>LR999958.1:55816154-65816154 GCA_905220385.1 Xylota sylvarum | reverse complement strand
ACTGTGGGTAAGACCTGGATAGTGACAGAAAAAGTGGGTTGTATCCTCATTGACTTCCTCATCACTCCATCCACGACATATGTCTTCTTCCGTTAGCCTTAGTTTTTTCATGTGGTACCGCAGAATGTTATGCCCCGTGATGACTCCTATCAGGGTAGAAAAGGAGTTCCTATCCTTTAGCATATTTCAAACAAGGCCATATAAATACTTCTTGTGATGACACAGAGCGCAATTATGTGCTGTGTTCTAAGAACCTTAAACTCTTCACGACAGCACTTCGCAAGCTTGGATTTTATTTCGATAGCAGCAATCGATTGTATTGCTGTCTGGCTGTCGATGTAAAATGTGATACCTTCCTGTGGTACTGCCTTCAACGCCGTCTCACGGGCGGCTTTAGTCACTGCTAGGACCTCCGCTTGGAAAGCACTGCTATGGTTCGGCACTGATTTGGCTATACCAAGTGGTATACGCGTACATCCTTCTTTGATCCATCTGTGAAGACAGAGATGGTACGTGTATTGGTGAGCTGCCAACTTTTCCATTCTTCTCTGCTCGGGAACGAACTTGTGAAGGGTTTTTTTAAAGGTAAGGTAATCCATGGTGGGAACATTTCCTAGATATTTATTCTGGATCATAGAATGTATTTTGTCTCCAACTATTTCACTGCCTTATTCTTAGTGCACTAATAGCTCTCGAGTCTTGGACGAAAATATCCAGCGGAAGAAGTTTGAGGATAGCCTCTAGTCCTGCAGTAGACGTGGTTCTCATGGCGCTAGTGGTGACAATACAATCCAATCTTTGTATCTTCGTGAGAACCGCTAAGTTGGTGGTCTTGCTGGCGGACTGCCTCCATACAAGATAGCCGTTAAAATATGTCTTACTATTGCCATCCATAGTATAATTTTGAGTTTTGGTCCCTAGGTTTCCCAAACCTACTACTGCATGTATAGAAGGTAATAGTGGCTTTCTTAATTCTAGCATTCATGTTAGACCCCGAGTTCAGTTCAGTTTTGAACTCGAAAGTACGAGGCCTAGATATCGGGCGCTGTCCGAGATTCTAAAGGGAGTGCCCCCTATGGATAGTAATGTAAACTCAGAAATTTTCCTTTTCTTAGTAAATAAAACAAGCTCGGACTTCTGGGGATTGATCGTTAGTCCACATTTCTTAGTCCAGGTATCTAGGGTCTTCAGGGCACCTTGCAATTGTTCACTAAGTGTAGGGGAGAATTTGCCCATACCCATCAATATGACGTCATATGCATAAGCGATGGTCTTGACCCCACTATACGATTTCTCGATTGGACTAACCACACAGTGCACAGCCGTATCGACGCTTTTACCTTTGGTGTAGGCATGTTGGGCCGTGGATATATCTTCGGGCGTAGTTTGCTGAGAATGTGAATGTCGGGTGGTCTCTCAAAAGTTTTTAGTATTAAAGCCTGAAGTCTTTTGCGGTGGAAAGACTTGCTTTACTACCATTGGGTATAAATACCACCAAGTTCGTGGGATATATCTTCGTATGAGACTACTAGTAAATAGTTGCTTGAATACCGGAATAATCGTTCTCACAGTGCTCTGTAGCATGATCGGGATGATCCCGTCCAGTTCTGGCGATTTATAAGGGGAGAACGATCTAATTGCCCACTCAATTCTCTCCTATGAGATAAAATCTGCTGGTAATTTACCAGCTGTGCTGTTGACAGATTGGGTTACACTTCCTGGAAAGTGCGTACTTATAAGTAGCCTCAGTGAATCTGATCAAGATTCAGATCAATTTCCGTCAGGATCTTTGAGTAATCTTATAGCCGTAATTTGTCTGAAGAGAATCTTCCTTAGTCTCGCAGATTCTATTGTTTCCTTCATGTCGTCGCAAAAGTACTACCATGAGCGGCGCATAGCTTATTGCGTCTCAATTTTGAACGTCCTCTAACTCGCTTTATACTGATCTCAGTCAATATCTGATTTAGTCCTCTTGGCCCCACTAAATAGGTTTCCGGTTACTCTCCTAATGTCTGTCAGCTCCTTACTTCACCATGCAGGTGATTTTTTGTTCTTCCTTTTGGTCTCCGGGCATGCTAGGTCGAAAGCCTTTTTATACCCTATCCTAAGGGTATATTAAGTTTGACACATAGTTTGTAACATAGAGAAATAATCGAGATAGACCATATAAAGTATATATATTCGTGATCAGCATCAATAGCGAAATCGATTGAGCGATGACCATCCGTCCGTCCGTCCGTCCGTGTGTCACGCTTTTTGGGCCTTAAATTTTGAGCTAGGACGATGAAATTTCATATCTGGGCTTCTGAGAAAAAGATACAGTACAAGTGTAAAAATTTTTGAAATCCGCCCACTTTTTCATAACTTCATTAAATTATATGAAACCGAATAATTTTGTTAAGACCAAATATTTCGGCATTCAGACTCCCTACAATCTACTCATACAAAAGTTTTGGCCACGCCCACTTTTTGGGGGCGTTTTCATAAAAAAACCGATTTTGATAAAATTTTACATGTAACATCATCAAACGTCCGAGGTTATAGCCATATCTGAGTACGAAATGCAATTTGGCCACTCCCACTTTATAGAGAGGAGGATAGGGTATCAGACGATCCGTTCCAGACGGATTGTAGCTTTTCTGTATGTTTGAAGTGATTAGTGATTTCCTTGGCTTTGCTGTTGATATCCGAAGGACTTTGTAATCATATTCTTGAAGGCGTCCGCAACTCTTAGTCACTGCCTTACTGAAGACATCCCAATTAGATTATGATAAGAGTACTATTCGTCCTCCAACACTTTCCAATTTTCTATGTTAAGAGTACTGGAATTACTTCTTAGAGTTACGTCTAGAACTTCTTGTCTATTTCTAACTTCTAATGTAGGTTCGCTAACGCTATTAGCTACAATAAGGTTATTTTCGATGACAAGTTCAAAAAAGAACTCACCGCTGGGGTTTGTATCGCTGTAGTAGTATGGGGGATATTGCTTTATTTGTATCCTACTTGTAGTATGTTGTTGGTAATCTATTGCTAAATTGCTACACATTTATGATAACAAAGCTGATGTCTGTGATTCCTGCCCTATCATAAGCAATGGAGATCTCAATCTCAGTCAGTTGGATGTGTACTCTTCCGTTAAGATAATTATTGTTGACACGACTCACTGTTGCAAGAGTAACAATGACAGAGAGTACTGCTCTTCTTTTTGTAACACCAATCATCTTTGATGTAACTTCAATTTACTCCACATTACAACAAAGTCTCTAATTTACAGAGTCTCATAATTTTGGGAAAGTAAATTTGAAATTCAAACAAGATAGGAAAGAAGAGGCTAAATAACTTAATATGAGTAAATCATAATCGGTATAAAATAAAACAAAAACAAAATTAAAAGTCAATCGCCATTGCTTGGGGTTCCTTTCACCTGCTCTTGCACGTACGACCATAAAGTTGCTTAAGCCAAATTAAGCAGCGGATATATTTCGCCTCACCGCATAAACAATGTAATCGAGATAAGATCAGCTTAGCATCTGATAAATTAATCAGAAGTCAAAACACAATCGCGTGTCATGTTCACATCTCCTTTTGATGGAAGTGTTCGCACCTTCAACATCGGAGTTGCAACAAAGCATTTCGTATTTGGCGCTGCCTCCTCATTACAATCCGATAATAGGCATCTCTCTGTGACAACAATAGGGTTCTCCAAAATGGAAAATCAGCATATGCCCACGTTATTGACTGAAATTTCATCACTCAAAGACAGAGCTCAGTGCGGCCACCATTGTATGTACATGATGTCAGAAGTCAGAAGATCGATCTCAAAAAGTGCGACGAATGAGTGACCTGAATACCGCCGATATACATACGCGGCACTGCCCCCAGACTTGAATACCACCGCTAGGCGCGCAAACACGGTGGCCTGGTTAGTGCAGTAGTCGTGCAACGAATTAATATGCATCCAGACAGCTTTCCTTTTCTACACCGCCAGTCGGTTCAAGTTCTCTTTCAAGTCGTTAGCATAATAGTCTGTTAGCTTAGCATCTTATTATGTAGCACTGCATTCAGATCATATCGAGATTACATCACCTCGTAGATCACACAATGAAAAGCACCTGAAATCCGAAAAGTGATTTGCATCTCTTCTGAAGTGAACTCGTGTGGTTCAAGTGGCAACTGGCATATGGGCAGCAGAAGTAAAACCCCAACGATTTGTTTGTTCAGCTGAACATGGACAGTGGAACCGATTGGCATGTACCTATGTAGGATGAAGCAAAAAGAACAACTGAGCATATGCCAGAGTAATTGTGATACTGCTGGGGTTAAGTAGGTGCAAGATCACTATCATATCGACGTCATAAACGTATTTCAAAAGAAGTGTATTAGCTTCTTAAGTTGGCTAGATTTGAGTCATGTGAAAAATAGCGAACGAATATATGTAGCATCGGTTGGATCATGACATTTTTTTTTCCTGTCTGCCTTAACGGGAAACGATTGACAATTAATTTTGTGGTCATCAAGATTACAGTGTAAAGCTTCATTAGTCTTCAATCACATGAGTTCTTTGTGGATTATATCATGCTAAGAATATGGAGGGTATCTTCCACTCATTGCGAAGAATTCTGAACTTTTGATGAACTTTAGAACACAACAGCTGCCATCATAAATCATTTGAAGAATTTTTCTTGTCTGCTACATGAACACTTGTGCATTTGCTCTTTAAACCGAATTTAAATTTTTTTTAAGAGGTTTTAATCGGTTTTAAGACAGACCAAGCGCGCTAGAGACCCACTTGACTAGGATCTCTATAAGAGCAGTCTTAGGAAAAAAAACCATAAGTAGCAAGAGTACTTAAAGATCTTAACATAAACAAATTCGCTGGTCCAGATGGTATCTCACCCATTATTCTGAAGAGGTGTTCTTCCACTGGCAAAACCACTGCGTAAGCTTTTTCATCTATCTTCTCTTCTTGATTCTTCCCGTTGGTGATTTGATGGTATATCTCACCGAAAAGTGGAACCACTCTCTACATCATTCTAGTGAATGTAAGATTGTTGCGCTTGATATTTCAAAGGCATTTGACAGAGTTTGGCATCAAGCTCTTCCTGAAAATGTTATTTTGAAGCTAACAAGCATCATAAATTCCGCATTTAGATTAAAATACGTACCGCAATTATGGAAAGTAGCTGGTGTAATTATGATAGCAAAACCTGGAAAAGCACCTCACGAAGCTTCATCTTATAGGCCAATATCCTTACTGCCTATAATGTCAAAACTGTTTGAAAGACTGCTACTCAAAAGATTAACAACTTTTATAGAGCGAAAACAAATTATTCCCAACCATCAATTTGGATTCCGTAAAAAATATTCTACGATCGATCAGGTCCACCGGATCACTGACATTATTGAAAAAGCACTGGAAGAGAAAAAAGTTTGTTCCACAGTCTTCCTGGATGTAGCGCAAGCATTCGATAAAGTTTGGCACGAAGGATTGATTTATAAATTAAAAAAGGCTTTTCCCAAACAACATACAAGGATCTTGGAATCCTACATTGTACACAGATACTTTCGTATAAAAGAACAGAATGCGTATTCGGAACTCAAGGAAATTAAAGCAGGTGTGCCCCAAGGAAGCGTGCTTGGACCAGTACTCTACCTTCTGTATACATTGCTAGAAAATATCACAATTACTACATTCGCGGACGATACGGCCATAATGTCAGTTGCAGAAAGCAATATTCATTCTTCAGTAAAACTACAAGATGCGATTCAAGAAATCCAAAAGTGCACAAGTAAATGGCGCATAAAACTAAACGAGTCTAAATCAGTTCATGTAGATTTTACAAACAAAAAGATTGAGCATATACCGATATATATGAATAACCAAGTAATTCCATATGCGCACACAGCCAAATATCCTGGTATGACATTGGACGTAAAACTTCGTTGGAAGGCTCATGTAAAGAAACAAAAAGAGGAGGTCGATATCAGATATAGAAGGATCTACTGGCTAATAGAAAGACATTCCTGCCTATCAATTCCTAACAAACTCCTAATTTATAGACAAGTAACTAAACCCATATGGACATAATAATAAAAAAAAACTAAGGAGCCCAATTTACAGTGCCAAAGGACCTTGTCAACCCCAAAAAATTAAAGTGGACAGTGCATAGCTTCCTCCGGTACAAATCCCCTGGTCTCGATGGTATATTACCAGTGGCATTATAGTTTTTAATACTTTAAGTCCTTGGCTCGACATTATGTTTAGGAGTTGTTTAAACTTCGGGTAGACCACTAGATTCTGGCGTAGTGCCAAAGTAGTTTCCATACTGAAATCGGTTAGACCTCCGATACATCCCTTAAAGACATCCGTCCGATCAGCCTATCCAATATTTCTATTAATGACTTTGGAAAGCCTGATCGACGTTCACATTAGAACAAAATTAGACAGTTATCACCTATCGGTATCCCAACGCGCATCACAAGGGAAAATCGGTATAGACTGCCCTGCACTCGTTGGTAGGAATCATTGAGTAATCTTTTGAAAACAAGGATTTCACTCTGGTGTCTTTCCTTGATATTTGAGCTTTCAACAATGTCAAAACAGAAAGTATATCTGCACTTCTTCACTTGACAACTATCTTTTGATCGACCAAATGCTTTAAAGCAGGCTTATCCATGCTGAGCTGGGGTGCTGCCTAACCAAAAGGTCGGTGTACAGGGCGCAGTATTATCACCACTATTGTGGCTCATGGTGGTGAATGAGATACTCCTAATCTTACCTACGCGGATGCCATTGCGATAGTGATATCAGGGTACTTCCTTCTTACAATTAGAGATCTGATGGAATCAGCTCTAAATAAATTCGTAAAGTAGATGGATAGTGTGTCCACTTTACGAATTAATCCGTCCAAGAGTAAACTAGTATTGTTCACAAGAAGGTATCAAATACCATATATAACTCCTTCGAAACTCAAGTGGATTGAATTCCAATTTGCAGATCATGCCAGATACTTGGGGATTATTCTCGATTAAAAATTCAGTTGGAAAGTGAATATTCAAAACCTATTCATATAGAAAGGCCTTAAGCCCAAACTATTGTCTCCAACTTTGGATTGTTCACCGGATTTCGATTAACTCGATAGAGTGCTATTGTTTTCTACATAGGTAGTCAAGCTTGGAATCGACAATAATTCGATCTAAATTGGTAAAGCAAACGAGATCGCTGTCAGGTGCGACGTTACCCTTTGCCAGGCCACACGGATATTCCAGGCAATTGCAAAGCGGACGAGCTAGCTAAGGAGAGCGCAGATCGGAACCTCACTGACAATACGGAGGAAACGTCTGCACCTATTAAATCGATAAAATTCCAATTAGATACCATATGTAGTAGGAGGAACAATATCAGCACATGTCTCTCTTCTAACAAATCTGGCCAGAAGTGGATTGTAAAAAACTAGCAGACTTATTTCCGTCAATAGGATAATTCTGAGAAAAATAGTTGGCGCCCTCTCAGGGCACTATCTGGTCGGTATTTATGGCAGAAGGCTTAGTGCTCCCTTTAACGATTTCTGCAGAAGTTGTATAGACGAGGAAGAGGAGGAAACAATGGCACATCGGTCTTGAGAAGGAAAACCATAGGCGAGTACTTCTTCGAGGATCTTACCGATCTAGCTAGACTAGGCTTAGATAAAATAAAAAGATTTAAGTTGTTAGCTGTAGACCTGTCCCATTCTCTGATAAAGCTGTTCGTTAGAGATACGGTTTGCCCAAAACATCCTTAAGATATTGCGTAGGCACCTATTAACGAACGTTTGCAGCTTTTTCATGATAGTAGCGGTTACTCTCCAAGTACCACATCCATATAGCAACACGGACTCAACGTTGGAACGGAACAATCGGAGCTTGGTGTTTAATCTAATGGCATTACTTTGCCAAATTTTGGTTAGCATCCCAAACGCAAACTTTGTTTTCCGATTCGGCTGGCTATATTCAGTTCGAATCCGCCATCGGTTGAGAAAATACTCCCAAGGTATTGAAAACTCTCTACTCCCTCAACCGTTTGTCCACCAATGCATATATGAACTGATGAGTTCAATCCCAGGCTGATCAGCCTAACGACATCTGCTTCACTCTCAACAATCGCTATTATTTGGTGAAGGTCCATTATTCTGTGAGAGAGTAGGCATACATCGTCAGCGTGGTCAAGTTTGTTTGAGTTCGGATGTAAGAGTCCATCGAATTCCTCCGTTTCCCGTTGAAAAAGCAGCTTTTAGCACATAGCTAATCACCAATAAAAACAACATTAGTGAAAAGATACATCCTTCGCGAACCCAGCTTTGAACTTCGAACTCCTCAGACAGCCTTCCTCTATGCAAAATGTGACATGTAGACCCATCGTATATAGTTTTGATAATTGCTATTAGTTTATCTGGAATACCTCTCCTGGGCAAGGCACCTCAAATAAATTCCCGATTGACACTATCAAACCCATGAATAGCAAGTGAAGTGGTGAACGATATTCAATCCTCTGCTCGATGATAGTCCGAAGGGTGTTGATGTGATCGACACAGGAGGATCCAGAACGGAAACCTGCTTGTTTGGCATGTAGTGTATCTTTGAGATGTTCTTTGATTCCCTCAAGCATAATTCTAGCTATTATCTTAGACACAGCAGGCAGCACGCAGATACCTCGCCAGTTTTCGCACTGTATTAGGTTGCCTTTTCCCCTTTTTCCAGTCATGCGGAAAGCTCGCGGCCTCCTAGTCTCTTCCAATAAATGTCAACCTAATCTTATCTGATATTTGGAACTTGTCCACAGCGGACTAGATAGATAGATAGCTTACTCCAGTTTTGCACATCAAGGTAGTTAAGGTCACTTTCCCTTTTAAGTGGATTTGAAGATTCCGCGGGCTTTGTTGTCAATCCGCTCTATATGACGCTGTCATCTTAGTCGTTGCATTTGAACTCTTCGACGTCACTACATACATATATAGCTCGTACATATAATGATTGGAGCTTCTTCTCCACTCTCAGATGTGACCAAAAATTACTTGGAAAATTTTTTTCTCATAACAACCTAGACCGGCCTCATCTACTCTTCATAGGGTCCTCTATTCTGTAGAATAATCCAGTTCTTAGGAGATAAACTCAATGGATTTATTCCATAGAAACACAACTTTTGGGTGTCCTATCAGGATATGGTCTCAGGCTTCCTCGAATATATTCATTTCTTGCAAAATGTTTATTAGACAACGTGCAAGCCTACGATCTTCGACGTCACTGCGCAAACGAATACATCGTTCAATCCTAACAATGAGGGACATTATTTCTTGGAAAACTTACAGCTTCCTAGTTCCAAAATTCCAATGCCTCACTAAAGCCATCAAAAACTTAAGCGGCATTTTAGAAAAAGGTGTGTTCTTAGCAATTGGGACAAAACTATCACACAATTTAATAGTATTACTATTGATAGACAATTAAACGTGATAAGATCAACTATGTAATTTACCGTCAAATCATGTTACATAAAATTTGTTTATTTTGCTTTTGTGGGGCGTAATTCTTCCGCATAGTTTCTCCCAGCATTGACAGTATCCGCAAGGGTCTATGACTTATCTTATCTTATCCAACTCAAGGTAAATTAATTTAAAAATAAAGCGGTAACTTAGTTTTAAATCAACTAACCATTTCCGAGATAAATACAATGAACTCCACCGAACGGTATTACCTTGTCGAAATCATTGTATTTAATTTCGTTCAACTTCAATAAGTTGACAAATAAATAACAAAAAATTGAAGGATACTTCAAACCTCATTCACAGCTTACCACTTGTCTGAGTCTCAATGATAGGCGTGTGAAATCAGGTGTGAAATCAGCTGTTAAGCCGATCTCCAAAGAACCAAAGTGCTTTTTTTTTTTTTTTGGGAAAAATGAACTCTCTTTGCGTGCACCTTAAGCTCTTAATGACTCAAGTGGCCACACTCTGATTAATGCAAGCCGCAGTTAAAAGCTGTTGAAATCCATCCAATTACGCGTTTGGCCAAGATCACGTACCCTCTTGGGAATTTAAGAAAACAAAATTGAAAATTGGTTAATTCAAGGATGAATTTTAAATGAACCCCACTGGTGGTGGTTGGCAGTTTTAACATGAAAACCCCCAAACGAAGACATCCACATTCCTCACCCTGGTGTCTGGTAGTGTTGTAACCAGATACCTTGATTTCCGCTTGAAAGTAATCGACCATGAAATCAGAGTACCAATCACGCGAACTTCACAGTGCATTTCACTTTCAATCTCAAGGTGTATACTAGTATCTTGTTGTTGTTGTTTTCATTGGCTCTTAAAGGTCTAGACCGTACGGAGCTTGCTATCTATACATGTGTCGTTTGTAGGTAGAAATGGATCATCATATTAGGAATTTCCAACAAATCAACAGGAAAATGTATCTTGAACTAGTCCAGGCTAAACTGCACTTTCCATGCGGAACGTGATTACATACAAGACACCGATAGACATGCAGTTAAACTTCAGCACAAAAGTGTTATTCCTCGGAAATGCAGGATAGCTGGTTAGACTGGATAAGTTGAAGCCGACCGAAGAAAGATACACATTTTCTCCGGGCGGTTTTGAATGCTGTTTGAATAAGGAAACGTCATTAAACGCATCGACATTTGGAGTAAAATGCGTACCACATGATAGTAGCAGTGGTAGTGCCAAAAATGTGCTTTAAAGTTGTACGTCATGACGTGTGTTCACCGTTAGTAACAACAACCTCTAAAAATATTAATGACAGAGAAATAGCTTTGGTGGTGTTTCCTGTTTACGTGACAAACAAATAATTGCCACCTGTATTTAATTGTTTTCTGGTTTGTTAGCTGCTAACTGGTGGCTAGGTGCTCGAATGTACAGCAATTATCTAGTATTTGTGTAGAATACACATTAACTAAGGTTAAGTTCAACAGTTGATATATATTCATTGATCTGACATTGAATTCAGATTTGTTACCAGAAGTAGAAGAAGTCTTGAGCATAGCATCAGCCTAATATTCAATATATACAATATGTGTAGTAGAAAATACTCGATTACTTTACGATACAAAACAGGTTCTAAATCGTAACCTAAATACCAATACAAGTAAACTCAGCGAAGATCTGTGTATAACGAAAGACCTAGGTATTGTTGGTCAGGAATGGGAAAACCAACTAATGTTATGGACTCTGAAATCTCCTGCAACTCATTTTGGAATTACGGAATGCAATGTCAGTACTTTCTACTGGGTTTATCATAGATACTTGCTACTTGCAAGCTATATACCTCAAAGGGCGGAGTGCTTTTGACTTTAAAGGTCTGAAGTTAAAAGCCCGAAAGAACACGGATAAATGATTATCCTTTTCCTCTTCATTCCAACAGCTTCGGCAGGAATCGTTTTCAAAGAGACTTAGCATTTTATTGCGTAAGCCAGTATCCAGTGAAGCTTTTCCATCTTAATCAACCTAATACCATATTTTTTATTTAGCCTAGGCTAGAACTGATCCGCGATTTCGGAAGTTACGTTGGCTTCAAGGGCTAACACAGTTTCGTATACTGATTTGTATCTGTAGGGGAGTAGGTCTAGTAAGTCATTCTGTCATGTCTATAGTCTCTAGAAACTCTATAAACGTATCTTTGCTGATTGTTTTGTCTCACAAGTCCTTATGAGATCCAGAGCCTAGCTTCTCACAACAACTTGTTATATTCTTCACACGAATAGAAGGAACTGTTTAATTTTTGTTTAAAAATAGATTTTGGTGTACAATGAAACCTCATTATAGTCAGTACACATGGTAGGTACATAACTCAACAAGATACCGTCAACCGGGTAGATTACGTGGAGAGGAACACAAAACACTCCTTCAGTATTTTTGATGTTTGAACTTATGGTAGCTACGTCAACATAAGGTTCCGGAGATTAGTGAATCTTTTGTCAGCAAACCAAGAGAAACGTGGTCTCCGTGGCTAGTGCGTTGGACTACGGAGCGAGGGGTTCGAGGGGTTCGAGATTCCCAGACAAAATTTCTTTCACAGCCCCATCTCTCGCGAGCGTTTGACAAACATCTGAGTGTAAACCTGTCATGAAACAGCTTCTCAAAACACAAATTGCCTTCCATTCCTGTAAAGAATATAACAAGTACAACACGAATGTTTGTGAGAGGTCTCAGGGACCTGTTGTGCCAAAAATTTGTATTTGTATTTGTAAATCACCAAAAACGCTGCCTTTGAAGTATGCGGTCCTCACAGTAAAACTCCTGGTGTAAGAGCAGATGAACAAGGCAGCGCTCCAGAGAAAGACAATTCTTTAGTTTGTTCGTTTCTTCGGCTAGTGTCCATGGGCTGGGCTGTAGTCTAATCTTCACGGATGACTCCAAAACCAGAGGAGACGACAACACTAGCCTTCACTACTCATTAGGCAAGCATGCCCCTGTTTTTCAAGTAGAGATCTATGGCATGCGAATGGCTGCCGACTATATTGTTAAAAATAGATGGCGGGGTCGGATTATCTGCGTCTGTAGCGGCAGTCAAGCTGCGCTTATGGGCTTACCCAACCCTATAAATCGTTCCAAAATAGTTCGGGAATGCAAAAACTCTTTGAATTCGGTCGTAAGGCTGAACTCTTTGACTCTTCTATGGGTCGCTGGTCACACTGGGATTGCCAGAAATAAGATCTCCGATGAGATTGCTAATCAATGTTCAGAGGATGATTTCTGAGGACCAGAACTAGTGTTAGCTATGGCCGAATCCTCGGTCAGGGCCTCCATTAACGATTGGGTTTCCTATGAACACAATTATGTGTGGCACATCTTTTCAAGATGCAAGCAGACTAAATGCATTCTTACGAACGTCTGTATGAAATCAGTGCCATTTTGGCTGTTTCTCGGAAGTAAAGAAGCGACGATACTTCAGATCAATTCTTTTGTTATGGTCCTGTCCTTGCTCGGATCAGGTGGCAAATCTTCGGTGCTGATGTGGTGAATGCTGATATGTAAGCTTCTATTCGCAAAAGTGCATTCTCGGCTTTCTCCGAGCGTCGAAGAAATTCCAGAAAAATAGGTAATACTAGATTTTGCTTCCTGGACCAGTTGCGTCTGAGTGGTTCCTAATCCGAGAAAAAAACACACCCTCCCTCATCATGATAATGTTGATATATTTTGCTTCATAAGTACTAATTGTACTTAAAATGGCTATATCCTAGCCAGGACTCTTACATCTTAGGAAAACGTTTCTGCAGAACCCCTCTGTTTTTTACTTGCACCTATACCTATAGGGCAAGTATTGGTTTCGTAAAAAATTTCGAACTCGAGATTTTAATCAAACTTGACATTACTATGATGGAGAAGTCCAAAAAAGTGGGTCCGCCAATTCCGTCTGTCTGTCTGTCTGTCTGTCTATTCGACTGCAGCCTAAACGGCTAAGCGGATTTGCTTCAAACTTCATATCTGGGGTCTGTGGGATAATCCCACAAATTGGAAATTGGAATTTTCATTCTAACCTCAAAATTAAGGGTACTTTACTTAAGGCTGATTTCACTAAAAATGGATTTTCTCGAAAACGACTCTAAGCGTTTTTCTTTTTTAGTTCAGAACAGAGCTCTGAACAGAGCCTGAACATGTCGAGCGCGCTCTGAACGGAGCACGCTCTAAACGCTCTGATATATTTAAGAAACACGATTGAGCAGTACCTGTCATATGACTGCAAAATTAATCGACCATTCATGCTTTTTGTCTTCTTAAACACTGAAATAGCGTTTATACACAAATAAAGTTTTCATTTAATTATTAACTACTAATAATTAATTAAAAACAAAGCCTCGAACTCCATTTCAATTGTTTTCGATTTCGTTTTCTTATTGCTTTACCAACTGTTAAACGTCAAATTCACTGTGCTCGGGTTTTGCTCAGGATGCTCAATCAATTCATACTGAGCTGATAGAGCGCGCTCTGAGCGCGCTCTAAAAGAAAAAAAAAACACGAATCGAGTGCTCTAAGCGCTCTGAACTAAAAAAGAAACACAAACATTTTTTTTGACAACTCAGGCTCTGCTCTGAACTAAAAAAGAAAAACGACTTCTAACGATTTTGATATCATATCATATGTGAGTTAGTTAGGATATATGCTATAAGGTGGCATACCACGTTTTGCGCTAAAAATGCGTATAACGGTAATTTTAGAAATTGGCTGTTTCTCGGCTATTTCTTCAGCTATTGAGCTTAAAATTATTATCTGAGGTGGGTATGACAAAGGCAAAGATATGACAAGTTTTTCCAAATTTTTACTAGAAATCGAAAAATTTGGTAAAATTAAATTAATAGTCCTTGACGTTTTCTATAATTCAGTTGAACACCATACATAAACTTTGAATTTCAGTGCCTATAAAATAATGTGCAAGTACGTACGACCCAGTCGTGCACTTTATTTTTTTTTGTCCGACTGTGTCTTCATTTACTGATATTTTCTCTTGCCCGTACATCGTACATAGGTACATACATCCATTTAGATACTTTGCTCTTTTTATAAGAAGAATCCATTTGCGGGTTTTAAACCTCATTCAAGCGGATACTTCCTACCTTACCCCTGTTATAAAGATCGAGTGTTGTTTCCATGTCGAACGAGGAACTTTGTGCTCTAACTTGTATCATAAGGATAACTTACATTGAATGTTGGAGTCCTTGAAGATGTTGCTACAGGCAGCAGCGGAATTTGTAGCCTGAGTGATATTTTATTGTCTTAAAAGAATCTTGACGAATTCCACGGGACGTCCTACCGTCCGACGGTCTACCTTGAAATGATTAGAAATCGAAGTAATATATCATAATCTAAACTTACATATTCCAGTCAGAGATACGCACTTTTACCATAAGTGTATCTTGTTCTTTTAAACTGGTCAAAGCCGTAACATAGTCCTTACTACTCATGTACCACGATTTCTTCACCTATTTCCAAATGGATACCAAGTTCACACCAGATCCGTATTCCCATTAAACGTTTCAATAAACACAATAAAAACTGAAGACGAAAACGGCAAACTGGAAATGCGACGAAGACGACCGACTGGTATGTCACCTGCCTGCCTGGCTCCAACACTTTACTCGACTCGGCGTACTCGACTTTCACTATGTGCACTTAGTAGTGTCTGGTAATTTATTATTATTTCGACTGTTGTCTGCCATGATGTCCCCTCTTACGCATTCGATGGTCATGTGACTGCAAGCAGATTATTCGTATCTCAAGTGCTGCTGCTCAAGGCTTTGGTCCTCCACCATACCGCCGCGGTGCCGCCGTGAAGTTTCCGCAGCTAATCTTCCATCCAATCGCCATGTGAATATTCAATTCGAACAAATCCAAGTCGAACAGGGGGAATTCAATTTGCGTCAATTTGTGGATTCGTGTTTTCAGATGTTGCTCGGGCTATTTGGCAAAACACGAAACGAGTTTCCTTCAACAAAGTCGCGCACAATATTAGTCGAATACGATTTTTGACTTTTCTTTTTGTTTATTTGCAGAAACCCATACTCAGGCGATAACACTTGCATAACATACGATTCGATCAATGCGGCATACCTAGATGCCAGGAAGAGAATTCGTAAGTATCTGAAACAATGCATCGCCAATGGTGTCAAAACAGAAAATGCATTCATCATTTCATTTTTAATCGCAGATGTGTCACAACCGAAGGGCGAATGGAAGACCGAAGACATTGCAACAGTTGGAGAACTGCTCTTGGATATATCCATTCAACTGGCAAGAAGGTGAGTGATGTTTCTCTTCTTTTGTTTTTTTTTTTTTTTGTTGTTGTTAAAGGTGTTGGAGTTGAGGAAAGTTAACTCAACTAATTGAGATGCGACAACATACAACATCCGCTTTTAAGTGAATTATATAGATTCACAAGTATGTAGGTCGAGCTGTTTGACAGTCAAATAGTACCGCGTGGGCAAACTCACAAATGAATGGGTCTGTGGTGTCACAAAACTCGCAGGTTTATCTACGAAAGACAATCGAAATTGGTGAAATTGCCGAGTGCGAGTTGTGCTGTTGCATTCGTGTAGTATCTAAGGCAACAGGTATAACCGTGACATGATTTTCAGGTGGTTTACTTGTGATTGTTTTAAATTAATTTACGGCTGTAGTAGGCTACTGAACAGTAGAACTGCTAAGATGAATGTGTTGCTGCTGGGGCGTTCGGCGCTATTGTCGCATGCGCGACAGTACAATTATGTACTGGGTTTGATTTATCCGTCAATAATTCAATTACTTAATTAGATTTGTCACGGCATCTGTCATTAAGTCATGAGAGGAGAAATCGATTTTAATACAAGTTTGAAATGTTTTACCTACAGGAGGTAATTGGCCATGCTATATACCTATACCGTGACTTATTACGTCTTCAAGGCAAAACGGAATAGGGTCCGAGGGCAAAAAGTTGTGGGTACTATTCTATACTAGAATTGATTTAAAACGTGTAATTAAGTGACAATACGCCATTCAAAGGTTTTACTTTCAAGTTGATATCCGATACTTACATACAGATGTATCTACACATAACAAGTAAGAAATTGAGCCTTTTAATGACAGTGCTCAGGTTATCAAGATCTTGGATCAGCAGTCAAAAGTTTAACTGAGAAAAAGTTAGTGTGTTCCTTAAATTATTTACTTACTTAGATGAACCTGGCCCCAACAATCAGCCCGATCCTGAAATGACTGCCTCCAGTTGTGTAATTCAATTCGGTTGAGGTATATACATATGTAGGTAAGTAGAAGAGTCACATGCAGCCAGCACTCGGATCACCAATTCATCCACTGTGAACCCCTGTCGTGGATAACCTAAAACGAAGACAAAAGTTCGTCTGTAGCTTTGGGATAGCTAAGCGGCCTTCCTGAACCTGCTATTGTTATAAATTTCAGGATGGTTAATGGTGGGTTTCCTGACAGGTCGCGTAGGTCTTCGAAGTTGTATTCACAAAGGTCCGTTTTCCTAGTTCTGCACTGGGTTGGGCATTCGCATAGGAAATGGTATGTACTTTCTTCTGCGTCCGTGTCGCCACAGCTTCGGCAGTGCTCATCAGTCTTTAATCGCATTCTTCTTCGGTGGGGCGCCAGGGGGTTTGGCTGATAATAATTCCACTATTATGTTTTGTCCAGAGTTTTCTAGAGACCCGACAAGATTAAGGTGCGCTCTATATCTCATTAGCAAGTCTCGTGAAGGCTCGTTCTATATTGGATTTAACGCGAGCTAGGAGTAGTAGAACAGAGGTAACGACCATTGTCAGATCCTATTCGAACCCCTTTCTTGCTATATGAGCCACCTAAGCCGGCATCTTCTTTCACTACTTTTTACCTCGGTGTTTGATTCGAAAACTTTTTGGCTCAGAACGGTGGTGGCCATTAGCTCTAAATGTCCTCGTAGCACTGATACGCAGTTTATTCAATTCGTCGTTAAATCTCCTCCTCCAAAGCCCGTCAACGCAAACGGCATCGAATATCTTACAAAGAATTTTTCTTTCGAATCGACCGAGAATATGTTGATCCTCTTTCGATAGAGTTCATGCGTCATAGAGTAGAACTAAGACGATCAAGATCTTACATGCAATTTCCTTAGTTGTTTCGGATAAGGTTTTACTACTCAATTTGCGTCTCAGCCCAAAGTAACATCGATTGGCAAGAGTTATTCGTCGTTTTACGTCGACTGAGGTGTTATTATCAGAATTCATTGCAGACGCAAGGTTGTCAAAGTCCCTCACTACTTGAAAGTTATAGCTGCCGACTGTGACATTCTTCCTAATTCATCGATGTTGTGCATCCCTTCTTGTTGACAGAATATACTTGGTTTTGCCAGCGTTTACCGATGAACCCATTTTGGGAGCTTCCGTTTCAATACTAGCAGGCAGGCCCCGGGTTCTACAGACTTTTAAAAGATTTTGGATCCGATGTCGGCTTGTGAGTTGCGCATTATTCTGTCAAGCATGAAATGAAAGAAGTCACATGACAACGCGTCACCTTGTCTAAATACTTTTTTGACATCAAGGATATCGGTGAAGATCTTCATTCGCACGAGTTTGCTTGGAATGCTAAAACTAGACATGGCTAGGTAAAGCTCGCACCTATAAATGCTGTCCTATGCCGCCTTAAAAACGATGCAAGGTTGATGGGTAGCGATTTGAACTTCTTGAGTCATCTCAAAGATCTACCGAATTGTGAAAATTGGATCGATTGTGGTCCTTCCTGGCCTGAAACCACGCTGATAGGGTTTAATCATGTTGTTGTCTAAGATTTGTAAACGCTTATACAATATGACAGATACGATTTTGTATGCGGTGTTGAGGAGACAACCATCTCAAAACAAAAAAATTGCCCTTCGGATACGGCATTTCCTCTACGGCATTCGGTCTTTCCATTCGTATAAAGTATATGATATGCACACCACAAATGGTTGTGAGAAGCTAGGCCCTGGGTCCCATACACCTGTCGCTCCAAAAAAATTCTATTTTTTGTTTGTGGAAGAGACTAATTGGTGCAGTTGAGGGCGTATCCTTTTTTTGGACCAGGCAAACGAAGTTAAGCTTCCATTGATTTTGATTTTTTTTGGGAATACGGGTACAACATAATTCTGGCGGTTCCTTGCGTTATGTCATACATATACTAGTAATTTTTCTTCGCTGTGGCGCGTGGGATATCCGCTTTCATACCTCAGCTGCAGCAAGGAAGTGATCAGAGTCCATTCGGAAACTTTAGAATATCAGAATATTGGAGGCAAGAATTGCGTCTATCGCAATGTAATCAATTCGGTTGACCTAATGTATTACATATTGAGATGACGAAACCGTATGTTTTTGATAGTGGAGTTTCCTCTTTTTACCTGACCCATCCCATCCCATTTTCTATATGGTGGTAATATCAGCGTTTAAGCAGTCTTCTGTACGCGGCCTTTAAAAAGTCCGAACATTGCATGTTCAGATCAGAAGATCATTGTTCTCAGTTGGTTTCATGCGAAATGGATCTGTATCCGAGGATTGTTGTTGCTTCGAAGAAGGAAACCCTGATAGCGTCAAGATCCTTATAGGTTTTAGCTATAAATACGTCAACGTTGACCATTTCAGATAATCATTCAGCCGTTCAAGTTAATCAGTTCCAGAGACATCTTCCGCATCCATCTGAATAAGTGGAGAGTGCATTAGTAAGAACAATTTCCTCTCTCTCGCTTACCATCAAAGTTCCCAAGCTTTAGGATCCAATCTATATTTGATGTAAAGGTACTCGTACACTGCAGAATGAAACTGAGATGATCAGAGTCCTATGTAGGTTGTTTTGTAGTCTTTCATGAGATGGCTTAATCTTCTTAGCTCTAAGAAGAAGCGGTCGATTGCTCATTTGATGTTTGCTCTGGTACCGCCATTCATGGTAATATTCATAATTCATAGATAGAAGAAATATAGTTATTCAGTGTGATCTGCAATGGTACGCCATCCCTCTTTACTTGAATCGGTTTAAAGCCCTAAATAATGTACATATGGGTGATTGCCTAAAATATTGTACATGAACATATTTTGCTATAACAATTTCTGCACCACGAAGACATAAAGTCTGCGCAGCATTCTGCATCCATGGCAGGTACTTCTCTAAGCCCGGTTATTTATTTATGTATCTAATGCCGCTATCAACTTAATTCGTGGTGTTACAAAAAGTTAGTACTACTGATGGGTTTCTTTATTCCTTCAGCACCTAATAGTATACTGTCAAAAAAAACCACATGCTTCTCTCTAGTTTACTGTTGTTCCAACAGGCTGACTATAACCTTACATTCGCAAAGCACCTGAGCCATATTACTTTGCTTAGATATGTTGCAAAGACAACTTTCAAATGGGTTTAAGTTAAGAGGTAGCTTGAATCCTGTATGCCACCCAATTCAATACATTTTCAATGGTTTCGGCCCCTATTTCACGAATAGCCAATATAGATCTTGAGTGCTTGAATTATCTCTGGATTATTCGCATAGCATCGATCTTTAATGGCACCCCATGAAAACAAGTCCAACGATTGAACATCAACATCACCAAAACGCAAGTGCGCAATAAATCGATTGTTGAACGGCTTGTGTGGCACATAGTCCCAACGCTCACAATTTCTGGCCATAAAAAATCGGTTATCATGCCTCGGTATCGCTGTCCATTGAATGTAAAGTTTCTTTCACCATCGTCTTGGAGGAAAAATGGGCTAATAATTTTGCCACTCCAAAAAGCTGGAAAAAGCTGCAATAATCGCCGTTGAGCTTACAGGACGAACACGGGAATGTGTTCGTTTATCAATTAGCAAACCAGTCTCACGGACTTTCATCATAAACTTGCGTACACCAGCTGCAGTTGGTGCATTATTTCGACCGAAATTTCTTTTCAGAATTCGAAATCTTTCGGCAACACAGCATTCACTTCAGAAGTAACTTTGCTCCATTTCGTACCGCGAGAATATAATACTGAGTTTCTGTCAATTTTTTGAGCGCCTAAGAACTGTCAGTGTCAAAACCAACAGAAGGCCCATCCTATATATGTACATACATACATATGTCTATAATTCTTACATCTTCACATCCTTAGCAGCAGAGTTCCTCAGCTCCGCTGATGAGCATATTTCTTTATGGAAAATACGCCTCCTTAAACAATGTAATGCTGAGCATTGACAGAGAATGTGGTCAGAGGATTCGTCATCTTCTAAGCAGAACCTACATTCCGTTTCTGAGCACAGATTGAGTTTGTTAAGGTGATATCGCAGGCCGCAGTGACATGTGAGAAAGCTCACCACCTTTCTGATGATTTCCTTATCTAGGTTTTTCCTTGTAGGAAAAAGGCCTGATTAAGGCAAATTCGTTGCCTACAATTCCTTGATGATCAGGGACCCAACCAAGTTTCACCCTGTTGTGTCTGGCAAGAGATTGTAGTGCATCGTAGCAGCAATTGACTGATATAGAGTCCATTAAATTGGACAACAGCGCTTTAAGTGCTGCCTGGCTATCTGAAAAGATCTATATCCTATCGCCCTTAATACCTTTATCATGGTTTATCTTAGCGCAGATCTCAATGGCATGGAGTTCAGCCTGGAAAATTGTGGGACACATTCTCATAGGTGTTGAGACTGTCGTATTGGGCCAAAGATGCCAGCACCAACTCCAGTTTTCATCTTTGATTCGTTTGTGTACCAGATCAGACCTCTCTGATCATAATGTCGGGGATAGTACAAAACATGTCCTTTTTGGAAATTGAGTCAAGAATTTTCAGGTGTCCCACATGATCGCCTGATTTATACTTGTACATATTCTAGTTGCAGCTTAATAGCGCATCTAGCGGCCGTCTTTCTTATGAAGATATATAAGGGAGAGAGCCCAACAACCGCTTCTAAAGCTGCCGTAGGGCAGGTGCGCATGGTACCCGTAATGCCGAGATATGCAATTCTTTGAAGCTTCTGAAGCTTCATTGCCGTTGTTCATTCAAGAACTTTCGGCCACCAAACAATGGCCGCGTACGTGATAATGGGCCTTACCATCATTATATACAACCAATGTATCATTTTTGGACTTAGACCCCTGCCGTATAGGCGTCTACTGGCCCACATAGCCGTAGTGGAGCGCTCAATGGCGGACTTGATATAAGAATTCCAGCTAAGCCGTTTATCTAAGATGCCACCGAGATGTTTAACCTCACTGGAATAGACTGAAGTAGTGCCTTTGATCGTGATAGGTCTAGATTGACCAGTCTTCTTTTTGTAAAAGGCACCAGAACGATTTTGCAAGGATTGATGGATAGTCCTTCTCTGCTGCACAATTCTAACACGTATAGTAAAGCACATTGCATGACACTAGAAATGGTCGTACTGTGTTTACCAGTGATAAAAATCGCCAAGTCATTTGCATAACCAATGCCGATGTAGTCTAATCTGTGAAGATCGACTAGGAGTTTGTCGATGACTAGTGACCATAGAAGAGGGGAGAGGACTCCTCCCTGGGGACATCCCTTAACTGCGGTCACAGACACTGACACTCCTCCAGAGGAGGAAGTAATAATTCGACTTTCCAGCATGGCCCGTATCCATTGGTTGGTCGAATCCTCGATACCTCTGCTACTAATTGCTCTTGCTATTGCGTCCTAGCCAGTGATATCGAATGTCAAGAAAGATAGTGAAGAGCGCCTTCTGTTGATTTTCCTTTTCTGTATGCAAATTGATTTGAGTGCAGAGGTGTAGACAAATCTAGCCGACCTCTAATATGAACGTCCATGAGTCTCTCCATTGTTATACCCTATCCTAAGGGTATATTAAGTTTGACACATAGTTTGTAACATAGAGAAATAATCGAGATAGACCCTATAAAGTATATATATTCGTGATCAGCATCAATAGCGAAATCGATTGAGCGATGACCGTCCGTCCGTCCGTCCGTCCGTCCGTATGTCACCGCTTTTTGGGCCTTAAATTTTGAGCTAGGACGATGAAATTTCATATCTGGGCTTCTGAGAAAAAGATACAGTACAAGTGTAAAAATTTTTGAAATCCGCCCACTGCCACGCCCACTTTTTCATAACTTCACTAAATTATATGAAACCGAAAATTTTTGTTAAGACCAAATATTTAGGCATTCAGATTCCCTACAATCCACCCATACAAAAGTTTTGGCCACGCCCACTTTTTGGGGGCGTTTTCATCATAAAACCGATTTTTGGGCCTTAAATTTTTAACTAGGACGCTAAAATTTCATATCTGGGCTTCTGACGAAAAGATACAGTAGAAGTGTAAATTTTTTTTACATCCGCCCACTGCCACGCCTACTTTTTTATAACTTCACTAAATTATATGAAACCGAAAAATTTTGTTAAGACCAAATATTTAGGTATTCAGATTTCCTACAATTCACCCATAGAACAGTTTTGGCCACGCCCACTTTTAGGGGGCGTTTTCATCAAAAAACCGATTTTCATGAAATTTCACATGTAACATCCTCAAACGTTCGACGTCATATTTGAGTACCAAATGCAATTTGGGCATGAGCACTTTATAGAAACGAGGATAGGGTATCATACGATCCGTTCCAGACGGATTGTAGCTTTTCTGTATGTTTTTGAGAACAAATGATGTTAGACTTATAGGTCAATAAGATTTAGGCAGCTCACTAGGCCTATTGCCTGGTTTGGGGATAAAGATTATATTTACCTGTCTCCAGGTTTTCGGGATGTAACCCCAATTGTAGCTGGCCTAAATAAAGCAATCAAACCCGGCAGGATGAGATCTTCTGCAAAAGCGCCGGGAATGGGATACCATCACCGCCTGGGCCTTAAATGGTTTGAAGGACCCTACAGCCCAGTTAACCTTATCCGGACTAAAAATTTTACCGGATAAACTATTTACTCTACTAGCGATGCAGACCCTATGGTCAGATACGTTCGGGTACGTGTGAAATACACGAGTCGACGAACCTGGAAAGTGAACCTGAAGTAAGGTTCTAATAGTATCCATACGGTCCGTCGTGTTGGTACCATCGGTCCTTTTTAGTAAACCTACACAATTAACATGATCTAGTTCCAAGCGCCTTGTAGATTCGTGCCGCTACTGGCATGTCAGCAATGTTATCGCAGCATTTCCTCCATGTGGCACATTTCGATCGTCTCAGTTCTGAGTTGTATTCTGTAAGAGCGTACCTGTATTTGTTCCTACTCTTCATGCGTTTCTTCTTAAGGTTGGCAAGCTGGTCATTCCACCAGGGAACCTTGCGTTTACACAGACTGGTTTTATGGACACAGCTGTCGTGATAGGAAGTAAGCAACACATCATTCAAGTGGTTTGCTGCTTCATCTAGGCGTCGTCAATCGCCAACACGAGTTGAAGGAGCGCACCATCCTTTTCCCTCTGAATGACTTTCAATGAGTTAGCCTGCAAGCCGAAAATTGTGACAAGAATCTTCTCCGAGGAGAGCTCTAGACTCTGTGGAAAGAACCGACGGACGATGTGTAGCTTAGGGAAAGATCCCTCTTCCACCAGCATCACGCTCAGTCCACTTTTGGCTCTGATCCCCTCGAAGGGCAAGCGCATCCACCCAGCAATAGCACTATCTGAGCAGACGAAAACTAGCCACGATAAATATCCCTATTAAATTAAAAAAATTGAAAACGTTTTATACTACTAAAGATATTTTTAAGCTTATGATCCACACATACACTCACCATGACAATGTTAGCCACTGCTGCATGACTGCTGGCTGTCATGTGAACTGATAGAAAATTGCTTGCGATGATTTGATGAATTGCTGACAGCATTCATCAGCTTCAGGTCAACGTAAAAGGATAACCCATCATTAGGTTAGGGCTATGTAAGCACCTTTCAATGACGGAAAATTCGATATTCCCTTTCTGCAATTTTGGCCTTGAATTTCGCAGAATGCATTCTTATAAGGAATAAGTGAATAAAATTTTGGCAAAATACTGATGATGATTTATTATAACTCGTTTTGTCTATATTACAAACTATGAGCCAGAATGTAATATACCCTAAGGATTGGGTACACTGACAAACAGTATCTCACCAAAGTTCCATAAAACACAGTTTATTGCATCCGTTTGTAACTAAAGGTGAATGTTTTTTGCCGGTCGTTTTTTTTAGCGCAATTTGACCCGAATAGGATTTTATGATACTGACGTATTTCAAGTCGTTTATGTTTGCTTGGGATTTAACGTGCAACTTACGGCAAATAGTCCAGCCTTTCATTTACTGTTTTACAATTGAATTTGTACCTAGGTCACGGCTCAAAACTTGTGGTCGTAAATGAGTAATGGTAGTAGT
Organism: Xylota sylvarum; assembly: GCA_905220385.1. Lineage (NCBI taxonomy): Eukaryota > Metazoa > Arthropoda > Insecta > Diptera > Syrphidae > Xylota > Xylota sylvarum. Next base: position 65,791,309 of record LR999958.1, on the reverse strand, counting down.
TCGACGTTTGACCCATTCTTTGAATACACGCTACACCTTAAATTGGCTAAAAATCCGGGCAATTAAACCCTCAAATAAAAGCAAAAGTAAACGCTAAATTACCAGCATTTACTTATGTCATAAAAACAAACACGCCTAAGGCTATCTACGTAGGATGTTAATTTTAACTGTGCAATTCTAAATAAACTTGTCCTTAGGCATATTTCGGTTGTCTTATATAACCGTACGAACTATTGTCTTACTGCCTTTCACTTTTCGTCGTCTTGTACCCACACACCATGTAAATAAGTGTTTTTTTTTTTGTTGGTAGTACGGTGAAGATGTGATAAAAAAGAGTACATAGTTTAATTCAATCGGTTCACATTAAATTTTTCTGCAGAAAAAGTAAATTAATTTACATTCCATGCAATGGTATAACACCACTATCGCTCTGATGAAAATGAAATATTTTAGATGTGTAAGCAATGTAGCAACTGGGAAGCTAACTATCTAACCTATACTGTTACTACCCATTTAATGTAATAACCTGGATCGTATTTCATAATTTGCCATCCTCTGCTACTTTCCCACTAACAGCAGCAGTAGCAGCTGCCAAACGTGAAAACAATAAACAAAATCTCGCAACTGCGGTGGTGTTTTCAAAGCACAAATAGTTATGCGAATCCACAATTAAAAACCCGTACAGAGTCGGCGTAATTTCTGTGAAGTAATTTCGAATAGAAACAATTTTAGGAATTTTTTGGGATCTTTTGAAACTTCACTGATGCATGGCCTCGTCCCGGTTTGGGATTTAGCATACACACTTTGCTTTTTACTTAGGATCTACATAAATCTCACGTGACTCTATAGTCATGTGATAGACAATTCACCTTTTGACAGCATAATGGAAGCCATCAGTGGGTATACCGTATACGAGTATTGCGTCAAGATTTATGAGTACTTGGTGAGACAGTCAGTCGCTAGATTTGTGTGAATACAAATCAACTCTTTAGGTAGCTACTTGGATCATCTAAATCCTTACTGATTGCTACATTCGAATTGATGATCAGCAGATAATGTTGTCACCGTTTAAAATCATTTAATCACAGTTTAGGGAAAATCTTCAGAAAAGGTTACTTGCAATTCTTTCGAAAGATATATAGGCACACAAGTACATCTTATCCATATACGATTGGTCATTTGATGCAAACTATGAAGCGAGAAAGAGATTCCAACTTTTACTGGAAGTTAGAGCCGCAGGCTACATGTTGAACCGGTGTAGAGTTGGCGGTGCTGCAATGTATATAAATTAAAAAAAAAAAAGTCAATTCTCTAATGCTTTATCTGAGGACTCTACGATATCTGCAATGGAATCAGACGCGACCGTTGTACGTGCTTACCATGTCAGCTTTAAAGACTTGCCGCACAATATGGTTCACAATATAGAGACACGAACAGTGAAAAATATTATCATAATAATATATCATAATATTAACAGGTATAGTGTTATTATTATGTTATATTAACAGCTGCTGCTACGATCTTACTGTTGCTACTTGAAATGCTTGGCAAAAATTTAGTGCAAATTAAGTTGCCTACCTGTATGTTGAACTGGCGTTGTGTTCCCCGGAGTGGCATTGTTCGCAATAAGCTCCGTTTAGCCTATGCTGGCCTCTGAAAACCATATTTGATTTGCCAAAATCGTTGAAGAAATACTCTGTGAGACCTTAAACATACAAAGTGCAGAGTGCGATCTACAAATGCAAGTTTTTTCTTAATACAAAACACCTATAGCGGGTTACGTCTCTCATCTTAGATAATGTTAGAATTTCAGAGTTCCACGGATGCCAAGACTGCGGGCTTCTTAATTGGTTGATGCAGTTATTTCTATATTGCGGAACCCATCATTACCTCATTACAACATCTGAAGCCTAAAGACTACACCCGACGTATCTGGCCTTTTTGCAAAGGATGGACTGTTGTAGATGTAGTGTAGTGGGATCATGGCTTCGATAATAGCAGTTGATGGTTTTCTTATTGTACTATTTATGCGCCTACATGACCCACATTGCATTTTCTTGAACTGCAAACGAGACATTAATACACCAGTGATTGTTCATCTGTTCACTGCCGAGTTGAGGTCCCAAATTGTATACCATAACCTCACACCCACTTTTTCATATAAAGACTAAATATTTAGATATTCTAATTGCCTTCAATTCACCCATACATCATATGTATGTGGCCACGCCTATTTTTTTGGGGCGTTTTGATTATAAAACCAATTTTGATGAAACGTTCGAAGTTATCGCAATATACCATGCCCTAAAGTAGGACTAATACAAAGCAAGAGGGATAGGGTATTATGGTATCCGTTCCATGCAGATTGTAGCTTTCTACATGCTTTTATCTAAGATCGTATTGGAAGAGTTATATGCGAGTTAGTTGCTCTATATGTTCCGTTAGAAGTTAACTTGCAAAATGATAACATCCACTCCGATTTAGTCTATTGTATTACCAAGCAGATTCCCTTTCTTGGTTCAACGATTGGAACAGCTCAGATTATATTTATTGATGGTTAATTGGCTGTGTTTTACTGTTCTTCGCCCATGCATAGTTCTTCGATTGGTAGGTGGAATGATTTTCCGAAAAGTACGGCATCTCAAAGAAGCCACCAGTGAAGACTCAGCTGCATTTCTTTCCTAGCTCCTATTCTTATCGGAGTCAGAGTTATGTGCGAGAAAATTCGATATTGAATATATGTAGAAGCTGGAGCTATGGTGTCATTGCGTTAGACGGCATATCCGTGGAAAGAGAAATTGTAAGATTTGCCTGTAAGGTTTGTAGCAACAGCCAACTAATCTATATCGAAAGATTGTTCTTATAATAGTTCCCCAAAGAATAAGTAGAGGAGACGACTAACAATGAGTTTTTAATAAAGCTGTACGTACGGCTTCAACTGCAGCCAAGCACGAGAGGTAATAAAAAAGCAGTATAACGTGAAATGCTCTTTTACTAAACAACGGAGGCATAGCCAAAGAAAGATATCATCACTGTCCTATAAGTCCACATGACGTTTTATTGTGTGCCAAGTCCTTAGGTTTCGAAAAGCATCCTTACATTCCCACAGCATATTGAGTACCTATCAAGGTAGTAATGTGTTATCTTTTGAGTTATGTATACTCTCTATTCTTGGCCTCTATCCCTATTATCTGAAAGCGCACTATTACCTGCCTGTAGTTTTATTTGTAGGTCAAGTGGTAAAAGATACATAGTGGTAGCTGCAGCTGTTCTTTGTACCTCGGCCAATGTATTCCGTGAATTCTTCTTTATCGTGGCCTTCTACCATACAAGAACCCTATATGTAAGGATGGATCTGACTATTATAATATATAGCCAGTGCATAATTGCTAGTTTCAGCGCCCACTTCTTCCCCACTATTCTCTTACAAACGACGACAGCATTATAAACTTTGCGGATTTTTTCCTGTATGTTAAGTTTCCAGTCTAGTTTCGTGTCTAGTACAATGCCAAGATATTTTGAGTGATCCGAAAGGGACAACTCTACCCCATTCAGCTGTTGCCTTTTGAAGTGGGGTATCTTTTTTTTGCTGAACAGTTCCAGATCTATTTTGTCCGGGTTAACGTGAAGTCCACAATCTTTAGGCCATTCTCCAAAACTTTTAAGATCTGATTCCATCATTTCACTTAATGTGCCAAATAATTTTCCCTGAAATAATATAACTACGTCATACGTGTTTGTTAATTCCTTAAGCATGCTATTAATGACCAGAAGAGGTGAATATAACGCTTCCCTAAGGTGTTCCTCTAGTAACAGTTCCCTAATTGAACTATAACCGAGAATAGAATTAAGTTTTCTTGAGATGAGCATTCTGCAAATCCAGTTGGTAGTGCTATGCAAGACGTTGAAACTTTCCAGGGCGCTTTTAATGGCCTTCTCCTTTACGTTATTGAAATTCCTTGCAATGAAGACTAGTTTAAATCTTTCCGACAACTTCACGTAATGCAGTTTCTCTTGATTTACCCTTGAGATATACTTTGCATAAACTGACGATGCGATACTTGCCTCTGATGTGTATATTTAGAAGCCTCTGTAGTATTTTGAGAAGGAATGACGACAGGCATCTCAGTCTGTAGTCTTTCGCTTGGATGTGACTTGATTTACCTGTTTTAGGTATGAAGATGACTCTCATTTCTTTCCACGCTGCTGGAATGTAGCCTGATTCTTAACATTGTTTGAAGATTTCCCTAAGCCCTCTGGATTTCTCCACAGTTCCACTTGGGCTTTGATTCCTCGTGTCAACGCTAGCATCTGTTTAACAGAAATCTGGTTGATCCTCTGGGTTTCTACGCAGTGGATCCCCATGACCTCCACTCTTCTGCTAGCTAACGCCGGACATTGATACAATATATGTGCTGCTGTCCCGACTTCCTCCAGGTATAGTTCACAGGTGTTGTCCTCCACAAGACGCATCTTCTTTAGGTGATACCCGAAATTCCCATGACCTGTAGATAACGCACCACCCATTTCAGTGTTCTTCGCCCTAAGCTTAGAACCCCTCCGGCATTATAATAGCCATTTTCGCCTGCCTGCAACCTTCCACGGTTGACCACCTTTTCTGGTGTTCCGCCGCTGCCCAGTTGCCAATCAGGTGTTCTACGATCCCTCTGCCAATTGTAGCGAATGGTTCCGGACCGCAGAGCTCCGAGGTTGACCCCTGCTTTACCAGAGAGTCCGCCTTTTCGTTCTCCTCAGTCCCTACGTGCCCTCTCACTCATTGAGCTTATGAGCACATTCCAATGCCAGTGATGTATTGATATCTGTCTGGTCCATGAGTCTAATCACTGATTGATTGTCCAGTGCTATGGTAACGTTCCTACCCTCGACCTGACCCTCTTTCAGGTGATCCAACGCACGCAACAGAGCAATCATCTCGGCTTGATAGACTGAGGTACATATATTTCCCCAGACTAATATGACAGGTTAGTTCCAGTTCTTCTGAGAAGATACCTGCCCCCGCTCTGCCATCCATCATGGAACCATCCGTAAAGATGATTATATCTTCTTTTCCGGAAGTGTTCCATCTCCGATAAGAGTTTTGTGATACCTTTCAATACGCATTCTCTTTATTCCATCCATGGGCATATTCAACTCCCCAATCCCGTTTTTCACGATAGATAATAAATAAGTCCAGCGACAGAATACCTAGGATCACTTCCATTGCGCATGTTGGTGTCGTCCGTATTGCCCCACAATGCCTAAACATGCCAGTCGTTGGACCGTATCTAATTGCTTCTTTACAGTTTTCTAGGTGGCTTTTTGCCACCATACAACTGACGCATATGTGATAATCGGTCTAACAATCATCGTGTACATCCAGTATGCTGACTTCGACGAGATTCCCCACCTTAGTCCACATACCCGTTTGCTCTGATGAAGCACCCTTTTCGCTTTTCTGATCTTCTCTTCCACATGGAAGTTCCAAGTTAGTCCAGCATCTAGATATACATACACCCAGATACTTAACCTTACTGGTCACCTGCAGCTCCAATCCGAAAAATGTCAAGGGCTAAAATTCCAGATCTCTCCTCTTCCTTGTGAGGATGGTCAAATCTGTCTTTTCCGCATTAATGGAGAGTCCTTGTTCCTGACACCACCGCTCCACCACTCTGAGAGCATTTCTCATGGTATCTGCTGTGATGTTCATGAATTTACCTCTTGCCATTATTGGTAAATCATCGGCATATCCCACAGTTATATTTGCCAGTCTCTTCAAGTCTTCTCAAGAGAGAGTCCACAGTTATATTTCACAGAGTAGGTGATAAAACACTTCCCTGTGAGCATATCTTATCGAAGCATATCTTATCGAAGGCACCTTCAATGTCCATTATTATGGTCATTGCGATGCCTCCGGTATTCATCTCCTCTTCCGCAACGCGTATCACCTGGTGTAGCACTGTTTCCGTAGACCTGCCAGCTCTGTATGCATGTTGTCTACTACTCAAAGGACACGCTTTCAGTGCCGTGCTCTCCATATGGTCCATTTTTTCAACAGATATGATGTTAGGCTGACCGGTCTGAAGGACTTCGCTTCGGTGTAGTCCTTTTTTCCGGTTTCGGAAGAAACACCACATTTGTTTCTCTCCATGTTACCGGTATGTAGCCTATTGCTAGGCATGTGACATATATACCCCTAAGCCTTGGTACTATGAGGTCTGCACCCCATTGCATTAAAGCTGGGAAAATACCATCGGAACCCGCGGTCTTGTAAGGAGAAAATGTTTTTATCGCCCCCTGACCGCGTCTGGCGTTACTATCCGTTCCCCTTCAGCCCTATCCATCCTGTTTGCTCCTTGTTTCCTCAGAGCACAGGGCTGATCTGACTAAAGGCTTCCCGGATGCGGATTGCCTTATCTCAAAGATGTTGTCCCCGAATTCAAAACTTTTCCTTCTTATCCGCAGTTCAAGCCACAACTATTCTACAATACGGAGTACATCCATGAATTCGCCTTCAGCCTTCATTACCATAGCATATACACAGTGTAGTGGTAATGCGTTCGGTTATTTAGTGGAAAGCTGTGTATTTAAGTTCTAGACATACCCATTCTTTTTACAACGAACTAGCAGCTAAATGTGCAGATCAATGAGGATACCATCCACTTAGTACTCTCTAAAACCTCATGTTACTGGTATGGTATACCATATGGTACTTCATTTAAGTTTAACTCTTAGCCGTGGATGACTTCTATACTGGACCTGAGGTAAGAGTATACCTATCCAACGGCTAACAGTTGCAATATGCACGGATACTATTTATCCCTTTAATCGCCAGAAATGCAAGGTAATCTGACTTATGGCTTTACGCAAACTAAACTCGGTCAGTTTGAATTCACGGAGCCTATGTTCGTAACGTCCATCACTAATCGAACTATATTCTTGTTGATCATGACCATCTCATCTCCTACCACGTTCTATCTGTTGTTTGGTAGAAATACAATACAAGTAAATCTAAGCTCGTGTCAGTGATCAAGAGATGTCGGCAATTGAGACTCTACGTATCTAAATTTCATAATAAAATCTGTTTCTTGCTCACAGTTTTAGAATTTAGACTTAAATTTATTTAGAATCGCTCGATGAAATTGTCTGAAAAGACACAATATGTTACTCCAAACTGAGCAACAGAAAGAAAGTAAAAATATATATTACATCATTGCATAGGATTCATCGATTCTTCCCTCTGGTAAGCCTATCTGATCTAGAGAATCAGGTCACTCTTAAATTGAAACATAGTATGCAGTTCGCAGTCAGTGTACCATCAACATAAGCATAAAACATACATAAATATTTGTGTTGAGTTGGTTGATAAGTTGACTTGGGTTTCAACTATTCTGATAGACATTACCTTGGTAGGCTCCTAAAATCTGTTGTAAGCCTGTAAGTTCTAATTTGTTTAGTGCAGTACCTACAGCAAGTAGATTCATGTGTTAACTGTCTGATACTAATGGAAAATGTTACCTCTTGACCGTGAAATTTAATTTTGAACCAGTTTATTTCCTCATCCCACCCCACTGCCATTTGTTAAATTCCATAATCTGATTATGTCTACTCTACTCAAGATTTAATGGAATATCACCGGATGACAAGCGGGTGGGTCACTATCAATCACCTACCAAGATCAATTACCCTTAATACACTTCAATTACTCCAAATAGTTGAAAGAAAATCTTAATCAACCCATAAATTGTTTCCCACGATAAAAGCTTGCATATATCTTATCCTCTCAGACAAAACAACTACCAATTTGAAACTAAATAATCACGAATCTATCGTTGAGCATAATAGATGTTGTTTTAGCGTGACAACTACTCGTGGAACTCGGTAAGTGCAAAAAAAAAAAAATAATCAAAAACACGTTGAATACGTTACCCAATGAGAAGAACAGAATCATCTCAGCGGATGCATCCCAGAAACAATCTTGACATTGAATCCACCAAACATTTTATCTTAAACGAAAGTATGCTAATTAACTGTGGCACATGGTTAGTGGATGAACAACAAAATATACATGCACGCTTGCATAAGAGTAGCAATGCACTTAACACTACTCGTAAGTGAAAGTCAACTGGATCTGGAGACGAGCGTTTGAGTCTGCCTCCACTTCCTTGCGATGAGAAAAACTTAAGGCACACATTTTAATTGAATACGGAAACCAGCTCCTCTCTATCTTGCAGTTGGTTATTTTTGTGTGCATCCAAGTTGCATAATGTGCAGAGGTTAATTTGGAGTTGCATGACTTTGCTTCATCAAGTATCTTGAATACGAAGTTGGGAACTTGACCAATCAGTACACCGAGATGAAGAAGTTTTCATTCAATTTCAATGCTAAAATTGAGACTACACAAGTTTTTTAAATGATTGCCCATTTCGAAGATACTTTAGTCGTGAAAAGAGTTGAACCTGTACAAAGTACCTACACATTATTGTATGCATTTTCAAAGAAATTATGGTTTCAAACAATGGGAAAACAAGTCTTTCAGAATCATTTGGGTTTTCAGGTAAAATCTAACCGGTTAGCGTTTCATCTTTTTTTTTAAAGTACTGAAGAGAATAATTGATATGCACCTGCCATTTTACCTACATACATATGTACATATAATATTGATGTATTCTAAAGCATTTTTCAAAAAGAAAGAGGTTACACTTGCTCGGGCATACTAGTGAAAGATCACTGTATGTCAAGGACTGTTCCCACCAGTTTGAAGTGCTAATTTAAATCTAATTTTTCGCACAAATCGGGCGATATGCCAGCAAATTGACATTCAATTTCAGTCTTGAGATCGTCTAAAGTGTCCGCTTATTGGCATATATTTATGTACATGAATTGAAAGTCACCCTCTTCTAATGTCAGGCAACTTGGTCCGGTAGCAACATCTGATTTTAACCTTGGGTTGCTGGCTTCCTCAAATGCAATAATTTTGCTTATTAACGAAGCCGTTGCCCAGGAATAAGCTTCATCGGGTAGAATATCGTTTTCGTGCATATTTAGAACGTAATCACTAAAGTTACGTAGCAGCTGACGATCGTTGGGCATCAAAGTGATCTTATAAGGATGCAGGCAAGTTCTGTGCAAAATTTGCTACAAACTGAGATTTCAAAGATTGACGCGGAATCGAAAAATTTGGTTCCTCACTTTTACGCACGGCTCCTGCCACTCCAGGCACTCCTTGCGTTTCTTTGCCTTAATGGCACGGTTTCATTAAGAAGCGCATGTGACGACTCAAGTTTGTACTTTTCCATGATTAAAAAACAAGTATCGACGGATTAAACGTCAAACAAACCACAGCTAACTTCACACGAAGCCGAGAAACCCTATTAGAAAAATCGGGCGTCCCAATTTAAATAATAAACATTTGAATCGACTTTCTACCAATAAATAAATTTAAAATTAATGCTTGGCGCGAATATCCCCCATAGGACCCAGGACATTGCTTCTCCCAATCACTCCCGTTGTATTTTGCTCATAAATGGAAGGGACCAACTGAATTGAAGCGACGAATGCAAAAGTTTACCCAATGCCATTTACTCTTCAAGTTGTAGCCATTTGAATAGGTTATTCTGGCTGTGTAGCTCGTATAGTTTGTCGTTGAATCTCATCCCTCAGAACCCGTCAATGCAAACGCGACCGAGCATTTTACGAAGAATTTACTTTTCGGAACGACCGAGGATATATTTAACCGCTTTCGATCAAGTTCAGCAGGACTGTCTCCTTTGTTCATAGGACTCTACTACTCAATTACCTTCTCAGCCCCAAGAAACAGCGATTGGAAGAGTTAATATTCGTTTAATTTCTGCTGAGATGTTTTTATCAGAATTTATAGCAAAGCCGAGGTTAACAAGATTATAACTGTCGATCGTTACGTTCTGTCATACTAGCGAACGCGCAAGTGACAGCTCGCAGTGTTCTGCTAATAATATCAATATTGTCGGCATACTCTAGTAGTTGCACAGACTTTTGAAAGATTGTGCCTCCGGTGTTGACTTATGACTTTCTTCATAGGTCTTCACCTTGTCTTAATCCTTTTTTGACATCAAAGGTGAAGTCGTTACCGACCTTTATGGAGCAGTGGGAATTCTCCATCGTCATTCTGCATAATCTGACGAGTTTGGCAGGGATGCCAAGACTAGACATGGCTCTGTATAGCTCGTCTCTATAGATGCTGTCATATGCGGTCTTAAAATCGATGAAAAGATGGTGAGTAGCGATTCGGACTTCTTGAGTTTTATCCAGGTTCTGTCGAAGTGTGAATATTTTATCGACTGTAGACTTTCTAGACCTGAAACCACACTGATAGGGGCCAAGATGTTAATAAGACTAATACCTCCGTAGTTAGCGCAATTGAGGGGCTCTCCTTTCTTGTAGATCGGACAAACGATTCTGAGATTCCATTCATTAGGCAAACATTCGTCTGACAAATTGTAGAGATGAGTTGGTGTATGCTCTCTACCAAGTCAACCCCCGCTGCTTTGAACAACTCGCCCTGTAAGCCGCCGTCAGGTCTAGCACCCTTGTTGGACTTAAGCTTAGATATTGCCATTTTCACTTAGTTTTGATCAGGTGGACGGAAGTTTTGGCAATCATCGTCTATGTTCAATAGTTCCTTCTGCCTGACAGCGCTATGTTGGTCTTCGCCGCCGTTATACAGTTTGCAGAAAAACAAAAATGTCCATATTCTCAGGACCGACTGTAATTCTACTACGGGGTTTCCTTTTTCATCTGTACGGGTTGTGTTGGCCTGTTACGTTTTACCTGTTGATAAAACTTCCGTACATTATTCCTGGAGTATAATATGTTAATATCTTCGATCGCGCGTTTCTTATGCTCCTTTTTCTTCTTTCGGAGATGCGGATATTCTTCCAGTCTCTTCTGCTCGTAGAGCTCACGAGCAACCATCGTCCTTCTTTGCAGCTCCGCTTTGCCTCTTCTTTAGCTGCATTTGCTTGCCGGCATTCGTCGTCAAATCACGGGTTTCTTGGTGGTGGTCGGGCGAAACTCAGCGCATCAGTTGCGGCATTTCTGATGGCATGTTGGGAACGTTGGCACTGGTCTTCGGCATTTGATCCTGGTGGCATAGGAATCGTGACTAGATTTCGGGATACATGCTCGGCAAAGGTTCTGGCGGTCGCTTGCATCCATGTCCCTTTGTGGGTGAGATGAGGAAACCGTGTGCTTGCTAAAGTGACGTTTCGCCACGCAGCAAAGTCAATAAGCCTAAGTTCATTTTCGGACGTAGTGTCTTGAAGGCTGAACTTACCAATCGCCCTATCAGAGATGTCCTCCTTTCTTTTTTTGGCGTTCAAATCACCCAGTAAGATCTTAACGTCATATTTTGGACATCGCTCGTACGTTTTGTAGCGTCCTTGTCTTGTGTGGGGGTATGAGTACATATACGGCTAATGTTACCGAATTCAACCCTATTGCAGTATGTTATATGATGCTCGGTTACATGTCAGAAGGTTGAGACTCCTCTAGTCTTTCATTTACTAAAAGTCATATTACCGAGTACATCCCATCGATTGTTAAATCACATTAGATCTTTCAAAGAGCTTAATAATCAACACCATCATCGGTGTCCTTACTAACCTATCTATCTATCTATCTAATAGATCTATGTACTATATGTATAATCGTATATGCTGACTTCCGTAGGAGCTGTAAGACAAAGAGACATGTTTTCCCTTTGTATCTTAATTTGGACCTTCATATTGCATTATTAACTATCCATTACCACGTATTATATTTATGTACACATAAAATCGTTTTAGGTAGAAATCGGAAATCGGAAATCGTTGAGATCAAAGATATCCTCAACTGGCTCAGATTGCTACTGTTCCATGATTTTGACGAACAAAATTCGTCATTAGTCATTAAAAAAGAAACCTCATTGCTGGTATAGCATTCTCTCCGCCTATTTGCGCACCTTAAGACAGTAATTATTACTTCGAGTTTTATGGTATGCATTCTGAGCATTGTGCAATTTTATGCATGAGCACAGCTTGCGATTAGCATCAATTAAACGGCCATTATATATTAGCATTAATGGCTCTGTTAGATTTATGACAATCTAATTGATTTACGCTTTCAATAGATCTGCAGGTAAATTCCCACGGTGTGTACTAAATACATACATATGCACTAACTGAACCATTTTAATAGATGAAAGTATGCAATAGCTATAGCAACTCGCCCAAAAGACTTTAGGTCGATTAGCCTTACTTCGTTCCTACTCAAGACATTTGAAAGATTAATAGATTTACACATTCGCTCCAAACTAGGTCCTAGGGATATGTCCTCAGCCCAACACGGCTATACTAGAGGCTGATCTGTTGAGGTAGCCCTGCATGAGTTTGTAACAAGGATCGTAAGTTCACTTCTCAATAAAGAATTCACGCCAGCGACCTTCCAGGATATAGAAGGAGCCTTCAACAATGCAAAATTCGAGTCTGTAAGAATAGCTTTAAACCAACTAAACATAGACCCAGTAATTTCGCACTAGGTTGAATGCATGCTCAAAACGAGATACATCAACTCAGAACTGGATGACTGTCAAGTGCATGCACTGGGCTCTAGAGATACCCTATCCCCTCTACTATTGATACTGGTCGCAAACGAAATTAGAACAAAGTGGAGTCAAAGTTGTCACATACGCGGATGATGTTGTCATAATAGTGACAGGTAAGTTCATATTCATTTCTCACCATCACTTGAATGCGCCCTCAATACCCTACACAAAGCAGCGGAAAGGTGTGGAGCCGAACTATATCGAAATAGCCACACTTAGGTACCGATACAAACTATATATCACCATCCCAAGACTTTAGCTTAAACGTTAAAATAATCTTCCCCTCAAGGGAGGATCGGATTAACGGTAAGGCCATCAACCCGAATAATATCTCGATTTTAACGGACGGTGATGAAGAAGAAAGGCTCTGCTCACTCTCTTAGACTTCCAAACCATAGCAGGGTGGTGGTGCGGCACCAGAACTATTCACGAAATTATACTCCAGAAAGTCGGTCGACGTATACATCGGCAGTCAGGTCGCCATGAAGGCCCTATAATCCACAGTCGTCAAATCCAAATTGGTGGAACGATGCCATGCAAAAATCACAGAAAACTACGACGTTACACTCCTTTGGGTTCCAGGGCTTAAGCCACAGCCAAACGTTTGTCTTCTTTTGACGACATGGGTTAACAATGGATCCATTAGTGCTCCAAGTGCTAGCTGCTTACCCAGCCTCCCCTTATACCCACCTACAATGTATTATTTATTATTATTTGAATATGGGGTATGTTGAACTACGTCCTGTTGGTCTATTGTGCCCCCAGCTAACACCTTGGGAGGTATATGCCCTCATTAGAGTTCCGCTCGTTTTTGGATTCCTTTCGGAATCATTTTGAGGATAATGCAATCTTACTACACCTTGGCGGAAGAAATCTCACAAGATCCCAGCACATGTTCTGGGATTTCACTGGACTCATTGCAGAATCTGCAGAGACCTTCTTCAGATATACCTAGTTTCCTAAGATGCTCCTTGAGTTTACAATGCCCCATTAGGAAGGCTTTTAGGATACGAAGGGTATTCTTGCTCATGCTGATACATGCGTCGAATCTTTTTCGGTTGTATTGCCCTAGAAGTTTATTGGCTTGCCTCATTCCACGAGAGTTATGCCAGGTTCTTGCCCTATTTTCCCTCTCTTGTTTCCTGAATTCTTCGTTGAGGGTATGATCCCTTATTCCGCAGAATGGTTCATGGATTCGGCCATTTCATTACCCTCTATTCCCACATGGCCAGGTATCCAACAGAGGGTCACTTTGTTTCTACTACCTAGTTCATTAAGTTTTTGCAGGCATTCCCACACAAGTTTGGACTTAATGATTTAGGAGCCAAGGGCCATGATAGCAGCTTGGCTATCTGACATTATAGTTATATCATAGTTGACATGGTTTCTATCAAGAAGAAGGTGCTTTTGCCCATGGATTCAGAGTATTTGGTTCTGGGCCCGAATACCCCTGCTCCAGTTCCTTCATCAGTTCTTGATCCATCTGTGTACCACTTTGTTGTATGATTACTCAGTTTATAGATAGTGGATACATTGCTCCAATTTTTTTTTGTTACTGAGCTTGACAGCAAAGTTGTTTTGGAAGTTAAACCTTATAATGATATCATCCCTAGGAAAGGCTAGGAGTGATAGTTTTTTGAGCAGTGCATTGAATTGTGTCCATATAATGCACTTGTCTCTTCCTATTCCTTCCTTAGCCATCCTTAGGATCGTTTTACTTGCAGAATCCTCAACTACGAGGTGCAAAGGAGTCAATTCCAATAGTACCTCGATGGCCGCAGTTGGACAAGTTTTCATGGCCCCTGTGATACAGAGGCATGCCAGTCTTTGACTGGTATCAGTATTGTACCCGACAGCCTTATTGGCCTCAGTCTTGTACTATTATGCACTATTGTAGTTTTTGTCGGATTAAGGCTTAGCCCAGCCGTCAAACACCATTCCCGAGTTACATCAAGTCCCCTTTGTATTATATCGCATAGGGTTTCCTCAAATTTGCCTCTGGCAATAATAACTATGTCATCAGCATACGCCTGACAGTTGATACCATAGTTTGTTAGATTCTCAAGTAGCTCATCCACAAGAAAGCTCCATATTAAGGGAGAGAGAACTGTGGGCAGCTTTTTGCTGTGCTGAACTTGACGATACTTTCTGATGTATGAGTCTCTTCTAATCTTATGCTCAGACGTCCATACATCCACTTTGATACTGTGTTATTTACCCGTTTTCTTTCTTGAGCTCGCACAATTGCTTCATGAGATGTGTTATCGAATGCTCCTTCAATGTCCACGAAGGCACACAGTACTATCTCTTTTCCTTCAAGAGCTTTTGGATAGTTTCAGTGAGCTGGTACAGAACAGTCTCTGTAGATCTGCCCGCTCTGTAGGCATGCTGACGGTGATGAAGAGGAGATGTACGTAGTACTTCCTCTCTTAAATAGTTGGCCACAGCCTTTTCCATCGTTTTGAGAAGGAACGGTGTTAGGCTGATCGGTCTGTAGGACTTCGGTAGACTTATGTCTTTCTTCCCAATTTTTGGAATAAACACTACCTTCGCCCATCTCCACTGGTTCGGTATATGTATAGCTGAGTGCCAGACTTCTTTTTAATATCCTCGCCAGATGTGGAAGTAATTTTATCTTACCCTTTTGTAATAGGATTGGTGTAATTCCATCCACCCCCGATGACTTGAAAGACTGAAAGGAGCCAATTTGCCATTCTAAGCACCATCTGGAAATGATTTTTGTCGTTATTTTCCAGTCCTCTTTCTTGGTATGTTGGTACTGTTCTTATGAAATGAGAGTTTCAATGAGTTTCAAATAGAGTTCGTACCCTCTGTCCCTCATTTTCGGTGAAGCTGCCATCCGATTTTCTTAGAGACGTTGGTATCCCTCCCGTTTTTGCTAGTGCCTTGTGCAATCTACTAGTGATTGTCTCACAGGATATCCTAAAGCGTTCTCGTTTAGCTTTCCTTATTTCCTTGTTATAAGAGGTCAGTGCCATTTTGTAGCTCTGTCAGTCTCCAGTACGCTTCGCTGCGTTAAACAGTTTAAGCGTTTTGGATCGGAGGTTTGATAGATTTATTGCTCCACCATTGGACCTTATTCCCTCTTACATTTCTGCTCACTGGGTCCTTAAATCCTGAGCTAGGAAGATAAAATTTCATATCTGGACCTTTGAGAAGGAGAGGTAAGTGTACAAACTTTTGAAATCCGCCCCTGTCACGCCCACTTTTTCATAACTTCTCTATTATGTACTTCTTATTACAAAGTTGTGCACTTAGTCTAAAGGTCCAAAATTAAAGCGACAAAAGCTGTACGCCTGTTTGCTAAGAGATGTCAAACCGATCGTAACATACACATGCATTTATCCGTATTGTTGAATGAAAGAAGGGTTAGGGCAATGATATCGATCGCCAGACTCCAACATCTGAAAAGTTTAGTGTAGCATGGGTTCGTAACTTAACTCTTATTCCATCATCTTAATTTAACATAAGTGCCAAAGCGTTTAAACCCTTCAAAAAATGGGTGACCAGTAATCAGCAGGCGTTGTTGTGTACACCTATGGCCCAAAGATTTGTACTTAACCACAAAAAACGAAACCCGTAAGTATGCATGTAAACTTTTTCAAAGCAGAAATCCATGCAATTGAGATTCGTGCTCTAATCAACTGAACACTGTTATCAGGGGTTATGCATGCAGCACTTAAGGCCCTAATTATGTGCATTACCTGTCCATCCCTAATCAAACAACAGGGGTATTGAAGGTAACAAAATTTCCGTTTGTCTGGGTGAAAAAAGTTTTAAGGACTAAAGTCTGATTCTTGAAAAAAATAAGAAAATATTACTTACATACTTCGTTACTAATAGTTGTTTGATTCCATTAATATAAAAATAAATACAGTCAGCTAATTTTATTTACAAAATCCATTATTACTACTCTAGATCTACTCGTAAAGTTAGTGCAGATTAAACGACAGTCATCAACTATGTCGCCATCTACATAACTGAGACTGACTGGTATCTATAATCGTATATACTTAAAAAGCAAATATCTAGTCTTGGCTAACGTGCGACCACGTTCAATGCAAATGCATCTAAATTATCAAATTGCAAAATATGCAAATTGATCACCATAAAAATCGAAACCATAATTACGCTAAGGTGAGCTAATTAACGACCAGAATACTAGAGCATCCACAAGGTTCCCGTCTCGATTGCATACTTTTTTTTTTGAATTTCCTCTATCGGTTAATTATGACACCATACCGCAGCCATTTGCCACATTTGCCGGCATTTATTAAACGATAGCATATAAATCATGGCAAATTGACTGACGATGTAAGATGACTTCCTGCCGTACAAAGTCAGACCGATCGAGTATACCTTAACGAGGAGGCACACGTGTCAGTCCCAGTCATCACCGCGTGATTACCATTCATATGTGTATCTCCATGCACCACAGATCCAACGAAAGGCAGATTTCTTTTTTGTCTCTTTAATTACATCACATCAGGTATGGAGTCATATTTTCTCAATTTGTGGGTTGTAATGCGACAGATATTGAGCCACAATAATGGCTCCTACTGAAATCTGTTCGGGGACATATTTGATTTCTTTATGACACCCCCTCCTTAAGGTATCTCTGATAATTGAGTATATACCACCGATAGAAAGATACAAATAGATTAGGTACTTCCTCGATTGTGCAACATGGGTGTCGTAGCCAGAAGGATCGGTGCAATAACTGGCATCATTTCGGTGAAAATCGTTTCCTATTGTGAAAATACCGCATCGATCATTGGATGCTGAAAGCCTTACATACCTACACCACCAATTGTATGGTATGCAGTAACTTAAATGAGCAATCATAGCGTTTGTAGTCAGAGATGCATAGAGACTTTTGATTGCGAGCATTGGAGAAGTGTGGAAAAATCGTGCTGCTAGGTGCCTCGTGCTGTAAGAGATCGATTAGTGTACGGTTGTTGTATGTGTAGCATAACAAACTTGCAGATGTGATTATACCCAAGAATGGATTATTGTGTGATTATTATGTAATTTTAAGCTAAATTTAAGGATATTAAAAAGTAATGCATATCAAGATAGTAAATCAGAAACATTTATCTTAATTTGTCTTCCTGACGAGAGTTCCGTCAATCGTACACTTTCATGATGCTTAGAATCTGCTTTATACTGACAAGAGCGGAAACGTGCAACAATATCTCCGATATGGAAAATAATATTTTTGGATATTGTCTTTACTCAAAAAAATTGATTTATGTATTTCTATGGAGTAAATAGCATAGCTAACCGTAAGAACACATTGGCAACACATCACATCGCATTTAATGGTGATATTATTAAAAGCCCTTTATTTGGCATCACATCCGATCAGCAGCGGCAGTTGGAGCTTGTTGCAATGCTCCACAAGGCGTTGCAGAACCATAGACACTGCTGGTTCATCCCCAGCACAATACGCCGATGCGATGATGATGGTGCGGTATACGCCATCGAGCTCCAGAGATACCTGCAGAGGCACCAAGTCTCGCGTTGCGTATTCTGAAAGTAGAACAAAACTAAATTTTTTGTTAATAAGAATGCAAGCTCTTGGATTAAGTGTTCGGGTATCCCAAATTACCTTCGCATTCTGACACGCCAGTCCCTTGACTGCTCCTCTCAGGATCCATGGCTCCTGGATCAGTACAACGCTCAGTTCTTGAGTTGTGAACATCCGTGCAGCAGATACCGCTATAGCATGATGAATGTTCACCTGGGCCATTCGTATTCTTCCGGACGGGATTATCGAGCTAATGCTCGTGTGGGGCTGATACCCCTCCCTCTTCCTGAAGTAACAGGTCGTCCACCATCTCAATGACCGTCGTGTCATGTTCCTCATCCGAGAGCGACCTCTCCGAGAGGGACATGTACTCCTCTTCTTTCGCTCCCCCAGTTACTTGTTCGACAGAAGAAGCAAGTGTTTCAACCCGTTACGGTTCTGAATATTCCGCTGCGGGTTCTGTTCTCTCTAAAGTTGGATTTGAGAGACTCTCCTCTGACTTTTTGAGTCCAGACACCATGACCTTGCCGAACCTGTAGCTAAGGGAATTGTTTTGAACCCTTATAGCTTCATAAGACTGCTGATCGATTCCGAGGCCCAGTACTTGCCCGGTGCCCTCTTCTCGAACATGCAGAATCTTCCACGATTTGACGAAACTTGAAATGTATGCCCTAGAATTTCTAGAATTTAGAAAATCTTTGACATCGTCGGTACAAAGCATCTCCCTTGGATAGTCGCAGGGAAGAACTGCCACCTGTTCAGCTATCGCTGTTATAATACGACTTCCGCTAGCGACAGCTGCTTTTGCATAGCTTCTGCCATGTGAGACAGTAGTATGCTTAACAGGCTTTGCCCGCGACTTCTCTGATTTCTCGACCACCCTTGGCTTATTCTATACATTAGGTGCAGAAGGTGAAATAGAGCTGCTGCTCCTTTTCACCGCAGGTGTCGGTTTACAACCAGGCTGGGCCTTATGTTCTTCTGCTTTCTTCCTTGTGTGCTTAGGTACAAAGCTCTTTTCGAGGTAGCGAAGGTACCATCTACTGCAAGCACCGCTGAGCCCCTTCCGAAGAGGGTCGTCCTTACCTAGTGCCCTTTCTTTTTAGCCGCAACTGCACGAGTTTGGCTCGTTGCCATCGCCGTGCTTTCCTTTACAGCTTTGGCCAATGGTTGAGAGGCTAGAGCTTGGCACCCGCTTCCCAATCTGGCAGGTTCCAGGCGTTTAGCCAACATTTGAGTTGGCGCTAGAACTTTAGAGGTGCTTGCGGCTTTTTGACTAGTGCTAAGTTGCACCTGTCGAAAGCTACTCCCTCGGCTTGTTCCCGGCCGACTAGCGAAGTCATCCGCACAGAGTCTTTGCTCTACGCGGCTTACTAGACCAGATGAATCTGTCTAGCTCGCTCCGTATCATCTTCTGATTTTTTTTTTGTTTTTGTTATTGTTGGTATACATATCCCACGAGTAGCGCAGAAAATGGTCATCCGCCACGTCAGAGCCCCGCAGTAACGTGGGAAGGCCATGGTTTCTCTCGTTTATATGATCACACAATGTGGACCAATCGCACAATTCTTGTGAATGGCGTGGAATCGACTGATTTGGCTCATTTTAAACTGAAGCACTTGCGGCTGCGATATTTTCTGTACTTCGACCGGTACGTTGTCTCACTGGCACAGGAACATTTAATAGTGAATATCGAAAGGTGTGAGGTCAAAATCCACAAATATAAATATCATGGAAATGTGTGTAGTTGCCTATAGCAATAAGCAAGTCCAAATGCAACTAAATTAAGTCTGACTGCATTTTTAGAGCCCTTACATCCGTGTAAAAAATGGTATATGCACAACACGAATGGTTGTGAGAAGTCAGGCGTAGGGGTAACTTCGCTACCATAAAAAAAAAAACATGTTACGTAGCAACAACAAGTCTTGTATATTGATGATCCTACTATTGATGACCCCAGCAAACGAAACAAGGAGTCCCTAGACTGCTATAATATAAACATCGCCGCCATCCAGGAAGTGTGATGGGCCGGCCAAGAGGAGGACAAAACATACAGAAAAGCTACAATCCGTCTGGAACGGATCGTATGATACCCTATCCTCCTCTCTATAAAATGGGCGTGGCCAAATTGCATTTTGTACTCAAATATAGCTATAATGTCGAACGTTTGAGGATGTTACATGTAAAATTTTATCAAAATAGGTTTTTTTATGAAAACGCCCTCAAAAAGTGGGCGTGACTAAAACTGTTCTATGGGTGAATTGTAGGGAATCTAAATACCTAAATATTTGGTCTTAACAACATTTTTCGGTTTCATATAATTTAGTGAAGTTATGAAAAAGTAGGCGTGGCAGTGGGCGGATGTAAAAAAAATTTACACTTGTACTGTATCTTTTTCTTGGAAGCCCAGATATGAAATTTCAGCGTCCTAGTTAATAATTGAAGGCCCAAAACTCGGTTTTGTGATGAAAACGCCCCCAAAAAGTGGGCGTGGCCAAAACTTTTGTATGGGTGGATTGTAGGGAATCTGAATGCCTAAATATTTGGTCTTAACAAAATTTTTCGGTTTCATATAATTTAGTGAAGTTATAAAAAGGAGGGCGTGGCAGTGGGCGGATTTCAAAAATTTTTACACTTGTACTGTATCTTTTTCTCAGAAGCCCAGATATGAAATTTCATCGTCCTAGCTCAAAATTTAAGGCCCAAAAAGCGGTGACATACGGACGGACGGACGGACGGACGGACGGACGGTCATCGCTCAATCGATTTCACTATTGATGCTGATCACGAATATATATACTTTATAGGGTCTATCTCGATTATTTCTCTATGTTACAAACTATGTGTCAAACTTAATATACCCTTAGGATAGGGTATAAAAACCGTGATGTATACTATGGTGATTGCTATGGGGAGCAGAAATAGCGCTTATTTGGATATGGATTTTGTACACGCGGCAGACTTAGGCAAGAAGTCTCGAGCCATCGAGACACAGACCTTATATACGCTCATCCCCACACATAGGAATAGGACGATGCTACCAAAGAATGTTTCTACGAGCTCCTTGACAAAACATACCAGCAATGTCTTAAGTATGACGTTAAAATCGTGCATTCCGATTTAAACGCCAAAATAGGAAAGGATGACATCTTTGGTAGGACAGTTGCTAAGCATAGTCTACCCGATACCACGTCTGGCAATGGACTTAGGCTTATACTCGTACTCAAGGGGACATACGGGTCTGCTGATCACGAAAAGGTTTACAGTTCTACCCAGAATGAAGTGAGGATAGCAATATTCAAGCTTAAAACCAATGAGGCTGCTGGACCTGACGTATTATCAGCCAAGCTATTCAAAGGAGCTCAAAATGACTTAGTATAGAGCATACACCAATTCATTTCTAAGATTTAAGTCAGACGAGTGCCTGCCTGATAAATGGAATCTAAGCATCGTTTGCTCAATCAACAAGAGGTTTGCGCTAATAACCGCGGTAATCAGTTTCCTCAACATCCCCTACAAGATCTCATCTGGCATATTGTGTGACACATTGGTC
The DNA here is from genome assembly GCA_905220385.1 of Xylota sylvarum. Classification (NCBI taxonomy): domain Eukaryota; kingdom Metazoa; phylum Arthropoda; class Insecta; order Diptera; family Syrphidae; genus Xylota; species Xylota sylvarum. The sequence goes on along the minus strand of LR999958.1, from coordinate 65,769,586 downwards.
GTTTGTGGACTCAGTGGTTAGACCATCGGACTACTGTGGTTAGTCTGTCGGACTACTGAGCGGAAACTTCAAGGTTCGAATCCTAGACAACATCAAAGTTTTTCCATGCATCCATTCATAGCTTCTGACAAACATCCGAGAGGGTCTTTCAGACACAGCATTATACAGTAGGGCCTTTCTATTCGTTTGAATGAAGTAAGCGTAACACGCACAACACGAATGGGTCCCGTAAGGACCTGTCGCGCCAAATCTTTGTATTTTTTTTTCGTTTGTTGGAGTGGTCGCTATTCTAGTCTCACTTAATAGCTTAGATTCTTAGGTTTCAGACATACTACATTCACATTTCAAACTTTCTTAGTTGTCGCGATTCCGCTCCCCAACTATAGAGATAAGCTTCATTTGTTCAAAGTCTGCATCTGAGCTACTTTATTATTGTAAATTCAGCCCAGAATAACTTTTTAGCCAATAATAGTGTTGGTGGCATTAGGCATCAGTGCCTTAATTAGTGTATAAAAGGCCTAGAACACATACAATGTACAATCGATTCAACTCTTTGCCTGAATCCAATGTACTAACTTTGATCATTTTAACGGTGATCAAACTAGCATTCAATTGTTTTTAAATCCGTTTCAGATGTTCTTTCATAAAGATTATTTAGTCAATGATCGTCAGGTCTTGCTTTACCAAGATATGGTCCTGCCTGTGCTGATTTTGTCAAATAGCTTGAACTTGCACTTTTATTGTCATCCATCCTAATGCATCTAAATATTTATTTTATCTCTTTCCTGGTTTCACTTCAAAGATTTCCACCTGTACATTGAGGCTTGTGCACACACACATTGCAGTGCATTGAAAATCGTTGATTCTTACAGTCGTATTTACTCCTAGGGTTTGATGTCAAAGCATTAAACGCGGTGTCTTTGATTTAATCGGAGAGAAGGAGATCTATTGCTATATGCATTCATACAATGGTGACTTAGAGCCTAGTTTGCTGTTATCTGTTTGCTTTTAAACATGCTCAATAATGAAAACCTTTTAGTTAATATTTGAATAGAGAAGATAACTTGTTGGGGAGAAACCCAGTCGCTGGGTCGTTTAAGAGGTTCTTGCTATCAAATATGTCATTGTAATACATTCATAGCATCTCAGTCTGCTTTGCAAAACTTTGACGAAAATCCAGAATTTCAACGAAAAATCATCTCCAGCGATGAAACTCATTTTTGACTTAATGGCTTCGTGAATTAGCAAAACATGCGTTATTGGATAGCAACAAACCCGCATGTGCTTCAAGAGACTCCATTGCATCCACAAAAAGTGACCTTGTGGTGTGTGGAGGTGTGAGTGGACCTTATTTTTTGTCGATGGAAATGATCGCCATGTTACTGTCAATGGAGTTCGCTATCGTACCATGTTGGGAGACTATTTTTGGCCTTTGGATGGACTTGACATCAGTGATATGCGGTTCCAACGAGATGGTGCCACATGCCACAGAGCTGGTCAAAGAACTAATCTATTGATGGGGAAGTTCGGTAATCGTGTCGAATCTCGAGAAATGGTCCGGTCGAATGGTCACCTCGTTCATGCGATTTATCGCAGTTGGATTCCTTTTGATCGGGTTACGCTAAGTCAGTTTATGCCACCAAGCCAACAACGTTAGAGGAGCCCAGGAACAATATCGAACGTGAAATTGCCAACGTTCCGGCCGATATGTGTAGAAGAGTGCTGCTAAATTGATTCGAATGAATCGATCGTTGCAAACGTGCTCACGTTGGTCATATAAACGAGATCGAATTTCATACTTAAATTTAACATGTGTACTATACATGGAATAAATTTCAGGTCCACATCTCAATTATTCTCTGTTTTATTTAAATACAAAATTGTTATGACCTTATTGAAAAACCCTTTGCATGCACTTCCACTTTGGCCTGCGAGACCTTAACATACCATCTCTGCAGCTTTTGCAAAAACCATTTGAATGCACATTTACGTGCTTTCTTATTTGACAGGTGATGAAACCTTTTATAGTGCTAATATGCAATCTGTTAAGAGAAATCAAAATCTTAGACGTTTCAGATTGACCTTTGCTCAAATCTGTTTTGTCCACCTGAAATTTGTTCCCTTGAACACATTAAGCTTTAATTTAAGTTTCCATGTAGTGATTGGTATACCTAAGATAGCTCTACCTGGTAAAATAGATATAGTTGTTCCATGTCTGGCGAGTTCATCGGCCCTACATTTCCCTTCAACATGACTATACCCCGGCACTCTACAAAGTTCAATATCAGACAGTTCTGCCATCTCCAAGAGAGACGATCAGCAGTCTAGACCAACGTTTGAATTATAAGAGAAAGATTTCAAGGATTTAATAGCTGCTTGACTGTCGTGAGTCAAGATAAGATTGCTTTAATCGCCATTAATTCCGCCTGAAACACGCTACAATGATTTAGAATACGGAAGGAAGGACTGAGATTAAGTCTATCAGAGAAAACACCTCCACGTACTTTGTCGTCAGTTTTCGATCCGTGCGTCGGTATAAAAGTGAGTGACAAGTAGTGTCGTCCAGAAAAACGTCTTCCTCCCGGAATGACCTGGAAGGAATAGCTACAAAGCAGTTTCTGTCAAAACTTAACTTGGAAATAGTCTATGTTTCGAAATTATGCAGAAGTATGGCCAAATTCTTTACTGCACAACTGTGATATTGCTTTAAGACGAGCGGTTATTTTTAACCACCATAAATGTCAAGAAGTTACAAATTAAACAAACTGTCCAGTTCTGCAAAGGGTGTTGTACGAAACGCTCCATTTATACACAAATAAGATGATCGTTGGACTTTGCTAAGGTATTTCGGTTTATGACTTTATCTAAAGTAATCCACCAGACAACGAAAGTATCGGTCTTATGATAAGGTAGTAATGGTGTAATGGATAGTGTGTCTTTTCTATATATAAAGATAAACCCAGATAAATATTTTGCTTCGTTAGTGAAAGTTTATACCATTTAGAGGTGGTGGACCTATTAAACGAGTTTTGTATATCCTAGTGAAGAGTAACAGTTTCATTTTGTGAGGACTTACACCCAAATCACATCGTACTGCCCATCTGGTTAGCTCTATTAAAAAGTTCTTTAAGCGTGTTTCGATGCTCTCCCGGGACTACTACAGTAACGTCATTCGATCTGCATCCCAATGCTTCTAGGATTATCAGTAGATTATTCATCACTAAATTCCAAACTAGAGCGGAAAGGACACTATGTACCTTGTGGGGTCCCACTACTAACAGATCTTCTACCAGATGACTCACCCAGGTTTGAGTTTATTATCCGATTACTAAGCAGTAGATTAATCAATTCGCAAAGTAATCTACATTCAGATGGAAAGTGCACCTTTTTTTTCCGTAGGAAGGTGGGAATCTTTTAAAGGCGAAACTGAGCCCGTACTCAGTAACAGTGTGGGATTTTCACCCACTAAACCCACCTCCCCTTCTACCCCTGGTTCTCGAGGCACTGCCGTCAAGCATTTCATCGCGAGGGGGGACTTCAGCCTTATGTGATCGGCTCATTCAAGTTGGCAGCCTGCTACGCTGCTTTTCGTTGCTACTCCTGTCTTCGCTGCTCTTTCATTATTGTAGTCACAGTGTCGTTAACTGCGTCCCAAGCCTCTTCGCTGCTCGTCATCTGTCTGGTGAAGTTGTCTGGGGTTAAATCCTCGCCCAATTAGTTTACCAGGAGGTGCCATTCTACGTAGTATCGTGGGCAGTGGAACATGATGTGTTCCGCATTATCCAATGCTTCCGTGCACGTTGGACAATAGGGGTTGTCGTCGTGTCCAAATCTATGCAGGTAGGCTCTGAAGCATCCGTGGCCAGTAAGCATCTGGGTCAGGTAGAAGTTCAGCTCCCGATGGTTCCTATTAATCCAGGCGTCTATATTGGGTATCAATCTCTGCGTCCACCTGCCTTTGTCAGAGTGACACCATCTCTCCTGCCATTCTTCCAGACTTGTCCTTGGTCCTTGTCCTTCAGTATTACTTCTAATCGTTGCTGTTGCCGTTGTCCTGCTGGCACGGTATTTCTGTTGCGCTTCTTTTGCAAGAAGGTCTATTGGTACCATGCCAGCCACTACACATGCCTCGTCGTAGGAAGTTGTTCGGAAGGCGCTGCATACTCTCAGCGCGTTGGTTCTGTAGACTGCCTTAGTCTTCTTTCTGTATGCTTTTGTTTTCACGGGACTAGCCCATATTTGGGAACCGTAGAGCATTATTGATGCGGCAACTCTTGCTAAGAGTAATCTCTTCTTATGTTTCGGTATCCCGATATTCGGCATTATCCTTGATAGGGCAGCCGTTGCTTCAGCTGCATGTTGCAGGTGCTGCTTAACCTTGCATCTAAGGTAATGCGAAGGCACTTCAGCTCTGGTTTGGAAGCTACGACGTGATCGCCCACGGTTACCCTTATAGTCTCTATGACTCGTCTGCTGATGATGAGCACTACTTCAGTATTTTCTTCTGAAAGTTGTAGGCCCATGCGTACTAGCCAGTCCTGGACCATCCCAATAGCTTCATTGCAGTCATGCTCCAACTCCTCAAGGTGTTTGTTTACTACAACGATTGCTATATCATCGGCGAAACCAATTATTTTCGAAGTTCTCGGGGTTCGAAGTCTGAGGACGCCATCATACATTAAGTTCCACAGTAACGGACCTAATACGGAGCCTTGAGGCACGCCGCCTGTCACGATATATCGTCGGTGTCGTAAAGCAGTATTCTATTTCTAAAATAGTCCGTCATTATCTTCTGCAGGTATTCTGGTACTCTTTTGGCGGTAAGTGCTCGAAAATGTTTCTCCAGTTTGCGGTGTTGAAAGCGTTCTGTACATCCAACGTGATGATTGCGCAGTACTGTTTGCTCCCGCCCTTCCATCGTCTTCCTTCTATGGCTTTTGTCGCAGTTTTCACGACTTCGTCGATAGCGCCGATCGTAGACCCTGTCTTACGGAAACCATACTGGTGAGCTGCAAGGACTCCCGCCTCATCGATTGCGCTCTCCAACCTGTGACTTATGATGCGCTCCAGTATTTTGCCCATGGTGTCCAACATGTATAGAGGCCTATACGATGAGGGATTCTGTGGTAGTTTACTACCTTTTGGTAGGAGGACCAGTCTTTGTTTCTTCCACTCGTCGGGGAATAATCCTTCTTTGAGGCAAGTGTTATACATATCTGTGAAGATGTGTGGGCGCCAATTGATTGCTGTTTATACCCTATCCTAAGGGTATATTAAGTTTGACACATAGTTTGTAACATAGAGAAATAATCGAGATAGACCCTATAAAGTATATATATTCGTGATCAGCATCAATAGCGAAATCGATTGAGCGATGACCGTCCGTCCGTCCGTATGTCACCGCTTTTTGGGCCTTAAATTTTGAGCTAGGACGATGAAATTTCATATCTGGGCTTCTGAGAAAAAGATACAGTACAAGTGTAAAAAATTTTTAAATCCGCCCACTGCCACGCCCACTTTTTCATAACTTTACTAAATTATATGAAACCGAAAAATTTTGTTTAGACCAAATATTTAGGCATTCAGATTCCCTACAATCCACCCATACAAAAGTTCTGGCCACGCCCACTTTTTGGGGGCGTTTTCATCACAAAACCGATTTTTGGGCCTTAAATTTTTAACTAGGACGCTGAAATTTCATATCTGGGCTTCTGACGAAAAGATACAGTACAAGTGTAAAATTTTTTTACATCCGCCCACTGCCACGCCTACTTTTTTATAACTTCACTAAATTATATGAAACCGAAAATTTTTGTTAAGACCAAATATTTGGGTATTTAGATTCCCTACAATTCACCCATAGAACAGTTTTGGCCACGCCCACTTTTTGGGGGCGTTATCATAAAAAAACCTATTTTGATAAAATTTTACATGTAACATCCTCAAACGTTCGACATTATAGCTATATTTGAGTACAAAATGCAATTTGGCCACGCCCACTTTATAGAGAGGAGGATAGGGTATCATACGATCCGTTCCAGACGGATTGTAGTTTTTCTGTATGTTTTTAAGTCAATGTTAGGGATTTCATCAACACCAGGCGCGTTCGCGTTTTGGTCCTTGATTTTTGCGCAGACTTGCAGGACTACTTCTGCGGTGACGAAGGGTATTGGTAAGGCACCCGTCGTATTTCCTCTCTCCGTTGTTGTGGGAAGAGTACAGCCACTACGTTTTCGAAAAACTGTGGAAACTTCAGCTTCATCATCACCACTTGGTAGGCTTTTCCCCACGAGTTTTGGTCGGCTTCGTTGCACAGTTCGATGAAGCTTCTCTGGCACTCTGCGCGCAGTTTGGCGATTTCGTCATTCCACCAATATACTGGTGGTCGCCGCGCGCTTGATGTTTTCTGTTGCATGGATGCACCACAGGCGCGTGTCAATCTTCTTCTGAGCTGATTCGCCTTATCGGCGGCTGGTCCACAAAGGGATATATCTTCCATCATCAGCGGGAGCACTTCAACTTCCAGAGTATGTGGTTTCCATCCTATTTTCCGTGGCTGCCTTCTCTGCTCTTTTCTATTTTCAATGGGGCTGGGTCGTAGCTGGAACTTGATCGCCTGGTGGTCGCTGTGCGTATTCATAGTGCACACTTTCCACGCAGCATTTCTTGCCAAACACGTGCTCATAAAAGTGATGTCTATTATTGACCCTCCTCCGTTTTTGCTGAAAGTCAGCTCGCTCCCGGAATTCGCGAGAACTATGTCCAACGATGCAAATGCCTCCAGGAGTATTCTCTGGCATTTGTGGTACGTGAACCCCATTCTACCGACCACGCATTAAAATCGCATGCAATGAAGACGCGGTTTCTTCCTCTTGCAGTGGTTGCGATGTTGTCAACTATTTGCTCGAATTGTTCTTGTGTAATACTGGGAGGAGCATAGCAGCTAAAGAAGTATACATATGTCATTTACTTTGGCCCACACGAATCCTGCCTGGTGCGTTGTCATTTTTTCTTCGAATGCTCGTTGGCCGCGTATCCATATCGCTGCTTTGCCTAGTGTCCGCTGTCCACACACTCTCATTAAGCTGCTTGTAGGGCTCCCTGAGTATTGCGATATCTGCATCGTACTCTCGGACCATCTGTGTAAGTAGGTCCTGAGCTGCCTCGCAATGGTTGAGGTTAAGTTGGATAACCTTCATGTTCGCCTCTTGGAAGCATTCAATTTACCCAACCGATTCTGACTTTTCCTGCCGATAGTGCTTTGTTGGCGATGCTTGCATAAGTTTTCCTCATGGACTTTATTGCAGTTTCCGAAATCGGCTTTTGCAATTCGAACTCCTCCGAGACGACTAGAGCGACTTCTTCCTTGGTAAGTAAGGTAAGGGAAAGTGCACCTGTTATCATTTATGTGTTGACATTATGAATATTCGATCTTTTGTACAATCGTATGTAATGCCGTTTCCACTGATTTACCTTTGCAGTATGCATGTTGACCCGTAGACAGAAGCTGTGTATCAATAGTGTCGCGTAATCGGATATCTATCAGCCGTTCTAGTGTTTTTAGAAGGAATGAAGATAGACTAATAGGTCTGAGATCCACGTATGTACGTGGGAACATTTGTCCTATTTTTGTTAAAAGGTATCTATATATTTTTTTAGTCTGAAAATAACGCTGTTCCGTGTTAGAAAAAAAAAATCAAATACAGTAATTCAAAGATTTTTTTTAAATAGCCCTAAATGGTGTCGGCCTGCAAAATCATTCTCAACTAGACCGAACTCTTTGACTACTATAGACCAACTGCTTCAGCCAACAGAGAATTCTGCAGTGAGTGACTTATGCGTGGGTATCAGACTACACAACGGCTTAAGTATCATATGAATACTCATAAAAAAAGCTAGTCTTCAGGCTGAATGGATATTTCAGCAATAACATCACATCGTCCATTGCAGATTCCTTTGTCCAATTTCAATGTTTTCAAAGTCTGGTATTCGCACTTCTTAATGGAATACATGAAAAACATAAGCATCGTTAACAATTTGAAAGCACGGGCAATACTTCTTACCTGCAGACAAATACTTTTAGTTGGTGTTGCAATTCGCAGGCACGTTTTACTATGACTACACACATAAAACTAAGAGCTCTGCCGTTGATTTAAGTGTCCCGCAATAAGAAAAAAAAACATGTGAAGTACAGTCATTTTATTTCCAAAGTGGTCCAAGCCTAAATGCATTCAGATCTTCTGCGTCCAACAGGAAATGTCGTCTAGCTTCTGTGAAATCTTATTACTTCATCTGATGCTTAATGATTGCAACATAAACACCCAGTAGGTTCAGCAATAAAAAAAAATTGCACAACGCCCCTACTCTATTGTAGAAGAAACCTTCATCCAAGAAGATCAATTTCCGTCTATTACCACAAAAAAAAAAAGAAAAACAAACTCAAACCGCATTAGACAATCTCCATTCCTATTCCGATACTTCATCTTGCAGCAACAGATAGAAACCACTCCTGAGCATAGATACTCAACAGAAAAGTTGATCCATTTACACTGCCCTCGTGGTTAAATGGTGAGGCAATGTGTGCCAAGGTTCTTCGACTCTTTCACCCTTCTTCGTGAGGATACTGCAGGAAATTCGGCCAACCCACAAAAAATCGGCAAATTTTTGGTAATAATTTGTCATAAAAACGCTATGGAATTCCACCAGCCGTCGCTCAGCACTGCATTCCACTTTAATTGAATTCTGGCATTCGAAAGTGGGTCAGTCGTCGTCGACTGATGATGGTTTTGCAATAGCACTTTAAACCGAACTGCTTAGCACATTCCTACACTACATATTAACAGGCGACTACTTACTTACCGACAGACGCTTGCGATAAACAACGATTTAATATGGTAAATCAATACCACCAGGAGGCGCTGATATCTTGCGTGTATTCCCGCCGCAATGCAGATTCGAAATGGTAACTGCCATTACACTTCATAATCGAGACATAATCTCCTAGTCGGTAATAATTATAAGAGTGCGCTAGACAAGTTTCACTTCACATCCATACACAGATGGTGCTGGATGGATGCAAACAAATTGCAGCAGCTGTTTGTATTTGCAAGCGAAAAAGATACAATCCACGGAGGTGATGAATGGCGATTCATAATTTATGCTGTGTGCACTGTTTGGATGGATTCGCCTGTGGAGGCCGCACCGTGACGGGGCAAATTTGGTTGTCGTTTGAACTTGTTGTCTCAACGAAAACATTACAGCGCGTCGTTATATAAATTCAGATGTTAGCTGAGAAGAGACATATATGAATTATGCTTTATGGAGTCGAATAGTTGAGATATGCGAGCGGGTGCCTTCCATAAGCAGAGAGGTTTAGTAGTTAAGGCCAAAATTTTAGTTGAAACACTTCTGCGTAACTGTTGGTACACGAGTTTTCAAATTACCGGTCCCTTTCTCAACTAATGGGTCAGGCCCACATGCGCTATTAATCAGTACTTCGTGGGAGGGCCACAGTTTCAAAGCAAACACATGGTGAGACAAAAAGTTTTCTCACGACTATCTGCCTACCCAATATTATTGACCGTGATAGACGCGATCTCCGCGCAACACCCACAGATTTTATAAAAAAGTACAGTAACTGTCAACCAGCTTTATAAAATATCGATCTTAGGTTCTAATGTGTATTTGGGATTGGGGATATCGAAGTTTTGACAAACAATACCAATGAATCTCCTCAAGTCCCGAAAATGCTTATTAAATCGTGATGAAGAAACAAAAGTGTTCGTCTTACCATTGTATATAAATCTAATAGTATTATCACTTGACGAAATTTTTTCTTAGTTACCTTGCTAGACAGAGGGCGCAAAGCAAAGTGGTTTCTCTTACACACTGAAAGAGAGTTTTGAGCGAACAAATGGATAAACGAGAGAACAAAAGGCAAAACGGCAAGGAATATAAAAACAAAACTGACTCTCTTCTTAATCATGTACACACATCCAAATATGTACATGTTCGTGTGGTTTAATACCATCGGAATGGACGAGACGGAAGGATTATGTTTTCCTTTCGTGTTTTGTTGTTGTATTTTTTGGTGTTTACCTTAATTATGAATGAAGTTATTTTTCTGCAATATACACAATTGCACACACACTCAAACGTTGCCACATTTTATTATTTCTATGCGGGAATTAGCGACGTTGCAATATTGTAGATTTGAATGTTAATGCAAATGCAAATGCTTTTCTTCTTGTTAATACATATGTATGTGTATGTATTAATACATGTAAATATTTAATACGTATTCTAATGTTTTGTATCACAACAACAGATTTATTTTATTTAATTACAAACATTGGATTGAAATGACAAATTGATGAAAACAACCTTTTTTTTCCTTTTTGGAGTAAATTGCGGTTACCAATACGGATTATGCTGAATATTTTTTTATTGCCCCTAACTATATGTAGATACATATGTGACTATTTATACCTAGAAATGTAGTTCCATATGTAATTATTTACATATGTATGTATGTATGTACATATATTCTTGTATTCTTTCCACATCACCCAGTGGGGTAAAATACTAGATGCGTTTTTTTTTAGTGTCCCCAGTAGGCCTATTCCTCTATCACAACTTCATAAATTCTATTATTGCACATGCATTCAAAGGGATATAATATACATTTAATACATAAGTATGTATGCATGTATGTATGTATGTACATAGATATAACAATTTCATAAACTATACTTTTATTTACTGTTAATGAAGGCGAATCATTTTGAACCTCTTTTACTGCAGTTGAAACTTCAAGAATAGTTCTTTTCTTTTCAACTGTGCTTGCCCCCGAATTCAAAATTTTAAAGCACGTATTGTCAATTACAACGTCACTGCATTTGCACACCGTTATGCATGATTTGGGAACTGCATTTTTAGTGAGGAATTTTCGAGTTACCTTTATTATTATATCTTTCAAGTAAAAATGTTCTTCGCAAAAGGGGCATTTTTTTCAAAGTTGTTTTCTGAGAATGCTTTAACCAAATTTCTCTTCGCTGGTCATTCGGAATGTGAAAAAATGACAAAGAAAACGATTTCTTACCGTTATTGCAATCTGTGGATGAACATCGGGTAACTTATAAAACCTTTGCTTATTTATTTACATATAAAATTTAAAAGGAACATATATGTATATAATGTACCTTCATATTGTATGTATATATTCACTGCTCTGAATATTAAATTAAAAATTAACTTTCTTACAACGTACAATTTGGTAATTGCCAGTCAAGCAATTCTATATGTTTTTTGTTTCTCTTTTGGCAAATAATTTTTTGATTTTATGTTAGGCAATGCTGTGACCGATCCTTAACCGCCAAAACCAAGAAAAGGAAAATTATAAATATACATCCATACATACATATACACGTGTACATATGTATATACATATGTCCAGAGTAAGTTAAAGCTGCGCACAGTACGTATACACATATGGCAGAAGACTTCAGGACACACATTACGCAACAACTCTATACAGATATGGAAGAAGTGGTACATTACCCCTGGGTATTCCTTCACACAAACAAATATTGAAGGCGCACCTGTTATGCTCTTAAGGAGTTTAAATCTACCCAAAGTCTGACACGGAAACAGATTACAGGTTAAAGCTGCACATACATACGTATGTAAGAATGGGAAAGAAGAAATGATCTTTCTTACACCTATTTGCCAGTCAAACAAATTTATCCGTCTGATTTGTTATGCAATGGTGGTGACCAACCCTTACCGCCAGAATCATGATAATGAAAAGCATACCTATATAAGTATATATGTATGTGTATCTACAAACAAAGTTGAACGCAGTCCACCTCGGCAGAAACTTCACAGGACACAACGATCATATCTTTTTTTTCTGTATTTTCGCTTTCCACCTTTTTTTGTGTGTTTGTTTGGTTCTCTTTTTTTTCTCTTTGTTCTCTTTCTTCTCTTCTTACTTGATATTTGCGACTGTAAGAGCAAATGGATAGTTGGGAGCGAATGAGAAAAAAGTTGCCTTGCTTGTTAGAGGCGCTAGTGTCGATATCCTCAAGTGATACTACTATTAGATTTATATACAATGCTATCACTTTCTTTATTTACAGCTATGGATTATCTTACGAAGAAATCGAAAAGGGTTTGCCAACAATCGATACATCGAAAACACTCATTCGCGAAGTATGTCCGCCATTCTTCTCGGGCGTCGAATGCCGTCCCGGCAAGTATCGACGATTCGATGGATTGTGCAACAACATCGAACACCCAACATGGGGTGCAACCATGTCGCCATTCCAACGCCTTATCGGTCCCCTCTATTCCGATGGTATTAATGCACCAAGAATTTCTGTTACTGGACGAGATCTTCCACTGTCGCGTGTCGTCTCGCGTACAATGCACCCAGACGATGGATATCACGATCACGCCGGAACTGTTATGGTCATCGCTTGGGGACAATTTATGGATCATGATTTCACGCTTACTGGCACACCGCTAGGTAAGTTTCTTGCCTAACAAGTTGATTGTGAGCATCAAAAAACGTAAACACTACCTCTGCCATTTAGACCCAATCAATCGTAACGATCCAGAAGAATGCTGCAAGCGGCCGCTGCACTTGAAGCATCCATACTGCAATGAAATTCGTATTCCCGACGATGATTATTTCTATCGGCTATTCAATGTCAAGTGCATTGATTTCGTTCGCGGATTTCCTTCGCCCAGGCCGGGATGCAGGTTGGGTAAGTTTGCTAGCTTAAAAAATTATTTTTAATTGTTGCTTGTAGTATGAAGTTGTTGCATGACTTCACAATTTCGAGGATGAATGTAGCTTGATGTAATTCATATGGTAACGCTCTGATGGGTTGCGATTGCCATTATCATAGTATTTAGTTCAAGTAGAAATGTCATTTTTGTGTGGTAACGACGAGGGTTTTGTGGAGTAAGAACAACAAGATTTTGAACAGTTCCATTAATCCCAAACGGTGCCTGTTTTTTATTTGTGACAATATTTGTGACCTATTTCAATTGACACATCTCCTATTGTACTGGGTCGGCCAATTAGCTTTGGTACCTATACTTCCATATTTTAAGTTATGGACCATATTATTCTTGTTAACGCCGATATGAGCCAATAAAAGACACGCTTAGCTTATTTTAAAACTTAAAACCCATATTAAACATACAGAAAAGCTACAATCCATCTGGAACGGATCATCTGATACCCTATCCTCCTTTCTATAAAGTGGGCGTGGAAAAACTGCATTTCGTACTCAAATATGACTATAACATCGAACATTTGAGGATGTTACATGTAAAATTTTATCAAAATCGGTTTTTTGATGAAAACGTCCCCAAAAAGTGGCCCGTGGCCAAACCTGTTGTATGGGTGAATTGTAGGGAATCTGAATACCTAAATATTTGGACTTAACAAAATTTTTCGCTTTCATATAATTTAGTGAAGTTATAAAACATACAGAAAAGCTACAATCCGTCTGGAACGGATCGTATGATACCCTATCCTCCTCGCTATAAAGTGGTCATGGCCAAATTGCATATTGTACTCAAATATAGCTATAATGTCGAACGTTTGAGGATGTTACATGTAAAATTTTATCAAAATAGGTTTTTTTATGATAACGCCCCCAAAAAGTGGGCGTGGCCAAAACTTTTGTATGGGTGGATTGTAGGGAATCTGAATGCCTAAATATTTGGTCTTACCAAAATTTTTCGTCAGAAGCCAAGATATGAAATTTCATCGTCCTAGCTCATAATTTAAGGCCCAAAAAGCGGTGACATACGGACGGACGGACGGACGGACGGTCATCGCTCAATCGATTTCGCTATTAATGCTGATCACGAATATATATACTTTATAGGGTCTATCTCGATTATTTCTCTATGTTACAAACTATGTGTCAAACTTAATATACCCTTAGGATAGGGTATAAACATACAGAAAAGCTACAATCCGTCTGGAACGGATCGTCTGATACCCTATCCTCCTCTCTATAAAGTGGGAGTGGCCAAATTGCATTTTGTACTCAAATATAGCTATAATGTCGAACGTTTGAGGACGTTACATGTAAAATTTTATCAAAATCGGCTTTTTGATGATAACGCCCCCAAAAAGTGGGCGTGACCAAAACTGTTCTATGGGTGAATTGTAGGGAATCTGTATACCTAAATATTTGGTCTTAACAAAATTTTTCGGTTTCATATAATTTAGTGAAGTTATAAAAAAGTAGGCGTGGCAGTGGGCGGATGTAAAAAAAATTTACACTTGTACTGTATTTTTTTCTTGGAAGCCCAGATATGAAATTTCATCGTCCTAGCTCAAAATTTAAGGCCCAAAAAGCGGTGACATACGGACGGACGGACGGACGGACGGACGGACGGTCATCGCTCAATCGATTTCGCTATTGATGCTGATCACGAATATATATACTTTATAGGGTCTATCTCGATTATTTCTCTATGTTACAAACTATGTGTCAAACTTAATATACCCTTAGGATAGTGTATAATTAATTCAGCTTTACACTAGTTTTGTTCGTGTCAATTGATTCCTCTTATTGCACTGAATTCAATGCTGCACCCATCGTGGATTTCCATTGGAATGCATTTCCCCCGGACTATATTCGAAGTAATGTTCGAATGTTTTGACAGGAGTCAAAGTGGATTGGAGGAGAAAAAAAGAATAGGCCTTCGTTTATATGCAAATGCAATTAACCTTCAGAAGATGCTCTCCAAAATTTAAGACTGTACTGAGTACTGAGTTTTGGACTTAATACTATACGACCAACTTTGCACATATTCTTTCGTATTTCTTTACTGACTTAACGGGCTTCCGTCCCGTGAAGAGTCTCTGCCTGAGACACGGCAGCCTTCCACTCTCTTCGATCCCGGGCACGCTGCTTCCAGTTGTCTAGACCAAGCGCTCTGGCATCCGCGATAGCTTGATCCTTAAAACGGAGGTTCGGGTTTCCTTGTCGTCTCGAACCTGGGGGCTGTGATTCGAAGATCCTCTTTGCTGGAGCATTATTATCCATTCGCTCGATGTGGCCGAGCCAATGTAGTATTTTGGCTTTTTGGACTACATCCACATCTTGGTACATCTCATAGAACTCGCGGTTGTATCTTCTTCTCCATTCGCCCGCCTCTCATACGGGACCGAATATTCGACGAAGAATTTGTCTCTCGAAAGTATTCAAAATCTGCTCTCCTTTTCTGCTTATCGTCCAACAGGATCAAACTTTTTAGAGCACGCATTTCGTCTTCCGAGTTAGGAGTTTTGAACCCATTTGTTTCACCAAACTGATGTAGCAGCGGTTTACTAGGGTAAGTTTTCGTCGAATCTCCACTAAGGTGTCATTTGTGGAGTTGATATTTACTCCGGGGTAGGTAAACTCCTTAACCACTTCGAAGTTACTGTTGCCAACAGTAACGTTTTGTCCTAGACGGTGGACAAATGCTTCTTTGTTTGTTGATAACATGTACTTGGTTTTGTCCTCATTTACTCCAGGCCAACTCGTTTCGCCTGTTCTTCAATTGCTGTACAAGCCACTAGTACACTATTGCTGTACAAGCCACTAAACGGCGCGCTGGGAGCGACCGATGATGTCAATGTCGTCTGCGTATCCCACCAGCTGGACAGATTTATTAAAGAAAAGATGCGCACTATCTGTTCTAGCACGAGATTGAAGAAGCCACATGATAGCGCATTCCCTTGCCGAAACCCGGTGCATGTTTGGAAAGTACAGTTTCCGAATAGTGTGAAAATTTGGTCGAAATGCTGGCATATGCGGCCTTAAAATAGATGAAAATATGGACTGTATCGCTTTAGGCTTCTTGAGTTCGATCTGCCGAAGTGTGAACTTTCCTGTAAAGATTTGATCGATTGTGGACTTTCCTGGTCTGAAACCACACTGACAGGGCCCAATCAGGTTTTTGCCGAAGGGATTCAGACGTCCACACAATATGATGATGGGATCTTGTACTCGATGTTGAGGAGAGTGACACCTCTGTAGTTGGCACAATTGAGGGGTCTTCTTTCTTGTGGATCGGGCAAACGATGCTGAAATTCCACTCATCAGTCATACACTAATCTGACCAAATCTTCCAAAGGAGTTGGTGTATGCTCTCTTCTAGATCATTGCCAGCTGCCTTGATAAGCTCGGCTTGTAGGCCGTTAGGTCCAGCAACCGTGTTGGATTTAAGCTTGGATATTGCTATCCTCACTTCTTGATCAGGTGGACGGAAGTTTGGGCTATCATCGTCTATGTTGATTAGTTCATTCTGTCTGACAGCTGGCCTTTGTCGCCGTTATACAGTTTGCAGAAGAAATTTTTCCATATTCTCAGCACCGACAGTGACTCTACGAGGTTTCCTTCTTCATCTCTAAAGGTTTCTGTACGGGTCTTGCTGGCCGTCGTTCCTATCTTGGCGTTAAAATCACCCAATACCATTTTAACGTGCCTGTAAGTTTTGTCGAAGAGCAGTCCAGGATCTAGGTTCATAAGGCATACCACATGAAGATGAGCACAGAAGTTGGTGGGCAATGAATATTGCGTCGACCCAGATATCTTCGTATGTCTTTTAGTTATAAAATAACCATCAACATAACTATATTAGAATTTGAACAATTTTTAATTTATCTTAATTTCTTTTGAACAGGCTCTCGCCAACAATTTAACACCCTCACAGGAGTGATCGATGCCAACACAGTTTATGGTGTACATGAGAAATTTGCTCGCAAGCTTCGCACTGGTTATGGAGGTCTTATGCGAATGAATCCAGTTTTCCAAGAGTATGGCCTGAAGGATTTACTTCCCTTAAAACTTGACATCCCCGACGAGGGCTGCACCAGGCCCAACAAGAGTATGTTCTGCTTCGAAGGCGGTGAAATCCGTGTCAACGAACAGCTTGTCCTCACCTGCATGCACACACTTATGGCACGAGAGCACAATCGCCTAGCCACAGGTTTGGCTGAGGTTAACAAACATTGGGACGATGAAACACTATTCCAGGAAGCGCGTCGCATCAATATCGCTATCGTTCAACATGTAACATTCAATGAGTTCCTGCCAATTCTACTGGGCAAGGAGATTATGGAGAAATTCGGTTTGGTCCTTCAAAAAGACGGCTATTGGGAGGGCTATGACGACAAAGTCAATCCTGGCATTATTGATGCTTTCTCTGGTGCTGCTTTCCGTTTTGGTCACTCATTGCTACCGACTGCAGTTGAGCGCTGGTCCAAAGCACACAAATTCATTGCTTCAAAGAGATTGTCAGATCTGATTCGTCGTCCATACGATCTGTACCGCGCTGGTGTCTTGGATGAATACTTCATGGGCTTGATGAATCAAGTTGCCCAAGCCATGGATGACTCAATCACCCAAGAAGTCACGAATCATCTATTCAAAAAGGAAGGTGCTAGATTTGGTATGGACTTGGTTTCGTTTAACATGCAGCGCGGTCGTGAGTTTGGTTTGCCCGGTTACATGGAGTTCAGAAAGTTCTGTGGTCTGCCGACCTCAAATACGTGGGACGAGATGTTCGGTTCTATGCCAAATGAGACAATTATTCGTTACCAGAGTATCTTTGAGTGAGTTTTTGTGTTCGATTGACTGGCAGAGGGGTGTAGTATAACCTGTGCACATTTACTTACAGACATCCAGCTGATATTGATTTATGGTCTGGCGGCGTGTCGGAGAAGTCACTGCCCGGCTCAATGCTGGGTCCCACTTTCGCCTGTGTAATTGCAACCCAGATGAGCTACGTTCGACGAGGAGATCGTTTCTGGTACGAATTACCAAATCAGCCGTCATCATTTACGCCCGAACAGTTGCAAGAAATTAGAAAGGCGAAACTTTCGCGATTGATTTGCGATAATACAGATTTGATAGATACTATCCAAATTTATCCCATGGTGCTACCTGATCATGAAATGTAAGTGCAGCTGAGGAAAATGGTGATGTGTGTTAATGTATTTCTCTTTGTGTTTGTAGCAATCCGAGAGTTCCATGTAAGAGTGGAGTGATTCCATCCATTAACATCTCAAAATGGGCAGATTATGGTGGCGCGGAGTACTCACCACCTGTATATGTAAGTTAATATAGCATCCATAGTTGTAACAATGTTTCCTTATAGGTGATGGTTTAATTTAGTTACATTCATTTGTGGGTATTTAGGATGTTAAATGAAAATTATTAATGGAGACTACCATAATTTAAAATCGATGTAATCTAATACGTAAGACCAACTTCTATAGAAAGTACGAGTTCAAAAAGATACTGCAACACTCTTTCATGCAAGAGATTCGATTTGCTATGTATTAAATGGAGTTCTGCAGGAACTCATGATTTTACGCACCTAATTTTGTTTTGTTTTGGTTAGCCGTTTTACAGTTTGAACCTTATGTACTCTTCTTACAGGCACTGCAACCAAACATATGCATTAGATACAAATTATTCAGATCAGGAGCAGAATCCTATGGGGCTTAGTTTTAACGGGGTAACCAACATAGTGAACTTCTGCCTAGGGTTTGCTTTTTTTCCAGACGCGTTGCATTATTTATCAGGATACCTATCCACTTATGTATCTATGCTCAGCCACCATCTAAAGCAATTTACTTTTTAGTCTGGCTAGATCTAGGTAGAATTCTGAACAAGTTCGAAAAAAGTTTAGCACTCCTTTATAATGATCTTTAACATTTGTCTATATTGCTGCTTAGCCTACTTAACCTATGGATACAAAAAAGGAAATTAGAAAACATAGATACATTTTATAGATGCAATGTAGACAGGCTGTTGATGTCATCTAAGTCATCCATTTACATATGACAGCTGTGGGCAGTCGAGCATTCAGTCTAGTCTAATCTAGTCACTCATCTAGATAAGGTATCGTAGCATTTCCCGGTAGCAGTCTGTATCTGGTTTAGATTTTACCACGCTTTTCTCGCTAGTTCAAATTCAAGTTCTCTGAATATCGGACTTTGTCTACCGGAATCAGCCCATGAAGACGAACAGGATTCTGCCAGAGAAAAGTTTTCAGCACTCACGTTTTTGGGAGTTCTGTAGGATGGCGCCAGATTGTTGGTTTGGCAACTGTTTAGCTGAATTGGGGTTGAATAAACCAGCGAGATAGCAGAGGCGCGTAATGAGTTTGGACAGGCACCCTAGGAGGTACCTGCCAGTTATTGAATCACGTTCTTCCTTGTTTTTTTAATTTTTTTTAAGGGCTTTGGTTAGATGTGTCTTATACGTCAGAGTTCGATCTACGATGATACCCAGATACCTTGGATTAAAGTTGTGTCTTAGGTAGTTCTATCTCGTAGTTCTATCCGGGCCCCTCTGTGATTGAGATGAAAATAACAGATCTCAGTTTTGGCTGTGCGTCAGTTGTAGACACCAATTCTCCCAATATGCTCACGAATGCTTCAGGCCCGATGTCGTTACCTGCTCATGGGCTTCAAAGGACTTGTGTCGGAATGCAAATGCCGTATCGTCGATGTAGTTAAATCCATGGGAGGACGTGTATTGTACGTCGCAGGTGTATATGTTGCAAAGTGTAAGGCCGCGCACCGACTCGTAGGTAAGGCCATTGCTCAGCTTTCTAGTTTTGCTATGCTTGTCACGGAGAAAGCCACTAGGCATCGCGGTTTTTTAGGTTGCAGTTTTTAATACAGGAGGTAGTCTGGATAAGCTTGTACATTTTTTTATTTTCCGTTGAAAGACGTTTTTGATGAAGTTTGTTAGCCCTGAAAGCTGCTTGCTCATCCGGTATAGCTTTTTCAGTATGAGTGTCTATTCGATTCAAGATCGTTCGTTCAAGGCGTTTTTGGCCGAGTGGTAAGAGAGCTTCTTTTTGCATTGAAATATCGTATGAAGCACTGCTGCAACGCTCTAGAAGTCTAGAGACTCTGCTTCGCTCACGGTAATTCCATTTCAAAGAGCTGTTTAGATCCATCCAAGATGTCCATCTGTACAGCGATATACTGTTTGTTTGTTATTTTTGTTACATTTGTTAAATTTAATATATAAATAAACGTTTTATATACAAAAAAAAAAAAAATACTGTTCACAAATAAGTCTAGGAAATCTGGAAGGTATCTGGACACTCAGTTCGAAATTTTTAAACCTGTGCCCAACCAGGTTGTCCTTTGCACAGGTTTTTATACCCTATCCTAAGGGTATATTAAGTTTGACACATAGTTTGTAACATAGAGAAATAATCGAGATAGACCCTATAAAGTATATATATTCGTGATCAGCATCAATAGCGAAATCGATTGAGCGATGACCGTCCGTCCGTCCGTCCGTCCTTCCGTCCGTCCGTCCGTCCGTCCGTATGTCACCGCTTTTTGGGCCTTAAATTTTGAGCTAGGACGATGAAATTTCATATCTGGGCTTCTGAGAAAAAGATACAGTACAAGTGTAAAAATTTTTGAAATCCGCCCACTGCCACGCCCACTTTTTCATAACTTCACTAAATTATATGAAACCGAAAATTTTTGTTAAGATCAAATATTTAGGCATTCAGATTCCCTACAATCCACCCATACAAAAGTTTTGGCCACGCCCACTTTTTGGGGGCGTTTTCATCACAAAACCGATTTTTGGGCCTTAAATTTTTAACTAGGACGCTGAAATTTCATATCTGGGCTTCCAAGAAAAAGATACAGTACAAGTGTAAATTTTTTTTACATCCGAACACTGCCACGCCTACTTTTTTCTAACTTCGCTAAATTATATGAAACCGAAAAATTTTGTTAAGACCAAATATTTGGGTATTTAGATTCCCTACAATTCACCCATAGAACAGTTTTGGCCACGCCCACCTTTTGGGGGCGTTATCATCAAAAAACCTATTTTGATAAAATTTTACATGTAAAATCCTCAAACGTTAGACATTATAGCTATATTTGAGTACAATATGCAATTTGGCCACTCCCACTTTATAGAGAGGAGGATAGGGTATCATACGATCCGTTCCAGACGGATTGTAGCTTTTCTGTATGTTTTTTTAAGATTTCAGAGTTGTTTGCAAGTTTCGATTTCAAAGTTCAAAGTTCAATTTTCGTCTTAGTAAAACTACAGTCACACATTGTATTTATGTATATTACGTACCTATTGCACCTGATAATCAATACACGACTCTGTTCTCTGTTTCCAAAAATTTAGAACGACACGCCCACTTTTATAGAGCTAACGCAAAAAAAGAAGGATAAAATATCATACGATCCTTTCCTAACGCAATGTAGTCCCATATGCTAGAACCATAGCTTGCCCAAGGCCACATCCTCAATTTCTGACCATAGGTTCGGTTAGGTTAATGAGTTGACGGGAAAAGAGAAACTTGCACCCGTTGCATTTAGATCAATGTAAATCCATTGTGATGTCCCTTGAAGGTTATACCTCCCATACTATAGAACTTATGAAAAACCTATGGATCTTCAAGCCATCCCGAGGCAATTATGAATTTATGGAAATCTTTTAAAGACTTGTCGGAAAGTTTTTCTAAATCTTGGAAGAAATGTCTTTCCAGAAATTTGTTTCTGATTTGACGGAGTGCTAGGCAGTGACAGAGAAAGTGTGGAGTATCCTCATGCACCTCCTCGTCACCACAGCCTCTGCATAGGTCATCCGTGCTAAGTCTCATCTTCTTTGTGTGATATTTCAGCATATTATGTCCGGTAATTATACTCACGAGAGAAGACAAGGATTTTTTACTCATTTGTAAGATTATCTCGGTTTTTTGTTCGTTGTAGAGTGGTCACATTTTCTTAGTTGTAACACAGGAGCTGCTACATTTGCTGCTACAAGTGTTTTGTTCCCAATAGCTTGTCTAAGATTACAGGGTGGGTTTTTTACTGTAGTGTCGCCTCGTTTAGTTCGAATGATAATCATTTTCTTGTCAGTTCATCAGCTCTTTCATTTCCCGGCACACCTTTATGTCCGGGAACACAGCAAAGTCTTACGTTGTGCTACGCGCCAAGTACCCGTAACTCTTCGCGACAGCGACCTACAAACTTCGATTTTATTTCAATGGCGGAAATCGCTTTTATTGCCCATTGGCTGTCAATGAAGAAGGTAATATCAGCGTGTGATAATGCCCTCATTGCAAACTGTTTAGCAGCTCTTGCCACTGCCAGGACCTCAGCTTGAAAAACACTTCTGTAGTCAGAGCGTCTGATCGAACTGGATATTCCGAAAATTTCGGAAAAGAAATCTGCACCAACGCCGGTTTTCATCTTGGAGCCATCCGTGTAGATGGGTATCGTTGATCCATTAACTGGTGGTTGGTTTTCCTCCCATTCTTCTCTACTGGAAAAGTAAGTGACAAATGGTCTTGTAAAGTAAATATTGCATATTTCTGTAGAATCTGTGCGTGCCCTATAATACTGGGTTTCCAGCTTCTAGTTTGGCTTATTCGAAGAGCACTACTTGCGGCGGATTCTTGTACAAAAAGGTCTAGGCGTTTTAGGTTGAGTATTGTTTCCAGCCGCATTGTAGGAGCGGTTCTCATTGCCCCAGTGGTGTCAATGCAGGTCATTCTTTTGTTTTTCGTCATCTTAAGGTTGGTGGATTTTTTCGTCGTTTGCCACCAGACCAAGTTAGCATACATCAGTATCGGTCTTACTACCGCCGTGTAAAGCCACATATTTTGCCGAATATCCTGTTGCAAGCATGATATGCTATCATTGCTTTCTTTGCTCTTTCCTTTATGTTGAGGCTCCAGTTTAGTTTTCTATCTAGGATGACTCCCAGGTATTTGACGTAGTCAGAAACTTTTAACTGAGTCCTCTCAATTGATGGCATTTTAAATTTCGGCCCTCTGTTTGTAAAAAGAATCAATTCTATCTTCTGTGGATTGACTGTAAGTCCGCAGTTCTTGGTCCAGGTATTGGCCATGGATAAAGCATGTGGACAGTGGACAGATATTTTCATCTAATTCTGAACTGATTTGTCTGTTTTTTAACATGCACATAATCCAGTTGATAATGGTGTGGTTCACATTAACGTTTACTAAAACTCTCTTTACTGCATCGGTTTGGACGTTATTGAAGGCCCCTTCGATACCTAGGAAAACAGCTAGAGTGTATTCTTTGTCCTTCAGTGTTTTCTCCACGATACTGACGACACTGTGGAGTGCTGTTTCTACACTTTTCCCTTTGGTATAAGCATTTTGAGCCGGAGATATAACTTCCGGCTTGAGTTTGCTTCGATTGTAAATGTCAATTAGCATTCAGAACGAACGAGGTTAGGCTGATAGGTTTTGGTAGTGTGACTGGGTTTAGCAGCTTTGCGTATAAATACCACTTCAACTTTCCGCCATGATTTTGGTACATATCCCCAAGTTAGGCTGCTTGGAAAGATGTTTTTAAGATGTGGGGTTATAAGTTCTTCACATTTTTGTAGGATCATAGGGAAGATGCCATCTGTTCCAGGAGATTTATACGGTGAGAAGGAGTTAATAGCCTATCTTATCCTTTCTTCCATTATCATTTCCGCTGGAGGTGTGTGTTCTATATAGTACTCATTTCTGTATGTAATTCCATTGGAGGTGTTTCCCGGCAAGTGAGTGTTCATTAAGAGCTTAAGCGTTTCGTTGCATGATTCTGTCCAGTGGCCGTTTGAGTCTTTAAGGGAGCCCAGTGCGGTTGATTCTTTGGCAAGGACTTTACTAAGCCTAGCCGATTCAGTAGTGCTCTCTATCTCATTACAGAGGATTCTCCATGAACAATGTTTTGCTCGCTGAGTCGCTGCTTTGAATTTTCTTTGACTGGATTTGTATTGCTGGTACTGGGACTCGGAAGTCGCTATCTGTTTTTGAATATTTTGCAACATTGAAAAGTCTTCTGGTTTCTTTCCTAATGTTGTATAGTTCCTTTGTTCACCATGGAGGAGACTTCTTGCTTTTCCTCGACTTTCTTAATGGGCATGCCTTTTCAAGAGCCTTTCCGAGAATTTTAGCGATGTTATCGGTTGTCCTGTCTATACTTTCAGGCTCATGCATAGTATTCGTTCGGAGTGTTCTTGTCTTAATCTCCACTTCCATATTAAAAATATCCCAGTTAGTTTTTCTATGATTTCTATATGGTATTGCGAGAGAATTGCTGTCTGGTATCGATGATCTTGTGGTCAGAGAATGATTCATCTTTCAGGCCATAAAAAATAGGTTATCATGCCTCGGTAGCACTCTCCATTGACTGTAACGTTTCTTCCATTGTCGTCTTAGAAGCAAAATGGAGTTCTCTGGTTTAGACGCACACTTTTAGCATCAGCTGCAATAATTTTCGGTTATTAATTAGCAAACCAGTCTTACGAACTTTCATCACAAACTTGCGTACAGTACTGAGATTCTGTCAATTTTTTGAGCGCGTAAGAGCTGTCAGTGTCAAAACAAATTATGATTCAAAAAGAAACCAACAGATGGCCCACTTTTTATTAGTTGCTCACTGATATTGTTTGTTCAAAGCGGCTCTTGTACATACATATCTACTTACTCGTATCATTTCCATAGTTCGTTTAGAAAGTTTTGTCCAATAGTTTTTTACATGAGTTTCGTAGAACACATGTGAATATACCTCATAGTAAAGGTCATCTACAGTTTGCAAACTTGTAATTCTGTAGTTTCTCAGTTTCAAGCAACTTTGGTTCTTCACTCTTAAGTTATTTACAGGGCATTAAAAAAAGGTATGGTAACATTAGGCAAGTGTGTACCGACCACGTATGAGTCTAGGAGGATGCCTTAATATTAAATATGTACCTTCTTATTATTTAAGCAAAATCTTATTGACTAAGCAATGCGAAAGTGGCAGTGTTTCCCCATAAAGGGTTACAAGCAGTGATCTTCTTCACTGCAATCATATGGATTTTATATTTTGTCTCCAAAAAAAATATTTCACACATGTTGTTTATGTTTAAATTAATATATTTGCTTTTTTTTATTTCAGAACTTCCTAAATGAAATTCCCGACACATTAGTCAGTCTGAAGAAAAAATAAAAGTTCATCGAATCAACCAAGAAAGCGTGGCATTTTGCTCTCTAAATTAAAGAAAAGACACATACACACACGCACACACACATATATCATGACGTCATAAAAAACAAAAAAAAAAAGAAGAAACATTTTAGACTAAATACCATTACACAAAACACCGAGATCCAATCGAAGCACATTTCTACTTTATTTAAGAATTAATTTAAACAAAATAGCTAAATACATTTTTCCTAAGGATTTTTTATTTTATCACATTTTGGTATGGTTTTGGCGTAGTAGCAAAAGGATCTACTCTTTCGAAGACATGTTTGTCACTTCATTTCCATTGTATGTTAACTCTATTCACCTTTATCTAAGTCACCTAAAGTCTTGCTTGTATTATTTTTAAAGTGCAGTTCTTTGCTATCCTGTTGTCCATTGTTTTCTTATTTTGTTTAAAAGAATCGAATAAATTGCAAAATTCATTTTGCATATTAGAAATACAAAGAAAAATAAAAGTATACATATGTAAGTAAATACGAAATAACTTGTAACTTGCAGCCATTATATACCTACTGATATATAGACACTGTTTTTTATTTTTTTTGTTTTGATTGATTATATCGAATGTCTCTAGAGTACTTGTTTTTGTTTGTCATATTATTTTTGTAAATATTGAATGTCATTCATTTTTGTAAGATTTATATTAAATTTTCCTCAATAAATTATCATAAATAAAAAAAAAAAACACTTTGTCGTCTATAGTTTTAAAATTCTAGGTGTGCATACTTGTATCAGAACCTTTGTAGCTGGAAATATTCAGAAGGTTTCTAATGTAATAATGACCTTTTTTTGGTATTGGGAATGTTTCGTCATACCATGAATCTATGATTCGTACTTCGTAGATCTTTTGAATTTATATGTAGATAGATAGATAGATAGATAGATAAATTAATTTATTGAGTACAGTTATTAACATAATGACATTACGTAAATATATAAGTATAAATAAATGAATTATAATGACAATGGCTAAGCCGTCTGCCAGATAGTCACTATATACTAATTACTGTGCAATGATCGTATTATTCTGTTCTTATTGTTTCTTAAGTTACAAGAACTCACTCATTATAAGGCTTCGATATCTAAGTGTGCTTCGCAGTACACATATAACAAGTCCCAGTTCTGCCATACCTATCACCTCCTCCAGCGAATTTATATGTATGTATAATCATAGATTCTTTGTTCTCGATATTCTGAAAACGAGACGTAATAGCTCAGAAAAGAAGGGCTAAGCTCATGCTTTTTTTTTTGAAGATAGTTGGAGTGATGTTCTTTAAAATAACCTCAAGAGGACCTCATAAAGATTTTTTTGTACTATCTCCTTAAAGACGTGTTGGTTTCCCCTACTAACTGAAACTAAGTTAATAGATGAACTTTAGGATTATTTGAGCTGAGGAGGAGGTTCCATCAGAATGCGAGGTAGTTTTAGTGTCCTCAAAGAATACATACACGACACATGTCCGATTGGCTTACACCAATGTTCTGGACGTGTTATTTGTAAAAACAATGACCAGTTAGGAAGTCGTGTTGATCACTGTGATCTAGCTTTATCTTCATCTGACTAACAAGTAGACCACAGAGCAATGAAGACTGAGACCCAAATCTGGCAAGTTCGCCAACAACTTCATTTCTTTATGTCCTAGGATCCACATTAACCCTTAACCCCCTACCACCTATTTCAGTCCCTTAACCACCTACGCGAGGTCCTGGAGACCGCTACAGATTTTTACCTCTATTTCGTAATTTCCGGTATTAAATAAAAAAAAAGTCAATAATATTGTTGTTAATACCTTTAAGCATTATTTTGAAGACTAAAATAACATAAATTAAAGTAACATTCTGGAATTTTCTTAAAAACTCCACATATTAGCACTTTTAGTGCAACACGCTTGTATAGTAATAACACGAAGGACCAGCACTTGCAGAAAAAAAAAACCGAAAAGAAAGTCAAAGAAAAACTACGAACTTCTCGTTCGTAGGATTGTTAATTCTATACTTATCTCCTAGGTGGTCGAAATCCAAGTGAACGAGAAATAATCTTACTACCCAAGACTTAGCAGTGATTTACAAAAAATAGAAATGAGTGAAACGTTATGACAATTGAAATCAATATAAAAACATACAGAAAAGCTACAATCCGTCTGGAACGGATCGTATGATACCCTATCCTCCTCTCTATAAAGTGGGCGTGGCCAAATTGCATTTTATACTCAAATATAGCTATAATGTCGAACATTTGAGGATGTTACATGTAAAATTTTATCAAAATTGGTTTTTTGATGATAACGCCCCCAAAAAGTGGGCGTGGCCAAAACTGTTCTATGGGTGAATTGTAGGGAATCTAAATACCCAAATGTTTGGTCTTAACAAAATTTTTCGGTTTCATATAATTTAGTGAAGTTATAAAAAAGTAGGCGTGGCAGTGGGCGGATGTAAAAAAATTTTACACTAGTATTGTATCTTTTTCTCGGAGGCCCAGATATGAAATTTCAGCGTCCTAGTTAAAAATTTAAGGCCCAAAAATCGGTTTTGTGATGAAAACGCCCCCAAAAAGTGGGCGTGGCCAAAACTTTTGTATGGGTGGATTGTAGGGAATCTGAATGCCTAAATATTTGGTCTTAACAAAATTTTTCGGTTTCATATAATTTAGTGAAGTTATGAAAAAGTGGGCGTGGCAGTGGGCGGATTTCAAAAATTTTTACACTTGTACTGTATCTTTTTCTCAGAAGCCCAGATATGAAATTTCATCGTCCTAGCTCAAAATTTAAGGCCCAAAAAGCGGTGACATACGGACGGACGGACGGACGAACGGACGGTCATCGCTCAATCGATTTCGCTATTGATGCTGATCACGAATATATATACTTTATATGGTCTATCTCGATTATTTCTCTATGTTACAAACTATGTGTCAAACTTAATATACCCTTAGGATAGGGTATAAAAAATGAGAGCGATTAAAGTTCGTGACTATTGCAATTGAATTAACTGGACCAAAACAGTAGGGTAAATTATGACATGTTTGGCAAATGTTATAAAAATAAAAATTATATAATGCAACTAATTAAATGAACGCAATGTTTAAATTAACATTTGAATGGGTTTTCGATTTAAGATTAAGTTTTGATTTTTTGAACAAAATATTCCCAAACATCCCGCCGCCCCTGGAACAAAGTTTCAGCTTATGGGAAGCAATGCCAATTTATGTATTGGGCGGACTAGTTTACCAACTGCTGTTTTTAGGGTACCCACCCGAACGTGCCCGTCATTGCCTAGGTGTACCTCAATGACTCGTCCCATAGCCCATTTTCCTGGTGGCAAGTTGGGCTCCTTAATGACCACCAAGTCGTTGAGTTGAAGATTTCGATGACCTTGCAACCAGCGTGGTCTTTGTTGTAGCGAAGTCAAATATTCCATACTCCAGCGCTTCCAATAGCCTTGGATTTTAGCTTGTAGTGCTTGCCAACAAGCTAGTCGATTTTGGGGAATTTCAAGCGATGGTTCGGGGACAGCTGAGTATGATTCACCTAAAATGAAATGAGCTGGAGTTAGTGGGTCTAAATCATTGTCTGATGTGGGACATTTTGGACGTGAATTTAAGAGGGCTTCGATTTGAGTGAGAAGAGTATAGAACTCTTCAAAGGTGAGAATGTCTGAACCGATTACCCGACGAAGATGTTGTTTTACAGACTTCACACCCGCCTCCCACAACCCGCCGAAATGTGGTGCCGAAGGGGGAATGAAGTGCCAGGTAATAGCATCGCGAGCTAGGGATTATGCTGCTACTGAGTTGTGGTGTTCAGACAATGTAAGTTTGTGCAAATCATCTAGCACTTTAGCCGAACCGTGAAAGTTTGTGCCATTGTCGGAATACATATGTGAAGGCTTACCGCGGCGACCAACGAAACGACGAAGAGCTGCCAGAAATGCATTACTAGTCAGATCACTGACGAGCTCTAGATGTATCGCTTTTGTCACGAGACACACAAACAACGAAATATAGCCTTTTGTCGTAAAGGTTTTCCGACCGAGTTTCGTTTTAATTAAGATGGGACCAGCGTAGTCACAACCGCAGTGCGCGAAGGGTCGGTTTGTTTGAATACGTTGCGGTGGAAGATTTCCCATGATTTTCGTCATCGTCGATTTCCTTTGCTTAAAGCATTTTATGCAATCATGAGATATCTTGCGCAATAAGTTTCTACAGCCGATGATCCAATATTCCTGCCGAATTAAAGTAAACAGCGTTGATACTCCAGGATGAAGTAGACGGTTATGGAAATCGATTGTCATGAGTTTTGTCACGACGTGATCCTTGGGGATGATGATAGGATGTTTTGCGTTGAAGGAGATCTTTGCATCCTGGATTCTTCCTCCTACTCGTAGTATCTGTTCGTCATCTAAAAAGGGAGTGAGATTAGCGATTGTACAACGTTTACTGAAGTGACCGTGTTTGTGATAATATGTGATATACTCTCCGAAATGCAGATTTTGCAGCCATTTTAGGATTTCCAGTTTCGCGTTGTAGATTTCATGTGGAAGAAGTTCATATGATGCCATCTGCGATAGTTTTCGACACTTTGATGAAAAGCGAAACATGAAGGCAACAATTCTAACTAGGCGATTCCAGGAGGATACCCTAGTTGATAGCATATTGAAAGGGTGCTCAACATTTACCACTAAACACGACTGTTGAAAGTGTTTCCTTTCCTCCTGTTTGCAATCTGGATGTTCCTGAAATCGGTGCACTATAGGCCACTTGTCTTTATCTTTACCTAACCAATGAGGGCCAGTCCACCAGATGGGATGTTTTACTAGGATCGATGGTGCTATACCGCGCGAAGCACAGTCTGCAGGGTTTTGATCTGATTTGATGTGAAACCACCTGCTTCTGGGAATGATATTTAGGATCTCCGAGGTTCGATTGCCGACGAATATATCCCAGCGACGTGAAGGTGATGACAACCAAGAGAGGACAACCTGAGAATCGCACCAAGCGTACACGTTTGCGCAAGTTAAGTTTAAAGATTTTTGAACAGCGACGAGTAATCGTGCGAGCAATACTGCGCCACACAATTCCAAACGCGGAATGCTCAGTTGTTTTATTGGAGCAACTCGAGTTTTAGCGGACACGATATTTGTTTCGATGACTCCATTAGGTAGTTTATAGCGTGAGTAAATAACCGCAGCGTGTGCAGATGCCGAGGCATCGGAGAACCCGTGTAATTGAAATGTTGCGTCTGCTATGCCGATGGACCGAGTGATTTTGATTTCCGCTAATATCGGAAGCTCTTCGCGATGCTTTCGCCATTTTGTAACGATGGAATCTGGGAGAAGTTCGTCCCAGCCGAGTTTCTGATGCCATAGCTCTTGAAAAATAAAAGACGTTGGGCTTCGAAATTTCAGACGCTGGAATCCTACACATGTGCCCTAGTGCCACGTACTTATCCAAGAACTGTGAATATGATTGAAAAAGGGCATCATCTTTGTCAAATTTCCTTTCCATTGCCTTCAATCGAGAAAGAGCACCTCCGAAAGTGTCAGTGAAAACTGGAGGGGTTTTGAATGGTAGTTTGACAATATATTTTCCATGTTTGTCCCTTCGATGGGTCTTAGCGAAATGTTCCTCAATTTCCTTATCTTCCGTTGACAAGATTGCTTTTGGATCAACCTCCTCGATTGTCCAAAACGCTTGTAATATCGAGTCGATATCAAGGATCGCGTGATGTGATCGAATATTCTGGGTCACGCCCGAAGATAATGATCCAGCCAACACCCAACCAAAGATGGTTTTTTGGACCATTGGATGACCATTTGCACCACGAATGATTTCACCTTGAAGAATATCCCAAACCCTATCTGCGCCGAGTAAAATATCAATCGGACTAGATTCGTTAAAAGAAGGATCAGCCAAGTTCAGTTTTGCTATATGATTCCAGTCTTTTACATCGAATGAAGTGGTAGGGACAGGAGATGTAACTTTTGATAAGATGTAACTATCTACGGAGATACTATCTGCATTGTACCGAGAAATGATTACAAAAGAGACTAAACCTCTAGTCTTTCCTGCACATGTTGCACCAATTCCGCTTATAGGTATACGTGCATTTGTTCGAACAAGTCCAAGTCTTTGAACGCAAGACTCGGTCATAAATAAAACCTGTGATCCAGAGTCTATAAGAATGCGCACTAATTGATATTTTCCGTTCCTATCTTGGACCTGACCAACCGCTGTAGGTAACAGAGTTTGTGGTAGAACTTTACTGGAGTTGAGTGAATGATTAGTTATGAGTGAATTTGTATGTGATGAGCTTCCGGAAAGATTAGGGTTAGATCCACGAAAACGTGATGCCGAGGGGTTTCCCGAGAGCGAACTATTTGGATTAATCGTATTGATATGCACTAGGCTATGATGTCGTGAGTTACAACTTTTGCATCGAAATTTGGACTGACAATGAACCGAGTTGTGGCCAATACGCAAACAGTTGAAACAAACCTTTTTGGCTTTAACGAAATCCCTCCTTGCCTCTACATCCATTGCAATAAATTGCGCACACTGTGTGAGGATATGTGAAGCATTGCACTTTGGGCACTGGGTTGAGGAAGACACGTGCATACTTCTTACTCCCGCAGGTTTTCCTCGATTTTGTTCGCGACTATATCCTCTACATGATTCAAGGGACTCGCAACGACGTTCCAAGAAAGTTAGAAACTGACTAATAGTGGGGTAATCTATGTCGACACTATCAGCTGACCAAGCTTGCCTAGTTTCTGGATCCACCTTGCTTATTAAAGCGAAAATCATCCACGGATCCCTTTCGAGAGAATTCAAAGAATTAAGGCCTCTTACGACCTCGTCAGCACAATCCGATATTTTGCGCAGAGTTTTTACATTTGAACTCTGAACTGACGGCAGTTGCATGAATGTTTCCAAAAGACTGTTGATAATATAACGCGGCCTATCGTACCTCTTCTCTAACCTTTCCCATGCCTGTTCATAGGTAGCATCAGAAATGGGAATATGAGTAAGCAAATTTAGTGCTTCACTACGCAGGCACGAACGAAGAAAATGGAATTTTTGAGTCGGTGACAAGTTCATTTTGTTGTGAACCGAACTTTCAAACATGTCCCGAAAAGCTGGCCAATCTCGATAACTACCCGAGAATGGTTCGATATGGATCTTAGGAACGAAGTCGTTAAATTGTTGGTGTTGAATTGGAGTGTTTGACTGTTGCCCTAAAGGCGCTTGTGAATTGAGCAAATGATTAGCCTGGATTGAATCTGGGTCAGACTTATTCTTTTCCCGAATCGCAGAAAGCAAGACCGACTTAACCAACAAATACTTCGATTCAAATTCCTCAAATTCCGGGTCAGGATCGACATAACCATCCTCCTCCATAAACTGATACATTTGTTCTTGCGAATCATTAAATCTTGCCCACAATTCATCCAATTTCTCTACACGAACTTGTAGAGCTTCCAGGGTAAGGATTTCGTTAATCTTTTCCGTGAAGGAGGCATATCTGGTTAGCGAACCCTTAATATTACCACGATTTGCACGTAAAACCGAGAAATTGTTCTTGGAGGTCATTATAACACGATTGATTGTTTGTATCCACGAGGTACACTATCGCGCGCGAAAAAGTTCAAATATGTTTGTGTAAATGTATTGCTATGAATGTTAATCAAGCACCGCGTACTAAAGCAAATCACTTATCTAATATTAGTTTATTTAGCATTAGATTAATTTTTGAATTATCACTGTCGATTCAATACTTAGTTCATACATACATACATAATACGTAAATGCGTGGGAATTGCAGATTCATACCACGTGAACCACTTTGTGCCAAACAAATTGATCTTGTTTTATTTAATTATGTAATACGAAATGCGAGATATTTGTTTCAATTAAATGAAGATTGCGAAAGCGACGAAAATTGTAATTATTCCACACACTGACGAGTTTGATTAACGCGATGTCCGTTAATCACGAATAATGAAATGTGGATTCTATAATTCCTAATAACGAACGAAAATAATCCAATCTTTAGTTATTTTATCTGGTTTTTATTTGATCCGGCTCGATACGGACCAACAAATATGTATAGTAATAACACAAAGGACCAGCACTTGCAGAAAAAAAAACCCAAAAGAAAGTCAAAGAAAAACTACGAACGAAAATTTAGGATTGTTTATTCTATACTTATGTATCTCCTAGGTGGTCGAAATCCAAGTGAACGAGAAATAATCTTACTACCCAAGACTTAGCAGTGATTTACAAAAAATAGAAATGAGTGAAACGTTATGACAATTGAAATCAATATAAAAAAACTGAGAGCGATTAAAGTTCGTGACTATTGCAATTGAATGAAACTGGACCAAAAAAGTAGGGTAAATTATGACATGTTTGGCAAATGTTATAAAAATAAAAATTATATAATGCAACTAATTAAATGAACGCAATGTTTAAATTAATATTTGAATTGGTTTTCGATTTAAGATTAAGTTTTGATTTTTTGAACAAAATATTCCCAAACAACGCTCATACAATGAGATCTGTTGCAATAAACTAACAAAGAATAAAATAAAAGCAAAAAATCGAACATAAAAAAAAAACCTCAACAAAATTGCAACTTCAATTGTTCTTCACTCTTAAGTTATTTACAGGGCATTAAAAAAAGGTTTATAAAAGGTATGGTAACATTAGGCAAGTGTGTACCGACCACGTATGAGTCTAGGAGGATGCCTTAATATTAAATATGTACCTTCTTATTATTTAAGCAAAATCTTATTGACTAAGCAATGCGAAAGTGGCAGTGTTTCCCCATAAAGGGTTACAAGCAGTGATCTTCTTCACCGCAATCATATGGATTTTATATTTTGTCTCCAAAAAAAAATATTTCACACATGTTGTTTATGTTTAAATTAATATATTTGCTTTTTTTTATTTCAGAACTTCCTAAATGAAATTCCCGACACATTAGTCAGTCTGAAGAAAAAATAAAAGTTCATCGAATCAACCAAGAAAGCGTGGCATTTTGCTCTCTAAATTAAAGAAAAGACACATACACACACGCACACACACATATATCATGACGTCATAAAAAACAAAAAAAAAACAAAAAACATTTTAGACTAAATACCATTACACAAAACACCGAGATCCAATCGAAGCACATTTCTACTTTATTTAAGAATTAATTTAAACAAAATAGCTAAATACATTTTTCCTAAGGATTTTTTATTTTATCACATTTTGGTATGGTTTTGGCGTAGTAGCAAAAGGATCTACTCTTTCGAAGACATGTTTGTCACTTCATTTCCATTGTATGTTAACTCTATTCACCTTTATCTAAGTCACCTAAAGTCTTGCTTGTATTATTTTTAAAGTGCAGTTCTTTGCTATCCTGTTGTCCATTGTTTTCTTATTTTGTTTAAAAGAATCGAATAAATTGCAAAATTCATTTTGCATATTAGAAATACAAAGAAAAATAAAAGTATACATATGTAAGTAAATACGAAATAACTTGTAACTTGCAGCCATTATATACCTACTGATATATAGACACTGTTTTTTATTTTTTTTGTTTTGATTGATTATATCGAATGTCTCTAGAGTACTTGTTTTTGTTTGTCATATTATTTTTGTAAATATTGAATGTCATTCATTTTTGTAAGATTTATATTAAATTTTCCTCAATAAATTATCATAAATAAAAAAAAAAACACTTTGTCGTCTATAGTTTTAAAATTCTAGGTGTGCATACTTGTATCAGAACCTTTGTAGCTGGAAATATTCAGAAGGTTTCTAATGTAATAATGACCTTTTTTTGGTATTGGGAATGTTTCGTCATACCATGAATCTATGATTCGTACTTCGTAGATCTTTTGAATTTATATGTAGATAGATAGATAGATAGATAGATAAATTAATTTATTGAGTACAGTTATTAACATAATGACATTACGTAAATATATAAGTATAAATAAATGAATTATAATGACAATGGCTAAGCCGTCTGCCAGATAGTCACTATATACTAATTACTGTGCAATGATCGTATTATTCTGTTCTTATTGTTTTTAATTTTCTTAAGTTACAAGAATTCACTCATTATATGGCTTCGATATCTAAGTGCTGCTTCGCAGTACCCATATAACAAGTCCCAGTTCTGCCCATTAAGTATACCTATCACCTCCTCCAGCGAATTTATATGTATGTATAATCATAGATTCTTTGTTCTCGATATTCGATATTCGAATAAAATAAAAGTAAAAAATCGAACATAAAAAAAAAATCTCAACAAAATTCACAATTTTTCGTGCAGCTACCGCAAATTTTGCTCGCACACTCTAAGCAAATTGGTTTTTTGCACATGAAACATAAGTAAACTGTCTTGCGTTTCTTTTTTGGATCACAACTGGAGCATGTTTTTCGTACTTCAAGCTTTTCAACACTAGGTAAGCTTAGTGAACCTTCACCTACCCGCGGTCCCGGAGAGCGCAGGAGAAAATTTTTTACTCACCTAGGCCAAAAGCGTGCACGTGTTCAATCTTCAAACTCATGCGCGACACTCGACACTGTTTGATGAGTAGGAAAGGTATATGGATGCACTTGGAAAAAATGACATGGTTGCCACTTGGAAAAAAACTTTGCGACCATAATTGAAAAAAAAGTTACCAAATGGAGTACAAAATTACCAAATCATTCTAAATGTGAAAACGATGATAAAGCAGTAATTTACTTTAACCCTATCCTTACTTTTGAGTTTTTTCTGGTTTGCAAGCTTAATATAAATAAAGAGCATGACTGGGTCCTACGCTAGGTTAGGTTAGATAAGTGGTTTGATGAAGAAGATAATTCTCCTACTTCTCCCAGGTCTATGTAGACCAATTGTTATGCTCATTGAGGTTTACTCCAGTTGTCTTAGTCTGGAGTACATTCTTCCTATATTTGTGAGTCCCTGTTGAATGCTTTTAACTAGCCTGATGCCCTCACAAATCTGTAAAGATCAGAGAGAGAAGCATTAAATAGTTCTTCAATGTCTTGGAAGTAGTAACTTGCTAGAGTTGCAGAAATTTTTCGGTTCTACGTTAAAGTAAAGGAAAGTCTTTCCAATCTGGTGTTTACTATTTTATTATTCCACTATCCCTTTGAGGTGGCAGAGTGGAATAAAGACTGATTTATCAGCTCGATCAGGTTCAAGCACGAAACGCTTTCTTGTCAACTCGTCAGCCGTTTCATTTCCCGCGACACCGCTGTGCCCGAGGACCCAACAGAGTTTTACTTTGTGCTGAAAGATCCTTGAACTCTTCGTTACAGCCCTTAACAAGTTTCAATTTTCTTTCTGATGGGTTGCACGTACTTGCACCTTTACAAAAAAAAAAGGATCTACTATTTAACGCCGTGTCCGAAAGTCGATTTGTTATTTGAGAAACTTTTTCATGACAGTTATACTCTCGGATGTTTGTCAGACGCTCGCGAAAGGTGGGGCTGTGAAAGAAATTTTAGATATTGTCTGGAGATCGAACCTCGAATGCCTCGTTCTATAGTCCAATGCACTAACCAGTTGAACAACGGCATCCACTTTTACCTAAATTATTCAGAATTGAGGTAAAGGGGGCGTGGCATTCCGGATTTTTGAGGGCACTACCATGATAACTTTTATTGAATGTTATCTGCGTTATTTCATAAAGCAACAACGTTTTGCTAAAACAACCTGGTGCTTCATCTAATAGCATAAATTCAAACTAGCCACAGTATCAAATTTTATCGAATCCGCTAGAACTGATTTTGAAAAAAGCAATTTTTATTGAAATCCACTTTTGATGTAAGAATGACCCACAGACCCCAGATATGAGGTTTGAAGCAAATCCGTCCAACCGTTTGGGGTAAAGTCAAAATCGCAAACAGACAGAATTGGCGGGCCCACTTTTTTGAACTTCTCCATCATAGTAATGTCAAATTTGACATTGTTTAGTCTTCAAGGAAAGTAAGCATTAAGTAAGGTTTGGAATAGAAAACACAAAGATGAGTAATGCAGTGCATTCACTCAAATATATTTAAACATCATTTACATAAAGGGATTCCGTTCTAGTTTAATCAATTAGACATAATTCAAAATAATTTTTGACTGACGTTCTTTAATCTGGTCTTGTTCAAAAAAGCTACCAAATCAAAATAAATTACCAAATTACCAAAAAATACAAAACCCAAAAAATTACCAAATTTGGTAAAAAGTTACCAAAATGGCAACCGTGATTGTCGCACAACACGCACACATTAAAATATTTGAATTTGAAAAACCGTAGCGGTCTTTGAGGCCGTTGGTAGGTGGTTAAGGGTTAATGTGATTTTATTGTGAACAGCTAGCTGTAGAAAAGGTTACAAATGGGCTATGTAAATTAGTTTTAACTGAATCATCTGAATTGTCTACCGAAAGGGTTAAGGAGTATCCCAACAACTGCGATTTGGAATGACAATTGTAAACAGTCGTTAGAGATTTGACTCTTTTCGACATGAAGTCCAATGCACGTGCATGTGTACATAGTGGGGTAGAGGATAGCAGTGGAATTTTTCAAGAATCTTTATATGTCCAGTGAGGTAAGTGGTTCTATAGTTTCATACGAGGTGAAAGTTTAAAGCGGCTTGTCGCTGCATACTTTATGATACTTATGTGTATGTACATACACATCCCGTACCGGGAAAAACTTAGGGTGATTCAACTGAACCTTCATCATAGCAAAGCTGCATCAGCAATGCTGACCAGATGTTTTATGGAGGAATCGATTAATATTGCCTTGTTGCAGGAGCCTTGGATCTGCAAAGGAAGGATTAGAGGTCTACCTGAAAGTATCGCCAGAGATCTGGTGAAAGAGCTAGATCTTGTATACTTGTGAGGAACGGAGTTAAAGCGCTTATGTTGCCGCAACTATGTGTCCCTGACCTTGTTGCTGTGCGAGTAGGAGCAGGTGCGGGAAGTTTTCTCATAGCATCGGCATACCTGCAGTACAGTGTGGGAAGCACCAACGATAACTACAGAGGATAGTGTGCAAAGAGCTAACTATTGTCAACAGATGAACAGAACCGACCTTTGTGGATGCGAGATGGAAGGAAGTCATTGATGTGACTTTGTGTAGTAATAGAATGCTTGATAGAATATCAAATTGGAAGGTAATGGATCAGACAATGATGTCGGACCACAGAGCCACCTCATTTGATGTTCGATACGGATCTAAGAGGAAAAACAATCAGAAATATGTCAGGATTCCCAGGAACACGGACAGAGTATACCAGGAAGTGTTACGAAATAAACTGAATGGGAGGGTACCCGAAATACCAAAAACCGCTTGGGATTTGAAGTACTTACAATCAGCTGTTGAAAATGCTTACTAAGAGGCGTGTACACCTACTTTGGTAGATGAAAAGGACCCCAAGCCTTGGTGGTGTAGGGAACTTGAAAATCTAAAGAAGGAGATGAGAAAAGCCTTTAATCATGTCATGAGAATGAATGGTCCTGAATCATGGGATGAGTACAAGGCAAATATGAAAGAGCTAAGAGGAACTCTACAACGATGTAAAAGGGAGTCGTGGAGGGAATTTTGATTGAATATGAGAAGCACAGCTGAGGTCAATAGACTTCAGAAAATTGTCTCGAGGGATCCGGTTTCCAAAGTCGGACTCATTCGCGATAGAACGGGGGTTGAGACACTGGATCGTATAAATGAGGTCATCATGGAAATACACTTTCCGCGAAGACTGAAGTCAGATCAGCCATGGGCTCTGAAGAAACAAGTGCAAACAGGATGCATAGGGCTGAAGCGGAACGTGGGGGCATAAAAACGTTTTCTTCTTACAAGACCACGGGACCAGATGGTATTTTCCCAGCTTTAATGCAATGGGGTGCAGACCTCATAGTACCAAGGCTTAGGGGTATATACATCACATGCCTAGCAATAGGCTACATACCGGTAACATGAAAAGAAATAAATGTGGTGTCTCTTCCAAAACCGGGAGAAAAGGACTACACCGAAGCGAAGTCCTTCAGACCGGTTAGCCTAACATCATTTCTGTTGCAAACAATGGAAAGAATTGTGGCGGACCATATGGAGAGCAAGGCACTGAAAGCGTGCCCTTTGAGTAGTAGACAACATGCATACAGAGCTGGCATGTCTACGGAAACAGTGCTACACCACGTGGTACGCGTTGCGGAAGAGGAGATGAATACCGGAGGCATCGCAATGACCATAATAATGGACATTGAAGATGCCTTCGATAAGATATGCTTCGAAAGGGGAAAGCGTTAGCAGAGGCTGCCCGCAGGGAGGTGTTTTATCACCTACTCTGTGAAATATAACTGTGGACTCTCTCCTGAGAAGACTTGAAGAGACTGGCATCCACACTGTGGGATATGCCAATGTTTTAACAATAATGGCAAGAGGTAAATTCATGAACATCTCAGCAGATACCATGAGAAATACTCTCCGAGTGGTGGAGCGGTTGTGTCAGGAACAAGAGCTCTCCATTAATGCGGAAAAGACAGATCTGATCATCTTCACAAGGAAGAGGAGAGATCTGGAATTTCAGCCCTTGACACTTTTCGGATCGAAGCTGCAGGTGACCAGGAAGGTTAAGTATCTGGGTGTATGTATACCTAGATGCTGGACTAACTTGGAACTTCCATGTGGAAGAAAAGATCAGAAAGGCGAAAAGGGTACATCATCAGTGCAAACGGGTATGTGGACTAAGGTGGGGAATCTCGCCAAGGTCAGCATACTGGATGTACACTACGATAGTTAGACCGATTATCACATATGCGTCAGTTGTATGGTGGCAGAAAGTCACACATAAAACTGTAAAGAAGCTATTAGATATTAGATAGGGTTGGATAGGGTCAATACGGACGACACCAACATGCGCAATGGAAGTGATCCTAGGTATTCTGCTGCTCGACTTATTTATTAAGAAAGCGGCGGCCTCGACGGCACTTCGTTTGCACCGGAATGCCAACAGGCACTGGCGCGGTACTATCTACGGTCAGAGGAAAATCCCCGATCTCGTGAAAAATGAGATTAGGGAGTTGAATATGCCCATGGCTGAAGTAAAGAGAATGCGGGTTACCGAAAGGTATCACAAAACTCTTATAGGCGATGAAACACTTTCGGAAAAGGAGATTGGTGATACAACCATCCTTACGGATAGGTCCATGATGGATGACAGAGCGGAGGCAGGTATCTTCTCAGAAGAACTGGAACTAGCCTGTCATATTAGTCTGGGGAAATATACCTCAGTCTATCAAGCCGAGATGATTGCTCTGTTGCATGCGTTGGATCACCTGAAAGAGGGTCAGGTCGAGGGTAGAAACGTTACCATAGCACTTTACAATCAATCAGTGATTAGACGGATGGACCAAACAGATATCAATACATCACTGGCATTTGAATGTGCTCATATGCTCAATTAGTGCTCTTCTGAAAATGAGGTGACTCTGCTCTGTAGGGACTGAGGGCAACGAAAAAGCGGACTGTCTGGCAAAGCAAGGGTCAACCTCCGAGCTCTTTGGTCCGGAACCATTCGCTACAATTAGCAACTGGGCAGCGGCGGAACTTCAGAGAAGGTGGTCAACAGTGGAAGGTTGCAGGCAAGCGAAAAAGGCTTTTAAAATACCGATTGGTTCCACTCACAGAGAGGTGCTAAGCTTAGGCGAAGACCACTGAAATGGGAGATAGTGTATCTACAGGTCATGGGAATTTTGGGTATCACCTAAAGAAGATGGATCTTCTGGAGGACGACACATGTGAACGTGTCGGGACGGCAGCACATACATACATATATTGTGTCAATGTCCGGCGTTAGCTAGCAGAAGAAAGGAGGTACTGAGGAGCCACTGGGTAGAAACCCAGAGGATGAACCAGATTTCAGTTAAACAGATGCTAGCGTTGCCACGAGGAATCAAAGCCAGAGAAGAACTGTGGAGAAGTCCAAAGAGACTCTCCGGCTAAGATGGATCGTGGAAGAGTCGAAAAGGGACCCAATACAGTGGTCTGGTTCGTAATCTCTCGAACAATATACATACATACATATGTAATTTGTTACATTAACCTAATTTAAATAGATTTTAGTAATATTTAATTTTTTTTAGCTTACCGTGGGTTTAGCTTTAAAGTTTCCAATTGTTTTTGTTAAGGACATTTTTATACATATACATATATACATACGTATGTGTCGAAATAAACGCATGCACCATTTGTTGCAAAAAGGGGGTTGAAAAACCAAAAAACTATCACTTTGTTAAACCAACCCCAAAGAATTCCTTATTTGATAAATAAACAGTTCTGCAGACATCGATTTAACGACGCCACTTTACTTTCGCTATTTAATAAACTGGATGCTACACTCGATGGCCATAATCAAATCAAATCCTTACTCCACAGGACATCCCAAATAGTCTGCAATAAGTTTCTCATAGAAGAATTGCACTTAAACAATTAGGCACTTCAATTTGTGTACCGGATATTTCTTCGCAATTCTTTATTAAATAAAAGCTCAATACCGTCGGATACTAGTCATAAGTTGATTTCGCTAGGAACTTATTGCCAGAACTCGATGGATATTTTCCTATATAAAGGGTTGAAGCCATTCGAATGTTATCAGTGTCCTTCTACAGTTGCAAGTGTAAAGTAAAGTGAATTATTAAAATATTTAGGTAAGTTCTTATTTATTTCTAAGACAAAACAAAAATTCTAAAAGTTCCTACGAATGTGCTATTTTAATTCTTAAATTTGAAGAAAGAAGTAAGTTTCCATACTGTTTCGAATGGATGTGATAGAAATTGAAAATATGTTTCAAGTATTAAGCGATAGATGAAGAAAGACAATAAAATTTCT
Source organism: Xylota sylvarum (assembly GCA_905220385.1). Classification (NCBI taxonomy): domain Eukaryota; kingdom Metazoa; phylum Arthropoda; class Insecta; order Diptera; family Syrphidae; genus Xylota; species Xylota sylvarum. The sequence goes on along the minus strand of LR999958.1, from coordinate 65,727,621 downwards.
TGTATTGATAATTTGCTAATTTGACTCCAGATCTGAATAGTTCTGTAAATCAAGGGTTTGGAATCCGTTTTTATCTAATTTTATTGGCTAAGTTCTAGACCGTCTTTAAGATTTAAAAAAAAAAACATTTACATAAAATTTCATTGAGCTCTTAATGAAAAGCCAGTACTAAATCCGGTTTAATTTGTTTTCAAAATTATTAACTATAATATTCTTAAAAAAATTGTTGTCATTAAGAGCGCCCCATTTTGTTTTTTAAATAAAACAACTCGTGTTTGAGATAATAAAATATTGTTTTGTAGGTACCATCGATACAAATAACTATGTAACTCAACATCAATTAAATGCCCTCCAAGGATACGCACGGGTTAATGCGTTAATCCCAGTTTTCCATGTTATTGCAACCGAGTGTGATCTTTGATAAAAAATTTGGATAAATTGCAAACGTTGTTGCGCTTTCTTTTTCATGATTAAATAGCAAATATCGGCAAGTTGAAATGTAAAAAAAAATCAGTTAACAATGCAAAAACAAATTCTTGGCGCAACAGTTCCATCGGATCCAGTGACTAGCTTCTCACAACCATTCGTACTGTTCTTTGCACGAATGAAGCTTCTTGTTTGGAGAAGTTTTTTCATGACAGTTTTACTCTCGGATGTTTGTCAGACCTTCACGAGAGGTGGGACCATGAAAGAAAATTAAGGCGTTGTTTGGGTTTCGAACATCGAACCCCTCGCTCTGTAGTCCAACGCACAAACCATTTGAGCCACGGCGCCCAGTTAACAATACGCATAGCCAAAAAACTCCATTGAAAAAATTGGGCGTCCTAATTGAAAAAAGTCCATTTTATTGAATATTGTGGGCTTAATCAAGCCCACCGGTAACAAAGATTTCTCTTTAAAAAAAACCCTTCAATTCAGAAAAAAATCCTTTGCTTTTAGTCAACATATCTACCATTTCAATACATTCTTTGCATTTGTGAGCAGAGATTCAATAAAATATTACAAAGTTTTATATTCGCATTTTATTTTTTAACTTTAACCTTTTAACTACATCCTTTATATATACAGATAAATTCACGTAGGCACCGATTCTCTTCCTGCTAAATGTTTAACTGTTTGTCTAGACTGACCGAGAAATTAGTGCTTAAGGACTTGTACTACAAATATCAGCTAGACGTTTCAGGCTTTCATATTATAGCAACTTTTCGAAGTTCTTGGCCATTGCCTCGTATATAAAATGATGTCTCGAGGTTGTTTATACCCTATCCTAAGGGTATATTAAGTTTGACACATAGTTTGTAACATAGAGAAATAATCGAGATAGACCCTATAAAGTATATATATTCGTGATCAGCATCAATAGCGAAATCGATTGAGCGATGACCGTCCGTCCCTATGTCAACGCTTTTTGGGCCTTAAATTTTGAGCTAGGACGATGAAATTTCATATCTGGGCTTCTGAGAAAAAGATACAGTACAAGTGTAAAAATTTTTTAAATCCGCCCACTGCCACGCCCACTTTTTCATAACTTCACTAAATTATATGAAACCGAAAAATTTTGTTAAGACCAAATATTTAGGCATTCAGATTCCCTACAATCCACCCATACAAAAGTTTTGACCACGCCCACTTTTTGGGGGCATTTTCATCACAAAACCGATTTTTGGGCATTAAATTTTTAACTAGGATGCTGAAATTTCATATCTGGGCTTCCAAGAAAAAGATACAGTACAAGTGTAAATTTTTTTTACATCCGCCCACTGCCACGCCTACTTTTTTATAACTTCACTAAATTATATGAAACCGAAAAATTTCGTTAAGACCAAATATTTAGGCATTCAGATTCCCTACAATCCACCCATACAAAAGTTTTGGCCACGCCCACTTTTTGGGGGCGTTATCATCAAAAAACATATTTTGATAAAATTTTACATGTAACATCCTCAAACGTTCGACACTATAGCTATATTTGAGTACAATATGCAATTTGGCCATGCCCACTTTATAGAGAGGAGGATAGGGTATCACACGATCCGTTCCAGACGGATTGTAGCTTTTCTGTATGTTTAAAAAGAAGACTGGTCAATCTAGGACCTATCACCATCAAAGTCACCACTTTAGCTTATTCCACGAAGCTTCAGAAACTTCAAAGAATTGCCTGTTTCGGTATTACGGGTGGTGTTCTACGGCAGTATTAGAAGCTGTTGTTGGGCTTTGTCCCCTACAAATCTTCATTAGGAAGACGGTCGCTAGATGCGCTATTAAGCTGCAGCCAGAATACAAGTATATACCAGGCGACCATGTGGGACACCAGAAAATTTTTGACTCAATTCCCAAAAGGACATGTTTTGCACTATTCCCGACATCATGGTCAGGAAGTACTGTTTCGGAAGGTTATTTGAGAAATATTGGACCGTGCAAACTGGTCTAATGGCGTTCTGGCACTGGATCCTAGAGGTCTGATCTGGTTCACAGATGGATTAAAAATGCAAATTGGAGTTGGAGCTCACGTCTTTGGATCCAACAACAAGGTCTCGATACCTATGGGAATGTGTCCCTCGGTTTTCCAGGCTGAACTCCATGCCATTGAGATCTGCGCTAGGATAAACCTTGTTTAATGTATTTATTAAGGGCTCTAGGATATACATATGTATATCTTTTCAGATAGCCAGGCAGAACTCAAAGAGCTATCGTCCAATTTAATGGACTCTTTATCAGTTAAATTCCTAATTTCCCTAACGCCCGCGCAGTGTCTTGACATTAAAAGGGTAGTAATAAGCCCTTGAGCGCGCGTGAATTATAAAAAAAAAAAAAAAATGCTTCTACGATGCACTACAATCTCTTGCCAGACATAACAGGGTGAAACCCGGTTAGGTGCCTGGTAATCAAGAAATTGTACTCAACGAATCTGAAAATTAACTAGCTAGGGCTGGCTCAGTCATAGGATCTGAATCCTACTGCGGTGTGGTTTTTATTTGACAAGCTGTCACAGCCGAATACGACGAATACCCTTTCCAAACTAAGGAAATGCCTGTGCATTGTTGCTGCACGACTTATAAACCAAGATCACATTTGCTCAAATCTGTAAATGGCCGTTAAAGTATGTTGAATTGTAAAGACTCACTTCAAAATTATTAGTAAGGTTGTGGAAAGCTAAAATGCCCTAGACATAGATTTTAGTCATACCAAGCTAAGGACGGGAGTTCTAATTAGAACAGGATTAAGGCATCCCTCTTTTGAATCTAATCGCAATATTTCGTCTCGCCGATATTCGAAGACTATTCTGATGTGAGTCCATTACCATGTGAGTCCATTGTTGTTGCATCTCCTTTAACAATACTAAGGCAATGATTGTGACTTTTATTTAAAGAAAAAGTTTGCACATTCTCATTGGAACCCAAAGCCTGACCAAACTATTATTGAGCTGATTGAGCACTTCAGATATATATCCGGCTAAATGACATGAACTAGTGAGGAACTAGATTAATGGGTTGACGGGACAAAAAGAATTTGGCACCCGTCACAAGTACATACATAGATCAATATAGATCCATTGTGATGCACTGGGGACGAAGTCAAACAAAAAACATACAGAAAAGCTACAATCCGTTTGGAACGGATCGTATGATACCCTATCCTCCTCTCTATAAAGTGGGCGTGGCCAAATTGCATTTTGTACTCAAATATAGCTATAATGTCGAACGTTTGAGGATGTTACATGTAAAATTTTATCAAAATAGGTTTTTTGATGATAACGCCCCCAAAAAGTGGGCGTGGCCAAAACCCTTCTATGGGTGAATTGTAGGGAATCTAAATACCTAAATATTTGGTCTTAACAAAATTTTTCGGTTTCATATAATTTAGTGAAGTTATAAAAAAGTAGGCGTGGCAGTGGGCGGATGTAAAAAAATTTTACACTTGTACTGTATCTTTTTCTTGGAAGCCCAGATATGAAATTTCAGCGTCCTAGTTAAAAATTTAAGGCCCAAAACTCGGTTTTGTAATGAAAACGCCCCCAAAAAGTGGGCGTGGCCAAAACTTTTGTATGGGTGGATTGTAGGGAATCTGAATGCCTAAATATTTGGTTTTAACAAAATTTTTCGGTTTCATATAATTTAGTGAAGTTATGAAAAAGTGGGCGTGGCAGTGGGCGGATTTAAAAAATGTTTACACTTGTACTGTATCTTTTTCTCAGAAGCCCAGATATGAAATTTCATCGTCCTAGCTCAAAATTTAAGGCCCAAAAAGCGGTGACATACGGACGGACGGACGGACGGACGGACGGTCATCGCTCAATCGATTTCGCTATTGATGCTGATCACGAATATATATACTTTATAGGGTCTATCTCGATTATTTCTCTATGTTAGAAACTATGTGTCAAACTTAATATACCCTTAGGATAGGGTATAAAAAGGGACTAGAACGATTTTGCAAGTCCTTCTATGCTGCACCATTCTAACACGTGTAGTAAAGCACCTTGCATGACACTAGAAATAGTCATGCTGTGTTTATCACTAAATAAAAACATACAGAAAAGCTACAATCCGTCTGGAACGGATCGTATGATACCCTATCCTCCTCTCTATAAAGTGGGCGTGGCCAAATTGTATTTTGTACTCAAATATAGCTATAATGTCGAACATTTGAGGATGTTACATGTAAAATTTTATCAAAATAGGTTTTTTTATGATAACGCCCCCAAAAAGTGGGCGTGGCCAAAACTGTTCTATGGCTGAATTGTAGGGAATCTAAATACCCAAATATTTGGTCTTAACAAAATTTTTCGGTTTCATATAATTTAGTGAAGTTATAAAAAAGTAGGCGTGGCAGTGGGCGGATGTAAAAAAAATTTACACTTGTACTGTATCTTTTTCTTGGAAGCCCAGATATGAAATTTCAGCGTCCTAGTTAAAAATTTAAGGCCCAAAACTCGGTTTTGTAATGAAAACGCCCCCCAAAAAGTGGGCGTGGCCAAAACTTTTGTATGGGTGGATTGTAGGGAATCTGAATGCCTAACTATTTGGTTTTAACAAAATTTTTCGGTTTCATATAATTTAGTGAAGTTATGAAAAAGTGGGCGTGGCAATATGCGGATTTCAAAAATTTTTACACTTGTACTGTATCTTTTTCTCAGAAGCCCAGATATGAAATTTCATCGTCCTAGCTCAAAATTTAAGGCCCAAAAAGCGGTGACATACGGACGGACGGACGGACGGACGGACGGACGGTCATCGCTCAATCGATTTCGCTATTGATGCTGATCACGAATATATATACTTTATAGGGTCTATCTCGATTATTTCTCTATGTTACAAACTATGTGTCAAACTTAATATACCCTTAGGATAGGGTATAAATAGCCAAGTCATCCGCATAACTGCGAGAGAAAGGACTTCTCTCTGGGAACAGACCTTAACTGCGGTCACAGACACTGACACTCCTCCAGAGGAGGAAATAATAATTCGACTTTCAAGCATGGCTCTTATTCATTGGCTGGTCGAATCCTATATACCTCTGCTATTAATTGCTCTTGCTATTAAGCCGTAACCAGTTTTAACGAATGCGCCCTCAATGTCAAGGACTGTATACAGAACTATTTCCTTGGAACGTAAAGTTCCGTCTATCTTCTTCACAAGATAGTGAAGAGCACCTTCTATTGATTTATCTGTCCTGTATGCAAACTGACTCGAGTGCAGAGGGATAGGCAAATCTATCCGGCCTCTAATATAAACGTCAATGAATTTCTCGGGTCTATAAGATTTAGGCAGCTTACTAGGCCTATTGCCTGGTTTCGGGATAAAGATTATATTTACCTTCTCCAGGTAGTCGGATGTAACCCCATTTGTAGCAGACTGTAAATAAAGCAATCATAATAAAGCAAACAAAATTGTGTGAATTCGAATGACTTTGACCTTAATCTTAGCAATACAGAGTACCAAATTTCCGAAAGAAATTGATATTGAAGTTGGTAACATAAGATAGTTGGATTCTCGCAATTTTGGATTTGCTATTCGAATTCGACTGATTTGACATTAGAGTAGCAATACGGAGTAAGTCCCTCATGAAGAGGTGTTCAGTTCTAAAGACAATTTTATTTTTTAAGAAACAAGTCGGAAAACCGGTTTACAAGCTGAAATGATTTAATTCTCTTATTTTTGACCTTCGACTTATCGCATAGAAAACTTAAATACGAAATCACCTTAACATAATTAAATCAAATTAGGCCAACAGGTTACAAACACCGGAAAACTTGTTCCAAGATTTTTTATCTTACGGATCATTATTGACGAAGTATCTGACGATTTCCATAAGTTAAATCATTCAACTATTTTATGTTTCCAGTGTGAAGTAAATCAATTCACAATCAATAACACAATAATTTTTTAGAACCTACATATAGAGAAACCGTACGAGTTCCTTAAGAATTTCCGTGTTCGAAAATAAACTTACTGCAATACAATTTTAAATATCTTTCAGGTTCTTATTAATTATGCACATATCATGCATATGGAATTACGGCACACTTCGAGTTCCAAAATAAGTGTGACTAATTAGGATTACTAATTGGTGCGGTATTAACAGTCCAGAACCAGTTCGTACCCGTAAACTTAATGAATTTTCACAGAAATCAAACAGCTTAAACGTAAACATTTTCATCAATTAAAATTGGCTACTGAAGATTTTATATACATATGTATGTAATAGATATGTATGTATATACATATGTACGAAGATAATTAGTTGAACAATTGGAGACGAGATCTTCCAAGAACGTTTAACAGCTCACACAACTAGGCATATTTGGAAAGCGTATTCCATCAAATGTTGCCCAATGACGCCCCAAATATTCACCATAAGGTGAATCTATGAGACTGTATTAATTGAAGGTTTTCAGAATAAATTGGTAATGACTACTCTTAACGACCGACAAATACTTCAAGGTTTAGTTCTGCAACCTGTCTTCTGTATGAAAACATGCTTCGTACCAGTTTTACTAAGTGAATCCTGTGGAAAGAGTGTATGAATTTATTTTTCTGAAGGAGAAAGTTTTTGATGAACTACCATAGTCCTAGGGTCATCGACCACGTGCTCATTGAAGTAGCCAATGCAGCCTTACATACATTAGGTGAATATCTAACTCTTGAAAGATGATAGAAGCTATCTTGAGAACCTCTCGGTGGCTTAGTTAAATGAATCATCACTGCAAGCAAATGGTTCCTACAAAAGCCTAATATCTTTGAATATCTGTTAACCGATAAAATAATTTCTATCTGATTTCTACTGAAGAGTTCCTTGGTTATTACGCAGAACTCAAAAAAAGAATACTTCCTGGTTATAACGCTGAACTCTACCAAATTTCATCTTCTCTTCGTACTTATCCGACATTCACATGTGATCTGAACATGAAAGAAATTCCTTACTTACTTTTATATAAACCCGACGGCGGCAGTATAAAATTCAACCCTATTTTGATTTTGAAAGAGATCAACTGTGGAAGTTTGAAATGGATTCCGTGAACTGGAAACACTTCCGTTTCACCGTGCAGTGACTCTCTGACTATAGTAACTACAGAAAAGGTCCTCCGGACCCAGTTTCAAACCCTTCAAGTTTCGAGGGCCTGATGGTGTCGGACGTCAATGTGAAGAGATAGTGCTTCCTTGGTTTAAAGCTATCACGTCTGGTTGTTTAAATCTAGTCTACATTGCCAAACTATGACCTTGGTGGCCTTCCTAAACATAGAATAAGTTCCTTTTGGTGTAAAATCAGAAGCAATCATGGGTCTGAAAGTAGATACATCGCTCATCGCTGAAGTTGATAAATTAAAATCCTGCTTACACGCAGGATTATTAAAACGCAGGAGGGTGGAACATCGGCTAGATGGCATGAGAGTCGCGGTACACCCCAAGGTGGTGTCTTGTCCTTTCTACTACAACTACTAGACCTACTAATAGACCTAGAAAATAAAACATGAAGGAATTATTCAATATGCTCTCCTTCTGCTCACCAGATGGGCTTCCAAATGCGAACCGGTGGTAAACCTTCACAAAATTGAACTTGTTCTCTTCACGAGGAGAGTCCACGCCTATAGTGAATGGATCAAGAACGCCACATTGGATGATAGTTCAGATTTTTTCCACCCAGACGTCTCCAGGACCGCAAGCAGAGTAGGTTGTGGTGTCTTATTTGAAAAGCTCAATCCTAGCTTCTCCTTTGCACTCTCGTTTTTCAGGCGGAGCATATGACTATCAAAGAAGTCTTGTGGTGATTTAAATGTAATGCATTGGTAATGCTATGATATTAGCATTTTCACAATCAAGTAACTACCCATAAAGACATTCCCAAAAGTTGCAGGCATGAATATGAGGAGGAAATCATCCTTCACCTCCTGTGCACTGGTCCGGTCTTGTTCCTGCTCTGTTAAGATGCTATATGGTTTTAAAACTTCAGCAATTTGGTTTCCTTAGACGTCATTACCATCTTTTGCTTCATAGGAAGCTCTGGTTGGTTTTATTAGTCCCTGGGTAGCCAAAGTGAAAAAAATCAAGGTACCACAAAGGACCTAAGGTATGCATGTATCTTGGTACACACAACTACCTTAACCTAATCCAGGCTAACTCACATATACGTAAATGGTTACATGCATACAATTTGTGCATGTCCTATCTGTCTTGGATTGATTAATACTCAACACGGTTTTCGCTGCGTCAGATTCTTGCAATCAAATTCCAATGATAGTCGGTTCAACATTTTATTTCAGCATCATCATCTATCACAATGTGGAGTTAAAAAGTCTGTCTCAATAGATGCTCCAAAGTGTACTACGTTAGGTTATGTGCTGTGCAGAAAGTTTAAGATTCCAATCCACTAAAAAATCACCAACAATTTTATTAACTGTTCACATTTGTTTGTCTGGTTATTGTTGTGCGCCAAATTAAATAACACGCATAAAAATATATCTAAAGGGTGAAACTTTACAAATCAGAATCAGAAGTAGTGGTACGCCATGAAGCTCATACATATGTACATAACAGACTTTCCTCAGAACCCATGCAGTTGGGAAAAATAACAGAAGCTGGTAGCTTGCCATTGATAAAACCACCGAATTGGATCAGGAAATGTCAAAGTATTCCAACACCCCAACTCAATCTAATTGCGAAAAAGCACCGCAGCCAGCATGAATATGTACATAATGGGGATCCACATCGTTTCGCAAAGAATAAGGAAAGATACCGCCGCCGGCCGCCGTTATTCACATCACACACGTTCTTATGAATATATGAATAATCTTCCACTGCAAATGAACATAATGGAAAGTTCCGTAAACTCAAATAAAACTTCCGTGATGAAACAAAAAAATCCTTAAGAATGCCAGAATACTATTCTTACCTCAGCATATCTTGGCCACAATCCGAATCAGTATGTGAATCGTTACCAATACTGGTTTCCTTGTCGTTATAGAAATACCAAATAAATACCCGCACTTACCTTTGTCTGCTTTGTAGACACAAAAACACTTCAGACGCAATCTAGTAATCTTTAAATAAGCCACCAACGTGCCTGCCATGTTCTTGGTAGTCTTCCGACTTAAGCAGTAAAACTTCTGCGCCGGGACCAAATATTCTCTCAATTGTTTACCACCGCGCCACTGCCGCCGCCATTCGGTCTGACTCTTAGCTTGGCACAAAAGAATTGTTTAGTTATCTACAAACTGGATTCTTTGTTGTCAACAATTTGTCGTGTGACAACTGACAAGCCGCTAAACATATTTTTTTTTTATTTTCTTAACGTTAATACCTGTTCAAAATTGGTGGTTTTCGTTTTGAAGTACTATTAATCTCTTTGGATTTGTTTATACTGTTAGTGTGCAAAACAAGTTTATGTCTCATTTGTTTATGGTGGTGGCTGGGTTAAGAGATGCTGAAACGCTCTGCGTTGGACACGCGTGTCCATCTCCATTCATTACGGTTCGATCGATGGAACTACCGGCAAATATTTGGTATAAAGTTTCATACTGGCGTAATCTAGTGATGTATTGTTAACCATTCGAGCGACCTAAGTGGTTGGGATTTAGTAGTGCTCTTCACCTAATTATTTAATTACGTATTTATTTATTTAATTTTTTAACTAACTTGTGTCTGTTGTCATTGGTGTAAAAAGAAAGTGAAATAATATTTATTAACTGAAAGTGAATTTCGAAAGATTTGATTGGATAGTTGATTCTGTTGAATTGTAAGTTGAACAAGATTTGAAGGAAGGTTAAAAGTGATAAAAGAAACAAATTAGTCGATACTCGATTGAGTTTTAAAAAAGAATAGAATAGAATTTTATTCTATGGACTTTGATCTCAGACATAACATATTATACAATATATCGCTAAATAGAATAAATCTTCACTTAAGGAATGTCCTAGGCATGGATAAAAGAGTAGTGCAATATTTTCAAAGAAATGGTTGTACATTAAGGGTTTTTCATTAAAGGCGGTACATTTCGCTTTAGAGGAAGATATTCCAAGCTAAGTAGTAAATAGACACTGCTTTCATATAACCTGCATATATGGTCGTACGGTATACGAGTATAACTCTGGGGTATTACCATAGTAGGCAATATAGATCCCTATTGCCTGCTATGCAATCATTCCAAAACAAAGTGATAGGAGCAATCGTCAAGGCTCCCTGGTATATTATCAGGCAATCAATAAAAAAAAATAAGTTACAGATCAGTTTTTTTTGGGCTGTACGCAGATTTATGCGAGAAAGTGTATTAGAAATGTCACTGTTGTCACATAAGAAGCCCTTAAAGGCTTAAGGATGATAGACGCTTAAACCGCAATTCTATGTCCAACCGCAATTGTTAATAGGTTCCAGTTATTTGTCTTAAATTTGAACGACATCATGCTTCTGTTACAACCTTAAAAGCGTGATTTTGTCAGCAGTAACGATCAATGTTTGGAGAAAATGTTGTACTTCTAGTTATGGTGGCCCTCCACTGATAAACCTTTCAATCCTACATTGGCCCATTTACATTCCGAAACTGCAGACTACCCGATCCAGTAATATGCAGTATTCTTTTTACCATCATCCACCACACAAAAGAGTATGACAAAAATATTACTGAACTTTTGTAATGTCAGACCGTTCAGACATTGAAGACATTGAAGAGACTTACAACGTATTCCGTATCTGCAGGGCATTTGTTTTTAGAGGCTTTTTATGACAAATATACTCTCTGATGTTTGCCGCACGTTTGCAAGAGGTAGGACAATGAAAAAATACTTTGCTGTTGTTTGGGTAACGAACTTCGAACTCCATCTCGGTCAGTAAAATATGCCTTTATTCCGTTTCATTCGACATTTGTCATTATTTTCGAACTCGAATAGAAACATCTTGATCGCCTTCAAATGAAGGACCAAATTTTGGAATTGATTTCACATCTTTAGTACAGTCACATAATTATTATGTAATAACATATGTATGTACATGCATAAAAATCACATTATATAATGCATATTTTTTTTATTACAGATCAAAAATGTTTTCATCAAAGACTGTCATTATTGCTATTGCTGTCGTCATCTCAGTATGCTTTATAGCTTCTACAAATGGAATTCCAGCTATCGGTTATGGCAAACGATTTGGTACGTAACAACATGAAATAAACAATTTTAACAAATAAATTAATAAACAATTTCTTCACTTTTTTTTTTATCAAAAGATGCCATGTCTGGATTGGACTACATTCAGGTTTGCCTCAACAACTGTGCCCAGTGCAAGAAGATGTTTGGTGACTACTTTCAAGGACAGACATGTGCTGAGTCATGCTTGAAATTCAAGGGCAAAGCAATTCCGGATTGTGAAGACATTGGATCCATTGCGCCATTCCTCAACACCTTCGAGTAGATTTAAACCTAAGAATAATTTATTAAATGTGTGAAAAGACGATGACATTATGGAACTGCTTTTAGATGATCGCTTAATTAGCTTGACATAGATTTTTATGTCAGCTAGTGGCTAAAAATTGCTTTTGCTTTGTTATGTTTGTGTATTTTTGTTTTTATATAATATGGACCATTTTGTAAGGTAGTTCTGTAAGCATTAAGAGACTGCATAGTTCCTATTTACAGCTGTACATCTTAAGATTGATTATTAAAATAAAAATAGCTTTTTAATTATGCTCTACTATTGAAATATAAATAGCTTTTTATATGTATCAAACAATAAAGGTATAATACAAAAACTTAATATGTTGTGAAGACATTGCTTTCTCATGCTGCCCTTAATGCCAGCCGTGAGACCCACTAAAGGTGCTCTCACAGGGTACCGTTTGATAGGCAAACATGCCGAGAACGAGAGGATGCAAGAGTCGATAACCCATCTTCTATGCAATTGTCCTGCGGTATCGTTACTTCGAAGGACCTATCACCTATCATGTCTTGACAATAGCAAGAGTAGCAGTTTCATCTGTTGATCAAATTGGTTTCATACCTAAATTAATTAAAATCATTAGCCTTTCATGTCTTCATACAGGCAAGTTAGGATTAAAAACGATCCATCACAATCTCGATATTGAAATCATTTTAAGGTCGTGAGCACCAGTCAAACCAGTCACTCTTTGAATCGATACACCTAATCGTTGGTCTAAGTATGTACTACACTATATACTTTCCTGCCTACCGTTCTTTAAAGAGTACCGACCAACCCCACCATAAAAAAAAAATTCAAAAATTCTTATGGTCAACCGTTGGCAGCAGTAGCCGCCGTAGCTCCAGTGGTTAGAGCGTGGAATTACTAAAATTTCTTTCACGTCCCCAACACTCGCGAGCGGCTGACAAACATCCGAGACCATAACTGTCAGAAAAAAGCTTCTCAAATAAAACATTGCTTTTCGGAAACGATATTAAACAGCAGGACCCTTCCATTCGTGTAGAGAATATAACACCCATAACAAGAAAAGGGTCTAGGGTCCCATGGACCTGTCTTGTACTGTCTTGTATTTGAGTTAGAAATTTCCTTGTCTGTCGGACAAAGGCCACGTAACGACTGAAAGGTCGTGATTACATTGTGCTCTTATATAAGGTAGCCTACCTTACTTATATTGGACCAAACGTGTGGCATTTGATCACACCCTGAGATTAAGAGTCTCATTCTCTACTGCGGTCTAGTTAAGTAAAACTGTTGGTTCCCAACAACGATTTTTTTTACAAGACTAAAAGATTAAATATTGTAATCTATGAATTGTATAGTATGCACAAACATTTGACACTAAGGGCGACATAATAACCTCTGCGCATCTAATTACTAAGTACAAAATGAGAATAATAAGCTGCATCCGCAGCTACAAATTGTAAATTAATAATTAAATGGACATTTGTTATTTTATAAATTATTTCCCAAATATCACTTTTCACACACGGCTACACGATGTAAAATGTCAAATGTTTGAAGTTAGGGCACATAAATATTGTAATGCATGCTATCTCACTCACACACACCATGAAGCTAAGCTTAGTAGCTGAATTAATGATGGCCGAATTGAGGAAGGAGGCAGAATGCATTGTAAATTTAAACCATTGCAGTCTAACTACAAGCCCTTGATAGTAGGCATTTATCATGATATCAATGTATGCATGTAAAGTAAAGTAGCACTAACATATGCAAGTAATGTAGCAAAGGTTATTGACCTCGATATATAGATTAAAGTTTTACATAAGATCAGCTGTGGCTTTGGCACATAGGCACCGAGGTTTCTTTTAAGAATTTTTAATGTAATTTCAACACTCTTGATTTAACAAGCAAGGAAGAAGGATAAATTGTCAATTACCAAGAAACTTTACAATAAATCAGAAATTTTATAACGTAACAAATTCTGTTATTAATTATTAAATTTTGTATTTCTTTCAACCACAACTTACGGTTGCAAATACTATCTTTATTCGGTTCGGCCTAACAACTTAAGTCCGAAACATTGGTCCTTCGAAGCCTTAAAATAAGTGGTTTTATTTCAAATAAAATAGTAGAAAAGTGCATAAAAGTGATTGTAAGGAGAAGTGTTCAACGGTGCAGAAACTGGTTCAACGGAGATTTGGTACAGAATCCAGTTGCAGTAAGTCCTGGAACAACGGTCATTAATTGCAGTACTACATAGAGGGCATCAAGCGGTCACAACTAGAGGAGGTTTGCGGTATCAAGTTCCAAGGCATCAAAAGAGCGACTTTAATCCAGTTTAAATAAAAATCAATATTCAACTGAAACATTAAGGTAGGAAATTCAATTTTTTTTTCTACTCTTTAATAATTATTTAAATAAATTATAATCAAATACATTTAAAATATATATACATAATAAATCTAAATCAAACCCACACATTATTGAGAATACAACTTAACCATTAAGTGAAAAGAACTCGAAAATAAACGAAAACTCGTGAACACGCAATTACGAATCTTAATGGAGCAAAAAAAGCTCACCCATGAATCCGCCGCATGTCTAAAATCCTTGCATGATACTACCACAGAATGTATTCATGCACTTACAAATCTCGGGATAGCAATCGAATCCTGGGATTGCATCCTTATATATGTAGTCTACCACAAGCTTCCCCTTCAAACACAAAGAGATTGGGAAAACAAGCTAGGCACCTCCAAAGCTCTCCTAGGCCCTATTAGCCACAGCTCTGGTTAAGGTTTTCACCTCTAGTGGATCATCACATGCACTGAGGGCATTGGTCGATCCCGGATCAGCTACATTTATTACGGAGAACGCTGTTCAACTTCTCAATTTAAGGAAGAAACGAACAGTAGCAAATGTTACAGGGTTAGGACAAACCTCAACGGGTACCTCAACACATTAGGTTGATTTGACTATTTTCTCCTTTACAAATCCATCTTTCTGTCTCGATGTTAGGGCGTTTGTGTTTACTAAATTGACCACACTATTACCTACGCATAACCTGGAAGTCTCGAAATTGGATCATCTTAAACAACTTTCACTAGCAGATCCAACATACAACGTACCTGGGAAGATTGATCTTTTGATAGGCGCTGATGTGTATGCTTCCATTATTTTAGAAGGTCTGGTAAAGGGCCAACAGGGGTCTCCAATTGCACAACAGACCACGTTAGGATGGATTATCACAGGAACCACAAGCTTTGAACCACATCAACAAATTTTGACGGTACGAACCCATTACAATTCTCAAACAATTTTGGGAAATTGAGGAAAACCTGGATGACAGGTAGTTGACACAAGAGGAAGAAAGGTGTCAACAACATTTTCAGCAGACGGTGCAACGGAAAGATGATGGTAGATACCAAGTAAGGCTTCCTTTCAAAAACAACATTCGCCCAAGACTTGGAAATTCGAAGGGAGCAGCAATGGCTAGATTTTTTCAGATCGAGAGACGTCTCGCATCCAACAAGAAATTAAAGGAAGCATACACCAACTGTATCAACGAATATGCAAAACTTGGACATATGAAGGAAGTCACAAACAATCTATATATGCTAAATGGAGAACACTACTTCCTTCCACACCATGCGGTTTTCAAGGAATCAAGCACAACCACTAAACTGCGTGTGGTATTCGACGCTTCATGTAAAACATCAGATGGAAGTTCTTTAAATGACCACTTGATGGTAGGGCCGCGTCTTCAACAAGACATTAGGGACCTTATTGCTCAGTGGAGAAAATTTAAGGTAGTCTTTGCAGCAGACATAAGCATGATGTATCGACAAATATGGATGGCACCTGAGGACACTTCATACCAACTCATTTTGTGGAGAGCAAATAGTGATGAATGTATAAGAACCTTTACACTCAACACTGTGACATTCGGTACGGCATCAGCACCATACTCAGCCGTACGAACATTGCATCAAATAGCTTCCGATGTTAAACATACACATCCTCATGTAGCTAAGGCTATAATTGAAGGGTTCTATGTAGACGATTTTTTGTATGGGGCCGATAATGAAACGGAAGCCATGATGTTGCAACGAGATGTTTTAGCGACATTAAGGGCTGCGGGTCCGCAAATGGGCCAGCAACTCATCAGTGATTCTGGAGCAAATAGTTGAAGGAGAAAGAGAAGTTAACCTTCCGTTAAGTTTCGACTCCGCAGATGCCATCAAAACTTTGGGTATCCAATGGCATCCGGGAAAGGACATTTTTAAATTTAAGATTAATTTACCCTGTGTAGAGCAACATAGCAAACGTTCCATTTTGGGGGATATCGCCCGGCTTTTTGACCCTCTTGGATGGATCTCGCCTGTTATTGTTAAGGCAAAATTAATACTTCAACAACTTTGGATGAAGGAAATACCTTGGGATAGTCCGATATCTCAAGATATAGGAGAATCTTGGGCATCCCTTCGCAGTAATCTCACCAAATTACAGGATATCCAAATACCTCGCTGGATTGAATGTGAAAACTCGATCAAGGTTCAACTACATGGGTTCAGCGATGCTTCTGAGAGGGCTTATGCTGCAGTAATATACACAAGAGTGGTAAAAACGGTAAGGAGCACATTCATTTGATAACGTCAAAAACAAGAGTCGCTCCAGTCAAATGTGTATCACTACCACGCTTAGAACTCTGCGCAGCATTGCTATTGGCAAGACTTTTACATAAATTAGCAAAGGCCATGCAATTCAACACTGTGGAAATATACGCATGGTCCGACTCGATGATCACTTTAGCATGGATCAGGGGAAATCCATTAACTCGGACAACATTCGTGGCTAATCGGGTCGCCGAAATACAATCACTAATCAGTTCAACTGCTTGGCATCATGTAGGCAGCAAGGACAATCCTGCCGATTTTGGTTCGAGAGGACTATCCCCAGAAGAACTAATTGATGCCCAAATGTGGTGGAATGGACCCACATTTCTCCATGACTTTTCCAAAGTTAATCTTTCAGGAGCAATTCCATTTACCTCTGATTTGGAGACTAAAAAACAAAACAAAACAGCTGAAACAGGATCATCGTTTTACAAGAATCAACTCAAAATTATGCTTACTCATTTCTCTGATACGTCACGTGATATTATCATGAAGGAACAACTTGTTGAACGATTTTCTACCCTTAAACGTCGTGTTCGTTGTGTAGCAATCTGGCGACGATATATAGATAATCTAAGACTTAAGGTAAAACGATTGCAAGCAAACAGTCATTCAATCACTTGCGATGAATTGATTGCATCTCATGATAAGCTTATCAAAATCGTTCAATGGCAACTCTTTCCGGACGAGATTAAGTCACTTAGCAAAAATAAGCCCATTAACAAGAATAGTAGTATTCGAAATCTAAATCCGTTCCTCGACTCAAAGGAGTTGTTACGTGTAGGGGGTCGTTTGTCAAATTCACCACTCCTCTTCAATCAGAAACACCCTTTAATACTAAAGGAATCACACCACCTTTCAAAATTAGTTGTAAACGATGTGCATCAACGGACCCTCCATGGCGGTCAACAGCTTATGCTGGCTGAAATCCGAAGCACATACTGGATTACCAACCTGAAAAGATTAGTAAAAAAAACAATCCACATGTGCGTTCGATGCCACCGCTACAACGCAAAAATGCATCAACAGCTCATGGGTAGCCTTCCAACTGAGCGAGTCATGGTCTCCAGGCCGTTTACCAACACTGGCGTTGACTATGCTGGTCCTGTAGAAGTAAAATTATGGAGGGGTAGATGCAACAAATCTACCAAGGGATACATAGCCGTATTTCTATGTCTTTCCACTAAAGCGATACACATAGAGTTAGTCAGCGACCTCAGTGCAGCAGCCTTCATCGCAGCATTTAGAAGGTTTGTGGCCAGACGAGGAAGTTGCGTCAACATGTTTAGCGATTGCGGCACTAATTTTAAAGGAGCAAACAACGAACTCCGAAAAGACAGCACGTTTATTTCATCAGAATGGTCAGCTGAAGTTGCTGAAACTCTTGCATCTCAGAATACTACCTGGCACTTTAACCCTCCTTCATCACCACATTTTGGAGGTCTCTGGGAGGCAGGAGTTAAGTTAATCAAATTCCACCTCAAGCGAACTATTGGTGCTTCCAAATTGACTTTTGAGGAGTATGCGACACTTCTCGCACAAATCGAAGCATGCCTTAACTTTAGGCCGTTATGTCCAATGACGTCCGACCCTGAAGATCTTTCCGTATTGACCCCCGGACACTTTCTCATCGGAGCTCCGCTTCTAACAGTTCCCGATTGAAATCTCAAAGAGAAAAATATTAACAGCCTTAATAAATGGAAACACCTTCAACGTTTAACCCAAGATTTCTGGAAGCAATGGAGCACAACTTATCTTCATCTTCTACAGCACCGTCCAAAATGGCTTCAACAGAAACCCAATATCAATATAGGAGATATCGTCCTCGTCAAGGAAGACAACCTTCCTCCATCGTCGTGATTACTTGCTCGGGTAATGGAATTACACTCCGGTTCGGATGGTCTGACGCGCGTGGTGACCATAAAAACGCAAAATTCGATGTTAAAACGCCCCATCGCAAAACTAACCCCCTTGAAGGTAACTAGCTCGTCGAACGAATCGCAACTGACATAAGACTATTGAACCAAAAAAAAAAAAACTATCTAGGTGTTAACAAGCATGTGAACTTAAAAAAAAACCCCATGAAATGCATATACCCACTTGTAAAGTATAAACAATAAACAGTGAATAAACCTTACCTATGAACTTTTCTTGGACATATCATATAGGTATGTTCATATAAATACCTAAGCAGACGTCTAAAACATCAGCACAAGTTACAAGTTACAACTCTAAACAACTTACCATAAGCATATCGACATCGACGTGATAGAATGAAGGCACAATATCAGCTAACTATTTATATTTAGTTTACCATCACACATGTATAAACAAAACACTAATTCTTTTGTTTTATTTTTATTATTTTGACATGCATGAGAGAAAACGCGACTTGGCATGTGGCCACATTCAGTAAATCGAACCAAAACACCTGGCGGCGCATACGATGCACCTTCAACACACTTAAACTAGATGTCCACAAGAACACCTCGGAAGATTACTAAAGAAGTATCTGAGACTGCAGCCGCATCAGTCATCAACCATCAACACAACATAATCAATTCGATGTCCAGAGGTCGGGAGCATGTTGGTTCCCAACAACGATTTTTTTTACAAGACGAAAAGATTAAATATTGTAATCTATGAATTGTATAGTATGCACAAACATTTGACACTAAGGGCGACATAATAACCTCTGCGCATCTAATTACTAATTACAAAATGAGAATAATAAGCTGCATCCGCAGCTACAAATTGTAAATTAATAATTAAATGGGCATTTGTTATTTTATAAATTATTTCCCAAATATCACTTTTCACACATGGCTACACGATGTAAAATGTCAAATGTTTGAAGTTAGGGCACATAAATATTGTAATGCATGCTATCTCACTCACACACACCATGAAGCTAAGCTTAGTAGCTGAATTAATGATGGCCGAATTGAGGAAGGAGGCAGAATGCATTGTAAATTTAAACCATTGCAGTCTAACTACAAGCATTTATCATGATATCAATGTATGCATGTAAAGTAAAGTAGCACTAACATATGCAAGTAATGTAGCAAAGGTTATTGACCTCGATATATAGATTAAAGTTTTACATAAGATCAGCTGTGGCTTTGGCACATAGGCACCGAGGTTTCTTTTAAGAATTTTTAATGTAATTTCAACACTCTTGATTTAACAAGCAAGGAAGAAGGATAAATTGTCAATTACCAAGAAACTTTAAAATAAATCAGAAATTTTATAACGTAACAAATTCTGTTATTAATTATTAAATTTTGTATTTCTTTCAACCACAACTTACGGTTGCATATACTATCTTTATTCGGTTCGGCCTAACAACTTAAGTCCGAAACAAAAACAAATAAATATAAATAAAATAAATAAATAAATAAATAAATAAATAAATAAAAATAAAAAATTAAAAGTAAATAAATAAATAATTAAATAAATAAAAAATAAAACATAAATAAATAATTAAATAAATAAATAAATAAATAAACAACATTACAACGGCAGGTCTGAATGCATCAAAATTCTAAACGAATCTAAACATGTAGGTCCTTGGCATGAAATACTCCTACCTTCTCTGGTTTCCAATTTCATACAAGGAATTACCAATCGATTTTAGGATCACAGAAGCTAGGAATATAAGGCCTATCTTGGCGTTATGGATGTCAGGTAGGCTACTTTGTCTGAAGTTACGGCGATTGACAACTTGTCCTACTGCATTTTTAATGTCTTTACTTCTTGTGTTGTAAGTTTTTGTAGCCTTGTGGTGTGCTAACCCGCAAGTTGTCAAATATCTTAGCCGTAACTAATTCTAACTTATCAGTCTTGTTCGTGATCTCTGTGCTCGGGTGTCTGAGCATGTCCAGTTTACATGTGTTTAGGTACACCAAATACTGCGTAATAGTGTTTAAACATAGTCGCCAATTGCACTACGCTCCTAAACGCCGCACTGCTGACATGTAGGTCCCAGATTTTCTGGTACGGGTCAATATACTACCGTATTTTGCCCAGTAAGAAGCAGTGAGAGGGTTACTCTCAGAGGTCTGGGTAGAATAGAACGCGGTGCGAACATGTTCCACACCATACTTTTTAAGGGAACTAGAAAACAGTTCAGAAATGAATTGCTTTCGGTTGTCTGAATGGACATATTCAGGGACACCAAAGACATGAAATACATTTTCTTCTAAATATTTAACTACCTCAACTGTCGTAGCTTAAAAAAAAAAAACTTACTTAAATGGTCTGAACAAATAAAAATGTCTGTATGTCCTGTCTTCGTATGTGGGTAAGGTCGTAAAAAAATGTCGCTCTGTCAAAGTCTGTTGTTTCATAGGCGGTCGAGGTATCACATTTAGAAGCTTGCTACATTTACATATTTCACATGACTTCACATGAGCATGATAGGGGCCATACCTGGCTAGAAGTATTTTTGCCTTTGCCTAGGGTTTTTTTGATACTCCCATGCCCCGCGGCAGGAGATTCATGGGCAGAATTCAGAAGACACTCATGCAACTCCATCGGCACCCACAGTTTCCACGCCCCGTCTTCCTGTCTAGACAAATCCGTCCGACACGCATACGTCTAGTAGTATTTCTTCGTTATTGTCAATAGGGACAATATAGACAATATTTTGGACACCTTTCCTATGCTCGAAAGTCTAACACTGGTAGTATAAAACTCTATCTGGCTAAACGGACAGACGAGTCCTTCTAGATCGTCAACCGCTTTAAACCGCTTAAACATTGTCAGTTCATAGACATCCATCGCCGACAATGTATCCAAGGTACCTTATCTCCTTATAGCAAAATTTACTCTTTTCAACATTTATGGTTAGACCCGCTTCCCTCAGACATCTAACTATCTCTTCTAGATTTAAAGACATGCTATCGTCCGAAGCAGTTATCACAGATGATTCAATGTTAAGTTTACGTCGTCTACCTATTGCATATCTTTTGAAACACAGCCACTTCCAAACCGTCATCTTTAAATCATTATTTATGTCTCTCCACATGTGTTGGCCTTCATCCTGGCTGATCTCGTTCTCGCTGCACCGTATTCGAAAATCCCTCGCCTGGATGTACTACTCCGCTCTCCGACATTCATTCTTCAAGTCTTGAACACATTCGTGTAAGCGCAAAATGCCAAAACGAAAAAACATCCTGAAATCCTTAGAACAGCTGCAGAAATCCCCGTTTTAAATGTCTAAGTACATAAATGCTACTCCGGCTCAGCTAAGGAGTAGCGGAAAAAAGCCATAGCAACTCGCAATCAATATCAATGCACCCACACTGTCGTTAATATTTTGTCTCAAAATGGCTACCACGTCGTCCTCTTGTGGTTGTACTCTCATTAGGAGTATTAACGTTCGTATGTTGCCGTAAAAGTCGTCAAAGTTTTTCGAAGAATTTCGTGGTCCCTTCCGTCAAACCGTTCCTCTTCCTAATAATTCTAGTAATTCTATACGGATTAGGACGCTATCAACTGACAAAACGCCATTTAGACGAGCCATTAATTCTTACTCCCCACTTATATATGTCTATAGGTCTAACGTAGGTCAGTGGGTCTTTGGGTTACCACTGTGCCTATATAATGGTGACGTATCTGACATCACCCACGGAGTAATGAAACCTAACACCACCTGAGTTTCAACCACTACACCAGAAAAATCTGTCCTATCTTCTCTCTTCTTCCTTCCGACTTTACGCTGATCAATAAAAGTGCATACTCTTAGGCGTAAGTCAAAAATATCGCTTACGCTGTGTACTTGCATATATTATAAGGGTATTCATAATCCCTTGAGCGTAAGTACATTTAAAAATAAAAAATAAAATCTGGTCGTGTCGAGTATTTGTCGTCTTCGTAGTCAATACGTCGCGTGTATGTTTCCATATCCGGGTGGTTCCTTCTGTTCGATGGCTTTTCTTTCGAGGTCGCAGATCTTACTTTGTAGTAGGCACATATTTGCCTGGAAGGTCGCCACCATGCTGCTCATATTTTCAGCAAACACCGTCATGATCTTTTTTCTCCTGTCAGTAGCAGAAGAAACCAACATTTCAAGGAGGAGTCTTCTTTTGAGTTTTTAATCGATTATAAAATTTCTTATATTGTTCCTATTCACAAATACATGGTTCAGAGGCACGGAGTTAAAGCGGTTATGCTGCCACAACTATGTGTCCCTGTCTTTGTCACTGAGTGAGTAGAAGCAGGTGCAGACATTTTTATTATGACATCTATATACCTGCCGTATGACTCCCTAGAGCCTCCCCCAAATGGTATTTTCTCAGCTTTAATGCAATGGGGTGCAGACCTCATTCAAATAAGGCTTAAGGCTATATACGGGTATATACCAGTAACATGGAGAGAAACAAATGTGGTGTTTCTTCTTAAACCGAGAAAAAAGGACCGAAGCGAAGTCCTTCAGAATGGTAAGCCTAACATCATTAGAAAGAGCTGTGGTGGACCATATGGAGCGCACGGCGGTGAAAACTTGCAACAAGCTAAATTATTTATCATTTCCAGATCCTAATAATATTTTTAACCTGTTCAGAACATCCATGTTGCAGTCCTTCCTAGAAAATGTCCTTGCACAATTTAATCGGTATAACCTGAAATGATTATTCTGTGCTTCTTTCTGCTACTTCTTCTGATAAATGGCCAATTGGTAGAAGAGCATATTGGATAACTTCTGATCCATGCAGCAGAATTTTGTGCATCGTTGGAGTCATGAGATTGCTAAGGATAGAACTCAATATACAACCTGGCCGTATCGTAAGCAAATATATACTTCTAATATGACTTTTAATCTAAAAATTAGTTGCACATCGACACCAGTTATTTCAGCAATTAGTTCTGGATTGCTAAAAAATCTGCGGCTTGTATTCCCGTCATTGGTGTTCCCGAAACCTTCATGGGTACTTCAAAAATGAGTCCTAATTTTGTTTTGAAGTTTTCTTGTATGTCAGCTTTTCTTCTTAAAGTCTTTAAGTTTATCTTCCGGAAAAGACGCTTTATAGAGCGAATAGCTCTGAAGGTAGTTTAATTTTGTGCCAAAATCTTTCCTCTTCATACTCTGTCATAACATCATACAACTGTTTTTTAGTTAGAAGGGTTTTTGTTTATAAATTGTTTCTTGAAATATTCACTGTTAGATGACACTAAAAATGTATTTTGAATAATTAAATATACATATATATAACTAACAATCCACTGATTATAAAAATTCATTTGCAATAAAGTACATAAATAATGTAATTTTTTTAATTTGCGATCATATTTTTTTAATTTTAGTTCGAAAATGTTTTCATCAAAAACTGTCATTATTGCTGTTGCTGTTGTCATCGACGTATGCTTTATCGCTACTACAAACGGAATTTCAGGTATTAGTTATGCCAAACGATTTGGTAGGTAACAACATGCAAGAAACAATATTAACATATAAATTAATACACAATTTCTTCACTCTCTTTATTCAAAAGATGTCATGTCTGGATTGGACTACATTCAGGTTTATCTGAACAACTGTGCCCAGTGTAAGAAGATATTTGGTGACTATTCTCAAGGATAGGCATATGCAAAACCATTCCGGATTGTAAGGACATTGGATTTACTGCGGTTTCTTCGACACTTTCGAGCAAATTTACAGTACCTAAGGATAATTTATTGAATGTGTGAAATGACGATGACACTACAGATTTTAACATCTGTCGGAAAAGAGGACACACTTACAGTGATTGCATAAATAGAAAAAATACACCATTTTGCGGAAGCTGTAAGGTATACAATCAAGGCATTACAAACTGCCGCCGAACTCATAAAAAGAATCTCATGAATCGGAGAAATAATTTCAGTGAACAAAGCTCCTACAGGGCTATAACCACTACAAGCAACAATGCCCAAAAGTCAAACAAACCCAGAGTTTTTAATATTAAAAGCAGCTGTGATTTTTGTGGTCGACGTGGTCACACGTTGAAGTATCGTACTCGTACATGAAAAGCACATTATACAACCAAAAACTATAACTATTAACTATTTAATTTTAAAACAAAAATCACATGCAAATTCCCAGTATGTAGTGTTCAACATGTCCGGGTTATCCAAGGATGGACTATTAGTAAACGATTTTCTTTCAAAATCTTTTTTCTTTTCTTTCAGCTTAAATTAACCAAAATCTTGAACTCGGAAAAGAGAAAATCTATTACAGAACTCTGTACCAAACACTCTATTCCATCTAAAAGGCAATAAACTGACCTACACCAGTCCCATTAGACATGAAATACCTCTAGTACAAAATCAGGCGCCCATAAATCAAAGAATGTGCAAAGAGGGTGATCGGGTTAAAAGGAACCCCGTTTTTCGTTTCAAACGATAATGAACTATGTATGTATATCCTCACAGGACTAGACGGCCTTGAATGTTTTGTGTACTTAGATGACATTGTCATTTATCATCATTGTCATCAAAAATTTTAAAGAAGTTGCCTATTTGGGACAAAACTGCCAGTGTTCAAAATTTTCCAGTTCCCTAAACTATTAGGAAAGTATAATATTATTATAGCAAATTTATTCTATTCTAACTAATCTTCTATGATGTGAAATTCATTTGGACAGAAAAATGCCAAAAGGCATTTGAACTCATAAAAGAACTATTTTATTTTACCGCCCCTACTCATTTATCCTGACCACACAACCTTTCAACCTTACTACAGATGCAAGCAGTGAAGCAGTCGAAGCTGTACTTTCGCAGGGGAAGGTGGCAAAAGATCAACCCATTGATTATCCAGCCCTACCCAAAATAAAGCTGAGCTGTAATTCAACGATGAAGCCATCCCCCCTCTCAGTTTTGGAGAGGTTGTCTCAGCTGTCAAAAAGCTGAAGAACAACAAGGCCGCCGGCTCTGATGGTCCAGCAGAGCTTTTTAAACACGGTGGTGATGCTTTGGTACGTGCACCACATCATCAACCAAGTATGGGTAGATGAAGCCATGCCCGATGACTGGCCCATCAGCACTATATGCGCCATCTTCAAGAAATTCGATCCTATGTCTTGTAAGAACTATTGAGGCATATCTCTGCTTTTGTTTTTTAAATGTTCTGCATCACTTAGGACTAAAGTCCTTTAAAGTTATAAACCCAGTGATGGAGTGAAAGGAAAAGGTATAGGAAAGTTAGAAGTTGGTAGGAAAAAGAAAGAGAGTTAGGTGACGATGCGCGTTGACTTTAAATCTTTGTAAATCATAATATGATGGAAATATTGAGGACAGCAAGTCATTCCACATACGTGTTGAATGGCTAAAGAACGTGCCTCTGAATTTGACTGTGCGACCGAAAATGGGATTCAAAAGATAACGGTGTGCGGAAAAGGCCGCTCGTGTAGTACGATTAAACTGACGGACCGGGACATAATTATAGATTTCGTCCGAACAACTATGATGGAAATATCGGTACAGGACCGATAAACATCCAACATCCCGACGATGTTCTAGCGAAGGGATTTGGTTGCAAATTGATAGGTCACCGATCAATCTACGTGCCTGACGCTGGACACGATCTAATAAACTCAGACATGTTACGGGAGCTCCCGCCCAAACGTGTGAGTTGTATTCGAGTTCTGGACGAATGTAAGCTTTATAAATAGTAGCCAAGTCTGCAGGACTTAAAAAACGTTTGCACCTCTTGAGGAAACTGAGGCATCTAGCGCCATTTTTCGCAGCTTCGGAAATCTGATTATTCCAGCGAAGGTCTGGCGTAACTTGCATGCCAAGCATTGACAAGCCATTAAAATCCTCAATATCAGCTCCATTCATTTCTAGTTTGGCTACATTCATATCCCGCTTCAGAGACAGGAGACAGCACTGGGTTTTTGACGAATTGAACTCGACTCGGTTTTTAGCACCCCAATTGATCATTGCATCAATATCAGAGTTGAGCTCCGTTGACATTCGCTGCCGGTGAGGCTCTACAGCTTCGGGTCTCAGCCGTGGAGTTGCCAAAGAATAAGTGAAGTCAAGAGTACTGTCATCCGCAAAGGAATGGATTGGACTGCGAGTAAGAGAGAGAAGGTCATTAATAAATATTAAAAACAGGGTCGAAGAGAGGACTGAGCCCTGGGGTACACCAGCATTGGTTGAGAATGGGGTAGAAGTATATCCGTCCAATACAACTTGTATTGACCGATTACTCAAAAAATTAAGAGAAGATGCTGCCGACACCATAAGCTAGAATTTTGCTTAAGAGGGCACTGTGCCACACTCTATCGAAAGCTTTAGAGATATCAAGGGCAACTACTCGGCATTCGCCGTGATGGTGAATACTTTGGTTTAATTTTTCTGTTAGGTAGGATAAGGTCACCTGTAGAACGTTATTGACGGAAACCGTACTGAAGGTCATTGAGAAGACGGTTTCTTTCGAGATATCTCATGAGATGGAAGTTAACAATGCTTTCCATGGGCAATGGGTCGGTAGTTCGAAGGGGAGGTTTTATCGCCCTTTTTAGGGATCGACTGGACGTGCGCGAGTTTCCACCTATCCGGAAAGATGCCTGTAGAATATGACAAGTGGAAGAGCTTACGTAGAAGTTTAGCCAAGAACACTTCTTCAAAACAAGGAGAGGGATCCCATCTGGACCTGAAGATTTGTTACTTTTAAGATCTTTGAGGACTCGAGCTACTGAGCGGGTTCGGAAAAATGTTTGTCCTATTGTATATTGAACCGGATTCAATAATGGTGGCGGAAGAGAAGTATCTGGCAAGGTGGAATTTGCTGCTAGCAGATTGGATTTCTCTTGGGAGTCAGTGATACTTTGATCATTGTGGACAAGAGCTGGGATAGATGATGAGGCGGAGCCTTTAATTCTTTTAACGAAAGACCAAAACGATTTACTGCTTTTAGGACATTGCAGTATTTTTTGCCTCACTTTTTGGTCTCATAGAAATTTCGCACGCTTTAAAATTGAGTTGCAGTCATCTCTATCCCGTTTATAGAGACTACGGTTTTCCTCAAAAGGTGTTTGTGCGCCATAACGCAAAAGCCTCTTCCTTCTTCCGGACGGCAATCGCACAGGTCGGATTGAACCAGAGTTCTTGTTTGGGTTTGATACTAACAGTTTTACTTTGGATGAAGGAGCGCATTCCAACTAAAACCATGTCTGTGATCATGTCAGTAGCGGCATTTACATCTCTATCTAGGCCTAGAGACCAGTTAAAAGCCCTGAAGAACGAATTAAGGCCGCTCAAATCGATCGATCAAATCGAGCCATATTGTTCTTCTAGGGTATCTTCTGTTAACTGAATGCTGATGGGAGTGCGAGAATTTTGCTGACACCAGACAATGATCCGATCTCCCCAGGGGAGCTGAAACTGCGATTGAATATTTGTCGGGAAGAGAGGTTAAAAACAGGTCTAGAGTGTGTTGGCCGTGACCGTCAACATTGGGAATGTGCATGGCCTTGTCCACTGAGTTAGGTGGTTAAACTCAGCGAACATCTCTGTGTAACGACCTTCAGGTGTTGTTGGTCCAGAGTGGCGAAGCCAACTATTATTATGGACGTTGAAATCACCCGCAATAACTATTTCAGTTTTGGGATAGCGGGATAAAATACTAGTTATTGATTCAGAAGTTTTATCGAGGTGTTGAAATGTCAATTCTTTTCCTGAACCGGGGCTTCGATAAAGAAGACAGAAGTGAATTAAATGCTTCCCGATGGAAAATTTGATCCAGAAAAACTGAAAAAGTGGATCATCTGAGCCACCGAATTGGGGCTGCAGTTGGAAGCTAACTTCATTATTTACGTAGAGCGCGATACCTCTACGTGGCACAAATAACCGCACCAGTGTATACCCTGCTATTGCGAATTTACTGCGATCAGTGTCATCGTTAAGCTGGGTTTCACTTAGTGCCATTACCGCTGGTTTGTGCGTGAAGATATGGGTTGCACCAGCAAAGAAGTTGCCTCTTAGTCCACGAATATTTGTGTACGCAACCTCGAAAATTTCCATCAAAAAATAATTTATAACTATTTAAAATGATACACTCCACTATGAATGAGAGAACGCTAGTTTATTAAAAAAGAAAGAGGTGGCAACCCTGCTGGTAGTAACTATGCCTTATCAGCGGGGTTGACACGTAATGCTCTCAGTTAAAAAACTAGTGGACACTCATTCAATCGCAATGCAATCGAAAGACAATGACAAACATACACACGCACAAGCAAGTTGGCTGCTTGCAGACCCGCTATACGGCGAGAGAGCTTACCGCCGTTTGCATTATGCGTGGGGGAAAGGTAAAGTGGATGGTGAATTTTTTTTTTTTTGAGATATGTATGTACATATATTTTGAGTTTGTAAAAAAACACTTGGTCACTGCACTGTTTAGTTTATTGTTTATTTGTGATTATTATATTCGTTTTTTATCTTTATGAATTGCTGTGGGTAAGAGGAAGTGCGCGCACGGTGGTAGGTCAAACCAAACTCACGAAATCATTGAGAGGAACACCCTCAGAACGATTCACGAATCAACTTTGAAGCGGTTAAGGAGTTTAGCTTACTTACTTACCTAGGTGGCGCTACAGTTCGGCCTCAACCAACAAGCCTCTCCAGCCACCTCGATCTTTAGCCAGCTGCCTCAAGTTTCGCACACCAAGTTGGTTAAGCGAGGTCTCCTCTACTGCATTGTCTCTCTAGGGTGGATTCGAAGAGTCTCCGGGCTGAAGCATTGTTGTCCATCCGCTCTACCTGAAACAACCATCTTCTGAATAGGTCGAAGTCGCTATATATAGGTACATTTATCAAAAATCACCCGAAGTATTTTTCTCTCATAACTACCAAGAGCGGCCTCATCCATTTTTGACATAGTCCATGCCTCTGCGTGGTAGAGCAGGACTGGGATGATCAGGGTCTTATACAGGGATACTTTAGTTGTACGAGAGAATTCATTGCTACACAGTTACGTTCTTAGCTGAAAGAAGCAGCGATTACAAATTTTTGGCGCCACAGATCCATGGGACCCAGGCCCTAGCTTCTCACAACCACTCGTGCTGTGCGTGTTATATTTTTCACACGCATGGAATGCTACTGTTTAATGCCGGATCCCAAAGGCAGTTTTTTGTTTTGAGAAGCTTTTTCATGACAGTTTTACTCTCGGATGTTTGTCAGACGCTCGCGAGAGAAGAAGCAGCGATTGGCAAGAGTTAATCTTCGTTTGATCTCAGCGCTGGTGTCGTTGGCTGAATTTATAGCGGACCTTAGGTAAACAAAGTCCTTAACTACCTCAAAGTTATATGTGTCAAGGTTGACATTATTGAGTTTACCTACCTCGGAGTAAATATCAACTCCCCGACAAACGCAAACCACAAGGAAGGTCGAACTTCCGTTTTAACGATCAAGCTATCGCGGTTGCCAGAGCGCTTGGTCTAGACAACTGGAAGAAACGTGCCCGAGATCGAAGAGCTAAATAATAAAGAACTCGATAATTTGAAGAAAAAAACTTGTTTGATTATTATTGGAGTAGTGGAGATGACGATAGAGGTTAATAATTTAGAGAACGGTGTTATCTTCCGAATCCTAGCAAGAATATTACATTACATTGGTGATAAAACTGATTCTCCTTGTCTCAAAATTAATACAAAATGGGTGACAAATTGTTGAAAAATTTGACATTACTTGAACTGAAGGAGGTGTTTGCCAAGCGGAATATCTCCATGACAGGAAATAATTGCTCTCCGAAAAGTTCGAAGAACACAGAAATGAGCAGAAGAATTCTCTAAACGCCAAGTTCGAGGAACAGCAGAATTGTCTAGATGGTGAGTTCGATGAGCAAACAAATTCGTTTGAGAAGTTGAAAAATTCTCTAGAACAACAGCTGACCGAACAAAAGAATGTTCTCGAGAATAAGTTTGAAGAACAAAATAAGAAGATTGAGACCATCGAAACTAAAGTGGAAGATCTGGCCAAGGAATTCGATCGCGTGAAGAAGCAGAAAGTTCGTGAATATTTCAACGATCGATCCGAGAAGAAAAAAAGATGCAGCCTCCCGTCTTCGACGGCCAAACATCATGGTCAATATACAAGAGACAATTCGAAGCAACCGCAATGACGAACAACTGGGTCTATTGCACTCACTGTTGCACTCAGATAGTCAGCTGCAGAATTACTACAAACTATTCCCGAAGACAAGCAACGCAACTACGAGAATCTGGTAAAAGCTATTGACATGCGGTTTTGGGAGGACCATATGCAGCAAGTATATACATATAGTTGCGCAGAAGAATCCAGGCGAAAGGGGAATATCTGCAGCAGTTGCAAGCATACGAAGAGGCGAAGAGATCGTTTACCCATGCTATAACTGACGTAAAACTGCAATTAGCAGTTAGGATGGCCGGGAATAAAACACTCGCGCAAGGTTTGGCGTTTGCTCTTGTGAAAGGTTAGAGACTGAAGACCGAAACAACAACGTTCGTGGAGAACAAGTCAGTTGCTGGAATTGCAACAAACTAGGACATCTACAACGACAGTGCAGAAAGAGGAAAGTGTTCCCATTGTGCAAATAAACGACGCAACGAAGAAACATCCAGCAGGGATAACATCCATCCTGCTGAGAAACGCATAAGAACCAGTTTTGTGGGGCAGAATGTCGTTGACAGAACTGACGTCTCCAGGACCATCATTCAAGTCTCTCAACGATGCCTAACAGTGGAAGCGTTCATCGGAAATACCAAGCACGTGGCCACTATCGACACCGGCGCTACCACTTCCATCATAAGAAGAGATCTCGTCTACCACCAGCTGCTACTGCCAGAAGACTATGACAGGAGAATCTGTAGAGGTACATGGGGAAGTTCGCCTAACGATTCAATTGACAGGAGTGGTCTTTTCTCACTCGTTTATGGTGGCCGACATTTGTGATGAATGCATCATAGGAGTGAACTTTATGAAAGCTCATGGAGTAGTTTTGGACATCGGGATGCAAGCCTATTCGTATGTGAATGAGATTCTGTTTTTGGATATCCTCGTTTTCGTCGCTACTTCCAAATATTGCATTAGATACTATTTATATTAATTAATTTAACTTATACATATGTATATTTGAAAACTTTATTTTGTAGCGACACACGCATGCGAGAAGAAAAACATCAAACAGAGCCCGTGCGCATGCTCGGTAATACAGTGTAATATGACTTGAACGCAACCAATTATTCGTTCAGTAAATATAATTTCCTTTGTACTCCTCCTAGCATTTAAATATATTTTCTTCTGTAACCTTACCAGTTTTTAAGATTCAGAACAAAATTGGCTGTTAATATAAACTAAATCAGTTAATATAAACTAAATAAACTGATTGTTGTTAATAAAATAATATATATACAAGTCTAAAATTTCGATTAATTTGAATTTTATCTGTTAGGGTGGTAAATTACATGTTACAAGGACAGTGGACCGTATGTGGAATGTGTACCTACATACTTATCGATGAATGCATTTTGTGGCGTTATCACCCATTAACGTGCAATGTCCTCCAATTAAAAATTTTGTGTGATCCAATTTTCTAAAATAGAAACAAAAAATTTATTTTAATTATTTAAATATTCCATAATATTTTTTTCTTTCTTCTGTTCAATTTAAAAGCTTTGGTTCGTTAGGCGGTGGCCCAGTGGTTAATGCATTGGAAGTTTGTGGAAGTTTGAAGTTAAATTCTCAGACAACACCAATATTTTTTTAATTTTTCAAGAAAAATTCCAGTCCGACACGGGATTACACTGCAGGTCGTTCGTATGAGGAATATTACAAGCATAACACGAATCGTCATAAAAAGCTAGGCCCTGGGTTTCGTTAAATATTAGACTTAGCTTACTTAATTTAGTGTTCGTGTGGCCGGGCCATTTCTTTTAAAATTAATTTTATTGTATTTAAATAAAATTTCAATGATTTACCATTTCTATAAATTATTTATAAAAAAATAAATTTAAAAGCGTTGGCTTATTTGGCGGTGTCGCTGCAGCTTAGTGGTTATTACGCCGAATCACTTTGTGGTGTTCGGAGTTCAATTCTGAGATGATGAAACCAAAGTTTTATCAAACTTTTCAAAGCCCCATCTCTCACAACAGTCTGACAAACGTCCAAGAGTCCAGTTGTTATGAACAATTTTCTAAAACAAAAACTACCTCTCAGTTAAGGCATTCAACTTTATGCCCCTTAAGGGTTAATTACACGTTGTTACAATATCATTAAGATAGGTAGTTGTACGAAGGTTGATACATAATTCTTTTGTTGTATGAATGTGACGCATAACGAAAAGTCGTAAGAAGCTAGAGCCCGGGTTCTGTATGGACCTTTCCCGTCAAATATTGGATTTTTTTTCCTTATTTGATTATTTAGCATTAATATAAAGTCATATTAAACTTAGCCGAAGCGGCTCTTTAGTCTTCAGAAATTAACTCCATACGTACAAACATACATAGATTTTAAAGCCAGAAAATACATTCGTCAAAAAACCAGGAGTTTAAATTACAATACGAGATTAAGCACGGCGGAGCAAAAAACAACGTATGTGGATGCTTTTCCTATTATGGTACTGGTACCATATTTTGGATCAAACTAGTAATGACCGCTGGAGTTTATGTGGACATTATGAGGGAGATCATGCTCCTTACGCAGAGTGGAATATGCCTCTCAAGTGGGTCTTGCAACAAGACAACGACCCAAAGCATACCAGCAAACTGGCCAAAGATTTTTTCCGAAGGAATAAGGTCCCGCTTATGGAATGACCGGTTCAGTCTCCAGACCTGAACCCAATCGAAAATCTTTGGACTGATGTAAAGAAAGCCGTGTTTAAGAAAAACCCGAAAATACATTGCAGTTGTGGGAAGCTGTGCTGGCTGGGTTGAGGGATATTCCACTCAAGCATTAATCGACTCCACGCCAAGACGTTGCGCCGCTGTGCTTAAAAGTAAAGGTCATAAGACCAAATATTAAGGTTCTTCTTTAATTTAAAATTAAAAAACCTTCCAATTTTTTGGAAATTTTTGTTTTACTTATGAATTTTTATTTTTGGTGCTATTATTTTGCACACCTCAAAATTTATCTTTTTTTGTTTATATGCTTATAACTTTTTTATTTTTTGTTATAATAAATGAATTTTTATGTTTCTAAATTACTTTTACTTTACTTTTAATATTTAAAAAAAAGTAATATCTTTTAAAATATTCCTTTCATAAGACTTCTAAGATGGGTGGTGCTATTTTTTTGCACAGAGCTGTATGTACATACATATTCAGATTGTTGACGCACAGTAAGACGTTCCATAGGTTCCGGACGGACCTATGGCAAGAAATATTGGATTTATTTCCCGTTATTTGGTTGTTTAGATATTAAATAATATTAAAATTAGCTCTTAGATCTTCCGAAGTTAACACCGTACATACAAATAAAGCTTTTAAGTCAAGAAAATTCACTCAACAAAATCATCAGCACCAGTGTTTACTTACCAACTGTAAATTGAAAAACCTATAAGAAAGGATTAATTACACGTTGTACATGTATGTTTGTGTACTCATGTAAGTAAACACTTTACCCGTAAGAATACACTACTGTTTAGCTTACAATAGGAAAATTACTTCAAGGCGTACGATTCTAGCTAGCATCCACATTCCGGATAAACTGGTTCGGAAATGTGACCCAAACAAGTTTGTATATGCTATGGAATCGGTTTAGTTAAATTTTGGACAAAATGGTTAAGATAGTTTATTGTGATGTGCTTGGACTTAATTAAAGAGAGCATATTGCTTAGTATTTTGGTGAAAATTGACGGAATAAGTTTATAATACGTATCCAGAAACAAAGCTCAATAAAAAATTTCGTAAGGTTATACAAAGTCGGTCGAAGGAAAAATACAGCCCAAGAGCCAAAACAATATACCGAAAATGTATCCAAACATAAACGAAATATCAAAGTTGGTTGTATAGGTACAAAGTACTAGGTACATATGTGCATTCACATGTGGGTATGTATGATGTTGATGAATTACGAATTTTGCTATCAGCTGTGGTAACGTTTATTAGCCTCTCAGCGAAGTAACGATTTGAGTTAAGATTCGTGTACAAACGTTAGTTTACGTTCAACAAAAAAGTTAAACCCCTCTCGGGAATCGAATTAACTGTTTTCATTAATTTTTCGAGTCTTTTTGGAAAATGTCCTTGGTTTTATTTACCGGCGTATTCATTTATTGTTACATTGGTGTCAGGTATTGGGTCATTCGGATAAAATTAAATGTAATCTTTACACGTTGGCCTGTAAAAACACAACCGAATGAAAGTTGACGATTTAAGGACTATGCTTTAAGAGAATGAGCTGAATCAAACTCTCTTCTTCTGGGAAAGGAAAATTTCAGAACGGCAGGGTTGAGATATTCCGGTAAATAAATTGATTATAGTGGCCCCCGATTGAGGGGATAATTTACACGCAAATTATGTATGGGGATTAGGGTGCTCCAGTAAAAACAAGATTATTTTTCATTAAATTAATTTTACGGTACTACCACTCCTCTCAGGCGATTTATAGCACTGTCAAGCAATCTCAATTCTTCATCATTCAATTCGCTTTTTAGTGCCAGCATTCTCAAACTTGCCTCGAGATATCTGTTTAAATATGTCTTTTTTGACCCTGGATTAAGAAATAGACTTGGATCTATTATCGTTGAGATTATGTAGGCTAATCTATATTGTTTTTCTGTTTCTGCTTCTAAATTAGATGTTTGATTCATAATAGTACGGTTGCTCTTTCTGATATAATTAAAAATGTTCACATGCATTTCATAAACTTGTCTAACAATCCTCCCTGTGTCACGAGAATAAACATAAGATTCATCTGCTTGACAAATGGGTATTCAGGTGATAGGATCTTATAAAAATTATTTTTATCTCTTGATAATTTTTTATTCTATTCCACCTTAATGGTGGAAAATTTTCAGGATCCCATATATTTCTTCCACCATCTGATAAGAAAAGCACATCCTCTGATATTCCATCTCTTTTCTTTCTTTTTATATTGTACAAACTTCTTACATTTGCTATTCTTATCAAAAATGGGAGAAACCCAACAAATCGGAAACTACCCTTTACAAAACAAGTTCCAGGTCCCTTTTTGGAAGATGCAGATTATAAAAATGGTCGGTGTCATCAATAAGATCACAACCAACCTTCAGAGGAAGCTGGTGGAGTTATACCAGCACACCCGTCGCCACGAGTGTCGTTCGTAGCGAAACCAGTGTCCATTACCCGACAGGGAAAGTAATACCTCGGAATTACGTGTGGCGATGCCCGATAATCAAGGTGTCAAAACCAGCAGTTAGTACCGTGGCCTAGGCCCTGGGTCCCTGGTTAACATCGGTGGCCTCCGTAATCTGGAGGCCTTGCGTATCACCCAAGAGATGACAACCCGTTTCAAGCGCAGTGGAAAAAGTGTTGCGACCTCAGCAGCCTGCTACAGCCGGCGAAGTGAGGGCAAGCGCAACCCAACAAGCGCATTAGTCGCTGCCGATATACAGAAGCGAGAATCATCAGCAATTTCTAAAATCGCTTCACTACATTTATAAACCCAATATTACAAAAACCTTCAGTTGACAGAATGCCGGAAAAAAGGAGCAACTTCTTTTAAGCCACGAACAGTGTCAGATTTTCTTTGGACGGCTACATCGCAGGACGAAGATATAACTTTATTATAGCTTCGTCGAACCTACTTAAATTACGCAACTAATAGTGAGAATGACGAACGCCTCCACAAAGACCATAACTCTGCCGAAGAATTTGGTTGTCGGACACTTATGTATGGCGAGGTTATGCGCATGCCACCACCTATTTGCGAGCACCTTTAAGGTCTAATGAAGGAAATCCCAGAGGAGAGCAAGCTTCTTGTTTGAAAAACTTCCTCTTCCTAAAGGACCTACGGATAACAAAGGCACCGGCCTGCACATAAAAATTCCAGCCCAAAGAGTTCCTTTGGCAAAACGCGTTGAAGACGTGAGGAGCCGAGATGTCCTAGACCCTTCAAACAATACTTGGGCAGCTCCAATTGTTTAAGTTTATAAGAACGATGGCTCTGCCAGGTGTTCCGTTGACTACAGGCGGTTAAATGATGTCTCCAAAATGGACTCTTACCCCATCCTAGAAATGATGACATTTTTTTGAGCCTCGCATGGGCTAAGTGATTTTCAACGATAGACCTTCAAAGCGGGTACTGGCAAGAGGAAATAGATCCGAAGGAGAAGGAGGAGACGGCCTTTTCGACCCACACAGGGCCTTGGCAGTTCGAGGTTATGCCCTTTGGACTTTGTAACGCCCCCACCACGGTCGAACAACTGATGGACGAAGTCTTCCGCGGGATGTCTTGGTAAACTGCACTCATCTACTTGGATGACATCATCGTGTACAGCCGCTCATTTAACGAACATCTGCTGAACCTCAAACATGTTTTCTAACGATTGCGAGTCGCTAACATTAAGCTTAGCCCTGGTAAGTGACAATTTCTTCGAAAAAATGTTCACTATCATAGTGAGTGATATTTCAAATGAAATAGACGTGTTCTCTAGTGCAGCATTATCCCTTAACATTTAACGTAAATTAAATCCTACGAACGTCATAAATGAAGTGGAGATAGATATTATTTGTGTTAGCGAAACTTTGTTCAAACCGGATATTACCCTTCATCGCCATGATAGATGCACTGACACTATTGGTGGTGGTGATGCTATGTACTGTAGATCAAATATGAAAAGTAAAGTTATTGGTAAATCGTCTGGTATTAGAGTTGAATGAATTATTTTGGAAATCTCTGACGGGACTGGACTATGTTGTGAGTACACACCTAACAGAAATTTTTCCCCTAGTGCTTTTTTATGCAACTGCTGAATTTTCACTTGTGTGTGAGCATACATATTATGGTTTGTTGTGATTTCAATACTGATCCTCTAAAAGTTAACTTACGCTCGTCTCAGTTACTCGATGCTACCTCTTCTACTGGGCTAGCAGTTATAAACATCTACTTGACTTCTTGATTGTGTCAAGGCCGATATTCTTCTTCTGGACCAACAGTCACTTGATGGCTTATCAGATAATGACCTCATTTTTTTCACATACGTCAAGTTCCCACTTTGTTTGAAGGAAATCAGTCTCCAATTCCATAAGGCTCCATTGAATTATCTAACGATTTTGTGTCTGGTTAATTTTTCCTATGCTTTTGACAGAGTCAATCATAGTATTCTGTGTCAAAAACTTGTGTCTTATTATGGGTGCAGTGATTGTGCTGCTCGTCTTTTTCAAGACTATTTATCTGACAGAACTCAGAGGGTGGTTATCCATGACAAGATCTCAGAACCTAAGAACCTGCTATCGGGTGTACCCCAGGGTTCAATACTGGGTTCCATCCTATTCTGTAAGTACATCAATAATTTGCCTACGGTATGCAAAAATGTTTCTTGTCATATGTATGCCGATGACTTCCCGACAGCCTATTCGTCTTGTTGAAGATCTTGTTGCGAGAGTCAATGACCTTAGCTGGTCAGAAGCAAATAGTCTCACGTTGATCCCAGGTAAAACGCAAGCTTTTCTGTTTTCAAAAAAGGCTTACCACACGGATTACTTGCCACCACTCTTACTTTGTAAGGAGAAAATACCATACCTGAAGTCTGTAACTAGCCTTCATTTCAAACCGAGCTTGAATTTGTCATATAGTGAACATGAAAATTTGGTAATCGTCACATCTACGGGAATTAAAACGTAAGTCAACAGTTGAAGACACCAAAAGACAAAAGAAACAATATAATTAAATAAAAACAAAACCTACATCTAAGGAAGAAAGTCAAACATAGCTTCGCTCATAGTTTAAGACCAAAACTGATGTAAGTATACCTACCAATTTTAATGCGATTCTTCAAGTAACATCCTCAAAGGTTTTAAGGTATCGTTGTAATTCCACAAAAAATTGAATATACCACTCCCACTTTATTACGTCTGCATAGAAAGGAGGAGAGAGTATCAAACGATCCCTTCCAAATGGATTGTAGCTCTTCTGTATGTTTTTGTTTACCTTTAACTAATGTAAATTTACTTTTCTTTTTAGATTAACAAAACCACGTTACAAAGTGGTTGTGAATAAAGTTTTTTCAACCTTTATATATATTCGCTTCTGTTTTATTTAGAAGAAAAAAATTACATTCGACCTATTACTGGTCTAAGAGCGTTGGCTGTAGCTGGCAACCACTTCAACCCAACACAAGTTAATACTAAAACAATGTAGGCGATCTGATACATGAAGATATAAGAAGTCTCCTACGCTTCATCAGAAACTCCAATTGGTTCTGCGAGTATGTAGGGTAATTTTTCCAAGAGCCCTACCGTACCACTGCGTACCTATCATTGGTGTAAGTACGTCGGTTATATCTGGCAGTCACTGGGACATACCCAAACCTAAGTGGTTTTAAATAAAAAAATTTTCAACATTTATTTATACTCAATTCTATTTGAGGTTGCTATCTAGAAGCACAAAATAAAATACCATCGACCAATCACTGGTCTAAGTTTGTTGGGTATAGTCTACGACCTAACCTAACCAAAGTGGTTTTGAGTAAAGATTTTTTCAACATTTATTTATACTCGATTCTATTTGAGGTTGGTATCTAGAAGAAAACATGAATTACAACGGATCTGTCACTGGTCTAAATGTGTTGGTTAAAGCCTACGACCTAACCTAACCAAAGGGGTTTTGAACAAAGATTTTTTCAACATTTATTTATAATCGATTCTATTTGAGGTTGGTATCTAGAAGAAAAAATAAATTACAACGGACCTGTCACTGGTCTTAGTGTGTTGGCTATAGCTATGCGCCACTACAACCTAACCTAACCAAAGTGGTTTTGAGCAATTAATTCTTCAACATTTATTTATACTCGATTCTATTTGAGGTTGGTATCTAGAAGAAAACATGAATTACAACGGACCTGTCACTGGTCTTAGTGTGTTGGCTATAGCTATGCGCCACTACAACCTAACCTAACCAAAGTGGTTTTGAGCAATGAAGTTTTCAACATTTGTTTATACTCGATTCTATTTGAGTTTGGTATTTAGAAGAAAAAATAAATTATAAATGAAATATGACTGGTCGAAATGTGTTGGTTATAGTCTACGACCTAACCTAAATACGTGCTTTTGAATAAAAATTTTTTCAACATTTCTTTTTCCTCGATTCTATTTGAGGTTGGTATCTAGAAGAAAACATGAATTACAACGGATCTGTCACTGGTCTAAATGTGTTGGTTAAAGCCTACGACCTAACCTAACCAAAGGGGTTTTGAACAAAGATTTTTTCAACATTTATTTATACTCGATTCTATTTGAGGTTGGTATCTAGAAGAAAACATGAATTACAACGGATCTGTCACTGGTCTAAATGTGTTGGTTAAAGCCTACGACCTAACCTAACCAAAGGGGTTTTGAACAAAGATTTTTTCAACATTTATTTATACTCAATTCTATTTGAGGTTGCTATCTAGAAGCACAAAATAAAATACCATCGACCAATCACTGGTCTAAGTTTGTTGGGTATAGTCTACGACCTAACCTAACCAAAGTGGTTTTGAGTAAAGATTTTTTCAACATTTATTTATACTCGATTCTATTTGAGGTTGGTATCTAGAAGAAAACATGAATTACAACGGATCTGTCACTGGTCTAAATGTGTTGGTTAAAGCCTACGACCTAACCTAACCAAAGGGGTTTTGAACAAAGATTTTTTCAACATTTATTTATACTCAATTCTATTTGAGGTTGCTATCTAGAAGCACAAAATAAAATACCATCGACCAATCACTGGTCTAAGTTTGTTGGGTATAGTCTACGACCTAACCTAACCAAAGTGGTTTTGAGTAAAGATTTTTTCAACATTTATTTATACTCGATTCTATTTGAGGTTGGTATCTAGAAGAAAACATGAATTACAACGGACCTGTCACTGGTCTTAGTGTGTTGGCTATAGCTATGCGCCACTACAACCTAACCTAACCAAAGTGGTTTTGAGCAATTAATTCTTCAACATTTATTTATACTCGATTCTATTTGAGGTTGGTATCTAGAAGTAAAAATATACTACCATGGACCAATCACTGGTCTAAGTGTGTTGTCTATGGCCTACGACGTAACCTAACCAAAGAGATTTTTTGGTTGGTATCTAGAAAAAAAAATAAATTACTACGTGCTTGTCATTGGTCTT
Source organism: Xylota sylvarum (assembly GCA_905220385.1). Taxonomy (NCBI): domain Eukaryota; kingdom Metazoa; phylum Arthropoda; class Insecta; order Diptera; family Syrphidae; genus Xylota; species Xylota sylvarum. The sequence continues at coordinate 65,686,796 of LR999958.1, read as the reverse complement.
AGCATGTTGGCTATAGCTATGAGCCACTACAACCCAACCTAACCAAAGTGGTTTTGAGCAATGAAGTTTTCAACATTTGTTTATACTCGATTCTATTTGAGTTTGGTATTTAGAAGAAAAAATAAATTATAAATGAAATATGACTGGTCGAAATGTGTTGGTTATAGTCTACGACCTAACCTAAATACGTGCTTTTGAATAAAAATTTTTTCAACATTTCTTTTTACTCGATTCTATTTGAGGTTGGTATCTAGAAGAAAACATGAATTACAACGGATCTGTCACTGGTCTAAATGTGTTGGTTAAAGCCTACGACCTAACCTAACCAAAGGGGTTTTGAACAAAGATTTTTTCAACATTTATTTATACTCGATTCTATTTGAGGTTGGTATCTAGAAGTAAAAATATACTACCATGGACCAATCACTGGTCTAAGTGTGTTGGCTATGGCCTACGACGTAACCTAACCAAAGAGATTTTTTGGTTGGTATCTAGAAAAAAAAAAATTACTACGTGTTTGTCATTGGTCTTAGCATGTTGGCTATAGCTATGAGCCACTACAACCTAAAATAACCAAAGTGGTTTTGAGCAATGAAGTTTTCAACATTTGTTTATACTCGATTCTATTTGAGGTTGGTATCTAGAAGGAAAAATAAATTACAACGGACCTGTCACTGGTCTTAGTGTGTTGGCTATAGCTATGCGCCACTACAACCTAACCTAACCAAAGTGGTTTTGAGCAATTAATTTTTCAACATTTATTTATACTCGACTCTATTTGAGGTTGGTATCTAGAAGTAAAAATATACTACCATGGACCAATCACTGGTCTAAGTGTGTTGCTTATGGCCTACGACCTAAGCTAACCAAAAAGATTTTTTGGTTGGTATCTAGAAAAAAAAAAAATTACTACGTGCTTGTCATTAGTCTTAGCGTGTTGGCTATAGCTATGAGCCACTACAACCTAACCTAAGCAAAGTGTTTTTGGACAAAGATTTTTTCAACATTTATTTATACTCGATTCTATTTGAGGTTGCTATCTAGAAGTACAAAATAAACTACCATGGACCAATCACTGGTCTAAGTTTATTGGGTATAGCCTACGACCTAACCTAACCAAAGTGGTTTTGAGCAATGAAGTTTTCAACATTTGTTTATACTCGATTTTATTTGAGGTTGGTATTTAGAAGAAAAAATAAATTATAAATGAAATATGACTGGTCGAAATGTGTTGGTTATAGCCTACGACCTAACCTAAATACGTGCTTTTGAATAAAAACTTTTTCAACATTTCTTTTTACTCGATTCTATTTGAGGTTGGTATCTAGAAGAAAACATGAATTACAACGGATCTGTCACTGGTCTAAATGTGTTGGTTAAAGCCTACGACCTAACCTAACCAAAGGGGTTTTGAACAAAGATTTTTTCAACATTTATTTATACTCGATTTTATTTGAGGTTGGTATCTAGAAGGAAAAATAAATTACAACGGACCTGTCACTGGTCTTAGTGTGTTGGCTATAGCTATGCGCCACTACAACCTAACCTAACCAAAGTGGTTTTGAGCAATTAATTTTTCAACATTTATTTATACTCGATTCTATTTGTGGTTGGTATCTAGAAGTAAAAATATACTAGCATGGACCAATCACTGGTCTAAGTGTGTTGGCTATGGCCAACGACGTAACCTAACCAAAGAGATTTTTTGGTTGGTATCTAGAAAAAAAAAAAAAATTACTACGTGTTTGTCATTGGTCTTAGCATGTTGGCTATAGCTATGAGCCACTACAACCTAACCTAACCAAAGTGGTTTTGAGCAATGAAGTTTTCAACATTTGTTTATACTCGATTCTATTTGAGGTTGGTATCTAGAAGGAAAAATAAATTACAACGGACCTGTCACTGGTCTTAGTGTGTTGGCTATAGCTATGCGCCACTACAACCTAACCTAACCAAAGTGGTTTTGAGCAATTAATTTTTCAACATTTATTTATACTCGACTCTATTTGAGGTTGGTATCTAGAAGTAAAAATATACTACCATGGACCAATCACTGGTCTAAGTGTGTTGCTTATGGCCTACGACCTAAGCTAACCAAAGAGATTTTTTGGTTGGTATCTAGAAAAAATAAATAAATTACTACGTGCTTGTCATTGGTCTTAGCGTGTTGGCTATAGCTATGAGCCACTACAACTTAACCTAAGCAAAGTGTTTTTGGACAAAGATTTTTTCAACATTTATTTTTACTCGATTCTATTTAAGGTTGGTATCAAGAAGAAATCCATAAACTGCATAGACCAATCACTGGTCTAAGTTTGTGGGGTATAGCCTACGACCTAACCTAACCAAAGTGGTTTTCAACAAAGATTTTTTCAACATTTATTTATACTCGATTCTATTTGAGGTTGGTATCAAGAAGAAATCCATAAACTGCATAGACCAATCACTGGTCTAAGTTTGTGGGGTATAGCCTACGACCTAACCTAACCAAAGTGGTTTTCAACAAAGATTTTTTCAACATTTATTTATACTCGATTCTATTTGAGGTTGCTATCTAGAAGTACAAAATAAACTACCATGGACCAATCACTGGTCTAAGTTTGTTGGGTATAGCCTACGACCTAACCTAACCAAAGTGGTTTTGCGTAAAGATTTTTTCAACATTTATTTATACTCGATTCTATTTAAGGTCGGTATGTAGAAGAAAAAATAATTAGAATTGAAAGATTTTTTCAACATTTATTTATACTCCATTCTATTCGAGGTTGCTATCTAGAAGTACAAAATAAATTACAACGGACTAATCACTGGTCTAAGTTTGTGGGGTATAGCCTACGACCTAACCTAGTCAAAGTGGTTTTGAAGAAAGATTTTTTCAACATTTATTTATACTCGATTCTATTTAAGGTCGGTATGTAGAAGAAAAAATAATTACAACGGACCTGTCACTGGTCTAAATGTGTTGGTTAAAACCTACGACCTAACCTAACCAAAGTGGTTGTCAACAAAGATTTTTTCAACATTTATTTATACTCGATTCTATTTGAGGTTGCTATCTAGAAGTACAAAATAAACTACCATGGACCAATCACTGGTCTAAGTTTGTTGGGTATAGCCTACGACCTAACCTAACCAAAGTGGTTGTCAACAAAGATTTTTTCAACATTTATTTATACTCGATTCTATTTGAGGTTGCTATCTAGAAGTACAAAATAAACTACCATGGACCAATCACTGGTCTAAGTTTGTTGGGTATAGCCTACGACCTAACCTAACCAAAGTGGTTTTGCGTAAAGATTTTTTCAACATTTATTTATACTCGATTCTATTTAAGGTCGGTATGTAGAATAAAAAATAATTACAACGGACCTGTCACTGGTCTTAGCGTGTTGGCTATAGCTATGAGCCACTACAACCAAACCTAACCGAAGAGATTTTGAATAAAGATTTTTTCAACATTTATTTATACTCGATTCTATTTAAGGTTGGTGTCCGGAAGAAAAAATAAATTACAACGGACCTATCTTTGGTCTAAATGTGTTGGTGATAGTCTACGACCTAACCTAGCCAAAGTGGTTTTGAACAAAGATTTTTTCAACATTTATTTATACTCGATTCTATTCGAGGTTGCTATATAGAAGTACAAAATAAATTACAACGGACTAATCACTGGTCTAAGTTTGTGGGGTATAGCCTACGACCTAACCTAACCAAAGTGGTTTTCAATAAAGATTTTTTCAACATTTATTTTTACTCGATTCTATTTGACGTTGGTATTTGGAAGAAAACATAAATTATAAATAAAATACGACTGGTGTTGGTTATAGCCTACGACCTAAAATAACCAAAGATTTTTTCAAGATTTATTTTTACTCGATTCTATTTGAGGTTGCTATCTAGAAGTAAAAAATAAACTACCATGGACCAATCACTGGTCTAAGTTTGTGGGGTATAGCCTACGACCTAACCTAACCAAAGTGGTTTTGCGTAAAGATTTTTTCAACATTTATTTTTACTCGATTCTATTTGAGGTTGCTATCTAGAAGTAAAAAATAAACTACCATGGACCAATCACTGGTCTAAGTTTGTGGGGTATAGCCTACGACCTAACCTAACCAAAGTGGTTTTCAACAAAGATTTTTTCAACATTTATTTTTACTCGATTCTATTTAAGGTTGGTATCAAGAAGAAATCAATAAACTGCATAGACCAATCACTGGTCTAAGTTTGTGGGGTATAGCCTACGACCTAACCTAACCAAAGTGGTTTTCAACAAAGATTTTTTCAACATTTATTTTTACTCGATTCTATTTAAGGTCGGTATCAAGAAGAAATCAATAAACTGCATAGACCAATAACTGGTCTAAGTTTGTGGGGTATAGCCTACGACCTAACCTAACCAAAGTGGTTTTCAACAAAGATTTTTTCAACATTTATTTTTACTCGATTCTATTTAAGGTTGGTATCAAGAAGAAATCAATAAACTGCATAGACCAATCACTGGTCTAAGTTTGTGGGGTATAGCCTACGACCTAACCTAACCAAAGTGGTTTTGCGTAAAGATTTTTTCAACATTTATTTTTACTCGATTCTATTTAAGGTTGGTATCAAGAAGAAAACAATAAACTGTATAGACCAATCCCTGGTCTAAGTTTGTGGGGTATAGCCTACGACCTAACCTAACCAAAGTGGTTTTGCGTAAAGATTTTTTCAACATTTATTTTTACTCGATTCTATTTAAGGTTGGTATCAAGAAGAAAACAATAAACTGCATAGACCAATCACTGGTCTAAGTTTGTGGGGTATAGCCTACGATCTAACCTAACCAAAGTGGTTTCCAAAAAAGATTTTTTCAACATTTATTTATACTCGATTCTATTTGAGGTCGGTATTTGAAGAAAAATTAAATTATAAATAAAATATGACTGGTCGAAAGGTGTGGGTTATAGCGTATGACTTAACCTAACCAAAGTGGTTTTGAGTAAAGATTTTTTCAACTTTCATTTATACTCGATTCTATTTGAGGTTGCTATCTAGAAGTAAAAAATAAACTACCATGGACCAATCACTGGTCTAAGTTTGTGGGGTATAGCCTACGACCTAACCTAACCAAAGTGGTTTTCAACAAAGATTTTTTCAACATTTATTTTTACTCGATTCTATTTAAGGTTGGTATCAAGAAGAAAACAATAAACTGCATAGACCAATCACTGGTCTAAGTTTGTGGGGTATAGCCTACGACCTAACCTAACCAAAGTGGTTTTCAATAAAGATTTTTTCAACATTTATTTTTACTCGATTCTATTTGAGGTTGCTATCTAGAAGTAAAAAATAAACTACCATGGACCAATCACTGGTCTAAGTTTGTGGGGTATAGCCTACGACCTAACCTAACCAAAGTGGTTTTGCGTAAAGATTTTTTCAACATTTATTTTTACTCGATTCTATTTAAGGTTGGTATCAAGAAGAAAACAATAAACTGTATAGACCAATCCCTGGTCTAAGTTTGTGGGGTATAGCCTACGACCTAACCTAACCAAAGTGGTTTTCAACAAAGATTTTTTCAACATTTATTTTTACTCGATTCTATTTAAGGTTGGTATCAAGAAGAAAACAATAAACTGCATAGACCAATCACTGGTCTAAGTTTGTGGGGTATAGCCTACGATCTAACCTAACCAAAGTGGTTTCCAAAAAAGATTTTTTCAACATTTATTTTTACTCGATTCTATTTAAAGTTGGTATCAAGAAGAAAACAATAAACTGCCATAGACCAATCACTGGTCTAAGTTTGTGGGGTATAGCCTACGATCTAACCTAACCAAAGTGGTTTCCAGAAAAGATTTTTTCAACATTTATTTTTACTCGATTCTATTTAAGGTTGGTATCAAGAAGAAAACAATAAACTGCATAGACCAATCACTGGTCTAAGTTTGTGGGGTATAGCCTACGACCTAACCTAACCAAAGTGGTTTTCAACAAAGATTTTTTCAACATTTATTTTTACTCGATTCTATTTAAGGTTGGTATCAAGAAGAAAACAATAAACTGCCATAGACCAATCACTGGTCTAAGTTTGTGGGGTATAGCCTACGACCTAACCTAACCAAAATGGTTTTCAACAAAGATTTTTTCAACATTTATTTTTACTCGATTCTATTTGAGGTTGCTATCTAGAAGTAAAACATAAACTACCATGGACCAATCACTGGTCTAAGTTTGTGGGGTATAGCCTACGACCTAACCTAACCAAAGTGGTTTTCAACAAAGATTTTTTCAACATTTATTTTTACTCGATTCTATTTAAGGTTGGTATCAAGAAGAAAACAATAAACTGCCATAGACCAATCACTGGTCTAAGTTTGTGGGGTATAGCCTACGACCTAACCTAACCAAAGTGGTTTTCAACAAAGATTTTTTCAACATTTATTTTTACTCGATTCTATTTAAGGTTGGTATCAAGAAGAAAACAATAAACTGCATAGACCAATCACTGGTCTAAGTTTGTGGGGTATAGCCTACGACCTAACCTAACCAAAGTGGTTTTCAACAAAGATTTTTTCAACATTTATTTATACTCGATTCTATTTGAGGTTGCTATCTAGAAGTAAAAAATAAACTACCATGGACCAATCACTGGTCTAAGTTTGTGGGGTATAGCCTACGACCTGACCTAACCAAAGTGGTTTTCAACAAAGATTTTTTCAACATTTATTTTTACTCGATTCTATTTAAGGTTGGTATCGAGAAGAAAACATAAGTTACAACGGACCTGTCACTGGTCTTAGTGTGTTGGCTATAGCTATGAGCCACTACAACCTAACCTAACCAAAGTGGTTTTGAGCAATGAATTTTTCAACATTTATTTATACTCGATTCTATTCGAGGTTGCTATCTAGAAGTACAAAATAAATTACAACGGACTAATCACTGGTCTAAGTTTGTGGGGTATAGCCTACGACCTAACCTAACCAAAGTGGTTTTCAACAAAGATTTTTTCAACATTTATTTATACTCGATTCTATTTGAGGTTGCTATCTAGAAGTAAAAAATAAACTACCATGGACCAATCACTGGTCTAAGTTTGTGGGGTATAGCCTACGACCTAACCTAACCAAAGTGGTTTTGCGTAAAGATTTTTTCAACATTTATTTTTACTCGATTCTATTTAAGGTTGGTATCAAGAAGAAAACAATAAACTGTATAGACCAATCCCTGGTCTAAGTTTGTGGGGTATAGCCTACGACCTAACCTAACCAAAGTGGTTTTGCGTAAAGATTTTTTCAACATTTATTTTTACTCGGTTCTATTTAAGGTTGGTATCAAGAAGAAAACAATAAACTGCATAGACCAATCACTGGTCTAAGTTTGTGGGGTATAGCCTACGATCTAACCTAACCAAAGTGGTTTCCAAAAAAGATTTTTTCAACATTTATTTTTACTCGATTCTATTTAAAGTTGGTATCAAGAAGAAAACAATAAACTGCCATAGACCAATCACTGGTCTAAGTTTGTGGGGTATAGCCTACGATCTAACCTAACCAAAGTGGTTTCCAGAAAAGATTTTTTCAACATTTATTTTTACTCGATTCTATTTAAGGTTGGTATCAAGAAGAAAACAATAAACTGTATAGACCAATCCCTGATTATAAAGACTGGTCGAAAGGTGTGGGTTATAGCGTATGACTTAACCTAACCAAAGTGGTTTTGAGTAAAGATTTTTTCAACTTTCATTTATACTCGATTCTATTTGAGGTTGCTATCTAGAAGTAAAAAATAAACTACCATGGACCAATCACTGGTCTAAGTTTGTGGGGTATAGCCTACGACCTAACCTAACCAAAGTGGTTTTCAACAAAGATTTTTTCAACATTTATTTTTACTCGATTCTATTTAAGGTTGGTATCAAGAAGAAAACAATAAACTGCATAGACCAATCACTGGTCTAAGTTTGTGGGGTATAGCCTACGACCTAACCTAACCAAAGTGGTTTTCAATAAAGATTTTTTCAACATTTATTTTTACTCGTTTCTATTTGAGGTTGCTATCTAGAAGTAAAAAATAAACTACCATGGACCAAACACTGGTCTAAGTTTGTGGGGTATAGCCTACGACCTAACCTAACCAAAGTGGTTTTGCGTAAAGATTTTTTCAACATTTATTTTTACTCGATTCTATTTAAGGTTGGTATCAAGAAGAAAACAATAAACTGTATAGACCAATCCCTGGTCTAAGTTTGTGGGGTATAGCCTACGACCTAACCTAACCAAAGTGGTTTTCAACAAAGATTTTTTCAACATTTATTTTTACTCGATTCTATTTAAGGTTGGTATCAAGAAGAAAACAATAAACTGCATAGACCAATCACTGGTCTAAGTTTGTGGGGTATAGCCTACGATCTAACCTAACCAAAGTGGTTTCCAAAAAAGATTTTTTCAACATTTATTTTTACTCGATTCTATTTAAAGTTGGTATCAAGAAGAAAACAATAAACTGCCATAGACCAATCACTGGTCTAAGTTTGTGGGGTATAGCCTACGATCTAACCTAACCAAAGTGGTTTCCAGAAAAGATTTTTTCAACATTTATTTTTACTCGATTCTATTTAAGGTTGGTATCAAGAAGAAAACAATAAACTGCATAGACCAATCACTGGTCTAAGTTTGTGGGGTATAGCCTACGACCTAACCTAACCAAAGTGGTTTTCAACAAAGATTTTTTCAACATTTATTTTTACTCGATTCTATTTAAGGTTGGTATCAAGAAGAAAACAATAAACTGCCATAGACCAATCACTGGTCTAAGTTTGTGGGGTATAGCCTACGACCTAACCTAACCAAAATGGTTTTCAACAAAGATTTTTTCAACATCTATTTGAGGTTGCTATCTAGAAGTAAAACATAAACTACCATGGACCAATCACTGGTCTAAGTTTGTGGGGTATAGCCTACGACCTAACCTAACCAAAGTGGTTTTCAACAAAGATTTTTTCAACATTTATTTTTACTCGATTCTATTTAAGGTTGGTATCAAGAAGAAAACAATAAACTGCATAGACCAATCACTGGTCTAAGTTTGTGGGGTATAGCCTACGACCTAACCTAACCAAAGTGGTTTTCAATAAAGATTTTTTTCAACATTTATTTTTACTCGATTCTATTTGAGGTTGCTATCTAGAAGTAAAAAATAAACTACCATGGACCAATCACTGGTCTAAGTTTGTGGGGTATAGCCTACGACCTGACCTAACCAAAGTGGTTTTCAACAAAGATTTTTTCAACATTTATTTTTACTCGATTCTATTTAAGGTTGGTATCGAGAAGAAAACATAAGTTACAACGGACCTGTCACTGGTCTTAGTGTGTTGGCTATAGCTATGAGCCACTACAACCTAACCTAACCAAAGTGGTTTTGAGCAATGAATTTTTCAACATTTATTTATACTCGATTCTATTCGAGGTTGCTATCTAGAAGTACAAAATAAAGTACAACGGACTAATCACTGGTCTAAGTTTGTGGGGTATAGCCTACGACCTAACCTAACCAAAGTGGTTTTCAACAAAGATTTTTTCAACATTTATTTATACTCGATTCTATTTGAGGTTGCTATCTAGAAGTAAAAAATAAACTACCATGGACCAATCACTGGTCTAAGTTTGTGGGGTATAGCCTACGACCTAACCTAACCAAAGTGGTTTTGCGTAAAGATTTTTTCAACATTTATTTTTACTCGATTCTATTTAAGGTTGGTATCAAGAAGAAAACAATAAACTGTATAGACCAATCCCTGGTCTAAGTTTGTGGGGTATAGCCTACGACCTAACCTAACCAAAGTGGTTTTGCGTAAAGACTTTTTCAACATTTATTTTTACTCGGTTCTATTTAAGGTTGGTATCAAGAAGAAAACAATAAACTGCATAGACCAATCACTGGTCTAAGTTTGTGGGGTATAGCCTACGATCTAACCTAACCAAAGTGGTTTCCAAAAAAGATTTTTTCAACATTTATTTTTACTCGATTCTATTTAAGGTTGGTATCAAGAAGAAAACAATAAACTGCATAGACCAATCACGGGTCTAAGTTTGTGGGGTATAGCCTACGATCTAACCTAACCAAAGTGGTTTCCAGAAAAGATTTTTTCAACATTTATTTTTACTCGATTCTATTTAAGGTTGGTATCAAGAAGAAAACAATAAACTGCATAGACCAATCACTGGTCTAAGTTTGTGGGGTATAGCCTACGACCTAACCTAACCAAAGTGGTTTTCAACAAAGATTTTTTCAACATTTATTTATACTCGATTCTATTTGAGGTTGCTATCTAGAAGTAAAAAATAAACTACCATGGACCAATCACTGGTCTAAGTTTGTGGGGTATAGCCTACGACCTAACCTAACCAAAGTGGTTTTGCGTAAAGATTTTTTCAACATTTATTTTTACTCGATTCTATTTAAGGTTGGTATCAAGAAGAAAACAATAAACTGTATAGACCAATCCCTGGTCTAAGTTTGTGGGGTATAGCCTACGACCTAACCTAACCAAAGTGGTTTTCAATAAAGATTTTTTTCAACATTTATTTTTACTCGATTCTATTTGAGGTTGCTATCTAGAAGTAAAAAATAAACTACCATGGACCAATCACTGGTCTAAGTTTGTGGGGTATAGCCTACGACCTGACCTAACCAAAGTGGTTTTCAACAAAGATTTTTTCAACATTTATTTTTACTCGATTCTATTTAAGGTTGGTATCGAGAAGAAAACATAAGTTACAACGGACCTGTCACTGGTCTTAGTGTGTTGGCTATAGCTATGAGCCACTACAACCTAACCTAACCAAAGTGGTTTTGAGCAATGAATTTTTCAACATTTATTTATACTCGATTCTATTCGAGGTTGCTATCTAGAAGTACAAAATAAAGTACAACGGACTAATCACTGGTCTAAGTTTGTGGGGTATAGCCTACGACCTAACCTAACCAAAGTGGTTTTCAACAAAGATTTTTTCAACATTTATTTATACTCGATTCTATTTGAGGTTGCTATCTAGAAGTAAAAAATAAACTACCATGGACCAATCACTGGTCTAAGTTTGTGGGGTATAGCCTACGACCTAACCTAACCAAAGTGGTTTTGCGTAAAGATTTTTTCAACATTTATTTTTACTCGATTCTATTTAAGGTTGGTATCAAGAAGAAAACAATAAACTGTATAGACCAATCCCTGGTCTAAGTTTGTGGGGTATAGCCTACGACCTAACCTAACCAAAGTGGTTTTGCGTAAAGACTTTTTCAACATTTATTTTTACTCGGTTCTATTTAAGGTTGGTATCAAGAAGAAAACAATAAACTGCATAGACCAATCACTGGTCTAAGTTTGTGGGGTATAGCCTACGATCTAACCTAACCAAAGTGGTTTCCAAAAAAGATTTTTTCAACATTTATTTTTACTCGATTCTATTTAAAGTTGGTATCAAGAAGAAAACAATAAACTGCCATAGACCAATCACTGGTCTAAGTTTGTGGGGTATAGCCTACGATCTAACCTAACCAAAGTGGTTTTGCGTAAAGATTTTTTCAACATTTATTTTTACTCGATTCTATTTAAGGTTGGTATCAAGAAGAAAACAATAAACTGCATAGACCAATCACGGGTCTAAGTTTGTGGGGTATAGCCTACGACCTAACCTAACCAAAGTGGTTTTCAACAAAGATTTTTTCAACATTTATTTTTACTCGATTCTATTTAAGGTTGGTATCAAGAAGAAACAATAAACTGCCATAGACCAATCACTGGTCTAAGTTTGTGGGGTATAGCCTACGACCTAACCTAACCAAAATGGTTTTCAACAAAGATTTTTTCAACATTTATTTTTACTCGATTCTATTTGAGGTTGCTATCTAGAAGTAAAACATAAACTACCATGGACCAATCACTGGTCTAAGTTTGTGGGGTATAGCCTACGACCTAACCTAACCAAAGTGGTTTTCAACAAAGATTTTTTCAACATTTATTTTTACTCGATTCTATTTAAGGTTGGTATCAAGAAGAAAACAATAAACTGCCATAGACCAATCACTGGTCTAAGTTTGTGGGGTATAGCCTACGACCTAACCTAACCAAAGTGGTTTTCAACAAAGATTTTTTCAACATTTATTTATACTCGATTCTATTTGAGGTTGCTATCTAGAAGTAAAAAATAAACTACCATGGACCAATCACTGGTCTAAGTTTGTGGGGTATAGCCTACGACCTAACCTAACCAAAGTGGTTTTGCGTAAAGATTTTTTCAACATTTATTTTTACTCGATTCTATTTAAGGTTGGTATCAAGAAGAAAACAATAAACTGCATAGACCAATCACGGGTCTAAGTTTGTGGGGTATAGCCTACGACCTAACCTAACCAAAGTGGTTTTCAACAAAGATTTTTTCAACATTTATTTTTACTCGATTCTATTTAAGGTTGGTATCAAGAAGAAACAATAAACTGCCATAGACCAATCACTGGTCTAAGTTTGTGGGGTATAGCCTACGACCTAACCTAACCAAAATGGTTTTCAACAAAGATTTTTTCAACATTTATTTTTACTCGATTCTATTTGAGGTTGCTATCTAGAAGTAAAACATAAACTACCATGGACCAATCACTGGTCTAAGTTTGTGGGGTATAGCCTACGACCTAACCTAACCAAAGTGGTTTTCAACAAAGATTTTTTCAACATTTATTTTTACTCGATTCTATTTAAGGTTGGTATCAAGAAGAAAACAATAAACTGCCATAGACCAATCACTGGTCTAAGTTTGTGGGGTATAGCCTACGACCTAACCTAACCAAAGTGGTTTTCAACAAAGATTTTTTCAACATTTATTTTTACTCGATTCTATTTAAGGTTGGTATCAAGAAGAAAACAATAAACTGCATAGACCAATCACTGGTCTAAGTTTGTGGGGTATAGCCTACGACCTAACCTAACCAAAGTGGTTTTCAATAAAGATTTTTTTCAACATTTATTTTTACTCGATTCTATTTGAGGTTGCTATCTAGAAGTAAAAAATAAACTACCATGGACCAATCACTGGTCTAAGTTTGTGGGGTATAGCCTACGACCTGACCTAACCAAAGTGGTTTTCAACAAAGATTTTTTCAACATTTATTTTTACTCGATTCTATTTAAGGTTGGTATCGAGAAGAAAACATAAGTTACAACGGACCTGTCACTGCTCTTAGTGTGTTGGCTATAGCTATGAGCCACTACAACCTAACCTAACCAAAGTGGTTTTGAGCAATGAATTTTTCAACATTTATTTATACTCGATTCTATTCGAGGTTGCTATCTAGAAGTACAAAATAAACTACCATATACCAATCACTGGTCTAAGTTTGTGGGGTATAGCCTACGACCTAACCTAAGCAAAGTGGTTTTCAACAAAGATTTTTTCAACATTTATTTATACTCGATTCTATTTAAGGTTGGTATTTGAAAGAAAAAATAAATTACAACGGACCTATCCCTGGTCTAAATGTGTTGGGTATAGCCTACGACCTAACCTAACCAAAGTGGTTTTGAACAAAGATTTTTTCAACATTTATTTTTACTCGATTCTATTTAAGGTTGGTGTCTTGAAGAAAAAATACATTATAATGGACCTTTCACTTGTCTACGAATGTTGGCTATAGCTAGGAGCCACTACAGATAATAATTATATGCCCAATCGCTGAATAAGTAGACGAGAAGCAGCTAATTTATAGTATTGCCGTTATATGCATTTTTCGCAAAAACGCGGTATGCCACCTAACAGCATATGCCCAAACTAACTCACATATGAAACTGTATTAAAATCGTTTGAGCCATTTTTGAGAAAATCCATTTTGAAAGCGACCTTAAGTAAAATACCCTTAGTTTTTAGGTTAGAAAGAACAGTCAGACAGTCAGGCAGACAGACCGACAGACGGAATTGGCAGACCCACATTTTGGTGTTTCTCCATCATAGTAATGTGAAGTTTGAATAAAATCTCAAGTTCGAAATTTTTCACGAAACCAATACTTGCCCTGTAGGTATAGGTGCAAGTAAAAAGATATTACAACGGACCTGTCACTGGTCTTAGCGTGTTGGCTATAGCTATGAGCCACTACAACCTAACCTAACCAAAATGTTTTTGAATAAAGATTTTTTCAACATTTATTTATACTCGATTCTTTTCAAAGATCCTTGTGGTACTACAATGGACTTATCATTGGTCTAAGTATGTTGTAGCTGTAGTAATAGGGTAGTCACTGACTGGCGTCAAAATAGCGACCTCCATTGTTGTAACTGTTACTGCGGATCAATTGTGCTTGTTTTACCTCCTACTGGTAGCTATCGAGCACTGGTTGGTGTCCATCCAGACTTACTGAGCTCTTAAGCCAGAGTGTTGAGCAAAAGAAAATAGCAGCACTATAAATACAGACGAACTCTCTCGATGCAGTCAACGGTGGCATCACAGCGTCAAACGAAAGCATAAGTACACTTTAGCTGATCTCTTTCGACATATTTGGAGCTCAGGCCGTAAAGATTTACAAGAATAAGTCACGTTTTTGAAAAAGAGATGGTTGCGGATGAGCCCTTATTTGACCGACGGTAGCGCTCACATTTCAAAATCAGGTTATTGACATCGGATTAGAACCGGCCCCTCGTCCTAAGTGCTTCAAAACAATGGAACTGACACTCGAGGTTGAAGGCTGCGCCGACGAGGTATGTAACTTCCTTACCACGTAAAAAAAAATAGTTATGAGAGATGCACCAGCCTCGGATAACGGACCTCCTCATTTATTTGAAACAATTGGGTTCATAACTGCTAACTTCTAACCTAAGACTAAATGCATGTTCTACAAAACTTTGACCCTGCCAATTCTGCTGTATGGAGCCGAGTGTTGGAGGATGAGCAGGAAAGATCAGATCAGATTTTGAATACTTTCGAGAGAAAAATTCTTCGTCGGATATTCGGTCCCGTATGTGAGGATGGCGAATGGAGGAGAAGATACAACCGCGAACTCTATGAGCTGTACCAAGATGTGGATGTAGTCCAAAAAGCCAAAACATGTCGACTACACTGGCTCGGCCACATGGAGCATCAAGCTATCGCACATGCCAGAGCTCTTCGAGAACCACTTTCTATTTATTAAATAGGAACAATGTCTGTATTTACCAAACCAAAAAAGGAAATATTTTTAACCAACCCTTCAAAAAAAAATAATTTAGTGTACTTAAAGTGGGTTTAATGTGATGCAAATCTTGTCAGGTCCTACAGCCCAGACAATTGAAAATACCTGGTCACTCATAAAACTTAAGATTGCATGGAAGCACCCACAGTTAATTGAAATCCTAAAAAACTTACTAATCCGAATCTGGAACGCCATGCCTGTATCCAACCTAAACGTAATATGTATGTAAATAGCTATTCCAACTTGCAAAAACTTCCAAAAAAATAGTCTGAGCAAAATTTTTATTTATTTCTTAAACTACATATAATACATATAAAAATTTCCAATCGATAAAAATTGTATAACCAAACATTAATGTTCATTCGCTGGAGGTAGAACAGTATTTAAATTTTCATTAAATTAATTTATATTTTATTATTTCTCATTTTATTTTTTCCGTTACTTTAAAAATTTTAAATTATTTTTTTATTTTATTAAAATACCAAACAAAATATTTTTTTTTATTTTATTATCTTTTTTTTTTTGTTTTAAATTCAGAATGTAACAACATTTGTAGTAAGAATTCTACTAAGTGAATAAAATGAACTTCTTGTTACAATATCATCAGAGTAGATTTCTGTTTACGGGCTTGTCGAATCTCAATGGCTGACGTTATTAATACCAGATTACAATATAGTCAGGATATGTCTACCTACATATGTATATGCAGGTAGCACCCAACTGTTGAAACAATAGCAAGTACAGGTCTTAAGGAACTGCGACATGTCAACGATCCAACACAACGGATACCGTATGGCTTTGCAGTAAAATAGCTCGCTTTAAGGTACCGCTCTATCAGAAAGTAAGTTTTTTTTACAGGTATACAAATTCAATATGACATAAAACTTACTTACTTAACGGGCTCCCGACCCGTGAAGAGTCTCTGCTTGAGACACAGCAGCCTTCCACTCTCTTCGATCCCGGGCACGCTGCTTCCAGTTATCTAGACCAAGCGCTCTGGCATCCGCGATAGCTTGATCCTTAAAACGTAGGTTCGGTCTTCCTTGTCTTCTCGAACCTGGGGGCTGTGATTCGAAGATCCTCTTTGCTGGAGCATTATTGTCCATTCGCTCGATGTGGCCGAGCCAGTGTAGTCGACGTGTTTTGGCTTTTTGGACTACATCCACATCCTGGTACAGCTCATAGAGTTCGCGGTTATATCTTCTCCTCCATTCGCCCTCCTCGCATACGGGACCGAATATCCGACGAAGAATTTTTCTTTCGAAAGTGTTCAGTATTTGCTCTGCTTTCCTGCTTATCGTCCAGCACTCGGCTCCATACAGCAGAACTGGCAGGATCAAAGTTTTGTAGAGCAAACATTTCGTCTTCCGAGTTAGGAGTTTTGACCCCATTTGTTTCGCCAAACCGAAGTAGCAGCGGTTTCCTAGTGTAAGTCTTCGTCGAATCTCCACTAAGTTGTCATTCGTGGAGTTGATATTTACTCCGAGGTAGATAAACTCCTTAACCACTTCGAAGTTACTGTTGCCAACAGTGACGTTTTGTCCTAGGCGGTGGACAGATGCTTCTTTGTTTGTTGACAACATGTATTTGGTTTTGTCCTCATTCACTTCAAGGCCAACACGTTTCGCCTCTTCTTCAATTGCCGTAAAAGCCTCTAACACGGCACGCTGGGAGCGACCGATGATGTCGATGTCGTCTGCGTATCCCAGCAACTGGACAGATTTGTTGAAGATAGTGCCTTCCGTGTTTACACCTGCCCTGCGCACTATCTGTTCCAGCACAAGATTGAAGAAGTCACATGATAGCGCATCCCCTTGCCGAAATCCGGTGCATGTTTGGAATAGTTCAGAGGAACTGTTGCCGAATTGCACGTTGCACCGCGTGTTATCCAGCGTCACGCGGCACAGCTGGATCAGTTTAGCCGGGATCCCGAATTCGGCCATCGCCTTGTAGAGCTCAAGACGATGAATGCTATCATATGCGGCTTTAAAGTCGATGAACAGATGGTGAGTCTCGACTTGAAATTCGTTGGTCTTTTCCAGGATTTGCCTTAGTGTGAAAATTTGGTCGATCGTCGATCTGCCGGGCCGGAAGCCACACTGGTACGTGCCGATTAGTGTGCTGCAGAAAGGCTTCAGACGTTCACACAGTACGTTGGATAGGATCTTATATGACATAAAACACTTGAAGCTAATGTTAAAGTCTATGATATTAGCTTTATTTAATAGTTAATTTTATGCCATTAGTGTTTAAATATAATATCGGGGATAAGCGCGTCACAGATAGTTTGATTGAAGCGCAATCGTGAAGTCCAAGCTTTCACAACTTTATCGAGCAACTAGGGCGGTATATCAGCAATAACTCGGCGAATATTGACTTCCGAATTGTCCAACTTCTAATTGGAAATTGTTCACAAACTAGTGACTTCACACACCCCCAAAGAAAGTAATCTAAAGATGTGAGATGACAGGATCGTGGAAGCCAGGTTACAGGTCCATTATGCGAAATTATGAGCTCAGCAAATTTTTCCCGAAATAAATTGATGGTGTCGCGCGCCGTGTGGCATGTTGCGACATCTTGTTGAAACCAAAGCTCTGTCACGTCATTGCCATTCAACTGACGAACGAAGAAGTCAGAAATCATGTTCTTGCACAAGCTGAATCTTATAAGCTTTTAAGCCAAGATCTTTCCGTAAAATCTTCCACAAAGTGGATGGGCATAGCTCCAATTGCTGTTCGTTTGCGACCCCTAAATATACCTATATCTTTGCTG
Source organism: Xylota sylvarum (assembly GCA_905220385.1). Taxonomy (NCBI): domain Eukaryota; kingdom Metazoa; phylum Arthropoda; class Insecta; order Diptera; family Syrphidae; genus Xylota; species Xylota sylvarum. The sequence goes on along the minus strand of LR999958.1, from coordinate 65,668,822 downwards.
ATAGAAGTGGCTTCTTCGCAGGTCGACTGGCTTGAAGACCCACTGCGTTTAGCCGGCGCTTTTGTAAATATTTACCGGCCCCTTTTTTAAATATTTACCTAATATAGTATTCTGGGGCTAGGAGGTTCTGCAACTTTAGATTGTTATAGAGGTATGTACATAGGTTCTCTCGTTATGATGATTTTCTGCAAAAACTTTGGGCAATCAAAATACGAATATAGAGTACAGCCAAGGATGGTTTTAGTATAGTTGGAGACATGATCATAGCGCTTAAGATTGTAGTCTTATCTTACTATATTGTTGAACGCCATAACTAGCTTCCGTTTGGTTTCAGCACTATGGTTACGAAACATATCCAATCCATACGAAATCATGGGGATGATACAACCTCTTACAAGCATAAGTCTGGTAGGAAGTGGGGTATATTGTTGGGAAAGAGGTTTCTTAGCTATCCATAAACTTTTCCAATCACTGAGCATGAATAGAGTAAAAAGTAAGGGTCCTAAATTAGATCCTTGGGGAACTCCAGTAGTAATTGCGGCAAATTGAGACTTCCTATTATTTGTAACGACAGTTTATTTCCTTCCCTGCAGGTACGATTGCTGTAGTTGTTGGTGGGACATTTTGACACTTTGTAAAACTTAGAAAATGTTCATTTGTGTTTTATATATGGAAACAAAAACCGACGGAATAAATATCACTGTCTAAACGTCTTTGGATATTTATAAATCAAAAAAGAAACACTATATAGAATGCGGAAAATTATTTTCTCGAACTGTGTGTTAACTGAAAAGCTGCATTAACGATATTGTTATTCAATTGTTTTTCATGAGACCGAATAAATCGATAGTCGAATTAACTTTTTAGCAATTGCCGATTTATTTGATTATGAAATTCATTCGCAATCGCTCATTGATTATGTACATACACTGGCGATCACTAAGATGAGGCCATTGCGAATATTTCGTTGCAGGAGTTCACATCAGCGATTTTTTTGAAAGTTTTGTTAAGAATATTTAAAAAAGTGTTGAAAAGAACTGTTTTCATTAAGTTTAAAAAAAATGGGTTCCGGAAAGACTTTGACAGCGACAGAAAGAGGAAAAATAGATGCTTTCAAGGAGTTAGGAATCTCAGGCCGAGAAATTGCAAGGAGGCTTAATAGAAGTAAGACTGTTGTAAACGGTTATCTTGCGGATCCACAACACTATGTGAAAAATCAAAAAGGACGCACGGCAGAAGCAACAACATTGCGAGAAAAACGGCTGAAATTCTACTCTACCAGCGACTAAAATAAGGCCAACAGCGGAGTATCAGCCAGCATAGCAACGGTCCGAAGGATAATACGAAAAAGTGGTACTATACAGAGAAGAAAACTTAAAAAGAAACCTGTTTTGAGGCAAGTACACAAGGAGCATCGAACGAATTTTGCAGGAGAACATGTCACTTGGAGCAGTGAATGGAAACGCGTCGTCTTTTCGGATGAAAAAAGTTTAACCTTGACCGCCCCGATGGTTGCAACTTTTATTTCCATGATCTAAGAAAGGAGGAGCTTATTTTGGCAAGACATCACAGCCGTGTAATGGTGTGGGGAGCTATTACCTACTATGGCACAATCGAGTTGGAGTTTGGCCCAAATTTCCCTTGATTATTTAAAAAAAAACTGTATGATTGTATTCCAAACCGTCTTATAGAGATCATATCGAAAAATGGCGTGCATACTCATTATTAATGTAGAAAAACGTAATAAATAAAAGTTTTAAAACCATAAAATGTAAACACTTTATTAATTTTTTCCTTTCTTTCGAAGATTTTGCATGTGGCCTCATCCTAGTGGCGCGTCTTTTTATACGCTTTTCAAGTAGTTCATTGTTTGATCTGGGGAAATTCCAACGGTCGTTTTTTATTTACCCTTTAATTTAATGAATTCCTGTTGGGAAAATATGTACCAGTTCACAGGTAGTAAAAGTTTCCAACAGGTATAAAGAGTGAAAATCGATTGCAAAATGTGTGGCCTCATCCTATTGATCGCCAGTGTACATGTATGTACATATATTGAAATCGCTTGCACTAACGATCTCAGTACGTGTGTTGAGGAAAGCAACTCTCTTAATGGGGTCGGACTGCGCATCAAACTATAAGATTGTAGAAATCCTTTCCAAATAGGAACGCTGCACTTTAACTACATGAAAGTAAATTCCGGATTGGAACAGGAGTCGTATAGTGGTTGAATTTAAAAGGGGAGACAGCGGTAAAAGAAGAATAATGGCAGTAGCTTATATCCCGCAAGACTGAAATCTGGGTTTTAAGAATTCCCTCCAACCTGTGTTTCATATTTTCACAGACATGGACGCTACAAAGACACTTCTACTTAAGTCATGCGTGTTGCTCACGTCCATTCTAAACTCTAACGCCTAACATTATAAAAGACAAACACAAAAGACATAATTCCGATGTTTCTAAGCAGAGCTGTGAAGTGATGATCCAAAGTTAGCTTCCCAAAACAAATATTGTCGTCGGTGTTATGCCCGCACAACAATATGAGTTCATTCACCCACAAAAATCCACTCACCTAATATTACTTTATCTTGATCATGGAATTTACCGTATGACATGGAATTTACCGTATGATTGCAATGATTGAAATTTAGAACAGAACCCAACGCAACGCTGCGATAATATACAGATGTTGATAATACACACTGTACTTGCATTAAACCGATGTCCGATGCGCGCCGGAGTGTTTAGTTTTTTTTTTATTAATTTTTGTGATTAAAGTTGGTAGCTTTAATTATTACTATTTTTTTTTCTTTGTGAATTTGCCTCACGAAGCACATGGAACTCTTTTGTGCTATAACTTGAAAGACGTTGTTTAGTTTTCTCTACTAGTTGAAACAAATTCATAGATAGTTTGAGCCTAGTAAACAATGGCGAGACATTCACACAAAATTTGTACTTTTCAGTTTCAGTGTCCTCAAGGTCGGTAGGTAGGTTGGGGGTGACTGCAACTGCAGGTGTACAGCCTAACTTTAAATAATGAACAAGACGATTAGTCCAATAATTACTCTATGGCGAGAGCAGCCCTCCTGAACCCTCCTGTGGCGTGTTTGCTAGTTCGTTAAGCTCATTGAAAGATACTTTTCCATGGGTTGTGTATCTAGTTCTGTTGAGGCTTGCGCATTCTACTTCTGTCTCGCCACAGCTGATTTTCATTCTTTTAAAATGGGCCTTTGAGTTGTGGCGTGTGAGGATACCTATGAGGAGAATCAGATGCTGTATATTTAGGGATAGAAGTTCTTTAGTCCTTTTTTTGTTGTATTGGGCCCAAAGTTTTCTCGAAACGCGCCAGGAGGTGATTATACTCCAACTTACGTTGGCCATGTTTTGAATGTCCGAAGTAATTTTGGACGCGAGAAGACTAATGGGCATTAGGACCGAGTGGTCTGATAGTTGGTCGTTTAATTCTAAGCCTTTTTCAGCTAGTTTATCGGCCATTTCATTCTCTTGGAAGCCGATATGTATGTCCCGGAATTCAGCAGCTCGTGATGCTGTGCCTCGAGCTGAGAGATTTGAAGTGTCTCTTTACATCTCTTGACCAGTTTTGAATTGGTAGTGATGGAAGTGATGACTTTGATGGCTGCTTGGCTGTCTATATAGATATTTACATACATATATGATTGTTGCTGTTTAGAGTGGGTAAGTTCCGGCGACGACGCTGGCGGGGAGGCTTAAATTGTACAATAGCCCGTGGACGGTGCAAACAACTGGAAATTGTTGGAATTTTCTGGACCGTTTCCCGAGTGTTTGTGACCTTCTTGGGGTATGTCGTGCAAGACAAATAGCAATCCAAACCTATACTCCCACCCACCGTCTCCCGATCACTGGTACCGTAACCTCCTTCCTCAACATATCCCATCGTTTTTTCTTCCCTGGGCTGGATTAATGGTGTTAACCGAACCGTGCCGAAATTCTGCCAGGCTGAGGGCTCAGTCGCGAACGGTGTATTCAGATACCTGGCGCCCTCTGAATTAAATAGCCTTATCTGCATAACGCGGGGCTCTGTGCAGACTGACGACCCCTTCCCTAGCTACTCGTGGGACCAAAATAAACAATGAACACTCACAAAAAAGAAAACAAAAAAAGGACGAAACGGTATTGACACTTGATACTCCCGGACTCTCTCCAATGGACGGAAAGCCTTCCGCAAAGTCTCTCGGAAGGCAATTGGCTTATGATACCACCGCGGAAGGATCTTTGTATCAACTTTGTGGTCTGCAGATTGGCAACGCTACCGACGATGAATCACTCGCTTCATCACAGGTCAGCCGCACCATCATTGTGGACTCTGAAACCAAGGCTCGACTGTTGGAAGGGGACAAAAATCCAGAAGCCACCGGTACCAAGGATGCCAAAAGGAAAGAGAAGAGCGAGAGGACCCAGGAACAAAGAACAAGGAATAGCTATCGAAGGTCTTTGCAATATCTGCGCAAGATGGAAGCAAAAGACCCCCTAACCTTGACGAATAGGGAGAAGATGCTTATGACCAGGCATCGAAAATCGATAGTCAAGTTCGAACGTAGAGCGAATCTCGGCAAAGAAGGTCAGCAACTGCCAGGTAATATGGCCACATGTTCACCACCACGCCAGCAAACGAGCGGTATGAAGCAACCGTTGTTCACCACAACCACTGCAAAACAAAATAGACAAAAGGAAAGAGGAACCACCTTTAAGTAGAGCCACCTGCTCCTACCCACGTCAATCTAAACCGAATAATAGAATGACACTTCTTCCAGTCATGGCAGCACTAGCAGGATCCAATGCAGCCTCATCCCTTAAACAACCTGCTTCCATTAGTAAGCAGACCGTTAAAGGGATATGGTCTGTAGAGGAGACCCAAAGGGAGCCGAAGAAATTGAAGCCCTCAGTTAGCTTCAACTCCCCGTCGGACCTGCAAGTAGCCATTATCGACCGTTACGACCCAGATGGGAAGATAACAACCGATAGGTGGCTCGAGGTTGAGATGAAAATTCTGCAAGCCATCATTGAGGAAGAGGTGGGGGATGACGAGGTTGTCTTTGACGGGGCTAAATGGCAAAACGGTGTCAAGTTGGTAGGCTGCAGTAACAGGAAATCCCTGGATTTCCTCACGCGGGTAGTTAACAACCTTGGCGAAGTTTGGCCTGGTGCCAAGCTGGAGATTATTCCTCGATCGTGCCTACCTCTTTGTCAACTAATTTCAATATGGATTCCTCCCCCTGTGCCTGAGGATAAGACCATTCTGAAAATAATTGGCAGGTAGAATAAGGAACTGAACACTCAAAGCTGGAAAATAATATCTTCGGCCACAAGTAAGAGAGGTACCGGAAAAGACCTTTAGGTCACTATTGATCTCTTGACGGCTTAAAGAAGTCTGGATTAGGTTCCTTGAAAGTGAAGCTACCCTATGAAAAGGAAAGCAATGAGCAAAGGAAAGCTCACAGTGGTGTAGATTAATCTGCATCACTGTAAAGCAGCTACCGACGACTTGTTGCTTTTCATGACTGAAAAAGACGTGGATATAGCCCTGGTCTAAGAACCCTACCTGAAATATGGTAAAATTCATAGACTAAGGTCCAAGAGCTACATTATATTATCCACATACTGAAGGTAAATTGAGAATCTGTATAGTTGCAAAGAAAACAATTAACCTATTTCTTTTAACTCCCTACAGCAATAAAGATCTGACTGTGGTATCTTGCGAGTAGCGGGACAAAAATTTGCTCCTATCGTCCGCCTACATGCCATACGAGGAAAATGAACCACCACCGGAAGCAGTCCGAACACTAGTAACATATGCCAAGTCACGCGGACATTGGATGTGACGCTAATGGCCACCATATTCAATGGGGTAGTAAGGATACTAATAAAAGTCAATTTTCGAATTTATTCTTTCTTCAAACCTTATTTTATGCAACAAAGGAAACACACCAACGTTTCATAACCGGGTTAGGGAAGAAGTGATCGTTTTCACTCTAGTGATAGATACCAAGACCAAAATTGTTGAGGAATGGAGAGTCTCCAATGTCTACTTTTTTTCGGATCACAACCGAGTTCTCTTCACCCTCAATTTGATTAAAGATAGGCCCAAACCCTTCAGAAATCCCCAAAAAGTCAACTGAGGAAAATTTTCAAACCTAGTCTCAACGAAGCTAGACCCGCCGCCAGCCACACATACTTCAAGCACGACTAACATTGAGAATGCGGTAGACAACTTGGTACATACTCAGAAAGAATCGTTCAATAGTTCGTGTCTTATCAGTCGACATCGAAGGAAAACCAACGCGGTTTGGTGGACCACAGAGCTGTCCGCCCCTTGCAGGATTGCAGTTCCTCTAGAATATGGAGTGGAGCATAACCAGAGGGTAAATTCGTTCAAACCCTTCAAATCTGACGAAATTATACCAGCTATGCTGCAGCAGTCTCTGAGCAAGGTGGTACCCCACCTCGTTTACATCTTTTTAAGCTGTATGCGCACATACCTAGTAAATGGAGAGAGGTAAGGGTAGTTTTCATTCCTAAAGCAGGAAAATCTAACCACTCTACCGCTAAAGACTATAGCCCAATTAGTCTCTCATCCTTTTTGCAAAAAACCCTAGAGCGACTCATTGACCTTCATATCAGAGTGTAGATGGGTGGATAGCGCTTTCCATAGCGTGGTCAGGGAAATTGAGCATTCTCTAGATGCGAAAGAATACACTATGGCAGCGTTTCTGGACATTGAGGGCGCTTTCAATAATGTAAAACGAACTCAATAGTGAAAGCCTTAAAAGATTTGACAGTAAACAGGCTCGTCTTAAACTGGGTTGAAAACATGCTTAACTGCAGGATCATCAACTCAGCCATCGGGCCGAATTCTGTAAGGAAGATGACAACAAGGGGCACGTCACAAGGAGGAGTCCTTTCTCCACTGTTTTGGCTCCTTATCGTCAACAAAATCCTATCCCATTCATCTTCATCTCATATGGGTCCTTAGTCTGGTGGACAGCTACGAGTACAAAGAGCTATATGAAAGAACTCTACAAAGTGCAAAGGCTTGCAGCACTCTGCACCACTGGAGTTGTGAGAAGCGCGCCGCAAGTAGGTTTGGATAAAATTCTTCATATTCTTCCCCTAGACTTGTTCATTAAAGGCTCTGACACGAAAGGAGCTCTCCTATGGACATGCGGTAATATTAAACGCAACAAAGACAATGGGCAGGAAATATAACTCCGAATGCTTCACAGCCATATCGGATTATATAGTCCCCTACAACGACTTCAATTTTGATATCCCAATCCTATTCCCAAGCCGAGCAGAGTGGGAGTTCAATAATATAGACAACCATTTAGGGATCACAGTCTACACAGATGGTTCAAAAATGGAGATAGGTACGGGAGCAGGATTTTACTCGGAAACAGTGGGTGGCCACGGTGTAGTGGTAATGCGTTCGGCCCTTGAATGGAAGGTTGTGTGCTCGAGTCCCAACCATACCCATTCAATTTGTAAAATTAATCGTAACCCCCAAGCTCCACCTAGAGTAGGCAATATGCATGCTCGAATAAAGAACTGCGAATTAAGAGCCGAATGCAATAGTTCTCCCCGCTTAGTACGGACACCACCCATGGAGTACAGTCTGAGACCTAACAACACCTGAGTTTCAAAAACCACTACACAAAAATCTATCCTATCTTTCTCTCCTTCTTTCCAACTTACGCCATAAAAAGTAGTGTATACTCTTAGGCGTAAGTCAACATCAACCGCTAGCGCGTGTTTCGTTATTATAAGGCAAGCGCAAGCACATTATAAAAAAAAAAAAAAAAATTGCAAAAACAGGAATCATTCAGATTACCAGAAGCATGTAGTGTATTCCAAGCTGAAATCCTGGCAATAGAAAAAGCTGCTAGATGCATAGAAGACAGTCACCTTCCCCCGTTCGATACAACCATCTTCGTTGACAGTTAAGCAGCTCTAAAATCGAATAAATCTAATACAATTAAATCAAAGGCAGTTAGGAACTGTCGTAATGCACTTATCACGATTAGACACGATTCGGTCAAACTCTTCTGGGTTCCCGGACATAGCAATATTGAAGGTAACGAGAAGGCAGACGCTTTGGCAAGAATGGGGCCGCAAATGAACATCAGTTAAGCGGACACATCCAACTCGTCCTGGGTATCGAGGGAGGACTGTGCCACCTCTCGCACGTTATGGCCGAAATTAGATAAAAAGAAAACAAAGAGCCTTCTGGCAGTAAATCGATCCTCTATCCGCATCTTTACTGATATAATCACACGACACTGCGCCAGCAGAGTCATACTTCGTAAATGGGGGGTGGAGACCAACGACCTATGTAGAAGCTGCGGAAATGAGGAAGTGGTGGAGTCAATCCAATATCTGCTTTGCTACTGCCCCGCTCTGCAAGAACGAAGCCTTCGCACTTTAGGTTATAGGTTCTTCGCAAGCACTGCAGAGATAGCAGGCTTCCAGATATCGGATCTTCTCCACTTTATCAAAAGCACCAACTGGTTCCCAACCCAACTAGTGACGCGACAGGTTTCTTGTATTTTGTTGTTCTGCGCGGCTAAGATTAGCCTTCATACAAGGGAATGGATGGTTCCCCGAGTAAGAGGGTGATCCACCACCTTTCGCATCGGCAGCACAATGCACCTTCTCTGGTCTTAGTGCATTAACCACCGAGGGCCGGTCTTAACCAACCAACCAACCAAGACTGTTATGGTCTAATCTCATAAGCATTTCGTTGGTCGCTAGGTGCCAGAGTAGTGGCAATAAGACTACTCGTTTAGGGATTTCTACGCGAGGCTGCAGGAAGTTCTTGACTTTTCAAGAATTGATGTTTCGTGTATTGATGAGCATACATTCTATCCAATTTGACAGGGTAGGATTCACGTGCGTCTGATCTAGTGCTGTTCTAATTGATTTCAAGTTTACATTGTTGAAAGTCCCTTTAATGTTCAGGAATGCTTACTTATTTAACGCGCTCCCGACCCGTAAAGAGTCTCTGCCTGAATTCTGCCCCTAAATTCTTTTTGGTAGAGCGATTTTTCGATGATTGTAACCACTGATCGGCCCTTGATATAGGCATGTTGAGCCTAATTTGAAACGAATGTAGATGCCTATTATTCTTTCTTATTCTTTCTATGGTTTTGAGCAGGAAGGCTATTAGACTGATCGGTCTAAAAGCAATTGCCTGGGCTTACCCGCCTTGGGTAAAAATCACGTTGACTTCTCTCTACGTACGAACGTAAACTTTTGAACTTTTGAACTTTGCATCATTATAAAAATAATGCCGTCTATTCCCGGCAATTTGTTGGAGGTAAAGTGTTAATGACCCACGCTACTTTCTTTTTATCAATTCTTTGATCGAACGATTGTGGTCTATTTGGTATCATTAAGTTGCTGACCCTTTTTGTGGGGTGTGATTTGGTGAAGAAGCAGCAAGGAAAATGACTAGATATGTTCTTTCAATGTATCAGAACAGGAGTCGGTCCAGGTGCTGTCTTGTTTTTAAAGGAATCGCGGAACTGTTTGAATCTTAGACAGGACTTTTCTGAGTCTTGCAACGTCTCTGAAAGTTTTTTCTGATGTACTCTCTGGCCCAAACTTTGATAGCAAAACCTCTGCTAGGAGGATAGAAGTATAGTGTGTTAATGCAAATACATTTTGTAGTTGGGGATATTCGAAGATAATGGCAATATACATACTTACTTGCTTAGCGAGCTCCCGACCCGTGAAGAGTATCTGCCTGAGACACGGCAACCTTCCACTCTCTTCGATCCCGGGCACGTTCCTTCCAGTTGTCTAGACCAAGCGCTCTGGCATCGACGATAGCTTGATCCTTAAAACGGAGATTCGGTCTTCCTTGTCGTCTCGAACCTGGGGGCTGTGATTCAAAGATCCTCTTTGCTGGAGCATTGTTGTCCATTCGCTCGGTGTGGCCGAGCCAGTGTAGTCGACGTGTTTTGGCTTTTTAGACTACACCCACATCTTGATACAGCTCATGAGGTTCGCGGTTATATCTTCTCCTTCATTCGCCCTCCTCGCATGCGGGACCGAATATCCGATGAAGAATTTTTCTCTCGTAAGTATTCAAAATCTGATCTGCTTTCCTGCTTATCGTTCATTTTTTTTTATTTTATTAATTATACTCAACCAAAAACAAAAGTACCAAGCTCTGTAGCTTTCTGATTTCCACGTCGTTACGCCAACAAGGAACAAGGAAAATGACTTCACTATTCAACTGGGGATTACCATGTCTCGCCCATAACGAAGTAGGTACTCTAACCAAACTAAAAATGGGCAAAATAAAAATCCAGTACCAGGCAACCTTTTCTTCCGTTGCCTCTGAAAAATTCTGGGAAAGTGGACGGCAGTCATGGTCCCACAAGCCATAGGCGCACTTCCCCACCATCTTGCACTGTCACGTTACCCCCGGTCTCTACTAGCTATCAACTGATATCTTTCTATATAACATGCTAGCTCGTGGAGACCATTAAAGCAAGTTATAAATTGATAGCAAGCTATAGATAGCAAGCAGTATAGCTTACTATTTAAAGCATGCTTTGAAAGCAGCTGAAGCTGTCATTCTATTGTCCATTGCAGTGGCAGTGTTGCCATAATAAATATTTTTTATGTGGTGTGGATATATTAAAATGTGTTTTTTATTTGTAATATTTTTTCGTCTTTGTCATGTCTTTATTTTGCTCGTTGTCTTTCGATGTTCGATGGTTTTAATTGCCTTTAATTACCATTGAGAAATTTTTCCTTACCTCCTATAGTTGTGATTTTATGAATGTTACTGCAAAAATTAGGAGCTCTAATTTGACTTTTTTTTAGGAAATAATTAGGAACGTAGGATTTCAGTGAACTAATCGTTTCTAACTTTTTATGACTTCGTTTCCCTTTTTTGGTTTTCCCGTCACTAATTACTTAGCAAAAATAAAATGATTTATTTCTTTTATGGTTTTTCCACATTATTACATATTTTTTTCTATTTCCGTTATTGATGATTGGCCTTAAGCTGGAAAATAAGGAAAATCTTCTGGTAACAGTCAACCTTGATACAGTCAACACACGGTGTTCATTATTCGGCGTCGCCATCTGAATTAAAAAAGTATGCTATGAAATGCCCGCCACAGAAAATTTGACAGTTGCTCTGCTGTCCGCTTTCTGCTTTCGCTAATGCTATCTGTTATGGACTTATAGCTAGTGTAGACTAGGGGTTATGACTACGAGAAGAAAATACCAATATCGGCATCCAAAAACAGAAATGCAAATACATGAAACACATCACGATACACGATATATAGGATTTTGGACTATCGAGAAGTAGCAATGCTGATGTTTACATCAATACATCTAGACCTAAAGGTCACGTCAGAATGTTAAGTCTAGACGAGAATGACAGGCAATAGACCCTGAATTTACAGACATTTTTATTCCGAATTTGATTGACATCTACACTCACCACCCAGACGATCTTGAAAGTTTTTTCTCCAAGATGGGATCAGGACGACCAGGAAACGAAGACGAGGAACCTGAAGTTTAGGAAGAATTTACAATCAATCCAAATCAGCCAGTTCCTTTAAGAGACGGAAGCGGTTATTTTCGTAAGCGTATGCAGCGATATGTAATTCGCTACAGAAGGTTTTGTGTGCGCAAAGACACAGACGAGTTTTTCAGAGAACATTTGATATTATGCGAAAATGCAGGATATAATGTCTAAAGATTTCGAATCGGCTTTCAGTGATAATCTTGAACTGATGGAAGTGAAGCATTTCAAAATCAATGTTTGCTCCAAAAATTAATCCGTCGAATCCATGAAGAAGAGCACCCGACACAGCGAAAAAGGTTCATTTCAACAATATTCCAAAGAGTAATAAAACGACAAAATGACGTTCCTGGGGCTGATGCTAATCTCATTAAAGTCTCGCTCTGTGCACTGACAAAGCTTATTGCTCTGAAAATAATAATTATGGATGAAATTTCAACGGTGGGTGCCAGGATGTTTGCATATTTGGATGCTCGCCTAAAGAAAATTTTTAAGAGCAACTTACCTTTTGGTTTCAGCAAAGTTGCTTCTAAAAACGATCGCCAAGTATATGGTTACACCCAATATCAATACATCCGATTGGTTTGGTAAACGGTGCTGCTGGAAAGTTAATGGATTTAGACTTTCGCACCGGCAATAAAAATATCAGTGTTGAAAAAATTGCAAAAGTATTTCAATATCTCCATTGAGAGGTTACAATTCTCTGTGGTGCCGGCGGAGGGCATTACAATATATAAAAGTCAGGGATCCATATTCACAAAACTTGCTGTTCATCTGCGTCCTGGAATGACCCGATCATCTAAGTATGTATGTAGCGTGCAGCAAAGCAACAACTGCAAGTGGGCTGTTCATAATAATAAACATTAACCACACAGAGAGGGAAAATGGAATTCTCTGTTAGGCTAAGTACGAAATTCGCAACCAAATAAATATGTTAAGAGCTAACAATCTTAAGCAACCTATGCGGAAAACTCAGCAGTTTGTTCTTTTCGAATACAAAGATGTTCACTATTTAGTGCTCTACAGGAATGCTAATTTTACAAAAAGGCAGAGATAGACAAACTGTTCGAGGAATATCAAATGGATAAAGTTTATATTAGTTGACTTTAATATCGATTTAAGTATTAGCGTAAGTACTGAGTTTTTAAGTACCTTTCTTCGTTTTAAGAATTTAAAAAGTATCTTATCTTCTGGATGTTCTACTATAATTGCATCAACACAAATAGATTGGGTCTTCAGCGAAGACACAATGAAACTGTTTTCAGTTATCATGATGATATAGTGGTTTTCGTACAGCCCCAATTTGTATATATATATATATATATATATATATATACAATTACAATTACAATTTCTACCTCCCATTTTTTAGAACTGCTAACGAAAGAAGGGGCTATATCATATAGAGGTTGTATAGGATAAGGATAGGGTGTCATATGATCCGTTCAAGACGGATTGTAGCTTTTCTGTTTTTTTTTTTATGAAAAGGGTTTGCTATGGATCTTTAAAATAAATGGTCCATCCTAAAACATCAAAATGAACATTTGTTTTCAAGATTTAAGGGTATGTGAAAACATTTCTAGGAAGGAATGTATTCTAAGTTCAACTATCGTTTGAAATTTTCGGCTATACCTAACTTGAACATTTCGGCAGTGAAATTGTGTTTTACTACGTTGCAGGTTATATTTTGAAAACAAAAAACCACTAAAAACACAAATGTCAGTCGGATTATGATTCCTCCTTATTTACACATTTCAAGGAATATAAGGCTGCAATATTGACACAAGGTCGCAAATATGCCTTTGTAGTCTTTATGTCTTCAGAAAGAATATGCACTTTCCAAGGACATATGTATGTATGTATAAAAAAAACTGAGAAAACTGACTTATTCGCTCGTTGCCGGCCTGGAAAAAATAACTTTGTAGATTTTAAATAACAAACGAAAACTGGAGTAAATATGAGTTATATTCACTTAGATAAACCCACGGCATTATACCCGAACCATAGATAGTAAAGCCCCTTATAACATTCAAAAGCCGAAGGTTTAGAATACGCGCATTTGTGGTTTCAGGACTTTTATTGGTGTCGCAGATCTTTCTGCAACTCTAGGAGCTTTTCTAATCCTACCGAACTTGTCTCAATAACCAAACTTGAAGAATTATCCAAGTGAGATCATTCTACTTTGTCATCAAATATGTTATAAAAAAATAAATTTGGCGAATAAGCTGAGAACCCAGTGCAAGGTTGAGAAGCCAAATACCAAAAAGGTTGCAAATACCTTTTACATTCAAATATAAATAAAATAAAAATAATATTTTTTTTTACAATAAAAAAAAATTTTTTTTTGTTTAAATTTTCATTTTTGAACGGTATTTAAAAATTAAATTAATAATTGTTGGTATTGAGATCTCATTCATATATTAATGCCATAGCAGTAAGAGGGAGACTATAGGCGTCAAATAACTTGATCTGGTTCGAAGAGAGGCTTATGTCTCTCGAACTAAAGTTCCTTACATTACGTAACTTATTCTAAGCTCTTATGTATTTGACTGTTAAACGACAGTTAATAACTACGAACAACGTGTTTGAGGCATTATATGTGCCAACAGACTAAGAACTTAACAAGAATAAGGTAGTAAGGAACCTGACCTTAATCTTATCTAGTGTCTCATTTTACAGTCCTCTACAGCAGTAAGGAATCGAAAATAAACATAACCTTCCACAACTATTCGTTAAATTAGGTCGATTGAAGTCCTAACTTTTATTTCAAACCACATTCCCCGAAAATAATAACGATTTTGTTCCTAGTCTTAACTTGTCTCTCTCGAACTATAGGCTCTCATATTGCGGAACTTATCTTAAGCTCACAGCAATACGATATTAACGATCATAAATCTCCACAATTACAAACAACGTGTTTTAAGTCTTAATATGTGTCTAAGGACTAAGAACTACACATCATAAGAAATAAGTTTTAAAACTTTACTTCCAAAATAACATCATTTTAAAATTAAAAACTTGTTCTAAGTTGTAACTTATTGTTACTTGTAATTGTAATTTTTTTTTGTTTAAATTTTCATTTTTGAACGGTATTTAAAAATTAAATTAATAATTGTTGGTATTGAGATCTCATTCATATATTAATGCCATAGCAGTAAGAGGGAGACTATAGGCGTCAAATAACTTGATCTGGTTCGAAGAGAGGCTTATGTCTCTCGAACTAAAGTTCCTTACATTACGTAACTTATTCTAAGCTCTTATGTATTTGACTGTTAAACGACAGTTAATAACTACGAACAACGTGTTTGAGGCATTATATGTGCCAACAGACTAAGAACTTAACAAGAATAAGGTAGTAAGGAACCTGACCTTAATCTTATCTAGTGTCTCATTTTACAGTCCTCTACAGCAGTAAGGAATCGAAAATAAACATAACCTTCCACAACTATTCGTTAAATTAGGTCGATTGAAGTCCTAACTTTTATTTCAAACCACATTCCCCGAAAATAATAACGATTTTGTTCCTAGTCTTAACTTGTCTCTCTCGAACTATAGGCTCTCATATTGCGGAACTTATCTTAAGCTCACAGCAATACGATATTAACGATCATAAATCTCCACAATTACAAACAACGTGTTTTAAGTCTTAATATGTGTCTAAGGACTAAGAACTACACATCATAAGAAATAAGTTTTAAAACTTTACTTCCAAAATAACATCATTTTAAAATTAAAAACTTGTTCTAAGTTGTAACTTATGTCTGAAACCACAGCCTTATAGAGCAATAATTAGTTTACTGCAAAGTTTTAACGCGCTTATCTGACCATGGCCCGTACATTTACAAAGTGTTTGTTTTATATTCTTGCCTTTCAAATCAGAAACCCTTTACACTAATAACGGACTTGTTCGAAGTCTTAACTTGTCTCTTAAACCACAATCCTCGACATTCTTTCACAATAAAGAACTTGCTGCAGCACTAACATGTGCCTGTTTTCTAAACCAATATGTGACTTGTTTGAGAACTGTCGTGACTCTCTGGTCATAATCGTCCGCAACTACGAAAAACATGTTTCAAGTCTTAACTTGTCTCTCTCGAACTATAGTCACAGTGCGTAACTTATTTTATGCTCTAACTTGTGTCTTAGTAACAGTCTTTCAAAGCAATTAGTGACAAACGACTATAGTCCTCCACAACTAAAATGTTACGTTTGAAGTCTTAATATGTGTCTAAAGACAGAGAACTTCCTACCAATAAGGAACTTGTTTTAAAACTCATCATTTTCAAAAAAACGTACTTTCTAATAACCAATTTGTTCTATGCCTTAACTTGTGTCTCAATCTACAGTCTTCAACAAAAAAATTTGTTCGTAGTCTTAACTTGTGTCTTAAACCACTACACTAGTCAGTTTTTCTTTATAAGAAACTTGCTCTAAGTACTAACTTGTTTGAAGTCTTAACGAAATCGTCTTGACCATAGTAGTCCGCAATTACAAGGAAATTGTTGCAAGTCTTAACTTGTCTCTCTCAAACTATAGTCTCATGCATGCATGCTAGATTTACTGGTAAATTAACTAATGGCAATTTTGTAGAGGTGATGTTTTGTTATCGGCAGCGTACGTACTAAAATTTTATCAAAATGGGGGGAGGCCCCTTTTGTAAATATTTACCGAGAATTTTTACTATTAGTTCCAGGTTTTAGAAGCGGTGTCAGGCTTGCGTAGTTTGGAGATCCCCTTGAAGGTCACGTTAGACTTTGGTTTTCTGGGGTGCTATTTGCGGGACATTTTGACCCTTTAATTCCTGTCGAAAAGCCTAGAGCAACCTGCACGTCAAACCACAAACATACGCAAGACTGAAACGAAGAATATAAGGCAGGGATTTCGGACAAAAACAACGAATAAATTCATCTCCAATTACAGGACTCCCGTTACTGAATTTATCAAAATAAAAAGTGAACGTTCATTGGGCAACCGTTTTAAAATTTACTACTATTACTGCGCAAGTACGTAAGGGAACACATTCGCACAACAATAATCAAACCGCGGGGATCATAAAAGAAATTGTGGGCAAAATCAAGGAATGGAGAAATAAATCACTTTCAGCCTTTAACTTACATATGTATAAGGAATTTGTTGACTATGCCGATGATACATTTCTAAACCAATATCAGCAGGTGGCACAAAACCAATGTGAAGGTATAGCTACCTCAGTTTAAGATGCTGCCTGAGCCCCTTCACAGTCTCTTCTAATATAATGCTTGCTTTTAAATGACATCTTTTGGAGCTAAAGTGGTGAAGGAGGGGAACTTCATGCCAACATTTAAAGTTCAGGGACAGGTTTACCATCGGATAGGCAGCTTACTAACTGCACAACACAATATCAAGCTAAATACCTCCAGATCTATTTCGCTGGTGATGAGGAAAAGCAAAAGGATAGTAAGTGCGGCTATTTCCCTGATGCTAGGCCTGGTTTAGTTTCTCAGTTACATAAAATGCTGATAATAATATATACGTGAGGGACTTCAAAACAGCAATAGACAGTGTTCCCGAAGGTACCGACTTCAAGGTCGTGATACGTGCAGATAAAAAGCCACCTAATCTGCAAAAAGGCCAACTTAACGCACCCAAAGCCCATGAGGTAGCCGTTGTTATTGTTGGACAGGCATTCGAAAAAAGGGACATCGTTCTTCAAAGCCGAGACAACAAGCTGTCTCGGATTTATGAGACTCATCGCGCTTACGACGCCCTACAGTATCCTCTTATGTTCTGTTATGCTAAGCCTACACTATAAACAAACCCCTGTGTGACCCAACGACTAAGGCCCTTTTTAAAAAAACAGTGTCTACCGTAATTTTTTTTTTTTCATACAAATCAATCATCTCCTTTATTTTCGGAACCTTTTCAACTATTGGTTGATATGTATGCCAAAATAGAAACTGAGAGACTCAACTTCATTAGACACAACCAGAAAAAATAAGAACAGAGAACTATAGGTAGGTACATAATTCTACGGAATGCTATGAAGAAAACCGATGTTCAACTGACCAATCTTGGCAAGATGGTTGTATTGCCCTCGAGCTTCACTGCAGGACCGCGATATATGCGCGAACATACACAGGATGCCATGGCATACGTGTGGCATTATGGAAAACCTGTCCTTTTCTTGACATTAACGTGTAATCCCAAGTGGATTGAAATAACATAAAACTTACACAATAGTGAAAAGACTAATCACCGTCATGACTTGATAGCCAGTGTTTTCCATTTAAATAAAATATAGCTATAATGCCGAACGTTTGAGGATGTTACATGTAAAATTTTATCAAAATAGGTTTTTTGATGATAACGCCCCCAAAAAGTGGGCGTGGCCAAAACTTTTGTATGGGTGGGTTGTAGGGAATCTGAATGCCTAAATTTTTGGTCTTAACAAAACTTTTCGGTTTCATATAATTTAGTGAAGTTATGAAAAAGTGGGCGTGGCAGTGGGCGGATTTCAAAAATTTTTACTCTTGTTACTTACTTACTTAACGGGCTCCCGACCCGTGAAGAGTCTCTGCCTGAGACACAGCAGCCTTCCACTCTCTTCGATCCCGGGCACGCTGCTTCCAGTTATCTAGACCAAGCGCTCTGGCATCCGCGATAGCTTGATCCTTAAAACGGAGGTTCGGTCTTCCTTGTCTTCTCGAACCTGGGGGCTGTGATTCGAAGATCCTCTTTGCTGGAGCATTATTGTCCATTCGCTCTATGTGGCCGAGCCAGTGTAGTCGACGTGTTTTGGCTTTTTGGACTACATCCACATCCTGGTACAGCTCATAGAGTTCGCGGTTATATCTTCTCCTCCATTCGCCCTCCTCGCATACGGGACCGAATATCCGACGAAGAATTTTTCTTTCGAAAGTGTTCAGTATTTGCTCTGCTTTCCTGCTTATCGTCCAGCACTCGGCTCCATACAGCAGAACTGGCAGGATCAAAGTTTTGTAGAGCATACATTTCGTCTTTCGAGTTAGGAGTTTTGACCCCATTTGTTTCGCCAAACCGAAGTAGCAGCGGTTTCCTAGGGTAAGTCTTCGTCGAATCTCCACTAAGTTGTCATTCGTGGAGTTGATATTTACTCCGAGGTAGGTAAACTCCTTAACCACTTCGAAGTTACTGTTGCCAACAGTGACGTTTTGTCCTAGGCGGTGGACAGATGCTTCTTTGTTTGTTGACAACATGTATTTGGTTTTGTCCTCATTCACTTCAAGGCCAACACGTTTCGCCTCTTCTTCAATTGCCGTAAAAGCCTCTAACACGGCGCGCTGGGAGCGACCGATGATGTCGATGTCGTCTGCGTATCCCAGCAACTGGACAGATTTGTTGAAGATAGTGCCTTCCGTGTTTACACCTGCCCTGCGCACTATCTGTTCCAGCACAAGATTGAAGAAGTCACATGATAGCGCATCCCCTTGCCGAAATCCGGTGCATGTTTGGAATAGTTCAGAGGAACTGTTGCCGAATTGCACGTTGCACCGCGTGTTATCCAGCGTCACGCGGCACAGCTGGATCAGTTTAGCCGGGATCCCGAATTCGGCCATCGCCTTGTAGAGCTCAAGACGATGAATGCTATCATATGCGGCTTTAAAGTCGATGAAGAGATGGTGAGTCTCGACTTGAAATTCGTTGGTCTTTTCCAGGATTTGCCTTAGTGTGAAAATTTGGTCGATCGTCGATCTGCCGGGCCGGAAGCCACACTGGTACGTGCCGATTAGTGTGCTGCAGAAAGGCTTCAGACGTTCACACAGTACGTTGGATAGGATCTTATATGCGACATTAAGCAGGGATATGCCTCGGTAGTTCTTACAAGACATAGGATCGCCTTTCTTGAAGATGGGGCATATAGAGCTGATAGTCCAGTCATCGGGCATGACTTCATCCACCCACACTTGGTTGATGACTTGGTGCATGCACCCCACCAAAGCATCACCACCATGTTTGAAAAGCTCTGCTGGTAGACCATCAGAGCCGGCGGCCTTGTTGTTCTTCAGCTTTTTGATAGCTGAGCCGACCTCTTCAAAACTAGGAGGGGGAATGGATTCTTCATTGACTGGATGCGGGTTCTCTTCTTGCCCTATCACTCTCTCTACCTGCCCATTAAGTAGCTGCTGGAAATGCTGCTTAAATACATCTACTATTCCCTGTGCTTCGGTGACTAGGTTTCCTTCACTGTTTCGAAGAGCCTGCGTTCCGGGCTTGAAGCCAGCTGCCAGTTGCTTGGCTTTCCTGAAAAACATCCGGATGTTGTTCCTATCGCGGGACTCTTCGATATCCTTGAGCTGGGAGGCTGCGTGGGCCCTTTTCTTCTTACGCAGTATCTTCTTCTCCTCCCTTCTTCTGGTTCGATACTCTTCTCTCGCTGCCCTTGTTTTGCGTTGCAGCGCTTGCAAGTGTGCATTTTCTGTCACCTTTTTCCGGCGTACGCATTCATCATCATACCAAGGGCTCTTTTTGGGTGGTGGCTGGTAGCCTATGGTGGTCTCTGCTACCCCTTTGATGATGTCGCGATACTGGTTCCACAGATTGTTGGCGTTTGTGGATGGTGAATGCACAGCGGAGAGTCTCTCACTCAGGCGCTCCCTGTAGGCTCTGGCTACTCCAGACGTGCTAAGGCTTCCAACGTTGAATTTCTTTTTCTGGGCGGTCTGCAGCTTCTTCTCATTGGATAGTCGAGCTCTGAACTTAGCTGCAACAAGAAAATGGTCAGAGTCGACGTTTGCCCCTCTGAACGTTTGCACATTCAGAATGTTGGATGCGTGCCTCGCATCTATTAGCACGTGGTCGATTTGGTTGGCGGTTCGACCATCTGGAGAGCGCCAGGTTGCTGCGCTAATTTAGTGAAGTTATGAAAAAGTGGGCGTGGCAGTGGGCGGATTTCAAAAATTTTTACTCTTGTACTGTATCTTTTTCTCAGAAGCCCAGATATGAAATTTCATCGTCCTAGCTCATAATTTAAGGCCCAAAAAGCGGTGACATACGGACGGACGGACGGACGGACGGACGGTCATCGCTCAATCGATTTCGCTATTAATGCTGATCACGAATATATATACTTTATAGGGTCTATCTCGATTATTTCTCTATGTTACAAACTATGTGTCAAACTTAATATACCCTTAGGATAGGGTATAAAAAATTAAGCATCTTCTCACAAAAGCTGCTATATTCGGTACCGCAAGGTGTCACTTGTATTCCATATATGGCCGAAGCGAGGTCTTCCGCATGCTCACATCTTGCTCTAGCTTTTGTCGAGACTTCTTACTTACTTTAGGTGGCGCTATAGTCCGTGGTGGACCTGGGCCTCAACCAACACGCCTCTCCAGCCAGCTCGATTTTTAGCTTGCTGCCTCCAGTTTCGCACACCAAGTTGGTTGAGGTCCCTTTCCACTTGAGCGCGCCACCTAAGGCGAGGTCTTGCTCTACTGCGTCGTCCCTCTGGGGTGGATTCGAAGACTCTCCGGGCCGGAGCATTGTTGTCCATCCGCTCTTCATGACCCATCGAATACCATCTTAGTCGTTGTATTCGAACTCTTCTGACTAGGTCGATGTCGCTATATATGTAGCTCGTACAGCTCCTGATTGTATCTTCTCCTCCACTCTCCGTCTATGCAGACGGGACCAAAAATCACCCGAAGTATTTTTCTCTCATAAAAACCGAGAGCGTCCGCATCCATTTTTGATATAGTCCATGCTTCTGCGCCGTAGAGCAGGACTGGGATGATCAAGGTCTTATATAGGGATACAGCGCTGGTGTCATTGTCTGAATTTATAGCGGATCCTAGGTAAACAAAGTCCTTAACTACCTCAAAGTTATATCTGTCGAGGGTCGTCACCCTGTCGTCAAGGGTCGTCACATCTGTCCGAAGCGTCGGTGTTGTGTGTCCTTTTTTGTTGACAGCATATACTTTGTTTTGTCCTCATTAAACGTTAAACCCAACTTAGCCGCTTCCGTCTCAATGCTCACAAAAGTACTACTAACATCACGCTTTGTTCTTCCGATTATGTCAATATCATCGGCATGGCATATTCGAGCAGTTGTACGGACTTTTGAAAAATTGTGCCTCTGATGTTGGCGTGTGAGTTCTGCACAATTCTTTCAAGAACGATGTTGAAGAAATCGCATGACAGCGCGTCGCCCTGTCTGAATCCCTTTTCGACATCAAAGGTCTCGGTGAGGTCTTTCCCGACCTTTATGGAGCAGCGTGCATTCTCCATCGTCATCCTGCACAATCGGACGAGTTTGGCAGGGATGTCAAAACTAGACATAGCTCCATATAACTCTTCTATATAGATGCTGTCATAGGCGGCCTTAAAATCGATAAAAAGGTGGTGAGTATCGATTTGAAATTCCTGGGTTTTTTCCAAGATCTGCCGTAGTGTGAAAATTTGGTCGATACTGGACTTTGCTGGCCTAAAAACACACTGATATGGACCAATCAGATTGCTGACAAAAGGTTTTAAGTGTTCACACAGATCAGCAGATAAGATCTTGTAGGCGACGTTGAGGAGACTTATTCCTCTTCTTTCTTGAGGATCAGGCAAACAATGCTGAGGTTCTATTCATCGGGCATGCTTTCGTCCGACCATATTTTGCAAATGAGTTGGTGCATGCTCCTTACCAACTCATCCCCCGCTGCTTTGAATAGCTCGGCTGTTAGGCCATCAGCTCCAGCACCTTTATTGGATTTCAGCTTAGATATCGCTATCTTAACTTCATCCAGGTCGGGTGAACGGAAATGTTGATTATCATCGTCCAGATTGAATGATTCATTTTGCCTGACAGCGGAATTTTGGTCATCGTCGCCGTTATACAGTCTGCAGAAGTGATCTTTCCATATCCTCAACATTGACTGCGATTCTACTATTAGGTTTCCTTGTTCGTCCCTGCAGGCTTCGATTCTGGATCTGAGCATTCCATGAGCAAAACAAAATTCCAGAAAGATTGGGGGCAGTAACGAAATTGTAGAAATCGACGAAGCGAAAATTGAAAAACAGAAATTTAACAAATGCCAACTTTTGACTGGATTATACTGGGCACTACAATCATATCGGATTGTTGGAGATCATATGAATTTGAGTGCACGATATAAAGACGGCAGATTTCGAAAATTTTTATATTTGTACTGCTTCTTCTCAAAAGCCCAGTTATGCAATTTCATCCTCCTACCTCAAAATTGAAGGCCCAAAAAGTGGTGACATATGGAAGGACAGACAGACAAACGGACGGACATGGCTAAATCGTCTTCGCTATTGATACTGATCACATTAATTTAGGGTATAGAACCACACAAATTTATAACGCGCTGCATCAATACTGAATGATGAAAATAATCTCATTTTGGGTAGTACCTTCGCAGAGTTGGGTTTACGTCAAAATCCAGTACAAATCGGAGGACATTCCTTTCAAATATCTGGATCATTTCCACTGTAGAGGGCGAAATGGTGAACCACATGTGGCAACGGCAGGTGATGACCGGCCTGATAAGTTGCTTGTAGACCAGTAGTTTGGTCACGCATTAGAAGTTTAAACTTAAACCTCCTAATGAAATGGATTCCAAGATATCTGGAGATCTGGATACAGAGTATGTGATGGAATCATCCGTATGAATCGTGGTCCTGGTTGCTGATGAATTGGATGGTTGATCTACGATGTAACTGTTGAATAGGACCGGGCCCAGCTTTGAACCTTGTGGTACGCCAGAGTTGATCATCTTCATCGCTGACTTCATGACTGGAATCCATACAAAGAAGTGTCTATGAACTAAGAAATTGTTCTCTTGTTGGTAATATTATAAGTTGTCACGGAACTTTTGCATTGCAAACATCGGTCCATTATCGCTCGTGGAAATTTATTTATTATTTCGTGTTAAACTTCTAATTTAATTTGAATTTAAAATGGTTGATAGTTGTGATATTTGCAATTCTGCCGTTTGCTCGGCCGATTTTGTTGGCTGCGGAGGCTTGTCTGGGGCTGCCATCCAGCTAATAAAGTCGACAAAAGGACTGTGCTATAAGTGCAAAGTCTGCAATGATCTTCCATTGCTGGGTCTAATTGCCAAACTTAGTTCTTTATCTATGGAACAAAAGCTTTTGATTAAACCAGTCGCACCCGTTTTTATAAGTGAAAACGCGTCGGCTATATCAAAAATTACGTCGGTTGTAACTGTCATTGCCACCGGAGGCACAGAAAACGCGTCGGCTGATTTACATAAGTAATGCCACCGCAGGCACAGAGAAATGGAACGAGGTATAGCGCAATAAACTTCGTAAAACGAGCAAAGAAAAACAAGCCTATAATAGTCAAAGAACAATCCCCCCAAACCTTTTGCCTTCTCCCTTAGTGAACTGCATGTCGCTGGCTTTCACGTTGATACGACGGATACCGCCCTGGTTAATTATATTTCGACCAAATTGGCCATACCGGATGGCCAAATCACTATGTTCCTCCAAACAGTGTTGCCAATGTTTTCATATACATTAGTAATGTAGTCACTCATCTTGATGCCACTTACTCTGTGTATTGGTGATGTCACTTGGAAGAATGTGGATGCTGATAAAAATTTAACACCGTTCAATTTAAAACACGAATCGGAACAAGTTCTAATCGATAGTTTTCTGTCTTTGAGTCTTTTTCAATTAAACAATGTCCGGAAAGCGTTGAATAGAATTTTAGATTTCTTAGTGATTCCAATAAAATCAACCACACGGCATTACTTTTAGAATTAAATAGTATTAACTCCGCGTTTACTTTTAACTTTTCTAAAACCAACTTTTACGGAACTTTTAGGCAAAGGTGAATTACAGTTCTCGGATGAGGATGTGATTAATGCATTGAAAAAACTTCATTGAAATAGCAACCCAGGACCTGATCGGGTACCAGCGATAGTATTAAAGAAATGTGTTTCTTCCGTTTTTCATCCACTTAAAATTATTTTTAACCAATCACTTAAAACTACATATTATCTTAGTGAATGTAAATACTCTTTTATAACTCCAATTTTTAAAAGTGGTTCTACACAATGCTTTCTGCGATTCCTAAATTGTCTGAAATCATTGTGAAGGATAAATTTTTTTTCGCAATAAAAGAGATTATTTCAAATAATCAACATGGCTTTTTTCGCGGTAGATCATGTACTTCTAATTTAACTTTACTTACTAATTATATTTTTATTAGCTTTGAGAACAGATTGCAGGTTGATGTACTCTACACAGATTTTACAAAAGCCTTTGACAGAGTGCATCACACCTTACTTTTAGCGAAACTTAATTCCTTAGGATTTCACTCATTAATGCTAACGAGTTTTTTATATTATTTAAAACATGGTTTGACATTTCGCGTTATAGGAGTAACTTCTGGCGTCCTCAAGGAAGTGATCTCGGCCCATTGCTATTTATATTATTTGTGAATGATGTCCATGATATCTTTCAATTTTGCAGACTTAACCTTCGCGGATGATTTAAAGTTATATTCTCATATAAACAGTACAGCTGACTGTATTCGTTTTTAGTTTGCGTTGATAGGTTGTCGAAACTGTGTAATTAAAATTCTTTTGAGCTTAACATATCTAAATGCAAATTTTTGTCAGCGTACCGCATTACAACGCCGCTTTCTTACGATTATTTCCTTTATGGTCATAGGCTTCAACGATTTAAGGAAGTCAAAGATCTCGGGGTCATATTTGACAGTAAATTAAGTTTTTCCTTTCATTATGAATACGCCGTTGCTAAATCTAATTCTGCTATAACTATATGCACCAGCAGCAGGAATCCTTGATGAGGGCGATGTCGAAGCCTCTTTCATTGAGGGAGTTTCAACGTCGCGGATGCCAAGGTTAAACTGAACCAGTTTGAGCATCATTGTTCACTGGTACAGACCTCTCCACGATGGTACCGTCTAAGTCTTCGGGAGATGATGGGTCATCATCTGAAGCCGTGATGCGGGGTGAGGCAGGTGTCGTTGGTATGGAGGGACCGACAGTGTTGGCGCGGTCCGAGGCTTCACCTCTACTACCTTTAGACCACACTTGATCCTGAAGTTTTTGGCTTTGAGTAAAGGGAGAGAGTCGGTGATTAGAGAAAGGACCAGCGAGCGGTCGGTTTTCTTTGCTTCCGGTCCGGGTTTTGATAGCAAAGTAGATTCTGCAGTTTGTCTGGTGCGCGAGGTTCGAGTGGAACACAAATTCTAGCCTTTGGCCTGTGGGGGATTTGACTCCGGTCCACTGCCTTAAGCTTGGAACCTGGCCAGATTTCACCGACGCTATCGATGGCGGCGGTAATAAAATCGACCGAAATTTGATCGTTACATGCTAGTAATTTGACATAGCCCTGGTGCCAGCCAGCATCTTTGAAGGTAGGTGGAGAGTTAGGATGGGTGGTGATACGCTGGTTAAAGCAGTTCATCACTCTGTCTTCAATAACCCTCCATTTATCGTAGGAGATCCTCCCTTCGTCGTCAGACAAATCCACAATAGCGACGACGAGGCTATCCTTAACCGTCTCGGAGAGTGTTTTGGTCTTCTTCGACGGTGTCGCGCTTGCAAAATCGTCCGACAGTAGCGAACATACGCTTGCAGCATCCTCGATGCAAAGGCTTTGCAAGTACTCCACACGCCAAGTGTTTTTGGAGCTGCTGGCATTGCCACCTATACCCGGATTTTTTTGAGGTCCGACCTCAAAAGGTGTTTCGTTTTTATTTTTGTTTTGTTTTTGGGACATTTTTTTTTCAATTTTGGTCCCACGAGTAGCTAGGAAAAGGGTGATACTTCCGCACAGAGCCCCGCGTTATGCGGATAAGGCAGGCTGATCCAGAGTTCGCCAGTTTCTCTGCATACACCGTTCGCGACTGAGCTATTTGTGATGTACCTGAGCCCTCAGCCCGGCACGGTTGGCACCTTGATCCAGCGCAGGGGGAGAGTATGGGAGAAGGAGAAGAAAGAAGGATGTGAGAGACTAGGTATGGGATGATTACCTCCTGGTTTTCGAGCTTCCTCTCGTGAATCGTTCATCGTCACGCAGCGGTACCGAGGGAATGTAATACACTCCCGATGTCGCACGTAGGAATGCGATTCATTCCCGATGTCGATTTCGAGCATCTTCAGCTCTTGCTAAGCCATCAAACCGCAACAAGGTGGGTAATCATCGTGATGGGAGATATTCTTCCACGCTGACAAAACTTAAGCGTTAACTTTTTAATCTACCCTATTCTTCTGGACTCTTTCCGAGTAAATATAAGTCCGTATGAGGAATCTTTATTTTCCTCCAACTACGGACCCATTGCACTTACGTCTCTTCTCCGCAAGGTCATGAAAATGCTGATAAACCATCAGCTTTTGAAACATCTTGAATTACGAAAACTGTTAAATGATTTAATGGTATATCCCACCGACAAATCTAACCACTCTCTGCATCATTCTGGGGAATGTAAGATTGTTGCGGTTGATATTTCAAAGACATTTGGCTAAATTTGGTATTATCCTCTTTTGTAGAAAATGCGTTTGCTGGGCAACGATGAATCTCTTCTTCAATGGATTAGAAACTACTTTTCGGAATGTTCCGTTCAAGTTGTTTTGGATAGTTTCAAGTCTCCTATTCATCAATATAAAATAGCTATACGTCTCTTATAAACTTGGCAGAAAAGATCCGACAAACTGTTGATAGGGAAAAGCCCACTTTTCTTATTCTTTTAAGTTTTACTGAAGCTTTTGACACTGACAATCATAATGTTTCATGTACGAAACTCATGTTCATTTCATGTACGAGACTCAGTTTCAGTTCTCTGTATTAAGGATACGGAATCTAATTCGAAGAATGGTGATTCTTCGAAGGCGCATTGCGAATTTGATGGCTACGTCAACAAAAGAAATTGTTGCATTAGGGAAGCTGAGAATCAACGTCCCATGTATTCACCACGAGCCACTGTTTGGTGCGCATTTTGTGCTGGGGGAGTGATTGGACCGTTCTTCTTTGAGAATGCGGATAACAATCCGGTCATCCTTCGTTACCGTGAGATGATAAAAATCTTCTTTTGGCCTCAAATTGCGGAAATGGATCTCGAAGACATGTGGTTTTAACAGGATGGTGCAACCTACCTCACAGCGAACGATACAATGGAGTTATTGAAGACAAAATTTGAAGAGAGAGTTACATCGCGCCCCTGCGATGTGAATTGTCCAACAAGATCATGCAATTTTATGCCATTGGATTTCTTTCATTGGGTGTTTTTGAAAGGAAAAGTGTATGCCAATAACGCAATTATAATACCTGAACTGAAAGACGAGATTCAACGCTCAATTGATGAAATTGAGCCGGTAGTATGGCAAAATATCAGCGAGCGGCATTCGTCGTAGATACAATTTTAGAGGAACAAGGGATAAATGGATGCAAAAGTGTACAAATTTGTCTTTTGTTAACTTGCCAGCAGCATTTTCTGAGGATAGACGCACATATGAAGAGTTCTTAGCGAAATTTGAATCTTTCATTAACCGCCAAAATACGAATATGAGAGATTCCATCTCACCTAATAGACAGCTACATACCGATTTCTGGCTACGGGAAGTAGCTACTCTGATTTGAGGTTCAGTACATACATACATTCATATGTACATGCATCGCAAAACCAAATTTAATAAAGTCAGTATCACCCCGTGGAAAATGATCCAGTGTGCGCTAGTCCATTCTGTAATCTTCTCGTAAAATGTATGTAAATACAATTTATTTTTCACAGGAAAATTATTTTCTTAAGCACAATTCAAAGATTTTTTTTCCGACGGTAGGTGAAAATCTTCAATAGACACTATGAGAATAGCAAACGCGTGCTCATAGTAGTGCCAGATTTTTACAGACTAAAAACACCACCCTTCGATATATATTGAAAGATACTGCAACTAAGATATAACTTATCACGCAATTTTTTTGTTACGATATAAAAACTTTTGGCAGGTTACTTTCCAATGAAAGATCCTACAGGTTCCACAATTTAGACGCGGGTAATCCTTTTCTCGCCAAGTCGAAAGGTTTAGTTGTTTGTAGTCGGCGCAATAAATTGCTCTCATCCAAACTTTGTAGGACTGTATGGTTGATACGGCTTGTATAAAAGCAGTTTGTTCTCGATACTCAGCTTGGAATGTTTTCCGAGTAACCAGAGCATTTCTCTATATTTGTGTTCACGTTCTTTACGATTCATTTTCACGTGCGACTTCCATTTCAGTTTTGCGTCGAGTGTCATTCCTAGGTATTTGGCTTCGTTTGCAAAAGGTATTCGGGCCAAGTTTAGAAAGATTGGCAAGTCATTAGTTTTCTTGTAGGTGAAATTCACGTGAACAGATTTAGATTTTAGTTTTGCCAGTCCCTCGTCCATTCATTTATGTTATTCAGTGCGTGTTGCAGTTTTGCAGTTATTTCTTCAATTGTTTTACCTACTGCTAGTATGCTATACTATGGGCAAACGTAGCAAGGAAAGTGCCATCTTCATTCGGTATATCACGAATATATAACGGGTAGAGAAGCGGCCCAAGAAATCTTCCTTGCGATATGTCTGCCGAAATTTCTTTATTCGCCGAGTATTGGTTTCCAAGTCTAACACGGAAGAGTTTATTCTCGACATACGATTCTAGATTATCGTATAGGCAAAGGGGGAGGATTTGTCTTAATTTGCATTTTAAGCCTTCCTGCCACACCTTGTCAAAGGCTTGCGAGACGTCAAGGAATACACTTCAGCATATCTTCTTTTCTTCGAGTGCTTTCTGGATTACGTCAGTAATTTTATTCAACTGGTCAATTGTCGAATGCTTACTTCTGAACCCAAACTGGTGGTCAGGGATAAGATGATTAACTTCTATAACCGGTTGTAGACGCCTTAGTAATATCCTCTCGAAGATTTTGAATATAATTGGAAGAAGCGAAATCGGTCTGTACGACTTCACCTCATTTGGAGGTTTTCCTGGTTTTAAAACTATTATGACTTCCGCAACTTTCAATCGACGCAGTATTTATAATGTGGAGAAGCCTAATTAATGCTTTTCTACGTAAAACTTTAAGAATTTCTCCGGTGATCAAATCATAGCCAGGAGCTTTCTTAGGTTTAAGAACCTCGATCTCATGTTTTAGTTCTCTTAGCTTTGCACTTGTAAGTGTTAAATCGTCAAAGGGTAAATCCGCCCGATTGCTATTAACATAAGCCACTTGCCTATTCATTTTGGTTTAATTTAATTGGCGGTGCGGGGATTTTGGTTCTTTTGGTGTCCTTTACAGCTTTCCGAAGTGAATAATTGAAATCTTTTTCCGCTGTTAAACTTTCAAGGTAAGAGCTTATGACACGAAGAGATCAACTTTAACCTCAAGTTCGTAGGGTGTCGTAAGTGGAACGTTCAGGTCAACATTATCTTTAATTTCGTTCTCAAACCCTTCCCAGTTAGTTGTTCTACCAAGTTAATTTCGCTGGCTTTAGGTTATAAACGAGTTTTTCGCCCAATAGCAAAATAACTGGAGAATGGTCAGACGACAGATGAAAGTACTCTTCAACTTTTATGTTGTTCGTAGATATTCCTTTCACAACGAAATCGATCAGGTCAGGTATTTTCGAAGTATCAGCTAGCCAGTAAGTCGGTTTGCCCTTCGAATGAAAATCACAAATGTACACAACTGCCCCATAGAGCATTCTATCTTTTTGCGCGATATATCTAAAAGATCGTTAGAAAATGGTTTCCAGCTAAAAATTATTAAGTTCTCTAACTAATGGCTAGCGCAGTCCTCAGATCTTAATCCTATAGATGATCTATTTGGGGAGTATGCCTAGAAGGTGCACATTACAACGAATAAAAGTTTCGTAAAAAAAAATTAAAACTAAAATTCAAAATTACAATAAAAAGAAGTAATAATAAATTATAAATAAATTAAAATTGCTTTAGCTTTGACCAGCAATATATATATGTAAATATATGTAGGTGCGGTTAGAATATTAATTATATATATTTAGTTTAGTTCTAAAATTTAAATTAGCTTTTTTTATTTTTTTTTTATCATTAAGAGGACAAAATTAAAATCTATAACAGTGGATTACTGTCGTCATGTATAGTGGGTCTTTATTAGCTATGTGTTTTTAAATTAAATATTAGGTAGTTGCTTTAAATTTAATTTGTTTTTTTTTTCTTTAATATCGTTGAAATAAATTAAAAACGATTAATTTGAATATTATATGAAGACACATTTTTATAATGAAAACTTTAACAATTTTTAAAACCTTAAACTGAATATTTATAAAGTAAATTTTACTATCAAAAATGGTCATCAAAAACATTAACGATTTAGTAAGTAATTTGTTGCTCAGATTCAACGAAGCCTCAATTCTGATTTAATTTGTTCATATTACTAGTAAGTAATTTTCTTTGCATTTCCATCACTTATATTTGAAAAACTACTATATAAGGATTTTGTTTTATTCGCACTTGTCTTCGGCTCATTTTAGGCCACAGCCGCAAGTCTATACAAAGGAAAGGAAAGAAAATTATACTTGTCCAGGACCCGATTCCAAGCAATGGGCTGGAGCATTGTTGAATTTTAAGGTAAGACAGAAAACAAGTTCGAAAAATATAAAAATACACATATGTAGACGTCTTAATTAATAACATTATGTTGGTCATATTTTTAAATATAAATTATAATAAATTTCTTAAAGGGGTTTTCATAAATTTAATTTTCAAAATTATTTGTTGTTTAAATTCGGATTGTAAATGGAAAAGAACTTCGACAATTATTTAAAAAAGAGTTCAATAAAAGATTAAGGTTGATTAATAATAATTTATACCTCGAAGATATTACCGAAGCAATTCAAATTAAAAAAATAATAGTTGACAATAAGCAACTCGGTTTGAAACAACAAAAAAATCGTAACAGGCGATCCAAAAATCCAGATAATCCACTATCTGAGGATGAGATAAAAGATTTCGTAAATCATCTAGTATTTGAAGTAAATCAACCAAACGAAAATGATCTAGATGGGATCTTAAGAGACAAAATAGGTGAATCATTTAGTTTTTACTACATTAACGCTGAAAAATTAATTTCGTACCACAAACCTTAACTGCAAAAATAGATTTCTAACATCTGCATTTTCAAAAGTGCAGGAAAACGTATTGACATTTATTGTGTTATAAGGGAATCAATAGATTCAGTGAAGTTACTGGACTATATAGAAGTATTGCGTAGAGCACTGCAGACTCATTATAGAACAGCAATTTCACAAGCCGTATCCATAAGTGAACTTGTTGGTATAGGTAAAAGACGTAAACTTACACAGTGAGAACTATGACAATACAATTATTTGGATTAATAGTGAAAGCTACTGAAGACTATCGCAACCATTCCCACGACTACGATTTCCGGGGAAATAAGTTTTGAATTTTGAAGATTTCGATGAAATGAAATGAAATATAAAGGGTGGCCAATCTGTTGGTTTCTTTTCAAAAATATTTCTCAATGAAAGTTGCTTTATTGAAAAGAGTAAACCTTCTGATTAATTATGGAATATTATTTCATTTAAATGCTGGCTTGTCAGTAAGCCATCCTACCGACTCAATTTTTCAATACATTTTCGATGGTTTCGGCATCTAGTTCACAAATAGCTTGACCAATATTGTTCTTGAATGCCTGAATCGGTTCTGGATTATACGCATAGCATTGATCCTTAATGGCGCCCCACAAAGAAAGTCCAACTGCGTCAAATTGGAAATCACCAAAACGACTGATTACACGATTACTGAACTTAGTTTGCAATAAATCGATTGTTGGATGCCTTATGTTGCACGTAACCCGAATATTTTTATGTGTGCGCAGGCCTATACTACTACATGGCATGATCGTTTGGTGGCCTACTCTTAATGCGGTTATCAAAAGTACAAACATCTGCATATTTGTGTATCAGTGGTGCACTAAGAACTAATCCTTCTTCAACATTAGAGATCATATTTCACCTCCTACCGCTAGCTATACATATATGGAAAACAGATGGCTGCCAGTGCGATCATCCATCTTAAACCCTTAACGCAGTTATCATGTTGATCAAGTTATATCGTTGGCCACGGTCGGTCTTCGATTTAATAAACTTCACCCGCAGTGAATGGGACAATGATGCCACCTTGGATAATAGTTCAACTCACTTATACACAGATGACTCCAAAATCAAAAGCAGGAGAGTTGTGATCACTTCTTTGAATACCTTAATCTGGTCATCTTTTCCACCTTTTTGATTCCGGTAGCGTTTTTCAGGCGGAAATTATGGCGATCAAAGAAGGCTTCTGCTGTACTGAAGGCTTGGAAATGACAGAGCAGTTCAACATGCGCCTTTGCTAGGTGCCAGGTCTTAGAGACATTCCGCAAAACTCCAAGGTGAACGAGCTCAGCAGAAGTGGCACAACTCTAAGGATTCTGGAATGGGAAATGTTTTCAGTTTTGGTGATGTATGTATGTAAGTGTCATTGATATTTGCAGAAGCTTGAACAACAGAGGGCATTGCATTCGGTTCTTGAAATATTGAAGTCCATTGTTTCTAGAAAATTTTATTTTGTTGTCGAAATCAGAATTTAATGAGCTTAACATAAGCTGCTGCTCCAGTGCAACCCCCGAAGAAATTCTTGTTCACATTTTTTCTGCATTTCACAGTAGCCCCGGCCTTATATGACCGACAATTTAACTCTCAACCTGTTAGCAACTCAAGTCATACCATTCGTTTTCTCTTTATTTAATTTTCCACAAAACGGTAGCTATTAAAATATATATATATATATATATATAAGATGGGTTTAAAACTTTTTAAGAATTTCAATTCTCTCAATAGGCAGTACAATAAGTGTCATTACTGGATGCTGTCTAATAGACAAGAATGCCACAAGGCTGGGCCTTTTTGCGAATGAATTTTGTCTTTCGACTTTGAAGCTGCGTGGATGAAGAAGATGATGAAACTATTCCTCACTTTATTTGTTTCTTCCCAGCTCTCTACCGCAGAAGGAAGCTTCACTTAGGAGCCTTCTATTATAATGACTTAGACGATCTGATAAACATAGATATCAAAAGCCTATTATACTGCATCAGATCAAAATGATTTAACGAGTAGGTAGAGAGAAACTTTTTCCTATGATCCATGCGGTATCACAATGAACCTATTGTTGGTCTAAGTGTGTTGGCGTTTCTGAGCTGCCAGCCACTTTAAGCAAACCAAAGCAACCAAATCTTAAATGTCCGCCTGATACAAGGAAAAGTCAATTACAAAGCAGCCATAGACCAGGACAGATCAGTGATTAAAGCTGCCACGAAAAACCTTACAAATGAGGTTAAAGCGTTCCGCACCCATGTCAGGTACTTCTCCAAACTCGGGTATTTATTTGCCTAATGGAGTTATTGAATTAGTTCATGATGCTACGAAATTTATAACTACTATGATGGGTTTCCTTTTTCTTCAGCACTTCTTTATATATGTAGGTACCATGTTTGATGTTCTTCCAACAGGCTGTAGAATTGACAGACTACGAGGTGAGCTAACTCTGGAGCGTGCCTCATATTGAGTATGTTGAAAACATAAGAGAGACAGTCATCCCTTAAAGCAACCCCAGTCTTCTTTATGGCCTAACCCTGAGCCTTATTTATTATAATCGCGAAACAGACCTTTAATTAAAACTATAATCGTTTAAAACAAAAGGGGTAGTCAGATTGAATAAGAGTGATGCGAGGTATTAACACAGTTTCCATTTATCACATTCATATGGAGGACTTTTACTTGTAATCTATTTCCGTTACATATTTTGGAAGAGCTTAAATTCCTTAAGAGCATAGCAGGTGCGCCCTCCTTCAATCTTAGTGTGTGCGTATATATGTATATCTTCAATAAGCGTCTTTATATCCCTAACGATGTGACACAAACTATTGGGAATTGTTACTTTCCCCATTCTTCTATTATATTTCCGTCGCCTATTTTTTAAAGTAGCTGCGCAAACTCTTCACCACATATGACATGTCCCAAATGTACTCTCAAATCTTTTGGAGTACGACTGACAACGTCTGTCTAAAGCCACCAGCAAGCAGTATAGCGACTCCTCCCATGAGCATAGTCTTACTTTGCAAATCCTTGGAACGACTGACAACGTCTGTCTAAAGCCACCAGCAAGCAGTATAGCGAGTCCTCCCATGAGCATAGTGTTAGTTTGCAAATCCTTAAGCGTCCTATTCAATGCCTCAATTGCTCTTTTGTGCACTCATCACACTATGAGTTTGGATTATCGAATAACATGAGCCATATTATTTTGTTTAAATACACATGTTGCAAAAAGGACTTTCAAATGTGTTTCAATTGAGAGGTAAATGCACAGGCCTGCCACCCTCCAACAGTGTTGCAGCTATTCCAGACTTGTGAGGCAAGTCTTTCCGGTTCCGCCTGGATCGCCTAAGAAGAAAATCTTACAATCTGTTGATTTTAAGTTTGCAATGATTTCTTCATAAACTTTCTTCTGATTACAGATTAGAAGCAGCTGGTTTTCCGAAATTATCTTGGATAGGTCGTTATGTGACGTTTCTCTTAAGTTGAATTGCTGGTATGATTTGATTAATTGTTATGAGCACTGCTCAGCTTCAGAACAACGCAGGATGATTTATAGTTTAAAGGGAACGGGACAAATTTACTAAAAACACATTTTTTGTTTTTTTTGAGTTTGGGCTATCTTTCTTCCACTTAAACCTCGAATTTCGGAAAATCCCTTCTTATCAGGTTATAAGGAATTACTGTTTAAAATTTCAAGTTACTACTTCTAGGGATTTTGGAAAAACTGTGGTTTCAAGGACTTTTGTGGCTGAAGCTTTTTTGCTATCTATCTATCGATTATTTCTCTATGTTACAAATTATGTGTCAAACTTAATATACCCTTAGGATATGGGTTTCTTTATGTACACTAGCATCTCATTTCAGTGGTTAAAGCTCAAAATTATTTTATTTACATATATTTTAGTTTATTTATATATTACTCATTAAATAAAAAAAAGTGTACCTAATCAATCAATATTTTAAATAATTTATAATTCAAAGTAAATACCCAATTATTGACCCTCCAAGGCATTTTCCCATCACTTTACATATGTCAAAATTAATTATACGCCGAATGCAATGTTTGTGATCCTGGACAGTCTTACAGATAAAGAGGGGAATGGAGATGACCCGACTGGCGTTCACACGCTTGTTTTGATGTTGTTTCCTTTTTATGCACTTCAATGCACTTTACTCTAAATAAACGTTACGTGCGCAAAAATGTCTGTTTTACTTATTTTTTTTTTTTATTAAATTTTGATTTTGGGCTATTGGTGTTGGTTTGTTTGGTTTGTTTGACTAAAGGCAAATCGGCCCTTGAAATTGGACACTTTTTTCAAAATCTTGGCGACTTTTGGGACAATTTTTTAGTTTTTACTCATTACTTTTGAAATCATTTATTTTTATCTTCATAAAAGATTTTTTTGTAGTGTATGCTAATTTTTTTTTACCCGGCGGCCACACGAGAAAGTTCTGTCAAACAAGTAGCTTTCAGTATACTATGTGTATAATTCCTATTTGTGTACTTGCTGTGACGTAGGCTGCACGCCAAACTTGACAAGCAAGTTGCTTTCAGGATTCATTTATCAATTGTGTTGTCAAATTACTTGCTTCACTTATGGTTTGGGAAACTCTCTACTAGTTGACCGGCAAGTATTTTGCATTTGATTTCAGTTTCACGTCGTAGTTGGTACTGTTTTACTCCTTTTATATTTCTTTTAATATAAATTAAAACGATATTTTAATGACTATACATATATTGGTGTGCTTTAAGTTTGCAAAATTATTAACGGCAACGTTGCTCATCAGTGATTACTTACACTCGGATCAGTTAACTTTGAAGGGATGTTGCATGCGATTTTTCCTCTATTATGTCTTCTATCACTGACAAAGAGAAAACCTGTGCGACAAAATTGCCAATTGATTTGAAACGGACTCTACCAATATTGCCCGCCGGATGGTTGCGCTAATATGGTTTATTTGGACGTTTGAACTAATGAGTTCGCCATATAGCGTACAGATTTTTGTTTTAATAAATGGGAACCCAACTTCACATGACAAGACTTTTTCAATATATGTATGTATTTCAGTAGGATTCTCTACCATAGAATTC
Organism: Xylota sylvarum; assembly: GCA_905220385.1. NCBI lineage: Eukaryota > Metazoa > Arthropoda > Insecta > Diptera > Syrphidae > Xylota > Xylota sylvarum. The sequence continues at coordinate 65,632,030 of LR999958.1, read as the reverse complement.
TAACAATTTTGCTACTTGTGGGAGAAGTGGTGAAACAATTCTTCCTAATTGATTCGATGTACCTTTAAAAACAGGGAAGAAAGCTCTTTACGTATGTGAGTGCAAGAAAAAAAAGATTGTAATGAACATTATCTATTGTATTCAAGCCAAGACGAACCAAGTTCTTTAGATTTCCTATGCTTTCGGGTATATCTAAAACTTCATTTCACTGCCAGTCCAATGCATTAAGGTTTACGCTATTTCCAATCTCGTCCGGTAAATGTTCCAACTGATTGTGTGAAACATCCAACGTTGTTAAATTTATCAAGTAACCAATGGATAAACTTAGTTCACGGATCTTGTTCCCTTAGACTCAACAAAGTCAAATTACTCAAATGTTTGAAATCTGGTCCAACACAAGGAATGCAATTAAATCACAAGTATAATGTTGTGAGAAATTTTAGTTTGTAGATGACGCCAGGAATTTCTGCATGCACATTATGTCACAAATCAATAACCTTTAACTGAGCTAGATTTTATAAGGAATTTGACAGAGTGGTAAGTGAGTTCTCGTTCAATGCCAAAGTTTTCAAATTAACCAGTTTCAGCGTTGCAATCCTGTTACCATACAAATAAAATTCGGTTAGATGTGTTCATCCCTTGACGATTGACGGAATTGTTTCTATTGAAAATTTACTTATATCTAGTCTTTTGATACCCTCATCACGGCATCACTGCAGAGTCAAAGGACAACGTCCTGATCGGCAGGAATTGTTTTACGTTTTTAGTGGTTGGTTTTGGCTTTTTTGATTCAGGATGTGTGACTGTAACAACTTTTCAGATTCCTAATACACCTTCTGATCCGCCCGCCACCACTTCTGCTTATGCTTGTTCCGAGTGATGAACACAGGTGCATACTTTTTTTTTTTTACATAGGTATTTAGGGTATTCGCGTTGCTTGTAGCTGTTTGTGTTTTTTACCGAAACATGAACAAAATTATCTCAATGACAGTTACGATGATTTTTGTTAGAAAGTGATGCACTTTCCACACCAATTAATTTTTTTCTTTTAACTACCATGGAACATACGATAAAAGAAATTTATCGAACCTACGACACCTTATCATTTGTCATTTGTCTTACTCTAAGTAAGAGTAATAGCAATAGGGCTGTATATTCCAAATCAAATTTCAAAGACTGCATCACTTTTTAACACAAACTATCGTAATTTTTATTGCACTGTATTTTTAGTAGAGCCGATCTAATTGATTCTTGAAACAGTATTGCTTATTTTTTGCTAACAAAACTGGTACAGGCTACGCACATACCTTTGTAAAAAAAAGTATGAACTTGTGTTCATCACTCGGAACAAGCACAAGCAGTTGTGGTGGCGGATCAGCAGGCGTGTTAGGAATCTGCAGCTAGGGCAGATTACTAATTACTATTAGGAAATACCTCTAGAAATGCGCCCAAAAGTTGTGACAGTCAAACATCCTGAGTCAACAAAGCCAAACCACAATAAACGTGCATCAATTCCAACTGATCAAGAAGTTATACTTTGACTCTGCAGTGATGCCGTTGTGAGGGTACTGGACCTAAATAAATTTGCAATAGCAGTAATTCCATCAACGGTCAAGGCCTGCACACATTTAACCGAATTTTATTTGTATATTAACAGGATTGCAATGCTATAACCAGAGTACGATTAATTTGAAAACTCTTGCATTGAACGAAAACTCTTTTACCACTCTGATAAATTTCTTATAAAATCTAGCTCAATTAAAAGTTCTTCACTTGCGACATAATAGGGTTGCAGAAATACTTGGCGTTATTTACAACCTAAAATCTCTAACGACATTGCACTTGTGATTCAATCGCATTCCATGTGTTGGACCTGGTGTCAAATATTTAACTAATTTGACAATGTTAAGCCTAAGGGAGAATAAAATTCGTGAACTAAGTTCATCGATTGGGTACTTGATAAATTTAACAAAGCCCGATGTGTCACACAATCACCTGGAACATTTACCAGATGAAATTGGAAATTGTATAAACTTAAATGCATTGACCTTGCAGGTGCAAAGAAGTTTTAGATATACCCGAAAGCATAGGGAACCTCAAGAACTTGGTTCGTCTTGGTTCGGAATAAGAATAATAGATCATATTCAGTACAATGTTCTTTTTCTTGCACGTACATGTGTAAACAGCTCTCTTCCCTGTTCTTAAGGGTACCACTATTGGTTCACCACATTGGTTCCACAATGTTGGTAGAGTCTGTTTGAAATCAATTCGCAATTTGTTCACGCACCGTTTCAGAGATGTTGACTGCCCCGAGTGCGAGCAGTCACTGATGAGCAACGTTGCCGTTGATAGCTTTAAGAAAGTCGCCCAGGGTAGAAAAAGTGTCCCCACTAAATTTTTTGGAAAAATATTATTATAATTAATAATAATAGAAATACAAATAATTTTTAAAAACAATTTTATATTTCTTATAATATATAATATAACATACTTAATACAAACTACGAGTGAAACCGAAATCAAATGCGCGCAATACTTCTCTTATAAGTTACGGATACAGGCAATACTATCTATTATTTTCTTATGTGATTACTCATATGACAAGGACTTAAGATTCAAGTGACAGTCTTGGACGATTGTAATCCGGCGGTCACAAGAGCAAGTTCTGAGAAGCAAGTTGAGGCCCTGGATATTTACATCTATAAAGGCACAGAGGTGGGTAGGTGGTACCTATTAAGAGCATGGTAGAGAGGTTCACAGATAGATAATGTGATTGGATCAGTACAATAGAAGTCGGGAAATGGACTAATTTCCCTGCCTTCTTTTTCTTCTTAGGTGGCGCTACAGTTCGGGGTGAACCTGGGTCTCCAATAACATGCCTCTCCAGTTAGCCCAATCCGATTGGGATCTCGTTCTACTTGCGCGCGCCACCTATGGCGAAATCTTCCTCTACGGCGTTGTTCCACTAGACTAGATTCGATGACTATACGGGCCGGAGCATTTGTGTTCATCCTCTCTATATGTCCTAAACATCTTAAACGACTGATGCGTAAGTTTTTGGTCGAGTTGATGTCGCTGTACAGTTAGTATAGTTGATCGTCAAATCTGCTCCTCCATAGCTCCTCAACGCGAACGGGACTGAAAATTTTACGAAGAATGTTTCTCTCGAAGCGACCGACTATATCTCCATTCACTTTAGATAGAGTCCAAGCTTCAGCGCCATAAAGCAGAACTGGGATGATCAAGGACTTATACAGAATCTGCTTAGTTGTTCGAGTTAGGGCTCTGCTATTCAATTGCCTTCTGAGCCCAAAGAAACTGCGTTTGGCAAGAGTTATTCTTCGTTTTATTTCTGCCGTGGTGTTATTGTCAGAATTGATAGCAGAGCGGAGGTAGACAAAGTCCCTTACTACCTCAAAGTTATAGCTGTCGATTGTGACGTTCTGTCCAAATCGTCAATGTTGTGTGTCCCTTCTTGTTGACATCATATATGTACTTAGTTTTTCCCTCATTTGTCGCTATACCCATTTTGGCAGCTTCCGTTTGAAGCGGTGTTGACTTGTGAGTCCCGCACAGTCCTTTCAAGTATGATGTTCAAAAAATCACATGACATCATCTTCTGTAAATCAGTTTTTGACATCAGAGGTCTCGGTGGAATCTTTACTGACCTTGATGGAGCAACGAGCGTCTCCTTCGTTAACAACAAACAAGTAAACGCGTTTAGTTTGGCAGGGATGCCAAAACTAGACATGGCTCTGTATAGCTCGACTTTGCGACTTTGAAATCGATAAAAAGATGGTGGGTATCGATTTGGACTTTTTGGGTTTTATCCAGGGTCTGTCGAAGTGTGAAAATTTGATCGACGTTTTTCAGTAAAACTGCAATCAGATTTTTGCTTTGGAGCTTTTGAGCCCTTACAGATAAAATGAGGTCATTAATAGTTTCGCAGAATGTTCTGCATGTAAGTCTTGGGCTTTTCCTATTACCAGAATCGTAGTTACTTTTTTGAACTCACTCCAAGAATTGGAACGTTTAGCCTTGTTAAACAGCACTTAACTTTTTTTTATCATTTCTAGGGCATTCTATCTGCTTATTTACTCTTCTTGCTTGCACCTATAATATAGGCCAAGTATAGGATTCGTGCAGATTTTCGATGATAATCTGTCAATGTTAATAAATCGCGGAATTGTCAGAAATTAAACTCTGTTAGAAACCGGAATGACAGCTCTTTGTACGACTTGCTTAGTCTCATATATTTCCAATAGTTTTCTCGTTAATTTTGTAGAAAGGCTTTGAGCTGACTTTTACAAGCCCAAGGTTCCCCTATGAGTAGTATGTTCAGGCTTTTTTTAAAAAACCTGGTCGCAACCGTCGTTGAGGCGTGGCCATGATGGCGCCCAGGATTTAAAATTCGAAAAAAAGGTGGCGGATTTGATACTATTTGATTTGATTGTTTAAACTGTTTCATTTCTCAAGCATCGGGCAAGATTACACAGTCATGCCATCAGCTTCAACAACTTTATCAATTTCAGTTTAGATAACGCTATCTGAAGTGTTTATTACAGATCATCGTCCAAATTGAAGGGATCATTTTGCTGGCAGCAAACCGGTTATTGTCACCGATAATAGCCTCCAGTAGTAGTCTTTCCCTATCCTTAACATATATTTTACGACTCTATTATTTGATTTTATTGACTACTGCTTGTTCTTCTTCCACCCTGGTAAACCTCGTTCGGAGAAAAACAACCTCTTGAGGGGTTAAAGGATAGCCCGTGGAGTTCCGCCAATAATCCAGACTAAACTGCTGCAACAATACAATGGTTTAGGAACTCGCAAAGACAAGACTAATGACCTCTTCCGATGATTTGGCAATTGCCTGTTCCTAGTTCGACGTTAGTCATGCCGGCTCTTCAGGTGAAATGTCCGCTCATTTGCCCTGCTCATCTAAAATTCACCTAAGCTAAAAGTAGCTCATAAAAACATTATGAAAATAACGTATACATTTATAAACATACATATGTTTATATGGGCGCAGGGACATAAGTACCATTATTTTCTTTTGGGACCTACATATGTCCCACTTAACTGGGACATAAGACCCAAATTGAATTAGGGACTTATGTCTCACCCCATCAGGACATAAGTCCAAAATTTTTTCGCAATTGGCCTTATAAAACTTTGATAGAGCGACATTAGGCAAATTTTGCTTTATGTCACTTATGTATATGCATAAACAGTGAAATACCTATGCCACCTTCCTGCTTAGGGTCACTGTTGGATTTGGGGTAGGTGCGAGGTTGGGTATATGCAAAATTTCTTTATATCCATGCTTCGCATGGATTTAAAGGAACTGCATATACTCAACCTCGCACCTACCCCAAATCCCTACTGTTTATACATATGCATAAGCGACATAAAGGAAAATTTGCCTAATGTAGCTTTGCCATGTACTTACTTGTTTCATGCTCTTCTGGCATAAGACCCAACACTTTTTAATGGGACTTATGTCCCGAAGCGGTGGGACATAAGTCCCGGAAAAAAAGTTTGGGACTTATGTCCCTGCGCCATATACATATATCTATGCATTTCTACACCAATCTTTAAGATTTTATTCGCCATTTTCACACGGTAAATATGTACTTACTCATGTTGATGATTTTGTAACAATGGCTGAATTTTCTTGACTAATACATACTTACATACTCGTATGTACATCTTTTGTTTATTTCAGAAAACATACATAGGTTCTTTGGTTAATTTAAAACTCCTGCAAAAATTCAATACAAAAAATAATTAAATATTGTAATTAAAAAAACATTATTTAATTTAAATAAAATAAAATATTAATTTCTCTTGCTTAGATAACGGAGCAACAAAATTCTATTTAAAGGAAATGTTGGAACTCACAAAATTTTTAATTCAATTCTACATCCAGCGGATGAACATCAATTTTTTGTTGTTCCATTACTAAAGCCTTAATTTGAAAATATATTTATTTTTATGATTATTATTGATATAAATTATATTGGCTAAATACAATAGGGTTATACTTTCAAAGAACAGTCGTAATGCCAACTCTATAAGAATGTACATATGTATGTCACATTTCCGATATTTTAATGAGTTTTGAAAATAGATGTAAAAACCGCTTTACCTAGTGTTTTTTTTTTTTCGTAATTCTAATGAATTTGTAACAATGTGTAAAATAATATCAAACATACATACATATTTCATATCACTGCTTCGCATCAGTAGCGGAAAAAACTGAAAAGAGAATTTTACAAGAAACTTATTTTACATTTCGCTGATTCCTTGACAACTAATTTTTTTGTCGCTTTCTTACTGCTTGTACAAGATTGCTCCTAATGTCCGCTGTAGTTTTAAATCCGCTCCAATGAATTTGGGATAAAAAAAAAAGGATTTTGCTTCGGCATTGGTTCTTGGCTCTCAAGGGCCTGTCTTTCAATTTCGCTACGTTTCAAACCACAAGACAGTGGTATTTACCGTACATATTGGATATTCAGTTAGAAACTTTCAAACAGGAACCGTAATGCGAACTGTATAACCATGTACACGCTATTTTCTTACTGCTTGTACAAGATCATTCCTAATCATTCAATTCAATAATCATTCCCGCCGTAATTTTAAATCTGTGCTAATGATTTTGGGGTACGAAACGAGAATATTACGCTGATAATTCCAACTGTATGACCCTTTCTGTTCATAGCATTTCTGAACACAACTCATTTTCTTGCTGTTTCTACAAGATCGTTCCTAATGCCCGCCGTAGTTTTAAATCTGTTGCAATGAATTTGGGAAAACGACTTATTTTCTTACTGCTTGTACAAGATCGATCCTAATGTCTGCTGTAGTTTTAAATCCGCTCCAATGAATTTGGGATACAAAAAGAGGATTTTGCTCCGGCATTGGTTTCTTGGCTCTCAAGGGGCGTGTGTTTCTATTTTACTATGTTCAAACGACAAGACACAGTGGTATTTACCGAACATATTGGATATCTAGTTAGAAACTTTCAAACAAAAACCGTAATGCGAACTGTATAACCATGTACACGCAATTTGTGAAAACAACTTAATGCCCGCCGTAAAACTTGGTGCTGCCGGTGGCAGTTCCGCCGATAATGCGAACTTTGTAACCATGTTTATACGCAGCATTTCTGAATACAACTCATTTTTCTACTGCTTGATCGTTCCTAATGTCCGCTGTGGTTTAAATCTGTTCTAACGATTTTGGAATACGAAACGAGGACATAACGCGAATAATTCCAACTGTATATCCCTCTCTGTGCACAGCTTTTCTGAAACCAACACGTTTTCTTTCCGCTTGTTCAATTCACAATTAGATTACCGGAAAAACTACTTGATCATCTAAAACGATCATGTAGTGCAAGGTTTTGGACTGACTAATGGAAGAGAGAACCCGATATTCTTTCTTTTATTTAGACCACTGCAGTAGCTGACTTAATGACTCGTCATCATACACTTTCTAGTTAGAATCCTACTTTTTGCCCACTCCTACTGTAACAGTAGTGTAGTTCTTTCCCATAAGTAGTATAGTATGTCAGCAATCTATCTTGATGATATTGTAACAACGTGTAATTTTCATTTTTATGGGATTATGTACACATTTTCCATGGTTAATAGTTATACATATGTACAGTGTTGAGAATAATTTTTCATGCAAATCCATTTTAAATAAAACAACAGCATTTCATAGTCAAAAGGAACAAAAAGGAAATTAATTACGGTCCACTTTATTCCACAATTCTTTGATTTCCTTTTCTAGTTGCACTTCGATCCGAACATTTTTACTCTCTTTGTAACAATTCACAATTTATGCCCATCATTTTTCTTTTATTATAATTTTGAATTTCTTTATACTTTTCATATTTGCTTTATACTTTAATATTTTCTTTATACTTTTGAATTAAATTACTTATTTTAGAAAATTTCTATAATTAGTGTACCAAAAGTTTATAAAGTGTCACCATATGTTTTGACATGAAAGCTCTATCAGCTGTACTTACTTCAAAAGCTCCACCAAATGTGTATAAATAGCCAGTATCGATCGCACATTCTTCACTTCCATCCGTCGACACCTTAGCACAAGTGCGCTATTGACACCAGATACGATGACATCATGAACAGCGAAATCTACAAAAAAGCATCCAGCAGTCATCACCGCGGCTAACCCCGCCACTACTTTCTTCATTTCCTCTTCTCTTCTTTTGTCTTTCCTATTCTTTCAAAAACACAAAACATTAATATATAATTGCAATTTTGTGTAATTTTAATTCTGATTTTTGATTTTGACGCCGGCTCTATTATTATTATTAGCTTAATACAAGCAAACTTAAACATTCTAAACTTAACAAACTATCTTAAGATCTAGGGGGCGAAGGGAAGACAGGGCTAGGAAGAAAAACAGCGGTGCTGAAGAAATTTGCGAAGGAATATTCTGAAAGTCGGAAGAATTTTCCGTATTATTAGCCAGGCGCAACATTCTGGCCATTGGTGAATTAAAGCCGTAATTTGTCCTATGAGGATTGATACGGAAAACAGGTATGGACCTTAGGTTGCGGAGATTCGTGCTAAAGAATACCGATTCGAGAAACGTGGGACAATCAGTTCGACCGGTAATTAGCTGATGAAGGAAATGTAAATCAGTGATTTCGCGACGGTTTTCGAGGACTGCAGACGGATAAGTTTTAGACGATCGGTGTAAGGAGGCAAACTGTTTCTGTCGGTCCAGACGAAGTCGCGAAGTCGATAAATTATATATAAAAAAAAAAAACATATATAGATTAAGTAAAGACAATAACTAATATTGTGAAATATTTTATAATCCCTTTTACGAAATATGTTGGGCCCCTTTTGTTGAGTCAACTTTTTTATACCTTAGTTATAAGTCTAGTTATAAGCCAAATTGTATATAATAATTAGGACACAATAAAGAAAAACTTAAATCGACTCACATTCTTCACTTGACCATTCAGTTCGACAAGTCTTCTACTGTCTTTGGGAAACACATCACACTTTCTGCGCGTCAAGCCTACTGCTTATCTTAATTGGTTCGTTGGTTGAGTTTTAAATGTTTTACTGTTCAGTCAGAAAAGAACTTTTGAGCGTAGATAAATCAAAATAAAATCAAGCTCAATCTTTTATTACACCGAGAGAGGTATGTCGAATTTTGGTAGACGTCTACTCGCCCTAACTGCTTTACGTTCCCATCAACTGCCACGACGAACATCGTCCACCCTACATCTTCTATTTTTCTATCCAAATGTTTCCACAGATGCTTAATTGGGTTGTGATCCTATTGTCAATAAAAAGCTCTTGATTCTAACCCAATTCGTATGTTTTTCTTTGAGACCATACGAAAAGAATTCGGTTAACGAAGAATTGTCTATTTCAACCTGAGATCAAATCCCGCCAAATCTCGAGAAAAGCTGGGGAGCTTTTCATTCAGTAGACCCAAATCTCTCTATGTTATGTGGTACGTAGCCCCGTCTTGTTGAAACCACATGTCGCTCACATCAATGTCTTTTATCCCATAGTAAAAAAGTTGGTTATCATTTCACTATGAAGGAATGCAATGGCTATTCGTGTAAAATTGATGGCATTAAGTTGAAAAATTATCATCAAATGACCACCTCTTGACATACAATACTTCCGATCTTATTTATATAATCTTATTTATATGTCCCACTCCATCGGGACATAAGTCCCAAATCGAATTAGGGACTTATGTCGCACCGCATCGGGACATAAGTCTCATCAAAAAATGTTGGGTCTTATGTCCCACCTAACATATTTGTTTTTATATAAGTTTAGAGAATTCAAATACTCAGAAGAGCATGGAACAAATAAGTACATTGCAAAGCTACATTAGGCAAATTTTGCTTTATGTCACTTATATGCATTAACATTGGAATATCTATGGGGGCATGCTGCCCCTCTGCACCCCCCTACGTGGGGTCACTGTAGGATTTGGGTAGGTGCGAAGTTGGGTATATGCAAAGTTCCTTTAAATACATGCGAAACATGGATATAAAGAAACTGTGCATATACCCAACTTTACACCTACCCCAAATCCAACAGTGACCCCAAGCAGGAGGGTTGCAGGGGGCAGCATGCCCCCATAGATAGTCTACTGTTTATACATATAAGTGACATAAAGCAAAATTTGCCTAATGTCGCTTTATCAAAATGTTATAAGGCCAATTGCTAGAATTTGGGACTTATGTCCCATTTTCGGCAAAAAAATTTTGGACTTATGTCCCGATGGGGTGGGAAATAAGTCCCTATTTAAATTTGGGTCCTATGTCCCAGTTAAGTGGGACATAGGTCCCAAAAGAAAAAAAAGGGACTTATGTCCCTGCGCCGCCTGATATACCTTACGAAATTTTTTCCTGAAATGTGTCAACACAATACACCAAAATACAATGTATCATGAACCATCACACTCAACATACTAGCACGATATTGCTAAGAGGGACGGACTGTCCCAAATCGCAACACATTCAGACAATCAGCACGAAACATGACAGTCACCAACACATCACACCAATATAACATCGAGCGAGAGAGGACGGACGGTCCTAGGCATCAAGTTTACAAGTGCGACATAACGACAACACCAACCCAACAATATACCAATGAAGTGACACCTAACGTGAAAAGGAATTGTGGGGCACAGATCAAGACGAATTTCCGAGCAGCGCATCAATGGCCGAGAGCCCACCATATCTCTTAACTTTAGATTAGCTTGACGCATGGTTGTTTGAAAGCCGGGATTGTAATCGTTTCCTTCTCCTACTCCGAGCCTACATTGTCTCGAATCACCTCCAACCTCCTACTTAACGCAATCAAGTCCGAAATGGACTTGGGGTTAGCCAACCTGAGTAGCGTCTGGTAGAATGGACAGCCAGTATCCTTTGCAGACTCTCAAGCTTTCACCTCTCGCTTAGCGGTTCAGAGAGCCTGTAAAACATGTATTTGTTGGATCACCTGAAAGAGGGTCAGGTGATCAGTGATTAGATGCATGGAGCAAACAGATATCAATACATATCTGGCATTGGAATGTGTTCATAAACTCAATGAGTGCTCCTCTCGAAATGAGATGACGGTGCTCTGGTTGAGAGGGTACGTATGGATTAAGGGCAACAAAAAGGCGAACTCTCTAGAACACCTAATTACCAACTGGGCCGCGACGGTACACCAGAGACGGTGGTCAACTGTGGAAGGTTGCAGGCAGGCGAAAATATCTATTAAAATGCCGATTGGCACCACTCATAGAGAAGTTCTAAGCTTAGGGCAAAGAACACTGAAATGGGTGGTTATTTACAGGTTATGAAAATTTCGGGTATCACTTAAAGAACATGGGTCTTCTGGAGGATGGCTTCTGTGAACTATGCCTGGAGGAATTCGGGACGGCAGCGCTTATATTATGTCAATCTCCGGCGCTAGCTACCAGAAGAAAGGAGGTCCTGGGGAGCCACTGAGTCGATACCCAGAGGGTGAACCAGATTTCTGTTAAACAGATGCTAGCGTTGACACGTGGTCTGGTTCAAAATCTCCCTAAAATATATATACATATATATAATATAAGGCATTACTTGAGTTTGTCCCTTTCGTCTATTATATGACTTAAGATACCAATGTGTAGTAATTTTGGTGTTTTTTATTGTCACTTCTTCTCCCGACACTTACCCTGTATCCCTATACCTTGAAGTGGCTTTCCTTAAAGTATAATTTTTATATTCGTCCTTCTAACAAATGAAGTAAAGGCTTCGTATAGCAGAACTTGTAGAATTAGATTAAGTCCGATAGACCAAACTACCGATTAAAGAGTTTTTACCCAATTTGTTTTACCAAACGCAGGTAGTAACGGTTTCCAAGGGTGAACCTTCGAATTTCCACTACGGTTTCCTTTGTGGAGTGCATCTACTCCGAGGTAGATGAACTGCTTAACTTGCAGCTATCAACTGTGATATTTTCTCCAATGTCTCCAATGAGTTGGAGGTTCGAGATTCGAATCCCAGATATCAACAAAAGTTGTTTCATGCCCTAACCTCTCTCTGGACCGATTGAAGGCAGTGCTTTCCGTGGTAACACCTGCCCTTCGCACTACTTGTTCCAACACGAGATTGAAGAAATCACATGAGCTCATCTCATTGCTGAAAGCCGATACACGTTTTAAATAGTTGGAGGAACTGTTTTAAAATTGGAGGTATTTTCCAGCGTCACGCGGCGCAGCTAGATTGGTTTTGCCAGGATCCCGAACTCAGTTGATGAAAAGATGGTGAGTCTTAACTTGAATTTGGTTTTTTTGCAGAATATGCCCTAGTTTCTATCTGCCGGGTCGGAGGTCACACTTGTACATGTCGAATAATGTGTTGCAGAAAGGTTTGAGACGTTCAAAGATCTTTTCATTGTTCATTTCTACATTGAAGTACCCCAGTATAATTTTAATATCATACTCCAAACAGACTCCGTAGATTCTATGCAGGAAGTCGTAGAATTGCTTTTTGACAGGGTCCTCTGCCTCGTCGGTCGTGCTCAGTAGAAGGCAATGACAAGAGAGATCCCTATCGCTATTCTTGTCCGTGATCTTAGGTTTATTATTTTTCACATATGATATGATATGATATGATCGGCTTTAACTTATGAATTCTTAAATGCATAAAAGGCGATCAAGCAAAGAATGGTTGTCTTCGCACCAACCATACCATGAGTTCTTCTTCAATTTAACATGCAGAGACACGTGTCGATTTAACACTAGAGACACACACCATAGTGATGTGAAGAGGCTCATGATTCATGACTCCTCTGTTCTATTTGCCGAAAACTATGTTTTTTATTTGATATTTTTCCTTATGTAGTAAAATTTGTTTTTGCATTTCCATCACTTATCTTTGATAAATTTTGATCATTATTCAAGCTCATCCATTTGTCACTTGATTTATGCCAACGCTGCAAAATTTGAACCTATAAAACAAAGAAAAAAACATACAGAAAAGCTACAATCCGTCTGGAACGGATCGTATGATACCCTATCCTCGTTTCTATAAAGTGCTCATGGCCAAATTGCATTTGGTACTCAAATATGGCTATAACGTCGAACGTTTGAGGATGTTACATGTAAAATGTTATCAAAATCGGTTTTTTGATGAAAACGCCCCCAAAAAGTGGGCGTGGCCAAAACTGTTCTACGGGTGAATAGTAGGGAATCTGAATACCTAAATATTTGGACTTAACAAAATTTTTCGGTTTCATATAATTTAGCGAAGTTATAAAAAAGTAGGCGTGGCACTGGGCGGATGTAAACAAAATTTACGCTTCTACTGTATCTTTTCGTCAGAAGCCCAGATATGAAATTTCAGCGTCCTAGTTAAAAATTTAAGGCCCAAAAATCGGTTTTGTGATGAAAACGCCCCCAAAAAGTGGGCGTGGCCAAAACTTTTGTATGAGTGGATCGTAGGGAGTCTGAATGCCTAAATATTTGGTCTCAACAAAATTTTTCGGTTTTATATAATTTAATGAAGTTATGAAAAAATGGGCGTGGCAGTGGACGGATTTCAAAAATTTTTCAGAAGCCCAGATATGAAATTTCATCGTCCTAGCTCAAAATTTAAGGCCCAAAAAGCGGTGACATACGGACGGACGGACGGTCATCGCTCAATCGATTTCGCTATTGATGCTGATCACCAATATATATACTTTATAGGGTCTATCTCGATTATTTCTCTATGTTACAAACTATGTGTCAAACTTAATATACCCTTAGGATAGGGTATAAAAAACCATATAGGCATGTTAATCAAAATATAACTTCATAAAACTAACTACACATTTGCAATAACAAAGTACAATAGACTACTACTTTTGGTTAAATTGTTCCAGATAAGGACGCTCAGTAGTACATAATGGCTAGTGCAAGTCCCCGTTTATTAATTTTCGAACAATGAATGCACTCTTTAGCATTGCTCCAAACGCAGACGCGACCAGCTGACTTTTCGAGCGAGGTGGGTTAAGCATAAGAAACATACACATACGTACATATAATTCAGTAACTGTTTTGTTTTTGTACAGTACCTTGTTTACAAGCTTTCTTGGCAATCAAGTCTTCTTGCAAACAAGATACAGCTCCGCGTCGTTAAGTCGAGTTCTCTCTTAAATGTCGTCGTCTTAAGAAGTCAAAGAAAAGAGTGAACTGATAGCCGATAACGTAATTCTTCAATAAAAACGAATACTTAGTGAAGTCTATGCCGTGCTTAACTACGAACCACACCTATAAAATCTCCCTCGTATTCTGGGTTCACTATTAACAACTAAAGAAATGTTAAATAAAGTGTATCGTTAAAAATAAAGTTCATCTCTATAACTTGGTCTTAACTATATATGTATGTATGTACATGTATATTGTAAATAAGTCATATTGGCATTCGTCCCTAAACATAAATAGTTCTCCATTCAATGATTTTGAAGATGTTTATGGACTAAATAAAAATATTTCAAGGAGTTAGTAAGTACCTGAAAAATTCTGTATTTTGTAATTTAAGTAAGTAGGTACATAGGTAGTACAGGGTTATCAGTTTTTCATAAGGCACTAAGCACTATAGTGGGCCCATTGCGATCCTTAAAGAACCATTACGGCAACAAACTTTAACCTAAAACATCTCCTTCATACATTTGATCGCCCTACAAAATCTTACTATCTCATAAATTTGATTCGCAGACCCAACTTCCTTTAAGTTGTCAGAGAAGTACTTTCCTAGGTGTTTACGATTACTCCGAGCTATACCTTGGCATTCACAGAGTAGATATATGATGTCCTCCGAAACGTGAAGGTCACTGCATATCTGTTCTTATATCCGTATTTGACAATCGTAATCTCATGGTATACCTCCTCAGAAGGCAATGACCAGATAACTTGCCTGCCGCGACCTGCTTAATTTCATTGCTTTCCCAATTTTTTTTCCGATCTAACATGGGCCACAAGGCCACAGACCCTTTTAGGTTGGACCATTTTAAGTTAGCCACATTGATGATCCTATCGAGAATAATCTTCTTAGCCTCGCATGTTGGTGGTTTTACTCCTCAAACTGTATCGCTTTGTAGAAACTCTGAACCTTTCTTGGCCAGTACGTCGTCGACCCTTTCATTCCTCTTTATATCGCAGTGTCCAGGTACTCAACATAATCCGACACGGTTTTGCGTACATAACGTCCTGAGCATTCCGCTATAATTCTTGACTAAATCAGATTTTATGATGTTAATCCCATCTCTACTAATTCCGCAGTTTGAGCACAGCTAGAACCTCTGCTTGGAACACACTGCACGTGTCCGGAAGTCTCAGAGCCTCTTGCAGGTTTATATCTCTGGAGTAAATACCTGAGCCTGTACCCTCACTAGTTTTGGAACCGTCTGAGTACATACATATATTGCAATCTTACTTTCTTGAGAGAAGACTTTCCTATGCCAATATTCTCTATCTGGGTATATTACTTCGTACGGTTTATCGATGTCGAGGGTACCGATGATGTTATTCAATTCATCAGGGATGTTGGTATGTGATTCCCTAAGAATGGAGCTATGTCCCTCATAGCCATTAAGCTAAAACCAATTTTGTTTTTTTCTAACTCAAAGCAGTATGTAGGTGTAAGAAGGGGGTATTTTTTGAGTAAGTTTTCGAAATTGTTAAGATCGATCCTAATGTCCAACGAAGTTTTAAATGAGGTATCTTTACTACCCGTTCTTAAAAGAAGAAGGACCTACATTTTTTTTTATTACTTATTTTTAGGGACTCCAAACAGATTTTTTTATAGAACATCTGATACAAACTTTCAGGATTTCTTTATGTTATTGCTCGCATAACATCGTTCCTAATGTTCGACGTAGTTTTAAACCGGGTGCAATTGCCTACCTTTCTTGAAAGCAGAGTTATCTGCATGCTTCTATATTCGTTATTTGTTTCAAGGAGTCCCAACACAGACCCTTCTGTCAATTTATACAGAACAACTGAAACAAAGTTTATTCTTTATGATATATGTAGCTTGTATAGTATCGTTCCTAATGTCCGACGAAGTTTTAAACCAGGTACCTTTGCCACCCGTTCTTGAAAAAAAAAAGGATCTGCTTTTTTTTTTTGTTTTATTTCTTAGGAACCCCAGTTTTTTGTACAGAAAACCTGATATTAAACTTTCAGGAGTTCGTTATGTTATTGCTTGCATAATATCATTCCTAATGTCCTTCATAGTTTTAAACAAGGTGGGTTGACCCTCCCTCCGGTTCTTAAAAGAAGAATCTTTTTTTATAAACTTAATTTTTTTTAAGCAATACTAGTAGAGATCTTTCTAACAGTCTGTTACATTACATTAAACACTTTCAAAGATCAATCGTAATGCCAAATGTATAATCATGTACATACATCACGTTCCTTGTGATATGTACAACGAACTTTATACATATGTACCTGCAAACAAACACCGTAATGCCAACTCTATAAGAATGTAATAGCAACATCCTTATCCTTCTGTGATCTGTATTGTACTTTTAAGTTGTGCCCATAGTACAAACGAAGACATTAAGCTTCTATTACAGCAATGGGAAACTGTTTTATAAGCCCAACAATTAAAAACTCTCTACAACAGTTAGGATAATATATCCGTAAGAAATAGTGGGAATCTTTAAAACTAAGTAAGTATGAGCTATTTAAATTTTATTCTAGTCCTTTCTGTTTTTTACTTAATGTGTAGTATTGCAGTTTATTTTTTTAGTAGTAAATGAGTAACTCAGCAGCGCACGCTTAACATTATTATTTGCAAAAATTAGTTGACGATATTATCAAATGCGATTCTATAAATATCAGCAACAATTACAATGGCCATCCACAAGAATATAAAGTACCATCGCCTCGTGACCTGCTTCCAACAGATCTAATCAAGTACTAAAAATATTAATACAGTCTAGTAACCATTTATTAGCATTTTGGAAGAATTAGTGAACACAGATAAACATTATTATTAAATTATTTAAATTTTTTTTATTATATATATTTATTTTTTTTTTTTTTTAGGGAAAATTTAATTACATATTTATTTTTTCTGGTTTTTACTAAGCTTTGTTATAGACAGAGGATAAGGTTGTTGTGTGCAAATATTCCACTAGCTCCTTATCCGCTCCGTCCCTCTCAATCTTACCCATCAATCTTTTGCCTCATTTTGTTTCTTTTTTCCGTTGCCCGCTGCTAACTTTCATTAAGCGCTCCTGGTTGCTCCACACAATCAGAGGTAACACCTGAAGTAGGAAAGAGTCAGGTACCGTGCCTGGAGACTCGTCCTGAGAAGACCATCGGCGAGAGAAGACCACCAATGACCAAAATCGGTCTAGAAATTCCCTACATTACTCCAGAAGCACATCTGAACAGGGTGTTCCTGAAGACGAAGAGGGTGGTCCGGAGGTGGAGATACCTTCAACCCCTCTCCAAGGAAAAGATTCATCCAGAACCTATACAAGGTAATGAGAGTGACGCGTTTTTGGAGCTAATCGAGGGACTTCGGGAGGCGCGAGGAGTATCGGAAACCCGCCTCTTCAGATCAGCAGTAGATCTTTTCGCAGAGAAGGCACTCATATGGACTACGGCAGAAGTAGAATGCTGGTCTGAGCTGATTAGAGAACTTAAGTTGGAATTCTTACCTCCCAATTATGACGATAATTGGCGTGTATGTCGCCACTATGCAGAACATGTTCAGTCGATTGTCTGAACTTTTGTCTGAAAGGCGGAAGCTAGCTGTTCTTCAAAAGAACCTAGCACCCTTCTGCCGAACACAGCTTGGTCTGGTCGATCCCAAATCAGTCAAGGGTCTAGTGGTGTTGGGTAGAAGGCTCGAGACTGTTCGACCAAGTGTGGATACATTTGCTCCCCCACCTAGTGGTTGTAATAGAAATACATTAAAACCGGACTTGGCATATGTCGCGGTTGAGGAACCGAAGGTTGCTGTCGTTAATAGGAACGACCAACTTGCTAGGCGTATTCGCTGTTTTAACTGTCGGGAAGGCGGTCATTTCGCAAATGTTTGTTCCTCTCATGGGCGTTGTTTCGGTTGTATAGCAATAGGTGTTTTCAACAAGATTTTCGGCAATATTCGCGAAATGCCGCTTGCGCTCTTGGGTCAGCAGGATAGGAGGGTCGTCGCAATTAGGTAGGTCGCCTGCCGATGACCAGTTGGCTAGGGATATTCAGTTAGGTTTCACTTTGGGGGAAAATGGAGTTACTATAGGTATCCTTACTTAGGAGTTAGCATTTATGGGGTAGGATGGTAAGCTTATTAGATTTTGGTCTCCGATAGTTCTTATGAAGATTACTATAGGTAACTAAATAAATTAACAGATAAGGATGCTTATCAACTTCCTTACATCTCGACGACGTTGGACATTCGGGACTCAAAATACTTGTCGTCAGTAGATGTTAAGTCAGCATAATGGCAGATTTCGGTGGAAGAGGAATCACGTCCGCTAACTGCCTTCATGGTTCCGAACCGAGGCCTCTTCCAGTGTAAGAGAATGCCATTTGGCTTACACAATGCGCCTACATCGTGCCAAAGGTTTATCGACAGCGTTTTTTTTTACCGAACGTTAACTATTCTTCCTTTTTTTTTTAAACCGATCTTGCTGAATATTCCCCTGTGTAAACTTCCTTCTAAAGTTTACACGTAGTCTCTCAATAAATTGGTCGTTGCTCCCAGAGAGCGTTTATAACGAGGTAAGACTCGTTGTTTTATTTCTATTCCAATCTCTCCCTACCATACCTTCCGTTCCCAAAGGTTTCCTGGTCTTCCTGTTACTCCAAAGACCCGGTGACGGCTTTTCTCTTTCCCATTCATACGATATTTCATCTTTTCTTACACCGAACTCACCCCTGCTGAGCGGCGGTGTGCTGCTTCCAGCGAGCTGCAATTGCACTTGATCCTCTACACGTATATTGTCTGTGGCCACTGACATTTGCCATTCAGTAGGTATTGGAGCCGTCGCGTTTTCTTTTTATGTTCGTATTTCTTTTCTTTCATAATCGATTTATTTATTTTTTTGTTAATTGGTCCGGGTGCCAGTGCGCAAATTAATTTTTTTTGTGTGTCGTGGAAGAGAATTACTGACGTAGTCTTAAGCGGCGTACACACTTACGCGCAAATCTTAGCACTTGCGTGCGGATTTGTATGCTCGCTGGGAAGTGATTGTGTCTGGATAGCATTTTGGCTTGGCTTTTGTAGCAAAAGTGAACGAAAACTCGACGAAACGAAGCAAGAAGCTATTATGGTTCTACAATACAATTTGCTTGTATTCGTACAGATTCGTACAACCACGTCCGAATCCATTCGACTATTATGGTTGAGCCTTTACGCTGGATTCTAGGATGAGTTTTTCTAGTCATACAGATACATTAAAAAAGCATTTCCGATCCACACTTCGACAGTTTTATTGTTTGCGTAACGTATGCTCAACCAAACTTCTAAAGATAATTTGTTTTGGTATTTTTCAATCTAAGTTACAATATGGAATTGCTTGTTGGGGGATGTGTATCGAAATAAAATACGATCACTGTTAATTTTGGAGAAATATGTCTTAAGAAAAATTTGTCGTAAACCTAGTAGACATCCTAGTTACCCTTTGTTCTGTGAACTGAAAATTCTTCCCGTTCGTCATTTGTATTGTTTTAAGGTGTTAAAATTGTTTTTTATGAAAATTGGCAATCGCAATTTTCGCTTAATTCCTAATTATAACCTACGTGGAAACCTTACTAACATGTTAACTGTACCAAACTGTACCGGGGTGACGATTGTGCAGGATGACGGTGCAGAATGTACACTGCTCGATCAATGTCGGAGGAGATCTCACCAAGGCCTTTGATGTCAAAAAAGGATTGCACAAGGCGACCAGTTTTTTTGAGCTAAGAAGGCAATTGAGTTGAAAATCCCTCTTTCGAACGACTGAAAAGATCCTCTACACAACCATTATCAGAAAGACCCAAAGAAACATCTTTGGGCACAGCATCTCAAGTTGAAATCCAAGGCTCGCAAGACATGGAGTTTATTACCGAAAAAGGTCCTCTATATCTACATGGTTATGATGAGATCTTTTCTAGCTTACGACTCGTTTGTTTAATGGAGATAGCTCTCGCTACAGTATGCGATTCCCTTTTATATTAACCTCCAAAGAACGGCCTGTCGTAGACTCCCGGAAGCTTTTGGGTGCACGCGTGGCTCTGCTCTTCTTAATTTACCTCCTCCTTGATACTTATATCATGGGCTGTACTATCACAGCAAATTACCATCTTAGGCTTTTGGTATTATACGCACTAAAGTTTCGATGTTTCGAATTTTCTACTATACTAGTTCTATAGGTATGTATGCCGCCTGATTTCGGCTGATGAACAAATTTGGAGCCGATTTTAGTTGCGCTCAGGACTGTGACTTCGACCAGAGGCTGAGCCTGGACTCGAGTGTAGTCGAATCTTTACGATTGTCTTGATTTTTGGGTGCTGGTGTCTTCGTGGAGATGGACAACACTTTACTACTCGTTCGACAAGCATGCTTCTGTTTTTCAAGTGGATATCTATGCTATCTTAGTGGTCCCCGGGGCTCAAGTGGTTAGTGGGTTTGATCGGAGCGAGGGTACCTTTTGCTAAGCATCTCAGTATGCTAGGCTTAAGAGACACCACTGTCTGCGACACTTGTGAAGAGAGCGATGAAACTTTACTTTGTCACTTCCTTTGTGATTGTCCTGATTTTGCTCGGATCATGTGGCGGATCTTCGGTGCTGATGTGGTGACTGCTGATACTGCAAGCTCCTAATCGTTGAAGTACATTCTCGGCTTTCTTCGAAAATCGAAAGAATTCCAATGGAATGGTAGTGCAAGGAACCAAAAAACATTGAAGACACCAGCACTAGAATTATCTGCTCCACTCTCAGTTTAAAAGAGAGTCAAGTCACTTTTAAAAATTGTATTCGATCACCGATAACTTACGATCTGCTAATGATAAAAATCCTCCAAGTTCTAGCATGAAAAAACGTGCTCAAGCTGCAGCACTGGAAAACGATGATATCAATAGTTCGCAAGATGCGGTATCTCACGTCTTCAACCAAGCGCACTTCAACCAAGTTATGAAAGCAATGCTTAAGATTCTTACTTGGAACGCTAACGGGCTAATACAAAGGCTAGACGAGTTGGAAATGTTTATAAGAGAAGAAGATATCTATATTTGCTTGATTTGTGAAACCCATTTGACAAAACATTCGAATGTCAAAATAAAAGATTATAGCGCATATCACGCTTTTCACTCATCAGGAAGGGCTAGAGGCGATGCATCTTTGTTCATAAAAGAATGTATTGAACACTCTGCAGAAATAAAGGTCGAATTAGAAGCGATTCAAGTAAGCACCGTACGAGTAAGAAATCGACATTTTTCTTTCAACGTTTCATTTAAATAT
Source organism: Xylota sylvarum (assembly GCA_905220385.1). Taxonomy (NCBI): domain Eukaryota; kingdom Metazoa; phylum Arthropoda; class Insecta; order Diptera; family Syrphidae; genus Xylota; species Xylota sylvarum. Next base: position 65,610,524 of record LR999958.1, on the reverse strand, counting down.
TTATTGCCAATCGCGATGTAAACTTGAAGCAAGTGATTTCACAAACATGTTTAACTTTTAGACCAAATTTTATTATTGGTGGCAACTTTAACGCGAAACACACCTTCTGGAGGTCACGGTGCATTTCTCAGAAAGGTAGAATGCTTTATTCTGCGGGTATGGAATACAATTGTGGTTTCCACTCGACGGGTAAACCAACATTCTAGCCGACCGATAGATATAAGATACCAGACTTGATCGATTTCTTTGTTGTAAAAGGAATACCTGACAAACATATAATAGTTGAAGAAAGCTTTGATCTATCCTCTGATCATTCTCCAATCATTATGACGATCAGTGTAGATCTGATTAAAAAAGTAGGACCAGCCAGATTAACTAGCGCGAAGCAAACATTGAGCTTAGCGTGTCACTTGAAACGCCCTGTGAACTTGAAGTCGAAGTTGATCGCCTCATTGAAATCGTACAAAGGGCCACTTGGAACAATAATCAAAACAGAAGAAAACGCCAACCTGTTACGTCAAAACATATCCACCAGAAATAAATGAGATGATTAAGGAGAAGAGAAGGGCACGTAAAAATAGCAATCAACTCGGGCCCCGCAAGATAAAAATCATCTAAAGCGTTTGTGCAACTCATTAAAAAAGGCAATCAAAGCTATTAAAAATAGTGCAATGCAAACTTATCTTGAAAGCTTAACGGCAAAAAACGACTCAAAGTGCTCGCTTTGGAAAGCTATGAAAAATATCAGGAAACCTAAAATTCAAATCGCACCAATCAAGAAAAGTCACGACGAATGGGTCAGAAACGATAAAATGGAAGTTTTTGCCAACCACTAAGAAGAGACTTTTAAACCGTTGGATGGACAAGCGCTCATAGGAAATATAAATACTCCGTGTATAGACAATAGTCCAATAAGAAACGCAACGCTAACGGAGCTTAAGATAGAAATAAAGAAACTTAAGGCCAAGAAAGCTCCTGGATACGGCCTAATCACGGGAGAGGTCCTTAAAGAATTACCTAAAAAAGCTTTAATTAAGCTTCTTTCCATAATTAATGCCACACTTAAACTAGAATATGTCCCTAGTCAATGCAAGGTCGCGGAGGTCATAATGGTCCTTAAACCCGGAAAACCGCCGAACGAGAAAACGTCGTATAGATGCTTCTTCCAATTATATCTAAAGTATTTGAGAGAATATTACTCCGTCGAATACAGCCAGTTATGGAAGAAAAGCATGTTATACCGGATCACCAATTCGGATTCAGAAGCAAGCATTCCACAATTGAATAAGTACATAGAATAACAGATGTAATCGAAAGAACCCTTGAAGTAAAAAAGATTTGTTCAAGCGTATTTCTTGACGTCTCTCAAACTTTTTACAAGGTCTGGCATGAAGGCTTAAAGTTCAAATTACGGCAAGAGCTGCCTGAGCACTTGTATAATATTTTGAATACCTCACAAATCGACTATTTCGCGTCAAATACGGAAATGATTACTCAGACTTTAAGGAAATAAAGCAAGGAAGTGTCCTTGCTCCATTTCTGTACTTGTTATATACTCGCGATATTCCGCAAGTAGAAGGCACTACGCCAGCTTCATTTGCCGACGACACTGCTATCTTGGCAGTAGGTAGAACGGTCGAAGAGACTACCGAAAAATTACAAGAAGCATTGGATAAAGTAAATGAGTGGACAAAGATTTGGCGTATCGCACTTAACGAAATCAAATCCGTTCATGTAAATTTTACTTATAAAAAAATTAATAACTTGCCGATGTTTTCTAACACGATTCAAATTCCGTTTGCGAAGAAACCTAAGTATTTAGGAATGAAGCTAGACGCAAAGCTGAAATGGAAGTCGCATGTGAAGAAAAAACGCAAGGAGCTAGACAATAAGTACAGAGAAATGTAATTGGGAAATGTTACTTGGGAAATATACCAAGCTTAATATAGAAAACAAGCTTCTTTTATACAAGCAAGTGCTGAAACCAGTATGAGCGTATGGTATACAACTCTGGGGTTGTACCAAAATAAACAATATCAATATTTTACAAACTTTTGAAAACAAAGTGCTTAGAGGAATTGTTAATGGACCATGGTATATAAGAAACTGCGATATTCACAGAGATCTCGGCATTAAAACAATCCAAGACGAAATTAAACATTACCATAAAAGTCGACTCGAAAGTCATGTAAATAATATAGTCCATCAAATTTTAGATGATCGAAATTTTACCGCGCCGTTTGCAAAGAATCAAACCATTAGCGCGATAGCGAGTAACCGCGTTCAAATAGCGGAGATAGTAGGAACTTCCAAATGGTAGTTACCTGCCAAACGTACTTACTTCGTATAAAACTGCTTGATAAGATAAAGACTTAGCTGTAGTAAAAAGAATGTATAGAAGAGAGGTTTTTTAGTGGGTAAAAATCCCACACTACTATAAGCACGCGCGGACGATCCTCATAGTGTCTTTTTGAAGATTTTCACCTAACCTCGGAAAAAAAAATTTCTATCACCGAGAAATCAAAAATTGTTTTTAAACATTCTTAAAATAATAAAATTAAATTTTATATTTAATATTAATACTTAATTTAATTAAAATTTATATTTAATATTTTTTTTTTTCTTTTAGAGATTTATTTATGTTATAAATATGTACTAGACTGTATTATTTTGTTTAGTACGTGAGGAAACGTCCTAAAATAATTGAAAGTCAGGTGGTACTCATACTGTACGATCAATCGGTGGCCGCTACAATTGGTGCTTCAGTTTATTGAATCGCATTTACTAATACAGGGTGCTTTTTATGTTCCACATCGGAGTGTTTTTTTATTTTTAATAACTTTCAAATAAAACACAATTTTTAAATTGTGTTTAATTTATTATGGTATAAGGGGTGTCAATTACAAAAACTGACTTTTCATCCACATGGTGCAAAATCTGTTTTTTTAAACATTTTAAGAAGTCGAACCTCATTTCATCATAATAATCACTCAGATAAGCAGAGTAACAATTTTCAAGAATGTGCCTTTCTAATAGAAAATCTAATCATTGGTGATCGAAAAGTAATCTGTTTATCGAGCTGTATTTAAAACTAATCCCACAAATGCTCCATTGGGTTTAAGTCCGGGCTATGTGGGGCAGAATTAAATTTTGGAGCGGTATATTTAGGGTCATTATCTTGTTGAAATATCCATCCAAGATTCAGTTCTATTTTCTGCACTGATGGACGTAGATTTTCTTTTAGTATGTTTAACCAAATACATGTGCTGGTCCACGTTTGTCCTTATTGCCTTGTCACAAGTGTTGTTCCATTATTCGACCGTAACTTTTGCAAATTCTTCTTTAGCTATTTTTTTAAAGATCAGAAGTGCGTCTTTTAAGAATCCATTTGATCCTCCGGCGTGTGCAATTATCAAGAGAGGTCCCTTTCCGACAGCTTTTTTAATCCTTAAGCACTCCCATCAGTTCAAGACATTCCACGTGTGTGGGAGCTGTCTATATACGATTCATCTATATATATTATCTACTTGATAAGTTCCTTATCCGCCGAATATATCTCATTCTTTGGATTTTTATATCCGTCCTTTCACAAAGGATTTTCCTGTTGTCCTCCGTCTTCCAAAAAGTGAATGCTTAGCTTTTCAAAAGTCTCCACAGAGATGTCTTGCTAATCGTAATTTCCAGTTGATCACGAATGTTTTGTGTAAGGGCGTTCAATGTTACGACTTTGATGGAAGGGTTCTTATTTCGCCGTGCTCTTTTATTATCCTGTACACTTGCCGTTGCGAAGTTCCAATAAATTCTGCTATTTTCCTAAAAAGCTGCTCTTATTGGTGGAAGGGTTCTTATTTCGCCGTGTTCTTTTATTATCCTGTACACTTGCCGTTGCGAAGTTCCAATAAATTCTGCTATTTTCCTTAAAGCTGCTCTTATTGGTGGAAGGGTTCTTATTTCGCCGTGTTCTTTTATTATCCTGTACACTTGCCTTTGCGAAGTTAAAATAAATTCTGCTATTTTCCTTAAAGCTGCTCTTATTGGTGGAAGGGTTCTTATTTCGTCGTGTTCTTTTATTATCCTGTACACTTGCCGTTGCGAAGTTCCAATAAATTCTGCTATTTTCCTTAAAGCTGTTCTTATTGGTGCTTTGCCTTGCTGAATGTTGGCTTTATTCAAATTTTTGTTGTATATTTTTGAAATGATTTCCGTGCTTAAAACAGTCCATTGTACAAATTATTTATTATTAATTATTATTTTTTTCTGCTTATGTGTCTTTCAAAGTTTTTTTTTAAATTAAATACCTAAACAATATATTTCGGTATTTATACTTCCTATTTGATAACAAAATGTATGCTCCAACTGAATCCTTTATTACTCACACAGAAAGTATTTAACTTTAGTGTCTTATATCTACACAATGTAGGCTGGAAAAAAATTGTTTTAAGTACTTTCCGGCATATTATTCCATGCTTGAACAGTTCTTTGTTTGAGTTGTTCCACATTTTGAATTTTTGACTCTTCCGAACTATAAACCACACTTGCCAGTATGCCCCAGAGGTTTACAATAGGGTTTATGTCTGGACGTCAAACTGGTCAGCCTATAGGTTAAATTCCATGTTCTACTATGTTATGTGGGCGACAGACTGCTGGTATTCATACCATGGTATAGCAATACCATATTCTATACCACGTGTCTATCACCCCAATACCACGTTAAACAAACCTCGAAACTCGAGGGAATGCCATTTACTGTCCACCTCAATCGCAGGCGTATCCATGCTACGCATAGTAAATCGGGGTAAAGGTTCACAGCCCAAACTCAAGCTAACTTCCCAGGAAGTATAACTCAATCTGTCGATAGCACTAGAGTTATTACAAACACGGAATATGAACTACCAGCGGACTTGATCTCAGAGTAGAGAACTGAGTAGGCAATTAGATCGTTCTCCCCTTACAAATCACCAGTGCTGGATGGTATTATTCCGAACATGCTACAGAGTGCTGCGAGCACGATTATTCCGGTGCTCAAGGAACTATTTACAAGTAACCTCATACGAAAGCATATCCCTCGAATTTGGAGAGAGGTCACGGTGGTATTTATACCCAAGGCTGGTAAAGCAAGTCATTCCACCGCAAAGACTTCAGTCCAATCAGACTTACCTCCTTTATACCGAAAACTTTTGAGAGGCTAGCTTGCACTCACATTCGCAGTAAACTATGCCGCGAGGATATATCCACAGCCCAACATACCTACACCAAAGGCAAAAGTGTTGAGACAACTCTGCATTGAAGGAGCATGTAACAATGTCAGAACGGACACGGTGCGTAGAACACTCACAAACTTCAATATCCATAATACCCTGATCAATTGGATTGTGGACTGCTTTGAGGAAAGACATATCATAACGGAGCACGAGGGTACGAAGTTGGAAGCTTATGCCTCTAGAGGTACCTCTCAAGGCGGATTGATCTCCCCACTACTATGTGTCATTGTACTAAATGAACTACTCAGAGAACTCTTTGGACCTAAACCCAAAATTATACTATGGAAGCATACGGCTATAGTAAGACCTCTTCTGACTTATGACTGTCTTGTATGGTGGCAGTCCGCCAGCCACTTGGAACACAGTACAAGGTTGCACTCTGCTGGGTCCCTGGACATGAAAATATACCATGTAACTAGAAGGCCGACGAGATGACAAGAAGAGGTTCAGAATTTACATCAAAACAGGTCGACACCTCGGTACGCAACCGGCCTTGCTCACTGAAGTTCGAAGCAGGAGTTAGGACCCGGTGAGAGGCTAACATTAGATGGTCCTCCCTAAACACGTGTGTCATCACAAGAAGTACATGGCCCTGCTTTGATAAGAGTAGGACCGACAGAATTATACAAATGGATGGACAAAGTATCTCATGAAAAAACTAAGACTCACAGAAGAAGACATATGTATGTCATGGATGTGGTGATGAGGAATTTAATAAGGTCGTATGTACAGCCATGTATTTTCGACAACCAGTCACGAAACACACGCAGTCAAAGACATGTCTTTTGGTTCCGTCTGCTTTGGTGTGTGTTGAGTCATAAGAATCAATGTGTTGTTTTCTGATAAGTCACGTCTTGTTTTCATGTCATGTTTTGTTTAATCCGGTATGTTTTCAGCCTAAGTAGTTTGAAAATCAACGTTTCCATCATTGGAAAATAATGCATTCGATATGCACAGCTACAATACAGCGAGCTAAAGCTCGAGCCAGCCTGTATTCCTATAAAGTAAAAAAAGTTCCAGATGGGGATGACGCGAAGCAAGAACTCGAGAGGAAGCGAACCAGGCGTCTTTATGAACAGTTGTTGACAAAATTTGATTGTTGCGTTATGGATGACGAAACTTACTGCGTCGCAGATTTTGGACAAATTCCAGGCAACGAGTATTACGTCGCACCATTTGTGGGTGGCGTTGACTCCAATTTTAGAACTTGACGCGCACCCAAATTCCCCAAAAAATTCCTCGTTTGGCAGGTTATCTGCTCGTTTGGGAGAAAAAGCGAGGAGTTCATAGCGCACGGGACAATAAACGCCGATGTGTATATTAAAGAGTGCTTACAAAAGCGACTTATTAAGTTTATTCAAGCTCATGAAAAGGTGGTATTGTTTTGGCCTGATTTGGCAACATATCATTACGCAAAAGGACTATTCTTCGAGCATAATAATATCAATGTTGTGCCGAAAGATGCAAACCCTCCCAATTATCCGAAACTGCGTCCGATAGAGAGATTTTGTGCTCTAATGAAAACCAAATTAAAGAAAAAAAGTGGAAATTGCGAAATCGAAGAATAATTTCGAAGAAAATGGCGGCAAGTGGCAAAATCGTTTTCAGAGGAAGATGTGCAAGGTCTGATGAGTAGCGTTAAAGCTAAAGTTCGCGCATTTTCGCGAGGAGAACAGTAATTTAAAAAATTTTATATCATATTTATTGTACCGAACACCAAACTTTTATAGATTTTTAGAGAAGTCCTGATTTAATGTAAAACTGGGTTTCGAAATATGAAATACTCACAATTGCATTTAATGTCAGCATAACTTTTTACTTTGAAAGCACAATTATTATTAATTAGGATTTATTAAAAATCTTAATACAGTGGTAGACACTCGTTTATACGCGCACCAATTGTTGGGACAATTTTTATAAAAAAAAATTTTTTTGGTGGTTTGAATTTTTACACATAGTTTATTTCTCCTTGAATTACAAAATTTATTTGTTCCAAAAGACAGTTTGTCAATATTTTGTGGGACTCCCTTTATTTTGTATAACAGAAAAAAGTCGATTTGGTATGGATTCGATCAACTTATATAAGGTATCGGAGCCGATTTCCAGCCAAGCACGACGAATTCCATTTATCAGCTCGAACACACTGTCCTACTGCTTCTCGTTTCAATACACCCTAAAAGCACGTGTGCCGAAAAGGTTCTCAATAGGGTTGTAATCGGGACTATATGCAGGCCATTGAAGTAAATCAATGTTTTTGAAAGAAAACTATTCTCTTGATTGTCTAGAAATGTGTTAATAAAACAAATGGGCGTAGTTTGTATGAAATACGATTGCAGTAAATTATGTCAATTATTATACCGTCCAAATTAAACTTTTTTTCGTCAGGAAAAATTACATTTCGCCGCTCCATTCTTTGAACTTTGCGGCACTTAATCAAAAGTGGATTTCTTTTTTAATCCGTCAACTCCATCAGAGTTGTTTAAAGCATCTGCTTTGCTCTCTTTGATGGCCTTTTCAAGGTCGCGTCTCGCCAACCTGAAGGTATCCAGACGTTCTTGGAACTCTGGTCTTCCCCTGGAACGCTGGGATCTGCGTCGGGCCTGTAGGCATTTTGCCCTGAGCGTTTTGATCTCATCGTTCCACCAGTAGCAAGGTTCACCCCTTCTGGTAGCTAGTATCCTGGGCATCGCTGCATCGCATGCTGTCGTAATTGTTGGGGTCAGTTGATGCGATAAGTTGTCCGCTGATCCGTGGCTGGTTAAAAAGTCGGCATTCAACATTTCCTCGAACGTCTCTTTATAGAAGGATGTATCTTTCCACTTCGGCCCTCTTGATGGCACTGTCTGGACTTCTTTTTGCCAACGTTGAATATAATCGCTTGGTGGTCACTGTGTGTATATTCCTCGCTGACATTCGCTGGACCCCCGATATATTTCTGAGCGTGGTTTCCACAGGTCCATATCGCTGCCTTCTTTGAATAGTCGTCTATCCAGCGACATCCATCCAAAGGTTTGTATGGTTCGCTAATAAGGGCAATGTCGACTCTTTGTTCCCTCGTCATTTGTGCCAGCAAGTCTTGGGCGGCTGCGCAATGGTTAAGATTTATCTGATCAACCTTTATCATGACTTACTGGTAAGAGCTTTCTTGAATACCGAACATTTGGCACTACGGGCCACATGTCCAGCGTTGTTTGATTTGTCCGTTTTGCACCAGAAACATATTGGGTCCTTTGTGCAGTTCTTGACTATGTGACCTTCCTCTCCGCATCTTCTGCATTGCTTGGAACGATCATCTTCGCTCTTGCAGTTGCGTGCCGTGTGGCCGAATTCTAGGCACCTAAAGCACTTCGTTAGCGCTACGCTCGGTTTTCCCACCTGGTCTCGTTGAGTTGGAACAGCAGGTCACCTTTCTGGGTCCGTCGAATCTTTGTCACCGACTCGCAGAGATTGCCGAGTTTAGGATCTGCTTTGCTTCTTGGGCTCTTTCTTCTTCCTAGTCACCTTTGACCAAGCGCTGTTGTCGATGTTACTATTTTCGACGTGCCTGACGTTCACTGCATTGCCAGTCTTTTGAAGCTTGGCTCTCGCTGGTTTTTCACCTTTGCCATCGTTTTGAAGATTGGCTTTGTTTCGGGGTACTTTTGTACCCTCAATTGCTGGCGGTTTTTGGCGTCGTTTTGGACCTGGGCTTTCTACATTGGGTTCCGGTCTTCTTTTCGAGTCCACTACCGTCTTCAACCAAGAAGATGTCTGTGAGGCGTTGTTCTTCCGAATAACCTCCTTAGCCTTGTCATCATGCATCTCTATAGCCGAAAGCTCGTATAGCGCCTTAATGCTTTCGATGGCGTCTCTCATCGGTTGGTGGATAGAGCGTCTTTTACCATCCTCCACCATTTCCACTATGGTTTTTATTTGGTCTCCCAGTTTGTGGAAGACGGACGGTTGTGTGGTTGGATAAGGGTCCGGTATCACGCAACTTGGGGAGGCCACGTTTCCCTCGTCACTCCTTTGGGGCGTTGGTGCTTGCGCAACTGGTGACCTCTGCATCCTCGAACTCCTCTGAAAGGCGCTGGTTGTATTCTCCTCCTCATTAACTTCTGTTGTTTTATTTATTTGTTTGTAATCATTGCTTTTGGGTCCCCACTCAGAGCCGTTATCAATGTTCGGATATGTAGTCACCAAAGGATCCAATGGTTATCTATGCGAGCAGTGAGGCCACAAGCCCTTATGGGGTCTTGTGTCAGAGCCAGATCGGTGCTAAACAGGAATGATACATCTGTACCTACACCACCAACTTAATGGCGACGAAATATTGAGCGTTCTTTGAGTCCTGCCAAGGTTTTAACGGGACGGGGGCGTTTGTAGCATTGGCCTGAAAGCCATTTCAACCGGATTTCACACCTGCCTACCGAGGTAACAGAATACTACAAACGTCAGCCCTCATAACTTGTCAGTTCCGAATCATTTTCCAGTGTACCATAATTAAGACCTTACTGGGCTCAGTCTTAATGATCTGTTTATTTTGTGTATTATTATATACATATGTATATGTGTTGATTTATTAGGTGCTGCACATTGTGGCGGGTTTCTCTGGATCTCGCCAGGATCTCTGTGTCCCACGCTGTGGCGGGTACTTCTGGATCTCGCCATTTAGGTCATTCTATATCCCTCGTGGCTACCTCACAGGGTGAGAGCACTTATTTGAAGGCGGTGCTTACTCGTCTTGTCGCAGAAAGTTCATAGGGGTTCCGTTTGCCTTTTTTGCCACGCCCTCCTTCTCTGCCGCTCTTGGTCGGGGGCTGCTTATTGGGTATACGCAGCTAACCTACATTTCTGTAGGCCGTTCACTATCTGCCACCTGTGACCCCCACAGTGGCCTGAGCTTAGCCCACTAGCCCGTCCGACTAGTGTCTGTGCCACTTTCTGTACATATGTATGTACATAAGAAGAAAAAATAATAATGAGCCGATCATAAAAGTTACAGTTATATGTAGGTCAGGAGTCGGCCATCTTTTTGAGTCATACTTTATTTTTACACTGATAGCTCATGCGCTCATAAATTGTAAGAAACTCAGTGCGAATTTTGAAGAGAAATTTCGGTTCAAATAATGCACCAATTGCAGCTGGTGTACGCAAGTTTGTGATGAAAGTTCATGAGACGGGTTTCCTGATGGATAATCGAACATATTCCCGTATTTATCCTGTGGGCTCAACGGAGAATATTGCAGTTGCAGTATGATTTTTGGAGTGGCTGCATTATTGGCCCATTTTTCTTCCAAAACGATAATGGAAGAAACGTCACAGTCAATAGAGAGCGATACCGAGGCATGATAACTGATTTTTTGTGGCCAGAAATTCAGCATTTGTACTTGGGCGATGGACTTTTTTTGGTGGAGTGCCATTAAAGATCGATGCTATGAGAACACTTAAGAACAAAATTAGTCAAGCTATTCGTGAAATAGAAGCCGATAACATCGAAAATGTATTAAAAAATTGGGTTGACAGGATTGCCTACTGCCAAGAAAACGGAAGCAGTCATTTGAATGAAATAATGTTCAATAATTAATCAGAAGGTTTACTATTTTCAATAAAGCAACAATCGTTGAAAAATATTGAACAGCCCATACTACATATACATATGTATGTATGTATGTTTTTTTTCGAGTCAGAATTTAGGCAGTGTCGGTACTTTATTAATATAAGCAATAAGCAATCTGAACTTCAATACTAAAGACAAACTTACGAACTATCGAGAAAAGCGAGTGAGAAAGTGTTTATTCTAATATTTTCTATCATTATTTATTTCGTTTGATCTATAAGTAATATGACCTAACAGATTATGATATATGTATGTATATAATAGATATGAATTTACCTACTCATTTACCCCATAAAAGTAAATAACGTGTTTTTAAACATAATTCTGGATAAACTTTGATCTACAACAGACCAAACTGAGTTGATATTTGAAGTAGCTCCAGGCATAGGCTCGTTCAAGTTTGTCCTACATACATACATACATATGTATGTATTGTGCGAAAAAGGAACTCTCTTTGTCTCAATCCACTTTCTGAAGAATAAATAGGGATTAAATCTAACAAGCAAGGGCTTCTTAAATGGTGACAAAGGAGGTCTCTCACGAAACATTACATCATGGATCTTCCTTCTATTTGGAAGCTTAGCTAAACCTAGCAGTTGGCATCTGGCATCATATTCCGAGGTAAAATTCAAGCACATTTTGAACTCTTTTCACCCGATTAATATGCACTTGATAAAAGGGACACCAAAAGATGTTACAATATTCCAGAGAGATCGAGCAAGTGTTGTAAAAAGCGTAATCAGTGAGTTAGGATTAGAAACTTAGGAAAAAACATACAGAAAAGCTACAATCCGTCTGGAACGGATCGTCTGATACCCTATCCTCCTCTCTATAAAGTGGGCTTGGCCAAATTGCATTTTGTACTCAAATATAGCTATAATGTCGAACGTTTGAGGATGTTACATGTAAAATTTCATGAAAATCGGTTTTTTGATGAAAACGCCCCCAAAAAGTGGGCGTGGCCAAAACTCTTCTACGGGTGAATTGTAGGAAATCTGAATACCTAAATATTTGGACTTAACAAAATTTTTCGGTTTCATATAATTTAGTGAAGTTATAAAAAAGTAGGCGTGGCAGTGGGCGGATGTAAAAAAAATTTACGCTTCTACTGTATCTTTTCGTCATAAGCCCAGATATGAAATTTCAGCGTCCTAGTTAATAATTTAAGGCGCAAAATTCGGTTTTGTGATGAAAACGTCCCCAAAAAGTGGGCGTGGCCAAAACTTTTGTATGGGTGGATTGTAGGGAATCTGAATGCCTAAATATTTGGTCTTAACAAAATTTTTCGGTTTCATATAATTTAGTGAAGTTATGAAAAAGTGGGCGTGGCAGTGGGCGGATTTCAAAAATTTTTACACTTGTACTGTATCTTTTTCTCAGAAGCCCAGATATGAAATTTCATCGTCCTAGCTCAAAATTTAAGGCCCAAAAAGCGGTGACATACGGATGGACGGACGGACGGACGGACGGACGGACGGTCATCGCTCAATCGATTTCGCTATTGATGCTGATCACGAATATATATACTTTATAGGGTCTATCTCGATTATTTCTCTATGTTACAAACTATGTGTCAAACTTAATATACCCTTAGGATAGGGTATAAAAAACAAAAAGGGTGCACGGCAACACTGCGAGAACAGCGGTTAATTCTACGGCTTGCCTCAAATTCTACTCTACCAGCGACTAAAATAAGGGCCAACAGCGGAGTATCAGCCAGCATAGCAACGGTCCAAAGGATAATACGAAAAATTGGTACTATACAGAGAAGAAAACTTAAAAAGAAACCTGTTTTGATTCAATTATTTAAAAAATTTATTATTTAAAAAAAAAACTGTATAATTCTATTCCAAACCGTCTTATAGAGGTTATATCGAAAAATGGCGGGCAAAGAGTATTAATGTAGAAAAACGTAATAAATAAATGTTTTAAAACCATAAAATGTAAACACTATTTATTTTTATACCCTATCCTAAGGGTATATTAAGCTTGACACATAGTTTGTAACATAGAGAAATAATCGAGATAGACCCTATAAAGTATATATATTCGTGATCAGCATCAATAGCGAAATCGATTGAGCGATGACCGTCCGTCCGTCCGTATGTCACCGCTTTTTGGGCCTTAAATTTTGAGCTAGGACGATGAAATTTCATATCTGGGCTTCTGAGAAAAAGATACAGTACAAGTATCCCACTGCCCACTGCCACGCCCACTTTTTCATAACTTCACTAAATTATATGAAACCGAAAAATTTTGTTAAGACCAAATATTTAGGCATTCAGATTCCCTACAATCCACTCATACAAAATTTTTGGCCACGCCCACTTTTTGAGGGCGTTTTCATCATAAAACCCATTTTTGAGCCTAAAATGTTTAACTAGGACGCTGAAATTTCATATCTGGGCTTCTGACGAAAAGATACAGTAGAAGTGTACATTTTTTTTAAATCCGCCCACTGCCACGCCTACTTTTTTATAACTTCACTAAATTATATGAAACCGAAAAATTTTGTTAAGTCCAAATATTTAGGTATTCAGATTTCCTACAATTCACCCGTAGAAGAGTTTTGGCCACGCCCACTTTTTGGGGGCGTTTTCATTAAATAACCGATTTTGATAAAATTTTACATGTAACATCCTCAAACGTTCGAGGTTATAGCCATATTTGAGTACAAAATGCAATTTGGCCACACCCTTTTTATAGAGAGGATAGGGTATCAGACGATCCGTTCCAGACGGATTGTAGCTTTTCTGTATGTTTTTTCCTTTCTTTCGAAGATTTTGCATGTGGCCTCATCCTAGTGGTGCATCTTTTTATACGCTTTTCAAGGAGTTCATTGTTTGATCTGGGGAAATTCCAACGGTCGTTTTTTATTTACCCTTTAATTTTATGACTTCCTGATGGGAAAATACCTGATGAAAAAATCGCTGATGTGAACTCCTGCAACCAAATATTCGCAATGGCATCATCCTAGTGGCGCATCTTTTTATACGCTTTTCAAGTAGTTCATTGTTTGATTTGGGGAAATTCCAACGGTCGGTTTTTATTTATCCTTTAATTTTATGACTTCCTGATGGGAAAATATGTACCAGTTCACAGGTAGTAAAAGTTTCCGGGTACAAAATGTCCAACAGGTATAAAGAGTGAAAATCGATTGCAAAATGTATGGCCTCATCCTAGTGATCGCCAGTGTTGATCGCATTGACTGTAGCTTAGCACAGTTGATATATCAATGAATATAATGAAAAGTAAGGGGCCCAGGTGACTACTTTGAGTTACATCTGAGCTGCAGTTGAACAGTTTAGAAAGAAAAGATTCAAGCTTTACCTTTTGCACTCAATTCATTAAAAAAAACACAAAATCCATCTCAAAACGAATGGAAATACTTCCGTATTAGACACAATTATTCAGAAAGTCAAATGCCGTACTAAAGCCGGTATAGACCCTTAAACCCCTTTCAAATGATTTTAGTACAGACGATGTGAAATATACGAGATTAGAGACTGTGGATCTCCCTGAAACAAAACCATGTTGAGCTTCCGAAATATGTTCTTTGACATAAAAGATTTAATTACATCTGTGAAAAACTTTCGCCAGCCTTGTTGCCTCGTGGTTCCTCTGTACGAACAGCTATTCCTGTAAATATGCAAGTTAGAACAGCAATTTTCAAATTAGCTTCGTGGGCAGAATATAGGGAAGTTGGACCCCAATTTCTTCTGTCGTATGGTTAATTTGTTGATAAAGGTGGAAATAAAAGTTGCTGATGAACAATCGCTCTATTATATTATTATTATTATTAATGATAAAGAAATTAACGCCTTTTTATTGGATATCCATTGTACCCGCTGCTGCCGTGGTTGACAAAGGGATATACTGGCGCTTTGACTGCAGAACAAGGTTCCTTCAACGCGTACCTAAATAAAGCCCGAATAGTAGCAGAAAATGCTTTGCAGTTTCAAGGGAAGATGGAGGACTCTCCAGAAACGAATTGATGTGGATGTGCACTTCGTACCAAATATATTTGCCACTTGCTGCATTCCACATAATATTTTGGAACAAAGGAAATCACCATTTAGAGAGGCATGGAATGAAAGTGTGGGAGTGTCAGCCGGTGTACTGGAGCACTGTCTTTATCAGTTCACAACTCATCGACTCTACAATGGGATGAGATACGAAACCAGTTGATGCGCTACATGACTGAAGAATTTCCTTTAATACAAAGTATCGGACGAAATTTGTAACTGGAATTGATTATTTTAATAATAATTAATAATAAAAATAAAAATAATAATAAAAAAATTAATAATTTTTATTATTAAAGACAACATTTTTTTTAAGCTCTTTATTTTTCAATTCGTGTTTCTGAACAGATTTCTAGTTTGAGTAAATCGTATGACAAAATTTTATCCAAATTTACCTGTAGATATTGAAAGTCATAATCAACAAACATTTTCAGATTTCTCGGGACACATTTTAGTTATTTGTCGTTTCTTGTAACAATATCTTTTGAGAAGATTATTTTTTTATAGCAGTGAGGAACAGAAAACCAAACAATTCAATAAAATAAATACTTATTGTTTATAAATCGTTATAAAATATACATTTTTTATAAACCACATTTAATTTAACTTTAATTTAATTTGAAAAAAAAAGTTTTGATTCGATCTCACAAAAAAAAAAACATTTTGTCTTATAAGTATAGAATTAAGTCGGTCGAAAAAATAGTAGTATTCATAAAGATTTTAAAAAAATTGAAAATGGAACAAAATTTTGATGAAAAAGATACAAAAGTTGGCTAGTATTTTGTACTTATTTATGTACGGCTTCACAACGTCGCTTCATGGAATCCACCAAGGCCTGACATCTCTTCAATGGTATATCTTCCCATGCAGTCTTCACTGTGACCCAAAGTTCATTATTATTTCTGGGTTTTGAAACTGCAACCACTTTTTTTATATCTGTCCAAATGTTCTCTATTGGTTTGAGGTCAGGTGATTGGGGAGGCCAGTCCATAACAGAAATATTGTTCACCCGAAACCATTCCTTAACTTTTTTGCTGGTGCGTTTAGGGTCGTTGTCTTGTTGAAAGACCCATCTGATTGGCATATCCTCCTCTGTGCAAGGCAGCATGGTTCCCTGAAGTATGTCAATGTAAATATGCTGATCCATCACACCATTTATTCGGTATATGGGGCCTACACCATAGTATGAGAAGCAACCCCATATCATAATGCTAGAGCCACTATGTTTTACTGTCTTGCGCGTATACCTAGGCACGTATTCAGCAATTGGTGGGCGTCGCACATATTCACGGGAACCAGAGCCGCCATACAGGACGATTTTACTTTCATCCGTCCATAAGATATTCCGCCATTCCTGAAGGGTCTTATCAACATGGGTTTAGTCAAACTGGATGCGTTTCGAAACATGTTTTTTCGTTAAAAGTGGAACTTTTCTTGGGCTTCTGGCGTTGAGATCATTTTCTCTTAGTACTCTTCTCAAAGTTTCCATACTTGTGCTTAAATTTAATTGTTTTTTTATCTCGGTAGCGGGCATATTGGGTGAGACCTTCGAGCACCTTACAATTCTGCTTACTGATTTCGAGGACAAAACTTTTTTCCTGCCCCGAGTTTCGGGTTTTTCCTTATAGTTTTTGGCATTTATTATCATTTTCGCAGAAATATCGAGCGTTTGTTGAATTTCTGCATAAGTTTTTCCTTCAGCAAGAAGATAGCGAATGAGTCGCCGTTGCTCTGGATTCAATAGATTCACAAATAATGACAATTTTTGCAGCGCTAGCTACCAGGGCTTTGAAAATAAGAAAAATAAATAAATTATAAAATGAAAAAAATTAAGTAAAATTAACGAAAAATAATAACATAAAGAAACGAAAAATAAGGAATATGTACATACATTTAAGGAAACAAATTTTACTCTTCGTTGTCTTCCTCGCCAAAAAAAAACTGGATAGGAAGTCTTGTATGATGTTCTTGTAAGTACTTGGGCGAAAATCGTTGAAAATTGAATTCAGTCCGGCTAAAAATTTGTCGGTTGTTTTGTCTAGGATCATTTTCAGATTCCGTTGATGGTTTTCCCGGAACTCTTAGTAACCTTCTGTGAATAATTTAAATTCGTAATCTATGATTTCTTTTTGTTTTTTCATTATGTTGTTAATTTGCTCTTGAATTTTCGCCTAGACAGAACCCAATTTTTCGATACTTTTAGCATAGCTATCTTTGCCTGATGCTCTTTTCTTTTCTTTGAATTGGAGTGACGGTGATGTAGCAGCTGGTGATGGAGTCGTCTTTAGTTTCTTCTTCCACCTCGATACCTTGATTTATATAAAAAGTTTATTATTAACAATCGATAAAGAATACAAATACGCTTACTTCTGCTTCAATATATCCCTGTAAATATCGAATTTATTACTGATCGAGCATCCTATCCAACACCGCGTAAAAATACATCTGTACATAGCTCGCTATTACTTCCACGTTATTATTTTGTTTTTTTACTTTTGGGTAGTTTTTATTTAAGTCGGGTTTTAATTTGCTTACCATCTATCGATGAAAAACCGCAGTGTTTCATATGTATATATGCATATTTCTTTATTCCAGAAGATTTTTCCATCAAAATGCTTCATTGCATTAAATTCTTCGATAATAGTGAAAAGCACTTGCATGTCTTCGTGCTCAACATATTTTTTCTTGCCATTATGTTCAAATTAATTTAAAAAATTATTCCAAAAAATAAAAAAACCTAAGAATTTTAAAAAGCAACCATTCCCACAATTACCGATCGCAAACAAAACAAGATAATTTTTTTGACAGTAAATAGCTGTGGAACGTAAAAAAAAACAAATTCGATAGACAGAGCTGTCATTTGTGTTGTAAATTAAACGGTTGTAAATTTTGTGTGTATTATTATTATAAAAACTTTACAATTATACGGGTAAGTTATATATTAATTCTGGAGTTATTTTAATAAATACATACTCTGCACATTCAACAAGATATTGACTTCGAGGAGAATTTAGTGCAGCTCTAAGCATACTCGATAAAACTCTAATGTGTATAGCTGAAATGGTTTCGGTGAAGTTTAGTGCTGAAGGGTATTACAGATGCGAAAGCCCTCTCCTTCAAACAACTGACCTATGGACTATAAAGATCGGTACAGCAGTTCAATGTGAAGTCCCATGTTCTTTTCAAAAAACAGCTATACAATGCCCGAAAATTTGGACCACCTCGGACGTCTTTTATTTGATGTGTCTTGACTTCTTTTAACGCAAAATATCTGTATTTTATTTTTATTTTTTGAAGATTGACCAAAAGGGAAGAGTACGATAACTTTGGCGCCAAAAATTGATAACGGTTTTTTGTAGAGGGAGGGGGGGTCTATCTCGCCCCGTTTAGAAGGTAGGGGGAATTTTAGAAAACAATGCCTTAAAATGAAAAAAAAATTATTAAAAAACAACGGCAACACTTACAATGAAGTACTATACCGGTTTTGAAAGCCAGAAACCTGTTTTTTTATTTAAAGTAAATAATTTATGTCAATAGTTTTAGTTTAGACCAATTTTTTCAAAATTGTGAAATGAAGTGTTAAATTGGCTTTTTGTGGTCAATGCCTATATCAATTCTGAATCGAACATAAAAAACTGAATGGTTTTATGTCTTCTAGTTTTTGAGAAAATTTAAAATTACTAAAACTACCTTCTTATGAGATTTTTGTTTTTTGGTATTTACGGTGATATCACTTTGAGGATTAATGATGTAAAGTACAGCAAATCATTTAGCGTTACACAGAATGTACCATGAGGAGGTAGACTTGCATTGAATTCAGCGTCCCAGTCATTCAGTTTGTGAATATCACTATTTTCTCAAACTACTCATAGTAAAAGTTTTCCGGCGTCCCATATAAAGCGACATTAGACCAATTTGGCTTTATGTGACTTACATATATGCATAAACAGTGCAATATGCAACTGCAACCCCCCTGCTTGGATCACTGTTGGATTAAGAGTAGGTACGAGGTTGGCTGTATGCACAGTTTCTTTATATCCATGTAACTTTGCATATACCATCCTTGCACGTACCCCAAATCCTACAGTGACTCCAAGCAGGGGGGTTGCAGTTGCATATTGCACTGTTTATGCAAATTGGTCTAATGTCGCTTTATCAAAGTGGAAACATTTGCTTTGGCCTTATTTCACAAACAATGTTCGGCTTTATTTCACTTTATGGAAGTGAAATAAGGCCGAATTTCAAAAGCTGGATTCCAACTTGGGAAATTCGCCTTTATTTCGCTTCCATAAATTGAAATAAACATTTGGTTTTTTGTGTTCGATTCAGAATTGATATAGGCATTGATCACAAAAAGCCAATTTAACACTTCATTTCACAATTTTGAAAAAAATTGATCTAAGCTTTTTTTTTCATTCTTTTTATCAAAATTTTGAGTTTGCATGCGAATTTTTCAAAAACTATTGACATAAATTATTTACTTTAAATTTTAGGTTAAAGGAACAGGCTTTCAAAACCGGTATAGTACTTCATTGTAAGTGTTGCCGTTGTTTTTTAATAATTTTTTTTCCATTTTAAGGCATTTTTTTCTAATATTCCCCCTACCTCCTAAACGGGGCGAGATAGTCCCCCCTCCTATAGTAAAAAATGCTTGTTTTTGACCCCTCTACAAAAAACGTAATCAATTTTTGGCGCCAAAATTATCGTACTCTTGCCGACCAAAAAGACTTTCTTAAACGCCATTCATTGACCATGTATTGACTACCTTTAGACGTGACCTTTTGCATAAGCTTAATCCCAGACATTAGAGTTCTTGAAATTGTCAAACACCATGCAGCATAGTAAAAAACACAACGCCGCCTGTCAAATTGCAGAAATCCAATAGCTGCTACAACATTACCCAATTCGTTTTAAGTCCAATCACTCTCACTGTTTTCATAACAATGCACCCTTAAAAAAGTAGATTATTGTTGGTTTTATGAAGACGCAACCATATTCGTTTATAACTACATGACAAGAAACTAAGAACTTAAGTGGAACTTTATGGTAAGGAACCTGACCTTAACTTTGGCTAGTTAGGCCCTGGGTCCTAGAAATCCTCTACACGAATAACGGACTTGTTCGAAGTCTTAACTTGTCTCTTAAACCTTAATCCTCGACAACCTTTCACAATAAGGAACTTCCAAAAGCACTAACTTATCCCTGTTTTCCACAAAATGCGACTTGTTTGAGAGCTAATCGTGTCTATCTGGTCATACTCATCCGCAACTACGAGGATCATGCTTGAAGTCTTAACTTGTCTCTTTAGAACTATAGTCACAGCACGTAACTTAACCTAACTTATTTTAAGCCATAATTTGTGTCTTACTTAGTAACAGTAATAAGTGACTAACGACTATACTCCTCCACAGCTAATGTGTTATGCTTGATGTGAGAGACACTCACACCAATCAAAGAACGTCCTTACCGATAAGCAACTTGTTCTATGCCTTAACTTGTGTCTCAATCTACAGTCTTCTAACTGTAAAGTAATTTTTAGCAACATTTTGACTTGCCTATCTAACCATAGACCCATAAACTCATAAGCCTCTACACTAATTAAAGATTTTTTTGTAGTGCTAACTTGTATTTTAAACCACAATACTTGTCAGTCTTTCACTATAAGGAGCTTATTTTAAGACTTTACTTGTGTCTGTTTTCCGCACCAATAAATGATTTTTTTAAGACTTTACGAAATAGTCGTGACTATAGTGCTCCGCAACTACACGGGACTTGTTTCAAGTCTTAACTTGTCTCTTTCGAACTATAATCACAGTACGTAATAGTACGCAACTTAGTTTAAGCCCTTACTTTGTAACAGTATTTCAAACTAAGAACTAAAGGCACAGCTTCAATTGTTAAAATGAGTCTCTGTTTTTTTATTGGGTGTTGACACACCCATACGGAAAGACCACGTCAAATAGTTTGTTGATACTCCTTGGGATAAATACCTGCAAAACAAAGGTACATTAGGATCCGGGAAATATTTGTCTTAGACGACATACATTATGTACTTAAGTGTTACCATCATTCTGCATTCCGCATTTATCGGCTTTCCAATTGATGTTTTTGTCTATGTTTTCCCACCATACTCAGCAGAAGATCATACTGCATTCTATTCATCCGAGTTGATTTCAAAAATAGGTCCGGGTCATGCTTTTTTATAAAACAAAATGTCGTTTGGCAGAAACCTTTTGTTTTCTTCTCTTGGTACAAGGACGCACCAACACATTTGGAGCATCCTTGTTAGAAACGCTAGTTCATCGCGATCATCATTCATTTTAATTTATTTTATTTTTTTCACATCACTATTTACTCAAACTTTCAAATTGCGAATGCACCATTGTGGGCATTTTTTTATCACACAATCTGACAGGCCGTACTACCGCCGTTACTACAGCCGCAGCCGCACCATTGCGTTCGGGCAGTAATGCTGGTTTTTACTTCTCTGAGAGTTTTGGTGAAGATATAAAATAGCAGTTGGAAAAAGAATGTTGGGGACTGTATGACAAAACATAATATGGATTTTGTCTACAACAAATGTTTGATACTGGTCAATAATTTAGTGGTTGAGGTGGCAGGTCAACCCCTTGATCACTATGGATTACTACAGCCCTTAGTATGAGGTGAAACTCCTGTCAACCTCGATTACTTAAGAAAAACGTCATATGAAATAGACGATCTATAAAACCACTCACTTCTCAACTGTTATCAGAAGAAAGTTTATAATGAAATCATTCAAAGCTTCAAGTCAACAGATACAATTTCTTCTTGGACGCTCCAGGCGGGATGGGAAATATTTTTCTCATTAACCTCTTGCTTTGTTGAGGTCGTTTCGTCAGTAACAGCTGCAACACTTTTGAATTGGGATTGCGCATTCACCATTCAAGCTACCTCTCAATTCAAACACATTTTTAAGTCCTCTTTGCAATAAATAAAAGTAAAGGTATAGGTAAGGTTATAGTCTGGGATGATTGCACTATGTCTGACAATAGAGCAATCGATGCATTGGACAGACGTTGTCAGTCTTTCCAAGAGGATTGTCTGCTAACGGGATAAGGGCCTTTCTAAAATCATCCTATTTGTGGCCAGAAATGAAGCAGTTGTATCTTAAACATACAGAAAAGCTACAATCCTACTAAAGTGGGCGTGGCATACAGATCTGAAATTTCATCCTCCTAGCTCAAAATTTAAGGCCGGGAAAGTGGTGACATACGGGCGCACAGACAGACGCACGGACGAACGGACAGACATGGCTCAATCGTCTTTGCTATTGGTACTGATCACGAGTACATATTCTTCATAGGGTCTATTTAGGATTATTTCTCTATGTTACAAACTATGTATCTAACTTAATATACCCTTCGGATAGGGTATAAAAAGAATATTGAATTCTATTGACTATAGAAAGAGACGACGGAAATATAGAAGAAGAAAAGGGAAAAATACAAATTCTTAATAGTGTATGTCAAATCGTAAGGGACAGAAAGACGCTTCCGATTTGAAGAACATAACCAATTACAATGCTAAGGAAGCGGTCTATATTAACACCAAAAAATTATGCAATCGATATATACGTAAACGATTGACATTCGCTTAAATTAAGTGGTTTGAGATGACATACAACTCTATAGACACAGTAGGTAGCAGATATCGAAGAAGTAGTGCAATACCCGTTGGAATACTTGCAAACTCTCAACCCTCCAGGTATTCCTTCACACAAAGTAATATTGAAGATGGGCGCTCTCATTAGGCTCTTAAGGAATTTACACCCAAATGTGCAACGGAACTAGATTGCAGGTGAAAGCTTTCCATGTGATAGAGGTGACAATCTATACCGCATCCATTTTCATTAGAGGTCTTTGTCGCCATGACAATAAATAAGGCAATCCTTAAAGTAGGCTTGAGTTGATTTAAGTGTTAAGCCTCAGAGTTAGCTTAACTCGCAGTATGCAATATGTACAGTCTATTGGAACAACAATAAAGAATATAACGAGGTGCTGGAGAAATAAGGAAACCCGCAGGTCTAAAAGTTTCGTAACCACATGGACTAACTCGATGCTAAATTACGTAAATAAATACCCAGGTTTAGAAAAGTATCTGCCATGCATAAGATACAATACACAATACTAAAATAGTCTGCTACAACCTCGAACTAAATAATGTATACATGCATACATATATGTACATACGTAGTTACACTGTTTATAAAAATGACTTATCTAAATATGAAACTTTATAAATTTGCCTTGATATCGGTTTTTAATTTTTTAATTTGGATTTTGTAAATATCCAAATATTGTATGTATTGTAGAGATTCAATGATAGAATTACCGCTACGTACGTTCATATCTACTTATTCATACTATGCACTTTAAAAACACACGAGCGAAGCCGGATGGGACCATACTTATATATTCGCAAAAAAAATAAAACAATTATTTTTGTTTCGAGTAATGAAAGTGGAATAAAGTAAAGCAATTTAAAAATTGAAAGTACACGAACTATTTTCGAAATTATACTTTTCCTTCTTCTTTAACCTTGCCTAATGAAATATCGCAACCTGAGCTGACCTAAAGCAAAGAGTATGTTTTCTAATGTACATACATACATATGTGGTATATACATGCTTGTATAAATCACATATGTATGTACATAGTATTTACTATAAGAAATAATAGAAATATAGCTCATGGCGTACATACATATATAACTTAATGATCAGTATTGATAATCGAGTGATTCAGTCATGTTTTTCATAACATTTTGCAAACCACATCTACAGATGTTTTAAACTTATTGCAATTCAATCTAAGAGTTTACTTACTACCCGTAGTTTTTAATAAAATAAGTTTCACAATGTATTATAGTCCATAAAAAATCCAAAGCGAAAACAGAGAGTGATTGTGACGTATGGAACTGTCACCTAACATGTTAGCCAATTTTTCGTTCAGAAATCTAGGACTAATATATTAGTGCCCAGAATTCTGAATGTGCCCATTGACTGTCACTCGAACTCAACCATTCCATAGACCTTCTCGCCCGCTTGTCAACATTGTGACGTTGAACCTGTCACAGACTTTCGATTTTTGTTTTCGTTTGTGAAATGTATTACAAGTGAAAAGATTTCTTGTATCCAAATTCATTCATACAAATGTTATTAATCAGTTTTAGCAATAAAATCGCGGCTAAGTTATATTTATAATAATTTTGGGGTTTAAATTCCTTAAGAGCGTGCTTCTTAGTTTGTGGGAATGTACATACATATATCTGGGGGATTGAGAGTATGCAGGAATTCCACCGGATAATGCACTACTTCTTCCATATGTACTACAGTATCTATAGAATTATATGTAATTTCAAATGCATTTAAGTTAAGTTAAATTAAGTATTTGAATTGCTGCATAATATACGGTGTTAATGTCACCCACTCCTTTAGGTATATTATTGGTTTGTTACTTACGTTCTTCAAATTGGAATATATGTATATCTTCAATAAGCATCTTTATATCCCTAACGATGCGACACAAACTATTGAGAATTGTTACTTTCCCTACTTTTCTTTTATATTTCCGTCGCCTATTTTATAAAGTAGGTGCGTGAACTCTTCACCACCTCAGCGCTGACTATCCACCTTGACGCTGTGCTGGGGCTTAAGTAAGGCGGAGGATACCGCAGGGTTTGACGGCGCAGTGCTGTTGACCGGCGAACATTTGAGGCCCAAAAACTAAGATATAGTCGAACCCCAACTCTAGTGCTGGAGTGAGCAGTTTTTCAACTTAAAACCGTGCCGAAGGATGAAAGGTTGGAGGACTTTAAATAAACCAACCACTAACGAGCTCGCACAGATGCCCTGGCGAGGTCTGTGGTATAAATGCCTTACCCCGGCATGGCGGCTCTGGCGGAGTGGACCGATTTTTCCGGCCATACTCGTGGCACCAAAATGAATAAAATGAATAAAAATGAAAAACAAACAAACAACAACAAATGATACTACCGATTCTGATGCTGACATGCTATCCGTGGGAGCGCAAGAACTGAAGACTGAGAAGTCTCTCTGGAGATGGAGCAGCTGCTTGCAAGGTCTCCCCAGGCGTCGTTCGACGGCAGTTGTTCAAAAGAGCGAAGCATATCAAGAAGGTCCTGGATGCGAAGGACCCCTCTTCACTCTCCGAGAAGGAAAAGAACTCCCTGGCTTGAGCTATCGAAACGATGGCTAAGGACGCTCTGACGAGGCCTGCGCCTAAACAGAACGCTCCTGCCAAAGAGTTGCCGCTAAGGCACTCCACCGCGGAAGGGGAACGGAAAAAGTAGCTGGTAAAGCTCAGATTAAGGCCGCTGCCGCTAAGGCAGGTCCTAAGCATGGGCAACCGGAGACCGCTGAAAATCGTCGCAAGAAGGCCAAGAGGGAGGATTTCAGTTCAAAGAGGCTTAAGTCCTCCGAGGACTAGAAAAATCCCCCGAAAAGGTCGAAGGCTGCCGACACGATGCTCTTCAGTGCGCCCCACTGTATCCGTAGTTTGCTACAGCTTGCTGAGGTGGACTTCGGAAAACCGAGTGGTCAGTATTCCCTTGAATGTGGCCAAATGACTGAGAAGGCCTTAGCCAGAGCAGTCTTTGACCACATTCGGAAGAATGCTGGTGCAACTGTGCCCACGTTCGGCAGAGCGTGGTTTTAGACTCTGGGAGGGAGCTGCACAGCGAGCAGTACCCCCAGAGCAGATCCCCACCACACCGAAGGGAAGGCTCTGCGTGTCTGACTGGGGTGTGGACAATAACGAGATCCTCGACTTCCTGAAGGCCCAGAGCCCTTCTATTGATATGAAGAGCTGGTAGGTTGTCGGGAAGGAAGAGGCGAAAAATGGAACCAAGGTTTTTATCATTCTTATGATACGGATAAGCAGTTGTTTTATGGAGCGGGAGAGGTAACTCTAAGGCTCATAAAACGAACTCAACCTTCGGAGAAAGATGGGGCGACTGACGCTATGGAAGTTGAAATTGCGACAACCAATGAAGGTAGTGCAAATCAATCTTCATCATAGTTCAGTCTCTTCCGCCATTGGCGTCCACGAGGAGCTACTCGGTGTACTACATAATGACTTCTGTAGAAGTTGCAGGGACGAAGAAGAAATTGAGTCAGTTCCTCACCTGCTGTGCGACTGTCCTGCCCTATCCGTCAGAAGAATGAAGACTCTTGGCAGTTACTTCTTCTCGGATTTGAAGGACTTGGGTAACGTAGAGCTGACGGACCTCCTGAGATTCATATCATTTTCTGGGTGGTTCCAATAACGGACTTTATAGGTTTCCGGGGTTAAATGATTGGGCACAATGGACCCGAATCGCAGTCTAAGTGAGCAGTGACACCGTCACAAGGCACCCATTTACCTAACCTAACCTAATGGACTTTATCTACCTTGGCTCTGCTATCAATTCTGACAATAACATCTCGGCAGAAATAAAACGAAGAATAACTCTTGACAATCGCTGTTTCTTTGGGCTGAGAAGGCAATTGAGTTGTAAGGCCCTATCCCGAACAACTAAGGAGACTATACAAGACCTTGATCATCCCTCCTTTACGGCGCTGAAGCATGGACTTTATCGAAAACGGATGAAGATATCCTCTGTCATTTCGAGAGATAAATTATTGGCATTTGCGTTGACGGGCTTTGGAGGAGGAGATTTACCGACGAACTATATGAGCTGCATAGCGACATTGACCTAGTTAAAAAATTCGCATTAGTCGTTTAAGACGGCTAGGATATGTAGAGCGGATGGACACAAATGCTCCGGCCCGTAGAGTCTTCGAATCCAACCCGGAGTGACAACGCAGTAGAGGAAGACCTCGCCTTAGGTGGCGCGCACAAGTTGAAGGGGACATAAACAAACTTGGGGTGCGCAACTGGAGGCAGTTAGCTAAGCACAGGGCTAACTGGAGATGCTTGTTAATGAAGGCCCTGGTTCTCCCCGAACTCAAGCGCCACCTAAATAAGTATGTAAGTAAGAAGCTTTATCCAGTGTCTGGTTCAATGCCTTTCATCTTCCAATAACCCAAAAGCCCTGGAAGCCGAGTGGAATATATGTATGTACATATAATAAACTTGAGCAACTACCGTCTTTAAGTCTAAGAATGATGTAGGCCCTCGAACTTAATGAAGCAAAGCAAGCACGAAGGCCTACCTGCCTACCCAGAACTTGGTCTTTATTTACTCCAGAGTGCCCGGGTATCTCTGTTCCCTGCTTTCTTCAGCTCTATTTATTGTTTTTCCAGGCGTAATAAAAGGGTACTTCGCAGTATAAAAGCTTTTTGGCGAAATCATGCCATTAATATTGTCCTTGGAGGATCACAGATTTTTTCCACTACGTCGTCTTCTGACTACTACACTCTTTGTCCATTTTAAAAATGTATACTTACACAGATGGATAAAGGATGAAAATCTTTCATAAATGGGAAAACAAAGGATGTTTTGCCATGCACACTACGGCAATGATTGCAAGTGCTGCACGCCTGTTGTCAGTGGTCTCGACTGATGGAAAATTGTTGGTATGATTTGATTAATAGTTATGAACAGCACAGGATGATTTATAGCTTAAGTAAAACGGAAACAAATTTACTAAAAACAACTTATTTTGTTTTTGAATTTAATAAGCCATTATTGAGTTGGGGCTGTGTAATCATTTTTTAATGACTGAAAATTCCATATTAACCATCTTTCTTCCATTTAAACCTCGAATTTCGGAAAATCCCTTCTTATCAGGTTATAAGGAATTACTGTTTAAAATTTCAAGTTTCTACGTCTAGGGATTTTTGAAAAACTGTGATTTCAAGGACTTTTGTAGCTTAA
Source organism: Xylota sylvarum (assembly GCA_905220385.1). NCBI lineage: Eukaryota > Metazoa > Arthropoda > Insecta > Diptera > Syrphidae > Xylota > Xylota sylvarum. The sequence goes on along the minus strand of LR999958.1, from coordinate 65,582,758 downwards.
GCGTTTTTGATTTTATAGTATTTAAGATATAGATATATCGATTATTTCTCTATGTTACAAATTATGTGTCAAACTTAATATACCCTAATGGTACAAATTATAACAGTAAAAGAAGCTGATAAACCGAGTTCCAGTTATAGGACCAGCTTGCGGACTACAACAGCTGCTGTAGAGCAAAGTGTATCTTTATGTATACCACCATCTCATTCCAGGGACTCAGATTAGTTAAAACACAAAATTATTTTATTTACATATATTTTAGTTTAATTACCCAATCAATCAATATTTACCATCACTATGCATATGTATGTCAAAAATAAATATACGCCGAATGCAATGTTTGTGGTGCAGGACAGTCCTTCAGATAAAGATAGGAAAGGAGATGACCCAGCTGGTGTTCACACACTTGGTTTGATGTTTTCTTTTATGCACTTCAATGCACTTTACTCTGAATAAAATTTAAGCGCGCAAAAATATCTGTTTTACTTCTTTTTTTTAACTTTTTTTTTATTAAATTTTATATACTATGATTATTAATTTTCTAACGCGTAATACAACTGGAGAACGATTTAGATGCACGCTTGAGCGACAAAAGGCAAATCGGCACTGCCGTTGAAATTGGACACTTTTTTCAAAATCTTGGCGACTTTTGGGACAATTTTTTAGTTTTTACTCATTACTTTTGAAATCATTTATTTTTATCTTCATAAAAGATTTTTTTGTAGTGTATGCTAATTTTTTTTTACCCGGCGGCCACACGAGAAAGTTCTGTCAAACAAGTAGCTTGCGTGTATAATTCCTATTTGTGTACTTGCTGTGACGTAGGCTGCACGCCAAACTTGACAAGCAAGTTGCTTTCAGGATTCATTTATCAATTGTGTTGTCAAATTACTTGCTTCACTTATGGTTTGGGAAACTCTCTACTAGTTGACCGGCAAGTATTTCGCATTTGATTTCGGTTTCACGTCGTAGTTTGTACTGTTTTATATTTCTTTTAATATAAATTAAAACGATATTTTAATGACTATATATTGGTGTACTTTAATTTTGCAAAATTATTAACGGCAACGTTGCTCATCAGTGATTACTTACACTCAGAACAGTTAACTTTGAGGGGATGTTGCATGCGATTTTTCCTCTATTATGTCTTCTATCACTGACAAAGAGAAAACCTGTGCGACAAAATTGCCAATTGATTTGAAAGGGACTCTACCAATATTGTCCGCCGGATGGTTGTGATGGTATGGTTTATTTGGACGTTTGAACTAATGAGTTCGCCATATAGCGTACGGATTTTTGTTTTATTAATGGGAACCCAACTTCACATGACAAGACTTTTTCAATATATGTATGTATTTCAGTAGGATTCTCTACCATAGAATTCTAACAATTTTGCTACTTGTGGGAGAAGTGGTGAAACAATTCTTCCTAATTAATTCGATGTACCTTTAAAAACAGGGAAGAAAGCTCTTTACGTATGTGAGTGCAAGAAAAAAAAGATTGTAATGAACATTATCTATTAATATCACTTGAAGCCAAGATAAAGCAAGTTCTTGAGATTTCCTATACTTTCGGGTATATCTAAAAGCTTATTGTGCCTGCAAGTCCAATGCATTTAAATTTACACAATTTTCAATCTCGTCCGGTAAATGTTCCATGTGATTGTGTGAGACATCAAGCGTTGTTAAATTTATCAAGTAACCAATGGATAAACTTAGTTCACGGATCTTGTTCTGCCTTAGACTCAACATAGTCGAATTACTCAAATGTTTGACATCGGGTCCAAAACAAAGAATACGATTGAATCGCAAGTATAATGTTGTCAACGATTTTAGTTTGTCGATGTCGTCAAGCATTTCTGCAACCTTATTTTGTCGCAAATCGAGCACCTTTAACCGAGCTAGATATTGTAAGGAACTTGTCAGAGTGGTAAGTGAGTTCTTGTACAATGCTATTGTTTTCAAATTAACCAGAGTAGCAAGCTCTGGTGGTATCGTTGCAATCCTGTTACCATACAAATAAAATTCAGTCAAGTGTGTACAGCGCTTCACCTTTGACTAGTTTTCTGCAACAGAAAATTTACTTAGATCCAGTTTTTTGATATCCTCATCAGGGCATCGCTACAGAACATTGATAACATCCGGATCTGCTGGTATTGATTTACATTTCTTTGTGGTTGGTTTTGGCTTATTTGATTCTGGATGCTTGACTGTAAGAACATTTGGGCACGTTTTTAGAGGTAGTTCCTTACCGTAATTAGTGTTGCCATGCCCGCGGCTGCAGATTTCTAATACACCTGCTAATCCGTCCGCCGCCACTATTGCTTGTGCTTGTACCGAGTGATGAACACAAGTACATACTTTTTTTTTTACAAAGGTATTTAGGGTTGCTTATAGCAGTTTTTTTTTACTGAAACATAAACAAAATTATCTCAATGACAATTACGATGTTTTTTGTTAGAAAGTGATGCATTTTCCACAGCAATTCATTTTTTTCCCTTTACTACTATGGAACATACGATCAAAGAAATTTATCGAACCTATGACACCTTATCATTTGTCATTTGTCTTACTCTAAGTAAGAGTAATAGCAATACAGCTGTATATTCCAAATCAAATTTCAAAGACTGCATCACTTTTTAACACAAACTATAACAATTGTTATTGTAGTGTATTTTTAGTAGTGCCGATCTAATTATTTCTTGAGACAATTTTGCTTATTTTGGCTTACAAAACTGGTACAGGCTACGCAAATACCTTTGTAAAAAAAAGTATGAACTTGTGCTCATCGCTCGGAACAAGCACAAGCAGTGGTGCTGGCTGATCAGCAGGGGTGTTAGGAATCTGCAGCGGGGGCACTAATAACTATTAAGATATACCTCTAGAAACACGCCCAAAAGTTCTTACATTCAAACATCCAGAATCAAAAAAGCCAAAACCAACCACAAAGAAACGTAAATCAATACCAGCCGATCAGGACGTTATCTGATGACTCTGCAGTGACGCCCTGATGAGGGATCAAAAGACTTGACCTAAGTAAATTTTTGTTTGCAGAAACTCCGTCAACAGTCAAGGGCTGAACACACTTAACAGAATTTTTTTTGTATAGTAACAGGATTTGCAATGCTTTCACCAGAGTTTGGTACTTTAATTAATTTGAAAACACTTACATTGAAGGAGAACTCACTTACCACCACTCTGCAAGAGTCTTTACAAAATCTAGCTCTAATTGAGTGCTTGATTTGTGACATAATAAGGTTGCAGAAATACTTGGCGTTATATACAAACTAAAATCTCTCACATCATTATACTTGTGATTCAATCGCATTCCTTGTATTGGACCCGATGTTAAACACCTAACTAATTTGACTGTTTTGAGTTTAAGGGAGAATAAAATACGTGAATTAAGTTCATCGATTGGGTACTTGATAAATTTAACAAAGCCCGATGTCTCACACAATCACTTGGAACATTTACCAGATGAAATTGGAAATTGTGTAAACTTAAATGCATTGAACTTGCAGGTGCAAAGAAGTTTTAGACATACCCGAAAGCATAGGGAATCTCAAAAACTTGGTTCGTCTTGGTTCGGAATAAGAATAATAGATCATATTCAGTACAATGTTCTTTTTCTTGCACGTACATGTGTAAACAGCTCTCTTCCCTGTTCTTAAGGGTACCACTATTGGTTCACCACATTGGTTCCACAATGTTGGTAGAGTCTGTTTGAAATCAATTCGCAATTTGTTTACGCACGTTTTCACCGATGTTGACTGCCCCGAGTGCGAGCAGTCACTGACGAGCAACGTTGCCGTTGATAGCTTTAAGAAAGTCGCCCCCCCTAAATTTTTTGCGAAAATATTATTATAATTAATAATAATAAAAATATAAATAATTTGGAAAAATTTTAAATTTCTTATAATATGTAATATAATATAATACAAACTACGACGTGAAACTGAAATCAAATGCGCGTAATACTTCTCTTATAAGTTAGGCATACAGGCAACGCTATCCATTATTATACCCTAACCGAGGGGTATATTAAGTTTGACACATACATAGTTTGTAATACTCCATTAGAAGGATCAAATTTCATATCTGGACTACTGAGTAAAAGATATAGTACAATTGTAAAAATGTTTTAAATCCACCCACTGCCACGCCTACTTTTTCATAGCTTCACTAAATTATACATATAAAACCGAAAAACTTTGTTAAGACCAAATATTTAGGCACTTAGATTCTCTACAATTCACCCATACAACAGTTTTGGCCACGCCCAATTTTTGGGGGCGTTTTCAGCAAAAAATCGATTTTGATGAAATTTTACATGTAACATCCTCAAACGTTCGACGTTATCGGCGTATTTCAGTACAAAATGCAAAATGGCCTCACCCACTTTCTAAGGGCTACAGAGGAAGGAGGAAAGGGTATCATACGATCCGTTCCAGATGGATTGAAGCTTTTCTGTATGTTTTTCTTATGTGATAACTCATATGACAAAGACTTTACCAATAGATTCATTCAAGTGATAGTTTTGGACGATTGTAACCCGGCGGTCACAAGAGCACGTTCTGAGAAGCAAGTTGCAATACACTGAAGGTTCTGGATATTTACATCTATAAAGGCACAGAGGGCTATGTATGACAGCGATCGATCGGTTTCGATCTTTTCGACCAGGTGGTACCTATTAGGAGGATGGTAGAGAGGTTCACAGATAGAAAATAAGTAAAATGTGAGTCGGGAAAATGGCCTAATATTTCCCTGTCCTCTTTTGCTTCTTATGTGGCGCTACAGTTCGGGGTGAACCTGGGACTCCAATAACATGGGTCTCCAGTTAGCCCGGTCCATAGCTAACTGCCTCCATACGTGCACTTCAATCCGGTTGAGATCTCCTTTTACTTGCGCCCGCCACCTATGGCCAGGACTTTCTCTACTGCGTTGTTCTTCGGGACTAGATTCGATAACTATACGGGCCGGAGCATTTGTGTTCATCCTCTCTATATATCCTAAGCATCTTAAACGACTGATGCGTAATTTTTTGGTCGAGTTGATGTCGCTGTACAGCTATAATAGTTCGTCGTCGAATTTCCTTCTCCATAGCCCCTTAACGAAAACGGGACCGACAATTTTACGAAGAATGTTTCTTTCCGACCGAGGACTGGGATGATCAAGGTCTTATACAAAATCTGCTTAGTTGTTCGGGATAGGGCCTTACTACTCAATTGCCTTCTCAGCCCAAAGAAACAGCGATTGGTAAAAGTTATTCTTCGTTTAATTTCTACTGAGATGTTATCAGAATTTATATCAGAACCGATGTAGACAAAGTCCCTAACGAACTCAAAATTGCAGCTGTCGATTGTGACGTTCTGTCCAAGTCATCAATGTTGTGTTTACCTTTTTGTTGATATCACATATTTGGTTTTGCCCTAGTTTTGGCAGCTTCCATTTGAAGCGGTATCGACTTGTGAACTTCGCACAATACTTCAAAGTATGATTTCCTATTAGGAGAATCTTAATTCTTAAGTACTTTTTTGAACTCATTCCAAGAATAAGAGCCTTTAGCCTTGTTAAACAGCTTCTTAAACGTTTTTTCTATAATTTCTAGGTCATTTGGGCGTTTGCATCACAAACTAATATAATCTGCTTATCTAAACTTTTTGTTGGCACCTATAACATAGGGCAAGTACTTATGTATATATGTAGATATGTATGGCTTGGATTCGTGCAGATTTTTTTTTCGATGAATTTGGACATTATCATTATAGAGAATTCGAAAGAGTGTGTATGGCAATGCCGTATGTCTGTTTGTCTGTGCACGAGGCCACAGCCTGAACAGGTGGACGGATTTTGATCAAACTTCATATCTAGGGTTATTATATTCACAGGTTTCTCCGCAAATCGTTTGTGTTCGCAACTGTCTTGTTACTAGCGGTAGCCTGAGTCATAGCGGTGTCAATAATTGTTTCAATAGAGTGTTGGCCCTTAGACCCGGGCGCTACACGTAGCCATCATAAAAACATTATGAAAATGTATATGTATGCATTTTCGCACGGTAAATACATACCCATGTTGTAATAATGGGTGAATTTACTTTGGTAATACATATGTAGGTACATATATACATACTCGCATCTTTTGTTTATTTCAGAAAACTTAGGTTCTTTGGCTAATTTTAAAACTCCTGCATATGTACATACATACATATGTGTGTGCATACAAATTAAAGAGAAAACAAATCAATACAAAAAAATATTTAAATATTGTAGTTAAAAAAAAAAATTAATTTATTTAAATAAAATAAAATATTAATTTCTATTGCTCAGGTAACGGAACAACAAAATACTATTTAAAGGAAATGTTGGGACACACAAAGTTTTTAATTCAATTCTACCTTCAGCGGATAAACATCAATTTGTGGTTGTTCCATTACTAAAGACTTAATTTGAGAATATTTATATGTATTTATGACTATTGGTACAAATATAAATATTATTTTGATATAAATTATAAAGGCTTTGTACAATAGGGTTATACTTTCAAAGAACAATCGTAATGCGAACTCTATAAGAATGTACATACATATGTACATATGTCACATTCCCGATATTTTAAGGAGTTTTGAAAATAGGTTTAAAAACCGCTTTACCGCATCAACAGCGGAAAAAGTTGAAATGTGAATTTTACAAGAAGCTTATTTTACATTCCGCAGTTCCTTGCCAACTCATTTTTTTGTCGCTCATTACTTGCCGTTTCTAATGCCCGCCGTAGTCTTAAATCTGTTCCAATGAATTTGGAAAAACAACTTATTTCCTTACTGCTTGTACAAGATCGCTCCTAATGTCCGCTGTAGTTTTAAATCCGCGCCAATGAATTTGGGATACAAAAAGAGGATTTTGCCCCGGCATTGGTTTCTTGGCTCTCAAGAGGCCTGTCTTTTAATTTTGCTACGTTTAAGACCATAAGACACAGTGGTATTTACCGACCATATTGGATATTCAGTTAGAAACTTTCAAGCAAGAACCGCAGTGTGAACTGTATAACCATGAAGGTTAGGTAAATGGGTGCCTTGTGACAGTGTCACTGCTCATTTAGACTGCGATTCGGGTCCATTGTGCCCAATCATTTGACCCTGGAAACCTATAAAGTCCGCTATTGGAACCACCCAGATAATGATATGAATCTCAGGAGGTCCGTCAGCTCTACGTTACCCAAGTCCTCCAAATCTGAGAAGAAGTAACTGCCAAGAGTCCTCATTCTTCTGACGGATAGGGCAGGACAGTCGCACAGCAGGTGAGGAACTGACTCAATTTCTTCTTCCTCCCTGCAACTTCTACAGAAGTCATTATGCAGTACACCGAGTCACTCCGCGTGGACGCCAATGGCACAATGACCAGTATAAGCATGTATGTACACAGCATTTTTGAAACCAACACAATTTCCTGCCGCTCGTACAAGATCGTTCCGAATGCCCGCCGTGGTTTAAAATCTTTGCTGACAATTTTGAAATACCAATCTATGATATTTTGCCAATAATTTTAACTGTATAACCATGTACACTTGCGGTCATAAAAACTGCACCATATCACCCCATTTTCCTACCGCTTGTACATCATCGTTCCTAATGTCCGCTGTAGTTTAAAATCGGTGATGATGTCTTTGGAGTACCAAAAGAAAGTTGGGTTTTCTACAGTGGGAGACCAATTTCCCGCTTTTCCTTAGCTTCAATTAACTAAGAAAAGCGGATTGTGCAGTTGAAATGCTGGAAATTACTGGAAAAACTACGTCCTTGAAAGTCCGAAACAATCATGTAGAGCAAGTTTTTGGACTGAGTAACGGAAGAGCGAACCGTAAATAGTTTTTTTATTTAGACCACTGCAGTAAGCTAGCTTGTCTTTAAATGGGATGTATAGATTTTAGCGCTGGTACAAAACTTGAAAACTCACTGCATTATTACATTCCAATTAGCCACTTGTTTATAGTCCTAAATTGTGTCTCAACTTACAATCCTTCACAGTAAGTACAAAGTTATGTTTTAAGACCATTAGTCTCGGTCTAGTTAGAATCCTGCTTCCTGCCTACTCCTACTGTAACAGTAGTTTACTACTACTTTTCCATATGTGCATACATATGTATAATATATGAGCAATCTATCTTGATGATATTGTAACAACGTGTAATTTTCTTTTATATCTATTTTAAATAGAACAACAGCATTTTATAATCAAAATAAACGGAAAGGAAATTAAGTGGGGTCCATTTTATTGCATACTTCTTTAATTTCCTTATTTATTTAAATATTGCTTGTGGTCCATGTTTCAATATTTATGAGATTTCCCACTACATAATATTCCATTGCATCCCATTTGCACAAACATTTTAGATATAAATCAAAAAGGCTTAATCAGTGTTTTTTTTTATTCCTTCACAGAAACATTATCCACAGGCGGACATAATTCATCGAAAAAGAGAAAACTGTGTTTTTAGCTTCGGCATATAAATAGAACATTTACAGCTACAATATAAAAGTCATAAAGTTCGGTATTTACCTACAAAATTATTCCAATTTTTTTGAGTTTTTGCCTTCAATATTGCGTTCGATGTCATTTCACAAATACTCAGTCGGATTGAGATCAGGACTGTGTGTTGGCCATCATAAAATGTCAATATTGTAATCCTCTGACGTCGTTTTACCAGCCGCGAAGTGTGCTGTTCAAAAAATTGTCAAATTCATTTCATTCAAATGACAAGATTCATCGTACGGTAAGTTTCGACTTTAATATTTTGATGAAATCAGGCTCAGTATCGGGCTCAGTATCTTGTTAGGTCTTCACCAGAAGGCCTTCTTTGGAAAACAAATTTAATATCACTTGGTGGAAATCTTGGGTTGTTTCTATTCTCCGTAGTTGAACTGACATGAACACTTTTTTTTGCAAATGATGTGAACTCACTGAGTACTGTATACAGAATGACATAATTTTTGATAAAACTGTAATTACAAACAGAAAAACTAACGGTAGTCTAACTACACTATATTGTAATATTCTTGCTAGGGCTAGGAAGATAAAAGCTTTCTGTAAATGATTAACCTTTATCGTCCTTCTCCACTACTCCAATAAACAAACAAGTTCTCTTTAAACCACACTTTTAAATTATCAAGTTCTTTATTATTTATTGATTTATAACTCTTTCACTTATCCACTTCATTATCCAATAACATTTATTTAACACACCAATTTAATCGTAGTCGCAATCCAACAACATTTATCTTTCATTTTTCACAAAAGCCAACTATGTCCCCTTCCCAGTTGGTTGGAGGACATCTTTGGTAGCATCATTGGAAAGCATAGTCCACACGACACTACGTCTGGAAATGGACTAAGGCTAATTGACTTTGCTGCGGGACATAATGTTACTATAGGCAGCACAATGGTTTTTAACCTCAACATTCAGAACGCAACATGGCGGTCACCAGATCATCAAACCGTCAATCAAATTGATCATGTTGCGATCGACGTAAGGCACTCCTTCAGTACCTATCTTAGATGTCCAAACATTCCGAGCGGCCAACATAGACTCGGATCACTACCTAGTTGCAGCCAAGGTACGTCTATGGATATTTCAAACACCACAACAACGGAAAAGGAAATGTGAGGAGATTTAACGTTGCAAACAGCATCAAGTGCTGAAGACCAGTGGCATCATTGCCAAGAAGCCATCAGAAACGCCGCAACTGATGTACTGTGTTTCACCCGACCACCCCCACGAAACCCGTGGTTTGAAGAAGAATGCCGGCAAGCACATGCAGCAAAACAATTCGCCTACAAAGCGGCGCTGGACAGGAGGACGAGAGCGGCTCGTGAGCTATATGAAGAAAGGAGGAGGAGCTTTTTAAGGCAGCACCAACTCATTTCCAAGATCGGTCAGAGGAAAGTATGTCTGGTGAATGAATGACATTGACATCATTGGCAGAACATAGAGAGCTTTGCAAGTATTGGAACAGAAGCGGCAAAAATGGGTTTAGTTGTGAATGAGGGCAAGACCAAGTATATGCTGTCAACAAGAAGGGACACACAACATCGGCGAATCGGACAGAACGTCACAATATCTTTAACTTTGAGGTAGTTAGGGTCTTTATTTACCTCGGCTCCCCTATAAACTCTGACAACAACATCAGATCAGAAACATACGAAGAGTTACACTTGTCGATCGCAATATTTGGTCTAAGAAGGCAATTGAGTAACAAGGCCTTATTAAGAAACAATAAGGAGACTCTATATAAGACCCTTATCATCCCAGTCCTGCTGTATGGTACAGAGGCATGGACGTTAGGCGGATGAAGATATCCTTGGACGTTTTGAACACAAAATTCTTGGGACGATTTTCAGTCCCGTTTGCTTTGACGGGATTTGGAGGAGGAGATTTAACAGCGAACTCTACGAGCTGTACAGCGCCAGACCTGGTTAGAAAAGTACGCATCAACCGTCTAAGAAGGCTAGGACATGTAGGGCCAACGCTCCGGCCCGAAGAGTCTTCGAATCCAACCCATAGGGACAACGCTGTAGAGGACGACCTCGCCTTAGGTGGCGCACAAGTGGAAGATGACATCAACCCACTTGGAATTCGCAACTGATGGCAGTTAGCCAAAGATCGCGCTAACTGGAGAGGCTTGTTGGTTGAGGACAAGGTCCACCCCGGACTGCAGCGCCACCTAAAAAGACGAAGAAGAAGAAGTAAATGAATTACAAAACGATAAATAATAAACAACTTGATAATTTGAAAGTGTGATTAAAGAGAAGTTGTTTGATTATTGGAGTAGTGGAGATGGACGATAAAAGTTAATTATTTACAGAACGGTTTTATCTTCCGAATCCTGGCTAGAATATTACAATAGTTTATTGCTTTTATGAATAATTTGAGTAAGAGGGATGGAATGAGAGAAAGGGTATAAAAACATCATTAGTCATAAGAAATAAAAAACATAAAAGTTAATTTATTTATTGTAAGCCTAATACAAGCAATTAAGAACTTAAATCTATAATCCACAATATTTACTTAGGTCTAATGCAATATATTAAAGAGAAAAAGGAGATGTTTTTCAGAGGGTTTTTGCTGTACTGGATATCCAAAGGATTATGGCAGTCATTTGCCAAGTGCAGTATTCGAGATATAGGCTCATTACGCTCGTAAATAGTACGATAAAACTTTAGGTGAAAGAGGGGTACTGACCTCAAAGTACGTGGGTTGGTGATTAGTAAAATAGTTTGTAGCAACTCAGGACAATCAATGTATAAAATATGGGCAACTTTTCTGCGTTTTTCAAGCGATTGCATGTTGAGTTCAAACGACGCTCATAAGGAAGTAGGTCATGTCTGTCGGGCCATAGGAGTCCGCGAAGAGCAAAACGAACAAACCTATGCTGGACACACTTTATTCGATGCGAATGTGTATCATGAGAGGGCGACCAGACTTGGCTGGCGCATTCTAAAATCGGTCATACAAACGTTAAATATAGGGATTTTATGACATAAGGATTTGAGAATTCCTTAGACCAACGTTTCACAAAATCTAGTGAAGAATTTGCTCTGCTAATAACGCTATCGATGTGGATGCGAAAATTTAGTTAGTGTCGTATATGATACCCAAGTCACACAGAAAACTCACAGTGGGAACGGTCTCGTCGCAGATCACATACATATGTATTGTGTACATACGTTCTAGGGGCTGTTGGGAGACGCTTCCGGGAGTAGGTGATGGCTTGGCATTTGTTGACATTCAACTCTAAAAAGTGTTTATTACACCAAGTAGAAAAACTATTCAAATCATTTTGCAGTGCGAGGGAGTCAGAAGGTCTGGATATGTGTGTAAATTTTTCATATCGTCCGCATAAACAGATAGACAGAAATATTGAATAATGCCATCAACGTCATTAATTGATAAAACGAAAATCAGGGGACCAATATGACTACCTTGGGCGACTCCTGAGGGGGCCTTAAAGGGGTCAGATTTATAGGATCTAAAAAGGAGTACATATTGACGTTCTTGAAGGTAAGATTTGATACACACAATGAACCCAGATGGAAAACCTAGAGCTTTGAGTTTTAAAAATACACAACATCGACTTCCTTACCACCCTCCAATGCACACAGGGTGTTGGCCTTACTGCCGAGCTATTAAAAGCAGTATTGGTTGATTTGGTAAGAACCATGCACCAACTCATTTCCAAAATATGGTCGGAAGAAAGTGTGCCCGATAAATAGAACCCTCTAAACTGCGTCTCCTCAACGTCGCCTACAAGATCTTATCTGCTATTCTGTGTTAACGCTTAAGACGTTTTGTCAGCAATCTGATTGGTCCATGACAGTGTGGTTTTAGGCCAGGAAAGTCCACCATCGACCAAATTTTCACACTACGGCACATCTCGGAAAAAACCCAGGTCGCCTATGACAGTATCTATAGAGAGTTTTGGCATCCCTGCCAAACCCGCCCGGTTGTGAGGGATGACTATGCAGATTAACTTAGGTAATCGCTGCTTCTTTGAGCTAAGAAGGCAATTGTGTAGCAAAGCCGTCTCTAGAACAACTAAGGTATAAGACCCTAATCATCCCAGTTCTACTCTACGGCACGCGGCTCAGAGGCATGAACCATGTCATATAGATGAGGCCACTCTTGATGGTTGTGGAAGATTTTTGGTCCCGTCAGCATAGATAGGATTTTTTTTTCCTCCGAGGATCGGGAGTGGAGAGTGGAGAAGAAGGACAGCGCACCTCGGACTGTAATGCCACTTCATAAGTAGTAAGTAAATCGCCATCTTTGGTAAGAAAACGCATAAAATCTTCTTGTCTTGTCCGGACCCTTTTCTTGTTAAATCGTCCGCTCATTCGTTTCTCTGAATAGAAGTGTCGTCGTTTGCTGTGAGTGTTATGAGTTCTTCACGGCATCGTTTCACGATGGCCTTCATAGCGGCTTGACTATCCACATGACCGTCGATCATCTTTCTTGAATCCAGTTTCATGGTTAGTTCTCGTGCCGCTTCTGCAATTGCTAATATTTTCGCTTGGAATACACTGCTGTGGCTTGGATGTATAAGTGAGCGAGAAATTTCGGGTTCAGATGAGTATATATCAGAGATATTATTCGGGTTGATAGCCCTGCAGTTTATCAAATCCTCTCCTGAGGGAAGATTGTTTTAACGCCTAGGTACAAAAGCGTGCCCATCGCGCTATTGTGTGGTGGCCCGTGTAGCCCTCTTTGGTAAGGTTGGATTGTTTTAAGCGTAGGGCGCTGTTTACAGCTGTTTGCTCCAGGTGCAGTTCTAATGGGATCAATTCCAGTATGGTTGTAAGAGCTGTACTCGGCGTGATTTTGATGTCGCTGGTAGTTGCAATACATGCTAATCTTTGTATCCTAGTCAGTGCCTTAAGGTAAGTAATCTTATCTGCCGCAGGCCACCAGACTAGGCACCTGTAAGATAGAATGGGAGTGACGATGGCTGTGTACATCCAGTGGATGCTGCACTTAGTAGCAAGGCTATGGATGCCTTCCTTATCCTTTTTGACATACATATTTTCTTTCCAGGTTAGCTTACGGTCGAGTATACAGGCCAAGTATCTTGCCTTATCTTAGATTTGGAGGGTTGTGCCGTTGAGTCTCAAGGGCTCGATTTGTGGGATTGTTCTCCTCTTAGTGAAGGGGACCACCTCTGTTTTCAAGAGGTTAACGTTTAATCCACGAACATAGCCACTTACACCGTGCCTTCAGTTTGGGCTATGTCCCGTCTGTACAGCAAAAAATATTCCTCTCTGAATATTCTTTTCACACAACTCGTTTGAGTACGCCCTTATATCGAAGAACTTGATTTTTTATCATGATCCGTTTTTATTTTATTAGTTTTAGTACAAATAACTAAAGTATGACAAAATTGGTTGAACAATAGGGGCCCAACGTTGCTTTTAACAGTTGAATATGGCTTGCTTAATACAAGGTGGGACAAAAGTAATGTCATAATGTGAACTGGCTGCCATTTTGTTAGAAATGAAAATAATTGGGCTTTGTTTTTACGCAAAGTTTATTTAAGAGTGTAAAATTAATGACATTAAGTTGAAAAAATGATATCGGTCAAATGACCACCTCTTGGGGAGAAATTGAAATTTCAAAAAGCTCCAAAGGAAGAAGTCTGTCGCCATTAGATCTGACGATCGCCTAAACAGACCATCACATTGGTGATTCAAAATCTTCATCGTTGCCCGAGCTGTGTGAGAAGTTGCTCCATCCTACTGGAATCAACAATGCTCGGAACCCAATTCAGCAATTTGAGGAAAAAAAAATTAATATTTGCATCCCACCTAGCACTATGAGGAAATCCAATGGCTCTTCGTGCATTTCAGGTAGAATCCCAAGAAATGCAAATTTTATTTATTACATAACCACTTGAGTGGAAATGAGCTTCATCGCTTATTATGATTTTGGATACGAAATCATCCTCTTCTTGCACCAGGTTTAACAGAGCATGGAAGTAAGTTAACTTCACTTGACGGTCAACGGTGAATGGTTTACACTTTATAAGGGAACATCTTCAGGTCTTTCACTAAAATACGACTCAACAAATGTCTGCTGATGTCAAATGAGATGATGAGAAAAGCAGACATCTAAAGGAGAAAGAAATTGGTAATTATTTCAAAAAATAATATGTACAAGTAATTTTTACATGCGTGTTCACTTTCCTGGTAAAGAGGATTCCGTAAAGTGAAGTTACATTACTTCGAGAAGATGAATAGGTACCGGAAGTTAGGATCGCCAAGTCTGATACCATTTCGGGAGTTGTCAGAAAGCTGGGTGAAAATAATGGGGAGTTTCCATACACATCACACTAGAAGGTAACTTATTCGAGCAAATCGTGCACGGGGTGCCAAACTGACAAATCGTCATAGCGAATAATAAAGTCGAGATTACAAAGTTAGATAATTTCTTAAAATCGTTCGAAATCAATACCAATGGTAGCATCGATTAAAATATAAAACATACAGAAAAGCTACAATCCGTTTGGAACGGATGGTATGATACCCTATCCTCCTCTCTATAAAGTGGGCGTATCCACATTGCATATTGTACTCAAATATAGCTATAATGTCGAACGTTTGAGGATGTTACATGTAAAATTTTATCAAAATAGGTTTTTTGATGATAACGCCCCTAAAAAGTGGGCGTGGCCAAAACTGTTCTATGGGTGAATTGTAGGGAATCTAAATACCCAAATATTTGGTCTTAACAAAATTTTTCGGTTTCATATAATTTAGTGAAGTTATGAAAAAGTGGGCGTGGCAGTGGGCGGATGTAAAAAAATTTTACACTTGTACTGTATCTTTTTCTTGGAAGCCCAGATATGAAATTTCAGCGTCCTAGTTAAAAATTTAAGGCCCAAAAATCAGTTTTGTGATGAAAACGCCCCCAAAAAGTGGGCGTGGCCAAAACTTTTGTATGGGTGGATTGTAGAGAATCTGAATGCCTAAATATTTGGTCTTAACAAAATTTTTCGGTTTCATATAATTTAGTGAAGTTATGAAAAAGTGGGCGTGGCAGTGGGCGGATTTCAAAAAATTTTACACTTGTACTGTATCTTTTTCTCAGAAGCCCAGATATGAAATTTCATCGTTCTAGCTCAAAATTTAAGGCCCAAAAAGCGGTGACATACGGACGGACGGACGGACGGACGGACGGACGGTCATCGCTCAATCGATTTCGCTATTGATGCTGATCACGAATATATATACTTTATAGGGTCTATCTCGATTATTTCTCTATGTTACAAACTATGTGTCAAACTTAATATACCCTTAGGATAGGGTATAAAAACAAAGACTATTTGGAGGAAAAAACAACTAGTCAATAGCTTTTTTTCTGTAAAGCAAGGTATGAGGTATTTGACAGTCGCATTCGTCCATCTAACCTTAAAATTAATGCGTTAAAAAAAAATCCGCACCCGAAAAATTTTAAGGGCGTTGAAAGCTTCCTTGGTTTATCAAGATATTTCAGCAAATTTGTCCTTAATTATGGCACTATTGCAAAACCTTTAAGCGATTTATTGAGAAAGGATGTTGAATTTTAAAACCCAAATGCAGAAACGAAATTGTATACAGATGCTTAAAAAATCGGCTTTGGAGTAATTTTGATGCAAAAGTGCCCCGATGATAATTACTTTCATATAGTTTATTTCTTTTCAAGGAAAACTTCTGATGCCCAACAAAACTATAGTTCATACGAACTGGAAGTCCTAGCTATTGTGCTTAAAATGACCATGAAAATGAAAGAGTTAGCGCCGAGAATTGCGGGTTGAGCACTATTGTTGCCAGATTATGACATTTTAGAATATAGGGGTAACACTAGTATGACACATGTAGATCCCTTAACAAGAAATCCAGTTGCGGTGTTAGATAGGAGTGACCTAGTAGAGCGTAATCGTTGCAGCATACAGGAATGATGAAAGACTAAGAACGATATCAACGTTTCTTGAAAAAGGACGATATGTATAAGAATTTTCTTTCTGATAAAAGTATTGTCTACGAAATTAATGATTAAGAAGATAGGCTTTTTTGTATACCTAAGTGTTCATGAACAAAGACATTAGGTCCCTAGAAAGATGGAAGGCATCATAAGGAAAGAATATTCTATGTATACCAAACTTTCGGCGAGAAAAGAATGATATTTGAACCCCATCCCTAATGAGGATTTGCATTTACACACCTACAACCTCGACCATATGAGTCCGCAATACAAATAAGTTTTCGTCTTTGTGAATGGTTTTTGTAAATTTGTGTGGATATACCCTTCTATAACGTTGGCAATAAGTGAGGTAATACAGAAACTGAATGTACCTAGTATGTACTGTCTTTGGAAATCCACAAAGGCTTACAAAAGGTCGCGGTACAGCTTTTGCATCTACTTGCTTACTTACTTAGGTGGCGCTACAGCTCGGGGTGAACCTGGGCCTCAACTAACAAGCCTCTCCAGTTAGCTCGGTCCTTAGCTAACTGCCTCCAGTTGCGCACTCCAAGCTTGTTCAGGTCCCCTTCAACTTGTGCGCACCACCTAAGGCGAGGTCTTCCTCTGCTGCGTTGTCCCTCCGGGTGTGATTCGAAGACTCTTCTGGCCGGAGCACTGGTGTCCATTCGCTCTACATGTCCTAGCCATCTCAAACGACTAATGCGCAGTTTTTTGACTAGGTCGATGTCGCTGTACAGCTCGTATAGTTCGTCGTTGAATCTTCTCCTCCAAAGCCAGTCAACGCAAACGGGACCGAATATCTTACGAAGAATTTTACTCTCGAAACGACCGAGGATATCTTCATCCGCTTTTGATAAAGTCGAAGCTTCAGCGCCATAAAGCAGGACTGGGATGATCAAGGTCTTATATAGAGTCTCCTTAGTTGTTCGGGATAGGGCCGTACTACTCAATTGCTTTCTCAGCCCAAAGAAACAGCGATTGGCAAGAGTTATTCTTCGTTTTATTTCTGCCGAAGTGTTGTTGTCAGAATTGATAGCAGAGCCGAGGTAGACAAAGTTCCTTACTAACTCAAAGTTATAGCTGTCGATTGTGACGTTCTGTCCAATTCGTCGATGTTGCTTGTCCCTTCTGGTTGACAGCATATACTTGGTTTTGCCCTCGTTTACCGCTAAACACATTTTGGCAGCTTCTATTTTAGTACTAGCGAACGCACCGGTGACAGCCCGCTGTTTTCTTCCAATAATGTCGATATCGTCGGCGTACGCTAATAGTTGCACAGACTTTTGAAAGATTGTGCCTCCGGTGTTGGCTTGTGAGTTTCGAACAATTCTTTCAAGAACGATGTTAAAAAAATCACATGACAGCGCATCACCTTGTCTAAATCCTTTTTTGACATCAAAGGTCTCGGTGAGATCGTTACCGACCTTGATGGAGCAGCGAGAATTCTGCATCGTCATTCTGCACAATCTGATGAGTTAGGCAAAACTAGACGTGGCTCTGTATAACTCGTCTCTATAAATGCTGTCATATGAGGCCTTGAACTCGATAAAAAGATGGTGGGTATCGATTTGGACTTCTTGGGTTTTTTCCAGGATCTGCCGAAGTGTGAAGGTTTGATCGATTGTGGTCTTTCCTGGTTTGAAACCACAGTGATAGGGGCCAATCTGGTTGTTGACGAAGGGTTTCAGACGTTCACACAATATGGCAGATAGGATCTTATACGCGATGTTGAGGAGACTGATACCTCTGCAATTGGCGCAATTGAGGGGATCTCTTTTCTTGTGGATCGGGCAAACGGTGCTGAGATTCCATTCATCAGGCATACACTCATCTGACCAAATTTTAGAAATGAGTTGGTGTATGCTCTCTACCAGGTCATTTCCAGCTGCTTTGAATAGCTTGGCTGGTAAGCCGTCAGGTCCAGCAGCCTTGTTGGACTTAAGTTTGGATATTGCTATCCTTACTTCGTTTTGGTCAGGTGGACGGAAGTTTTGGCTATCATCGTCTATGTTGAATGGTTCATTCTGCCTGACAGCGGGATGTTGGTCTTCGTCGCCGTTATACAGTCTGCAGAAGAAGATTTTCCATATTCTCAACACCGCCTGTGACTCTACTACGAGGTTTCCTTCTTCATCTCTACAGGCTTCTGTACGGGTCTTGTTAGCCTGACACGTTCTTTTTACCTGTTGGTAAAACTTCCGTACATTATTCCTGGAGTATAATCTCTCAATATCTTCGATCGCGCGCTTCTCGTGCTCTTTTTTCTTCTTTTGGAGAAGCCGATGTTCTTCCCGTCTCTTCTGCTCGTAGAGCTCACGAGCAGCTCTCGTCCTTTTTTACAGCGCCGCTTTGTATGCTTGCTGTTTAGCTGCATGTGCTTGCCGGCACTCATCGTCAAACCAGGGGTTTCTAGGTGGTGGTCGGGTGAAACCCAGCACATCAGTTGCGGCACTTCTGATGGATTGTTGGCAGCGTTGCCACTGGTATTCGGCGCTTGATGCTGGCGGCATAGGAGTAGTTGAGAGGTTTCGGGATACGCGTTCGGTGAAGGTTCTGGCGATCTCTTGCGATTGCAGCTTTTCGACGTCAAATCTCCTTCTTAGTTGTGGCGTTTGGGATAACCGCATTTGTACCTTGGCTGCAACAAGGTAGTGATTTTACATCTACTTGCTTTGAGGAATACTGTCGGGAGGGGATTTAATATGTCTTAGATACTACCAGGGTTCCGAGAGCGAATAAAAAGATAGGTATAATATAATAAGGTATAATAAGATCAATAGAACCACCAACAGAATTACAGGACGAAGCCCTTTTGAGCTGCTGTTTGGTATCCAAATGCGGAGCAAAGAAGACTTGCGCATTGGAGATGTATTAGGTGTGGAACTGTTAGCCGTATTTGACGGACAATGTGATCAATTGAGCGAAGGAGCAAAGTGACAAAAAGCAGATATTGGACTGGTTTTATTTCCATAGTTAAAGTGGAAAGGGCCAGACACCGGTAAACCCTTCTTTGACAACCTAATAAAGTTAAAGGCGATTAGCATTAGTTTCCTCAATGTAACGTGGTGGATCTGAATAATCGTTACTCACATCCCTTATCCCTATTAGTTTACATCCTTTTTACATCCAATAGGTCATTTGAGTTGGTGCTAATTATATTTCGGCACGGCTTGCTGATACAACCGCTTCTACCTACCTAAATTACAAATTCGTACTACCACTCAAGATTTTGAGTTCGAAGATAGGGCACAATTCAAAGGATTAGGTCCAGATCGGAATATTCGTCTCGAATCCGAAAACTGATTGGGGCCTTCAAACTAGGTATCTCTTCGTCTAGATTCACGTGTATAACTGCGTGAAATGTTAAGACAAGCATTTTGCGATTCATTACGATTTCGACCGGGTTCAAACTTCCAGGATCTACAGAGGTAAAATAGCTCCAAAACATAACTTTGGTTAAGTGCCTATGGGCTTAAACAATAAATACGAGTTTTTTATTGTCACTTCTTCTTACGACACTTACTTCATATCTCCGGACCTCAAAGTGGCTCTCCCCCGAAAAAAAATTATTTTTGTGCAATCCTTTAAAGTCCGATTTCTATATTTCCTTCCCCATTGCAATTTGCTTTCCCACATAGGGTTAGTCAGAAGTTTCTCCTTTAGTGATCTTCTTGCTTTACGGAACACTTCAAAACTACGCCATTAAACAGCAGATGAATCCACCTAGACACCAGCCAACACACAGTGTCTCTTTGAAAATCGCCTCTTGTCTTCCCAGGATTTATCACGCTTTTTCGACCAACATTATGTTATCATGCACCATGGTTTTGCATTTTTAACCGAAATGGCCCTAACGACTCCTTGCAATCGAACCTGTACTCTTGTCCAAAGCAATAATCCTAGAAGCACTATCCTTCTAACTTCAACATCAATCTGAATCTCCCTTACGTAATTTTTTTCAGCTATCGTCTATCACTTTTTGGTTATTTTAGTATTTCTTTTAATTTTTAAGGAGCACGATCCTGACCTTTTTTTAAATGCACCCGAATGAACATGATGGAATCATAATGGTGGCGTCAACCAGTTCCAGTTAGGCCGAACTATTAGTGTTATCCCTATATGAGCTGCTTCGACATATTCGAATTCCAGGTCTATAGGGATTTTCAATATTAAGTCAGGGTGTTGGAATAGAGTTGGTGGCGGATGAACCCTTAATGGGCCAACGGCAGCGCTCACATCCCCGAAGCGGGGTACTGACTCCGGAATATCCGGCCCCTTGTCCTAGGGGTAAAAAAAGGAACTGGTCCTCCAGGTTGGGGGTTGTGCGTCGGGGTAACTTCCCTACCACGTAAAAAACCAGTAGTTACGATACTACGACAAGCCTCGGATAAGGATGATCCCACTGTTGACGACCCCAGCAAACGAAATAAGGACAACGATCTTCGGATCTGCACGTGGAATGTTCGGACCCTTAACAGGCCGCGTGCAGCCGAACAACTAGCAGAGGCCCTAGACTGCTACAATGCAGATATCACCGCCATCCAGGAAGTGCGATGGGATGGCCCGGGCAAAAAGAGGATGAAACATACAGAAAAGCTACAATCCGTCTGGAACGGATCGTATGATACCCTATCCTCCTCTCTATAAAGTGGGCGTGACCAAATTGCATATTGTACTCAAATATAGCTATAATGTCGAACATTTGAGGATGTTACATGTAAAATTTTATCAAAATAGGTTTTTTGATGATAACGCCCCCAAAAAGTGGGCGTGGCCAAAACTCTTCTATGGGTGAATTGTAGGGAATCTAAATACCCAAATATTTGGTCTTAACAAAATTTTTCGGTTTCATATAATTTAGTGAAGTTCTAAAAAAGTAGGCGTGGCAGTGGGCGGATGTAAAAAAATTTTACACTTGTACTGTATCTTTTTCTTGGAAGCCCAGATATGAAATTTCAGCGTCCTAGTTAATAATTGAAGGCCCAAAACTCGGTTTTGTGATGAAAACGCCCCCAAAAAGTGGGCGTGGCCAAAACTTTTGTATGGGTGGATTGTAGGGAATCTGAATGCCTAAATATTTGGTCTTAACAAAATTTTTCGGTTTCATATAATTTAGTGAAGTTATGAAAAAGTGGGCGTGGCAGTGGGCGGATTTCAAAAATTTTTACACTTGTACTGTATCTTTTTCTCAGAAGCCCAGATATGAAATTTCATCGTCTTAGCTCAAAATTTAAGGCCCAAAAAGCGGTGACATACGGACGGACGGACGGACGGACGGACGGACGGACGGTCATCGCTCAATCGATTTCGCTATTGATGCTGATCACGAATATATATACTTTATAGGGTCTATCTCGATTATTTCTCTATGTTACAAACTATGTGTCAAACTTAATATACCCTTAGGATAGGGTATAAAAACGGTGACGTATACTACTATACGCTATTGCTATAGGGAACAGAAACAGCGCTTATTTGGATGTGGGTTCGTCATACGCGGCAGCCTTAGGCAAGAAGTCTTGAGTTTTCGACACGTGAGCGAGCGTCTTATGACAATCCGCATCAAGGCTAAATTTGCCAACATAAGCCTTATATGCGCTCACGCTCCCACCGAAGACAAGGACGACGCCACCAAAGAATGTTTCTACGAGCTCCTCGACGAAACCTACGAGCAATACCCTAAATATGACGTTAAAATCGTTCTAGGCGATTTTAACGCTAAGATAGGAAAGGAGGACATCTTTGGTAAGACGATTGGTAAGCACAGCCTCCACGACACTACGTCCGGAAACGGACTTAGGCTTATTGACTTCGCGGCGGTTTCCTCATCTCAATATCCACAAGGGGACATGGCGATCTCCTGATCATCAAACGGTCAATGAAATTGACCACATTGCGATTGAAGCAAAGCATGCCTCCAGTATTCTGGATGTCCGAACCTTCCGAGCAGCCAACATGGACTCGGATCACTACCTTGTTGCAGCCAAGGTACAAATGCGGATATCACAAACACCACAACTAAGAAGAACTACTGTGAGAAGATTTGACGTCGAAAAGCTTCAATCGCAAGAGATCGCCAGAACCTTCGCCGAACGCGTGTCCCGAAATCTCTCAACTACTCCTATGCCGCCAGCATCAAGCGCCGAATACCAGTGGCAACGCTGCCAACAATCCATCAGAAGTGCCGCAACTGATGTGCTGGGTTTCACCCGACCACCACCTAGAAACCCCTGGTTTGACGATGAGTGCCGGCAAGCACATGCAGCTAAACAAGAGGCATACAAAGCGGCGCTGCAAAGAAGGACGAGAGCGGCTCGTAAGCTCTACGAGCAAAAGAGACGGGAAGAACATCGGCTTCTCCAAAAGAAGAAAAAAGAGCACGAGAAGCGCGCGATCGAAGATATTGAGAGATTATACTCAAGGAATAATGTACGGAAGTTTTACCAACAGGTAAAAAGAACGTGTCAGGCTAACAAGACCCGTACAGAAGCCTGTAGAGATGAAGAAGGAAACCTCGTAGTAGAGTCACAGGCGGTGCTGAGAATATGGGAAAACTTCTTCTGCAGACTGTATAACAGCGACGAAGACCAACATCCCGCTGTCAGGCAGAATGCACCATTCAATCTAGACGATGATAGCCAAAACTTCCGTCCACCTGACCAAAACGAAGTAAGGATAGCAATATCCAAACTTAAGTCCAACAAGGCTGCTGGACCTGACGGCTTACCAGCCAAGCTATTCAAAGCAGCTGGAAATGACCTGGTAGAGAGCATACACCAACTCATTTCTAAAATTTGGTCAGATGAGTGTATGCCTGATGAATGGAATCTCAGCACCGTTTGCCCGATCCACAAGAAAAGAGATCCCCTCAATTGCGCCGAGGTATCAGTCTCCTCAATATCGCGTATAAGATCCTATCTGCCATATTGTGTGAACGTCTGAAACCCTTCGTCAACAACCTGATTGGGTCCTATTAGTGTGGTTTCAGACCAGGAAAGTCCACAATTGATCAAATCTTCACACTTCGGCAGATCCTGGAAAAAACCCAAGAAGTCCAAATCGATACCCACCATCTTTTTATCGATTTCAAGGCCGCATATGACAGCATTTATAGAGACGAGTTATACAGAGCCACGTCTAATTTTGGCATCCCTGCCTAACTCTTCAGATTGTGCAGAATGACGATGGAGAATTCTCGCTGCTCCATCAAGGTCGGTAACGAACACCGGAGGCACAATCTTTCAAAAGTCTGTGCAACTACTAGCGTATGCCAACGATATCGACATTATTGGAAGAACACAGCGGGCTGTGCGTTCACTAGTATTGAAACGGAAGCTGCCAAAATGTGTTTAGCGGTAATCGAGGGCAAAACCAAGTATATGCTATCAACCAGAAGGGACACGCAACATCGACGAATTGGACAGAACGTCACAATCGACAGTTATAACTTTGAGGTAGTAAGGGACTTTGTCTTCCTCGGCTCTGCTATCAATTCTGAAAATAACACCTCACTCTTGCCAATCGCTGTTTCTTTGAGCTGAGAAAGCAATTGAGTAGTACGGCCCTATCCCGAACAACTAAGGAGACTCTATATAAGACCTTGATCATCCCAGTCCTGCTTTATGGCGCTGAAGCTTCGACTTTATCAAAAGCGGATGAAGATATCCTCGGTCGTTTCGAGAGTAAAATTCTTCGTAAGATATTCGGTCCCGTTTGCGTTGACTGGCTTTGGAGGAGAAGATTCAACGACGAACTATACGAGCTGTAGAGCGACATCGACCTAGTCAAAAAACTGCGCATTAGTCGTTTGAGATGGCTAGGACATGTAGAGCGAATGGACACCAGTGCTCCGGCCAGAAGAGTCTTCGAATCACACCCGGAGGGACAACGCAGCAGAGGAAGACCTCGCCTTAGGTGGTGCGCACAAGTTGAAGGGGACCTGAACAAGCTTGGAGTTCGCAACTGGAGGCAGTTAGCTAAGGACCGAGCTAACTGGAGAGGCTTGTTAGTTGAGGCCCAGGTTCACCGCGAACTGTAGCGCCACCTAAGTAAGTAAGTAGTATCTTTCTCAAAGAGTAACGCCACATTACTCTTTTCGAATGGGCGTATCAACAGTTCGGAAAATAATAGTGGAAACTTGCCAAGTGTTTTGGGAATTGCTGTCAATTACCACGATCGGTGGAACATGCCTAATTGTGTTGGTAGCATTGACGGCAAGCATATCGAGATCAAGTGTGCGCCGAACACAGGCTCGAAGTATATTAATATGAAATGTCAACTATACTTTCACCGCTGTCGATGTTGGTGCTTTCGGCAGTTAGAGTGATGGTAGTGTTTTTCCAACTCATTCGTTGGCCAACAAATCTTTGAGAACGATATGGATCTACCACCACCAGAGAATCTTACAAACTCTGAAAGGATTACACCGCACTACTTTGTCGGCGATACTGCCTTTCCCTTACGAAAGAACCTTATGAGACTTTATCCTGGAACTCTATTAAACAAACCGGAGGAAGTGTTTAATTACAGATAATCGAGAGCTCGGCTGGTAATTGAAAATGCTTTAGCAGCTCGTTGGCGAGTAATGGGAAAGTGTATAGAATTTCACCCATAAAACGCGGATAAAGTCGTCCTTGCATGTATTATTCTACACATCTTCCTTAAAATTTCGGACAGATTGTACAACTCCCACTCTTACTGGCCTGAACTTTATTGCGACACATATGATGCAAATGATGAACGAATTGATGGTATGTGGCGTCAGGAAAGTAACGATTTGTTACCTATTCGGAGATGCGGAACCAATAATAGAACAGGCGAAGCATTTCGAGTCCGTCAGGAACTCACCAGCTATTTCCTCAACGACGCTACCACAATAAACTTTTTGTCACCACGCATTACCGTATGAAATAAACACTAAATTTTATTTTTTATTATACTTATTAAGTACTAACTACATTGGTTTTGTTGGTCAATTCGACAACTGCGACTCAAGTATAGACAAATAGCGCATCATCTCTATGTTCGCTTCATTTCGAAGCTCGTTCGGAATGTGCTCAACTGTGGCAATAGAGCTCATCTTCCATATTGACTACAGGAGAAGAAGGTATCGGTGCCACAACTTCTCCCTTGGGTTTTCTCATGAACTCTTGAATGGGCAGTAGCGACTGCTTAATTGTTGGCTGCTTTCTCTTCGAACCCCCGGATGACGTTGAAGCAACAGGTGGAGATTCCACACTATATTGTTGTGAACTACTCGTACCCCACACATCTTCATCCCGCGGTTCCAAATGAGGAGTCGATATACTTTGCGAATCTAGATTCATTGGACTGGGTGTAATATGGAAAATCAATAGTAGTTGCTAAAAAAAAATTTATATTTCATATTTATGTACATACATACAGATATGTATGTATATGTCAAAAAAATTACTTTCTTGGTTTTAGATGCTCCTGGATTGTTTGCAGCTTGTCCTGAAACTTTCTTTTTTAAGCATCTGGAGTATGTGTCTCTAAGATTCTTCCATTTCATTCTATGGTATCATCTATTTAGAAACAAAATAAATACAAATACAAATATCATTCCTAACCCAAAAACACTTACATTTTTTTCCACATTATTGCCTTTTGTTTAACATTTTTGTAAAGCGGATGTGATAAATTCCACAATATTTCATATTTTTTTACAGCTTCTATAAATTTTTCTGTTTGGTGTTCCTCCATTGCGTACTACTATTCAACCTTGTCACGCGACGCATATTAAATATTGCCCAACTCATACGACTATGACTACGAAGGCAACAGCGACTCATTGTATTCACTTTTATTCATTTGCGTGCATTTCAACTTTTGACGGGATGTCAGGGCAGCCACTTTCACTACTATCGAAGTGATAGTGAATGCTAGATTTTGGCCTAATGGCACGGCACATTTTGTATCACTTCACTTTTTTGGATTTTACTTCCTTTTTCTGTTCCCTTCACTTCACTTTTTGAAAATTAAGTGGCTGCCCTACGAGGAAGTACAACCGCGACTACGACTACGACAGCGACACCTTTGTGTTCCAGTAAAGGCTGCGTATAGCATTTCTTTTGCCAAACAGAAGTAATTAGTAACGGTTTCCAAGAATGAGCCTTCATCGAATCTCCACTAGGGTTTCCTTCGTGAACTAGACGTTGACTCCGAGGTAGGTATATGAAGTGCTGAACTACTTCAAAGTTGTAGCTAACAACAGAGACATTTTGTCCAATGCGGTGGACAGATGCGCAGTGGCTTAGTGGTTTGTGTGTCACACTACTGACACACTACAATCCCAGATATCAACAAAAGTTTTTTCACGGCCTCTTCTCTCACTGGACCGATTTGTCGAAAGACAATGCCTCTATGTTAACACCTGCCCTCCGCACTACCTGTTCCAAATTGGACGTTGCACTACTTGTTTTCCAGTGTCACGCGGCACAGTTGGATCAGTTTTACTAGGACCCCGAATACGACTTTGAAGTCGATGAAAAGACGGTGAGTCTCAACTTGAAAATTTAGTCAATCGTCGATCTGCCGGGTCGGATGTCACACTGGTACATGCCGACTAATGTGTTGTAGAAAAGTTTGAGACGTTTAAAGATCTTTTTCTTGTGCATTTCTACATTGAAGTATTCGAATAAAATTTTAATATCATACTCCAGACAGGCTTCGTAGATTATATGCAGAAGGTGACATACACATTTGAGTTTAATTTTAATAAACAATTGATAGACCAGTAAAAGTTTCAGTAAAAGGTCTATGTCTCATCTCTCAAGACTATTTGAATCGTATTGCTCGTAACCAGTTTTATTGTCACTCAAAATCAAGACTATTTATGAGAAGAGTATCCAAGCAAAAAGTCCCGAAACTATGCAGTATCTCAAGAACTTCATTGAAGAAGTGTGGTTCAATGAAATGGATGAAAATTAAATACCTGCTAGAAATAGACAGAAAATATAAGTAGTTGAATCGTAAAACCATTACTTTGGTGCTATTAATTGTGCTATTTATGTATCAACTTGTCTGTTAACCATAAAACATACAAAGTGATTATGGAGCAATTAGTTATAATTTATTAGTTTTCCTAAATATTACCACCTACGGCTCTTTTTTGCGCGGGGTACACCATGTCTAATTCCAAAAGCCTCTATAAATGCGAATATATTTTATAAACACGCAGAAAGGTTTCCCCGGATCAAATAAATTAAATTTTGCCAATAGGAGAACAATGGGAAGAAGTGCTGTCGATACCAAAGTACATGCAAAGTTGCAAGTACGCGGCAAAATGAATCTTTAAAAAACGTTAAATCCTGGGAAGCAGCTGAAAAAAAGTTATTGCTCTGAATTTTTAAAACTTTTTTTGATTTTGGGGTAACGACTTTTTTCTGCCGTTTTTGTCGTACCTGGACGAAAATATATCTGACAACAGCAGATCGACGATCCCTATTAAGAGAAGCGTCAAATTCTGCAGGGATTTCAAATGTGAACAGAAAACTAAAGACTTGCAAGCGTGTGTTAGCTGAAGCGGAACATCTTCAAAGAAAGCGTTTGAAATGAAAACCTGCTCCACTACAATGTCATCGAATCTACAGTCCTATCACTCACGGCTAAGGCTAATTAATCTTGAATCGCTTGATAAGGGAAGAATGATAGCTAAAATAGTTTTTCTCCACAGACTGCTTACTTTTGATATTGATTCCCCAGGAATTCTAAACTGCCTCAATATAAATGTCCCATCTGCCAATCTACGTAATAATAGGTTTTTTACTATTACTCATTCGCGCAAAAACTACGGTCACTCAGCATCACTCAACGGATTACTGCTAACTTACAATGCTAATGTGGATTTGATTGACTTTAATGTATCTTTGACATCTCTGAAAAGTAGATTGCTGGGTAATATACAATGGGTGCGAGGTTGGGTATATACAAAGTTTTTTTAAATCCATACGAAAATTTTCATTTTCGGGATTTTGGTCCAACTCCCACAAGAACATTTCACCTGCCCAGCATGCCTATATGAAGGGCCGATCAGTTTAGACAGCGCTGCATGAGGTAGTTAATATAATCGACAAATCACCTCACCAAAAATAATATATATTAGGAGCTTTCCTGGACGTTGAAGTGGCCTTTGAAAATGTAAACGGGGTTAGGGCCGTCGCCTATACTGATGATGTTGTCATATTAGCAACTGGTAAATTCCTGTCCACAATCGTTGACCTGCTATAAACAGCGTTGAACGCCCTAAATAACTAGGCCAAACACTATGGACTCGGTCTAAACGAACAAAAAACCGAACTAGTTCTCTCCACAGATAAGAGAAATATACCCGAATACGAGCCACCTAGATTGAATGGGGCTCAACTCCAAATATCAGACAAGGCTAGATACGTAGGGTGCATACTAGATCGCCAATTTAACTGAAAAGGAAATATACTCGAACGTATAAAGAAGGTCTAGATTGCTTTTTACACATGCAGCAAAAATTCGAAAAAAAAATGTACACTGCCGTACAGCTGTTTGGTCTGGTGGCTCGCAGCCTCAAAAGCCACCTAAACACCTTCACAAGGATCCAACTTCTAGCATGTGTGGGAACTACAAGCGCAATTAGAACGACACCCACCGCTACGCCTGCTAGCGCCCTACGCCTGCGACAAACCCGGACGTGGAAAGACAATCAATTTGGACACAGCACCATCACCAAATGGTCAAATGTCAACTTCCGGTTACATTTCTCCCCACACGGACTTCAGCCTCAACCCTAAATTTCCCTCTAGAGAGAGTTGGGAATGCCATTAATCCCCACTCCATATCTATCTTTACGGATGGGTCAAAAATGGAAAAAGGTACGGCTCAGGAACATTTGCAAAGGCACCACCAATTGAGTCCTTCAAACTCCCCAACCACGCAAGTGTATTTCAGGCGGAAATATATGATATAACCGAGGCCTGCCGGGACATATCCACTCTGAATAACAACGAGCATATCGATTTCTATATAGACAGTCAAGCAGCTAACAAAGCCATCACCTACATCTCAACCAACTACAAATTGGTCAAGAGATGCAAAGATTAACTCAAATCTCTCAGCTCACAGCATAACATCACGCTCTACTGAATTTCGGATACATGGACCTCCAGGGGAATGAAATGGCCGATGAGCTAGCGAGAAAAAGATCAAAATCAAAAGACCTAGTAGTAGATCACTCAGACCTAACGCCCATTACCCTCCTTATGTGCAAAATCACTCTGGACTTTCACAACATAGACAAGATAAGGTGGGCAACACTTTCCTCGTGTTGCGTCTCGAGAAGAAGGACTAAAGAACTTTTATCGCTGAATAGACCACAGCTGAGTCTCCTCATAGGTATTCTCACACGCCACAATTTAATGGCGGCCCACCTGAGAAGAATGAGAATCAGCACCACAGACCTATGCAGAGACTGTAGCGACCCAGAAGTAGAGGAAGACACGATACACTTCCTCTACGAATGCCTAAGCCTCAACAGAACAAGATGCTCTGGGAAATGTAACTTTCAACGACTTCAACGAACTATGTAGCTAACACGCTACCTAAAACCACCTTAAAATTTATCACGAAAACCGGATGCTTTAGATGGGTCACTTCTGACATGGACTAAGTTTTGGGAACAATAGTCTTTCTTTTTATTTCCGAGTGAGGCTGCACACTTTATCAGTTTAGTCACCACTCCAACCTACCTACCTTAGGTATCCGATAATTCTGAAATCCAAATCATTACTTTGAGCACTGTATTATCTTCTTCGTGAACAAAGGTTCAAGCATTTAATTCTACACACAAGTTCATACCCAACTTAATAAAGCACTCTCATTTGCGATCATAAACAATATATTTTATACAGAAACAAAAAGAACAATTAAATAATAAAACATTTTTATTTTCTTGATAACAAAATATTTTCCATAATTGTCTCTGCGTGTGATTTTGAATAATTTTTTTTTCGATTTAAATTACATATGTACATAAGTTTGAATTAAAAAAAAAATTTACATAGTGTAGGAATGAAAATTACTTCCAAAAATATATTTGTAAATATTCTTAAAATTATAATTAGGCGGGAAAGCGCTTAGGCTTCAACCTCAACTTCTTCCTTAGCCTTAGCATCACCAGGTTTGCCCTTAGACCAATCGGGTTTTTTCTAAAAATTTAAAAATTTAATTTTAGCTTTCTTCAGTTAAAAAACATTTGGTTAGTAAATTTGCAAATTGTTACTTAAAAAATAAATAATTTAGGTATTAATAATGTAGTCATTATACAGTCCATCCTAGCTTAAAGTATAAAAGGTATAATCAGAGAAAGTATTTCGGCCTGTAAATGTCCCAAATGTGCAAGAAAAGTCATCGGTGATAATATAGTTTAATAACAGTGGCCCCATCTATTGGTGTAAGCACAATTGACACACTAAGCAGTCAACTTGATGGAGTTAATTCTATCAAAATACCTGAGAAATTCACTTCGCGCCAATTTGTGACATTCAGAAAGATCCCAGCAAGACTTTTCAGATCATTGAGACAGATATACAACAGTTCATTGGAGTCGTGTATATCATGTCCTTAGAGTAACAAGACACTGGAATGGTAATATAGGAACACCCTTGGTAGTAGATACAATGCCAGTGAATAAATTCGAATTTATCCATTTCAATGATAATTCTACAAATGTTCCTCGCGATCATGCTGACCACGACGACCATGCAACAATATTATGGGCAATACAACTGCGAAGTAAAAGATGGCAAATTCGCTTGTTCTACCACTTTTTGGGCCTCATAATGTCCAATGCCTGGCTCTTGTACAGAAGAGTACGAAAGATAAAGAACATGAAAGACACGCAGCTGTCGTCTGCAGATTTTCGTGAGTAAGTTGCTATGGTATTGTGCAAGTTGGGGACAAAAGCAAATCAATCACGGCGAAGTATTGAATCACAGATCCAGGCAAAAAACGTAAGGGTCCAGCCTAATATATCCCGCCAGTAGGGCCCGTATGGGCTAAGAAGAGGATCCGCTGCAAATACCCTAACTGTGCTGGCGTATCACAAATCGTTTGTGAAAAGTATGGCGTAGCATTATGTTACAACAAACAAAACAATTGTTTTAAGACGTTCCATATATCTTAGAACAACTGTTTGAACATCTCTGTTACACTCCCTTTTTATACCCTATCCTAAGGGTATATTAAGTTTGACACATAGTTTGTAACACAGAGAAATAATCCAGATAGACCATATAAAGTATATATATTCGTGATCAGCATCAATAGCGAAATCGATTGAGCGATGACCGTCCGTCCGTCCGTCCGTCCATCCGTCCGTCTGGGCTTCTGAGAAAAAGATACAGTACAAGTGTAAACATTTTTGAAATCCGCCCACTGCCACGCCCACTTTTTCATAACTTCACTAAATTATATGAAACCGAAAAATTTTGTTAAGACCAAATATTTAGGCATTCAGATTCCATACATTCCACCCATACAAAAGTTTTGGCCACGCCCACTTTTTGGGGGCGTTTTCATCACAAAACCGATTTTTGGGCCTTAAATTTTGAGCTAGGACGATGAAATTTCATACCTGGGCTTCTGCGAAAAAAATACAGTACAAGTGTAAATTTTTTTTACATCCGCCCACTGCCACGCCTACTTTTTTATAACTTCACTAAATTATATGAAACCGAAAAATTTTGTTAAGACCAAATATTTGGGTATTTAGATTCCCTACAATTCGCCCATAGAACAGTTTTGGCCACGCCCACTTTTTGGGGGCGTTATCATCAAAAAACCTATTTTGATAAAATTTTACATGTAACATCCTCAAACGTTCGACATTATAGCTATATTTGAGTACAAAATGCAATTTGGTCATGCCCACTTTATAGAGAGGAGGATAGGGTATCATACGATCCGTTCCAGATGGATTGTAGCTTTTCTGTATGTTTGAAATGAGAACTGATGCGCCTTGATAGCGAATTTGGCGCGGTGTTAACGATATGACAGCATAATCGAATTATGTCAATTAATCTTTTTAAAATCTACAGTAGAAAAATAATGGTAAGACATTAGAAGCGGGAGAGCTTTGGAGTATTGAAGCCAACTGGCTTTAGCAAAGTCCAGAGCCTATTATTACTCAGAAAGGTCCACCTGTCGTGGAGCCACTTGAGAATATTGCTCATATTTACGCGTTATACTACTTGATGCTTGTCTAAAGTTTGCAAGAGGTCGAACAATATGGAATACAAAACTCCAATCTCGAACTTCGTAATTCAATTAACTAACTAGTGAGTACGTACGCCATAAACTATCTCTTAAGACATTAATGCTCGATCATTGTACAGAATGCTTTGAGCATGATCTGATCTGTTCAAACAAAGAAGCATGATTTTTAAGTTCTGATGTTTGAGTTTAAAAAAAGAGCCCAGCTGTTGTATGAATTTGCTCTGAACTTAAAAAATAAGGTCTTTAATTGTGCGTTTGTGACTCAATTATTTGTAGTATGATATTATATATGTACACTCAGTCACGAAAGTCTACATACAGCGTTGAAAAGTGCTAAATTTGAATTGAATTTTTGGCTTTTTCTTATTTTCTTTGAATTATTGTGAGGATATGATTTGTTTTTGTTTTGAACCATGTTTTTAAACAATAATAATGTTATCTAATAAAAAACAAAATTGAAACTTTGTCTATCAATTCAAATTTAGCACTTTTCAGCGCTGTATGGAGACTGTCGTGACTGACTGTATATTCGATGAATCTGCAAACTTTTTAAATAATAAGTCCTAAATCAAATTATAATATAATTTTCCAGCTATCTGAGCCATAACTCTATTATTGATGAGCCGAGATATTTGCTAAAGCTTAATAACGTCTTGATAACAGAGTCCAGCAAATTCAAACAATTACTTAAGTTTCGATAATTTTTGTATGAAATATAACATAACCCTTGGGTTAATTCTAATAATTTCAATTTTCCAACTCTTACCTCCTTTTCCTCCTCTTCCAAGGTGAATTCCTTCTTCTTGACGACCTTAAGTTGATTACGGAAGTTGAATTCTGCTGCCTTCTTTTGCAATTTGGCGAACTTGTTCTCATATTTGGATACCTTCTTCAATGGTGGTTTAATGCTAGAAAGGATTAATAAAATGTTAGAATGGACGCAACTCATTTAGATAATGTATATATAGCAAGTAGTTTTAAAACTAGACTGGGAAATATCAACTAAAAGTTTGCGTTAAGTTTGTTCTTAAAATATTGTTAAATATTCCCTCAAAAGGTTGGATTAAAGTAATGAGGAAAACCTTCTTAGCGGACGATATCTTATCCAGGACGCAAATATGAAAATAGTGTATGAATGCATTATGCAACTCTGAGACAAGAATTTTTCTCTTACTGTTTACACGCTGACATTTCCCAATAATAAATCAGTGTTTTAGAATACTTACAATTTGCCGCGAAGATCGTTAACCTGGGCATTGAGCTCGTTGATCTGTTCATTGCATGTAGAAAAGTAATACATTAGAAAGGAAATAGACGTAAAATATATGTATGCAGAAAATATTTGCGGAAGTTCAAAATTTCGTACTTGACAACCACAAAACAAGCATTGATTTTTAAAGTTAGAAAGAAGAACAACAAACACACGAATTTAAGAGTGTGTAAGTCAGTGAGAGGTTAGCTGCATGAAGCATGATCAATATAAAGCAACACTTTTCTTCTGATTTCTACAGTTTTTTGTAAGTTTATAAGTTTTTTTTCTTTGAAAATTAGTAAACAAATTTTAGAGTAAGTTAGTTTATATGCCATTATTGATAGACAGAAAGACTAAGAGAGAAATAGTAGTTACCCTATAGTATACACAATGGTTATAACAATTAAAGCACGAACAGTATAACATCCAAATTTAGAAATTTAGAAAATTATTAACTGTATTTTCTTTTTTTTTATATTTTACTGTGACTCTACTTTTAGAATCTATTTGTAACATTTAGGAAAACCTACTGTAATGTAAATAATACTACAGAACAGATATTCGGCACTACACAAGGGATCTACAAAGAGTTATCAAAAATGGTTCTCTAATTAAAATAACTTAACAACATTTAACGAATATATAGTAGAACCACTTATACAAAAAAAAAAATCTATATACGTATACATATATTTTTGAGGCACTGCACAGTATGGCACAATGGCATAATCTTGATGTTTGTGTTTTTTATTTGTTCTTTACATTTATTTTATAAAATTTAAACAAATCAACATTCTTTGAAGTTTTGCGCTTAAGAAGGAGAGGTGGTAAATTTTTTGTGTATGTCAACTTAAAAGTTAGAAAAGTAAGACGAGGAAAATTGGTTGAAAATAAAATTTAGAAATAGAAGTTATAATTAATTATACTTCAAACAATATTGAATACATATCTTAGATTCACATTATTAAAATATAAACCTAATCTGATTGCGTTTTTGACAATCTTTTCCCTACTAAAATTTACAATGGTAGAAGTTCGAAATTAAAAATTGAATTCGACCTTAATTAACACGAAATATCATGCACAATTCTCCACTGTTATGTTTGTAATTTATGTACATATATACATACAATAAATAATCTGTAGATAATAATCCAAGGAATCGATTAAAATAAATATTCTAAATTCGAAATCTTATTGAAACCTCAAAAACATGTAACAAAGATTAGTTAAATCTAATTTCTCTGACTATTTTCGTTTACTGAGTTTGGCACATTGACTTCTTAATTTAAGATTTTTGATTTTCTTAATCAATTTTTCTAATGTAAAGGTGTGCCATACAAGTGCTAGGCAAATCAAAAAAAAATAAAAACTTCTCTAAACACAAAGTTTACTGCGCTGCTTTTCTACATCTACATACATATATAGTATGTACATATATGTATATCAATTTTTTTGATATTCCATTGCTAACTTAAATCGGCGTACACGCTGCTATGTTATATTTTTCTAATTTTAGTTTAAAAAAAAATTATATACATATATAACACATTCAGAGATAAAAAAAATTAAAACACAGAGCATTATGAAAAATTATGCAATGCTGAATAAAAAAAAGAAACAGAAAGATTTTTTCCAAATACATTCGCATTAGCATTGTATATACATCAATCTGATTTATATATGTACAATGGTATTAGACAATTAGATGAAAATAGAAAACTTTATAAATAAGTTGTGTAGTTCATTTTTAAGTCGTATTTCTGTTAGGTTAACTATGAAACTTTTATAACACAAATGATATGCGCTACGAGGAAAAATTTATTGACTAATGAAAGGTTATTTTGTCACAGCCGATATTAAATTTTTCTTTTTACTTGTGTATAAAATGTGCTAAACTCTAAAAATTGTCCAAAAATTAACAAAATATATAAATGTAACAAAAAAAAAACAATATTCAAATATAAAAAATACTTTGAATAGTCTACAGATAAAGTAATGAAAAATCAAATAAAAAACACAAAACATATCAAATAGTGCTAAAGAAATAGTTCTAATACGTCTAGGTGTGTTGGCTAAAATAAGTGTAATGATATTAATCTCTGACGACATTTAGGCATTTTTAAGAGGACGAATATTTAAAATTTAATTATTCATCCGATGAACATACAGATGTATCCAAAACCAATGGTTAGTGGAGTCGTCTGGCGAATTTTACATAGTTCTAGAAAGAACATAACGCTTAAGAATTTAAAAAAAAATACATTTACCACGGGTTCGGACATGGTCGTACGTAATTGCGCAAATGCAAGAAATTGGTATATAACCATAATAGCTTTTTTCTCAGATTCTTAAAGTTTTCGCTCACTTTTGCCCACTTCCGAAACGAGCGAATCCATTTGCTCTTTTGTTCGAAAGTCTGGCGTTTGATTTAATTTGTAATTTAAATTTTGCGGAAAATGAATTTCGGTTTTATTTGTAAGATGATTATTATCCACCTTAAAACACCGTCATGTTCTCAGAGTTCTATCAAACACTTAAAATAAAAATCCTAGCTCAGAAGTTGAAGTATTTTGGAAAACACCACAAAAATGCTCCATTTCAAAAACTTGGATGACAAAAAAATATGTTTGCCAAAGAAAACTGAACAAATAATGCCAAGAGATATGAACGTGCAAAGTAAACACTAAATTTGACAATCTGACAATTGTGAATTGGGATGATTTTACACATAATGTTTATATGAGCACAGAAAAAAATTATAATTATGTATCGAATACATAAAAATACTATCAAAAACTAAATATTCACTTTTGTTCATTTTGTGTGTATGTGCGTACATATTATAATTTTTGGAATTTTTTTGTTTTGTTTGGCAGTACCTCCCAGTATTTATCCTGACTTCGTATTCCAGATCCCATTTCTGACCTTCACAAATATACATGCGCTCGTAATACTCTTCACAAATCTCTTGTATTCGCCTGTAAAAATTGGGTTTTGGTTGTATGATTATGTCTTAACTTCTCTCAAGATCATTTGTTTTTTTAGCAATTTATTAACCAATATATATTTTTTTTTCGATAAATTTCTTCAAAATGTTATTTGTTCTCTGTATAAGTTGCAAAACATTAAATCATTCATACTTAAATGGGTGTAGATCTCTTTTATTCTATTTTAATTTATTGTTTTCACCAAAAGAGAAGTTTTCAAAATAAAAAAACAATTGCTAAGCGTCTCTTACAGATAGGTTTTTTGGTATAGTTTTTTTTTTTTTTACATATAAATAGTTTTTGTGGAATATAATTTAAAGATTCTTCAATTATTTGTCAGTTGCCAATTAAAAGAAAAGCAAAAGTTAAAAAGAAATCAACTAATCTACAAATCAGATAAAAAAAAAGTAGTTTGAAATCTCAAAATACAAAAATAAATAATAATAGAAAAATAATATTATAAAGTCATATAGTATACAAAACGAAAGTTATTATAGAGTTAATTACATATATTTTAATTCATAACCCTTATTTTCATAATCTCAATATATTGCCATTGTTGTCTCATATTTTCAAACAAAAAAAAAAAAAGAATAAAAAAAAGTACAAAAATCTGTTTTAGACTTTTTCTATGTACATATATGTATATAGTTTGTATATATATATAGCTGATATAGATATACATTTCTATGTAAAAAAATACATATATAAGTTTTTATAGGTAGAGAAGAAGACTTTACCTCGAACGCCTTCATTTTTTGGATTCGCTCTAAATCAAATTTCTCACCCTCCAAGTTATAAACGCCTTGCCAATATTGTTTACATATTGTTTGAAGTTCGTCTAAATTATTGAGTTTTGTTGGTTTCATTATTTTTTTTATTCCATTTCTTAGTTTTTGGTTTTTATTGAATATTGTTTTATTTTTTTATCTTTTTTTCTTTATATAAAAATATATAATAATCTAATATTTTGTAAAACGTAACTTGTCCCTAACGGTGTGACTGTTAAATGGATGTTTTGTGAGAATGTCAGTAGTAATAAAAACTTCAAAAGGCAAAAAAAAAAATAATTATAAAAAATATACAAAGTTTGCCTACATTTTACTTTTTGTGTTAAAAAATATACTTGAGTGTTATAAGGGTTTTTTGTTTAGTCTACCACTTATTAGAAAATATTAAAATTACTTATTAATTTTTAGTAATTTTTTTGTTGTTTGTACGAGGTAGTAAATTGTCTTTATATTTATTCGACCATTATACATATAGAAAGAGGTACTTTGAGTTTACCCGATGCTAAAATGTTGGGTTCTATCAAAGATACTACTTAAAACTTTTAGCCAAACTGTTGATGATATTTAAGCTTTTACAATGGATATGGCTATACTAAGTCACAGCCAATAAAAGAAATAAAGAATAGAAGAAGGTTTCAACTATTTTTAACAAAATTAAGGGATGAAGTGAAATAACCCTATTTAACCTGACTTATCTTGATGTAAACGTGAACAATTTTTTACTCTGCATTCAGCAGTGGACAATCATCGACATATAAAAGAGAGGACTTACGACCAGGAAAATGTCGCATATTTTAAAATAATTAGTTTGCTTTGGTTTGAATACTATTGAGTTACCCTGTATAACTAATTTCTATTCTTCCATTCTATTGTAATTCTCTTATACGCCTACTCAACTTTGTAACATACTCTCCTTTGTAAATGATGTATAAGTTTGCTATAATCTAATATTGTAACCTTACTTTGCATGAAATATAATACGGTTCCTTTTGTGAAGCCAGATAAGTAAGACGTGTTTTAACTTATCGTAACAGTATCCTAAATGAACTTAGACATGAAAATTCAAAGGATAATATATCCCAAAAACCAAATTAATCAAAAAAACTAGAATTAAAAAAATAACATTAGACTGGAAGAGAAGCTCAAATCTCGATACATAAAACTTTGTCTAACTCAAAACTCTCTCTATGTAATTTGGTCGTTTATACACCAATTCAAAAAAGTTTGATACTTATATACGATTTTAGGTTTTGTAAAGCTCCAAAAATTATGAACTTTAAAAATACCAAATTAATTTTTTTTTTTTAAAACGAAACCCGGCCCACCTTATACAAAAAACAATAAAAAAAAAAGGTAATAAAAATGTATTTAGTGTTTTACAAAACTTAATGTTGGCAAATCTATCAAATTTAAAAAAAAAGAAATATTTTTTCTGCCCAAAAATCTACGTAACCGAAACTTTCTTAGAGAATTTTTTGGCAGCACCAGCAGCGTTTGGTTCTACTTTTTTTTGTTTGCAACAAAAAAAAACAAATTTTATATCGTCGTTTTTGTTTTGTTTTGATTATTAATTATATTAACTGTATATATTCTGAATTTAACGAGATAATTTAAAATAAAAAAAAGTAAATACAACAAAAATTTGATATGCATGAAAATCTTGCCTCCATGTTCTTTCTGGCAACCGCATATTCAAGATCGTATTTTTGTTCTTCCAATATCTGAATTCTATCGTGATACTCTTTTGCTACTTTTCTAACGGTGTCTAAAAATATTATTGTATACATAAAAATTAAAATGATTTTTGTATACAAGATGTGTATAGTTTTATTCGTGTAAATGTGTGATTCCTAAAAACTAATTTTACCATTACCCCATAACTATTACAAAAAATTGCATATGTAGTAAGTAAAAGATAAAGATAGTTTACAACAAATTTTGCAAAAGCAAAGTTTGGTATAGTGTTTGATAAAAAAAAAATAATAAAGTTTGTGTTTTGTGTATCACTTTATGATGGACATCGACAGAAGCCGCTTGAAGACATATATGTAAATTGATTTTGTTGAGAGACGTTACACAGTATGCAGTAGTGGTGTTAATTTAATTCTTAGATTTTTTTCAGTGTAATCGAAAAATAAGTGAAATGTAAAAATAACAAAAATAATGTCAAAAAACGAAATATGTACAAAAATGTTATTGCATTTCATTTATTTTTTGCGATCGCGTGTGAAGCAAAAATTTATATCTTTTAATTTGTTGTTGGTGTAGTAGATATTGCACGAATCCATATAGAAATTAATAATATTAAAGAAAAAAATAGTGTTTATTAAAAAAGTGAAAAAAAAATTCTGTAGATTCAGGGTGTTAGCTGGTTCTGCTTGTTTTTTTATTTTGTTTTATGTAGTGTGTTTCCTTTTTTAAAATTTATTGCTGGCTTACATTGTTTCTCACTGATAATGCACTTTGAAAAAACAAAAAATTAATCGCATAGAAAGCTAGCATCACTGATTACAAGTGCGGCGAAAAAGATAGAGTTGATGGCATGTGCATTTACAATAAATTATATACCTCATTTGTATATAAATATATAAAAAAAATAATTATATTCTTAAATGAAAAACAATGTAACCATAGCCAGAAATAGCGAAGTGAGAAAAGTATTGAGAAGTAAAGAGTCAGATGCAAGCTTTTCAAAGTTGTTTTGTTTTTTTTTTTTTGTTTGTTTTCATGTGTGTGTACCTCAATATCCTTTCGTTTAACAACATATTCAAGGTCATATTTCTCGTCCTCCAATTTATTAATCCTTTCATGGTGTTGACGGCAAAGTGATTTAAGTGTTTCTGAAGAAATTGTGTTTGGTATTTTTTGTATAAAAAAAAATTAAACTTCTTAACGAAATAAAATGTGTGTCACTGTCAAAATGAGTATAACTTAACCTTTATAATGATTACTACTATACGAATTAAAAACAAATTGTATTGAATTGTATATTAAAAAAATTTTTTGTAAATGGACAACTGAAACTGCAAGGAATAATTTTTAAATTACCTTCGTTGGCATCGCTAAGGTTCTTGGGTTTGCCGCACCTCTGCTCAATGATACGCCTACGTTCAGCAGATTTGCGTTCCTGTTCCTTCTTCAATTCTTCAGCGGCTTTCTTACGAAGCAACAACTGTTTAGAAGTTTAAAAATATATATTATATGACAGGGAGAACTTTATGATGATTTAATACAAACCCTGAGTTTCTTCTTCCTTTCCGGTGTCATGAAACCCTTCTTGGCCTTCTTGGCTTTGGAAGCTTCCTCCATACGCTTGCGTACCTCAGCACGTTTGCGCTCAATTTCGGCTTGTTTAGCCTTCTTTGCCTGTTGGAGTTAATAAATATTTGCTTGTTTAAGTAAGAATTTTGAAAAAAGGCTGACATATAAGACCCAACGATCACATAAAGAGGTCAACACGAGGAGGACACGAATACAGTTCAAGGATTCGCTTGATATACCTCCCCAATCTTTGTTTTTGGATCGTTGGCATCTTTTAGTTTGGCTGCGGGTGCTCCATTTTTAACAGGTGCAGCAGCAGGAGCTCCGGTTTTGGCTGGAGCTACTACTGGTGCCGCAGTCGATGGTGCAGGTGCCGGTGCACCTTTTTCTGTAAATGGAAATAAAGAAAGGTTTTAGTAAAATTTGAATGGAAATTTAAAAGTCACATAAGTTAAATGTATGTACATACATACATGTATGTATTTCAAAACTTAGACCGGAGTAATAAT
This sequence comes from Xylota sylvarum, assembly GCA_905220385.1. NCBI lineage: Eukaryota > Metazoa > Arthropoda > Insecta > Diptera > Syrphidae > Xylota > Xylota sylvarum. Next base: position 65,541,187 of record LR999958.1, on the reverse strand, counting down.
TTTTTTGAAAGTTTGAAATATATCCAACCTTAAAATTAAGGTTGTACAATTCTTGGATTCTAGTGCCAATATTAGATTGTCAGCAGGAAAAAGTAGTATAGTAATTGTATATAATTGAATGCAAATCATACACGCAAAACCGTATCAATTATAAATGCGGTTCAATAATTCATGAGATTCGAAATAATTTCTTCCGCGAAGAAGTTTTTAGGTGATCGAAATCTGACAAGCACGGGTTTCGAATTGCAACCAGAATACAGTGGTGTACCTTTATATCAAAATTTTCAAAGTTTTGACATTTTGATTGTGATTAAGTGTAACGACTTAAATATTTTAAGATTTATTTAAAATATCAGAATAAATAAGAAGCCCTCTATCACGATTTATGGATTATGGTGCTCTATAAACAAAAAACACTTGATTTCTTGTTCCAACAATTTTGCATCTCTGATAACTTTTGTAATAAACAGACATCGAAGAATATGATTCGAAAAAGTACGTAAGTAAGAACAAAAAAATAATGTCACGGAAATTGAGTTTTTAGATCTCCAACATTGTTTTTAGCATTATTTGTAATAGGTAATTCTGTGGCACAGTGAATAAAATCATGTCTGTTTAAAAATGTTTGAAACCCGTTCAAAATTACCAATCGTATTCTACTTCTCTTGTGATGTATATTATAAATCACATTCACTATCTGTGTCACAGTGATTTGATACCGAACATATTTAAAAATTTCAAAGTAAATTACTTTTGGCAAAGTTTTCTCAAAATTATATTAAGTTCTATGTTAGCCAAAAAATCATTTAAATAAAGCTGAATAGTCCTAACAATCAGAAACAATTAATCTTTTGTTTTATATCCCATTGAATCTATAAAAAGACTACTTTGTGCAAACAAATAAAAGTCGTGTATTCTTGCAACAAAACGACTGATCTTACCTTTTAGAATATTTATTAAAAGTTGTTACACTGTAATCCATGAGGAAAGATTGACGAGGAGATGTGAATAGAAATAAAAATAAAATCCATTAATTCTTATTTCTTTCATAAGACAATTTGAAGATTTATTATACATACCTCACCTCATCATCAGCCATTGTTATATGTTGTTATCTGTTACTGAAAGTGCAAGTTTAAAAAAAAAGTATGTATATGTAAGAAATGTAGATATTTTTTTTTTTAATTAATTAAAAAAAAAAACAAATTTTGATAGTCAATTTTAAAAATTCATTAGATACACATACGCATTTCTCCTTTATATGCGTTTAAAAATAGATCTTCACTCAAATACACAGAGTCCGTATATTTCTTTACGCGGAATAGCACATTCATGCGCACTAAAAATACTCTAATAGTAGATATCTTATTTCATTTTAAAATGAAAAACTTTTCAGTTTCGTTGAATACTATGTATTTATAAATATGTGTATAAACAATTTCAAATAAATCCTCAGGTTAGACTAGTGTCAATTTAAACACAATAATTTAAAAATAAAATTATATATTGTATGTATGTGTCACTAACTGAAAAAATTTGTTTAAAAAATTACCCACGATCAATTCAGTTAGCTGGGCAAAAAAATAGAATAAAAAAAGATAAATCCACGAAAGCGTTATTTAAGTGTGGGCGAGGTCTGCAACAGTGGTAATGTATCTAAATTTTATTGTACGTTTATATATTAAACGGTTTCCTGGGCAGTTTTAAATAGGATTTAATCATTTGACCTTGTTGAAAGACGCCTTTTTAAATCCTTCAGTAAGCATTTTGACAGGCATTTTCTTTTTAATACTTAACTGAGGTGTCTAAAAATAGTTCACAATGTCCATGTTTGCATTTTTTTCTATTAATTAGTCTTTTTAGTAATTTTACACAAGTGCTACATCACTGAATTGCACTGAATTTAATACACTATAGTGGTAAAATTTTCACCAATTATCAAAAAAAAAAGTTGAGTTCTCACAGTTTTATCTAAATTTTAATTCGATACTGACACCAATTTTCATAATTATCCGCTTTAAAATTATTATTTGTGTTAAAACTTTTCTATTTTATGTCGGAATTTTCTATTTTTGAGAAGAAATCCAGGAACTCACCTTTGAGGAGGATAAAAGTAAGTAAGAGAGTGTCGCGAGCAAAGAAACTTCGGAATTTCTAAACTGAACGGTCCGACGACAAACGGCAGACTATATTCTACGAAAGAATCAGTAAAGATCGTTTTCTGATTTGACACGCAAGCGCTATTCGGCTAAAATGAATCTCTAGGCACAGTCACACTGCCGAAATCGCCATTCTTAAAATAGAATTGGACAGAAATAGTTACCTGTTGCAAGCAGGCGTTTCTTGTTTTGAATCAAACTATTTTTTTCCCCATTTTGCTTTGAATTTCTTTAAAGTATTTTGTTTTTTGATTTTGCATCTCTTACTTATTTACTTAAGTTGCGTTACAGTTCGGGGTGAACCTGGGCCTCCCCAATAAGCCTATCCTCCCCAAATAGCCTGGTCCTTAGCTAACTCTCTCCAGTTGCGCACTCCAAGTTTGTTGAGGTCCCTTATACTTGTGCGCGAAGTCTTCATAAGTTAGATTCGAAGACTCTACGGGTCGGATCATTTGCATTTATCCGCTCTACATGTCCTAGCCATCTTAGATGACTGATGCGCAATTTTTTGACTAGTTTTCGATTTCGCTGTACAGCTCGTATAGTTTGACGTTGAATCTCCTCCTCCAAAGCCCGTCAACGCAAACGAAACCGTAAATTTTACGAAGAAACATTCTTTCGAACCGAGGATTTCAGCGCCATAAAGTAGGACTGGGATGATCAAAGTCTTTTACAGAATCTCCTTAGGTTTTCGGGATAGGGTCTGACTACTCAATTGATTTCTCAGCCCAAAGAAACAGTGATTGGCAAAAGTTATTCTTCGTATAATTTCTGCTGAGATGTTTTTAGAATTAATACCGAGATGTTGGTCTTCGTCGCCGTTGTACAGTCTGCAGAAGAAATTTTTATACATTCTCAGCACTGACTGCAACTCTTCTACGAGGTTTCCTTCTTAATCTTTACAAACTTCTGTACGGGTCTTGTTTGCTTGACAGGTTCTTTTTACCTATTGGTAAAACTTCCGTACATTAATCCTGGAGTATAGTCTCTCAATATCTTCGATTGCGCGCTTCTCGTGCTCTTTTTTCTTCTTTCGGAGAATCCGATGTTCTTCCCGTCTCTTTTGCTCGTAGAGCTTACGAGCCGCTCTCGTCCTTCTTTGCAGCGCCGCTTTGTATGCCTCTTGTTTAGCTGCATTTGCTTGTCGGCAATCTTCGTCAAACCATGGGTTTCTTTGTGGTGGTCGAGAGAAATTCAGCACATCAGTTGCGAGACTTCTAATGGCATGTTGGCAGCGTTGCCATTGGTCCTCGGCATTTGATGCTGGCGGCATCAAAGGTTCTGGCGATCTCTTGCGATTGCAGCTTTTCAACGTTATATCTTCTCACAGTATTTCTTCTTCATTGTGACGTTAGGGATATCCGCATTCGTACCGTGGTTGCAACAAGGTAATGATCCGAGTCGATGTTGACTGCTCGGAAGGTTCGGACATCCAGAATACTGGAGTCATGCCTTACGTCGATCGCAATGTGATCAATCAGGAGATCACCATGTCCCCTTGTAGATATTGAGATGAGGAAACCTAAGCACACGGTTTCTTATAGTGACGTTTCGTCCCGCAGCGAACTCAATAAGCCTAAGTTGGAGGCTGTGCTTACCAATCGTTCTACCAAAGATGTCCTCCTTTCCTATCTGGGCGTTAAAATCGCCCAGAAAGATTATAACGACATACTTAGGACATTGCTCATATGTGTTGTCGCTTACTTGTCGAAAGTTCAACACATCTTGCCTAAGTCTGCCGCTTATGACGAACTTACATCCGAATAAGCGCTGTTTCTGTTCCCTATAGCAATCCATATAGTATACGTTACAGTTGTTCATCCTTTTTTGGTCGGCCCATCCCATCGCACTTCCTGGATGGCGGTGATGTTTGCCTTATAGCAGTCTAGGACCTCGGCTAATTCTTCGGCTGCACGCGGTCTGGTAAGGGTCCGAACATTCCACGTGCAGATCCGAAGGTCGTTGTCCTTATTTCGATTCCTGGGGTCGTCAACAGTGAGTTCATCCATATCCGAGGCTTGTTTTTTTTTCGGAACTAATTTTGTTTTTCCGTGGTCGGGAAGTTGCCCCTACGCACAACCCCTAACCTGGAGAACCAGTTCCCTTTTATACCCCTAGGATGAGGAGCCGGATTTTCCGGGGTCAATAACCCACTTCGGCGATATGAGTGCTGCCATTGGCCCATTAAGGGCTCATACGCCACCAACTCTTTTCCAACATCCTGGCTCAGTGTTGGAGATACCAGGCATCCGAATAAGTCAGAGCAGCTCATATAGGGATTATACTAGAAAGTTCGGCCTGACTGGAACTGTGGGCGCCACCGTTGATTCCATCTGGAGAAGTGTCTTAGTGAGAAAACACTCCTCCCCCCTCTCTCGTTTGCCACCACCAACGACCTTCCAAAGGGGTTGGTTACCCAATCTCCAGCCGAGGTACTAGGCACCCAGTAGCCACCAAATGTTTAATGATTGATTATTTGTTTAAAATTTTTCAAATTGTTTATTTATTCTTCGATTACAAACAAAATAAATAATTATTAGTTCCAAAAGAAAGTTTTTTCGATTTGGCATGAATTCAAACAACAAGCAAAGCACGACGAATTCCACTTTTCAGCTCTAACACACTGTCGTACTGCTTTCCGTTTCCTTTGTTGACCGACGGTACTTACAAGTACCAACACTTTTCACTTCGAACAAAATTACTATATGAACAAATTTTGGTACTAACACCCAACCAGACTATTAAGTACCATTTTCATTCAATGTATTTTGTTTTTCGATGGCTGGATGCTGTAGGAATAGGGTAGGCACTGACTGGCGTCAACCTGGCGACGTCCAGTATTGTAACTGTTACTGCGCATCATTTGTACTTATTTTACCTCCTAGTGGTAGCCATCGGGTACTGGTTGGTGTCCATCCGGACCCGACTTGCTGAACTTATAAGCGCGAGTGTTGAACAAGAGAAAATTGCAGCACTATAAATACGACAGCGGACGAACTCTCTCGATGGAGTCAACGGTGGCGTCAAAGCTTCAAACGGAAGCACAACACTTTATCTGGGCTACTGGATGAGCCCTTATTGGGCCAACGGCAGCTCTCATATCCCCGAAGCGGGTTACTGACATTGGTTTAAAACCGGCCACTCGTCCTAGGGGTTTCAAAAATGGAGCTGGCCCTCCAGGTTAGGGGTTGTGCCGTCGGGGTAACTTCCTTACCACGTAAAAAAATATAGTTATGAGAGAGACACAAGCTTCGGATAATGGACCCCCTCATTTAATACAACGACCCGGAACGTACACGGACTATGATATAAGAGTATGCACCTGGAACGTACGTACACTGTACACTCCTGGTGCTATTCAAAAACTTGAATCTGTCCTCACGCGGTAGAAGGCAGATATTACCGCGATCCAGGAGATACGATGGATAAGATCAGGTATCCAAAAACGGAAAAATTGCGACATTTATTACAGCTGTCACAAAAGACTGCACATGTTAGGATGCGGATTCGTCGTGAGAAATCGGCTACGCTCATTGATAATTGACTTTAAGTCGATCAGCGATCGCCTTGCTGTGATCCATCGCATCAAGGCTACATTTCAAAACATCAGCATAATATGTGCACACGCCCCTACCGACGAAGCTGAAGACTCTATCAAGGAGGAGTTTTATGACCTCCTGGACGGAACCTACGGAGCCTGTCCGGAGTATGATGTCAAGATCATACTCGGTGACTTCAATGCCAAAATCGGTAAGGAAAACATCTTCGGCGGATTAGTTGGAAAGCACAGCCTGCACGACACGACAACAGACAACGGCTTCCGGCTAATCCGGCTCGTAATACCGTGACAAGTAGCACTAGGTTTAGAAGTCTACGAATCCACTCAGCAACATTCTGAATGTGCAGACGTTCGAAGCGCTGCAACGCAAAACAAGGGCAGCGATAGAAGAGTATCGAACCAGAAGAAGGGAGGAGAAGAAGATCCTGCGTAAGAAGAAAAGGGCCCACGCAGTCTCCCAGCTCAAGGATATCGAAGAGTCCCGCGATAGGAACAACATCCGAATGTTTTTCAGGAAAGCCAAGCAACTGGCAGCTGGCTTCAAGCCCGGAACGCAGGCTCTTCGAAACAGTGAAGGAAACCTAGTCACCGAAACACAGGGAATAGTAGATGTTTTTAAGCAGCATTTCCAGCAACTACTTAATGGGCATCAGGTGGAGAGAGTGATAGGGCAAGAAGGGAACCCGCATCCAGTCAATGAAGAATCCATCCCCCTTTCCGGTTTTGAAGAGGTCGGCTCAGCTATCAAAAAGCTGAAGAACAACAAGGCCGCCGTCTCTGATGGTCTACCAGCAGAGCTTTTCAAACATGGTGGTGATGCTTTGGTAGGGTGCATGCACCAAGTCATCAACCAAGTATGGGTGGATGAAGTCATGCCCGATGACTGGACTATCAGCTCTATATGCCCCATCTTCAAGAATGGGGCGATCCTATGTCTTGTAAGAACTACCGAGGCATATCCCTGCTTAATGTCGCATATAAGATCCTATCCAACGTACTGTGTGAACGTCTGAAGCCTTTCTGCAGCACACTAATCGGCACGTACCAGTGTGGCTTCCGGCCCGGCAGATCGACGATCGACCAAATTTTCACACTAACCAAATTCTGGGAAAGACCAACAAATTTCAAGTCGAGACTCACCATCTCTTCATCGACTTTAAAGCCGCATATGATAGCATTCATATTCTTGAGCTCTACAAGGCGATGGCCGAATTCGGGATCTCGGCTAAACTGATCCAGCTGTGCCTTGTGACGCTGGATAACACGCGGTGCAATGTACAATTCGGCAACAGTTCCTCTGAGCTATTCCAAACATGCACCGGATTTTGGCAAGGAGATGCGCTAGCATGTGACTTCTTCAATCTTGTGCTGGAACAAATAGTGCGCAGGGCAGATGTGAACACGGAAGGCACTATATTCAACAAATCTGTCCAGTTGCTGGGATACGCAGACGACATCGACATTATCGGTCGCTCCCAGCGCGCCGTGTTAGAGGCTTTTACGGCAATTGAAGTACAGGCGAAAAGAGTTGGCCTTGAAGTGAATGAGGACAAAACCAACTACAGGTTGTCAACAAAGAAGCATCCGTCCAGCGCCTAGCACAAAACGTCACTGTTGGCAACAGTAACTTCGAAATGGTTAAGGACTTACCTACCTCGGAGTAAATATCAACTCCACGAATAACTCCTTAGTGGAAATTCGATGGAGACTTACCCTACGAAACCGCTGCTACTTCGATTTGGTGAAACTCGGCTCTATAAAACTTTGATCCCGCCAATTCTGCTGTATGGAGTCGAGTGTTTGACGATAAGCAGGAAAACAGAGCAGATGTTGAACACTTTCGAAAGAAAAATTCTTCGTCTGATATTCGGTTCCGTGTACGAGGAGGGCGAATGGAGAAGAAGATACAATCGCGAACTCTATGCGCTGTACCAAGATGTGGATGTAGTCCTAAAAGCCAAGACGTCGACTACACTGGCTCGGCCACATCGAGCGAATGGACAATAATGCTCCAGCCAATAGGGTCTTCGAATCACAACCCCCAGGTTCCAGTCGACAAGGAAGACCGAACCTCCGTATTAAGAATCAAACTATCGCGGATGCCAGAGCGCTTGGTTTAGATAACTGGAAGCAGCGTGCCCGGGATCGAAGAGAGTGGAAGGCTGCCGTATCTCAGGCAGAGACTTCACGGGTCGGGATCCCGTTAAGTAAGTAAGTATGCGTACTTTATATGTTCATCGAGCTGGTTTGTTGACAAGCTAAGTGGGATACCTATGCCATGTACATATGGGCATAATTCGGCATTGTACAAGGTTGTTACTCTGTGGCGTATGGTTACACATGTAACTCCTCCCGTCTTAGTATAGGCTAAAAGTGTCTGCACACTTACGTCCCATCTCTAGTCACCGACGGGTAAATGGGTTGATGTACTGTGATGAATCTGTATGTAAGAGTATCTGAATAATATTAGCTCAGGCTTGTACACGTATAAGAGCTTCGAATAATATAATCTTATTTTACAATGTTAATAATATTTACATGTTTTTTTTTTTGAGAACAGTTAAATGTATCAATATGTTATATAGAAATATTTTACAATGTAAGAAATTTTTTTTTTTAATTTAAGTTTTATTTTTAAAATGTTAAATGCATATCGGTATATTTTATAAAGTAAGAATTTTTTCTCTTTGTATAATATTTTATTTTCATTAATTTTTTTAAGATAAGTTAAATGTTTGTGTTTTAAGTTGAATATTTGTACAATATTCAGAATATTTAATAATGTACATACATATGTATAAACAAAATGTATAATTCTTTGCATATATTTCGTTTACAAGTATTTGTTTCTCCTTTGCTTCTGTATGTACATTATTAAAATATTTTTTTTTGTATAATACATGTTTTATTTTAATTCATTATTTTAGGATAAGTTAAATGTATCTATATGTATGAATGTATTTAGGGAATATCTAATAATATATAAACAAAATGTATTTGTTTCTCTTCCTTATTTATGTAAAATATTTAATTTTAGTTTATTACTTTAAGATAAATTGAATGTATTTACATTTACTTTACATACATATATAAATGTATATGAATATTCTACAATGTACCAATTTTTCTTTTTACTTCTATGTAAAAGTTATATTTATACCCAAAGAAGACAAAACATCGCATACCCTTCCGAAAGACCTTAGACCAATCAGCCTAACATCTTTCCTTCTCAAGATTCTTGAAAGAATATTGGATCTACACACCAAGGCACCATTCATTGATAGCACCCTACTATCCACGTCGCAACACGCCTATCAAATTCATGAATTAACGAATTCACACTGGTGTCTTTCTTAGACAACAACGTCGAAACGTATTCCATTATCAATGTCCTACAAAGGCTCAATATCTGTGAAACAGTCTGCTACTTTATAGAACATATGCTTAAAAGCTAGGTAATCACTGCGTCCTTGGAAGCTGCAATGTCAAACAACATGCACGCCATGGTACCCCCAATAGGGGAGTATTGTCTCCATTACTATGGAATCTAGTGCTGAAGCTGGACTGAAAGCTGTGATCTTACCGTTAATCCGATGAAGACTGAGCTGGTCTTATTCACAAGAAAACATAAACTACCTGATTTTAATCTCCCAAAGTTAATAGACACCCTCCTCATCCACTCAAATAGTGCCACCTACCTAGGCCTAAAGCTTGACCGCAAGCTTCTTTGGAGAGAAAATATAGTCGAACGTGCCAGCAAATCCCTGTCCTATACATATGCAAAAAGGCAGTAGACCCAATTGGGGGCTATAACCAAACATTATGCACTGGCTAAACACTACGGTAATAAAACCGATTATCATGTATGGAGTATTGGTCTGCTGGCCCGCCTTGGAGAAGAGATCCAAAATAATTATATTAGAAAAGATCCAACGAGTTGCATGTCCCAGTATTACTGGTGCACTGAGAACCTCTCCCACTGCAGCGCTTCAAACTATCCTCCACTTACTTCCAATCGACATCGTTTAGCCCTCATTGCCTATCGGATCCCAACGATCTTACTTGTATATAAATGGTGCTTAAGATTTGTTAAACATTTTAAACATTCCGGGATTTAAGACCGTTTGTCAAACAGATGTTCGGGTTCTTTATCTTCGATTTCTGGCTCTTAAAATAAGAAGCGGATTCTACAACCAAACAAGTTTTTATTTGTCTACAAAGAACTGTATTTTAATCAAGGGTTTATGCAAAGTCCTTACAAAATCCTTAAGGTCAAACCAAACACTTTCGCAAAAGTTACGTACATACTTTTCTACGTTTTTAGAGCTTTGCTTCTAAAATTACTTGTAAACTGAGGTAAGTAGTCGGCGTATTCATCAGATTACATATTCCATCAGGCGTTTTGATTACGTTCCAATTTACAAATTTACTTTGCCGGCACCCTCTTCGGACTACAGTCTATTTTTGTGTATCGCGGTTTTGTTCGTATCATTTGGAATGTTTGGCCGTTGTTGCATCCTCATTGAAAAATTGGCAATGTTTAATTGAACACAATGCTTGGGGTGATGAGGTAGGTACAATAAATGTAGGTCTACTACAATAGGACCACTACCTCATCACCCCAAGCATTGTGTTCAAATCGCGGATTTAGTTTTGGTGGTTACATAGCATTAGTGTAGCTGCAAATATAACGGTTTGTGACAACTTATCAGACTTTGAAAAGAGTAATTTTAGTTGATTTTGTCTTTTATTGACTAAAGTGGTTTTAAAAAGTTTTTACCAATTTTTTGGAAATTTTTAGTTGGTGTACGTATTGAATAATTGGAAAAATACATAATAAAGTGAAAAAAGATTAATTTTCAGTATAATATCATCAAGATTGTTAAATGGACTGCTAAGTACCGTCGGGCTGTGAATACATAATTTTTATTTTTAGCAATAATTTTTTGCTTTGATATTAATTTTATTTTGTGTTCTGTTTTCGGTTATTTAGTGCATAAAATGTCGGCTGTTAGGAACGTGGTAAAGAACGATGATGAAATTCTGACAGTACTTGAGGATTTACCTTTAGATAATAATGCGGACAACGACCTCGAAGCTGAAGACGAACTGGATTCACTAACTGTTCATGAGAACATCAAAGCTGCTCAAAAGTGTGAGATACCAGATGAGGAGCTTGATGAATTGTTACGCGATGGCGAAGAAAAGGAGATAGACTTAGATATCCGTCCGGGATGCAGTCATTGGAAGCAAAACAAACCTGGCAAGCGTAATCAAACTGCAGATCGCCGAAAAAATGTCTCTACTTGAGTATAAAAGATGTGTGACACTAGGACTTCCATCACAAAAGGACTGAGTTGTTGACAAACGTAGTTTGAAAAGAAAGTCCTTGAATGATGAATAACCACAATGTAGTAAAAAACGAAGAAGGAGGTATCGGTATCGAAGGATGTCCGACTCGGTAATCTTGGAGTTCACTGGCCGAAGTTTGTTGAAACGCGAAGAAGGTGCGAAGTTTGTAGAATCTACAAAATTCAATCAAAGCCATATTCAAAATGCTATTACTGCAATGCTTACCTTTGCTGTAACGACAAAAAAAAATGCTTTGCCTTATACCATGGCGTACATTTTTAATACAAAGCATGTAGTTTATGTAATTATCATTTTTTTTTTCTATTCAAACCCGTTGTTGTATACTTCTAACTGAAACCTTAAAAATATTACAATCAAATAAACACAAATAAAATGATAAAATAATTCTTTTCGCTACAATTTTTTGTTCTCATTGCCCGACGGTACTTGGGAGTACCACCATCAAAATTCGTTCTTGGGAGTCCTTGAAAAAAAAAATATTTTCTTTCTTAAAACATCCTTAAATCCAAAATTATCAACAAAAAAAAGTCCTATGTAATTTTTTTCGTAGCTTGGTCAACAAAGGGTTAAATGCACATTACCAACAAGTATGCCCCAAAGGTTCTCGATAGCGTTGCAAAAGAATTACATTTCGCTGTTCGTGGATCCAAGATATGTACGGGTATTTGGTACTAAATATTATGAACATATAACCGTAAATAGCTTCTATTTGTCGATTAGTATGCACGTAGTCGTAAATTCTGAATTGTATTGCAGGGGAGGAACTAATTTGCCGTAATATGTGGATATTGTGATCCTTGATCCAGCTTCTCGCAACGTTTGGCGATTGTCTTGCATCGCCACTCCGCTATCTCTCTAACTACTACTACAACTTAAATTAAATATCTGGGGAATATATACCAAGTTTTGAACCTCGCTACCCAAACTGAAAAATCGACAAGAAACATTCTCCTTCGGTGCCAGCTTATAGCTGTAAGGAGGCTTAAGTACCCCTCTTCTTAGGCGCTGTTGTAAACCGAACCGAACCTCTAAGGCTTAGTGCAAAGACTGGAAAGTGCTTAGCAATTATTACAAATCCTTCCGCCGAATATAAGAGATGTTCCAATCAATGCTGCCTCGTCGGTATCGGCACCTCTCCTTAGTTCTAGTGGCCTTACTTTCGCCCTGATTCAGGAACCCTAGACTAGAACGGGTGAATAAAGATTCTACCCTTGCCAACATCATAACGCGTTAGGTAGACCTAGAACCTGTATTGCGATCAATACTAATGTTCATTTCTTTCATCTTCGTTCACTAATACGTCTGTCCTTCTGTTAGTTTGCGCAAAGTCCTTAAATATGAGTAAGACCTCCGCAGATCACAGTCCCGAGCTAGCTCCATTGTCACTCCTGGACAAAGTTGGGGTGGAGAGACCACACTTGGATAGCATACTCAAGAATTGACCTCATAAAAGTGATGTAGAGGAATTTCATGACAAATGGGTTCGAGACCAGCATTTTAAGCTACCTAGCATTAAGCTGACTCATCTAATAACTTGATCGATATGGGAGCAGATCTTTGTTGCAGATGACACCCAAATCGCGTGGAATAGGAACGCGGTAGACAAGCTCGTCACCGATAAAGTATGTATATATAGTATTTGATTTGGAAACATATATTTCTAAAGATTTCTGAAAATTTTATCGTCTTTCTCGTATTTTGTTCTTCCTCATACATGACATTTCAGATGTGGGGTGGTTTTGTTGTTCGATGCGTTCCCTAACTTTCATAAAATTTTCATCACCCTGAGAGAATTATTTTTAGTGCAGAAAGTAAAGCAACAGACCTGATATGAATATCAGCTGACCTAGGTGTCTGCCTTAAAAGATAGTTTTGAAACCTGCTCGACTCCAATTGTTCAATTCCGTATTTCATCAGTTTTTCCAGCAATATTACTCCATCTATCGCCTTAATCGCTCTCTGTACTTTTAAAAAAAATTTTACAACGTTTTCTTTTCGCTCGTCTCCATTTACCTTTGCTACAAGATAGAAAAGTGACTTACAACTGTGATGTTCAACTTATCTATGTTCATATACATATGTATATCTCACAACTTTTTAATATCATTATTTTTTATCAAATAAATATCAGCATCCATCCCTGAATTCGACTATGTAGTTATTCAACACATCCACTGTGTCCGCGCCTTAACAATGTCACCCTCTCGCTGTCACAATTGACTTTAGTTTGTTTTGAGTTTTCTTGTTTGTTCTTATCAATTTTTCTTTTACCCCAATCATGCCATGAAAAACGTAAAAAGAATAGATAAAAGTTGAAATGAGGGGAAACCTCTCACTTTACTATACACAAAAGTATAACCTTGAGTAGATGACCTGGCGGGCATTCGACGCTTCCAGATCCAGAACGTGTTGTGGTTCAGTAAATTCTGCGGGATGGAGTTGGTTGGGAATGTAAAGACCTATGATTGGGGGAAGCTGGGAAACAAGTCAGAAGTTGCTAAGTTGGCAGTTTTGAATTCTGGACTTTTCGATGCCGATGAGAATACTCCTTACTCTGAGCTATGGATGGGTGACCATTCCAGTGGACCTTCGAAGATTAAGTCAACACAAGAAGAGCTTGGGAGGTTTCTTGCTGCGAATGGAACCGAATTAACTGGTGGACATGAGAAACTGACATTCCTCTTCAAGGTTCTCAGCATTCGCAAAGCGTTGAGCATACAAGTTCACCCGAACAAGGTAAGTACGTGGATTTTATCAGAAGAACTATCGCAATGACTTTAATTATTAATTTCAGGCAGAGGCTGAAAGATTACACGCTGAACGGCCAGATGTTTACAAGGATCCTAATCACAAGCCAGAATTGGCCATAGCACTCACCCCATTCCTCGCTCTTTGTGGATTCCGCCCGTACAGTGAGATTTATGAACTTTGTAAAAAGCTGCCACCTCTTGTGGAACTGCTTGGCGCAGAAAACATTGAAAAAATACCCACTGGAGCTGCTGGATTGCGTACCTGCTTCGAGATGCTAATGACATCGCCAGAAGAGCGCACAACAGCCTGCATTGAAAGCATTTCCAAGAATTTTTCCTCTGGTAAATAGGTCTGCACTCTTCGAAGATATTTTGCTAATAAAACTCCTTCAGTTCTTCAGGACAATGGTCTGATGGAAACATTCACTACAATCAATGGCGACTTCCCATCTGATGTTGGTGTACTCTCATTGTTCTTCTTGAATCTGATTCGTTTGAAGCCAGGAGAGGCTATATTTCTTGCCGCAAACGAAATTCATGCATATCTCGAAGGTGACTGCATCGAATGCATGGCTTGTTCCGACAATGTCATCCGAGCGGGACTTACTCCAAAGTACAAAGATGTCTCGTGCCTTATTCAAATGCTCAACTATGAAGGCTTGCCACCGGAAAGAAAGTTATTCCAACCCCAGCGAGTTGACAGTTGTCTCGAACGATTCAGTCCTCCGGTTAAAGATTTCGCTGTGGAGAAGTTATCAATTCCGAAGTCACTTAAGGAATACCAGTTAAAGATGGAGAAGTTCGGTGGTATCTTGTTGGTGTTAAGTGGAGAGCGACAACTTCGTTTTGCTAATGGAGAAGGATTGCCGGTGAAACGAGGATCTATAGTTTTCATTCCAGGCAACGTGGGAGAAAATGTTTCCTTTTTGAAAGGGAACAACACAGATTTTGTGGGCTACATTGCGAAGTATAACAGTTTCTAAAGCAAGTGGCTGGAAATTTAATTTTAAATATATTGGGATGACCATTTTGATTCAGTTTTTAAAAATGTTTATGTCTCGTAATTGTTGCAGCAGAGTAGACAAGATAGTGATAACTGATAAAAGTTGTGATGAGGAGTGTTTCCACGTGTTTTATAAATAAAAACTTTTCTATCAAGCGGGCAGTTGGAAGTTTACAACCGTTTACTGAATAAATCAAATCAAATTAAAGTCTAATAGTTATATCAGAACCATCTGTTCATCCGCTAAGACAGTGATAATTTTAACTTCGAATACGAGTGAATTAGCAGATATATCCTGTGCTTCAAGGTAGAAGGGCGAGCCTGATGATAGGCAGATTTGATTGCAGAATTAAGACTTTCGCAGCCAAGTTGTAGACTGTCAATGTCTCTGATGCTCTTATAGTAATTGGCCGTGGATTCCATCACTTCTAGGGTACAAGTATCCCAATTTCTGGATCTGGGCTGTGTGTAAGATTCGGAAATTCTGGAGGATTTCTAGTAATGGTCAGACATTGTTGTTTTAGTTGAAACATGCTAGTTCCTAATAAAGTTTTTTTTTTTATAAATGGGGTACATAGGGTGAGTTCAAGGTTTTGTTCCCTAATTCTGTTTATAAAGGTATGGTTATTTCCGTAGTTTCGGATATCAAGATTATTTTTATAAATGAACTAGACTACATCTAAGTGATGCTTATTAAATCTATGATTTAATACCGCAGATGCGGCTTTTGCATCTTGTAGATTAACTTGGATGCACTTCACTTGGTCTGACTGGCTTCTATGGTCTTAGGCGTTGAAGACAAGTCTTCAACCTTTGAGGCTTTCCCTTAGTCATTGCCGCTTAGCTGCCAGATGTGATGGGTTTAGTTGTCTGGTGGTTCTTTTGGGTCTTAACAGTTCCAATTGTATTCCTCTTCCCCGCGTCGAACAGTCTTTACTAAGCACTTAACTGTCCTTAGTTTTGGCTTCAGGTTCTTTACTCTGGACTAGTCTAGATGATCCTTTTATTCTAATCAGAACCTCCTAGAAGCTGGGGAAAAGTTTTCAACCATGGGTTAGAATGTAATCCTTAGAAACCGCTTCCACTGCAAATGTTGTGGTTTCACCTCCGGTCTTCTGTTTAGTGAGCCTGAGGACTCGCCAGCTCTTAACGAAGACCGATGAAGATATCCTTGGTCGTTTTGAACCCGAAATTCTTCGGATGATTTTCAGTCCCGTTTGCATTTATGAGATTTGGAGGAGGAGATTTAACAGCGAACTCTACGAGCTATTCAGCGACATCGACCTGGTCAGAAAAGTACGCATCAGTCGTCTAAGATGGCTAGAACATTTAGAGCTAGGACATTTACAGCTTATGAACATTAACGTTCCGGTCCGAATGGTCTTCGAATCCAACCTGAAGGGACAACGCTGTAGAGGAAAACCTCGCCTTAGGTGGCACGCACAAGTGGAAGAGGACCTCAGCCAACTTAAAGTGCCAACTGGATCCATTTAGCGCTAACTGGAGAGGCTTGTTGGTTGAGGCCCGAGTCCACCCCGGACTGTAGCACCACCTACATAAGTAAGTAAGTAAGAAACAAATTCGGGACTCAAAGCGTTAAGTCCTCCTTTTGGGTTTTTATTTATGAATGGTCGCTGATTCATAATGCAGGCAGTGCTGCATTTAAAAAACAATTCGTACGAATTTTTACGAATTCCAAAGAAGTCCAACTCCGTTCCTAACACAAAAAAATCGTAAAATAGCGAGCACATGAGAGAGTAAAATATTATCTCTTAGTGAAAAAAGTTACGACTTTTTACCGAACAAATTTCTGTAGGTAAGTGGTGTACGATCTGTCAAAAGTACTATACATTGAGCTGATCAGATATTTCTTTTCCTCCTAGCAATTCAATTTATTCAGGGTTTCATTTTTATTTGATTTGAAAACATTTAGCTTGGAAGATTTCTAAAAATTTCATCGTTTTTTCTCGTGTTTTGTTCTTCATCAAACATGACATTTCAGATGTGGGATGATTTTGTTGTTCGATGCGTTCCCTAACTTTCATGAAATTTTCATTATTCTCTGAGAGCATTATCCCCCACTCTTAGAAATTTGTGATTTTACGATTTTTAGTTAAGAAAGTAAGGGAACAGACTTTATGTGTCCATTTATTTTTTGTATCAAGACAAAAGTATAGTCATAATCAAAAATTAAATATCGTTTCATCTACCTGCTATCAACTACTTTTTATTACTTTGTTTATAAAGAAACTACCTATGTATGTATGTATATATGAAATCTTTGTTCAAAGTAAAGACTGGTATTCGAATACAGGGAAATAAGACTATAAATTTGTGCATTATTGTCAGAACCACAAATTTGATGACCACAAATGGCATACGCAAACAATTTGTGTGCACAATACACAATGCACAAATCGAATTCGTGTACAAACCGTTTGATCGAGTACATATGCATAAATGAATTTATGGCTGTTTGTGTATATGTGGGTACCATTTGTGTATGTCACATCATTTGTGTATTCTTTAGATTGGTGCATACACAAATATTGTGCGTACACAAATGGTTTTGACAATTCACTTGCAGTTCGCATAGTTTTGTTCTGTACAATTGTTCGATTCTGGTTTTTTGGTACTTATTTATAAATTGTATTAAATTCTTTTTATTATTGTTTGCCTCGTATTGTATTCTATTATTTTTTATGGAAAATTGTTCACAACAAAATGAGTGATATCAAATTGGAGGAATTGCCAAAAACGAAAAGACGGAATTATGTGAAAAAAGTGGAGCGTAAATGGTGTCATTACGAAATCATGAAATTGATTGCGGCGGTCGAGGAACGGCGAGTGTTGTGGGATATCGGCTCGCCCGAATATAGATTGCCTAAAACTGACGCCTGGCTGGAGGTAGCAAATGCGATTGGCAAAATAACAGTGGATGACGCCAAAGCCAAGTGGATGAATCTGCGCATTTCTTTCAAAAATAACTTGGCCAAGTATCGCTCGAAGAAGTCAGGGAAAACCACAGATAAAATGATCGTCATTAAATGGCGGTATTTCAAATCGATGATGTTCTTGGAGTCGAAGGCCACAAAGCCTGAATCAACGTCATCATTGTCACTGGTGAACTATTTGATTTTTGAATTGTGATTTTGTTTTGTGAATTGATTGTGTAATTTTCAGACCTCCGCAAATACCGATGCTTCGGTTCTGGCCGATTTTTCGGTGGTACCTCCGCCATCTGGTGTCGTAATCAGGAAACGCAAACATCGTGCAAATCCAGGAACTTCGCCAACGCCGTCGCCCTTGCCGACACCTAGCGGTAATTTTATGAGAGAGCTGGCATTCAATCCTCTGAATTCGCCTAGGATACACGACGACAGATTTAGTGCTTTCGGCGACTACATTGCTAGCGAATTGCGAGTCCTTCCGCCTGACCGAGTAGCATTCGTGCAACGTGGACTGAATCGTGAACTGCTCAGACTGTTGGAAGTTGTTGAAACACAAGCGCCCCCGCCTCCGTAGCAGTCATTCATATCGCGATTTGTCGATGAAAGTGGCCCTGATATTATGCCAATCGGCATTTCGCAAAATGAGCAAAACAAAACACAACCATTAGATTAATAGCATTGTATTGTATTTTTGTATTCTTTTTTTTTTCAGGAAGTAAAATAAAACAAAAACGAAATTAAACAAATAAATCTTATTTTAGTAAAAAAAAAAGAAAAACGCCACAGCCAACTGCGATAAATATTTAAATATTTTGGTATTACCTCTCCACTTCACCCTCCTCTACGAAGTAGTCCACGAACTGTATTTGCACCTTTTTGGCGTCGATTGTGGCCTCCGTTCATGCGGCGACCGACTGCAGCGGATATAGCGTTGCGTCAATCGTAACATGAGCGATGCGCTATTCAGCATGAACTAGGTTGCCATTATTGTCCTATCTGTCGAAGGAGTGGGCAAGTGCGTACTCCCCTTTATTTGTGGTCAACAAGTAATTGTGAAGCACACAGGACGCTAACGCCACTTTCTTTCATTTTTCTGCGTCCAAATTGATTGGCTTCCGAAGGACGCGAAAACGCACCATCCGCACAGATGCCGGAATGCTTTTGTGATAAAATACACCAATGAAAAATTTGTGTATAAATTTCTGCATTTTTGTCATAAAATACACAAATTGTCTGAACCACAAATATTTGTGGCATACAGAAATCGCATTTGTGTACGAATTTGCCATACACAAATCGTCTATCTAAGCTTCAGATTACACTTTTTTATAAATAATTGTACTAATTTAAATAGTAGTAAAGTAAAATACTGAACTAATTTAAATAGCATTGAGATGCTTTTGAGATACTGCTTCATATTCATATTATATCACATCCCTAGCTGAAACCCATCCACAGAAGTGGATTAATTTACAATACATCACTAAATACTCCATTACTGGGAACATGAACTTTACTAGCTCTCCAACAAAATAGTGGAGTTACAAGTAATATTATTATATTTGGAGAATGAAGGAAGCAATGTGGGAATGTTATCATGCCAGCAATGTTCCTAGTTTGGCATTTATTATACTGGTCGATGGTTGAACCAAAATGTATGTAGGCATCAAAACTGGTGGAACAAAAGATGCATTCTGTTAAAATATAAAATCCGACTTTTAATGTAAAACTCTTTATACATATATCATTCCTGTTAACACAACTCATTTTTACCTCTTTCTCGCTTGTTGTCTTCCTGTTTTCGCCGCTTTCCGGTTTTACCTTTTACTTTGAATGAAACACTTTTTGTATATTAAAACTTAATGGTTTCTTTATTTTATAATCTCAACACATTCAGTGTGCTCTCCAAGATCTACAGAATCAACGTATTCAGCATCAAAACCAAACTACAGATCTTTCTTTTCATAATAAAGTTAGTACTACTATAGCTACGTATTACTTGTCCTCCATATACATTTTCTACAGCATTGACTGGCCTGATTTAGACAAGATCCTACATAGATTAAGCGCATTGTAGGAATTTCTTTGGAATCTTGCGCTGAATAAACTGCTTCTAATCCTGGAAGATGAAGGCTGTAATGTAATTGCTTATGAGTCGGCGTGTAAGCTTCGAAATTATTCCACTCTGAAATCGGACCGCTAGTGCTAATGTTGGAAGTGGTGAGAAGTTGGCTATCAGCAGTCCATTTACATTTGTATAGTATGACAATGGTTTTAGGTATGGAGAATGACATGATACAGTTGGTATCACGAGGGACCTCTTGGACTGGCTTTAGCTGGAAGCAACTTCAATCTAACGTAACCAATATAGTTCATGATATGAAGAATGGTCAAAGCTAGTTGACTCATTGTATAAGTTTTTTTTATTTAAACGCCAACGTGTAACACCTGCAATCTTTTTCACAAATGAGGAACGCACATGCATGCATCCTAGTAGACACGAATATAAATTTAAAATTAGTTTTATGGCTATTTGAGATTCATGTGGTACCACAATGAACCTCCATTGGCCTAAGTGTGGCTGCTCTCGCGGTCTGCAATGACAACCTACATTCCTTCGGTACATTAAAGTAAACTGAATAGTAATGCTAGGTCTCCACCAAAACTAAATCCGAGATTCAGCGAATAAAGATTCAGATTCTCGCAAGGTGTTTCCATCGGGATTTAAGGTTTATATTGACGTTTACTGTCAAAAAATTGTTACAGCTGGTAATAATTTTTTTTGACATACTATATATGGACTGCTAGTAGCCACCTCAGCACCGGTTCCATCAGTAGTACTAGCGGTCGGATTTCAGAGCGGAAAAATTTCGAAGTAAACATTAATTGCTGTGATTATAGCACAAAAAAAATCAGAGAAAACTTGAATGAATAATAATGGAACATGAACTGGTATATAATTAATTACAATTTGTAATGTAATTCATCCATCTTTAGAGCAATAAAACAAGAGATGGCCACAACAATTTGATTTTCAACGGTTTAAATCAGTAAATCAATTCAGCGCCAATAGGTGCCTCTGCTTCTTAAACTGACATGTGGTGACATAAAAAGGGATTGTGTGATTTGTATCGCATGAGGATTTAAGTGGGATTTATTATAAATCCCGGTTATATGCGGTATTTATAGACGTCAAATCGTTACCATACGATCCTATGGTAAATCCCAAGGATTTAAAGGGTGGGCCATCTGTTGGTTTCTTTTTGAATCATATGTTATTTTAACACTGACAGCTCTTATGGGCTATTCACGCACTCAAGAACAATTTTGGTCAAGATATTCGTGAAATAGGGCCCGAAACCTTAGACAATGTATCGAAAAATATGGTTGGCAGGATGATCCACTACCAAGCCAGCCGAAGCAGTCATATACCACAATTAATCGGATGGTTTACTCTTTTCAATAAACCAACAAAAATATTGAAGTGTTTTTTTTTAAGAAACCAACAGATGACCCAACCTACGTTGAAGATTTAGGTCGATTTGACGAAATTATTGATGAATCCCGAATTTAATTTTCGTGGAGACATAGCATAAGAATAAATGGCACGAAAAACGAATGGAATGTATTCAGTTCAAGGTGCAGTTGACGTCATAAAAATATGACCTAATAATATACTTAGCAGACTTGGTAACACTGTTAATCTGTGATACCATTCTAAATAGTAATGCCTGGAGTTATTGATTAACAAGGAAATTCAAATCCTAAAACTGATAGATAGATAGATAAATAATTTCAATTTCTTCTCTCCCAAAGCGACCTCTATAATCAGATTAATTAGTTAAATCAAACATTTCCCAACGAATTAAGAGTTTGTTTACCTTTCCGAAATTCCTAAGACAGAGACAACCCTACCGTCCAACTGGAAGAAATTATCCAACGCGCATGAACGCTCAAAAATTCTCTTCTCACCACAAACACGAAGAACGTCAAATATCCCATTTCCATTCCACCATAATAGCCGTCGTCTCGTTCGTTTCGTTTAGTTGAGTTGACCGTGTTGTTTCGTATAGTTGCACGTAGTTCAAGTTGAAATTCCGTCGTCGCTTTTTTATGTTTTCTTTTTTAATGTAGTAGTTATATACCTGAGTATATAAGTGTATGTATACATTTAGAAAATCGTTGCCGCGTTTCGGTTCATTCCTTAAATTCAGCGCGTTTCGTCCCCTAATTTGCTGCGCCCAATAAAAACAAAAAAAAAAAACCTTGCTAACCTCAACCGCTACCGCTTACCCACAGGAAACAAACAGAAAAACTGGAAAGAAAAAAAAAATTCCATCTAATTTGGGCGTGTCATCGTATTCGTCGCTCTGTTGTCGTTCGTGGTCCCGTCTATTGTCCGTCGTCGTTTTAAAATCGGTTTCATCGTCGCGTTCCTTAAAAAATGTACACAAATCCCGTGAGCCAGCTCAGCTTTGTCAAAGAAAATCCTAGCAGCACATAGAAGGCCACCACATACGAGAGAAAAATCAATTCCGTGGCCAAGAATCCATTTTGGTTTTTCTTTTGCACCTGTTAACTCACCTCTCTATGAAATGACTTAATGTATGCGAAATATGTTTTCTTACTCGTTTTGTTGTCGTTCTTGTTCATACTGCTGAAGACTAATAAGCGATAGAGGGAGAGATAGCGCGCGCCGCTTGTAAACTAATCCAAAGTAAAGTGCAGAATAATTACATTAGAAAAAATCGGGAGAAAAAAAAAAGAAAAACTCGTTTCGCTGTCATTTTGGTTTAACACTTCTCCGGCGCCGAGTCCAAGTGGTGATATATAAGTTGTGTACATATAATCTATATCTGTTCCATTCCAACGCGTGCAATATTCTAATCGGATTAGGATCGCAGAGCGAGATATGTGTATGTGCTGACTACTGTCAAAATAATCTGCTGGACCTGTGAGAAGGGATCGCTTTATTTAGTGTTTTTATCTGTTATAATTGGAAAATAAAAGTGTTTTATTGCGAAATAAATAAATTTACGTGGAGAATTCACCCGGCGAACGTGTGAGGTCCCGCTGAGTGTGTGTTCTTTTGCTTAAATGTTTACCGAAAACGCCAAGCAGAAAAAGATTATTTTCCAGCGGGTTGTGCAAGTTGTTTCGTCGTCTCGCTAATAGGTTGGAAGAATAAATCAACAGGATAGCAGCGGAAGCAGCAGGATCATGTTTAAGTGCATTCCAATATTCAAGGGCTGTAATCGCCAGGTGGAGTTTGTCGACAAGCGGCATTGTTCGTTGCCATCTGTGCCTGAAGAAATTCTTCGCTACTCTCGCAGCCTCGAGGAGTTACTCTTGGACGCTAATCATATCCGAGATTTGCCAAAGGTAAGTGATTGGTAAAGTGTGTGAATGGATTGTTTATTCGGGCGGGTCTCTCTGGTTTTGTCACGTTGTGTGACATGTGTTCTATTCAGAAGTATGAGTAGTTGATGTGTTGTCCGTTAGTTTGACTAGTTTTAAATCAAATACATTTTCTTACAACACTCGAATGTTAATAATGAATTTTACATATGTATTCGTATTCCAGCTCAGAATAGTATCATTTTGCGGTTTCTCCTAATGTCATTGAGTTCTCCTAATCTTACACGTTCCCGTGAATCACACTTTACTTGCGACAATGTACTATACGACCGGACATTTCTGCTGTCATCCTGGGTTAGTAAGTTTCCCTACACAGCATAATGCAGCTATGCAACTGTTGTTTCTTTTATTGTGTGACTAATTCCACTTTAGTCGTTCAATAGTAGTGTATATTGATTGGATAACACCCTTAGAATATTTCGTAGACACCGATTCACAGACAATAATACATTTTATCAAATAGTGCGAACACTAACTTATGTACGTTATGTTAGTTTAGGGTTAGGAAGCACATTGCTACCTATTTCATACGCCTTTAAGCTCAAACCAGTGATTACCTACGCGTCGATAGTATAGTGGCCAACAAATCTGCACATCAAAACGCATGAAAACCTGGATAGAAATGAAAACGTGTCCAACGATCAGTCTCACGCTGCAAGCTGTCGTGTTCTGTCAGGATGCCTCAATATCATTCTCAGATCGATGACTTTATGATCCATAAGGATCCATGTACCATACTCTAAATGATTTCGATTATCTAGAAGTTCTGAAATTGTTATACATTAGGTGTCGAATGCTTTTATCGAAATCCTGACAGGTTTTTAAGAAACAGCTTAATGGTCTTCTATTACTGAACTTTGAATAGTTAGCAGTAATTAGACAACTTGAACTGTCATATATCTGTTTTGGACACTACCCACAATATTCGGTTGCGACTAAAACTACAGCGTTCTAAAAGGATTAACGTAATCACCAGGCACTGCATCTTTGCCATATATGCTCAGTGGACGGAAGTAGTATACAATTCAATGTTTTCTACAGCTGCTGCTGTCATTCATACATCTGGAAGAATACCTAAATGATTAGAACAGTCTAGGAAGCGACGAAGTCACAATACTCCCTCTCTCAGTCGTATCTCTCTGCAACGAATAATTTAGGCATGTAACTCAGGTCAGAGTAAACCCAATTGTTCAGCTTCCGTGAGCAAAGACTACAGCATAATATTTCAACTAACTCATAATGCCATGAATTTCTTTTAAGTGCAAGAACAAAGTCTGCGACACTCAACACTCAAAAATCACAGTTTCACAAGAAACTTTTCCGCTGGTAGCAAAATGTTAAAATTTCAAAAATTATTCCAATTCAAATACGATTAACCCAAACACCAATTCCTTTCCGTTGGAAGTGTTCGTCACAAGGGAAATCATTAGAAACAGCTCAACAAGATGTAGCTGTTGTTGATAGACGCTAACCTTCATCACAATGTATTCGCCTTATCGGCTTTCTTAAATGTAGGATGAGGTTTTAACAATGTGCTATAACGCAAGTTTTAGAAAATGCAAAAGGTAGGTATAATAGACTGGCCACATATGCAGAATGATTATTAATTCGGCTTTAGGGCAATGCACATTTACAAAATCAATAACCGGAGACACTTCCCAAAGGTTCTAACTGTCATACTCTTATGAAATTGTCTTCTCTTGGATAAGAAATCATTGCATATGTGGATACTTAGATACTTTATAGCTAGAGAACATAACTATAAGAAACATTCTCGCAAATTGTACAAACCAAGGAATAATTAGAAAGGCCTGCAATGGACTCTTTATATGTATGTATGTACTTATGAGAGAAGAAGGGAAAATGTGGGGGATCATACCGGCAATGATTGTACGTTGTCCTCACGGGTGCTGTACCATTTAACTAACAAATAAAATGCCAAGCGGGATTATGTGCAATCAGACTCACTTATTATTTTTAAAATTAGTAAGTTAGTGAGTGCAGATAATATCCTTCCTTTAATGAATTTTGTAACGCCATAAACAATAACGCTTCCTCTTATCTAAAAGAGACCAGTATAATCCATGCAAGTAAAGCAAATAAGGTTAATGGAGCAGCGAAGTGGATCGCAGCGAGCGAAGCGGTGCAGTAATGTATTCTACAAGACGAAGGGCTGATCACCAGTAAACCCAGTAATGGCGGAAGGACATTTTATAGACTTTATTTTTGATCAAAATTACTACAGAAAAACTCGTTGACACAGGAAGATGTAGACAGAATACCTGTTTGTTGAATGAGAAAACGCATTTGTATCTCCTGGAAAGTATTTATTTTTTCACTTTATTGAAATATTTCTCATTACATATTTTACAAGACCCCTGTACCAGTAGATGCAGTAGGTCTGCTGTAACAAACATTGTGATTCCTTTTTTGTTATGAGTTACTTAATAGCGATGCTCAATAGGAGATCTCTCAATCTTGAATCTTGTCCAACCCATTAACACCCTCCTATGCGCTGCTGTATGCAATATAATTGTGCTTGCCACGCCGCATGCTGCGTTTTACTCCCCTCGGTCCAGAAACACGTTCCTCTCTTGCTCTCATGTATGTTCATATGCTTGTAGTTCTTATGTAGCTCCCAGGGGGAACTTAAATTCTCTGGGTATTCATAAAAACCCAGGTGGAACGCCTTCTCTTCGATCTATCGATAATAGTTTTTACCTGGGATGTAAAAATATCTTTCACAGCATTCTTATACATATGTACTATTGAATGGATGGGGGCATTAAGTTTCTGATTCGTTATCTTTGCTTACCATGATCGTAGCAAAGCTGGCGCTAAGACAAATCGCTTTAGTCTGTCAATGTTATCTGGAAAAGGTTCAACTGAAGCTACAATAGGGTTGTGATACTTTTTATATCAACTTCTTGAAGTTGTTGCCTTCACTTTCCTTTGCCTTGATGTCTCATGACAAATGAGACTATCAAAATGACAATGCATTCGTTAAATGCTGAATTCTGAACGACACCGAGTAAGTATTAGAATTTATCTTTATTCATCTTCAAATGATGCCAATGGCAGTCAACATGCGATCGCATTAAGATATGTAGCCTTTTAGGTGTTGGCATACTGTGGGATTTGCTATTCTGATAGAGTCATATGTGGCTCTCTAACAACGTTTGTTTTGGCTTGATATCCCAAACATACCTTTTGCTATAAATGGTAATGGACCTGACGAGCTATCCCAAGCAGCTGGAGATGACTTCGTAGAGATCACACACAACCTCATTTTTAAGATATGGCCAGACAAGTGTATGTCTGATGATTGAAATTTAAGCACCGTTTGCCAGATCCCAGAAGAAAGGAGACCACTGAATTTCCATTCCATCCAATTGGCGCCTGAGGAATGGGCTCTATACAAAGGGGATTAAGATATTATCGTTAGGTTCTAGAGAAAAGCTAATATATTAGAATGCATATGGACATTACACTCATTTGTAGGACCCTATTCCCGTAAAAACGCCATTCGTCAGATGAACTTCAATATGTATGTATGTACATACGAGTATATCCGTTCATTACTTTAAAAGCCTTTTCGCAGTTGTCTAGCTTGTAACTTGTCCGCACAATCCTCGATCTTAGATCAATTAAATTTATTTCATGAAAACATCGAGCTATAGCTTGGCAGAACTACTCAGGATTCTGCTGAAATATCGATTTTTGGGTATGCCTCTTGTATGAATATTTGTAAAGGCTTGATGGTATCGGTAGATTCAACCACTCACAGGAAAATGGTTTTACGTGTCATATCTCCAGATAAATCTGCTCGGCGGTGTTCGAGGTTAAATCCCCAGACAACACTGAAAAATTTACCATGGGTACCTTGTCACCCTAATCAAAATACAAACCTAGAGTAAATCTATATTTCGATAAACTTTTACGATTTTGTTGTGTCACAGAAGTATTCAACACTTGTCAAACAGGCGTTAGTTAACAAGTGCCTGTTTGTTACGCCCCGCAGCAAAAAGTACAGATTTGCTACTGACCCAAACCAAGCTAACACAGTCAGCTGGTTTCTCGACTAATCTCCATCTAGATACCTAAATATAAGCCATTATACATACATATTATCCAATGATTTCTATTTGGGGAATGCAACTCCATTATGTGAACTCTGAAACCTGTATTTAACTTCTTGTGGTTTCTTTCTGAACCTTTAGACTTAATTTCTCACAAGACAAAGCCATGTAATATTTTCCCCTCATATTTTTCATACTCAATATCTTATCGCATACGTCACACCGATCATCTTCATGCTAATTAACCATACCTACCTTCGACATTTTTGTTTCTCCAACAGCTTAACTCTGTTCACGAAAGGTGATATTAAGAAAAAAACAACAACTAATACAAACCAGTTCTGTTCGCTTTTGTTAAGCAGCAACATCAACAAACATTATGTGATGGTATTCCATTGTTAAATGACGGGTTAGCATTATGCGTTACATCCTAATGAGTGTTCTCTAATTTTTGAAATGATATATCTTTGGGCGACTTAGTTGAAATGATGTCATGCCATAGCTCTCAGGCAAACACACACACACACACACGAAGCATCACGTTACGTTGGCCTATAATGATCACTGTTTCTAATCACTAATCTGCTCTTAATGATTCTTGCCGCAAAGTGTTTGGACTTCGTGTGTAGACACGGAGGACGAGAATTAAACAAAATGAAAGTCATCCATTGACACTGTAATCGAATGTCGATGGTTGTGGTTACTGTTATTGAGAGAGCAAAGGACGAGAAAAGGTGTTGCTTAAAGGGCTTTGTTTGTACATACATACATATTGTGTGTAGAAGGTAGCCCTCCCGGTGTACACAACTCCACAGGATGCAATTTACGCACGATGATTAAATTCTTTTGATAAGTTCATCACAAACTGTCAAGAATTGAGAGGTCGTTTAATTGAGTTTCGCTTTTTTTTTTTTATTCCCATAAAATCTGCAGCACTTGGTTAGGGTGTTGGGAAAAGTTTATTAGTACCCTGTTTGTGTTTCTTTACTTCGACATTTATCAACAAATGAACAGTAGTTAAACGGAAAGAAATAAGAAACATAAGGCAGTAATTGCAGTGTGTGTAGGTATTTATGAGTACTAGTATATTTTAGGCGGCAGGGCGTATTTTGGAATTTTATTGGTGTGTCGTTTGGAAATATCAATTAATTAAAACTAAAAGTGAAATGCCTCGTTAAAAATTTATGTTAACCCTGTCATCGACTTGTCCATTTGTTTTTCAGCGTTAAGTTATTTTCGTCATCGGGGTTTTGGCTATTTTTAACTCACAATCAATATCGCTCTGAGAGCGATAGTGTTATAAAACAGTGTAGAATTGAAAATTAGGTTCAGTGACAGCTTTTATAACAAGTTGTTCGCCCTCACTCTCAAAGCGATAGTATGACTTACTTTGCCTGCTTCGTGAACACAAAGAAAGCTATTAAGAGTGTGATCATAGACTGAGACCTCCATTCAATTGCAAACTGAATGGGGTTTCCTCTAGGACTCTAACAGCAAATCGACTGAAATGCTTATAGAGAATGCGATAAAGAGAATACACTCAGCACTTATCATAGACATGATCACTGGCCACTATTTGATCAACTGACCTGTGTAGTGACTGCAGGGAGGCAGGTGCTACAATCAGAATTCAGCCCATTTTCCAATTTATTTCACAAGCTCACTCAAAACCAAAAAGATGATCTGCTGTACATACTACTTCAAAGGCTTGGGCGAACTGTCAATAATGTCACAAGGTTTGGTTTAATCAAAACGTGAGATTAGTTCTTCTCGAAAGTGTTCTTTTCTTATTTCAGAACTCACATCCTAAAACTGGTAAAATTATTATTATTACAACAATTATTATTATGGCTACCCAATATTTTTGTGATTTATCATCATCTTAAAACATCAATTTAAAAGTATCTTCCGGATATCCACATCTTGGTGGAGGTATGTTAAGATAGTTAACTTGCAAACACTCTTTGAAATTTCGTGTCTGTGAATACTGGAAATCAGCTGACTGAAAACTTGCAAACACTCTTTGGAATTTCGTGTCTGTGAATACTGGAAATCAGCTGACTGAATATTCAGTAATTTCTTGAATTTCTTAATACTTAACACAAGAAAGCGTAGATATAGTTTATTTCTACACAATTTTTACTTCTGACAATCGAGCATACTTTTAGAACTGTAATTAGACGTCGTCGTACTCAGTGTATTTAAGAGTTATAGTACTTTGAAATTGCCATTTCTACATCATGATAAAAGAGAACAACAATTTCTCCCTGTCAATCAATTTTTCAAATATTCAAGATGGCGTTACCCATGAAATGTTACTATTTTAGCGAATGCGTGCGCTACCATGTGATTTTTGAGAGACCTCGTAGACTCTCATTATAACAAAACTCTGTAATGTTTGTATTTGTAGTTATCGTGATAGCCTTAACAACTTGACAGGCGTTGACATCAACTCCGCATAATATTTGTTTTAGCCTAAAGGACCAAACCATAATGGGCTTTCGTGGGATTAACTTTATGTTAAGTAAATCCCACTTAATTTCTATTAAATGGTCTAGTTACCGCCATAATGAAGGCTATGTTTAGTATAAGTTATGAACTGGTGTATGGTGGAAAAGAACTTTTCACGTCCACTCGGAGATCTTACTTCCTTATTTCTCGCTGGTGAATAGGGTCTCCAACCATCGTGATGTAAAATGATTGTAAAGTGAGACATCAGATAGTTCTTATAAGTCCTGGAAGTAATATCTTCCTAGTGTTATGTTCATCAATTGACATAGGCAGGACAGTAACAGAGGTAGTGAGTAGTATCCTCGTGAACGTTTGCATATGTTGTCATCGTTGATTTTAAGTTTCATTGTGTGATTCCTTAGAAAATTATGTTCACTGAGTGCGCCTACCAACATTACACAGCGTTTTTCTGTCTGGTTTTGTCATATCGTGGCCAGAGCTTGATATATCACATGTGGTAAGCGATTTCCAGTTACTATTGGCTGTCATTTTTCTTGCAAGTTCGTCAATTATCTAAGTCACGGTTATATCCTTGTGACCAGGGCAGAGAACTAAAGCATAGAACTAAGCCAAGAACCTTAAATTCTTCACAACAGCGTGAGATTAACTTGGACTTGGTTTCTGTAGCAAAAATTGCTTTACCAAGGCGGCCGGTAAAACTGTCAATGAAAATGATTATATCCCTTCGTGGTATTGTTATCATTGATACCATACTGCCTGCCTTTGTCACTACCAGGACCTCCGCTTGGAAGATACTGTTGTAGTCAGGAAGTCTAATCGAGCTGTGTATGTTTAGTTCCACGAAGAACATACCGTCCCTCGTTCCTATATCCATCTTTGACCAGTCTTTTGTTGGTTTCTTGGTTTCTTGGTTTCCTTTTTTTTTACTTGGAATAATGCTAGAGAATGGTTTTTCAAAGTCGAAGTATGGTGGCGTGTAGTCGCTGTTTACGTCTTCGCCTACGAGGTTCTTTAGCATCTGTGTATGCCCGTCGAGGTTTGAGTTCAAGCGTCAAAGCACTCTTGGCGGCAGACTTTTGCATGTACAAATCTAGCGGTATCATGTTAAGGTTGTTTCCCACCTAGCCATCGGCGTTGTTCTTATCGCGCTGGTTGTGTCTATATATGCTTTCTCAATAGCTGGTAGTTTGAATTGCGGAATAGTTCTTTTATTAGTGAATAGCACTATCCACGTGATAAGTGCCTTTAATGATAGTGGGTAAAAACTTTCCTCTTTTCAACAGCACTACATCGTCTGCATAGGCAACTAACTTAAATTCACCTTGTTTCCCAGTTGCAGAAGTATTTCGTTAATGACTAAAATCCATAGCAAGGGAGAGATGGATCCCACTTGTGGGAAGCCTCTGGAGGAAATTATCTTTAAATACCTGTCACCCATTTTCATCTTTAATATTTTTTTTGTTCAGCAGACTCACGATCACATTGAAACAATCTTACTTACTCAGGTGGTGCTACAGTTCGGGGTGAACCTAGGCCTTAACCGGATAAACCAATGAGTGAAGCAAAAAAGGGCTTCATTTTTTCAACACACTAACAACACACTTGATGTAGTACATTTAAGAAAAATCAGCGTTTCGGGCTACCAGCCAACAACGGTCTGTTGCGAAACTACTCGATTTCTTTAATCTTTTCCCTTTCTATGGAGTTATTGTTAGCGAGCCGTTTTAGTACTCTTTCTAGATATGTGACTTCACCATTGTATACTAGCAAAGTTTTTACCCGGTGGTGGCTGTTCGAATTTTTAAATTGACTACAACTAAGAAGTGAACGAAGCTGAATAGACATTGTTGACACCTCTACGTGTTCGTATATCTACAATATTTGATGCGAGTCGAGCATTGATTAGCAGGTAATCGATTTGGTTAGCGGTTCGATAATTATTTTTAAAGCGAACAACTCGTTTCTGTATTTTTTTAAAACCGATCACCATAAAATGGTGGTGTGTTGTCGATTCGTGAAGGCCGTGTGTTTTTAGTGATCCACCAATTACTACTTTTGTCATTGAAATCCTCAAAGTACGATTTTGACATTATACTCTTGACAGCTTCCTTCCATCCACGAGCTCATGAAATTCCTCTTTCCATGGTCATTTGCATATACATATTATAACCACCCCTATCATTCAATCCGACTGATCTGAGATACATTTTACCCATTTGATCCGCGTTCACCTTTAGTCGGTGTCATTCATGCTTTATATTACCAAGCACAATTTTCGCCTGCCAAAGTCAGCTGTTGAATGTTGTAGATGTTGTTGCCGACGTGAAAATAAAAGAAACAAACAAAAATTGCTACAAAAACAATAAAAATGGGAGTAGGTATTGCTTTTTATTTTGAAGAAGACGAGAATATATCCTCAAATAAAAGAATATTTCACGTAGATTTAAGAGGATCTACCGAAAATATTCTATTTGTAATTTTTTTCCTAAAAATAAATCAATAACTATTTTACTGAACAACATTTTTGATCTACTGTATAAAAAAAACTTTTTGATGAATGAACTTCGTTTCTTGAAACACAACAGGATGAGAAATGTCAAATTTTCTATGAGGAGATCCGTCCGCCCATTTTGAATGATCACGTGAATGTCGTTCACATTACCGACAAGTAGACGATGCCATTAGAACGGTTAGCATTTCGATGGATCTTTCCCAAATTCGTAATGTTTTGGCATTGCATTCAAAACAATTTTTTCACAAATATTTTATAAGCTCTACAATAGTTTTGGTGGGATACTCAGATATTTTCATTGTCTTAAGAGATTGGATTATATCTAAAGGTTTTTTTTCAATTGGGATGTCCAATTTTTCCGATAGGTTAGGGCATAGCCGAGAATGCATGAAGTTAGCTGCGGTTTTGTTTGACGTGTCAACTCGTCTATACGCGCCATTTAAACGTGAAAAAGAACATACACATTATTTTTATCAAATTCTCAGAGATGAAGTCCATTTCTGGCTACACGGGTTCATTAATAAGCTAAATTGTCGCATTCGGGCAAGTTGAAAAGCCGAAGCCATTTACAAAATGTCATTAAACTAATAAAAATTTACTGTTTGGTACGGTTTCATATTGAAGGATGACGACTTCAGCACCAACATGGCCCAATTTACGCGAAAAAGTCATGGAAAAAGCGTGTTCACTCGTGTAGGCATTTCCATGCTGGACATTTGAATGACGTAGGCCTCCTAAAGGCCGGTGTAGATATTACAGGTTTGATGCTCCAATGTCAAAAGTCCTCTTAGACCTCCCAACCTCTGCATAAAAGAGGTATCAAGTCTACGGTTGCCAGTGTAATAAAGCTTCAAATCCTTTGCAACATCAACATTTCTGATTTAGATAGACATACTGAGGACACCGAAAATGCCGTAGATATCATGTGCTAATGTCCCGCCAATGCTCATATCAGAACTCAACACTATGAGAAGAGCTTTATCACACTTCCTGATGTATTCTGCTCTGCAGCACCAAAAAACCAAAAAAAGCATTAGTTTCGCCGGACTTTAATTAGGCCGAAAGTCCATATATAGTGGTTGTTATCCGCCTATAGCTCTACTTAACGTAAAAAACGCATGACATTCGTTTATCCTTCTAAGCTTCTACCCTGTTTTGCTTTTCAGAGTAACTCTTAATTTTTATAGCGCCTCGAATTACCACATTGGCAAGTCACTATTTAAGGATATTATCATTATCATTACGTTGAGACTGTTGTTGATATTCTGATGGGCATTAATTTTAAGCGGGACTTACCGTGTTCAGGATCTGTCTGTTTTCCTCAAACGCCATTGCATCTATACATATTGCATTTTTATTTCGATCCATTCCCTAATTAGTTGGCCTCATCAAAAAATAATAAACCACAAATATTGTTTATTAACTCATCAAACCGATGACCATATTGTGACCACTCTTACTATTCAATTTAATTGCTGCGCTACTGCGTGAAAGTACCATAAACATTGACCAATGAAAAACACACAATTCAGTTTATTTTATGAATCCAGACGTCGGTAATATTTATGAAATCAATTATTTCAAGCGAAATAGTTTACGATATTTGAGCTGGACGATAAATTTACAATTTGCATAAATTGGAGGTATAGATACACATCGCAACCCTTTTCAATCCTCCGTTCCTGTTTCTGCCGTTATTGAACTAAAGTTTAATATTATCATTTTATTTTCGTTGATGCACTGATGCATTAATATAACAACAAGGGGAGGTTTTACTCACATGTTTTCCGTAGATATATAGATTTACCAATGAAATTTACCCCGTATGTGCAATACTTATATGTGTACTCGTTTATCCTCTTCATCCTGTGTATACGGTTTCATTTCCCTTAACTTTGAAATGTAATGTGAAAGTAAATAATCGTGTAAAAGAGAATTGTGTTTGTTTGAAGTATCCAGTTACCATGAATTGCATGCTCCCTTTTCAGATCGGGAATCTGCAGAATGGGATAATTGTATTTATTTCGAAAAATGGTTTAACGTTGGGATATTCACATTCAATTTCATTAAGGGTGCAACAGCAAAGAGCACAATTGCTTTTATGTTTGTCATTTTAACATGAAATTATTGTTTCTTACTTTTGTTATGTTGGATTGACAAATTATTATTTGTAGTTCATGTTATATTGTGCAAAATAATGACTTTTAACGTCAAAGTGGTAATGTTAGTTATGTAATTGCATCAGAGTTGTAAATTAATATTGTCACTGTAATTCATTGAATGAGATCTGTTAACACTTTGACAAGATGCGATGCATAGATAACGTTTGACAGCTGTATGAATCACATTATTTGACATTTGTTGCAATGGTGGTGAAAAAACAGTTCTGTGCTGTCAAAAACATTTTTGTTCAAAATTAACGGTCCCGTGGAACTAAGTCGAATTTGAACTAAATGATGACTACAAACGTTCTCACAGAAGACATGAATTACGCTTCAGATTCTGAATTGAGAGAAAAAATACTCCGACGAAGTTTGAACTATTTTGAGTCGATATCTATGTGTGGATCCATTGCTACATATTAAAGCCCAAACAGTAGTGAAAATGAAGGCAGCCTTGGCCAAGTTGGCTGCTCATCTAGGTACTTTTCCATCAGGTTGTACCACAAAGCATTTGCCGCAGAATAGTACGTTTTAATTGTTTCTCAAGAAAGGCGAATCTATAATACTTAAATAACTCCCTGAGATGAAGATGAGTCGATTCTGGTCTTCAATAGATGAGAGTTACTTGCATTCAAGAGCGATATGATGATATTAGGATGCTGCCATTAACAGAATGAAAAAATTCTTGCATCATGCTAAATTTAGCTTACTTTTAATATGAAACAAAACGCTTTGGTGAAAGAATGCATCCCTGAGGCACTCCAGCCATTACAAAAATTGTATTAATTGACTATTTTCAGCTAAGTACGGAGATGTTGCCAGAAGTCTGTACGAAACTAGCTCGGTTAAATGCTACTGTGTCAGATTTGTTGAAATGATTTGTTAATGGTTTTGGCTAACGCCATGTGTCTGCCTGTTGAATTCCAGGATACGGGACGTTTTTTTCTTCAATTATTTACCTTACGATATAATAAAACAAGTGCATTATGTTCTTCTCACAGATCGTGTAAATTGTTTTGTAGTGTTGTTTGGTGGTGTTGTTTACTTACTTTACTGAAACACGGCAGCCTTCCACTCTCTTCGATCCCGGGTACGCTGCTTCCAGTTGTCTTTACCAAGCACTCTGGTTTTGCGATAGTTTGATCCATAAAACGGAGGTTCCGTCTTTCTTGTCGTCTCGAACCTGGGGGCTGTGATTCGAACATTCTCTTTGCTGGAGCATTATTGTCTATTCGTTCGATGTGGCCAAGGCAATGTACTTAGTCGACGTGGTTTGGCTTTTTGGACTACATCCACATCTTGGTACAGCTCATAGAGTTCGCAGTTAATTGTTCTTCTCAATTCGCCCCCCAAGCATACGGGACCGAGTATTCGAGGAAAATTTGTCTCTCGAAAGTGTTCAATATCTGCTCTGCTTTCCTGCTTATCGTCCAACACTCGGCTCCATATAGCAAAAATGGCAGGATCAAAGTTTTGTAAAACATCCAAGTTAAAAATTTTGAACCCATTTGTTTCGCTAAACCGAAGAAGCAGCGGTTTCCTAGAGTAAATCTCCAGTTAAGCACTCCAAGTCGGTTTCCTTCACTTCCTTTCCTAAAAAACATCCGAATGTTGTTCCTATCGCGGGACTCTTCGATATCCTTAAGCTGGGAGACAGGATCTTCTTTTCTTCCCTTTTTCTGGATCGGTATTCTTCTCTAGCTGCCCTTGTTTTGCGCTGCAATGCTTGCATCTGTGCATTTTCTGTCAATTTTTTCCGGTAACCGCATTCATTATCATACTAAGTGCTCTGTTTGCGTGGCAGTAGCCTATGGTGTCTCGGCTACCCCTTTGATGATGCCGCGAAACTGGTTGCACAGATTGTTTGGCGTTTGTGGATTGTGAATGCACAGCGTAGAGTCTCTCGCTCAGGCGCTCTCTGTAGGCTCTGGATACTCCAGTCCTGCTAAGGGTTCCACCGTAGAATTTCTTTTCCTGGGCGGTTTGCAGCATCTTCTCGGTAGTCGAGCTCATTTGGCTGCAACAAGAAAATGGTCAGATTCGATGTTTGCCCCTCTAGAGACCACCGGGTTGTTGAATGGATTCGTAGTCTTGGAAACCTAGTGCTACTTATCACCGTATTACGAGCTGCTTCAAAATCGATTACCTGGAAACTGTTCTGTTGTCGTGTCGTTGAGGCTGTGCTTACCGATTTTCGTATGAAGTCCCCGAATATGATTTTGACATCATATATGCTCCGGACAGGCTGTCTAGACTCCGTTCATTACTTCACTTCACACGCTCCGGTTTATGCTTCCGTTTGAAACTGTAACGCCACCGTTGACTCGTATTTATAGTGCTGCTCCAATCGGATACTATGATAGAGCTCCATATAGATAGTTTTTTAACTTTTAGATAATTGCCTGTGAATGAAGTCTTAATTAAATACGATATTCTATATTGTGTATAATCGCTTTGATATACATACATAAATGAAATACGCCAGATGCATACTATACAATAAAGATATCCGATTGCTGCTCTGTATATTAAAAACTTTAAAAAACTAACTGAAACGAATAACAACGAATCATATTCAATCGCATTTGAAGGTGCACTTTTAAAAGGCAATCATTTTATGCTTTCCATTAAAACCGAAACCAATAAAAAGAAAATCTAATCAATTTATTAAAGGCTTGCGTCACTATTTGATAAGATCAATTTGTTTATTTTCCCTTTGTGTACAATATCATTATACGATGTTTCATGTGCTTTATCGCAGCTTAGTCATAGACTTTTCCCCACCGCTGTTTAATCAAAAATACTGTCATAGTCGCCTGAACGCACTTAATATTCGAAAACAATACAATTGTGAGAAAGTTTCACTTACCCTAGCGTGTAGAACAATGCGATTCAAAATTTGTTTCAAAGTCATAATGATCTGGCGCGCACACAATTGCATTTCATTCGAGCGCATTCAACAACGATGGGAACAAGTTCATTGCACATTGTTCCATCATCGCAACACTTTTATCGCACTCTCTCGACTCAAAACTCCAAGAATAACAACATTGTATGAGTATTTAAAAGGAGACAAAAAAAAAAAAAAAAAACTCGAAAAAAACAACACTTTTGTTATGAATAATGTATACAACAGATCCTTATGGTTCTATCTACGTGTCTTCATTCTCCTTCGTTTGGAACTAAGCACTGTCGGAGGACTAATGTCATGTTTCTACACCGATATACAACAACCACACGTCGTCGTCTTCGCAATAGTATCATAGCGAAAGCAGGCACTTTTCCTTCAACAACACGAGGTGCCCCCTGATCTAATGAGAGCTCGGGTTCACAGATTTGCATCGTCGTGCACAGGGACGAGACACACCACCATCATATAGCTCAGGTAAGAGGCAAATGTAAATGTTGCCATTTCGCGTGGCTTTCTTCCTTCTTTTATTGTCATCCATATAACGTTGAAGTGCTCAAATGCCATCGGATTGGAAGGAAAAAGACTTTCGTCGACGACGGCGACGACCGACGACGACGACGACGAAGACGACGACGACACCGTCATCATTATTGTCGCTGTTAGCTTACCTTAATAGGAGAAGATTTAGGAGAGAAAATTTTTACGCTAAAAAATGGGGTCAACTAGAGATTATGACCGGATAATGGTGTACATATCCCGTATCGTGTAGTGCAAACATAAAGAGCTAGAGGATGAGGATGTCATCTTAGAAAGAGCAAACACTTGTTGGATGCAGTTTTAATAATTCATAAAACAGACTTTGAGTTATCTGCCTGAGAACGAGGCAATGTTTTCTGATTAATTGAGTTAATCGCAACCGGAGATGGTTTATACTACGGAATACACTAGAGTTTTCTCTCTTTTTAGATTTAAGATTTATAACAAGCTTTGCTAACACCACAAGAGCACTTCACCTCGACAGAATAATAATGAGTGAAATATTTTATCAGATGTTAACGCAAAAGCTAAAGGTGCTGACCAACAGAACTAATTAACTCGAATGTGAGTCAATTTATCGAACCGGTTCTCAAACAACTCACCAGTAAACAAACTTGTCATGCGTTATGTTCTTCACAGAAGAATTATTTTTAATGTTGTTTTGAGTCTGTTATTTGATTGTTTATTGTTTTTTTTATTGCTCTAGCTACATAGGTGTATGTAGGTATCTCAAGTAATTCAATATTCTTCAAGTTGAGTAGGGTTTAGATATGAAAGCAAATTTGGTGATTTTAACTATCGCGTTACCGAATAACGCTGTAGACTTTTACAGTAACACCAAATATAAAAATATTTTGTATTAGGTTCTATTACTTTGAACTTCTCAGATGATCTTTAACAGATCACCAGCGATAATGATCACATTTTTCCACAGAGGAAATGAGTTGTATCCTCGAGAGCTTGCACGACTTGGCAACCTCTACAGAACTATTTTTTAGTTATTTTTAATTAACTTCTAAACTTTAGTTTAGTGTTTATAAAGTTTATGCCGATTGCTCTGCTTCAAGCCTGAGTGGGTGATTTTGTGTAGGATATTCACCGAGATTTTACTTACTTACTTACTTAGCTGGCCATACAGCTAAGTGAACCTGGGCTTCCACTAACAAGCCTCTCCAGTTAGCTCTGCTCCTTAGCTAACTGCCTCCAGTTGCGCACTTCAAGTTTGTTGAAGTTCCCTTCTATTTGCGCGGGCCACCTAAGACGAGGTCTTCCTCTACTGCGTTGTCCCTCCGGGTTAAATTCGGAGACTTTACGGGCCGAAGCATTTGTTTCAAACCACTCTACATGTCCTAGCCATAATTTTTTTTGACTAGGTCGATGTCGTATGGTTCGTCGTTGAATCTCCTTCTCAAAAGCCTAACGCTAACGCAAACGAGACCGAACATTTTACGAAGAATCTTTTTCTCAAAGCGACCGAGGATTTCTACATCCGCTTTAGATAGAGTCCAAGGTTCAGCGCCATAAAGCAGGACGGTGATCAAGGACTTATACAGAGTCTCCTTAGTTGTTCGGGATAGGGATCTACTACTGAATTTCCTTATCAGCGCAAGGAAAGAGAGCCTAGTCCATTTAGAGGTGTTTTTTTGGACAGTTATTGTAGCAAAACAAACTGTTTAGGTTTGTACTCTGAGTTTCGGTATCCTAATAGTCAGATTGTCAACTAATGTAAAAATGTGGAAAAACACGATCTCTACAAGCATGATCACAAGAAATTAATAATAAGTACAGCTCTAGGTGGACCTTTTAAAAGCAATGGTAAAACCTATGCATACCTGTAAAGTAATGAAGTATTTTGGTATTTAAGTACACCTTAAGTACAATTACTTTGTGCTTATATTTATTAATTACAAGTACAATTCATGGGTACTTGTACTTAAATAATTCAAATACCAATACCAGGATTTGTACTGGTACTTGCAATTCTTTCAAAGTACTTATAAAATAAAAAATATTATCTTAAGTACTTAAATTCGTAAGAATTGTAATTAAGTCTTTTAATTCATTTTTAATTACTTTCAATTCCAATTACTTTCAGTACAAGTCTTGGTGCTGGTATTTGAATTTTTTAAGTATAAGTACCGAAGGAATTGTACTTGTACTTAAGAAGACATAAGTCCAATGTAATTGTACTTGTATATACCTGAATTTTACAGGTCTGCACCTATGTATGTATCTTACCTCGGGAATTTTAGCCCTAAAAGGTTCTCTCACACTATGTAGTAGATTAAGAAAAATGGGTTATGTGTCATAGACTTCTTCATAGAATACTTAAATGAAAAGGTATGCCATGAACTGGAACTATTGAGCGATATGACGTGCAGACTAGAATATTCATCTGCAACAGTTGATTCCATGTCAAGATCCATTCCCGTTTACAATTTTCCTTGGAAATGATCAAGATAATGCATTATACCTTAGTCTGAGAGCACTACAACTACTATGAGAAGCCACATTTGCATTTATCTCCGTTTGTATTTACAATAAATGGTCTACATCCTGTTCCTTCTGTTAGTTTGGTGATGCGTGGATGTCGATTCATCTTTCATTGCTAAACTTTGCTTTGAATTGCAGCATCTAGGTAAACCTGAAAACTTTTGTGCTTCCCACGCGTGTTCAGACCACATTGCTTTTTACATTCACTGTTACCACTTACAATCAAATCGCAAATGAGATCAGAATTTAAAGAAGCCCCCTGTGCTTTGAATTTGGTTTTTTGATTTCCAAGATCAAGGTCAATAACTGCCAGCATAAGGGGGTATCTTCTTCATTTTATTTGTCATTCAAATCACAATCTGTTCGAAGATCTGAAATCAGGTTTAAAGCGTTACCACCGAATGACTACTAAACACATAAAAACGAGCCAAAGACTGGTTCAGTAAAAAAAAGAAACCATTAGAAAACCGTACCGAAATTCAAGACATGCGATTCTAAAAATAGCACTGATATTGGGCAAATAAAACTCACCTTTTACCACCACCTACCCGTGGCGCATCTCATTTGCGTACGCGCTGCCAATCGCATCACTGGCTAAGTTATACTAGTTAAATGCGAATGCCTGTGATTATGCACAACATAATCAAGATCCAAGCATCCATGAGTTAAATATTTACCCAAGCAAAAACCGGCCGAACCGGCGGCATAAAATAGCAAAAACATCCCATCACCGAGAACGATGACGACAAAGAGGTAGAGGCAAAGGAATCCCTACCACAACTAGCCGGCCGCCCGATGAGTAATTTTTCTATCGTAACTATTTGTAACCGGCGCTCAGGAGTAGCAACCAGCTCTCAGACAGTCAGAAAGAAACTCTGCTTGTCTTCTAGTCATCACGTTGTAACTCACCGAGTGTAGAATGCACCACAACTCTAGATGTGGATATACGACAAGTGCTGCACGTATTCGCATGCATATGCATGTGGCCGAATCGAATTGTTGCCAAGAGTTGCCTTTTTGCCTGGTTCAGCCGGCAGTCGGCACCCAGCAGCACCTTGCTTGGTAACACATACCAACAACAACAACAACGATATCGTCATCTTTGTTTTGTTTTCCGTTTTCTGTGGGATTCTTCTCTCGGCAGGAGAATGTACATACTCGTACTTACACACAAACGTGATGTGAGCACATGAGTCGTCGTAGTCGTCGTCGTTGTCGTCGTCGTTGAATCTCATTTATCCCCGGTGAATAGTTACTTGGATTCGAGTATGTGGCACCACACTATGAAGACGAAGCGGGAGAGGAAGCAAAAGCACTTGAAAGGCTTCCTGAAACTATTTTCGCCAGAATAGATGGAGTAAGTGCACAAGAATTGCTGTACACGTTGGAGCACAGAGTAGAGTAAGATTACTCTGGAGAGGATGTACAGCCCCATTCGATGTGCGCCTGGTAACTTCTAATCCATGCTGTAGTGGCGGCAAAAGACTTGGGCCTCCTGCATCCGAATCAAATGATATCGGAAATTAATTTCCTCTCCTAAGCAAAGTGCCACTTATCCATGCAAAGGCATTAGACCCAGAAACTAGGATCTCTCAAGTGCGGTCTCGAGTTTAGACAGAGGAAATTGGGTTGTTGGTCGTAGTACCTGATATCTAGGCTGTGTGCTGAGAAAGGAAAAGAATTATCTATCACCAGATATCCATCTCCCCCTTTGTGTGATGCTTTGTTTCTTCTGCCTTGTTGCATGTCGCGCAACGGAAGGGGTATGTGATAAAATGCGAAGAATTGTCGGTTGGTCGGTGGTAAGTCGTTCGGCGGTGGCTAGCTGGCTGGCTGGTTGGTTTGACAGCAAAAAAGGGGGAGAACTCCGCCAGCTTGCACCTATAAATTACAGACTACAATCGAAGACGGTAAAATAAGGTAGCAATTGAAAACGATTTGATTAGGGCTTTTATCTAGTTCGCTTCTTTGTAGTTTTCGTTTCATTTTAATTTTTTAGTTCCTTTATGCTTGTTGTTGTGTGTTTCGTTTTTCACTCCTCCGTTTCACGTCAATTAATTGAAGAATCACATGCAATTAATTTGTTGTCCGTTTCTGTTTTTTTGTTTTTTTTTTGTATTTCTGTTGGATTGGGTTCTATGCTGTTGCTTGTTCTCGGAGTGCATTGTATGTAATGGGGGAAACGATTTATGGGAGTGTAGACTTGTCAGCGAAAAGGAGTTGCAAAATGGAATGGATATTGTAATTGTGGTAGGTATATCAATTTTGCGGATTGGAAGTACACGGTCTGGTGATTATATATTGACAGTGATTTTTTTCTATGAAAGTATCTCGTGTCAGGAAATGTCATTTCAATGGAAAGGGTAACTAATTGAATCGATTGATTGCTAACATCTGGGTGTTTATTGTTTGGCTGTTGATTTAGGGTTATGGTCCATTGACTGATAATAAAATCGATAACAGAGTTTCTCATTATTCTGGTATAGACCCCATCAGGCATTCAAATGCAGCCACATGTGAATTGAAAACTTATAGTTATACTATCTATATCTCTAAACTAATAATTTTTTTTTTAATTTGAAGCCAGCTTCACCTCTCAAGATGATAACATACAGTGTTGGCCAAAACTAAAGCAACTTGAACACAGAGAACAAGCACATGAGTAAAACTGTTTAAATGAAAATATTTCATATAATTTTTATTGATAAATGTAGTGATTACAATCAAAAATTAAATTATTAAAAGAAATGCACTTACTAATAACAAAAACAAAGCAAAAAACATAAAATACTCTAAATATG
The DNA here is from genome assembly GCA_905220385.1 of Xylota sylvarum. NCBI lineage: Eukaryota > Metazoa > Arthropoda > Insecta > Diptera > Syrphidae > Xylota > Xylota sylvarum. The sequence continues at coordinate 65,498,007 of LR999958.1, read as the reverse complement.
CCGATTTACAGCTGGCCAAAACTAAAGCAACTCCATAACAAAATTGTATTTATTTTAGAATCGCTGTATTAAAATTAATATTTTGTTTCGAAACCATTATTTTTGATCACCGCTGCACACCTCCTAGGCATACTCTGCAAAAGATTTGAAATTATGGAACCAGGGATATTATCCCATGCCTCCTTGACTTGAACGAATAGGTCCTCCCTGTTTCGACACTTATCCCGAATTATTCTCCGATCTACGATATCCCATAGGTTTTCAATGGGATTGAGAGCCGGAGACTGCCCAGCCTATTCCATAACTCAACATTTCTATCTTGTTTTTACAACTTTTGAGGTATGTTTTGGATCATTATCCTGTTGAAAGATCCATTTCAAAGGCAACTCCTCGTCGGCATGTGGCAGGATAACGTCTTCCAGGATGTTTTTGTATACGAATCGGTCCATAATTCCATCGATTTTATGAACCGACCGAATTCCATGTCCAGAGAAGCATCCCCAAAGCATGATGCTCCGTCCTCCTCGTTTGACCGTACCCATCGAATATCGAGGATTAAGTGCTTCATTGATGTGTTGGCGAACACGTCGAAATCCATCCGATCCGTTAATATTGAATTTCGATTCATCGGAAAATAGAACTGTCTTCCATTTAGATACTGTCCAGTTGATTTGGTCATTTGGAAGTTTTAAAATAGTCTTTCTGTTTTGACAAAAATAAAAGTCTTCTTTACGACCATGAAAGATGGAAGACCACCGTCAACTGCTCTTCGATGAATCGTTCTGGTGCTCGCATTCATGCTCAATTCGTTTTTCAGTTCCCTAGATGACATGAATAGATTGCTCTTAATCTTCCTTATCAGAGATTTATCTTCCCGGTGCGTCTTTTCTTTTGGCCTGCCACCTCGGTAAATCGGTTTGACGGTATAGTTGGCCTTATAATATTTAAATAAACGACAAATCACTGATTTATGAATTGAATATTTTTCAGATAGTTTTACTTGTAGAATTCCATTTTCATATTCACAAATAATTTTTTTTTTATCTCATGAAGTACTTATTTCTTGACATTTTATATAAAAAAATGAGAGCAATTTTTTATTTCCTATAATATAATTATTTAATTTATTTTTCTTTGTTTGTTTATAGCCAGTGTTTGTTTAGCTGTAAACACTCAAAACAATAGTTACTTTTTATTTTTCGTAACAGAAAATTGTTTTTAGAAGGAAGATACAAATAAGTTGCTTTAGTTTTGGCCAGCCGAAAATTTACTTAAAATTAGTTTTGTACTTCTATTTTTTTTAATTTACTCATAAGACTGTTCATTGATTTTATTTACTAATCTCTAATATTCAGAGATATCGGGAGTAAATAAATATTAAAATTTTCTGCCTAATAACACTAGTTAAATCTTAAAATAAGTTTTAGGTATATTAGTTGCTTTAGTTTTGGCCAACACTGTATGTATGTATGTATGTAGCTCCCGTTCTTGTTACTAATATCTGATAAAGGTAGCACATCACCAATGTTAATGATTTTATATAGTCCGCCAGTGAACAGATTTTTAAATGCTGTCAATTCCGGTTACAGTAGGTGTATAGATGGATTTCATATTCAGTATACACACATACGTATGTATGTACCAGCTTAAATGGCGAATTCACAAGATAGGCAGTTTTGGAAAGTCAGATTTATAAATGTTATAAAGACCAGGTCCTATGACTGAACCTTGTGGTACATCAAATTGTCGTTAGCATTCATACCATATACCATATAACCATAAAACATCTAGTGGACTTACTTACTTATGTGTCGCTACAGTTCGGGGTAAACCTGGACCTCAACCAACAAGTCTCCCCAGTTGGCCCGGTTCTTAGCTAAGTGCCTGCAGTATCGCACGCCAAGTCGGTTGAGGTCTCCATCTGCTTGTGTGCGCTACCTCAGACGAGGTCTTCTTTTACTGCGTTGTCCCTCTGGGTTTTGATGCGAAATCTGTGAAATCGCTCTACATGTTCTAGCCATCTCAGACGACTGATGCGCAGTTTTATTGACTAGGTCGATGTAGTTGTACAGCTCATATAGTTCGTCGTTGAATCTCTTCCTTCAAAGCCCGTCAACGCAAACGGGCCGAATATTTTACGAAGAATTTTTCTCGAAACGACCGAGGATATCTTTATCCGCTTTCGTTAAAATCCATGCTTCAACGTCATAAAGGAGGACTGGGATAATCAAGGTGTTATATAGAGCCCCCTTAGTTGTTCGGGATGAGGCCTTACTACTCAATTGCATTCTCAGCCCAAAGAAACAGCGATTGGCATGAGTTATTCTTCGTTTTATTTCTGCTAAGGTGTTACTGTCAGAATTGATGCAGAGCCAAGGTAGCCAAAGTCTCTTACTACCTCAAATTTATAGGATTGTGACGTTTTGTCCAATTTGTCGATGTTGGGTGTCCCTTCTTGTTAACAGCATATACTTGGTTTCGCTCTGGTTTACCCCTAAACCCATTTTGGCAGCTTCCGTTTCAATACTAGCGAACGCACCAGTGACATCCCGCTGAGTTCTACCACTTATGTCAATATTGTCGGCGTACGCTAGTAGTTGTACAGAATTTGAAAGATTGTTCCTCCGGTGTTGGCTTGTGAGTTTCGCACAATTTTTTCAAATATGATGTTAAAAAGTCACATGACATCGTGTCACCTTGTCACCTTAAAGGTCTCGGTGAGGTCATTACCAACTTTATTGGTGCAGCTAGCGTTCTCCATCGTCATTCTGTACAAACGGACAAGTTTGTCAGGGATTCCAAAACTAAACGTGGCTCTGTTCAGCTCGTCTCTATAGATGCTGTCATATGCGGCCTTAAAATCAATAAAAAGGTGGTGGGTATCGATTTGAACTTTTTTGAGTTTTTTTCCAGGATCTGTCGAAGTGTGAAGATTCGATCGACTGTGGACTTTCGTGGTGTGAAACCACACTGATATGGGCCAATCAGGTTGGTGACAAAGGCAAACGATGCTGACATTCCATTCATCAGACATACACTCGTCTGACTAAATCTTAGAAATGAGTTGGTGTGTGCTCTCTACCAGATCATTTCCAACTGCTTTGAATATCTCGCACGATTTCAATGTTATACTTAGGACATTGTCGAGGAGCTCGTAGTCGTCGTCCTTGTCTTTAGTGGGGGATGAACGCATATTAGGCTTATGTTCGCGAATTTAGCCTTGATGCGGATTGTCATAAGACGTTCGCTGTCGAAAGCCTAAGACTACTTGCCTAAGTCTGCCGTGTATGACAAATTCGCATACAAATAAGTGCTGTTTCTGTTCTCTATAACAATCAAACATTATAGCAGTCTGCGCCTATTCTTATTGTTCGGCTACATGCGGCCTGTTAAGGGTCCGAACGTTCCACGTGCAGAACTGAAGGTCGTTATCCTTATTTCTTTTGCTGGGCTCGTCAACCGTAGGATAATCCTTATCCGAGGCTCATTGTTGCATCTTAACTATTTTGTTTTTCCCTGGTAGGGATTTACCCCGACGCACAACCCGCAACCTGGAGTGCCAGTTCCCTTTTTATACCCCTAGGACAAGGGGCCTGATTTTCCGGGGTCAGTAGCCCGCTTAAGGGATACGAGCTCTGCGGTTAGCCCTTTACGGGTTCATCCGGCACCAACTCTTTTCCAATACCCTGGCTCAGTATTGGAGATCCCTATAGCCCTGGATTCAAATACGTTGAAGCAGCTCATATAGGAATAACACTAATAGTTCGACGTGACTTGAAATGGTAGACACCACCGTTGATTCTACGGAAATCACCGCTGCTGCTTGGTGCTTTAAATAACGAGAAAGAGTCACTGCAGTAGAAAACCTAACTGTGCCACAAAACAGGATAAGTGTCGGTTGGTCTTAAGAACAGCGAGCCGCAATCATAAAAAACCCTAATTGCACCTTAGATATTGAGGGATACTCTGTTGACGATCTTTGGCTATCGTATACGGTAACGTCAAGACTTTCTTCGACTCACTCCAGGAAGGACATTAAAACTTCAGATTTTACCAACTAGAGTGTGAGATCACGCGATGTATATGTATGATGTATGATGGGGTTGACTGAAATAAGATGCTTCGATGCATGGGAACATCACCTCCTTATATTTCCTATATTGGTTCTGGAAATTACATACCACTCGGCTACGTACTTTAAGAAGAAGACTTTAAAATTATATTTTAATTTAGGCCACTGGATGCCTGCTAAGTGTTATCGAGTAACCGACTAAAATCAGCGAATGCTTGTGAAAATCTGTGCCAATTTAGTTTACAAAACTTTACGTATACATCCGATGTTATGTCACTTTAGTTGTTTACATGTTTCAATTACAATGTTTATCGTCCAGTATGCAATTATCACTTCCCTATTTACACTCTACCCATCTCGTGCATACACATTTTGTTTATACAGCTCACGAAACGTATTCAGCTACCTCAGGGAGCCGAACATAAAATTCTTCCTTTCATTTTTCTTTTTTTTTCGAAAAAAACTTTTCGCACAAACACAACTATTCTGAATCGGATTGTTTTTTAAATTAATATGTAAGTGTGAAAACTGAAAACAATATTTATAAAAATAACAATCGACAGTTTCATAATAATATCAACAGTACGATAGAACGCTGCCTATCTGTGACGTTCGTGCACACTACCACTTGGTAGAGTGTATCTACATATCTGGGTAGGAATACTTGGCATACCTCATGCAGTGGTGGGGACATAGATACGAGTTCAACTGTGAGTTTAAATGTTATTTGCAATTTTACCTTCACTGCATGTCAGTGCTATTGTTTTGTAGGTATGTATACAATTTTCCGGCACCATTCCCACTATTAGAGCACGTTGTGCGTTGGTTTAGCATTGCCAGGTGTCGGTTTATCCTAAATTTTGTGAATGAACTTAAACTTACTGCGTATATATTTTAATACAAGCTTTTTAGCATTATTGACATTGTCGATTTGGAGGGCATTTAAAATCATCCATCAACAACCTGATTGGTTTTTATTAATCGGTTTTAGGCTTGAAAACCAACTATAGACTAAAGTTTTAATCTACAGAGTTCTAAATCAATTCGTACTATCTCATCTATCCTAAAGTCGTCTATATAAGGTTTTTTAAAGACATGCTACAGAGAGCCGTATCTAAATTCAGCATCCCAGCTAAATTGTCTGTTTATGAAGGACAGTACTTTAAATGTCAAAAACAAAATTTATGAAGTCTGTTAGTATATGTACGTCAATGACATTGACAACTCGAAGGGCTGTTACCCATCTGTCTATGGAGGACAGGACTTTTAATGTCAAAAACAAACTTTACGAAGTTTGCCAGCGTACGCTACTGACATTGACAACTCGAAGGGAAGTCACCCGTGCGTTTTAGGAAATTAAACCAGATGTAGCCAGGCAAGGATTATAAGACAATAAAACGGACTCTCAGACATTATGTCATAATAGATTGTTACAATTTTGATTTGGTAAATAGGGCGATAGCCCTGGTTTGCACTTCGCGAAAGAAAGTTGAGCTTGTGCTTTTAGGCCATGCATCTAACCCATTTCGGCCATAATGACATTTTTCAATGGCTTAAGGTCATTAAAGCTATTGTACATTTGAGTTTAATTCGAAGGAAGTAATGCCACCTGTTTAGCTATCGCGTCAACTGCCTATCATCTAAAGTAAACAAGACTAGCTTTCATAGGCATTACGCTGAACCAAGGCTTTTTTTTCGCATTTTCTACGCGTTACTTCCATTGTTTGTCATTAGAGCTAGGCTTGCTCTTGTGCTTCTTTGCTTTTTGTGCCACTGAAAGTAGCGCCGATATATTTTCACATTATAAAATCACCGGAACATGACTTAGAGTAGTGGCAGCTTTTTGGCTGGTGTTAGGTTGGATTCGTATAGAGCCCAATCTGTATAGAGCTTGTCACAAAGATTTTGCTTTGCGGTGTTAACCTGTACTTTTTTTTTTAGTTTGTTGGTCTTAATGATCCACAAGTAGGAGGTAGGAAAGGGTCATCCACCATGCGAAAAGCCCGTATTTACGTGTAAAAGCCATAATTATCTTAGGTGGTAACCCATTTTAAGGAGACTACGATCTAATAAGGTCTAATGTCCCCCTGTGAGGTTGGTAAGATTTGGTTCGTGGCTTTAATTCAATCTACTGACAAGAGCAACCGTAAGTAGGTCCATTGTTTGATAGTTTGCACATGGTAGTCGTGATTTAGCCAACAGATTCAGTAACTGAGTTTGAAAAACTTTTTTGCAGGAGTTTTTCTCGCTTGGCAATGTCTCCATGCTCTTGGATGTAATCAAAAGAAAAGTTATAAAAGTTATAAATCTGTATCAGGACATAACGCGAGACTCTACTTAAGGAAGTATGTGGAACTGAAGTGTGTGTAAGTCCGTAAGTCTGGACCTGTGTTGTATTGTTCAAACGCAAAATTAAAAGACAGAAAGATCTTTAGTTCTTTGCTACAAAACATTTACAATATTTTTTTTTCTCGTACGTCATTGTAGTTTCTCATTTATGCATGAGACCAATGCCAGGAAATTTTTGTGATATTAGAAACCGATTGGAAGGCATACCACAAGGTGGAGTACTTTTACTACTGCTTTAACTCTTCGCTGTTGGTAGTTTGCCTTAAGTCACCGGCGCGTATTCTGCAGTTAATCCTTTAAAGATTGAGTTGGTTTTGTTCACAAGATCTGTTAAGAACAGTAGCTTCTCGCTATCAAGGCTTGATGGCTGCACAATCAATTTCTCGGCTGAGACTGAATATCCAGAAATGGGAATAATTCTTCATTTCATCATCAAACGTTTAAAGTGGTTTATAGCCATTTAGATTCGGAAATGTCGGAGCCTACGCGCTTGTTCATTCCTAAAATATCCAAACATGCGTGAATATTGATATGTTGCTGGGGTTAGTGGCAACTCTTTTCTTGGAGCTTTCGGCTGGAGTGAGTATACTATTCAGAACTTGTGTCGATTCTTGACCATTGTATTGTTGGGAACGCTTCATGATAATATGGAAGGGAAGCAGTTAAATTGACAAGACTGGGGTTTACTGTGAGCATCAATAGATCCCGAACTTGAATAATATTGACGACCTGATAGAAAACTAAACGAATACTCTGTAGTTCTCGTCTGGACGCTAATTGAAATTTTATGTTAGAACCTCTTGCTGTTGGACATATCCTTCATTAATGATCGACTTAACCTCCGAGTGTTGTCCCGTTTGAACAGAATCGAACTGATCTAAAAACATATCAGAATTAGCAGAGCTAACGATGTTGAATTTACTAAAGTTCTTAACGAACAAGAACTGGGTTAAGAGCCATGTGGGACTTCAGGGAATCCGAGTGCATGAATGATGTCATTCGCCCCTCTTAAATGTGCCAGATCAAATTCATGCATTCTTGGCTTGTTCAGGCATTTGAATAGGTCTACATGGGTCTACACTCTTGATGTTCAAATCTCCGGCTTAATAAAAAGGTCTAAGTACATTTGCAGAAAGTTGAAAGCTACTTGGCAATGCTATAATTGCTCGAAGTCTAACTATGATATGACAGGTCTTGTGAAACGTTGTGAAACGCTTAACGTACTCCTTTATGGGAAATTTTATTATTGCAAAGTTTATGACAAGCATTCCTAGGAAAAAAGAGGAAAAAGTAACTAAAATCTCGGTTTACGTAAACTATAACTCTTGTATCACCAGAGCATCTATCTGGCGCCAGTTTAGCTAGAAACTTGTTGTTTTCCGGTTTAGGAGATAAAAGTAGCTACGTCGTTGCACTAAAAGTAAGTCGAAGTGTGGTTGGCGAATCTAGGAATGTTCTAAATCTACCAAGCCAGTTGGAGAAAAATACACAGATTTACGTTATGGTCAGTCACATGAAGGAATACAAATAAGATTACCTAGTATTCTTGTCGCTACTTCAAAGACTCAGGCAGACACAACCTTTTGTGGCTTCTGCGCCATAAAAACTGACTACGAATCCATTGCACTCGAATGAGTATGTCAAATACCCGCTACCGGTTCTAAGCAGTAAGATCACTTCTACTAAGCTTCTGTGAATGCATTTACCGATTACAAACCCATTCTCTCATGTGTGGAAACGATAATTGCAAAATGAAAACAAGAAACATATAGAAACGAGTACGAGTACAATAATTGCATAATGGGTTTGAAAATTCATTCGCTGTGACGCCAAGTATTAGCCAAGTGAATCAAATGACTACTGGCCTTATTATTGTGTTATAATCGTATCGTCTTTTTAACAGTTTCACTGTCAAGGCTTTCACTTGAAGGTCATCGATAATAATATAGAAATTGTTGAAAGCTGTTTTTAAAAAAAAAAAAAAAAAAAGAAACAACAAATCAGGCTTGTAAACAAATTGTAATCTCAGTTCAGATGGGGTGCAATGGGGGCTATTTTTAATACGTCCGTCTGTCTTCTAATACAAATGACTTTCCTTACTCGTAAAATAATTAACATGCAATTCGATTCAGAAGAAGTGCAAGTGGCAAATAAAGTTAAATGTTATGTAAGCGACCTGCAGCATCTTGCATAACAGGTAAATTGGTAGTAAAATTTTTCAATGGTTAAAAGATATTATTTCATGAAACATTCCACAGATAGACACCGCTTAACGTTTTAAGATTATAATACAATTTAGGATTTGTTTAGAAAAATCTGACATTTGAGAGTCTTATATGCTAGTTGAACTAATGTTTGAGTGGCTATTTGAGTATATATTGGAAACTACCCTAGTTAGGTATACCGGATCATATCCAACCTACAATGTCTAACAATAGACAAGAAGTGGTTGATGTGGCCTTTGTCACAAACTCTCCTAAGCTTAGCGCCAACAACTGGATGGTGTCTAGAGATGTATCCTTATCTGATCACAATAAGGTATTCACCAAAGCACTCCCCCGAAATTTGTTTTTAGAAATCTAGGGTATCATCTCAAAAGCTTTGCTGTAATCCAATCGTATTTGCCTCTGATGTGGGTCAGATGCTGGATATGCCTCCGCAAAGCTTGCCCAATCAGTAGACACAAGAATGGGGGTAAGCCTCTTTATCATGGTGGAAGTTTGAAATCAGTAAGCTTCTGCGTAAAGGTGTTAATATTTTGAATCAAGTCAAATGTTCAAAACGATCCCACTTGATTGGGATATCTACAAAAACAGTCTTAGGTTCAAAGTTAGGATGCCTCGTGGCATATTTTCTCTGAAAATATAGAAAGGACAACTGATTTGTTTCGGATTTTTGGAAATCTTACAACACAGAGATAGAACATTCTATAGAAATCCTTAAAGAGTCCAATTTCTGGTGCCAGAAGATGTTGTCACGCCCAAGAAACTACAGTGGGGGTAGTGCACAGTTCCCTCCGGTACACATCTTTACGAGGGGAACTACAAAAGAAGTTTTAGAATGCTAAGTCCTTGGCTCAACATTATCTTTAGTCATTAAGATTTTTTACGCATAGTCGGATAACTGATATCTGGTATATATTTGCCTCTGAAGATTCTAGAATATACTGCGGAATATCACGGAACTCATTGCCAACCTATTTTCTTCAGATGATTCTTGACTTTCCAATGGCGTGTTAGTAAGCTTGTTAGCATGGGTAAGTTATTTTTGTTTAGTTTGATACATGCCTTGAATCTTTTCTGTAGTATTCTATAAGTTTCTCAGTTTGCCTCAGACAGTGAAGAGTTTTCTTGGTTCTAGTCGTATATTGCCGCTCCATTCTTGTAAATTCATCTTTCCTCTATTCCTTGCAATGGTTCAGACTTCAAAGGGTTCTGCTTACCATATCTTACAAATACATCTCCGTGTTCAGTAGAGGATTACGCTTTAATTTTGGCATTGTTCTTTAAGTCTGACAACATGGATATGGAGAGTCTAGACAGCTGTCTGACTATTTCTATGACGTAGTTACTCTTGCTGTTTTTTATACCCTATCCTAAGGGTATATTAAGTTTGACACATAGTTTGTAACATAGAGAAATAATCGAGATAGACCCTATAAAGTATATATATTCGTGATCAGCATCAATAGCGAAATCGATTGAGCGATGACCGTCCGTCCGTCCGTCCGTATGTCACCGCTTTTTGGGCCTTAAATTTTGAGCTAGGACGATGAAATTTCATATCTGGGCTTCTGAGAAAAAGATACAGTACAAGTGTAAAAATTTTTGAAATCCGCCCACTGCCACGCCCACTTTTTCATAACTTCACTAAATTATATGAAACCGAAAAATTTTGTTAAGACCAAATATTTAGGCATTCAGATTCCCTACAATCCACCCATACAAAAGTTTTGGCCACGCCCACTTTTTGGGGGCGTTTTCATCACAAAACCGATTTTTGGGCCTTAAATTTTTAACTAGGACGCTGAAATTTCATATCTGGGCTTCCAAGAAAAAGATACAGTAGAAGTGTAAATTTTTTTTACATCCGCCCACTGCCACGCCTACTTTTTTATAACTTCAGTAAATTATATGAAACCGAAAAATTTTGTTAAGACCAAATATTTAGGCATTCAGATTCCCTACAATCCACCCATACAAAAGTTTTGGCCACGCCCACTTTTTGGGGGCGTTATCATCAAAAAACCTATTTTGATAAAATTTTACATGTAACATCCTCAAACGTTCGACATTATAGCTATATTTGAGTACAATATGCAATTTGACCATGCCCACTTCATAGAGAGGAGGATAGGGTATCATACGATCCGTTCCAGACGGATTGTAGCTTTTCTGTATGTTTGTAAGATTGATTTGATCCAATCTGTCTCTGGCGTATATTTCGGCCTAACAGATGTTGGTACATTTACCCATAAGGTCGAAGTGTTTTCTACCTCGAACAGAGCACTACGAGGCCTTCCGAAATTCACGTTGCGCCAAAACCACTTACGAATTATTCCGTAAAAAAATAGTCAAAATAAAAATGACAGTTGCCGCAATTTGTAAAAGTTATGACATATTCCTTGTAGAACAATTTTATTTGATGATGACAAGTTGCAAAAGAGTTACTGAGCTGGGCAGGCACTTCCTTATAGTGACTAAAGACAAAAGACTGATTGTCTTGGATGTCATTTAGTTCGTGGTTGTATTTTCTCCTCCACAGAACTGCCAGGAGTAGAGTCCGGTAGAGCAGACATTTCATCTTTCCAGAAGGTAGTTTGGACCTCATTTGTTTTGGCAAACCAAAGTAGCAACGATGTCCAAGAGTGTGGCCTCGTCGAATTCCTAGAAGAAATCCATCACTACCTCGAAGTAGTAGTTATACAGTGAAATTTTGTCGATGAGAATGTTATCATATGCGACCTAAAAGTCGCGGAAAGTAGTGGTTCTCGTCTTGAAATTAGTTTGTTTTTTCCATGAGAGGGCTTGAGATAAATGCAGGAAAAACAAAGGCCCTGAGCATTGTAGACTCCGACGATAAACTCAACATTGCCGAATAGCAGGTCGATAAAGTGATGCGCAGGTGTTGTTAACGTCCTATGCGGCTCGAGGGATGACAGGATTTAATCAATCAATCATTCCTGGATTTGGTTTAGTGTGAATATTTGGTCTATAGCCGTGTGTTACAGAAAGGCTTTAGACCTTGAAAGCTCCACTTTTAAGACATCACAGATAGGTTAGGTTATGAAGGAGTGTGTGTGGGCAAAAATCATCACGTCCACGCGGAGACCTTTAGGTCTCTAGCGAATCCCCTTTTAAAATATTAACAGAATGAGATCTAGAAATAAGAATAAACCGAAAACCTGTCGAGTTACTGGCTGGCTGGCTTGCCCTTGATGGAGTGGAGAAGATCCGATAACTGGAAGCCTACTAACCCTGCGGTGCCTGCGAAGGACCTGGAAACTAGAGTGCGAAGGCGTCGTTCTTGCAAAGCGGGACTATAGCTAAGCACTCCACCTCTTCCTCACATCCGCAGCTTCTGTTGTTGTTCAGTTGCTTTGCCCTCTCTTAGAACTGCTGGATGTTGTTCCTTTCGCGGGAGACTGCATATACCTTATTCTTTGTACAAAATATTTTCTTCTCCTCTCTTCTTTTGGTTCGGTATTATTCCCGTGCTTAACTCTTTACTGAAAACTTACGCGACAGTAGAAAACTAACACCAACGAATGAAATCAAATCAAAACAACCATTAATTGTTCCCCATGCTATTGTATTTTCACCGTTACCACCCTATCAATTCCCATTTTTATTCTCGATGGTTTTGAATTGTAATGCACCCATTTAATTTGCATGGAACTGACATTCGGTTGTAAACCAATAAGCCTGGACTTAAACTTTGCCTTGACATTATTCCCACAGATCCCATAATTACTGTTTCCTGGCCATAAGACTTTTTAATCTCCACCAACTACTGAAATAGCTTCACGGTCTGCATTGTATCTGTTTCATATCGCAGCTGGACATGGTATTTGTTCTTGACATTTCTTTAAGCCATAAAATAATACCAGATCTAAAAGAAATTCGTTACACGTGAAGCAAATGCCCCAAGCAAGGCAAACATTTGATCCACAACACTTTACGAGTATTAACACCTACTCCTACTGCATCGAGACCAACATTCTAACACCTCCAGTAAAATCCCTTACCACTAATTAAGTACAAATGTCAGACGTATAGGTAAAGTATATCTACCACAAGGGGGAACGATTGTCTTTTCACGTTTTCCTTCGACTCAACAAAAGCAACCCAATTTTCATCACGATTTTGAGGGTTTTAATAACTATAAAAAAAAAAAAACGAAAAGAAAAAACTACTAACAAGCCATTCATCATCGTTCCATCATCATCGTGGAACCGTTAGAGTGGTTCATTCTTTCATTCCGGGGCCAACATCCATCTGACAGTATCAGCGTTGCCATAATATAATGAGTTGAACTTCAAATCTGACCTTTTCTCTGACTCTTTGCCTTTGTGTGGTTGTCTTCCTTTGTGTGTGCGCAATTGATATTTCATTTTGTCTTTTGTTCTCCGATCAAATAGAGGATGGCAAATGCCATTCTGATGATATTAATGCCGGTTGTTCGGTTTTCTGTTGCCTTGGTTCCATGTTCCAGTTACGGCACGACTCCAAAAGGTGGTGGTATCGAGGCAAATAACGTTTTCCTTTTTCTATCTATACTTTTCGCACCGGGCGTCATTGGGGCTGGATGCCGCCATCGTCGTTGTCGACGTTCACCGTTTCCGCTGCCTTCGGTGAGGTCACTCGAACGATCACCAAAGGGAAAATATCTTGCTTAGGATTTGTCTTTCCTAAGCAATTCATTTAAAACCAAAAATGGATTTATGGATAGAAGTGGAATCGTGATATTCATAATAAATTGTTTTGGGCTTTGGATTTTTGTTCTCATTGCACGATGCACATTTTGTCCGTGCATTCAATGAATTCAATGAGAGATGATCATTCTCGGGAAAGTGGACTTAGGTCGACTATAATAGAATTTATCCAAGTGCGACGATCTTGTATAGAGACTTGTGGATGAAGTTGACAAATAGCCAACATCTCCGATTTGGGAGACAAACAAATTGCCTTTCCTTACTGAGTGGCTATTGTTTGATTCGTTGAAAATAGTTATTGTACGTAATTCTTTCTGCTTTTGGTCAAACATTTTATTCAACGGCTCTCGGTGGACATTCTTCTCATCTCCATACAGGATAAAAATTCCATATAAATGTCCTTACATTTGGTGGTTACTTTAACAAACTTCGTTGTGAGTTTGATTTTACTTTAGTTCTGATTCCTTTTTACATGCTGGTATCTATAGGGAGTGTTCGTTTTCGAACGAGAACCGGTAGATTTGAATTTCACGCCATTTTTGTGGATTGTGTTTCCTTCAGTTTTGACAGATGTCAACTAAAGACATTGCATATATTTAGAAGTATCTTGATCATGAAAGGTAATTTCTAAAGTATAGAACTTCTAGCCGTTTGAAGTATTTAACATTTGCATTAATTGAGTTTATCACTGAGTGAGTTCTGCATTACCTTAGATGCATATGCCTGGCAGGAAATCACATCTAACAGCAACCCGAGCTTCAGCAGTATTTTGGATCATTTTGGACAGAAAACTGCTATGAAAAAAAAAAAACTGGTAAGAAATAGCGTAGAAAGCTACCCGACTTAAACTAATTTCTATGCTACACGTTCCATATGGCGTAATCTATGCAAAAAGACCTAAGCATAGTTTGGTTAGGTAGGCTTAGATAGATCATGCACTGTTTGCGAAAACAATGCAGCTATCATTCGAAAATGGTAGCTTTCTCTCGATTTGGAAGAAGCAAAGGCTAGTTACCAAAAGCAGGAAAAAATCCCGGCGAGTCATGGCCTTATCGCCTAATCTGTACTTCAATGCACAATGTTCAGTAGATTCCTTCTGGTCACTACTGAATCAGAAGAAGCTCAATTCGATCAGCAATAGATGGTATTGGCAAGGTGGTGTTAAGCGCCAAGCAATCGATAGAGGGTTCCAGCTGGAGGCGAGGACGTAAAAAATATTGCGGCGTGATTATCACCGTGATATGTTCTGCCAAAAATCGCTAACTACTTCCACAAAAGAGTGTTGCTATACGATACGGATATAGGCGTCCCACAAGGGTCCGCGGTCAGACCACTACTATGGAATGTAATGTATATTGACACTGAAAGACGCCGATGGAGATTAAATTATAAGTATCGCTGACGACATAGGGAGAGTTGTTACAGTGGAACATTTAGACGAATTAAAACTGAAGTGGGTTGAAGTTTTAGGATAATGAAAGTAGGTATAGAAATGCTTGCAGAAAATCTTTTGGACATACATATGTAAATGTATGTAACACCATTAATGTTGACGCAGACGAGGTTTTAAATACTGTCTAGTGGGTCTTTACGACAGTAGCTCTCTTCCATTTGTATGAAAACTATGAATGAACTTTTGGCATTCCATCTCCCAACTTATTTGCTGATATCACAAGCATGATAGAATGCGAATCTTATGATCTTGCTTTTGAGTTCAAGAATAAAAGCAACACAAATAAATTCAGTACTAAAATTCATTGCTGCACATTAATCATATATTTTTGTTAACTAGAAGTGGTTATACTTTGGCTTCAAATACTTTGTTTCAAAGTTTCCGTAACTCACTGTGCATCATTGACAAGATCGCTTGATATATTTCGATGCGCCTGCGTGGATCATTTGAGGGCTTTTAAAAAACTCTAGGGTCTTCTATCTGTCGCGTACCTCTTCCATGTCTTTAAGCTGTGTATACATACGAGTATATGGTGTGTATTCTTATGTATATGCAAGAATTATTATTGGAGCTCTTAGTATAGTGGGCGCCGGGCTGAAGTGGTTAGTGTTATCACAACACGAATAGTTGTGAGAAGCTAGGCCCTGGGTCCCATGGACCTGTCGCGCCACAAATTTATATATGTATTTATTTTTGCTCTTAGTATAGGTGGTAGTGGTGCGCAATTAACGCCATATCACAATCGTGTTAGGCTGGTACCCGTGTTGAGTCTCAGGCTCAGCTACTTCTTTGGTGATGGTATTATAGTGCTTCTACTGATCATGTTGGTTGTCAGGGATATATCGTAACCTTTTTCATCAATGCGATCTGTATCGGACAAGGCTATCGTTGGACAGAGGAGCTCTAAAGCAAGCCACACTAAAGATTCACAACGCTGGATGCATGTTTGCCAGTTGGACCACCTGAAAAAAGTCAAGTTGCTGCATGAAAGCGTTTGTGCGGAAAACTTGTGCTACTTGCCATTAATTTGCAAGCTACTGCGAAGTCTATAAGTTGAAGGTTGTAATTTTCGGTCATATGGTGGAGGCTGTTGTTTTTAATATGTGGAATTTGGTTTTCTGACCGGTGTTGCCATTAACGTCTTCGAGTATGATGCTCAGGTTATATTCTGAGCAGGTTCAACAGGCTCTATCTATCTACATATCTACATATGTATTGTACAATGTGTGCCGAATGTTGTGCTCGTAAAGCACTGCCACAACCTAAACTTTGTTCGTTTTAGATTAGATACTTCAATCTGTGGAACTTAAATTTAAACTGTTTCATCTGTATTTCTTGTTCTACATTTATTTCCTTAAATCTATTGACATTTTCAGTAAGATTTTCGCTAAAGTTCCTTGGGCCATAACATGACACAGCTTTCACGAGAAACTTGTCAAACGTTTCTCCTAAGTTATGTATGTATGTCACTAAAGTCACAATGAATTCTAGCATAGCATCTTATAAATATTAGAGCACGCATATGAACGTCGTAGCGCTGGCTCGTAACGTATCTTATGAAAATGTAAAATGAAGTCTCTTACGTCAGGATGAATACTAATGGCTTTTTTTCTTTTTTTTTCTTTCAGAACTTCTTCAGGCTACATCGATTGAGAAAATTGGGCTTAAGCGACAATGAAATCAACAGACTGCCACCAGATATTCAAAATTTTGAAAATTTAGTTGAATTAGATGTATCCCGTAATGGTAAGTAATAATTAATTAAGGACATCCGGTGAATGGTAAAGTTTTTCAAGAAGGTTACCACACTCAGATTTGTGACTAGACTAGAGTTTTGTTCTTATTTGCCTTTTGCTTTAGAAAGTTTATTACAGTGGGTATGTACTTATGTACATCATTTTGTTGTTCATTTTGTTTATTTTATTATTATAACCGCCGACATCCTCTTTGGAAATAGCAATGTATTGTATTTAAAATAGCCTGCCATATTCACAGCAGTCAGTGTTTAATACAAATGCAACATGAAACTGTGACAAAGACTCCCCAGATACTTGTCATTTACAATGAGAACCACATGAATTGTTTCGTTGATGGAAATGGACGCGGCCCTTCCCCACATTCCGCTTACAATGTGTATCTATCTGAACGAATCAAATGGCACAAGTACTACTTTTTAATGAAATTGTTTAAAAAAAATAGTATCTAAATGCATCTCTGCTGCCATTGCCATGTACAGTGGGTTAAACACAAGTGAGAGTTCTTCTGTGTCTGTGACTCGGCGGGAATGGAATGTTCGTACATAGTAGATATTTATCTGATTATTTGAGTTCATAGAAACATGAAAACAACGGTTGACATTTATTCACAATGGTAAAGGAACTCTGTCGTTGTGAATGAGAGAATTTTGCGAAACGAGCTGTGTAACTCTGTCCGATGCGGCCCCCTTTTCCTCATCATCATCATCCTCATCCTCATCATAGTCGTTGTCGTCATACAGCGTTCTATGGCAGAGGAGATTGTATTTTAAATATGCTCTAGATACGTATCTATGCGTAATCATTTTTAGAGGAGGAGAACGATGACGGAATGTTTCCTTCTTTACACGCTTGTTATTCTTCTTTTCGCTCTGCCGGCTTTTGCCACTGGCTTTTTGAATTGAGAATGGTGGAATGAATGACTCACTTGTTGAGTACGTTACACCCGCAAACTTTCGGTCGGTTCGGTTCGGTTCGCTTCGCGTATGTATTATTTACATATGGAGCTGTATTGTTTTTTTTTTCTCTTGGAGTGGTATATTTTTGCCGGTTGTTGGTCGGAATTGTCCCAAGCCACGTATGGTGCATGAATGAGGAGATTTATTATTTTTTTAAATGGTTATTGTATTTTTATAATGATTTATTAATTTAGTTCTTTATTTCCGGTGTCGTTTGGGGCTTTCAGTCGTGGGCGTAGTCCATAGTTTATATTTGGTGACCTTCCATAATGGATACACCGTCACGAATAGCTATTAAGTCACAAAAAACAGAGACCTTGTTAAACCATTTTCGTATTTATCTGGCTACGCTGCAGGGATATGGGAAACACTTCAAGCTGAGCATACTTCACAGGAACGTAGACAAGTAATCTGGAAATCGTGAGACTTTTTTAGATCTAAACCATATGTGGATCAGATTTCTAATGGATATTCAAGCTGCAACTAGCCTTCCTCTGATCAGCCCAATTAACTTACTCGCTAAATCTAATGGGAAATTCGTAGTAGACCTCGAGCATTGTGTCTGTGGGTTTGGTTGTTTTTGTTGGAACTCTTCAAAGGATGATGAAAAGATGTGCTGGATTTCTAACGAGTAAAACCACCTACTTTCCCCTTTTTGAGGTGATCACGCTTTACAATTCGTTCGTAGGAACTCAAATTGGATAAGTTTTTATAACGAAATGTGGCAGCCACTTGAAGCCTTTGTACCTGAACACAGCTTCAACATGGACTACAAATTCTCAATGCCCAACAGAACTGAATGGACACACCGGGATGTCCTGCACCAAGAATCGCTGTCAATTTTTACGAATGGGTCTAAAACCGAGGACGGAATCGGTGCTGGAGTCTTCTCAGAAGACCTGGGTATCCACCTCTCCTTCCACCTGCCAAACTGTTGCAGGGTTTTTCAAGCCGAAGTCACTGCCTTTTGTTAAGTAGCTGACGGATGTTGGCATATACATACATCGACAGTCATTCAGCCATCAAATCCCTTGTACCAACACAACGAGTTCCAAAGCAGTGAGAGATTGCCGCGTATCTCTTAACGAGATAGTTGGGCAGGGCACTGTAACATACCAGGGAATTGTGGGACTGACGAACGGGCTGGTTTAAATAGTATAAGTGCCACCGACATCTAGGCGCTAAAGTTTTGTGCTAAACACCTTATCAACGTCGACCCGGTGAGTTATCAACCAATGCAATACCACTAGGCTGCTCTGGCCGACTTTAAATAAGACCAGGTTCATCGGACTCCTAAAACATAAGAGAAGAACCCTCTTCAAGATAGCTTATATCTTCACTGCTTTCTTAAAGACTGGACACTGTGCTACAGGAAGTTTGAGCATTGCCTACAATGACTTCTGTAGAAGCTGTAGAGACGAAGAGGAAGAGGAGACCATTAGTCACCTCCTATACACGGCTGCACGGCTAAGATTAGCTTTTTCATACACAGGAGAAAAAGGTTCTTTGAGTAAGAGGGTGATAAGTGCATCCTCATCGAGGGCCGGCTTCAACCGACCAACCAACCTAAACCTAGAAGCCGTCTTCATCTTTCCGTAAATTGAGTTTCCGAACCCATCAACGCTTTCGAGTATGCATTTCCACTGCCTCTAGTAGTTCCATGTATGTATAGAATGAGGCTCTCGCGTAGGAACAATGGGATCTTATGCGCCAACACCAAATGTGACCTCACGCATTTATTCTTTTTTTTTTTATCGTAAATATCGTTAGCGCCACCTCAACGCCGGAGTAGAGCTACTCTCTACTCGGTCCGGCTTTTGACAGCTTACACACAAATGTTTTATAATTTCGTGTTTTTTTTTTTTTTTCGTACGGCAACATACATGTGTATGTTGTATCTATTTTGATTTGTAATGAATTCTTTTCAAGAAAAATAAATTTTATTTTTTTTTTAAATTCAAATTGTTTTGATTAAAAGTGTGACAGATCCTAGCTGTTTTGGATTCATTATTTTTGAAGCCACATTTGGTGTTGCAAATTTAAGGTTGCGCGTTGTGACAAATATTATCGTACATAAGTCGGTTTAATACCTGTAAAACGCGTGATCGCGTCAGCGCCACATTGTGATTTGGCCATAATGTCACTCCAAAACATATGTGAGTTGTCATAACGCGCGACATAGTAGATATTAGCTCTATTCTGGCGTTGAGGTGGAGTTTACGATATTTACGATAAAAAAAATATGTCAACATTCTACAGCACGAACGCAACATTGTGATTTGTGTGTAAATGAGACTTTTTCAATATTTTCAATACAAAAAACAAAACAAAGAAAAATATTTTCGGAAAATAATTGGAGCTGTCAATCGTTTTATGTCATTTCAAAGCACGTGCGTTATTGTGTCTTTAACCCTCCCATTCGAATTCCACTTCGTTCCATTGTCGCTCATGTTGTGATTAGTCCAATTGAAAGGATTCACTCTGGAAAAGATCTCACTTAGTCCCGACAGGAGAGGTCAAAGTGCACGCATTTGACAGTAATGTTCACTGTTTCCAGCATACTTGCATTCTTCTTAAAGACAACATTTTTCAGACACTAATAGCCTCGTATCAAGTATCCCCGAAGCGTACTCTTTTGAATTGTTTTTACAGAAATCAAATATCTGCTTCGTCTAGATTGTGTGCTATCTAAACATTTTCTTAAAAATCCAACAGTTAGCCGTCTGAGATACATACATATGTACATATGTACATTCAAAGTTGATTGATTTAATGAAAAATAAACAAACTGTCGAATAATTGCTGCGGCTGATCGCTCTGCCTGATACATTCAATCCGCATTCCATTTTGCCTAACTTGATTGCCAT
Organism: Xylota sylvarum; assembly: GCA_905220385.1. Lineage (NCBI taxonomy): Eukaryota > Metazoa > Arthropoda > Insecta > Diptera > Syrphidae > Xylota > Xylota sylvarum. Next base: position 65,477,619 of record LR999958.1, on the reverse strand, counting down.
CATTAGTAAGTGGGACTCACCAGTATAAATAAATAAATACTGTAATTTTCGCCGTTTGTAAACGGCTACAAATACATCTATTCGTATCTATTTAACCGCTGCCGCCGCCATCAGAATGATGACTCAAGTGATTTTTTTTTGTTTTCCTGCGGCTGCCGCGGCCAGCTACGGGGGTTTTAATCACAACACTTCGGAGCCTCGTCATCGTCACGATAAATTAAGGGCATCTGTCCGTTCTTGTTACAATACAACTCAGTAAAAATAAATCATTAACACACACATATACTATGTACGAGTGTACTGGAAGAGAAAATCCTTTGACACCATTAACCGCATACAAGGCCCCTCTGCATATGAATTGTATCCTCTTGGACGGACAGTTCAATATGCCGTTTCGTTTTAATGTGACTATGAAAATTTACAAGGCATTGACAGCCTCCGATTCGCAATTAAAAAATCACTCAATACTGCAGCAATGACACATTAACAGATATCATTTCTATTTCATTAATTTCATGTCAGTCGCAGATATTTGCCGATGGTCGTTTCAGTAGCAGATGTGTTGAACATTATTCTACATCATGTTTTTTTTTCTTTTTTTTTTTTTTGATTTCTTGCGCACTTATGTATCCTCGTGCCTGTTGTTGAAGAGAGTTTGGAAGTCAAGAAGGCCAGCAGCAGCACTCGCCACATGAGGCATGTCTTGCCCTTACAACGTATGGTATTTGCGTATAATAAATTATAAAAAAAAAAATTCGATTCCTAAATATCTCATCACTCGGGATAAAAATGAGAAATGCTTCTTCTCAGAGGGTAATTACAACTGTTTTCTTTTTGTTTTAAATCTGCGCTCTATTTTTAGTGGAACTCTATTGATTTTGTTCAAGGGAAACCAAAACAATGGGAGGTTTTTGTTTTTTGTTTAATATTTCGGTTTAGCGGTATTTAAATCGATTTTATTTGGTTATTGCTCTTTTGTATATGAGCACTATTCCAACAGGTTTATTGTATTTTTAATTGTATCTGCAAATTGTTTTGGAATTCTTTTCGTTTCATTTACGTCAATTGGGAAATTGAATGCTGAAATATTTGGGAGGTTTTATTTATATCTGATTTGAAATAAAGTGATTCTTACGGTAGTCCTTTATTTATTTTTGGTTAGTTGGTTTGGTCCTTATGGTTCCACAAGGTCCACACGCCATCATATGCAATTTCTGGCAATAGTTAGTTAAAGTACTTTATTTCATAAAAAGTATTTTTTAACATTTCAAATTCTTAGTCTATATGGTTTGGCCTTAGACCGTTTAAATAGTTATTAAAAAACAGAGCCTTGTTACGAAGAATATGTGTATTTCCAAAAACTGCCTTCGACAAAGCCATTTCTATACCGTATCGCGTTAACAGTGTAGTTGTACAATAACTCCCATCCTGGGACCCCATTAAGAATACTAATCGTTTTCTCTGACTCAAGCACATGTTTTCCAAAATAGCTGCGGCAGAACTCCTGTAGTATCGGAAATATTGCGGTAAAGTGAAACCAATCATTACGTTTCTGGCAATATCCCTCAGCTCTCCAGCTCTATCCCAGTGGCCGTGCGTCCTTCCCAACAGTTCTGCGCCATGTGCTTCTAGGACCGCCGCGTATCTTGCAATCTTGACTTAGCGGGTTCCATTGCATCGCGTGGTTAGCTATGGATCTGTTACCTTTTTGAAAAGTGTGTCCAATCCAAGTGCTTATTGGTTCATGGCTTGTTTTTTGATAAAGCTGTTCGGCCGAGATAGATAAGATACTGCGAAGGCCATTATTTACGAACGTTTGCAGTTTTTGTTTTTTAGTGATGGTGGTGGTTAGTCTCCAAGTACCACATGCATATAGTAGCACGGACTCAACATTACTTCGCTAAATTTTTGTTAGCATCTCAAACGCATACTTAACTTTAGCGATTTGGCTGGGTATATCCAGTTCGGTTTCTCCATCTGTTGAGACAATACTCCCAAGGTATTCGAAACTGTCTGTTGTTTCAGCTGTTTGTCCAGCAATGCTTGTTTGTTTATACTTGTTTTTGCCGAATAAATTTTTAGCGTGTGACTTCTGCTTCCCTCTCCACATTTGCTATCATTTGATGAAAGTCCATTATCGATGCAAAACGTTCTTTTCAAAATCGATAAACAGCAGGTGAAGTGGTGATTGGTATCCGCAGGGTGTTGATGTGGTCGACACAGGAGGATCCAGAGAGGAAACCTATTTGTTCGACATGAAGTGTATCTTCGAGGTGTTCTTTGATTTGCTCAATGATAATTCTAGCTATTACCTTAGCCACAGCAGGCAGCATGCAGATACTCCAGATATATTGCTTTTTTAGAAAGCTTGACGATCATTCCCTTTTTGCAGTCATCTGGAAAGTTTTTGGTGTGATCCAGAGACAAAGATTTTTATTTTACGTAAGTCGAGTCTGGCTAAATCATTAAGATTTTCGAAAAAGTATTCGCCTAGGGTTAACCTTCTCAAAACCGATTGAGCAGGACTGCAACACAGAAGGTGTGTTATAGTTTCTTCATTTTCCTCGTTTCTATAGTTTTTACAGAAATTGTTAAAGGAAGAACCTGCTGACATGCCTGCCTAGACAAAGTCGCGTGACTACCCCAACTATATTTCTTATATTTGTCCTGTTAACGGAGATAAGTCTTCTGGTTTTCCTACAACCCAGTTCTGGGCAAATTTGTTTAGAAGAGAGACATGCACTGTTGTTATTCCACTTTCTGTGTGCTATTCTGATGGATGGGGTATATAATTACTACTTTATCGATTTAATAGGTGCTGATGGTCTCCCTCCCTTCAGAAAATTTTTCCCGATTCCCAAGCATTTCTGCTAGTATATCCAGTGAACAATCCAGACTGAAGACCCCAGTTTAGTTTAGTTTCGATTACTGAATAACTTATTACTGATCACGTCTGTAATAGGAGGTGGCAATGCCCCAAAGAATATCTTAATGTTCAAGTCGGAACGAGACACATTTTTGGTAGGGTTCTTAGAAAGTACAAGCTGGATGACATTATTCCTGTAAACACACATAGCCTGCTAGATTTTCTATGAAACGAATGTCGATTCTCCTGGGGGTCACATATCCATTCATTTCGTGTCAGGTCTCTTCTCACTGTATCGTGAACTGTCTGGGATCGGCAAAATGTATACCTCTTGTTATAAAGCGCGGCCAGTGGAACATCATGTGTTCTGTGCCATTTTCCTGGTTATTGCAGCACAAATAAAGTGACGTGTTGTTGTGCCCGAATCTGTGCAGATACTTCTTGTATCCTTCGCGACCAGTAAGGAATTGTGTGATATTATACATAGTTCATCTCTTCTACTTTTGTTTTACACCCAATTTTTTATGTTGGGTATAAGTTTGTGTGTTCATCTTCGTGTTTTATCGTCATCATGTTGGTTTTATAATTTTGCCATTGAGATCTGGTTGAAAACCTCCTCCATACTATCAATTCCTGAGTTTCCTGTTGTACACTGGTTTCATTTCGTTGACTAGGATATCGATGGCCATCATGTCAGCTACGACATATGCCGCACCTTCTGACACTGTTCCGTAGGCACAAAATGTCTTTAAATGGCCTGGCGTTTTGCTATCACCAATTTTGTGGACGGTAAATGCATTTCCTCTAGTGTTAGGGATGGTAATTTGTAAGTCCTTTCTCTCATTTTTGAATGTTGCTAGCTTCTGGTTGAATTCGGTTCTCCCTCTTGGGCGTTGAACTCTGAGTCTTGCTTGCAGGCTGCTAGAGATTTGATATCTTCGTTTCACGAGTAACGATGCGATCCTCGTATACTGGGTTTTCTTCTCGACATAGAAGAATGACGTTACCAGTTCCGTCAACTGCTAGTGCTGATTCAAGCTGACACGATGAGTGCTGATCACTTCCTCAAACACCTCACTGTCGAAAACGGTATAGGTATTCATACTTTAAATGAAAAATCAATCGAAAGACGGCATTCATTCGTTTTTGTCAAACGAGTACCGGGTGCCATTGGTTCTCAGTTCTACTTGATGCTGGCGTCACAGGACCCCATTCGAGAATAAGTACGCTCGATCGCATAAAACTCTGGCAATCCTTTGCGATTGTATCCTTCCGACGTCAAACTTCCTCATGAGTTGGTGTTATTGCATTGTTTAGAGAGTGTGAGATATGAAATCTATCTACAGTTCAACAAAAAGCTTGCTTAGATGGACGATTATGTGCGCATCAAGTCGGTTTATTATGGTCTCCGATAAAAAAGATTTTTTTTTGAGACAATTTGTTCAACCCACTTACTAAGGGATTATAACTAAGAAGTCTGTTCAGTATAAAGGTTTTACTAATAATTCACGACATTTTCCTAGTATGATCTCATTTGAACAACCTCTGCAGATAATTCCCCTATTGGTAGGAGTGCGCGATCTCTTACGTTAGAACCATCGTGGTCTATCAATAATTAAGCATAATCTGTGCCGGAACTGATCTTTGATATATTTCTTTCCCCGTATCGCATCTACTATATTTTAATAAACAATCTCTGAGATATAAGTACAGATGAAGTATAAAAAAACGAATCCATGAAAACGAATAATTCATGTTCATATATGTATCTATGACATTCATCTCTTGGTGTGGATATCGCAAATTATTGGTGAATGTGTATTGTCCTGAGTACTGAGCTACTGACATTGGTATGGTCTTCTTAGTAATGCTCTCTACAATAATGACATTGAAGTGTTTGCAATACAAGTTTAAAGCTAATGGAATCTACCTGACATAGCCGAGCAACAAAAAAGTGACATGCGATATCCAAGTCTTACATAATGGTACCTACAACAATCAATCAATCTTACGGTAAAGCATGTGATAATAGTGCATTACCCATAAAATTAGGCATCCCCTTTATAGTGCTAATTGGAATGCGCCATTACAAAATATACATAACCTCCGGACACACCATTAAATCGCAACACAATTACGTCATTCGAAACTGACTGATTATTTTCTAAGCATGAACATAAACAATCTACATATGTATCTATAGGTGTGGGTATCCTGTGGAAAACTGTCAAATGCTATCGTTTATAGCACAAAAGTATACATACATAAATGACGAAAATTAATTCAATTTGTCAGCCAGATTGGTGTTTTTATTGCACAATTTCATTGTTTAGCCGAAAACTACAATCAACAGCAAATCACTCCGCAGGTGTGGCCATTGAACAGCCACACTCTCGCCCAAATATTGTTCAATTCCAATTCACTCACCCGATTTACCTAAATTAATATTCTCTCCGTGCAAACTGCTCAACCTGTCCACACATCCATGACTGCATCCATGATGTCGATATGGACATGTTTAGTTGAGCCGGTATGCTAATTAGTTTCGAACGTGAATATTTTATCAATACTCGTACTCTCGTACACCGAAAGCCTCAAATATTTTTCCACTCTGTTTTGTATATACATACATATACTATCGGATTTGAATATATACGCAACGATACGAACAGTTTTCCACAAGCGGATTCGTAATTGAAATATCTGCCAGATGCCAATGAATCAAGGCAATCGTAGTTCGTAGCTGATTAAATACTTTAACTCGAGCCCACGAGCGAGCTAATGATGGAATGCAAACATTTCGCTTTGTGTAAATTCTCTGGAACTCAATATTTATGGAATCTTTTTGGGCGCAATAAGACATTTATTGTATAAACAAAAAAACCAAAAATACGCTCCGAGGAACTCTGTGCGGTTACACGATCAATAAATCAATCAAAGGAATGCCCATGATGCATCTGTGCCTCGGCTGGCAGATGTAATACCCAATTTTTCGGAAGTGCACCGATCATTGGGTAATGGAGTGCAGAGAAATTCAATTCCGAGTCAATTTCCAGCAATTTGCAGTGTACTGCGCCATTTCTACCCCCAAAATCAATTAAAGTGCCCATTCTCGGTCTGTGCATGAGGGAGGAAAATCGCTGTTTTTCGTCCGTTGTGAGTTACAAAGGAAATGTTTATATGAAGACAGATTGTGGCTATCGGGGTTTTGATTGAGGGATGGGATTGATTTTTGTTTGTTTATGTTCTTAACTGAACTTTGAAATTAAAATGGACAACGTATTACACGGTTGGTCGGATACCTATAGTTCTCAATAGTATCAGACTGAACTCACTCTCAGTTGTGATGAAAGTAAATAAAATAAGTGATGGACGTATTGTGAAATGTTGTAGTTAGTTTCGTATCTGTTCCCTTTTATCATTGTTTTGTATTCACTACTTTCATATAAAAGTTATCCGCAATTCTAAAATACACAAGGAATGTTAAGTTAGCTACGATTAAAAAATTGAAATTCACAAGTTCGGAAGACTGAACTATAATAAGGATATATGTAAGTCATCTTGTTAATAATAAGGGCAATAAACTAGGTAATTCTAATAATCGATTGGGCTCTTGAAATTGCCAAGAACGACACAAGGACAGTTTCAGAGAGAATCTTTACCTTTGATTCCATCAGAAGGGCTTTCTCCACACAGTCGCCATACAAAGCTCCTCGCGGCAACGGAATTTTTCCTCCCCTTATACAACATGGAATAGACACTCTAACCTACTGGCTTTTTTTTAGGTCCATTTATGAACTTAGCTAGGTCCCGATTGAAGATTTCCATCAGACCGAAAGGCTTTCAGGTCTATCAAATCGACAGTTACAGGCTTGCATTATATTGTTAGCACGATTGAAAAGTTTCTATCAAAGAGAGAGATAGCTCATCTTTTAATTAATCAGAACTGCAGCTGACTGACTCAGCTTGGACAATTCTCTATTTCCATTAAAACTATTAAAGCTATTGTAGTTTACAGAGTTCTAAACGACCTAAACAATTTCTAAGGCTATGAAGATGACTTAATCATAATAGTAAGACGGAAATAAGAATCCAGAATTATTGGACAAATTCCAAAAAAGTATTAATGATTGGTGCAAATCGGGAGAACTGTAAGTAAACACATTAAGATGAGAAGTTAAACCCTCCAAACACTAACATTAAATAGTGCAAAACTCGATTTCTCAAAAGAAACAAAAAAATATATTGGGCTAACTCTGGATCAGGAAATCTATTAGAAACATCATTTAGAGAGAACCACTGTCAAGGCCACTAAAGCCTACTGGGCATTTCCAGACTTTTTGAAAAAAATTAACATTAAAACCAAAGATAATCCACTGTACATACCTTACCATCTCCACCACAATAATAACCTACGTATCACTTGTATAGTGGGAAAGGCTAATCAAGCCGCTCCGTTTAATTAAAAGTAGCAAAGACTTGAGTATATGTCAGCCCTACATATGTGTATTCAATGTTATGAAGATTGCGTCGGCAAGTGTCCTAAAGCATCACCTCCTATCCAACCGCAAAACCACAAAACTAGTTAGACATATGTACCTGAGATTTTGCCTCGAAAGGATCAATCGTCCCTTTAAAGTTGTCATTCCAAATCGCGCAATCACTCAATACCTCAATCCAAATGGTTGAAAAATGTCACATATACGTTTCTAACTACAAATTGTTTGCGCTATGAGGACCAGACTTGTACAATTCAAGTGCAAGTAGTAGTACAAGCACTAGTACAAGTAATAGTACAAGTACAATTTCCTTGTACATTTTTTTTTAAGTACAAGTACTATTCCTTGTGTGGACAGTCTACGAATTTTTCCTTGCAGTATCAATAAGTATTTACTGTCCTAATTTGCTTTTATAGAGAAGTAAAACAATCTTTCCAAGATCTTTAATGGAAAGGAGAAAAGTCTCATTACGCAAAGGTCCTTGGGAGGTAGGGTCTTCCTGTATTCAAACCCTCCTGTAATGCCACGCGGATGATGCAATTAAGACCAGGTGATTTGTGCGAAAGAAAACTATGCATGGGTCAATGTAGTTTTCTCGAAGTGCTGAACTCCTCTTGGACTCGATTTGTAGTCTCTTATGGGTACCGACCGGTTATCTATTGGTGGGGAGGGACGTCATATTTTTCCAATAGGGTTTCTAAGTTATCTTAAAAATTAGCTGTAATTTGTTTGACATTTCAATTCCTCAATACTTGGTATAATGGAAAATTACACGCTTCAACAACGTTTGCATTAGTTGCACTGGGAAAATGTCTCGGGGCTGAGGCAATCCAAGCGATTAATTAGTGTTTTTACTTCAAGGAAATCCTTAATCTTTCTCACAGGCCATTGTGGTCTGCGATATCACCTTAACAAACTTCTGTGCCCAGAAACGGAATGTAGGTTCTGCTTGGAAGATGATGAATCCTCTGACCACATTTTCTGTCAATGCCCAGCATTACATTGGTTAAGGAGGAGTATTTGCCACAAAGAAATACATATGCTTATCAGCGAAGCTGAGGAACTCCGCTGCTAAGGACGTACTATCCTTCATAAGGGAGGTGGAATGTCTTTTGGCTTAGTATTACCCTTTGATACAATAGATTTTCTCAGGTCGCAGTGTCAGTCATATGGGCAAGGGTTTTTAAAAAAAAACTATTGGAGGTTGAAGAGTATTTTTGACTAAAATTACTAGAAGGATTCTCTGTCAAAGTACATTATCTCTCTCTCTGAAAGCTTGACTTTCATCCCCTTTATTTGATTGTCTCTAGATACAAATACAAAAAAAACAAATTTTTGGCGCGACAGGTCCATGGGACCCAGGGCCTAGCTTCTCACAACTATTCGTGTTGTGCGTGTTATATTCTTTACACGAATTAAAGGGGCCTACTCTTTAATGCCGTATCTGAAGGACAATTTTTGTTTTCAGAAGTTTTTCATGACAGTTTTACTCTCGGATGTTTGTCAGACGGTCGCGAGAGGTGGGGGTTTGTGAAAGAAATATTAGGTGTTGTCTGGGGATCGAACCTTGAACCCCTCACTTCGTACTCCAGCGCTCTCACCACTTGTAGGAGATGCCAAAGGATTTTCTAAGCGAAATTTCAATTTTAAGCTCCAGATCCTACCGCGTTATTCACACAACACCTTGACTAACTTCAAATGTTATATAAAGTATATAAACTCTACAAGGTTCTCGTTAATTCCTTCCGATTCACTTCACTCACTTTGCTATCACAGCAAACAGGAAAGAAAAAAAAAAAAAAACATTTGCATGACTATTTATAAAAACAGAAACTAATTTTCCTTAACCCAATAAACTGTTGCTCACTCAGGAACAAAAAAAAAAATAAATAAAAAAAAAAAAAAACCAAAAAGAAACGCACTGAAAGATAAAGTATCTATGTATGTATGTATATGCCCGTGCATGTCTTAAAATTCCTGTATCCACCCAAGGCCTTCCACCCACTTAGGGTTCACTCATCTAATTATGAAAACACATTATCCTTCCTAATGAATGTCCTTGTATACATTAAAAAAAAAAATACGTACACCATCGAGCGGCATAAAATCGTTACACATGGCATTGATACCTATAGAGATGTAAAACACGATACATACGAAAATAGGTCAACGTGCGACTACGACCACACAAGGGATTTTCTTCTTCATCCAACAACACATGTACGAAGGCGTATATTTTTTTTCTTCTCCTACTACACAACGCGTTCTCTGTGATCAACAAGTTGAAAGGTTGACTCCCGGAAATCGTGCTTGTATACACATGCTTGTCAGTTCCGTCTACAACGATTTTCTCTCTCTGTATCGGCGTCACCGTCATCGCTATCCAGCCGCCCTCTCTCGCTCCTTAAAGCAGTTGCTGGAAAAGTTCTGTCATCCTGTCAGCATTACTATGCGACAGAAAATAAAAATCAATAAAATTGTCATAAACCCATTCAAATACAAGCAAGCAGAAGTATATTTATGTTACGATTCCGGTGGATTAGAAAAGAAAGGATTTTATCGTGCCATCGATGATTTTATATTTGTCGAAGAGGCGGAGTTTAAGAAACCCTCGTCGGTCGTCGGTCGTCAGTCATCAGCAAGAAGACCGACCTGCAAATTAAATGCAAACAAGTTTTGATTTCGACACAGTTCGAGGGGAAATGTATGGATTGGATTACTTAATTCAATCAATTAGTGCCTTAAGGGCTATTTGACACGGAGCTATTGAGTGGATGGTGATTCTTATAAATAACTACGACTACATACCTACCTAACCCGTTGGGCTTTACCCAGTCTATGGAGTTATGGATCGTATGATGCATATTTTAGGTTCCATTATAACTTTGCTGCCCGAAAATTCAAAAATTCACGAATAATCCTTATTAATGTATGGAAAGCGTATGGTGTTTTTATACCAATGTAAAAATGAAGAATTGAAGGCCTTTAAAATACGCTTTCGGTGTACGAAATGTAGGATGCAACAAGTTCACCCTTAGATATTTCTAAAATTCAATATGAAGCTCTCGACTTTATCCAATGGAAAGTGTCAGTGAATCATAGGTAGATCAATGCCAAGATCTTCCAAGCAGCTCAAAAAGGATAAGAGAAATTTTCAGTGGAATAGAAAGAAATCACAATGGACTTTCTTTTGGACTAAATGTGTTCCTGCTGAGCGGTGACATTCACCCAATCCAACCCAACAGTGGCCGTTTACAACCACAGACACGACCCTGACTCGACCACATTTAGAAAAACACACTTTATTCAGCAATTTTCTAGGAAACCTTAAAAAATTATCTGAGCAAAAATATACACATTCACTTACTCTACAAATCGTTCATTTAATATGTATTGTCACGCCCATTTTTTGGAGGCGTTTTTCTTTAAAAATCAATTTTCATCGATTTGAGTTTCGCTATGTACATATGTATGTTGATATGTTTCTAATCGACTTATTCATACTAAGCGAAGCCGGGACTTATTCATACTAAGCGAGCCGCTAGTCCCTTATATGTGTATCTAGGGTAAAATTGTAAATGTAGTCTAGTGTCTCAATTCTAAAATAGATAACGTGGGTAAGCATTATATGTTGACAAAAACTAAACAGACATCTTCCTTCTGACTATCGTAATCGAACAAAGACTGATTTCTGGAATGTGAAAACATTTCCAGATTCTGGAAAAGAAGTCTTCACAATACTAGATTTCTACAAAAAGTAAATGAGTTTATGCTGTACAATCTAAAAATTTTGGGACTAAGTAGATGTGACAGAAGAACCGTGTACAGAATCACCGAAGAGCTGATAGGCGTTCACACCCTGCTCCGACACCCGGTGAACAGCTTGAATGGGTCTCTACTTAAAAAACTTAACAATTCACATCACGTCTCCCAGTAAATATGAAATCATTGGCGGGATTAAAGCAATCAATACTGTGGGACTATGGGGTTTTCGTAGAGCTTTACAAGGCTTAGCCCACACTTACTGCAGACCTACGGCTTTCATTTGTGCAGAATGTTTGGAACAGTAAAAATGTCCCTGAAGAATGGAAAGTCATGGAGTATATATCATCACTGCACCTGTTGTACATTCATTTCGAAAAAGCTTTTGACACTGTAAACATATAGGTTGTAAGGTATGCTTTATGCAAGAGAGACAGTTTCACCAAATTGGTAGCTATTATACAAACAAGACACATGCTGCATAGGTGTATGTAAGATGTTGGAAAAATTTGATATCCGTAGTGGCGTCCAGCAAGGTTGCAAACTATTTACATAACTCTTTTTGATGGCGATTAGTGACATTTTAAAGAGCGCTCTGCCGACAAAAAGTAGTAGTGGCTCTGCATCAAATCAAATGATTAGAAGGCGAAGCAAACTTGCTAGAACTAAATAACTCGGCAACTATATGTAGGATAACAACATTGTTATATTGTTCAGATTGTGCCGGTGGTACCGAATTAGATGTTAGGTGCCGCTGCAAGGCTGAATTCGGCTTGTATGGAAAGACAGTGTAATCATCTTATATACCAAGTTGGGTCTGTTCAGATATACATATGTATATGGATACAGTATCTGGAAAGTGAGCGTCAATGTAACAAGTAAGCTTCAAACTTTTGTTGATCGATGTCTAAAAAATATATAACGAGTGTTCTGGCCAAATCGTATATTGAACGAACAAGGTTTGACTAAACCATATGGCACCTTCTTTATGAATGTGAAGTACTGATCCCACAAGATGAAATCATATCTACTTTAAGGAGAGATTTTACCGTCGTTAGAGATATATTTCGTTTCATTAAGGCATTTGGACCAAAGCAGGTGCTCTAACTTGAGTATCTCATCGACTACAAGACTACAGTTCCATTACATCAATTGCCTTGGACATGAAGTCAATTTCATGCCAAGCAGTTAAGCTATCACCCATATAACTTTTATGAATTCCCTTGCAGATATAAACGCCCCTTCGTTCTCTGTAAATCATCCTTCGATAGAGTGAATAAGTTAAAGGCACATAATAAGTGTGATAATATTCTTTGGTCTAATGGTTCACAATAACGTAAAATAAGGTCGATAAGTTTATGAAACATTAAGACAACAAAAATATCACCAGCACTCTAAATTATCCACATGGTCAGGTGAAAAATGACTATGTCTACAGCCGTTATTATGCAAATGGAATTCAATTATATTCGAAAATCCGTAAACAAGATGAAAGAACTTTAGGCATACAGAGTAGTTTGATTTCCTTGCTATGTATGTACATACTATAACGAATTTACTTCTTTAACTTAATTATTAACCGCACTAAGACAATCCACCTGTGCAGCACATGATAATGCGAGAGGATAAGCTAGTATCATATGAATGTCACCAAAGCAAGGCAAAGCCAAAACATATTTCTTGGACCAAGGACCATGCGATGTCCTTCCTTGATTATTTCCAAACTTTTTGATACCAATGACCGAAATTACATTCCCAACTAAGAAAGTTGCATTTTATGAAAACAAACATAGATTGAATTAGTTTGTTAAATTAATGTTGTTTAAGAAAAACTTTTTTAGATTAGAGTTTAGTTGATTTCAAAAGCACCCAGGTGGTGCTGTTCCAAGAGGACTGTGGGTAATTTTTTGTTGGAGCACATTTAATTTCAAAACATTTCTGACATCAAGATAGCAAAGTCTGGATACTAAAGCTGAACGTGGAAGTGGATGAGAACTACGTCTAGTTGAAATGGCCTTAATCAAGGCAAAACACGTATGTATACAGATATGTACTTCTAACAAAGAATTCGAATGCACCAAATGATGTAGACTGAATTTTGCTGACATTGGTTACTTAGCACAATTGACCTAAAAATAGGTTTATTGCTAAAGCACAAGACTTCTAGAGTATCCCCAGTCTAATGCATATCAACTTGACATGACGTCGGACTGGACAAAATACTTTTCAATTAGTTTTAGGAGAGGTCTGACCATGTGCACTAAAACTGAAGCATAGGCTGTACGAAACTAATCCTCAAAATGAAAACTGAAAAAGGGACTACAAATGGGGTAATTCTACATAATGAAATAAGGCCCCATTTTAAATGTGGAAATAATGCCCCAACGAAATGAAAAAGGCCCCAAAAATAAATGATGCATGACCCCAAAACTTATTTTCCTTTTTTTATTTTGTTGGGAAGTAAAATAAGATGGCAAAGGGATATAAGTCCATTATGGTAGAGTTCAGTGGGATCTAAGTCCGCAAAAATATGTGTGTGACCTTATGTCCGACCTAACCAATGTATGTATGTACCTTCTTACGACGGTCGTTAAGGAGCGCGAGGCACTTTACGTAGCTGATCTATGACGGCTTTAGCATAACCAAGTCGGCATTACGTTTCTGATCCAGGTTAGGTAGTATTTGTCTCGAGGTATGATACGTCGAGTAATTTTTCCATGTGTGGTTGGTCTTGCCAATGGCGTTAATAGATACTTGGACGAAGCGATAGGAATACCAGCAGAATCCGAAGAGTTGTACCACTTCTGGCGAAGTTGTCAGCCCTGCAGGAATGTGTCTGACTTGATTGGCCTTTGTGATGTGGGAAACGAAAAGTAATACTCAGATTGAGTCTTACAAAAAATACATCACAATCCACACCGCTTTTGGTCTTGGAGTTATCAGTGCAGAAATGAGTTGAACTATCATCCAAGGTGTTGATGAGATTAAATCTTGTAGGTCAAGCCCAAGTCATATGGGCAAGGACCTAACAAAAAAAAAAACATTCAAGGTTTGATTATTTTACTGGGAGCAGGCTGTAAGGCACATTATATCCTGTCTATTCTAGGTCTATTAGTAGCCCATTTATTACCAGATTTCATATAAGGGGATCAAGACACCAACTTGGGGTGTACCATGACTAGGAAGTCTTCTAGCCGATGTACTGCCCAGCTGCGTGTTAATAATTCTGTTTTAAGCAACTGATTGTTCAGAGATCTTTCATCGTGCGCACAAGCGAATGTTAGAGTCGGAACGAGAGATTATAGTTGGATTGATGCTGTGGCGCAGCTGGATATAAATGTGGATAGGTCGGAGATAGTTGGTTGGTTGGTTTGGGAGAGTGAGGATATTCTCATCATGTATGCCGGCGATTGGGCCCGTTGTTTTTTCCTCAAATAGACTGTGTGGTAGAGTTAGATTTGGGGCTGGAGAGTTTGGTGGGGTTCACTGTTCCGAGAAACGCCCATATTTCTGACGAACTCTGGGATTTTTCTGAAACGGTAATATTTAAGTTAATCCACCCCGTATGTATCTAATGCAGGAGTTTCGCAGAAGAAATGCTCAAGAGTCTACTTTTTCCTCGTTACCCGGGTAAGTGCTAGATATCACTAGTTCCAGTCTGTAGCAGTGGTAGGTTGGCTGTCGGTAGCAAAGGCGCTAAATCATGGGTTTTGCAGCTTTGTAGGTTTCCAGTCTTTTTCAAATGTTTTCGTGGTGTTTTAGGAACAAGCTGCTGTATGCGGTTTGAATAACCTTTAAGGCTAAACCTAAGCTTCGTTCCCTACTACTGCTGTGACCACGTACCCCAATCAGGTTAACCTGGGAGGAGGTCGCCAAGATATTAAGTCTTTCCTTGCATGCCTTCAACAATTTCGAGTTGATTCTTGGGATTGCAGTGCCCTTTAGGGTTGCTTGACTGGCCTAGCAGATGTTAATGCAGTTCCCTTAGGTTCCTGTACTGAGTAATAGTTCTGCGCCCTTTAGTATAGCAAAAATCCCGGTTTGAAAAACAGTCACGAATTATTCCAGATGGGCTGCATGTTTAACAGATGGCGTTCGGCAGTATATCCCCGCCCCGAAATGCCATAAAGTCTTGAATCTAAGAGCAGCCAGTCCGATGCATTTTTTAATCTCTAGTCCAGTCCTATAGGGAGTAAGTGGAAGATTATCTCTGTGGTTGCTCTGGGGTATTGGTTTGGGATCCGGTAATAGTGAAAAGGCGTGTTTCCTCTACTATCAGCCACCATAAAAACACTCCATAGAGTAGGATGCGCCTGAGAATGTAAGTGTAAATCTAGTAGATTTGCTTCGGTTCTAAATCCGACGTCTTACCTAAAACCCTACGCCAAATCCAGTTCAATTTTACACCCGCAAGTCCTTCAGCTTGTATTTACTCTTGAAGAGTACCATTTCGGTCTTTCCAAGGTGCGAAAATGGGTTCAAGTAAGAATAAGTAAAATTCAGAGTCCACTATCTGCAGGCATCGTGGTGGGCTGTCTACGTCTCTCCTACGAAAATATGATGGGAACCAAATTGCATGGAAGGACAATATGTTGCCACACATGCAGTTCAGGAGCTACTGTTGTAACTAGTCACTAAAACTGTAGGTGGTCATCCTTACCCTGTGCCCTAATCTTTCTAAATGCCGCCCTTTAATAGAAATTGTTACATGTAACACAAATTCTTAAAAGCTATTTTCCTAAACAAGATATTCCCATTAACTTAACCTTAATCGCACTCAAAAAAAAAAAAAAAAAACAAATTCAATTACTCGTGCACACTCCAATATATGTATGTAAGAAAAGAAAAAAAAATTCAATAAATTAATTTATTTTCACTTTAACGATGATGACGACATCTCTGCACCTTTGACCTACATAAAAACGTTCACACCATTTAAAGCACGAAAACAATGTGTTTTGTAATAACTTAGCTGCATACAATCCCAACACTTAGTACATCCAAGGACAGACCGGACAAGGGGGTAGGGACGCCTGTAGGGGAAGACGCCCAGTTGACAAACAGAGAGTGGAAAAATCTCAATGAATGCGGTGCAGAGCAGGGAAATAAAATTAGAATTTTCTCTCTCTCTGTCCGGTCCACAATATGCACCCTAGTTCTTCATTAACAAGATAAATTCCTTCAGATACACGTACGAGTACAAGTGGTCGTCGCTCAATAAAACTACAACCGTACCCATTGTTAGTCAGATAGATATAAATTTTAATTAAATTTTGTCGTTTTTTTTTTTCTTCTTTATTTTGTTCCGTACATCCCTGCTCGGTCTGTCTCTCGTTAAATTACTTGGAATGGAAAAAGATAATCTAATGAAATATCTACAAAATGCGTTTTATCCCAACGAATACAGGAGATGTTATTAGTTGGCTGGCCCCTTCAATGAGCTGCAATTCATATTTTCCGCCCTTTTTCATCGCATTACGTACGCTCATTTGAATTTGAATCTCAAGTGTGTTGCTCTTGTCGGAGAGCAAGAGCTGAGATACAATCTAACTAGCATATGCTACTTTAGCAGGAAAAGATAATTGTTTTGTTGTATTGTTCTTCCTCTGGGTGATGTTGCTTGCTTGTTTGCATTCTCGGTAGAAGCGGGCTTGGACTGTACCATACTCGTTGTTCTCAGGAAATAATTTAGTTAATTAGCCTTGAATTGAAAATTTTGTTTGCAATTTAACTTTATTATGCCAAGCAAATTGAGTTTACAAATATTTGAAGCGACCATTACAACGGCTATGTATGTAATTTTCTAAATCATATTTAAATTATAACAACGCAGTGACAGTCTTGAGATTGTCCTGGGAAATTAGAAGGTTTTTGTTAGAATTGTTTTGAATTATGGAATTAAATCTCTAATGGCACAGACATTAAGAGTTTTTATTTTGATATTTGCGGTATTTTCGAGCTTTCAAACATAAAGCTGTCAAGTAAAAACTATATGTATCGGTCAAGAATATGAAGGTAATAATTTCACAAAGACATTTCGTGAAATTCGTACTTTGATAGGTCGCAATGAATGATCTTCTCGCCCGGCTATCGTGAATCTAATCAAATAAATTGAGTCAATTGGTAGGATTAGTGATATAAAGACTCTAACGAGTACTCGTAAAACTAGGTCAGTCAAAAACAGTGCTGCTGTGACTGAAAGTGTTATTGCGAACTTAAGTTTGTCCATCTAATGACGTTCGTAACAATTAGGCATATCCCAAATCAGTCTACACCGCATTTTGCATAAGGATCTTATCTAAAAATTTAGCTGACTCAAGAATTAAAGCCGGATGGCCATGAACAATGCAGGGATGCCGGTTTTGTTTTTGAAGAAAAGCTATAAGTCTTCGTTAATAAGCAGGAGTGTCGCATCTGGGACACCGAAAACTCGAGAGTGATCGTCGAGTAACCTCTGCATCCACAACGACCGTCAGTTTCATCGGATCTTATTTCTTCCAAAATGAAGAAGGTGCCACCGTCACAATCAATGCATTGCACTACCAAACAATGCTGACCGATTTTTTTTTATTTTTTTTGGCCTAAATTTAAAGAACTAGACTTGAATGATATTTATTTTCAGTAGGATGGGACTATGACAAGCCTTGATGCATCCGCATTAATGGATGGGAAATTTCCTGAACGCTTTATTTCTTGCTCAAATCAAGAGAAGATACAAATTGAGAGCACATCGATCAATCAGAATCAGAGCCAGGAATATGCGTCGCACTGACTGCGGTACCTTTATTGTAGTTCTGTAGGGTCAGATCGGACTAAAGCGCTACTGTTAAGACTGCTTGGAGGTTGGTTGTGCTAAAACCTACGAGCTGGTTTGATGTAATGCTATTAATTCTGAGAAAGACGACCATAAGCAAATTTACGCCATTTACACCACATCCAAAGGGAAGGTACTTCTCTTGTTTATGAATATTCACTAAAGCAGTGGCGAACTGCGGCGAGTTTTGCGACGACGGTCCTTTAAATCTTCTACGAACAATCTTTGCTCTTCTGCGAAACTCAGTCTGACTTGTCATTAAAAACCATTCACCTCACTTTAGGGGAGCAAGCTGTCAAAGTCTTTGCACAGTTAGTTGTACTATCAACCACTTTCTGGAACATATTGCTCGATTTCCTGTTGCGGAGGCTTAAGTCTGAAGGATAACCTGCTATTTACTACGACGATGATGGGGATATCATTGTCAGTAAATCTTTGTGTGAGCGTATCCGTCAACACTTGTAGGACAAGTGAGGTGTTCTATTCGGGTATCCTTTTGGTAATTTCTGTAGAGGTAACTATTCTCCTATTGAGCAGAACCTGGAGTGAAAGTCTCAGATTGGTGCACACGTGATCATAGCTAAATTCTTTACCGAACCGCTGAGACATTGCATGAAGCTATACTGAACTACATAGCTGCCATTTGTTTGGTAAAGATGTCGAGGGATGATCAGGATGTTTGCAGTTCGGAGTTATAGTGTTCAGATGTGCTAAAATTGTGTGTCGAAATGGCGTGATCAACAGAGAAGATCTGATACTTATGTCGATTCATATGTATTTTTTTTTTTTTTATAATTCGCGCGCGCTCAAGGGTTTAGTACTACCCTTTTAATGTTAATATATAGCGCGGGTGTTAGGGAAATTAGGAAGCGAAGATAGGAGGTACCGATGAACGTTGGTTTTAAATGTTTGTGGATTATAATGTGAAGGAAAAATAGAGCTTGGTAGAGCATTCCACATTCGTGTTGTACGGTTTATGAAAGAATCTCTATATTTGACGGTACGGCGTAAGATAGGCTTGAGGATAAACTGATGAGCATTCAAAGCGTGACGGGTATTGCGAGAAAATTGTTGAAGGGGCGGAATGCAACTGCCTATAAGAGACAGTTCTGCGATGCTGGAGCGAGTCAATAGGCTCCGCTATGCTTCTGTTCCCTATTAGTTTCAACGCTCGATTTTGGATTCTATCCAGTAGGTGCAAAGAGGTCTTAAGATTACCGGACCAGACATGAGCATTATACTCGAGCTTGGGGCGGATGTATGCCTTATATATTGCAGCCAGATCAGAGGGGGTAAAGAACTTCTTGCACCGTTTGAGGAATCCTAGACATTTCGCAGCATTCTTGGCGGATTCGAATATGTGGTCATTTCAACGGAGATTGTCGTTAACACACATACCGAGAATGGAAAGTTTTTCGGTTTCGACGATGCAGGTTCCATTCATTGATAATGGCTAAGCGTTTAGGTTACGCTTGA
Organism: Xylota sylvarum; assembly: GCA_905220385.1. NCBI lineage: Eukaryota > Metazoa > Arthropoda > Insecta > Diptera > Syrphidae > Xylota > Xylota sylvarum. The sequence goes on along the minus strand of LR999958.1, from coordinate 65,458,202 downwards.
GGTGACAGCTGACAGCATTGGGTTTTTGAAGCATTAAATTCCACTCCGTTGTTTATACCCCATTTAATTATACTGTCAAGATCGGAATTTAATGAGCTTAACATACGCTGCCGCTCCAGTTCTCCCGTTCAGTCTCAGCAGGGACGTGAGTCTGGGAACGACTATGAGAAGCTGAGAGTATTGTCGTCAGCGAAGGAATATTGGATTAGAAGTAGCATACAAGAGATCATTTGTGAATATAAGAAAGAGAGTCGGAGACAAAACGGAGCCTTGGGGAACACCAGCATTTATATGGTGGATAGTAGACTTGAAACCGTCCAAAACCACTTGAATTGAACGTTCCGAAAGGTAGTTTCTAGTCCATTGAAGAAGAGATTCATCGATGCCAAATGCACATGGGTGCAAATGAATAATGGGTGAGATACCATCTGGACCAGCGGATTTGTTTATGTTAAGATCTTTAAGTACTCTTGCTACTGTACGAGTGCGAAAGTGGATTTGTCCCATAGAACATTCAACGCGCTCAAGTACAGGAGGAGGCAAAGCACAATCTGGGAGTGTGGAGTTCGCAGCGAATAGGGCTGCAAGCAGATTGGCCTTGTCTAAAGAGCTGACAGCTGGAATGTCATTGAGAACAATCGTTGGGATGGAGGATGAGGCACAATTTTTTTTGGTTTTGACGAACGACCAAAAATTTTTACTACCTTTGGGACAATGTAGGATTTTTCGCCTCAATTTTTGGTCAAAGGAGAACTTGACACAGCGAATGAGAGCATTGCAGTCATTTCTGGCTCGTTTAAATTTTTTCCGATTTTCCTCAGCCTTGTAAGACCGAAAACTTCACTCCATTAACCTGATAGCCTTTTTACAGCTTAAGTCATACCATGCATTTTCCTTTGGCTTGGTACTCTTTATTCGGTTAGGAATAAATGCCAAGGAAAATGGTATTAGTGATCATATCGGCGGCGGCATCCACGTCGCTATCGAGGAAACATAGCGACCAGTTAAGTCTAAATTTGTATGGGAATGCTTGCAAAAACTAGGAAATGAACTCGGTAGAAGAACAAGGTGACCCTCTGTTGGATACCTGGCCATGTGGGAATAGAGGGTAATGAAATGGCCGACTCCCTAGCAAGAAAGGGAACATCAGAATCCTTCATAGGTCTTGAAACATTCTGCGGAATAGGGGATCACACCCTCAAAGAAGAATTCAGGAAACTATTCAGGGAAAACAGGGCAAGATCTTGAATAACCCTAAGGGAATGAGGCAAGCCAAGAAACTTCTAAGACAACATAAAAGATTCAAAGCAATTATCAGTATGAGCAAGAATAACTTGTAAACTCAAGGAGCACCTAAGGAAACTAGGTATGTATATCTGAAGAAGATCTCTGCAGATTCTGCGATTAGTACAACGAAATCCCACAACATGTGGTGGAATTTTGTGGAGCATTGACCCACAAAAGACTTAAATACTTGGGCAAGTACCAATTATTAGATAAGAAAATATCGTCACTAGAGCCAACTCTCATCCTTAGTTTCTTAAAGGAAACTGGATTGAAGAGAGTGCTCTACGACAAATTGCTTTCGCGGTAAATGAATTCGAGGTCGCTTCTATCCTCTAGGTTAGGTTAGGTTAATGGGTTGACGGGCAAAGAGAAATTTGAACCCGTCACACTTAGATCAATGTAGATCCACATATGTACCTCTCATACTATAGAACCTATGAAAAACCTATGAATCTCCAAGCCATCCCAAGGCGTTTACGAATTTATGTAAATCTTTTAAACACTTGTCAGAAAGTTTTTCTAAGTTTCGGAAGAAATGTCTTCCCAGAATTTTGTTTTTAATATGACAGATTGCTGGGAAGTGACAGAGGAAGTATGGAGTATACTTATGCAGTTATGCACCTCCTTGTCACCATAGCCTCTGCACAGGTCGTCCGTACTAAGCGAGGACAATGATGTTTTACTCATTTGTAAGATTCTCTGCGTTTTTTGCTTGTGGCAACATTTTCTTAGTTGTAACAAGGAGTTGAGCCTACTCCATATCTCATTTGCTACTACTAGTGTTGTGTTCCCAATCGCTTATCTAAGACTACAGGGTGGGATGTTTACTGTAGTGTTAGCCTCGTTTAGATCATCACTTGGGATCTTTTTCTTGCCAATTCATCAGCTCTTTAATTTCCCGGCACACCTTTGTGCCCGTGAACCCAGCATAATCTTACATTGTGCTGCGCGCCAAGAACCCGTAGCTCATCGCGACAGCGACTTACAAGTTTCGATTTTATTTCAATGGCAGAGCTTCTATTCTCTGGAGGAGTGGCTGCAACCTGCAATTCGAACTTTAAGTTGTTTCCACTCATCGATCCGTCTCTAGGTATCAGCAGATAACCACCTAGCTATGACGCTACCTAGTCTTAAGTTGTGGAATAGATGTATAAGGATTTACCGTAGAAAGAGGTAAAGTAAGCAAATGATTAGATTCTTATCCTTGGAATCTAGAAATTGGACCTTTCCATCTTCCTAATGTAGGCTTCCGTATACGGTACCGTATCAGTTCCAACTTGTAACTTTTTTGTATCATCTGCTTATTCTAAAAAAAAAAATCCCGTGGGAAACCAAACGAATTTAATAAACTATTCTGAGTAAAAAGTTGCGGTTATTCACCAGCAATAATCCCTGTATCAATTTCAGCACTTAGGACCGACTATAAAGCGAATGAAAAATGTGATAGAATAGCCAACAGAGTGTGTCATGTACGTCCACCACGGATGAGTTTATTGCCATTCCCTATGTGGTCCAGGCACTATTACGTTGGCTTAATGTACACAGACAAAAAAAAAAAACCATCCCAGGGTCACTGACTTACAGCGGTTCGTGTTACATAAAAGCCACACAAAACCGCCACCCAAAGCCATTATTTTGTAATTATTCGTCTGCTGCAGCCAGTAGCGCGCGGTCTAGCATAGAGAAGAATGCCCACAGAATGATGAGCACACAGTCCTTGTTCATACATTTCATTGAAATTCGCTTGGCAAACGTTCAGAGTGCAGTTTTTTTTTTTTTCAAAACTATTTCTTGGCAAATGGAATGCTAAAGATGAAATTTCGTCTCTTTTGCATTCGGATTTTGGTTATTGTTCGTTTTGGTTCTATTCACGAAAAGGAAATAAAAGCCTTTCATCCGCAAAGAGGGAGAGAGAAAAAATATGTACCTCGATCATGAACCCCTTCTATTCATAAGGTGTAGAGCAGCAGTGAGAGGCGAAGGACCACTTTAAATCACGTTTACGGTGGATATTGTGCAGAGCTGTTCATCGGAATCCTTTCAATCAAATGTGGAATGGCCAATTCTGGGAATTAAGGGTGTGCTTGATATTAATTAAATGTAAACAAAACACGTGTTCTTGTTCCGGATAAAGTGCTTAAGCCTGCCATTTACTGGGATGTCTGTACTGTGGTGTATGAGTTTCTGTGGCAGGAGTTTCTCGGAAATTTTCACTGAATTACTCGTACACTGGAGGGCAATTCATTTGTGTCTGCTAACCGATGTGTGTGGGATAATATTTTATTTTGTTTGGCCTATTAATACATTTTACGCGTGACAGAGTTCTACGAAAAAGATTTGTTTATTTCAAATAATTACTAGTAAAACTATTGTGTCTAGTTGTATGTACTATATGAATGTGGAGCAATGACCTTTTAAAGATACTGAATGAATTTAATATACATTTTAGTCAATTTAAGCATGAACTTATCACTTATCAATATCTCAGATATCTTCCAAAGAAAATTGCAAAGAATTGCATCAAAAGACTGGTACTTACGTATTATATTTCTCATTTCTTCTAGCTACAAGCATGTAATTGATAATTATTCGATTGAATTGTGTTGTTAACTTTATTCAAGTTTTTCTACTTATCACTTTTCAATAATTAAATTGATAAGTTTGATGATTTAAATTTTAAATCAATCCATCTGCTTTGTTTTTTTTTTTTGTAAATTTCTTGTTTTGTTGGCTGTACGTCGTTGTTGATCTTTAACGGTGTTATATGGTCTTACTTGTACCTTTTGAGTTAGATTCTAATATGTACATACTTGTCAGGGACAGCTTTCCAAACAGAGAAAACAAACAATCGAACTTCCTAGCATTGATGACTTGAGAAGATATTAGACTACACTTGACCCAATTGTCAAATCTTCCGAATAGAATAGGATGCAAGCAGAAAGATACGTAATGCTTTGTAGTATTACTAGTTTCGTTTCTTACTCGTCGGGTTTAAACATGATATGATGCCATCACTTTTCATGATCCGCCATATTATGGCCTTAGGGAACATCCATTTCTCAGCATCACCCACCTTTCGTAACAGTCGATGATCTTTGCTATTAACACGAAAATTATTTAGTGTAGCTTTTGGTCCTGTCACCACTGCGACCCAATCCTCGTCAAATATGTTCACAATCAAAATGAATGCAGATACCTCCTCTACGGTGTTCTCGCTTATCTTATATTGTGAGCTTAGGTCTGATGAACCGTCTCTTAGTTGTACGCCCCACTCTAGGAATCAATTTCGCCATTAATGCTGATTACGACTATGCTCTCACAGTCTTTGACTACCTCGAACCATCGACCCAATAAGTACATTCGGAATGGGCACAAATTTTCTAGTATCCCCAAAACGACAGCAACATGCGGAATAGAAGTTATCCTGGTACCATTTCCTGCAAGCAAGAAATGGTAGAACACGTGATTAGCAACTGGGTAGCGGCGGAACACCAGAGAAGGTGGTCAACCGTGGAAGGTTGCAGGCAGGCGAAAATGGCTGTTAAAATGCCGATTGGCACCACTCATAGATACGTTCTAAGCTTAGGGCGAAGAACACTGAAAATTTCGGGTATCACCTAAAGAAGATGGGTTTTTGGAGGTTTACACCTGTGAGCTATGCCTGGAGGAAATCGGGACGGCCAGCACATATATTGTGTCAATGTCCGGCACTAGCTAGCAGTAGAAGGGAGGTCTTGGGGAGCCACTGGGTAGACAGCCAGAGGATGAACCTGATTTAACCAGATTTATCGAGGAATCAAAGTCAGAGAGGAACTGTGGAGAAATCCAGAGAGTTTCTCGAGCTAAGATGGATTGTGGAAGAGTGACGAAAAGGGACTCAACACTGTGGCCTTTCTCGCAATCTGTCGAATAAAAAAAACTCGAGTTCGTACGAGTGGACAATCATTGGCTTCAAAAGGTTGTCTTACTTTCGCTGGTGCTTTATTGATCGAATAGCGCTGATACGGAGGGGTTCAGCTTCTGGAATGCCTCTTGGAGCTGGTCTGCTTTGGTCAAATCTGTCTCGCCGAACGAGTATAATTCTCCATAAATTTATGTAAGAACTTAGTAGCATTTGTTTTCGATGCAATAGGTTACAGATCCTCTCCGCCGACCCGGTATCTAAGGAATTCGATACTAGTTTGGAAAAACGCACACATACTCATGTTCATTCTTAGGTCTTTGCTGCATAGACTTGTCAGGACTCACCATCTGCATTTGCGGTGTGCTAGTCATGTGAAACACATCGGATTCCATTTTATTCTTGGTATGCTGCTACTGGCCACTGTCACTTGCTGGTGCCATCAGATATTTAATACCTTTACACCTAGGAATCTTTGTTGACAATTCGGAATGTCCCGACATCCAGAATATTGAAAGGAGTGATGTCTTGCGTTTTTTTTTTATCTGAATATTACCTAGTCCCCTTGTCATTTGGTATGTGTTGCCATTGCCAATGTTTGGTTGCGTTATATCTTTCCGTTGTGGAGGCGTGTGGGCGCAAATAAGACCTATGTATATAAGTTTTCATTCTCTTTTGAATGGTCTAGCACATCGATTTCTCTGATTTACTGTTAAACGACGGTCACAAAGTTTAAGATACCCTATGGCCTCCTATACTTGATAACTATTGGCCAGCCATAGCATAGCAGTGGGAATAAGACATCACCTAAAGAAGCATCGCTAATTCTTATTCCTTTTCTTAGTGAGCCTTATGCTCAACCGGAATTGATAATTCTAGCGTCGAGCATTCTGCATAGACAGTATTCTCTTGTATTCGTGTCACTACTTTCCCATTATGTATGATGAGCATAAACGTTGTAGATCAGTTCCCCCCGAATTTCCTATACGAAACCTTTGTCATAGAGGAGGCATGTCAATGCCAGGCATTTTGTCGTTCTTTTCAAATACTATCTATAGCTGTTAGGTGTCAGTAGTTGAAATTATTCAAAAGAAATGTTTTCATTTGTAGAGCAACCTAAAATTGCTTACTTTAAACTCCTGAACCCTGTTGATCTTATTGAGCCAGGGCTCCTGTATCACAACGGCCGAGACATCTGGATTAATCACATACTAGTCCAAGCAGGTTGGGCAGCCGTACTTTCACCTCAATCGTCTTAGACCAACTCTTTATCCTCAATATGAAGTTGGATTTAATCATAACCCGTCCCATGGTATACTATTCCAGATCCTTCAGCTTCTCTAAGTAAGGTAGGGGTTCTCTATTTAGGTTCAAGAATAACTGCTGTCTTCAAGATTCTCCATGTGTCGGTCTTCAACTCACTGGGGGGGGGGGGCATTCTCTGCTTACTTAAATATTTCCATGTCTTACAGGCTTTCTGACTCATGCAGCGTCTTCCAGGCGGAAATTCTTGCTGTACGTGAGCCTTTCCGCCTACTCAATCAAACCACCCTTAACACCATAGCCATCCTCATTGGCAGCCAGGCCGCTATCAAGGCTATCATATCTGCCCCACATCTTCGAAGCTCATAGCACAGATCAAAGAGAACCTTGTCACTCTGGGCCATCGCTTCAAAATGAGTGAGCTAATGAACTGGCAAGACGGGTATCTGCCTTCATGGTCAGGCTAAGACAGGAGTGATACGATAATGTCATAATGTTGGGTTAAGTCAATCCTTTATCTACTCCAACTCAAAATTACCTACAGAACCTCAGTCTCCTCCAAGAAGAACAAATTTAGACCACAAAGCTCAACATGATTCCATAATAACACTTGTTGATATACTTATACCATTAATAGTCGAGTTTTATAAATAAACAACAAGAGTAGTATTGTTTAATATCCTCCATTTTCCCGTTAGCTAATCTGGGATTCATTTTTATTCCACATATCTTTCAATAAAAGAATTCAATTTAAAACAAATGAAGTGAATCAATTATAGAGCTTAAAACAAAACAAAAAAAAAACAATAACGGAAATAAATTAATTCCAAAAGTCAAAGAGAAAACATCTGCATAAGATCACTCAGCAATAATTCACTAGCACGAGATATTCATTCGCAAACTAATTTCGAAATTTTTCCTCTTTTTCATGTTCATTTCGAATATGTAACCGCCTCGGCGCGGCGGCGTGTGTGTAAGTTCCCACATCACCTTGGATCTCTTTATTTATTTTATTCGTCGATCAATGTGTTTGACGAATAAAATAAAAAAAAAAATTCTTAAATGCGGGAAGAGAGAGGAAAATTCAATTTTTATTTTTTTTTTATTCGAAATTCATTGAATGTCGTCGTCGTCGTCGCTTTGTTGCCACAGTGCTTAGTGCGATAAAGTCGGCAACCCCAATATAATAAAAATTTATACACCCCCATTTGATTTTCTTTAAATATTCAAAATATTCTATTTATATCTTCAGGTAGGTAAAAAGGGGAAATAAATTGCTTTTATCATGAATCGTTGCGGTTACACTTATATTTTTTTTTATTTTTTATTAAAAAAAAAGTTTCGATTTGGAAACTTATATTTGCTAAGAAGACTAGCGACACTTTTAATTTCATTAGTCTCCCGTGTGTACACACTGTTAAAGCACAAACTGCTGCCGCTAATAATTAATTTAAAGTATCCAAACAAAATTACGTATTTCCATATAAAATAAAGGGGTCTGCGATGGCGGTGGCATAGTACAAGATAGTTCTGGTCTGTAAGGGGCTAACAGCCAAATTACTCCGTCACGGTGTGTAAAGAAATGTAAAAGAGCTACACGCCCATCGGAAATTACACGAATACGAAGAGTAGGCACATTAAGGTACATAATGTGCATCATTTGTATCTACATACATATATGTATGACAGTACATAGGGATCTGTTGTATGGTTCTGGTATGTTCATTTTGAAAGAACGGAATCTAAGTGGATAGTCGTGATCAAATGAATGCAATTCGACTCGCTGTCCACAACAAATTGCTTTGTGGAACCTATTGATAACTAATGATTCTGATCTCTTAACTTTGATTTAGGTATCAAAAAAAATAATATTATCAAATTAAATTTTCAACGCCCAATGGTCGACGACGAAACGGGGTCAAGAAGAATCCATAATTTCAATTAGCTGCCCTAAAGTGCAAACTTCATAACGATTTTGAGTGTTTATTACTTACAATCCGAAGTCATAAGAGTGAGTACGAGTTGGTTTCTCCACACATGAAGTGAATAAAGCACCAAGAATCACACTCCCAGGAATAACTTAAGTATTCCATTTTGCTAATTTAGTTTTTTTTTTTATTAGTTATGAAACAAGTCAGCACATACGGACCTAGGTGCAACTCATAACTGTGATTGGTAATGCCAATATAATTTTTATAACCGACGATGACTGGCTGTAAAATGTATCGTTTAAGTACCTAATTAAATTAACCATTGTATTCTATCGTGTGAGAATATGGAAAGAGTCGTGAGACTTTTCTTGGATAAGGAAATGTTGTCCAAGTTATCACGAATGACCAAACAAATTAAAGGGCCATTCACAGCTCAGCGACCTGCGAATGCAAATGAGCGAATATGCGCAAATTTTGACATTTCATTCACAGCCACTTTTTATCTGGTCGCAACAATCTGCGAATTTCAGTTATCATTTACGAGCACTAACCAACCACCAGAACAAAGCTAAAGAATTGTGAGGTTAAACTCTCGGGAATGTTTTGGTCGCGGGAATGTGGATTGCGTCCTATATTGTGTGGAATGTGAATAAACTTTGACAGTTCGCAAAAAGCATTCGCCTATTCGCAGAAAAATCAGCGAATTGTTAATTTCTTCACAAAAACTAATTCAAATTTAACTTTTTTTTATATCAATCGATAGATAAATTAATTTTTGTTCTTTTGGAATAGTAAAATTGACAATGGCGTGCTTATAAATATGCTAAAAACGCTTTGTTCGCAGTTCGCGCATTCGCAGTTCACTGAGCTGTGAATGGACCTTAAGAGGTTGGACAGGAGTTGGCATGTGTTTGGTATGATGGAATCTGGAATCACATGGCACTCTGTGGAAATAAGTCCAATTCTAATTATCGTTCTTTTTTTCTTTAGGGTCTTTTTTGAAGTCGTCACTACTAATATGAACTTACTTACTTAAATCCTTTCAATAACGCCTGCGCGCCATCTTATTTGGTTTACTGCATCATGTTGGAGCTGGATTCCCAAAGAGTTTGATTCGTCTAAACGGTTTTGGGCCACGTTTGCCTAGGACGTCTCATAGTTCTACCTGCCTGGGTTAGCAAAAATTCACAGCCCGTCTTCTGGCAATGTATTTCGTTGGATTATGATTGGGTCAGCAAATCTTTTTGCTTGTCTCAGCTTCTAACTTTTGAGATTTCGAATGAAGGTCTATTATCCAATGTGAAAGTAGGCAAACACCGTCAGCGTAGTCGAGGTCGTTAAGTTAAGATGACATAGTCCATCGAATCTAATGGGTACTCTCCATCAATGCTGCACTGAATCGTACATCGATGATGACTACGTAGAACAACATCAAAATTATTCTACCTATTAGGCGAGTGCATACATGTACTTCTCCAGTTTCCACAATCCATCAGATTTCCATTTTTCGGAAGCTTTATGATAATCCCTCTTTTTTATTCTTGCGGAAATAGTTAATTTCACCACGCTTTGAATTTGTTGCTTCGAAGACTCCAGCAAAGTGTTCTGTTGCTTCTGACGTTCATTAGAAAGACGTATAAAGGCTAAGATAAGGTGGTGATCGGTTTCATCATAATCTGATTGATCTGGATGGGTGTTTGTTGCTTGCATTTGAAACCCAACTGACCTTGCATTATGCTTGAATGGCGTACCTACTAGTACGAAGGCGAAATGCTCAGTTCCAGTCTGTAGGCACGTTTGTTCAGGTTGATGTGTCCTGTGCACAGACCGACCAACTGCCTAATTACCTTCTGCTTCTGCCTAAATCGTGTTCCCTCTTTGATTTGAAACAAAGGTGCTTAGTACTGCCTTCGACAGCTTTGAAAATTTGCAGCCATTTCCAGATGCTTTTATAGCGTTTTGCGAACGAGATGCATACATACTTCTATGGTTGTAACTGTGGGGGTGTCCGTATTACCCATCCGCTTCCTCGAAAGTTTATGCTCAGCTTGAGTTTTCTGGTACATACATACATATGTTGCAGGGGCCAGGTACCTACAGCAGGATAATCTGGGAGAAAATTGTCACGATCTGGTGTTTTTCCTTGCATTCCTTAACTAATTTCATGTTTGTTCTCGGGTCGGCTAGTGTTATTAAAGCTGCTGCTGCAAAAATCTATTATTGATTAGCGAAAGTGATACTCATAACTTAAGTCTCACGGATATCTTACAAGTACAGATGCCGCCTTTACATTAAGTGTCCTTGTTCATACCAATGAAGTCTATTCTCTTCCTTTTGTCGGTGGGGTATGTTTGCCGGTGACTTGGGTAAATTTTATGCATCTTTCGATATGTGTGGATAGTGTGATTTAAATTTTCAATTTATTTTCTATCAGTCATTCATTCTTTAAAGCAAAGAAAGTGCTTTACGTGGTAAATAACGATGTTAACGAGAAGGGAACGTAGCACTGACCCTTGAGGTACTCCAATTTTTATGGATATTTTTCAATATTCCTACTAGATGTTTAATGGATGGTGCGCCCATCCTCGTTAATTATACTTTGCATGATATTTGAAGCGGAGTTGCTTCTGTTCGTCCCGAGTCTAGTTTATCTTCTTTATACATATATTATCCTACATGCGCCTCTCCTCTCATAAATTGGATTATAAATCCGACTTTGGGAAGCGCTCGTCAGTTAATTGCTGTTTTCCTGCCCTCGATATCATTGACAGTTTCATCGGATGCGTCAATTGTTGAGCGTGCTTTTAGAATCCACATTAACGATCTACGAAAACTCCTTTCGAACTTAGTTACCAGACTGTTGATTATGAATCGATCAGTCAAAAATGTTTCGTCTACCATTTCTGGTGAAGTCAGCTCATTTCGAAAATGTGTGAGAACAACGTCCAACAATACAAACGTATTTTGGTGCGTACCTTCCTCTTATAGTGGTTGTCCGAAAATTGTGAAATAATCCCAACGGGAGGAACTGTAGATTCTATATTGAGACGCCCACCAAAGTATCTGTCTTACGTTGCAAAGCATCGTTCGTATTGAAAGAGACATCTGTCCCGGATGTCAGGAGTAGCTATGTGCGTTGGTTCACAATAGTTGCCTTAATTTTATGGTTAGGGATTAGGTGCACTATATGAAATTTCCGTTTGGGTATTCTGCATGCAAATCACTGTAACTTTCTTGAAAACCCATCACTCGAAAGTGCAAAGCCATATCCAGACATCGCTTCGGAAGGCTATAGCCCCCAAAAGCAATACATTAACTTTGTACGAATTTTACACCAAGTGCAATCAAGTGTGCAACCATTCTAAGTGAGTGTTAATTTTGTTAATGCATTCGGTATACCGTTGCTCGTCGGCTGCCTTTAAGGGCTGTGCATTAAAATGCTACACGCTACTTAAAAGTACTTACCTTTCCAGAAGCAATGTTGTCTTCCATTAAATGTAAACAATAAGGAAATGCTTCACTTGCCACGCTCATGATACGCCATGAACATACATAAACCTGTAGATACCCCTGCGCTGTTTAATGTTCCCATTGACGTTGAATGATATGTCGGCCGATGAAGGTGTAGCGCGCTTTGATTAATCTTCGCATTTGCATGTTGTTCCGCGAAGCGATGGTGTTTTTTATTCGCACCAAATTTTTTATTTTTTTGCTAAGTTATAGGTCGATGACGCTTGTGGCGACGATGATTGTGTTGGTGTGGGAACGCTGTTTGCATTCACCTGTGTAACTACTACAAATGTGTGTCATACCTTCTAACTGCATTTCATTCCAATATCAAATCAAGTTAAGAAGCATTAACCTCAATTCGCCTTTCCCCCTATTACAAACGTAGGTACATACTTACTTACATATCGCGTATCTCTTTGCCGGTGTTTGCAGATACTTTAATTGCCACCTGCTTGGGGGGGACACAAAGCACAGTTAACTCTCTTCTATTCCACGGGAATCAATGAAACTAGATCCATCGGCTTACTACACGATGTGGGTTGTGTGGGACGACGACGTAGCCGCCGCCGCCAAGCGAATATGATGTTACGATGCAAATCCGTGACATTGGTTGTGCAAAGCCCCCGCAAAATCTCGCAGATATAATTCGAGTTGATCAGCTGAAATTGCTGTGACGATGGTTCAACCTCAAGAAACCATACACACAAAAAAAAAAAAAGAAAGGAAGAGGAACAACAAAAAGCCTTCTCTTTTCTCTTGATTCATGGACGTTCCAATTCTAGACAATTATTGATTTTACTTGCTGGGGCTTAAAAAAGATATTTACAGCTTGGAGTACACTCCACATGATATACCTGAATATACCGTGCACGAATCTATAAAATGATTTCTGTATTCTGTATGGTGACGCGATGGTGCTTATGTGTTCATTGTGTCCCTTTACGATGTTTGGATATTTTTAGAAGGAAAAGCTGTGCAAGCTTACCCTTCTCTAGTCAAATAAATGGTTTGTTTTAAAGTACCCACTTGATGGAATCTGAAAGCAATCTTGGATAGGTTTTTTTTTCTTTCGGTTTTTGTTTGTTTTGTTTTTTTTTTTTCAGTGCATCTGTGGATTTGATTTCAATGCAAACAATGTTGTTTCGCGATTGGTTATATCATACTTGGGTTATAGTCCATGAATCGAGGATGGCGATTTACTCTCGTGAAAGGGATAAAGATTTGATTATCTCTGTCCTTTTAGTGTAACTATGCAATTTTATTGAGTTTTGGTCCTTATAATCCTTTGAAAGAGAAATCCCCACCCCAAATAACAACATCCGTTGAAGTACTCATGTCGAATTGGGTATGCTGGCTATTATATTACTGTATTATGTCCTTCTTTGGCGTTTTTTAACGTTTAGATAGTCGAGGGACTGTTTGCAGATACATACATATTGATTGCTCTGAAATGAAACATTTTGAAACTACATATATCTGCTGGAAATGTATTCCAAGGTTAACAAAGTTGGTTGGACATCCAAATATCGTATTACTATAGCTCATGACATTGACTGATAGGTAGCAGGTGCATATTACAAAATTCATAAGTCTGGTACAAGCCATCGATGTACTCTTTGTCTGAACATTCTCATATAATGAGTTCATTAATTACAGTTTATGATGGGTGTTTCGCAAAGCTAATTTCTAACAGAGCATTAGTATGGAGTAAAAAAAGAATTGGACAGAAAGTAGAACCTTGAGGGACTTCAACAATTAGGTAGAGTAAATGCATCAAAAGTCACAACTTTCAGCTAACAGTAGACTTGTTGGGATACTGGGGAAATGATGTCGAGGGGGCACAAAGAAATACTGTGCAGTAGTAACACTCGACGTGTTACCACATTACCTCGTCAAGATGATCCTTAACCACTTCACTAACAGGAAGCTGAGGTACCATACGGACAATGGCTTTAAATACTACAATGTCTCCGCGGGAGTCCCCCAAGGGTCTGTCCGTGGGGGACTCCTGTGGAATATAATGTATAACGGAGTTCTGCGATTAACGCTGCCACAAGGAGTTAAGGTCATCGGCTTTGCTGACGATATCGCTATAGCCAAGCACATCCACGAAGTAGAGTCCGCCACGGATGAAGCAATCGCTAGAATCAAAAATATGCTAGAGGTTGCCGAGCTGAAATTAGCTGACCACATGACGGAGGCTGTCTTCCCGCAAATTTCCGGGTTGAGAGCCAATCAAGAGTGGTTTAAAATACTTGGGTGTAATGCTCGACAACCCGCAGTAATAAGACGTCAAACAGCGCTTTACGGCATGCTGCCAAATATCGGTGGACCTGGATACGTGAGGAGTATTCTGCTTTCCAGAGTGCTAACCTTAATACTTTTATACGCTGCTCCGATCTGGGCAGGAGCTCTTACAACGAAAGAGACGAAAAGAAAGCTCTCGTCTGCATACAGGCTCTGCGCAATAAGAACAATATGCGGTTTGCGGACAATTTTGGACGAAGCAGCCTATGTTATAGCGGGTATGGTCCCTATCGACATTCTCGCCAATGAAATGCAAAGGGTTTACCTTAGGCGAATTACGAACCGACAAGAGACCAGCGTTATCCGGAGATTAAAAGGAGAAGAAAGGGCAACATCTGTAGCACTGTGGGAAGCCAGGTGGAATAACACGGAAAAAGGTAGATGGACCCACAAGCTGATCCCCACAATCGAGGTTTGAACAAAAAGAGCACACGAGGATTGTAACTACCACCTTACGCAATTCCTGTTCGGTCACGGCGGCAATCGGAAATATCTTCACAGATTTGGATATGATAGCTCGCCTGTCTGCCCAGAATGTCCAGAGGTAGAAGAAGATGCGGAGCACGCAATGTTCCATTGTAGACGCTTCACAGAGGCAGGAATTGACCTACAGATCGTGGAGCTTCTAGTAACAGGGCACATAGCATAGTAATACCTAATGGCAATTCCGCGGGGAGAGTCGTAGAAGTGTGCAGGATGTGGATTAGTACGTAGGCGTACTCCCGACTCGAGTATTCGAAACTTCGCCCATTGGGCTCTGCATAAGTTTGAAGAAAATCCTGAATTCAGCGATGAAGCTCATTTTTGACTTAATCGCTTTGTCAATAATCAAAATATGCGTTATTAGACAGGAACAAACCCACATGTGCTTCAAGAGACCCCATTGCATTCACAAAAAGTGACCGTGTGGTGTGGATTTCGTGACGTGATTGGTGTGATTGGATCGTATTTTTTCGTCTATTAAAATGATCGCCATGTTACGGTGAGTTCGCTATCGTTCCGTGCTGGAAGACTATTTTTGATCAGAATAGGATGGACTTGACATCGGTGATATGTGGTCTCAACAAGATGGTGCCACATGCCACACATCTGAACAAACAATTGATCTTTTGAAGGGGAAATTCGGTAATCGTGTAATCTCGATAAATGATTCGATCGAAATGCCACCTTGCTCATGCGATTTAACGCCATTGGGTTTCTTTTTATGGGGTTACCTTTACCAGAGTTGGTAACGTTGTTCAGATGGGATTACGTGGAAAACTTTTTGACGAGTTTTAATACATTATGGGAAGACCACTGTCATGATTTTTCAGAACTCGTGCTTCCATTTTCTTGAAAAGGGTAGGTGCAAGAACAGGTTGGTAAAGCTCTTTTTTGCAGCAATTTAATGAAAAGATCTAGCATTTCATCTATGTACCTACATATATAAGAGAGATGTGAGGTAAAAGCACACCCTATAGGAGACATACATATTCTGGTAACTATTATTGTTTCAAGCGAACCTCTGCACTCTACTTTTATTTTTCTCCTTAGCAGAATTGTAAGGACCTAATTTATGGGCAGGGGGTTTGCTCACCGTCCTGAGTAATAGTCTTCTTGGTAAGTTTACAGAAAACTTTATACATAAAAGTACTTAATGACTTCCTTCGGCAACCGGTAATTTGTAAATGTGGTATTAGGCTGTGAATGATAGACTTATTAGACTTTCCAAGTTTGTAGCGAAATTAATTTGCATGGAGTAGATCATGAGTTTGGAATGTGTTCCTTGTGTATAATGATCGACTATTCTCTTATTGTTGTTGGATCAGAAATAAACTCAGTCTAAGAAAGCAGACAACGATTGATTTTCCCCTTGCCGACTTCGGTATGCTATGGTATGGTTACATTTAAAATGTAATGCAAGAAACGCCTTTTCCAGTTAGTGTTTTTTTTTTTTATTTGAAATACTGTTCTACTTAATCTTTGAACAAAATTATATTGTCTGCAATTAGGGAGAAATAAGACGAATTACTAGGATGGTCGTGTACTCTTTTCTAGTAGGATGTTGATATGTTGCCTTCCCAATGAAGTCTTTTTTTTGTCCAATTCTCATTCGACTGCAACACTTGCTCGAATTCCGCTAAACCGAAGTGAATCCAAGTGAATGCTACCATACTTGGGGTTCTATCTACGCAAATTCTTCAGCCACATTGGTATTTTGCTGACACTACAACTTACTCGCAATTGAAGTGAAAATCGACGCCTTGACCCACATACCACTCTATTTCCTTGTAGGCAGTTCGGTCGAAAACCTTGGCTAGAGAATTTTCAACTTTTCTATAAAAATTCCTTTCCTCTGTTACCATGTTACACATGACTTGTACTTCACATAGTATCAAACTCCAAAGTAACTGTCAAAAATGTGATCTCAATCGAAGTAATAATCATAAAAGAAAAATGAAAAAAAAAAAACCATGTGTAATAAAAAATGGGTCATTGGGCTTATACATGCTCACATCATCGCCCAACTCAAATGTGTCATGCCATAGAAATGAAAGGCGGACAAGAACAGCCAACAGTGACGGAAAGGTGTGCCCCAAAAAAAAAAAAAAAAACTACACTGTATCTGTTGCTCTAAACATTACACAAGCGACTAGGAAATAATAAAAAAAAAATGTCTTTGCTTCGTTGTAGGTACTTTCGTTCCAGTTTAGGTCTTTCTCTTCCATTTCGCTTCTTTCCCAGACGACACTGCATCGAGTCTATGTGTATGTTCCCTGGTTGGTCAACAACCCTGGAGAGTACCTATTGCAAAGAAACGTCAACCGCCCGTGTTAAAACAATACATTTGCCATTTTGGAACGCGGACAAGTAAAAAGGTTTCTGTCTTTTTGTCAATTGCGAATGATTAATGTCTGACCGCATTAGAATGGAATACAGAAACTCACGACGAGTTGACTAATTAATAGGCTCTAGCGCAAAATTCCATAAAGCAGAGACGGAGTTAGGGCGGAGAAAATACCGCTGCGAATGACCCTTTTCGTTAGGTTTTCATATTAGAAAACGTCAAATCATGATTAAGCGTTTTGGGGGGAAGCACCCTTTCGTCCGTGTTCGGTGGAGGTGACGTGTTGCAATGTTCGAACACTATCAAAAAATAAATATCAATTTTGTCGCATTTCCTTGAGCACATACAGTCGTATTTTACGAGACGAGGAATGTATTGACTTTTGGGCGTGGAATTATCCATATGTGCTTGGTTGGCAATAAAGTATTGAATGAAGTGCACGCCCGCGGGATATACTTGTGCAGTCACATTGCATTGGGGGAGGTTTTTATTTTGTTATTGTGTTGTTTCTTGGAAAACTGTCACGAGTGTGTGTTTTTGACATTTTTGTGCAAATGAAAAGAGTTATTGTGACTTTTATGTTAACAAGTAAATAACGATTTGTTTATTTTATTTTTTTTCTATTTGCAGATATTCCAGACATTCCCGATGACATTAAGCATCTACAAAGCCTTCAAGTGGCTGATTTTAGTTCAAATCCTATTCCAAGGTTACCAGCTGGATTCTCACAGTTGAAAAATCTTACAGTGTTAGGCCTAAACGATATGTCATTGACGTCGTTACCAGCCGATTTTGGAAGGTGAGTTTTAATTTTTTTTTTGTGTACATGATTTAGCAAAGTTTGGTTTTAAAATACTGTATTTTCTTTTACAATGGGTATTGACATAAGACGGTAATAGTAAAACTCCGCTTTTCATTAAAATCGTAGCCATAGTTTCAAAGATCGAAACGACGAACACGAAAGAGAGCACTGGTTTCCGTGCGGTGTTAAGTGTGGTTAGTTTCTTGACTGAATTCAGGAATTCAAATAGGGTTTTGGTAATAAAAAACGGGAATAGAAATACTAATCACAGATTTGTGTACTGTGTCATCGTTTCAGTTCGGTAAAACAATATGTTATCAGCTATACACATTAGACTGGCAAAATGCAATAATTGCATAGCACCAGCACTCCACCAGTTCGTATATATCTAATCGGGTTCCTCTGCTATGCATGAAGTTAGCTGCGGTTTGTTTGACGTTTCCACCCGTCTATAATTGTTATTTAATAATGGAAAAGTACATACATACAGGGTGGCCAAAAAACAAACTCAATCGACGTTGTTTTGCTATATCTTTAAAATAATGACTTTACTTTAGGTGGCGCTACAGTCCGGAGTGGACCTGGTCCTCAACCAACAAGCCTCTCCAACCAGCTCGATCTTTAGCTAGCTGCCTCCAGTTTCGCACACCAAGTTGGTTGAGGTCCCTTTCCACTTGAGCGCGCCACCTTAGGCGAGGTCTTCTTCTACTGCGACGTCCCTCTGGGGTGGATCGAAGACTCTCTGGGCCGGAGCATTGTTGTCCATCCGCTCTACATAACCCAACCATCTTAGTCGTTCTATTCAAACTCTTCTGACTACGTCGATGTCATTAACTATATAGCTCGTACAGCGTCCCATGATTGTATTTTCTTCTCCACTCTTCGTCTAAGCAAACGGCACCAAAAATCACCCGAACTATTTTTCTCTCATAACAACCGAGAGCGTCCTCATCCATTCTTGACATAGTCCATGCCTCTGCGCCGTAGAGCAGGACTGGGATGATCAGTATCTTATATAGGATTACTTTAGTTGTTCGAGAGAGGGCTTTGCTACACAATTGCCTTCTTAGCCCAAAGAAGTAGCGACTGGCGAGAGTTAATCTTCGTTTGATCTCAGCACTGGTGTCATTGTCTGAATTTATAGCGGATCTTAGGTAAACAAAGTCCTTAACTACCTCAAACTTATATCTGTCGACAGTGACGTTCTGTTCGAGGCGGTGTTGTGTGTCCTTTTTTGTTGACAGCATATACTTGAAGGATCAAAAAGTGGTAACACCGGCCGGCGATTTCACCACACCCGATCAACCACAAACGCGTCCGTTTTCCTTTGCTTTAAATTTCGTTTAAATAATAAAACTTGTTTAACTTTAAAAATAAGCTTTGATTACCACATACTTTGTTTTGCCCTCATTAACCGTTAAACCCATCTTAGCCGCTTCCGTCTCAATGCTCACAAAAGCACTACTGACATCACACTTTGTGCTTCCGATTATGTCAATATCATCGGCATATGCGCGCAGTTGTACGGACTTTTGCAGAACTCACACGCCAACATCAGAGGCACAACCTCTGATGTTGGCGTGTGATTTGCGTTAAAATCGCTCAGCACAATTTTAACATCATAGCTATGGCACTGCTCGTACGTTTTATCAAAGAGCTCGTAGAAGCTGTCTTTGGCATCGTCATCTTTCTCCTCTGTGGGGGCATGGGCGCATATCAGGCGAATTTAACCTTGAATTGCGAATTGTTACGAGACGCTCGTTCACATGCCTGAAACTCAAAACTTCTTGCCTAAGTCTGTCTCCAATAACAAACCCGTATCCAAATAGACGCTGCTTCAGTTGTCGGTAGCAATCGCCGTAGTAGATATCGCAGTTTTTCATCCTCCTTTTGGCCGGCCCGTCGCATCGCACTTCTTGGATGGCGGTAATGTCTGCTTTACAGCAGTCCAGGCATTCGTTAGTTATTCGGCCGCACGTGGTCTGTTAAGGAACCTAACATTCCACGTGCAAAGCCGAAAGTCGTTGTCCTTATGACGTTTGCTTGGGTTGTCAACAGTTGAATCATACTTATCCGAGGCAGTTGGTGTTTCCGGAATGAGTAACCCACTTCGGGGATATGAGCGCTGCCCATTAAGGGTTCATCCGCCACCAACTCATTTCCAACACCTTGATTCAGTATTGGAGATCCCGGTAGGCCTGTGATTCAAGCATGTCGAAGCAGCTCATATAGGGATAAACACTAATAGTTAGACGCCACCGTTGATTCCATCTAGAGAATTCGTCCGCTGCCGCCTGGAACAAGAGGAGGTGCCTTAGTGAGAAAGCACTCCTCCCCCCTCTCTCGTTTCATCTTTCATCTTTCAAATGAAAGGACATAATTTCATAATTTTTTTTTTTACCTTTAAGTTTTTTTCCATTATTTTTTGAAGACAATATCGGTCAAGTGGACACTGTGATTGTTGATGACCATTTGGGCTCTTTTTACCGCATTTGCAATCATTTTGGCGAGAACTTCAGGATATATCTTCTCGGACTCTTGTCGGACATTCTCTTTAAGAGCTTCCAGAGTCTGTGGCTTGTTCTCATAGACCCGTGATATAAAGAAAAACCCAAAAAAAAAAAGTCTAGAGCGATCAAATCGGACAATCGAGAAACGTATTCTTCACCATATCCATTGTCGAGCGAGCTGTGTGTGCCGTTGCATCGTGCTGTTGGAACCACATGTCCTCCAGTCCCACTTCATCATTTTGCGGCAACAAAAACGCGTTGATGATGGTTCTGTATCGCTCACAAGTCAAAGTAACCTTGTTACCCACGGTAAGTGGAAGTAATGGCACTTTGTGAATGATACGTGGATTCTCAGTGCCCCAGAAGCGCATATTTTGTATCCGTTTAGATGGAAATGGGCCTCGTCGTTCATGATGAATTTCGACAGAAAATCGTCCAATGTGTCGTTGAGGTTCAGGAGAGCGTGTGCGTAGTTTAGACGCAATTGGCGTTTGCAGGCAGTAGCTGATAGACTGTCTGTACTTTGTAAGGAAATATCTTTAAATGGGCTGCAGAGACGAACGTGTAATGGCCAATTACGTGGAAGACGTTGTCAGCTCATCCGCGACATCTTCAGCCACAGCGGTTATATTCTCGTCGAAACGAGCATTACAAGAGCTTCCGGAGCCTCTTCTGTCACGTGTTGTTCCAGGGACTAATCGGCTTAGTGTTTGACGGGTTGGGACGGCCGGGAAATCACTGACGAATTATTTCGTAAAAAAATAGTCACGAGTATTCCGCGATCTTGAGGAGTGTAGCGTACCATGGATTGTCGACGTATATTCTGCATCTGATTACTTCACAAATAAAAAAAAGATATTTGCCGCCATTTGTAAAAGTTGTAGGATCTTCCGATAGGGTGATACTTTTAGGCCACCTTATACTTCAATTTTCTTATTTAAATCCTGTCACCCCTAGAGAGGATAGAGTGTCAACAACGCCTGTGCGCCATCTTGTTTAGAATATTGCATCGCGTTTAAGCTGCCTCCTACTCATTCCCAAAGAGCTTGATTACCCCTAAACCATTCTACGCCATGTTTGCCTACGACGTCTCGCAGTTCTGCCTGGATGCGTGGCATTGCGTATTGCATCGCGCTTGAAATGCCTCCAACTCATACCCAAAGATCTTGTTTACTCCTTAACCGTCCATCCACTAGATCTGCCTAGATGAGTGGGTTCAACTGCATTCCGTATATCCCAATTGAGCTGTTTTCACGAAATCGGGTGTAATGTCTATCGGTTCTTGACCCGTTCACTGGTAAAGTTGTTTGTTGGAGATACGATTGGACCAAAAAGCCACAAGATGATTTTTAGACATCTATTTAAGAAGGACTGCACATGTCATAGTGGTACCCATCTTTCAAGTACTCTACCCATATATTTACACATGTGTGTAGCCGAGAACATTAGTTTTGCCTGCCCGATTATGCTGCACACAACCAGTTGGATGCAACTGCCGTTAGTCGAGACCATAATTCCTAGACATAGAAAGTGGCGTATCTTCTCGACTTCCTGTCTGGCAATGTTGAGTTGAGGGCAGGTGTAAAGAACTGATCAGGGTTTTTGTTTTGGCTGCATTTATTATAAGCCCCACTTTATTTGGTATTAGATGAAGGTCCATTATCCGATGTGAAAGTAGGCAAACATCTTCAGCGTAGTCGAAGTGTTTAAGTTAAGATATCATAGTCCATCGAATTGTAAATTGCTGCACGGAGTACATCGATGATGACAACCAAAAACAACAGCGGTGAAAGTTTGTACCCCTGCTGTGCTCCATCTAGTGCGCTGATTGTCATCCGCAATCAGAAGGTTGCAATCTAAAGTCTTCACTGGATGTTGTTTAGAGTTCCAACCACCGATGAGTTTCTTGGTGATGTTATAGATTGTCCGGCTATCATACTTGATTGTTTCTTCTTCAGTTCTTGAGGCTGACTGACGTTTGTCCCATTTCATATTACACTGCATTTTTTTCTTTTTCACGCGATATTACGGTTTTAGCTCGGTTTTCTCTGCTGGTGAGGCTAATGCAATCCAAGCATTGATTACTGTACGCTCATCGAACCATCTCTAGGTGTCTGCCCATAGCTAGTTGCAACGCACGTTCTTCTGCATTGTGCGGCTGAAGGTCATTGAATAGTTGGCGCAATTGAAGCTCCCTGAGACTGTCGGTATTAAACCTGGTAATATTGAGCAAGTTTGAGTGGTTGCTGTTGACGAAAGCAGTACGAAGGCGCAAAAAAGCTAACATAAAACTTTGATCGCGTTCCTGTCAGATGTCGGCATCACGTCTGCTTCGGAGGTCTATGAAACAATTTCTGAAGTGCGAGCTTTATGGCAATAGGATCGGTCTGGTTTGATGTTCGCTGCATGTCAGTTGAGACCCAACTGATTTTGTACCCGGTGTTACGTGCGCAGTTTTTCGATTTTGATTGCAAAATTATTCTCATCGTTGAAGTTCATTTCTAACTCAAGGGCTTCGTTAAAAAGCAAAATTGTCGCATTCTGGGAAGTCAGCTACCCAAATACATTCACGAAATGCCATTACACCCATAAATATTGACTGTTTGGTACTGGTTTCATACTGGAGGGGTCATTAGCACATACTTCTTCCTGAATGATACTGGGAACACAGCCCCAGTCAATGGAAATCGCTAGCGGGCCATGTTGACTGACTATTTTTTTGATAAATTCTTCACTTGGATCACTTAGAGCATACATATGTGGTTTCAACAAGACGGTACGGCATCACATACTTGGCCAAACAATCGAGTTATTTAAGTCAACGTTCGGTGACCGTGTTATCCCCAGAAATGGATCAGTCAATATTTCATCTGGCTCGTGTGATTTGTCGCCTCTGTCGCTGTGTGAAGTCCATGGTCTATACGAATAACAGGACCTCAGGTCCAACAGTGAACGTCAAATTGCTGGCATATCTCCTGTTTTAGGTGAAAAATGCATGGATTTAGCAATCACCGTGAAGACATTTCCTGTGCCACACTGTGAAGGTATTTTCGAGAAACTCGGGCTTATCTAGAATAATAGAGGAATTCTTTTGGATATATGTACATTTTCACCACAGCCGCATGTATTAATTTCCGACTAATCTAGTCCATATTTGCGGAAAGTGGAAACTTTTTTATTTATAAACATTAAGGTCGATTCGCATTAGGAACTTTATTAAGGCTCTCTGTGCTACATATACAGAGGTCGACTAAATAACAATACAGCGGCGCTTTAGGGTTGCCATTTTGATTACTTATTTACCACATATGTAACTTATAATTTTATTAAATTGTTCACTAATTTATATATGCATTTATTCTTTCAGTTTAACACAACTTGAATCGCTGGAATTAAGAGAGAACCTTATAAAACTTCTGCCCGAATCGATTAGCCAGTTGACGAAATTGGAACGACTCGATTTGGGTGATAATGAAATCGAAGATTTACCCCCGCATCTGGGGTATTTGCCAGCACTACAGGAACTCTGGTTAGACCACAACCAATTGCAGAAGCTTCCGCCTGAAATTGGATTGTTAAGAAATTTGATTTGCCTTGATGTATCTGAAAATAGGTGAGAGACAGAGTGAGGTGGCATTGATGTTAATTGTTGTTTGCACGTTCAGTGTTTATGTACAGTTAATTGAAAAACCACACACAGTGGTGGTTATTTTGTCGTTGATAGAAATACACTATAATTTGTGGTTTTTCTTTATTTTCTTCTTCAATTTGTTATTTACAGACTAGAAGAACTGCCCGACGAAATTGGTGGCCTGGAGAATTTAACTGATTTACATTTATCACAAAATTTACTAGAATCATTGCCAGATGGAATTGCTAAACTAAGTCGTTTAACTATTTTAAAATTGGACCAAAATCGTTTACATAGAGTAAACACAACTATTGGAGCGTAAGTATTATTAAATATGTACATATATGTATTTGAAGTATTAAAGTTTTAGTTTTAACGTACACCATACTCCATTTACTGTATTCGTCCTGATGTCCTACTGACTAAGTTTAAAACATACTTCATTCTCATGAGAACTGATCATAAGAATCTTCTGCACAGAAAAACCTCAATATTTAACCTCAGAACGCCCAAGTCTTATCAAATGATGTTCGCATAGCTGATCTACAGTTTTCAAGGAATGAAGGAAACTTTCTGCAGAATCTCAGAATCCCCTATAATGATAATGCTAAACGACAATAAATACTCGTATGTGCCTATTCGACTCTAGGGTCTCTGACAGGCTTACCAGGCTTAAAGAGCATTATTCCTTCCTTCCAGACGTTCCAGAAGGTGGTTTAAAGCACACCGGCATGTCATAGCTTGCTGAGAATGTTTTCATTGATACATGTACATATATTTTGCAATCGATTTTCGTAAAAGTAAGAACAAATTTAGTTCCAAATGTTCTTAGAATAACCTACGATTGCAACCATTCAACTGCAACAAATAGTGCAAGACCAAATACTAAAAATACTCAAGAAGTGTATTGGGTCGATCGCAATGGATAACTTTGATAAGAATGGTTTATTGATAAGGAGATTACTAATCTCACTTGGGAAATGTGTGCTAGATATGATAAGATTTATTTCAGTCTGCCAACGTTGTACTGCCTTTCTCCTCCTTAGAGACATGAGGCATATTAGGCGGTTCTGTATAGCAGCTGACTTTACATGTTGAATTTGAGTAATTCTGCTTTTCCCAAGTCTGCTACCAACTGGATGTTCGACTTCAACTTCAGCAATTTTTAGTAATACTGCATTCTTCGGTTTTCTCCATATGTACATATAAGATGAGTGATGATTAGAAATAGCAGTGGTAAGAGTATAAAGCTCTTTCGTACTAGTATTTCTTAAAGGCGTGTACGTAAGAGGTAGTAACACTTCTGCCGATTTGTTTCCCGCAGCTTGAAAGAGCTAGTAATATATACCCTTACTGCTTACCATCTTGTCAGTCGGGCTTTTGGTAATTAATTGCTTCGGAAAGGCCATATACGTCTCTCCATCTCTAGAGTTGGTCTTAATTGGAAATAAGAAAGGAGTCATCGTAACCCTTCATCGGATTTTTGTTCGTTTTTAATCAACTTAGGAGAGATCTGTAGGTACTGTGATGAGGCACGTAGTGCCGTCTGCCCAACTGCGTTTGGGCATTTGTTAAGCTTAAGCAGGAAATAAACTGTAACAAGAGGCATGCCGAAGTTCCTTTGGCAGAATCGATAGGATTCTACTATGACTGGCGAGTGTATCGATCATTCAATTCGCTGAAACATCTGTGTGACATTGATAAGATTAGGATTATCGTGTCTAACAATACGCTGAACTTGTTATATATTCACGTGGTTTTAAGAATGGTCATGTCCATTGGTATTGGAACTTTTTGTCTGCACAATGGATTTAACTCTCAATTGACTCCTTTTAATTAAGATAAGTTTAAGTTTAGAAGTCTTTTAGTATTACTGCAATATGGAGTTGTGTGTCAGCTATAATAACACTTAGCACTAATGACTAGGGGCTGGGGAGGTCTGTATTTGTACTTCTCTTTATCAAAGAAAGCATTCCTATCGGATCATAAATGGATACGCTTTCGGTTCAGCTTCTAACCCAGGGCCAGTAATACCGGCAGGAACCCTAGGAGAGCGGACTGGATCTGATACAAAGAAATAGGCAACATCTTAGAAATAAGGCAATCCGCAAGTTATAAATAAGACAGTAATTTGTAAGGCGAGTCCAATAGAACCCCACCTCCATGGTGGAATAGCGACTTGAACTCTAAGGAACCAAGTTACTCACTTTTATAATAGGACAAAATTAGAAGGGGATGAAATTGAGTGGGATGAATACTTAGAAAGTAGGAGACAGTTTAAATAATTATAATTAAATTAATCACTTAATCAACCAATCAAAAAGAAAATCCTTGGAACAATTCGGCGAGTCGATCGCAGATACGAGTAAGACTTCCAGATTCCGCAAGATGCTGGCTAAGAACCTGACAGTTCCCAGCTACATTAAGAAATCTCATGATTCGTGAGCGGAAGTATTGGAAACGTTAGTCGAAACTCACTTTCCAGGGATTAGCATACCAGTGGTTTCCATATCAAATAGGTACTCAGATAATACTAGTTTGTTAAAGTTTGTAGTTAAAATCTCGTCACATGGACGAACTTGCTGACGACATTCTGCCAGTTATGCTTCAGAAGGCACCAGTAAAAGTCAGGTACATGATTAAGGAAATCAAACATTCAAGCAATGTCTATGGTCAGATTACCAGCAGCGTAGAGGAAAGTGAGGGTCATCTTCATACCTAAAGCTGGTAAATAAACTCATATGGAAGCGAAAGACTACAGAAATTTTTATAAATTGTCTAAGGTTAGGTTACGTACCCGGTCTATGGACGGAAGTGCGGGTGGTATTAATACCCAAAGTAGGTAAACCATGGCTCACTTCAGTGAAAGACTATGTACCCATTAGTCTTTCGTCATTTCTCCTCAAGACGCTTGAATGCTTCTCGACATTCATATAAGAAGCAAGTGTTGCAAAGGATATTTATGCAAAGCTCAGCACGCATAATTAAAGGGCAAACCAGTAGAAACTGCATTACATACGGTTGTAGGGAAGATTGAATTACAAGGAATTTGCCCTAGCTGCATTCTTAGACATAGAAGGCGGTTTCAATAACGCCTGAAAAGTTTCAACGTCGACTTACCTACTGGATTTGCAAAATGCTCATTTCAAGAATCATCATAGTAAAAGTTCAATTAGGAAATCCGTCACCAGAGGAACCCCTCAGTCAGGCATTATATCCCCCCTTCTCTGGGTTATAGTCATTGATAGGATGCTTAAGAAACTAGCTCAGGAGTAGGCGCCACTGCGTATGCGGATGACGTAGTAATTTTAGTTCAGGGAAAATTCCTATACACGTTAAGCGAAATGATGAAATTAACGTTTAACAGTCTTGAGAATTAGAGTAGAAATTGTGGACTTCACGTCAACCCGTACAAAACAGATCTGGTACTGTTCAGTAGAAAATACAAGATACCATATATGTACATACATATACGCAGCTACTGCAGTGACCATCACGTTTTGGAGGACATCACACATTTACACTGTGAATGCCAAGGAGTAGTTCGGAGTAGTGTTAAACACTTAGGAAAGTACAGTAAATGCTCAATATAGTAGTGAACTAATCTAAACCGGGTCTGTTCACTGTAGTGAGATTGTTCATTTTAGCGAGCGTGGATTTTTCCATATGTGATTGCTAGAAAACGAGTCAATTAAAAAGATTAATTGATTAGAAAGAAAACCAATTTATTCATAAAAGAATTATCAAAAATAATACATTCCAAAAGAACCTAAAAAATATTGCTTGCTCACTATATAAGATTGTTCACTATATCGACCGTTCACTGTATTTTTTTGACAACTTATAGGAAGTTGGGTCTGCGAACCAAATTTATTAGATAGTAAAATTTAGTATGGAGGTCCAATGCATGGAAGAGATGGTTTAGGTTTAGGTTTGTTACCGTAATGGTTCTCTAGAGATAGCCATGAGCCCACTATGTGGTGCCTATTGCCTTATAAAAATCTCATAACCCTACACAGCCTACTAGGTAGGTACTATCACATCGTAGTTTATCTACAATTTCAGACTTTGTATTGAGAACCACAGAAGACCTGTATTCTAGTTCTTGGACTTTATGTCAAAGTCACTCAATATTTTCTTAACAGATATGTACATATGTATGTAGATATCAGACCGCTTAATTTTTTGGTACGACTTTGGTTGTAAAGGTAGATGCTTATGTTTTCCCACCAGAAATTTAATTGTTCGTTTATCTGGAGAAGTACAACGACCGAAAATTGGAGTCCTTGGTCTCTCTCACTGTCAGGTTTTCAAGACATAAAGGTGTTATGTGCTTTTGATACAGTTCTACGTTTCGCAAATGAGCGCAAAGTAGTCTCCAGCATTCAGTTAACTTACATATGTAGCTTCCTGAGCTGCAAGATATCGGGTGAGTTCCAAAATGTATCATATGCGTTATAGATGCAAAGTGCCAAGTCATAAGTTCCAAAAGTCAAATGAGAAAGTTTTGACAAAGTCGTAGGTTTTTAAAAATATCCTAAACGTTATCGATGCGCATCAACTGAGCAAACCTATGCATCGATAATTTTTTTGATGCTTTCATTTGACGTTCAAATTACTCATTTAAGTTTATTTTTAATTTAAAAATTAAATAATTTTTTTGTGTGCATACATATGTGTTATTTGAGTGCACTGATTATTAAAAACGCAGCCCAATTATTTCTTATCGCTCATTCAGAGCTTTTAAAATAAAAAATAACTTTTTCTGCCGATTTGGCTGCCACTACCAATCACAACATGTTTAGTTTATCTACCTTGATATCGCAATTCTCATAATCAGCCGCGCACTCTGGGTTTTCCGTAATATTTCTGTTCCCAAACATTTTCAATGACATTTTTTTCTAAATAAAATTCACAAAACGGTGCAATAGACGAATAACTGGTTTCCAGTCAACATTTTTTGTGTTTTGTTTATTTTTCATATTAACATACAAAGCGGCTGACCTTGACATACCCAAAAAGGGTTTTTAGTCAGAGCCATCTATCAAGCAAGTTTGATAGATTACCTATAGACCGATCCAAAACAAATACGCTCTACCACCTACACACTGACAGACTAGACGGTGATGTTTTAATCATGAAATATAGGAAAATAAACAATGTCCACCCCGTGCGCCAATGACATCATCAATAGAAAAATAAAGATTCAATAATCGATATATCCGTAGTTACAATAGGAAATACTTGATCTTTAGCTTTTAGAAGACTTAGTGAGCTAATAATTCACGCACACGCTCTTATAACTTGTTTGTTTATCTTTTTTATTTATTTTTTTTTTTTATTTGCAGATGTGAAAGTATGCAAGAACTAATATTAACAGAAAATTTTCTCACTGAACTACCCACATCCATTGGTCGGATGAATAAATTAAGTAATTTAAATGTCGATCGGAATGCCCTCGATTACATTCCGCTGGAGATTGGTATGTGCACAAAATTGGGTGTCCTTAGCTTAAGGGATAACAAACTGAAGAAGCTACCACCGGAGTTGGGCAATTGTACGCTGTTACATGTCCTAGATGTATCGGGCAATCAACTGCAGTATTTACCGTATTCGCTGGTTAATTTGCAATTGAAAGCAGTTTGGCTGTCAGAGAATCAGGCTCAACCGTTGCTGACGTTTCAACCTGACATTGATGAAGCGACAGGCGAACAGGTAAGTGTAGTAGATTGTTGGTCATAAAACATGAGAAAAACATGCATTAAGTCGCCATATGGGGGCGCGATTAGTGGTATAATTTATTGGTACGCTTTGAACTTGTGGAATACATACTCGTACATACATAAGTGTATAATCATGGGAATGGAAAATATGTAGCACGCAATTATGGAATAAAGACATCTTCAGCAGTCAGATTTACTACATTCTGTTGATTTTCACTTACGCATTACAGTAGGTGTTGCAACTTGACACGACCGCGACGTATGTATATAAATTAGAAATGAAGAGAGTTCCTCTCATGAAAATCTTAATCTTAAATGATTCGAAATTTACTTGTGCTAAAATTTATTACCCCACGATTGTTGTCCGAACTAAACGGAGAGAATTTTTGCATCTAAAAAGGATTTAGATATGCACAAGGATGCAGTATGACCTGAGTATTTTTTTATTTACTTACTTGTCTCGACTCGACAACATGCATTCGTGGTCGAAAATATTTTTATCATATTTTTAGAAACGAATGTTCTTCCCAATCTTACTTAACATAATAGACTTGCGATCCTTAAGAAGTCTTCAAGGTGGTAAGGCTAAGCCGCGTAGCATTCAAATAGTCTTTAAATCTTCGTAGGGGAATTCTTAAATATCTTTTTAGCCGGAACATTGTTGTTTTAAAAACGTGGGCTATGTGTTGATTTGTTATTAAAATTGCTATAAAAAAATTCTTCTTCCCCGCTGGTTCGATACTCTATTTCACTAATAGCTCGATCAATATGTATTGTGCTTAAGTGCCTAAATCGTTTCAGGATTGTCAGCATAACATCGAACTTTTACGGCACTCCATAGACCAAAGTTTAACAGAGTTTAAAATAGCTGATTGTACGATTATGGAACTTTGTGCGCAAAAGATCGATTGTTGAACGGCTTGTATGGCACGTAGCGCTTGCTGGAACTAGAGATCATCCAAGTTTTTTTCGCATTGTCGAGAAAGTTCTTGACCTATGGAGTGATGTTCTGTAAAGCTTTATGGTTTTGATTTTTGATTAACTAATCATTACCCCAAATGTTTGTTACTGGGTAACAAAGCAAGAATTACATACGTTTTCTTTTCTTTTGAATTAGTTTTATCGTAAAATGTGGCCGCAATTTCCCTAAAAGCTCTCGTAAGATGGCTGATTAAAATGCTCATAAGTTGTCATTCAAACTTTATTGGGGAAGGAGCAACGCCAAACCTAGCGACTCAATTCCGCGGAAGCTTTTAGATTGCAAAAAAAAACTTCTCCAAAAAGTCCCTAACACCCAGCTGTGTAGCGACTTCCGAATAAAGTGACTACAAAAAATGTTCTCTGGGCCATGCGGAGCTTTAAACCTTTCAAGCCCTTAGGACCTGACGATACCTGCTGAGATTTATCAATTTTAATACATATTACTCACTGTGCCATCATGTTTGTATGTCTAAATGTCGTTCGAATTCTCAAATTGTGGTCTGAGGTTGAAGTCGTTCTTCTACCTTAAATTGAAAAAGTTAATTAGTCCTCTTTGCAAGGAAACACTATGTTCGCCTTATAGACCCTCCTACGATTAATGGCACCAATCTCCTTCACAGAAAATGTAATATACTTCAGTATTATTTATGATGGGAAACTAAAGGCCAACCTACTAGAACCTGGACGGAAATGAAATGTAGCTATTCCTGTAAAAAGGTTATAGATACGATCGCGGTACGTAATCGTTCAGTGACTTGCTCTTAAAAGGTCCGTACACCTTAGTCAATTGCGAAAGTGAAAAGATAAGATAAGATAAGATCAATTTTATTTGCATTCTTAAATATAAACAAGTTTGTATACAAAAATTTGACATTACGTAACAAATATACATATAAAATAAAAATTAAAAAAATTCTTGTAATGTTTATTTGAGGACTAATACTTTTGTTTAAAAATATTCATTTACAATGTTTTCCCTACACTAGCCATCTTGCAGTACCTTGTTAGTATTGGAACGTTTATTTCATTTAAAATCTGCATTTGCAAGTTTTGGCATACCTGGCTGTAAGTTGAATGTATGGACGGAACCAGTTGCTTCCTCAACAAACTTCTCCCTCGTCTGTTCGTTCGTGCGATCAGCTGGTAAATTCCTTGCACCTTCGAGACTAAGATCCTTCCCAAAACCACTAGCCACATCCAACCACTCCTTGTAAAATCCAACTTTACTCCGTATCGTGTGAAGATCTGTTTTTTTTTTTGGCAAACGATAGTCTGGCATGTCTAGAGCTAAAGTGCATCCTTGCCTAACTCCTGAGCAAGCTTGAAACCAATCCGATAAACCAGGCGAGCAGTACATGCAAGTATCTACTTAAAGCTGAACCGTATTGGTGCGACTAACCACAGATGAGAATATGTCTCGACGTGTCATATCTCGAGAAAGATTTGGTCTAACCTGGATCATAAGTGTAGTTGGTTATGTTAAGGTGATCACAGATCACTGGACACTGTTTGATATGTAAAAATGCAAGAAGGTCAGGCCTCTTTTCAAATGACTTCTCTAGGAGCTGTAGGTACGAACAGGAGCTGTAGGTACACCTGTACGGCCCTGACCCAAAAAAAACTGATCCAGACAAGGGTTCTTCTCTTCGACAACCTCAGCAAAATGGCTTCCTTAGACTTCATGAGCTTCTCGGCTTGGTTTAACTAGTACCTGTAAAGCCAAAAATGGAATTCCATGGTCCATGGTATCACAATGAATCCCTTCTGCTCTATGTATGTCTGTACCCACGTACAAAAATCAACCTTAATATTAACCTAGTGCATCGGGATACAGAGCAAGGTCTGAATTTCAGACAACACCAAGGTGTTTTTCATGGCCTCACTTTTGGTGAGTGTCTGATAATGACTGTCATTGAAGGAGTCATTGTCATAAGTATTACAAGCCCATGCTACAGAACTTTTTGGAAGCAACCGCGTGGTCTCGACTTGGTTTTTAAAAAACACAATAAATATCCGCTTTTTGACCTACTCTAATAATTTTGTATTTTTGTTCTATTTAGGTGCTGACATGCTTTCTTCTGCCACAACTGGAATATCAACCTGTTGCTCCCGGTAAGTTTAACATTTTTTTTTAACATTTACTTCATTATAGAGAACAAGAGTATGCATTTTTTTAAAAAATAAATTATTTATAACGTTAACTCCAGTGAAGAGAACTCTGGTACCAACCTCTCGTTTTGATAGTGAATTTTCTCTAGAATATTGGATCTAAGAATGTCGATCTGTTTTGTTAAACCATGAGTAGAAGCCAATGTTAATCCGATTGGTCCATCTCAGATATGCAGTATTTTTTGGTTGATAAACTGGACAATCGTCGGCAATATGTACTTACTCCTATTGCAAAGTCATGGAAGGAGTAAGGACAGCAGAATTGGAATGCGACAACTGTAGCGCTCCTTAACTGTCCTCAGAGAATGAAGTCCAAACAGGTTAAATTTCATTTTCTCGTCGGCAGTTCCCAAAACGAGAAATAACCCAACCTGAGAACTTGGTTTGCAATAATGTCATGGTTTTCGGTGAATTATTGCATCCCCCATTTCCGTCGAAATTTTTTTTTTTTGTGGTATGTCACGGTAGCAATCGCAATGTCAGAGGGAGGTGTTTCTGAAACATTGGCTTTTACGGTGTCGGTGACGTTCATCAAGTCATCTGAGGATACTAGAACACATTCATCTTGACCCTATTTTTAAGATTCCAAATACAATGCTTGACATTGATTCTCTAGAATTTTCGAGGTTTCTTCAGGTGACCAAGGTCTGTCGCGAATGGTCAAATAACATTACCAAGTTCTCAAATATGATACACGATGTTCGAAATAAATCCAAGTCACCAAAAATATTTAAAACAAAAGTTTACACTTTTGAACTACGAGTATGTGCATGAGAATGGTAGTTAAGGTAAATGAAAAGGAGCCCGCAATTATATATTATCATAGTTAAGCAGCAGTACTGACCCGTAAGTCCTACAAGGTAGGTCGAAATTTGTCTGAGACTATCTCAATCTCCTCGAATGTCTTGCATCTATGAACAAGGTTACCGTAGCCTGGATTCCAGGTCAAAAATATTTCGGGGTTAACGAACACTCACCACCTAAGAGTACCCACTTCAAGATAACACCACAGGAGATATTCAGACACCCTGAGTATGGGCTAACATTAAAGGTATACAAATATAAAAAAAATACAAATATTTGGCGCAATAGGTCCATGTGGGACCCAGAGTCTAGCTTTTCACAACCATTAATGCTTGATGCAACTGAATTATTTCTTAAAGGGATATGTTAAGTTGCTGGTCTATGCCAAGAAACCAACGACTATTAAATCATTGAAAGCCAGCGTTGTCCGTGTTATTCACAATATACGTCACCAAATTCGAAAATTGGACTTCTTAAATCCATTTTTTAAGAGGCACCCGCAATGCACATACACTACCGCTCAAAAGTTTGGGGTCAAAGAATATTTAACAGTTTGAATCGATATAACTTTTAAACAATAAGGTATTTAAAAAATTTATTTTTGTAAGTATAAGGTCGATTTTTTTTTACTAGAGGAAAACAAAATTTTTGGAAATTTTACTATTTTTTAAATGGTAATATTCTATTTCAAATTCTTTTCATTACAGTAGTTTTGGATTTAAGGTACTCCCTACAAAGTTTTGAGGAATGTTTGGGTTCGTTGTCTTGTTGGAGCCAAAATTTATCCCCAATTAAATGACGTCCTGATGGAAGAGCGTGGCCCATCAAAATGCCTTTACATCTCTCTTTGTTCAAAATGTCATCGATTTTTACCAAATCTCTAACTCCTTGGTAATAGAACGATCCCCAGACCATAACCGAGCCATGTGGAGCCATCTTCTCTTGGTCCGATCGACACCGACAAAACCTCTCCTATTTGATCCAAATACTTGAAATTTGGATTCATCGGTCCACAAGACTTTCTTCCACATTTTAATGGACCAATCTTTATGCTGACTTTAGGCTGAGCCCACTATAGCCGTTTTTTGCGATTTTGTGGCCTTAGAAGGTATTTTCGAGCAGAAATTCGACCTTTAAGTCGCGCCGCAACTAAATGGCATTTTACGGTGCTAACATACAGCGGGATTCCTCACTGCCATTGACTTCTGCTCGAATTTCAGGTGCTGTAAGCCGGCGATTCCTCTTTGAAATAACTAATATTTAAATCATCCGAGTTTGTTGTGACTTAAGGTCTTCCGGAGCGTTTTTTGTCATGAACGGTACCCAATTCTGTGAAACGTTTAACTGTGGAGTAAACGCCATTGTACGAAATTTTTAATTTCCTTGAAATTTCCCTGAGAGAAATATTTTCTTTGTTCAATGTTATAAACTTAAACCAGTGACACCATGTAAACGGTTTAATGACGATGGTTGCTTGTGAAATAATGCCTTTTTTTAAATTTTCTCTCTCAATGGACTCGTTATTTTAAAATATGGGGCTGAAGTATGGGGTAAGAAGGTGATTCCAAGCTAAATACTGTAAGAGAAATAAATAAGTACCTAAATCCTTTGTTTCATAAGAAAGCCTTAAAACTTTTTTTGTTGCCTCCTTTTGTAAAAATCTAATTTCGAATTAGTTACAACATTAACAGCACAGTATAAAAATAATAATTTTTAAAAGGATTTCGTAGGATTAAAGCCATTTCAGCTCAGATTTCTGATTGACCTCAAACTGTTGAGCGGTAGAGTACATACAAGTATGCCCAAAATTGTCCTTAACTGTTAAATTGTGGTTAAACTGTAAAAAAAGTTATGACGTTCTTTAAAAAACAGCCTATCTACTTAGGTTTACCAAAAATCTTCAATATAATTTCTAGTTAAATTATATTTGGACCAGTACAATAGATTTTATCTCATTCAGGGCCCTAGCTTAGCATAGCGTCAGTAAGTGTGTTTAGGAGAACATCGGTAAAAAAAAAACTATTTATTTTAGTAAACAAAAAATGCATATTCATAGTTCTCTATAATACCTTTAAGTTTACCATAAATAAAATTATGTAAAGTGACTAAACTTAATTTTAAAATAAAAAAAAATAAAGAATATATATAAAAATACACAAATTTTCCAAAAGATTATCCACCGGGCCAACTATACAGATCTAGCGAAAAATTCAACTCAACCGAACTCCTCTTCGAGTATTATCAAGGTTTGCTGCGTTCTTAAGTCATTAAGTCCTTAATCGATATGCACGCCACAGTAATAATAATTATAATTAAAAACTTATCGTTACCCGCATCCATGCATAAAATCTGAAAGAAAATTTAAAATTTATTGCTCCTGATTACATTTTGTGTGACAATTACTAATTATATCATCTACTCGTATCTATGCAGTTGATATGCTTCGCATTTGTATTTCTACTAAATTATTTACCAGACCGCCCATTGTAGGTTATACTTGTACTTGTTGCATTTGAAGCCCAATTACTGTACATAAATAGAACGCTGCTCATTTGATAGAACTTCTTTTTATTTTTATTTTTCTTTTTTTTGTAAAAAAGGACTGTCTGCCGCCGCCGACATTATGAAATAGCACTTGCTAATGCGAAAGTTAATTAACGCTAATAGTTTGGAAATTATAGCGAAAACGAACAATAACACAACGATGTACTTTGGGGGCTGCTGGTCGGCAAAACTTTCTCCTTAATTAGCTTTTAATAAAGTTTACGGTTCATTGGAAGGATTAGTTTTGAGTGAAAACTTTGCTGTGTTGAATGATTGTTGGTTGTTAATTGACTGAGAGTGAGTTAAGGTGCGGGCATTGATACAAGTGCAATGGACCATAGGAAGTCCTTAGCCGTGGTGTTTTTGATGGGGATTTAAATGCTTGATTAAAGTTGGAGTTAAACTTATCACGGTTAACCTGTGAGACTGCAGTTATTGCGAATTTATTTTAATTCTGTTGAGAGATGTATTTTAAAAGCAAAGTTATTCGTCGATTATGGGAATAGTTTGTGTCTTTGAGGAACATCCTTTCTGTTGAAAGTTGGAGAATTATTTTTTTCTCCATTGGTGTAGTTAGTGTAAGTGTGGTTATAGAAATCCATGTCAGAGTGACTGACTGTTCTAATCATAAGAGACACAGGTTGCCTTCATTAAGGACGAAATCAATTCATAACGCATATCAATCAAAATTATGGTACCATGTGCTTTTCAAGTCAACACAGAGTTTTTAAATCGTTCAACAAATATCCCTATCTACATAGTTGACGGCGATTTACTGTAATTATCATATTTAATTACGAATTGATTTTTTGTTTACAGAAAATAACGCCCACAGTATTTCAGGTTGGCATTAACGCTGTGTAGTCGCTTTTAGTTTAATCACATTTTAATTAAGTTCTGACACTACCATTACTTGTAATTCGCCAAAATGCCCTAATTGGTTGCTATTGGTTTGGGGACTTAATCCTATCCTGTTGAATAATTTTGAAACTTTCGTTAGTCAGAATATTAATTATTTATTGGGTATTCTTCACCACAGAGTCAATTAAGCGACAGCTACCGTGTAAACCTGATAATAAAGAATATCTCATTAGGAGTGGCCAATGTAATTTTTTATAATGGGGTTATATTTGTATTTCATTGTAAAGTAGACAAGCTGTCAAATGCCCTCCATGGCTATGATTGTAAACTTGGGTTCTTGTGACAGTTTGCATCATTCACATGTCTTTGAAACTCTCGGTGAGCATTCACGGTTTCGTAATTTTCAGGATCATCTTTGAAAGAATATCACTTTCTGTCTCAAACAGTGATGATCTCTTAAGGATTCTTTGTTGGTAATTGTTCATGTTTCTTGCCTCACGAAACCGAGCACTTCAGTAATGAAAAGCTTATAATATCAGAAGTCAATATTTCAGCGCCGAACGTCTGCCACCTAATACTACCTAAGGGAGTATAAGGAAATATTCCCAAGTATCAGTTTTTCCAAAGGCGTCGCAGACTGTAATGTAATTTCAGTCTATCCTATTAAGTGTAGTGACTAGTAGTCTAGTCTTTTCTGCTGAGGGACAACAAAAATGCCTCGGATTTCTTATATACGTCCGAAAGCGTTCGTTTAGTTTACTTGCATCCTACAAAGTTACACCAATATGTTCGTAAGAAACCCAATAATCAATGACGGCCCTGACCAAGTACGCGGGAAGATTCGACGTAGGTTCAGGTCCTGGTAAACCGTACTCTGAACCTTGTCTACCGTCTCCTTCAAAGATCTCATCCCCCGTAAACCCAGTATGATGGTGGACTCAAACAAGAGTCAAGGTGTTCAACCTTTCTACTGAACGAATTTTTTCGAAAACGGTTAACGGGTGCCTTAAGTGTAGCCTGGCTATTGCTGCCGCCGCGTATACTCTAATCCCTTTATGC
Organism: Xylota sylvarum; assembly: GCA_905220385.1. Taxonomy (NCBI): domain Eukaryota; kingdom Metazoa; phylum Arthropoda; class Insecta; order Diptera; family Syrphidae; genus Xylota; species Xylota sylvarum. Next base: position 65,420,092 of record LR999958.1, on the reverse strand, counting down.
AAATACATACTTGCGTAGCAAATAGTAAAACCTTGTGTTGTCGTTCTCCACGGAGTCACCATTACCAACGATTTGACTGATTGTGGAGTCTTCCGCGAATACCAATTAAACTTTCGTTCATTTCTGACTCAAACCCTAGGCAAGGTCGATGCTGATCGAAAGGAAATTGGCTTTAATTTTGTTCAACAGTTAAATGTCATTGTGTCATATTTACAGTCTATTCTTGGTTCAGACCCTCGCCTAATTTCATTGCGTTATTGATCGGTGTTCGATCGATGATCGGTAACCTGACTCGGTTAGGTCATCGAAACTTCAGTGGGTATGATACATAGTTAATACATCCTATCCCAATAACGGTACATATCATGATACAATGTATAGGTTTAAGTTAGTGTGACTGTCTGTTCCAGACACACTTATCCCATTCCATTCAGGCTACCCAAGACTAATTAAACCTACTGAAGCTTTTAATGGAGTAAAGGTTGCTCATGACGTATACAATATGCCAATTCGCTGAGGTCATCGAAGAAAAGAGTCTCTACCGCTCCTGTAGAAATTATTTGAGAAGATAACCCAAATTTTTAGCATATTGGCCGAGCAGACAGTGTCCAGTGAGGATACGCATTACGTAGCTTGAATGTGATTGTTTTAGCATTACCAAACCGATATAACGTTTCTGATCCAGCTTAGGCCAGATCTGTCTCGAGGTAAGACATGCCGAGTCATTTTCCCATTCCTGGTTGGTCTCATTAGTTGCATCCAGCTTTGGTAGATGTAGCAAAGGACATATCTAAGGTTCACCATTTTGGCAGAATCCTTAAAGCTGGCTACTTACTTACTCAACGGGCTCTCGACCCGTGAAGAGTTTCTGCCTGAGACACGGCAACTTTCCATTCTCTTCAATCCCGGGCACGTTGGTTCCAGTTGTCTAGACCAAGGACTCTGGCATTCGTGAGAGCTTGATCCTTAAAACGGAGGTTTGGTCTTCCTTGTTGTCTCGAACCTGGGGGCTGTGATTTGAAGATCGTCTTTGCTGGAGCATTATTGTCAATTCGCTCGATGTGGCCGAGCGGACATGTTTTGGTTTTTTGGACTACATCCACATCTTGGTACAGGTCATAGAGTTCGCAGTTGTATCTTCTCCTCCATTCGCCATCCTCGCATAAGGCACCGAATATTCGACAAAGAATTTTTCTCTCGAAAGTGTTTAATATCTGCTCTGCTTTCCTGCTTATCGTCCAGCATTCGGTTCCATATAGCAGAACTGTCAGGGTCAGAGTTTTGTAGACCATGCATTTCGTCCGACTTGCCGTAAAAGTCTCTAAGACGACTCGCTGGGAGCGACCGATGATGTCAATGTTGTCTGCGTATCCCAGCAGCTGGACAGATTTGTTAAAGATAGTGCCTTCCGTATTAATATCATCAAAACCGGCGGCCTTGTTGTTCTTCACCTTTTTGATAGCTGAGCCAACCTCTTTAAAACTTGGAGGGTTGTGGTTTCTTCATTGACTGGATGCTGGTTCTCTTCTTGCCCATTAAACACATCTACTACGGTGACTAGGTTTCCGTCACTGTTTCGAAGAGCCTGCGTTTCGGCCTTAAAGCTAGCTGCGAGTTGCTTGACTTTCCTAAAAAGCATCCGGATGTTATTCCTATCGCGGGACTCTTCGATATCCTTCAGCTGGGAGACTGCGTGCGCCCTTTTCTATACGCAGGATCTTCTTTTCCTCCCTTCTTCTGGCTCGACATTCTTCTCTCGCTGTTCTTGTTTTTCGCTGTAAAGTTTCCATGTGTGCATTTTCTGTCACTTTGTTCCGGCACACGCATTCGTCATCGTACAAAGGGCTCTTTTTGGGTGGTGGACGGTAGCATATAGTGGTCTCTGCTACCCCTTTGATAATGTTGCGCCACTGGTTCCACAGATTGTTGGCATTTGTGAATGGTGAATGCACAACGGAGAATCTCACGCTCAGAATTCTCGTACCGTCAATATGCAGTTACTTAGATGTATCCAGTATCTAGTATCCAGTATATGAAGAAGCATCTTGCTAGTGTTGTAACCATCAGTCATAGGACTAGCTTGGTTTTGGTATTTTTTAAAAATACAATCAGACAACTATGTCTAAAATGTCGTGCAAACTTCCATTTTATGTGAAGAAATCTGGCGTTTGGGGGAGAATTCGATCGCTGTCTTTGATGTTCAAAAATCGTCAACAAAGTATCAGTTCGTATCCGCGACTTGTTGAAGAGTTTCGAAGCAATTATAATTTTTATGTTCTTACAACGTTTATTTGTCAATCTAAAACACGTTTGGACATTAATTTGTCTGGATTTGAACATTAGTTCGTGGACATTGACTTTAAATATCACTTGACATCCTGATTCACTGTTTTACTAGAAAATACATTTGCTGCTGGTGGTGATCAACAATTTGTTGTGATTATTGTTCTTTAACATCAACTTGTACTAACTTCGCTACTTATTTCGAGAAAAAGTGGTGCCAAACTTTTATTTCATAACAAGATTCCTTTTACATGAGACTTATAATTAAGGTTTGTTTAGTTTTTGGTAAAGCTTTCGAGAACCATTCCAAAGCAAAATCTCTATAGATTTGATCGTACTGCCCTCATATTTTATCTTTTTCTTCTGGCGAAGTTTAAGTTGTTCGCTTCTGTTGGTGTATGTCGCGCGTTCTGTCCCGTCTTTTTTCTTTGCTGCATGTGCCTGTCGGCACAACATTATCGCACCGAGGATTTTATGATGATGGACGAAAGAATAGCAGCACAGTGTTGCTACTGGTTTTTAGTATATCATACTTGTTGGGCTGCATTATACTTCTCCGGTGATTAATGGACACTTAATCCACAAAGACTTTAACGGTCACGCTTACAGATTTTTGCTATTAAATTTTCGTATTAAATTATTTGGTTCTATAGGATATACATACTTTCTAACTACATTACCACAGATGACCTCTATTTTAGATTTTTGCATTAACGCTACGAGTATTTTAACCTCAAATTCAAATTAAGGCTTTGTGTATGAGCTGGTGGAAGCAAATTCTTGGGACTTTGTTTTTTTTTTTTATCGATGTGAGGAGATATTATCTCGTAAATATAAAAGTTATTATTCGATTTTTTTTCTAGCACGTTTTACGTGCAGAGATTCGTTTATTTTTCAGTGGATGTGGATCTATACAGTATACACGAAAATCATCTCATCTGCGTCACATCTCTGCAGATCCATCATCAGGTCTACGATACTTTATCCGGTAGAATTCTGCATTTAATGTTGCTCGTACCTCTGTCCAGATATATGTATGTATGTATCTGCATGTTTACGAGTGCATCGCAAAAAATCCTGCAACAGTCTAATAATCGTGTTGTTTGCAGTCAGTACGGCTGTTGCTACATTTCAACAAAGCCTAAGTGATGTACCATCAAATATATACATATTCAATCAACTATCCAAGAATTCTGACACCAAATTTGAGATACACTCCAGCAGTCTACAAGGAAAATAATCAGTCATTGACAGGTGAAGCCAATCATCGATTTCTTGAGTTTATAATCAAATTGTCTGAAAAGATAAGCTTTACAATCATTAGCAATAGCGAGACGTCTTTATTCTATACTCAAGGACAACGAACTGTTCCAGCATGTAGGAATACTCATCGTTTGATTTCTTGAAAATTCACGATCAATATCATAGACATAGACCATCGACTTGGCATAGGCCAAGGTATAGGAAAATATCCATAGGCGTCAAATCACACGATTGAGGCGTCCAACCAACTGGTCCATTTCTGGAGATAACGCGGTCACCGAACTTTGATTTCAATATGGCGCCGTTCTGCTCAAACCACATGTGCTCCAAGTCATCCTTTTCAAATATACAGTCAACATGGTCTGTTAGCGATCTCCATTCACTGTGTTGTGTTGTCATGAAGATCATTCGGCTTCAGTTCTTGGGTCAAAGTGGTCTTATACGGATAGATGCCCAAGTTCTTGCGGAGTGTTCACCAAACTGATCTCAAATATGCCCGATTCGTGAGATCGACGCGAAATCGACATATTTTGACCTCAGTTACACTCGCGACTGCAGGTGCAATATGCTCGGTACTTCTTGCGATTCTTAGTCCTTTTGGCACGGGAATATTAGGACGTGGATATGTTGACTTAAATTTTCGCATCAGATGTTTAATTGTTCGTTTATCTGGACAAGTACCGAACCGAATACGATCTTTAATAAAAAAATCTGCAAATGTTCTTGAAGCGTGTACTTTTCCATGATTAAATGACAATTATAGACGAGTTGAGACGTCAAACAAACCGCAGCTAACTTCACATAATGCCGAGAAGTATAGGGTCTTAAACGTGTGGTTTATAGACATCTCAATCTTTTATATCAGTCGATTCTATTTGTTCCAAATTGTATATGTTCCAAATTGGAGATACACTCCAGCAGTCTACAAGGAAAATGATCAGTCATTGACAGGTGAAGCCAATCATCGATTTCTTGAGTTTATAATCAAATTGTCTGAAAAGATAAGCTTTACAATCATTAGCAATAGCGAGACGTCTTTATTCTATACTCAAGGACAACGAACTGTTCCAGCATGTAGGAATACTCATCGTTTGATTTCTTGAAAATTCACGATCAATATCATAGACATAGACCATCGACTTGGCATAGGCCAAGGTATAGAAAAATATCCATAGGCGTCAAATCACACGATTGAGGCGTCCAACCAACTGGTCCATTTCTGGAGATAACACGGTCACCGAACTTTGATTTCAATATGGCGCCGTTCTGCTCAAACCACATGTGCTCCAAGTCATCCTTTTCAAATATACAGTCAACATGGTCTGTTAGCGATCTCCATTCACTGTGTTGTGTTGTCATGAAGATCATTCGGCTTCAGTTCTTGGGTCAAAGTGGTCTTATACGGATAGATGCCCAAGTTCTTGCGGAGTGTTCACCAAACTGATCTCAAATATGCCCGATTCGTGAAATCGACGCGAAATCGACAAATTTTGACCTCAGTTACACTCGCGACTGCAGGTGCAATATGCTCGGTACTTCTTGCGATTCTTAGTCCTTTTGGCACGGGAATATTAGGACGTGGATATGTTGACTTAAATTTTCGCATCAGATGTTTAATTGTTCGTTTATCTGGACAAGTACCGAACCGAATACGATCTTTAATAAAAAAATCTGCAAATGTTCTTGAAGCGTGTACTTTTCCATGATTAAATGACAATTATAGACGAGTTGAGACGTCAAACAAACCGCAGCTAACTTCACATAATGCCGAGAAGTATAGCGTCTTAAACGTGTGGTTTATAGACATCTCAATCTTTTATATCAGTCGATTCTATTGATTGTATATGTTCCAAATTGGCTGCCATGGAACCATGTTTGGTCCTTTGTCTGCGATGGTACATCATCTGAGTTGGTACAGTGAATTTGGCTTGTCCCCTGATGTTTTCACTCTTAGTGTATTAACCCAAATTGTTGCACCGTCTACTATTGCTATATTTTCTGTTAGACCTCCATAAGGGATGTGACTTTGTTGCATTAGCTCTCCGGAAGTTCTGTATAAGAGGTCATTACCGGCTGAACTGGTGACGAAAACTGTTTTAGTTTTGTGTTAAGCCAGGTCTAGTCTAACAATACAATCAACTAGTCTAACAAGTCAATCTTGCAATACAATAGCATCAGCGTATCCAGTGGTTGGCAGTTCGCAACCTTTAGGTAGTTGTTGGTTCTTCACACGGAATCGAACCTGCTCTGCTCGCATTCACTATACTTTTACCGGTATTATGGAGCAAATACTTTTTATTTATATAATATAATATATAATATTGAATTTTTAGTCTGTCTCCGTTTTCTTCTATGCTATTGGGCTTCCATAGCAGCAGTCTATATTTGGTATCTTTATTATTAACGGCGATGCTATATGTAGCCTCAGTTTTCTCGCGTATTTTGTCCCGCCAATTGATAATATCAGCGATATCAGCACCGACTTTTCTGCTGCTTTGTTAGTTGCGTATGAAGGTGTTGTTTGAAAGTAAACCTTGGACTTAAGACTTTTCTGCTTGTGATAAGCACTACTTACGTATTGCCCTCAACCTCAGGCGATCCTCACGCTTAGATGAAGTCTTCCTTCAATCCCATTTAATTTCCTTGGGATTATAAGTCTAGAGAAGGTTAGTAGAAGGTTATTCACAGTAGCGGTCCTAGTACCGAGCCTTGGGGTATGCCGATTGTTGCCTTTTACTGTCTTCTTCCATCAATCTGTGGCAATACTCTTTTTCTGATATAATTCGTATGTTCTGCGTAAAGTTCGGCAATCATTTGGCATTCTTATAGAGTATTTCTCCAATTTGCTATTTTAAAGGCGTTTCTCGATATCTAGGGCGATTATGGTGTTTTACTACTTTTTGTCGCACTTCTATCTTTCTCCTTCAATAACATTTAACCTGTGTTGACGCGTATATTGGTTTGGTCGATTGTGGAAGCATCCCGATTTCCAGCAAGAAGTCTGATGATGCGTTTTAATACGAGTATTTTCCCTGGGTATCTAGCATATGCGAGTATACCCATGTGTGTCTCTCGTATGTGTGAAGAAAGGCAATTGGTCAGTACTTAAGAAAAATAACTCGTCAATGTAATGGCTCCAGTCCGTTTCTTTGCTTTTCACATTCGTGAACTTTTCTCATTCCTGCTTTACCCTGCATGTTTCTCAGACTTCTTTTTGCGTTTTTTTGGACTCCAATCCATCAGTAGTGGGACTAATTAACCACAAATTTACACCTACTCTAGTGTCCCACCTTAATGGGTACAAAATGTCTACAAGAGTCCTTCTCTTACAAATATTCCGTTTACCTTGCTAAAGTTGGGCCATGTCACCCGGAATGTGACGCATTAAGTTGACCTATTTCACCTGTGTTTGATTTTATAACTATGACTGTACATCCTTCGCCGACTAAATTAAATACTTCAAAAATAAGTTTAATGCATATAATAAATATGCGTGAGTGTAACTAAATTTGGCCCGCAATACTCGTTTAACCTAGAAATTTGTTAATATACTTTTGGCACTTTGGGTAAAGTGTTATAATAAATCATGAAATTTTTATAGGTATTTCCTTTAGATCATCAAAGGCTACTTGATGTTGATGTCTTTTTCCAAAAGTGTAAATAGCATTTACTTAGCGAAAAATGATTTATATATTTTTAAGGTACAAGCTTAAAGCTATAAACAATAAAATATTAAATAAGATCTCTTTCATCTTCAACCTATTTAAAGCTTTTGATATCCCTTTTCTTTGATTTCTTTCATTTCGACCTGTTATGATGATGGACTAAACGTTTTGTTTTACTTAACTTTAAAAAACATTTTATTACTAAATTAACATCAAACAAATTCTAATTGAGTAATTGTCATGTATTGAATTATTTTCAGTAATAAATTTGCCAAAAGATATTAACTAATTTGTTAATATGATTTTATGAATCTAAATCATTTAATATTGACTAGACAAATATGAGATAACATTAAATATAATTAAACATATGAGACACGACGTAATAAATGAATCAGCGATCCAGTTTGTCAAATAATATTGAAAGCGTGACGTTTAGAGGAACATATTTGTCAGATGATTTGTCATCTAAAATCTAATGAGTCATTTTAAAACAAATATTTCTTATTTATAACTTTATAGTTAATTGTTTTTTTTATTGTAATTTCTCTTAAGGCTTTTATAGAATCATAAATTTGGGAGGCATACTTTATGTTGCTTGGAGACAGATTAGTCAGCATGGGTGTATCTATTATGTTTTATGCAACCTAAATACTTAATGTTTTACAACCCTTAATTGTTGACTTATGGCCGTTTTCTTGGAATTTCGATGTTGGGGTAAAATAGAACGCCTATTGGAATTAGCATTAATGATTATATTTTAGCTGCCAGATTTAACGATCTGTGAGCACAATTTGACAAGTTTGATTGATTGATGTAGTTTGGTGCATTCGTACGTAATATTTATTTATTTTGTTTTTGATAGAAAGCACTATATATACATAGGTGTTTATTTGATAGACCTAGCTCTTCAGCCTACCATATCCAAACTGAGAAATAATTTTGCACTTCCTTATTACTTACACACTTAGGTGGCTCTACAGAGCGGGATGAACCTGGGCCTCAACCAAGCCAAGCCTCTCGAATCAGCTGCCTCCAGTTTCGCACACCAAGTTAGTTAAGGTCGCTTTCCACTTATCGCATCGATTGGAAAGAGTTAATTTTTACTTGATTTTTATTTTATTTAATTTACGCTAGTGTGATTGTCTGAATTTATAGCGGATCCTAGGTAAACAAAGTCTTTAACTACCTCAAAGTTGTATCTGTCCGAGGCGTCGGTCTTGTAGGTCCTTTTTTGTTGATAACATATACTTTGTTTTGTCCTCATTAACCGTTAAAACCATCTTAGTCGCTGCCGTCTCAATGCTCAATGCTCACAAAAGCATTACTGACATCACGCTTTGTTCTTCCAATTACATATGTCAGTATCATCGGCATATGCGTTGATTCAACTGATGTTTGGCGTGTGAGTTCTGCATAATTCTTTCAGAACGATGTTGAAGAAATCGCATTACAGCGCGTCGCCTTGCCTAAATACTTCTTTGTCATCAAAGGTATAGGTTAGGTTTTTCCCGATCTTGATGGAGCTACGAGTATACTTTATCGTCATCCTCCACAACCGGGCGAGTGGGGTTTTTTCAAGATCTGCCGTAGTGTCAAAATTTGGTCGATGGCGGTATTTCCTGGCCTAAAACCAATCAGATATGGACCAATCAGATTGCTGACAAAAGGATTTAAGCGTTCACACAGAATAGCAGACAAGATCTTGAGGAGACTTATTCCTCTGTAGTTGGCGTAGTTTAGACGGTCTCCTTTCTTGAGGATCGAACAAAGAATGCTGAGGTTTCATTCATCGGGCATACTTTCGTCCGACCATATTTTGCAAATGAGTTGGTCCATGCTCCTTACCAAGTTATCCACTGCGGCTTTGAATAGCTCGGCAGGACATCAACTTTATTGCATTACAGTTTAGATATCGATATCTTAACTTCATCTAGGTCGGTTGAACGGAAATATAGGATATCATCGTCCAGATTGAATAGTTCATTCTGCCTGACAGTGAAATTTTTTATCCATCATCCATCATACTGGAAGAGTACCTTGCGTCGATCGTAATGTGATCAATGTGGTTGACGGTTGACTTTTGACGGTTGACTGATTTGGAGATCCCCATGTTCTTTTGTGAATATTGAGATGTGGGAATCGCGTACTACTACAAGATTTTTCCGCACTTAGTTTAGTTTAGGGATTTTGCTCGAAAATTTTGTTAACGTGTTTTTGAGTGTTTTAGTCGAATAAACTTGAAGAGATTCAAATGGCCCGCGGATCGCTGCTCAAGCGTTCAGTATGTCGCTTTCATATTAAAATAAGTCATGATGTGGTGCATAATTAACCATGTTTGCAAGTCTATATTAGCTTTTGAAATGGCGAGTGTGTTAAGGTGCCTTCCAATCACATTTAGCGGTTTGCCACATCCCATTTATCAACTTGTTTACTTTTTCCACCCCTTAAAGGCAGATTTGTGTTTAGTAGAAATACGAATATATCAAAGAGAGGTTGATAGGTGAATGTTGACATACCCATACCCATTACAGATTTTCAAAAGGCGTTGTTCGTACTTATTAATTATTCCTAGTTAATATGTAATGTGTTTAGTCGAGTGCAATAATTTAGAAGAAAACATTCAGTAGACGACCATGGATCTTTGGTTAAAAACCGCAAGTTGAAGTTTCTGTGTATAGGCCGTGACCAGGCTTTTATTATCAAAAGGAGTTTGTAACATGTTTATTGGAGTGCAACAGTTTAATAACAAAAAAAAGGAAAAATTGCAGATTTTGTAACATCAAAGGCATTCGCTGATGGAAAATATTTTGAAATAAGTGATAGCAATTCTCCATTTATTTCGGTCTAATTTGACATTGATTCTTCGTCGGTATGATGATTTTAGCTGCAGAGTTCTGGCTTTGCTCCTTTTCGTTAAATGGAACCAGAACTAAATATATATTCCTACATATGTACATTCCAAGTATGCTTAAGTCAACCACCCATCTTCGAGATTGAATCCCAGTGGTTAGAGATTGAATGTAAATTGTATGTACATCATCCATCAGTCTAAACACTCGTTTCTGGGCTGTCGGATGAGAGTGCCATGTTACGCCAGAGTTGACGGTGACAACAAGAAGGTGTATGGTCTCTTAAGAGTCGATTTTTTGGTCAGACATATTCTTCCTGAAAAAAGCGCTTAATTGTGTTTCTTTGTATAGGGTGGGTCATCTGTTGGTTAGCCTTTTATAAAAAAAATATATAAAAAAACACTGTTCAATATTTTTCAACGATTGTGGCTTTATTGAAAAGAGTAAACCTTCCGATTAATTATGGAATATTATTTCATTGAAATGACTGCCTCGGCTGGCTTGGCAGTAGGACATCCTGTCAACCCAATATTTCAATACATTTTTAATGATTTCGGCCCCTATTTCACGACTAGCTTGACCAATATTGTTCTTAAGTGCCTGACTCGTGTCTGGATTGTTCGCATAGCATCAATCTTTACTGGCACGCAATATCACCAATACGACTGCTTACACGACTATTGACCTTAGTGTGCAATTAATCGATTGTTGAATGGCTTATGTGGCACGTTGCACCGTGTTACGGGAATCATACATCGCGCAAGTCCAAATCCTCAATTTCTGGCCATAAAATATCGATTATCATTTCTCAGTAGCGCTCTCCATTGACTTGAAGGTATCTTCCACTCCAAAAATCTGCAAAAATTTGGAATATTCTCCGTTGAGTGTACAGGACGAACACGGGAATATGTTTGGTTATCAATTAACAATTGGTGAAATTGGTGCATTATTTCGACCGAAATTTATTTTCTAAATTCGCACTATTTTGGCAACACAGCAGCGTCCACTTTGGAAGTAACTTTACAGTATTTCCCAACGTTGTTCAAACGTAAATCGATCCATTTCGTACCGCGAAAATATGATATAATACTGAGTTTCTGTACATTTTTTGAGTGCATAAGAGCTGTCACTGTCAAAATAACAGATGTTTCAAAAAGAAACCAACAAATGGCCTACCCTATATATATTAAAGTCCACTAGGTTCGCTTTCCTCCGTTGTTGTTTATGTGATATAAGAGCTCTAACGGGTATGCTGTCTCAGCAGTATGCTATTAGATTGCTGTCGTCGACAAATCTAAAAGTCTTACTTTTTGATGATCCTAGGTCATTAATATGGAGAAGAAATTCCTACGTTCCGTCGGTATTAATAATAAATGTTACCGAAATCACACCGTCGCGATGTCCATCCATCCACTGGTAGAGGATCCTAATGCTTGGATTCGTCTGTCTTTCATTTGATATGATACTTTTGAGATATATTTACGTATGTATAACCTCAATTTCTTTTCTTGCACTATGGGGTCATATTCAGGATCATCCTCTACATTGTAAGGATTGTAAAGATTTTTTTTGGAGAATAAATTAATTCTCCAATCTCTCGAAATACTGCTTCTTAGTACGATCCAGCAGATTGTGACATTATTTTTATATTGTCTATTTTGAAATTTTTTGTTCAAGACGCCAGCATAGATTAGATTGCATAAAATCAGCCGTTGAACAGAATCTTATAGGACCCCACCGGATATTCATACATATTCTCTACACAGCACACTTCCACACATATGTAATTTCGCGTTCCTGAGCTCCTCTAACGTTTTTGGCTTGTTGGCATAAACCAACGACTTAATGGAACCCAGTAAAAAGAAATCCAACGCTATTAAATCGCATAGGCCATTCGACCGGACCATTTCTCGAGATTTCACGATTACCGAAATTCCCCTGCAATAGATCAATTGTTTGACCAACTGTGTGGCATGTGGCACCATCTTGTTGGAACCACATATCACCGATGTCAAGTCCATCCAATTCTGGCCAAAAATAGTCTTCTAACATGGCACGATAGCGAACTCAAATGACCGTAACATGGCGATCATTTTCATAGACGAAAAAATACGGTCCAATCGCAGCTCCGGTACGAAATCCACACCACACGGTCGCTTTTTGTGGATTAAATCTCACAAAGATGAAGTCTCATCACTAAAGATGATTTTTCGATGAAATTCAGGATTTTCTTCGAACTCTTGCAGAGCCGCCTTAAATGATCAAGATGATTCAGTTCTTCAGTTCAATTAATCTTGTAAGGGGTTGGCCTGGATGTTTACCCAAAATTTGTCACAATGTGGACTGAGAGATTCCCAATTCCTGTGAACGGCGTGGAATCGACTGATTTGGTTCATTTTGAACTGAAGTACTTAGGACTGCGATATTTTCGGTACTTCAATCGGTGCGTTGTCTCACTGGCACAGAAACATTCAATAGTGAATATATTGACTCGAATTTATCCACTATAGCACGTACAGCCTGGTGTGGTGGGACGACTTGCCCTATAGGTGCAAGTAAAAATGCACGGAATTTTCGTAATTTCTGATTAATACACAGACACTGGGATAACTTTTCTCAATAATCGTCTTGTTTTCACTATTAATATGAATCCTAGCTGAATACTAAGTAATTTCCAAAGACTTCTCCGAAGCTGAGTCCAATCCTTCCATTATGTCATACTTGTATTTACTAGTGTACTTATTATTCTATCATTTAATCATGTTCTTCCACTCGAACTGAGTATCGAAAATTTTGCAAACAGAAGCACACATGTATTCCTCATAACTACATTTGCATTCAAGTATGTTCTACATGCGAAAAACACCTCTCGAATCACTGTTAATTACATTGCAGTCTTGACCCAGTTCCAAAAAAAAAAGAGAAGAAAAGTGATATGTAATTATTTATGCTAACTCAGCGAATACATGCATCTCGCTACGAGTACAACCGAGAGCAAAATGTTTAAAACATTTCAAAATGTTCTCAAGATAAAATAAAATTAATTAGCCACTTTCGAGACGGAGGAAATTCTCCTTAGTATTTTCGGCAGATGCTTCTGAGTAAATGATTTTCACACGTCTGATTACTCTCAATGGCGAAAACTACGCGCACGTTTAACGAGAATGTAAACAAAGCAACACAGTTAACAGGGCGAAAAAAACATTCTCCCTCCAGCCTCGGATGTTGAACAAATAAACACGTCTCTAATAAAATCAAACAAATTCCACCCCATCCACCCTCGCCCCTATAACATATTCATTTCGATTTACCAGTGCAATTTAACACAGTTCCCATTTGGAGATATGTACATATTTTTAAAATTAAAAATTTGAGGAAGATACGTGAGTAGGTATGTCTTTGATTTTGCTTTTGGTCGTTATCGCTGAGGTGTGACTTATGCAACAGGCATTCGATAAACTAAGACTCGCAGATAAGATAACACGAGGGTGGTATCTATGCTTGGTTGCGATATTTTATGCTTATACGGCTACTTAAGGGGGATTAGTCAAATATTATTGTTACACAACTTGTAGCATTTTGCTAAATAAAGATTACAGTTGACTGTGCTGAACTTTATGCGAGTAAGACAATTTCACGTGTTGACACAGGCGAATAGTTTTTTTTTCCGATGATGTGAGTATATTTTGGATTCTGGTGCACGTGTTGAGATGTGTGGTAAAAGTGCTGGTGTTGATGGATTAGACAAAAGTGATTTAGGTTCAAATTTGTTTCACGGGTTGCAACAGATTATGGAGATAATTTCACGTTATGTTCCTTCCTGGCTAAAGAGATGGTCCGCAATTTCTGCCTTCACTGGATGATATAACATAAAACGTATTAGGTCATCCCTCGTATTATGTACAGTTTTTGAAACCGTACTTTAGCTTTACCCAGTTGCCAAAATTCATCAGCGGACGTCAATGTAATTACTCAACCGACTCAGGTTCCTTTTGATCGCGTAGTAAGCTATAGGACCTCTTTGAAATAAACATGTGACATTGCCACACGGTGACAGGCCAGGAACCTGCACATGTTCAATGGGATGTATAGGTTACGACAGTACGTATATATAATATCTTCACATATTTTTGACAAGATTTCGAATACAGACCTACATACATAGCTTGTCGATTCGGTTGGTTTTATACTGTTCGTATCCATTATAAGTCGAGACAATACTCTGAATATACGGAAAACTCCTCTTCTCGAGGATATGTATATAATCTGGGGATTGAACCCATGAGCGAATATCGGAATCAATAAATTAGGATACTAAGGATAAGTCAATCAGATAGCTGAAGACCAAATAAAACGGGTCATTCTATGATTATAGCCAGAAATATCTAGACAACATGACACCGTATCTATATTTCACAAGACCTTTCTCTCAGAGAAGAATGGAACAGCGGTCAGTTAGCCAACACGATTAAATATGGATATGGGCATACATATGCTCACGTATCTTCTCCGAACCTCTGGGTATATTCAAATAAGTTTGCCTCCCAAACGATAGCAGTGTTTTCCAATCACAGGTGCTACCAGTGAAAATAGCCGCTTGTGAGACTTGGTTGATGGCAATACCAAAAAACTTGTCACCTTTTTCATCAACAGTCAAATAGCAATAAAAATGATTTCTGATATTACAATAAAATCCAAGCTTGTGAAGTGCTATCGAGAAGACCTAAAGGTTATTAAAACACGACACAAGGTTACGCTTTGCTTGGTCCGTGGACATGAAGACATACATACAAGGTAGTTACTGAAAATACCCACGAGTATAGAGAAGAGATCCGCTATATATCATAGAACAGACAAAGTCGCTTGCACACACGAAGTGCAATTTTTGTTCAAAAGGTTTTTCATTACAGTTGTACACTCGGATGTGTATGTCAAACGCTCGCAACAGGTGGGACCTTGAAAAAACTGGTTTTGTCTGGGAATCAAATTACGAACCTCCCGCTCAGTAGTCCAACGCACTAACCACTGAGCTATGGCTCCCAACACCAATTAGACATTCGGTTTTAGTTGCGATCCCGCTCAAGATTCTCAATTGCCCGCATTTAACCATCATTTATTATCGAAAGGTTCACCCTATATCGGATGAATTCTTGTATAATCCGAGGCGTAATGTCGGTTGCAATAGTAAGCGATATTCGGTAATACAACGGTGACATTAGAGGCTCGAATATAAGCCACAGGATGTTTACTAGGAGACCATTTTCTACCTTATATAGGTTTGAAGCCAGATAGTTTGATCCTTAAACCTCGCACAAAGTCCTCAATCGGTCAACGATTAGACGGGCTTGTCTGTTATTTACACACAATTGACTGTCTGCAAGAAATACCTGATTCATTGTTTATACTTTGTACTGAAACATATTTAAGTGTTTCACCAAAACTACACGTAGACAAACCATGGTTTGTCTACGTGTACTTTTAATGAATTTTAATTTTAATGAATGTCAAACTCACGATGGACGATAAACGCCACCTAGCTTGTTGTATGCTTGCCTTCAAGAGAAAATATTGACAAGACCAGCCGATACGTTCTTAGGCCTCAAAGTCTCCTGAAACGAACTTCGCACTTAAGTCATACCACCAATAAAATCGATTTATCGTTTTTTTTTTCGGCTTCAAGCTTGTTAAGCCAATTTTATTAGATAAACTATCGCTTTACATTGATTTATTTTTAATAATTCAATCGTCTGGCATTCACACCAATTACCCTAAACCTTATGTCTGATGATTCATTGGCAATTGGCTATAGTTAGATACTTCTAGCAAAATACCTAAACATGTATAAAAAGTCTTAAAAATTTTATGTTATTTGTAATTTTCAACTTATTTTGGATTGTTTGTTCTTAAATAAATAAATAAAAATGCAGGCAACGCTTACCAATGCTACCTGAAATGATTTTGCGAAAAAAATCTATTTTTAGTTTTATTCGAAAAGAACATTTAAAAAATCTACGAGGGGTGATAGCTTTAGATCAGACTCCAGATGGATGTTACGTATTTAATAGTAAATCGAAGAGAAGATACACATGTACATACATACATATATGCGTACATATGAATATATATGTATGTACGTTATACCGCTTTTTATGTTTCATTCCCGCTGATTACACAGTGTGATAAGAAAAGGATTAGTTTAAGTACGAAAAAGCCTTATGCTGATTTCGATGGATTGCCTTCTTGTACCTTGGGGAATAGACGTCAAGGAAAATTTTTATCGTCATATTTATCATCTAACTTGTAACTTAGCTAGTTAACGTAATACTTAAAGAATATAGAGAAAACTTTTGAACGTTACAAACGCAAACTTGCACTATAAATTGTTCATATGTGACGTTAAGTATCTGCAGCTACCTAAGCTATTACACCAGCCACTAAACATTTAGAAAAAAAAAGAATCAAATACACAAAACCAGATATGCTCAGTAGCGCATGACGCCACGACGAAATATAAAAGATTTATAAATTTGCATGCGATTTCTTGAGATGACATCACACTCAAACACATCTAGTTAGTGTAGCTTTAAGATTTGTATATTGGGGTGCTTAGTTTTAAATTGAAGGTTTTTATTTAACATTTCAACCTTGAGGTCTATTGTGCCACTAATATCTTAGAAAAGTTTGTTTTCTTATAAGAATTCCCCTTGCGTTGTAAATCTTCATAAAATTATTTTTGAAAAACTTCTGACCTGACAACCTCAGAAACCAACCTCAGAACCAACCTCTTCAGGGTCTTTGGTCGTCATATCCCCAAATAATTTTGATTGTCAAATGTGTATCATATTTCGCTGAATCCATTCCAGATTCTCCAAATATTTAGCCTCTATGTTGTACAACGTTTCCTAACTAGGAAGCTTAGAAGCTTCCGCGTGCGCATGTTTGCATTTTCCTTTCTTTTTCTAAGGTTCAAAGAATCTTCATTATGCCTCCTGGCTTTTAGCATTTAACCAACAATGTTTTCTCTCTGTCTGTCTGTTTGCGGGCATACTTAAATATGTCAGTACAAATGAAAACATCTATGGCCGGTTAGGAATTGTGTTACATAAAAGTCAGTAGTTTATAAGGCTATGAGTTATCCTGCCTTCCTCAGAAGTACGAGTGTTCTTGCCACTCTCTTAGGTTTTCTGTTCGGTGTAGCCGATTTTCGCTGGCCTCATTTTTTTTTATTGAGCAGTGCTCGCGTTGCTGTTTTACTGCCAAAATATCTATTGGGAACATTTTCGCTACCACGTAGGATTCATCGCAGGTTGCCCTTAATGCACTTACTGAGTATCTACACATGTTTGTTATGTGATTTATATGTTTTGTCATGGCTCTTGCCCCTAACTTGGGGATGATAGGCGGCAGTACAGCTTAGATACATACTTAAGGTGATTTTTAAATGAGAGCCTCGTATCTATGATAAAACAAGTATTTTATTTACGGTTTAGATATGATTGTATGTCCGCCGACTATTACAAGTGACAGTTTCAGACTTTTTTCTGCTACTTAGCAATACTGCTTCTCTTTTTTCCTCCGCCAGTCTTAAACCAACTGAGGTAAGTCGTTTTTGTATTATTCTTATTGTCAGCTGACTTGGCAGTAAGTCATCCTGTCAACCCAAGTTTTCAATACATTTTCGATGGCTTCGGCCCCTATTTTACGGATAGCTTGAACAATATTGTTCTTGAGTGCCTGAATAGTCTCTGGATTGTTCATATAGCATCGATCTTTAATGACATCCCACAAAAAAGTCCAACAGCGTCAAATCGCAGCTCTTTGCAGGCCAACCAACATCACCAAAATGACTGATTACTCGTCACGTCACGTCACGGCACGTTGGAACCATAGTTCGCTCAAGTCCAAATCCTTAATTGCTGGCCATAAAATAATAGGAACCCGCTCTCCATTGACTATAACGTTTCGTTTATTATCCACAAACCAAAAACCACACACAACTGCAATATTGTCCGTTGAGCACACAGGACGAACACGGAAAAATATTCGGTTATCAATCAGAAAACCAGTCTCAGAATTTTCATCACAAACGTGTGTATTTCAAGTGCAATTGGTGCGTTATTTCGACTGAAATTTCTTTGCAAAATTCGTACTGTTTCGCAAACACAGCCTCCACTTTGAAAGTAACTTTGCAGTATTTCCCAACGTTGTTCATTTCGTACCGCGCAAATATAATACTGAGTTTCTGTCAATTTTTTAAGCGCATGTCAAAATAACATATGATTTGAAAAGAAACCAACAGATCATTCCAAAAACTAAACCCTTATGGTACTGCACCGGTGATCCTGTTCCTTAGGGCCACGATCGGCATTGTGTGCCATAGGGTTATAACCAAATAATAGTTTTTGGAACCGCTTCTCCATTTTCTTCCTTGTAAAGCTTCTTGTGCGGTTTTAACTACCATGTCAATTACGTCTGTTGTTCAGCGTTGTTTTCGAAAGCTATACTGATGTTCTGAAAGTTCTTCAGTTTCTTGAATTGATGCCTCTGGTCTTTTGCAAATAATTTGCTCTAAAATTTTGCAGTTGTATCTAGCACACAAAGCAGGGGGTATGATGATGAATTATCTGGTAGTTTGTTAACTTTGGAAAGAAGGTTGTCTGCATAAGAGTTAGCACTTGACTACATACTGCCACTATTGTGCTGAAGAGAACTCAAGATTTAGTGGCTTGGACATGTATCCGCAAAACATTTCAGATCCATTAGGTTATCCATTTTTTTCTACTTAAAAGGTATTCTGGACACTTCTCTCTAAATCTTCACAGACATATACGTACTCGTATACCAATGGACGATGTAAAGAGTCGAATTTTTACAAGGTAATGCGAACTATTGAAAGAACCATTCACTTCAAATAATATGTACCCTAGCTAGACCTCGAAGGGGTTATCTCTCGTCTTATGGCTAATGGTAATAAAAAAAAATCTTGAAATGGGTTACATGGTAGTCACATATTACAAGTCGTATTCGAGCCAACTGTAAACTATGAAAACATTGAACAGCGGTCATAGGAACATCTCAGATACATTATAAGGAGATCTAGCAAAGACTATCACTAAATAAACCACATTCAACCTTAGATTTATGCAAGGCTTCACCGTCGGTTTCTTGTGCAGGTCAGACTGGGATTATGGAGAAGTGGCAAGGATTTTCTAAACAACAATTTACACAGATAGTTCAGTCGGGAGTGTTCTCAGAAATATTTCAGAATTGACCATCTCTCAGATTTATCTAGTACATACATATGTATCTACAAAGCAAATAAATGATTTTAACTGATAATCTGGCAGTAATTAAAGCTTTAGATTCAAGCTACAAGTCTATTTTTCAAGGTACAAGCAAGTAGAACAGTTTAAAGTCGAACTCGCATCAATAGGTAATCAGCACGCAGCGATTAGCTACATCGCAACTGTAAGGATGTAAAGATGTACTAGGCCTAGTCAGACATCATTCATTAAATAAATCCCTTTTCAACAATCTCAATGAAATCTCAGTTGCTTGGGCCTCTCATTGCAACATAGTCAACAGACTTTTACAATACAAGTCACTTGAGATGTGAACACCGAGACATTTTGTAACAGCTACTTCTACTTACGTACCCACCCCATCCTAACTGACTATATTTCAAATCGCAGACTCTCTGTACACTTATTATACGAAGCAAATAGCATACAACCCTAAAGTTTTTAAAATAATGGTTAAATGTATAAACATTTAATATGAATATATATGATATGTGGGGTGTTTTTGAAATCAACAATGGGATCTTTGTTCAGCATTTATCATATTTTAGGGGAGGCGTTATACAAAATGGATAAGAATTGACGTAAGAGGTTCCACTTCCTTAACCATGCTAAAAGACATCAGCCTTGTTCCACTATAAATACTTTCCCTAACCATAACGAAACAAAAATGCCATCCATTTCAGAATGAATTTGAATCTTACTTTCAACAAACCCAAGAAACCTTCTTTTTTTATACGTCATTTGTACAAATATTTACCAGCATGTCATTGGAGCCAATTATGTAAAGTATAGTATCTACCTATATAAATAAAAATGTATTAATATAAATATCATCCCGTAACAATTGCTTGTTTATGTCTAACCAATCGCTAAGCATTTTGAATATATACCCATATATAGCATGATATGATGAATATCATGACACATTCTGCACTTAAACTAATAAATTTGTATTTTTCTTAAACCTTTTAAGGTACTGGTAAAGAGCAAGAGTCCGATTCCGAGGGTTGGGAAGATCGTGAGGCATCTCGAACACATTCCGTTAAATTTTCAGAAGATTCAAGTACCGAAAAGGATACACCATTTGTACGACAAAATACACCACATCCGAAGGAGCTTAAAGCGAAAGCGCACAAATTATTCGCTAAGGAACGTAGTAAAACGGAAGAAGGTATCAATTTGGATACATTGTCCGAAGAGGTAAGATATTTTTCGTTTAATATAATTAACTGACTACAGTAATTTAAGTAACAATCCAGGGTAAAAAGACTCGGGCCTTAAGTATCAAGAGTTTGCAATACTGGGTACTGGGTGAATTAAGTTAGTCATCGAGACCAAAATGTTCTTGGAAATGAAAACTTAGGCCCACTGTACTATAGACCAAGAGCCCGCAGCAAATTTTGAGTGTGAAACATAACCGAAAAAAATGTAGATGAGTTGAAAGCTGGGGTAAATGTAATGCTATAAACTAAAGTCTTGCAGCGAATAGTCGCGTCTTTAGTGAGTAATAGTATGTTGAAAATTCATAAATTTAAAATTTATATAAAAAAAATTGATAAACAGTTGGTTGTTTTTGATGCTCCTACATATCCACTTAACTCTGATAGTGCAAGACAACACTCTGGGTATTTTTCCTAGGATGAATACTGTTGATGAGAAAGCCGCATTCATGGTCTTGGATCTACTAATCTGTGAACTGTGAGATTGAAACCAATGTTGTTGTATTGATAAATTTTGGTTCTAACAATTATTTCAAAAACTGATTTTTTAAAAATTTCGAATTCGTCTGGCTCGGGTTTGGCCGCGCTCAAAAAGTCTTGGACCTTCATATTTGTCATGAGGGATGGGTTTTCTATCAAATATAGCAAAAATTATTTGGTTATGTCAAAAATTCAAAAAAATGATTTTTCGGAATTTTGAAAAAGCCTTGCACAAGCCTCGCCGCGCTTTAAACGTCTTGGACCTACATTTTTGCAATCACATAAAAATACACTTTACAATGATACTAGCATTGATTGGTTATATCAATTATCTTAATTTTGGAAAAAAATGAATTTTCAACATACTATTACTCACTAAAGCCGCGACCATTCGCTGCAAGACTTTAGTTTATAGCATTACGTTTACCCCAGCTTTCAACTCATCTACATTTTTTTCGGTTATGTTTCAAACCCAAAATTTGTTGCGGGCTCTTAAACTACTAGCTATCGGCTTTGTGTAACAATAACTCTATTGCATCATATATGTACATTCTGTGAAGCAACAGAAAAAACTAATTAGCGAATGATTCTCAATAACTTGCGTTCTCGTACTCATTTGGAACTGATTTAGAAGAGAGCAAGATCAGTATGAGTATTGCTTAGGTTAGATTAGGTTAAAGGGTTGACGGGATAAGAGAAACTTGCAACCGTCACACTTAGATCAGATCCATCGTGATGCCTTGGGGTTATACCTCCCATACTACAGAACCTATGAAAAAAACATATGGATCTTCAAACTATCCCGAGGCGTTAAAGAATTTATGCAAGTCTTGTATTGGATCGGGTTGGGTGGTTGTTTTCGTTTAGCAGGGATATACTTAAAACTAAAAATAAAGTCCATTGTGATACCACTATGGAAAAACTGGATTACCAGCACCGGAGATCTACATGGATACTTCCCAGAACGTGAGGGAGGGCAACCAGTTTCGGTGTGAACCCATGCCGAAGAGGTATGGTTCGCCGTTTAAACATTAAACCAGTTTGACCTGTTGACAAAGCTTTTTATTTTGCTTAAGTCTAGTCTAATTAGATCTCTGAGATCCTCGAAGAAGTACTCGCCTAGGGTTTTTCTTCTCCAAACCGATAAAGCAGGACAGTTACACAAAAGAAGTTTCATGGTTTCCTCGTTCATGGCCCTCATCTATGCAGCTCCTACAAAAATCAGATAGTTCCCCTCTATTATCAGGTAGGTTCCGGTCTGCACCCTCCTAATTTAGCTCGTCTGCCTTGCAATTGTATGGAACATTCCTGTGACGTGTAACCCACCACAGGGATACGTCACACATGGCAGCGATCTAGTTTTTTTTGATCAATTGATTTTGAAAAATTGCTTGACCAATTTGAATCGAATTATTGGCGATTCCGAGGCTTTTATCGTAGCTTCACAACCTATAGTATGTAGAAAACAATAGCGCTGCACTCTATCGAGTTAATCGAATGAAAGGTCGCGGCTTTACGGACTGCTGTGATTTCTATTTGGCACTAAAGTGGTCCGGCAGTCGAGTGGTGATACGAATATCCAGTGCACTGGAGTAAAATCCGGCACCTGTTCCACACGTTGTCTTGGATCCGTCTGTGTAAACCTCTGTCGCAGATTCGTTTAGAATCTCCCCCGATTGTCAAGCACTTCTGCTAGGAATTATGGTTTTATACTTGACGTTAGTCCAGATAGGGGACAATGTAGTCCGTATTACTAGGAATAGTGTTATGGCCGTTTAGGATGCTTGCGTGGCCCATATTTTCACGAGCCAGTTGCAAGGATTCCCTAAGCCGTAATGCTGCTTTAGCCGGCATCAGCTTTCCAAAGATATCAACAAAAAGAAGATAGAGCATAGTTTCTAGTGCAATTATAGGAGTGATGATTGTGGACGCCGTGTCTCGAGTGGTTAGTGCGTTGGACTACGGATCGAGGGGTTCCAGGATCAATCCCAAGATAATAGATTACTTCTATAGAGCAGTTTATGATGTAAGCATTAAGAATGCATTCACATGTTCTGGTGAAAGCCGCATCAACAGTAAACTTAGAAGGCAAATATCTTATTCTTGTCTAATATTTAGACCCAGAGAACCTTTCTCGGTAACAAGCCCCATGTCTTTCCAGGTTTTTTAAATAGTGACATCCTTCTTATAGATAAGTTCTATGAGTATTGACCAAAAACAAATCTATACTTTTGTCATCGATTAATCATCGATTATGTCCAGAGCAATCTGTACTGTCTGATCTATCCCGGGCTGTTCAGCAAAGTCACACATGCAGTCAAAGGTCCTTAGTACGAACGATATCTTTTTAGGATTTCTTCAACGCGGGTTTCTTCAAAGCTATCTAAAAGACCTAGATTCCTCCTTGAGTGTTCTGTGTCATGTTTGTTTAGGGTGATCCACTTTCCTGCCATATTAGTAAGTGTATGTGGGTTCGGTTTGGCCAAAAGATGTTTAAAATGCACGGAGAAATAGGTAGGTACATACATACGTACATATATTTATGAAAGTCTGTAGGTTACAAGGGACATTGGCAGTCACTTTACAAGTAGTAAGCCCGGTGAAACAGTAGCAGCTTGGTTATTATGCGGAAAACATGCAACTTTTGTTTTCTAGTTCGGTTCCGACAATGAATTCTAAATAGAGAAAGTTGCTGTCGTAATCTTCAGCCCCACTGAACTTGGTTGGTTGTCCAAATTTAACGCCATTTGAGTAAAGATGTCACTATCCATCGAATTGCATGATTCTTCGCATTAAATGCTGTGTAAAAAACAACTTAACCGTTGTTAAAGATGCGACTATCTGTATCCTAAGCAGTGGTCTTGACAGTGACAATCATTTATTCAGGATATCTTATTACGTGCATGGATGTGCAAGATATGATGGAAAGCCTTCCTAATAACGAATAAAGTAAAATGGCTTTCATAAGATGGTTGCGGCGTGCTGTACCTATATCTGTTCTTAGCTTGTTATGATATTCTCCAAGTGGTTTATTTGATCTAAGATCCGCTGCCGATCAGTGGAGACACAACTGATCTTGTTTGTGTAGCGTGCCTTCAATGACAAGGCGATTGACTTTGCAAATGTCTAAAAATCTCTAACAATTGTCATTACTATGACTATGGTGATGTCCCCACTTACGCGTTGTGTTATAGGCACCGCTGAGTTGACTACACTCGTAGACGTCATCCTTTTTGTCTTTGGAAAAATAATACTGGATTGTAGTAACTTTCATTGCTTTAATCTGCAATCTGACTGCCAATATCCGGTCACCAACGAGTTTCCAACATATGAGGCTTTTGCGTCCAGGCAGAGCTACCTAATGCATACCTACACCTCGTGTTTTTAATTGGCAAATGACTTACTATCTTTTTTCATTTAATTTTGAGATGTCTGTGCCGTGAAATCAAAGCGGTTGAGGTTTCCTTCTACGTGTCCGCGTCACTTAATATTCCGCTGGTTATCCATAAAACATTGCCCTTCTTAGAAACTACACCCTCTTTCGACTGTGCAATAAGGTCTTTGTGGTCTATTCGATTTAGTGTATCTATCGAGAAAAGGAGTTTCCTTTAACATAGTCGCTTCTTAATATCCAGCTTGTTTGTGTAGAAAAGCAAACGATTCCGTATCCAAACTCAGAAATATTTAAACATTTCAAATACCTGCTTTTAACCTTTCATTATGAACGTCGGAGAATTCTATAGATTTCCATTCACAAAAGCTTCGTGTTAAAACAAAGTGCCCTTACTCAATTTCCACCTACGGTCAACCTGTAATCGCATTGTCATTTTCATTGACTTCCCCATTGGGAGATACATACATAGGTAGTCTTTAGAAGGATTGCATGAAATTAAACAAAATCACAAGGATACATATGAATTTTCAGATGAATGTTGTTACTCGTCTACCTACAAAAATTTACTATCAAATACAATCATTATTTATCTGGCAATACCACATAATTCACTATCCACAACAATCTTCCAGAGTTCATCGAAACCATCATCGTCAGTGAAAACCGAAATGAATTCTACAACAATGGAGAATTTAGCCGATAGCCAAACCGAACCGTTGCTTCCAACATCACCAACAGTGGCTACACCACAATCAGTTGTCACGGCTGCGCCTCATGTTCAAACTCAACGCAATCCCGAACAAGAACCATTGATTTCACCAACCGGTCATCGCGAAACCGGTACACAATCCTCAAACGAAGACGATGACGATGAATACGTAAGTACATACCCAAACCACAACGGTTGAATAAAATTTATTACCGATTCGCATTTACAGGAATATGCAGAACGTAAAGTCGGTTTCAATGTGGACGATAAGGACGATGATGATTTCTACAAGCGACCAATGAAATTGCACAGAAGGTTTGTATTCACAAATATCCAAAGATTCGAGATAAACTAAAATCCGTTTCTAATTTCCAGGGACACACCACATCACTTGAAGAATAAACGTGTTCAACACGGTGTTCTCGATAAGCAAGCCAGCGAAATACTCGCCAATGCTATGAAAAACAAAGAACTGGAATCCAAACAGTCACAGCAGCTCACATTGCTGTCAACGGTGGTTAAGTCCCCGATTGAGGAGGTACCCGAACAAGTTTCCGACAGCTCATTGGGGGCGCCTTTCGAAGCATCTATATCACCGATACCGCCGTCATCGCAAGCCTCAACCCCCATACCCGTGCAATTGCATGAGGGTGAGTGATTTTAACTCTTACGCACACACACAAAACACACAAAACTTTTTTTTACATTTCTACCCAAGTCAAGTCACGAAGATGCTGTATTGTTTTAATTTGGTTTTTATTATTTTCACTTTTTTTTTATCGTATATTGACTTTTTTTTATTTTATTTATAATTTCGTTAAATAAAATTCTTTCCTTTTTGCACTTTATTTCTTTGTTTTTGTTTATTTTCATTTTGTTATGCTTTTCTGTTTCGTAAAAAAAAAAATCATTTGGGTGAAGGTACTTTTCAAATTCATTTTCTTTTTTATTTTTATTTTTTTCATTTTATAATTTAATACTGGTATACGTAGTACGTCATACATTACGGGGGTAGCCTGTATTGCTCTCATTTCATATTTGGGGATTTTGTACTCATTGTGAATTGTTTTTGGTTGGTTATTAATAATTTGCGTTTGCAAATTTATTGGATTAAGCCGCACGTGACGTCGATTGGTTGTTAATTTGACGTGGGCATTGGTTATAGGTATCTATTTTGTGGGTGAAAATAAGGAGATGGTTTGCCCAGATCATGATGTTTTATTTTTTAGGACTTCTCATTGAAATTGAAATGATAAATCGGGTTTGGTAAGGGGAAAGTTAAAATACACTTATGTATATTTGAATTTGTACATTTTATTAGGGAGGCACTTGAAGTTGACTTTGAAATATTAATTCAGACTATTTATGTCACAATCCGATGAATGTATGTAGTATTAGCAATCAGTGGGCATCAGCGAACATTTGTGGCTAGCTATTGTTTTGATGGTAATGGGGTACAAGAGCAGTGCGAGTTTAGTGTGTAGTTGGTGCTTTTCTTGTTTAGTTATTTTTGTAACCCCTTGTCACCAACGCCTACGCCCAATCGTGTACGGGTCCAATCATTCCCAAAGACCTTGATTACTCCGCAACTGTCCTGGGTGAAGGTTACTTAAATCGGCCCACTTTTCTTTCAGCTTGAGTTAGTGAATATGGTATGGTATATTTTGCAGTGGAATTTTTTTTACGCCGCAAGGTGTGACCTCTTCACTGCCACTTCCTTCGTTTTATTGTGATGTCGATAGGTTCCTAGCCCGTTCTCATTAAGAACTGTTCGTTCGAGATACAGTTCGACCAGAATAATCTTAAGATGGTGCAGAGATAGTCATTAAGAAAGATTTGCAGCTTATGTGTGACAACAGAAGTCATCTTCCGACGTCGAATTACGACATCAGTTATTAAATCAATGAAATCCATACGTTAACGAGTGATCGCGAAATTTGGATTGCGTGAACTTATGCCTAGAAAATACTGTACAACTTTCCAAGAGTTTCCGAATATCTCATACATGGGGCATCCACACCTACACCAATTCCTGAGCACATATGGGTCCAACTGATTGTTGTTTATTGCTCAGCTTTGTGTCGAATTGTTTTTCAAAGCAGTATTTCTTGAAGTCACTCTTTGTGTGCAATGCACTTTTTGACTATTTAAGGATGGTCTCTGGGTTACATCCCCAGGTTTTACATGAGATGTTCCAGCTCACCAAAGGTGCTCGAGTGGATCTGGTTACTACAGCTACATATTTCTTCCAGACTTGTTTGATATTAAGTGTTTTCGGATCGATTCTAATTGCTTCTAAGATTATTGGTCCCAGGCGACTTTTCTTAGTGAAAGGTACCACTGTAGTTTCAGTTGATTTTTCTCTAGTTGCACATCTCTTCTTTGTGATCCTTACTCATTTTTGAATAATATTGCAATGATAATTACTATGTCTATGACAGTTTATACCAACATGCATCATATCTTGCAGTAATTTATCTGCTACTAGATTCCAGATTCATAATGAGTGAACTCGTCCTTTTAGGTAGCCTCTAGTAATACTTATTGATTTGATTTTTTGGACTACATCTATCTCAGCAGTTCTAGTACTCATCGTCTTATGGTAGAGAGATATTCTTTCCAGTAAAGCTTTTTTGTCTATGACCTTCTCCAATGTTTTCGGTATGAATTATGGGTCTACACCACTTAAGTAGAGGTGATTGCGGAATGAATATTAGCTTTGTCTTTTTTCATGCTCTTCGTATATACCCTATTACCTAGCTCCTTCTCGTTAGACGATGTGTCATTAGAAGTTACAGCAGAGCAGAGCAAATGGCGAGCCTCAAAAATATTTACGTCCAATCTAGTCGTAGTTCTGTGCAGATGCTTGTTATGATAGCCCTGGACTCTCCTGTTCCGGTACATCTGTATTGATGTATGCCAAAAGGAGTCTTCTGTGCTTCTCGTCTATGGTGTATCTGTCATGCAGCTTCTCCAGTGAGCATGTCATACCTTATTTTTCTTAGATGTGGCCTAGTGGTGCCGACTGGTGGCAGACGCGTGCAGACGCGTGCTGAAGGTTTAAAGTTCGATTCCCACAATACCAACATTTTTTTTTACCGTGTATTGAAGAGTAATATAAAATTGTCCTTAGAAAAGTATGCACATCATAACTTATCAATGTGTCAACAATAGTGAGTGCAGTTCGATGCAACAAATTTCTTGGAAATCAACTAGCTACACAGTTTGGTATATTGCTTCTGTGGTTGTCCTCATTTCATAATTTGTCACAGAAATACCACCAGTCTAGTAGAATTAATCATGTTTGTCAGTCTATTAGCTATTACACTGGCATTCCATTTCCATGTATGGTAATATCGAATAGGTTTTGGGTTTGTCGACACTTTACTTTTACATAATATGTATGTAGATAGCAACCTTTGTTTTCAGTTAAATTTCAATGAACTGTATGAGACTGGATTGCAGATTTATTAGGAATTAGTTAGAAGATGAAGTCAAGGGTATCATACAAGGATAGTAACTTTTGTGTGTTTGGTGATTCTCCAAAACGTTTGGTAGATACCATCAGATATGTTTGGTCTAAATAAAACAAAAATGCCCTGAATTTCAGGTGAAGTACCGAGTTAATGTACTCTGTTAGATTCATGTGAATTTGTATAGATATTGGTTGTTCTGTAAATGCATCCAGTGGAGAAAAAGGAATTTTGGAGTTTATTTGGAAGTTTTCTGTTTGGTTGAAAATAAATGGAAAGTACTTTGAAGTAACAGTCCTCTTCGATTCAGTGCGGTTTAATATTCTGTTAGAAGAGGATCCATATGATTATCAAACACCCGTTGTCGAACTATGTATAAGCTGAACTGTTCACCTACATACATATGTATACATATATGTAATTTCTGTTTTCCTCTATTTGGAACTAACTTGTTGCCATAATGAACATTTTTAAATCATTTTTCGTCCATTTGAGAGTATTGCATCCAGGTTCTTGATTTATGAGAACTGACATCACATTTGGGACCGTGCAATTACTTGTTTAAAGTTTTTTGTGCTGATATACATAGTTCATTTGAACTTTATTTGTCTGCTTCATTTCTCAATCGCCTAGAAAAGTCCAAATAAGAACACAATATGCAAACAAAAATGTAAACGAATATGAAGAAAACTAGAGTGATAGTTCTCTGATGGTTTAAATTGCACGAAAGTTGAAATTTTGCTGTGTCAATCCCATTTTTATTCTACAAAACTACAGATTCAGCATTTGTGTTGGATAAGGCTTCCGTTTTGTTTTTGGCACATTCCATTCGCTGAAGGCCTTTTAAGACGTTCGCTGCAGTATTCCCTCTAATTGATTTTTGTAAGCTTCTAAATATTTGAGAATGGGCATGTTGCGCATTTTTTGTTTGTATTGATTCTCAGTTTCCACAATTGGAGCAGTCATTATGTCTGAAGTAATGAATGACAGTTCTATAAAAGCCTTATCCTAATAGCTGCTAATTAAGATAGACATCCTCGGTGTCGGTTCGGTTCATCTTTCCTTTGTGAACTGATTCCACCATCATAGCCATTTATACTACATGTTCTTGCTGTCATTTAGTTTTCTTCGGCTAAGAACTGGAATCGAAAATAAATAGAGAATATAGACTGATACTGGGAATATGTACAACTAATATTGTTGTTCCATACATAAAGATATATTGGATCTCTCTCGATAGAAGAAGCCTTCTGCTTTTGCATTATGCTTGATAACTCTGTATTTAAGGCGGATTATTTGACTATATTAAGTTTAAATGCTTTTTTACACATCAAGGTAGTCAAATGAAATGTTGGAAGTAAATCCTATAAATTGGGCTCGGTTAGAAATCTCAGAGCACAGCCCTACATTGTGTTCTATGAAACATATCATAACACTGATCCTTGCGGAACTCTACCAATATCACAGATTGTTTTAAGATTTCCTAGTGAGTGCCTAAATAACAAGTTATAGATGTGACCAACATGTGGTTTCAACAAGACGGTGCCACATGCTATACAGCCAGAGAAACAATTCAATTACTGCATGAGTCATTTCCTAATCGAGTAATCGGCCGTTTTTGCGATCAGAATTGGCCATCAAGATCTTGCGATTTAACGCCTTTGGACTTTTTTCTTTGGGATTTTTTTGAAGACGAAGGTCTATGCAAACAAGCCCACGACGAGCAACACCTTGAAAGAGGAAATTGGGAGGTGTATTAATGAAATTCAACCACATTTATGCGAAACGGTCACACGGAAAACGGAAAATTTCAATAAAAGAGTACGTACTTGACAGCAAAGCCGTGGCGGCCATTTATCTGATGTGCTATTCCATACATAACCCCAATCTATATACTCTAAGAATCAATAAAAAATTTAAGCTTTCTAATTAAAAATCTGTATTTTCTATCAAAATTACTTTTTGCGTGAATTATGGGACACCCTTTACATGCATATGTACATATGTCAACTATTTTACCCAAACAGGTAATAACAAAAAATATTTATATTAATACATATTTATATTTTGTTGTCTGGGATTCAAACTTCGATTCTCCAGCTCAGTAGTCCAACGCACTAAATAATATGTTACAGTCGCCTAACCGTAAGGTTGTTTTGTTGAGTTTTGCTTTTCTAAACAACGCTGCACGACTAGTGGGAGCAAAGACCTAATCATTTGAATACATTTATTGTAAATGCTCGCCCAAAAAGCCATGATTTTGTCTTTGTTAGGAATTTTAAGTCCTAAAACATTTCACTTCATGTTTTACAGGACAATTCAGTAAAGCCTAACTCTAACTCCACCATTTATGGAAGTTTTCTGAAGTTGTAGAGATGAAAAGAAGGAATAGACTATAATCCACCAATTGATCTGTCCTATCCATATTAAGTCTCAAGGCGAGTGCTTCTACTGCGATCTATAAAATCCTGACAGGCTGCAATAGGATTTTAGAAACCATTAATTAAATAACCTTGACTGCTACCTCATTCCCTGTCTTTAAAAATATGTAAGTCAGCTATGTCTCCTCACTAAGTAATCAAATAGTAGTAGATAGAGTGCAGAATGCATTTCTTTGCAAGTGCCGATTTATGTACCTTCATCTTTCTAAAGGACTGTGTTATGAGTTACTAATTTGCAGAATTTATAGCGAGTTTACATTTCCATTCTATCTTCTTCTCTAAATCGTTTCCATAATAGTTTCAGCCGACGAACAACTAGGGTTTTAAGGTGAAAGCTTGTTTTAAGCTCCTTATTTAAATCTAGGAGCTGGTTGATTGAGTAAACGTCATATTGTATTACATGTTTTGGGACATTTGTAGTGGTTCAAATACACAACATAATAACTAGTCTATTTGCCTTTGTCTACCACGAACTGTCCCATCGAAAAAATGCGGTTTTATTTGCTTTCAATATTCGATTCCATACGTAATTTGTCAAAGCTTTGTTGGAAAAATACCACAGTAGAGAACAAATGGTTGCAGAAGACTCGAATGCCCAAAAAGGCACCATGGCATTAATTTCTGTGTAGAGTACTTTTCCGTTTGTTTCTACTTCCTCGTTCTGTGATATCCGTGGAGATTTCCCATTCGTACATAGGCATTCGGTTTGGGACAAGACCCATGGGTCCAATTAGCAGCCTGCGTTCTGTATATCAACAAGTCTTTCGAGTGCTTTTAATCGGAAAGATGTTGAGGTTATTTATCGTAAATCGTTAGTGATATACATAATCGAATCCGTCTTTCTGTAATTGCTCAAAAATTACTGGAAAAACAACATATTTCTATGAAATATATACTATTTTACGGACACATGTACATACATACATATGTATGCATGTATGTAGGTATCTATTTATTGAAAACATTCGAATTTCTAATGCAAATTCTACTTCACACACACTTACATAAATCGGCGAATCGATTTCATATTTCTTTAAGGTCAACAACCTATCAATGCTCACTGCTAACACGTCTGCTATAAAAGTAAATAAAAACAAAAATAACCACATCAAAGGATGATGCTCAACTCACGTGCAACAAAAAGAAAACCAATGAAAAATAATCCCAATCTTCATAGAAAAAAAATTGGTTTTACCGTATCTAAAATGTATCTCTATCGAATGTCATTGTATATTTCTATTTTCACTGAGTATATTCAATTGACGTTGCCATGCCAAGTGACGGCATCCTTTCATTGCAATCCAATCGAACGCACTTTCCCGATATCAAATTCACATTTACCCTGTCACAGTGAAGCCGTGTCTATGAGCGCACACCTCACATAACTGTGATGGCGACGCATCAAATGATCGATTAAAATTTCCCTATGTAACCGAAGATGAGATTTTTGCTCCAATTACCACCTCCAATCAGATACGACAAAAATAGGTCACATACCTCTGCCTCTACCTGTTGTGCACACACAAGTGGTCTTGGGAAATCATCAACCCTTTACTCGATACATCGTAATGAAATAAAGATATGACGGTCGGGGGAAGCAGGAGATTCACCTCACGTAGCTACTAGATACTTTGCTGTACATTGCCTATCCTACCCAACCACATCCAAAGTGCAGAGAGAGAGAGAGCAAGTAAATAAGTTAATTTATCAATATTTGCCTATATTTCACAATTTTGCTCGCGCTGAATACAAGCACACACAGGCACAGCAGGTTTCCTCCTCTATGTGTTGATTCTCGCGGGTGAATTTTCTCACATACACCTGCTAACCACCTGTTATTAAACGTCTGATAAAAAGGTACGCTCCAGTGTTATCTTCGTGCACATTAATAGCATTCACTTGAGGTGATAAGCAAATCCGAAAAACCCCCACTTCCTCTGCTGTGTTAGGACATTAATTATCAATATAATGTGGTTCATCGTTTTAATAAGATATGCACAGTGGTTGTTAGAAGTTTTGTGACGGCTTTTAATGTGTGCTCTTATATTTGAACTTAAAGAGAGGTTAAGGTAGGTAGGGTAGGTATGAGGGGTAGTTGAAACAGCAGTGATGTAACTAACACTCGAATCTCTGATGGATCTATTGTGGATCCCTTTCGGGGATAAACCTGAGTGAGAAAGAAATAAAAATTAGATAATAGCTGTGTGTTGAATAAGTGGCCTTAGGATGGTTAACAGCTGATGGTCGACTTCCTGTTTCTGCATGGGCTAGGACATTCGCGTCAGTATCGCCACCGTCTTTGCAAAGGTCATCTGTAATTAGTCATATTTGTCTTAGGTTGTGACCGGTAATAATCCCTATAAATAGTACTAAGTGCACTCTTTTAAGCTTAAGGATTTGCCTGGTTTTGGTTTTGTCGTGTTTGGTCCAGAGTTTTCTCCATCTTTCATCGGCTAATATTAGTAAACCTTATGCTATGTTGGATTTTATCATTGCCAGATTCTGTTCAGATCCCTTTCTTGCTAATTCGCTTGTCGATTAAATCCATTGGATACCGATGTATTCTGGGATCCACTTTGTTGTGATTTACAGTGTTTTGAGCTCATCAAATTCACAAGTTTAGATTGTACCACCCGAGTGTGAGATGGCTTCTATTCTCCTCTATCGAGGAGAAGACTTTTTTAGACTGAAAACAGGGAATGGTGTTAGATAATGAGAGTCCGTATCCAGGTGAACCGCAAAAGTGACGTGACCCATGTCTGTCTATTTCCAAAAGTTGGAAACAGACCTAGGTCCTTTAGACACAAATCAATTGGAATAAGGCCGAGTATATTTTCATGTGCTGCAGTTGGGGTGATTCTAATGGCACTAGTAGTGCATATGCATGTTAATCTTTGGATCACGGCAAGTTTCATTATATACGTGACCTTACCTGCTGCAGGTCACCAGACCAGGCCTCCATAGGTTAGAATGCGCCTGATGACAGCTGTGTACATGCGGTACATGATGACAGGTCTAGGCCCCCATTTTTTACCAAAGATTTTACTGACTTCTTTATCTTTTCTGATGTGTTATCTTTCAAAGTCAGTTTTCGGTCAAGTACACACCCCAAGTATACTCGCCTTGCCTGAGATTAAGAGTGTCATACCATAACTGTATCCTGGTTCCAGACCTGGCGAATTCATGAGCACTCCCATTGCCCACAATACTCTTGTTATCGGGGACTCAGAGTAGTGAAAGTTGGTCGTGTGCACTGAGCGCAAGAGGGGTTGCAGACAGTTAGAAACCTTTGTTAGAAATGTTGTTACCCCGCGTGGGTTTGATGTTAGGGCTGTTAGTTAGGGACACTGGGATATCCAATTTTAATGTCCCAATGGGTACGACTTGATTGATGACTTTGAAGGAACAGTTAACACAATTTTTTTTTTTGCATGAAGTCCGTAAAAAATATTGTTGGTGAGGAAAACATCGGAATTTCTTTGAGAATCTCCAGATGTCCCGTAAATTCGGAGTGGTTTAGGTTAGATGTCATGTGAAGTTCTGGTGCATTGATAACTTCTATGTGAAAAGGTAGAAGATAGATACTTCTGTATCTTCCAGCAGGGCTTCTAGTGGCCTCAGTCGGACATATAATGCTACACAGACTAGCCTTTCCACTTTTTGAATTGTATTGCGGGCATGGACTTATGTAATCTTTTCTCACCATACCATTGGGACATACATATGTATGTAAGTGACGATTTTAGTGAAAATAGAATAAAAAAGAATAAAATAGAATAGAATGTCCAGTGAATAATTTTAAACCTAAGTCCCAATTTTTTTTTCGAAGAATCTAGAAAAAACCTTGGATTCGGGTCACAAAAGTGTCGCAATTGTAGACGAGGATATTGACCTTCTGGCCACAATGATAGCTATACAAACTACCCCCCCTGTATATGTATTTCCTCAAGCGAGGGAGAAGTTAAGCCCCTCAACTCCGCTACCATCCGCGAAGTGCACTGGAGAAGAGTTCACGCACTGAGTGGTTGCAACTCTACGTTCCCAAAGCAAGGTTAAATTTCTCAAAACCCTCACCAAAAATCCGAATCTCGAATCATACATTACTAAATTCACTGATCCTTTAGCCCATCCAAAGAAAATAAAAGTTGCTGATGAGAAATTTCTGATTGCCCTTTATGGTGGTAACCACCCAATCACAATACTCAACCAGCTGAAGTATAAGCAATGCGTAATATCAGCCTACAAGGCATCAACACAGCTTTCATACCTCCTACTGAAACTGCAGCCCAACAACACGCCACCAGAGTTTTCCATTAGGTGCACCAGTGGATCAGAAACTACTTGTTAGTGTATTACACAGTTTTCGAGATATAAGCGAAAATAGAGCGAAGATTATGAGGTTTTTTGTTTTTTAGTTGTGAAGTCGACCGTCTACAAAGTAGCAAACATGAAAATCGGATTCAGCAGCCCAAAAAAATATGAGCAGCCGTGGCTCAAGTGGTTAGTGCGTTGGACTACGGAGCGAGGGGTTCCAAGTTCAATCCCCGAACAACACCTCAAATTTCTTTCACGGCCCCATCTCTCGCGAGAGTCTGACAAACATCCGAGAGTAAAACTGTCATGAAAAAGCTTCTCAAAACAAAACAAAAACTGCCGTTCGGATCCGGCATTAAACAGTAGGCCCCTTCCATTCGTGTGAAGAATATAACATGTACAGCACGAGCAGTTGTGAGAAGCTAGGCCCTGGGTCCCATAGACCTGTCGCCAGTCAAAGTTTCCATTTTATCGTGGTGAAATTTACGAATGAGCAAAGTGTGGAAATTATTAAAAATTACTACCGAAATTAGTAGTAAGGCTGTGCGAGCTATAGTGGATAAATTCGAGTCAACATATTCACTATTGAATGTAACTTCAATTCACTATAAAAATGTAACTAATGCCGTAAGTGCTTCAGTTCAAAATGAGCCAAATCAATCGATTCCGCGCCGTTTACAGGAATTGGGAATCTCTCAGTCGACATTGTGGCGTATTTTGCGTACCGATTTTGGCCTACACCCTTACAAGATCAAATTAATTCAAGACTGAACTCTTGATCATTTGAAACGCCGAAACTTCTCCGATTGGGTTCTGCAAAAGTTTGAAGAAAATCCTGTATGTCATCGAAAAATTGTCTTCAGCAATGAAGGTCATTTTGGACTTAATGGCTTTGGCAATTAGCTAAATATGCGTTATTGGACAGCAACAAACTCACATGTGCTTCAAGAGACTCCATTGCTTCCACAAAAAGTAAGCGTGTGGTGTGGGTTCGATGTCGGATGTGTGATTGGACTGTATTTTTTCGTCAATGAAAATGATCGCCATGTTACGGTCAATGAAGTTCGATATCGTGCCATGTTGAAAGACTAGTTTTGGCCAGAATTGGATGGTCTTGACATCAGTGATATGTGGTTCCAAGAAGATGGTGCTCTCGAGAAATGGTCCGGTCGAAAGGCTACCTCGCTCATGCGATTTAACGCCGTTGGATTTCTTTTTATGGGGTTAAGTTAAGTTATGGTTTACAAGCCAACAACGTTAGAGGAGATTTCGAACGCGAAATTGACAACGTTGCGGCCGAGTGTGGTGAAATATTGTCTCCAAAGATTTGATTGCTGCAAACATGCTCGAGGTGGTGATATGAACGATATCAATACTTAAGATGTGTTCTACTCCTGGAATAAATTCCAGCCCGATATCTCTACTCTTTCAATATTTTTACTAAAGTTCGAAGAAAAAATTATTAAGACAAAATTTATAGGCACTAAGTTGCTCTACAATTTACCTTAACTCTGTATAAGGACACACAGATGTTGATTAAATCTTTGAAATGACATTTAATTGATAAGTTGTATGAGTAAGGTATGAAAACGCAGAATGCCACGCCCACCTTATTCAAGTTGATGTGATGGGTATAAATTGTCGTATAAAGCGTTGTTCTTAATTTCGAAACCTATTGAGTTTTTAAACATATTCCACAAAGGTGCAAGTATGTAGGACCTGCAGTTTATTTATTTAACAAATAGAGTACTTGAGTGACATTTAAGTCCAAAAGGGTCTCCAAACTTTCCTATATTTGGCCGAAAACTTGTCCTACGTAAATACCCAGCTAATTAATCAAACGTCCGAATACTTTCTCCCTCCAGTGTACCTTAGGTTTAATTAAAATTTTTGCCAAACTTGAGTGCTCCCACAATAAACTGAGAGTGGGTCGTACAACGTATTATACAGATCGAAATTCCAAAGACTCTCGCGTTAGCTCCGACAAAAGAGTACGCGCGTATACTATTCGACGATGAATAGCGAAGAGAAGCGACCACAAAAAAAAAACACTTGACATGTACTAAAATTATATCAGATCCATCCAATACACAAGCACACATTCGTGTGCACACACTCCAGTGTATTATCGTGAATATCGAAGGTGTTTCGCGTTACTTATCACTGGCTACGTTAGTTAGTCATAACTTACCCTTTGTTCGATAGATACGTTTTCGCTTATTTATAATTTATTTTGTGTTTGTTTGCTTTTTATTCGAGAATTTGTTGTTTTTTAATTGTTTTGACGTTTATTTGCTTTTGAAATAGAAAGTTTATTTCAAATTTTTAAATTTTCGCGACTTAGTTTCGGTTCAGCGGCGGCACGGTTTCCTTCCACAAATTAGAAGTTCGTTGTCTAATAGTTCGCCTTGCCTCCCATAAGTGCAACTGGAAGTTTCTTGGGGAGGAACTCAAGTTTGGATATACGACGACGTACACTATACATACAAACACAGGGAACTTACGTAAACGCAAAAACTTTTCGAAGCATACCACACAATCATTAGTATAGTTTGGTGCATTTTCGATTTCGATTTGGTTGGTTAGACGCAGACATTACGACTTTGAATTGAAATACATTTACGATGTCCTGGTGGGGTGGATGATGATGGTTCCAGTGCAAATCCCTCAACAAATTGACAAAGTTTTTCACAAAAAAAAAAAACAGAGAATAGAAATATTTGTATAGACGACGACGTACAATACGAAAAACAAAATTCCCAATTGACAGAAAAGGATACACGTTGGTCAGATTGGCCAGTGCATGCATTATATATATTTGCATGGAAAAAAATAAAATAAAACATACACATACTAGTATCACATGTACAGAAAAAAAAAATGTATCCGTTCCGAATTTGTTTTTCGACCGGTGCGGCGATAGATATCGACTACGGTGGTCGGGGAAAGAGAGGGTGATGTGCCTCCCACACCAGTCTCACATCAGTATTTTGATGTTTCACATGTTTTTGACCTTCGGTGATTTTTCGGTCCTGTTTACATTTTGTATTATGTTGACAAATGAGATACAAAGCAATTCAGTAGCTTCGTGTGTGCGGAGATTTCGTTTTCATGCGATCGCATGAGTGATTTTGGTCATTTGCATGCAATGCCAGATAGCACAGGGAAACGTAATTGATTTCTGACTCACTGACTGATTGTTTACAGGACGTGAGCGAATTTATTTATCCCTTTTGATGCCGGTTTTTTTTTTTTTTTGGTTATCTTTGTGTGCATATTTTTTATTTTGGACACTTGAATATCAAAACCCAAGATGAAGAGTGTACGATTGGGAGATTCAATTTAGATATCTAAGTCGAGAGTCGTTACTGCATACACTGGGAATACATAGCTTTTGTGTGTGGAAAATCAATTTAATTTTTTATTATAAACCGCGCTTCTATTGCGTCTTATATTATTCTTCTTTCTTGTTGAGATTATCGATTTTCTTTTGTATCGAATAAAATCGATAATTGCAGTTTGTTTGTGTGTTTTCTCCGCTCTACTATGGTACCATTTTATTGCACTTTCTTGTTATCGGTCTTATTTTGGTTTCTTTTTATAGGATTAATGATACAATGAGTTAAATACATTATGACGGGTTCATGTTACGCTTTTGTTCGTCTAATAAAGAAGTGTACACCCTTTGTCTGAATTTTTTGTACTCGTGCCTACCAGTGCATTGCTTTTAACAACAAACATTTATTGCAATTAAATCCGGTTCGCGAATTAGCCAGAGTGCTAATGAAGCTCTTTTCTCCTTTCGGTTCAAGGCCTTTAAAGTGAAATGAGATTTTATTTTTAACGATGGCACGATTGTTATTTCCTGCGGTTAGATGAACCCAAATTCTTGTGGCGATTGCACTCACTTATGGGAAGATATGTTAGCCTCTCAAGAATTGATGTCGTCAGATATGTATGTATGTGATTGCAGTTTTGTTTTAATGGAGATAACCCAATAAGTACATTTTTCTTAGAAATTACGGTATTTCTATCCAGTCTGAGGTGCAGAACATTCTGTGGACTGTGTTTTTTTTAATAGTTTTTAGAATGTTATTGTGTCTGCCTTCACTGTATGTATTCAAGTCTTCCGGATAAAATCAAGCTATGTATGTATGTACTTTCGCCAAAACCGACCTGTAACATTTCATATTCATTTGTTCCTGGAATGTATTGCGACATAATTTGTTACCAGCCATCTGTTAAATGGTATTTTCCTATCCCTTGCATCGTAACCACTTTTGAAAAACGTTCATGAATATATAAAACAACTTTTAATGCTTCTTTTAGAATGCATTCAAGATTACCGATACTACGATTTTTTAAATAATCGAACCACAGGTTCAAAATGCATCCCATTTGTTTAGAATAGGTGAATTAATGATTAATGTGGCAAAAAGATTAACTGGGCTTGAGAACTAAAAACAAAGTAAGGGATTAACTCTTATAGTAGGTAAGGACTGATCCACCCTCTTTTGCAAATTGTAACTTTTGTAAGGTTTTATGTCCACTTACCGACTTTGTGAGTCAACTGTGATCAGTTTATCTCTGACTGATGGGAAACTGGAAGCGCAACACAGTAGCTTTTATAGGAACTAGAATGCAAATTCAGTCGAAATAATCTTTTCCGCGTGAAAAGTACGAACTTGCAATCTAATGGGTGTATCTGATTGCCATTTTTCTCTTTCATTTCTAGCATAACACTACATTTGTATGTCGGACATCTGTCATACAATGTCAAGCCAGCTGCCATAATTTAATGGGTTGTCATTTTTTGTCTAACCATTTCATTCAAGATGGAGTCATATAGCACGCAATCAAACTACATTTTCACACGAAAAGCGTTAAAAGAACTGTAACACAAAGAAGGAACTATAACATTAAAAAACAAAAACGAACCTAAGCTCTTTTAGTGAAAATTCTACTAAACTGACAGCTTATAGCAAGCTTATGACAAAACGAAATGTTGTGATAGATATATAGCTATTTTCTATATCTTGCAAAATGTATGGAGACCACATGAAACGTTTACATTACATCATTAATGGCAAGTGTAGACCCTATGTAAAGGACATGTAAACACATTCGGGAAAAAAATCAATAAAATAGTACATACTTTTAGGCGGAAGTTAAATTTTAAACGTATTTTAAACGATCCCTAGGGAACCTTCACGGTCAGAAACCTAAACCAATTCGCATGTAATTTTACTACAGATCCTAAATATGTCCTCAATTTTGTTCAGTGAACCAACCTCCTCCAAATTATTGAAAACAATGGTACGTTGGGACTTTCGTAACATAATCTGACTCGGTTCAGCGAACATAACGCCCTGCATTGTGCGACAACTCCTGACTAGTTCAGATTTATGTAGTGATGTAGGACTGTAGCGCCTTTAGCACATTCTGACTATCAATGTAGATGGCGATATTCTTCTTGAATATTGATACCATCTCAAGTAGTTCCGCAGGTTTGAGTACGGCCAGAACCTCTGTTTGGAACACACTACAAGTCTGAAAGTTTCAGAGCCACATGTAGGTCTACTTACATATGTATCTCTTAATACAGTTTTGGAACCATTCTAATAAATTGAAATTTCGTTTTCGATCGATACTTTTTTCCTTTACCAATCCTCCCTACGTAATGTACCCTACTTCGTAGGGTGTGTCGAAGTCGAATGTACCAAGATTTTCATCCGCTTCATCAGGGTTGTTTGGGTCCCTTAATGATCCCTTAAGAATAGAGCCATGTCCCATACAGGTAGTTTTGAAGAGCTCTGCGTTAGTGAGACGAAGTGAACACTTACCTACTTCTAATTTTATTTGTAGATCCAATGGTAAAAGATACATAAATGCCTCGAGTGCAGCCGTGGGCGTAGTGCGCAGAACATGAGAGATAGCAATGCAGGATGTTCTTTGTACCCTGGTCAACATATCCCGTGTATTCTTCTTAATCGCAGCCTTCCACCAAACAAGGGCCCCATATATGTATAAAAATGGGTTTAACTATCAATTTGTATAACCAATGCATCATTGCCGGTATCAAGTCCCACTTTTTACCCGATGTCCTCTTGCAAATAAAAGAGCATTGTGAGCCATACGGAGTCTTTCCTGAACGTTAAATTTCCAATTTAGCTTTATATCTAGTACCGTACCATAATATTTTGTGCAATCTGATAGGGAAAGCTCCACTCCAGCAAGTCTAGGCACTTTGAAGGGTGGTATTTTGCATTTCCTGCTAAAGAGGACTAGTTCTATTTTTTCCGGATATTTTCCATTTTTCGAGCCTGTTAAGGGCTGATTCCATCATTTCGCTCAAAAATTTTCTCTGAACTAAAATCATAAGCAGTGACGCTAAACCCTACGTTGCATAGATCCTTAAGTATATCGTCTAAGACAAGAACTCAGAGAACGGGAGGGATAACCCTTTCCCGGGGAGCGCCCCTAGTAACCGATTTCCTTATTGAACTATGTCCGAGAGTGAAATTGTTATTCTAATTTGCCCACTATTTCATTTAGAGCTGTTTATACCGATTTACGCTTTAAATATTTTATGAATGTTGAGAAGTCGTCTTTCAAGTGTCTTTTTTGGGTATAAATACCACCTGCACTTCCCTGTATACCATAAGTACATAATTTCCCTGATCCTGTTCATAACCTTCGCTGGAATATTCTGCAGTATGTCGTCAAGGCCAGGCGCTTTGGATGGTGCGAAAGACATAGCCCATCGCAGTTTCTTCCATGTGATGAGATAATCTACCTCTTCTATTATTGACATGTTGACGTTATCAAAATGCACATTAGGTGTCGAAACAGTTGGTGTGCTACTTCCTAGAAAATGAGCCCACAATCCGTCAGATTTTCTAATGAAGCTGGGAACTGTCGCGTCATTTGCCATCATTTTGCGGAGTCTACAAGCTTCACTAGTGTCTGCAATCGATTCACAGAATAGCTTCCAAGATTTCCTTTCAGATTGCCTGATCAAATATTTGAATTATCTCTTGCAGTCTTTATATTTCTCGCATGAGATATTTTCCCCTACCACTTGGTTTATATCCTTGTTCCACCACGAGATCTCTTGGTTGTCTTCCCGACCGGACCGACTTTTTCGTAGATCATGTTCATTATTTCTCCTAGAAAATGATTGGCATTGTACTCCCTCATTTTTAAGACCACCACACGAATATGACAAAGCAGTTGCAGTCTGCTGGGTGCCAGGTTACAGATGGCGGATTAGATGTAAAAAGTTCCAATGATTTAGTCTGGATGTGTAGCGTATGTGGACAAGTACCATTCTCGGTCTACTCACAGGCGACTGTCCATTACAGAAGAGTTTAAACTTTCCTACATGACATCTTTCAATATGAATGTGTCTCTGAATCTTGCCGAACTCGTACTGGTTTCATGGAGCACTAACGACTGTATGCACCATCAGATCCTATCGCTATCTGCTTGTGCACTGATTTGATTTTCAGAGGGGAGGGATTACTTCATTCAGTGACAGAGTATTCCTATCGATTATTAACTCGATGCCAAAAAGTCTTAAACCTACAGATTGTCCTTAGTACTAAATGTGCATGTTTTCAGGGCAGTACTCACACAGTTCATTCACCCGTTACTGATTACGTAATTTTACAATAGTACTTCTGTTAAAAGCGACCAACTATTCTAGAATCCTCAGACTCTGGCCTTTCTATCAACTAGTTTAGGTAGATAAAATTTTATTCTAGATCATATGTTAATTTTTGTATGCCTGATTATGTATGTATGTACGTTATAGCTACCACTAAGCAGCGAAGTAGGCATTCAATTATGACGCATTTACGGCCTGGAGTTGCAGCTTATTTTCTTTGAACTATCTACTTACGTACATATGTTGACACCCCTATACATTGTATGCTACTTACCACACCTAAAATAAGCTACTTGTCTGACTTGCAATAATTTTTTAAATCACTCAATTTCAATGTATTTCCTTTAGTATATAAGTTTAAAGTTCTAGTGTAGCAGGTTATTGAGACATAAGCCTCAATAATATTATTTTTGTACATACAGATAGAGATAACTTATCGCATTTCAACAAAAACGTCTACTGAAAGAAATGTATGTATATCGCCGCTATGCGCTTATATACATACATATGTAGGTTATATCCCTTTTCATAATTGATTAACAAATTAAATTATCTTAAGGTCGGTCTTTATACATATTTCTTATAATCAACGGCCAAGGTTAGTTAATGTAGTCACACCTTTTGTATTAAATAAATTGAAACGTTCAACACCTATCGAAAGCGTTTGCAGTTAATTGAGAAAGAGGGAGGAAATGGCTTCCATGTCTTATCAGTAGACGCGATAAACCTGAAAATTTGTATGTCAGAATCCCCCCCGTTGTAAAAGTCATCGTCATACTTTGTTTTTATTCTGGTTGATGATTTCAGTTATCAGATATAAGTGTTTGCTATGTTTCTTATCTAAATTATTTTGTAATGCCAAACTGGGGAAAATTCTTTTATATTGTCGTAACTGTACTATACGTAGGTAAGGTTGGTGTACCTACCTGTCGTTTGCTTGGAATGTGTATTGAATCTTTTTTTAAAATTCGATTGTTTTTCTTTAGTTGAGTCATAATGTTGATGGGAATGACTTCTAATCAAATGTATAAAGCAGTTTATGTGATATTATTTATGGTTTTGTTTAACAAAAAAAAAAGGAAAGATAGAACTTCAATTTTGCTAGCTTTTTTGATTCTTAAATCTGTTAAGAGAGTACACAAGCTTCCATTTATATGTAAAATAAAGTTCACGACAGGGTCGTACGTACTTACACCTTAATAGTATAAGTTTACAATCTTATAAACATTGAACTTCAAGTCTCGTTCTTTTTACACATGAGGTCTAATAAAGTGGCCACGTCCACTTTCTGTATTTTAGATTGAATTATAATGATAACATTTTACTGATTCTATTT
This sequence comes from Xylota sylvarum, assembly GCA_905220385.1. NCBI lineage: Eukaryota > Metazoa > Arthropoda > Insecta > Diptera > Syrphidae > Xylota > Xylota sylvarum. The sequence continues at coordinate 65,375,691 of LR999958.1, read as the reverse complement.
GGGAGACTTTACACATTTTTTTTTTGTTTTTCTAAAACCGGAAAAATATCCGTAGACACTCTCCGATGTCATGCAGTCTGTTCTCAATAAACTAATAAGCTGGACTCAAAGCTGTGGTCTCTCCGTTAATCCGACGAAGACTGTGCTGGTCCTGTTCACAAGAAAACACAGACTCCCTGAGTTTAGTTTCTCTCAAGCTGGGAGTTACTTCATATCCTCTCAAATAGTACCAGTTATCTAGGCTTAAGTTTAACCGCAAGAATCTTTGGAGAGAAATATAGTCGAACGTGCCAGTAAAGGTCCATTCACAGCTCAGCGAACTGCGAACAAAGCGTTTTTAGCATATTTATAAGCACGCCATTGTCAATTTTATTATTCCAAAAGAACTTAAATTAATTTATCTATCGATTGATATAAAAAAAGTTAAATTTGAATTAGTTTTTGTGAAGAAATTAACAATTCGCTGATTTTTCTGCGAATAGGCGAATGCTTTTTGCGAACTGTCAAAGTTTATTTACATTCCACACAATGTAGGACGCAATCCACATTCCCGCGACCAAAACATTCCCGAGAGTTTAACCTTACAATTCTTTAGCTTTGTTCTGGTGGTTGGTTAGTGTTGGTAAATGACAACTGAAATTCGCAGATTGCTGCAACCAGATAAAAAGTGGCTGTGAATGAAATGTCAAAACTTGCGAATATTCGCCTATTCGCATTCGCAGGTCGCTGAGCTGTGAATGGCCCTTAAATCCCTCACTGCCCTATATAAGTGCAAAAAGGCAATACGTTCCACGTGGGGCCTACAACCAAACATTATATACACCTCAATAATAAAATCGATACTCATGTATAAAGTACCTCTTTGGTGGCCCGCTCTGGAGAAGAATTCCAGCCTAACTACAATGGAACGAGTCGCTTCTCTCAGTATTACTAGTTCACTGAGAACCTCTCCCACTGAAGCGCTACAAACCGTGCTACATCGTCAGCAAAAAAAACTGGCTGCCTGCTCACCAATAAGATTGAGAAGCTTCAAACAATAGAGGAGCAACGCACTGGACATCTGTCTTAAGTGACTGAACACAACTTCAATATGGGCTACAAATTCTCAATACCAAACAGAACTGAATGGGCTCATCGGGATGTCGTGTACTCCGAAGACCTGTATATCCCTCTTCTTTAACCTTCCAAACTATTGCAGCGTTTTTCAAACTGAAGTCACTTACATTCATCAAGCAGCTGATTGGCATTCGTCTAGCATTCGTCAAGCAGCTGACTCAGCTTCAGATATTGTCATATACAACGGTTGCATCCAGCACAACGAGATCCAAGGCAGTAAAACACTGCCACGTATCTCTTAACGAGATTGTTGAACAGTACAACCTCACCCTTTGCTGAATACCAGGTCACTGTATTGTGACAGGGCATTGTGAGCCCGACGAACTGGTTCGACGAGGCTCCTCTGTTTTAAATAGTATAAGTGCCAACGATATCGAACCGCCAACGTCTTATGCTAAATACCTATCCAACTGTTTATCAGGCCAGTTAAAAATGGCCGTGCAGGGATACATATTCTATCGAAATATCTCTTTCGTCGAAAGGATCTCTGTAAAAAAAAAGTGGTATTCTTGCAAAAAGCTGCACGAGCCTTTCGTTCGAAATCCGTTTGCTTAAAATGGATGATGGTTTCATTGGACTAACCCGAGTTTATAGTGAATTTTAGGGTTGGGGTCACAATTCCGAAAACCAAAATCACGAAAAGCCAAAATCCCGAAAAATTGGGTTGGGTACGAAATATAATAATATAACAATGTAACAAAGCATCTAATCCTTTTCGGCGCAGGGTCATAAGTCCACAATTCGATTTGTGCATAAACAGTGGATATGTATGCGGGGCATGCTGCCCCCATGCAACCCCCCTGCTTAGAATCATTGTTGGATTTGGAGTAGGTGCGAGGTTGGGTATAGGCAAAGTTTCTTTAAATCCATACAAAAATTTTCATTTTCGGGATTTTTGGGATTTTAATTTTTCGGAATTTTGTTTTTCGGGATTCTGTTCGACTCCCTGAATTTTAGGATGGCCAAAAATTATAGCGGTTCATTTCCAAGCTTCTTTAGAGAGAAATGTCTATTCTACCTAAATCTATCAAGGAATGAAGTGATAAGCAAAATTACGGTCAAGAGTAAAAAGGAGGAATGCACCTATAACATAGGTCAAGTATTGGATTCGTGTATATTTTTTTGACGATATGGTGAAGAGCACCTTCCGTTGATTTTCCTACGGGTAGACAGATCTACCGGCCTCTAATACGAACGTCAATAAGTCTCTCCATGTTTAGTATGTAAACTTATATGGCTTAAAACGCACGCAAGTGTTCTATATTTAGTCGTATGGTACTTGCAGTTTGATATACAAAACAATGTTTGATATACAAAATAATGTACATGCGTGGGGGTTCAGGCTTCACCTGGAAACTATTTACCTATTTATGGCTATGACGAGCAAAGAAACCTTTAATGAAAACTATTTTCGTAACGTAGTCTAACTTAATTTTATGTCACGAGAGAACTTCTTTTCTTCAGTGTTGCGTAGGTTTATGTATTGAGGGTTTTTAAATAAATCTGTTTTGAAGGTTGTACGGGTTTTAATTTATATGCACCGCCTGTTGCTTTTTGTCACACTGATAATACATCGGATATACCTCAAGTTATTTATATTTGGTAATAATAGGCTTTATTATTGTAAGAGAAGTCACTGCTAGATATGTCAGTCGGTTTTACAATTGCAATTGTTATTGACTGAATTACGTCAGCTTTTGCTGTTGATAGCTTTTTTTTATTGTGTGCAGGGAAATAATGTATATGCATATGTATGTATGTACAAGCAAGTTGCAATTGAATTGACATCACTCATCAAATATACTGTTTATGCAAACGTGTAATCCACTTAAATTAAGTTAAGTTTGTGGGTTGATAAGGAGGAGAAAAAACTGCGTTTCTTCCTTACTGTTTGTTGGTGATTAGGGTATCCAGACATATCATGACGTTCAGAGTACAGAGTGTCTCAAAAATATTAAGTGGATTTTAAATTTTAATTTGGTTAATGAATTTTAACAAAACTATACGAATATTGCAGCTTACTCTTTGCAATTTTCTTTGATGTTAAGAATGAAAAATAATTCCGCCGCCATTTCGGTTTTCAATAATTTTTTTAAAGTTTCTGGTGTCAAGGACACTAAATATAAGTCTTAATGTCCCTTTTAAGGTCTGGAACAGTCTGAGAATTATTCTCGTAAACCTTTCAAATAACTCCATAGGAAGAAGTTTGGAGCTGCTAAGTCCGGGGAACGTCTGGACCAATCAACATCTCCATTTTGTAAGATTATTCGGCCTGGGAACATTTCTAAAAGAATAGTCATCGTATGTACATATATCTGGCTGCAAGGAGAGAGGCGGCATTTTCTTAAAACCACATACCGGCACTGGATAGGAGGCTCAGCAGCGAATGTACAAAGTTTTCGACCATAGCACTATGCATACTTGTCCCAATTTACCGTTACTTGGTCCTTATTAGCGTTTTCAAGGAAATAGAAGCCTATAACCTTTTCAGCCGAGATATCAAGTACATCTATCGCTCGTGAATTATCCGAGGGTTTGCTTTGCTTCGTTATGAATTATTAATGATGAAAAACAACACAGTATACCGCATATTTTCCAGCGTTACGCAAACTCGTTTCGTATAAAAGATGCTATAATTTTCAGACTTCAAATCGATGAAAAGGTGGCAAGTTTTGTGGGTGAAAACGTAGGCAGTTATCAATCTCCCAGGCCTATTAGTGGAGACGGTAACTCAACATGTTGAATAGAATAGAAGAAAAGAGAAGATGGGGACTGTAGAAGTAACACTACGCTCATCGAAGATGAGAACATTAGAACTATATTCCAGTCGTAGTGCAGATTACCTTTACGGTGAATGATAAAATTATAATGCAAAACATCACCACTATAAATAATAATTTGCGTTGTTATTCTTCAGTCGTTTGAGGACTGCTTCAAACTCTTGTAAATTGGGAACGGAGACTTCTTTAGCAAATATGTTTCGGCTGCCCTCTAGGTTTACCTCTCTCTATCTGATGCTAATGCAGCAGATACCCTTCTATTCTCTAACGATTAGTAGCTTTTCTCATTGTTTTAGTCCACTCTTAACGCATACCGTCACTAAGAACTTTGGGCCAATTAGCCTTACATCCTTTGTACTAAAAACAGTTGCTCGACTAAACATTCACAACAGATTGCACCCTGTAAAAACGGCGCTATATTGTGTTGTTGGATCATGAACGTCATTCTTGTACATTGAAGGAGCATTTGACAATGTCAGAACGGATGCGGTTCGTAGAGAATTCAAATATAGGATGGGCCATCTGTTGGTTGGCCTTTTGAAAAGGGTACAAAAATACACTGTTAAATGGTTAAAACGATTGTTGCTTTATTGAAAAGAGTAAACCTTCCGATTAATTATGGAATATTATTTCATTCAAATGACTGCCACGGCTGGCTTGGCAGTAGGATATCCTGTCAACCCAATTTTCCAATACATTATCGATGGTTTCGGTCACTATTTCACGAATAGCTTGACCAACATTGTTCTTGTCTCAATCATCTGGATTGTTCGTATAGTATCAATCTTTAATGGCACCCTACAAAAAAAAAAGTCCAACGGCGTCAAATCGCAGCTCCGTGCCGGTCAAGCAACCTCATCAAAACGACTAATTACACGATTATTGAACTTAGTGTGCAATAAATCGATTGTTGGACGGCTTGTGTGGCACGTAGGCCAATCTTGCTGGAACCATACTTGCGTGCACCAGCTGCAGTTGGTGCATTATTTCTTTTTCAAAATTAGCACTGTTTCGGTAAGAGTAACACAGCATCCACTTTGGAATATTTCTCAACGTTGTTAATAATACTGAGTTTCTGTTAATTTTTTAAGCGCATAAGTACTGTCAGTGTCAAAATAATATGATTCAAAAAGAAACCAATAGATGGCCCACGCTATACATGCCTCAATATCCACAATAAGCTGACCAATTGGGTAGTGGAAATACTCGAGAGTAGAAATATATACATTATATGTAATAACTGAACAAAAAGGAACAAAATTAGAAGTATACGCGTCCAGAAGCACCCGCCAAGGCAGAGTAATCTCCCCACTACTATGGGTTAATGTTTTATATGAGGTACTCCTACAACCCAGACATAGCGCGGTCAAAACCGTCGCATATGATGACGACATACTGATGACTACGGACAAATACCTCCCTACCCTAAGTGGCCAATTAAAAAAGGTGCTGAAGGCCCTAAAAAAAATGACCAAGAAATGCGGACTAGCGGCCAGCAGCGCCTTACGCCATAAATTAACACGGCAAGACCACCGATTTAACGGTCTCTTCTTCGAACCGCTGGGCATATCCAAATCAGTTCGCCACAGTAGTGTTTTCCAGTGACAATAGCCCTACGTGAGACTATTGAAATAAAATTCATGCTTGTGAAGTGCTGTCGAGAATAGCTAAATGTACTTGGAACACAGCACAAGGTTACGCTCTACTGAGTTTCTGGATATGACGGCATACCAGAAAATGGTGTATCAATTTGGATCATAACAAATAGGATCTTCGTAAACATCCCGTCCTACATAAAGCTCGAAGCAAAGTTTAAGACCCTAAGTGAGGCAAACAACTGATGGTCCTTCCTAGACACTTGTGCGACCACAGGGGAAAAAACGAATCAACATGCTTATGCAAAAGGATAAGAAATTCCTTTCTACCCTGATAGGAGCTATCACGGGGCATAATATTCTGCGGTACAACATTAAAAACCTACCTACGACTAATGGAAGAAATCGTATTGCTCTGTCACTAGCCATGTCTCATGCACTTTAAATATGAACCTTTTCCAAAGACGAAGTATCCATTAAACCAGTGAATAACATCTTGAACTATGTATATCAACTCAAATGGATTTTAAGACGCTGAACCATATGTAGCCATAAAACAAGGTTAACTAAGGAGCAAGTGACATCTCCCCCATACGGATGTCACAATGTGTCTGTATCACTTCCACTTCGCCTACTCCCATACTTACATCTCAGTAAAGTATAGTAGTACCTATGATACAAAAAATTCATTGTAAGGAAACATATACATCAACAACTCATTTAAGTCGTATTCGTATTCAAATTTGACTGACCCGATATATCTTCTGCTTGCATGTAATAAAGTATTCTGTAACAGTCCTTTTGTATGCACATTGATCAGTATTCCATCGGTCAGTATCAATTTAATGGCTTTCAGTTCCATTAAAAAAAAAAAAAAGTGACCTATTCCTTTGAGTTATTACCAAACCAATTGTAGGAACTGCTTCGATTTCACATCAAAACACATAATGCCCTCATCAAACATTGATGATAGTATCTTTCACGAAGGGACCCTTAATTCCACTTCGAAAAGGAATCGAAATCATCCCGAATACTTTTCCTGAACTTTAAATAAAACTTTTCTGATAGATTCTAGCCATAGGCGATTTCGTAACAATTTATCAATCGACTCATTCAAAATAAAATAATATTGTCAACTCAATTAATCATTGTGAGCTTCAATGAATCTCACTTCAATAAACTTCAATTCTGTAGCGACAAAAACCAAAGTAGCAGATAAACAAAAAAAAAAAAAGTTGATTGATACGGATATACAGATGAATCAATGTCGATGCCGCCCTAATGTTCCTTCTTATTGTCAAAGAAGAAGTTTTCGTTTCTTTCTTCTTCTTGGCTTACCCCAGGTGCTGGACTGATGAATAGGAGCCAATTTGAGGGGTCTTCCTTGAATAGATAATGTGTAAACAAAGTTTCAATAGATTCTTAAAAATAGATTTCCACAAGAACAAAAGTTCATGATTATTAAGATTGATTTTTGCTGATTTTTTTTTTTTTTTTTCTACGAATACTTCTTGTTCTTGCATCATTCGAAAGAACAGAGGCAGATTTAAATTTAACCACAGATGGCAATGTGGTCCATATTTGTCCACCCCCTTCTCTTTCTCTCTTTTGTGTTGAATAAACCGGAGCAATCAGCAGCTTTCATCACCACAAAGACAAATGACAAACATTTTGGGATGCAATCGAGATCATGGAATCGCATTCAAGAAAGGAAGTGAAACCACAAACACATCCACCACCACCACCACCACTTGGAGAGTATTCGCCACACAAAAGACAGATAAAAAGTTAAATTTCATTTAAAACGATGTTGACCTTTAAAAGGGGAAAAGTTTGATCTCTCCCCCTACACAAAGTATAGGCAAAGTAGTTTTTTTTTATAAGAAAGTGAAACTACGAGTTGAATTGATGACTGTCAACTTAAAGTCTTTTACCTTTCAATTAAGTGCATTTGATGTCGGTTGACTCTGCTGGGGATGACTATCATCTTGCCGATATTTGCACTTGACACGAATGTGACTCTGGGGAATAATATCATTTTAGTTTTGCGGTACCCATCAAATAAGCTATCCGCAGACAATTATTGAATGATTGCAGGGCTTCTCATTATTACAGACGATCTGTTTTATACTTGTTTGCTTTGCTCTTAATGGATTGAAAAAAAATATCTTTTTTTTTGTTTGTTTTCAACCATTGAAGTACATAGTTATGTAATATGGTACACACTCATATAATAGAGTAAAAATTGTATCTAGATATTTAGTTTTTTTCTTTCTTCACCTTTCTTATCCTAATTTTGTTTCACTTTAAAAACACTTTCTTCAATAAGAACAACAAGCAGGCTTTGAGTGTGGGCGCGTATGTGGGTACTATTTTTGGAGAGCAATCTTATGATGAACACTGAAGACTAAAAGATTTGGAATATCGTTGGTGGAATCAAATAAGATTAAATTAAAAACCCCAAAGAGTTCGATTGCAGGAACGTAAAGAAATTGCAGGAACGTAAAAAAATTGCAGGAACGTTTAAGAAAAGTACAACTCATGCTATTAGAACGACATTCATCACTGATGTTTCTATCCCCTATTCCGCTTAAAAACTTAGTGGGCCTTAGGTTTGGAGATTATGGTAGCCGTACCTAATATAATTTAAATCTACATTCTTCCATCATGAATTCATTTCCATTTATACGTACGCCAAATGAGAAAGCATTGTCCTAAAAAATTTGCCAAGAAAAATGCAGAGAACCACGCCTACTTCGTAATGGCTAATGTATACAAGTGTTTCTCAAATATTAAAACACAAAGGTCCGTACGTGACTTACTTTTGAATGTGGTTTCCAAAAAATTATTTCTGGTTAAGAAATTTTTTCATGGCAGTTATACTCTCAGATGTTTGTCAGACGTTCGTGAGAGATGAGAGGTGAAAAAACCTTGGTATTACCTGAAAATTGAACCTTGAACTCACACTCAGTAATTCCAGCCAATAACCACTGAGTCACAGCGCCCAGCAATGCAACAATTAAAAAGTTTTTGGATTGTTGCTACAGTAAAGAGCTTTCAACTAATCTTTGTAAAATAGTGCTGTTTGAACAAAAACTGATGTGAAATCCTACGCCTCACAAGAGCCAGCCTGTCGGCATACAAACATATGTATATTAGACCTTTTCGTCTATCCTTAAGGAAGATGTATTTCTTTGTTATTTAGCTGGTGCTGAAAACCTAAACCTGCGGCTCAATTAACAACACTCTGAAGTTATCCAGGTATTTGGTTAATTGCTTCTAGTTGCGCACGCAAAGATAGGCCATTTTTCTACTTCGCTGATGATGAAATTCGAAGATTCTGCAGGTCGAAGGGGTCTACATGTTACAGCATTGCTGTATATGCCTTTTGTATACATCTAATCCGTCAGACTTTGATTTATGGTAATGATCAGGTAAAACGGAGTACAATCTATTGTGGTTTTATCTCTTGCGATTCCAGCATTTGGACGTATTATGTATTTTCTCAAAGTCATTCTTCATTGTTGTGACGCTTGGAACATGAGTTTTCTTAGTGATCCGAGTTAATGTTGGTTGTTGGGGGACACGCATGTACTTACATATGTACATACGTCGATATATCAGTTTGGTTGACTGTTTCACGATCAGGAGACCTCCATGTACTCTTGTGAATATGCAGATAAGGAAATATGCTTGCTGTGACAACTTGTCCGCACCAAAAGCAATTGACCTAAGTCTGTTGCCACACATTGTTTTGCGTAAACTATGCTTATTACCAATAGTGTCTCGTCCAGGAGTTTATACAATTTTTTTTTGTGGCAACGTATGTAATTACATACTTATGTATGTTCTGTGGAAGCATAAGTGCATATCAGACAGATATTGCCGAATGTAGCCTTAATGCGAATTGTCATAAGGCTTACTCTCATGTGTCAGGAGCTTAAGACTTTCGCAACTTCTGAGTAGCTTATTATTTCCGAAGCACTATCCCCAATCTAGAGGACCATATAAAGAAATTGAATAAACTGATATATGTGCGTTGCCGTTAACCATTAAGATCTCTTCCACCTATGTATCTTTTTTTTAAAACAAAATGACGAAAACTTAGTAGTAGTAGAAATAACTAAGCAGTTCAACTTGAGCGAAACTGTAGACAGCAGCAATAATTCCATCTAGGCAATTATTTTACTTCCATCAATTAGTGCAGTAGATAACTTGTTTTTTGATTAAAAACATTTCTATCCATAAATGGTAACATTCCTGTTTTTTTTTAATACAACATAATTTAAATTAAAACTTAAAGCAATATAATGTATTGACAAAACTCTACGAAAGTTTGAGGTTTTCTATGAATCAATCAAAATGAACTCATCAGTATGATTAAATAATGTCGAGATACTATTGCCTTTCATATTTGGTTGACGTTCCGACCTTCTATTTGTACAAATTTGACCGAAAAAAAACTAAATGGAAAAAATCATAACAAATCTCCCTGATTGGCTTGGACACCAACCATGCCATCTAACAACATCTAAGTTTCAAACCATTACATAGAAAAGCTTTCATAAGTGGGTTTCACATTATGTCGGATAATAAGGTGTGATAAAATGTCTGTCCGACCAAAGTCTTTTGGGTTAACAAACATTTTGACAATTGTACTTGATGGACGTTATCGTGACAAATAAAATTTTAAAAGAAAAATAAAACGAAAAAAGAAGGCAAAGAATTAGGAAGCGAATTTGAATAAAAACATACAGAAAAGCTACAATCCGTCTGGAACGGATCGTCTGATACCCTATCCTCCTCTCTATAAAGTGGGCGTGGCCAAATTGCATTTTGTACTCAAATATAGCTATAATGTCGAACGTTTGAGGATGTTACATGTAAAATTTTATCAAAATCGGTTTTTTGATGAAAACGCCCCCAAAAAGTGGGCGTGACCAAAACTGTTCTACGGGTGAATTGTAGGGAATCTGTATACCTAAATATTTGATCTTAACAAAATTTTTCGGTTTCATATAATTTAGTGAAGTTATAAAAAAGTAGGCGTGGCAGTGGGCGTATGTAAAAAAAATTTACACTTCTACTGTATCTTTTCGTCATAAGCCCAGATATGAAATTTCAGCGTCCTAGTTAATAATTTAAGGCCCAAAACTCGGTTTTGTGGTGAAAACGCCGCCAAAAAGTGGGCGTGGCCAAAACTTGTGTATGGATGGATTGTAGGGAATCTGAATGCCTAAATATTTGGACTTAAAAAAAATTTTCGGTTTCATATAATTTAGTGAAGTTATAAAAAAGTAGGCGTGGCAGTGGGCGGATGTAAAAAAATTTTACACTTGTACTGTATCTTTTTCTTGGAAGCCCAGATATGAAATTTCAGCGTCCTAGTTAAAAATTTAAGGCCCAAAAAGCGGTGACATACGAACGGACGGACGGACGGACGGACGGTCATCGCTCAATCGATTTCGCTATTGATGCTGATCACGAATATATATACTTTATAGGGTCTATCTCGATTATTTCTCTATGTTACAAACTATGTGTCAAACTTAATATACCCTTAGGATAGGGTATAAAAACTCAGGTGGATAGGTCAGTGTTCACATTACCCGATATTTCCGTCCGACCACCAAAATATCAAAAAAAAAAAATTTAAAAACAATTCGCATTTCGAACACGTCCTTTATGGCGTTCACACTGTCAGAGATAAGGTCGGACAGAACATGTTAGCTGACATGTTGGATAATGTAACCTCCACTATACAGTGCATACATTTAGGCGAAAATTACTATTTAAAAGTTTAAATGTAATTGGTTAATTTGAAGAAAAGGGATGTCTTATCCGCTTGGTTGAGCTAATCCAAATAAATCTCAAAGATCAGCAAAAGACCGATGTCTCTACCCATAAGGTACATGTGTAATCGTAGCATATGAATTTTAGAAGCACCACCTTCTCCAAGATACAAAACAAAATTATATTTTTGGGATTCCTTTCATCCATCTGCTTTTGGTGCTATCCCTTTAAACTCATGTTTCGAATCCCAAAATCTTGTCTAAATACAATCAATTTCTCACATCTCAATCTAAATCGAATTACAAACCTAAATGTAGAACATTTGAAAGTTCCAACGTCAGTGTCTTTCTCTCACCAAAACTGCTCACTTTTTTAGCAACAGCACAAAAGGCAAAAGATACCGCCACTTGATGTGCCTGTGAGCTGTAGAAATTCTATTATCTATTGAATCCAAGATTCTTCATCTATTTCACCCACTCAGGCATGTGATTACATCCTTAAACGTTTATAAATAAAGAGGACGAATGAATCTCTTTATTTGTTATGTCTGGCTGTGTATGTGTGTGTGTGTATCTGAAGGAGCAGCACAGCACATATCCATTTGCGAATGTGTAAAACAACACCTTTTAACGGCTCATTCATCAATCGTTGGTACTTTTATCATCTCTTCTCTACTAAAACGTACATTTTGCTCCATTTTTATGTTTGCAATCCCCTTTTGCGAAGCGCTATTGCCCAAGCATCACTAGGTGCGAAGGTTGTCTACAGACGAGGGTAGGTACTACCTATCTACCTTCCGTCTAGTGCTAACGTCTTTCATTTTTATTTTTTTATATCCAGTCATAAAATTTGTTCCAATATATTTTATGTTTTTCCATTTCCGATTTATATCTGTGCTGTTTCTTTTTTTTTCTGAATCTGATCATAAGAGAAGATATTTTCAGTAATAGCAGCTTCTTCTTGTGTTCACCCCTCGAGCGCTGGAGAGTATCTTTTCCGCTGTTGCTTCGCATTTACTGGTATTTATTTTGTAACTTTATTTATTTGTAAAATAAATTTCCTCCCTTCTGCTTGTAAATTATACGCACACATACAAGAGTCTCATACTCCAAAGGAATATTGTTGTTGGTGTAATTCTTTCGCCCTTAAGTGGTGTGTAATCAAAGATACTTTGGCTGATTATTCCATAGATGATTTGCTTTCTGTGTTGTCTTGGTTTTCTATTTTTTTTTTGTTTTTTTTTTTATTTTTATGTAAGTAATCGATAAACGTTTAATCTGATTAGAGTTTACGACACTTTAACGTACCCAACACGAACTTGGCGAAAAATGTAGGGTATGTTGTGGATACTTTAAACTTGTCAAAGCTTGTGCAGCATAGTATCCGCTGGGGGTATTTGTTGGGCATCCTTGGGGATCGTGCGGGCAGTGGGTACAAACAAATTCCCATAAAATGATCATGTTGAACGTATTAAATATTTGTTTAATTTAAAAATAATTTATTTTCGCCCATTTGGAATAATGGCACATTCATTGTCCTTTGGGAGCTATAAAACGGGGCCAAACGTGGAAGAGAATATCATATCATCAATTCGGTTCTCAGCCTGCGTTATGACTCTGGGTCGTTAATGTGAATTTTATGGCATTCGACAATCGCGCGAGCAATCGTACAGAAGTGTAGATATTCAATTTTCAAATTCTCTTTGGCGCGATAAATGCGATTCGCATTGATTTACATACACGTAATCAGAAATAAGTTATGGGGAATATTGATTCAATGCTATGCATAGGTCCCATGGAAACGATAATTGACTCTTTCAAGGTGTGGGGTCATCTACATATGTACGTTTACTCTCATAAACATTTTCATTCGATATTCGATATTATACATAAAATTTGCAGAACAGGGTACACACTTCCAAACAAAGATTCATTTGGTTTTCGTGACACCAAGTCCTGGTAACAACAATGGACATATGATCATAGAGTAAAATGTAGGTAAATGCGTTTCGTTTCTTTACCATTGATTTAGGTCCATTTCTTCCTCTGGTACTTTCTTTATACAAAGACAGCTATCTAGGTAATACCAGATCTTTTTGGCGATTCCATGATTATATAAAAGACAGCATTGGTTGAAAATCGATAAACCTTGTTGTCTGTCCAAATTCTAACTACAACTTACCGCTCAAGTAGGTATAAAGTTCGTACAAGTTCTGTTCTTTTCAAGGAACATCCAGCGAAGACAAGTGTTTCTGAGTCTAATGACCTGTTAATGCTTTTTGAACAAAGCGAAATCTTTTCATGGGTTTATTGATTCACTGCATCAGTTTCAGCATTTTTTCTCAATTTCTACTTTGGTGAATCAGCCATTCATTAAATGTCACTATTCGTCCAGAGAATAAGATTCATTTAGCCAACGAATACCGTTTATCGGATCAAAATTGAACACTACGTGTAATCACAGTGCAGCGTCATCTCACAGTTGACGATGAGCAAATAACGAAATACTTTAGCTAACGGCGTATCTCGTCACTCGTCAAGCGACAGCTCTTTTACTCAACACACTTACATAATTGTGTAGTGGTGAATATATTCCAAACGTTGATACCAAAATGAACCAAATGCATCAGGAACTTCCTATAACACAAAGGCTACTGAATTTCGTTACACAAACTCTTCCTTCTGGTCCCGACAGACCGAATTATGAGACAACTAGCTTTGTTACCTTTTTATTCTAGTTTCAGTGTTGCTAACAGGGTAATATGTATTGTTATGTGGAATATTGATTGTGAACACAAGTTAAGCTTCATCGGTATATTAAAATCACTCGCTGGCTTGGAGTAGCCTAATATTGCCAAGAGCAGGACACCCACAAAGAAAGTGGCCTATGGTTTCTTCTTCCTCCATGACTCTGCAGCTTCTGCAGAAATTATTCTAAAGAAAGGAATTCACTTCTGCATCGACGTTTTATCTACGCCTTGATAATAGCTAGTAACTCCATCTTTATTTCAATGACATGTTCCATCTTTTCCGTCACGCATTCATGTATTACGTTTTCTTTTTCGGTCTCAGAAAATCATTTGACATAGGTATCGTTCAACAATATCGGTCCTGTTAGGAACTCTTGCGGATCTTCCTCCGTAGAATAGATAGAAAGTACATTTAAAGTAGTCTTTTAATAAAGCTATGGATACTTAACTTGTTCGTTGAATATTGACGTTGAATGGTCCTTCTTTTTTGGCATCGATAAAGACGTCGTGTGAGAAAACTTGTGTCCAGGTTTCTGTTTGAGATTTCCATCTTCAGGAATTTAAGAACGGAATCAACAGCAATCATATATTGTCATCTCTGTACCTTCATTGCAGGTTCCAAGTTATGTAAAAGATGAACTAATTATGCCTCAAGAATTCAGTTTGATTGATTTGAATCTAGAGTTTTTTTTTATTTTAATTGACTCCACGAATGTTATTAGACATTTGTTGGCTAGGGCTGTTAGGATTGTAATGTTTAAGTAGATCATCCTTATATTAATCCTGTAACACTAAACCGTTCAAGATTGATTATGCGGTGTAGCTAAAAGAAAGAATAATTTGATGTCGGTTTGTGGCTTGAATTGGATCATTTTAGTTACCTCAATAGATGGAGTTCCAATTAATGTAGAAACATACAGAAAAGATACAACGCGTTTGGAACGGATTGTTTGACATCCCATCTTCTTTTCTATGTAGCCGTAATAAAGTAGGAGTGGCATACATCATTTTTTTTTATCGAATTACTGCTTTGAACGTTTGAGGATGTTGACATGGCTCAATCGTATTCGCTTTTGATACTGATCATGAATATGTGTATATATTTTATAGGGTCTATCTCGATTATTTCTCTATGTTACAAACTATGTATCAAACTTAATTAATCCTTAGGATAGGGTTTAAAAAATGTTACGATTTGACATTTCTATTCGATTACGATTTCAGGTACTTACATATTTTCTGAAATAATGAGGTTCATTGCCTTCATTGTCAACATACAATAGAGGTAGATATCGGAGTGTCTAGACAAAGACGTGAATTGATAACACATTAGACATTCATATTCAATCTGAACATTACCTTAATTCCTTTGTAATATCCAATAGCATTCTTTAATGGCACATCTGAAACTGTAAACTGCTCTCTAGATGTTCTCCTAATGTCCATCCCATCCATTGCAGACACATTCATTCCAAGAAACCATCCAAATTGCAATTTAACGAGCGAAAACCGACTTACACGACACGAGTTGATCTTTTTCACATTTTACCGAACGTCGAATCGAATATACAAGCGAGGTACGCTTTTATTACGTCTTCGTGTGTCCCCTTCTATCTTCCAGTTGCGCTTTATCGTGGAGTATCCTTTTTCCAACTAAGACAACCTACTGATTTGTTTTTTTTTTTTTTTTCGTTCAGATTTCTAGTTAAACATGGTGTAAACACCATTACTTCGTGCCAAAGGATATTACTATCAAATACCGTAAATTAATACGAACCGAAAAAAAAGGATAACCTAACAATGTTCAGTGTGAAACTAAAAGTCAAAGAGGGCACCAATTCCCTGCCACGTTCAAGTGGCCAATCGTCTCTTTCACGAAGTAATCAGAGGCCAACGTATTACGATGGTAGGAATAGTCCCTCGTTTGCAACCGGAAGTCTACGCAGCTCCCTCTCATCCGGTCGGAGTCCTTACAATTCGCTAAAGAGAAAGGATAAAAAAGTTCGAATAATCACAACGTACGTCGGCTCGGACAGGGATACAAATTACGGTGAGAGAGAATCATGTGGCAAGGACACACCGCACCGGGGGTTTTCTTTTTGATTAATTTTTGATGTATTCTCTCCCGATGGTCGAAAAGGTGGTGATAGTGGTTTAGCTATAAGTCCTTTTATACCTGTAATTGCATTTCGTGACTTGAATCAGGATGCAGTGTTGGTCATTGCAACCAGCAACTGTTACTAGTACCTGCGCTATGTACATGCATACATATATTAATTGTGGTCATTGTTTGTTTGTATATTCTTTCAGATGCCCCAGACGGTGTAACCGAACTGCGTACAGAGCAATATGAAATTCACATTGAAAGGACATCGGCTGGACTGGGTTTGAGCATAGCCGGCGGCAAAGGATCAACTCCGTTCAAAGGAAACGATGAGGGTATATTCATTTCACGTGTTACCGAAGGTGGTCCAGCCGATTTGGCTGGCTTAAAAGTCGGCGATAAAGTCATCAAAGTCAATGGAAAGTCTGTTGAGAATGCCGACCATTATCAGGCTGTTCAAGTTTTGAAGGCATGCGGACTTGTATTGGTATTAGTCGTGCAACGTGAGGTGACACGTTTAATCGGACATCCAGTGTTTAGCGAAGATGGCTCACTATCACAGGTTAGTTTGGGTGTAACTCTATTGTATATTTGTGGTTCCTGAAGGTACGCTCTGGCAAACTAGGTAAACTTTAGTAGACTTTAGTCATCAAATCAAATAAATATCTATAAACCGCTTAAGCTTTAGAAGTCTCCTTCAGACTATTAACTGTCTCACTACTTCATCGTACAAATATCCGCTTTTGTTTGTCGACTAGATAGAAGTATATATACGTACATATTTATTCTATGCTTTCTTGTGTCAGATTGTCCAAATAAACGAATTTGTGTATAGAAAGTGTCCCCCTAGAGGACATACATCTGGAGCAGATTGCAACTGTTTTGTGTGAATACGAAATGACACCCTAGTCAAGAAGGTAACGTACGAGAGGACTGCGTTTCATAACAAATGGAAATACGAAGATATGTTCCACTCGTGAGGATTGCTTACAAAATGCATAAGAGTTTATGGAGATGATGTTATGTGTCCAACGATGGCTTACGAATGTCTGGAGAGACTTGAAGTTCTTGTGACTACATAATAACGGATGAAAACACTTGTACGGTCACGAGTGTATGGTTACCATTCCGAGAAACATCCGATGATTTGAATATTTTACTTGTGCATTGTTCAGATGAAATTTTGTCCCGCGAAGTGTTATAGAGATATTTGGTTCGTTAACAAATAGATTTTATTGGAGATGCATTTTAAGATTGGAAGAGCAAAGTGAACAACCTTTCAATGTATACAATGACTTTTGGAATATCTTGATGCAAATTTATAGTCCATTAAGTACAATGACGCGCTAATACTGATGTGCAACGAGACAAGACCGGATGCTGGTGCATAAATTTAATCCATACAAAAGAGATGAGCAATGAATTGAGAGACATGGTGCCTTTTTGTGACATAATTAGTAATGGATTGTTGAATGTGGAATAATCACAGCCTCTGAAACAACCAAGTCAACGACAAAAACCTTAAACTGACTCTCGATATTTAAACAATATATGTATGTATGTACATTTATCCTCGAATCTGATGTTGATAAATTAAAGAGAGCATATATGTACATATGTATAAGGATTTCCAATTGAATTGCCTTTAGTCTTTGCAAAGTTATTGGGTATCGTTCCAGTTTCGTTTACCTCCAGACTAATATTTTACGTCTCTAAATACGTTGTTTTTTCATTTGCGCACTTAGATATTTCGACGTCAATTGTTCACCTTTGTCCAGATTCAACAAGTCAGTTTAGAATAAGGGATTAGCAATTCCTAGTATCTAGATAGAGTGTTGACTACATATATGTAGATAGATGATTATGAATTAGAACAGCACGGAACACTAACATGCGTTTTCAAATAAAAATTCTATACTTTATGTTCAGACCGCCATCCGTAAGGTAGAGAAACGAATGAAATCTAACACCACATTTTTCCAATAGAATTTCTCGGATATATGTGAAGTTAGCTGCGGTTTGTTTGACGCTTCAGCTCTGTATACTTGCTATTTAATCAACGCCCCTTTTTTTTGTTTGAATATTTAATCACACTTTAGCTGGAGCCCTATATCCAACGATGAGATAAATATTTTTAAAATAATTGATAGTATTTGCTTTATAGGTAGAAAAGTCAGTATGATTCTATAAGTAGTTCAATGTAATGTAAACATGTAGAAACAAATGGAGTAGCTGCATACGAATTTTTAACTTGTTTATATCTATATACATAAAATCACTTACCTTTCTCACTAGTAGGTACATATAGCACCTACAACTTTTGTTCAAGCGTATTGCATCACTTCTGAAACGTGGTCACTATTGCGGTGCATCGGAGTAATCGTTAATGGAAAATGCTTACATTGTATAATTGTACTTCAATTGAAATGAACTTCATTTTATGTTAAGTGCAGGAAGTGCTACTTTTGCATTTTATGGTACAAATAAAAACAATCAACAATTAAGTAGGTCACCGGCATTACCTTGATGCCGGTGTTAATAAGTACATTTGACCATTGGTCAGTGCCAAGAGCAATACTTCTCAATGCGATGAGGGCGCATATATTTACTACCAGAATTATTCTGGCTCATATTGTACAGTGTAATCTGCATGGTGCTGGCATTTATGTTCTCAATTACCTTTGAGTTCTTATACCTTCTGAACTGGTGCTCATCTTAAATTAGCAGCAAATTACTTCGGCCATTCAGATTTTGAATTACTTTAAGGCAATTATGTTCTGAACTTTTGAAGCAAAATTGTTTCTGTTGTAAGCGGCCCACATGTAGCACACTGTTTAATTAATCGATTCATTTACTTCAGTCCTTACAATTATCGCGGTATTAAGATAATCTGTTATTTTAATTATATCCATGATTTTACTGGATCTGGCAATGACTTTATTGTCTACTGAGTAAGGCTCCTTTCACACTATCAGGCTTTAAGCATAATAGTAAGAATTTCATGTGTTACCGGATTATCAGAGATGGTACCCGTTGTTAAGTTGATCCTGTCGAATAAAAATACCCAGGAGTATGTTTGCTCAGAAAAATACTAGCTCCCTCCAACTATAGATTCCCGTTTTGATCTACCAGTGAACTAAATCAGACTTCTGAAGTTCAGTGACAGTCAAGTCAATATGATCTCATATCTATTCCTACCTCAATCTATAGCAACTCTCTTTCTTAAGAAGACTTGTGAATTCCAGTTCTTAGAATCTTCTTTAGTCACCTCACTGTAGTAAACTCGAGAATTAACATACTACATATTTCAGTTAGGGGATCAATTAAACATTAAGGCCCCTATATCTACAATATAGGCATCGATTCGCCCACAAAGCTACTAGAACATACTGTGGGAAAGGTAATATTAGATTCTCATTGGAACAGGGTAATGTTCTTCAAACTCCAAGATTGATATTTTCGTAATAGGCACTAGGAAAGTCATATAAACATTGACGGAAAGTCATTTACTATTGTACCATTTTAAAAACATATTGCTTGTCATTATCGTAACCGTTGCTGGTTTTAGTCTAATCAATTAAGTTGAAATACTGTTGGTGCTGGCTTCATTCAGTTATTCATGGGTATTGTTCTTTATATTGATATCTCCAAAAATACGATCCAAGCTGGTTAAGCAATTCCGCTGATTTCTGATTGAGATTGCGATATATCGCTGGTCTAGATTCCACCAGCACCAAGAAAAAACTATTTTCCGATTTCTTTAAATGGTTTATTTACTTCCACCTTCTACTCCTCTCGATATGTTTGAATTTGTGGCTTGATTTGAATATTGTTGCTTTTGCTAGTGCGTTGGACTACTAAGCGAGAGGTTTAAGGTTCAAATCCCAGAAAATTCCACCAGCTGTAACTGTGTATATAAAAGGATCAAAGTATTTCATAGTATCTAACATTCTCGTGATGAACGTGACGCATTTAATGCAAAAGTACATTCTCTGCAACCTCAACCTGAATCATGAACTTACGAATATTCTACAGTAGAATTCTCTACTGCACACGACTAAAACATCACACCAGCTAAGGCCTATAATTAAAAACATAACCAGAAATGCAATACAAGACAAATATTCGTATTTCCAATTAGTTTGGTTAAGGCAAACGTGATTCCGTGATGTCGACTCATAGCCAAACATCATTTGAATAACGTTTCCTTGTTTTTTAGTGTCCACATAGCTCAGTTTTATTAGGTCATTCACGCATAGAGCTCACCCGTATCTAAAGCCGGTTTTAAATTTATCAAACATTTGTCTAACAACTATGCCTACATATGTATGTATGTACATGTACGTACCTCAACAAAACAAAAATTCAGATTTCAGTTGAAAGCCGACCACAAACAGTACGTCAGGAGAGATCCATCCCACCACCCATAGAAATTCTACCAAATGAATACAATTATCAGCAACAGAATATCATGACCACCGACACCGCATCGCAGCAGCAGCCGCAAAGTGTACAACATGTTATCCCTGCCACAACCATAGTCCCTGCGACCACAAATGGAATTTTGGAAAATGGCAAGGTATGTGTGAATCTTGCCCAAACAAAATGTGTCCTTTCACCTGCACACAACAAAAAATCAAAATAACGAAAACAACAACATTGATTTATTATTTAGGAAGCTCCTGTTCATAAAGTAACCCTCCACACAACGTTGATAAGGGATCAAATTAACCAAGGCCTTGGGTTTAGCATCGCTGGAGGCAAAGGCTCCCCCCCATTCAAGGATAACTGCGATGGTATTTTCATTTCTCGTATTACCGAGGGTGGCTTGGCACATCGCGATGGCAAAATAATGGTCGGCGATCGGGTGTTGGCGGTGAGTTGTGGTGTTTCAATTGCGTTTCGCTAGTTACACGGTTGTTATTTTTGCATGCATACCATCTTCCTGCAGATAAACGGAAACAATATGACACATGCCTATCATGATGCAGCCGTACAACTTTTAACAGATCACCAGAGATTCGTACGACTCGTTCTGCAGCGTGAAATTAGGGGACCACTCGAACCACCATTAAGTCCGCATAGTCCATCGGTCTTGAATTCGTTAAGTCCGTCGGGATATTTGGCAAATCGTCCAGGTGAGTAGTATCCAATCCAGAGTCTGTATGAACAGAAAAAAAAAAAAAAATAGACGAGAAATCTCAAATTTTAATTGACCACTCAGCAGCCGGTTTCAATCGTTCTATTGGGGACATTCCTGAAGAATTACCACAATCACAGAAATACATCTCTCAGCCATTTGCCTACGATTCGAATAAAAATATTTCACCGAGCGCTACGCTGACGACGACGAAGACAAATGGTTTCGATACGATGACCAGTAACTCAAATCGCATTCCAACATCAGGAGGGGTATCACTGGACACAGTTGTTGTTGATGATGCCACTGGTCAACCAGTTCCAGCGCCTCGGGTTCGTGTGGCACATTCAAATTCCATTCCACTGGATCAACAGCAGCAGTCACAGTCGCCTCTTTCCCAGAACGGTCCAAGTGCCACCACCCCTAATGATGTCGAGACCCAGGTGAGCTATAGCTTCAATGTTGAGGGTTTGAAGTTGTTTTTTTTTTATTCGTTTCTTATTTTTATGTTTTTTGCAATAACAATTTAATTTAGTTAGGAAATGAGATTGTGTTTATTATTTACTCTTATTTTATGTTATGTTATTGATGTTGTTTATGTTTTTATTTTATTTTGTCAGCGTTTGTGCCTGCCATTCAACATGAAAAATAAGATATTCGTAAATTTGTTGTTTCGTCTTGCTCAACTTTCATTAAAAAAAATTCATTAACTAATAAGAAATCATAACTTGAATGTAGAGATAGCAGTAAGATTTAATTAAATTATAACCCTGGTTCTGTTTGTTTTTCTCCTTTTCCTCGTAATTTAATTTTTTTTTGTACATCATCCCGGTTTTTCTCTGCCTTTGAGGGTTAATGAAAAGGATACTGCATTGAATTAAATAGTTTTTTTTTGTATCCAGATTGTTTATATAATGCTTTATGCAATTTAAAGGCTAGTTGATTTAAGAAGGATTAAGTTTAAATATTTACCTTTAAATTGAAAGCGAAAGAGTTTTGTCCAATCTGTTTGAAATGAGATTATTGTGGGCTTTAAATTTTTTTTCTCTTCGTTTAAAAGATTTGGTTTTGACCCATGGTAGTGTGAAAATAATTAAGCCACAAGTTGCGTTGTAACGACTGGGTTCATTATATCGAATGAATTTTGATGCCTTATCCTGTTCTAATCCTCTTAAACAATGGAAACCAAATGTCTAGAAAATATGAAACAGAACAGTAAGGAAGTGAATCTCTTTCATCTTTCATTAAAATTAAAAATTAAATGACCATTTGATTGCTACTCTGACCTGGATTTCGCTGCAAAAGTTTCTCACTTTCCGCACTTTTGTTGATGTTGCTAAAAGAATTCGACACCCGCCATACATGTTTTTTAACGAAGTCTCGCTGTATATCGTTTTACCGTACGAGACAAAATAACAGGCGATGAATTAAACTTTTACAATGCCCCCTGTCAATTTTCCGGTAAAAAATGATAATCATAATAATAAATAATAATAAGTCTTGAAATTGGTTACACTTAAATTGACCAGAGCTATTTTGATTGACTCGCCTTATATATATTCATATGTATTCTGGTTCAGATGTTTTGCAATTCATATGTACATATATTGGTATGAGTTAGGCAGTTAAACTATAGTATGACTATAGCCTATAGTCTTTGGCCTTGACTATTGTAAAATGAAATCTTTTTTATTTAGAGCAGCATTCCCAGAGTGGGAAAGTGCCCATCTGATTAGTAATCGTTTTCCATTTTCGTAACTAATGTTTGTTAGAATATTCTTTTTACAACCTCCTACAATATAAAGAACAAATCAGCTGTAAGAATTCCTTTCGACATTTTCAGACTGACATTTATCTTTTGTTGCCTATAGTTTTGCATTAACCAAATTCTTCGTGCGACTAAATGTTTTCATACAAGCTGGAAACTGTTCTTATTGTCGCTTCGATTAAATGTACTCAGCTCTATGTTCTCCGTAACCGTCAATATTTTTCTTTTTGAGTAAATATCTCTCACATTTGTTTTCAATTATCGTTACATGTGGTTTTATCGTTACATACGTGGTTTCCTTGTTTTTCGGAGTACGAATAATTCTAATTAATTTGTTTTTGTCTGTATATCATTTTCCTATCATACCATACATACATATATTAAATAATAAAGTACCTAAAGTACCTGATTTATGATTTGATCATAAATAGTATATGCATATCTATACTTATGTATAACCAAACCGGGATTATGAGACGAGTTATATAGAGTAGGCTACGATTTTAAAAGTTATGATTTCTTATTAGGTTTTGAAAGTATTCGTTTTGTAACCAGATTCAATCGTCCTAATATTATGCATGTTTCGTTATATCTTTATATTTATTAATCATTGCATTTGTGGTTGTAAACGGCAAACTGTTCGAGTTAAATATTTACTTATCCCTCCTTTCCTTATAGTAAAAAAAAACTATATTTTGTGTGTTCTAAAATGAATGTTTTAGATTTTGTTACTCATGAATGCATTGTTTTTAATTTAACTTGTATTTCTTCTATTTATAATTTTATATCATTCTCAAATGTAGATAACAAGATACATTCTTTGACTAGTTAATTATTCAGAGTGTAGGTTTTTTTCTTTTGTTTTGCTAAAAAAATATGTTTCTTAATTAAGAACATCATAAAATAATTGTCAGCTTGCTTATTTATTTTGAATTAAATGCTATGGATAGGAGAACAGAAAAACAAAAATAATAATAGAACATGAATCCATTATTATCATCTCTTTTTTCCTTTTTCTTCTCTTCTCTTTTTTTATATACACATTTTGTTTTACTACCAAAACTTTGGTCCGTTGCTAAAACAATCATTAAAACACACTTCCCTTTGATGTAAATGACAAATTGAAAATTAAAACCAAACCAAAAAAAAAAAAAAAACTGTATCCAAATCTAAATCAAATTTAAGATGGCACAACCCCCACCAAGGCCACTGACAAGTGATGATTTCCAAGCAATGATTCCTGCGCACTTTTTGAGTGGTGGTAGCCAACATCAAGTCCATGTGGCCAAGCACGATGGTGTTGGACCTTCAGTAACAGTCACCGTCAATAAAGCCGTACCGGATCTACCAATGTTGCCTCCGGCACCGACCGAATTAGGTCTCATTACAGAAACTATAACAAAGTCGACATTCACGGAAACCGTTATGACCCGGGTCACTGATAATCATTTGCTGGAACCGCTAATTAGTGAGGTGATTATCACGTTATCAAAACCAAAAAAAATACACGTAAAATGCTAAGCTTCAACGCAATACTTCTTTTTTTTGTTCTATCTTTTGTATTATAAAAATTTTGTGTTTTTTATAATTTTTTGTAACTATAAGTCAGTTTTTTTTTCTAAATTATAAACTAAGACATCAAGCACCATTTTTTTTGAAAATAACAATTTCATTGACATTGATGATGTATTGTAAATAAATTACATCACTTGAAAACACACACACATTCTCGAAAAAAAAAAATGTTTTTAAGGATAGGGTTTCCATTTTAGGGATTTTAACTAGTTGTCATAAATAAAATATACTATATCGTATCAGAAATTGCAATCCAACTATCTCAAATTTAAGATTTAATATTCACTATATATAAATTTTTTGTGTTTCTTTGTATTCTGATCGTAACCGGTGCATTGCAGTTTCTACCACGATATGATATGTTAAAGAATTGTAGTTTGGTTACTAATAATTGCACGAATAATATTTGGTTAAAGATTTAACTAACTATATATTTTAAAAATAACGTCTTAAAATTAAATTTTATCTAAAAAGGAGGAGGAACGAAATGTGTTCAGAAAGTAATGGGTTATAGAAAGAGGATGGGGGGGGTGAAAATGCAAGTGTTAAACAAAGAAATTCTAAAATTAATAATATAACTTTTGCTACCATTTATGAACTAATAATAAAAGAAAGACTTGCATTCTCAATCCGTCAAGAATGATCACATGAACATTTTGTGTCTAAAAATCGAAAAATACTTAATCAGTTAACTCGTTGCTTAAATTGTTCTCGAGTGTTCTCAATAAATCAGGCTAGAAATTGAAAAAAAAGTATTAATTAAAAGAAGTTAATATACATGCATGGTTGAAATAACTTATATAACCACACTAGAAAACCACTATTATCGGGATTTTTTTTTAATTCTCCAATAACGAATGCGAATTTTCAATTAAATACAAAATGGAATATATTCGTATTTTCTAAGCCGTATCACCCAGCTCAATTCGACATTGTTTATTTTATTTTTGCAAATCTAAAACGAAGGTATTGTCTATTTGATCTGTGTAAGAGGTTTAAAGAGTACAGTAATAATTTCTTTAAACAGCATAAAGTAATTTCTATTTGTTGATAAGTATTGTTTTATTAACTATGTCATAATTAATTTGAACAGCATAAAGTAATTTCTATTTGTTGATAAGTATTTTTTTATGTCACTGTTCGAAGCGATGATGCAGTCGTCTAGAATACTATTATAGCAAGTTTGTCGCGTCGTGTAAATTTACGAATTCCTTCATTAAATCGCCTAACGTACACTTATTCAAAAGTATTTGTCGGGTCATAATTCTATAAATTGACATATGCTGTTTATGGAGAAGTTCATATATATAAGGTAAATACAATGCAATGGTTTACTGACAAAAAATATTAATAACATTGTCCACAAAATTGGTATTAGTTTTGTTTTATGTATATTCCAGAATATAAAGACAATGTAATTGTTCTGTGTGATTTGCATATAATTTAAGTGACTAAATGTTAAGACAATGTGGTCTAAAAAAATGTAAGCAGTATGATGGCAAACAAAATCTTACAAGAAGTGTCAATACCAGCCTAAACATAGCAAACTGTCTGATACTCACCAACTCTAATGACCGGATACTGACCAGTTTTAGACGATCTTCATAGGGTGGTATGTTACAGTGGCGAACCCGAGAAAGAACAAAAAAGCGAAACAGATAAATCACCGCTGCACAGATCGATTCTTTTGATATGAACTTTTGTACAAAGGTGATCATACTTGGCTTTAGATCAGCAATTCACAAAATTGAGTGCTCAATTGACCTTGCGTATGTAGTTATCTATGTATATGAGAACGAAAGTTTAAAAAATATAATGTGCGCTTCATGTCATACGCACATACGAATAAATTAGAGTCTATGTTGACACATTCAGCATCATTAATTATTATAATAAAGAGCTCCAAGAGGGTTGCATTGAAGGATTACCGAAGTTATTATGATACTCGTACGATCAAAAACGGAACTTATATTAATTTATGAGATAAACAGCGGTTCACAATCAAGGAGTTTTTAGTTTCAAACAATTTAATATATAAATATTTTCAAATGCCTTGGGACAAATCGGAGACAATAACATATGTACATAATTTTCATTCCACAATGCGCTTTGTGAATGACGATGATGAGACGAATTCAGTTATCAATGGTTATCGATCTGTATTCAAAGATTTCATCCTGCTTAGTGAACAAAGTTGCAGTAAAGAACATTGCATGTGTGAGTTACGACTGCAAAAAGTTGCAATTTTAAAATTTATCTTTTTAATTTCATGAAAACGAGTTTGGAATAAATGTTTAAGCACTTTTTATACCCTATCCTAAGGGTATATTAAGTTTGACACATAGTTTGTAACATAGAGAAATAATCGAGATAGACCCTATAAAGTATATATATTCGTGATCAGCATCAATAGCGAAATCGATTGAGCGATGACCGTCCGTCCGTCCGTCCGTATGTCACCGCTTTTTGGGCCTTAAATTTTGAGCTAGGACGATGAAATTTCATATCTGGGCTTCTGAGAAAAAGATACAGTACAAGTGTAAAAATTTTTGAAATCCGCCCACTGCCACGCCCACTTTTTCATAACTTCACTAAATTATATGAAACCGAAAAATTTTGTTAAGACCAAATATTTAGGCATTCAGATTCCCTAAAATCCACCCATACAAAAGTTTTGGCCACGCCCACTTTTTGGGGGCGTTTTCATCACAAAACCGAGTTTTGGGCCTTAAGTTATTAACTAGGACGCTGAAATTTCATATCTGGGCTTATGACGAAAAGATACAGTAGAAGTGTAAATTTTTTTTACATCCGCCCACTGCCACGCCTACTTTTTTGTAACTTCAGTAAATTATATGAAACCGAAAAATTTTGTTAAGACCAAATATTTAGGTATACAGATTCCCTACAATTCACCCATAGAACAGTTTTGGTCACGCCCACTTTTTGGGGGCGTTTTCATCAAAAAACCGATTTTCATTAAATTTTACATGTAACATCCTCAAACGTTCGACATTATAGCTATATTTGAGTACAAAATGCAATTTGGCCACGTCCACTTTATAGAGAGGAGGATAGGGTATCATACGATCCGTTCCAGACGGATTGTAGCTTTTCTGTATGTTTATAAATAAAATGAGACTCTTTTTTATGCATAACAGTTTGGAAGATATTGGAATTTCAAATAAACTGTTTTTATATTCAAACGAAATAATTGGATAAATAGTACAATCATGTTATGTTTCCCATCGTTTGTATAAAATGAAAAATGCTAAATATTTCACAGTTACTAGCTTGACCGGCGACTGCATTATGTTCGCTTCAGCTAAAAGTTATGATAAAATGTCTTACCAGTGGCAAGTTAGACGCAAATTTACATTCTATTCAGTGGTTACGAGCGAACAGTATCTGACTACAAGTCAGTAAAGGAGCGGATGGCTTCTTATGAGTTGTCCTGATCGGAAATCATTGTCACCTAACATGGTTTATAAGATTACAACATCAATGCATCCACCTATAGGGAAGGTTGCAGATAACACTGGAACAAAATGTCTTTAGTCAACATTCATCATATGATTCGCCAGAGTCGTGGATAAACCGTAAACTCATATGTCTGCATAAAAATAAAGTAAACTTTACACATTATTACAACATACTAATGGAAATATGAAAGCGTGTTATTAAAAGTATGTATAATAGATAACGCAAAATATTCAAGATATCGAACAAACAATATCAATTTGTAAAAAAAACTCGACAATCGGTATGAGCGAGTCATTGTAAGCAGATTGACTACGTAAGTCAAGCTATCAAACAACTCATATGAATTTATGGCGAATTCGATAACAAATGTAATCCAAATATTGTGAATTCTTACAAATTCAGAAAAAAAGAAAGTTGTATGGAAAGCTTGAAAAAAGTAGAAAAAAAGTTCAGACAAAAAAAAAAAAAAGAAAAAAAAAAGCAAGTCAGCAGAAGCTCCGATATTTCTTATAAATTCGAAGTCAGTACATCATGTCTCAGTCATAAGCTCCCATTACTATTCATCATAACACTGAACTTTCTATTGGAAAATATTCAAGACGTAGCACCATAGATAAGTGCATACATTCATTGCACTTATCAGCTGATGATATTCTTCTTGCGTCAGTTAGCTCAGAAGGTGTGTAATCTAAGAGACGACGCACAGAGTAAGGAAAAATATAGACACCTAAGTCCCAGAAGCTAAGACGAAAGAGTCAACAGCAACGTGGCTGAACACTAGATCAAGCTAAATAAAGCACTTCTGAAAATCGTTCGCTCAAATTAAATCATATAATGCAAATAAATAAAATTGGCAGTATTTATTTTGGAAAATATATCCGCAGAAGTTATGTAGAAGAGCCTAATAGATGAATTTCGTCTATATAACACATTCTTAAGCGACAAAAATATCACGGAACCGTTTATTATTATTGTCTTCATACTTTCTTGCCGAAAAATTGAATACTGATGACACTTCCTGGATACAATATGACATACATATGTATATACAGTAGAAATCTCTTATACAATACCTGATATAGCGATGAATCGGATATAACGATATATTTTCAAAGTCCCGGCAAAACTACATAGTGAGTTAGTAAATTAAAAAAAGTGGGAGGTATAAATTTCGTGATACCTTCGATGCCGTTATAATCGTTTTCTACTCTATATGTACATAAATATGTATACATCGTCTTTGTCTCGCCAGAAATTATGTTGTCCGTTTATATAAGATTTATGTAGATCTAGCCAATTGAATTAAAATTTTGTCTTACATTTGTGTTTTTGCTTACGAGATTGTTAGTGATGATTACGAACTATTTTTGTAAATGTTATTATATTCTTATTGTAAGTTATAATAAATAATTCGATTCAAAGTCACATCACTGTAAGTGGTATATCAATACTTTGTGTAAATAGTATTTTTTTTTTGTTTTTATTCTATCTATAAAACAGTTCTCATGAGCATACTTGTATATATATGTACATATACATATGTATAAATTTAATAATGGTTCAACATTTGAATACATAGTATGTATGTATAAGAATAAGTTAAATTGTTTTCTTAGGACTCAATATATTTTTATTACGTATCTACTCCAGTCTTTTTAACTGTAAAAAGCTACAATTCATATTTATTATTATACTTGAACTCAACTGCTCAAATTACAACTCGTTCTTTAAATGCAAGCAAGAATTTTCCGGATTTTGCCGGGTATTTTCTTTTTCAGTTTACAAAAAAATGTGTTCCATAAACTTCATACCGGAGCTTTCCTTTATGTTTTTTTTATTGAAGCTACGAGTATAACCTCGCCTACTTATTGGTACATGAAATGTATCATTTAAAGTGTACTTTAGCTTTCCAAAATCGTAGCAATATTTGGTTATATCAAGCATTCCATTTTATTCTATTTTAAATCGTACGATTCTGGCACATGGCTTCTCTTCGGTGGCAGGTATAAAGACAATTGACTTTTATGATTTGAATCGTAATATCAATTGATTGTTATTGTTGGAAATATAGTAAACTCATAAAAACAATGTCAGTGTCTTATTTGCTATTTAATGGTAATAATACTTTTACCCAGCCAAATGTAAATCTGATGACTCAATTAGTTTGGTGTCATGATTCGTAAGGGTATACAATTTAGTCAAATTAAGCTTTATGGATATAATTTGGGATTTGTTCTGGATGTCGCATGAATATAGATATAGAGCATATACATATGTATTTGTAATTTACAAAATAAAAACATGGCAAATCAAGCTCTTAGACCAGAGACATAGAGATATGTATGTACATACAGTACATATGCAAATGGCTCACTGCGAGCAACAACCCTGACTACGCTTTAAAACTTAAATTAAAATAATATGGCAGCCTTGTTCCAGCGTGAGTCAGTCTAACTACGATGATTTGCAGAATATACATACTTAACATAACAGGTCAAAAAGAGCGGGCAGAATGACAGCTCCGTTTGGGTTTGAGTGTAATTCGTGTCGTAAATCCTATCATCCATACCACGAGATCCCATATTATTACTTCAATTGTCTAGGTTTCGCCTACGCTTTAACTATTTTTAAACGACTATTGAACTTTCATTTGTCTTACGTGAATGAGTCTTGTAATTGATTCTATTCTTTACTACGAGTTGTTTCAATCGAGAATCGTTAATTTTTTGAATCAGTTCATTGCACGAATCATATTAAAACATTTATAAGACAAAATGCAGCAAAGTGAAGTGTTCCAGCTGACTAATTGAGTAGAAGCAAAAAGAAGATAAATGACGGCAAGTCAAATTGTTTGTAAATTTCTTCGTCTTTTTGTTCTCATATTCGTTAAAAGCTCTTTCAATTGAATTCAATCGATTTTCGTAAGTTTATGGCTGACTTGACTTCTGTAATGACTGAGGTGAATTGACTCACTGAATTCAAAGATAATTTAATCATGTTATGTAGACAACTTTGCTGACTGGTAATTGTATTACCCCCAACTTGTACCTGTGTTTCGTTTTTGTTGAAGGAATACCATTTCCGATACTTCCATTACTGATCCTGGAAATCGTGAATTTCAAATGCAATTTATTCACACTAGAGTAGGGTATTCATTTCAGGATATCCCACACACTAAATTGGTTCTATTTGACCTTTATTACATATTCAAACACGACTATCTGAATAAATTCTACTATAAGCTCCAGTAATATCATCAAGGAAATTTATATCCAACGAAGAACGTGTATATGATTTATTAATGGCGCCATATGATGTATTCTTTTTTCGTATGCTGTGTTATATTTAGCAGATAATCAAAAGAAGCTTTTATGTGGGTTTCGATACAACTCCTACACAAAAGTGATAAAGTAATCACTCCCTCCAAACCATGCACATTT
This sequence comes from Xylota sylvarum, assembly GCA_905220385.1. Classification (NCBI taxonomy): domain Eukaryota; kingdom Metazoa; phylum Arthropoda; class Insecta; order Diptera; family Syrphidae; genus Xylota; species Xylota sylvarum. Next base: position 65,344,148 of record LR999958.1, on the reverse strand, counting down.
TCATTTGCAAACATTGATAAGGACATTCATATGGGAATAAGTAATGCACAGGTGTTTTGATTTTGTGTCAACTGCACAGTCTATTTGCATCATGCACTTTTATTCAGTTTTAAACTTAAGTATGCTTAACATATAAATAAGTATGAATGAATAGATTTAATTTTATTTTAATTGCATCATATATTCAGAAAGCATGTCCTTTTAAAGCCTGAAATAAAACTTATCGCAATGTAGTCAAAGAAAGTGTATAAAAATAACTTATAACGCAAATTACTCATGTATATGTATTTTAAAGTTTATGTGTTCTAATTTGTGGTGCAAAATTTTGATTTCGAAACGTATTATTATCCGAAAGAACTAAAGAAGAACATGTGTGTTGTGAATTAGAAGATTAGAGATATCTATTTGAATCTCAAAAGCGTAGGTTGTCATATTAATTGAAATATTTTCTGTTGACAAGAGACCCAATCTGTTTGAATGGAAAACATTTTCCACCAATCAATGACGAATCTACATACATACCTATGTATGTCTGTACACAGAATGCACAGATGTGTGTACTACCGCGCTGAAATTGGTCAAGATGTGCTCGTATAATGACAATCTTCAATTAAGTGAATTCGATCTGCCTTGTATAAACATAGCTATTTAAGAATAATCACTAAACATAGTTAACGTAAAATTTAGTGCCAATTAAATATGAAATAAGCGTTAAATATTCCTTTAACAAAATTCCACCTTTCTTGCGACCCAAGTATGTCAACTATTGTAATTAAAGATCCAGAAAATAGAAACAGAGTACGTTCTTGTGCCATACATACAAGAAATATAAAGAAATGAAAAACAAAATAGAAATAATATTGAAGATATCTCTCATGCCACTGGATAATGAGACGATTGCAAAACGAGGTCAATGAGCTTGCTATAAATTGTGTTCTGAATCAGTGTCTTAGATACGCTGTGATGTCGTCAGCGATTGAGTTAGTGTATGATAAGATATGCAGCCAGGATGCATTAAATTTAATAGTTACTAATTAAATTCACTTGTAGCCATGCTGACTGTTATCAAAAATTATGTAGAAAACAAATGAATGTTGACTCATGGTTTGAAGGTTTGATTTTTGATAAAATTTCACAGAGTTCCAAGTATAATCTATCTATCCAACAATTTACATTGCCATGACAAATTTATTAAGCCTATAACTTTTCCGTAGATCATCACTGCCTCATCAACCTATCGATTGATTAATACTTAACATTCAAAGAATATAAGCTGGTGAACATTTTTGAAAGATTCGGAAGTGCTTATGCTCAACAGCGTGCTGCATTTCTTCCGACTAAAAGCAACTCCTCTTTTTCTGCACACCACGGAACATTTTTTTTCGAGGTGTGATAGCTTAGTGTTTCTGATTGATTAACTATTTCTTGCATGTTCTTGACCATGGAGCTTCCATATAATGTATTTCACATGAGACGTCAACATGAGTTTTATGTTAGTAGAGGGCAGTGGACTTATTTTACGTTGATAAAATGTGGACATTTAAAGGAAGTGATGGAGTACCGATTTTGTCGGTTTACCCAGTCCATCAACGAAGATATAAGGATTTTGATCTGTTCCAGTTTTGCTAATATTAATCGTCGAAAATTTTGTATTTTTTGAATCTCCGTGCGGTTTAGAGTCTAATCGTAGAACTCTAAGAAAAGGCGCTGTAATAACACAAACAAAAGCAATTATAAGACTTATAGTCACATCACTTAGTGATGTTTGCTGATTAGGAAGCTCTTCACGGTTTGTTTATACCGGAAAGTCATGTGGCGTACGTCAATTAAATATATTATTGCAATTGATTCATGGAATATTGACAATAGATGATATTGTACCATTAGATACTATGTATATATCTTTAAGTAAATCGAATAGCAACAAGTTTATGGATTTCAATGTACCTACATATGTATGTAATTAAAGAATTTGCTTTGAATGGGTATATACAGAAAATGTGGGCGCCGTGGCTCAAGTGGTTAGTCCGTTGGACTACGGAGCAAGTGGTTCCAAGTTCAATCCCCAGACAACACCTAAAATTTCTTTCACGGCCCCACCTCTCGCGAGCGTCTGACAAACATCCGAGAGTAAAACTGTAGTAGGCTCCTTCCATTCATGTGAAGAATATAACACGCACAACACGAATGGTTGTGAGAAGCTAGGCCCTGGGTCCCATGGACCTGTTGCGCCAAAAATTTGTATTTTTTTTTTATACACAGAAAATCCCTGTTTCACCCGATCTAATTTCACAAGAAAGTTAATTGCATAAAAAGATCCCATTCAAAAGAACTAAGAAGACTTGGTATAAAACTCCCAGTTCCACCTCCCACATGCATGGATTTGATTAAAGTCGAAAATATTTGGAAACGTTCTTAGTCCCATCTGTCTGGACAAATATTTAACTGCGAACTATGTACATGTGCTCTATAAAAGCATTCACGTAATGAAAACATATACATTCGTTAATGTGGTTTGGAACTGTGGCCATAGGTACTCGTATATGAATGCATGTACAATATGTCCTCAATGAGAAAGACAGAGTATGGTAAAATAAATATATGCACACACATTCTTCTGCTATCCAATATTTGGTGTCAATATGAAACGAATATAAACGAATTTATTCATGAATTTATTCATCCTTCCTCATGTCACAGTTGGACATTTTGGAGGTGATTTTGCTTATGCGGTGCATTTAGAACCCCTCCGTCATCCTTGCTGCATCTTCTTACATATGATGAGTACAATGATGGATATGTCAACAATTGAAAAAAGAATGTAGTAGGTATGACTTGCGAAACATCTTGACTATTCCGAATAAAGTCTAATCCTGATTATCAAAGTAAGATTAGTTAAGTTTCTTACATTTCCCATTTACTCAAAGAAATTGTGACCGGCTTTGGTTTTGTTATAAATTCTTTACGTTTTGTACAACATGTTAAATATGTCGTAATATTTTGTAATATTTTTACATATGTTAGTATTTTAGAATAAATAATAATTACTCGTAAACCAACAATAAAATGCATTTAGATCACGTGTCAAATTCTCTTAATCTTTAATAGTTGACTCTGCCTTAAAAATGTTAACGTCATTCGTATACTTACATAATACAGCTAAATTTTTTTTTATGACGAACGGCAACTCATGAAAAAATAAAATAAACAAAATCGGCCCTAAATGGCTACCCTAGGGTATTCCAGAGTCGACAGTAAACGTACTCGAGGACTGATCATTAAATAGAACAGAATAATATCTATTTTACAAATAAGACTTAAGGCAGCAAACAAAATTATCATTAAATACTCATTTTCTCAATCTAAGAAGTAGCATGCTACAATAAAGCTTGTTCAAAAGCCTTATTAAAGTCCATTAAGACGCAATCGGTTTGTTTTTTCATCGTTAATGATTCAATAGCTAAAAAAGTGACATTTGAAGAACCATAAAATAAATGGTTATGTGAGACTACTTCGAATAATTTCGTAATAGTTGATAATCTTGCTATTATTAGTTAATTATTTTAAACCTCATCTTTTCCACATCTCACGAGCGTCTGACAAACATCCGAGAGTATAACTGTCAATACGAATGGTTGAGAGAGAAGTTAGGCCCTGCGTCTCTTGCCCTTTGGTTTTATGGAGCTGTCGTGTCACTGATTTGTATTTTAATCGTGTGATCTAACAAATCCTGAAAGTTTAACTCGGCCATGGTTTCAGTTACATTGTATGACTCCGGGGGCTGGGCGAAATGCAAGCTCTCAGCATTTAAGTGCAGTTTTTCATGCTGTTTCAGTTGCGGTTTGCTATAGTTTGTTTGTTTTTTTCAAGTGAAAACATTATGTATAAACGTTAAAGAAAATCGTGATGCCCGTAGGTAGACAATGAAAATATTTTTCCAAGTTGAAGTTTGCCCATTCTTTGGCTATAAACAGCTCTATTTTTTCCAGTATGTAATCAAATGTCTTCATAGACATTTTGGTGCATTGAAAAAATTTTGGTTCATATATGTAGCCGCAAAGATTCAAATGATATTCACCGTTTGTTTTTCTTCAATAATTGAATTAGCTAAAGCCAATTTAAAGTTATCGCGGTAGTACCCCCAAAAAAGCGGAATGCCACGCCCACTTTATAATAAAGTGGGTATACTTTCATACCTATTGTTACAGACTATTGACTTTACCTATTTTACTTGAACTTCAATCTTGAATAATTTACCTTCAGTATAAATCAGTATGAATCAGTTGTGCAATTGATTTCGTTTAGCAAGTACTCGTAATCGAAGGTATAAGCTATCGTTCAAAAACTGTTCATCCGCTGATGCTGAACCTATTTTGAATATATTTTTCCCTGCTTAGGAATAGCATGAAAACAGTACTTACTATGCACACTTACATCTTTTCTCAAAGCTTGAAATAGCACAGCACAGCTTCAAACGCTAGTTCGTCAATTAGGACGTTTTTACTGATGTACATATATATTATATATATGTATGGCGTATGAGCGTTTTTTAATAAGTACAGTATCGGACAATACATTTCCAGAACTACACATTTTCGAAAAATTCATATATTTTGTGTAACCAAATAACTATATTAACAATAAACGAAAATAAAAAGATCTTCAATGCATGATCGAAAATATAAATAATTGCAATTTCCAAAGAAACAAAAGAAAATAAGTTACCTCAATATTTGGTAGTAAAACCATTATTTTCAATGAGTGCTTTGCATCGACGTGGCATTGATTCAATCAAATTTGTTATTATTTCTTGTGGAATTTTACTCCATGCCGTCTCTATGCGTTTGAAAAATTCCTCCGCCTTTCTTACGTTTTCCGATTCATTTTTCGCTTGACGATCTCTCAAAGGTTTTCTACGGGGTTTAAGTCGGGTGATTGCAGTGGCCAAACCATAACCGTTAGTTTTTGTTCATTAAACCAGGTTTTGAGCAGCTTCGATGTGTAGACCCAATGCAATGGCATTTTCCATACCGCTTATGGAAACATTACAGATTGCAGGATGTTTGTGTACATGTGTTGATCCATAATACCTTTAATGCGATACAAAGGACCCAATCCAGTAGCAGAAAAACGCCCCCACACCATCACATTTCCTTTGCCATGTTTAATTGTTCTAACACAGTACCGCGATTGAAGTCATTTGCCGACTGGTCGTCTTATTTAACTTATACTATCACTACCAATTATGTTAAACTTTGACTCGTCACTAAAGAGTACTGTTTTCTATTTGTGAGTCTTCCAAGTCGAATGGTCCTTTGCAAATTCCAATTGTTACTTCCGGTTCCGATTTGAGATCATTGGCTTCTAAGCGGGATGATAAGCGCGCATACCACCGAATGCCAATCGACAACAAACAGTTCTAGCACTAATTGGAAGTTACAATTCCTTGACTAATTTAGAGGCAGATGTAAACGGGCTTATGTTAACCTTTCTTATTGACATAGTGTCCGTTCTCTGGATTGTTTTGCGTGGGCGGCCACCACAATGGACCACAACAACCTTTTTCGTTTTGCGAAATCGAGCTAAAATTAATATTTAAAATATATTTTTGGGGATCTGTTGTCTAATTATAAATAATGATCTAGCAATTTTTAGAATTTTTACTGTAAATATAAAACCTCAATATTAGTTATGTTTTACACACAAAAACCCTATGTTTTGAGGGTAATCGGGTGACTACACTTCTAGTTGCAAATGTTTTGTCCGATGAAGGCGTTTCGTGCCCTTCACGTTACAAAATAACTCTTGTGAAAGACTGAATGCCACTTGGAATCAGAGTAATTAACCACCAATTAAGTATAATACACTCATTCATTACTTTCTGAACAGGCATACTAAAAATACTTAATGAACATTAAAACAATTTAATGAAACTGCTAAAATTTAATGCGAACAAAAATTTAAAACACTTACATGTTTCGAACACAATTACAGCTAATGGATGTATCCTAATAAAATGTACACCTAACCTAATATTGTATTCCATATCTTGTATAATTCTCATACTATAACGTACGCAATCTCCTGTAATCTAGATGCAAACTTTAAATACTGTTCTATAATGTTGTCTATAAATGCTTATAATTAAATTCTCTCCTTTATCTCAGTCGTTTTCCCTTAAAGGCATTTTAATATAAATTTTCTCTCTCCTCCGTTATAATAGAGGGTGTGTGTGTATTTTTGGTTTTCAATCTTGCACAAGAATTTAAGTATCTTTCCTGTAAAAAAAACAAAAAAAAAAGGAAAGGAGATTTTTTTTTTAAATATTCTTTAACGAGATGCACATTTTAAACAAAAAATATATATTATTGTACATAGATCATAGTATACCTATCCATTGTGTTCCATTCGTAAGCTATAAATGTGCGTGGAAGTGAGGCGGGTGTATTTTCTCTTTTTCATGGTATGTGTGTTAAAAAACAAAGAATGGAAATGCTTTTCCCGTTTTCCTTCTCAGTTTGATATTGCCTTTGCTACAACAGCAGCAGCAACCGTAGTAGTAGCAGCTACGCTTAATCAGGCGGGAGTATCCTTGGCACAGGGCTCATTTGCACTTTATTTGTATTCATTCCGATCCATACACATACCTAAACCATACATGCATACATATATCCATCTAATGTACATACCTATATTTGCCAGTCGTAATGTATAGTCGTCCTTTCTCAGATGAAGCATATACACATATGTATGTATGTACATATATTTGTTATTGGAAGCTGATTCCCTTTTACTGCTGCTATTCTATTGCTTCTGGGCTTTGGATATCATCGAGTAGAGTTATCCAACCAGCCACCAGATAGTCTTTTATCCATATCCTTACACATAATCACATACGCACATATAAATATACATAGATACAGAATCATAGATGCATTTGCTTAACGTGGTGTTTTTGTTTGTTCTTATAGTTATGCACGGCTTTATGCAGATATGCTATAAATATATTATCTTTTGTGGAATGATTTTAATGGTTGTTTTTGTGCAAAAAATTTTATTACCTACTGAAATTTTGGAACATATTTTCCTGGGTTTGTGTTTGTATTTGTGGTAAATTTATAAATGTCTATTGTAAATAAAATAATATTCACATTTATAAAATGACTTGCTTAGTTTATAGCTTTGATAACGTGAACAAAAAATTTATTCTGATTGTTTTTTTTTTTTTTTTTTATGAATTGGCGATTAATTTTATTGTTGTTTATTTCTTTTCTTCTTGATGTACGCGTAGGAGGTCGTTTTACCGAAGAATCAAGGTTCCTTAGGTTTTAGCATAATTGGGGGTACGGATCATTCCTGTGTACCATTCGGTGCACGAGAGCCTGGAGTATTTATTTCTCACGTAAGTACATAAATTAAAAAAAAAAAAAAATAAAAATAATAAAAAAACATACAGAAAAGCTACAATCCGTCTGGAACGGATCGTCTGATACCCTATCCTCCTCTCTATAAAGTGGGCGTGGCCAAATTGCATTTTGTACTCAAATATGGCTATAACCTCGAATGTTTAAGGATGTTACATGAAAAATTTTATCAAAATCGGTTTTTTGATGAAAACGCCCCCAAAAAGTGGGCGTGGCAAAAATTGATGTATGAGAAAATTGTAGACAATCTGAATATCTAAATACTTTGTCTTAACAAAATTTTTCGGTTTCATATAATTTAGTGAAGTTATAAAAAAGTAGGCGTGGCAATGGGAGGATTTAAAAAAAATTTACACTTCTACTGTGTCTTTTCGTCAGAAGCCCAGATATGAAATTTCAGCGTCTTAGTTAAAAATTTAAGGCTCAAAAATCGGATTTATGATGAAAACGCCCCCGAAAAGTGGGCGTGGCCAAAACTTTTGTATGAGTGGATTGTGGGGAGTCTGAATGCCTAAATATTTGGTCTTAACAAAATTTTTCGGTTTCATATAATTTAATGAAGTTATGAAAAAGTGGGCGTGGCAGTGGGCGGATTTAAAAAAATTTTACACTTGTACTGTATCTTTCTTAGAAGCCCAGATATGAAATTTCATCGTCCTAGCTCAAAATTTAAGGCCCAAAAAGCGGTGACATACGGACGGACGGACGGACGGTCATCGCTCAATCGATTTCGCTATTGATGCTGATCACGAATATATATACTTTATAGGGTCTATCTCGATTATTTCTCTATGTTACAAACTATGTGTCAAACTTAATATACCCTTAGGATAGGGTATAATAAAAATAAATAATAATAGAGCAGCCAATTATGGTGCAGGTAATAAATGAAATAACGACATAGTACCATAGTTTCCGAATCGTATTTAATCGCGACCAATCCGATCAATCCATTTTCTATGGTCTCCTAACCCGTTTTAGCATGGAGATATTCCTTTGATATCCGATTTGGACAGAAAATCATTAAAAATCATTCGAATCCATCTGTTCTACTTTCGCAATATTGCATTATTTTCGAACACTATTAAAAAATTTCTAGTATTCATGAGCATAATTTGTATGTGAGATCTCAAGCGAGGACTCGCACTCTATTAGACAAACACAGAAGTGTTTGTTGACAAACAGAGTTTCTCAAATTCAATCGAATTAAGTTCGAATTTTTGTGTCTAGTGCAGTGGCAATGTTCGCTTCGCCAGCTCGTCCTGGCATCCTGTCGAATCCCTATTTTCACCATTTCACCAACTTAACATGACGTACCAGCTTGATTGAATTAATGAAGAGATGAAGTTAGTATTTTGAATGGGCTTACGGTTCTTTCTTTCGTACATAAATATGGGTGTATGTATGTACATATAATTGTATAGTCGGTGATAAATCTCGTATCTTCTCAATATTTCCTGCACCGATTCCGCAAGTCATCGTCGAAATGGCGACCAAAAGTCTACTGAGAGTGGAAACATTATCGTGAAATCATATCTGAAAACGGGGTCAATATAGCATGATTCAATTGAAACACACAGTCCTTGAACTCAGGTTCATACACATATGTAGTTATGTATAGGGTAGGCCATCTGTTAGTTTCTTTTTAAAAAGACTATAAAAAACACTGTTCAATATTTTTCAGCGATTGTTGCTTTATTGAAAAGCGTAAACCTTCCGATTTCTTATGGAATATTATTTCATTCTAACGACTACCTCGGCAGTCTGTCAGTCTGCTGGCTTGGCAAATTTGTTCTTGAGTGTCTGAATCGTAGCTCCGTACTGGCCAAGCAACATCACCAACACGACTGATTGCACGATTTTTGATTTTTGTCATCTTAAAAAAAAAATGGGCCAATAATGCCGCCAGCAAACCAGTTTCACGAACCTTCATCACAAACGTGCGTACACCAGCTGCAGTTGGTGCATTATTTCGACCGAAATTTCTCTTAAACATGCGCACTGTTTCGGCAACTTAGCATTCACTTTGGAAGTAACTTTGCAATATTTCGCAACGTTTTACAAGCGCAAATTGATCCATTTCCTACAACGAAAATATAATTTTGAGTTTCTGTAATTTTTTTGAGCTCATAGGAACTGTCAGTGTTAAAATAACAAACATATGATTCAAAAAGTAACCAACAGATGCCCCACCCTTTACTTATATTAGACTAAATACGAGTCCAAAGTTAAGCTATTGAGCGATGCATCGATAGTCACTGACATTGGTGATTTCTTCTTCACGAAATCAGAGATCCTGGCGACAAGATTAACTCTATTCCTTCTCAGTTGGAATACCTTCCTGCAAAATTAGCAAAGCATTTTCACCAAGGCCGGGACCAGGGTAGGTGTCGGTAACATCTTCTCAACTTTGGTTGAGCTTTTATTTCCCTCACTCGCAATTCAATCTATTCCTTCAGCGTCGAATGCTAACATCAGCCACCACCACCATACGAACACCAGCGAATGCCATGTCTAGAGAACTTAACCTCAATGTGGCAAGGTATTTAGATACAGTCATCAATTATAATGCGAAAAAACAAGTCAATTTTAATTCGTCAAATACGTTAAAAATTGTCGAGTTACTAACGTAGCCAAAGTAAAAATTAATGCAAATTTTATTTAGGAACCTAATCGTTTGTCAATGCTTTGCATGTAAGTTACTCCCGACATATGTACTTCGAAAAATGGAGATAAATGACTATAATTTCCCAAATGCAAACTATCAACTATGCGACTAGGTCCCGTACACGGGGTGGAGGTCGCGTGTGTCTTTGAAGTATAATTTTGAGTAGACAGTCAATCATCTTCCTCATTTTTACTTGAGGCTATAGGGCAAGTAACCAAGTATTTGTTTCCTGAAAAATTTCGAACTCAAGATTTTAATCAAACTTGACATTACTATGATTGAAAAGTGGGTCCGCCAATTCTGTGTCTGTCTGTGACTGCTTGGAATTTTCATTCTAATCTCAAAAGTAAGTGTACTTTACTAAAGACCCATTTCAATAAAAATCAAATTTTCCCTATGGCCCGACACCCAAATGAGGTGAATTTTGAATTGTTTTGCTATCTCGTTGAGAGATAAGCGGCAATTAAGGGCAGATTTGGAATTAAAGGTGACTGAATCCAATGAATTGATCTCGGCTTGACTATCGGTAAAAATGGTGATAACCCTCGCGGATGTTGCATTGTACCTTAGCCACGGAATGGCCTTCTCGTCATAATTATGCATACCAATTGCTTAAACATCTACGCCCACTTTTTAAAGTTTTCCAAAATTTTCATGTTTTGACTAGAAATTGAAAAAAAAAGATTACTGAAACAAAATTGATCGACGGTAAAAATCACTCATACATTATAAAGTGCCATGATCACTTTTGGGGGATTTTTTTTGAACAAAAAACATTTTTTCAATTAAATTTCGCGGATAACATCAGTTAAAAGTTGTCACGATAGTGCTCTTAAAAACGCAGAATGCCAAGCACACTTTACTAGGCCTGATGTATAGAAAATGGATGGAATTTCATAGCTAACGTTTCAGACTTTAACTTTTTACTTGAATTTCAATCCTGAATAATTTATAAACCTTCGCCATGAAAGTGCAAGTTCGTATGACCCAGTCTTTATTTTTTTCACTAAGCAATCTAGTTGCTCGGAAAACTGTCCAGCTCGGATTCGTCTACCGGTTTTAGCACTTAAGGGTTTTTCAATTGGGACGTCCTATTTTCCTCAATAGGATTTCTCGGTGAGGTTTGAAGTTAGCTGCGGTTTGTTTGACATTTTAACTCGTCTGTCGTTGCTGTATACGTTCTGTTGCTATAACTTTACGTACAATTTTAATCGAAAACTCATTCTCAGTGATGAAGTCAATTCTGACTTAATTCGAAGCCATTCACGAAATGCAATTTGAAGAAAAATACATATGTAAGTTGCCTGTTTGGTGCCGGTTTCATGCTGGAGCGGTTATCGACTCATACTTATATTTTTGTGCAGGCCTGTAAGAAACCATGGAACTTTTAGAACTGCTTTGATTGTTGCCGTAATAACGTAAACGTTCCAGTTTCTTTAAATTTTTTATTCATTTTTGAAATTGTTTCTCGTTTGGAGTATATTTCGTAATATTTTTGTCACTCTTTTGAAAGTACAACATCGAGTACCACTCCAAACTAACCGCTAGTTATCCTTTGATTGATTAGTTTAGCTATTGCTGATAATATTATAAAAAAATCTAAAATTTACGAGTATGATAATATTCTTTGTCCATTCTTCTGAAAATTGGCGTTGGCAAAAATATCATCAGGACCCATTCCACAACTCGCCTTCAGTGCTTTAGTACCGTTTTAATTTTTTCTATATACATATATGTATGTATATATTAATGTTCTGTTTTGGACACCATGACACCATCCTTAACTTCTTCTTACTGGCGCCCACTCTTGAAAGGTAATAAAATTTCACAACATAACCAACACCTTACCCATTTAGGATTGAATGAGTTTGATATTTTCAAATACATTTTATTATAACAGATATTAGCTGAGAATTCTTTCACAAATTTGTTTACTGTTTTAGAGACATTTGTCTCTATCGGATGTTTTCTTTATTTTATGAATATAACCAACATATCGGGGATTTGTGATGTCCGGTGGGTGAACCACATCATACGGTCAATACTCTTGACATTTGACTTAAAAATAATTCTCATGTTCAATCTTCGAGGATGTTAATCAAAACCAAGTAGAAATATAACATTTGCTTCACTTACGCTTCCCATTCTATACACAAGAGATGCACTGTTTTCAAAGGAAATACAATTTCCTCTGAATTGGTTCTGCGTCAGTGCACAACACTGCATTGTGTTAGCGTCATCTAATGCAACTCCGGAAAATTGTATTTCAATAAAATTTTATACGTACATACATATATCCATTTAAACGAGTATGGGGTTTCCAGCTAGATGCCTACCTACCTACATATGTACGTCACCACACACAATCTCGATTATACTGGGAATTATAACACCCATATTGTTTTCTTCATGTAGAATTCGAACGTGTTGAACCACACACAATAATTCCATCGATTGCAAGTGTTTCTTATATATATATTTTTTTTTTTTGAAATCACTAGAGAAATGGAAATTGAATTCATCTAGCATTAAGTTTAAATTCCTTCAAATAATTCGAACATGAAAATGAATTTTATAAATTCTAGCAGCTGCCTCTCGGAAACTTAAAATTCCCACAGATGGGGTATACCACCGCAAACAACTTGAAAATATTTCACAAAACTAATTCAACATATTTCCGACTGAAAATTATTATTTCCAAAGATTTTAAATACCCTGCTGGATTGTGAATCCAAAACGCCTTGTCCGGAAGCTGACTTAGAAATTTATGCAATTCGTTTTAGTGAAACTTTGCAATTAAATACGAAAAATTTCTGGTTATTCCATTTTTTGAGTATGGATATTTTATTTTTTAGGAAAAGTTTCTGAGTAGTTAGTTATTTTGTATTAAAGAGTTGTAACTTCTTCTTTTTGCTTGAAATTAAATTAGAGTTTTGTATGTGACAGTCGATGTTGCAAATGGGGCCTATACGTGTATAGTTTTATCCAGTAAATTGTATGATAAGCATGACACTCTAAGTGGAGTCCTGTATCTAAAATAACGTGATCACTATTACAGTCGGAATTGTAGAGTGCGGAAGGCAAGGATCAATAAATGTTTAATGTTTATAGCTGCTTTTCCTTTGTTATCATCATCCTTTCCGGCGCGTGGTAGCAATGTTTTTTAATCATTTTCTTATTCTGGATTAAATTGGATCATTCTGGGTCATAAGTTCACAGGTCACTTATTGGCAGTGAATTCTTTCAGTCTTAAGTCAGTAATGAAGTAACAGTGTCTAATTTATATAAAGTGCAGACGGTAAACTGAAGTGTATCATTGTACACTATTGGATTGCTGCGCTTCAAGACGCCACTGGTACCTAATTCTGGGTCACTCTTGAAAGTAAGCAGAATCGCAGCGGTGTAGTTATTTTTATGATGGATTTTCCACACATATGTCAGTTCTATAATCAAATCTATCCTTATATAGAGTTGTTTCTTGGGAACATTTGCAACTAGACTGCTTCATTGAAGTAAAGTCTTGTGGAATTCTGCACCTGTAGCTGATAAAATTTTTAAAGTGGTCCATAAGTCCACAAAAATTTTGTGTAAACTGCGCCCCTCCATCCATATACTCACGGTATAGTAAAGCCCCACTTAAAGCATTAGCGTTGTTCAACGTATTAGATAAACAGAAGAAAATCAAACGTTAGTGTTTGCCGCGGACATGTCCATAGATGTTGAAGGAAACGAAATTGCTGATAAACTAGCCTAAAATGTCTTTAATCCTTTTGAGTTGGAATCTCAGATTCCGTGTTTTAGATTATTTTAAGCAGTTTGGAAAGAAATATATGCCTACCTTACTTCAACAACATCTATGAACTTAGAGAGACCAAAGTCGTACGAAGGCTCTGCCCCATTTATAAAAGGCAAGTACAGAAAGAACGTCAACGGGAAGCTTATACGCTTCCTCTCTAGTCGTAGCCAATATAAGGTATCATATTGATATTGGTATCATCATACGAAGATATCCATTATCCGTTTAAAAGAGGACGAATTAATTTTACAAATTGAATGGGTATGGCTGGGATTTGAACGCACAACCTTCTATTCAATAGCACACTACATCATGACCACCCACAGCATGTATGCATTTTGGTTTGGCCTTATTCACAGTTTAACCTAAGATAGCCCTATTAGCAACAAATATCATCACATTAAATATGTATGTGTATATGTATGAGTATTAACATACATATGTACATAATAATGCCGCCATAAGTCAAAAGAACATAATATTGCCTTTGCTCATGAAAGTGTGCATAAGAATCTAAATCTCGCAATTCCTTGTCACAAGAACTAGACTTTTTTACAGAACTCAACTTGGAATATTTTAAGCCTTAAGATATGTATTTATATAATTGTTGCTCAACGTTTCTTCGATTTTATCCTCTGAAGCATTCTTCAGGGTCTCTTTTATTTGTTTCTTTCAGAATACTCGTATTTGTATCGCATTCATAGCGTAATCATTTACATATGTATATCGATGTTAGGTGTAATTTTGTTTGGTCACGCTTAGTTATTGCTGGATGGTATTTGATGCTTTATCCTATGAAGAGTCGTGATGCTGCTTCTTCTAAGTAAGAGTAAGCTGTTAAACGGAATCGTCATATTTTTCCCCGCCAATTTTTGGCATTACCAGTTTTTGTTGTTACCTTACCTTTGCTACCTTGTTAGCTGCATATTGCAGAGGTAAATTTCGGCCCCTATTTCACGAATAGCTTGACTAATATTGTTCTTGAGTGCCTGGATTGTTCGCATACCATCGATCTTTAACGTCACCCCACAAAAAAAAACGTCCAACGGCGTTAAATCATAGCTAAGTGGCGACCAAGCAACATCATCAAAACGACTGACTACACGATTATTAAACTTAGTGTGTAATAAATTGTTTGTTGGACAACTTGTGTGTCACGTAGACCCACCTTGGATTGGAAGCATAGATCGTCCAAATTCAAATCCTCAATTTTTGGTCATACAAAAATTATCATGCCTCAGTAGCGCTCTCTATTGACTGTAACGTTTCGGAAAAACGACTTGGAAAAAAAATGGGCCAATAATGTCGTCACTCCAAAAACCTGTAAAAAGCGAACACGGGAATATATACATATCAATCAGTATACCAGTCTCACGAACTTTCATCACAAACTTGCGTACACCAGCTGCAGTTTGTGCATTATTTCGACACAAAATTTCTTTACAAAACTGTTTCGGGAACACAACAGTAACTTTGGATGTAACTTTGCAATATTTCGCAACGTTGTTCAAGAGCAAATCGAACCATTTCGTACAGCGAAAATATGATATAATACTGAGTTTTTGTCAATTTTTTGAGCGCATAAGAGATGTCAGTGTCAAAATAACATACGATTCAAAAAGAAACCAACAGATGGCTCACACGTTATATGCCGGTAAACCAAAAACAAATCGGAATGTATGTACCTGAGAACAACATTGTTGTGCTTGAAATTGGAACTTCAGATTCTCGAAACCAAATGGTGTTGGTGGATTTCATATTCCAGAAATAAACAAAACACTTGACTTGTTCTATTTTTGTATTTTAAAGATCTCTCTTTAGAAAAACACTTTACTAGAATTGTTCACCAAATGAAAAATGACTATAATTGTCTACAATTAGTTCGGACTCAACCCGAATCTAATAACTCCACTTCTCGTTTAATTTTTACTTACGTCTTACAATTGCATTTAAATAAATACACTCTTAAGAGTAAGTTGGTTAATACATATGTAATCTTCAAAATATCACTTAGCCCAAGTCGTTTGTCTTGAATCAGTAACATGGTAACATTTCTTGTACTACATACTGTTTTACTTAAATAATTAAATGCAACCTTATTTTTCTTTTATGTTTTAGATTGTACCAGATGGTATTGCCGCTAAATGTGGCAAACTACGAATGGGTGATAGAATATTGAAAGTCAACGGTGTTGATGTATCTCGTGCAACCCACCAAGAAGCAGTTATGGAATTGTTAAAACATGGCGATGACATTAAATTGTACATTCAACATGATCCATTGCCAGTTGGATTCCAGGTAAATATGAAATATATAAAACATGTACATAGATATACTATACATAAATATGTATATATTATAATGTAAATATTTATTTTTTATTATCACAGCATGTAATATTTTTAGATAAACAATTGTAATTGCTATTAGTAACTTTCTAGCTATCCTTCATTCCATTTCACGCTTAATCAAAATTACTTCTTTATTTCTGCCTCTAATATTACAAGCATATCCAAGTAAATTATGTACCAACCGAGGTAAGACAAAAACAAAACTGCATTCATTGCAATAGCTTTAAAAGAAATCTTCACTTGAAGTATACTTAGATACTTTTTTGTTTTTTAATTTGAAAGAATGTTTTTTGTATATAGTAAGTTGCTTCTTTTCGTTTTCACTCAAGTACATTTGAGAAAAGTTATAAGTAGAAAGTAAGATTTTATTTAGAATTTTCTTATAATTACATGTATATTTGTGACCGCAGGAGCAGTATATACATATACTACGGACAAGCTTTGAACTTGTTGAAGGACTCTTACAATTTCTTGATAGTATAGTCTTCAAATGATGTCTTTGAGTTTTGGAAAAGAAATTTAACTACACGTTTGCATACATTACTTTAAAATTATTTTTTTTGTTTTTGAAAAATGTTAACAAATCGCGAGTATCTACTGAGAATGAGACTGAAGTTCGTAAAGTCACTAATGGATTCGGTGAATTAAGTACTAGTACTTGTTGAGTCCATCGTATTTTTCGAATAATTCGTCGCTTTTCTCTTTCATTATTGCTTTTTTATGTACTGAACGAAGGAGTGTTGTACTTAATAATAACAAACAGGAATGAGTGCAGAAATCGAGTGAATTTTCGAAAATTTTGTGGAAATGACTTCTGCTGTTAGAAGGGCGGCATTGCAGAGTTTAAGTAAATTTTCTAGAATTGAAAAACGATTTGTGGCGGCCTTGTATATCCTGCGAAGTATATTCAATAGGGTAACCAATGAAAATGATCTTCTTATACTGCTCTTTGAATATGAAAGTTCGCTGATTGACCTTTCTCGGCTATATTAGTTGAAAATTAATACAGTTTAAGGAAAGTCAAAAGTTCGAGAACCGTTTCTTCTTGCTTACGAGCCCCGTTGATGGGTTAATGCGGAATACGGAAGTACTCCGAATCGTTTTGCGATGACTGATAAAAGGTACTGAAAGCAGTTATATCGGATTTCTACTCGCACTTGCTTTCTTTATCCTCGCTTATATGATTCTAAGCATTTTATTGCGAGATGAGCTCCAGCCTTAGTTGTTCGGCTTGCTCGAAGTTCCTGTCGGTGTTGTTTCTTCATGATAGTTATCACAGAGACGAGTGTTCTCAGTATGTTCTCCAGTTGGTGGTTGTGAATACAATTTTGACGTCAAATGTGATGTTGACTTGCATTACTTAGTACTGCTTACTTCACCCCTCCATCGTCTTCCTTCGATGGCTTTGCTCCTCATACTGACAATTTTATCGATCTCGTCAATCGTGGAGCGTGGCTGCCCTAATCGATCGCAGTCTCCATTCTGTCGCTTTATTACTAGAGTTTTATTTTAAAGTGACCTTGCGAACCAGCTTTTGTTTCAACGTGCATTTACAGATACCATATGAGCAACCATATGAGCAACGTTGCATCTTTTGGTCCTTAATTTTTGCACAGATTTGTAGGACGTCTTTTGTTGTGACAAGGAAAAATTAACATGGTCTTAAATTGGCATCATGAAATAGATCCATCTAATTTCATCTACCCCGTGGCAACTTACATAAGTAATCAAAGATAGGTATCCTCGAGGCAACATTCCAGTGAAGTCTTACTAAATCAGAATTAAAACCAGAGGTTTCAACCAACACTTCCCTCAAAAGATATTTACAAATTCCAAAATTCATTGTGGGCCGAATATCGTTGACCTTGTGCATGAAATAAGTGTAGAAACTATATATAGACTTTGGAAATGAAACCAGCTTGCCTTTACTGTCTTTTTTTAAAAGGTATTACTTTACGCAGTCTTGTGGGTTACTTCATCCCCATGAACTAAATCGTGAGGATTATCAACAAACATATTGATTGGGTGATTACCTTTTGTTCAGCTACTTTGGTCTAAATGATGTCTTGCCAACAAAACTGCCATAACATTATCCATTTCATCGTGTATGGCACAAGACTCTAGCCCAATTTATTTTTTAAAAATAAAGCTGCCCCATCCATTTAAAAATACTCAAATTGCAGGTACGTTTCTTATGTATCTAAGCGAATTAATAAACAGCTGCATCTATGGTGCTATCTAGATGTTATTTAGTCCAGTCCCACCTGGTAGGAATTTATACAAAACATGTAAAACTGAATCTTTGTCAATATTGCTATAACTTTCATAACTTGCGCATTTCTTAGTCTCTGCTATTGCACACAATTACTAAAAAAACTTAAACGTTTATAAATAAAAAATAAATAAAATAAATAAACTTAAAGGTCTGCAGTTTCTTGAATGGAAATTTAAAGTGTATTCCAAAGACTTAAGAATCATCTTAATTAAATGTTTATTGTCATCCCACTAATCCTAAAACAAAGACGAAAAAAAATTAATAATTATTTCTAACTAACAGAACGAAAGGTGTTTGATAAAGAAAAGCATCAACACACAAAGAAATAAATCCTTTTTCTCATTTTTCAAAGGATAACATATATTTATTTTTTTTTTCTCATTTTTTCACAATTCCTCTTCTCTCGTCTTCACAGACAATTGTTATCAAAAAAACGGATGGTGAACGCCTGGGAATGCACATTAAGGGCGGTCTGAATGGCCAACGTGGCAATCCAGTAGATCCAACAGATGAGGGTGTATTTGTTTCCAAAATTAATTCAGTGGGAGCTGCTAGACGTGACGGAAGGCTTAAGGTAAGTTTAGAATTATTTATTTTACTTTGTATCTTGCTCGTTCTCTTATTGTTCTCTCCAATTTGAATCCTTGTGTTTAATTGGGTTGCTCATTCACTCGAATGGTTCCTTAGAACCAAGGACAATGAGGATGTCTTTGTTTGTATTGCTTTAAAGAATTTTTTTTGTTATTGAAGAGGAATCTGATTTAATTAGATTTATTTTTCTTTTTATTTTAATTTTCATGAAACTTAATTTTTATAAAAGTTATAAAGGTTCTGACAATTTATTTAAATCTACTACTGAAAGGAATCAGTCTAGTATTGATTTGCAAAGCATCCTTCAACGAATTAAATTCCATTTCTTACTTTCATCAGCACTTGAATTAAAATTGATAGTTACATGTACTCGTTTATTGATTTTATAGGTTGGTATGCGTCTCCTTGAAGTTAATGGAAATTCTCTGCTGGGTGCTGCACATCAGGATGCAGTAAACATCTTACGTACAGCTGGCAACGAGATATATTTGGTTGTATGCAAGGGCTATGACAAATCGAATTTAATTCATTCCATTGGTACGGCTGGTGGCATGAGTACTGGATTCAATTCAACTGGCAGTCGACATGGTATGCAAAAGAAAATTTTTATGAATTACTCTTCTGATATTCATTTATTCTAAAGGGTCTAGAGCTTCAGAAACTGGCTCAGAACTAAGTCAAAGTATATCGAGTTTGGATCGAGATGAAGACGACCGTATGCGCCAGGTATGTACATAGTGAATATATATGTATATGGAAATTATTAAAGAGTTGTACATACAATGTAATAAATAATAACAGTCTAATTTACAGGATTTCGAAGTTTTTGCGACAAAAACGGACACGAATAACGAACAGGTGCCGCTGCAGAGCAATTTACATTCAGAAATTGGTGTAAATAGTGGAGTTCCTCAAACATCGAAAGATGTTGTTGCTTTGGTTAACTCTGAGCAGTCTTTAGTTAGTACGAAGGAAAAGAGCACTCCCGAAAAGGTAAGTCACATGATTTTATCATAGATGATCTGTAAATCTTTTTGAAAAGGCTTTCGCAGTAGTGTTGCTAAAAGTTTTAGTTTTTTAATTTTTTTGAAACAAATTTCAATTGTTCTCAAAACAATCATTTTTTATTTTTGTCAAAAAAGTTCAATAAGAAAACATTTACTTTTTTGATCTTTTGCGACCCTTTATGACGGTCCTTAGGAAATTATGAAACACTATTATCTAGTAAGGTGAATTTTCGCATTGCACTGAAGTTCTTATGACTTCGTTGCAAATTTATTACATTCCATTGTATCGTAAGCCAGTAAATATACGGAGATTTCGCCTACCTAAGTTGGTGTAAGTTCTATAATATCTATTTTTATACCCTATCCTAAGGGTATATTAAGTTTGACACATAGTTTGTAATATAGAGAAATAATCGATTCGTGATCAGCATCAATAGCGCAATCGATTAAGCGATGACCGTCCGTCTGTATGTCACCACTTTTTGGGCCTTAAATTTTGAGTCAGGAGGATGAAGTTTCATATTTGGGCCTCTAAGAAAAAAATATAGTACAAGTGTACATTTTTGAAATCCGCCCACTGCCACGTTTACTTTTTCATAACTTCCCTAAATTATATGAAACCGAAAAGTTTTATTAAGACTAAATATTTTGGTACAATTAGTCTACAATTCACCCATACAAAAATGTTGGCCACGCCCACTTTTTAGGGGCGTTTTGATGTAAAAACCGATTTTGTTCCAAATTTTACATGTAACATCCTCAAACGTTCGAATTTATCGTCGTACTTGCAAAATGCAATATGGCCAGGGTAGGGTATTATATGACCAGACTGATTGTAGTTTTTCTGTATGTTTAACTCTCCTTTCGGGAGTTGTCGGAAAAATCTTATTCGGACGTTCTCGTCGGATTGATTTCAGCTTGTTTATTATCTTAAGTTTCCGTTCAGTCTTCAACTTTGACTTTACTATAATATTGAACTGTTGCCAATTTACTCTTAGTTTAGTGAATTTCAAAATTTTAGTTCAAAGTGTAATTTTAAAATCTTATCAACTCGTATCTTAAAGTTTCAATATGAAATAATGTTAATTTGTTGAAGAAGTTAATACGGAAGTATTCATTTGATATAGGGTAGCGCCAAAATGAATCACCATTAGATCCATAATTGTTTCTCAATTTACTTTTTGTGTAGTTTCCGAAATCGCAAATATTTACAGAGATTAGTGCCGGTTTGAAAGTTGTGGTATCAAAACTATTGCAAAGTGATGAACCCAATCGGTCTCGATAAAAAAATTCGAACAAGAAATACAAAATCAAAAGTGTGCCAAGATTCCTAGTACTTCCATCCACTATCTCGGCACGAAGAGGAATGACATCTAGAAGAGTGCTAAGAATAAATTGTTGCAGTTAGTTCTTATACATATGTATGTATATACGTATGTATATATATATGCACAATTGGTATTTTCTCTAAAGTCAATTTAAGGCGAAAATGTAAAAAAATAAACCTGAACCACCCTCATAAGGTTTTTATGTGTTTCGATGGTCTAATACCATGCCTACTTCCCACCTACCATTTCCTTAAAAAAATGCTGATGGATTCGATTTTCGGATTTTGTGCTTTAGGTATACATACATACATACATATCTAGGTATATATGCTTCTATCTTCCTCTCTAAAAACTTATCAATTACGAGACGGGCCTCATGCATCATTTCAGATGGTATAAACATTTCCGTAAATTGGAATTTAGGAATAAAAAGGTACGCTTTTTGTTTCGTGTCTATCAGACGTCATTCTACGAAACCCAGTAGTAAACATAGCTTGAATTTTGATTATAAAGGTTACTCCCGGAGTAGGGTTACAAATTTTTGAATTTTCGTTGTTACAAGGTTAACTCGAATGTATTTTAATGAAATTTGCCTTGTACAGGAACATTAGTCGTGTTTAGTCGTGACATGAAAATCATTTTAGCCGTCTGTCAGATTCATTTCATAAATATGTACATAAATGAATAAGGTACGATCTTAAAATATTTCAAGTCATCCTTTTCATACGAGTAATGTAAGAAAATAACTGCAGACCTACATTTGAATTTATAACATATATGTAAATCTATTAGAGACGAAGTAAAAGGAGTTGGAATTAATATTTAATACCCCACATTTTGAATTTGTTTGATTTTGTTTGTCACCATGAAATTCAGTAACATTTTTAGGTTTGTGATCTTACTTTTTCCAACGAGCAAACTGAAGCACTTGTTTTTTATTGCATTAACTTCTTTCAGTGGAAGCGAACCTATAACGCTTGTGCATCAGAGATATTTGTTGATTCTATGATTCCTAGATAGATATGGTTTTCAAGTTTTTATAAATACATTTCCGGATTATGTATTCCAAAGTTTACTCGATTTATAGCAAAATGAATTTTGATAGACATAACTTTGTGCTCTTGCAAAAAGTATACTCTTATAACTTGTTAAGTTATAATAGGAATGAATTTTAGTGGCTCTCCATTACTAAATTATTGCAATTTTAACATCACGACTTAAATTTATAGTTCTAGCCCACATTTCCATTAATTAAACCAATTAAACCAAGTATTGTAACTTAAGAACTGCATATCGCATATTTTATCTCCACTGTGAGGTTATCCACATAATGTACATAATGTACATATATGTATGTAAATAAAAAAAAAGAAAAGCAGAAATAAAATTCAGTTCTTTGTAATTATATATATGTAATTATATGTATGTATGATAAAATATATTTTTTATTTTCTATTTCATAGGTACTAGATATAGTTAGAGCAGCTGAAGTTTTAGCCTTAGCCGACAATGTTCCTCCGAAATCACCATCAGAACATCATGAAGATAAAATTAAAAAAACCACAACCGTGGTCATATCGAAACACACGTTGGATACGAATCCATCGATACAGGCACCACCCCAATCACAGGTGAGTTTCTAATTTTGTTTGGAATAAATATTTATTTAGAAAATGTTCGCACTCATTATCCTCTCTGATCATCTCATTATAATTATTGTTTTATTGCTCCCATTTACAATGTGTTACCGCAATACGAAAACCAATTGCCATGTTGTCCGCCTAACATTCACATTTTGTCCGTTGTTTAACTTATCACATTTACCTCATTTCTATTTTAAAAAAAAAAAACAAAAAACCAACAAATCAACAAATAAATTAATTGATTACATTTTCATGTTACCCCTTCATGTTGTCAGTGTTAATTTTGTTACCGAATTTATGGTGTCTCTATGTGTTTATCGTTTTGATTTCAATTGCATTCATGTACAAAAATTATTTTCATATCCTCTACCACTACTACAACATACATTTGTTCATATAATTAAATTTTATCAATCCAAAGGAAAACGTTTGGATTTGGTGTGCTTATCTAATTTTCTTTTTAATGTGGTGTCGTGCGCTTGTGTGTGTATTGTATTTTCCTTTCTATGTTTTTTTTTTTATTCCTTTTTTGTGTGTTTTATATCAGAGCAAAGGAGTCTAATCGTCCTGAAGCAACCGGGGAATTGTCAATGCTTAGGTAAAGTCTCTAAGGCAATCATAAAGCGTTGCACAACTGAGTGACTCTTGTTGAAACTAAAGACTTACAGTTTTGGAGAGAATGTTGTCTGTTTTTCATGTCTGGGTGGAATTGAATTGGAATTGCACTTTGCGTTATTGGTGCACCTTTTGATGTTATGGTACATTTAAGACAGTTTTTCACTCATTCTACACTCACTCTATACTCGCTTAACTTGGTTTTTCAATTTCAAGTAATATTAGATTGAGTTAGATACACATGTCCGAGGGTAATACATATTTTAGTATAGTTCTATTGTGGTTTTGCTTTCATAACGAAAAGAAGAAAATTTCCATTTGACCATATTATGATTTTATATTCCAAGAAGAAATCGATATATCATAAGCTTTATTGCCCCTTATTTTGAAGTGGGGTTTGCACCCGTAACAAGTGTAGACCTTGACCCTTTTTTATAACCTATCTCTAGGGTAAATTAAGTTTGACACAGTGCGTAGCATAGAAAAATAATGGAGATCGACATTAACAGCCGGGGCGATTAAGACATATCTCTTCATCTATATACATATGTACATATATGTATATTGGTATGTTACAATTGTTTCACATTATATTTTGAGCTAGACAAATGGAAACATGTATGTGGGAACGTTAAGGTGTCAACATATAGGAAATAGAAGAATCCTACAATTGCAAATAAATAATTTCCCACAAAGGCTTTGAATAAGATAATTAATTGGATTTCTGATGAAGAAGGCGTGAGTAGTTTACATTTTCAAATCGATTATAATGTATGTATATTAGAGAGCTGACCGTGCCCACAGCAGAATATATCACTACTTGTCAAATTTAATATGTCAGATGAAAAACAAAAAAAAAAAAATTGTTTATAGTTTCTTCCATCTACAGCTGGCAATTTCGGTGTCTTGGATTGTTTTGAAGTGGTCCCCGATGAGGGTATCTACACTTAAGCGGAAATGTGCTCCCATTAAGTAGATACGGGTGGATCACATTGTCTGCTTCTAGAAGAGTTAGCTTCTAGTGATAAACGCGTTTGCTATACCTGTGCAGATGTTGTGAAGATCACTCAGATTTAAGAGGAACTCGTCTACGTTTCTCACCACCATTTATGCTATGCATGTTATATTCTTTACACGAATGGAAGGGACCTACTGTTTAATGTCGTTTCCGAAAGGCAAAGTTTTATTTGAGATGCTTTTTTTTATGACAGTTATACTCTCGGATGTCTGTCAGACGCTCGCAAAAGGTGGGGCCGTGAAAGAAAAAATTTTAGGTTTTGTCTGGGGATCGAGCCTCGAACACCTTGTTCCGTAGTTCAGCACACTTACCGCTTGAGCCATGGCGGCGCCCATCAGTGCGGGATATGTACATATAAAATTACCTATGGTTTCTTCTTCATTACAACTACTGAAGAAATTATTCTTACTAAACTAGCGAAAGATTTCAGTTCAAATCTGAAGAAATCTTAAAAAAAATCTGAAGATACTGCTTTGCTTAGAAACTCTGAAACTCTAGGTATTCGACCTTTATGGGAAATAATTTCAAATTCCGTGGAGTGAAATGATTCAGGGTTTTTTTTTTATCTGAAAGTATGATAGTAATTTTCGAGTTTGTATTAGACATTAAAGTTTCATCATATTTTCTTTAGACTTCCGTTATATTTGCTAAAAATTCTGGAAAAACTTTTCCATTTCCACTTCAGAAAAAGCGAAGAGGCATAAAAACGGCTTTACATGATGTAACATCTTACATGATTGCATGTTACATGTTGATGTTTACATATGTAGGAACGAATTTTCATTGGAATTTCCTTAAGCGACTTTTATTTATGAATGTACGTAATTGATGATTTAAGTGCCATTAAGTAATGTGGAGAACATGGCTGCAAATAAAGCCCTTAAAAGTCTGTAAGTCTGTAACTGACTGCTTATTCAAGATACTTGTAACGAGAAATATTAAGTCCCCATTTGGACGTATGTACATGTGTAGTTCGAACCACTACGTAAAGTTATAAGACCCCTAGACGCTCAATATAATATACAATACATTACAAAGCATGGTAGTAGTACAGGTGGACCCATTCCGTTTATTTTAATTTTAATATTCTCAGCATATATCGTTGAACTCAGGATGCCATTTATAAAGACAGAGAATAAAAAATCTTTAAAATACTTATGTTGGGATATCAATCCTCTCTGATTACTTACTACATTCTTGCTTAAAATATGTGCAATTTCCTACTTACAAGTGGTAAATGAACTGAAGCTATTTTAAATCAATTTCTAACTGGCGGGTGTCCATGTCAGATCATAGATATACCACATACATCCGTGTATTCTAATCTTAGAAATGCGTTGATGAATACTCTCTATCATGTTATGCAGTTATTATATATGTTGTCTTTCAGTAGCACGACCGGTAAGCCGTACAGGTCCAGCAACCTTGTTGGATTAATTGATTTGCTTATGGTTGCAATTTTTTCCATTACTCCAAGCAAGAATAAAGTATTATTACAATTTGTTCCCTAACAGCAGTATGATTGTTTAGAGGTAGATTGCCTCGGCTGCAGTATATATTTTTACCCACCTAGTTCACTTTTGCGTGCATAAGTAATTTGTTTTAGTTACTGGGGTAACATTTCCTTTAAAACTTCATTTTTGTGGGTGAATAACTAATTATTATGGTTTATCTCATGGAATATACCCATGGTTATATAGGAATATTCCTTTTGCAAAACTTTTATTATCTTGAATTACATTTTATAAGTTTATAGACGCTACTACAAAACAAAAATTTATTTGCTATTTTGTATGCATGGAAAAGTTAAGAAAAGGTTAGTCTTATATAATAAACGATAATGTTTAAACTAGTATATTTCGGATTGAATAAAAAAGTGTATTCGACGTTTGTTTCCTTTTATTTGCGTAATTGGGATTAAGTGATTGTAATTACATAATTAATTAAAAATAAACTAATAAACTCATTATAAAAAGATTTATGACAAAAGTTAGTTCAAGGATCGCATGTGGATTGTATGTATGTCAATGGAGGACAGGCATATTTCATTTCCATAGTTGTTTTCAACAGTTGCATGATGTTCTCAATTACTGATGTTAAGTGTATGCATCCTAAGTATTTTTTTTTTTTTTGTAATTTATATCCGTATGGTTGTTTTTTTTTTATATAATGCCAAGAGTACTGAATATTTAGCTTGCTAATTCGATGTTTGTTTTTCTTACATGGCGCAAAATTCAACTCCAAATTGAATCTAAGTTCTGAGTGAAGAAAAAGCATACAACAAAAAAAAACAATATTTTCTTACTCATTACAGAAATACGATCAAAAAATAACTTAACAAGCGGATTTTACTAAATATAAGACTGAAATACTAGTTTAAATGGAAGTATAGTGTAATAAAAAAAACCAAAAACTAAATTATACCAAATCAGTGGATTGTTATTTATTATAATTATTTTTTTTTTTTTTTCATTTTATTTATGAAAAGTGTTGAATTTTATATCCATTATTTGAATGTAATACATAATCGTTTTAAACTTAAGTTTAATGTTTACAAACAAAGTAAAGGATCAACAAAATGTATAGTAATATGAAAATCGGATATTTTTACCAAAAATTGTTTGTAAAT
Organism: Xylota sylvarum; assembly: GCA_905220385.1. Classification (NCBI taxonomy): domain Eukaryota; kingdom Metazoa; phylum Arthropoda; class Insecta; order Diptera; family Syrphidae; genus Xylota; species Xylota sylvarum. The sequence goes on along the minus strand of LR999958.1, from coordinate 65,316,803 downwards.
ATGTAAATGCAATATCACGCTGATAAAAAAAAAACAAAAGAACCAAAAACTGCAACAAACAAATTGATTCGACTCTCTTGCAATACATTTTTTATAATAAAATTTAGTAATCTCAAAACACTCAAACTCAAATGTATGTACCTAAACCATTTTAATAACCTTAACATAAGTGTATCCAAATGAAAAGTAATAATGTAGATTTGTTTTTCTGTAGGAGATTTAGGTTTTTGTTTAAAAATTGATGTATGTAGGGTGTGTCAGGTAATAGTGATTGTGTATACAAAATATTTGTAGAAAATTTATTTTCATAATTGTTTTTTTTTTTTTTATAACTATTGAACATTTTTATTTTTTGAAAGTAGAATTTGTAGCTTAAGTAGATTTTTTTTTGATTTTATATGCAAACTGAGCACTGTATATTTATCTTTTCTTCACACAACTTTTACTCTAGTATACCGACATATATACATATATGTATGTATGTACATATTTCCATTGTCATGTCGTTGCCACAAAGACAAAACCATGACGCTATGTAATCGAGATAAATGAACTTTATAAACTTACAGAATGCGTATACTTATGTGATGGTTTAACAGATGGCAGACTTTTTCGTTGATACCTTTAGAAGTGCTTAAGGAGTTGAATTTGATGAGATCTAACCGAAAAACTTGACTTCCGACTCAACACCCAGATTCGTGGTTTCATCGTTTTGGAAACAATATCACCTCTTCGACTTTAAAACACTCAAAAAAACACGATTGCAAATTTGTCAATAGTGGTGTTACAGTTGGTGATGAACTTGTGAACCAACGAAACTCTCCAATCAACCCACCCTAGGTTAGGCCTTTCGCTAGAGTGCACTTAGACTCGAATTTGGTTGAAGAAACTTAGATTTTATTCGTATCGTTCAGTTATGGTGGATAAGGTTTGCTGGTTTACCACTGGGCTCGAACCTTTACAATTCGAGTCGGAATGAATTGCGATAAAGAAATATTTACGCGGTTGTCAGTTGAGCATGAATGTGGCACCCAATTATTGTTTTTTTTTTTTAAGGATCATTTACAATTTTCGGAGCATCCGTTATAGTTGTATCTACAGTGCAACCGATCTGCCTTTGATTTTCTAGTATTTGGAAGTTGGTTGCATGTGTTGAGTTCTTGAATAGAATTACTTTAAACAATACTTTGCGGATGAGATCTAAACTTGAGAGCAATACACTAGTCTCAATACACTAGTCACATACAACCAACTACACTAGTTGGTTGTATGTTTTGAGTTCTTGAATAGAATTACTTTAAACAATACTTTGTGGACGAGATCTAAACTTGAGAGCAATACACAGCTTTAATTGGATGACTTGTCTAAGCCTCTTTCATTGGTCTCGTAAGGTCTTGGTGTTTTAAGTATGCCTTATTGATTGCTTGCAAACTTAAGTGAAAATTAAATTTTTTTTTTGGCAATATTATGTAATGTTAAAATTTTGTACTTTGCCAGCTCTTCCTGATATGCTCATTCTTGCTTAAAGTTTTAATTCCTTTTCGGAATGGCTGCTCTAAGCGTTACTCAGAGCGCATATCTAACTAATCTAGGACTAGTTAATTGCTGTTTGGCATGCAACTAATCTGGTGGGAAATCCACTCCTCGTTCAAACGGTGGATCTGTGCAAAAGTTGGAACCTTTCGTTACCCATTGTGGATATTCCGTGGAAAAGGGGTTCATTTGAAAAAAGGGTGCACTTGTAAGAATTATGAAACCTCGAAACCACTGCGGGAATTATGTATGTAGATACCCTTTGTAAAACAAAATCTATTTCTCTGACAAGTAAACTCATGACTAAAGTAGTTTTCATAGGGCTACCTATAGCCTTCATGAAGAGGAAATTGAATTTGTCACTCATCGGTTATGTGAATGCCTTTCTCAGACTGTGACTTCCTTAGAGATCTAGAGGACTTGTCAAACTATGATAAGTAGCCGTATGTAGCCTAGCCCTACTGGGACGTACAGTTAATCCCTTGGGTTTAAATGTGGTTGATCTACCTTTGGCCTAAACTGGAGTTGTTATATTGTATTTGTAAACATGATTTTCTTAATCATGCAAGAATTTGCAGAAACAAGTCTTCGACTTTCTCTCTAGTAAAAGAGAAAATTCAAATGAGGATGATATTTTTGAACTTTAAACTTGATGTCGGTTGTTATCAATGAGTTGTTATAAATTCAACTTTAAATAAATATTGCTTCCGAAAATTGTTAGATATCCAATCCAAAAAAAAAAAGATTAATAATTTTTACCAAGTTTTTAATTTCATGGTAGCACTATATTCTAGGTTGGAAAGTGTGACACACTGTATCTTCAATGCAATAGCTCAGTTCTTTGTGCACTATATATGTATCTATGTAAATATGTGATAGTAAACCTTGCTATGCATATTTCCTCACCAATAAAACGGTAACAGTTGGAATGTTGGAACCTCGCTTATGAGAAGATATTTCTTACTCAAGTGAGAGGACAATCAACCAAAGCCCAAAATGAAGGTTCCGAATCGATTATGTTAATGAAATAGCTCTAATGAGAATCTATGTCGGGCGGTAATTCGGATCAACAAGCTACTTTATTTTGACCAACTACTGTGTTTTTTTTTCTTAGAATTCAGTTTTAAGTATTACAGTCGTCCATAAGTTCTCCTCTTTAGCCTATATTAAGAGCCTATGCGTTAACACTGCTCACGTTTTTATTTGCATATACTCAGTTAAAAGAATATTTTTTTTTGTTTGTTTACTTATTTAATAGTTAGTCTTAGTAGTAAATTATTTCGTTACATGTATTGTATACTCGTATGTATAGACAGTATGTTCTACTCGAATGCTTTTATTTATTTATTTTATCTACAAACTCATATCTCTATAACACTATTGTTACAAAAAAAAATTTACTCATTTTACTACATGTGTATTATCACAACTGGACAAATTTACAATCACATGAATCCCTCCTACGTAAAACAATAACAAACAGAAATGTATACCTAAATAAAAGCAAAAAAAAAAAAAACAATATACACACATGTATACATAGGTATGTGTTAATACAATTTAAATCATAATCAAGGTCCAAATAGGTTTTTTAAACAAATTATTCATAAACTAGGAAACTAATTAAACATATTAAAAGAATTTAATTCAGTATAAAGAAAAGTTCCATGATTGAAATGTCTTAAATCAAATACCTACAAGCAATCCATGATAGTTCATTTTAATCATCGTTGAAATGTCTTACATTCGTTATTAACAAATTTTATATAAAAAAGAAAAAGATCCATAATTTAAAAATAATAACATTAGACACCTACAATTAAGGTTTCGTTATTAGGTTGACATTATTTTTTTATACACTTGCAATAAAGTTTAGCTTGAATGTATTTGTCGATAAAAACAGTTAAACTATTTCTAATACATACATATACATATAGAGATATAAAATTAAAAATAAATGAATGAATGGTATACTTTTTTGATTATATTACATATATGTAACATAAATAAATTATATATTTGTTAATGTCTTTAAAACAAAACAAAAAAAAACATATTTTAAATGTGTCCTTATGAAACGTTGAACAAAATATTACAAAATGTCAAAAAAAACAAGAAGAAAAAAAAAAAGAAATATAATCATATTAAAAAAAATAATAATTTAGTATTTTGCTTTAAGACCTACGATAGAATGTATTTGTTAAGAACGTGTTTGGCTAGACAAATAAGACTGAATAAAGTCATTCCACCTTTTATTTAATACAAGTAGCGAGGATACCGTAGATTAGTAGTTCACTGTTTGATAAGTTCACCAGACTTTTAAATAGGGACATAACAATTTTGTATTTTAATACAAACGAACCCTTAAACTTTTTTTATGATTTGTCAATGTCAAAACTTCAGTCGAGGTCTACATTTTTATCATGGTGAAATTCACGAACTAGCAACGTTTGGAAATTATTACAAGTTACTACTGAAATTCTAAGTCACGACCTTAGAAGCGGTTACTTCAATTGTAGTGGTAATAATCGTCCCACCAGTCAGGCTAGTGGAGTCAACATATTCACTATTGAATCTTCCTGTTCCCAGTGAGTGGAATGAGGAATCTATCAGTCCATATTGTAGCGAATTTTGCGTAAAGATTTTGGTCTACACGCTTACAAGATCAAATTAACTTAAGAACTGAAGTATCTTGATCATTTGAAGCATCTAAACTTTTACGATTGGGCTCTGTATAAGTTTGAAGAAAATGCTGAATTTCATCGAAAAATCATACTTAGCGATGAAACTCATTTTTGGCTTAATGACTTTGTCAATAATCAAAATATGCTTTATTGGACAGCAACAAAAATCTATATATCTGCTTCAAGAGATACCATTGCATCCACAAAAAGTGACCGTGTGATGTGGATTTCACGTCATGATCGCCATGTTACGGTCGATGGAGTTTGCCATCGTGCCATGTGAGAGGACTATTTTTGGCCAGAATTGGAGGGACTTAACACCAGTGATATGTGAATCCAACAAGACGGTGCCACATGTCACACAGCTGGTCAAACAATTGATCTATTGTTTATGCGATTTAACGCCGTTGGATTTCTTTTTATAGGGTTAAGTCGTTGATTTACGCCAACACGCCGACAACGTTAGACAAGCTCAGGAACAATATCGAACGCGAAATTGCCAATGTTTCGGCCGATATGTGTGGAAGAGTGATGGAAAATTGGCTCCAAAGAATCGCTTGCTGCAAATGTGCCCACGGTGATCATATAAACGAGGTGGAATTCCATACTTAAATTTAACATGTGTACTACACCTGGAATAAATTTCAGCCCGATATCTCAATTATTTTGTGTTTTATTTAAATACAAAATTGTTATGTGCCAATTAGTTGTACATGGTTGTACATGTACAAATTTTCTTTGATTTAGAAGCTTTTAAGCGATGGTTGCCTAATCTGATATTGTTCACCGAACCAATGCAACTCTCTCTTAAGCGGCTTACACATATAGTCAGATGTATCATTTCCATTTGCCTGGCGTCAATGAAAACTCATGTAAGGTCTCTCTTGTTACTCAGAAAATTTTTGTGGTTACCATTGACATATATCCGTAGTATGATTTGGCCATGCTCTCTGATAAATCAAAGTGTATTTTGAGCCCTCGAACTGTTCTAAAAAGGCTGTAGATAGGGAGTAATTTAGTGCCATTTTATAACCACAACTCACGTTACCTAATTGTTAATGTTGTTATAAACTCAGAGAAGGCAGTGGATTTTCTTACATTTTCGTACCATTTAAGAATCTGATTCGTTCGTTTTTCGTTCGAAAAGAAGATTTCGTTAAGGTTTTCAAGGAAGATTCTACGTAGTGTAAGATGTCTGACCCTGCTTAGAGCCGGACATCCATAGAGGAGATGAAATGTACGTTAAATTGAATGCCTGGTCTGGACTCTTTCTGTCCTGTCAGTGACTAATACTAATTGCCACGATTCTTGCAAGTTCTGTTTTGTAAATCTTGTGATCTGAACCAATTGTAGTTGGGTCACATCTGACTTGATGACTGATATTACACAATTCCACAATCCGTGGCACCTGATGTTAGCCTCTGATAGAACGTGTGGACTGTGGATTCTGCCGTTGACAACTCGCAACGTGATGTGAACACATTTCGCGTGGACTGAACGTCCTCAGCTCATCAGCCCGCTGCTGGTTCTCCTCTATTTTACTGTGCTCCGACACTCAGAGGACACTGATCCTAAAGCGATGCCCTAATGAACCAAGTTCCTCCTTGCATTGCTTTTTCTCAGCTTAGAAAATATCATGTTCGATGCTAGGGCATTGATGGGAACGTGGCTGTTAAAAAGAATGATAGTGTTTCAGATGGATGCAGGGTTATCATTTAATAAGAGGCAAGCTTTGAGTACTGCTAATACTTCCGCCTGGAAGACACTGGACCACCCACCTGGGAGTCTGTATATATAACACGGATGTCTAGAGTGTTTCAGAAAAAATTACAGTACCCCCAGTCTATTTTCAAGTCAACTGAATAAATTGTTGTTTCATAGTGTTCAGTTCAGCCTACACTTGATGGAAAACTTACCGTGAAGTCTTTCTTAAGATTCTGTTTGGGTATGGTGTAGTAAGTTAAAGTTCTTTGCCAAAACCCTAGGTAATAGATCCAGAAGTTTGCTATGACCGTTCGGTAACCGCAATACTCGCTAATATATTTCTCATGTGGAGTTCAAGTGGTATAAGGTGCAGTAAAACCTTCATAGCCTTCGTTGGACAAAATCATATAGCTTAGCCTATAGCCGCTGTTCTTTGCATCGGGTGTTTTATGATATATTCTTTCCTCAATGCAGGCCACCGATAAAGTGACCCGTACGAAAGGATGGGTTCACAACCATAAGACCATCTTCGGTAGAAGTCACCCCTTTCCGAAAGTTTTGCTGCAAGCATGTAAGGCTACACAGGCTTCTGTAAATGTTAAAGAGTTAAAACCAATAGGACATCGGCTCCCTTCACCAGAGGAAACACTATTCTGTGATATATTTAAGTTAGGTTGTACATACATATGTATATATTAAGCTATTTTTGTTGATAATCGAATTTTAGAATGAATGTCAGATAAGATTTAATAATTATTAAATTATAATTTTAGAATGTTGACTAGCTTTACAATATAACTACACACACCTTCACTGGAACAGTTGATAGTGAGAAGGTCCCATCTACATACCCACGTACATACTCTTTCTTACTTGAGATTGGTGCTCAAGTTCATCATTGCAAGCAATTTATCCATCCACCCTCAGCTGACATCTGAGTTCTATTTATAACAAAACAAGCTGCCTCAAGTCACTATCTGCCCTGCAAACAAAGCCCATGTTGCTTTCGCATTTATCTGAATTACATCTGCATACAAATTTAATGAGTGGGACTGGGTACCTCAAATCATAATTCCATTTCAAATTATTCCCGGAAAAGCGCAAAAGCATGAAAAGCAAAACAAAAGAAACCACTTTGAACCTCAATAGACCTAAGTGATTTCTTGAAAAAAAAAAACACGCACACACACAACCTCACACAGTATCTTTTAGTCCCACGATACACATGCCCGCCCGCTTACCTTTTGTACAAGGATACTGTCTGAAGAAACAAAAAAAATAAAAAATAAAAAATAAAAAATCTCCGACTTTTAACAGTGGAAAAGTAATCAAATTAATTTCTGCGCAAATGTTCCCAAATCATCGAGCAATTAAATTAATTTGTTAAATTGCTCAGAAAGTGGCATCATAATTCCACAGGATATCATTTTACTATTTACCAATGTTCGTGCTATGAATCGATGGCCAGGCAGATTTCTGTCGTCCTGTGCCACTGTTGCCAGCGTATATGATTTTAGTAAATTGGTTTTTAATGGCATTAAGCTGTCAGATGGCATATTATACATCGTTTAAAAAAAAAAGAAAAAAAAAAACGCGAGCTCAAAAAAATCACCAAGGCACTTGGGTGGATGGTATGTGGGCTGCCGCCAAGGCAGAAAAAGGATAACAGCATGAAAAATAATTTATATTCTTTTATACATTGTGGTGTAGGTGGATGTTATAAATTTGAATGAGCGAATGCGATAAGGGTATTCATGTTTACATTTTGAGTGGTGCGCGCCCTCGTTCCTTGTCATCCATACGCAAGTGGGGGAGCGATGTAAAGATGTAAAATTCGTTTCAGTGTTTTTCGTGGATAAAAGTAATTTTTAATTCTTGTTGTTGGAACATTTGGCTGTTTGTACAGTATTACTTTTAATTTCTTATAACTTTTTTTTTTTCGTACGTTTTATGTTTTTTTGTCTGAATGTGACATTAGGAGTACTTATTCATTGGGTTTGCGGCTCATTAAGTCTGTTTATTTTTGCATTTTGGGCGGCGCTTTTATCAACAAAATGTTATTTTTTGAAAGTTTAATTTGAAAATGTCATGATGATGTTGTGTGCGCAGTGAATTATCCCCCTGATGGGATGTGATTTATTATTACAGTCATGTTTGGCAGTGGATGGTGGTGAATATGGCTTGAAGTTGTATATTGACTTAAAAATTCACTCGGGAGTTGATTGGTGTATTATCCTGGACCATTTATTATTTGTTTTTAGCTTTTTTTTTTGTTTCTTTGATTTAAGGACTAACGTGGGCGGTTTAATATACTGTGGGATTGCCGTAGGTTTGACTATATCACTATTATAGCTAACCGCGGTTTTATTCTTTACTTTTCCAGCTTAGTAAGCAAATCACATATCATAGAGTTATTTAGCACTATCAATTACTAGGGTTTTCGTTTTCGTTTTCGTTTTTGAAGTAAAAGTGGATCTACTCTAAAGCCGTTTGAGTTGACAATGTTTCAATTCCGGGAGTTGTCGACGAAGAGTAGGTACTTCTTAGGGTTATTTTTTTTATTTACTTTGAAGGTTTCATTTTATCCAACGTTTTTTTAAGACTAGATAAGTCGTGTTGGAGAAGAGGAGAACGTTGAAAGCTTAAGCTTTTCTCTACAGCACTTCACACTTATACTATACTGCAACCTATAAGATATTTTGTACTGGTATATCAGTTACCAGAGAAATTCGTGTAAGGTCGCCAATTAAGATACTTAAAGTATTTCTTTTAAATGAAATAAATTTCTTCAAATCCAAATTTGTCTCAAATCTGTATGCATGATGAGGTATACATACTGAGAATTCCCCAACTGCTGTTTGACATTTTATTAGCAGTATCAAAATGGAACTTTATCGATTCTCTAGAGGTTAACGATACAATAGTCCAAAGATATTAACAGGAAGCAAGTAAATTATTGTCTAAAATGCAGTTCCAGGTGGTGCCCTTATTTGAGTTCATGCGCACGATAACTTCTCAAGGTCTCTAGAATCTCTCGCCGTTTTGTTTTTTATTTCGATCAATAAAGACACATCTGTAGATCACATGTTAAAACGCTGTACTGTGTCTGTTCATATCTCAATAAAATGACTCTATACCCTTGTTTGGTTGTGAGCATAAAATTTGTCCTTTTTGTCCTAAGTAGCTGGCCCTGTCGGAGTTCTACACTGAGATCTGATTGTCATCACCCAGTTTCAAAATGAATATATAGGGTGATCCATCTGTTGGTTTCTGTTTAAAAAGGCTATTAACATCACTGTTTAATATTTTTCAGCGATTGTTGCTTTATTGAAAAGAGTAAATCTTCCGATTACATCCTGTTAATCCAATTTTTCAGCACATTTCAACATATTTCACGAATAGCTAGACCAATACTATTCTTGAGTGCCTGAATCGTAACTCCATGCTGACCAAGCAACATCACCAAAACGACTGATTGCACGATTTTTGAACTTAGTTTCATTTTGCTGGAACCATAGCTCGCCCAAGTCCAAATCCTCAATTTTTGGATCAATGGCTCTCCATTACCTGTAACGTTTCTTCCATTGTCGTCTTGGAGGAAAACTGAGCCAATGATTCCGTCACTCCAAAACCCTGTACAAAGAGAGCGGGAATATGTTCGGTTATCAATCAGCAAACCAGTCTCACGAACTTTCATCACAAACGTGCGTACATCAGCTGCAGTTGGTGCATTATTTCGACTGAGATTTCTTTTCAAAATTCGCACTGTTTCGGGAACTGTCATCGACTTTTTAAGTAACTTTACAATATTTTACAACGTTGTTCAAGAGTAAATCGATCCATTTTGTAACGCGAAAATATAATACTGAGTTTCTGTCAATTTTTTGAGCACATAAGAGATGTCAGTGTACAAAAAGGCATATAATTCAAAAAGAAACCAACAGATGCCCCACCCTTTATGAGGCAGTAACGTGGGTTGGTTTGGAATCAACAGTGGTCCTATGGGGGACTTCAATGCTGGTACTCCAGAGTAGAGCATGACATTGTTTTTCATTGGCGATTGACAATAATTTAATTGTATGTTTGTTTTATATAAATTCTCATTTAATATAAAGGAATTTTAACAATATTTCTGGAGACAAGGGAGTTCTCACGACTTAACATCCTTCATATGCACGTAGGTTATTTTTGGGTTATTGGAACGTCATAGATCCCAATGATGTAACTGTGCTCCAGCTTTCAACAGAGCTTTTCAAAGTCTAATATAATTTTGAAATCCACTAGTTCGATAAATGTCAAAACTAAGTGGTCTATCCTTGATTGTAAGGCTTTTTACGTTTTCGTGGACACTCTTTGTCTCCGGACCCAATAGAGTATGACGATGTTACTACGTAAACTGAAATATTAAAGCAGATCGTAAGAACTCTTGACAGTTTCAGTAATCGTCAGTATCCGTTTATTTTTGAACCGTCCTGCCAGGGCTGAGAAGTCAGTGCATAGAACTACTGATTGAGTACTAACTGCTTGTCGGTTTAGATACAAAATTGAACCAGAAACCCAATATTTTGAGACGCGCCAAGAAAGTTATTTTAGCCTTTTACTACTATGTAGTAGTAAGTGGGTACCAAAATACCACTTTGTACCCATTATTAAGTGACTGCTGATGCAATACATGATCGTCACGTGGATGACTTTGGCAAGTATTTCTCGATCATTGTAACGTTTTCCCAATCAGTGTAACTTTTTCCAAACGCTTAAATACAATGCAAATTCTAAACGGGTTGTAAGAATTTTTACTTGATCATCTTATCAATTCTACCGACACATCACATGCACATAGATATTTAAACTGAATAAATATTATTTGTTCTTGTTGTTTGGTCCTGCAAAAAAGTTTTATATCCGTCCAACTGAAAGTTCATCGTTATCAGCCGCGCCAGAAGATTAGGCCAGTTGAAACCAGAAACAATCTTCTTACATGTTTGTCCCTTAAAAAGCTTGCTTCTTGGACATCTTAGGCCTTCAGCGATTCATATTAAACCGTGTCTGCACTTCAGGTACAGATCAATTCAAATCTAGTATAAATGAGAAAAAGGGTGTTATAACTGGGTTTTACTGTAGTTCATTCCGCACCGAATAATAATCTAATAAGTTCACTATTAAGTAAGTGTTTTCTTTCTCCTAGAGTCTAAACAATTTACCATAGTCTCATTTCTAAGCTAGTCTAAAATGTTTAAATTGTGTTCGTCTTTCTTTATGTTTTCATAGACTTCACTTAAGTGTTACATAACGTAACAAATAACAACATTATTAGAAATAGAAAGTGTCTGTCTAAAGCTAAAACAAAAACAAAAAAAAAAAAAAAAAATGTGGTGTCACCTCATCTTACAGCACTGAAATCATATTTCCACATCAGAAAACACACGCTAGCAATTCAATCAGTGTGCTTTTTATAGTTTTTGAGAACATTTCATCGGCGATAAACAATCAAACAAAAATATTTCAATTACAACAAATTACTAAATTAATTATGTTTTTCTCTCTCTTTTGTATTTTAAATCGAAACTCAAACTAAATGCATTCCAATTGATATAAATGACAAAAACAAATTCAGACAAATAATCAACTTAGAGAGAAAACTCCACCATCACCACAGCCTTCGAGCACCGCATGTGACAGCAGTCAGATATTCGTGCCAGAAGATGGGAACAAGCGGCAGTTCGATCCCCGATTCGAGTATAAGCAAATGGTGCACAATCAAAGCGTTGCAGCGGTAAGTCAGAAGGAAAGTGTTCCACCAGTCAGCAAAGTCGAAGAGGTCTACATCGAAGATGTCGACGATGATGACGATGATGGTCCACAGCAGAACCCTTTTGATGAAGTCGACTCAGACTATCAACGGAACGCCAGCGACTCAGAAGATCAATACCAACAATCACGACAAAAGTTCGGTTCGGGTCGCAGTACACCCGACATGTCGTACAGCCATCGTAAATCGGTTAGTTTCGATTTGAGCGGAGACGAACGTTCCAAGTCGGACTACGAACGACCGAAGACACCCGATATCTCAGCATATAAACAACGACAATATGATTCGGAACAGGAGTACGACTATCGCCGACTTCCTCGCAAAGGTATACTGCGTTCGGCCAGCCCATCGTCCTCGGCCAATTCCACATTGGAAAAGTACAAACCTGAAAAACTGCCACCAATAGTGCCTACGGTAGCGCGAATCACAGAGATCGAATCACCCGTCGTCGCAGAATTCAGTCCAGTGCGGCAGGACAACTTTATTTATGACATTCCAGGACGGCGCACCCCTGAACGGTTACCGTCCACAAGTGAGGAAATCGAACGTGACAATCCATTCCGCGAAGCATTCCTGGACAGAAGTAAGCCAGATGAATACGAACAAATGGCCAAGTTGTACTCCCAAAATGTTGTAATGAAACCATCCAGAGATAATTTTGTTCTCGGCAGGACAGATCGAACAATGTCCAAATCCAATGATGATCTACTCTCCGAGAGCCATGCGCCCAGCGCGATGAGCAGTCAGTATCATTCGAAATCAACGGACAACCTATCGCAGAGGCCAGCAAAGCCGCTGCCACCTCCGAAGCCAAAGGTAAAACACGCTGACATTTTAAAGAACGTTGCTCTCGAAACATTTCAAAACACCGATGTCGGTCATGGTGATTTTGCCATTTTCGAGCACAACGCCGAAACTAACACCATCCATGAGGTTGTGAAAAGTCCTAGACTCCCTTCGAAAATCGCGTTAGCTCGACCCAGAGAAAGCCCACCACCACCCCCGGTAAACTATGAAACTCTTCCGAAACAATTCGATCCGGATCCACAGTATTTAGAGGTCTTACCTCCACTTTCACTACAGATTAGCCCATCGCCAACACAGAAGACAGTTCCGCCGATCCCAACACCCGCAACTGCGAAAAGGCCAAAGGACTTCGTTCATGAAAACTCCCCCGACAGCATTCTTGTCACTGAAGACCTACACCGAACGATTCTCCTGCAAGAGAATGAACTGCGAAAAACCCTTCGTAGCAGCACAGTGGGCGTATCAGCAGAATCTACCACAACTTCTGAATCGTCGACGACCAGCAGGAGTAATACCTTAACCAGAAAACATCCGGTAAATCCGTTTCTTGATTATGATTCCGATCCCTCTAATGTATCATCCGATACGACAATTTCCAATTACACTAATCAATCCCCATTGTATCAAACCGAAAACAACTTCCAACTGTCGCAACAGCAGGCACTCCATCACTTAGAGCAGCAGCGACAGCAGCAGCTTCAGCATGGGACAATACTAACATCCACACAAATATTCCCAACACCACAAATCCTTCCCGTGCAGTACAACAGTTTGCCCATGCCACAACACACATCACATTATTACAATGTCGTACCTCCATACACTGCAAACGCCACTCCACCCTCACCTGCTACACAAAATTACTTCCATTTAGGTTATCCGACTAGCATCTCGTCCACTAGTCCTGGACCGGTTTCAATGTTCACCACCTCGCCCGGCGGTGCTCCCTCGCTCCAAGTGCAACAGCAACATCATCACTATCAACTAACACCAGGACGTTTAATGGTGAGTGACAGTGCAACGGTGATGAAGGCCTCGACAGAAAATGGTAATGCTGCGGCATCCCCGGCCTATATGCTGCAGCAAGGGCCACCACACCCACCATATCCACCACCACCACTACCACCATCATCATCATCATCAAGTCTGCAACAATCCCTCTTCAATATTCAAAGTAGTGAATATCTGTCTGCACCAATAACTCCTGCTCCTCCACCGCCTCCAGCTTCACCTGCACCACCTCAACCACAATCCCAGATTTTGCCCCTTGCACAAGTGCAATTGCAAAATAACTACCTTAACCAATCGAAGCCATTGCCTCCTGTACCACCGCCAGCATCAGCATCTCGTGCCCCGATGCCACCCAATGCAAACTCGTTCTACGAAACTGCCGAGGAAATTTACTCGACCATAGAAGAGGAGGCCATCTACAGTAATACAACTATATTTGACAGTATGAACTTTGGCAGTCGCAGTAATAGTGCTGCATCTGTGTCGTACTTTACACAGACCTCTACGCCTCCGCCATTGCCACCGAAAAAATTCCCCAAATCATCAGCTCCTATGATTCCGATAAAAATTCGTTCGCTATCGCAACCGCAGTTGAACTTGATTTTATCACAAGCTCCTGGGTCGCCTCCCGACTCACCCACGTCCTCCATTGGCAAGGAGACTACCGTCTGAAGATAGCAGTGTATTATTGTATCCTTTTCTTTATATTCCTGTTCCTCCCAACGGGAATCCCATTCAAGTCTGTAATTCTCTTCTGGTAGCCCCCTTCTGTTCGCTAATATTTATTTTCAACCACACATACTTACTACTTCATTGCATTTGGCTAACAAGTAGATAGTTTTTTTTTCGTTTTTTATTGAACAATAACAAGCGCAACGAACACAAAAATAAAATAAAAACATTTTTATCGATAAACTGCACTTTACACAGAGATACATACAAACATAGGGTAGACAATAGATTTTTATTTTTATTTTTAAAAATATTTTATATAATAAATGTAACGAAGTATGTAACTTTTTTGAGTTTTTCTTTGTGCCGTCATACGTGTTATTTAAGTTATAGGAGTTAGGGGTATACATTCTCAAAATCGTGAGTTTGAATTGATACAAACGAATCCTTTATAAGCGATATTATACTAGCAGAGCATATATCTAGATATAGCTGCTGAAAAAATAACAGGTATAAAAAGTAAGGAATTAGCACATTGTCTGCTTAATAAAATATTTTGTTTTTTAAATATACTCGCAACAGCTTTTGATTGAAAAAATTATTTCAATTATAAAGTACCATCGATGCCGTTAATTAAAGAATACAAATTTCCATGACTTTTCAGTCGATATGTTGCTGGCTCATTGGCATAGACCATGGACTTGACATAGCCCCAAAGAAAAAAGTCCAGAGGCATCAAATCCCACAAACGGCGCGGTCAATTGACTGGCCCAATTTTGGAGTCAACACGGCCACTGAATTTCGACTTCAATTACTCGATTGTTTGCCCAGCTGTATAGCATGTGGCTCCACATTGTTGAAACCACACACGCTTCAATTCTTTATCTCACAAGTAATTAGTCAACGATATTAGTTAACTGTGTCACCAATATCATTGAAGAAGTAGTATGGCCCAATGACCGCTCTAGCACGAAACCAGCACCAAACAATAAATTTTGGTGGGTGTAATGGCTTGCTTGACGTACCCAAATATGACAATATTTTTTTTTTAACGAAAGCATTGAGCCAGAAATAAACTTCATCGCTTAAAATGGTTTTGTGATGAAAATCGGAATGGTTTTCATGCAAAATTAGGGATCAATTATAGTATTTTTGAAATATGCTGAAAGCTGTCATTCTTTGACAGCTGTCAACTAAAAACGTGTGAATAATGCATAGAAATTGTGAAAATTTATTGCAAAAAAGTTAAAAATTTTGCGGAAACATTTCATAAAATTCGTTCATGTCCCTATGAAGTACCCAGTACCTCCTCGCCCAGCTATCGGAGAATTTAACTGAGCGTCTAGATAATGCGATTTAAGGCCGCTAGACTTCTTTCTTGGGGGGGTACGTTCAGGATAAGATTTATGCCAATGATTTACAAACTATTCTAGAGGTCAAAACTAATATTAGACCTCTTATTCGCGAAATCTAGACGGCATTGTGCCGAAACGTCATGTGAAATTTCATAAAACGCTAAGTGAAGCCAAGTTAAACATTTATCAGACTTTTTCGGAAAAAATGTGTAATCAGTTTTAACAGTCGAGTCGATAAAGCTATGTCCGTCCGTTTGTCTTAAGGTCAAATTTTTCATTTAATTGATATCCCACTATACATACTACCAAAATAAATTTAATTCAAAAAGCTAATGATTTTATTTTTCCTACGACCTAACAAATCTGTATTACATTCAATTTAATCGCACACTTTTCCAAACACAAAATATATGTAACTAAGCACTAAGTTGAATACAGTATATTCAAACCATAAATGTGGTTATATGTATATCCTTCTATAAAATAATATTGCTTTTTTATAGTATTTCTAACCACTAAAGGTTTTAAATAAAAAAAATATGTGGTGTAATTTTTATGTGAAAGAAAAGCCAAAGATGTCGTTTCGTTTAATACTAATATTTGTATCCAAGTGGGAACAAAATCGAATCACATACACGACACTCAAATATAAAGCTATAAATAGATAGGGTTTAACCAAAGGGTACTTCTGGTGTTATTTTAGGATTCTTAGAACGCGTGTAAAAATCTGTTTGATGTGCATATTTACATATGTACTTACAAAATTATTAAATTGCAGCTCGGTAAATGTCAAATGTAGAGTTATGTGCATTGCCATTTTACCAGCGCTTTTTAAAATAAACACTGTCAATATATCGAAATGTAACTAAGCATGGTCGAACAGATGCCGTGATTGGTTATGGTCTTTACCTGACTTGTGTTGACATGTGTCAAGTATAAATTCTAGTTATAACTACACGATCACCAAGCGATGAGGAGTTGTTCAACCGTTAATTTTCCTGAAAATTCATAAAAATTTTAAGTAACAAGCAAGCTTCCTCTTGAATTGGAAGTTCATTAAATGGTGCTACGATTTGAAGAAATTGATTCGTCCAGACTGCTCAAACGAGACCATAAGTGAAAATTTCCGTGAACAATCAAGTGTGACAGTTTAAATTTATTGGACATCTCGTATGGTACAATCCGTTGGTTTTAACGAGAAATGTGTATTTGCATATTAACAAAATTAAATTAACTTAAGTCGTTGAACCATTTACAGCGGCTGCATAGAGGTGATGATTTTCTTTGATATTCGATCTTCACTTTAAAATTTGATTCTTTCTTTGATATTCGATCTTCACTTTAAAATTTGATTCTTGGGAAAGCAATGCATGCATAACATTGTATTTATCGAGTGGTCATGAGATACCGCAGACCTCACCTCCCTTCGATTCCGACCACGGTGCTTCTAGTTGTCTATACCAAGCGCTCTGGCATCTGCGAGAGCTTGTCGTTTCGAACCTGAGAGCTGTGATTCGAAGATTCTCTTTCCTCAAGCATTATTATCCATTCGCTCTTTGCGGCCGAACAAGTGTATTCGTTGTGTGTTGGCTTTTTGGACTATGTCCACATCTTGGTACAGCTCATAGAGTTCGCGGTTGTATTTTCTCCGCCATTCGCCTTCCTTGCATACGGGACCGAATATTCAACGAAGAGTTTATCTTTTGAAAGTATTCAATATCTGCTCTGCTTTCCTGCTTATTGTCCAGCACTCGCCGCCATATAGCAGAACTGGCAGGATCAATGTTTTGTATAGCATGCATTTCGTCTTAAACCGAAGTAGCTACGGTTTCTTCGTCGAATCTCCACCTAGGTGTTATTCGTGGAGTTGATATTCACTCTGAGGCAGCTAGACTCCTTAACCACTTCGAAGATACTATGCCAACAGTGACATTTCGTCCTAGGCGGTAGTCAGATGCTTATTTGTTTGTTGACAACATGTACTACTCATTTCGCCTGTTCTTTAATAGCCGTAAAAGCCTCTAAGGCGACCGATTATGTCGATGTCGTCTGCGTATTCCAGCAGCTGAACAGAGTTGCTGAAGATAGTGCCTTCCCTGTTAACACTCTATGAGGTATAGAGCCTTTTCGACTTTACTTTCACTGTTAAATTATGAGGTTGTGGGCGTTCAGGCACCAAACAACCACCGTGTACATGGAGTTCAAGTCCCAATCAAGTTCCAAGTACATAAATCCCAGAAAATGCTTATCCTATAGTGCTTGCCTCCACTAGCTTTTTAGTTGAATGGGCATCTTGTGAAAGTTAGATGATCAAGCAAAATCTTGCGTTCAACAAAAGAAATTGAATTTCTTTAAAACTCTGAGTTTACAGATTTGACATTTTTAAACTTACCTTTATAAACATTTATGTCAAAAACCCCCGTTTTTAATTTTCATATTTTATTTTAGGTCGGACAAGGTCATACGATATTCTCTGTCGCTTAACGCACAAGCCTCACCCGTGAATCCGCAATTCATTTTTTTAAAACTATGTCCACTAAACCCCACCAGTGAATCACCCTTTACAAACTTCATTTCTGCTACAATAGAGAGTGAATTTTCGAACTAATTTTGAATTTGTACCGGTGCACGTAATTGCTTTTTTTTCAAAGTTCTTGGAAATTCTTTAAATTTAAAGAAAGGCAACTATAGCTTATTGCAACCTAATAGCTAAAAGCAATGCTGATACCAAATATAGGGCAATACCTTCAAGTTATTGAATCACGGAAACATTTTAGACTTAGTGTTAATTAAGAGTAAAGGGAAACTAATAAAGGGTGTCCAAAATGCATCAGATGCGCTGTAGGTGTAAAGTCGTAAGTTCCAAGGGTCAAACGAGAAAAGGTTGACAAAGTCGCGAGTTTCTAAACGAATCCTAAATGTTATCAATGCGCATCAACTTACAAAACTATGCATCAATAACTTGTCCGATGCATACAATTGACATTCAACCCACTCATTTAAAATTTGTTTCAACTCCAAGTTTGCCATTTTAATTTTCGAAAATGCTTGCTCTGTATCAGAGTTGTAAAAGAATCGCATTCTTTTGGGAATGCATTCACAGAATTCATAAAAAAAAAACTAAAATTTTTGAATGGAAATGATTTAAGCATTCAATTTTTAGCAATCCCTGAATTGAAATCATTTTGGAAGTCAATTGAATTCACTAGATGTAAGTTGAAGTTAGTAGTGAATTCATATATTTCGTTGAAGTCAGTAGTGAATTCACTTGAAATCGGTTGAAGTCAGTGAATTCAACTGCAATAATTTTAATTCACTTGAATGGAGGGGGTGGATCATGTTGATTTTGATGTCTGATTATAAAACCTTTGTGAACGAAATGCAAATTTTTGAGGTAGTAAAGATACCGTGGTATTTGAAACGTGAATATTGCTCGTTTTAATGTGATTCTAATGACTTAACAAATTAGAAGAAGGTAAAATTGTTCAACCAAGCAGACGAGACTGAAACTAAACATCGTCTAATGATTTTACATAAAGAAAACTTTATTTTTTGTGAAAAAAATTTCAAAGTTTTAAAACGGATACGTTCGTACAATGAATTAAAATAATCTCAATTGAATTCACCGACTTCAACTTGTTTCAAGTGAATTCATTACTGACTGCAACTTACATCTAATGAATTTAATTGACTTCCAAAATGATTTCAATTCAGTGATTGCTAAAAATTGAATGCATAAATCAATGACTTCAAATAAATGGTGAATTAAAGTTTTTTAAATCCCAGTCCTTTTCAGAAAAAAGACCTCAAATCATTTCTAGATGAATTCAATAGAATTAACCTCCCTAAATATTTAATTCTTTTACAACTCTGCTCTGTATAAGTTATGTTTCAAAACATCTCACTTGTCCGAAGTGAAATGTATGCTGATCATCAAGGTATTGCATTGCAGATGCGTATCAAAAGAGTAGTCCTACCACATCAAAATAAATTTTTTGACGTTTAGGAACTCATCCAAACATACATGAAGATTAAAAAAAAACTCGAACGCGTTTTTAATTGTCCATGTCTTAGCAAGACAATGGAATTTACGGTTGGAAAACTTCTTAATAATGTCTACAATAGCAAATTTCAGTATTCTTCTTAACGATTACGAAAAGAAATGCTTGTAACGTATTCTCGGTGACAACCCTGTTGTCGAAAAACAATTAAAAAAATAATAACAAACGAAATAGGTACAAACGATGTTTTATCTTATCTGAGTTCGGTGGTATGATTTTATATTTTATGTTCTGTACGCTCTAGTTACTCTTAGTAGGAAATTGTTTCACATATGAATCACTGTGATTTTCAAAAGATTTTTGCTTCTTTTAAAATTTTTAAAATCACTAGGTATTAAGCTGTCACAATGGTCAAACATACACTAAGCAATCATTGCACTTCATTTGAACATGACAGTGTGTTGCTTTCATAACCAGGCCACACTTTCCATAGATTTTGTCCTTAATTTTTTTTATACCAACCAACAAGAAATCGTTTTCTAACTAAACTCCTCTATCAACAATACTCTGATTTTGGAACGAAGTGAAAATACGCCTCCAGAAATGCACGTCCGACTATAACCGAGAATTCTGTAATCGTACAAATTTTATTCAAATAAATACGCAAACACCAACAAACTGTAGAAATTTATTTTATCCAAATTATTAGCTTTGCTTTACAATTCAAGAATAACACAAACGACGAATAAAATCCTTAAGGCAAAATAAAGTTAATAAAAACCAATCTCTGGTCTGGTGTTCAACAGACAAACTTTAAAAGACAACCGAACAACCTGTTACTGTGAAACATAGTTTTCCACTAATCGCATAATGTGTATGATGTTTTATGAATTTTATCTTATCGTCTGCCAACTTATGGCACACAAAATGAGGGGGGAAACTATTCACTTTCTGTGTAATTAAGTCTGTGTTTTTGCCTTGCGAAAGATAAGATAGGTATGGTGCTATCTTGGATTTTGTAGTAGAAGCATACCATTGTTGTTTGCTTATTGCGGCCCTCTGGCAATTCACTATGTCAACAGCAGGTGCAACCTTAAAGCTATGTCTATATTGTATGATAATTATGAGAAAAATTCGCTTAAGAATCGCATACTACTTCACAGTGAATAATGGTTACAATTGAAATTTATTTTAATTTAAAATTATACTCACAATTCAGTGAGTTGTATGTATGTTTCTCTTAAGGTATTGTGTATTTTCTTATTGGTATAACCCCATTGTAATTTACTTACTTATCATTGGATACGTAATTCTCATGTTATGGAATCGACTTGTTAAAGGACTCTACCAACACAGCGAACCTTTAATCTGGTGTCGATATCGTCGGCATACGCTAGTAGTTGCACAGACTTTTGAAAGATTGTGCCTCCGGTGTTGGCTTGTGAGGTTCGCACAATTCTTTTAAGTATGATGTTAAAAAAATCACATGACAGCGTCACCTTGTCTAAATCCTTTTTTGACATCAAAGGTCTCGTTGAGATCGTTACCGAACTTGATGGAACAGCGAGAATTCTCCATCGTCATCCTACGCAGGCGAACGAGTTTGGCAGGGATGCCAAAACTAGACATGGTTCTGTATAGCTCGGGTCTATAAATGCTGTCATATGCGGCCTTGAAATCGATAGAAAGATGGTGGGTATCGATTTGGAATTGGGTTTTTTCCAGAATCTGCCGAAGTGTGAATAGGGCTAATCAGGTTGTTGACGAAGGGTTTCAGACGTTCACACAATATAGCAGACTGAATCTTGTACGCGATGTTGATTAGACTGATACCTCTGCAATTGGCGCAATTAAGGGGATCTCCTTTCTTGTGAATCGGGCAAACACTTATCTGACCAAATTTTAGAAATAAGCTGGTGTATGCTCTCTGCCAGGTCATTTCCAGCTGCTTTGAACAGCTCGGCTGGTAAGCCGTCAGGTCCAGCAGCATTGTACTTAAGTTTGGATATTGCTATCCTCACTTTGTTTTGGTCAGGTGGACGGAAGTTTTGGCTATCATCGCCTATGTTGAATGGTTCATTCTGTCTGACAGCGGGGTGTTGGTCTTCGTTGCCGTTATACAGTCTGCAGAAGAAGTTTTTCCATACTCAGCACCGACTGTGACTCTACTACGAGTTTTCCTTCCACATCTCTACAGGCTTCTGTATGGGTCTTGTTGGCTTGACACGTTCTTTTTGCCTTTTGGTAAGACTTCCGTACATTATCCCTGGAGTATAATCTCTCAATATCTTCGGTCACGCGCTTCTCATGCTTTTTTTCTTCTTTTGGAGAAGCCGATGTTCTTCCCGTCTTATCTGCTCACGAACAGCCCTCGTCCTTTTTTGCAGCGCCTCTTTGTATGCTTCTTATTTAGCTGCATGTGTTTGCCGGCACTCTTCGTCAAACCAGTGGTTTCTTGGTGGTGGTTGGGTGAAATCCAGCACATCAGATAGCTTGTTTCTCGCGTTGCCACTGATCTTCGGTACTTGATGCTGGCGGCATAGGAGTCGTTGAGAGATTTCGGCGAAGATTCTGACGATCTCTTGCGATTGCAGCTTTTCGACACAATAGTGTTCTTAGTTGTGGCATTTAGGATATCCGCATTCGTACCTTGGATGCAACAAGGTAGTGATCCGAGTCGATGTTGGCTGCTCGGAAGGTGCAGACATCCAGAATACTGGAGGCATGGCTTGCGTCGATCGGAATGTGGTCGGTTTGATTGACCGTTTGATGATCAGCAGACCGCCATATCCCCTTGTGGATATTGAGATTAGGAAACCGTGTGCTTGCTATAGTGACATTTCGCCCGCAGCGAAGTCAATAAGCCTAAGTCCGTTTCCGGACGTGGTGTCGTGGAGGCGGTGCTTACCAATCGTCCTACCAAAGATGTCCTCCTTTTCTATCTTGGCGTTAACGTCGCCCAGAACGATTGTAACGACATTGTTCAATGTTTTGTCGAGGAGCTCGTAGAAACATTCTTTGATGGCGTTGTCCTTGTGCTCTGTGGGGGCATGAGCGCATATTAGGCTTACTTTCGCGAATTTAGCCTTGATGCGGATTGTCATAAGACGCTCGCTCACGTGTCGAAAGCTCAAGACTTCTTGCCTAAGTCTGCCGCGTACACATCCGAATAAGCGCTGTTTCTGTTCCCTATAGGGGAACACACATTCCACCAGTTACTGAATATCGGTACCAGCCAAATCCAGTTACCCTTAAAAACAAAATACTGATGTTTAAACAGTGTTTAAGAGATATCGTTTCTAATTGTATGGTCACCACTGTATATAACAAAGAATAGGTCTGCCAAACCAATCCTGTCCATCTGTCTGTCCGTCTGTGTATATCTGGGGTCTGCAGGCTTACAAGTATAGGTCAAATCTGAGTTTTCGAATCTAAAAATGAAACAATAACGGAAAAAAACCTGTACTTGCCCTATAGGCATTGGTGCAAGTAAAAATGAATAGATAGGAGAATAGAGTATCATACGATCCGTTCCAAACGGATTGTAGCTCTTCTGTTTTGTTGTAGAGATAATTTTTTTCTCAAATCATGCGTCTTAATCTCAATCTGTCAAAATGTTTTTGTTTCGTTTTGTAATAGTATCCATTGATGAAATGCTCCTTTGAGACTATAGCAAAATAACGACCGCGAGTGTGATTATATTAACACCCAGGGCTGATGCTGGTTCAGACGAAATGGCTGGCGCTGTTATTATTCGAGAAAACTGCAGGGGTAACGATTTGGGCAAATATGATAATACTTTTAAGATTCTGCCGGAAAAAAGGCAGATTTTACTAAAGCAGAATATAATCAAAGCTATTAGGTTTGAAAAAATTGGACAAAGTACCATGAATAAGATTGGTTTGTGCTGAGACCCTCTGTCTGAAAAAATCCATATCAACACAATAATAAAGCATATGCGAACCATATGGTTCAGGAAGAGTAAGGCATAATTTCAAGGAAGTTTTACTTACATTATAAGCTTTCCTTTTTTTTACCCAATCCTAAGGTTATATTAAGTGTGATACGTAATGTAAACATTTTTTGAAATCCGCCCACTGGCATGCCCCTTTTTTTATAACATTACTATTTTACTTGAAATCGAAAACAAAAAATATTAAGACCAACTATTTAGGTATTCAAATTATCTACAAGTCACCGCTGCATTGTACACAGTCATGCCCACTGTTTTTGGGGCGTTTTTATTAAAAATTCGATTTAGATGATATTTTGCAACTAACGTCCACATAGGTATGTACATACATATGTTCGATGTTATTATTGTAAAAATATAATACCTCACGCCTACCTTATTAGGACTGACGAAAAGGAAGAAGCGTAGAGTATCATAGGATCCGTTCCATACAGATTATGGTTTTTTTATGCAAGTATTTGACTATCTAAGTAAACGATTTACAAACGTAAATCAGGAGCCTCCATTGCTTCATTTAGATTCAAATAATTCGAAGGAACGAGTCAAATTAATTTAATTATGCTTATTTTTTGCTATAAATTTTTTCCAATAAATTTTGCAAATTAATAGTTTTCAACCTCTGAATGCTCTTAATATTCGTATAAAGAGGAACACATTTGTGTTCAATTGTTCTACAATTCAAAATCTATCATGCTTTCACACTTTGTAAGTGTAATACACTTTTTGAAATTCTAAGTGACAAGGACAACATTGATCTCATGTCAGACACAAATCGTCCATGTTGGTTAGTGAGTCGTTGACATATGTATGTATATACATAATGTACTTACATATTTATAGTTCTAGTACTTTATGAATTCTATTTGGCATTTATTTGTATCCCATTTGCATATATGTATATATATATATATATATATATTGAGATTACGAACGATATATATATATTGAGATTACGATATGTATGTATATATATATATATATATATATATATATATATATATATATATATATTGAGATTACGAACCAGACCACTGTATTGGGTCCCTTTTTGTCTCTCTTCCACGATCCATCTTAGCCAGTCTCTCTGGAGACTCCTCCAGGCATATTTCACAGGTATCGTCCTCCAGAAGACCCATCTTCTTTAGGTGATACCCGAAATTCCCATGACCTGTACATAATGCTACCACCCATTTCAGTGTTCTTCGCCCTAAGCTTAGAACTTCTCTATGAGTGGTGCCAATCGGCATTGTAATAGCCATTTTCGCCTGCCTGCAACCTTCCACGGTTAACTATCTTGTCTGGTGTTCCGCCGTGACCCAGTTGCTAATCAGGTGTTCTACCATCCCTCTGCCAATTGCAGCGAACGGTTCCGGACCAGAGAGGTCCGAGGTCGACCCTTGCTTTGCCAGAGAGTCCGCCTTTTCGTTCCCCTCAGTTCCTACGTGCCCTCTCACCCAGAGCAGCGTCATCTCATTTCGAGATGAGCACTCATTGAGCTTATGAGCACATTTCAATGCCAGTGATGTATTGATATCTGTTTGGTCCATGCGTCTAATCACTGATTGATTGTCCAGTGCTATGGTAACGTTTCTACCCTCGAAAGAGGGTCATTTCAGGTGATCCAACGCATGCAACAGAGCAATCATCTCGGCTTGATAGCCTGACGTATATTTTCCCATACTAATATGACAAGCTAGTTCCAGTTCTTCTGAGAAGATACCTGCCCTCTTTTTTCTCGGTTTTGGAACAAATACCACATTTGTTTCTCTCCATGTTACCACATGAATTAAAGCTGGGAATACACCATCTGGTCCCGCGGTCTTGTAAGGAACGTTTTTATCACCCCACTGACCGCTTCTGGAGTTACTATCCGTTCCGCTTCTGTCCTATCCATCCTATTTGCTCCTTGTTTCCTCAGAGCCCAGGGCTGATCTGACTTCAGGCTTCCCGGAAAATGTATTTCCATGAGGACCTCATTTGTACGATCCAGTGTCTCAACAATCTCCCCCGTTCTATCGCGAATGAGTCCGACTTTGGAAACTGGTACCCTCGAGACAATTTTCTGAAGTCTATTGACCTCAGCTGTGCTTCTCATATTCAAGCAAAATTCCATCCATGACTTCCTTTTGGGAATCCTGACATATTTTCGATCTTTCTTCTTTTTAGATCCGTATCGAACATCAAATGAGATGGCTCTGTGGTCCGACATCATTGTATCCCATTTGTATGTGGTAGGATAATATGTTTTCTTGGAAAAAATTGTTCCTGTTTTCCTTTAATTCAAATCTTATCCAGCCAACTACTTAAAAAAAGTAATTTGATTAGCTCGCATCTAAGGAGTCAGAATAAATTCTAATTGAATATTAACTACAAAAATCAGCAGAGTCCAGGATTTGTTCAAAAATTTTTTATCTGTCTATATATGAAATACTCTGAAATAAACATAAGAACTTCTTCCAAGTAGATCCATGTGAAATGCATTGTTTTGTTCAAAATTTCCAATATAACCTGCAAACCTGTTCTTTCTTCCTCCTTATTTGCATCCCCATCTGGTTGTATCCAAGTTTCTATAGAAGTAATGTTAAACTATTTACGAAAACTCTTTTTGAAAAATCATTGAACTGAAATTTGATTTATGTATGTACATATATGTCGAACTTTTTAACAAAAACCGGAGTCTCAAACCAAGTTAGATCTACTGACCCTACTTCACTATTGTCTCTATATTATCATACGCTTCTTTTATTCGGTGGGTTAATTATCTAACATAATGCGGCCCATCTATAACAACAAACTATCCAAATCCTGACGTTTGAAAGCACTAAAACTTAACCTTTCTTGAATTCATAACAACTGAGCTAACTGAGCATTAACATATCATGAATATAATCTCCTTGTTGATCCTTTGACCATCAAATGTCACGATCTGCATGACAACAACACGGGTTCCTTCGACGTACATATGTACATATGTATGATACATATATTTAAAATTTGAGATAATTTTTAATAGAACTCTTCGAGGTCTTCGTGAATCTAAGAAATTCATGAAATTCCACCACAAAAGAAACCAATAAATTATACTTAAATACGAATCATTGTCACCTTAACTATCATTTTAGAAAGGAAAGTAAAATTTACGTAAACATACCCCGACCCTTCCTCGGAGAACAAGAATTGGTGGAACACATTTCATGTGCATGCATTGTCATTTGACGTATCAGACTTAAACAATCGCCCAGAGTTGTTCATCCCTACATTTGAAAGCGGATAAAGACCTCCAATTCTCGCCTTTTTGTATATCAGTCATAATCTCCATTTACGGCTGCCAGAGTATAGTATCGTTCTAGTACTCAGTTCGTTAAAGACAGTTAATCAGGCTCTTCTTTTCCTAGTGTACTTCTATGACCAGATACTCAACAGAGTTTTACTTTTACTTCTAACAATAGTACTCCGAAAAAATGTCCCCAGCGATGTTCTTGCACCGATTTCAGTTTTGCCCAAATAATCGTAAATTGTCACGAAATTTTAATCCATATTGCAGATAAACCATTTAACATTGAAATACATTTCCATATCTGGAAATTAACACCCTCTCTCACTACTGAACAAAAATTTTAAACTAATTTGCCTCCCATTAGTAGTATTCAACAGATTTTACCAAAGCAAAATCTACCGTCAATCTTAATACGTAATTTTCCCTTCGATAAAACCCAAAATCTACAAGCTTAACTCATAAAAGCCCACCCTCTTCGCAACAAGAACAGAATTCCTGGCAAATCATCCCCATAATTGCATTCACATCAATAAACGACTAATTGACATTTCACCACGATAATCTTCCGTTCAGTATTTTGCTAAGCAGCAGCAGCAGCAGCAGCAGCTAGCTAATCGATGATTTGAAATTGAATTTTGCCTGCCAATTTGAAAACTGAGAAGAGCCGCACACCATGGAAACGAAGAAAAGATTCATTTTCCCCTGAAAGAAGACACACCAGGCAACGGCAACCCACATTTATCTATCTCGACGCCCTCTTACGAGCAAAGTGACACCATGGCATAATTAAAATTTTAAGGATGCCTGTGTGTTGCGATTGGCTGGGCCATCTCACCCAGACCTACCGCTTACCACTAACCCTATTAAAATTCCCATAAATATGAAATTAATTCCGATAATGAGGGAAAATTCCATCAAGATGTGGATGTACTCTCGTGCTACGATGGAGCATTGGGTGAAACGGGCCATTTGCAGAGATGACTAGAGATGCACCTATCTCGAACGACGAACGGTGTGTGCATCCTAGATATTGAATTTAATTGAAAATTCTAATCTGATATGAAACTAATTTTTCTTCGAACAGCTCCAATTAATGTAAGAGAGCTAAAGGTGGAGACGATGTGCTGATGCAAAAATCGAACTCCATAGTTAAATATTTGCATTTCCCTAACTTCCCACGCTCAGACACCCACAGATCCCACTAGTCCTTCTCAACTTGCAAGTGAAATTGCCACGGAAGATTGGTTCATGAACGAGCAAGGATGATACACCAACTTTTTTGTTTTTTTTTTTTTTTCCTGTCCTTTATCTTTGGTGATTAATGGTGAAGCATCTGTAATTTAACACTGACTTATGAAACTTGAATTTTTGTTCTTGTTTTATGTTCCGTTGTATAGCTGTAGATACGTAGATACTTTCAGTTTTACTTTTGTTTTTATAATTATTTTTTTCCTGTGTTTGTGCGCGTTTGGTTTTTTTTTTGTATTTTTTTTTTTTCATTATCATTTATTATTACACAATTTTTTATGAGTTATGAATTTATTTACTAATTTTTATTTACGATTTCTAGTCACCGCCAACATCAGCAAAGACACCAAAATCGGTTTCGGACAAAAAGAAGTTCTTCGAGTCGGCTATGGAGGATCAGCATAAGCCCGCGCAGAAAGCAGGTGTGTTTTTGTTGATTTATTGAATTATTTAGATCAGGTTAGAATTTAATAAATGTTTTAACAAGCTAGTAGGTTATGTATACGTAAATGGTGCGTAAAGTCCTCCGCAGATGTCATGCAGAATCATATACTTCTTGTCCCAGTAGAACTCACAAAATTATGAATATCGATGATGCAGCGTTCAATAATAATGTCAGACTTAAATTGACAAAACTAGAGAATCAACCTGTTTGTAAGATTAGAATGTGACAGGAATTCAATTACATAGTTCTCCTTGCTCTATAAAGTCTGAAACCTACGTATGTATATACAACCCAAACCATGACATGTATCCTACCGTGTTTGACGTTTTTTTTTTTTTGAAACATTTCGATTAGAGTTCTTCAACCAGTTCTTTTCACTCATCTTTTGGGTCAATTGTGTCAAAGATCTACGTTTTCCATTTAATTAATTTTCCCGAAAATAGGCAAATAGGATGACCGCACACAGAACTAGACAATCAGATTTGTGCAAGCATAACCGGGTTAATTGTAGCACGCATGTGCCAGGCTAAGCATCTATTGTGGTCCTGATTGGCAGTAACATGCACGTCAGATGTCTAGCAAGAGGTCCGCAGAAGAAGAATTGACGTCCACAGCCAGACTAGCAGATGCCCTTTTTGAGCTACTTTGACTTATTTAGAGCCCAGGTCTGCTATAATGCAAATATCACTCTCATCTAGAAAGTCAATAAGATCAGCCGGTCAGAAAGTGGATGAAAAATTCTGACACAAATTATGGTGATTGCTATATGGAGCAGAAGCAGCGCTTATTCAAATACAGATTTGTCATACTCAGGAACGAATATCTTACGACAGTCCGCATCAAGGCTAAATTCGCCAATGCTCCCACAGAGAGCAGGGACGATGCCACCAAAGAATATTTCTACGAGCTCCTCAACAACACATACAGTGGTGGACACATAAATAGCACACTTTCTTCGTACGTAGTACAACTCCCATTTCCCGTTAAGTAAGATCTAAATATGAGAAAAAAAATAAGCACACATACTCAGTATAGCATATATACAAAGTTAACGGTAATTTTTCAGTGTCAATATGTTATCAATAACTGACATAATCGATTCTAGTGTGAAAGGACGCGTTTTTTTTTGGCCACGTAAATAGCACACATTTTCTTTAGTGCTTTTAGTTATATTTTATTATTGTTGAGTTATTATTAATAAATTTATTTGAAAGTAAGTAGCTTGTCATTAGTTTGTAGTAAGATTAAATATCAAAAGATGTACCTAGAGATGGGGAGAAGACCACATTTCTCAGAACAGAGACGGGAGATAACCTGCAATATGAAAACTAACGGTACTTCGGTAACAGAAATCTCTAAGCAGTTACAATGTTCCCAAAAAGTTATTTACAATGCCTTCCATCATGTGGAGCTATATTGTTATTGCAAGAGCTTCAAGGGCAAGGATAACCACAGAGAAAGAGAAACTCGTTTCCTAAAGAGTTCATTAACAAACTGATGTCTTTTTGGAAAAATGTACTGTGGAGTGATGAATCTAAGTTCTACAGCTTCAGATCGGATGGAAAAAGGAATATTTGGGGTCCACCTAATCAAAAACACCGTCCGAGATACTCACTGAAAACAGTGCAACACGGTGGAGGAAGTGTGATGGTATAGGCTGCTTTTTCATGGCATGGGGTGGGTACATTTTTGAAAATAGACTCGAAAAAGGATCAACACGTCTATAAAGGGATTATTAAAGACCTCATAATCCGCTTTGCCGAGAAAAATATTCCACTAATAGGCCGATTTGTGGATGACAACGATCATAAGTACACTTCTCGCCTTGTGAAGGGTTACCTTAGCGAGCAAAATGTGAGCGTCTTAGAGTGGCCAGCCCAGTCTACCGCTCTGAATCCGATCGAGAACATGTGGAACGATGTGGAACATTACATCGAAACAGTAAAACTGCGAAATGCAGCTGAGTTGTAGAACCAGATTCATATCACCTGGACTTGTATTCCTAAAGACCGTTGTCAGGCTTTGGTGGAGAGTCTTCCAAGACGATGAGCAGCTGTGTTGAAGAACAAAGGGTTTCCAACAAAATACTAACTTCTACTGTTTGTCTGAAATGGTATTTCACGATTTCAATGCAATATAATATAATGTGCTATTTATGTGGCCAGACATATTTTTACAAATGTGTGTATAAATTGGTATTTTCAGGAAAATAATCTCATCTTTTTGTGAATTAAATAAACGCTCTGAACTCTAATAAAAAATTAATAAAAATAAAAAGTATTATATTTGGTTCAGGCTGCCAAATTGTCTTTTTATTGATAGAAGTGCAAGTGTGCTATTTACGTGTCCACCACTGTATGTCCTAAATATGAAATTGGTAGTATTTTACACACTAAGATAAGAAAGAAGGACATCTATGGTAGGACAGTTGGCACCATGACACCATGTCTGGAAATGGACTTAGGCTTATTGACTCTGCGGCGCGGCGTGGCCAAACGTCACTATAGCACATGTCACATGCTAATATATGCTAATCATACATATTACTATCTGGATGTCCGAATTTTCCGACCAGCTAACATCGACTCGGATCACTACCTTGTTACACCCAAGATACGTATGCTGATATCTCAAGCGTCACAACAATGAAGATCTACTGTGCAAAGATTTAACGTCAAAAAGTTGCAATCGCAAGAGACTGCCAAAATTTTCGCCGAATTCGTATCTGGAAATATCTCAACGACTCAAATGAAAACCAGCATTAAATATTGAAGACCAATGGCAATGCTGTCAACATGCCATCAGAAGGACCACAACTGATGTGCTGGGTTCCAGCTGACCACCACTAAAAAACCTCCTCCGATTTGACAAAGAATATTGGCAAACATATGCACCTAAACCAGTGGCATGCAAAGAAGGATGAGGTCTGCTCGTGAGCTCTTCGACCAAAAGAAACGGGAAGAACATGGGCTTCTCCAAAAGATAGTGAAATGTTATACTCCAAGACCAGTTGAATGGTTCGTTCTGCCTGACAGCGGAATTTGGGTCGTCGGTCTTCGCCGTTTAACAGTCTGCAGAAGTCTTTTTTCCTTGTTCATCTCTACAGCTCTCTGTTCGGGTGTTCTTGCCTTGATACGTTCTTTTTACCTTCCGAATATTGTTCCTGGAGTAGAACCTCTAATTCCTCGATCGGGCCTCTCGTGCTCTTTCTTTTTCTTCCATAGAAGCCGATGTTCTTCCCTCCTCTTTTGTTCATAGAGCTCATGAGCCGCTCTCGTCCTTCTGTGCAGCGTAGATTCATAGGCGAGTTGTTTTGTTGTATGTGCTTGCCGGCATTCTTCATCAAACCAGTGGTTTCGTGGGGGAGGTCAGATGACCCCCAGTTGTGGCGTTTCTGATGGCTTCTTGGTAACGATGCCACTGGTCTTCATGACTTGATGCTGACTGTGTAGGAGTTCTTGATAGGTTGAGGGATACGCGATCGACAAAAGTTCTGGCGGTTTGTTGCGATTGTAGCCGTTCAACTTTAAATCTCCTTACAGTATTTTTCCATTGTTGTGGCGTCTGAGGTATCCGTAGACGTACCTACCTTGGCTGCAACTAGGTAGTGGTCGGAGTTTACGTTGGCCGCTCGGAATGTCCTGACATCTAGAATACTGGAGAACTGCCTTACGTCGATCGCAACATGATCAGTTTGGTTGAAGGTATGATGATCTGGTGACCATCATGTTCCCTTATGAATGTTGACGTGAAAAAACCGTGTACTAACTATAGTAACATTACGTCCCGCAGCAAAGTCAATTAGCCTAAGTCCGTTTCCAGATGTGATGTCGTGTAGGCTATGCTTTCCAATGCTGCTACCGAAGATGTCCTCCTTTCCTATTTATAGTTATAGTCATTGTTCATATGTCATCTCTTTATTCTGTGGGGCGTGAGCGCATATCAGGCTAATGTTGATGCGGATTGTTATAAGGCGTTCACTGACGCCCCTGTTGATTTCAGAATTAAATAGAATTCGTCCGATGCCGTCCGGATCAAGATGAAGTGCGCTAGCGTGAAAAACACTCCTTCCCCCCTCACTGGTCTCCTACCATCAACGACACTCCAAAGGGGTTGGTTACCCTATCTCCGGTCGAGGTACTAGGCACTCAGTAGTCACCAACGCGGAAGTGTGGAGTAGAAGTTGATAGTGAGAGGCTAACGTGAGAACGCTGTGTTTTCATATATTCACTTCACTACTCTTTGGCCACCTTTGACATACATTTCAAAAGACCCATTGACTATCAATACAAAACGAGAGGACGAGTATACGTGGTATGTATCAATTAAATCCGAGAAGACGAGGTATGCTTCAGACACCACTATGCAGCAACAATTACAGCATGAACCAACTGAACCATAACGTTCTAACTTGTTTAGTGAGCCTCCCTCAAACAGCGATCTATCTGCTATTAGCCGGATAGGTTTGTCCAAGGATATAAGAAAGTCTTAAATACTCCATGGATTAGTAGAATTTCACGTCGTGGTTTGCAGCGTTGCCATTTTATCAAACGGGACATTGCACTTGGACACCAATTTTCTATAATCTGCTAAAATAAGCAAAACTTGGTATATATGTATAACCAACTAACAGTAAAAATAATTGATCAAACAAAACACTTCTTGCGAGAGTATTCCAGAGTTCGTGCAGAAAAGCGTGTGCGGAATGACCTCGGGATAAAGAACACTCTTGGACTACGTTCTATTCTATATAATTGCCTCTTCTGCAGTGTATCTGGAAACTTTTCTTGCTCCCAGACATTTTTTTTTATGTTTCTTTCGCCCCAGATCGGCAACACTGAGCTTTGAACCAACCAACGAAATAATTGTCATGTAATGTATAAGTGGAAAATCGTAATTATCCGTGTTTCAAAAGGTAATAACAAGTCATTTACATGTACATGATATCAATTATGAATTCACGGATTCATACTTTTAGGTTACGTATAGTTAAAAGAAAGTTGAATGGTTCAACAGATTCACAATTGAAATGTCCCCTGCATAGATTAGGACTGTGTTTTGGGATGAAGCTACATTGTAATACCAAGAACTCGTGGGAATATTTTTTTTACCCAGACCCGGATTTTCTTTTTTTCACCACACAGGCTCCCCAATTTGGTGGCATTTTTGTATTTCCCCAGAGGCCATGTTATTTGAAAAAAGATCCATAAAGTTTTAGATATTGTAAAATAAATTAGGTCTCAAAGGGTTGAAATTTCCGACACTGCTACAGGACCATGCTTCACTTTATTTCCCTGTTTCCTGTGGAACTCATCGCTGCCCTAACTAATTCATAATACGAAAGTACCCTCGTTAGCTGGATGTTATTCTTTGTGAATGCAACTTTGTTATTTTTCTTTTTCTGTTTTTTTTTTACGATGTGCAATTAGTGCCTTTGTATCAAATGGAAAAAACAAATTAGTTAGCCATGGTCATCTCCATTTAACATTCCAACCCAGATCTTTCTTGTAAGCACTTAGTGACACAGACGACTATTTCATTTTTATGATTTGATGTATACTCTCATTTACTTTCATTTTGTTTTCTTTTTTTTCTCATTTCGAATAGAAAAAGTTTTCTCCTTCCTATCGAAGGACGAAGTTGAAAAGTTGAAACAAGAAGAGGAGAAGAAAATCGCAACCCTAAGACGTGATAAGAAGACCAGATTACTGGACGGTACCAATGATATAATGGAGCAATACGAACACCACCATGAGGATGTGGATGATAATGCAAACAGTGATAATGGAGGCGATGATAATGAAAACTGTGATTCCGAGGATACAAGGTAAGTGCTCTACAATGCAATTTCATCGTTGAACATTCAATTATTTTCCATTATATATTTTTTTTCTCATTTTATTTCGCTTTTTTGTTTTGTTTGTTAGTTGCGCGGTGAAAGTTAGATTTAAGGGATATTTTTTTTAAATTATATTTTGTATGGATGCATTCTCACAACTACTATCTACTCACAAATCAACTCACGCATATACACAAACAAATATCACTGTCCATGCACAATGCAGAGAGTAGTGCTTTTTAATCAAGGCTTTCGGTTTTTAGAGCAAACAATAAGTGTTTTTTTTTTGTTTCAAGGGTTAAACTTTTGCTATTCTGTTTGTTTATGAGTGGAACTTGAAAGGGCATAATATGGTTTTTAGAGAATGGTTTAAGTTAAGTAAAATTCGGTGTTGGATCAAATTAAAATGCTTTTATTTTAAAGGTTAAGATTTAGGGAATACTAACTATTGAACAAGGATACTATACACACAAATACTTGAGTTGTGGATAGTTAAAGGACATTCAGCCATAACGTCACAGTGAATGAATTCAGTATTTGTGATTGCTTTTATTTAATTTTACGCTCAAATGTACATATATATCGATGCTGCAGACGTTTCTACTTTATAAAATAATGCTAACGAATCGGTTCTATTTTGTAAAATAATAAAACCAATATGCGGTAGCAGAATATCACCTAGTTGCTTAAACTTCGATGGAATTTTAAAGGCTCAACAATAGGCTATTGATTTATTCTTAAAATGTAGTTTATTTTTTTAAATACATACATACTTTTACGTTCCCTAAAATGTAAAGTCCGCCATTTGTTGGTTTCTTTTTAAAAAGGCTATAAAAAAATACTGTCCAATATTTTACAGCGATTGTTGCTTTATTAAAAAGAGATTAAACATTCCGATTAATTATGGAATATTATTTCATTCAAATGGTCTGACACTTTGCCATCCTGTCAACCCAATTTTTCATTACATTTTCGGTGGTTTAGGCCTCTATTTCACGAATAGCTTGAGCAATATTGTTCTTGAGTGCCTGAACTGTCTCTGAATTGTTTGCATAGCAAGTGCTGTAAAAGAATGCAATCATTGTGAAAAATTCAAGTGGATTAGTTTCAATTCAATGACTTCAATAATGACTTCAACTTAAAACAAATATATAACCATTCAGTTTTAATTCATGATTGGAGCAATAATTTTCAGCAATTAAAGTGTTGAAGTCAAAATGAATGCAATATTTTTAATTGCTCTGCATTCAGTGAAGTCACATCGAAGTCACTAGCATTCACTGAATACATTCAATCCACTAAAGTCATCTGAAGTCAGTTGATGCATTAAGTTTTGAAGTCATTTGAAGTCTTTAGCTGACTTCAAATGACTTTAAATGACTTCAAAGACTTAGAGTCAGCTAAAGACTTCAAATGACTTGATTGAATGCATTCACTTCTTCAAAGACTGCAAATAAATTGAATGCACTCAGTGACCTGAAATGACTTCAATGAATTGAATGCATTCAGTGAATGTCAGTGACTTCGATGTGACTTCACTGAATCAAAAAAAAAAAAAGATTGCATTCATTTTGACTTCAACTTTTGATTACTGAAAATGATGGCTACAATCATGACTTCAAACTGAATGATGATTTTTTTTTTTTAAGTTAAAGTCATTGAATTGAAACATTTTTCGGAAAGAAAAGAATTGTAGTCAAAAATGATTGCATTCTTTTACAGCTGTATACTGTGACACCAATTTTTAATGGCACCCCACAAAAAAAAAATCCAATAGCGTCAAATCATAGCCCGTGCCGTCTAAGCAACATAAGCAAAACGACTGATTACGCGATTATTGAAATAACTTGCTCTAAAGCCCAAACAGACAATTTATAACGAAGCGAGTGGTAATTTTTCTTCAATTCCTGTGTCAATTGGACCTTGTAACCGAATAATTCGAAATCTTTATATACCTTGGCTACTACAAGATAGATGTCGGATTCGATATTTACTCTGCGAAACTTTCGGCCATATACGAGTATTTATCATAATAGAGGAGTGCCTTGCGTCGATGTAAGGTGATCAATCCTGTTCACGGTTGACTGATCAGGAGGTATGGAGATATGTCCTCTTTTGAATATTAAGATACGAAGACCGCTATTATTGATTTTTTGACTTACGCTGAAGAGTATACACTCCATAATGCCGTAAGTCGGAAGTGAGAAAATAGGAGGGATTTTGAGCTCCAGTGGTTTGAAACTCAGGTGTCATTAGATTTCAGGGTGTACCCTATGGGTGGTGTTCGCACTGAGCGGGAAGAATTTTTGCACATGTACGGCTCTTTGTAGTTTTTCATCTAAGTTTTTCTAAAAGTGTTAATTTTATTTTGATAATTGCATTTTTTTTTTAGAAACAACCTTTCATTCAATTGCGGAACGGATTACCACAACACCACGGCCATTCACAAATCCGTCATCGACCGGTGGTGTCTTGGAGGGTATATTTATGGACAGTGCTATCTACCAATGATCTCTAATTCGTTAAAAAACTCTGTGGTACTACCCCAAGGTTAAAACTTTCGCTTGAAAGTACTATACGTGTTTTCAGTTTCGATAGCACCGTGTATACTTCATTATAATCTTGTCTGTCTCTATCTTAAAAAAATAGTTCATTCTGACTCGCAGCAAAATCTTGGACGCTTTTAAATACGCCAGGCCGTTTGGACTTCTCGGGAGATTAAGAAATACTCATGGAAAATCAATTCGAATGCCTTACGACGATCGCAGCATGATCGATTCAGTTAACTGTGAAAGGTCGAGATCTTGACTCCAAATAATGAGGTCAACATCTTTCAGCAGTCAGTTGATCGTGTATTTGTATTTATTCTATCCACCCTTCGTATGCCTCTGCTTTGCAAGCCCAGTAGTATCCTGCGCGAAAGAAGCAAAGATCGTTAGATCCAATAAATTCATTCAGTCAATGTTGCTGGAAGTTTATCGCTGATAACAATAAGAGTGGTGCGAGAATACAACCCTGTTACATGGCATTTAAGTTTTCAAGATTCTTTGGCACGTAGTCGAAGCAAGACAGATACTTACCATGCTTGTACAAAATATTAATTTTTTTATTTTTGGAGTTTCTCTCCTGTCCAAGGCCAACTAAATAGAATGTTGATTTAAAAGTTTAGACACCCTATATCAACCTATAGTAGACTTTCTACAAATGCATAATTGGTGTATAAACTATAATAAAGCGCTTCGTTCTATTGTCAATAAAAGAAATTGAATTTAGGCAGCAAAACTGAAACTGGTACTTTTAAGATGGCAAAAGTTTACCAGTAAATCGTACTTTTTATTTAACTAAGCACGAAATTAATGTAAATTAAATTTCTTTCTCTTACCCGAAATACGTACATACATACTATGTACGTACGCTATCCACATACATTATGTATGTACGGATGAATGTATATGTATCTGTCGATTATATTACAAAGGCTCAGCGCAAAAATTGTGTTTTTTTTTTGCTTGCTTCTGTACGTTTCTGACAAAAGTTTAATAAAACAAAAAATTTACATTCCGTATTAACGTTATCTGAGAATTGTGGGTTTTCATTTCGATTTCGAAGAAAGACATTTGAATTTCTTTTTTCTTTAATTTTTTCCCTGGAAGGGGCGTAAATGAGAAAACTTTACTTTCTTTATTTTTTCCTCACTTTCTTCTTCTCCGGTTGGTTCTTTTTTTGTTTTTTGTTTTTGTGTTGTCATCGTCTTAAATCCAAGGAGACATCCTTAAGGGAGAAACCAACTTTTTGAACATTTTCTTCTTGTTTTTTCTTTTTATTTTTTTTTTTATCGAAAATCATTGGCATGAGCAGTATTTTGTTTGCTGAACCGTTTCACTGACACCCGTGTCGTTATATCCAAAACGAAAGAGCAGATTTCTTATTAAGGAATAATTACCACACCCTGACCAGGTGATTCCATTAACTTGTCTGCGCTTTGAGTAATTGGTAATAATGATGCAATAATGAGAAGATTGAACCTCCGACAATAGACAGGATACGAAATCTTATTAAAATAAAAAAAAAAATATTTCCAATGGGAACACAATTATTCGGATGGTTGAGCAATAACCCTAATTAAAATGTTAAAAACAGTGGTTCACGCAAAATTGTGGGTTCAGTGATGTCTCTCAGGCACATGATAGCCGTATCGAGTTGATTATTCAAAAAAATTAAAATCCTCAATGATTTCATGCGACTTTCAATACATACATATGTACATACATACGTACTTACCTACCCCGAATAGTAGCAAAAGAAAAATTCCATTCCTGGTACCTAATTGAAAAACAGTTTTTTTGTTTTGTGAGTACGGCGGCGTCCCATGTGCCCGCACACACATCTTAAACAATAGAAACAGGAACCAAAAAAAAAATGAAAATAAAAAAAACCGAATGAATGTCCTAGTTGTAGCCTGTGAAAAACACATTATATCCGCGCGCACATATGCGAGCCTGGTATGTAGCTGGGTAATAAATTCTGCCTCCAGTCACTCATAAATTAAAACCCAGTGTGGTTAATGCCCTTGTTCGTGGAGTCATGAAGGATTTTTTTCTCGTTGTGATTCGTTGATCCCCTATTGCATGGCGAAACGTAGATTCAAATGAATTTTTATTGAGTTTGTAGATTGCTAAGAACATTTGTTACTGGAAGATATATGGTAGGTTTTATTATAAAATTGTCGCAATAAGAGTGTACTATAAGCGAATATGAATTGCCTTGGATGGCTTTATTTTATTTTTAATTTAAATAAAATCTCATCGCATAAGCTATGGCCTTACAACTGAGGGATTATTTGCACAGTACGGATTAGACGTGTATGTTAGAATGTAATTGGGTCGTTAGGCTTAGAAGTAGCATACACGGTTTCCCCTCCAAGGCCTAAGGATTTGCGGCGTTCCAAATTGGGCTGTTTTCACTTTTATTTGTTTCGAATCAGAGCTCGTTGAATAGAAAAATAAATCGACCTTAAATAATGTTAAAGAACCAAAGTGACTGGGCTATAAACAACGAATAGTCAGTACTTTCCTGACACAATTATCCTCGTTTATCTTAGACTAGTATCTACGTAACGAACCCTATCTCAAATGTCATTTTTAAAATTGAAGACAGCTTATAAAATATTTTAACTTTTGCTAAGTAGCCCCTGCTACTGTGGGTGAGTTAAACCTGTTGACTTAAATATTCTTGAATTGCAGGCACATCATGCCTACATATGTAGATCGCAAATATTAGCTGTGGGTTTCACTGCTGTTTAACCACTGATTTCATCTGCTTCTTTATTTACCTTAAAGTGCAGTCGAGGTTTTGATATCATTGAATCAGACGACATACGACAAGGCTCGTAGGAAAAGTGTCCCGCAAGATGATCACAACTCTAGTGCAATGGATACCAATAGGCAACCGAGATAAACCATTTTTAATTTAAGTTTATTGCAGAAAGCAGTCACGTACTAACGCGAGAGCGCCCTCCACCAAACATGCGACCTAGAAGCATTCTTATCAAAGCGTTATAGATCCAGAGGAACTTTTTCGGTCATAAGTCCCATCTCTTGCAAAAAGCTCTCTTACAGGGACAGAAAACTAAGAGCGCCTTGCCTTCTACTTGACACGCTTTGTTTAAAACAGTTGTTTATTCAGAAACATTCCCCGATATTTGGCTTCATCAGACATCTGGATAGTGACGACCCTGAACAGTGGCTGAGTCAAAACAGTCACAATCCTCCTCGTAAAGAGAAAAACCTAAGTTTTCATCGGTCACGTCTGCAATCTGCACGTTAGCAGTCTCTAGTCTCCCGCAAAAAAGTATGGTAACATTATCCGCATATGCTTGAGCATACACGTTAGAGAGTATGTAACAGAGAGTTAACCGTAATACACCATAGGAGTGGAGACACCAGTTCACCACCTTACGGACAACCTCTACTTACTATAGTGTCATCCAATAAGAGATGTCATTTTAAGTCAATAGAGAAACGCAACATTTTTACGAAAAATGGTGATATTATTATTATTTTAATCTAAAGTACAAACTCTGAGGTTTGTTATGGAATACAATATCTGCCAATTGTCTGTCTCAGATCTGCTTACAAATAGTCATTCCTTTGATAAAGTTGTTCATCACATTTTCGTATAATTGCGACTGTATTTCGCAGATCTGATATTTTCTTTTAGTGCATGTATCGTTGCTGGAACA
This sequence comes from Xylota sylvarum, assembly GCA_905220385.1. Taxonomy (NCBI): domain Eukaryota; kingdom Metazoa; phylum Arthropoda; class Insecta; order Diptera; family Syrphidae; genus Xylota; species Xylota sylvarum. Next base: position 65,276,204 of record LR999958.1, on the reverse strand, counting down.
TTGGCGTTATCTTCCCAATGGTGTTAAATCGCACGGTCTCAGTGGCCAAATGAAGTATCCATTTCGAGAAATCACACGTCTAGGGCCTTTGTTTCACCAGCTGTGTGGCATGTGCTGCCATCCTGAAAATAAACGCATTAATTTCAGGCAAAAAAGTCAGTTAACATCGTTCGGTAACGCAATCCATTCTCTGAAACGGTCGCACATGATACAGCCTAAAAACGCAACAAACTGTCACTCGTTTTAGATGGAGAGGTTGTTCCACTATTTCTCTTGAGTTTTCAGACCTCCAGATGTGACAGTTTTGTTGGTTTACGTAGCCTTGCTACTCAGAATTATTTTTTGTAAAAACTATTGATCCTGTTCATTCATATCTAGCACCAAATCAGCGAAAGTACAGTGCTGATGGCTTCAATTCTAGTAGGTCAAGATCTTTATGCAAAATGTGGTGTAAACTGGTTGCGGATAGGATCAATTCCTCTGATCATCTCGAAATGGATACCTGAGTTTTCAGTCACGTTCTCAGCTACGGCGGCGATATTTTCAGTTGATCTTGCCGGACAAAGAGGAGTTGGAGTCTTTACATCAGTAACCTGTCTGAGACGTTCATATTTATCGATTAAATTCATTGATAACCAAAAGCAGTACGAACTTTACGAAACTGTTCCGCGAAATTGTCATCATTTTTGTAGTGAATTTACACTATTTCAACACGTTATGCGAGTGTGTATCGATCTATATTTAATAACCTCCTAGTTTTTACTTATCAAAAGTCATCGTAATGATAGTTGAATATTGACAATTCAACAATGGCTCAAAATTTAAAATGACGCCTCATGTTGGATGACCCTTTAAAACCAAAGTTCTATTTATCAACTTTGTTCTGATTCAAAATACCAATGTCTCATCTATCCCATGTTGCCCAGCAGAGTTATAATTCCTATCAAGCATTCCATTTTAGCAACTAGATTTTAAAGCTTAGTCTTTTTCAACGCTGGTATGAATTTCAGATGGAGGATGCATCTTTAGATGCAAACTTGCTCAATCTCGACCAGTCTCTCCATGCATTTCAGCAGAAAGGACAGTAGTAATCTTTCCTAACTTTTGGTATAAAAGAAACACTCGTCAGGATATCGAAATATATACCAGCTAGCTGCAACTGGATGGCACAGCTCATATACCATGTATAATTAATTTTACAGTATAATCTTACCACCCATGGCTTCACAAATGTCTTTGCAGCGGATTTGTTTACCTGTATGAATTCGTGTTGTAGGTAGTGTGTTTAAATTAAAACACGAAATTGAAATTTCACTTAAAGCTTTATTAATTAGATAATACTTATACTTAAGAAACATTGATTAAGAGCTCTTCAACTGTAGAGGGTTCGGGGGCGAATATTTTAGGTTATTCCGCAGATACGTTGCGATAATGCTGCCAAATTATTATTATAAATTATTATAAATTACATCAATTAGTAAAACCAAATTTTTGTCAGAATAGTTCTTCTTACCGCAGTATACATACATATATGTATTTCTTTCAAAAAATTGTTTCTTTGAGTATATTTACAATACCAAATATATATATTTTTTTTAAATTATACTTATTTACTGTATTGAACATATTTATTTATTGTAGGTATAATGATTGTACATACAATGTATGTATTAATAAAAATACGCCGTTTTCAACTATTGGATTTGTGTATTTATTTATAAATTTAACACAACACCGCCTTCTCCAAAAACTATAGCATTCCAAATGTTAAGAAAAACCTTATTTTAGTAGGCTTCTCCAATCGATACATTGAACTTCTAAAAACCGAAAGCACTTCCAAATGCACAATCACAACTTTGTCGTGCTTTGAATGTCGCTAGGCAATATGATATTTATGTCTTTCACTTCTTTCACCTCACACTAATGCTTTATCTTTGTCTCTTTTGGTTCACTATCTTTTTTTTTTTCAATGAAAATAATTTTTTCGCATTCACACAATCTTTTTTCTTTTACTTTTACATTGTTTCTAGGAATCCACTCGAAGAAATTGAAGCAGTATTTAGAAGCTAAAACTTTTAACATTTCTTTTATTTTATTTTCTTTTAAATTAACATTAACTAGATCTACTCAAAAATTAAAACAGTCTTTATTTTTTTTTAAACAAATAGTATTTTCTTTCTGTGCTGTTTAATACACATAGTTTTTATATATCATACTTATTTAATTTTTACCAATGTAAAGTATACTTATAATATACCATTAGGTTATAGATAGTTCAATTTGTTATAAAATGTAATATGCTAGCGGTAAAAGGTATACATGTATGATACAATGTTGATAATGATGTCTCTTAATACTAATTTTAATAATGCTAACTTTACGCTGTTTTTTATATCGGAACTCTATATATACATATATTTATAATGATAACTATAACACATTTTTATCACTGTCTTTTGTAAAAAAAAAAACAAACTTTTATTTGTATGTTATAAATAAAAACAAAAAAAAGAACTAAATTTAAAAAATAGTTTTTTGAATTTTTTTTTTATTTCATACAATTTGGGCTTTTTTCACTGGTGGATAGTTAATGTTTTTGGCTTTGCTTTCATTTTGGTTTTTGGTTTTGGGCATGGGATTAACACGTTACTATATCTGGTAATTTATGTGAGAGAGAAGAAATGCAGCGCCTTACCTCAAATCTCTGAGCTTCATTTAGGTGAGGTTATAATAACACCCTTAGCACCATAAAGAGCCATCGCGATCGCGATAGATTATTTCACCCATGTACCTAATCTCCCCCTGTCATGTGGACAGAAGTTTTGTCTTTCATTGTCTAAATTGAATGGTTTATTCTGCCTGACAGCGGGATGTTGGTCTTCGTCGCCGTTATACAGTCTACATAAGAAGTTTACTAATATTCTCAGCACCGATTAAACTGGAGGTTTTATTGGCCTGACACGTTTTTTTACCTGTTGATGAAACTTACGTGCAGTATTCCTGGAGTATAGTCTTTCAATATTTTCGATCGCATGTTTCTCGTGCTTTTTTTTCTTCTATTGGAGAAGCCGATGTTTTTCCCGTCTCTTCTGTTCGTAGAGCTCATTATGCTTCTTGTTTAGCTGCATGTGTTTGCCGGCACTCTTCGTTAAACCAGGGGTTTCTTGGTGGTGGTCGGGTGAAACCCAGTACATCAGTTGTGGTTTGTTGGCAGCGTTGCCACTGGTCTTCGGATGCTGGAGGCATAGAAGTCGTTGAGAGATTTCGGGATACGCGTTCAGCAAAGATTCTGGCGATCTCTTGTGATTGCAGCTTTTCGACGTTAAATCTTCTCACAGTAGTGTTCTTCTTAGTTGTGGCGTTTGAGATATCCATATTCGTACTTTGGCTGCAACAAGATAGTGATTCGAGTCGATGTTAGCTGGTCGGAAGGTTCGGACATCCAGAATACTAGAGACATGTCTTACGTCCGGCACCAACTCTTTTCCATCACCCTGGCTCAGTATTGGCACCCAGCAGCCACCAATGTGGAGGTGTAGAGTAGGAGTTGATAGATAGAGGCTGTCGGAACCTCTCATATATCGTGTGCTCTCATATATTCGCATAACTACCCTTTGGCCACCACTCCGTGCAATGCATTGGTATTAATATAAAGTAGATGTCTAATACCCCCTAATGCATGTAGGTCATGGCTGTATATATATGTACATAATCCGTATTCGATAATCCTAATCCTAATCACAGAGATCTACTTAGTTTTATAATTTCCCCAGACTTGTTCCGATCTATCACTAATCACAAGGCTTAGGATACCCTCTACCCTTCTAAATTGGACCATTGCATTGAACCAGCCATGTTGATGATTCTATAGAGAGTAATACTCTTAGCCACGTACATTTGTGGTTTTAGGTCTTCAATTATACCACTTTGACTAGACTCTCCGGCCCAGATTTTCCATCGATGTGTGATCCATCTGTGTACACTTCTATTCCATCCTCGCTTGAAACGGCAGAGCCCTGCCTCCATTCTGTATTCTCCTCCTGATCTTTTCGTATCTAGTCCTATAGGAAATAAGTTCAAGATTGTCTGCATGGCTGCTGTGGGGGTACTAGATTGGGATTCGGTAATTCCTAGGCAAGCCATATGTTGGATAAAAAAAAATTACATGATAGCCCAACACAGATTTTTCCTTTTCCACTATTGACATTCTAATCTAAATCTAATATTCTGAGAACCCATTTGTTATCTAATCCGCTAGTGTAGTGCTTCCTAGAAAGTGAGTTTTAAGTAATCGCTATTTCCCACCTATGAACCATAAGATCTAATAATGACGCTGAGGACTGCCTTGTCTTTGGCCAGCATCTTTCGGAGTCTGAAAGGTGCAATAGTATCCGCGATCGATTCACAGAATTGTATGCACCATTTTTTCTTAGACTGCCTGTTTAAGTACTTAAACTTTCGCTTGCCCTCCATATATTCAACCCACACAATATCATTCCCTATTATTTTGTCCTGCTGTAATCCCTAACCTGTTACCTCCTAGAGTTTAACTATTTGTTCCATCATGTAGGTTGGAACCTCTTAAACTACAGACCACTGTATTGGGTCCCTTTTCGTCTCTCTTAAACGATCCATCTTAGACGGAGAGTTTCTCTGGATTTCTCCTCTCTGGCTTTGATTCCTCGTGTCAACGCAGGCATCTGTTTAACAGAAATCTGATTCATCCTCTCGGTTTCTACCCAATGGCTCCCCAGGACCTCCCTTCTTCTGCTAGCTAACGCCGGACATTGACACAATATATGTGCTGCCGTCCCGACCTCCTCCAGGCATAGTTCACAGGTGTCGTCCTCCAGAAGACCCATCTTCTTTTGGTGATACCCGAAATTCCCATGACCTGTACAGAACGCTACCACCCATTTCAGTGTTCTTCGCCCTAAGCTTAGAACTTCTCTATGAGTGGTGCCAATCGGCATTTTAATAGCCATTTTAGCCTGCCTGCAACCTTCCACGGTTAACCATCTTGTCTGGTGTTCCGCCGTGACCCAGTTGCTGATCAGGTGTTCTACCATCCATCTGCCAATTGCAGCGAATGGTTCCGGACCAGAGAGGTCCGAGGTTGACCCTTGCTTTACCAGAGAGTCCGCCTTTTCGTTCCCCTCAATCCCTACGCGCCCTCTCACCCAGAGCAGAGTCGTCTCATTTGGAGATGAGCACTCATTGAGCTTATGAGCACATTCCAATGCCAGTGATGTATTGTTATCTGTTTGGTCCATGCGTCTTATCACTGATTGATTGTCCAGTGCTATGGTAACGTTTCTACCCTCGACCTGACCCTCTTTCAGGTGATCCAACGCATGCAACAGAGCAATCATCTCGGCTTGATAGACTGACGTATATTTTCCCAGACTAATATGACAAGCTAGTTCCTGTTCTTCTGAGGTACCTGCCTCCGCTCTGCCATCCATCATGGACCCATCCGTAAAGATGATTATATCACCAATCTTCTTTTCCGGAAATGTTCCATCTCCAATGAGAGTTTTACGATACCTTAATACACACTCTCTTTATTCCATCCATGGGCATATTCAACTTCCTAATCTTATTTTTCACGAGATCGAGGATTTTCCTCTGACCGTAGATAGTACCGCCTCAGTACCAGTTGGCATCCCGGTGCAGACGAAGTGCCGTCGAAGCCACCACTTTCTTAATAAATAAGTCCAGCGGCAGAATACCTAGGATCACTTCCATTGCGCATGTTGCTGTCGTCCGTATTGCACCCGCGATCCCTAAACATGCCAGATGTTGGACCCTATCTAATTGCTTCTTTACAGTTTTTTGGGTGGTTTTCTGCCACCATACAACTAATGCATATGTGATAATCGGTTTAACTATCATCGTATACATCCTGTATGCTGACCTCGGCGAGTTTCCCCACCTTAGTCCACATACCCGTTTGCACTGATGAAGCACTCTTTCCGCCTTTCTAATCTTCTCTTCCACATGGAAGTTCCAAATTAGTCCAGCATCTAGGTATACACACAGATACTTAACCTTCCTGGTCACCTGCAGCTCCGATTTCAAAAGTGTCAAGGGCTGAAATTCCAGATCTCTCCTCTTCCTTGTGAAGATGATCAGATCTGGCTTTTCCGCATTAATCCTTGTTCCTGACACCACCGCTCTACCACTCTGAGAGCATTTCTCATGGTATCTCCTGTGATGTTCATGATGTAGATGCCAGTCTCTTCAAGTCTCTTTTCAGGAGAGAGTCCACAGTTATATTCCACAGAGTAGGTGACAAAACTCCTCCTTGCGGGCAACCTCTGCTAACCCTTCCGCTAAGTCTTGAAGTTCCCGTCTGAATATTTATCGGCCTATTTTTCAGCTAATTGTCCACCCATCCCACTACCAATTGGTTAACCCTGCGTTCGTCTAAGGCTACTCTCAGATTTTCGAAGCATATATCTTATCGAAGGCACATTCAATGTCCATTATTATGGTTACTAGGCCCTGTGTTGGAAGCTCAGTTGAAAGCGTATCTACCTGTGATCCGATAGGGAGGCCTCTTCTAAGACACTCCATTTCCTCTACCTTTAAGTAATCATTGCAGGAAGCTAGTGTTGTACCCTTGTACAAAAAAAATGAACAAAAACTACTTCACAATAGCATAGATACTCCATATCTTCAGGGGAATGCTCACCTTTTACAATTGAAAACCGTTTGACTCTAGAAAATAAGTTCCTATTCTTGTGTTACTTGTAACAAAGTTGGTTCGTTAGTTGTATTCATCATTCGCTTTCGGCAGGAGGACCAAGTTTCAATTTTAATTGACGAGAGCTGTTTCTGGCAGATTTATTTTCCAATTTCTTTTCAATTGAAAGTTTTTCCTTTTTCGGTTTGTTCAGTTCGAAAGTTTCTTTTTTCTACTTGGGGTTTTTTTCTCATATTTTTTTTGTTAGTCTATGGATTTAAGTGGAACTTGGTAAGGTCAAGAGTCATAGGCAACAAAAAAAAAAAAAAGCGACCCACTATTGAGGTTAGCACAGAAGTTATCGAAGGCGAGTTTTCTTCTGAATTAAAATGAAATGACTACTTATGGAGAAGTACATACATACATACATAGGTACGACCATGTGATTTAAGAACAACTTACAAATCTTTAGAAGGTGATTTTTTGTTAAGTTTGTTCGAGACTGTGTGTTTGAGAAGACATCAAGGACTTGTTGAAGGCGAAATTGTAGGATGCTTACAATAATTTAGATTGCCTTGCTCTCTTATTTTTTTGGTATTTTTTTTTTTGTAACATTTTATCACATGAAAGGTGTTTTAATGTCATAAATTGCTCTTGGTATGTTAGGGTAAACAAAAGATCTAACATACTTCGATAAAAAAAATAGATTTTTTGCAATTTTTTTTACCAATAAGAACACATTTAATCTCATGCCGGCCGCCTGGACTGAGGTAATACCTGAAGCAGGCAAAACATCGCATACCCTTTCGAAAGACCTCAATCCTAGATCTTCACATCAAGGCCACAATTGATAGCACCCTACTATCTACGTCACAACACGCCTATCAAAAAGGAAAGTCTGTGGAAACGGCCCTTCACTCAATCATCCAACCTGTCGAAAAATCCCTCTCAATTAAAGAATTCACACTGGTGTCTTTCCTAACATTGAGGGTGCTTTCAACAACGTATAAACATATTCGATAATTAATGCCCTACGTAGGCTCAACTTCTGCGAAACAGTCTGCTGCTTTATAGAACATATGCTTAGTGCTTAATGAAGCTCTTCTGAAAATAGGAAAAACCGGATGCGAAGTTATTGCCTAAGCGGACGACGTCGCTGTACTAGTAACAGGTAAATACCCGCAGACATTGGCTGATGTCATGCAATCTGCTCTCAATATACTGACAAACTATACTGAAAGCTGTGGTCTTTCCGTTACAAGAAAACATAAAGTACCTAAAGCTTGACCGCAAGCTTCTTTGGAGAGAAAACATAGTCGAACGTGCCAGGAAATCACTGGCTGCCCTATATATATGCAAAAAGGCAGTAGGCTCCACCTGGGGCCTCCAACCAAACACTATGCACTGGCTATACACTACGGTAATAAAACCGATTATCATGTACGGAGTATTGGTCTGGTGGCCCGCCCTGGAAAAGAAGTCCAATCTAATTTTATTGGAAAAGATCCAACGAGTTGCATGTCTCAGTATTACTGGTGCACTGAGAAACTCTCCCACTGCAGCGCTTCAAACCATACTCCACTTACTCCCAATCGACATCGACAGCAAACAATTGGCTGCCTGCTCAGCAATAAGGCTGAGAAGCTCTAAACAATGGAAGGAGCAACACATTGGACATGCCAAAATATTACTGATGCTTCGCCATCTTCCACAGGTCACCGACCACCTGCCCACTGTATACAACTTCAACACGGGCTATAACTCCTCATTACCTGACAGAACTGAATGGGCACAACGGGATGTCCTATACCACGAATCGTTGTTAATTTTCACGGACGGGTCCAAAACGGAGTCGGTGCTGGATGTTTCTCTGAAGACCTGGACATTCACCTCTCCTTTAACCTTCCGAACTATTGCAGCGTTTTTCAAGCCGAAGTCACTGCCATTCGTCAAGCAGCTGACTGGCTAGAGGTTAATGCAATATCAGCTTCGGATGTTGTCATATACATCGACAGTCAGGCAGCCATCAAATCCCTTGCATCCAGCACAACGAGATCCAAGGCAGTGGAAGACTGCCGCGTGTCTCTTAACGAGATAGCTGGACAGTACAACCTCACCCTTTGCTGGGTACCAGGTCACTGTGACGTACCAGGGAATTGTGCCAGACGAAGCTCCTCTTGTTATAACAGCATAAATGTCACCGACATTAGGCCGCCTACGTCTTATGTTAAACACCTCATCAACACGGACGCGGAGAAAGAGGCCAACCATCGATGGCAGCAACTCGACCAATGTCACACCGCCAAGCTACTGTGGCCAACCTTAAATAAAACCAGGTCCATAGGACTACTAAAACATAAGAGAGGAACCCTCTCCAAGATAGTTAACACCCTCACTGGACACTGTGCCATAGGAATACATGCCCAAAGATTGGGCATCCCTCACAACGAATTCTGCAGAAGCTGTATGGAAGAGGAGACAATCAGTCACCTCCTGTGCTCGTGCCCTGCGCTCGCCAACACTAGGAAAGCTACATTAGGCGAATACTTCTTCAATGATCTAAATGATCTCAACAGTGCCTGCACAGCCAAGATTAGCTCCTTCATACAAAGGAGTGGATGGTTCCCAGAATAAGAGGGTAACCCACCCACCTTACACATCGGCAGCACAATGGACCTCCTTTGGTCTAAGTGCAGCTTCCCATCGTGGGCCGATCTTAACCAACAAACCAATACATTTACTCTACTAGGCTTAAGAATGCTAGTTTATTGGCGATGTTGATGCGACAGTCCCGCATTGCTCGACATATCTTCCATGACTTGACTAAATTGGCTCCTATGAGCCTATGAGCTATGAGAATAGGTATAGGTTCATTGTATATACATATGTACATCTTCATCGTGTGTTAAATATTGAATGTAAAGGCAGTGAAACACATTACCACTCAATAATATAAGAAATTCTTTTAAAGAATGTAACCTTGTTTAATTCTACTTCTGCTCTTAAATTCTTGCAAATGCCAATTATTAGGTAATCTGGAATATAATTCTTGTCCAAAGCGATTCGAATAAAATTACTGTTAACACTGTCAAACCTTAGTCGTAATTTGGCGATCCATACTTAACATATGTATAACAGATTTTACTAAGTTATGAACTGTTGCTATAGATAAGGAATTTCTATGTATATTGTAGGTACAGGACAGTTCTATTCAAAAGTATGTGGATGTTCCCAACTTCATGAATCACGTCAGTGATCTACTGGAATGCAATGACGATATAGTTTGCTTAGGAGACTTAAACCTAACTGACGTATCCTGTATACGCTGTTCTGATGCGCATGTTACGGTGCCAACTGTAAACTTACGACTGAACGATGCTCTTGCCAATGTAAATGTTACATCTGTGGGCTTCCTTCAATTAAACTACGTCATTGATTCAGTGGGCGCCGTGACTCAAAGGGTTAGTGCGTTAGACTACGGAGCTAGAAATTAGAGGTTCAATGCCCAGACAACACCTAAAATTCCTTTCACGGCCCCACCTCTCGCGAACGTCTGACAAACATCCGAGAGTATAACTGTCATGAAAGAACTCAAATGCAAACATGCACACCATGAATGGTTGTGAGAAGCTAGGCCCTGGGTCCCATAGTGCCAAATATTTGTATTTTAACAGATCTGGACATATCACTGCAAGGATCACCTGAACTCTTGGCAATATTTATATACTTGCTTAAGTAGCACTATAGTTCGGGATGAACCTGGGCCTCCACTAACAAGCCTCTCCAGTTAGCCCGGTCCTTAGCCATCTGCCCCCAGTTGCGCACTCCAAGTTTGTTAATGTCCCTCTGGGTTAGATTCGAAGATTCTACGGGCTGGAGTTTTTGTGTCCATTCGCTCTACATGTTCTCGCCATCCTAGATGACTGCTGCGCAATTTTTTGATTAGATCGATGTCGCTGTACAGGTCGTCCAGTTCGTAGTTGAATTTCTTTCTCCAAAGCTCGTCTTTCTCGCAAACGGAACTCCTCTTCTTAGTTACTCGGGATAGGACTCAATTGCTTTCTCACCCAAAAGAAACAGCGATTGGCACGAGTTATTCTTCGTTTAATTTCTGCTGAGAGTTTTTAGCAGAGCCAAGGTAGACAAAGTCCCTTACTACCTCAAAGTTATAGCTGTCAATTGTAACGTTCTGTCCAATTTGTCGACGTTGTGTGTTCCTTCTTGTTGACAGCGCATACTTGGTTTTGCACTCGTTTACCGCTAAACCCAATTTGACAGCCTCCGTTGGAATATTAGCGAACGCAACGGTGACAGCCCCCTGTGTTCTACCAATCATGACTTTTGAAAGATTGTGCCTACGGTGTTAGCTTGTGAGTTTCGCACAATCATTTCAAGAATGATGTTGAAAAAAATCACATGACAGCGCGTCTCTTTGTCTAAATCCTTTTTTGACATCAAAGGTTTTGTTGAGGTAGTTACCGAACTTAATGGAGCAGCGAGCATTCTCCATCGTCATCCTACACAGGCGAACGAGTTTGGCAGGGATACCAAAACTAGACGTGACTCCGTATAGCTCGTCTCTATAAATCCTGCCATATGTGGCCTTTAAATTGATAGAAAGATGGTGGGTATCCGACTTTTCCGGTTTTTTCGGATTTGAAAGACTGTAGACGTTTCTGTTGTTGTTGCCAGTCAGGTTGTTGACAAAGTGTTTCAGACATTCACAAAATATAGTAGATAGGGTCTTGTAAGCGATGTTGAGGAGACTGATACCTCTGTAATTGACGCAATTGAGGGGTCTTTTTTTTTGTGGATCGAGCAAACGGAGCTGAAATTCCATTCATCAGGCATACACTCATTTGACCAAATCTTAGAAATGATTTGGTGTATGCTTTCTACCAGGTCATATGTATGTATGCTCTCTACCATCTCACATGTATGCTCTCTACCAGCTTTGAACAGCAGCAGCCTTGTTGGATTTAAGCTTGGATATTGCTATCTTCACTTTGTTTTGATCTAGTGGACGAAAGTTTTGAATGGTTCGTTCTGGCTGACAGCGAGATGTTGGTCTTCGTCGCCGTTATACAATCTGCAGAAGAAGTTTTTTTTCCATATTCTCAACACCGACTGTGACTCTACTACGAGGTTTCCTTCTCTTGCGATTGCAGCTTTTCGACGCTACAACTTCTCAACTCAACTTCTCAACTCAACTTCTCTAAGTTGTGGTGTTTGGGATATCCGCTTTCGTGGCTGCAACAAGGTAGTGATTCGAGTCGATATTGGCTTCTCGGAAGGTTCGAACATCCAGAATAGTGGAGGTAAGCCTTGAGTCGACCGTAATGCGACTGTTTAATGGTCAGGAGGAGGCCGCCATGCCCCCATGCTACAAAGTCAATAAGCCTAAGTCAGATGCCAGACGTGGTGTCGTGTAGGCGATGCTTACCAACTGTCCTACCAAAGATGTCCTTCTATCCTATCTTGACGTCATACTCAGGATGTCCTTCTATCCTATCTTGACGTCATACTTGAGTGGCGCCGTAGTTATCCTCTGTTGGGCATGAGCGCATATTAAGCTTATGTTGTTATGTCATAAGACTTTCGCTCACGTATCAAAAAATCAAGACTTCTTGCCTAATTCTGCTGCGTATGACAAATGATTCTGTTGTCTATAGCAATCATCATAGTAAATGTCATGTGTTTATCATCCTTCTTTTGCCTGGTCCATACCATCGCACTTCCTGGATGACGGTGATATCTGCATTATAGTCGTCTAGGGTCTATGCGAGTTGTTCGGCTGCACGTGGCCTGATAGCATATGCATGTATCCGCAAACTAACTGAAATATGAAATTATATATATCAAAATCGTTAGAATTAAAATTAGAATTGTGACCATACAGACTCTACATGTGAAGGTTAAAGCAAATCCATCTAGCCGTTTAGGCTGCACTCGACTTCTCCGTAACAGTTGTGTCAAGTTTTTATTTTGTTTTTAAGTTTTATAAATTTATTTGCTTGTAACGCATAGAATAAGGCTCCATAAAGTTTATAGCAAACTAGCATGCTATACTTATTAAGTATGTATGTATGTATCATTACGCAAGAATCCTGCATTCATCAACCGTCACAAATTCATTCATCATCCGCATCGCATATCTCAGTATGAATCAACAACACTATATGTTTGTAACTAACCATCAGCACCGAGCATCAACATGTCATCAATAAAAATCCAGGATTAAAATCCAGTTTTTTTTTTTTTTTAAAAAACTTATTATTTTCTTTTTTGTTTATTTCTATATTCGAATTTGTTTGGGGGCACTTTTCAATGTACCCTTTGTTTTGATTACACAAAATTCCAAAACGTTACACAACCAATGTTGTAATGGCAAAACCAAACAATATTAGTGCACATAGTACAACAACCACTGAAACAACCACAAGCACATCATCAATGCCATCGCAATCGTTGTCGCAATCGGAACAAGACTCGTCTAGTTCTAGATCACCATTAAACAAGCCATCATTGTTGCCAAAGCCCAAGGTAAAGTTACCAGTATTTGCACCGCAACAGATTAGTCAAGGCACAACAACACCACCGCCTCCTGTAATAAGTCGTATACCGGTTCGCACAGCAAATGCTGAAAAGCGAGCACGACTCCTTGAAGAAGGATCCGTAACCGACTCGAATTCGAATCGAGTTGATGCCTCGTCAACATCAGCTGCGGCTCATGTTACCAAGGCGCAATTGAAGTAAGTTGATATTTTTTTTTTATAAACTACTCACTAATTGTTAGTTTTGTTTATAATTTTTTTATTTTGCACAATTTAGAGTGTTAAAGTTGCTAAGCGTTGGTGAATGAAATCTTGTTTTTTTTTTTAAAAAAAAAAAATTTGTTTTTTTGAGTTTTTTGGTGATTTGTCTTTCTATATCCTATTTCCTCTGATTTATATGATTCTCTGAACCTAAACTGAGATCAAAGACTGATGATTCTATTTTTATCTAGTGCCGAAAAACGTGCAGCATGGAGAGCAGCGCGACTAAAATCCCTGGAACAAGGAGCCGTTCAGGCACAAGATGTTATTAAGAATATGAGTAAGATGGCGGATGATCTTTTGGAAGAAACTAATACAGAGGTATGTCACCAATTAAGTAAAAATTAAAAAAGAACATAAATATAATTAACATCTAGATGTTGCTGTGTTTTTATTAACAAAATGGTCGCATGTGTTTGATTTTTTTCTTAAGTGTAACACGCATTAAGCGGGGTCGTTACTAACAGATCTTTCTAACACTTCATCTAACAGTTATGACTAAAAAAAGAAAACTATGATGGACATAGTACTAGTGCTAATAATCACAATCAATTAATGTATGCAATTTCGTATGTGGTTAATGTTTTTGTTTATTCAGTAAATAATCCGTTTTATAAAATCCCAACCCACAGAGAGACTGAATGGGTATTTTATGGTTTAATATTCAGTATATTGTTTATAAAAATCCAACATTTTTAAAAATTGTTAAACCATATTCTTGTTTCGAGTTGAAATATCATCGCACCATTATCCTCCCAAAATTTTTATATTATATGTACATATTTCGCGATTTCTTTTACTACAAACATACATATATACGTGGGAACCGCTACTACTAGACACTTAGCAAGAACTTGGCCAAATTCGCAGATCCTTTTAATTTTTGGTGCTAAAACTTTACATACTTTGAAGTGCACTTCATATTTCAAGACTTTGGAGGTGGTTGCTAAAGTACTAAACGAAAAGTTGAAAAGGTTTTCAATAATATAGGCTCTTTGACAAATGCGGTTAGAATTGCTTTAGTCGCGTGATTTAAAGGGTGAGCCATCTGTTGGTCGTCTTTTCGAATCATATATTATTTTGACACTGACAGCTGAAAGAAATGTCAATGTGTTTCTGAAATTGACAGAAACTTAGTATTATATTTTCGCGATACGAAATGGATCGAATTATGTTTGAACAACGTTGGGAAATATTGTAAAGTTACCTCCAAAATGGATGCTGTATTACCGAAACAGTGTGAATTTTGAAAAGAATTTTTGGTCAAAATAATACATCAACTGTAGCTGGTGTACCCAAGTTTGTGATGAAATTTCGTGAATGGAAATGGAATTTGTGCACTCAGAGGAGAATATAGCAGCTGTTGGTGTGGTTTTTGGATTCCCGGCATTATTGGCCCATCTTGCTTTCAAGACGAGAAAGAAACATTACAGTCAATGGAGAGGTCTACCGAGGCATGTTAACCGATCTTTTATGGCCAGAAATTGACAATTGGCAGCACCGTCGAATTCAATCATCAAAGTCAAGTGACATAAAATTGAAATGTAACGATCATTATACATATGTGGTTACTTCTTATCTCTGAATAGTACGATTTCGTTCTTTGAAGGTTTGGCACGTTAAAAGTTTGGAGAATGGTATGGTTATGGTTGAAATGAACATGCAGACGATTCCTTACTTCACGTCAAAGACTTCAAGAACTTCAACTGACTTCAACAAATTGAATTCATTTAGTGACTTCAAATGACTTCAATGGAATGAATGCATTCTACTTACTTACTTAACGGGCTCCCGACCCGTAAAGAGTCTCTGCTTGAGGCACGGCAGCCTTCCACTCTCTTCGATCCCGGGCACGCTGCTTCCAGTTGTCTAGACCAAGGGCTCTGGCATTCGTGAAACCTTGATGCTTAAAACGGAGGTTTGGTCTTCCTTGTCGTCTCGAACCTGGGGGCTGTGATTCGAAGATCCTCTTTGCTGGAGCATTATTGTCCATTCGCTCGATGTGGCCGAGCTAGTGTAGTCGACGTGTTTTGGCTTTTTGGACTACATCCACATCTTGGTACAGCTCATAGAGTTCGCGGTTGTATCTTCTCCTCCATTCGCCCTCCTCGCATACGGAACCGAATATCCGTCGAAGAATTTTTCTTCCGAAAGTGTTCAATATTTGCTCTGCTTTCCTGCTTTGCTCTGCTATCGTCCAAATAAATGCATTCAGTGAATATTAATGACTTCAAGTGACTTCAATGAATGAAGAGCAATCAGAAAGATTACACTCATTTTGACTTCAACGCTCTGATTGTTCCAATCATGACTTTTCAAGCTCAATAGTGATTAGAGATTAGATTTAAGTTGAAGTCATTTTTGAAGTCACTGTGGCTACTCAATGGTATTCGTTTGTAAAAGGTGTATTCAAAGCTTTCAAAAAGAAACCGAAAAGTGTATGTATATATTTTTATTTTATTTTAAAGTATAGTCTTTATCGAAAGTAGATCCGTCCGATCAGTCTATCCTCCTTTCTATTAAAGGCTTCGGAAAGGCTGATCGAGGTCCACATTAGAACAAATTTAGATAGTAACCTCCTATCGGAAAATCGGTAGAGACTGCATCGCACTCCTTAGTAGGAATCATTGAGAATCTTTTGAGAACAAGGATTTCACTATTGTGTCCTTCCTCTAGTATTGAAGGAGCTTTCAACAATATCAAAATAGAAGCTATATGTATATGCTGCATTTCTTGACTTGATGGTTGACAACTATTGTTGCTATTGGATCGAGCAAATGCTTAAAAACATGTTTATCCATGCTGACCTTGGGTGCTGTCTAACCAGAAGGTCGGTGTACAGGGGTATCCCCCAGGGTGAAATATTATCACCTCTATTGTGGCTCATGGTAATGAATCAGATACTCCTAATCTTCGGTAAAGAGGGGGTTTAGTGGGGCTATGCGCACGATATTCTGATAGCGATATAAGGGAAATTATTTTTTACAGTTAGAGACCTGATGGAGTCTGATCTAAATAAACTCGCAAAATAGAAGGATAGTGTAGGACTCGGAGTTATAAAAAAAAAACTTAGTTGGAAACTGAATATTCAAAACCGTGCTAGGAAGGCCTCGATTGCCCTCTATTCATGTAGGACAGCCTTAGGCCCGAACTGGAGTGTATAGCCTTGGATTGATCACTGGATATACAGGGCTGTCATCAGACGCATCCTTAAGTATAGAGTACTAATCTGGTGCATGGCACTGGACAAAAAAAACAACATTGCAATACTTGTTATACTGCGTCTCTACCCTTAGAACCACTCCTACAGCTGCATTAGAAATTATGCTCCTTCTTCTTCCTGTTGATATATTTGGGAAGGTGATGATGGCTAAGGCAGCTTTAAAACTTAGGAAATCCTTGCAACTAGCTCGTGGAAATATGGGCCGCGCCAGCATCCTAAACGGCCATAACACTATTTCCAGTAATTCGAACTTTATTGTTCACTATCTGGACTTTAACGTCAAGTATAAAATCAGGACTCAAAGCTGAAGAAGATCGAGAGAAAATTTAAACGAATCTGCGACACAAATTTGCACAGACGGGTTCAAGACAGCGTCTGAAATATGTGCAGGAGTTTACTTCAGTGTACTGCAGTGTATTTCAATCAGAAGTCACACCAGTGCGTAAAGCCGCCTAACCTAACTTTCGATTAGCTCGATAGAGTGCAGCGCTATTGTTTATATAATCAAGCTGCGATAAAAAAACAATTGCCAATAATTCGATCCAAGTTAGTAGTGCAATCTCTTAACAAAATCGCTGTCAGGAGCGACGGGTCCCAGTGCTGAATACCAGGCCACAGGAATATTCCAGGCAATTCCAAAGCGGACAAGCTAGCTAAGGAGGGTGCAGCCCGGACCCTCTCTGTCAATAATGGTGAATCGATAACAAAATTCCAATTAGATCCCGCAGCCATAAAGATGGCAAACAGTAGGTGGAACAATATCAGCACATGTCTCTCTTCTAAACAAATCTAGCTAGAACTGAATTGTAGAACAACCAGTAGACTTATTTCTTTTGTCTGCTTTGTCACCGGCTGAAACTGGTTAAGTGCCTACAGGGCGAACCATATTTCTTCGGTATGCGCTTACACCAAAACTGGTGGTCCTACCACCTGTCCCATTTGGGCTCCATGTATGTCTCCGGTGCTGTTAATCCATTTTTTCTTTAGTTGTATCACAATGGACCTTCTTTTTGGTCTAAAAGTGTCCCTGCGTTTTTTCCAGCGGATCCTATCCATCGTATCTCCTGGACCGCGATAATATTTGCCTTGTACCGCGTTAGAACAGGTTCGAGTTTTTGAGCTGCAATAGAAGTGTACCTACAGTGTTGCAGGTGCATACTCGCAAGTCGTAGTCCGTGAACATTCCGGGTCGTGATTTTGAATTTGGGGGCCCGTTGTTATCCGAGGCTGGTGTCTCTCTCATAACTTGATCTTTTTTAAGTAATAAAAAAGTTACCCCGGTGGTACAACCCCAATCTGGAGTGCCAGATTGGATGGATACCAACCAGTACCCAATGGCTACCACTAGAAGGTAAAATAAGCACAATTGATGTATAGTAACAGTTATAATACTGGACATCGCCAGGTTGACGGCAGTCAGTGTCCACCCTATTCCTATAGCATCCACCCTCTGGGCCATAGGCAGTTTCAAAACCTTTAACTCCCTTGCACCTGAAGGCTGAGATTAAGTAATCTGAAGGCATAGTGCTTCCTTGGTTTATCGGGTTTTTGTTTAATCTGGTCTACATTCCCAAATTGTGAACTGAGGTTGAACTCGTCTTCATATCTAAGCCATCCATAAGGATCTTCGATCTATTAATCTACCTTCTTTTCTTCCGAAAATACTAGGAAAGCTGATTAATATATGTAAATCTGCGCCAGAGCGTTCATCCAACTATAATCTCTGCGCCTCAACATGCATACATTCGCTTGTGCCCATCATTGAAAGATCTCTGAGGATTAAGTAATAAGTGGTCTTAACATTGAGGGAAGGTTTAGCAATGTTCATGGACTCACTTGCGAGTGTGAAAGTGAATACTTCACTGGGAGTGTTGATCAATCAATTGTTTACAGGCATAATTATTAACACACAGTCAGTCGCGGTATAACCCAAGGTGATTTTTTGTCCCCTCTTCTCTAGAATCTGGTAATCAATGGGCTCCTAGTAGACCTAGAAAAGACAGAATGCACAGTGATGGCCTATGAAAATGACACTGCTATAGCCAGTCTCTTGGACATTCTCAGGCAAATTCCTCTTCTGCTCACCAGATGGTAAATTTCACCTTATAGACGTTTCTACGATAATTGGCACCATGTCCTTTTACCGGAAAATGTTATATATCAAAAAAAATCTAATCTAAATTGGATAAGAAACGTAGTGCCGGATTGGTCAGGCTAAAGCGATCCCAGTTCCGCTATGTCATCTGTGTCCTCACCACACATTGTGTGGAAAGACAATATGCTAAAAGGATGGGCCTCTTTTCAAATAACTTCTGCAGGACTTGCAGAGCATGTCCGCCCCTTTTCCAAAGAAGACTGCTCCAGTTAGATGTTATTTTCTTCAATGACCTAGGCGAATTGGCGGTACAACCTATGTTAGGGTTACGTACATAGGCTTGAAAAGTAACTCAATCATCCCGATTACAAATTCCATTAGGACATTTACATGTCAAAAATCAAAGCTCTAATCCAATTTCATAAATAATTGAGCCAACTTTAGTCAATTAAAATTCCAAAATATGTACCTAACACAATAAATAATATATGTGTACACACATACATAGGTATGTAAATACATACGAGTAAGTATATACTATATATCTACCGCGAAACTGAATAGATATGTTTACCAGTTTACTCTGCAAAGTGAATAGACAATAACCATAAAGTCCTCTCAGAACTGAATGAACAAAAACACAGCCACACACATGCCACCATCGGAATTGTATACCACCAGCCGAGTGCTCCCCCGTGAAGGTTCGCAGGACAACCATACAACAGTAATATTGCAGAATGCAAATGCACTTAAATTGGATTAAACCAATTGCAGGCTTTTTCCATTTCCCAATCGATCGACGCGAGAGACGAGTGTGCACTGCCATAAATATTTAGGTTAAATGTATTTAATGGATTTTTATTTTTTATTTTTTTTTGGGTCAAGCGAGAGTAGAGCAATGTCGTTCTTCATAAATGACTGGCATTAAACTCTTCCTGTCACAGGATGTGCTGTGTATTTGGTTGTCAGTGTTTAATTGACCTTTCATTCCGACAGGATTAAGCACACTACAACGAAAGTAAAATAAAGAATAGAGGAAACAAATAAATCTTCTGTTTACACTTTTTAATTGGTATCTACTTTAAAATAGTTTCCTTTCCTCTCTCATACATACACACACACATACACCCTGTGTGTCTTTATTGTTAAACTTTTCCGTTTCTTCCGTTCTATAAATATTTATGTTTTTATTTTAGCAGGCAATTGTTTTTCCGAAAATTGCAATTAAATCAAGTCAGGGGCCAATTATTGTGCGCGAAAGAGAAAAGGTCCTTGATGAGAAAATCGTACGTCGAACTGAAGAGGTGCCGTGTCCAGTGACTGGGCGACCTCGATTCCGTACCGTTGAATATATTGAAAAGATCATCGAGACAGAGGTTAGTTGAGGTTTTTTTTTTTTGTTTTGGCAAAAATTAGTTAGAAAAAAATCAAATACAAAAATTTGCTTACTTTTGTTATCCTCTTCTGTAGATGTTTTGATGTGGAGTTGTTAGCTTTTGTAAAAAAAAAATGTTTTATGTTCACAGGATTAAAAGGGATTTCTTTTTTGTTGATGCAATCACATCTTGTACAGCACCCACACAAAACTCATTTGCACAAATACAAACACGCACACCGCTCTATACATACAAATTCAATTCATAGTTCGCACAGATAAACATGTATAGCTATATTGTTAGCAACGCACACATTTTGGATATGGGATTTGTTAATAAAGAAAAATTTTAAATTGAGTGACGATGCACGTAAATACCTACTGAAAGCTTTGCATTTTTTGAAAAATAAAATAAAAAAATAAATGTCGTGGACTTTTAGAAGCAGAATTCCCAGGGACTCTAAATAAAATAATCTATTCCTTTACAAAAAATGTTTCCTTTCGATTTGCATGCTTTAGATTCGTGACATTCAATTCTGTCGTGGAACCCTCGGATCTGAGATCACCTTCACCCATTAGGGGGATTCACACTATCCGACTTGGTCTGAAACGTTTATCTGTCCGAATTGTCGCATGAATTTCAAATTTTTATGCTTGGACGGACACAGACTCACTGGTCTGTCCGACATGATTTTTTTTTTTACTCCAAATTCCTTCAGTGTTCTTTCTTTATGCTTCTAAAATTCTACCGGCCAAGAATACTGAGACAAGTACGTCCACTAAGTTTGAAATTCACTTAATAAGGCAGGTGGGCCTTCAAGTCAGATAATGTGAACGCAAATGACTTTGGTCGGACAGACATTTCATCCAACCATGTCGGATAGTGCGAACACCGCTATTCGATTCACGGATACGCTTCCTTATACGTATCGGTATTGATGATTAGAAAGTGCTTTTTTGAAAATTTGTATTCTTGTGAAAATTGAAAAAAAACAAAATATTTGGTGAAATAAATATATGAAAATTAAATGATATGGAAATGAAAAGATATGGGCGCCTCAAGTAGTTAGTGCATTGAACTACTGCAACCTAAAACCCAAGACCTCTTTGTAAAAGAATCAGCCGCAAGTAATTCTCTTCAACTAAGCCAAACTGGAAGCTGGAAATCCAGTCTTATGAGCACGCGGAGATTCTACAAAAATATACTGGCAATATTGTAAGCAAAGACTACATAACTTCCTGTCTAGACTTTACGAGAGTATAATCAAGAGGCGTCAAATCACAAGATCTTGGAGACCAATTTACAGATCCATTACACGAAATTATGCGTTCATCGAATGTTTCCTTTAATAAAATGATTGTTTCGTTTTTCATGGCTCTATAGCGAATACCGTTGACCGTAAAATGCTGATTAGCCTCATTGTAGAAAAAAATATGGTCCATTCAGCCAAAAATGAGCATCATGGATGAACACAATTTTTCGATAAAACAGCGGATCCAATGCCAATTGATTTTGGGCCCATACGCCGAAATTTCGACGGAAACGATGGACTTTCGATTTTAATTCTTGCACGAGCTGGATCTTGTAAGCCTTCAAACCAAAATCTTTGCGTAAATTTTTCCATAAAGTGGACGGACAAAGACCAAGCTGTTGTGAACGACCGATGTCGAATCGATTAATTTGGATTTTCAACACTTTACTGAACGGATGCAATCTTCGCTTTAGTATGCATTCTTCTTTTAGGTCTCGGTGCCAGTGCATCTTGCAAAGAAAATGTTGTGCGAAAACGGTTAACAATACGGCGAATAACGGTCTCAGATGTCGAATATGTCGGGTGTAATATGGTGCAAGTGCTCTATATATTTGGCTCACAGATCTATAATTTTGGAACCAAATTTCTACAATTTGGTAACGTTGTTGAAGCGTATGTCATCACGATAAAATCGCAAAGGCTACTGAATAAAAATTACGCTTACAGTTTGCAATCTGACAATTGGTTTGACAGATATAACTGTCTGAAGTTAGTACTGGCTGATGAGCACCAGGGATAATAACTATGAAAGTTTGTTATCCTCTCCCGATGTAGTTGGAGCCGCTCGTCAGGGATACCATCAATGCCTACCGCTTTATTTCTTTTGAGGGATTTGAAAGCGGGTACAATCTCTGTCCGGTTTCAATTCGGGAGTTTTTTCACGCTAATCATGGCCTAAACTATTTAGCACTATTGCAAAATGCTCCCTCCATTTGTTGAGATGATCCTTATCCGAAATCAGCAGTCTACATATAAACCTTACAATAGATGTTGTTCAGAACTCCGACCACCAGTAAGTTCTTTAGTGATGCTGTAGACGGTCCTGCTATTACACCTGCTGCTTCTTCAACCTTCGAGGCCAGTGCGTTGATGTATGAACGCTTGTAACGTCTGACATTACTCTGCATTTCCTTCCTGTTCACAATATACAGGGCTTTAACTAAGGTTTCTCTACTGTGGAGAGAAAGGCTCTAATCCAACTTGAAGTACGCACTTTGATTCGTTTTCAGGTATCTGGTGATAACCATGTGCTATGACTTTTCTGCCTTTAACCGATGTATGCAATTGCCTACAGTCAAAATTGTCCGATAGTGATCTCCATTGACTATGACAGTGAAATATGGACCAATGATATATCCTTCATGGTGGAAATATCGCACCAAACATTCAAAAGTACAGACATTGGAAAGTACAGACGAGTTGCAATGTCAAACAAACTGCAGCTAACTTCATGCATAGCCGAGAAACCATAATGGAAAAATTGGACGTCCCAACTGAAAATCCCATAACCTGCAAGAATTCTCTTTAACTCTAAATTATAGATTTTTTTGTAGACTTTAATTATGCCTTTTGCGGTGACCAATACTTCTACAATTGCACTATCATAAATATGTATGTATTTATAGGTTATATAAGATTAGGTAATAGGATGTGTCCGACTTAATGTTCAATAAGAAGAAGGGTACCTTAACCCATACATTTCAAACTTGTTTCCATCAACGGATCCTTGCTCCACATCAAGTTCATTTGTATGCATAATATTTAGTTCTTTTTTTTAAATATAAACTCACAAAATATGTACACACTTGTGTTTTCGACAGTTAATTCCCCTATTCCATTCACGTTGGAATGAATAATTGCCCTTAAAACTTTTGTTCGGCTGCCAGTAGCCCCATCGATTTTGGTACATTACGTAATACTAATCAACCTTTTTTAAAATCACATCGGAACCACATTTTACCAACCAAACAAACATATGTATGTATGTACATACATATATAGGTAGTACCCATGTATTTGGCAAGATGATGCGACCGGCTTACAAATCAAGTTCCACTAGGCGTCTGCTGAAGTAAATAAAAATTTGGGTCTTAGCACCGTTAACGAAGTACATTTATTTTTAAATTTGTTTTGGTTTTTGGGTAAAAAAAAAAAAAAAAACAGCAACAACAACACAAACCAAAAAACCTTCCGGAGCTTAATTATTTTTTACCTCCCCAGAAAAAGGACTAAAAATGTTCCTCAAACCGCCCGTTTAAATGCTTTGGTGGTATTTTTTTTTTTTTTACTCAGCTAGTCAGTGATAAAATTACCAAAGCAGGAAGAGAAAGGACTGCCTTACCTATTGTGTAATAAAAGCAAGGAATAAACCAGTTGTGCGAGAGCTCAGGTTGAGTTTGCTGTAAATAAAAAAAGGAACCCGTACAACAACAAGTTATAAAATGCTTAAAAGGATTTGGCACTTTGGCTGATGTTTTTAATTCCTTTTTCGCAGTGGTGGCTGAATGTCTGAGTTTTAATTTTTGGTGGAAAACCGAGTACACCTGCGTAGGTTAATGTTTATGGTGATGGGTTATACATGCACCTGGCGTTGTTCATTGTGTTTTCAACATTTTTGAAATAAAGTTAAACCGGATAGTTATCTTGTTTTTAGAATTGTTTTGTTTTTCAAAAAAAGAAAAAAAATTTAAAATAATGTTATAATAATAAGGTCTTTTTTTGGTTATTCGCTTAGCTGGCATTATTTTGAAAACTAAAGTTTTGTAATGTATTTACTGCGAATTAATTTATGTGTGGACTAAGGTAGAGATGTGGAAAAATATAGTACATCTTGGAACACAGATCGTCGATCTACTTTTAGGAACAAATTTAGTTATTCTTTCATTTGCTTTTGTCCCGTGAGGTTGATACTGCGACCTAGTATACAATATTATTCGAGAGATTTCAAACCAGACCACAGTGTTGTGTACCTTTTCGTCTCTCTTCTACGATCCATCTTAGCGCGAGAGATTCTCTGTATTTTTCCGCAGTTCCTCTCTGGCTTTGATTCTTTGTGTTAACGTTAGCATCTGTTCATAGTCTGAGTTTCTACCCAGTGGCTCCCCAAGACCTCCCTTCTTCTGCTAGCTAATGCCGGACAAGCTTAGAATTTCTCTATGAGTGAGTGATTACCACGGACTAATTGTTAATTAGGTACTCTACCATTCCTCTGACAATTGCAGAAAATGATTCCGGACCAGAGAGCTCCGATGTTGACCCTTGCTTTGGTAGACAGTCCGCCTTTTCAATGCCCTCAGTCACTAAGTGCCCTTTCACCCAGAGCAGCATCATTTCATTTCGAGATGAACACTCATTGAGTTTATGAACACATTCCAATGCCAGTGACGTATTGATTGCTGTTTGCTTCATGTGTCTAATCAGTGATTGATTGTCCAGTGCTATAATAATATTTTACTCGCAACCTGACCTTCTTTCAGGTGATTCAACCCATGCAACAAACCAATCATTTCGGCTTGATAGACTGAGGAACGTTTCTCCAGACTATTATGACAGGATCACTTCCATTGCGCATGTTGGCGTCGGTGGTATTGCACCGGTGATCCCTAAACATGCCAGACGTTGGACCCTATCTAACTGTACATCCTGTATGCTGACCTCGATAAGATTCCCTACCTTTGTCCACATACCCGTTTGCACTAATGGGGCACCCTTTTCCCTTTCTGATCTTCTCTTCCACATGGAAGTTCCAATTTAGTCCAGCATCTATGTAGGTATACACCCAGATACTTAAACTTCCTGGTCACCTGTGGCTCCGATCCGAAAAGTGTCAAGGGCTGAAATTTCAGATCTCTCCTCTTCCTTCTAAAGATGATAAGATCTGCCTTTCCGCATTAATGGAGAGTCTTTGTTCCATGGACTCTCGTCACATGCATTTCGCATGGTATCTGCTGTGACGTTCACGAATCTGCCTCTTGCCATTATTGCTATGTCATCGGCATATCCCACAGTGTGAATGCCAATCTCTTCAAGTATTTTCAGGAGAGAGTCCACAGTTATATTCCACACAATAGGTGATATTTATCGCCCTATTTTTTAGCATAATGTCCACCCATCTCACCACCAATGGGTTAACCCTGCGTTCTTCTAAGGCTATTCTTAGATTTTCGAAGCATATCTTATCGAAGGCACATTGAGTCCATTATTATGGTCATTGCGATGCCTCCGATATTCATTTCCTCTTCCCCAACGCGTACCACCTGGTGCAGTGCTGTTTCCGTAGACCTTCCAGCTCTGTATGCATGTTGTCTACTACTCAAAGGACACGTTTTCAGCCCCGTGCTCCATATGGTGCACCACAATTCATTCCATTGTTTTCAATAGAAATGATGTTAGGCTGACCGATCTGAAGAACTTCGCTTCGGTGTAGTCCTTTTTTTCCGGTTTTGGAAGAAACACCACATTTGTTTCCCTCCATGTTACCGGTATGTAGTCTATTGCTAAGCATGTAATGTATATACCCCTAAGCCTTGGTACAATGAAGTCTGCACCCCATTGAATTGAAGCTGGGAATATACCATCTGGTTCCGCGGTCTGGTAAGGAGAAAATGTTTTTATCGCCCCAGTGACCGCTTCTGGAGTTACTATCCGTTCCGCTTCAGCCCTATCCTACCGTTTTGCTCCTTGTTTCCTCAGAGCCCAGGGCTGATCTGACTTCAGACTTCCCGGAAAGTGTATTTCCATGAGAACCTCATTTGTACGATCTCCCCCGTTCTATCAGGAATGAGTCCGAATTTAGAAACTGGATCCCTCGAGACAATTTTCTGAAGTCTATTGACCTCAGCTGTGCTTCTCATATTCGAGCAAAATTCCCTCCACGACTCCCTTTTACGTCGTCGCAGAGTTGCTTTTAGCTCTTTCTTCTTTGCCTTATACTCGTCCCATGATTCAGAATCATCCCTTCTCATGGCATGATTACAGGCTTTTCTCACCTCCTTTAGATTTTCAAGTTTTCTACACCACCAATGCGTGGGGTCCTTAGGTGTACACGCCTCTTGGTATGCATTTTTAACAGCTGTATGTAAGTGCTTCAGCTGTGACTCCACACCCAAGTGGTTATCGGTATTTTGGGTACCCTCCCATTCAGTTTATCCCGTAACACTTCCCGGTATTTCACTTAGTCCGTGTTCCTGGGTATCGTGACATATTTCCGATCTTTTTTTCTTTTAGATCCTTATCGAACATCAAATGAGATGGCTCTGTGGTCTGACATCATTGTCTGATAAATTACCTTCCAATCTGATATTCTATCAAGCATTCTATTACTACACAGAGTCACATCAATCACATCAATCACCTTCCCTGTTCCTCTATTAAGAATAGTTAGCTCTTTGCACGCTGCAAATTCGAATAAAGCTTCTCCTCTGTAGTTATCGTTGGTGCTTCCCCACACTGTACTGTGATCACTAGATCTTCGCTCTTACCCCTGCAGACATTTACTAGAGACTCGACCTCTTTTGTTGGAGGAGGCTCTGGGCAGTCATATGGCAGGTATGCCGATGCTATGACAAAGCTGCCCGTACCTGCTCCTACCCGCACAGGGACAAGGTCGTATGCGGCAGCATAAGAGCCTCACCAGTATACAAGATTTAGTTCTTTCACCAGATCGCACATAGTGTAAAATGGCAATACTTTCAGGTAGACCTCTAATCCTTCCTTTGAAGATCCAAGGCTCCTGTAACAAGGCAATATCAATTGATTCCTTCACAAAAAATCTGGTCAGCTTTGCTGTGATGAAGGTTCAATTGAATCACCCTATGTTTTTCCACTGCGACCTTAAAGATCTGTTGTATCAAACGAGTGGAATTAACCTGATTGACGTGCCATCTCCCATAAGGGTATTTAGCGTATTACGGCTATTGCAAGTGTTGTGTTCAAAGTTAGTACTGGGTTAAAAAAAAAAACACCATTTACCATCCAAAGTGGCAAAACTATCCCATTCACTCCAGGCAGGGATGTTCGTTCAGAAGTTACAGTGATTTCAGCTTCGGCGGGGGTAAAATTTGATAGATCGAGGATTGATGAGTGTTTATTTAAAACCAGCTTTAGAAGCCTTGAGGTATTGCATTCTTCTAAATGGGGCTATCGGTCGTTTATAGTAGCTAGCTCATCTACGTGGAAGGATATTGGCGTCTTGATGTCGGTGATGCTTACGCAGATACCACCGTAGCATTGTAACTAATTGGCCAGTTTCCTTCGTTCAAGGAGAGGTGAACGGAGCAAGTCTCTTGCACGGACTTTTGTTATAAATATTTAGTAGCAAACTTCACGTGGTAACTAACCACCTTTCTGTGATTGTTTAATGCAAGCAACAATTTCCTGATACGTTGAATTAATTTATTGGTTCAGCTTTGGTCCTAAACAGTTAGCTCCATTAGAGAGGAGCGTATCCTCTAAATTTGATAGGAGTAAAGCAGACGGTTTTAAGTTTTCTTGTGAAAGTATAACTTTTAGTCGGGTCGACACGCAGAGATCACAGCAAATGTCAGTGTGTAATTGCTCGCTTCATATTAAAAGAGCAACATCATCTGAAGAAGCAATGACTGATGAGTGCATCCAGTTGCTTTTCCATTTCATAAAGATCTGTAATGGGAATTATATTTTAAAGCAAAGAAGAAAGTTCTCTTAGGGAGTTTCACAATGTCACCTGAGATATTTGATATATGTAGTTAGACAGTAGTCTCAGGCAGAGACACGGGTCGGGAGCCCGTTAAGTAAGTAAGTAAGTTAGACAGTCTATCCAATTGCAGACAAGATTCTGTTAGAATGCTGTTAGAACAGCATTGAGTTATGGGGCCTTAAATGACATCAAGCTGATGGTTTATCAATAAACCTTTATATATGCAAAAATAATGTCCAAGTGAATTTTTGGACTTTATTGCTGTTGGTCATCAAGTGGGGATAATAGATAAGTAGTAGGAGAAGTCATTTTGAAGGTAATAATGTAAGATAATGGAACATTGTCCGAACTTTAGTCTAGACATTATACACTGGACTGTATCTTAATATTTTATATTAATTTTTTTTCTATCTTAGTGACTAATGGGACGATACTTGGTAGTCCTAATTCGTATCTACGTACATATCTGTATATATATAAGTTGAATAGTACGTCTTCTTTCTGTGTTTCACCTACTATGCCAGTAAATTCCTAAAGAGCAACTAATATGTATATGTATCAGCTTCTCACACAAAATAAAGACGTATTAGTTTTTAGTATTTTATATATTATTCATTCTACAAACTTGTCAAGTGTTTGGCAAATGTTTTTATGTACATATGTATATATACTTTAAGTTATTGCTTCTACAGAAACATGCTCGTAGATACAAAAAGTTTGCATGAAAATTGGTGTTTTTTTTATCCACTATGTAAATATTTTATCTACATATACATATATGTATATACAAATTTTTATTCTTTTATGAAACGAGTTGCTCTCTTAGTTGCAACTTGGTATTTGTTTTTTATCGGAAATGGACATTCTCTATCCTATCGCCTTGTGCAATGCTTTCTATCATATTGCAGTTAAGAAAAGAAAATATTTTATGTCTATATGTGTATATTTCGCCAACTATTCAGGTGGAAACATGTCGAGAGAAAATAATCTCCTTAGAATTACAAGATCCTGAAAGGGAAACAGTTACGGTATCAGCCAGTGAAGAGGACGATGATGATGCTGCATCCATAGTAACGGTTCATGCAAATTCCGAAAAGTTATTCCTTCGAACAGATGACGACGATAACGATTACGACGACAACGACGATGATAATGTCGTCGTCGAGGATGACGATACCATTAAAATGGACAAAGAGGACAATACAGTAAAAATATTTAAAACCCTAACCAGCACCACTATACCAACCATAACGACAACTACTCGCACCACATTAACAATGCAGCAAAATCCCCACAATTCTCCGGAAGCTACAACAACAACGACGACAACATCGTCTATAACAACGTCGACCACCGTTGATGGAAACTCGTTTCCCAAGCACACAATTGTCGAAGTTATAAACCCGATCATAGCAGGAGATGGTTCTGCCCATAGTATAGCAGTAGGTCGACCAACAGATTGCAGCTATCCATCATTCGATAACGATGGGGAGGAACCCATAGACAAGGACAAGGAGGCAGAGAGTGATGGCAACGACGACGACGACGACGACGAGGAGGAGGAGTCCAATACTCAACACTCTGAAGTATATACTAAAATAATTTCACACCCCAGGGATTTGAGTTACTCCTATACCGCAGCACCTTTAACTGAAGAGTACGACCATGATAAGCCTGAGTTGTCATTAAATGCAAAAATGAAAAATGTCCTCGAGGAGCTGCTCGAAAACGAAAGAGTTAAGTTGAATTTATCGAGGAGTCTTAATGAAGAAAAGTCATCAGATGACGAAAATGATAATGATGATGAAGATGATGATGATGATGAGAAGGTTAAGGGTGGTAACAGCTTTATCAATTACAAACTGGACAACAATGGAAATGGTAATCGAACCTTTGTGCTATCCACGACGACAACGAGCACAGATAGCTCGGCAAATCCTGAAGATTCAAATCGAAATCAAATTCAAATGAAATTGAAACAATTCCTTGCTCAAGGCAATGACGAAGATGATGATGATGATGATGATGATGATGATGAAGAGGAGGAGGAGGCAGAGGAAGAAGAGGACGATGATGATGATGATGATGATGACGACGACGATGAGGAAGATGATGATGATGATGATGATGATGATGACGACGATGATGATGACGATGAGGAAGTTAAAAACAAATCATCAGTAGACGGTTGCCAAGTGTACCAAAATCCAAACACAACAACACCAATCCACTTGAAACTCTCCACAACAACGACAAGGATAGCCCCGATAAATGCTAAAGAATTGCAAGATGAACTTCTAGACCTCAGTGTAACAAACCTAAACAAAATTTTAATGCCTCAACTGCATGTGACATCAGAGGCAAACATCGCTGAGGCAGATGGTGAAACTAAAAACCGACAACAAGAGGACGCACAACCCCTAGATCTCAGGCTACCATCCTCCGGAAATCTAATAAACCAAAACAACAACCTTAGGAAAACAAGCGAAAGCAATGGCAACGACGACATTCAAGCCGCGGAGAAGGACAAGGATACCATTGCTGGTGAGGATAAACAACATTCGTCCACTTCACCATCTGCATCCCCATCACAGGAGCAACAGCAATTGCTGGCAGTGAAAGATGACATTCAATCCGACGACGATACCGAAGACACCAGTGAAAAAGAAGACGTAGTTTTAGAAAGCAAGATAAACACCATCGCAGATCAAGTCGTCGATGCGGGCATGGACATAGACCAGGAGGCACATGATTACGAATCGTCCATAATACGACGAACCACTACATCTACAGACACTACAAATGGCGTTACGACCACCACAACCACCGTAACAAAGGTCATAACCAGTGGCATACCACGAAGCATAGCTTCTGCAGCTACTGCCACTTCTGCAAGCAGTATACCAATATCTACGTCGTCGGTGGTAAATAATTCTAATAACAAAAGCAAGGCGAAACGAAAGGGTAAAAGCAAGCGCAAATGAATCTCTCGGTCTCATGCAATTCAATATTCTCGAAGGGATAAAGCACAAATACCTCCCGTACCCCCACCACTACCCAACCACACATCCTCTGATCAACACAAGCCATTCCAGAAATTGATGTAAACAATTTTATAGAAAGAGCGAAAGCACAAACGAAACAAAAAAAAAAAAACTAATTGAATAGAAGCAAAAAAGGACGCGTACAGCAGCAAACGGAATAAACAAAACAAGATAGGAAAACAAAAAAAAAAAACATGGAGTTATCCCTCAAGCGGTGAAGGGGAGAAACAAGTGAGTCATTTCAAAATGGATTTTTCATTTTGTTTTTGTTTGTTGTTTTCTTCTCTAGTATACAGTCCTTGATTTAGTGAAGTCTTGGGGGGTCCTTCATACTCATACTCCGTTACATCTGTTTGGTTTTCCGGTTTTTTACTATTGAATGGTATATGTACCTACCCATAAAGTTTATCGTTTGTAGCCGACGGCACTTGTTACTATTGGTACATGTAAATTACAGGAAGTAAGTTAATTAATTGACTACCAAAGGAAAGTGGTTACTTCTATTGTTTTGAGATTTAATTAGGTATCAAAGAGTACCTATCGAGATTGGATGTTTTTGACCATAAAACGAGACTCGATGTATGCAAACATCTCTAAAATATCATACAAGAGAGATATCGGAATACCTAGTTTGGTTCCTTTTCGATAGCACTTTACTGGCTTCGTTTTTTTCTGTCTCCTGTTTATCAACTAGCGATAGTCAAGTTTCCAATTTCAGCTAGTTAAAGTCAGATACTTGATAAGACTCAAAACTCAAGTAGTATTTAATATCACCATGTCTCTTGACCAACGCCACAATTTACTATAGTTTGAACCTTTTGTTCGGAAGAGCTTTTGCCCATTTTGTCTTGTCCTAACCGGTCCACAATTAACCATCGTTTATGATAATCAGTATCAGGCCCTTTTGGCGATCAACCTCCTTACCTTTAGTACAGCAAATGTCAATTGTATTTGAACCACACAAAGTTAGTGTCTCAGTTTCCAATTACCGGACCCACTTTTATGTCAATAAGAGCGTGGAATAGTCTCTATTTCAGCTTGTATATTGTCCCCCAGATTCCCATGATAGTCCAGAATTAGAACGGCGAAAAAGCCACTTGATCCAGCTCTGTAATCCATCTTTGAAGACAGTTATTTCTCCTCTTCCACAGAATGTTCGAACTCCTGCGAATTAAGCTCATCTCCTGGAATCTCTGCCTTTACACATTGAGCTTCCAGGCTAAATACATCAGTGAATTGGATACGTAAATTCAGATTTCGGAAGCATATTTCATTAAAGGCACTCCATTTTAGAATTACCGTACTTACTTAGGTGACGCTACAGTCCAAGGTGGATCTGCCTTTCCAACCAACAAGCCTTTCCAGACGATCTTTAGCCAGCTGCCCCCAATTTCGCACACCAAGTTGGTTGAGATCCCTTTCCAATTGAGTTCGCCACCTTAGGCGAGGTCTTCCTCTACTGCGTCCTCACTCTGGGGTGAATTCGAAGACTCTCTGGGCTATAATATTGTTGTCCATTCGCTTTACAAGACCCAACCATCTTAGTCGTTGTATTCGAACTCTTCTGATAAGGTCGATGTCGCTATATATAGTAGCTCGTACAGCTCATAATTGTGTCTTCTTCTCCACTCTCCGTCTACGCAGACGGAACCAAAAACCGGCCGAAATATTTTTCTCTCATAACAATCAAAAGCGGCCTCATCCATTCTTGGAAGAACTGGGATGATCAGGGTCTTACATAGGGTTAATTTATTTATTCGAGGGAGGGCTCTGCTACACAGTTGTTTTCTTGGCCCAAAAAAGCAGCGATTGGCTGGTGTCATTGTGTGAATTTATAGCGGATCCTAGTAGACAACGTTGTGGAGAATTATTCCTGTATAGTTAGAGCAGCTTAGAGGTTCTCCTTTCTTGAGGATCGGCAAACAAAGCTGAGTTTCCATTCATCGGGCATACTTTCGTCCGACCAAATTTTTGCAAATGAGTTTGTGTAAGATCCTTACCAAGTCATCCCCTGCAGCTTTGAATAGTCAGGCCATCATCTTTATTGGATTTCAGGTTCGATATCGCTATCATATCTTCATCCAGGTCGGGTGGACGGAAATGGTGGCTATCATCGTCTATATTGAATGGTTTATTCTTCCTAACAGCGGAATTTTGGTCATCGTCATCGTTATACATTCTACAGTAGTGATCTTTCCATATCCTCAACGTCGACTGCTTTGCAGCATATCAGCACATCAGATGCTTCATATCTGATGGCTTTTTGGCAGCGGCATAGGACACATTGAGACATTAAGCGACACTCGATTGGACGACCAAAGATGCCCTATCTTCCTAGCTTTGCGTTAAAATCGCCCACGACAATTTTAACATCATAGCTAGAGCACTTCTCGTAAGTCTTGTCTAAGAGTTCGTAGAACCTTTCTTTGGTATCGTCATTTTTCTCCTCTGTAGGGGCATGGGCGCATACCAGGCTAATGTTAGCGAATTTAGCCTTGATGCGAATTGTTACGAGACGCTCGTTCACATGCCTGAAACTCAAGACTTCTTGCCTAAGTCTGTCTCCAATACCAAACCCGCATCCAAATAAGAGCTGCTTTTGTTCTAGGATCGCAATGGGCGTAGTAGATATCGCAGTGCCCGTTCCGCTCAATCGCAAACCTTGGATGCCGGTAATGTCTGCTTTATACCAGTCCAAGGCGTCTCTTTTACTGCTGTATTTCTACTAAGGTTGAGATGAGATTAATATCTCTTAATGTCCACCCTCAATATCTGGCCCTATTTTTATCTTGCAGCCCACCACAAATGCATCTTATCTTAAAAATGGGCTGACTAAAGGTCTCGCCTACGGAAATGTATCAGTATGACTGATTCAATATGAGCTCTTCTTTCTGACTGGGTAAGCGGGTTCCACTGCGTGGCGTGCTTTGCAATGGATTTGTCTTCGCGCCTTAAGCTATTAAAAATCCACAACCATTTCCTTCTTCTTACAGTGATGTTGACTGGCTCCTGCCCTGTTTTAAAATGGAGCTCTGCATTTGAGATTCGATTGGGCCAAAATCTGCAGCTGCACCTTCCGAATGATTGCTGTGGTCAATTTTCAAGTACTACGCCTATACGGCAGTACTGACCCACTTTAAACAACATTCCGAAATCAGCTTTTGCTTTCCCGATTCTGCTACTAAGATCAAGTGCCGCCGACAGTCGAAATGGTGCTTCCCAGATTAAGAGAGTTCTGCACTTTCTCAACCTCCTGTACAGCAATGTACAGCTCGAGCCAATGCCTTTGGTTTTAGGTGCATTTATTCTAAGTCCCACTCTACTGACTTCACCTTCCAGATTCTGACTCATCTGGTGTTGATCCAAAACACTGTGTGAAAGCAAGCAGATATCGTCAGCGTAATCAACATGTTACAGGTAAGATGTCATTGTACATTGAACACCTTTGCTTTCCTCCGACAGTGCTGCGCGAATAATATCGCTTATTATCACCAGGAAAGAAGCAGCGATAAAATGGAACCCTCCCGAACTCCGCTTTGGACTTCAAAAGCTTCTGATAACTTCCTGTTGTGTAGAACACGACATTTTGCACCTTTGTACGTACCCTTTATAATAGCAACGATTTCAACAGGAAAACCCCTCCCGCGCAAGGCTTTTCGTAACTTTTCAAAACTCCCAGTTTACGCTATCAAAAGCCTTCTCGAAATAAATAAAAAACAGGCAGAGCGGAGACCTATACTCGACGCATTGCTCTACGATGATCCGCAAGGTGTTTCTATGATTGGTGCAAGAGGATTCAGAGCGAAAGCTTGCTTGTTCGACATCGAGAGTTAAGTTTAAGTGTGCTTTGATCCTTGTCATATTGCCCTTTTTCGGCAGCTAGACAATCATTTCCGGATTTACTCCTCCGGAAAACGCATTAACTGCATTAGCTATGATAGGTCTGAGTAGCTCTACCGATTTGGCGTACGAGTAGCTTGGAAAAATTCCGCGGGATTTCCATCAATGCCTACCGCATTGTTCTTCTTGAGGACCTTTATCGCGGTTGCAGTCTTTATATTGCTAGGTACACTGGTGCGAATTCGGGAGTATGCTACTTCAGATGCTTTATTTTGGTCCGGGACACTTCCGCGACTGAACCGCTCGCGATTATCATTTCGGTCTCCATTGCCATGAACACCCTGAGTGCGGGGTTGTCGCTTCCTACTTTGGCAATTGAGGTCTGCAATCATTATCACAATGACAACGTTAGGTGTTAAATTTTAGACGGCACCTTATTGATTATAAAAGCTGTGTTTTTCATCCTAAGTCGAACGTTCCGTCCGTGCGTAGCATTAGAATCTGGTCGTTAATATCCGGTCATTACAAGGCATCCACGATAAGAGACTATACTGCGCTGTTAATGTTAATATAAGCCCTACACCGGACTCTGGCACGCTTCCATTTAGTTTTCCTGAGTAAAGTAGTTTAGTGTTGTTGGTTGATGAAAGGTATTCTCCTGCGTCTCACCATTTTCTTTCACTCAGAGCTAAGATGTCCAACATGTACCTCTTGAAGGCATCTAGCGTTCTGAGGACCTTCTTCTCTAGAGTCAAGAAAGGTCTTCACGTTCTAGAATCCGATCGTTGTCCGTAATCTGTAGCCAAAGGTCGTCAACAAAATATCCATTCCTATCCAAAGCGTTTGTTTCCGTTTCGGAGCAAATAATTTTTTTATGATTGTGGCTTGCTGGGCCACAGATTAACCGGCACTTGACCTGGTTTGCAGCGCAGAAGACTCGAAAATGTCAGTTAGTGACTTTTACCTTTGAACCGACGATTTATTTATAGAAAGCCATAGAATGTCATTTGCTACGGTACTGATCGTTGGAGTATGTACCTACATATGTAAGTACATCTAATATTGAGCGTACTTTGGGAAAATCATATTTTGCTGTGATAATCCACGTACAAGACATTTTTGCTGTTTCTATTGCAGATAATTCATTCTATAATTTTAACGGCCATATCTGGGCTGAAGGACAGAAGATGCGATGAGCACTCATCTGGTGTTCTGCTCCCTTTTGAACGAAACACTAATCTTTGCGGTTTCAATATTTCTGTAAAAACTACAACCTTTGGCTAAACTTTTATTTCTTTTTTGAGTTCAGGATGTATTTTATTTTATTTTACTTCTTTATGCTCGTACGAGCTTCTATGGATGTGGAAGCATTCCTAAGTATAATGATGCAGTAGAATAACTCTTTCAAAGCAGTCTGATTTCCATCCTTCTGTTTTACGTGTACCATCCTACGCCTCTGTAGGTGAACTTCATCTCGCCAGGGCTACAGCTGGTTCAATAAATGTTTAACAGTCCTATCGTCCTATAGTCCTGAGATGTTGACACTCAGATTCATCAGAGTTTGGATAGTTAGTACTTCCAGCTACTGTGTATGAGCATTTATTGCTCTATTATTAGGAATTACTTTGATATAACCTTTGAAGATACCTTCATTGGGACAGATGCCATGTTGTCTTAAACTGCAATCCAAATATCCTTCGATTATAGCATATGCTACACTATGTGATTCGAGCTACAAGTCTGTGTTGTGCTTTCTATTTCTTTTGAGTTTTTCTTTGTTCCCCTGTAAACCTTAAGTAACGGAAGGGAACATATGCATCGTCTTACATTTTGTATCGCCAACCACTGACAAATGCGGTGTCTTGGGATACTACACACACGCACTGTATCATGAGATATACAAATTTAATTCTTCTTGCCATATCCTTTACTTCCGCTGTTTTGTACCGTGATAGCTATTGCTAGCAATGAACTCCTACTGTCTAAATGTCATATCTCAGTGGTTAGTGCATTTGACTACTAAACAACTGATCGAATCTCAGAAATACCAACGTTCTCCGCGAACGTATGCCAAATTCTGTTTAGATACGGCCTTTTGCGCCGTATCTGAACGCCTTGTTTTTTTTTACCTATCTGTCGGCCTTCTCAAGCACTAGTTAGACTTTCGGTCGCCGTAACAAAGTGATTTTTTCTTGGTATACCTGTATCTTCCCTTCATATTCTGTTGCTCAATAACACTTCAGGAGTATTGAGACAATATTTTGTCTAACTTTAGTTATTAGTTATGAAAAAACAGGTAATTAGTTCTGTATTGTAAAAACAAAAACAAATATTACAAACTTTTTAAATTTTTATAATGTTTT
Source organism: Xylota sylvarum (assembly GCA_905220385.1). NCBI lineage: Eukaryota > Metazoa > Arthropoda > Insecta > Diptera > Syrphidae > Xylota > Xylota sylvarum. The sequence continues at coordinate 65,238,772 of LR999958.1, read as the reverse complement.
ATAAAATTGGATTTGATTTTATTTTGAAAAAATATTTATTTAAAGTGGAAAGTTTCAAATTGTTTTAACAGTTTTTTCTTCATTTAATGTAACCTCATAAATAAAACGTATGCTAACGTATATTTTGCCCAAGACCATCATCATTTGGAACTCATCGAACCCTTGCACGAAAAAAAAAAAAAAACTAGCAAATAATACAGCTAATCCCCAATTCCTCAAGTATAAAATTGACCACACCAAACGTAAACCAACCCATTGATTTAAATTTAATTGATCTATTTTTGTACACATTTCTATTTTTTTATTAATTTAAACCACACATATATTTTCAGAGATCTTAACCTGCAAAACATGTATCTATTAGTTTGTAGACCTTTAGATGCGACTTTTAAGGAATCAATCGGTATCACCCCTCATCATACTCTATTTGGAAGGCCCTCATGTGTATTTTTTTTTTAAATTAAACCTAAATAGATTTGTTTAGTAGAAAAATTCAACAAAAATTGTTTATGTTTTCATTTGGGTAGACGTCAATCACAATATATTATAATTTTAAGAATAAAAATATTGACATCATGTATAAATATTTGCGTCCTATTACAAGTATCGAATATATATTCAAAAGATAAAATATATCCCTTGTTGTAATAATTATGAAATGTTGCATTCCATTAGAAGTAGCTAGGAAGCTATTGTATTTTATAATATAGTTTTAGATTATATATTTTAATGAAATAACGAATACATACAAAGATTTTGTATTCAATTATATTAGCAGTAAGATACATTTTTGAAAGTTATAATTTTTAATAAAAAATAAATAAACTAGAGTGCAGTAAGTGTAATTACACGTATTTTCTACACAATTTTAACAATTTAATTTGTATCTATATAAGTAAATAATTGTTATATGTTTATTCATATAGCTGTTTAAATATTTTAGATATTTGTACGTAGATGAATATTTAAGAATAAAATGCATTTTAATAGAAATACATAGTAATTTTGTTTGCAAATATTTTTTATTGCCATTAGTAAGGAATATTGAAAAGGAGAAAAAAAGTAAGTAAAACTACGAGGACGTATTTAACGTGATATGTATTTGGCAACCTGGTTATGTTTAATTAGCCAATTGTTTTCATGCATCTTTCGTATTGTTAAAATTGGTTTGTTTCCCTAAGACATCTTTTATTTTTGATCTCATTTAACTATTAGCTTAAGTGCAAGAATTTAGATACGAGTACACATATATACATATACATATATACATATATGTTACATATGTATATCTCCACGAATTATTTTGGGTATTGCCGCAAGATCTTAAAGAGGTACGGCAAATAGTACAAATATTGTACAAAAGTTTTGAAAAAAAAATTAAATCAAAGCAAATTGTGCAACCATTTCTGGTGCAATCAAAATCGAAACAAGGGTAAAAAAAACAATCCGTCTGGAACGATCTATTCGGTCTCAGGAGAACACAATCGAATCGAAGCGAAGCGAATGGAATCGGATTGAATAAAATCAAATCAAGGAGAATTCAAGTTAATTTGTTTCATTATTACAAGCACGAGAATGGTGGGTACGTATGGTCAATTGTAGAAATGGTTTTTTTTTCAGATTTATACCCCTGTTTGTGTTCAGTGTGTTTGTTGAATTTTCTTTCTACGAGAAAATTACTACTTGTTCAACCAATACCTCGTTTTTGTTTCCATTCTTTTAATTTTTTCCCATGACTATGAACCATTGTATTCCCATTCTTAGCTAATCAATTTCATCTTGCACTTGAAAAATACTTGTCCACGGACTTTTTATTTAACTTAAAAAGTTAAATAACCGATATAATACCACCGCTAAAACAACCAACGAATACATATAATGTACACGTATTCGCGGTTCACATAATCAAAGAAAAAATTCACACAAAACCCACAATCTCAAAAGCATTACTGTGCAATAGTACTAGGTGCGTTTCTTTGCAAGGCCATATGAGATTGTTGGGGAATTTACATGTTAAATACAACAAAATATGATCCCATATGGGCTTAGCTAAGTCCAGATGAATTTCGTGGCTAAACTCTTAGCCCCGATAGAAACAGTGATACCAGACTTCAATTTTCCTTGTGTTATCGATAATTCGTATAAAAACGTCAAAACAGACGTTTATGGACATACGTTAGACATTGTATCTGTCCAACCAAAGTCATTTGCGTTCACATTATCCGACTTGAAGGTGCACCTTGTGAAGTGATTTTTAAATTTAGTGGATGTACTGGTGGCAGTATTCGTGGCAGGTAGAATTTTAGAGAGGAAAAGAAATAAAGAAACAGATCAATTAGTCTGACACACCATCCTGTATGTATGTATGTCCCTGCAACAAGCGAAATATTATTCTTACATTCGGACCAAGTTGAATAGTGTGAATCCCCCTAATGGGTGAAGGTAACATATTCACTGTATCAAAACTGTAAAATATTATAAATAACTACCATATATAAACAAATAAAGATAATAAAATTGTATGAAGGTATACCATGGCTCTGTTTGTGGATACGATAAAAGCGTTTGATATGGTTGAGCATGACTTGCTCCTAAAAAAAACTATTCAATGCTGGTTTTAAAGGAAAATGCACAAGTGGTTAACTTCTTATCTGGAAGGTAGGAAACAAAAAGTCAATGTAAGTGGGAGCTTTGGTGACTCTCGTATTTAAAAAAAAATGGTGGACCACAGGGTTCAGTTCTTTGTGCTGTACTGTTCTTAATTAACATTAACTCTCTCATTGCACTAAATCTAAATGGAGTGTCAATTGCATTTGCAGACGACATATCTTTTACTTACCAATTTGATACAATATATGACAGTATTGCAAAGATATCAGAAGATCTAGAAACTTTGAGACTTTGGTTTACGAAACATAAACTGATTATTAGCGAGGAAACAGAACTTACATATGTCTTTCAAAATATCAAATAACGTTTTAAATGATTTTAATTTATGCTTCCATGCTTATGACTGTGAAAAATTTTGTTTACCTATACATAGGGATGATTAAGGTCTTATATCGAGTCGCCGTAGTTGTACGGGATAGGGCCTTACTACTCAATTGCCTTCTCAGCCCAAAGGCTCGTTTTATTTCTGCCGAGGTATTATTGTCAGAATTGATAGCAGAGCCGAGGTAGACAAAGAGTCCCTTACTACCTCAAAGTTATAACTGTCGATTGTGATGTTCTGTCCAATTCATCGATGTTGAGTGTCCCTTGTGAGTTTCGCACAATTCTTTCAAGTATGATGTTAAAAAAATCACATGACAACGAATCACCTTGTCTAAATCCTTTTCTGTCATCAAAGGTCTCGGTGAGATCGTTACCGACCTTGATGGAGCAGTGAGCGTTCTCCATCGTCATTCTGCACAATCTGACGATTTTGGCAGGGATGCCAAAACTACCGACACAGCCACACCATTGTGTTCGGGCGGTTTATGACGAATCCAAATCCGAATAAGCGCTGTTTCTGTTCCCTATAGGAATCACCGTAATAGATGCCACAGTTTTTCATCCTTTTTTTGCAAAGCCCACCCCATCGCACTTGCTGGATGGCGGTGCTTATTCTTCGGCTGCACGCGGTCTGTTAAGGGTCCGAACATTCCACGTGCAGATCCGAACGAGTTCATCCATATCCGAGGCTTGTACTAGTTTCGGAACTAATTTTGTTTTTCTGTGATCGGGAGATTACCCCCGCACAACTCCCAAACTGGAGAACCAGTTCCCTTGTATACGACTAGGACGAGAGGCCGGATTTTCCGGAGTCAGATTTTCACTTCGGGGATATGAATGCTGCCGTTGGCGCATTAAGGGTTCATCCGCCACCACTTCTTTTCCAACACCCCAGCTTAGTGTTGGAGATCTCTATAGACCTGGGATTCGAATAAGTCAAAGCAGCTCATATAGGGATTGTACTAGATAGTTTAGATCACAGACAGGAAAACAGAAAATCAACATGTTTCAAACTCATCTGCCTTATTACCAGTTTTTACTTATTTTAATCATTCCTGAATCCCATTAAGCCATTGCCAAATGTTTAAGAAACTAAAAACCTAAAGCGCGAAAAACATTCAATCAAAAATACAAAAATTAAACAAAAATCAAATCTGAGTAACATAACAAAGAGCTAATAAATTCGGCGCAATCAAGCAGTTCTTTTATTTCGTTTGTGTGCCTCCATTCCACTTGACAGGATTTATTTCACGTGTATGCTCTGCGTCCCCACAAGAACGAGAAAACAACCCGCTGCCGCAATCCCTTTGAATGACTAAAGTTTAATAACCAAAATATTTCCATAAGAACAGAAGTAGCACTTTATGCCTTTTTTTGCAGGAAAAATTGCGACAGTAAAATTTTAATTTTATTGACAATATATATGTAAATAAGTTTTTTTTAAGTACCTACGTTTATTTTTTTTTTTTTCTCATTCTTATGCACATAAACATGTACGCGTACAACAATTGGAAAACCCAAAAGCAGAGTAGACATGATACATCGTTGGAGGAGTGGATACAGCATGTAAATTGGAGGAGATTTTAATGAAATGACTCGAAAAGGACAGGCACAGGGACACCGTGGGCAATGACTCATTGGAGGCACTCTGTATGCATGAGAGCTAAAAACCTGGACTACCTAAATGGGAAAAAACTGTAGAATACGGTGACAAAGGTGGTTTGATTTTTATTTATATTGATTATCGGCTTTGATTTATTTTCACGTGTAAAAGGATGCGGCGAAATTTTTTTTTTATTTTTTATTTTAAAATTGCATAGCTTATACGAACTCGATACGAATTAAATGAATAAATGTTTATTTTGGGTATATAATTCTTTTTATTTGATGGAATGGAAGTTTAAGGTAAAACATGCGATATTAATGGAAAACAGTTACTTTGACTGAGTTTTTCTACATATACAGGAAACATTTGCTTTCAAAAGCAAAATAAAGGACACGTTCCTGGTCATTATTTCTGATTAATTACACTCGTAAACGCCGATGTTGTGTATGGTAAAGTATACATATTATTATTACTAGCTGAGCCGCCTGCTTCACACGAGTTAGGAAGTGTAGCTTAAGGATAAAATGAAAAAGCCCGATCCAATGAATGACTGTAGGACAAGAACCAGCTTCCTTCAAACATCTATACATTATATCATTTGGGTTGACTTTAGGTCTTTAACAACACCAAAGCCTAGTAGTTTTTGATATTCTTGTTGCTTATATCTTTTCTGACCGCTGTTGAGGAGGCGATAAATATTCTCACTATTCTCTCACAGCAGATGGAGCAGATTACAGAAAAACTCCACTTCCAGGCAAAATATGAAGATAATACAATAACTTTGAGCTCGAGCAGGTATTCCAAGAATCATATTATGATCAGTAACCATTATGAAACTTTCTTTATCTCGTTTCCACTTCCTCTGCGAATGAACCATGCAGGTAAACCCTTCTTGAACAACCTAAATGATATCTCAGGAAACATAGTTAGTGCAATGATTAATAACCTCCTTCTTTAATGCTCGCAACCTAGTCAACGCATCCCGACAACATATGTACATATGTATGTGGTCACTTGACGTGCTGTACTCAAAACGGCGGTCTAAAGCTAATTGGGTTCCAGCATTACTATTATTTTTTTTTGCACTGGAAGAGGAAAATCGTTTATGGATACTTAGTAGCCCGTGCCTCGAATTATGCCACTCTATGCTTCTTCATATTCACATGGGTATGGCTGCATGGGATGGCTGCCATTGTTTATTGATGCTGCTTCTTTGAACTCCAGCCACGATACCATTCTGTATGCACACTATACTCTAAATCTTTCTCATATTGCCTGCCTGCATAGAGGCTGTGTTGATGACTTACTTAGGTGACGCTGCAGTCCGGGATGGACATGGGCCTCAACCAACAAGCCTCTCCAGCCTCGCGTTGTGCTCTAATCCGGAACCGCGTTGTCAACATCGTATCTCCGTGTGGCTGCCAGGAGATAGCTCCTCGCGCATAAGTCTCAAACCATATTCTCGGTTCGGTTAGGAAGATTTTTCGGAAAAAAGTAGAACAGTGTTACGCGTTCATCTTATCTCGCTAAATGCCATTATGCCCAAACTGTATCGGATGGATGCTAGTCAAGGAGCTTCTTCACATGCCAGCATCCAATCTTAGTTCGGGTACAATAGGCAAAAGTTGTCAATGAGTGATCATTCCTTATCCCAATTGTAATGACGGTTTCAGTTCTGGGTATTAAAGCTTAGTCTGTGTTGCTTGCCGGATTGGAAGTCTTCTTCTCGAAGATGAAAGCTTCCAAATATAGCATCTGGTCCTTAGGACCTCTTTTGTGGCGGCTCCTGTGCTGTCGTATTGTTTTGCAATAATTTTTTCTCTCGTAGAATGTTCTTTTTTTCTGCTTTTTGATAAGTTTTTTAGGTTAGAAACGCTGACCACGAGAAGAATGGACATATAAACTCATGGATCTTACCACTCCAGTACATAAACTGTTGTGAAGGCCTACATCTCATACTGATAATCTTTAAAGTTTCGCAAAAATTATTGAGTTGTAATATCACTAAGCTGTTGTAATATCAAAAGTCACAAGAAAATGGCAAAATGTGACGTGAACGTCATCGTGCTTCCCAACAGATATGGAAGGATGTCACAAATCATACCTTCTCCAGGTGTTTTTAGTGAATTGAAGTCCCACACTATAGCAAAGCTCGAATGCGATGTCTTTCGCGCACGCAAAAAATAAAATCTTGACAATTAGTGAGAAGACAGCTTCTAAAGGGACTTTCAATGGCATTTCATCGTCGTGGCGGATTTTGACTTTTGGGATCCATTTAGGACACGTAGATCCATGTAGAACCACAGATCCATGTAGCACAAAGGGTCACGGCCAGGGCCAGGGCCCTATGGCCGGGCATCAGCAAGAAGAGATCAACTTCTCTGGTGAAACTGAGTCGTTATAAAACACGGGTCGTTTCAGGGATAATTACTGGTCATTGTGCCATTGGTGTCCACGCGGAGCGACTTGGTGTACTACATAATGACTTCTGTAGAAGCTGCAGGGACGAAGAAGAAATTGAGTCAGTTCGTCACCTGCTGTGCGACTGTCCTGCCCTATCCGTCAGAAGAATGAGGACTCCTGGTAGTTACATCTTCTCGGATTTGGAGGACTTGGATAACGTAGAGCTGACGGTCCTCCTGAGATTCATATCATTACCTGGGTGGTTCCAATAGTGGACTTTATAGGTTTGCGGGGTTAAATAATTGGGCACAATGGACCCGAATTGTGGTCTAAGTGAGCAGTGCCACTGTCACAAGGCACCCATTTACCTAACCTAACCTAAGGGTCACAGACTAGCTTCTCTCAACCATTCGTATTGTGCGTCTTATATTTTTCACATAAATGAAAGAGGAAGAGATTGTTTAATGCCGCGTCCGAAGGGGAATTTTGTTTGAAAAGTTTACTCATGACAGTTATGATGTTTGTCAAGAGCTCGCGAAAGGTGGAACTGTGGAAAAACTCTGCACTAACGGCGCTAATCTGAAATCTGCCCGTCAATGACCAAATCTACCATACGAGGATTTTTTTTTTAATGAAAACCTTGCCCATATGGCTGACACTGCGATCTAGAAAGATCAAAATTTATGAAAATACGCCTCCTTAACCAATGTAGTGCTCTCACCAGCTTTCTAATACTATCCTTGTGTAGATTAATGATGTATTTGTAGGAATATGGTCTGATTAACCGGAACACAAGTCATCTGCATAACAAATGGCGATGTACCCTGATTTCTATAGATCTACTAGAAGATTGTCAATAACAGTTGACCACGAAAGGGGCGAAATGGCTCTTCCCTGAGACAGCTGTTAACTGCTGTTAAAGACACTGAGAGTCCTCCAGAGGAGGAAGTAATAATTCGACTTTTAAGCATGGCCCTTATTCATTGGTTGGTCGTATTCTCGATACTCGATACCTACTAATATCTCTTGATATTGAGTCGTAGCCAGTGTTATCGAATCATTTTTAGTAATCCCCACGACTACTAACAAGATATTTTGAAAGACACTCACTCGTTCTATTAATACCACTACTGCCCCAGGCCTCATGATGAGCATTGGCATCGCTACCTATGATGTAGTGGAGGTTACTGTCTTGGCAATGTTTAATGAGTTCCTGGACCTTTATGTGTGGAATGTTGTCGTCGTCGTCGGAAATATGTCTTGGGACACACGATGTTCTGTATTCCCCTTTTAGTTGAAACCTCTACCAGTAAGGCCACCAGGTCTTTCGTCATGAATACGGAAATTGGAAGAAAGTAAATATACCAACATACATATGTACATATGTGAGATGATTTAGCAGGCCTTATTCCGTAGACCATTAATTTGTCCGCAGATAACCCAAGGTTCTTAGATAAGACCAATGGTTAGTTATCATCGCCGAACCGCTTATAGTTATACTTCATGTTATGGACTTTCACACCAATCGCCAGCTGTAGAGTTTCAAAGCTAGAAAGGTTTTCTAGCATCGGGTTGATAACACATAGCCAAACGTAACTAACCTCTAATTTGGCACAAGCCGCCGTTCGGCCTTTTCCGTTTGCAATTTCCGATGACATTCCCAGTGATACGCCCTAACAGTGAGAGTAAAGAGCCACTTGCCAAGCTACAAGATGTTCGGCTGTAATGACTCTTCTCGTTGTTTATTTTTATCTAACTAACATCTTTAGGGAAACGCTGTTTCCATCAGTCTTCTGTTAGTCATTTGCCATCCAAATTACTAACCAGGAACAATGGAATCGCAAAAATAAGTTCTGTCTGGCGGGGTATGTCCTTTGTCAATGTCTTCCTTTGTCAACAACAATATTGCGCTCTACGGGCGTCGACGTCAAGGGAATATACTCTGTTTTTTTGGATACTAAAAATAAAATAAATTTTCCTTTATATTTTTATTCCTTCCGAGCTAAAACAAAAAAACAATAGAGTTTCCTCTTTGTATGCGTGGATAGTACACAAAAAAAACACAAAGCTTCATCATTCTCTCCCTAAATCAGACAAACCCCCCAACAAGCAACAGGATATTCTCACTAAACTAGCTCGAATGTTAATGCCACTACCGTGAGTCCTTTAAAAACACAGTCCGCTATAAAATACATTAACCAAATGAGATGTGTCACCCGTGTCGTCCTCAGGGATTCGCTCAATACGAATTTATCAATTTAAAACACTTCGTTTGCGATAGAATGTGTGTGTTACGAGAACGTTCAGGTGAAAAGAAGAACTCATGTGTAACATTAGAACAGGAAATAATACCAGTTACAGCACAGTTGCTATCTGCATGAATCATTCATGTCCGTCCGGAATACCAACTTCTTCTTCCGTTCCATTTCAACAGGCCGGAATGTCAATCAAAAGTTTATAACGACAACTGCAAAAAAAAAGCGAAGGCAACAAAATGAAGTAAACTTCCTCACAGGCGAAGGGTAAATGCAGAAAGTCTTTCAAAACAATTTTAATATTTCATCTGGGAAATTGAATTATATTTCTTACTAAACAATTTTGCGCTGTAAAAGTGAGAGTGACGCATTCACTCCTTCATCACCCGTTTGCGTAGGAAAGTATGAAAGTAGGACATTCCTTTAAATTTTATTTATTTTGCCCTCCTTTCTTCGTGGGATGACAAGTTCTTATAAAGTGTTGAGAGTTTGACAGATTGAGGAACGTTGTTACGTATAAAGTAAATTTTATTGTTAGTGTCGACGTAAGTGACAATGTTTATGTTGCGTTTAATGAATGTCCACACGAAAGTGTGTCCTTATCACGTGCTGAGGTTTAAAAATTGTGTTATGTCCTACTATTTCACGAAACACAAATATTGGCTTATTTATATATGGACTTACTGGTTAAGTGGATTTTGCAGTAGTATACATTAAGTAGATACGTAGTTCGAATACCAGGTTCTGGGCTCGTGCGGCAAATTAAAAAAGGATCACTACTATGTATGCTGGTGACATCTGTTATCTCTAGAACTTACAAAGTGCTCCCAACACGACATCGTATTAATAAAAAAAAACTTTGAGTTTTGAATATTTAACCGCTTTTTAAAATAGATCAGATTTTCCACTAGTAGCTTTTAAGCAGAACTTCAATTGTTCTTACCAACAACGGCATGTACAATAGTTTATGTACCTACATACCTCGGTTGTAGGTTACAGAATCGTTTTTTTGCGTATGACCCTCGCCAATTATATTGAAGATCTTTTGATACGTAAGGTAACTTGTTTGTTGTTTCCTTATTTTGCACACTCATGTTTGATAGTGTGTCGCACTGCTAAGTGTAAGTTTAGTGTTCAATTCCCACACAACACCAAAGTTGCGAACATTTGGCAAACATTTGAGAGTACAACTGTCATGAAAAAGCCCGGTATAAAACAGTAGGCCCCTTTCCATTCCTGTGAAAATATAACACCCACGTCACTAGTGGTTGTGAGAAGCTAGACCCTGGGTCGAGTAAGGACCTACCGCAGTAAAAATTTGTAACTGTATTTCACAATACTTGTATTTAATGATCTTCGTCATAATTTTCGATCCCCAGAATCTTCGTTGAACGTGTATCCCGAAATCACTCAACGACTCCTATGCCGTCAGCATGGTGCCGTGAAATAAGGCCAAACGAAATAAGGCCAAATCTTAAAATTTTGCCTTATTTCACTTTGTGAAAAACTTTGTGATAGTGAAATAAGGCCATATTTTTACGGTTGGCTTTATTACACTTTGTGAAAGTGAAATAAGGCCATACGAATTCATTAATCTAAAGTGAAATAAAGCCAAATGCTAGAATTTTGCTCGAGTTATGGCAAAAGAGGTATTGAACCTATGTATCGACATAAGTCAAATTTTGCATTATGTCACTTAAATATATGCAGAAACAGTGGAATATCTATGGGGGAGCATGCTGCCCCCTGCAACCCCCCTGATTGGGGTCACTGTTGGATTCGGGGTAGGTGCGAGGTAGGGTATATGCAAAGTTTCTTTAAATCCATGCGAAATCTGTTTATGCATACACATGATATAAAGCAAAATTTGACTAATGTTCGGGTAAGCAAAATTACTAAATGGCCGCCAACTGAGCCCAAAGCGCAATAAGGTCGTATTGGCGTTATTTCACTTTGATAAAATGAAATAAGACCAAATTTTAAGATTTGCCCTTATTTCGTTTGGCCCTACTTCACGGCACCCGTCAGCATCAAGTGCCGAAGACCAGTGACAACGCTGCCATGCCATCAGAAGTATTGCAGCAGTTTCATCCGACCACTGTATCACAATATCTCATCTTAAATCCAACAAGGTTGCTGGACCTGACGGCCTACTCGCCGAGCTATTCTAAGCAACTGAAAATGACCTGGTCGAGAGCATACACCAACTCATTTCTAAAATTTGGTCAGATGAGTGTATCCCTGATGACTGAAATCTCAGCATCGTTTACCCGATCCACAAGAAAGGACACCACCTCAATAGCGCCAAATACAGAGAAATCGGTCGCTTCAACAACGCGTACAAAATCCTAAAGACAACAACCTGATACCAGTGTGGTTTCAAACAAGGAAAGCCCACAATCGATCAAATCTTCACACTTAAGCAGATCATGGAGAAAACTCAAAAAGTCCAAGTCGATACGCACCATCTCATTTTAAGGCCGCATATGACAGCATCTATAGAAACGAGCTATACAGAGCCATGTCTAGTTTTGGCGTCCCTGCCAAATTCGTCAGATTGTGCAGAATGACGATGGAGAACGCTCACTGCTCCATTAAGGTAGGTAACGAACTCACCGAGACCTTTGATGTCAAAAAAGCATTTAGACAAGGTGACGCGCTGCCTTGTGACTTCTCTATCATTATACTTGAAAACCTTTTGCGAAACTCACAAGCCAACACCGGAGGCACAATCTTTCAAAAGTCGGTTCAACAACTAGCGTACGTCGACGACATTGGCATACTTCGTAGAACGTAGTGGGCTAGTAACTCTTGACTGAGAAGGCAATTGAGTAGTAAGGCCCTAACCCGAACAACTAAGATTCTGTATAAGACCTTTATTATCCCAGTCGTCATTTATGGCTCTGAAGCATGAACTTTATCGAAAGCGGATGAAGATATCCTCGGTCGCTTCAATAGAAAAAATTCTTCGTAAAATGCGCATAAGTCGTTTGAGATGGCAAGGACATGTATAGCGAATGGACACCAGTGCTCCGACCCGTAGAATCTTCGAATCAAACCCGGAGGGCCAACACAGTAGAGGAAGGCCTCGCCTTAGGTGGCGCGCAAAAGTAGAAGGGGAACCGACTTGGAGTACGCAACTGGAGGTAACTAGCTAAGCACCGGTCTAAGTGGAGAGGCTTTATCGTTGATACCCAGCTGCACCCCGAACTGTAGTCCCACCTAAGTAAGTAAGTAAGTAAGTAAGTAAGTAAGTAATGGTCTTCATTTGTTTATAGCCTCTCTATTGACAAAAGTGTCTAATATTTCGAACTAACATTTGACAATATGATTATATCATTACAATGAAACATACTGCTGAGGTGTTCAGCAGATCGAGATCTTCAGCAGAATTTTGGAAGGGTGTAAAATATTTCAATGGGAAAGTTAATTTCATTGTATTCAAATTGCAGGCACCACAGTTAAGGGAACATTTCAGCAAACTCCAAAGTCCCGTCCAAATTTCCCCAGCTTTTCATTATGTATTTCTTTCCAAGGTGTAACAAGTCAACAAGCTACGGGAGATGACTACATGACTTCCAGTTCTATAAAAACTGTGGAAATGAAGTTTTTGTAGCATTTCAACAAAATTTTCGAAAGAGCCGATGTTTTTATTTTCAATTATTGCAATTATTTTCCCATTCCACTGAAAATGTTACTATGATGATCCAAGGAATTACCGGGACATATCTTTCTTAAATACATCGGCTATGCTGCTCGTAAATATACTGCTTATTCAGTGGGTCTCTAATAAGAAAATTTTTTGAGATTTTTAAGCGGGTTTCAGAAAAAAATATTCAACCATAGATCAGATTTTTTCGCTTATTAATATCGCTATAATTTACAAAAGCCAACACAAGAAATTCTATGCCTTCTTTGTCAATTTCCGTGCAGCTTTTGACTCAATACCACGTGAGGCACTTTTCTATAAACTCCACGTAATAGAGATGTCTAATAAAGTTATCAACATTTTAAGGGCTTTTTAGCATACGTCTGGATTGGAGAAGCAAGGTTGCATACTGAGCGCGCTTTTATTTATTCTATTCGAGATAACCGATCTTGCAAGGGGAGGGGACGAATTGAACTGAACCAAGTATTGCGCCCTGCGCTTATGTATGCAGACATCTCTGATACAATCAAGAGGATGCAGTTGATGATGAACCTGAGTGTTAATCAATCTTGAAAAGTCGAAGATGATGTTATTCAAAGGTGGAAGTGCTAGGTATTCGCGCAACGAAAAGTGAAGTCTTCAAGGCGAACGTACTGAAATAGTGAGAGAATACAAATACCTACCTAAAACTTCTGATAACCGCAAATCTCAATATTAAAAAATACCTTGATGCAAAACTACCGGAAGCAATATCTTCAGTTTGGATTCACTGTATTTCTAATAAAAGTATAACTCACAGCTCGAAATAGAAAATATTTTGTGCAACAGCAGAAGCGATACTTTTACACGAAGCCCAATTGTAGGGTTTTTTACACTTTTGAGGATGTAGAAAGGTTTCTTCGATACTTCTTAAAACCAATTTCTCGCCTACCTAACAACACGCCTAATTATGTATAACATATACATTCCTGGACGACTGCACTTCGAGTATATGTAAAGTTAAAGTATCCAAGATAGAACAAGGCAGGCTGCCTAAGCTAGTACTCGGTCATATCATTTCAAGAAGAGGTCATTTTTATCAGAATTGGGAACGTTTAGAATCTGAATACGGTTTCAATCTTAGTTTAACAACTGTGGATCAGGCTACAGCCTTAAGATCAATCAATAGGACGATATAGATACGTAAAATACGCAAACGATGCTCCGAGGTCCAAACATGGCGTATACTACTCGCGACTGAGATATGATTTACAGGATGAAATATACTGTTTTAAACAGTAACTCAACCAACAAAATAAGTCGACTATTGAAAGTAAGAGCTGATTCAGCTGATCTCACTTACTTTTGTTCCGCCACGTCCAGAGCTGCCAATCTTTTGCGATCTGTGTAACAACAATACGAAAGAGGACATTTTACACTTTTTAGAGATATGCCCTATTTTGAAGGAATACCGCCTGAGATACTTTGGGGCGACTGTGCTGGATGAGGAGAGAATGCTGAACATTTTCAATGAAACCTGTGAATACAACGCGTTGTATAACTACACTACGAATGCGTTAATGTACAAAAAATGTATCATGAAGGAAAGTTTTTTAAATAGAAATGTCAATATAGCTAGTTTTCATTAAATGCAAATGTTTAATTCTATATGCCAATGTTGAAATTTCATAGTTTCAAACCATATAAATCCGCGTAATCGGACGGTGTTATACTTGTCGGGTTGCAGAAGTAATCGGATATAATGCTGCCGGTGCTTGAGATAATTTTAAGAAGTTATCTAGAACCAGTTTATATCCTAATGATAGGGAGAGAAGTTAAAGTTGTCTTCATACCCAAATTACCCCCTTTGCACCCCCGTTCTCACAGAAATCTAAAGACTTCAGACCTATTGGTCTATCGTTATTCCTTATAAAAACATTAGAACGACTGATTGATATCCTCTTACGCAAACGTATTGATAAGAAACTACTGTCAATGGCGCTTTCAACAATGTCATACATCAGTGATAGCAGATGCATTATCGAACCCGAAGGTCGTCAGCTCACTTTGCGAATTGATTAATCTACTGCTTAATTGTTGGACTATCAACTTCAAGCTGGGTAGGACGTCTACTAGAAAATTTGTCAGTAGAGACACTTCTTTGGAATTTGATGGTTAATGAATTTTTGATAATCCTGGAAAGCGAGAGATGGACGGCGATCGCTAATGCAAATAACGTTGCTTTAGCTGTTTCGGGAAAGCACCTAAATACTCAAAAATAACTTCTTCAAAACGCTTTCAATAAGCCAGGCGATTGGGTATGGTTTGGGTGTAAACCCACACAAATTTGAACTAGTACCTTTCTCCAGGAAATATAAAATGTCGTTAGTCGACCCTTTCTCTATCAATGGCATCACCTTAACTTTCTCTGAGAAACCAAAATATGTGGGTCTTATCCTGGATAGGAAGCTCAGCTGGAAAACTTACATTTAAGAAAGCATTAAAAAAACAACAGTAGCGTTGCTCTCTTGTTCGGGAGCATTTCTGGTTGCTTCGTATTGTTTGCACTCCAGCAGGACGTGCTCAGCGTTTTAGGCTTTGCCTTCACATTGACGACATAATAGGTCATCTGCGATGTCATACTTGTAAAGAAACTCACTTCAACCCCCGATGCCATTCTATATGCGCAGCATACTTTAGTGATGCTCTTCTATGCACATATTTTATACTTTACATGTACATACAAACTTATCCCTGTTGCCGGTGCCCATGTAGGGGCTACGTACATGAGGATTGACTTGTTCACTGTTGCGAGCAGATTCCTTATTGGCTGCCACGGTTGTGTATGTTATGTGTTCTCTAAAGTTGAGCCTATGATCAACAGCACCTCTAGATACTTTATGTACAGCTTTGACTCAATAGAGTGTTCTCCTACCTGGCGCTTAACATTCTTGCGCCTGCTTACGAGGACAGCTTCAGGTTTTGTGGTCCGCTAAATTCAGGCGGTGTTGCCGTTTGTCGTCAGCTACTCTGGGGTTTTAGCTACTACCACCACCGCGATGTCATCGGCGCATCAAATTATGTCCACTCGTCTTGGTCTCCGCATACGCAGTACTTCAGAGAAGGGCCTAAAACTGATTCCTGTGGAACTTCTCCTATAATTTTCTTCGTCCATGTCATAGAAAAGGGTTCCGTCATCAAAATAATTTATGATTATTGACAGCAGGTAGCTTGGCACTCGAATATTCCTCAGCGCTCTCATAATGAAGTTCCAACGGGCCGAGTTGAACGCATTTTTTACATCGAGCGTAACTACAGCCCATATCTGGTCCCAGATATGGCTTCGTGTGCAATTTCACAGACTGGAAAGCCCATTGTTTCCTTTGGTGTACTGGTCAAGTCTGTTGCGGATAACTCTTTCCAGCACTTTCCCTACCGTGTCTAGCACGTATAGTTGTCTGTACGAAGACTATTACTCTGGGGCGTGATGCCTTTCGGGACTAATATACCAGCATCTGTCGTTTCCATTGCAAAGTGAATTTTCCTTCAGTTAGGCATCTTCTATAGAGGTTTGCAAACACCTCTGGTTGGGTTTTAATGGCTTCTTTAAGGACGAAGTTTAAGATCCCGTCCATTCCTGGAGCCTTATTGCTTTTCATTGGACCCGCTGCTTCCAGAACTTCTGCAGCTGTGATGGGTTGTATTGGTTCCGTATGTTCTGTTATTATACGGGGAGGATGCACACTGGTATTTTTTGGGAATAACCCCGGTCGCTATAACATTCAGTTTGGTTTGGCATGTCGGTGCAGCTGCCTTGCCACTTTTAAGTTTCTTCATAACTATTTATAGGCGTTTCACCATGGGTTCTTCTTTTAATGAGTTTCCGAAGTTCCTTTCTTTTGCTCAAGAATTCTTCTCGTATTTCTTCGGAACCTTCTCTTTGTGTTTGTCTTGCTTCTGGCGCCTTCACATTTTAAGACAGTCTGCTCTCAGGTTACCGATGCAATCTTTTCACTAGTACTCCGGAGTTCGCCCATTCGCATTGCCTTTACGTGGCATGGATGGGTCGCATACTCGGGTGAGGGAAGTTGTCACTTGTTTGGCCTGTTCTTTAGCTGTGCTCCTGAGAATTTCCATGGGCATCCCTTTATCAGGACTGTTACTTTCCAGCCCAACTATTGTAACTTTTCAGTAGCTCCTTGATACTGGAACCGTCTTGGTTCTGTTGTTTCAAATATGTTGGCCCGATGATCACTGTTTGTATAGAGATCGGAGTCATGCCATTTTGTTTTTCTCGCTATGCATCTACTGTCAACGTCCAACACCTGTTGGAACTCCACCATGATTGCGCTCGGTAAGACAGCTGAAGTGTATGCCTTGAATTTTGGCACGTCCCTATCACCGCTTTCTTAGTGGAGTCATCTACCCATCTTGAATTGACGCGTAAAGTTTAATTCTGCACGTATATGAGAACTAGGTCTGCTATTTCCTTTTTGATTGTCTGTGCAAGCAGATCTTGTGCAGCTTCGCAATGATTGAGATTTATCTGGATGCACTTCATTGTTTCTCTACCCGATCTCGGATCGCTTTTTTGTATGCGGTGCATCTAAAACTTCCAGTCGGGTGCTTATTTCCACCTTTGCAGTTCTGGTCAGATATGGCCCACTTTGGGTCTTCAGTGCACTTTTTCGCTATGTGTTTCCTTGCTTGCCTTGCAATACACTTAATTTTTCCAATGCCCTGCGATATGCCGTACTCAAGGCATTTAAAACATTTTGTAGGTGTGATGTGCTCGCCTACTCAGCAGGTGTCATCACCGGGCACTGTCTAATAGGCAAGCGTGCTACAAGGAAGGGCCTTTTTGCGAGCTACTTTTGTAGAAGCTGCATGGATGAACAAAAAGAAACTATTCCTCACCTTCTTTGTTTCTGCCCCAAATCTCTTCCGCAAAAGAAATTTTTTTTTTAGGAGCCTTCTATTAGTTTTATATACATGATCTGATAAACATAGACGTCAAGAGCCTATTACGCTTTATCACAAGTTCAAAATGGTTTAACGAGTATGAAAAGAAAAACTTTGTCCTTAGCTTTTCTAAGCTGATAACCAACCAACTAACTAACGAATCTTTCTGATTTTAAATGAAAATCATTTTCTAAATCGAACATTTTTTAGAAGACTAGGTTTCAAAAAGAGATCATTTCCATATTTAAGTCGATATACGACGATTGAATATATTTAAAGGATTGTCTATCAAGTGCTGTTAAACGAGAGCACAACACTGTTTCGTTTATCTAAAATGTATTTAAACTGCTAACAACTGTACATCGTTCAACTTAACAACTCAATTCTCCCAATTACATGAACTCACGTTGAAGAGGCTCTTGTCTCACCAATCTAAAACTCATTTCAGGCAACAATGGAGGCTGCAATGCCGCCAACACATCCGACACCACCAAGAACCATATTCTACATTCATAATTTCCATTTTCGACGCAACAACAGCTGCAATACAATTACAAAAGATTCAAATTTGCATACACTGCATACCAAGTGACTTCAGCGGAATACACCTACTATTTACTCTTCTATGAGGCCGCGGACGCTCAAGGGAATCCTTAATATATTCTTCTTTATACCCTATCCTAAGGGTATATTAAGTTTGACACATAGTTTGTAACATAGAGAAATAATCGAGATAGACCCTATAAAGTATATATATTCGTGATCAGCATCAATAGCGAAATCGATTGAGCGATGACCGTCCGTCCGTCCGTCCGTCCGTCCGTCCGTCCGTCCGTCCGTATGTCACCGCTTTTTGGGCCTTAAATTTTGAGCTAGGACGATGAAATTTCATATCTGGGCTTCTGAGAAAAAGATACAGTACAAGTGTAAAAATTTTTGAAATCCGCCCACTGCCACGCCCACTTTTTCATAACTTCACTAAATTATATGAAACCGAAAAATTTTGTTAAGAGCAAATATTTAGGCATTCAGATTCCCTACAATCCACCCATACAAAAGTTTTGGCCACGCCCACTTTTTGGGGGCGTTTTCATCAAAAAACCGATTTTCATGAAATTTTACATGTAACATCCTCAAACGTTGGACATTATAGCTATATTTGAGTACAAAATGCAATTTGGCCACGCCCATTTTATAGAGAGGAGGATAGGGTATCATACGATCCGTTCCAGACGGATTGTAGCTTTTCTGTATGTTTTTTTTTTGTTTTGTTCACTCATTCTTACGGGGTGTTCCATCCTCTGTGGCCCTATCTGCAACTTGCATTTGTTGATACAAACCAAGAAGGATGCGACAACTCGGTGATATCCAAAGTTGACAAAATGAGAACATAAATCTTCCACTGTCAAAAAAACCCATATACCTATGTACACCTTTTTGTATAGAAAATTAAATAACCAAGGATATAGTATTTACGTTTTCGTTGGGAAACTCTTACACTCATTCGTTCGTATTCTGAGAATTTTGTGTTGCGCTCTCTCCTTGCAAGTCGTTATTTCCTATCCGTGGCTGCATTTTGTCAGTCCTTGCTGCACTGGTAAGTTTACGATGCATTCAGTTGGTACTTAAAAGTATATTTCACGTAAATCCATTTTTATGCAAAACTGAAAACGCTGAACCCTCTTAGAAGAACTTCTTCTACCATACGTGCCCTTGGAGTGTTGGTTCGACTAGGAGGCGAATATGCTGTGCTCCTCGGGCCATAAACGGAGAGTTGTTGCACCCTCATCTTCGTTTGCTCTGTGCGCTGGGGTAATATTTGGTGCTGCCGCCGTCGGCGGGATTTTGGTAAATGTTAGGTTATACTCGGGATAACGATGGTGAATAAGTAGTAGATACATGTGAATATGAAATAGATACATTTACCCGTACTCGTTTCATAAATGGAATATTCTTTCTCCCACCCGACCGACGCAGAGTGCAATGCCGCAGGGTGAAACGTGCAGAAGAACCAGAACCGAACAACATTTGGAAAAAGGTCGCAGAGGAGATGAGTTTTTCATTCGATTAAAGGTAGCAAGAGATAACCGTCATAAGGTCGAAGAGTGGGCCATACGAAGCGCCCCATGAGTTATAATAATTTTGAATTGATATTGAATATTGAATATTCTTAGGAAAATTTCCCGAGTGCTGGGAACGGTATCGCGACTTGCTAATACAGTCACGTCTTGCGAACTCTGAAAGGATATTAAAGTGCGTGCAGCCAATGCTGCAGTGAGCGCTAGGGCACGTTGCGTTTCCGTACGTGCGAATGGCAATATACATTTGGGCCGTGTCACCTGTTTGCGTGAGGGGGATTCCAATTGTTTTGTTATGGATTTTTTCTTTTGCCGTTGCCATCCTTTCGTGCCTTGCTCTAGTTGTTCGTTTACTTACGAGCTTATTGTACTGAAATTGGATGATTGTTGGCATTGTGCTGCTGGTTTCTTGGTAATAACTTTGCCATAAGGACGTTTATTTCGAATGTAAATCAGGTGTCAGTTCATTTTGATTGCGGAATTGTATGTTAGATGTTTCTTGTGAACGACATGCGTTGTGAACATACTCCAAATGGTTTATTAGGTAATTGCGGGTTTGAGATGGGTGTGTTTGTTATTAACTACATACATACATATGTAGGTAGGGTGGGTTGATTTTCATATTTGTAGACAGATTTACAATTATGTAGATGAACATGGTTAATTTGTTGATTTAAATTTATGCTTAAATGGAAGAATATTTTAGGTATGCATGTAAGGAGCTCTAAATATTCTAGATAAGTATGCAAGATGTATAGTCGAGCTTCCAACAATTTGTTAAGACGGCTGTTACAATAAAGCAATAGTGAATGAGTAACAAGAGAGCGACCAACGAATTGATAGCGTGTACTTCAAGCACTTCTCAACAACTGGAGTATATCCTGCCGCAGAACAAACGGCGAATTAGAAGAAAGGATCAAGCTTGTATATATTCTGTGGTTTTCACATACTTACAAACCTCTCCAGTTAGAGCGATCTTTGGCTAACTGCTTCCAGGTCCTATTCCACTTGTGCGCGGCACCTGAAGCGAGATCTTCCTCTACTTCGTTTTCCATCCGCGTTGGATTCGAAGACCCTTCGGGCCGGAGCGTTGATGTCCATTCGCTCTCCATATCTTAGCCATCTTAGACCACTGATGCCCACTTTTTTGACCAGGTCGATGTCACTGTACAGTTCGTTGAATCTCCTCCTTCAAATCCCGTCATCGCAAACGGGACCGAAAATCATTCGAAGAATTTTGGGCTCAAAACTACGAACGATATCTTCATACGCCTTTATTAACGTCCATGCGTCTGCGCCATACAGCAGGAGTGGGATGATGAAAGTCTTATATAGCGTCTCCTTAGTGTTTCTTGACAAGGCCTTGCTACTCACTTGCCTTTTTAGACCAAAGAAACAGCGATTGACTCTTCGTTTGATTTCTAATGTGATGTTGTCAGAGTTTATAGCGGATCCTAGGTAAGCAAAGCTTTTTATTGGGTCGTTCTGGCCGATTAGTCGATGTTGTGTGTCCCTTCTTGTTGACACCATATACTTGGGTTTTGCCCTCATTCACAACTAAACCCATTTTTGCCGCTTCTGTTCCAATACTTTCAAACGCACCAGTGACAGCTCGCTGTGCCTGATGATGATGTCAATGTCCTCAGCGTATGCAAGTAATTGTACAAACTTTGGAAAATTGTGCCTCTGGGGTTAGCTTGCGTGTTTCGTACAATTTTCTCAAGTATGATGTTAAAAAAGTCACATGACAGTGCGTCACCTTGTCTAAATCCTTTTTTGACATCAAAGGTGTCGATGAGATCGTTACCGACCTTGATGGAGCAGTGAGCGTTCTCCATCGTCATTCTGTAGCCCAAGTATTTCAGTTTTTTGTGGGTTAGTACCACATGTTCTAGCATTGCACTGGACTCATCGCAGAACCTTCAAACACCTCCTTCAGATATACCTAGTTTCCTTAGGTTCTCCGTGAGTCTACAATGCCCGGTTAGAAAGCTCGTTAGGATACGAAGGTAATTCTTGCTCATGCTGATGCATGATTAGTATCTTTTTCGGTTATACTGCACTAGAAGTTTCTTGGTTTGCTTTATTCCCTGAGTGTTATTCCAGGTTTTTGCCCTATTTTCCCTCTCTAGTTTCCTGAATTCTTTTTTGAGGGTATGATCACCTATTTCGGAAAATGGTTCTGCACCTATGAAGGTTTTCGATGCTCTCTTTCTTGCTACGTATTCGACCATTTCATTACTCTCCATTCCCACGTGTCCAGGTATCTAATAGATGGTAACCTTGTTTTTTCTACCCAGGTTACAATATTTCATACATACTACACATCTCCCCTTTTAAGAATAGAAGAAAATGTTTAACTAATAATTCATACATATTAATAATAATTAATAATAATAGGTATTACAGCAATTATGATGGAGTATATCTTTCTGGTCTTAATACAGTTCGACCATGACGAGTAGTTGCTACAAAATTAGGTATTCCAGTTCGTACTTCACCGGTATTGCTTCGGCCCACTCTTCTTTACTCAGGATTGTTACTGTTCGAAACCATCTCGCTAGCTTGCGCATCGACCACATGAGCCTCATTAGGCACATTGGAAATGTCTTTCCTGTAACTTGAGACAAGATGGAATGAATTTCGACGGAATTTACCTCTTTCCGTTTCCGCTTGGCAACAATTGGTAAGGCCGTTCCCAATTTTCGATTCATCAACATTTCAGCTGGGCTTAATCCATTGACTATAGGCGTTGCCCTATATTCTAGTACAGCAAGGTAAGGATCTTCATTTTTCTTGAGAATGAGTTTCAGGATCTTAACTGATGCCTCGATGAAGCCGTTGATTTACGGAAACCTTGGACTGGACGTAATATGCGTGAATCCCCATTGTTTAGCAAATTTCCGGAACTCTGACATCTCGAGCTGCTTAAATTGTGGTCTATTATCAGTCCTTATTACCTCTGGAATACCGTGTCTAGAAAAAATAGACTTAAATTGTGAAATTAAGCAATTGGTCGATTGATTTTCGAGAAGAGCAAATTCTGGATATCGTTAGTAATAATCGGTAACAATTATGTAAGTTTTTAAATAGATCAGCTCGTACCATCTGCCACGGTCGTTTTGGAAGTGACGTGGGGTTAAGTGGCTCATGTCTCAGAACAGTCTGTCGAATGCAGACTTCGCATCCTTTGACGACCTGGTCTACTTGCCTTGAACAGCCTAGCCACTACACAGACTGCTTAGCGCGTGCTTTGCATTTGTTGATCCCAAGATGCCCTTCATGTATCCGCCTTAACATTTCTTCACGTAAACCACCGGGGATGACTAAGCGATTACCATACATGAGCATTCCATCGTTGATCGCTATTCCACATCGGTCACCATAGTACTGCCCTGCCTCAGGTAAAATACTGTTTTTATCTGGCCATCCCTCCTGCACATACCTTGTGACTTCCTTTAATGTCTGATCTTCCTGTTGGGCTTTCCTAATCTCTTCAAGCTTATTGTTCGTTGCTGGTAGTTCTGCGATGTTAGATTTAATGAAGGTGTTTAAGTCCTCTTCACTTTCTAAATCGTGATCTAAAGATGTGACTGGACTTCTGGACAAGGCGTCAGCTGCAATTAAGTCTTTGCCCGGAGTATAATATATTTTATACGTAAATTATACGTTGGGCGTACTTTTTCTCGCTTTCTGAGAGTATCCTGGATGCGTAAGCAACTGGCTCCAACATGCCATCGTTATCCTCCTGTCGCAAAACTGCTCCTAGCCCGAAAGAAGAGGCGTCTGTAGAGACGATCGTTTTATGATTTGGTTCAAATCTTTTTAATACTGACTCCGTAGTTAGAATATGTTTTAATTTCAGAAATGCATTGTTTTGAATTACATTCCATTGAAAACTGACATCATTACGCAAAAGTTCATCAAGTGGCTGGCAGATTGTGGAAAGATTTGACCCGAATTTTCCCAAATAGTTAACTACGCCTAAAAATCTTCTTAACTCAGCTACGTTTTGTGGTGGTGAATACTCCTTGATCGCTTTTACCTTTGACTCTCCTTGATGAATGCCGTTATGGTCTATTCGTTGGCCCAAAAAATTAACTGAAGTAATCCCCACTTGACACTTCTTGCGATTTAAACTTACACCATTCAATTCCAGCTGCTTTAAAACTCGGCGAAGATTACAGTCGTGACTGTCAATTGTAGACCAATGTACGAGGATGTCATCCGTTTGGCACACCACTCCCGGGATCCCTTCAATAATGCGTAGAATTTGTTTTTGGAATACATATCTCCAGAGCGCTCGATATCCCAAATGGTAGTCGACAAAAGCAATATCTGCCGAAGGGTGTGATGAAAGTCTTTAATAGCTGTGACTGAGGTGAAAGTTTTACCTGCCAAAACCCGTTCTTGGTATCTAATTTGGTGAAATATTTGGCGTCAGCCAGCTGAGCGAGAGTGTGGTCGGCACTTGGCATAGGATCTACTTCACTTTCGACACACTCATTAAGTTTCTTTAAGTCTATGCAAAGACGTATATCGCCGTCCGATTTAGGCACTATAACTAGCCTCGGGTTTCTAACTGGATTAATTGTGATACACGCATTATTTAAGTCATAAGTTATGATCCTGTGATCAGACATAGATGGCTCACTAGCTGCTCCCTAGTCCCTAACAAATCTACTCAGGCTGTGGCTCCCTAGTGTAAGGTCAAGTACCTCCTGCCTAGCTCGAGTTACAAAGGTGGGGTTTGACCTACATTATACGTATCAAGAGAAGAGCCTAAAATTAAATCTATTAAAGACTTACTCCTGATATTGGTGTTGGTACTCCCCCAGATAGTGTTGTGCGCATTAGCATCACATCCAATCAGCAACGGCAATTATAGTAGTCCACAAGGCATTGCAGAACCATAGACACTGTTGGTTCGTCCCCAGCACAATACACTGATGTGATGATGATGGTGCGGCATACTCCTTCAAGCCCCAGATTTACCTGCAGAGGCACCAAGTTTCGGGTAGCGTACTCTGAAAGTAAAAAAAACTAAACTTTTTGTTAATAAGAATGCAAGCTCTTAGATTAGATACTCGAGTGTCTAAAATTACCTTTACATTTTGGCTAGTTTTTGACTGATCCTGTGAGGATCCATGGTTCCTAAATAACTACAACACGAAGTTCCTTAGTTGAGAACATTCGTGCTATTACAGCTGATGCCGTCATGTCATGTTCTCGAACTCCCTCGGCTACCAGTTCAGCAAAAGAAGCAAGTGCTTCAACCCGCTACGGATCTGTTTGGTCCACTGTGGGTTCTGTCCTTCGCAAAGTTGGTTTTAAGAAAGATTGACCCACAATCTCTTTGGGCCCTTATGACATCATAGGACTGCTGATCGATTCCAACGCCCAGTACTTGCCCGATTACCTCTTTTCGAACATTCAAGACCTTCCACAATTTGACGTTCATGCCATCGTTTTACGCTTCGAGGAATGTCAGTGTGGTTTGGTGCTCCTGGTCAGCGCTTCGTGGGAAGTAAATTGTTATTAAATGGGCACATTACATCTCCTTCCTACACCTCGCAGTAAGGCCCACTTCTTTAGCCATTCAGCAGTCTGCAGAGTCTCGCAGTGGACTAATACCATCCGAAACTTGAAATGTATGCCCCGGAAAACCGCTGAGTCACTAACCAATACGTAGTCACCAAACAAACGTGATTTTTGCCCGGATTTTCGAAAGCAATCATTAGCGCAGAGATCTTATTTTAAGACAAAAGCCCAAATGTGCCAGAAATGCCTGAAGCATGACCATTCCCACACGGAGAGTCATAACGGTGGTAAAATACAACCGGAGACAGTCAATTAAAATCGCACGCGCACAGAAAGCTCTCTTGTGAATATTGGTGTGAGATCTGCTACTGGACACTATTTTCAACTTCGAGCTCTACTAAATAGTGGTTCACAGGCCTCCTTTTCAGTGAATATGCTGCTCAGCATCTGCATCTGCATCTGCGGTGAACCCGAACTTCCGTTCCTGTAACGGGAGTTGGGGGGACAATAGCACGAAAATCCAAGGGCCTGGTCCAAATTTCGTTAAGCTCTCTCAGAGAACCACATTTTGCAATCAGTGGCGCAGCTTTTATCTTTCCACGATTGGGACATCTAATGCCTTGGATCTCAAGCCATTTACTGAATTTTTAGACCTGGAACTAGCTGACCCGAAGTTCTATGAGCGTGGATCTATTGATTTCATCTTGGCAGTTGACCTGTTTGGAATTACACCATTAAATAATAGTGAAATCAAGCAGTCATCAATCAATGCTCCTGTAGCACAACGTAACCACCTGGGATGGGTAACCAACGGACGCTTGCCAGAACCCATAACTCTAAAGTTGCGCACCAACTTTTTTCCATTCACATTTGCTGAATTCAATGAATTAATTCAGGATATGTGGAAATTCAACCAGCAAGAAGATGTCGAATCTAATTCAAACATAACTCGAGACTAGCGCGTCTGCGAAGAGTTTTTTGAACATACTGTACGTCGTACCTGTTCCGGACGCTACGTAGTCAAGTACCCGTTCGAAATCTTCATCGACCGAGTTGCGTTAGCCAGACACAAAGCAGGGCGCATACAACCTTTTAAGTGCCAGCAGTATATCTTGGAAAAGGATCCTATATGTAGATTTTATACGATGAGTTTAGAGAACCTGTTCAGGAATGTGTGTGAATGTGTTTGCTACATTTCTCGTCATGCAGTGTATACAGAAACAAGTTCAACCAAACTAAGAATCGTGTTTAATGTCTCTAGAAAATGAGATGATGCTGACATGCAGCGCATCATATAGAAGGACAAAAATTGCACTCATAGTATATATAGATTCCTGAGCGTCTCCTGTTATCCCTATTTGACCATTAAAGTTCTCCACACCTTGGCCAAGGACGAAGAGGCGGATTTTAGCCATGATTGTTCAAACGATTATTTTTATGGAGCGGACTCAGTTGCCGCTACCCTCGAACTGCAAGGACAACTTCAACAGGTGCTGCAGCATGAAGGTTTCCTACTTTATAAGTGGAATTCAAATGCAACCAAATTTCTACAAAATCTTAATGTTCAGGACTGTAAGCATGATATCCGATGTGACCTGAACTTGAATCGTGACACTATAGTTCTATGGTTCTGTGTTTCCGATATACAGTCAGTCACGAAAGTCTACATACAGCGCTGAAAAGTGCTAAATTTGAATTGATAGACAAAATTTCAATTTTGTTTTTTACTAGATAACATTATTATTGTTTAAAAACATGATTCAAAACAAAAACAAATCATATCCTCACAATAATTCAAAGAAAACAAGAAAAAGCCAAAAATTCAATTCAAATTTAGCACTTTTCAGCGCTGTATGTAGACTTTCGTGACTGAGTGTAGGATTGTATGTAGAGTACGTGTCAGTTTCATATCAGGACTAAACATTAAAAGGTAGCAGCTGTCGGATGTTGCAAAAATTTATGATCCACCATATCTTTTGGCTTCAGTACTTGATCACAGGAAAGATGATTTGAAACTGAAGAAATGTTCGCAAGGAGCTGCCTCTCATCGAGAAAATTAAAGTGGCTAGATGGATGTATCAACAGATACCCAGAGTTCCCAACTACACGTGATGCTTCTACAACTGCCTAAAGTGCTGTTTCCTATATGCGAGTGAAAACATCAGAGGGAGAGATAAAGATGTCAATTCTCATAGCCAAGGCTAAGGTGTCACCACTAAAGAAGATCGCCGTACCATGCTTGGAACTCAATGGAGCACTGTTATCTGCAAAAAATTAATGCTATCGTTCTAAAGATGCTACAATTCCCATCCATATAAATCTATTGGAAAACACAAGCAATATATGGCTAACCGAATAGCCAAAGTCCAAGAATTAATATCTATCGATTTTGGAAGATATGTGTCAACAAAATCCAATCCAACTGATGTCGCCTCGCGTGGTGTATATCCCTCTCAACTTGCTAACCTTAACATCTGGTGGCATGGTCCAGCATAGCTGCATCAAAACGAAACGGAATGGCCGACGCAAAACCAAATTTTTAGTGAAGTTGTCGAAGTTACCGCATTATTGACCGACCCGTGCCTTTCAATGTCGGTCAAGGACTTGGAATGAAATTTACTTAACAAGTACTCAACCTTTAACAAACTGATTGCTGTTATTTTCTGGTGCCAATGATTTGTTGCTGCGATTTTAAAGAAATCTTATGATACATCTGAGAAAAAAGCATTGCTTTGCGATTTGTATAAGGTATGTTTTATTAACAAAGTTTCTTGTCTTGAGCAAGTTATTAAAATTAAATCCGATGATACACGATGAAGGTACCATTCGGTTCAACGTTACGCTAAGAAACGCTATGATACCTGCTTCCGAAAGATATCCGACCATTTCACCGAGAGAGAGCCAGTTGAGTACAATGCTCAATGCTCAAGCACACGACTGTACTATACATGGTGGCACTCCACTATCTCCGCAAACACTACTGGATAATCAACGCACACTCCTTTATTCAGAAGTTCATTCAATTATGGTAAGCCTTCCCATTCACCTTTGCAACCCCGCACCTATTTGGATTACGACGGTCCATATAAGATTCGTACATCAAAAGAAAGAGAGGAGGAGTTCTATACCATACTAAAGCAGATCGATGCCATTCTTAACTCGAGACCTCTTTCAGCTATGTCAGACTATCTCACAGACCTAGTCGCTTTGACCCTCGGGCACTTTACTGGATATAAAGACCGGTAACCGGGGATTTTTGAACACGATGGAGTTGCGTATATATGCATGAGCTCTTGTACTAACTCGGGATGAACGCACACCACCCACTAAATGGGCTTTGGGTCGTATCCTTGAAGTGCATGCGGGAGACGACGACCTAGTTCGGGTTGCGACTGTTGATTATAAGAAGGGCCATTTGCAAACTAGTGGCACTTCCAATCGACAACGAACTAGGAGGTTTACGCGATGGCCGGCAAGGTGGAATACGATTCGTGCAAGCAAAGATCAAGGGGGTATACATCTACAGTTGTTACGAATCTCCAAACAGCACACTGGAGGAATTCCAGGGCATACTGAATAGGCTCGTAGGTGATGCTAGAGGGCGTAGTCCAGCAATTATAGCTGGCGACTTCAGCGGACCCATCGACTCATACTAGATGTCCACTAATAGATGGACCGAGACTTCGGAGAAGTAGATTTCTACTCAACGCATGGGCCACCGACTAGGTAATCAGGCGGACAAATAGAGGAGGCGAAGCTCTGCTAGAAGCCACGTCATCACTCGATGTCATACTGCTTAACACAGGAAACGAGCACACCTTCAGCAGAAATGGCGTAGACTCCATAGTGGATATAACCTTTGCAACTAGTTCACTAGCAAGAGGCGGAAGATGGAGAGTCAGTAAGGATTACACCCACAGTGATCACCAGGCCATCCTAAGCGAAGTACAACCAAGGAACGTCTCCCAAAAAAGGCACAACAAATAGGGTGGAAAATAAAAACACTCGACGAAGACACTTTCACCTTGATCTTCGGAGAATCTACGATTAACCCAGGAACAGCAAATGCGATGGCCGCTGATGTTACCAAACAAATATCTAGGGCTTACGATGCATCCATGGTTCGGAAAACGACAACAAACTGCCGGCCACCAGTGTACTGGTGGAACCAAGAGATATCAGAGCTACGCAGCAAGTGCCATAGAGCTCAACCGGACTGGATGGCATACCTAACAAGGCCCTTAAGTTAGCTATCAAAACAAACTCAGAGGCATTTGTGGTACACATGTCAACAGGTGCTTAAATGAACGAGCGGCTCATATGCAACCGACTGCAGGTGGCAATTGATGAAGTTGGTTGAAGGACTCTCGAACCAGTAGTATGGCTTTAGAAAGGGGTCGTAGTAGCTGCTATACGGAGGGTGACTTCAATCTTGGAGGAAGCTATCCAGGGTAGGAGATGAAGAGGAGGTGCAAAGAAATATGAAGCCGTAGTAACGCTGGACGTCAAAAATGCGTTCAACTCTTCAAACTGGGCTCTCATAATGCACTCACTCAGGTCAAGGATGGTGCCATAGCCATTAATAAAAATTATGCTCAGCTACTTCGAGAAACGGTTTCTGTTCTACGATACCGATAATGGAGTAAGGCAGTACCACATATCAGGTGGAGTTCCACAAGGATCGGTACTAGGACCCATTCTATGGAACATTATGTACGATACGGTTCTAAGACTTGGAATTCCTAATGAGGCGAAAATCATAGGCTTTGCCGATGACATAGAAATTGTGGTGGTAGCGAAACACCTGGAAGAGTTAGAGGACATTGCTAATGAATGTATTCGTCAAGTAAAGCGATGGATGTCAGCAGCTGGACTAGAGCTCGCAGAGCACAAAACAGAAGTTTTACAAGTAAGCAGTCGCAAGAAAAGAGAGGCAATTACAATCAAAGTAGATGATCATGATATAATGTCAAAACCGGCTATCAGATACCTAGGTGTGATGATCGTTGCTAGACTCGCTGACAAGGAGCACCTTGAAAGATCGTGCAATAAAGCTGCAAAGGTGAGTGCCGCCATGCCCAGAATAATGACGAATATTGGAGGACCTAGACAACAAACGAGACTAGTCCTGTCAAGAGTAGTGCAGTCCATCAAAATGTATGCCGCACCAATATGGGCCAAGGCTGTGACAGTCACGTCGTACGCAAAAAGAATAAACTCAGTCAACAGACTGTGTGCATTGAGGGTTTGCTGTGCATATCGAACAGTATCAGAGGATGCTATATGTGTCATCGCGGGGTTGCTACCAGCGGATATCCTGGCTACCGAGCTACAGAGCACCTACGATGCCAAAATTCAGGATCCCCAAGCTTCAGTCAGAGATATCCAGCTAGAAGAGAAACAACGAAGTATGGCAAGTGAGATGAACCCACTCTACAAAGGGAAGGCGGACCCATGGACTCATACCAGATGTCCACAAATAGATGGACCGAGACTACGGAGAAGTAGATTTCTTCTTAAGCCAGTTCCTAACCGGACATGGCTGCTTTCGAGCGTACCTGAATAGGTTTGGTTTGGTCTTCAAACTTTTTAAACTGCGGCGAGTCCACCGAAAATGTATACCACGTATTTTTTCAGTGTCCTCTCTTTAATGGAGAGCGCAGATTACTAGAGGAAAAAATCGGAGAAAGATCAACTCCCGAGAACTTAGTGGATCATATGCTGACATCGAGCGAAAAATGGGACGCGGTGAAGCAGGTTGCGGCAGTGATCGTGAAGGAGCTTCGACGGTTAGAAAGAGTCAGGGAGAGCATCAACGAAAATCATACTCCGAGGGGCCTCTTACGCAGCAAAGAACAGCAAACGCTGAACCGAATGTTGAATCAACAAACGGGGAAAGAAGAGCTTAAATGGCTAACCAGCCCCGCGAAGTAATACCTAACGGTGGTTCCGCGGGGAGAGCGGTTGAAGTGTGTGGGGTAAGTGTTTAGTACGTAGGCGTATTCCTGGAATCAAGTAATCAGGTCTGCGAATCGTGCATGCCAGGAACCCGGGTTACTGGTATCTTTAGAAGATTACACATCCTTCGGCGCAACCGAGAAAAAAATAAAAAAAAGCAACACTGCTAGAACCATCATTGTGTCATAATTTGACTGAGTTCTTGTCATCTACTCTCACTCTAAATAAAAATGTGGTTAAGATCGGAAGGTGGTCGTTTTAGGTGAGGTGAGTTGAAATAGAGCTACTGCTCCCTTTCACCGCAGGTGTCGGTTTAGAATTAAACTTAGTCTTGCGTTCTTCTGCCTTCTTCTTTGATTCTTCAGGTGCAAAGTCCATTTCAAGGTAACGGAAATACCATATGCTGCCAGCACGGCTGAGCCCGTTCCGAAGAGGGTCATCCTTACCACTGGGCTGGCCCGGGGGTGGTATCGGTGGGCAGAAGCGTCTTTCCTTTTAGCCGCAGCTGCTGAAAATTGTGAATTCACAGGTTTACGATCTTGGCTCGTTGCTGTCTACTTATTATTATTATTTGTAAAGGGTATTTCGAACTGCAACATAATGGTCTTTCGTACCCCCTGCTGTATTTTGGTGAGGTTTCTTGCTTGATTTGTGTTCCCCCCTTCCTACAATTCTCCAAGAATTCCTACAATTCTGAGGAATCTGAGAATGGGAAGTAGGTCTATGGTCCACGTATTCCTCTCAATGCCTCACAAAATTCTAGAATGAGCTCCGAGGCGTTATTGCACTAATTGCAGAATCTGCATAGGCCCTCGTCTGATATACCTACTTTGCTCAGGTGTTCTTTAAGGTAACCTGTAAGTATGTGTATGTGTATATTATATTAAGTTTGATACATAATTTGTAACATAGAGAATTACTTACTTACTTAGGTGGCGCTACAGTTCGGGGTGAACCTGGGCCTCAACTATCAAGCCTCTCCAGTTAGCTCGGTCCGTAGCTAACTGCCTCTAGTTGCGCACTCCAAGCTTGTTCAACTTGTGTGCGCCACCTAAGACGAGGTCTTCCTCTACTGCGTTGTCCCTCCGGATTTGATTCGAAGAATTTGCGGGCCGGAGCACTAGTGCCCATTCGCTCTGCATGTCCTAGACATCTCAAACGACTGATGCGCAGTTTTTTGACGAGGTCGATGTCGCTATACCGCTCCTATTGAATCGTCGTTGAATCTTCTCCTCCAAAGCCCGTCAACGCTAACGGGACCGAATATTTTGCGATGAATTTTTCTCTCGAAACGACCGAGGATATCTTCATCCGCTTCCGATAAAGTCCATTTTTCAGCACCGTGAAGGAGGACTAAGATGATCAAGGTCTTATATAGCGTCTTCTCATTTGTTCGGGATAGAGCTCTACTACTCAATTGCCTTCTCAGCTCAAAGAAACAGCGATTGGTAAGAGTAAATCTTCGTTTTATTTCTGCCGATATGTTATTGTCAGAATTGATAGCAGAGCCGAGGTAGACAAAGTCCCTTACTACCTCAAAGTTATACCTGTCCATTGTGGCGTTCTGTAAGCTAGCAGTTGCACAGACTTTTGAAAGATTGTGTCTCCTGTGTTGGCTTGTGAGTTTTGCAGAATTCTTTCAAGTATGATGTTATAGAAGTCACATGACAGCGCGTCACCTTGTCTAAATCCTTTTTTGACATCAAAGGTCTCGTTGGGATCTTTACCTACCTTGATTGAGCAGCGATCGCCTAGAACGATTTTAACGTCATATTTAGGACATTGCTCGTAGGTTTTGTCGAGGAGCTCGTAGAAACGTTCTTTAGTGGCGTCGTCCTTGTCTTCTGTGGGAGCGTGAGCGCATATAAGGCTTATGTTGGCGAATATAGCCTTGATGCGGATTGTCATAAGTCGTTCGCTTACATGTTGAAAGCCTATATAGCAATCACCGTAAAAGATGGCACAGTTTTTCATCCTTTTTTTGCCCGGCCCATCCCATCGCACTTCCTTAATGGCAGTGATGTCTGCCTTATAGCAGACTAGGGCCTCTGCTAATTCTTCGGCTGCACGCGGTCTGTTAAGGGTCCAAACATTCCACGTGCAGATCCGAAGATCGTTTTCCTTATTTCGATTACTGGGGTCATCAACAGTGAGTCGATCCATATCCGACGCTTGTATGCTTTTCGGAACTATTTGCTTTTTCAGTGGTCGGGAAGTTAGCCCTACGCATAACCCGCAACCTGGAGGACCAGTTCGCTTGTATACCCGTAGGACGAGGGGCCGGATTTTCCGGAGTCAGTAACCCACTTCGGGGATATGAACGCTGCCGTTTACCCATTAAGGGCTCATCCGCCACTAACTCTTTTCCAACGCCCTTTCTCAGTGTTGGAAATCCCTATAGACCTGGAGTCCGAATAAGTCAGAGCAGCTCATACAGGGATTACAACATAGAGAAATAATCGAGATAAATTTGTGATCAATATCAATAGCGAAAACGATTAAGCCATGATAATTCTATAAAAAAAATGCAGTCCCAAGGAAGATGGATAGGGTATTCTGTACCTTGTTTGTTAATGTTGATTCATGACTTGAATCTGTTTTGCTTATGATTCTCAAGAAGTCTTTTGGCTTGTCTCAGACTTTGTTGATTTTTGCAGTTTCGTGCCCTGTTTTCTTTTTCTAGCCTCCTGAATTCTTCCTTAAAAGTATGTTCACCTATTCCACAAATTGGTTTCCGCTGCACCTTGTCTTGCTAATTCATCTGGAGTTTCGTCACCTTCTATTCCCATATGGCCTGGTATCCAATAGATGATCACAATGTTATTTCTGCCCAGTTCGTTAAGTTGCACACTCCCGCACCTGTTGCTTCATCAGTTCTTCACCCGTATATGTACCATTTCTCTGTAGGTCTATAGATTGTGGATACATCGCTCCAGTCTTTCTTTTTTTTTGTAATACGTAACACGTTTACCTACAACACACAAAGTAAGCATATTCCTGTAAGACAATCTCAATGTAGTACTATATGTACAAACAAAACCAATTGTATCAACTATGTACATTAACTCTTTCGAGTGATGTAATAAGGTTTCATGAGGGATGGCTTATTATGAATCCTTTTTACTCATCTCAATTCCATTCGGCAATCAGAACGACAAGTAAGCCAGTATGTATGTTTATGAATGCATGTTTGCACGCTTTTGAACGTCAGTAAATAACCTAGGGCATTTTAATTCCCTTCAGTGCTCACGTTCTCAAAGTGGGAATACTTTTTACAGAACTTTTCATTCAATTTTCTATAGAATTGCTTGAATTAAGGAAATTGTAAACAGAGAGCTTCCACAAGGGCCTATCGTTTTCTATAATCAGTTTGTAACACACTCAAATGTATCTGTCCTTTACCGGTACATCATCATCATTGAACATCAAAATGGGTATGTAGAGTACTTGCCGTTTGATTAACATGTACATTCTCGTAAAGTACATAAATGTATATGAGTGATACATATGTATGTAGGCGTCCAGCGCTGTACTTTAATTTATAACAAACTTTTAGTGGCGTAATATAAACGTACGAGTTATGTTACTTATTTTCAAGTGGCCCATGGTAAGTTGCACTTAGACCAACCTACATACATATGTACATACATATATACGTATGCATGTAGGTCCAAGTCCAAGCAGTATAAAACTTTACGCGCCATTTCAAGATGACTCCACAAAAAAAGCGGCGAAATAGACGTGTGGAACATATGCATTCGAGCGCACAGACGCAAACAAGAGTCCATATTTCGCTTACGTCAAAATTAAGATCCACTTCAGCTGTTATGCCATACTAAGGGCAACCATGGCAGAGTACCAACAGATATTGGACGTACTTGTGGCTAATGTACGAGGAAAATCACCAGCGATTCTAGCCGGAAACTTTAATGCATGCGCAGTCGAATAGGGTAGTTCGATGACCAACAACAGAGGCGAAGCATTGCTGGGTGCGTTTGCAAGCGTTAATCTTGTACTGCTAATCCAAGGATACAAAGAGACTTTTAATAACGGCAGATCTAGCTCTATAATAGATCTAACCTTCGCCAGTAGATGAATAGCGATCTCTGATCTCTATATACAAACAGTGATCATCGTGCCATCATATGTATTTAAAACAACAGAGCCAACACGGTTCCAAGACCAAAAAGCCACTGAATACGTACAATATTTGGGCTGGAAAAGTAACAATCTAAATAAAGAGATGCTCTAGTATTGGCTAAGCATGGAAATTGCCAGGGTCACAACTATGCTAAACAGGCTAAACAAGTGACAACTTCCCTCACCCGAGAATGCCCCGTAAAGGCAATGGGAATGGGCTCACTACGGTGTACTGGTGGAACAATTACATCGCTAAGCTGCGAGCAGACTGCTTTGAAATGCGAAGGCGCCAGAATATGAGAAGTATTCTTGAGGAAAAGAAAGAAACTTCGAAAACTCATTAAAAATAGTAAAACCGAATAGTTCCAATCGCTAAGAGAAGACCCCCAACATAACCCATGGTGAAGCGCCTATAAATAAGCGTACAGACAACTGTACATGCTAGACACGGTAGGGAAAGTGCTGGAAAGAGTTATCTGCAACTGACTTGACCAGTACACCGAAGGAGACAATGGGCTTTCCAGTCTGTGAAATTGCACACAAAGCCATATCTGGGACCAGATGGAAAGGAGGGAATAATCACTACTGGGCTGTAGTTACGCTCGATGTAAAAAATGCGTTCAACTCGGCCAGTTGGAACTTCATTATGAGAGCGCTGACGAATATTCGAGGGGCAAGCTACCTGCTGTGAATAATCATAAATTATTTTGAGGACAGAACCCTTTTCTATGACCCTTTCCTTTTTCTGGGATTTCACTGGACTCATTGCAGAATCTGTAGAGTCCTTCTTCAGATATACCTAGTTTCCTTAGGTGCTCCTTGAGTTTACAATGCCCCGTTAGGAATCCCGTTAGGATACGAAGGTTATTCTTGCTCATGCTGATACATGCTTCGAATCTTTTTTTGTTGTATTGCCCTAGAAGTTCCTTGGCTTGCCTCATTCCAGGCTCTTGTCATGTTTTCCTGGTGCTTTTGCCCATGGATTCAGAGTATTTGGTTCTGGGCCCTAATACTCCTGCTCCAGTTCCTTCACCAGTTCTTGATCCATCTATGTACCACTCTGTTGTATGATTGCTCCGTTTGTAGATAGTGGATACATTGCTCCAACTTTTTTTGTTACTGAGCTTGGTAACAAAGTTCTTTTGGAAGTTAAACCTAATGATATCATCCCTAGGAAAGGCTAGGAGTGGTAGTTTTTTGAGCAGTGCATCGAATTGCCTCCATGTACTTGTCTCTTCCTATTCCTTCCTTAGCCATCCTTAAGATCGTTTTACTTGCACATTCCTCAACCACAAGGTGCAAAGGAGTCAATTCCAATAGTATCTGCAGTTGGACACGTTCTCACGGCCCCTGTGATACAGAGTCATGCCAGTCTTTGCACCTTATTGAGTGTCTCCCTCGTGGTGACTAGATTGGTTCTTTTTGCCCATGCAATCGCTCCATATGTGATCATTGGTCTGACAATAGCAATATACATCCACCTAAGGATGCTCGGGGTACCTCCCCAAAATTTGCCCGCTAGGCTTCGACAGATCATTAGAGCCCGCGTGGCTTTCCTGGTTATCTCTTCTGGGTGTTTTTTTCCAGATGAGTTTACTGTCTAGTGTCAGTATTGTACCCGACAGCCTTATTGGCCTCAGTCTTTCAAGTTTTATTTTCCTCGTGAAAGGTACTATTGTCGTTTTTGCCCGATTAAGGCTTAGCCTAGCCGTGAAACACCATTCTCGAGTTATATTAAGTCCCCTTTGTATTATTTCGCATAGGGTTTCCTCAAATTTGCCTCTGGCAATAATAACTATGTATATCAGCATATGCTTAACTGTTGATGCCATAGTTTGTAAGATTCTCAAGTAGCTCATCTACAACAAGGCTCCACATTAAGGGAGAGAGAACTGCTCCTTGTAGGCATCCTCTTGCTGTGCTGAGCTTAATGAGACCTTCTGATGTATAAGTCTCTGCTGATCTTGTGCTCAGAAGTTCATACATTCACCTGGATACTATGTTATTTACCCCCTTTCTATCTAGACCTCGCACAATTGCTGCATAAGATGTGTTATCGAATGCTCCTTCAATGTCCAAGAAGGCACACAGTACTATCTCTTTTGTTTCAAGAGCGCTTTGGATAGTTTCAGTCAGCTGGTACAGATCAGTCTCTGTAGATCTGCTCGCTCTGTAGGCATGCTGACGGTGATGAAGAGGAGATGTACGTAATACTTCCTCTCTTAAATAATTGTCCACAGTCTTTTCCATCGTTTCGAGAAGGAACGATGTTAGGCTGATCGAGCTATAGGACTTCGTAGACTTGGGTCTTTCTTCCCCATTTTTGAAATAAACACTACATTCGCCCGTCTCCACTGGTTCTATATATTGCTCAGTGCCAGACTACTTCTTAATATCCTTGCCAGATGTGGTAGTAATTTAACCTGACCCTTTTGTAATAGGATTGGTGTAATTCCATCCACCCCCAGTGACTTAAAAGACTGAAAAGAGGCAATTGCCCATTCTAAGCACCCTCTGGAAAAGATTTTTCACGCTGTTTTCCAATCTTCCTTCCGAGGTCTTTGTATGTTGGTACTGCTCCTATCGTCTGTACTCGGAAGACTGCAAGGAAAATAAGTTTCTAATAGAAGTCGTGCCCTCTGTCCCTCATTTTCGGTGAAGCTGCCATCCGGTTTTCTTAGAGACTTTGGTATTCCTCCCGTTTTTGCAAGTGCCTTATGCAATCTGGCCGCAGCAGGAGTACTAGTGATTGTCTCACAGAATTTCTTAAAGCTTTCTCGTTTAGCTTTCCTTATTTCCTTGTTATAAGAGGTCAGTGCCATTTTGTAGCACTGCCAGTCTCCAGTACGCTTCGCTGCGTTAAACAGTTTACGCGTTTTTGATCGGAGGTTTGACATTTCTGCTCACTGGGCACCTAGTTTCAAATGCAGATGTGATGGCTTCTGTTATGACCTCTACAGTGTGCTGAAGTTCTAGATAGTGAGCTGGAGCTCTCCTAATATCCATATGCTCCAGACTACTTTCAAGAGACGATACAAATAGATCCCAGTTAGTCTTCCTTGGGTTTCTAACTGGATTGATTGTGATACATGTGTTATCTAAGTCAAAAGATACTCTCCAGTCCCTAACAAATCTACTCAGGCTGTGGCTCCCTAGTGTGAGGTCTAATACCTCCTTCCTAGCTCGAGTTACAAAAGTGGGGGTATTATCTGCATTTGTTTTTGATAAGAGGAAGAAGAACTTTCACCTGGTATTACTAGGTGACAGATAGGGCGATAGGATTATGGTTCGCCGGAACTATTTCCTGGTTTTGGTAGCAGTACTAGGCTAGATACAATTTGCCAGGAATAGTTGCATACTTCTTATGAATATTGTGGGGTTACTTCTTATTGTCTCCTAGTGTAATCCCTATATGAGCTGCTTTGACTTATTCGAATCACATGTCTATGGGGATCTCCAACACTGAGCCAGGGTATTGGAAAAGAGTTTATGGCGGATGAAACCTTAGTGGGCCAAAGGCAGAACTCATATCCCCGAAGTGGGTTACTGACTCCGGAAAACCCGCCCACTTGTCCTAAGGGTATACAACGGAACTTGTCCTCCAGGTTGGGGATTGTGCATAGGGGTAACTTCCGCACCACGAAAAAACAAAAATCGATATGGATGGACTCACTGTTGACTACCACAGCAATCGAAATAAGGAAAACGACCTTCGGATCTGCACGTGGAATAACTGCTATAAGGCAGACATCACCGCCATCCAGTAAGTGCGCTGTAATGGGCCGGGCAAAAAAGGATGAACAACTGTGGCGTATACTGTGTTGATTGATATAGGGAACAGAAACAGTGTTTATTCGGATGTGGGTTCGTCATAAGCGGCAGACTTAGGCAAGAAATCTTAAGCTTTCGACAAGTAAGCAAGCGTCTTAGGACAATCCGCATCAAGGCTAAATTCGCCAACATAAGCCTTATATGTGCTCATGCCCGCACATAGGACAAAGACGACGCCACCAAAGTATGTTTCTACGAGCTCCTCGACAGAACCTACGAGCAATGCCCTAAGTATGACGTTAAAATTATTCTGGGCGATTTTAACGCCAAGATAGGAAAGGAGGACCTCCACGAAACCACGTCCGGAAATGGACTTAGGCTTATTGACTTCGCTGCGGGACGAAGCGTCACTATAGCAAGCACACGGTTTCCTCATCTTAATATCCACAAGGGGACATGGCGGTCTCCTGATCATCAAACGGTCAACCAAATTGATCATATTCCGATCGACGTAAGGCATGCCTCCAGTATTCTGGATATCCAAAATGCCACAACTAAAAACAGCTACTGTGAGAAGATTTGACGACCACCAGAATCTTCGCTCAACGACTGCTATGCAGCCATCATCAAGTGCCGAAGACCAGTGGCAACGCTGCCAACAAACCGCAACTGATGTGCTGGGTTTCACCCGACCACCACCAAGAAACCCCTGGTTTGACGAAGAGTGCCGGCAAACACATGCAGCTAAACAAGAAACATACAAAGCGGCGTTGCAAAAAAGGACTAGGGCTGCTCGTGAGCTCTACGAGCAAAAGAGACGGGAAGAACATCGGCTTCTTCAAAAGAAGAAAAAAGAGCATGAGAAACGCGCGATGGAAAATATTGAGAGACTTTACTCCAGGAATAGTGTACGGAAGTTTTACCAACAGGTAAAAAGAACGTGTCAAGCCAACAAGACCCGTATATAAACCTATAGAGATGAAGATGGAAATCTCGTAGTAGAGTCATAGTCGGTGCTGAGAATATGGAAAAATTTCTTCTGCAGACTGTATAACGGCGACGAAGACCAACACCCCGCTGTCAGGCAGAATGAACCATTCAACATAGGCGATGATAGCTAAAACTTCCGTCCACCTGACCAAAACGAAGTGAGGATAGCAATATTCAAACACAAATCCAACAAGACTGCTGGACGTGATAGCTTACCATGGCACCGTTTGCCCGATCCACAAGAAAGGAGACCCCCTCAATTGCGCCAATTATAGCTTACGAAACGCCACAATGGACAGGTATAACTTTGAGGTAGTAAGGGACTTTGTCGACCTCTGCTCTGCTATAAACTCTGACAATAACACCTCGGCAGAAATAAAACGAAGATTAACTCTTGCCAATCGCTGTTTCTTTGAGCTGAGAAGGCAATTAAGTAGTAGAGCTCTATCCCGAACAAATAAGGAGACGCTATATAAGACCTTGATCATCTTAGTCCTCCTTCACGGTGCTAAGGAATGGGCTTTATCGGAAGCGAATGAAGATATCCTCGGTCGTTTCGAGAGAAAACTTCATCGTAAAACATTTGCGTTGACGGGATTTGGAGGAGAAGATTCAACGACGATTCAATACGAGCGGTATAGCGACATCGACCTCGTCAAAAAACTGCGCATCAGTCGTTACAGATGTCTAGGGCATGCAGAGCGAATGGACACCGGTGCTCCGGCCGGTAGAGTCTTCGAATCAATCGACTTGGAGTGGCCAACTGGAGGTATTAAGCTAACTATCGGGCTAATTGGAGAGGCTTGTTGATTGAGGCCCAGGTTCACCCCAAACTGTAGTGGCACCTTCGTGAGTCTTAGTCTGGGACGGTCTTCATATTCTTAACCAAATGCATATCCAAAAGGTCATCTTTGCTTTTTATCACATATTCCTTGGGACGAGTTGGTTTTCTATACGTCCTTAAACTCCTGAGACTGGTAATGTCTTCTTATTCCTGGAGCGGCTGCTTGATTTTATCAATGAATTCGATTTCGAATACGGGCATTGTAAGAGTTACATACAAACAAAGTCACGCATTCCTGAAAAGGATATTGGTAGATCGTTTGCAATCTCACTCTCTGAAGTGTTGCAGAACATTTCGGAGTTCCAAGTAACTGTAATGCGCAAACGAATTTACTAAATACGACATAAAGTTGGATATATCATCTGTGATACCATTAGTAACGGTTAGATATACATATCTACATATGTACACATGTATCAGACTTTTCACAGTTCAATGAACGATGAGATCGTCTTCGAACCGCCAAATTGATGAGCCAAAATTACAAAGATGAATGCCATAGTGGCTTCGATTGGTCTTAGCTAGACTTACGGCCAGACCTCACTAAGATCGTCGAATTTGGATCCTAGACTCCTTGTATTTAGATTTCAACCTCCCCACAGTTGGATTTCCAATTTAAAAGTATATTTCAATATGTATATGTTCCGTAATTTCCTTTGGCCGTTATGTGCTTTTACTCAGGTGCATGCAGTACCATGAACAGAAGCAAAGATTATATTCTTATAAAAACTACGTACCACTCCACCTTCCTTATAACCTGTTCGAGTAATATCAAAAGTAAACACCTTATATCCGAATACACTGCTAATGGAAATTAATTATCTCCAACTGACTTCTTCTTGTTGATTGTTGAAAATCCTAAGTAGGACATGTGCCATAACACTCCGGTAGAACCGAAAGTGGACACTATAGCACTTTCATTACTCACCACATGCTTATACATAAATAAACTATTTACTTAATTTCGTCGACGATGTCCTGGGCTTATGCCCCTTCAAGTACATATTTGATGTCACTTTCAATTTAAAAAAAAAAAAATAATAATAATAATTTAACGCTCTCGACTTTTCTGCAGCCAACGTACGTTGATATCGTCGTCCTTATAGCTGGAGTTGGCAGAATGTATTGTGTAACCCAATACCGAGTAATTCCATTAAACGGATGTATTCATGTACAAAGTATGTGGATATATACCTACTTAGGAAATTACCTTTCCTGAGAATGATATCGCCATGGAAACAGAAGTATACTCCGATAGCTAATCCAATTGAATCCTTTTTAAGGGTTATCTTCACTCACATGTTGTGTGGGTCAAACGTTATGGATATACATATGTATGTAATAGATTCGTTCAAACATTAGATGATAGAAAAAAAATATCTGAAAAATTTTCTAAACGCCCGGCAGTCCCCGGTTGAAAGTTAGACCAGAAATAACATGTATTAGATTACTAAGTCGATTTTAATGCGTACAAAGAGATTGCAAGGGAATTATAAATTAAATTCTAAACCCAACGAAGGATGAGCGCAGTCTCCTCAATGATGTATATCCAATCAGGCCGGTTTAACTGGCAGATACATAAGCAGATTAGTTCCTTAAGCCATTAGAGGTAATGACTTTAATGTTGCTTTAACTCGTACCGAATTATAGAATAGTACTGTGGTGTATGGTAATTGGATGGTGATAGGATGAACAATTAGTCATAGTCCACAGTAAGGTACACATTATTGTAGTTATAGAGGACGTGTGACGGGATTGTTCAAGCGATGGGTGCACTCAATTGCTAGATATGAGCAGATATACTTGATTTTTAGACAAAAGTAGATACATACATATGTACATATGCATAAGAA
Source organism: Xylota sylvarum (assembly GCA_905220385.1). Taxonomy (NCBI): domain Eukaryota; kingdom Metazoa; phylum Arthropoda; class Insecta; order Diptera; family Syrphidae; genus Xylota; species Xylota sylvarum. The sequence goes on along the minus strand of LR999958.1, from coordinate 65,195,749 downwards.
ACATTTTTGAGGCTGAGTGGGTTAATAGTATAAGTGTCATGTCCAAACGATGGCCGCGAACCTAATAATTGGCTTCACCCTTTTCGTATACGTGATCCAATGTATCATTTTTGGATTTAGACACCAAGTTCTGCCGTAAAGACGTCTACTGGCCAACATGGCCCTAGTGGTACGATCGATGGCAGTTTTGATATGAGAATTTTAGATAAGCCGTTTATCAAGGATGACGCCTAGATATTTAACCTAACTGGAATAAACTAAAGTGGTGGTAGGTAGGATGGACGACTTAGACCAGTCTTTCTCAACTGCTACTCAACACCTCCACGTTGGTTCTTGCTGGGTGCCTAGGCCTAGTATCTCGACTGGAGATTGGGCAACCAACCCCTTTCGAAGGTTGTTCGTGGTATAGGACAAAAGATGGGGGAGAAGTGTTTTCTCACTAAGGTTTTCCTCTTGATCCAGGCGTTAGCAGACAAATTCCCTAGATGGAATTAACAGTGGCGTCTATTAGTTCCAGTCAGGTCGAACTATTAGTGTTATCCCTACATGAGCTGCTCCGACATATTTGAATCCCAGGACTATAGATATCTCTAATGCTGAAAGACTTGGTGGCGGAGGAGCCCCTAATGGGCCAACGGCAGCGCTTATATCCACGAAGCAGGCTACTGACTACAGAAAATCCGGTCCCTTGTCCTAGGGGTAACGAAGGAAACTGGTCCTCCGGATTGGGGGTTGTCCGTAGGGTAACTTCCCGACCACAAAAAAAAAAATTGTTCCGAAACCAAAACAAGCCTTGGATATGGATGGATTCACTCTTGATGACCCTAGCAATCGAAATACAGACAATGGCATCTATTACAGCTGCAAATATCTGGTAGAGAGCATACACCAGCTCATTTCTAAGATTTAGTCAGGCGAGTATATGCTTGAGACTGCCTGACTGGAATCTCAGCATCGTTTGCCAGATGCAAAAGAAAGGAGACCCCTCAATTGCGCCAACTACAGAGGCATCAGTCTCCTCAACCTCCAGTCTCCAACAAGATCTTAAGTGCCATATTGTGTGAACGTCTGAGACCCTTCGTCAACAACCTGATTGGCCTCTATCAGTGTGGTTTCAGACCAGGAAAGTCCACAATCGATAGAATCTTCACACTTCACACTACCCAGCATCTTGTTATTGATTTCAATGCCGCATATGACAGCGACGAGGAGCGAAATTCCGCTGTCAGGCAGAATGAACCATTCAATTAAGATGATGTTAACCATGTTAACCACCACCCGACCTGGATTCTGCGATATCTAGGCTGAAATCGAATAAAGCTCCTGGAGCTGATCGCCTGACTGCCGTGCTATTCAAACCAGCCAGCGGGGGATGACTTGAAAAGGAGCATGCACCAACACATTTGCTAAACATGGTCGGACGAAAGTATGCCGAGACCCACTAAGCTGCGTCAACTATAGAGGCATCAGTCTCCTTGCATATAAGATCCTGTTGGCCGTACTGTATGAGCGCCTGAAATTCAATGTCAGCAACCTGATTGGCTTCTGTCAGTGCGGTTTTAGGACCGGCAAGTCCACAACCGACCAAATATTCACACTACGGCAGATCTTTGAGAAAACCCAAGAAGTCCAGATCGATACTCACCATCTTTTTGTCGATTTTAAGGCCGCATATGACAGCATTTATATGTAGTGACGAGCTATACAGAGCCATGTCTAGTTTTGGCATTCTTGCCAAACTCGTCAGATTGTGCAGAATGACGATGGAGAAATCTCGCTGGTCCATCAAGGTCGGTAATGATCTCACCGAAACCTTTGATGTCAAAAAAGGATTTAGACAAGGTGACGCGCTGTTATGTGACTTCTTTAACATCATACCAACACCAGAGGCATAATTTTCCAAAAGTCTGTGCAATTGCTTGCATACGCTGATGACATTAACATCATCGGCAGAACACAGAGAGCTATCACTGGTGCATTTGAAAGTACTGGAACAGAAGCGGCAAAACTTGGTGCAGTTGTGAATGAAAGCAAAACCAAGTATATGCTGTCAACAAGAAGGGATACACAACATCGACGAATCGGACAGATCGTCACAATAGATAGCTATAACTTTGATGTAGTTGTGGACTTTGTCTACCTCGGCTCGTCTATATACTCTGACAACAACATCACATCAAATCATTACATCATTAGATTAGATTAGATTAACATTTGAGGCGGGATCTAGTCACCATATCACTGCGGCCACAGATGGGCCTATTGTGATTTCCTCCAATTAGAGCTCACTCATGACACCCGAGTTAGTAATGAATCCTAGAATATCTTTCAGTGAGCTAGCAGATATATCCTCTGCTTCTAGGTAGAATTTTCCTAGATGACGATGACGTGTTCTGATTCGACAGTTACAGTGACACAAAATGTGTTCTGCTGATTCTTCGTCCTCGTTGCACATTCTGCAAGTGTTGTCTATTCCCATAGTCATAAGGTGTTTTTTGACTTGACAGTGTCCAGTAAGGAATCCTGTGATTATACGAATCTAACTAGAAATGATCTAGAAATGTTTGGCATGAACATTTTGGCTTGTTTGTTACCTTCAGTATTCGTCCAGTAATGGTTAGCTTTATTTTTCAGCCAATTTTTAACGCAGTGTTTCGCAGTGTTTATGGGTAGTCCACAGAATGGTCTTGGCATCATGAAGGTTGATGCCGATCCTTTTCTGGCTAGTATATCTGCCATTTCATTGCCTGTATACAGTGGACATTTGGGTCCTGGCACCCAAATGAGATGAACTCTGATAGTGCTGGCTAATGACATAAGTAGTTGAAGGCAGTCCCATACACCGTATACTTCAGCCCCAACTCCTTCATCTGTTTTTGATCCATATGTGTACCCTACAAGGGAATCGCTAGCAAATCTGGGTTTATTCTGTTCCCAGTTATGGCGGTCTGGGAATGTAACCTTGAAGTTTTGGCTGAAGTTAAATTTTGGTAGGCACCCTTATATATAAGGGTGGGAGATTTAGGATAACTTCCAGCGCTGCAGTAGATGTTGTTCTCATAGCGCCCGTATTGCATACACAAGCTAGTCTTTGAAGTTTATTGAGCCTGTCATGTGTAGACCTCTGCTTCGTTTTTTGCCACCATACCGGTGCTGCATAAGTGACGATTGGTCTAGTTATGGCTCTGTAAAGCCACAACATAATTTTGATGCTTAAACTCCAGCTGTTACCTATTAGACATCTGCTGGTCCATAAGGAGATCCTGGTTTTGTCTATGGTTTTCGTGAGGTGAGAGTTCCATGTGAGTTTTTCATCTAGAGTTAGGCCCAGGTATTTGACTTCTTTTCAAAACTCTATTGCTTCACCAAACAGAGTAGGTTTTTGTAGTTTGGATTTATTTATAATTTTTGTGAAAGCAACTATGGTGCTTTTTTTTGGGATTGACGTTTAGGTCAACTTTTTTTACACCAGTCAGCAACTAGATTGAGTGCCCTCTGGAGGAGTTCCGAGATTGTTTCTTCGAATTTGCCTCTGATTACGAACGCAATGTCATCTGCGTATCTAGCAGTTCATTTACTACGTTGGACCATAATAGGGGGGAGAGAAAACCCCCCTGGGGGCAACCTTTCGCAGTCTTGACTCTAATTCTGTCACTACCTAGCGTAGTCCGATCTGATTAGTGTGCTGTTTTAATAGAATTCTGTTGATACAAGCGCTGCTACGAATATCGGAAAGATCTTGGCAGAATTTTTTCCATGATTCTCTTTTAGCTCTTCTAATTTCTCGGTTGTACTTGGTGAGTGTTTCAAGGTACATAGCCCATTCTCCATTACGCTTTGCCTTGTTCAAAAGCTTCCTTGTGGATGATCTTAGTGTGGCGGGTTTATTATTCCACCAAGGAGTTGAGCATTGCCTGATTTTTCCTTCTCTGGGCAAGCCTGGTGATAGGCAGATTTAATAGCGGCATTGAGACTTTCGCAGCCAAGTTCTTGACTATTAATGTCTCTGAAGCTCCTAGAGCAATTAGCCATGGATTCCATGAATTCTAGGTTATATGTGTCCCAATCTGTGGATCTTGGCTGTCTACAGAATTCAGAAATTTTGGAGCCTAGTAGGATGTCAAAACGAAATTGACGATGATCAGACATGGATGTTTCAGATGAAACATGCCAGTTCCTAATAGAGTTTTTTATAAATGGGGTACATAGGGTGAGGTCAAGGACTTCTTCCCTAATTCTGTTTATAAAAGTGGGGCTATTTCCGAAGTTTAGAATTTCAAGATTGTTTTTATACCCTATCCTAAGGGTATATTAAGTTTGACACATAGTTTGTAACATAGAGAAATAATCGAGATAGACCCTATAAAGTATATATATTCGTGATCAGCATCAATAGCGAAATCGATTGAGCGATGACCGTCCGTCCGTCCGTCCGTCCGTCCGTATGTCACCGCTTTTTGGGCCTTAAATTTTGAGCTAGGACGATGAAATTTCATATCTGGGCTTCTGAGAAAAAGATACAGTACAAGTGTAAAAATTTTTGAAATCCGCCCACTGCCACGCCCACTTTTTCATAACTTCACTAAATTATATGAAACCGAAAAATTTTGTTAAGACCAAATATTTAGGCATTCAGATTCCCTACAATTCACCCATACAAAAGTTTTGGCCACGCCCACTTTTTGGGGGCGTTTTCATCACAAAACCGATTTTTGGGCCTTAAATTTTTAACTAGGACGCTGAAATTTCATATCTGGGCTTCCAAGAAACAGATACAGTACAAGTGTAAAATTTTTTTACATCCGCCCACTGCCACGCCTACTTTTTTTATAACTTCACTAAATTATATGAAACCGAAAAATTTTGCTAAGACCAAATATTTAGCCATTCAGATTCCCTACAATCCATCCATACACAAGTTTTGGCCACGCCCACTTTATGGCGGCGTTTTCACCACAAAACCGAGTTTTGGGCCTTAAATTATTAACTAGGACGCTGAAATTTCATATCTGGGCTTATGACGAAAAGATACAGTAGAAGTGTAAATTTTTTTTACATCCGCCCACTGCCACGCCTACTTTTTTATAACTTCACTAAATTATATGAAACCGAAAAATGTTGTTAAGACCAAATATTTAGGTATACAGATTCCCTACAATTCACCCGTAGAACAGTTTTGGTCACGCCCACCTTTTGGGGGCGTTTTCATCAAAAAACAGGTTTTGATAAAATTTTACATGTAACATCCTCTAACGTTCGAGGTTATAGCTATATTTGAGTACAATATGCAAATGGGCCATGCCCACTTTATAGAGAGGAGGATAGGGTATCATACGATCCGTTCCAGACGGATTGTAGCTTTTCTGTATGTTTATAAATGAATTCTAGAAGTAACTCAGCTCTTTTATTGATATTTGAACTGACCCAGTTGGTATGATGGGCATTTGCATCGCATCCAATAACCAGCTGGAGTCCCCTGTAAGTATGTATATAAATAACATCTGTGGGATAAAGCGTAAAGAAAAATAAAGACCGAACTATTTCATTTTAACTTTTTTATTCGGATTTTATCAAGCAGTACATTATATAGAAAGAAAAACATAAAATTAATAGTTGAAGAAAGAAAGATTTTGCAGTAATCTTGGGGACATGGAAATCGTTATTCTCTAACTCTCTTTTTTTTGTTTAAGGATCGCTAAACGGCCAGTTGAATTCTTTGTGTCTTTTGCGAATATTTAAACAATAATGATGTAGATCATCTCGTTTCTGAATGTTGCCTAATTTTTCATATGCGTTCGTAAGATATTCTACGGTTGTAACTAATTCCCAAGCATCAGCACCATAATGTTTTTTTTCTATGTCCAAAACTCTTTCGATTAATTTTATTTCTTTTTGGTGATCACCTAAAGTCTGATATGCGATACTAAGATACATTAACGGATTCACCATACACAATTTATGGCGGCCAAAATTTTGCTCTAACACTGGCAATGTCTTCTCAGCTAACTCTATCTGCCTCTGCAGATCACTTTTTGAATCATTATAACCTTCAATCTGAGAACGAACTACTAATATACGATCATCCATTGGACCGTAATGCTTTTCAATGGTGGATAAGGCCCCTTCGAGCAAATCTTTTTGTTTCTCAAAATCACCTAGGCCGGCATAAGTCAAAGAATGTAGCACTTGGGTCGGAGCTACTTCTAAATGTTCAGAACCAAAATATTTTTCCAAATTTTGTATAGCCACTTTCATCAATTCTCGTGCTCTATAAAGGTTATGATGGCTTAAACACATTTGAGCAAGATTTATTTGTGATGTAGTCACGCAAACTTGATATGCGTCGCCGTTTGTTTCGAAAATAGATAAAGCCCGCTTAAGTAGTTTTCTTGTTTCTTCGTTTCCACGATCTCTGTAGGTTTTACTAAGAAACACTGCTACTCTGCGTATCTCCTTTTGCGCAACACTATGAAAGATATAGGTTGTCTTCAGGTGCCGTTGCATTGTGCTATAGAACAGCGGAATATCACGCAGTCTTACATAACTCTGTCTATGTATAATTACTGTTGGTTCTAGAGAACAACAATTCAGAATAAATTCACGTTTCCAGACTTTCTTTCGTTTTTGATAATCACCTAATATCTCATATATTTGGTAGAGATCCGTAAGTACTTCTTTCAATATCTCGTGATAGAAGCCAAAAACTTCCTGTTGGTCGATAAGGACCTGCTCCAGCAGTTCTTTTGATTTTTGGTGTTCACCTAAACAGCCATAGCATACCCCAAGTTCTCTCCGTGCTCTGGCTATTTCTAAATGCTTAGGACAATTAAATTGCTGATATATAGATATGGCTTCTTCAAGCGATTCCTTTTGCTTTAGATAGTCACCCCGACGAAAATAAGCGATACTAAGTTCCATTAATAGTCTAGCAAAGTCAATATGTTTGATTCCTTTACAGGGACGTAATGTTCGCTCAATCAACGCCATATGTAGATGAGGAGAATCAATGTAGCATTCAATCATAAAATTTAACAAATCGATAGTACAAACTCGTATAATTTCCATGTCGGTACTGTTTTTCGGCATCCAATTATTTAAATACTTTAAGACTGTGTATAAATGTTGCGTTGGTTGTCGCAGATTTTTGAAATACAGTACTTTCATTGCACATAAGAAAGAGATTATAAGGTAGGAAGCTAGAATCATGAAGAACATTTCATTTTGTTCTTTTAAATCTATACGTATAACCTGCTGTACCAATCTATGAACACTCAGTCTGCCTCGCTCTGAATAAATCATGGAATACTGTCTTAACAATTCAATAGCAGACTCTAATTTTTCTTCATCGTGTTCCATTAAAGGTAAAAATGTCGACGTGTTGACATTCTCTGCATCAAGATACGCTATGATTTTTAGAATTTGTTCAGCTTCTCGACCAACCTCTGGATTTTCCTTGATCTTATCAATAGTAATTCTCCAGGTTGTGTAAGTTGTTTTGGTGTACGAATCACTGCTATCATCAGGAAACTGGAAATCAAGTAATGTCTTTGTCTCATGGTGGTATCTTTTTATGTAGTCAACTATACTAAATTTTGAGCCTATATTCTTTAACGTTACATCCATTTTGTTAATATATGCAACTGCTTGCTGTAGGGCCAATGGAAAATACTGTAATAGTCTTGCTATATCTCGAATCTCATCTTCTTGTGAATCGCCGTCTATATGGAGAGTTTTTTTAATGAAATCCATGGCTTCGTCCTCGGTAAAAACGTTTAGTGTTATCACTTTTATATCTCCCCAATTCGTAGTACGAGAAGTGATAAGAACGTAAGGCTTATTGACATTATCAGGCAAAGGTGATAAAAACTCGTTTATAGTACGACTATTCTCGGCATTATCAAATACGAATAGGCACTTTCCGCTGGAAAAGAATGTATAAACTTTTCGGACTATGGACTTGATATCCTCTGGTTTTCCTTCTAGGTTCGTAGTTGTCATTCTAAGCATATCCTCAGCTAGACTGTGAAATGATTGCGAAAGGCTTTGGTAGGTTTCAGCATTAATCCAAATAATTCTATTGTCATAGTCCCCGCTGTATACGTTTATATACTTTCTTGCAAGTTCACTTTTACCTATACCACCAAGTCCATTTATGGATGCTAGTTGTAAAATTGCTGTTGCGCATCCAGTCTGAAGTGCTATGTGCAATTCTTCTAGCTCAGCTTCTCTACCGACAAATGAATCAACTGGTTTTTTTATATCAAACCAAATGGGAATATTTTTTTTTACGTCTTCGAAAAAACTTTTTAATTCTTTAGTTTTACAAAATCTATCACTTTTTTCTCTTAGGAACCAGTCAAGTTTTGTGGTAAAGAATTCGTTATATACATCTTTAGTTTTAATTAAGTCGAAACCAAACTCTTTACCTATCTCGTCTTTCAAAATATCATCTAGATCATTTTGGTTTGGTTGATTAACTGCAAATACTAGATGACTTAAGAAATCTTTTATTTCATCGTCAGATATTCTGGCATTATCTGGCCAGATTTTTGAATCGTCTGTTCCAACTGTTGCCAACTGTGAACCGTCTCGTTTTTTTTCAGGTATTCCGAATTTTTTTGATATATCTAAACCGACTTCCTTATTGTCAATTATTGTTGTTTTATTTTCAATTGCTTTGTTAATATCTACGAGGCTCAAATTTTTATTAAGCCGCTTCAATTTTATATTGAGCTCTTCTTGAAAACATTTTCGAAATTGTTTTCCATTTTCAGACAGTGACTCATCGCCTTTAAGAAATTCAACATGAAATCTTTTGGTCTTTATATTAATAACTTCTTTGGCCAATGCAAGGTGATAAGATTTAAACATATCAGTAACCTCGTGATGTTTTATCGCACTTTTATTCAAGAAACACTCAACAAGTCTTTTTGCCAATTTAGTCAGATTGTAATCTATTACTTTTTCTTTTAATTTCGGAACAATTTTCTGATTGAATTTGTAGCGTTTCGATTGTTTTGTTTTAAGTTTTACATCCAAGAAATCATCTGGTTCATCTATATGATCAATAAGGTCTTTGAGGTCTTCAGAATTGGAATCAAAATCAATATTAGTAAAAACAGTCACGTCTTTGATAGAGCTTTCTCTAAACATTTTCTCTTTCTTCGAATCCGTATATGAAAAAAAATATTTTGGTATACTGTAATCACTGTCACTCTCCGTTAAAAGATTGTCCAATGTAATCTTTATTGAGTCGTCGCTTTTGTGTTTCACTTGGAGGAAGCGATACAATTTTTTGCCATCGGCGGTAGTATATTCAATAACTATGTCGCCGAATTTTTTCGCTTCTTCAATTTCACGACCCACACGAAAGGAATATGCACGAGAGACACCACGATATAAAAATAGCATGAACAATTTTAATTGATAAATTGCACCATGTAAACCCATTTGGTCGCCTTTAGATACTTTCGAAATTCCAGATTGTTTCGTGTTTGTGTTCATCTTTTTAACCATCGTAACAGAAGAAAGGATAAATATGTACATATGCAATTACAAGGAAAGAATATAAACCACACCTCCGTTCAGTTTGCCTGAATGGTTGATTATTGGTATTAAAATATATGGCAGGTAAACCAAGCACAGATAGTTGATGCGTATCGGGTAGGATAAAATTCAATCACAAACTTTAACAGCGCCCACGAATGTGGATGTATGATGAAATTGAAGATAAATCAATCTATTTAACACCTTCCGCGAAATCCGCACATTACAATATTTTGCAAGGTATGATATTTATTCAATTAAATTACGTTAGCTCGCTAAAATTATTTTATTTTTACTGCATTTCGTAGATAAGCTATTGATTTATACATAAATATGTATTTCAGATATCAATCAATTCTGCCTTAGGCATGATAAGATAAGAAGACCAGGGATGAGTTTTTGCGATCAGTAGTGATAGCGTTCATGAAAACATAGAAATTGTAAAGACTCTAAAATTAGAAACCTTAGCGGGAAATACAATTAGTTGTTTTGCTAATTTCTTTGACGCTTTCTGAAATTGTTCTAGTTTTTGTTCGCCATCGTATCCATTTTTTGCGACAGTATCTACTTGTACTGAAAAATAAATCTATGGCTGAGTTCAAAAAATAAAAAAGTTACAATTACGAATTAAAACAATAGTATCATTATTAACAACTTGGCAACTTGGCTATCTGACCAGATCCATGCCCACGAAAAAGAGGACACCTTCCAAAATATCAAATGAAAATGAAAAATTGAAGAATAAAAAAAAATTATATTTTTTAATTCATCAAAACAAAAAAAAACATCAATTTTAACAAATTCAAGTAAAATAAATAAGATGGCGTTGTGTTCAGAAGTGAATGAGTTTATGTACAAATAAATTTTATGTCGTGTTTGCACCAGAAAGATGCAGAACATTTCTGAATTCGTGTTGAAAAAACAGTTTTGTTGTAGTTTTGTGATGTCGAAAAATTTAGTTAACTGAGAAAACCCAAAAAGAGGACAAAATGCATGTTTTTCCAAAGAGATACCGGACATATTTTTTTAGACAAAAAGAGGACATGTCCTCTTAAAAGAGGACGTCTGGTCAGCCGAGTCTTGTTTGTTTATTTTCAAACGAAAACCATTGCACTTTTTTTTGATTAAGTAATTTGGTCAGGTTTCTGTAGGATTCTTCATCTTACACATTATTTTGACGTCATTATTATTAATTAGAGCTGTACTAGCTTTAATTTTGTTTTCCTCCAGAATATTTAATAAGCATTCGTACTTTGTTATAAAGAGCATTATGATTGGAGGAGTCTTTATTGGCTAGAGTTGCCCTATTATTTTATTTTGAACCTTTTCTGGCGTTTTCAGGCTTACTTTTGGTGATGAAAGCTCCGGAGACATGCTCATTTTTCTTTTTTTGTTACTTTTCCTCCTACTAGAGGACGACTCTGTCGCTCTGAGTAATTCGTCTTCATCCGTAGAATATACGACAGCTTTGGTGACCAGTTCATTTCTATTGTTCACCTGTTCTTTTAGCAGCTGGAGCTCAAGTCTTAAGTTCTCAATCTCACTTGTTGCTTAACCTAATTTCTTTTTTCACAGACTTTTCTGTATTGAGACTCCAACACTATATTTTCCTTTGCTTTGCCTTTCCTGTGCCTCTTTGTAAAAGGGTCATCTTCAAGTTCTGGTTCACCCAGAATCCATGGAACCGACCTCCGAAGAGAGTGGATTTACCAGATTACCTGGCATACCACCTGGGGTGGTTATTTTATTTGTTCTGTTCATTGCATGCTTTTTTAATTTACTTCAGACTTTAGTCGGCCCTTACGACAGGCATACCTACTTCGGGTAAATTCTATCCCCTAACCCGAAGGGGTTAAAATTATTAGAATCTCGGTGTTTGCAGAAAACCTTGTGCTCTTCGTCTGGTGTTCAGATCATGTTTTAGAGGCAGCTTATACTGTTGATCATAGTAATATTCCTCAATAATGATGAATTCAAATAGCTAATTAAAAAAAGTTCTAACTCTGAATGTAGAGTATGTGTAGTTCTTCGCCAGTTTGGTTCATATTTCGCGCGTATTAGTATTTTTAAGATCTGGTTCCGCAATCGTTGAACATCCATCAGGTAGCTTATAGTCGTATTACCTCATGCTAGTATCCCATAACTTAGTACAGACTCCACAAGCGAAAAGTATACTTGTTTTAATAAATTATAGTTGGTATAGTAACTTAGGTGATGCATAGCATAAACATCTTTCCGAAGTCGTTTGGACAATTGCTCTAGGTGAAGATCCCATTTGAAGAAGCAGTTCAGTTCTACCCCCAGGTATTTGTATGTCCTTACGTTTTCAATTTTGTCTGTGCAACCATCATTCGGATTTAGATATTCTTGTTGTGCGTTACGGTACAGACATTGTGTTGGTGGAATTTTATTTGAACTTTGGTTTTAAGTACGCTGCAAGGTCTGATATACATACATTAACTTCTTTTTTTTTGTAATTGATGACAAGTCCTGAATCGTGGCACCAATGGACTAATAAGTCAAACTCCGATTGCATAGTTTCAGATGTTGTTGTTAAGCCTTTGTGGCTTAACCATAGTAGTATGGTCGTATCATCCGCATAAGCATATCCCACACTTTTCCGCAGGACAGTTAACAATTCGTTCACGTACATATATTATGAATAACAGTGGTCCTAAGATTGATCCTTGCGGCACCCCATATGTTATTGGTTCTTGTTGACTGTAAGTAATTATTTAATACTTTAACCTTAGGCCACGATTTCTCAAATAGCTTCTAAACCACTCTAAAATTCCTTCTCGAATTCCAATATTTTCTAATCTTTGAATTAGTTTTTCATGCGATAGGGTATCAAAAGCTATTTAAAATCTATAAACACGACCGGAATATTATGGTCAGAAATCATTGAGTAAATAGATATTAAACTTAAAGCCATCCTTCCTTTCAAAACCCATTTGTTTACATCGTTTTTGTTGTAATTCGTTCCTCCTCTGTGAATACGTGTGAGCATTGTCAAAAACCTTTGGGGCTTGTCTAAACTAGAATCAATAGATGTCAGCACTCAAAAATGGTTTTGGCTGAATGTATTCCATCATAAGCTATGGTGAAACAATCCATTTTAATGACTTTCTGCCAAAAAGTCTTATTGTCAATCATTGGCAACAACAATTCTCTAGTGGTGAAATAAGTACGTCAGCGGATGTGTTCGCAAAACGGAAGCATTCAACTAAAATTTCCTATAAATATTGCGCATTGGAAAGAATACTGGAAAATCAATGTGAAAAGAAAAATTTAATACCAGAAATTCAATTTAAAATATTAATTATTGTTTTTCGAATTGAATAACATAAAAACGACTCTTTTTCTAAAATAAGATATTATTTTTTTGAATATTGAACATAATCGACACCAATTTCAATTGAAATTGTTATTTTTAATTAAAAACTCAAATAATTGCTACAAAAATTATTGTTGTAGCGAAGTTAGACGGTAAAAACATAGCAACCAAGTTATGTTACGGTAATTCTTGGTATAAGTAGAATGCCAGTAACAATTGTGTCTTGATTGATGAGGCTTTCTATTACAGATATTACGGCAGTTCCTGGATTTTGGCTTAACGAACTTTAATTACAATTATTTATAAACGCACAAAAATCAATAAATAATAAAATTAAGCATTATAATCAGTAATTGTTTTAATCTCGAAGAAGTACTCTAGAGTTCTAAAGCATATGAAAAGGCAATTTCCATTCCAATTCCTTTACATACATATGTTTAAATATCCTGAACTAGTACAATTCTAATACACAGCTAAAGTTACATTTATAATTAAAAGTTTTATAATATGTACTCGTAAAATAGCCTTGCTAAAGTTATCAATAAAACTACTTCAACCAGAGTAATCGTTGTGCACATTTACTAGCACAATATATGTATTTATGAAAACAGTATTAAAAATGTATTTGCAAAATTGTTGTTGAGCAACTGCTTATTAGTTTTTGATTTTAAAGACGAATGGAAAACATTTGTTTACCGAAAACGTTTTCCTCATTTGCACTTACATTTCGATATAATGCTTGAATTGCAATATAAAACCATTTTTAAATATTTCAATGATGCAGCAAATAGTAAGCACCCAAGGTTGATTATGTGGATCATATCTTTCTCATATATGTATATTTTTAAATATGTTTACAATATTGAAATGTGTATGTATTTTGCCATAATGGATGTGTGTAGCATCTTTTACCTTTTGAAGTGTCGCCGTTGTCTCAAATTCAAAACACATTACACATTTTAAACCCTATGTTAGCTTATTAATAAAAACAATATTAATCCATGAATGCATGCATTCATACATATGTGCATATATCAACTACTAATTTATTCTTTTGTTAATTAAATTACAAAAATGTAAATTTTGCCAGTACAAACCCAGTTACCCAAACAATGTCCATCGTAGAATTGTTTTTTATAAAAAACATCCACTTGAGAGCTAAGTAATTACAAACCGAAATGTGATCAAAAGCATTGCATAGTAATTAATTGGTTTTACCTCATTGTTATTTCATTTTCTTCCTGTTTTTCTTCTTCACAATATTACTGTTTACTTAATAATTTTCAACTTAAAAAAAAAAAAACAGAACTTCAATATATGTAATTTCTTTTTAATATTTCTCATTATACATACTGATATTTCCACATTGAATAAAATTTCAAAACTCCAACTAATGTTTCCCAACAACATAAATACAATTTTAAGTTTTTTTTTCGTCAACCCAGAAGTAAAGATCAAAAGTGTGCATTTTACATTTATTTCTTATTTTCATATTGTAAAATGCAATCAGAGATTATGAGCGCTTATATTATTCTTTAAATAATATACGACATTTAAATTTTGATATTTTAAAGAAAAAAAATAATTTCAATATTGTTAATATCTAGTGAACATACCCAAAGCAATTTCCAATTTCTTCCACGCGCTCTTCATCAGCTGTCAAATTTACTCATTGTTGTTGTGACTTAGAGGTGAATTTACTGTGTTGTTGTTGGGATTTAGGGGTGAATTGACCAAGTCAAACAAACGTACGTGAAAATGTAGCAATATGCCTGAAATAGATTGTAGGCACCTGGAAAGTGATAGGAAAGTTTAATATCTCTTTAGTCAATGATTTCTGACTTCTTGTACATATGTGAAGGCAAAAGCAGAATATGCTAAAATTGATAGGATGATTGCAAATCTCTCTCCCACAAAAGTCGGAGAAGCGTATGCAATGAATTGGCAGAGAATAGTTCATCACAAACTTGCTATATTTGTGGGGCTAAGCCCCGCGAGATGAATACTATATTGGAGAAAATGCCAAACATCGAAATGTACAAATTTGGTTTGTCAACGCTGCATGCGTGGATTCGATGTTTCGAATGTTTTCTTCACATTGCCCATCATCTTTCTTTTAAAGTTAGAGGAGAGGAGAAAAAAAGAATTTTACAAGAAACAAAAGAAAGAATTCAAAAGGAATTTAAGGAAAAATTGGGACTTATTGTTGATAAACCAAAACCTAGTTTTTTTAAAATCCCGAAGTGAGTGTTATGATTGCTGGAATCAACAAAGAGCTTATTGAAAAATTTTCAATTATTCTAATAACGTTATCACATGGCATTCACAAGGTGAATATCAAACCTTGACAAATTTGCGAAATTATGTATTAACTGAAACAAAAGCACTATACCTAAAGCGGTCCTTACACGGTCATTCGATTGACATCATGCATTGTGTATGTGTGGATTGACGCTACGCCTTACACAGTTCAATCGATTGACGTGAAATTTTTAGTTTTTGTGAGTTTTCGTGGTGTACGGATGTGCGATGAGTGAAACGGACCGACGAATGCTCGGTTTTCATCGTCCTTTAATTTCCCGCTAGACATGCTTTCTCTTCCGCGACACAAAACACAATGAAGTAATTACGTCAATCCAACCCTTACACACATCAATCAGCAAGACGTTCATCATGCAAAATCAAACTTACTTTGATTTTCGTCAATCAGACTTCACCAAATGTGTGTGAGTCATACAGATACATTTTCACAAACACATGTTAGTGATTGATGTCAATCGAATGACCGTGTAAGGACCGCTTAAGGCTTTATCCTTGGTATTACCTTCCAACGAGTGTTCATAAGATACTGATGCATTGCACGGAAGTTACTTCTTCATTTCCAATAGGTCAGTTATGGGAGGAAGCCTTACAAGCACGACATAAGGACATTCGAAGATTTCGAGAACGCCATACTCGTAAATCATTCGCATTAATACAAACAAGGATCTGTTGTCATTAGTGCTCATGACTTCGAATCCAAAAATATCATCAAAGAGTAAAAGTAATGAGAAAAGTTCTCGAATGCTTCCCAAGCAGGTTTTAGATTTATTTAAAAGTGCTGAACCTATTACACCAGGCTCTTCTTCAGAAAGTGTTTATGATTTTAGGATATGTAGGAATTGCATGCATGTATAGATGATTTAACAGAATGTGATTAATGTGTTTGATGTGTGAATGTTTAATTAATGTGTAAGATTATTATGTTTTTATATGTATCATAACACCTTTCTACCTGATGGTCCCTGATGTATGTATGATTGTTGCTGGTTGTGTGTTATATTATATTAGTGTGTAAATGTTGTCTATTGTGTATTTTGTACTGTGTTTAAGTGTTTAAATTAAATAAATGAACTACTTCGTGTTCTCTATGTATAAATGTTTAATCAATTTTGTTTAATGTATGTATGTACAACGTAAAAAAAGCATGATAATCTTAAAAGAAAAACCAACCGAACTCGTTGACGTTCAAACGTAGACTACTCGTCTAATTAGAATTAAATAGTACATGGAACTGTAAGCAACTAATAAAAAGACAACAATGTTACTGTACAATTGAATTTAAAACTACGTCATCATGTGTTTGGTGATTGATATTTAGGGTGCATGCACCTTTGTTGGTCGGATTCTGAATAACAACTCGAGTACGTATTCTTATTCTTAACAATTCTTCTGAAAATTGTGCTTGAATTCCCTTTTTCATCTCTTTAATAGATATGTACAATCTATTAAGAACCTACCCCGTTGGCATACATTTTACTTCTACATACATACGTATTAGTATATGAAGAAGTACATATGTCGGTATATTAATTTTTTAATTTTTTTTTTACTTTAATATTATTGAGAATTAAATTATACATTTTCTTTTTTCATCGTTTCTAATTAATTTTTTTTCATATGATTTCATTAACTTTATTATATTTCCTAATAAAGTTATTTATAATGATTATAATTGTAAAGTATTTTTAACAAATGTGTTCCAAAATGTTTGTTTATTAATTAAAATTCAAAATTACATAACAACAGAAACATTGAATCCTTTTTTGATTTTTGTCACAAAATTTGTTCTAACCGAAGCACTGTGCATCGTAACAGAAGAAAGGATAAATTATATATGTATGTACTTATGTATGCAAGGAAAGAATACAAACCTCACCTCCATTCAGTTTGGCTGAATGGTTGATTATAGGTATTAGAATATTATGCGCGTAAACCAAGCACAGATAGTTTACTACGCATTGGGTCGGATAACATTTAATCACGAACTTTAACTGCGCCCACAAATGTGAATGTACTTGAAATTAAAATAAACCAAACTATTCAGCAACTTCTTCCAAATCTGCATAATATGATATTTATTCAATTAACTTGTGTATGTATGTATGTGCTCGCTAATATTATGTGTACTAAGGCATAGGATAAGATAAGATTCAATCACGAATTGTAGAAATATATGTACAGTCAACTCCGCTGATCTGAATTATTGGTTATTTTATATCAAACCAAATGCGAATATTTTCTTCGAAAAAAACTTTTTCCTTATTCAGATGTTAGAAATCTAACACTTTTTTTCGCTTAGGAACCAGCCAATTTTTGTGATACAGAACTTCTTATACACATCTTTAGTTGTAATAAAGTCGAAACCAAACTCTTCACCTATCTCCTCTATAAATATCGCATCTAGCTCCTCTTGGTTTGGTTGATTAACTGCAAATACTAGATGACTTAAGAAATCTTTTATTTCATCGTCAGATATTGCATTATCTGGCCAGATTTTTGAATCGTCTGTTCCGAATTTTTTTGGTAAATGTGAACCGTCTTGCTTTTTTTCAGGCATTCCGAATTTTTTTGATAAATCTAAACCGACTTCCTTATTGTCAATTATTGTTGTTTTATTTTCAATTGCTTCATTAATATTTACGAGGCTCAAATTCTCATTAAGCCCCTTCAATCTTATATTGAGCTCTTCTTGGAAACGTTTTCGAAACTGTTTTCCATTTTCAGACAGTGACTCATCGCCTTTAAGAAATTCAACATGAAATCTTTTGGTATTTATATTAATTACTTCTTTGGCCAATGCAAGGTGATAAGGTTTAAACATATCAATGCTATGTTGTATCTGTTTATTATTCAGAAAACACTCAACAAGTCTTTTTGCCAATCTAGTCAGATTGTAATCTTGTAGTTTTGGTCCTAATAACGGAACCATTTTCTGATTGAATTTGTAGCGTTTCGATTGTTTTGTTTTAAGTTTTACATCCAAGAAATCATCTGGTTCATCTATATGATCAATAAGGTCTTTGAGGTCTTCAGAATTGGAATCAAAATCAATATTAGTAAACACAGTCACGTCTTTGATAGATCCTTCTCTAAATAGTTTTTCTTTCTTCAAATCCATATATGAAAAAAAAAATTGTGGTATTCTGTAATCCAACTCACTATTCTTTAAAAGATTGCCCAATGTAATCTTTTTTGAGGGGTTTCTGTATTTCACTTGGAGGAAGCGATACACTTTTTGGCCATCGGCGGTAGTATATTCAATAACTATGTCGCCGAATTTTTTCGCTTCTTCAATTTCACGACCCACACGAAAGGAATATGCACGAGAGACACCACGATATAAAAATAGCATGAACAATTTTAGTTCATAAATTGCACAATGTAAATGCAATCGGTTTTGAGATAGTTTCAAAGTTCCAATTTGATCCATGTTTGTGCTCATCTTTCTAACCATCGTAACAGAAAAAATGATAAATTATATATGTATGTATTATGTAGTTACAAGGAAAGAATACAAACCTCACCTCCCTGGTTGATTATTGGTATTAAAATATATTGCAGGTAAACCAAGCACAGATAGTTGATGCGTATCGGGTAGGATAAAATTCAATCACAAACTTTAACAGCGCCCACAAATGTGGATGTATGATGAAATTGAAGATAAATCAATCTATTCAACACCTTCCGCGAAATCCGCACATTACAATATTTTGCAAGGTATGATATTTATTCAATTAAATTACATCAGCTCGCTAAAATTATTTTATTTTTACTGCATTTCGTAGATAAGCTTTTGACTTATACATAAATATGTATTTCGGATATCAATCAATACTGCCTTAGGCATGATAAGATAAGAAGACCAGGGATGAGTTTTTGCGATCAGCCGTGATAGGGTTCATGAAAACATAGCAATTGTAAAGACGCTACAATTAAAAACCTTATCGGGAACCAAAATTAGTTGTTTTGCTAGTTTTATCTTTACGAAATTGTTCTAGTTTTTGTTCGCCGGCGTATCTATTTTTCGCTACAGTATGTAATAATGTATGTACTTTTGCTTTAAATAAATCTATGGCTGAGTTAAAAAAATTAAAAAGTTACAATTACGAACTTTGAATTAAAACAATATTATCATTATTATGTTGCACTGCGATCTGTCGGTCATTTGAGCCAATAGAGTTCCCCTCCCATTAGAATTCGTTTCAAAATCATTTTGAGGGTTATGTACTCTTACTACGCCTTGGCGGAAGAAATCTGTCCTAGAGCACTCTCTCTAATCCAGTTTCCTTTGAAAACCTAAGGATGAGAGTTTGCTCTAGTGACGGTATTTCCTCATCTGATAATTGGTACTTGCCCAAGTATTTCAGTCTTTTGTGGGTCATTGCCCCACAAGATCCCAGCACATGCTCTAGGATTTCACAGGTATCATCGCAGAATCTGCAGAGACCTTCTTCACATACACCTAATTTACTTAGGTGATCCTTGGGTTCACAATTAGCAAGCCTATTAGGATACGATAAGGTTATTCTTACTCATGCTGATATTATAGGCTTCGAATCTTTTTCGGTTATGTTGCTCTAGAAGTTTCTTCGCTTGCCTCATTCCATGAGCATTATTCCAGGTTCTTGCCCTGTTTTCCCTCTTTTGTTTCCTAAATTCTTCTTTGAGGGTATGATCCCCTATTCCGCAGAATGGTTCAGGACATATGAAGGTTTCTGATGCTAACTTTTTACTTGCACCTATACCTATAGGGCAAGTATTGGTTTCGTGAAAAATTTCGAACTCGAGATTTGAATCAAACTTGACATTACTATGATGGAGAAGTCCAAAAAAGTGGGTCCGCCAATTCCGTCTGTCTGTCTGTCTGTCTGTCTGTCTGTCCGTCTGTCTGTCTGTCTGTCTGTCTGTCTGTATATTCGACTGCAGCCCAAACGGCTGCGGGATGATCCCTAGAGGCGGAATTGGAATTTTCATTCTAACCTCAAAATTAAGGGTAGTTTACTTAAGGCCGATTTCACTAAAAATCGATTTTCTCGAAAACGGCTCTAACGATTTTGATAAAATTTCATATGTGAGTTAGTTTGGGCATTTGCTATACCACGTTTTGCGCGAAAAATGCGTATAACGGTAATTTTACAAATTGACTGTTTCTCGTCTATTTCTACAGCGATTGGGCTAAATGCAAAATTATAATATACCAAGTTTTGGAACTGCCACGCCTACTTTTAAAAAATTTTACTTTTTCAAAATTTTTACTAGAAATCGAAAAAAATTGTTTAAACATAATTCATAGGCTTTGAAAATCTCTATAATTTACCTTAACGTCATATATAGACACGCCCACTTTTTGATGGCGTTTTTACAAAAAAACTTGAATTTCAGTGCTTATACGATTATAAACTAATAGCATTAAGGTGCAAGTACGTACGACCCAGTCGTGCACTTTATTTGCTAACGAGTCGGGCATTTCATTACCCTCTATTCCCACATGGCCAGGTATCCAGTAGAGGGTCACTTTGTTTCTACTACCTATTTGACTCACAGCTGTACAGTACAAGTGTAAACAATTTTGAAATCCGCCTACTGCCACGCCCACTTTTTCATAACTTCACTAAATTATATGAAACCGAAAAACTTTGTTAAGACCAAATATTTAGGCTTTCAGATTCCCTATAATTCACCCATACAACAGTTTTGGCCACACCTACTTTTTGGGGGCGTTTTCATCAAAAACCGATTTTGATGAAATTTTACATGTGACATCCTCAAACGTTCGACGTTATAGTCATATTTCAGTACAAAATGCAATACGGCCACGCCCACTTTATAAGGGCTACAAAGAAAGGAGAACATGGTATCATACGATCCGTTCGAGACGGATTGTAACTTTTCTGTATGTTTGTTCTCGAGCTTGGTAGTAAAGTTATTTTGTAAGTTGTACCTTCAAATGATATCGTCTCTAGGAAATCCCAGGAGTGGTAGTTTTTGTTTAGTGCATCGAATTGCTTCAATGCAATTCAATTCAATTTATTTACTGTTAAGGTATGTATGTAGGTTCATTAAGACTTAATCTTTAATCTTGTAAGTTACATTTAAATTTAGAAAAATAAACGTTATTTAAAAGCAAGGAAAAAGAGATAGAAGTACAATAAAAGATACATAGAATTTAAGCAAAGTGATATCTATTATTGTAAAGAAATATGTAGTGAGATTGCATTTTTAAGGTTC
Organism: Xylota sylvarum; assembly: GCA_905220385.1. NCBI lineage: Eukaryota > Metazoa > Arthropoda > Insecta > Diptera > Syrphidae > Xylota > Xylota sylvarum. Next base: position 65,174,316 of record LR999958.1, on the reverse strand, counting down.
GCGATATTTGAAATGCCCCTGTTCAACAACTCAATATAAATATCATACAAAATAATAACTTTAAATATTTAACCAATCTAATTGTAATTTAATGAACGTAACATGACGTAACATTTGTGAAATATTACTATATTTGAATAGTTGACAATGCTGTAATTGTCTGATTTATTTTCAATCCGAGACTGGTAACACATTCTGCTAGCTCCAGTTTTGATGAAATTTTACATGTGACATCCTCAAACGTTCGACGTTATAGTCATATTTCAGTACAAAATGCAATACGGCCACGCCCACTTTATAAGGGCTACAAAGAAAGGAGAACATGGTATCATACGATCCGTTCGAGACGGATTGTAACTTTTCTGTATGTTTGTTCTCGAGCTTGGTAGTAAAGTTATTTTGTAAGTTGTACCTTCAAATGATATCGTCTCTAGGAAATCCCAGGAGTGGTAGTTTTTGTTTAGTGCATCGAATTGCTTCAATGCAATTCAATTCAATTTATTTACTGTTAAGGTATGTATGTAGGTTCATTAAGACTTAATCTTTAATCTTGTAAGTTACATTTAAATTTAGAAAAATAAACGTTATTTAAAAGCAAGGAAAAAGAGATAGAAGTACAATAAAAGATACATAGAATTTAAGCAAAGTGATATCTATTATTGTAAAGAAATATGTAGTGAGATTGCATTTTTAAGGTTCGCGATATTTGAAATGCCCCTGTTCAACAACTCAATATAAATATCATACAAAATAATAACTTTAAATATTTAACCAATCTAATTGTAATTTAATGAACGTAACATGACGTAACATTTGTGAAATATTACTATATTTGAATAGTTGACAATGCTGTAATTGTCTGATTTATTTTCAATCCGAGACTGGTAACACATTCTGCTAGCTCCAGTTTACTATCAGATTGCCATATATCAGGAACATGATTAACAACTTTATTCGAGATAGCAATAACCTGAGATTTAGCTGGGTTTAAGAGCAACCCGTTTATCAATGACCAGTTATAAATGTAGGACAAGTCCTGATTTAATAAGCAAGCAAGATCTGTCATAGCACTTAGTGGGCGAGCTAGTTAGAGCTGTACATCGTCCGCATATAAGTGTTTAGAAGAATGCTTGCATACGCTAGGCAAATCATTGATGAACATGCAAAACAAAATTGGTCCAAAAATCGATTCCTGCGGAACACCCTGCCTAATATTTTTATGATCGGAGGAACTTAGCAACTCTTTGTGCCCTTTCTGAAAGAAAACTTCTTAAGAGTTTTACCGCGCTCTCCCCGAAACCAAAAAGATGTTGTAGTGTCCAGCACGGGATTTTGTGATCAACCTTGTCGAATGCTTTTACGAAATCAAGCAAACAAAGAAGCGTTACATAGCCTTTATCATAACCGTGTCTGATGTCTTCAAACACATTGACCATGGCGATGGAGCAACTGTGGCCAGGTCTGAATCCAGATTGAAATGGATTTAAAAGGTGATGTAGGGACAGATGAAGCATTTGCATTTGAAATAAGTTTCTTAAAAACTTTAGACAAGCACGGTAGAATGCTAATTGGCCTGTCGTCACTAGCAGATATCGTGTTTGTTTTTTTTTTAGCTATAGGTGTAACTCTAGCGATTTTCCAGGACTGAGGAAAATTTGAGGTCATAACGCAGAAGTTAATTATATGGGTTAAGAGACTGACGATTGGAGGTAGTATCAGCTTTATAAAGCGAATTGGTACCCCATCCTCCCCAGCGGAATCAGACTTGATGGCTGCAATAAGTCAATGAAGGTGCCGTGAAATAAGGCCAGACGAAATAAGACCAAATTTTTACTTTTGGCTTTATTACATTTTGCAAAAGTGAAATAAGGCCAAACGAATTCATTAATCTAAAGTGAAATAAAGCCAAATGCTAGAATTTTGCTTCAGTTATGGCAAAAGGGGTATCAAACCTATGTACCGACATATATAAGTCAAATTTTGCATTATGTCACTTACATATATGTATGCATAAACAGTGGAGTAACCAATGGGGGGCATGATGCCCCCCTGCAACCCCCCTGCTTGGGGTCACTGTTGGATTTGGGGTAGGTACGAAGTAGGGCATATGCAAAGTTTCTTTAAATCCATGCAAAGCATGTAAAACCTGATAATTATATGCTCATACAAAACAGAATATTCAGATAAAGCAGAGAAAAATGGTTGAGAGGAATAACTTCTGTAATCTAACTTGTGCATATTGAGGTTACCCGCATTCAAGTGACAAACATTGTGGAAGGCGAGTTTTCGTGCATGTTACTAACAGTGTTTGGTAAAGGAGTGCCATCCATAATCATAGCAAGAAAAACGGTCTCAAACAAAAAAATGCAATCTTGTTAAAAACTTATTACGTAAAAATTAAACAAGAGTAAAAGTGGACAAAGAGACGAAAAAAGTTTAAACATCATGACTAAGAAAAATAAAATAGATAAAGAATAGAAAACATACAGAAAAGCTACAATCTGTTTGGAACGGATCGCATGATACCCTATCCTTCATCCTATCGAGCCCCTATAAAGTGGGCGTGGCTGTATTGCATTTTCTTTACAGAATTACGATGATAACTTCGAACGTATTTAAGAGGATGTTACATGTAAAATTTCATTAAAATTAGATTTTTGATTAAAACGCCCCCGAAAAGTGGGCGTGGCCAAAACTGTTGTATGGGTGAATTGTAGGGAATCTGAAGACCTAAATATTTGGTCCTAACAAAATTTTTCGGTTTCATATAATTTAGTGAAGTTATGAAAAAATGGGCGTGGCAGTGGGCGGATTTCAAAAATGTTTACAGTTGTACTGCATCTTTTTCTCAGAAGCCCAAGTATTAAATTTCATCCTCCTAGCTCAAAATTTAAGGCCCAAAAAGTGGTGACCAACGGACATACGGACAGACATTGCTCAATCGTTTTCGCTATTTATGCTGATCATGTATATATATACTTTATAGGGTCTGTCTCGATTATTTCTCTATGTTACAAACTATCTATCAAACTTAATATACCCTTAGGATAGGGTATAAAACTATGAATTAAGATCAAACAAGATAGGAAAAAAAAAGTTTGAGAACAATAAAACTATAGAGACTTAACTTGAGAAGCTTAGGTTTTCTGCAGCAAATTATATGACTCGTTATCTTCTGTCAGTTGATGCGGGCGATGTCATAGACCTTTTCGCCGTTTAACGTCAAATCTGATACAGACTTTTGGTGGCCAAAAAAAGGGCGAAATCGTATGAAATATCTATTAAAAGTGGAAAGAATTGTATAATGTATATATATATATATATTTTGAAGTTTCTTGTACGCAGATTTATACATATAAATGTTATTAATCAGTACAAGTAATAAAATCCTGTTTAAATTACATTTATAGTAGTCTAGTGTCGTGTGCAGAATCACCTTTCCACTCAATTTAGTTTTTCATGTGGTGTATTTAATGAAAGAAAGTTAATAATTAATATTATTTAATGAAGACAGCAGTCCCTATCAACACTTCGACTAAATTAGTGATTATTATACCCTATCCTAAGGGTATATTAAGTTTGACACATAGTTTGTAACATAGAGAAATAATCGAGATAGACCCTATAAAGTATATATATTCGTGATCAGCATCAATAGCGAAATCGATTGAGCGATGACCGTCCGTCCGTCCGTCCGTCCGTCCGTATGTCACCGCTTTTTGGGCCTTAAATTTTGAGCTAGAACGATGAAATTTCATATCTGGGCTTCTGAGAAAAAGATACAGTACAAGTGTAAAAATTTTTTAAATCCGCCCACTGCCACGCCCACTTTTTCATAACTTCACTAAATTATATGAAACCGAAAAATTTTGTTAAGACCAAATATTTAGGCATTCAGATTCCCTACAATCCACCCATACAAAAGTTTTGGCCACGCCCACTTATTGGGGGCGTTTTCATCACAAAACCGATTTTTGGGCCTTAAATTTTTAACTAGGACGCTGAAATTTCATATCTGGGCTTCCAAGAAAAAGATACAGTACAAGTGTAAATTTTTTTTACATCCGCCCACTGCCACGCCTACTTTTTTATAACTTCACTAAATTATATGAAACCGAAAAATTTTGTTAGCACCAAATATTTGGGTATTTAGATTCCCTACAATTCACCCATAGAAGAGTTTTGGCCACGCCCACTTTTTGGGGGCGTTATCATCAAAAAACCTATTTTGATAAAATTTTGCATGTAACATCCTCAAACGTTCGACATTATAGCTATATTTGAGTACAAAATGCAATTTTGCCACGCTCACTTAATAGAGAGGAGGATAGGGTATCATGCGATCCGTTCCAGACGGATTGTAGCTTTTCTGTATGTTTTCTTCTACAAATCTAGCTGCTGCGAGCGCTAGTAATCTGACTACCTACGAGTATACGAGTACGTCCACCGCACTTGAAATTCACCTAAGAACGTCTCATAGATGTTTGCAAGTTTTTATTGAAATTTGTCTATCCGGTCACATTTAATTTCCGAAAAGTAATTAGATGTGTGTGATTTCGTTTATAATATCGCTGGAAGTTGAAATCGCCATGTACATATTGTATTGGATCTCAAATCAGATGGACGTACATACTTACATACATATATATGTACCAGTATCCAAAAATCGCAATATATCAGAAAACCAGTCATTGGGTGAGATGGAACTTCTTATAGTAAGATTTAACTTTCGGCAATAATTTTTCATATGTTTCTGCGCTAATCCTCGTAACGTACGCTTTTGCATCCAATTATCCATTGATCTTCTAAATTGTATCTACGATGATTGCTGGTGCCAGTACGTCTACCATATTAAAAATATATACATACATATCTCCTGGCTTGTCCGACCTTTTTTCCTTCTTCTAAAATTTTACCAACAACAAGTGATTTCAGCACGAGTACGTCCACCAGATGTGTATTTATTTTGATATTTGGAGGGTCGGATGAGTTTTATGACTTTGCTCATCCAAATACCCTTTTTCTTAAATTGTACCTACTTCAAGTGTTTTCAGTACAAGTACGTCCACCAAATGCATGTTTTCTGTATCTACCACTTGTGCTGCTGGTTTGGCAAACAATTTGCTGAACATTTTGATAGTGTGAACGCAATTGACTTTAGCTGGATGGTTTTCGTCAATCCGCTCGTCAAACAAATTGGACGATAAATTTGATAGTCTGAACGGCCCTGTTTTCGTTTCATTTCTTGTCGTACCATTGAAATGTACATATGTCTGTAATTTGCATTTATTAATTCATGTTTCTCTACATGTGAGACAAGGGCGACAAAGAAGATAGCAGAGATGTCATGAGGTTTTCCGATCAACACTCAAGATTGCTGATGATGATGATGCTGTAATATGATGTTTGCTAACTCCGTTCACGACCGGGGAAAATGTTTAAAATTATAAAATAATTTGTAAACGACCATCACTAAATGTACTAGATTTGCAATTATCATAAAATTCCCATTTTCGATGTTTTTTTTTTGACATATGTATGTCATTTTTTATTGAAAAACAATAAAAATTATATTTAACAGAAAGTATTACATTCACGTTATAACGTTCAATATTACCGAAACATTTGCTGTTCATAATTTAGTTGTAATATTAACTTTAATTCTATTTCAACCATACAATAAATCGGTCGTACAAGACAGTACTTTTATAATTTTAACTTTTGAGTTTTCTTTTAAATTTTACAAAGAAACAATTATCAATGAGAAAAAGTAATGAGAAAAGTTCTCGAAAGCCTTCCAAGGAAGTTTTAGATTTATTTCAAAGTGCTGAACCTATTACACCAGACTCTTCAGAAAGTAACAGCTTTTCTTTCAACTTACCATCTGAAAGCGGAGAAGATTTTTCATCGGATTCTGAATAACAACTCGAGTACGTATTCTTATTCTTAACAATTCTTCTAAAAATTGTGTTTCAATCACCTTTTTCATCTCTTTTATAGATACAATCTACCATACATACATACGTATTAGTATATGAAGAAGTATATTATTTTTTTAAATTTTTTTTATTTTAATATTACTTTACTATTATTCAGAATTAAATTATGCAGCAGAAATAGAATCAGTTCTATATTATCAATTACATCAAAAATGCAGAATGCCACGCCTACGTTATTAAGCCTCATGTGTAAAAAGAAAAAAAACTTGAAGTTCAGTACCTATAATATTGTAAACTTCTAGCATTAAGGTGCAAGTACGTACGACCCAGTCGTGCACTTTATTTTCATATGATTTCATTAACTTTATTATATTTCTTAATAAAGTGATTTATGATGATTATAATTGTAAAATATGTGTTTAAATGTTTGTTTATTAATTAAAATTAAAAATTACATAACAACAGAAACATTGAATCCTTTTTTGATTTTTGTCACAAAATTTGTTCTAAGCGAAGTATATACATATGTATTTATGTATGCAAGGAAAGAATACAAACCTCACCTCCATTCAGTTTGGCTGAATGGTTGATTATTGGTATTAGAATATTATGCGGGTAAACCAAGCACAGATAGTTTACTACGTATTGGGTCGGATAACATTTAATCACGAATTTTAAGAGTGCCCACAAATGTGAATGTACTTGAAATTAAAATAAACCAAACTATTCAGCATCTTCTTCCACATCTGCATAATACGATATTTATTCAATTAACTTGTGTATGTATGTGCTCGCTAATATTATGTGTACTACGGCATAGGATAAGATAAGATTCATTCACGAATTGTAGAAATATATGTACAGTCAACTCCGCTTATCTGAACTACTGGTTATTTTATATCAAATCAAATGGGAATATTTTCTTCGAAAAAAAACTTTTTCCTTCTTCAGATGTTATAAATCTATTACTTTTTTCGCTTAGAAACCAGTCAAGAGTTGTGGCAAAAAATTCGTTGTACACATTTCTAGTTCTACTTAAGTCGAAACCAAACTCTTCACCTATCTCCTCTATAAAGATCGCATCTAGCTCCTCGTGGTTTGGTTGATTAACTGCAAATACTAGATGACTTAAGAAATCTTTTATTTCATCGTCAGATATTGCATTATCTGGCCAGATTTTTGAATCGTCTGCTCCGAATTTTTTTGGTAAATGTGAACCGTCTTGCTCTTTTTCAGGTATTCCGAAATTTTCTGATAAATTTAAACCGACTTCCTTATTGTCTATTATTGTTGTTTTACTTTCAATTGCTTCATTAATATTTACGAGGCTCAAATTCTCATTAAACTTCTTCAATCTTACATTGAGCTGTTTTTGGAAACATTGTCGAAATTGTTTTCCATGTTCAGACAGTGACTCATTGCCTTTAAGAAATTCAACATGAAATCTTTTGGTATTTATATTAATTACTTCTTTGGCCAATGCAAGGTGATAAGGTTTAAACGTGTCAGTAACCTCGTGATGTCTTATCGAACTATTATTCAAGAAACAGTCTACCAGTCTTTTTGCCAATTTAGTCAGATTGTAATCTTGTAGTTTTGGTCCTAATAACGGAACCATTTTCTGATTGAACTTGTAGCGTTTCCGTTGATTTGTTTCAAGTTTTACATCCAAGAAATCATCTGGTTCATCTATAGGGTCAATGAGTTCTTTGAGGTCTTTAGAATTGGAATCAAAATCAATATTAGTAAAAACAGTCACGTCCTTGATAGATCCTTCTTTAAATATTTGTTCTTTCTTCGAATCCATATACGAAAAAAAATATTTTGGTATACTGTAATCACCGTCACTGTTCGTTAAAAGATTGCCCAATGTAATCTTTTTTAAGTCGTTATTTCTGTGTTTCACTTGGAGGAAGCGATACACTTTTTGGCCATCGGCGGTAACCGATTCAATAACTATGCCGCCGAATTTTTTCGCTTCTTTAATTTCAGTACCCACACGAAAAGAGTATGTACGACAGACACCACGATATAAAATTAGCATGAACAATTCTAATTGATAAACTGCGGCTTGTAAATGTGTTTGTTTTGGAGATAGTCTCGAAGTTCCATATCGATCCATGTTTGTGCTCATTTTTTTAGACCTCGTAACAGAAAAAAGAATGAATTACATACATATGCAATTACAAGGAAAGAATGGAAACCTCACCTCCGATCAGTTTGGCCGTATTTCATTTTATAGGTATTAGAATACATTACAGGTAAACCAAGCACAGATACTTGATGCGTATCGGGTAGGATAAAATTCAATCACAAACTTTAACTGCGCTCACGAATGTGGATGTATGATGAAATTGAAGATAAATCAATCTATTCAACACCTTCCGCGAAATCCGCACAATACAATATTTTGCAAGGTATGATATTTATTCAATTAAATTACATCAGCTCGCTAAAATTATTTTATTTTTACTGCATTTCGTAGATAAGCTTTTGACTTATACATAAATATGTATTTCGGATATCAATCAATACTGCCTTAGGCATGATAAGATAAGAAGACCAGGGATGAGTTTTTGCGATCAGCCGTAATAGGGTTCATGAAAACATAGCAATTGTAAAGACGCTACCATTAAAAACCTTATCGGGAACCAAAATTAGTTGTTTTGCTAGTTTTATCTTTACGAAATTGTTCTAGTTTTTGTTCGCCTGCGTATCTATTTTTCGCTACAGTATGTAATAATGTATGTACTTTTGCTTTAAATAAATCTATGGCTGAGTTAAAAAAATTAAAAAGTTACAATTACGAACTTTGAATTAAAACAATATTATCATTATTATGTTGCACTGCGATCTGTCGGTCATTTGAGCCAATAGAGTTCCCCTCCCATTAGAATTCGTTTCAAAATCATTTTGAGGGTTATGTACTCTTACTACGCCTTGACGGAAGAAATCTGTCCTAGAGCACTCTCTCTAATCCAGTTTCCTTTGAAAATCTAAGGATGAGAGTTTGCTCTAGTGACGGTATTTCCTCATCTGATAATTGGTACTTGCCCAAGTATTTCAGTCTTTTGTGGGTCATTGCCCCACAAGATCCCAGCATATGCTCTAGGATTTCACTGGTAGCATCGCAGAATCTGCAGAGACCTTCTTCACATACACCTAGTTTACTTAGGTGATCCTTGAGTTCACAATTAGCAAGCCTGTTAGGATACGATAAGGTTATTCTTACTCATGCTGATATTATATGCTTCGAATCTTTTTCGGTTATGTTGCTCTAGAAGTTTCTTGGCTTGCCTCATTCCATGAGCATTATTCCAGGTTCTTGCCCTGTTTTCCCTCTTTTGTTTCCTAAATTCTTCTTTGAGGGTATGATCCCCTATTCCGCAGAATGGTTCAGGACCTGTGAAGGTTTCTGATGCTAACTTTTTTGCTAACGAATTGGCCATTTAATTACCCTCTATTCCCATGGCCAGGTATCCAGCAGAGGGTCACTTTGTTTCTACTACCTATTTGATTAAGTTTTTGCAGTCATACCCAAATAAGTTTGGATTTATTGACATATGTAGGTGTCAAGTATCATGATAGCAGCTTGGCTATCTGACATTATAGTTATATCACATTTGGCTTAGTTTCTGTCAAGATTGACTTCGACACATTTATCTGTTGCGTGCAAATAACGCACAAACATTCCTTGTCTGCTCTATCCTTCCCATTCGCACAATGGGAAGGATGGAGTCTTGCCTTTTTCTCTTTTGTCTGTTGTCCTCCGAAAGCTGTGGGTTAACTGAGCATTCCTAGGCTGTTCTTCAACCCAGTGCTCACTCTTTCCCGTATGTTAGAAGGGGATGACAATTCAGGTACCCCAGTGCCAGACGGACGGTGTGAAGCAGGAAGAGCAAGGCAGACAGACTGGAGACTCATCCTGATCCTTTTCCACCAATTCCATCAATTCATCAAAGGGGTTAACAAGGTCCCTCAACAGTCCAAATGATCTCCATGTTGTGAGAGATTCATCAAAGCAACAATCCAAATGATCTTCGTCGAAGGGTTAATAAGGTCCCCCAACAATCAAAAATGATCTGCTGGCAAAATTTAAAAGACCGTGAGCTTACTCTATATTTTATTGTTTGATCTTTGCGTGATGACACCAACTATTTTTATAAACCGCATCTCCCAAAAAGAGGCCTAAAACTTATTTTGTAAAGGATAGCTCTCGATTTCCCGGGTACACTTTTATGTCTGCAGGATGGTTCACTCGATAGGTAGCTTCCACGTTATACTTATCCTCTCACTTTGGGTCAATGTCATAGTCTTCATTTAGTTTTATAATTAGCCCTGGTCAGGAGGGTGAATGCGAACCCAAGCAGTCACTTAAAACGAACAGAACTGCGTGAGAGTGAGAACTTGAAGATGTGAGAGAGGAAGCTGTCAGAGCACTGGATGTGACTAGAGTTGGGTAGTTCCGGACCTGTAAGTTCCTGGAATTATGTCCTCTGTCGGAACTATCTCATTTCTTTCCGTAAAATGCACCTAAGAAGGTCCATATAGTGCCGACTTCACAGAGGAATGACTAAACGAAAGAGAAAAACATGTCTTCTCAATTTCCCAACAAAAACTATACACATGCATACCCAATGCGAGTGGAACTGCGAAGGTGAACGAAAAAAATATTATGGAACTAAGAAAACGAAAGATTATGAACATACATATACGAGAACGATTACGATTTACATATGTTTGTATTTCGTTCCTGAACTATCCTATGTACGTATGGACATGATGTATGATAATATTCTCCTTTTAGAATGCATACACATTCATACGTTCCAAACATGTTCCATACATCCAATATATTCCTTCGTCGCAACAATGTCAATCAGCCCAATTCTTCAAGTCGAATGCTCAGTCGTATTTATAGTCGCATCAAAATTAAATCCTTATTCCTCGATTCGTATGCGATGCATACGACATTTTAAAAAAAAAACAACGCGTATCATTGCAGTTATGCAAATGTCAAACTATTGAAATGAATAAAACGAAAATGTCATCATATGTACATAAAAGTTTTGTAGTGTTTTTGATAGCGAAAGTAAAATTTTTCGGTGATTAATATAAATTATGAATTCGATAGAGCTGTTTTTAAGTGATGAAGACGATGAAGTGGTGCCGGCTGAGAATTTGGCAGCAATTCGGAGAACAATCCGTGATCATTCCAATCCGATGGAGTTACCGAATTCGTGGCAAGTACCTATTTACAAATTTTCTGTACATATGTAATAAAATGAATTAAAATTCGCTTTTTGGATTCCATAATTGTAGTTTCTTAAAATCGTTCCGGCTATCTAAGGAGGCATTTAGCTGTCTATTGGAGGAAATTAATCCTTTCGTAAAAAGATGTGTGTATTCTACATCGATACCATCTGTATTTAATTTGGCTGCTTTTTTACGGTTCTTCGCAGAAGGCAATTACCAAACAGGCGTTGGGAACGATTTTTCTTTGGGGATTTCTCAGCCAACGTTTTCTAAAATCCTTAAAGAACTTTTGGACATATTTGAGGAACGCATTAGTCCAAAGTCGATAACGTTTACTATGACGCCACAAGAAAAGGAAGAAGCGAAGCTAAGTTTTTACGGAAAGACGGGTATTCTTGGAGTTATAGGCTGCGGGCACGCAATGAGCGACGAGCGATCGAGCGACGAGTCTGAGCGATGAATGGCCATTTACTGAGCGATTAGTGGCCTTTGTCAACTACACTTCGTCGTAATTTTTTAGTCGAAAGTCGCTTTCATATTTAACCTTCCTATACCAGCGCATTGGTCTGTGAGACCGACAAATTACTTTTTAATTTTAAGATGCTTAATAAAAAGACTGCCATTTATTTGTTAAATACAATAACTAATAAAAACTTGTTTTATTTCGTCAATAATATATCACTCTACTGATTAAAAAAACATTCATAAAAATATTCGAAATAGAAGAGAAACTACGGGCTCTTGAGTTTCGGTCCCAGAGACCGTGCGCGGGATACGTTTTGACGCGGGTATAGGAAGGTTATAGAGCTATAATAAGATCGAAAAAGCGAAGATTTGGTGTACACCCCATAAATCGACAAAGGGCAAATTATGGTGAATTTCATCACCTGTATCAAAATCTTCGCAGTTATCCAGACAAATTTTGGGAATACTGTCGTATGTCAGTACTATCTTTCGATTTGCTGTTGGAAAAAGTTCGTGCAGTAAAATTAGAGAAATATAATGCTTAATGCACGCCCATGCAGCAACTCAAGACGTCACTATTTCTAATTTCAGCGATGAACTAAAAAATTAAAACGGATTTGGTTGCTGAGCGACGTCGCTCTGTCACTTAAAAAAATCGCAAATCTCTCAGGGCTTACGTGGCCACCGCCATACGATTTCATGTGTTTTAATTTTTTTGCGTCAATCGCTCAGTCGCTTGTCGCTCACTGCGTGGCCGAAGCCATAGGGTGTGTTAATGGCACGCATATACGGATTATTACTCCAGACAAGGAAAAACAGCACCTTTATTATGGTAGGAAAGGTTTCCATAGCATAAACGCTATGCTGGTGAGTTGGAATATAATTTGTGATCTCAAATTCAAATTTCTGGTTGCTTTTTGTTGTAAGGTATGTGACCACAAGATGCGAATCCGCTTTGTAGATGCAAGGTATCCTGGGTCTTGCCATGACTCCTTTGTATGGTCACAGAGTGAATTAAGAGACCACTTGCAACAAGAATGTGATGATGGTGAAAGGAACAGTTGGTTATTAGGTACAACTATTGCCCATAAAACTGGTGTAGAGTTATTATAAAATTAGTTTAATATGATTTCATTTAGGAGATTCTGGATATCCATTACAACCTTTTTTAATAACACCAACCGTTGAACATCTGAAGGAAGTATGGAAGCTGCTTTTAACAATGTATATATGTACGTTCGAAGACAAGGAATATAATTGAAAGAGTAATTGGTGTTTTGAAAAATAGGTTCAGATGCATCTTAGGAGCAAGAGAATTGCACTACACACCAGAAAAGCGACGCAAATTATAAATGCTAGTTGTAGTCTTCACAACATATGCATTCACTTCAAAGTTGAAGACAACAGTGAATATGTTGGCGTTGATCAAGATTTCACTGATCAGAATGAATCTAACGATGATGTTGAAAATGCTGTTTCAATTCGTAATAACATTATGCATTCAATTATCTACGAATAATAACATGAAATAAAATATGTACTTCAAACTTTTAATAAAAACTTTATTGAGATAAGAAAGACTTACATATGTATATTAATTCATAAATAAGAAAAAAATAAAAAATAAATAAAAATTCATTAAATTAAGAGTAATTCTGCCAATATATACATACGTATGTATACATTGAATTGTGCCTACTTAATTTTGCATACTTTCATACATTAAAGCCTTTAGTTAATTTTTCTTCAACAATCCTTCTACCTTACGTGCTTTAATTACCAATATTTGTTTTTATACCCTATCCTAAGGGTATATTAAGTTTGACACATAGTTTGTAACATAGAGAAATAATCGAGATAGACCCTATAAAGTATATATATTCGTGATCAGCATCAATAGCGAAATCGATTGAGCGATGACCGTCCGTCCGTCCGTCCGTCCGTCCGTCCGTCCGTCCGTCCGTCCGTCCGTCCGTCCGTCTGTCCGTCCGTCCGTCCGTCCGTCCGTCCGTCCGTCCGTCCGTCCGTATGTCACCGCTTTTTGGGCCTTAAATTTTGAGCTAGGACGATGAAATTTCATATCTGGGCTTCTGAGAAAAAGATACAGTACAAGTGTAAAAATTTTTGAAATCCGCCCACTGCCACGCCCACTTTTTCATAACTTCACTAAATTATATGAAACCGAAAAATTTTGTTACGACCAAATATTTAGGCATTTAGATTCCCTACAATCCACCCATACAAAAGTTTTGGCCACGCCCACTTTTTTGGGGCGTTTTCATCACAAAACCGATTTTTGGGCCTTAAATTTTTAACTAGGACGCTTAAATTTCATATCTGGGCTTCCAAGAAAAAGATACAGTACAAGTGTAAAATTTTTTTACATCCGCCCACTGCCACGCCTACTTTTTTATAACTTCACTAAATTATATGAAACCGAAAAATTTTGTTAAGACCAAATATTTGGGTATTTAGATTCCATACAATTCACCAATAGAAGAGTTTTGGCCACGCCCACTTTTTGGGGGCGTTATCATCAAAAAACCTATTTTGATAAAATTTTACATGTAACATCCTCAAACGTTCGACATTATAGCTATATTTGAGTACAAAATGCAATTTGGCCACGCCCACTTTATATAGAGGAGGATAGGGTTTCAGACGATCCGTTCCAGACGGATTGTAGGTTTTCTGTATGTTTTAAACTCTTTTTATACCCTATCCTAATTAAGTTTGTCACATAGTTTGTAACATAGAGAAATAATCGAGATAGACCCTATAAAGTATATATATTCGTGATCAGCATCAATAGCGAAATCGATTGAGCGATGACCGTCCGTCCGTCCGTCCGTCCGTATGTCACCGCTTTTTGGGCCTTAAATTTTGAGCTAGGACGATGAAATTTCATATCTGGGCTTCTGAGAAAAAGATACAGTACAAGTGTAAAAATTTTTGAAATCCGCCCACTGCCACGCCCACTTTTTCATAACTTCACTAAATTATATGAAACCGAAAAATTTTGTTAAGACCAAATATTTAGGCATTTAGATTCCCTACAATCCACCCATACAAAAATTTTGGCCACGCCCACTTTTTGGGGGCGTTTTCATCACAAAACCGGTTTTTTTGCCTTAAATTTTTAACTAGGACGCTGAAATTTCATATCTGGGCTTCCAAGAAAAATATTCAATGCAAGTGTAAAATTTTTTTACATCCGCCCACTGCCACGCCTACTTTTTTATAACTTCACTAAATTAAATGAAACCGAAAAATTTTGTTAAGACCAAATATTTAGGCATTCAGATTCCCTACAATCCACCCATACAAACGTTTTTTGGGGGCGTTATTATCAAAAAACCTATTTTGATAAAATTTTGTATGTAACATCCTCAAACGTTCGACATTATAGCTATATTTGAGTACAATATGCAATTTGGCCATGCCCACTTTATAGAGAGGAGGATAGGGTATCATACGATCCGTTCCAGACGGATTGTAGCTTTTCTGTATGTTTTGTCTTTTATTGCTTCTCTTAGGAGAACTACTTTTTCTTCTTTTAATTTGAAGATTTTTCTTAAATACCTATTTGTGTCTTGCTGTTCGCTCAACATTAGTGATTGAATTTTCGTTTGCTCCCTTAGAAAATCCATTCTTTCACCTTCATGGCTACCTTGTCTGCCTTTCTCTTGATAAGTTGTCTGCGTTGTGATACTGATGGCATACTAATGACAGAATTTTGTAGTACTCCTAAAGGCTTATCCGGAGCTCTATTTTCTCTATCCTCATCATTTTCTTGCGTTGCGTTCTTTCCACTCCCTTGTTCTGCTACATCTTCTTCGAGATCTCGTATGAGGGGTGGCATACTGACACCAATCGACTTCCCTTTTGGATTCATAAGCATTTGAAGCTGAAGTATGTCAGCAATGGTCTCCTCGGAAGTGTTAAGTATAAAACTTTTGTGTGGACCACTTCCAGTCCCTTTCAGCTGTTGATTGTTGTGCTTCAACTTTTGTTTGACAGCATATTTTTGATCAGTCCAAACCTGAAAATAAACACTACCAATGTAGTAATTGTAAACACACAAAATTAGAAAATTTATATACATATATTAAGTGAAAATACATATATCTACTTACATTTGTTTCCTATCCATTTTACTTAACTTTCGAACTGAGTCGTAGCCAACTTTGAATGCGAGTGAAATACGAAACAAATCTGACCAATACACGACCAACAAAATACACCGTAATAACGCACAAATTCGAGACTCGTATGCGTTGCGATGCATACGGCTTTTGTCAAAAATTACATACGAGTGTGTTCGTAAAGTACGACTTTATAATAACTAAATGCGACTGTGGGCGGATCCGACAGTCGTATACGAGTTGAAGAATTGGGGTGAATGGAACTATTAGGTTGCACCACATGAAATGTTTGATTTTCGCTCAGTC
Source organism: Xylota sylvarum (assembly GCA_905220385.1). NCBI lineage: Eukaryota > Metazoa > Arthropoda > Insecta > Diptera > Syrphidae > Xylota > Xylota sylvarum. Next base: position 65,158,205 of record LR999958.1, on the reverse strand, counting down.
GGAAATAAGAAGTTCTCGTGTGAACATCTGTTACAAACATTGGAGATACTGCTATGCTTAGTGCAATCTCCCGCACCGATTTTGTTGGGTTCGATTCACCGTTGCTCTTAAAACATGGTCGTCAACTAACGTTTCCAGCTTCACACGTGGTTCATTTTCGAGGCTGAAATCTCCCGAACGGAACTTTCCAAACCAACGTCATATAGTGCGTTAGTTTACCGCTACATCCTCAAATGCGTCATTAATGTTTTTCATTGCCAATGACGCATTATGTCCCATTTTAAATTCGTAAAGGAAGAGTGTTCGAGTTTGAACTGTCGACAGCATGGTAAATAATTCCTAGAAAAAAAATAACGGTACTTGTAACGAACCCTAAAATTCTCACGTCAAGCACACGGACCACCTTATTTTATAAGAAAAGAAAATTTAACCTTCTGGCACAGATGTTCACTCGAGAAATTTTTATTTCCGACTCAACGAAAATCGGACATTTCATGTGGTACAACCCATACATACATACATAGTTCCGCAGTCATGTTTACTGGAACTAGTTCCTGTTAAAAAACATACAGAAAAGCTACAATCCGTCTGGAACGGATCGTATGATACCCTATCCTCCTCTCTATAAAGTGGGCATGGCCAAATTGCATATTGTACTCAAATATAGCTATAATGTCGAACGTTTGAGGATGTTACATGTAAAATTTTATCAAAATAGGTTTTTTGATGATAACGCCCCCAAAAAGTGGGCGTGGCCAAAACTTTTGTATGGGTGGATTGTAGGGAATCTGAATGCCTAAATATTTGGTCTTAACAAAATTTTTCGGTTTCATATAATTTAGTGAAGTTATAAAAAAGTAGGCGTGGCAGTGGGCGGATGTAAAAAAATTTTACACTTGTACTGTATCTTTTTCTTGGAAGCCCAGATATGAAATTTCAGCGTCCTAGTTAAAAATTTAAGGCCCAAAAATCGGTTTTGTGATGAAAACGCCCCCAAAAAGTGGGCGTGGCCAAAACTTTTGTATGGGTGGATTGTAGGGAATCTGAATGCCTAAATATTTGGTCTTAACAAAATTTTTCGGTTTCATATAATTTAGTGAAGTTATGAAAAAGTGGGCGTGGCAGTGGGCGGATTTCAAAAATTTTTACACTTGTACTGTATCTTTTTCTCAGAAGCCCAGATATGAAATTTCATCGTCCTAGCTCAAAATTTAAGGCCCAAAAAGCGGTGACATACGGACGGACGGACGGACGGACGGACGGACGGACGGTCATCGCTCAATCGATTTCGCTATTGATGCTGATCACGAATATATATACTTTATAGGGTCTATCTCGATTATTTCTCTATGTTACAAACTATGTGTCAAACTTAATATACCCTTAGGATAGGGTATAAAAAGTTCCGTCATTGGAATTGTTTCGCGCAACTCTAGATGTGACTCCCTTTGCTCTGGCAGCTAAATCAACTGCAGCGGAGAGAACAAGGCGAACTCAGACACCACCAATACCACCACATACCGAAGATAGACGAGACCAACGTACAGAATGACTGTGGCGGAGAACTTTCAACCTCCCCCAACCAGAAAGATAGATAGATAGATTTTTTTGCAGAAAGGTACCACAAATTTCGCAATAAGACAAAATTTCAAAATTTTTCATTTTATTTCAGTTCATATTTATTATTATTATTATAAATTTATTAAAGTATAAATAAATTATACAATTAATAAGATCTTAGACCAGAGTTAGTTGCAAGTTAGCAACTAGATAAAAATTAAAAAATTAAAAAGAAATGTTGGTTAAATAGAATTTACAAGATTAAGAGAAGCAATAATGTTAAATACTAAGATAATGTTATTAAAATTGATGTTAGAAAGGAGATAGGTGAGACTATGGTCGATGAGATATGGAAAGCGGGGGTTTTTCTTCGCAAAGATGGCATAATGCAGGTGGTTCCTTTTTGAAAATATGTTTATGCGTGATGTATGTGTGGCCAAGTCGAAGTCTGATGTATGTATGTATATCTTCAGTTTCTTTTGGGGGACATTTTTGGGTTAGATTGGTGAGATGCCATTAGAGTTTAAAATTTTGAATGTGTGATTATACCTATTATACCTAAGGTTTTTAATGTCTTTTTTATTGTATTGGTAAAACATTATTATTGGTTCTTTTAACGCTGATCTAGCTGCTGTATCTGCTGCCTCGTTGCCTCTAATACCAGTGTGCCCAGGAATCCAAACAATTTTTATTGTTTTACTGTTTGATATAAGTAGGTCTCGTATCGTTTCAATGATTCCAACGGAGTTTGAAATATTTTTTACAGCAGAAATTGTGGATAAACTGTCAGAGAATATAACAGTTTTTCTCTTCTTCGAGCATTTTATTGCTTTATACATACATATGCATGTATATGACAAATGCTTCTGCAGTGAATATGGATGAGAATATTGGTAGTAGACCTTTTGAAATAATAAAATCATTTTCGTCGACAACTGCAAATGATGTGAAGCTATCTGTTTTAGAGGCATAAGTAAAAATAAGGTTCAAACCGATTAATTTATATTTGCCTGCGCTGCTATGGAATAAAGTCTTGTAGACATCGTTATTGGTTGTAGATTTACTATATTTACAAAGGTCGGTATTTATCACGTAGCTTGGAAGATTCCAGGGGTGGTTGACTGTTCCTTTCATTATTTTGAATTGAAATGGGAATATTTACATTTTTTGCGGATGTAAGTGCGTTGCATAAAGTTGACTCAAGTCTCTGGGTTCTTTTTCGATTCAAAGCTTTCTTGACATCAATGTGGATGGGTGTTCGATGTGGTGAGTTTATTTTTTGCATGATGATAGACGTAAGATAGTAGATTCTATCAGCTATGAAAGGAAGTCCTGCTTCGGTAAATATGTTGTTGATTAGAGTTGAGCGGAGAGCTCTCATACTTGTTTTGACGGCAGCAGGATAAGGTGTTGGGATGAGTTGTAACAAAGATTTGGAGCATTTACCGTAGATTGGTAGACCAAGGTCAATTTTCGATAATATAACAGATTTCATTACATTTATAAGTGTATTGACATTCGAACAGCTGTTTTTTGAGGACAAAAATTTAATCCAATTAACCCTGGCAGTAATGTTGTTACTAATGTAAGTACAATGATTTTTAAAAGTAAACTTAGAATCAAATATAAGACCAAAAATTTTGATAAAGTTAACATTTTTTATGCGAATGTTGTTTAAATTTACTACAATAGTTTTGTTACAACTATGTTTTTTACAAATACCGGATGTTGGGCACCTTGTCATGGTGGGGTGGCTTAATTAGAGGAACAGGAAGCACTGCCAGGTAGCTACCACTGCTCTGACAGAGCAGAATGTGAATCTAAAACTAAGACCCAACAACCCTTAACTCCAAGGTTGTAAGTCGCCACGCCGGGGGAGCTGTGTTTAAGTAGTGATACTACTGGAATACAGGGTTCAGGGGTAATTGAACCGCTAGTGGTAACTCCTCAGAGGCAGCTCAATCCTCTGTAGTATGCTAGTTCAGACCTGTAAAGTTTCAAGTACCAGTACCTGTCATGTACCCAGTACCTTGTACTTGTACTTGTACTTGAAAAAAAGGAGTACCATATACTTGGTACTTAGAAGGCACCAAGTACAAGTACTATTCCAAGTATTCTCTTCTAAGTACATGTACTGGGTACTGTAATAATGGGCAGTACATTTGCAAGTACTTTTCAAGTACAATTTCTAACGTGGTCTATGTGTGAAACGTCCTAAGAAAAAGCATTAATCTTCAAATTTGTTTTTGGCATCGCCTACTATTATTTTCAGTTCAGATATGCAAAACGCCAATCAGGAGATTAATTGACCACCACTTACTTGAATGCTGCTGCAGATAATGCCAGTGGACGGTTACAAAGGTGATCCCGAGTCTCGACATATGTACGTATGTAAAAGAACAACAATGCTTTGATTCTCGGTATTAAGTTAGCTGTACTATCATATCACCCAGTAAATGTACTTAGAAGAAAGGGCTTGAAATAGTACTTGTACTTGGTGATTTTAAAGTACCAAGTACATTGTACTCCTGTTTTTTTAAGTACAAGTACAAGTACAAGGTACTGGGTACTTACACAATACTGCAGTACAAATGTATTTCAGTACTTTACAACTCTGTGCTAGTTGGGTAGGGTAGGTAATGGGGATCTCTGCCTAACTGGTCCGTAATTTCTCCCCGACTCGTGGGATCTAAATGTATCCATTTCTTACAAAACAAAAAGATAACGAGTCATCAGAAGGTAAGGTGGAAGGCTCCGAAGAGGTCGTAAAAGTGCCCGCCGGCGCAGCATCGACAGCGGAAGAGTTCGTGAAGACAGTGGAGTCCGGAGGGAAACCAAAGGATTTAGCTGGACAATCGTCGACGCCGATGAACAATGCGGTGCTGCAAGGCGCCAAGAGGTTAATCGACGTCGTGGAAGACGGTGCAGACCCTGATTCCGATCGGAGGCTGCGAAAGCAGCTTAAGCAATAGATAAAAAGGGCGAGAAGGACACAGAAATTGTTAATGGCAAAATCTGTCTCGGGCAATAGCGACACATCGGTCAATTATTTGACTGATAGGATCGCTAGTCTAACATCAGCCGAAACCACCCCAGAAAACGCAAGACCAAGGAAACCGTTCAGAAATGATACCGAGACCTTGGGTTCAGCAAAAGCCGGGGTGATGGAGGCGGAGAGCGGAAAAGGATATGGACAGCCTGTTTCCGGGAATGTGAATCAGCAAAGAACACAAGGAAGTGGAGAGGCTGATGGACAAACCAGGAAACAGAAGGTCAGTCACCACAAAACGCAAACATCCTCGAAAGCGGAGCGACCTGGACCGAGCAAGGTTATGCGAAAGCAGGACCAAGCTACGGGGAAGAGAGCAGCGTCACTAAGGGGAAGGAAATCTTCCGCTAGAAGTGAGCATGCTAAAGTCGACAAGGGTAAAACCAATAGTCAGGCGGCGGCAAGCGACCTTCTAATGGGTGTTACCGACATGGGAAGGGAGGGGGGACTAGATGCTGCTCACTTGAGTATCTTTAGAGGTGCTGTTTTAGCGGCACTTGACTCTCTTCCTGTCAATGCCGGGGACATAGGAGTAAGGGAAGTTACCTTGGAGCAAGGATTCATCGCAGTAAAATGCGTTAATCAAAGATACATTGCTTGGTTTTGTGAAGCCGTAGGGAAGATGACCACCCTTTGGGAGGGAATCAACCTGAAAGTGGATCGACTCTACATCCAGGGGGGGAAACTCAACTGCGGGCTGGAAGTCGCTCTCGTGAAATTCCAAGGATCAACAGAAAAGACTCAGCTTGGGAAGCCACCCAGCAGGGCGACGAAGTGATGGACCTCGTGGATATGAGGTCAATACTAGTCGGGCGGGAGGAGGGCCCGTGCCGGGAAAAACTTAGGGAGATTCAATTGAACCTTGACCATAGCAAAGCTGCATCAGCAATGCTGACCAGATGTTTTTTGAAGGAATCAATTGATATTGCCTTGTTACAGGAACCTTGGATCTTCAAAGGAAGGATTAGAGGTCTACCTGAAAGTATTGCCATTTTACACTATGTGCGATCTGGTGAAAGAACTAGATCTTGTATACTGGTGAGGTTCTTATGCTCCCGCAACTTTGTGTCCCAGACCTTGTCGCAGTGCGAGTAGGAGCAGGTGCGGGCAGCTTTGTCATAGCATCGGCATACCTGCCATATGACTGTCCAGAGCCTCCTCCAACAAAAGAGGTCGAGTCTCTGGTAAATGTCTGCAGGGGTAAGAGCGAAGATCTAGTGATTGGTTGCGACGCTAATGCACACAGTAAAGTGTGGGGAAGTACCAACGATAACTACAGAGGAGAAGCTTTATTCGAATTTGTAGTGTGCAAAGAGCTAACTATTCTTACTAGAGGAACAGAACCGACCTTTGTGGATGCGAGACGAAAGGAAGTGATTGATGTAACTCTGTGTAGTAATAGAATGCTTGATAGAATATCAGATTGGAAGGTAATGGATCAGACAATGATGTCGGACCACAGAGCCATCTCATTTGATGTTCAATACGGATCTAAAAGAAAAAAAGATCGGAAATATGTCAGGATTCCCAGGAACACGGACGAAGTAAAATACCAGGAAATGTTACGGGATAAACTGAATGGGAGGGTACCCAAAATACCGAAAACCACTTGGGATGTAGAGTCGCAGCTGAAGTACTTACTTACAATCAGCTGCTGAAAATGCTAACCAAGAGGCGTGTACACCTACTTTGGTAGATGAAAAGGACCCCACATCTTAGTGGTGTAGGAAACTTGAAAATCTAAAGAAGGAAGTGAGAAAAACCTTTAATCATGCCATGAGAAGGGATGATCCTGAATCACGGGATGAGTACAAGGCAAAGAAGAAAGAGCTAAAAGCAACTCTGCGACGACGTAAAAGGGAGTCGTGGAGGGAATTTTGCTCGAATATGAGAAGCACAGCTGAGGTCAATAGACTTCAGAAAATTGTGTCGAGTCTCCAGTTTCCAAAGTCGGACTCATTCCTGATGGAATGGGGGAGATTGTTGGGACACTGGATCGTACAAATGGGGTCCTCATGGATATACACTTTCCGGGAAGTCTTAAGTCAGATCAGCCCTGGGCTCTGAGGAAACAAGGAACAAACAGGATGGAGAAGACTGAAGCGAAACGGATAGTAAAGTCAGAAGCGGTCAGTGGGGCGATAAAAACATTTTCTCTTTACAAGACCGCGGGACCGGATGGTATTTTCCCAGCTTTAATGCAATGGGGTGCAGACCTCACATTACAAAGGCTTAGGGGTATATACGTCACATGCCTAGCAATAAGCTACACACCGATAACATGGAGGGAAACAAATATGGTGTTTCTTCCAAAACCGGGAAAAAAGCACTACACCGAAGCGAAGTCCTTCAGACCGGTCAGTGTTACATCATTTCTGTTGAAAACAATGGAAAGAATTGTGGTGGACCATATGGAGAGCACGGCGCTGAAAGCGTGTCCTTTGAGTAGTAGACAACATGCATACAGAGCTGACAGGTCTACGGAAACAGCGCTACACCAGGTGGTATGCGTTGCGGAGCGGTGGTGTCAGGAACAAGGACTCTCCATTAATGCGGAAAAGACGGATTTGATCATCTTCAGAAGGAAGAGGAGAGATCTGGAATTTCAGCCCTTGACACTTTTCGGATCGGAGCTGCAGGTGACCAGGAAGGTTAAGTATCTGGGTGTATACCTAGATGCTGGACTAACTTGGAACTTCCATGTGGAAGAAAAGATTAGAAAGGCGAAAAGGGTGCTTCATCAGTGCAAACGGGTATGTGGACTAAGGTGGGGAATCTCGCCGAGGTCAGCATACTGGATGTACGCGATGATAGTTAGAGCGATTATCACATATGCAGAAAGCCAACCAGAAAACTGTAAACAAGCAATTAGATAGTGTTCAACGTCTGACATGTTTGGGGATCGCGGGTGCAATACGGATGACACCAACATGCGCAAAGGAAGTGATCCTAGGTATTCTGCCGCTGGACTCATTTATTAAGAAAGTGGAGGCTTCGACGGCACTTCGTCTGCCCGGGAAGCCACATATACTATCTTTGTATTTATAGTAACATCTATTATTATTATTATAAAATAAATATAATAAAGATAACAATATCCAAGCTTAAATCATACAAAACTGTTGGACCTGACGGCCTACCAGCCGAGCTATTCAGAGTAGCTGGAAAGGATTTGGAAGACTGCATACACCAACTCATATCTAAGATTTGGTCAGGCGAGTGTATGCTTGATGAATGACATCTCAGCATTGTTTGCCCGATCTACAAGAAAGGAGACCCACTCGCGTATAAGATCTTATCTGCCATACTGTGTGAACATCTGGAACTCTTCGTCAACAACCTGATTAGCTTCTTTCAGTGCGGTTTTGGTTTGAGAGACGACCTATACAGAGCTATGTCTAGTTTTGACATCAGATTGTGCAGAATGACGTTGGAGAATACTCGCTGGTCCATCAAGGTCGGTAATGATCTCACCGAGACCTTTGATGTCAAAAAAGGATTTAAACAAGGTGACGCGCTGTCATGTGACTTCTTTAACATCATTTTTGAAAGAATTATGCAAAACTCGCAGGCTAACACCAGAGGCACATTTTTTCAAAAGTCTTAACATTACTTGCATACGCTGATGACATTGACATTATCGGCAGAACACAGCGAGCTGTCACTGGTGCATTTGCAAGTATTTGAACAGAAGCGGCAAAAATGGTGTTGGGATAGGAAAAGATCTCGGAATAATTTTCAAACACTTATGTATTTTATTTAAATTGTTGGTCAAACTATTATATATGTACATATATAAATTAGCAAACGAACAAAATGTATGTAATGACTCTAATGAAATGATTCTAATAAATTATTAGAAAATTTCCTTTTCTCCTTATGGGTTGATGTGTGTACGACGTACGTCCTTTCGGGTTCGCAGTCGAATGCAAAAGGACGGAAAAAGCTTACTTTATTAAAAAAAAAAACAAAATTAAAAAAAAAAAAAAGCTTAGAGTAAAGGGACATCTACGTGTCGAGTATTAAAATTGCTAGAAGAGCATTTTATTACATTTTCACTTGAACAAATGGGTTTATTTGTGAATGAGAGCAAAACCAAGTATATGTACATATGTTATCATCAAGAAGGGATACACAACATCGACGAATCGGACAGATCGTCACAATAGATAGCTATAACTTTGACGTAGTTGTGAACTTTATCTATCTCGGCTCGTCTATATACTCTGACAACAACATCACATCACATCAACACATCAACCAATTTGGAGTGCGCAACTTACTGCAGAGGCTTGTTGGTTGAGGCCCAGGTTCACCCCAGTCTGTAGCGCCACCTAAGTAAGTATGCACATATATAGATAACACCTGTGGGTTAAAACGTAAAGAAAAATAAAGACCGAACTACATATTTCATTTCAACTTTTTTTATTCGGATTTTATTATTGATTAGTACATCATATAGCAAAAAAAAAAAAAAAACAAAAACTTAAAAGAAGTTGAAGAAAGAAAGATTTCGCAGTAATCTTGTGGAAATCGTTATTCTCTAACTCTATTTTTTTTTTGAAGATCACTAAAGAACCAGTTGAATTCTTTGGGTCTTTTGGGAATATTTATTTAATTCCCAAGGATCAGCACCATAATGTTTTTTTTCTACATCCAAAACTCTTTCGATTAATTTAATTTCTTTGTGGTGATACCTAAAGTCTGATATGCGATACTAAAATACATTAACGAATTCACCATACATAAATTGTCGCGACCAAAATTTTACTCTAACCCTGGCAATGCCTTCTCAGCTAACTCTATCTGCTTGTGCAGATCACTTTTTGATTTATAATAACTTTCAATCTGAGGACGACCTACGAATATACGATTATCACTTGAACCGTAATGCTTTTCAAAGGTGGATAAGGCTCCTTCAAGCAAATCTTTTTGTTTCCCAAATCACCTAGGCCGGAATAAGTCAAAGAAAGTGGCACTCGCTTCAGAGCCACTTCAAAATGTTCAGAACCAAAATGTTTTTCCAAATTTTGTACAGCCTCTTTCATCAATTTCAATGCTTTATATAGCTTAAACACATTTGAGCAAGATTTATTTGTGATGTAGCCACGTAAACTTGATCTGCGTCATCGTTTGTCTCGAAAATGTATAAAGCCCGCTAAAGTATTTCCTTGTTTCTTCGTTTTCGTGATCTCTGTAGGTTTTACTAAGAAACACTGCTACCCTGCATATCTCCTTATTCTCATCACTACAATCGATAGGGGATATCTTCCAGTATCATTGCTTTTTTTTTATGGAACATATAATCTAGATTTACATAACTATGTCTATATCTAATTTCTGTTGGTTCTGTTGGTAAAAAATATTCCATTTGAATTAAGTCACGTACGTAGATTTTATCTCGTTTCTGATAAACACCTATTATCTGATAAATTTGGAGTAAATCCGTAAGTACGTCAGTCAATATCCCGTGATATGAGTCATAAACTTCCTGTTGGTCGATAAGGACCTGCTTTAGTAGTTCTTTTGATTTTTGGTGTTCACCTAAACAGCCATAGCATACCCCAAGTTGTCTCCGTGCTCTGGCTATTTATAAATGCTTAGGACAATTAAATTGCAGATATATAGATATGGCTTGTTGAAGCGATTACTTTTGTTTTAGAAAGTTACCCAGACGAAAATAAGCGATACTACGTTCCATTAATAGTCTATCAATGTCAATATGTTTGATTCCTTTATAGAGACATATTTTATTGCAACTTATAGGGAAATTTTTTAAAAAATTAAGAAATATTTCAGATAAACAAGTAAACAAAAATATATTAAAGGTGGGTGTTTAAGTTCATTTCAATTCAGAGGTTAATACAAAACGAATGCAAAAATTCGCAACAACTCCCCGCTCAATGCGGACACCACCCATGGAGCAAATACTGAAAAATAACATCAACTGAGTTTCAAAACCACTACACTACAAAATAATCTATCCTATTTCTCTATTTATTTCCGACCTACGCCATGTTCATTGTTAGGCGTAAGTAAAAAAAAAAAGTTCCGCTCGCGCTGTGTCTTAACACTTTAAGGGTAATCTTAACCCTTTGAGCGCAAGCTAATTATAAAAAAAATAAATAACGAAATTTGTACATCAAAAAAGTATTGGCAAATTTAGCGTAGCTCTACTTTAGGGGCTTAGAAACAAAAGAGAGTAAAATTTAATATTTCGTATATCCTTTCGCGTCAATTATGGCTTGCAGTCGTGTGTCCATAGAATAAACCAGAGCTTTTGTTGTTTCGCTAGAAATCTTGTTCCATTCTTCAACGAATACTTTTTTCAGCTCTGGTTTGGATGAAATTTTGCAGTTTCTTACAACTAACCCCAACATCAGGTGACTGCGGAGGAGTTTTTAATTGCCGAGGAGCCATTCTCGTGTTTTTTCCCGCCGTATGCTTGAGATCGTTATCTTGCTGAAAGATAAAGGTATTCCCAAGACCAAGCTTTCCAGCACTTTCCTGTAAAAGACTGCGCAAAATATCAATGTACATGACAGCTGTCATATGACCTTAAAAAAAAGGTAATATTTCCAACCCCACTTGCTGCCATATACCCCCATACCAAAACACTCCCTCCACCATGCTTCACTGTAGGTACATACAACATTTTGGCTATAAAGATCCGTGTTGGGTTTTCTCCAAACATATTGTCTCCCTTCGCTGCCAAAAATATTAAATTTTGATTCATCCGTAAAAATAACGGATTCCCAAAACTCTTTAGGTTTATTTAAATATTTTTTGGTGAAATCCAGCCGTTTTCTACGATTGATTTCTGAAATGGCTTCTTTCTACCAGCCCTTCCGTAATATTTTGATTCGTGCAAGGCATTACGAAGAGTCGGGACACAAAAATCTTTTCGAGTTGTGTTTGCAACTTGTACCGCCAATCTTGGTACACTTATTTTTGGGTTCTTGGCTACTTCTTTTACGATATCGCGGTTTTTGTCTATCAGAAAAAGTACGAGGTTGGCCTTTTCTTTCCGCACTTTCCGTCGATCCCGTGTTTTCATATTTTTTTATGACACCTCCGACTGTAAATAACTTAATATTAAGTTCCTTCCCAATTGCACTATATGTTAGACCTTGTTTTCTTTTCAAACTTTTCTTTAATCACTACAGACACTTCCTAACACATCAAAGAACTAAAGCTGACTAGTTTTTCAATAGTGTCTGACACTTTCAATAACGGTGCCTTTTCAATGAACACTAAGTGTTGCCAATATTTTTTTGATGCGATATTTCGATTGCTTTATTTTTTATTTCTTTACCTGATAACTGAAATGAATGTAAGTACTCTTTTATTGTATAGTTTTGGTCTCTTGTTGCAATGTTTCAATAAATAAATTTTTAAATAAAAAAAAAAAAAAAGAGAAGAAAAAAAAACATGGGCAAGCACAATAAGAATTTTAAATAAGTCATTACCACTTTTATCCGATTATTATCATTATTTTCAAGATTTAATGTAAATACACAATTTAAGGTTTTAAGAACTCGTACCAATTGTACGAAGAGGAAGTCTTCCGGCATCGAATTTAATAAATGCTCTTGGGCTGTGTCTAAATGAAGGATTAATGATCTTGGATTAATGAACTTATCTTCCTTAACAAAGAAGTTCAAGACGAGAGAGATTACAACAAGGCAATAAGTTTTAACCGCGAAATGTTTATCTTGTTCTTTTAAATCTATACGTACAACCTGCTGTACCAATCTATGAACACTCAGTATGCCTCGCTCTGAATAAATCATGGAATACTGTCTTAACAATTCAATAGCAGACGCTAATTTTTCTCCATCGTGTTCCATTAAAGGTAAAAACATCGACGCGCTGATATTCTCTGCATTTAGATGCGCTATGATTTTTAGAATTTGTTCAGCTTCTCGACCAACCTCTGGATATTCCTTGATCTTATCAATAGTAATTCTCCAGGTTGTGTAAGTTGTTTTGGTGTACGAATCACTGCTATCATCAGGAAACTGGAAATCAAGTAATGTCTTTGTCTCATGGTGGTATCTATTTATGTAGTCATTTATACTAAATTTTGAGCCTATATTATTAAACGTTACATCCTTTTTGTTAATATATGCAACTGCTTGCTGTAGGGCCAATGGAAAATACTGTAATAGTCTTGCTATATCTCGAATCTCATCTTCTTGTGAATCGCCGTCTATATGGAGAGTTTTTTTAATGAAATCCATGGCTTCGTCCTCGGTAAAAACGTTTAGTGTTATGACTTTTATATCTCCCCAATTCGTAGTACGAGAAGTGATAAGAACGTAAGGCTTATTGACATTATCAGGCAAAGGTGATAAAAACTCGTTTATAGTACGACGATTCTCGGCATTATCAAATACGAATAGGCACTTTCCGCTGGAAAAGAATGTATAAACTTTTCGGACTATGGACTTGATATCCTCTGGTTTTCCTTCTAGGTTCGTAGTTGTCATTCTAAGCATATCCTCAGCTAGACTGCGAAATGATTGCGAAAGGCTTTGGTAGGTTTCAGCATTAATCCAAATAATTCTATTGTCATAGTCCCCGCTGTATACGTTTATATACTTTCTTGCAAGTTCACTTTTACCTATACCACCAAGTCCATTTATGGATGCTAGTTGTGAAATTGCTGTTGCGCATCCAGTCTGAAGTGCTGTGTGCAATTCTTTTAGCTCAGCTTCTCTACCGACGAATGAATCCACTGGTTTTTTTTATATCAAACCAAATGGGAATATTTTTTTTTACGTCTTCGAAAAAACTTTTTCCTTCTTCAGATTTAAAAAATCTATCACTTTTTTCTCTTAGGAACCAGTCAAGTTTTGTGGTAAAGAATTCGTTATACACATCTTTAGTTTTAATTAAGTCGAAACCAAACTCTTCACCTATCTCGTCTATCAAAATCCCATCTAGATCATTTTGGTTTGGTTGATTAACTGCAAATACTAGATGACTTAAGAAATCTTTTATTTCATCGTCAGATATTGCATTATCTGGCCAGATTTTTGAATCGTCTGTTCCGAATTTTTTTGGTAAATGTGAACCATCTTGCTGTTGTTCAGGCATTCCGAATTTTTTTGATAAATCTAAACCGATTTCCTTATTGTCAATTATTGTTGTTTTATTTTCAATTGCTTTGTTAATATCTACGAGGCTCAAATTCTTATTAAGCCCCTTCAATCTTATATTGAGCTCTTCTTGGAAACGTTTTCGAAATTGTTTTCCATTTTCCGACTGTGACTCATCGCCTTTAAGAAATTCAGCATGAAATCTTTTGGTCTTTATATTAATAACTTCTTTGGCCAATGCAAGGTGATAAGATTTGAAAATATCGTTCATCTCGTGATGTTTTATCGAACTATTATTCAGGAAGCACTCAACAAGTCTTTTTGCCAATTTAGTCAGATTGTAATCTTGTAGTTTTGGTCCTAATAACGGAACCATTTTCTGATTGAACTTGTAGCGTTTCGATTGTTTTCTTTTAAGTTTTGCATCCAAGAAATCATCTGGTTCATCTATAGGGTCAATAAGTTCTTTGAGGTCTTTAGAATTGGAATCAAAATCAATATTAGTAAAAACAGTCACGTCTTTGATAGAGCTTTCTCTAAACATTTTCTCTTTCTTCGAATCCATATATGAAAAAAAATATTTTGGTATACTGTAATCACCGTCACTGTTCGTTAAAAGATTATCCAATGTAATCTTCATTGAGTCGTCGCTTTTGTGTTTCACTTGGAGAAAGCGATACACTTTTTTGCCATCGGTGGTAGTATATTCAAAAACTATGTCGTCGAATTTTTTCGCTTCTTTAATTTCAGTACCAACACGAAAGGAATAGTCACGAGAGACACCACGATATAAAAATAGCATGAACAATTGTAATTGATAAATTGCACCATGTAAACCCATTTGGTTCCCTTTAGATGCTTTTGAAGTTTCTGATTGATCCATTTTTGTACTCATCTTTCTAACCATCGTAACAGAAAAAAGAATGAATTACATACATATGCAATTACAAGGAAAAAATACAAACCTCACCTCCGTTCAGTTTGGCTGAATAGTTGATTATAGATATTAGAATATTGCAGGTAAACTAAGCACAGATAGTTGATGCGTATCGGGTAGGATAAAATTCAATCACAAACTTTAACTGCGCCCACAAATGTGGATGTATGATGAAATTAAAGATACATCAATTTATCAACACTTTCCGCGAAATCCATGCAGTATGATATTTATTCAATTTAATTTCTTCAACCCGATTTCCTTTGGCAAACTAATCGCTAATATTATTTGTACTAAGGCATCGATATCAGAACGAGAACCTACACTTCGTAAATAAGCCTTATACATGTATATTTCTGATATCAATATGCCTTAGGCATGATAAGATAAGATTCAATCATGAATTCTAGAAAAATATGTATACATACAGTGAGAGTCAAAAATTTGTATACAGCCAGCGCCTACTAGTTCAGAACTAAAGATGAACTATGTCACAAGTGAGTAGAAAAATAATTTAAACACCCAAATAAAGCTTACAACTCACTATTTTATTTTTCACTGTGAAATAGTTGAAAAAAATTATAATTTAGAAATAATTGACGATAAAAATAAAAATTGTCTGAAAAAGGCAGTCAAAAATTAGTATACAGCACAAATTATTTCACAATTTACTCGTTGATATGTCCCGTTAGAATTGAATATTCTAATGTTTAGCAATCCTTGCAACTATTCCGTCGCAAGCTGCCCTAGTGTGTGGTTATTTTTTAGTATTTGCAAATAAAAAGTAAAATTTTGTGTTCTTAATGGCGCGAGGAAAGGATCTACCGGTTGAATTGCGAAACTTAATCGTTCAACATCGGAGAGAAGGCAAATCGCTGGCGGAAATTGCTGATATCGTCAAAAGAAGTCGTGCAACGGTACAAAAAATTATCGAAAGGTATAACTTGCGAGGAAATACTGATACTCTGCAGCGTTCTGGTCGCCCTCGCGTTATGACCGACACCGAAGTGCGGAAAATAGTGAGTCAAGTGAAGAAAACTCCGAAGTCCAGTGCAGTGCAAATAGCGCAAGACGTTACTCAAGACCGTGGAAATACTGTAAGTGCCTCCACAATTCGTAGAGTCTTGAATAATAATGGATTACACGGAAGAGTGCCACGAGAAAAACCATGCATTTCTAGTGTTAATCGTGTGAAACGCCTAACCTTCGCAAAAAGCCACCTTAATACCACTCAAACGTTTTGGGATAACGTTATCTTTAGTGACGAAAGCAAGTTTGAGATATTCGGTTCAAAACGTAGGACTAAGGTCTGGAGATCATCAAACAGCGAGCTTCTTCCCCAAAACCTCACTTCGACAGTAAAGCACGGTGGAGGTTCAGTGATGGTTTGGGGTTGCATGTCGGCTGCGGGTACGGGAAATCTGGTTTTCATTGAATCACCAATGAATAGCAAGGATTACCTAACCATTTTACAAGACAATTTACTCCCTAGTGTGCAAAAATTGGGTCTCTCATCGCCTTGGGTCTTCCAGCAAGACAATGACCTTAATCCCATTGAACAACTGTGGGAAGTTTTGGACCGAAATATTAGAAAACGAACCATAACATCAAAACAAGGCCTTCGGACGGCCTTAACCGACGAATGGGCAACAATCTCTCCTGAAGTTACCAAAAACATTGTTACTTCGGTTCCTAGAAGATTGGCTGCAGTGATCAAAGCTCACGGAGGACCGACGAAGTATTAACGCTCAGCTTTTTAAGCCTATGTAAGACTACAAGTGTTTATTTCTAAAGTGTATACTAATTTTTGACTGCATTTTTCAGGTGATTTTTTCTTCAATCGTGCATAATTCTTGAATTTTTTTTTTTTTTTTATCATGTTATAAATAATAAAATAGTGAACTATAAGCTCTCTTTATGTGCTTAAAATATTTTTCTTATTACTTGTTACATAGCGTTATTGAACTTCTGCAGTAGTAAGTATCAGCTGTATACAAATTTTTGACTCTCACTGTATATGAAATCAAATGCCTGAAATAACCTTATCGGAAACCAAAATTAGTTGTTTTGCTAATTTATTTGACGCTTTCGGAAATTGTTTTCATTCGACGGGGTATCCATTTTTTGCTACAGTATGTAAGTATGTACTTGTACTGAAAAATAAATCTATGGCTGAGTTCAAAAAATTAAAAAGTTATAATTACGAACTTTGTATTAAAACAATATTATCATTATTATTTGAAGGGGGAGTATGTTGCACTGCGATCTGTTGGTCTATTGTACCCCTAGCTAACACCTTGGGGAGGTATGTACAGTGATGGACAAAAAAATAAATACACCTGTAACCATTCAAAGATTTGCTTTATTTCAGCTATCTTACACACGCTATTAAAGAAACTGTTTTAGCAAAATAATTCTACAAACATTAGCCAAATATCCACATATGTAAATAGTACGGTTATGTCCTCATTTTAGAAAAATTGTTAAAACTTCTGGAAAAAGCAAGTTTTAACCTGGACAAAAAAATAAATACACTTCAATGTTCCTTTAGTAAATATACTAGTGTTGGCAAAAATGGTAAGAAAAACGACTCTTTTTTATCTTAATACTTAGTACTTTATTGTATGACCTTTATTTTTGATAATTTGGCTTATTCGTTTAGCCACGAAATTAACTAGCCGCTGGCATGCCTATGAAGATACTGACTCCCACGCCATTCGCACGGGCTGTCACAATTAATTTTTTTATTTTCGGGATTTGTGCTACAAACAACGTGTTTGACCTGTGTCCATAGATTCTGTATGGAATTTGGGTCCGGCGACTGAGCAGGCTACTCTAAGAAAGTAACTTCATTATTGCCGAACCATTCTTTGAAGGCAAAAAGGACACTTTTATCTCGTCAAACAAAATATTAAAAGTAACTAACCTTAACATCAGCGCAAGAACAGTAAGGAGAAGACTTGTAGAGTCCAACCTTCCACCTAGATCAACAAGGAATTGCTCAATAAGAAAAATATCAACCGGAGAGTGATGTTCCCTTCTGAGCATAAAACATGGTGTTACGATCAGGGTATGAAAAAGTGACGAAACATTCTTTGTACCGATAAATGTTCGGATCTGATGGCAGACAGGCTGTAAGATAGCTGAAATAAAGCAAATCATTGAATGGTTACAGGTGTATTTATTTTTTTGTCCATCACTGTACATGCCCTCAATAGAGTTCTCCTCGCATTAGAGTTCCTTTCGAAATCATTTTGAGGGTTATGTACGCTTAGTACGCCTTGTCGTAAGAAATTTTTCATAGAGCACTCTCTCTAATCCAGTTTCCTTCGAAAATATAAGGATGAGAGTTTGCTCTAGTGACGGTATTTCCTCATCTGATAATTGGTACTTAAACAAGTATTTCAGTCTTTTGTGGGTCATTGCCCCACAAGATCCCAGCATATGCTCTAGGATTTCACTGGTATCATCGCAGAATCTGCAGAGACCTTCTTCAGATACACCTAGTTTACTTAGGTAAACTACCTTGATGTCACAATTAGCAAGTCTGTTATTGTTATTATTATTGTTACTCATGCTGATATTATATGCTTCGAATCTTTTTCGGTTATGTTGCTCTAGAAGTTTCTTGGCTTCCCTCATTCCATGAGCATTATTCCAGTTTCTTGCCCTGTTTTCCCTCTTTTGTATCCTAAATTCTTCTTTGAGGGTATGATCCCCTATTCCGCAGAATGGTTCAGGACCTATGAGGGTTTCTGATGCTAACTTTTTTGCTAACGAATGGGCCATTTAATTACCTTCTATTTTCACATGGCCAGGTATCCATCAGAGGGTCACTTTGTTTCTACTACCTATTTGATTAAGTTTGTGCAGTCATACCCAAATAAGTTTGGATTTATTGACATATGTAGGTGTCAAGTATCATGATAGCAACTTGGCTATCTGACATTATAGTTATATCACATTTGGCTTGGTTTCTGTCAAGATTGACTTGGACACATCTATCTGTTGCGTGCAAATAACGCACGAACATTCCTTGTCCGCTCTATCCTTCCCATTCGCACAATGGGAAGGATGGAGTCTTGCCTTTTTCTCTTTTGTCTGTTGTCCTCCGAGAGCTGTGGGTTAACTGAGCATTCCTAGGCTGTTCTTCAACCCAGTGCTCACTCTTTCCCGTATGTTAGAAGGGGATGACAATTCAGGTACCCCAGTGCCAGACGGACGGTGTGAAGCAGGAAGAGCAAGGCAGACAGACTGGAGACTCATCCTGATCCTTTTCCACCAATTCCGTCAATTCATTAAAGGGGTTAACAAGGTCCCTCAACGGTCCAAATCTCCATGTTGTGAGAGATTCATCAAAGCAACAATCCAAATGATCTTCGTCGAAGGGGTTAAAATCAAAAATGATCTGCTGCCAAAATTTAAAAGGCCGTGAGCCTACTCTATCCTTTAACGTTTGATTTTACGTGCTGATACCATCATTATTTATTATCCATATTTCCCAAAAAGGGACCTAAAACTTATTATGTAAAAGAAAGCTTCCGATTCCCTGGGTACCCTTTTTGCCCCTTAATATCTGCTCGATGGTTTACTCGAAAGGTAGCTTCCGCGTTAAACTTATCCTCTCACTTTGGGTCAATGTCATAGTCTTGGGTAGTTCCGGACCTGTAAGTTCCTGGAATTATGTCCTCTGTCGGAACTATGTCATTTCCTTCCGTAAAATGCACCTAAGAACGTCCATATAGTGCCGACTTCATAGAGGAATGACTAAACGAAAGAGAAAAACATGTCCTCTCAATTTCCCAACAAAAACTATACACATGCATACCCAATGCGAGTGGAACTGCGAAGGTGAAAGAAAAAAATATTATGGAACAAAAGGCGGCTATCCACATACATGCAAGAACGCACATTCTTTGGGTTTGTGCAAATTTTTGTGCAAATTCATTTTGCAATCCACTAGCATGCATGAATGTGCGTTCCTCATAAATGTTGATAAATTCACTAAAAATTTCCTATTTCGGCAATGCTGCCATTGTCTATTTTCACTAATAAGACTTCACACAACTGACGAAAACAATAGAATTTGCGCATTCCTTGCTATCCACAGGCACGCATGCATGTGGAATGCGCACGCATGCCAGCCAAATTCAAAATTTTTTGAATTCTCGCATGCATGCCAGCGCAAGCTCGCAGGCATTGATATCCACAGGCAGTTTTGCAAGCGCATGTATAAATTTGCGCATTCTTGCATGCCTGTGGATAGCCACCTTAAAAAGCGAGAGATTATGAACATACATATGTACATATACGAGAACGATTACGATGTACATATGTATGTATATGGATTTCGTTCGTGAACTTTCCTATGTATGTACGTATGGACATGATGTATGATAATATTCTCCTTTTAGAATGCATATACAGCTCTGTGCAAAAAAATAGCACCATGTTGAATTTTGAACTTGTCATTTGCATTGGACTATCTAAATGGCGTAATATTTTATGGACCGATGAGTCTAAAATTGTTTTATTTGGGACTCCTGGAAGCAGAACATTCGTTCGAAGGTCAAAAAACCAGGAGTTTAAATTACAATACGAGATTAAGCACGGCGGCGCAAAAATCAGCGTATGTGGATGCTTTTCCTATTATGGTACTGGTACCATATTTTGGATCAAACTAGTAATGACCGCTGGAGTTTATGTGGACATTATGAGGGAGATCATGCTCCTTACGCAGAGTGGAATATGCCTCTCAAGTGGGTCTTGCAACAAGACAACGACCCAAAGCATACCAGCAAACTGGCCAAAGGTCCCGCTTATGGAATGACCGGTTCAGTCTCCAGACCTGAACCCAATCGAAAATCTTTGGACTGATGTAAAGAAAGCCGTGTTTAAGAAAAAAACAGTTGTGGGAAGCTGTGCTGGCTGGGCTGAGGGATATTCCACTCAAGCATTAATCGACTCCATGCCAAGACGTTGCGCCGCTGTGCTTAAAAGTAAAGGTCATAAGACCAAATATTAAGGTTCTTCTTTAATTTAAAATTAAAAAACCTTCCAATTTTTTGGAAATTTTTGTTTTACTTATGAATTTTTATTTTTGGTGCTATTATTTTGCACACCTCAAAATTTATCTTTTTTTGTTTATATGCTTATAACTTTTTTATTTTTTGTTATAATAAATGAATTTTAATGTTTCTAAATTACTTTTACTTTACTTTTAATATTTAAAAAAAAGTAATATCCAAATCCGCATTGACTTTTAAAATATTCCTTTCATAAGACTTCTAAGATGGGTGGTGCTATTTTTTTGTACAGAGCTGTACATTCATACGTTCCAAACAGGTTCCATAAATCCAATATATTCCTTCATCGCAAAAATATCAATGGAACTATTAAGTTGCACCACATGAAATGTCTGATTTTCGCTCAGTCGGAAATAAGAAGTTCTCGTGTGAACATCTGTTACAAACATTGGAGATACTGCTATGCTTAGTGCAATCTCCCGCACCGATTTCGTTGGGTCCGATTCACCGTTGCTCTTAAAACATGGTCGTCAACTAACGTTTCCAGCTTCACACGTGGTTCATTTTCGAGGCTGAAATCTCCCGAACGGAACTTTCCAAACCAACGTCGTATAGTGCGTTAGTTTACCGCTACATCCTCAAATGCGTCATTAATGTTTATACCCTATCCTAAGGGTATATTAAGTTTGACACATAGTTTGTAACATAGAGAAATAATCGAGATAGACCATATAAAGTATATATATTCGTGATCAGCATCAATAGCGAAATCGATTGAGCGATGACCGTCCGTCCGTCCGTCCGTCCGTCCGTCCGTCCGTCCGTATGTCACCGCTTTTTGGGCCTTAAATTTTGAGCTAGGACGATGAAATTTCATATCTGGGCTTCTGAGAAAAAGATACAGTACAAGTGTAAAAATTTTTGAAATCCGCCCACTGCCACGCCCACTTTTTCATAACTTCACTAAATTATATGGAACCGAAAAATTTTGTTAAGACCAAATATTTAGGCATTCAGATTCCCTACAATCCACCCATACAAAAGTTTTGGCCACGCCCACTTTTTGGGGGCGTTTTCATCACAAAACCGATTTTTGGGCCTTAAATTTTTAACTAGGACGCTGAAATTTCATATCTGGGCTTCCGAGAAAAAGATACAATACTAGTGTAAAATTTTTTTACATCCGCCCACTGCCACGCCTACTTTTTTATAACTTCACTAAATTATATGAAACCGAAAAATTTTGTTAAGACCAAATATTTGGGTATTTAGATTCCCTACAATTCACCCATAGAACAGTTTTGGCCGCGCCCACTTTTTGGGGGCGTTATCATCAAAAAACCTATTTTGATAAAATTTTACATGTAACATCCTCAAACGTTCGACATTATAGCTATATTTGAGTACAAAATGCAATTTGGCCAAGCCCATTTTATAGAGAGGAGGATAGGGTATCATACGATCCGTTCCAGACGGATTGTAGCTTTTCTGTATGTTTTTCATTGCCAATGACGCATTATGTCCCATTTTAAATTCGTGAAGGAAGAGTGTTCGAGTTTGAACTGTCGACAGCATGGTAAATAAGTCCTAGAAAAAAAATAACGGTACTTGTAACGAACCCTAAAATTCTCACGTCAAGCACACGGACCACCTTATTTTATAAGAAAAGAAAATTTAACCTTCTGGCACAGATGTTCACTCGAGAAATTTTTATTTCCGACTCAGCGAAAATCGGACATTTCATGTGGTACAACTCATACATACATACATAGTTCCGCGGTCATGTTTACTGGAACTAGTTCCTGTTAAAAACATACAGAAAAGCTACAATCCGTCTGGAACGGATCGTATGATACCCTATCCTCCTCTCTATAAAGTGGGCATGGCCAAATTGCATATTGTACTCAAATATAGCTATAATGTCGAACGTTTGAGGATGTTACATGTAAAATTTTATCAAAATAGGTTTTTTGATGATAACGCCCCCAAAAAGTGGGCGTGGCCAAAACTTTTGTATGGGTGGATTGTAGGGAATCTGAATGCCTAAATATTTGGTCTTAACAAAATTTTTCGGTTTTATATAATTTCGTGAAGTTATAAAAAAGTAGGCGTGGCAGTGGGCGGATGTAAAAAAATTTTACACTTGTACTGTATCTTTTTCTTGGAAGCCCAGATATGAAATTTCAGCGTCCTAGTTAAAAATTTAAGGCCCAAAAATCGGTTTTGTGATGAAAACGCCCCCAAAAAGTGGGCGTGGCCAAAACTTTTGTATGGGTGGATTGTAGGGAATCTGAATGCCTAAATATTTGGTCTTAACAAAATTTTTCGGTTTCATATAATTTAGTGAAGTTATGAAAAAGTGGGCGTGGCAGTGGGCGGATTTAAAAAATTTTTACACTTGTACTGTATCTTTTTCTCAGAAGCCCAGATATGAAATTTCATCGTCCTAGCTCAAAATTTAAGGCCCAAAAAGCGGTGACATACGGACGGACGGACGGACGGACGGTCATCGCTCAATCGATTTCGCTATTGATGCTGATCACGAATATATATACTTTATAGGGTCTATCTCGATTATTTCTCTATGTTACAAACTATGTGTCAAACTTAATATACCCTTAGGATAGGGTATAAAAACCACCACCGCGTTATCATCAAAAAACCTATTTTGATAAAATTTTACATGTAATATCCTCAAATGTTCGACATTATAGCTATATTTGAGTACAATATGGAATTTGGTCACGCCCACTTTATAGAGAGGAGGATAGGGTATCATACGATCCGTTCCAGACGGATTGTAGCTTTTCTGTATGTTTTATTTTATCTTAAGAGAACTAATTAAACAAATAACAAAGTGATGGCAGACAATCATAAAAAAGTGCCTATAGATGTAAAAAAAATAATTGTAAAGTTAAAAGCTGAGGGAAAAAGTTACGCAGAAATTAGTAAAGTAGTGAATAGACCTCGTCCCACAATCCAATCCGTCGTAAAAAATTTTGAAAAAAATAATTCGTATGGCATGGCTGTAGGAAGAGGCAGAAAAAAAATCCTTACTACACGAGATGAACGAGTTATTGAGCGAATGGTGAAGGCTGATCCGAAAATTGGGGCACCTCAAATAGCTACAAACCTCGAAGAATCTGGGGGACCATCAGTAAATCCTCAAACCATTCGCAACTTGTTGCATACTAAAGGTTAAAAAGGTTGCGTTGCTCGTAAAAAACCTTTCATAACGAAGAAAAATGCCATCAAGCGTTTAGCATATGCCAAAGAGTATGTCAACAAACCAGATGAGTTCTGGAACCAAGTAATTTTTGTCGACGAAAGTAAATACAACATATTTGGTTCAGATGGTCGACGTTTTGTATGGCGGAAACCCAATACTTCCATGAATAAGGAAAACTTAATCCCAACTGTTAAACATGGCGGTGGGAATGTCATGGTTTGGGGTGCCATGGCAGCTAGCGGCGTTGGAAACATCACTTTTGTTGAATGTACCATGGATAGATTCCAGTATTTGTCAATATTAAAGGATAATCTCAAAGCTAGTGCGCAAAAATTGGGAATAGGAGACGATTTTCTGCTGGTCCAAGATAACGACCCCAAGCATAACTCTGAATTAATCCGAACTTGGTTGATCTACAATTGCAAATCCACTCTCCCACACCCCCCTCAATCACCCGATCTCAATCCAATTGAGCATCTGTGGGATTTGTTGGAACGAAAAGTGCGACAACATAATATAACGAACAGACAGCAGTTGAAGCAGGTTATTCTAGAAGAATGGCACAAAATATCTCCTGATGAAACTAAAAAATTGGTGGAATCAATGAAAAACCGTTTGAGGGAAGTCATTTTAGCCAAAGGATACCATACATCCTATTAATGCTCATTTAAACCCTTTAAAATAAGAATGAATTTATGTTAATATCTACTGTATGTGCAATTATTTGAGGTGAATTTATGAAGTTGTATTTTGATTTTTGTTTTTTTTTTATCCTATAAGTGAAATATTTAAATAAAAAAAGTTAATTACTGGGCATTATAAATAAAAGAATAGAAATTTAATAAAAATTTCCAAGACAAACTTTTATTTTTAAAAATAAGCCCTTTTATGTGCGAAATTATCTGCTGTATGTGCAATTTTTTGATGCAGTGTATATACTTCATAGGGTCTATCTCGATTATTTCTCTATGTTACAAACTATGTGTCAAACTTAATATACCCTTAGGATAGGGTATAAAAAAGAACGGTTCCATGTTCGTTCCGTCATTGGAATTGTTTCGCGCAACTCTAGATGTGACTCCCTTTGCTCTGGCAGCTAAATCAACTGCAGCGGAGAGAACAAGGCGAACTCAGACACCACCAATACCACCACATACCGAAGATAGACGAGACCAACGTACAGAATGAGTGTGGCGGAGAACTTTCAACCTCCCCCAACCAGGAAGATAGATATGTAGATGGATTTTTTTGCAGAAAGGTACCACAAATTTGAGTGGAAGGATAAGTGATAACTGTACATGTGCAGTGCTTTTTTATGATCATTAGATTTGTGATAGATTTTAATATCCGTCTAGTATATTGTGTATAGGTACATACAGTGTTCCACAAAAGTCCATTCACTTTAAGGCATAAAGCTTGAAATATTCCACAATAAGACAAAATTTCAAAATTTTTCATTTTATTTCAGTTCATATTTATTATTATTATTATAAATTTATTAAAGTATAAATAAATTATACAATTAATAAGATCTTAGACCAGAGTTAGTTGCAAGTCAGCAACTAGATAAAAATTAAAAAATTAAAAAGAAATGTTGGTTAAATAGAATTTACAAGATTAAGAGAAGCAATAATGTTAAATACTAAGATAATGTTATTAAAATTGATGTTAGAAAGGAGATAGGTGAGACTATGGTCGATGAGATATGGAAAGCGGGGGTTTTTCTTCGCAAAGATGGCATAATGCAGGTGGTTCCTTTTTGAAAATATGTTTATGCGTGATGTATGTGTGGCCAAGTCGAAGTCTGATGTATGTATGTATATCTTCAGTTTCTTTTGGGGGACATTTTTGGGTTAGATTGGTGAGATGCCATTAGGGTTTAAAATTTTGAATGTGTGATTATACCTATTATACCTAAGGTTTTTAATGTCTTTTTTATTGTATTGGTAAAACATTATTATTGGTTCTTTTAACGCTGATCTAGCTGCTGTATCTGCTGCCTCGTTGCCTCTAATACCAGTGTGCCCAGGAATCCAAACAATTTTTATTGTTTTACTGTTTGATATAAGTAGGTCTCGTATCGTTTCAATGATTCCAACGGAGTTTGAAATATTTTTTACAGCAGAAATTGTGGATAAACTGTCAGAGAATATAACAGTTTTTCTCTTCTTCGAGCATTTTATTGCTTTATACATACATATGCATGTATATGGCAAATGCTTCTGCAGTGAATATGGATGAGAATATTGGTAGTAGACCTTTTGAAATAATAAAATCATTTTCGTCGACAACTGCAAATGATGTGAAGCTATCTGTTTTAGAGGCATAAGTAAAAATAAGGTTCAAAGCGATTAATTTATATTTGCCTGCGCTGCTATGGAATAAAGTCTTGTAGACATCGTTATTGGTTGTAGATTTACTATATTTACAAAGGTCGGTATTTATCACGTAGCTTGGAAGATTCCAGGGGTGGTTGACTGTTCTTTTCATTATTTTGAATTGAAATGGGAATATTTACATTTTTTGCGGATGTAAGTGCGTTGCATAAAGTTGACTGAAGTCTCTGGGTTCTTTTTCGATTCAAAGCTTTCTTGACATCAATGTGGATGGGTGTTCGATGTGGTGAGTTTATTTTTTGCATGATGATAGACGTAAGATAGTAGATTCTATCAGCTATGAAAGGAAGTCCTGCTTCGGTAAATATGTTGTTGATTAGAGTTGAGCGGAGAGCTCTCATACTTGTTTTGACGGCAGCAGGATAAGGTGTTGGGATGAGTTGTAACAAAGATTTGGAGCATTTACCGTAAATTGGTAGACCAAGGTCAATTTTCGATAATATAACAGATTTCATTACATTTATAAGTGTATTGACATTCGAACAGCTGTTTTTTGAGGACAAAAATTTAATCCAATTAACCCTGGCAGTAATGTTGTTACTAATGTAAGTACAATGATTTTTAAAAGTAAACTTAGAATCAAATATAAGACCAAGAATTTTGATAAAGTTAACATTTTTATACCCTATCCTAAGGGTATATTAAGTTTGACACATAGTTTGTAACATAGAGAAATAATCGAGATAGACCCTATAAAGTATATATATTCGTGATCAGCATCAATAGCGAAATCGATTGAGCGATGACCGTCCGTCCGTCCGTCCGTCCGTCCGTCCGTCCGTCCGTCCGTATGTCACCGCTTTTTGGGCCTTAAATTTTGAGCTAGGACGATGAAATTTCATATCTGGGCTTCTGAGAAAAAGATACAGTACAAGTGTAAAAATTTTTTAAATCCGCCCACTGCCACGCCCACTTTTTCATAACTTCACTAAATTATATGAAACCGAAAAATTTTGTTAAGACCAAATATTTAGGCATTCAGATTCTCTACAATCCACCCATACAAAAGTTTTGGCCACGCTCACATTTTGGGGGCGTTTTCATCACAAAACCGATTTTTGGGCCTTAAATTTTTAACTAGGACGCTGAAATTTCATATCTGGGCTTCCAAGAAAAAGATACAGTATAAGTGTAAAATTTTTTTACATCCGCCCACTGCCACGCCTACTTTTTTATAACTTCACTAAATTATATGAAACCGAAAAATTTTGTTAAGACCAAATATTTGGGTATTTAGATTCCATACAATTCACCCATAGAACAGTTTTGGCCATGCCCACTTTTTGGGGGCGTTATCATCAAAAAACCGATTTTGATAAAATTTTACATGTAACATCCTCAAACGTTCGACATTATAGCTATATTTGAGTACAATATGCAATTTGGCCACGCCCACTTTATAGAGAGGAGGATAGGGTATCATACGATCCGTTCCAGACGGATTGTAGCTTTTCTGTATGTCTTTAATCTATTTCTGTGCCATAAAATCCATATATGTACGTTAAGTTTTGGTGTATGTTTATACCCTATCCTAAGGGTATATTAAGTTTGACACATAGTTTGTAACATAGAGAAATAATCGAGATAGACCCTATAAAGTATATATATTCGTGATCAGCATCAATAGCGAAATCGATTGAGCGATGACCGTCCGTCCGTCCGTCCGTCCGTCCGTCCGTCCGTCCGTCCGTATGTCACCGCTTTTTGGGCCTTGAATTTTGAGCTAGGACGATGAAATTTCATATCTGGGCTTCTGAGAAAAAGATACAGTACAAGTGTAAAAATTTTTTAAATCCGCCCACTGCCACGCCCACTTTTTCATAACTTCACTAAATTATATGAAACCGAAAAATTTTGTTAAGACCAAATATTTAGGCATTCAGATTCCCTACAATCCACCCATACAAAGGTTTTGGCCACGCCCACTTTTTGGGGGCGTTTTCATCACAAAACCGATTTTTGGGCCTTAAATTTCTAACTAGGACGCTGAAATTTCATATCTGGGCTTCCAAGAAAAAGATACAGTACAAGTGTAAAATTTTTTTACATCCGCCCACTGCCACGCCTACTTTTTTATAACTTCACTAAATTACATGAAACCGAAAAATTTTGTTAAGACCAAATATTTGGGTATTCAGATTCCCTACAATTCACCCATAGAACAGTTTTGGCCACGCCCACTTTTTGGGGGCGTTATCATCAAAAAACCTATTTTGATAAAATTTTACATGTAACATCCTCAAACGTTCGACATTACAGCTATATTTGAGTACAATATACAATTTGGCCACGCCCACTTTATAGAGAGGAGGATAGGGTATCATACGATCCGTTCGAGACGGATTGTAGCTTTTCTGTATGTTTTATGCGAATGTTGTTTAAATTTACTACAATAGTTTTGTTACAACTATGTTTTTTACAAATACCGGATGTTGGGCACCTTGTCATGGTGGGGTGGCTTAATTAGAGGAACAGGAAGCACTGCCAGGTAGCTACCACTGCTCTGACAGAGCAGAATGTGAATCTAAAACTAAGACCCAACAACCCTTAACTCCAAGGTTGTAAGTCGCCACGCCGGGGGAGCTGTGTTTAAGTAGTGATACTACTGGAATACAGGGTTCAGGGGTAATTGAACCGCTAGTGGTAACTCCTCAGAGGCAGCTCAATCCTCTGTAGTATGCTAGTTCAGACCTGTAAAGTTTCAAGTACCAGTACCTGTCATGTACCCAGTACCTTGTACTTGTACTTGTACTTGAAAAAAAGGAGTACCATATACTTGGTACTTAGAAGGCACCAAGTACAAGTACTATTCCAAGTATTCTCTTCTAAGTACATGTACTGGGTACTGTAATAATGGGCAGTACATTTGCAAGTACTTTTCAAGTACAATTTCTAACGTGGTCTATGTGTGAAACGTCCTAAGAAAAAGCATTAATCTTCAAATTTGTTTTTGGCATCGCCTACTATTATTTTCAGTTCAGATATGCAAAACGCCAATCAGGAGATTAATTGACCACCACTTCTCTGGATCTCTCTGCCTAACTGGTCCGTAATTTCTCCCCGACTCGTGGGATCTAAATGTATCCATTTCTTACAAAACAAAAAGATAACGAGTCATCAGAAGGTAAGGTGGAAGGCTCCGAAGAGGTCGTAAAAGTGCCCGCCGGCGCAGCATCGACAGCGGAAGAGTTCGTGAAGACAGTGGAGTCCGGAGGGAAACCAAAGGATTTAGCTGGACAATCGTCGACGCCGATGAACAATGCGGTGCTGCAAGGCGCCAAGAGGTTAATCGACGTCGTGGAAGACGGTGCAGACCCTGATTCCGAGCGGAGGCTGCGAAAGCAGCTTAAGCAATAGATAAAAAGGGCGACAAGGAGACAGAAATTGTTAATGGCAAAATCTGTCTCGGGCAATAGCGACACATCGGTCAATTATTTGACTGATAGGATCGCTAGTCTAACATCAGCCGAAACCACCCCAGAAGAGGCAAGACCAAGGAAACGGTTCAGAAATGATACCGAGACCTTGGGTTCAGCAAAAGCCGGGGTGATGGAGGCGGAGAG
Organism: Xylota sylvarum; assembly: GCA_905220385.1. Lineage (NCBI taxonomy): Eukaryota > Metazoa > Arthropoda > Insecta > Diptera > Syrphidae > Xylota > Xylota sylvarum. The sequence continues at coordinate 65,128,341 of LR999958.1, read as the reverse complement.
CGGAAAAGGAGATGGACAGCCTGTTTCCGGGAATGTAAATCAGCAAAGAACACAAGGAAGTGGAGAGGCTGATGGACAAACCAGGAAACAGAAGGTCAGTCAGCACAAACCGCAAACATCCTCGAAAGCAGAGCGACCTGGACCGAGCAAGGTTATGCGAAAGCAGGACCAAGCTACGGGGAAGAGAGCAATGCCATTAAGGGAAAGGAAATCTTCCGCTGGAAGCGAGCATGCTAAAGTCGACAAGGGTAAAACCAATAGTCAGGCGGTGGCAAGCGACCTTCTAATGGATGTTACCGACATGGGAAGGGAGGGGGGACTAGATGCTGCTCACTTGAGTATCTTTAGAGGTGCTGTTTTAGCGGCACTTGACTCTCTTCCTGTCAATGCCGGGGACATAGGAGTAAGGGAAGTTACCTTGGAGCAAGGATTCATCGCAGTAAAATGCGTTAATCAAAGATACATTGCTTGGTTTTGTGAAGCCGTAGGGAAGATGACCACCCTTTGGGAGGGAATCAACCTGAAAGTGGATCGACTCTACATCCAGGGGGGGAAACTCAACTGCGGGCTGGAAGTCGCTCTCGTGAAATTCTAAGGATCAACAGAAAAGACTCAGCTTGGGAAGCCACCCAGCAGGGCGACGAAGTGATGGACCTCGTGGATATGAGATCAATACTAGTCGGGCGGGAGGAGGGCCCGTGCCGGGAAAAACTTAGGGAGATTCCATTGAACCTTCACCATAGCAAAGCTGCATCAGCAATGCTGACCAGATGTTTTTTGAAGGAATCAATTGATATTGCCTTGTTACAGGAACCTTGGATCTTCAAAGGAAGGATTAGAGGTCTACCTGAAAGTATTGCCATTTTACACTATGTGCGATCTGGTGAAAGAGCTAGATCTTGTATACTGGTGAGGTTCTTATGCTCCCGCAACTTTGTGTCCCAGACCTTGTCGCTGTGCGAGTAGGAGCAGGTGCGGGCAGCTTTGTCATAGCATCGGCATACCTGCCATATGACTGCCTCTGGGCAGACCTCCAACAAAAGAGGTCGAGTCTCTGGTAAATGTCTGCAGGGGTAAGAGCGAAGATCTAGTGATTGGTTGCGACGCTAATGCACACAGTAAAGTGTGGGGAAGTACCAACGATAACTACAGAGGAGAAGCTTTATTCGAATTTGTAGTGTGCAAAGAGCTAACTATTCTTACTAGAGGAACAGAACCGACCTTTGTGGATGCGAGACGAAAGGAAGTGATTGATGTGACTCTGTGTAGTAATAGAATGCTTGATAGAATATCAGATTGGAAGGTAATGGATCAGACAATGATGTCGGACCACAGAGCCATCTCATTTGATGTTCAATACGGATCTAAAAGAAAAAAAGATCGGAAATATGTCAGGATTCCCAGGAACACGGACGAAGTAAAATACCAGGAAATGTTACGGGATAAACTGAATGGGAGGGTACCCAAAATACCGAAAACCACTTGGGATGTAGAGTCGCAGCTGAAGTACTTACTTACAATCAGCTGCTGAAAATGCTAACCAAGAGGCGTGTACACCTACTTTGGTAGATGAAAAGGACCCCACATCTTAGTGGTGTAGGGAACTTGAAAATCTAAAGAAGGAAGTGAGAAAAACCTTTAATCATGCCATGAGAAGGGATGATCCTGAATCACGGGATGAGTACAAGGCAAAGAAGAAAGAGCTAAAAGCAACTCTGCGACGACGTAAAAGGGAGTCGTGGAGGGAATTTTGCTCGAATATGAGAAGCACAGCTGAGGTCAATAGACTTCAGAAAATTGTGTCGAGTCTCCAGTTTCCAAAGTCGGACTCATTCCTGATGGAATGGGGGAGATTGTTGGGACACTGGATCGTACAAATGGGGTCCTCATGGATATACACTTTCCGGGAAGTCTTAAGTCAGATCAGCCCTGGGCTCTGAGGAAACAAGGAACAAACAGGATGGAGAAGACTGAAGCGAAACGGATAGTAAAGTCAGAAGCGGTCAGTGGGGCGATAAAAACATTTTCCTTTTACAAGACCGCGGGACCGGATGGTATTTTCCCAGCTTTAATGCAATGGGGTGCAGACCTCACATTACAAAGGCTTAGGGGTATATACGTCGCATGCCTAGCAATAAGCTACACACCGATAACATGGAGGGAAACAAATATGGTGTTTCTTCCAAAACCGGGAAAAAAGCACTACACCGAAGCGAAGTCCTTCAGACCGGTCAGTGTTACATCATTTCTGTTGAAAACAATGGAAAGAATTGTGGTGGACCATATGGAGAGCACGGCGCTGAAAGCGTGTCCTTTGAGTAGTAGACAACATGCATACAGAGCTGACAGGTCTACGGAAACAGCGCTACACCAGGTGGTATGCGTTGCGGAGCGGTGGTGTCAGGAACAAGGACTCTCCATTAATGCGGAAAAGACGGATTTGATCATCTTCAGAAGGAAGAGGAGAGATCTGGAATTTCAGCCCTTGACACTTTTCGGATCGGAGCTGCAGGTGACCAGGAAGGTTAAGTATCTGGGTGTATACCTAGATGCTGGACTAACTTGGAACTTCCATGTGGAAGAAAAGATTAGAAAGGCGAAAAGGGTGCTTCATCAGTGCAAACGGGTATGTGGACTAAGGTGGGGAATCTCGCCGAGGTCAGCATACTGGATGTACGCGATGATAGTTAGAGCGATTATCACATATGCAGAAAGCCAACCAGAAAACTGTAAAGAAGCAAATAGATAGTGTTCAACGTCTGACATGTTTGGGGATCGCGGGTGCAATACGGATGACACCAACATGCGCAAAGGAAGTGATCCTAGGTATTCTGCCGCTGGACTCATTTATTAAGAAAGTGGAGGCTTCGACGGCACTTCGTCTGCCCGGGAAGCCACATGTAAGGTATACTATCTTTGTATTTATAGTAACATCTATTATTATTATTATAAAATAAATATAATAAAGATAACAATATCCAAGCTTAAATCATACAAAACTGTTGGACCTGACGGCCTACCAGCCGAGCTATTCAGAGTAGCTGGAAAGGATTTGGAAGACTGCATACACCAACTCATATCTAAGATTTGGTCAGGCGAGTGTATGCTTGATGAATGACATCTCAGCATTGTTTGCCCGATCTACAAGAAAGGAGACCCACTCGCGTATAAGATCTTATCTGCCATACTGTGTGAACATCTGGAACTCTTCGTCAACAACCTGATTAGCTTCTTTCAGTGCGGTTTTGGTTTGAGAGACGACCTATACAGAGCTATGTCTAGTTTTGGCATCAGATTGTGCAGAATGACGTTGGAGAATACTCGCTGGTCCATCAAGGTCGGTAATGATCTCACCGAGACCTTTGATGTCAAAAAAGGATTTAAACAAGGTGACGCGCTGTCATGTGACTTCTTTAACATCATTTTTGACAGAATTATGCAAAACTCGCAGGCTAACACCAGAGGCACATTTTTTCAAAAGTCTTAACATTACTTGCATACGCTGATGACATTGACATTATCGGCAGAACACAGCGAGCTGTCACTGGTGCATTTGCAAGTATTTGAACAGAAGCGGCAAAAATGGTGTTGGGATAGGAAAAGATCTCGGAATAATTTTCAAACACTTATGTATTTTATTTAAATTGTTGGTCAAACTATTATATATGTACATATATAAATTAGCAAACGAACAAAATGTATGTAATGACTCTAATGAAATGATTCTAATAAATTATTAGAAAATTTCCTTTTCTCCTTATGGGTCGATGTGTGTACGACGTACGTCCTTTCGGGTTCGCAGTCGAATGCAAAAGGACGGAAAAAGCTTACTTTATTAAAAAAAAAAAACAAAATTAAAAAAAAAAAAAAGCTTAGAGTAAAGGGACATCTACGTGTCGAGTATTAAAATTGCTAGAAGAGCATTTTATTACATTTTCACTTGAACAAATGGGTTTATTTGTGAATGAGAGCAAAACCAAGTATATGTACATATGTATGTTATCATCAAGAAGGGATACACAACATCGACGAATCGGACAGATCGTCACAATAGATAGCTATAACTTTGACGTAGTTGTGAACTTTATCTATCTCGGCTCGTCTATATACTCTGACAACAACATCACATCACATCAGCACATCAACCAATTTGGAGTGCGCAACTGGAGGTAGTTAGCCAAAGATCACGCTTACTGCAGAGGCTTGCTGGTTGAGGCCCAGGTTCACCCCAGTCTGTAGCGCCACCTAAGTAAGTATGCACATATATAGATAACACCTGTGGGTTAAAACGTAAAGAAAAATAAAGACCGAACTATATATTTCATTTCAACTTTTTTTATTCGGATTTTATTATTGATTAGTACATCATATAGCAAAAAAAAAAAAAACAAAAACTTAAAAGAAGTTGAAGAAAGAAAGATTTCGCAGTAATCTTGTGGAAATCGTTATTCTCTAACTCTATTTTTTTTTTGAAGATCACTAAAGAACCAGTTGAATTCTTTGGGTCTTTTGGGAATATTTATTTAATTCCCAAGGATCAGCACCATAATGTTTTTTTTCTACATCCAAAACTCTTTCGATTAATTTAATTTCTTTGTGGTGATACCTAAAGTCTGATATGCGATACTAAAATACATTAACGAATTCACCATACATAAATTGTCGCGACCAAAATTTTACTCTAACCCTGGCAATGCCTTCTCAGCTAACTCTATCTGCTTGTGCAGATCACTTTTTGATTTATAATAACTTTCAATCTGAGGACGACCTACGAATATACGATTATCACTTGAACCGTAATGCTTTTCAAAGGTGGATAAGGCTCCTTCAAGCAAATCTTTTTGTTTCCCAAATCACCTAGGCGGAATAAGTCAAAGAAAGTGGCACTCGCTTCAGAGCCACTTTAAAATGTTCAGAACCAAAATGTTTTTCCAAATTTTGTACAGCCTCTTTCATCAATTTCAATGCTTTATATAGCTTAAACACATTTGAGCAAGATTTATTTGTGATGTAGCCACGTAAACTTGATCTGCGTCATCGTTTGTCTCGAAAATGTATAAAGCCCGCTAAAGTATTTCCTTGTTTCTTCGTTTTCGTGATCTCTGTAGGTTTTACTAAGAAACACTGCTACCCTGCATATCTCCTTATTCTCATCACTACAATCGATAGGGGATATCTTCCAGTATCATTGCTTTTTTTTATGGAACATATAATCTAGATTTACATAACTATGTCTATATCTAATTTCTGTTGGTTCTGTTGGTAAAAAATATTCCATTTGAATTAAGTCACGTACGTAGATTTTATCTCGTTTCTGATAAACACCTATTATCTGATAAATTTGGAGTAAATCCGTAAGTACGTCAGTCAATATCCCGTGATATGAGTCATAAACTTCCTGTTGGTCGATAAGGACCTGCTTTAGTAGTTCTTTTGATTTTTGGTGTTCACCTAAACAGCCATAGCATACCCCAAGTTGTCTCCGTGCTCTGGCTATTTATAAATGCTTAGGACAATTAAATTGCAGATATATAGATATGGCTTGTTGAAGCGATTACTTTTGTTTTAGAAAGTTACCCAGACGAAAATAAGCGATACTACGTTCCATTAATAGTCTATCAATGTCAATATGTTTGATTCCTTTATAGAGACATATTTTATTGCAACTTATAGGGAAATTTTTTAAAAAATTAAGAAATATTTCAGATAAACAAGTAAACAAAAATATATTAAAGGTGGGTGTTTAAGTTCATTTCAATTCAGAGGTTAATACAAAACGAATGCAAAAATTCGCAACAACTCCCCGCTCAATGCGGACACCACCCATGGAGCAAATACTGCAAAATAACATCAACTGAGTTTCAAAACCACTACACTACAAAATAATCTATCCTATTTCTCTATTTATTTCCGACCTACGCCATGTTCATTGTTAGGCGTAAGTAAAAAAAAAAAGTTCCGCTCGCGCTGTGTCTTAACACTTTAAGGGCAATCTTAACCCTTTGAGCGCAAGCTAATTATAAAAAAAATAAATAACGAAATTTGTACATCAAAAAAGTATTGGCAAATTTAGCGTAGCTCTACTTTAGGGGCTTAGAAACAAAAGAGAGTAAAATTTAATATTTCGTATATCCTTTCGCGTCAATTATGGCTTGCAGTCGTGTGTCCATAGAATAAACCAGAGCTTTTGTTGTTTCGCTAGAAATCTTGTTCCATTCTTCAACGAATACTTTTTTCAGCTCTGGTTTGGATGAAATTTTGCAGTTTCTTACAACTAACCCCAAATGGTTCCATAAATTCCGTATGGGGTTAACATCAGGTGACTGCGGAGGAGTTTTTAATTGCCGAGGAGCCATTCTCGTGTTTTTTCCCGCCGTATGCTTGAGATCGTTATCTTGCTGAAAGATAAAGGTATTCCCAAGACCAAGCTTTCCAGCACTTTCCTGTAAAAGACTGCGCAAAATATCAATGTACATGACAGCTGTCATATGACCTTAAAAAAAAGGTAATATTTCCAACCCCACTTGCTGCCATATACCCCCATACCAAAACACTCCCTCCACCATGCTTCACTGTAGGTACATACAACATTTTGGCTATAAAGATCCGTGTTGGGTTTTCTCCAAACATATTGTCTCCCTTCGCTGCCAAAAATATTAAATTTTGATTCATCCGTAAAAATAACGGATTCCCAAAACTCTTTAGGTTTATTTAAATATTTTTTGGTGAAATCCAGCCGTTTTCTACGATTGATTTCTGAAATGGCTTCTTTCTACCAGCCCTTCCGTAATATTTTGATTCGTGCAAGGCATTACGAAGAGTCGGGACACAAAAATCTTTTCGAGTTGTGTTTGCAACTTGTACCGCCAATCTTGGTACACTTATTTTTGGGTTCTTGGCTACTTCTTTTACGATATCGCGGTTTTTGTCTATCAGAAAAAGTACGAGGTTGGCCTTTTCTTTCCGCACTTTCCGTCGATCCCGTGTTTTCATATTTTTTTATGACACCTCCGACTGTAAATAACTTAATATTAAGTTCCTTCCCAATTGCACTATATGTTAGACCTTGTTTTCTTTTCAAACTTTTCTTTAATCACTACAGACACTTCCTAACACATCAAAGAACTAAAGCTGACTAGTTTTTCAATAGTGTCTGACACTTTCAATAACGGTGCCTTTTCAATGAACACTAAGTGTTGCCAATATTTTTTTGATGCGATATTTCGATTGCTTTATTTTTTATTTCTTTACCTGATAACTGAAATGAATGTAAGTACTCTTTTATTGTATAGTTTTGGTCTCTTGTTGCAATGTTTCAATAAATAAATTTTTAAATAAAAAAAAAAAAAAAGAGAAGAAAAAAAAACATGGGCAAGCACAATAAGAATTTTAAATAAGTCATTACCACTTTTATCCGATTATTATCATTATTTTCAAGATTTAATGTAAATACACAATTTAAGGTTTTAAGAACTCGTACCAATTGTACGAAGAGGAAGTCTTCCGGCATCGAATTTAATAAATGCTCTTGGGCTGTGTCTAAATGAAGGATTAATGATCTTGGATTAATGAACTTATCTTCCTTAACAAAGAAGTTCAAGACGAGAGAGATTACAACAAGGCAATAAGTTTTAACCGCGAAATGTTTATCTTGTTCTTTTAAATCTATACGTACAACCTGCTGTACCAATCTATGAACACTCAGTGTGCCTCGCTCTGAATAAATCATGGAATACTGTCTTAACAATTCAATAGCAGACGCTAATTTTTCTCCATCGTGTTCCATTAAAGGTAAAAACATCGACGCGCTGATATTCTCTGCATTTAGATGCGCTATGATTTTTAGAATTTGTTCAGCTTCTCGACCAACCTCTGGATATTCCTTGATCTTATCAATAGTAATTCTCCAGGTTGTGTAAGTTGTTTTGGTGTACGAATCACTGCTATCATCAGGAAACTGGAAATCAAGTAATGTCTTTGTCTCATGGTGGTATCTATTTATGTAGTCATTTATACTAAATTTTGAGCCTATATTATTAAACGTTACATCATTTTTGTTAATATATGCAACTGCTTGCTGTAGGGCCAATGGAAAATACTGTAATAGTTTTGCCAACTCTCGTTTCTCATCTTCTTGTGAATCGCCGTCTATATGGAGAGTTTTTTTAATGAAATTCATGGCTTCGTCCTCGGTAAAAACGTTTAGTGTTATCACTTTTATATCTCCCCAATTCGTAGTACGAGAAGTGATAAGAACGTAAGGCTTATTGACATTATCAGGCAAAGGTGATAAAAACTCGTTTATAGTACGACGATTCTCGGCATTATCAAATACGAATAGGCACTTTCCGCTGGAAAAGAATGTATAAACTTTTCGGACTATGGACTTGATATCCTCTGGTTTTCCTTCTAGGTTCGTAGTTGTCATTCTAAGCATATCCTCAGCTAGACTGCGAAATGATTGCGAAAGGCTTTGGTAGGTTTCAGCATTAATCCAAATAATTCTATTGTCATAGTCCCCGCTGTATACGTTTATATACTTTCTTGCAAGTTCACTTTTACCTATACCACCAAGTCCATTTATGGATGCTAGTTGTGAAATTGCTGTTGCGCATCCAGTCTGAAGTGCTGTGTGCAATTCTTTTAGCTCAGCTTCTCTACCGACGAATGAATCCACTGGTTTTTTTATATCAAACCAAATGGGAATATTTTTTTTTACGTCTTCGAAAAAACTTTTTCCTTCTTCAGATTTAAAAAATCTATCACTTTTTTCTCTTAGGAACCAGTCAAGTTTTGTGGTAAAGAATTCGTTATACACATCTTTAGTTTTAATTAAGTCGAAACCAAACTCTTCACCTATCTCGTCTATCAAAATCCCATCTAGATCATTTTGGTTTGGTTGATTAACTGCAAATACTAGATGACTTAAGAAATCTTTTATTTCATCGTCAGATATTGCATTATCTGGCCAGATTTTTGAATCGTCTGTTCCGAATTTTTTTGGTAAATGTGAACCGTCTTGCTTTTTTTCAGGCATTCCGAATTTTTTTGATAAATCTAAACCGATTTCCTTATTGTCAATTATTGTTGTTTTATTTTCAATTGCTTTGTTAATATCTACGAGGCTCAAATTCTTATTAAGCCCCTTCAATCTTATATTGAGCTCTTCTTGGAAACGTTTTCGAAATTGTTTTCCATTTTCCGACTGTGACTCATCGCCTTTAAGAAATTCAGCATGAAATCTTTTGGTCTTTATATTAATAACTTCTTTGGCCAATGCAAGGTGATAAGATTTGAAAATATCGTTCATCTCGTGATGTTTTATCGAACTATTATTCAGGAAGCACTCAACAAGTCTTTTTGCCAATTTAGTCAGATTGTAATCTTGTAGTTTTGGTCCTAATAACGGAACCATTTTCTGATTGAACTTGTAGCGTTTCGATTGTTTTCTTTTAAGTTTTGCATCCAAGAAATCATCTGGTTCATCTATAGGGTCAATAAGTTCTTTGAGGTCTTTAGAATTGGAATCAAAATCAATATTAGTAAAAACAGTCACGTCTTTGATAGAGCTTTCTCTAAACATTTTCTCTTTCTTCGAATCCATATATGAAAAAAAATATTTTGGTATACTGTAATCACCGTCACTGTTCGTTAAAAGATTATCCAATGTAATCTTCATTGAGTCGTCGCTTTTGTGTTTCACTTGGAGAAAGCGATACACTTTTTTGCCATCGGTGGTAGTATATTCAAAAACTATGTCGTCGAATTTTTTCGCTTCTTTAATTTCAGTACCAACACGAAAGGAATAGTCACGAGAGACACCACGATATAAAAATAGCATGAACAATTGTAATTGATAAATTGCACCATGTAAACCCATTTGGTTCCCTTTAGATGCTTTTGAAGTTTCTGATTGATCCATTTTTGTACTCATCTTTCTAACCATCGTAACAGAAAAAAGAATGAATTACATACATATGCAATTACAAGGAAAAAATACAAACCTCACCTCCGTTCAGTTTGGCTGAATAGTTGATTATAGATATTAGAATATTGCAGGTAAACTAAGCACAGATAGTTGATGCGTATCGGGTAGGATAAAATTCAATCACAAACTTTAACTGCGCCCACAAATGTGGATGTATGATGAAATTAAAGATACATCAATTTATCAACACTTTCCGCGAAATCCATGCAGTATGATATTTATTCAATTTAATTTCTTCAACCCGATTTCCTTTGGCAAACTAATCGCTAATATTATTTGTACTAAGGCATCGATATCAGAACGAGAACCTACACTTCGTAAATAAGCCTTATACATGTATATTTCTGATATCAATATGCCTTAGGCATGATAAGATAAGATTCAATCATGAATTCTAGAAAAATATGTATACATACAGTGAGAGTCAAAAATTTGTATACAGCCAGCGCCTACTAGTTCAGAACTAAAGATGAGCTATGTCACAAGTGAGTAGAAAAATAATTTAAACACCCAAATAAAGCTTACAACTCACTATTTTATTTTTCACTGTGAAATAGTTGAAAAAAATTATAATTTAGAAATAATTGACGATAAAAATAAAAATTGTCTGAAAAAGACAAAATTATTTCACAATTTACTCGTTGATATGTCCCGTTAGAATTGAATATTCTAATGTTTTGCAATCCTTGCAACTATTCCGTCGCAAGCTGCCCTAGTGTGTGGTTATTTTTTAGTATTTGCAAATAAAAAGTAAAATTTTGTGTTCTTAATGGCGCGAGGAAAGGATCTACCGGTTGAATTGCGAAACTTAATCTTTCAACATCGGAGAGAAGGCAAATCGCTGGCGGAAATTGCTGATATCGTCAAAAGAAGTCGTGCAACGGTACAAAAAATTATCGAAAGGTATAACTTGCGAGGAAATACTGATACTCTGCAGCGTTCTGGTCGCCCTCGCGTTATGACCGACACCGAAGTGCGGAAAATAGTGAGTCAAGTGAAGAAAACTCCGAAGTCCAGTGCAGTGCAAATAGCGCAAGACGTTACTCAAGACCGTGGAAATACTGTAAGTGCCTCCACAATTCGTAGAGTCTTGAATAATAATGGATTACACGGAAGAGTGCCACGAGAAAAACCATGCATTTCTAGTGTTAATCGTGTGAAACGCCTAACCTTCGCAAAAAGCCACCTTAATACCACTCAAACGTTTTGGGATAACGTTATCTTTAGTGACGAAAGCAAGTTTGAGATATTCGGTTCAAAACGTAGGACTAAGGTCTGGAGATCATCAAACAGCGAGCTTCTTCCCCAAAACCTCACTTCGACGGTAAAGCACGGTGGAGGTTCAGTGATGGTTTGGGGTTGCATGTCGGCTGCGGGTACGGGAAATCTGGTTTTCATTGAATCACCAATGAATAGCAAGGATTACCTAACCATTTTACAAGACAATTTACTCCCTAGTGTGCAAAAATTGGGTCTCTCATCGCCTTGGGTCTTCCAGCAAGACAATGACCTTAATCCCATTGAACAACTGTGGGAAGTTTTGGACCGAAATATTAGAAAACGAACCATAACATCAAAACAAGGCCTTCGGACGGCCTTAACCGAAGAATGGGCAACAATCTCTCCTGAAGTTACCAAAAACATTGTTACTTCGGTTCCTAGAAGATTGGCTGCAGTGATCAAAGCTCACGGAGGACCGACGAAGTATTAACGCTCAGCTTTTTAAGCCTATGTAAGACTACAAGTGTTTATTTCTAAAGTGTATACTAATTTTTGACTGCATTTTTCAGGTGATTTTTTCTTCAATCGTGCATAATTCTTGAATTTTTTTTTTTTTTTTATCATGTTATAAATAATAAAATAGTGAACTATAAGCTCTCTTTATGTGCTTAAAATATTTTTCTTATTACTTGTTACATAGCGTTATTGAACTTCTGCAGTAGTAAGTATCAGCTGTATACAAATTTTTGACTCTCACTGTATATGAAATCAAATGCCTGAAATAACCTTATCGGAAACCAAAATTAGTTGTTTTGCTAATTTATTTGACGCTTTCGGAAATTGTTTTCATTCGACGGGGTATCCATTTTTTGCTACAGTATGTAAGTATGTACTTGTACTGAAAAATAAATCTATGGCTGAGTTCAAAAAATTAAAAAGTTATAATTACGAACTTTGTATTAAAACAATATTATCATTATTATTTGAAGGGGGAGTATGTTGCACTGCGATCTGTTGGTCTATTGTACCCCTAGCTAACACCTTGGGGAGGTATGTACAGTGATGGACAAAAAAATAAATACACCTGTAACCATTCAAAGATTTGCTTTATTTCAGCTATCTTACACACGCTATTAAAGAAACTGTTTTAGCAAAATAATTCTACAAACATTAGCCAAATATCCACATATGTAAATAGTACGGTTATGTCCTCATTTTAGAAAAATTGTTAAAACTTCTGGAAAAAGCAAGTTTTAACCTGGACAAAAAAATAAATACACTTCAATGTTCCTTTAGTAAATATACTAGTGTTGGCAAAAATGGTAAGAAAAACGACTCTTTTTTATCTTAATACTTAGTACTTTATTGTATGACCTTTATTTTTGATAATTTGGCTTATTCGCTTAGCCACGAAATTAACTAGCCGCTGGCATGCCTATGAAGATACTGACTCCCACGCCATTCGCACGGGCTGTCACAATTAATTTTTTTATTTTCGGGATTTGTGCTACAAACAACGTGTTTGACCTGTGTCCATAGATTCTGTATGGAATTTGGGTCCGGCGACTGAGCAGGCTACTCTAAGAAAGTAACTTCATTATTGCCGAACCATTCTTTGAAGGCAAAAAGGACACTTTTATCTCGTCAAACAAAATATTAAAAGTAACTAACCTTAACATCAGCGCAAGAACAGTAAGGAGAAGACTTGTAGAGTCCAACCTTCCACCTAGATCAACAAGGAATTGCTCAATAAGAAAAATATCAACCGGAGAGTGATGTTCCCTTCTGAGCATAAAACATGGTGTTACGATCAGGGTATGAAAAAGTGACGAAACATTCTTTGTACCGATAAATGTTCGGATCTGATGGCAGACAGGCTGTAAGATAGCTGAAATAAAGCAAATCATTGAATGGTTACAGGTGTATTTATTTTTTTGTCCATCACTGTACATGCCCTCAATAGAGTTCTCCTCGCATTAGAGTTCCTTTCGAAATCATTTTGAGGGTTATGTACGCTTAGTACGCCTTGTCGTAAGAAATTTTTCATAGAGCACTCTCTCTAATCCAGTTTCCTTCGAAAATATAAGGATGAGAGTTTGCTCTAGTGACGGTATTTCCTCATCTGATAATTGGTACTTAAACAAGTATTTCAGTCTTTTGTGGGTCATTGCCCCACAAGATCCCAGCATATGCTCTAGGATTTCACTGGTATCATCGCAGAATCTGCAGAGACCTTCTTCAGATACACCTAGTTTACTTAGGTAAACTACCTTGAGGTCACAATTAGCAAGTCTGTTATTGTTATTATTATTGTTACTCATGCTGATATTATATGCTTCGAATCTTTTTCGGTTATGTTGCTCTAGAAGTTTCTTGGCTTCCCTCATTCCATGAGCATTATTCCAGTTTCTTGCCCTGTTTTCCCTCTTTTGTATCCTAAATTCTTCTTTGAGGGTATGATCCCCTATTCCGCAGAATGGTTCAGGACCTATGAGGGTTTCTGATGCTAACTTTTTGGCTAACGAATCGGCCATTTAATTACCTTCTATTTTCACATGGCCAGGTATCCATCAGAGGGTCACTTTGTTTCTACTACCTATTTGATTAAGTTTGTGCAGTCATACCCAAATAAGTTTGGATTTATTGACATATGTAGGTGTCAAGTATCATGATAGCAACTTGGCTATCTGACATTATAGTTATATCACATTTGGCTTGGTTTCTGTCAAGATTGACTTGGACACATCTATCTGTTGCGTGCAAATAACGCACGAACATTCCTTGTCCGCTCTATCCTTCCCATTCGCACAATGGGAAGGATGGAGTCTTGCCTTTTTCTCTTTTGTCTGTTGTCCTCCGAGAGCTGTGGGTTAACTGAGCATTCCTAGGCTGTTCTTCAACCCAGTGCTCACTCTTTCCCGTATGTTAGAAGGGGATGACAATTCAGGTACCCCAGTGCCAGACGGACGGTGTGAAGCAGGAAGAGCAAGGCAGACAGACTGGAGACTCATCCTGATCCTTTTCCACCAATTCCGTCAATTCATTAAAGGGGTTAACAAGGTCCCTCAACGGTCCAAATCTCCATGTTGTGAGAGATTCATCAAAGCAACAATCCAAATGATCTTCGTCGAAGGGGTTAAAATCAAAAATGATCTGCTGCCAAAATTTAAAAGGCCGTGAGCCCACTCTATCCTTTAACGTTTGATTTTACGTGCTGATACCATCATTATTTATTATCCATATTTCCCAAAAAGGGACCTAAAACTTATTATGTAAAAGAAAGCTTCCGATTCCCTGGGTACCCTTTTTGCCCCTTAATATCTGCTCGATGGTTTACTCGAAAGGTAGCTTCCGCGTTAAACTTATCCTCTCACTTTGGGTCAATGTCATAGTCTTGGGTAGTTCCGGACCTGTAAGTTCCTGGAATTATGTCCTCTGTCGGAACTATGTCATTTCCTTCCGTAAAATGCACCTAAGAACGTCCATATAGTGCCGACTTCACAGAGGAATGACTAAACGAAAGAGAAAAACATGTCCTCTCAATTTCCCAACAAAAACTATACACATGCATACCCAATGCGAGTGGAACTGCGAAGGTGAAAGAAAAAAATATTATGGAACAAAAGGCGGCTATCCACATACATGCAAGAACGCACATTCTTTGGGTTTGTGCAAATTTTTGTGCAAATTCATTTTGCAATCCACTAGCATGCATGAATGTGCGTTCCTCATAAATGTTGATAAATTCACTAAAAATTTCCTATTTCGGCAATGCTGCCATTGTCTATTTTCACTAATAAGACTTCACACAACTGACGAAAACAATAGAATTTGCGCATTCCTTGCTATCCACAGGCACGCATGCATGTGGAATGCGCACGCATGCCAGCCAAATTCAAAATTTTTTGAATTCTCGCATGCATGCCAGCGCAAGCTCGCAGGCATTGATATCCACAGGCAGTTTTGCAAGCGCATGTATAAATTTGCGCATTCTTGCATGCCTGTGGATAGCCACCTTAAAAAGCGAGAGATTATGAACATACATATGTACATATACGAGAACGATTACGATGTACATATGTATGTATATGGATTTCGTTCGTGAACTTTCCTATGTATGTACGTATGGACATGATGTATGATAATATTCTCCTTTTAGAATGCATATACAGCTCTGTGCAAAAAAATAGCACCATGTTGAATTTTGAACTTGTCATTTGCATTGGACACTATCTAAATGGCGTAATATTTTATGGACCGATGAGTCTAAAATTGTTTTATTTGGGACTCCTGGAAGCAGAACATTCGTTCGAAGGTCAAAAAACCAGGAGTTTAAATTACAATACGAGATTAAGCACGGCGGCGCAAAAATCAGCGTATGTGGATGCTTTTCCTATTATGGTACTGGTACCATATTTTGGATCAAACTAGTAATGACCGCTGGAGTTTATGTGGACATTATGAGGGAGATCATGCTCCTTACGCAGAGTGGAATATGCCTCTCAAGTGGGTCTTGCAACAAGACAACGACCCAAAGCATACCAGCAAACTGGCCAAAGGTCCCGCTTATGGAATGACCGGTTCAGTCTCCAGACCTGAACCCAATCGAAAATCTTTGGACTGATGTAAAGAAAGCCGTGTTTAAGAAAAAAACAGTTGTGGGAAGCTGTGCTGGCTGGGCTGAGGGATATTCCACTCAAGCATTAATCGACTCCATGCCAAGACGTTGCGCCGCTGTGCTTAAAAGTAAAGGTCATAAGACCAAATATTAAGGTTCTTCTTTAATTTAAAATTAAAAAACCTTCCAATTTTTTGGAAATTTTTGTTTTACTTATGAATTTTTATTTTTGGTGCTATTATTTTGCACACCTCAAAATTTATCTTTTTTTGTTTATATGCTTATAACTTTTTTATTTTTTGTTATAATAAATGAATTTTAATGTTTCTAAATTACTTTTACTTTACTTTTAATATTTAAAAAAAAGTAATATCCAAATCCGCATTGACTTTTAAAATATTCCTTTCATAAGACTTCTAAGATGGGTGGTGCTATTTTTTTGTACAGAGCTGTACATTCATACGTTCCAAACAGGTTCCATAAATCCAATATATTCCTTCATCGCAAAAATATCAATGGAACTATTAAGTTGCACCACATGAAATGTCTGATTTTCGCTCAGTCGGAAATAAGAAGTTCTCGTGTGAACATCTGTTACAAACATTGGAGATACTGCTATGCTTAGTGCAATCTCCCGCACCGATTTCGTTGGGTCCGATTCACCGTTGCTCTTAAAACATGGTCGTCAACTAACGTTTCCAGCTTCACACGTGGTTCATTTTCGAGGCTGAAATCTCCCGAACGGAACTTTCCAAACCAACGTCGTATAGTGCGTTAGTTTACCGCTACATCCTCAAATGCGTCATTAATGTTTTTCATTGCCAATGACGCATTATGTCCCATTTTAAATTCGTGAAGGAAGAGTGTTCGAGTTTGAACTGTCGACAGCATGGTAAATAATTCCTAGAAAAAAAATAACGGTACTTGTAACGAACCCTAAAATTCTCACGTCAAGCACACGGACCACCTTATTTTATAAGAAAAGAAAATTTAACCTTCTGGCACAGATGTTCACTCGAGAAATTTTTATTTCCGACTCAGCGAAAATCGGACATTTCATGTGGTACAACTCATACATACATACATAGTTCCGCGGTCATGTTTACTGGAACTAGTTCCTGTTAAAAACATACAGAAAAGCTACAATCCGTCTGGAACGGATCGTATGATACCCTATCCTCCTCTCTATAAAGTGGGCATGGCCAAATTGCATATTGTACTCAAATATAGCTATAATGTCGAACGTTTGAGGATGTTACATGTAAAATTTTATCAAAATAGGTTTTTTGATGATAACGCCCCCAAAAAGTGGGCGTGGCCAAAACTTTTGTATGGGTGGATTGTAGGGAATCTGAATGCCTAAATATTTGGTCTTAACAAAATTTTTCGGTTTTATATAATTTCGTGAAGTTATAAAAAAGTAGGCGTGGCAGTGGGCGGATGTAAAAAAATTTTACACTTGTACTGTATCTTTTTCTTGGAAGCCCAGATATGAAATTTCATCGTCCTAGCTCAAAATTTAAGGCCCAAAAATCGGTTTTGTGATGAAAACGCCCCCAAAAAGTGGGCGTGGCCAAAACTTTTGTATGGGTGGATTGTAGGGAATCTGAATGCCTAAATATTTGGTCTTAACAAAATTTTTCGGTTTCATATAATTTAGTGAAGTTATGAAAAAGTGGGCGTGGCAGTGGGCGGATTTAAAAAAATTTTACACTTGTACTGTATCTTTTTCTCAGAAGCCCAGATATGAAATTTCATCGTCCTAGCTCAAAATTTAAGGCCCAAAAAGCGGTGACATACGGACGGACGGACGGACGGACGGACGGTCATCGCTCAATCGATTTCGCTATTGATGCTGATCACGAATATATGTACACTGCATCAAAAAATTGCACATACACTAAATCATTTACCAATGCAACCGTATTTTTTCCTAAAATACAACGCAATCCTTAAAAAAATTTATGAAACATTTTTGTGTTATATGTATGTAGATTAGGATTATAAAAAAAAAATTTCTAAAAATAGTTTTTTTTTGACGAACACACCCAAAAGTTTTCCTTGCATCCTAAAATTCGACTCAAATAATTGCACATACACCCTGTTTCTTTCGTAAAATCCTCGATTAGCGGTAAATATTTTTGCTGCTGTGTACAGTCAATAAAAGTTTAAGATATTTGGTAGTGTACAGTCGCATTTGGTGGTTTTTATACCCTATCCTAAGGGTATATTAAGTTTGACACATAGTTTGTAACATAGAGAAATAATCGAGATAGACCCTATAAAGTATATATATTCGTGATCAGCATCAATAGCGAAATCGATTGAGCGATGACCGTCCGTCCGTCCGTCCGTCCGTATGTCACCGCTTTTTGGGCCTTAAATTTTGAGCTAGGACGATGAAATTTCATATCTGGGCTTCTGAGAAAAAGATACAGTACAAGTGTAAAATTTTTTTAAATCCGCCCACTGCCACGCCCACTTTTTCATAACTTCACTAAATTATATGAAACCGAAAAATTTTGTTAAGACCAAATATTTAGGCATTCAGATTCCCTACAATCCACCCATACAAAAGTTTTGGCCACGCCCACTTTTTGGGGGCGTTTTCATCACAAAACCGAGTTTTGGGCCTTCAATTATTAACTAGGACGCTGAAATTTCATATCTGGGCTTCCAAGAAAAAGATACAGTACAAGTGTAAAATTTTTTTACATCCGCCCACTGCCACGCCCACTTTTTCATAACTTCACTAAATTATATGAAACCGAAAAATTTTGTTAAGACCAAATATTTGGGTATTTAGATTCCCTACAATTCACCCATAGAAGAGTTTTGGCCACGCCCACTTTTTGGGGGCGTTATCATCAAAAAACCTATTTTGATAAAATTTTACATGTAACATCCTCAAATGTTCGACATTATAGCTATATTTGAGTACAATATGCAATTTGGTCACGCCCACTTTATAGAGAGGAGGATAGGGTATCATACGATCCGTTCCAGACGGATTGTAGCTTTTCTGTATGTTTTATTTTATCTTAAGAGAACTAATTAAACAAATAACAAAGTGATGGCAGACAATCATAAAAAAGTGCCTATAGATGTAAAAAAAATAATTGTAAAGTTAAAAGCTGAGGGAAAAAGTTACGCAGAAATTAGTAATGTAGTGAATAGACCTCGTCCCACAATCCAATCCGTCGTAAAAAATTTTGAAAAAAATAATTCGTATGGCATGGCTGTAGGAAGAGGCAGAAAAAAAATCCTTACTACACGAGATGAACGAGTTATTGAGCGAATGGTGAAGGCTGATCCGAAAATTGGGGCACCTCAAATAGCTACAAACCTCGAAGAATCTGGGGGACCATCAGTAAATCCTCAAACCATTCGCAACTTGTTGCATACTAAAGGTTACAAAGGTTGCGTTGCTCGTAAAAAACCTTTCATAACGAAGAAAAATGCCATCAAGCGTTTAGCATATGCCAAAGAGTATGTCAACAAACCAGATGAGTTCTGGAACCAAGTAATTTTTGTCGACGAAAGTAAATACAACATATTTGGTTCAGATGGTCGACGTTTTGTATGGCGGAAACCCAATACTTCCATGAATAAGGAAAACTTAATCCCAACTGTTAAACATGGCGGTGGGAATGTCATGGTTTGGGGTGCCATGGCAGCTAGCGGCGTTGGAAACATCACTTTTGTTGAATGTACCATGGATAGATTCCAGTATTTGTCAATATTAAAGGATAATCTCAAAGCTAGTGCGCAAAAATTGGGAATAGGAGACGATTTTCTGCTGGTGCAAGATAACGACCCCAAGCATAACTCTGAATTAATCCGAACTTGGTTGATCTACAATTGCAAATCCACTCTCCCACACCCCCCTCAATCACCCGATCTCAATCCAATTGAGCATCTGTGGGATTTGTTGGAACGAAAAGTGCGACAACATAATATAACGAACAGACAGCAGTTGAAGCAGGTTATTCTAGAAGAATGGCACAAAATATCTCCTGATGAAACTAAAAAATTGGTGGAATCAATGAAAAACCGTTTGAGGGAAGTCATTTTAGCCAAAGGATACCATACATCCTATTAATGCTCATTTAAACCCTTTAAAATAAGAATGAATTTATGTTAATATCTACTGTATGTGCAATTATTTGAGGTGAATTTATGAAGTTGTATTTTGATTTTTGTTTTTTTTTTATCCTATAAGTGAAATATTTAAATAAAAAAAGTTAATTACTGGGCATTATAAATAAAAGAATAGAAATTTAATAAAAATTTCCAAGACAAACTTTTATTTTTAAAAATAAGCCCTTTTATGTGCGAAATTATCTGCTGTATGTGCAATTTTTTGATGCAGTGTATATACTTCATAGGGTCTATCTCGATTATTTCTCTATGTTACAAACTATGTGTCAAACTTAATATACCCTTAGGATAGGGTATAAAAAAGAACGGTTCCATGTTCGTTCCGTCATTGGAATTGTTTCGCGCAACTCTAGATGTGACTCCCTTTGCTCTGGCAGCTAAATCAACTGCAGCGGAGAGAACAAGGCGAACTCAGACACCACCAATACCACCACATACCGAAGATAGACCAACGTACAGAATGAGTGTGGCGGAGAACTTTCAACCTCCCCCAACCAGGAAGATAGATATGTAGATGGATTTTTTTGCAGAAAGGTACCACAAATTTGAGTGGAAGGATAAGTGATAACTGTACATGTGCAGTGCTTTTTTATGATCATTAGATTTGTGATAGATTTTAATATCCGTCTAGTATATTGTGTATAGGTACATACAGTGTTCCACAAAAGTCCATTCACTTTAAGGCATAAAGCTTGAAATATTCCACAATAAGACAAAATTTCAAAATTTTTCATTTTATTTCAGTTCATATTTATTATTATTATTATAAATTTATTAAAGTATAAATAAATTATACAATTAATAAGATCTTAGACCAGAGTTAGTTGCAAGTCAGCAACTAGATAAAAATTAAAAAATTAAAAAGAAATGTTGGTTAAATAGAATTTACAAGATTAAGAGAAGCAATAATGTTAAAAAATGTAAAAAATTGATGTTAGAAAGGAGATAGGTGAGACTATGGTCGATGAGATATGGAAAGCGGGGGTTTTTCTTCGCAAAGATGGCATAATGCAGGTGGTTCCTTTTTGAAAATATGTTTATGCGTGATGTATGTGTGGCCAAGTCGAAGTCTGATGTATGTATGTATATCTTCAGTTTCTTTTGGGGGACATTTTTGGGTTAGATTGGTGAGATGCCATTAGGGTTTAAAATTTTGAATGTGTGATTATACCTATTATACCTAAGGTTTTTAATGTCTTTTTTATTGTATTGGTAAAACATTATTATTGGTTCTTTTAACGCTGATCTAGCTGCTGTATCTGCTGCCTCGTTGCCTCTAATACCAGTGTGCCCAGGAATCCAAACAATTTTTATTGTTTTACTGTTTGATATAAGTAGGTCTCGTATCGTTTCAATGATTCCAACGGAGTTTGAAATATTTTTTACAGCAGAAATTGTGGATAAACTGTCAGAGAATATAACAGTTTTTCTCTTCTTCGAGCATTTTATTGCTTTATACATACATATGCATGTATATGGCAAATGCTTCTGCAGTGAATATGGATGAGAATATTGGTAGTAGACCTTTTGAAATAATAAAATCATTTTCGTCGACAACTGCAAATGATGTGAAGCTATCTGTTTTAGAGGCATAAGTAAAAATAAGGTTCAAAGCGATTAATTTATATTTGCCTGCGCTGCTATGGAATAAAGTCTTGTAGACATCGTTATTGGTTGTAGATTTACTATATTTACAAAGGTCGGTATTTATCACGTAGCTTGGAAGATTCCAGGGGTGGTTGACTGTTCTTTTCATTATTTTGAATTGAAATGGGAATATTTACATTTTTTGCGGATGTAAGTGCGTTGCATAAAGTTGACTGAAGTCTCTGGGTTCTTTTTCGATTCAAAGCTTTCTTGACATCAATGTGGATGGGTGTTCGATGTGGTGAGTTTATTTTTTGCATGATGATAGACGTAAGATAGTAGATTCTATCAGCTATGAAAGGAAGTCCTGCTTCGGTAAATATGTTGTTGATTAGAGTTGAGCGGAGAGCTCTCATACTTGTTTTGACGGCAGCAGGATAAGGTGTTGGGATGAGTTGTAACAAAGATTTGGAGCATTTACCGTAAATTGGTAGACCAAGGTCAATTTTCGATAATATAACAGATTTCATTACATTTATAAGTGTATTGACATTCGAACAGCTGTTTTTTGAGGACAAAAATTTAATCCAATTAACCCTGGCAGTAATGTTGTTACTAATGTAAGTACAATGATTTTTAAAAGTAAACTTAGAATCAAATATAAGACCAAGAATTTTGATAAAGTTAACATTTTTTATGCGAATGTTGTTTAAATTTACTACAATAGTTTTGTTACAACTATGTTTTTTACAAATACCGGATGTTGGGCACCTTGTCATGGTGGGGTGGCTTAATTAGAGGAACAGGAAGCACTGCCAGGTAGCTACCACTGCTCTGACAGAGCAGAATGTGAATCTAAAACTAAGACCCAACAACCCTTAACTCCAAGGTTGTAAGTCGCCACGCCGGGGGAGCTGTGTTTAAGTAGTGATACTACTGGAATACAGGGTTCAGGGGTAATTGAACCGCTAGTGGTAACTCCTCAGAGGCAGCTCAATCCTCTGTAGTATGCTAGTTCAGACCTGTAAAGTTTCAAGTACCAGTACCTGTCATGTACCCAGTACCTTGTACTTGTACTTGTACTTGAAAAAAAGGAGTACCATATACTTGGTACTTAGAAGGCACCAAGTACAAGTACTATTCCAAGTATTCTCTTCTAAGTACATGTACTGGGTACTGTAATAATGGGCAGTACATTTGCAAGTACTTTTCAAGTACAATTTCTAACGTGGTCTATGTGTGAAACGTCCTAAGAAAAAGCATTAATCTTCAAATTTGTTTTTGGCATCGCCAACTATTATTTTCAGTTCAGATATGCAAAACGCCAATCAGGAGATTAATTGACCACCACTTACTTGAATGCTGCTGCAGATAATGCCAGTGGACGGTTACAAAGGTGATCCCGAGTCTCGACATATGTACGTATGTAAAAGAACAACAATGCTTTGATTCTCGGTATTAAGTTAGCTGTACTATCATATCACCCAGTAAATGTACTTAGAAGAAAGGGCTTGAAATAGTACTTGTACTTGGTGATTTTAAAGTACCAAGTACATTGTACTCCTGTTTTTTTAAGTACAAGTACAAGTACAAGGTACTGGGTACTTACACAATACTGCAGTACAAATGTATTTCAGTACTTTACAACTCTGTGCTAGTTGGGTAGGGTAGGTAATGGGGATCTCTGCCTAACTGGTCCGTAATTTCTCCCCGACTCGTGGGATCTAAATGTATCCATTTCTTACAAAACAAAAAGATAACGAGTCATCAGAAGGTAAGGTGGAAGGCTCCGAAGAGGTCGTAAAAGTGCCCGCCGGCGCAGCATCGACAGCGGAAGAGTTCGTGAAGACAGTGGAGTCCGGAGGGAAACCAAAGGATTTAGCTGGACAATCGTCGACGCCGATGAACAATGCGGTGCTGCAAGGCGCCAAGAGGTTAATCGACGTCGTGGAAGACGGTGCAGACCCTGATTCCGAGCGGAGGCTGCGAAAGCAGCTTAAGCAATAGATAAAAAGGGCGACAAGGAGACAGAAATTGTTAATGGCAAAATCTGTCTCGGGCAATAGCGACACATCGGTCAATTATTTGACTGATAGGATCGCTAGTCTAACATCAGCCGAAACCACCCCAGAAGAGGCAAGACCAAGGAAACGGTTCAGAAATGATACCGAGACCTTGGGTTCAGCAAAAGCCGGGGTGATGGAGGCGGAGAGCGGAAAAGGAGATGGACAGCCTGTTTCCGGGAATGTAAATCAGCAAAGAACACAAGGAAGTGGAGAGGCTGATGGACAAACCAGGAAACAGAAGGTCAGTCAGCACAAACCGCAAACATCCTCGAAAGCAGAGCGACCTGGACCGAGCAAGGTTATGCGAAAGCAGGACCAAGCTACGGGGAAGAGAGCAATGCCATTAAGGGAAAGGAAATCTTCCGCTGGAAGCGAGCATGCTAAAGTCGACAAGGGTAAAACCAATAGTCAGGCGGTGGCAAGCGACCTTCTAATGGGTGTTACCGACATGGGAAGGGAGGGGGGACTAGATGCTGCTCACTTGAGTATCTTTAGAGGTGCTCTTTTAGCGGCACTTGACTCTCTTCCTGTCAATGCCGGGGACATAGGAGTAAGGGAAGTTACCTTGGAGCAAGGATTCATCGCAGTAAAATGCGTTAATCTAAGATACAGGGCTTGGTTTTGTGAAGCCGTAGGGAAGATGACCACCCTTTGGGAGGGAATCAACCTGAAAGTGGATCGACTCTACATCCAGGGGGGGAAACTCAACTGCGGGCTGGAAGTCGCTCTCGTGAAATTCTAAGGATCAACAGAAAAGACTCAGCTTGGGAAGCCACCCAGCAGGGCGACGAAGTGATGGACCTCGTGGATATGAGATCAATACTAGTCGGGCGGGAGGAGGGCCCGTGCCGGGAAAAACTGCATCAGCAATGCTGACCAGATGTTTTTTGAAGGAATCAATTGATATTGCCTTGTTACAGGAACCTTGGATCTTCAAAGGAAGGATTAGAGGTCTACCTGAAAGTATTGCCATTTTACACTATGTGCGATCTGGTGAAAGAGCTAGATCTTGTATACTGGTGAGGTTCTTATGCTCCCGCAACTTTGTGTCCCAGACCTTGTCGCTGTGCGAGTAGGAGCAGGTGCGGGCAGCTTTGTCATAGCATCGGCATACCTGCCATATGACTGCCTCTGGGCAGACCTCCAACAAAAGAGGTCGAGTCTCTGGTAAATGTCTGCAGGGGTAAGAGCGAAGATCTAGTGATTGGTTGCGACGCTAATGCACACAGTAAAGTGTGGGGAAGTACCAACGATAACTACAGAGGAGAAGCTTTATTCGAATTTGTAGTGTGCAAAGAGCTAACTATTCTTACTAGAGGAACAGAACCGACCTTTGTGGATGCGAGACGAAAGGAAGTGATTGATGTGACTCTGTGTAGTAATAGAATGCTTGATAGAATATCAGATTGGAAGGTAATGGATCAGACAATGATGGCGGACCACAGAGCCATCTCATTTGATGTTCAATACGGATCTAAAAGAAAAAAAGATCGGAAATATGTCAGGATTCCCAGGAACACGAACGAAGTAAAATACCAGGAAATGTTACGGGATAAACTGAATGGGAGGGTACCCAAAATACCGAAAACCACTTGGGATGTAGAGTCGCAGCTGAAGTACTTACTTACAATCAGCTGTTGAAAATGCTAACCAAGAGGCGTGTACACCTACTTTGGTAGATGAAAAGGACCCCACATCTTAGTGGTGTAGGGAACTTGAAAATCTAAAGAAGGAAGTGAGAAAAACCTTTAATCATGCCATAAGAAGGGATGATCCTGAATCACGGGATGAGTACAAGGCAAAGAAGAAAGAGCTAAAAGCAACTCTGCGACGACGTAAAAGGGAGTCGTGGAGGGAATTTTGCTCGAATATGAGAAGCACAGCTGAGGTCAATAGACTTCAGAAAATTGTGTCGAGTCTCCAGTTTCCAAAGTCGGACTCATTCCTGATGGAACGGGGGAGATTGTTGGGACACTGGATCGTACAAATGGGGTCCTCATGGATATACACTTTCCGGGAAGTCTTAAGTCAGATCAGCCCTGGGCTCTGAGGAAACAAGGAACAAACAGGATGGAGAAGACTGAAGCGAAACGGATAGTAAAGTCAGAAGCGGTCAGTGGGGCGATAAAAACATTTTCTCCTTACAAGACCGCGGGACCGGATGGTATTTTCCCAGCTTTAATGCAATGGGGTGCAGACCTCACATTACAAAGGCTTAGGGGTATATACGTCACATGCCTAGCAATAGGCTACACACCGATAACATGGAGGGAAACAAATGTGGTGTTTCTTCCAAAACCGGGAAAAAAGCACTACACCGAAGCGAAGTCCTTCAGACCGGTCAGTGTTACATCATTTCTGTTGAAAACAATGGAAAGAATTGTGGTGGACCATATGGAGAGCACGGCGCTGAAAGCGTGTCCTTTGAGTAGTAGACAACATGCATACAGAGCTGACAGGTCTACGGAAACAGCGCTACACCAGGTGGTATGCGTTGCGGAGCGGTGGTGTCAGGAACAAGGACTCTCCATTAATGCGGAAAAGACAGATTTGATCATCTTCAGAAGGAAGAGGAGAGATCTGGAATTTCAGCCCTTGACACTTTTCGGATCGGAGCTGCAGGTGACCAGGAAGGTTAAGTATCTGGGTGTATACCTAGATGCTGGACTAACTTGGAACTTCCATGTGGAAGAAAAGATTAGAAAGGCGAAAAGGGTGCTTCATCAGTGCAAACGGGTATGTGGACTAAGGTGGGGAATCTCGCCGAGGTCAGCATACTGGATGTACACGATGATAGTTAGAGCGATTATCACATATGCAGAAAGCCAACCAGAAAACTGTAAAGAAGCAATTAGATAGGGTCCAACGTCTGGCATGTTTGGGGATCGCGGGTGCAATACGGATGACACCAACATGCGCAAAGGAAGTGATCCTAGGTATTCTGCCGCTGGACTCATTTATTAAGAAAGTGGAGGCTTCGACGGCGCTTCGTCTGCCCGGGAAGCCACATGTAAGGTATACTATCTTTGTATTTATAGTAACATCTATTATTATTATTATAAAATAAATATAATAAAGATAACAATATCCAAGCTTAAATCATACAAAACTGTTGGACCTGACGGCCTACCAGCCGAGCTATTCAGAGTAGCTGGAAAGGATCTGGTAGAGTGCATACACCAACTCATATCTAAGATTTGGTCAGGCGAGTGTATGCTTGATGAATGAGACCCACTCGCGTATAAGATCTTATCTGCCATACTGTGTGAACATCTGGAACTCTTCGTCAACAACCTGATTAGCTTCTTTCAGTGCGGTTTTGGTTTGAGAGACGACCTATACAGAGCTATGTCTAGTTTTGGCATCAGATTGTGCAGAATGACGTTGGAGAATACTCGCTGGTCCATCAAGGTCGGTAATGATCTCACCGAGACCTTTGATGTCAAAAAAGGATTTAAACAAGGTGACGCGCTGTCATGTGACTTCTTTAACATCATTTTTGACAGAATTATGCAAAACTCGCAGGCTAACACCAGAGGCACATTTTTTCAAAAGTCTTAACATTACTTGCATACGCTGATGACATTGACATTATCGGCAGAACACAGCGAGCTGTCACTGGTGCATTTGCAAGTATTTGAACAGAAGCGGCAAAAATGGTGTTGGGATAGGAAAAGATCTCGGAATAATTTTCAAACACTTATGTATTTTATTTAAATTGTTGGTCAAACTATTATATATGTACATATATAAATTAGCAAACGAACAAAATGTATGTAATGACTCTAATGAAATGATTCTAATAAATTATTAGAAAATTTCCTTTTCTCCTTATGGGTCGATGTGTGTACGACGTACGTCCTTTCGGGTTCGCAGTCGAATGCAAAAGGACGGAAAAAGCTTACTTTATTAAAAAAAAAAAACAAAATTAAAAAAAAAAAAAGCTTAGAGTAAAGGGACATCTACGTGTCGAGTATTAAAATTGCTAGAAGAGCATTTTATTACATTTTCACTTGAACAAATGGGTTTATTTGTGAATGAGAGCAAAACCAAGTATATGTACATATGTATGTTATCATCAAGAAGGGATACACAACATCGACGAATCGGACAGATCGTCACAATAGATAGCTATAACTTTGACGTAGTTGTGAACTTTATCTATCTCGGCTCGTCTATATACTCTGACAACAACATCACATCACATCAGCACATCAACCAATTTGGAGTGCGCAACTGGAGGTAGTTAGCCAAAGATCACGCTTACTGCAGAGGCTTGCTGGTTGAGGCCCAGGTTCACCCCAGTCTGTAGCGCCACCTAAGTAAGTATGCACATATATAGATAACACCTGTGGGTTAAAACGTAAAGAAAAATAAAGACCGAACTACATATTTCATTTCAACTTTTTTTATTCGGATTTTATTATTGATTAGTACATCATATAGCAAAAAAAAAAAAACAAAAACTTAAAAGAAGTTGAAGAAAGAAAGATTTCGCAGTAATCTTGTGGAAATCGTTATTCTCTAACTCTATTTTTTTTTTGAAGATCACTAAAGAACCAGTTGAATTCTTTGGGTCTTTTGGGAATATTTAAACTATAATGATGTAGATCATCTCGTTTCTGAATGTTGCCTAATTTTTCATATGCGTTCGTAAGATATTCTACGGTTGTAACTAATTCCCAAGGATCAGCACCATAATTTTTTTTTCTACATCCAAAACTCTTTCGATTAATTTAATTTCTTTGTGATGATACCTAAAGTCTGATATGCGATACTAAAATACATTAACGGATTCACCATACACAAATTGTCGCGACCAAAATTTTACTCTAACCCTGGCAATGCCTTCTCAGCTAACTCTATCTGCTTGTGCAGATCACTTTTTGATTTATAATAACTTTCAATCTGAGGACGACCTACGAATATACGATTATCACTTGGACCGTAATGCTTTTCAAAGGTGGATAAGGCTCCTTCGAGCAAATCTTTTTGTTTCCCAAATCACCTAGGCCGGAATAAGTCAAAGAAAGTGGCACTCGCTTCAGAGCCACTTCAAAATGTTCAGAACCAAAATGTTTTTCCAAATTTTGTACAGCATCTTTCATCAATTTCAATGCTTTATAAAGCTTAAATATATTTGAGCAAGATTTATTTGTGATGTAGCCACGTAAACTTGATCTGCGTCATCGTTTGTCTCGAAAATGTATAAAGCCCGCTAAAGTATTTCCTTGTTTCTTCGTTTTCGTGATCTCTGTAGGTTTTACTAAGAAACACTGCTACCCTGCATATCTCCTTATTCTCATCACTACAATCGATAGGGGATATCTTCCAGTATCATTGCTTTTTTTTATGGAACATATAATCTAGATTTACATAACTATGTCTATATCTAATAGTTGGTTCTGTTGGTAAAAAATATTCCATTTGAATTAAGTCACGTACGTAGATTTTATCTCGTTTCTGATAAACACCTATTATCTGATAAATTTGGAGTAAATCCGTAAGTACGTCAGTCAATATCCCGTGATATGAGTCATAAACTTCCTGTTGGTCGATAAGGACCTGCTTTAGTAGTTCTTTTGATTTTTGGTGTTCACCTAAACAGCCATAGCATACCCCAAGTTGTCTCCGTGCTCTGGCTATTTATAAATGCTTAGGACAATTAAATTGCAGATATATAGATATGGCTTGTTGAAGCGATTACTTTTGTTTTAGAAAGTTACCCAGACGAAAATAAGCGATACTACGTTCCATTAATAGTCTATCCATGTCAATATGTTTGATTCCTTTATAGAGACATATTTTATTGCAACTTATAGGGAAATTTTTTAAAAAATTAAGAAATATTTCAGATAAACAAGTAAACAAAAATATATTAAAGGTGGGTGTTTAAGTTCATTTCAATTCAGAGGTTAATACAAAACGAATGCAAAAATTCGCAACAACTCCCCGCTCAATGCGGACACCACCCATGGAGCAAATACTGCAAAATAACATCAACTGAGTTTCAAAACCACTACACTACAAAATAATCTATCCTATTTCTCTATTTATTTCCGACCTACGCCATGTTCATTGTTAGGCGTAAGTAAAAAAAAAAAGTTCCGCTCGCGCTGTGTCTTAACACTTTAAGGGTAATCTTAACCCTTTGAGCGCAAGCTAATTATAAAAAAAATAAATAACGAAATTTGTACATCAAAAAAGTATTGGCAAATTTAGCGTAGCTCTACTTTAGGGGCTTAGAAACAAAAGAGAGTAAAATTTAATATTTCGTATATCCTTTCGCGTCAATTATGGCTTGCAGTCGTGTGTCCATAGAATAAACCAGAGCTTTTGTTGTTTCGCTAGAAATCTTGTTCCATTCTTCAACGAATACTTTTTTCAGCTCTGGTTTGGATGAAATTTTGCAGTTTCTTACAACTAACCCCAAATGGTTCCATAAATTCCGTATGGGGTTAACATCAGGTGACTGCGGAGGAGTTTTTAATTGCCGAGGAGCCATTCTCGTGTTTTTTCCCGCCGTATGCTTGAGATCGTTATCTTGCTGAAAGATAAAGGTATTCCCAAGACCAAGCTTTCCAGCACTTTCCTGTAAAAGACTGCGCAAAATATCAATGTACATGACAGCTGTCATATGACCTTCAAAAAAGGTAATATTTCCAACCCCACTTGCTGCCATATACCCCCATACCAAAACACTCCCTCCACCATGCTTCACTGTAGGTACATACAACATTTTGGCTATAAAGATCCGTGTTGGGTTTTCTCCAAACATATTGTCTCCCATCGCTGCCAAAAATATTAAATTTTGATTCATCCTTAAAAATAACGGATTCCCAAAACTCTTTAGGTTTATTTAAATATTTTTTGGTGAAATCCAGCCGTTTTCTACGATTGATTTCTGAAATGGCTTCTTTCTACCAGCCCTTCCGTAATATTTTGATTCGTGCAAGGCATTACGAAGAGTCAGGACACAAAAATCTTTTCGAGTTGTGTTTGCAACTTGTACCGCCAATCTTGGTACACTTATTTTTGGGTTCTTGGCTACTTCTTTTACGATATCGCGGTTTTTGTCTATCAGAAAAAGTACGAGGTTGGCCTTTTCTTTCCGCACTTTCCGTCGATCCCGTGTTTTCATATTTTTTTATGACACCTCCGACTGTAAATAACTTAATATTAAGTTCCTTCCCAATTGCACTATATGTTAGACCTTGTTTTCTTTTCAAACTTTTCTTTAATCACTACAGACACTTCCTAACACATCAAAGAACTGAAGCTGACTAATTTTACCCTTGCAATAGTGTCTGACACTTTCAATAACGGTACCTTTTCAATGAACACTAAGTGTTGCCAATACTTTTTTGATGCGTTATTTCGATTGCTTTATTTTTTATTTCTTTACCTGATAACTGAAATGAATGTAAGTACTCTTTTATTGTATAGTTTTGGTCTCTTGTTGCAATGTTTCAATAAATAAATATTTAAATAAAAAAAACAAAAAAGTAAATAAAAAAAAACATGGGCAAGCACAATAAGAATTTTAAACAAGTCATTACCACTTTTATCCGATTATTATCATTATTTTCAAGACTTAAGACACAATTTATCATTGTGGTGTTAAGAACTCGTACCAATTGTACGAAGAGGAAGTCTTCCGGGATCAAATTTAATAAATCATTAAAGGCTGTGTCTAAATGTTGCAATAATGATGTTATATTAATGAACTTATCTTCCTTAACAAAGAAGTTCAAGACGAGAGAGATTGCAACAAGGCAATCAGTTTTAACCGCGAAATGTTAATCTTGTTCTTTTAAATCTATACGTATAACCTGCTGTACCAATCTATGAACACTCAGCATGCCTCGCTCTGAATAAATCATGGAATACTGTCTTAACAATTCAATAGCAGCCGCCAATTTTTCTCCATCATGTTCCATTAAAGGTAAGAACATCGACGTGCTGATATTCTCTGCATTAAGATGCGCTATGATTTTTAGAATTCTTTCCGCTTCTCGACCAACCTCTGGATTATCCTTGATCTTATCAATTGTTATTTTCCAGGTTGTGTAAGTTGTTTTGGTGTACGAATTACTGCTATCATCAGAAAACTTGAAATCAAGTAATATCTTTGTCTCATGGTGGTATCTATTTATGTAGTCAACTATACTAAATTTTGAGCCTATATTCTTTAACGTTACATCCATTTTTTTAATATATGCAACTGATTGCTGTAAGGCCAATGGAAAATACTGTAATAGTCTTGCTATATCTCGAATCTCATCTTCTTGTAAATCGTCCTGTATATGGAGAGTTTTTTTAATGAAATTCATGGCTTCGTCTTCGGTAAAAACTTTTAGTGATAGCACTTTTATATCTCCCCAATTCGTATTACGAGAAGTGATAAGAACGTAAGGCTTATTGACATTATCAGGCAAAGGTGATAAAAACTCGTTTATAGTACGACGATTCTCGGCATTATCAAATACGAATAGGCACTTTCCGCTGGAAAAGAATGTATAAACTTTTCGGACTATGGACTTGATATCCTCTGGTTTTCCTTCTAGGTTCGTAGTTGTCATTCTAAGCATATCCTCAGCTAGACTGTGAAATGATTGCGAAAGGCTTTGGTAGGTTTCAGCATTAATCCAAATAATTCTATTGTCATAGTACCCACTGTATATGTTTATATACTTTCTTGCAAGTTCACTTTTACCTATACCACCAAGTCCATTTATGGACGCTAGTTGTAAAATTGCTTTTGCGCATCCAGTCTGAAGTGCTGTGTGCAATTCTTTTAGCTCAGCTTCTCTACCGACGAATGAATCCACTGGTTTTTTTATATCAAACCAAATGGGAATAGTTTTTTTTACGTCTTCGAAAAAACTTTTTCCTTCTTCAGTTTTAAAAAATCTATCACTTTTTTCTCTTAGGAACCAGTCAAGTTTTGTGGTAAAGAATTCGTTATATACATCTTTAGTTTTAATTAAGTCGAAACCAAACTCTTTACCTATCTCGTCTATCAAAATCCCACCTAGATCATTTTGGTTTGGTTGATTAACTGCAAATACTAGATGACTTAAGAAATCTTTTATTTCATCGTCAGATATTGCATTATCTGGCCAGATTTTTGAATCGTCTGTTCCGAATTGTTTTGGTAAATGTGAACCATCTTGCTGTTGTTCAGGCATTCCGAATTTGTTTGATAAATCTAAACCGATTTCCTTATTGTCAATTATTGTTGTTTTATTTTCAATTGCTTTGTTAATATCTACGAGTCTCAAATTCTTATTAAGCCCCTTCAATTTTATATTGAGCTCTTCTTGGAAACGTTTTCGAAATTGTTTTCCATTTTCCGACTGTGACTCATCGCCTTTAAGAAATTCAGCATGAAATCTTTTGGTATTTATATTAATTACTTCTTTGGCCAATGCAAGGTGATAAGGTTTATATATATCAATGCTATGTTGTATCGGTTTATTATTCAGAAAATACTCAACAAGTCTTTTTGCCAATCTAGTCAGATTGTAATCTTGTAGTTTTGGTCCTAATAATGGAACCATTTTCTGATTGAATTTGTAGCGTTTCGATTGTTTTGTTTTAAGTTTAACATCCAAGAAATCATCTGGTTCATCTATAGGGTCAATAAGTTCTTTGAGGTCTTTAGAATTGGAATCAAAATCAATATTAGTAAAAACAGTCACGTCTTTGATAGAGCTTTCTCTAAATATTTCTTCTTTCTTCGAATCCATATATGAAAAAAAATATTTTGGTATACTGTAATCACCGTCACTGTTCGTTAAAAGATTGTCCAATGTAATCTTCATTGAGTCGTCGCTTTTGTGTTTCACTTGGAGAAAGCGATACACTTTTTTGCCATCGGTGGTAGTATATTCAAAAACTATGTCGTCGAATTTGTTCGCTTCTTTAATTTCAGTACCAACACGAAAGGAATAGTCACGAGAGACACCACGATATAAAAATAGCATGAACAATTGTAATTGATAAATTGCACCATGTAAACCCATTTGGTTGCCTTTAGATGCTTTTGAAGTTTCTGATTGATCCATTTTTGTACTCATCTTTCTAACCATCGTAACAGAAAAAAGAATGAATTACATACATATGCAATTACAAGGAAAAAATACAAACCTCACCTCCGTTCAGTTTGGCTGAATAGTTGATTATAGATATTAGAATATTGCAGGTAAACCAAGCACAGATAGTTGATGCGTATCGGGTAGGATAAAATTCAATCACAAACTTTAACTGCGCCCACAAATGTGGATGTATGATGAAATTAAAGATACATCAATTTATCAACACTTTCCGCGAAATCCATGCAGTATGATATTTATTCAATTAAATTGGTCAACCCGCTTTCCTTTGACAAACTAATCGCTAATATTATTTGTACTAAGGCATCGATATCAGAACGAGAAGCTACATTTCGTAGATAAGCTTTATACATGGATACTCCTGATATCAATATGCCTTAGGCATGATAAGATAAGATTCAATCATGAATTCTAGAAAAATATGTGTACATACATATGTATGTATATCAAATCGAATGCCTGAAATAACCTTATCGGTTAATCTTATCGGGAACCAAAATAAGTTGTTTTGCTAATTTATTTGACGCTTTCCGAAATTGTTATAGTTTTTGTTCGCCGGCGTATCCATTTTTTGCTACAGTATGTAAGAATGTACTTTTACTTAAAATAAATCTATGGCTTAGTTAAAAAAATTAAAAAGTTACAATTACGAACTTTGTATTAAAACAATATTATCATTATTATTTGAAGGGGGAGAATGTTGCACTGCGACCTGTTTATCTATTGTGCCCCCAGCTAACACCTTGGAGAGGTACATGCCCTCAATAGAGTTCCCTTCGCATTAGAATTCGTTTCAAAATCATTTTGAGTGTTATGTACTCTTACTACGCCTTGGCGGAAGAAATCTGAGAGTTTGCTCTAGTGACGGTATTTCCTCATCTGATAATTGGTACTTGAACAAGTATTTCAGTCTTTTGTGGGTCAGTACCCCACAAGATCCCAGCACATGCTCTAGGATTTCAGTGGAATCATCGCAGAATCTGCAGAGACCTTCTTCACATACACCTAGTTTACTTAGGTGATCCTTGAGTTCACAATTAGCAAGCCTGTTAAGATACGATAAGGTTATTCTTACTCATGCTGATATTATATGCTTCGAATCTTTAGAATCTCTAGAAGTTTCTTGGCTTGCCTCATTCCATGAGCATTATTCCAGGTTCTTGGCCTGTTTTTCTTCTCTTGTTTCCTTAACTCGTCTTTGAAGGTTAGCTAATTTTTTGCTAAGGAGTTCGCCATTTCATTACCCTCTATTCCCACATGGCCAGCTATCCAGCAGAGAGTCTACTACTTATTTGATTAAGTTTTTGCAGGCATTGCCAAACAAGTTTGGCCTTATTGACATAGGTGTCAAGTGCTATGGTAGCAGCTTGGCTATCTGACATTGTAATTATATCACAGTTGACATGGTTTCTATCAAGATTGATTTGGACACATCTATCTATGGCCTTGATTTCGGCCTAAAAGATACTGGTACTTTTGCCCATGGATTCAGAGTATTGGTTCTAAGGCAGAATACTCCTGCTCCCGTTCCCTCATCAGTTCTTGATCCATCTGTGTAGCACTTTGTTGAGTAATTGCTCAGTTTGTAGATAGTGTATACATTACTCCAACTCTTTTTATACCCTATCCTAAGGGTATATTAAGTTTGACACATAGTTTGTAACATAGAGAAATAATCGAGATAGACCCAATAAAGTATATATATTCGTGATCAGTATCAATAGCGAAATCGATTGAGCGATGACCGTCCGTCCGTCCGTCCGTCCGTATGTCACCGCTTTTTGGGCCTTAAATTTTGAGCTAGGACGATGAAATTTCATATCTGGGCTTCTGAGAAAAAGATACAGTACAAGTGTAAAAATTTTTGAAATCCGCCCACTGCCACGCCCACTTTTTCATAACTTCACTAAATTATATGAAACCGAAAAATTTTGTTAAGACCAAATATTTAGGCATTCAGATTCCCTACAATCCACCTATACAAAAGTTTTGGCCACGCCCACTTTTTGGGGGCGTTTTCATTACAAAACCGAGTTTTGGGCCTTAAATTTTTAACTAGGACGCTGAAATTTCATATCTGGACTTCCAAGAAAAAGATACAGTACAAGTGTAAAATTTTTTTACATCCGCCCACTGCCACGCCTACTTTTTTATAACTTCACTAAATTATATGAAACCGAAAAATTTTGTTAAGTCCAAATATTTAGGTATATAGATTCCCTACAATTCACCCATAGAACAGTTTTGGCCACGCCCACTTTTTGGGGGCGTTTTCGTCAAAAAACAGATTTTGATAAAATTTTACATTTAACATCCTCAAACGTTCGAGGTTATAGCCATATTTGAGTACGAAATGCAATTTGGCCACGCCCACTTTATAGAGAGGAGGATAGGGTATTAGACGATCGGTTCCAGACGGATTGTAGCTTTTCTGTATGTTTGTTCTTGAGCTTGGTAGTAAAGTTCTTTTGTAAGTTGAACCTTCAAATGATATCGTCTCTAGGAAAGCCCAGGAGTGGTAGTTTTTGCTTAGTGCATCGAATCTTAGAATCGTTTTGCTTGCACATTTCTCAACCACTAGATCTAAAGGAGTCAGTTCAAAT
Organism: Xylota sylvarum; assembly: GCA_905220385.1. Taxonomy (NCBI): domain Eukaryota; kingdom Metazoa; phylum Arthropoda; class Insecta; order Diptera; family Syrphidae; genus Xylota; species Xylota sylvarum. The sequence continues at coordinate 65,091,979 of LR999958.1, read as the reverse complement.
AGTACCTCCATGGCTGCAGTTGGAAAAAGTTCTAATGGCCCCTGTAATATAGAGGCATGCCCGTTTTTGCACCTTTTTGAGTGTTTCCCTCGTGGTAACTAGATTGGTCCTTTTTGCCCTTGCAATCGCTCCATATGCGTAGTCTCACAATAGCAATAAACATCCATCTAAGGATGGTCGGGCTTCATCCACAGGATTTGCCCGCTAAGGTTCGGCAAGCCCAGACGTCAAACACTATTCTTGTGTTATATCATATTCCCTTTGTATAATATCACATATGGTTTCCTCAAATTTACTTCTGGCAATAATATCTATGTCATCAGTTGATGCCATGGTTTGTTAAAGTCTCAAGTAGATGATCCACAAGCCCCCGTGAGCTTTAACATTAAGCGAGAAATAACTCCTCCTTTTGGGCATCCTCTTGCTGTGCTGATCATAATGAGACCTGCTGACCTTGTGCTCAGAAGTTGATACATCCACCTGGATACTGTGCTGTTGATTGATTCATGCGGTGTGTTATCGAATGCTCCTTCGATGTCCAAGTAGGCACACAGTACTATCTTTTTCGCTTTAAGAGCGCTTTGAATAGTTTCAGGTAGCTGGTACAGACCAATTTCTGTGGATCTGCTTAGTCTGTAGGCATCCTGACGGTGATGAAAAGGAGATATACGTAGTATTGTCCACAGCCTTTTTCCATCGTCTTGCGAAGGAACGATGTTCGGCTGATTGGTCTATAGAACTTCAGAAGACTTATGTCTTTTTTTCCCCATTTTCGGAATGAACACTTCCTTCGTCCATCTCCACTGGTTCGGTATATAGCGCAGTTTCTGTTTCGCTGACGCGTTTCTAAAATCGTTGACCTTCTTCAGTTCTGTTTACCTTTGTGTATTAATTTGTGCAACAACAAATATGCCTTGCGGAATCAATAACTGCCCAATCAATGATAGCAATGCTGACTGGGTTGCGTGTAAGGGCATCTGTGGTAAATCTTTTCATGCCATTTGCGTCGGTCTAAATAAAAGAAACACGGTTTTTATTAAAGAGTTCTCTGACAACCTCCTTTTCTTTTGTGATGAGTGCAAGAACATCTCACTCTCTCATGTGCTCCTTGCGATAAAGTGCCTTAGTGACACTAATGACTCTTTCCAAAGAAGTTTAAGAATAATGATCACTCAGAAACTTTCCAATCTTGAGAGCAGTGTTAGATGTGTTGGCGACTTAGGCCACTCGGTTCAGACCTCAACCGATCTTATCAAGTCGAAACTCATTAACATCGACAAACAAATTGCCGGTCTTACTGAGTTGGTTTTAATAAAGTCAATGAACGTTGAAACTACCATTGGCCACCTTAATAAAGAAGTTAGTGATCTTAAAGAAAATTATTCGGCCCAATTCATCGCTAACCAAAGAATCTGTGAATGTATAAGTTCCCTGAGCGAAGACTTCAGCATTCACTTCCAGTCGTCTTCAAACCAACAAATGCCCCCCAAAACTGCCTGATCCTATTCTCGAACTAATCTTCGACGGATTAAACAGTGTCGGTGATGAAATTGCTGCGACGCGATCTACAATTTGTAATATTGAGGATCACATTGAAACGGTAAGCAACAAAATTGACGACTTGCCAACCTATACCCAACATAACCTTAATGTGCACTACAACACATCAATATTGGATGAATTATTGGAAACCGAGGGCAACTCATTCTCACCTCCACCTCCTCGCCCACTGCAAACTATTCAACCGGGAAGATCTCCCGCTGCCTCTGTAATCCAAGAGTCCGAAACCATTTTAATGCCAACACCTCCCGTCGCCACCCCACGCAAGCTCATTAAACAATTTGGTACAACATGGACACCCTCTGAGTGGCGGCGAAGGCTCAACAAACTAAATTCAGGAAACCATAAGGTTACCACCCTCTTCATCAAAGGTATTCCTCGCCACGCTGATGTTGCTTGGTCCACGAAATTTTTCAAACAGAAATTTGGCATCACTATCAGTCAATGTAAAATGTTCCTGCCTTCACACCATAAGGGAAAACCCAACTTCAAATTCGACATCCCGTAAAAATATGAATGGTTATTCCAAAATCCTACCGGTGATGATTTCAACCTTTGAAAATAAGCTTACCCTTAAGCATAGTTCTCATAAAGCTAAGTCTCCTCTTCCTTCCTCTAATAATTCGCCAGAGTCGCACTCAAATTGGCAATTTAAAATGGGATTATTTCCTAATTTCAATACTGCTTCCAAATTTCCCAATTTCACGCGATCGTATAAACCTAACGTTAAGCGCGTATCGTTTGACCTCTCGCCTGCCGATTCTCTTCCTCGTTGTGTAAATGCTGCCACTCCCTGCATTAATAATACCTGCGACCCAAACCCTTCATTTCCAAATCTTATCAAATACCCGAATTTCATACGTTCCCATGTTCTTCACCCACCAGTACAATCACCACCCGTTACTCCGGCCATATTACCGAAGCAGTCTCCTTCCTCTCACCTGACAAATATCGAACCAAAAGAATCTTCATCTGAAACTTGCACACGTTCCTTCATTGACCCCTTACTTCCACCAGTCGTAAAACTCACGACGCAATCTGCGGACTCTAGCGACAGTCGATATACTCTATCCCGATTAAGAGACCATCGAATTTATGCTAATGTTCGGCTTTATCTTGCATATCTCCATGATAAGCCAGATTCCGTTTGCATTGACGGAAAAACTAAGACCAACGTATTGGTATCCATTCAGCAAGAAGGTCTCCCAACTGATCCGGTTGTATTACGGCGAATTTTCAATAGCTTTCACGAAGCATTCAACCTGTCACCACAGCAAGTCTCTGATGACCTGTCCGCATTTGCTTCATACGTCAGCTCCAAACGTATCTCCTATCTCCAAAGAAGTCGTATCGACGCAGAAAAGTACTTTCGTTCCTAAGTGTGGCACCCGCCCACTGCGTCTATCCATATATTACCAGAACGTAAGGGGGTTGCGAACTAAAACCTCCAGCATTTACCTGAATTCCCAAATGCTCCCCTATGATATATTTGCCCTAAACGAAACTAATCTGACCTCTGATTTTAATAACAACGAATTATTCACCTCATATTTTAATGTTTTTCGTGATGATGGTCTCGAGAAAGAGGACGATTCCTCTGGTCGCGGTGTGCTTTTAGCAATACACAACCGCCTTGACTCTACACTCATTAAAACCTCGCATACCGCGAATTTCGAGTTCATTTGCGTCAAGATCGCTGTCTCAAAGCATAATATCTACGTTCTCTGCTGCTACATTCGACCATCTGTGGGGACTTTAATTTACCCGACCTGCAATGGGCTCTATCGGACGACGAGACTCACTATGTCGCTATTAATCCCTCCTCTGACAAGGAGATTCTTTTTATAGACTGCCTCTCCGACTCCGGTCTTTGGCAGTTAAGTGGCGTCACTAACAACTTAGAAAGACAACTTGACCTAATCTTTTCATCGGATGCTGATAATTGTGTCGTGTCAGCAAGCAAACATCTTCTTTCCAAATTAGACCGTTACCACCCACCTTTGTCTCTTACATTGTCCTATAATAATGTCAATAAAACTCCGAAATACCTACAGATTTAATTTCCGGAAGGCTGACTTCGTAAAACTAAACACCCTTTTATGTAACGTCAATTTCAATCTGAATTCACACCTTACTGTCGAGAACGCTCTCTCCAAGTTTTACATCCAGATGTTCAACTGTTTCAAGGAATCTGTCCCGTTCGTACCCCAAAACAACCCCTCGTCATCACCACCTTGGTTTACTAAAGACTTACGTTCGCTTCGTAATAGGAGAAATAAACTCTGGCACGCATATCTTAAATCTCGTTCTGAATCTGACTTTTCCATCTATCTTCACGCATACACGAATTTCTCTGAACTCTGCGTATCTCTTTATAATGAATATCTAGTACGTATGCAATCTAACTTAATCTCTGACCCCAAGCGTTTTTTTCACTTCATCAATACCAAAAAAAAATCCGACAGTTATCCATCGACTTTGAAATTATCTACTTCATCGTCGAGCGATCCTAAAATCATCGCAAATCTGTTCGCTCATTTCTTCAGCCAATCATTCACCAACCACGTCCTGGAACCTGATTATGATTACTTTTCCTACATGAGAAACTGTCCACAAACGTCATTAGTTTCAGTCGATATAAGTGTAGCACTCGTCGAAGAAAAATTAAAAAGACTTAAATGACTCAGCCGGACCTGATGGTATACCAGCAATACTTCTTAAAAAATGTGCTGAGCATTTGGCCCAACCCCTTACTACACTCTTCAACCTTTCGATTTCAGAGAGTGTCTTTCCAACGCTCTGGAAGAGCTCTTATATAATACCCCTTCACAAAAAAGGTCCTAAGAACGAGATTTCAAACTACCGACCGATCGCTAAACTCTCCTGCATACCCAAACTATTCGAAAGCATTATATACGATAAAATGTTTTTCCACTGCAGACCCATCTTTTCTCCTTATCAGCACGGGTTTCTTAAGGGAAGGTCAACTACAACAAACTTAACAGAATTTGTTTCGACTACTCTATGTGCATTGGAGGATGGTAAAGAAGTCGACGTTATTGCCACCGATTTTAGTAAGGCCTTTGATAAAATCTCCCACTGCATAATTCTTCTCAAACTAAAAGCACTTGGTTTTCAATCGGAAATCATTACGTGGATTAAATCCTACCTTGAAGTACGACAATATGAAGTTGTATTCAGATCCTCTGTATCTGATCCCTTTACAGCCACCTCCGGAGTTCCTCAAGGTAGCTACTAGGGTCCGCTTTTATTCATATTGTCGACTAATGACGTCGACCGTGTCATCAAATTCTCATATCTTTCTATCTACGCTGATGACATGAAAATCTTCAGACACATTTCAACTCCTACCGACTCTTACCCACTCCACGCAGACTTGAATAACTTTTCAACATGGTGCCAGAAAAACTTCCTTGAGCTCAATGTGAATAAATGTCAAACGATCACATATTCCCGCAAGCGTTTTCCTCTAGACTCTCGATCATACTTCATCGGTGATGAGCCTGTCTCTCTGTTGCGCGATCTGGGTGTCATCTGCGACAGAGAACTTAATTTTCGGTGCCATATTGACCAAATCATTAGCCGAGCCAATTCAATGCTGGGTTTCGTAAAACGTTGGTCTAAGGAATTCTCGAACCCCTATGTCACAAAATCCCTCTACGTCACATTTGTCAGGCCAATCCTTGAATATGCTAGCCAACTGTGGTCCCCCCACCATGACGTCCATTCTCAGGTTCATCCGTTTTGCTCTACGCGGCCTTCCATGGACTGATAGATTCAACTTACCCCCATACGAGAGTCGTCTAAAATTGATCAATTTACAATCTCTCGAAAAACGTCGAGAAGTAGCCGACATACTCTTTGTCCATCAGCTGCTAACAGGTAACATTGACTGCCCCACGCTGCTCCAAAAAATTTAACTTAAAACAAACCCGCGCAACCTTAGGTCTGTACCCCTTTAACACCTTAATTTCCACCGCACCAATTATGGTTGTAACGAGCCAATGTCCCGAATGTTACGACTAGCGAATGGAATGCAAAGCTCGTTTGATTTTCACCGAATTATTTAGTTTTAAGTATCTAATTTTAAGTTAAGTAAATTAGGTGGGCCTATGGGCCCAGAAGAAAAAAAAAAAAACACATAGGTTAAGTTATGTTAAGTTAGGTTAATTTAGCTTGTACTAAGCTTAATAAATAAATAAATAAATTATAGACTGATTTTAATATCCTTGCCAGATGTAGAAGTAATTTACTTGGTCCTTTTGTAATAGGATTGGTGTAATTCCATCCACCCTTGGTGACTTGAAAGGCTAAAACGTGCCAATTGCCCATTATAAGCGCCCTCTGGAAAATATTTCTGTCACTATTTCCCAGTCCTCTATCCGAGGTCTTGGTATATTGGTCCTGTTCCTATTGTCTGTGCTCGGAAGACAACCAGGAAAATGAATTTCTAATATAAGTCGTGCCTTCTGTTCGGTGAAGCTGTCATCCAGTTTTCTTTGAGACTTTAGTACTCCTGCCGTTTTTACTAGCGCCTTGTGCAATCTGGCAGCAGTAGGAGTACTTGCAATTCTCTCACAGAACTTCCTAAACTTTCTCGTTTAGGATTTCTTATTGCCTTGTTGTAAGAGGTCAGTTCCATTCTATACCTCTGCCAGTCTCCAGTACGCTTCGCTGCGTTATACAGTTTACGGGTTTTGGATCGGATGCTTGATAGAATATTGCTCCAGCATGGAGCATAGCAAGAATGCCACTGATTTCTTACAGACGTTCGGGAGCATATGTTTAGTCTGTCTGCATCTTGGAGAGCCGTGTCACACACAATTGTGCTCGTAGGAGACCCAATCGTCAATGGAGGCCCTGACCGAGGACGCAGGAAGATCCAACGCAGGTTCAGGTCCTGAGAAATCATCCTCTGAGCCTAGCTTAGCAATCTCATCGGAGATCTCATTTCCCGCGTTCTCAGTGTGACCTGGGACCCAGAAAAGAGTGAATGAGTTCAGCCTTGCGACCAAATTCAAAGAATTCTTGCATTCTCGAACTATTTTGGAACGGGTTTCAGGGTTGAGCAAGGCCTTAAGTGCAGCCTGACTGTCACTACAGACGCAGATACTCCGACACCTATTCTTAACAATATAGTCGGCAGCCATTAGAATAGTATAGAACTCCGCTTGGAAAACAGAGCTATGCTTGCCTAACGAATAGTGAAGTCTAGTGGTGTCGGTCTCCACGAAGATACCAGCACCGGCCCCTTGACTAGTTTTGAAGCCATCCGTTAAGATTCGACTACTGCCCAGTCCAGGCTCAGACTCTGGGCGAAGCCAGTCCTGAACGCAAGGAAAGTCGACTCGAAATCTACACACCAGCCGAAGTTCCGGTGTCATTGCATTAGATGCCATATCCATGGAACTAAGGTCGTAGGATAAGTGTCGCGCAAGGTCATCGAAACTCTAAGACGATAGATTGCTTTGATAGTACAGCCCATGATAAAAGTATCAAGGGGAGGTGAATCAAGCAGAGCATCTAGAGCAGAGCCAGGCGTACTCGGGAAAGCTCCCGTGCAGCCGAGACAGGCCGTTCTTTGGAGTTTGTTGCAGAAGGCAGTCACATACTTACGCGAAAGCCCTCTCCACCAAACAACCGACGCATAAGCTAGAAACGGTCTTATCATAGCCGTATAGATCCAGAGGACCTTTTGGGGTGATAAGCTCCATGTCTTGCCAAAAGCACAAAAGCTTGTACTGCCAGAAAACTGAGAGCGCCTTGGATGCCTTCGACTTGACGTGCTTTGCCCAAAGAAGTTTCTTATCCAGGATCACTCCCACAGTACAGACAGTCTGTAGGCATGAGCCGACAGAAAGTATGGCAACATCATACTTGTATGCCTGAGCGTAGACGTTTGAACTATTGAGAGTATGCAACAGAGAATCAACTACCATTCATCAAAGCAGTGGAGACAGAACCAGCCTCTGTTTACACCTGCCATAACATGGCAGCCACAGTCCGCATCTACAACCAAAGTTCTATTCATCAGCATTGCCCTAATCCACAATACCAATGTCTCATCTACCCCGTGTTGTCTAGCAGAGTCACACATGTAGTTAAAAGTCGCATTGTCGAAGGCGCCCTCTATGTCGATGAAAATGCCCATTGCGTATTCTTTCCTATCGAGCGCGCATTCAATTCTAGCAACTAGATTTTGAAGCTCACTCTCGCAGGATTTTTCACGCTGGCATGCATGTTGCACCTCCGATAGAAGGTGCATCCTCAGTGCAAACTTGCGCACGTAAATTTCGACTAGTCTCTCCAAGCTTTTCAGCAAGAAGGAAGACAGACTTATATAACCGTACGCCAAGGTGTAGGAATATATGCCAGTGCCAGACACGCAATGAAGATTCTCTTCAAAGTAGGCAACAACTGGTTTATACCCTGTGGTAGCAAAGCTGGATACACTCCATCGGTGCCAGGCGATTTGAAGCTATCAAAAGATGCTACAGCATATTTGATAGCTTCATCTGTCACCACGGCCGATGCAGTATACCAGCTACGCCGAGTTTTGCGACTTAGATCGAGCTCAACCTGCACCGGCAGCCTAAGCTGTGACCCAATCCTTATCTGATTACCTGGGAAGTGAGTCTCCAGCAGAAGACTAAAAGTCTCAGCTTTTGTCTCAGTGTAGGTACCGTCAGATTTTCTAAGTGACTCCGGTTTGATTGGATTGCCTCTTTTGAGAACTTTAACTAACCTACTGGTTTCACCTAGAGTCTCAATCTTTTCACAAAAAGCTTTATAGGAAGCACTTTTCGACAAGCGAATTAACTTCTTATATTCTTTTTGTTTGGATCGGAAAAGGTCCCAGTCTCCATCTAAATTTGTCTTAAGTGAATGATTCAGAAGAAAGACGATGTACCTATGATCCGACAGGGACACTTTCAGCAGAACCTTGAAGTATCGGTTAGATAGCGTCAAGTCAATCACTTCCTTTTTTCTTGCCGTAACAAAGGTTGGTTGAGATGACCATGTCAGAGGATAGTAAGAAATCTAGGAGATGGTTTCCTCGTACATTGCATTTGCTGCTGCCCCAGACTGTATTCTGAGTATTAGCATCCACGCAGATGAGTAATCCCATTTCCCGAGAATCACAATACTCTATGAGTTCGATAACAGCATTCGGAGGTGGAGGTGTTACCGAATCATATGGAAAATAAGCTGACGCAACGACGAAGGTTTTCCACTCGCCATTTGTTTCGTAGCTTATAACTGCAGCAACCAAATCCAGAGAATTGTCCATGCTTGGTCACTGAGAGAAGGTTTGGTACAATTAGACAAGCTCTCGGTCTTTCAGATCGCTCATCACAGAGTACCGTAATACCCACAATAAGAGAAGAACCTTCCTTATTTTCCCTATTCTTAGGGAATAGACTACCCATTCGCCCTTGTTGAGGCCAGGATTCTGTGTGTGGAGGCGCGCCAACACTTCCTTTGTCTTCCTCAGTTCCCCTGGAATCCAGCAGGCACGCGTCGTCTTTGGAGGCATAAGAACCACAAAGGAACAGGCCTCTATGGGTGGATTTTTTGTCGCCAATTTGCCCAGCCATTCAATGGTTTGCTGCGAGGTGCACTTCACCACAAGGATTCCGTGCTTCAGCTCACAGACCTCCACTTGAATGCAAGCATCTGCTGCCACCGCTAGCTCCCAGAGATGACTTTTGCATTGTTCACACTCTGGGTCATCTTGTGATCATCGCCAGCTTTCCCTATACATATTGTCAGGGCAGAAACAGCAGCTTCTTTGTAGAAAGCCTTCTCTTTCTTTCCCTCGGATACGGGTAGTTTTAACCGCTACAGCCAAATTCCGACCACTGGTGCTGGGATCTTTGAGGGGCTCAGCAACTGTGTTAACCGGCTTTCGGGTGCGGACAACGCTACTAGTAGCAGAAGGGCGCGCAACAGGTGCATACATGCTTCCCCTAGAAGCGCAGCTGCCAGTTTCAGACAATATCTATCCACTGGTGACAGAAACTTTAGAAGTTCCCGCACCGGCTTCATCCAGATTTTGTGCGCAAAAATTCCGCCCGCAGAAGAGCCCTCAGCAGAAGGGCGCGCATCAGTTGCGCACATGCTTCCCGCATTAGGTGCATGTGACAGGGTCCGCTTCTTCCGCTTTACCCTGTTCGAGGTTAAGGAACAGGAGGCAGCGTTGGGTTGTTTTTCGGATGAAGTTGGAGCACCTTCTGTCAATCTCATTCTCTTCTCCTTCGCCACCGGAAGCGGTCTACGTTTAGTACTGGCGCCTTCAGCTAGTTTAGCAACTTTGCGCTGCCCTAACGAAGCCATCTTCTGCGACGCTTCCGGTGCTCGTTCAGCAAGGGCTTCCCGAGTCAAACCATCAACGACAGCACTACGATTAGCTGCCTGGCTATGCTGAGATTAAGCGTACCGGGTAAAACCTTTCCGCCACTTTCTCCCTCCTTCCAGTTCATTCTGACGAACGAGTTGGAGAGTGAACTGCCCGGATCTGTACCATCGGCTAAATAGACGAAGCTAGTATGTATGTTGGTTGGGGTCTCAAGAATCCCTGCCCCGACTGCAGTCGAAAAGACCACGGGTGGATTTTGGCTTTCGCGGGTACCAGCTGGAGTAATAAAATCCTTAGGTTTGTCCGACATACTTTTGACAAGTTTTACGTCATAGTCAAAGACGTGGATTTTAGTCGCCGCCTCTTACGACAGGCATACATACCTCGGGTATATTCTAACCCCTACCCGAAGGGGGTTGATTAGGATTGGAATGTCATCAAGCCCAAAAAAAAGTGGGTCCGCCAATACCGTCTGTATGTCTGAATGTCGGTCTGTCTATTCGACTGTAACCCAAATTCCTAGTGGAGAAGCCCAAAAAAAGTGGGTCCGTCTGTCTGTCTGTATGTCGGTCTGTCCCAAAACGACTGTGAAATCCCTAGTGGCGAAATTGGAATTTTCGTTCTAACCTCAAAACTAAGGGTACTTTACTAAAGGTCGATTTCACTGAAAGTAGATTTTAACTGAGGAATGTAAGGCATATGCAAAGAAATGAAGTACCAAATTTTAGAATGGCCATGCCCATTTTTAAAACTTTCCAATATTTACAGATTTTGACTATAAATTAAAAAAAAAAGTTATTATGACATAATTTATAAGCAATTCCCTTCAATTCACTCATACCTAATATAGGGCCCCGCCCACTTTTTGTGACGTTTTTTTGATAAACACATTTTTCAATGAAATTTTGCAGATAACATCCATTAACAGGTATCATGGTAGTGCCCTCAAAAATCCAGTTTGGCACATCCACTTTGTTAGGTCTCATGTGTTAGAACATGACTTGAATTTCAGTGCTCATAAGATTGTAAACTTATAGCATTAAGGTGCAAGTACGTACGACCCAGTCGTGCACTTTATTTTTTATCTAAGAGGGATTTCTCAATCCTCGTGGTGAGGTTCTAAAGAGAATGCCTTGTCGATTTCCCTAGTTGATCGGCATATTGGCTTTTGTGAGGTGAATTTCTACTACATACATATATAGTGCACCATCCCTGATATGTTCATCAAGCAATTTTTCCATTGTTTTTTTTTTTGGAAAAAAGGTGAGGCTTATACGTACATAGGTCGATATGATTTCGGTAGATCAATTGGTCTCCGACCTGTTTTGTGTATAAACTTAATCGTTGCCTCTTAAAACTTTTTGATATGTAACCCCAGGGTCTTTGGAAATCTTGAAAGACACTACTAGTGAAGCTAATAGTGATTTATCGCGTTTCATCCGCATTGAATTCTGCTTTTAAATGTCATAAAACTACCCCCAGCTGTAAATTTTTCAAAAACATTGTGTTTTTTATTGTGTTGATATTTAAATTAAAAATATGACTACAACAATTTAAAAAGTCGCAAGTATTGCTAAAATAGCCTTTGCAACCTATTGTGAACTATGCATTTGGAACTACAATTCGTAAAAGAAGTGCAGACTGAAACTTGTTGGTGGGTTTCTGAGGTTCTTCCACCGCTGTTCACACTTTGCGAATGGAGTATTAATTTCCATAATTTACAATCTGGAAGTTCAATTTTCACTACGAAATTTTATTCAGCGATGAGGCTGATTTTTGGTTGAATGGCTATGTCATCAAACAAAACTGCCTCATTCGGAGTGAAGAAAATGCTCAAGTTACTATTAAGTCACTATTTGGTGTTCTTTACGTGAATGTTACAGTCAATGAAGACTGATATAGATCCATGCTTACTGACATTTTCGTTCCCCAATGGGATTAACGTGGAAGAGATGTGGTTTCAACAAGACGGTGCCACATATGCTCCACAAACAATTTATTCAAGGAAACGTTAGATGAGCCCTTAATTTCGCGTAATGAACCTATGAATTGGCCTTCAGGATCGTGTGATTTAACACTATTAGATTATTTTCTGTGTGGATATGTGAAATCGTTAATCTATGCTCATAAACCAGAGACGATGGACGACTTAGAGGGCAACATTCGGCTGGTTATTGCCGATATACAACGCTAGATGCTCGAAAAATCGGACTAATGTGCGTAATTCGATCCACCCGCGGCAACCATTTGCCTGAAATCATAATTAAACATTAATGGCATAAAAATATCTTTTCAATAAAGTCAATACCATGGCCATTTCTAAGACTTGTTTGTCTTTTCTTTAATTTTAAAATACACAACTCTATTAGAAAACACCATTTATAAGAATTACTCAAGAATTCCGTCACGAAGTTTATTAATTGCTCTTCGAAGCTCATTTCCTGTTAAATGTGCAGAGTATATGCATATGTACATACATATATGTATATTAAAATAACTCCAGAATAATTATATAACTTCATAATATAGGTACACCCAGAATTTACAACAGTTTAATTTACAGCACGAATGGCAGCTCTGTCTATCAAATTTGTCAAATTAACTAGTAAATATGCTAAATTATATGGGGGAGTAAAACAAAATATGCCAAAGTATAAAAACAAAGACTTTATTACAAAAAAAAAATATTAAAGATAGTCTTTTGTAATGAAAATTACATTTAATTATTTAAAAGCTCGTCAATTACATAACTAAGTCCATCATCTTCCCCGTCTTCGTCATTGTCCTGATACTTGACCGAGTCTTTATTTTATCAGTATCTTCTGGTATTTCGCAGGACATGCAGCATTTATCCTCTTATCTTAAACCTTCTCTAATATACATACATTCATTCTATTTCGAGGCTTGCATTTTATAACATTCATTTTGCTAAAGTGCAAATTGAGCATCAATTTACGGGCATTTGACTTTTGAATTGAATTTTGTTTTTGAAGTTTGACAGCTGATACATCAAATTGAAAAATTGTCCCAAATACAGAAAATTTTTATGGGTGCGTTCGTTATTTGTACAGCAAAATATAACACGAATATATTATGATGGGTAGAATGTTTTGCATTTTTATGTTAAAAATTGAAAATATGCTAGATTGCATATAGCTTATTTTATTTGTACTTATATGCAATTTAAAGCTCAAATATGCTAGATTAACCATAAAAAATGCTGAAATATTGTGCCGTTACGTTACATTACGTTTTCTCTCTATGAGAGCCAAATGCCAGGCCAAAACCAAAGCGACATTGTGATAGGCTACATTGAATTTCTATGGTTGAACTCGAAAACGTTAGACGAAGCAAACTCCAACGCGGTATCTACAGTTTTATTTTTTTTAACAACTGGGAAAGGGTAGAAACCCAGATTTCTCTTAAACAGATGCTGGCGTTGACACGATGAATCAAAGTCAAAGAAAAACTGTGGAAAAATCCAGAGAGTCTCTCGGGCTAAGATGGTGATCGGGCTCGAAATTTCTCGAATAATATATAAATGCATATGTACATACATATGTATATCAAATTGGTTTGGGTTTAATTAATTAAGTAGCTTGTTCTCCTGACGAATAGAACTTTCGCGCTGTCAAATCGGGCAGCTGTTTTTCCTCGGGTAACAGCTTCCTTTTTATACCCTATCCTAAGGGTATATTAAGTTTGACACATAGTTTGTAACATAGAGAAATAATCGAGATAGACCCTATAAAGTATATATATTCGTGATCAGCATCAATAGCGAAATCGATTGAGCGATGACCGTCCGTATGTCACCGCTTTTTGGGCCTTAAATTTTGAGCTAGGACGATGAAATTTCATATCTGGGCTTCTGAGAAAAAGATACAGTACAAGTGTAAAAATTTTTTAAATCCGCCCACTGCCACGCCCACTTTTTCATAACTTCACTAAATTATATGAAACCGAAAAATTTTGTTAAGACCAAATATTTAGGCATTCAGATTCCCTACAATCCAACCATACAAAAGTTTTGGCCACGCCCACTTTTTGGGGGCGTTTTCATCACAAAACCAATTTTTGGGCCTTAAATTTTTAACTAGGACGCTGAAATTTCATATCTGGGCTTCCAAGAAAAAGATACAGTACAAGTGTAAAATTTTTCTACATCCGCCCACTGCCACGCCTACTTTTTTATAACTTCACTAAATTATATGAAACCGAAAAATTTTGTTAAGACCAAATATTTGGGTATTTAGATTCCCTACAATTCACCCATAGAACAGTTTTGGCCACGCCCACTTTTTGGGGGTGTTATCATCAAAAAACCTATTTTGATAAAATTTTACATGTAACATCCTCAAACGTTCGACATTATAGCTATATTTGAGTACAAAATGCAATTTGGCCACGCCCACTTTATAGAGAGGAGGATAGGGTATCATACGATCCGTTCCAGACGGATTGTAGCTTTTCTGTATGTTTGTTTCTCCAATCGTTACCGTCGTGTGTTTGTGTTTTTGTCATGTTTGTGTTTATTTATCCTTTCAAGCTGTCGCAAGTTTCACAACAATATGTGCACCTAAATAAGAATATTTTTACGCTATTTTGGTTTGTAAGAACTTTTGCAACTGAGGATGTTGACCGAAAGAATAATTAGTATATCTCTTCCTACCCAGTAAAATCATGAACTTACCCAAATTAACGTGAAAAACTATTTCTGTAATCTGTAAAATGTTTGATCCTTTGTAAAAGTGGAAACAGAAAGACTCCACACGACATCACTATACAAACGTCGAACAGAGAATATTTAATGGTCAGCCTTGTGACATAGCCCACCATCAAAAGCAACTTGCGGTACCTCCTCCGAAACAATGGTGAACCGCTTTGCAAAGTAACCACAGCACAGATGCACCGCTGATTCTTTGCCATTGTTCCTTACAATACCTTTAAAGATATACGTAAGTATGTATACACAAAAGATTACACAATACCAAGCTCAAGATAGATGATTTTCCTTTTATTGCATCATAATAATTGAACGAGTCTCTTCTTCGAAATAAATTTCGTTCAGTCGGTGTTCAAAGGTTCTCCATCGAATTCCTTGAATCCCAGCACAGCACGACTCCATATTATTGACATTACAAATAAATTTGTTTTCTCCAGGAGTTATAGTTTTATTATTTTAATATACTAGGTACCTGCAGTATGTATGTATGTGGCTCTCCAACTATAGTAGTCTGAATCTTGAAATTCCAATAGACACCAGCCTGTAACCTTTGCATAACCCTCCCATAGCTGGTGTACAGATACGTGAATAAAATTGAAGGGAAGAACACAGGAAAAAAAAACTTTTCAAACTGCCTGTTGCTGTGTCCCGATAACTGCGCAGGACTATTCCCACGAAACGGTTCAAATTCTCTCCAGAACTCAGCTCTGCTCAGATAGGAACTCGGCCAAGTGAAATGGAAAGCAATTGTTGCTTTGTCCTGACTAGGTGTCTCACAAATATTGTGACATCTACTGTTAAGGGGTTTGGGCGTGGAAAGGAATTTAGTTCCCCTCCATGTCGGATTCCAAGAATTTAGGACAGCCTGGAAGCTTTTTTCTTGGGTTCGTTTGCGTTCGATATTTTGCAGGCTGCACTTTGTTTTATCCAAGGCGTACTAAGTGCGTAATATAAAAACTCTAGAAGGGTCTCGTAAGACTTTACGGAAAAATTTGTTTAGGGCTTTAATGAAGGTCAGTGATTTTATTATAAAATAGTTATATATGTAGTCCTTTGCTGATCATATGGTTTTACTTACATTTATTGGTTTCATTATTGGTTGGTGGCGAATATTTACGTATTTCATTTGGACGTCGGTGGTTTTCACGAGTCCCTATGGAGTGGAAAAAGGAAAAAAGTTTGACCCGTTTCCTTTGGATGGACTTGTTATGAGATTGTATGCGGGAGTAGGGGTTGTGTTAGTAATGGTTGTTGTAAGTATTTTGTTCTGTTAAATATTTAACACTTTAAAATGCTTTGCTACACAGAGTCCTTTGCACTTTTTCCTTGTAATACAATTGGGCAAGTTTATCCTTTACTCTACGTTTATGACCTTCAGAAAAATAAATTTGTTTGAGTTATGGCATCTAAAGTTTTTCTTCCGTTTCATAGTAAATAGCGAACACGCAGTGTACTGGCCACCACAGTTGGAATACTTTTGTGGAACACTTTGTGAGGCATAGTGGTTCAAAGGAATTTGAAAATTCGCTCCAAGGGGGCTTTAACTTTTTAACTAACAGATTCTCTTTGCAATGTTCGCTTTTAACTAACTGGTGAATCAAGACTATTACCTCCAATGACTGAGACGAAAGGTCGTACCTTTTCCGTGAGGGTAAATAAATTTATAAGGCAATAAGTTTTTATTTTATGTTTACTTAAGTCTGTACAATTAAGATGGTATTTAAAACGTCAATATAGGGTGCATAGCGAAAACATAAACATCATCATAAACATCTGTTCCATAAATTAAACCCATTTTAGGACAGTTTGACCAGCATACCAAGTGAGGCGATTGTACAGGCGCATTAGAGCATTACCCACGTCTAGTGACTGACAAGAGAGTTAGAACGCTGTAGCCCACATATTAGACACATGTAATATTCTTTACAGAATTGTGCAATGATGCCAAGAAAACCCCTTGGAGTATGACTCATCGGGTATTCATATAAATGTTCAAAACATAACAGTTTGCGTGCAAATATTGCACACAATTCTTGTCCATTACATCCTCTCCATTCACACCCTTTTCTCTTTTATCTGTTGTCTACAGATAGCTATGAGTCAGCTGAGCTTTTATGAGTTGTTTTCAAGATCCGGTTTCACCTTTTCCCATATACTCTAATGGGATAACAAAGAAGGTAAACCCCAGTGCTAGTCGGATTGTCTGAATTAGGTCAGGGCTAGGTGGACTCCCTGAAGACACGTCCTGGACAGCAAACAGGAAATATGAGTCGGAGATGACGATTTACATAGATATGTATATCTTAATCGATCATGCAACACGAGAAGATCACATAAAATTCAATGTTTTTGATGCCCATCTCTGAAAATCAGGATTCGCTGGGTACCCTTTTAGCCCTTACTGTTTGACCGATTTTATTCCTTCATTCTGGGGCAAAAATAAGTTTTTTTTTAAGAACCCAATCAGTCTTACTTACTGGCGCTACAGTCCGGGGTGGACCTGGACCTCAACCAACAAGCTTTTCCAGCCAGCTCGATCTTTAGCTAGCTGCCTCCAATTTCGCACACCAAGTTGGTTGAGGTCTTGAGGGCGCCACCTTAGGCGAAGTCTTCCTTTATTGCGTCGTCCCTCTGGGGTGGATTCGAAGACTCTTCGGGCCGAAGCATTGTTGTCCATCCGCTCTACATGACCCAACCATCTTAGTCGTTGTAT
Source organism: Xylota sylvarum (assembly GCA_905220385.1). Taxonomy (NCBI): domain Eukaryota; kingdom Metazoa; phylum Arthropoda; class Insecta; order Diptera; family Syrphidae; genus Xylota; species Xylota sylvarum. Next base: position 65,074,600 of record LR999958.1, on the reverse strand, counting down.
TCGAACTCTTCTGACTAGGTCGATGTCCTATATAGCTCGTACAGCTCAGGATTGTATCTTCTTCTCCACTCTCCGTCTATGCAGACGGGACCAAAAAGAAGCAGCGATTGCCAAGAGTTAATCTTCGTATGATCTCAGCGCTTGTGTCATTGTCTGAATTTATAGCGCGTCGCCCTGTCTGAATCCTTGACTTGGCAAACGAGAGAGGGGGGAGGAGTGCTTTCTCACTAAGGCACTTCCTCTTGTTGCAGGCGGCAGCGGACGAATTCTCTACATGGAGTCAACGGTGGCGTCTACCAGTTCCAGTTAGGCCGAACTGTTAGTGTTTATCCCTGTATAAGCTGCTTCGACATACTTGAATCACAGATCTATAGGGCTCTCCAATACTGAATCAGGGTGTTGGAAAAGTGTTGGTGGCCGATGAACCCTTAATGGGCCAACGGCAGCGCTCATATCCCCGAAGTGGGTTACTGATACCGGGAAAACCCGGCCACTCGTCCTATGGGTATGAGAAGGAACTGGTCCTCCAGGTTGGGGGTTGTGTGTGACCCAATCAGTCATTAACAAATATATGTAAGCAAAGCCTACATTCGTAAGTACGTATGTATGTAAATATTGAACGGCTTAAATCCGTGAAAAAGGAAGCTGTCAGATCTTTGGGTGTGATTCCCTGTATTCTTGCAGCTGAATCAGCGAAAAGTACGAGACGGAATCAGTCACTACTACGAAAACCATATAGTTCTTCGACAGAGAGTTAAGCGTCAAGAATTGTTCCGTTTCTTCTTCATCTGCAAAGGCAGATGGAAACGGCTGGGGTGGAAAAAACATTACAAAAGTGTTGTATGCCGTTTTTGTTGACAGCATACTCCTATATGCATATATGTTAGGTTAGGTTAAAGTAGCTGCCAGCTATAACCAGCACACTTAGACCAGTGATAAGTCCGTTGTGATACCACGTTATGGATTATTTAATTGTCTATACCGCCTCGTAAAACCAAGCGTAGTAAAGACCAAGATTCTGAGAGAATCGCGAGAGGTCACTCTGAAGCTTGGCAAGCAGCGATGGGGCGACTGACGCTATAGAAGGCGCACGTAGTGCAAATCAACGTTCATATCTGAACAGAGATGTATTGAAGTTGTCGACTCTCTCCAACAAAGCATCACTATCTGATCACTGTTAGATACTCTGCAAACTACAACTAACTATTTGCGAGATGGGAATTTACACAAATCTGCAAAGGACCAACTTGTCTAAATTCAAAAGAGTGATGAGGAGATCATTGAAACTCCACTCCACTGGGAATCTCTCTTCTATTGAAGCAGTTTGTTGTGAATATTCCCGATTGAAGGGATTAATTGCACGCGCGCAATCTAAGAATGGGATTTAATCTAATTCCCTTGGAATTATAAAAAGTAAAAAAATACTGTGGTAGGAACACAAGGGCGCCAGGTAATCTTTAAAGTTAAAATTACCAAAACTATTAGAATAAAAAAAGACGTGGTGTAAAGAAAAGAAGCTAGTTTGTATATTTTGATATATATATACGATGATGGAAAGAACAATGGAGGCCGCAATTTAAAGGGAAAAAAAAGGAAACTCCCAAATCAAAAGGATTGGGGTAAAAGTAGCTGGGTAGCTCGCGATTCCCACACGATACAGAATTTAAGAAAAAAAAAGAAAAAGGGTCGCGAACAGTTTTAAACACCGGAATAGACTTCGGTGACTAATAAACGAACGGGCGATGGCTTACGCGAAATATATATTTATCAAATATCCTACACGACTTTCAAAACTATAACAAATCTAATATTCAAAGAAACACTATACTTAACTCTAATCCTTTCACTAGGAGTTGGGGAATCTTCCTGCTCATATCTATCTTCCTGGTTGGTGGAGGTTGGATGCTCTCCGCCACAGTCACTCGTTGTATCCTGGTCTCGTCTTCTGGTTTCGTTCTCGTGTTTTGGTATTCGTGTTCTGGTCTCTGTTTTCGTATGTTTATTGTTTTGTCTGGATCCTTCCTAGATTCAATCACTTCTCTCTCTTTTCTCCTGCTTAATAGCAACTCTATCTCTCAAATCTCTCTCTTGTAAAAAGAACCTCTCGTAGGTCTCAAAACCAAAAATGCAACGTGTCGAAAGATGTTCGACTTTTTATAGGTATGTCCATACACTCGTACGCATTCATACACCCACACATTCTCACACTCACTCTCAAGACGAATTCAGCCGTCTCCAATGATCTCACATTTCAGAAACAGTTCCTGACGCCTGTCTCTCTGGCGGGGAACTGTATGGTGGTATTGGTGGTGGCTGAGTTCGTCTTGTTCTCTCCGGTGCAGTTGATGTAGCTGCCAGAGCAAAGGGAGTCACATCCAGAGCTCTGACAGCTTCCTCTCTCACGGCTTCAAGTTCTCACTCTCTCGTAGTTCTGTTTGTTTTGAGTGAGTGCTTGGGTTCGCATTCACCCTCCTGACCAGGGTTAATTATAAAACTATATGGAGACTATAACATTGAACCAAAGTGAAAGGATAAGTTTGACGCGGAAGCTACCTAGCGAGTAAACCATCGTGCAGACATTAAGCGACAAAAAGGGTACCCAGGGAATCGGGAGCTATCCTTTACAAAATAAGGTTTTGGTCCCTTTTTGGGATATTTGGTTTATAAAAATTGTTATCATTAGGCAAGATCAAACAGTAACATATAGGGTGGGCTCACGGCCTTTTGAATTTGGCAGCAGATGATTTTAGACTGTTGGGGGACCTTGTTAACCCCTTTGATAAAGATTTGTATAGATTGTTGGGGAACCTCGTTAACCCCTTCGATGAATCTCTCACAACATGGAGATCATTTGGACCGTTGGGGGACCTTGTTAACCCCTTTGATGAATTGATGGAATTGGTGAAAAAGTATCAGGATGAGTCTCCAGGGGGTTTGCCTGGCTCTTCCTGCTTCAGACCGTCCGTCTGGCCCTCGGGTTTTGTCATCCCCTTCGAGCATATGGGAAAGAGTGAGCACTGGGTTGTAGAACAACCTAGGAACGCTCAGTTAACCACAGCTCTCAGAGAACAACGGATAAAAAGAGTAAAAGGCAAGGCAAAAATGGTGGATGGGTAAGACTGGGAAGTATGGAGCGGACAAGGAATTTTGTGCGTAATTTTAACGCAACAAGTTGACTATGCAGTCGATGCACTAATCGGTTGCCCCAGGCGATCCTTTGAAGGACCCTGTCTGATCAGTAGACACAGCGGGAAAGAACGTCCATCATGGTGGAGCGATAAAATAGCAGAACTCATTCGTATCTCAAGAACAGGCTGGAACCTCTCCAAAAATGAGGTCATCGAATGGTCCACCTACAAAGAGAGCTCCTCAAGAAAGAAATTAGATATACTCATACTCAGGGAACTTCCTTCCAGTGCTATGTGAAAGGCTCAATCTCGCATTACAACTAGTAGACGACTGACCTGAGAGCAAAGGACTGGAAGTCAATCCGTCGAAAACGGAGGTAGTGCTATTCACTAGGAAGAGATCGATCCTAACGTTAAATTAACACATAAACTCCTAAGATTTGAAGGATCTGACTTGGTTTCTGCTGCCTCTTGTTAATTCGTCTACTTTTAGAAACGTTTCATTAAAATATTTTAAATCTCTTGACTTTCGCTATCCTGATAGTGACAAAAGCTATACAAGCTATACTTTCCTCCCACACTCCACAACGCACTTTGCTTCTGTCATACTTTGTGAAAATGAAAAGTACATTTTATGTTAGCCTTCTATATAGTACATGCACATGTACATACATATGTATGTATACTAGCAATTGTGGCAAAACATAAATTTAGGATGCACGAAATAAATGTGAAAATCGTTGGCTCGATTTCACGATTCTCATTATTTTCCATTCCAAGCTATTTGGGAATGCAACCCACGCGAATAACGCGCAGAGTATTCTATTTTTATGAAAATTAAAATGTACTCCCAACGGAAATAATATTCTCGTCCTTCATTGTTTACTTTATATCGTATTCTAATTAGAAATAAATACACGCGCACTCAGGGCGAGAATCGGGGATGGTTTTGTATTTTTTAAAATCTATCTGAAAATACATAAATTACAGAACGAGTTTATGTTGATTCCAGTGAAACATGTGGATACATTTCAAATCAAGAAAATTAGGTACAAGCGAATTGTAATTTTATTTAAAACAACAATTCAATTGTTTAGATTGCATGACCCTATTACCGGAAACTCGAAATTTCACCTATTGTCTTATAATAGGGAGAATTTTAGTTTGCATAAAATTTAAGATTCTTAAATTATTAACTAAAACATGTTACGCAATCATCAACGAAATTGAAATACATTTAAGCTTTCTTTCGGTTTTGTTTTACTCTGAAGAGCAAGAGCACCGCAGCCTGATTATTTCTGTGATATCAGAAAGTCTGCGTAAACTTCATTAGTCCAAGTGGTGCTAAAAGGATGATCTCTTTGCATAGTAGAAAATGATCTAGTCTAAACCTAACCCAAAACACTGCAGCTTAAAACAGACAGTGAAGGTCATCTTCACGTACTACTTCTAAATAATAATAAAAGCAATATGGACTCTGATATGTCTTAACAATTCAAGGTTTATCCAAGGACTGACTTAATACTAAATTACAAAGTAAGTGTGAGTAGAAGACCGAAAGAAGGAAAGCGCGAAATTCAACTACAAAATCGCCAAAAGACTTTTACATACATATTTAACAGCTTAATTAGTGTTTTGGACAGACTAGCCACAGGATGTCTCAGTTGTACCAACTACCCCTTCGTTTAAAATGGAGCAAATCTGACTACCAGTTCCAGTTAGGCCGAACTATTAGTGTTTATTCCTATATGAGCTGCTTGGACATATTTGAATCCCAGGTCGATAGGGGTCTCCAATACGAAGTCTGTGTGTTGTAAAAGAATTGGTGGCGGATCAACCTTTAATGGGCCAACGCTCACTTCCCCGAAGCGGGAAAAGGAACTGATCCTCCATGTTGGGGGGTTGTGCGCCGAGGTAACTTCCCTACCATGGACAAAACTACTAACTGGGATTGCACTAACAGCCTCGGATAAGGATGATTTAACTGTTCAAGACCCAGCAAACGTTATAAGGACAACGACTTTCGGATTTGCACGTAGAATGTTAGGTCTCCTTACAGTACTGCTGTAAAGCAGACATTACCGTCATCCAAGAAGTGCGATGGAACGAGCTGGGGAAAAGAAAGATGAAAAACTGCGATCTACTACGGCGATTGCTACCGACAACAGAAGCAATGCCTATCTGGATGCGGGTTTGTTATTGGAGACAGACTTAGGCAAGAGCAGCGAGATGAGTATAACAAGCCAGAAGAAGGGAGGAGAAGAAGATCCTATCCAACTATCAAAAAGCTGAAGAAAAACAAGGCCGCCGGCTCTGATGGTCTACCAGCAGGGCTTTTTACACATGTGGTGATGCTTTAGTAGGCTACATGCACCAAATCATCAACCAATTATGGGTGGATGAAGCCATGCCCGATGGCTGGACTACATATCAGCTCTATATGCCCCATCTTCAAGAAAGGCAATCCTATGTCTCTTAAGAATTAAACAGGCATATCCCTGCTTGATGTCGCATATAAGATCCTATCCAACGTACTATGTGAACGTCTGAAGCCTTTCTGCAGCACACTAATAGGCACGTACCAGTGTGGCTTCCGGCCCGGCAGATCGACGATCGACCAAATTTTCACACAAAGGCAGATCATGGAATAGAACAACGAATTTTAAGTCGAGACTCAACATCTCTTCATTGAGGTTAAAGCCGCATATGATAACATTCATCGTCTTGTGCTCTACAAGAAGATGGCCGAATCGGGATCCCGGCTAAACTGATCCAGCTGTGCCGCGTGACGCTGGATAACACGCAATGCAACAACTGTTCCAAACATGCACCGCATTTCGGTAAGGAGATGCGCTATCATGTGACTTCTTCAATCTGGTACTGAAGCAGATAGTTCGCAGGGCAGGTGTGAACACGGAAGGCACTATCTTTAACAAATCTGTTCAGCTGCTGGGATACGCAGACGACATCGACATCATCGGTTGCGAGCAACCGCGGGCCGTTTTCGAGGCTTTTGCAGCAATTGAAGAAGAGGCGAAACGAGTTGGCCTTGAAGCAAATGACCACAAAACCAAGCACATGCTGGCAACAAACAAAGAATTATATGTCCATTGCCTAGGACAAAACGTTACAAATGGCAGCAGTAATTTCGAAGTGGTTAACGAGTTTACCTACCTCGGAGTAAATATTAACTCCACGAATGATACCTTAGTGGAGATTCAGCGAAAACTTACCCTAGGAAACCATTGCTATTTCCGTTTGGCGAAACCAATGGGTTCAAAATTCCTCGGAACAAGTAATGCATGCTCTACAAAAGATTGATCCTACCAGTTCTGCTATATGGAGCCGAGTGCTGGACGATGAGCAGAAAAGCAGAGCTGATATCGAACACTTTGAAGAGAAAAATACAACAGAAGATACCAACCGCCAGAGCGCTTGGTCTAGATAATTCAATGCAGCATGTTTGAGATCGAAAAGAGTGGAAGGCTGCCGTGTCTCAGGCATAGACGGGACCCCGTTAAGTAAGTAGATATCCATGCAACTTTACCTAGAGAAGATTTAAAATACAATAATTTAAGAGCCGATTGCAAAGATTCAATTCTCCCCGCTCAGTCCAAGCACCACCCATTAAATTCATACTGAAACCTACCAACACATACATAAGTTTCAACCCACTACAATCGAATCAGGAATACAATGTGGATGATCTGAAGGGAAGTCAGACAGAATCCCGAAAACCCAAAATCCGGAAAATTCAAAATCCTGAATGGCCAAAATCCCGAAAATGTCCCCAACCGTGACACCAAGCAGGGTGGTTGCAGGGATTGTTGCCCCCCATACATATTCCACTGTTTATGCACAAATCGAACTGTGGACTTATGACCCCGCGCCGAAATGATTAGATACGTTGTTTGTTACATTGTTATATTTCGTACCCAATCCAATTTTTCGGGATTTTGAATTTTCGGGATTTCGGTTTCCGGGATTGTGACCCCAACCCGATCTGAAGATATATACATATGCACATGTGTATCTTTTCGACATTGAAGTTGTACTAATATCATTCATAAATTATATCATTCATAAACTATAAACCTGCGTTAACAAATGTTACAACGGGTACCCTTGTTGCAGTGTGATAGCTTACTAGAGCTTAGAATGCTTGGTATCGGTTTTGGGGATGTATCACATCCCTACAGTACCGGCGTTACAATGATCGAAAGAGAAGGCTCGAAAACTAAGACGAAATCATCGAGCGCGACACGTTTGTGCACTTCAGCTCTTCTTCCAAGGTCTTCAAGGTCTTTCAACATTAGGAGAAGTCGCTAAGTCGTGAGACTGCAGCGGGTTCCTATGTTAAAAGTCGAAAAAGGATTGGAGCCAGCAGAAACGCGAATCCAACATCTGAGCAACCGGCATTGTTAGTCAACAGTAGAATATTCGGATTCGAATATGTTAAAGCAGCTATAGGGATGATACTATATAGTTCAGTCTGACTGGAACTGTGGACGCCACCGTTGATTCCATCTAGAGAATTCGTCCGCTGCCGTCCAGATCAAGAGGAAGTGCCCTAGCTTGGAGACACTTCTCCCACTTCTCTTGTCTGATAACACCAATGGTCTTCCCAAGAGGTTGGTTACCCAATCTCCAATCGAGGTACTAGGCACCCAACAACTACTAACGTGGATGTGTAGATTAGTTATTGATAGTGAGAGGCTAAGGTTGTGCTCCCATATATTGGCATCACTACCATTTGCAGAAATTTCTTAACAAAATAACATGCTATGTCATACTCAATCTGGATTTCGTCCTAAGGACGACTGTACAAAGGATCTGATAAATGTTGAAGAGATCAGACAAGCTGTTGATAATGAGCTGTTGACTTTCCTCACTCTTTTGGATTTTTTCAAAGCTTTTGACACTGTCAATCACAATATTTTATGTATTGTTACACAATGTAAACAACACAAACTAAACACGACACAAACATGCCACATTGACGGGCGACAATAAATCGAAGTTGACACATTAGGGAAAATAGATGCTCGATTTGATAGCAAGAAAGTTCTGTTTCTATGAGGATCAAGCCAGTCGATTAATTAAACCCAAATCAAATTGATAAGGCATTAATTCGAATTCAGTCGTGAAGATTCCACACAGTTCCAGAACGAATTCTGTTAAAATTCGTTTTGATGGCAGATGTTTCTGGATCGTTTGACGTTCGGAGTTCCATCGTTGAATTGGAAGCAGTCTGTTATAAATCGACGGAGCAATGAAGATCAGGGATGAGCGATCGGTTGAGTTTTTGCCATCAGCTGTAATAACGTTTCTCAAGCTCTTAGCAATGTAGCGGAAAGTTTAAATTCATGTAAAAAGCTAATTTAACGTTCAATAAAAAAGATAACACTCTCTCAGGAACCAAATTAGTTGTTTCACTGAAATTTTGGACATTTTCGGAAGTTGAACTTAATTTCGTTCGACGGCGTATCCCATTTTCATTACGGTATGAAACTCACGAGTTAGTTTTAGTTTTCTTTATCTTCTAAAAACCTAGTTTATTTTTAGTTCCAGGCAGTTTTTGTGAAGAATTCGATTTTCAGTTTTTTACCACTGAGTAGAGGAGTTCCTCAGGACTCTATACTGGGTCCATTACTTTTTTGTATATACATACATACATACATATGTATGTGTATTAATGACTTTCCTTCACTTCCATTAAACTTTTCCATTCATACTTATGCTGATGATGTTTAGCTATATTATAGCTGTCCTCTGGGTCTTATTAAAAATGGGTATGCAGTGAAAATCTTTATAAAATACGAAACTTCACGGCCTAACAAAACCCTTACCTAGAGTAAATACATTAGATTAACAATTTAAAATTAAAATTTACGAAAGTCATCGCATTTTTTGGGCCACGTAGCAAATCATACCTGTAAAATCTAGGATGATTTTCTAACTGTGACTACGAACGCACACGGAGACTTAATGTTGCTATAATAGTGTCGCACGGCATGTCTATGGATGACGGAGGTATGATCACTCTAGAGAATCTTTTCAAACCCCTATCAGCGTGGTTTCAGACCAGGAAAGTCCATAATCGATAAAATCTTCACACTTCGGCAGATCCTGCAAAAACCCAAGAACTCCAAATCGATACCCACCATCTTTTTATCGATTTCAAGACCGCATATTACAACATTTATAGAGACGAGCTATACAGAGCCATGTCTAGTTTTGGCATCCCTGAGAACGCTCGCGCTCCATCAAGGTCGGTAACGATCTCACCGAGAGCTTTGATGTCAAGCAAGTATTTAGACAAGGAGATGCGCTGTCATGTGATTGTTTCAATATTATACTTGAAAGGATTGTGCGAAACTCACAAGAGTCTGTGCAACTACTATCGTATGCCTAAGATATTGACATTATTGGGTCTAGCGATAAATGCGGGGGAAAACCTAGTATATGCTGTCAACACGAAGGGACAAACAACATTGACGAATTGGACAGAACGTCACAATCGACAGCTATAACTTTGAGGTAGTCTAGCCAATCGCTGTTTCTTTGGGCTGAGATGGCTAGGACATATAGAGCTAGCACAACGTAGTAGATTAAGACCTCGCATTAGGTGGCACGCGCAAGAAAACGGGAAATCAATCGACTTGGAGTGCGCAACTGGAAGCAGTTAGCTAAGAACCGAGCTAACTGGAGAGGCTTGATATTAGAGGTCCAGGTTTACCCCGAACTGTAGCGGTACCTAAGAGGGTATATGTATTTACTTTTTTACTTGAATTCTTGTATAAATATTGTCATTAAACTGAGATATACAAACATATGTTTGAAACTAAATTTGACCACTTAGTAACTTAAGGAAAATTCATTTAATAGTATTTATACTAAAGTTTGCACTATTTTAAAAGAAACTGCATCTTTCTGTGTAAGACTAATTATAAAGAATAAAGAACTAAAAGAATCAAACTGCACTGTCTGCACAAAACCAAATGAGTAATGACGGAGTGTTGATGTACACACCTCACACGTTTATTACTAATGACAATAATGCAAGTAATAATGACTCGAAAACAGCAATTCCAGATTTTCGCCATTCCCGGCCTTTCAAGTAATGATAATACTATTGACCTTACACGATCATTATATTTTTGACATTATTATTGATCGTATAAGATTCGCTAATGCTACTAGAAGGCTGACCGGACTGAAGTAGTATCTACATTGAAAACTATGTCATTAGCTGTTTATGAGTCGTTCTGTATAAGTAACAGTAATCTTCAGCCAATCAGCCAATCCTCTATACAGGTCTAATAAGATTACGAACTTATGTACTCAATACGCTGTGAAAGCACAGAAAAAATTCCCATCATCTTTGAATCCAAAATCACGATTATCAAATAGAAACATGAAAACGTCAACAAAACGTGTTCCCTTTGATTGGCTATGAGCATTTCCGCAAAGGGTCCATTCCTTTTCGCCCCCAACCAGTCCCCAGTTGAAATATAGATACCTCTTGAAACTCGATCATGTTTTTAGCGGTATAATTCTCCGAAAACAATTTGGAAAGTTTTGCCCGCAATGCTACCGCACAAACGATTCCCAAATGATAGATGGTGTAAAATATTAATTTTCCAAAATTAACTGCGGTAAAAATACAAATCCCTCCGAATAATTTATACGCAATAAACACCCACAGACCAGGGTATCGAGTCCCCATTGGTTTGTCTCCGAACAAGGCCAGCAATTAACGAAGCATCTGATAAATGTAAATTTATGTGGTTAGCTCCGCGCTGAAATTATATTAATTACCCAGAATCAGCAACTTCAAATAAAATTTACTACCAATTACGAGGCAGCATGTGCCAAATAGTCCAATCCGTTCCTTTCTTTTGGACCAGAGCCCAGTTTACCGGTTATCGTGTCGCTCTGTAATCATTGCCTGCCGCACAGTTAAAAAGGATATTTGTCGGGATTATTCAATTACTCCGACCGAGCAACAGTTACAGGCCACAGCCACACGGTCGGCAGTGTAATTTAAATTTCCATGACACAATAAGAAATCACCCAAACTGTCGATTCACATTCCTCTTTGGCCAATTTTCGAGACTGTCTTCGAGATCCTACCCCATCGTCTTTGTGTGAAATGTGCGCCTTTATGGCTAGTGCCGTGAAATTGTTGCACGTTCTCTGCAACGATAATGCTCACACAGACCATTAAATGTTGGCTTTCTGCCAAAGCGGATACTCCTCGAAAGTGCACTTACTATGCACCAGCGCTGGGTTTTCGTGTCCATTTTCAGGACCTGCTGTAATGAAGCCATTAAACAATGGCAACAAAAAAAAAATTAGAGATATTAAAAATTAATATGAATTAAGTTCACACTCAACCGCTGCGGTAATTGGGAAATTGTGAAAAATTGCCGACACTCCAATATGGTGAATGGAAGTTCTTTTAGATTTTGAATTATTTTTTCCGCGCGTCAAAGTTGCTGTTTAGATTACTCTGTTTGCCTTTTTATACCCTATCCTAAGGGTATATTAAGTTTGACACATAGTTTGTAACATAGAGAAATAATCGAGATAGACCATATAAAGTATATATATTCGTGATCAGCATCAATAGCGAAATCGATTGAGCGATGACCGTCCGTCCGTCCGTCCGTCCGTCCGTCCGTCCGTCCGTCCGTCCGTCCGTCCGTCCGTCCGTCCGTATGTCACCGCTTTTTGGGCCTTAAATTTTGAGCTAGGACGATGAAATTTCATATCTGGGCTTCTGAGAAAAAGATACAGTACAAGTGTAAAAATTTTTTAAATCCGCCCACTGCCACGCCCACTTTTTCATAACTTCACTAAATTATATGAAACCGAAAAATTTTGTTAAGACCAAATATTTAGGCATTCAGATTCCCTACAATCCACCCATACAAAAGTTTTGGCCACGCCCACTTTTTGGGGGCGTTTTCATCACAAAACCGATTTTTGGGCCTTAAATTTTTAACTAGGACGCTGAAATTTCATATCTGGGCTTCCGAGAAAAAGATACAATACTAGTGTAAAATTTTTTTACATCCGCCCACTGCCACGCCTACTTTTTTATAACTTCACTAAATTATATGAAACCGAAAAATTTTGTTAAGACCAAATATTTGGGTATTTAGATTCCCTACAATTCACCCATAGAATAGTTTTGGCCACGCCCACTTTTTGGGGGCGTTATCATCAAAAAACCTATTTCGATAAAATTTTACATGTAACATCCTCAAACGTTCGACATTATAGCTATATTTCAGTACAAAATGCAATTTGGCCAAGCCCATTTTATAGAGAGGAGGATAGGGTATCATACGATCCGTTCCAGACGGATTGTAGCTTTTCTGTATGTTTTTTCTTTTCTTTCTTTTTTTTTTTTTGTGAGAGAAAAACTCATTTATCATATTTTATTAATATTGACTAAGTGTAGCTGCGCCCTTAGTTCCATTGGCGGGTGAGTCGTTTGACACATTAGTCTCGCTTGCCGCATGAGCTGCTCGCAGATGTGACGCAGTTTGAAGGAGAGCGGATTGGGTGGACATTGCGCCCTCATTTTTATCCCTTTTGAGAATGTCGATTTAAAGAATATTTAATGAATAAACTTGAAAACGATTATGACGTTGTTTACGATAATTGACGAAAGTGCAATGTAAGGCATTTGGATTAATTTTTAAATTGCAATTCCATGAGCAGAGGATTCGTCCTTCTCAGTTTATTGTGGGACCGACTAGTGGATGTGGAGCGAATTTAGTCAAACCTGGGAAGGACAGTTTTAGGATAACTTGAATACTTATACATTTGCGTGGTGAGTGACATTTATCGACTAAGTATGTAGGTTCGAGTGTTTAGTGTGCAAGGAGCTAACTATTGTCACCAGAGGAACAGAACCCACCTTTGTGGATACAAGACGGAGGGAAGTTATTGACGTGACTCTGCGTAATAATAGAATGCTTAATAGAATTATAGCACTGGACAATCAATCAGTGATTAGACGCATGGAGCAAACAGATATCAATACATGACTGGCATTGGAATGTGTTCATAAACGAAAAGGCAACTTTTTTAGCAAAGTAAGAGTCAACATCGGAGTTCTCTGGTTCAAAACCATTTGCTGCAATCGGCTGAGGAATGGTAAAACACCTAGTTAACAATTGGACAGCGGCGGAACACCAGAGAAGGTGATCAAATGGCTTTTAAAATACCGATTGGCACCAGTCATAGAAAAGTTCTAAGTTTGGGGCGGAGAACACTGAAATGGGTCGTAGCGTTATCTACAGGTCATACAACTTTCAGGTATCACCTAAAGAAAATGGGTCTTCTGGAGGATGACACCTGTGAACTATGACTGGAGGAAATCGGGACGGCAGTGCATATATTGTGTCAATGTCTGGCACTAGCTAGCAGAAGAAAGGAGGTTTTAGGAAGCCACTGGGTAAAAACAGTATTAAACAGATGCTAGCGTTGACACGAGGACTCAATATCAAAGAGGATCTGTGGAGTGTTCAGTGTTCTGGTTCAAATAATATATGTATACACCCTGAACTGTTGCGCCATCACAAGTATCTACAGTTGTGTTCAAAATAATAGTATTGCCCCTTAACAATTTGCAAATCGAAATATTTCAACATAATCAAAGGCGTGGAATTTAAATCCAATTCCCAGAATTCTTATTTGAGAAAGGTTTAAAGATATAGAAACATTAAAATAGCTGTTTCATAGTAACGGTAAAGGAATATAATGCATAGTTTGAATTTTCAGGGCAAATCGACTGTTCAAAAAAATAGTAGTGCGATTGTTTATTTCAAAAAATATAACAAAATATTGCGAAATAAACAGTAAGAAGTAAAGAACTTTAAGACAATAGTTTGTTTTTTATTATTTAAAGAAAAAAAATATAAACATAAATACATAATTAATATTATTGGGTAGGGGAAAGCAGTAAACGCAAGAAAAGCGAGGTATACTAATTTAATTACGTCCAGAAAGAAAAACTTACGCTGAAATTCAATTAATTTATATGATGATCCCATATCCCAATCCCATGACTGCTAACGCAATAAAATTCTAAGAAAAGTCGGAACTAATGGCACAAGTGAAAAACTTCACTCTTAGATGGCAGGCGTGTATTGAGGTGCAGAAAATCCGATCATTCTGCGTCCTCTAAAGTGATCCAAAAGGAGCTTCAACTTCTTGTAAGCAAAGTAAACATTCGTAGACGAGTATTAGAAGAAAAACTGTTTACACGAACTCTTCGAAAAGTCGATTTTTTCACGGAGAAACACGTCAAACCTGGGATTGAGGCCGCGAAAAAACACCTCAAATAACCAGTCGAAAAGTGGAATAATATATTGTGGACGGACGAAAGTCAAATTATGTTATTTAGTAGAAATTATTCTCTGCGATATGTACATCGATCACCCAATACCGAATATCATCCAAATTACACCATGAAGACGGTAAAAAATTTTGGATCCAAAATAGTGGTGTAGGTCTATTTTCCGTACTACTGTGTAGCATCGATCCATATGATTAATCAGATAATGGATCGAATATATGTGAATATTTTGGACGGCGTTATGCTACTATACGCTGAATATGAAATGCCTCTAGTTTGGGTCTTCCAACAAGATAATGACAAACACACCAATTAGAAAGCCAAGGAATGGTTTCGTGGGAAGTGGATTGACGTTATGTCATGGCCAGCACTGTCGCTTGACCTCAATCCCACACGAAATCTATGTGTCAATGTCAAAAATTGGTTTGAGGTGCTAAACCAAGGAACAATCGCGATCTATGCGATTTGTGGAGTAAGATTGCTCCAAAGTGGTGCCGAGATCTGGTGGACTCTATGCAACGTTGTTGAAAGGCTGTCCTAAACAAAAAAGGGTTCTCAACAATGGTCGGAGTAGTACTTTAGCTTTAAATTAATATTTTAATGAATTTACTTTTTAATTTTTTGTTTTTTCTTAATTTTAATTAAATACTATTTTTTTAACAGTAAATTTTGATAGTACTTTTACAAAAACCTTTATTTTTTCTTAAGTAATATGTAAAAATTTATATTAAGGTTGTAATTTATAACCAAGTATGCAAACGTTAATGTTATAACATAACTACGTTAAAATAAATTTTATTTTTGCTATGACACCATTCTATACAAATGTTTCCGGTCCACTACTATTATTTTGAACACAGCTGTAAATACGTAATATTCTGTATAATTCCTTTGAAAGTATAGAGCGACGTCACCTTATTGGGGCGTTTCTCAATTTGTTTTTTTAATAAAATCTCGCAGATTACATTATTCAAAATATGCTCTTTACTCTACTTTCATTTCGGCCTCATACATAAAAAAAAAAATTAAGTGACTTTCATCATTTTTGTTTCAGATGGATTTGGCTTCCTCATTATTTCTACCATAGATCGAAAAAATGTTTTTTGGCCGAATGGTTTAGAGTAATTCGTCTTATTTAGACCATAAGTGGATAATTTTAGAAATATGATTTATCGATTCATTAAAGTTCGCTTTCGCGTCTGCACATGTCGCGCATCTATACGTCCAATACCCTTAAAGGTATTCTAAAACTTTAACTATTACTTTCTAGTATCTACGGCTTATGTATTTGGCAACATATTTTAATGTCATACCCCGGGATCATTGTTAGTAAACTATGTGAAAATCGCTCATAAATCTTTAATGTATCGTAATTATCACACAACGACCCATTGCATAAAAGGCTTCATGTGAGCTATAAAGAAAACAAGCACCCATCCGCCCGAAATCCTTAAAATTTTTGACACACCGGTTGGTAATAAATTTTCTCAGAATTATACTATTTTGCAGGAGATTAAAATGTATTTTTAATTACACGATTTGGGTTGGCGTTAGCGATGCTCATGCAAATGTTACTGCTTGGGGAGTAATTACGCTCGGGAAGCCAAAAATTGTCCTTTTATTTATTAACGCAAGTGTGGCCCTAAGTTCACCATGGCTCACAGAATCCGGGCAATGTACATATTATGTTACACATATCACCAACGAGAGAATTTTTGCTTACACCGGAGCGATAATTTATATTCGCAGTAAGTTTTGTCGGCTACATACATACATAGATGTTGAATATTTTAAAGCGGTTTAACAAGGGGTTAGGAAACTCCTGGCATATAGACCTGTTGTCCGGTAGAGAGGTACAAGAAAAAATGTGAAGGGAACCTACTCTTCACAAAGGATGTGTATATTTATGGGTTCGTTAAATGATGGTAAGTGTGAATATTGCGAATTCCTTGACAATTTATACGTATAATAAGAGGTATTCGTTAGGACACCTTTAAGGAGTAATTATTTATAAATGGTAGGTATTATAATTTGTTTCAAAGATATGCGTTCAGATCAATCACAGCACTTGTAGAAAGGAGTTGATGCAGAGTGATAATACGACGTTATATCGTCGTAATAAGTCAATTATCATCATCAAGACGACTTAAGGTGGTAATGGTGTTCAGGGAAAGATTTTCTAATAAAGTTGCGATCCTGAAAGAAATCAGGCAGGAGGGAAGACTTTCATCACATACTTACTTAGGGGGTCCTCTCTCTCTCTCCACAAGCCTCTACTTTTTTATCGGTCCTTAGTAAAATGGCAACAGTTGCGCACTCCAAGTTGGTTGAGGTCCCATTCGCGCGTCACATAAAGCGAGGCCTTCTTCTACTCCTTGGTACCACTGGGTGAGATTTGAAGACACTGGAACGCTGGTATCCATACAGTTTACATGGCACAGACATCTCAAACGACTGATGCGCAGTTTTTGGACTGGGTCGAAACTCCCCCACACTCGTGGGACCAAATATGAACAACAAACTAAACAAAACAAAAGAGACTGTGGTGCAAGGATCGGGCACCTCAAACTCTATAAACACCGATCCCCAGACAGAACACCTGACAGAGGAAGAAAAAATCTTCTCCTTTCCCAGTCGCCAATATTGGAGATAGTGAAAGCATCGGAACAGCTAAAGCTAATATGGAGTAATAATTACGGACATAAGCGATAGCTGCTCCGTTGCAGCTCCAACATCTCCAGATTGTCACCCTCTTCCAGACGGAGTAAAATCTTAAACTGCATGACGATAATTAAAAGACTAGGCACTAAAAGATGGGACGAACTAACGGAAAAGGAACGCAAACGATTACATAGTGCACATGCTTATCTGCAGGAACAGCGCCTAACGGAGAATAAGCCTACTGCTCGTACACTAGCGGGTGCTGTTTCTGCAGACGGCATTAGCGCTACGAAGTTGATGGGGCCACCTGCCCCCAAATCGACAAAGTCCATTTGAGGGAAGGGTCGACCGCATCAACAAGCACGCCAAAGGGTACCGCCGAGGTGGCTCCATCCCCTTCAACCAGACGTTGCATCGAGCCTTCCGCTCGTACGGGTCTGTTGGAGGGGGAGAGAATCCCTGGGGGGACGAGAAAGTTGCCGATCGATAGCCGGACTGACACAATTCAACTCGGGTCATCGCACGCAGCTTCTTCTAATCTGGAGGCAGACGACAAAGTGATTGAGCGAATGCCTGAACCAACCACTGAGCTACCGAACTCACCGGGCAGACGTTGCATTGAGCCTATTGCTCGTATGGGCCTGGAAGATAAGAAGATAACTTCTGGTAAGGCAGAAGAGAGGGATATGCATCTGAAGGATATCCAAAGCCTTAGCTCCAAATGCTATTCGGATGCGGATACCTTCCTTAAGCCTGGTGATAGCAGTCAGGACATCACAGGCTCGACCATGGACAGTCAGATGACGGTAGTGGACATCATGCCAAGCGTCTCCAAGCAGCAAGTGCGTAGAGTTCCTGACTCTAAAGCTGCTGAAAGACGCAAGTTATCCAGACCTCTAAACGAGCACGAAATCCTGCGGAGACAAAGACGAAACGCAGTTAGGATCGTCCGACGACTGAGTATAAGATCCCAATTCCTTCACGGAAAAGAAGAGAGAAGCTTTCGCCAAGGCCAAAAACAGATTCCGGACGATTCCTCAAACGGCCAAACAGATTCACCAGCCCAGCTCTTCCCGAATCGCGGACAGACTTAAGCTCCCCGCTACCGACCCGAGATATCAAATCCAAACTCTGGCCGATTGCAGGTACGACCAAAAGAGCAAGGATTAACGACACCCTTTCCCCGGCTTCGAACATTCGGAAAAAGCCTAAATTCTCAGTGACGACTGTAACCGGCCAGCAAGTAGCAGTTGTAGATTATGGAAATCCTGACCGGAAACTCACTGAGGATCAATGGCGACTAATTGAGATTGGACGAGGTAAACGATATTATCGTCAAAAATAACGGACCTCTTTTTGGTACTCTCAATACCATTAAGGTTCAAGATTATGACCTGTGAAGTGGACACACTCTCACATGGCTCCAGGCTTTTATCTCAAGAACCAATGCTCCTTGGCCAAAAGCCGACCTTCGTCTGATCGACAGGAAGAAAATCGTACACTTGACCAGACCCACAGAAAAGTTTTTTGTACGAGGACCTTACATCGTATCGAAAGATATCTCAGATCCCTCAACAAGGATCAACTGAGTCATGAGTGGGAGGTGATTGAAATGGGAGAGTATAATGTACGGTGTAAGGAAGTGGTAGTGTTGCTTAGCCACAAATCAATTCCGCTACTGAAGAAGATCGGATTCAAAGTTCGCATCGGTATAAACCGATGTAAGCTAAGACTTATTGCCAATACGGCAAATAAGGATGAGCAGGAGCCGTGTAAAAATTGTGATGAAGATAGTGCAAATAAACCTAAATCACAGTAAAGCGGCCAGCGCAAACCTGATCTACCTCATGGAGGCTATACAAATTGATTTAGGTCTAATTCAAGAACTCTGGATAGCAGGAGGCAAAATTAGGGGATTAAATTCGAAGTGACTTGTACTGTACAAAGCGGCACATGTAGATATAAATAGTAAGAACTGAACGTGTATAGTAGCTAGGAAACAGGTTAACCTCTTTCTTCTATCTGCCTACAGTGATATAGACCACACGACAGTTCAATTCAAACACGACGGGCTCCCACCACCAACAGAACTAGTCAAACTGCTCACCCAACGTGCTAACCGGGAAAAATGGGACCAGGTGATGTGATGCTAACTCACATCATATACAATGGGGCAGTACCAATATTAATACAAGAGATGAGTCGCTCTTTGTATTCCTTATTGTAAATGATTTACTAGTGGCGAATAGAGACACAGAACCAACTTTTGTAATAAGAAACAGGCAAGAAGGTATTGATGTTACTCTAGTAAGTAACTTAATTACAATCGAAATCGATCAGTGGAAGGTTCAGAAAGATGAATCATTCTCCGATCACAAGATCATCGAATTTCTGATACCAGACGGAATTTCTCTCACAAAACCATATAGAAATCATAGGAAAACTAACTGGGATATTTCAATATGGAAGTGGAGATTAAGACAAGAACACGCCGAACGAGTACTATGCATGAGCCTGATAGTATAGACATGACTACTGACAATATGGCTAAAATCTTCGGAAAGGCTTTTGAAAAGGCATGTCCACTAAGAAAGTCGAGGAAAAGCAAGAAGTCTCCTCCATGGTGGATAAAAGAACTATACAACATTAGGAAAGAAATCAAAAGACTTTTCAATGTTGCAAAACATTCAAAAACGGATAGCGACTGGGAGCAATACAAATCCAGTCAAAGAAAATTCAAAATAGGGACTCAACGAGCAAAACGTTGTTCATGGAGAACCTTCTGTAATGAGATAGAGAGCACTACTGAATCAGCTAGGCTTCGGAAAGTCTTTGCCAAGGAATCAATTGCACTGGGCTCTCTAAAAGATTCAAACGGCCACTGGACAGAATCATGCAACGAAGCAGATAGCATCTTCCCTATGATACTACAAAAATGTGAAGAACTTATAACCCCACTTCTTAAACACATCTTTCTAAGCAGCCTAACTTGGTGGTACATACCAAAACATGGCAGAAAGTTAGAGTAGTATTTATACCCAAAGCTGGTAAACCCAGTCACATCACCGCAAAGGATTTTAGACCTTTCAGCCTAACCTCATTCGTTCTGAACACATTCGAAGCCTACATAATTGATATTTACATTCGAAGCAAACTCAACAACATGTTTATACCAAAGGGAAAAGGGTAGGAACAGTATCGTGGAGAAAACACTGAAGGACAAAGAATATACTGTAGCTGCTTTCTTAGATATCGAAGGGGATTTCAATAATGTCCAAACCGATGCAATAAGGAAAGTTTTAGTAAACCTTAATGTGACCAACATCATTATCAACTGGATTATGTGCATGATAAAAAACAGACAAATCAGTTCAGAACTGGGTGGTGCGCAAATCACGGTGTCAGCATCTAGAGGCACTCCTCAGGGTGGTGTATTATCACCCCTTCTCTGGGTCCTCGTGATAAACGAAGTCCTAGTTAAGCTAAAATTTAGTGGAGTTAAAGCAGTAGCACATGCAGACGACTTAGCACTGCTAGCGACAGGAAAATTTCTGTCCACTCTTAAGGATCAAATAGAAAATGCTTTATCCATGGTCAATACCAGGACCAAGAACTGCAGACTTATAGTCCATCCTCAGAAGACAGAATTGATTCTTTTTACAAACAAAAGGACAATACCGGAATTCCAAATGCCATCAATTAAGAGGACATCAAATACCTGGGAGTCATCGTAGATAGGAAACTACACTGGTGCCTCAACATAAAGGAAATATTGTATGCACAGACTACATAACCCCCCGTCTTGACTTTACAAGACCATTCGTCACTTACTTTCCCAGTAGAAAAGAATGGAAAGAAAAACAACCCCCAGTTAATGGATCAACGATACCCATCTACACGGATGGTTGCAAGATGGACACCGGCGTTGGTGCAGGTTTCTTTTCTGAAATTCTCGGAATGTCCAGCTCAAACTCCCTGACTACAGTAGTGTTTTCCAAGCTGAGGTCCTGGTAGTGACAACAGCTGCTAAACAGGTTGCAATGGGCATTACCACACGCTGATATTACCTTCTTCATTGACAGCCAAGCGGCAATAAAAGCAATTTCTGCCATTGAAATAAAATCGAAGCTTGTAGGTTCAAGTTCTTGCCGCGCAGCACAACGTAAGATTTTGCTGGGTTCCCGGACATGAAGGTGTGTCGGGAAATGAAAGAGCTGATGAACTGGCAAGGAAAGGATCATCTCTTGAACTAAACGAAGCAGACACTACAGTAAAAATCTCACCCAGTAACCTGAGACAAGCGATTGGGAACAAAATACTTGTAGCAGCAAATGAGAGATGGACCACGCTCGACTCCTGTGTCACAACCAGGAAAATGTGGCCACTCTACAACAAGCAAAAAACCGAGAGAATCTTACAAATGAGTAAAAAATCCTTGTCTTCTCTCGTGAGTATAATTACCGGACACAACATGCTGAAATATCACACAAAGAAGATGAGACTCAGCACGGACGACCTATGCAGAGGCTGTGGTGACGAGGAGGTGCATGAGGATACTCCACACTTCCTCTGTCACTGCCCAGCACTCTGTCAAATTAGAAACAAAATTCTAGGAAGACATTTCTTCCAAAATTTAAAAGAACTTTCCGACAAGTCTTTAAAAGATTTGCATAAATTCATAATCGCCTCGGGATGGCTTGAGGATCCATAGGTTTTTCATAGGGTCTATAGTATGGGAGGTATAACCCCCAAGGGGCATCACAATGGATCTACATTGATCTAAGTGTGACGGATGCAAGTTCCTCTTCTGCCGTCAACCCATTAACCTAAACTAACCTAGCTCGGATAGCTATCCAGTAGACCCCACAACAACTTCTTAAAAAATGCTGAGGAATGAATTCTTTAACTGACTGAGGACTGAGCAAGGGGATTTTCGGAATATAACGAAACTAAAAACCCAAGCAGTGATTCAATAAAGAATGTGTATCATGTTTTTTTCGGCAACTAAGTTTAGAATTATAGTACTTAATTGGTCAGCTACCAATTGCTGGAGGAATATGGTGGGTTGGGTGGCAGACCCCGCGCAGAAATACCTAGACCAAAATAAAAGTCCATTGTGACACCAAAGTTCTTTCATGGTCGGACCTCTGGCCAACGAAAAAGCTTTTTAATTAATAACTGCCATTTAGATAGGGCGTCAATAGTAGGCCTCTTAAATTTGTGTGAAGAGTATAACACGCACTATACGACTGGTTGTGATAAGCTAGGTCCTGGATTCAGTACGGATTTTTTTGATGCCCAAATGCAGTTTTAGAGGAGCTATGTATATACATACGGTAATTTGTATATTCTTCTGAACAATACTAATTCGGTCCTAAACAGATTAACCAAGAGACTGACAACATCCGTCCACTTTGTATGTTTATTAAGAGTAGATTCCATTTCCTGATTAAGTTTAGATGAACTTTCTTTATATCGATATCGCAATGTCATCTCCAAAGTCTATGACATTGAACCCCTCTTTACTCTACCTTAAAGCAGTCTTAACTGCGATGCGTTTGGAGGTCCTACGGTCTTTCGGTATGAAGACTACTTGGATCCTCCTCCAGGATCTAGCTCCTAAAGATAATGTGGACCCACGAAGAAATACTACGCTATGTATTAAGAAAAACTCCAAAATTAATTCAGGAAAATCTTGAAGATTACATAGCTACTCAAAGTTAAGATAACCTTTTTTGAGATGAAGGTACATGAAAATGTTGCGTGGTCTCTGCTTACCAAACTTCCTGTGAAAGGTGTTCCTTTATGATTATGCTTATTATGATGATGAGGAACTCGACCCTGGTTTGAAGTTGAAGTCTTAAAATTCATTTCTTAAATCAAAAAAGTATAACAACTATGCATTCAAATAAGACTTTCTGTAGGAATCAGCACATGTCATAACTTTTCATTCTCTTTTTTGCACATCTTATTCAAATGCTCCTTCCAAAAGCTGATTGTAGAAACATATGTACTAGCAATATGGGGCAAAGCTCTATTCTTAAGGGATCACTCTCCAACATCCCTGACGTAGCGGATAAAATTCTCGGTACACTCGATTTCGACACACCCTATGAAGTAATGTACCCTGATAGTGAGGATTACTTACTTACTTAGGTGGCGCTACATTTCGGGGTGAACCAGGGCACCGAACCAACCAACAAGCCTCTTCAGTTACCACGGTCCTTAACTAACTGCCTCCAGTAGCGCACTCCAAGTCGATTGAGGTCCTCGTCTACTTGTGTACGCCACCTAAGCCGAGGTCTTCCTCTACTGCGTTGTCCCTCCGGGTTTGATTCAAAGACTCTGCGGGTTCTGCAGGGTTTCTAAGGACTTGTGGCCTAAGTTAAATCAAAAAAAATCTGGAGAATTAATAAAGCTCAGCAGATCAAACTTAAGAATAGCGATAGCGATAGGGATACTCTCTGGCCATGGCTTTCTGAGGAAGCATACCATGAGATTAGGTTAAACGTACGTATTGTGATGACCTACATGTCGTACATTTCGCAGAGGATATTTCTCACGATCACGATGAACCCACTATGGTGTCTAGTGTTTTATGACGAATTCATAACCCTATACAACCTATAACCTAACATATGTACATAAATGTGTAGAAGTGTAGAACTTCGCTATTTCTCATAGCCCTTTCGGATAGCTACATATATCGAACTGCTATTTTGTTAAATAGTAGTACTCATGAAGCAATTGTGCGAGCTCTAGAACGAAAAGGGGTAAATAACACAGTATCTAAGTGGATGTATGAACTTCTGAGCACATCAGAAGGCATCATCAAGGTCAGCACAGCAAAAGGCTGCCCACAAGGAGGAGTCCTCTCTCCCTTAATGTAGAGCCTTGTCGTGGTTGAACTACTTGAGGATCTCACAAACCATGGCATCAACTGTCAGGCATATGCTGATGACATAGTTATTATTGCCAGAGGCAAATTTGAGGAAACCCTATGCGATATAGTACAACGGGGACGGGTAATATAACTCGCGAATGGTGTTTGACGGCTGGGCTAAGCCTTAATCCGGCAAAAACTACAATAGTACCTTTCACGAGGAAAATAAAACTTGAAAGACTGAGGCCAATAAGGCTGTCGGGTACAATACTGACACTAGACAGTAAACTCATCTGTAAAAAAAACACAGAAGAGATAACCAGGAAAGCCACGCGGGCTCTGATGATCTGTCAAAGCCTGGCGGGCAAATTTTGGGGATGCAGCCCTACCATCCTTAGGTGGATGTATATTGCTATTGTAAGACCAATGATCACATATGGAGCGATTACATGGACAAAAAGAACCAATCTGGTCACCACGAGGAAGACACTCAACTGGAACTAGAGCAGGGGTATTTGGGACCAGAACTAAATACTCTGAATCCATGGGCAAAAGTACCAGTATCTTTCAGGCTGAAATCTATGCCATTGATAGATGTGTCCAAATCAATCTTGATAGAAACCATGTCAACTGTGATACAACTATATTGTCAGATAGCCAAGCTGCTATCATGGCACTTGACTCCTACATCATTAAGTCCAAACTTGTGTGGGAATGCCTGCAAAAACTTAATAAACTAGGCAGTAGGAACAAAGTAACCCTCTGTTGGATACCTGGTCATGTGGGAATAGAGGGTAATGAAATGGCCGACTCCCTAGCAAGAAAAGGAGCATCAGAATCCTTCATAGGTCCTGAACCATTCTGCGGAATAGGGGATCATACCCTCAAAGAAGAATTCAGGAAACAAGAAAGGGAAAACAGGGCAAGAACCTGGAACAACGTCCATGGAATGAGGCAAGCCAAGAAACTTCTAGGGCAATATAACCGAAAAAGATTCGACGCATGCATCAGCTTGAGCAAAAATAACCTCCGTATCCTAACGGGGCATTGTAAACTCAAGGAGCACCTAAGGAAACTAGGTATATCTGAAGAAGGACTCTGTAGATTCTGCAATGAGTCCAGCGAAATCCCGGAACATGTGCTGGGATCCTGTGGGGCATTGACCCACAAAAAACTGAAATACTTGGGCAAGTACCAATTATCAGATGAAGAAATACCGTCACTAGATCCAGCTCTCATCCTTAGATTCTTAAAGGAAACTGGATTAGAGAGAGAGCTCTAGGATATACTTCTTCCGCCAAGGCGTAGTAAGAGTAAGAGCACATTCCAATGCCAGCGATGTATTGATATCTGTCTGGTCCATGCGTCTAATCACTGATTGATTGTCCAGTGCTATGGTAACGTTTCTACCTTTGACCTGACCCTCTTTCAGGTGATCCAATGCATGCAACAGAGCAATCATCTCGGCTTAATAGACTGAGGTATATTTCCCCAGACTAATATGACAGGCTAGTTCCAGTTCTTCCGAGAAGATACCTGCCCCCGCTCTGCCATCCATCATGGACCCATCCGTAAAGATTATTATGTATATCATGGACCCATCCGTAAAGATTATTATGTATATCACCAATCTTCTTTTCCGGAAGTGTTCCAGCTCCGATAAGAGTTTTGTGATTTTTTTTTTATCTTTATAAAGACCCTTGCCCATATGTCTCGTGATACCTTTCTCTTTATTCCATCCATGGGCATATTCAACTCCTTAATCTCGTTTTTTAGGAGATCCAGGATTTTATGACCGCAGATAGTACCGCGCCTGTGCCTGTTGGCATCCCGGTGCAGACGAAGTGCCGTCGAAGCCGCCCCTTTCTTAATAAAAGAGTCCAGTGGCGGAATACCTAGGATCACTTCCTTTGCGCATGTTGGTGTCATCCGTATTGCACCCGCGATCCCTAAACATGCCAGACGTTGGAACCTATCTAATTGCTTCTTTACAGTTTTCTGGTTGGCTTTCTGCCACCATACAACTGACGCATATGTGATAATCGGTCTAACTATCATCGTGTACATTCAGTATGCTGACCACCGCGAGATTCCCCACCTTAGTCCACATACCCGTTTGCACTGATGAGGCACCCTTTTCGCCTTTCTAATCTTTTCTTCCACATAGAAGTTCCAAGTTAGAACAGCATCTAGGTATACACCCAGATACTTAACCTTCCTGGTCACCTGCAGCTCCGATCCGAAAAGTGTCAAGGGCTGAAATTCCAGATCTCTCCTCTTCCTTCTGAAGATGATCAGATCTGTCTTTTCCGCATTAATGGAGAGTCCTTGTTCCTGACACCACCGCTCCACCACTCTGAGATCATTTCTCATGGTATTTGCTGAGATGTTCATGAATTTACCTCTTGCCATTATTGCCATATTATCGGCATATCCCACAGTGTGGATGCCAGTCTCTTCAAGTCTTCTCAGGAGAGAGTCCACAGTTATATTCCACAGAGTAGGTGATAAAACACCTTCCTGCGGGCAATCTCTGCTGACCCTTCCTCTAAGTCTTGAAGTTCTCGTCTGAATATTTATCGACCTATTTTTCACCACCAATGGGTTAACCCTGCGTTCTTCTAAGGCTATTCTCAGACTTTCGAAGCATTTCTTATCGAAGGCATCTTCAATATCCATTATTATGGTCATTGCGATGCCTCCGGTATTCATCTCCTCTTCCGCAACGCGGACCCACCTGGTGTAGCGCGGTTTCCATAGACCTGCCCGCTCGCTATGCATATTGTCTACTACTCAAAGGATACGCTTTCAGCGCCGTGCTCTCCATATGGTCCACCACAATTCTTTCCATTGTTTTTAACAGAAATGATGTTAAGCTGACCGGTCTGAAGGACTTCGCTTCGGTGTAGTGCTTTGTTCCCGGTTTTGGAAGAAATACCACATTTGTTTCCCTCCATGTTATCGGTATGTAGTCGTATATACGTATATGACGTATGTGACGTATATACCTTGTAAGGAGAAAATGTTTTTATCGCCCCACTGATCGCTTCTGACGTTACTATCCATTTCGCTTCAGCCTTATCCATCCTGTTTGTTCCTTGTTTCCTCAGAGCCCAGGGCTGATCTGACTTAAGACTTCCCGGAAAGTGTATTTCCATGAGGACCTCATTTGTACGATCCAGTGTCTCAACCATCTCCCCCGTTCTATCAGGAATGAGTCCGACTTTGGAAACTGGATCCCTCGAGAAAATTTTCTGAAGCCTATTGACCTCAGCTGTGCTTCTCATATTCGAGCAAAATCTTTCTTTTACGTCGTCACAGAGTTGCTTTTAGCTCTTTCTTCTTTGCCTTATAGTCATCCCATGATGCAGGATCATCCCTTCTCATGGCATGATTAAAGGCTTTTCTCACTTCCTTCTTTAGATTTTCAAGTTCCCTACACCAGTAAGGTGTGGGGTCCTTCTCGTCTACCAAAGTAGGTGTACACGCCTCTTGGTAAGCATTTTCAACAGCTGATTGTAAGTAAGTACTTCAGCTGCGACTCTACAGCCCAAGTGGTTTTCGGTATTTTGGGTACCCTCCCATTCAGTTTATCCCGTAACACTTCCTGGTATTTTACTTCGTCCGTGTTCCTGGGAATCCTGACATATTTCCGATCTTTTTTTCTTTTAGATCCGTATCGAACATCAAATGAGATGGCTCTGTGGTCCGACATCATTGTCTGATCCATTACCTTCCAATCTGATATTCTATCAAGCATTCTATTACTGCACAGAGTCACGTCAATAATTTCCCTTCGTCTCGCATCCACATAAGTCGGTTCTGTTCCTCTGTTAAGAATAGTTAGCTCCTTGCACACTACAAATTCGAATAAAGCTTCTTCTTTGTAGTTATCGTTGGTGCTTCCTCACACTTTACTGTGTGCATTAGCATCGCAACCAATCACTAGATCTTCGCTCTTACCCCTGCAGACATTTACCAGAGAATCGACCACTTTTGTTGGAGGAGACTGTGGGGAGTCATATGGGCAGGTATGCCGATGCTATGACAAAGCTGCCCGCACCTGCTCCTACTCGCACAGCGACAAGGTCTGGAACACAAACTTGCGGCAACATAAGCGCTTTGACTCCGTGCCTCACCAGTATACAAGATCTAGCTCTTTCACCAGATCGCACATAGTGTAAAGTGGAAATACTTTCAGGTAGACCTCTATTCCTTAATTTGAAGATCCAAGGCTCCTGCAACAAGGCAATATCAATTGATTCCTTCACAAAACATCTGGTCTGCATTGCTGATGCAGCTTTGCGATGGTGAAGGTTCAATTCAATCACCCTAAGTTTTTCCCGGTACGGGAAACTTTTTCTCTGTAATTATCGTGCCTTTTCAGGACATTTCGCTCCGGTTCAATTTTGCGAATAACAGCTCTGACAAATCGTTTATGAATCATTGGCTTTGACTTACACTTAACGTATCCCCGAAGAAAAAAGTCTACTGGCGTTGAACTCGACGATTTAAGCGGATAATTGAAATTTCCGATAGCTTGGCGAAGAGGTTCTTCATAGGGAATGAACCATAAATTAACAATACCTAGATAGTCAACTTTCCATCCGCAACCCGCAAAAACCCGCAAGTGGGCGGAGCCTAATCCTCTCTTTCGTTCCCATCGGTGAATACGTGTAATGAGAGATTTGAAGTTTAATCAGCTCATTTACAGGTCCAAAACAATAGCTCATGTAATTTTGCATTAGAAATTGCTGAAATTCCAGATCTCTCCTCTTCCTTCTGAAGATGATCAGATCTGTCTTTTCCGCATTAATGGAGAGTCCTTGTTCCTGACACCACCGCTCCACCACTCTGAGATCATTTCTCATGGTATTTGCTGAGATGTTCATGAATTTACCTCTTGCCATTATTGCCATATTATCGGCATATCCCACAGTGTGGATGCCAGTCTCTTCAAGTCTTCTCAGGAGAGAGTCCACAGTTATATTCCACAGAGTAGGTGATAAAACACCTCCCTGCGGGCAATCTCTGCTGACCCTTCCTCTAAGTCTTGAAGTTCTCGTCTGAATATTTATCGACCTATTTTTCACCACCAATGGGTTAACCCTGCGTTCTTCTAAGGCTATTCTCAGACTTTCGAAGCATTTCTTATCGAAGGCATCTTCAATATCCATTATTATGGTCATTGCGATGCCTCCGGTATTCATCTCCTCTTCCGCAACGCGGACCCACCTGGTGTAGCGCGGTTTCCATAGACCTGCCCGCTCGCTATGCATATTGTCTACTACTCAAAGGATACGCTTTCAGCGCCGTGCTCTCCATATGGTCCACCACAATTCTTTCCATTGTTTTTAACAGAAATGATGTTAAGCTGACCGGTCTGAAGGATTTCGCTTCGGTGTAGCATTTGTTTTCCTCCATGTTATCGGTATGTAGTCGTATATACGTATATGACGTATGTGACGTATATACCCCTAAGCCTTTGAGGTCTGCACCCCATTGCATTAAAGCTGGGAAAATACCATCCTGTCCCGCGGTCTTGTAAGGAGAAAATGTTTTTATCGCCCCACTGATCGCTTCTGACGTTACTATCCGTTTCGCTTCAGCCTTATCCATCCTGTTTGTTCCTTGTTTCCTCAGAGCCCAGGGCTGATCTGACTTAAGACTTCCCGGAAAGTGTATTTCCATGAGGACCTCATTTGTACGATCCAGTGTCTCAACCATCTCCCCCGTTCTATCAGGAATGAGTCCGACTTTGGAAACTGGAGACTCGACACAATTTTCTGAAGCCTATTGACCTCAGCTGTGCTTGTCATATTCGAGCAAAATCTTTCTTTTACGTCGTCACAGAGTTGCTTTTAGCTCTTTCTTCTTTGCCTTATAGTCATCCCATGATGCAGGATCATCCCTTCTCATGGCATGATTAAAGGCTTTTCTCACTTCCTTCTTTAGATTTTCAAGTTCCCTACACCAGTAAGGTGTGGGGTCCCTCTCATCTACCAAAGTAGGTGTACACGCATCTTGGTAAGCATTTTCAACAGCTGATTGTAAGTAAGTACTTCAGCTGCGACTCTACATCCCAAGTGGTTTTCGGTATTTTGGGTACCCTCCCATTCAGTTTATCCCGTAACACTTCCTGGTATTTTACTTCGTCCGTGTTCCTGGGAATCCTGACATATTTCCGATCTTTTTATACCCTATCCTAAGGGTATATTAAGTTTGACACATAGTTTGTAACATAGAGAAATAATTGAGATAGACCCTATAAAGTATATATATTCGTGACCAGCATCAATAGCGAAATCGATTGAGCGATGACCGTCCGTCCGTCCGTCCGTCCGTCCGTATGTCACCGCTTTTTGGGCCTTAAATTTTGAGCTAGGACGATGAAATTTCATATCTGGGCTTCTGAGAAAAAGATACAGTAAAGTGTAAAAATTTTTGAAATCCGCCCACTGCCACGCCCACTTTTTCATAACTTCATTAAATTATATGAAACCGAAAAATTTTGTTAAGATTAAATATTTAGGCATTCAGATTCCCTACATTCCACTCATACAAAAGTTTTGGCCACGCCCACTTTTTGGGGGCGTTTTTATCATAAAACCCATTTTTGGGCCTTAAATTTTTAACTAGGACGCTGAAATTTCATATCTGGGCTTCTGACGAAAAGGTACAATAGAAGTGTAAATTTTTTTTACATCCGCCCACTGCCACGCCTACTTTTTCATAACTTCATTAAATTATATGAAACCGAAAAATTTTGTTAAGACCAAATATTTAGGTATTCAGATTCCCTACAATTCACCCATAGAACAGTTTTGGCCACGCCCACTTTTTGAGGGCGTTTTCATCAAAAAAGCCGATTTTGATAAAATTTTACATGTAACATCCTCAAACGTTCGAGTTTATAGCCATATTTGAGTACGAAATGCAATTTGGCCACGCCCACTTTATAGAGAGGAGGATAGGGTATCAGACGATCCGTTCCAGACGGATTGTAGCTTTTCTGTATGTTTTTCTTTTAGATCCGTATCGAACATCAAATGAGATGGCTCTGTGGTCCGACATCAGTGTCTGATCCATTACCTTCCAATCTGATATTCTATCAAGCATTCTATTACTGCACAGAGTCACGTCAATAACTTCCCTTCGTCTCGCATCCACAAAGGTCGGTTCTGTTCCTCTAGTAAGAATAGTTAGCTCTTTGCACACTACAAATTCGAATAAAGTTAATTTATGTAATGAACTTTACGAAATGTCTCTGCGAAGTATTCATCATCTTCGTAGTAAATTTTCACAATTTCCCGTTGATCCCTATAGTTTTTTTTTTTGACAGCTGTCAAAGAATGACAGCTTTATGTTTGAAAGCTCAGAAATACCATTAAATTTCAAATGTAAGATCTTAATGGAAAACCCTTTACACAGGCCCGAACGGGTCTTATCGCCTTGATATTTTTAATATGCGAATTCTGATTCAGTCTTTCACCTAAAATAACACAGAATATGCATTTCACTTCGTTAGAGAGAGGGATATGAACCACTTTTTGTTTAACAATGAAGTTTCTTTTTAATTCATTGACTCGCAGTAATGATAACTCGCTTCGGCGTAATATTTGAAAGACGGCATCAAGCCCCATCTGTGTCTATTGGGAAAGATGATTAAAAGGAAGTAGGAATTTTCAAAATTTCAACACTTCATCAAATAAAAGGCCTCCACAGAGATTTATTTCTGTTATTTTAACACCATAATAACATTCTCTGCAGATTCTTTACACAATCAAAATTCCCTGAGGTGAGTACATTTTCACTACGAATGATTATGTAGGTTTTTCAGAATGGGGTTTTCAGTAGCTACATACATACATACATTATTTTATTGTCCTTAAACTGCGCACGGTGGCCTGTCAAATGCGAATGTAGCACACACGTGGGCCTCTGAGTTTCATATTTCCAACTCGATTACAAAGCTAAATAATTAATTACCGATACCTACTCACTTCACTAGTAAATGAAATCTGCTAAGAGCCTTTTCCGAGAAAAATGTTGGTATACCTATTTATTAATCGCGGTGCGGGTGAATAACAACAGGAACCAAACATCAAAGAACTTAATCTAGAACATCAATGGGATACGAAAACAATTAACTTAATTTTATACCCGGTTCACTTTTAATAATTAGACCCAGCCCTGTCGAGATTTATTTTTATAAGGTTACCGGGTAACTGGGTCGTTTGAGAACCTTCGGATCAACGCAAAAGTAACAAGTAAAAATGGAAAAATAAAATGATCCTAGTCGACATTGTTCTACTAAAACAAAATCGTCCAGTTTTAGGGCGCAAAGTACGTATTTGGATTACGTTCAGAGGGGATAAAGTATTCTTTACTACTCAATGGGAGGGCTCCTGCAGCTGTAAATCAGGGCCTAGTAGAGAGTATGTCTCGGTAGCTGGTACTACTCATATGTTTGTTCTACGAAGAAATCGTCTTCTAGATTTTAAACTATCGTCTGACATGGTCATTAACAATGTTGATTCTCAACCAACGTTTGTTACCGCAAGAAGAATTGATCGACTACTAACTGAATAGTACTGCCGGAATTGTCCCTGTCCGATCATAGGTACATACCACCTTCTTCATCAAATGCCATTACTTTGCAGAAGAGGAGGAATCCACCGAAAACTAATTAGTAACACTTTGGAGAAGAGCTAGACAAGTCAAAATTACTCCTGTAATAGTAAGAACTTGTTAAAAAGTGCTTCCGATAGATATTTTTGTAAGTGTTGTTGAATATATTTCTCAAAAAGGCAATCCAACCAACCGGAGTTACTTCAGAAACTTGACAGTACCTCGGTATATAGAGACGAGAGCGGTAACTTTCAGTTTTCAAATGCGGCATAGCTTATCCCGCTTACATACATATGGTGAGGCTGATTAAAGTCACAAAACTCAGCGTAGATAAGAAACCTATTTGGGTAAACCATGTCAAGTCGAAGACATCTTATGCGCTTTCACTTTTCTGGCATTGTAAGGATGCTTTTGGTAAGACATGGGGCTTATCAAAGATCCCCTTTTTTCTGGATCTATATGGCTGTGATAAGACCTTTTCTAGCTTATGCATCGGTTGTTGGATGGAAGGAGCTCTCGTTATTGCGATTGCTAAGTAAGGCTCAGAGGATGATTTCTCACGTTGGGCCTTCCCGCAGCCTGGGTTAGGGTATTTTAGCAACACAATTATTTTGTGAGTGTTTCCAGGGTGTGGTCAGACTAAACGTATGCTCCGGGCCGATTGTTTTTTTCCTTTGTCAAGCATCTTCGTGTGCTAGGATTAAGAGACACCTTTGCCTGCTATGCTTGTGGAGTGGACCACAATACTTCCGATCGTTTACTTTGTGATTGTTTTGCCTTTTCTCGGATGTATTGGTAGATATGCGTTGCTGATATATTCCGAAGAAATTCAAGTAAAAACGAACAGTAATACTGTCGTTAATTCGCTTTACATGTCCTAATCATTTTAGATGACTGATGCGTACATTTCTGACCAGGTCAATGTAGCTGTACAGCTTGTAGACTTCACTGTTAAATCTCCTGTTCCAAATCCCGTCAATGTAAACCCAACCGAAAATCATCCGAAAAATTTTGCGTCCACAACGACCAAGCATATCTTCATGTGTCTTCGTTAACTTCCAAGCATCTGTGCCATACAGCAGGTCGATAATGGTCTTATTTAGTCTCCTTAGCGAACGGCTAAGATATGCACATTATTGAATAACTGAGCCAAAGAACAGTGGACCATAGGATATTGAACTCTACGCATGCAACGTGGAGGCCCAGTTCACCCCGAAGTGTAGCACCACCTAAGTAAGTAAGTAAGTAAGTAAGTAAGCTTGCGTTGATATCTTCGACCAAGAACTTATCTAACCTAACCCAAAGACATAAGCGTTATAGCTAGAACTTCCAGTTTAAATATGAATGTATTTGCTATGCCTCTAGTCTTATAAATGGTACCGACCATTCATTTAGTCTACCTCAGATATCATCCATTTTGTCTAGCAATTTCATCGAACATCTGGGAATTTGAAAACTCAAAAAGAGAGTAAGAGTTTAGTCTACAAATGAGCAGACCTCGTTATAGACAATCAGGTGAAAACATCGACCTAGTTAGGCACAGTGTTGCAGATAATCTTGAAACATCAACACGACGGCATTCAACACAGTTGTCTACACCGCATGGCACAATTCGTCAGATTTTGAAAAAGAATCTACACATAAAACGCTTTAACATGCAAGTGGTCCAACATCTTGTTGACCTGGCATAACGTTTGAAGTACTGCAGTACTTCAAGAAGCACCTTCATCTGAGTCAATCAGTTGGAGCAAACAAGAATGCAGATTTTGGGGCACACTTACTTACTTACTTACTTAGGTGGTGCTGCAGTTCGGGGTGAACCTTGGCCTCCACTAACAAGCCTCTCCAGTTAGCTCGGTCCGTAGCTAACTGCCTCCAGTTGCGCACTCCAAGCTTGTTCAGGTCCTCTTCCACTTGTGTGCGCCACCTAAGGCAAGGTCTTCCTCTACTGCGTTGTACCTCCGGGTTTGATTCGAAGACTCTGCGGGCCGGAGCACTGATGTCCATTCGCTCTACATTTCCTAGCCATCTCAAACGACTGATGCGCAGTTTTTTGACTAGGTCGATGTCGCTGTACAGCTCGTTAAGTTCGTCGTTGAATCTTCTCCTCCAAAACCCGTCAACGCAAACGGGACCGAATATTTTACGAAGAATTTTTCTCTCGAAACGACCGAGGATATCTTCATCCGCTTTCAATAGAGTCCATGCTTCAGCGCCGTAAAGGAGGACTGGGATGATCAAGGTCTTATATAGTGTCTCCTTAGTTGTTTGGGATAGGGCCTTACTCAATTACCTTCTCAGCCCAAAGAAACAGCGATAGGCAAGAGTTATTCTTCGTTTTGTTATTTTTGTTTTGTTTTGTTTTATGGTGTTATTTTTTTCTAATTGATAGCAGAGCCGAGCTAGACAAAGTCCCTTACTACCTCAAAGTTATAGCTGTCGATTATGACGTTCTCTCCAATTCGTCGATGTTGAGTGTCCCTTCTTGTTGACAGCATATACTTCGTTTTGCCCTCGTTTACCGCTAAACTCATTTTGGCAGCCTCCGTTACAATACCAGCAAACGCACCAGTGACAGCCCGCTGTGTTCTACAAATAATGTCAATGTCGTCGGCGTAAGCTAGTAATTGCACAGACTTTTGAAAGATTGCACCTCCGGAGTTGGCTTGTCAGTTTCGCACAATTCTTTCAAGGATGATGTTAAAGAAGTCACATGACAGCACATCTCCTTGTCTAAATTCTTTTTTGATATCAAAGGTGAGATGGTTACCGATCTTGATGGAGCAGCGAGAAGTCTCCAACGTCATCCTGCACAGTCGAACGAGTTTGGCAGGGATGCCAAAACTAGACATGGCTCTGTATAGCTCGTCTCTATAAATGCTGTCATATGCGGCCTTAAAATCAATGAACAGATGGTGGGTATCGATTTGGACGTCTTGTGTTTTTTCCAGGATCTGCCGAAGTGTGAATCGATTGTGGACTTTCCTGGTCTGAAACCACACTGATAGGGCCCAATCAGGTTGTTGACGAAGGGTTTCAAACGTTCACACAATATGGCAGATAGGATCTTGTACGCGATGTTGAGGAGACTGATACATCTGTAATTGGCGCAATTTAGGAGGTCTCCTTTCTTGTGGATCGGGCAAACGGTGCTGAGATTCCATTCATCAGACATACACTCATCTGACCAAATTTTAGAAATGAGTTGGTGTATGCTCTCTAGCAGGTCATTTCCAGCTGCTTTGAACAGCTCGGGCTTAAGTTCGGATATTGCTATCCTTACTTCGTTTTGGTCAGGTGGACGGTAGTTTTGGCTATCATCGTCTAGATTGAATGGTGCATTCTGTCTGCAGAAGAAGGTTTTTCAAATTCTCAGGACCGACTGTGACTCTACTACGAGGTTTCCTTCCTCATCTCTACAGGCTTCTGTACGGGTCTTGTTGGTTTCACACGTTCTTTTTACCTTTTGGTAAAACTTCCGTACATTATTCCTGGTGTATAATCTCTCAATATATTCGATCGCGCGTTTCTCATGTTCTTTTTTCTTCTCTTGGAGAAGCCGATGTTCTTCCCGCCTCTTCTGCTCGTAGAGCTCACGAGCCGCTCTCGTCCTTCTTTGCAGCGCCGCTTTGTATGCCTCTTTATTATCTGCATTTACTTTCCGGCATTCTTTGTCAAATCATGGGTTTCTTTGTGGTGGCCGAGCGATACCCAGCACATCAGTTGCGGCACTTCTAATGGCATGTTGCCAGCATTGCCATTAGTTCTCGGC
Organism: Xylota sylvarum; assembly: GCA_905220385.1. Classification (NCBI taxonomy): domain Eukaryota; kingdom Metazoa; phylum Arthropoda; class Insecta; order Diptera; family Syrphidae; genus Xylota; species Xylota sylvarum. The sequence continues at coordinate 65,038,148 of LR999958.1, read as the reverse complement.
ATTTGATGCTGGCGGCATAGAAGTCGTAGCGAGATTTCGGGATACGCGTTCGACAAATATTCTGGCGATCTCTTGCGATTGCAACTTTTCACAGATAGTTGTGGCGTTAGCGATATCCGCATTCGTACCGTGGCTGCAACAAGGTAATGATCCGAGTCGATGTTGACTGCTCGGAAGGTTCGGACATCCAGAATACTGGAGGTAAACCTTACGTCGATCGCAATGTGATCAATATGGTCGACCGTTTGATGATCAGGAGACCGCCATGTCCCCTTGTGGATATTGAGATGAGGAAACAGTGTGCTTGCTATAGTGACGTTTCGCCCCGCAGCGAAGACAATAAGCCTAAGTCGATTTTAACGACATTGCTCATAAGTTTTGTCGAGGAGCTCGTAGAAACATTCTTTGGTGGCTTTGTCCTTGTCCTCTGTGGGGGCATGAGCACATATTGGGCTTATGTTAGCGAATTTAGGCTTGATGCGGATTGTCATAAGTCTTCGCTCACGTGTCGAAAGCTTAAGACTTGCCTAAATCTGCCGCGTATGACGAACCCACAACCAAATAAGCGCTGTTTCTGCTCTCTATAGCAATCACCGTAGTATACGTCACAGTTTTTCATCCTTTTTTTGCCGGCCCATCCCATTGCACTTCCTGGATGGCGGTGACGTCTGCCTTATAGCAGACCAGGGCCTCTGCTAATTCTTCGGCTGCACGCGGTCTGTTAAGGGTCAAAACATTCCACGTGCAGATCCGAAGGTCGTTGTCCTTATTTCGATTGCTGGGGTCGTCAACAGTGAGTCCATCCATATCCGAGGCTTGTTCGTTTTTCGGAACCAATTTATTTTTCCCGTGATCGGGAAGTTACCCCTACGCACAACCCCCAACCAGGAGGACTAGTTCCCTTTTATACCCCTAGGACGAGGGGCCATATTTTCCGGAGTCAGTAACCCACTTCGGGGATATTGGGGCACACAGACTCGTAAACCCGAAAATCTATTTTTTATTTACTATTGTAAAAAAAAAAAAGTAAATAAATTAAACTTAACGTGATGTCATCACTTCATTTTAAAGGTATTCTATTTATTATTCGGAATGGGACTTTTCTACCACCCTGTATATTCAAAAATATTATATTCGTACCGCAAAATTAATTGTTAATTAATACAGAATACATATTGGCAATGGTGCCAATTATTCTTCAATTCAATTTGAAATTGAATAAAAGTGTCACCACAAAAGATCAACAAATTGCGAATTTCGTCGAAGTTTTTTGATAGCTTAGTGCAAAGCGTTTCCTCTAGCCGCCATCATCAATGAGAACTTTGGGAAAAGTTCAATTTATTGAAATGGGAAGGAAACGGACTTTTTTCTTTTACTTTCCTCGAATTTCAGTTGTGTGAAATCTGAAAATCTTTCAGTTTTTTTATTCTTTTTTTTTTGTCTAAGAAGGGATTTTGCACAAGACCCAAGACATCAGCCAGCAGACGGCTGTAGCATTCATTGCATTGAATCTCACGCTAAATTCGAATAGGATGAACGCAAAATCAGAAAGTGCACTTAGTCTGAGTGGTGGAGGAATAAATTATTTTTTTGACGTCGCATCTTTCGAATGTGCTAGGGATTGCGAACTAATGCCTGGGAGATTTGGTAAATGTACATAAATCTGTACCTGCGAGTTTATTTCATCTGCACAATGATTGATCCTTGTAGAAATTAGCAGTTTCTGTTAAGCATTGAATTAATTAGTATTGACATTCATTTACAGCTGCGACCTACAATACTAATACATATGTACATACATACATGTTGAATACCAACTTTATTTAGAAATGAAAGCACTTAGCGATGTGCATTAGTTTTTCGAAATGATATGTGCTGTCATGTCATAGAACATAGAGCGTTTACACGGAGGGTATATTCTGTCACAAGTTCTTCTAGCTGATGAAATCTTCATGACAAATTGTAATTAGCTGAGCCAAGTTAGTGAAATCAGTGAGAACCCAACTAGGTACCTGTATATTGTTGATGAATAAGGATTCGGAATAAAGATCAAATAATTCCGAATGAAGGCTTGACCTGAAGAACTGGAAGCATTGTGCCCACACAGATTTGAAGCTATCTAAGTAATGGGTTTTTCAGTAGGGACATAACAATTTCGTATGTGAATACAATGTCAAAACGTCAGTCAAGGTTTACGTTTTTATTATGGTGAAACTCTTTTCTCCTCTTTTTTCTCCATACAGCTACGGGAAAAATCGTTAGGCGGGATTCCAAGCCTAAAGGCTTGCCTACCTAACGCACAATGCCCCATCAATAGTCCGACAATGGTACCTATGCGTGGTCTGCTGATGAGTAGCACTTGCGGCCTAGAATGATTGCACATATCAAGATTACGCCGTCTTACATTTGCCTGATGCAGAGCTAATGCATATTGTATGTATCTTCTCGTTTTGATGGATATATGAAGACCTCCTCTAGCAGTTGAGAGCTCCTGTTTAGTGCCACTTTTGGCTACTTCGCCTGCTTCGCAATTTCGTGGGACATCTGAGTGAGGAACTCAACAGAAAGTGACATTACAATTATCTGAAATCTCATTCAGAGATGCTCTACATTGCTTTATTTAGATCTTATTATTGGTGGTTCCAGTGCTTTAATAGCTGCCTGGATGTCGGTGTAAATGACGATGTCCGCACTTGATACCCCTCTCATCGACATGCAGTCAGCGGCTTCACGAATAGCTATAACTCCCGATTGGAATACACTGTAATGGTCTGTTAGCCTAGAGAAACTGAAAACAGTGCAGCTCCTTCACCCTCGCTTGTCTTAAACCCATCAGTGTAAATTTCCAGTGCAGAATTATTGATAATCGTATTGTCTGCCCAATTCTGTCGGCTGAGAGTACGCGTGTGGTATTATGTGTCGAAGTCCAGGTTACGTAGCTTCCGTGGCTTCTATTTCTATATGCACAGGGTTGAGAATAGTGTGGTGCCCTGACTCGCTGGGTTACCATTACGATGACTCCGTCAATCGCAGCTCCGATTTCAACCTCTTTCAGATAAATTTCCAGAGAAAGGATATGTAGCATTGTGTTCAGTACCGGCTCGGAAGTTGTCCGGAGGGCGCTGGTAACGGAAATGCAAGTCGTTCGCTGAATCATACTTTTAAGAGACAGATAGCTAGTTTTATTTAATGCTGTCCACCAGAAAAGGATTCCATACCCATAGTATTGGTCGTACTACCGCTGTTTAGAGCCAGTGCAATATTTGCTCTGACGAACCCCACATTTGCTCCCTATAGCTTTCTTCCAAGCGTATACTACCGTAGCGGCTTTCTCAATACATTTACGTATGTTCAGTTTCTATGTCTGTTTTCTGCCTAGTATAAGACCCAAGTATTTGTCATGTTCGAAGAAACTTAGGTGAATTCCCCTCATTTTTGGTGGTGTTATTTCTGGAATTCTATGGGTTTTAATAAAAAGAACTAGCTCCGTTTTCGTCGGATTGGCATTAAGTTCGCAGCTATCTGACCACTTTACCAGCCTTGTAAGGGCTGTTTCCATGAGATCCCGTAGTGTTGCCCACTGACTGTTATAGCAATGTCATCTGCATAAGCTATAACTTTGAATCCTTCCTTTTCTAAGGTAAGGAGTAATTCGTTCACGGTAAGGAGCCACAGTTGTGGTGATAGTATCCCTTCTTGTGGTGCACCGCATTTAGCTGATCTTCCGGATTTACAACGGCCAAGTTCTGAAACGATGGCCCTCTTAACTACCATACATCTGGTTGATCATGTGACTTATTCTAGCATTGATCCTCAATTTTCTGAGACCCTTCACGATGCCCTCTGGTTTTATGTTGTTAAATGCCCATTCTTTGTTGGCCAGCGATTTTTTTATAGTGCCGACAAGGGAATGTAGTGCGGTTTTAACTGATTCACCTTTACTATAAGCCTGCGATCTCGAAAGTATTTTGAAGTTGATGTTATTACGGATGTAGATGTCCACCAGCCTTTCTAATGTCTTCAATATAAAGGAGAATAGTCTGAAGTCTTTTGATGTGATGTGTGTGGCTTTCCCGGTCTTAGTTGTCTTATAAAGACCACATTCACTTCTCTCCAAAGCTTTGATATGTGGGCGTTGTCTAGACAGGATCAGAATATTTTTATCACCCAGGTACGAAGAATGCCATATGACTGTTGCATTTCTGCTGGGATAATATTATCCGAACCTGCCGATTTGTATGGAAGGAAACTATTAATTGTCCATTGAAGCTTACGAACAATGGACAGAATAGAAGTGTGAGTGCTTCTTCTTGGATTTCGGACTTGGATTCCCTTTTTATTAAAAAAAAACAAAATCTCTGGCGGTGGGTCCAAGCTAAAGAATAGTCAACCTGATTCCAGTGGTGGTGTGAGCACATAGTAAACCGTGCCCAAAGAGCCAAGGCTGAGGATTAAATCACTCTCTAACTAGCTCTAGCTCGTTCAAGTGCTTTGGCAGAGCTTGTTGTAATAATGCTTTATCTATCGGGATGGACCACTTGTTCCCGGCTTCTTAAAAAACAAACGTAATTAAACAAAACAACACAACGAATTTCGAGGATGGTCCTCAACCGAACACAACAACTGCGACACTGACATCAGTCTTTGAACGAACGACCTGGCGTGTCACAAGGACGGCCAAGAGACAGCTTTACAGGCTGAGTACTGACAATAATACTGACGGCTACATCGTCCTCACTGACACGGATTCGGATTCGGTGGCGAGTTCTGATTCAGAAGTTGCAATCGTAATCACGTCTACCAACAGGCGACTTGGTGTAGCGGGACGTCCTACGGCTAATAAGGAGCACAATCCCAGTGCGAAGACGTACAAAAAATAAAGATAGGCAAAGTATGTCCTAGAGCGTCTTTTGAAGAAGCTAACTGGGATGAGGATGAACGAAAGTCTGCCAGATGGGCGAGAGCTTTTTTCGATGACAAGAGTAGCCAACCTGTTTCGGGAGGGCACTCTTGTGAGAGCTCCTACCAGGCCACTGTTCCAGGAAGGCTCCTATTGCTGTTAAGGGAATTCAGTTCGCTACGGGAAGCCTCCAAATTCATACAAGGTGGATGACCCAACTGTAATCGGGATGGCCCTCAACCAGTTTTGAAACCAGAAGGGACCCGGGCTTCTAGAGCATCTTTTTAAAACCCCAAAGAAGAACGGAAAATGTTGCAGCATTTTGCAGATTTTTCGAGTGGAGGCATTAGTGGCCCATTTTCCTTCCAAGACGACAATGAAAGAAACGTTCCAGTCAATGAAGAGCGCTATCCAGGCATGATAACCGATTTTGGGCTTGTCCCAACTATTGTTAAGGCAAGATGGGGCTATATGTCACACAAGCCATCCAACAGTCGGTTATATATGGTTATGAGTTCATCATAAAATACTAGGCACCATAGTGGGCCCATCGTGAACTCTAGGGAACTTTCACGATAAAAAACCTTAAACCAATTCGCTGATACATTTAATTTCCCTACAGAACTTAATTTTTTGCTCAATTTTGCTCAGTGAACCAACCTCATCCAAATTGTTGAAAAAGTATCTTCCTAGGTACTTTACTCTACTCCGAGCAATGGCTTGACATTCACATAGTATATGAGTAATATCCTCAGCGACATGTTAGATATATAATACCTGCATGTGTCCGTGTTCGTTAAACCTAATCTCATGGCGGGGTTTCTCAGAAGGCAATGGCCAGAGAGTATCCCTATCGGTATTCCTAACTTTGATCTGCTGAGCTTTATTAATTCTCCAGATTTTTTCCGATTTAACTTAGACAACAAGGCCTTAGAAACCCTGTGCCCTTCTAAGTTTGGCCATCTTGGGTCGGAAATATTGATAAATTTATAGAAAATAATTGTCTTAGCCACGGCCATTGTTGGTCTAATGCCTTCAAATACACGATTTACCGGGAGCTCTGCTACTTTTTTGGCCAGTCAGCACTTTCGTTACCCTCTATATCGCAGTGTCCAGGAACCAAACGTAATCCGACTAAGTTCTGCGAAGATAATGCTCTGAGAATTGTGCGGCAGCTCCAGACTAGTTCAGATTTAGTGATGTAGGACTCCAGCGCCTTTAGCGCAGCCTGATTATCAATGTAGAGTAAGGTCAGAAACTCTCCCTGGAACACACTGCATGTGTCTGGAAGGTTCAGAGCCACATGTTGGTCTATATCTCTCGAATATATGCCTGACTCCGATCGAAACTTTTTTCCTTTGCCAATCCACCCTATCAAGGTGTGGACACAGTACTTCGTAGGACGTATCGCAGTCGAGTGTACCAAGACTATCATCCGTTTCAACAGGGATGTTGGGGAATGATCCCTTAAGAATAAAACTAGGTCCGGTATAGCTAGATTTGAAGAGCCCTGCGTTAGTGAGACGAATCCCACTGTTTTGTAATTTCATTTGTAGATCCAGTGATAAAAGATACATAAAAGGCTCGAGTGCAGCCGTGGAAGTTGAGCGTAGTCCTCGTGCAGATAGAGAGAGCATTCTGAGCCTTACGGACTTTTTCCTGAACGTTAAGTTTCCAGTTTAGTTTTCAATCTGGAAAGTGGAATTTTGTATTTCGTGCTAAACCGTACTAGTTCTATTTTTTCCGAATGGACATGGAGTCCGCACTTTACAGCCCATCTTCCGAGCCTGTTAAGGGCTGATGCAATAATTTCGCTCAATATATCTAAGTATTTACCCTGTACTAAGATCACCACATCATTCGCGTAAGCAGTGATGTTAAACCCTGCATTGCATAGATTCTTAAAAATATCTTTGACAAGAACCCAGAGAAGAACCCATGACAAGAAGAGAGATAACCCCTCCCTGGGGGGTGCCTCTAGTAACCGATTTCCTTATTGAACTAAGTCCGAGAATGGGATAGATATTTCTCGTGACGAGCATCTTGCAAAGCCAATTGGTAATGCTATGCTCGACATTTATCCTTTCCAGGGCTCATTTAATTTCCCCTCTCGTTATCGAAAGCCCTTTCAATATCCAAAAAGGCAACTAATGCGAATTCCTTATGTTGAAGGGTGCTTTCTATTTTACCTACTACTTCATGTAGAGCTGTTTCTACCGATTTGGCATTTAAGTATGCTTGCTGAGATTTGCATAAATCCTAGTTGCAACACTTGCTTCTTATATGAATGTCAAGAAGCCTCTCACGTGTCTTAAGGAGATATGACGAAAGACTAATGGGTCTATACACTTTCACTGAAGTGTGGCTTGGTTTAACTGCTTTGGGTATAAATACCACCCGTCCCTTCATACCATACCTATGGTAGCCTATGCAATTTATGGAAATTTCCCTTATCCTGTTAATAACCTTAGCTGGAGTCTTTTGCAGCATAGCTGGCTGAATGCCGTCAGGAACCAGCGCTTTGAAGGGTGCGAAAGACCATCGTTGTTTCTTCCATGTGATGCGATGATTTAACTCTTCTTTTGACAACCTGTCGTTATCAGAATGCACATTATGTGTCGAAACAGTTCGAAACAGCTTCGACTAATGTTTCTAAAACTTCTTCACTACTTTCTGCCCACAATCCGTAAGATTTTCTAATGAAACTGGGAACTGCCGCATCTTTTGCCATCATTTTGCCGAGTCAAGAAGCTTCAGTAGTGTCTGCAATCGATTCACAGAATAGCTTCCAAGATTTCCTTTTAGATTGCTTGATCAAATATTTGAGTTCTTTCTTCCACTTTTTATATTCCTCCCATTTCATTGCATATGGTAAGCTTAGTGGATCAAATAAAATGAAAAAGACGCTCACCTCTGGTGTTGGTATTACTGCCCCATCTCTGCATCGTTGGAGAGAATAGGCTCCATGCTATATCGCATCATTCATTTGCTCTTCTCGAGAGGAAGGGAAGCGATTTCTTATTTAGGCTCAGCAAGAAGTCCTGGCTGAACTGCCTTCTTCAACACCCTGGGTCCTGTCTTCAACACTCTTCAAGTGTTCATCTTCATTTCCTTGGTTTGCATGTGAAGTCGACCGAGTAAATTGTGAGGGTACGTGTATGGAAGCGAAACCCAGACCCAAGCTTTAGGTGGAGTGTACTTAGCCAACTTTGCCACAATCACAGACTTAAGTAGAGAACTGCTCCATACTTCACCGACACCTCAAATTAACTCTATGAGAAAGTCAACGGAGGCTATATTCCACATGCAACAACCTTGAAGTCTCCATCCCAGCCAGCACCATCACTATCCTATGTGAAGGACAACTTATTCCACAGACCATCTTGAAACTTCTCCTCGATGGATATCCACTGGTTATCCAAGGTAAAGCGACCGCAAGACTTCTGTTCGTTGACTTCGGGTACACCGTTGACGTCGGGTACACCGGAGGCGAAATACCAGCTTTCACCTTTCTCGCTGCACTCGGTTCGACGACGTCATCGGATCTGCTCCTTTTGCTCTGGAATGCCTCTTTAACCACCCCAGCTGAAGTTTCCTCCCCACTCAAAAATTCCTGGTTTTCAATTATGGGCCCTGATCCACTCCTAGAAGCCTGCGTTGTTTCTCTGACTGTTTTGCCCTGAGCTTTGACAGCTTCAACGGTCAAACTTCCTTGACCTGTTCAAGCTGCGGCCTATTCCACGCCCACGCCGCTTCGCACTATCGACTTTACTTCTGCATTGCGTATTAGCAATAGCCCTATCTGTGCGACTGCGGAGGATGCAGCAGCAGCAAAGTGCTTGCCTACAGCGTTACCGGTCTCCTTGGTCGGTTTCCTACCATTTACGATGTTGGTGAGCATACTAGCCGGCTCACTACTGTCCTTAACTTTTGAAGTGAGAGTGCTACCTTCTCACTATTGTCCTTATCTAATATAGTGGGAGTAGTAGCCACCCCACTATTACCCTTGTCTACTGAAGTGAGAGTACTGGCCGCTTCACGTTTGGCTACATTGGTGATAGTGAGTGTGCAATCTGCATCCTCACAGTCACTAGCTAGCAAAAACTCTTCTAATTCTCTCTCCAAGCGAGTGATGGGAGACTGTGATTCCGATTCAATAGAATCATCCCTAAGTTCCACCGCTGTTGTGACTTTTCATTTTTGGTCCCACGAGTATGCACAATACAACTGTTCACCTTGGGTTACCGGCATGCCAAGGCACCCACAGGAGCTCGTTAGGACTCACTTATCCCCCAGTCTTCCAACCCTCGGCACGGTTCTAATGCTCATACCACCAGGGAGTTGAGTATCTGTTGTTACCTAGTTCTCAATGACAATAGGACTAACGGTCAGCACCCATTAAATCGATGCAATTCCAATTAGATACCTCAGGCATTAGAATGTCAAACAGTAGATGCAGCAATATCAGCGCATGTCTCGCTTCTAAAGAAATCTGGCCAGAGCTGGATTGTAGGAAAACCAGTAGATTTATTTCCGCCAATGGGACAAATCTCAGAATGATAGTTGGCGCCCTCACAGGGCACTGTCTGGTAGGCAAATATGCCAGAAGGCTTGGTCCTCTGTCCAACGATTTCTATAGAATCTGAAGAGACGAGGAAGAGGAGAAAACCATGATACATCTTCTGTGTACCTGTCCTGCTCTATCGGTCTTCAGAAGGAAATCCCTGGCCGAGTAAATTAATTTAAACAAAATAAAAAGCTTTGTCACTTCTTCGGTATGGGCGTACAAAGGAACTGATTGCCCTGCGTCTTGTCCGATTTGGGAAGTCTCCATGTAAGTTTCCGATGCCTGTAATCCGGTTTTTCGATAATGGTATCAGAATATTCCTTCTTTATACCCTATCCTAAGGGTATATTAAGTTTGACACATAGTTTGTAACATAGAGAAATAATCGAGATAGACCCTATAAAGTATATATATTCGTGATCAGCATCAATAGCGAAATCGATTGAGCGATGACCGTCCGTCCGTCCGTCCGTCCGTCCGTCCGTATGTCACCGCTTTTTGGGCCTTAAATTTTGAGCTAGGACGATGAAATTTCATATCTGGGCTTCTGAGAAAAAGATACAGTACAAGTGTAAAAATTTTTTAAATCCGCCCACTGCCACGCCCACTTTTTCATAACTTCACTAAATTATATGAAACCGAAAAATTTTGTTAAGACCAAATATTTAGGCATTCAGATTCCCTACAAACCACCCATACAAAAGTTTTGGCCACGCCCACTTTTTGGGGGCGTTTTCATCACAAAACCGGGTTTTGGGCCTTAAATTATTAACTAGAACGCTGAAATTTTATATCTGGGCTTATGACGAAAAGATACAGTAGGAGTGTAAATTTTTTTTACATCCGCCCACTGCCACGCCTACTTTTTTATAACTTCACTAAATTATATGAAACCGAAAAATTTTGTTAAGACCAAATATTTAGGTATACAGATTCCCTACAATTCACCCATAGAACAGTTTTGGTCACGCCCACTTTTTGGGGGCGTTTTCATCAAAAAACCGATTTTCATGAAATTTTACATGTAACATCCTCAAACGTTCGACATTATAGCTATATTTGAGTACAAAATGCAATTTGGCCACGCCCACTTTATAGAGAGGAGGATAGGGTATCATACGATCCGTTCCAGACGGATTGTAGCTTTTCTGTATGTTTTTGATCTAAGTGTGTTCCTGCTGAGCGGGGACAACCACCCAACCCAACCAACGACCACTTTGTGGGGGTGCTTTAAAAGAATGTAATATTATCGTTATAATTCATCAAAAATGCAGAACGCCACACCCATTTAATAAGGTCTAATTATTGGAAGAACAAGACTTGAATTTCAATCCGGAAAAAGTTTGTAAGCCAAAAATTATTGCAGAAAGACCTGCTTTCGTGCATTTTATTTTATTAATATTTGAGCTCTTAAACTTGTTCGTACAATTTTATAAAGCCTTAAATTAACGACTACAAAATTAAGAAGCTTTTAGAGAATACATTACTTCACGTAACCGTTTTTGTGATTATTTAAAGAATTTGTTATGCTCATTCAAAAGCCAATCTAATATTACTCCCGAGGCTAGAAATACCAGACAATCGCTTTGGTCAATTGGAAATTGAATTTATTGAAATTGTGAAAAGGAGAGAATAGTATATTCAATTAAAATCAGTGTCCACATGAAAGTCGACACTTCGAGAAGGATATACATACATACATGTATGCATATATGCAGGTACATCCATAATAATTACTGCCGTGGGCAAATTTTGAATTTAGGATATTGATGTTATTTCCAAATTTTAATAGAAAATCGGTGAGCTTTGCGGGTTAACGAGTAGTTCTCTCCGTATGTTTTATATATGATAAAGGAATCGGTTATGCATAACTAAATAACATAAATTAACATATACATATACAAGGGTGAACAGATCAAAGGTAAACTGGATAGTTTTCTCGTGTTTGACCACTTCTGCAGAAATCGTTTAAGATGTAGTTTTAGTAAATTGGAAGACATTTTTGTGTGTGTCCCATGGGTCCACACTCATATTTGAATAGTCTCGAAATCAACATCTGCTTTCGATACATCGCTGAAGTAAGTCTTCTGCATAAATACACTCTTTTATAAGATTCCACTTTAAACAAACCATAGTTCAAGAAAAATGTTGGTCAAGTCATACTACTAAGAAGAGAGTCTAGACTCCCATCCGAAAAGAGTAAGTTTGCTGAGTTTAGCAGAGAAATGCCAACCTTACTATTCAAACAGCAAATACAAATCAATGAGAGAACCATCTACTAATTTATAATAATGAACTTTTGAGCCTACAAAAAGAATGCAAATGAATACAAAAAATGCAAATGAATGCAAAGAATGCGAACGTAACCCTAATATGTCCACATGCCCCCACGAGGACGACTACACCGAAGCATGTTTCTACGGGCTCCTCGATGAAACGTGTTCTAAGTATGACGTTAAAATCATGCTAGCCAATCTAACTGCAAGATACGAAAGGTGGACCTCTTTGGTAGAACAGTTGGCAAGCATATGTAGACTACAAGACCCCACGTATGGTAACGGACTTATTGACTTTGCGGCGGGGCGTAACGTCATAATAGAAAGAACACAGTTTCCTCATCTCAGTAATCCCCAAGGGAACTTGGTTGTCTCTTGATCATGAAACTATCAATCAAATTGATCACATTGTGATCAATGCAAGGCATGCCTCCAGTATTCTGGAGGTCCGAACCTTCCGAACCGCTAACATGGACTCGGATCACTACTTTGTTGCATCTAAGGTACTAATGCGGATATCCCAAACGCCACAACAAAAAAGATATATTGTGAGAAGATATAACGTCAAAAAGTTGCAATCGCGAAAGATTGCCAGAATCTTCGTTGAACGGCTATCCCGAAATCTCTCAACGACTCCTATGGCGCCAGCATCAATGGAATATCATCAGCATATCTTACAAAGGGTTTGGCTATTAAAAAAAGACAGCCAGATAAATTCGAGATCCAAAGCGCAGTCCATCAAGGAACTTATTTGTCCTTATTTATATCACAGTTTAACATCTGACGACCTATGCTTAAAATATGTTCCTCCAAAAATGGCAACAGATATGGGTCTAGAGAATAAGGCGTAGATCCTTACGATCGGCAAGGAAAAAACACAATATAAGCACAAGCATCCCATAACTTTGTTTTGCTGTTGTCATTTTCTGTTCGTTTTCTGTCCGTCAGCTAATTCTCACTTCACATTAGCTTACACTAACATTCTTCTGCCAAAAAATGTATGTATAAGCCACTCTAATTGTAACGTCATTCACGCTCAATAACTCAAACCCATTAAATTCCCCCTATTATTCATTAGCATCAAATTGTATTACAAACTCCCAGATTAAGCTACTCCCGCACCATCCATTCCACTATAATTATCTCAACTCAAACCCAGTCATCTATAAATAATTTCATTAAATAAGTCCTTGTTCACACGTCCTCGTTGCAGCAGTTTACCCTCAACCAACCATGCATGGCACACAGGGTAGCTACCCCCAATATTTTTAAAAGCACTTAAAAACAGTGACTCTGGCTAAAACCATGACTCTCTAAGAACCATATTATTGCTAATAAGGGAGAAATGCAATGCTACATTCACTTTACGTACCCCATTAGAAACGCTATGAAGTAAAAGTAAAAAAAAAAATGTCCTTGCCTCATCCTGCCACCCGCACACATTCTTGTAAGTATCTCTGACGTATGAACGAGCAAATTTAATTTTAGTATAAATACCAAGGCTACCATAATTAAAGCTGTAATCCACTTCTTTCACTGATCAAACATAGATAGACACATAGTCGTACAGCGGAGACGGACGGTTCCGGGAGCTCTTGTATTTATCCATTACAGCGTCAATGTACACTGCAGAGTCATAAACGCGACGCTTGGATTACCAATCAATTATTTCTCAGAACAGGAAGGAAGATGTGCCACATCGGCACAGCCCTCCTGTGGGATTCAGCTTATGTTGGTGGAAATGTTTACATTAAGGATACACAAACGGAGCGAATTGTGTTTGCGCTCTCCACACTCTTTGGCAGTATGAAGGTATCCGTGATGAGCGGAACCGGGTGTTTAGATGCCGTAAGGATGGTTATCCTTTCGAATTAGTGCATTTGCTTACTGCTTAGCGCATTCACATGCTTGATGCGCACTTATATCGCGTTGTACCTCAAATGTGTGATTGTCTCTAACTATGTACATATAATAAGTAGTACCTAGTTGTGTATTTTATAAGATACATATGAGGAACCTTCGCGTCGGCCGTGATCTCGGTGTGAGATATCTGATAAATGGTGTCGATTACCTTTAGTTGCCTTTTCCGCTATGTACCAAGTCTCAACGATGAAGGTAAAGTTCCTAGTAGCATCGATTTATTTGTTTTAGCTATCAAGCTGCAACTTAAGTTGCCATAGAAACCGGGACGGAGGTTTACAAGTTTTTGTGTTTATGGAGATCATTCTCAGCAACAGGAAAAATCAATTTTGCTGGCCATCTGACGACGATTACTTGTGCGTGTAACCTAAGCCAGGATTAACTCTACTGCGTTGTCTTTTGGGATAAATATATGCACTGCTTTTATAGCAGCAAGGTCAGGTCGCAACTAGACTTCGGTGAGCTTACGGCAGCTTAAGGAAATGTCTTATTACATGGAAAGAGTATACCACAACAATAATGAAATTATGATCGGTTTCGTTAAGTTTTCGTTAATTTCTGTTGGCTTACGGAAAGTCCCAATGAAATGGAATATTCAGTAGGAAAATTTGACAGCTGACACAAAAAAAGAAGAAGTTGTCCCTTTCCATTTCAGCGCGCCACCTTAGGAGAGGTCTTCCTCTACTGCATCGTCCCTCTGGTGAGTATTCGAAGTATTTCCCGTCTGGAACATTATTGTCCATCAGTTCCACATGTCCCAACCATCTTAGTCGTTGTATTCGAACTCTTCGGACTAGGACTATAGCACTGTATAGCTCGTACAGCTCAGGATTGTATCTTCTTCTCCACTCTCTTTCTATGCAGACGGGACCAAAAATCACCCGAAGTATTTTTCTCTCATAATAACCGAGAGCGGCCTTATCCATTTATGCCATAGTACGTTGTTCTGCGCCGCGCCGTAGAGCAGTACTGGGATGATCAAGGTCTTATATAGGGATACTTTAGTTGTTCGAGAGAGGGCTTTGCTACACAATTGCCTTCTTAGCCCAAAGAAGTCTGAATTTATAGCGGATCCTAGGTAAACAAAGTCTTAAACTACCTCAAAGTTATATCTGTCAAGGGTGACATTCTGTCCGAAGCGTTGTCGGTGTTGTATGTCCTTTTTTATTGACAGCATATACTTTGTTTTGTCCTCGTCAACCGTTAAACGCATATTAGCCACTTCCGTCTCATTATGTCAATTTCAGCAGCATATGTAGGCAGTTGCACGTACTTTTGTACGTCTGATGTTGGCGTGTGAGTTGTGTACAATTCTTTCAAGAACGGCGTTGAAGAAATCGCCTGACTGCGCGAAGGTCTCGGTGAGGTCTTCCCGACATTGATGGAGCAGCATGCATTTCCAATCGTCATCCTGCATAATCTGATGAATTTGGCACGGATGCCAAAACTAGAAATAGCTCATCTCTATAGATGCTGTCATAGGCGAGTTGGTGAATATCGATTTGAAATTCCTGGGTTTGTTATCAAGATCTGCCTTAGTGTGGCCTATCAGAACCACACTGATATGAACCAATTAGGTTGCTGAAAAACGTTTTAAGCGTTCACACAGAATAGAAGATAAGTTCTTCTAAGCGACGCACAGTGGTTTCATTTGTATGGGAAGTGCGGTCAAAACTCTAAATTTAATTTTAACTGATGGAAAATAAATTAAATAATTAAAAAAGTGATTTGTTTTAAATATTATTTTATTTTGCAAAGAATTATATCAATAAATTTAAAATTTCTTTGGACAAAGTCGATTTTTTATTTTTTTTATACCCTATCCTAAGGGTATATTAAGTTTGACACATAGTTTGTAACATAGAGAAATAATCGAGATAGACCCTATAAAGTATATATATTCGTGATCAGCATCAATAGCGAAATCGATTGAGCGATGACCGTCCGTCCGTCCGTATGTCACCGCTTTTTGGGCCTTAAATTTTGAGCTAGGACGATGAAATTTCATATCTGGGCTTCTGAGAAAAAGATACAGTACAAGTGTAAAAATTTTTGAAATCCGCCCACTGCCACGCCCACTTTATCATAACTTCACTAAATTACATGAAACCGAAAAATTTTGTTAAGACCAAATATTTAGGCATTCAGATTCCCTACAATCCACCCATACAAAAGTTTTGGCCACGCCCACTTTTTGGGGGCGTTTTCATCACAAAACCGATTTTTGGGCCTTAAATTTTTAACTAGGACGCTGAAATTTCATATCTGGGCTTCCAAGAAAAAGATACAGTACAAGTGTAAAATTGTTTTACATCCGCCCACTGCCACGCCTACTTTTTTATAACTTCACTAAATTATATGAAACCGAAAAATTTTGTTAGGACCAAATATTTAGGCATTCAGATTCCCTACAATCCACCCATACAAAAGTTTTGGCCACGCCCACTTTTTGGGGGCGTTATCATCAAAAAACCTATTTTGATAAAATTTTACATGTAACATTCTCAAACGTTCCACATTATAGCTATATTTGAGTACAATATGCAATTTGGCCATTCCCACTTTATAGAGAGGAGGATAGGGTATCATACGATCCGTTCCAGACGGATTGTAGCTTTTCTGTATGTTTTTTAATTGTTTTTATTACCGATATCATAATCCAAATTTTCAAAAATTTCTCGTTGGGATTCTACGATGCGTTCAGCTGTATGATTAACGAGTCCTTGAAGCGAAACTTCAGCTAATGAATCCGATATTTTTATTGTTTGAAGTGCTGGGTAACATTCTTGTTTCGCTTTAAGAACTTTTACATAGCTTGGAAAAACATCGGCTTCAGTTTTTTGGTTTACCAAGTTCCTGATGACTTGGTACTGATGTTTTGACAATTTTTCCTCAGCCAAAAGCTTCAAAGCATCATTTGAATCAAGTTGTTTAATTTGAACATTTTCTTTGAACTCACATTTTTTTAAAGCACAAGCGATATCTTCATCGATGACGTCAACGATCTCTGCAATACGTCTTCTCTTCGTTCTAGACGAGCTTTCCAAAAATGGCTTTTTTGGTCTGCCTTGACGTGTTTGCGAATTATTCTCATCTGCTCGGTCTTGTACAGAACTAAAATCTTCCTCGAAATCAGGCCAGGCACTGTTTTCAGATAAAAGTATGTTTTTTTTTCTTTTAGCAAGCCTCCCACCTTCTTTGAAAGGAATTACAGAGGTTACTTATCTTCTTTTTTGCTTCTACATCTTCGATATTATAAATTTGTTTAAAAATTGTCCATGTTTCGTTAGATCTTGCATAACTGACACCTTTCTTCACCGAATGCCAAATGTTAAAAATATCGATTTGCTTGATCATATTGCTTCAAACTAAAAAAAAGGGGAAATCAGTGTTTTACTTCGGGTCAAAATTTTAAGGTGCCAATCTGCGCTCAAAAAGCCATACATATTCTGAAAGAAGAAAAATAACTCTAAATTTTGATATATAAATTATAACCGGCATTTATCGGCACTTGATGTGTTTTTCTTTAGAAAAAAAAAAAACAAATCATGCCTCAGTTCCAATGGAGGTCAAAAAAAAAAAAAACTTCAGAAAACCATTTAAATCCCTTCATTATATATTGTTTTATTATTCGCATCACCTTTTTTCCAAAATTAACTTTAAACAATCTACTAAAATAAATCAAAAATCTTACTGTCACTTAACTGTCCCGTTATCATAGATAATTACTGCTTTAAAAAAAAAACAATTTGATTAACTTTGAAATTTTGACTTTTGGCCTATGGGAGGAACCACTGTGCGACGTTGAGGAGACTTATTCCTCTATAGTTGGCGCAGTGTAGAGTGTCTTAGGGTCCGGATCATGCTGAAAGGTTATCTCTTCTTGGAAAATGGGTAAAGATCGAACTATTTTTAAGAGATGTTGTCTTAGGATGTTTTTATATAAATTTTTATCCATAGTACCATCTATCAGACACAATTCACCCACACCACAAGCGGTAAAACAGCCCCACAACATGATAGAATCCCTACCATGTTTCACAGTCTGGCTTGGCTTCCATGACTCTCCATATCTTTTCCAGGCCCAAGACCTTCCATCCGTGCAATATCGATTAGTTTTTAATTTTTTAGTCTTCGACACTACTTTTGTAAATTTTTTTTTATTTTATAAATCAAGTGAATTACGTATTAATAAAATGTTATTTTTGTCTTAAATAAGTTGCATTTATTTTTGAACACATGTGGAAAATAGTTCTTAGCAGGTACTATTAAAATAGTTTTGCACCTAACTGTATATACTTTTGGAGTCATTCTAGTATATATGAAGAATTACCCACTATCCAACTTCGTGGACTTCATTGCTTCGAAGGAGACTGCAAAAAAACCCCTGCTGGTTTCTATTACGATTTGTTTGGCGAACACTACATTATCGCTTTTTCATTTTTTGCAATAATTGTAATTGTTATTTTTTTTAACTTATTTTCCATTTTGTAAAATGGAAACGGACTTCGTTAAAATAGAGAAAAAAAAATAAGACCCCCAAGGACTTATGTCTATAAAACACAAAAAATCCCAATGACTGGGACCGCTACAAAGAAAGTAAATGGAGGTTCAAAAATAGAACAACATAGGCAAAGAGAGCAGCCTGGAAAAACTTCTGCAGTGATATTGAATACACCAAAGACGCTGCCAGACTCAAGAAAGTTCTGACAAAGGTTCAAACAGTTCCGGGATTCCTCAAAAAAAAAAAAAACAAATGGCTCCTGGATGGACTCATCTACAGCCATTTCCCGAGCTACTCCTTCACCAACTCACACCCCATAGACAGGGTCAGCAGTTTAGAAACACATATGACCGCTCAAATAATTGACAAAAAGAAAGTACTATGTGGCATTGACACCTTCTCCTCCTATAAAGCGCAGGGACTTGACGGGGTTATCTCCATGATGCTACAACCAAAGGCTAAACAAATTAGGTACCAACAACCTGTGGACTTTCACCGTGAGAATCGCATCTCAACACGCAGATGCATCATAGGTGCGGAACCTTTTTCATTCCAGATTTGCTATTAAGGTAATAGATTGTCATAAAATTTCCCATAAGGCCGCCATCTTCATATATAAAATGCTATCAAGATATGATTGGTTGTTTTCGAGCTCAACCGACGATGCGCTAAGAATAGGGGACGCAAGCGTCAAAAAATGGTCCAGCGCTAGTATTAACGTTAAATCTAGTTCTAATAATAATAATATAACTAACCGTAACTCTAAGTCTAAGCCTAAGAATGAACCTAAATCTAAGAATAGTAATAAGTTATCTAAACCGATTCCAATCTCCCGTCCGAACTGGTGACTCAAAATAAATATATTTCCATACTTTACGTCTCCGACCTGCATCTCCTATCAACCCTCTTCTTTTAAACCTTTCGGCGTCGTCCCACCGAAGCCCACGCAAAAACGCGTTTCATTTAACTTAACCCCAAACACTCATACTGCCTCCTCTCACCCTCTTCAAGCCCCAGCACCACCTACCCCTACCACCAACCACTTCCCTAATTTCAATCTCACAACCGGAGCCAAATACCCTAACTTCATTAGCTCTCTACCCTAAATCCTACCCCTAATGATGTATCCAATCCGACTCCTAACATTCTTTCCTCTTCTATCTCCCCCCAGCCGCTCCTATTATTAACCCTCTTTTGCCTCCCCACGTCAAACTAACTCAACGAACAATTGATACCATAGACACCACAGAATGTCGTTATGCACTCTCCAGGCTTAGAGACAAAAATATTTACTAGATTATACGCCTCTTTCTTGCCTATATTCACGACAAACCTGACTCAGTTTGTTATGAGGGTAAAACCAAAACAAGCGTGATGGTTTCCATCCAACAGGAAGGTTTACCTATAGAACTGAATAGCATCAAGAAAATGTATATCAGGTTCCATGACATCTTCAATATGTCCCCCCAAAAAGGAGCGGCTGATCTTGCTGCTTTTAATAATTATGTTCATTCTAAAAGGATAACGCATCTCCAACGGAGCCGTAATGACCACAATAAGTTTTTTCGTCCATAACTCGTCACCCTTGGCAGTATCTCAACCACCCTTCCACCTTCCTCTTCTCTACAAACTTCCTATTACTTTTTACTACCAGAACGTAAGAGGCCTGCGGTCAAAAACCCATGCTGTTTTGCGCCAAACCCATGCTCTCCCGTTCGACATATATGCTCTGACTGAAACCAATTTGATCCCCGACATAAAGAGCCACGAGTTATTTCCCCCTACTTTGAATGTCTTTCGAGATGATGACCATAACCACCCTTTAGATGACCCCCCCTCTCGAGGCGTTCTACTGGCTATCCACAATGACCTCGGCTCTTCCCTCATTGCTACTTCTTCCTCTTCTGAGATCGACTTCGTTTCAATAAAAATAACTCTTCCCCGCAGATCCTTGTATGTTATGTGTTGTTACATTCTACCGGCCCAGCCTATCGAATCTTACTAACTTGTTATCGACGCGATTGATCAATTAATCGAATTATCTGATTCCCTCGACGACATCCTTATATTTGGCGACTTTAATCTCCCTCAATTGCGCTGTACTCCATCCGATGACGAATCCTTCTTTATCGCTTCAAATGTTAGCTCAACTAAGGAATGCCTCTTCATAGATCGGCTCACTGATTCAAGTCCATGCCAAGTTAGTAGTGTCTCTAATTACATGGGTAGACAATTAGACCTTATTTTCACAACTGATCCTATCAACTCCTCAGTCTCGCTCTGTCCCCTATAACTATCGACTATTGATAACTTTCATCCCCCCCTTCTTTTTTCACTTTTCCATAACGTTCTATCCCAGTCCACGTACTTCACTCTCTTCTAGTCTCTTCTTACGACTTTCATAAAGCTAATTTCCACCAAATTAGTGCCTATCTGAGTAGAGCTTCATTTGATTTTGCAAATTTATCCTTAAACGATGCCATCTCGAGTTTTTACAGAGTAATTTTCTATGGTATTTCTCTTTATGTCTAGCCATGAAACAGTATCTACATCTCCCCCCTGGTACAATCGCAAATTTCGCAACTTACGCAACAAGAGAAACAAGTTTTGGGCAATTTTCCTTCGTACCAATTCCGTTTCTGGACTTTTCCAACTACCTTGGTTATTACCTTCAATTCAGCCAGCTTTATAATTCTCTCTACCAGATTTATCTTAATAACAAAAAAATCTTATAAACGACCCTAAGTCTTTTTTCTAACGGTTACCCTCCCTCCCTCTCTTCTGAAAATATTTCATCAACTGATTCACTTACCATTGCCAACTTTTTTTGCCACCTATTTCAAACAATCTTTCGCCGACAACTCCTTCGATCAATATCCCTCTTACTTCAATCATCTACTTAACTTCTCTGGTGGTCCCTTTCTGTCTCAACACTTTGATCCTACTCTTATCGAAAATAAATTGCTGGGTCTTAATGATGAATTCTCGCCTGGTCCGGATGGTCTCCCTGCCATCTTTGTCAAAAAATGTTCGTCCAATCTCTCCCTTCCCCTCTCTCATCTCTTTCGCCTATTTCTTTCTCAGGGAGAATTTCCTCAGATTTGGAAAACCTCTTATATAACCCCGATTCACAAAAAGGGGTCAACTTTCCCATATACCCAAACCCTTCGAAAGTATTTTATACAAAGCTTTAAGCTTTCAGTGCAAGTCTCTTATTTCCCCTAACCAACAAGGCTTTGTAAAAGGTAGATCAACTACGACAAACCGCGTCGAATTCGTGTTATTTGCCCTCTCTGGCTTAGAGAATGGCAAGGAAGTAGACGTCATTGCAACTGATTTTAGTAAAACTTTTGATAAGATATCTCATAACCTGATCCTTTTCAAATTGTCTGCCCTCGGTTTCGAACCCATATTGTTAAAATGGATATCTTCCTACCTGAAAGACCGTTATTATAGTTTTCGTTTCAGATCCGTCCTATCGGCTCTTTTTTCGGCAATCTCTGGTGTACCACAAGGCAGCCATCTTGGCGCCCTTTTCTTCATTCTAACCATAAACGATGTCAATAAGATTATAAAACACTCCTCCCTTTCGCTCTACGCTGATGATACCAATTTTTTTAAAACCATCTCTTCACCTCAGGACTACTCCTTCAACAGGACCTAGACAGTTTTTCGCACTGGTTCTCCAAAAACTGCTTAGAACTTAATATCGTCAAGTGCCAATCTATTACCTTATCACGTAAACACCACGTATCCCCTCAACGCCCTTACCTTCTCCACGGTCAGCCTATATCTATCGTTCAATCTCTTCGCGACCTTGGAATATTGTACGATAGGGAGCTAAACTTCCGTTCCCATATTGATGAGATAATCTTGAAAGCTAACTCATCTCTTGGCTTTGTTAAACAGTGGTCTAATGAATTCTCTGACCCTTACATGACTAGATCCCTCTACATTACCTTTGTTCGTCCTTTACTTGAATACGCCAGTCAAGCATGGTCCCCCTATAAGCAAGTACATGTGTCAAGAATTGAGAACATTCAACGTCGTTTTCTTCGGTTTGCCCTTCCAGGTCTTTCTTGGAACGACCCACTTATCCTGCTTCCCTATCAAGAGATGTTGCAGACATTCTTTTCATTCATCGACTGCTCTCAGGCTCCATCGATTGCGCATCTCTTTACAACTTAATTTTCTTCAACACTAACCCACGTAACTTACGATGCCCCGTTTGTTCTATCTTCCGACCCACCGCACCTTATATGGCTCAAAAGAACCAATCTCCCGTATGCTGCGGAAAGTTAACTTAAACCTGATCCAGTTTGATTAGCTTTAAGGTATAGCTCTTAATTTAGTTTTTAAGTAAATTGTTAGTTTTTAAGTTAGTTGTAGCTTTTTATTAAGCAAAATAAATGGGGGCCGTCGCCCCCACCACCAAAATTAAAATTAAATTAAATTAAATTAAAAATACAAAGGTCAAAGGCTTTTTCCTTTCCATGGCTCACAAAGATTTTCACAGGTTGCTTAAGCTGCACCTATGTACCCAAATCATAGAGAGAAGTTAACGTCATTTTTATATCCAAGGCAGGAAACCCCAGCCACATCACAGCAAAGGATTTTAGACCGATCAGTCTAACTTCCTTTCTTCTCAAAACCTTAGAAAGAATATTAGATATACGCATTTGCTCCAAACTTAACCCAAGGGACATCTCACCTGCCCAACATGCCTATATGAAGGGCCGATCAATTGAGACAGTGCTACATGAGGTGGTTACTATAATCGAGAAATCACTCCACCAAAGAGAATATACATTAGCAGCTTTCCTGGACATTGAAGGGGCCTTTAACAATGTAAACTTGAAATCAGTCAGGTCACCACTAGACTATAAGCACGTGACTTCTACCCTATCAGATTAGATTGACTGCATGCTCAATGCCCGAAACATCAAATCTGTACTGGGTAATATCCAAGCTCATGCTGTGGCCTCGCACGGTACCCCCCAAGGAGGCGTCTTATCACCACTACTCTGGAACCTAGTAATCAACGAAATACTAATTAGATTAGACCAAAACGGGGTTAGGGCCGTCGCATATGCTGATGATGTTGTCATATTAGCAACTGGTAAATTCTTGCCCATAATCGTTGACCTGCTACAAACAGCGTTGAACGCCCTAAACAACTGGGCCAAACACTATGCGGTCCAAACGAACAAAAAACTGAACTAGTTCTCTTCACAAATAAGAGAAATATACACGAATTCGAGCCACCCTGATTGAATGGGGCTCAACTTCAAATATCAGACAATGCTAGATACCTATAGTGCATACTAGATCACAAATTGACATGGAAAGAAAATATACTAGAACGTACTCGATTGCTTTTTACATATGCAACAGAATCTTCGGGAAAAAATGGGGGCCAAAACCAACCACAATCCACTGGATGTACACGGCCATCGTTAGACCTATCCTTACGTACGGCGGTTTCGTCTGGTGGCCCGCAGCCGCAAAAGCCACAAATCTAAACACCCTCACAAGGATCCAACGTCTAGCCTGGTAGGTACCACAAGCGCAATTAGAACGACACTCATCGCTGCTCTTGAAACCAAGCGCCCTACGCCTCCCCACATGGATTTCAGCCTCAATCTCGATTCCAAATTTCCCTCTAGGAGAGCTGGACAAATGGGAATATCATTAATCCCGACTCCATATCTATTTTCATGGATGGGTCAAAAATGGAAGAAGGTACGGGCTTAGGAAGTTTTTCAGAGGCACCTCCAATCGCCCGGTCCTGGAAACTCTCCAACCACGCTAGTGTGTTTCAGGCAGAAATTTATGGTACAACCGAGGCCTGCCGGGACTTATCCACTCTGAATAATAACGTACATAGACAGTCAAGCAGCCATCAAAGCCATTACCTCCATCTCAATCAACTCGAAATTGGTCAAGTGATGCAAAGAGGAACTCAAATCCTTGAGCTCAAAGCACAACATCACGCTATACTGGATTCCGGGACACATGGGCCACCACGGGAATGAAATGGCCGATGAGCTTGCGAGAAAAGGATCAGAAGCAAAAGACATAGCAGTAGACCATTCAGTCCTAACGCCCATTAGTCTCCTCATGTCCAAAATCACTTTGGACTTTCTCAACATGGCCAACACAAGGTGGAGAACTCTCCCGTCATGCCGCGTCTCGAGAAGACTTTGGGCCCAATACAACAGAAGAAGGACTAGGAAACTCCTATCGCTGAATAGACCACAGCTGAGCTGTGGTATCTCATAGGTATTCTCACAGGCCACAACTCAATGGCGGCCCACCTCAGAGCCGGGAACACAATGGATCCGTTGAGATCCGAATGAGGCTACCTATCTACCTCAATCCAAAACCTACCACGGAGCATCCTTCTGTCCTTTTTATACCCTATCCTAAGGGTATATTAAGTTTGACACATAGTTTGTAACATAGAGAAATAATCGAGATAGACCCTATAAAGTATATATATTCGTGATCAGCATCAATAGCGAAATCGATTGAGCGATGACCGTCCGTCCGTCCGTCCGTCCGTCCGTATGTCACCGATTTTTGGGCCTTAAATTTTTAACTAGGACGCTAAAATTTCATATCTGGGCTTCTGACGAAAAGATACAGTACAAGTGTAAAATTTTTTTACATCCGCCCACTGCCACGCCTACTTTTTTATAACTTCACTAAATTATATGAAACCGAAAAATTTTGTTAAGTCCAAATATTTAGGTATTCAGATTTTCTACAATTCACGCATAGAACAGTTTTGGCCACGCCCACTTTTAGGGGGCGTTTTCATCAAAAAACTGATTTTCATGAAATTTCACATGTAACATCCTCAAACGTTCGACGTTATAGCCATATTTGAGTACCAAATGCAATTTGGGCATGAGCACTTTATAGAAACGAGGATAGGGTATCATACGATCCGTTCCAGACGGATTGTAGCTTTTCTGTATGTTTATACCCTATCCTAAGGGTATATTAAGTTTGACACATAGTTTGTAACATAGAGAAATAATTGAGATAGACCCTATAAAGTATATATATTCGTGATCAGCATCAATAGCGAAATCGATTGAGCGATGACCGTCCGTCCGTCCGTCCGTCCGTCCGTCCGTCCGTATGTCACCGCTTTTTGGGCCTTAAATTTTGAGCTAGGACGATGAAATTTCATATCTGGGCTTCTGAGAAAAAGATACAGTACAAGTGTAAAAATTTTTGAAATCCGCCCACTGCCACGCCCACTTTTTCATAACTTCACTAAATTATATGAAACCGAAAAATTTTGTTAAGACCAAATATTTAGGCATTCAGATTCCCTACAATCCACCCATACAAAAGTTTTGGCCGCGCCCACTTTTTGGGGGCGTTGTCATCACAAAACCGATTTTTGGGCCTTCAATATTTAACTAGGACGCTGAAATTTTATATCTGGGCTTCCAAGAAAAAGATACAGTACAAGTGTAAAATTTTTTTATATCCGCCCACTGCCACGCCTACTTTTTTATAACTTCACTAAATTATATGAAACCGAAAAATTTTGTTAAGACCAAATATTTAGGTATACAGATTCCCTACAATTCACCCATAGAACAGTTTTGGTCACGCCCACTTTTTGGGGGCGTTTTCATCAAAAAACCGATTTTGATAAAATTTTACATGTAACATCCTCAAACGTTCGACATTATAGCTATATTTGAGTACAAAATGCAATTTGGCCACGCCCACGTTATAGAGAGGAGGATAGGGTATCAGACGATCCGTTCCAGACGGATTGTAGCTTTTCTGTATGTTTTTTTTCTAGATACATGTTCGTCTCATCCCACAACCGTGTCAGATGGCGATAGCAACCAGCTCACATAGGGGTGTTAACCCCTTCTTCATGTCGATGCTTACAAGCTGATTTTGTACATAGCCTCTAAAGCCACGATCGCAGTCACGACTATGTTATCACGTCCTCTCAAGGTAAAAATATTCGTCACGCCTGATCAACGGAGTGATGGCTTTCAAAATCAGCCATACATTGACGAGGGCACCTAATAACTACTAAAACAAAAAAAAAACAAATCACAAAGACTAGTTAAACAAAAATGCTGTTTCTCACGATTTTTACGATCCCCAGTTCTTCGGCTGGCACCAAAAAAAAATCCTTGAATTTAAAAGCCCCAATACGGGTACTACGCCATATAAAAACATAGAGAAAGCTGCAATCCGTGTGGAATGGATCGTATGATACCCTATTCTCCATCCCATGCAGCCTTTATAAAGTGGGCGTGAACGTATTGCATTTTTTTTACTGAACTACGACAATAACTTGGAACGTTTGAGGATGTTACATGTAAAATGTCACCAAAATCGGTTTTTTGATCAAAGCGCCCCCAAATTGTGGGCAAATATGGCCACGTCCATTTTATAAGAGCTGCATAGGAAGCAGGATCATATTGACGGATTGTAGCTTCTTGGCGGATTCGAAGCATGCTAGAGGTCCTTCAAGATGTCAACAGGTAGTCCATGACCATCTCCGACAGTCTAGCCTCGATACTACCCCATGCTTCACTCATCGTATTGCTGGCGAGAGAGCCTCCGTACTGGAGGTCAGCAGCTCGTCTTTCGATAAGGAGCCAATGTCCGCCATCCCATCTATACATATTTGTTTCGTTTTTTTAAATTAATTTATTTGATTAATATGTTTTCGTTTATCATTTGTGTTTTTTTTTTTTTTAAATCCTAATAGTAGATTTTATATTACCGATCTCGCGTGGGCATCGATAGGTCTATGTCGATTATTTCTCTATGTTACAAACTATGTGACAAACTCGTGTGCGCTAAAATATCTCTATCCAAACAGAGCGTATACATTCTCTGCTGCTGTATTCGCCCTTCTCAGTCCATCCAAGTATACCAGCTAGCTGTTGACTCTCTATTGGACGTCGCTGGTCCCGGTGACGATTTTATAATTGTTGGCGAATTCAACCTTTCCATTGGGCTCCATCAGAGGAATCATCTTTTGTTCCAATTAATTCCTCCTCAGCAACGGAAACCCTCCTTACTGATCGTTTTTTCGACTCCGGCCTTTTTCAGATTAGTAGTATCACCAACAACCTTGGTAGGCAGCTCGATCTCATCTTCTCATCCGACGCCCATAATTCTCTGGTTACCGCGAGTACTCATCTTCTTTCCACCCTTGACCGCTATCACCCTCCTCACGTTCTGACCTTCTCATATGGTCACGATAACTTTACCGTCGATTCTGAGAACTCTCTTTCTTTCAACTTTCGAAAGCTGACTTCGCCAAACTTAACAACCTTCATTTAAACTTCAGCACCTTTCTAAACAATAACACTTTCATTGATATCGCTCCCAATTTCTTCTACACAATTATTATACCCTATCCTAAGGGTATATTAAGTTTGACACATAGTTTGTAACATAGAGAAATAATCGAGATAGACCCTATAAAGTATATATATTCGTGATCAGCATCAATAGCGAAATCGATTGAGCGATGACCGTCCGTCCGTCCGTCCGTCCGTCCGTCCGTCCGTCCGTATGTCACCGCTTTTTGGGCCTTAAATTTTGAGCTAGGACGATGAAATTTCATATCTGGGCTTCTGAGAAAAAGATACAGTACAAGTGTAAAAATTTTTGAAATCCGCCCACTGCCACGCCCACTTTTTCATAACTTCACTAAATTATATGAAACCGAAAAATTTTGTTAAGACCAAATATTTAGGCATTCAGATTCCCTACAATCCACCCATACCAAAGTTTTGGCCACGCCCACTTTTTGGGGGCGTTTTCATCACAAAACCGATTTTTGGGCCTTAAATTTTTAACTAGGACGCTGAAATTTCATATCTGGGCTTCCAAGAAAAAGATACAGTACAAGTGTAAAATTTTTTTACATCCGCCCACTGCCACGCCTACTTTTTTATAACTTCACTAAATTATATGAAACCGAAAAATTTTGTTAAGACCAAATATTTAGGCATTCAGATTCCCTACAATCCACCCATACAAAAGTTTTGGCCACGCCCACTTTTTGGGGGCGTTATCATCAAAAAACCTATTTTGATAAAATTTTACATGTAACATCCTCAAACGTTCGACATTATAGCTATATTTGAGTACAATATGCAATTTGGCCATGCCCACTTTATAGAGAGGAGGATAGGGTATCATACGATCCGTTCCAGACGGATTGTAGCTTTTCTGTATGTTTTTTGATTGTCTTCTCCAATCTATCCCCTATGTGCCGTGTAAAAACTGCTCATCTAATCCTCCCTGGTACAATTACGTACTCTCCGCAATGTCAGAAATAAATTATGAAAAACTTACCTGACATCCAGATCTGCCTTAGACTTTTCAATCTACCAGCAAACTTAATCCCGCTTTTCCATCCTCTGCGAATCCCTCTACCTCGAATACCTCAATAAAATGCAATCACAGATCCTAGGCGTTTTTACCAATTTATTCACATTAAATGAATGCCCGATGGCTTCCCTTCTACTCTAAAATTATTCAACACATCATCTGCTGACCCTAAAACAATAGCCAACCTCTTTGCCACCTTTTTCAGCCAATCGTATAGCGAACAGCCTCACGAACCGGAACTGCACTATTTCAACTACCTGAATAACTGCCCTCAAACTTCCCTTGCCTCAGTCGACATTAGGACAGACATAGTACGCGAAAAGATTAATCGGCTTAAGGATGACTTTTCCCCCGGTCCCGACGGTCTGCTCGCCATATTCTTAAAAAAATGCGTAAATGCTATATGTCAGCCCCTCACAACTCTATTTCGACTCTCACTTTCTCAAAGAGTTTTTCGAAAATTATGGAAGTATTCTATTATTTTCCCTGTCCATAAAAAAGGCAGCGAAAGCGAAATATCTAACTACCGACCCATAGTCAAACTCTCTTCAATCCCCAAGCATTGTCTACGACTCCCTATATTTTCACTGCAAATCTATTTTCTCCACACAACAGCACGGTTTCTTGAAGGGCAGGTCCACTATGACTAATCTAACTGAATTCGTCTCCAAAACACTACAAGCATTAGAGGAAAGTAAGGACTTCAGTAACGCTTTTGATAAAATATGCCACCTAACTATTTATCTTAAACTTAAAGCGCTCGGTTTTCCACCCTTTCTCATTTCTTGACTAAAATCGTACCTTGAGGAGCGACAGTACAGGGTTCTCTTCAGATTTTCAATCTCTGACGCCATTAACGCCCTTCAGGTGTTCCTCAAGGCAGTCACCTTGGTCCACTGATCTTTGTCTTAACAATAAACGATGTTGGTCACATCATAAAATACTCTGAGCTGTCTATTTACGCGGATGACATGAAAATCATCAAGATAATATCTCTACCCCAACAGATTCTCTCTTACTTTAAAACGACCTAAATTCTTTCTATACCTGGTGCGACAAAAACCTCTAAGAACTTAATGTCTGTAAATGTTAATCCATTACCTTCTCCCGTAAGCGACTCGCCCCATCCCTCAGAAGCTATTACTTTCGGAACGAACCTATTCCCTCTGTCTCTTCTATACGCGAACTGTCTATTATCTGTGACAGGGAGCTTAACTTTCGTTCCCACATTGATCAAATCATACACAAGGCCAATTCCTCTCTCGGTTTCGCGTTACGTTACAAAATTCCTTTACATTACCTTTGTTTGACCGCTCCTCGAATACGCCAGTCAAGTTTGCCGTTTTTTTTCACGGCAACCACTCCCTTAGAATTGAAGTTGTGCAGCGCAGGTCTTACCGCAACCTGAGGTCTTACCGCTTTTTCATCTCCCTCACCACCGTACCAACCAACTACGGCCATTTCGAACCAATTTCCAGAATGGTGCGTCTGGCCAACAATGCACAGAATACCTTGGTGTGGTATTTCTGACTAGCTAACCGTGGTGGAGTACATTCATCTATCTCTTTCTTAAGATCTTGATAAAGTAGATCAATTTTATTAAGCTTGATTCGAAGTACTTTATTTTACAAGTTGCAACAAGCTTCTGTTTTCCAGTCCCACGGTTTCAGAATTTTGTCATTTATTCATTTATGTGTTCCACTGATTTACGTTATTTTCGTTTTTATACCCTATCCTAAGGGTATATTAAGTTTGACACATAGTTTGTAACATAGAGAAATAATCGAGATAGACACTATAAAGTATATATATTCGTGATCAGCATCAATAGCGAAATCGATTGAGCGATGACCGTCCGTCCGTCCGTATGTCACCGCTTTTTGGGCCTTAAATTTTGAGCTAGGACGATGAAATTTCATATCTGGGCTTCTGAGAAAAAGATACAGTACAAGTGTAAAAATTTTTGAAATCCGCCCACTGCCACGCCCACTTTTTTATAACTTCGCTAAATTATATGAAACCGAAAAATTTTGTTAAAACCAAATATTTAGGCATTCAGATTCCCTACAATCCGCCTATACGAAAGTTTTGGCCACGCCAACTTTTTGGGGGCGTTTTCATCACAAAACCGAGTTTTGGGCCTTAAATTATTAACTAGGACGCTGAAATTTCATATCTCGGCTTCCAAGAAAAAGATACAGTACAAGTGTAAATTTTTTTTCCATCCGCCCACTGCCACGCCTACTTTTTTATAACTTCACTAAATTATATGAAACCGAAAAATTTTGTTAAGACCAAATATTTGGGTAAAATACAGATTTTGATAAAATTTTACATGTAACATCCTCAAACGTTCGAGGTTATAGCCATATTTGAGTACGAAATGCAATTTGCCCACGCCCACTTTATAGAGAGGAGGATAGGGTATTAGACGATCCGTTCCAGACGGATTGTAGCTTTTCTGTATGTTTATACTCTATCCTAAGGGTATATTAAGTTTGACACATAGTTTGTAACATAGAGAAATAATCGAGATAGACCCTATAAAGTATATATATTCGTGATCAGCATCAATAGCGAAATCGATTGAGCGATGACCGTCCGTCCGTCCGTATGTCACCGCTTTTTGGGCCTTAAATTTTGAGCTAGGACGATGAAATTTCATATCTGGGCTTCTGAGAAAAAGATACAGTACAAGTGTAAAAATGTTTGAAATCCGCCCATAACTTCACTAAATTATATGAAACCGAAAAATTTTGTTAAAACCAAATATTTAGGCATTCAGATTCCCTACAATCCACCCATACAAAAGTTTTGGCCACGCCCACTTTTTGGGGGCGTTTTCATTACAAAACCGAGTTTTGGCCCTTAAATTTTTAACTAGGACGCTGAAATTTCATATCTGGGCTTCCAAGAAAAAGATACAGTACAAGTGTAAAATTTTTCTACATCCGCCCACTGCCACGCCTACTTTTTTATAACTTCACTAAATTATATGAAACCGAAAAATTTTGTTAAGACCAAATATTTGGGTATTTAGATTCCCTACAATTCACCCATAGAACAGTTTTGGCCACGCCCACTTTTTGGGGGCGTTATAATAAAAAAAACCTATTTTGATAAAATTTTACATGTAACATCCTCAAATGTTTGACATTATAGCTATATTTGAGTACAAAATACAATTTGGCCACGCCCACTTTATAGAGAGGAGGATAGGGTATCATACGATCCGTTCCAGACGGATTGTAGCTTTTCTATATGTTTTTAATAAATTTTGATTGCAAAAAATTCAAACTTTTATAATGATGTTCTAGAACATTTGTTTCGTGGAGTGGAATGTATGACAGACAATATATCGACAGTCGTCCGATTTATTACGTTAGTTGAGGTCCCTTTCAATACCTTTACATTATATGTACATATATGCATTTAATAACCAATTCCACTTCGTTGCCTACTCTATATCTACATAGCTATCTGCCCAATGAATGTTCATGACCCAACATGCTTCTTTTTGTTATATTAATAGCTTGAATTCCATTGTAATGGGACAAAACGAGTAATCGAAAATCCATGTGGAATTTCGGTAGGTCATTACATTTTCGATTCAATAATTAAATTAAGTTATGTAAAAAACAAGTTGTCCAAACCGCAGGACAAAAATACCGCAACACACACATCATTAAATTTATAAATATTTTCGATTTTGCCCTTATGAATAATTCGCTATTATTAAGTCCTTACGCTAGTTTACACCAACATTACCCCGGCATCCTCGTACTATTTTAATTAAACCAAATTAATTTTTAGTTCAGTTAATATTTAATTGCTCACTTCCTGCGCGTGCAAATGTGTTGAAATGCATTTAAAATGCAATGCGACATTCCCCCGAGTAACGTTGTTATTAATAATTGTATGGAAAAAAAATGCCCACAATTGTTGAAGGACCATTCGATAGACCACCCCTGGATCTAGGCATGCATAAATTTATCCTTACTCTCATAAAAACGAAACAATGTTAACTATTTAAGCTGCGATTACATGCTATTCATCGTGGGCCATAATCCATTCAATTCCAGGCTCGCGTGAATTTTGTTTCCAGCTGACGTCGCCGTTTCACACACCTTCCACTTTTTCATTTCTATTGTTAGCGATGTTGTATGCTACGAAACAGTATTAGCACTTGTTGCGACACATCCGTAAACTTAAAGTGGCCACCCATGTCAATGGCGGGTTCCAAAAAAATGCACGTCAGTCATCAAGTGCAGGGGCTTGGGCACGGGGATAGGTGCGCTTCTCGTCACGTCAACTTTTGCTGAGGTGAATGTCGCCCGTTCTCTGTAGCTGGAGTTGTGAATGCTAGTCCTCCCCAAGTGATTCCACCGGCGGAAATAATACAATTTCCGACAATTGGATTGCCTTGGCGTTTCTATTGCGGTTCGGAGTATGATCCGTGCATGTGCACGTAAAAAGTATTACAATGGCTTTGTCCTGTTGCGGTAGAAACGTTAGTTGTACTCCTTGCGCGTGTCTAAGCTGAGGAGTGCCAATAAAAATCACTTTAGATACGAGGCAGCGATAGTCAATAAACTGTATTGTCTGGACGTATTAATGCTTTGGTGTGCGCTACCAATTCCATTTGGCTATATCGCGCCGTAAAGTGCATTACTGGTAACATAAATCATATGATTTCTTAATTGAAATATGTCTGAGGTTGTAATAAAGACGTATTAAGTGGGGCGTAATAAACGCGGAACCGGATATTAATTGTTGATACAGCAGCTAATAAAGCAATTCAGGTATTTATTGCCCTAAAGGACATTGGTGACCCAATATATGACTTGGGGTAAGTGCCTGATTGGATAAAGTATTAGCCTTTTTGTCAGTGATTGGTTCACCATATATTCAGACGACATCGGCAGCAATAATATTTTTGGGAAAGCAGGATAATGACCGGTGAAGGTCTGTGTCATATTTTCGGTTTCTAAGAAGGGTGTATTGAGTTTCATTTTTATTTGTTTATTTTACCAGGAAGGTGAATTTATTTAGAGACACCGTGTAGTCTCAGATTTCAATTGACAAGAAACATCTCCCTTCTTTTTTGTTTACTACTACTAAGTTACCTTATCAAATAATTAGTTTAAGCCTTAAAAGCTATTCACATGAGGCTGGTAGATTTAAGTTTATGTCTAGAGTTATACCCAAATATTTAGCCTAGTTTCCATACAGTATTGGAAACGAGTTAATGAAAACGGATAGATTGTTTAGTTTCTTATATGTTTGTACAGCCAGAATAGGATAAGACCAAGAACACCACCTTGCGGAATTCCGCAAGATCTTATGTGGGTGTTCTGAAAGAACCCATCTTGGGTTATACTTCAAGCCATCGTGCCAAAACTTGTCAACGTGTAATGTTCTAGTGAGCTATTTCAACAGAGCCTACCCCCCAGCTTTATCAAGCAGAGAAGGCTCTTCTTAAGCTGTAAGCTTATGTCAAATTACTACCGCAGTGATCGTGAGTCAAGTTTTGGATTTTACTTCCATTTTTTTCATCTAATACCTCACTTCGGAAAAAATCAAAACACTTCACTTTATTAACTTAATTTCTACAGTTGTTTGTATCGGTACCGTGACAAGTCAAGCGTTTTAAGGCCAAATCCAATGATTTTGTCAAGTCTTAAATAATTTTAAACTTCTCAGAATGGTAAATGAAGCGTTATGCTCAACAGGTAAGCACAATTAAGTATGCAATGCAAAGTGACATAAAGACAAATTAAATTTTCCATTTTTCCGACAATTTTCCAATTACGGAGCCACTATTACCTCTGCGATTTTTCATTCTATTGGGACGCATTATAATCTAAACGAAGCATTTATTGAATAAAGAAGTTTAATTAGTGCTTTTTTTTTGCCATTTCTTGAGGATTTATTCAGTTATTATATTACAGTGAGGGGCT
Source organism: Xylota sylvarum (assembly GCA_905220385.1). Lineage (NCBI taxonomy): Eukaryota > Metazoa > Arthropoda > Insecta > Diptera > Syrphidae > Xylota > Xylota sylvarum. The sequence goes on along the minus strand of LR999958.1, from coordinate 65,003,620 downwards.
TTATTATTTTTCAGTTTTTTTTTCTGTATTGTTTAGCAAAGCTTGGTGAATGACACACATTTTATTCTAAAGTTCTAAGATGTCGTTAAAGCATCGTTAAGATGGTCCTCCAATGCCGGCCCATAACATGGCTTAAACCTTTCTTCTAAGTGCGCCGTTTTTTCTGATGTTTGCACTAGGAGTTAGATTTCGGTTAAAATTGTTCTTTATGTTCTTTAAGAGAAGGAAGATTTTGACTATTCTGACTCAGTTAGTGGTAATGGTTGTCATTATCTTGATCTCCGATGAAGCCAAAGAATTCTTTGGACAAAGCATGTGAAGCCTAAGACATGCAAAGCGCTCTCCGTTTTCTGACAGTGTAAGAGTACTTCTGGCAAAACATGAGGCTTATTACCGTAAGAGGTCCTCTGGCTTTAGGTTATGCGTCGGTTGTTTAGTGACGGAGGCTTCGCGTATGTATGTAATTCTTTGCCTTCTAAACTGAACTTCAAAGAACCACCTCAAGAGGGAAATAAATCCACTTCTCTTACGTGGAATTAATTCCAACAGTAAGTGAAAAATAATTTAACCTTAAATGTTAGTGAAATCGTTTCCAAGAAACTCAAATTTCTACATCGTTTTGCTTCTGGTTTCACCTTTTTTAATTAATTCCAAAATACAAATGCAAATATTTAGTGCAACTGGTCCGTATGACACCCTTTAGACGAATTGAAGGGGCCTACCGTTTAATGTCGTGTCCGAAGGGCAATTTTTTATTTGAGAAACAACCGAGTTTGTCAGTTTTCCAGTTCCGCAAGATTGTCTTTCCTCTTAGAGCTTAGATTTGATCCTACCCTGGCTAGTTTATCAGCTTATCTGGGATTCATAGTTTTATTTTATTTTTGCCTTAAAATAAGGTAAGAAGAACTAGAATTGCAGAAATAAAAAGTATCTCCCATTTTTATTTAATATTTAATATCCTATTACAACAGTATTACATTTCTGTACAATATCCCTACCTATACGAAAAGTGCACAAAAACCGTGAAAACTCATCCACAGCACAAAAGAACCAAGATCTCGGTTATATTGTATTTCTATGCTGCAGACATCCATAGCGTGCGTTTTCAATTACATTTTCCTGGAGGAATGATGTGAGCACTCCGTCATGCCATTACCAACCAGTAACACCCTCTGCTAAATGATCAAGGGTGTATTTAGCGTTGGAATCAGAGAGTTCCTCACAGAGTACGAGTATTATAAATTATGTTGGTTTCTTATCTTTGTAGCGTTCGGAAGCATAAGACGAGAATTTATTATCATTAGTTTTGAATGTCACATTCTACAGAGGAAGGAGTAAGCACCAAGATAAAATGAAAGATGGAATGAAAACGCCACCAGTGCGTGTATGTGTGCAATGAAAGGAACACCTAAAGCAGATTTCGTCGTTCTGTCGATTGCAGATTGTTTTCTTAGGTGTAATGCCTGGCTTAAGTTTCTGAATAAAGCTAAATTTCAATTTATTGAAAGCATATTGTGTGTTTGCAAATCTAGCAAGAGGTGTGTAATGATACAGCAACCTGACAAAGGATTGCTTTACAATAAGGCTTTCCCGCGGGGCTAGGATTACGTGGAAATTTCGTTGCGCACTTGTAATAGGTTTTTTCAAAGAGTAAGCTGATACACCATGTACTGTTGGATGTGTAGGTTTACAGCATTTTTAATTTACTGCAGATTTCCATGCCACCTTCGTTGTCACTTTGTTATGGTGAATAAGATTTAGTACCTTCGGGTAAAACTAAAAACAACAAAAACCTTGAAACGTCCTCTGTTTCCACAAATTCATATCCAGCATGTAGTCTCATTTACTGTAGTCTCATTTACTCAATACAAACTACTTTGGCTAATAGCTAATTACTGACTGCAAGATTCCAATATGAGAAAATCCTAACCTCGTTACGACTGGTAAAAAGAACCACGCTAAACTGTAGTAGAGCTGAGAAGGAGCAAGCCTATATTATATATAGATATGTTTGAACCTAGACCTACTAATGGCGGGATACTCACAAAAAATTTGTTCAGTAGTTGGCATAGTCGGCACAGTCGATTTTCTTGAAGTGGTTTTTAGAGAGACCATTGTCCAGTTAGGAAGTCCGTCAGGATCTAAGCAATATTTGTTCAGTGCTAGAATCTTATTCAAGGATATGAAACCGGTACAAAAGCCTGTAGGGATGAAGGAGGAAATCTTATAGTAGAGTCGGTGTTGAGAATGTGGAAAATCTTTTTCTTCTTGCGCAGGCACAGGGTCATAAGTCAACAGGTCTTAAGTCCACAAATCGAATTATAACTCAACCCCTCGAAATTCAACCCAGTGTTTCAAGAATTATTTGGACATGAACACCATAGCACTGTCGGATACCGATGAGACGAATATCACTTCAGATTAACTTCCATCACACCACAATCGCTTTGGCCTCCCTTTTTTTGAGGCTATCCACAACACCTTGGGTCATTAATGAGCTGCATGGACTCAGGACTCCCAGCTATAAACTTCGCATCCTCGCGAAGGGCTCAATAAATGTTTTTCTACCCTCTAACTACAACGATCGTGACGCCTTGAAGTTGGACTGAGGAGCATATGGTAGACTTCGGTGTACCTGGCTCATGACATACCCTCCTTCAGCTTTACTGGTCACTTTTTCACTTGTAATACTGTATATCACCCTGGTCTCTGAGAGCATTTATCATGTTGTCAAAGGAGTATGACAATATTTAATTGCAGCATTGAATTCAATGCAATAAGTTGAATCTATTGACAATTAAAAACAGTACTGTAGAGCTGAATTAATTTTTAGCTATAGCTATGAATTTCGCGGAACAAAACAAAAAGGAAATTTATCTCTCAATTCAACACAAGCAAAACTTAGATCACACAAGGATCCAATCAGCTGATGACTGTAATAAATTATTCACAAGCATTCGGACAGAGAATCATGGAAGAGGTTTTAGGCTCCGCCAATTTGAGAGTTTTAGCGGGCAGGGGATGACAAGTCGACTATCTGTATTAATCTGTGGTAGAAGATCTAACGAAGGTCCTCAATCATGCAATGTCTATCTTATGTCCATTAAACAAAAAAGAAGGCAAGCCTAGACCACATTGATGGAATCAGGAGGTTCCTTCTCTTCGTAAAATGTGCAGGCAGCTCTTCAACCAGGCCAAGCGTTCCCATAAGGCCACCGACTGGATTTCATAGAAAGTGGTCCTCAAGTCTTATAAAACGAACATCAGAAAAGACTAACGGAAATACTGGAGACTCTTCTGTGTTAAGGTAGAAAAGATCTCTGAGGTATCCAGGTTCCCAGAATGCCTAGTTATCTCAAAAGAGCAGATGGCTCTAGTGTGGAATTTCTGGATCTATTACTGAATTCAATTGTGATCTCGGGTCCAATTGTGATCTCGGCAAGGTGTCATACCTGCCTTCCTTGATTATTAGTGGAATGGTTCACATTCCCAACCCATGGACGGAATTCAATTTTTATACCCAAGGCGGGCAACAGTGCGCACGTTAACCCCAAAGATCTTAAACCCATAAGCTTGTCATCATTTCTCCTGAAAACCCTTGAGAAATTGACAGATACCTGCAGTAGAAACGGCCCTACACTCATTAGTTAGCATTATTGAAAAACATTTAGATTGCAAACAATGCACTTTGGTAGCGTTCCTAGACATTGAGGGAGCGTTTTGGCAACGTCGAACCAGAGGCAATTATAGGCGTACTGTCGAGCCTTGGAATTACCACGTCGGTCGATTGGCGCACTGGTGAACCAGTTGCTTATTAACAGGTTCATCAACTCAAAGATGGCCCAGGTCTTAATTCGGAGGGTCGTCAGTAGGGGTACACCACAAGGAGGTGTGATCTCACCTCTTCTTTGGAAGTAAGTGGTGAATGAACTGCTTCTAATTCTGGAAGGGGAAGGCTGTAAGGTAGTTCCCTATGCAGATAACATTGCTATTACTGTCTCAGGGAAATACTTTAATATGCTAGAATCTTCTACAGAACGCCCTCTCTAAGATCTCGACAAAAAAATGCGATCTGGGGGTCAATCCTCAGAAAACCGAACTGGTCCTTTTCACAAGGAAGTGCCAAATTCCCAACTTTGTTCCACCGGAACTTAATTGCATCTCCCTGGAGCTTACAAATACTTCCAAGTAGTTACGCCTAATCCTAGACAGTCAATTAAGCTGGAAACCCAACATCCTGGAGCGAGTTAAGAAGGCCACCACGGCTCTATACTGCTGCAAGAAAGCTCTTGGAAATAAATGGGGCTGCAAAATGCTGATTCTGTCAGCCAGGATTTATAGAGCTACAAAAGAAGCTAAATTTTTCAACCTAGTTGGGACCAGAGCTAAGGCGGTTGTTCCTCCTAAAGCGGGAAAGGATGCCAGTTACTTTTCGGCTATCTATCTTTATTTCTATCTTTACTCCAAGAATAATGCACGAAAGTTTTACCAACAGGTAAAAAGAACGTGTCAGGCAAACAAGACCCGTACAGGAGCCTGTAAAGGTGAAGAAGGAAACCTCGTAGGAGAGTCACAGTCGATGCTGGGAATATGGAAAAATTTCTTCTGCAGACTGTATAATGGCGACGAAGACCAACATCCCGCTGTCAGGCAGAATGAACTATTCAATATAGACGATGATAGCCAAAACTTCCGTCCACCTGACCAACACGAAGTGAGGATAGCAATATCCAAACTTAAATCCAACAAGGCTGCTGGACCTGACGGCTGTTCAAGCAGCTGAAAATGACCTGGTAGAGAGCATACACCAACTCATTTCTAAAATTTATTCAGATGATTGTATGCCTGATGAATGGAATCTCAGCACCGTTTGCCCGATCCACAAGAAAGGAGACCCCCAAAATTGTGCCAATTACAGAGGTATCAGTCTCCTCAACATCGCGTACAAGATCCTATCCGCCATATTGTGTGAACGTCTGAAACCCTTCGTTAACAACCTGATTGGGCCCTATCAGTGTGGTTTCAAACCAGGAAAGTCCAGAATCGATGAAATTTTCACACTTCGGCAGATCCTGGAAAAAACCCAAGACGTCCAAATCGATACCCACCATCTTTTTATCGATTTTAAGTCCGCATATGACAGCATCTATAGAGATGAGAGACATGACTTGAAAGAATTGTGCGAAACTCACGAGCCAACACCGGAGGCACAATCCTTCAAAAGTCTGTGCAATTACTAGCTTATGACAGAACGTCACAATTGACAGCTATAACTTTGAGGTAGTAAGGGACTTTGTCTACCTCGGCTCTGCTATTAATTCTGAAAATAACAGCTTAGCAGAAATAAAACGAAAAATAACTCTTGCCAATCGCTGTTTCTTTGGGCTGAGTAGTAAGGCCCTATCCCGAACAACTAAGGAGACTCTATAAGACCTTGATCATCCCAGTCCTCCTTTACGGCGCTGAAGCATGGACTCTATCGAAAGCGGATGAAGATATCCTCGGTCATCTCAAGAGAAAAATTCTTCGTAAAATATTCGGTCCCGTTTGCGTTGATGGGTTTTGGAGAAGATTCAATGACGAACTAAACGAGCTGTTCAGCGATATCGACCTAGTCAAAAAACTGCGCATCAGTCGTTTGAGATGGCTAGGACATGTAGCATGCTCCGGCCTGCAGAGTCTTCGAATCAAACCCGGAGGGACAAAGCAGTAGAGGAAGACCTCGCCTTAGGTGGCGTACACAAGTTGAAGGGGACCTGAACAAGCTTGGAGTGCGCAACTGGAGGCTTGTTAGTTGAGGCCCAGGTTCACCCCGAACTGTAGCGCCACCTAAGTAAGTAAGCAAGTATCTTTATTTCTATTGTAGGGCATTAAAAAAGTAATTCCGCTGCTAGGCCATCAATTGGCCCAGGCTCAAGCTCCTCACAACTTTTCGTGAACTCCGTATTTATTGTTGGAAGAAACAATCTTTTTTTGTCTAATGACATTTTCTAATGCTTACGGGTGTTTGTCAGACGTTCGCAAGAGGTTGTTTGAAATCAAATTCTCAATTCCCTTTCAGTAGTTTGACATCCTAATCACAAAGACCATGCACCTTTAGTATACTTAATCATAATATAGATATATATATATAATAAACATAAACATTCGAAAAAGTATTCACTAGGATTTTACAAACATTCATTTTGAACGTGCTATATTTTTCGCACAAGTAGCACTCTGAAAGAGTTATATATGTACATACTTTAATATTTTATGACAGTTGTTACTCCCAATTAAGTAGATTTGTCAGCAATTTGACAAATGACAAATGGCCACCGTGAATCTAATTTAAGCTTTCTTCTACATTTCCAAAGTTTTGTGAATGGAATTGGTTTGGCGAAGGAATTTGTCTGCAATATCTTAATTGTTGCCTATCAAGTACACTGTCACCACAGTGAAATGAAAAGGATACTCTTTATTAACAACATTTATACTTATTTAGGTCAAATCAGATAACTTCCAGCACTGCGGCTAATCACGTGGCAAAACACGTTTTGAGAATTTTGCCCCACCACCTGTCTATCAGACAGGTGGGCTTCTCTACTGTGACGTGCCACATCACGTTTCCTAGCTAGTAATTGGTCCTTTTTGTCGACATCCCTGATGTAACCACTGTCTGCAATTAAAATCAGTCAATATTTGTATACACGTTCAATTTGTATGTATTTCTTAGGAAAAGTTTTCCATTACCTTATTCGCAGAAATATTCCTAATATTCGTAAATGATGCTTAATGGCTTGTTCATGACAAACGGATCGATAGCCTCCGCGTGTTTATCTCATTCCATCTGTCGACACCTTTATTTCTCTGTTTGTTTTTACTTTTTCTCGGTTTGTTCGTCCGTGTGCAACCAACACCTTGGGGAGAGGTATCCTCACAATTAATTAGTAGCAGATCCATTAGAGGGACATGATCTGCATTTTCATGTTCCGAACATAAGGCCACCGAATGTTGCCTAATTAATTTTGATATGCTAGGCACGATAAGGACACGCTCACACTTCCATTGAACGCCGTCTTTGATATTTCCCTACTTTCGATTTTGTTTGTAACACACGCTTCCTTTAGAACTTCTGTAGCATTGCTGATGAAATTTTAAATTCGGAATAAATTAAAGGCATGAAGTGGGCGTACAAAACTGACCTTAGTTCGCCGCAGTGAGTAAATATTTAAATGAATAACACAATAAAACAAAGTTTTTCTTACAGCAATAAATTTAAATTTTATGAGAAGAACATTGAAAATTAGTCTTTGTGACGGAATGGCAAAGTCATCTTGTCATCTGAGTCGAAGGAAATGGTTTTCCGGCGTGGAGGTTACTTAAACCTATTTTCCCATCATTCTCTTCTCGGGAAAAAGAAAATATACCTGTATTGTGTTCAGGTTACTCAATTACTTTCATATTCCGGGGAACACATCACTGGTTGGTAATCAATCAAAGGGCCTCTGGCATAATAGTGGCGGGAAGAGTACGTTTTCATAGTATCTAACTTATTTTTCGAAGGAATCTCTTGGCTTGAAAATGCGTACTTTTTCGTTTACGTAATTGATACGATGTTGTTCGGGGGTATATGTAGGAGAAACTTCATACCTTCTTAAATTATCCAGGGAGACTATAAAGTACACCGAGATGATTTTGAGGAAATTTAGGAGATATTATTTCTTATTGCTCTTATTGCTCTTGGGTTTGGGTGTGCTAAGGCTTCATTGGGGGGGAAAAAAATTGCAACGGGATGGGAGCATGTTTATGAAAAAAATTTATGTTTTGGGTTTATAATTGGTGAAATCGTGATTTATAAAAAAATAAAGTGCACCCTTAATGGGCCAACGGCAGCACTTATATCCCCGAAGCGGGTTACTGACTCCGGAGAATCCGGTTTCATGTTCTAGGGTTATAAAAAGGGAACTGGTCGTTCAGGCTGGGGTTGTGCGTCGGGTTAACTTCCCCACCACGGAAAAAAAAAAAAATTACGAAGCAACAACGAGCCTCATATAAAGATGACCTTCGTATCTGCACGTGGAATGTTTGAACCCTTAACAGGCCACGTGCAGCCGAACAATTAACAGTGGCCCTAGATCGCTAAAATGCAGGCATCACCGTCATCGAGGAAGTACGATGGGATGGGCCGGGCAAAACGAGGATGAAAAACTGTAACGTATAATATAGTGATTATTATAGGGATCAGAAGTAGAGCTTATTTATTCGGATGTGGATTCGTTGTATGCGGCAGGTAAGAACTCTTAAGCTTACGACACGTGAGTGAGCGTCTTATGACAAACTGCATCGAGACTAAATTCAGAATCATAAGCCTGATATGCGCCCATGCCTCCACAGTGGACAGAGACGAGCCCAGCAAAGAATGTTTATACGAGCTGCTCGACAAAGCATATGAGCAATGTCAAAGTATGACGTTAAAACCATGCTAGGCGATTTGAAGATATCCTTGGCAGTTTTGTGTGAAAAATGAATTATACGATACTTGACTGTTTGACAGACTCATGTACATATGTACATATATACGAGTAAGTAGACCAACCCAAAAACCAGCACATCCGTCACTTAGGATGGCTATAACATGTGTGACGTCAACGAAGTCGGAGTACGCAATTGGAGGAACTTAACTAGGACTAGGTTAACGGGAGAGTTGAGGCGCAGGCCTAAGAATTAGAAACATTTGTACATTTTTGGAATAGGAAAGCATTTACTTAATACAAACAAATAACTAACAGAAGCTTCAATCTATCTGCAACGGATTGTTTAAAATCCTACCATTCCTTCTTTATATCAACCCTGTAAAGTGGGCATGGCGTATAACTTCAAAAGTTTGTAGCTGTTAATTGGAAAATATTATCAAAATCGGTAGTAGTTGGCGTAGCCACGTAGAAATATTGGTAGAAATATTGGTAAATTGTAGACAATTTAAATATGTAAATGTTTTGTCTTAGTATTATTTTTCGATTTGGAGTAAAAATACGAAGTTTTGAAACAGTGCAGGTCTGAAAAATTATTGTCCATCATCTTTACCAAACTTCCTTCCACATTCCTCCATTATCAGACATTATCTAAGGAATGCTCCTTCAAACCTTCCAGTCATTTCCTAGAATTCAAACCACTTTTTAGTGGTTGCAGCATATAAGGAGCAGCATATAATGTCGCTTGATTGAATTGTAATTAGAACAAAATAATTATTCATTACGAGCGCAGCCACCAGACAAGACACCATCTGTCTAAATCACTTCTACTAATTTGAAAACAACCCATCATTGGTGATTTTCTCCTTGGTGCGCGAGCGGTTAGGTAATTGTTTCGTGACGTTGTAGCTACATCTAAACTCTGGGCATTTGTGGGTTTCCCGTGATTTGTGAACCTTTCTTGTGTGCAAATCGATATTTGCGAAGACTGTTGTGTATAACTCAACAGGTCATCTGCTGCAAGTTACTAAACAGACGTCATTAGTGGTAACTGGGCGACAGATTCCCATAGTAAAAAGTGTTTCATCATTAGACATCGTGTTGACGCTAATGCAGCTGGGAAATTGGGAAGCAGATTGGCACCCGGTGATAGCAACAACTACTTGATTCTTAAAACGCTATTCTAAGTGTATATTAAGTCTGAGACACAGTTCGTAACATAGAGAAATAATAAAGATATACTCTAAAATGTATGTATGTATGTATGTATGTAAGTATATAAATACATCCGTACTCAGTATCAATAGCAAAATAGATTGTGCCATGTCAGTCCGTCTATATGTCACCACTTTTTGGGACTTAAATTTTGAGCTAGGAGGATTCAAGTGCATATCTGGCAACTTTTCTTGAACCTGATATTTCTAAGGGAAATATAACTTATTGGCTCTACATTTCGATTATAAGACCGATTGTTAGTAAATGCTTTTGAGAGAACAAATCTAAGGCCATAACACGTCTAGTAGGTTAAACATACAGAAAAGCTACAATCCGTCTGAAACGGATCGTATGATACCCTATCCTCCTCTCTATAAAGTGGGCGTGGCCAAATTGCATTTTGTACTCAAATATAGCTATAATGTCGAACGTTTGAGGATGTTACATGCAAAATTTTATCAAAATCGGTTTTTTGATGATAACGCCCCCAAAAAGTGGGCGTGGCCAAAACTTTTGTATGGGTGGATTGTAGGGAATCTGAATGCCTAAATATTTGGTCTTAACAAAATTTTTCGGTTTTATATAATTTCGTGAAGTTATAAAAAAGTAGGCGTGGCAGTGGGCGGATGTAAAAAAATTTTACACTTGTACTGTATCTTTTTCTTGGAAGCCCAGATATGAAATTTCAGCGTCCTAGTTAAAAATTTAAGGCCCAAAAATCGGTTTTGTGATGAAAACGCCCCCAAAAAGTGGGCGTGGCCAAAACTTTTGTATGGGTGGATTGTAGGGAATCTGAATGCCTAAATATTTGGTCTTAACAAAATTTTTCTGTTTCATATAATTTAGTGAAGTTATGAAAAAGTGGGCGTGGCAGTGGGCGGATTTCAAAAATTTTTACACTTGTACTGTATCTTTTTCTCAGAAGCCCAGATATGAAATTTCATCGCCCTAGCTCAAAATTTAAGGCCCAAAAAGCGGTGACATACGGTCATCGCTCAATCGATTTCGCTATTGATGCTGATCACGAATATATATACTTTATAGGGTCTATCTCGATTATTTCTCTATGTTACAAACTATGTGTCAAACTTAATATACCCGCCCACTGCCACGCCCACTTTTTCATAACTTCACTAAATTATATGAAACCGAAAAATTTTGTTAAGACCAAATATTTAGGCATTCAGATTCACTACAATCCACCCATACAAAAGTTTTGGCCACGCCCACTTTTTGGGGGCGTTTTCATCACAAAATCGATTTTTGGGCCTTAAATTTTGAGCTAGGACGATGAAATTTCATACCTGGGCTTCTGAGAACAAAATACAGTACAAATGTAAATTTTTTTACATCCGCCCACTGCCACGCCTACTTTTTTATAACTTCACTAAATTATATGAAACCGAAAAATTTTGTTAAGACTAAATATTTGGGTATTTAGATTTCCTACAATTCACCCGTAGAACAGTTTTGGCCACGCCCACTTTTTTGCGTGCGTTATCATCAAAAAACCTATTTTGATAAAATTTTACATGTAACATTCTCAAACGTTCGACATTATAGCTATATTTGAGTACAAAATGCAATTTGGCCACGCCCACTTTATAGAGAGGAGGATAGGGTATCATACGATCCGTTCCAGACGGATTGTAGCTTTTCTGTATGTTTATACCCTATCCTAAGGGTATATTAAGTTTGACACATAGTTTGTAACATAGAGAAATAATCGAGATAGACCCTATAAAGTATATATATTCGTGATCACCATCAATAGCGAAAACGATTGAGCGATGACCGTCCGTCCGTCCGTCCGTCCGTCCGTCCGTCCGTATGTCACCGCTTTTTGGGCCTTAAATTTTGGGCTAGGACGATGAAATTTCATATCTGGGCTTCTGAGAAAAAGATACAGTACAAGTGTAAAAATTTTTGAAATCCGCCCACTGCCACGCCCACTTTTTCATAACTTCATTAAATTATATGAAACCGAAAAATTTTGTTAAGACCAAATATTTAGGTATTCAGATTCCCTACAATCCACCCATACAAAAGTTTTGGCCACGCCCACTTTTGGGGGGCGTTTTCATCACAAAACCGATTTTTGGCCCTTAAATTTTTAACTAGGACGTTGAAATTTCATATCTGGGCTTCCAAGAAAAAGATACAGTACAAGTGTAAAATTTTTTTACATCCGCCCACTGCCACGCCTACTTTTTTATAACTTCACTAAATTATATGAAACCGAAAAATTTTGTTAAGACCAAATATTTAGGCATTCAGATTCCCTACAATCCACCCATACAAAAGTTTTGGCCACGCCCACTTTTTGGGGGCGTTATCATCAAAAAACCTATTTTGATAAAATTTTACATGTAACATCCTCAAACGTTCGACATTATAGCTTAATTTGAGTACAAAATGCAATTTGGCCACGCCCACTTTATAGAGAGGAGGATAGGGTATCATACGATCCGTTCCAGACGGATTGTAGCTTTTCTGTATGTTTTATTTTCAATTTGAGTTAAACTTAATACTTTGATGGCTAATGTTCAAGTGAAGTAAATGAGGGAAACAAAATGAAAAGAAATGTTACGTTTAAAAGAATAACATAACTTAAAAGGAAAAGAGAAAAGAAGGTTCAGTTAATTTATAGTAAACTCAGTTTTACAGGGTATTGAAAATTCTACATCCTCGCCCCCAAATGATAAAAATTGTAATTTAATTGACTTCTAAATGATACAATAACTGAAATGGTCGTCATAGCTTCCGTTTGCCAATCTTATTTGACACTCCCTTATTTTGTTGTCACGCCCAGGATAAACTTTTTCGACAAGCTCCAACTTGTAGAATATTTTCGATAGAGACGGATCATGTAGAATGACGACATCATTAGGTTGGAATTCCGAAGACACACCTGTCTTCGAGTAATGAAGTGTTCGGAGCTGCTGCAAGTATTCAAGCCCCCAAACCCTGCAAAGGCACTTTAAAGTTTTTAACCTTGAAATTCATTTAAGTCGTAGCTTGCTGCTTGTTTGAGGATGACCAAGTTGATATAAACTACAAAATGCATATGAGCCTGTTAAAAAATGAGAAGGAATAAGAGTATTTAAATCACTAGGATCATCTGAAATATATGTATGTCAACGGTCGGAAGTTGACACTTTCGGCTTCAGTCAATAACGTTCGCAGCTGCTCAAAACCACTTTGTTACCTTCAGGACTACTTTAACACTTTTGACGAGTCGTTCCCAAAAACCACCCCACCAAGCCGCTCTCTCAAATATAAATTTTCATCGAATACCTTTTGTGCTCATAAAATCTTGCACTATCTCACTCCTGGGTGTATTATTCAAAACCTTTAGTTCCTTTGCCGCACTGTTAAATGTTTTAGCATTGTCAGAGTAAATTATACTTGGCATAGTAGACAACACTCGGCTGTGGGGTCTGTCACCAGCTCCAGATGTACTGCCCTTAGAGACCCACATGTTAGTAACATTATGTACACCTCCCTCGTTGATCCATGATTGGCAGATTCACGAATGTACAGTGGTTCGGCATAATTTACTCCTGTCATATCAAAGGGTCTCGAGATCATCATCCTGTCACGAAGTTGCGTTCCAGGAAGAGCCGATAGTCGCTTACACACAAAACAACGAGATATTATAGATTTTACCAGCTGTCTGCCCTTTATAATCCAAAATTTGTTTCTCAACTCCGACAATATAGTATTCGTCCCACTATGTAACATGCTTTGGTGAACATGTAGTACAAGGAGTTTAGTCAGGACGCACGGATCGTTATGGCAATATAAATGGGAATGCATTAATTGGTAATTCAGCGTCCCTAAGACGCTTATTGACTCGCAATATACTTCATCTAGCATGAGATTCAAAATAAGTAAAACAGAATGATTACCAATGGCTTCTATCCTGAGGATTGCATGAATTTCATCGCAAAATTCTGACTCTTGAACGTACTTGATCCAGTACTTCTTGGCTGGTTGAAGTTCCTGAGCAGTGACGAACTGATATTTCTGGTCAATATGTTTCATATGTACGTAAGATGTGTGTGAAACGGATCACCAATGCAGTTACCCGCAGCGTTTTTGTCCAACTCATGCTCCCTCAAGAATGCCTTGTTCTCAGCGGCAACAGTTACCTGAAAGACGTGGTAAATAATATCTTTCTTTTGCCAATTTTCAGGACCCGATTAGAAACCAAGTAGCTCCATGTATCCAATGCTCGGAAGTCGCTAATAATGTCGATGTTACACCTCTCGTTAAGAAATCGGGAGTATTTTTTTTACCAGGGCAATGACTCGATTCCAAATCGTTGGCCAGTTTTTGAATTTCTGAAACTCTATTGTGTACGTACGGCTTCGATCTTGTGGGATCGATGCATCATTAAGATCAGCTACACTGGAATAAAATAGAAATTTTTAATAAGTCTGCTGACAACTCCTCATCCCATTTCAGCTTCCATTTCGAAATCGTTTGAAAGAGTATTTTAAAATTTATAAGAAATGGACCGAAAGAACCCAAAGGGTCATAAAATCTCGATATTACCTGTAATACACAGTGTTTGGTTGGTTTCGTCTTCAAAAAGACGTTTGTGTTTAGCACGGGTCTTAAATCGATGGCTAACTCAGTTGTATGTACGTACCATATGACGCCTAAAACCTTCTGCTTATCAGGCGGGGTTTCAAAAAAATACATTTTTACAACCTGGTTATTGCTGTTCCATTTTCTCAGGTTCATTGCAGCTTTCTTTAGGATTTGAGTTGACTGTTACTATAACTGTTAATGATACTGCAGCGTCGACGCTGCATATGTACAATATCATCCATGTATAGAAACTATCAGACAATATAGTACATGTCTCCAATATAGATCATGACCAAGCAACAAATTTTCGTTCAGCGATAAGCGAAGTTCGACATGTGCAGAGGCATCAAATACGATACGGAGTTTTGAAGTGACTTTATCATTGCGATACACTTCCCGATGTGGCGTATAATCGGTCAAACGCCACCCGTATTTTGATTTACCTGTTCTGCTACGCCAGATTGGATGAGATCCCACATTGTCCTATCGTACCTTCAAAGATTTGCAGGTGCTCTAGAAAATTTTTTTTACCAGCGATTTGAATCAAGTTAATGCAACTACTCGATTACCGTTTAAGCAAATGGACTGGTCTTTCCACGGTAAACGATCATTGTTCTTAGTAACACAATTCATAATAAAATCCCGCGTAAAAGATTCGCTCTCATTTCCAATGGATTTAACACCGATCGCCCAGCAATTATAGCGCCCTGGGCGATAGGCCAAAAATTACTAATTTTCATATACATAATGTAAATTCTATTTTCTCCATAGCCCGACGGATTTCGTTAAATGTATTTATTAAATCTAAGAAACTGGACATAATTCTTTTACAGGAAATCAGATTGACAGCTCGAAATAAGTTCAACATCGATGGATACAACATCTTCAGAACCGACAAAGGAACTGAAGGTAGGGGTACAGCAATACTTCTAAGGAAGATTTTCAAATATCATCAAACTCAAATTGCTGGTCTACGAGTGGTGGAAGCAACAGGTTAGGCCTCTAAGAGAGAAATCCTGCTGGTGATCTCGGCATACTTCAAATGCAGAGCATCGAAGGAAAATATTGAGCACGTGCTCATTATCATCAGCGGTTGGCGGAGACTTCAACGCTAGGCATCCACGCTGGTTAGACGACGTAACCTCACCGCATGGAGTGGCAATCGTCGACTGGCTGGATGGAAACAGCCATCTCCATTCATTCGTGGCTATCTCACAACCACAAAGTAGTTTTTCATGTACCCCATCGACTTTGGAGTTCTTTCTGGCCACATCCAATTTCGTCAACATTCTATTAGAGATTTGGAACTACTTCTGCCTTGTGCAGTTGAGTGACTCCGACCAACTGGCAGTTCAGTTGGCTGTTCGCCTCCACAGGCTGATAATGGCCGAAAAAAACCCCAGGGAACATTGAATACTGTCAACGACGAATACCGCAGCGTACGTTCTCAGTTGAACTGTACAAATACAATCTTTCTTCGAGCAGTGAAAACCTAACAAGACAGCGAGTTCACCAAACGACTAGAAGTCGCCAAGCCCGGTCCCGACGTCTTCAAGAAAATCAATCGTCCCTTAGGCAATAGAAACGCCCTTCCTGAAACAATCAGCCACGGCCAATTAACAGCAGCAACACCACCCGAGAAGGCAGAAGCCTTCGCAAGAAGTTTCATCGATCGTCCTCCTACTCATCTTTCTGACTTCCTAACCGAAGTTGCAGCCCTAGTAACCGAAGTTACAAGGACTAATCCACCCCTATCAGCTTTCAACAACGATAACACTTCTAATAATCCGATCAGCGAGTCAATATTCACCAACACTGACGAGGTGAAAGACATTATCCAGTACAACAACGCCAAAAAATCTGCTGGAACTGATGGAATCTCCAACTCATTGCTAAAAACATACAGAAAAGCTACAATCCGTCTGGAACGGATCGTATGATACCCTATCCTCCTCTCTATAAAGTGGGCGTGGCCAAATTGCATTTTGTACTCAAATATAGCTATAATGTCGAACGTTTGAGGATGTTACATGCAAAATTTTATCAAAATCGGTTTTTTGATGAAAACGCCCCCAAAAAGTGGGCGTGACCAAAACTGTTGTATGGGTGAATTGTAGGGAATCTGTATACCTAAATATTTGGTCTTAACAAAATTTTTCGGTTTCATATAATTTAGTGAAGTTATAAAAAAGTAGGCGTGGCAGTGGGCGGATGTAAAAAAAATTTACACTTGGTATCTTTTTCTTGGAAGCCCAGATATGAAATTTCAGCGTCCTAGTTAATAATTTAAGGCCCAAAACTCGATTTTATAAGATCGTATATATAAGATCCTATCCAACGTACTGTGTGAACGTCTGAAGCCTTTCTGCAGCACACTAATCGGCACGTACCAGTGTGGCTTCCGGCCCGGCAGATCGACGATCGACCAAATTTTCACACTAAGGCAAATCCTGGAAAAGACCAACGAATTTCAAGTCGAGACTCACCATCTCTTCATCGACTTTAAAGCCGCATATGATAGCATTCATCGTCTTGAGCTCTACAAGGCGATGGCCGAATTCGGGATCCCGGCTAAACTGATCCAGCTGTGCCGCGTGACGCTGGATAACACGCGGTGCAACGTGCAATTCGGCAACAGTTCCTCTGAACTATTCCAAACATGCACCGGATTTCGGCAAGGGGATGCGCTATCATGTGACTTCTTCAATCTTGTGCTGGAACAGATAGTGCGCAGGGCAGGTGTAAACACGGAAGGCACTATCTTCAACAAATCTGTCCAGTTGCTGGGATACGCAGACGACATCGACATCATCGGTCGCTCCCAGCGCGCCGTGTTAGAGGCTTTTACGGCAATTGAAGAAGAGGCGAAACGTGTTGGCCTTGAAGTGAATGAGGACAAAACCAAATACATGTTGTCAACAAACAAAGAAGCATCTGTCCACCGCCTAGGACAAAACGTCACTGTTGGCAACAGTAACTTCGAAGTGGTTAAGGAGTTTACCTACCTCGGAGTAAATATCAACTCCACGAATGACAACTTAGTGGAGATTCGACGAAGACTTACCCTAGGAAACCGCTGCTACTTCGGTTTGGCGAAACAAATGGGGTCAAAACTCCTAACTCGAAAGACGAAATGTATGCTCTACAAAACTTTGATCCTGCCAGTTCTGCTGTATGGAGCCGAGTGCTGGACGATAAGCAGGAAAGCAGAGCAAATACTGAACACTTTCGAAAGAAAAATTCTTCGTCGGATATTCGGTCCCGTATGCGAGGAGGGCGAATGGAGGAGAAGATATAACCGCGAACTCTATGAGCTGTACCAGGATGTGGATGTAGTCCAAAAAGCCAAAACACGTCGACTACACTGGCTCGGCCACATCGAGCGAATGGACAATAATGCTCCAGCAAAGAGGATCTTCGAATCACAGCCCCCAGGTTCGAGAAGACAAGGAAGACCGAACCTCCGTTTTAAGGATCAAGCTATCGCGGATGCCAGAGCGCTTGGTCTAGATAACTGGAAGCAGCGTGCCCGGGATCGAAGAGAGTGGAAGGCTGTTGTGTCTCAGGCAGAGACTCTTCACGGGTCGGGAGCCCGTTAAGTAAGTAAGTAAAACTCGATTTTGTGATGAAAACGCCCCCAAAAAGTGGGCGTGGCCAAAACTTTTGTATGGGTGGATTGTAGGGAATCTGAATGCCTAAATATTTGGTCTTAACAAAATTTTTCGGTTTCATATAATTTAGTGAAGTTATGAAAAAGTGGGCGTGGCAGTGGGCGGATTTCAAAAATTTTTACACTTGTACTGTATCTTTTTCTCAGAAGCCCAGATATGAAATTTCATCGCCCTAGCTCAAAATTTAAGGCCCAAAAAGCGGTGACATACGGACGGACGGACGGTCATCGCTCAATCGATTTCGCTATTGATGCTGATCACGAATATATATACTTTGTAGGGTCTATCTCGATTATTTCTCTATGTTACTAACTATGTGTCAAACTTAATATACCCTTAGGATAGGGTATAAAAACCTCGAAGTATGACCATACTGCAACAACAGCTATTTTCCCACGCCATGATAAATCGCCAAGGTGATGCCAGTTCCGAAGAAAACTAATCGCGACAAGATTGAGGGGTACCGACCAAATGCCTTGCTTTGCTGCGTTAGTAAAATATTGGAATTGGTGGTCCTGAAACAAATCAACTGTTTCAGCTCCGAGCGAGGGATAATCCCCAACAACCAGTTCGGCTTTCGGGTGTGATATTCCACCATTCACCCACTTCTCCAACTACACAATGACGTTACAAGTGGGCTAATTAAGAAGGAATCAACAGTAGCATGCCTACTAGACATCGAGAAGGCTTTTGACAGCGTTTGGACCAAAGGACTTATTTACAAACTAATAAAATTAGGTTTCCCTCATTTCATAATTAGATTTATCCATAACTTTTTGACACATAAACTCTTTTTCTGTACAGCTTCACACCATGAATTCATTGATGAAGAGAATCAGCTCTAGAGTACCGCAACGATCAAAGCTGGGCCCGACGCTTTTTAATATCTATACAGCAGATCTGCCATCCAACCCAGGAGCAATCAAAATCATGCTGTATGCGGATGACTCCATCAATTACGCTGTATCCCTATCACCGGATATATGCATCCGTAGAGTGCAGTCTCATATATACAACTTTTGGGAGTTCTACCTAAAATAGGGTCACAAAATTAATAGTACCAAAACGGAGTTAATCTCTTTCCGGCCTTCAGCAACAGCCATGGTCGGTTACCCACAGCTCCAACTTACGGCTCACACTCCTGTGGCGACAATCAGCTTCACTGAAGTATTACTCCAATTCAATTCTTTACGAGAGCGCTGGAATAGTACCAATCAACGAATACATGATTCAAACATCTACAAAAATCATGAGAAATCTCATCGCTCAACCAAACGAAGAGATTCAACTTTTCCTAAGACAGCATTATTTATAATTAGCGTGGAGCTCATTTGATAAATATATATTGTATATATATATAAAAGTTGTATAAATATAATTTAGATTTCAGCATGATAGAGTATTTACTGGAGTGGATTCCTAATGCAGAGATATCTGATAGAACATACATACAATATATTTTGCGTAAACCACGTAGATCTCTTGCCGTCATGGATGGAATGCACATCATTTCGTTCATATTTTTGTCTATCAATTTGTCAGTATTACCAAACTCTTCCTGGATCAAGGTTATAGCTCCATCCCAATCGGCGTGAACCCAGCGAATGTGCCCTTCTAGGTTGCCAGCAGGTAATTAAATCTATCTACCTCTGACAAGGAATTATTGTCGTGCACAATTGTCTTGAATTGTTTCCAGAAAGGAAGCCACTCTCTAAAATCACCAGAGAAAGTTCTAAGGGAATGTTTTGGTAATCTAACACCGTTTGTATTATCACGCGAAGGTGATGTTGGGGTGGTACGAGCCAAAGGTCCGTTGACATTGCGCATGCGGTACAGTCGTTCGAGACGTTGCAACGTTGCGTTAATCGCGCTATAACATAAATAGCTTTGTCATCATACTCAACAGCCGATTCACTGTCTTTAACTTGGTCACCTACAAAAATACTGATAGCCCTAATCTGTTTATTTATTTCATTTCATCAATCAGAGAACAAATTTCCCTTACAGACTAACACATGTGTTCTTAAAACAGAACTTAAAATAAGATAAATCGATTATGAAAACTTTTTTTTTTCTTAACTACTGAAAATAAAATTGATAATAAATATTATAAATAAAAAAATAAATAAAAATAAAAATTAAAACCACATTGGTGGCGAGTTTACAATATTAAATTCATACAGCTTCAAAGTATCTCTAGTGCAATTTCCAAAAAAAAATCTAACCTACTGCAAACTAAATTACATACCTTCTCTGATGCAACGAGAGATTGGTTCATTACGACCATAATTCGTTCGATGAAATTGCTCCTGAAACAAAACGAGTTCACGAGAAATCCTTCTAGGAACGCGCAAGTTAATAAATGAAAGTAATGAAGGACATTTTATGTGATAGGTTAGTATGTCTCTGATAAACATTATCGAAAAGTAAGTACGTCGGCTTTCAAGACTTTGAATCCCAAATAACTTGCATCTGGTTTTATAAGGCGGAATATCAACTCTCCAATTTAAATTATACACTAAATATCTAGTGAGTTTCCTTTGAATTTTTTCAATTCTTTCACACGATTTTTTATAATATGGGTTCCAATCGTACTGCAGTACTCAAGAATAGATCGAACTAGAGAGTTGAAAAGCGACTTAAGTAAGTATGGATCCGTAAATTTTGTGGTGTTTCACTTGATGAACCCTTTCTTTTTTTTGCACCACACGTTCTAAGTCCGAACCATTTATTTGGAATTTGAAGTTGTAATCGGGGTTGTATGTCGAACACATGACATAACTTGGCACTTTGCGACGTTAAGATGAAGATAGTTTAAATTACACCAATCTACCAATCTCTTTAAATCTTCGTTTAACTTAACGCAATCATCAATGCACCTAGTTATGCGATACAGTTTAAGGTCATTCGCATCCAGAAGACACAAATAATTAGTGTATATTTCGGGAATATCATTTATGAACATTAAAAACAATAATGGACCCAAATGGCTACCCTGTGGAACTGGGATCTGCACTGAAAAACAGTTATCAATTTTTACAATTTGAGTCCTTCCTGTCAAGTAGGATTATAACCAACTAATAAAATTGGAATGAAAACCAAATTGATATAGTTTATGCATAAGAATCTTACACGGTCAAATTAGTAAATATAATATCAGTTTGAAAATTATTTTCAAAATTGTTGATAATATAATTAGCCATCAATGACAGATTAGTGGTTGCAGATCTACCAGATTTGATAAATCGGTACAGAATCCTTTATTTGAAAAAAAAGTTTATCATAGACAAGCTTTTCAAATAGCTTTGGTAATGCTGAAATTATACATATTGGTCGATAGTTACTAATTTCCTGTTTAGATCCAGATTTAAAGATTGGTGTTATAAAGAACAATTTTCAGCTATCAAAAATGACCCTTGAAAATGATACCTGCGGTGAAGGGGGACAATGAGTTCCTCTTCGATATTATTCCGATTTTCCTCATTCGCGGGGGTAGGGATGGATTCAGGCGATAGTAAATACTCATTTGCACTTTTCGCGATTCGTGCTTCCTGCCCTCGGTATGCGGACCGACTTGCGTTTTCAATCACACATTATTAAACTTGAATTTAACGTTCGATAAACTTAGACAACGGTCTAAGGCGGTTTCGGCACCATGAAATAAATTTAATAATTTAAAACACCCGGTTCAAAAAAAAAACTTCATCAATTTGAGTTAAATTTAATACTTTTATGGCTAATGTTCAAGTGAAGTAAATGAGGGAAGCAAAATGAAATAAAATGTTACGTTTAAGAGAATGATATAACTTAATAGGAAAACAGAAAGCGAAGGTTCAGTTAATTTATAGTAAACTCTTCTTTTCTACACATATCAACATATCAATAAATATAATTTGCTTACTTATATAAACTACAACTTACATAAAATACAAGAGGTAAACAGTATAATTCGTTTAAATAATGGCCAGTGTCACCTGTAAGTAACACCGTCTTTAAAAAACATACAGAAAAGCTACAATCCGTCTGGAACGGATCGTATGATACCCTATCCTCCTCTCTATAAAGTGGGCGTATACCTAAATATTTGGTCTTAACAAAATTTTTCGGTTTCATATAATTTAGTGAAGTTATAAAAAAGTAGGCGTGGCAGTGGGCGGATTTCAAAAATTTTTACACTTGTACTGTATCTTTTTCTTGGAAGCCCAGATATGAAATTTCAGCGTCCTAGTTAATAATTTAATGCCCAAAACTCGGTTTTGTGATGAAAACGCCCCCAAAAAGTGGGCGTGGCCAAAACTTTTGTATGGGTGGATTGTAGGGAATCTGAATGCCTAAATATTTGGTCTTAACAAAATTTTTCGGTTTCATATAATTTAGTGAAGTTATGAAAAAGTGGGCGTGGCAGTGGGCGGATTTCAAAAATTTTTACACTTGTACTGTATCTTTTTCTCAGAAGCCCAGATATGAAATTTCAGCGTCCTAGCTCAAAATTAAAGGCCCAAAAAGCGGCCCAAAGGCCCAAAGGACGGACGGACGGTCATCGCTCAATCGATTTCGCTATTGATGCTGATCACGAATATATATACTTTATAGGGTCTATCTCGATTATTTCTCTATGTTACAAACTAAGTGTCAAACTTAATATACCCTTAGGATAGGGTATAAAAAGTGGTGATAGGATGATTTTTCTTTTGTAGTTTTAGTTTAGTCTAAGTGAAAGTGTATTGCTTAGGTGAAGAAATTATTATACTTATATAACTGACTATGGGATTCGAAGAGTTAATAAAATTTTTGATTTATGAATAAAAAAAAAAACTTTGAAGTTCAATTAACTTTATTAAATATTTAAGTATGTGTTATTTGTTTTAAGTCGCGAGAATCATACAAAATGGGCATTAAATTTAATAATTTTGAAGTTTGTACTTAACTTTATGATACTAAGTGAAATTATTGTATTATTAGATAGAAATAAATTAATTTTTCACTAGTTATTCACTTAGAGGAATCTGTGGAAAAAAGTTATCTTGCAAATCTGTTCGTAACCATATACATATGTATGTTAGGAAAATAAGTGGAATAGCTTCTGTACAAAATAGGGTGGTGAAATTTTTACTCACCTTTAAGTATTTCCAATAAGCCTCCGTTCCGGAAGGGCTCCAGTATAAAATGTGTAAAATGACCGACGAGACTAAAATGTGTATAACAGCTCTGATCATGAGCAAATCTAAAATGCTCCTGTATTTAAGTTTCAAACGACAACCAACTGCCGTAAGCTAATATAATTACTCACCATAATTATTTGTAATTAAGGGTCATTATGGCACCTTGACTCGATTTTATAACACATTAAAAAATTAAAATAATTACGTGAATGCGATTGGCTTGGTAAATAAGTAATGTAGCAATCATTATAGATCCTTAGGATTAACCGTAAAACGCAATATGAGAGGTTATAAAGGAACCGCGACAAGTTTCTTTCTTCATAGCGGAAGCAATGTCGCCTCTAAACACTAACAATGCATTTGTCCACGTGTGGTACATATGGAGATTCGTCGGCATATACCCATACGCGAAATTTAAATGGTTGTACAACATTTATGGGATTGTGGTCAACTTGACAGCCAGTGTATTGTCACCAATTTTCGTATTCATGAATATTTTCGTTCTCGGAGATATCGGACTGATTATGCATAATTTGCAAGCCAGCCTAACACTCATCGTCTCATCAATGAAGCAGTTTGTGATTTTCTTGAGACTATCCGATTTACTACAAGTGAAGACATATCTTGATCGGCTGGATAAGCGAGCTAGCCGAAATACCGAAGAAGTTGAGTATATGCAAAAAGTCATTAAACAATGCCGTTCCATGGCGCTGGGAATTCAGATCGCATTCATTTTCTCGTTGCTGTCATTTGCAATTCCTGGATTTTTCAAAAGGAGACTTGTCTTTGAAGGATGGTTTCCACTGGATTGGACTTCTTCCAATACAAATTATCTAATTGCATTTGGATTTCAGTTTCTGTCAGTTGGTTTCCAAATTATCCAAAACGCCGCTAACGATGCCTATCCACCGGCATATATCAACGTGTTAAAAGGACATATTCACATTCTTTGCATGCGGGTTGCTAGAATTGGAAAGGATCCGAGTACCACCACCGCCAAAGAACTTAAGGCGTGCATAAATGACCATAAAAATATTATAAGGTTTGTATACAAATATATAGAAATCTTGTGCTTATATGTAGGTATCTATTCACAGTTTGTTTGAAACCATCAAGCCCGTGATTTCCCATACAGTTCTGATACAGTTTATGGTAACAGCTTTCGTCCTGTGCATAACAGTTGTACATTTCCTCAGTTTTAATCGTGAATTTGGACAACTGGTTAGTACAATTATATACATGGTCGCCATCGTGTCGGAAACTTTTCCTGTGTGTTATTTTGGAAATGCTTTAATGTGGGAGACAGACAGACTCACCAATGCTATTTATACCTGCAACTGGATTGATCAATCGGTGAAGTTTCGCAAGTGTGTCATTATATTTATGCAACGCTCGCAGAAGACAAACATCATTCTGGCTGGAGGTCTTGCAACAATTTCTCTGCAAACATTTATTGCTGTAAGTGATTGCATGAATATTAAATTAAACATAACTACATATGAACTGTTCTTTCTTTCAGATCATTCGTTTTTCGTTTTCAATGTTTACTGTACTCAGTCAAATGCACTAAGGTGCAGCGGCAAAAGTGGTGTTTTAAGTCATAGACCGGTATTAAGAGTAGATACATACACATAAAATACCATTAATAAGCACTGTATATCATATTAATTCGAACTGATTCAAAAATTAAATAAAGAAAGCAACACATAGTTTTCAAGGCCAACAAATAAGTTTATATACATTAATAAGTATAATCAAAACCTATTAATTCTCGACTTTATATATACTTAAGTATCTAGGTATGTATGTACTACATAAGGGTGTAATATGAAATAATTCGTCACCACGAACTACTCGGTACAAATCTTTTCCTATTTAAGAATAAGTCCACTGTAACTGTTGAAAAGGAGAGTTATTTGAAACATAAAAATGACACATTAGAATCTATGTACATACATATGTACATATGTGCTTATAATCCAGGTAACGGTAGAACATTTTGCAGTTAAGTATGACTCGCTGTTTTTAGGAAGCTGATGACGGCTAAAGCAGCATTACAGCTTAAGGAATCCATGCAACTGGCTCGTGGCAATATGGATCACGCAAGTATCCTAAACGACCATAACACTATTCCTAGTAATTCGCACTACATTGTTCCCTATTTTGACTTTAACGTGAAGTATAAAACCAGGGGTCGAATCGCGTCCTCCGTGAACGGATCGGTAATCGTACGAATACAAATTCCGTCACACGTCATACGAATGAATGTATTGGGATTATGTCCTGCGAAAGCAAACGGAACGTAATTTTCAATTTGTCATACCGGTTGTACCAGATTAAAAGTAAAAATCGTAATAGTTTAAACTTCAAATATATGTCATTTGTGAGTGAAATTCGGCAAAATAAAATAATTTTCTTTGAAAAATGGATCCTGTGCTATTCCTTTATCTCAGTGAGACAAATAAGAGATATTAGCAATCCACTGTCCTTATCAAATAAAGCGTAAGAACAATTTGAAGTACTTTTTAAAACTCATTGCGTAGATATATAGTTTTTATTTACAGATTTATTAAAAGGTTCAGACTGAGTAAGGACGCTTTCCAATATGTATTTTCAATGCTTAAGTTCAGTACCCAATTACCCACTGCAGTACCTCCTGTGTTGCAATTAGCAGCAACACTTTCACTTTTAGCAAGTGGAGGGTATCAACACTGGGTCGGCAGTGACTACCTAATTGGGATGTGTCAAAGCAGCATCTCAAAACAAACGTCTTACGTGCTTGAGGAGATAGAAGACAAATTATGCCCTCTTCATATCTTATTTAAGCCAGCAGATTCAGCCGGATGCAAAGAATACTTTTTTCAAAAGTTTAAAATACCAGGAGGTAATATTATTTTATCTTCTATAGTTAATATGTATGTATATACCCAGAGGTATACAAATATATGTATGTACATACGTATTATATCCATTGGAAATGTATTTCAGTTATTGGATGCATTGACGGTACCCATATTGGACTGCAGCGACCCACTCATAGTTTAAATGCAATGATTGTAAGTATCTACATATGTACATATAACTAAGATAAAAAAATGTACGTATGATTTTTATTACTTTTTGATAGATCTGCGATCATAAACATGTAATAAGTTCGGTGAATGCACTATATGGAGGAGCAGCGCATGATTCCTTTGTTTGGAAGCATTCCGACCAGCGTAAGGTATTAGAAAATAGATATCTTTCGAATAGTTGGCTCTTAGGTAAGACTAATAAGATTATTAATTCTTACAAGCAAAAGTATTCCTTTGTCTAACTTGCAATAGGTGACTCCGGTTATCCATTGGAACCGTGGTGCATGACACCGTACAGAAATCCGTTGCATGGTTCAGACGAAGCTAAGTTCAATGAATTTCACGCAAAGGCCCGCTCGATCGTAGAGAGAACTATTGGAATACTTAAAGGTCGCTGGAGAATATTAGGATACAATAAAAGAGGCAGATATCATCCGGAAAAAGTTGCTAAATTTATAAACGTGTGCGCTGCCCTTCATAACATTTGCATTCAATTTAAGATTCCATTTCATCCACATAAAATAGTGCAACATGAACCATTACAAATTGAACTTGTAGAAGAAACACAGTATACTAGAGCTGGGCAAACAATTAGAAAGCACATTAAATATTCTCTACTTAATAACTAGAATATATGTATTTCATTCAAAGACTTCATTTATTTATGTATTTAACGAAAACTAAAAACAGCAATTCAAAAAAAAAAAAAATAAAAAATATGATTATTGCATATATGTATGTAAGTCGTCTTACACGAAACATAACATTAAGAAAACAAAAAAACAACTTAAAATTTAAAAAAAAAATAAAAATCACAATTCATTTGGATAAATTATTATGCATTAGGTACTTGGGGATAAGAATCACATTTTTTTTAAGTTACTATTATATATACATGTATGTCTACCTTTTAGGCACCTTAGTTACTAGTTATTGTTGATATTTTCTAACTGAAGGGTTTTTATTTTAAGCTCAATTTGTTGCACTGCCAAAAAACTTCTAAGTTTTTCTTCCTTTATTACTAACGTTCTCTCCTGAATATCGAACAACCTATCCAACTTAGCTTCAATAATTTTGTTGAACTGTAGCCCAGCCCTCATGTTTTCTTGAAGAAGTTCCACTTTGCAATCATTACTTTGATTCCTCTTTGTGACCATCTTCGAAGTACTCGGTTCGTTTTCTTTATTATTGCCATCATCACTATCTGTTGGATCACATTCCAAAAGAAATGATTCCTCCAACAAATTTTCTGAAGCAGTATGAGTCTGTGGTGTTGAACTGCTGGTTTCCGAGACAGGCAACTTCTGTAAACCTCCAAACGTCTTAACATTTGAAAGCCCCTGAACTGCTGCTTCCAATCCGGTTGCTTCTATAACTAAAAGTTCAGTTTCAGATATTGCCTTTTCCTCATATGGACCGCCACCAGTTTTATTTTTAGAAGCTTTGTTGAAGGATAATTTCTTTTTCGCCTGAAATTTTTGATCTGCGAAAACCTGACAAAAAGTCAACATACATACATATGTATATAACACTTCTATAAACGTTAAACAAAATATGCTTCATACCTTTTTCCACGATTTTACATCTTTAATGGGTGGTCCAGCAATGTTTAACTTCCTCGTCAAACAATCCCACATCTTTATGGATGCGGCTTGCCCTTGACAACTGTTTGGGAGCAAATTTTTTGCCAAATTTGGATTCTCATTCATGTACTCCGCCATAATAATTTTTTGCGCTTGATTTATTTTATTCACGTTTGTCCTAAAAAAATGTTTATAATATATAATTCTTACAATTCTTCTTTATTTATGATTTAACTTACATTTTTTCAATTTTTCTCCCCGCGACAACATATACGATCAGTGGCAAGCAATCGAATAACACTTTGACTGAACGAGCATGTTCATGTACTCGTTTACGGAAGTGGTGATGCCAAATTACGTTAATTCGCATACGTTCACGGATGTCATAATCCCAAATACACACATTCCGTTCACACGTTCCTCGTTAACGGAGGACGCGATTCGACCCCAGGATTCCTAACAGAAGTGATTGGGAATTGGGAGGCATTTTAAATGCACCTGTGACATAGATTTACACAAACGGATCCAAACAGCGTCTGGAACAGGTGCGGGAGTGTACTCCAGTGCACTGAATATTTGTATCACCAAACGACTGCCGGACCACTGTAGTGCATTTCAAGCAGAAGTCATAGCAGTCCGAAAAGTCGCGACCAGGCTTTCAATTATTTGGAGTGCAGCGCTTTATTAAAAAGAGTAAACCTTCCACAGGCGCCGTGGCTCAAATGGTTAGTGCGTTGGACTACGGAGCGAGAGGTTCCAGGTTCAATCGCCAAACAATGCCTAAAATTTATTTCGCGGTCCCACCCCTCGCGAACGTCTGACAAACATCCGAGAGTAAAACTGTCTTTAAAAAGCTTCTGAAATTTCACAGCACCGAAACGCTGAATGGAACTACAAACTCAATTGCTTGGACAAAAATGCAAAACCGTTCTGGAATATTGTGAAGGTTATAAAAACCAAAAACAGACAGTTACCGTTTCTTAAAAATGCATCCAATATCTATTTTACGGACATTGAAAAGGCAAATGCACTGGCCTCCAGTTATGCAAGTAATCATCTTGTATCTCAACATCTAGGTGATACATATACGAATAGTCTGGTGAGAAACACTGTTCATGCTTTCACTTCAGCGAATGCTAGTTTCATTTCAAATGTGTTTGTAAACGATGAGGACATAGAATTTATTGTTAACAATCTGCGGATTAAAAAAGTAGGAGGCATAGATTATATACGTAATATATACCTCAAACAGCTGCCTAAAATAGGCATCAAATATATTGCTTTTATAATAAACGCCTGTATTAAATTACAATAATTTCCTGATGCCTGGAAAAAAGCTAAAGTGGTGCCAATACTAAAAGCTGGTAAACCACCAGAACGTCCAGAAAGCTATAGGCCTATAAGTTTATTAAGCAACTTAAGTAAAATATGAGAAGGTTATTAAGGAAAATCTCTTAAAATTCATCCAGGAACATGTTATTTATCCCAACGAACAATTTGGCTTTACACATTTTCATAATACTTCCCATCAGGTATTAAGAATCTGTAATTTCGTTAAAAGTAATCGTTCTCAAGGTAAATCTACTGGGATGATACTACTAGACATCGAAAAAGCCTTTGACTGAGTTTGGCATGAGGGCCTTATTTACAAAATGATCAACTTTAGATTCCCTCCATTTCTATGTAAAATAGTGCAGTCTTTCTTGTCTAATCGTTGTTTTAATGTCCATATAAATAGTAGCGTTTCTAGCCTAGTGAATTTTAACGCAGGCGTACCACAAGGCTCAGTTCTGGGACCTGTCCTTTATAATATATATACTTCCGATTTTCCCGATATACCAAACTGTGATGTAGCTATTTTCGCAGATGACACTGCCATATATTCATCAAATCAATTCGCTCTCTATATTGAGAGGAATTTAAAAGATGGAATGGATGTACTGGCAAAGTATTATGCTAGATGGAAAATTAAGCTTAATGAAAGGAAAACTCAAGCGATCTTTTTCACACGAAAAAGAAAAGCTTGTTTTCTTCCCAGCAACCAACTTCAGTTAAATGGGAGCAATATTACTTGGGTGCCTACGGTAAGGTACTTGGGTATTTATTTGGACACTAAACTTACGTTTAAAGACCACATAAACAAAACATTAAAGAAAATAGGAATTGCAATAAAGATGTTGTATCCCTTTATAAACCGCAGTTCGTTACTAACAATCGAAAATAAAATTATTCTCCACAAAATGATTTTTCAGGCAATTCTGTTGTATGGTTGCCAAGTGTGGGGAGACTCCGCTGCCTGCCATATCAAAAAGTTGCAAATTTCGCAAAATAAGGTATTAAAAAAGATGTTGAACTTACCATGGAGGTAACCATGGAATGTTGAATTGATTTCTCATATGATTCAAAAACTAAAGTACACATTCTTAACAAGATGTAGTTTTGCTGACAATCCTCTCGTTAACCAATTGCTTAACTAATGTAAATATCTATCTATTGTTATTCCGTTTTTATATGTTCCTATCTTAAAAGAATCATTTTGT
This sequence comes from Xylota sylvarum, assembly GCA_905220385.1. Classification (NCBI taxonomy): domain Eukaryota; kingdom Metazoa; phylum Arthropoda; class Insecta; order Diptera; family Syrphidae; genus Xylota; species Xylota sylvarum. The sequence continues at coordinate 64,973,323 of LR999958.1, read as the reverse complement.
TATTTATCATATCTTGTTATAACTTATTTAAATGTTAATTGTTAATTTATTTATTTATTTTCATATTTATTCTTGACTATTTATTTATTCACTTATTTATTTATTGATTTATTTATTTATTTATTTACTTATTTATTTATTTATTTATTTTTTGATTTATTTATCTATTTATTTATTTATTTATTTATTTATTTATCTCTTTATTTATTTATTTATTTATTTTTTATTTTTTTTTTATTAACTTCTATTTTGAATTGAAGGTTTTTTTTTGTATTTTCCTTCCAAGTCGATTTCTTATCTTAGTTTCATATTAATATATAAAAACATACAGAAAAGCTACAATCCGTCTGGAACGGATCGTATGATACCCTATCCTCCTCTCTATAAAGTGGGCATGGCCAAATTGCATATTGTACTCAAATATAGCTATAATGTCGAACGTTTGAGGATGTTACATGTAAAATTTTATCAAAATAGGTTTTTTGATGATAACGCCCCCAAAAAGTGGGCGTGGCCAAAACTTTTGTATGGGTGGATTGTAGGGAATCTGAATGCCTAAATATTTGGTCTTAACAAAATTTTTCGGTTTCATATAATTTAGTGAAGTTATAAAAAAGTAGGCGTGGCAGTGGGCGGATGTAAAAAAATTTTACACTTGTACTGTATCTTTTTCTTGGAAGCCCAGATATGAAATTTCAGCGTCCTAGTTAAAAATTTAAGGCCCAAAAATCGGTTTTGTGATGAAAACGCCCCCAAAAAGTGGGCGTGGCCAAAACTTTTGTATGGGTGGATTGTAGGGAATCTGAATGCCTAAATATTTGGTCTTAACAAAATTTTTCGGTTTCATATAATTTAGTGAAGTTATGAAAAAGTGGGCGTGGCAGTGGGCGGATTTCAAAAATTTTTACACTTGTACTGTATCTTTTTCTCAGAAGCCCAGATATGAAATTTCATCGTCCTAGCTCAAAATTTAAGGCCCAAAAAGCGGTGACATACGGACGGACGGACGGACGGACGGACGGTCATCGCTCAATCGATTTCGCTATTGATGCTGATCACGAATATATATACTTTATAGGGTCTATCTCGATTATTTCTCTATGTTACAAACTATGTGTCAAACTTAATATACCCTTAGGATAGGGTATAAAAACGTATTCCAATAGAAAGATAATTACCATTATCAAATTATTGTATTGTAAAATGTGCGGTTACAAACTACCTTTGTAAATTCATACATACGAAATAAAAATATCTATCTATCTAAAAAACTTCTGAAAACAAAAAACTGCCGTTCGGATCCGGCATTAAACAGTAGGCCCCTTCCATTCGTGTAAAGAATATAACACGCACAGCACGAGTGGTTGTGAGAAGCTAGGCCCTGGATCCCATGGACATTTGTCGCGCCAAAATTTTTATTTTTTGTTAAAACCTTCCAATTAATTATGGAATATTATTTAATTCAAATGAATACCTCGGCTGGCTTGGCAGTAGGCCATTCTGTCAACCCAATTTTTCAATGCATTCTCGATGGTTTCGGCCCGTATTTCACGAATAGTTTAACCAAATTTGTTCTTGAGTGCAGTGAATCGTTTCTGGATTGTTCGCATAGCATCGATTTTCAATAGCATCCCACAAGAAAAGTACAACGCGTCAAATCGCAGCTCCGTGCCGGACAAGCAACATCACCAAAGCGACTGATTACACCATTATTGAACTCAGTGTGCAATAATTCAATTGTTGGACAGTTTGTGTGGCACGTAGCCCCATCTTGCTGGAATCATAGCTCGCCCAAATCTAAATCCACAACTTCTGTCCATAAAAAAATTGGTTATCATGCAACGGTAGTGCTCTCCATTGACTATAACGTTTCTTCAAGTGTAAATCGCTCCATTATAAATAATACTGAGTTTTTGTCAATTATTTTACAGCATAAGAGCTGTCAGTGTCAAAATAACATATGATTCACATATGAAGATAGATAGTTAAGCATCAATAAAAGTTTTGGAATCACCAGGAATTCGATCCAAGTTGGTAACACAATGACGCGGATCTCTTAACTCTTAACATGTACCTTTTAGGTGCAACGTACCCCTGTCCTGTGTTCCAGGCCACAGAGATATTCCACCAATTAGAATGCGGACGAGCTATCTAAGGACAGTGAAGGCCGGAAGCTTTTTAATTAGAATGGCAAACAGTAGGTGGAAAATTTGTTAGCACAGATCTGGCCAGGCCAGACCAGACCATTGTAGGAAAACTAAATAGTATACTTATTTCCGGTCTGCCATTTACATTGAAAATATTTTTGTGCAAATCATTATTATAAATTATAAATTAGTAAAACTTATTATAAAGTTAAATGTTTAAGTATTTTATAAAGAATCAGTAATTTTAATAATACATTATTAGTATCGTGAAATAATATTGAAATATCATGAACAATTATTATTTAGAAAGAAAATTTGTATTAAAATTTTGCTTCGATTAAATAAATTATAAAATTTAATAACAATTTATAATTTATTAGAAATGAAATATTATTCGTTTTTAAAAGTATTTAGATTTATAAAAAAAATTAATTTTTCTTTTAAAATTTATTTATGTATTTTTTAAATTAAATATTTTTCAAAAAATAATATTTTATGGGATAGGCTATAAAATAAATTTTAATAAATAATAAATATTCAGTTAAATATTATATGTTTAGAAGTATATTATTTATTATAATTAAAATTTTTTCAAAATATATATATAATAATACTAAAAAAAATTAATAATGATAGAATTAGTTATAAATGAAAAGATAGAAATATTATTTATAAATGAAAAGTTTATGTAAAGAATTCGGCAAAAATATTATTCGCCCGTTTAACAATAACATGTCCTTTTGAAATTACTGATTTTTTAAATGGTCGCACTATTTGATCTGTGCAAAGGTAGGAATGAATGATTGGATGAATTATTAAGTGCTTCATTTGAAATTATAATAAAATTTTATTTTTTGGCAAAAAGTTCAAATTTATTTAAAAGACGAGAAAACTTTATAAATCTTTACATGCTTATATGCACATATGCGTATTTTTTTTTAGATTAATTTAATTATTATAATAACTATATATTTTATTGGAGTGATATTAAAATTTAAATCATTGATTTTTGAATAATTGATCCATTTTTAATGATTAAAAAAACCTCGATGTTGGATGAAGATATAATTTTAGGCGTAGACGGTTAAATTTAAAGTCTTTCCGACTATTAAAATCTTATATTTTGTGTATAAATATTTTATTGTATAGATAAAAATATAATTAATTAGTTATTTGAACTATTTTGGCAGATTAATGCAATAAATTTAGAATTTATAAATGTAAATTATATTATAAATAGTACTTGTTTTCTATAAAAATTATTTTATTTTTAATTACAAGTTTGATATTAATTATTTGTGTTTTAGTAAGAGTTGCTTTTTGAACATTATTAGAATGAAAAGTATTAGGTTATATTCAAATTCGTAAAGGTTCTAATAAAGTTGTTTAAATAGGAATTCCTCAGGCTAGGAAATTATTTACTAACAAACAAACTTATCCTTTTATATCTAATTATATTTCTTATTATTATTCATCAATTTTTTCAGTACTTTTATCTTTGTTATTATGAATATATATGCGTTTCTTATTAAATTATTTTCTTTTACTTTGGGATTATTATTTTTTATAAGTTGTACAGGATTAGGAGTTTATACAGTAATTGCTGCTTGATCGTCTAATTCAAAATATGGTTTATTAGGGGGCTTACATTCTGTTGCTCAAACTATTTCTTATAAAGTTAGGTTGGCTTTAATTTTATTAATATATTGAATTTTTATTATTATCAATTTTATTTCTGATTTTTTATTTTATTATGTTCTTTAGGTTTTGTTTGGTTTATAATTTCATTAGATTATAGAAGAGGAGGTATTTCTTTAAATTTTTTTATCAGAATATGGAAGAATTTTATTTATAAGTATATTATTTTAATTAATTTTTTAAGGTAGAGATGTTTAGAATTTTATATCTTATTTTAAGTTAATATTTATTTCTTTTTTCTTTATTTGAGTTCGTGGAACTTTACCACGATTTCGTTATAATAAATTAATATATTTAGCTTGAAACGTATTTTTACCTTTTTCTCAAAATTATTTATTGTTTTTTTATTGGATAAAAAATTTATTTATTTAGTTCGGTGCTGTTAACAAATTTTAGTAAAATTAATAGAAAATGTAATGTTTCTGTTTAATATTTTCAAAATATAAGCGTAATCAAGCTCATTAACTATTAATTTAATAATTTTTCTCATCATTTTGTAATTATTGGATTAATTCAATAATATAAGAAATAAAAGATAGTTAAAGTTTGTCCAATAATGACATATGGATTTTCAACAGGTCGTGCTCCAATTCATGTTAAGGTTAATAAAATGACAATTACTGTTATGATTCCAAATGAAATTAAATTATTATGATAAAATTCAATTACTCGAAATTTTCCAAAATTATAAAATGGTATAATTATTAAAATAGTATTTGATATAAATAAATTAATTACTTCACCTAGTTTATTAGAAATCGATAATAAAATAGCATATGCAAATAAAAATATCATTTAGGTTGAATATGAATAGGAGTAAGTAAAGGATTTAGTAGAATAAAATTATCAGGATCTTCTAATAAATAAGGATTTCAGAATGTTAATATAGTTAATGATAATAATATAACAACAAGTCCTGTAATATTCTTATAACTAAAGTATGGATGAAAAGAAATCTTATCTAAATTAGAATTTAATCCTCTAGGATTGTTTGAACCTGTGTGATGTAGACATAGTAAATGAATTATTACAGTTGCTAAAACAATAAAAGGAAAAATGAAATGAAATGTAAAAAATCGAGGTCAAGTAGCATTGTCAAAAGCAAACCCTCAAACTCATTGTACAAGATCAGTTCCTAAATATGGAATTGCTGATAATAAATATAAAATATAAGTTTGTGAGGTTTAGTTCTTCTTAATCTACAAATATTGTATCGTACATTTAAGACGTCTTCTATATCGGGATTAATATGCATCTGCAGACGCTCGTTGTGACGTATCGCGTAAATTTTACTTACTTCCATTACTAGATCAATCTGCAAATCGCGATGCAAGTCATTATTTCTAATATACTATGGGGCATTTACAATTCCCCGAAGGAAATGTTGAAATGTTTGTATTTTTTGTACATTCGTTTTCTTTGTACAACCCCATAATAGGATACCATATGTCCAAACTGGTTTTAGAATCTGATTATACAGTAAGATTTTATTTTCAGTGGACATTTCTGAGTTATGTGCTAACAACCAATAAAGTTTTCTATATCTAATATTTAGCTCTTCTACTTTCTTCTTCCATTTCAGTTTAGCGTCTAGATTCATACCCAGATACTTGGCTGTGTTAGAGTAAGGAACTACTTGTTTATTAATAACCACAGGAACATTCGTTAATTTTTTTTTTGTGAAGTTGATGTGGGTGGACTTTGACTCATTAAGTTTAATTCGCATCCGTTGCGTCCAGTTACATATTTCGTTAACTGAATTTTGTAGCTTTTCTGTTGCTGTTGTCACCCAATCATCAGTTGATAGGAGAGCAGTGTCGTCTGCGAATGTGGCTATAATAGTATCATTCGCTTGTGGTATATCACTAGTAAATAGTAAATATAAGATGGGTCCTAAAACGCTTCCCTGTGGAACACCTGCTTGTATTTCATTCAGTTCAGAATGCGCTGAACCATAGCGAACTCTAAAGAACCGATTTGCTGTATAAGATTTAAGTATCTCAAAGTACTGTCTAGGTAGATCCATATGAAGTTTGTACTCTAAACCCTTATGCTCTAAACCCTTTCAAAAGCTTGTGCAACGTCTAAGAATAATATAGAACAAACTTGCGTTTTCTCTTACATTAGTTATGAGATTTCTATAACATTAGTTATACGATGCACTTGGTCCATTGTCGAGTGTTTATTTCTAAACCCGAATTGATGAGTTGGAATAAGCTTTCTTTGCTCTATGATTCTATCTAAAGAAGCAGTGAAATTGGTCTGTATGAGCTAACTTCTAATAGAGGTTTACTTTGTTTAGGTATAACTATAACTTCTGCTATCTTCCAGTGATGTAGAACATATTTTTGTTTAAAACAAGCATTAATTGTAAGCTTGAGTTTTAACAACGCTATGGAGGATTTGGGCAGTTATTAGATCATAACCTGGTGATTTTCTATTAGATAGTTTCTGAATACATAAGTTGATCTCACAAAGCGAAACTTTATCTACTCTATCTGAGAATTCAAGACTTTCATTTGTTTATAAATTTGTAGATAAATGCAATTAAAAAAGAATTATGCACCATTAGCATGTAATGTTCATAATAATCATCCGTAATTTACATTTCGACAAATGTGACCTACACTATTAAATACTATTTCAATATCTGTTGTATAATGTATTGCTAAAAATAATCCAGCTGAAATTTGAATAATTAAACATAATTCTAATAATGAACCAAACTTTCATAGAAATATTAATTGGTGAAAGTAAATCAATAAGAGCGTAATTTGCAATTTCTAAAATAGAGTGGCTAAGTCGAATTGGTTTACTCATTATTTAATTTATTTTTCAAAATAGACCATCAAATAATTTAGTAATTTTTATTACAAAAATTAATGTAATTAATAAAATGTTGGGTAATCATATAATTTATTTAAATTTAATGAATTTTCTTTAATATAAGAATTAGTATTCATAATTGATTTTATTTCATTACGTATTGGGTTGAAAATTATAATTATTTCATCTATAAATAGGATGGTTACAATTAATAATAATAATAATCTAATGATTATTAATGTAGTTATTTTTATTTCAATCGAAATTAATTCATTTGATGCGAGCGACGTTTGATGATTGAGGATTAACTTTTCTTTAATAAAAATAGGTATTTTTGTTGTACTTTAAAGTTTAGAATATATTTTTTTATTTATTATTTATTTATTTAAATATATTAAATTATGAAAATTATTTTAGAATCGATTTTATAACTTTAGTGTTTGTAAAGGTGTATGTGCGCAATGAATTATGTATTCAGCAAATAATTATATTTGCTACATATGCTTTTGGCTTATACTTATATGTATTTCTTCTACATGCATTGAATCATTATACCCTATCCTAAGGGTATATTAAGTTTGACACATAGTTTTTAACATAGAGAAATAATCGAGATAGACCCTATAAAGTATATATATTCGTGATCAGCATCAATAGCGAAATCGATTGAGCGATGACCGTCCGTCCGTCCGTCCGTCCGTCCGTCCGTCCGTATGTCACCGCTTTTTGGGCCTTAAATTTTGAGCTAGGACGATGAAATTTCATATCTGGGCTTCTGAGAAAAAGATACAGTACAAGTGTAAAAATTTTTGAAATCCGCCCACTGCCACGCCCACTTTTTCATAACTTCACTAAATTATATGAAACCGAAAAATTTTGTTAAGACCAAATATTTAGACATTCAGATTCCCTACAATCCACCCGTACAAAAGTTTTGGCCACGCCCACTTTTTGGGGGCGTTTTCATCACAAAACCGATTTTTGGGCCTTAAATTTTTAACTAGGACGTTGAAATTTCATATCTAGGCTTCTAAGAAAAAGATACAGTACAAGTGTAAATTTTTTTTACATCCGCCCACTGCCACGCCTACTTTTTTATAACTTCACTAAATTATATGAAACCGAAGAATTTTGTTAAGACCAAATATTTGGGTATTTAGATTCCCTACAATTCACCCATAGAACAGTTTTGGACACGCCCAGTTTTTGGGGGCGTTATCATCAAAAAACCTATTTTGATAAAATTTTACATGTAACATCCTCAAACGTTCGACATTATAGCTATATTTGAGTACAAAATGCAATTTGGCCACGCCCACTTTATAGAGATAAGGATAGGGTATCATACGATCCGTTCCAGATGGATTGTAGCTTTTCTGTATGTTTTTTCAAACATTTTCTTTATGTACATACATTCATACATACATATGTACATATCCAGAGTTTTTTCATGAGATTCTTCCAATCGGAGGATCAATTTAACTTTTCGAATCCGATAGCAAAGGAAAATTATGAGGTGTCGGAAGGCTAGTTTTTATTGAAAGGAATATGGATCGGCATCAGTACCTTTATATTTTTTGTGATACCTAGCATCCATCAGCTCAGGCACAAGGTATTGGAAACAGCTCGGTAATGACCCTAAATATTCAGCACACATTATAAGAAATGGGCTTGTATTTAGACCGATGTCACATAAGCTCCTTTTTTCGCACTCCCATTTGGTCTCGAACCATGAGTATGCAGAAGACCAATAGAACTGTACACACGAGCGCTCACGACTCAAAAAGAGACGATGTGGTCGCGCAAGCTATTTTATCCAGCATCTTCCCTTCATGACGCACGAACTGTAAAACGTTATGAGGGGCACTGTTATATATCAGCATGAATATAACAAATGGTCACGCGTCATTTAAAATTTAATCTTTAAAAGAGAAGGAGAATTTTATACATTGTAAACGTTTTTGGTTAGTAATTAACTAATTTAACGATTTTCTGAAAGGAAATTATGGATGCTTCAAATAAAAATCATCCGTGAAATGTCTTTCGCAGTTTTGTCGATTTATCCAAAACTTTCTTTGCTTTCTTTCCTTTTTTAATATATTTGGAGCTGTATCGCTTTTGAAACAACCAAACTAAATTAATGATCAGCCTAACATTCGTTCGTACGGACAAAATGTAGCCCATGTGACAAAAACGATATTTTTACCAAGACGAGCGGACCACTGGGCGCTGAAACACAGAGTTCGCAAACTCCCACCTCCCTAATGAAAGATAGTACATCCTTAGCAGCAGAGTTTCTCAACTGCACTGACGGAAAATACGCCTCTGTAACCAATGTAATGCTGAGCATTTACAAAGAATGTGCTCGTATGATTCGCCATCTTCCGAGCAGAACCTATATTCCGTTTCTGGCCACAGATTGAGCTTGTTAAGGTGATACCGTAGGTTATAGTGACCTGTGAGAGAGTTCACCAGTTTTCCAATACTATCTTTGTCCAGATTAAGGATTTCCTTGTAGGAATAAGGCTGAATTAATTGCTTGGATTGTCGCAGGCCCTTAACATTTTCTCAGTGTGCCAAATGAAGTTCGTGTTTCCAATCGTTAATCAGTGCTGTGCCAGCAGCCCAGTTGATACCACAGTAGGGTTCAGGTCCCATAAGTGCAGATTCTGTGCCAGACCTAGCTAGTTCATCTGTAGATTCGTTACCTGCAATTTCTTAATGATCAGAGATCCATCCGAGTTTCACCCTGTTATGTCTGACAAGAGATTGTAGTACGTCGTAGTAGCATTTAACTGATGATAGAGTCCATTAACTCACACGGTGCTTTAAGTGCTTCCTGGCTATCTGAAAGATACATGTATATCCCAGCGCCCTTAAAACCTTTATTGAGGTTCAACCTTGCCCAGATCTCAATGGCACGGAGTTCAGCCTTGAAAACTGTGGGACATATTCCCATAGGCATCGAGACTTTGGTGTTGGGACCAAGGGCTCCAGCTCCAGCTCCAACTCCAGTTTCCATATTCGATCCGTCTGTGAACCAGAACAAACCTCTAAGATCCAATGCCGGAACACCATTAAACAAGGTTAATGGTTCTGCACCAACGATTTGTTTCTTCCTCCCAGGTAAATCTTTTAATAGAATTGTCTGGACGCATATGCAGGCATTACACCGCTTTACTGTCTGTTCGATGTCACTATCAATTTTCGGCCACCAGACGTAGCTTCTGGCTAAAGCATTCATGCGGACTATTCCAGGATGGTTTGTATGAAGTGCTGTAAGAAGTCTTGTTCGATGAATTTCAGGAAACACCACTCAGTGACCTCATACTCGGGATCCTTCAATTTACAAAATCTCGTTCCTTCGATCGAAAAAAAAATTAAAGTCTGGTTCAGCGACAGCTCTTCATCTCTCTATTCATCTTCTGTGGTACCTGTCAATTGAACTGCCAACTCGTCGGCATGCGCTTAAGAATATAATTGAACAAAGCATTCATTCAAAATAGACCACAATGGATTGTGATCTGTATACTTCGCGAATTGTCTATCATATAAGTAATTGTGCTCGCAATAATCGCCAAAGCTTTCTTATATCAATTTGCGCTTAATTACGCTCCAATTGCTGGAGAGTCCTTGAATAAAATGCAATTGGTCGCTTGGATCCGTATGAGTATGAGTATGAGCTTCAGCCGTTTCGTCATGCACAGTAAGCTGCTGATATGCTTGCGCCAGATCCAAATACAGTCCCACGTGGCAGGTTTGCAATCAACTCATGCATCGAAGGAATTGGATAGCAATGCTTTTGCAGTACGTTGTTTAAAGTTGCCTTGTAGTCACCACAAATTCGTATGGTTCTATTTGGTTTTTGCACTGGAACAATGGGTATAGCCCACTCCGTGTAATCGACGGGTTCAAGAACGCCCTGTGACACCACGCGATCTAGCTCCGCTTCTACCTTGGATCGAATCGCAAAAGGAATCGCAGGTATGTTAATGAATTGGCGCAACTTCTGGGTTTAAGCACCCAGTTCATTTGAAAATAAATCGCGAAAGTGGATGGAAGATGAGATGAACACCTTGAATTGATATTCCTAAGGGAGCAAACCAGTTGCGCCTCTCTTGATAGTTGTGGTTTAAAGTGTGGCCATAACCTGTCAAAACTACGATTAGAGATGATTGTAAAATTGCACCCAGAGTCTATTTTAAACTCGCACTTGCGTCCATTTAGGAAAATATTCCTATTAGGAACGCAGCCAAATTAACAATTGAACTTGCCATCTCCCTTTCCACCTCTACATATCTTTTCGATATGCCCTGCGTTGCCACAGTTGTTACAGACAGCTGTGCGAAATCTGCAAAATGTACGTTAGTGTGAACCTGAACGAAGACCAGAGCCAAAGGAATCACTGTTAGAATCCTCTTTGTACTGCATTTATTTGATCATCCGATATGAGTGTCGGCTTTCATCATTTGTAGACTGCGAATGCCTGATTCAGCTGCAACTGCTTTTTCTTGAGCGCCTTGGAATGTAAGTGCTGGTGTTACTATAAGCTCCTGTTGTGATCGGCTATGCCGGAATCCACAGACAAACCGGTCTCGCAGCATACGGTCAAATGAATCGCCAAATTTTGCAGTGGCTTGCAATTTTTGAAAGTTGTGGAACGTAGTCTGTGGTTGACCCAAACCCAAGAACAGTGTTGGCCCATTTCAGCTGTCATTTTTGTTGCAGATGGCACCAGTGACATTAGTCGGTTACAGGGTGAATATGTAACAAAGACAAACCAGGTTAATTCTATTCTAAATGGTCAAGACTAGAAATTTGTGTATATTTACCTAAGAATGGCTCTAAAGTACCGCAGCATATAGTAGGTACAACTTTTGAAATGAAATTGTAGCCTTAAATTAAACTATGTATAGAAAGATGTGATCGAGCTTAGTTCCGCAAACATATTATAAATCATAAATGTTAAATCTCTCTTTTCTGGCTGACGGCAAATGACAATGTCAAATTTGTGAAATTACAAACTTTTTTTAGAAGTTTTTTTATCGTAAAAAAAATCACAATTACACGTGCTTTAGTGAATCCTTTCAGTGAATCCCGTCGGTGATCGGAATGACAAATCAGTATTTCTTTTCAAAAACAAGTTTAGCCAGTCTTTGCCCGCAGTTTCGTTTTCCTTCGAAAATGGATGGGAATTACATTTTGTTCTGCCAGTTGGAACGCTAAGTTTTTAATAATTTGAACTCCCATTATCAGCATATATTGCACTAGCATCTTCTCAACTTTATCTCGAAAAACTGATCTTTGACCTAGTTTAGTGCATATCAAGATTTCAGGATCAAGGTTTTATTTTAAAACCAGTTTTAGAAGACTAGTTTTCGGTGCATTGTGTAGTTTTGAGGCTTTTAAATAGCCATACGCATTGGATCGCGCCGTCTCAATCGCTCTTTTCATATTTTCCGAATTCCATGGCATCCGTTTGTTAGATTTAATTGCTGAATCCATGGTCTTGGATGTCAAAAAATGCAAACAATAAGATGGGCTCAAGAAAAATTAAATAAATCGGTCTTCTAATAATATTACGGCTGTTAATATGTATCACTAGTCCATATTAGCCACAGCACTGAAGTGAAAAAAAATTATTTTACAAAAAAGTGTGATTCTTAATCAACTTTTTTAATGCAAATATCATATTTCACTTTTTGTAAGTACATATTTAAAAAAAACAATGGACCAACAAAATTACATTATAGCACAATAACGAATGAATGTAAACACCTTTCACCTGGATTGCATTTGTGTGTTGCGAGAAAAGCTGGTAATCTATATTAACCGCGTAGTCCATATTACCCACTCTTATCTATCCAACAAACAATAAACAAAATAAACAAATGGAAAGATCTTGTCTGACTTGACATCACCATTTTTCTCCGACTTCACCTAAAAAAAAATTGTCAAGTTAATCTGACATCTGCAGATATGTATGAGATATGATATTCCCATTTAAATTTTCATCGCAATTTTACCGTCTTGGGAGTTGCTATAAATCCTATCAAAAACAAAGCTTAACGTCAGTGATTTGTAAGAAACGCCTACAACTCATAACTATCCAAATCGCCTAATGTTTGTCATTTTGACCACTCAACCAATTTTGATATTATGTCTTATTTTATTTAACTACGTAATATGCTGGTCCTAATTGGTATTTAAAGCAATAGGATTTAATATTCCGCACAAATTCCCTTATCGCTCCGTCATATAGCACAAACTCAAACACACACACGCACGGAAACAACCTTATCACTCAATTTCAAACCTCCGCTTTTCAAGGACTATCACATGGTCCATACCACCACAACGGCGTACCCTTCTCAAAGCAAATGGATAGCAAAATGTCACAGTCATTACACGATTTTTATCAAAATCATGAAAACTTATTAAAGAGAAGAAGCACCCTGACAATAGAGCTATAATGGTGCTATATTACAAAATAAACCGAACAGATATGACAACGACATTTTGATTACTAAGAAAGAGAAAAAAAAAAGAATGACAACAACAAAATAAGAACCTTACAGCTTAAGTGCGTTTGGATGTGACGCGTACATCTATGTATCTACACAACGAAATAAAATGGCAAACCCTCGACTTATTTGGCAACTGTTTGTATTGAAAATGAAAAGTTCACTAACCCACTTCAAAAAAAAAAAAAAACATACAGAAAAGCTACAATCCGTCTGGAACGGATCGTATGATACCCTATCCTCCTCTCTATAAAGTGGGAATGGCCAAATTGCACATTGTACTCAAATATAGCTATAATGTGGAACGTTTGAGAATGTTACATGTAAAATTTTATCAAAATAGGTTTTTTGATGATAACGCCCCCAAAAAGTGGGCGTGGCCAAAACTTTTGTATGGGTGGATTGTAGGGAATCTGAATGCCTAAATATTTGGTCTTAACAAAATTTTTCGGTTTCATATAATTTAGTGAAGTTATAAAAAAGTAGGCGTGGCAGTGGGCGGATGTAAAACAATTTTACACTTGTACTGTATCTTTTTCTTGGAAGCCCAGATATGAAATTTCAGCGTCCTAGTTAAAAATTGAAGGCCCAAAACTCGGTTTTGTGATGAAAACGCCCCCAAAAAGTGGGCGTGGCCAAAACTTTTGTATGGGTGGATTGTAGGGAATCTGAATGCCTAAATATTTGGTCTTAACAAAATTTTTCGGTTTCATGTAATTTAGTGAAGTTATGATAAAGTGGGCGGATTTCAAAAATTTTTACACTTGTACTGTATCTTTTTCTCAGAAGCCCAGATATGAAATTTCATCGTCCTAGCTCAAAATTTAAGGCCCAAAAAGCGGTGACATACGGACGGACGGACGGACGGACGGACGGACGGACGGTCATCGCTCAATCGATTTCGCTATTGATGCTGATCACGAATATATATACTTTATAGGGTCTATCTCGATTATTTCTCTATGTTACAAACTATGTGTCAAACTTAATATACCCTTAGGATAGGGTATAAAGACTTCTGCAATCTATGTACGAATGTGCCAGAGTACAGTGTACTCATGGTTCTATGAGCTTCAAGTTCCGTTGACTGGAATGAGAAGCTCTCTACTCTCAGGTAGACAACCGATGTAGTAGATACGAATAAGTAGAGAAGATATACATACATACATACATATTTATATGAGGTGCCAATTGGAGGGGGTTTACTTAGGATGTACAGGTGGTGTACCTGTGTCAATACACTGGAGAAGAAAGTTTTACAAATTGGAAATATTTTCACTAAAGACATTGAATCTGAAACATGGTCTCGTTTCGATTTACACGATTATAAGCTTAAAATTTCATTGACGATGTTTCAACTCCTTTTTTGTCTTGCAAGATGCCTCTAAGTTTTCTGGGTATTTCGATAGTATTACACCAGTAGCAGACTGTCGACATTCGAACTGTTCAACATACATATGTACATATACATACGCTGCTTAGAAACTAAATTTATTCGACACTTTAACAAGATCCTTAGCTCGGTCGATAAAATACATATGTATGTATGTAGGTACATAAACACTAATCACTTTGTGGAATTACAATTGTTGATGGCCATTATTGCCCTAATTTAGATATTTATTTTCGTATTTAATATACATTACGGTCATTGTCGCACAATTTACATATACAGGGATTTGATATTTAGTTACTATCTTACTATTGAAGTATTATTTATAGGTTTGTAAGTAAGAAGAATTATTAAAAAGTTAACTTGAAGGAAAGTACGAAAAAAACTTTCAATTTGAGGAATCAAAAAAAAAAAAAACAAAACAAAATTAATACAAAAGTGTAATAAATAAATAATAAGTACAAATTTTTATTTTAAAAATTCATAATTAACTAAATAGATAAATAAATAAATAAATATGTAAATAAATAAATAAATAATTACAAAATCAACATAAACAAATAAAAGGTACTTATTAAATAAATAAATGAATAAATAAATAAATAACAAATAAGTAATAAATAAATAACCAAAATACAGATATAAACAAATAAATAAATAACTAGAAGTGTATGAAAGAATAAATAAAGAAATGTAAGTAAATAAATAAACATTGAAAATAAAATAAATAAATTACAATTAGATCAGACAACTTTATAAATTACATAACAAAAGCGAAACATGATTAAATATTTAATTGGTTTATAAGAACGTTATCTGATAAATCACAGTTTCGTAAAAACTTTTCAGTCAACTTAAGAATTCGAATAGAAATCATTTCAACATTCGCCCAAAAATGTAGGTCAGTGGTAGAATGATATCTTGAAAGATTAAGCATCATTTTCAATAATTTGTTGTACACCACTTGTAATTTTTTAACATGGTAATTTGCACAGTTTCACCATACTTGGCATCCATACAAAAGTATTGATTGGAATATAACTTTGTGAATAAAAATTTTATTGGCATCGCTCAGCAAGGACTTCCTATTTATAAAAGGGTATAACATTTTTATAGCTATGTATATCCACCTTTTGTTTTGTTTTAGATATATGTTCCTTAAAAGTTAATTTTTGGTCTAGTTATATCCCCAAGTATCTTATACTGTGGTTCCAGTTTATTAGCACACCATTAATATTTAACTGGTTACTGGGAAAATAGCAACTCTTTTTTTTTCGACTAAAAAAGATAGCTTGCATCTTATCAGTATTTAGCTTTATTTTCCATTTATTATAGTACGAACTCAAGATTTCTAACGCATTTTGTAACTTCATCTCTATATTGAGACCAAATTCATGCGATGAATATATACAAGCATCATCAGCATAAATGGCTCATTCACAAGACGGGAGTTCTGGAAAATCAGATGTGTAGATATTATAGAGAACGGGTGCTAGGACTGAACCTTGGGGTACACCCAAGTGGAAATACTTTGTGTCTGAAACACTGCCATTAACATATACCATAAAACATCTATTGGACAAAAAACTTTTAATAACTTTACTCAGGTACTGCGGGAAACGAAAATTTATCATTTTAAATAATAGACTGTTATGCCAAACGAAGTTGGAGGCTTTTTTATATCAAGCAACACCAAACCTGTTGACTTTCCAACAGAACGATTGTTTTTAATGTGCTGACATATTCTCACTACTTGTTGGGAAGTACTATGGTGACTCCTATAGCCAAATTGTACATCCGGAAATATAAGTTGATTTTCAATAAACACCATAAGTTTTCGTTTCAGATCGTTTCATATGTTTTATATATATATATATTTTTTCATATATTTTATATATATATATTCATATATTTTACTAAGGCTGCTCAATAGACTTATTGGCCTATAGCTATTAGGATCTCCCACGGGTTTCCCTGGTTTTGGGATGGCCACAACTTTAGCCAGCTTCCAACTATGGGGAAAGTTAGAAATCGTATTCCTGATTTTGGTAAATGCTTCAGATAATATCGTTGTCCAAGTAAAGAGTCTCACTAAGCCTCTGCAGACTGGGAATACGTCTATTTTTGTTTTTACTTGCACCTATACCTATAGGGCAAGTATTGGTTTCGTGAAAAATTTCGAACTCGAGATTTTATTCAAACTTGACATTACTATGATGGAGAAGTCCACAAAAGTGGGTCCGCCAATTCCGTCTGTCTGTCTGTCTGTCTGTCTGTCTGTCTGTCTGCCCGTCTGTCTGTCTGTCTGTCTGTCTGTCTGTCTGTCTGTCTGTATATTCGACTGGAGCCTAAACGGGTGGACGGATTTGCTTCAAACTTCATATCTGGGGTCTGTGGGATGATCCCTAGAGGCGAAATTGGAATTTTCGTTCTAACCTCAAAATTAAAGGTACTTTACTTAAGGCAGATTTCACTAAAAATGGATTTTCTCGAAAACGGCTCTAACGATTTTGATAAAATTTCATATGTGAGTTAGTTTGGGCATATGCTAGTAGGTGGCATACCACGTTTTGCGCGAAAAAAGCGTACAACGGTAATTTTACGAATTGGGTGTATATCTGCCATTTCTTCAGCAATTGGGCTTAAAATTAATATTTGAGGTGGGTATGACAAATGCAAAGACATAACGTACCAAGCTTTGAAACTGCCACGCCCACTTTCCAAACATTTTACTTTTTCAAAATTTTTACTAGAAAAATCAAAAAAAAAATTGTTTAAACATAGCTCATAGGCTTTGAAAATCTCTACAATTCACCTTAACATCATATATGGCCACGCCCACTTTAGGATGGCGTTTTTACAAAAAACTTGAATTTCAGTGCTTATACGATTATAAACTTATAGCTTAAGTGCAAGTACGTACGACCTAGTCGTGCACTTTGTTTATTATGCTAAGTTTTTTATTCCATTCCCTATTCCTGTGTTTTGTATTTCAATAGTAATAAGTTTGTTGAGATATTGAACCTGCATGCGATATATAGGTAACCGATATCGCTGCCATTGCCTATTAACAGAATTTCTCAACCGAATGAGTTCAAGAACATAACTCGGAATTCTTAAATAAAAGCTTTTCTGTAATACTTTAGGAACACGCGCATCAACAGAGCTTAAAATGTGTTCCGAAAAATTTTGCACTAAAGTACCAATATCCTCCTTACGTTCCACCCTTTCAATATTAGTTGAAATATGTCTGAGTTTTGTTCTCAATTCAGACCGATAACGTGTCCAATTTGCATTTTTGAAGTCCAAAAAATAATGGTTTCTTCGTTCATGTGAGGTAAGCAGTTGACACAACACAGGGTTATGGTCAGAAGTCAATTTCTTTAGAGTAATAGGTTGTGATAAGGTGTTTAGCTTATTAGTAATAAATATATCTAACCCAGACGGAAGACCTCGTGAACCGGACGGAACATAGGAAGGACTTGACGTAAACAAAACAGAAAACGGAAACCTATCACAGATACTTGCAAGTATGTTCCCCCATGAATTTGCCCTATTGCACCCCCAATTTCGATGCCTACTATTTAGGTCACCACCTACGGCATAGTCTTCCTGGCGATTTATAATTTTTCGAATATCATTCGTAAATTGAACTCTTTTTTCTACCGTCGCTGCTCTGCCGGGAAAGTAAACCCAAAAAATTTAAATTATCCTAGGATTGCTTAACGTAACCTCTATACCTACATTCTCTATAACACCAGTGCGAATAACTAGCAACAGAGAATGTTGAATTGATCTCCTTACCATAATTGCAACTCCCCCACCGATTTTATCAGTTGTATCCACGCGATAGCATTTGAAATCCGGCGTGGAGAGCCTAATATTAGAGTTTAGCCATGTTTCGGTTAACAGCAACTCTATGTCTGTTCAAAAAATTTACAAATTCTACATAATATGAATCAAGAATATGTCATATAATCTTTTTTAATCTGGCAACAAACTGAGTGAAAAGTGTTAAACTGATCGTGCATACATATAATTAGAAACGAAGCATTAATTTCACAATATTTAATAAAATTCTCATTTAAAACAGCAATATCCACTGGTAAGTAAGTGTATTTTAATTGTATAAATATTGACAGCTACAACTGAATTGTTTTTAGAGTTTTACATTATGGGTAAAAACAAGTCTTGCGATGTTAAGACTCATTTGCGTATCTCTAGCCTTTATAAGGAAGGGAAGTCGTATAGAGAGATAGCAGAAGCGTTAACCTGTTCCAAAAAGATGGTGCTTAATGCTATTCAATATATACGGAAGAATGGCACAGTTGAAAAAGTTAAGCGCAAACCAAAAGCACGAATTACCACACCGCGGGATGACCTTCTTATCGTCCGTGAAAGTAAAAAAGATCCCCATTCCACAGCACGGGAGATTCGAGATGCAGTTTTTGGCAATAGCGAAAGTGGACCATCAGTGGACACTGTTAAGCGAAGGTTGCGTGAAGCAGGACTCTTTGGACGTATAGAGAAGAAGCCATTGTTAACCGAACGGCATAGGAAAAAGCGTTTAGAGTTTACCTATAAATATGGCCATTGGACCGTCGAGCAATGGAAAAATGTGCTTTTTACGGATGAGACTAAAATAAATAGAGTTTCTTCGGACGGTAAGCGGTATGTTCGCCGACCAAAATCAAAGGACATTGATCCCAAATACACTCGTCCAACCCTGAAACACGGAGGTGGTAGCATCATGATATGGGAGGCGATGTCCTGGCGGGGACAATTTTATAAGTTCAATCGACTGGCCATCATGTAATCCGGATCTCAATCCAATTGAGAATTTGTTGCCGATTCCCAAAAGGAATGTTAGCTTCAAAAAGGTCGGAAATCTTGGCGTCCTCTACGAAGAAGCAAAACTGACGTGGGAGTCTATTCCACCAAGCGTTTGTGCAACTCTAATTGAGTCTATGCCTCGTAGATTGCAGGCAGTAGTTATCAATCGCGGTTATGCAACCAAATATTAACTATTTTTAAAAAATAAATAACAAAGTCTTCAAAAATAACAAGTGTTTCTAATTATGTGCACGACTAGTTTTGTACTTTTTATAAAGTTTAATTCAATAAAAAATGAGTACTGGTATTAAATGACATATTGTTGATCTGAATTGAAAGATTGATTAATATGTACAGTAAAAATGAAAATTTCACTGTGCTAAGGGCGAAAACACATCCGCTATAACGAAAAGTATTCTCGTTCTTTTGGCGTTTCTAATTACGTGCACGGCACTGTATATGTTTATTTCGGATACCTCTGGCATTCCATGTAACAATATTTATATAACTATTTATCATATGACTTAACATTAGTTGAACATCAGCATGAGTGCTTTTTGCCCATACATATATTAGTATTCTGCATCGGCATACGTTTTGTCATTGTGTTGTGGTAGAGTGGGAAAATCGGTCATTGAGAGATAAGAAAAAGCTTCATTTGTCGAATTTCGCTTTAGTTTGGCGTGAATTGTAGGGGAACGATTTGTTTTGAGTGATAATTTTTCTTTCATTGCCATATATCTGATTCTACTTTCACATATGGTATCCGTAGATTTATGGTTCTGACTGCAATTTGCACATTTGTGGTTTTCAGAATTTTTGGATTCCTCGGTTTTATGAGGACCAGCGCAATTAGAACAATAAGTTTTAATGTGACAGTTTCTTTCGCCGTGTCCAAACATTTGGCAATTCCTGCATTTTTTGGTTATCATTTTAATTTCATTGCATTTTAAGCCGCGCTGGTTCAATTCAGTTTTTAGCAAATCAGTGTTTAGCTCACCCAAGCCATACAAAATCACTTTAAAAGCTTTTAGGTCTTTAAGATCGTGGGTGAAATATTGACAGTTCTTTTGTTTTAATTTACCGAGAACGGCATTATACGAGTCCAATGATTCACACATAATTTTTATTCCCATAGACATTTTTTTAATCGAATAATCAGTTAAACTCATGCTTTTCATTAAGGCATGCACATTATCACAAGGTTTTTGTAACAATTTGATTGGGGGGATAATCACTTTTTTGGGGGTATTGTTTAGCGAACCATTTTCGTCCATTTCATCACTGTCATTGTCACTTTCTGGAAGACACTTCTTTTTTACGAGTAACAATTTTTGGTAACGTTTTTATTTTCTTCTCCGAGGATACTAAATTGTCGTCGATATTATTATATTTTGACTAAATGGGAAAAGAAAACACAATCGGAAAAGATAATAACTACGTTAAACCAAACGACATGCGCTATCAAAAGCTCCGGTTTGACTGAATATTGCCCTAATTTGTAAACTGTTTAGAGAAGCAAAGCCGTCCTTTTTGGGTCATGTAGCGCCGATTTGTCAGGCACTCGTACCGCATTCAAAGAACTTTTAGTAAAAAAGAATATCAATCAGAGACCAATGTGAACATATTTTATCCTGTCCTGAATGACATATCTAAGTTTGAGTGAAATAATTATGGCATACCTTAGGCAAGAAGTCTTGAGCTTTCGATACGTAAACGAACATCTTATGGCAATCCGCATCAAGACTAAATTTGGAAACATAAGCCTAATATACCCACACAGAGGACAAGGACGACATCACCAAATAATGTTTCTACAAGCTCCTCGACAAAAAATATGAGCAATGTCCTAAGTGAATTGCCTAACACGATTTTAACGCCAAAATAGGAATGGAGCACATCTTTGGTAGGACGAATGGCTAGTATAGCCTGCATGATACCACATCTGGCATCGATGTAAGGCATGCATTATGAGCAGTTAACCTCTTGTCGGATCACTAGCTTGTTATAGCCAAGGTACAAATGCGGATATCCCTAACGCCACAACGAGGAAGAAATACTGTCAGATGATTTAAGGTCGAAAAGCTGCAATCGAAAGATATTGCCAGAATCTTAGACAAACGCATATCCCCGAATCTCTCAACGACTCCTAAGCCGCCAGCATCAAGTGCTGAAGACCAGTGGACACGCTGCCAACATGCCGTGAGAAGTGTTGCAAGTGATATGCTGGGTTTCACATGTCCACAAACAAAAAATCACTGGTTTGATGAAGAATGCCGGCAAGCACATGAAGCTAAACAAGAAGTATACAAAGCGGCGCTGCAAAAAAGGACGAGGGCTGCTCGTGAGCTCTACGAGCAAAAGAAACGGGAAGAACATCGGCTTCTCAGAAAGAATGTTCGGGTAAAACAGGTAAAAAGAACGTGTCAGGCCAACAAGTCCCTGATTGCCCCCTATCAGTGTGGTTTCAAACCAGGAAAGTCCACAATTGATCAAATCTTTACACTTCGGCAGATCCTGCAAAAACCCAAGAAGTCCAAATCGATACCCGCCATCTTTTTTATCGATTTCAAGGCCGCATATGACAGCATTTATAGAGACGAGCTAAGCCGGAAGTTACATATATCTCCGGCTCAACATGCTTATACCAAAGGGAAAAGTGTAGAAACAGCAGTATCGTGAAGAAAACACTGAAGGACAAAGAATATTCTCTAGCTGCTTTCTTAGATATCGAAGGGGCTTTCAATAATGTCCAAACCGATGCAATAAAGAGAGTTTTAGTTAACCTTAACGTGAACAACATCATTATCAACTGGATTATGCGCATGATAAAAAACAGACAAATCAGTTCAGAACAAATTAGCAAATCACGGTATCAGCATCTAGAGGCACTCCTCAGGGTGGTGTATTATCACCCCTTTTCTGGGTCCTCGTGATAAACGAAGTCCTAGTTAAGCTAAAATTTAGTGGAGTTAAAGCAGTAGCATATGCATATGACTTAGCACTGTTAGCGACAGGAAAATTTCTGTCCACTCTTAGTGATCAAATAGAAAATGCTTTATCCATGGTCAATACCTGGACCAAGAACAGCGGACTTATAGTCAATCTACAGAAGACATAAATGATTTTTTTTTACAAACAAAAGGACAATACCGGAATTCAAAATGCCATCAATTGAGAGGACTCAATACCCGGGAGTCATCCTAGATAGGAAACTAAACTGGTGCCTCAACATAAAGGAAAGGGCAAAGAAAGCAATGATAGCATATCATGCCTGCAACAGGATATTCGGCAAAACAGCGGCTTTACACAGCGCGAGCGGTACTAGGACCGATACTGACGTATGGCAACTTGGTCTGGTGGCAAGCCACCAACCTTAAGATTATGACAACAATTGAAAGAATGGCCTGCATTGGCACCACTGGGACAATGAGAAGCACCCCTACAATGGGGCTGGAAACAATACTTAACTTAAAACCCCTAGACCTCTTTGTACAAGAATCTACAGAAAGTAGTGTCCTTCGAATAAGCCAAACTGGAAGCTGGAAACCCAGTCTGATAGGGCACGCACAGATTCTACAGAAATATGCGGGCAATATATGTAGTATGCACAGACTACATAATCCCCCGTCTTGACTTTACAAGACCATTCGTCACTTACTTTCCCAGTAGAGAAGAATGGAAAGAAAAACAACCACCAGTTAATGGATCAACAATACCCATCTACACGGATGGTTGCAAGATGGACACCGGCGTTGGTGCAGGTTTCTTTTCCGAAATTCTCGGAATGTCCAGCTCGATCAGACTCCCTGACTACAGCAGTGTTTTCCAAGCTAAGGTCCTGGCTGTGACAACAGCTGCTAAACAGGTTGCAATGGGCATTACCACACATTGGTATTACCTTCTTCATTGACAGCCAAGCGGCAATAAAAGCGATTTCTGCCATTGAAATAAAATCGAAGCTTGTAGGGCGCTGTCGCGAAAAGCTTCAGGTTCTTGACGCGCAGCACATCTTAAGACTTTGCTGGGTTTCCGGACTTAAAGGTATGTTGGGAAATGAAATAGCTGATGAACTGGCAAGGAAAGGATCATCACTTGAATTAAATGAAGCAGACACTACAGTAAAAATCCCACCCAGTAACCTGAAATAAGCGATTGGGAACAAAATGAGAGATGGACCACGCTCGACTCCTGTGTCACAACCAGGAAAATGTGGCCACTCTATAACAAGCAAAAAACCGAGAGAATCTTACAAATGAGTAAAAAATCCTTGTCTTCTCTCGTGAGTATAATTACCGGACACAACATGCTGAAATATCACACAAAGAAGATGAGACTCAGCACGGACGACCTATGCAGAGGCTGTGGTGATGAGGAGGTGCATGAGGATACTCCACACTTCCTCTGTCACTGCCCAGCACTCTGTCAAATTAGAAACAAAATTCTAGGAAGACATTTCTTCCAAAATTTAGAAGAACTTTCCGACAAGTCTTTAAAACATTTGCATAAATTCATAATCGCCTCGGTATGTCTTGAAGATCCACAGGCTTTCATAGGTTCTATAGTATGGAAGGTATAACCGCCAAGGGGCATCACAATGGGTCTACATTGATCTAAGTGTGACGGGTGCAAGTTTCTCTTCTCCCGTCAACCCATTAATCAAACATAACCTATAGACGAGCTATACAAAGCCATGTCTAGTTTTGTGCAGGATGACGAAGAACGCTCACTGCTCCATCAAGATCGGTAACGATCTAACCGATGATGTCAAAAAAGGATTTAGACAAGGAGATGCACTGTCATGTGTTTTCTTCAACATTATACTTGAAAGAACTGTGCAAAACTCACAAGCCAACATTGGAGGCACAATCTTTCAAAAGTCTGTGCAACTAAAAGCTTACGCCGACGACATTGATATAATTCGTAGAAGCGGGCTGTCACCGGTGCGTTCGCTGGTATTGCAACGGAGGCTGCCAAAATTGGTTTAGCGGTAAACGAGGGCAAAACCAAATATATGCTGTCAACAAGAAGGGACGCTCAACATCGACGAATGGACAGAACGTCACAATCGACAGCTATAACTTTGAGGTAGTAAGGGACTTTGTCTACCTCGGCTCTGCTATCAATTCTGACAATAACACCTTAGCAGAAATAAAACGAAGAGTAACTCTTGCCAATCGCTGTTTCTTTGGGCTGAGAAGGCAATTGAGTAATAAAGCCCTATTCCGAACAACTAAGGAGACTCGGTATAAGAGCTTGATCATCCCAGTCCTGCTTTATGGCGCTGAAGCTTGGACTCTATCAAAAGCGGATGAAGGAACATTTTTAGTAAAATTTTCAGTCCCGTTTCCGTTGACGGGTTTTGGAGGAGGAGATTAATGACGTACTATACGCATCAGTCGCTTAAGATGGCTAGAACATGAGCGGATTGACACAAATGCTCAGGGCCGTAGAGTTTTCGAATCCAACCCGGAGAGACAACGCAGTAGAAGAAGACTTCGCTTTAGGTGTCGCGCATAAGTAGATGGGGACCTCAGCAAACTTGGAGTGCGCAACTGGAGGCAGTTAGCTAAGGACTGAGCTAATTGGAGATATTTGTTGTTTGAGGCCCAGGTTCACCCCGAACTTTAGCGCCACCTACATAAGTAAGTAACTAAGGACCATACACTACGTCATTTGCAAAGTATTTGAATGATCTGATGAACGTCTGCTTGATGAATGTAACCCCAGATGAATGTAACCCCTGTTCCTCAGAAATGAAGAGCTGCTAAACTACATCAATTATATAGACATAAATCACCTAATAATACTTTAGAAAGTCTTGTTAGTGAGTTGTTAGTAAATTTTAGCACTGAGTGGTTTAAGAGAGTCCTATTGTCTCAACCCATTACTAAATTCTAAGCAACTGCAAACTGCAACGCAAGTCGATAAAGATAGTTCGCTACGTAGAGACTGCTTTCTTTTGTGTTTAGGGGCTGCGTATTTCCTGAGCAGTTTTATCACTCTATAAGCATAGTTTGCGTGATAAGCTATGTAAGTCTTGTATAACAGTGTAAAGAAAAAGTAAATGATACCAATCCAGGACTACCTAGTGATTCCAATCTGTTTCCTGATTTTTATTTTTTTTTTAAAGCTTTTATTTACGTCACAGGAGGGCTTAGGATCAGTAATCGGAGATAATGCTGGCATCTCGGCCATTTCGTATCCAGCAGAGATCTAATATGTAGGTAGAACGATCAGCTGTTTGAGCTTTTAAATTAGTTCCCAGTTGTCTACTGCTTAGGATGACTACGGAGAAATACTACTTGAAGTATGTCATTCGGTGGATGTTACAATGTTGACTTTACAGCTTAGTTATGGAAAGCGGAATTAGCAGAGTAGGCGGAGATGACTGTCACGGAGATGGAGGATGTAGGCCCAGTGTATGTTCTTTTTATGAGAATCGAATTGTATTGTCATACATATGTACAAATTGGGGTCGCAGACGAATGAGACGTTCGTTGTCTCTAGTTTTCCAAAGTAACAACGATGGCTAAGGGTCCAAATATGTGCATATTATATGAGAAGCCTTTTTGTGACAGGTATGCTTCCATATGTTTATCAGACGGTCCAAAGAGGTGGAATCGGCGTATAGTTAACGCTAGCACACAGTGGACGCAGTATCACAACATCCAAGAGTTAGGTGAATCCACCCTGAGATTTCTTCTTCAGACTCAAACTTAACTTTTTTTTTTTGTATGCAAATCTCGAAAGACACAGTGGGTCTGCAACCCAGAGTAGTGTGAGACTCTAACCGCATTAAAATCACCTCATTGATCATGACCAATCACAACGCAAGTCATTATTTCTAATATACCATGGGGCATTTACGGACTTTGTTTTGAAATGTTTGTATTATTTGTACATTCGTTTTCTTTGTACAACCCCATAATTGGATACCATATGTCCGAACAGGTTCTAGAATCCGATTATACATAGGTGAGGTGGTTGTATGTACACAGTGTAGGTTTTATGTTTTGTTGGTTCTAGCTGCCCGTTCTTCCAGGCGTAGCTGCTGCATTATAGTTGTGATAACTTCCATGACTAGGCTTCATTATTTAGGTATTGTCAAAAACGATGTTATTAAACTGAACCTCCTTCTGCGTTTTAAATTTTGGGACAATGTTTATAAAGAAAATAATCCTCGTATCGTACGCTATGATAATTTTATAACAAAATTTGGTACTTTTCTTGACAGTTGGAAGGAAATAGTAAGGTTGAATGGAATGTGGTAAACAAGATACGGAATACTGACATGCAGTTCGTAATCGATGATGGTGTTAGTCTGGTTTCTAATTCAACTGAGGTAGCTAACCGATTTAATGAGTTTTTTTTTTATAGCAAAAAGCCCAGCAACAAAGGATGCCTGAGGTGAAAAGGGAAGTATTTTTTGATCCAATCACTTCTTCAGAATTACCCACCATCATTAGATCCCTCAAAAAAAAAATCTAAATCTGTAACAGCTGATGGTAGTTTTAATTTTATCTTCAAAAATATTGTTTTTAATATAATCGATTTGCTTGCCCATATCTTTAATAAAAGCGTTTATTTGCGAATTTTTCCCAGTACGCTAAAAATTGCTAAAGTCCTTCCTCTTCATAAAAAGTCCAATCCTAAAGATATGAATAATTACAGCCCGATATATATTTTACTTGCGTGATCTAAAATTTTTAAGAAGACAATGAAATATGTCAAATATGTCAAT
Organism: Xylota sylvarum; assembly: GCA_905220385.1. Taxonomy (NCBI): domain Eukaryota; kingdom Metazoa; phylum Arthropoda; class Insecta; order Diptera; family Syrphidae; genus Xylota; species Xylota sylvarum. The sequence goes on along the minus strand of LR999958.1, from coordinate 64,946,158 downwards.
ATGGCCCCACTATCGCGGGCAAGTTGGACCACATAAACATGCAGCTCTTTTGAACTCATTCAAACATGCGCCGGATTTCGGCAAGGATATTCGGTATCATATAACTTCCTTAATCACTTAACACAAGAGGCACTATCTTTAACAAATCCGCCCAGTTGCTGAGATACCCAGAAGCGGCTCCCACCGCACCCTGTCTCAAGCAGAGACTCTACACGGGTCGGTAGCCCGTTAAGTAAGTAATTATGTACAGGACTTTGGCTCTCTCCACACTCTTATTCTAATCATATTCTAAGGAATGTTTATTGATTGAGGCCCAGTATTACCCAGAAGTCCAAGAAGGACTATAAGCATTGTGGTGAAATTTAAGAAATAAATTAGATTACTCCGTACAAACCATATGGCAAACAGACGAGGGCGGATGTGATGTGTGTAAATACACCACCCTTTCCGGTTTTCTTCAGAAACTAATGGAATTTACGATTACTAACAGATTACGCGTAACCTACTTTCTCTCTCCCTTTTCGCGTAACCTTCTTCTGATCTATCTTGCTCTACAAAAATGCAGATATTTGAATTTTTAATTTCCTTACTCGATGTGCATACCAGGTGACGGGGGTAACAGATATTTCGTTCCGGCACATTAGGTCCAAAAGTGTCAGTCCTGTCTCCTACAACCCTCTTTCTGGTAGATTTTGAAACATTTTGAGTATAATTTTATGGAGGTTAACGTCTTGTATTTTCGGGTTTAATTTTATTTTGAAGTTTTTCTGAAGTAAAGTTTTAATTTTAATTCCTTCTTCGAAGAAAAGGAGAAAATTTCCTTAATGATATTCGATATTTGATAATGATAATGATGTATTTTCTACTCCGAAAGTGTAGAGCAAAGTGGAACTTACAAAGTCTGATTGCGAAAGAATACAAATTTGAAAAAAAAATATCATAAACACATGAGAAACACAAAATTCTCAAAAGTAATCTGACCGGCAGTTTAGAAGCAGAAACGTCAAAATCATTTTGGTTTTAACGATACCACTGTGCATCAAGGAAATTTTGTAAAGCCACACCGTTCATCCTACAATGCCGGACGAAAGACAGCAGCGCTGGATGTTATCCTCCGTTCATGAGTGTGCATCCATAATCCAATGTGGACCAAATGCATCCGCTCATATTTCCATCGCTCAGATTCATTCCGTAGCTTCGCACGGAAACACCCACCATCACTTTGTTTTGTATGTGTTTGTTTGCAAAAGAAGAAAAGATTCGAATTATGTGAAATGTTGGCTTGAATTTCAATATGATGACAGCTGCTGCTTTGCTACATCTGTCCAAATCTACTAGCTGCCAGTACTGCACCAACGACGACAACTACGACCCAACTATACAGTCACTGCAGTGCTCAAATGTACACATTGAGTTTGTCGTCCTTGTCAAGAAGATGTGGGCGAACGGGGTGGTGACATTGGATGTGGATCGCCTTGGTCAAAATGTTGTACGGACACATGGTCGACTGAAGCTGCAACATGGATATTTTCATCTCTTTACAGACTCAGAAAGACTGAGCAGAGTAGTGTGTTGTAGAAATTTATTTCCTATGTTGCGATGCCTTTCAATCACTCAATGTACACACCTGAGTGGCAATATGTAATTAGTTTTATTTTTCATTCGACACACTGGTATGTCCACTGTTCCCACAATGTTGACAGAACACAATCACATCAGTTCGTTGCACAATGGGTGTATGGTGGTGGTTTCTATGTTTTCCATGTAGGGCACACAGGGACAACCAATTAAAAACTGTTGCTTGTTGGTTGCAATAAACTTCTGCAGGGTCCTTTACAAAAAAAAAAAAAAGCTCGTACCACAATGAATTTTCCAGTGTACCAACTGGTTTTTGTTTGGGTAGATATAATTAATTTCGAAGCAGGACAATGATGATATTTACTGGAATGGAAATGAAACAGATGAATGTGCACTCGAGTGCAGGCAAGCGTTCTGCAATATCTGCGAATACAATTCTCTTTGAGTGGAATTGAATGCGGGACTCATTTTCCTAATCATCCTTAATTTGCATCAAAGCAGTCGAACTCAGATTTTCACAATACTATGGAGCGTGACCGCTAAGTTGAATTTAAATAGTTCTCGACAGAACTCATAAAGAGCGCACACTTAAAAGAAATCCTTTCTTCTTTCGGTGGAATTCTTTGAATTATTTTTCAATTGATTCTGAGCTAGAAGGATATTTCAACTGGAATACGGAAGAAGGAATTTTGCGATGTCATCTTTGAATGCATTTGCATTTGCTATTTTTCAGTTCTACTTTTGAAGGTATCACAGGATCTGTGTGGCTGGTGCATACATTTGTGTCTAAGTGAAATGGGGACACATTTAGCATTCGTGGTGAAAATTGAATTTATAAAGTGTTTACTTTATCCTTTACAGATGATAGTTGAAAGTGATCTCATTTATTCTGAAAGGTGTTTTAACACTTTATCGGCATATTTCCTTAAAGAAACAAAATACGACTTTGATGCAAACTTAAAAATAAGTTTTTGTTTTTTTCTACTGTCATTCCCATATGAGCTGCTTTGACATATTCGAAACACAAGTCTATAGGGATCTCCAACACTGAGGCAGGGTATTGGAAAAGAATTGATGGGAAATAAAAGAGAACTGGTCCTCCAGGTTGAGGGTTGTGCGTAGGGGTAACTTCCCGACCACGGAAAACGTATTTAGTTTGCTCGAATAAGGATCGAAATACCGACAACGACCTTTGGATCTGCACGTGTAATGTTCGGACCCTTAACAGACCGCGTGCAACCGAAGAATAAGCAGAGGCCCTAGACTGCTATAAGGCAGACATCACCGCCATCCAGGAATTGCGATGGGATGGGCTGGGCAAAAAGAGGATGAAAAACTGCGACACCTATTATGGTGATTGCTATAGAGAGCAGAAATAGCGCTTATTCGGGAGACTTAGGCAAGAAGTCTTAAGCTTTCGACACATGAGCGAGCGTCTTATGATAATCCGCTTCAAGGCTAAATTCGTCAACATCAGCTTATATGCACTAATGCCCCCACAGAAGACAACGACGACGTCATCAAAGAATTTTTCTATGAGGTCCTCGACAAAACTTACGAGCAATGTCATAAATACGCCATTTAACGCCAAGATAGGAAAGGAGGACATCTTTGGTGGGACGGTTGGCAAACACAGCCTCCAACGACACGACGTCCGAAAATGGAGTTCGGCTTATTGACTTCGTTGCGGTCACGAAACGTCACTGTAGCAAGCACACGGTGTCTCTATCTCAATATCCACAAGGAGATATAGCGGTCTCCTGATCATCAAACGGTCAACCAAATGGATCATATTGCGATCGACGTAAGGCATGCCTCCAGTATTCTGGATATCCGAACATTCCGAGTAGCCAACAACGACTCGGGGCATTACCTTGTAGCAGCCACGGTACAAATGCGGATATCCCTAACGTCAGAACAAAGAAGAAATTCTGTGAGGTGATGTACCGTCGAAAAGCTGCAATCACAAGAGACCTTCAGAACAGAAAGCGTATCCCAAAATCTCGCTACAACTCCTATGCCGTCAGCATCAAATGCCGAGGACCAATGGCAACGCTATAAACATGCCAGAAACGTCGCAACTGATGTGCTGGGTTTCGGTCGACCACTACAAAGAAACCCATGGTTTGACGAAGAATGCCGGCAAGCATATGCAGCTAAACAAGAGGCATATAAAGCGGCGGAAGAACATCGGCTTTTCCAAAGAAGAAAAAAGAACACGAGAAGCGCGCGGTCGAAGATATTGAGAGATTATACTCCAGGAATAATGTACGGAAATTTTACCAACAGGTAAAACGAACGTTTCAAGCCAACAAGACCCGTACAGAAACCTGTTGAGATGAAGAAAGAAAACCCTCGTAGACTACGCACTATTGGTGCTGAAAGTATGGAAAAATTTCTTCTGCAGACTGTATAACGGCGACGACGACCAACATCCCGCTGTCAAGCAGAATGAACCATTCGACATAGCCAAAACTTCCGTCCACCTGATCTAAGCGAAGTAAGGATAGCAACATCCAAACTTAAATCCAACAAGGCTGCTGGACCTGACGGCTTACCAGCCAAGCTGTTCAAAGCAGCTGGAAATGACCTTGTAGAGAGCATACACCATCTCATTTCTAAAATTTCTTCAGATGAATGTATGCCTGATGAATGGAATCTCAGCACCGTTTGCCCGATCTACAAGAAAGGAGACCCCCTCAATTGCACCAATTACAGAGGTACCAGTCTCCCCAACATCGCGTACAAGATCCTATCTACCATATTGTGTGAACGTCTGAAATCCTTCGTCAACAACCTGATTGGGCCCTATCAGTGTGGAAAGTTCACAATCGATCAAATCTTCACACTTCGATAGATCCCGGAAAAAAGCTCAAGAAGTTCAAATCGATACCCACCATCTCTTTATCGATTTCAAGGCCGCATATGACAGCATTTACAGAGCCATGTCTAGTTTTGGCATCCATACCAAACTCGTCAGATTGTGCAAAATGACGATGGCGAACGCTCGCTGCTCCATCAAGATCGGTAACGATCTCACCGAGACCTTTGATGTCAAGCAAGGATTTAGACCAGGTGACGTGCTGTCATGTGACTTCTTTAACATCATACTTGAAAGAATTGTGCGAAACTCACAAGCCAACACCGGAGGCACAATTTTTCAAAAGTCTGTGCTATTACTAGCTTACGCCGACGACATTGACATTATTGGTAGAACACAGCGGGCTGTTAGCTGGTATTGCAGTGGAGGCTGCCAAAATGGGTTTAGCGGTAAACGAGGGCAAAACCAAGTATAAGCTGTCAACAAGAAGGGACACTCAACATTGACGAATTGGAGAGAACGTCATGATCGACAGCTATAACTTTGAGGTAGTAAGGGACTTTGTCTACCTCGGCTCTACTATCAATTTTGAAAACAACACCTCGGCAGAAATTAAACGAATAATTACTCTATAATTGAAAAATAATAATTGCTGTTTGTTTGGGCTAGGAAGGCAGTTCAGTAGTAAGGTCCCACACTGAAGAACTAGCAAGACTCTATATAAGACCTTGATCATCCCAGTTCTCCTTTATGGCGCTGAAGCATGAATTTTATCGAAAACATAGCATGAAGTTGTATAGAAGGTCACTGAAGACGTGACACTCTAAAAGTGTCTCAAACGATGCTGAATCGATGTTATCGACCACTTTCGTACTAATCTAAAATTGAATCCGCAAGTGGGGTTATACCGAAACAAGTCAGAATATTTGACTTTCCTTTTAAATACCCTTTCCCGTTTTGCTGCGAAACACTAAAAATGGCCGACAAAACAAATATAAACATAATCACGTATTGAATATGCGCTAGTACATGATTACTAACTTGGTTGTTGCACGGGTATTTGAATCGTTTTGTGGGAGTGTGACTGTTGTTTTGGTTACTTATTTATGTGGAAGATACTATTTTCATTGTTTGGCTACTACGAGTATTACTATTTGTATGATGTCGTCCCACAGTTCAAGGACCACGTAGAGCCTGCACTAACTAATTCCGAGCAGCGCTGGCGTATAATGTGCAACTGTTTTGGAAGTTTTATATGCATGCACCATCATCATCACAGTCCTCATTATGACCCTCGGTGTCGTTGTCGTCGTCATCATTGTCATCAGTGTCGTCTTCTTCGCTATGTGCATCTATCGCTTCTGCAGACAGAGTTGTGGCCCTCAAATGTACATCAACTTCAGGCAAAATGCGAATGAGTAAGCAAAATTTTAGGTTCATATTCAACATCATAATGTTGGAGTGGATTCTGATCTCTGCAGATGTGAACTGACGCAGCTGAATGCATATCCTTCTTCCGAATTTGTTTTGCCTTCCGTTTCGCGCTCTGCCTCGGTATATGGTTGGATAAGTATGCACAATCGTATTATATTATAAAATTTTAAAGCGCACGCGAGTGTACTGACAGTTGGTTGCATTTAAGCGAAGAGGAGGTTATTGCAAGGTGGCAGTGCTACTCATACCTATGTATATAATCATATACATACATATGTATGTATACTGGTACGTGCAGCAAGACACTCAACATTAATCATCAGAGTCCTTCCATTTTCATTTGGTTCCGTATTAAAGCCATGTCTATGCCCATACATATGAATGTGCATGTGAGAAAATAGAAGGAAACGGAAGGTCCTGTCCCACATGACTATGCAAGTGTATACAAAAGACAAACGAGTGATGATGATCTCTGGAGAGTGAAAAAAAAGTGCACTGCTTAGTGAGCATTGCAGGGAGGGGACATTTACAAAGTGAGTGCGAACACTTTGCACAAGACAAAGCAAACAAATTCGTGTACCTCATTATTATGCGGAAGAAGAAGCATTAAGCACACTAGATGGTATACATTTTGGGACAAATGAAAGCGTTAGGAATAAAGTTGTATAAACGCTGAGCTTACTAAATATTCAGACATGTTTTGTTGATATTCTGAAAGCATTTTATTTTGCAATTTGAGGAAGAAAACGGATTGAAAATTAGCTTTTGGGTAGGAGTAGTGGGTTGGGTTGTGTAACACTTCCGCATTTGTTTTTCCCTTTTTATAGTAGTAGTTCCTTGACGGTAGGAATTTCTAGAAGTGGCTTCGATTAGAACAACGTGGGGTAGGAACGATGTCAGAATATACTCGAACATCTCGAGTACCTAGTAGAGAAGAGTACGGATAGGAATATCGAACTATTTCATATGAACCTATAAGATAGAAGGGGATGGGTAGTTAAGCACTGCCCATGGATTTCAATTCAAATCAACTCTGTCCAATAAAAAGAGGCTACGAAATTCCCCTAAAAAATTATTGAACACTAATGCACATCCGAACTACACAGTAGTCTTTTACGATATCAAGACGGGGTTAGCCAAGCCAAGCATTGTATAGAGTTCTTAGCTTCGACGTCCAAGTCACACTGGTCTCTAGCGACGGCAAGGCAGTGATTGAAGTTTGGAGAGCCATTGACATCAAACTATCCGAGATGGTCATGGACCATCTAATTATCAACCAAGGAGGAGAAGGATCGCTTCTCTCCTTTGACTCAGCCTTGGTCATAAGAGAGTATAGGATCATTAAATGCGAGGCCACCTTCTGTAGGAAATTCCCAAACAAATGCATTCACAAGGTCCGTGACGCAAGGTACTGCTTGAGACTCAACCTGATACTGTCCAAAGTGATTCCAAGGAGACCGAGAATCCGCATTTGGCTCCAGAAAAGGGCTATTAAAGACGACCGGCTGTTAAATTGTGCCAAGCTACACGAACCTATTGTTTCCATGGATGACTGGAAAGTTACCAAGGCTGAGGAACCTCACAACAATACCCATTCCTTGCTTCTTTAGATAACTGAAGACAGTGCCGTCTTCGTTGAGAAGAAACGAAGTAAACTTCGCTTTTGTATCAGACATTGAAAAGTAAAAATATTCCGATCCTCTGGTCTTTTCGATGACTAAGACGAAATCGCCGATGCCAACAAATTGTTGGAGGACAAGAGGATTGAAACCACAATCCAAACCATAAATAACAACAATAATATCAATGTTGAATATATATATATATATGTATATTATTCGAAAGATTAAGAACAAGACCACAGTGTAGGGTCCCCTTTCATCTCTCTTCCATGATCCATCTAAGCCCGATAGTCTCTCTGGATTTCAATATCTGCAACAGGTATACCTACTGACAACCTTACACAGACTGCCTTAAAATATGTAAACAAGCTATCAGAGTGGCCAAGAAACGGTCCTGGATAGAATATTGCCAATCAATCGAGGCCTTCAAAAGACTCTGCTAGACTTAGTAAGGTTTTATCCAAGGATCATTCGAGTCCATATCTCCTAAAAGGTTGGGTGGAAATTGAACGCAGTAAAATGACACAAGCTTGCAGAAGCAAAGAAAGTCATAAATTTAACTTGGGGAAACTTAGAGTCTAACCCCAAAGTCAGTCTACAAGCAAAGGTAAAAGTTTATGATGAAGATTAAAATCTTAGATTTTTCCTGAAGAAATTATTACGCCTACCGTGAAATGAACTACATACATATATGTTGTGCATTGAGCATAAGCACGAAACTTTCTATTTGACATAGACCAAGCGATGAAATGAGACCACACCGTGGCGGCGAAGAACTCGGACTCACAAAAAACCTAATGCACGAAGGCATCAACTATCTGAACTCTAACCGAAGTATCTTCCAAATATCATTTATTGTGCGATTAAGAGAACTTTTGAAGCTTAAATATACAGCCACATCGTTGCGACCTACCCCTGAGATGTAACCAATGCAACTCAGGAGAAACAGAAAACACAGCACACTTTATTGATACTTGCCCAGTTTTGAAAAAAATAAGGTGATCACATTTTGGATTGGAGCGCTTTGAAAGAAATGAAGTCGAGCATTTATTAAATGGCCGTGACTGAAGATTCTTAGTAGCATACTGTCACGTAGCTTGTAGTTACAGATATATAATTGTGGAAATAAACTTCTGATTCTAAATCCTGAAAACAAAATCCACTAATGTTCCTTATATACATACATATATACACGAATTAAAAGATTGTCAATCTGCGACAGACGGTGAAGCCATTTCTTAAATTGATGTAGCAGAACTTCAAGGCGAACGCTGTAGAGAACGACAGTCAAAAGAAGGCGCATTTTTTGTCAACTTGCGGAAACTACGTTAACGAGGTATTCCAATAACTTAATAACATTTTCAAACCAAACTCCATGTACTCGCATCGAGGTGTAAGTTTCTACGACAGGAGATGTCACCGAGTCAAACTTACGCTGACCGGGTTGCCGATTTACATGGTTGTGGTATGATAAGAGACATGATCGTCTACTACACTCGGCACTAGTCCTTTCGGATGGCAGTAAGACATAAGAAGAACCCAATTCTAGAGGAAATTGAGGAACTAGTAACAAGAGCTGAACCGAGCAATTTAATTTGAGGCTTTCATCGGAAAGTTGAATTATTATAACCAGTTCATTAAAAACTTCGCTCAAGTTGCCGCCCCACTCAACAAAGTACGATCGCCTTTCTTTTGGGGAGAAAACCAACAACGAGCATTTGAACAATTCAAAGTGAATATTTTGAAGGTATCGCGATGAGTACATTTTCGTGACGATTTACCAATCACCCTAGCTATAGTCCTCACATGGCATTGGTGCCGGTGATTTCCCATGTCTATCTAGACAAGGCGGAAAGACCAATCGCCTTTGCATCGAAAACGCTGGACAATTCTAAAAACATACAGAAAAGCTACAATCCGTCTGGAACGGATCGTATGATACCCTATCCTCCTCTCTAAAAAGTGGGCGTGACCAAATTGCATTTTGTACTCAAATATAGCTATATTGTCGAACGTTTGAGGATGTTACATGTAAAATTTTATCAAAATAGGTTTTTTGATGATAACGCCCCCAAAAAGTGGGCGTGGCCAAAACTTTTGTATGGGTGGATTGAAGGGAATCTGAATGCCTAAATATTTGGTCTTAACAAAATTTTTCGGTTTCATATAATTTAGTGAAGTTATAAAAAAGTAGGCGTGGCAGTGGGCGGATGTAAAAAATTTTTACACTTGTACTGTATCTTTTTCTTGGAAGCCCAGATATGAAATTTCAGCGTCCTAGTTAATAATTGAAGGCCCAAAACTCGGTTTTGTGATGAAAACGCCCCCAAAAAGTGGGCGTGGCCAAAACTTTTGTATGGGTGGATTGTAGGGAATCTGAATGCCTAAATATTTGGTCTTAACAAAATTTTTCGGTTTCATATAATTTAGTGAAGTTATGAAAAAGTGGGCGTGGCAGTGGGCGGATTTCAAAAATTTTTACACTTGTACTGTATCTTTTTCTCAGAAGCCCAGATATGAAATTTCATCGTCCTAGCTCAAAATTTAAGGCCCAAAAAGCGGTGACATACGGACGGACGGACGGTCATCGCTCAATCGATTTCGCTATTGATGCTGATCACGAATATATATACTTTATAGGGTCTATCTCGATTATTTCTCTATGTTACAAACTATGTGTCAAACTTAATATACCCTTAGGATAGGGTATAAAAATACAGCCATTTATAGAATTAAACATACAGAAAAGCTACAATCCGTCTGGAACGGATCGTATGATACCCTATCCTCCTCTCTATAAAGTGGGCGTGGCCAAATTGCATTTTGTACTCAAATATAGCTATAATGTCGAACGTTTGAGGATGTTACATGTAAAATTTTATCAAAATAGGTTTTTTTGATGATAACGCTATGGGTGAATTGTAGGGAATCTAAATACCCAAATATTTGGTCTTAACAAAATTTTTCGGTTTCATATAATTTAGTGAAGTTATAAAAAAGTAGGCGTGGCAGTGGGCGGATGTAGAAAAATTTTACACTTGTACTGTATCTTTTTCTTGGAAGCCCAGATATGAAATTTCAGCGTCCTAGTTAAAAATTTAAGGCCCAAAAATCGGTTTTGTGATGAAAACGCCCCCAAAAAGTGGGCGTGGCCAAAACTTTTGTATGGGTGGATTGTAGGGAATCTGAATGCCTAAATATTTGGTCTTAACAAAATTTTTCGGTTTCATATAATTTAGTGAAGTTATGAAAAAGTGGGCGTGGCAGTGGGCGGATTTCAAAAATGTTTACACTTGTACTGTATCTTTTTCTCAGAAGCCCAGATATGAAATTTCATCGTCCTAGCTCAAAATTTAAGGCCCAAAAAGCGGTGACATACGGACGGACGGACGGACGGACGGTCATCGCTCAATCGATTTCGCTATTGATGCTGATCACGAATATTTATACTTTATAGGGTCTATTCCGATTATTTCTCTATGTTACAAACTATGTGTCAAACTTAATATACCCTTAGGATAGGGTATAAAAAGTTCCACCAGTACCTATTCGGACGCCAATTTGAATTAGTTACTGACCCCCCAACTGCTGGTCACCATTTTCAGTTCACCCAAAAAGCTACCACATATGACTATCCACCGTCTTTAACTGTGGGCGCTCATTCTTATGAGATACACGTATACCATATGTTATCGTCCCACAAAGCAACACGGAAATACCGACTGTCTGTCGCGGTTACCAAACGGTCCGGACTTTTGACCGCACCGAAGGTTCTGGTCATCAACTGGATGAAGTCTGCTGCTCGCTGGTGGTAGATGTAATAATGTTCTTCTTTTCCACAATGGAAGCCGTAGATTAGTTATATTTAGTCTTAGCATTTCTAGTAAAAATTTTGAAAAAGTAAAATTTTTGGAAAGTGGCCGTGGCAGTTTCAAAACTTGGTACGTTATGTCTTTGCATTTGTCGTACCCACCTCAAATATTAATTTTAAGCCCAATTGCTGAAGAAATGGCCGATATACACCCAATTCGTAAAATTACCGTTATACGCTTTTTTCGCGCAAAACGTGGTATGCCACCTACTAGCATATGCCCAAACTAACTCACATATGAGCCGTTATTATAGTTGTGATAACTTCATTTACCGTCTCCCAGGCTTCATTTGCCGTTAGCATGAAAGTTATCAGCCCTCTTGGTGTTACCTGCCCACCTATTGCCATTTCTAGCACCTTTCTGGCCATCGAGTATCCTCGGCATTCCATCAGGATATGCTCTGCATTCTGAATTTCGCCATCACAGTGGGGCCAGTATGGGTTTTCTACGTGCTTATATTTATAGAGATACTCCCGTAAGCAACAATGCCCGGACAGGAATTGCGTTAGGTAGTAGTTTACCTGTCCGTGTTCTCTACTGCTCCACTCTTCTATGTTGGGGATCAGAGCGTATGTCCATCTTCCTCTAGTGCTAGTGTCCCATCTGCGTTGCCACTCTGCCTGTATGGCAATGTTGGTGCTTCTCCTCTCTTCCGGCTCGGTCCCGCGTTGAACTGCTGCCTTTTTAACTTCCAAGTCAATGGGCATTCTGCCCGCAATCACGCCTACGGCTTCCGCTGACACCGTTTTATAAGCGCAACATACTCTTAACGATGCGATCCTGTGCGCTGTGTTCATGCGCCTCATGTATGCTTTGACCTCCGTTGATGGTGCCCATATGGGAGACGCATACATAAGCATCGATTTGCTCACAGTTGCTAGAAGATTTCTGATTAGTTGCCTTGGTCCTCCCATGTTTGGCATTATCCTGGACAGTGCCGCTACCGCCCGGGAGGCTTTTTCACCTGTGTGCCTCAGGTGCTCTTTGAAATTGAGCCTGTGGTCTAGCACCATTCCCAGGTATCTAATGTATGGGCTCGACTGAATGGTATGCTCACCGACCTGTATAGTGAGGTGTTGTACTCTTGTCCTGCTGCTTATTAGCACTGCTTCTGTCTTGTGGTCTGCCAGTTGCAGGTCTGATGTCTGTAGCCAGCATCTGACATCTCTGATGACGTGGTTACATTTCAGGGACATTTCTCCCAGCGTTTTTGCCACAACAACAACTGCAATATCATCAGCATAGCCGATTATATGTACTCCACTCGGCTTCGGTATTCTCAGGACCCCATCGTACATTATGTTCTATAGCACTGGGTCAAGCACTGACCATTCTTCTTCTTCTTTCTGAAGCTGTAGTGGGAATTTCCCTTCCACTAAACATGCCATATACAGATGTGTGAATATCTCAGGCCTTGTTTGAATGGCTTTTTTCAGAGCCAGGTTCGGGATTCCATCCATTCTTGGAGTCTTGTTATTCTTGATCGCTGCTGCAACTTCAAGGATTTCCTCAGTTGTGACTGGCGGTACTATTTCCACTTCTCCTGATGTTTCTTGGAATGGTATCGGGACCTCATCTTTCTCCGGGAATAGGGTGCTAACGATCAGGCGCATCATGTTCGGGCATGTCAGTGCGGCTGCCGAGACGTGTTTTAGTTTCTTCATTACAATTTGATACGCGCTTCCCCATGGATTGTGCTGCAGTTCATCCCTAAGTGCCTGGAAAGATTCTCGTTTGCTCTTTTTAATCAACTTACGGAGCTGTTTTCTCCTTGTTCGAAATTGCTCTCGCAGGGTTTCATAGTCTGCTATGTCTCTGCGTCTGGCTCTCTGTTGCTGTCTGCGCATTCTGAGACAGTCTGCCCGAAGGTTCGAGATGTCGTCGTTCCCCCAGTATACAGGTTTTCTGCGATTTCCTTTCCCCTTACGTGGCATGGCAGCATCATATCCTCGGGATAAGGACCTCGTCACTTCTCTGGTTTGTTCTTCTGCTGTGCCTGTTGGTGTGTCCATAGTGTCCACCATATAGTCAAGCATTTCGATGTCTACGTTATTTGTTTTCCAGCCCAACTTTTGTACTTTCCTCGGGGGGTTGTGATGCTGGCGTCGATCTATAACCTCTGTTTCGAAGATGATGGCCTGGTGGTCGCTGTGCGTGTACACGTCTGAAATATGCCACTTTATTTTCCTTGCAATAGACCTGCTGGCAAATGTCAGTTCGATGATGGAACAAGCTCTACCATTATCAAAAGTGTTACTGTCTCCTTGGTTGAGTAACACTAGGTCGAGGCTGGCAAAGGCTTCAAGGAGCGCTTCACCTCTGTGATTTGTCCTAGCACTATTCCAATCTACTGCCCATGCATTGAAATCTCCGGCTACAATCACTGGTGACTCCCCTCGTGCCTCGTCTACAAGACTGTCTAGCATCTGACAATATTCATCCATAGTCGTGCCCGTCATCCCTTCACTTTGGCATAGACGAAGTTTTCCTGTCGTCCCGGATCCTTGCTTTCGAAGGGGTGAGTGCCACACGTCAATATCGCATGGTGTCCGCCATGTCCCCTTATGAATGTTGAGGTGAGGGAACCGAATGCTAGCAATAGCAACATTACATCCCGCAGCATAGTCAATTAGCCTGAGTCCGTTTCCAGACGTGGTGTCGTGTAGGCTATGCTTTCCAATGGTGCTACCAAAAATTTCCTCCTTTCCTATTTTGGCGTTAAAATCACCTAGGACGATTTTAACGTCATGCTTAGGACATTGCTCATATGTTTTGTCGAGAAGCTCGTAGAAACACTCTTTAGAAGCATCATCTCTTTCCTCGCATATCAGGGTAATGTTGGCAAATTCAGTCTCAATGCGGATTATTATAAGGCATTCACCAACGTGTCTAAAGCTCAAGACTACATTCTGAAGTCAAGGTTCGTGAGTATGTTAACAAAAGTCGGATCTTCCCACATTTCTTTTGATGAAACAATAGTTCCATACTTTGGTAGACATGGTATGAAGCAACACAGTCAACTTATATTTTGATAACTTCTTCACTGACTTACCATTGCTAAAGTATAGCGACATCAAAATGCTGGAACAGGGACTATTCGCGAGAAACGTCTAGAAAATTTTAAGCTGTCAGATTCAGAAGATATGAGAAAAAGATCGAGGGGTGAGTTGTGTCATCAAACGTTTACGGAAATTATTGCATCTAATTGGCACGATAATAGTATCTCTACAATTGCATCTAATTGCCACGGATTGGATCATATCATAAAAGTGGAACGTGTTGAACTTTTAAACAAAGAACTGTCAAAAATTCAAATTCCTTTATCAAAATGTATAATAGATAGATACATGGGTGAAGTTGACCATTTTCACGAAAATATTGATTGCATGAGGGTATGACTTCGTAGCAAAAAGTGGTAGTTTGCTTTTGGCGTAGATGATGTCTGCATTGCACTGGACATACTGCGATTTCCGCAGATCTACTTGCAAATAAGCAGAGTTCAGAAAATTCAATTCAATTTCAAATTCTCTCCTCGAGGCGTGATACTACTGACCCCATGTATGAAATTTGAAGTAAATCCATACAGCCGTTTAGGCTGCAGTCTAAGTCACAGCAGACCGATAGAAAAATTGGCATACCGAGTTTTTTTAACTTCTCCATCATAGTAATGTCAAGTTTGAGTTTGTCGGGTTCGAATTTTTCAGGAAACCAATACTTGCCCTATACATACTATACATAGCTATAGCCTATAGGTGCAAGTAAAAATGAAAATGTATCTTTCTTTCTTTGAATCTGAGGACTATACACAAAAGAATTAAAGTCCATCAATGCAATCGCATGTCTGGAGAAGCAGCAGCAGCATCGGAAATTTTTTTAAGCATGTAATAGTGGTTAGAGTACCAGGCATTCAGTGGTGATTCTAGCAGACAATCTGGATGTTTTTTTTTTAATACTTCTGAACCCACTGGATGTGAATCCTTACGGAGGCTTCAGAAGCATCAAATGTCCAAAGGACAAAGAGGAAAAAAAGAAAGATAAACAATCTTCTGGAGTTCATAAAGGACGAATTGGCAAAGGATAGAAAACAAATAGAAAACAAAAGACTTAGGGTGGACCAGGAATGAGCGAGGGAGGGATATAAAACCTCTTCCGAGCTCTTTAATAGATTGAAGTAGTCCTTCGTTTTGTAACATAAATGTGATTTTCAATATGTTTTTTTGCAGTTCTCCATTTGCATTTGAATACACCATTGTTACAGCAAATCACTTGATTTTGGACATGTAATAGATAGATAGATAGATAGAATATTTTATTGTGGCAGAAATTTACAATCATTAAGATACAATTATCATTTCACAGAGATTTTGGTTTAATATTATATCACAGATTTTGTTATAGGTTTGAAGGAAAAGCCACTAAAAAACCTTCATTAAATACCAGACATGTAATAGATATAGATCTTTGTTCTTATTTTCTAATATTACAGAAACAAAAAACTTTTTCAAAAAAATGGTTGGTCACATTGCAGATAAAACTCTTATCTTTAATGTATGTAGAGAAAAATACAAAAAATTGGGTGCTCTTTTAAAAACGGAAATTCCGATATGTCGGGAACGTTTTTATAGTAATAAGTTTTGTTCATCGACAGGGAATCTTAGGGATGAATGGAAAGTTGTTCATACCATATTTAACAAAACAACTTCAAATAAAATTCCAACCACGATTTGTTTTGATGGGTCTTCAACTTCAGACAAATTTGAGATGGCTAGCTATTTTAACGAATATTTTGCCACTATAGCTAGTTCTTTAAATTCTGAATTTAATGCTCAGATCGGTAGATCTTGTCCTACGTGTAATAATTTTGACGAATCTTTTCAACGAAACAGCTTCGTCTTGGAACCTATAACCGCTTCTGAGCTATTAAATATTATTGGCACTTTAAGGAACTCAAACTCGTCTGGAAATGATTGTATCTCGAATCGGCTCTTAAAAACTATTGCCTGTTTTGTAGTTGATGTACTGGCCCATATTTTTAACAAAAGTGTATTCTCTGGGGTTTTTCCAAAGTCACTTAAATGCGCGGACATTTTACCTCTTTTTAAAAAAGGATCTGTCAGTGATATAAGTAATTACAGATCCATTTCACTTCTGTCTTCGATCAACAAAATTTTTGAAAGGGCTATAAAAATAGAGTTGTAAAATTTTTTAACAAAATAAATTTTTTTAGCTCTGTTCAATTTGGATTCCAGAAAGCTAAATCTACGGAAGATGCCCTACTCCATTTCTGTTCGCAAATATTTTACAATTTTTTTTTTTTTATAATTATAATTCACGTTGGTCTGTGTTTGTGGATTATAATGTGAGGGAAAAATAGAGCTTGGTAAAGCATTCCACATTCGTGTTGTACGGTTTATGAAAGAATCTCTATACTTGACGGTACGTCCGAAGGTATACTGATGAGCATTCAAAGCGGGACGGGTATTGCGAGAAAATTGATGAAGGGGCGGAATGCAACTGGCTATTTCGCTGGAGCACTGTTTGTGAAAAAAGCGATAGAATAAGGAAATGCAAGAGCCATTTCTGCGATGTTGAAGCGAGTCAATAGATTCCGCTATGCTTCTGTTCCCTATTAGTTTTAACGCTCGATTTTGAATTCTATCCAGCAGGTGCAAAGAGGTGTTAGGAGCACCAGATCAGACTTGGATAGGAAACTCTTTACAGCTGGCTTGTTTATGGATATATAAAAACCTTTTGATATGGTTAACCATGAGATTTTACTGGTGAAGTTGGAAAAAGCTGGCTTTCGTGGCTTTATGCTTGAGTGGTTTAGATCTTATTTGTTTGGTAGGTAGCAGAGGGTATAGATTAATGATATCCGAAGTGAAATTAAATATACTGGTGGACAAAATTAGAGGAACGCAAGCAAAAAGTTAAATATTTTAATATTTTTTTGAATCAACTTTATTTGTTTAGATGAGGGTTTTTAATCTGTTCAATTTCAAAAAAAAATCTGTTACCTCTTTTATTATGAAAAAAGCACAAAAAACCTAAAAAGGGATATTTTTCATAAAAGAATGGTTTTTATTAATTTATAAAATTTGCAGCTTTGGGAAAATGAGGTTGATTCAGTACTGCGTATTCCCCCCTCTTACTCTAATTACCGCACGAAGTCTCCTTGGCATACTTTTGATGACACTATCGATGTTCTCCTGGGGTATTTGGCCCCATTCATCAAGCAAAGCACTTTTAAGCTCCTGCAAAGTGGATAGGTTCGGATTTCTCTGCTTTATCTGTCTGCCAAGCATATCCCAGACATGCTCAATGGGATTTAGGTCAGGGGAGCAAGCTGGCCAGTCTAGGGTGTTCAGTTGTGCCGCTCGAAGATACTCTGAAACCCTATTTGCAGTGCGGGGACGAGCATTATCTTGAATTAAAAGAAAATTGGAGCCGATACTTGGGGCAAACGGCAGAACAATTTCTTCTAAAATGTCGCTTACGTACCGCTCTGGTGTTAAGGACCCATTTTGTACCACGTGTAACTCCGTGCGTCCTCCCAAACATATGCCACCCCAGACCATTATCAAACCTCCACCATACGCCACTCTTGGAACGATGTTACACTGTGCATAAAGTTTACCAGATCGTCTGTACACTTTTTCCCGTCTGTCGTCTGTCTTCAGGCAAAATCTGGACTCATCGGTGAAAAGCACTCGCTTCCACTCGTCTTTGGACCAGTTAACGTGAGTTCGGGCAAAGCCAACACGCGCTACTCTATGGCGTGTGGTAAGAAGGGGGGCCTTTGCTGGTCTATATGGTCTTAATCCAGAATCTTTGAGTCTTCTTCTTACAGTTTCGGAAGATACTCGAACATTTCGGACTTCTATTATAGAAGTCTACTCCTCATCTCAGTTGATGTCGCAGTCCTGTTTCTGCGTAACTTACCAGAAATCGGTCATCTCTTTGCGTCGTGGCCCTTTTCCTACCTTGACCCTGCTTTCTTTTTAAAGAACCGGTTTCTCTATAACACTTTACGTTGCGAAAAATAACGGACTTTGAAACATTTAACAAGCCACTTCTTGGTACGAATGTCCATCTTCAATCCAGCTTATGGCACGGGCAAACTGAACTTCAGTCAAGTCTGGCATTTTTACTTAAATTATTCAATTTTTTCATAAAAAAAATAATGATTACATAATCGAAAAAATAACCGAGAAAAAACGCGTAAAACTCAAGCTTGGTCATACGCAGTTAATGACCAAATGTCTACTGGCTGCACTTAATGTTCTTGAAGTGCATTTCTGTTAGCCAGATGAGTTTAAAACTGTTAGCTATGATACCTACTTATCATAAGCGTACCTTGAAATATAAAACATGTAAAAAAAAATACCCCGTTAGTTTAAGTTGAACCGTCAAACAAAAAACTATCATCTTTCCTCTAATTTTCTCCAGCAGTGTATATTAACTTAGGAGTGCCTCAAGGGTCAGTCCTGGGACCTAACCTGTTTTTGATTTACATCAATTCTCTGTTTAATTTAAATTTTAAAGGTGTACCTACTGCTTTTACTGATGATGTTAGTTATGCGTATGGTTCTGACAGCCCCTTGAATCTAACTTCTGATATAAATTTTGATCTTAATTTACTTGGAATTTGGGTTGATTAGTTCTAAAACTAAAATTATGTATTTTAGTTTATCAGGGCAAACTAGTTTTGGGACTAATGTTTTTTTTCATACACATGAGTGTGAAAAATTTAAATTCCCTACTTGTTCCTGCATTTCCAGTTTTTCTTCGTCGATGATTTGAAATATCTGGGGCTTATAAGATGTGCTTTGCTAATCACATCGATTCTCTAACTCGATACTTTCGTTATACTCTAAGAAACTTCTTTTATTTCCGAACTATTTGGTCGACAAAACTCTTCAAAATTATTTACTACGGAATTGTCCAATCAAACTGCAGTATGGTATCACCCGCTGGGGAGATGCTTATTTTAATAAATTACAACCTGTACTGATCCTACAAAAATTTATGTTGAGGAGAATATGCAATAAACATCGCTTGCATCCTAGTTTGCCATTATTTCGAGATTTGAATATTCTTTCAGTTCGACATCTGTATTGCTTTAAAGCGTTAAAGGAATTTTTCGTTAGATCAGGAAATCTAAATTTTAGATTATTTGACAATCATAGCTTACGCAGTAATTCATTGTGCTTAGTACCTGTGGGCATTTTTCGCACTACAGCGCTTCATAATTTTAATACTGTAGCTTCATGTCGCACTCTCGTGAGAACCCGGCAGGCCACCTCACTCCGTCCAGGCCACTATTCCAGGGCAAGCCATCCGAGAAAGGAAGGCTCCCTGTTGCTGCCAAGGGTAGCTAGCTCGTTATGGGAAGGTTCCCAATTCATAACCGGCGGAGGAGTCAACTCGAATCGGGGGGGCCCTCAACCAGTTCTGGAGCCAAAAGGGATTCGGCCTCCAAGAGACCCAGGTAACAGGAGGATCCTTCCAAAACCCCGAAGAAGGCCCCAAAAAACCATTCCTATTTCCAGGCCCTTCAACGAGGTAGCTAGCTACATCAAGTCGGCAATCACAAAAGTTGGGGCTGTGTGGCCTGGAGCCAAACTTAAGGCTGTTCCCAAAGCCGAAATTCCAACTCGGCCGAGGGCTAGATTATGGATACCTCTCGGTCCTAGTGACCCGAAGGACATTCTTCGGCTCCTGACATTCCGACGCATAATTGGAAAGTCATTAAAGCTGAGGAGCCAAATGAGGCTGGGCGATTGGTTTCAATACTACTGAACCCGGAGTCTATTGAGCCCCTCGCTGCAAGAGATTTTAGGATCTTCTATGGGCTGGAGACGCTCCACCTCAATGTTTACGAGAGGGACGAAAAACTGGCTTCTGGCGTAGCTGAGAAGCAGGCTGATTCGTCCCAGTCAAAGCTTAACGCTAAACAGTTCAGTGGTGACCAACCCTCTGCTTCGGGGGGTTGCAGCACCACAGTGTCAAAAGTGCTGGCATCTACTGTTGATGCTGGATTAGGGCTTTCCATGGAGCAAGGTAGTGGTGATCAGTCCTCTGACTCGGAGGACTGTAACACCACAGTGATAGAGGCGTCTGCATCAATTAGCACTAATGCTTCGGTTGATACAGATTAACCTCCTCCATTCAAAAGCAGCTGCTGCTAATCTGTTGCTCCGTTTACAAGAAAGCGGAGAGGATATTGTCCTCATCCAGGAGCCGTGGGTCCTAAGGGACAATAGCATAGCGGGATTAAGGGCAAAGAATTACACGGTATTCTTTGCTAAAGAACTAGGTAAACCAAGGGCTTGTATTCTTGCCAAGAACAACCTTAATTTGTTTCTTCTATCCAATTTCAGCGATCCTGACTTTGTTTGTGTCAGTTTGGAACGAGGCAAGGAGAAACCAGTTTGGATCACTTCTGCGTATATGCCCTATGATGATACGGGGCCCCGACCTGCAGACAATATACGCAAAGTGATCAGTCAATCCGAAAAGGAAGACCACGCTCTTATCATGGGTAGCGACGCTAACGCTCATCATGTAGCATGGGGCAGCAGCGATACTAATATCCGCGGTGAGGGTCTATTTGAGTACTTAATGGAAACTAACCTCGTAATTTGTAATAAGGGATCAGATCCCACATTTATTACTAACAATAGGCAGGAAGTCATAGACGTAACCTTTGTCACGAATTCCCCTAAAATTAGTGTCAAGAACTGGATGGTATGTAGGGATGTGTCATTCTCTGACCACCGCTTTATGCAGTTCGGTATTGACTTCAATATTCCCTCAAAATCTGTCTTTAGGAACCCAAGAAGAACGGATTGGGATACATATAATACAAAGTTGAAAAGTCATCTGAACAGGTATGCTTTAGCACAACCGCATTCATCATATGAAGTAGATCAGATGGTAGACGTAATTACAGGAGCAATGAATTCAGCCCTACGTGAAACCTGCCCGATCAGTAGACATAAGAGTGGGGGTAAGCCCCCGTGGTGGAACTCTGAAATAAGTAGGCTTAGACGTGAAGGCAGGAAGCTTTTTAATCAAGCAAAGCGCTCTAGGAACCCACTTGACTGGGATCTCTACCAAAGTAGCCTTAGGAAATTTAAGTCAGAGGTTAGGAAATCACAAAGAGCCTCTTAGCATCTTTTCTGTCAAAATATAGAAAAGACTAGTGATACTATCCGGATTAGGAAAATCTTATCCAAAGCTCCTACTATTCCTAGTTACATTAAGAAACCAGACGGCAACTGGACCATGTCTAGCAAGGAGACTCTAGGGCTTCTATTGGACACCCATTTTCCTGGTAGCAAAACAGAAATAGTACATTCTGTAGAAAATCAAAAGAGAGCCCAATTTACAGTGCCAGAGGGTGTTGTCACTCCCAAGAAAATACAGTGGGCAGTGCACAGCTTCCTCCCGTACAAATCCGCTGGTCTCGATGGTATTTTTCCAGTGGAACTACAGCAAGGCTTTGATATTTTAAGCCCGTGGCTCCATACTATCTTTAGGAACTGTTTAAACTTCGGCTACACCCCTAGATCCTGAAAGAGGGCCAAAGTTGTCTTTATACCGAAAGCGGTAAGGCCTCCCATGCATCTCCTAAAGACTTTCGTCCAATCAGCCTATCCTCCTTTTTATTGAAGACTTTGGAAAGGCTAATCGACGTACAGATAAGAACTAAATTAGATAGTAATCTCTTATCAATATCTCAACACGCATATCGCAAGGGAAAATCAGTAGAGACTGCTCTACATTCGTTGGTATGAATCATCGAGAAATCCTTTGAAAATAAGGAGTTCACTTTGGTGTCATTCCTTGATATTGAAGGAGCTTTCAACAATGTCAAAACAGAATCTATATCTGCTGCACTTCTTAACCTGAAGGTTGACAATTACCTTTGCTATTGAATTGAGCATATGCTTAAAAGCAGGCTTATCCATGCTGAGCTAGTGTGCTGTCTAACCAGAAGGTCGGTGTTCAGGGGCACCCCCAAAGGTGGAGTACTACCACCACTATTATGGCTCATGGTAGTGAATGAGTTACTATTAACCTTGGGTAAAGAGGGGTTCAGTGTTATCGCTTATGCGGACGACATTGCCATAGCGATATCGGGGAAGTTCCTCCTTACAGTTAGAGACCTAATGGAGTCTGCTCTAAATAAATTAGCAAAGTAGACGTATAGTGTCGGTCTTGGAGTCAATCCGTCGAAGACTGAACTAGTATTGTTCACAAGAAAGTACAAAATACCAGATATAACTCCACCAAAACTCAAAGGTATTGAATTGCAATTCGCAAATCACGCCAGATACTTGGGGGTTATTCTAGATAGAAAATTCAGTTGGAAACTGAATTTACAAGACCGTGCCAGGAAGGCCTCGATTGCCCTCTATTCATGTAGGAAAGCCCTGGGCCCAAAATGGGGGCTCCAGCCTCGGGTCGTCCACTGGATATATACGGCAATCGTTAGACCCATCCTTATGTACTGAGTACTAGTTTGGTGGACGGCACTGGACAAAAAAAGCAACATCGCAATACTTGAGAAAGTTCAAAGGCTATCCTGCATCTGTATAACGGGCGCCCTTAGCACTACTCCTACAGCTGCATTAGAAACTTTTCTTCATCTTCTTCCTGTTGATATCTTTGGGAGGCTGATAGCGGCTAAAGCAGCATTGCGGCTTAGGGAACCCTTGCAACTGGCTCGTGGAAATATGGGCCACGCAAGCATCCTAAACGGCGATAATACTATTCCTAGTAATTCGGACTATATAGTCCCCTATCTGGACTTCAACGTCAAATATAGAACCAGGATTCCTAGCAGAAGTGCTTGGGAATCGGGAGAAATTTTAAACGAATCTGCTATATAAATCTACCAGTGTTTTGGACATTCTCATTGCCACTCGATTGCCTGATCACTGCAGTGTTTTTCAAGCAGAAGTCTCAACAATCCGTGAAGCCGCGACCTGGCTTTCGATTAACTCGATAGAGTGCAGCGCTGTTGTTTTCTATATAGATAGTCAAGCTGCAATAAAAGCCTTGGAATCACCAATAATTCGATCCAAGTTGGTAAAGCAATGCCGCGGATCTCTTAACGAAATCGCTGTCAGGTGCGATGTATCCCTGTGCTGGGTTCCAGACCACAGGGATATTCCATTCAATTGCAGAGCGGACGAGCTAGCTAAGGAAGGTGCAGACCGGGACCTCCCTGACAAAAATAGATAAAATTCCAACTAGATACCGTAGCCATAAGTATGGCAAACAGTAGGTGGAACAGTATCACCACATGTCTCATTCCTAGGCAAATCTCGCCAGAACTAGATTGTAGTAAAACTAGTAGACTTATTTCCAGCAATAGGATCAATCTTAGAAAGATAGTTGGCGTCCTCATAGGACACTGTCTGGTAGGCAGGCATGCTAGAAGACTTGGTGCCCCCTTCAACGATTTCTGTAGAAACTGTAAAAACGAGGAAGAGGAGGAAACCATGATACATCTTCTGTGCACCTGTCCTGCTCTATCGGTTTTGAGAAAAAAAACCTTAGGGGAATACTTCTTCGAAGATCTAAACGATCCAGTCAGTAATATATCCTTAGGATAGGGTATACAAATAGTAATATACTTTACTCCGGAGAGTCTTCGAAATGGCTAGCCTACCTATTTACATACACCAGAGTTGGGTGGCGCGCAAATTTATTTTTAGAGGTAGCGTACTTTTTTCACGGCAAATTGATTACCGCCTCTTAAAGTTCTTACGCATTTCACTGTTTTGTTGGCACACTGTTAAATCGAATCCCGTGCGACTTGTTTGTATACGCCATGTTCACTACCCCCTGAAAGTACTTCCGTTAATTATACATTTCCGTGGCTTTTCGCACCAAAAGCCCTAACTAGTCAGAAGGTAGAGAAAAATCTGATATTTATCATTTCTCAAGATTTGTGTGTTTGGCAAAAGCAAAAAGTATTTCCTCAATTATAGCTTGTGGCTCCCTTCTGTTTACTCTAATATGTCCATTGCTACACATTGCCATACACATAATTAAGCAATCACACCGAAGTTGCCGAAAAACACATGCCTCTACAGCACACAAAGGTAGACCAAGTGGCCGCCTCTCTGCACGACACCACATGAAATATACTATACTAATCGCCTAGCATACGCCTGTTGACCGTCATCGTTGTTCGTTGGGTCAGTCATCCTGACGCATATCGTATCCGCTCCTTCATCTCCAACCGGTAGCCATTAGAAACAACCGTAATAATTACGGGCTTTTTATTTGATAAACGATTCCAAAGGTATTCTCCATGGTCCAAGGACTATTACGTGCACAGGTGGGCAGGCGCCTATTCAACGCCTACCTGAATGGGTTCTTTTCAGGCGAGATGTGAGATGAATGTGGTTTATAGCATGTTGTGTTAGTGTCCACCACCTTCCCGGTGAATGTTTGTTTATCCTTGCAAATAACTGATGCCTCTTGAAGACATCACTCCCTGCTGCTGTCCCTTGCTTGCTGGGGTTTCATCTATTTGAACGTTGCCGTATAGGGTTGGGAAAATGGATATTCTTTGAAGGCTTCTGTAATACACATACACACGCATACTAGGATTTTTGCAAGGTGAGCTTTTATTTCAGAGTTTTTATTGCCATGGCCATCATTTCGAGGATTAAACATAATAGGTTCTGGTTTTACCGTGTAGTACTTTTTGTTATGGGCTGGCTCTCTTGGTGCGCTCCAGCGGACATTTATGACAGTGTGTTCTATAGTTGCGGCTGTGTCCGTGCCCTCGTATTATGGACGAATTGAACTTGAGACGTGGCTGTTGGCAAGTAGTTGGTGCCCATTATCGTATTTATTTTATCTCCTCCAATAGAGAAGCAAACACGTACAGAGTCGGCAAACATGTTTGGTTCCGTGGCATGGGAATAATTATGTGGCCTAGGAATTGGATTAACTTCGTTCGAATAGTTTGGCAAAAGATATTCCCTGGTAGCAGTGTTTTGTTTTAGAATAAGTTTAACTTGTTTGCGAACGCAAACGTGATAAGGCATAGAGGTTGTGTATGTTTTGGGAACAAATTTGTGTCAATCTATTAACAACACACGGTACCACTATACCACTATTGTATTACATTGACTATCCTGTAGCTAGATGTTAATGATGTTAATAGCATGTAGTAAGACATCACGATTGGCAATTGTTAGCGACAAGTATAGGGATGCAGTCAGCACGATCACTACGACGCAACTAATTAAATTTCATATACCTAGTTCTTAAAACATTTAATCTCCCTGCAGAAGAAGTATCTATAAGGGTATATTAAGTTTGATACACAGTGCTACATGGGAAAAAGGATAGTGTATTATACAATCCATTTCTTTTCCATGTTTTTGTTTTTTTTTTTTTTTTTTGAGAAATTGATAATTTTCTTTGCATGTCTTAAGCCAGATAGGTAGTGTGATGCAAATATAAAAGAGCACAAGCGTTCTCATAATTGCCTCGCACTACCAACTCCTACTGTACATCTCCACGTGCATTGATTGCTGTTGGGTGTCTAGTACCTCGACTGGAGATTGAGCTCCTTTGGAAGTTCTTTCGTGGTAGTGGACGAGAGAGGGGAGGAGCGCTTATTACTAAAGCACTTCCTCTTGATACAGGCGGCAGCGGACGAATTCCCTAGATAGAATCAATGTCCTTATATGAACTGCTTCGACATATTTGAATACCAGGCCTACAGAGATATCCAATACTACGTCAAGCTAGTATTGGAAAAGAGTTTGTGGCGGATGAATCGTTAATGGGCCAACGGCAGCACTCGTATTCCCAAAGCAGGTTACTGACTCCGGAAAATCAAGCCCCTTGCCCTTGGGGGATAAAAAGAGAACTAGCCCTCTTAAAATGCAACAACGAGGCTTGGATAAGGATGATCCTACATTGCCAACGATGTAAGGCACGCCTCCTGTATCCTGGATGTCCAAACCTTCCGAGCAGCTAACATCGACTCGGATCACTACCTTATTGCAGCCAAGGTATGAATACGGATATCCCTGACGTCACAACTAAGAACAAATATTATTAGAAGATTTGACGTTGACAAGCTGTAATCAAGAGATTGCCAGAATCTATATTGAACGCGCATTTCAAAATCTCTCAACGACTCCTATGCCGCGAGCGTCAAGTGCCGATGACCGAAAGCAGAAAAAAGAACACGAGAAGCACGATAGATAATATTGAGAATTTATACCTCAGGAGTTTTACCAACAGAGAATAAGAACGTTTCAGGCCAACAAGGCCCGTACAGAAACCTGTAGGACGAAATCACGTAAAGTATGAGAATATGGAATAACTTATTCTGCTGACTGTATAACGGCGACGAAAACCAACATCACGCTGTCAGGCAGAATAACCCATTGAACATAGTCGATGATAGCCAAAACGTCCGTCCACCTGATCAAAATGGAGTGAGGATAGCAATTTCCAAGCTTAAATCCAAGCTTAAGGCCGCGGGACCTTAAGAGCATTTGGGCTGTTCAAAGCAAACGGAAATGACATCAACTCATTTCCAAAATTTGGTCAGATGAGTGTATGCCTGATAAATTTTTATCCGATTTACAAGAAAGGACACCCCCTCAATTGCGCCAATTCAGAGCTATCAATCTCCTTAACATCGCGTACAAGATCCTATCTGCCATATTGTGTGAACGTCTGAAACCCTTCGTAAACATCTTGATTGTTCCCTATCAGTGTGCTTTCACACCAGGAAAGTTTGATCCACAATGGATCACATCTTCACACTTCAGCAGATCCTGGAGAAAACCCAAGAAGTCCAAATCGATACCCACCATCTTTTATTGATTTCAAGGCCGCTTATGACAGCATTTATAGAGACGAGGTATATGGGGCCATGTCTAGTTTTAATATTCCTGCCAAACCTTTAGATTGTGCAGAATGGCAATGAAGAATTCTCACTGGTCCATCAAGGTCGTAATGGTCTCACCGAGATCTTTTATATCACAAAAGGATTTACTCGCTGTCTAGTGATTTCTTTAATATTGTACGTGAAAGAATTGTGTGAAACTCACAAGCCAACATCGGAGGCACAATCTTCCAAAAGTCTGTGCATCTACCAGCGTACACCGAAGATACTGACGTAATTGGTAGAACTTAGTGGGCTGTCACACGTGTGTTCGCTAGTATTGAAACGGAAGCTGCCAAAATGCGCTTAGCGATAAACGAGGGCATAACCAAGTATATGCTTTCAACAAGAAGAGGCACACACCATTGACGAATTGCACAGGACGTCGCAATAGACACCAATAGCTTTGCGGTAATTAGGGACTTTGTCTACCTTGGCCCTGCTATCAATTCTGAGAACAACATATCTGCAGAAATTAGACGAAGAATAACTGTTACCAATCGCTGTTTCTTTCGACTGAGAAGGCATTTGAGTAGTAGAGCCCTATCGCCATGGCTAATAAATAGAGACTAGCATCGCATCTGGAAAGTTCGTCAGCAACTGCGCCACTAGGGGCCTGTACCACAAAAGTACCATTTAACAATTCTACAGGCACTTGTTAACATTGCAGATTTAACAATTAACTACAATTTATGTACCACAAAAAAAACTTCTACGATTGTTAAATATGAAAATTTACCTTTTAGGTACAAGTCAATTGTTACAAGTGTTTTCGTAACGGCTAGACAATGTGTAAACAAATAAGTAAGTGTTAGTAAGTGGTATAGGTGCAAGTAAAAAGTAATTTACGTATGTCATATAAAGACAAAAGATTCAAATTTCTAATTGAAACCTTTTAAAATCCGACTTGTAACGCCTTAACAATTTTAAATTCGCACGTTAAGTTTTCTAACTATTTAACAATCGTTCGTTAAATTTTTTTTGTTAAATTTTGTCCACAGTTGTAGCTTTGTGGTACAGAATGTTGAGAAATTACAAATTTTCCAATTGTTAAAGCTTTCGTGTACAATTGTTAAGTGTCAAGTTTACTTGTAACTTTCTTTGTAACTTTGTAAAATTCGCCTCTTGTACAATATTTGTATTTTTCTGGTACAGGCCCCAGGACAAGTTTGATATAGAATTGTTGCATTGCTATGCGGTTTTTTGGTTTGCTTCGTTCGGATTCTATGGAAGGGATGGACTAAGGATTTTAGGTAGAAAGTCGTTGCTTATAATTCCGAAATAGAGAACTGAAGGCCGAAGATCTCTTTATACACTATTTTCTATTAAGAGAGTTCAACATCTTTCACACATCTTCCAGCACTATGCTGAGAAGGATCGATGTTTTGGTGAAATTCCTCATCGAATCTCGAGGGTGTCTTGAGTAGAATAACAGTAAACCACACGACCAACTTGTATTTGCAAATCTTTTGCTATCTAGGTACATGAAGGGCGGACACCATAAATCCTGCCCAGATGGTAGAACGATGGGAAGGGTTGAGAGAGGAGGGTACGGTAGACGTGATAGGGAAACAGGGGGTGGAAGTATGAAGTGGGTTGCTCTTTGTCTTGTACAGCAGACCACAGTATGGTTACAAACATTCGGGAAACGGTACAGAAAACTATTTCCAGTTGTTTGTGCCGCCCATGGGGTTATTGTATAATTTAAGCCTCCCTGCCATCGTCAAATCGGCAATCCAAGGGGAGGACTTAACTAATCTAGCTAAAAGCCTATACTAATCGCGAAATGTAGTTTCGCGCGCGTTGCCATTCTGGCCTACCCTCCACGGTCCGTAGAGGGGGATATCCTTCCTACCTAACCCTAGCTAAAAACCTATACTACTATACCTATACTAATCGCTAGATTTAGTTTCGGCACTCCGAGATGTCCTTGCTAACTAAACTAGCCCTATAAAATATATGGAGCTATCTTACAGGCGATAAATCTCCGTCAGTCAGTACGGAGAATACCTTAAGGGTCGTCTCTCTTACAACCGGTGTTCAGGAGATTATCACCTCTAATCTGATTCTAGCTAATGCCTAACTATCTGATCCCTAACTAACCTAATTCTTAACTAAGTAAACTAACTAAAAACCTATACTAATCGCGAAACTTATTCTGGCCACTCTCAGATATCCTTCGCCAGGCCTTCCCTCTGTTACTCTTTTTATACCCTATCCTAAGGGTATATTAAGTTTGACACATAGTTTGTAACATAGAGAAATAATCGAGATAGACCCTATAAAGTATATATATTCGTGATCAGCATCAATAGCGAAATCGATTGAGCGATGACCGTCCGTCCGTCCGTCCGTATGTCACCGCTTTTTGGGCCTTAAATTTTGAGCTAGGACGATGAAATTTCATATCTGGGCTTCTGAGAAAAAGATACAGTACAAGTGTAAAAATTTTTGAAATCCGCCCACTGCCACGCCCACTTTTTCATAACTTCACTAAATTATATGAAACCGAAAAATTTTGTTAAGACCAAATATTTAGGCATTCAGATTCCCTACAATCCACCCATACAAAAGTTTTGGCCACGCCCACTTTTTGGGGGCGTTTTCATCACAAAACCGAGTTTTGGGCCTTAAATTTTTAGCTAGGACGCTGAAATTTCATATCTGGGCTTCCAAGAAAAAGATACAGTACAAGTGTAAATTTTTTTTACATCCGCCCACTGCCACGCCTCCTTTTTTATAACTTCACTAAATTATATGAAACCGAAAAATTTTGTTAAGACCAAATATTTAGGTATACAAATTCCCTACAATTCACCCATAGAACAGTTTTGGTCACGCCCACTTTTTGGGGGCGTTTTCATCAAAAAACCGATTTTGATAAAATTTTACATGTAACATCCTCAAACGTTCGAGGTTATAGCCATATTTGAGTACAAAATGCAATTTGGTCACGCGCACTTTATAGAGAGGAGGATAGGGTATCATACGATCCGTTCCAGACGGATTGTAGCTTTTCTGTATGTTTATACCCTATCCTAAGGGTATATATGTATATCAATAGCGAAATCAATTGAGCGATGACCGTCCGTCCGTCCGTATGTCACCGCTTTTTGGGCCTTAAATTTTGAGCTAGGACGATGAAATTTCATATCTGGGCTTCTGAGAAAAAGATACAGTACAAGTGTAAAAATTTTTGAAATCCGCCCACTGCCACGCCCACTTTTTCATAACTTCACTAAATTATATGAAACCGAAAAATTTTGTTGAAACCAAATATTTTGGCATTCAGATTCCCTACAATCCGCCTATACGAAAGTTTTGGCCACGCCAACTTTTTGGGGGCGTTTTCATTACAAAACCGAGTTTTGGGCCTTAAATTTTTAACTTCACTAAATTATATAAAACCGAAAAATTTTGTTAAGACCAAATATGTGGGTATTTAGATTCCCTACAATCCACCCATACAAAAGTTTTGGCCACGCCCACTTTTTGGGGGCGTTATCATCAAAAAACCTATTTTGATAAAATTTTACATGTAACATCCTCAAACGTTCGACATTATAGCTATATTTGAGTACAAAATGCAATTTAGCCACGCCCACTTTATAGAGAGGAGGATAGGGTATCATACGGTCCGTTCCAGACGGATTGTAGCTTTTCTGTATGTTTATACCCTATCCTAAGGGTATATTAAGTTTGACACATAGTTTGTAACATAGAGAAATAATCGAGATAGACCCTATAAAGTATATATATTCGTGATCAGCATCAATAGCGAAATCGATTGAGCGATGACCGTCCGTCCGTCCGTCCGTCCGTCCGTCCGTATGTCACCGCTTTTTGGGCCTTAAATTTTGAGCTAGGACGATGAAATTTCATATCTGGGCTTCTGAGAAAAAGATACAGTACAAGTGTAAAAATTTTTGAAATCCGCCCACTGCCACGCCCACTTTTTCATAACTTCACTAAATTATATGTAACCGAAAAATTTTGTTAAGACCAAATATTTGGGTATTCAGATTCCCTACAATTCACCCATAGAACAGTTTTGGCCACGCCCACTTTTTGGGGGCGTTATCATCAAAAAACCGATTTTGATAAAATTTTACATGTAACATCCTCAAACGTTCGGCATTATAGCTATATTTGAGTATAAAATGCAATTTGGCCACGCCCACTTTATAGGGAGGAGGATAGGGTATCAGACGATCCGTTCCAGACGGATTGTAGCTTTTCTGTATGTTTGAAAATGAATTTGTTAAAATATTGAGAACTTAATCAGCTATTTATGTTGTTATTCTTGTTAAGGTAAGGCTATCGCTTGGAGCACTACATTACAGCGGTTGAATGACCAAATCAATTCTTCACAGCGAATAATGTTCTTCTTTCTTGCATCCTCATTTACTTCATCCCATATAAAACCCACAGACTAACCTAAATTATTTAACACTCCAAACTCGCTACAAACTACTTATACACGATGGTATCTTACAAATTTTCTTGCACCTACATACATATCTACAGTTAGTAGGTTAGGAAGCAAGTATTCAGTTCATCTTTTTCTCTCTCTTCGTCTACAAATGTCAATACATTACTTCGCTCGGTAAAGTTTGTTCTTCATGTGGGGGATGGTGAAGCTAAACCTATCACGAACGACAACGCGATGCATTACCTAAGCCATATACGGGTAGCTATTGATGCAGTGGTTACCCATCGATCCATGGAATGAAGTTCGTCTGCAAATAACTGAGGCGATATTTGAAAGTTTCGTTTAGTTCATGAACGAAATGGCAGGATATGGTGTTACTGGTTACCCTCAGTTTCTTTCAACTAGTGCATCCGAAGTGTGCCTGTGAAATGTATTTGCTTATACACACAGTGCATAGTGCATAGATATCAACCTGAGCTATTCGGTGTGCCTCAGGTTATAGTAATTTATTCAAGTTGACTATTTTGCAATTTTCGTTGGCTCCTTTCAAATTGTTGTGCTTGAAATAAAAATACTAGGACAGGTATCTCAAGGTTGGATAGAAGCAGCGAAGCAGTTGCCTCCCTTTTATACATTCATCAGGGGCTGAAAGGCAAATGGGGACTTAAATTTACGCAGGTGGCTTGAGGCTTCCGATTTTTTTTGTTTTTTCATATTTATAGCAAATGGTTTTTAAATGTGGAAAGTACGTCCAAGTTCATAGGCAAGTAAAATTAAAGGATTACAAATGCCTCCGTGTTTTTCAAATTATTTCTTTGATGCACACGTACCAGTAATAAGCTACGGATTTAGGTAATGATATTGACCTTTCTAATCGATTGAAGGGCATAGGGTGGATTTCGATTCTTTTTATA
The DNA here is from genome assembly GCA_905220385.1 of Xylota sylvarum. Taxonomy (NCBI): domain Eukaryota; kingdom Metazoa; phylum Arthropoda; class Insecta; order Diptera; family Syrphidae; genus Xylota; species Xylota sylvarum. Next base: position 64,913,542 of record LR999958.1, on the reverse strand, counting down.
CCCTATCCCTATATTAAGTTTGACACATAGTTTGTAACATAGAAAAATAATCAAGATAGACCCTATAAAGTATATATATTCGTGATCAGCATCAATAGGGAAATCGATTAAGGGATGACCGTCCGTCCGTATGTCACCGCTTTTTGAGCCTTAAATTTTGAGCTAGAACGATGAAATTTCATATCTGGGCTTCTGAGAAAAAGATACAGTACAAGTGTAAACATTTTTGAAATCCGCCCACTGCCACGCCCACTTTTTCATAACTTCACTAAATTATATGAAACCGAAAAATTTTGTTAAGACCAAATATTTAGGCATTCCGATTTCCTACAATCCACCCATACAAAAGTTTTGGCCACGCCCACTTTTTGGGGGCGTTTTCATCACAAAACCGATTTTTGGGCCTTAAATTTTTAACTAGGACGTTGAAATTTCATATCTGGGCTTCCAAGAAAAAGATACAGTACAAGTGTAATATTTTTTTACGTCCGCCCACTGCCACGCCTACTTTTTTATAACTTCACTAAATTATATGAAACCGAAAAATTTAAAATTTTACATGTAACATCCTCAAACGTGAGACATTATAGCTATATTTGAGTACAATATGCAATGTGGCCACGCCCACTTTATAGAGAGGAAGATAGGGTATCATACGATCCGTTCCAGACGGATTGTAGCTTTTCTGTATGTTTCTTTATTAGCTCGATTCCTTGATGTACTTAGGCACGATACCATAACTGGGGATAATGGTGTGTAGCATCTGTTTGCTTTTGAATTCAAAGTTGACTCCAATTTATCCACTATATCGCTCACAGCCTGTCTGGTGGAACGATTATAACCAAAAATTGGAGGGACCGCCCTCAAAGTTACGACGACCGACTCAGAATTTCGGTAGCAATTTTTAATAATTTCCATAAGTTGATAGTTCTTAAACTTCACCGTGTTAAAACGCAAACCCGGCCGGATGTTTTGACATTGAGAGATCATATAAAATAGTTAAAAGTATCCTTTGCATTAAAATACGAAACTGTTATGAATAACTCTTTAGTTGTACAGACTTGAAAGATTGTACCACCGGTGTTGGCTTGTGAACTACGCACAATTCTTTTAAGTAGTCACATGACAGCGCATCACCTTGTCTAAATCCTTATTTGACATCAAAGGGTTCGCTGAGATCATTACCGACCTTGATGGAGCAGCGACAATTCTCTATCATCATTCTGCACAATCGGACGAGTTTGGTAGAGATGCCAAAACTAGAAATAGTTCTGTATAGCTTGTCACTATACATGCTGTCATTGCGGCCTAAAAATCGATGAAGAGATGGAGGGTATCGATTTAGACTTCTTGAGTTTTTTCCAGGATCTGCTGCAGTGTGAAGACTTGAATCTCCTAAGAGTTGGCAGACTGGAAGACTATTGGTCTAAAGACCTTAAGTACACTTTTGAAACTTCCGCAAAAACAATATTCTGCAATCGTTTTCAGCTTTTGCTGAATTTTGTCCATTTTGCGGACAACGATTCCATTATTCCAGGTGAGAATTGGCAAACCCAAGCCTCTTTTAGACAAGCTGCACACAAAATTTCAGAGACTCTTCATGCCTGGATATCGTAATTGACGAAATCATAATTCCTTGGAGAGGTAGACTAGTTTTCCGCCAAAATATCCTAAACAACGCTCCTCCTTATGGGGTTAAATTATTCAAGCTGTGCTCGACGGAAGGATTTACATTGTCAATGAAAATTTACACGGTTAAAAGGTCAACAGGTGTGCGAGAAGTTGATCTCACAAGGAATGTTTGCGAGGAACTGAGTTGTCTTTTGAAAGGACAAGAGCGTACTCTTTTCGTGGATAACTTTTATACGAGTTGCGAGTTTGCGCGTTCCATGCTTGGTCAACAAACGCAACTGGTTGTAACCTAACGGGCCAACAAAAAATATTGCTCAAAGAAGGTAATGAATGCTACATTGAAAACGGGCGAAATGGTGGTCCGAGAGGAGGAAAATGGAGTGGTTGTGCTCAATTGGAAGGACACCCGGGATGTCAGGATTCTTTCGACGAAGCATGCTCCGGTTATGATAGCCGTAACAGACCAACCAATTGCAGACTCTAACGAACCATCCACCAGTAGAGTCAGGGGATCAACCCGATGGCAAGGAGTTCGATATAAACCTCTTGCTGTTGTCAAATACAATAAGGGCAAATCCGTGATCAATCTTTTTGCCACTACACTTAGAAGAGGTATCAAGTGGTATAGAAAATTTGCGTTCGAACTTTTACTTGGGACGGCAATCGTAAATGCCTTTTTAGTTTATAAAAAAAGCTACAAATAATAACATCCAAATAAGAAAGATTCATAAACAGGTAACTGATGAGTTATTAAATCTGATGTCTCCACAACCTATAACTTCAAAAAAACCATACAGAAAAGCTATAATCCGTCTGAAACGGATCGTATGATACCCTATCCTCCTTTCTATGTAGCTCCTATAAAGTGGGCGTGGCCATATTGCATTTTGTACTGAAATACGACGATAACGTCGAACATTTGAGGATGTTACATGTAAAATTTCATCAAAATCGTTTTTTTTTATGAAAACGCCCCCAAAAAGTGGGCGTGGCTAAAACTGTTGTATGGGTGAATTGTAGGGAATCTAAATGCCTAAATATTTGGTCTTAACAAAAATTTTGGGTTTTATATGATTTAGTGAAGTTATGAAAAAGTGGCCCATGTGCTGCAATTTTTTTTTTAAATGAGGTTATTTACCAGTTTCTGCAACATAACAACATTCAATACATTTCAGGTCTTGGAGGCTCACCTTCTCAAAACAGTCGCTCTTTGCGCATCTATGCGTTATAGTTAGAATACCCTAGTGAAAGGATGTACAAATAGTGGGTTCAAGTTGAGTAGGATTACAACTCACACTTCAGTTTCAGATTTATTTAAGCTTATCGCAAACGAATAACAAATTATTCGCGTAAATCAAACATAAATGTTACAGTATATAGAACGTTCATAAAAAAGATGTGATTCAAAAATACTTTCATTTTATACGCAATAAGCAAATAAGCTTGAAACATATAATCGAGTTGGATGTTTTTAATATCATCCGTAAATATCAGTTGCGACGGATACAGTTATTTATTTATTTTTTTTCTCCACAGGACTGCATATCACATACATACGTATCTTTAACGGACTCGAAAAACGTAAACAAGTCAATTAATGTGATTTACTTCGTCGATATAAATACTGTTCATTTTACCGCATCACTGATATGTAAGGGAGAGGGTTTCGATATTTGCTGGAGTGCCAGTCAGTCCTGATGATCCATTTAAATTCCATTACCGGAGCAATTGATCGAAAGAAGGCTTTAAAATGAAATTTGTTCTCTTGCAACGAAAATAAAAGGGGGGAATTACTTACGCCCTCCACTCTGTAGATATACATATTATGTACATACATATGTATGTTTATGTACCTACCATGGAATCGCGCTATGAAAGTATTTAATTAAATAAATGCCTCCTGACTGACAGATGAACTCAGCTGAACGCAGTTAAATTACATTCTCCCTTAGCATCTCTTCTTGAATGATGTATACAGGACTTTTATTTCGCTTGAGCCTAATGAGTGCTATGAGGAGAGTTTACTTATGCATATACATACATACATCCGTACATGCATATGTACATATATTATAGACTGTTGTTGAAGAGAGCTCTCGTAGTTTCGAAAGGGATGCTCTGTGAGGTATACTCCATCGAATTATTAAAATTCTCTTCAAAAGAAAGTTCGTCGAAAATGTGTGATAATTTGCATAAATGTAGAGAAAAGTAAAGTGCACGACTAGGTCGCATATCCTTGCTCCTACATGCGATCGGGCTAATTACATATTTCAATATATCATACATATGTCCACGACCGTAATTATTAACCTAGGTGATATTATCGTATAAACTGAAGAATGACTTTGTGCCACGTCCACATCTTAGAAGTGAACAAAATAAGGTGGTTTAAGACGGGTGACTACCCTTCGTCGATAAAGAACATTCAATTCAATTCAATCAATTGAAAAAGACTACTAATAACAATAACTAACTAAATTATAATTAATAAAGTATCTGCAATTTATAGTACATAAAGGACTAGAGGCGAAAGCAGAAGGAGTAGACTAGCAATAATGGAGTTACAGACAAAATTTATAACTGTTTTTTTTTTATTTAAATCTAATATAAAACATACAGAAAAGCTACAATCCGTCTGGAACGGATCGTATGATACCCTATCCTCCTCTCTATAAAGTGGGCGTGGCCAAATTGCATTTTGTACTCAAATATAGCTATAATGTCGAACGTTTGAGGATGTTACATGTAAAATTTCATGAAAATCGGTTTTTTGATGAAAACGCCCCCAAAAAGTGGGCGTGACCAAAACTGTTCCATGGGTGAATTGTAGGGAATCTATATACCTAAATATTTGGTCTTAACAAACATTTTCGGTTTCATATAATTTAGTGAAGTTATAAAAAAGTAGGCGTGGCAGTGGGCGGATGTAAAAAAAATTTACACTTCTACTGTATCTTTTCGTCATAAGCCCAGATATGAAATTTCAGCGTCCTAGTTAATAATTTAAGGCCCAAAACTCGGTTTTGTGATGAAAACGCCCCCAAAAAGTGGGCGTGGCCAAAACTTTTGTATGGGTGGATTGTAGGGAATCTAAATGCCTAAATATTTGGTCTTAACAAAATTTTTCGGTTTCATATAATTTAGTGAAGTTATGAAAAAGTGGGCGTGGCAGTGGGCGGATTTAAAAAATTTTTACACTTGTACTGTATCTTTTTCTCAGAAGCCCAGATATGAAATTTCATTGTCCTAGCTCAAAATTTAAGGCCCAAAAAGCGGTGACATACGGACGGACGGTCATCGCTCAATCGTTTTCGCTATTGATGCTGATCACGAATATATATACTTTATAGGGTCTATCTCGATTATTTCTCTATGTTACAAACTATGTGTCAAACGTAATATACCCTTAGGATAGGGTATAAAAATTAAGAAAACTTTGCGGATTGTGATGTGGTACTAAAGCAAGGTTCTGATTGTTAACCCTCAAGTTATGACTAGAATAGCATCTGTTCAATAGATAACCCGATCTGGCGAAAAATACCTTTAAAACTTTATAAAAATACAGGTGTTTCAGAGGAAGAACTTTAAGGCATCTGAAAAGTATAAAGCTTTTATTTCGACGACTTTTATTACAAACAATACGAATAACATGTATTTGAGAAACTAGAAGTGAGTATTGTGAGTACCACCCAGGACACTATGCCTTATTCAAGCTTAGAATGCACTACACCATAATAGATACAATTAAGAAGATCCCGTGAGCAGTATGGTTTTAAAAAGTATATTTGTCTTGTAGCAGCTAAAAGATACGTCTTAAGTGCATCAGTATGGGTAAACCAATACATCTACCAATCAAGCAAAACACCAAGATACTTATATGTCTTTACAATCTCAATAACAAAACATTTATCAGAACATTTACGAGATTCAAAAAATGTCTGTGAGTTTACAGTCGATTTACAAATGTCCTTACTATGTTTGTCTTTATTGCAGTTTGCACAAAGAAATAAAGTGCACGACTGGGTCGTACGAACTTCCACCTTATTGCAATAAGTTTACAATCTTATAAGAACTGAAATTTAAGTCTGGTTCTTCTTACACATGAAACCTAATAAAGTTGACGTGGCATTTTGCATTTTCGATGGAATTGATAACATTGAACTGATTCTACGTATCTTGGATATTTCACAAAATCGTTCTTTTGTAAAAAATGCTCCCAAAAAGTGGGCGTGGCTGTATATGATGTTCAGGTGAATTATAGAGAACTTCAAGGCCTATTTAATTTGTTTTAACAAATGTTTTTCAATTTCTAGTAATAATTTTAAAAAACTTAAATTTTTGAAAAGTGGGTGTGGCAGTTTTAAACTTTTGGTCTTCATATCTTTCTATTTGTTATACCAATCTCAGATATTAATTTTAAGCCCAATCACTGAAGAAAAAGCCGAGAAACAATCAACTTCTAAAATTACCGTTATACGCATTTTTCGCCCAAAACGTAGTATGCCATCTAGTAGAACATGTGTAAACTAACTTGCATATGAATTCTTATCAAAATCGTTAGAGCCGTTTTCGAGAAAATCCATTTTTAGTAAAATCGGCCTTAAGTAAAGTATCCTTAATTTTGAGGTTAGAATGAAAATTCCAATTTCACCTCTAGGGATCATCCCACAGACCGCAGATATGAAGATTAAAGTACATCCATCCAGCCGTTTAGGCTGCAGTCGAATATACAGACAGGCAGACAGACAGACAAACAGACGGAATTGGCGGACCCACTTTTTTGGACTTCTCCATCATAGTAATGTCAAGTTTGATTAAAATCTCGAGTTCGAAATTTTTCACGAAACCAATTCTTGCCCCATAGGTATAGATGCAAGTAAAAAGAATGGACCATAGTCTACTTCCTTACCACACATATTGAAAAACAAAATTTGTGTTTTATCATTGATTACCATTTTATCCATTTGGAACAAATGGCTCCCTAAAATTTTCACTAAAAAAATGTGTTTTTTTTCTAAAAATGTGATCATTTTCTTTATAGTTTTTTAAATTTTTTTTTTTAAACCCGAAGGCAAAGAAATAGGCCTATAATTATTTATAGATGTTTTATCACCTTTCTTAAATAAAGGTATCACTTCGGCTTGTTTTATCGTCTGTCACAAATATTCCAAGATATTTTCTTATCGAAATTATTCGAAAAGCACGTAGTTGATTTAGAATTCGAGTTTTTGAGGGATATAATAATTTTGTACAACTCAAAAGATGTTATAGGGTCAAAGAAGAAGCTCTGAGGTGAAGATACATCCTTAGATAAACAATCGCTTTTAGTAGAATCAGCACAACTATCTGACACCACTTTAGTGCCAACAGAGGCAAAAAAAACCATTAAATTTATCTGGTAAAACCTTGGGATTTCTTAATTTAACATCATTATCTTTTAAGCACTGAATTTTTTCGATTTGCGATGATTTATTCAATAATTCTTTAACTAAATCCCATTCTTTTTTCGATTGACCTTTGCAATCACGAAACTTATTTAAGTAAAAATTGTTTTTACACAAACGAACATCTTTAGAAATTTCTTTGCTTAATTTTTTGTAAGCAATAAGGATTCTATCATTATTTGGATATTTAACTTTTTATACCCTATCCTAAGGGTATATTAAGTTTGACACATAGTTTGTAACATAGAGAAATAATCGAGATAGACCCTATAAAGTATATATATTCGTGATCAGCATCAATAGCGAAATCGATTGAGCGATGACCGTCCGTCCGTCCGTCCGTATGTCACCACTTTTTGGGCCTTAAATTTTAAGCTAGGACGATGAAATTTCATATCTGGGCTTCTGAGAAAAAGATACAGTACAAGTGTAAACATTTTTGAAATCCGCCCACTGCCACGCCCACTTTTTCATAACTTCACTAAATTATATGAAACCGAAAAATTTTGTTAAGACCAAATATTTAGGCATTCAGATTCCCTACAATCCACCCATACCAAAGTTTTGGCCACGCCCACTTTTTGGGGGCGTTTTCATCACAAAACCGATTTTTGGGCCTTAAATTTTGAGCTAGGACGATGAAATTTCAAACCTGGGCTTCTGCGAAAAAAATACAGTACAAGTGTAAAAAGTTTTGAAATCCGCCCACTGCCACGCCTACTTTTTTATAACTTCACTAAATTATATGAAACCGAAAAATTTTGTTAAGACCAAATATTTGGGTATTTATATTCCCTACAATTCACCCATAGAACAGTTTTGGCCACGCCCACTTTTTGGGGGCGTTATCATCAAAAAACATATTTTGATAAAATTTTACATGTAACATCCTCAAACGTTCGACATTATAGCTATATTTGAGTACAAAATGCAATTTGGTCACGCCCACTTTATGGAGAGGAGGATAGGGTATCATACGATCCGTTCCAGACGGATTGTAGCTTTTCTGTATGTTTATACCCTATCCTAAGGGTATATTAAGTTTGACACATAGTTTGTAACATAGAGAAATAATCGAGATAGACCCTATAAAGTATATATATTCGTGATCAGCATCAATAGCGAAATCGATTGAGCGATGACCGTCCGTCCGTCCGTCCGTCCGTCCGTCCGTCCGTATGTCACCGCTTTTTGGGCCTTAAATTTTGAGCTAGGACGATGAAATTTCATATCTGGGCTTCTGAGAAAAAGATACAGTACAAGTGTAAAAATTTTTGAAATCCGCCCACTGCCACGCCCACTTTTTCATAACTTCACTAAATTATATGTAACCGAAAAATTTTGTTAAGACCAAATATTTGGGTATTCAGATTCCCTACAATTCACCCATAGAACAGTTTTGGCCACGCCCACTTTTTGGGGGCGTTATCATCAAAAAACCGATTTTTGGGCCTTAAATTTTTAACTAGGACGCTGAAATTTCATATCTGGGCTTCTGACGAAAAGATACAGTACAAGTTTAAATTTTTTTACATCCGCCCACTGCCACGCCTACTTTTTTATAACTTCACTAAATTACATGAAACCGAAAAATTTTGTTAAGACCAAATATTTGGGTATTCAGATTCCCTACAATTCACCCATTGAACAGTTTTGGCCACGCCCACTTTTTGGGGGCGTTATCATCAAAAAACCTATTTTGATAAAATTTTACATGTAACATCCTCAAACGTTCGGCATTATAGCTATATTTGAGTATAAAATGCAATTTGGCCACGCCCACTTTATAGGGAGGAGGATAGGGTATCAGACGATCCGTTCCAGACGGATTGTAGCTTTTCTGTATGTTTTTTTATATAGTTTGTTCTTCTCTTTAATTTTATTCAGTAACTCAAAAGATATAAACATTGCTTGACATACTTATTTAAAATTTCAATAAACATAAGCTCTAGAAGGATCGCTTTCATTAAATATGGTTTCCCAGCATTCAAAACGAAGAAGATTTTTAAGTGCTACATAATCACTTTTAACGAATGAAAAGCTGGAAGGCAAGTTTTTAGACTTTATGTCAGAAACATCTTTTAAACTCAAGCTCGTCATGCAATAATCAGTTAAGTGGAGATCAAGAACAGAACTGCTGTTCAATAGTTTTTGGGAATTAAAAAATCGGACCATAATGTGGTCAATGCAGTTACGTGTTTTATTGTCTTATTTTACACTGGAAAGGGAACCACAACCATTCGCTGTTGCTTTAATGTCAAAATAACCATTATCTAGAACTCGCAATTAACGATGGAATATCTTTGGTAGCGAACTGCTAATACAGGCAATGACAATACAATAGATCAGTTAATTCGCAACAAAATCGACCATTCGGTTATAAGACAATGCATTAAAGTCTGAAACAACCGTGGAACTGACATCGGCATAGTATGAGATCACTATTTTAGTATACCTTGCTAAGCGTTAAGAGCAGTTGTTTCAACATGTTATACCGATAATATTTGGATTCTTTTTCTGAACCAACAACTTAGGGACCATCTAACTTCAGTAGCTAAGTTTATGAACAACCGAATTATGGTCATATGTATGTACATAATTGTGGATTTTCATATGTTCCACTGTACATTCATACTGCCAATGAGCACATTCATGCTAGCAACGTAGACGATCACTGCAATGCTAAAAACATGGTGTTCACAACTGTAGTACAAATTCAATTCATTACAATTCTCTAGAACGAATAGTATAACATTCTATACCTCTTCTTTTTGGCATTAACCCTAATAAAGTATTAAGGATGAAAATGAATGTGGTTCCTTACAACTAATATCGAAATGGGGTCGTGACGGATCCCTACAAACTCAAACATAAAATCGGAATTAAACCTACAGAAAAGCTAAAATCAGTTTGGAACGGATCATTTGATACCCTGTCCTACTTTTTATACAGCCCTAGTAAAGAAAGCGTGGCACACTGCTTTTTTTCTCGAATTACAATGATAACTTCAAACTTTGAGGACGTCACATGAAAAATTTCATTAATATCGGTCTTTTAATGAAAACACCCCGAAAAAGTGGGCGTGTCGAAAGATAACGTATGTATTAGTTGTAGAGAATCTAGCTATCTAAATATTTGGACTTAAGAACATTAGTGAAGTTATGAATGATACTTGTGCTGTATCATTTAGTCAGAAAGCCCAGATATGAAATTTCATTCTTTTTACTCAAAATTTAAGGCCCAAAAAGTGGACGGACTGACATAGCTCAATCCACTTCGCTATATAAGATACTGACCACGGATATATATACTTTATAGGGTCTATCTCGATTATTTCTCCATGTTAAAAACTATGTGCCACACTTAATATACCCATGGGATAGGATATACAAAGGAGTTAATAATACAGAACCTAAATGTAGCACAAAATCAGCAGAAATACACACATCCAAAAGGATGATTAGCGTTAATACAACTAAATGACGCCTTGGGCAACCATAGCCGTGAAGATGATTCTGGAACTTACTCCATTGAAGAGACTGCAAATAAAACGATTCTAAAAATTTCAAAAGAGGAAACTGGAAGGAAGATGTGCAATGGGTCAAAACGTTTCGATGTACTTCTTAAAAAACTTCCCCTCCTAGCAATTTCAGGGATGATACCATCAGGAAATTTAATTTTGAAAATAATTTCCTTACAGAGTGGCCCTCTATTGGATAGTAGGCTGTTCATTAAAAGAGGACACCGAACCAGAAGGTGAACTAATAAGACAAGGGGCAGCGGAACCCCTCATAGGCCCTGAACAATTTTGTAGAATAGGGGAACACACCCTGCAAAAAAAATTCAGATGTCTAGAAAAAGAAAACAATGCAAAAACCTGCAAAATAATCAAAAACAAATAAAAGCCATACACCAACCTCAACAAAAATAACCTACGCATCCTAACAGGTTTCCTAAGAGTGCATTGTAAACTCAAGGAAACCTGAGGACACTGTGTGTCAACATACATACGTATATCAGACAACGGTTATTGCAGATTCTGTAATGTGTCCAGCGAGACTCCCCTACTCTCATTGACCCACAAGAGAATGAAATATATGGGCTAGTTCCAGTTATCAGATACTTTGACTCAGATCCCTCAGAGAAATTCGATTAGGGAAGCGTGCAATGTCCTTGTCAAGGATAAGCACAATTTCTAAGGGATAAATGGGGGATCGAACTTGACCAATCTACTACCAGGGGTCACAATAGATTACTAGGTCGCACTCCGAAATACCCTTTACATATAATAATACTACTTCTACTACTACAGCGCTGACTACAAAGAACAAGACCATTCGATCTAGCGCCGTAAGGAAAAACCGCATTTAATGACGGTATTAGTAGGTGCCTTCGCTGGAAGGCTACCTACCTAACGAGATTAACACTACAGAAGCGTTAACTACTTGTTAAGGGAACTTAGTCGTAGTCATCAAACAATGAAGAAATGAGAGGATTGAAGTTGTACTACTATGAGCACGAGCGGCTCATAATGCCTCTCTGAGGGGTGAGGTTTAGCCCGTAGGCATATACTGACTAAAACTAATGACATTGACAGCTATATGAATCGGGCATCACCAATGGTACGGACCATTGGTATCTTTTGAAGATTCCTCACCTCCAGGCGCAACCAAAAAAAAAAAAAAACATACAGAAAAGCTACAATCCGTCTGGAACGGATCGTCTAATACCCTATCCTCCTCTCTATAAAGTGGGCGTGGCCAAATTGCATTTTTTACTCAAATATAGCTATAATGTCGAACGTTTGAGGATGTTACATGTAAAATTTCATGAAAATCGGTTTTTTGATGAAAACGCCCCCAAAAAGTGGGCGTGACCAAAACTGTTCTTTGGGTGAATTGTAGGGAATCTGTATACCTAAATATTTGGTCTTAACAAAATTTTTCGGTTTCATATAATTTAGTGAAGTTATAAAAAAGTAGGCGTGGCAGTGGGCGGATGTAAAAGAAATTGACACTTCTACTGTATCTTTTCGTCATAAGCTCAGATATGAAATTTCAGCGTCCTAGTTAATAATTTAAGGCCCAAAACTCGGTTTTGTGATGAAAACGCCCCCAAAAAGTGGGCGTGGCCAAAACTTTTGTATGGGTGTATTGTAGGGAATCTGAATGCCTAAATATTTGGTCTTAACAAAATTTTTCGGTTTCATATAATTTAGTGAAGTTATGAAAAAGTGGGCGTGGCAGTGGGCGGATTTCAAAAATTTTTACACTTGTACTGTATCTTTTTCTCAGAAGCCCAGATATAAAATTTCATCGTCCTAGCTCAAAATTTAAGGCCCAAAAAGCGGTGACATACGGACGGACGGACGGACGGTCATCGCTCAATCGATTTCGCTATTGATGCTGATGACGAATATATATACTTTATAGGGTCTATCTCGATTATTTCTCTATGTTACAAACTATGTGTCAAACTTAATATACCCTTAGGATAGGGTATAAAAATACTACTTCTACGTTCTTCCCGGAGATTGAAACACTTCAATACTTTTACAAAAACTGCCTTGCTAGAATCCTTTAATTTTATCTGAGTGGCAAACGATAGTTCCTCAGTTTGAAAGTTTTCGCGAATATTTTGCTTTTTTTCTTCTCTTAATCCTTATGTTCGACTCGTTGAAACATGCTAACTGCCTCCAGTTGTGCACTCCAAGTGGGTTGACGTTCGCTTCTCCTTGGGCGCGTCACCTAAGGCGAGTTTTTCCTCTACTACGATGTCCCACTGGGTTTGAGTCGAAGACTCTGCGGGCGGGAGCACTACTGTCCATTCGCTCTACATGTCCTAGCCATCCCAAACGACTGATGCACCGTTTTTTGACTAGGTCGATGTCGCTACACTCGTCGTTGAATCTGTTCCTCCAAAGCCCGTCAGTGGAAACGGGAACGGAATATTTTACGACGAATTTTTCTCTCGAAGGATTCAAGGATATCTTCAATCATTTTCGAAAAATTCCATACTTCAGCACCAAATGGTTAGAGTTGTTCTTCATATTGCATTGCACAGAGTTTTGAAAGATTGTGTCTCCGGTGTTGGCTTGTGAGTTTCTTTTAAGTACGCTATTAAAGAAGTCACATGAGCGCATATTAAGCATCTGTTGGCGAATTTGGCCTTGATGCGCATTGTCGTAAGACGTTCGTTCTCGTGTCGAAAGCTCAAGACTTCTTGCTTACGTCTGCCGCGTATAACAAATACATATCCCAATAACCGCTGCTTCTGTTCTCTTTATCACCATAGTCAATGTCGCAGTTTTTCATCCTCCTTTTGCCAGGCCCAACCCATCGCATTTCCTGGATAGTGGTGAAATCTGCATTACAGCAGTATAGGGCCTCTCCTAATTACATGTGGTTTGTTAAGAGTACGAACATTCCATGATGTGATTCGAAGGTCTTTGTCCTTGTTTCCTTCATGGGTTGTTGTCCTTATCCGAGGCTTGGTGTTGCTTCGTAATTAGGTAGTTTTTCCCTAGAAGGGAAGTTATCCCCACGCATAACCCGTAACCTGAAGGACCAGTTCCCTTTTATTCCCCTAAGACGAGGGGCCTAGTTTTTTCCAAAACCCTGGCTTAGTATTCGTGATCCCTATATATGTGGTATTCAAATATGTCGAAGGAGCTTATATTGGGACCTGATTGGAACTAGTAGATGCAACCCCGGAGGAAGTGCCTTAGTCCGCTACCTACCACGACATTTCAAAGGGGTTACTTACTCAATCTCCAGTCGAGGCACTAGGGACCCAGCAGCCACCAATGTGAAGGGGATGTAGTAGTAGTAGGCTAACGTGAGAACGCTTGTGCTCTCATAAAATTGCATCACTACACACTTTGGCAAATATGTTGAAAGATTTGTTTATAAAAATTAGTAATTACAAAACTGATCCACATCTCAAGTTCTACATGTATCTTGAAACCATACTTACTGTACATACGTATGTATGTACATATCTACATATCTAGGTACGAGTCGAAAGATGAGCTAAGATGTCCAGCAACGTTTTATTACTTCTAGTGCTTTCGGTTGGGTGCTTTGTCCACATTACGAAGCATATGTAACTCTGCTTTGATTGTCTGATGAGTTTAACACCCACAATATTCATTGTACTAAGTCACGTGCCATGGAGAAAGTTACAAATCCAATAAACCGATTTTCTTGGTTTGTTGACCTGAAAATTTGGTGAAATGTTCAATAAAACCATAGATACAACTGTGAATGGCTTTTTTATGGAAAAATCAAGCCGATTGGATGCTCCAGGATTTGACGTTGTGGCAATTTCATTGAGCTTGAAATACATAATGCAAATAATTTAATAGAGACCTTAAACAGGGTCACGATTTGCTGTTGTGCACTTTTTCTGAGAAAGTAAGAGCTGGTGCGTGCGTTTGACCGTTTTGTGTTTTCCAGTTTATTGTAAATATTTGTATGGTGAATACTGTAATATCTACATACATATGTATGTGTATAATGATTTCATTTTCTTTATGTTGCGAAAATTAAGCTGTAAATTTATTTGAATGTACATAACAAATGTGTTAACAGTTTGCAATGTTTTGTTTAATTTGTTCCTTAAGTTCTTAGTGCATTAGTACAACCCGTCTGGAACGGATAGTATAATACCCTATCCTTTTTCCTTTGTACCAGCCCTATTAAAGCGAGCGTGGCATACTGCATTTTTTTTTAATTACTACGATAACTTCCAAGGTTTGCGGATGTTGCAAGCTAAATACCATCAAATTGGGTATATGACGTGAATAGCGCAGCTACTTATAATAGCTACTTATAAAAATAAGCGACCGAAATATAGAAGGTAGGGTATAAGAACCCTTATAACGTACCCTGGGGTCTAGCGCGTTTCACAAATTAATCTTTCTTTTTTAAACTACGAAAAGCATTCAAATTTTAAATTAATTTCATAAGAAATCAGTAGGTGTTTCGTCATCAGTCATGTTTAAATGCGTGTGCGGTGCAGTCATATATGTATGTATATGTATAATAACTTCCGGGCCTCCTAGACCGTAGGGCAGGCAACGTTTTCGAGTCTTCGTGTTTTTTTTTTTAAATCATTTGATTGGAAAGTTGGTAAAGTAATTACATTTTATTTATTATGTTGATTTGGTGGATCAACTTCGTCATAGGTACAGTGTATCCAGACGGACCAAATGATGGCCGATGGCTATGTTTTGTGGTGTCCTTAATATAGGGGGTAATAACTCATATGTTCTCTTAAAAATAGCATCAAATCAACCCAAAAAATGGCGGAATTTATTCTAAAAACTAGCGTTGGATCTCACCACGTTCCAAAAGGACGAAAAATTTATTTGGCAAGATTTACAGCCAATCTCCAGGTTCTCCTCGGATGTATTTAAAAAAGAAGCGGCCATTCGTTGAGTCCAATCTTACTGTAACTATGAAAAAAAGTTGGGCAATATGTCCAAGAGATAGGTACCGAAAGACGAAAATCAGATGTGCGAACATAGCTAGGATGTGTGTCAAGAGTACCTCGATTCTAAACTTTAAGTTATTTGAAATATGCAGCATGAGTGTGATCTCAATAAAAATTAGTTTATGTTAAAATGCTTTTTTTTTTGTGAAAAAGAACGAAAATATATTTGGGTTTTTTGTGCCCAGGTTAGCAATAGTGTTTCTCTAGGGATGGGTAGGGTTTATGGTTTCAATTAAATGCTTTTGATATGACATACAACTCTATAAATACATACAGTAGTAGATATCGACAAAGTGTTGCATTTCTCATTGGAATTCTGCCCCTTTTGCTTCAAACAAATACAGTTTTTTTTGAAAGTCTGTTTCGCGATGACAATAAATAAGGTTCAGGGTCAATCCTTAAAATCTCAAGTATCTTTTCTGAACCACTGGACATATCTAAATCAGTCGGTCTCCCGAACCATAGCAGTGTATTCCAAGCAGAGTTCATAGCCGTGACAATAGCCTCCTGTGAAACTGCATTGAAGGCAATACCATCGGAAGGTATCAACTTTTTCAGCGACAGCCAGACAGCAATAAAAGCGATTTCTGCTATCGAAATCACAATCTCAAAAACTAAAATCCCGAAAATCCCGAAAAATTGGGTTGGGTACGAAATATAACAATATAACAATGTAACAAAGCATCTACTCCTTTTCGTCGCAGGGTCATAAGTCCACAGGTCATAAGTCCACAATTCGATTTGTGCATAAACAGTGGAATGTGTATTGGAGTCACTGTTGGATTTGGAGTAAGTGTTGGTTATATGCAAAATTTCTTTAAATTCATACAAAAATTTTCATATTCGGGATTTTGGCTTTTCGGGATTTTGTTTTTCGGGATTCTGTCCGACTCCCCGTTCGACAACATCCAATTTGGCCCATTTCACACCTTATGTTCTATAGAAAGCGGATGCCAAGTTTATGCTATATACACGGGCCTTCGATTCTGTGAATTATACAATTTTGCTAAAGAAACTTGAAAATTTTGGATTTTACTCTGCAATGTTTCGTTTTAATCGGTAGGACCCAAGAAGTTCATCTAAACAACTTTTGCTCGAGAATAATCTCCTGTAGTTCTGTGGTTCCACGAGGTAGTCATTTAGGACCGTTGATTTTTATTATTTTTATTGACGACATTGTCCAAATCATAAAATTCGAATGTCTAATGTATGTAGATGATCTTAAGAATTTCCTTAAGGTACGAAGCTTGACTGTTTAAAGATAAAGTCCGACCTGAACAATCTATCTGATTGGTGCATTCATAACTGCTTAAGGCTGAATGTAGATGAATGAAATGCATATCGATCTCCCTTTCAAGATATTATATACAATACTCATATAACTACTGCCTTGAATAGACGTCTTTAAGAAGAGTTTAGATTGATTCTTGAGTACTCCGTTATTAGAAAGAGTACAGAGGCTTTTACCAGATACTTACATCTTTTGGAAAATGCGTTAGGCGCTCGATGTCAATTACTTGATATTCTCACCCTTAACTTAAAGAAACACGAATATGATGTTATGATTATAACATATATTCTGTGGTTCCATATAAATAGCCCCGTCTTTTTATCGCGGGTACACATTTATCCTCCTGGAAGGCATCTTAGAAGTCGTATTGAACCATTCTCTGGGACCCTTATGAATTTCATAGAAGCCAGTAGACATTTAATTTTCATTATTCAAGAAATAACTTCAGAAAGATTTTGTTCGATTTTCTAATAAATTAAACCTTTTTTTTATTTTCCTTCTCAAATTCATACTTTTCTGATCTTTTTTTTAAATAATTAATTTACATACATATTTATATATTTATTTAACTGAGAATGTACTTATCTCTAATCTAATCTGTAAAGCAAAACTAGTAGACAGCTCTGGTAGCTAATTTTCTGTAATTTATTTACTGTTTAATAAAATGAATAATAATAATAATAATAATAATAATAATAATAAAGCAAAACTGGTAGATGAATAAATTAAACTAAACTAAAATGGCAAATTTTGTGGAGATTTCAAAATTCCAAGCTCCATTGCTTGGACTTCAATTAGGTTACATGAAGTTGTTTCACCTGCGAATGGGAGTCGTGCTAGAAACGATAATTTTAAAAGAAGGAATGGCCTGTTCGTGACTGACTAGAACCATGGCAAAGAAATGTTCAAAATGTCCTTTAAGTTGACTTAAAAAAGTAGGTACTGCCCCACATGTGCATATAAAACTAGGACTCATGAAGAATTTCGTGAAAACTATAAACAAAAATGGATAGCCCTTTCAATATCTACCTTAGAAATTCTCAAGACTGCGCGAAGCCAAATTAAGAAAGGAATTTTTGTCGGTCTTCAAATTAGAAAATTATTAAAAGATAAAAAATTGATCTCGTTTTAGAAGGTAAAGGCATATAAGATCCTATGCAACGTACAGTATGAATGTCTGAAACCTTTCTGCAACACTCTAATCGGTACGTACCAGTGTGGCTTCCGAACCGGCAGATCGACGATCGACCAAATGTTCACACTAAGGCAGATCCTAGAAAAGACCAACGAATTTCAAGTCGAGACTCACCATATTTTCATCGACTTCAAAACCGCATATGATAGCATTCATCGTCTTGAGCTCCACAAGGCGATGGCGGAATTCGGGTTCCCGGCTAAACTGATCCAGCTGTGCCACGTGACGCTGGCAATTCGGAAACAGTTCCTCCGAACTATTCCAAACATGCACCAGATTTCGCACTATCATGTGACTTCTTCAATCTTATGCTCGAACAGATAGTGCGCAGGGCAGGTGTGAACACGGAAGGCACTATCTTCAACAAATCTGTCCAGCTGCTGGGATACGCAGACGACACTGACATTATCGGTCGCTCCCAGCGCGCCATTTTAGAGGCTTTTACGGCAATTTAAGATCAGGTGATCAGGTGAGTTGGCCTTGAGGACAAAACCAAGTACGTGTTTTTAACAAAAAAAGAAGCATCTGTCCACCGCCTAGGACAAAGCGTCACTGTTGGCATCAGTAACTTCTAAGTGTTTAAGAAGTTTACCTACCTTGGAGTAAATATCAAACCCACGGATGACACCTTAGTGGAGATTCGACGAAAACTTACCCTCGGAAACCACTTAAACTTTTTTTTTATTAAACCTGGAATAATAAAGCTTTCTTAAATTTGTCCTCAACTTTTCCCGAGTTTAGATGATAGTATATGCTTCCGCCAGTCTTATTAGAAAGTTGTCTGGTGCATTTTTAAAAAATGCGTATGGTATTCTATCTGCACTTGGTGCTTTGTTTGACTTAGCTGCTCTAAGGACTGTTCGAATCTCTTCCATGCAAATCATTTTATCTAGTTCTTCAACTTCTACAAAGTTTTTCGCGTATTAAGTAGTTTCTAGAAATGTAGTTTAAATTGTCCGGCGTCTAATTCAGTACCTACCTTTTTTTTAAAAATCAAATCGTTTACATTTTTTCTAGCAAATGACCACCATTGTTATGTGTCTTTTATAGAGTTGATGCTATTTTCCAACTTATCATAATATTGTTTCCTCGCTCGCATAGAATTTTGAAACAGATGTTTGTTTGATGATATTCCTCTCTAGATTGTATATTTAATTCACTGCCTTCTCTCCATCAGTTTATGTACTTGAAGGATTTTTTCATTTCTTGAAAGCATCCGAAGTCTAACCATCTATTCTACGAATCAAAAATTTAGATTTTGTTGCTTGTTTAGATGTTGGTTCTTTCATTTGCTTGCTCAATATATCCGTGTTTATTTTAAAGCTACTTAGTTATTTTTGTTAAGAAATTAAATAAAGCATTTTGTCAAAAACAGAAACTAATTTTATTTTTTTAGTATCCAGCGCTTCAAAATCTAATAAGTTACTTCGCCCGAATACCATTTAAAAGTCAAAAATTTGTTGTTTAGAGTTACATATGTATTAAGTGATGTCTTTACAGAGATGACGTATGTAGATACTTCGAGAAAATCAGGTTTGTTAGATTCTTATCACATATTCGAAATAAAAGTTAGCAAAACCGGAGGGTTTTCTGGAGCACCCTGGGTCCCCTTGATTGAACAGTATGTGGGAAATCCAATTGACTCGGCTTCTTTTTGCCCTGATTTTCAAACTTTCATGTGTGTAACTTATGCACCAAAGCTAACGTTCCATAGAAAACTATTAGTTCACCCCGAAATGCAGAAAATATTTATTTTGGTTAAGTTCAATAAGTTTTACTTTAGTAGAGAAACTTTTCAAGAAAAAAAAAATTTGTTTTTCCAAAGTCGTAAATTAACTTAACAACAATATTGTCTATGTGCAACTTTACTTCTGAATTAATTGCTAGCATCTACAAACAGTTTACAAAGTACTGAACAAAACCATTACTCACCACATACACATTGAAGGATTGAAGTGAAAGACAGCGAGGATTGCCTTTAAACTTGAAAATTACTTCACTTATATAGCCCTATTTCCACGGAGTAGACTAGGCTCTTTTACTTCGTCCAAAACTTTCAGTCAAATTAATTCGTTTCATGTGTAAAAGAAGAAAAACATTTCCACATTCTCCATTCAGTCGAATGCATTAGATTAGGTCGTCCTTCTACAAATCAACCAAAGGATATATTGAATTGCCAACTGCGTGCCGAGTTCATTACCACTCTGTTATCAATTTGCTTCCTAATACATAAGAATGTGATCAAAAGGACTTTTTTTATAGGCGCCGAAGCAGAAATGTCATGAACCTTTTGCCTTTATTGAAATTCAAAGAACCAGACATGTAAGGGTAACGTATCAGGCAAAGAGCTTTCATTACTTACAACTACACTGAATGTGATGTGGCTAGTGAAACTTGTAATTGAAATAATATACCCACACAGGCTCGTATCCAATGCAGTCTCTTTCATGAATGCGCTTGCCTTGGGCAGAAGGTTTGTTTGCCATGCTAACTTCATCCTCGTTGTGGTTCTTAACGCGATTAACTCTCAATTATTAACACATCCGCTAGCGGCAATTTTCGCATTGTGCAGTATGTATTCGGTTCACAGGAAGTTGCACTTTGCCGTTGCCTGAGAGCCCTGGATAATTACTCACCCATTCTTGTGCGTTAATTGGTTCACACAAATTGAATTATTCACAGAGATTGTGAGGGGATCCCCCATATTAACAGTATACCACAAAGCGCACTGATATCCTTTTCAGATGATATTAGTGTGCATAAGATGAAGACAGTGATTTTTATTCAGAGTCTTACACCGAAAACTTCATTTAAGGTATACATACAAGAATCATTAAAAGGTGGACTGTTTACTGGATCTACTGTTAAAATGTGAGTTTAGTTTTCACAATGAAATACACAGAATGCCCAAGGATAATTCGTTATTTCTCACCATTCAATTATCAATTATCTGATCCTGATTGTCTTCTCGATGAATATACTCATTAAACCAAGTCAATTGGTCATCCATCATTATGAATACTATATGTAGCTTACTAGTGAGCAAAGCCTTTGCATTGAGTGGCGCAAAATTCCATTCCACTAATGAGAAGGAAGTCACCCGAATTCTTGTGGACAACTGGTATTCTACGGAAGTCTTAAGGAGTTCAATACTACGACGAAAACAAAAACCCTCATTGCGGTGGATTGTTTACACGTGTAATCTTGCACCATCAATAACACTGAAGTAAAATAAGTATCGCTTCAGAGTGATACAATGAATTTAAAACAGGAACATATCGGCTTTGATTAGGCTTTACAAGAAGTGGTTATATGTATGTATGTATTTATAAATTTGGTTGTTTAATCTTAGTTTGAAATATATGGGGTCTATTCATATCAGAGTTGTTTGAATGTTTTTTTTTTTTTTTATTTTTACGTTTAAACGTGTAACTACAATCTGGTGTAACTCAGTCTGGAACGGATAGTATAATACGGTATTCTTCTTCCTTTGTATCAGCCCTACTGAAGTGGGAGTAAAATACTACATTTTGATCCAGATGAATTCTAGACAATTGGAATATTTAAGTATTTGATTTTTATAAAATTTTCTATTCCACGTGTAAAACTTAGCGTGGCTAAAGCAACAAGCTACTGATGAAATTTCAACACTACACAATGAGTCGCTGTCGTAGTCATATAAGTTGGCCCATATTTAATATTTGTCGCGCGACAAGGTTGAAATCGTAGTAGCAAACGGAAACAATCATAGAAGCAGTGAAAAAACATGAAATATTGTGGAATTTAGCACATCCGCTGTACAAAAATGTAAAACAAAAGGCCATAATGTGGAAAAAAATTCGTGTATCGTGTAAGTTTTCTTACGTTAGAGATGATCATCTGTTTCTTGGCAGATGATATAGCCAGAATGAAGTGGAAGAATCTGAGATGGTTAAAAAATAGTTTCAGGACAAGCAGCAGAGGATCCACAGTTGTCCTAGAAATATATATATATATATATATATATATATGTATATGCATATAAGCACAATGGTTTTTTTTAAAAGAGGATTTAAAACCAAGGAAGTATTTTTTTTTGACATACATATGTATATGTAGGTACATACATAAGTACTATACATAAAATAAATGTTGTTTTTTGGCAGAACTATTAGCAACTATTCCTCGTCTGCAGTAGAAGAACCAGAAAGCCCATGCAAGCCTTCTGGTGTAAAATTTACTTCGCAGCTTACACCCAGTCCATCAAATGGAGATCTTGATCCCCAACATATATTGAGTCCCCATTTGGAATCGTGCGATGAAGCTGTGTGGAGAAGGAGTACTCCACAATGATATATTATGGAATCTGAATCTGAGGCTTCAACCCCGTCAGGGGGATCGAAAAGAAAGCCGCCAATGATTGATTGTCTACAATTGAATGTATGTAGGAATATTAAAAAACAAAAACCAGGGGAGTAATTGTGGCAGCAGTTAACCTGCACT
This sequence comes from Xylota sylvarum, assembly GCA_905220385.1. NCBI lineage: Eukaryota > Metazoa > Arthropoda > Insecta > Diptera > Syrphidae > Xylota > Xylota sylvarum. The sequence continues at coordinate 64,891,002 of LR999958.1, read as the reverse complement.
CAATGTGGAAAATGAGCTCTATTATCGGAGTCTACTGGAGAAGCTGATCCCATTTCCCACCAAGCTTTGAAATGAAGCAAAAATTGAAATGATTCTGTATTTGTTTTCACTTCAGTAGCAGCTTCTTCGCTCCAAAAGAAACAATATCGATAATAAGTAACTATGTACATAAGTATGTATAATAAAAAAAATTAAGTGTTAAAATGCTCGGTATTTATTTAATAGCTGATGAGTTCTTGATGGACCCGAAATGCTTCGTCTGCTCTATTATTGGTTCTGCATCTCCGAATGGGTAACAAATCGTTACCTTCCTGACGCCACATACATATGTACATGAATTCGTTTATCGTTTGCATCATACGAGTATGTGTCGCAATAAAGTTCAGGGCAGTAATAGTAACAGTTGTACAATCTCTCGGTAATTTACAGAAAGTTGAGTAAAATAGTACATGCAAGGATGACTTTTGTGTCTGCGTTTTGTGATGAAATTCAATACACTTTCCCAACACTCCTAACGACCAGGTTAAGTAATGTGGCGTTACTCCTTGAGAATATAAATATAAAGATAGATTAAATATAAAGATAGAGTATATTCAAGAAAATCATTTAATTTAGAATCTACATTAGCGTAAGCACCATTCTTCATTTCAGATCTATAGGTTTCCGTATGGATTATTTCGTGAGCGATTTTTTAACTAAACTTAAAAGCTATTTGTATTGCAACATGTTCATTCGAATTGATTTAAAAAAAAGGTAAGGATCGTGCTCATTCATGAAAACAAAAGTTGTTTGGAAAAAAACCTTTGATAATCCTTTCTCGGTATAAATGACGCACCCACCACCTTCGTTTTTTTTATTTTAAAAGTTTGTACGACTAAAAATCCACTTTCTTCTTCTTCATCCATTCCTTCAACTAATTTATTTTGAAAAACTAACCCCTTCCATTAACTTTATTTGAATTTAATAAATGCATTTTCAATCCAGTTGACATTTAAAATGACATACATCATTGTGGACAAATTTCTAGAGAGGCTATATGATATCGGTGCGCGGCCTCAAGTGACAGCGACTACAGCTACGACAGCGACATCATTGAGTTCCACCAGTTACGGTACCAACATACTCAAATTCTATTCCTCGTTCACTGGATTAAAATACCTTAATTGTAGGAAGCTCGGCAATCGATTGGGGCTTACAGTGCATAGGGTACGCGACGTGCAAGATAAACCTAAGATCAACAGTTTTATAATAATTGTCGAAATTGTATGGTTCTTATTAGAGGGCACTTCTCTTACTAAATACCTATGAACATATGTACATACTTACTTAACGGGCCGTGAAGAATCTCTGTCTGAGACACGGCAGCCTTCCACTCTCTTCGATCCCGGGCAAGCTGTTTCCAGTTATCTAGACAAAGCGCTCTGGCATCCGCGATAGTGTGACTCTTAAAACGGAGGTTCGGTTTCCTTATCGTCTCGAGCCCGGGGGCTGTGATTCGGAGATTCTCTTTGCTGGAGCATTATTGTCCATTCGCTCGATGTAGCCGAGCTAGTGTAGTAGTCGTGTTTTGGCTTTTTGGACTACATCGACGTCTTGGTACCGCTCGTAGAGTTCGCGGTTGTATCTTCTTCTCCATTCGCCCTCCTCGCGCCTATTCGCGTACGGGACCGAATAACCGACGAAGAATTTTTCTTTCGAAAGTTTTCAATATCTGCTCAGCTTTTCTGCTTATCGTCCAACACTCAACTCCATACAGCAGAACTGGCAGGATCAAAATTTTGCAGAGCATACATTTCGTATTCCGAGATAGAAGTTTTGACCCCATTTGTTTCGCAGCGATTTCCTAGGGTAAGTCTTCGTCGAATCTCCACTAAGTTGTCATTCGTGGAGTTGATGTAGTAGGTAGGTAAAATCCTTAATCACTTCGAAGTTACTCTTGCCAACAGTGACGTTTTGTCTTAGGCGGTGGACAGATGCTTCTTTGTTTGTTGACAACATGTACTTGGTTTTGCTCTCATTTACTTCAAGGCCAACTCGTTTCGTGCTGGGAGCGACTGATGATATCGATGTCGACTGCGTATCCCAGCAGCTGGACAGATTTGTTAAAGATAGTGCCTTCAGTGTTTACACCTGCCCTCCGCACTATCTGTTCAGCACAAGATTGAAGAAGTAACATGATAGCGCATCTCCTTGCCGATGTCCGGTGCATGTTTGGAATAGTTCAGAGGAACTGTTTCTGAATTGCACGTTGCACCGCGTGTTTTCCAGCATCACGCGGCACAGCCAGATCAGTTTAGACGGAATCCCGAATTCAGCCATCGCCTTGTAGACCTCAAGACGAAGAATGCTATCATATGCGGCCTTAAGGTCGATAAAGATATGGTCAGTCTCGACTTGAAATTCGTTGGTCTTTTCCAGGATCTATCTTAGTGTGAAAATTTGGTCGATCGTCGATCTGCCGAGCCGGGCCACACTGGTACGTGCCGATTAGTATGCTGTAGAAAGGTTTCAGACGTTCACACAGTACGTTGGATAGGATTTTACCTATATATGCGACATTAAGCAGGGATATGCTTCGCTAGTTCTTACAAGACATAGGATCGCCTTTCTTGAAGATAAGGCATATAGAGCTGATAGTCCAGTCATTGGGCATGACTTCATCCACCCAGACTTGGTTGAGGATTTGGTGCATGCACCCTACCAAATCCTCACCACCATGTTTGAAAAGATCATCAGATCAGATCATCAGCCCATCAAATCCGGCGGCCTTGTTATTCTTCAGCTTTTTGATAGCTCTTCGACCTCTTCAAAACTAGGGGGGGTGGATTCTTCATTGACTTGATGCGGGTTCTCTTGCCCTATCATTCTCTCTACCTGATACCAATTAAGTAGCTGCTGGAAGTGCTGCTTTAACGCCTCTACTATTCCCTGTGCTTCGGTGACTAGGTTTCCTTCACTGTTTCAAAGGGCCTGCGTTCCGGGCTTGAAGCCAGCTTCTAGTTGCCTGCCTGACCGCATGGATGATGTCGCGATACTGGTTCCACAAATTGTTGGTGTTTGTGGATGGTGAATACACAGCGGAGAGTCTCTCGCTTAGGCGATCTCCGTAGACTCTGGCTACTCCAGTCGTGCTAAGGCTTCCAACGTTGAATTTCTTTTTCTGAATTTAGCTGCAATAAGAAAATGGTCAGAGTCGACGTTTGCTCGTCTGAAAGTCTGCACATTCAGAATATTTAATGCGTGCCCCGCATCTATTAGGTAAATATTTATAATTTAAAATATAAGGCGTGTCCTTGTTCCCTCAAAACAGCTGTATAAAGATCTGTGATCTAAAGATTCATTTTGGTAATATACCGGAATGCAAACGAACCGAAAAGGTGAACGCTTAGTCTCCAGTGAGGATAAAGCTATATCGAAGTCCTACAGCGATGCCCTCAAGGAACTCAATAAGTCTTGCGGTCATTGATACAAGCGAAGCAGATAGAACTACCTTAGTTTTCCTGGAGATCATGAAGGAAACCCCAGGTCCTCATCCCAGATATTGCGATGGCGGATGGCATCAAGGTCACGTAAAGCTGATCGTCTGCGAAGATCAAGGGTCATACGACCTCTATAAACTTGCTTTAGGCAAATTAGGGGAGGTATGTAAGTTGTTGCGAGGGTTGTTCCCAAGTAGGCCGAGGGCTCGAAAACCAGCACTCCCGAACTTCCGACACACAACGTTTCCAGTTGATGAAGACATATTGTCGGATATGGAGACGGATGATGATTTCGACAAATTACAGCCGCTTTTGGGAGAGGACCAGCTGTTGGAATCGTCTTCAGGCTCGGAAGCTCTAAATTCCACTGGATTAGAGGTTCCCCACCTAATTGTAGCCCCAATGCTGCAGTTAGTCCAGATTAATCTCCACTACTCCATTACGGCATCTGCCGGCCTTCTCCTTTGTCTCTCAATGGAGAAGGCAAGATATAGTCTTGGCGCAAGAATCTTGGGTTGTGAACAATTTGGTATGCAGACTTCAGACTCCGAACTACTTGCAAACTAAAACTTAAGCTGGCTTCTATCGAGAGTACAAATCATGGACACACAAAACAAATTTGGTCGAAACTGGACTTAAGACGTTTTAAGGATTTGATTTCTCTCAACAAGTTACATATCGGCACTGCAATAAGTATCATCACTGAACACTATCTAATATTCAAGCATGCTACTGGGCCTTTTTGTGACCGACTGTTGTAGAAGCTGCACGGATGAAGAATAGGATGAAACCATTCCTCACTTTCTTGGTTCCTGCCAAGCTCTCTCCCACAGAAAAAAGCTTCACTTAGGAACCTTCTATTATAAGGATTTAAGCGATGTGGTAAACATAGATATCAAGAACCTCTTACGCTTCATCAAAAGTTCAAAATGGTTTAACGAGTAGGCAGAAAGAAACTTTCTCCTGTGATCCCTGTGATATCACAATGGACCTATTACTGGTTTAAATGCGTTAGCGTTTCTGAACTGCCAGCCATCTCAACCAAAACTGCTCTACACAAGAGATATGCCAAAAGATGTAGGGACCGTCGTAGCAACGTTCGCAGATGATACGGCTATCCTCGCAACGGACGAGTCAGCCGAAGCATCAACGGGTAAACTACAACGGGCTCTAAACAAAGTATGCGAATGGACAAAGACCTGGCGAATCGTCCTTAACGAGACCAAGTCAACGCATGTCAATTTTACGTACAAACATACAGAAAAGCTACAATCCGTCTGGAACGGATCGTATGATACCCTATCCTCCTCTCTATAAAGTGGGCGTGGCCAAATTGCATTTTATACTCAAATATAGCTATAATGTCGAACATTTGAGGATGTTACATGTAAAATTTTATCAAAATAGGTTTTTTGATGATAACGCCCCCAAAAAGTGGGCGTGGCCAAAACTGTTCTATGGGTGAATTGTAGGGAATCTGAATACCCAAATGTTCGGTCTTAACAAAATTTTTCGGTTTCATATAATTTAGTGAAGTTATAAAAAAGTAGGCGTGGCAGTGGGCGGATGTAAAAAAATTTTACACTAGTATTGTACCTTTTTCTCGGAAGCCCAGATATGAAATTTCAGCGTCCTAGTTAAAAATTTAAGGCCGAAAAATCGGTTTTGTGATGAAAACGCCCCCAAACAGTGGGCGTGGCCAAAACTTTTGTATGGGTGGATTGTAGGGAATCTGAATGCCTAAATATTTGGTCTTAACAAAATTTTTCGGTTTCATATAATTTAGTGAAGTTATAAAAAAGTAGGCGTGGCAGTGGGCGGATTTCAAAAATTTTTACACTTGTACTGTATCTTTTCCTCAGAAGCCCAGATATGAAATTTCATCGTCCTAGCTCAAAATTTAAGGCCCAAAAAGCGGTGACATACGGACGGACGGACGGACGGACGGACGGACGGTCATCGCTCAATCGATTTCGCTATTGATGCTGATCACGAATATATATACTTTATATGGTCTATCTCGATTATTTCTCTATGTTACAAACTATGTGTCAAACTTAATATACCCTTAGGATAGGGTATAAAAAGGTAAACCACTTACCTATTTCCATTAACTCGGTACAAATACCATTCGCAAATGAGGCAAAATATCTAGGAATGACCCTAGACGCAAAACTTAAGTGGAAGTCACACGTTAAAAAAAAGCGCGACGAGCTAGAAATCAGACTAAGAGAAATGCATTGGCTACTCGGAAGATACTCGAAGCTAAGCGTATATAACAAACTGCTTCTGTATAAGCAAGTGCTAAAACCGTCTTGGACATATGGAATACAACTTTGGGGTTGTACGAAACCAAGCAATATGGCTATATTGCAAACATTCCAAAACAAAGCCCTACGAGCAATCGTGAATGCTCCATGGTATATAAGGAATAGTGATATTCACAGAGATCTAGGAATTGCTACTGTGAATGACGAAGTAATGAACTTTGCTCGCAAACTTCGTACTCGTCTTTATGCTCATTGCATTAATGAAATAATCCGTACTATTGACGTGACAAACATCGAGCGCCGACTACAAAGAACAAGACCATTCGATCTAGCGCCGTAAGGAAAAACCGCATTTAATGACGGTATTAGTAGGTGCATTCGCTGGAAGGCTACCTACCTAACGAGATTAACACTACAGAAGCGTAAACTACTTGTTAAGGGAACTTAGTCGTAGTCATCAAACAATGAAGAAATGAGAGGATTGAAGCTGTACTACTATGAGCACCGACTGACACTAATGACATTGACAGCTATATGAATCGGGCATCAGCTATATATTTAAAAAAAAAAAAAAAAAATCTCAACCGAATCAAACCAAACCAAGTGCATTGATACGGATTTTATGATATATGGAACGCGAAAGAACATAAACATGTGTTGCCAAGTTTGAAGACTTAGATGTCATTAAACATTTAAAAAAAAAATTAGATACCATTCTGTTACAATATTTAGCAATCTTCTTCAATATTTTATCATCCCTTATCGGATGGGATCTGTGTTATACTTACATGATGATGTGATGTTTCTCATAGGTCCACTTGAATTTTTTTGCTTAGGTTTGTTATAATATTGTTACTAAGCAGTAAACATGCTAGAGAGAAGTACATAAGTAAGTAAAATACAGATGTATCTATGCGACTCATACAATTATTGTTTTTGTTCTTTGATGAATAGCTAGCAAAACACAGAGCTCATATTACGTAACAAGACCCGTCGGCTAAAAGTTAAATACCTAATTCTTCTCTTCCTTGTAAAAAGATGATTCTCCTATTTACCCAATCTACACATCCCTCACGGGTTAATGTAAGCATACCTATACTACATACATACATACATACGTACATGTTGTATTACACATTTATTTATTTTTTGTAAAACCCTCTCATTACACACGAAGGAAAGAAAATGAGGAAAGCTGTTTTGTTTTCATAGCAGCCATAGGAGAGCCTAAAGGAACGAATAGCGAATTCCTTGAAGCAATTGTTTGAAAGAAGAAAAATATATTCAACGTTCACGGAATTTAATGAGATCCTTAGCTCGCGACAGAATTCTTATTATTTCCTCATCCTTGTTCTAGCTTAGTCGTTGCTTAGTTTAAGCCTGATAGGTGCCTAAGCAGTGGAAAACACGTGAAATGTTTGTCTTTATTTAATTTTCTTTTTCCTTATGCTGTTTGTTTATGATTCTCCTTTCATTTCCCTTCAGTTTTGCGTCTTTTATCCTTTCACGGGTGTAATTTTTTTCCAATGGTTTTTGAATGGCCACATATTTATTTCGTTTCTGTGTTTTTCAGTTGCAATTGAAGAGAAGGGCCCTTTCACAGGAGTTGTTGTTTAGTGTTTACTTTTAATTATTTTCTGGTGATTACCGACTGTAAGGAAGGTTGTTGGCACCTGTCATGTATTGTCAATAGTAAAGACGTGCCAGGGAAATTGTACCCACTTTGCGATAAGAAGGATGTACATACGTATGTATAAAGTCAGCATACGTTTGAGTGTACATAAGTGGAAATGTGTTTAAGGCGAATTTAAAGGCAGACGGTTTTGCATTTTTGCTGTACCTATTTGAGTAAAACTTTTTGTCACACTTTTCGATTTCGCATATGGTTTTAAAGTCATCAAAATGTTGTACATTCAAACTTTTTAAAGCCTTCAGTTTATTGTTTTAATTTAACTTTCTCATGAAGAGGGTCTAACTGAGTAGGTATTTGAGTTTTCTTGTTCAATATTTGTTGCAGTGTTACTTTTCTCTAAGGCTGCACACGAAATCTCGCAGTGATTAAATTTGCGAGCTTAATGAAAACAAAGAGGGATAAAAGCAAAACTCTGGAAGTAAACACTTATCTTGACTGTAAGCTCATACAAAATATGTATAAACTTGAGACTTTTTATACATTTTAGGACAAATGTACATACATATGTACACACGTTTCGGTAGACACTGTTCGCGTTAAGATTGTCGTTTAGATGTTTAACCATAATCATACCGCATCATATTCGTCTCACTATTCGCAATGAATAGCAGTGGAAATTTAAATTTTATTTGAGTTTAGAGACTTACTTACTTACTTAAGTCCTTTAACCACTCGGGGGCATAGGGTGTCAACCACGCCTGAGCGCCATCTTGTTCATACTTCTGCAACGCGTTTGAGCTGCCTCCAACTCATTCCTAGAAGCTCGATTCCTCCTCAACTGTTCTGCGCCATGTTTGCCTAGGGCGTCCCGCTATTCTGCCTGCTTGGGTGAGCGGATTCCACTGCATGGCGTATTTCGCAATGGATTTGTCTTCGCGCCGTAGGGTGTGTCCAATCCACAGCCACTTTCTCCTTCGTATAGTAATGTTTATAGGTTCTTGGCCCGTTCTTATATAAAGCTGTTCTTTGGAGATCCCTTTCGGCAAAAAAATCCTCAAGATGATTCTTAAACATTTATTTACGAAGACTTGCAGCCTGCGTGTGTTAATGGTGTCCACCTTCCAGGTACTGCATCCATACAGCAGTACCGATTCCATGTTAGAGCGGAACAGTCGCAGCTTGGTTCTTAAGCTGATAACATTACTTTTCCAGATTGTGGATAGCATACCGAACGCAGCTTTAGCCTTCCCGATTCTACTGCATACGTCCAGTTGGGTGCCACCGCGGTTAGCCGAGACCACACTTCCTAAATATAGAAAGTTGTCAACTTTTTCGACTTCCTGTCCGGCAATGTTAAGTTGAGCGTTTGTGTTGGAAGTGCTGAGGGCTTTTGTTTTGACCGTGTTTATTTTGAGCCCCACTTTGCTTGCCTCAGTTTCTAGATTATGGGCCATTAGATGAAGGTCCATTATCCGATGTGAAAGTAGACAAACATCGTCAGCGTAGTCTAGGTGTTTAAGGTAAGAAGTCATAGTCCAACGAATTCCATTGTTTCCTTTCGTCAATGATGCACGGAGTACATCGCTGATAACCACCAAGAACAATAGTGGTGACAGTATGCATCCTTGACGTACTCCACTTTGGACATCAAATTCCTCTGACACTTTACCGTTGTGTAAGACGTGACACTTACCGCCCTCGTATGTAGCCTTGATAATAGCAATAAGTTTTTCCGGGATGCCTCTCCTGCGCAAGGCCATCCAAATAGCATCAAGTCGATAAACAACAGATGTAGCGGAGACCTGTACTCAACGCATTGTTCAATTATGATCCGTAAGGTGTTTATGTGGTCGATGCAGGAGGATCCATCGAAAGCGAAAGCCTGCCTATTCGACGTACGAGAGTAGAATCTAAATGCTCTTTAATTCGGTTCAGAATTATATTTGCTATTATTTTGGCTGCAGATGGAAGGACACATATACCTCTCCAGTTTCCGCATTCCATCAAGTTTCCCTTTTTCAGAAGCTTAATGATCATTCTCCTTTTCCATTCCTGCACTTCTTTCTTCTTCGTACGGTACTGGACTTCTAACTCCGTTCGTTCTACTGATGAGGCCACTGCAATCCGAGCCTTTATTGCTGTACGCTCATCGATCCGTCTCCAGGTGTCTGCCGAAAGTCATGTGCGATGGTGTGTCTTCTTGCTGAAGGAAAAACTTATGCGGAAAAGCCCGAAACCCGGGGCAGGAAAAAGGTTTTGTCCTCGAAATCGGTAAGCAGAATTGTAAGGTGCTCGAAGGTCTTACCTAATATGCCCGCTACTGAGATAAAAAAAGAATTAAATTTAAACACAAGTGTGGAGACTTTGAGAAGAGTATTAAGACAAAATAATCTCAGCGCCAGAAGTCCAAGAAAAGTTCCACTTTTAACGAAAAGACACGTTTCAAAAAAAATTCAGTTTGCCAAAACCCATGTTGATAAGACCCTTCAGGAGTGGCGGAATATCCTATGGACGGATGAAAGCAAAATCGTCCTGTATGGCGGCTCTGGTCCCCGTAAATATGTGCGACGCCCACCAAACGCTGAATACGTGCCTAGGTATACGCGCAAGACAGTAAAACATGGTGGCTCTAGCATTATGATATGGGGTTGCTTCTCATACCATGGTGTAGGCCCCATATACCGAATAAATGGTGTGATGGATCAGCATGTTTACATTGACATACTTCAGGGGACCATGCTGCTTTGCGCAGAGGAGGATATTCCACTCAGATGGGTCTTTCAACAAGACAACGACCCGAAACACACAAGCAAAAAAGCTAAGGAATGGTTCCGGGTAAACAATATTTCTCTTATGGACTGGCCTCCCCAATCACCTGACCTCAATCCAATAGAGAACATTTGGACAGATATAAAAAAAGTGGTTGCAGTTTCAAAACCCAGAAATAATAATGAACTTTGGGCCACAGTGAAGACTGCATGGGAAGATATATCATTGGAGAGATGTCCGGCCTTGGTGAATTCCATGAAGCGACGTTGTGAAGCCGTTCTAAAGAATAAGGGGTCTACAACAAAATACTAACCACTTTTTGTATCTTTTCCATCAAAATTTATAAAATCATTTATAAACAATAAGTATTTATTTTATTGAATTGTTTGGTTTTCTGCTCCTCACTGCTATTATTTTGACCGCAGCTGTATATGTATATATATTTTGGAGAGATTGGAGGGAACCAGACCACAGTGTTGGGTTCCTTTTCGTACCTCTTCCACGATCCATCTTAGCCCGACAGTCTCTCTGGATTCCTCCACAGTTCCTCTCTGGCTTTGATTCCTCGTGTCAATGCTAGCATCTGTTTAACAGAAATCTGGTTCATCCTCTGGGTGTCTACCCTGTGGCTCCCCAGGATCTCTCTTCTTCTTATAGCTACCGCCGGACATTGACACAATAAATGCGCTGCCGTCCCGATTTCCTCCAGGCATCTGTTTGCTCCATGCGTCTAATCACTGATTGATTGTCCAGTGCTATGCTAACGTTATTACCCTCAACCTGAGCAACCCTTTTAGGTGAGCAATCATCTCGGATTGATAGACTGAGGTATATTTCTCCAGACTAATATGACAGGCTAGTTCCAGTTCTTCTGAGAAGATACCTGCCCCCGCTCTGCCGTAAAGATGATTATATCACCAATCTTCTTTTCCGGAAGTGTTCCATCTCCAATAAGAGTTTTGTGATACCTTTCGGTAACACGCTTTCTCTTTATTCCATCAATGGCCATATTCAACTCCCTAATCTCGTTTTTTACGTTTTACGAGTCCAGGATTTTTCTATAACCATATTTAGTACCGCGCCAGTGCCAGTTAGCATTCCGGTGCAAACGAAGTGCCGTCGATGCCGCTGCTTTCTTAATAAATGAGTCCAGCAGAATACCTAGGATCACATCCATTGCACATGTTGGTGTCGTTCGTATTGCACCGGCGATCCCTAAACATGCCAGACATTGGACCCTATCTAACTTTTTTTACAATTTTCGGGGTGACTTTTTGCCACCATACAACTGACCCATATGTGATAATTGGTCTAACTTTCATCGCGTACATCCAGCATGCTGACCTCGGCGAGATTTCCCACTTTAATCAACATACACGTTTGCACTGATGAAGCACCCTTTTCGCCTTTCTAATCTTCTCTTCCACATGGAAGTTCCAAGTTAGTCCAGCATCTAGGTATACACCCAGATACTTATCCATCCAAAAAGTTTCAAGGGCTTAAATCTCAGATTTCTCCTCTTCCTTGTGAAAGTGATTAGATCTGCCTTTTCCGCATTAATGGGGAGCCCTTGTTCCTGACACCACCGCTCCACCACTCTGAGAGCATTTCTCATGGTATCTGCTGTGCTGTTCATGAATTTACCTCTTGTCATTATTGCTATGTCATCGGCATTCCCATTGTGGATGCCAGTCTCTTCAAGTCTTCTCAGGAGAGAGCCGACAGCTATGTTCCACAGGGTAGGTGATACAACTCTTTCCTGCGGGAAAACTTTGCAAACCCTTCCTCTAAGTCCTGAAGTTCCCGTCTGAATATTTATCGTCGTATTTTTCAGCATATTGTCATATCTCACCACCAGTGGGTTAACCCTGCGTTCTACCCTGCTACTTTCAAACTTTCGAAGCATATCTTATCGAAGGCACCTTTAATGTCCATTATTATAATCACAGCGATGCCTCCGGCATGCATCTCCTCTTCCGCAACGCGTACCACCTGGTGTAATGCTGCTTTCGTAGACCTGCCAGCTCTGTATGCATGTTGTCTACTACTCAAAGGACACGCTTTCAGCGCCGTGCTCTCCATATGGTCTACCACAATTCTTTCCATTGATTTCAACAAACATGATGTTGGGCTGACAGGTCTGAAGGAGTTCCCTTCGGTGTAGTCCTTTTTTCCCGGTTTTGGCAGAAACACCACATTTGTTTCCCTCCATGTTACCGGTATGTAGTCTATTGCTAAGCATGTAATGTATATACCCCTAAGCCTTTGTACAATGAGGTCTGCACCCCATTGAATTGAAGCTGGGAATATACCATCTGGTAAGGAGAAAATGTTTTTATCGCCCCACTGACCGCTTCTGGAGTTACTATCCGTTCCGCTTCTGCCCTATCCATCCTGTTTGCTTCTTGTTTCCTCAGAGCCCAGGGCTGATCTGACTTCAGGCTTTCCGGAAAGTGTATTTCCATGAGGACCTCATTTGTACGATCCAGTGTCTCAACTATCTCACCCGTTCTATCACGAATTAGTCCCACTTTGGAGACTGGATCCCTCGAGACAATTTTCTGAAGTCTATTGACCTCAGCTGTGCTTCTCATATTCGAGCAAAATTCTTTTCACGACTCCCTTTTACGTCGTCGAAGAGTTGCTTCTAGCACTTTCTTCTTTGCCTTATACTCATCCCATGATTCAGGATCATCCCTTCTCACAGCATGATTAAAGGCTTTTCTCACCTCCTTTTTTAGAATTTCAGGGTCCCTACACTATCAAGGCGTGGGGTCCTTTTCATCTACCAAAGTCGGTGTATACGCCTCTTGGTATGCATTTTCAACAGCTGATTGTGAACTTGAAAATTACCAAGAATTTTACTGATTGGTTTGGTTTGGTTCCGTTGAAGTGGCTGCCTCTTCAGAAACTCGTTAAAACATTTTGAACTTCTGATGAAGCGTAAGAGGCCCTTGATATCATTGTTTATCACATCGCTTAAATCCTAAGTGAAGCTTCCTTCTGCGGGAGAAAGCTGGGCAGAAACACTGAAGGTGAGAAATGGATTCATCCTCTTCTTCGTTCAAGCTGTATGAACTACAAGCGTTATTCGCAAAAAGACCCAGACTTGTAGCATGTTTGCCTATTAGACAGGGTCCAGTGATGACACCTATTATAGTTTCGATATGCAACCTGTTGAGAGAAATCAAATTCTTAGAGTGTTTTCCTTAAGCCAAGACAACACTTTTTTGATCGCCATAAATTCCGCCTGCTACAAAGCTGCAATGATTTACAAGGCAGAGACTTTCGGAGAAAACAGCTCCACCAACTCTGGGGTTTTTGAGCCATCAGTATAGAAGTGAATCGATTCATTCAAGAGTGATCTGTAAGGGATGGTGTTGACGAAGTTCTTATCAAAATTTAGATGTAGGGTGGTGTAGTCCGTGTTTTTGGGAAAGATTTTGAAATTATTCAAAATGGAGGTGGGGCCAAATTCTTTTCTTGACCTCTGTAGGGTAGCTTCGAGGCGAACGGCTGGACATGCTGTCATTTGCTTGCTAAATATATCCAGGGGTATCAGATGAAGCATAATGTTCAGTGCCGCAGAATGAGTTGTGCGTAGAGCACCGGTTTTGCATAAACAAAACCAGCTGTACGCTGGACTGTACTCAGCTTTTTCTACGGCAGACTATCACCCCGTATGTGAGTTTAGGTTTAATAATCGAGATGTAGAGTCAGTGAGTTATTCGATATTGTAGACCCCATCTATTGCCAACAGCATTTTTGCAAGAGAAAAGTGCTACTGTGGCTTTCTTGACTCTTTCTTGACGATAGACTAATTGGTTTGAAATCTTTTGAATGTTTGTGAGAAAATTTGCCCGCTTTGGGGATGAAGACAACTTTAACTTCTCTGCAACTTTTTAACATTGTGTCGAGCAGCGGCAAGATTATGTCCGATGCCTTCTGCAACTCGTCAGTTATTATGCCGTCAGATCAACCTGATTTCTATGGTTTGATGCTATGAGTAGCCCAATGCAGTTTGCTCTGCGTAATCAGGTTTAATGGGATGGTTATACGTGCAGACGGATTATTAAAAACCATATTGCTAACCACTTGGGATATGAGTGTCAAGCTGTAAATTTAGGGAGTCATTGCTGGAAGTTGTCCAGGATTCATCAGATTTGTTAAGGTAGTTGGGTTTTATAGGATTTGAAGAGAGAATTTTCCTTAACCTAGTAGCTTCAGAGACTTTTCCATTTTATCACAGAAAAGTATCCAATAATTGCGCTTGGCTTTCCATATTTTTTTTGTATATAGTTAAGGATGCTTTTTAATTATTAGACTGGTTCCTTCAGTAGAAGTTTTCTTCGTAATCGCCTTCAAAGTTTTACTACTTTTACGTTCCTCAACTATCAGTTCGAATAATACAAAGCTATGTATGTATTTAAATTTCCATCAGACTCCCACTCATTGTCTGTCTATTTTTAAAGTAAAATCAAAGAAATCTAAAAACTTTCATCACTTTCTAGACATTCTTCACACCTTTAAATCCAAATGGACAAAAAAGAAAAATAATTTAATATTACAATCCATGGCCATCGGGATGAAATAAACACTTTTCTCTTGCTAAATTTACTGGATATGCAAGAGAAAGAACCTTTTTATATACATCTATGAAACTTTTTCTTAGTCCTAGTTCATATCCGTGAAGGATTCCGAACACAAGTATTCCATTTGCGAAAAAGAAATTCAATTTGAAATTTATTTCATTTTGTGTTCACGACACAGGGCAACACCTTACCTCTGGGCATTTATGAAGCGAAATGCTTGCTTTTGGTACATAGCCTAGCCGTCGGGCAGAGCGACGGTTGTAGATTATTGTACCGCGCCAGAGGCATCTTTTGTCTTTTGGTTACGTTGAATAATAACTTGGGGCTCTTGGGAGAGATCCTTCTGTCGCAGCCACCAAAGGCATTGGTCAGACAAGTTAAACACTCGGCAGTACCTATACATACACTTGTAATCCCAGAAGAATGATATGTCTCGTGATGTTGTATAAATTCTAATTAGGTTTTCCGAAGGAAACACTGAATTATGCATGAGAACACTGTTGTTGAGGCTTATTACTATTCGTATATGTGTATACATTCTTCAATGCATTCTATTTCACCGTATTTATTTGTTTTGAAATCAATGCAAAATCCAATGTCAATGATTTACATAATGCATCTAGTACGGATAGAATAATTGTTGTTTCAAATTCAGCAACTAAATTTAAAGGTATGCATTATTCATGATATTTAAATATATACATATATATATATATATATATACATATATCTAAATATATATATATATATATATATATACATATATCTAAATATATATATATATATATATACATATATCTAAATATATATATATATATATATATGTATTACGCCATAGATTTCTTTAAGAAATTGGTAACCGTTTATAGTCAGCTAACAATAAAAAACATACAGAAAAGCTACAATCCGTCTGGAACGGATCGTCTAATACCCTATCCTCCTCTCTATAAAGTGGGCGTGGCCAAATTGCATTTCGTACTCAAATATGGCTATAACCTCGAACGTTAGAGGATGTTACATGTAAAATTTTATCAAAACCTGTTTTTTGATGAAAACGCCCCCAAAAGGTGGGCGTGGCCAAAACTGTTCTATGGGTGAATTGTAGGGAATCTGAATACCTAAATATTTGGACTTAACAAAATTTTTCGGTTTCATATAATTTAGTGTAGTTATAAAAAAGTAGGCGTGGCAGTGGGTGGATGTAAAAAAAATTTACGCTTCTACTGTATCTTTTCGTTAGAAGCCCAGATATGAAATTTCAGCGTCCTAGTTAAAAATTTAAGGCCCAAAAATCGGTTTTATGATGAAAACGCCCCCAAAAAGTGGGCGTGGCCAAAACTTTTGTATGAGTGGATTGTAGGGAGTCTGAATGCCTAAATATTTGGTCTTAACAAAATATTTCGGTTTCATATAATTTAGTGAAGTTATAAAAAAGTAGGCGTGGCAGTGGGCGGATTTAAAAAAAATTTACACTTGTACTGTATCTTTTTCTCAGAAGCCCAGATATGAAATTTCAGCGTCCTAGCTCAAAATTTAAGGCCCTAAAAGCGGTGACATACGGACGGACGGACGGACGGTCATCGCTCAATCGATTTCGCTATTGATGCTGATCACGAATATATATACTTTATAGGGTCTATCTCGATTATTTCTCTATGTTACAAACTATGTGTCAAACGTAATATACCCTTAGGATAGGGTATAAAAAGTAAGAATCTATGCAGTAAAGTGGGTGTGGCATATTGCATTTTGTAATCCAAAATATCATCAAAATCGATTTCTTACTGGGAATCATGACGTTAACTAGAATAACTAAAATCTAAAATGAAAAAAAATTGGATAAAATCTAGAAGATACAAAAATCTTGAAATAAATTTTCTTTAGAGATTTTAAGGGCCCCTCCATTTAACTGCGGAAATAACGAGAAAAGGGTTTTGAAATGTAAATTCTTGAGATTTGACAGTTTCATAAGTGAAGGGTCACTATTGTGTACAGGGGATCGAATTGACCGCTTGTATCCATTCTTGTCTCAATATATGCCCTGAGCACCTGCAGTGTAGTCGAAGAAGTCCATAGTGTGAAAACGTTTTAACCCGCGCAGTGATCCACCCACATCCTGTTGAGACATACTATTATTTGCACCTTCATGCTATAAGTTCACAATCTTACAAACACTGAAATTCAAGTCGTATTCTTCTTACACTTCAGGCCCTAAAAAGTAGGCGTGGAATTCTATATATATGCTATTTGGGAGACAAATTCTTTTTTTTTTTAAAACGCCCTCAAAAAGTGGGCATATATGGTGTTCAAGTGAATTCTATAGAACTTCAAAACCTATAGATTTTGTTTTAACAATTTTTTTCGATTTTAGTAAAAGAATTTTAAAAAATTAAATTTTTGAAAAGGGGGCATGGAAGTTCTAAAACTTGGTACGTCATATCTTTGCATTTGTCAGACCCACCTGAGATATTATTTTTAGCCCAATCGCTGAAGAAATACATAGTCGAAAAACTGTCAATTTGTAAAATTAGCGTTATACCTACATACATATTTTTCCCGCAAAGCGTCATGTCATCTAAAAGCATATGCCCAAACTAACTCACATATTATATTTTATCAAAATCGTTAGAGCCGTTTTCGAGAAAATCCATTTGTAGTGAAATTGGCCTTAAGTAAAGTATTTGAGGTTGGAATGAATATTAGAATTTCGCCTCTAAAGGCTCAACCATAATAGTCGAATGGATTCGGACGTGGTACGAAACTGTACGAATACAAGCAAATTGTATTGTAGGACCATAATAGCTTATTGCTTCGTTTAGTTCAGTTTTCGTTTACTTTTGCTCACTTCCGAAAGAGCGAATGTATTCGCTTTGGTTCACCACTTGACGCGTGAGCAGTGTGCAGTTGAACAACGTGGACGTGGAGATGAGTATATGGAATTAAAGCTAAATACTAAACAGTGATCCTAATCTATTGTAGGGAATTCGACCAACATGGCGTTGGTCTGTGGGATGCTCTCTAGAGAAAATGAAATTTTCATTCTAACCTCAAAGTTAAGAGTACTTTACTTAGGGTCAATTTCACTAAAAATAGATTTTCTCTAGACGAATTTGATAAAATTTCATATGTGAGAAAGACGCGTAACTATAATTTTGCTGAATTGGCTGTTTCTCGGCTATTTCTTCAGCGCCGAACTAAGCCTAATGCATAAGAGAATGGGTGAATTATCATACCTGTCGTTTCTCGGACTATTGGCTTTAACTATTTTACTTGAACTTCAATTATGATTAATTTATAATCGTTTAGCATAAAGGCCCAAGTACGTACGACACAGTGGAACACTTTATTTCATCAGTGCGGAACTCTTCGCTTCCACTTAGGATTATATCACCTTCCTTCTTCATCGTCGAGGTCAACCTTGTTCCATTGGACGAGATCGGCAATAGTAGGGGAACAACCGATTTTGATAATAATTTGCATTATATGTTACATCGTTAAACGTTAGAAGTTATCATAGTAATTCAATAAAGAAAATGTAGTATACCACGCTCACTTTAGTAGGGCCGATACAAAGAAAGAAAGTTATTGTACAATCCGTTCCAGATGGATTGTAGCTTTTCTGCATATTTGATATGTTATTTCAAACACGTCCCATTAATTTCCATTTGCATAAATTATATTATTCCAATTCTAATTCAAACTTCTAATACTGAAAGATAACATCTCACGTTAATGTCATAATTTTTTTAAATGAAATCGAGTTGACTTCCCAGTTTAAAATCAATAGTGTCAAATGGTTCATTCTTAACACAATGTATGCTGTACATACAAAGATTTCTCATGCATTTGTGGGCAGTATACGTGGGTTTTGAATTAAAAGGCGAGTTGGTGGGAGTTGCAAGATTTATGAACTCGAAAGTCCTGTGAAGTTTTACCCCCAAAACATTCATTAAGCATGCCGACGATGTACTAGCATGCTTCTTTCGTAAACTTATTTCACAAGCCAGCACAAAGGTAAAGTGTTGTACACTCACCTGCTATCCCAGTAGAAAAATTGCCAATTTCTCTTCGTATTTTTCGCCGCCATTTTGTACACAACATATACCCTGGAGTAGTAATCACGTACGATACAGTAAAGGCGTTTGTACGTGGCACATAACATCCTTGAATACGGTGTGAGCAGCCTAATCAGTAATCCGTGTTACTTTTGCGGAATGTTGATTTCGTTGTAGTGTCGATGCTACTTCTGAGGATATCACGACCCACTCCGTGCTTTACCCCTTCTTTGGTGTTTGGCCCTGAAATACTCAGAGTTATGAGGTGTTGTGTGAAACTGACGCGCAGAAAGTGTCGAAGTTTAAACTTTCTACGAACAACGTACGCAAATGTGTACGCTTTACTTTTGGCTGTCGGAAAAAGTTGATGTAAATTCTTATTCCTTCGCGGTGCGTACGATTTGTAAACTTTATCACGTTATAAAGTTGTATGCCACATGCCGCTTGAAAAGTGGCACAACTGACAATGACAAACCTATTGCAGACATAG
The DNA here is from genome assembly GCA_905220385.1 of Xylota sylvarum. Lineage (NCBI taxonomy): Eukaryota > Metazoa > Arthropoda > Insecta > Diptera > Syrphidae > Xylota > Xylota sylvarum. Next base: position 64,871,714 of record LR999958.1, on the reverse strand, counting down.
CTTCAGGACGAAATTGAATGACTCCTAAAGAATTTAAGTAAAAACTATTCTACGAAGTAGTCAGGTACTGGTTGCATAATTTTCAGATAATGCGAATAAAATTGCATTTGCTGAGAGATATACTAAATTATATGAGATTAGGTGGAGGTAACTAGGGCTCTATGTCAATAATGAGAGCAGCTGCCAACGCATAGAAATCAACAATTAGGTATACCTATTAGATGTAGTAAAAGTTGTCTTAGGAACGGTTAGGAAGGTCGGTAGTAAAACACAGCATTTGGGTAAAATTTGGTACTTTCTAGTATACACACCGACGGAAGTTTTGACTTTGTTTGGTAAGTACGACAGCCTGCATTTGATGCCTCACTCGGACCAGTATGGATATGATGTTCACGTTAATTAGTTCGACGAGGTTGTCGAAAAAATAGGCTCTATCGAGCTTGAGATGTGCAAAGGAGGTGGAGACTTGTTTCCCTCTCTTCTTTGGCCATATATGTACATACATATGTAGGTTCTACAGAAATCATTTACGAGAAGGTATAGCCAGATGGTGCATACCAATGATGCCGGGCCTTGTAATAATACATATTATGTTAGTCATAAGCGACTTTTTCAATCTGTCAAATATTCGCTTCTGCAATGGATCTGCATTCGGTAGGACATTTCCGTAGAAAGTGAGGCTTGTTTTCTTCCAATAAATTGCAGTCGTTAATAATTCCTATGAAGAGTTCCCAGTGCGTTTTTCAAGCGCAAGGATTTGCCTGGTCTTCGTTTTGTTGTCCTTCGTCCAGAAGCAGAGACACGACAAGTCTCATCGGCTTAGTCTTAAGAAGTTTTGTGTTAAGTTGGATTTTACAACTGCTAGGGAAAGTAGAACAAAGTTAACGACCATGGTCAGACCCCTTTCTTGCTTATTCCATCTCCAATTCGTTTGAATACTGATATGTTCTGAAACCCACTAAGGTGTAACGTCATTAAAAGTGGCTTGGCTGTCGATATAGACATCGACCACCTTCCAAGATTACAGTTTCGTTGACAATTGTAGTGCCGCTACTGCGACTGCTAAGACTTCCGCTAGGAATACACTTCCCTGATTTTGAAGTCTTGGTGATCCTTGAATGTCGGGTTCAGACAATTAGACAGTAGATCCCACTTCTAGATCGGTTTTAGAGACATCCGGAAAGCAGCGAGAGGCATGCCCATTTTCAGTTTGTCGGCAAAAATCGATGAGAAGTAAAGGTTGTTGAGAATAGAGGACTGTTCGGTACGTAAATTGCGACAAATGAGATACAATTTGTCACTTGTTTACAATATATTATAGGTCAGTAGAAGCTTAATGTCGAGTATATAGAGACAGTATATAATTCATGGCTGTAGTCTTTATTTATCTCCTATTGCATCTGTACTTACTGGAAGGATCTTGTATTTCCTTGTAAGGAGGACTATTTATGTACTTACTGGAAGGATCTTGTATTTCCTTGTAAGGAGGACTATTTATGTTTAAAAATAATGTATTACGGAGTTGATCCAATCGGAGACGACACTAGTATGTATTATGAAGATCAATACTAAACCCAGAAGTAACTCGTACGACTTTCGTGGTGAAACTAGGAACCAGTTTTATTTCCACGTTACTCCATTTTTCGTTCGCAGGTGACTATGGTATGGTTGATCAATGACCGCAAGCTTAGTTCCTTAGTCCCGCGTTGGTCTTGTCATCACTAGAGTTTGGGCGTAGAGTGAATACTAAGACTGGTGGACTAATACCGTCATTAAAACCCTTTTAGCTGTGTTTGGGCTAACAAGTAGACGTTTGTTTAACATATGTACGTAAGTATGTAGTTACACTTAAATTCTTAAATGCGCCATTCAACTAAAACTGTGAGCTGGAGATTCAAGGTTCGAATCCTAACAATACAATAAATATAAATATTTCTCGCGACAGGTCCATATGACCCAAAACCTAGCTTTTCACAACCATTCGTGTTGTACGATCTACATATATTCTTTACCTTAATGGAAGGGCCTATTACAAGGTTATCCAAAAATATCTTCAATGAAGAGGTATTGTAAAAAATAAAAATAATAACAAACAACACCAAGACTTATATTATATAGATAATTTTGTTCAAGAGCATAAATATATGAACACAATTACTAACATACTTAGGTGGCGCTACAGTTTGTAGTGAGTCAACCAACAAGCCTTTTCAGTTAGTCGGGTCCAGTCCACCAAAGGAAACAGTGTTGACACGGCTCTGCACTGTGTGTTTAGCTTAATCGAGAAATCGTTAAAAGATAAGGAATACACTTTAGCTGCATTTTTGGACATCGAAGGAGCATTTAACAATGTCAGAACGGACGCGGTGCGTAGAACACTCACAAACCTCAATATCCACAATATTATCAATCGAATTGTGGAAATTCTTGAGGAAGGACACATTATAACGGAGAACAAGGGTACCAAGTTGGAAACATACACCTGTAGAGGTACCCCTCAAGGCTGAGTAATCCCCCCCACTACTATGGGTCATTGTACTCAATGAAGTACTCCGACAACTCAGGTATAGTGGGGTCAAGATCATCGCTTGTGCGGATAACGTCATACGGGCAAATTCGTATAGTGGCAGTCCCTCATCAAGACCACTAACTCTTACTTATACAGAGATTGGCTTGTATTGGCACCGCAAGCGCCATTAGAACCATACCTACTGCAGGACTGGAGGCTATGCTCAATCTAATTCCGCTGGATATCTGTTTAGTGTCGTATACGAAGGGCAAATTTTTTTTTTGCTGAGAAGCTTTTTTTATCTCAGTTTTACTCTCGGATGTTTGTCACATACTCGCGAGTGGTGTTGTCGTGAAAGAAATTTTAGGTGTTATCTGGGGATTGAACATGGAACCCCTCGCTCCGTAGTCCGTAGCTCTAACCACTTGAGCCACGGCGCCCATTACAGGTCTAATTGCCTTGGTATATTCTTTTTTCCTTTTGATAAAACTACCGCACTCTTTACCTGAAGTATCACAAACTTCTCGTGCTCATTTCTCTTCTTTCGGAGGAGCCGATGTTCTTTATTTGTGTTGTGCGTGTTATATTCTTTACACGAATAGAAGGGTCCTACTGTTTATTGCTGTATTCGAAGGGCAATTCTTGTTTTGAGCAGCTCGTTCATGACAGTCTTACTCTCGGATGTTTGTCAGAAACTCGCAAGAGATGGGGCCGTGAAAGAAAACTTGTGTACATATGTACATATACATATATTAAAATGAGAAAACCGTGTGCTTTCTGTGGTGACGCTTCGCCCCACCGCAAGGACAATAAGTCTTAGTCCGTTGGCAGACGTGGTGTATTGTAGGCTATGCTTACTAATTGCCATTAGTAGATGTCATACTTTACTATTTTGGCGTTAAAATTGGCTAACAGGATTTTAACGTCATATTTAGGACATTGCTTGATGAGGATTATCATAAGACGTTCGCTCAGGTGTCATTCGTTCACAAAATAACCAAACCTTCTATAGTCAAAAATATCACTTTAAATAAACTAAACGACTACATAATGGCGTTGTCACATTGTTTTCTTTTCTCGCTCTATTACTATAATCCTTAAAATTGCACACAAACCTTTCACTGCTCTAGTGTTCAACAATTTTTCTACAATAAGTGCTCCCAGAGTAGCCTCTTAATCACTTCTTGGACGTCATTGTGCTTCTACTCAATAGCAACGAATCTCTTCACTGGAATATATACGTGGTATCCTTCAGACAAATTCCACCACTACCACCACTTCACTGTTGGGGCCAGTATGACTAAGATATACCACTTGATTGAAGAGCAAATCCCTTTAAAGATTGATGGCAGTTCAAGCAGTGATAAGTTGCATAGAGAGAGAGAGACAGCGCAGCACCGCCTGCTAACATGTATCTTTCACGTCGTGATTCTTTTACACACTCATATGTACATTAGAGTGTCGACGTCGATTTTGAGAAGAATTTTAATGAAAAAATTTCAATTATTAAATTCTATCACGACCAACCCCAAGACATGCGTCTGAAAGCTTCAGAACTCTATTTAATCAGCGTAGTAATTTCCAAATTGATCTAATAAAACCTAAAATCTTTACGAGCACCAAGGACGTCATTAAATTGGACAAGCATTTTATCTGCGTGTCCTTGGGTGTTGCTGCCATTTAGTAGAGCGCGGGAACAACTCGAGTAGTAACATTTTAAAACAATAATATCATCAAGAGTAATAATCCTTTCACCCAACAAAGGTTCTAACACTTCTCTCGCAGTGAATGCGCTTGAAAGGCCAGAAAATCAAAACCAGTCGTGGGAGCCTGTGACGAAATTAAACAAAAACCGTCTCCGGTTTGATAGTAAAATTTAATTGCGGTCGGAGGAGTCGACTTGACTTTAAACGTGCAGCTGTATCGACACTCCTTTAATTTACTTCCTCTACACACAGGTTCGTCGGTGGGTTGGTGGTGTTAATAGGCCATTTGCATGCGATGGCGCCATTTGCTCTGACCCCAATCAATAGTGTGCCGCCGCCCTTGCCGCCCCCCGACAGCCCATATGAGGGCTACCCCTCGCATAGTCGATAACTTTCGAATTTATCGATTGATAGGCGTTGGGGATCCTGACCTCTGATTCCTCTATCGCCATCATCATCATTTACTGCATGGGAAATAAATCCTTATGGAGGGATTTAGCCCTTAGTTCCACTAGGGGGCACATACGGAATACAATGGAATCCAAGATTATTTGTAGTTCAATAGCCCGGAGATGAGTTATTGTCAACGTGATGACAAACATAGTAGCGGCCTGCCTGTCTGTGCTTTATTTTGAACTCCTGCGTACGCTTATCCGTCCGCCTGGTGGTCCTTTGAAGCGTGCATCATTAAGTTTTAGATCTGGCAAATTAACCCTTTTCAATGAGATTTATCGTGAAACACACATACACCTATAGAGAGAGACGGAGAGTTTCACATAAAATCTTTCTGCTCAAATACTCAGAGATAATGTCAAGGCAGTTTTTACGGTACTGCGGAGTTGTTTGCCCTTTCTGGTGGCATTGGCGGCTGCCCTTTTGTAAGTTGTTGACCTGGAAAAGGATCATTTTAGGTTTTTGTTATTGTCGTTGCCATTTGCCCAGTTTGAGGGATATGGGGACTATTGGGTGCAGAAATTATCCCTTACGCAATGGTGCGTGTGGTGGTCTGCTGGAAGTGATTCAGTCGATTGGTTGGATTAAAGGTGGGTCGACGGCTTTGCGAGGACCTTTCTTTTCTTTAGGAAAAATCAATAAACTCTTCTCAACGGTGAATGCATTAAAGAGTGAATAAAACCTTTTGTTCGCTGAGTCTTTTGTGAAAACTGAAGCGCATATAATTTGTATGCATGTTTAGTACTTCTTAATGGAGGCGTTATAGAAATTATGATATCAAAGAGTTTGGTTCGATTTCTTTTTTTAAATCCTTTAATCCGAAAGCCATTTTGTTGGTCTTGTCAAATAATTTTTTTTTATCGGTAGATAAATGGAAATAGAGGGAAGGATTAACATATAATACCTACATATGTATGTATATACACTTGTTTGTACATATATGTATAAAAAACATTTAGGGTGCAAGTCTTATATTTGTAACGAGCCGCTTTATTTGTATGACCTTTTCGAGCAAATGTAGGATAAAATAATTACATCCTTGCCTTAGGAAATAATACATTTGACATGTTATTCATTTGTAGCATAGAGAAAGGACATAAAGTAGTTGGCCCTAACTTTTTGATGGAAAGATGATACATTGGCTTACAGATCCACCCACTTTTACTAGAACTCGATATGTATAATTTATATATACCTACTTTGAATAGAAAAACGCTTAATTTTGGGGGTATTTCAAAAAGAAGCGACTTTGATAAGAAGTTGCAAGTAGTGACGGCGAAATAAGGCTAATTTTTTTGGGGTTGTACATTGAACTGCTGCGTAGAAGGGATTAGGAAAATAAAAGTATGGGTTTAACAATTTTTTGGTAAATATTAACAAAAGGGGCCTCCCCCCCGATTTTGATAACATTTTAGTATATTAGAGGTAGATGACATTTTTCTGAGTATTTTGATGCATGTATATGCATATGTATGTAGGGGTCGCAAATGAATAGTTAACGAGACCCCACTTGCTTGGGATCACTGTTGTATTTGCATGCATTACATGCTAAACATGGATATAAAGGAAATTTGCATACAACCAACCACCTATTCAAAATCCAACAGTGACCCCAAGCAGGGGGGGCATCATGCCCCCTATTTATATTCTTATATCTCGGAAACTGCATATATGTTTGCGACCCCTATATATACATATATATCAAAATATTCAGAAAAAGGCCCTCTACCCCATACTACAATTATATCAAATTCATTGTAAAATATTGTAAACATTTACCAATTTTTTGTTTTGTTTTGTCAAGAGTCGGTTGAAATCTTAAAAAAAACTAGTGAACTAGTGCCTACCAGGCAATGACCCGTGAGGGCCCTAACTACCTTTCTTAGATTTGTCCTATTAAAGCAAGTAAGTCTACTGGTTTTTCTAAAATCCACCTCTGGCCAGATTTCTGGTCATTGGCTCTTTACAGCCATAGTAACAGGTAAAGCGGAAAAGTGGTACAAATCTTAGATGACGAGCGTTGACGTTGAGGGATATCATTTGTAGCAGAGCGGGGCTATCGATGTTTTCTGCTAGTAGCTAATATACAAAGAGGATGTCACAGAGAGTTAGATTAAACCAGTCGACTCAGGGAAGATCGCGTAGAGCAAGCCGAATTAATCTGCGTTGAACAGCTTCAATGTGGAGCGAATGTGTATAGCATACTAGTCTAGCATATTCAAAGAATGGTCTAACAAATCTTCAAAAGAGATATTTACTAACAATATTGTTGGAGAGTTTCTTCGACCAGCGTTTCCAAACTGATAGTGCTATCAATATAACAGATAACACCCAAATCACACAAGAAAATGACAAAGAGACGGGCCCGTCTCAGATAAGATAGGATACTGGGACTGGCGGAAGACACTGGGGAGTATGTAATAGTTTGGCATTTGTTAACATTGAGCTCAAGGAAATTTTTTTGGCACTAGATTTTAAAGTTGTTCAACTCAGCTTGAAGAGGGCGAGAGTCAGCGAGGAAGGTAAAGTGCCTGAAGATTTGCATGTCATCAGCTTAGATAGATATATAAATAAGAGTTTTCGATGACACAGTCAACGTCATTGAATGACAAAATGAAGATCAAAGGACCTTGATGGCTACTTTGAGGCACTGCAGATGTGGCTGTAAAGTGGTCGGATACCGAGCATTCAAAGCGGACTTTGTAGTGCCTATCTTAGAGATAGGATTTGATGTACGCAATTAAAGTTTTAAAAGAATGATTTCATGCGAGATTTTATCGAACGCTTTACTAAAGTCTGTGGCAGTTACTTCAATTTCTTTGCCAACATCTAGGGCGCACAGAGTGTTAGGTTGATGTTTGTTGACCTAACCTTAAGAAATCCGTGTTGGTTTGGAGAAAAGATAAATTTACAATGGAAGAACATATTACCATAAACGATGCTTTCAAAGAGATTCGGTATACAGGCAACTAGTCCGCAGTTGGAAATTTCGTTCTTAGGACCTTTTTTGTGAAAGGGGATTATGTAAGAGCTTTTCCAAAGCGTACGGAAGTTTGCCATACATACACCGGCTTTGACACAAAAGACTTTAAAAAAAGTGACGGAATATTTAAAAAAAAAAAGATTTATTCAAACTTAAAATCGACTAAATATATTTGGGCGAAGTTTTCATGTTTCAATACATTGGTTGGACATAGCGTTTCAAATTGCAGTACAATTCAGTGCTGAAAGATGGTAGAGAATTTCCCTTTTTGAGGGAATGTATGGTAATGAAATCAGCTAAAAGGGAAAAAGAAAAACTTTTTCAATACTCATTTATAATTTTCTTACTTAATACCAGAAAAAAATTATTTTAAATAAAAAACCACCCAAAGGTTCAAAAACTTGTTAATAGCAAGGTCAACTAAAGTGGTCCGTTCTCTTACCTGAAAAATTGTTACATATAGAATCGTTACGAATTCTAGTCAAACTCGTGTCAAACGACATGTGCCATCTGAACCAGCACAAACAAGCTAAGCAGTAGAGTAGAAGAAAGGGCCTTGAACATAACGTCTTCTGCACCTCTGTAGCTTTCAGACTATCTGCGCTAGAAAGCTCTAATAGTTAGTCCAAATTATAGAGTAACGATCCGTAGTAGCGCACATATTTGCCTCGAAAAACCGCTCAAAAATATGTTTTGTCCTAATTAAGTGATACTTGCCTGAAACAACTTTAAAAGCGTTATTAAGGTGCGTTAACTTGTGCGTGCCACCTAAGGCGAGGTCTTCCTCTAATGCGTTGTCCCTTAGGGTTTGATTCGAAGACTCTGCGGGCCGGAGCACTAGTGTCAATTCGCTCTACATGTCCTAGACATCTCAAACGACTGATGCGCAGTTTTTGTACTAGGTCGATGTATAGCTCGTATGATTCGTTGTTGATTCTCCTCCTCCAAAGCCCGTCAACGCAAATGGGACCGAATATTTTACGAAGAATTTTTCTCTTGAAACGACACAAGATATCTTCATCCGCTTTCGATAAAGTTCATGCTTCAGTGCCATAAAGGAGGACTGTGATGATCAATATGGAGCCTCCTTAGTTGTTCGGGATAGGGCCCTACTACTCAATTGGCTTCTCAGCCCAAAGAAACAGCGATTGGCAAGAGTTATTGTCAGAATTGACAGCAGAGTCAAGGTAGACAAAGTCCCTTACTACTAGTTATAGCTGTAGATTGTAACGCTTTTCCAATTCGTCGATATTTTGTGGCCTTTCTTGTTGCCAGCATATACTTGGTTTTCTCCCCGTTTACCGCTAAACTCAATTTTGGAACTTCCGTTTCAATACTAGTGAAAGCATGGATGATGTTAAAGAAGTCACATGACAGCGCGTCACCTTGTCCAAATCCATTTTTGACATCAAAGGTCTCAGTGAGATCGTTATGCAGCAGCGATAATTCTCTATCGCCATTCTGCACAATCTGACGAGTTTGGCAGGGATGCATAAACTTGACATGGATCTGTATAGTTCGTCTCTATAAATGCTGTCATATGTGATCTTGAAATCAATAAATAGATGGTGGGTATCGGTTTGGACTTCTTGGGTTTTTTCCAGGATCTGCCGAAGTGTGAAGATTTGATCGATTGTGGACTTTCCTGGTCTGAAACCACACTGATAGGGCCAAATCAGGTTGTTGACGAAGGGTTTCAGACGTTCACACAATATGGCACATAGGATCTTGTACGCGATGTTGAGGAGACTGATACCTCTGTAATTGGCGCAATTGAGGGGATCTCCTTTCTTGTGGATCGGGCAAACGGTGCTGAGATTCCATTCATCAGGCATACACTCATCTGACCAAATTTTAGAAATGAGTTGATGTATGCTCTCTACCAGGTCATTTCCAGCTGCTTTGAACAGCTCGGCTGGTAAGCCGTCAGGTCCAGCAGCCTTGTCGGACTTAAGTTTGGATATTGCATTCCTTACTTCGTTTTGGTCAGGTGGACGGAAGTTTTAGCTATCATCGTCTAGATTGAATGGTGTATTCTGCCTCACAGCGGGATGTTGGTCTTCGTCGCCGTTATACAGTCTGCAGAAGAAGTTTTTCACATATTCTCAGCACCGACTGTGACTCTACTACGAGGTTCCCTTCTTGACCTCTACAGGCTTCTGTACGGGTCTTGTTAGCCTGACACGTTCTTTTTACCTGTTGGTAAAACTTATATCTTCGATCGCGCGCTTCTCGTGCCCTTTTTTCTTCTTTCGGAGAAGCGGATGTTCTTCCCGTCTTCCCATTTTTGCAGCGCCGCTTTGTATGCTTCCTGTTTAGCTGCATGTGCTTGCCGGCACTCATCGTCAAACCAGGGGTTTCTAGGTGGTGGTCGGGTGAAACCCAGCACATCAGTTGCGGCACTTCTGATGGCTTGTTGGCAGCGTTGCCACTGGTCTTCGGCGCTTGATGCTGGCGGCATGGGAGTAGTTGAGAGATTTCGGGATACGCGTTCGGCGAAGGTTCTGGCGATCTCTTGCGATTGCAGCTTTTCGACGTCAAATCTTCTCACAGTAGTTCTTCTTAGTTGTGGCATTTGCGATATCCGCATTCGTACCTTGGCTGCAACAAGGTAGTGATCCGAGTCCATGTTGGCTGCTCGGAAGGTTCGGACATCCAGAATACTGGAGGCATGCCTTGCGTCGATCGCAATGTGGTCAATTTGATTGATTGATCGTTTGATGATCAGGAGATCGCCATGTCCCCTTGTGGATATTGAGATGAGGAAACCGTGTGCTTGCAATGGTGACGTTTCGCCCCGCATCGAAGTCAATAAGCCTAAGTCCGTTTCCGGACGTGGTGTCGTGGAGGCTGTGCATACCAGTCGTCCTACCAAAGATGTCCTCCTTTCCTAACTTGGCGTTAAAATCGCCTAGAACGATTTTAACGTCATATTTAGGGCATTGCTCGTACGTTTCGTCGAAGAGCTCGTAGAAACATTCTTTGGTGGTGTCGTCCTTGTTTTCTGTGGGAGCGTGAGCACATATAAGGCTTATGTTGGCGAATTTAGCCTTGATGCGGATTATCATAAGACGCTCGCTCACGTGTCGAAAGCTCAAGACTTCTTGCCTAAGTCTGCCGCGTATGACAAACCCACATCCAAATAAGCGCTGTTTCTGTTCCCTATAGCAATCACCGTAGTATACGTCACAGTTTTTCATCCTCTTTTTGCCCGGGCCATCCCATCGCACTTCCTGGATGGCGGTGATATCTGCATTGTAACAGTCTAGGGCCTCTGCTAGTTGTTCGGCTGCACGCGGCCTGTTAAGGGTCCGAACATTGCACGTGCAGATCCGAAGATCGTTGTCCTTATTTCGTTTGCTGGGGTCGTCAACAGTGGGATCATCCTTATCAGAGGCTTGTCGTAGTATCGTAACTACTGGTTTTTTACGTGGTAGGGAAGTTACTCCGACGCACAACCCCCAACCTGGAGGACCAGTTCCTTTTTTTACCCCTAGGACAAGGGGCCGGATGTTACGGAGTCAGTACCCCGCTTCGGGGATGTGAGCGCTGCCGTTGGCCCATTAAGGGATCATCCGCCACCAACTCTATTCCAACACTCTGACTCAGTATTGAAAATCCATATAGACCTGGGATTCGAATATGTCGAAGCAGCTCATATAGGGATAACACTAATAGTTCGGCCTAACTGGAACTGGTTGACGCCACCGTTGATTCCATCTAGAGAATTCGTCCGCCATCGCCTGAAGCAAGAGAAGGTGTCCTAGTGAGAAGACACTCCTCCCCCCTCTCTCGTTCACTGCCACCAACAACCTTCCAAAGGGGATGGTTACCCAATCTCCAGTTGAGGTACTAGGCATCCAGCAGCCACCATCGTGGAGGTGTAGAGTAGGAGTTGATAGTGAGAGGCTAAGGCGAGAACGCTTGTGTTCCCATATATTCCACATCACTACCCTTTGACCACCAATCTTTTTAAGTAAGGCTACAATTTAGTCGTCCTCAAGAAAATCGCTGCCGAAGAAGTAGTACCTTCTCGTTTCTCTTAAAATAAATGGCATGGTGTCCTTCCGCGTAGACAAGTTGTATAAGCCGCAAGGAGTAGGTAACTCGAAGTGATGCGGAATGAAGTTGAGATGAAGAAGTTCTCCTCAAAGTCTTAACATTATCGATACTTCATCTAGGTCTCCAAGTTGACAACGAGTTTCCATAGAGCACAATATTGAAACAGCCGGTTGATTATTAACTCCAGGAGTTCGGGTGTATATGCCAACAAAAGCAAAACCTTCGTGTGAAGTCCTCCATAATTAACACCTTTTGGTAGAAAATTAACTACATCTTCGATGATTAACGCAAATAAGGTCGGGCTCAATGTGCATCCTTACCTCACTCCTGATGTTATTTGGAACCGATCCGACTTTTCGTCACCATTCCATACTGCCGCTCGCGTATCCCTGTGTAAATTTCGCACGACTCTGCCAAATTGGCCAATCTGGGACATGCCTATGCCATACAGCTTGTAGACTAATGCATTACGATCCACCGTATCGAATGCTGCCTTAAAGTCAACGAAAAACGTACACAATTTCCCCCCCTTGTGAGAAAGGACTCTTCGATGCTCTTCAGAACAAAGATTTGGTCAGTGGTGGAATAACCCGGCCTAAAACCCGCTTGGATGACGTTGTAAGACTGTTGCAAAAACTTTATATGAAGCATTTAAGAAGGAAATACCTCGATAGTTTGCAGGGTCAAGCAGACTTCCTTTTTAATGAATTGGAAATATCAGGGCATCTTTAAATTGATCCGGAATCGTTCCGTATACCAATACATTGCTAACAGCATAGCAAAGTTTAGTGGCATATTTATAAAATTTTGGTGGGTAATCTATCCGACCCTGGAGCCCTACCATCCTTGAGTCTATTTAAGGTTTCAATTCAATTATATCCGGCTAGGTTTTCCCCTACTAATATCTTTAACCATCTATGAGTGTAATACAAACCTCCTATTGTATATAGTTATTATTTTCTCCAAGTTAAAATAAAAACACAATTATTTTTCAAACATTTATTCCGAAATATTTCTTATGCCTTTACTTAGTTCTTTTATCATCATATCATCGCCGGTATAACTATATATTTAATTTCTCTAACAATTATATGTTAATATTTTTTTTCTTTTTTCTTTTTGTTTTTTTATTTCCACCAATTTGCAACATTTACATGTTTGTTTGCATTTTTCAGTAAAACAGCTGAAAATGTTTAAGACTTAACAATTTTCTTCATCGCATCATACATCTCCACGTGTGTGCCTCAAAAAAAGAGTCATGAATGTATGTAACATTTAGTGATTTATGAAATGATACTCAAGGTTACACAATTTACTTAATTTTTTTTGTTTATGTTTAATTATTTACAATAATTTTTTCTTTTTGTTTATTTGATACTCCCTAACGTTTTCTTAAAGCTTTGAAAAATAACTCGTCTTCTATTCATGTAAGTTTACAATTTCTCAATTTTTAGTTATTTTTCATGTTGTATACCCTAGGCAAATGTATTTATATTTTTTATTTTTATAATGCATAGATGCCATTGATGATTGTTGTGTTTCAAGGGGATGAAAATATGTGCTTAACTAAAATAGACAAAAATTAAAAAAAAAATTTAAATCGGAGGGTTTTTCAACAGAAAAAATATTCTATCTTCAAAACATTGACATTGTCATAATTGTTATATTTATATATAATTTTTTTTTAATTTATCGTTTTTTCTTATAATTAAAAACAAATCGCAATTTATTTTCAAAATTTATGTACGCGCATCTCATACAATAATTAATTGATTGGCTAATGTATGTATGTATATGTATAGGTCTTTTTGTTTGTTTTTTTTTTTGTATTTAAGGTTTTGCAACAATTAGTAAATAAATAGATTTTTTTTGTTTGTGAATAAATGTTAATAATTTTTAATAATATATATTTTTTTCCATTTTGTGTGAGTAATGATAATAATATTTATGTTTATGTATAAATAATAACAACAATACATTTACATTTATTTTCTTTTGTTGGTTTTGCATTTGTTTTCATAATAGTATTTTTTATTTTTTTTTTTATTTTTATTTAATATTATTTTTTTCAAGGGAATTATCCTTGTAACACAGTTTAATTACAACATTAATGATATGTATTGTGTATTGCTATGACACTTAAACACCGGATTCATTTTATTTGCACAAATATTACAATGAGTTTTACTTGTATATATCATATATGTATATTTGTTATGAATTGAAAAATAAATGCGCATAGAATGATAATTTAAAAAGCTATTGTTTTTAAAATAAATTAAAAAAGTGTTTTGTTTTGTTTGCGTTGAATTGTGCTAAATTTTCGTTATGTATATTACTACATTTATTGAATTCAAGTTAAGCATGAATCCTAGGTTCGTTGTTTTAAAAAGGAGGTCAAGGTAAGGCAGTAAAATGCTGAATTTTTGTCACGGCCAATAAATTGATTATGAGTTAGTCTAAGTATGCCAGTAGCGCTCATTAAAAATGAAGCTCTTTTAGTATTAATAACGGAACTTGTATGAAGTATTGAGACTTCTATCAGATAACAGGAAAGTTTAACCTGACTTACTACATAAAATGTTATTGCAATCAATTCTGGATAAATGTCCGCAGTCTTGAAGAGGGTGCAAAGTTAAGTCTGATCGATATCGTTCTTTCAAGCATAAACTTTTATTCTCCCAGGAGCTCGAGAAACGTATCACTACATATTCAATCTGTAGTGCTCTGGAATCACTCTTAGAAAACATTCAAGGCCAGCTATGCTGTGACACCTTGAACATTACATGACAGAGATGAGAATTTCATGGTACGGCAGGAAAAAAGGCAGCAGCTGGACACCTTATAAAAATTTCTAAAAGCAGTTTGTTTGACAGTTACCTTAAGGAAATTGAATTATAATGAATAAGCAATGGTTGCGAAAAATATTTTAGTGAATGCAGCCAAAAACAAAATTAAAGCGTCTCTTATTGCAAGTTCTACGAATGAGGTAAACGTATGTACATATGTGCCTCACAGCTAACTAGGACAGAATATGCCTAAACAAAAGGAAACTTAAGAATTCACTACTCAAAAGATTAGCTTGCAAAGGGAATATATCCTAATAATGGAAATCCTGTTGGTAATATTTTGAAAGATTAATCCTGTGAATATTTGATATACCACTTAAATCTATTATCTACAATTGGATCGGAATCGAGGCAACTTAATCCAGCAATGATGGAGTCTCAGGGAGCCAACTTACCTATCAGATACTCGTCAATGAAAGTATGTCCGATGATTGGAAGCTAAGAACTTTTTATATAAAAGTGGTCGCAGTCTAGTGTAAGAACTTATAAGGCGCATAATTGAAATGTCCATAGACTTTACGTCGACAGAATTACATCCCACTACTTGTTCATCAATTTTGGTACCTTAAGGGTCGTATAATGACAATGACATTTATTTATACGTAGCTAGCCTATTCTCCACTCAACTGAATGTATGTATATATATTGTTTTGAATACGCGAAACAACCGCATTGACTGATTATTATTTGATTTAGATTAGCTTTCGTGAGAGTGCTGTCTGGTTCTAAAAGCATTTTATTTCTGTGATGAATGCGAATATTATTTAAGCCGTGCTATCGAGCTTAAGAGGTATTCCTAATTCCTAATGCAGATGAATACTCATTGGTTTCTAAAGAGTGGTCTTCTTTTATGTTTCAGAAGTCCGATACCCATTTCTTAATTCATGCCGGCCATGGAAACCTATAAGTGGAGAACTGGTTTAAGTAGTGCCGCCGATAGCTTGCAGTGTTCGTCGTGTCGGTGTATATAGCAAAAAACTTTGACGCTCCGGTGTCAGCATTGCTTATGGTTGTAATACCAGATGAGCTTTGTCGGACCTATTCGTCAAAGTTACCCTGTGAATAAATGCAGCATGAATATATTGATAAAGGACAAAGAAAAACCTGAAAGTCTATTGGGGACTCTGTCAGTAACCGGAGGATGAACCCATCCAGATATAGTCAAATGTTTACAGGTCAAGAATATTTCCATGCTTATCTCTATATCGTTTCAGGCTCTACCACTGTTCAATATAAAGGGGACGAACACGAATGCCCCAGCCCTAAAAATCCGACTCAGAATCAAAAAAAAAACTTTATGAAACAAATAAATGTACCTGCAATTACCAATAGCTGACTTAATAGCTGACTTGATAATTAATGAAACCATCAGCACTTTAACTGATGATGGTGAACTACATATTTGAACAAAACTCCCAAGCTTAGCGTATTTTATGGTGATATCGCAAGCTTTGAGTAACAACTTCGTAAGGAAATACCTATTTTAATGATTTAACGTTCTTCGTATTGTTATGTTAGTACCTCGGGATTTTCCAATAATCATACTTCATGCAATTTAAGTTTCTTTTATCACCATTCTCCCACTGCTCTTTAATAGTAGGAAACCTTTATTTTTTTCATTTGATTAGAAGATGGGTCTTACTCTGGAGACTTCCGGGGAAACTACACTACACAGATTTCAAATTAACCCATGAAGGAGCACCTTCCTTAAGTCATGAATATTGTACACACATCAAAATCAAGAAATTTTATTTGTTTTTTCTTTTCTTTTTTTTTTCTTCACTTCCTTTTTATGTCATGGATTCATCGGAGTAAAATCCTTCATTTGTAATATCAGGAAGAACAAGATACTACATATTTGCATGTAAATCCTTGCTGAAGGATGAGGAAATCAAAGTCAAGTTGATTTTCTGCCAAGTAAGAGCTTCTTGCCTTTAGTATCTACCTTATGTCGTATTCGCGAATCCTGTTTGTTTGTTTTGTTTCCGTTCTTCATGCGGCTGCTTGGTTCTAGGTTGTATATTTGCTTTGGTTTAGTTTTGGAAAAGTAAATTACTATGTCAGTACGATGGATGGATATACAAATGTAGGTATACGTATGAATAAGTCACCATGCATATCCCTTGTTGATTTCCCAGGTGATCCATGTTGGCAATGCTTAAGAGTCCTTTGGGGGATATGCGGTTGTTGTATACTTACATGCAATTTCAAGCACGAAAGAATCTGTATGTGTTAGTAAAAGCAACAGCTGCAACCGGTTGCATGGAGGATTGAAACATATGGAGTGAAAGTGAGGAAAAGGCTGTTAGTTCTTGTCCCTTTTAATAATTGAGGTATATTGTTTTTTTCTAGCCACAAAAGGATATACAATTTGTCTTTTATGTATGTAGGTATGTACGTGCGCCATTTCTTTAAGGATTTATATTACAAGCAGTAAATGGTGGGAATGATAAAATTAAAACGAAGGTCTATTCGTCCCGGTTTTACCTGAGAAATTGAATTAAATGAATATTTTAGTTGTGTTCGATTTAATGTCAAATACTCATAGTAGTGAATTGATGGATTGACTTATGGTAAGACTTTTACAACGTCTGTTTAACTTCAGATTAAAGATAAAAGTTTGTCTGTAAGGGAAATATAAAAGTTAAAAGGGTGGTGTTGGTATTGGAATACTTAATAATGAGTTAAGGGAGTTTATCGAATGAATTTTGTTCGTATAAGTATAAATTCGATATTCAATTCAAGTCTATTAAAAAAAAAATGAATGACTGGACCGTACTTACTTGCACCTTTATGCTGAAAGGTTATAAATTATTCAGGATTGAAGTTTAAGTGAAAGTCAATAGTCGGAAACGATAGATGAAAAATTCCACTAATTTTTTTATATGTCAGTCGGGCATAAGCCCATCCTTCGTGTTAAGCTTGAGTTGGTCAATAATTAAGCGACGTCAAGCTAGAGTCTACGCGTGACAAAGTACGATAATCGAGTAGTTTTTAAAATTTTTTAGAGTTTTCGAGGAGAAATCTCTCTTTCAACACATCTAACCTTGAACCTTCTGCGAATATTAACTCTTTCAACACCTCTCCATTATTCCATTCCAGTCTGGAAAACGTAAAGTGAATACTTTCCAGAAGTCCAAGAGAAAGTCCTAGGACGAAAATTCGGAACATAACTGGTATTTTTAACAAAAAAATTCCCAATTTCTGGGTATAGGTTAGGAAATCTAACTCTGAACACAGTTGAAAGTCAAACTTAGACAAGCCTTCAACGCTTTGCATTGCCTATACCCAGGCATCCTTATAATCTCTTAATAAGGTATAAGGACTACCAGCACATGAATAGTTGCTCTCACGTAGTAGCAATTTAACGAAAATATTAAATAATGTATATTAAGACATGTTGATACTATGGTAAGTAACAAAGGTGAAGACGTTTTCGTATATGTAGTTGTCGATTAAAGTCTCTCCTCTGACAGAACTTATTCGGTAGAATTCGCATTGAATTACAAACTAAATTGAGGTGCTAAAAAAACTATTTTCTTTTAAAGTTATAAAAACTATTGAAGTGAAGAAAAACAGCAGCATTTTACCAGAAATACCTTTATAGGTAGGTGTGTATGAAATTTAATAAAATTATATTTGTAAATTTTGCATGATATTCCAATGAAGGTGGTACATGAATGGGATGGTAAATGATTATCAGCATTATTTCTGTATTTATTCTTCCATTCTCATCACTCTCTCTCTTTCTCTCTCTTTCTTTAGTTTTCTCTCTTTCTTCATCTAGCTTTCGGTTCATTGTAGTAAAAACCTTAGGAAGTAATTATCCCTTCGATTTTTTCGTATTTATGATTTTGTTTTTATTTGTTCCTAAATATAACACATTTATGCGTTTTTAGGTAAAATTTCATTAATTTAATTTTGTATATAAGTTATGTTAGTTTTACATGTATAATATACTTCTGTCTTATATGTAAATATATATATATATATATATATAGGTTACTTACTTGCCATTACTTATATATAATTTTAAATATAATTTAATATTTAGTTAATAATAGACAGCGTAGCATAGGAAGACGTCAATACCTGCATAAGACATTTTAGCCATATTTTCTTTTTTATATATAATTTGTTAATATCCATTTAATATTTCCATAAAAATGTTTATTTTTAAGTTTTTTTTTTTTTTTCATTTAACATTGTCTTGTTGATGTTTGTTTAATTTTTTTTTTTTTTGTTTAACTATTTGTTTTGTTTTTCTATTTTCTTAAAATTGCAATGTCTTGTAAAAAGGAAAAAATGTTTATTTTCTTTATACACTGTAAGTTTGCTACACAACAATACAAAAATCACGAAATTCTGGAAATGTCTTATGATCTATTTTTATCTTAATTTTTGGATTTATTTGTTATTAAATTTGAACCTATTGAAATATTAAAATTGATAATACTCAAAAAGGGTTTAAAAGGGACTTTTATTTTGTTTTATTTTGCAGGTTGAAAAAAGTTAAATAAACAATAAACAGCTTATTGACTAGTTTTCTTGCGAATAATATTAAAGCATTGATTTATATTTATTTATATATACAGTATACTATCGTGGGGTAGTAAATAAATTGGGCATTGTATAAAATATGTATTGATTAAAGGTTGCTACCAAAAACTTATGAACAAATTATGTAAGTGTACGTTAATGCAGTCTTACCAAAATCCTTTAAAAAAATGCTTTTGCAAGAGAATATATATAAAAGATTGTATTTCATAGTTTGCTTTTATAAATAATTGTTATGTGGATAGTGATAGAGCGAATGGGCTAATTGAAGATACAAAATAAGTACATACATGTATTTAAATATACATATAGAAAATGCTTCACATCAAATCTGGTATCTATCGTTTAGTCCAAAACTTTAATAATTATAGTAAATTACAAATAAGAAACAAGCGACTTTGTAATTATATAAACAAAACAAGGAAATATTAACTAAATTAAAATACTCAATTCATGCTTTATTAAATATACGTAGTCTCTTAAATATTTTTGAAGTAGCTTGTATACTTTTTGAGGGTTTTGGTCTATTTTTTGAACATATTTAAAATAGACTGTGAGCTCACACATTGGTGTATCTTTTGATGGTATCCAACACAGTATGCCATAATCTATCAATATTAGTTTATTATAAACAAAAAAAAATGCATTAGCAATATGTCTAATACCGTCTTAACAAATTTCCTTTAACAATTGTGCCAATAAATCCAGATAGAGTCATTCTTATTATACCCTGTCCTGATGGTATATTAAGCTTGACACATAGTTTGTATGGTATGGTTGACATTGATATCTCAAACAAATTAATTTAGCCATGTCATCACTGATTAGGTTTTTTTTAACAAGTCTGCTCAGCTAAAGGACTACAGAAACGGTGACATCTTCGGGATTTCACACCAATACATTAGAAGGCCAGGGATACGATCTGAGAGGGGAAAACTGACAAAAGTAGTAGCCTATATTAAATGAAATACATGGAAGGCTACTAGAGTAAATTCCAATTCTATTTATGCTATTTAATCTACCCTTCTCGTTCTTGTGATATGGCGCACTATTGGAGGTGGAACAACGCTATACAAGTCAACACAGGCAGGACTAGGACTACGTTCTAAGGATTAAAGAATTAGATAATTCCGCCGTACTTTCTAGGATAGTCGGCAAATAACTCGATATCTTTGTCTTAAATATTAAGCTACGATTTTGTTGTCTTTAAAACTATAACTTCCGGGTGTACAGGAAAGAAGGCATTTTTAAAGAGCAAAGCTACGGTTTGATCCGAACACCGTTGATAAGAGAATCGTAAGAGGCCCTAGAGCCGTTTTTTATGAAGACGTGCAAGGCAGTGAGCTCGATTAGGACTTCTATGATCGCAGTAGGAGTTTCTCTCATCATACCTGTAATGCAAAACCACGCGAGAAGTTCAATCTTGTATATGTAGATACAGTTGGAGAGCCTCGGTCTTTCAATTTAGCATATTGTCCCCAGGTTCTGCTACAGCATTCCCAGCTACCTACGAACAATAGCCCTGATCTTCCTGCTCTTAAGAATCATTCAACTTCAATAAGGTCAGTGCACTTTCAATCCCTGAATTTCAGCATAATAGGATAAGAACTCAATCATCACCATGCAAACTTCTTGCACAAATGTGATATGGAAAGTTCACGTGTCTTCGAGTGTAACACACAATACCAGTGGTGGTAATTTATATATTTTTGCAATACATAATAGCACCAGATGTTTCTCTTTGGCTAGCCAACTTTGATAATAACTTGTGTTTCCAAAAGTTTCCATCATTTTCCAGTCTTTGAGTATCAGTATGTTCTATCCTTCGGTGGAGCATGCAAATAGAGAGGGAGTTCAATTAACTTGTCGTGCGGAATTGGATGTTTCGAGTTGCTTGGAGGCATTTTTTTTTATCGACATGGTAAAATAAAGTATAAATCACTTTTCCCCAAACAAAGAATAAGTTAATTACAAGCAGTGAACAACCATCTGCAGGCAGGTCCTTAAGGCTTGTCAATGAAGTAAAATTCTGGAAAAAGTAATCTGAAATCTGTCAGAATGCGAAACTTTGTTTTCATATATTCGTGAGTACCTACATATCATTTTGACCTCACCAGAGGCATTTTTTTTTTGTCTGCTATTTTTGGCAGATTAACAGACTACTAATACCTTGCTCTTGCTTGATATGTCAGTATGAGTAGTATGAAAGTGTTTTCCTTTTTTTAATATGGACGATAATGTTATAACATCAAATTACCCACTTCATCGAGGTTAATCACATAAATGAAATATCCCATATAATGCTCAAACACCACGACCCAACAACTACAATACAAAGCAACAATCCTGCTATCCAAAACAAAATTTTATGTATTTTTATTTCAATTTCGGAAGGTGCAATCCACTTCACATGAAAACACAATTCATGCTTCTATTAGGGCTAATTAACTGTACAGGTTATGTCGTCGTAATAGCCTACTTAAAGAGTCCTTCACATCTGAGAAATCTGCTCTGCTCTTGACATATCATAATGGAGGCGACGTCAAGTTTTGTCCTGACACAAAGAATAAAAAAAAATCCTGAATACATTCATTTTCCGCTCTCAGTGTAGTGGGGATCTATGAAAGCAGAAGATATGTACATATATACCCATACATATGTAACTCCTACACATGACTTTCTCCATTTGAGTTCATAATTCGTGTTCCACTTTTAAAACACTTCCTATACATTTGAGTGCTTGTCTAATTGCAAAGCGTAGGTGTAAGTGTGCCGCGTAGCGTAGCCGTATTCAAATGTAGGCTTGTATACCTTGAAGTGCTGATGCCGGAAAATATCAAGAATAGTTCAAGGGCCTGACTATATACAGGGCTAAAATTCGATGGTGGTACTTCTACTAGTCGGAAGAGTGATGAACTCACGAGTGAAGGCATTTAATGTTTTAATTAAATGTTGATAGGAAGCCCTATAAATAGAAAAATTGTAGTTTTTATGGTACAAAGGAACTGTGATTTAAACGGAGTGGGTTGAATTATTGACTGTTGTGATTGGTAATTTAGAACTTTCGATGGCACTGAATCGATTTTTATTTTTTTATTTGGAGTCACATGATTGCTGTCATTTAACAATAGAAATCGATTATAATGCCACATTTGTTCGTGGTGATTTTGGAAGGTCATAAGTATATAGGTATGTATACAGGTGTGTACATATGTATATGGGCTTTGTCAAAGGAGTTTAATTATTGAATTTGACATGGCACATGGCAAAGAAAATACCTATGGTTTAACTAGGAATGAAATAACACCTCACAATCATCGGGAAGTATTATGTACATATAGCTAGGTACTCGTACAAAGAAGTAAAATTCAATATTTTGCAACTGTTTTCGAACAGGTCATAGATGTAACTACGAGCAACATGATCCATCGGAAGAAAAGTAACAAAGTTAGAACTCGGATGCAGTGGTCCTTTTAATCAACTATCACAACTCTCACTTTAAGAAGAGATCAGGAGTATCAGAGGAACATGTTAGTATCTACTAAGTCCACAACTGTTCAAATGTTTACACTACGGCAGATCCTCGAGAAATCCCAAGAAGTCCAGATCGAAACTCCCCATATTTTTATCGATTGTAATGACAGCATATGACAGCATTTATAGAGACGAGCTATACAGAGCCATGTTTAGTTTTGGCATACTTGCCAAACTCGCCAGATTGTGCGGATTGCTGCTCCTCCATAGAAGTCGGAAACAATCACAGCGATCTTTCATGACAAAAAAGGTTATGACACCGACCTGCCACTGGAGCGTTTGCAAGTATTGGAACAGAAGCTGCAAAAATGGTTTTTGTTGTGAATGAGGGCAAAAACAAGTATATGCTGTCAACAAGAAGGGACACACAACATCGACGAATCGAACAGAACGTCACAATAGATAGCTCTAACTTTGAAGTAGTTAGGGACTTTGTCCACCTCGGCTCCGCTATAAACTCTGACAACAACATCACATCAGAAATTAAACGCAATTGAGTAACAAGGCCTTGTCAAGAAACACTAAAGAGACCTTATATAAGACCTTTATCATCTCAGTTCTACTGTATGGTGCAGAGGCATGGACGTTACCGAAGGCGGATGAAGATATCTTTGGTCATTTTGCACGAAAAATTCTTCGGATGATTTGCTGTCCCGTTTGCGTTGACGTAATTTGGAGGAGGAGATTTTACAACGAACTCTACGAGCAGTAGAGCGACATCAATCTGGTCAGAAAAGTTCGCATCAGTTGTCTAAGACAGCTCTGATATTTAGAGCGAATGGACATCAACGCTCCGTCCCGAAGAGTCTTAGAATCCAACCCGGAGGGACCACGCAGTAGAGGAAGACCTTGCCTTGTGGCGCGCTCAAGTGGAAGAGGACGTCATCCTCAACCAACTTGGAGTGTGCAACTCGAGGCAGTTAACCAAAGATTACGCTAGCTGGAGAGGCTTGTTGATTATCTTCATTGCATCAGAAACAATTCAGGCTAATAGTGCGGTAAGACTTAGGCAATTATTTCCCTTACTTTTGCGGCTTCGGTATGAAGACTACTCTAATCTCCCTCCAGCTATTAGGTATGTGTCTAGTATTAGGCTGAATTTGAAGATTCGAGTAAAGGAGAGAATCAGTTGTCTCTGTTGCCAAAAGCACTAAAGATATCATCCATGTCATCTAGTTTGACAATCATTTCGTGATTTTATACTGCTTCTAATTTGAATTGGAAGGTGAAAACGACATATGAAAACTAATAACGAATCCTGTAGGTGAAACATCTAACACTACATTGAGAGTGCTGAAAACAAACTCGATTCTGTCAGAACCTACACATATTTTTGAAGATTTCCATCGTCTTTCTTCAAGCAAAACTTTAAACTAATCTCTACCTATCCTATGCTTTCCTTTTTAAATAGAAAAATTTAATTTGTTCAAGAATTTAAAATATTCTTAGTGGTTTAATTTTATTCTGCCTCCACTCTGTTATTTGTAAAATTCGATAATGGATTACTGAGGCATTACTCAAGATTTCTGATCCTATTTCTTTGGTCGTTGAAGTATCCTGTAAAGTTTCAAAAGCTATAAAGTACATACATTTTATTCATGACCTTAGGGTTGCATGTGTTGGCCGATTTCAATTAACAAGCTAACACCAAGTAGTTAGCTTAAGTTCTCGCAAAATTGAAAATCACATTTCATATCCTTTCCATATCGCTTAGGATGTTTGGCAAATGTATCTGCAAGCAAATGTGGCTTGGATATGCTCTATATTATAAATGGCCAATTGTGGAATAGATTAGAGAATGCCATCATGCTTCAGGGGTATTTGTATCTGAAATGGACATGACTGTGTATTTGTCATAGCTTTGTTGTATCAGTTCATTTGTAGATATTTCCATACATGAATATTTTTCAGGTTTGTTATGGAAAAGGATTGAGTTATTATTTCTTGAATTAATAATAGCAAAGTGATGAATGCTCAAAATAGTTTAAATTAGAGAAGTCGTTCTTAACAAGAAATATACACGAGTACAAATTTGGTATAGTTTATTTGCTTAATATGGAAGCGGTATTGAGGTGTGTAGGTGAATGAAATATTTTTTCCATGAATTCGGAAAGATAGTTATCTGAATGTTTCTATATGTATATGTATGCATGTATGTATAATAAAACCAGCTAGTGGGACATATTTTATAAAAAAACAGAACAGAAAAAAAAAACTAATTCTGATTAAGCAATACATATGTATTTCTTACCTCATTTAAGTAGAGTGGTTGAAATTGATAAACTTAGTTTTAGTAAATAGTACGGGATGAAGCACCTAAGAAAAATGCAAAGTCGTAACTCATATAAAACTATCGTCGTACAATCAGATACATTGCCGAGAGTAAAAAGATATTGGTTGGTATTACATAACATAATTGGGTACTATAATGAAGGCTACATCGTCCCGACAATAAAAAATAAAATGAAAACAGAGATCGTCCTCTACCCTAACTAGAGAACAATACTACTGTGAGACTCAATGGTTCGCCACTCCAAATCTCAGATAATACGACATATATTCGACCGAAAGCTGACCTGAAAAGAGAACACACCCGAAAAGATAAAGAACGTATCTATAGAAAAAATTTAAGCCTTAGCTTGCAAATATCCACTGGATGTACAAAGCCATCATCAGACTCATACTAACTTAAGGATGCATGGCCCTGGTGACCTTTAACAGGAAAGGCCACATACTTTATGGAACTGATTAAATTCCAAAGATTAGCTTGCATAGGCAGTACAAGCAAAATTTGAACCACACACTGACTGCAATAGACTTGCATTTAAAGGAAATAGCTGCAAAGAGTGCAGCACATTTAAAACAATCCAATTTTTGGAAAGAGGGCTACGCAGAGGGCTACCCGGACACCTGGGTAGTAACACAGATTATCTAATACCTTTCCCTCACTTCAGCCTAAGCGTTAAAACAAGTTTCCTTTCAAGAGAGGATTGAGCAAGGAACGATGTGAGATTGATCTCTGGAATCTACTCGTCCGAAATTAAAAGCTCATTCAATTTCCAAACTACGGCAGTGTGTTTCGAGCGAAAATATTACACTCACAGGAAATCACAATGTAACACTCTGGTGGGTTTCGGGACGCACAGATATCCAAGGGAACGAACTGACTGACAATTTATTTTTAGTATCGGAATAAGGGGGATTTCGGCATTGATTTGTTAGACTACCTCGTCAATTGCCAGTTCGAAGTCAAAATTTCTAAGTTCACAGTGAACCGAATGGATAGAAAACGGTGTTGTTAAAAATATACTTGATGGTTAAAAAAATACTTGCCTAAAGTTTTCCTTCTTAATGTGGACAGAAGAGAAACTGTGTTATGTGTATTAAACATTGCCCCATTAGGGCACTTATTTGATGGCTAATACCTGTCCTATTAATATAGATTAATCTGGTTGTATAAAATAAAAAAATAAGAGAAATTATAGCGCAAAGTCCGGATATTAATTGCTAACTACGATTTCGTAATTCTTAAAAGTCATCAAAACGTGTCCTTATCAGACAGCAATAATATGTAAAGTAAGTAATATATATATAGTAAAGTAAGTTGTAATAAAGAATAACGATACATTAATAATTAGAAGATTAACTCTTGTCGACCGTTGCTGCTTTAAGCTAGGAAGGAAACTAAGGCCTTATCATCACAGTCTGATACAGAGATGAACTCTATCAACGGAGGGCGAAATCCTTAACTGACAAAATTTAAATATGTATGTACTCGGGCTCATTCTATGTAAGACAGTCATAATGCTTTAATTGGAAACTCAGGAGAAAGATTTTGATAGATTTTAACCCTTTAAAAGACTCATTTAAAAAAATGTCAGATTTAACAAAAGTACTTGTAAGATATCAGAAGCTCGGGAATACTTGCATAAATATGGATAAAATTTTGTTTTTTTTGGCCTTAGTCTTTGGAATAATTTAGAACAAATAATTCGAATCGAATTTAATAAGGTTTACTGAGGCGACATGGTTTCAGAAATCGTTTAGAATCTTACACGACACTATATAGAATTTGTAGTTTAGGAATGTCAAACATCCCTAAAAGTATTGATGGTCTATGTAGAAACAAGATGAATATAGGATACCACGGAAATCGAAATAAAAGCAGACTCTTGTTTACCTTGAAATTGCATCGGATACGTATTGAAGCTACAGTAAATCAAATCGGGTACGATTATGTCAAAATCTCAGATGTCGGAGTCATGTTTACTTTAAACTTATTGATAGAAACGCATAAAGTATATTTTATTTTTATTTTTTTATAAAAAGAAAGTTTATATTGTAAAACAAAAAATTTTATTAATAATCTTCACAATACAAACCTGAAAAGCAAACGACCGTTTTTGAAATGGATTTCTACTCGGCTTGTAAATAAGTATCTAAAACGAATCAAAATCTTAAATACTGTTGTATACGAGTAGAAAAATTCTATAGAGCACTAAGAATTTAATAAACAAAAATAGTTGAAAAATAAACAAGTTTGTACTTCAATTGCTCTATTCGCTTCATCATTTATCCAATGAAATAAAAGAAAATAAATTAAAAACATAAAACATTGTAAAATATGATTATCTAAAGGTAGTTATATTTTCACTTAGTTTCTAGCATACAATCACTCTAAATCTAGCACACTTAAAGCACGATTTCTAGTTATGCTGGTTAATCTTAGGGCAATAATGGGATTAATCTGAAGGGTAATACATATTTTAATATACAAATATTTTATCTTCTTCATATAACATTTGACAGTTTTTGTTTTTTAGTATAATTCCCTAGCTACAAATTTATCTCAATAGTTTTTATACTTTTTACACTTATCCGAACTACTTAAGTATTCTCTGGTCATATTTAACACTCCGTGACCTTGAAAGATTTCGTAGATTATGCTGCTTATTTGACATAAAGAGAAAAGTGTAGTCAGTATTTATATACAATAGTTATAAACAGATTGATTTATATATACAAGACGAAAAACTTAACAGTCTAATTTAGTACTTTTATTATATTAAGCGAATTATGGGAATTGTGTTCGCTTTTAGTACAAAAAAAAAGTGATTCTCTAGATCGTAGATACATTAATTTTTTTTTTTTGGTTTTTTTTTTATACATAGATGGTACATATGTTTATTGTTCGCCAATCCCACATTTTATGGATACACAAGTTCATAATTTATTTTTTGTTCGAATTGAACTTACATATTTTAATGTGTTTACGTTTTTTTTTTAATTTAAAATAGTATTAAATATTATTATCTATTTGATTTCAAATTGTTTAACACTGATTGTTTTTTGTTAAGCTTCATTGGTTTTTAAAAGTTTTTTTTACAAATTTATTTTATTTGTTTTTTTTTCATAAAAATACAATAATTGTTGCACATCAAAAATAATGAATTTTGGTTTTTTTTTCTTTTTCATTTTGCTAAGGAATATTATGTAATTTGATCTCTTTTTTTGTTTGTTTATGTGTAGGGGTGGTTTCATTTGCAATTTATTTAACTGCTAACTTTGTTTGACAAATAATTTTTTTGGTCTTTGATTTGGGCTGGATTATTCCATTCTAAATTGTTCCGTTAACGTCAGATTTATTCAAATTTTTAAATTTTTTCGGTTATTCTACAAATTCAACATTCAGATTTTTTTTAGATTGCGTTTTTTTTTTTCGTTTTAGAATGAGATTAAACATTTTTCTTTTGGTTTGCTTATTGATTTTTGAACAGACAGGTACACACAAAAGCTGTAAAATTTGTCTTTGAATGTTTTAAAAGTTTTTTTTTTCTTTTAACATGATTAGAGATAATAACATTTAGTTAGTGTTTTGAAAGATTACATAAAATAACTTCTTGTAGTCGTATAATTTGATAAGGATTATTTTTCGATCAATGTGTTTTTTTGTCTGATTTATTGCATAGAAATTAGTGTCGAAGATATAAATCACATAAATAAATTTTACTTAAATAAGTAAATTCCGATTGGTCAAGTAGGGAACTGAAAATGGGTATTTGTAGCAAAATGCCTCTACGAGTTTTTACTCTCAACTAAAAATTACTGTACCTTATGTATCTCCTGTGATCCGGTAAGCACGTATACAAAATACTTTCTGGGTGGTGTTGAGCATTTACTTAAGTTAATTTGTTTGTCCATTCTTTTTAATAGATTTTGAATTACTAAAGTGGGCACGTGACTCAGAGGTAAGTGCATCGGACTAATGAGCGAGAGGCTTGATTTTCGATTCCCAGACCATAGCAGAGCTGTTTGACGGTTGCACCTCTCGCGAACATCTGATAAACGTCCGAAAGTAAAACTGTTATAATAAAGTATCTAGAAATAAAAGATTAGCCTTTGAACACGGTATTAAACAGTAGGCACCGATTAAAAAACCCGATTCTAAGCTTAGTCCCACCGTTAAGATGGAACTTTACGAAAACAAAATTACAGTGGATTCCTGCTTCTTCTTTCGCAATAACTAGACAATTCCCAAATGGACCGCTCGAGCAGAAATGATTGAACCTGATGGGGAAACTAAGAGGTTTGAGATCGATTGTGCAGAGTGAAACCCCAAACAAGCACAAACCAAAAAATCACACAGAATTTTTAATGTGATCAGAGTTAAGCAAGGTAAAAATCATGTGATAAACATGCATATGTCTTTAATAAAATAGACAAAAAATGATATCGCCAAATGAGTCATTAGTTAAAAAATAACAGCTGCATGATTGATGGTGGAACGTACAACAGAGCACATTAATCTCAACAAACATTTATTCACACTTAGATTGGAAGATACAACAATTTGCACCAACTCTCAGGACGACGAAGACAGCATAGACCACTTCCTTTGCCATTGCGTTGCAATATCGAGGTTCAAAAGAAATAAAAGTGATACCCAACGATACCGGATTTAACACACATTAGACAGAAAACAATCGGTGATATACTGGTATTTTCCAGGCGGACAAAATACTTTTCCCATCAGTCTTCATCCTCTGAATGATCCCAACATTTAGTGGCTTGGTAAACGAAGACGAACGGACGAACTATGTTTTAAATGTCATCATCGGTTTATTTTCTTTGTTATTCCACAGGGCCCAGGCTAACTACTTACCATTTGCCATTCAGTAATTCTCAAGTTACTCGTTGGGACGAGTAATTTTGTGAGGCAATCAAAGTGTCCTAGACTTCGAAATAATGAGTTTCTTATCAAAATCCTACAATGTTCCTATTTATTACTCGTTCGTAATATATATTGGATGGGAATTATATATGTACATACGTACATACATGCATAACCGTGTTCCTTGACATTGTAAACCAATTTTCAGTTGTTCTGCAAATGCTATCCTTGATTAATGTTGGCTAGACAACAGCTCGCTATAATTATTTTTCCATCTTTTGTCAGTAGTAAATCCGTATCGTGTCGAAACATCTTGTAAGTATTATCGCTGTTGTATTTTCGAAGTAAAGCAAATTTAATAAATGAAAACGTGCCTTCAAGTCAATCCAGTGGTTTTCGAGTTATGGGTGAGTTTAAAATAAATTGGAATTGTACTTGTACTTTGTAAAACTTATGTAAGTCTACAGATATCAAGTGTCATATCCCATTTAACCATTTGTACTCAAAATTCTGTCCAGTTCTCAGTAATTGTGCTCATGTATCTATATCTTTTAGATTGAAAACATAAGATAAAAACATGGAAATAGTATATCTCATTTTAAAAAAGATGCAATTACAATGTTTTACTATCGGTCGTAACAATAAGCAAATTTGCTTTCAATAAACAAAATGTCTATCTAACGAATTTTTTATATGACGTTATTTTTTTGTTTTACTTTTATTGTTTCGTTTTTGTTTTTTGTTTTTCTTTTTTTTTAGGTTTTTTAATTTCTATTCATCTTTACAAAAAATAGTTCATTTTAAAAAAATCCTCCGATATATACATACAAGAGCATACAAGTTACAAAAAAATTAATGTTCCCTATAAAAAATGACAAACTTCAATCACTTCACTTCACTGCAAGTGTGTGTGTGTGGCATGTTAATAATGTATCAGTTTCTCTCGTCAGTTATTTTGTATTTTTACTCATTTTCATATATATTTTTATTTTTTTTCTTATTTACAAAAAGTTGTTTCATTTTAAAAAATTATTGTATTTTGTTCACTTTAACAAAAATATCTTAATATTTAATCATGAATTGTTGAAGAGATTGTACACACTTTTTGTGACTTCTTCAGCTTTATACTAATTTTACTAATACTCTCTCTTAAACATCTGTATACTAAAAACCAAATGAAGAACGAAAATGATTTTTTTTTTTAAAAGTTTTTCTTCTCATAATTTAGTAGGTACGTTGTTTGTTTAAATACAAAAGAAACTAAAGAAAAAAATCTAAATTAACGAGAAATACAGATTTAAATTCTTAAAAAGACTAAACAGGATAAAAGGATTCTAACGGGCCATGTGTGTATACTAGAGGCAAACGAACCATTGCCTAAGGCGGCCATACCAATGCTGGGCGGTGCTGTTGCTGATGATGTCTCTGTCCTTTCGACTTCGACTGAAAATAGAAAGGATGTTAAGAAATTAATTGAATGGTATCTTAAATCCATTAAAAAAAAGAAACAATAAAAGCAGCCTTTACTGAAAAGATTAACATTTTGTGGGGTAATCAACGAAAGGCAAACCTATGTGAGGGCGGCGACAAAGTGGCGCCCAGCGGCGGCGACTTCAACTCTCAACTGTTGGATCAGCGTTGGCCGTTCAGCAAAGTCTGTATTTACGACCTTCGCTGCGGCAGTATAACAACAAGGGCAAAAAGGATATCTTGAGATTATTTCGCTCAATGATTAGCAATGGGCTCCTCATGCCAAGGATTAGGACAGAGGACATTTCAACGATATTGAGGGTATTTCACGTAATTCCCTTTTTTCGTGCTGTCAGTTTATTTGTATCTTTTTCTTGTGTATAGATATGCTTACGTATGTGCTGAGTGGTATCTTTATCGAATCGAATCAGTTGAACCTTAAGTGTTGTAAGATATAAAAATAAAGATACACTTAACTTCATGGCAACAGAATTCATTGAGTATGGAAAGCAAACTTTTTGTTATGTGCAAAGTTTATTGGAGTGTGGGGGGAATTTTTTTTTAAATTTTTTAACAATACAACTAAGTATTCAAGAGAGGCAATCATAAAAGTTTCTTAATATAATTTAGACGACACATGATGGATTGAAATACTACAGTCCACTGTAAGAAAAGAGATATCCGGATTATTTAAAGATGTTTGTCTTGCCGTCGCGTCGGTATTCCAAGTAGAATCCTATAACAGCCATACTTTTCAATGCCTCTAAGGTGGTTAGCATGTGGATCTTTGACGATTCAAAGGGTTCAGCCATAATACATATAGTACTACCTGTGCAATAATGACTAACGAATTAAGTACTCCTTTTTTTGACACCGTAAAGTGGTTACATAAATTTCACAATAGCAAGGTGGATGAAAGCATTTTATTTAAGGATAGACATACATCAAGAGCAACTGCTAGGTGACTAAGAATGTAAACAAATTAATAACTACGATTTACTTATAGAGTAAAGCCAGATTTTATCCCTAGTCTCATTACTATATCAGGTTTAATTTTACATTCATCTGTTCCAGGTCTGCCATGATTCTTGAATGCATTACCCAAGATGGTTATTTTTGCAATCTTCGTATCCGGTTCCGATGGATTGTATCTTTCCTGTATGTTTAAAATTTTTGTTGGGATACCACCAAGATCCCGCCAAGAGGATCAACGAAACAAATGGAAAAAAGAAACTTGGCGTGGATGCAGACAATTTCCCCCGACTCAGCAAAAAAATTAGCACACAAATTTTGCATCAAAATGGGCCGCAAACAACAATCAGGTGGGACTTGCACAATTTCACAAACATCTACAACACGTGATTTAAGGTTCCCTCGTCTTCATAAGTATGTGTATATGTTGAACAATATCGTAGCGATTCATACGCAATCTATTTTTGAGCCCTGTCAATCATTGTTTTATACTCCTTTATCACTTCACATTTTTTTCCAGTCTTCTGTGAATATTCAGAAAGTATTTCCTAAAGTTCAGTTTCGGTATGGTGTAGTCGATCAAATCCCTACGCAAAAGATTCAAAATGTTGTTAGCATGTCAACATCCTTCTTCTCTAAGACTAACCGCGGAATACGCTGATATATTTTTAACATGGAGGTTCAGTAGTATTTATAAGGTGCAGAAGCGCTTAGCACGAGTAGTGCTTATAGCCGCAGTTCTCTGTACTTTGTTCAGTTGTTTTGTGTCATACAAGTGATCCAACTGGGGGATAGGGAGTCCCATTGGGATATACATTCAAAAGACCATCTTCGGTTGACGTACCTACTTCTAACCGAAGGATTTACTGGAGGCATGAAAGCTTAGACAGGCAGAAGAGGAGAGATACCCCTTCCGTTGTCGACCGAGGTTTTTTTTTTATAAAGGCGGAGAAACTTAAATTGAAATTAAACACATAAAATTTTTTTTAATATCCTTGAAATTGGCTTTGAATTTGGCAGATGGTTAGGTTAGGTATGTGGGTAAGCGAGTGGATGAATCCACAACGCCACACTCACGTCAATATAGACCCGTGTGATACCCATAGAGAATGTCCCTTGCCCATTGGTTAATCCTAGTTCTACAAATATGGTTCCTATGAACTAGCAAACCATTCAGTTGATTTGATCTAGTTCCAAATGTCATTGACTGGTCTACCGGATAATTCTTCTAGGTCACGGAAGAAGTGTCGATCTAGAAATTTAAATCTAAGTAAAGGTAATTATGGATGGCGTCGTAAGGTATATAGACGGCTGATCAAATCAGTGGGGAAGGCCCCCTCTGGTCAACTCTTACCAGCGTATGATCCATGTCGCTAAAGGTAGATAGAAGAAATACGTTAATGTGTTTACTGACTACTATACATGTTCTGCTCTTACATTCCGCGCTTAGCGGTGATGCGCTATAAATGGCAAAGTTCTTATGTCCCAACCCGTTAATCTTGCCACGGTAGATCCATGGCTCTTGATCCAAAGCAAAATCTGCATTACTTGCACGTAAGAAATAGATAAGATGCAATACTTACTTACTTACTTAACGGGCTCCCGACCCGTGAAGAGTTTCTGCCTGAGACACAGCAGCCTTCCACTCTCTTCGATCCCGGGCACGCTGCTTCCAGTTATCTAGACCAAGCGCTCTGGCATCCGCGATAGCTTGATCCTTAAAACGGAGGTTCGGTCTTCCTTGTCTTCTCGAACCTGGGGGCTGTGATTCGAAGATCCTCTTTGCTGGAGCATTATTGTCCATTCGGTCGATGTGGCCGAGCCAGTGTAGTCGACGTGTTTTGGCTTTTTGGACTACATCCACATCCTGGTACAGCTCATAGAGTTCGCGGTTATATCTTCTCCTCCATTCGCCCTCCTCGCATACGGGACCGAATATCCGACGAAGAATTTTTCTTTCGAAAGTGTTCAGTATTTGCTCTGCTTTCCTGCTTATCGTCCAGCACTCGGCTCCATACAGCAGAACTGGCAGGATCAAAGTTTTGTAGAGCATACATTTCGTCTTTCGAGTTAGGAGTTTTGACCCCATTTGTTTCGCCAAACCGAAGTAGCAGCGGTTTCCTAGGGTAAGTCTTCGTCGAATCTCCACTAAGTTGTCATTCGTGGAGTTGATATTTACTCCGAGGTAGGTAAACTCCTTAACCACTTCGAAGTTACTGTTGCCAACAGTGACGTTTTGTCCTAGGCGGTGGACAGATGCTTCTTTGTTTATTGACAACATGTATTTGGTTTTGTCCTCATTCACTTCAAGGCCAACACGTTTCGCCTCTTCTTCAATTGCTGTAAAAGCCTCTAACACGGCGCGCTGGGAGCGACCGATGATGTCGATGTCGTCTGCGTATCCCAGCAAC
The DNA here is from genome assembly GCA_905220385.1 of Xylota sylvarum. Classification (NCBI taxonomy): domain Eukaryota; kingdom Metazoa; phylum Arthropoda; class Insecta; order Diptera; family Syrphidae; genus Xylota; species Xylota sylvarum. The sequence continues at coordinate 64,837,037 of LR999958.1, read as the reverse complement.
TGGACAGATTTGTTGAAGATAGTGCCTTCCGTGTTCACACCTGCCCTGCGCACTATCTGTTCCAGCACAAGATTGAAGAAGTCACATGATAGCGCATCCCCTTGCCGAAATCCGGTGCATGTTTGGAATAGTTCAGAGGAACTGTCGCCGAATTGCACGTTGCACCGCGTGTTATCCAGCGTCACGCGGCACAGCTGGATCAGTTTAGCCGGGATCCCGAATTCGGCCATCGCCTTGTAGAGCTCAAGACGATGAATGCTATCATATGCGGCTTTAAAGTCGATGAAGAGATGGTGAGTCTCGACTTGAAATTCGTTGGTCTTTTCCAGGATCTATCTTAGTGTGAAAATTTGGTCGATCGTCGATCTGCCGGGCCGGAAGCCACACTGGTACGTGCCGATTAGTGTGCTGCAGAAAGGCTTCAGACGTTCACACAGTACGTTGGATAGGATCTTATATGCGACATTAAGCAGGGATATGCCTCGGTAGTTCTTACAAGACATAGGATCGCCTTTCTTGAAGATGGGGCATATAGAGCTGATAGTCCAGTCATCGGGCATGACACCCTACCAAAGCATCACCACCATGTTTGAAAAGCTCTGCTGGTAGACCATCAGAGCCGGCGGCCTTGTTGTTCTTCAGCTTTTTGATAGCTGAGCCGACCTCTTCAAAACTAGGAGGGGGGATGGATTCTTCATTGACTGGATGCGGGTTCTCTTCTTGCCCTATCACTCTCTCTACCTGCCCATTAAGTAGCTGCTGGAAATGCTGCTTAAATACATCTACTAATTCCTGTGCTTCGGTGACTAGGTTTCCTTCACTGTTTCGAAGAGCCTGCGTTCCGGGCTTGAAGCCAGCTGCCAGTTGCTTGGCTTTCCTGAAAAACATCCGGATGTTGTTCCTATCGCGGGACTCTTCGATATCCTTGAGCTGGGAGGCTGCGTGGGCCCTTTTCTTCTTACGCAGGATCTTCTTCTCCTCCCTTCTTCTGGTTCGATACTCTTCTCTCGCTGCTCTTGTTTTGCGTTGCAGCGCTTGCAAGTGTGCATTTTCTGTCACCTTTTTCCGGCGTACGCATTCATCATCATACCAAGGGCTCTTTTTGGGTGGTGGCTGGTAGCCTATGGTGGTCTCTGCTACCCCTTTGATGATGTCGCGATACTGGTTCCACAGATTGTTGGCGTTTGTGGATGGTGAATGCACAGCGGAGAGTCTCTCACTCAGGCGCTCCCTGTAGGCTCTGGCTACTCCAGACGTGCTAAGGCTTCCAACGTTGAATTTCTTTTTCTGGGCGGTCTGCAGCTTCTTCTCATTGGATAGTCGAGCTCTGAACTTGAACGTGGTCGATTTGGTTGGCGGTTCGACCATCTGGAGAGCGCCAGGTTGCTGTGTGGATTCGTAGTCTTGGAAACCTAGTGCTACTTATCACCGTATTACGAGCTGCTGCAAAATCGATTAGCCGGAAGCCGTTGTCTGTTGTCGTGTCGTGGAGGCTGTGCTTTCCAACTAATCCGCCGAAGATGTTTTCCTTACCGATTTTGGCATTGAAGTCCCCGAGTATGATTTTGACATCATACTCCGGACAGGCTCCGTAGGCTCCGTCCAAGAGGTCATAAAACTCCTCCTTGATAGAGTCTTCAGCTTCGTCGGTAGGGGCGTGTGCACATATTATGCTGATGTTTTGAAATGTAGCCTTGATGCGGATCACAGCCAGGCGATCGCTGATCGGCTTAAAGTCAATTATCATTGAGCGTAGCCGATTTCCCACGACGAATCCGCATCCTAACATGTGCAGTCTTTTGTGGCAGCTGTAATAAATGTCGCAATTTTTTCGTTTTTGCATACCTGATCCTATCCATCGTATCTCCTGGATCGCGGTAATATCTGCCTTGTACCGCGTGAGGACAGATTCAAGTTTTTGAGTAGCACCAGGAGTGTACAGTGTACGTACATTCCAGGTGCATACTCTTATGTCATAGTCCGTGTACGTTCCGGGTCGTGGTATTAAATGAGGGGGTTCATTATCCGAGGCTTGCGTCTCTCTCATAACTAAATTTTTTTTACGTGGTAAGGAGGTTACCCCGATGGCACAACCCCCAACCTGGAGGGCCAGTTCCATTTTTTGAAACCCCTAGGACGAGGGGCCGGTTTTAAACCGAAGTCAGTATCCCGCTTCGGGGATATGAGCGCTGCCGTTGGCCCAATAAGGGCTCATCCACCACCATCTCTTTTCCAAAAACCTGACGTATTCTTGGAAATCTTTATCGGCCTGAGCTCCGAATATGTCGAAGTAGCCCAGATAAAGTGTTGTGCTTCCGTTTGAAGCTTTAACGCCACCGTTGACTCCATCGAGAGAGTTCGTCCGCTGTCGTATTTATAGTGCTGCAATTTGCTCTTGGTCAACACTCGCGCTTATAAGTTTAGCAAGTCGGGTCCGGATGGACACCAACCAGTACCCGATGGCTACCACTAGGAGGTAAAATAAGCACAATTGATGCGCAGTAACAGTTACAACACTGGACGTCGCCAGGTTGACGCCAGTCAGTGCCTACCCTATTCCTACAGCATCCAGCCATCAAAAGATGCAATACTATGAAGGTTAATTTGAACAATCTTCATCATAGTCTTACTTTAGCTTCTGCATCCCTTTTCGCCTCACTTGTCCGTCGAAGAGGGGACGGATTCTGCAGCGGGTGATCCAAATGAGGATTGGCATGGCTTTGTGATGTAAAAGAACCACAATCTCTGTTCCAAGGGGAATACTCTCCAATTCCGTATACTCTCCAATTTCAGTGACTTCCCAGTTGTCACTATAAAAGAGGTGACGGAGGTTCCTCTCAATAATTTCTCTGGGAATATAAGGACCTGAAATCAATCAGGTTATTCTTTTCGAATAGTCTGCGTCTGCATGAAGCCTGCGTATTTACCACAAAACATTTAAGCCAGTTTAGAGTGAACTCGTTATTACAACAAAGAAGCTTAAATCTCTTGAAGGTGGTGAGCTACTCGAAGAAGAGGGATGCTCCCTGGTTACTGACAATCGTCTCATTAATTCCTTCAAGAATGCGCAATTCAATCAACCTCCACTGGTCTTTGGTCAATCTATTATTAGGATTGTTATAGTTGACGATCGCCACCTACAGGTTAGAAGTGGGATTGGCCGCCGACTTAGCTTTTTGCTAATCTTCCTAACCGGGGGCGACGTGGAGTCATCGTATCTGCCTCTTTTCGAACGGCCTTCAACAGGTTCAGAAGAGGTGGATGGCAGATGCGTTTCCATTCTCATCCCGACCAGTCTTCTGGTCGTTCACCTAAACTTCCCTGCGCTGGTTTTTGGACGGTCCTCTACAGCCTCGGAACAGCGCACAGTCTGACTGGGTTTGGGCTGTGAACCTTTATACATATATTTTAGAGAGATTTCAAACCAGACCACTGTATTGGGTCCCTTTTCGTCTCTCTTCCACAATCCATTTTAGCACCTTTTTCGCCTTTCTGATCTTCTCTTCCACATGGAAGTTTCAAGTTAGTCCAGCATCTAGGTATACATACAGATACTTGACCTTCCTAATCTCTTCCTTGTGAAGGTGATCAGATCTGTCTTTTCCGCATTAATGGAGAGCACTTGTTCCTGACACCACACCGCTCCACCACTTTGAGAGCATTTCTCATGGTATCTGCTGTGATGTTCATGAATTTACCTCTTGCTATTACTGCTATATCATCGGCAAAGCCCAAAGCCCACAATGTGGATGCCAGTCACTTCAAGCCTTCTCAGGAGAGAGACCACAGTTATATTCCACAGAGTAGGTGATAAAACACCTCCCTGCGGGCAACCTCTGCTAACCTTTCCCCTAAGTCTTGAAGTTCCCGTTTGAATATGTATCGCCCTATTTTTCACCACCAATGGGTTAACCCTGCGTTCTTCTAAGGCTACTCTCAGACTTTCGAAGCATGTCTTAACGAAGGCACCTTCAATGTCTACTATTATGGTCATTCATATCTCCTCTTCCGCAACGCGTACCACCTGGTGTAGCGCTGTTTCCATAGACCAGCCAGCTCTGTATGCATGTCGTCTACTACTCAAAGGACACGCTTTCAGCGCCGTTCTCTCCATATGGTCCACCACAATTCTTTCCATTGTTTTCAAAGAAATGATGTTAGGCTGGCTGGCCTTTACCCCGACTAACTGTGCGTAGCATGGGTACGTCCGCGACTAAGGTGGAATGCAAATGGCATTCCCTCCTCATCATGGTGGAATCCTCGCGAGTTTCTCCAGCAGCCCTTTGTCGTAACCTATTCAAGGCTGTCTTGGGGGAGCAAGGCGGGTCCGAGTCGGTTCTTTGTCGAGGTCTTAAGGTAGTTGAGGTGGGAGCAAATGGCTTCCCGCTCTCTTCTCTTTCCTTTCGGCCTTCGTTAGTCATCCTATTGTCGACCTTATTTGACCCTACAGTTTTAAGTGTATTGTGAGCGGAGGGTCAGCAATTGCCTTACCCTCCAACTGTGACAACTCCTACAAGTAGGCCCGACCATTATGGAGTCGCATCCTCTCCGGTTCATATAGTTCGTCCCACTCCTTTGTCCCTAATCTCTTGATGGTCAACTTGCAGTTCTTAGACCGCTTGGAACTATGTAGTTGACCAGTTGGAGATGGATGAACTGGCCAAGGAACAGCTGTCACTAGAGTCTAGAGAGAGACTATCTAGGTTAATGTCAACTGTACCGATTCTTTCTTCATCCGAAATATGAAGTGCTTCCTCTAACCTATCTTCTGGTCATAAATGAACCATACCTAGATGGTCAACTTCGAGGGGGGGTCTCTTTCGAACCCACAAGCTGTTCCCGTTGGTGAGCAGGAATGTATGCGTAATTTACATGCAAATCCACTAATCCATTCTTGCTCACCAACGGGAGCCACAACTGTCATATGTACGAAGCCATCTTGGACAATTAGTGTCAAAAATTGATAAATCGTGGAGGGGATGCTGTGTCCAATAAACAACTACCAAAAATATTCTTCGTTTCGTGGTGAATCTGTTACGTTACATTTAAAATAGTTAAATTCAAAATGTAACGTATGTTTCAAATCATTTATACTAAATAAAAAACCTAATAAAAACATACATACATATGTATCACAGTATAAACATACATATTTTAATTTGTTCCACTTTGTTTTTTTTTTGAACAAATAAAAAGTAGATACGTTTAGTATATATTTTAGGTCAAATATGAAAAGAATATGTTTGATTAAAGGACATATGTATGTGTTGAGATGGTGAACGCAAATTCTTGTGTTATCCTTAAACTGTATATCTTGTTGTCTTTCTATTTGTTTTATTCTCTTCCTTTTAATTTTGTATTCTGACTTAACCATCTACAGTTATTTTTTCATTAAAGATTAACAGAACGGAAGGTTTCGACCAGCCTTTTCATCGACACATAAAATTTGAGAACTAACAATTTATTCTCCTGTAAATAATTTATACACATATGTATATTGTACATATTAGTACTTTAAATCAAACATTTCTACAAATCAGTAAGCACGTAAGCAAAGAACAACCCAATCCAGTACGAAATTTCATACAAATGTAGAATAATAACACAACAGAATAATAATTATTTAAATAAAATAATTAAAAATCTAAATATCCATTTCCAACAATTTAGTAGTTACATTATACGAATTTGTTTATTTGTGTAAGACATATTTCATTTATTTATAAAAACAGATATTTTTTTAACATCCCAAACTCCCCACTGCACTTCCAAACACACCCGCAGCGACCCACTGCCTTTGTTTACATTATTTCAGCACAATTTCAGATTGCTATATTTCTTAAACAGAAAAAGTGCGACAACATCTGAGTACAGATTTGAATTCAGTGCAATGAGTCGAATCGAGTGGCATAAAAAAAATATAAAAAGTTGTCTAAAATCAAAAATATATTTACTCTTTTTTGAGCTAAAAAGTAAACAAATGGGGAAAAAGGAAAATCACCTCCATTTATGACAGCCACGTGTTTAGCCGATACAAAAAATAGTATCGATTTACTGAAATTTGGTGAAAGCTGTCAGCATAGATTCACTCCACTCTAATGCAAAATTACATGAGCTATTGTTTTGGACCTGTAGATGAGCTGATTAAACTTCAAATCTCTCATTACACGTATTCACCGATGGGAACGAAAGAGAGGATTAGGCACCGCCCATTTGCGGGTTTTAGCGGGTTGGGGATGGAAAGTTGACTATCTAATATTGTTAATTTATGCTTCTAGTTTGGTTTTTATAGAGCTATGAGTGCCCGATCCATTTGAACTCTTCGCTTCAGATATATTTTTTATTTGAATTAGGCATTTGGGTCCCACGAGTAAGGGGGAAGAAGATGTCCACCTCATAACACAGCACGTCACCGTAACAGTCTTTACTTCCTTGAAAGTGAGTGTTCATTAAAGCTCCAAGAAATCCCCAAAGAATCCGTCCAAGCGCCATCTGGCATTTTAATAATTGAGCGACTGAAGTGAGGATTCTGTCTATCCTGTTTAACCTCTACTTAGTTTGGATTGTGTACATTTTTCATCAGTCGGATGTCTGTTAGTTTATTAAAATCTATTGACAATAATTTCTAGACACATATGATAAATATAACCACATAAACTTACCTGAAACAGTCTTGTTTAACAAACGACTTGTATTTATCAAGAATATAATATAAATGTTTCCATTATGAAACAGTTATATACCTATCGCAACTAATATCCTACTAAGAAGGTCAACGTTAGGATATACATAAATATGGCCAAGTACATCAATTACAAGCAAAGACCATAAAAAAGGGAACAAATCCACATCAATTCATCCCTCAAGTCATGCCCCATATGCAAGTAGTTTATTACCAACACGTTCATTGTCCTTTAATAGACTCACCTTGGCAATAAATATAAACTGCGTTACACACGACAATGTAGAAAAAGGAGTAGGTATACACATACATCTTTTAGACATCTCCATTTAGGCGTGTTAGCAGCGCGCTTTATTAGCCGCACAAACAAGACCCTCAACATCAAATGATTCACAGGACAATTCAAGGGAAAATTACCCTGTCATTTAACAAGGTAAATGTCCCCATAATGCTGAGCACTTAAAGGCAACATAAATAATTCTTTCTACTTCTCAAACGGAATTATCCTTAAATGTATTTACACTGTCCGTGGTCCGCAAAGAAATTCTTGCACAAATATTTGGTTTAAAAAAATATAAAATGTAAATATAAATTTTTTTATCAGCTGTTGAATAAAAATAGTTTAGCAAAACTTTTTGTGGAATATTTGATTTAATATACCGTAGTCTGTTTTAATGAGAAATACCATGACATTGTTGTTATTACTCGTATACCTTCTTGTAGGGATGTCCGGGACAAACAGCCGAAGAAAGTTTGATTTCAACTCCCACTTGCACTAAGAATGTTAAGAAATCCAATATTCTTGTATCATGGTGGTCGAGAGGTTATGATTTCTGGAATTAAGTAATCGACTTATGAAATGCGCAAATGCAGGGAGCCAGTGCCAGCAGTTGGGGTAGTAGTGACATCAATAGAATGGGTGAGTGTCTTTTAGAATATCTTGGGAGTAGTCGTGTAGATATTTTGAATAAAAGCCTCAAACATACCTTTATCATTGCGTCCATTTATCTCCAACTTTCATGATCATCATAAGTCCACGGACTGGAATTTGTATCGGGGACTTATCCTCTCTAAGTTAGATATGCATATTACATGTATCGAGTCCACCTAGGTGAAGCAGCATACCAATTGAATGATGATTACTTCTTATCACGACAGTTGTGTCTATTCCCTGGTGGAATGACTCTTTAACTGTTATAAACGCTCGAAAAATTTTGCCGATTATACATAGGTTCGCTCTTAAAGAATACAATTTAGAATTGAGATGATCTTAACGTGCTACATGGCGGAAATGCTGCGAAAATATTCCTGACATGCGAGTGCGGCACGAATTCATAAGGCACTCGTTAAAAATTATGTAAATTGTATAGGCTAACTAAAAAAGACCGATGGCAATTACACGTTAGACGTTAGACCGTATGGATACTCCTAGAACCTTACTTCAGGTTCATTTCCCATGTTCGTCTACTCGTGTACTCCACAAGTACCCGAACCCATCTCACCATAGGGGGTGCATTGCTTTTACAGACGGTAATTGATCTCATCTTGCCGGGTATGCTTGCCATCTACCACGGGGGAGACATCCCGACTACCTGGAAACAGGTAAATATAATCTTTGTCCCCAAACAAGGCAATAGGCCTATTGAGCTGCCTAAATCTTACAGACCTATAAGTCAAACATCAGTTGTTCTTAAAACCATGGAGAAACTCATTAACGTTCATATTTGATGCCGGCTAGATTGTGTACATTCCTTGACATTGAGGGCGCATTTGATGACACTGGCTACGACTCAATAGCAAGAGCAATTAGTACCAGAGATATCGAAGACTCGACCAATTTGTGAATAAGGGCCATCTACCATTACTTCCTATTCTGGAGGGCTGCGACCGTAGGTAAGAGCTGTAGCCAGAGAGGAGTCCTTTCTGTGGTCAATAGTCACCGACAATCTTCTAGTCATTGGTTATGTGGATAAATTGGCGATTTTTATTAGTGGTAAACACAGCACTACCATTTCTAGTGTCACGCATGATGCTATAGTTAGAGAAGAAGTATCCGTTAATCCTTGCAAAACCGTTCTAGTACTTAGGTGGCGCTACAGTCTGGGGTAGACCTGGGTCTTAAAAAATATACAAAGCCAATAATAATCACAAAACCGTTCTAGTGCCTTATACAAAACGAAGACTGGTCAATCTAGAACCTGCCACCATCAAAGGCACCACGTTAGCTTATTTCAGTGAGGTTAAATACCTTGGCATCAAACGGTAGACGCCTTTACGGCAGAACATGGGGTCTAAATCCAAAAATGATACATGGGATATATACAATGGTAGTGAAGCCCATTATCATGTACGCGGCCATCGTTTGGTGACCGAAAATTCTTGAATGAACAACGGCAACTAAGCTTCAGAAGCTGTAGAGAATTGCACGTCTCGGTATTACGGATGTTGTTCAGCTGTCTTCTCCACAAACCTTCATTAAGAAGACGGCCACGCTATTAAGCTGCAGCTAGAATAAAAGTATAAACCAGGTGACCATGTGGGGCATCTAAAGATTCTTGACTCAATTCTCAAAAAGGACATGTTTACACTAACCCCGACATCATGCAAGGTTATTTGAGGTAGAAAGATTGGATCGTGTAAATAGTGTTCCGGCATTGTATCCTAGAGGTCTGGTCTGGTTCACAGACGGATCGAAGATGGAAACTAGAGTTATAGCTGGCGTCTTTGGACCCAACACCAAAATGCCTATGGGAATCTGAACCACGATTTACCAAGCTGAACTCCATGCCGTTATGCTGCTACGATGGACTACAATCTCTTCCCAGATATATCAGGGTGAAACTCGGTTGGGTCCCTGGTCATCTGGGTGCAGAGCGACGCTGGAAAGACGGAAAATAACTGTTGGTTTGATTGAACAGGTGAACAGATGGTCTAGGTTCGAGATATTGTTTCACAATTGACCGGAAAATTATTGATAGTTCAAAATTTGATTTGGGCCAGTAGCACAACAATCAAGATTTTAGTCTAGTGCTTGACTGATTTTCTGGCTATGATGGAAAACTATGCGTATGTGGACAGAGGGACGAATAAACAGGCTCAATCGACTTCGCTATTGATACTAGTTACAAATACATACTGGATTATTTCTCTGTTACAAACTATACATACACATATCCAACAAAATCAAGGAATACGTTGTTATGTTGCGGAACCATTTTTTACGCACTTTCCTTTTTCTTTGACCAATTCTTTTATTTCCAGAGGATATCGTATTCCCTATGTGTCCGACGTTTTCTTTGGATTGGTCGTATTATTCCATGAGGCTAGATACACGATCTTAATGAGTGGAAATAACAATTGTACTCCATACCTAGAACCCAGAACTTGTGTTTCGCATATAAATTGGCGTCTATAATGAAATTAGGTTTCGTCGATTTAAACAAATTAGTAAAATCCATTTCTTTTAAAAACGGAACGAGGTGGCCAGTAGCATGGTTACCACTTGGGAAAAAATTTGCGACCATAATTGAAAAAAAGCTACCAAATGAAGTACAAAATTACCAAATCATTCTAAAGGCGAAAACGTTGATGAAGTACTAATATACGTTAATCCTATTCTTAATTTTTAGCTTTTTTCTGGTTTACGAGTTAATATACATATGTAAATAAAGAGCATGATTGGGTCGTACGTTAGGTTAGGTTAGGTTAGGTAAGTGGGTTGATGAAGAAGATACTTCTCCTTCTCCTTGAAGAAGATACTTTACGGAAGGATCTGAAGTTTTTTTCGAAGAGGAACTTTGACGGTGGAAGTTGTATGGTAGTATGGGCTTTCTGCGCTCGGGGTAAGATCCCCGTTGCATTTACCTCCACAAAATGGATAGTGCAGCCCAAGACCAGCTACTCGAAGACAACTGGGTACCATATTTAAGGCGATATCGTCGATTTCCTCATGTCTTTCAACAACATAATGCAGCGATTCACGTCAGTCGTCAAAGGTTACAATGGGTTCAAGCCCAAAACATTAGATTGATGGAGTGCCCGGCATGTTCTCTGGATTTCAATCCGAAAGAAAATCTTTTGTGAATCATTACACGCCAAATTTATACCCAAAATTGGTAATTCCCGAACTTTCCCGAGCTCCAAGAATCAATTATGGGTGCATGAAACTCCTTAGGGGATTCCCTATTAAGAAAGCTAGTTGGGTGTGTGTCCAATTGAATTTTTAGTATTATTAAAAAAGCGGTAATAAAACCTCATACTAATTTTTGTAAAAACAATTACCCAAAACAAAAAAAAATTGAGAAAATTGTTATATTTTTTCAAGCTAGCCAAAACAATTTTTTATTGCTAAAAATCCTAAAAGCAAATATTGGGCATTTTTTTTTGCTCTACTTACTTGTTTTTTGATGCCATAAAATAAAAAAATAATAAGGGTCCTGTATCTATTTGGAGTTTCCTGCAAAACGGGTTTTACAGGGTGCGGTTATACTTTTGCAAGGCACTGTATAAGTTACCAAAAATTAAGAAACCCAAAAAAAATATTAAATTTGGTAAAAAGTTACCAAAGTGGCAACCGTGGCCAGTAGATAGATGAACTTTTAAGAATACCGTGACTATTTTTACAAAGTTTCAAGCTCTATCAATTTTTAGTTTTCCAGAATAATTTTATTTATTTTGCTTTGTACTTCAAGTTTTGTGAGAATAACTGAAAAAAAATGTGAAACAGGATCCATCATAATTTCAACGTTTTTTGATTCTTCGAATGCCGCGGCCTGAGCATACAAAAATCTACTTGCTATTTGGATTTCTATCCCCGCAACTGTATGTAATAAGTCCAAACCAAATATTTCAACACGGGTTGTAGGCCCACATAATTGGTTTCTTGTGTGGTACCTGTTATTTTTACCACATACTTTTGGAACGTTTTTTTTTTTAAATTAGATTTTGATAAAATTTGCAAAAGTAAGTGCTTGTATTCCGTCAAAAACGTCACAATGCCAGGATCCGTTGCAGATGAATTGCAACTTTCTGCTTGTACTAAGATTTAAAAAAAAACTATCCCATCTGAGATCCTTAAGGAATGTATATAAAGACTCAATTTTTGACCAAATTTTCTTAAGAATTTCCAACTAGCAGTAGTACTAACTAACCAACAAAACTCATTCTGGAAATTAACACAATGGAAACTTCCTAGAATGGGTTCTATAAATTTTACCCAAATTTTACTTTCGTCGTCGACCATTTGAAAGCCTTTAAATTATAACAAAGACTATTGTAATGACTTACCTTTTACTGAATACGTTTTGTAGTCGGCATACTGTTCACCGAGACCGACTTGTGTCGGAATTGTCGCCAAACATGTTATTTCCAGGCGACCATTGCTCCCAATATGCTGTTCCGATATTTCCATATTCAATTGGCTGATGGAAAACATTCCTTGTGTCATTGGATTGGGTGGTATATTTGGTTGAGGGATTTGGGTAGATCTCAATGGGCTATCTCCACTACCTGCTAGTGCATTGTAAATACTGGCCATGGAACCAGCGGCGTCAGCAGCCGTTGCACTGTTGCTCCTGAGAGTCAGCAGGTTAACCCCGCTACTCCTCCGATATTTATGCTTTGATGAATTCCTGTAATAAACACAAAACACCGGATAAACAGAAATACAGTTTTAGTTCATTGAAACACCTCTATCTCTCTGAAATGATAAAATATGCCTCTGTGGAAACAATGGCAGTACACAAGGCCATACGTGTGCACAGCCTATGTAGATGTGCGTAATTATATTTACAAACATTTAGAACTACATACATGCACAGAATAAGAGAATTGTAAATTTTCAACGAGAAGGACACTTCCAGTCGACCGAGTACAGTGGGTTTGGGCGAGTGGGTGACTTGAATGTTTTGTGCTATTTAAGCGTGAAATTACTGCTAGCTGTCAAGCTATTCTGTAAATAGAGATATCTGATGACGGTGGGAACTGCAGCACTCGTCGGTATTGTGTAAGCAGTCCGAGGCATTTCGGATCTAATCAGCCACGCCTATTTATGTACAATTGTTTTGTGTGGTTCAATTAAGATAAACATGTGTAGATATAAATATACGTTACGTGTATTTTTATGTCAGTCCGTGCTTGCATAGTTCTGTGTTTACTACTCGTGATTGATTTTCGGATATCCTTTTCCACTGATGTCGATGCCAACGCCGACACACACCAAGTGGCATGCTAATGCAGTTGTGTTGTGTGTGTGGCGAGCAAGCAAGGCTTCTGAAGGTGGTTGAATAATTATCGGCCATAAATATAACGATGAGCAATGAGGAAGCTCGCATTAATGGTGTTGTGGTGTGCAATTGCATTCGAAATGATCGCTATTTGTGAGATTTTAACTGCGGCGTCAAAGGGGCGGCGGCATCTTCACACGGTATTGCGATAAAAAGTTATGTTTTCGCCGATAAGTTTACGGGTGAAATATCCTCAGGTTTATTTGCTTTTACATTTGCCAAACTATACCCGCTCGGTTACGTATCGTTAAATTTAACTCAAGTTTTCATGGTTGGTGCTGGTGGTGGGTAATTAAAGCGCTACGGATACATCAAAGGAAGTGATTTTAATTCGTTTTTAATGCGTTTGTGTGCATGAAGCACCCTACTGTGGAGGGTTGTTAAGAACTTTGTAGCCTTATGGCATGATGATGCGGGTTACTTATGTACTTATGTAGTTCGTTTCCATTTGCAAAGGAGAAGGCTATGATCCAAGAACTAGTGGAAAATGTGAGAAAAATTTAAATTGGATGTGTTATATGTATGGGTAAGGGTAAGAGTATGTATAAGATTAGCTAAAACTACTTTTTTTTTCGTCACGAAGAGGAAAAGAAAGTACAGAGGAAGTACATTTAGTGGTAGTGTTGCGAAAAGTTTGACTCGTTATGCCTCTGTGTATGCGAGTTTCGCTGTTTTTCGCTAAGTTCTCCTTCTAGAACCCTTGTTTTTTCTTTAGTTTTAATATGCGTAGCAAAGGTCGCCGGGTACAGCTAGTTTGTAAATAAAATTCATTATCCCTTGAAGTCAAATAAAGTGCAAATGAAACTTAATTTTTTAAATATTCCAAATACATAGTATTCTTCAACATTTTTTCAAACTATCAACAGAAAATGTAATTTTTTAGACTAACAAAAAAAAATAACTTGGTTATTCCCCTATTATACAAGTACACAAGAAATCACCCTATCGGAAGATGATCCTTAGTTTTGCAAATGGAGTCTTATGTCATAGCGACTTTGACATTAGTGTAGTAAACAGAAACAGAATATACGTTGACAGAACATGGAACCCTATACTCCTCAAGAAAGTGGAATAACGTTGTTTTGCTTTTTTCCGAAGTGAGGTAGTGAATCGAAAAAAAGGGGAGTAAAATCATTTCGATAGTAGTAAAAGTGGCTGATCTTATAGTGAATACTTCAGTTCCATTTTACTGTGTTGTATCTACCCATAAGCTCCACTGTGGAATATTGTTGGTGGGAACCGTACTGACGGTCATTTAGAAAACGGTTGCTTTAGAGATACATACATATGTATGTCACAAGATGGAAATTTACAATGCTTTCGATGACCTTAGAGAACACTGTTGTTAGAGCTATGGGTCTGTAGTTTGAAGGTTTTATCGCCATTTTATGAATCGGCTGGACATGCGAGAGTTTCCACATACATATCTGGAAAGAAGCCTCTAGAGTATAACAAGTGGAAGTGCTTACGTTTAGGTGTAGCTAGGGTAAAGGAACACCTCTTCAAAACAACGGGAGGGACCCCTTTTGGACCTGGTTATTTGTTACTGTTGAGATCTTTTAGGACTTGAACTACTGAGCGGGTTCGGAAAAATATTCCTAAGGTATGATACAATTGAACCGGATTCAGTTTTGGTGGTGGTAGAGAAGTAGGTATCTGGCAAGGTGGAATTTGCAGCGAACGTAGTTTCTAGCAGATTGGCTTTCTCTCGGTAGTCAGTGATAGTTTTATCGTTGTAGGCAAGAGCTGGGATGGACGATGAGGTGGAGCCTTTGATTCTTTTGACGAAAGACCAAAACGATTTACTGCCTTTAGAACATTGCAATATTTTTTGGCTCACTTTTAGGTCTCGTAGAAATTTTGCATGATTTAAAATTGAATTGCAGCCATATCTAGTCCGAGACTTCGGTTTTCCTCAGAAGGTGTTTGGCGGCATAACGTAAAAGCCTCTTCCTTCTTCAATGTAGGTCGGATTGAATACTTGTACTTGTTTCGGATTGATACTAACAGTCTTACCCGGAATGAAGGAGCGCATTCCACGTTAAACCAAGCCTGTTGTCATATCAGCATCGGCATTTACATCTCTCGAGGAAGCATAGAGCCCAGTTAAAAGACCTGAAAAACGAGTTAAGGCCGCTTCAATCGACATTCTTGTATTGCCAAATTGTTCTTCTAGGGTATCTTCTGTTACTGAGTGCGCTGATGGGAGTACGAGAATTTAGCTGACACCAGATAATGATCCGATCTCCCCAGAGGAATAGAAACAGCGATTGAATACTTGTCTGGAAGACAGGTTAAAAAAGGTCTAGAGTGTGTTGGCCATAACCGTCAACATCGAGAATGTGCATCGTCTTGTCCACAAGCTGAGTAAGGTGGTTTTACTCAGAGAACGCGAAGGGAACTAGTATTAAGGAAAAATCTCCCACAACAACTATTTCAGTTTTGGAATAGCAGGATAAAATAATAAATATTGATTCAGGAATTTTGTCGAGGTGTTGAAGTATCAATCGTTGTCTAATTGTTGAGGCCCAGGTTTACCCCGAACCTAAGTAAGTAAGTAACTTGAAATGTCAATTCTTTTCCTGAACCGGGGCTTTGTTCAACAACATAGATCACATTTGTGGCGGAGAGAACATATTTTGCCATAGATTCTCAGACACGTATACTATCCTCCTATTGGATTGGAATCAGTGCTGCGATTACCTGTGCTGCGATTAACTGTGCTGATTTCACGAATTGACTGTGGCCTTATTATTCTTTATTTTCTGGATAGTGCCCACCAGTTCCGGCACGATGTAAATGTATGTAGATACTACGTTCGTTTTTCGTTTTTTTCTATTTCAGAACTGGAAGTATAGGTTTTTTACAAGAATATTACTTTTAGAAAAGATTTAATGAAACAATCGACGTTGCTCTTCATTTTCTGTAATCCTAGTTATATTCATTACAATATCACCAGCCAACTAACATTACCGGTGGAGTTCATTTATTTATCAAGGCTGAGAAGATTTCAAAATTCAAACGAGACCCAAAACATACATTGTGTAACATTACATTTTCGAATGATTAAGATTTAACGTCAAAATTTGAAATTTCTCGCAAATTTATTGCCTTAAACTAAAGGTTATAACTTAAGCCACTACATCTTTCCATCTGCTCGTGACTTTACATGCGGGTCGCATCATTTGTGTTCTCCAACAATATCTATGAACGAGTACTTTAGACCGTGCAAAAGTGAAGTTGCATAATGTATATTTTACATATGAACATGTGTGCAACAATCAGTTGCAATGCGCTGCACATTTTACTATGACTCGCAACAAAAATAATCCCTTACGGATAACCACAGCACTAGAAGTAAATTTACAATTTGAAGCTGCTGCAGCATCAGATTTACTGGCTACCATAGTGCTCACATAATTACTCATCATACATATAAATAAATCTGTCTGCACCAGTAACAACTTTTCAATAAACCTAACTCATATGATGCCATAAATAGTTAAACTTTTACACTCCACGTCTCACCAATCACCATTATGTAGGTATACATACATGACAAGTTGAATGAAGCTTTAGCAACTCTTTATCTATGTTCAGAACCACTCACTTGTCTATCAAACCTATCATCACACTTGCGCCGTAGATCTGATTAAGACAAATATCAACATTGGTTGGTTAATACTTAACTACATATGTGTATTACAGATTTTGAATCCCTTCGGAAAGGATTGCTCCCTGTTTGTTAAATCCATAGAATGAAAATCACGTCTCCCTATTTATTACGCTACGTTGGTGTATTACAGACTAGGTCAACGCTTTTGCTATATACCACACAATTTCTCGTAAGAGTATTGAGATGGTTTTAAGCAATGTCTTGTACTTATTAGGTATGTGTATCTGTTCTAAAATTCCTCTATTCTTCTTTCCGTCAGCAGCATTACGGGCTGGTTCGTGGAAATATGGACCACGATAATATCCTAAACGGCCCTAACACTATTCCTATTACTTCGGACCATATTGTTCCCTATATGTACTTTAACACCAAGTATGGGAATTGGGAGAAATTTTAAATGAATCTGCGATAGAAGTACATATACACAGACGGATCCAAAACAGCGTCCAGTACAGGTCCAGGAGTCTACTCTAGTGCAAGCATCGACAAAAGTCTTGTAAGTGCGAATAATACGAAGTTGGTGAAGCAATTGTTGCGGATCACTTAACGAGATCGCCGTCAGATGTACATAAAGTATCCCTGTGCTGAGTTCTAGGTCGCAGGAATATTCCAAACAATTGTTAAAGAAAGTGCAAACCCTAACTTTCCTGATAATAGGGGGAACCTTAGCACTTATGAAAGCGATAAAGTTCCAATTGGATATCATAACTAATAAAATAACACCAGGTGGAATAACATCAGTACATGTCTTTCTTCTAAACAAATCTCACCAGAACTAAATTGTACGAAAACAAGAAGACATATTGCCTAAGACTAGTTCGAGACTTGGTGCTCCCTTAAGTGATCTTTGTAGAAGTTGTAGAGACAAGGAAGAGGAAAAACCATGACGCACTTTCTATGGACCTGACTCATATTGCCTAAGACTAGTTCGAGACTTGGTGCTCCCTTAAGTGATCTTTGTAGAAGTTGTAGAGACAAGGAAGAGGAAAAACCATGACGCACTTTCTATGGACCTGTCCTGCCCTATCGGCTTTAAGAAGGTAAACATTAGGTAAATACTTCTTCGAAGTTTGATTTCCTTTCCTCTTATCCCATATGGAAGTTCTACATGTAAGGCACGGTGCTGGTAATTCGATTATTTCATCGAATGTTTCCTCCAATAAGTTGATTGTTTCGTTTGCTGTATGGCACGTAACGTCATCCTGCTGGAACCATATCTCATCCACATTCACGTCATGCAATCAGGGATTTGAGGCGATTTGAAGTGCGCAACAGATGCCGCAGCATATTAGTTACAACGACTAATGCAGTATACCTTCCAAGTTCAGCTTTCTGCCTTATATCAAGCTCATCATGTATGAGAGTTCATATTGAATCCTAGAAAATGTGTAAGATCAACAGAAGACTGAAAGTCTCTTCTTTCGTTTCAATGAAGGTTAAATCGTATTTTCTGAGTGACTACGATTTGGTTGGTTCCGCTTGAGACCTATAATTAACAAAACTTTTCACAAAAATATCTATTGGCAGCTCATTTTCACAAGTGAATTAAGTCCTTATATTATTTTGCTTCGATCTTAACAGATTCTATCCAATCTATCTATCAGATCCAATTTTTTAGTCTTTGTAGTTCTGGGTTTCACCAAAGATCTGGCAATATGCAGGATTTTTTTCATACCTGCATTTGTCAGTTGAAAAGTCAGACTTTTCTGTCGAACCAATATTTGGCTGAGAACTAAGATTGGTAATGATCGCTCTGAACGATATCATAAAATCTAGATGTTTTACTCGCATGTACCTACTCCTTTTTCACGAAAATTCTCAAAATCCTATGCAGTAACATTTGGATAGTAAATTATTTTTCCTGGCCACCTGCACACATGTATCTCAAGATTCTTTTACCACATTTTAAAGATATTTGCAGTTTGCACCCTACTCGTTTTTAGATAACCATGAAGGCATGAGAAGCGAGCTACGCGATAATGACAAAAAAATACAATTTTCACCCACAACACGATGGCTACCATTCTAAGAAACCATAAGAAGATATCGAGTAGTACAAATTGAAACTTTTGAGCACTACATAAAAACCCTAATCGGTAAAGTTATAATAGAAAGTTTTCTGAACAAAAGAAAAAAAAAGTTTCTTAAGTGACCACGTGCCATGGTTCTTTTTCGAGAACTCCACTCCCTAATGTGAATATTCCAGTCCAAGGTCAAATCAAAAACTTTCGATATGAATACAACAAAATGGTTCGTTCATTGATTTCGGCTTAGCAGCAAATTGATTTTAGTTAACTAATTTTTAACCTCCATTGACGTGGGTATCTCTTAATCCTTGGGAGGCTCACTTCTAATCCCTTAATAATATAATTGCTATGAAATCCTTCGTCAATAGAGGAGAATAGTACAAGTACCTACATGCATACTCGCATGAACGCAAACTCGCAACTACTAATGCATAGCTTTACCCACGCAAACACTATCCAAATAATTGTAATCCCTTGATAAAACCCTTAAAACAGGGTAAGCTTTAAACTTTAATTAACTTGAGTATATTTTCCCTTCCTAAATACTTAAACGCTTAGCAGCACAAGCACCCGCATATCGATTTCCTTGTTTAAAAGAAGATGGAGGACTGCTGAGTCCTTTCGTTTAGAAGTTCACTTTTCGTATTTTCCCGTTTCTTCATCATTCTCTTCCTTTGGTGTATATCTTTCATTTAATTTCTCTTCCTCCACCTAGAGTTGGTGTGAAAAAGAAAGCAGAAAATAAAAAAAAAAAACTGAGTCTACACAAAAGAAAAGGAGCAACGATGATTTTTTCTCGATTTACTCTCTAATGAAGTAAACCTCAAATCCCAAGGATGAGAGGGATCCTTAACGTTTAAATTCATTTCATCTTACGAGAAGACGTAATTCTTCCCGCACATTGTCATTTGTCCTTGAATTACGTGTGCCACTGACATACGCATTCGATTTCCAAGAGGGATGTCTTAAGCCCCAATCAGGCTCCAAAATCATAGTTTTGCTCAAAGGTATGCAAATCATTCTTTTAAAACCAACCAAGTCGGAGGCTTCGGCCATTCCTCCGGCGACGGCGGCGTACTATGAATTAACAAACATCCGAACGAGCAGCATAATCAACATGTAAATGAAAGTGGAATATATGTAAATTTCTTGTAATTGCGGAGGAACCTAATTTAGATAAACAATTCATGAACCGGAATGTGGGCTACATGTGTATGTGTACTGCAGAAGAAGCTACCAAGTCGTGACATTGGATTGAATTCGATGGAATAAAAAGGAAATCGTGTGGGTGCGGATGGAATCTGATTCCCATCATCATCCCTGTCCCGTTTGCTGTCATGGCGTGCAAAATAATTTGTATGAATCTTACGTAAAGCAAATGAAAGCACTATAAAAGGGAAGTTCAGTTGAATACCCTGCATATGCCAGTGTACCACCATCGACGTCGTCGTCGTCGTCGTCGTCATAGCCAGAGCCAGTTTCTTATATAATAGCAGGCACTGCTCATTCATGGCCAAGTGAACGCGATGTGGGGGAGTGAAGCATTTTCGTAGGCATCTGCTCGGGCGAATCACGTCTGGGGTTTCTTTTCTTCTTCTTTCAAGGACACACGAAAAAAAAGGCATTTCAATGGTTTAAGGTTGTAGTACCTACTACATACATTGCAAGTAAAGAATATGTGTTCGTTTCGTCGTGGGGTGACGGTGAAAGTGGAGTAGGCCATTAAAAACAGTGAGTAGCATTATTGGTACACTCGGTGCTAGGTTTCATTTTTATATTCTTCCTTTGTCGTTTCTAGCACATTTACAACTTAAGAGATTTTTCTCTCTAACGGGGAAAAATAATAATTTTCGAAAGAATTTATTTGTCTAGAAAATAACATCTGTTGGAGTGTGCAGCGGAGTGGGTAAATGTTCTTTTTTCCGGAAGTAGATTTAGAAGATATTTTCCAGGGTGGAACAGTGGTTATACGAAATGGGGAAAAATAAATTAAGATACTGGAAGTGTTGTATTCTACTGTAATAAACTGCCCACGCACGTGTATCGTATTCTTAAGCTCAAAATAATTGAAAAAGTCACCTACACTATGTGTGGAAGTAGCGTAGGTGTACGCCACAACTTATACATAGCATTTAAGAACAACATTCAGCCTGGACTATGAAATGTGGGGCAAAAAGTTTTAACTTTCATTTGTTAAAATGATTTTGAAAGCCGTAAGAAAGCGGCAGCGAAACAGGCGAAACTGAGCTAGAATTATAGTTCTCTATCAACAGGATTACCTACTGCCAAACGGAGTAGGACATGTTTCGCCGCATATGTATGTGTTTAATTCGTTCTTGAAAGAAGGAATCTTCCCATGCTAGTACCTACTCTCCCCAAACAGAACAAACCACACCGTTCATGTTGTCTGCTTTGCATGATGCATGTCATAGGTTGAAGGCAGTAATTGAAGATACTGAGGGTGCAGAAAGGCACTAAGAAATACATACTGTTTAGTTATAACACTTACCATCCAAAGAAAATTTTAACATTGGAGTCATATTTATATACATACATAGTCCAATACATTTGCATCCAAAGAGATTTCTTATCCTTACATGTACATAGCTGACTTCAGACGTATGATCCTGATATATTATGAATACAATACCGCCAACGAACAGCCTTTAAAATACAATGTTAATGGCGGCCACAGGAGTCTAAACTCGGGCCGCTGTTTCATTATGTGTAACAGAAAACTGCGTTTTTCCATATCAGTCGCAGTGGTACAAGAGTATTTTAAAAAGTCACACAAAAAACGGTTCTTTCATTTGTTCTTCTTTTGTTTCTAAACTAGCCTTGTTTTGACAAATATAGCCATATTTAAGGTAAAGCATCCTTTCCTTTCTTCAGCTACCTTATTTTGCCGAGAAGACTTCAGCGATGATCACAGGGGAGCCGCTAAATTAAAGACTATAGGCGTTTTGAATGTGATTGTATAGTATATCGGAAAAGAATCTGTCTACTCCAGGTGGTAACCGTGAAATAGAAATTCCACCCGTGTTGCTCTCAACAAAGAGTGAAACAAAGACTCTGGAGGATTCAATCAACGTACTAAGATTCTGCAAATAGAAGATTTCGGAAGACTCAGTTCGCCTAATCTCATTATGGTGATGAATTGGCGCAGGAAGTTCACCAAAAACAGCGAAGAGCTAATGGAAGATAAAACGAAGAAAGGCGGCGATCGCAGGTCGCAAAATGTCAATGAATAAAATGAAATATGAATATAATCCAACCGAAGGCGACCCATCTCTTTGTTCGAACGCTGCGTGCTCTTCCATCAGTTTGAATAGACTGACAGAAGAATTAAGCTTTAGGTTGATGGAAGCATATGAACAGTCGACGTGTGCCTTTCTTTTAAAAACCATTTCACTGTTGGCATTATCTTTGCATAAAATATTTTAAAACCGAAAACATATACAAAGATTTAACGTGACAGGTCCCTATAGGACCCAGAGTATAGCTTCTCACAACCATTCGTTTTGGTCCACTATTAAATGCCGTGTCTGAATGGCAATTTTTGTTTGAGATGCCTTTTCATAACATTTATTCGAACCCAGACAACATGAAGTTTTTTTTTAATTGGTAGTTACCTTGCAACGACCGGATTACAATCTAACCCGCTCACAAGGGGTTAGATTGGTCTGGTTAGGTTGTTGTTCCCGGGTTCTGACATCATGACCTTATTATTCTTTTCTATGATATTTATCTTTAAAGGCCGACTTTAAGAGAAACGATAAGTTACCGAGATTTAAAGTCAATCGGTCTGAATTGATGCTATAGCCTTAGACTCGAGTAGTCTCTACTGCATGACCTCCATACATACTTACTTACTTACTTAGGTAGCGCTACAGTTCGGGGTGAGTCAGTAGTTGTGAGTTTCGTACAATTCTTTCAAGTATGATGTCAAAGAAGTCACATGACAGCGCGTCACCTTGTCTAAATCCTTTTTTGACAACAAAAGTCTCGGTGAGATCGTTCCGACCATGATAGATAGGCTCCAATCAGGTTGTTGACGAAAGGTTTCAGACGTTCACACAGGATGGCAGATAAGATCGTGTACGCGATATTGAGGAGACTGACACCTCTGTGATTGCCTCAATTGAGGGGGTATCCTTTCTTGTGGATCGGGCAAACGGTGCTCAAATTCCATTCATCAGGCATACACTCATCTGAGCAAATTTTAGAAATGAGTTGTTCATTTCCAGCTGCTTTGAACAGCTCGGCTCAAAGTTGCCATCAGACGACTGAAGACGCCTTTTGGAGACTTTTTAGCGTCCGGGACACTAGGCGACTACTTTTTGGAAAATGTCGAAATTGGACACTTTTTTTTAAAACCTTGGCGACTTTTGGGACACTTTTCTCAGGATTCATTTATAAATATCTAATGCTACCAAATTATTAATTCTGCGATAGCATTTCCAAAAGAATGCATTCTTTTATAACTCTGCTACTGGTTTGGGAAATTTCATAGTATTTGACCGGCAAGTAGCAAAAGTTTGTACATGTTCGTAAAAAAAAGTGCCAATATATTGGAATTTCCTTTGCCAGAACTTGTTCATGTGGCCGCCGGGTACAAAATCTGTTTCATATCAGTAATTACTTAAGAAAACGATAAATACTTGTAGTGCTGCCTTTATGTTAATAGGATTTAAACATATATTTTCATGATATCGATATTTACTTCTGCAAATAATTCGGTGGGGACACTTTTTTTGCTCTGGGCGACTTTTTTGGCGACTATTTGAAATTTTTCAGCTTGGATATTGATATCCTTACTTCGTTTTGGTTAGGTGGACGGAAGTTTTGGCTATCATCGTCTGCCTGACAGCGGGATGTTGGTCTTCGTCTCCGTTATACAGTCTGCAGAAGAAGTGTTTCCATATTCACAGCACCGACTGTTCTTAAGGACTTAATTATTAACCAATTATTGTCCGAACAAACTTGATTATTTCTTTCAGAAGAATAACATTAATTTTTGCAGAATAAAGAAACTTTAAAACTTATCTTTTAAATGCATTTAAAGTACGCTTTCAGTATTGTGCACAAACAAGAACGACCATGGATTCAGTTAGCTATCAGAACGTCTTAATTATTTTTAAATTCCTCTAGGACAAAAATCTCTGTATTGTTTAGATAGTGAACAAAACTTGATAACTGCATACATACTCGTACATACACCCTTCAGTAAAATATTCGCTTGAGGAACAACGCGATAAAAATTACACAAAAGATCCATTAAGGAACGAGAAAGGAGAGTCCTTCTCCCACACATACATACATACACTTAAGTTGGTATTGTCCTTCCGATTGAGATTGCGAAAAATGTGGTTCGCATGGCGAAAAGGAATTGTCCTGACCTCCTTTTAATTCATTGTTGTCAAGTTGCTTTAACACACACTCCAGTGGAACATTTCAAGTGAAACGCAAAAAAAAAGAAAAAAAATTACAAAAACCCGCACAATGAGCACTCGCTTGCTTTTGTTGGTTGCCGCTGCGAGCAGGATAAATGGCGCTGTGGTAATTTGGCAGAAGACAATTTAAGAATTGTTCACAAAGCTTTTTGCTTAACTGTCTCCGCCGTTGGCCACTTTTGGTCTTGTTAGAAAAATCGATGCAAAAAGTAAAAAAAATGTGCACAACATCTTACTTCAACGAGCGTACTCACTTTTGTAACTAGTTGATGGATGAGTGAGTGGATGAGTTTATGGTAGTGACAGTAGATTTCTATAGCCATACTGTGACATCACGTTTGTATGCACATATGTACGTGTTTTATAACAGTGGACAATCATATGTATACCTTTTAGCAGTACCTTTTCAATTACAATGCTGGTATGTACTGTAGTACCTACTATAAGAAGAGTCAACGAAACTATGGAAGGAACTGATCTTAAAATTATATTACCCATAAGTATGGTTGGTTAAACCATGAAAGAACACCAAAACAAGTTTACATGCTAATTGTCAATCAGTTCCTCAACTTCCTACAGTATATTTCTAAATCGATTGATCAACACCTTATGATCACGGACATCACAACAAGTCTGAGCTAGGTTTAATATTAACAGTCACAGCCAATAAAACAAAGTCGTATCTAACTTTGTCATATATGATTCAAAAGGATTTTTTCATCCATTGCGATCGCAAGACTGATGAGTACAATGAAAATTTGAAACATTTAAACTTAAGCCATATTGGAGTTTCTCAAGAGTCTTAATCTGGCTTTTAGTTTGGCCAGTACAATAGATTTAACAATTCGCGATTATTTCGAAGTGGAACAACTTTGGTGTGAGTTCTTCACAATTTTTTGTTTGAATGAGAGCGCGTCGCCTTTTCTAAATCTTTTTTTCAAAGACCTCGGAGAGATTTTTATAGACTTTGATATAGCAGCGTGAATTTCCATTGTCATACTGTAAAACCCGATGAGTTTGGCAGGAATTTAGATCAATTTGAATGGTCTTTCCCTTTCTCTGCGAAACACTGCTGACTTTCCAGTCTATACTTTCGCTCAACCATATGCGGCAAATGAGATGGTACATGTTTAAACGATGACATTTCCCTTTGTTTTAAGGAGCTCTTTAGCCAGGCCATCAATTCCGGTAGCTTTATTGTCCTTCTGTTTGAATACGTAATTTCAACTCATTTTCGTTGGATGAATCCAAATGATACTTATCATTGTCCAGATTGATTGGATTATGTTGCCTGCGAGCGCAATTACGGTCATAGTTACATATATAGTCTGCATAGATATACATAAAGCCTTACATATCCGCAGCATTAACTGGCCGAAATATTTAATCGATACTGAAGAGAGGCCCTTATTAACCTCCCAGTAGATGTGGCATACAAATTCATTGCTGCAGGACGCCTAAAGATAGGATGGGTTAGATGTAGAAGAGTACGCGCGCTCATTTCGCCAACAAGATGTTTCAAGTGCATAAGTATTGACATAATGACGACATACAGTCAAAAACTGGACAGCCGATCCGAATTCGAGAGTAAAAACCCAAACAAGAGGCCAAATTTCGCCTACCCCTAAATTACCGAGAGTGAGCATTGCACATTATCATCAAATCCTGGACATAAGTCTTCTTTATGAAGAAAACAGTCGAATGGGATACTACCAGGAACAACCACAGAGGTGAAACATTGCTGAATCCATTTGCTAGCCTTGATTTTAAACTACTAAATCAAGGAAACATTTAATAACTCAAGCTGGCTCAATTATAAATCTTACTCGTCAGTAGAAGCATGGCCAAAAAAACAAAATGGCCAGTACCCGACAGGCAATCACCACTCCTCTGGTAAGAGAAATATAAATACCACTTATACTTAATAAAATGCAGAATAAGTAATTTGCATAAATTACTAATAAATTAGGCGACCGGGGGACGCCTCCTTTATCATAAACGGTTTAAGACGACCTCCCGAATTCAACTGATCAATCGGAATATTTTATGGAAACAATAACTCCGGCTGAACTCGAGCTTACCCTACAGATTGCCAGAGAAAAAACACTAAATGAGGATAACATTACGTACAATTTGATAAAATATTGTGCAGAAAATTTTAAAAGACGAATTTGTGCTCTGTACAACAACATCATGCGTACAGGAAACTTTCCCCACGATTGGTAGCGTGCACAAGTAAAACCTAAATCCAAAAAGTCACGCAACTGCCATTCTTTCGAAGAATACCGTCCAATCTCACTACTTCCCTTTCTCTCCAAGATTTTCGAGAAAATCTGAGGCTGTAACTCGTCCTTGGTTAAGATGGAGACGGAATTTCACAAGGTTCACCACTAACAGTAGTAATATAACGCCTACATAGACTCCCTAA
Organism: Xylota sylvarum; assembly: GCA_905220385.1. Lineage (NCBI taxonomy): Eukaryota > Metazoa > Arthropoda > Insecta > Diptera > Syrphidae > Xylota > Xylota sylvarum. The sequence continues at coordinate 64,810,487 of LR999958.1, read as the reverse complement.
TAACAAAACTTGCTGCACCAAGATATAATCTAGACTTCATCGGACTTTACGCGGATAATATGTATGCATTAGCTTCAGGAGATCTGAGCTGGGTTAAAAAAATCTTAGAAGAAGCAGACTCAGCCATTTTTAATTGGTCACAGAAAAGGGGTGCAGTGGTGTCACCAAGTCGATTTTGCAGCAGCTCGTAATACGGTGATAAGTAGCACTAGGTTTCCAAGACTACGAATCCACACAGCAACCTGGCGCTCTCCAGATGGTCGAACCGCCAACCAAATCGACCACGTGCTAATAGATGCGAGGCACGCATCCAACATTCTGAATGTGCAAACGTTCAGAGGGGCAAACGTCGACTCTGACCATTTTCTTGTTGCAGCTAAGTTCAGAGCTCGACTATCTAATGAGAAGAAGCTGCAGACCGCCCAGAAAAAGAAATTCAACGTTGGAAGCCTTAGCACGTCTGGAGTAGCCAGAGCCTACAGGGAGCGCCTGAGTGAGAGACTCTCCGCTGTGCATTCACCATCCACAAACGCCAACAATCTGTGGAACCAGTATCGCGACATCATCAAAGGGGTAGCAGAGACCACCATAGGCTACCAGCCACCACCCAAAAAGAGCCCTTGGTATGATGATGAATGCGTACGCCGGAAAAAGGTGACAGAAAATGCACACTTGCAAGCGCTGCAACGCAAAACAAGGGCAGCGAGAGAAGAGTATCGAACCAGAAGAAGGGAGGAGAAGAAGATCCTGCGTAAGAAGAAAAGGGCCCACGCAGCCTCCCAGCTCAAGGATATCGAAGAGTCCCGCGATAGGAACAACATCCGGATGTTTTTCAGGAAAGCCAAGCAACTGGCAGCTGGCTTCAAGCCCGGAACGCAGGCTCTTCGAAACAGTGAAGGAAACCTAGTCACCGAAGCACAGGAATTAGTAGATGTATTTAAGCAGCATTTCCAGCAGCTACTTAATGGGCAGGTAGAGAGAGTGATAGGGCAAGAAGAGAACCCGCATCCAGTCAATGAAGAATCCATCCCCCCTCCTAGTTTTGAAGAGGTCGGCTCAGCTATCAAAAAGCTGAAGAACAACAAGGCCGCCGGCTCTGATGGTCTACCAGCAGAGCTTTTCAAACATGGTGGTGATGCTTTGGTAGGGTGTCATGCCCGATGACTGGACTATCAGCTCTATATGCCCCATTTTCAAGAAAGGCGATCCTATATCTTGTAAGAACTACCGAGGCATATCCCTGCTTAATGTCGCATATAAGATCCTATCCAACGTACTGTGTGAACGTCTGAAGCCCTTCTGCAGCACACTAATCGGCACGTACCAGTGTGGCTTCCGGCCCGGCAGATCGACGATCGACCAAATTTTCACACTAAGATAGATCCTGGAAAAGACCAACGAATTTCAAGTCGAGACTCACCATCTCTTCATCGACTTTAAAGCCGCATATGATAGCATTCATCGTCTTGAGCTCTACAAGGCGATGGCCGAATTCGGGATCCCGGCTAAACTGATCCAGCTGTGCCGCGTGACGCTGGATAACACGCGGTGCAACGTGCAATTCGGCAACAGTTCCTCTGAACTATTCCAAACATGCACCGGATTTCGGCAAGGGGATGCGCTATCATGTGACTTCTTCAATCCTGTGCTGGAACAGATAGTGCGCAGGGCAGGTGTGAACACGGAAGGCACTATCTTCAACAAATCTGTCCAGTTGCTGGGATACGCAGACGACATCGACATCATCGGTCGCTCCCAGCGCGCCGTGTTAGAGGCTTTTACGGCAATTGAAGAAGAGGCGAAACGAGTTGGCCTTGAAGTGAATGAGGACAAAACCAAGTACATGTTGTCAACAAACAAAGAAGCATCTGTCCACCGCCTAGGACAAAACGACACTGTTGGCAACAGTAACTTCGAAATGGTTAAGGAGTTTACCTACCTCGGAGTAAATATCAACTCCACGAATGACAACTTAGTGGAGATTCGACGAAGACTTACTCTAGGAAACCGCTGCTACTTCGGTTTGGCGAAACAAATGGGTTCAAAACTCCTAACTCGGAAGACGAAATGTGTTGGACGATAAGCAGAAGAGCAGAGCAGATATTGAACACTTTCGAAAGAAAAATTCTTCGTCGGATATTCGGTCCCGTATGCGAGGAGGGCGAATGGAGGAGAAGATATAACCGAGAACTCTATGAGCTGTACCAGGATGTGGATGTAGTCCAAAAAGCCAAAACACGTCGACTACACTGGCCCGGCCACATCGAGCGAATGGACAATAATGCTCCAGCAAAGAGGATCTTCGAATCACAGCCCCCAGGTTCGAAAAGACAAGGAAGACCGAACCTCCGTTTTAAGGATCAAGCTATCGCGGATGCCAGAGCGCTTGGTCTAGATAACTGGAAGCAGCGTGCCCGGGATCGAAGAGAGTGGAAGGCTGCTATGTCTCAGGCAGAGACTCTTCACGGGTCGGGAGCCCGTTAAGTAAAGTAAGTAAGGTGTCACCAAGTAAAACGGAGGCTCTTCACGTCTGTAGAAAAAGAAAATGTACAACGGCCCCACTCATCCTTATTCATCCTTCGAGAAGTATTACAATTACACTCTAAAAACAACTTGAAATACTGGAAGTTTGCTTCAGTGGGAACCTCAAATAGGATCTACACTCAAAACAAGTTCTAAACCAGCTGAAATTGCGAAATAATGCATTAAAAATGATCTGTTCACGCCGAAAAGGGCCGCAACTGGAAACCGCACTTCAAATAGCTAAAACACTAGTGGAAGGCACTCTTCAACATGGTATAACAGTTTACATGTGGACTACCAAAAAGAACACCGAAAAAATCAACGCGGCCATCAACGAATGTTTCCGCACGGCAACAGGGGCATTAAGTACTACTCCAATTGTAGTACTCCGAATAAATACATCATTCGAACACCATGGTAGGAAAAGAGCAGTAAATATAGCAAGTAAGGCACTTGCCGACATCATGCACCCACTACACAATACTACTAAGGAGGTATGTACATCTTAACAAAAAACCAAACTGAAAGAACTCTACCTTCACTATAAGTGTCTCTCTAACTTCCTTCTAAAGGAAATTTTAAATCCACCACCACCTTGGAAAAGGAATTTACTAAATATTAACACCAGTTTGAAACTTTATTGGAAAAACGAAACACCGGACAAACAATTTGAAGTTCTGCACCAAGAAATTATTGCCTCTTCGAACGAAGTCAGATTTTTGTACACCGACGGCACGTACGCAGTGATTGAGCTTAACAAAAACAAAGAAACCAAGAGCACCCAACAAGGACTCCTTCCGGAACTAGCTGGCAGTTACGTTGATAAGCTAACGACTGTCGAAAAGGGAATTTCTATCGCCCAATTTTGGTCAGAGGAAACCATTATATTCACTGACAATCTAAGTATCCTAAATGAAATTCGAAGTGGGCTGAACAAGTGGCTTTGCTTAGATTATACCAGAAGCACTCTTAATTCCAACACCAACATAACGTTAGCATGGGTACCAGCATACATCGGAATTAAGGGTAATGAATTTGCAGACACAGCAGCCAAAGAAACCATCAAATACTCATTGATCGCAACAACACCCAACTCTTATCAACTAATAAGGAAAAACTTCGAAGCAGGCCAGGAGATGGAGATAACCTTTCTTCGAAAGCCCACACCCTTCATACTCGTATTCCATACAATCATCACTAGAAAAGCCTGATTGCTGCGTATCAGGGTAGGAAAAACCCTTTTTACAAGTAGACATCTTTACAGTTGAGAAATACATATGGTTGGCATATCATGGTCACCTGTCCAATTTCCAAAAGAATACAGGATCCTGAACATGTGGAACAGCAACTCGCTAAAGTTAAAAACCCAGCAAATCCTCAATCTCTTGAACACATCAAAGTAGCCACATCTCTCCATCATAAATTCAATGACATTTAAAACCTGTGTTAGCATTCTTCCCGGGCTGAGTCCGTTATCGGAGCTGTGCCACACAGGAGTATTACCAAATATGCCCTCTCTACCTAACTTAGCGTTCAAATCGATTACTACACGATATCACAACTGGGGTAATGCTCGTACTCGTCTACTAGCTCAGCGTCTTGGTGACGATTGTTTAACCTTTATGATGAGGGGCCTCTTGACACTTCTTATGTAAGCCTACTTATAATAACAAATCCGTATTCAAAAAGATGATGCTTCTGTTATCGGTAGCAATCGAAGTATTGAATATCGCATCCTGATTAAAAATCAGTTAATGAGTTAAAATTAAAATCATTTGCATACTGCACGAATATTTAACCAAAGTTGAAGGGCCAATTTCTTTATGTCAATAATAAAAAAAAATTAATATATTAATATTAATAACTTAAATTTCACAATAATATACCTGTTCTAAGTTCTTACATAATAAAGAAGAAAAGTAAAAGTGGACCGGTTGATATTGCTTTTGTTATTCTTTCACAAAGATGTTTAATTTAATTCAAATACAAAAAACAAATGGGTGTGGAACAACAGGAACAAACATTTCGGAATTATTAAACTGTTAAAGAGTGGTAAGTCCCCTTAAGTTCTACATCTGGTGATATCCCAGTCTTGATTGGTCACTTTTTCGGTTACTTCACGTTTTTATTTATTTTCATGACAAAAGATCGAAAAATTTTTTAATGAGCGCAATAAATTTTATTCTTAACATGAAACATTTCTTTTATATGAAATTATAATGATGATAGGAATATGTGTTAAAAGCTCATGTATTAAATTTAAAAGGCAAATCGGTTTTAATGAGTATACATATATGTATCAGCGGTTCCAATGAATTATTCAATTCCACAAATATAAAATTAATTTAAATATCACCCACAAAAATAGATTAAAAACATACAGAAAAGCTACAATCCGTCTCGAACGGATCGTATGATACCCTATCCTCCTCTCTATAAAGTGGGCGTGGCCAAATTGTATATTGTACTCAAATATAGCTGTAATGTCGAACGTTTGAGGATGTTACATGTAAAATTTTATCAAAATAGGTTTTTTGATGATAACGCCCCCAAAAAGTGGGCGTGGCCAAAACTGTTCTATGGGTGAATTGTAGGGAATCTGAATACCCAAATATTTGGTCTTAACAAAATTTTTCGGTTTCATGTAATTTAGTGAAGTTATAAAAAAGTAGGCGTGGCAGTGGGCGGATGTAAAAAAATTTTACACTTGTACTGTATCTTTTTCTTGGAAGCCCAGATATGAAATTTCAGCGTCCTAGTTAGAAATTTAAGGCCCAAAAATCGGTTTTGTGATGAAAACGCCCCCAAAAAGTGGGCGTGGCCAAAACCTTTGTATGGGTGGATTGTAGGGAATCTGAATGCCTAAATATTTGGTCTTAACAAAATTTTTCGGTTTCATATAATTTAGTGAAGTTATGAAAAAGTGGGCGTGGCAGTGGGCGGATTTAAAAAATTTTTACACTTGTACTGTATCTTTTTCTCAGAAGCCCAGATATGAAATTTCATCGTCCTAGCTCAAAATTCAAGGCCCAAAAAGCGGTGACATACGGACGGACGGACGGACGGACGGACGGACGGACGGACGGACGGTCATCGCTCAATCGATTTCGCTATTGATGCTGATCACGAATATATATACTTTATAGGGTCTATCTCGATTATTTCTCTATGTTACAAACTATGTGTCAAACTTAATATACCCTTAGGATAGGGTATAAACATACACCAAAACTTAACGTACATATATGGATTTTATGGCACAGAAATAGATTAAAGACATACAGAAAAGCTACAATCCGTCTGGAACGGATCGTATGATACCCTATCCTCCTCTCTATAAAGTGGGCGTGGCCAAATTGCATATTGTACTCAAATATAGCTATAATGTCGAACGTTTGAGGATGTTACATGTAAAATTTTATCAAAATCGGTTTTTTGATGATAACGCCCCCAAAAAGTGGGCATGGCCAAAACTGTTCTATGGGTGAATTGTATGGAATCTAAATACCCAAATATTTGGTCTTAACAAAATTTTTCGGTTTCATATAATTTAGTGAAGTTATAAAAAAGTAGGCGTGGCAGTGGGCGGATGTAAAAAAATTTTACACTTATACTGTATCTTTTTCTTGGAAGCCCAGATATGAAATTTCAGCGTCCTAGTTAAAAATTTAAGGCCCAAAAATCGGTTTTGTGATGAAAACGCCCCCAAAATGTGAGCGTGGCCAAAACTTTTGTATGGGTGGATTGTAGAGAATCTGAATGCCTAAATATTTGGTCTTAACAAAATTTTTCGGTTTCATATAATTTAGTGAAGTTATGAAAAAGTGGGCGTGGCAGTGGGCGGATTTAAAAAATTTTTACACTTGTACTGTATCTTTTTCTCAGAAGCCCAGATATGAAATTTCATCGTCCTAGCTCAAAATTTAAGGCCCAAAAAGCGGTGACATACGGACGGACGGACGGACGGACGGACGGACGGACGGACGGACGGTCATCGCTCAATCGATTTCGCTATTGATGCTGATCACGAATATATATACTTTATAGGGTCTATCTCGATTATTTCTCTATGTTACAAACTATGTGTCAAACTTAATATACCCTTAGGATAGGGTATAAACATACACCAAAACTTAACGTACATTTATGGATTTTATGGCACAGCTAATTGATCATCACAGACAATGCATATTAATGTATCAATAAATCTTGTTTTACTTTAAAACACTAGCTTTTAAGAAATTTAATCTTCCGCCTTCCGCGTTAAGTGGGTGTGACGATGCATTTAAATGCTTTCACGTATGTACACATGTACATATATATATATTTTCGCATTTTAAAGCTAAATGTCAAATAGTGCAGACTCATTTTTTTTTATATAAAACGTTTGTTTTTATATTCTTAATTTTTGAATGCACGTGTTTTAAATAGGTAGTAAAACGTGTGAAGCTCTAAATTTGAGTCAGTTTAAAGTTTTTAAAGTTAAAGTTTTAAATCCTGATTTGAGTTAAGGTAATGTAGAGGAATTGACATAAAGTATTTTCAATCGTTTGCACATATTTATCGTATAAACGTTTCTATCCAAAATAAAGGAATAATCCCCGAGAAGGTCAGCAATTGCAAAAAGTGATCACACGAGTTTGAAAACTAGATATGAGTAAAGCCAAGGTAGGTTTAAAACAGATTGCAAACATATCGCCAATTCTGAAGAGGATTTGGTTCTACACTAAACTATCCAGTTTCAAGCCAGTAGTATAGAAAGCCATCTAACTTTAATTTGTCTATATCAAGTAGTCTTGTTTCAGTAGAGGAAGTCGATTTTATTCGTTTGGCATTTAGATTGTATATGTTATTTTTGTCAGGAACAGTTTGAGACATAGGGATTCCTCTGTCTCCCACAGTGAAAGACCTGGGGCCTATTTCATAAAACTACAACACTAATAATTATTTGTGAATTCACTTGTAACTTGTAAGTTTTTGTTTCATAAAGAATGCCAATTCACTAGTATGTCAGACCTGTAACTACAAGTGAATTTACAACTGCGGCGAGCTTTTCTGTTTCATAAAAGTATTTGCGCACAAAAGTATTAGCGACGGACTTGTAACTACAAGTGAATTTCTTACAAGAGTAGAGAGACTAATAAAATCACGTACTGGAAAAATTGGGCTTATCCGCGGTTAGAATTTAGTGCTTAGACAATGTGTGGTTAAGAGGTTTAAAATAAAAATGATCTCAAGCAGTGATGATAGTGACTACGAAGACAATCGGATACGAGAGCCACGAATTTTTAAAGAGCGTATAAATTTTGATATCATAACATATCATAAATTTAATGAAAAAATTAGAATTAACTTTTCTGCTAAGATCGCTTAACTGTGAAGTACCTATAGCCGCAGACTCGTAGTTCTTCGCAAATAATTTTTAACTTGTAGTTACAGACTTATAGACTTGTAGCATTATGATTGCTACACTTATAACTTGAATTTGCCGCGCTACAAGTGCTGAAAAATATTTATGGAACACAAAATTACAATACAACATTTATTTGTGCTTGTAGTTACAAGTACAACACTTGTAATTTTTATGAAACTACAAGTATAGTTTCCAGGCAGAGGATTTGAAAGAATACGCAAAATACAATACACAAAACACAATTTGGAGCTCAGACCTATTCGGACAACATAGAAGAAAAGATTGAAGTGAGGATTCTCTTGAGTCTCGCATCCCAAAAGATCCTCTTTACCTCTGTCCTTATCTTTCGCCATAGGTATGTACCCCTATATTGCTAGGCTTCCCACGAGGTTGTGAGCGATTGTATGAACCACCCAAAAAATACATATACTCCAGCAATTTTTGTAGAAGTTGAAGGGGCTTTCATCAACGTTTACTTGAATGTTCAAGTATCTCTAAAGAACTTTATCAGTACCTGGATAGTGAACAAGAATAATTCAGTCAAAAGTGAAAATTAACCCCAGAGTGGAATTATCTCTCCTCTTTTAAGGCCATAATAAATGCAGATTTAAAGATTTGACAGAGCTGGGGTTAAAGTAGTCGCATATTCAGATAATGTGACAAACCTAGTACATATTAGGTATATTCGTCTTCGAGTATAGTGAAAATATGGAAGAACACATCGGCTATGGACTCAGTGTTAATTCAAACAAAACTGAATTGATTATATTCATACATACCTACTTACTTAGGTGGCACTACAGTTCAGAGTGAACCTGGGCATCACTCAACAGGCCGCTCCAGTTAGTCCGGTCCTTAGCTAACTCCCTCCAGTTGGGCACTCCAAGTTTGTTGGGGTTTCCTTCTACTTATGTGCGCCACCTAGGGCAAGGGCTTCCTTTACTGCATTGTCCCTTCGGGTTAGATTCGAAGACTCTACGGGCCGGGGCATTCGTGTCCATCCGCTCTGCATGTCCTAGCCATCTTAGACGATTGATGCGCAATTTTTTGACTAGGTCGATGTCGTTATTCAGCTCGTATAGTTCGTTGTTGAATCTCCTCCCCAAAACCAGCCTTTGCCTTTTTAGCCCAAAGAAACAGCAATTAGCAAGAATTATTCTGCATTTAATTTCTTTCTTATTGTCAGAATTGATAACAGAGCCAAAGTAGACAAAGTCCATGACTACCTCAAAATTATAGTTCTCGATTGTGACGTTCTGTCCAATTCGTCGATGTTGAGTGTCCCTTCTTGTTGACAGCATATACAGTCGACTCCCTCTAAGTCGAATTTTCACGGGATATCAAAATTAGTTCGAGTTAGAGGGATTTTTGGAAAAATTCGAGTTACAGGGATTAATATTTTTTTCTATTTAAAAACCTTTATTTTGTTCAAAAATATATATATATATACAAATAAGTTTTAAATATATAAAATTAGTTAAAGAAACTTGTAATTTTAGATTGAGTCATTACAGTTAAAGTGTGCACCCGTTTAAAAAACCAATCTATCTTAAAAAGGCAGTATTGAACCTCATCCGGTACATCATCTGTCATTTCAATTGCAGATTGCAATATTTCAATTGCGTTTTCAATGTTATACTTTCCCGGGAGTTCAATATTATTTTTGTCGTCTTCAGCTTGTTCTTCATCATCTCCACTCCCGTCATCGTTAGCATCAGCAGCGTGTGCTATTGCTTCCAAAATTGAATTGCTATTAGGTACTTCTGTGGCTACAATACCGTCATCGACTTCAACATAATCCTTCCAACTCACGCCTTCAAGAGTGTAATTAGATTCTGCAAGCCTGTTCCAGATTACCTCGATTTCATTAGTATCCTCGTTTAAACATCTAAGTAAGTTAAGTGGAATATCATCTTCATCGTCCCATGTCTCGAGCTTAAATCCGGCCTTTTGAAAACAAGTTTTCTACCAATTATGTCAATGTCGTCGGCGTAAGCTAGTAAATGCACAGACTTTTAAAAGATTGAAAATCTCATGACAGTGCGTCACCTTGTCTAAATCTTTTTTTGACATCGAAGAACTCGGTGAGATCGTTACCGATCTTGATGGAGCAGCGAGATCTCTCTATCGTCATTCTGCACAATCTGACGTGTTTGGCAGGGATGCCAAAACCAGAAATGGCTCTATAAAGCTCTTCTCCATAAATGCTGTCATATGCGGCCTTGAAATCGATACAAAAATGGTGGGTATCGATTTGGATTCCCTGGGTTTTTTCCAGTATCTTTCGAAGTGAAAGGATTTGATCGACTGTGGACTTTTTTGGTCTGAAACCGCACTGATAGGGCCCAATCAGGTTGTTGTAGTTGGGGTAATTGAGGGGATCTCCATTTTTGTGGATTTGGCAAACGACGCTGCGATTCCATTCATCAGGCATTCACTCGACTGAGCAAATCCTAGAAATGAGTTGTTGTATGCTCTCTACTAAATCATTTCCAGCTGCTTTGAATACCTCAGCTGGCAAACCATTAGGCTCAGCTGGTTTGTTTGATTTAAACTTGAATATTGCTATCCTCAATTCGTTTTCGTCAGGTGGACGAAATTTTTGGTTATCATCGTCTATGTTACTAAGGTTGGTTCATTCTGCCTGGCAATACAATTTTGGTCTTCGTCGCCATTATACAGTCTGCAGAAGAAATTTGTCCATGTCCTCAGCACCGACTATGACTACGAGGTTTTCTTTTTCATCTTCTTCTGTACAGAAACATAACTACAGGTTCTGTACGGATCTTGTTGGCCTGACATGTTATTTTTACATGTTGGAAAAACTTCCGTACAGTATTCAATATCTCAATATTTTCGATCGCGCTCTTCTCCTGTTCTGTTTGCTTCTTTCGGAGAAGTCGATGTTTTACCCGTCTGTTTTACTCGCAGAGCTTGCGAGGCGCTCTCGTCCTTCTTTGGAGCGCACCATTGTATGCCTTTTGTTTTGCTGCATATCCTTGTCGGCATTCGTCGGCAAACCACAGGTTTTTTAGTGGTGGAGGTCGGTCCAAACCCACCACATTAGTTGGAGCATTTTTGATGGAATATTGGCGGCGTTGCCATTGGTCTTCGGTACTTGATGCTGGCGGCATAGGAGTTGTAGCGAGATTTCGGAATACGCGTTCGGCAAAGGTTCTGGCGGTCGCTTGCAGCTTTTCGACGTCAAATCTTTACTCAGTATTTCTTTTTTGTTGTGGTATTTGAGATATCCGCATTCGTATCTTGGCTGCAACAAGGTAGTGAAAAAGGTAGATCGCAGTATGATCAGCGTTGATGATGAGCGTTTTATGATCAGGAGACCACCATGTCCGCTTGTGAACATTAAGATGAGGAAATTGTGCGCCGACCTTTGGCTGCACGCGGTCTGTTAAGGGCTCGAACATTCCACGTGTAGATCCGATGGTCTTTGTCTGTGTTTCATACACGGTCATACAGGTCATTTTCATATACCCACGGTTATAAAATCATGTGCTAAGTAGTTGGAGTCATTTTCGATTTAAAACTTAGCTGGCAAGGTGTGGGAACTACCACAGAAGATGGACTTATGAATGTACACCACAGAAGTACATCCTAATCGTACTCAATGGTCAATATTTTGGTGGTTTTAAGGTGCTGAGGTGCTATATGCGCTTTTATGCTATATGTTTAAAACTTTTTAGGATACATGTACATACATATGTATATACAAGTCTTTTTCTTACTCCACATGAGGTCTAACAAAAAGGGTGTGACATTCGGCAGTTTTAATGGGACTATAACTAAAATATTCAATAAGTGTTATATGCCATGGGTATTCGGATATATGAATGTATGTATGTACACGTTTAATTCGACACCACTTGACTAAAACAATAATCCCAAGATTTTTTTTTTCTTAGATTTGGCATAGTGCGCAAATTTAGTCTATGGTAGCCTCAAACCACTTTATATTATTTTTAAAGGGTTTTAAACTGTCACACAATATACCAGATAGGCGACCTTAAGGACGCTTCTTCCTTTGGGGCAGTTTAAAAGGTATTAGTCATTCCACGTTACTTCAAATAGGTGGGTTGTAAGGAAACTTCTTCCAGGACGGGTGCACCGAAATATTGGATACTATCTAGATTGAATGGTTCATTCAGCCTGATAGGATAAATTTGATCATGGTCGCCTTTATACAGTTTGCAGAAGTGATCTTTGCATATTCTCAAGATCTCTGCAATACTACTACTAAGTTTCCTTGCTCATCCGGTTTTGGGTTTGTACCCTTGACATTTTCTTAGTTCTTCTTTTGCTATACGATATAGTAAATATCGAATATAGTAAATCTTCTGAATCTAATATCTGCAATAGAATCTGTCTATTTCCTCAAATGATCATGCTCATGATATTTGTTCCTTCTAAAAATCCGTCTGCCATCCGTTCTCTTCTGTTCGTAGAGCTCTGGTTCTTCTGTGTACCTTTGTATGCCTCCTGTTCTTCTGCATTTACTTGCCAACATTCTTTGGCGAACCAGGGGTCTGTCATGAAGGCTTTAGTTATTCATCCTACGGCCGCATAGGACCGCCTGAAAATTAGGGGTCACTTGATTGGAAAACTATCTGGTGATCTTTTTGCCAAACATTTTCACAGTATTTCTATGTATAAGAGAATATAACAAAGTCCAAAACTAGAAATTCTTCTCCCTGCTACCTTGTATAAGAAAAAAACTTGAAGTGTGACATAAATTGTATTCAAAACAAAGAACAGCTTTACTGTATTCTTTGAATTCAATTGGCATTTACCTTCTTTGCCTTAAGCTTACGCAATCCTCTCCGTAAGTCAAAACGAATTCTATTGTCAAATGTGATTCCCCACAGTGAGTATAAAAATTCCATGAACAATTCAGGTTTTACTCTCTGGATAAACCCTGATGTGAACCTATTCCTGCAACCTCCGGTTTGAGCCTTATGAGTGGTTCTTTTCGTTACAAGAATTCGTCACGATATCATTATGCAAATTCCTGTTGATTTACCCTATACACTAGACTATAAAAAATTAATTTGCATAAATAGAAAAAATATAAATAAATATTAATATGAATCAAGTTAGAGCTACCCCATCTGACCTATTCTATGACGCGTCGCTTGTATATTATATACAGATTCTCTTCTTTTGGTCAAATAAAATTGTTGCACACATGTATACAGCTAGCTCCTTCTATGCAACTATAAAACTCGAACGCAGATTGTAACATTTATGTCTTTTGTCATAAGTCAACGACAAGGTAGGAAGCAAACATGCGCGCATTCATTGTGAGTATAAATTGTTTTTCAATATTATTTGCATATTCTTAACGATTTTTTGTTTGTTTATAGATTTTGGGCTTTTTACTTGCAGCTGCCAGTGCAGCAAGTCTAGGATATAATTACGGACCAGGAGTATCAACCGCAGGAGGTAGCGGTCTTATAAGCAATTACAATACTGGTGGTAAACTAGTAGGCGGTAGTGGGCTTCTAGGCTCTGGCAGTGGTCTTGTGGGCAGTGTTAGCGGACTCGGAGGCGGTGGTGGACTTGTGAGCAGTGGATACGGTGGAAGTAGTGGACTTGTTGGCGGTGGATACGGTGGAAGTAGTGGACTTGTTGGCGGTGGATATGGTGGAAGTAGTGGACTTGTTGGCGGTGGATACGGTGGCAGTAGTGGACTTGTGGGCGGTGGCAATCTAGTTGGAGGTGGTAGTGGGTTGATCTCTTCATCACTCGGAGGTGGTGGCAGAATCGGTCTTGGACTTAATGCACTCGATTCAATCCCCCAGACAGTTGAGTACAGCAAACAATTCTTCTTTTATTCAGCTCCAGAAGAGCACCAAGATGAAGGTTCAATCACCCAACAATTGAGCAATGTTTTGAAGAAAAATCTTCAAGTCGTCTTCATCAAGGCACCAGAAAATAATGCCGCTACCAATGCTGCCTTGCAATTAGCTAAGCAGGCTATCGAGCAAAGAACCGCAATTTACGTGTTGAGCAAGGAGAACGATGGTGCACAATTAGTTGGACAACTTCAACAGATTCAAGAGAATGTACCCACAACGCCTGAGGTTAGAATTATCAAATACAGGACTCCTGAGGACATTGCATACGCCAGGGATGTAATTCAGTCACAATACGACAACTTTGGTGGCACTTCACAAGTAATTGATGGAGGTATAGCTCCAGTTTTGAATTATGCTAGCGGCAGCTCATCAAGTGGATCAGTTTTGGGCGCTGGCTTAGGAGTTGGAGGTGGCAACTATGGAGGTTCATTATCTGGAGGTTTGTTATCCGGTGGATTGGTCGGAGGAGGTTCATACGGCGGCAAACTTATTGGAGGAGGTGGTTATGGAACTGGATCTTTATTAGGATCCGGTATCGGTAAAGTTGTTGGCGGAGGTGGTTATGGAACTGGATCTTTAGTAGGATCCGGTATTGGTAAAGTTGTTGGAGGCACCACATTTTTGACCGGCGCATCAAATACCAATGCAAATTACCTACCCCCATCTCCATTAAAGAAATAAGTATTAGTGCTAATATAATTATTAGTTTTCTAAAAATATCAATAAAATCGATCGACTAAGAAAAATGTGTTTATTCAACGTAACGTATTAAATTGGTCAAAGTTTACATCTTCTTTCACTTTCGATAATCGAAAAATTTTGTTCAGAGTTGGAATACAAAAGTGGGTTCATTTTCTACAAGTTAAAAAAAGAACAGATTTAAAATCAAATAAACCAACGAAACATGAAATTGTTTCATGATTTTAAGAGAAAATACTATATATATATACTAGATACTACCCATTCCAAGACAGAAACATGGCGAGAACTTTGCACGTTCTAGATTCTCTTTGGTTCTTTCTCGATTTAAAAGTGGTTTTGAGATTTTTGCCCTATTTTCCGTGTGGAGTAATTCCGTAGGCTCAATTGGAACCGTACAGTATCGAATGCCATTCACTCTTACACAAATACCATAGCCAACAATGGGTCGTCGGCTCATTCGTGTACCCTTCTATGATAAATAATCGGAACAAAAGCAGATGACAAGCGTCAAAAAAAATAAATGTTTATTGTCACGTAATTTAATTTGTCGGTACTAGGCTCGATCAAATAGCTCTAAGGGCTATAAGTGCGCAGATAAACCAATTCTAGAAGACAGCAATAAACATTGTACGCATTTGGAAAACGGTGGCCAAAGGGTTGTGATCCGAATACATATATAGGAGCACAAACGTTCTAACCTTAGCCTCTCAGTATCAACTCCTAGTCTACACCTCCACGGTGGGGGCTGCTGGGTGCCCAGTTTGGTAATCAACCCCTTTGAAAGATCCTTGGTAGTAGCAGACGAGAGAGGGTGGAGGAGTGTTTTCACGCTAAGGCACTTCCTCTTTATCCGGACGGCAGCGGACGAATTCTCTACCTGGAATGAATGGTGACGCGCATTCCAGTTAGGCCGAACTATCTAGTGTCATCTCTATACTCGTATGAGGTGCTTCGACATATTCGAATCTCAGGTCTGTAGGGATTCTCCATTACTAAGCCAGGGTGGTGGAATAGTTGGTTGGCGATGAACCCCTAATGAGCTAGCGACAGCGCCGAAGTGGGTTACTGATTCCGTAAAATCCGGCTCCTCGTCCTAAGCGTATTAAAGGGATTTGGTGCTCCAACTTGAGGGCTGTGCCTCGGGGTAACTTCTCGACTACGGTAAAAAAGAGTAGTTACGGAAACCAGTCAAGCCTCGGATAAGGATGATTTTACTGTTGACGACCCTAGCAATTGAAACACGGACAACGACCTTTGGATCTGCACGTGGACTGTTCAAACGCTTAACAGACCGCGTGCAGTCGAAGAATTAATTGAAGCCCTAGACTGCTATAAAGCAGAAATCACTACCATACAGGAAGTGCGATGGGATGGACCGGGCAAAAAGAGGATGAAAAACAGCAGAAGCAATGCTTATTCAGGTGTAGATTTTTCATAAGCGGCTGACTTAGGCAAGAAGTCTTAAGCTTTTGACACGTAAGCAAACGACTTACGACAATCCTCATCAAGGTTAAATTAGCCAACATAAGCCCATGCCCCACAGAAGACAAGAACGACGCCTCCAATGAATGTTTCTACGAACTCCTCGTTAAAATCGTATTGGGACATCTTTGGTGGAACAGTTGACAACCACAGCCATCACGACACCTCGTTCGAAAACGGACTTAGGCCTATTGACTTCGGTGCGGGGGGTAACGTCACTATAGTAAGCACACGGTTTCCTGATCTCAATATTCACAAGGGTAATAATGTCGGTCTCGTAATCATCAAAGTTTCAACCAAATTGATGATATTGCGATCGACGTAAGACATACCTCCAGTATACTGGATGTCCCAACTTTCTGAGCAACCAAAATCGGCTCGGATTACTACCTTGTTGCAGCCAAGGTACGAATGCTGATAACACAAACGCCACAACAAGGAAGAAATACTGTGACAAGGTACAACATCGAATAGGTGCAATCCGAAGAGACCGCACGAACCTTTGCCGGCGGCGTATTCCGAGATCTCTCCACGACTTAAACCGCCAGCATCAAATGAAGAAGACCAATTCCGACGTTGCCAACATGCCATCAGAAATGCCGCAACTAATGTGCTGGGTTTCCCAACCCCTACAAGAAACCCTTGGTTTGACGATGTATGCTCGATCCACAAGAAAGGATCAATTGCGCCTACTACAAAGGTATCAGTCTCCTCAACATCGCGTACAAGATCTTATCTGCCATCCTGTGTGAACGTCCGGGATTTTATTGCTTATACTGATTAATAACATTTATACTCACAAATTTGCATACAAGAAACTTAAAAATATATTACAAACATCGCGCATTGTATAATTCTGTCTACTTTTAATAGATTTCTCATACAAAACACTGTTTGTGTGGTCCCCAGAAATGTTTGACAGCTTAAACGTCAAACGGCAAAAAGGTCTATATCCCATTTCATTAGACGTTCCATAATCGAGCATAATCCCATTATGGTCGTGCTATACTGTTTACATGTCATAAGACATTTCATTAATCTGGCGAAGTCTATTATGGTTGGGCCTTAAGAAGGTGAAGTTTGCTATTCAATACAAACAATGACGTTAAATGTTTCCTTGTATAGGATCACTAAAAAGTCGCATATGAGCATTGGTTGTCTATACTTTTAATAGCATTCCGAATATATCTTTTGCTTTTCCAAGTCAAGACCACACTGCCTAAGCATAGAAAGATTTCTACATTCTTCACGTTTTTGCCAATGTTGAGTTGAACCCGGATGTTGCTCAGTACTTTTGCTTTGGGTACTTTTGCTTCTAGATTTTGGGCCATCAGCTGAATGTCGAATAACCCATGTGAAAGTAGGTAAACACCGTCAGCGATTTATTGAAAGTAAGATGTAATAGTCCATCGAATTCTAAGGTTACCATCCATCAATGCTGCACAGATTACACCGCTGATGACCAGCAAGAACAGCAGCGAAGAAAGTATGCACTAAAGTACTCAAGTTTGGGCTTCAAAATTCTGCGACATCTTAACATCGGATAAAATGTGACTCTTACTGCCGTGGTATGTAGCCTGAATAATATCTGAGTTGTTTTTAGGCAGTCTCTTCTGTGCAATACCGACCAGATAGCATATCGATTAAAGCTGTCGAAAGCCTTCTCAAAGTCGATAAACAGGAGATGTAGCGGAAACCTGTGAACCTACGATAGCCTGCCTGTTTGACGTCGAAAGAAGATTTATTATAATTTAACATCAACTTTAAAGAGATCTTTTTGAACGCAAAAGAAGTAGGGTATAATACAAACAGTTCCAGAACAATTGCTGTTATTTGAGAATGTTTCTCATTCTGTATATGTATACGAATACCGGCTTGTAGGAGGATGAAAGCATAAATGTAATATTCATTTCGAGTTCATCTTCATTATTTTCCTATTTAGAAAATATATATCAACATTAATATTCCGCGTGGGATAGAGGACAATATTTTTGATTCTTAAAAAGATAAAACTGAACTTGAAATTTTAATGTAAATTTTATACAAAAACGTCATTATTAATCTAAAATGTTTCTTAAACTCGTATTAGTCACTGGTTAGCCACCAAGATCATATGTTATCAATTCCGGTTCATTCTAAAATTGATTGCGTAATATTAGATTACAAAACACTAACCTGTATAAATTTCTATAATTTAGATCTTTCTCTTCTTTTGTTTTTGAATACATGTCATAAAAAAGAAAACTAGACAATCAAGCCGACCTATTAAAAGTTTATACGAATGACTACTGTTTATATTAATTTTGCTTTTGTTGGTAAACAAGAATTTAATGTTCGCATATTCTAGTTTAGAAACACGTATAGTTATTTGAGATCATAGTCTTTAGAATAGTTTTCAGTTTCATACTTGACAATGTAAAGGGGAAGTATTGGTTTTGTAAAGGTGTTAATTTTTAAAATTTTAATCGTAGATGGCGGATGTACCTAAGATTTATTTTCTTTACGGTATAACGTCTAAAAACCAGTCTTGTAAAAGTAACTCTGACTTGTAGTTTTGGCAGGGAGTCATGCTTAAGGTCGTGTCAAGCTTTTATATTCTAGCCAAACGAATGCATTCTCGAGCGCGGAGATAAAAGCAGATGAAAATATGAAATGAGAGTAAATAGTGATGACTGGGACAGAAGATTGCATTACAGAAGATAACAAAAGAAAAAAATAAAGAATTTTGAAGTAATATAATAATATACGGGTCACAATCCCGAAAAGCCAAAATCCCGAAAAATTGGGTTGTTCGTACCCAACCCAATTTTTCGGGATATAACAATATAACAATGCAACAAAGTATCTAATCCTTTTTGACGCAGGGTCATAAATCGACAATTCGATTTGTGGATAAACAGTGGAATATGTATGGGGGGGCATGCATCCCCCTGCTTGGAGTCACTCTTGGATTTGGAATAGGTGCGAGGTTGGGTGTATGGTTTAGTGTATTTAAATCCATACGAAAATTTTAATTTTCTGGATTTTGGGTTTTCGGGATTCTGTCCGACTCCCTCGGTAGTCACCATACATTATCTTTAAAAATTGAATTAACATGTGCTATTTTTTTTTGTTAGAAAGTCAGTCAAGATCTTTGCTTCTTCAATGGTGCAACCACTTTCGATGTTTTACTAGAGATCTGTTTGTGTATATTCGCCTATTGAAGAGCACTAGTATATATCAGTCTTTCATGCTGTTTGCTGCAATTTGGGTCCATTTTTAGTTGGCTATCAGTCTAGTGAAAGGAGTTTGGGCACATTATCTAGCTACTGCTTTACTAATTTGGTCCAAATAAGTGTGCATATGTGGCAGTAATCAAATAGAGGGTTGATCAGATTCAACTAGTCAAGACTCAAAATTTAATGATCTAACAATTTTCAGGATTGTTTGGCTGTCTGTGAAAATGTTTATAAGTATGTGATTTTCAAAAGTATCTTCTGAAGCTTTCTCTGGCACAGAGTTTAATAACATAAACCCCTGCTTGAAAGATGGTAGTACATAGTACACCCCCGTGGCACAAAAAATTTAAATTTTGGGCGGCATGATCCGGCACCCTCTATATGTGTATACCATTTAAGATACGTTGAAGTACCAATCCGCATGGTGCTCCAGCTGTTAGGTTTGAGGATTATCTTAAAACGGACGATTTTGAATTACGGTTTTGAAAGTTTTCCGGCCAAGAAGTCAGTAATGCATACTACTTGGAAGGATCGCAATGTAAATTTGTATAGGATCTTTTGTGTTGCGTTGTTGATGGAGAAGTAAGTCCAATGAATCATTTCTGGTTTAAATCTCAATTTTTAAACAAGAGTCTAGTTTCTAGTCTTTGGTTTCTAGAAGAGCTTTTCTTTTAGGTATTAAACTTCCAATTTGAGATAGCTACATATATATGTATTCTTTAAGTGAATAGAATGAATTACTAGTTGTTTGCAAGTATTTTGAACTCATCCAGTTATTTTAGATTATTATTACTACTACGTTGTCTGCATAATATTGTGTTCGATATCCAGAGTTATTTCTTGACGACAATTTTTAAAAGTTTTAATAAACTTCCAAAACTGATCGAGATTGGCAGAAATAATTCCGTTCTGAGCTAGTTTTAAGTTTGTTTTAAGGACTACAATTACTTATACATATTGATTATTTCCCACAGTGCTGGATAATAGATTAGTTCAGCTAGAGGTAGAATATACAATGAAGGACTATAATAGTTGCACAGAAACATATTTTTTTATACCCTATCCTAAGGGTATATTAAATTTGATACACAGGTTCTAACATAGAGAAACAATCGAGATAGAGTCTATGAAGTATCATATATATGTACATATGTATGTACATATATTCATGATCTGCATCAATAGCGAAGACGATTGAGTCATGTCTGTCGGTCCATCTATCTATCCGTCCGTATTTTACCACATTTTAGGAGTTAAATTTTGAGCTAGAAGAATGAAATTGCATATTTGGGGTCTTGAGTGTAAATATTTTTCAAATCCGTCCACTTCCAAGCCCAATGTTTCATAACTCCGCTATTTTACATAAAATTGAAAAAAATTGTTAAAACCAAGTATTAAGATATTCAGATTGTCTATAATTCGCTCAGTAATATCAGTTTTGGCCAAGCCCACGTTTCGGGGGCGCCTTAATAAAAAAAAAACGATTTTATTGAAATTTTACATACAACATCCTCGAAGTTATTGTCCTGGTTGTAATTTTCTAAATAAACAGATTTTTATTTAAAAATTTAACGATTTTGCTAGAAAGTGAAATTAAAATTTGTAGTTTGCAGATGAGTATTTTTTTGTAGTTTTCAGATAAGAAGTTATAAATATAAAAGTGTTTCTAGTTTGAAAAAAGGGGACGTTTCAAACAAGCGTAAGTTTCTCTGTTGGCAAAAAAAAGACATTTCCAGACCCATTATAAAATCTTGCTTCATAAGCTACTGATTACCATAAACCCTCCTTCTTTATGCAAATATTCAGATCAGTTTATGAAACAAGACCTTTTAGTAGTCAATTTGTCCGATACTTATGGTATCTTCTAAGGAAGCCGATTACTTGCTATTTGTTTATAACAGAGGCCTTCGTGTGGAACCGACCTAAGTTTTAACTCAGGTTAATCCTGTTTACCTCTTCGAAACAGATATTCGTTAAATACTCAATGCTGTAAGCTGGCAATTTGTTGGCTTATCTAATTTCGGTTTCATGTCATCTTGTAATCGGCCCTTGAATCATCATAATAGCCAAAACTATTTTACCACTGCACCCTGGAAACATTGTGTGCCAATTATATCCTTATGAGGTTCAATCTCATTTCTGATCGAAGATCCTATTTTGTTGTTATGATTAATCCTTCTATCGCTAAGTATTCGTGCGCTGGATTGTGTGCACCAAAATATATTAATAATTCTATGTATGTATAATAATAATTTTGATTTACTAAACAGGATAAAGAATTTCTAGGTAGACTGAAACGTTGCTCTATTTTTTTCATGAATAATTTAAAAACGAAGGTGCACTTGAGTTCCCAAATTTGTGAGCAATAATAATTTCGTTATTTATCTATTGGTGCAAATTTTAATATTCTCAAACTTCGCATGTATAGACATACCTGTTTATGTACTTATGTGAAAATGGGAATATATGGTATTTGAATTACCCATGCTAGGAGAGATTTTGGTTCGATTTTGTTACTTGTTCACCTTGAACTCATTATATAACACTATAAATACTTTTCTTGTGAGAGCATATTTGATTGGAATGTTGAAAGAAGAAAAATAAAAATTTGCAAGTATAAGTGTGCATTTCCAAAAATAGTTTAATGTTCTTTGAAATTCTTAGAGAAATATATGCAGGTTAGAGTAGCATTAATGCAAATTATTGGTCAGTGATTTTTTTATATACATATATAATAGATAGCTATAATAGATTTTTAAACAAGAAACCTAAACTCTTCTCCTAATTGCGGATATGGCTAAAAGTGGTCGAAATTACATAAGAAGATTAGAAAAACATGTCAAAAGCCAGTTTCTATCCTGAATTATTATATCAGGGTTGCATATGTGCCAAAAAAGCTAATTCTAAAAGGTTACCTATTACTTAAGTGAACGAAATGTCTTAATGTTGTATACGACTTAGTTTAGGTACTATTGTACTTGAAAGTATTTCGATGAGCTACAATTAAAGGGTATTTTTATACCCTATCTTAAAGGTATATTCAGTTTGATACATAGTTTGTAACATAGAGAAATAATCGAGATAGAAGTGTAGCATATGTATATTGAGAAGGAGAAGCAGTAAAAGTGTAAAATTTAAATAAACGCCCACTGCCACGCCCACTTTTTTATGTCTTCATGAAAATTTTGTTAAGTCCAAATATCTAGATGTTCAAATTGTCTACAATTGATCAAAATATCAGTGTTCTGTAAAAATTGTTTAAATCATCAAATTTTGTTTAGTGATGAGGCTGTCTCAGCGCCTTGGTGCGCTTTATAGGATTGCGGCATCATCGGAGCATCGTTATCCATTCCTCCATTTAAACGGATTTGAGCTGATTTTTGATGGTATGGCTCAGTATAAATGCTCAATAAGGTTTAGGTCAGGTGACTGAGCATTATAAAGCAGCCATTTCTTCACCAATCATTTGGTGTGCTAGTCATTGTCTTGTAGGAATGAAACTAAGATTTTCCCTTAGGATGTTAGATACCCAAATCCGTCCATTTTGGTTTCAATGAAAATCAGATTACTCACGCCAGAAGAAGCAATGCATCCCTAAACCATGACATTTCCGCCTCTGTGCTTGACAGTCGGAGTAAGGTTCCTGGTATTCATTTCATATAAATTCTCTGTTGGCACTATCTAAAGATTTTTCGTAATAGATGAATAGCCGTGAAATGAAGCTCCATATTCAACACATTACAAATATTTGACGCGACAGGTCCATAGGAGTGCATAACATTTTACAACCAATCGGGTTGTACGTGTTATATTCTTCATTCGAATGAAAGGGGTTTACTATTTAATGTCCTGCCTGAAGGGTAATTTGTTATTTTGTGAAACTTTTTTATAACAGCTTATATTCTCGGATGTTTGTCAGAAATTCGCGAGAGGTGGGGCCGGAAAAAACCCTGTTTTTTGTGTTGTCTGGTATTCGATCCTCGAACCTCCAACTCAACAGTCCGACACACTAACTGAGTACTTTGTGTTTTGGTCAACTTAATCGGATTTTGGGGCATAACGTCGGTCGGCGAGTACAGAAGCAAACGCTCCTACCATTGTTTGAGCTGGTCCTCATGCCGAATAAATAGGGAATGGCTTAGAACTTTCACCCGATGATGAGTCGAGCGATGTCTGCCTGTTAGCTCTTCGGTGATTCTATAGATCTTGTTGCTATAAATATATCTGTTTTTAGATAGTAATGGAATGAGTGACAAAAAATTTTTTTTCTCCGTGAAAATAACAGTTACGATGCACAGGAGCATGTATATCACTCGAAACTCATGAAATGATATTAAATGCATGTATTTACCTGACGACAACTAAACAATCTGTTATTTGAAGTTTGATGCAATAGACAGTCACTCATTTACGCGACATCGCTGTTCACAAAACAACCGACGCATAAACCTAGCTTATTATCGTCTAATCATCGCCGTAGATCCAAAGGATTTTATTTTCAATTCTAGGCTCCATGTCTTGTCAAAATCACCTTAACATTATCTAAAGACTGGATGACTTCATCTTGACAAATTTTGGCCCAAGAAGAAAGATCATTTCTACACATTTACGATTTGGGTAGTGACGCCTCTTAACCCTGGCTAAGTCCAACTAGGGAAGGACATATTTCTCATAAAACGAAGATTCTCCCTTTGGAAAGGAACCCACTTCTAATGCACCATCCAGACATAATAAGTACATATGTATGCACCATACCAGAAGATATAAGCGGCCATCTTGTAAACAGTTCCTGTTTACCTATTTCCAGAACAAAGTGGTCATAGTCCGGATTTGTAATTTCAGTTCATTAGCATTCCTCTGATCTACAATACTAATGTCTTAAATACTCCGTGTTGTCCAGCAGAGTCACATACTATCTATCTAATCAAAGGACACATTATCTAGAGCGACCTCTATGTCGACAACAATACGTAGAGTACACTATAGAATTTTCAAACTTCAAATAAGGTCACCCTGCGTGCTAGCGCCGAACTATCGCCGAGTCTTCGTCTGATTATGTGGAAAATTAGGCTCCATAAAAATACTGGAAGTCTTCGCTACCGTCTTGTATAACCAAAATCTAAGTTTTTTTCAACCACTTCACCTAAAAAGGCATTCTGGTAGTACTTGGAAGGGATCTCTTTTTTTCTAATTTTTTTTCTAATAGATAGACAAGTGACGCTACTGTTAGGTCTTAGAGAATAACTCCTTGAAGAACTTTCGATTACTGGTTATGTTATCCAAAAGAATTATTGGAATTGTAATTATTGTTTTACTTATGTACATATATATATATATATACATATTACATGGTGAGAGTTATACATGGACTTGTCTAACTATCCAACATCTGAGTTCATTATTCTGCAAGATGATAAGGTTATGTCATAAAAGAGAAAACTGCATTCTCTTAATTACTAGATAAAGTTTTCGTTAAAACTTAATATGATTGTTTTCTCCTGCTGCGTAGTCCGTTAAAGGTTTCACAACTATAGTGTGTAGAGGTTTTACAAGTACCTACATATGTAAGTACATTGGTATTTCAACATTGCAGGAAATTGTGTGAAAAAATGATAAATAGTACCAGGATATGGTGTAAAAATGTAATTATTCTCTAGTGACACAATCCTTCACCGAGACCACTTTAATTAAACTAAAACAAACAACGTTCATTATCCCGAGTTTTTTTTTTAATTCCCTTCCCTAGATGCTATCAGCACTTACAACGTGAATTATTCAGACAATACACATACACATGTAGGTACATATGTCTAAACCGCCCGCGGCTAGACAACTGGTACAAGGCACGTCATCCTTGTGGCAGTTGTTGGCAACACCCACGAATATATTTGTAAGACCGAAAAACATAATACCCGACTAGTGAGACCATTTAACCCGAACAAAAAATTGGAACAAATGGAGGTAGAAACAAGAAAAAAAAAACAAAAATAAAAAAGAATTCCACCTACAAGTCGCCTCCTCACACAGCGAAGCATTCCTTATATACGATGCCCATTCGTTTCCTTTTGTCAACCATGGAAGTTCATGACGATAGAACATTTGTAGTTTAGTATGCTCCTGGAGCTACAACAACACCAAGTTTATTGTGACACGGTGCCAACAGGTGAATGTTGGCGCATTAGTTGACCTTCCCACCTTAATGTCGTGCCTCTTACAGGAGCCTACTTACACACAAGTCAACCCGGGCCACACTAAACTGTGTTCGGCAACGCAAGCGTTCTATATTTATATCTCCATTCCGCAAATAACTTAGATTAGCATTTATGAGCAATGTGCATGCCACAGCCACTTGATTACATGGTTCTCTTGGTGAATTTCGTTGAGAATGTGACGTTTGGCATTTCCTTGAGAAGGGTAGTTCTTAAATTTTCTTTGGGGGTCCCTCGGAGTCCATTGGAAGCAGAAGTAATACATTAGCGTTGCCTAATACATTTGCGTGCTTTCATTTTCTTTTTTTTTAATTTGGAGATATGCAAACGTTCGCCTGGAAATGTTATGTTCTGTCGGCAATTAGTGGTATAACCTTGTTATAACATGCACTTATGCCATATAGTATAGACAGCCATATACACACACTTAACCATTGGTAGGAGCAGGAGTTATTATAAAGCATTTAAGGTTCAGTACCTAGTCCCAATCTATCGAAAGTGATTACACTAAATTAGGTTATTTCTCTCATGCGGTGTGATTTATTTTTGTGTATCTGACTTGAAAGGATTCAAAGTGAATAAAGAATATGACCCTGTAAGCATTATAAACTTGATGGCTGTTTTTTTTTTTAGACAGGATTGAAATAAATTTAGCTCAAAAATTGTGCACCATATTGAATGAAGAGGGGACGTCTCGAGCTTTTAAGACAAAGTTATTTTTATTTAGAAGCTGTTAAGCAATCTTCGCCTCCTTTACCTTCTCCTTTACTAGAGACGCATGGTTGCCTATTAAACGAAATGTCAGGGTAAAAGTGTGAGGGATACATACCTACATATGTATGTAGTTTGTATTGAAAGCAACTCATTTACTAATGTAGGTATGTCCTAATTGTTGCAATGAATAAGGTACTAGGTGACCCAAATTAGGCTCATTTTTCATCTTGAATAATTTGAACATATGTGTGTATGTATGGCATTTTAACTATCTAAAAACATTAAAATCAATATTTAGTTAGAGATAAAAACTAAATATTTTTTTTAATCAAATTAAAAAACATGTTCAACAAAAGCTACTCCCTTTTGACGTAAAAACACCGTGTTTACAAAAATAAAGCAGGAAATGACTGAACGCTCTGATGTTTAAAAAAAATGATTTAAAAAGGGACGGTGGTCTCATTCTAATGTATTTAGTCAGCTAAGGAAATGCTTCACCGGAGAGATTAGCGGTTGGTTGATTGAAGCCCAGATTTACTCTGAATTTTAACGAAATTTATTTCATGGAATGAAGCAAGATGTATTATTAACAACGAATCCTGAACAAATTGCATCTAAAGTGCAAACATTTTCTTAGGTTGAATGGAATCTATTGAGTCTTATATATTCAAATACATTGTTAAGCGTTGTACAACTGTTTTGAGCACTTCGCCCGCATGTATACATATATTCATTTATGAGCATAAATGCGAAATAAATTTTTTTGTCATCAAACAATCATAGGTTACGCAATAAATACAATTGTCAAACGAACAAACGTCGACTTTAACCATCTGTTCGTAGCAGTAAGATCCAGAGATGTCTATTCCCAAGCTGACAATCAGTAGATAGTAGTAGCCGAAATCACTAAACAATCGCTGAAAGTATTTATATCCATGGTATGATATAATGATGTGAGGTGGCAGAAGATTTTGTTGCATAAACGAAAACCAACACAATAAAACAAGCCCGACGGAACACAAACAAATGACCCGACCTAGTTCATAAAGACGTCCCACGCAAACATTTTCAAAATGATGAGAGTGAACCGTAAACTTAATGAGCTTGGCGAAAACGTCAACAAGATAAGGAAGATAGCCAAGCGTGAGCTGCTTATATCGCGAATGTGGAAACAGTGTGCCAACGAGTAACGTTTAAAGTCTGCGATCTAGATAAAACGATGAGCATAGATGAGATATGCACGGCCATAGTTGACTAAATCCTAACAGCAGCGAGCATCACAATAAATGCTATTAAGTCCATGAGAATGACAAGGTATGGAGCACAAACTGCCCTTATCAACTTCTCAGCAGACATGGCAAACAAACTCAACGCTGTAGGACACTTAAAGATAGAATGCGTTAAATGCGCAAGAGTGCGCAAGCTTATTTTAAAAGATGCTTCAAGTGCCTTGCGTATAGACACATTGCTAGGCACTGCAAAAATGAAGTAGATCGTACAGGAGTATGCCTAAGATACGGATACAAGGGACATATTGTCAAACATTGCGCAGCAGACCCAAAATGTGCCATTTCCGACCCGACATGTAAAGGTGAACCCAACATGCGATATGGACATGCGGAAAATATGCATTGGAGCACAAATACACAAAAATAAGCCGATTTTCGCATACGCCGAAATTAAGGGCATCCACTTTTACAACTGTTATGCCCTACCAGCGATTATATCCGGCGACTTTAATGCATTGGCAGTCGAGGGGGGTAGTACAAGGACCAACCACAGAGGTGAAGCATTACTTGATACATTTGCTAGCCTTGATTTTCTACTACATAAACAATGATAACATTTCAGACAATAGAGTCGAGACGGTTTCAAGCACCTACAAGATAATTTAAACGGCGCGGCAACAGCACGGATATGCCCAATTATAATAAATATAATAGTCAGCGTGGACCTTTCCAACATAATAATACAGGCTACCGAAACAATACCACAATTGCAGAAGTTCTGAAAGCAGCGAACTCAATGAAGAGCAATAAGACTCCAGGAATGGACGGGATCCTAAACTTCGTCCTGATAAAAAGTCATTAAAACTAAACTAGACTCATTTGCAAACCTCAACACAAAGGCCCTGATAGAAGGATAGGTCCTTCTACAATAGAAACGATAGAGGTGGGTATTAATCCCAAAATTCCAAAAAGAGACAAGCCCCTGAGCAACCGTCGTCGTCATGCAGCCCGCTGTGCATGCTAGACGCAGTAGGCAAAGTTCTGGAAAGAATTATTCGCGACTGATTTGACCAGTTTATCGAAGAAGACAACGGGCTTCCGACCAAAAATACGACTTCAGGAAAAAGCGAAGCACCAACCATCAACTTTGACAGGCGGTTATTTTAGCCACAGGAGACAGGAGGTTATTTTAGCCACGTAAACATGAAGGAGCCGGAGTCTTTCATAAATCGTAGCACAGGCTATGGAGTATCAATAAAGGAATTCACACCTCCAGCCCATGAAAAAAGACTAGTTCATTCATCTTCGATGAAACTTGAGCCACGTGATTTGACGTATTGGAAGTTCTGTTTGTGCTGAGAACTTTTCTTCAGAGGAGAATCGCGGTAATAGTTTAATTAATGTCGAATCAATTAGTTAAACAAAATTAGCAAATCGTTCGCAATTCCAGAAAGACTCAGTCTAAAGTCGTGGAGAAACGGCCTTTTAGAGAATAGACCTTTTTACGTTCTGCAGTTTCCCGTCCTGAATTGAAAATTAGTAAGTCCTTTCGAAGTGTACCAGGACGATATAAAAAGATAGAGCGAACAGGATGGGTTTCAGTTGTGGTATAGTTCATGGAATTCTCTGCTTAATGACGTGTAAGAAACTAATTTCAGGTTCAATAAAAAAGTTTACCCTTCTCGGGAGCAGAATTAGTTATTTACTTGTTTTTCGACTATTTTCGGAAGTTGTTGTAGATTTTGTTTACAGACGTACCCACTCTGTGCTACTTTCCCACTAAGATAAATATTAGACACAAATGAATTTTAAGTTAATATAGTTATTTTAAAGTCGCATATGATTGTATCCATTGCCTCGAGTTCTACAATTCAATAAAAATGATGCAAAAAGGCAAAAATATGCCACCCTCACATCATTCTCTCACAATACCCAAAATATATCTGATTGAAATGCGTGAAACATGGTACTCTCCAGGGGGTAAAAAATGGTTCTCCTTCATAGAAAACATCTGCATGGATGTGCATGCCAGGAACCTGCCTTTTTATACCCTATCCTAAGGGTATATTAAGTTTGACACATAGTTTGTAGTTTGTAGAGAAATAATCGAGATAGACCCTATAAAGTATATATATTCGTGATCAGCATCAATAGCGAAATCGATTGAGCGATGACCGTCCGTCCGTCCGTCACCGCTTTTTGGGCCCTAAATTTTGAGCTAGGACGATGAAATTTCATATCTGGGCTTCTGAGAAAAAGATACAGTAGAAGTGTAAAAATTTTTAAAATCCGCCCACTTTTTCATAAATTCATTAAATTATATGAAACCGAAAAATTTTGTTAAGACCAAATATCATCATAAAACCGATTTTTGGGCCTTAAATTTTTAACTAGGACGCTGAAATTTCATATTTGGGCTTCTGACGAAAAGGTACGTAGAACTGTAAATTTTTTTTACATCCGCTCACTGCCACGCCTACTTTTTTATAACTTCACTAAATTATATGAAACCGAAAAATTTTGTTAAGTCCAAATATTTAGGTATTCAGATTTCCTACAATTCTCTCATAGAACAGTTTTGTCCACGCCCACTTTTTGGGGGCGTTTTCATCAAAAAACCGATTTTCATGAAATTTCACATGTAACATCCTCAAACGTTCGACGTTATAGCCATATTTGAGTACCAAATGCAATTTGGGCATGAGCACTTTATAGAAACGAGGATAGGGTATCATACGTTCCAGACGGATTGTAGCTTTTCTGTATGTTTTCTATTGACTAGGGAAAGTCACACCAAAAGATTTTTCTAGCAAACCTCAAATCCAAAATATCTTTATATGTACATATGTACAAATGTAAGCATTTACAATTCTCTTCAACTGATCACAATATACATACATACATATGTATTACATAAACATTTAATTACATTACTCTAGCTTACCTGTGCTTCCGTGGTTCCACATATTTATTGTCATAGTTCTTATGGGCCATCTCGTGAATACTGGTCAAAGAGCCAAAGGGATTGTTATGGACATTATGATGGTGACCATCATGATGATGTGGGTGGCCAAAGATCTCCTCTGCAAAAGAAAATAAATTAATCAATCAATAGCACAGCAGGTATTTTCGAAAAGTAATAGCATAGCGTGTCATGTTTGCACTGGACATACTCCTGAACTAATTGAAGACAGAACCTTAAATGTTTCAATAAACCAACTCTGTAAATGATGATGGTGCCTGTATACCCGGCAGGCCACTAACTATTCAATTTTGATGAAGCCTAATGAATTCCATCCATATTTTCACTCGTTTGATGCTTTGAAAGGAAGGGCACCTTATGTGTTAATACAAACAAGTAAGAGAAACTGTCATGTGCGCGGTTCACATAGATAAGATACAGTGTAATGCACTCGAAAAACTCAATTAAGTTATACTGTACCCCTAAGTTTCTTCATTCATTGAAACCGATACATTCACTTCAGGAGCATGACAGAGCATGGAAGATTGAAAACGGGTAAGTCCTTGCACTCTTCTGACAAGGTGAAACATTACAAACACCTGGACGTTTCTAAACATGTTGGTCCTTTATTTTCTATGAATTGCATTTTACTCGATTTAATATGTGGACCTAGGGTTCTTACTTTCAAAAATAAGGGCGTACACAAGGGAGAAATTCAATTAAGTAAAGTGCTAACACATTAATTACCTCTCCAAATGCTGCCACCCGATGCTATTCTCAGGCTCTTGTCGTATCTATCAGCTCCTTGTAGATGGTATTGTTGTGGATGGTGATATTCATGCTCATAGTATTGTTGTTGTAGCTGTTGTATTTGTTGTTGTTGACTCTTGCGGTGGCTGCTCTTCGCACTCATTGAATAGACATGATGGGTTCGAATGTATTTTTCATCGACCTGTTGGTGAAAGTGATTTATTCATGTGGCAAGTTTAATGATATACCTCTAGCATTTTTTTTTGTGCATACATTTTAGGTGGATGTGAAAAATAAACGGATTTAGTAGAGCTAGCGCCAATAAATTTAGTTAAGAACAGCGTGAGTTGTGTGCATGAAAATACAAAGATAATTTTCAATTTGTCCTTTGACTGCAACCAGAGAATAAATTCAGAGATAAACGCTGGATTATTTGATCCAATAAAATCAAATCCAGTCACACGGCGATTAATTGCTTTTTTATTGAAGTTTATTTAAAGATGTATTGTTTGAAGTTGAATTTAAATTTTGTTTTAAATTTTAAGCTTTTAACAAGTTTCTGAGAATAAGCTACATATGTATATACACAGATAAGTACATACATATATACATATTTTGAAATCTTCAGATTCTTCGGTGACAAGCGGAAAAGTTAAAACGCAGTCCGTTATAAACAAGTGTTTGATCTATTTTCTGTTACACAAAAAAAACTATATCTACTTAAGATATTTTGTAGAAGTGTAAATTTACTTTTTCTGAGATTTAAATGAACATAAGTTAATTATCGGAGTTTGTAAAGTGCCAACGAAATTATAACAGAATAGCTTATGTCCTCTTCAGATTATTTGACAGAATTTGAAAGTAGTAGTAACTTATGTCGACATTAGAGTGCTTATTTGTGTGATCTTCAGTTTACAGTTATAACTTAAGAGTGCTTGACAATGCCTTTTTTGAGTCTTTATACCCTATCCTAAGGGTATATTAAGTTTGACACATAGTTTGTAACATAGAGAAATAATCGAGATAGACCCTATAAAGTATATATATTCGTGATCAGCATCAATAGCGAAATCGATTGAGCGATGACCGTCCGTCCGTCCGTCCGTCCGTATGTCACCGCTTTTTGGGCCTTAAATTTTGAGCTAGAACGATGAAATTTCATATCTGGGCTTCTGAGAAAAAGATACAGTACAAGTGTAAAAATTTTGAAATCCGCCCACTGCCACGCCCACTTTTTCATAACTTCACTAAATTATATGAAACCGAAAAATTTTGTTAAGACCAAATATTTAGGCATTCAGACTCCCTACAATCCACTCATACAAAAGTTTTGGCCACGCCCACTTTTTGGGGGCGTTTTCATCATAAAACCGATTTTTGGGCCTTAAATTTTTAACTAGGACGCTGAAATTTCATATCTGGGCTTCTGACGAAAAGGTACAGTAGAACTGTAAATTTTTTTTACATCCGCCCACTGCCACGCCTACTTTTTTATAACTTCACTAAATTATATGAAACCGAAAAATTTTGTTAAGTCCAAATATTTAGGTATTCAGATTTCCTACAATTCACTCATAGAACAGTTTTGGCCACGCCCACTTTTTGGGGGCGTTTTCATCAAAAACCGATTTTCATGAAATTTCACATGTAACATCCTCAAACGTTCGACGTTATAGCCATATTTGAGTACCAAATGCAATTTGGGCATGAGCACTTTATAGAAACGAGGATAGGGTATCATACGATCCGTTCCAGACGGATTGTAGCTTTTCTGTATGTTTTTTAACTTTTTTATCACATGTAATTTATACCTAGTAAAAGAACAATTTGACACACTATTAGGACGGGAATGGGTAAATGCATTAGGATTATTGCAGATTAATAAATTAAATACATTTACAATATGAGGATGTTTTTGAAGCAAAAATCGGAACAGTGCCAAATGTAAAAGGGGTTTTGAAGTTACGCGAACGTTACGCCCATTTTCGTAAAGTCCAGCACCATATGCAATCAGACCTTTAATTGAAGATGAGATTGCAAGACTAGAAAGGGATGGTAGTCTTGAGAAAGTCGAACACTCGGATTGGGAAACGGCTATTGTCCCAGTCGTCAAGTCAGACTAATCCATACGCCTGTGTGCGGATTATAAGGTGACGTTAAACAAATGCATAGTTAACGATAAGTACCCCATTCCGAAAATAGATGAACTGTATCAGAAACTTAAATACGGAGAATATTATTGTACTTCCGAAATTTATAAAGCGTATTTACATTTAAGCATGTCTGAGGAAAGTACACTCTTACAGACTGTGAGCACTACGAAGGGCCTATACAAGGTAAATAAACTCATGTTTGGCGTCAAGACGGCACCTAATATTTGGCAGCGATTCATGGATGAACACATAATCAATGACTTGGACGGCACGGCCTGTTTCTTCGATGACATCGTAGTGATGGGTAGGACTATCGATGAAGCTTATCATAGGTGTATTCTCCTACTGAAAAAATTGCTAAAATTCAATCTACATCTAAACAAGTCCAAGAATCTAGAATTAAACCACCTACTGATTTACCCCAACTACGGCATTTTGTGGGTATGGTTAATTATTATCATAAATTCATTCCTGACTTATCCACTAAACTGCATCCCCTCTACAAATCCCCTAAAGAACGAAGAGAAATTCGTTTGAACACCAGAGTGCCAACAATCATTTGAAAACCTGAAAAATGAAATCGTGCGTGAGAACGTTTTGGTGCCATTTGACGAAAAATTGTCATTGATATTAGCTACAGACGCTTCGCCAGTAGGACTCTCGGCGGTACTTTCTCATGCGACTCCAAATAGGGAAAGATCAATAGCTTTCGCTTCGAGAAGCCTAAGCAAAGCCGAAAGCAACTACAGTTAATTAGATAAGGAAGCTACCGCGATTTATTGGGGATTACATAAATTCTTCAACTACTGCTATGGAAGGGAATTCATACTCATTACGGACAATAAGCCTCTTGTTTCAATATTTAATCCTGAAAAGCACTTACCATTACTTACAGCTCAAAGGATATTACACTATGCCCAGTTTTTAAGCGGATTTAACTACACAATTCGATAAGGAAATACAAAGCAACATACAAATGCTGATTTTCTTTCCAGAAATCCCTCTGAGATACAGGGTGATATCGATGTAGTTACATTTCAAGTTAACCAGCTCTGGGATGAATACTTACCAGTAACACGTAAGGACATATCAAAAGGGACAAAGAGCTAACTAAACTGCAGCTTTAACTACAATCCGGTGGAACTTTACATAATTCTCCATATAAAGGCATGGAAGGTGAATTGATGCTCCATGATGGATGCCTCTACCGAGGAACAAGGATTATAATACCTTCCACACTACGTTCGAAAGTTCTGAGGGAACTACACTCCGCACATGTTGGCATAATCAAAGGGTTGTCGTGATTGTGCGAAAGTTCAAGCTGAGCCGAATAAGGTTGAGACACATCCGTGGGAGGTACCACAATTTCCTTGGCAGCGCTTACATATTGACTTCGCGGGGCCGTTCATGGAATTTTATTTCTTAGTGATTGTTGATGCGAAAACAAAGTGGCCGGAAATATTTCCAATAAAGCAAATTACCAGCTTCCATACAATTCGCGCCTTAAGAGAGACCTTTGCTAGGTTTGGTATCACTGGAGCTATTGTTTCGGACAATGGAACTAATTTCACATCCAAGGAGTTCTTAAAATCAAATGGTATAGTGCATAGGCTCACGGGCAAGCGGAGCGGTTTATCCAGATCTTAAACAACGGACTACGTTCATCGGTAAACGATGCATTCGAAATATTCGAAAATACATCGTCTACTTCTCCAGTATAGGAAGACTCTTTCCACAACTACGGGGAAAACCCCATTCGAGATGATGCTCAAATATAATTTACGAACCAGATTAGATCTACTTAGACCTTCATACACGGATATGACGGAAACCCCCGAATGCAAGCACAGCTTTCAAATTGGAGACCTGGTACAAGTTTGATACTATCAAAACAAAGAGTGTAAAAGGAAGTTTGGCAAAGTGACTGAACGTGATCATCTACACTATTTGGTGGACGTTGATGGTACGTACATCATGCCGAGGACACATCGATCAGATGAGAGCCACACTTGTTGAAGGTAATGTTTCGGATTATGTTAAATTTCAACTTTTAGATGATTCTCGGACAACGGCGACTAACCTTCATGATGGCGGAAACCCAAATTATACCAAGAAGGAAGAAGTAGTAGTTCCAGCTGTTGTCGAAACAACTTCCAACACAGTCGGAACAAAACAGCCCACCGACTTAATAGAATCGAACATCGAAAAGGAACCACCAGTTCTTACCAAATTAAGACGGTCAAATAGAACACGTAGAGCAGTTGATAGCAACCAACCTCTTTAAAACTGGTGGTGGAGACTTTCATATATGTACACATGTATGCAAAACTAAATTATTTTAACTATATTACCATCTTGAATTTACCTACCTAATCTATTGTTAATTAACCTATCTGAACCATTGTGAATTAATATGAATTGTCAAAATGTTAATGAAATAAAATGTTGCTCTGTCTTGCATGGATCAGGCATTGAAGCAGACGTGGTTTTACCTCTCTCTACATACATATACTTATTTACTACAAACTACACAAAATATTTAACATAGTAATATCAGGTTCAAATAAAAATACGAGTTAAAAATTTTTCAGGAAACCAATACATGCGCTCTTTATAGGTAAAGGATGCAAGTAAAAAAGGCGTGGCAGAATAATTTCCAAATGTTTAGTCTTTAAAGAAACTCAAATATATTTACGCAAGATTTACATGAAGAGAAAATTCAAATTATTTTTTAGTGTTCTTGATCAAAAATGTTACCAAATTAAGATAAAAATTACCAAATTACCAAAAACTATCAAGCGCAAAACAAAATTACCAAATTTGTTAAAAAAAATTACAAAAGTGGAAATTCTGATTTCAACTTCCATTGGATAATTACGTATTATTCGGCAAAGCACGTATATATTGTTGCTCTACTTTTTTTAACCATAGTTGTTAAAATTGCTGGAAACATTCAGGAAACCAATTTACCTATGTTATCAATATTTTCATTGGCATTTCGGTATAACAAAAAAAAAAAAAATAAATAAATAAATTTTTCGCTATCTGGCTTTCACAAGAATAAAAATGCTATCCAAATTTATTCCCGTAAGCTTTTACTAATTAGCTGAATAAAAAGGGAATTAATTAAACCCAATCATGTTATCCCTGCGCGTTTTAATTACCACAACATGCTAATGACATCATAAAATTTAAGATCCAATTCGAAATAACACGAGTCCATTAACATAGCGCGGTTCCTAGAATTTCAATTTTCCCAAATTCATTATTGGCGTAGAATTGTTTTCGACTACCGCTAAATTAGGAAAATCTCCAAGCAACCCCTTCCAATGGGGCCTCACAACAAACACTTTCGCTGGGGATATGCGTAACGTTGTTTACATAAATCACAACTTTTAGAATTTCACCCACGTTAAGCGTTATGTGTGGGTGGGGGTAGGATGTAGGATGGATGACTGCCTACAAATTATCCGTCTACAAATACATTTTTTTCCTTTTAGCTGTTGAAGGAAATTCTACGATTCATTCATCTTTAAAATATACACCGCCCACTAGCTTTCGAATACATGCGTCATAAATCATTGACGAACACGGTCAAAGTCGTCTGATTCAGTGTACTACCTATCAGATTATATGCACTGAGTTTGGTGCAAGTTCATAAAGATACAATCGAATATTCATTTAGTTAATTTCATTATTCATAATTCGTCCCTCCCCAAACAAGGCATGTACCCGTATGTACCCACAATGTACATACGTCTACATGTGTTGCCCGATTACGGCGAGAAAGTTGTTTATGTAACCGCAGGGGCCCAAACCCAATTTAAACCTAAGCAGATGGGAAATTTGTTAGCATCCAGAGGATACTGCTGGAAATAACTTTCGAGATTAAGTCGAGAATATTTGTTTTAATGTTGCTGTTTCGTATAGTGTTGCCGGGCTGGGGTTTCCTCTTCCTGTAATGTTTTCCGTTTTGTTTTTCTGGTGGCAAATGCTATAAACGTTACTGATTTTCATATATACATATGTACATGCACTACATATACCGTAAATTTTCCACAACCATCATTTACATGCTGCTAATTAGAAAGCTTTGTGTATGTTACCTTTTTGCCATTAATTAACCAGGTTATGTGCGGAGCGGGACGAGCTCTGGTTGTGTTACACATCGCTAATATTCGTTCGCCTATCATAAATGGAGTCCTTTTGCGGAATTTTATCGTCGGTGGTCCTGTCTGGGGTACTGTTGAAATGATAAATTAGAAAACAAGTTTAATTGGGTTATCTTTATGCATAGACATACATATGTATGTACATAGGTGTTTGTGTTTTTTTATTTAAAACCTTTTACTTACTAAAAATATGTAAAATTTCATCAGCAGATGCTTTGGTAAAAATCGGTGTGTTTGTTGAAACTTCGCAAAAGTAATGTCCAGATGCATCGAAATCCAATTTTTTCAGTGTCACTTGAGTCGTATTCGAGTTTTCAAACTGTAATAAGATTAAAAATAAGAAAAAAACAAAAACAAACAATTAAAATTAATATAATCACACCAAAAAGCAAATCTCTTAACTTAGGTATGAATAATTTTGATCCATTGAAACAGATGTTTAAGTTTGACTAATTAGTCAATAATTTTTTCTGTTTCAGGAAATATGAATACTAGACAGGAATAATAAAGTATCGATTTTCGAAACAACAAACTTAAACAATTAAATCTAAAAACGCGACACAATAAACCGGATGTGATCAAACTCGTACAGCATGGCAACC
The DNA here is from genome assembly GCA_905220385.1 of Xylota sylvarum. Lineage (NCBI taxonomy): Eukaryota > Metazoa > Arthropoda > Insecta > Diptera > Syrphidae > Xylota > Xylota sylvarum. Next base: position 64,772,485 of record LR999958.1, on the reverse strand, counting down.
GAAATATTGTATCATACAAATAACAAAACCACTTGATCAGCCTTACCCCCTGAGCAAGTCTGGTGAGAACAGTCTAATACATTAGCATTTAACTGCACATGTTCCTAGTAAGCTAAATTAATTGCAGCACATATTGTGTTGTGCAGGATAAAAAGTGGACACTGTTGTTTTTTATTTAATTGTTTATTTTTTTTTTATTTTGTAAGATTTTTACAATCAATTATGTAGGTACTGAGTATAAGTATTTTAAGCAAGTTAATACTGAAAAAAGGAAAGCAAGTCACAAATAAATATGACAGTGATAGATGCATACATACATACATATTTTCCGTAGACTTATTTATATTTAGTTGTTCATACAGGACATTAAATAACTAGCAACAATGCAATTGATTCATTAACACTGTATATTATTAGACCATGATGAACTTCATGTAACCGTGGCCTTAATGACCTTTATCATGTATAGATATCAATAAAGGAAAACAGATCTTCACAGCAGATACATAGAGAGAAAAATCGATTACGAACATAATACCATAGCCATAATCTCAAGTGAATTTATATCAAGCAATCAACCATTAGAACATTTAAAGTGATGATTGGTATCGTTAGAAAACCGTTCTAGGAAAATCGCAATAAATATATATTTTCTCGTTTTTTAATTCTTTCGATTCCCCACATGAATACATTCGTAGAGACTGAAGTTCAAGAATTTGGCAGTAAATTAGGTCCAAATTAGGTCTGACAGTGTTAAATATAATTGATTGGAGTGTAGCCTTTTCAAAATATTGGATTCTATTGACTGCCATAAAAAACGTATGTATGTACACATGTTTATTTACATACAGACAACACATAAAATTTGTTTAAGTAAGAAAAGTACTTATCATTCATATTTTTTTAATCGTTCATATCATAATTTTTGTTAAATTATTAAAAAAAAGAAAAACCCACCGGACGTAGCCCTAAACTCATCAGCATAAGTCACAATTCACTATTGAAAGCGTAATAATACACATAATCTGCAATCTGTCTGAAACTGTTCATATGATACTGTATCTGTCTAACTTTGTATCAGCCTTAATAAAGAAGGTGTGGCGTATTTTGTATGTTTTTGAACTGAGGTACAATAATAACCTCAAGCGTATGTAGATATTAGTAGTAAAATACCATCGGTTGTTTTTAATAAAAACAAATTTAAATACCTAAATAATTTGTCTTAATATTTTTTTTTTCGGTTTCTAGTAAAAATATAAAGTTTTCAAAAAGTGGGCGTGGCAGAAGCTGCTCAAAAAAGTGCGGCCATTGATACTGATCACGAATATACATATTTGTATATCTGTATACTTTATAGATTGCATCTCGATTATTTTTCTACAAACGAACTTGCTTTGTATATCCTTGGGATGGGTATAGACACTTGAATCAGCAATAATTATTTCGAAATTGGTAAAGCAATATTACGTATCCTTCAAAACACTTACTTACTTACTTAGGTGGCGCTACAGTTCGGAGTAAACCTGGGCCTCAATCAACTTTATCCAGGTGCACACGCCATGGCGGTCGGTGCCACTAACTTTGTTGATAACTGTTTTGTCTCTCCGGGTTAGAGTCGAGGACTCTTTAGGTTAGAGCATTTGTACCGATCCACTTTACATCTTCTAGCCATCTTAGATGATCACTGTACAGCTTGCATAGTTCGTCGTTAAATCTTTTCCTCCAAAGCCCGTCAACGCAAACAGGATCGACCATTTTACGAAGAATCTTTCTCTCGAAGCGACTGAGGATATCTTCATCTTATTAAGATAGAGCCTAAGCTTCCGCTTCATAAACCAGGAGTGGGATGATTAAGGTCTTATGCAGAACGTGGTTAGCTCTTCGGAACAGGGTTCCAGGATTGTTAACACATATCAGTACCTTGCTATTCAGAGGGTTGGGGCGTTTTTTTTAAGGACTATCTGTTAAGGGGGATTAGCTCTTTTTGCAGCTACATATGTATGTACATATGTGTTGTTCTCTGTTGCGGAAAGGATATTTGTGTTCATTATCTACTCGTAAACCGTAACAATTGCCTTTAAGTCCTAACAGAACAGGACTACCAACAGCTGTTTAAATTCAGAAACGAATACTCTCGCTTTTGGAAAAGTTAGTAATGTACACAGTGATAACAAAAAGATAATAAACTGGCAATAAAACATGTGACATGTGGCCATTTGTCACAATTTGTGCTTTTCCAAAGTTCCACAATCGCTTTGCATCTCTTTAGTTCCCAAGCGGGTCTCTAGACCGCCTACATCTACACCAGTTTTTTTTTTTTTGACATACATACGTTCCCAAGGCTACCACGTAACGTAAGTACATCTCCTAATTTTTCACTTTTTACTTACACTTATATGTACCTATAGGGCAAGTATTGGTTTCGTGAAAAATTTCAAACTAGAGATTTTAATCAAACTTGACATTACTATGATTTAGAATTTCAAAAAGTGAGCCCGCCAATTCCATCTGTCTGTCTATCGATCTGTATATTGGCAGCTAAACTTACTTTAGGTCTGTTCTCTAACCTGAAAATTCATACTAGTTTTTACGAATTCTAGTCCAACTTCGTTCCTTAACTCAAGAAATCGTAAAAGAGAGAGTGCAAATTTCTGTAGGTAAGAGTAAGAGATGTGCAATCTGTCAAAACCACCAAACACAATCAACTGACCCTTTAGTTTAGACATTAATTTTTTCCTCCTAACAATCAAATTCGTTCAGGATTTTGTTTGGAATAATACATTATATGTCTGAAGATTTTATCGTCTTTATCCTGTTCATTTAAGTTCAGGTTTGCTCAAGTTGTTCGATGCGTTCCCTAACGTTCTTGAAATTGTGTCATTCTCTGACATTTTAGTGCAAAAAGCAAAGAAACAATCTTTTGTCAACTGCCGCCATTTGTAAGGCACTTGTCACTTGAACGTCACTTAGTTTCAAGTAAACAATATGTGTGCTCCCAATATTATGTTAAATGTATTAGATGTGGGTAACAGTAAATACAGTTATATATAATACTTTTACGCGACAAACTGTCAATAATAAATGTCAAGTGTACACATTATCGTATATTTAAATATCCCGATGTAATAAATTATTTTAAATATTTTTCTGTTAATTGTACTGATGTATGTAAGATACAAAAAATGACCAGTGCAATTTGATTAAAACTAGTTTATGGAATCATTTTGTTGTGTTCTCGAACGAACTTTATCTTTTTTATGAAATATGCAAAATATGCATCAATTTTGGAGTCAAAATTATTATTTCTTTAGAAATAACATTGTAAGGATTTGTGGCATTATTCAAACAAGCAACCTTCCAAACACATTATCATGCAATCCACCCACATCTATAATAGCATTCGATTCAATTTGTGATATGCATAAATTGCAAATATTCATAAAAATCTTATTCGCAAAAGAAACACGAGGGCGAATTAAAGATTTTGTCAGTCACTTGTGAGTTGTTTTTTAAAAAGGGTAAGTATATGTTTAATGAAAATTGTTAAGTTTGGGATTGTTCGTTAACCTAGAAACTCATCAGGTTTTATATCAATCTTTTACTTTTGCAGTTCTTCTTTATAAAGTTATTAGCAGCTGGACTCCAATGGATAGTGATGCGAATATATGAGAGCACAAGCTTTCTCATGTTAGCCTCTCATTATCAACTCCTACTGTACACTTTCACATTGGTAGCTGCTGGTACCTCGACTGGAGATTCGATAACCAACCGCTTTGGAAGAGCGTTGTTGGTAGTGGACGAGAGAGAGGGGGAGAGGAGTTTTTTTTCTCACTATAGCACTTCGTCTTGATCTAGGCGGAAGCGGACGAATTCCCTAAATAGAATAAACGGTGGCGTTTACTAGTGTTATATGTATATCTATAGGAATGAGCTACTTCGACATATTTGATTAGAAGGTCTATAGGGATTTTCAATACTGAGCTAGGGCGTTGAAAAAGAGTTGGTGGCGGATGAACCGTCAATGCGCCAATGGTAGCGCTAGTATCTCCGAAGCGGGTTACTGACTCCGGAAAGATCACCTTTTCTTAGGGGCATAAAAGGGAACTGGCCTTCTAGGGTGGGACTTGTGCATCGGGGTAACTTCCCTACCACGGAAAAAATAGTTACGAAAAAACCAAAAACCTTGGAAAACGATGATCTCTCTCGTGTTACGCAATTTTAACTACAAGATAGGAAAGAAGGACATCTTTAGTAGAGCAGTTGGTAAGCACAGCCCATGAAATTGTTAAGTCGCCTTTGGGCGTCTTCGATGTTCTGCTTGGTATCCACTGCTTTAATATCATGTGTGTACACACAAAGTAAGGTGTTTCGCTCTAAGAATTCCATAATATGAGAAATTTATCAAGTTGGGTCCTGGGATTGAATCTTGCCAGTAGTAATTTTCTTCTATAATATTCTTCTGTGATATAAGATATTAGTTCTGTATCTTCAAGACAGTCTTTTACCATTAGGAGGAGCAGTTCCCGTACACTAAAAGTACCTACGGCGTATAACATATTGCTCTGTCTGACAAAGTTAAAAGCAGAGCTCGTACGCCGATAGTGCCTCCACGAAACGGCTGTCACTGCGACCCAGAAGATCTATTGTATCATCACAATTACTTTAGACTAGGAGACCTACGACCTCCCTAATGAAGGATAATATGTTCTTAGCAGCAGAGTTTCTCAACCCCGTTGATAACATATTTCTTTATGGAAAATACCATTCCGTAATAAACACAATATACGCGTAATGCTGGGCATTCACAGAGAATGTGCTCGGATGAACCTAGATTACGTATCGGAACAGAGATTAAGTTTTTTAAAGGAAATCCAAGTCCCAGAAGCACTCAGACTTAGCACTCAGACAAGAAACAGATTCCCTTTTTTGGTGCAGTGGTGCTAGAATCTGTGATTTCATTCGTTGCTCCCACATGGTTTGCTGTCTGTGTTTTGGTGTTCTCCGCTCGGGCTCGGGCTCGTTCCCAGTCAATAAATCAGCACTGTGGTAAGCAGCCCAGTTCACACCACAGTAAGGCGTCAACTGGCTTGCATGGTGGCACGCTGGATGGCGGACTTAATATGAGAATTTCAGTTAAGCCATTTGTCAAGGCCTTCTATGCTGCACCATTCTAAAACGTATAGTAAAACACTTTGCATGACGCTAGAATTGGTGGAAATGTGTTTACTACTAATAAGTACAGTCAAGTAACCCGCATAACGAATAGCCTGATCTCTGTAGATTGACTAGAAGATTGTAGATTAATAGCGACCAAAGAAGGGAAGAAGGTACTCCTCCTTGGGGACAACCCTTAACTGCAGTCACAGACACTGACACTACTTCAGAAGAAAACAAAAACGGCAACGAGGCACTCAAAAGTTTACAATATCTATTGAATTTAAATTTAAATTAAATTACAAATTTTAGATATACATAACTTGTACATATATATTTTCTATAGTATAGATTCCTAATCTCTTTATTAATTTTTTGTTTAATATTATCTTAAGCCCTTAATGGGCATCAGGTAGACAGTGTGATAGGGCAAAAAGAAAGCCCGCATCCAGTCAATGAAAAAGCTATCCCCCTTCCCAGTTTTGAAGAGGTTGGATCAGCTATGAAAAAGAAAAGAGGATATATATCGGAGCTTTTCAAATATGGTGGTGATACCTTGGTAGTGTACATGGATCAAATCATCAACCAAGTATGGGTGCATAAAGACATTCATGACCGATGACTGGACTGTATTCCTGCATTCCCATTTACATGGCGATGGCCGAATTCGGGATCCCAGGAGAAATGATCCAGCTCTAGCGCGTGACTCTGCAAAGCATGCAGTGCAAAGTGCAATTCAGAAACAGTTCCCTCGAACTACTCCAAACATGTACTGGATTTCGGCAAGGAGATGCGCTATCATGTGTCTTCTTCAAACTCGTGCTGGAACAGATAGTGCGCAGGACAAGCACTATCTTTACCAAATCTGTTCAACTTATGGGATATACAGACGACATTGCCATCATCGGTTGCTTCCAGCAGCCCAGTCTTAGAAGCATTTACGGCAATTGAAGAACAGGCGAAACGAGTTGGCCTTAAAGTGGATGAGGACAAAACCAAGTACATACATGTTGTCAACAAACAAGGAAGCATCTGTCCACTCCGCCTGGGATAAAACGTCACTGTTGGCAAAAGTAATTTCGAAGTGGTTATAGAGTTTACCTAGCTCGGAGTAAATATTAATTCCACGAATGACACCGTAGTCAGTTTTACTGTACTCGGATATTGAACAATTTCGAGAGAAAAATTCTTCATCGAATATTCGGTCCCGTATGAGAGGAGGGCGAATGGAAGAGAAGATACAACCGCGAATTCTACGAGGTGTACCAAGATGTGGATGTAGCCCAAAACGCCAAAATATATACGTCAACTACACTGGCTCGGCCACATCGAATGAATGGACAATAATGATCCAACAAAGAGGATCTTCGAATCACAGTCCGCAGGTTCAAGCTATCGCGGATGCCAGAGCGCTTGGTCTAGAAAACTAGAAGCAGCTTGCCCGGGATCGAAGAGAGTGACAGAGACCATTAGATCGTGACCAGTTTAGTATTTTATAAAGATCTTCATTGAATACACATACCCCATTTTCAATAAGACCCAAGAGGCAGCTATATTGTAGCTCAACATCATCAGCATAAGTATGCATAGAGGAGTTTAGTGAGAGTCAAGGAAGATTATTATTATTTACACAATATTTAAAAAAGAATATTATGCTAGAACGGAGTAACCGAGCAGGACTGTACGACATAGTCGTACAGTTTACTTTTATACCACAAACCCATGAGCTAGAACTTGTAAACCGGATATATGTATGTACATACAAATGTAGACAAATAGAGCTTGCTGATTTAAAGAATCTACGATCTATATATAACCTGTGACAAAGAACAGGGTAGTTCACCGCAAAGTTATGTCACAAGTGAGTTGGCAGTTTTTTTTTCTTTCGAGCTTGTCTCTATCGCTAACAAGTTTGACATTGTTTGGAACATTTTTCAATACTATAATTTTAAATTTGGCCAACACTAAGAAAGGAAATCTGTTAACGCTTCCTGTTTAGCTTTTTTTGAAACAACAATCATAGATTAAACTTCGTTTACCTCCAGTGCTAGAAAATACCATAACGACGAATCATTTGCATAATAACAGCATCATGTTGACGCTATTAGCCTGGTTGACCTTCTGCTGCTGAGTTGATGAGTTATGTAAATTATGAATTCTTAAGCCTCTGACTCCCTCTCTCCTTTTAAACATCATTGCATACTTAATGCGAGTTCTTTGAGTTGCATATAAAAATCGAAAGTTGAAAATAAAATCTATTGTATTTCAACATAAGTCTGCGCTGAAGTAGGACGCAAAAATGCGATCACTTATCGTAAGTATAGACTGAAGTTAATGTAGAGTAATGCACTTCTCAAGGCTAACTGTTATTTAGATTCTTGCCGTCTTGGTGGCTTCGACTTGTGCCGATAGTTTGGGATACAACTATGGACCTGGAGTGTCTTCTGCTGAAACCATTGTCAAACCCGTCGTTGTTGAACCGATTAAATCTGTGTTGAGCTCAGGACCTGCGATTGGAGTAAGAACTGGAGTGCCGACTACTGTTGCAACCATCGTTAAGCCCGTTGTTGTGGGACCAGTTAAGACTGTGCTTGGGCTGGGGAGTGGGGGTGCAGTCCAAACTGGAAGTGGAGCACTCGTAAGCACCGGAGGACTCATAGATGCTGGTAAACTTGTTGGAACAACTGGAGTAGTTGTCACCGGTGAACTCCAAGAATCCAGTGGCCAAGTAGGGGGTGTTGGACTTAAAGCATCTGGAAGCACCAATAAAGTGGTAAGCAGTACTGGATTGGGAGGTTCTGGTGTTCCATCATTTTCCAGTAGATTTGGCGAATCTAGTGAATCATTGCCCACGATTACATTAGGAGGAGCTGGTGGAGCGAAAGAATCTAGTGGACTCAGTGGATCTAGTGGAGTAGTAGGCGCTAGCAACTTTATCAGTACTGGTGGATCAACAGAATCTGGTGATGTCATAGGTTCCAGTAAATTTGGTGGATCTGATGGAGTATTGAGCGTCGGTAAGTTAACAACTGGTGGAGCGAAAACATCTGGTGGTATTATTGGATCTAGTGATGACAGCAACCTTATCAGCACGAGTGGATTGGGAGTATCTGGTGGTCTCATAGGTTCTAGTGGACTCAGTGGATCTGGTGGAGTAGTAGTTGCAAAGAAACTTGTAAGCAACAGTGCATTGGGAGGAGTTGGATTTTCTAGTGGACTTAGTGGATCAAGTGACATCAGTGGATCTAGTGGAGTAGTAGGCGTCAGCAAACTTGTTAGCCCCAGTGGATTAGAAGGAACGAAAGGTTCCAGTGGACTTAGTGGATCTAGTGGCATCAGCGGATATAGTGGAGTAGTAGACGCCACTGGATTGGAAGGAAGTGGAGCACTGGTAGGATCGAGTGGATCTAGTGGCACCAGTGGCTCTAGTGGACTAGTCGGAGTCAGCAAACTTGTAAGTCCCAGTGTATTAGAAGGAACGGGAGGTTCTATCGGACTCAGTGGATCTAGCGACATCAGTGGAGTAGTAGGGGCTAGCAAACTTATTAGCACAAGTGGATTGGGAGAATCTGGACCTTTGGTGGGAACTAGTGGACTAAGTGGACCTAGTGGAGTGGTAGGAAGCACCAGTGGATTGAAGCAAAATGGACTCCTAGTCGGACCTACTGTTATCAGTGGAACTGAAGGTGTAGTAGGAACTGGAAGCTTGCTAGGTCCTAGTCGACTCAGTGGATCTAGTGGACTTAGTGGATCTAGTGGACTCAGTGGATCTAGTGGACTCAGTGGATCTAGTGGACTCAGTGGATTTAGTGGACTCAGTGGATCTAGTGGACTCCGTGGATCAAGTGTACTCAGTGGATCTAGTGGACTCAGTGGATCTAGTGGACTCATTGGATCTAGTGGACTCATTGGATCTAGTGGACTCAGTGGATCTAGTGGACTAATAGGCGTCAATAACTTAGTCAACAGAGGTGGCAGTAGTCTTGTAAGCACAAGTGGACTGGGAGAAAGTGGTTACAGTGGAACTAGTGGACTAGTAGGCACCGGTAAACTAATAAGTACGAGTGGATTGGGTGGATTAGGTGGACTCAGTGGAACTGGTGGAATAGTAGCCCCAAGCAACTTTGAAAGCAGATTCGGAGCAATTGGTTCAAGCGGGTTTGGCGGATCAGATGCAAGTTCAAGATACGGAGGAAATCGTGATTTTGTAGGTTATACGGGACTCCAAGGTGGCCTAGTAGGTGCTGGAAGTGAAATAATTGGAAGTAATAGAGCAGTAGGCAATAGTGGACTTCTAGGTACAAGTGGACTAATAGGATCCCGTCAGCTAGTAGGCATAGGAGCACCAGTGGTATCTAGTGGACTAATAGGTTCTGGTATTGGGGGTGGAGCCAATCTTATTAACACTCGAGGTGGATTCCTTGGAACAGGTGGCAGTAGTGGCAACACACGACTCCTGGGACTCAACCCACTAGATTCCGTTCCGCAAACTGTTGAATATTCCAAGCAGTTCTTCACATTCTCAGCACCAGAAGAAGGGGAACAAGAGTCAATAATAAATCAGCAGGTGAGTAATGTGTTGAAAAAAAATCTTCAAGTTGTTTTCATCAAGGCACCCGAAAATAATGCTGCAAATAATGCTGCATTGCAATTAGCCAAGCAAGCAATCGAACAACGAACAGCTATTTATGTTTTGAGTAAACAAAACGATGGTGGACAGTTAGTAGGACAGTTGCAACAAATTCAAGAAAGTGTACCACAAACGCCGGAGGTAAGAATCATTAAATACCGGACACCAGGGGATATTGAATATGCCCGCGAGTTAATTAAATCGCAGTACGATAATTTTGGTGGAACTTCCCAAGTCATTGATGGAGGTGTGGCGCCTGTTCTAAATTATGCAAGTACCGTTCCTGGAAACGTATTGTCAGGAGGAGAAAGAGTATTGGGAGCACATAGTGTTCCAGTTTCTACTATTGGGCAAATAGACAGAGGCTATGCACCGGTTGGAGGATCTACGCTTGTTTCTAGGACATCAAGCGGTACTTACCTTCCATCAACTCTACTATAATCTAAGAAACAATAAAGTCAGTAGTATTTACGTATGTGCTTAATGTCTTTTTGTTGTGTGTTTCTAGCGCGAGAAGTTGAAGGAAATATAATAAACAAGGGGCAAGGATAAATTCGATCGTGCATAGGTAAAGTATAGATACATATGTATGCTTAGGTTTCACCTCACATTTCGCTGAAACCAATCAATTTGATCTAGTTTCATTGCGACCTGTTAAATGAAATATACCTACACACGTTGCATAAGTGGTTAATTTAAAGTGGATTAAACTAAGTTATTGAGATGTCGTCAGAACAATGCGGAAATCGTCAAAAACGGTGTGTTCATAAGGTTTAGAAGGTCGCACAAGAAAAGAAGACCTCAACCGACTTGAAGTGATCAAATGAAGGCAGTTAGCTAACGACCGGACCGATTAGTGCAGAGGCTTGTTGGTTGAGGCACAGGCTCACCTCGAACTGTAGCGCCACCTAAGTAAGCAAGTACGTCACATCGAGCGCACATGCACACATATTATGCACATATGTATGTAGGCATAATACGAGTATCTGTCGGGGTAAGAGGTAGAGATGCGAATATATGGGAGCACAAGCGTTCTCAACTAAGACTGTAACTATCAACTCCTACTCTACACCTCCACGTTGGTGGCTGCGGGTGCCTAGTGCCTCGACTTTAGATTGAGTAACCAACCCCCTTTGGAAGGTCGTTAGTTTTAGCGGACGAGAGAGAGAGGAAAGAATGATTTCACGCTAGGGCAATTCCTGTTGATCCGGCAGTGGACGAATTCTCTATATGGAATCAACGGTGGCGTTCACAGTTCCAGTTAGGCCAAACTATCTAGTGTCATCGCTATACATATAAGCTGTTTCGACATATCGAATCCCAGGTCTATAGGGATTCTCAATTACTGACTCAGGGTGGTGAAATAGAGTTGGCAGCGGATAAAAATGGCTGTGCTTATATCCCCGAAGTGGGCTACTGACTCCAGTTCGGTCCCGTTTGCGTTGACGGGCTTTGGCGGAGGAGATTTAACGACGAACTATACGAGCTGTACAGCGACATTGACCTATTCAAAAAATCGCGCATCAATCGTTTAAGATGGCTAGGACATATAGAGCCTAGATCAAAAACCACGAAATAAGAGCACGCAAAGTGCGAACACAGCCCATGGATTACACTCGGAAACCTAATTTCATATTATATAAAAATGACTAGGCCCTAACAAGTACTTCGGCAATAACCTGACTACCAATAAAATAATTATTGTATTCAGCACTAACGCAGTTTATTTAATCTGAATCATAGACATGATACTTCATCTAAATATGTATCTGTTCCCTTTGCAACCGACACGAGGTTAGGCATACATATTTCGTTTTATAGAAATTCGTATGCACTCTTTTATTAAGAGAAACTAAATCGATTCTCAATAGACCTTTTGTTTGGAAACTGTTACAATCTTTTGCAATCATCCCCTGAACTCTAGCACTGGCTGTCTAAGAATGTTATCTATGTACATATTTAAGTATTTATCCTTATACTTAACTACTAATCATATGCATGCAAGATAATAAATTAGTTACCCATTCCATAGGTACAACTAATTTGTCGATTCATATTTTTGTCAGCATTTTCAGTTAAAAAAAAAAACCAAAGTTTCTAGATTAAGCACAAAAACAACATTGACCTTACAGTCTGTCGTCCCTTGCATGAACTCAAAGTTGGCACTATTTTCTATAGGTACAAAAGATGTAGTCTGAAGGTACAAAATCAAGACACGTTTTTTGGATTAGTTAACTGAGCATCCTGTTTAGAAAATATACCTAACCAACCTCACCCTAAAGAAACCATATTCAAATAATAGCCTAATTACCCTAATAGCAAACGAGTGACATTGATATCGGTCTATTCCAAGAGCGTTGTGCATTTTAAATATTTCCAGTGAATTACTTATTTATGTACACTACATCGAATAAGTAAAAAGCAGCACACGTGTACCCCCAACCGCTTACATACCGTCTTCATTAATAAAAATACATACCAACAATGTTCTGGCGCCACCCAACACTCTAGAAAGGGAAACTACGCTCAAACTTCCATCAAAACCTGAAACTTGCTCCACCACACAACGACGAGGATAACGACATGTAAATACGCACTTTAGTACATTTAGTTGCTCACATTAAGCCGGGTATCACCACTTCAATACATCCGCCCAACAAAGTCATTTGTTCCCTGAAAAATTGCCCGAAGCTAAATGAAAATTTCATCGGTACGAAGGAATAAACTGGAAAAAATCCTTCAAAAGAGATGCGGAATCAGGTGCTGTTGTTTACAGATAGATAATAAGAGCATTCAGGATTTACCTAACGCAAACCGAAAAACAGCAAAAACAGCATAAAAAAAAATGCGTTAAGATCTTGTACACTCCATCCCGTCTTCTTAATAGCTAACGGCAAAACCCAACGTATCTAAATACACAGCAAAGTATACGTACATACATATGTATACCTTTGCCTGACAGTCATAAAGGAGCACTGAACAAACGTAAAGGCGGCTGAACGAACAGGGGAAAATCAATATAGGATGAGCATGAGGCACAAATTCATACACAGGATCAAATTTCGAAAGAATGGCGCACAAAGATATACTACTACTGTATACCGAATCACTTTTGACTTCCTTATGCTGCCAAACAGATACACAACAACAAAAATACTCACGTCAATTTCTCCGCCCTCCACGCTGGAATTGCGGAACGGTGGACTTCTTCCTTTTATAAATTCAAAAAATTTTCCTCTGTCAACTTTCAGCCATGTCACCTGGAAATAAAACAGAAACAACGAATAAATGAGAAATGTCGGTCGAATGTGTGTACGAGTATTAACAAAAGCCGGATAAATTAATTATTAATCAAGAAAAAAAAAAAAACTCGATACCAAACGGAACCAAACGATAATTAAGCTTCGACTGGGCGAAGGGCTTAGGAAAGTTGATTGTGTACATTTCCTTGTGTCTATCCCGTCATCGCAGAGTCTGATGGGTTTCGATTTGTTGGATTTGGATTGTACGACCTACTCTGACGATGCCTGCGAGTTAAATTTACGTTGTCGATTCGATGGTATTAAGGATAAATGATGCCCGCTTTCGGTAATCACTTTGAGGCTTAAGCAGGTTTCACTCCAGGGTTAGAAAGCATTTACAGTTAATTTCACATTAATGAAGGAATGGTATTAGGTTCTACCGCCTTCCGCTTTCTGACAGTGTCATGGCAGTGTCGTTTCTACTCACTGCTGGAAATGAGTACATATAACAAATCCGTATATCGAAATTCGCACATAAACGTACTCAGATGAAGCGTTAACCAATTATAAGTGATTGTTTATCTAAATCAGTTGGTATAGTTCTAAACATTACATACATATGTGCATAAGAACGAAATGCGTGCAGCTAAATAACTAGCAGTGGCCCTAGACTGCTATAAAGCATAAATCACCGCCATACAAGAAGTGCGATGGGCCGGGTAAAAGGAGGATGGAAAACTAAACATCTATTACGATGATTGCTATAGAGAACAGAAAAAGCGCTTACTCGGATGTGGATTTGTCATATGCGGGAGACTTAGACTTAAGCTTTATATGCGCCCATGACGCCACAGAAAACAAGGACGACGCCACCAAAGAATATTTCTACGAGCTCTTCGACTAAACTTACAACCAATGTCCTAAATATGACGTTAAAATCGTATTGGGTGATTTTAACTCTAAGATAGGAAAGGAGGACATCTTTGGTAGGACGATTGGTAATTGGTAATCAGCTTTCACCAAACCACGTCCGAAAATGGACGTAGGCTTATTGGTTCGCTGCGGAGAGAAACGTTAGCAAACATACGGTTTCCTCATCTCAATATTAACGAGGGAATATGGTGGTCTACTGATCATCAAATAAGCCTCTAGGCTTGCCTTCAGTATTCTGGATGTCCGAACTTTCCGAGCCAACATCGACTCGGATCACTATATTGTTGCAGTCAAGATACCAATATGGATATCCCAAAACCCACAACAAATAAGAAATACTGTGAGAAGATTCAACGTCGAAAAGCTGCAATCGTAAGAGAATTCCTGAACTTTTACCGAATCCGTATTTCGAAATCGCGCTACGACTCCTTTGCCACCAGCATCAAGTGCTAACGACAAATGGTAACGTTGCCAACATGCCATCAGAAGTGCCGGCCGTAACTGATGTGCTGGGTTTCACACGACCATCACCAAAAAGCCCTTGATTTTACGAAGAATGCCGGCAAGCTCATGCAGATAAATAAGAAACATATAAAGTGGTGCTGCAAAGAACGACGAGACCGTTCGTAAGCTTTACGAGCAGAAGAGACGGGAAAAAGTCCAACCAATACCCACCATCTTTTAATCGATTTCAAGTCCGCGTATGACAGTATTTATAGATACGAGCTGATAGAATACAGCTGTCACCGGTGCGTTTCCTAGTATTGAACCGGAAGCTGCCAAAACGGGTTTAGCGGTAAACGAGGGCAAAACAGGAATATGCTGTTAACGAGAAGGGACATACACGACGAATTTGACAGAACGTTACAATCGACTGCTATAACTTTAAAGGACTTTGTCTACCTCATCTCAGCAGAAATTAAATAAAGAATAACTCTCTCTCTGTTTCTTTGTGCTGAGAAGGTAATTGAGTAGTAAGGCTCTATTCCGAATAAATAACTAGGTTCTGTATAAGACCTTGATCATACCAATCCTGATTTAAGGCGCTGAAGCTTGGATTCTATCTAAAGCGGATGATATCTTCAGTCGTTTCGAGTGACGGTTTTATCACTTCCATTTTTCAATGCTCCAAATCGGGATATAAGAATATACACCAGGACAAATGGTCAAAATGTTTACATCCGAATAGATGTAAACTGGGGGTTTTGTTTTTAAAAATTTCCAAATTTAGGTGTTTTTACGATTTGTCTGGGGGGGTGGGAATATTTTGAGCGTCTGGCAACGCTGAGTTGAACAGCGTGGACCTACTTATGTAGAAGAATAATGAACAGATTATATTATATATAATGGATGGGGTTTAGCTTAATAGCTATAAGTTAGATGTTTCTGCATTAAAAGGTATCCTGGTTCCTGCATATGTATTTCACTAGGGAGTGAACTCTTACCATTTCACGGTGAAGTCGTATAACTCGCATCTTTTGTTTTAGTCGCCTTGTAAACTAAACCTTTCAGTCTTCTTGTGAAGAACTTTATGGTTTTGCAGACACTTTATTTCCACCATTACGCTATCTATAGTTTTTCTGGTTAGGAAGCTCTTTAAGAGTTTTTCTACATAGGTTCATGACTGTCTCGAGTATACGAATTCCTATTATGGCGTGGTTTGATCTGCGCTATGTCGAAGTGGTTAAAAAAACTTTTATGAACTTTTGCTCATAGTTAGATAAATCTAGCAGGGTCCACATCTTAATTGGATTTCGTAAATGTGTATATTAGATGGTAAACAAATACTAAACAAAAAAATAATATAATATTAAATTTTCACTCCAAAACACAAACATAAAAAAAAAATAATTTCTACTTTGCTTGCGCTTTGTCTGCTATTCACAGCCATACTTTTTTACAAACTTTTATAGATACATAGCTATCACGTAGGTACATAATCTCTTTTTTCCAGAAAAAGTTTTTAAAGGTCATATATTTTTCTATTAAATAAATTAAAAAATACTGCCCTCTGGAAGTATTACGTATACGTACGCCGCAGTAACGCATGATGTGTAAATCGTGGAAAGTTTCCCCCATGATATTGTTCATACTTTTGCTACCCTAAGCTTCTAATATTAAGCTTTATACAAAGTGCTTAGGTATTTGTTTAAACACCATGGCTACTATAACGCGGCCTACATCAGTTTTTTTTAGGAATCATATCCTTTTTGTAGCCAACTGGTATAGCATATTCAATTGCAATTCCAAAGTTATATGGGGTACAACTCTAAGTTTAGGATGAAGCAACCTACAAACTAAAATGGAATCTTTGATTAAGATTAGATGACCTGACCTCAAAATAAATTTGCAAACAATATTTGGCGCGATACGTCCGTATGATACCCAAGGGCCTTGCTTCCCACAACCATGCGTGTTGTGCGTGCTATATTTCTTGAAAGGATTGGAAGCCGCCTACTGATTAAGGCCGTTTCCTCCGACTACCAACAAGAAACCGTAGGTTTGAAGAAGAATGTCGGTAAGCGCATGTAGTCAAACAAGAGGCATACAAAGGGCTACAAAGAAGGACGAGGACTGCTCATGAGCTATGGGAGCAAAAGAGATGAGAAAATCATCGGCTTCTCTAAACAAGAAAAGAGTATGAGAAGCTCAAGACGGAAGTTTTACCAAAAAGTTAAGAAGAACGTGTCAAGGCAACAACACTTCCGTAGAAGCAAGAACCCTTGTAGTAGAGTCACAGTCGGGTCAGAGAATATGAAAAAACTTCTTCTGCAGACTGTACAACCGCGACGAAGGCCAACAGTAACATTGTAGAGAGCATACACCAACTAATTTCTAAGATTTGTTCAGACGGCTGTATGTCTGATTTCAACATCATCAGAAGAAACCTCAATTACATCAAGTACCTAGGTATTAGTCTCCTCAATATCGCGGTTAAGACCCTTTCTGCCTAATTGTGTGAATGTCTGAAACCGTTCAATAAATAGGACAGAAGAGTCCACAATCGACAAAATTTTCACAGTTCGAGAGATCCTGGAGAAAACTCTGGAAGTCCAAATAGGCAGCATATGAGAGCATTTATAGGGATGAGGTGGTCCATTAAGGTCGGTAACAACCTCGCCGAGAACTTTTACTCCTTTAACATCATACTTGAAAGATGCGAAACTGGCATCTAGGAGAAGGGAATTCGACGACGAATTGAAATTATACGACCTGTACAGCGACATCGACCTAGTCAAAGAACTGTGCTTCAGTCGTGTGAGACGGCTAGGACGTGTGTAGCGAATGGATAACTGCGTTCATTAAAATAAACTCTGTGGTTAATAGTCCACCATAGAGCACCCTTCCTGCCGCAATGATATTTGGAACTTGAGCATATCTTGGAATTTGTTGTGTGTGTTCAGTGCCCTACAAGATTCCAGGATATATTTCAAAGTCTCGTTGTAGTCACTGAAAACTCTACAAAGTTCGTTACATACCCACCGAATCCCATCACAAATACTTCGCAGTCTTTTCTTTCGGATGGTTGGCAAAAGCCTCCAAGATATTTAAACACTGATTGAAGAAAGTGATTGAAGAGTTGATCGACTTCTTTCAATGCAAACCTATCGAATCCCATATTTTACAAGTCTCAGCATTAGTTCCAGAACCGCCGTAATAGCAGTAGCAGTGGTTAGGTAAGTTCGCATGGCTTCATTGACGCGGAAACATGAGAATCCGTCCACTTTGTTGGCGATCTACCTCTTCTTTTGGATGATTTGATAAATGCATAATACTTCCACTTGTAGATATGTATCTCTTGATGAGTCTTAGCATTGTATATGAAGTTTTATATACAATGGTCTTACAGACGTTTGAGTCTCCGGTAATCTTTGTATCTCGTACATCCACTTATATACTGTACCATTGAATTATTTTCTCGTTAGATGGCTTCCTGTTAAGTGTTTGTAGCGGCAGTTTGAACACACAGTTATTAACCCAAAATGACAACTGAAAACCCAAGATGGCCGAACAAGAAATGGCACTTGGAACTCGACCCCAAGTGTACACAGACGCTTGTCTCGATACAAAATTATTTTTCATCGTTGCAATAAGAGATATTAAACCCAAAAACATGTTTATTATTATGCGGTCTTCCTCTCACTGTCTTTTCAAATTAAACCCCCACATGGTTCTGCATGCATCTTCGTGTAAAAAGGCACAGAATACTGTCTCTGAGTATAACCACCTTGACATGCTGTTCTGACATCTAAAATTGCAAAGTTCATCGATTTCTAGTCCAAACAGGGCCAAGGCAACAAGTTTCCTGGCCATCTTAACAGCTAATAATCTTTTGTGATAGCCTGTTTCGGCGGACCTTGACGCACTTTCATTCTGCGACTATAAGACTGACCAACATGAATGCCTTCAACTAAATGAAGTTCTAATCTGTTGCGTATGTTTTTACGAATATTACGTCGGTCGTACGAATCCCTTGAGCTCCTATCGATTATTATTGCGATGTACATACGCAAAAAAAAATTTTCAGCAACAGTGTCCTTACAACCATAATTTATTATTTCTGCCTGCCCAGTAAATCCGTGATTTATTATATGCATGCGTCATGCCATCGTTTGATATACGGCCGACTCTACATGGATTTTCAAGGATTGAAGCGTAAGACCTCTTTTCCGTTTACTTAATTTTTCTTTTTTTTTGCGAAATTTCTTGGTAAACGCGGTATTACGCAAGGAGTGCCCTCAAGGATTATCGTAAAACACCACATGTTTCAAATTAAATGGTGAGTTAGCAATAAGGCTAAATAGGTGAATTCACCGAAGTAGAAATATCCACTTCACCACGCTGCATTTAATCGCAAGCGGAAATTTAGCACAAGTGCGTGTCCTTTTAAAAAAAAATAAAAAAATAAAAATTATAATCCTGAAGGGTATGATGATGTTTTCCCATCCTCATCCTCGGTGATCCCACCAGATTGAAAAGAATTTCGATAATGAAATGAGTTTGGTGCTCAGTGTGTCTTAGAACTTGTTGACTCCATCTCGAAGCATACGTGTGCACATAAGCGAGGCATTAACTCTGGTGACTAGAGACTTCGACTTCCGATGCCAACCCATACACAAGCTCGTAATACCTACATACGTCTACCATATGAAGTAGAGTGCCAATTCTGGCGAAGAAGATTTACGTCTTGCGTCATATCCACCTACTTTCACAAATGGGATTCGTATTATTGATTTAGTGGCTAAAGCTTCTTAGGTAATGGTTTGCTGAGTTCAATTTAGCTTTATTTCTTGATAAGCGAAGTCCAGGACCGGTGGCAAATTGAATTCTAGTTTTGAGAGGACGCTCTCTGTGTGCGCTTTAATAAGATAGTTAAAGTTTATTCCACGTCTGAAGTCAATGAACGAGGAGTCCTGAGAAAATACTCTCTCGCTCGGCGGTAGAAGGACTTTGCCTTTATCGGAATTAAATCAATCATTATCCTTAATTTTGTAATTTGGATTTTGGCCGCAGGTACTGCAGGCAAGCGAACTTTCGTTGAAGTGGAATCACATTGGTTTGTTGAACGTAATGTGCATTAGTGTTGTCCATCGGTGTCGTCGTCACACTTTGGGGATTTGTGGTGGCTTATTTTGAAATTCAAATTGGCTTTTTGTGTGTGTATAGAGGGGGCGGGCTAGTCCTTCTGATCGTTTGGCTTATTTTCGTGACGCTGTGGGGTAGAATAATGTAATTTTGGCTTGGTTTTTTGGGGGGTAATGGATTAATTACCCGGCGGAACATGTATTCACAGTTATCGCTGACCGTAATTGGTTTGTTTTTGGTAAGTTGTACTAGTATATGTGGTGTGTAGATGGTGTTCATAATAATATGCGTTGTTTAACTAATGACAGTTAATTGCACTAATTAGTTTGCGTTGTGCGTGTCTATCTATGTATTTGGTTACCATTGATGCAGCAAGAAAATAATTATAGGAACACTTGAAGTACATAGTTGAATCTTTCTGTAGCAATCTGATTTAGAATGCAAAGCTTTTAATAGAAGCTACAGAAATAATTAAAAGGAGATCTCAGACAAGCACAAGCACTCAAACAGTCAGTAACCTTCTGTGAAAACATTTGCGTAAACGATTTTGCCTTCAATGGTTTATTTGGTAACGTCGAACGTTGGGCAGATTGTATGAAGAGCGTGCCAAAAACTCGTTACTTATAAATCATTTGGTAGCCAAATTTATTCTTATTTATTCTATTAAAAAAAAATATATATTTTACACATTTTAGCTTTACAAAGACGATACGCTTGATTTTCGGTTTTTTTTTCAAAACAGCCCCTCGTCCTAGTGGTTTCCAAAAATGGAACTGGCCCTACAAGTTGGGGGTTGTGCCGTCGGGATAACTTCTTTACCGTGTAAAAAAAACTAGTTATGAGAGAGATATGTACTAGCTTCGAATAACAACGGATTTGATATCACGACCCGGACTACAAATTGAGAGTATTCACCTGGAACGTACGTACACTGTACATTCCTGGTACTACTCAAAAACTTGAGTCTGTCCTCACGATATACAAAGTACATATTACTGCGATCCAGGAGATAAGATGGATAGGATCAGGTATGTAAAATCGGAAAAATTGCGGCATTTATTACATAAGTCACAAAACACTGCACATGTTTTGACTTCACTTTAAGCCGATCAGCGATTGCCTGGCTGGGATCCGCATCAAGGCAACATTCCAAAACATCAGGATAATATGTGCACATATGCCTTTACCGACCAAGCTGAAGACGAGATTTATGACCTCCTGGGCGAAGAATGTCCAGAGTACGATATCAAAATCATATAAAATCATACTTGAATGCCAAAATCGTACCAGCGTGGCTTCCGGCTCGGCGGATCGACAATCAATCAAATTTTCACACTAAGGCAGATTCTGGAAAAGACCAACGAATTTCAAGTCGAGACTCACCATCTCTTCATCGACTTTAAAGCCGCATGATGCATGATGATAGAATTCATCGCAAGAGCTCTACA
Source organism: Xylota sylvarum (assembly GCA_905220385.1). Classification (NCBI taxonomy): domain Eukaryota; kingdom Metazoa; phylum Arthropoda; class Insecta; order Diptera; family Syrphidae; genus Xylota; species Xylota sylvarum. The sequence goes on along the minus strand of LR999958.1, from coordinate 64,751,492 downwards.
AGGCGATGGCGGAATTCGGGATTCCGGCTAAACTGATCCAGTTGTGCTGTGTGCCGCTGGAAAACACGCAGTGAACTTGCAATTCGAAAACAGTTTCTCCGAAATATTCCAAACATGTACCGGATTTCGACAAGAAGATGCGCTATCATGTGACTTCTTCAATCTCGTGCTGGAAAAGATAGTGCGCAGGGCAGGTGTTATCACGGATTGCATTTATCTTTCCTAAATCTGTTCAACTACTGGGATACACAGATGACATCGACATCATTGGTTGCTTCCAGCGCGTCGTCTTAGAGGCTTTTACGGCAATTGACGGGCGAAACGAGTAGGCCTTCAGGACAAAACCAAGTACATGTTGTCAACAAACAAAGGAGCATCTGCCCACCGCCTAGAACAGACTGTTACTGGTGGCAACAGTAACTTCGAAATGGTTAAGGAGTTTACCTACCTCGGAGTAAATATCAACTCCACAAATGACACCTTAGTGGAGATTGGATGAAGACTTACCCTGGGAAATCGCTGCTACTTCGGTTTGGCGAAAGAAATGAGTTCAAAACTCCTAACTCGAAAGACGAAATGCATGCTCTAAAAAACTTTGATCCTCCCAGTTCTGCTAAATGGAGCCTGGAGCTGGACTCGGATAAGCAAGAAAGCTGAGCGGAAATTGAACACTTTCGAGATAAAAATTCTTCATTGTATGCCAGGAAGGCGAATGGAGGAGAAGATACAACCGCGAACTCTATGAGCTGTACCAAGATGTGGATGTAGTCCAAAAAGCAAAAAAACACGTCGACTACACTGGTTCGGCCACATCTACCGAATGGACAATAATGCTCCAGCAAAGAGTATCTTCGAATCAAAGCCCAAAGGTTCGAGATGACAAGGAAGAGCGAACCTCCGTTTTAAGGATCGCTTGGTCTAGACAACTGGATGCAGCCCGGGATCGAAAAACGGACTGTTCATTGGTCGGGAGGCCGTTAAGTAAGGACGTAGTATATTATCTTTCTGGAGGTTTTACTAGTAGAATATTGGCTGTATTCCTTGCTAAACTAACCAATAGGTAATAATCCATTATTGATCATTTCAAGGCCATTTGTGTTAGATGGAATCTTTTATACCATTACTCATAAATTAACGAAAAACGAGCAATATCTTGGCAGTAAACCTTAAATTTGTTTGATGGAATCCTGATTCGCGCTCGTTATATTTGCAAATGTTTTATTTTGAAAAAAATTCCAAAAAATTGGTTTAGGTTTATCTACAACGATGGACATTCGGCTCTTAAATTCAAACTGGAGTCTTTGTTTTATATTATCCTCAACGATTAATTTATTTTGTTTGTTGACTCGCCAAGATGCTATTAGCAGTTCGTATCCAAGATGCAACACAGGTACATATGTTTGTAAATTCAAATGTCCTAATCAATGAGTGTAGTACGAAAATACCAATTTACTTTGGATTTCTTTTTGTACAGGATTCTTCAATAAGGACATAACGATTTTGTATTTAAATAAAAAATAGAATAATTGAGATATCGGACTGAAATTTATTCCAGTTGTGGTACACATGTTAAATATAAGTATGGAAATCGATCTCGTTCATATGATGACCGTGAACACATTTGCAGCGAATACACAGACCACATACATACATATATCGACCGGAATGTTGGCAATTTTTAACAAATTGTTATGTCCCTCTTTGCAATTAACTCAACATCATTAAATTCCCGTGACTTTGCACAACATAAATAGCGTCTAAGAGTAGATTTGTATCTGACAACGAATTTCCATCATCCATGATAAATATGGGTTGTGATTGACAGTGTACTTATGACCTAGTAATTGAACTAAAGTACTAAGTAAATTCAAGATTAATTGGTTTACAAAATCTAGCCAAGGAAGGCCTTGGGTTATGGCATAAAACAACTGGTTTTCATTTATTTTGTTAATCAGTAATCTAAGTGGAAATTTCCAAGTTCACATATAGAGATGGTAATGGATAAATTTGTCAGTTTACATTATCAGGAAATTCACATTAGCAAATTTCATATTATAGAGGTAGTACTGTAGTAGTTATTCTATCTAGAACTGCTTTGCCACATGGAATATGGAACAGCTAGATGGACGGACGGATCCCTGCCCTGTGAACTATCTGCTACACAAAGCACGAGATTGACTATTCTATCTATAGGTAAATATCTTTTCCATGTTTAGAATAGTTAGGGTTGTTATGAACCTGCATGCGACACCGTTCAGAATCAACTTTGAATTATGTCACCGCGTGTCGTATAAGTACATACTTTAAGTTGATAGGTTGCTGGGTTGATGAGAGGAGAAAGGCACCACCTCATCACTCTTAGGTCCTTCTGGACCAACTATGATGTCCAATAAGAGATTGATCCTAATTCTTGTACTGATTTTGGTCTTTACTATTTGTTGGCGACTAGGGTATCCAATCATCGTGATTTCTTTAGAAACGCGGATTGCATAGTGAAACGTCAGATAATTCTATAAGTTCTGGAAGTAATATTTTCTTGGTGTTCTCTTTCTCAGACGTGTATCCTCGTGAGCCTTTTGTTACTGCAGCCTCTAGATATTTGGTTTTATTGTGCGGTTCCCTAGAAGGTTATAACGATTTCGATTTGTTGGTTCTGGCCTTGTAAGGCCAAAACATTTTATTTATTATTTTTGTATTTTATTTTAGATTTCATCAAAAAACTTAGCTTAACAGATTATGAATTTAAAAAAAAAATGGAATTAAAATTAATTACTTCTACCTAATGTAGAAATGAATAAATAATACATCTATGTGATACAAGAAAACAAATTGAATTGCAAATAAGCAATAACCAATTCCTTGATACGTATGTATGTATATATCACAGGTAAAAAGCGAGTTCCACCTATTGTTGGCTGTCACGTTCTGAAGGTAGGTAGATAGATACGTAGAAGGGGTAACTACACATGCAGACAGCACTCGACTCACCAATAGATCCATTGTGAACCTCTGTCGTGGATAACCTAAAATGAAAACAAAAGTTGGTCTGTAGCCTTGGGATAGCTAAGCGGCCTCCCTGAACCGATTAGATATTGTTATAAATTTCAGGATGGTTAAAGGTGGCTCTCCTGACATGTCGCCCAGATCTTCGAAGTGGTATACACCGAGGGCCGTTTTCTAGTTCTACTCAGGCTTGGGAATTCGCATAGGAAGTCAGATGTGCTCTCTTCTGCGTGTCGCCATTGTATATAAATCATTTATTTATATACAATGGTGTCGCCACAGTCTCGGCAGAGGTCATAAGTTTTTAATCACATTTTTGTTCTATAGGCAGCCAGGAGATTGTGGCCGGTAATAATCCCCGTAAAGAGCGTCTGTTTAGCGCTTAGTTTAGTAATTTTGTGGTTCGCTGTGAGTTCTGCATGGCATCATTTCACAAGTTTGGATTTGACGACTGTGAATAAGATAGCCTTCTTAGCGGCTTGACTGTCGATGTTTATGTCGATCGTCTTTATTGAGTGCAGTTTCGTGGATAGTTCTTGTGCTTCAGCGATTGCTAATACTTCCGCTTGGAACACACTACCGTGGTTTGTAAGTCTCAGAGAGCAAGCAATTTCAGGTTCAGATGAGTACATGCCAGAGCCCTCTCCTGCTTCACTTGTTGACCCGTCCGTGAAAATCAAGATATTATTCGGGTCGATGGCCCTACCGTTAATCCCATTCGCTCTTGCGGGGAAGATTGTTTAAACGATTAGGCTGAAGTCGTGGGATGGCGATATCTGCCTCGGTACCCAAGGTATCTCGCAATAGTGCGGTGCCACATGTCGTCCTCTTTCCAAAGGTTGGATTGATTCAAGCGAAGAGCACTCTATGCAGGTGTAGGTGTAATGGGATCAGTGCTCTTATGGTTTCAAGGGCGTGGTTCTTATGGCGCTGGTAGTCCCTAACATGCTAATCCTTGTATCTTGGTGAGTGCTCTGAGGTACGTGTTCTTATCTGCTGCCGGCGACCAGACTAGGCACCCATAGGATAGAATGGGGCTGACGACTAAGGTAGCAGAGTGAAGGCGTAATCCATTGAAGTGCTTGATGTTAGTCCATTGGAGACCTTTTAATTGCAAGTTCGTCAGCTTTCTCATTACCTTATCCTTGTGATCAGGAATCCAGAAGAGAGTCTTCGCTGCAGCATCGAACTGGCTTGGATTTGATTTTAATGAGCGCATGACTGTCAGTAAATATGGTCTCATCATCTCATGATATTGGCAAAATTGATCTAATACTAGCTGCCTCTGCGCCGTTTTTTCTTCGGTAATTTAAAAAACCCTACATTCTTTATGTTTCAACGACCTTCCAATTATTCTAATGATTTCGTGTAATGTAGTTACACCTTTACTCTTCGTGTAGTCACTTGTAGAGATAACATTGCGGTTAAGTCTGCTACAAATATGGAGGTTCATTCGTTTTTGTAGTGTTTTCTGAATCAAAGATGTTAAGCTAATAGATCTGAAGTCTTCCGCAGTGATTTGGCTAGATTTGCCAGCTTTTGGTATGAATTCTACTTTTACATGTTCCAAGTCGACAGTATGTATCCACATTCAAGACAGTGAATAAATAATCTTTTGGAGACCAGTGTAATTATGGTATTGCTGCAGCATAATGGACAAGATTTCATCATCTCCGAGGGAATTAAGATGAGAGAATATATTAAACTTTCAGATTATTATATCTACGATTATAATCTTTTCTGCAATTATTGATTCTATTACTGGCAAAGCAGCATGAACTCTTGAATTATCCCTTTGACTTGGGGTACATTTTGGGAAGTATGTATGTACATACATATGTATATAACAGGAACCTCAGGGTTTCTGAGCAGGACTGTGTCCAAACGTTTGTGATATCCTTAAAAGGGTTTAGGGGGTTCTTTAGAAATGATTTTTCTATGTCTGGCTGAGTTTGCAGTACTTTTCTCAGAGTTTCAGTTAACATTCTTAGTCGATGCTGCAATATCCTAGTCTTTTCCCTACTTCCCTACGAAACCCCAGTTTATCTTCTTGATTTTAATATGTAGTTTTATAATAAAAGTATTATTATTAGTTCAAATAATTATTTAAATATAAGAATACAATACCCTACCCTTGGGTATATCTTATTTTCTTTGGTATAAGTTTAAGTCTAGAATTCTATATAGGATACATAGCCATCATGGCAGAAAACTACTTTCGGAACCGAAGAAGTGACCAAGTCTCATTTGAACGAGTATTTCTGGATTTGAATATACATAGATACATATATATATATGTACGTGATGTAACTTTTTTAACAGTCCTAGTGAATAAACAACCAAATTGACGTGTTATGGTTAAATTATTCAGATTTTAAGTATTAACTAGTCTAATATTACACATTTAAAATAGAAAAAAAAAAGAATCCCGGGCCTACTAACAACTAAATACATATGTATATCCCCGAAAAAAATTTACGAAGTTCCTTAATGCAATCGGAATGTTAAACTATTAATTTAGAAGCATTCACAATCCTGTCTAGTGAGTTTATACAAAAGTTGTGACTGCTAGCTTATATAACGTAAAACTAGATAAATAACTTTCACTGTGCTGCTTATAAGTTAAACTATATACATTTTATATTTTCATCACATTTGGTTTTAAGCCATTGTTTTTTTTTTTCTGGACTTGTTCTGGAATGGACTACTGGATAGAATTAATTTCCATTATTTTATTGATTAGTTGGCTTTTAGTATTAATATATTCGTGACCCATTAAAAGCTTCATTGATTTTATATCACCGACATAACCAAATTAAGTTCTTCATTTCTAAAATAGGTGGAACTTTTATATTTATCTTCCACATGGAATTTGTGTTTAAAGTGCCTTTAAATCGAAATAAAGAATATTCGGTATGCATATCCATAGACACATCTATACATGCTAATTTAAATACGAAACCCTCTTACCCACGTAATGCAGCGAAATTTCAATTTCATCCTTGGGATCTCAGCCATAACAAAGCGAAATGCCTCGTATTCACATTAAATAACGAAATAAATAATATGGGTAGGATCTCGAATTATTTACGGGAAGGAACGTATATTTTTATGACACAAAGGCACTAACATATTTCTTATGCAAATTCAACAAAGAAAGCGTCACGCATAAAACAACTAATTTATTCCCGATTTCCACGTGCTCTCTATCATAAAAATGAAAGTGATCGCCGTATCAGGATGTATGCAAAGGAAATGATTGTTCTGGGAGTAGAATGAAATCCTTTTCAAGAGAATGTCGGTCATTGCTGAATTGCATATTAGCCATTTGGAATAAATTCACTGAATTTTATTGCCCATTCGCGTTGAAAGAAGCATAACCGCCAAATTATTATTGGAATTTCGTATGTGTATATGTTTGCGGTTAAAATGTATAGATTGTATGCTTGGCTGTGTCTTTTATGGGCCAATACAGAGTCCTATTTGTACTGCATTCAATCTTAAGGTACAATTAAGTTATAGGTACTAAGTAGAAGACTTACACGAGGTCCGTAAAGTTGCCGTTTCAACGTTTTGAGCCTTTACTGTGCAACAAGAGTGGGTGCAAAACAAATCGTGTCATTTTAAAGACAAAATATTGCGATGAAACATCTTGGAAATAATCGAAATAAGGTGGTTCTACGAGAGTGAGTTTCGCCTGCAGATAATACCACCTTTACTCAGGAACACTGTCTCAAACTCTACGCTAGGTTTGTCTTAAATATCACATTTATATAAATTATGCAGTATTAATAAGGTATAAAAGTATAAAATAAGGAAGATAAATACAATTTCTATTACCAATTAGGTGCTGGCAACAACTCATCGCGGTACGAAGTCATCGTACTCAGTTCTACGGCATCGAGGTTTCCGTTCTTTAAAGAAAATAGTGAAATAATTAGGTATGTAATGGGTAAATGTAGCCTAGGTACTCGAATGGACAATAACGAGCGCTCTTTAGACTAATGAAACACCTATTGTTTGCAAACTGTATCATAAAATCAGGTGTTCAACTGACAAGAAGAGAAATATGAACCAGAATTTACCAAATTCAGATTAATTGCAGGTTTAGATATTTTTTTTGGATGGCCGAAACAAGCGCGAAGTCAGTATTGTAGAATGAGATTATTACCTTATGGTAGTGTATACATACTTACGAATGTAGTATGTATATATGTATATAGTAAAACCCTCTACGGATCTAGGTATAACAGCAACAAACTAAAAGATTTCAACAACAACATGGTGACCATCTCGCTCAAGGATAGACAAGCCGGTGCATGTTGAAGATACCTGGCGGTCCACTTAAAAGGGGAGGAAACTTAGATTCAATATCAGAACCAGATGCCCGACCAAGAGTGGAGTAACATTTTCTTCGGCAAGGTACCCGAACTGGACATACGCAGTTGAACCGAGAAGGCTACACCCCCTATCCTAAGGGTGTATTACATTTGAGATATAGTTTGTAACATAGAGAAGTAGTCGAGATAGACCCCATAAAGTACATATATATATTCATGATCAGTTAAGACCAAATATTTAGACATTCCGATTATCTACAATTTTGTCTTTACAAACATTGTCTTTAGCCACGACCACTTTTTAGAAGCGTTTTCGTTAAAAGACAAATTTTGGTGCAATTTTTCATGAAACGTTCGTACCTAGTTATCGTTGTAATTCCACAAAAAAATGCAGTATGCCATGTCCACTTTATTTGGGCTCCATATAGAGGAGAATAGAGTATCCGTTCCAAACGGGTTGTAACTTTTTTGTATGTTCTTGGTATGCTGTTCAATATATGGAGAAGCACCACAATCAGTCTTACTTAACTACGTGTGATTAGATTAAATGTAGAGTCGCTATCGTTATATGGGTGTCTTACATTTGTTAAACGCTGTATTAGTCACATAATGTGAGTTTTCTGTCCGAACGATATGTAGCAGAACATGTTTAAAAACAAATTAACGCAGTGCTATATAGACTAAAAGCGCAATAGACTGGTCGGACACTCCGAAAACGAACCAATTGCCAAACTCCACTGACCCAAGATTGAAAAAGAGTGATTCACTTGAAAGTAAGAAACTAAATATTAATATTCTTACAAGAAAATCTGTCACCGACGTCTTTCGAAATTTTTCTCAAGCTATGTTCAGACAGTTGTAAGATCTTACAATATTGACGAGTCTACCAATGAGCAGACAGTTACAAACTATCTTACAACGTTAAATTATCAGTTCACACTAACTGAAAAAGCACAAAATATGAATAGAAATGGAACAATAACATACAGAAAAGCTACAATACCTCATCGGTTTGTCGGATAGTTCTTTAATCTCCTGGAAGAAGTAACTTTCTAGGAAATTATTTCTTAGGTAGCAAAGGTTTGGGCAATGAGATAAGAAGTGGGTAGTATCTTCGTGGATTTCCTCATTACCGCAGCCTCTACAGAGATCTTTCCTGGTCAATCGTAGTTTCCTCATGTGATACCGCAAAGTGTTGTGCCCCATGATCACCGTGGTTTCCTTTCTTTTTGTATCAGTCTTTCGGTTCTTGCGTTATTGAAAGAGGCCACATTTTTCCCAGTGTAGCATATGTGCAAAGAGAACTCTATTTATTATTTGCTTTCATTAGAACTTCATCAGTCCTTTCATTCTCTGGTACTCCTTCATGACCAGCTATCTAGCAGAATCTTACCTTATGGTGTGTTCCAAGAACCTTAAGCTATTTTCAACAGCACTTTACAAGCTTCGATTTTATTTCTGTTGTAGATAGCGCTTTTATCGCTGACTGGCTGTCGATGAAAAAGGTGGTATCCTCACGTCATCTCCTCAGTCTCACAGGGTGCTCTTGTCGCTGCTAGGACCTCCGCTTGGAAAACTCTACTGTACTTGGGGTGTATGACTGATTTAGCTCTGCCCAGCGCATCATAAAATATACCTGCCGGAATGACGAACGGTCATGGCTCAATCGATTTCGCTATTAATACTGATCAGGAATATATATACTTTATAGGGTCTGTCTCGATTATTTCTCTATGTTACAAACTATGTGCCCTAACTTAATATACCCTTACGATAGGGTATAAAAGGTCTACCAGGAGTAGGTTGAAGATGACCTCGTGTCCTACCGTTGGTGTTGTTCTAATTGCACTAGTAGTACCAATCGGCTTTACGTTGGTGTTCTTGCTGCCAGCTTGCCTCCACACAAGGTTGCAATAGATAAGCCTAGGGCTAACAATATCCGTATACATTCACAGATGATTTTGGGACTTAGCTCCCGCATTTTTCCGAACATTCTACTACGAGTAGACGAGTAGAAGACTATCGTAGCTTTCTTTAATAATCCTAAGGATAGGGTATAAAGAAAACACTTTTATGTATATTCGCTGAAGTATAATATCTCATTGTAAACAATCTGCGTACAGCTATACGCCTGTTTTTGAAAGCCAATTGACATCGTCGTATTTGGAAATGATGTGAGTGTCCAATATCAAGCGCAATAACCCAATAGTTTCACGACCTACACGTGATGGTACACTTTCTTGTGGAAGCACCTTCAAGATGGAGATGATTTGAAAAGTAAATTGTATAGCAATAAAACCCACAAACAATCCAATCCAGCTGGACCTAAAAGTCAATATTCGAGCTACTACATATAGCTGACTTTTATTGCGAAAAGTTTTTCGAACATTTTGCCGGATGATTGCCTGTGAACGAAGTCGAAGAAATTTCAGATGATCAAATAAATAATATTGTGTTTCACGTAAAATTCTCATAAATCAAACTTTCAGATGCAATAAAGACTTCTAATGTGGGAACACAGTGTGCGGGTTTTATTTAAGGAAAACTTTAATGCAGCCATTGCATCGATCCGTAGGTATAATTTAAGGTATGTATCATACAGAAAAACTCAGGTCATGACACCAAATCAAGACATTTCATATGGTACACATAGACAGTGTCTTCCAGATGTTACTTCGAAAAATGAAACGTATTTGAGACTGTCTAAATGTAATATTACATTTGAGAGCCTCTGAGAGGATTTACATATTAAGGGACTGAATGAAACAAGAGGAAGAGAGAAAAATCAATTTAGATTTATTATCCATTCAAAAGGAATTTCATCTCATGAAATGTTTCACAATAAAACAATTTGAACCGTAATACCGCACTACGAACTTTTCGTAAGAATTTGCAAGAAATGTGAGCAAGTACTTTTCTTAAATTTGAGAGAATTTTCTCCTCATTTCCGAAACATGACGTTTTTCATTTTTCCTTGCGAAATACTCGTAATTTCAACCAATGTTAGAAGTAAATTCACAAGAAACTTATGACTTTACACTTACAAACTTCATACACATGTACCAACTAAAAAGTATTTCTGGTGACACAAAAAGTAGAATCATTTCACATTACATTTGGGGATGTAGGCAACAAGTAACGACTTGTTTACACAAAAATTAGATGAAACAAAATATACAAAAATATTCACAGATTTTATGGAAAAAATTACACAAGCACATATGTATGTATGTAGGTTTATGAGAGTACTTGCAAATTATTACTCGTGAGTTGGTGAAATAGGCCACTACGTACATACGTATGTACACTGAAACTTTGAATGAGATACATACTCAATGGGATCTTATCTTTTCGACTAGAAGAAAATTATAATTTTGCGTAGTTAGGTACTCTTTATAGCATTTTTATTTTAAGTTTGTTGTTTTTCAACATAAATTCGTATTTTTGCAAATGGAATACGCATGTATGTAAATTGATCATCCTGTACTACTCTGTGTTGTTAAGCTAGGTGAGGCGATTAAATTAACTACTGTTAGAATCAAAAACAAATATTATTTATAGTAATAATACAAATTCAAATTGTATAACAAAAATACGACTTCAAACTGCGAAAATACAAGATTATATCGAAAAACAAGAACCAATTCGTCAGGCTCTCGGTCTACTTACATATGTATGTACATATGTATGCATCTCATTAGGCAAAGGTATAAATAAGTACATATATTTCAGCATCCAAGATACTTGTGAAAATAAACTTAAACTGTTTGTCAGATGAATAAAAGGGTTCAACTTACAATTGTTATAGTACTATTTAGTACCACAGATTAAACAGATAGTCAACTTTCCATCCCCTGATCGGTAAGATCCGCAGATGGGCGGAGCCTTAACTGTCTTCCAGGAAAGTATTTGAATAATATACTACATTCATCAGCTGATTGAATTTCCATTAGTTTTGCATTTTTTGAAGAATTCAGAGATGAATTTCCTTTTTGTTTGCTTTCGTAAAATTTGCCCCAAGAATGCCAGAAACTAATACAACCCTACACTATTTTTGTTTATGTCAATTGATTTATCTTATTGCACTGAATTCAAAACTCCAATTAAATATTATCATACTCTATTCACTTAAGAGTTATAGCACTTTCAAATAGCAATTTCGAATAATAACGAATAACTCAGACTGTGTTCGTGAGCTCCCATTTGATTTCTATGCAAGCACCTTCTTCCTAAAGAGCCATGGGGATAATCAAATGTTTTCAGGTGCTTTTCAACTTGAGTGTGGATATAACAAGATACTCCATCTAGGTTGACTATCTGTATAACAATATAATCTGAGACCAATACCATACACATAAGCTCAAATTCTCGAACTCATACTACACGTAATATCCAGACGTGTTCTATGTATACATACCAGTATATTTGTATTTTAAAATCGCTAATGTTCACATGTTTATAAATTATCTTACACAGCGCAAAAAAAAATGGCAATTAAGAAAAGAATTTAATTTAATTCAGTCCCAAATGATAAGTTTTAATCAATTAGTGCAATTTTTTTTCGCTTAATGATATGTTAATTATATGCTAATTACCACTTGCACGTTTTGTTGTGGACTAATACTCCAGAGTATACGTTTAATTGAATAGTATGGATACATAAAAAAAATACTGTGTACAATTTGAACATTAACGTAATAGAAATTTCTCCCATAAAAGAACTTTGTTCGTGAAATTGGTAAGAAATTGGTAGAAAAAAATGTTAAAGCTACTGCTAAAGCAAATGAGATTGCTACGTACTATCGAATGAACTATCAGATTATTTTTGTTGATTCTTTTTTTTGAGTGGTCTCAAAGAGAAGTCAAACGTAGAAGGTGGAGAACTAATTTTTTTAATTAGTCGCACAGCGATCGCATCCGATGTCACTAAGACACATTCACCAAATTAAATTACATAAATGTGATCAGGATCTTCTTCTATTCCATCAGAAACTCTTTATTTTCCATTGGTTTTCAAACTTGTTTTTGTGATGCTCACGGAGTTTACATTGTACGATGAGGACGTCTGTAGGTTCCTATTCGCAGTTTGTTGTTGTTCTTGTTAGAGTCGAAAATCGATTAACCGAAATCGAAATTCATAAAAACAACACTACATACATATATGTGCATACATTGTAAGTATGAGTCACCACAAATAATATGACTATTATTTAAATTCTGTCATTTCTTACTGCCTAATTGTCTTTTCGAGTTGGATACAATGCTCTAAGTCATCCTCTTCAAATTTATCTCACACATAGTCAGTCTACAGTAAGATTGCAAATAACACAGATCATTCCAAAACCAGTGAGGGTACAGGCTCAGGTATATACTTCAGACACATAAACCTGAAAGTGGCTCTGAGACTGCCGGATACATGTACTGTGTTCCAAGCAGATGGGATCAATATCTGAAAAGAATATCGCCATTTGCATTGATAGTCAGGCTGCGCTTAAAGTTTTAGAATTCAACATCATAAAATCTGAATTAGTCAAGAATTACCGCATAATGCTCAGGGTATTATGTACACAGAACCATGTCAGATTATTCTGGGAACCTGTACACTGCGATATAGAGTGGGAAGAAAGGGCCGACGTCCTAGCCAAGAAAGGATCAGAGCTTTCAGAGAGCGATACAGAGGAGTAAAACCACCAATATGAATCATCAATATGGCTGAGCTAAAATGGTCTAAACCAGGAGAACATACTAAGGGCTTGAGATAATGAAACTAAGCAGGTCGCGGTTAAGAATAGCGATAGGCATTCTCCTTCATGAGATTAGGATAATCAAATACGGATATATGCAGATACTGCAGTGACCTTCAATTTTTGAAGGACAACACATATCTGCTCTGTGAATGTCCAGGCATAGCTCGGAGTAGACTTAAACACCAAGGAAAGTACTTTTTTGACAACTTAGAAGAATTTTGTCTGCGAACCAAATTAATGAAAATTTAAAATAAAAATTGTGTAGGGAGATCTAATGCATGGAAGAGATGGTTTAGGTTTATGTTTGTTACCGTAATAATTCTCTAGGGATCACGATGGCTCCACTATGGTGCCTAGTGCCTTCTGAAAATCATATAACCCTACACTACCTACCTACCCTCTTCCCTAGTTAGTCTTCATGCTTTGGTAGCGCTTCGGATTTCGGCAAGAAGATGCGTTATCATGGAATTTCTTCAATCTTGTGCTGAAACAGGTAGTGGGTAGGGCAGGTATTAACACGTAAAGCACTATCTTCAACTGTCCATACGCAGATGACACCGATATCATCCCTCGCTCCCAGCACAACAGTAACTTCAAAGTGGTTAAGGAGTTTAACTACCTCGGAGTAAATATAAACTAAATGAATGACAGCTTACTGTAGATTCGGCGAAGACTTACTGCAGGAAACCCATGCTACTTTAGTTTAGCGAATCAAATAGATTCAAAAGACCTAACTGCCAGTTCTGCTATATGGAGCCGAGTGCTGGACTTGGATAAGCACGAAAACATAGCGTAAATTGAGAGAAAAAAATTCTTTGTCGAATATTCCATATGCGAGGAGGGCGCATGGATGAGAAGATACAACCGTTAGCTATACCGAGATGGGAATGTAATCGCAGACGAGTGTGTGAATAGACAATAATGCTCTACTAGGAACTTCAAATCCAGCTAGTTTTTAAAAAAAATTCATGACCTAAGCACTTACTTCTTGAAAGTTTTTGAAGATCTACACTGTAGCAAAATATACGAGTCAAGGTTGCCGTTAGGCGACTAAAGTTTTAGCATCTGGGACACCAGGCGACTACTTTATTGAAAAATGCCGAAATCGGACACTTTTTCAAAATCTTGGCTACTTTTGGGACACTTTTCTTAGGATTCATTTATAAATTGTGCTGCCAAATTAATTGCTTGGCTGCTGGGTCAGAGTTGTAAAAGAATTAAATCTTTTGGGAGGTTAAGTCTATTGAATTCATCTAGAATTTTGAAGTGTTTTTTTTTTTAAAAAGATTGGGATTTAAAAAACGTAATTCGCCATTCTTTTGAAGTCTACGATTAATGCATTCAATATTTAACAAACACTGAACTGAAATCATTTTGGACGTCAATCAAATTCACATATTTCGTTCAGTTGAAGGCAGTGAATTCAATTGAAATTATTGGAATTCATTTATATGTACGAATGTATCTGTTTCAAAGCCTTGAAAATTTGTTCGCAAAAAATAAAGTTTTTGTTACGTTTGTAAATCATTAGACGATGTTGAGTCTCGTCAGCTTGGTTAAGCAATTTTACTCTCTTCTGTTTTGTTAAGGCATCAAAATCCCTTCAAGTTTCAAACACCGCGGTATCTTTACTATGTATGTATGTACCTCTAAATTTTAATCTCGTCCACAGGTGTCTTATAACCAGACATCAATATCAACATGATTCACCACCTGGAATCACGTGATTTAAAATTATTGCAGTTGAATTCACTGACTTCAGCTGAATTCCGTACTGACTTCAACGAAATATGTGAATTCAGTACTGACTTCAACTGCAGTGATTTCCAAAAATTAAATGCATTAATCACAGACTTTAAAAGAATGTTGAATTAAAGTTTTTTTTATATCGCAGTCTTTTTTGAACATGATTGCTACAATCAAAAATTTGAATTATTTTTTCTGAATTCTGCGAATGCATTTCCAAAAGAATGCATTCTTTTATAACTCTGGTACTGGTTTGGAACATTTCATAGCATTTAACGCGCAAGTAGCAACAGTTTGTATATGTTGCCAGAACTTACTCGTGTGACCAACGCACGGGTACAAAATCTGTTTCATATCAGTAATTACTTAAGAAAAGAATAAATACTGGTAGTGCTGCCTGTATGCCTATCTTATAGTTTGTATTGTTTTTCTCACTAATTGCTTCTGTTAATATGATTTAAAACGATATTTCCATGATTATATTGTATTGGTGTGTTTTATTTCTGCAAATAATTCAGTGGGGACACTTTTTATGCTCTGGGCGACTTTCTGAAATTTTTCAGTGGCAAACCTGCTATCAGTGGCAGTTAAGTGAGTAAATATCCGGGCTATATTCAAGTCCGGTGAACATAATCTTCCACTAAGCTATCCACCTAAGTATTGAGCTTTGAGTTTCTCTCACTGTCTATGTACTTATCTAGCACAAGCCGCATTCAATCCAACCTTATGATGTAAAATGGACAGAATCAATGTAACCTGACAAAATCACAAGGAACAGTATCTATGATTCGCTGGGCATTGGCTAATTCTTCAATTCACAACTGAAGGACACTTTACTGCTTCGATGTTGGTCAGTTTTTGTTTAGTAAGCTCATCATTTTCGAAATTATTAAAATATTTCTTACATTTGTATATAACATTAAAAAAATATAACTACATATTACCGATCCTAACACCAGCTTGACATAAAAATGGTCAACACATCACCCAACCAAATTACACTTCCGATGACTGCAGGCAAAATTAAAACGATTTACAATAAAACAACTAAACTAACTCTACTATCGGCCGTGGATGAATCCTTCAACAATATTAAAACTTTCCTTCACTGTCAGCACAAAGAATCTATTACGACGAACCAAATAGGGCAACCGTTAAAGTTTACCAAATAAATTTCCAAATTCCCATGGTGTCAGCAAAAATTCTCAAAAAACAATTTCAGTAAAGAATCTTTATGGCCCCAAATACATTCTCGGTATCTATGAGCATTATAGTGTGCTTATGCGCAAAAGCAATATCTGACATGTTTTGTGATCGAAATTTTCCACTACAATTCCTGAAGGTCAGCTATTTATTATCATTCGGGTGTCATTTAGGACTTACATACTTTAGCTTTACGGGCAAAAAAAAAACATAATAACCAATAAAGCCACACCTTGCGTTCGCTTTCAATAAACGCTCTGCGCCGCATTCTCCAGCCGATAGGGACCATTAATTATCGTTCAGTTAGATAAACACTAATAATATCCCTTCGAGATAGACAATTTATCGTCGTCACTGCCCCACGTGAATGGCATAATAAAGTCTTATAGTTGGCTGCTCTTACCTTGAACAGAATGTCCAGTTTGACATTGTGCTTGCACTGCAAAGTGACACTGGATCCTTTTTCTGCGTATTTTTGCATGACTAGCTGCACCTCGAACTCAGATTGTCCATCTAAAAAGATACAATAAAAATTAAACTTTAATTAACACGGCATTTTCTTTTTCAATTTGCGTGTGTGAAAAGTAAACTCAAAAAAAAGTTCAATGTTGCCAATCGGAAATGTAAACAAGGCAAGATGAAAGTACCCTTCTTACTAAGAGCCTCGTCTGTGCTGTTGTTAAAAATTATAATATGTCTTATTTCGTTACGTAGGCTGTCTACCTCTTGTACGGCGAAATACTTGTGTAGGTCTTGGGTTAGAAATGTGGGTGTTTTCCCTTTTAACTTTGTCACTTTTGGCAGCCACATGTGAGGGGAGTTTCGTCAATGGGGGGAGTGAAACAAGGAAGGAGCTTTTACGCAGCAAATGTGTTACTTGACGTTGGCAAAAGGGATAAAAAGGATAAACGACATCATGCTAGAATAATACAAATATTGATTTTGTAATGCGATTGGGAATTGGGAATTCCGAATTGAAATGCGGATCTGGAAAATTGTGTTTGACAGGTTTGGGGGGAATTATTTAATTTCATCCTCAGGATGTGTATAGGCTCAGGTAAAAGGTAATGTAGCTAATGCATGTGGGTTTTAACGTTAATAATTGCTAACAGTGGAATTAAAAAAAGGAGATTACGGATGTGAGACGTTTTCCTTTTTTTTTTTAAATTCTGTGAAACTTGCAAAGCCTGGTACTTATAATGCGTGAATGGATACACTCACAAGTTACACATTTGCAACATACTCGTAAATCGTCCGCTTGATGTTACAAGGGACACGTTTAAAAATAGCCATCCTTTGACGTTTGGAAAAGAATCTCTCGTAATTCTACAATTTATTTTTTGCACTGGAAGGTGGAGATTTTTTAAAAATTAAGGTGCTATTTCTACCCACTCAACTTAAGCCTCTTTTCCCTTGTTTGCCCTCAAACCTCAATAACTAAATGTGTTAGACTACGAGAGAGTCCTCCTTGCGCAGGAGAGATATGCCAAAATTAGTGACTATTATCAAAAAAAAACAAAACAAATAAGATTATTAAACGAGGAGCTGAACTTGATTATTGGTGAGAATGGAACTCCTCTGCCACTGGGAAAATTGGTATGGCTCGGTAGCAAAGACTGTATGACGGACGGATGTTGGACGGATCCTATATCTACCCGATGTACTCAAAGTCGTTTGGTTCAGCACAGTTACATATGTTAATAATGGGGAATTGGAATCACCGCTTAATAGTTTTGACGATGAGTTCTTGAAGATCTGGATTAGTAGCTTAATGGATAATGATCGGATTGATTGCTAAAATCGCGTCTAATGAAATAAAGTTTTGGACAAGTACAAGTACAAATACAGGAGATCTAAAGGAGACGTACTTTCGCCACTTCTTTGACTTTTTGTGGTCGACACGATTAATGAATCTATAGAGGGAAACTTTCTCAAGGAGGTTCCTAGCATTTTGGAGTGAAAGATTCAACTATGGGCTACAATGGTGAATCATTATATCAGTATCCAGGATCTAGGAGGTAATACTTCAGAAACAGAGATAGTTCTATTCAGTAAGAAAATACATATCTTTCAATCCCCTAATGAATCGGTCGAATTGAATCAAAATCTTCAAAGTTAGTGTAATCTTCGATTTCGAACTAAATTGAAAAGCAAATGTCGATGTTCCGTTTGCGAAGGCATATTTACCCTTTAAGCGTAACAGCTGTTTTGGAGAGACTAGTCCAGATTTACGTGCGGAGATGTATGTGAGGTGCACCCTCTATCTGAGATGCAACATGCATACCATCGTGGATAATCCTATGAGACTGATTCAAAATCTAGTTGCTATAATTGAATGCGCGCTCGATAGGAAAAAAATACGCCATGGCAATTTTCATCGATATAGAGGCTTTTGATAATGCGACTTTTGATTGTATGTGTGACTCTCTTAGACAACGGGACATTGGTATTGTGGATCAGGGCAATGCTGATGAATAGAACTTTGGATGCGGACTGTGGCCGCTATGTTAGGGCAGGTGTTAACAGGGGCTACTAGCAAGGTGGCGTTCTGTCTCCACTTATATGGTGCATGGTAGTTGCCTCTCTGTTGCATATTCTCAATAGTTTAAACGTCTACGCTCAGGCATACGCAGATGATGCTGCCACACTTTCTCTCGGGTCATGCCTACAGTCTGTCTGTGCTAACGCGCAGATAGCCTTATATTTATATGGTCGATGATTGGTGCACTAGGAATGGGCACGGTCAATCCTTTAAAAACTGAGGTTTTTTTCTTCACGACAAGGAGGATTGTGACCGGTTTGACTCAGTTAGTGCTTAAAGCCGTGGCAATCCAGATCTACTGGATAAGAAAGTCAAGAAAGGGAAAGCATGTCAAGTAGAAGACATCCAAGGCACTCTCAGTTTTCTGGCAGTGTAACTCTTTTATATGTACATACATATGTATCTTCTGTTAGTGTAGAGTTTGACGTAGTTGAACTTCTAAGCGGAAGGTTTAAGTGTAGGTATATCCCAACAAAAACATCAACTATTTCATGTTTCATGGTGTCATACTAACGAATAATTTCTGTGAAATAAGTACGTAGTATCGGCGTTAAGATCTGGGTTAAAGTTTTTTTCATATAACCAGGCTACGCAAAGGCAAGCACTGTTGCCAAATATTTATTTACTTTCATAGCACAAACCAATTTTAGACTACGATATTATGTACACTGGTTACGTGCTTTGTCCTTTAAAAAATTAAAATAAAGCACAATTTTAGCAACCCCTGGTCGAAACCCTTATTGATCCTAATAGCCTTAGCTATAACACAAATTAAATCAGTATTGTCACGCAAACGACTGTACACTTAACTCATTACAAGTTGAAAATTTATTTCAAAATTAAAATCCACATTGAATAAGAGACCACCAACAAAATTAGTGATGCAAATCCCCTTGCGGTCTCCAAAGACACACAACTCATGAATAACCCATTCAATACACATAATGAATCAAAATTTTGACTACCAGGACGCCAACCATCTGCCTCCACCTGCTCCCATTCCAAGTTGAATTTCGTTTGGCTTTTTAAAGTCACCCTTTTACAATGTGGCAACAGTACAAGTGGGTATTCAAAACGACATCATACAAAGAATAAAGAAGCCAATTTGAAAGATATTTTATATATTTTCGAAGGAGAATGGCACAAATTGTTAACCCAAGAAAGGCTGACAGGACTTGCGGTATATGTTGATCCCCCAAACAGCCGCCCAAGAGCTCAACCTCATCCATTCAATACGGGTTGCGAATAGAAACGGAGTAATTTTAAAGACGCAATTTTGGGTTATGGCAATCCGTCCTTTATGTCATCGTCGGAGTACCATTAGTTCGGTTTCATTGGAATATTATTTTTGGAATATCCTTCAAAACTTCTGGAGGGATAATGAAAGTAATTTGTATTCAAAAACCGTTTTCCTTCTCCAGAGGCAAAGCACAATAGAAAATGTTTAATTTATCGCCGCATACAGTACTACTATAGTTATATACATACATAATACATACACATTGAAGGCAAAAATAGGTCCTTTCTCTTAGGCTTTTGCCAGAGAGCCTACATACATACAACATACCTATTCTTGGGCTCCTTTAACGTGTAAGTGTATTCATCCCCCTATTGTCCCTAGGGTGTGAAAATATTTGCGTGCATTATGTGTCTCTATTATTGTTTTGTAAATACGGCTCAAAGAAAGAAAACACAGAGAAAAAGTATTTATTGTTTTTTATGTCACCCCCAAATGACAACAGCGGAAGAGCGTAAACCAGAGCAACGCCCTACTACAACCCATCCTCTGATAGTTCGATGTGATGATGCAAACATTTGTCCCACCACCAAGACGAAGAGAAATGACCCAAATACGTCAATTTATCAAGAATGGCCCGTTTCAAAATGCGGGTCTAATAAAGAATGGAATTTCAGACGGCAGGATAATTAAAACAAATTGTGATTGAAATGCACCAGGATATTTGCTGTTAAATCAGGGTGAAGGCGTTCGGATTGGCATTTAAGCATAAGCATCCAGTAAAATGACGCAAATGCAAAAGAGGAATTACGTAACTCGTTAGCTGGGCTACCACAGAGATGGTACTCGAGAGTTTATAGGGGAAATTGAAAACTTTTATAACCCCCTAAAGTGTGCAAGAAGGACGTTTTACAACAAAAAGTTACGGCGGCCCCGATTGTCCTTGGGCAATGATTTTACTATACATTATCTCGAAAGGAAATACGCTTTATAAAATTCGGATTAAATCCCTCCCTCCTATCCTCGCTGTCTAACTATAAATTTGTATGTGTGCACGCATAAGAGTTGAAAGTTCAGATTTCGATAGTTGAAGATATAATAAAAGGGTCAGGAGTAACTTTTGGTGCTAAATGCTGTGGATGAGTGTAAGATTTCGATAAGAGATTTTCCCGAATTCCCAAACGGTTACATATACCCTTGTCGTTTTTTGAAAACAGACCGTTGTCACTTGCCAATGCCAATGCCTATGTCCCTGCCAGAAACTCAACGCAAAAAAGATTGTTTTGGTGAACACATTTAACGTTTGGCTTTTACAGTTTTCACAGATGACTACACGATCTAAATCTAGATTAGGTAATAGGTTTTGATGTTCTGCATAAATACATTTAGGTATACGTATATTTGCATTCAAAACTGTTAAGTTTAGAAAAATGTGTATATAATATGTATACCAAACACACAACCAATTTACAATTTGCCTTCACCGGATTGTAGAATACATTATCCTTCTTCTTTTAACAGACACAAATGCCTTCTAAAATCACCAGACAGCTTTGCGCTCCAAATTTTTATAATAAATCACAGCATCTAAACACTTGGTCCGAAATCATTTTCGAAAAACCAGTGCGTGTTTTAGTAAGATACCTTTGAACATTTACACTGTACGCCTATTTCTTTGTAGTACATTGGATGTGTGTACGGAAGGATTTAAAATGATTTGAGAAGTAAAAACAAAATGTTTCATCTTCCTACCTTAAAATACATTCAAGGAGAAAGGACTTGTCACGTGTGGACCAATAAAAGGTCAGACGCAGACGAGCATGGATCTACTGCAATATGTTGGCATTTCTGGATCAATCCTATTGCTCCTATTTTCTGTATTCATATATAATAGGCGTAGTTACTAGAATCTACATATTTATAGCACAAACGATCTCCCTCTATGAGCTGCTTCAACATATTTGAATCCCAGGTCTGTAGGGATCTCCAATACTAAGCCAGGGTATTGAGAAAAAGTTGGTGGCGGATGAACCCCTGATGGGCCAACGATAGCGCTCATATTCCCGAAACTTTATTATAAACTCTGGAGAATCCGGCCCCTTGTCATAGAGGTATTAAAGGGAACTGGTCCTCCGTGTTGGAGGTTGTAGGTCAGGGTAACTTCCCTACCTCGGATAAGGATGATTCAACTGTTGACGATTCCTGCAAATGGAATGTTAGGTCCCTTAATAAACCACGTACAGCCGAACAGTTAGTGGAGGCCCTTCGCTGCTGTAAAGCAGACATTACCCCAATGCAATTAGAGCGATGGAACGGGCCGGGCAAAGGATGAATGAAAAACTGCGATATCTACTACGGATATTGCTGTAGACTTAGGCAAGAAGTCTTGAGTTTCAAGCATGTGAACGATCGAACGAAGAAAGGACACCCCTTCAATATTGCGCTAATTGTAGAGGTATCAGTCTCCTCAACATCTCGTATAAGATAATATCTGTCATATTGTGTGAACGTCTGAAATCCTTCCTATCAGTGTGGTTTCAGTCCAAAAAAGTCTACAATCGATTAAATCTTTACACTTCGGCAGATCCTGGAAAAAACTCAAGACGTCCAAATCGTTATCCACTATCTCTTCATCAATTTTAAGGCCGCATTTGACAGTATTTATAGAGACGAGCTATACAAAACCATGTCTAGTTTTGGCATGCCTGCCAAACTCGTTTGCCTGTGCAGGATGACGATGGAGAATTCGCGCTGCTTCATCAAGATCGGTAACGATCTAACCGAGACCTTTGATGTCAAAAAGGATTTAGACAAGGTGAGGCGCTGTGCAACTACTAGCGTACGCCGACGACATTGACATTATTGGTAGAACACAACGGAGGCTGCCAAAATGGGTTTAGCGGTAAACGAGGGCAAAACCAAGTATATGCTGTCAACAAGAAGGGACACTCAACATCGACGAATTGGACAGAACGTCACAATCGACAGCTATAATTTTGAGGTAGTATGGGACTTTGTCTGCCTTACAAATCATCTTAACGGAGTGACCATGGACCTGTCAAGTTGCCACTAAGTGGGGTAGTCTCCTTTCATCCACGGAACCACTCCTTCCAACTCGTTCAGTTTCACAGCCATAAATTAAGAAAAATACGCTACAGCTGAAAGATATTTTTTAATTTTCCGTTTTCATTTTTTCATTTTCTTTCGTTCGACACGCGACCCTAATTATTATGGAAATAGTCCTGAAACAATAATTAATCAGTATTATTATTTATTGTTGAGAATTATGGCGGCACTCGACGTGGGTTCCATTAATTTAACATGAAATTCCGATTTAATCATTCAGCATATGAGTTGAGTATTAAATACGGCATTGGGGGCGGTGCTGCTGTTGGGTTAGTTGCACACGAGAAAACATCCAACAAAAACCTAACCACTGAACTTAAATTACTTGTTGCAACAATGCCGCGCCACCAGTCGCCCCGCCGCGATAGGGTGAAACCACACACCACCCTAACCATCATCATCAACACGGCCACCACCAGTTGTTTGGTCTGGCAATGAATTTCTTGGCAATGTGCCAACATTCAAAAAACTCTGTGAAATTAATGACTTTCAGTTCTATATCCTGGCACACTGATGGGACGGGCGGGTCTGGGGCAAAAAGCACAAATAATCGATCATTCACCATTAATCACCACTTGTGCGAATAATTGAAATATGATCTGGAATTGGTGTTGCAATTTTGTCGTTATCGTTATAATTATATTGTCCGACAGCCCACTTCTACCATCGTACAGCTGGTGAACAAGTGCAGGGCAAGAAAAAAGAAACATCTAACCTAGTGGTGGTAATCGATTTTCTTACTTTTGTTAGTCCCCGCCGACCCTCACCCACGCAGCGAATGGAGAAATGACACAATTCGAGATTTTGGTTCAATGAAAGAGTCCTTTGATCGCACAGTAGTAGGGTTTCCACCACGACGAGGATTTGATTTGACACTCGAGAGTCTCATAAAATATTCAATTGTCACTCAATCAATTTTCATTTTTTCCGTTCGCTCCCTCCATGACACGTATTTTGTCTTTTCGTGACAAAAAAGACAATCAGTTTTAGAAATGGCTTAAATTAAAATCTAATATTAATTGACTGATGGATTGGGGCCGAGGTTTGCTTCAAGGTTACCTATACATGCATACACATCTGAGGACATACTTTCGCGAGACACACTATCGACGGCAGCTGCACCCAGTGAAATTGAATGAACCCCCAAGGGAAAGCTAAAAGCTTTGATTAACTTCGTTCCATTAATTTTCCCAATGGCAATCTAAATCCGTGCCTGAACAGAAAATCAATTTTAATCTCACTAAACTTAATTTAACGCATGACAGGAAAGCAAACAACGACACACTGTTGATTCTCCTGACAAATGATGCCCAAAATGAGACCACAGATTTAAATAAATCGCAGCCACTTACCTAGATTCAATAAATTATGAAGTTTAAAGCCGGAGCCAAGCCATAAAACAACCCCAAAAGCTACGAAGACATTATGCAAAAAACAGGCATTGGCGGGGAGGAAATTCAAAACTCATAATTTTCACAGCGAGCTCCATTCGATAAATCTACATTCTCCATGAACTCTGGCAATAATTTGACCCAAAAAACGTTGATGGAGCTCTGAATTATTTTCGACAAAATGGAATTACTCTTCGAACACCCTCACAGGAAAATCGGGTGCATTGCAATGGGAAACCTCTATCGCAATTTATCGCTTCTCAATTACAGCAATCGAAGCATGGAACGAACACTATGCCGGGACGAACTTGAGGCAGAGGAAGAGCGCTCGAGTTCGCTCAGGTTGATTCGGTTTGCGTGCTAACCGTGCAATCAAAGTTTTGCGCCCAAAAACGAGTAAAATTTGCAATTCGTAATTTATTACGAACATTATTTTCGCACCCATTTCATTCTCGAAAAACGATAAACGTAGGTGGCGGCGGGCGGTCGCGGTGGTGCTCCTGCCATCGACGAACAATATCGATTTTTATGCCAGAGTGCGCCCTTTATTTCCATTTATTAGTCGAGGTGCTGTCAGCGGGACTATGAATGAGAACGCGCTGAAGTGAGTTCTGAATTCTGAGTTGCTCACGTTTGATTCTTCTGCTTCGAATATGATTTCTCAATTCATTACCGGTTTTGAACTTTAATAGCCATACTTCGGAAGTTCTATTTGTTGGTATTCCATGGATAATTTATGATCCATAACTAAGCCTGGTGGGTGTATTGCATTGGTTAGATATAGACAACCGATATACATCAGTACTATACGGGGCCAAACAGTACCTACAAAGTAAGTAGGTGCATAAGAGTGTGAAAAATTACCATCAAATAAGCTTTTGTTCTTCAGTCTGAATCTATTGAGAAGTAAATTGGAGGTAAAGCTTGGGCATAGCAAAAAATATTTTCTCTTTGCGAATTCGAGTGTATTTTAAGTCCAACGATACATACTTACTTACTTACTTAGGTGGCTCTACAGTTTGGGCCTCCACTAGCACTCCAAGATTGTTGAGGTGCCCTACTACTTGTGCGTGCCACCTAAGGCGAGGTATTCCCCTATTGCGTTGTCCCTCTGGGTTAGATTCGAAAACTCTACAGGCCGGAGCATTTGTATCCATCCGCTCTACATGTTCTAGCCATCTTAAATGACTGATGCGCAATTTTTTGACTAGGTCGATGTCGCTGTACAGTTCGTATAGTTTGTCGTTAAATCTCCTTCTCCAAAGCCCGTCAACGCAAACGGGAAATTTTACTAGTAATCTTTCTCCCGAAGCGACCGAAGATATCTGTATCCGTTTTCAATGAAGTCCATGCTGCAGCGCCAAAAAGGAGAACTGCAATGATCAAGGCCTTATATAGAGTCTCCTTAGTTGTTCGAGAATCAGCGATTGGCAAGAGTTATTCTTCGTTTTATTTCTACCGAGGTGTTGTCAGAGTTTATAGCAGAACCGAGGTAGACAAAGTCCGTTACTAATTTAAAGTTAAAGCTGTCGATTGTGACGTTCTGTCCAATTCGTCGATTTTGAGTGTCCCTTCCAGAATCTGCCGAAATGTGAAGATTTGATCGATTGTGAAGTTTCCTGATAGGAGCCAATCAGATTATTGACGAAGGGTTTCAGACGTTCACACAATATGGCAGATATGATCTTTTACGCGATGTTGAGGAGACTGATACCTCTGTAATTGGCGCGATTGAGGAGGTTTCCTTTCTTGTGGATCGGGCAAAGTGTGCTGATATTCCATTCATCAGGCATACACTCATCTGACCAAATTTTAGAAATGAGTTGGTGTATGTTCTCTACCAGATCATTTTCAGCTGCTTTAAACAGCTTGACATATAAGCCGTCAGGTCCAGCAACTTTGTTGGACTTAAGTTTGAATATTGCTATCCTCACTTCGTTTTGGTCAGGTGGACAGAACTTTTGGCTATCATCATCTAGATTGATTGGTTCATTCTGCCTGACAGCCGGATCTTGGTCTTCGTCGCTGTTATACAGTCTGCAGAAGAAGTTTTTCCATATTTTCAGCACCGACTGCGACTCTACTACGAGGTTTCCTTCCTCATCTCTATAGGCTTCTGTACGGGTCTTGTTTTGATTTGACACGTTCGTTTTACCTGTTGGTAAAGTGTCCGTACATTGTTCCTGGAGTATAATCTCTCAATATCTTCGATCGCGCGCTTCTCATGCTCTTTGTTCTTCTTTTGGAAAAGCCGATATTCTTCTCGGCCCTTTACAGTGCCGCTTAGTATACCTCTTGTTTAGCTGTATTTGGTTGCCGGCATTCTTCGTCAAAGGGGATTAATGGTGGTTGTCGAGTGAAACTCAGCATATCAGTTGTAGCACTTCTGATGCCATGTTGCCAGCGTTGCCACTGATCTTCGGCACTTGATGCTGGCGGCATAGGAGTCGCAGCGAGATTTCGGGATACGCGTTCGGCAGAGGCTCTTCGAAACTACGCCAACTATGGACGCATCAGTCCCCTGAATATAATACATGATTCTGTCGGCCGTATTGTGTGAGCGCCTGAAACCATTTGTCAATGAGCTGACCTTGGATCAGGTGACAGAAAATGCACAAATGCAATCCTTGCAGCGGAAAACAAGAAGCCAAAGCCAGAAGAAGGGAGGAGAAGAAGATCTTGCAAAAAAAAAGGCTCCAAGCAGTCTCCCAATTCAAGGATATCGAAGAGTTCCGCAATAGGAACAACATCCGGTTTTTTTAGGAAAGCCAAGCAACTGGCAGCTGGCTTCAAGCCCGGAACGCAGGCAATTCGAAGCAGTGAAGGAAACCTAGTCAGCGAAGCACAGGGAATAGTAGGTGTTTTTAAGCAGCACTTCCAGCAGTTACTTAATGGGCATCAGGTAGAGAGTGATAGGGCAAGAAGAGAACAGACATCCAGTCAATGAAGAATGCATCCCCCCTCCCAGTTTTGAAGAGGTCAGATGAAGAACAACTAAGCCGTCGGCTCTGATGGTCTACCAGCAGAGTTTTTCAAACATGGTGGTGATTACCATCATCAACCAAATATGGGTGGGAGCTCTACAAGGCGATGGCCGAATTCGGGATCCCGGCTAAACTGATCCAGCTGTGTCGCATGACGCTGGAAAACACGTGGTGCAACGTGCAACTCGGAAACAGTTCCACCGAATTATTCCAAACATGCACCGGATTTCGGCAAGGAGATGCGCTATCATGTGACTTCTTCAATCTTGTGCTGGAACAGATAGTGCACAGGGCAGGTGTAAACACGGAAGACATCTATCTGTCGAGCTGCTGGGATATGCAGACGACATCGACATCATCTGTCGGTCCCAGCGCGCCATGTTAGAGGCTTTTATGGCAATTGAAGAACAGGCGAAACGAGTTGGCCTTGAAGTGAATGAGGACAAAACCAAGTACATGTTGTCAACAAACAAAGAAGTATATGTCCACCGCCTGAGATAAAACTTCACTGTTGACAACAGCAACAGAAGTGGTTAAGGAGTTTACCTACCTCGGAGTAAATATCAACTCCACGAATGACACCTTAGTGGAAGTTCGATGAAGACTTACCCTAGGAAACTGCTCCTACTTCGGTTTGGCGAAACAAATGGGTTCAAAACTCCTAACTCGGAAGACGAAATGCATTCTCTACAAAACTTTGATCATGTCAGTTCTGTTATATAGAGCCGAGTGCTGGACTCGGATAAGCAGGAAAGTAGAGCAGATTTTGAATACTTTCGAGAGAAACATTTTTCGTGGAGTATTAGGTCACGTATGCGAGGAAGGGCGAATGGAGGAGAAGATACAACCGTGAACTCTATGAGCTGTACCAAGATGTGGATGTAGTCCAAAAAGCCAAAAGACGTCGACTACACTGGCTCGGCCACATCGAGCGAATGTACAATAATGCTCCAGCAAAGAGAATCTTCGAATCAGAGCCTCTAGGTTCGAAATGATAAGGAAAATCGAACCTCCGTTTTAAGGATCAAGTCATCGCGGATGCCAAACCGCTTGGTCTAGACAACTGGAAGCAGCGTACCCGGGGTAAAAGAGAGTGGAAGGCTGCCTTCTCTGGCAGACTCTTCACGGGTCGGGAGCTCTTTAAGCAAGTAAGTAAGCCAGTTGGCATGCACAAACACATGTACATACATACATATGTATATATAAGTTGGCAATGATGATTATAAATATGACGGTATCAATCGAACTTTTTAGTTTGTAAATTAAATTAGGTTTTTATTTTCTCTTTGCATTGCATGGATGAACTGAATCAACTGAATTGAAACTTAACTCTGAATCCTTTGCCAATTCTGTGACATCTACTACTACGATTTTGATTAAGATCGTATGAAATAATGAGAATAAATGTTCAAAATTAAAACATTTTAAAATATATTTTTAACAGAGAGAGGACTCTTGAATGTCCTTCTGGTAACAAGAAATCACAAATTGAAAATCATAACAAAAAGTTCAATCAAAACAAAATTTGTTTGATAGTTTTACTTTCCTCTTTTTCCTTTATATATAAATATATTTGTACCCAAAAGATATACGAAACAACAATCTCAAATATTCACACAAGAGCGCATAATTTTGTAATTTTCCAGCATTCAATGTGGATAACATTGGATGTACCTACACACTTACGTTTGGCTCAGAGTATTATAAATATGCTAATACAAGTATGATGTACAAATTTATATACCCGGATCAAATTCTTTACATACAAATATGTATTTTCCATTCTTGTTTGCAACAAGTCAAATAGTCACAAGAAAAAAAAGGGCAAAGAAGATATTATCTTTTGGCCAAGTTTGTTGTCCACGAAATTGGAAGAAAAATAACAATTTTCGAATTACTTCGCGCAGGGACAAGGGAAAAGAGGCACGATATACAAGAAATCCTCTCACGCACGCAAACAAAATTATCATACAAACGAATAAAAAAAGTTTTACATCCTTTTTGGATTTTTTTTTTTTTTTGTTTTTAAACCTAAATGCGATGTCACAGCACAACCGAAGAGTAAAAAAAAAAGTAACAATATATAAACACAAAACAACCACATAAAGAACAATGAAAACTGCTGCCCTGATTTTTATGTAGTTCGCGTCCCTTTGCTGCCTTTGATTCGGGCCACGTTGATGGGACATATACATAATTTTATTTACCCACTCGGTTTGCAAACATTCTGATTAAGATATTTGCCAATGGAAAGTTCCTTCGGTTGCAGAAGCTAAAGTTTTCCCTCAAGTTTGCAGAAAGTCTGAAAAGTCTTATGAACTCTTTAAACACTTAAAATAAAATATTCATACAAACCCTCAGACTACAAAGGACGATGACAACAATGTTGACATTACTACTAGAAGGAAAACTCACAATTTGCATGGGAAAGTGTGAAGACAATAACAGCCTGGAAAATTGGCATGACACAGTCTTTCTTTTCGGTTGAGTGTAGTTTTAAATTTCATTTTTTTGGAGTATGTGTATGTTTATGAATGTTGATCAAAATGTCGCAACTGCTTTTGAGGAGAACTCAAATTATTCCAAAAAGATTCGCAACTTACGACAAGTAAAGCAGACAAGTTAGGAACATTTCTATCAACTACGGACAATAGTGAAGTTGACTTGATCTGTTATGACCATATTTACAACAACGACGGTTCGCGTTCTGGACTTCCGATTTATCGAAAGGTTTAGAGAATGTTTGAATATTGTATTAACCTATACCTAAATGCAGAACTCACGATCTCCGAGTGGAAACAATAGGCTACACAATCACACATCTTTCCTAAACAAAATTGAATATGACCAGTAGCATTTCTTCGTTTACATTCTATCAGAAACATTCCTTCTTAGAAAGGAATACAGTCTATGCCAACTGCAATAGATAAGTAAATCCATAAATGTGGGCGTGACCCTAATTAATGTTCATGTTAGTCATAGACTTTCGACTTGTAGTAAAGTTTTTGAATAAATGTGTCTTTTTAAAAAGTTAGCACGCCAGTTCCAAAACTTGGTACCTTTGCACATATCATATATTCCCCTTATATTAATTTTTAACCGATTTTTTTTTTTACTTTTTTTATGTAAACCGAATAGACAAGCAATAGAATCTACTATTTTATTGAATATTTCAGTTCACTATAAAAAAAACCTACCAGCCTAACCAGTTCATTACTTACTTCAAGGTTTCAATTGCAACAAAACTTCTTTCTAGGTGGTACATATGTACTACATACTAGTTAGTGGTGAAGCATTGAGATACAAAAATACAAATTTTTGACGCGACAGGCCACTTAAGCGATGGCGCCCAATATCATTCACAAGAACTAATTAAATTTTTTTTATTAATTTTTAAATCCAGGTACCAGGACTTTCGAATAAGAAGCTTTACACTTTCACCAAGAATAAACAAATTAACACCTTTCTCGTTATCAGTAGGCTTATGTGTAGTTTTGCATTAATATTTTATGTACCGCAATTGATATTGTACAAACAAATTAATATTACATTTTATTAAACAAGCGCATTATTGCAATGGGATCTTTGTACAGCAAGGGAGGATTACATGAATACGTTATTAAAACGAGATACATATTTGTTAAATCGCACTGATTCCTTGTATCAGTGAATACAACAGAGAAATTATAATGAACTATAATTACCTGCAACATTTCAACGCCACAGTCGATATTTTATGCTTTATATTTTAATCCTTTACCCACAGTGTGCTAGTAATGCCATACGGAAGAATATAATATATATCAGCACCATATTGTAAGTAACGTTGGATGTTTGGTTTAAACTCACTATGGATCTGATTACGAAAAAAAAACATGTGCAAATTCTACATTTTACAACACCGTTTCGAAATGGGTACAAGAATGGCGAATAGCATAGGTTATATTGATAACATCCTTGCTTCAATGCCATAAGTACCACTGGAATGCTCAAGATCTTATAGAGAATCTTCTTAGTAGTTCTAGATAGGATCTTATTACTCAATTGCCTTCTCAGCCCAAAGAAACACCGATTAGCAAGAGTAATTCTTCGTTTTATTTTTTCCAAAGTATTGTCAGAAATCCGTATGACAATTAATAGCAGAGCCAAGGAAGATAAAGTCCTTAACTACTTCAAAGTGTCCCATCTGCTTGATATAAATGGTTTTGTCCACTTTACCCGATAAACCCATTTTTCCAGCTTCCGTTTTAATACGTACATATGTAGATTCGGCGGTCTCTTGAGATTGGAGCTTATCGACGTTAAATCTTCGTCGTGGCGCTTGGGATATCCCTGACTGGAATAAGGTAGTCGCATGGTAAATAATTTTTACTTTGGTCGTAAAACGATAGAAATATGGAGAGCAGTTTAACCTTATTGAGGTCAAAGAACGAAACCTGTGCTGTGATATTCCAGGTAAAAGCTTTCCCTGAAGTACATTCTTCAGCATGTGGATCCGCGACATCTATTTCGTAAAATGTTAATTATTTGTTTCGACGTGTTTCCTTCCTAAGAAAATTCTCAATCGGAAATCAGCATTTCAATGTAATTCAACCAAACATTTTTAAATTCATACGTTTGTAGTTTAGGCATTGTGGCCCTTTGTGCTTAGGGTCTCGGTATTTTGAAGTATCTACACGCCTTATTTTAACCATCCTGTGACATATGTACATACATACATATGTAATTCCATAGTTTTCCTGTTAGTACTTTACCTTTGCTATGGATTTATCATTTATTTTAGAGTGAATTACAACATGTCAATTACGTATGTATATATGTATATGTACACCTCAGATTGCACGTGTTTGTTTAGATCTATGTAAAACATAAAAACATCTGGACTTCGCTATAGTACGTTACCACTCTTTCATGACGTTAGTATCTGCGCTTGGAGATTTATTACGCATTAAACTTTGTATAAGATAAAATGTATACGTATTTATTTATTTATTTTTCATTTATTATAGGAGGTACGAATTTAGTAGTGGTGTCACGTAGTTCGTAGTTCAGTTCAATATACCCTAAACACTGGCATTACACAATCTAGAAACTCACTCATAATAACAGCCAAAGCTGCCACTACATACTTCATAAACAACAACATCCAATGCACGGTAATAACCCCAACTATAAACTGATTCACAACAAAAACGAATGAACGGGAGTGACCCTAAGCATAACACATGCAAGTACACAAGTCTTGCTGTCGCAACTCTGTATCATCTAGCCAATAAATTATAAGAAGAAATACGCAATCAATGAAATAAGAGAATATAATTAGGTTTAAGTTTGTAGAAATAAATGGCATTCTTTGGCATTTTTGCCTTAAGGAAAAATATAAAATCTAAGAACAGCCCAGAAACAGATGACTAACCTGAAGATTTCCCTAGAAAAAGGATTGTGGGTCAAAACAACCACTTCACGTCCAATAAGCATAGAGAGGTAATGCACACATCATAAAGAGGTGCAAAATCAAAAGCACACTGAAGAGACGGCAGAGCGTCAGGAGATAGGCAACCTATATAGACTGACTGCCATAGCCACAACAAAACATACAGAAAAGCTACAATCCGTCTGGAACGGATCGTATGATACCCTATCCTCCTCTCTATAAAGTGGGCGTGGCCAAATTGCATTTTGTACTCAAATATAGCTATAATGTCGAACGTTTGAGGATGTTACATGTAAAATTTCATGAAAATCGGTTTTTTGATGAAAACGCCCCCAAAAAGTGGGCGTGACCAAAACTGTTCTATGGGTGAATTGTAGGGAATCTGTATACCTAAATATTTGGTCTTAACAAAAATTTTCGGTTTCATATAATTTAGTGAAGTTATAAAAAAGTAGGCGTGGCAGTGGGCGGATGTAAAAAAAATTCACACTTCTACTGTATCTTTTCGTCATAAGCCCAGATATGAAATTTCAGCGTCCTAGTTAATAATTGAAGGCCCAAAACTCGGTTTTGTGATGAAAACGCCCCCAAAAAGTGGGCGTGGCCAAAACTTTTGTATGGGTGGATTGTAGGGAATCTGAATGCCTAAATATTTGGTCTTAACAAAATTTTTCGGTTTCATATAATTTAGTGAAGTTATGAAAAAGTGGGCGTGGCAGTGGGCGGATTTAAAAAATTTTTACACTTGTACTGTATCTTTTTCTCAGAAGCCCAGATATGAAATTTCATCGTCCTAGCTCAAAATTTAAGGCCCAAAAAGCGGTGACATACGGACGGACGGACGGACGGACGGTCATCGCTCAATCGTTTTCGCTATTGATGCTGATCACGAATATATATACTTTATAGGGTCTATCTCGATTATTTCTCTATGTTACAAACTATGTGTCAAACTTAATATACCCTTAGGATAGGGTATAAAAAGGAAAAAAAAGCGTTCCTTCAGAAAATAAAGGACATTACATAGAAGGAATAGCGGCTCAAAGAAGACAAAGACGTCAGCACCATTGAATTAGTATCATTATACCCTATTCTAAGTAAAGTATATATGTACTTATATTTATGATCAGTATCAATAGCGAGAAGTTCGGCGATAACATAATGCCACCAAGATCTTGCAATTTGAAACCACTGCATTATTTCTTTTGGGGATATGTTATGTCGCTGGATCATGTCGACAAAACACGAACGATTGCCGTTTTGGAAGTCAATTTTGTGTACGTATAGGTACGCGATATACTCGAAAAAGTGATCGAAAATTGGAGCTCTCAAATTCCTTTTCTGACCATTTGCAGGGTTTATTCATTGGATAGCAGATTCCATCTGCTACAAGAAAATGTAGAAAGCCGATATTTGAGTTCGATCACCTGAGCATAGACAGGGTGCAATGTGAATTCGTAATCTTGCGAATATACATATATACTGCATTTTTCACCAAATTAGAAGCTGTTGGAACTGTCGTTGACAAGTAAGTAAAGAGTTCAACCGCCGACATTTGAAACAAGAAATAGGATCACGACATGCCTGAGTAAGTTGTCGCCAATACCTTCCAAACGGTACGAGACCTAATCTCCAGCTAATGTACCTACTAGCCACACGGAGTTTACATATCATGATACTAGGAGTTTGCAAGTTAACTAATTAAAATGCTATCGACGGTAGTCTGTCTGTCTTACCTAACCTACTTACCTTAAGGTTAATGTATATATATGTACACGTATAAAGTACTCGTGTTTAAAATTGATGGCTCCATATACATACAAGTATAATCCATTTATTACTCTTCTTCGGTTCTTCTGTGCAATTATTTACAAGGCAAAGCACTCATTGGCATAACAATATAGTCTACAGTGTATGTATAGTACAGTAATCGCATTTTAAAATAAAGATAATCCGCGAGAATCCTCTTAAAAAATTGTGCTGTAAGATGTGCTACATCACCCTCTTCTTACACTGTTCTCTATTGAAAGTATTTCTTATGAAGTGACTCTTGCCACATTATACACACTTGCATATGTCCTTTTCGTAGCTTGTACTAGATTGGATGAAAATTATCTCTTACCATCTTTTTATAAAATTTAGCTTTTCCCCTGAGACGACGAAACTTGTAAACATCGTACATACATCCACTCTTATTGTAGCCATCACACTCCCAACACATAAAGTTTAATTTGATAAGTTCATAAAATGTTTCTTTGATTCTAATTAAATAGTTTATTCGAAAAGGCCACACAACCATAAAGAGTTCTTATCGCAGTGTCTCGTTCTATGCTTTACCAAGCCAAAGAAGAAATTGTCGAAATATTTCAATGAAAAGCCCCAAGGAGCATATGAACACAAAGCACGTTCGACCAATGCAGTTAAGTCAAATATAAATTAATTTTAAAGCCAAAAGTCATGCAATCTACGGACATGGCCTGCCTGCATTATGACCTCCCTTCAGCGTTTTTTGAGATAATTATGTTTGGAATGTTTTAAATTAAATTTTTTTTTCGAACTCGTAATGACTATGCTATGTCCCATTGCTATGCGATCAAGTTTTAATTTGTTTTTACATAATCTACAATTATTGAAATTTCGGCAATTGTTTGTATATATATAAATGTGGTGCGTATTAAGTGCATCAATAAATTTGATTTACATACATATGTACATATTTGAGATGCGAATAGTGTTGGTATTTATTTTGGAACTTAGTTATAATTGACTGTCAACTAAAATGGATGCACCCACACGCATTCTTCTGTATGGAAAGTAAACTATTCAAATTCGCTGACAGGATGTAATATATTTAAATTAAAAAAAGAAGGTATGTACCTAGTATGATACTTAGTTTAATAACATTCATAGCTTTTCCCAAACACATTTTTTCGAATAAACGATTTGTTACCCTGGTGATTAATATTCCCTAGTCACGACCAGAGAAAATATTCAAGGAAATAACTCAAGTGGGCATTTCTCTTAATCTCCAAGCAACGAGAAATGTAAATGACGGCAAAAAAAATCAGTTATGATGGTATTTGCGCGCAAAATGGCAGGTTGTTACTTGTAGTTTTTATATTTTATGTGCCTACGTGTTCATGCCGACAATATTGCGATTATATTGCACTTTATAAAGTAATCCCAAGAAAAAGTGCAGTGGGGAATGCATGGAATTTTACATAACGACTTGTGAATCATAAATTCTAATTTAGAATTTGCATTTGTCACGTAGTTTAGAGAAAAATATGTATGTACACACTTATGAATACTTAGAAGCATTGACTGGGAGTAACAAACACGAAGTTATAAGCAAAAACATACACGCATACATACATACAATACAATAGGTTGATAAACTAATTCTTTTTTAGCTAATTAGAGAGTCTAGATACTCATACGCTTTCAGTTCAGCTTCCAACAGCTACAGGAATCCTGCGAGATCGGATTGAGTCAGATACAAAGAAATACTAAGGCAACATCTTTGAGATAAGGCAATCTGTAACCGAAATCCGCAAGATATAGACAAGTCAGTACACAACCTTTGAAAGGTAATGAACATATGAGAAGATCTGCCCCTCCATGGTGGAATAACGAGTTAGACACTTTTACAATACAGAATGACATTACGTGGGATGCATACATAGAAAGTAAGAAAGTTTAAATACTTAATTAGGCAATCTAAAAGAAAATCCTGGAAACAATTCTGTGAGTCAATCGCAGATACTATCGAGACTTCCAGGCTACACGAGTTGCTGGCGAAAGATCCGGTAGTTCCCAGCTACATCAAGAATTCTAATGGTTCTTGGGTGGAAGCAGCGAGGAAGTATTGGAAACGTTAGTCGAAACTCACTTTCCAGGCAATAGTACACCAGTGGTTTGCATATCGAATCTATACTCAGATAACACTCATTTTTCGATAGAGGAAGAGGTATTGAATCTCGTCACATGGAAGTACTTGCGTTAGGCTATTATGTCATTCGCACCATTTAAAGCTCCAGGCCCTGACGGCATTCTGCCAGAAAGCCCCGGCAAGAGTCAGGCACATCGTACAGGTTTAGCGAAATCTTCAAACATTGTTTAGGTTTAGGCTGCATACCCATGCAGCGTGAAGGGAAGTGAGATTCATTTTCATACCTAAAGCAGGTAAATCATGTCACACCCAAGCGAAAGACTACAGATCCATTAGTTTCTCGTTATTCCTTCTCAAAACTAGACCTCATTAGAAAGGTTTTTTGATATACACATCAGAGGCAAATGTCCCTCAGCCATTTATGCAAAGCTCAACATGCATACCTTAAGGGTAAATCAGTGGAAACTGCATTACATGAGGTTGTAAGGAAGATTGAAAGTAGCCATAATTATGTACACGGAATTTGCACTAGCTGCTTTCCTAGCCATAGAAGGCGCTTTCTACAACGTAAGAAGGGAGGCCATCAAAAGCGTCCTGGAAAGTTTCAACGTCGAGCATAGGATTTGCAAAATGTTTATCTCAAGAAACTTCAATTCCACTCTCGGTTACAGTTGAATTAGGAAATCCGTCACTAAAGGAACTCTCCAGGGAGCCGTTGTATTCCTCATGCTCTATGTTCTAGTCATTGACAGCATACTTAAGGAACTAACTAAAACAGGGGTAGGCGTCACTGCGTATGCAAATGACGTAATAGTTTCAGTTCACGGAAAATTCCTAGCCACTTTAAGTAAAATGATGGAATCAGCTCTTAATAGTCTTAGAAAATGGGCTAGATATTGTAGACTTCACGTCAAACCAGACAAAACAGATCTGGTACTGAAAAAGTATGCGTGGCAGTGGGTGGGTTTTAAAAATGTTTAGACTTGTACTGCTTCTCTTACTCAAAAACTCAGATATAAAATCTTATCCTCTTAGCTCAAATTTTAAACTCCAAAAAGCGGTCAGATACGGTGACGTAGTAATTGAATAAAAAATGCAGTATGTCTCGGCCACTTTATTATTGCTTATCGAAGAAAGAAGGATATGGTGTCATACGATTCGTTCCACACGGATTGTAGATTTTCTGTATGTTTTCAAACTGAGTTCTTAACCTTGCACAAACACATCTTGATAAACCGTTATCTCTTGATGAAATGAGTAGGCAACCATTCTTTAGTCTCCAAGTCAGAGATAAGATTCCTCGGTATTTTCATAGATATATGTAAGACTTTTCGCCAATATCTACAATATTCTGGACCAAGCATGGAAGAAGATTGCTCTTAATAGGAGTTGCCAAATCATTATCCGTTTATGGATCCCAAATATGGGTGAACGACATGAATTTGACTGAGATGGCAAGTCTCAGGTTAAAACTAGAAGTAAAGGAAAGGTGGGTTTATTGGATGGCAATTCCACCGGTCTCAATTATGGTCTTTATAAGATTCCTGTATAAGATTCCTACCTTCCAACGGATGTTCAACGTAGACAACCTCGAGCTCAATTATAGAATTACGAAGATAGTGACTGGGGGTCAAAGCTTCAAACAACTAGGAGTATAAGATGGCTCTCAGTTAGACAGTGCAATAGTAGAATAGTACAGTCAGACCAAGGCGCCTAATACCACCTGAATAATCGTTTGCATGCAGGAGCTTTAACTGCGGAACGAGCTGACTAAGGAGTAACGATCGAACTGCCCCACTAACCCAAAGTGTCATCTCGGGGCCCAGAGTGTTATCTCATGTAGTAGCCTAGGTCTTATTATTTTATACCAGCCACTGATATTGACGACTAACTTCTTATAGCTTCAAACATACATGAACAGATCAAAATAAAATCCTAATTTTAAAAACATGTGGACGGTGACCACCACTGAAATTGTAGGTTGTCTGGAGTTAGACATCCGAAACGATGACCACGACAAACCGAAGCTATTCACTTACCACGTTAATAAAGGCAAGCATTCTAGAGAAGACCTCTCTCAAATACGAAGAAACCATTTACCTTCCTTGTGCATAAACTGGTGGGTTAGATGACCTACTAAGTGAGTAGAGACAATAATGCTACAGGTGAGTGAATTTTCGAAATATTTATTAAAGAGGACGCAGATTTTTGGAATGTGGGTGTAGCGATAAGTTTTAAATAATGTTATCTACAACACACACATTCTTTTAAGACGGCCCAAGAAGTAGACTTGTCTATATCTATTTGAAAGTTTTTAAAAGTGGACGTGTCTATTTCCAAACTTGGTGCTCCATATCCTGGTATACATATGTATGTCACATATGTATGCCTCAGATATTAATTTTTTTTTCACGAAACACGAGGTATACTATCTGTAAAATTTTTTCCAATGTTTGTCAGACGTTCGTAAGAGGTTGGCCCGTTGGACCTTAGAGAAGTCTATAGATAACTATTTATGGTTGTACTGGAAAGAACACCTCTTAACTATAATAAATATTCAGGTTCATTAACAGAAACTATCAGGAGGAAAGGAAAGGTTTATATCTCACCGCGATTGGATGCTGTATACACAGTTTCCATGGGATTAATAATTTAATCGCCCGTTTCAAATCAGATCAAATATTGCAGGGATATTGGACAAAATCCCCAAAATATAATCATTGTTCAAAAACCCGTCTTCAATTAGGTAAAATTCCGTTATACTAACTTTTGCGAGACACCGGATACATCATCTATTCATATGCGTATTTCTAAATAATCACAATTTTTCAACTCGAACAAAATAGCAATTTTAAAAGTGCCTGAGGTAAGTAAACTCCCTTCGAAACGCTGCTGTTACGAGTATGTTTGTTTCCGGACTATTAAGTATCGATGTTCGTAATATGTTCCATCGCGTCACATATTTCATCCACAGAAAGGATAACGTTTTCGCTAAACGTACCAATCATTAATTTTATAGGGCTTTACACTTTGTACGTGAGTGCAGTCCAATGCACCAATAAATGCGGGAGTATTGAAATGAATTAACCCCATTCCCATTGTACTTGGTCTGTTTCACAGAAACTGCTATGGCGTCACGTATCCTTTTATTCATTTCATTCCATTTCAAACCTAGATATACATATACATAATCGATTGTTTCGTACGTAATAGGTATGCGATACTCTACGTGAGAGAGTACAATAAGGCAGGTCCTTGTCATTTGCAAACAATGTGAAGGTAATACGCTACGGACAGATATTGGTAAAAATGTCACTTAAACAAGAACTGTAAGATATTGATAGTTAGATTAATAGCATTTTTTAAAAACCTTAAGAAACACACAGAAAAGCTACAATTCGTATGCAATGGATGGTATAATAGCGTATCCTTCTTCCTCTATATTAGTGCTAATAAAGTGGTCATGACCGTACTATGTGGATTGATATACAATGATAAACGTATTTTATATAGATGTCAGTTGCAAAATATCTTCAAAATGGGTTTTTATACCCTATCCTAAGGGTATATTAAGTTTGACACATAGTTTGTAACATAGAGAAATAATCGAGATAGACCCTATAAAGTATATATATTCGTGATCAGCATCAATAGCGAAATCGATTGAGCGATGACCGTCCGTCCGTCCGTCCGTATGTCACCGCTTTTTGGGCCTTAAATTTTGAGCTAGGACGATGAAATTTCATATCTGGGCTTCTGAGAAAAAGATACAGTACAAGTGTAAAAATTTTTGAAATCCGCCCACTGCCACGCCCACTTTTTCATAACTTCACTAAATTATATGAAACCGAAAAATTTTGTTAAGACCAAATATTTAGGCATTCAGATTCCCTACAATCCACCCATACAAAAGTTTTGGCCACGCCCGCTTTTTGGGGGCGTTTTCATCACAAAACCGATTTTTGGGCCTTACATTTTTAACTAGGACGCTGAAATTTCATATCTGGGCTTCCAAGAAAAAGATACAGTACAAGTGCAAAATTTTTTTACATCCGCCCACTGCCACGCCTACTTTTTTTATAACTTCAGTAAATTATATGAAACCGAAAAATTTTGCTAAGACCAAATATTTAGCCATTCAGATTCCCTACAATCCATCCATACAAAAGTTTTGGCCACGCCCACTTTTTGGGGGCGTTATCATCAAAAAACCGATTTTGATAAAATTTTACATGTAACATCCTCAAACGTTCGACATTATAGCTATATTTGAGTACAATATGCAAATGGGCCATGTCCACTTTATAGAGAGGAGGATAGGGTATCATACGATCCGTTCCAGACGGATTGTAGCTTTTCTGTATGTTTTTTAATGAAAACTCCCCCAAAAAGTAGGTGTGGATATATAGAATGTATTGGTGAATTGTTGATAATTTCAATAGTTATATGTATGTTTGCTATTAATGATTTTTTTCTCGATTTCGTTTAGGTAGATAGTGTAGGGTTATGAGTCTTTCCTAAGGCAGTAGGCACCATAGTAGGGCCATCGCGATTGCTAGAGAACCATTACGGTAACAAAGCTAAACCTAAACCATCTCTTCCGTGCATTTTATCTTCCTACAAAATTTTACTATCTCTAAAATTTGGTTCACAGACCCAACTTTCGAAGTGATGTTAGACAGCATATGTCCTCCTACATTAGACCATTTAGGTCACCCATATTGATGATCCTATCGAGAACAACCTTCTTAACCACGCATTTTGGTAGTTTTACTCCTTACTATATCACTTTGGGAAGCTCTGATCCTTTCTTGGGCAGTACGTCGGCCCTTTCGTTTCCCTTTATCCCTGACACGGTTCTGCATGCGTAAATTCTGAGCATTTAGATTTGATGATGTTGGCTTCTTACACCTTAAGCGTAGCCTGACTATCAATGTAGATAGCGATATTCTTTGCAGATATTGATCCCATCTCTAGTATTTCCGCAGCATTGAGCACAGCTATAACCTCTGCTTGGAACACATTGCATGTGTCGGGATGTCTCAGAGCTATTTGCAGGTTTATATCTCTTGAGTATATACCTGAGCCTGTACCCTCACTAGTTTTGAAAACATGTTTGTTAAATGCGATCTCGCTTTGTTAAGAGATGACTTTCATATGCCAATCCTCTCTTTCCGGGTATATTACTTCGTGCGATGTATCGAAGTCGAGAGTACCGATGATGTCATACAAAGGTAAAACTCCACCCCATGCAGCTTTGGCGATTTCATATAGTAAAATTATAAAAAAGCGAATTTCAAAAATGTTTTCACTTTTTCTTCTCAAACGCCCAGGTATGAAATTTCATCCTCCAAATTTAAGCCCCAAACAGAAACAGATAACGACTTGAAACGACGACGAGGGTCAAACTTACTAAGAGTATTCATGCAACGTCGTAAAACCATTGTAAACGCGGTAAACTTGATAAGTACATAAATGAACTGTCAAAATTTGTATGAATCTGGTAAACTTACGACACGAATTTCATGTGTGAATCAAAATGGTAAACGTATAAAACTTATTATGACGGTATTGTGACATCAAATCTGTCACACTTCACAGTTTTAAAAAAAATTATATAAAGATACATATGTGATTTTGGAACAAAATAATGGACTAATGGAGCTCCATGTTAGGACTCAACTGTTTGACACATGATGTTTAACGACCGCCTGATTGGTTTATCATCAATTTCCCAAGCAGTTCATGTAACGTGTGTCGTAAACTCCAGCTTTTACGTAAATTGTAAACTTACCATGTTACATGTAAGTATGTGTACCTATCCTTCGGATAGCATGTAAACGCAAACTCCGTAGTGCGGACTGTTTGTAAAATACATAGTGGCGTATTGCCAGCTATAACCATTCGTTTTTGCGATATAATTTGACCTGTGTGAGCATCTGGGGGGAGGGCTGGATTTAGGCTCGTTAAACATGTGGCTACTATTGTATGTATGTATGTCGATGATATTGTAATTTGGGTAGATAATATCAAAACTTTGCAAATGATGATAAATAAATTGGAATGTGATATCTGATGCATGGAAGTCAATGAGAACAAGAGCGAAAGGCTTGAGAAATGGACGACTACTTAGGAGTAATTCAAACACCAGGAATGTTTTCTCAAACTGTATTAATAACAGAAACTCTGCAGCTAAGCCCAACTTAAATACCAATTGGAAAGACTTCTTTAAAAATAAAGAGGTCAGAAAATTTATAAAACGTACTTATGTATATTAAAACTGCCTGACTTCACTCTATTATGTGTTTACTAACTATGTGATAGCGTTAGGAATTGGAGCGGAAGAAAGTCATCTTTCCACCTTGAATAAATATACACTACATTGTAAAACCGCTGTTTAAATACGATGCAAGAAGGCAATCATCTAAACTATTGAACATGATAAAAACAAAAAAGGTTTTTTGGTACAATTAGCTTGAAAGTTTGGGGTCTGACCTTGGCCTAATTGGGATAATGAATAGCTTATCCAAAACGAGTTACGTATTAATCCATAGAATTAATGGAGAATCTAAATCACAGATACCCAAGCGCGAATTTACAAAATTTTAGTAAAGGGAAACCATATTGTAGTGGCTCAAATGGTTATTGCGTTGGACTACGAAACGAGGGTTTCGAATTTCGATCCCCAGACAACACCTAAAAGTTCTTTCAAGGTCTCACCTCTCCCAAGCATCTGACAAAGATCTGAAAGTATAAATGTCATGAGAAAGCTTTAATACTATTTTCAATTCTTAGAGAATAATTTACTTACATATGTAAATATTTCTCAAAATAAAGAACTTTTTTATTATTATAGTTATTACTGTAAA
This sequence comes from Xylota sylvarum, assembly GCA_905220385.1. NCBI lineage: Eukaryota > Metazoa > Arthropoda > Insecta > Diptera > Syrphidae > Xylota > Xylota sylvarum. The sequence goes on along the minus strand of LR999958.1, from coordinate 64,707,978 downwards.
TAAAAACGTAAGACAAATTACACAGAAGTATTGTGTTGACAAGTCATAACCGTTTCAGTCGACCATCGGATGCGCCATACTCGATTCTATACTGTCTTAATTATCTCTTACTGATGCTGAGTTATAGACAACATAAGATTTTTTTCGATTATATTTTATATGAAAAACTAAACTCAGTCCAATTTTTGAAGTGTTCTCCTGAAAGGTAAGAAAAATCGACTTAGGCGGCTATGACTTTTGACCACAGAAGTAGCTTAGCCTTGGTTGAAAATGAATGAAACGCAATAAACTGGACTGTAAGATGATGGAATGACTTTTCAAATGAATCTTTAAAAAATCCTTACAGAAAAAAATTCAGTTTGGAACGGATTGTTTTCATTCTTTCTTTCTAATAAAGCGGGAGTGGCGTACTGCCCTCTTTTTCGAATTGCAACAATAACTTAGAACGTTTGAGGACAATTTCATCAAAATTCGTTTTTTAAGGAAAATGACCTTAAAAAGTGGGAGTTGCTAAAGAGAATGTATGGGTAGTTTGTAGATAATCTGAATATCTAAATATTTTGTTCATACAAAATTTTTCGATTTCATGGAAAATACTGAAGTTATGCAAAAGTGGCAGAGGGCAGATTTAAAAAAACTGTACACTTGATTCTTGATTTTTTTTTGTACACTTGATTCGCCTTCTCAACACCCCAGATATGAAATTTCATCCTCTTAGCTCAAAATTTAAAGTCCAAAATGTGCATACTGGTGGACGGATAACTTCTGAAAAGAGTCGAAAAATGAGTGAAAACAACTAATTTGGTTCCCGAGAGGGTTTAACTATATTTATTGAACTAAATTTACGATTTTCACACGACTTTAAACTTAAGTCCCTACTTTGATGAGAGTCTGATAAACGGCTAATCACCTTTAACTTTTAACTCATTTAATTCATCCCCGGACTTTTTCGCTCCGTCTTTCTACATATATCAGTATGCGTAACTTCCATTCGACTTCACACTTGTAATGCAGCAGTGGTACTTGATATCAAAAGATCTATAAACATCTGTCATCTACTCGATTGTTCACGTTTTTCGGTCTTGAACTGTGGGTAACTTTGGAGAAAACATTGTTAATTAATACCATGTTCCCACCAAACGAAATCGAGAGGTTTCGTCGAATCTCTCCAAACCACCAAGGTTTCGCCATACATTATCGGGTTTTCGAAATCTTGTGATTTCGGCGAAATCTATTTGAAATCTCGTTGAGTTCATCCGTCCGTAAAAGGTTGTCAAACCGAACAAACCTATAGCTTGAACTTTGGTTTATTTTGGTGTTCATTTATATTGTCAGTTGTACATGACAATTTTTCGATTTTATTTTCATTTTAAATCGGACAAGAGCTAATATTTTTAAAAGAAGTATTCTAATTACAAATAAATAAATTTTTTCAGCAAACGGAAAAGAAAAAAAATATAAAAGACGAAGATTGTTGACAATTGTGTTGTCATCCACTTCAAAATTGGCATTTGCAATGACTTCAGATTGACATTTGAAATGATTTCAAATTGGTGGGAACGGCTTTCGAGGTTTCGGTAAATATTCATCGAAACCTCGGGGTTTCGGTTTGGTGGCAACGTAGCATAAGCCCAGATCGAATCCCAAATAAAGTTCCCCACGTGAACAGTACTTACCAAACGTCAACTCGCGCAGCTGGTTATTTTGACTGGTGTCAATACAAATTTGTTTTGTTTGTCACAATAGTTGTTGTCATTTGTTTGTCTTTCTTCAATATGAATACCCTTTATAGGGTTTATTTCGATTATTTCTCTATGTTACAAGCTATTCGTATGTGTCATACTTAAGGATAGGGTATAAAAATGCAGTATGTATGTGTATTTCCAAGGGTACCAATGTATTTTACAGAAACAAATGCACTGACTTAATAACGTAATGCTGTCCCAATGTTGGTTTAAGTTCTGAGGAAATGAAGAATTTGCCTAAAAGCCTTCAGTTCCTGAAATTAGTGGAACTGGTAGCATATCCAGTAGAAAAAATGATTTTAGAGACACTAACGAATAAAACAAAAACCTGGTTACTATTAAACAACCCGTCAGCGGGTTCATCCCTATAATGGACTATGTAAAAACTATTCTGGGGGGAGAAAAAATAGTTATGAACTTTATGGTTTCGTAGAATGAATTGGAATTATGTTATTCCGCGGAGATCCTGTGAAACACATTTTGTTTTATAGGATGCTAAAAATCTCAATGTTCTGCGATAAGCCGGAACCTGAATCCACTAAAAAAACTTACATAAAGCACATACATACATACATGAAGTTGCTTGGCACTTCTACATTCTCAATAATAATTATAATTTTGTGTGACAACGCTAGTTTCTACTTTTTATTTTTGCTAAGACTTAAAAATTCAAATGGTGAATACGACTTATACCCACAAAGTAAAGTGGGTACCTCAAAGAGGTAGATTAATGAGTGCCTTGTGACATTAGTCCCTGTTCACATGAGCACCAATCTGATCCATAATCCTTATTTGGTGTTACTTTTTAGATCCTGTAAAAAAAGACTTTGAAAACATTCAGATAAGGCATCTCAGGAGCTCCTTCAGCTCGATCTTGTCTAAATCTAAGTTCTCTAATCCTGTGAAGAAACTACTAATAGTCGACGAAGATATGAAAGTCGAAATAGGCCGTTCAAACCTTAAACACAAGGAAAACAGTGAATAGACCCTTGCAAATATTTTCAGTACTATCTAAAAGGAAACCAGGTTTTATGAATAAGCAGCTGCTGAGAAAGTAACTACAGACAGAATAGAGAGATATAAAGACTAATCCACTTTCTAAATAGCTTAAAGACGAAGGGTGAATGCCTTTATATGTACATACTCGTACAAAATTCGTATAAAGATTGAGACAAAATATTTATACAGTACCAAACATAAAATCCTTTGTAAAATTTTGCTGAATGCCTGAATCCTTATTCAACGAAGCGAAACTGGATTAGAGCTTATATTTTGAAGTATTCCTTCAGAAAAAATTTCCAAATATATTACATTTCTTTGAAATACTTCGATATTGAACTCAACATGTAAGCACCCGGGTGTCATCCTAGCATGTTGAATGACAAGCGAATGAAGCAGATCAACTCCTGACTCCTGTCTATCCTATCATGCAGGAAATATCGACACCACACAATGCCGACATGTTAATATATTTGTGAGAATTTTTAATATTTTAAACGCAATAACCGCAGTGTCACGCGAGTGGCAGGTGTCTTTTCTCATTTATTTATCGCTCATTCTCATTTCGATGGCACAAAGGGAGAAATTGGTCTGAAAGCAATATTTTTTCCGGGATATGGATTTTATGCCTGTCAGTTGTCCCTGATGGATGATATTCTTCACATGATGAACCCATCCTTATATACATACATCGACATGGCCACACCTTCACTCTCGCTCTGTAATGTGAGGTATATGTGCATGCGTGATGTACATATACCTATATTTGCGAGAATCAACATCGTGTGGATATAACCTTGTTCAGGTTTTCCATTAAAGTCCTGAAAAATTGTGAATTTCATGACTGCAATCATATTTGTGTAGAGAGAATCTATGTCACGACTTGAATTATGTGCATACGTAACCTAGTGAGCAATGTATACATATTTATGTCAAATGACAACAGTAATATGGTGTGCAATCAAAGGGTGACCACAATCTGAATGACAATATGGAGAATGGGTTAATCAAATATTTTGAATTCCATAATTCAACGAGAATAATGATGTTGCTTTTCTGTAAGGTCTACTGTATAAAATTCGATGTACATACATGTAACATAATACCGAAGCGTAATAATGCAATCTGACATTTTCTTCTATTTGGACGCGGAATTAGAAACTAATGGTCTACTATCAAGTTGCTGCAAACCTTACGTTACATACAGGCACAGAGAACAAAGACCTACGAACATTTCCCTCGATATAGTCAAGAAACGTAGCACATTAAAATATCATTCATTATCATTATTTTAAAATGCGATTTGAAGGTTACGATTAAGAACGCCTTGTCCTGACTGAAATGTAATACAACATCTGACAGTCTGCCTTTTGTCTCTTCTGGAGACGACTGAGTAGTTTAACATTCACCTATGCTGGGTGCTAGTTCACAGAGACATTGCAAAGAATTGCAAGGCTGATGAGGTCGCATTAAAGGGTACGACCCATTGGATCCTGCCGAAATGGCGGAACCTGGGTATGCCCCTCGCTTCTTGTAAACTCTTACTAAAGATGAACGCTTTCAGCAAAACCAACTGTATATGGGAAAGTCTCTCTGATCTGATTTCGAGACAGAAATCAGATCTGAGAGACTAGGTTTGGTCTGAAACCTAATGTTGAGTTGGCCTTGTTGGATCAGCTACGTTATCGATGTTCTTACTGGACACTGTTTGATAGCTCTGCACCTGGGCCTCGTTTTACATAACTTCTGCAGATGCTGTAGGAGGAGGAGGAGAAGGAGGAGGAAGAAACCATTCTCCAACTTCTATATATGTATGTCCCAAAACAGACTACTTTATCTAGGAGCTCACTTCTATGACAACCTGACGAACTGCCGTGAGTAGGCGTCGCCAGACTCCTTCGCTTTATCAAAAGCACCGGTTGGTTTTAATTAGTATCAGGTAGCCGAATGGTGCCTTCCATGGCATCACCATGTATTTCTATTTGTCTAAGTTTGTTCATCACAATAAACCTTTATTGGTCACATTTGTGCAGACAGCCACTTTACCTTACCCCTAGCTCAATAGAGAAAATCACTGGTTTTCTTTGCCTCTCAAGGTAAAATCACTATCTGGCATTGTTACATAATAATAATCAAAGTAACCTTGGCAGAGGTCTTGAATTTTTAAGTAACCAGTCCCAAATGAAGGATGTGGGTAGATATTATTCAAAGAAAAATTTTTGAAAGAAAGAGATATGGTAGATAATAAAAAATAATAATATCAGAAGTGTGAAAATGAGTAGGTGGCGTGCGTGAAAATAAGAAAATGATTGATGATTAAGAACATAAGCTTGTTGATGGTTTAGGACGATGAAAAAATTGTGGGGGTGAAAATAAAAGAAAATGGTAAACATTTTGTGGAGGATAATAAGAAATTAAAGTCAACTTTCCCGTCCATCAAACGGTAAAAAAAACTCAACAAGAAATTATCTGGCAGTTCGAGAGAATCAATTAAAATGCGTCTAACAGTTTTTTGATAAATATAACCGATTACAATGATTCCTTGAAGTGATATGATTGAATAAAAAAAAGGAAATCCATTGCACAACTCAAGCTATAAAACAGCTATCCAACAAAGAAAGAAAAATTTGTTTATCAATTCTTTAAAAGATCTCAGGTACAATAGATTCAGATCTTTTGGACAAAGCTTGCTGTACATTTCCCAGCCAATCGCTTTTAGATTGTCCAGATGGAACAAGTTCAGTTTTGATTTTTACAATGAATGTAAGAAAATAGCAGGCTTTTTTTTCTACGATAATTTGTTCTATGTCTTCTATCGAAAACTAAATTTTTCACCCGAAGAGATCTTTGGGGAGCATATAGATTTATCACAAAAACTAATTCTGGTGAATTTACGAGATAATTAATTATGTCACGGATAGATATGACTGAAGTTGCCTTTCGCCTTAAACTTAAGGTTTGCAATCCAATCAATTTGCATCTTTCATCATTTACGGATAGCGTACCTTGTGAAATTCTTTTGAACTCTTTCGAATCTAAGTTCTTAAACACCATATGGGCAATCTCAAATAATAAAAGAGTATATGAATTAAGGTCTGGCAGTAGATAGTTTAAATACTGTAAACATCTCGAAAGTCTGCTATTCCGTTTCAGAAATCCTAACAAAGAGTAATACTTAGCTATGGCGTAAACATAATGTAATAAGAAATTTAATGTAGTATCAAATTTGATCCCGAGATCCTTGACTTCATCAAGATGAAGAATTTTAAAATTGTTAATAAAAGAATTATAAGAAACTGATCTTACATTTAGAAATATTAAGCTCTAATGCATTATGTTTATAACTAATGTATATATGTATGTATGTACATACATATATCCTACTGCAAGCGAATGCAGTCATTATGCTTGGAAATAATTCTAAATTGTCCACGAACGTTAAAACTTCACAAAAATTAAATCATTCATAAATATCACTGAAAAACAAAGTGAACAGCACCGGGCCAAAATGACTGCCTTGTGGAACGCCAGCAGTTACTTCTATTACGCGAGATGTAAAACTATCGACCTTTACCAATTCTATTTATTACTCAAATAATTTAAAAACCCCATTAACATTGAAGAGTGGAAACCCAACGATTAAAGCTTAGCTAAAAGAAAAGTATGACGTACTCTATCAAAGGCTTTCATGAAATCATTGTAGAGTACATCAACTTGTAATCGATTTTCAAAACTTTCAAATACATATATATAATAAAGTTAACTTTGTATCACATAACCTACCGCGCACAAAGCTATGCTGATTACTGGAAATAATTTCGTTAACAATCCTCTTAAACAATTTTGGGATTGAAGAAGGCTTTGATATAGGACAATAGTTGTCAAGTTGGTGGTCAAAGGGTAGTGATGCGGAACATATGGGAACACAAGCGTTCTCGCTTTAGCCTCTCACTATCAACTCCTACTCTACACCTCCACGATGGTGGCTGCTGGGTGCCTAGTACCTCAACTGGAGATCGGGTAACCAACCCCTTTGGAAGGTTGTTGGTGGCAGCGAACGAGAGAGGGGGGAGGAGTGTCTTCTCACTAAGGCACCTTCTCTTGCTTCAGGCGGCGGCGGACGAATTCCCTAGATGGAATCAACGGTGGCGTCAACCAGTTCCAGTTAGGTCGAACTATTAGTGTTATCCCTATATGAGCTGCTTCGACATATTCGAATTCCAGGTCTATAGGGATTTTCAATACTGAGTCAGGGTGTTGGAATAGAGTTGGTGGCGGATGAACCCTTAATGGGCCAACGGCAGCGCTCACATCCCCGAAGCGGGGTACTGACTCCGGAATATCCGGCCCCTTGTCCTAGGGGTAAAAAAAGGAACTGGTCCTCCAGGTTGGGGGTTGTGCGTCGGGGTAACTTTCCTACCACGTAAAAAACCAGTAGTTACGACACAAAGACAAGCCTCGGATAAGGATGATCCCACTGTTGACGACCCCAGCAAACGAAATAAGGACAACGATCTTCGGATCTGCACGTGGAATGTTCGGACTCTTAACAGGCCGCGTGCAGCCGAACAATTAGCAGAGGCCCTAGACTGCTACAATGCAGATATCACCGCCATCCAGGAAGTGCGATGGGATGGCCCGGGCAAAAAGAGGATGAAAAACTGTGACGTATACTACGGTGATTGCTATAGGGAACAGAAACAGCGCTTATTTGGATGTGGGTTCGTCATACGCGGCAGACTTAGGCAAGAAGTCTTGAGCTTTCGACACGTGAGCGAGCGTCTTATGACAATCCGCATCAAGGCTAAATTCGCGAACATAAGCCTAATATGCGCTCATGCCCCCACAGAGGACAAGGATGACGCCACCAAAGAAAGTTTCTACGAGCTCCTCGACAAAACATATGAGCAATGTCCTAAGTATGACGTTAAAATCGTCCTAGGCGATTTTAACGCCAAGATAGGAAAGGAGGACATCTTTGGTAGGACGATTGGAAAGCACAGCCTACACGACACCACGTCTGGCAACGGACTTAGGCTTATTGACTTTGCGGCGGGGCGAAATGTCAGTATAGCAAGCACACGGTTTCCTCATCTCAATATCCACAAGGGGACATGGCGATCTCCTGATCATCAAACGGTCAATCAAATTGACCACATTGCGATCGACGCAAGGCATGCCTCCAGTATTCTGGATGTCCGAACCTTCCGAGCAGCCAACATGGACTCGGATCATTTCCTTGTTGCAGCCAAGGTACGAATGCGGATATCCCAAACGAAAAGCTGCAATCGCAAGAGATCGCCAGAACCTTCACCGAACGCGTATCCCGAAACCTCTCAACTACTCCTATGCCGCCAGCATCAAGCGCCGAAGACCAGTGGCAACGCTGCCAACAAGCCATCAGAAGTGCCGCAACTGATGTGCTGGGTTTCACCCGACCATCACCTAGAAACCCCTGGTTTGACGATGAGTGCCGGCAAGCACATGCAGCTAAACAGCAAGCATACAAAGCGGCGCTGCAAAAAAGGACGAGAGCTGCTCGTGAGCTCTACGAGCAGAAGAGATGGGAAGAACATCGGCTTCTCCGAAAGAAGAAAAAAGAGCACGAGAAGCGCGCGGAATAATGTACGGAAGTTTTACCAACAGGTAAAAAGAACGTGTCAGGCCAACAAGACCCGTACAGAAGCCTGTAGAGATGAAGAAGGAAACCTCGTAGTAGAGTCACAGTCGGTGCTGAGAATATGGAAAAACTTCTTCTGCAGACTGTATAACGGCGACGAAGACCAACATCCCGCTGTCAGGCAGAATGTACCATTCAACATAGACGATGATAGCCAAAACTTCCGTCCACCTGACCAAAACGAAGTAAGGATAGCAATATCCAAACTTAAGTCCAACAAGGCTGCTGGACCTGACGGCTTACCAGCCGAGCTATTCAAAGCAGCTGGAAATGACCTGGTAGAGAGCATACACCAACTCATTTCTAAAATTTGGTCAGATGAGTGTATGCCTGATGAATGGAATCTGAGCACCGTTTGCCCAATCCACAAGAAAGGAGATCCCCTCAATTGCGCCAATTACAGAGGTATCAGTCTCCTCAACATCGCGTATAAGATCCTATCTGCCATATTGTGTGAACGACTGAAACCCTTCGTCAACAACCTGATTGGGCCCTATCAGTGTGGTTTCAGACCAGGAAAGTCCACAATCGATCAAATCTTCACACTTCGACAGATCCTGGAAAAAACCCAAGAAGTCCAAATCGATACCCACCATCTTTTTATCGATTTCAAGGCCGCATATGACAGCATTTATAGAGACGAGTTATACAGAGCCATGTCTAGTTTTGGCATCCCTGCCAAACTCGTCAGATTGTGCAGAATGACGATGGAGAATTCTCGCTGCTCCATCAAGGTCGGTAACGATCTCACCGAGACCTTTGATGTCAAAAAAGGTTTTAGACAAGGTGATGCGCTGTCATGTGATTTTTTTAACATCGTTCTTGAAAGAATTGTGCGAAACTCACAAGCCAACACCGGAGGCACAATCTTTCAAAAGTCTGTGCAACTAGTAGCGTATGCCGACGATATTGACATTATTGGAAGAACGCAGCGGGCTGTCACCGGTGCGTTCGCTAGTATTGAAACAGAAGCGGCCAAAATGGGTTTAACGGTAAACGAGGGCAAAACCAAGTATATGCTGTCAACCAAAAGGGACACGCAACATCGACGAATTGGACAGAACGTCACAATCGACAGCTATAACTTTGAGGTAGTAAGGGACTTTGTCTACCTCGGCTCTGCTATCAATTCTAAAAATAACACCTCAGCAGAAATAAAACGAAGAATAACTCTTGCCAATCGCTGTTTCTTTGGGCTGAGAAGGCAATTGAGTAGTAAGGCCCTATCCCGAACAACTAAGGAGACTCTATATAAGACCTTGATCATCCCAGTCCTGCTTTATGGCGCTGAAGCTTGGACTTTAGCGGATGAAGATATCCTCGGTCGTTTCGAGAGAAAAATTCTTCGCAAAATATTCGGTCCCGTTTGCGTTGACGGGCTTTGGAGGAGAAGATTCAACGACGAACTATACGAGCTGTACAGCGACATCGACCTAGTCAAAAAACTGAGCATTAGTCGTTTGAGATGGCTAGGACATGTAGAGCGAATGGACACCAGTGCTCCGGCCCGAAGAGTCTTCGAATCACACCCGGAGGGACAACGCAGCAGAGGAAGACCTCGCCTTAGGTGGCGCGCACAAGTTGAAGGGGACCTGAACAAGCTTGGAGTGCGCAACTGGAGGCAGTTAGCTAAGGACCGAGCTAACTGGAGAGGCTTGTTAGTTGAGGCCCAGGTTCACCCCGAACTGTAGCGCCACCTAAGTAAGTAAGTAAGTTGTCAACTTTCATTGTTATTCACAAAGGAATTCTTCAGTCACAAGCGACTGGTTAAAAATAATTTTAAGTGGATGCAAAATCTAAGATAAACACTTTAATATTATCGCAGGGACTCCATCCGGGCTCGAGCTACTATTTAACTTCAGTTTCTGTAACGCGTTTATTATGTCTATCATGTATGTATATCTAATACTTCAGTAATATTAGAGTAATGGTTCATCGTTGAATGGACTCAAGACGTATTATAAACCGACTCGAAAAAAATTGGCAAATAAGTCACAAATTCCTTTCTTTTAGAAAGTACATATGTATGTACATACCTGTCAGAAGGTTCAATGTTCGTGGTATTGAAAGGTCTTAAATCAGCAATTCGCTAAATCCACTCTTTCTTTAACCTCATTAAATTTCCTTGACCGTCTGTTTCCGTACAACCTAAAACTGTGAATTTATACGAAATTTGACGACAAATATTGAAATCCTGTTTCCGTACGTCTGGGTTTCGTAATTTTTGCAGAAGAGAGAGCTCACGAGAACGTAAAAGATGTCGCCTACCTGTGAGTTTCAGTCCAAGAAATTTCTTTAAACAAATTTATTTAATTTCTAAAGTGCGCCTAAAAGTGCGCTTTTTTTTTGCTCAAAGCTTCTTTACTTTTTCGTACATTTGATTCTATTCGAGAGTTTTTTTTACCCCTTTCTTAGAAATTGGAGAAGCTTTGAATTTTGATGCAGAAAGACCAAGCTAAATTGTCGTATTGACAGATTGTGTAGAAACAATGGAATATTATGGGGTGAAACCATACTTGACCTCAGGTGTGTGGCCATTTTTTGATCGTAAATATCGTTAACGCCACCTCAACGTCTCAGTAGAGCTACTCTCTATTATTGTCGCCCGTTTTGACAGCACACAGCTGTTTTGGACTGACATTCTTTTTTGACACGGTCGAGTTTAGCAACAAGGTATGTCAATGTATCATGTATTTGTTGTGTTTGTTTGTTTTTTATTTTCTTGGTTTTTATTTTCTTATTTTTTTCTTATTCATACACTTTTATTTACTATATTTTTGATTCCTAATCAAACCATAAAAATAAAACGAAAGTCTTTCTACTCTTCTGCGTTCTGCAAAATCGTGTGTGGGAAAATTGAGGGAACAGAACATACATAATTCTATGATATTCCTAACCATTCAACGCCCGACTGTTGAACATTTGGTGTTGCAAAATTTTGAGGACGCTTGTAACAAATAATATCGTAAGTCGGTTGAATGTCTGTCAAACGAAATGCGACTGCGCGAATCCCACATCGTGTTTTGACCACAAAAAAATCATATAATTTAACGCTAAGGTATTAGGTTTAGCATTATAACGTCAAAACCCAGCGTAGGTGCTAAGGATATAAGAATAAGAAGATAAAAAATACCAATAAAGGTTGGTTTTAAATGTTTTTGGATTACAATGTGAGGGAAAAAATGGTAGAGCAGTCCACATTCGTGTTGCACTGTTTAGCCAGGAATATAAATAAGAAAGAGAGTAGAAGTCAAAACTGATCCTTGGGGGACGCTTTTCCAGCGTGAAAGAACACCTTTTCAGAATTATGGGTTATATTGCAATTGAACCAGCGGATTTGTCGATGTTAAGATCTTTAAGTACTCTTGCTACTGTACGAGTTCGAAAGTGAGTTTGTCCCATAGAATATTCAACGCTTTAGTGTAAGCATTTCTTATAGAATTAGAATCTAATTTATTTATTATTTTACGTAAGTAAGTAACTGGTAATAGAATAAAAAGATTATGTTCTCAAGTGTTAATGAACTCTGCCCAGTTTACTTAACAAAATATCTTTGGTGATTCCCTATTAGTTTATGAGGACCAAACAATTGGACTAAACCTTAATCAGAATGTCTTTTTGGGGATTTCAGTTAATTAGTTTATATTAACTTTTGTCTTTGGTGCTGGAAAGTAAAACATTCAAAAGCAGTTTTCCTTATGAAATACGTGTAAGAACCAATTACAGGTTCTAACACCATTTTAAAATAAATTTGTGAAGAGCGTTGCATAATGTTGGAGAAAGTAGTGTCCTGTTTCATGCCAGAGATAATCGCTATGTCATGAGCATAAGCGATGATGAAGTAGCCTAGTACATGTGGTTCTACTAATATATTGCCGATGACTATCCAATCGAATCTTCAATTCATCTACACTTCATCTGATTGTGCAATATTATCGAACAGGTTCTAAACATTCATTTGATGAAATACGTAAGGGTTTTTCTATCGATTTCCCTTTCTGTATGCATACTACCACCAACACATACCATATACCATTCACAGCAGATCCACATATGTACATACTATATACATATGTATGTATTCATCCAAGAGGAACCTGGATTATTGTTATAATTTTATCAACATTTCTAATTAGAACATTTTTTCTAACCACAATGCAAAAAACTTTTATTCCATGCAAGGGTTTTTTTTTTATTTATGATAACCTGCAAACATTTCAGATAACATGTGGGTAAAGAAAAAAAAACTCTTCGAAGAACACCCTTAAAACCTCTAAACAGGATTCGTAGGTAAATCAATTAAGCAGTTCGTGACGAATACACTTCCGGTGATAACACGCGACCACAAAATAATTTCACAGAATTTTTTTTAGAGCTTGTAGAAGTTTGGTAATAATTTACGGACTTAAATAAAATTGTTTTTAACGAGCGAGTATTCGTACGTTTTATTTGTTTCAGTAATGGGAGAGTCTGTGCTATTACATTCTCAAGCGAATAATAAAATCAAGATACAAGAAGTTTCGAAAATAAAATTTAACCACAAAATAAACCATTAGCATTGATTGTGCGACAAATGTGTGATGACAGAACAAGTTTGCAAGTTTCTTTGCCCTTTTGTCCAAGTCCACCTTTCCAATAGACAGACAAAGTTTCAATATTGATTTGTTGGGCTGCGAAGGTTGGGTGACCAGACAATGTTGTGTGTTTGTTCGTAATATGTACGAGCTCCTGGTTTTCGTATTAATCTTTGATGATATTTCATGTAATCTGAACATGCCAATCAAGAAATTAGGAAATTTTTCTAGAATGTTAAATGATGTTGGTAGGTGTTATTCCATACCATTCAATAAGATGAATAAAATATAATTGCACTTAATTACATTGGTTCATTACGCTTTAACACGAGTGATACAGAAACGGTTATTTTTCTGAGAACAATCATTTAAAGCTTTTATACTTCTACAAGGCATTGTGAGAAATGAGATAGTTAGTAACAAGCTTGTTGTGTTTATTAGTCTGCTCATGAATCTATTAGATTTTTCAAACAAAGTTACCAATAAACATATGTTTAAACACTGTTAACGTATAAATCAATAAAACACTGTCATTGAATGGGATTTTAGTGCCCAAATCCATACCGTGGCATCGTCTAAAACTTTTTCGAGATTATAGCAAAAAGATTATTTGAAGTGTGTTAGAAGTTAGTACTTAAATGGTTAGTTTCGAGTGGCACTCATTAACCCAAAGTGCGGGTGATTTCACTCATCTATTCTTGGAATCATTTGATTTTCTTGATGACTACCTCAACCTTGAGAACTTTGTTTGGATTATTAAGATTGATGAGATTGTATTCATTTTCATTATACGTATCATTTAATGTTGTTAAGACAACAGCCTAGTTTATATACCCAAAATATAGACATATGTAACTTACTTGCTACATACATACATATATGTACATATGTATGCAGTATGTAGCTTACTTGCTACATATACATACATAGATTACTTGCTACGAAAAATGCAAGAGGTAGCAATCCCATGGCCCATACCAATTGTTAGAAGCTGCATTTTAAATAACCACGTTTTCATTCCGAAGGTAGGTAGACGCGGTCACGAGAACACGAAAGATTTCAAACGAATTGGTCTGACCTCCTTTGTATTGAAGACACTCCAACGCGTTCTGGATAACCATCTGCGTGATACAGTCGAGTCAGTTCTCTCCAAATCTCAACACGCATACTTCTAACGAAGATCTATTGAAACAGCTCTTCATGAAGTAGTGCGAACAATAGAAAAATTCATACACTACAAGGAATACACTTTAGTTACCTTTCTAGACGTATATAGAAGGAGTTTTTAACAATGTAACACTGAAGCTATCCTAGAGTTCCTCAAGGAGCTATGCTTAGTACTCACATTATTGAAGCATCTCTAGAAAACAGTACCATAACCAAATTCGCCAATAGAGGAACACCCAATGGCGGTGTTATTTCACCTTCACTAGGGCTAATAGTCATGAATAAAGTTATTTTATGTTTAGAACGAATTAAAGTAGTCAGATATTCGGACGACATGGTGATACTAGTGTCGAGACTGATACCTCCCGTGATAAGTGAGATCATGGAACGCGCTCTAAGTAAATTCACTGCCTGAGCCAAAAAGTGCGGACTTAGTCAATCAGAATAAAACTGAACTGATGCTTTTTGACTAAACGATCAGCTACTCTTCCTATCGTCCATTGCTAAGTACCTAGGAGTCATTTTAGATCCTAAACTTAACTGGAAGTAAAATATAGACCAGCGAGTAAAGAAAACATACATAGCTTTCTATGCTTACAACAGAATCTTCGGCAAAAGATGGAGCCTGCAACCAAAATTGACACTGTGGATGTATATATGTAGCTGTCGTACGACAGTTGTGGTTCTTTCAGGCTGACGGTCTTCCGTTTCCTGAAGTTTCTCCTCCCTCAACTTGATCCATAGTAATAGTGGCCGTCCGTCCGTGCAGCTCTTGCAGTAATGCGACTGAATTCAATTCGGAGAGCAATTTCAGACTCAGTTTCTAGCACTCTACACTGGACTTCAGCATCAGATATACCATCTAAGAATTGTTAAATGCACAAGCTGTCGAGCATATCTTTCTTCCACGTTGAGTATACCAATCGAGACAATCGTTGCACTGTGCTTTTAGTATCTGGAGCGGAAAATGTCGTAAGCGTTTCCAGACTGCAAAACCAGACTCCAAATCGTCCTCAGAGTGTGGCAATAATAGTGAATAATTTTTTAGAGTTTTCCTTTCCATTATACCCACGTATTAAAGCGCTGAACTTCGAAGAAGGGCAGACAGAAAAATAGCGGATTGAACTTCTGACCACTCGTTAGCCCTGAAAACCATGCACACATGAGTCTCATACTCTTCCCACGAAGACTTTTCGCCGAATTCCATAAGTTGAATGATGTCTGACTACATATAATGCTTCACGATGTTGCTTATGGTTGATAATAATCTGGTTGCTAAACAGAACCGCGATTATCACTGTCATATTGAATCGAAATGAGTTAATCGAAAATGGTTGATGGTGGTCAAAATCATTTTAATATCGATGTTGTTACTCGGTGGTGTCCTATCTATTTTCATTAGTTTACCTCATACCTGACACCAAATGTTCGAATGTGGAAACTTTATTTAATTCAAATAAAAGAAAAATGTTTTAACCTCACGAAAAGTGAACCACGCTGCTCGCTCCCAAAATCCAAGAGGCGAAAATCGTCTTCTCTCCAGGAATATCAGTTGGACAGTACCATTCCACGTAATTTTCGCCAAAACGTGGTATGACATCTGATAGTATATGCACATACTAACTCAAATATGAAAAATTATCAAAATCGTTATGGAGCCCTTAATGAACTATCAATTAAATGTCGAAAAAATTAGCCCTAACTCGAAAAATGCATTTCGCTCTAATATAGTGGGTCGACTGACTTATCAGCTTTTGTTCGAAGTTAACCGAGTCTTTATGATTTCCACTGCAAGAAACAGTTGTGGAGAATACACTTATGTACATATGTCAGATAAACTTGCCTCGTTAGTTTTAACCTTATAGCTTCTGGTATGCTATTCCACTAAGACACAAACTGGTGTGACTATTCAATCGAACTTCACAACGTCCAAAACCCATTTCATACAAATGTCCCCAAAATCAACTATGATATCAAAGTATCAAAATCAAACGAAAAAAAACCAACACAATTTTCCTCTTTTATTGAGACTTCCATCTTCCTCGAATCAAGTGTAACTGAAAGGATTGACTCTGACACAGATGCCAGTCAAGTTACAACTCATTTCGAATTTTCATCAACCTAAGCGGATTTGAGTACTGGAAGCTTATAATGGTTTCGACAAGGAGAGAAGAAAAAAACGGATTAACTTTGGCACAGCAATACACAAAATACATACATATTTCACCAGGACATAAATATAAAAGTATGAAGTAAGATTTTGTAATAATTTCACAGACTTAATATTGAATAATGTATTCGTTTTAGCATCAGCGTCAGCGTCGTCATGACCTCAACCTTAAGTTGAATAACCAATAACCAGCCAACTTCCGACGCCAACAAAAGCCCGTCATCCGATCACGGTAATCCTGCTGACATAGCGAATTTGTGTGAGATATGGGCATACAAAACATATGAAGTTAATAAGCCAATTTATTTTCCTCGCACAACAAACACGAGCACGATGAAGGAGAGACGGGAGACTTTGCTGCTGTTTGTTGCTGCTTGGTGGTCCTTTGGGGACTTCATGGGCCCAAACAAGAGTAAATCCCTCACAATAAATTCGTTTCGAATTCAATTCGCCCTAATTTCTATTCATGCGATTTATGCCTGTCGCTCTCTGTTTGTGTTTTGAATTGTTTCTCTTATAACTAATTCGCCTGGGCTTATACGGACAAAGTTTCCGTACAGACCCACACAATGATTTTATGTGGGTGTCTCGGGCTCTTGGGTGCTGGGCGACGGCGATGGCAGAATTTGTATCCTTGGGATTATCTCAATTGTTTTGGTTGAATAAGATTTACAGCCACAAAGAAAAAAGAATAATAGATTGGGTGGAATTGGGTATTATAGGATGTCGCTTTGTTTTAATTTGTTTTTCATTGTCGCCGAATTTGAGGGGAAAACATAATCCAGCCAAATGTTCTGGCAAGTTGGCGATTATATTTAAGGCGAGAGAGACAAAAATTTCATTCCAAGAAATTGCGTGTGCGAAATGTTAGGCCATTAAATTGTGTTGTCGTTGCCGCTGAGAAATTAATACATCCGAAGTGAAACAATAAATTAAAAAGAAAATATTCTGATTCGGTTCGCAACATGTTATACTAATAAAACATTAGATGTTTTGCTTAGCTTCAAAAGCTTCACATAAATTAGTTTTCAGAGAATTTTTATGAAATGTCCGCATTTGCCTCTTGTTAATTAATATTTATACGAAAATATTGAGAGTAAATTTTATATTATACATATGTATGCGTGATCGCCATCATTGAATTCAGAGTTGATATATTTACATATGTTCATACATGCAAAAGACACAAAATTGTATTTAGATAGCTACATAACTTCATTTAAACCATTTTAGTGCTGAATACCGAATCCCAAAAGCTTTCGAAACCAAATTTTTGGATACAATTTCTTTATTAACCAATCATCGCATTGGTTGACTCTATAAGTGCAACTTTCAAAAAAGCTACCTCGATTAGTGCAACTTCTTGTGTTTCATTTACCAAAAGTTAAAACGGAAGTAGCAGTTCGATCCTTCAGCATGTGTCTACAATGGGCGGAAGAAAATAATATTCAAGTAGAGGACATTTTAATCCTACAAAAAATAAAAGAGATCGCAGTTTTAAAAAATATAGAGTCCAAAAAAACTCAGTGTAAAATACCAACTTTTTTTAAAAAAGACGCATAATTTTGACTGCGTGTATGTTAATTGTTGTAATGGTCTAACCTCTCGTTTTCTGAATGATTTATAATTTTATTGTTTATTATTATTATTATTATTATTTTCTATGTAGAAGAACTGCTATTGTGACTATACATTTTTGTTTAAAAAAATTCTACCCGGTAAGTGCAACAACCTCGGTTATTGCAACTGCTCTGATTTCTATTAGTTGCGTAAATCGAGTTTGTACTTATATTCTTGATCAGTATCAAGGCAGTTGGGTCTTGTCCATCCGTCTCCACTTTTCGGGCCTTAAATTTTGATATTTTATATCTCGGCGTTTGAGAAGTGTAATCAGCACAAATGTATATATTTTTGAAATCCGCCCACTTTTTCATAACTGCACTATTATACGTTCTTTGCCTATTAAAAAAATTATTTTGAGGAAATTTTGAATGTAATACCCTCAAACGTTAAAAGTTATCGTAATTCAATAGAATGGATAGTATGCCACGTCCACTTTAGTAGGGCTGACACAAAGAAAGAAGGATAGGATATTATATTTACCATCCGTTCCAGACGGATTGTAGCTTTACTGTATGTCTTACATCTGTCACAATACTATGTAAGAATGCTTTCCCACTCTGCATTGAAATGCGAAAGATATATGCTCATACATATGTATGTATGTACAACAATTTTTATTTGGAACATCCTTTTTCAAAATTACCTATGCTTGAATATGGGGGTAATTTGGAATTACACAAATGCGTAGGTATTGTTAATTTGGAATTTGAATGTACTATGTACATACAAACATACATACATACTTTCCTGTTCAAAAGAATTATGTTCAATACCTTGTGCAAAGGTTTTTTTGCTGAGCTTTAACGAATGTTTTTTTCCTTGACTTTGAAAAATGGTTTATTGGTAAACTATTTTAAACATTGAAAGAAGTAAGCCTTTTAATTTGTCACTAAAAAGGTTCATAGTTTCTAGACGAATATTGTGCTCAGTTTTTGTAACAATCGGTGCAAGTTTTGAGCACTCCAATTATTCCAATTAATATGGAATAATTTTCGGAAAAAAGGGGACAAGAAAAAACTATAAATCCGGAGGAAAAATCTAGATTCGGCTGTTTAACACACAAAAACTGTGTACGCGTGAAATTGCCAGAAAAAACGGAAGATCTCAAAATGAGGTAGGTACGTAAGTTTTTTTTTTATGAAAAGGAGTACAAATACTGTCACATTAACTACAGATAGGAGACTGATAGGAGAATTTATGATTGGCATCCAAAAATTCCCACTCAACATCCAAATTAGGATTAAGCTTGGAAAAATGCATTTATAAAGGCTAAATAATAGTAAATGCACGGTCAGACGAATAATGCCTGCACTTTCAGAACGAAATGAAAACCTGTTAGATTTGTATAACTCGAAAGGGATTGACAGTTCGTAGTTTTCTAGAATGAAAAAAAAATTCAACATTGATGGGCCAAATGGATCTAAGAGATTAAAAACACTTTTTGAACGTAATTTAGCCCCAACAGAGATGTCATTATTTGAGGTGCTATATTCTATTTTGAAACTGTTGGATTGGCGTTTCTAACGTCCGGAGTAATGGCAAATGTATACAAAAGAATAGGTTCTGTAAAGTTTGATTGAAAAATTTTCTAAAAAAATACGGACTAGATGAATCTGTTCTAATGACGCATTTGAAACGTTCATTTCTTTTAATACACTTTAAGAACACCAGCAAAAATAAGTACAGTGAACGTTCGATGTAGAGAACAATCCAATATAATGAACATGCAAAATGTTTTTATTTTTTTGGGAAGTATTATTTTTGATAATTTTTTATGGATAAATTGTTTTTCTTTCTCATAGTATAATAAATATTGGCTCGTTTTTTAGCAATCGCACAGATAAAAATGTAATAATATTCTATTTTCGATATGCATATTGTATTGAAAAACATTCACATTTGACATTTGCTGTAAGGAATCCACCATCGCTACAATGAACAATCGCTATACAGTAAACAGGTCCGGTTTTCATTAGTTCACTATATCGAGCGTCTACTGTAATAGTAATTTCTTGATTACCTTCTTTTAGTAAATAGTTTAACAAAACAAGGAGCATTCTTAGCGAAAAAGCTTGTATTTCCAAACAAAATACTGAACATGTTCTATTGAACAGGACTGTATTTAGAATTTCTTTGATATATTCTTTACATTCTGACCATAAATTCGATTTTTCAGCAGAATATACCAAACTGATCGAAATAATTTAGTAAGAAAAGTAAAGAGTAAATTTTACCAAAATACGAGCTAAGATTCTCAAGAGTATACAACAGAGAAGAAACGAGCATGTTTCGAGCATATTTCATTTTATACATACATTTTAGAAATTCGGTTGTGATCTTAGGTTTAGAATTCTCATGCATGGAAAAACCTTTGAAATATTTTTGAGCACATCGTTTTTGGTTTGCCGTTTCATATGAGCAAACTGATCTAAAAATAAGTCTTCAATATAGATTGGTATGTAACTGAAGTATCTAATGAACTGCTATGACAAATACAATCAATGTCATTCATTTTGAGCTTCGACTTTAATAAATCGTATGCACAAACCATAATATTTGCGTTGACAAATTCACGCATTATCATCTTTTAACAATACCCATTCGGAAACTTAAACGAACAGCTTAAGCACTACAGTTCTTGGATGTTCATGCTTCGGCCGAAAGAGGTAATGAAACCACTCTTTGACACTCTTTTTTATGTGTAGTGCTGCGTTTGGCTTTTGTCAGTTTATCTCGTATAAAAACATTGAATTTATACTCATCGGTAAAAATCACTAGTTCTCAGAAAGGAGGTTCGTCAATGTGCACTTTCTCTTACTTCTTGGCATATTCCAACCATTTCCATTTTGTGAGCTTAAGCCAGACTTCTTCTAAGTATACGACAAATAGTTTCGAGAATGGATAATTAAATTTTCAAATGTTGGCAAACTTGCAATAACAAGTCTTAAGAAGCCCTGTATTGTATTCTCTACATCTTTCCGAACTATCTTTCTTCGCATACTTTTGTCAACCAGCTCTTATGATCGTCCACTTTTCGGTTTACTATCATAAAGGATTTTTTATGTCAAAGTTCTAATTTTTGTTAGTTTATTAAAAAAAAAATATTATTATAATTATGATAAACATTATTAAAGGTGTTTTTATGATAGTCTGAACTCCAGCCTTATGTACATAAATATATGTAGAATCTCTCTAATTTTTGCCATCGACTTATGTTAAAGACTATTTATTCAAAAGGAAATTTAAAACTTTTTGCTAAAACACAAAATTTAATACAATTTCTGCTTTCACCTATACGTTTGTATGGTTTTTGCAAAAATTTCGGATTCGAGATTTTAATCAAACTTGACTTTACCATGATGTAGAAGTTAAAAGAATTGGATCCACCAATATATGTCTGTTCACTCGACTGAATAGCTGTATAAGTAGCTGTACGGATTTCCGTCACACTTCAAATCTGAGGTCTGTGGGGTCACGATTAGAGGTGAAATCAGTATTTTAATTCCAACTTTAATATTAGAAGTATTTTATTTTCAAACTTTTTACTAGGAATCGAAAAACTTTGTCAAGATATTATTTATAAACTTTGGAACTCTCTAGAATTCACCTGAACATTATATAGATTAAAGCCCACTTTTAAAACAAAAATGTGTCTCAAATTTCACATAACATACATATGTACATACATATCGAAACTCAATGATATTGTTATAATTCTATCAAAAATGCGGAATGCCACCACCTCTTTATAAGGCCTCATGTATAAAAAGTAGACGACTTGAATTTTAATCCTTAAAAGTTTGTTAACTTATAATATAAGGTACAAGTATGTACATACGTACGACTCAGTGGTGCACTTTATTTATCTTTAAGATCGAATACACAATAACCTGCTGCTAAAATGGAAGAAACATTAGCTCTGACAAAGTTTCAAAATGTCTCATAGCAACACTGGACTACATAATTCCCTTTTACGATTTACATACATATGTGCATACTAATTAACTAAGAAATAAAAGGAAATTGATATCAAAGTAAATATATCCAATGTGTTGGGAATTCGATGCCAGCAAGGGTAAGGCAAAATGTATTTGTGGTATTAGTAATCCAAAAGTTAGCGATATTTGTTAAGATATAAGGTTTTGCAGTATTAAAATATTTTTTCGAAGAAACTGAGAATTTTATAGGTTTTTTTAAGCGTATAATTGTTTTGAAAAAGCTTTTCAAAAGTAAAAGTCATCCCCTTTGGATAGGTACTGTATTAAACTGCAGAGCCCATTTATTATAAAAAGCCATTTTTTGTTAAAGTAGCACGACAAGAAATACAAATCGGATAACAATGTACATAGGCAAATGTTTTAAGGATAGCATAATACTCAGCGGTCGACATATGTACATACGTACATATGTATGTATACAGTATATTCGGCTAATTCTCTATTTGCAATCCACTTTGAAACATTTGTGGAACAATTTAAACCCCAACTAAGAGGAATGCAATTGTTCACCACAAACCATACACACGTTGTGTGACCACAAACTCCTGAAATAATATTCCATTTGTTTTCAAAGATAGAAAGTTCCCCTTGGCAAGTTTTTATTTCGT
The DNA here is from genome assembly GCA_905220385.1 of Xylota sylvarum. NCBI lineage: Eukaryota > Metazoa > Arthropoda > Insecta > Diptera > Syrphidae > Xylota > Xylota sylvarum. The sequence continues at coordinate 64,685,414 of LR999958.1, read as the reverse complement.
TTTTCATAGTAGGTACAGTAAAATAATTATTAATTAGAAGCAATGCACAAGTACGTTGCAACACTTCTCTATTGTTTTCTTTTGGACTTGAATTAGGCAAAACACAAGTAACCTGTTGAACTTAAAAGAGAATTGCAATTAAATGCAACAAATTTTATATTGTATCACAGTTAATGATTTGTTTATGGGTTTCTAACGCAGATAACAGTATCCAGGGTTAAAAACCCAACTTTTTCATAATATGTACGTATATTTGTCGATTGTCGTTGTATCGGATAGTCTTCAAATAAAATTTCTGCGACAAGATCAGTTCGGTTTAAATTGTCGACGGATATCTAACCAGAATTTGCCTTCCAGACATCAGAAACGAAAGTGAATCTGATATCGGTATGATACGAGATAGCAACTTAATGATGGGGCATATAATAAACGACTTTGCACTTGATTTGTTTAAAGTATTTATACCGACATATCGAAAACGTTATGATCCCTCTTATTTCTATAACACAACAATTTCGTCAACATTATGCTTCCAAAATCGAGGCTGCAATACCTGCCTCAAGGCAGTCAACTGGGTCCTTTAATTCTGGTCCCTGGCACCAAAGATGTCGACGTCATTTTAAAAGACTCCTAACTCTCCGTTTATGCGATGACATGAAAATCTTTAAATTCACTGACTCTTGCTCTCTTTTGATGTTTTACTTGGTGTCAAAAATCTCAATTCATAACATACTACCGTAAATGCCTTCCACCACCCCATAGGAACTACTTTCTCTGCGATAGGGAACTTAAATTCCGTTCGCATATTGACAACATCAACATTGACAACATTGGTCTAATGAATTTTCAGACCCTACGTTAACAAATCACTCTATATCTCCTTCGTAAGACCCATCCTTGAACACTCTTAGGAAGCTTGCTTCCTTCATTACCTCACCCCTTACCTTACTGCACCCCGTTCAACGAAGTCTATACATTTTCGCCTGAAGGTTTGCAACTGATCCATCTTCAGTCTTCATTTAATTATTGGTCACATTGATTGCCTCCCGCTTTTTGAATCCGTCTCATTTTACACCAATCCCCGTGGCCTTATGTTCATTCCTCTCTTCCATCTCAGTACTCATGGCATCAATTATGGTTATAACGCATGTTTGTCTAGAATGCTTCTTTTCGCTAACAATATGGAAAACTCGTTTGACCTTCACTGTAGCCAACCTTCGGAACATCCTGCAGGTCCAATTCCTCCTAGTCATTGTCTTATACGTATCTCTGCTCTTCTAACCCTACTTTTTCTCTCCATTCTCTCGCTAGTTCGTAAGTTTAAAACAAGAGGTTGGAAGTTGGAGGCAGGTCGTGTCCTTTCCTAACTTCATCGCAAAATATTGCCACTGAGATGTTTTATCCATTTATACATTAAAGATCGGAAATCGAATATTTTCAAACAAAATTTCTAGGACACGTCTTGTTTCGATAATATATAGCTATAATTTTACCTAAGTGTTAATAATACAATTGGAAAATATGAAACAAAAGTATCCATCATAAAAAGTTGAGATATTAATAAAGCTCCGAATGTCTCAGTCGTGTAGGCGGTTTACCTATGGTCCGCACTATGGGGTTTGGAATTAGCTCTTTTATTATCAATTCTAAATTTAAATAGAATCAATAGTGGTCCAAACATTATTTATTCATTTTTAATATTCAAGTCAATGAATCAATTTCAAATGAATGCAATGCTGACAACCAGAAAGTGTTCTTCTCACATAATAAAATAAAAAAGCAACATTTTTGGGTTAGTTAATAATGAATTTATTAAGTTCTGAAGTCTACCTATCTATCTATTCATCTAATTGTCACTACCTTCTAGCTCCTTAACTACAAATCATATAAGTACATACATACATACATATGTAGATGTGCACACATGGTAACAACACATATGTATGTAACATTTATATTATTTTAAGCAATGCTTTTCATTTCCTAATTAAAAAATGTAGTAATCGAAACGACCGCTCCATGTATTCCCTACCATCGAGTTTTAAAAGCATCCGCATCAATAAGGACATATGTACGTTTTTAAACTGAGATACCTCTCAGTCGAGATAGTAAATTTCAACTTTCTTTAGACCTCTGCAATTGGATCGCACATGTCAAATGGATTTTCATCGTCCATGTAAGCCTTCATCAGTTTACTACGATACTAAGACTTCAGATTTATTAATGTGATTGAATGAAGTACACTTTGTTTCAACATTAAAATATTGGTATACTTCGCTAGATGTATGTAAATACATATGTGCATATATATTTAGCACTGTGCACATGCATATATACATAAATGCATACATACAAAAATTTGATTACACCGATTGAATTTAATATTTGTTGTGGAATGACATGGCTTTTTCCATTTTTTGAGCAAAACTCTTCCGAATCGATATAACAAAGCCCCATTCGCTTCCAATTAAGGACCTTTTACTGCTCAATTTTTAATCCTGGGATTATACCGGAATAAAGGGGTTGTTCGGATATTTCCTGGAATCCTAGGGTTGTGAAAGTCTTCTACCCAAGTTTACTACGTTATAAATTTCAAAAGGCATAGTATGTAGATATGTAGCACATACAAGTATAAAGTATATCCGTCAGCTTTAAGTAAAGAAAAAATTACAAAATAAAAGAAAGGGAATGATAGAATTTTCAACTGAAAAGGGTATGTATCCGTACTCACACATACATATGTATGTACAGACATACATATGTGTATAAAAATCTTGAAAGCAATAAAAAGTACATTAAAAATTATCCATTATTAAAGAATGGTTCAAATAGATCTATCGATGTTGATGGATTGATTGATTGATCGAATCATTCGAAGAGGGTTAATGTGTTTCGTAGGCTTAATACGTTGTACCGGAAATACCAAAACAGCTGTTCGTATCATATTTCCATGCTTGGATGATAGCTTAATCAAACGATATAATGAAATGAATACCATGTAAGTATTGCATAACGAAAAAGATACATAAGTAGGTTATAATGGCAAACGCACTGAAGAAGCTTGTGCACGACTAAGTGATTTCTTCGTACGAACTGTGGAGGTCTAAGCATCATCAATGTAGCAGATGTGACTTCTACATGTTTACGAGTAGCATATATTATCAATGAAAACAAACACATCTGGGTTCGAGTTCTAAGAAATCGCTACTACATATATGTGTTATAACAACATCAATAATGCGAAGAATTGCTACGCCAAGGCTAAGTCACGAAATTGTGTACATTAACCCTTGTGTCCATACGGCATACCTGGGTGTGTATTTGCATATGCAAAGCAATGGTGATAATTATTACCAACCGGGCTGAATTTTCTTCCCAAAAATGGAAATGGAAAAATGGAAACTCAATAAATTCCAATTAATTTTAAGAATATAAATTAGATAAATATCTACTAGATTACAAGTTTTTCATACGTACACCGCACTAACCATACATGCATACCTGGGTATGCAGCCTATCTGTTCATGTCAAAGATGATACTGCCTTACTGTCTAAACAATTACAGGTCCAGACCTTCTGTAGTTTACCTTTACCATGTCTAATAAGACTGCAACTGTAACTCATGCTATGCTTGAGTCCAACTAAGAACTTCAGCACAGTCGCGATCTTACTACATATCAAAACTGTTGGTGATTACTAACTTCAAATACACATTAAAATAAATTATAATATTATTCCATTATATTCTAATGGTAATTATATTATCTTTACATCCTTTAGATTCTTGATTCAACAGTTTAAAATACAAGGAATGCAATGTTGCATACCTGGGTATGCACGTCTTGACTAAGCTTTGGGCGATACTCGCATTGACACAAAGGTTAATAGAAGTAGATTCTGAGACCAAACTATTGTGGGACGTTTATGTTGGTTGATTTTGAAACTGATGCAATTATAAGACAATTACATTGTAATGAAACTAAAATTAAGGTTCCCAATTCTTACAATGAAAAGGCAATGAAGTGTAGATTAGAAGAGATCTTCAATTATTTATAGATATGTACATATCGTATCTTTGCAATAGTCTGAATAAACGATGGAGCACGAAAAATTATTACGAGGCATCAATAGATAATTTTAAATGCACAATAGTACTAAAGTAATTCTCTACCACCCCTATCGGGAGTAATATTTCCCCCAAAATGTTTTCTTTTTAAAATATATGTGTTGCGAAAAATTTTCGAAAGGGAACAAAAAATTCCTTCGAAAAAAAAGGGATCGTGAAAGTAGTTCCTTGGATCCTTGAAGTTTATTGGATTTTCATTCTATTTTTCTCCTCCAATTTCAACCGTATATTAATCCAAGTTGAACTACATACGTGTTGTTTTAAAGATCCACAACTTTATATTGTATATAGAAATAGGTAGGTACATATTCGGAAGTGGATTCCACCAAATTTTGTAATTCATTTTGATATCAACTTTAAGCAATAAAAATGCGGGCATGCGGTATCTTTATAAAAGAAATGCAACCCAAGGTCTTTTGGGCGAGTGATAAAGAAATAGAAAAGTCTCGAAAATGCTTGTGCACTGACTTATTTGTTCAATCATACAGCCAAAACATACAAGAGCGATCAACGAACATTGCCTTCACTAGCATTGATTTCTTCGAACAGAAATTAGTTGGTTCTTTTTAAATTCGGCAACATCCTCAAATACAAGTTGCGGTCTAAAGAAATAAAGAAATACATGTTTTTTAGTATTAAAAAAAAATATAACTCTCTTTATTGAATGCGCTTGTCTCACTCAAAATGAACAAACAAAGTTTGAACAAACTGCACAGAAACATTCTCGGGCCAATGCCTAAAAAGCTGAGCTCGCAAAAAGAGCTCAATCGGTTCGGTGGTTACGAAGTCTATAGCGTACATACAAACACAAGTACATTGAGGTTTATATACACAGATGTTATTAAACTTTGCTTTTTTTCACTAAAGGCTTAGCATTTATTTATTTTTTGTCAACAAACGGTTATCAAAACTTTCTAATAATACTTCGAGTATAGTTCGGGGGAAATACATTTCGATGGACATTCACTATAGGAGGAATTATTTTCCGGGAACAAAACTATTCAGGAGTAAAAAGTTCCGCCGGAATTACCGATAAGACTGTATAGGTAAATATATGTATATGTATGTAAGTACATATGTGCATCTCAAATAAACTTTTCTTGAGTTTGCAAACGGAAGAGTACTAAAACTATTCAACTTCAGCATATGAACATACAAATTAAAAATTTAGTACAAGTTGATATAATTGTGTCGACGCCAGCGTTCGGACTTTACTTCGATCGAAGTAGATCTACTTCGATTTTAAGAAATAAAAAAAATCTACTCCCATACTTCGCTTTGCGCAAGATCTACTTCTATTTCTCATTTTGGAAATTAAACGAAATATTTTAAAATACTATATTACTCTTTGCAACCAAATCAAACTAAGATTTTGTTTTGACGATAACAAACTAAATTAATACAGTATTTGAACCCTCAAAAAATTCAAGAAGGAGAATTACCTTCAATTTTAAAACTGGTTGAATCCTTTCCTTTCAACAAATGCTCAATTGAGGTCTTAAACGATGAATGGAGATCATTCCTTTTTTATAACATTAGCAATATAGATCAAAAAGATTTGGTTAAATTTTGGTATTCCTTAATGGGAAAATGTAATCAAATGGAAGAGATTTTGTTCAAAAATTTGTCTGAATATATGTTAACTTTGGCTATTTTACCCCACAGCAGCGGAAAGAAAATTCTCAGAAATGAATTTGATAAAAAACATATTTAGAAATCGTTTAAATGTTAAGACAGTTGAAAACTTAATGTTTTCACGATCACTTATAAATAACCTTGAGGAAATTTATGAACCACCATATAATATAATAAAGTATATTAAACAATATAAATTTGTTGATGGCAAATACATCCAAAAATAAAAAAGTTTATCGTAAATGTTCAATTTAGATCTCTATATTATGAAAATATTTAAGACTGAAGACTGAATTTTCAATTGATGCAATATATTTATGCTCAGTTTTTTTTTTTTTTGTTACCAATCATATTTTTAAATAATAAAATGTGTAAAAAATGAATTTTTATGAAAAATAGCAAATAAAAAAAATTAAAACAATCTTCCTGTATTTACTTCGCAAATTTTGATTTTACTTCGCTTTTTTTCTGTACATACTTCGAAATTTTATATCAGAAGTCCGAACCCTGGTCGACGCATACATTTATGTATTTGTACTATTCTTTCTTGCAGGTAATTTAATGTTGTCTAATTTTGTGGCCAAATGATGCCACAAATTCTCTATCGGCTTTGTAACTGAGGAGAAGTTTGAATAATTTCTGAACATTTGTATAGTAACCAGGTACGTGTTTTAACTGTGGTATATTTTGGATCATTGAAAAGTAAAATAGCAAATTGTTTTTTAGCCCCAGTTGGATGGCACTTTCTTTAATTTTTATTTATATATCAATACATATAATTATTTTGATTTATTTTGTCACAAATTATTTCCAAATTTCCCATTTCTGCTACTGAGAAACACTTCTATACCATTGCGGAACATCCTAGGTATTTGACTCAAAAATGAGATTTCCGAAAAATTAAATAAATCTTTCGACTTTAGCATTAATGTTCTTTCTGTTTAGGTTTTGCGGTATATTTATAACTCTACTGTTATGTACTTATGTACTAAATTGTTAAATGCCTTTTATTTATTATTACACTAATGTCCTTAAAAGACTGACCCTTCTAATACTGGCTTTTAGTCAAATTTCGAAGCTCAACGATTGCATCATTTAATTTGCTAGCCATTTTGAAAAAGTACAAACATTTACACTAATATCTTTTGTTTTATTCGATTATAAATAAGGAAAGAATATAAATATAAATCTATTATGTACAAATATGAGTGTAATGCTTTTTTGGACAAAACCGTAAGCTGATATACACTTGATATATTTTTTAACAAAATTTCTAAGGGCAACTTGTGCAGCAATTTGCTGCCGTCATAATTGTCGTTGACTAATGGAATATTAATGCCGCCATAAAGACCTAAGTCATATATGAACCGCCGAACATATTAATTAAATCTTCTCCTGAGTCTTATATAATTACAAACTATGTAGATATATACATATATGTAAGCTTATTTGTTTTACATTTTTTATGAAAAAACCGCAAACTCAAAGCAATTTATTAAAAACTTGTAGAAAAAAGGTTACGTATACGTCTACGAGACTTGAAAATAACAAAAATACAATTGCATAGGCTTGCTGTGTGTGAATTAAAACCCAAATTTTATGTTTTAAATAACATTTGCTTAATTATTTGCATATGTCTTATATACCCTTGTAGGTCTTAGGGATTCCACTATGTGCGGTTTCTAGAAATATATAGCAACTCTGTCCAACATTTTCCTAGCGTCGTAGATTGTTCTACGTCATGTGTGTCTTGGTCGACCTACTCATCTTTCTTTCTGGGTTAGCGAGTGCCATTGCATCTCATCACAAGCAATAGATAGAAGCTAGGCCCTGAATCTCAACATTAGTACTTAGTCTCTAAGCCAATAGTATCACTTCTCCACATCTTGGACAGCATAACACATACAAATCTTGCCTTGTTTATTCTGTTGGGTATATTTTGTATAGTTTCGTGGTGATTTTTGATCATAAATTTCTAAAACACTAAAGCTACTCTCTACTAAGGCATCACAACTGGTAACAACTTGTTGGCGATTCACATAAAAAAAACTTTGGCTAATACGAACGTTCATTCAATGACTTGGCGAATTCTCAGGAAAATCATTAAAGTATTTACTTTGAACTCGGAATAGTTTGTGTACTAAAGGACTGAAAGGAAGTAAGTGCATAAACAATATGTTGAGGAACCTTACCCAGAACACAATGGATCCATATAGCTCAGTGTAAGATCGTACAACGTAACTTATCTATTTGTATTTGTAACATATCTAACGGTTTATAAGCTGAAGTCACCTTTAATGTTTTTTGTGACCATTTTTGTCTGACAAAAAATGGCTTTTCTACAACTTCTGTTAATCGTACGTGAAAAAGTTATTTTACATAATTTGTAGAAAATTTGTCAAAGATAAAAGTTTTATAAAAAAAATTAATTTTTATTAAGTAAAAATTTTGAGAAAAATGCATTTTAAATAAAAAAGTGGAACATCAAATTTTCATAATTTCGAGTTTATGGAGTCATAACTTTTTTGTGCCTACATAAAATTACACAAAGTTTTCACAATTTTCATGGCTACTGAATTGTCTCTCCAAAATGTATAAAACAGTTCAGAAGTTATACTATTAACAGTGGTTATACCTCTAAATCGGAGGTGTCTCACTTCAACTGGTTATAATGGTAAATGGAGTGAAAATAGACCCTCCCCTGCCATACGATTTTTTGTTCGCTTGAACTTCAAGAATCTTCCCTTAAAGAATTGACCTTCTTAACTGGGACACTCTGCATATTTGCATTGAGGCATGCAACATGACCCGACTTTTGCCAAATAAATGATGTCAACATCCTTGGTCACCACTGACAATAAGTCATTGCAAGAAATATGTCATGCACATGCAATTCCTAATAGCGACCCCAAGTTTGTTGAAATAATTTATATCATGTCATCAATTGTTAGTTTTATTTTTTGCCATCTCTGTGGAAATACTATACAACATATACAAATATTTAATATTTGGTGCGACAGGTTCATAGGACCCAGGCCCTAGCTTTTCACAACCATTCGCGTTGTATGTAGGAATTTTTAGTTTTGACAAGCCTTTCGCATTCAGTATCAAAATTGTCTGAAATGAAAATAGTGGTGATGGCAAATCTCATATGTGAAGAAATTATGTACCACAGTTTATATTAAATGAATTAATTTTTATTGAAATCGGCATTAAGTAAAGTATAATTAATTTAAACTCCCTAATGAAAACGATGTCTTACAAATCGCTTATGAACTCGAGACCGAGCGGTGTTAATGCGTTAATACAAATTAGTATTGATTTCTATTATCTGAACGAATAATAATAACCACAGGAACACTATATAATGGATAAAAAAAGTTTTTGAACAATCCTGATTTAGCTACGTCACCTTGACGGAGCGGACTTAATATTTGAAATACTTTGATACTGAATTGGTATTGGTACTGAATTAAAAAAAAAACTGTCCGTTCTAAAAACTTTATGATTCTAAAGAGTGGCGCACTCTGCTGTTTTCTTTTTAAATTATATGTTAATTGGACTCTGACAACTCTTACGTGCTCAAAGAATTAAAGAAACACAGCATTATATCTCCGCTAGGAAATATTAAAAAGTATCATATTTCCGATGACAATATTGTGTTGTCAAATATTGCAAATTTTGAAATGAAAAATCAGTTTAAAATTATTTGCAGCAAAAATTTACGAATATTTGTGCAGAAAGTTCGCGATATTGGCATTCTGTGTTCACCCTGTGAGTGTGCTCTATATACTCCTTCTTTTGGCCACTAAGTTCAATAACCGTGCAATCAGTTGTTTTAATGATTTGCTTGTCCTCCGCAGAGCTGTGATTGGACTTATGATTAGTGGGGTGCTGTTAAAAATCGATGTTATCCTGACAATCCAGGAACGATTCAGGTACTTAGGCACAATATATGCATGTAGATCGAGCTAATTATGAAGTAGAGCGTCGAATCATCAAAAATATACAGTAAAATTGCGTTGAGTGGATGGGCTACTGCCAATTCAGCGACAACAATTTAAATGAAATTATTTGTCATAAATAATCAAAAGTCTACACTCTTCAATAAAACAGAAAACTTCGAAAAATAATAAATGGACTTTTATTACAGCAATTTTAGAAAGATACCAACAGATGGCTCACCCTTTATAAAGGGTTTGTAAAAGAAACAACGTGTTATGTGCTATATTTGGCATAAGATATGCTATAGACACGAATTGAATAGAGATGGTAAAATTATCCACCTATATACATACAAAAATAGAACCGTGGGTATATCCGGGAATAAGCATTGTTCAAACCAAGTAATAGAAGGTTTCCAAATTAATTGATAAGCTAGTAAATGTCGGGATGCGAAACGCTGGTAAATGTTACATAAAATAGCTTGGAATGGAAGTCTCTGGATCATTTCCAAAATATATGTACCGTGCCGATATCTTAGAAAATATTTACATAACTTCTGCTGGTTTATCTTAATTATTTTTAATTTATTCTATAAATATAAACCTAAGTACCTACTTCCGTATTTTCGAACTTTTGAATTCGCTTATCTTACATCCCTTAACAACTCCAATGGTTAGGATAAGGACTAAAACCAATTTAAATATGTTAGAATAGTGTAACGGATTTAAAGTTTCCTTTTTATGACCTTTAACACCTTTGCAGTCTTTATCATGTGCACGATAAGGCAACAAGTTTCAAAGTTTCCAAATTGTTTAGAGAAAACAGTATCTTTATTTTTACAAAAATGAAATTGAGTTATGATTTTGGTTTTTCAAATAACATGTATGTAGTTATGTAATGTATGTATATTTCTTTTAGAACGACGGATGGAAACATTTTGATGCAAAAAAAATGTCCTTAGAAGAGAATAGCAAGCATTGAAGGTTACAAAATTCCTACGCAAGGTTTTTTAATTGTGTAAACGTTTTCAATGCTTTTTATGCTTTCTGCATAACAACTTGGGAATTTAAGAAAACTATCTGGAAAGGCATGTTGGAATGGTTTTTGTAATTAGATTTTGGCTTTATTTTAGTTTCTGGCGAAGGTCCGGTGATTTATTGACTTAAAAACGTATCATATTTTCGACAAAAACTTTTCTTTTCTGTAGGACTGAGAATTGTTGTAAAACCAACAACATCAATTAATTTATTGAGATCATAAATTGAGAAAAGGCTCGCATATTTGGATTTATTTTGGGTTTATTGAAATCTTGGACTACATCGCTCAGTTCAGATTGGTTGATAAAATGCGAATTCAAACTGCTGGCAGTGTTTGCAAATAAGTGAATACTCTGTCATCATCAGCGACAGGTAATTTAGGTACTCCGACTTCTTTTATAGAGCATTCAAATGTAGGATACCTCACCATATGTATGTACATATTTCATTGCGTGTTTAATTTGTTCTTTAGAAAAAATGCTTTTAAATTAATTAAACAGAAGTAACCATTAAAAATACCCCACATGGTGCAGAGACAAATTAAACTTTTATTAAAACTAACAGTTCAAATATACATATAAACTGAAAAAACAGATGTCCCAGTTTTGAAAGTTAATATAAATCTATTTAAAAGTTTGCCCAATTATTGTACATTCAAAATTATTATTTCCTTAGATACATCTGCAAAAGGTTATGGAGCTTATTTTAGTAGGTATGGAGATTACCAATCAAGGAATGAGCTCTATATACTTGTGGCTTCCCGTCTTGCTGATAGACTGTTGGGAGACAAAAAAAAAACGTCGAATGTCATGTCTTAACAAACGAATGTGGAGACAACCAACAGACCTTTTTGCATGATAGCACAGTGCAATGGCTATTTCGAAGGTTAGAAACATTAGAACCCGATTGAAATGGTGGTTGATTCGAGGCTACGATTACGAGTAAAGAATAATAATAAAAAGTAAAAATAATGTTAACTACTGAATTGAATATCTTTTTATTATTTATCGGAGTATGCATCCTCCTTTTAAGGTATGATGGCTATAAAAAGTGGACACCGTGGCTCAAGTGGTTAGTGCGTTGGACTACGGAGCGAGGGGTTCCAGGTTCAATCCCCAAACAACACCTAAAATTTCTTTCACGGACCCACCTCTCGCGAGCGTCTGACAAACATCCGAGAGTAAAACTGTCATGAAAAAAGCTTCTCAAAAACTGCCGTTCGGATCCGGCATTAAACAGTAGGCCCCTTCCATTCGTGTGAAGAATATAACACGCACAACACGAGTGGTTGTGAGAAGCTAAGCTCTGGGTCCCATGGACCTGTTGCGCCAAAAATTTGTATTTTTTTTGGCTATTAGAAAATATAACAAAAGTTTGTCGTTTGTAGAAGCTTACTATAGAGCCAAAACCCAAAATGTTCCTATTAATACTCGTATGACGATTTGCTTAAATGCATTATTTATTTAAATTGAAAATCATCCACTCGAACTAAAGAACAATTGCAAATTTTTACTTGCACCCATAACTACAGCGAATAAGTTTCGTGCAAAATGTCAAACTTGAGATTTCAATCAAATTTGACTTTTAAAAGTTAAAAAACAGGGTTTCCGCTAATTTTGCTTTGTCTGTCTGCATGCTCTACTGCAGCTCAAACGCCTGAAAGGATTTTTTTTAAACTTCATACATACGTACATACATACATGCATGGATTCCAATGCAACACCATTTCTTTTATGGTCTCACCTCTCGCATATGTTTGACAAACATTCCAGAATATAACTATCATACAAAAGCTTCTCAAACAAAAGGCCACTTATATTGGTATGAAAAATATAACATAACACAACAGAAGCTAACCAATGGGACCCAGTGAAAGGTTTGTGTTTGTTATTTACATACAGAGGTGCTTTTTTTCTTTACATGCCCACTTTTTGTAATGTTTACTTAGTTCAACATTTTTACTAGAAATACAAACAAAATTGTTGAGACGGTATTTACAGGCGTTATCTCTTGCAAATATTCTCAAAAATGAGTGTGTTGTTTCTTAGTTAAAATATTCCAAAATACAGAACCTTTTTTTTTAAATAAATTACTAACAATAATTTAAGTGACTAAAGGCGAATGATCATTCAATTCAATTTAATTTCATTTCATCTGGGGTAAATTCAAAAAGAGTAAAAGAAAGATCAACACAAAAATGAAAAAAAAAACAAATACCTTAGATACATTAACAACATAATTTACAAATTACAATGTTGTGTTTAAAAATATTTTGACTGCAGAACTATCTACATATGTATGTATATTAAAAAGAAAGTTTTTTACATCACTTAAAAATGAAGTGGATTGCATTATTATCCTTAATGTAAATGGTAATTTATTAAAGAGCCTAGGTGCTGCAGTGTAAAATTTTTAAAAATTAGTTTTCTTAGATACGGGAGTGTTAACAAGTGCCATACTATTAACTCTTAATCTGTACGCATTTAATCTTCTGAGAGTAGCGCTGCCGTACCACTTCGCATGAAAAAAACTTTAAGAACATTATTGATATAAAGATGCTTTATTTGTAGTATACGTAGATTAAGGCATATGTGACCAACTGTTGGCTACTTTATCTATTTGCTTTATGAATAATCCTAATAAGACATCAGAGTACATCATTAAGAAAATTCTCCTTGAAGAATGTGATTTTAAAAGATACATTTTACGAATAACGGATAACATGTATTTTTTAACTCATCTACGTGTGCTTTAAAAGTTAGGTTTATATTTATCAACACCCCTTGATACTTATAATTCTCTTCAAAGACAACATCACAATCAAGTGCACAAGACCCTTTCAAGTTACACATTATCAATTTTGTTTTTTCGCTTATACGTAACTCATGCGAACCATTGCCGCAGTATATTTAAATCCATATGCAGTTTAACTGCTGAGTTAAATAGGGAGTCATTTGCATATATTAATGCCATATCATCAGCAAAAGCAGTAATTCGACTATTAAAGTTTTGATCAATGAGTTCAAATAGACTTAAAATAGCAATAGCCCCAAAACTGATCCTTGAGGTACACCAGTCATTTTTAACTCATTACTAAAAGTTCCATTAAGTTTTACTCGTTAGCTTCTACCAGTCAAGTAAGATGATAGCCAATTATATATTACACCTCTTAGACAGGCCTTGTATAATTTAACTAGAAGTATATCTTGATTTACCATATCAAATGCCTTTGTCATATCAATGAAGAGAACTATACTAGTGGTTTTATTATTGAAACATACAGATTTAACTACATAATTTAAGAATACCTTTTTCAGTAGATCTAGCCTCACGAAAGTGTTGTGTGTATTTAAAAGAATGATATTATGCGTACTTTTATCAACTTCTCAAATGGTTTACTGAACGTAGGGAGAATAGAGATAGGCCTATATTAGGTCATTGAACAGAGGTTCCCTTTTTTGAACAGAGGAATAACTTCAGCACTTTCTAAAGATGCAGGAAATATACCACAATTAACACTCAAATTGAAAAAAATTACTTAACACAATTAAAAGTGAAATACGTTTCAAAAGACGGTTGGTGATTTTATCGGACGTACTGGGATGCTTATTGTATGTATTTATTTACGTATGCAATGTACGTTGGGTGTACGCCTTAGGGAATTTATGATTTAATATGTCACCAAATGTTAGTTAAACTTATTGGACCCTAGGGACACGATACACAAATATATGCAACAAATCTTTTAAGTATGATAAATACGTATGTAGGTACTATCAATCGAGTTACAAGTAAATAAATACGAACTATCATCCACAGAAAGTTTACAAAATTTTGTAGATAGATAATTGAAATAACTTATCAGCAAAAAAAAACAGGAAGTATAAAAATATCCGTTCGGCATTTTAATATATATATGTAAACAGGTTTCCTTTTTATTCCATAATGTCTTACAAGAACGACGCTAATGTATCTATCACTTGCGTCTTAAAACTTTACTTTCTGTAGTAGGTATGCATAATAGCAGTTTTGTTGAAAAAAGAAACAAAAAGTTCTGACGTGGGATGATCCCACAAGGTTAGGAAAACGTTAAAAATTTAAGATGCGTTCAGAAGATGAAATTTTAATCCATAAGGCGTCTTTCCATGGTTTTTTCTACCTTATGTTTTATTCCTTTGATTTCGTAATGAAGTATACTCTCGAGTTTCATTCGAGAAGATTGAAGGACATGTCTTCTATGCCATACATATGCATTTTATAAAAAATGTGTAGAAAATGTCTCCTATTACACTGGGTACTACCATATGTCATCACTCAAGTACTCTCCCATGCAGGTATGTATGTACATTTTGTTATTGCAGGCACAATTTCCATTACCACGACCTATTCACAATCAAAGCATAATAAAGTATTGAAACGCCTTTATTGTAACAATCAATCCCTATCGACAACCTAAACTACACCTTCACCATAATTACACAGTGACAAAAGTTCAACCCCATTAACCAAAATCGAGATTCATAAATGAAACAAAAATCAATAAATCTTATCCGAAAAGGTATCTATGAGAAAACCCCGCGTGTCCACACGCCAACGATCCGAACAGCTTAATGTACCTGTCTTATGCATTATTAATTTCAGTGACAACTTTCACATGAAGCTGTCTCAAGCCAATTCCGTAATAACATTGTCATAATGAAAGAAAAGCAAGACACCCTAAGTAACCTCAAGAAAATATTGTCTTAACGTACATACATATATATATACATAGAGAGGGAGGTAAAGTAAATATCAACTCACTTGTTGGCTGTAAATAAAGTAATCCTATAAAAAATACTATTATCCAAGTGGTATCCATGTTAAGGACTGAATATCGTCTAACAACAGCAAGTAGTAACCGGGCGGGATGTTTCGACAGATTGATTGCACTTAATTGAAATAAATGTCCTAAATCACTAACCGCACTCAATCGGATATTTCGAGTCGCACAATCACATTACAAATACAATCACATTCACATGGGCTTTTGTTTAAAACTATGCACGAGTTAATTCACCAAATAAGGATCAAAGGATTACACAACTTCCTTGCTACAATGGGATTGAATAACGCACTCAATACCCTCTAATTTGATTTAACGAACGAACAAAATATCCACGAGCACGTAAACCGACCGAAGGGACATTGCCGACGGCGTTTCCACAAATTCGCACTTGAATTCAAATCACTTTTTGTAGCCACTGATCCGTTTTGCAAATATTTCACCAAAATTTCACTTTAATTGGCTAAACCATGAGGCCATTCATACACGTTTTGCATATATTTTTTCAACATCATCAATTATTTTAAAATTTCCATACGACAAAATCACTATACTACTGGGCTACTCTACGGAGGGGCGACGACGCACGGTGGTAGTAGCAACAGGGGTTGTGGAAGTGGCAGCAGGTGGTATTGCGGAAGGTAACCAAATGCACATAAATCTACTTAATATTTCAATTTTCCTCCACTCGAACCGAATGAATTACACGCACTTGTTGTGCCCGACTATGAAGTTTATCCTAGACTGAAAGGGCCCGTTTCTGGAAGAGCGCAGCGACGACGTTATGGAAGGTACACACTGTGTGTGTACTCGTGAGACCAAAAATTGGGGAACTGAAGCGCTTGCTATGGGAGTGTGGTTATGTGTCACAAGCCTTCCAGTACGTACTCCCAGGATCTGCTCTGCTGTGTGATGATATTGAGTGGGTGATGGCGGGGTTTGATGTACAGTCAAATGTGGGTGAGGTAAAGGGCAAAGCTCATGTGTTGCGCTTCGAAATTGCAACAGTTTGGGAATCAACAATCTGTTTTCGGAGGGGAAATCCAAAAAGAAAAAAGCTTTAGACTCTTTCCAGCACGTGGGGACTGTAACCGTTTATGGGAAGTGAACTCTGGAATACTGGGGGAACAAGCTTGTGGGTGTATAGGTGTAGGGCATGCGCAGTACATGGCTACGAATCAACAGGCAGTTGTTTGTCACTTTGAATACGATGCTAAGGACCTGAAAAAAAGGTGTTGTCAGGATTTTGCGAAGCTAAGGCGATTAGTTTATAAGGTCAGGCTATGTAGGTGCAGCTCGCAGGAGTTGCATTGAGATAGTTCAGCGCGCAAGACCAATAACTAAGAATGAATTATGGTTGAGAGTCATGTCTCAGGG
The DNA here is from genome assembly GCA_905220385.1 of Xylota sylvarum. Lineage (NCBI taxonomy): Eukaryota > Metazoa > Arthropoda > Insecta > Diptera > Syrphidae > Xylota > Xylota sylvarum. The sequence continues at coordinate 64,668,472 of LR999958.1, read as the reverse complement.
AGTTTCATTTTTGTGTGAATTTTCTCGTGGATTAAGGACTGTAATAGTGTTGCGAGTGCAGCATAATTTAATTCGAAATTAGGGATTTCTTTGTGCACAGTGAATAATTATTTCCCCATTTCATTATATGTATATATGTCCCAAGGTTAGTGTAGTGACAACTACACACCATATTCAGAAAACCTTCTGGACTGGTATGGTTTGTGACTGGAGTACGTGCCTTGTGGGTTCAGATATCGACCGATGAACTTTGCTAAGCAGTCTGCACAGATATGCGAACCACAGTTTAAATGTATTAAAAGCAATGCAATGAGGTTAAGGGGAAGCAAATAGTATGTTGTAACTAGGTTGGTAGGTACAAAAGAGATAGGGTTCGTACCGGATACACTGAAATACCAGTGGACTGTGTGGAATTTTAATTTATTGAAGTAAAGTGAAATCCACGAATGATAATTATTATTTAGAGGTGGAACTATGGATCACATACATATGTATGTACATACATATGTAAGTACATAATCTCGTTGGTCAATCATACGAAAAAAGAAGTGTTTTTACTCATACGGAGAGGAGAGAACCGAACTTGTGCCCATAGGAGATACAAGTTTCAGGCATTGGTGAATAACGTTTAAAGGTGGCTTACACAAAATTGCCTCACTATTCACATGTAATGGTTTGTAAAAATATTTCAAGGAACAGTTCCCTTCCCATTATCAGAAACTAAACACCACCAACTTGACTCAAAGGAGACAGATCGATATCTACTTGGATAACAAATCAGACCACAACTAAAAGATTGTCCTATTTATCAACCTATTATGTAAACTTTGTTCCACCTGCATACGCAAGTACTTTAGGTACGAGAGAAAGAAAAGTTGCGAAAATATACTGTTGCGAATCTCTCGACTAGTGATAACAAAAAAAAAACCAAGAAACACCAACACACGACGGCAACAATTGGAGTAATTACTCGACACAAATCACCGGACACACGAAAACCAAAAAAACAGCTGTGCGATTTGACATCACGGAAGTTCTGTAAAAAACCAGCTAATTGATTAATTAAACCCAAATCAAATTGATAAGGGCTTAATTTGAATTCAGTCGTGAAGATTCTCTACAGTTCCAGAACGAATTCTGTCAAAATTCAAGTTGATGCCAGATGTTTCTAGATCGTTTGACGTACGGACGTACCAATCCATCATTGAATTGGAAGTCTGAAAGTCTATTGGAAGTGATCCGGTCTGATATAAATAGACGGAGTGAGGTAGTCCAGGGATGAGTTAAAAGTTCTGCGATCAGCCGTTTAATAGAATCTCAGCCAAGTAGCGATTGAAATTAAGTTTCGTGTATAATGCTAATTTTACGTTTAATAAAAAAGGTAAACCCTCTCGGAAACTAAATTAGTGTTTTCATTGAAATTTTCGACGCTTTCGGAAATTGTCCTTGGTTTTGTTCGCCGGCGCATCCATTTTGCCCACAATACTTACCCGAACACCAACTAATTTCCTCGAAGAATTTTCTCGTGGAAAATGTTTAGATACTCTCCAATTTTCTGCTTTTAGATTTAGATCTCTGAGTTGGATACGAGAATTACCTTTTTTTTGCACTTGGGGATATGGAACTCTAAAGTCAGATTTAGTTATAAACATGAGGTAAAGACTGATCCATGACCCGGAGAATTCACATAATCACGTTTACCAACCCTGCAGCGGATGTAGTCTTAAGATCACACATTTTGCTTAGGTGTTCGGATCACTTGGCGGATCTTCGTTGCTGACGTGGTTACTGCTGGTACGCGCACGGTTAACTTCTCATCGCTAAAGTGCCTTCTTGGCTTTCTTGCAAAGTCAAAGAAATTTCAGTAAAATGGGTAATACTTGCTTTTGTTATTTAGTAGTACAATGGTTCAGTTGCATCTGAATGCTACAATGGAGTGTTTCTAATGCGACAAAAAAAGGAAAATATCTACGCCCTACAAAGCTTATTTCCACACATTTTTTAAAATCTAAATTGGGATAATTGGAGCTGTGCATAGGCACTTTGACGTAAAGTAGTGATGTAAGATAGTTGCGCTTGATATTTCAAGAAACATTTGACAGAGTTTGACATCAACCTCTTTGCCTACATTGATTAGAAACTACTTTTCGGAACATTCAATTCAAGTTGTGTTGGTCGGTTATAAATGGTGGCTAATCGATTTTTCAGCAGCTCGTAATACGGTGATAAGTAGGACTAGGTTTTCAAGACTACTATCCAGGTGGTCGAACCGCAAACCAAATCGACCACATGCTAATAGATGCGAGGCACGCATCCAACATTTTAAATTTGCAAACTTTTGAAAGTGTAAATGTCGATTCTGACAACTTTTTGTTACAGACAAGTTTAGAGTTTGACTGTCCAATAAAAATAAGCTGCAAACCGAACAGAAAAAAAAATTCATCGTTAGAAGCCTTTGCAGGACTGAAGTAGCGAGAGCTTACAGAAGGCGTCCGAGCAAGAGACTCTCCACTGTGCATTCAGCATCCACAAACGTGTCTAAAATATATACGCAGATGCATTTGAGCGAACGCATCGACCACAGGATGATGTAACGTCCGATAGATGGCCATAGCTGTATTACATTATAATTTTAAGGAATTTTTTTTTTCATTTTACCATCTTCATTACCTACCCTCGCCGTTTTTTATAAAAGGAAACAAGAGGATTTTTTTTTTCACTCTTTCGTAAACTCTTTAATGAACTAATTATGTATGTAAGTGGTTTGCGTGGAGGAAAAATATGGTTGCATAAACGCAAAATGGATGGGAGTATTCGTATGAATGTAGATGTGGATTTGGATCGATGCAACAAATTGTCTATTTCTATTTATGTATTATTTAATTGATGTGAAGTAAATTTTTTAAATGCTGCTTTCGGTTTTAATGGTTTTTTCTTTATTAGTATTTCCTTAGCTTCTTTAATTGTCCACTTACAATATTTATAAGATGAGAATCATGAAAATTCGATGATCCCTGTATTCCGTAGAATTGAACCATGTGTATTCTTGAATATTTCTGTATCTTTTATACATTTTGATACTATTTCCGATGTAATGCTTGGTGGACCACAGTTGAAATAAATAATTTCGAAAATGTTTACATGTCCTTGGCAGATGTTATAAAACAGATCTGAGGGTGGTAGCTGTTTAGGTTCGCAGAGAAATAAAACACGTTCGATCGGTTTTTGATCTTTATTAGGACTAACTATAATAAGAATGGAGAAGAAAGGAAGAATGAAGCATGAGGGAAATATAGCAAAACAAAAACACCAAAAACAATCTGCGCCTATAAGTATGTTACGATATACATAGCTTGACGGCCAATGTGCTACGATATTATTGTGATATGATAAGTTATATGATTACGATACAAGGTTTTGTGTGTTCTGAGACAACCATTGAATCCAATAATAATAATATAATATAATCTAGTTTATTACAATGGTAAATACACTGGATGCTAACAATAAACAAATTCGGAAACACGTCTGAGTCTGCTGAGATTCCAGAACCGAAGTGAATTATAGCCGTTGTATTTCAAAAATCCCCTTTAGCGACTTGGGCGACGCGTAGTTGACAGAAAGCAGTACGGCAGTTCTGCCACATTACTCTCCCTCCAGTGACGAAGTCACGAATGTCAAATGTCAAACATCACTTTCTTCTTTCCATATGTTATATAATTTTTAAATGTGCCGGTTTTAATCTTTCCACAGATATGTTTCGTAGCTTGCCTTCGTTGTTGATAGTGAATAGCCTATCTGTTGTTATCTTTATGACCGGATAAGAACCCGAGTATGGTTGTTCCAGAGGTTTTCGGACAGCATCGCAACGGAGGAACACATGAGAGCATTTGTGTACATATATCCAGAAGCATGAACATTGTGTTGTTGGTGTGACGATGGTTCTCTACGAATATCTGTGGGTCGACAGAAAATTCTTCATTAATGTAAAACTCACATAGAACTCAGATTACGCCGCCGTATAACTTTTTAGCTGCGGACGGTTTGATGTCACTTTTGTAAGAAGTCCGCGATCTTAGTAGCACGGTTGTAAGTGCTTCTATCCATTTTAATTCCTGGTGACACATCAGTGCTAGCTTGAGAGATCTGTGCTCGATCATACCATTGGATTGTGGATGGTACGGTGACGTTCATATTCTTTAAGTACCGCACATGTTGGTTAGTGCATTAAACAATGCTGACTCAAACTGAGTGCCTTGGTCCGTAAGCAATGTCTTCGGTGATCCAAAACGTGCAACACAGTGAGTGTAAAATGCTGTTGCTACGGTATCAGCATTCATATCACTAAGAGGCATAGCTTCCGACCATCTAGTGAAACGATCGATCATGGTTAAGCAGTATCTATACGCTCGACATAAGGGCAAGATTATGAGGTCGATGTGTACATGATCGAAGCGATGATCTGGGACAGACATTGTGTTTGTCTGCAGACGGTTGTGCTGGTGAACTTTAGACAGTTGACATTGAATGCACGTACGTGACCATTTCAAAGCGTCTTTCTTGATGTTAGGCCAGATGTATATTTGGCGGAGTCGAGGGCTCGTAGCTCCTCCGCCCGGATGGGAAGGATTGTGGATAAAATTAAAAACACATAGCTGTAAGGGTGCTGATCATATATAATCTGATTATGTTGGTTGAAATATCGTAGTAAATTTGGCAACCTGGTTCTGTGGTTAGCTGTTAAGTTTAATAATGATTCGTTGGTATTGGTTAAAAAACCTTGCAGTTCTACGTCTTCCTGTTGTGATGATTGCAATATGTTAGGATCGATTTTGGATGGCAGGGATATTGCATTTATTCTTGACAGCGCATCCGCCACTGAATTGTCTTCGCCAGACAGGTATATGATATAAATATGTTGTGTACTGAGATATGTAATTCAGCTGTTTTAGTCGACGTTGCGATGCCTTTTTCGATTGCAGCTGGAAGGCGTAGGTGTGTGGTTTGTAGTCGGTCTGTGTTACGAACTGTCGACCATCGAGAAGACGTTTGAAAAATCTTACCGCGAGATACATTCCCAGAAGCTTTTGATCGTACATGCAGTACCTGGTTTGAGTAGCTGCATTGTATATGAAACTTTACGTGTCGTGTAAACTATACTTGCCAACTGTTCTACCAAAGATGTCCTCTTTTCCTACCTTGCCGTTAAAAGCACGATTTTAACGTCATAATTAGGACATTGCTCATATATTTTGTCAAGGAGTTCGTATAAACATTCTTTGATGGCGTCGTCCTTGTTCTCTGTGGGGGCATGAGCGCATATTAGACTTATGTTAGCGAATTTAGCCTTGATGCGCATTGTCATAAGACGTTCGCTGAAATGTCGAAAGCTCAAGACTTCTTGCCTAAGTTTGCCGCATATGATAAATCCACAATCTTCTTCCTATGATTCTTCGTAGGCTTCTTTCCTTGATTGTTCCTTGTGGCTTGAAACTTTTCTTTGTAATAATAAAACTTTATGGCATTTTATTTTTTGTTGAGTTCATTGAGATATTTTTTTTAACGCAGACGGCATAGACATCTTCGTTGCCACCGAGCTGTTATAGAGGCTTTTACGGCAATCTAAGAAAAGGCGAAACAAGTTGGGATCGAAGTAAATGAGGAAACCTATGAATAATAACAGTAACTTCGAAGTGGTTGAACTTCCTATACTAATGACACCTTAGTGGAGATTCGGTAAAAATGTAAATCGCTGCTAGTTCGGTTGGACGAAAGAAATGAGTTCAGAACTTATAACTCAGAAAATAAAATCCATGCTTTACAAAACATTCACCCTTCCACTGCGAGATGGAGCCGAGTGCTGGACTAGAAGGAAGGCAGAGTAGATATTCAAAAATTTTGAGAGAACATTTTTTCGTCGGATATTGGGTCCCTTATGTGAGGAGGACGAATGGAGGAGAAAATACAATCAAACTATATAAGCTGTGCCAAGATATGGATGTAGTCCAAAGAGCCAACACTGTCTGGACTACATCGAGCAAATAGGCAGTAATGCCCCATGCAAAGAGGATCTTCGATCCACACCCCTGAAGGCTGTTAATCCTGAAGAATCTATAAAACTTTAGCATAAAGTCATGCAGTTTTTTTTTTTCTTTGTTTTACCTTAACTTTGGTCCAGGACTAGACCCTGACATTAAACATCGACTCATTGATAAGACGTTAGGCAAATCGTATAATTCACTTTATTATTTTAGCGGCTGGTTGAAAAAGGCATATCAGGGATCATTCACAATAAACCTAAACGTTAATCTGAACCCAGTTGACCCAACATTAATATCCTCTATTAAATCTGTCCCTCAAGTTAATGTTTGCCTCATCTGAAGTTATCGGTTCATAGAGGATACGTTTATCTGTCGCAATTCTAGCAAGATGGTGCATATACTTATGTATCTATGATAGGTACGTTTTTCGAGTCTGATAGGTAACCATGCGCATCGTGATATAAGAATGTCTCAGGTAGAGTGTATCCACTTACCCCAATGTTTCTAAAATACGTATTTAGTGTAAGGGTAAAATAAGGCTGACAAGTTTGTTCACGGTAACATTAACTAACCGCGCAAGGTGTTTCCTTACACATGTGAAACATTCAAAAGTCTCTCATTGAAAATCGGAACTTGCGCATCTATGTATGCATGTATGTATATTTATGCATGCATTTTTGGTTTGTGGCTATCGGTGGCATTGTGAAGTTTGTTGAACTTCCGGTTTCTGTTTATTTTAGGATGTTTGTGCGATTTATCTTGAATATCTCCCTTTTAGAAAATTTCAGCTTTCGAGCACAATAAACTTCTGACCTCTTGGCAGATACACATATTAAATATTTTAAACGCTTGTGATTGGGAACTATCAATTTCCAGTTATTGAAAAACTTTCATTTATTATTATTTCCCATGAATTCACGAAGGATGGTCATAATAAAACATTCAGCCTTGGAATCTCAATGAAGTCTCCTTGTCTGAACTTTACAAACTCAAACCACCTATCAATGTATGATTAAACAGCTGAAGCAATCAAAAAATCAATTTATCTACAAACAAATAGTTGTCTGAATTACTAAATTATTTTTTGTAAATTAACTTTTTTGAAGCCTGAATGAGTTACAATGTAAAAATGAAAATTATGAATGAAAATAAATCGAAATCAAATCTTAAAATCTAAAAAAAAGCATTATTTTTTATTTTTCTAAATATCATCGGTGAAAGGCGAAATGTTATTGAAACTCAATGGGCAATGATGATGGAGCAGTTGATCACAATTTTCGTCTCGCAAATGAGGAAAGTGCTTTCTGTCATGCTCGTCTAATCTGGAAATATAAATTACAATTTCAGTTTAAATTTTTTAGTTTATTCATGTATTACATAAGTATTACTGACCCCGTAAAAATTTCTTTTGCATTTTATAGCCTAAGATCAATTAACTTTTTTAAGGAAGGAGTTCTGTTCTGTACTCAGGTAACTTGTGTTTACCGTACTTTGTAAAAAAATATTTCTTATTTAAAAGACATTTACTGATTACGAAACTTATTTAATTCTTGTATAGTACAAATTAAAGCTACAAAATAAATTGTTTTTGGACCTAAGACTATTACGCGCAAACTAAACACTAAACGAAAATCAACGTATGTACATACATAGAGGGATGATTGTTACATTTCCACGTACTGATCATAAAGTGCTTTAACTCTGTTTTTTTGAATCCTCGTAGCCAGTAAAGGTAAATTTTACACGTAAAACAAATACAACAACCTACTGGCGAAAATTTTTTTGTTTTTCTCCCCAGCAGGAGAGCTGGAGGATAGGAATTCATCAACATGTTGCGCCGAAAACAATGCTTTTATTTACAGACGTTGGTGTCACTGCGAAAATGTTCGGTTTCGTAGGGAGTGTTCGTATAACGATGACCCAATTATATTTTATTTTGCAAAGTCCTCCTGATTGGCCGGAAAATAAATTGGAGTCAATTATGGAATTCAGTGAAATAATTGTATTCCATTTTTCCATCAAAATAATAATGATATGGAATTTCAGGATAATAATAATAATAAAATAATTTTTATTTTAATGAGTATGAGTAATATAAAAAAACAAGATAATAACAGTATTAACAAAATTGCTTTTCCATAAGTTACATATTTACAATCAGAAATTACTTTTACGAATTAATGCACATCAGGAACATAGCCAGCTAATGTTATTGGACCGAAATCATACGTACCAAACTGGGGTATACAAATTCACCTGGGTATAGCCTACTGGGGATGATCCAAATGAACTACTGGCTAGCAAAGTTTAAAAAAAAACACGGCTGTTAATGAAATAAAAATCCCGATTTGAAAAGAGAATTATATTACGCATTAAAGGTAATACATGTACATTTGTATGTCCATGTATGTAGGAAGCATAAGAATCCAGGTTTCATTACAAATGGACAGCTCAGTTAAAAGACTAATTTCGCTTGTTTTGGATTGGCAATACTCTTTAATTTAATGTTCAACGTTATTGTTTTTTATCAATAAGACTCTTTGGTTTTTTTAAATAGTGACAATATATTCCAAATACGTAATATAAACTTACTTACTTACGTAGGTGGCGTTACAGTCCGCGGTGGACCTGGGCCTCAAACAACAAGCCAGCTTGATCCTCAGATAGCTGCCTCCAGTTTCGTTCGCACACCAAGTTGGTTGAGGTCGTTTTCCACTTCAGCGCGACACCTTAGGCGAGGTCTTCCTCTACTGCGTCTTCCCTCTGCTGAATTGTTGTCCATCCACTCAACATGACCCAACGATCTTAGTCGTTGTATTCGAACTCTTCCGACTAAGTCGATGTCGCTTTATAACTAGTACACCTCATGATTGTATCTTCTTCTCCACTCTCAGTCTATGCAGACTGGAACAAAAATCATCAATAGTATTTTTCTCTCATAACAACCGAGAGCGGTCTAATCCATTCTTGATATAGTCCATGCCCCTGCGCTGTAGAGCGCGACTGGGATTATCAGGGTCCTATTATTTTAGTTGTTTGAGAGAGGGCTTTGCTACACAATTGCCTTCTTAGCCCAAAGAAGCGGCGATTGGCAAGAGATAATCTTCATTTGATCTCAGGGCTGGCGGATCCTAGGTAAACAAAGTCCTTAATTACCTCAAAGTTATATCTGTCGAGAGTGACGTTCTGTCAGAGGCGTAGGTGTTGAGTGTCCTCTTATGCTGACAGCATATACTTCGTTTTGCCCTCATTAACCGTTAAACCTATCTTAAACGCTTCTGTCTCAATACTCACAAAAACACTACTGCCATCACGCTTTGTTCTTCCTATTATGTCAATACCATCGTCATATGCGAGCACTTCCACGGACTTTTGAAAGATTGTGGCTCTGATGTTGACTTCTGACTTTTGAGCAATCTCTTCAAGTATGATGTTAAATAAATAACATAACAGTGCGTCGCCTTGTCTGAATCCTTTTTTGACATCAAAGGTCTCAACGGACGAGTTTGGCAGGGATGCTAAAACTGGCTCTATACAGCTCTTCCCCGATGCTTTTAGAGGCGGCCTTAAAATCGATAAAAAGGTGGTGTGTATCGATTTGATATTCCTGGAATTTTCCAAGATCTGCCATAGTGTGAAAATTTGGTCGATGGTGGACTTTCTTGGCGTAAAATCATACTGATATGGACCAATAAGGTTGTTGACAAAAGATTTAAAGCGTTCACACAGAACATTAGATGTTGTAGGCGAAGTTGAGGAGACTTATTCCTCTATGGTTGGCGCAGACCCTCTGCGCCATTGTTTGCCCAATCCTTTCTTGATTGGGCAAACAATGCTAAGGTTCCATTTATCGGGCATACTTTCGTTCGACCATATATTGCAAATGATTTGGTGCATACGCATTACCAAGTCAGGCCATCAGTTCCAGCAGCCATATATAATTTCAGCTTAGATATCGCTATCTTAACTTCATCCAGGTTGGGTGGACGGAAATGTTAGTTATCATCGTCCAGATCGAATGGTTCATTTTGCCTGACAGCGGAATTTTGGTTATTTTCGCCGTTATGCAGTCTGCAGAAGTGGTCTTTTCATATCCTCAATATCGACTGCGTTTCCTTCTTCGTCCCTGCAGACTTCGGTTTTAGCCTTGACACGTTCTTCTTATCTTCTGTTAAAACTTCCGAACCTCATTTCTGCAATAGCATCTCTCTATTTCCTTAATCGCGTGCTTCTCAAGCTCCTTCTTTTTTCTTCTAATCGCAGAGCTCGCAGACAGCTCTGGTCCTTCTATACAGCGCCGCTGAATTTACTTACCGGCAATCTTCGTCGAACCAAGGTTTTCGCTGTGGTGGCCAAAAGAAATCCAGCACAGATGCCGCATCCCTGATGGCTTTTTGGCAGTGGCATAGGACCCCTTGAAAGATTAAGGGACACTCGATAAGAAAAGGCTCTGGCGATCTCTTGGGATTACAGTTTTTCAATGTCAAACTTCCTCACAATATTTCCTTGTCTTCGCGATGCTCTGGATATTCGCATCCGTACCTTGGCTACAACAAGGTAGTGTTCCGAGTCGATGTTTGCTCCTAGGATGGTTCGGACATCCACCATACTGGACGAGTGCCTTGCGTCGATCGCAATGTGATCAGTCTGGTTGACAGTTTGTTAATATTGAGATGTGGGAATCGAGTGCTAGCCACTACAAGATTTTGGCCCACTGCAAAGTGGATTAGCCTGAATCCGTTATCGGAGGTGGTGTCGGGCAGACTATGCTTTCCGACAGTACTACCAAAGATGACCTCCCTTCCTAGCTTTGCGTTAAAATCACGCAGGAGAATTTTGACACCATAGCTCGGGCACTCTAGGAGATCGTAGAAGCTGTCTTTGGTATCGTCATCTTTCTCCTCTGCGGGGACATCAGCGCTTATCAGGTTAATGTTAGCGAATTTAGCCTTGATGCAAATTGTTACCAGACGCTCGTTTACATGCCTGCAACTCAAAACTTCTTGGCCAAGTCCGTCTCCAATAACAAAAAAAAAAATACAAAAACACAAATATTTGGCGCAACAGGTCTATGGGACCCAGGGCGTAGCTTCTCGCAACCATTCATCTTATGTGCGTTATATTCTATACACGAATGGAAGGGACGGACCTACTGTTTAATTCCGATTCCGAAGTGCAATTTGAAAAGTATGACATTTATCTCTCGGATGTTTGTCAGATGATTCGTGAAACAGAGGCCGAAACCATCGAAAATGTATTGACAAATTGGGTTGACAGGATGGCCTACTGCCAAGCCAGACAAAGTAGTCATTTGAATGAAATAATATTCCATAATTAATCGGAAAGCTTATTCTTTTCAATAAAGCAACAAACGTAAAAAAAATTATTGAACAGTGTTGTTTTTATACCCTTTTCAAAAAGACCAACAGAATACTAGGTATTATTGATTACAAGGAATTTGAGATCCATTATCTCGTTCAGCCCTATTGGTTACCAGATGCCACACTTCGAAAATCGATTTCCTACTGGGTCTTTTGTTATACATACCACCTCGCTAATCTACATCCAAAAAGAAGGAAAGACAATTATTAAAAAAAAAAATTTCCAGTAACATGCCGATACATTTCCACAAATTGCTGGCGAAATACGTGCTTCGAACGTGTTCGCAAAGGTGAAACGAAAAGAAATATTTTTGCAGTTTTTTCATTAAAATAAACTAAAATATCCAAGGTATATTTTTTATTGTATATAAAATTGATTGTAAATATATACATACATACATACGTAATTATATTCAGGCGAAAAACATAACTTTGAAAGACTTTCGTCTTACTGCAGCCCAGCGCAACTAGTGCACTCTGCTCAAATACAAAACAAGTTCGCAAATTGAAACGTGAACAAGTTTCAACAAATTTTACCACTGAAGTTGTGATGTGACGAGACTGTAATAGTTTCTTGGCCTTTCATAACCATATCCTGCAGGAGAACAGGGACACATGCATATATATGTATAAACATTTTTGCAAAAAAAGTAAAACTTAGTCAATATTTTTTAAAAAGAAATGTTATTTTCGTTTGTGTCTTAACTACTATAAAATCGAAAACGCCTAGACCACAAAAGTCGTTTAAATCACAGTTTCTCAAAAACCCCTACCTACATGAAAAGACTTGAAATTTTGCACAGTAATTCATTATGATCTGAATATGCGAGAAGGAATTTTCCAAAATTTGAGGTCTAAGTGGGAAAAAGGGGGTTAATATCGTTTTCCGTCATCAAAAGGTGATTATACAGCCCTAACTCAACAATGGCGTATCGAATTTAAAAACAACTAAAAAGTTGTTTTTAGTAAATTTGTTCACAACTCATATAAGCTATAAATCATTCTTCTGCGTTGTTCTGAAGCTAAGCAATGCTCAAAACAATTGTTTTATGTGGTTGAGATCAGATTGTGCTGGACACTTCATAACAGCCGTATGGTTTTCGTTAAGGTTAGGGATGTGTTTAGGACCATAGTTATATTGGAAAATCCATTGGCCGTAGTCCATAGGATTCATGTGCTTTAGTTTTGTCCACTTAATTTTTAATGTGTTCTGATTTTTTTTTTATATTTCAAATACAGTGAACCAAAAAAAAAGTTGAACACCCGATGTACCTCATTTGTCAACTGAATATCTGTAAAACCTGTAAAGTTATCAAAACCAAACAAATGACAATCAATAAATCAATAAATCAATTTTTAAAAAGTTTTATTAAATTTTGTTGAATTCAAAAATTGTACTTGAAAATAAAGAAAAACAAAAAATCTAACTTTTTTAATGCCAAAAAAAAACTTGAACACTTCATTTTTTATACAAAAGAAATAATTTAAAAACGAAATAATTAAAGACTAGTACTTAGTATGAAGTCCTTTAGCCTCCAAGACAGCTTCCAATCGTCTTCCCATAGAAAAAACCAAGTTTTGAGTCACAGTTTTTGGTATGTTTTCCCATATATTTTGAAGAGCGTTTTTGAGATCTGTTTTGCTATGGATGGCTCTCTCTCGCAGTTTTTTTTTCCATGTACGCCCACAGGTGTTCAATTGGATTTAAATCCGGGCTCTGCGGTGGATGGGGCAATACTTTTTTGGTGTTATAAAGGAGCCATTCTTTGACAATGTACGAAGAGTGTTTTGGGTCATTATCATGAACGAATTGAAAACCGTTAGCGAGTCCCAATTTTGAAGCTGTTTCTGGTAGATTTTGCTTTAGAATATTGAGGTAATCTATTTTATTCATAGTGCCCTCAACAAACACCAAATTCCCAACGCCATTTGAACCGAATGCACCCCACACCATTACACTGCCCCCTCCATGCTTTACCGTGGTATTTACATTCTGCGATTCGAGAGCTGTTCCTTGTCTCCGCCACACAAATCGTTGACCATCGGATCCGAATATGTTAAATTTTGATTCGTCGGTAAATATAACGCTATTCCAAAAGTCCTGGGGCTGTCCTACAAATTGTTTGGCGTAATCTAAACGTTTATTGACATTCCTTGGCGAGAGTAGGGGCTTGTTTCTGGGTTTATAGGCCCGTAAATTCTGGGAATGTAGGAAATTACGGACAGTCTGAGCATGTACAGTCACAAGTGAGTCCCTTTCTAACTCCTCTGCGATTTTAACAGCTGATATTTTCGGATTTTTGGCTACCGACCTAAGAATCTTTCGTTCTGTTTGCTGTGATGAAATTTGTTTCGGTCTGCCACTTCCACGAGGTCTTTCTAGAAATCCATTTCTAGTACATGTTTTTATTATATAATGTACTGAAGACAATGGTTTCTTCACAGCTTCCGCAATTTGACGAAAACTATTCCCTTCACTCCTCAATTTAAGAATTATTTTTTTCAAATCAGTGGATGTCTGTTTTTTTCCATTTCTCTAGATGAGTATTATAAAAATTATGTCTGAACACGGTTAAAGTAAACAACACACTGCTAATATTGTAAAAAATGCGAAAACAGGGGAAAAAATCCTGTAACGGTATTTACCAATTAAGGTTTACAAGGCATTCAAGTTTTTTTTTGGCATTCAAATTTGCTCCATTTTGCCTTTTCTGAGAATTTAACTATCTTAAACTTTAGTTTTAGAGAACTAATAAAGTGATTCAATATACTATAAAAATTGTTAATTTTTTGCTATTTGTTTGATTTTGATAGCTCAATTGCTAAGATAATGACCTGAGAAATCAATAACAATTGGCGTTCAACTTTTTTTTTGGTTCACTGTAAGTTAAAAGTAATAATACAATTCTTAGTGTTGAATGGCCAAAAGCTACTGATGCGAATATATCTCAGCACAAGCACTCTCACAGTAGCCTCCCACTATCAACTCCTACTCTAAACATCCGCGTTGGTGGCTACTGGGTACCGACTGGAGATTGGGTAACCAACCGCTTTGGAAGGTCGTAGGGGTTTCCAATACTGAGCTAGGGTGTTGGAGAAGAGTTGGTGGCGGATGGGCCAATAGGCCAACGGAAGCGCTCTTATCGAAGCGGGTTACTGATTCCGGAAAATTCGGCTCCTTGTCCTAGCGGTGTTAAAGGGGACTGGTCCTCCAGGTTGGAGGTCGTGCGTCGTGGTAACTTCTCTACCAGGTAAAAAACCAGTAGTTACTAAGTAACAACAAGCCTTCGGATCTGCACGTGGAATGTTCGGACGCTTAACAGGCCGCGTGCAGCCGAACAACTAGCAGAGGCCCTAGACTGCTATAATGCAAACATCACCGCCATCCAGGAAGTGCGATGGGATGGACCGGGCAAAAAGAGGATGGAAAACTGACGTATACTATGTTGATGAGCAGAAACAGCACTTATTCGTATGTGGATTTGTCATATTCGGTAGACTTGGGCAAGAATTCTTAAGCTTTCGACACGTGAGCGAACGTCTTATGACAATCCGCATCAGGGCTAAATTCGTCAACATAAGTCTAATATGCGCTCATGCTCCCACAGAAGACAAGGACGACGCCACCAAAGACTTTTTCTACGAGCTCCAGGACAAAAATATAAGAAATGTCGTAAGTATAGGAATAGAGGACATTTTTGGTAGGACAGTTGAGAAGCATAGCATACACGACACCACGTCTGACAACGGACCTAGGCTTATTCACTTCGCGGTGGGGTGTAACGTCACTATAGCAAGCACACGGTTTTCTCACCTCAATATCCACAGGGACATGGCGGTCTCCTGATCATTAAACGGTCAACCTAATTGATCACATTGCGATCGACGCAAGGCATGCTTCCAGTATTCTGGTTGTCCGAACATTTCGAGCAGCCGACACCGACTCGGATCACTACCTTGTTGCAGCCAAGGTACGAATGCGGATATCGCAAACACAACAAAGAAGAATTACTGCGAGAAGATATAATATCGAAAAGTTAACCGAACGCGTATCCCGAAATCACGCATCGACTTCTATGCCACCAGCATCAAGGCCAGTGGCAACGCTGCCAACATGCCATCAGAAGTGCCGAAACTGATATGCTGGGTTTCACATGACCACCACCAAAAAGCCCCTGATTTGACGAAGAATGCCTGCAAGCACATGCAGCTAAACAAGAGGCGTATAAAGCGGCATTGCAAAGACGGACGAGAGCGGGTCGCGACCTCTACGAGCAAAACAGCCGGGAAAAACATCGGCTTCTAAAAAAAAACAAGGAAAAAGAGCACGAGAAGAACGTGTCAGGCCAATAAGACCCATACAGAAGCCTGTAGAGATGAAGAACGAAACCTCGTAGTATAGTCACAGTCGGTACTGAGAATATGGAAAAACTTCTTCTGCAGACTATATAACGGCGACAAGACCAACATCCCGCTGTCAGGCAGAATGAACTATTCAATCTAGACGAAGATAGTCAATACTTCCGTCCTTCTGACGAAAATGAAGTGAGGAGAGCAATGTCCAAACTTAAGTCCAACAAGGCTGCTGGACCTAACGGCTTACCAGCCGAGCTGTTCAAAGCATCTGGAAATGACCTGGTAGAGAGCATACACCAACTCATTTCTAAAATATGATCAGATGAGTGTATGCCTGATGAATGGAATCTCAGCACCGTTTGCCCGATCCACAAGAAAGGAGATCCCCTCTCACCGGGAAACTCAACATCGACGAATTAGACAGAACGTCACAATCGACAGCTATAACTTTGGGGTAGTAAGGGACTTTGTCTACCTCGGCTCTGCTATCAAACGAAGAATAACTCGTGCCAATCGATGTTTCTTTGGGCTGAGAAGGCAATTGAGTAGTTAGGCTCTATCCTGAACAACAAAGGAGACTCTATATAAGACCTTGTTCATCCCAGTCCTCTTTTATTGTGCTGAAGTATTGACTTTATCGAACACGGATAAAGATATCCTCGGTCGTTTCGAGAGAAAAATTCTTCGTAAAATATTCAGTCCCGTTTGCGTTGACGGAGAAAATTCAACGACGAACTATACGAGCTGTATAGCGACTTCGACCTAGTCAAAAAACTACGCTTCAGACGTATGAGATGGCTAGGACATGTAGAGCCAATGGACACCAGTTCTCCGTCCCGAAGAGTCTTCGAATCAAATTCGGAGGGACAACGCATCAGAATAAGACCTCGCGGTAGGTGGCGCGCACAAGCATAAGCGGACCTCAACCGACTTGGAGTGCGCAACTGGAGGCAGTTAGCTATGGACCGAGCTAACTGGAGAGGCTTGTTGGTTGAGGCCCAGGTTCACCCCGAACTGTAGCGCTACCTAAGTAAGTAAGTTGTGAATGGAAGACTAATATAATTTGGATTAGAAAAAAAAATAGAACTAAAAAACATACAGAAAAGCTACAATCCGTCTGGAACGGATCGTATCGTACCCTATCCTCCTCTCTATAAAGTGGGCGTGGCCAAATTGCATTTTGTACTCAAATATAACTATAATGTCGAACATTTGAGGATGTTACATGTAAAATTTTATCAAAATAGGTTTTTTGATGATAACGCCCCAAAAAGGGGGCGTGGCCAAAACGGTTGTATGGGTGAATTGTAGGGAATCTGAATACCTAAATATTTGGTCTTAACAAAATTTTTCGGTTTCATATAATTTAGTGAAGTTATAAAAAAGTAGGCGTGGCAGTGGGCGGATGTAAAAAAATTTTACACTTGTACTGTATCTTTTTCTTGGAAGCCCAGATATGAAATTTCAGCGTCCTAGTTAAAAATTTAAGGCCCAAAAATCGGTTTTGTGATGAAAACGCCCCCAAAAAGTGGGCGGGGCCAAAACTTTTGTATGGGTGGATTGTAGGGAATCTAAATGCCTAAATATTTGGTCTTAACAAAATTTTTCGGTTTCATATAATTTAGTGAAGTTATGAAAAAGTGGGCGTGGCAGTGGGCGGATTTAAAAAATTTTTACACTTGTGCTGTATCTTTTTCTCAAAAGCCCAGATATGAAATTTCATCGTCCTAGCTCAAAATATAAGGCCCAAAAAGCGGTGACATACGGACGGACGGACGGACGGTCATCGCTCAATCGATTTCGCTATTGATGCTGATCACGAATATATATACTTTATAGGATCTATCTCGATTATTTCTCTATGTTACAAACTATGTGTCAAACTTAATATACCCTTAGGATAGGGTATAAACATTATCATACGAGATAATGAGATGGTTGTTTGGTTAAGACCGGCCCTCGATGGCAAAATGCACTTAGACCAGATGAGGTCCATTGTGCTGCCGATGTGTAAGGTGGGTGGATCACCCTCTTATTCTGGGAACCATCGACTCCTTTGTATGAAGGAGCTAATCTTAGCCTTGCAGGCGTTTTTGAGATCGTTTAGATCACTGAATAGGTACTCGCCTAATGTAGCCTTCCTAGTGTTGGCGAGTGTAGGACACGTGCACAGGAGGTGACTGATAGTCTCCTCTTCCTCTTCGTTCATACAGCTTCTACAGAAGTCGTTGTAGGGGATGCCCAATCTTTGAGCATGTCTTCCTACAGGACAGTGTCCAGTGAAGGTGTTAACTATCTTGGAGAGGGTTGTCTCTTATATTTTAGGAGTCCAATGGACCTGGTTTAGCAGTGTGACATTCATCAAGTTGATGCCATCGACGGTTGGTCTCCTTCTCCGCGTCAGCGTACTTCATAATGACATAACAAGCGATTTCATCACTGTATCCGGTAGACCGGTAGATCAGACCCCAATCGGCGTATCCTTTGTTTTCTTATATTTGCAAGATTCCGATCAGTTTTGCATATACTTATGTAAGTGTACAGGTAGAAAATGGAGAAAGAGTATACTCTTCAGAATAACGTTATGCAAAGAATCAAAAATCTCCAAAGTCTACATTAATGGAATTTTTCAAACTAAATAGTCTCGATTACTTCGCCCAATACCTTTTGTATGATTTTGCAAGCTACTTTATTATGTCTGGAGAAATAATAATTTTGTAAGATGAAGCAGGGGGCGGTAGTACCTTGCACTCTAAATAAAAAAATTTCCATGTACTCGCCACTCGGTATGCTTTATAGTTCATCCGAACAACGTCGAGTGATTTGATGTCCTGCTTCACGAAATTCGAGGGTCTACATCATTTTTAAAGTAGCTGCTTACATTCACCCTACATTCCATTCAGCTTGGAGGGTAGTGGTATTGATACTGTCACAACCACAGTCCATAATTTATCCAAAGTGATACCGGGAAGCGAGGATGCGAGTTATGACATGAAATGTCATCTACATTTTCAGTTAGTTTGACGTTCATATAGAACGTCGTTTTATTTTAATTGTTAAGATAGTTCAATTTAAAATAATATATCATGTCTAAAAATATGGTTTGAGGAGAACGAAGTTGGAGACCAATGGATAGTTCCAACATTATGGAACTGAGTCTTGAGATGAAAGACAGTTGAATTATAGTTCAATTGCAAACTTCATTCGAATATTCTGATAAATATGATGAATTTGTGAATATAGAAATCCATTCCTTAGCGTGACAATAGGCAGATGAATTGCTAAAATGTCCAGATTTCATGTTTCTTTTGTATGAATTTTAGTTTATAGTAAAAAATTTAGAAAACATACAGAAAAGCTACAATCCGTCTGGAACGGATAGTATGATACCCTATCCTCCTCTCTATAAAATGGGCGTGACCAAATTGCATATTGTACTCAAATATAGCTATAATGTCGAACGTTTGAGGATGTTACATGTAAAATTTTATCAAAATAGGTTTTTTGATGATAACGCCCCCAAAAAGTGGGCGTGGCCAAAACTGTTCTATGGGTGAATTGTAGGGAATCTGAATACCCAAATATTTGGTCTTAACAAAATTTTTCGGTTTCATGTAATTTAGTGAAGTTATAAAAAAGTAGGCGTGGCAGTGGGCGGATGTAAAAAAATTTTACACTTGTACTGTATCTTTTTCTTGGAAGCCCAGATATGAAATTTCAGCGTCCTAGTTAAACATTTAAGGCCCAAAAATCGGTTCTGTGATGAAAACGCCCCCAAAAGTGGGCGTGACCAAAACTTTTGTATGGGTGAATTGTAGGGAATCTGAATGCCTAAATATTTGGTCTTAACAAAATTTTTCGGTTTCATATAATTTAGTGAAGTTATGAAAAAGTGGGCGTGGCAGTGGGCGGATTTAAAAAATTTTTACACTTGTACTGTATCTTTTTCTCAGAAGCCCAGATATGAAATTTCATCGTCCTAGCTCAAAATTTAAGGCCCAAAAAGTGGTGACATACGGACGGACGGACGGACTGACGGACGGACGGACGGACGGACGGACGGACGGACGGTCATCGCTCAATCGATTTCGCTATTGATGCTGATCACGAATATATATACTTTATATGGTCTATCTCGATTATTTCTCTATGTTACAAACTATGTGTCAAACTTAATATACCCTTAGGATAGGGTATAAAAATGCTACTAACGTTGTTTGTATTCTTTTGATAGAAATCTTTAATGTAAGTTTTACCATGGAAATGGTAACTGTTTGTGTTTAAACTTAAAAAACAGACTAAGAGAAACCGCTAACAGTTCTGCTTTTTGATCATTAACACCAAACATAAAGTATCTATAATTCACATTAACAATTATAATTGACCATTGTTACTCACCTGAAAATATGACGCAGTAATTTAAATAACATTCCGTTAGCCATTTGTCCATCGGAGGCTCTTGTAGCTGTACAAAATGCTTTCAAAATGCAAGCCTGCCCATCTATTCCATGCCTGTAATTAGAAAATTGGTTATTTTTTTCAAAATTGAATCTCAGGTGATATTGTACGCAATGATTGCAATAACTGACATGTTTAAAAGTTGCTGCAACACTTCATATGTATCTCGGCGATATGGTCGAATTAGTTTGTTCTCATTTAAAATATTCATGTTGGCCTTAAAGCCAACAGCATGAGCCCAAATTGATCCCCACGTAAAAACGTTCTCCTTTATGTTCGCACGAAACTGTATAAAGATATATTACTTATAATCACTAGTTAAAAAGAAAAAAAAAATGCACTAAACATACAAACATGCGAGTTGATTTTAAAAAGTCTAAATACCGTTTCTCACGGCTAAGCACTGAACTATTATTTGCAACTGGATTACAATTATAACTAGTACTTGACGAGTAAGTAAAAAACATGAGTAAAATAAGAACTATGTCGACTTTCATTATAAGGTAGTCGATGCAGTTCTTTTATGTATCGGACCAAATGATACGATGTGTTTTCGCTTTGAAGAATAATAGGTATCTGATTTAGATGTGATTATAATGTCACTCAATCTTCAATTATTTGAACTTCAAAGTGTCAATAGATGATAAATATTGAGTACATAGTAAGTCATAGTAGTATGATAATCATCACCTATTGACATATATAATTTCGAAGCTAGTCTTTGTCGAAATGATCAGTGTAAGAAATCTGTCCCTGCAGTAAGAATTGTCGACTCGATGACATTAAAGCGGGTTGTTTTATTGTTACTTCATCGAACTTGAACTCGAACTTGTGAATGCACATATGCAAAGAACTTCAAGATGATTTAAACAAAGAAAATAGAGATCGGGCTTGGAGCATAATCAAATTCGGATTCATCTGTCAGGTTGGATCTATTTACGTTTGAATCTACATACATACATATGTATCTATTTCCCAATATCATTCTGCCGAGTTTGCATTTTTTTGAGTGTGCTGAGCTAAATTAAATATTAGGTTAAGAGGTTTTGTATTGAAATTTTAAGCAAAGTGGAACAGTTCATTGTAATCCTCTAAAGTGCATTTCACTTCCATTCAGTTAATTTGGTGACTAACGATTCGGCCTCCATGTTGCTTTGTGGATAATTTTGATTTGCAATGAAAGAACATTGCATAATGTACCATGCTTTCAAAGAGTTCAAGCTCCAAGCATTGTATCCATAGTAAATATATGTATGTATGTACATATGCGCATACATATGATAACTTGGCCTCTTTTTTGTAAATTGGAATTATAAAGAACTATAGTTTTCGGGGCGTCAAAATCTGAAAACGTAGTTTTGTAATTCTCGATGAAATAAGACCAAATTTTTAAGTACCAAAAATCTCGTTATCGTCTAGTTTAGGAAATATGGAGGTTTAAAAATTAAATTTTTTTTTTGTGATTTCTCTTATAATACAAGTTTTTGTCGTGGAACCGAAATTGTTTGCATAGTTTTAGGAGTTTTTTTGTCTCCATATGTGTACAGATATGAATATGTATGTATGTCCATATGTATATGTATATTTTTTAGAGAGATTTCGAACCAGACCACAGTGTTGGGTCCCTTTTAGTCTCACTTCTAAGGTCCATCTTTGCCCGAGAGTCTCTCTAGATTTCTCCACAGTTTCTATCTGACTTTGTTTCCTTTGGTCAACGCTAGCATCTGTTTAACAGAAATCTAGTTCATTCTCTGGATATCTACCCAGTGGCTCCCCAGGACCTACCTTCTTCTGCTGGCTAGCGCCGGACATTGGCACAATATATACGCTGCCATCCGAACGTCATTCAGACATAGTTCACAGGCGTCATCCTCCCAAAGACCCATCTTCTTTAGGTGATACCCGAACTTTCCATGACCTGTAGATAACGCTACCACCCATTTTAGTGTTCTTTGCCCTAAGCTTAGAACTTCTCTGTGAGTGGTGCCAATCGGCATTTTAATAGCCATTTTCGCCTGCCTGCAACCTTCCACGGTTGACCACCTTCTTAAGTGTTCCGCCGCGGCCCAGTTGCTAATTAGGTGCTCTACCATCCCTCTGCAAATTGCAGCAAATGGTTCTGGATCATAGAGCACAGAGGTTGACCCTTGCTTTGCTAGAGAGTCCGCCTTTTCGTTGCCCTCAGTCTCTAAGTGATCTCTCACCCATAGCAGCGTCATCTTATTTCGAGATGAGCACTCATTGAGTTTATGAACACATTCCAATGCGAGTGATGTATTGATATCTGTTTGGTCTATGCGTCTAATCACTGATTGCTTGTCCAGTGCTATAGTTACGTTCTTATCCGCAACCTGACCTTCTTATAGGTGATCCAACGCATGCAACAGAGTAATCATTACGGCTTGATAGACTGAGATATATTTCCCAAACTAATAAGACAGGCTAGTTCCAGTTCTTCTGAGAAGATACCTGCCCCCGCTCTGCCATCCATCATGGACCCACCTGAATATCTAAATGTTTTGTCTTAATTAAACTTTTCGATTTCTTGTAAAATATTTGAAGAAGAATAGTGAAAAAGTGGGCGTGACAGTGGGCGGATATCAAAAATGTCCACACTTGTACTGTTTCTCTCAAAAGCACAGACATGAAATTTCATTCCCCTAACTCAAAATTTAAGCCCCAAAATGTAGTGACATTTGGACTTTACAGGGCCTATATCGATTATTTATCTATGTTTCAAACTACATATGTATTAAAGTTAATATACCCTTAGGATAGAGTATAATAATATTGGTTAAGGAGCCTTGTTTATTTTTTGCCTAGGGTCTCTTTCCCATTTAGGCACGCCACTCGTTAATGGACGAAAGATTTTATCCAGGAACATTAAATTTGAATTTTTTCTGTTCTTCTTCATCATTATATCGAAATCCCCACCATATTTGTTCTCTACGCTGGAATTTTCCCGTTTTTGCAGGACAATTAACATGCTTTGCTATAAATATTTAAATTCTTCAAGACTTTTTATACTCTATTCTAAGGGTATATTAAGTTTGACACATCGTTGTATATCGAGATGCGCATACTTTATTAGCGCTACAAACGGATTGTAACTCTTCTATATGTTTTTCTTAACGATGTATAAAATGAATGTATATAATTTATTCTCCATACTATAAAAGCCACTGTCTTAATGTATGTACATACCAATAATTTGGAATTAAATTGAATTGAATTGAATCCTTTCTCTTCTTAGAGATGTCACTACAATTTGGAGTGAAACTAGATCTTGAACAGCCACTCTATGTAGTTAGACCGTAGTTACCTTCAGTTGCCTAGTACATGTTGTCTACGGTCCCCGTTTACGTTAGTTACCCAAGGTGAAATTTTCCACCGCTGCATTGTTACTCTGTATTGGATTATTATTATTTTTGAATAGGGGTCGAAGTCGCTATACAGTTCGTAAAATTCTGCATTGAATCTTTTCCTCCAAAGCCAGGCAACAAACACGGGACCAAAAATGTCTCAATCCATCAATACTTAAAGTTAGGCTGTGGTGATTATGGTCCCATAAAGAACCTCCTTAGTTGCTCCGACCAACATAGTGAGTGGTAAGAGTTATTCTTCGTTTGATTTCTGCTGAGGTTTTTAATCTCTGTTCTGTTTTCGAATTTGTTACCAGAGTCAAAATATACCGCGAAGTCCAAGCTACCAAAACTTGGAAGACAACACAGTTCGGTGGAGTTCACAAGTACCGGCATATATTTGGTAGATAGTGTATATGCTATTAATTTGTGAATTTTGCATGATGTCAAACAAATCAAATGCTGACACGGCACCCTGTCTAAATCCTTCTACGACAGTAACTGTGACTGACCTTGATCGAAAAGTGAGTGAATATTCTGCATTGTTTTTGGCACAGACGTATAACTTTAGCAGGGATGCCACCTTGTGCTTAAAGTAGTACTTCTCATTTTATTGTACTATTATAATATTTTGTTACAAAATTCATAAAATACAGCATTGGCATTTGCAGTCAGCCAGAGAGATGTGCAATTTATAGTAGGATGGTATTGAAAATAAGTTTAAAAATTTAATAATTACATTTCCATTTTTATTTTTGTTTTTAATACATATACAAATTTAAAAAGCTGCATCTACTATTTACTGTCGATATTTTAGTGATGACTCTATGTAGTTAAATAGCGTACTCCAATTTTGGCCATTAAGAATTGAAATTACTTCCTTTGTTGATAATGTATGTTTTCCTCAATGTTCTCTTCTGATTGACTTCTTCGATAGCTCGTCGAACATTCCGCTTCCTCATTCCAGTTGGTTATGTAGTTTAACTGAAATTATTTATAGTTTTTCTTAAAATACTTCTTTTGTTAACAAAATTATATTAATTCTTCAAAAATAAGTACATATCCTTCCAGAAAATACTAATTACTAACTTACTTATGTAGCGCTTCAGTTCGGGGTGAACCTGGGCGAAATCTTCCTCTGCTGCGTTGTCCATCCGAATTTGATTCGAAGACTCTTCGGGCCGGAGCACTGGTGTCCATTCGCTCTACATGTCCTAGCCATCTCAAACGACTGATGCGCTGTTTTTTGACTAGGTCGATGTCGCTGTACAGCTCGTATAGTTCGTCGTTGAATCTTCTCCTCCAAAGCCCGTCAACGCAAACGGGACCGAATATTTTACGAAGGATTTTTCTATCGAAAATACAATTTAAGAAAATAAATTAAGAAAATAGTTATAACAGAATGTAAATTATTTAAAAAAAAAAACAATGTAAAGAAAAAAGTTAACAAAATGTCTATACTAGGCGTAGAATCGGCTGACCATTGAAATAGAACCACTTTTCTTCTTTTTTTGAAAAACTTGCAAAAAATGGTAGAAACATTTAAATTTTGATGCCATTTATATAGGCTGTGAGTATCAATACTTGGTTGCGTGTCTATTATTTCTTATTACAGCTTCACAGCGTTTCGGCATTGAATTAATGAGAGTATGGCATCGCTGGACGGGTATAAATGACCATTCGTTCTGCACATTTTCCCACAATTTTGTTGTATTTTTGATTTGGTGTATATCTATTCACTCATATCTGATCTGTAAATTATGAAGACTAATAAATATAAAAGAAAATTATTATAAGTTCAGGAAATTTAAACTTGAATTCAATTTAGTAAATGGAACATATGTATGTTCTCAGGCAGAGACTCTTCACGGGTCGGGAGCCCGTTAAGTAAAGTAAGTAAGTAACATATGTATGTTAGTAATCTGCAAAAAAAATGTATGTAAGTAGCTTGGTTTATTTGAAAAACTTTCTCCTACCTTTTATAACTTAATACTTGGTTAATTAGCCATTTTGCCTTATAATTTGCGCACAGCGGTCACGCATTGCCTTTACCAATGCTTAACTTTGTTCAGGAGTGATCTTATGCTATTAGAAGATTTTATTGACGAAACTGCCCCCACAGATTCTCTATGAAATTTAAGACAGGACTTTGAGCAGGCCTCTGAAGAACATTTATTTCGTTGAATTCCAATCAAGACTTGACAACATGAGACCCATGGTTTGATGGTTTTCTTCGTGTATCTGGGGTCCAATTATTTTAGTCGTCCCCAAAGATATTAAACCTAGAGTCATCACTCCAAACTATCAGGTTTCAAAATTGTTAGTCCTTACCCCAGTGTTGATGGGCAAATTGAAACTTTTTTTACACTATATTTTGTAGTTTTCTTTCAGAAGTCTTCGGATGGTCTGGAGTGGAGCTTTTGCTTTAGCCCATTGTAACAATTATAAAGTTTTTTATTTTTATTTTTAAAGTATATAAAGTTAGTAATATATTAAAATAAAACACAGTAAATAACAGTCACTACACGCGAATAGTCAACTTACCCTTTTTTAAAAAAAAATTACTTAATTATGTGAGCCCTTGTGCGATACTGCAATGACTGATCACTACTTTTAGAAGAAAGTTTTTATTTCTTTAATCGAGATGGTGAGTATAAATATGAACTTCTTGGATTTACTTCGGGATCTGCTGAAGAACATGTGTATGTAAATGTCATGAATATTATTGAAGTTTCATTTTCAATCATCTTGAACGTATGTATTTACATAAGGTAATAGAAATTCTTTATTGCTGAAATCTTCTCAATTAAACAAATGAATAATATCTAAAAGTGAATAACAGTACACAGTATTTTCATATTTTTTATTTCATTTTATCAAATATCATCAGTGTATGGGGAAATATTATTAAAACTTAACGGACAATGATGGTGCATTATTTGGTCACAATTTTCATCCTTTAAATAAGGAAAGTGACTCCTGTCGTGCTCATCCAATCTGAAATATAAAAAAAAGAACATAAAAATAGTTAAACTGAAAAACTTATTTATGGTAAAGAATATAAGACGCACAACGCGAATGGTTATGAGAAGCTAGGAAACCTGGGTCCCAGATCTGCCGCCCAAATATCTGAATCTGGTAACAATATATCCTAGGTACATATTATTCTCAGCAATTTTATTACTATGTAAAATTTTTCGGTTCTTAATTAGCTCTCACTTTTTTCTCACCTAGCCCCACCTTTGCCAGTTCTTAACGAGTAATGTTATGCAGATATAATCCTAGTCGTTTGTTAAAAAAGATTATTCGAAATAAAACTGGACTATGGTAAGTAGCTACAAAGCGCCAGCAGGTAACCTTAATTATCTACAAATTAGTAGGATTTATTACAGGTATCATAAGTATGCTACAACAGTCACTTTATCCATTTTTCGTTATCCATAATAACAATAATTGTGAATGATGTGGATAACCACTTTGTGCTTTGTTTATTGGAGGAAAAGATGTTGATTCAAATTCGAACCATAACGAATGCATTTTTGTAGGCAGGGCATTACCTAAAGAGTTCTGAAATATTACAAGCGAGGTCTGCCTTCTTCGCCAATTATGTTTCAATTTACTAAGTAATAAGTGTCTATATTAACCAACAAAACAATAGAAGTAATTTCGTTTTAAAATTATTGAAAACAATAAGACATTTTAAATCCTTTAATTTCCGTTCTCAGCCATATAACTTACAAATGTTCATATTCCTTAAAATTTGCCTGGGGTCTATTTCATAAAACTACAACACTAATAATTATTTGTGAATTTATTTGTAACTTGTAAATTATGTCAAAATTTTTGTTTCATAAAGAATGCCAACTCACTAATATCATTGTATATAAATCAAACAAAGTTGAACGCAGTCCACCTCGGCAGAAACTTTACAGGACACATAACGATCATATATTGTTTTTTTCTGTATTCTCGCTATTAGATTTATATACAATGCTAATATCTACAAGTATGCCAGGCCTGTAACTACAAGTGAATTTAAAACTGCGGCGAGCTTTTCTGTTTCATAAAAGTATTTGCGTAAAAAATTATTAGCGACGGACTTGTAACTACAAACGAATTTCTTACAAGAGTAGAGAGACTAATAAAATCACATACTGAAAAAAATTGGGCTTATTCGCGGTTAGAACTTAGTGCTTGGTTAGAACGTGTGGTTAAGAAGTTTAAAATAAAAATGATCTCAAGCAGTGATGATATTGACTACAAAGACAATCGGATACGGGAACCAGAGCGTATCAATTTTGATATCATAACATATCATAAATTTAATGAAAAATTTAGAATTAACTTTTCTGCTTTCGAGGAATTGCTAAGAAACATTGGAAACTAATCGTAATCATGCTCTGTCAGTCAAGCAGCAACTTTTACTAGCCTTGCATTGGCTAGGTAACGGTTCTCAATGTCATGGTGTAGCTGATATGCATGGAGTAATTTACATGCAAATTAACCGCACAAATTTGTTTTTATAAGGGTTTAAGTAAATTCAATGTTACAAAGAAAGAAAGAAAGAAAGAAGAAGAACGGGAAATGTGAAGTATAACAGCAGACTCGTAGTTCTTCGCAAATAATTTTTTACTTGTAGTTACAGACTTGTAGATTTGTAGCATTTTGATCGCTACACTTATAATTTGAATTTGCCGCGCTACAAGTGCAAAAAATGTTTATGGAACACAAAATTACAACTCCTGGCTTAATTGTGCTTGTAGTTACAAGTTTCCATGTACAATACTTGTAGTTTTATGAAATAGGCCCCTGGAGTAGTTTTCAGATATACATACAGCAAGTTTTAGTTTCAAGTTATAAAAGTTCAACTAAGAAACTAAGGTACACACACCGATCGGTTCAAAGTTTTTTTTATTTAAAATTTTATGTTGGTTTTGATTTTCTTTTTTCCACAAATTAAGTACGAACAAATGTATTTTTATAATATTATTTTTATTTTTTTATATTTGGAGCGAAAGGTCCAGATTTAGACAACTATTCGCGTTGTGCGTGCTATATGCTTCATACGAATGGAAGGACCCTACTATTTAAATGTGTCTGACGGGCATTTTTTGTTTCAAGACAGTTACACTCTCGAATGTTTGTTAGATGCTCCTAGATGTGGGGCCGTAAGAAATTGTTAGGTGTTGTCTGGGACTTGAACCTCGAGCATCCAGTTTTGCTGTCTAACGCAGTAACCACAGGCCCACGGCCCACAATTGCATAATTATTAAGTTACACAAATTAAAAGAAACAATTGATTTGAGTACTCTTTGTGCACATAAACCACCACGTAAAAAATACATATGTATGTACATACATATGTATTTCTATTTGGTATATTTTTATTTTTCCCTGATCATTTTCGCTTAATTGAAAATTATGTTTACTTATGTATTTTAAATATTTTGCAAGTAATAAACATACAGAAAAGTCACAATCCATCTGGAACGGATTGTATCAATCCACGGATAAGGTATCTATCAATCCTCATTCTTATGCAGTCATAATAATGTGGGGTTGGCATACTGGATTCTTATTGTCAATACTAAGGGTATATTAAGTTTGACACCTAGTTTGTAACATAGAGAAATAATCGAGATAGTCCCTATAACCAATATACATATATCCGGATGATGTTGTTGATTGGAGTTAGTATGTTAAATATGCTGATCAAGTCTGCTACTTTGTCAAACAAAACTCCATACATCCGTTGTACTATGAATATTTTAACTGAAGTGATTTTTGACTGCTAAATTTATATACAAAATCTTTCCATGTAATTGTGTTTTAGCGTGTAGTCAAAGGCTACCGATGATGTGTTCTTCTGTTTTAGCGTTGTTATTGCAACACCGACATGTATCGGTGACGATGTTTTCTAGCATGATGTAGTTGTGGTATAGCTAATCTGATTTTAATGTTTGTATGTTTATTGGTTCTATCTGGCCATAAAATCATATGTACATATGCAGCGCATTAGCTTATATAAAGATTTCCATTAAGAACTTTGGATACCCTATCCTTCTTCCTTTCCATCAGTCACAATAAAGTCGGCGTGGCACGTGTTATGAATGTTATGAATATGCCTTGGGATTGTGAACTTATGGCTCACCAATGTTGGTCATACATATGTATGTAAGTCTATTGAAAATTATAATTCGGATTTTTAGACTTGGAAATAAAGTCGATATTACTGGGAGTAACGTTAAAAATTGGTTTTTAGATATGGAAATAAATCATGGGTTTCATAATTTAAAATGAGGATTAAACTGAACCGATATTATTACTCTTTTCTTTGTAGCATAATTAACAAAACGAGCAAATATTCTGCGAATTTTAAGAACAAAAACAAAGAATTCTGATGTTATTAAACTCTCGCGAATGTTACTGTCGCGGTAATGTGGATTGCGCCCTACATGTGTGGAATGTGAATAAAATTTGACAATTGCAAATAACTTTCTTTTATTTATTTGTGTGCATTTCGGGCTGCCACTGAACTGTGAATGGACCAAAAATTGTTCAATAAAATAAAAACCATGGGTATTTAATAGATTTTTATTTGTTTCATTTTAATTTGAAATTCTTGGCTCCAAAACAAAAACAGACTTTATAAGTATGGTGAACAGGACACGAGTTTTCGAAATAATTTTCCACTAGATGTTGAGCTTTTCTAAGATATCAATATGCATAAAAATGTCACACACATTTGTCAAATTTGTCGGCTAGTTTCATTACTCCAAAGAAAAAGCATCATTTACAGTGTAGGGGTGAATTGTAAATAATTTTAATGCCTACATACAGTCATGGATATTAAAATAGAGATACCTGAGTATTCATGAAAAAAGTTAAAAATCTTATAAACTGTTTTTTATTTATCCTACTCGAATACTATAGAAAAATAAAAAAATAAATTTAAATTCAGTTTTGGAAAAGAAGTGTGAAAATAAAAAAAATTAAAGCCAGTTGGACAATAAAATAAAAAGATAGCAAAATAATAGAAAATTCATCAATTTCTCATTTGTACTCATAAAAATGAAACAAATACTTAATATTTTGTTGCTTGGCCTATGTTTTTAACTACTACAATACATCTATTGGGCATCGAATGGATTAATTTTCGGCAGCGTTTAATTGGGATTTTAAGCCACTCTCTTATGTACCATAATTCTGCCTTATTTTTTATATGATGTCTACCTATAGCCTGCCTCAAATCACCCCATAGATACTTTATGGGGTTCAGGTCTGGAAATTGTTATGGTTCCTCCATGAGTGTAATTTTCTGCTGTCTATGCCAACCTAGACATATATTTAGGGTCATTATCTTGTTACAAGACCCATCTATGTGGCAAATTTTCTTACACATAAGGAAGTATCGTATTCCTTAAAATATTCACATAATGGTTTTGATCCGTATTGCCACCAATTAAACGATTTGCATATACATACACATACATAAATTTGGTCTTAATATTAATATTTTTTAGGTTATACGTTAAAAAATAAAGTTTAAAGAAAGTAATAGTGGCAATGAGCGGATTTCCAAGACTTTAGAGTTTTTCTCAAAAGTATAGTTATAAAATTGCATCTTCTCAGCACAAAATTTAAGGCTCAAAAACTGGTGACACACGGACAGATGGGTGGACATGGGTCATTTGCTTTTGCTATTGATCACGAATATACATAAGTATGTACATTTTTGTGCATACATACTTCCATATATTTGATAAGGTCTATCTCCATTATATCTCTATGTAAACTACATACAGTTTGTCAAGAAAGTGTTTAGATACGGTAAAATATTAGCAAGTTTTACTTTTTTTTTAATACTAATAGAGGCACTTTTACTAATTGTATTTAATTTTTGTTTTTACACTTATGATAATACATATTTCAAAAATTAAATAGCATTAAAAAATAATTCCTTTCACTTAAACCCCAACAACAAAAACTAAAAAACATATTTTACTGCCGAGAAAGTGTTTACACATTTTAAAGTTATAATTTGAATTATTTCAGAAATTCAGAAACTGCTAAAATTATACAAATTCAGTTTTTTATGTGATCGCCTTAAGCATCAATAACATTCTTTGCCTTTCTTTTCTTTCTTTTCTATTTAATTTTTTAAGGTCATAGTTGCTGGGAATATTGGCTCATTCCTTTTTGTCACTTTCTTCATCAAATGTACCCATATATTTTCTATAGTGTTTAAATCTTGACTCCGAGCTAGTCTATCTAGTACTTTACTGCAGTTACAGAGCAGCCACTTCCTGACCGTAAGCTCATAATGTTTTGGGTCGTTGTCTTGATAAATTTCTGCTTTCATCGCCTTCATTAAAACGAAAACTATTGGCGCTACTGAACAAAATAAATAGGTATTTCTTACCGTCCATAGCATTATCAGAAAAGACTAAATCTGCAACGCCTTTGCTGAGCATATACGCCCTTATCATCACAGACACAGGTTTTCTCCACTCTTTTGAGCGTTTCATTGTGATGCAGCATTATTTTTGTTTCGTCGCAAAATATTTTGTCATCCTAATTTTCTTTTGAGTGAATACCTTACTTTGTACCGAATGATAACCATTTTTGTACATTTTAAGATTAAAAGCATTGTTTTTTCCCCGCAAATCTTCACGTGTGCTCATGTTTTGATAACATTTGCCTTAAAGTTTCGTGTGAAACTTTTACACTACATTCTTGCTTTTTCTCACCTAACAAAATTTTAGTTACGATTTGGGAATTTTCGTGCATTATTTTAACGATTAGCATCCATTCCAACTCGAATCAAACTCTAACAAAATATAAAATTAAGATCCATGAAAAGAAGATTGAAGGATGTTATTGATGCAAAAAGAGGTCATACGAAATACAAAATTTGTATAATTTTAGCTGTTTCTGAATTTTTTAAATAATTTAGTATACATATAATGATGTGTAAACACTTTCTTGACAATCTGTATACATCTAACTGAATATACCCTTATGATAAGGTATAAAAAGAGGTGTCTTTCGAAACAGTGAATAGTTATTATTTTAACATAAACCACCCATACTCGATGTATATATGTATACCTAGACCTACGTTTGCTGCAGTATTACCATAAAGTGTGTTAGTTATGTTTACTCACGTAAATATATGTCGCACTAGTTTGAACAACATTCCACCCGCCATTTCTCCATCTGGGGTTCTTGTAGCTGTACAAAACGCTTTCAACACACATGCCCTTCCGTCTAATCCATGGCTTCGAATGGAAAAATGTTCCAAAATATTTAAAATCCATATTTATACAATCACATTTAACCTACAAGTCTAAGAGATCCCGTAATACTTCGTATGTATCTCTTCGAAAGTATATTGGCCGTAGACCCTTATTATTATTCAGCATATTATAATTGGCCTTCCAGCCTTGCGCAAACGCCCAAATTGTTGACCATGATAAAATGGTTTGTTTTATGTTCGCACGAAACTGATTGGGGATATTTTTTTTTTTTCATTAGTTAAAAAGAATCAAGAAAATTTCACTAAACATACAAACATTCGAGATGATCTCAAAAAGTCTAAATAATAACGTTTTGGACGACTTAACACTCTACTGTTCTCTGCTGTTGCTTCGCAATGGTCACCGCACGCAAGACATTGCACAAAGAGCATAAATAGAATGCAAAGAACTAAGATTAGTAAGATCGGTTTCATTATTAGACAATAAACTGGTGAAAGAGTGTCCGCTTTGAAGGCTAGTCAGTTACTACGGTCAGTACTAAAATAAAATGACAAACATTGATGCGAAGTTCAAAGCTAAACTGATCGCGAATAGCTGGCTCATACATACATATGTATGTATGTCCATATCTTTCTTTGATCTTTTACATGATAATTATTTATTGCCGCTTAGGTTTTGATGAAACATTTAAATATCTGTACCTTCTATTCAGTATCTTAATTAAAAATTAGTGTGGATATGGCGATAGTGTCACTTTTGATTGTTTGGCTCATTAACTGATATGATGCGCTGATTATAAATTATTTCCATAAAGAGGAAGTAGGTAGTGATGGTAGACAAACAAGAAAATTTGTGTTGTACACCTACTTACGTACATATGTACATATCGTCACCTCAATGATAAAACTAAATACATAACTCTGTTTAAATGTTTAGAGAAAAATGTTCGTTCTTAAACACTTAACATTATCATGAAGTAACAACGAACAGTGGGTCTACCCCGATATCTAAAAAAAAAATACAGAAAGCAAAAAACAAGAAAAAAAATCTTGCAGCCAAAATCTCAAATAAGTAGTATAAAATCTGGAAAAAAATATCTCGAATGACAAAAATCTAGAATTAGTATCAATCAGACAATGGTAACAATCTGGATCGTAATCCCTTAAGACATAACAGCCAACCGAAGCCACCTCGTAGGCAGATTGTCGACAAAAAGAAAATCAATTGACTCCTTCGAAATCCTTCGATCGATAGTTCACTCCACCACAAAGAATTTACGCTAGCGGTTTTCATGGATATGGAAGGAGCTTTCAACAATGTAAAATCTGTATACTACTAGGACTGAACAAACAAAACATAGACCTAGTAATATCAGACTGCGTTTAATGCATGCTCAAGACGACACACATCAACTCTGAACTGCGTGACTGCCAAGTACATGCACTGACTACTAGAGGAACCCCGGGTGGGGTGCTATATCCTCTGCTATGGATACTTACTTAAACAAATTAGAACGAAGTGGGCTCAAAGTTGTTGCATATGCGGATGATATCGTTATAATGGCGACAAGTAACTTCATACCTACTATCACTGAAATACTTCAATCTGTCCTCAATACCCTATACAAATAGGCGGAAAGATGTAGATTAAACATTGACCCCTTGAAAAGAGGTGGTCCTCTTCATTAACAACAGAACAATCACACCAGCACACCCCTCCAAATCTCAAGTAAGGCGAGATATTTGGGCTCTATACTCGACCATAAGCTGACTTCGAAAAAATACGCGTCCAAGAGGATAAAGAAAGCATCCATAGCCAAAGTCCATGTAGCAAAATCTTTGGTAAAAAATAGTTGTACAAACTCGCCATCTTTCACTGGATGTGTACATCGTCAGACCAATTCTATCCTATGGTTCTCTAGTCTGGTGGTCCCGCACCTCAGAGCACTGACCAGGATATAAAAATTAGTATGTATAATCATCACCAGCGCCATCAGAATCACGCTGACTGCAGCCCTGAAAACCATACCAGCACTGATCCAATTAGACCTATACCTAAGGCATACGAATTCACTCATCCCGTATACAGCGCCGCACAGTGGTTCTGATTTGATAGTCTTTGGCAGACGGCGGACGGCAGCCTGGAGCCATGTCCTTAAGAATGAAGTACTTTTTATACCCTATCCTAAGGGTATATTAAGTTTGATACATAGTTTGTAACATAGAGAAAAAATCGAGATATACCCTATAAAGTATATACATATATTCATGATCAGTATCAATAGCGAAAACAATTGAGTCATGTCCGCCTGTCCGTCCGTCCGTCACCACTTTTTGGGCCTTAAATTTTGAGCTATGAGGATGTAATTTAATATCAGGACTTCTGTGAAAAAGATGCAGTACATTTTTGAAAACCGCCCACTGCCACGCCCACCTTCTCATAACTTCACTAAATACAATTCACTCATACAATAGTTTTGGCCACGCCCACTTTTTGGGGGCGTTTTCATCAAAAAACCAATTTTGATGAAATTTTACATGTTACATCCTTAAACATTCGAAGTTATCATCGTAATTCAGTAATGAAAATGCAATACGGCCACGCCCACTTTATAGATTGTCTACAATTCACTCATAAGGGCGCGTTTTTTACTAAAAAAAACTAAAAACCAATTTTAATGAAATTTTCCATGAAACATCCTCAAGCGTACATATAGACATAATTGGCGGAAACACGTTTTTGGAGTTCTCCATCATAGCACTCTTAAGTTTGATTAAAATCTCGATTTCGAAAATTTTCAGGACACACATACATTCTGCCCTTTAGGTTTATGAATGAATGTGTAAGTAATATCTAGTTTAAGGGTTGAACTGCGCTGTAGTTGCTCGATATCCATTTGCGTTTCTATAAAGTAGGAAGGAAACGCAAGTCGGTTTTTGTTGAATAAGGTATGTACATCCATAAAACTATGTAATTGATAAAGAGTCCATTGCAATCTTAAGATAATATTTGAAAGTATTTAGGAAAAATTTAATAACAAATGTATGGACACACTTGGACAAAAGTAAACTACAGCAATGGTTTTCGAAGCCAAAACTATGTATAAACTAGTAATTTAGTTTATTGGTATTTGGTACTCAGTATCGTAATATATACTTATGTATATCGAGATTCAACAACAGTATAGCCTAGCTATTTCAGGTATTCACTGATAAAGATTCCTCCTTAAACATATGTACATATGTCTGGTGAAAACTCGTGTACAATATTACAGTTTAGTAAGCATAGTCTTGCGACAAAGACACCGTAGGTTACGCTTAGTTGAAGTGGGTTATGAGCTCATTATAAAGCACTACGCACTGTAGTGGGCGCCCCGCGATTCTAAGGAGATACTCCCGATCAGAAACCTAAACCAATTCACCCATTCAATTTTCTTAAGTGTGTTTTGCTGAGTTTTATTAGATACCCAGATTTTTTCCAGAACCTCTGCCTTAAACACATGGGTCTGGCTACCACGATGTCAGTGATAGACTATGAAAGCCAATGCATCATTGCTTGTTTCAAGCCCCACTTTTTCCCGCTACCCTCTTGCAAATAAAGAGAAAATTGTGAGGCTTACGGAATCTTTCTTGTACGTTAAGTATCTAGTTCAGCTTTCTATTTAGTAGCGTACCTTGCGCGGTAGGAGAGGGTTCCTATCCACTTATATAATTTAAATCTTATTAATCTTACAATATCCGCATTGGGATTGTGGAGTTATGGATCACTAAAGTTGGTTAAAATAAACATGTGTATGTACATACATATCCCTATTTTAACGAAAACACCACAAACAAAAGTAGACGGGGGCGTGGTAATAGAGGGCTTATTTTGAGACCAACAGCAACAATCTGCGCATTTAAGGAATAAAATAAAAGAATTAGTAGTACGAATGAGGATTGCGTCCTAAATGTATGTAATGCGAATACAATTTTTTAGCCTAGCTTTTCACCACCATTCGCTTTGTGCGAGTTATATTCTTTACATGAATGGTAGGGGCCTACTGTTTAATGCCGTTTCGGAAGGGCAATGTTTTATTTGAGAAGCTTTTTTATGACAGTTATACTATCGGATGTTTATCAGACGCTCGCGAGATGTGGGACCGTGAAAGACATTTTAGATACTGTCTGGGGATCAAACCTCGAAATCCTTGCTCCGTAGTCCAACGATCTAACCCGATTGAGATGTTATATATAAAAGAAATCTAACGTTCTTCAGCTTGTTTTTGCTTCAAGTTTATTAGTAATTGCTGTGAAATGTATAAATTGTCGTTTTAGATGTTGAAGGTAGGTATGTCAAAGCTTATTATTAATAGATTTTTACTATTAATATAATTGCGAGACCAGTGGATCGTGTGGAACAGTTTAATTGTACAAAAAGAATTGTAAAAGACATTGTCTGGAATTTTGTTACAGTGCTAGTAATTGATCCAAATTATATAATAACTTGATTTATGCAATCAAGTGATTGTAATAAAATAAACACTGTTTAGTACATTAAGGTGGATTTTAGTCTTATGTATTTTTTATTCTACTAAACATTCGAGGTCAAAAAATAGCTTATTGATTTTCTTCAGGCTAAGGTTTTCGCAATTTTCGAGACTTGCTGTATCTTAAATGACTTCCCTGTAATTTTGCTATGTTCTCTGATAGCCAAGCTGCTATGAAAGACATTGATTCAGGTATCTTCATATCTTCAAAATCTCTGTCATCTGGGTCCAACTCACAGTACCTTATAGGGAAATGAGTGAGTGGACAAGCTGGCCAAGCCAATGATCAACTCTTAGCGGCTCTCTAACAGAAAGAGTCAATATTTTACCAGTGACATCATCACTTCCTAGAGCAGGCAAACCTCGAGTGAAACAGGCTTTCAAGTTGCGTTATATTGATAAAGATATGGCTTAGATATAACAAACCAAAATCAAATGAACTACTAAACAGATTGAGGTAGAAATATTGCCAGAATTGTAGCTATAAATAAAGGTTATTGGCCTTCAGGAGACCATTTCGTTAAGCTTAGTGTCGGTGTCCCTTATGGCACTTTCTGCTGTAGCTTCAGGAGTAATAACGGAAATGATCTTTCTTTCAATTTGTTTGTAGTTGTCCGGCCCCTGCGAGGACTTGAAAACATACTTTAGGCAGCCGCTTCTTTAAAGATCTAAATGATATATCTAACAAACGGATTGGAGAACTCATCCTCTACTTGAACTTGACAGGTTGTGTTAAGTATATTTATCTCTTAAAAAAAAAATAACACTCATACATAACTGGGTAACATAAGTTATTGATATCCAAATGGGGTGCTAATTGGTTTTCTTTTAAATCAACAAATCTATCCACTCTAAAAACCCCACATCTCATTTTAAATCGTGTTATTATTCGCTTTAAAAATAATATACATATGTACATATGAGAATATTTTTAAGTTTCAAAATTACGCGCACAACACGAATGGTTGTCAGAATCTAGGCTGGATCCCATCAATCTGTTGCGCCAAATATTTGTATTTTGTACATATGCACATTCCTACATATACTTGATATCTCAATTATTTCTCTATATAATAAACGACAAATGCATCTAACTGAATGTACCCTTATGATAGGGTATAAAAAGAGATGTCTTTCGAAACAATTAATACTGTACTGCACCACCAACTCGCGTTATATGTACATACATATCTATACATACGTACGTTTATTGCAAAATTGCCATAATATATGTTAATAATGTTTACTCACGTAAATATATGTCGCACTAGTTTGAACAACATTCCACCCGCCATTTCTCCATCTGGGGTTCTTGTAGCTGTACAAAACGCTTTCAACACACATGCCTTTCCGTCTAATCCATGGCTTCGAATGGAAAAATGTTCCAAAATATTTAAAATTAATACTTATACAATCACATGTAACCTACAAGTCTAAGAGATCCCGTAATACTTCGTATGTATCTCTTCGAAAGTATATTGGCCGTAAACCCTTATTATCATTCAGCATATTATAATTGGCCTTCCAGCCTTGCGCAAACGCCCAAATTGTTGACCATGATAAAATGGTTTGTTTTATGTTCGCACGAAACTGATTGGGGATATTTTTTTTTTTCATTAGTTAAAAAGAATCAAGAAAATTTCACTAAACATACAAACACTCGAGATGCTTTCAAAAAGTCTAAATAATAACGTTTTGGACGACTTAGAACTCTACTGCTCTCAGCTGTTGCTTCGCAATGGTCACCGCACGCAAGACATTGCACAAAGAGCATAAATAGAATGCAAAGAACTAAGATTAGTAAGATCGGTTTCATTATTAGACAATAAACTGGTCAAAGAGTGTCCGCTTTGAAGGCTAGTCAGTTACTACGGCTAGT
This sequence comes from Xylota sylvarum, assembly GCA_905220385.1. Lineage (NCBI taxonomy): Eukaryota > Metazoa > Arthropoda > Insecta > Diptera > Syrphidae > Xylota > Xylota sylvarum. Next base: position 64,629,207 of record LR999958.1, on the reverse strand, counting down.
ACTAAAATAAAATGATAAACATTGATGAGAAGTTCAAAACTCTACTGAACGTGGATAGCTGGCGTATACATACATACATGTATGTCCATATGGCCCTTTGATCTTATGCAAGATAATTAGTTACTACCGTCAAGGTTCTAATGAACCATTTCAATATCTGTATCTTCTATTCAGTATCTTAATTAAAAATTAGTGTGGGTATGTAGACTTTCGGAAAACCTCTTCGATGACGATAGTCTCACTTCTGCTTTTTTCGTTAATTATCTGATATGATAGGCTTATTGTAAATTACTTCCATAAAAGGGAAGTAGGTAGTGATGGTAACAAACAAAAAAAAATTGTGTTGTACACCTACATATGTACATATGTATGTATGTACGTTCTTAAAATTTTCATTAAACATTTGTTATTAAAATAGGATTTGACATAATTCGACACTTATGTATGTACATACATATTTTCGAAATTCGGGACAATTCATAAGGTCATATTTGTATGCATTTATTGAGCTGGGAGTGAACAAACATACATAGACAACATTGCACAGTTATCAATCCAAAAAAAAGATCCATCCCATCTACCAGCCAAATGCCTGTAAGGAAATTAGACATACGCCTAATCCTGGGTTTGTGCATGCACCAAATCATCAACTAAGTATAAGTGGATGATGTCATGCCCGATGGCTGGACTATTAGCTCTATATGCCCCATATTCAAGAAAGGCGATCCTACGTCTTGTAAGAACTACCGAGGCATATCCTTGCCTAATGTCGCATATGAGACCCTATTCAACGTACTGTGTGGACGTCTGAAGTTTTTGCAGCACACTAATCGGCACGTACCAGTGTGGCTTCCGGCTCGGCAGATCGACGATCGACCAAATTTTCACACTAAAGCAGATCCTGGAAAAGAACAACGAAATTCAAGTCGAGACTCACCATCTCTTTATCGATTTTAAAGCCGTATGTGATAGCATTCATCGTCTTGAGCTCTATAAGGCGATGGCCGAATTCGGGATCCCGGCAAAACTGATCCAGTTGTGCCGCATGACGCTGGAAAAAACGCGCTGCAACATACAATTCGGAAACAGTTCCTCTGAACTATTCCAAACATGCACCGGATTTCGGCAAGGAGATGCGCTATCATATGACTTCTTCAATCTTATGCTGGAAGAGATAGTGCGCAGGGCAGGTGTGTACACGGAAGGCACAAAACACGATATATGCAGACAACATCGACATCATTGGTCGCTTTCAGCGCGCCGTGTTAGAGGCTTTTACGGCAATTGAAGAACAGGCGAAACGAGTTGGCCTTGAAGTGAATGAGGCCAAAAGCAAGTACATGTTGTAAACAAACAAAGAAGCATCTGTTCACCGCCTTGGACAAAAAGTCACTGTTGGCAACAGTAACTTCGAAGGAGTTTACCTACCTCGGAGTAAATATCAACACGAATGACACCTTAGTGGAAATTCGCCGAAGACTTACTCTAGGAAACCGCTGCTACTTCGGTTTGGCGAAACAAATGGGTTCAAAACTCCTAACTCGGAAGACGAAATGCATGCTCTACAAAACTTTGATCCTGCCAGTTCTGCTGTATGGAGCCGAGTGTTGGACGATAAGCAGGAAAACAGAGCAGATATTGAACACTTTCGAGAGAAACATTTTTCGTCGGATTTTCGGTTCCGTATGCGAGGAGGGCGAATGGAGAAGAAGATACAACCGCGAACTCTATGAGCTGTACCAAGATGTGGATATAGTCCAAAAAGCCAAAACACGACGACTACACTGGCTCAGCCACATCGAGCGAATGGACAATAATGCTCCAGCAAAGAGGATCTTCGAACAAAAACCCCCAGGTTCGAGACGACAAGGAAGACCGAACCTCCGTTTTAAGGATCAAGCTATCGCGAATGCCAGAGCGCTTGGTCTAGACAACTGGAAGCAACGTGCCCGGGATCGAAAAGAGTGGAAGGCTGCCTTGTCTCAGGCAGAAATTTTTCACGTGTCGGGAGCCCGTTAAGTAACTAACTAACTAACCGTGGGTTATACCATACCCCTCCTAAGTATGTTTTACCATGTTTTCTGTTTTCTAACAACAATCATACATAAATAAAACTTTATGTAGATACTATGAAAATATTAAGCGAATCTAGCGATAAAAATATAATTATTTTAAATAAATTGTCAGCTCCACTAAACATTATCATTAAGCAACATATACGAATGTATAACGGGTCGATATCTAGGAAATTAAAATATAGAAAGCAACAATCTAGAAAAAAATCTCTAATGACAAAAATCTAGAATTAGTCTCAATTTTTGAGACAATGGCAACAATCCGGGCGCAGGGACATAAGTCCCAGTTCAGTGAGACATACATAAGTCCACACTTCAGTTATGGAATTATGTCCCACCCCATTAGGACTTTGATTCATCACTAAAAAACAGTCTTCCATGTGCCAATTTATATATGCTTTTGCAAAATATTATCTGAAAGTGTATTAAAATGTTAATATTAGAGACAATAAATTGCAGTTTTTTTTAAATCAACCTGTTTAATTTTGGTGGTATCTGTCATGTTCGCCGAAGAAAGGACGAAATGAAAGAATTCTCTGTATTGCAAAAGCGCAGTGGAGCATGGAGGAGGAAGTGTAAGAATGTGGACTTGCTTCTCAGCGAATGGAGTTAGTGCGTTGGACTACGGAGCGAGGAGTTCGATCCCCAGACAGCACTCCCACAGACCTGTCGCGCCAAAAATTTTTAAAATTTGTATTTGTACCTATCTAAGTATTTATGTATGTTTTTTTCCATTGGACAAAAAGAGTACTTGGAGTGCACTCCGAACAGGAAAAAACACTCCCAAATACGTTCCATTGGCTGTTCGGGGTAAGCTTTTGGGAGTGTTATTCGATTCCGGATTTCATTTCGCAGTGCACTCCAAAACCACTTACACATACAAACTTCTACATATGACTGCGTGTCAAATTCAAGTAGAAGACACATCATTTTGTTTAATTAATTTTCTCAGTTCAGAGAATTCGACAGATACAAAAATTACCCATTTTCTCTACGAAAAACCTTATAATTGTTTATTTCTTCGCCAACTTTTTAATTCTTTTGTTTTTTGCTTTGAAAAAAATTATCAAGAAATCTGTCATTTGACCAACACATACACAACTGGGCAACATGATTTTCGTATTTTCATTTGGAATCCAAAAGGAGTGATTCCTTAAGTGAAACCAATGGAAAACGACATTACAGTAATAAATAAAAATTATCTTATTTCTATTAAAAATCACTGGTAAACAAAATCACACTTTTTTTCCGTTGCATGAGGTTTTATAACTGTTTCTTACTTAATTTGACGTTGCTGATTTCGAATCTGCAGTTACTTTTTATGTACCAGCTCGAGTTTTTGGGATACAAGTACCCCATAGAATTTTACTTCTTAATCGACAAACTATTACGAACCGTGCAGTAAGTAAGATTTCATAATTTTTCTGCTATGTCGTCATCAAGAAGAACTTGTGTAAACAATCCAAATAGTTTTTGTTTCATTTGTGGTGAGTACATGTTTAAGGAATGTCGATTGAATGTGTCCGACTTTGTAAAACAAGCCTACATGGAGTACTTTGGGAAGCTATTAGAAATAAATATCAAGCCTTGGATCCCAAATTTGGTATGTAAAAGCTGTGTTGAGTCTTTGCGTTTATGGGCAAATAAAAAAAGTCCTACTTTTAAGTACAAAAGTCCAATGATCTGGCGCGACCATCAAATCATCACGATTACTGTTATTTTTGTCTTGTAAATATTAACGGAATAAACCGTAAAAATCGATCCAAGTGGACTTATCGTAACTTGCAATCTGCTATTAGACCTGTTCTGAGAACTAGTGACAAGTCAGTACCACAGTCTCAATCCAGTACGTCCAATCTAACTTCTCCAGAACCTTCAGAAAATAGTGATAATGGTAAAGATAGTGATTTTTATTGCCCTTTCGAACCTAGACTGTTTAATCAAAATGATCTAGATGACTTAATCAGAGATCTTGGACTGTCTAAAAAAGCATCAGAACTTCTAGCTTCTCGGTTGGAAGAAAGAAATCTAGTAACACCAAATACAAATATTACGGTTTATCGCACAAGGGAAAAACATTTACCCTCTTTCTTTTCTGAAGAAGATAATTTTGTATTTTGCAACAATATTTCTGGTTTAATGGCTGCAATGGGATTACAAAACTATAACTCAAATGAATGGCGTTTATTTATAGACTCATCAAAACGCAGTCTTAAATGTTGAATACCCCCAACACATTGAGTAACTAATGGTGCACTTTCAGCAACTTGGATCCAATATGAGCATTAAGCTACATTTCCCCTTCAGCCATTTAGATCATTTTCCTAAAAATCAGGGTGATTTAAGCGAAGAGCAGGGAGAACGATTCCATCAGGACATTCGCACTATCGAAGAGTGATACCAGGGTTACCGGAATACAAATATGATGCCTGATTATTGCTGGAGCATTCAGAGTAGTACTCCTGGATCGACTCATGCAAGAAAATCATATAAAAGGAAGTTTTATTCAAATTAATTTTGTGTAACAAAAGATTTTAGATTGAAAACTGGGGCATTTTTGTAAAATTTTCTGCCCTTTATAACTCAATAACTAGAGCTCCTAATGGAAAAAGGACTTCAAATTTTAAATCAGCGAGGCATATACATTAAGGATTAAGTATAAAACTTCATGCAACAGAACCACTGTTTACCAGTGAATAGATACATATACATATATGTATGTATGTATGTATATTCAATTTTGAATTTAAGAATTTGGTAGAAAGTCGTCTATGTACATTATATTGGTAAGGTGGAACCTAACACAATTGTGTCTGTTTTTTTTTTATTATAAAAATGTGTTAAATTTTTATTAGTTTTAATAAAAAATTACAGAGTTTACATCTCAGAGCTGTTTTCATTATTTTCCCAGTTAAAGACGAAGAGTCATATAAATTTTGAAAGAAATTTTAGTGCGTAGATTTTTTCGAGATTTTTGTAGTTTTTAGATTTTGTCCCATTCGAGATTCTAAAATTGATTTTCGAGATTTTTTTTTAATTCTAGCGGTGGCGGTAGTACGACCTGTCAAAAGTTGAAATACACTCACATTCAATGCTGCGAACGCAATGGGTGCGTTTGAATTCCACTTCCCTAGCTATGCCTACCTACTTAAGATTTACTAACGTGTCTTCTCAAAGTTCCTTAACTATTTCCCCTTCGATTTAGGTAAGACATTTTTGCCTGACATCTAGGTAACAGCTGATTTCAAATACAGCTAATTTATTTTGATTAATTACGCTTTCTCTTGCCTCAAACTCCTCTGAATCACTAGTGATCAGTTTTGTAATCGATTGCGTTCTGTTTTTGTATTCATACATATATGATCAGTGACGGATAGATTGCCAAAAAAAAAGGTGGTAGAAAATTGGTAGAAAATATAAAAATGTACATATTTATATATTTAAATAACATATTTATTAAAATGAAAAAAGCAAAAACAAAAAATTACGTAAGTAAATAAAACAGGAAATAAATATTTGGTATTTTGTTCACATTCTACATCGAGATTGGAACTTTATTCAAGTTCTACCAATCAGCGTTTGATCGGGAAGTCGCATTTTTCGCGACTTTTATGCACAAAAGGGAAAATTGATATGGGAGAAAACTCATATCCAAAATGTTATTATTAAATAGAGTGTATAAGTTTGCAAAAGTATATAAAAATTATTACATCGCTCCTAATATATTCCATTGTTTTAGTCAACACCAGTAAAAATTCACATACGAAGATTATGGCTATTACCCTCATAATGAAATTATTCGCTTCTTGGTTTAAGATGTAGGAAACATATTTTCTTACAGATATAGATTCAAATAATTTCTTTTAAATTTTTATAAAGCGTTTATCTTTTTGGCCCTTTCAACGTTTTTCTTGTAAACCGTTGCTGTAGTAAAGTAAATATTGGATTCAATGCCTCGTTGAAGGCACAGTGTTCAGTGATCTGTTTAAATGGATCGGACTCTTTGTACGAGATACAAAACATTCGCTTCTGCTTTCTTTTTTCACTATGTTGTCAATCGCGTTATAAAAGTTTCTACTCTTAGGCTAAAGAAAGATGTCAGTCTTACTGGTGTTTATAGCCTATCCCAATCTTACAATTTTTTTTATAGTACTATCTTAGCACAGTTTGATTTTGGCATTTATTGAATTGTATAATTTTGTGATCATCTTTAGATCCATGGCAGCACAATGATCCTTAATTGGTATAAATGTGTCTGCAAACGTGTGCAGACAGCCACTCTAACCTAAATCTAAACATTGATCACCTTTGATTGTAGGTTGATAAATTTCTGGACTTTTTAATTTCAAGTACTTTTGCATGGGGAAGACACTACATGGGCTCGGTAGTGTAAAAGCCTCCTGCATTTGCAGTGTTTCTATCAACATCGCATGTGCATACGTGGCACGCTTTCTGGTGCTTAGAGCCCTTTCTGCTCTACAGATTATTATAAGCAAGTCCAGGGGAAGATAGTAAGGGATCAAATTCATTTTTGCTTGCGGTATACTTCTTGGACCTCATTTGTTTCCAAGTGTTCTATACAGTACAGTACAGTCGTAAAAGGTATTTGGTACTGATTTCAATCACTCGCTTACGTTTTATCTCTAAGAAAACTTGGATTACCTCGAAAAGTTGGAGTACCTCGCGGGACTATCTACAAATATTTAAACTTGTCTATCTAGAAAAGCAAGGAGTACAAGTTGTCTTACAGCACAATGCATTGAGAGTCATTAAGTAAGATCAAACATTGCTTCAACTAAATACTGTTACAATAAAGCTTATCATGATATAGTTTCTCTTTTATTTTCTTATTTACTTAAGTTCTATATTACGCTTTTTTATGAGGGGAATAATTTGGGGAAAAGGGACTGTGGAAAAGGGGCAATTATGCGAAATACTAAAAAAAGTCATTTAGAAAACTTGAGAACACTACTGCCAATACGATTGTTACTAGGAATTGCTATATACACTATTTTCTTCTCTTAACTTTTCTATTTCGATATATATACTTATATACCTGTGAAACGTTATGTTGTGTATTTGTATTCTCTGAATAATTTGATTATGTCGTTGTCAATGAAGGATGCGATTACAAGTAGTTATGAGAGGAAAAGAAATATTATTATCGATCTGCAAAAGGTGTTAGATTTAGAGTTGACGTTGGTAGAATTTGCAAAATTGTAAAAAGTGGTAGAAATAGCACTTAAGTGATAGAAGTCCCAACACTGTATATGATACTTCGACAGCCCTAACAAGGTTGTCGTTCGGAAAACAAGGGAAAACCTAACTTAGGTATTCTAATTTAGGTATGGAATCCGAACGCTGACAATGTGGCGTAGTACGAGTTCCTTAACTTTCAACTTTTGAGGCGCGGCGAGTTTGACAGGTCAGGAATAACCAAAAAACGAAAGGAGCGACAAATAAAAGTTAATTAAACTGGTGAAGGAATAAGAAAATCTATGGATTTTAAGCGTACATATGTATGTACATATATACATGGATTAACCATTAAACGATGCAATAAATACACAAAACTTTATTTTAAAAGTTAGTTTGAAAAATAAAAACACCAAAACAATTTCAATCAGCTAACTCACAATCGGCGACAAAATAGAGTGGACGATTGTAAATAATGTACAGATACATATATGTATATGTATATTTCTTCAGAAAATTCCAGCAATAATAAGGCAAATGGTGCACAAACCAAAAACTAAAAACATTGTCCAATTCATTTTGTCCAGTCGTCTAATTACAAAACTTATATAATTATTATATTTGTACATAAATATATATAATATTTCGAGGTCTAAGTGGGAGAAAGGGGGTTTACATCGAATTTTCCGTCATTAAAATGTGATTACACAGCGCTAACTCAATAGTGGATTATCGGATTTAAAAACAAAAAGTTGTTTTTATTAAATTCATCCCCGAATTCATTTAAGCTAAATCATTTTGTTGTGTTGTGTTGCGGATCAGTGCTCCGCGCACCAGTAATCGTTATATGCTCGATTTTGTTTCCAATTTGAAATCTGCAATCCGTCTTCAACTAGTAATGGTCATTTCTTAATAATACTCTTATTGGAATTTTTTGAAAAAAAAACAAACATATTCCCTAAAACTTTTCTAAGGAACAAAAATTTTTTACTTTTCGACAAGGTTCTATTGAACGGGAGTATAAGTTAAAATATAAAATTTAGAACAAGTGGTAGTGTATGTATTTTCACATATGTATGCACGTTTACTGCAGAATTACAATAATGTGTGTTAACAATGTTTACTCACGTAAATATATGTCGCACCAGTTTGAACAACATTCCACCTGCCATCTCTCCATCTGGGGTTCTTGTAGCTGTACAAAACGCTTTCAACACACATGCCTTTCCGTCTAATCCATGGCTTCGAATGGAAAAATGTTCCAAATATTTAAAATGTATCCATATTTATACTATCACATTTAACCTACAAGTCTAAGAGATCCTGTAATACTTCGTATGTATCTCTTCGAAAGTATATTGGCCGTATACCCTTATTATTATTCAGCATATTAAAATTGGCCTTCCAACCTTGTGCAAACGCCCAAATTGCTCCCCATGTGAAAAGAGTTTGTTTTATGTTTGCACGAAACTAATTGGAGATAATTTTTTTCATTAGTTAAAAAGAAAGAAGATAACTTCACTAAACATACAAACACTCGAGATGCTTTCAAAAAGTCTAAATAATAACGTTTTTGACGACTTAACACTCTACTGTTCTCTCCTGTTGCTTCGCAATGGTCACCGCACGCAAGACATTGTACTAGGAGCATAAATAGAATGCAAAGAACTAAGATTATAAAGCCCGGTTTCATTATTAAACAAAAAACTGGTCAAGGAGTGTCCGCTTTGAAGGCTAGTAAGTGACTACGCCCAGTTCTAAAATAAAATGATAAACATTGATGCGAAGTTGAAAGCTCGACTCAACGCGAATAGGTAGCACATACATATCTCCATACAGTTCTTTGATCTTTTGCAAGATAATTATTTAATACTGTTAAGGTTTTAATAAAACATTTTAATATCTGTATCTTCCATTCAGTGTCTTAATTAATAATTAGTGTGGCTATGTAGACGTTTGGAAAATCTGTGCAATGACGATAGTCTCACTCTTGATTATTTGGTTCATTATCTGCTTATTAAAAATTATTTCCATAGAGAGGAAATAGGTAGTGATGGTAGACAAACAATAAAATCTGCACTGTACACCTAATTATGTATGTACATATCGTCCCCTCAATAATAGAACTAAATAACTATGTTTCAATGTTTAAAGCAGATTTTGCATCCTTAAAATTTTCATTAAACATTAGCTATACAAATAGGATTTGACATCGTTCGATACGTATGTACTTTTACATATTTCCAAAATCCTGGACATTACCATAAGGTCTGCATATAAATAAAAATAATTTGGATAGCAGGCCTTATTTGTATGTATGTATGTATGTATGTATGTATGTATGTATGTATGTATGTATGTATGTATGTATGTATGTACATATGTATGGAAGAATTCGAGGCAATGAGCTTGGATTGGACAAATATACATACAAATTATATAGGTTGCAAAAATCTAGCAAAAATATCTAGAATGGCAATTATCTTGAATTAGTACCAATTTTTGAGATAATGGTAACAAACCGGGGGCAGCGACACAAGTCGCAGTTCTGTGAGATATAAGTCCACAATTGAGTTAGGGAATTATGTATGTCCCACCCCATCGGGACACAAATCAAAAATATTTTTTGGATTCCCACAAATTTTGGTGGGTCATAAGGCCACACAATTTTCAAAAAAAATTACAGAGTTTACATCTCAGAGCCGGTTTTATTATTTTTCAGTTAAATGGAGAGGTCATACAAATCTCGAAAGAAATTTTAATTCTTGTAAATACTTTCTAGTTTTTGTACCATTTGAGGTCATAATTTCGAAATTTTTTACATTCTAAATTTTTCTCGTTCTAGCTAAAGTGATGATCCGACATGTACATCGACATGTAATCGAAAACCTTGCTGGTAGCGCTCATACTCCCATTACCTTAAATATTCGTACAAAAAATCAAAAGCGCTTAGACTACAAAAGTCGTTGCAACCAGAGTTTCTCTAAAATCCCTAAACTGGAAATTTTCCACATTAATTCCTTATGGTCTATAGATAGTAAATGTGAGATAACTGCCCGAACACAATGGTGTGGCTGTGGCGGTAATACGACCTGTCAAAAGTTGAAATATACACACACTCAATGCTGCGAACACAATGGATGCGTTCGTATTCGAAGAAAAGGCAAAGCTTAGGTATTGGGTCCGAACGCTCCCAATGGGTAGCTGTGGAGTTAGTACGAGTTGGTTATGTTTGAATTTTTGTGGCACTGCGAGTTTGACAGCTTAAAGAGCAGAAGAGAAGGGATGAACACCGGCTTCTCAGAAGGAGTATGAGAAGCGCGTGATTAAGGAAATAGAGGGATTGTATTGCAGGAATGAGGTTCGGAAGTTCTACCAGAAGGACAAGGCTACAAAGCCAGAACCGAAGCCTGCAGGACGAGCAAGGAAACCTGGTAGTAGAATCGCAGTCGATGTTGAGGTTATGGAAAGATCACTTCTGCAGACTGCATAACGGCGACCATAACCAAAATTCCGCTGTCAGGTAGAATAAACTATTCAATCTGGACGATAATAGCCAACATTTCCGTCCACCCGACCTAGATAAAGTTAAGACAGCGATATCTTGGCTGAAATCCAATAAAGCTGCTGGAGTTGATGGTCTGACTGCCGAGCTATTCAAAGCAGCAGGGGATGACTTGGTAAGTAGCATGCACCAAATCATTTGCAAAATATGATACGGTGAAAGTATACTCGATGAATGGAACCTTAGTAATGTTTTCCCGATCCTCAAGAAAGGATACTCCCTAAACTGCGCCAACTATAGATGAATAAGTCCGGTTAAGCCAGGAAAGTTCACCATCGACCAGATTTTCATACTACCGCAGATCTTGGAAAAATAGGAATTTTAAATCGATACTCATCACCGCCGCCTATGACAGAATCTATAAGAGCTATATAGGGCTATGTCTAGTTTTAGCATCCCTAAAACAAAGTATGTCAACAAAAAAGGACGTACAACACTGACTCGGACAGAACGTCACCCTCGACAGATTTAACTTTGATGTAATTAAGGACTTTGTTTACTTAGGATCCGTTATAAATTCATACAATGACACCAGCGCTGAGATGAAACGAAGATTACCTCTTGACAATCGCTGCTTTTTTGCGCTAAGAAGGCAACTATGAAGCAAAGCCCTCTCTCGAACAACTGAAGTAACTCTATATAAGACCCTCATCATCCCACCTATGAGAGAAAAATACTTCGGGTGATTTTTGGTCCCGTCTGTGTAGTCGGAGAGAGGAGAAGAAGCTACATAGCGACATCGACCTAGTCAGAAGAGTTCGAATAGAACGACTAAGATGGTCGGGTCATGTAGAACAGATGGACAACAATGTTTCGACCCGGAGAGTCTTCAAATCCACCCCAGGGGGACGACGCAGTAGAGAAAGTTCTCGCCTAAGGTGGCGCGCTCTTATGGAAAAGGACCTCAACCAAGTGAGTGTGCGAAACTGGATGCAGCTGGCTAAAGATCGAGCTAGCTGGAGAGGCCGTTTGGTTGAGGCCCAGGTCTATCCCGGACTGTAGCACCACCTAAGTAATAGAAAAAGATACATAAATGCCCCAAGTGCAGCCATGAGCGTGGTACGTAGAGCAGCAATGATTTCAATGTATGCTGTTTTGTATGCCCTGGTCAACATATCCCGTGTATTCTTTTTAATTATGGCCTTCCCCCAAATCAAAATGAGTCTGACTACCATGGTGCCAGCGCTAACCTACCATGAATGCCAATACATCATTGTTGGTTTCGAGTTCCACTTTTTCCTGGTACCCTCTTGCAAATGAAGAGAGCATTGCGTGGCTTACGGAATCTTTCTTGTACGTTAAGTGTCTAGTTTAGCTTTCTATCTAGTAGCGTGTGAAGATTTCTTTCGCGAGAGGGAAAACGGCGATTTTCCAGATTTTCTTACGGCTTGCCTACAAAGCTTTTTCTGAAAAAAGGCCAATAAGTAGTTCGAACAATGGGATTGTGTTTGGTACACGCATACGCAACTTGGGGACACTACTTGACATGTAGTACTAATTGTAAAGTTGAAAATATAGATATTTCGTCTCAGTTAACAATTCCGAAAATTTAGAAAGAAAAATGCTTTTCAAAAAATCCAAGACTCTCAAAAGGATTGAACATTTTTTTTTAATCTTTCATTGAGTTATATGAGTTGTCAGCTCCGGATTTGCAGAAAAAAAGTCTAGCAGTATTCCCATAATTGGTAGAACAAAATTTGGTTATGACTTATTGACGATACCACCCATTTTTATTTCAAAAAATATTTGAATTTCATTCTTTCTTTTAGCGTAGATTTTTTATCGTAACGACTTTTGGAAGTTACAATATTTTATGCTCGACCCTTTTTCGTTCTTTTCAAAGATTATTCAAAAGACTTTTCACGGTAGCCCATGACTTGTGCTTGAAAGCTTTGAGTCAATGGAAGACGTTTTTTGAATTGTAAATTTTAAATCAATTCTTATGCAATTTAAAATTGGTTTCCCACTATATTTGGTGACGCTTTTTAAGTAGATTATGATTTCTCGAAGTATATGGAGACAATACCATAGCTTTATAAAAATTGAGTTAACCATCGAAAGTTTTAGTGTTGAAACTCTTATTGATAATTTTTGATAAAACACTAATTTGAAGTATTTCCAATAAGTAATGCCTAAGGCCTTCAATTTTAGAATTTTGATTACGTTCAAGCAATTTTCCAAAAAGTTTGTTAATTTTAAAGGTTGTGTTTACCTAAAGAAAGTTTTAAATTTCAAATGTTATCAAAAAGTAGCAGACAATTTTCAAATATGTATTATCAAAAAAAGAGACACTAACGAATAAATCGTAGTAGAATTCTTAGGTACAGATTTGATGTTAATTACTAATTATAGATACACTTATAGTCAACTGTTTAAAAAACAACTCACTAATTCAAATAATTAAAAAAAAATTGTTGTTTCAACAAACGCCCACTCTTAATTCAGATACCCGTACTTAAAGATGCCATTGTTAATATTTATTAGTTGCCTTTTAATAAAAAAAATGTCGAAGTGCACTGCATATTTGCAAACACAAACTAATGGAAAAATGCGTGATTTCCCATCAGGGTCTGCAGAAATTACCGGTTTTTGTAGTTGGTGTTCTTGAAGTACTTTGGAAGGATAGGGCGTTGTTACTGCATCACTAGAATAGGTTCATCTACTCCAGTTTGAAAAACATCAGGGAATAACAAAGAAAACCGAATATTATTATTGTTTTTAATGCTCAGTAGCAAGTTCTACCCTTGTCGTTTGATTTTAATATACATATATGCAGCTGTAATGAGAGGCTCTCTGTCCTCAAATTCGAACTAGTCACCCCAACACATTTCCTATTATAGTGTGATCTGGTGAGTGTGGCGGCCATTCTAATAATGTCAGATTTTATTCATTTAAGCAATTCTTAACAACTTGTGTGGTATGAATTTGGACATTATGTTAGTCAGAAGAATTTTCCACAGGTTTAAAAATTTCAGAAAACTTTTAAAAAGCCTGTTTTATTTCTTTTAATGTGTTTGCCGTGATTCTGGAAATTAAAAACTCCAGCTCAATAGTTCTAATATCTATATGTAGAATATAGCACTATAAAAAATGACAGCTCATTCGCGACTAGAATGACGTTCAAAAAGCATTTTTTTTTCTTCTAAGATCAGGGAAGAATGATTTAATCCATCCGGCCCAAACATTTTCATCCGAGCTGTCATTCTCTCCTCCAAATCATATGGTACTTGCAAGAATAGAACAGCTTTTCCTTTACTTATAAATTTAAGGAGGTTTCTTTTCAAGTATAAGCTCTTTTAAGCGAGAACTATACGCCTAACCATAGAAAACCTTGCATTTATGGAGGCTTTGGTCCTAATTTTGGATGTTAAGTAGGAACTATTGGGCGCCAATCACAAAATCAATCTCCTAGTTGTACCTGTTGTGAGAGTTTTTTTTACGTTTTTTCATGTTTGTACCGATGCTGAGAAAATTAATTTTTTCTGGCAATTTTGATTTTTTCCCCAAATTTAAAGCTTATCTTGTTCCATTTAAACATAAACAAGAAGTTCAAAATATGCACCGATTGTTACAAAATCTGTGCGCGAACTTCACCTAGAAACAAAGCACCTATTCTAATGCCGGATATAAAAAAAAGAAAAAATTTGAATGCGCTTGGAAACACAATCTCAAAATTAGTAATACTAAATTTTTAATGATCCTCTTATTGTCACTAGTTTGCCAATACCAAACCATTTTTGAAAAAAAGACACGCATTCCCTAAAACTTTCCTGAGAAAAAAATCTTTAACGTTTCGACAAGGTTCTATTGAACGGGAGTATAAGTTAAAATATAAAGTTTAGAAAAAGTGGTTGGTAGTGGTAGATTTCAAAAACTTTAGACTTTAGGAATAATAATATAAGGGTATAGAATATTAAGTTTTATAGGAAGAGTTTAACCAGCTTTGAGAAAAAGTGCACGTCCTAAGCTCACGTCTTCATACGTCGTCGTTCGTCCTCGCTTATTCGTCGTAGATTGGCGAAAATAGTCAATGCAGGAGTTATCCCCGATAGTTGTGGCTCAATTGTTGACTATGTAGTTGTGGATTGATGAGTAGATTTGCAGAAATTATACAGTGGCATAGGTAGAACCCCACATACATAATTATACGCACCAAAAACTGGTGACATACGGACAGACAGACGGACGGATATGGGTCTATCGCCTTTAATCTTGATATTGATCACGAATATATATATGCATGTACACATACATATGTATGTACATATATTTGATAAGGCCTATTTCAATTATTTCTCTATGTTGTAAACTGTATATAACTGTAATAATGTAATGTATATAACTCAATGAACACTTATGATTAGGGAATAAAAAGGGATGTCTTTCAAAACAGTTAATGCATACCTACATATGTACATATGCATGTTTACTGTAGAATAATAGAATGTGTTAATAATGTTTACTCACGTAAATATATGTCGCACCAGTTTGAACAACATTCCACCTGCCATCTCTCCATCTGGGGTTCTTGTAGCTGTACAAAACGCTTTCAACACACATGCCTTTCCGTCTAATCCATGGCTTCGAATGGAAAAATGTTCCAAAATATTTAAAATGTATCCATATTTATACTATCACATGTCACCTACAAGTCTAAGAGATCCTGTAATACTTCGTATGCATCTCTTCGAAAGTATATTGGCCGTATAGCCTTATTATTATTCAGCATATTAAAATTGGCCTTCCAGCCTTGTGCAAACGCCCAAAGTGCACCCCATGTGAAAAGAGTTTGTTTTATGTTCGCACGAAACTAATGGAAGTTAATTTTTTTTATTAGTTAAAAGGAAAGAAGAAATCTTTGCTTAACATACAAACACTCGAGATGCTTTTATAAAGTCTAGATAATAACGTTTTTGACGACTTAACACTTTACTGTTCTCTGCTGTTGCTTCGCAATGATCACCGCACGCAAGGCTTTGCACAAGGAGCATAAATAGAATGCAAAGAACTAAAATGATTAAGCCCGGTTTCATTGTTATACAATAAACTGGTCAAGGAGTGTCCGCTTTGAAGACTATTTGGTGACTACGCCCAGTTCTAAAATAAAGTGATAAACATTAATGCGAAGTTCAAAGCTCGACTGACCGTGAATAGCTGGCATATATGTACATATCTCCATATAGTTCTTTGATCTTTTGCAAGATAATTATTTAATACTGTTAAGGTTTTAATAAAACATTTCAATATCTGTATATTCTATTCAGTTTCTTAATTAAAAATTAGTGTGGGTATGTAGACTTTTCGAAAATCTGTGCAATGACGATAGTCTCACCTTTGATTGTCTGGTTGATTAACTGGTATGATGCGCTTATTATAAGCTAACCGACATGCCCAACTTCGCTCATATGTTTTGAAAGTCCATAGTATGAATAAGTAGATAGTGCTAATTCTTATGTATTATTTTCTTAGAACGCCAAATTAAGAAATTAAAATCCTTTATTAAGACAAATTTAGAAAGTTTCGTACATATTTAAATATGTCATTTTTATAAACCGTGTATACGGTAACTACGTATGTATAGGTATATATTATTTAGTTTAGACTATTTTCGCATTGCGTATTGTATCTTATGCACGGTATATATTTCTCTAAGCCCTTGTATTTATTTACCTAATGGAGCATTGAATTGGTCTATTACGAGACTTTTAGACCTGTGGATTTCCTTATTTCTTCAGCACCTCTTTATATAACATATTTGCTGTTGTTCCAATATGTTGTGGAATGGGCACACTGCGAGTTAAGTTAACTCTGGAACTTAGCACTAAAATCAACCTCTTCTTTAAGGATTGACCATTAGCTTCATTTATTGTAATAGCGCAACAGATCTACGATGTAAACTCCACTCATATGGAATAAAAGCGATGTCTGGTGTAAACAGAGCTTCCTCTTGGCCGCAGCTATGTAGTATAGATTGTCGCCTTGACACAATTTTATGGAAAGCTTTCAATTGGAATCTGGTTCCGTTCTACATTCGGGTTTAAATTCCTTAAGAGCATAATAAGAGTGCCCACCTTCAATATTATTCTGTGTGAAGGAAAACCTAGGAGGCTGAGAGTATGCAAATATTTCAACGGGTGATGAACCTCTTCTTTGATATTTACTACGTAATGTGTATACTATAGAGTTGTATGTCATATCAACACCCCTTTGATTTAAGCAAAAGAAAAACATTAATTTCGATTGCATAATTTTTTTGGTGCCCGCTTAGTTAGGCTTGTAATTGGTTTGTTGATTATGTTCTTCAAATCCGGATGGTGAATGCGCAATTGCACTCCAAAAGTGTTGCAGCTATTCCAGATAAAAAGATAATAACAATGAACTTCTGCTGCCTGGAAGCATTATGGACCGAATCGGAGTCTAAGTGCATCTGGAATTTGGATTTCCTTTTTTAAAAAAAAAAACAAAAAACAATAAACATTATGAGAAAAATGTCTGGAGAGTCCAAGAAGAATATGTTATCAGTTGATTTGAAGTTTTAAATGATTTCATTATAAACTTTCTTCTGATAACAGTTGAAAAGTGGGTGGTTTTATAGATCGTCTATGTCATATGACGTTTCTCTTAAGTAGTCTAGGTTGACATAAGTTTTACTTGATACTAAGTCTCCGGCATTCTGTGCCTCTCCCAGAGACGTAGTGGACTCAACAACTGGCAGAAACCAGCATAATTGCGAACAGATCTGTATGTGATAAGCTACCGTCTTTAAGTTTGAAAAGGATGTAGGCCCTTAAACTTCGTGAAACAGGAAATGGGGGTAATATCATTCGGCGTTGTTTGACATAAGTCCACAATTGAGTTAGCGAATTATGTATCTCCCACCCCATCGAGACATACATAAGTCCAGAATAGTTTTTGTCGAAGATGGGACATAAGTCCACAATTTTTGGGAAAATAATCAAGCAGAACTCCTTCACCGCTCGCTTCTCTTCGCTGCTCCTTAACGATTGTCGTAAGCCCTTATGACAGAACAGCCATAACCAACCACATCCTGGGCAACCAGATTGTAAGCGAAAAGAAAATCAACTGAGCAATCGACTCCTTCACGTCCTTCGAAGCATCCGGCCCTGACGATATTTTCCCCATGATGCTACAAAGTCACAAGGAGTACATCAGTCCACGGTTAGCGAATATTTTTCGCGGGTGTCTTAATTCCTTATATTTTCCTCGAGCCTGGAGAGAAATCAAAGTCTTCATACCTTAAGCGGATAAACTCTCACATACTAGCACCAAAGATTTTAGCCCGATTAGCTTACCTTGTTCCTACTCAAGACATTTGAAAGATTAATAGGTTAACACATTCGCTCTAAATTAAATTCTAGAGATATGCCCCCAGCCCAAAACGCTTATACTAAAGGCCGATCTATTGAGACAGCCCTGCATGAGGTGGTTACAAGGATCGAAAATTCACTCCACCACAAATAATTCACGCTAGCCGCTTTCCTGGATGTAAAAAGAGCCTTCAACAATGTAAAATCTAAATATATACGATTAGCACTGGAGTTGAATGCAGGCTCCAGACGACACACATCAACTCAGAACTGTGTGACTGCCAAGTAAATGTACTTGCCTCTAAATGGATATCCCTCTACTGTGGATACTGGTCGCGAACGGAATCTATTAGAAATGAGAACGAAGGGGGATCAAAGTTATCGCATATGCGGATGATGTCGTCATAATGGCGACAGGTAAGTTCATACCCATCATCACCGAAGTACTACAATCTGCCCTCAATACCCTATACAAATAAGCGAAAAGATATGGATTAAACCTTAACCCCTTCAAAACAGAGGTGGTCCTCTTAACAAGAGGATCCCGCAGATCGGGCCCTTGAGATTCGTCGGCGCACCCCTCCAAATCTCAGATAAGCCGAGATATTTGGGCTCTATACTCAACCGTAAACTGACTTGGAAAAAATACGCGTCCAAGAGGATAGAGAAAGCATCCATAGTTATCCATACATGTAACAAAATCTTTGGTAAAAAATGAGGGCCTAAGTTTTTGAAACGATACCGTGAAGAATTCACAGCAGTCATAATAAACTATGACATTACATTCCAGGTGCCAGTACTTAGCGCATTCAGGGAAAGGAACGGATGGACGATTTATCAAGAAAACAATCTGGATAGGACCCGACAATTGGCGTTATCCTTGTTCTACGGCCCCAAGCCAATGTAGAGCAAACCTTCGTGAGACTAGCGCTAGATGTAGCGCACTCTCATCTTGTCGTGTGTTGAGAAAACCCTGGACGAAACATGACAATGCCAAGACCAAGCAAATTTTACCACTTAAAAGGCCCAACTAAGCGTTCTTCACGAGGATTATTACGGCTTACAACCTCCTGGCAGCCCTCCGGAAAAGAATGCGATTGGACACTGATGACCTCTACCGAGGCCGAGGTCGAGGCTGTGGCAACAGGGACACAGAAGAGAGCACACTTCCTCATGCAAACGCCCAAGCCTATGCAGAACTAGGAAAACGGCCCTCGGCGAACACCACTTCGAAGATCTGGGCGACCTGTCAGGAAAGCCACCATTAACCATCCTGATATCTATAACAATATCGGGTTGGTTCAGGTAGACCGCTTAGCTATCCTAAGGTTTCTAACTAATTTTTGTCTTCGGTTTAGGTTATCCACGACAGAGGTCGTTCTACTTAGCTACCTACCTATCTAAGTTTGACATATGAAGATGCGTATCATTTTTTTATATCTTGTGCGAATTTTGCCAATTTTTGTAAGAAAGAGTTTCTTTCTTAAATAATATATAATAAGACGTAAAATAATTTTATATAAGTTTTAGACAGAATTAATCTTTCATTACCTCTTGAAACCGCCTTAGTCGTACTCATAGCTGCAATCGTTATTGATCTATTATTTCAGATCAAGACAGTTTTAATGTCCCAGAAGAGCTCGTTGAAACTGTCTTTGGTATTACTGTCTCCTGTGTGAAGACTTGAGCGTATATCAGGCTGAACACATCAGGTTTCAATGTCTAACATATGTATATTGTGAAATATACATAGCATCGTATTCTTGCTTAAGCATCTACGAAAACTGCAAAATTACGATGAAAATTGAAAAAGGCGAATGGTCTTACATTCGAATCTACAGAAACCCTTGTGTTAGTAGCTCAACTCAAGTCTAAAACTATGGTCGGTGCATCCAAAAGTACTGTGCGTCGAGTATTACATAATGTTGAAAGTGTTTTGGTTCGAAGCTTTAAGTCTTATGCTCCAATTTGTTCATTTTGGAAGTTGGATAATTCAGATCAAATATTTCGAAGAACAAAACAGCGTTCCAGACCTAGGCGCTGCTCCATGTTCTATAGCGCTCAGCCAAAGTTCTTCCTTCATTATGTAATTTTTTTCGGTTAAATTAATTTCACTTTTCAACAAAGATCACAACTATTCTCTCTTCACTCGTTTTCTCGCAATAATGTAATCTGATTCCTTCATTATGTAATTTTTTTCGGTTAAATTAATTTCACTTTTCAACAAAGATCACAACTATTCTCTCTTCACTCGTTTTCTCGCAATAATGTAATCTGATTCAGCAAACATGAAAAGTTTTGAGAATCTAGGTGTTCGTGGATTCAGTGTAACTTTTATACCTTTTGGCAGTTATAAGCTCTGCTATCCAGTTTTATCATTTGTCGAATATTGCGAAAGATACTTAGATACGTATCTTTAAAAAATATGCCTGAAGAAATGATAGCTAAATGGATACTGCCAACATTAAGGATATGAGAGATGCTTGTATTCATACAACGACCATATATGTATGTACATATGTATGTACCAACCTACATGTGTAGGTACTTGTAGATACATTCAGGACTAATTATTCCTATGTTAAATTGCAAAGTTTCTATCTTTCAGAAAAGTTTATCAGGCTCATGAAAAAGTCTTATGTGTATATACCAGCAATTGTCAAAAGTTTATTCATAGTCCTGTGGATTTTCATGATTATGCTTCCTGATTGTGTACGTAGTTGTTTAATGGTCTCAATTTTGTGAGAACTGACCTGGTTTGAAGTTTGAAGTGATGCCTTGGATACATGTATGTTATAGTCTAAAGTATATTATAATAATCAACATGTGTATTTTGTGGCAAATCTGCTGAAGCAGTTTCTGTCTCCTTTTCATTGAAATATTATGATACATTATGCTTACTAGTATAAAGTTTTAAGTAGCGAATTAACTAGTAATGTACAACTTTATTTTTATTTATCTGACACAGAATGTTTGTTTTACACCTATCCACATGTATATATATTTTCTTCATATATTTTTCGAACTGATATATCGAAATTATCAATCAAACAAAAACAGTCAATGTGGATATTTTTTATCAGGTTATTTTACTAGAGCTTAGATTTTCAGATACATTTGTTTTTACAACACATAAACTAGATTGACATTTATTCCAAATGGCTATGGCATGATTCCTATAAGCTTATTAATTCAGTACAAGTAAGAAGATGGCCTGAACGTGAGAGATTTAAAGTGATTGGGTGGGAATATCTAGAACCTATTATTGAGAAACCAAATGTTCACACTTGAGCAGATTCTGGAAAAAACTCAAGAAGCCCAAATCGATACCCAACACATTTTTATCGATTTAATAGCTGCTTATGACACCATTTAGAAAGATGAGCTATACAGGGCCTTGTCTAGTTTTGGCATCCTTGCCAGACTCATCCGTATGTACAGAAAGACGGTGAACAGAAGTCTGTGCAACTACTAGCGTATGCCGACGATATTGACATAATTGGTAGAACTCAACGGGCTGTCAGCGGTGCGTTTGCTAGTCTTTACTAGTAAACGAGGGCAAAACCAAGTATATGCTGTCAACCAGAAGTGCAACATAACATCGACGAATTGTCACAATCGACAGCTTTACCTTTGAGGTAGTATGGGACTTTGTCTACCTTGAAGCCCAGATATAAAATCTTATGCTCCTAGCTCAAAATTTAAAGTTCAAAAAGTGGTGACAAACAGACAGCCGGACATGGGCCAATCGCATTCACAGAGTCATATTGCACGCCAATACATACTATATACTTTATAGGGTCTATCTCCAGCATTTCTCTATGTTACAAGTACTTTATCAAATTTAATAGATTGAAGATATTGCGCAGGCCCAAGGGAGTTTTGATATCAGAAATATAAAGTCGATAGCTTATCTATGAAAGTTGTAAGTTCTGGTAACGATACAATCGTACAAAGAATATTAGCAATGGTGGCGCCTGGGTATATCCACAAGCAGCAGTCAACTCTTATCAATTTTTCCTTATCAATGTTTCAACGACAAATCAGTTGACTAATTGAATTGAATAAGTATGTTATTGTGCGGATTTGAAGAAAGGTGTTGAATAGATTGATTTATTTTTAAATGCAAGTACATCCACATCTGTGCGCTCAGTTCCTGGAGCGCGTGATTGAATCTTATCCTACCAGATACACAGCAAAGTATCTATGCATGACATTTCTGCTTAACTTTCTAATACAGGAGTAATAACCTATTGAACCAAACTCAATTGCAGGTTTTAGGTGAGATTTCTTTACTTTCCCCAAAATATTACAATATATCCTTTTCCCTGTTATGATGATTAAAAAATCGTACAATAAATGGAACAATCTGGAACTTCAAAAGCATCCAACATAGAAAGCAATGGACCCATACTCCAGCAAGTGATCTCGACACAACCAAATGGGTTATATCGCTATGGGTAGTGTATCGCTATTATTGGAATCAATTTCAGTACCCACGCGAAAAGAATATTCACAAAAGTCACCACAATATGTATATAAATAGTGTCAATATAATCCCATATGGTTGATTTGATATCTTTTTGCCAAAGTGCTGATCCAGATCCTTCAGTCAACTAAATGAGTCTTGCCTTCCATGTTAGATGATCTTGAAGCTCAAGATTGTTCCATTGTTTGTACACTTTTCTAATCATCACAACAGAGAAAAGGATGTATTATAATATTTCCGGGAAATAAAACAAACCTCGTCTCCGTTCAGTTTGTTTCAATCGCTGTATATATTAGAATGTTAAGCAGAAATGCCACGCATACCTACTTTGCTGTGTATCTGGTAGGATAAGATTCAATCACGAGCTCTAGGAACTGAGCGCACAAATGTGGATATACTTCACTTCAAAATAAATCTATGTATTCAATACCTTTCTTTAAATCCGTACAATATCATACTTATTCAATTGAATTAATTAACTCGTCCCCTTAAAATACTGGTAAAAGTTGACTATTGCCTGTGACTAATATTCTTTGTATGAATGCATTGATATCAGAGAAAAAACTCTATATATACCAATTCGTATAATCATTATACCCTATCCTAAGGGTATATTAAGTTTGACACATAGTTTGTAACATAGAGAAATAATCGAGATAGACCCTATAAAGTATATATATTCGTGATCAGCATCAATAGAGAAATCGATTGAGCGATGACCGTCCGTCCGTCCGTCCGTCCGTCCGTCCGTATGTCACCGGTTTTTGGGCCTTAAATTTTGAGCTAGGACGATGAAGTTTCATATCTGGGCTTCTGAGAAAAAGATACAGTACAAGTGTAAAAATTTTTGAAATCCGCCCACTTTTTCATAACTTCACTAAATTATATGAAACCGAAAAATTTTGTTAAGACCAAATATTTAGGCATTCAGATTCCCTACAATCCACCCATACAAAAGTTTTCGCCACGCCCACTTTTTGGGGGCGTTTTCATCACAAAACCGAGTTTTGGGTCTTAAATTTTTAACTAGGATGCTGAAATTTCATATCTGGGCTTCCAAGAAAAAGATACAGTACAAGTGTAAATATTTCTTACATCCGCCCACTGCCACGCCTACTTTTTTATAACTTCACTAAATTATATGAAACCGAAAAATTTTGTTAAGACCAAATATTTGGGTATTTAGATTCCCTACAATCCACCCATAGAACAGTTTTGGCCACGCCTACTTTTTGGGGGCGTTATCAGAAAAAAACCTATTTTGATAAAATTTTACATGTAACATCCTCAAACGTTCGACATTATAGCTATATTTGAGTACGAAATGCAATTTGGCCACGCCCACTTTATAGAGAGGAGGATAGGGTATCATACGATCCGTTTCAGACGGATTGTAGCTTTTCTGTATGTTTTTATTTTGATTACATTCCATAGATAAGCTGTCGACTTGATATTTCTGATAAGATAAAATTCAACCACATTTATGATATTGTGTACATACTTGCACACAAAATCATAGTTACTCAATTGAGTAAACTCATTCCCATCATGGATATTAAAAATATTTTTCTGTGTTTTATTTCAATAGAGGCGGAGACTCTATAAAAAAAACACCCTTTATATACATAAATCGAATAGTATTATCACCTGACGAAATATATTCTTGATCATCTATTCGCCAGACGGCATGTATGTATGTAATAAATTTATATGCAGTGGTTATATATACATACATACATATGTAATAGTTAAATATCGCGGTTTGGTATTTAATATATGTATGTATGTACTTTGAATACATATGTATGTAAAGGTAAGGCTTACCAAAGAATAATCTATTAGATTTCAATCAGTTATACTGATCAGTGTTTTTGTTAAATGTTCTTTTAGAACGAAAGAAATTTATAGATACCATGTCTTTATATTATCTATCTGACTGGGATATTTTTATTTTCTGAAGAAACGTCCAATTTGCTGCGTTCACGTTTTTCTGTAATGTGCACACAAGGAAACTCTTCGAAGACACTTACCTGCATCTAATAGCATCATTATAAGTGACTTTAAGGTTGTGAAAAGATGCCAAATCAAGACATCTACATACGTATGTACATATGTACATATATACCAGAATCAATCAATTTCATAAATCTCGTATAAAAAAATCTTATGAGACAAAATCTAAAAAGTACAAAGATCTAAAAAGAAATTTTGGAAAGAAATTGCATGTGAGGCCGAATGCCTTCGAATGTATGAGTCGAGAAATGTCCCATACTATGGGACGGTACTCTCATTCACTAATCGCAGAATGCCATGATTTACCGTCTTTATTTTAGCGTTCGGGACACCAGGCGACTACTTCTTAAAAAGTTCCGAAATTGGACACTTTTTTAAATCTTGGCCACTTTTGAGAAACGTTTTTAATTAAAAAAAAAATGTTGACATCTTGGAGTACCGAACCAAATCTCCTGATCTCAATCTCATACGAAATTAATGGAATTTTGTGGATCGCGGGATAGGGAATCGCAAACCATCAAATATACATAAGTAGCTAATGGAACAAATAATTTCAGAATAGTAAAAAAATATCACCGGATTCTAGATTACGCGCCGTTGTTGCTAATAAAAGGTATGCAACAAAATATTATGTTTAGTTCTTTATTGTAACCAAATTTTATATATGCGTATTTGTGTGAAAATTAAAAAAAAAATCGTGGTGCGCATCTAATACGAAGTACAGTCAGTAATCAACCCTTATCGGTATTTTAAGTCG
This sequence comes from Xylota sylvarum, assembly GCA_905220385.1. NCBI lineage: Eukaryota > Metazoa > Arthropoda > Insecta > Diptera > Syrphidae > Xylota > Xylota sylvarum. The sequence continues at coordinate 64,603,784 of LR999958.1, read as the reverse complement.
GAACGAGTAGACATATGAATATACATACATCCATAACTGTGCACCCAATTCCTACAGTTCGTGGTTAAATTTTATCTTATCGAGCATAAGGCAGTATGTAAACAATATAAAACAAATATTTCATATTGCAAAAATCGTATAAATAGAGTTTCTCGTTTTGATATCATTGCATTCGTACAAAGAATATTAGCAATTGTGGCGGCTGAGTAAAGCCACAGGCAGTAGTCAACTTTTATCAGTATTTTAAGGGGGACGAATTAAGTAATTCAATTGAATAAGTATAATATTGTACGGTTTAAAGAAAGGTGTTAAATAGATAGATTTATTTTAAAGTGCAAGTACATCCACCGCTCAGGTGCTAGAGCTCGTGATTGAATCTTATCCTATCAGATACACAGCAAAGTAGGTATGCGTGGCATTTCTGCTTAATATTCTAATACAGCGATAATAACCTATTGAACCAAATTGAATGGAGACGAGGTTTGTTTTATTTCCCGGAAATATTATAATACATCCTTTTCTCTGTTGTGATGATTAGAAAAGTGTACAAACAATGGAACAATCTTGAGCTTCAAGATCATCTAACATGGAAGGCAAGACTCGTTTAGTTGACTGAAGGATCTGGATCAGCACTTTGGCAAAAAGATATCAAATCAACCATATGGGATTATATTGACACTATTTATATACATATTGTGGTGACTTTTGTGAATATTCTTTTCGCGTGGGTACTGAAATTGATTCCAATAACAGCGATACACTACCCATAGAGTATGGGTCCATTGCCTTCTATGTTTGATGCTTTTGAAGTTCCAGATTGTTCCATTTATTGTACGATTTTTTAATCATCATAACAGGGAAAAGGATATATTGTAATATTTTGGGGAAAGAAAAGAAATCTCACCTAAAACCTGCAATTGAGTTTGGTTCAATAGCTTATTATTGCTGTATTAGAAAGTTAAGCAGAAATGTCATGTATAGATACTTTGCTGTGTACCTGGTAGGATAAGATTCAATCACGCGCTCCAGGAACTGAGCGCACAGATGTGGATGTACTTGCATTTAAAATTAAATCTATCTATTCAACACCTTTCTTCAAATCCGCACAATATCATACTTATTCAATTCAATTAGTCAACTGATTTGTCGTTGAAACATTGATAAGGAAAAATTGATAAGAGTTGACTGCTGCTTGTGGATTTACCCAGGCGCCACCATTGCTAATATTCTTTGTACGATTGTATCGTTACCAGAACTTACAACTTTCATAGATAAGCTATCGACTTTATATATCTGATACCAATACTGCCTTAGGCTTGGACCATCTTTTTAATCTGTTGATACATACAAACATATGTACATATATACCTTGTAACATAGAGAAAAACTGAAGATAGACCATATAAAGTATATACACATGGACATTTGTATATTCCTGATTAGTAAAAATCAATAGCGAATGTAATTGGCCCATGTGCGGCTGTCTGCATGTCACCACTTTTTGGACTTTAATTTTGATCTAAATTAAACAGTTTTTTGAAATCTGCCAACGTGTTCAAAGAATATTAAGACCAAATATTAAAATATTCACATTATGTATGTATGTATCTATAACTCACACATTTTTTGTTTGTTAAATGTTTTCATTATTTAGAACTAAAGTCCTTTAAAGTGGTTTGAAAGGGAAAGATATAGTGAAGTTAGAAACTAAAAGAGAGTTAGGTGACCATGCGCGTTAACTCTAAATCTTTACAAGTCATAATGTGTTGAGTCAAGTCATTACACTTATGCACATATGTACATATGTATGTATGTGTTGAGTGGATAAAAAACGAACCTCAGAATTTTACTATGCGACCGAAAAATAATTTTAAAAGATAAGAGTGTGCAGTAAGATTACACGGAGAGACAGGTCCGGCAAGTCTATAAATTTCATTTGAGCAACCGTAATGGTGTAAAGGGAATGGATCAATGTACATGCTTGACAGATGTAGTAACTTCCACCCAAACATGTGAGTTGTATTAAATTTTCGGACGTATGTAAGCGTTCTAGATAGTAGCCAGGTCTACGATAGTGAAAAATGGTTTACACCTCTTGAATAATCGTTCGCAGATTTAGAAATATGAATATTCAAACGAAGGTTTGGTGTAAAATGCATGCCAACGTTTGACAAAACCATTAGATTGCCCATTCCAAATATCAGCTTCATTCATGTTTAGCTTGGCTACGCTAGTACCCCGTTTTAGAGACAGAAGACAGAACTGGGTCTTTGACTAATTGACCTCAACTCGCAACCTTGAATTTTGTTAAGCCCAGTTATTGCCGCAGCTTTGTTTTTAAAATGTTAATTTTGACAAAAAATTCTAGTTTAAAATAATTTCCCGGTAATAAGTTAAGAACACTGTTTCTTTGTTTTGTTTAAAGTTTTCTCGGAAATGGGGTATCCTTTCAAAAGGATACCACTATCCACTACCAAATTTATATTTTCAAAAATTGGTTGCAAATCTTTTACAAACCCATTTTATGAATGGTCTATGTTAGAAAAATAAATAGTTTTGTAACAAAGTAAATATTTCTTTAAAACTCTTATAAAACTGTTTGATACGCCATCTTGGGTGCAATGTGACATCACATTTTCGAAAAATAAAATTAGCTCTTTATGGGAGCGAATGCAGCGTGTTTGGGCCATCTTGTATTCCACGTCATGATCTTGTCCCTCAAATCGTGAATGCAAATGCAAGTTTGCACTTTGGCTACTTGAACCTTGCCTCGAGGATTTTTTATAAGATTGCAGCAGTCCAATTGGAATCTGCATTCGAAAACCTATGATGGTCTAACTTCCCTCTCCTGTTTTGGTAAAGATGCCAACCATAGTTGAGTTGATATATCTAAACACTGACTAATTAGTGCAATATACCACTTTTTCCATGTAAAGATGTCTACCAACTCCTCCCATGTTGTCATTTTATTTGATTTTTATTTTTGATTGCTGAACAATTACCCTCTTTTCTCCTTTTGTGAATGCGTTGGAAAAACCTCACATTTGTTTGAAGCAAGTGTCACGACGTTGTTGTTGAATAGAACGGTTCAAATGCTTATATTTTCCACCCAATATGGTTCAAAACATTCGACATATCCAAGACGGTTATTAGTAGATAGCTGTCCATATTTTGTAGACCCATCTAATTGATTTTCCACATATGAATTGCTTTGTCCCGTGGTGACGGAACCATAGATTCAACTACACTAGGATACTTTTCAACTGTCGAGAAATCAATGAACTTCTACCCCAAAAGTTTAAAAAGTGGCTTACTGAATTTTTCGTTCACCTGTAGATTAGAGTTGCCACAGCAATATTTGCACTACATTATAAAATATCGCTCCACAAACGCGCTGATTGTTTGCATCTTTTGCATTTTCCATAAATGGGATGAGGAAAATCTAGATGCCCGGAGTGAAGTTTTGCTAGCCATGGAATCACACGTGGTAGCTTTAGTTAAAACTCTCAAAATTTCAAAAGAGGTATGGGTTTTCTTGGAGTTAGGTCAGAAACGGTTAGCGCAGAAATGTGTAGGAATTGACTATGGACGAGTATATGAGAGTAAAACACTATAATCAGTTGGTTGACGGAACTCAAACTTGGCAACGTCCTTTCTATTGTGATACTTCTGAATAGTCCCGACGAAAATTTTGAACACAAGAGAAATAAACAGCCCGTAGGACAGAAAGAGTACCCAGCGTTGGATACACTTCGAATAAGGCAGATGGAAGTTGATGATACAATATGAGAGTCGTCTTACAACAATCCTATGAGAGCACGAGATAATTTTAACAATTTCTCTTTTCGATATATGCCTGTAAGTCAAAGCATTCTGGTCGGCTGTCCGAAGAATACAATTTATATGATTCCAATTCATATCGTACAACACTTTGGAATTACAATTGTCGATGATGTGGACAAAGCTAGGGACTCTAGGTATGCAAAAGGCAAAACAAGTAAATGACAGCTGCTCTAGTCAATTTCTTATGCAGGAGTATCTAGACATATCACTTGGACAGCGGAGTCACATCTCACATGGGTCACGAAGAACATTTTTTTCACAGAACAATACAAATGTCATCCTTGTCCTCTGTGGGGGCATGAGCGCATATTAGGCTTATGTTCGCGAATTTAGCCTTGATGCGGATTGTCATAAGACGCTCGCTCACGTGTCGAAAGCTCAAGACTTCTTGCCTAAGTCTGCCGCGTATGACGAACCCACATCCAAATAAGCGCTGTTTCTGTTCCCTATAGCAATCACCGTAGTATACGTCACAGTTTTTCATCCTCTTTTTGCCCGGGCCATCCCATCGCACTTCCTGGATGGCGGTGATATCTGCATTGTAGCAGTCTAGGGCCTCTGCTAATTGTTCGGCTGCACGCGGCCTGTTAAGGGTCCGAACATTCCACCTGCAGATCCGAAGATCGTTGTCCTTATTTCGTTTGCTGGGGTCGTCAACAGTGGGATCATCCTTATCCGAGGTTTGTCGTTGTGTCGTAACTACTGGTTTTAAAGAAAGTTTCTACGAGCTCCTCGACAAAACATATGAGCAATGTCCTAAGTATGACGTTAAAATCGTCCTAGGCGATTTTAACGCCAAGATAGGAAAGGAGGACATCTTTGGTAGGACGATTGGAAAGCACAGCCTACACGACACCACGTCTGGCAACGGACTTAGGCTTATTGACTTTGCGGCGGGGCGAAATGTCAGTATAGCAAGCACACGGTTTTCTCACCTCAATATCCACAGGGACATGGCGGTCTCCTGATCATCAAACGGTCAATCAAATTGACCACATTGCGATCGACGCAAGGCATGCCTCCAGTATTCTGGATGTCCGAACCTTCCGAGCAGCCAACATGGACTCGGATCATTTCCTTGTTGCAGCCAAGGTACGAATGCGGATATCCCAAACGCCACAACTAAGAAGAACTACTGTGAGAAGATTTGACGTCGAAAAGCTGCAATCGCAAGAGATCGCCAGAACCTTCACCGAACGCGTATCCCGAAACCTCTCAACTACTCCTATGCCGCCAGCATCAAGCGCCGAAGACCAGTGGCAACGCTGCCAACAAGCCATCAGAAGTGCCGCAACTGATGTGCTGGGTTTCACCCGACCATCACCTAGAAACCCCTGGTTTGACGATGAGTGCCGGCAAGCACATGCAGCTAAACAGCAAGCATACAAAGCGGCGCTGCAAAAAAGGACGAGAGCTGCTCGTGAGCTCTACGAGCAGAAGAGACGGGAAGAACATCGGCTTCTCCGAAAGAAGAAAAAAGAGTACGAGAAGCGCGCGATCGAAGATATTGAGAGATTATACTCCAGGAATAATGTACGGAAGTTTTACCAACAGGTAAAAAGAACGTGTCAGGCCAACAAGACCCGTAGCCTGTAGAGATGAAGAAGGAAACCTCGTAGTAGAGTCACAGTCGGTGCTGAGAAAATATAAAAACTTCTTCTGCAGACTGTATAACGGCGACGAAGACCAACATCCCGCTGTCAGGCAGAATGTACCATTCAATCTAGACGATGATAGCCAAAACTTCCGTCCACCTGACCAAAACGAAGTAAGGATAGCAATATCCAAACTTAAGTCCAACAAGGCTGCTGGACCTGACGGCTTACCAGCCGAGCTGTTCAAAGCAGCTGGAAATGACCTGGTAGAGAGCATACATCAACTCATTTCTAAAATTTGGTCAGATGAGTGTATGCCTGATGAATGGAATCTCAGCACCGTTTGCCCAATCCACAAGAAAGGAGATCCCCTCAATTGCGCCAATTACAGAGGTATCAGTCTCCTCAACATCGCGTACAAGATCCTATCTGCCATATTGTGTGAACGTCTGAAACCCTTCGTCAACAACCTGATTGGGCCCTATCAGTGTGGTTTCAGACCAGGAAAGTCCACAATCGATCAAATCTTCACACTTCGACAGATCCTGGAAAAAACCCAAGAAGTCCAAATCGATACCCACCATCTTTTTATCGATTTCAAGGCCACATATGACAGCATTTATAGAGACGAGTTATACAGAGCCATGTCTAGTTTTGGCATCCCTGCCAAACTCGTCAGATTGTGCAGAATGACGATGGAGAATTCTCGCTGCTCCATCAAGGTCGGTAACGATCTCACCGAGACCTTTGATGTCAAAAAAGGTTTTAGACAAGGTGATGCGCTGTCATGTGATTTTTTTAACATCGCTCTTGAAAGAATTGTGCGAAACTCACAAGCCAACACCGGAGGCACAATCTTTCAAAAGTCTGTGCAACTACTAGCGTATGCCGACGATATTGACATTATTGGAAGAACACAGCGGGCTGTCACCGGTGCGTTCGCTAGTATTGAAACAGAAGCGGCCAAAATGGGTTTAACGGTAAACGAGGGCAAAACCAAGTATATGCTGTCAACCAAAAGGGACACGCAACATCGACGAATTGGACAGAACGTCACAATCGACAGCTATAACTTTGAGGTAGTAAGGGACTTTGTCTACCTCGGCTCTGCTATCAATTCTGAAAATAACACCTCAGCAGAAATAAAACGAAGAATAACTCTTGCCAATCGCTGTTTCTTTAGGCTGAGAAGGCAATTGAGTAGTAAGGCCCTATCCCGAACAACTAAGGAGACTCTATATAAGACCTTGATCATCCCAGTCCTGCTTTATGGCGCTGAAGCTTGGACTTTAGCGGATGAAGATATCCTCGGTCGTTTCGAGAGAAAAATTCTTCGCAAAATATTCGGTCCCGTTTGCGTTGACGGGCTTTGGAGGAGAAGATTCAACGACGAACTATACGAGCTGTACAGCGACATCGACCTAGTCAAAAAACTGCGCATTAGTCGTTTGAGATGGCTAGGACATGTAGAGCGAATGGACACCAGTGCTCCGGCCCGAAGAGTCTTCGAATCACACCCGGAGGGACAACGCAGCAGAGGAAGACCTCGCCTTAGGTGGCGCGCACAAGTTGAAGGGGACCTGAACAAGCTTGGAGTGCGCAACTGGAGGCAGTTAGCTAAGGACCGAGCTAACTGGAGAGGCTTGTTAGTTGAGGCCCAGGTTCACCCCGAACTGTAGCGCCACCTAAATAAGTAATACAAATGTCATATGGGGTACATTAAACGATAAAAATGTCAAAATTATAGGTATTGGTACCATTAAAATGATCAGAGAAGTCAGCAACAAGTCTGTCTTTTGTTTTGCTTTTCAAAACCCTATACATTCCAGATCTCAAAGAAAGCTTAGTCTCTATAAGTAAGGAGACGATAAACGGTGCGAATGTCTTCTTCGAGTGTAACAGTGTTAGAGTTGTAAATAAATGCGAACATGCTAATGGTTCCTAAAAGAGAAGAATGACTTTGTTTCGTATATTCGATTAAAGAAAAGGTTTGCAGTACGAAGGAAACCACAACTACGAAGGAAGCAGAACATTTTCAAATTAAACACAACCAATTGGGACAGTTGAATGACGCATCCTTAAGGCATCTACAATAAGATAATCTTGTTTCCGGATTACCGCAGTTAAGTTAAATTGTACAGCATGCATTCGAGATAAAGGAACACGATTACCATTTCCTACAAAAGAAGAGAAATCAACATTGCCTAATCAACAATGCCTAAAACGAATTTATTAGGATATTTGTGGACCCATTAAAACCGAGTTCTTTAATAAGTCGTTATGATAGACAAGTTCATACAAATTGGAAATGATAGACAAGTTCATACTAATCAATTTAATACAGAAAACATAGAGAGAAACTAGAATCTATATAGAATGGATCTTTGATACCCTATCGTTTTTCCTTTCCAACAGCTCTATCCAAGTGAGCGTGGCATATTGCATGTTTTAATTGAATGCAAAATATGAAAATGTTTTTTTTTTTTTGAAAACGCGCCCAAAAAGTGGGCATGGCCACATAATATGTATAGGTGAATTGTAGACCATTCCAATATCTAAATATTTGGTCTTAATAATATTTTCCGATTTCATGTAAAATAGTGAAGTTATGATAAATTGGGCGTGGCAGTAGCTTCGCAATTCTTTCATGGAAGGGGTTTACGTCCTGTACAATTCCAATATATTTTTAAATAGTTCAATATTATTAAAATACCTGCAATTCATTTGCCATGTAAATTAGAAAGTAAAGATGGAATTTCATGTTCTATAAGAGTTTTTCTTGTCTTTGTCGAACAAGTTTTATAACTATGCTTTGTAACGTTAAAATAATATAATCAATTAAAAGCCGAATAGTCTTACTCACGATAAAATAACTTTGAAAATCTTGAACAACATTCCTTCCGTATAAGTAACGCCCCTGAGTGATGTGCAAAATGATTTTAATATGCAAGCCTTTCCATCAAAACCATGACTGTAAATAAATTAAACCAATAATAATCAGAGTCAAGAGATATTTATATTAATTCCTCACTCATCCATAAATTTCTCAAGCACCCGATAAATATCTCGCTTCATATTCCTCTTCTGTTTTTTATCATTTTCTATTGGATAATTAGACCGATATCCAAATGCATATGCAAAGAGCGTATTTACATCCAAGATATTATTTTTCACATTTGCACGAAACTAATTTAAACATTCTGCATTATTCAGCTGATATAATTTATTCCATAGATACTTACAAACACGCGACTAGATTTAAGAAAATCTAAATACCGCTTTCCACGTTCGAGCTTAACAGACGTTAAATTGCTATTGCCATCAACAAATAATATGACGTGTGCAATGTAAAAGATAATAATATGTTTGATTATAAAGTGTCTCATGGTAACCATGAATAGGAGTACTGTCGACAACCACTTGAATTGCACAAAGACATGACACTGCGACAGATACTGAAATGATGTAACAAGTGCAATTTTGTGCAAAACGAATAAAGAATTTACCGACTTGTGGCATGAAAGTGTTGAATTTGCTTAGCAAATTAACATAAGCAATTCGCAGAGGCGTCAGTATATTATATGCACTCTAAAGATAATGGAATCGTCCAATACGTTTATAAAATTATTAAATACAAACACAACGATACAACGAACTGTCTGCAACAATTCGTTTATCTTTGTACACACAAAACATGAAACAATGTCAAGTACTTTACTCCCTTCGGGTAGGGGTTAGAATATACCCGAGGTAGGAATGCCTGTCGAAAAAGGAGACTAAAATCTACGTCTTGACTATGACGTAAAACTTGTCAAACAAAGTATGTCGGACAAACCTATGGATTTGATTACTCCAGATGGTACCCCCGAAAGCGAAAATCCACCCGTGGTCTTTTCTGCTGCGGTCGGACAAGGATTCTGTAGGCATATGTACATACTACGGGCTTCGTCTCTTTAGGCGATGATACAGGCAGCTAATCGCAGTGCTGTCGCTAATGGGTCGATTCGGGAAGCCTTGGCTGAACGAGAACCGGAAGCGGCGCACTCCGATGGGCTTTCGACTAAGAGCTAAAGAAAGAGGAGGAGGAAGAAGGCATCGCTGAACGTAATCCGCTTCCGGTGGTGAATTGGAAAAGGATGAGGTCGGCGGAAGGTATTCCAACTAGAACCGACCAAATTCTTGGATCCAACGCTGGCTCCTGTTGCATAAACTTGAAAAGGGCATAACGGAAGAAGCAGATCCTGTTTCAGGCACCTAAAGTAGGAAGCGTGTCGACAACTGATGCGCTGGGAGCTAAGGGTCCCATGGGAGCTAGCGGCGGCAGCAGATGCTTGCATTCAAGTGGAGGGCTATGAACTGAAGCATGGAATCCTTGTGGTAAAGTGTGGCTTGCAGCTAACCATTGACTTGCTTGGCAAATTGGTGCCGAAAATTCGACACATAGTAGTCACTTCCTTTGTGGTCTTTATGCCTCCAAATAGGAGGAAGACGGCAGAAGTGTTGGCATGCCTTCGCACGTAGAATCTTGTCCTCGACGCCAGTGGATGGGTAGTCTATCCCCACAAAAAGACTAAGAATATGGAAAATGAGGAAGGTTCTTCTCTTATTGTGGACAAAAGCTCTGTCGATGTCATGAAATCTGTTAACGACATGCAGGACGCATCTTGGAAGGACTAATTTTCGCTTTATTTCCAAATGAGTGCAGAAAACGGATGGAACCTTGGGTCTGTGTCAATGACATTTACCCAGAAAAATTTGCATCATTCCAAGGCTGCTACCGCTCTTCTAAGTAGTAGCCCATAAAGCAGCTATACAAAAACTGTGGGTACGTAATGTATATATACTCTGTGACGAGCTATCTAAAAGACCATGCGTGGACAATTCTATGGCCAAGATTTGCCAGCTATAAGCTACGAAACGAATGGAGAATGGAAAACGTTCTTCGTTGCGTCAGCTTGTTTTCCCTATGATTCGATAATACCTCCGTCCCGAAGTTGTTATCGAACTCATAGAGTATTGCGATTCTTCGGAAATGGGACCACTCTCATACGCGCGTGCTAATGCTTAGAATACAGTCTGGGCAGCAGCAAATGCAATGTACGAAGAAACCATCAACTGACGTGCCCGGTTATGAAAACCTCCTTGCTGCAACAGTGTATAAATCAGTTGCTACCAACTCTGTAGAGAATCTTCATTGTGTGCCTGGCACTGGATGCCCATACCTTGGCGTACGGTTTAAGTGGCTTTATACCAAAAATTGGTAGAGATAACTAATCCCTCGCTAAGAGTTGCAGACCTAAAAGTAGGTCTGCACTGAGGATGCATCCTCTATCTAATATGCAACATGCATACTAACGTGGATCCTGTGAGACTGCACTTCAAAATCTAGTTGTTGGAATTGAATGCGCCCTCGATATGATAGAATACGCCATGAAAATTTTCATCCACATAGAGGGCGCTTTCGACAATGAGACTTTTGATTGCATGTATGGCTCTGCTGGTCTACACGGGAAAGATGAGACTTTGGTTTTGTTGATCAGGGCAATATTGATGAATAGAACTTTTGGTTGTAGATGAGGTCTGTGGCCGCTATGTTATGACAGGTGTTAACAGAAACTGCCCGCAAGGTGGCGTTTTGTGTTTTGTCTCCACTTCTATGGTGCATGGTAGTTGACCCTCTGTTGCTTACTCTCAATAGTTCAAACGTCTGCAATCAGGCACACGCGGATGATGCTGAAAAACTTTCTGTCGGGTCATGCCTACAAACTGTCTGTGCTAATGCGCAAATACTCTTAGACATGGTCAGTGAATGCTGCACTCGAAATGTGCTTTCGGTCAATCCTTTGAAAAGTGAGATTGTTCTCTTCACGAGAAGGAGGATTGTGACCGGTCTGACTCAGTCAGTGCTAAAAAGCGTCACTATCCAGATCTCCGATGAATCGAAATGTCTGGATGTGATCCTGGATCAGAAATTTCTTTGGGCAAAGCATGGTAAGTCGAAGACATCCAAGGCGCTATCATTTTTCTGGCAGTGTACGTGTGCTTTTGGCAAGACATGGGGCTTATCACCGAAAATGGTCCTGCGGATCTATAAAAAGACCTATTCTAGCTTATGCATCAGTTGTTTGGTGGAGGGGGCTTTCGCGTAAGTATGTGACTGCCTTCTGCACGAAACTGCAAAAAACGGCTTGTTTTACTCTGCTTGATTTATCTCCCATTGATGCATTCATCACGGGCTGTACTATCAAATCAATCTACCGCCTTAGACGGAGTGGCTTTTGGCAACTAATCAAAAGTTCGGTGCTGGTGTCTTCGTGGTGACCGACAACACTAAACTTCACTACTCGTTAGGCAAGGATGCCTCTATTTTTCAAGCGGAAATCTATGCTATCCCAATGGCGGCCGAATATATTAATAATATATTGTTAAGAAGGCGGAGTATCTGATTTTTGGTCTTCATTTGTTTAATGTATGTTTTTGTTAAATTCCACGAGGGGCGTAATTTAAGAACCAGTACGTCCACCAAAGTTAAATTTAAAAATTCAAGGCCAACATTTTTTTGTTTTTTTTTAAATTGTTTGTGTTTTATTTTTAATTTTTTTTTTCTAATTTTCTATACCTGCCAAGAGTGTTGCTGTCATCCAACCAATTATGACAATTTGATAACGTGACCACAGTGGAAGTCTGCCGAACGATTTGATAGGTGCGAATATCGCTGAATAAAGTGACAGTTACCAATCTACTTGTATCAGTATTTCAAATGGAAACGTGTTGACTCATAAAATATATTTATATTTAAAAATAAATATATTTTTACTTTACGGATGTGAAGAAAAGGTGTTAAATAGATATATTATTAAGGCAATATCGATATCAGAAATAGCTTATCTACGAAAGGTAGTCAAAATAAAATAAGTATAAGAAACCGAATAGTGTTTCGTTCTGTTATCGACACATTGGTAAAGGAAGCATTAGAATATTAATTTGAAATGCAGCACACAAAAATCAATTAGGCGGGCAAGTTTTTATTTTATTTGATTGTGTGATTGTTTTATTCGCAATTCGAAGACTTGGAACTCTAAAAAATGACACCCTTTACCAATACAGCAGGAGGCAAATTTCTTTCATTTTTTTTTTTTCCAATATTTCAAAGGGGAACGGATTAACTAACTCATTTAAATAAATATGATATTATGCAAATTTGCAGAATTGTGGTGAACAGATTTTTCAGTTCAACCACATCTGTGCGCAGAATTTTCTAGAGTTCGTGATTGAATCTTATCCTTCCCGATACCCAGTTAAATACCTATGCTCGGCTTACCTGTTTTATTCTGAAGTTCGCGAACAAGAAATCATTTGAAGCGTTGAAACTTTTTCCATTGGGCTCTGCAAAAGTTTGAACGAAAATCCTGAATTTCATCGAAAAAAACGTCTTCACCGGTAAAGCTTTTTTTTTTGCTTGAAAGCTTTGTCAATGTCGATGTCGACATGTGGGTGTACTTCAAGAGACTCCATTTCATCCACAAAAGTGACAAAAGAATTTGCCAGAATTGGATGGACTTAACATCTGTGATATGTGGTTCCAACAAGATGGTGCCACATGCCACACACAACAATTTATCTATTGAAGGGGAAGTTCGATTATCATGAAATCTCGAGAAATGGTTCGGTCGAATAGCCACCTCGCTTAAGCGATTCAACGCTGTTGGATTTCTTTTTATGGGGTTATGCTAAGTCGTTGGCTTATGTTACTTAACAAACCAACAACGTTAGAGGAGCTCAGGAACAATATCGAACGCTAAATTGCCAACGTTCCGGCCGATATGTGTGGAAGATTGGTGTAAAATTGGCAAAGAATCGATCGCTGCAAACGTGATTAGGGTGGTCATATGAACGAGATCGAATTCGATACTTAAATTTAAATCCGATATCTGAATTTATATCAAAAATGCTTTCTTTTTCTGGTACACATATTAATCTGCTGAAAAGATAAACTATCTTAAGTTGACTTATTAAATCGACTTTGCACTTAAAATGATTTTTTTTTACTTAAAATGGTTTATTCCAAGATATACTGTTTAAAAATTTTAAAGAGGAAGTTTGTTTTTATATTTTTAAAATTTTTTTAAGTTTTCGATTGTGAGTAGTAAAATGCAACTAACGGGTGTTTAGTCGACTTATACTGTTAGGTATACCCAATTTAACATAAATTATTTTTTCTTAATTTTTTCTTTACAATTAAACATAAATTATTTTTTCTTGATTTTTTCTTTACAATTAAAAAAATATTAGTTTTAACGATAATTATTTAGAAAATCGAAAAATTTCCCCTATTTTCTTGAAATTTTAATACGTATGAAGAGCCATTTTTCTGAGAATGTTGATATACATAGGTATATAATTAAGGTTGGACCACCTACCTACAAACTGTTTGCAGGCACAAATTTGTTCTCTAATAAATTTAGGACGAGGCGCCTACCTGGCAGTTGTTGACATTCATGTGAGCGTCTTAACCACTCCGGAAAGCGGAATTTAAGAATTTAAATAAATGAATCGCGCGAAGCGCGCCTCTTGCCAACTGTTGGCTTGAAAAAATTACCAAAAACCGTCCAAATTTAATTCGGCATAAATTAATTTTTGGATTCAAATAATTAAAGCAATGTGACCTAATTACACAGAGTGCACTGTATTTTGCAGTTGCAATAAGAATAGCATTTCGTTGTTTAATAACGGCTAATATCATAAGAGATTGTGATAATTGCAACCGTTGCAATGCATTCATTTCGTTTTCTGATAGCAAACTGTCGTGTGCTGTGAATTTCGCTGTGGAACTGTGGATCTACGGATTATGCATCGATTTCCAATTTAGGCTGGGTAAGCGATCCAATAAGCTGCATACATACATACATTTGGACATATTTAGCACAAAATCTAAAAAACTTAAAAACCCTGCACGGGAATTTCGCCCTAGTGCATTGTCTTCGAGTCAGTCGAGTTTGTGAAAAATCGTAATTTGTACTGAATGTGTGATACATTATGAACTCTAATATCTCAGGGTGATAAAGAATTTCACGACTTAAAGAATAATTCTATACCCACAATAGTTAGGAAGAACATTCTAATTCCCCTTCGGGGTATAGACTAGAGGTCAGAGTCAAATGTGACGTAGTAAATGTGTCAGTGCCAAAGTAGAACCAAGAAAATATCTGTGTACTTATGTATGGAATTCTGAAAACCAGTTTCCAGTTTCCTTAGAATATTGGTATCAAGACGCAATCCGTCGGTTGCCTAAATCATTGTTTTGTTTTTACTATGTATACATGTACATATACATAAGTAAGTAGGTAATTACTGAATTGCCTTAGTCATTAAGACACAATGTCATACATATGTGTGCATGTACATACGTTCAGCTTTCTACATTCTAAAACATGGTAACATGATGTAAACTCTTGTTTGTCATCCGATAAACTGGATCGATGAATTAACACGTTTATAATAATTTTAACAATCAAATGAACTCGGTCATTCAACTGTCCCATTTGGTTGAACTATTTACTAATGTAATTAGCATCAAAGGTAGGCAGTGAATTTTTGTTATAATGATTGGTACCCGCCGTTAGGTGCCCTTGTTTGCCTATGCATTAGCACGTACCGTATGTCCGTGAATATGGGTCGCATTTCAAAAGAACGAAAAAAAATTACGAGCACCAATAATGGCCTAATTTGTAAACAGGGCTGCATAAGAGATTTATTTAGGTCGAAGTGCTTTATTGAGTCTACGTCTACGCACAGCTCTAACATTGGTAAAATAAATCTAAAATTATTCTAAATTCATCTGAAGATCATTTGATTGGTAATCTTCTTCATTGTGAGAAAGTAGGTGATGAAAAAATGTGCAATATACCATGACTATGATTGTGCATTTTTGTGGTACTAAAACGATACACCTCAAAATTATATTGACTTTCTTTGGCGATCAAAAGTTAGGTTTATTTAATTGAACTTAAAGCAATTGCTGACGCTTATTCCTTTGCATGTTCATGAGGTTCTTTTTTTCTTCAGTGATCTGTAGGATTTGCAAGCTGAGTATTTATTCAAATGTAACTTTCTTCTGCCATTTAAAATGTCATTTCATGTTCATGCTATTCTCCGTAAAAAATCATTATCAATATCAATAGCAAAAACTATTGAGCTATGTGTTTCCGTCCATCAGTTCGTCCGTCAGGCCATCTGTCCATACGCCTGTCCGTCCGTCCATCTGTCCGTCTGGCCGTATGTCCCCACTTTTTGGGCATTCAATTTTGAGCTTGGAGAATGAAATTTCATTTGGGCTTTTGAGAAAGAAAAGTAGTACAAGTGTAAAAAAAAAAATTTAAATTCGCCCACTGCCCAGTGTTGTATATGTAACTTCACTAAACTGTATCAAACCGAAAACATTTTTAAGACCAAATATGTAGATATTCAGATTGTCTAGAATTCACATATAGGAACATTAGATTTGGCCACGCTCACTTTTTGGGGGCATTTTACATGTAATATTTTCAAACGTTCGAAGTTACCGTCGGGGTTTAGTAAAAATATGCAATATGGCCGTGCCCACTTTGGTCTGGATAGGAAGGATGATAGGGAATCAAACGATCCATTCCAAACTATTTTTCTTTAGAATCTGCTACGCTTTCGTTCTTATCGGCCAGCACTCGGAGCCGAGAAGAGAACACATATGAACTGCCTCAAAGACGGTAAATAATAAGCCATTAGCTCATGTTATGTCGTGGACAACTACACTATTTTTGACATCGTACTCAGGACAGACTCCGTATGCTCCGTCCAGGAGATCATGAAATTCCTCCTTGATAGAGTCTTCAGCTTCTTTGATAGGGGCGTGTGTCATATAAGGCTGATATTGTAAAATGCAGCGTTGATGCGGATACCCGTCAGACCGGTTATGGGCTTGAAGTCAATGTCTCTTGGCCGCAGCCGATTCCTAACAACGAATTTACATCCTGGATCGGAGAAATGTCTACCTTATACTGCGTGAAGAAAGTTATCAGTTTGTGAGTTGCGCTTGGAATGTACAAGCTACTTACATATGTACATTCCAGATGCAGACACCTAAATTATAGTCCATGTTTGTTTTGTGTCTGTTTGCCTGTTGAAGGGGTCCATCATCCGAAGCCTCTCCCGTCTCTCTCATAACAATGATTTGTTTTTACGTGGACGGGCAGTTACCCCGAATAAAAAATAACCGAGATAAAAACATTTCTTTTTGTAGCAGCATTCGAAATCTACTCTGTACAACATCCAATCTAAAGTACATGTGGAATGTGAAATATTCATTTCGGGATGTACACGTACCGTATGCTTGTATGTTCACACACTTCCGGTATCAGATAGGCAACACCAGCACCGGATATACTGTTTTTTTTTTTGCTTCCTATTTGGCCGGTACATATAATTAGAACAGAATTCGTCAATATCCGTTTGGTAATCAAGTCATTAGGTCTGCAAAAAAATATTTTTTTAAACTGTTCATATTACCATCTGATGCATTCCAGATGGTGTCGCGTTAACATAATTAATACAGATGTACAGTTGTGTTCAAAATAGGATCGCTACGTTGCAATTATTTTTGGGCTTCCAGGGTAAAAATTTGTTCGCGTAGATTCTGAAAATATTTGGATAAATATTGGAACGGTATTTAACAAGCAAATTTGGTAAAAATATACACCGCTACGCTTGCATATTCGGGGTTTGTATTCAAGGAAGTGGCTGCGAATGGAAAAGTGGTGTTCAAAATAATAGGAGTGTTAGCAAAGCTTTTTGCTTCACTTTTTTTTTCTTTAAACTGATCGTATTGGGACGGGGAAAGCATGCAAATCAAGAAATGCGAGAACACATATTTATGTAAACTAGGCCAAATGAAAAAATCCTACAAGGCAATTCAAGAAACTTTTGGATGTGGTGTTTCAACAATAGTAAATGCCTAAAAATATATTGGGTAGCCAGAACCACGGAGTTAGGAATGCAAAACCTACAAAGCTGATGACATGTTGATGGTAAGATATTCGAAAAACAACTCAGGAGCATCTTCCAAGGTCATATATAGGATAATATTTAAATTCTTGTTAGTAATGTTATGATTCGCAGAAGGCTTTCAGAAAATAAACCAGACGACAGTGTTGTGTCCCTTCTCGTCTCTCTTTCACTATCCATCTTAACCCGAGAGTCTCTCTGGATTCCATGACCGCATCTTAACAGAAATCTGGTTCATCCTCTGAGGTTCTACCCAGTGGCTTCCCAGGACCTCCTTTCTTCTGCTAGCTAGTGCTGGGCATTGACACAATAAACGTACATATGTGCCGCCGTGCCGATTTCCTCCAGGCATAGTTCACAGGTGTCATTCTCCAGAAGCCCCATCTTCTTTAGGCTATAACCGAAATTTCCATGACCTGTAGATAACGCTACCACCCATTTCAGTGTTCTTCGCCCTAAACTTAGAACTTTTCTATAAGTGGTACCAATCGGCATTTTAATAGCCATTCTCGCCTGCCTGCAACCTTTCACGGTTGAACACTTTCTCTGGTGTTCCGCCGCGGCCCAGTTGCTGAGTAGGTGCTTTGCCATCACTCTGCCAATTGCAGCAAATGGTTTTGGACCAGAGAGCTCCGAGGTTGACCCTTGCTTTGCTAGAGAGTCTACCTTTTCATTGCCCTCAGTCCTTACGTTCCCTCTTATCCAGTGCAATGTCATCTCATTTCGAGATGAGCACTCATTGAGCTTATTAACACATTCCAGTACCAGTGATGTATTGATACCTGTTTGCTCCATGCGTCTAATCACTGATTGATTGTCCAGTGCTATAATAATATTTTTACCCGCAACCTGACCTTTTTTCTGGTCATCCAACGTATGCAACAGAGCAATCATCTCGGCTTGGTGGACTGAGGTATATTTCCCCAGATTAATATGACAAGCTAGTTCCCGTTCCTCTGAGTAGATGCCTGCCTCCGCTCCACTATCCGTAAAGATGATTATATCACCAATCTTCTTTTCCAGAAGTGTTCCATCCCCAATAAGAGTTTTGTGATACCTCTCGGTAACACGCATTCTCTTTATTCCATCCATGGGCATCCCGGTACAGACGAAGAGCCGTCGAGGATCACTTCCATTGCGCATGTTGGTGTCCTTAGTTGCACCGGCGAGGCCTAAACATACCAGACATTGAACCCTTTTTGCCATCATACAACTGACGCATATGTGATAATCGGTCTAACTATCATCGTGTACATCCAGTATGCTGACCACCGCGAGATTCCCCACCTTAGTCCACATACTCGTTTGCACTAATAAAGCATCCTTTTCGCGTTTCTGGTCTTCTCTTCCACATGGAAGTTCCAAGTTAGTCCAGCAGCTAGGTATACACCCAGATACTTAACCCTCCTGGTCACATGCAGCTCCGATCCGAAAAGTTTCAAGGGCTGAAATTCCAGATCTCTCTCTGCCTTGTGAAGATGATTAAATCTGTCTTTTCCGCATTAATGGAGAGCGCTTTTCCTGACACCAACGGTCGGTATCTGCTGTGATGTTCATGAACTTACCTCTTGCCATTATTGCTATGTCATCGGCATATCCTACAATGTGGATGCCAGTCTCTTCAAGTCTTCTCAGGACAGAGTACACAGTTATGTACCATAGAGTAGGTGATAGAACTTCTCCCTGCAGGCAACCTCTGCTAACCCTTCCCCATCTGAATATTGATCGCCCTATATTTCAGCATATTATACACTACTCTCACCACCAATGGGTTAACACTGGTTTCTTCTAAGGCTACTCTCAGACTTTCGCAGCATATCTTATCGAAAGCACTTTCAATGTGCATTATTATGGCCACTGCGATACCTCCGGTATGCATCTTCTTTTCGCAACGCGTACCACCTGGTGTTGCTTTGTTTCCTACCAGCTCTGTATGCATGTTGTCTACTATTCAAAGGATACGCTTACAGCGCTGTACTCTCCATATGGCTCACCAAAATTCTTTCAATTGTTTCCAACAGAAATGATGTTAAGCTGACCGGCTGAAGGACTTTGCTTCGGTGTAGTCCATTATCCCGGTTTTGGAAGAAGCACCACATTTATTTCTCCCCATGTTACCGGTATGTAGCCTATTGTTAGTCATGTAACGAATATACCCCTAAGCTTTGGTACAATGAGTTCTTTACTCCATTGCATTAAAGCTGGGAAAATACCATCCGGTCCTGCGGTCTACTAAGGGGAAAACATTTTAACCCGCAATGACCGCATCTGGCGTTATTATCCCTTCTGCCCTGTTCATCCTGTTTGCTCTTTGTTTCCTCAGATCCCAGGGCTGATCTGACTTGAGGCTCCCCGGAAAGTATATTTCCATGAGGATCTCATTTGTAGGATCCAGTGTCTCAACAATCTCCCCCGTTCTAACACGAATGAGTCCGAATTTTGAAACCGGATCCCTGGAGACAATTATCTGAAGTCCATTGACCTCAGCTGTGCTCCTCATATTCGAGCAAAGTTCCCAAACCTAGTCGTCTTAATTGTTGTATACGGATATTTTTGACCAAGTCGATGTCGCTGTACAGTTCATGGTTACATTTTCTCCTTCATGATTTGTAAAAACAAGTGCCTGCTGTGGTGTTAGGGTTGAAGTTTCGCACTATTGTATCCAATTTTAGGTTGAAGAGACTGCATGGCAGAGCGTCGCCTTGTTTAAAACCACTATTGGTATTGAAGGCCTCGGTGGTGAGGCGAGCGTTCACCATCGTCAGCCTACACAAGCGAATGAGTTTTGCAGTGATAGCAGGTTTACAGACCTGTCGCGTCAAATTTTTATATATTTAGTAATGGTGTCCATTAAGGGAACGAATTGAAATCTATTCGAGTTTCAAAGCAAAACTCTGTCACACACATTTATTATTCTTGAATTCAACAGTCTTCCGGCATCGTCCCTAACCAAGCAGTAAAAATCCTTCAATCTACATAATTCTCTATTTGCAATCACCTTGAATAACTCATGAATACTTCCAAGTGATTTGACCTAAAAACTAACTTCTTATGGAAATATATCGTTCGATAACCTTTTCAGAGTTCCTCGCCACATAACCATTCGCATACTTTTCAAACTCATTTGCATAATAATAATATTCATTTTAGAACTTGCGATAAGTAGTTGCTCAGTTACCTTAAAAAATTAAAATATACCAGTCTGAATGGTTAATAACCTTTCTAATTTAAATAAATGCAAGTGCGATACCTGTTTCACTCCGTAGATAAACAAATAACTCTATTAAATTTGGGAGGTGCTAAATGGGTATTTATACATTAGCGTAATGATAACTATCATACTTTAAGAGCTATAACATATTATGCACATACTTCATACTCCAAATTTAACAAGATCTCTGATCATTTATTTTCATTCCACTATCTAGATTTAGTACGTGAAGCGATAGTTCACTCGTATCCGTCGGACAACATAAATAAATGTATTATTGGGTGTTAAGAAAAATTCAACTTATCGATGCAATAACTCATTTATTATAATTCTTTTATACTACTTTTCATATAATCGATACATGGGTTCCGCAAAAATTATGCCATCATATTTAACATTCAGAAATTGTTGTAGTGTTTTAACATGTGTTATTTTAATCGGATTATCTATCGTCTTACTTTTTTCAAATTCTAAAATACCCTCAGAGACCAGTGAACATGTACAAATTATTTTTATCGATGGTATAAACAGCGAAAATGTAAATAGCGTACCCATTCATAACAATACCCCTGTTGTGAATAAGTCGGAAGACTGGAATGATTTAAACGATACATTCCACAGTGAAAGAAATCCTATTAATCAGAATAAAGCATTTGATGGAAATTTAAATAATAGTGACGGACAGAAAGAACGGAATGCTTCGGAGATTCTACTTTACCGGAAGAGACGTTACTTGCTTTTTCCTGAGGGAAGTTCGTTTCAATTAGGTATGTATCTAATTACGTAATTATGTTTAGTTGCTATTCAGGATATAAGTTTTTTTTTAAAAGAGAATTTCAGAGAAATACTAGAGCAGGATAGTTGGATTTGTTGTGTATTGTAAATAAATGTGATTGATTTTAAATGAATTACAAAATAAGCCAATTTATAACAACATTACTGTGTAACATATGTATGTATATACATTAATTATAGGACTTGTAATGTTCTGGTTGTTGGGAGGTATTTCGGTCGTTAAGAGTGGATTATTAATCAGCAGAAAAATGTAAGGATCCAAAGATGAATATCTTAAATTTTTAGAATTTTAATTTAATCTTAAGTTTTTATTATTCTTTCAAAAAATTGGTTCCCACTTTGGAAGTTCCAAAATCGTAGTTGACACGAAGGTAATTGTGAAATAGTAGATCTTAACAAGGTTAATGGTTTGGGTTTTTAAGGTAAGAGCAATGCCCAAACTTGAAAACATTTGTATAAGAGGCAGTCAATGCAAAATACCTCTGATTTTGTATTTTCGGTTATTATGGCATGTAACCCCGCGTATTTATGGCATATTACACCAAATTGATTCAGTATGAATTACTTGTTTTCGATTTATTTGTTATTGTTAAGCTGCGGATAGCTATCTAATAGTGGACAAACAATGCTGAGTTTGACTGCACACTTGGACATGGTAGGTAGGTAGTAGGCAGAAATGGTTATATCAGCAAGCCATTCCGAAATATAATTAGCGCAAAGGGGCCGTTTTAATACGACAACTCAAGTTTTACAAGGATGTAAAAAGGGTGTTAAATTATAAGGATAAGAGATATGAGTGACGATTATTCATATTCAGATCCACCCCGTTACATTGAGGAAACTGATGATATCTCCAATGCTAATCTCCTTTAACACTAGTATGTTGCCAAAGGAGAGTTTACGTACGGTGCGCTATGTGGCCCTGCCTAGAGCTGGACACTTGTAGAATAAGTGTAGTATTGTATCTTTCTTGTGAGCGATATTTCAACAGCAACAATGTGCATTAAACGGAATGTCTATTCTGGTTGCATGAACCCTTATGAGCTAGTGGGCCAATACTAATTGCCATAACTCTTTCGACAACTGCACGGTTTCTATTTAAAAGTTCTTGTGGTCTATTTTAGTGGTATCTGGGCCACATCTGGATCTGACACAGTTCCTCACACCCTGCCATCCGCTGTCAGCATTTAATAATTAATACACAAAGATTCTACCATTAAGGGCCCCCAGCGGGACGTTCACCGCCTCCTCCTCGCCTTGCTAGTTCATCAGCTCGCTCATTTCCCTTAATGTTACTGTGACAACGCCCTAACGGCCTGGTAATCAATGAGGATGGCTATGGTGTTAAGGGATGTGCTGGTTTGCTTGAGTAGGCAGCAAGCCTCACGTATAGCAAGAACTTCCGAGTGGATGACGCTGCACGATTCAGGAAGCCGGTAAGACTTGGAAATGTTGAGGTTGTTAAGGTAAATAGACCCCACGGTCCATTTTAGAGCCGTCGGGGAATATTGGTGTTTCGAACTCATCTGCCACTTCGTCTGATTCCTACTTCGCTCTGGTTGGGAACCTGACCGTGATGTCATTTCTGAAGTTCACTCTTGGAGTTATATAGTCGTTTAGATTAGCTACCCAGATCCAGGATGCTGTTGGGATTATTAGGTTTGGTACACCAGCATTCTGTTTCTCTTAATCTGACCGCAGTGCATAAAGAGAAGAACATAATATGAATGTCGAGTGGTAGAAGGTGCAATATTACGTTTAAGGCCTCGATGTGACTTGTTCTCATGGCCCCCGTTGTTCCTAGGCCCGCAGTTCTTTGCGTTTTGTTGATAAGTTTGATGTTGTATTCTTTCCTTAACGCAGGCCACCAGACCAGCGATCCATAGGAATGTATAGGCCACACCACAGCTGTGTATATGACCATCTTCGGGCGAAGTCCCCACCTCTTACCGAAGGTTTTACTGCAAGAATAGAAGACCACACAAGATTTCTTTACCCGCTGCTCAATGTTTAGTTTGCAGCTAAGTTTTGGATCAATTACCACACCTAGGTACTTGCCACTGGATGATAACGAGAGTAGTTGGTTGTTTAGCCGTGGAGGGGTGAAGGTCGGTATTTTGGTTTTTGTGGTAAAGCACATCAATTCAGTTTTACTTGGGTTGACGCTGAGACCACATCCAGTGGCCCATTTGATAATCTTGTCCAAGGTACCTTCCATATCTCACTCATTACTAAAGGAAACATCCCTGATACCAGTATTACCACATCATCCGCATACGCGACAACCTTGACTCAATTTCTGTCTAACCTACACAGGATTTTGTTGATTACCATAAGCCAAGAAGCGAGATATTACCCAACCCTGAGGAGTTCCTCTTACGACAGATATGGTGGAACTGCTGTTACCGAGGGTCTGTTGAATGATTTTAGTTTTTAGCATAGGCCCTATCCATATGCTAATAAACTCTTCCACACCCAGTTGGATCAGAGCTTTCTAAATCGATTCAGTGCTGAAGTTGTTGAAGGCACCTTCAATTTCGAAGAAGGTATCTAGGGTATATTGTTTGTAGTGAATTGTTTTTTCTATCGTTCGCACAACTTCGTGGAGTGCCGTCTCTGTCGATCGCCCCTTAGTATACGCGTGCTGAGATTTAGATAGAAAGGATTGATGCAGGGTACTTCATGTGTGTCTAAGATGCATTCCAGAGTCTTTAAAAGGAAAGGGAATAAGCTGATGGGTCTTCCCAGCTTTTGGAATAAACACAATACGAACACGCCTCCAGCTCAGGGGAACGTGGTTAAGGAGGATACAATAGGTAATAGCCAAGGGACTACTTGGTCCAATGTTTTCTGCAGCATACTGTCAAGGCCAGCCGATTTATAGGGAGAGAAGCTGTTAATATCCCAGGAGGTATTAACTTCTGTAATTGTTGTCTTAATGTCATTCCAGGATGAGGCTTGCGCGACCTGAGGCACCGGTGTATGAGCAATAACATTTTTACATCCTGGGAAGTGTGTTTGCATTAAAAGCTCCAGGGACTCTTTAGAGCAGTCCGTCCATGGTTTGGACATGGAACCTAAATATTCGGCGTACAGGCGAACATTTAGCAGAGGCCCTAAACTACTTTAATGCTGAAATCACTGCCATCCAGGAAGTGCGATGTTATCACATGTGTAGACAAAAAGAAGATGAAAACTGTGACATATGTATACATATGTATGTACATACTATGGTGATTGCTATAGGGAGCAGAAGCATAGCTCTGAGCGCTTATTCAGATGCCTATTTGTCATATTCGGCGGACTTAGTCAAGAATTCTTGAGCTTTTATCGAACGTCACATCACAATCCCCATTAAGGGTAAATTCGGCAACATAAGCCTTACATGTTCTCATACTCTCACAGAGGACAAGGACACCGCTACCAATGAATGTTCTACGAGTTCCTCGACAAAACATAAAAGGAATATGAGCTAAGTAAGGAGGACATCTCTGGTATGACAGTCGGCAGAATCTACACGACACCTTGTCTGGGAACGGAGTTGGGATCTTGAAACGATCAACCAAATTCATCACATTGCGATCGACGTAAGGCATACCTCCTGGTGAGAATAGGATCGTCAAATACGGATATATGCAGATACTGCAGTGAGCTCCACGTTTCGAAGGACATCTACGTCATCTAGGACGCATCTACTCTGTGAATGACGAGGCATGGGTCGAAGTATACTTAAACACCTAGGAAAGTAATTCTTCGACAACTTGGGTCTGCGAACCAAAGTTTTTAGACACTGCCTATATACTTATCTACCTACCTACCTACCTACCTACCTACCTACCTACCTACCTACCTACCTACTTACCTACCTACCTACCTACCTACCTACCTAAATTTTTGGCGCAACAGGCCCATGGGACTTAGGGCCTAGCCTCTCACAACCATTCGTGTTGTGCGTGTTATATTATTTACACTACTGTTTAATGACGTATCACAAAGACTATTTTGAGAAGCATTTTTTATGACATTTTTACCCTCGGATGTACTCTCGCGCCGAAATATAACTTTTGCCAATCGCTTTCTTTGGGCTGAAAAAGCAATTGAGTAATATGGCTCTATCCCGAACAACTAGAGAGATCATAAGTAAGACCTTGATCATCCCAGTTTTACTACGGGCGTTGAAACATAGATTCTTTTAAAAGCATATGAAGATATCTTTTCATATATCGTTTCGAAAGATATTCGGTCCCGTTTGCGTTAACGGGCTTTTGAGGAGAAGATTTAACGACGAATTATGGGGATCTGTACAGCATAATGGCTAGTTCATGTAGAGCGAATTGACATCAGAGTTCGCTAAGGGCCATGCTGGACTCGAAATTCTGTTGGTTAAGGCTCAGGTTCACCCCAAACTGTAATGCCACCTTAGTAAGTCAGTAGGTTGTATGACTTCAGATTCCAAAAACCTTGTAACTAAAATTTTAATCAACTATGTATGTACGTCAAAGTTAAAGGTCCTAAAGTTAATACAAAATAGAAATATACTAAATATCCTGTTTGGATAGCAAATATTTGTTTGGATATTAATATATTCCACTTGAATTTAAATATGTATATTTCAAGGTCGAATAGTATATTCCATTCTTGTCATACTATTTGTAATCCACTTTTCTTACTCCTAAAATTATCACTATTTAAATTTTATGAATTTATTTTTCAGTTTACGATCTCATTATTCCAATTGTCGATTACACAAACTATGCAATTATGGGCGTTACATGTGCTCTTGCATGGGAACTACCTAGTAAGCCCCCCAGTGAAATTGAAAACGATCTAGTCGAAAAACTAAATGATGGCACATTTGGATTATCCCGTAATGATTCTATAGATGATATTAAATATATTGATACTCCAGCAAAGAAAACGCTATTAAAGGATTATATGTCAAAAATAGTATATATACAGCCATCAGAATACTCATATCAAAGTTATCCAAGCAAGACATCTTACTACAGTCAACCACAAAACTACACTAAACACAGGACGGACTATGGTTACAATAAAAAATATATACCTAGACCTGTATATACTAGGAATAAAGAAAAGAAACCCACATATTACACAACGACGTACAATTCTCCATTTCAACTCAAAAGCATAAATAACGAAAGAATCGATAAGGGAACAACATCTGAGACTTTGTGGAAATCAAATTATGCTAGGAAGTAAGTAAATGCAATGTACTATGTAGTTTCTATAAGTAAATGAGTTCTTCAGTAGAACTCTTTTCGCCGAAGAATATCAATTAGACTATTTCTTGAAAAAGTATATATACATATATGTATAGAAGTATATATTAACTAAAATGCCGCATTGGCTCTTTTCCATATCAAGGCATTTAAGAACCATATATTAAGGTTTCAAATTATCTACAATTAACCTGTACATCATATATAAATAACAGAACTCGAGTATGTACATAAATTGTACCTAAGATCTATCATTGTATCTCAATCCGAAAACATAATACGTCACGCTATTAGGGGTAATAGAAAGAAAGAAGGATACGATTTGAAGCTTTTCGGTATGTTTCGATCATCCCATAATTTATTTTATTGTTAAAACACTTATAATAAACTATGACAATCTTTAAGCTATAAATGTTGATATTTTTATTAATTTATGCAAATAATTTAATGTTTACTTAAAATTAATTTAAAGATATTAATCAATATTCAAGTTGAACCATATAAAATAGTTCAATATATTAAAATGTAATATGTAGTTAAAAAGGCAAGTAAATTAAGCGATACAGTAAGTAATGAACTTGGAAAGTATTTTCTGTATTTTTGTCCAAAACTAGATATGTAAAAAGATTTTTCTTATTCTTGATTAAGCTTAACAAGATTGCAAATTCAGTAGGCGCCGTGACTGTTCTTGGTTCAATCCCCAGACAACACCTTTCTTTCACAGTCCCACCTCTCCCGAGTGTCTGACAAACATCCGAGAGCAAAACTGTTATGAAGAAACTTCTCAAATACACATTCCGCTTCGGACACTGTATACAGTAGCTCCCTTCCATTCGTATAAAGAATATAACACGCCTGGGTCCCATGGACCTATTACGCCTAATATTTTTTATTCTTTTTGTTTTGTAAATTCAGAGTACTTCATGAGAAATGCTTTGATATTGCCGTTAGCCGAATTGCACATCGGGATGCAAATTGCATATTGCATCCTCATAATTTTATCTTTAAGAAATTTTTCATATAATTCGTTTATTGTAATAAGTGACCTAAAGCTATTAGGGAGATCAGGGAGCTTCCCCGCCTTATGAACCTAGTTTCTGTTAAAATAATATCATGGAGTACAAGAGTGTATATAAATTTGTAAAAATTACTACTAATGAAAAAATGCACTTTCATCACCACCATCCTCAACAGAAACAGTAATAGCAGAAAAATTTACCATCGTTATTGTATCGGGACCACCTGGAGAGCTTCCTGAGAGTTAATAAATTGTTTTACCTATGTACAAACATATGTATACTGAATACGTATGGTGTAGTTGAATTGCATGTCGGTTGCATTCTTAGTTAAAATTGACATAACTATTATGCGATATGGAAAGCCTTTTTTTTATCAATTTGCTGAAATCATGTTAATTACATCGCACGAAAAATTTCAAACTAATTGTAGTGCAGGCATGAAAATCCATATTTATAAAAGGGAGTGGGATCTAAGGGTTGATAAAGTTCAACATGTTGGATTACCTCCACGAATTATTTGTATCTACAATAATTCTATACAATAATCTCTAGTTATTATATCATTTTTATTCCGGTATAAGAAGTTCAAGACGTACCATTGAAAATCAACTCACCAAATCAGAGATTGAGTACCTTTATAGAACTGATTGAGATAGAATCTACCAAAGACATTCATAGACTAATAAAACTTCTTTCTAGCATAGAGTATTACGACTAGAACCCCAAGGAAAACCAAGTGATATATTCCGGAGGTTTAATTAGCGTAGGGTGAAATGTATACATGATCTAAACGAGACGAACTGTTTCGGACTTAGCAGCAATGCTGAGCTCAATTTTTTGTTTTCAGGAGCACTTCTCAATTTGCATTACTAGTGGTGCAGAAAGAAGCTATGCTTAGTGATCTCAGAATGCCTCAGATTTTAGACCTTAAAGCTGGTGACTTTATAAGTCAGTTGTGAATATTAGAACATTTGCAGAGAATGGGAAAATAGAGGTTTAACAACAATACCTAATTCCCAAACGTGGTTTACCCATGTAATACTCCAAGTTTGGAAATGGCAGCAGTACACAGTTCCAGTTTCCAACGCGCAACACCATTTGGAAAGTTACCAACAATATTTGAAGTACATGCGATTGATTTATCTGCTTGAGAATGTCTGCGGAGAAGAGTTAAAAGAGCCCGCATTTGTACATTTTCGCACAGTAATTCTATTGGCTAGTCTGGGACTGTCTCAGTAAGGGAACGATAAGGGTCCTAGTACAGTAAATATTTTTCTATTAAGAGCCTTCATTTTTAATTTCGCGATATTGTTTAGCTTTCAAAAATAAAATTGTCATTCGTTGACTGGTGTCAAAAACTTCGTAGTTTTATCCGTTGAAGCATTCGCCCAGTTATTGTAAACCTAAGAAAATACACCCTTTGGAGATACGTTATGGATAAATTTCCTTAAATTCGACGGGGATGTTTATCATATATCGCATTCCACATTAAATGGTGAAATCCGTCTCTTAAAATGAAATATGTAGCAATAACCGCACTTTCTCGAAAAATGTTTCTTCTTGGAAATATAAAATGAAAGCTCTTAAATGAAGACCCTATATACTGGTAAGTACCAGCAGTGGAAGCCTTAGCTCAAGTGGTTAGTGCGTTGGACTACGAAGGAAGGGTCCGAGGTTCAATCCCTAGACAACACATGAAATTTCTTTCACGTCTCCAACTCTCGCGATCTTCTGACAAACATCCAAGAGTATAACTGTCATGAAAATGATTTTCAAATTACCCTTCGGCATTAAACAGTAGGTTCCTTCCATTCGTGTAAAGATTTCTATTTGTCACGCCAAATATTTTTATGTTTGTATAAGCAGTGGTCACATGCAAATTTGTACGTAACTATACCAAACCGGCTACAATGAACCCTAATCGTGTTAAGGAGATACAAAAACAAATCCATGGGACCCAGGGTTTAGCTTCTCAGGCTTCGGGTTGTCCGTGTTGTATTATTCACGTGATGGAAGGGACCTACATTTTAATCCGTATCCGAAGGGCAATTTTAGCTTTCAGAGCGTTTTTACGACAGTTTTATCCAATATTGCTCAAATGCCTGCGAGAGGTGGAACCATGGAAAAAAGGTTGGTGTTATCTGGTACTTGAACCTCCAGCTCAGGGAGTTTTCTATCCAATTTCAAACTCAAATGGTTTCCATAAGCGTAAGGGGTACCGCTTAGGATAGAAGCTTTGTCTCTAAGATTTTGGTTATTCTTTATGTAAAGCAATGCCATTTTTGTACAAAGCTATGTATTCATGTTATCAGTATATTTAAAAAAAATCCTATAAGGTCATATCACCATAAATTTATAATGGAAACTTTTTTTTTCAGGCCCGTAGTAAAACAACTCAATAAAGAATACTCAGAAACTCGTCCACGTGCATCTCAAAGTTTCCAAAAGCCGAGACAACATGCTGTGTATCATATAATGGGCAAAAGGAGTGCAGAAAAGCAATCAAATATGGATGAGACTCATCCAGTGCTTGAGAAGTTGGATACAATTCATTTGCAGTATCATCGCTCTTCCAGACATTTATTGTACTCAAAACTCGAAGTGATGTTTAATAAGTAAGATCGTCACTCACTTTTCATTATCATGAAACCATTAGATTTAAACTAAATTCAATTGCAGACAAGGCAAGAATGGGACCGAATGTATACTTAGAGCTTTATGCGAAACTGGTCAACGAAGACACGAAACGGAGCCTGGAGGATTTTTGTTAGAACTCCTCCGATCTGTATTTACTTTGCCAGAAGCTGATGACGAAATACGTAATAAAGAACGTCATCCCCAGCGCAATGTATGGGACGAAGCCCATTGGAGCAGTAGGAATTGTTCCGAAATGTATCCCTCGTGTGAAAACTTTATTTTTAATTCGAAATATATATATTAGAGAGAATAAGGTCGATTTCATTAAGTTACATACTAATATAAGATAAACAGTAAATATGCTATGAAAAGTAGGCTTCTTTTTCACGATGCCATAAATGTTATAAAGAACCATCACTGAACTCGCAATTAGCATTGTTTTCTCTTGGTCATGTTAATTGAACTCACAGCTTCCTATAGAATTTCTTCACTTTAATGAGCGTCAGATGGAACACTTTTTTCGAACAAGACTACGTACTCTGGGCTACATACTCGTATCAACAGTTTTCTGAGACGGGTGTGTATAAGATTTCCTGCGAATTTTTAATTAACGGTCAAACGGTACAAAAGTGTAATTAGTAAATAATTGTTTAATTCATTATTATTACTACCGGATTCAGTCCTCAATGTTGTGCCCTAATTAATCGGTTAAGAATGCATTTACTAAAATATCTAAATCCATCGTCCCGTGGGATAGTTGCAATTGGATTAATTGTATTGATCATTTATCTTAACTTGGTTGGCATAGATGGAATAAGTGTGGAAAAAGAAATGAATAGACATGAAGATCCTGTGTATTTGAACAAAGATTTCAACTGGGATTTCGAGGACGGTATACACTATCACGATGAGGATGAACTCAGAAGTGCACAAATACTGTCACGAAAGCGACGCTACTTAACATTTCCTTCGGGAAGTTCTTTCCAATTGGGTGAGTAAAGAATATGAACTGTTAAGCGTAAGTGATATTAGTTTACGTGCATGAGGACTTCATTGCTCTCTGGTTTGTGTGGTATCTCTGGAATGAATAAAGTCTTGGAGTCTATTAAGAACGAAATGTCGGATTGCGTTCATGCCGTCTACGCTTACCAGATTCTACATCGAATGTGAATTTTGTTTATGGCTGTATGAGAGTTCGTGGTTGAATCCTCCAATTCGGGGAAAATTCACAAAGATTAGTATGTTATGTATGTCGTCTCTTAAATTATTGTTAAAATTGAGTTTATGCTCATATACATATGTACATTTGGAACAACATAGATTGAAGTATTGGTAAGAGACAGTATGTAATTCAGCTGTTAGAGAGTTCTATGTATTCGCGAGTCTTATGCTCTAATTAGTGACCTATAGTGTAGTTATGTACATGCTAAGTTCATGTAGTCTCAGATTGCGGTATCATCAATAATGAACGTGATTAGTTTTCCCGGCTCTGGGGGATTATTGCGTGTTTGGGTGGGTAAATGCACACCTTCTCAAAAACTATCCTGTCAAAAACAACTATTTTTCAAACTTGTTTGTTCCGTAAGATGTGCATCCGGAATGGGATAATAAATTGGAAACGAAAGACAAGGAAATATTTTACCAAGTTGTGGAAGGAGACAGTTCGGTTATTACAAAAATTGTAAATGTTTTCTCTTTTCTTACTTACACATGTCTTAAAAAAAAACCCCTTTTTAAATCATTCTCACAAATTTCGACCTATTAAATTATCCTTTACAGACTTTGGAACCCGATTTCTTGATTTCAGCCAAGGTTAGGGACGCAGTCCTTCTTAGAACGTTTGACGGTACATGCAATATATCTTTGTTTTAAGATATATTCATTATAAGAACCAATTTAAAGTTAGTAACGACCAACCTTAACTATTCAAATCCATTTTATCTGAAATGTTTGCATTGTGCTAACGATACAATTTTTTCATTCACCCTAAATTGAGTGAATACTTGTAGCTCGGATCTGTACGATTAGACCCTTAACGAGCCGCGTGTAGCCGAACAACTCGCAGAGACTCTAGACTGCTATAATGCAGATATCACCACCTTCCAAGAAGTGCGATTGGAAAGCCCGGGCAAAGGAAGAATGAAAAACTGTGACTTATACTATGGTGATTGCTATAGGGAGAAGAAGCAGCGCTTATTCGGATAGGCAACACGTCTTGAAATTTCGACACGTGAGCAAGCGTCTTGCGAACATAAGCCTAATATGCGATCATGTCCCCACAGAGGACAAGGACGACGCCACCAAATATTGTTTCTACGAGCTCCTCGATAAAACTTCAAGTAATGTCCTAAGTATGACGTTAAAATCGTGCTAGGCGACCTTGTTTTGGAATCGTTGGAAAATTCCCATGTTGGACCTTTTGCCACAGCCAAAAAACTAAATGCCGTAGGTTCATATCGGTTTTGAAATTTTCAACCTTTCGTTAGTGAAGTCAACATGGACCGACTTAACTTAAAGCATTAAGCATTGTATTGCCCGACTATGTATTGTTTTTTCTTTTTTTTCTAATGGCTTTTCAATTATTTGAGTTATACTATTAGTTGTTTAGAAGTCAAGTTATTTGTTTCTATAATTACGTTTAACCTTTGAACTAATAGTCTCTCGAAGACCTTAGATATATGTAATAGGAGTAGCGTTCTATATGACGCTGTTTCGTTAGGTGGTTTACCTGGCTTTAGGATCATTATAACTTCTTTAACTTTTCACAAACTGAGTACATATTTTAGCCAGAAAGCTGCGTTTATGAGGTTGTTGAGTTTTACTAAAGCTTTCATTGGGTAATGCTTTAAAACCTCTCCCGTTATAAAAAAGTATCCAGGATCTTTTTTTGGTTTTATATTTGACTTATTTATTTTAGTTGGTGTTGTAAGTCTTATTTCTTCATTTTCTTGTAATAACATTTATTTCGCCACTAGTGTATGTATGTATTTACGCACTTACATTCATACGACACTTTAGAGCATTTTTTTTTTTCTAAATCATACATTCTGCTACCTCCGGGAGAACAAGTTTATCAAGATCACCTCCAACCTTACAGGCAAAAATGAACAACTTCATTGTAGGGCATGGGAAAAATGTAATAAGAAGTTATGTACAAAATCAATGATTTTAGTTGAAGTGGGTAACAAACCATTAAATGTAGGTAGTAAATTCGCTACGATCGTAAAAAAATGGCAACGCTCAACACTTAGTAGGTATTTAGATTTCGTCATTCAGATTTTATTTATCCCACCTATTATTACTTCTCTAAATAATTATCATATCTGAATGAAGTTTAGCTCATGTGGTTAGTGGTTGGACTACGAAGCGAGGGGTTCGATGTTGGATCCCCGGACAAAACCAAAAGCTCTTTCACGCCCCCTTTTCTCGAGAGCAGACAAACATCCAAGACTATAACTGGCATAAAAAATTTTCTCAAAACAAAAATTCAGACACGGCATTAAACAGTAGGCCCGATCCATTCGTGTATAGAATATAACACGGACAACACAAATGCTTGTGAGAAGCAAGGCCCTGGGTATTATATATGGAGCCAAATATTTCTATTTTTGACCGAAGTTTTTATTTTAAAATATTTCTATGTATTTTATAAAAAAACACACAACAAAACATTTTTATAAACACAAACTAAAAAAATAATACTATAGCATTGGAATTTAAGTTGTATTCCTCTTACACATGATGCCTAATAAAGTGGGCGTGGCATTCTACATTTTTATGAAATTGTATTGATAACATTGAACTTTTTAGTTTTTAAAAACGTCCTCAAGTAGTATGTTTGGCCATATATGGTGGTCAAGTACATTATAGAGAATTTCAAGACCTATGAATAAATCAAAAGTTCCGATCAGTAAAAAATTTTGAAAAAAGTTAGATTTTTGAAAAGTTGGCGTGACTGTTGCAACATTTGATGCGCCATATCTTTTCATATGCTACATATTCCTCAGATATAAATATTTAGTTCCAATCGCTGAAAAAATAGTCAATTCTGAAAAGTATCGCTAAACGTATTTCTACCGAAAAACGTGGTACGTCATCTGTTAGTGTATATACAAACGAACCAAAATAAATCAAAATCGTTGAAGCCGTTTTCGAGAAAATCCATTTGGACTGAAAGTGGCTCAAGTAAAGTACCCTTACTTCGAAGTTAGAATGAAAATTCCAATTTTGCCTCGCATTGTGGCCCTTCAGACCCCAGATGTGAAGGACAGAATTGGCGGATCACTTTTTGAACTTCTCCAGCGTATTAATATCAAGTTTGATTGAAATCTGGAATTTTGAAATTTTTGAGGAAACTTATATTTTGTCGGTTGCTCCATAGATACAGGTCCAAATAAAAAATGAATTTGATCTAAGGATTGGTTATTAAAACGAAAATAATTTTCAACCGTAAGACTCGTCCGGGAATAAGTAGAAAATTCCTCAGATTTTACATTTTTTTTAAACAATGGATGTATCTACCATACTCTTAGCTTTATTGGAGTCATCGATTAAAAGAGAGACACGCATATTAGAGATACCATTTCTTCAGTGTGCTATATCTGGACACAGCTTTGAAAATTTGAAATTCCTCACCGCTATTTCGTTATAGGATCTTCTTAAACCGCGTTGCCACATTGTTATCGAGTATATTGCTAAGGTGTGTTTTCCACAAGTTCTTTTTCGGAAGTTCCTTTATTGACTTCATAAGATTCCGAGTATGCTTCTTCTATTGGTTTGAATAGTTTACACTTTCTGATCTCCTAGTCTACATACAGGTTCCGTCAATTGAAAATATACATCTGTACTTGCAGGTGTTCTTTGTGTTATAGATTTTATTGGTATAATAATTATGTTCAGATTAAATTCTGAAATAAATAATAACTTGTTTAATGGCAGTAGAAAAGATTGCGTATACGCCTGAGTGAGTGTCAAAAATGTTATACCCTAGACTTACACCTGTTTTATTATTGGCGACACAAACCCTTCTTTAAAAATTAAAGCCAGATTTAAGGCATAGTTGAAGGAGTTCATAATGTACTCCCAGCCACCCAAGAAGGTTCATTCAATGACAACATTCTGCGGTTTATTTAAAATATATTGTTCTTGACAACATTCGCTCTTACCTATTGTGTAAATATGTTCATTGTTTAGAAAACATTGGAATAGAAGTTAAATTAAATATTAGAAAATTATATAAATAAATGGGAAATGAAAAAGTACAATATACTCAAGACAAGAGAAACGCTAATTGGGCCACAGGAGAAACGCTAATTGGGCCCGTTATCGGTTTATCAACAAAACAAATTTTTAAAATAGTTCTGTACTTCTTGAAAATATTTCCAGTAAGGAAAGTTTCAATATTATAGTTCATAACTTTAATGAACTCATCTTAAGTGCTATAAATAACTCTGTTATAAGAAGTATAAGGAATGTATTGTTTAGAAACCTTTCCTCTCTCTTTTTAAAATTAACTGATCTTCCAGGTTTGGGGTTGTGCGTCGTGATAACTTCCTTACCACGTAGCTCCTCCGATAGTGATGATTCAACTGTTCACGACCCCAGCAAACGTGGTAAGGATAAAGACCTTCGAATTTGCACGTGGAATGTTAGGTCCCTTAACAGACCACGTGCGGCTGAACAATTAGCAGAGGCCCTGGACTACTGTAAAACATACATTGCCGCCATCCAAGATGTGCGATGGAACGGGCCGGGCAAAAGAAGGTTGAAAAACTGCGATATCTACTACGAAATGCCACATCTGATGTGCCGGATTTCTCTCGATCACCACACCGAAACCCCTGGTTGAACGAAAAATATAGAAAAACTGATGGCATACAAAGCGGCACTGCATAGAAGGACCAATGGTGCTCGCGAGCTCTACGAGCAGAAGAGAAGGAATGAACACCGGCTTTTCAGAAGGAAATAAAGGAAGTCTTACCAGAAGGTAAAAAAAACATGTCAAAGCTTAAAACCAGAACCGAAGCCTGCAGGGATGAACAAGAAAAGCTAGCAGTAGAATCGCATGCAATGCTGAGGATATGGAAAGATCACTTCTGCAGACTGTATAACAGCGACTATGACCAAATTTCCGCTGTCAGGCAGAATGAACCATTCATTCAGACGATGATAACCAACATTTCCGTCCACCCGACCTAGATGGAATTAAGAGAGCGATATCTTAGCTGAAATAAAGTAAAGCTGCTGGAGCTGATGGCCTGACTGCCGAACTATTTAAAGCAACAGGGGATGACTTGGTAAGGAGAATGCACCAAATCATTTGTAAAATATAGTCGGACGAAAGTATGCCCTATGAATGGAACCTTAGCCATATTTGCCCGATTCTCAAGAGAGAAGACCTTCCAGACTGCTTCCAGGCCTTTCAGACTAATTATAGAGGAATAAGTCTCCTCAACGTAGTCTACAGGATCTTATCTGATATTCTGTGTGCATGCTTAAAACCTTTTGTCAGCAATCTGATTTGTTCATATCAGTTTGGTTTTAGACCAGGAAAGTCTTCCATCGACCAGTTTTTCACACACTCAGATCTTGGAAAAAAAACTCAGAAATTTCAATCGATACTCATCACCATTTTATCGATTTTAAGACCGCCTATGACAGCATTTATAGAGAAGAACTATAGAGAGCTATGCCTAGTTTCGGCATCCCTGCCACACTCGTCCGGTTGTTCAGGATGATGATGGAGAGTGCACGCTGCTCCATCAAGATCGAGAAAGATCTCAGACCTTAGACCCAGACCTTTTATGTCAAAAAATGATTCTGACAAGGCGACAAACTGTCATGCAATTTCTTGATCATCGTTCTTGAAAGAATTATGCAGAACTCGGATGCCAACATCATAGGCACAATCTTTCAAAAGTCCGTGCAACTGCTCGCATATGCCGATGATATTGTCATAAACGTAAGAACAAAGCGTGATATGAGTAGTATTGTTGTGAGCATTGAGACGGAAGCGGCTAAGATGGGTTTACCGGTTAATGAGGCGAAAACAAAGTATATGCTGTCAACAATAAAGGAAATACAACACCGCCGGATCGTTACCCTCGACAGATATAATTTTGAGGTAGTTAAGCACTCTTTTTACCTAATGAGACTATCGCTGAGAAGAAAGGAAGATTAACTCTTGCAAATTCTTGTGTAGCAAAGCCCTCTCTCGAACAACTAAAGCATCCCTATATTAGACTCTGATCACCCCACTTGCTCTAAGGCGCAGAGGTATGGACTATGTCAAGAATGGATAAGGTCGCTCTCGGTTGTTATGAGAGAAAATACTTCGGGTGATTTTTGGTCCCGTCTGCATAGACGGAGAGTGGAGAAGAAGATACAATCATGAGCTGTACGAGCTATATAGCGACATTGACCTAGGCAGAAGTGTTCGAATACAACGACTAAGATGGTTGGATCTTGTAGAGCGAATGGACAACTTTTAGATATGGCAGGCAGCACAGTCTCCCCTTACTTGGCAACTGTACAATAGAATTGAATGAAATATCATTATGTGGAGAATTATTTTGTTTTCAATTGAAAGTGACGATTTGCGATTTATAAACGGGTGCAAATACTTAATTGCAATGACTATTTTCTTTGATGTTTATTGGCAGCCATCAAGGTGTTTAAATCTACTTTGAGCTATCCCTTAGCATTTGTAGAGTAGATCTGTACTATCGTCTTTGACGTGTGGTACACTGTAGCAAGACCGAATGTGGACCTCGTATCTGACAAAATTCAAATTTATGAAATTGTTGATTGTTAATGAATAATTGAAAATAATAAATACAATGTTTCAGTTGAAAGGTATGTATATTCATATATATAATATCAAATCTGTGTAATGTAAAGTGTATGGTAACAAAAGCTATGTAATTTATACGAAATAAAAGTCTATCTATCTATCTATTATTCTTTACATTTCAGTATATGATTTGATCATTGGCGTTGTGGACTTCACAAACTACCTTATCCTTGGTGTTACGTCTGCCTTGGCCTGGCAACTACCAAGTGATGCCCCAAGTGAAATTCTTGAAAATTTACAAACCAGAATCAACGACGGCACCATTGGAACAAGTCGCAATGACACAATTGAAAACATTGAATATGTTGACACGAAACCGAAACAAACACAAGAGCGACCCCAACCACCAGCTTATATTCCTTCCTACACAAATCCAACATTTGTCAAATCTCCATCGCCCTCTTACTATACAGACAATAAATTCCATCCACCAATGAATACGAAATACTATAGTCCCAGTCCGATCTATTACACCAAGCCAAGCAATGTTCTGACGAGGAAAGACGATACAGATTACTACTCAAGTAGACCAAATCCATTCACTGAATGGAAAGATACCAAAATGAAAAAAGTATCGCCAGCATCAGCCATAGCAACGGAGCTTGCTTCTAAATGGACACAGTGGTGGAATAATAGTAAACGGTATGTATAAAGCTGCTTAAACAAATACCAAAATTCTATTTTGTATTTTTTTTAACAGAACTTACAGAAAAAAACCAATATATACGGGTATCCGTAAACATAGAGTTTATCCAGTATTTGCAAAACGGAGTGTGGATGCACACAATCGTGTGAAACGCCATGGTGTTATAGGTTCATCGCTTACAAAACTTGATCAGATTCATCTCCGATACCATCGCAGTACGCGTCAGGATCTGTATCTTAGGATTGAAAAATATCTAGAAACGTACGTTAATTGTAATTTTTGCCTTAATCGTAATCATTCTTAATTTCTTTCTTTTAATTCATTTAGGCATAACAAGGATGGACATCAGTGCGTACTGAAAGCGCTCTGTGAGACAGGCCAAAAAGGCAACGAGGTGGAGCCAGGTACATTTGTTGGCGAAATTATGAGATCCGTATTTACAATACCAGAGAGCGAGGATCCTGTTCATAATTATAGACATAACCTTTATGATGAAGCACATGCACATGGTGGCAATTGTGAAGAAAAATATCCTTTGTGCCCAGATAGTGTTTGGAATGCTGACTTTGTTCTTTGATAAGAATAAATAGATTGATTTGCAACATTTATTATTTATCCTTCACTTAATTGTTATATATTTATACAGGCAGAAAGAGAAGATGCATAGTGCTATATAATTAAATAGAACAGTATGACGATTGTAGTAGAAGTTTAGACTATCATTCCACTTTTTCGTGAGATTAAAGTCCCCAAACCCTCTTTCGCACTCACTTGTGCACAGGGCTCTGTTGTTGCTATACTGTCTTATTGCACTACGAATATAAGATTGAAGACTGTTTGGATCTATTCCCTGCAAAGGTTTTCAAAAATCCAGTGAATTGTGGATGTTGCACTGATTTTGGCGAATTCATTGCCCATGTATTAATTCTTTACTAACTGCTTCTGAAAGATGGACTAAATAGATTTTGAGTCACCTCATTTGTCCGAGAAGATAAAAATGTCTGTTGTATAAATCATTAAAGGAATTCTTTTTACCTCAACTAGATTATAAATCCAAAATCACTGTCAATTTTGGACCCATTATTGACTGATTTTAGATCATGTGCCACTTTACAGAACTTGAATTTTATTCAGTCATCATTTGGTGGAATTGCTATGTAGTGCTTAAGATTGGTGCAAAAAAATTGTCTGTACAGGCTTCATATAGCTTTCATAGATTTCATTGCCCTAATAGGACAAGATCTTCAGAATCGAAACGACTCCTTCTACAGAATTGGACATTATGTTTCATCTGCTGCCCTTAGATATGTATATTCGGCAAACAGTGGACTACCAGTGTGCCTCCTCACAATGATCCAGCTATGACGATCCTCGAGCAATTAAACTTTATCAATGAAAACGTCGATTACACCCCGCCGAAAGTGAGATTTAACTGCAATATCCGAACGAGCATCCGTGCGCACAGTGAATGGGACATTGATACCACCGTGGGTGATAGTTCAGTTGGCTCCTATACAGTCCAAGACCGAAAGCGAGGTGGGTTGTGGTATATTCCGTTAAAGGGTCACTTTGAGCCCTTACCATCACTCTAACATTTTGCATGCAAACCATGACGTGATTGAAATGTAATACGATATCTGTCATCGATATCGATAGTAGCATTTTCACTCTCGAATATGATGGACGCTTACAACAGGACCAACCACAGTCGAGTAAATACATAGCTGAACGTGTCATATATCGAGCCTAAACCGTGATCGGTGTCCTCACTGGTGACTATCTGATAGGATAAAGTACTCTTATAATTAATTTTGCAGGAGGTATAGAGTCAAAGAGGAAGAGAAAACCATATATATCAATCCTCCACTTTCTATGCACCTACCCGGCCCTGTCCCAAAGAGGATACATTCTTTCCTTCGATGACGAAGTGGCATCCTTAGATTAGTTAGATTCTTTCGCCGCACTCGATATATAACTCTTGCTAATAATGACTATGAAAAAACATTTAATCGAAACGGAGTGGGTTTGATTATAAATCTTACGTTTGTTAGCTGTTCCTTAGCCCAAAACTGTTCATCGAAAGTAAACACCCACTACACCCGTATCATCAGGCGAGATAGTGAACATCAGGAGATCAAAGTGAAGAGAAATATTACAGCTCCAAATGCGACTGGAAATGCGACTGAAAACTTAGAATGGAATGGCAAACACTTTCGATAAAGATGCATTCTTACTTTTACTAGAGAAAACAACACTGACAGGTTCAACAAAAGACAAGGCGAAACAACCAACGAGACAACTTACAGACAACTTACGTTTTTGCGATGTCCCTATGGTGCGAAAGATGGGAAAACTTAGTGTACTCTAGTCCACTCGTAAATATACATAATCGAGTCCACTGAATGAGAGTATAGCGCAACTACGTTCCGAATGGAATCGCACGAGAAGGCTGTATTAATGGTCTAGAGAAAGAGACACATTTGAAGAAATGCAAAATGGATACAAAAGAACGTGCACATCTGTGACAAAAGCTATCCAAAATAGCAAACGTAGATGCTTCTTGGAATTATTTAATGAACCTGACCAAAATCCTTGGGAAAGACGTACTTAAGTAGTTGTATAGTAGTCCGAATCTGCTTCTCGGGATAGTCAATAAACTCTTCCCGAGGCAATAGGAATGCAATCTAGAAACAAACAACTAGCACCAACCCAGCTAATAATTACCGATGGTAACAAGAGAAGAACTATTTATTACCTGCAACAGATTTGGAGATATAACAGCACCTGGTCAAGACAGTTTACCCAATCTAGTACTGAAAGCCGCAATTAAAGCCAGACCGGAATTGTTTCTCAAATTATACAGTTCATGCTTGCGAGAAAGAGTATTCCGGATTCAATGGTAATGCAAAAACTTGTCTTCCTACCTAAAGAAAACAAACCACCAGGATCCATCATCTTAATGACCACTTTGAATATTGGATATAGCTGGAAAAGTACTGGAACGCATTATTGGTATTCGACTCGAAATAGTCATTGAAAATGCGGGAGATCTAGCCGAGCACCAGTATGGTTTCTGTACGGGACGGCCCACGATAGATGCCATCAAGAAGGTAGTTGATACTGCACATAAAGCCAAAATCTGCCTACAACAGGATATTGGTATTAGAAGTGTATGCAGTTAAAGGCTTGATGAACATTTACAATCTCCATTGATTTATTCCATAACAGCTAATGTGCTACCTGGGTACGTGGCTATAGAGATTCCGTTTCTTTATTTTACATATGTATGTGCGTACTTATACTAATTTTGTATCATAATTCTTCACTATTTTCGTTGAGTCATTAGTTGCATTTTGCATTTCGCATTGTGCTCAATTTGTTCGCTTTGTTTTGAAAGACGTCATAGCTTTCGTACCTAAGCATTTTGAAAGCCCTGTACCGATTAATTAATTTTCAAACCATCAACATACATACATAGTAGGTTAAGATCTCCTCGTGAGTATTATATTGAATTCCTATCGTTCCTTCTTGGGCACATGTGCGTACGGAGAATTCTCGATTAAAATGTATGTAGTATCTCTACATTAGGAAATAAGTTATCTATCTGTTAAAACGTTGTTAACATGCTGTGTAATGGTCGAAGAATGCACTTATATCTGTGTGTCTGAAGCTCCGATTTACAATACAGTAATATCCTACCCATAGCAGTTATTATTACCTAATGTACATACATGGTTATTAAGATACCTATGTACATGTTTTCATATTTAGTATATGTACTAAATATTTCATTCAATCAAATTTTATTTGGAATTCGAATTTCAAATACATTTTCTTTAACCAATTTTCATCGGATTTAATATCCAATCCAAAAAATTAAAAGAGTGATTATTTTCGTCCTCCAAATCGCAATATGATGTGCTGTCACATAGATTTATTCCTACTCCATCTGAAGCATGATTCCGAGTTGGGATTCTAAGAATAAAATACAGATCATACAAATATAGATAAATAGAAACGTCGGTAACTTACAAGAACATAGTTCTCAATATATCCTGAATCATTGAATATCCTGGTGGTAGCAGAAAATCCTTACTCCTACAAATCGATCTAAGAATACCGCATTTCACATTCGTTCCCAATCTACACTCAATCAATTAAGGCGATAAATTTAGAAAATAATTGAATAGATAAAGCAAATATTTTCTTCACATACATGAGAGTAAGAATTTCTTCTAATGGACTTGTGTGCTTAGATTGGCCATCATTCATCCATCTAGACAGTCTACTTCCATTACTCACATCCAACCGCTTATAAATTCCATGAAGTGTTGTACTCTGTCTATTCATCCGTTTTGTCATTACGCCATTATAAAAGGTTTGTCCTGTTCGTTCGAATGATACTGGAGAAAAGGGATTCGCGTTCGAAACAGTGCCCGATGGAGCATAGTAAGGGTTTAATAAGTTCTGGTACTTCTTTGATTTTATTTGGAAATACTTTTCTTTTGCTGTTTTCTCCTGCAGAATATTAATTAAAAATATTTCTCAAACTTCAATAAAACAAATATTATCTCACACCGTAAGTTATGTCAGATATATCACTTGATTTTTGCATCGAATTATGAGGTACTGATACTTCACTTTGCCAATCCTTGATAGTAGTTGGCCCTGAATAATAATTACTTATTTCCCAGCTTAAGCTTAGGCCCTTAGGACTTTGTGCTATTAGGGCTTTTCCCAAGCCAATAGTTAATTTTACACTACCATGGTCAGGAAGAAGAAGTGATCGTTTACGACGAGATGATAATATTTCGATGGGTTTCGATAGAGTAGTAGATTCATTCGTCGGATTAGCCGCATAACTTATGAGTGTATTAAAAAATATACCAATCAATAAATTTAAGAGATTCATAATCTTAGCAAAAAAAATTACTGTAGCTGGACCACTCCGATGTCACTGTATGAAAAGATTGACTTCCGATCCTAAATTGAATTAATACGAAATGCAGTACTGCTTGGCCTAATTCCTTACTACCACATATTATAAGTCTGCAAGTGCTAATGACTTATTTACATTTGTATTTAAGCTTCTGCGTGTATCGTCTCTTTTGCAATTTATTTTGTTAATAAAGAAAATGCCGTTGACCCTCATTAAGTTTAATCTCATTACACAGTGTTAAGTTCAAGACGACCAACCACAAAGCAAACACGACCCCCTATCCTTGCACTATCAAACAGTAA
The DNA here is from genome assembly GCA_905220385.1 of Xylota sylvarum. Taxonomy (NCBI): domain Eukaryota; kingdom Metazoa; phylum Arthropoda; class Insecta; order Diptera; family Syrphidae; genus Xylota; species Xylota sylvarum. The sequence continues at coordinate 64,559,666 of LR999958.1, read as the reverse complement.
TGAATTTATTCGCATCTTCTTAAATCAACATACATACGTATATACATATGTATGTGCTGAAATCTGAGAGATAAAGTAGGTATGTAGGATTAGGGGATGACTGCATCTTGGGTCTCAACGGATTCATAGTGTTCCACTGTGTGAAATATCTATGTAACAATGAAAACTAATAGTCCAACAGTCAGTGTAAGGCAGTAGCATCCCTCCTGAACGATCAGGTTTTCGTTATAAATTTTTGGATGGTTTTAGGTGTTGTGTTTACGAGTTCGCTCAAGACGTTGATAGATACTTCTCTGAGGATTATGTATCTGGTACTGCTAAGGCTTGGGCAATAGCAACAGAAATGCGAGGAGTTTTCCTATACATTTGTTCGCCACAGCCTCTGCATAGATCTATGGTCCTGATTCTCATTCTTCTTATATGGGCCGCCATTGAGTTGTGACCTGAAAGGATCCCTATGAATACAGTCAGCTATGGTATGTTTAGTGGCAGAAGTTTACTAGTTCTCTTTGTGTTATATTGAACCCATTTTTTAATCTAGCCGTGAAAGGAAAGTCATGGATTACGGAAGATGCCCACGATTAGGCTGTGCTTAATTATAAATTCAAGACTAACTTTTAGGCAATACCTGCACCATACAGCCGACAAGCAGCAGACAACTACCGCACTAGTAACGTTCATGCTAAAGATAGATGGACTAAAATATAGAATAAGATTACTCTAAGCAAGAGTTTCGTCATCGGTGAGGCTTTACTGATCCCAAAAAGGGTTTGGTGTTCTTTTAATAGTCGACCATATTGCGAAAGAAAGGTAAAAATAACGCATAATTTTTTTTTCGGTGACAGTTCTCATTCACCATCAAATAGAGTACATGCCTTAGCAATATAACGTAGAAATAGGATAGTTAATACCTGTCGTTTATTGTTCGGGAAAGAACATTACATTCAGTCAGCAAAGAAGCAATGTTTGCCAAGAGTTACTCTTTTTCTGATTCCTTTTAGAGTTAAGAAAGACTTTTTCTTCATCTTCTTCTACTACTTTACCTTCCCGCGATGGAGATGCTCAGTATGATCTTATTATTCTAGGGGGCGATTGTCCAAGCTAAAAAGTAGTCAACCTGATTGGTGGTGGTGGTGTGAGCGCATAGCAAATCGTGCCCAAAGGTGCAATCAATTAAATCAGTCTCTAACGAGCTCCTTCAAGTGCTTTGGAAGGGCCTACCGTAGTGCCTTATCCCAGTAAAGGCGGCTATGATGCGGATGGACTATTTCTTACCGGCTTACTCATGAGACCAACAAATAACCTTCAAAAACAAACGAAACAAAACAAGATAACACAAAAAATTTCGAGGCTAGCTCTCAACCAAATACAACAAAGACAACTAGAGAAAGTTTTATAGGCTGAGTATTGACGGAATTGACGGAATTTGCAACCGCAATCTCGTCTGCCAAATGGTGACCAGCTGTGGCGGGACGTGCTAAAACGAGCGCCCGCTGTTCCAGGGCCTGTCATCCGAAAAAGCAAGGCCCCTGTTGTTGTTAAGGGAAGTCAGTTCGTTACGGGAAGGCTCCCAATTCTGACGAGGCGAATCAGAGGGGACCCTCAACCAGTTCTGAAGCCAGAAGTGATCATTCCTCCAAGAGCCCCAGGTCACAAGAGAAAGGCCGAAAAACAGCAGCCATAATAATGACAAACAGTAGGTGAAACAATATCATCATATGTCTCTCTTCTAAACAAATCTAGCCAGAGCTGGATTGTAGGAAAACCAGCAGACTTATTTCTGTCAATAGGATAAATCTGAGAAAGATAGTTGGCGCCCGCACAGGGCACTGTCTGGTAGCCACACATGCCGGAAGGATTGGTACTGCCTCCAACGATTTCTGTAGAAGCTGTAGAGATGAGAAATAGGTGGAAACCATAATACATATTCTGTGTACCTGTCCTGCGCTATCGGTCTTGAGAAGGAAAATCCTATGCGAGTACTTTTTCGAGGATCTTAACGAGCTAGCTAGACTAGGTTTAGGCAAAATAAAAATCTTTGTGACCGGGTCAAACTGGTTTAATGGGTTTACACCGATACTGGTTGCCCTTCCTCCTGTCCCATTAGGAAGTCTCCCCGTACATAGGGTTCAGGTGCCGGTAATCAGGTTTTTCCATAGTGGTATCACAATAGACCTTTTTTTGGTCTAAGTGTGTCCCTCTTAAACGGTGACAACCACCCAATCCAACACAACCTAAGGAAGACTTCATCCGGTTTATCCGATTTATGCTCGAATTAAAGTATCACGGCTCCGGTTTAGGTTGCCGACTATTAATTTTAGGTGGAAGAAGCCAATTAGAGACAGCAATTCTCCACCTAGCAGTGTTAAAGTGTCTTACATTGCTACTCTATATAGATCAGAAATCAATTAAATACATACAGCTGCGGTTAAAAAAATTGGAAATGCAAATAAATTTTGATGAAAGAGATACAAAAAGTGGTTAGTATTTTGTTGTAGACCCCTTATTCTTTAGAACGGCTTCACAACGTCGCTTCATGGAATCCACCAAGGCCTGACATCTCTCCAATGGTATATCTTCCCATGCAGTCTTCACTGCGGCCCAAAGTTCATTATTATTTCTGGGTTTTGAAACTGCAACCACTTTTTTTATATCTGCCCAAAGGTTCTCTATTGGACTGAGGTCAGGTGATCGGGGAGGCCAGTCCGTAAGAGAAATATTGTTCACACGAAACTATTCCTTAGCTTTTTTGCTGGTGTGTTTCGGGTCGTTGTCTTGTTGAAAGACCCATCTGAGTGGCATATCCTCCTCCGCGTAAGGCAGCATGGTTCCCTGAAGTATGTCAATGTAAACATGCTGATCCATCACACTATTTGTTCGGTATATGGGGCCTACACCATGGTATGAGAAGCAACCCCATATCATAATACTAGAGCCACCATGTTTTACTGTCTTGCGCGTATACCTAGGCACGTATTCAGCGTTTGGTGGGCGTCGCACATATTCACGGGAACCAGAGCCGCCATACAGGGCAATGTTTACCACGTCCCATACTGTAAGTGAACATTGGTATAATTACTCAAATTCTATGCGGACTCTAAGGTTTACCTTAAAACTTGAATTTTGTTTAGTTTAAATAAAGACAAGATCGACAAAAAACGCACAATCACCGTAAACTAGAGAGCACTGCTATTATTTTGACTGCCAAAAAACACGCAATAAGTGCCTTCAAGTGACATTTGGAAAGAAACAGTTATGCGACAGAATTTTTTTCTTTTCAAAACGTATGGCATATTGTTCTATTACCAGAAAATTAATTGAAGTATGTAATAGATTATTCATATCTCAGATTATACTAGAATATATAGGTCGGAAGGTAGCACTGCTATTTTTTTGACCGCCACTGTACGTACAGTGTATCAATCTCATATTCGTACACCAGTTATCAAAAATTACATTCAACTCCTGATCACAAACAACTTGAAAAATTAAGTTGAATATGGTATTCACCTTGTTTTAAGAATAGTTAATATTCACTTTGGTTTGAAAACAGAATAAAAGTAAGAAATGGGCTCAAAAGTAGCTCAATTTCGTATTCGTACACCTATCGTTTATTCACTAAATACATACAAATTACTGTTATTTAGCTTGTCAAAGTTGTTTTTTGCATTTAGTTATTCTTTTTCAAAGCAATTTAAAGAAAAAAGTGAAATATTTTGTGAAGTTTGCTGGAAAAATCGAGATTTGTTGGAAAAATGGCCACAAAACAAGGTGAGACCTCAAATGAACTGCGAGAACTGATTGTCAAATACAACGGCGATGGAAAAATTATGGCGAGATATCTCGTTTGGTAAATCAATCAAGATCAACCATCCAAACAATCATTAATCGATTCAAAAATGATAATTGTATAGAAAATAAACCAAGAAATACCACCAGAAATATATTCAGTGCACATGATAAGAGAATAATTATACGTGAAATTAAAAAAAACCTAAATGTAGTGCACCAAAACTTGCAGAAACTCTACGTCGTACTACGAGATTACTTATTACTAAAGATTTTTGTACAGAAACCCTAAGAAAATGCCTGCGTGAACATGGGTACAATGGAAGAGTTATGCGAAAAAACCTTTCATTAGTTCCATACCCAGAAGCAAAAAGGTTAGAATATGCTAAACAATACCAATCTAAAGATTTCGACTTCTGGAAAACAGTAATATTCACACACGAGTTTAAATTTAATGTGCATGGATCGGATGGCCGACAAATGGTTTGGAGAAAACCAAATACCGAATATCTCCCACATAACACACGGGAGTCAAACATGGTGGTGGGTCGGTAATGGTCTGGGGCTGTTTTTCCGCAGCTGGAGTGGGACGACTGCACATAATTGAAGGAATAATGGACCATAAGCATTACATCGAAATATTGAAGCAAAACCTGAAGGAAAGTGCCGATTAAATGGGTCTCGGGAACAATTTTACCTTTTATCAGGATAACGACCCCAAGCATAAAGCTTATGCAACTCGAATGTGGCTACTTTATAATTGTCCCAAAGTATTGGAAACACCTCCACAGTCACCAGATATCAATGCCATAGAGAATTTGTGGGATGAGTTGGACCGAAAAATAAGAACATTCAATATAAGGAACACAAACGATCTCAAAGAAAGGCTTATTGCCATGTCAAACCGTCTTAAACAAGTCCTGTGTAACAAAGATATGCTACAAAATATTAGTTGCATAACATAATTTGAACAAATTAACAAATTAACATGAAATATCCATGTGTACGAATACGAAATTGACCATATTTTTGTTGCTTCTATGTTTATTATGAAGAATTTAAAATACCTTATTTGAAATGTTTGAATTAATTGAAGTTTTTTTTGTTTGTCTTATGTATTCTTACTGAAAATAAAAAAAAAATTTTAAGTATGTGCCCAATTTACTTAATTTTTACTTAAAAGTATATTGCACCATGCGGTGTACGAATATGAGATTGATACACTGTACGTAATGATTATAGCTTACATTTCTCTTAATTTTGATCGTCTTAATATTTTTCACTCTTAAGGTTTATTTATCATCATTTGCGGAAATGAGTAAGAAAATAAAACAACATCGTTTATTATTTCATCCTTCCACAATAATTACGCGAATCATGAATCATCTTCATATGAAAAATAAGAAGAAGAAAAATCAATTTTTAATACACACACACAAGAAGCAGGTGTCTTGAAATAACCCACTTCGAGGGATTGATTGATAAAATATCTTCCATCCTCTCTTGAAACAGAGAAATGATAAACCAGAAGTGTATGGTGCTACAAGACTGCCACACTTGTATACAAACTCTTACACTCCACCCAGCTATTATCCAACCCCAATCGTTATTCAATTTGTTGTCGATGTCATAATGTAACGAGAGTACCCACTTCTACATATATACATACATACTCGTATGCATACCTCTGTAGGATATTGATTGATGATATTGCGATGTTCGCTTGGAAACTTGGAATAGTATAGGCAAAAGTTAATAAACTGGTTAATTATGGTTAACCAAAGTTTGGTCATTGACTTACACACAGAATTGCATTAATCTGCAATATGACAGGTAGTAATTATCGACATTGTAGCTAAGTATTTGGATGGATTGTTGGCTTTTATGCTATAACAGAGAAATTGTGGTGGTAATTAATTTGAAAGCCAATCGATACCTTAGGGCGTTTCTATAAAGGTATTAATTAAGGATGGATTGAACTGCGACAGTACGTAAATGACAATTATGTGTTTTAAGAGGGACTTCATTTGAAGCATAAAAATCATTATATCTGATTGTGTTCAAAGCAAGGATTGAATTACAATGATTTCCCCACTTAGTAACAACTAAATGGCTGTTTTTCAAGTAAGTATTAGTGAGGAAGATCTATAATAATTATCACTGGTACCAAGCCAGTTGATAGTGCCTAGTCAGTCTTTTAGGCTAATCGCAGATAAGAGAGGGTATTTTATTAAGAGCGCCCCAGTTCTTTTTTTTAATAAAACAGCTTGTGGTTGTGGTTGTGGATTCAGCATAATAATTCAAAGTACCATTGATGCGATTAATTATGGAACACAACATTATCAAATCTTCTCCAAGGAAACGCTTGCACGAGTAAATTCTCTGAACCCAATTCTCTATGACTTTTTCGAAGAAGAAGTATGGGCCAATGACCCCATGGCATTTCGTGAATGGCTACGAATGGTGATTTGCCCAGTTCACTTATTAACTCAAGTAAACTCTCAACCGAAACCAAACATAAAACAATTTAAATAATTTGCAAATGTTGATTAAGCGTGGTCAGTTCCGTGATTAAATGCCAAATATAGACGAGTTGATGATTAGTAAACACTATGATTCAGTGACTAGTGCATTGAACTACTGAGCTGGAGGCTTGAATCCTAGGCAACACCAAAAGTTTTTTCACGACCCCACCTCTTGCGAGCGTCTGACGTACATCGGAGATAATAGTTATGAATTAGCTCGTCAAAAAAAAATTTAACTTCGGACACGGCATCAAACACTAGGCCTCTTATATTCAACACGCACAACGCGAATATTTGTGAGGAGCTAGGCTTTGGGTCCTTGGACTAGGTTATGGACCCAAATTGGTGCAGACAGCAGATTGGCTATCTGCACTAATGTGGAGCCACACTTATTTATTTGACTACCCGGGACTAATTAAACCAACCTGAGCTTTTGATAAAGCGAAGGAGGCTCGTGACACCTAATGGCGCCAATTCGTCTAGGTTGTCAAAGAAAAGAGCTCCTAGATGGAATATTTTTTTTTTGGGGATAGAGCTGTGTACGTACATAGGAGGCGGACAAAACTCCTGAAAAGTGACATAACGATAACGTGGCTGATCTGTGATCACTTCAACAGAATCATCTCGGCACTACGTTTCAGATCAAGCTTAAGTCAAGCTTACCTACTACGTACATATCTAATGTTTTTCAAGAAACATAACCGCGAAGTCATGATCCACCTACAAATTTATTAATGTTTCCTTCTTCTACCTTCTACCATAAACTTCACAACAACCAAAAAAAATATAATCACGCAGTCGTCTGGTCTTAACTAATGATAATGTTAGTCTGTATTATCCTACGAACATTATGAAATCGCTATAAGAGGATCTACTGCCTACTGTACCTAATTACATAACACCCAAAGATACTTTCATCAATGATTTGCTGGTACGGTCTTCGCGCACAGTTGGCTAAGAAAGAAGTGAAGTGACAGTTCGAAATGGACTGCAGAGTAGGTTTAGATTGGTAAAACGCGAGGCTTATCCAATACATTCCCATAATCAATTGAAAGCATCTTTTAGGTTGTAGAATAGTTCAGTGAGTAATTTAACTAGCAGATTACAGTAAAATGAAGGAGACACAAAACTAACCAAAGTGAAAATCTACCATTGACAGAACTCTCTTTATTCTACAACCAGTAACTTATGTTGAGATTCCCCGCTTAGTAGGGACACACTTAGACCAAAAGGAAGGTCCTGATATCACTATGGAAAAACCGGATTACCAGCACCGGAGACCTGCGTGGAGACTTCCCAGATGGGACATGAGGTAGGGCAACCAGTTTCGGTGTAAACCCATGCCAAAGAGGTATGACTCGCTGCTTAGTCATTACACCAGTTTTGCCTTAATCTACGGGAGTATACTCCCGCACCTGTTCTAGACGCTGTCTTGCATCCGTCAGTGTAAATCTCTGTCGCAGATTCGTTTAGAATTCCTCCCGATTCTCCCAAGCACTTCTGCTAGGAATCCTGGTGTTATACTTGACATTAAAGTTCAGATAGTGGACAATGTAGTCCGTATTACTAGGGATAGTAGAGGCTTTTTTTATTTTTACGTTATAATCCAAGTCTCATAACTCTCAACTAAAGGAATACAACATCTTATAATCACTCATTGATTTTAATTTCAATAATATTCAAAATAATTCATTTTCAACTAATTTTGGATGTAGATACCTTACTAGACTAATCATATAACATACATATGTACAGTGTATCAATCTCATATTCGTACACCGCATGGTGCAATATACTTTTAAGTAAAAATTAAGTTAATTGGGCACATACTTAATTTTTTTTTTTATTTTCAGTAGGAATACACAAGACAAACAAAAAACTTCAATTAATTGAAACATTTCAAATAAGGTATTTTAAATTCTTCATAATAAACATAAAAGCAACAAAAATATGGTCAATTTCGTATTCGTACACATGGATATTTCATGTTAATTTGTTAATTTGTTCAAATTATATTATGCAACTAATATTTTGTAGCATATACTCTGTTACCTAGGACCTGTTTAAGACGGTTTGGCATGGCAATAAGCCTTTCTTTGAGATCGTTTGTGTTCCTTATATTGAATGTTCTTATTTTTCGATCCAACTCATCCCACAAATTCTCTATGGCATTGATATCTGGTGACTGTGGAGGTGTTTCCAATACTTTGGGACAATTATAAAGTAGCCACATTCGAGTTGCATAGGCTTTATACTTGGGGTCGTTATTCTAATAAAAGGTAAAATTGTTCCCGAGACCCATTTGAACGGCACTTTCCTTCAGGTTTTGCTTCAATATTTCGATGTACTGCTTATGGTTCATTATTCCTTCAATTATGTGCAGTCGTCCCACTCCAGCTGCGGAAAAACAGCCCCAGACCATTACCGACCCACCACCATGTTTGACTGTCCCCCGTGTGTTATGTGGGAGATATTCGGTATTTGGTTTTCTCCAAACCATTTGTCGGCCATCCGATCCATGCACATTAAATTTAGACTCTGTGTGAATATTACTATTTTCCAGAAGTCGAAATCTTTAGATTGGTGTTGTTTAGCGATTTCTAACCTTTTGCTTTGAAACTAATGAAAGGTTTTTTTTCGCATAATTCTTCCATTGTATCCATGTTCACGAAGGCATTTTCTTAGGGTTTCTGTACAAAAATCTTTATTAAGAGTACGACGCAACTTTTCTGCAAGTTTTGGTGCACTACATTTAGGGTTTTTTTAATTTCACGTATAATTATTCTCTTATCATGTGCACTGAATATATTTCTGGTGGTATTTCTTGGTTTATTTTCTATACAATTATCATTTTTGAATCGATTAATGATTGTTTGGATGGTTGATCTTGATTGATTTACCAAACGAGATATCTCGCCATAATTTTTCCATCGCCGTTGTATTTGACAATCAGTTCTCGCAGTCCATTTGAGGTCTCACCTTGTTTTCTGGCCATTTTTCCAACAAATCTCGATTTTTCCAGCAAACTTCACAAAATATTTCACTTTTTTCTTTTGACAAGCTAAATAACAGTAATTTGTATCGTTTAGTGAATAAACGATAGGTGTACGAATACGAAATTGAGCTACTTTTAAGCTCATTTCTTACTTTTATTTTGTTTTCAAACCAAAGTGAATATTAACTATTCTTAAAACTAGGTGGAGTACAATTGCTCAATATCCTGTATTGTACATACCACATTCAACTTAATTTTTCAAGTCGTTTGTGATCAGAAGTTGAATGTAATTTTTGATAACTGGTGTACGAATATGAGATTGATACACTGTATGTATATTTTGGTACGGATATAAGGAATATAAAAAGGAAATAGCCAATACAAAACAAACTGGATGTTAAGAGTGCGTATACACTTTACTTTGAACAGTTAATTTCACTGTAATAACATAACAAAAAGGCATATACGAGTACCACCCCCGAGCTCATTCAATGGAAAATAGGATAGGCACTCTTTAATTAAAACCATTTAAATGTCTGTATCGTTTTTTTATTTAATTGAACGGTATTACTATTGTTGTCAGACTTGACTCCTAAAATACATTAACATTATAGAGGTACTCTACTGCTTTTATTACCAAACAACTTTAGGACAGTCAAACGTTTAGTCCGCCAACGCATAAAGTCAAGCTACTTTGCTGTCCCCACATATTTTACGAAAACCGTATAATTAATAGCCATGATTTTTTTTTCGTTTTACTTCTTAATGGTTTATTTTTAGAACGTGTTCCACGCAGGCTACTTTCGAAAACATTAATATCATAATTGTGTTGTATTTGGGAATAATTTTCTTTTTCTTACTCGCAGTACATCTTCTTACCTTTTACTGGTTTCAAAGTTCAATTATTTTAAAGGTTAGAGTTTAACAGCTTTGCGGGCGAAGTAATTCTGAATTGTGGTTGTTTTAGCCGCAGAAGAGTAAGCACTCAAAGTCCCCCATTCAAGGACTTCCAACTTTGAATTTTCTTGTAGGAGTATTGTTTATTGGAATTTGGAATTTTACATCTATGAATAGGGTGAATGTGAACAGCTTAGATTTAGTAAATATCTGGATTTTGTTTGGGCAGTTTTGATACAGAGACAGGAATAGTCTGGGCGTATGAAAGGAATCAAGTATTACATTTTCTTTTTTTAGTTTCTTTCAACAGTGTACATATTTATTTATTATCGGAGAAGAAAGTAAGAAAAGACTGTTTATCTTTGTTTTGAACTATCCCTGTTCAATCTGGATCTGAAGTGTGAAAGAATCTGAAGATTTGAAATTATAGAAAGTGAAACATTTAATGACGGGATGATGGCTTCTTGACTTTAACGTCAATTAATTTAAATCAATGTACCAAGGGTGGTATTTAGATTAGAGAAAAAACACTCGTCATCTTCACAACGGTCCCTGGAGTAATGGAGGAACCAGCCACCATTTCGAAAACTCAGGCATCTTCACACTGGAGATTGTCAGAAAACCTAACACTTTGGAGTCATCCAGTTTCCTTTCAGACTTTCGCTGTGTAGGGTTAACAGTGAGTCCAAATGATTGGCTGATTACCACTTATTACGGAAGTAATGTCTCCTGCTAAAGCTATAAAAACTGAAAAACTTATAAATGACATCATGGATCGCAAAAAACTTAGCCTGGATGAGGTTATTATTAGAAACTTTTCAGTAGATAAAGAAGATATTTAGGTTGTGTCGAATGAATATCCTGATTACTTACTTACTTAACGGGCTTCCGACCCGTGAAAAGTCTCTACCTGAGACACGGCAGCCTTCAACTCTCTTCGAACCCGGGCACGCTGCTTCCAGTTATCTAGACCAAGCGCTCTGGCATCCGCGATAGCTTGATCCTTAAAACGGGGGTGTGATCGTCCTTGTCGTCTCGAACCTGGGACCTGTGATTCGAAGATCCTCTTTGCTGGAGCATTATTGTCCATTCGCTCGATGTGGCCGAGCCAGTGTAGTCGACGTGTTTTGGCTTTTTGGACTACATCCACATCTTGGTACACCTCATAGAGCTCGCGGTTGCATCTTCTCCTCCATTCGCCTTTTTCGCATACGGGACTGAATATCCGACAAAGAATTTTTCTATCGAAAGTATTCAAAATCTGCTCCATTTTCCTGCTTATCGTCCAACAATCGGCTCCATACAGTAGAACTGGCAAGATCAAAGTTTTGTAGAGCATGCATTTCGTCTTCCGAGTTAGGAGTTTTGAATCCATTTGTTTCTCCAAACTGAAGCAGCGGTTTCCTAGGGCAAGTCTTCGTCGAATCTCCACTACGGTGTCATTCGTGGAGTTGAAATTTACTCCGAGGTATGTAGATAAACTCCAGATCGACAGTCGACCAAATTTTTACACTAAGGCAGATCCTGGAAAAGACCAACGAATTTGAAGTCGAGACTCACCATCTCTTCATCGACTTCGGTTTGCAACTTCTTCTCGTTGGATAGTCGAGCTCTGAATTTAGCTGCAACAAGAAAATGGTCGGAATCGACTTTTGCCCCTCTGAACGTTTGAACATTCAGAATGTTGGTTGCGTGCCATTCAACCATCTGGGAGAGCGCCAGGTTGCTGTGTGGATTGGTAGTCTTGGAAACCTAGTTCTACTTTTCACCGTATTACGAACTGCTGCAAAATCTCGATTAGACGGAAGCCGTTGTCTGTTATTGTGTCATGGAGGCTGTGCTTTCCAACTAATCCGCCGAAGAAGTTGTCTGTTGTTGTGTCGTGGAGGCTGTGTACGTACGTTCCAGGTGCATAATCTTAAGCCATGGTCCGTGGTCGTTCCGGGTCGTGGTATTTAATGAGGGGGTCCGTTGTTATCCGAGGCTGGTGTCTCTCTCATAACTTAATTTTTTTTTACGTGGTAAGGAGGTTACCCCGACGGCAAAACCAGTTCTAGGTTTTTGAAATCATTAGGACGAGGGGCCGGTTTTAAACCGATGTCAGTTACCCCTCTTCGGGGATGTGAGCGCTGCCGTTGGCCTATGAAGGGCTCATCATCACAGTTAATCAGTGGGTGTTGATGGGATTAAAGCAATAGACTTAAAAACACATGCTCCAATAAGGCATGTTTTCGTAGTGTTTTCAACACGTTGCGCGGAAGTGTATGGGTTCATATTTAACAACCTTCTAGCTTTTACTTATAAAAATTCATCGCAATGGTAGATGAATGTTGACAGTTCAGCAAACTGACACCACTGACCCTTTACTAAAGCACCCCATACATGATTCAATTCGATTGTACACTGAGTTGTCAACTGAATTTATACTTGACCACACACTACATAAACTGAATCGAAAGACACACGTAAGCTGCAGACCATCGTAAATAGATGACTAAGAATAATGTTGAGGATATTTTGATTCAATTGTATCTCCAACGAACTACTTTACCAGAGAATGGTCCAATGGTACGAGGTAAGTACCTATAACACTACACGGCGGAGAAATTGGTAGTGGGTTCGACAACTCCATTGCGAAATATGCCATACAGTAAAATCTGGTCACACAGGCAGACAGAACTGCGGGACGCCATAGGCAAATGTGTCGTAGAATAATCAAGGAAGAATCAAGAATGAGTTGGAGGCAATGTTGCAGTATTTTGTTGACGCCCTGACGTTGCCCAACGTCAACGCGTTCCTGTTGCTATCAGGAATTTTCTTTGGATAACACAGAGTAACCTGAGTGCTATTTGTCCTTAATATGCCTCGGTAATCTAAGGATACTTTTTCGACAGTCTTTGGTGCTCGTATTCCTGCAGAAACCGCTATTGAAGACGAGAATTATGACTTCTATAGCAAGCTTAGTCCTTCTTGCAACTCGACACAAAACCCCTATATCGGAATAGTGATGAGATACCAATGAGGAATGAGATTTCATGAATTAAGAGAATCCATAAACAATGGTTAACGATGTGTAGAAAAACAACTACATAGGTTACCATCGACTGGCAGCCTGCTAAAGCTCCAAATGTTGCACTGTGAAGAGCTTAGATAGTTCGATAACAAGTTCTTAATCTATGTTTACAGCTTGCAAAGAAAGAGTTTACAATTATTTGTTCTTAATCCGACTTTTCCGATATTTTGTTGGGTAATAAATATGCCTTCCCGGCTTTTGGGCTTTTAGAAAGGTGAAGAGATGTGATGGAAATGTATTTGATATATTTAGATCAGACAGACGATTCTGTTAACTTTCACAGTGATATAGGTATACTCTAATTCAGAATAAAAAATTTCAGTATTCTACTTTTTAATAAATGACAGAGACACAGTGTATTGTTAGTGTATTGTACCGTTTCCCATCTTATCTTCAAACAGAATCTACCTTTATTATCTTGTCCTAACTCCGACTTATTTCCTTTCCAATTCTGCCTTCGATAATTCGACGGCCATATTGTAGTCATAGACGATCTTGCTATGTAAAATAGAACTCTCCAAAACTCTTGACTAATCGAACACCCCTCGTATTCACGATCAATGATAGTCATAACCATAACATCTTTTACTATTCCATTATGAGGTTTAGGTGGCAAAACAAAGACCCTGGTCTTCCCAAGGGTGGGTTTGCTTGGGTGGTTGTCCCCTACTACTACCTACTACTATGGTAAAAACCCGATTATCAGCACCAGAGACCTATACATGAAAACTTCCCAATATGCCCCGGTGACTATCCTTCTTGCATGAATAAAGAACAATCGAGGCCTTACTACCAAGATCTTGGATATTCAGTTTCCAGCTGAGTTTTTTTTATTGAGAATAAAAGTATCTGGCGTGAACCGCAAATTACTAAATATATACTACAATTCAATACACCTGTGTTTTGGAGGGGTTATATATGGTATTTTATACCTTCGTGTGAACAATACTAGTTCAGTCTTGGGTGGATTAACTTCGGGACCGACACTATTCGTCCACTTTGCGAGTTTATTTAAAGCAGATATCTAACAGCAAGTAGAAACTTCCTTAATATCGATATCGCAATATCGTCCGCGTAGACTATGACACTGAACCCCTTTTTACCTAAGATTAGGAATATCTCATTAGGATTAGGAGTATACCATGAGCCAGAATAGTGGTGATAATACTGGGAGTCGGACAGAATCCCGAAAAACCAAATCTCGAAAATGAAAATTTTCGTATGAATTTAAAGAAACTTTGCATATACCCAACTCAACGCACCTACTCCAAATCCAACAGTGACTCCAAGCAGGGGGGTTGCAGGGGAAGCATGCCTCCATACATATTGCACTATTTATGACCCTGCACCGAACAGGATTAGATACTTTGTTACATTGTTGTATTGCTATATTTCGTACCCAACCCAATTTTTCGGGATTTTGGCTTTTCGGGATTTTGGTTTTCGGGATTGTGACGCCAACCCGATAATACTACCCCTGTACACTGTACCATGGATAAGCCTACATTTAAGCATTTGCGCGATCCAATAGCAAAGATAGTTGTCAACTTTGAAGTCAAGAAGTGCAGCAAATCTAGCTTTTGTTTTGGCATTACTTTCAGTAATCCAAAACTCCTTCAATATCAAGGAAGGACACCATAGTGAAATCCTTGTTCTCAAAAGATCCTTGTTCTCAAAAGGCTTTGGCTTCCCATTTACTCACCTTTTTGTTTGTGTTGTGCTAAACTTAAACCCTGCTGTGACACGAACAAAATAATAAACCTGCTCCGCTATTCTTGCTACAGCTGGATCAAAAAGAATGGTCATATCCAAATCTATGAAGATACACACCGAAGCAGCCTTCTACGGTCAGAGTATCTGAGCGCTTTGTTGCCATGGTACAATAGCCAATGTGGTTTACGTGTTATTAGTCCTTAATCGAGGTGATATTCGTAGACATGGTATGGTACTTGTTGCAGCTATATATAAGACCAAGATTGACATAAGGTCTTACAAGGAGGTAAAACAATCACTAGATTACGAATCTGAATATTGCACTACTGCTCTAAATCAAGCTTTGGACAGTCAGTATTTTTCTACCCAATTTGAAGAAGGTTTAGTAACGAATTGGGTTAAGTAGGTACTTTGGGCGATTGTAAATGATTTAAAGAACCACATTCGCTATTAGATATTTCTATTCTCCGCATTTAAATTTATACATACATATGTACCTATGCATATGCAGTTTGCCGGATTTGTTACCAGGTCCGTGCTATACGACTTAAACGCATATAAACATTAACTTTCTTACCACGTACGCCTAGAGGCTTAATCCAAACACATTTCTCGTTGTATCCTGTGCAGTATCGTCCTTTCCATTTATTCATCAAAGAGCTAAATGTTTCTGAATGAATTTCGTGCGATCGATACATGCTGAACACGGACATCGTTTTTTTTTTTCAAGACCCATGTGCCAGGATGATATCCTATTTGAAATACATGAAAGGAAACGAAAATGTATTCAATGGCACACGATGAGTAGTTCGATATTGCTCCGACACTACATGAGACGAAATCTGTACCGAAGTCTGTCAATAATAGAAATGCACACACAGTCGGGAAGAGACCTTTTTTACGAGATCACGAAATGTTATCTTGTTGCTTTTTTTTAGTTGAGTTGTTACTGTTTGATTGCATTTCACATTTTTCATCTCAGAACCTTGATACAGTCCCATAGCCACATCCTTAGCCACATAAAGTTCGCATGCAGACACACATATGAGGATTGTGCAGTATCCTCGAAGAGGTTCCTTCTGGCACAAGTAGGATGTTCACATCCTGCAAAATGATATGAATGGTACCCAAAAGATGTCTTGGGAAATTCAATTCCTATTGTAGTATGTCGACACATCCTGTTGCTTATTTCGGAAATGAGAGTACCAGTCATGGTATTCCGTTGAATATGGTATTCTTATTGTTTGTGTGACATTTGATTTTCTATTTGTGGCAGGAGGATGTGCTTAACCATTCTATTCTTTCTGTTATTGTATTTCTGTATGATTATTTTAGTGTGAGATAGTACGTTAACTACGAAGTAAAATAGAAAACCCATTTTGTTCTATTGTTCAATCAGGGCCTTATGTGCCTCACTTCAAGAAATAGATTTTATAAATCTTGTTGGCACGTAACATAACTTTGCGGACCCATTAAGTTTAGTTAAAGTCGTAAGTAGAGTTTTATAAGTTTTGGTTCAGAGATATTTTATTGGACAATAGAGTGTTAGGGTGTGTCTGATGTAACCAAACTATTGTAAAATGTGGATGTGCACACAGTTTGTTGCAACTGGTGGAGTGGTGGCATTTGTCATTCATGTGGCATTCGCCAAAGACAATTCAACGCTGTATCGCTGTTTTTTTGTCTTATAGTAACGTTACCTACTACTAAGTGAATATAATGCCATTTCGACATCTACATATGTATGTACATTACTAGCATAGATAAATTAAAACAAAAAGGCTCGTTTTTTTAAAATGTAAGCAATCGACTGGCACAGTAACCATCAAAAACAATTCTTTTACTTACCTGTGTAGGTTACATTAGGTATGTGGAAAAGTAAAGTGGGAGTAATCCACAACGTCAACCACAGACCTATTGTGATACTCATTGGTGCCCATTAGATAACGTTGTTCTAGTTACAGCGCAACTTATTATTGTATTTCCCATCCTTTTGCGTACCAAAACCTGTCAACCCTTGCATTGTCGAAGTTAATGCTTTGAGCTTCAGTGTCCAAAGAGGGATGTTCATCGAGAAGTCGACTTGTTCTGATCTATATATGTATGTAGATTTTAGGCAATTCGTTTATCTTCTCATTACGTAGTATATGTATCTTCATGTCCAGGAACCCAACAGAGCGTACCCTTGTGGTGTGTTCGAAGAACCTTCAGCAATCACTTTTATTGTTGCTTGGCTGTCTATAAGAAAGATGATACCTTTTTGTCACATGGCCTTCAATGAAGTCTCATGGGCGACTATTGTCGCTACTAGGACCCTTGCTTGGAAAATAATGGTATGATTCGGAAAATATACACCTTTGATTCATCTGTGTAGACAATAATGGATTGCACGTCCATACAAACAAAAACGTATACATCAAGTTGCTCTTTTTTAAGACTAGGAGCTGGTATTGAATATTTTCTCTGGATGGACTAGTTAGCTCTAAAAAAGAAAAATCCTGTGATTTCTGTGTTTTAGATTACCTAATCATAACGCAGTCTAGTAGTTGGATGTATTAAGGTGGGTTTGCAGGACATCTTTGGTATTAGTGTTAATATTCATAGCCTATACTACAAATTTTGAAACGGAAACCAAGTAATTGACTTTGTGTCAGAGCGAACTAGCATTATCATACGTATGTATGTATATACGTCCTAGGCTGTAGGATTTGAGTGACATTAAATGCACTTAATGCATTAGATGCCATTAACCACCAGAATTCTACTTTTTTATGTTCTCGGAGATAGCAGTCTATGATAGCGTCCAGGAGCGAAATTAAAAGCGTTCTGCTTTTAAATAATTTCATTATAGTACCCCAAATTACCATCGGAAAATGTGGTATAGAAACCATTGCGGGTAGATATTAAATCTGCTAAGCTAATTGTGCGAATTAGTTGATGGTTGCACGTCCTACTTTAATCATCCTGGTACTATATAAATGTATTCAATACCAGAGACTTTTCCAGCTGTCACTTAAAGAAAACAAGAGTACAAAAGTAACCGCCTTCCCCACAATTTTACCTCAACACTCTATGGGGCTGAAATCTATTTTCCAAGTTTCCAACTGAGTTAAAAAAACAACTTTATATAAGGGAGGGACTCAGTGGGTAAAAACTGTTTACATTTTCAAATACATACACAGCTTTAGTACACCGAACAACTACGTATGTAATTTATTACATATTAATAAAAACAGGTCACATCATTCTCCTGTTTGTGAATTCTACTTCGACCTCAACTTCAACCTCAACATGGCAGTCACCATAAACATACCCATGTACAATATATAGATATTTATGCAGATACTTTCAAAAATTTATTCCTTTTACAAGTACAAACTGTTGATTCCTGGAAAGATTCAATGCTAACATGTTGAATGGTATTCAGCCTGAAAATTCACCCCTCATCAAGGTGATCAATACCAGTCAGGCTCCCGCTGTCAATATTTGTTCATATTCGTCCTTTCAATCAGAAATATCAACAGAAGAAAATTACGTATACGTACACAGTCACGAAATAAATTACAATACGAGTATGTAAGTACTTGTATATGCATGCACGGTCTGAAAGCATAGTGCTTCACGGCTGCGATTCCAATAGACTAACTGCTGTTGAATAATTCATTTTGGTGTATTGATTGGATTTTGTGAAATTTCAACGCAATCGTTAATAGGATGTGTGTATAATGCATGTCGATGGATCCTAATTTCATGAGAAATTTATTCATTTTACAGTTTTTTTTTTCTCCATTTTTGATTAATACTAATCAATACAAATAAATTTGATGGTGTGATTTCCGATGATTGATGTTGTATGGGGTAAATAGATGGTCATACAGTTATTACATTACATCAGAACGTGGCAGATAGACGCTCACAACTGTGTGCGAGCTAAGGACTGATATTCCAGAGATAATCGCAACTCTCATATGTCGCATGGGTGATATCATGCAAATTGTGTACTCGTAATTTACCGTGGGATCATACAATAGCAAACTATTTAGTAAATTTTGCAACAATAGTGCCTTTGTCCGCATTGGTGGCTTCTAGGTGCCTAGTATCTCGATTGGATATTGGGTAACCAACCTGTTTGGAAGGTCTTTGGTGTGAGTAGACGAGAGTGGGGCAGGAGTACTCTCTCACTAAAGCACTTTATCTTGCTCCAGGCGGCAGCGTACTGCTATAAGGCAGATATCACCGCCATCCAGGAAGTGCCATGGAAATGGACCGGGCAAAAGAAGGATAAAAAACTGTGACATATGTACATATATTACGATAAAAACTACCAAGAACGGGAGCAGCGTCTATTTGGGTGTGGACTTGTTGTAAGGGGCAGACACTGGCATGAAGTCTTGAACTTTAGACACGTCATTAAATGCCTTATAATAATCCGCATCAAAGATAAATTTGATAACATTAGCATATATGTATATATCAGGCTGAGCACACGCTCTCACAGAGGAAAGAGATGATGTTACTAAAGAATGTTTCTACGAGCTCATCGACAAGACATATGAGCAATGTATGACTTTAAAATCGTCCTAGGTGATTTTATCGCCAAAATAGAAAAGACAGACGTCTTTGGTAGCACAATTGGAAAACAAAGTCGACAAAACGGCTGGAATCGGGCCTAGGCTAATTGACTTTGCTGCGGGACGTAATGTTGTTATAGCTAGCACACGGTTTCCTCAACTCAACATTCATAAGGGAATATGGCGGTCATCAGATCATGAAACCATTAACCAAATTTATCATGTTGCGGTCGACGTAAGGCACTCCTCCAGTATTCTAGATGTCCGAAAATTCCGAGCGGCCAACATAGACTCGGATCACTACCTAGTTGCAGCCAAGGTACGTCTACGGATATCTCAAACTCCACAACAACGGAAAACTAATATGTGGAGATTCTCAAGTCCAACAAGGCTACTGCACAGCACGGCCTGGTGCCGTGAAATAACACCGAGTGACAAAGTGAAATAAAGTCGAGTCGGCCTTATTACGCTTTCAATTTATTCACGCATTTATATACATATATGTATATACATATGTTTATATGTATATACCCTGTGTTCAGATTTGCATCCCAGACAATTTACCGTGAAAACGTATTCACACATACATGTGTATGTATAAAGCGACATTAGGCCAAGTTGGCTTTATGTCATTTATATGCATAAATAGTGGAATGTGTATGGGGGGCATGCTGTCCCCCTGCAACCCCCCTGCTTGGGGTCACTGTTGGATTTGGGGTAGGTGCGAGGTAGGGTATGTGCAAAGTTTCTTTTAAAAAATAGCATGGATTTAAACCCCCAAATCCAACAGCGACCCCAAGCAAGGGGGTTGCATATTCCACTGCCTTATGTTGCTTTATCAAAGTGTCATACGCGATTTGGCCTTATGTCACGGCACCGAATATATGTTCTAAAATTCTAAATGGAACGGAAGAAATTCGGCCTTACTTCACAAACAATGTTCGGCTTTATTTCACAATACGAAAGTGACCATTTGTCAACGTGCTAATTGG
This sequence comes from Xylota sylvarum, assembly GCA_905220385.1. Taxonomy (NCBI): domain Eukaryota; kingdom Metazoa; phylum Arthropoda; class Insecta; order Diptera; family Syrphidae; genus Xylota; species Xylota sylvarum. The sequence continues at coordinate 64,539,111 of LR999958.1, read as the reverse complement.
CCCCTATTAGAGCAGTTTTAGGCCCGGTAAGCCCACAACCGACCAAATATTCAAACTACGGCAGATCTTGGAGAAAACCCAAGAAGTCCAGATCGATACTCACCATCTTTTAATCGCTTTTAAGGCCGCATATGACACTATTTATAGAGACGAGCTATACATAGCCATGTCTAGTTTTGGCAACGCTGCCAAGCTCGTCAGATGTACAGAATGAATATGGAGAACGCTAGCTGCTGCATCAAGGTCGGAAACAATCTCACCGAGACCGTGTGTCAAAAAGGACTTAGATAAGGTGATGCGCTGTCATGTGACAGCAATACTCACAAGCCAACATCAGAGTCATAATTTTCCCAACTTGGAGTGCGCAACTAGAGACAGTTAGCCAAAGATCGCGTGAACTGGAGAGGCTTGTTGGTTGAGGCCCAGGTCCACCCCGGACTATTGCGCCACTTAAGTAAGTAAGTATATACTTAAATATCTACATATACCATTTACCTTTATTTGGAATTTGTTTGAGAATTTTTCCTGTAATCAGAGAATTTTTGCGATTGAAGCTTTCTTTTATTTCCTTAGAGGTATCTGGCACAACAAACCAGTCTTCTTCGCAAATTACTTTCCTCGTTTCATAACACTGAGTTCCTAATAAATTCCCTGATATCCAGGAATCTCGAAATTTTGAATAAGGACAAAGAGTCCACCTTTGCTAACTTTGACTTAGAGACCATACGTAACCCAATCCTCTTCACACACACAGACTCTACGTTGTGAATTTGATCGATCCTATTATTATATAGAAGACTGAAGAACCCGAAAGCTAAGGTGTAAAGCCAAAATTAAAGCTACCAATTCCGATGTGCCATGATTGACCAAAAAGATCGAAATCTTCAAGAGACAGGTTAGGAAGCTATTTAATAAAACTAAACCCTCTAATTCCTGTGGTGAGTAAAATAGCTCTTGCGACACATAACTCTGCTATAAGCAATTTAAATGAATAACATGGATAACTTTTTTCGAGAGCATTAATGATCGCTCATCAGTCGTTTGGGTTCAAAAACCAGCAGGATATTTTAAAGACAATTTGTTCCCCTGATTTCATCAGATCAGTAGTTATACGAAGCTTCTGATAGCGACGAAAATTTTCGCATTCTCATACAACATGGAACCGACATTCCTATCAAAATGACTAGAGCCTATCTTTAGATCTAACTATGAGCTTAGCTACATCCCGATACTTTGGAGAAAACTCAATGTAGTGTTCATACCTAAATTTGGGAGCAGATCTCCTACAAACCCAAAGCCTTTATGCCTATCAGTCTCATTTACGTTCCCTTAAAGGTAATGGAAAAAATTATGGATCTTCACTATTCTGCACTCTGGTAATCCTTCTAGACTTCCAATGTCTACATATACATAAGTGCTATATATAGCAACCGGTTTGAAGCTTCAACAAAATTGCCAACCTAGTTGGACATATGAACCACCTTGAACAAAATCCGCTGCTATGACTACATACCGAAAAGAATCAATCTCTATCTAAAACCGAATAGTCCAATGTGTTGGAATTTTCGGTTCCATCTACTAATTGCCTGTGCCATTAGGAACCTCCATATATTTCTACTTTTCAAGCAGAGATTTTTGATATCGAGCACTGTTCCAGAGACTGGATTAGATGAATCCTTCGAAGATAGTACATAAACATTTTATTTTATTGTTCTGTTGAAACATCGAGAACACAAATGGAGTCAATAGATTAAGGAAAATCATGTCCAAGGCACTTCTGTACCCGACTATATAAAAAAAAGATGTACTATGTATAAAAGCCCTCGAATCACCAACAATAAGATTAAAATTGATAAAATAGAGTAGCGAATCTTTGAACGCGATATCGAATAGTTCTAACCCTGGTCACTCTGACATTACAGGTATTTGCAAGGAAGACAAATTAGCCAAAAGTGGCAATGAAGAGGAGATCTAGCCTCCAGAATGGGGGCTTTACTTACTTGTTGAAACGACAAGATATAATATCTCTAGATAAGCACTGTATCAGGCAAATGTAAGACGACATTATCTGGATACGTGCAACCATGCAAAGCAGATGTGACCACAGTTAAATCGATGTAAAACGAGAAGCCTGCTACTTATTAGAAGCCCACGTATAGGCCCCCTAATCGGATTACTAATAAGTCACTGTGCACTAGGCAGGCATGCATTGAGGCTTGGTATTCCAACTAACGACTTCCGTCGGAGATGTATGGATGAAGAGGAGGAGGAATCACTATTTCATCCTCTATGACGCTGCCCTGCAAGAAAGCAGATTCTGGGTGAATTCTTCTTCGAGAAACTTGTAGACATTGTCGATTCGAATATCAATAAAATCTGAAAATTAATCCAAAAATCCAAATAGTATCAATAGATTTTTTTGGTCCAAGTGTATCCTACCTTGAGCGTAGGATATCCAACTAAGCTAAACCTAAACCTTTAGCACAAAGGTGCAAGTACGTACAAGCACTTAGTTTCTTTAATTTTATTTTTTAATTTGTTGTTACAAAGTCTGCGTAGTTCCAAACTTACTCTCTTCTAACCCAAGGGTCCTAACAAAGTGGTCTTGGCATTCTGCATTATTGATGGAATTATTACAATAAATCTCAAGTAATGTTATCTGAGAAATTTCAATCCAAAGACTATACATTTGATTTTACCAAGCCAATAAATTGAGTCAAGAATTTTACCGTCTCCATTCCTTATTTTATTTAATGGAAGATGAATATGACAGTTTTCAATGCTGGTCCTCTCCAATGTTAATGCTAATTTTTCGTCAGTCAACTGCTCCTTTACGGCTCTATTGTCTGGCTTAATCGCTGTTTTGCTTCAATATAAGCAAATAGATGGAAAGACAGATACATACAGATACACAATTATATTTGGTTTTTTAATTACCATCAACCACAAAGCAAAACGAAACTCTCATTTTCAGAAAATTCCCCGAATTGGTATTATAAGTTATCTATACTTAAACGAATAAAATTAAAAATAATTGTCGACTATTACCCTTTTAGGAATCGAAATATATACATACGTATATACATATTTATTTTTTTTACTGCTCTGCTGTTGGGTGAAGAAAATTGGTATCGGCGAAACCAAGGAGGATGGTCAAGGATTTATATATTCCCAACCAATGGCTCACAAAACGAAACGGCTATTCCTTTGGGTGTTTTTTGTCTTGGCATGGAATAATATTGCAATTCCTATTCAATTAATATAAACGAAGAGCCACTTAAGTAGATTCTATTGTGGTTAGATTAATTGGCATAATACATCTAGATTAGAAGCACATTTGTGATTCGATTGTGCCTGGGGTTACGGCAAGTGGTGAGTTTCACAGATTCTAGGTAATATGGTTTTATTACATTCACAGCCATTGACTTGATGGTATTACAATTTGCTTGTCGAAGATAAATAAATAGAACATTCTCATATTTAACTGCAGAATAATCGGTTGGATAACAAGCTGTGGTTTGATTAGACGAGCAGATACAATTTAACGATGAATTAAACCTTTGTTGATATTAAATTAGATCTGGTTTGAAACCTCCGGATGTAATATCTTATGAGGCACTTACACGTACATACTTGTACCTGAGAAGTTTATACATATATATATATCGGCTATGCTAGCGGTTGCTTGAAATTCGAAAATGGACTTATACAAGTTTATTCTTGTCTACAATAGGAAAGCTTCATTCTCCGATCTGAGGTGGAGATATGTAAAGAGTTTTGTCACATCTTACTTACTTACTTAGGTGGCGCTACAGTTCGGGGTGAACTTGGGCCTCAACCAACAAGTCTTTCCAATTAGCCCGGTTAATTAACTACCTCCAGTTGCGCATTCTAAGACGGTTGAGGTCCCCTTCTACTTGTGCGCGCCACCTAAGGCGAGGCCTTCCTCTACTACGTTGTCGCTCCGGGATTAATTCATGTCCTACATGTCCTAGCCATCTCAGACGATTAATGTTCAATTTTTTGATTAGGTCAATGTCGCTGTACAGCTTATATAGGTATACAGTTGAATCTCCTCATCCAAAGCCCGTCAACGCAAATGGGACCGAAGTTTGGAATGATCAATGTCTTATACAGAGTCTCCTTAATTCTTTCGGGATAGAGTTCTACTTCTCAAATGTCTTCTCAGCCCAAAGAAACAACAATTGGCAAAAGTTATTCTTCGTTTACTTTCTGCTGAGATGTTGTTTTCAGAATTGAGAGCAGGGCCAAGGTAAACAAAGTCCCTTACTTCCTCAAAGTTATAGCTGTTTTGCACTCGTTTATCGCTAAACCCATTTTGGCAGCTTTCGTTTCAATACTAGCGAACGCACCGGCGACAGCCCGCTGAGTTCGGCCAATTATGTCAATATCGTCGGCGTACGCTAGTAGTTGCACAGAAAGATTTGCCTCCGGTGTTGGCTTTTGAGCTTCGCACAATCCATTCAAGTATGATGTTAAAAAAAGTCACATAAGTAATAGCGCGTCACCTTGTCTTGACATTAACAGTCTCGGTGATAATGAAGCAGCGATCGATCACCATCCTCATTCTGTACCCAATTTGACGAGTTTGGCAGGGATGCCAAAACTAGCCATGGCTCTGTTAAGTTCATCTATATAAATATTGTCATATAGAAAGCCTTGAAATCGATAGTATAGATATGAACTTCTTGAGATTTCTCCTGGATCTGCCGACGTGTGAAGATTTCATGGATTGTAGACTTTCCTGTTATGAAACACTGATAAGGGCCAATCAGGTTGTTGACGAAGGGTTTCAGACGTTCTTACAATATGGCAGATAAGATCTTGGTCTTCGTCGCCGTTATACTGTTTGTAGAAAAAGTTTTTCCATATTCTCAGCACCGACTGCGACTCTACTAAGAGGTTTCCTTCTTCATCTCTACAGACTTCTGTACGGGTCTTGTTAGCTCGACATGTTCACTTTAACTTTTGGTAAAACGTCCATACATTATTCCTGGATCTCTCAATATGCATATTTGAATGGGTGCTTCTCGTGCTCATTTTTCTTTTTTCGGAGAAGCCGACGTTCTTCCTCGTCCTTCATTGCAGCGCCGCTTTGTATGTCTCTTGTTTAGCTGCATGTGCTTGTCGGCATTCTTCGTCAAACCAGGGGTTTCTTGAAAGTAGTCAGATAAATCAGTTGCGGCATTTCTGATGGCTTGTTGGCATCGTTGTCACTGGTCTTGGGCACATGATCCTGGTGGCCTAGGAGTTGTTGAAAGATTTCGGGATATACGTTTGACGTCAAATCTTCTTCTCCGTTGTGGCGTTTGGGATATCCGCATTCGTACGTTGGCTACATCAAGGTAGTGATCCGAGTCGATTTTGCCTGCTCGGAAGGTTTGGACATCAAAAATACTGGAGGCATGCCTTACATACGTCGATCGCAATGTGGTCAGTTTGATTAATCGTTTTATGATCAGGAGACAGCCATGTCTCTTTGTGAACATTGAGATGAGGAAACCATGTCCTTACTATAGTGACGTTAAGCTTAACCGCAAAGTCAATAAACCTAAGTCAATAAATCAATAAGCCTAAATCATCTAGCACGATTTTAACGTCATACTTAGGACATTGGTTGAAGTTTTGTCGAGGAGTTCTTCGTCGTCCTTGTCCTCTGTGAGGCATGAGCGCATATAAGGCTTATGTTAGCGAATTTAGCCTTGATGCGGATTGGCATAAGACGTTCGCTCACATGTCGAAAGCTCAAGACTTCTTGCCTAAGTCTGCCGCATATGACTAATACACAGCCCAATAAGCGCTGCTTCTGCTCCTTGTAACAATCACCATAGTATACGTCACAGTTTTTCATCCTCTTTTTGCTCGCCCCATCCCATCGCACTTCCTTTGTCCACTGCCACCTGTATCAAGAAAAAGTGCTATAGTCAGAAAGTACTCGTCCCCCTCTCTCATCTGCTACCATCAAAGTCCTTCCAAAGGGGTTGGTTACCCAATCTCCAGTCGAGGGACTAGACAGCCGGTAGCCACCAATGCGGAGATGTAGAGTAGGAGTTGATAGTGAGAGGCTATCGTGAGAACGCTTATGCTCTCATACATTGAAAAACTGCCCAAAATTGTCGCCTATCTCTTAATGAGATGGCTAAACGATTCAACATTCACCTTTAGGTGTCGGGACACAGAGACATTCCAGGGAATTGCATTGCCGACGAACTCGCCAGGAAAAGTACCGCCTTATCAATTTTATCGTAGATGGGCAGACGCTACTACGTGACTCATCACTAGACGAATTTGGCCCAAGCTGGTTCAGAAACACAGAAACGCACAAATGAAGACTTGGACATTATTATAAAACATACAGAAAGCTACAATCAGTCTGGAATGGATGGTATAATACCCTACTCTTTTTCCTTTGTACGGCACATTGCAATTTTTAATTTAATTATTACTATATGCTCGAAGGTTTGAGGATGTGACATGCAAAATATCATCAAACATTTTCTTTTTTATATCCCCAAAAAGTCCACATGTGATGGATACATTGTAGACAATTAGAATAACTAAATATTTGGTCTTAATAAAATTATTCGATTTCATGCAGAGTAGTGAAGTTATGGAAAAGTGGGTGTGGCAGTGGGCGAATTTCAAAAAAGTTTACACATGTAAAAAGTTCAAATATGAAATTTCATCCTACTAGATCAAAATTTAACGCCTAAAAACACTAAAAACACGGCCATAACTTCCCACTAATCCTTCACCCTCCCTTGACGTTAGATGGTCCTTGGATCATCTCCAGGTCATAGAGTACTTTCTATTGCCGAGAGTTAAATACTTCGATATAAAATACCTAAACTGGCACTATAGTAGTCTTCGTAGTTAACGAAATCAATCAATAAATGCAATCAATACAGCACTAAACCTGACGTTGCAAGGAAACGTGCTGACCTTTGTGAAAGCAAATAAGTTCTTGCCTACATACATATATGAATGTACTATACATTGGAAGAATATTGACAGAGTTCGCAACCGAATGAAGAATATACTCCTCACTTTTCCTAATTAATGTTGCAAAAGGCTATAGCAATACCACCTCCCAACCCCCGCGACGCCTTTTAATCGACTTTGCATGGGTGAATGCCAATCCTTTCTCATGTTCAAACTGCATTCATGTTTCAGTGTTCTCCTTTAACAAATTTATTACTACCGTTTTGTATCCCTTAACTGAAGGCAAAATAATTTTAATGGTAATAAATATAATCTCTCCTGCTGAAGGAGCAACAAGACTACCATCAGCAGACCCAATGCCTGCACCAATAACAAGGTGGCGCGCCGAATGAAATTTCATAGTAGGTCCGTATGGTGTATTTCTCCACTTAGGGTGTAGCTGCTCGTTCTTTGGAATTTTAAACTTTCTTTCTAAGTAGCGAAACTTTATACGCTCCAGAGAGACAAAGAAGAACTAAAAGGAAAGGTAGAACAGGCAAAGTCTGAGTGCAGGAAACTTTTACCTGACTCTAACCCTAAAACGCTGACACACAATCAGCCACGATAAAGGTGGGAGTTCAGGAAGCCATTGAGTTTTTTTTCCTCATTATGAGTTACCTTTGAAAATTATTTTACAAAAAAGAGCGAGCAAAAAAAAGAAGCAACTTTGCCAAAAAATTCATTCTTTCTTACTCCTTCTTTTGCAACAAGTGAGTGGAGGTTCTTGAAATATTAGAAAAGTAATTTTAAAGTTAAGTATGTACCTATACATACATATATACTATGTAGGAGGTGTATGCCTACGTGTAGGATCCTTTCAAACTTTTCCTCTGGAGCCCTGAACAAGTCAATCGATATTGTTGGTTTGGCTTCGCATTAGTTTAAAGGAGGCAACCTAGTTTTTAAGTAGGCGTTGTATATATAGTTTGAATAGCTTATGCGGAAAGAGACTAAATTCACCCACAGGAGTAAATGTGTATTTTGCAGGCGTTGAATTGCTACAATTTGGGACGCAAATCGTATACTAATAGTGTTCAAAGTAGAAAAGGGATTGTAGTGGGATGATACTCGATAAGAAATTGGGAAGTATGTACATACTATGTACATACATATGTATTTAGGCGAAGTAACCCCATACAGTTGAATATAGGGGTCAATGTATACTCGTATATTTATTTACAAAATCACTTTAACCTTGGTACTCTTAGGAAACATTTCCCTCCCAGTACAACAGAAGTAAAGAAAAATTAGTTCAGTACCTAATCATTTGAAACCAATCACACACCAAACAAATAATTAACGAAACCAAATAATACTGTTGTTGAGGACTATATCGTGCTGACGCACATTAGGACAAACCAGTAATTTATTTACTTAAGCGGCCTTCAAGAAGATATGGATATAATAAAGGGTGGGCCATCTGCTGGTTTTTTTCTAAATTACATATTATTTTGACACTGACAGTTCTTTGTGGTCAAAAAATTGACAGAGCATAGTGTTATACCTCCGCGGTATGTAATAAATCTATTTACATATATCGTTGGCAAATATTGAAAACTTATTTTCAAAGTGTGTGTGCTAAAAAATACAAATATTTGGCGCGTTTTAGTCACAGGATGTTTGTCAGATGCTCGCGAGATTTGGGCTGTGAAAGAACTTCTAGGTGTTGTCTGGGGATCGAACCTCGAGCATGTTGCTTCATAGTCTAGCGCACTAACCACTTAAACCTCAGCGCCCAAGATATATAGACTGTATTGCTGAACGAATTAAGTGTCACGGACGTAAAAGTCTACAATAATTTCTTTCGAACAAATAAAGAACATCTTCAATACACTACTGTGATTGGTGGAATCCTTCTAACCAGGAGAAATACTACCATCCGGGGTTTATCTGTCTTTATCTACATAAGGGATTGACAATATCTACATAGCTATTGGGCGAAGCTATGAAGATCTCAAGTTTTTCGTAGCTACATACATATGTATGTATGTCCCCAGCCTCGATAAACTGTACTACACTTGAAACATGTCAGTAAACCTATATATGGGTGTACAAAACCAAATGAGTAATGACTGAGTATTTTGTTGTTCACACCTTACACGATCATTACAACAATGCAAGTAATAATCGGCTTTTGAAACTTTGAAGCTCAAGTATCCTTAAAATTTATGTCAGTTAAATCTTAGATGAATCACGTCTTTCCAAATCCCAGAACACCTACCTCAAAGGCAGATCCTTAGAGACGAACCTACATTAGGTAGTGCATGCGATAGAAAAAATCTTGTACTGCAAAGAATATATTCCTGCTACATTTTTAGTTAACCCTAAAATTATTCAAGAACCCCTTACCGAGTTGAGTGCAGAAGGATATGCATATATGTATATTTGGTACTTGATAGTACCCATGCTAAGAAATGAAATAATTCAGGAAACTCACAGTAGTTTAAGTATGACCGTAAATAAAGGTACTCCTCAGGAGGTGTTCTCCTCCATATGGTCACTGATGAAAAACAAAGTTTTAGTGCGACTGGACAGACAGCGGTTTAAGGTGGTTTCGTTCACGGACGATGCAATTATTTTAGTATCGGAAAAGTTTCTTTCGGTGATAAGCTTACTCATGGAGAGCGCTCTGTACAAAGTTTACTCATGGGCCAAGAAAAGTGGTCTCCGGGTATACTCAGACAAAACCGAAATGATGTTTTTTCGCACAAAAACCAAGGGGCAAGAGTCAAAAGAACAGCTTGCGTATACACTATTGGACTGGGGCACTGAAATCCTTTCTGACAAATGGTCTAACTATAATCCTAACACAACTATTTGTAGCCCAGACCGGCTCAATGGATCTGAATGCTGGACCGTTAAGCCATATGGTCACAGTATAGTCCTGGAGATAATTCCAGATGAACTGATTGTGTTTTCGACTGACTACTAAACTCCTTCACCAAACTGCAGCAAACGTTTTTAAGTAAAGCTCCCAACCAGAGAGGAATGAAAGAACAATTATACGGACGCATCAAAAAGGGATTGCGCGGTCGGCGCAGGGATTTTTTAAACTGAATGTATCGGTGTCCGCTAGCTTCCCATACTATGTTAGTGTTTTTCAGACAAAGCTTTTTGCCATTCTTGAGGCTTGTCGCATACCTAGAAATCTCTCAACTTCCTCTAAAAATATCGCTTTCTTCACTTTTCCATTTATTTGGCTACCACATCATCCAATCAGGTAGAGCAATGCCAGAAGGAACGCCATCCAGGACAGAGTAACTATGAGGGAAACAAATTTGCTGGCGAGTTGGCCAGACTAGGATCAGCCCTTAAACGGGTCTCTATCGAAAAGAGTTAATTTTCGTTTAGAAGTCTTTAGGGGCTATGTATGTACACCACCGTTTTACATCTGGCTAACCGCGAATGGAACTGTCACATATAAAGAAATAACTGGCCCAACAAACTACTACGCAGATCAAAACCAGATATTGAAGAAGAATCGTAGCTATTGGCGCGGGTCACTGACCGACAGGGGACCACGCAGCTGAGCTAGGTATCCCTCATAACACGTACTGTTGCATAGATAATGACGAGAAAGAATCTCCAACTCATTTCCGGCCATAGCGAAAATCAGACAATATGTATGATAAACCCTTGACGACCTGGAAAAGTTTTTTGGTAAATGGATGGAGAACTCATCTTTTTTCTAAACTCCGTTCGGTGGATCTAATAAACTTGTATAATTTTTTTTTTTGGCTAGTATCTGAGAAAATGAGCTTGGACGGCAAGATATGTAGCAAGGTTACGTGCCATGCAAGCGATCTGAACACAAGTTTGACAATCGTGTTATGCCGAAAACCCAGAAACGAGTTATGCACATAAGCACAATACGGATGGAGCTATTCGAGAAATGGGGTTCCGAACCATCGAAAATTACATATTACTGCAACACCCAGTTGACAGGATGGGCCACAACCATTTATGTCACTGGCAAGGATTCTTATATGAGTCCTGTTTAGAAGCATACATATATTTAGTAATTTTCGAGTTTAATCCCTTTAGAGCTTAGAGCGACTTGGCTGTACGAGAAGACAACGATCATTTTGGAATGAATGTTCATTTGAAGCCATTGCCGGAAAGCTGAATTCAAGGATTTGTGACAGTGTTCAGAGCAATTTATATCCTAAGTAAATGAACTTGTGATAGAGCTTGGTCTAAAAATACAGTGAGTGGGCAAATATTTTGGAATTGGTTTCAATATAACAATTGACTACCATAGGTTTAAATAAATCAATCCAATTTTAGCATATATATACGCAGTTGTACATATTGTCTTTAGGATCAGTTAGGGTAAAGTTCCCTTTGGTCTGGTCAACGTTATTCAAGTATAAATCGATCCATTTCGTATCGCGACAATATAATACTCAGTTTTTGTCAACTTTTTGAGCGCATAAGAGCTGTCAGTGTCAAAATAACATATAATTCAAAAAGAAACCAAAAGATGGCTATTCAAAATAGTGAAAAACTTAGCACTTAGTACTAAGAACTTAAATGAACTTAGAGATCGGCTATTAGTCCTTTAACGCCTACGCCCGAATTATATGGAAAGCGAATTCCATTGCATGCCATTGTTACAATTGTCGGCCTTACGTTGGGTATGATCAATTCACAGCTACTTACGCTTTTTTGTTCATTTGAGATGCGACTTGGCCAGAACTCTCGTAATACATATATGAATTTCTTAGATAATGATTAACAAAAGTTTGTAATTTTTTCGTTACATTAACGAATAATCCAGAATAAGTTATGCTATATGTTCTCGTGTCTAAGATCGAAATCTTCAAAATTTCTTAAAGCTTTTAAAATGACCTTTGTTGGTACATAATTACCGACCCATACCTCAAACAAAATTCAACTGAATCAGAAAAAGGCGTTAACACTTTATCGCCGAACTATGTTTAACACGAATTGCTTTGCATTCAACCAACCTTCTTTGAAAATTAAACTGTTAATCATGTTTCATTTTTAATGCCGGCTGTTCGCAGTCCCTAGAGAAAGGTCCTGTTGAAAAGCCATTTATATGCAAATGATTGGGTCTTAGATTTTGCTAAACGAAGAAATTTCCGGTACAAACATTATTTTCTTTACTACACACAAGCGGGCTCATAAATTCTTTCCTCAGCTCTTCATGTCCATAAATCGGAGTCAACCTGCTGACCAACCAAAGAAAATTGTGCAGTCAACAAAAAAACCCACTATTTGGATAATGTGAACACTTTTTGTTGTCACATTGCGCTTGGGGGAGAACACGGCGCTGAAAAAGGTACGATTTAAGAGCTATGCTTTCTGTTTGGACAACACTAGTTGCATGTGTCGCCCAGAAAGACAAAGTCCGACTAAGAGAAAATTTGTTTTGGTACACCATATTCACACAAAGTCGATTTTATGTAAGATAATTTGATTAACGAAGTCCATTCTAGGATGTAAGCAAAGAAAATTGCAAAAACATCCACCCGCCGCCAAGGAAGGCAAATAATTTCATTTGCTGGAAATGGAATATATTTGAAGAAGGTCAGTCGAAACCGTCCCTGCGGAATGAGGTCAACACGAGCGAGCACCATAAGAATGGCAATGGAAATCCATCACACTATACTGATGTGATACGCACAAAGGATGTTAATGGAAAATATGATTAGGGTTAGCGGAATTTACTCTGACAGGTGGGACTGTTAGTCTTTTGCCGCTATGACGATTTTGTGTCACGGATATCTAGCTACTATGTAATACATGGTAGTAACTATCTATGGACACATTATTCTGCTTGGGGGGAATCATCAAAACATTGTGAGCTTATTCCTTGCAGTGAATATTATTTGCCCCATAAAAAAATATTCTGAAACTGAGCTAATGGATGGAAATAAATAGACCGCAATTTGATAAACCTACGTGACTGTAGTATGGAACTGTATTGCCTGCCAAAAAGTTAAAGCGTAACTTTGAGTAACTTTTTTAACAAAGAATCATTCTATTTAGGAATGAGGAGGATTATGGAACTGGTAACCAGTGCGATGAACAATCAATGAAGCCCCATGCTCCGGGCGGATAAACTCCGTAAAGAAGAAATCAATGGATAACAGCCGTTTGGAGTCGTCTAAGAAAGTTCTAGTCTTAGATCAGCGAAAACAAAAGGGCATGCCAAGTAAGGCGAATCCTAAGCCCTATCCTGAAGATAAGTCGTCACAAGAATGCTTCATGAAAATGCGGGCCACGAATATAAAAAAACCAACGCGCCCGGATGCGGTAGTAACTAAGAAAACCGGCGATCTTCGTACGCTGCATACTTCGGAAATTAAAAGTTGACCCTTCCCTTAAAAAAGGAGATTTTTCATTTTCGGTGAGCAAATCTGCGAATCCATCAGCTGCGTCCTATAAAGACATAATCAAGGAAGCGTTGGGTGAAAATGGGAATGTACGGCACAAGAGGTTTTGCTGAAATGCAAGAATAACGACGAAACGACGTCATAGGAGGAGATCTGGGCTGCCCTAACAGATCAAGTGAATTTTTAATTCCAAGCCGCTATGATAAAAAAAAACGTTAGAATAGCGTATGGTAGAATGCAAACAGCCAACATAAGCCTACCAGCGGAAGTCGGTAAAGTGAGGATGCTGGGTTCGTTGCCGAATACGAGAAAAAATTGTGCCGGATACTTCAGATGTCTCGAGTTTGGACATTTCGCGAAAGCATGTTAAAGCCCTAACGACCGATTAGTTCTGTGTATGAGGTCTGGCGAAAATAGTCACAAACTAAAGGATTGCAAAGGTAAACCGATTTCCATGCTCTGCAAAGCCATGAGCGCGGAATCCGGACATACATATAACCGAATATCTTACATGACCATTGTGAAGCGACTCATGACCTTCTGCATCAGTCTGTTCGAGAACTCAAAATTGATGTTGCGATACTTTGTGAACAATGTGAGAATTTAACTGGAAACAAGTGGCTTACCGACGTGACACTGTGAATAATGCTGCAATTTGGGTTTGCGGAGACGCGTGAATTCAGGAATACTCGAAGGTACCTAAGGATTTCTTTGTACGGGCTAAGATAAATGGCATTTATATATATATAGCTGCTATATACCATCTAGCGTTACTGTCGAAAGCTTCGAAAGGATATTGGATAGACTAGTTGCCCACATTGCAGGCAGGAATCCTGTCATAATAGCGAGCGATTGGGATAGTTCATTTCATATACACATCGTAGACTGACTGTTCTGCTTGAATCTTCTTCTGTTTGGATATCATCTTAGCTAACAATGGAACTAAAAACATCTTTAGCACTGCTAGATCACAATTTGTCGTCGATATAACTTTTGCAAGCGCCGGCCTGATACGCTCACGGGCGCGTGAGTGATCACTATACGCATAGCGATCATAATGCTATTCTTTCCACCACCATCAAACCAACAATTCGAGTTAACCGTGCAAAACACAAGCGAACTAAGTGGAATGTAAACACGTTAGATGATGCCATTTTAAGTTCCCTCGTTAGTGAGACGATAAATGAAACCAGAAATGCGGAAGAATTCGTAACCCAGGCATCAGGGTATTAAAACGTATGAAGTAACTGGCGGTGTGCCACAAACTTCGATCCTAGGACCCCTGCTGCTGAACGATATGTATGACGAAATTCTAGTCCTACCAACTTCAATAGTAGCGTTAATCATCGGCTTTACGGACGACATCGCCGTGGTGGTTGTAGCAAAAACGCTTGAAGAAATTGAACTCCACTGTAATGAGGCAAATGAAACCCTACGTCACTAGTTAACGCCGGTTTGCAACTTGTCGATTATAAACCGTAGCGGAACTTATTACAAGTAGGAAAGGTCCCGAAATGATATCGTTAAGAGACGGAGGATACGAAGTGGGTTCTCCGTTTATTAAGTATCTCGGAGCGATTATTGATGCTCATTTAAGTTGTAAAAACCACCTAGAGTATGCAAGTAAAAGGTCGTCAAAAATGATAAGTACACTTTCAAGACTGATGATGAATATCGGAGGTCCAAAACAGAACAAAGATTCCTTATCGCGAAAGTCGTCAGTTCTATAAGTAATTACGCAGCAGGAATATGATCAAGAGCCGTATAAGTTAAGTCCTATGTGCGTGGAGTTAAATCGGTTCATCGTCTCAGCGCGCTTCTTAAAGGGAAGATGGACGCATAGTCTTATACGTGTAACGTGACGTGTGGATAGAACGGGACCATAGCAAAACAAACTTTCATCTCACTCAGTTTCTGACGTGACATGGCTTTTTCAGAGATTATCTGTTCAAACGCAGACACGAAACTACCCCAAATTGTCCACATTGTGGGAATATTTCGGAAAACGAGGAGGAGATCGCCCTTCCGGACCATTTTGGGGATTTTCCCACTCCCGAAAATATTGTAAACTGCATGTTTCAGAATGACGAAAACTAGACCACCGAAAGTAACATGGCGGTACGCATACAGAGGTTAACCAACCCCGCGAATTACAATCTATAATTCATGATATAAATGGATATAGAAGTACGAGTACTACTACATATGTGTTCGTAAATAGTACAATTCTAATATAGCAGTATCTACAAATGAAAGCGCTACTTTTAGTAAGTATCTATAAAGATTTATCATCTATCAAACACAAAACTACTGCTTGCCTGTCAAAGTATGACTTTGTATTCCAAGTTTTATTTTAAAATCTCATGATTCCTCTAGAGAGACTTCAAGAAGTTGAAAAAACTTTTCTTGATTTTTCGAAAATGTAGAAACGTCCAAAAATGTACACATATCCCACAATTCAAAATCAGTTTAGATCAGAATTTAAAAATATATTTGATTTAGTATTACCCTCTGAGGACTATACAATTTAAAATTAAAGAACTTAAAGTAGAAAGTAACACTTAAGTAATTGTATAATGCACATATTCGTAATTGAAAATAATATGCCTAACAAGTGACAAATAAATCCAATGATCTCCATCGATTCTTACTTCTCAGAAATACTTGTCACCTTTTAATCCCATTCCAAATGTGAATACGAACATTTTTCCAATTCACTTTAAATGTCATTACAGTAGACACACGGCAGTAAACAGCCAACCAACTTCACGTCCCATCTGTTCAAGAGGTGCAAATTTAGGAAAACAAAATATTTCCCAAGCAATAAATCATTATTGGTTTTGTGTTCCTGCCAAAACCGCTTTACATTGGCCCTGCGAAATCATTGATTTACGAGTGCCGTAATCGCAAATCTTCCGAGTGTAGACGCCGAAACCTGCCAGCGTGCTGGAAAGTTTTAAAATTCTTCCCAAAAAAAAAAACAGGAAAAAAAAAAAAATAGAAAAAGAACTCCAAAGCAACAAATTGCCGCAACCAAGTCCTTTTGCTTACATTGCCTCTTATCGCACGAGCACCACGGGAAATTTCATAAATAATAAATATTGCGAATCTCAAGAAGGAACCCATTCGGGGTGTGCGATTAGGACAAATGGAAGTGGAGGGTTCTATAAATCAAATGCTACAATTGAACTGTACCTACCCGGTCCTGACTCTCCGATTATCTGGGTTGGGAAGGGCCACAAATATATGTACACCTTGAAGTTAGAGACCTCATCATCAACATCAAGGTGAAAGATTATTTGTGTG
This sequence comes from Xylota sylvarum, assembly GCA_905220385.1. Classification (NCBI taxonomy): domain Eukaryota; kingdom Metazoa; phylum Arthropoda; class Insecta; order Diptera; family Syrphidae; genus Xylota; species Xylota sylvarum. Next base: position 64,522,441 of record LR999958.1, on the reverse strand, counting down.
AAATTAAATTTCGCATCTTCCTGTCAACTATATACGACGACCGACGTACGGGGGTGGTAATATTGAATCGGATGATATCGTCAAGGAGATGTCGACACAATTGTGCTTGTGTAATCCTTTGATGTGGATTAGGTTGGATGGATAACAAATTGAGACGTTAGCATTTGGGTTGATTTAATGTGACCTCGAAGGGATGACTGTCGGTGTGGATGAGTCAAAGGCCACTATACCGGCAACCGGCGTGGATCAAATGACTAATTAAGTATTCGGAAGCGGCAACCGCGTTAATTGAGAAACTTTCGTCTGGTTGATTAAATAACTTTTGTACTTTTCGGAACTCCCCCGGGAGGGAAACGGAAATGCGCCCGAAATCAATAAAGTTGATGTTTTTTTTTCTGTTTTCTGTTTTTTGCGCTCTTTCTCTCTCTGTTTATGTTGGGTGTTTATTGCCACGAAATTTTTCTTTGAGTGTTAAGGCAAATATAATAATCGGTGAAAATACGCACCCCCTGTTGTGTGTTCGGTTTCAATAGCAGGGAGCCTAGTATACTGATGTGAAAACGGGCATAAACTGGATTCAGCTGAACTTTTCTAATAACGCTTGATTAGGGTTATTTGGTATTGGGGGTGGAGTTTCTTTGGCGGTATTTTATTAAGTGAAATCTGTAGGGTGGTATAGGGTTTCATGTTTATATTGTGAAACCGGATGTAAGCAACAACTCAATTGTTTTCCACGGTCGCATTTTCGGTCGTAGCATTTGACTTGTTATTGTTTGTCGACAATTTCAGTTCAGGAGTTATATGTGTACAATTAAGGTCAGCAGTGTCAGCTTATATGTTCAAATGTTTGTTATAGACGTCTGGTTTAGGATTTTTTCAAAGTCAAATATGGGAAAATAATTCCAAAAATCACAGAGGAACATCTACATACATATTCTTTGTATCCTGTATGATATGTACATACATACATACGTATGTATGATGACAATAAAAAAATGGAAAAAGTAGCTGTTTCACTTAAGCTGATAAAGTGTCAAATAGTAGATGCTTACTACCCCTAAATCACGCAACAAAGAAAATCGAGGCGAAGTGCTAAAATAACGATGATAGTGGTGTGGACAGGACAGATGTCGTCTGGCCGGACTCTCACATGAGTATCGACTTATTGACCTATGCCAAGTGTCTGATATTGTGGAAAGTGATGCAAACATTGTTGAATAGAAGTTAAACACCAAAACAACAAAAAATTCCCATTCGCAAATAGCTTACCCGCAAAAACAAACATTGGTAGACAACCAGACAACAGAGCAAATAGTTTGCCATTTCTATGAAGCCTTGTCTTGGTTATTGGGAGAATCGTAGAAGATGTCATCATTGAAAAATGTATAGATAACATGTTTATCTCGAATGAATAGTTTTTTCATATTAGAGAACGTGCAGAGATTTGTATGCATTTCAAGTCACCTTGTAGTTATGGGCATCACCTTGTAGTTGTGGGCTTCTTCTACTGCATTGTCCCTTTAAGTTAGAATCGAAAATGCTATGGGTCGGTGCGCTGTTGTCCATTCGCTCTACATATCTTAGCCACCTTCCTAGGCCCAGCAACGCAAAAAGTATCGAATATTTAACGAAATTTTTTTTTCTCTCGAAACAACCGCGATTGCTAAGAGTTATGCTTCGTTTTCTTTCTGTGGAGGTGTTGTCAGGATTAATAGCAGAACTAAGGTAGACAAAGTCCCTTGTACTTGGCTTTGCTCTATAAATCGACTATTCAGCAATTGGGGTTAAAATTAATATTTGAAAGTAAATTTTGAAACCGCCAAGTCCATTTCATAACTTTATAGTTCATCTGAACACCATACTTATATGGCCTTGATCACTTTTTGAGGCGGTTTTTGTATAAATGAAAAATTTTTCTGAGTTCGCCCAGATAGTATCATTTCAATATTATCTTTTCAATTTCATTTAAAAGGCAAAATGGCACGCCCACTTTATTATATTATTGTAAACTTATAGCATCAGAGTGCAAGTACATACGACACAGTCATTGTTTTATTTAACCTCCCTTTGCCCGGCTTATTCAGTCACAGGTCCTGGAAGCGGTTGATTTATATTGTTGGAAGGGGGTCGTGGAGTCGTCAAGATTATCCATATACAAAACTGCCAGTTGATACATACTTACTCGGTTTTTCGCCTGAGCTCCATTTGTCCGACTGTGGACGTCACCCTTTGCTGCTCTCATGCGTCATACTTCGCTGCTCTTTCTGAGAACCTTTTGCTGGACATCTTACGTACTTATTTACTTAGGTGGCGCTATAGTTCGAGGTGAACCTGGGCCTAAAACAGCAAGATTCTACAGTAAGCCTGGTCATTAGTTAACTGCATCCAGTTGCGCATTCCAAGCCGTTTGAGGTCCCCTACTACTTGTGCACATCCGAATAAAGGCTTCTTCTGCTCCCTATAGCAATCACAATAGTATACGCGCAAAAAAAATAGTTTGAGAACCGTTGGTCTAGAGCCTCTGCTAATTGTTCAGCTGCACGCGGCCTGTTAAGGGCCCGAATATTTCAAGTGCACGTCCTTATTTAGTTTGCTGTGGTCGTCAACACATAGGATCATCCTTATGCAAGGCTCGATGTTCGCTTCGTAACTATTGTTTTTTTCCATGGTAAGAAAGTTACACCGACGCACAACCCTCAAACTGGAGGGGCAGTTCCTTTTTTATACCTCTAGGACAAAGGGCCGGATTTTCCAGAGTCAGTAACACTCTTTGGTGATACGAATGCTGCCGTGGACGCATTAAGGGTTCATCCGCCATTGGAGATCCCTATAGACTTGGTATTCAAATATGTCGAAGCAGCTCATATAGGGATGATACTAATAGTTCGACCTGATTGGAAGTAGGATTCGTCCGCTGCCACCTGGATGAGAAGGAAGTGCTTTGATGAGAAAACCCTTCTCCCGCCCTCTCTCGACCGCTTCCACTAATGACCCTCCGAAGAGGTTGGTTACACATACTCCAGTCGAGGTACTAGGCACCCAGCACCCAGGTTCTAGGCACTGTCAATCAGGTTAACTAGAGATGCCTCGACTCGCATATGCATGCTGAAACTAACCCAGTTATGTATGTGCTGGTCTGAGTATTCAGCTCAGCATATGCTATTCGTAAATTCACTATCAAATAGCTATCTAGCAGGCCCCATGAGTAGCTGATAATGCGATTTTGCCTTCGAAATAGTCACATTGCGGCTGCAATAAATCAGTAATCATGTTTTTGTACACTAACCCTGTAGGGTTTTCTTCGTTTTCAAACAAGTAGGGCCAATGATGTCATTACTTGAAAACCTACACCCCTACTGTCTACTCTAATACTTGAATGTTGGGAACTTCAAATACTACTTTGCATGTTCTAAAAATCTACGACAATTTCCAACTCACTTAAAACCCGCACAACGAAGTGGAAGATCATTTGGGCGCACCGGACTAGCACGCGGATAGTCCTTGTTATTCACAAATCCATGCATATGTATATGCACCTGTATTGATAAACACACGTATGTATTTTTTTTTTTTTTTTTTTCATTTCGATCAAAAAACTGTCACTTTTAATTTTTCAGTATTTTTCAGTATTGGTATAGTGTACTCGTAAAGTCTATACTTCGTTATCCACCACAATCTACAAATTTTCGAAACCAATAAGCGTTTCTGAAATACCCGACGTACACTGTCACTTACATGCTTTCGTATAATTTAATATCTCTGTACACAACTTTCGATTTTAGACACAGTCTTGTTGTTGCATGTACATACATACATTAATATTTATGTACTATCTACACCCTCAGCGTAGAAAGTAAGTTTACGTCGTCAGACTATAAGATTACTGTAGCTACATCTTCGATACATACTATTCCCTATTCCCCTAAGCTCAATTCCTTTGAGTTATGAGAAAAGGACTCCCATACATACATACTTATGTACTCATACCTCGTGCATGTTCATGTTGTGTAATATTTCTACCTTAATCCTTTACCGAAATGATTTGTAATTTATTGCCTCCCAAGACCTGTTGTCGGTATTATAGTATTATACTGTGAAATGGAAAAGGTTATAAATACACATTCAATACTATACTCCTACGAAGCCGGCCCACATGGTCAGGATTAATACCGAACTAATCTTAAAGGAGTTCTGAGAAAAATCTTGTCCAGGTCAAATTACTCAAACACCTATAATGCTCCCTCCCTCACACACATTCATCGTATTTTTCAAATATTCCGTATTTCTATATCGTATTTCTGTGTTACGTATTTATTTATATTATATTTCTTTTCCCAGTCTTTTTTGAAGCACACGAATTGATCGACCTTGCTTAGAATTGTGTTGCGAGCACTCGAGCGGACGTGTCAATTGTACGCAAGCTGCACCCGCCCCAGAAACAAATCCAGCTGAGCACATTGCTTTTCCATTGCTTAAAGAATACTCGGTTGCATTTTTTCGCATTTTAAAGGATTTTCTTTCTTGAACCGAGGTCCTTTCAACTCGCATACAAGGAACAAACAGTCTTTCTCGGTTTTCAACGACGCAAATTCCATTCACGGATAATGGCTTCAATTCACTTTAACGTCGAAAGACAGCACTTAGCTTTTAAAGAATCAAATTCCGCTCTACTTTTTTTTTTATTTTTCATCACACCATTGCACGGAGGATGTCAAGGTCGGTCTCTAATGAGTTCAACACATTAAATCGATAAGATTTCACGTTACGTTTTCTAAGGACATCCGGTGTGTATGTTAATTCAATTAAATTCAAAAAGAACAGTCCCCGGATGCTCATAAAAATGCATTGGATGCGACCAGTGAAACATTCTGCGCTTTAGCGCACATTGGAGCAACAACATTGTCACAGCAACGGGGGAAGTATCTACAACATTGACAATATGCGTCACATGGGGGCGACAAGGGATATAAGAAACTTCTGTTAACGATATGTCGCACTCTGCGGGAAGCTTGGTTGTTTGCTGCATTGTAAATTTAGAGCGATTTTCATAGCACCCACTCGGGATACCCACCCACAGCATTGTAGGTATGTGCGTCACACAAATGACTACCATTCAATTCAATTCGGTTACCTTCAATGGAATTGATAATGTCCTTACGTTTTGGGATGTACACACATTGTGTGTGGTGGTGGTTACGGTTTGTCATTAATGCGCCATCCTTTCTGGCATGGTTGTCAACTCCGTGACATTCAAGACGTTAATCACGTGGGTGTGTAGAGCTCTATTTGTGTTGACAATTTCCACCCACGAATCTTCTGAAAGTTTTGTGAAAGGATATGTTCGGACGACGTTCGTTCGTCAGTAAGGTTAAATACAAATTATGGTGTTAAAATAAACAAACATAGAACAACATAGAATATCCTATTCCTATGGCACTTGTGCGGAAAAAGGTGGGAAGTATAGCAACAATATGGGTGTGTCGCGCCGCAAATTATATTGAATTTCTAAGGATACATTTTACTCATACGTTATGCAGTTAATATTTTACGGTAATGGTGTTGCTTTAAGTTTAAAGTTAATATCATTTCTTTTGGTACTTATTAACATTTTTTTTCCGAAGCCAAGCTAAGATATTTGTCTGATACGGACAAATGAAAGCCATACGCCATAAGTAACTTGAATACTACGTCTCTGTACACAAATCCTGTCCGGCATACTACGTGGACATTAAATCCGGAATATAAGGTCTTTAAAATAGTGAAGGTAGCTTATCCACAGTAAAGCTCCTAAAGGGGCATCAAACAGATAGAGTGACACCGCAAGAACAGTCGATTGAGAGCCAGTCGACGGCTACCTCTTAAAGAACAACAAAACTGCCAGTCCCAATGGCAACTTTTCCAGTAGAAATCCAGCTACTGGAATACGCAATTGACATCATCGGACTTATCCTGCGAGTGGAATAAAAGCCAAGAGATATTCGTCTCAAATTCAACGGGAATGAAACCAATTTACATATGCACATACATATATGTATATGCTGCCGACAAAAAAAAATATCTCTCCACTTCTTAGACAATACATCACTTTCGGCAATAATTAAGGAGTTCACTTACCTTGAATTGATCCGAGAGAATTAGCGGAGATCCGGACCTACTACGGTTTGGCAAAACAACTGGGTTTTAGACTCTTAAAGTTCTGGTTCTTTGTCCACCTACTTTTACCGGTCCATCTTTTTTCAAAAATATTTCAATTTAATGTAGAAGCAACTGCTACGAGTTCTCAGTCTTCTGTTATTGATTGCCGGTTTGTATTACCGCTGATTTAGAATCACCCAGATATGATATGAATCTCAGAAGATTGTTCAGTTCAATTTTCCGTAGGTCCTCCAACTCCTTGAAGAAGTGACTGCCAAGAGTCCATATTCTCCTGTTGGCGAGTGCAAAACATTTATTAACAGCAGATACGGGACAGATTCTATTTTTTCCTCGTTTCTATTTCTTCCTCCTTATCCCGCAGGTATTCCTAGACTCTCAGAATAAGTATCTACCAAGCTACAGTGCCTGCTAATAATGCCGGAGGCAATGTGGATAAAGCGTTCTCCTCCTGTCGTGAGCCGATAACTAACTCCCAGCCGTTGGTGATGTGCCCAAAACAGTGAGTATGAAGTATGTAAACCCGATATTCTCCTTGCAAGTTTATCTGCCGCTGTATGTTTTGTTCTCATGAATCCCATGATCCCGATGCAGGCCGACCCCTTGGATTTTGGTTACATTTGAAAAATAGAATCTCTATATAGACTCATATATTGGATTGGGTAACCACATCGCACCGCAGCTGATACACATGCTTTCTTGGTGCGTTCGTCGATTTTTAGATTTTTACCCTCCAATTTAGTTAGGAATCCAAGATTACACCTAGGTATCCTGCTCTTAGTGAAAAGGAAAATTTCTTTCTTAAACATGTTAGCTTCCAAACTATGATTGCCGAATTAACTGTTTACTAGTAGTACTATATAATTGAGTCTTGCACTTAGAACTGACGGCTGTTTATGTCATAACAGGATGACAATATAGCCAGCGTAGGCCGTCACATTGAAGCCGTTTGCCTCTAAAATTTCTAAAATCTCATTCACTACAAGGAGCCATATGAATTCTGAAAGAACGGCTCCTGCTCCTGCTGCCCTGTCAGGTGTTTTCCAACTTCTGGAGGTCAATCCAAACAAAAAGGGACAAAGGTTGCCACGTTGCAGGGTGCTAATAATTGGGAAGTTTTCCTTTGCTGTGAATTAGACGGATAGGTGTCTCCATCATTTCCCTAACCGATATTCATACATTTGTGTATGTAGGTGTATATGAAGCGTTCCAGAATTTTCCGCAGGAAAACAGACTAATCATTCCTAGATTTCCTCGCTTTGAGAATGAAAATCACATGCACCTTCTTTTATGCCTTAGTATCCTAGCTAGAGGCAGCTTGTGAAAATCGGCTTGCGCCTTAAAGTAGAAGTTTTCTCTGAATCTTATACCATCACAGAATGCCCAGTGCCCAGGATATCTTAAGTTCGTCGATAATTTTATCAATAGGGTCCGCATTCAATTCCGGCGTAGTATCCGAAATAGATAAACAATCGCGCCTCGCAATTTTCATACTTCACCATTGTGGACATTTCTTCCAGTTTAACCGTTGTGATCGTTAATCGGGAATGATTTTTCGAAGGATTGAGTGAGAGCGCCGGTATGGGCTTCGATTCCATCGTATACTACTGCTGTAGACGTAAGATCCTCTAAAGGGTGATATTTAAATAACCTACTGAATTCTCTACCGAAATTTTACCAGTTTCCTCTACGTGGTACCTAAAAGTGCTCTTGGTACCAATATTCAGCCTTAGGCTGAAGAATATCCAACAATGGTTGGTCGAATAGCGACGTCTTCTAACAGCCAGCGTTATTTCCAAAGAAGTAACGAGCAAGTAGGAATGGTACCACCGATGGAATCATACCGACAATATAGATTGACGCACAGTGTAATCTCCAACATAGACCCTTAGATCAACAGGGATGCAATTAAGGACATAGTAGCAACCATCATGAAGAGAAAACGCCGAGAGGATGCTTTAGAGAAGGCCCACTAGGAGCACAAATCAAATGTGGAAGGTGGTATTAATTGGTAAAAATTTACTGTAATTCTGTGGACTGGTCTAAAGAATTCATGTCCTTCCCTTGAGAATGTAAGAAAGGCCTATTCTTAAAGTATTCTTCTTTAGAAATCGAAACGATCTAAACTAAACTTAAGCAATCCAATCTGGCCTCAACTTTATCTCAATGAATAAAACCAAGACTAGTCTCAAATAGTCTAATGTAAGAATTCTACCAGCAACTTTGTCTTGCAAAGACAAAATTTCTTTCAAAACTTTTAGGGGCAAAAGTTTTACAACGCGCAGAGAGAAATTACATTTTCCCTTCTTCTTAAGATCCCTAAAAGTAACTTTCTCTGTAGACCAAAAAAAAAAAAAAAGAAAACAAATGCAGTAAACCCCATCAGCGGTTCACCCTTTATAACAACATCAATTTAACTTGATGGTGCAACGTAAAATACATTCTCCTTTTATTCATGTACACCCCGAGCGCCTTTCACTTTAATGGTCCTGTGTAAAAGTCCTTGCTTTGACAAACCTTCGGTTAAAACATACCAAAAGCTAAATCAAAGGAAAGGTGACGGCATCGAGGTCGCAACTTAATTGCATTTGCACGCCACCATGACATGGTATAACCCCAATCGTAACCCCACCTTATCGGGGCCTCAATTGCCATCCGTCTAGCAGTATTTACCTCATCATTCCAATTCATTTAATTAAAAAATGTTTGCTCTACTTGTATACGTGAATGTAAACAGCTTTGCTGCGAAAGGGCCCGGATGGCTGGTTGGTTCATTAGCTCCACTTTGCTCTTGTTCACTCCGCCGCAGAGCCACAGGAGAAAGAGCGTGTGTGTAAGTGTATTTGTATACCATGTAATTTAACCGATAAAAGCGCAATACCATCAGGACTGCTTTGATAAGGATTTATAGCTCATTTTATCTAATTAAACTTTGGTCCTTCTTTCGCTGAAGTTTACACCGGTTTCTCTCGCATGAAACGCTTCGAGCGACGAATGCTCCCCAAGGATAATTTCCTGCTAGTGTTCTACTTTATTACATCCGGTTTGATAGAGTCAGAGAGGACTTAAGCCGAATGAATGGGGATTTAATTGCCTTTCATATGATTAAATTTCGCACCGCAGCTGGCATTAAATTATTCAGAAGTTATTGAAACTCACAAAAAGATACTTTGTATGAGATTTTTCCCTTGTGTGTCCTTGTGCTGAACGTAAAAAAAAATACAAAAAAAAAATTTAAATGGAAAAACTAAAATTTTTCGAAAAAAAAAACAAATTTAGTTTGCCTGGAGCGGACACGGGGGCAATCCCCTTCAATTGCACGCAAAGTTGTGTGTGACAGCAAATAATGGAGCCACACTGATTAAGGCAGACCAGCCAACCGACCGAGGCGACTCGACTGTCCTTTGAAGGTCTCTCCTCTGTGCGGCATTATGACCGTATCGATGAGATTCAAATCTTTTAATAAGTTTCACTTCTGAATCCATTGCCATTTTAGATGTCCCGTTCTGTTGCCTTCTGTCCTGTGGTGTATGTCAGGGTATGCTCCTTTCATTCCAATGGATTTTCTATAATCCTCGACATCTGGGTACGTGTTATGTATGTATGTACGGGTATGTCTGTTGGTTTTGCGCTCATTTTACTTTGTACAGTGCAGTGGAGTGGTATTGTTGAAATTACTTCGGACAATGGAAATTAAAGGCGAAAATTAGTCGGAAATGAAAATTATCCATAAACCGAACGATGATTGATGAACATTTTGCATGTAATTAGGACAACCATACATCTATGTATGTACACTTGCGTAAGGACATGGTTGATTTTAATTAAATTAGGTATGGGCACTTACAAATTATGATATTTGACGTTCAATTGACTGCGGTTGGCCAAGTTTTAATTGAATTCACATAATGGAAGTGCATTCCTCTTGTGTTCCACCCGAATGCGACTGACTATTGGGTCCGTATTGCTAGTAAAGTAAAGTTCGCAGTATTCTCCGCCCAGTGGAAGAAAATTAGACTGGTCCTCCTACTAAAACGTAGTAAATCACCGCAGGATCCCTCATCATATAGGCCTCGATGTATGTTCGACACAATGACGAAAATACTGGAGCGCATCATAAGTGGAAAGTGCACTCGATGAAGCTGTAGGCCTTGCAGATCACCAGTAGGGTTTCCATAAGGTACGGTCTACGATCGACACTAACGACGAAGTTGTGAATACTGTGAAAAAAGTCATAGAAGGAAGATGGTGGAAGAGGGGGGTAAACAGTACTGCGCAATCATCATGCTGGATGTCAAGAATGTTTTTGGAGTAAAATCCTGCGAGCACTTACCGCCAAGAGAGTACCAGAATACTCACAGAAGATAATGACGGACTACATATGTTAGAAATATAATGTCACGGGCGGCGTTCCTCAAGCTTACAGACTCAACGCGTATGCTCTGATAAAGGCAAGTAAGCGCCGAGATTGACATCAATTATAGATGCCTGGATTAATAGGGAGCATTGGAGCTGGATTTCTACCTGAGTCAGATTCTTACTGGCCAAGGATGCTTTTGACCCTACCAGCATAAGTTTAGAAACGAGGACAACCCACAATATTACGTAGAAAGGCACCTGCTGATAAACCAACTGGGAGAGTAAATCCCGCACTGTTACTGAGTACGAGCTCAGTTTCGTCCTTAAAAGATTCCCACTTCCTACGCAAAAAAAGATGGGGTTCCAACCCCTCTGGAAAGTCCGGGTATTTCCTCTAGGGCACTATTTCCTGAACTATGATTTAACAGTCTGCACTTACTCTGGTGCCAGCTCAATAACTGGAAATTGTCCTCGAGCAGTATAAGGGAGACATTACTGCGATCAAGGAGATACGTTGGGTAGTATCTGGAATAATGAAAAAAACAGATTTACGATTTTTTTTACAGCTGCACATACGGACTCCTCGTTGCGAATCGACTGCGGCAAAGAGTCATTGACTTCAAGTTCATAAGCAATTGTCTGGCTATGATCCGGATCAAGGCTTCATTCTACAACATCAGCTTTATATGTGCACACGCCCCTACTAAAGTCGCTATCAAAGAGTAGTTTTATAACCTACTGGATGGGGCTTACGTAGCCTGTCCTGTGTACGAAGTCAAAAGAGTGCTCGACAACATATTTGGCGGGGTAGTCGGAAAGCACAGTGTTCAAGACACACATAGGTTAGGTTAGGTAGCACTAGGTTCAGTAGCACTAGGTTTCCCCATAAGATAATCCGTACAGCAATCTGACCCTCTTGCCAAAAGACTGGAGGAAAAGAAGGTTCTGCGTAGAAAGAGGAGGGTATATGTAGCCATTGTAAAAGTGTTCACGGGAATCGAAATAAAAGCTAGATATATTGGTCTGAAAGTCAACGAGGACAAAACCAAATACCTGCTATCAATTAACAAACCAATATCTGTCTACCGTTTAGGACAACCCGTCAGTATCGGCAGCTAAAACTTCGAGGTAGTAAAGGAGTTCACCTACCTTGGAGTAAATGTTAATTGTACGAAGCATATTTAGTGAAAATCCTGCGAAGAATCACCCTAGCAACTGAGTTCAAAACTACTTCACAGATGATTAGTCATGCCAGTCCTTCTATATGAAGCTGAATGCTAAATGTTAAACATGAAAACGGACGAGACCTTGGGCTCCTTTGAAAAATAATTCTTCGTCAAATATTTGGTCCCATATGCGAGGAGGAAGAATGGAGAAGCAAATTCAACAGCGAACTCTATGAGCTGCTCCAGCTCCAGCCAAGCGAGTCTTCCAATCGCAGCCCTAAGGTTCGAGATGACAAGGACGCAAATGCGAATGCCAAAATGGTTAGTCTGGCAAACTCTTAGCAGCGTGCCCGGGAACGAAGGGAATAGAAGGCCGCAGTTAGATATTTATACCATCACTCTTAAGATAGTCAAACAGCGCTTAAGGCACTGTCTTCCAACTCATGTCAGTTAATCGGTGCATTACAATCTCTTCCTAGACATAACAGGGTACAGCTTGGGTGGTTACCAGGGATTTGTAGGCAGCACATCTGCAGATGACTTAGCTAAGGCTGACTCTGATTCTGCGTTGATATGACCAGACCCTTACTGTTGCGTCAATTAGGCTGACGCCACTGCGTTCATTAAGGACTGGGAGCACAGACTTCGTTTAGCCCACTGGAAAAATGCCCCGAGGCTTATACAATCGAAACGATTAAACAAGCCTTATTCCTACAAGCAAATCCATAACTTAAATAAGGAATGCAGGAATTAAATTCCTGGGACAGAAAGTCGGTTCTATTTGAAAGATCTTGAAGAGTTGAAAAACTCTGTTACTAAGGGCACTAAATACAAACCTTCATTAGTGAGGTTGTACGTCTGTTAGTTTAATTCCCTTTCGATACCGTTGAATAACCGCTGCCGTAAATTGATGGGTGAAACAACTTCAACCTTCGTATCTAGCAGTAGTAGATTTTCTGATGTTGCCAAGAACAGGACAACACCAGAAGGGAAACCGAATTTGTATTTTATAACCAACCAATACAATATCTCTAACCAAGTCTGTATACGACATGCTCGGTGATACCGTTTGTGAGTTTGAAAATGCCATCACTGCAGAACTTATATTCTGCTGAGATTTAAGGGTGGCCACAGAAACTTAGCATTGCTCCACGTGTCTACTCATTTTTCATTATGTCTGGATACAACATTACAATGTCGTCAATGGTCTCCTGTTGGGCACAGTGACAGTACCATGTCTGTTTAACATTTATGTTTATGAAATGCTATAAAACCAGAACCACACTGGTCTCGTGTGGTCTGTCGCGGTGTGGTGTGTTGTGACGCTATCGCTTGTTTACAATGTTAGACACATGGCTCTTTGGCGTTATGGCGCATCACGACACACAACCCAGAACCACACTTGTCTCGTGTCGTAAGTCGCTGTCTGTTGTTGAAACTATGGCTTTAATACATTTCTTATGGTTAGAACCACACTTATCGAGTGTTTATCATCATCGTACAGGCCACTATGCATACAAGATACATTGGGTAAAGTGCTCGAGAGAATTATACAAACAGGCCGGATTCAGAAAAAACAAAGCACTATGTTTGCAATACAAGCTGTATGCGACATAGCACGGCAAGCAATTGCGGGAGAAAGATGGTTCTTAGGGACAAAACAGTACTGTGCCGTCATAACAATTGACGTTAAGAACGCGTTCAATTTAGCCAACTGGAGCCGTGTAGTGAGAGCACTGAGTGACCTGCAGGTACCAAACTACCTACTACGTATAATAGCCAACTACTTCGAAGATAGTACCCTCTACTATGACACTTAGAAGTACAAGATCACAGGAGGAGCTCCTCAAGGATCGGTCCTAGGACCAATTTTTTGGAACATAATGTACCATGGCATACTAAGAGCTTCGAGGCCGAAGGGAAAGGATATCATTAGATATGCTGATGATATTGCACTTGCAGTTATGGTCAAAATACTAGAGGAACTGATGCAAAACTACAATCAAACAATCACAAACGTGAGGCTATCCCTACAGACATTAGGATTAGAACTAGCAAACCACAATCCGTTCTCATAAGCAGCCGTAAAAAAATGGAACACCTAACCATACAGGTCGATTAGCGCATCATTGAGTCGAAGCCATATATCAAGTACCTGCTAGTGCTGCTGGATCACAGACTCAGCTTCAGAGACCACCTAATGTATACAAGCGAGAAAGCCTCTCGGGCAGTAGCAGCATTATGTAGATTAATGCCACATATTGGAAGACCAAGGTAGCCAATATGAAACCTTCTTACAACTGTGAGCAAGTCAATACTCCTGTACACGGAACATCGTACATTAGAAGCGTACTTTGCGCACAGAATTGTATCTTTAAGGGCATATTACGTCATTAGAACTATATCACTTGATGCGATAAGTGTTATCTCGGGCCTGCCTATCGATCTAGAAGCGAATAAGTCTCTGGTACCACGCGGAAATGAGGAGGAGGGCAGAAGAACAACCATGGAAGCTATTAAAACAGAATGGCTGCATATGTGGAACATCAACAACCAAAGAGCGGTGGACATATAAATTGGTACCCAACGTACATCCATAGGTATCTCCACAAGCACAAGCACACAGATGACGCATTCTGGCAGCACTGTGAAAGAGCAATCCAGAACGCAAAGCATTTGCTGATGGCATACCAAAACTACACAAAGGCTAGGAACAGCTATGAAAGAAGACGCGAAATGTCAAACTTGGCCCTGCGAAACAATACCTTGAGGGGCTGTGGCGCAGGGGACAGCTGTAGGAGGGTAAGATCCTTTATGGATACTTCTAGCACGTGCTATAAGTTATGTTCGACTCCATGCTCTTGCATGTCTACGTGAGGGTTAGCATGTGACAATGAATAATCTAATGACGAAAGTTCTCCAAAGGTTGTTCACGTTTACGATTGTTACACTTTAAGCCATGGTCAGAACAGGAGTATACATCAGGATCAGAGCTACATATGTACATATGTATATGGTTCTGCTTCTTGTTATCCTCACATAAGTAAAACATTACTTTTTTCTTGTTTTCTAAAATAATATATTTTGTATTTTGAACTTTGTATAATTAACAACTAGAACTAGATAACCCTGGAATTAACGTCAAAAATTCCTTAGAATACAACGGGGGGCAAGTATGAGTTCTTAGGTGAAAGATATGATCCAGATGGAGCGGGTAATGAAACCGACCCGGATGTAAGGCTACCAGAAGATGAAAGTTCTCCAACTGAACCCAAATGACTTCCGACTGGACTGCTGGAAGCGTAGTTCAAAACTGGAGCCACACCTTCATCTGAGCTCTTTGAGCTTCCGCCTAGAGCATCATATTGCGCTTGAATGGCACGTTGGGCGTTGAGAGCATCTTGTTGAGTCCTGTACTTGATAAAGCGAACTTCTGGTTTCTGAGACCGAATTTCTTGAATTTGTTGCAATTGTTGAGTAAGATCTGATACGTCATTTTGCTTCGTAAGTACATAGATGGCAGTCTTATCCTCAGTAGCTTGACGGGCAATTTGTAGGGCAGCATTGGTAAGTCCATTGTTTTCAGGAGCCTTGATAAAGACGACTCGTAAGTTCTTCTTCAATGTTGAAGTGATTCTTTGACTGGCTCCACTATCGTGGATTTCTTCCTCGGGAGCAGAGTGGAAATAGAATTCCTTGTTGTATTCCGTAACAACTGGAGCAGGAGCGCTAAGAACGCCATGACCATGTGAACCGGAACTACTTAAAAGTCTGCCATTAGAACTTAGTCCTCCGCTGAATCCACTACCACCACCAAGACCACCGCCTAGACCACCACCGAGTCCTAGTCCACTATGGCTGCCTCCACTAGAACTACCGATTCCACCGCCGCTCGAGATTCCTACTCCTCCAAGACTGCTACCAAGACCAAGTCCACCTCCACTGCTTGGCCGATAATCGTATCCCAATTTACCGGCAGCAGCAACAGCGACAATGCTAAGAATCTGAAGTAAATAAATCCTTTGTTAATCCGTATCCATTCAATTCGCTCGTGTGTAACTTACCAAAAATCCACGCATATTGTTGGTATCGATTGTAACTTGATAGAGAGAATGATATCGATTGACCCGGCCACAAGCGTTTATATACCCACCTGCCTAACATCGATAATGTCATTGTCAACCACTGCATAAATCGTAAAATTAAAACAAAATGCTTGGTTTTAAAAATTGCGAAACAATTAACAAACGATTACCAAATATGTCATACTTGTAGATTAGGTATGCAGATTTGTCGAAGCCCAACTCGAGGTCACCTCCAAAACGATCCACAACAAAAGAAGTAGCAAAACGCAGTCAACGTCATAGGTCAACAGTCTGCTGTAACAAAAAACTTAATTTTGTGGGTGATCATCAATTTCAATGTCAAGCTACCTGAGGAATTCGAAATTGGGTTGTTATGGTCCACTCTCGGCAGTTATCAAAACCTAAATCTAAACGAGGTGCATAACGAGTTTTTTTGTTTTTTTTTTTCTGTCTACGAGATACTATGCCATCATCTTGATGAGACGTTTACAATCGATCAATGGGAGGAAGTCAGTAGGCAATAAATATTTATGGAAGCTCTTAGCCCACCTCAAATTGGGAATATGCATCTTGTTTACATGAAAAGGTGTTTGATTTAATGTAATGTTAATTTTGTAAGACAGTAAGTTGTCTTCGTAGACATCTTCTTCGATTCCTGTAAATAAATATTGATGTTGAACATCGATTTGGAAAAGTAGAAACTACAATCGTTCCGCCACAAAAAAATGTATTCGAAAAATATTAAATATTCATCTCAGAGAAGGTCGTCGTAGTCTATTTTGCATTTCCAAAGAAAAGACAAGTAATTCACAGAACTATTGCAATGACTATAAAATCAAAATGGTTCATCTCCCATCTTCATCAAAGTTCATAGAACTGAACGATGGAATAAAAATCCAAGTGTAGATAATAAAATAACAACAGGAGAAATAAATATGTACGTGGAACCGTAGAACAATATAGATAAATAGTTTGTTTCATTAAATAATGCTTCCGTTTTATCCAGGAAACTTATAAGTAGGTACATGTGTATCTATAAAAACAGTGTTCCGGTGTTAGTTCAGAGCAAAATTTAGAGTGCTAGCTAATTTTGCAATAGAAGACTTTTAACAGAGTATGGACGCCTTTTAAAGTTTATATATATAATATAAGTCATTCGTTTATATGGGAATGACCTTTCATGGGTAGGTATGTATGTATATCCCATACAGTAATAAACTTTCTAAAAGATTTTTGAGGTCAATTATGTAGTGCGTAATGTATTTATTCACTGGTTCGAGACCGGGCGGGGAACAGAAAAAATAAACATCAAACAGAACTTTACTAGGTATCCTTCCTTGACATTGAGGATGCTTTCAACCATATCGAAACAGTAGCTAATTTACTGCACTTTTTAGGATAGCTCCTAAGATGGAGTGCTAACATCACTACTGTGGTTTATGACAGTGATACTACAGTAACAGCTTACAAAATCATATCATCACCTCCTCGTTGTCCCTGCTGGTTAGTGAACTAACGATGGGCCTTTGGGCCTTAAATTTCGAGGAGAATGAAATTTCATATAAGTATGGGCTTCTACGAAAAAGATACAGTACAAGTGTAAAACTTTTTAAAATCCGCCGACTGCCACGCCCATAATTTTACTAAATTATATAAAACCGAAAATTTTTGTTAAGACCAAATATTTAAGCATTTAGATTCCCTACAATTCACCCACACAACAGTTTTGGCCACGCCCACTTTTTGGGGGCGTTTTCATTAAAAAACCGATTTTTATGAAATTTTACATGTAACATGCTCAAACGTTCAACGTTATCGTCGTATTTCAGTACAAAATGCAATATGGGTACCCCCACTTTATAGGGGTTAGGATAGGGTATCAAACGATCTGTTCCAGACGGATTGTACCTTTTCTGTATGTGTTTGTATAATATAGCCATTGGTCAGGTGGGCTCAGCGTTACCAAATCCTTTCAGTGTTAATTTTAGGACCAAAAATTTCCTTTTACTTGGGCATTTTTTTAGTGTTTAAAAAATATTTTAGTGTTTTTTTTAACGTTGCAGCTGCACACCACACTTTTTTTTCAGAATGCAATTCGGGTTTTCTTTTTGAACAGAAGATAACTATTCTACCTTTTGAAAAACAGAAATCAATACTGTCAAATTACATATATACAATTTACTAAAGCACTCATTGCACAATTTGTACCCTTAATGCGAAAAGTAGATGACTCAACTTTTGTTGTTTTGAGAAAAATGTGTTTTAAGTTCTTAGTTAAACATTTTCTATTAGAATTGAGTTTGGACTGCAGGTTTTTTATCCAATTAGTAGATTACAATAAACACACCTTCTGTTGTAAATTTTTTTGAAATTTAACTCAAATTGCCATATACTCTACCGTTTTTATTCGAGTTATCTAGTTTTTGACAATATTTTGTTTTACTTTCGAACCGTAGAAAAATTAGACAACTCTTTATACGGTCCTCGTCACTTTATTAAACCCAATTTATTTGTTGTATATTTAACTGTGTTTCGAGAAATTCCTTGCTAAAAGGTTTTTCGTTAAGAGCGTGGGCGTTTGTGAAGGAATAAATTGGGCAATTTAGCGTTTAATGTTGGTTCTGAGGTCGTCTTAGGTTTCATCTCTGGCCATTGACTATGAACCTGACTTAGCCCGAAAGAAAAAAGTCCGAATAACCATGATAAACCATGTGCCGCCATATTCTTGAACTCACATATGCCCCTTTTCTAATGTATCTCAACATGGTCCGGTAGCGATCTCCAGTGACTGTGACTGTTTTGTCAGCATCATTTAAGAAGAAGTATGAGCCAATAACCTTCAGCAAACAGTATACTTTTGTGGTTGTAATGCCATTTCGTAAATGGCTTTGGATTGCTGACTTGCCCAAATGCGACAATTTTTCCTATTAACAAAAACAAAGAGAAACCCTGGAAAATGGGACGTCCCATTTGAAAAAATACTTTACTGGCAATTTTAACATAACACAACTGGCCTAAATATCTTGTTGGAAATAATATATGTATGTATATGAACTCCAAGCTTTATTATCAGTTAAAAAAACTTTTCTGGTATAGGTTCATACAGTGATTTTAGAAAGTAAAAGGAGATTCTTACTCTCTGGTAAGAGAAATAAAAAAATTGAAAAAAGTAAATATTTTGAAGATCTAGATGTCATGAAATCTCAACTGATTTTAGGCCACTTTTATTCAACTTAAGAGAGTAACGTGGTAGTCGTAAATGCTAAGTGCTACAAATACTGTTAATGATTCGCCACTAATAAAAATGATATTTTCGATATTGAATACCTGCAAAGGGTAGAAACTGAATAAAGAAACCTAGCAAATATTAAGTGACAACCAAAGACCACGAAAGATTTATGACTGGAAATATATAGCTATAGGAATGCAGTAGGTCCTTTCCAAACTGGCTTTAAAATTGCCATGTTTACCACTCTGAAATGGCGATGTGGAAAGGGTGTTTAGTCTAATGAAACCAAGAAGAACAAATAATGTTATTACCTTTAGTATAGGGGCCATTCCTGAAAATGTAATTTCCTTTTCTTTTGTTATAGTTTTTGTTGTTACATAAATCACTCTTTCTATTCCCACGGCAATACTGCATGGAGCAGTAAAAAAGTCTGGAAACCCTAACCTATACTTCTACATATATAGAGCAAGTATTGTTTCCTGAACAATTTTGAATCTAAGATTAGTTTGGATTAACTTGACTGTTTGTTTGGATTTACATATGTACATATGTTTACCGTGTTATTCGCTAAAAATACGTATAAATGTAATTTTAACAACTCGCTGTTTCATACAATTTTGGAACCCCCGCGCCCTGAAGGTTGACTAGTTTTACTATTGGATCGAAAATATAGCAAATCGATAAAGTTCCAATTGGATACTGCAGTCATAAAAATGACAAGCACTATGTAGAATAACAGTGGGAGCCGTGGCTTAATTGGTTAGTCCGTTGGGCTACGGGACGAGGGATTCCAGGTTCAATCCCCAGACAACACCTAAAATTTCATCATCACATGCATCTATCGTATCTCTCTTCTACACAAATCTAGTCAAAACTGAAATGTAACAAAACTAGGAGACTTAAATATATTCGTTGGTAAAAATTATTTCAGGAACATAGTTGAAGTTGAGCGCCTCATGTGGCATTCCCTGGTAGGCAGACAGACGAACAGGCTTTACTTACTTACTTTACTTAGGTCCTTTAACCCCTCGAGGGGCATAGGGCATCAACCACGCCTGCGCGCCATCTAGTTCGTACTTCTGCAACGCGTTTGAGTTGTCTTCAACTTATTCCTAGAGAATTCGATTCTTCCTCAACTGTTCTGCGCCATGTTTGCCTAGGGCGTCCCGCTATTCTGCCTTCTACCTTCTAAGCACCTGTCCTACTTCATCAGAATTGGCGAATACGTCCTCGAAAATCATAGTGATCTATGTAGGCAGACTAGACTTAAGCAAGTTTTAACTCTGTTTTAAATTGGTTTGTTGCCCTGCCATTTATGCCTCTTATCCCACATAGGAATTCTACATATAGGTCACGCTGTTAGTAATCCGGTAATTTCTATCGTGGTATCAAAATTGACCTTCGTTTCGGTTTAAGTGTAGCCTAACCCAACTCAACCTCGATCTGATAATAATTATTTATCGAAAGATGCCTTCCTTCTTCAAAAATCTGACGAACATACGGTAGAATATGTACATATGTAAGTGTTATGAGCTTCTCAATCCTGCGATTCGGATACGAGTAGGCCTAAGCCATGTATAAATGTATGTACATATGTATATATCTTTTATATCTTATTATTCCACATGTTTAATTGTCTCTTCTCTTATAGTTTTGTTTACACTTACATACATAAGTAGATCTTCAATTACTTTTAAATGACCTCTACTTTTCGCGGTTTAAATTTACCCTACATTCCTAAAAGACTCAATATACATATGTACATACAAATAACGCTGCCATGTCAAAATGGTTATATTAACGTCATCATAACCGACTTTATAATCATAGGCATATTGACAGTCTTATTATACATAAGTGTTTATTAATTTGCAAAATAAAAACTATCCACACTATAAAATTTGCATGATTCCTCTACTCATGAAGGAATATAAAGTCAAAAAACCTGTCTTAGTGACTTGCCAATTCGTTTCTGAATAAATTTATAGTAATCAGTGTTTATGGAAACGATGGCATGACGAATATCGAAATAAATTCATCTACTATATAGTATGTATGTAATAAGTTGTTTATAGTTTGCAAATTTAATATTATGCGTGTCAAAGGCCAAAATTTGTTAACAAAAATAAAAGCCTAGAGCCAATATAAAGCACAACCTAACGATAGATAAAATAATGTGACGAAGTCAATGGGCCTTACTAACAACGAATCATTAGTCGTGACTTAAAAAAGGTGTCGACTTAAATATTAATACACACTTAAGTCTAAAGTGTACTAATAATGTTTTAATAGTCGACTTTTACTTAAACTTGGCTCTTTCAAAGAATTTACTACATTTTCATTGAATCTACTACATAATATTGGTTTGACGTTTCATATTTGCACTTGAATTTGAATTTTTATTTTCTTCCATGGTGCTATGAGGACAGTGGTTATAATTTAAAATTGAATTGAATGTTTATTTTAGATACCAATATCAGGAGACGCCTACACACTTGGCATTCGAAAGTCGAAATAAAAAAAATCAGCTGATATTATTTTCTTCGCTTGTTCATACATATAAAGCGGTGATACCAATGCACTGAAGTTAATACTCTTTGTTGGTTCCATTTTCCCTCCTAAATGGAAACTGGATTCCATAACAATCCTTTTTAAAACTCTAATATAATATTATTTTCATCAAACAATAACTTTGTATAACGAAATATGTAGTAATTAATTGTTTCAATGAAACATTCATGAAAAACACGTTTTGCTGTGAAGTATTTCAGTATATAATAATGAAGATTAAGGAATTTTGTAAATTCATGAAAATCGAACAACGCTTATACAGTTTCAGCTAAATTCAATTACCATTTAACGCATAATTTTAGTATTCTAGATACCAAATCTAATCCTTTTTAGTATTGTTCGTGCTATTAAATTAGTACATTGGCATTACTCTGGTCTTTAATGACATATTTGTAAAATTAAACATGACTTTCTGTACATTAAAATTTAACTCCTTACTAGCACTAAAGCCGACTATTAAATTCGTTATTGGTACACACATTTTGGAAAATGTGGAGATTATACTTAAGTCGTATACTAGTTTTGGTTGTTAGTAAGGCCCAATAAGTATACTTATGTATTTAAAGACAGAAAAACCACGCAGAGTAAATGATCTTAGGTCTGACGAAAGCATAGTATGTAGTGTGGCTAATTATGTAGTTGGTTACAAATGACAATCGGCTACTGATTTATATCCATATGATATTTAATTATGTAAATTGGGTATTTGTAGGCTTGATTGAAGATGGTCGGTATGACTAGATACTACCAATGTATTTCAAGCAACTGGAGATACCCTGGTAAAGAGTATGCTCGTACTTGTCTGCAAACTATGTTTACATATGTGTAAAAAAGTATGTCGAATGAAAAAATCTGTAAAAAAAATAAAGTTCACTATTGGATCGGATGTACTTGTACATTTATGCTGAAGGTTTATAAATAATTCAGTACTGAAGTTCATATAAAATAATTAATGCATGAACTTTAACCCATTTTCGTACACATGAGGCGTAGTAAAATGGCAGTGGGAATTCGCATTTTTGAAGGTACTACCGCCATAATTCGTTGAAAACTTTTTTTTTTAAAAAAAACTTTCTTAACATCTCCAAATACAACGTTCATTACTTTTGACTTGATGACATGGTTGTCACTTAAAGAAAAAATTTGCAACGAAATTTGAAAAAAAAAGTTACCAAACGAATAACAAAATTACCAAAAAATTAAAGCTAAGAACATAAAGATACGATTCGCCTTGAACGAATCGTCTTCACTCCACGCTTAATTTTGACTTTTCTCTGATTTGCGAGCTTGTAACACCATCCATTCGTATGTCACCGCTTTTTGGTCCTTCAATTTTGAGTTAAGAGGATGTAATTTCATATCTGGGCTTTCCAGAAAACAATACAGTACAAGTGTAAATTTTTTTTAAATCCGCCCATTGCCACGCCCACTTTTTCAAACCTTCACTAAATTATAGATCAATTTTGGCCACGCCCACTTCGTTTTCATCAAATAACCAATTTTGATGAAATTTTACATGTAATATCCTCAAACGTTCGAAGTTATCGTCGCAGTTCAGTAAAAAAATTCAGTACGGCCACCCCCACTTTATAAGGGCTAGATAGGAAGGAGGATAGGTTATCATACGATCCGTTCCAGACGGATCTTTTATGTATGTGTTTAGTTGGAATACAGCGTACAAAATTGAGGTAGGTTCGGATTGTAGAGTATGATACATACATACTTAATTAGTAAAACTAGAGGTTCGTATTAGCGTGATATTCGGATTAAAGGTGATTCGAATTAGCGAGCCATTACTGTATATAAATATATTATGTATGAGAAATTTATAAAGTGTTTCACCGCCTATATTTTTTTTCATTTTTGTCAAGATATGCAAATATTGGAAAGTTTTAAAAGTGGACAATTTAATACGGCATAAATTTGCATATACCTTATATTCCTCATATACCGATATAAGTATGTACATATGTACGTATTTTTCCTGCAAAACGTGGTCTGCCATCTAACCTCCTGATACGTGCACTTTTACACGGTGGGTTTTTCTCTGCAACACAAGAATTTCCTGGAAAGGGAGTTGAAAAGTGCAGGGGGTAGACCGAGTCGCATGGGTAGAAGATTTCTGTGGAATTTTTGCGTGTTCGTAATTTTATTCATTTACTTTATTCTTGTGTTCTCAGCGTTGCGTTCGTGTCAAAAAGACCCTCAGAACACAGCGATGTATGAATGAAGTGTACTTAGAAAGACAGTTCATGTTGTAATTGGTGATCTTCGTTCTTCAAAATGGAGGAAATTCTCAAGCAACAATTTGAAAGAAAGTAATAGTCGTAGGTAATCTGAATTTATCTAGCAAATTCTACGTACATACATATATATGTATGTGTTTGTATTCAGTTTCTTTGTAACAATTCATATACAAAGAACTCAAAGCAGCTTTCATTTGTCTTATGTTATGGATTACTTCTGTTATACTTATATCCTGTATCCTTTTTTAAGTTCTCCATCGTATTAATGTCAAGTTTGATTCAAATCTTGAGTCCGAACTTTTTCAGGAAACCAATATTTACCCTATATGTAATATGGAATATGAAATGTCTCTAATTTGGTCTTCCAACAAGATAATGACCCAAAACACACCAGTCAAAAACCCAAGGAGCGGTTTCCCTTTCGTGGGAAAGGGATTGAGCTTAAACCATGGCCAGCACTGTCGCCTGAGCGCAATCTTACATGAAATCTATGCGGCCATGTCAAAAATTGGTTTGTGATGAACAATCGAGATCAATGCCAAGTTTTCGAAAATGCATGAAGTAAGATTGCTGCGAAGAGGTGGCTAGATCTGTAGGGCTCAATGCAACGTCGTTGAAAGGCTGTCTTAAACAACAAAGGGTTCTCAACAAAGGTCTGAGAAAAATTTCAGCTTTAAATTAATATTTTAATAAATCTACTTTTTAATTTTTTGTTTTTTCTTAGGCCCAATGCACACGGAGCAACTTGAAAAAAACTGATAAGCTAGTTTGATTTAAGTCACACCCTGTGTAATCAAATGGGACGCCGCACACGATGCTACTGGTTGAAAACTCGTTTGCGATTCACAAAAACCAGTTTGTAACCAGTTGTCTGTTGATTTGCATGTCGGGTTGCCTATTGATTTCAGTTTCTAGTTGGTCGAAGATGAGCGAACAGACCAACCTGTTGCTGGTGGGGAAGGTTGAAAAACATCCTATTTTGTACAATTATCACCTTCCCGGTTATTCGAAGAAAAATGAAACAGAGAAGGCGTGGATAGAAGTCGGAAATGTCGTAAAATTTGTGTTTTGCTTCTGGATTGCAGGGCAAACCACTTTCACAAGTTCCATATAACTTTCTTTAGTCATTCTGTAGAATAAGAATAAAAATTTCGAATCAGAAAGTTCTAACTGTTTAGCAGCAACATACAAACGGTTCTGAAAATTGTTTGCAAGGTATGTTTGTACCCAAAACTTTCTTGCTATTCTTCTCCTTCTTCTGAGATAGTAATACAACATGATGGTTTCATCATCGCTCGAGTCTTCCGAAGACATTTCACGCCCGGTATCCATGACTACACTGAACGAACTAGAGATTTTGATTGGTGGTGAGTTTCCTCTTGTGTGGAGTCAAGTCACCGCTGAGTCCGTAACTGGTGTAGTGAATCGGATGCGCTAAAGATAGAATTATGTCAACCAAAAAGGACAACCAACACCGGGATCTCGAACCTGTACGACTTTGAGGTAGTTTAAGACTTAGTTAATCTAGACTCCTCTAATTACTCAAACAACGTCATCAGATCTAAGATCTAGCGAAGAACATTTAACTATCGTAAAACGCTTTTCATCCAAGTCATACATTATGATGAAAAAGCAGAGACCTTGTCAAAAATGAATGAAAAATCCTTTCAATCACCTGAATAAAACTATGAGCAAAAACATAAGTAGAATTTAATCAGAATCATCGAGATGGATAGACGGATACTTTTCACTTTCATTCAAGAGAGAGAACAAGTTCATCTTAGACAGCCCTAAACTGAAGACAGCTAGCTAACAGTCAAATTTAAATTCGAATTACGATGAACCTGCGAGAGCAGACTCTTGTTTATTTCTATGTGCATATATGCCTACATATGTATATACTTTCTGGGATCTATCTATCTATATATTATTTGTTTATATCATAAACTATGCAATATGTAAATATTTGTCCAAATTAATGTACCGAATTGGATAGGGTTCACAAATATTTAAGTAGCTAATTTTGCAGATACATATTGTGAGATATTGAATATCTCATGCTTTCAAAACAGACAATGAAGAAAATTACCTGTGACGAACAAACATTCATATCTATCTGAATATAATGAGTGAATAAATAATTATGTTAATCCTATTGACATTCCAAACAGTTCAAAACTACTATTGTTTGAAACCAAGTATTATTCATTAAAAAATTAGTGTTAATAATAATTTGATTTCATAACCATAAATAAATTTTATGTATTAGTGGTGTTATATAATTAATTGTCAAACGATATTAATGTAATTACTTGTCACTGGAGCTAAATACTGACATTACACACATATAAAGGGTTTTTCTGCTTTTAAATATTACAGCTTGAGTCTCGGGTTTAAATACCATCAATGACATTAATTATGGAACACAACATAAGGCGGCAATTTGGGGTTCGATGTTGTTCCTGAAGTCGTCTAAAGTCCTGGCTTATTGGCATATACCGAGGACTTTAGTTCTTGGGGCAAAGTAGTCTTGATTTGAAAACGTATATGTATATACATATATACAGTGCCGGAAAAAAGTTTGGAAACATGTTAAAGAAACTTATACTTTTAGCTCTATCGTAAAATATACTTAGTTTGTAGCTTTGAAATTTCGTATGGAAATACGCTATCATATTCTTTAATCAATCTTTAAAAAATTATTGATATATGGTAGCACTAAGAAAAGTTCATTCAATTTTATCCACTATACTTGGTATCACTCGCGGAAAAAAGTATGGAAACATAACAGTATTTGCTGTCAAAGTTTATAGTGGAACCGTTTTAAATACAGTAAATATCTGTGGCAATTAGCTGTTGTGTAAATTTTCATTTTAGCCTGAATTAGATTTAAAAAAAAACATACAGAAAAGCTACAATCCGTCTGGAACGGATCGTATGATACCCTATCCTCCTCTCTATTAAGTGGGCGTGGCAAAATTGCATTTTATACTCAAATATAGCTATAATGTCGAACATTTGAGGATGTTACATGTAAAATTTTATCAAAATCGGTTTTTTTATGAAAACGCCCCCAAAAAGTGGGCGTGACCAAAACTGTTCTATGGGTGAATTGTAGGGAATCTGTATACCTAAATATTTGGTCTTAACGAAATTTTTCAGTTTCATATAATTTAGTGAAGTTATAAAAAAGTAGGCGTGGCAGTGGGCGGATGTAAAAAAATTTTACACTTGTACTGTATCTTTTTCTTGGAAGCCCAGATATGAAATTTCAGCGTCCTAGTTAATAATTGAAGGCCCAAAACTCGGTTTTGTGATGAAAACTCCCCCAAAAAGTGGGCGTGGCCAAAACTTTTGTATGGGTGGATTGTAGGGAATCTGAATGCCTAAATATTTGGTCTTAACAAAATTTTTCGGTTTCATATAATTTAGTGAAGTTATGAAAAAGTGGGCGTGGCAGTGGGCGGATTTCAAAAATTTTTACACTTGTACTGTATCTTTTTCTCAGAAGCCCAGATATGAAATTTCATCGTCCTAGCTCAAAATTTAAGGCCCAAAAAGCGGTGACATACGGACGGACGGACGGACGGACGGACGGACGGACGGACGGACGGACGGACGGACGGACGGACGGACGGACGGACGGACGGACGGACGGACGGACGGACGGACGGTCATCGCTCAATCGATTTCGCTATTGATGCTGATCACGAATATATATACTTTATAGGGTCTATCTCGATTATTTCTCTATGTTACAAACTATGTGTCAAACTTAATATACCCTTAGGATAGGGTATAAAAAAAGAATATCAGAATGCCCAAGTGCAAGGTGTACTCAAGACTGTTGCCGTTATGACTGTTTTCCAGTCAGATCTGACTGGATTGATATGAATTTAGCTAGATGATTTTTTAAAATCCAGCCGGCTGGTTTTTTAGCTGGATTTAATTTTTATACCCTATCCTAAGGGTATATTAAGTTTGACACATAGTTTGTAACATAGAGAAATAATCGAGATAGACCATATAAAGTATATATATTCGTGATCAGCATCAATAGCGAAATCGATTGAGCGATGACCGTCCGTCCGTCCGTCCGTCCGTCCGTCCGTCCGTCCGTATGTCACCGCTTTTTGGGCCTTAAATTTTGAGCTAGGACGATGAAATTTCATATCTGGGCTTCTGAAAAAAAGATACAGTACAAGTGTAAAAATTTTTGAAATCCGCCCACTGCCACGCCCACTTTTTCATAACTTCACTAAATTATATGAAACCGAAAAATTTTGTTAAGACCAAATATTTACGCATTCAGATTCCCTACAATCCACCCATACAAAAGTTTTGGCCACGCCCACTTTTTGGGGGCGTTTTCATCACAAAACCGATTTTTGGGCCTTAAATTTTTAACTAGGACGCTGAAATTTCATATCTGGGCTTCCGAGAAAAAGATACAATACTAGTGTAAAATTTTTTTACATCCGCCCACTGCCACGCCTACTTTTTTATAACTTCACTGAATTATATGAAACCGAAAAATTTTGTTAAGACCAAATATTTGGGTATTTAGATTCCCTACAATTCATCCATAGAACGGTTTTGGCCACGCCCACTTTTTGGGGGCGTTATCACCAAAAAACCTATTTTGATAAAATTTTACATGTAACATCCTCAAATGTTCGACATTACAGCTATATTTGAGTATAAAATGCAATTTGGCCACGCCCACTTTATAGAGAGGAGGATAGGGTATCATACGATCCGTTCCAGACGGATTGTAGCTTTTCTGTATGTTTTTTTTTTGACTGCTTTTGAAAGTTTTGAATTGGCATTTTTTTCCAGTACCTTTTACAAATCAAAGTTACCATAAAAAACAAAAATAGAAGAAAAACTTTTAACGTGATTTTACTATTCTTGCTCTGAACTTGGAAACAATTTTCGCCCTATGCTCACGAGCTGAGAGAATATTTCAAGCACAGAATCATTCTGGTGTAAAGTTTTCAACTACAAATGCTGCGAATGAGAACCCGTACTCTGATCTAGCAAGATTAGCCATCTCAGAATTAGTGCTCCCTTTATCTAATGCAAAAGTCGGAAGTTATTTAGTTCTTAAACTTAACTTCACAATAATGTGTATGTATCTATACGTGAATGAAAATGGATTCTGTTATCATTTATCAATTATCGACACTCGCAACAAGGGCCTGTGTTATTTTTATTTCGCAGAAAGTTTATTCATGATTTTTTTTGCAATGTACTATTAGAATGAATTGTTAGACGCTATGCGTGTTATTCTTATTCTTATTGTTTTTTTTTTTTTTAAACTAAATTTAATGTACGAGTATATACGAGTACATACATTCATGTAAGTACATACATACATATGTGCAAATATGAAATAAAGTGAATTCTATATTACCTTTATGTCGAATAAAATATTTTCTTGGCTGGATTTTTAGCTGGTTTTGTGCTTAAATTTTTTTGACTGGTTTTTTTTCAGTCAAATCTGACTGGAAGGACAATTTTAAAACGGCAACTCTGGTACTCAACAGATTTGAAAGAAAAAATTGTTTCGATGTACAATATTGGGATGAAACAAATACAAATTTCACGTGATTTGAACATACGAAGAGGGACAATTTCAAAGATAATAAAAAATTTCCACCAGCGAGGGACAGTCGAGTGTGCACCCAAATCAGGCAGGCCGAGAAAAACAACAACCACCACCGACCGCATAGTTCAGAGGATGTCGAAAAAAAAAGCCCGAAAAAACTGCGACTGAAATCAATGCCGAATTGAAGAAAAGAGGTATTGCACAAGTAACCGACCGCACAATTAGAAATAGACTGAGGGAAAGTGGACTTTTCGGAAGATCTCCTTTAAAGAAGCCACTTTTATCGAAAGTGAATATGGTAAAGAGGCTCAATTTTGCAAAGGATCATGTTTTTTGGACTCCAGGGAACTGGAATACAGTGTTGTGGAGTGATGAGTGCAAATTCCAACTATTCAGAAGCGATGGAAAACATTACGTGAGGCGACCAAGGGGTGAAAGATACAATGTAAAGTATCAATTACCAACCGTAAAGCATGGTGGAGCTTTGGTAATGGTCAGGGCATGTTTTTCACGAGCTGGAGTTGAACCAATTTTTCGGATAGATGGAATAATGGATCGGTATCGTTACTTGGAAATACTACAAAACATTGTGCTTCCATATGCTGAAGAAGAAATGCCAATTAAGTGGATTTTTCAGCAAGACAACGATCCGAAGCATTCTTCTATGCTGGTAAAAGATTGGTTCCAACAGGAAAAACTGAATATTTTAGAATGGCCATCTCAATCCCCGGATCTTAATCCAATAGAACAATTGCGCGAACACTTAAAAAAGGAACTTCGAGCCAACAAAAATTTCTAATAAGAATGCACTTTATGAAGAAATTGTACATGAATGGCAAAACATCCCAGTTTCAATTTGTGAGAAATTGGTGGATTCTATGGAAAGGAGATGCAGAGCAGTTCTCAAAGCAAAAGGGGGAAGCACTAAATATTAACAAAAACTCTTGTTATTACAGAGAAATAAACATTACTTTTATGAAAAACTACATGTTTCCATACTTTTTTCCGTAAGTTTTATGAGGTGTTGTCTCAATTTTTGGTAGATATTTTTTTCCAGTTGCCGTACAGCAATGTTCTTCTAAAATTTGAAGAAGAATATTAAAATGTATTTTTATACCAATTTTCATTAACGTAAGTATAAGGGATCTTATGTTATCAGTTCTAACTAAATTGTGAATCTCTAGACATCCATGCTCTGACTAAAACCAATCTAATCCCAAACATAAGGAGCCAGAAGCTATTCCCCTCCCACGTTTAATATTTTCCTCGATGATGATCTTACCCACCCATAGCTGACTCTGCTTGTCGAAATGTCCTACTGGCCAATTACAATAGCCTTCTTCTAAACTCGACTTAATTGCAACAAAAATAAAATGCCAGTTCACAGTTTCCTTTTTGGCATTATGTGTAGTTATATCCTTCCAGTTCAACCTATCGAATCCTATCAACTTGCTATCAATGCGAACCCACTTGACGATATCCTTATTTCTGACGACTTTAATTTGCCCCAAACCAATGGACTTCATCAGATGATTACTCCTTTTTCACCGCTTTATATACCAAACTTGAGGTACCAACCTCAGTTTTACTTTGTCCCCACATTCTATCAACTATTGATAACTACCAACCTCCAGTTCTTCACTCATTATTCTACAACTCTCCATGACAGTCCTCTCATTCCGAAGGTATTTATACTTCCCTGCCTTTCGCAAACAATTCATCAATAGCTGACACCTCCTTTGTGCTGGACCCATCCTACTTCAGTTATCTAATTAACTTCTCCACTGGCTTTTTTCCCTCCAAAACTTTCAACCCGTCTCCAATTATAATATAATAAGTACTGTTTCTTAAGAACCGTTTCACAAGGAGAATATCCTCAAGTTTGGAAGACCTCTTTCATAACACCAATACATTAAATTAATAACTAATTATCGCCCCATTGCTTAAGTTTCTCATATAGCCGAACTCTTCGAAAGCATTTTATATGAAGCCTTAAGCTTTCAGTACGAGTCTCTTATTTCCACCAGCCAACATGGCTTCCTTAAAGGCAGGGCAACTACTATACACCTCGTCGAAGTTGTGTCCTTTGCCCTTTCATCTTTAGAAAATTCTAATAAAGTCGATGTTAGTGCAACAAATCATCAATTAATCTTCTTCAAAATGTCTACCCTCGACTTTGAACCCATATTGTTAAAATGAATATCTTGTTACCTGGAAACCTGTTTATATGCTGTCATTTCATAAACTTATTCATCTTGGTGCCTCAAAAATTGCTTAGAGCTCAACAGCACCAAATGCCAATCTGTTACTTTTTGCTTTTATAAGAACAATCCTTGTAATTTACGATCCCCTCGTCTTTTCTATTTACCAACTCACCGTACCTCTTATGGCTCCAACGAACCAATTTCCCGTGGGTTTTCAATATGAATCCGCACTCCACCTTGTTAAATATTAGATACATACTAGATAAATACAAATATTAATACGAGTATAAGATAAACACATACACTTATTTAAACA
This sequence comes from Xylota sylvarum, assembly GCA_905220385.1. Classification (NCBI taxonomy): domain Eukaryota; kingdom Metazoa; phylum Arthropoda; class Insecta; order Diptera; family Syrphidae; genus Xylota; species Xylota sylvarum. Next base: position 64,490,501 of record LR999958.1, on the reverse strand, counting down.
AATATTTCATCGCGAGGGGGGTTCAGCCGTAGGTACTCGGCTCAATCGTGTTGGGAGCCTGTTGTGCTGCGTTTCGTTGTCGCTCCTGTCTTCGCTCCTTTTTCATAATGCTTGTCAGAGTGTCACTAATTGCTTCCCGAACCTTCTCAGTGATCATCGTCAAGTTGTATGGGGTTAATTCATCTCCCAGTTGGTTCACCAGCAGGTGCGGTTCTGAGCTGCATATATCGTGGGCAGTGTGAATGTGATGTGTTCCGCATCCTCCACTGCTTCCGTGCACGTTGAACAATAGGGGTTGTCGTTGTGTACAAACTTATGCTGGCAGGGTCAGAAGCATCCATGGCCAGTGAGTCAGGTAAAAATTTAGCTCCTATATTGGGTCTATATTGGGTATCAATCTCTATGTCCACCTGACTTTATCAGAGTGACATAATCTCTCTTGCCATTCTTCCAGACTTGTTCTTGGTGGTACTTCAGTATTACTCCAACTCTTTGCTGTTGTCGTTGTTCTTTCGGCATTGTATCTCTGTTGCACTTCTTAAGCAAAAAGGTTCATTGGTTCTATGCCAGCCACTACACATGCCGCGAAGTAGGAAGTTATTCCGAAGGCGCTGCATATTCTTTTTGTATGATATTGGATGCGCCAAGAGTACTCGCTAAGAGTAATCTCTTTTTTTGTTTCGGTCCCCCCATATTTTGCATAATTACTGCCAGTGCAGCCGTTGCCTTCGCTGCCTTATTAGCTCCTTGTTGCAGGTGCTGCATATAAGTTAGCTTTGCATCTATGGTAATGCCAAGGTACTTCAGCTCTGATTTGGAAGCTACGATGTGATTGACCACGGTTATGCCTTGAGGAACGCCGCCTGTGACGTTATAGTGCCTCGAACCTCGATCGTCGGTGTCTTAGAACGATATCCTATATCTAAAATAGTCCGCCATTATCTTCTCCAGGTATTCTGGTACTCTCTTGGCGGTAAGAGCTCACAGGATGTTTCTCCAGCTTACGATGTTGAAGGCATTCTTGACATCCAGCGTGATGATTACGCAGTACTGTTTACTTACATGAGGGATCTTGCGATGGTTTACTACCTTTTAGTAGGAGGAGCATTCTTTGTGTCTTCCACTGAGCGCAAATTGATTGCTGCTTTCAAGACAATGTTTAGAATTCCATCGACGCCAGACGACTTTTGGTCCTTGATTTTTGCGCAGACTTGCAGGACATCCTGTGCAGTAACAAGGGGTATTAGTAACGCCCCCGTCACATTTACCCTCTCCGTTTGTCCCTCTATTTCTTATTGATGTGGGAAGAGTACAGCCAGCACGTTTTCAAGAAAGACTGTGAACGTAGGCGAGAGTTTTCGCTCACCCTTCATCACCACCACTTGGTTTCCCACGGATTTTGGTCGTCTTCGTTACACAGTTCGATAAAGCTTCTCTTTCTACTATACTTCATTGAAGTTTTTAGTTATATCTGGGCAGTTGTTAATCTCTCGTCGAGTTCCCCATGGCTTTCATCGTTCCACTAGTATACTGGTGGTCGTTGCGGAATTTCTGTTGCATAGATGCATCACAGACTCTTGTCAATCCTCTTCTAAGCTGATTCGCCTTTATAAGTCAGCTCATTCCCGGAATCCGCGAGAACTATGCCCAACGATGCGAACGTCTGCAGGAGTCTTTTTCTTCTGGGGTTTGTGGTACATGAAACCCATTCTACTGCCCACGCATTGAGATCGCCTACAATGGTTGTCTACGGTGGTTGTCAACTATTCGCCCAAATTTTTCTTACTTGATGCTGTGAGGCGTGCAGCAGTCATTTGTATATGCCATTTACTTTGACTTATACATATCCTTGCTGGCGCGTCGTCATTTTCTCTTCGAATGCTCGATTATTTCTCTATGTTACAAACTATATATAAAACTTAGGATAGGGTATAAAAAAATGCAGTATGCCACGCTTATAGATCATCAGCCCCACATAAAGCTCAGTGTAACTTTTAAAAAAAAATTGTTGATAGTTCCTAGAATTCGAACCTTAATACGCTGCACTAACCAGGCACCAACTGATAGATGGGATATCAATCGTTTTGTTTTTTTTTTTTGTTATTGGTTCACTTATCAGAACCGTCAGGAGGGTTTAGCAATCATTTTAATGTAAGAAGTGTCCCGTGTAGTAATACCATCGTGTATTTTGTTGCCAGTTTTCGACAAGATCGGAGTATGTTTCATCATGGACAAAGTGGAAAATCTGCATCCGGTCATTCCTAAGAAAATATGTGTAAGCTGTGTAGAGGCATTTGTTGATGAACACACTTCGACATCGACCAGGCGAGGCTCCTCCCAGCTGAGCGTCCCACGGATCTCTTTATAGAAAATTTTAAAAAGGGATTTGTAATATTATGTCAGACGAAGCCCATTTCCACCCCAATGGCTTCGTCAATAACCAAAATTTGCGCTTCTGGAGTAAGGAAAATTTTCGAATAATTCAAGAGATGCAGGTGCATCTACTTAAAATCACAGGCTGGTCTGGTATATCGGTTGCAAAGTCATTCTACCCTATTTCTTTGAAAACATGATTGGAAATTCAGTACAGTACAATTCAGTACAATGGGAACGAGTGTAGCAGGGATACTTATCCCGAGGACATACAACCGGAGAACCATAACTATTGTTGATAAATGTTCCTATAACGAATAATATCAAAAAATGGAGACATATACATAGGTTGGATTGCTCGGTCTCCGGACTTAACAGCTCCAGACTTCTAGTTATCTAAAGTATTGACACAATAAGTTTTGCGAAAACAAAAATGTCGATCACCTAAAGTAAATTATTTTCTATTCCTAACATCACAAGACTTTCAAAAATTAAGCTTTAACATTCCTCCAACTAATTATTCAAATTTAAAATCCACTAAATATTAATGAGCCACTCTTTATTTTATGAAGTCAAGCCGCTGCAATTTATAAAAGAGGACAAGTGTAAAGTGTTATGTGTTGTCATATCATACTTATCTAAACTCTGTCCGAGATGATTAAAAAGAACATTTACCCAGCCCGTTTTGAATAAACGGAAATCTTCTGTTTACGGTTAAAATACTGCCTTGTACCATGTAACGTCTTATCCAAAACAATAATTCGCTGATAATAGTAACTCTTCTCTTCGCCCATAAAACTGGATATGCAACGTACTATATTAAGTTTATTCTGGCATTGCAATCATTGTTAAATGTAGTATAACCAACAGAGTTGAACCTAATGCTCCCAAAACACAATGCTGTCTAGTGTCAATAAAACGAAACCTGAACTTTGAATATGCAGATACGAACGGTCGTCAGCGCACTCTAAACTTCTTTTTGGATACAGCAAAAGGTACAGATAAATAAAGTGCACGACTGGGTCGTACGTGCTTGCACCTTAATGCTATAAGTTTATAATCGTATAAGCACTGAAATTCAAGTGTTTTGTAAAAACGCCATCCTAAAGTGGGCCTGGCCTTATATGATGTTAAGGTGAATTATAGAGATTTTCATAGCCTATGAACTATGTTTTAACAATTTTTTTGATTTCTAGTAAAAATTTTAAAAAAGTAAAATTTTTGGAAAGTGGTCGTGGCAGTTTCAAAACTTGGTACGTTATGTCTTTACATTTGTCATACCCACTTCAAATACTAATTTTAAGCCCAATTGCTGAAGAAATGGCTGATATACACCCAATTCGTAAGATTACCGTTATACGCATTTTTCGCGCAAAACGTGGTATGCCACCTAGTAGCATATGCCCAAACTAACTCACATATGAAATTTTATCAAAATCGTTAGAGCCGTTTTCCAGAAAATCCATTTTAGTGAAATCGGCGTTAAGTAAAGTACCCTTAATTTTGAGGTTAGAACGAAAATTCCAATTTCGCCTCTAGGGATCATCCCACAGACCCCAGATATGAAGTTTGAAGCAAATCCGTCCACCCGTTTAGGCTCCAGTCGAATATACAGACAGACAGACAGACAGAGAGACAGACGGACAGACAGACAGACAGACAGACAGACGGACAGACAGACAGACAGACGGAATTGGCGGACCCACTTTTTTGGACTTCTCCATCATAGTAATGTCAAGTTTGATTAAAATCTCGAGTTCGAAATTTTTCACGAAACCAATACTTGCCCTATAGGTATACGTGCAAGTAAAAATTGTATTGGTATCGCCAATTTTCGAAAATCTATTTCTTCACAGGCTGCGTTCATGTTCACTGAGGGCCGACACACAGTTAATTGGAAATGTAAATGCGTGAATTAATGTATAAACTTGTTCAATAGGTACTCATATGTATATTCAGCTTACCTTTCAATTAACTGATCGTTCAATATTGTATAAACTTGGCTAATTTGTCGTAAACTACAAAATCAAACCATTTTTCAGTGAATGATGAGATCAACCAGTAAGGTGATATGTAAATTCACAGCGCAGACAGTTTAAGATCAGTAATCTTAAATTTAAGTGACTACGAATACATATGTATGTATGTATGTATGCCTCTTCATTATGGACATAAATTACAAACGAATTAAACTGCGATGATCAATAATACTAACGCCTAATAAAATTGATTTCGGAATGCGAATGTGGGTAGTTTCATGTTTTTTGCATGAAAATAAAACTCGATTCAGTTTTCAAAAAAGTTGAAATGATTTAGAAAATATAATCGTTGCATGTCTGTATATAGCAGATAATTTGAAAATTAATCAAAATACGTAAATAAACTTCAAAGGATATATCAAATCCAAATTGCGTATCCCTTCCAACCACCAAACTAGCTCTGATCCATAATCGTAGTATGTACTAGTGTCTGACAAAAGAACGACCTAAATAACCTTAAGTTTATCAGAATCCACAAGAAGCAATAATTCACAACTCAGATTCAAGCAATCTACAATCCATTCCTTATATTCGACAGCAACAGCATCGAACTAAGGCACCAAACTAGATGCAAAGACATCTCAGATTCACAACGTAGCCACAACCTTATTTCCAATCCAGAAATATCTCAATAAATATGAATACAAGTTTTCGATGTTATATCGAACGGCATGGATGGAGTCAGCGGTGGCATCTACAGTCCCAATTAGGTTGGACGAAGTGAATACTTTGAGGTATCTCGACATAAACGAATACCAGGTCTATAAGGAACTCCCAGGGCTAGTCAGTGCTGTTGGTTGTTGCTCTTGGTAGATGACCTCTGTTGTATAGCCCTGGGTACTGGTTGACAATTGCATATGTATGCGATTGATTGTTTCTTTTTCGGTTGCGATATATTATATACGGTAGTGTGTATTGTATGGGATAACTTATTTGGTTCGTGATCTCCTATCGGCCAGTGCCCCGTACTTATCGCTGTTATTCTGGCAATATCTTTGCGCATCCTGTTTAATAGAGCGATAGTTTTAATCTTGTTATAGCTAGGCCACATTTTTCTAAATATAACGCAGTCCGTCAACTTCGACCATTTAGGGTTCGCCTTTCTAAGAAAGATTGAGGAAATGTTTGCCTTAATTGCTCCGAGTAGGGTGTAAACTAGTTCCGCAAGTGAGCAGTGGAGGGCTGAGCCTTGCCTAGTCAGTTCATCAGCGTGTTCGTTGCCAACAACATTTCTGTGACCTGGAACCCGGTCCAGGGTTTACCATAAATTGACTATCTACCGAGGCCATCGCCTTTCAGCATTCCATAGCACTAGTTAGTTGATGCTATATCGTGGAGATGCCTGAATAATTCTTGTGCTAACCATAGAGACTATCAAGCGACTTAATGGAGTTTATTATAAGAGATACACCAGCCTTTTATGGTAAATCCCCTCAAATCGATCCGGCACGTCCACGGACTATGCGCACATTGTAAAGGTGCTATTCAAATACTTAAATCTGTCCATGCGCGGTACAAGGCAGATGCAACAATGGCTTCAAATTAATAGACTGTACAGCAGGTCGTAATACGTTGATTAGTAGCACTAGGTTCTCAAAATGTCTAATCCATACAACAGCCTGGTTATCTTCAGATGGTCGAACCGAAAAATAAATCAACCCTGTTCTAATAGATGTGAACTAAGCATCAATCATTCGGAATCTGAACACATTTCGAGTAACAAACGTTGTACCTGACCGTTTTCTCGTCAAAGTCAGAGTCAAATAAGAAGGAGCTGAAAAAGGCCAAAAAGAAGGGACTTAAAATTGGACGCTTTATTATGACTGGTGTAGCCACAGACTACAAGGACCGATAAGACGCCACACATAGTCTCCCAGCTCACGGAAATCGAATTGTGGCGCGACAGAAACAACATCCGGCACCAGTGTAGATCAACTATAGACAAAATATTTGCACTAAGACAAATTCTAGAAAAGACCAAAGAATTTCAAGTCGAAGCACACCACCTTTTCATTGACTACAGGAGATCTACAGGGCGAAGGCTGAATGGAACCGTATCGCGTCACATTGTAGAATACGCGATGGACCGTGCAGTTTGGAAGCAGCTCTTCTGATATTCTCTAAACACGCACCACTTTCGACAAGGAGTTGCGCTATCATGTGACTTCTTCAATCTCCTGCTGGAACAGATATTGCAGGTTTTAACATGGAAGGCACTACCTTTAACAAATCCGCTCAGTCGCTGCGATAAGCAGACGACATAGACACCATCGATTGCTCCCAGCGTGTAGTTTTAGGTGCTTTCACGGCAATCGATGAGCAGGCGAATAAGGACAAGAAAAGATACATGCATTGTGGGCGCCTTGGCTCAAGTTGTTAGTGCATTGGACTACGGAGCGACGGGTTCGGGGTTGAAATGTTGAATCCCCAGACAACACCTAAAATTTCTTTCACGGCCACACCTCTCGCGAGCGTCTGATAAACACCCGAGTGTATGACAGTCATCAAAAAGCTTCTCAAAACAAAAATTGCTCTTCAGATACTGCATTAAATAGTAGGCTCTTTCCCTTCGTGTAAAGAATATAACACACACAACATGAATGGTTGTGAGAAGGTAGGCCCTGGGTCCTACGGACCTGTCGCGCCAAATACTTACTTTTTGAAGATACAAATGTACATGCTGTCAAACAAAATACCATCAGCCTTAGAGCCTTCATAGCTGCAACCTCGAGGTAGTTAAGGAACTTCTTCGGAACCTATATATGTATTTCTAAACTACAAATGACACCTTAGTCAAGATTCGATGAAGGCTCAGCCTTGGAACCCGTTGTTACTACGGATTGGCAAAAGAAATGAGGTTAAAACTCCTTCTTCGAAAGATGAAATGTCTGCTCTACCAGACCCTAAACCTATCAGTTTTGCTATACAGGAAAGCAGACTTGCTGAGTTTTGACGAAAAATTGTCCGTCCCAACGTAAACACGACGGTCAAGGATAGAAGGCTGTACCGTCTCAGGTAGAGACTCTACACGGGTCGGGAGCACGTTAAGTACATAAGTAAGTTATTATTTCCTATCATATAAATAACTTAATGAGGATGAAAGGAGTAAGTCCATTCCACGAAAAAAGATACAATTCATGTTGCTCAGGGCTCAGCGATACTTCAACTATTAAGACGTTTATGGCTGTAACCATAACTATCGCAGGTTTGGTTTCTGACTCTCGACAAATTATATTCTATTTATATACAGCATAAATCAATGGAAACAAAATTGCCATCACTACAAGCTGCAGGAATTCCTGAAAAGGACCGAAAAGTCGAACCTGTCAAACTAGTCATTAAAAATAAGCACAAACACAAAACGGAAATTCAATAAATCAAATAAATGACAAATGCAAATTGTCTTTTCTCATGAACTCCCTTTGCTGACTTGTATCCCAACTACTGACAGATATTAATTTCAAGGAAGTGATTAAAGCAGAAATGGGTAAAAACATCCCTAGAAATGTGGATTTATTGTTTGAAATGATTGATTGATTTTTAGAAAGTTAATATACTTGGGATAGGGTCAAATAAAACACTGAAGTTCTTATATTCTTGCTTATTACTGTCAGACTTTCTTAGTTCTGGGAAAAGTTCTGTTTGCTCTAGGCGAGTCTTCGATATAACATTACCACCGCAAGATGCAATCATCGGATATAAAGTTAGTTCAAAATATTTGAGCTAATAATATATAGTAATAATAATAATGTGAACTTGCGCCCTTCGCAGACTAATAGGGGTGATGTTCAAATTTCCAGAGAAGTCAACAATACGATGAGCTTACTTTAGAAACTATGTATTTTGAAAATCAATCAATGACTTGGACTTGTCATGAAACTGAGCATGTAACAAAATTCAAAGATCTACTGAAATAAATTAATTTGAAGGGAACATCTTAACATCCATTAGACAGAGAGAAATGAGAAAAGGTTCTGTACATTAATCAGTAGATCCATTTGTTTTAAATTAAGCTGATGTAACAACACCTAACCTTCATGGAGTAAGAGCACTAGAACATTCACCCGCTACTGGAGGAAACGTTACAGTCAAATTTCGTCCCAATGCTATTAGATTCTCGGGGTCAACACCTGAATTAGTACGTCAAATTAAAACCTTGCACGAACTTCTCGACATATTCGAAGTAAACCTCCGCAAGGACCAGATATGCCAGTTGCTTCTGTCCAAGGGGTACGGCCTCCTGAATGTGCATCAGGGTAACCGTCCGTCCATGTAAAAAAAAAAGTGAGATGATGATGTAAAGAGGTCCATCATCATCTCTCGTGGATTATGACCATAGATTATGATTTGGGAGTAGCTAAATGGAATGTACTGGGGGCTGTGATCATCCCCTAAGTGATCATCTGGCTGTGATCTGCATCAAAGCTACATACATTCTTTAACATCAGCCTTATATATGCACACGCCCCTGCCGAAGAACCTCAAAAGTCTATCAAGGATGAGTTTTATGATATCTTAGATGGATCCTACGGAGCCTATCCTGTGTACGATGGCAAAAACGAGCTCGGCGACTTCTATGCAAAAATTGGTAAGGGAAGGATATTTGCTAACGGCTTGCAGCTTTCCGACTTTGTGTAATTATAATACTGTGACAAGTAGCAATTGGTTTCCGCATAAGAAAATCCCCACAATAACCTGGCTCTCCCCAGATAGTCGAACCGCCAACCTTATCGACCACGTGCTTATTGATGCGTCAAACATTTTGGATTTGCGCACCTTCAAGTGAGGAAATGTCGAGTAAGACCATCTTCCGGTCATAGACAACTTCAGAGTTTAACTTTTAAACGAGAAAAACCCCGATGAGGAAATTCAACATCAAACGGTCAAGCGCACTAGGAGCACCCACAGACTACAAAGAGCGATTCACCGAGGAACTCTTCACGATACCGTCACCTATCATGAACGCCAACGAGCCGTGGTTCTACTACCGCTCCATCATCAAGGAGGTAGCTTAAACTACCAAAAGCTACAAAGCACCCCCGGAAAAGAAATCTATGTTATGATGATGCGACAGAAGCGACATTTCTACAAGCGTTCCAAAGGAAACCAAAAGCCTCGTGCAAGGAAAGAGTTCTGAGCCAATAGACTAAAGGACACGAACGCCCTGCGTGGATAGAAGATGGCTTAGCAGCCAGCTCAAGGATATGGAGGAGCCTTGTGACAGAAACCTGAATCAAGCCAAGCAGTTGATTGTAGGCTTCAAACCCGGAACCCAGACTCTTCGAAATAGTGGAGGAAACCTAGTCACTGAATTGTGGATTTTTTTTGGGACCACTATCAGTATCTACTAATTGGCCTTAAAAGAATGAAAGAGGGATCGCAAGTTACCTTTGAGACAGCTATTAAGAAGCTAAAGAACAATAAACAATAAACAATAAAGGTGGCGGCCACCGATGGCTAGTCGTCGGAACTTTTTAAATATAGAATAAAAATATAAATCATTTGGAACTCTACAGGGTCCTGACCGAATACATTGACAATAATAGCTACAAATTCTATGTCATAGTGGTTGTGTGTTTTTTCTAGATGACAACATGTATTTTGTCTTCACCTTGTTTGCCGTTTTACGCTGGAAAATGCGCTAAATGAAGCTCTGTTTGGAAGTTCCATGAAATTCCATGCACCGGATTTTGGGTGAGGAGATAGGAGTAAGGAGATAGTATGTACAGTCACTCGGAAGGTAATAACTTTTATAAGTCAATCTAGCTGCTAGCTGCTGAGATATGCAGACGATATCGATATCATCGGACGTTCCCAGCGAGCCGTTGTAAAGCCGTTCACGGCAAATGAAACAAAAACTAGAGGTATAAGCCAGATGGTTAACGAAGACAAAACTAGATACATATATACTATCGACAAATAAAGCAAAAACAAAAAACAAAAACGTCACTTTCGGCAGCTATAACTTCGATATAATTAAAGAGTTCAACCACTTTGGAGAAAATGTTAACTCTACGATAAGCACCTTAGTGGAGATTCGACGAAGAATCGCTTTAGCAAAAAGCTGCCACATCGGTTTGGTAAAACAACTATGTTCAAAACTCCTAACACGAAAGACGAACGTAATGCTCTATAAAACAATAATACTACCAGTCCTATTATATTGTTCCGAGTGTTGTACGATGAGCAGGAAAGCGCAGCGCAACTATATGCAACCCAGAGCACTCTCTCTCTAATGCAGTTTATCTGGGGAATCAGAGAACGAGAAGCAGTTCAGTGGTTGGCATATTTCTTTTTGACGCCCTTAGTTTCCTCAGGTATACGTATTTGTTAAGTTTACAGTGCCTTGTAACGAAGCTTGTTACGTTGTTTAGGTTAATACACACATATTTCAAAGCTTTAGTGTTCATATGTTGCTCCCAACCATGTTTTAAGATCCAAGAACATACTTTCGAAACCAACAAACAAGAAATCTACTGTGATGCATCTCAAGACGACATTCGATCTTTTGCACCCGAGACGTTTCGACTAAAAATTCTTAAAGCCTTCCTTGACCTATCACATCCTGGAGGTCGACAATTTGTATGCACATGTCTCAATCACTATTGATACTGATCACGAATATATAATACATGTACATATATACTCTATAGAGTCTATACTATATGTCAAACTTAATATACCTTCAGGATAGGGTATAAACAAAAAATAAAAATATTTTGAAATACTTGCACAGTGTAAATTTAAGTTACTATAATTTGTTTTTAGATGCTATAAAAAAACTTACTTAAATTATAAGTTAAGCTCTCCCATGCTATTACCAAAGCTGTTTTTAGAGTGAATCACTAAAGTTGGTATCTCAACCACTTTGGCTTTCAGAAGAAAAAGCATAAAAAAATGGACTGACAAAGAATGGCCATTTTGTAAAAGCTACTTATACCAATTATTTGCACTGTGGGGCCGAATTGGTAATATGAGACGTACATTTTCTCAGAAAGTATAATTCATTCCGTAACTTTTGAAGCAATTGTCATTTGGGTCAGTGATTGCCAATTTTTCTTGTTCCTCGGTGCCCTTGTATTTCAATATTTTTTCGCAGCGCCCTTAACGTAAAAATACCTTAAAAAGCACGAATCATTAAAATAATGATATAGTAATACCTACTTGTAGAACTTAAGTATACAAGTTTCTAGCCGATCCGACTTGTATAGTAATGTTGGAGTAGAATTTCTCATCATCATTTCAAAGAAAAATATCTAAAAGCTTTTTCGGTACCAAAACTATGTAAAAACATACAGAAAAGCTACAATCCGTCTGGAACGGATCGTATGATACCCTATCCTCCTCTCTCTGGGCGTGGCCAAATTGCATTTTGTACTCAAATATAGCTATAATGTCGAACGTTTGAGGATGTTACATGTAAAATTGTATGAAAATCGGTTTTTCGATGAAAACGCCCCCAAAAAGTGGGCGTGGCCAAAACTGTTCTATAGGTGAATTGTAGGGAATCTGAATACCCAAATATTTGGTCTTAACAAAATTTTTCGGTTTCATATAATTTAGTGAAGTTATAAAAAAGTAGGCGTGGCAGTGGGCGGATGTAAAAAAAATTTACACTTGCATTGAATATTTTTCTTGGAAGCCCAGATATGAAATTTCAGCGTCCTAGTTAAAAATTTAAGGCCCAAAAATCGGTTTTGTGATAAAAACGCCCCCAAAAAGTGGGCGTGGCCAAAACTTTTGTAAGGGTGGATTGTAGGGAATCTGAATGCCTAAATATTTGGTCTTAACAAAATTTTTCGGTTTCATATAATTTAGTGAAGTTATGAAAAAGTGGGCGTGGCAGTGGGCGGATTTCAAAAATTTTTACACTTGTACTGTATCTTTTTCTCAGAAGCCCAGATATGAAATTTCATCGTCCTAGCTCAAAATTTAAGGCCCAAAAAGCGGTGACATACGGACGGACGGACGGACGGACGGACGGACGGACGGACGGACGGACGGACGGACGGACGGACGGACGGACGGACGGACGGTCATCGCTCAATCGATTTCGCTATTGATGCTGATCACGAATATATATACTTTATAGGGTCTATCTCGATTATTTCTCTATGTTACAAACTATGTGTCAAACTTAATATACCCTTAGGATAGGGTATAAACATACAGAAAAGCTACAATCCATCTGGAACGGAACGTCTGATACCCTATCCTCCTCTCTATAAAGTGGGCGTGGCCAAATTGCATTTTGTACTCAAACATAGCTATAATGTCGAACGTTTGAGGATGTTACATGTAAAATTTTATCAAAATGGGTTTTTTGATGATAACGCCCCCAAAAAGTGGGCGTGGCCAAAACTGTTCTATGGGTGAATTGTAGGGAATCTAAATACCCAAATATTTGGTCTAAACAAAATTCTTCGGTTTCATATAATTTAGTGAAGTTATAAAAAAGTAGGCGTGGCAGTGGGCGGATGTAAAACAATTTTACACTTGTACTGTATCTTTTTCTTGGAAGCCCAGATATGAAATTTCAACGTCCTAGTTAAAAATTTAAGGCCCAAAAATCGGTTTTGTGATGAAAACGCCCCCAAAAAGTGGGCGTGTCCAAAACTTTTGTATGGGTGGATTGTAGGGAATCTGAATGCCTAAATATTTGGTCTTAACAAAATTTTTCGGTTTCATATAATTTAATGAAGTTATGAAAAAGTGGGCATGGCAGTGGGCGGATTTCAAAAATTTTTACACTTGTACTGTATCTTTTTCTCAGAAGCCCAGATATGAAATTTCATCGTTCTAGCTCAAAATTTAAGGCCCAAAAAGCGGTGACATACGGACGGACGGACGGACGGTCATCGCTCAATCGATTTCGCTATTGATGCTGATCACGAATATATATACTTTATAGGGTCTATCTCGATTATTTCTCTATGTTACAAACTATGTGTCAAACTTAATATACCCTTAGGATAGGGTATAAACATACAGAAAAGCTACAATCCGTCTGGAACGGATCGTATGATACCCTATCCTCCTCTCTATAAAGTGGGCGTGGCCAAATTGCATTTTGTACTCAAATATAGCTATAATGTCGAACGTTTGAGGATGTTACATGTAAAATTTTACCAAAATCGGTTTTTTTATGAAAACGCCCCCAAAAAGTGGGCGTGACTAAAACTATTCTATGGGTGAATTGTAGGGAATCTGTATACCTAAATATTTGGTCTTAACAAAATTTTTCGGTTTCATATAATTTAGTGAAGTTATAAAAAAGTAGGCGTGGCAGTGGGCGGATGTAAAAAAAATTTACACTTGTACTGTATCTTTTTCTTGGAAGCCCAGATATGAAATTTCAGCGTCCTAGTTAATAATTGAAGGCCCAAAACTCGGTTTTGTGATGAAAACGCCCCCAAAAAGTGGGCGTGGCCAAAACTTTTGTATGGGTGGATTGTACGGAATCTGAATACCTAAATATTTGGACTTAACAAAATTTAGTGAAGTTATGAAAAAGTGGGCGTGGCAGTGGGCGGATTTCAAAAATTTTTACACTTGTACTGTATCTTTTTCTCAGAAGCCCAGATATGAAATTTCATCGTCCTAGCTCAAAATTTAAGGCCCAAAAAGCGGTGACATACGGACGGACGGACGGACGGTCATCGCTCAATCGATTTCGCTATTGATGCTAATCACGAATATATATACTTTATATGGTCTATCTCGATTATTTCTCTATGTTACAAACTATGTGTCAAACTTAATATACCCTTAGGATAGGGTATAGTGATGGAATGGTACGGAAGTACACCAGAGCCCTATTGTTAAAGTAAAAGCATCAAGGGCAGTCTATCGCCTCGTTAGAAAAACCATCCAATCCTGAGTCTCAGAAGTGTTGTAACTAGGATAACAATGTGGAGTAGACTACAAATAGTCTGGATATTGTTCCACCTATTTACAACCTAAAACTTTGAGCGAAAGCTATTCTAGAGGTAATTTGTGACTAAGCTGGAGTTTTAATTACAACTTAACTGCCTTCGTAAATCACGATATATGTACTCCTCACCAAATAGGTATAGTCGGCTAGAATGATTACAATTTCTACTTGAAAGATACTGGTTGTCTTATGAAAAAGAAACGAGTTGTCGCAAACTTATAGTCTATGCATCATGCGTCACCATGATGGATGTAAATTCGTAAACTTTACTCTGTCAATACTTAAAAGTTCGTTGGTCAAGTAAACACCACTGGAAAAAAAATCAAAAACAATACGTGCGTTGGAATTTGCGGGAAGATATAAGGACTCTCAGCAGGTATCTATGGGTGCATAGATATAAATAACAGTCTTTGGTCTCTGTAGACCAACACCCCAAGAGAATGAATAGATATCAGATAGGAATACACCAACCAAAACTTCTCTTCTCATTCTCAGATTCCTCAGAGAAACTGAATTAGAGAAGGTGCTCTAGCGTGCAGTATCCTTGTCGAGGATAAGCAAGAGTATTAAATTATTCAATCCTTAAGCACAATTCCCAAAGAATTGTAGAATAAGGAACGAACCTCACAAAGGTAGTGATAGGGAGCACAAGGTCGCAGTGCGAAATACCCTTTAAATATGATAAATACTAAAATAATAGCCACTGTAGCTGGTCTTAAATGAATGTGAATTACGGCACAAGAAATAGTTTTTAATTTACACCAGACAGGTTCGTACGGAACCCAGTTCCTAGTTTCTTACAACCATTCGAGTTGTGTGTGTTTTATTTTTCAAACTGATGGAAAGGCCTAATGTCCAATGGTTTCCGAATGACAATTTATTAATTTTTTTTTTTTTTTTTTGAGATCCTTTTTCATGCCAATTATACTTTTGGACGTTTGTCAGAAGATCGTGAGAGCTGTGACCTTGAAGGAACTTTTGATGTTGTCTAGGAGTCGAACCTCGAACATTACGTGTCAATAGTCTGACACATTAACCACAAAGACTTAGATACATATTATATTTGGCGCAACAGGTCCATGGGACCCAGGGATGTTTGTCAGAAACTCGCGAGAGGTGTGGACGTGAAAAAAATTTTAGGTGTTGTCTTGGGATTGAACCTCGAACTCGTCGCTCCGTACCCCAACGCACTAACTATTTGAGCCAGGTCGTCACTCAAAAGTTGCGATATATAGAGATGAAATGAGATGCCCATCAAAGTAGACATTTTGGAATTCTTGAACTAATGAAATCAGTTTGATTTTGAGGCTAATCTGCTTAGCCGGCAAATGTCGGAATCTAGTGATCCTATATGGTTTTGTAGAAGTACACACCTAGAATTGTTTTCTTTTCTTAATATGAGAAATACAGGTTAATTGCGCAGAAGCTATAATTCTTTAGAATTCATTGTTGGAAACTACTAAGTACTTCTCCCTATCAGACAATGGCCGTTAAAACCTCTACTATAAGTCTTTCCTTCCTCGATTGTTTTATGATTTTAGATCCAGGTAAAAACAAGTTCGATACTGTCTGTTTGGGTTCAGCAACTTGAATCTTACCATTAGCAATTGTGTGGTTTTCTGACTATCTTATGTACGTAGATTCGGAAGATTTCCAGAGAACCAGTCCTAGTGCCACTTTCTCAGCTGAAAGTTTTAACGATGATTTTAATGAGAATAAGATGAAGCATATTTGTTGTTGTGTGTTCTAATCGCATTCCTTTTTCAAGAGGGATACTTACGTTTGAACTCGTTCCATAAGTGCTAGTCACCACACTAGGTTCAGGTCTGACAATCGTCCTCTGTATATATATGTACATCCAACAAACAACTCAAGGCTGGAGACCTCATTTAGAACATGTGTGTTTATTGGCACGTTAGGTCAACTGAATAATCTAAATGTGGATTGAAAGATGAACTGCAGACAGACTACTAAATAGAACTGTCCGTCATACGTACATACATTGACAAAAAAAAAAAAACATTTTCAACAAAATTTTTACAGTGGATCTTGTTCGGTGAAGGGAACGAGGAAATGAGGTCGTTGTATCCGACTGCCCTCCACAAGTATTCACGTACGAGATATCGTATATCGAATCTAATACAATGATTTGAAAAAGTATAACCACATTACATTTTTTTTTAATGTTTTTTATATTAGCTAATTGTTTTTACAGAAATTAATATGGGATTTTATTACCCCTTTTTTTCAATAATACTAAAAATTATATTGGGCATATTCACAACTATTTTGTTTTAATATGAAATCCCCTAAGTAGTTCCAGGTAAAAATAATTGATTCTCGGAGCTCGGGAACGTTCACAAATTGTTGATTATGGGCATAAACTCCGCGTACTTATAATAGCCGTTTTTATACCCTATCGTAAGGGTATATTAAGTTTGACACATAGTTTGTAACATAGAGAAATAATCGAGATAGACCCTATAAAGTATATATATTCGTGATCAGCAACAATTAAATTTTGAGCTAGGGCGATGAAATTTCATATCTGGGCTTCTGAGAAAAAGATACAGTACAAGTGTAAACATTTTTTTAAATCCGCCCACTGCCACGCCCACTTTTACATAACTTCATTAAATTATATGAAACCGAAAAATTTTTGTTAAGACCAAATATTTAGGTATTCAGACTCCCTACAATCCACTCATACAAAAGTTTTGGCCACGCCCACTTTTTGGGGGCGTTTTCATCATAAAACCGATTTTTGGGCCTTAAATTTTTAACTAGGACGCTGAAATTTCATATCTGGGCTTCTGACGAAAAGGTACAATAGAAGTGTACATTTTTTTACATTCGCCCACTGCCACGCTTACTTTTTTATAACTTCACTAAATTATATGAAACCGAAAAATTTTGTAAGTCCAAATATTTAGGTATTCAGATTCCCTACAATTCACCCATAGAACAGTTTTGGCCACGCCCACTTTTTGGAGGCGTTTTCATCAAAAAACGGATTTTGATAAAATTTTACATGTAACATCCTCAAACGTTCGAGGTTATAGCCATATTTGAGTACAAAATGCAATTTGGGCAGGCCCACTTTATAGAGAAGAGGATAGGGTATTAGACGATCCGTTCCAGACGGATAGTAGCTTTTCTGTATGTTTTATTATCTCCTTGATTTGATCTGGATAATTGGTTTGTATGCATTACAAAAACAATACGAGATCTTGCTTTTCGCTTGGATCAATTTTTGTGATCCAAAAACTAGTTCGCGCTATTTCTCACTAGCTTATATTTGTGTTCGTAAAAGTTGGTATAATTTTCGACGATTGACATATTTCCATGTTGCCAGATTAGAATACGAAATATTATTTGCAAACCAAATATAATTCAATTAATATTCTGCTCATAAAAAAAATGATATAAACTCAAATAAAAATCAATAATAAACTTCAAATTCATGGAACCTAATGAGTGAATTAAACATACAGAAAAGCTACAATCCGTCTGGAACGGATGGTATGATACCCTATCCTCCTCTCTATAAAGTGGGCGTGGCCAAATTGCATTTTATACTCAAATATAGCTATAATGTCGAACATTTGAGGATGTTACATGTAAAATTTTGTCAAAATCGGTTCTTTGATGAAAACGCCCCCAAAAAGTGGGCGTGACCAAAACTGTTCTATGGGTGAATTGTAGGGAATCTGTATACCTAAATATTTGTTCTTAACAAAATTTTTCAGTTTCATATAATTTAGTGAAGTTATAAAAAAGTAGGCGTGGCAGTGGGCGGATGTAAAAAAATTTTACACTTGTACTGTATCTTTTTCTTGGAAGCCCAGATATGAAATTTCAGCGTCCTAGTTAATAATTGAAGGCCCAAAACACGGTTTTGTGATGAAAACGCCCCCAAAAAGTGGGCGTGGCCAAAACTTTTGTATGGGTGGATTGTAGGGAATCTGAATGCCTAAATATTTGGTCTTAACAAAATTTTTCGGTTTCATATAATTTAGTGAAGTTATGAAAAAGTGGGCGTGGCAGTGGGCGGATTTAAAAAATGTTTACACTTGTACTGTATCTTTTTCTCAGAAGCCCAGATATGAAATTTCATCGTCCTAGCTCAAAATTTAAGGCCCAAAAAGCGGTGACATACGGACGGACGGACGGACGGTCATCGCTCAATCGATTTCGCTATTGATGCTGATCACGAATATATATACTTTATAGGGTCTATCTCGATTATTTCTCTATGTTACAAACTATGTGTCAAACTTAATATACCCTTAGGATAGGGTATAAACAGATTTTGACAAAATTTTACATGTAACATCCTCAAACGTTCGAGGTTATAGCCATATTTGAGTACAAAATGCAATTTGGCCACGCCCACTTTATAGAGAAGAGGATAGGGTATCATACGATCCATTCCAGACGGATTGTAGCTTTTCTGTATGTTTTTTGGAACACATCCTTCGTGTATGTTGACGGTTTAGTGTACTCGTATCCAGTCGAAATACAGAAGAAAAGGTATCAATTTTGATATAAAAGTATCATTGCGGTGAAACTGGTTTGCAAACCCTTTAGGCGTAAAAATCCTCAGGATGTTGAAAGCAATTCATCATTGCAGGAGGAACAACCAACTGAAGTTGAACGGGTATTGATGCCTACAGCGAGGGATTCGGTGCACAGTTCAGATGATCATACACCAGTTCCATCCCCTCTAGTTCCAGTATCCGGGGATTGCTTGTGAATACTCGTGGAAGAGGACGCCGCTCACAACGTACCAGAGGATTGCAAAAAAGAAAGTCAGTCAGAGATTGCATCAGCTAACCCGCTGATATAAATATGTGGTGTTACACTTTCCGCCCAACAATGCATCCATTTAGAAGCTCGAATTATGTAGAAAGAATTGTATTTCAATTGGATTGATATGGATTTTTTAATGCTTACAACGACAACCACATTTAGCTAACAATAGTCTAATCAAACTAACGTCCTTAAAAAGGAAAAACTTTAGGACTCAATCTAAATGAACTTAAATGATCCAATTTTGGACTTCTGTTGGACCGTGGAGAGTTTCTACAATTGCTGACGCCATGACCAGAGATAGATTCTACCTGATAAGAACTAACTTGAAAGTTGTATTTGTTGTATAATGATGTATCGGAAGCAGAACGTACAAACAAGATTTTGAAGGTATTTGCATTCCGAGTTCTAAAAGGATGTCTATCACAAAGCCGATCCGAGAATGTGTCAAGTGATGATATGATCAGTCCTTTCACGGGATCTTGCGGCTTGAAGCAATATTGCCCTTAAAAGATTTTATTTTGACAAATATTTTTCAACGATTAAGTTACTTGATAAACTTATGTCACTTAGATTCAATGCAACTGGTACTAATATAAGAAACAGAATACCAAAGTACTGTGTTTTATCAAGAAATTGCCAATAAAGTCCGTCATTACAAAATCGAAAAGATACGCTCATTTTAAATAGGAGGATAGATATTCGTTGCCGAAAAATTTCTCGATTTTTCGTGGGGTAAATATATTTACATATAGGCGTTGGAAATTTCTCTATTCAAACCGATACTATGATAGTATCATGCGTTGTACTCGGAATTTTCTTACGATTCGTAGCTTTTTCAAAACGCCGGTTCAATATTTGGTTTTCATACAAAGTCACAACCCAATCGCCACTTTGAGTGTCCTTTATTGGTATCTTGTAACTTGTACAATTGTGTAGTTCAACGTTGCTCGACGGCTGTCTATCATTCCGTACAAACAAATCCACATTTCAAATGAAATCCAAACGTATCCAACTTTCTGGTATGTAAGCTGAAACATATTGTTTACTTACGTACTCAGTAAAAGATTTTCACCATCAGAAAAAAATTGAGTTTGAAAAATTCTCCAATAACTAATTTTGTTTTAAAAAAAACACGAACACAGCGAAACTACCTATCTGAAAAATCAACTAGCAATCCATAAAGTGTTGTAACAAAAAGAAATAAAAACGATTTTTGATATTCATGCAAATATATTTGTATCTACAACATCAACGGATATATATATATATATAAGTGTATATATTTTGTCATCTTTAATGTTATTCTTTTATTCATTCCACTATCTATACATTTGTTCTTTTTTTTTTTATATATAATATACCTTTTTATATATGTACTTTATTTATCTTTATTAATTTTACATCTCATCCATAAACATCAACAAAATATATAGATTTGTATTTGTAATTTGTTTTTCTCTTTTATTTTGTTTTAATATAATTCAATTTTACTTATATTACATTTTACATTTCGTTTAGAAATTATCTTTTTTTTTATGTATATTAATTACTTCCTTTTCTTTTCTCTTTTATTTGTAAAATATTGGTTTTTCTTTATTTTTATGTTGGCCCCCGAAAGAAAAATGAAACTACCAGTTGTTGTTTATTTTATTTTCATTGGTTTATTCTTATAACAAAACTTAAGAACGAAAGGAAAAATCAATATATGTATGTAAGTGCGAAATGTTTAATTCACTTTTATATAATACATGTTTATAATACTTTGTTTAAGCAAACTACAATAAATTAAGTATGTTCTTCATTGGGAAATAGTAAATAAAATAAAATGTTTGTGTATGCATTTAAATATATAGTTTCTTTATATATAATAGATTTATATTTAATTAGGTTGTATATGTGTATAATTGTTGCAAGCTATAGAATTGCAATAATAAGTAGTTTTACAGACATAATATGCAGAAAGATTTTCTTCTTTTTTTATATATATATATATATGTATGTATAATTATTTATTTATATAAATTTTGTTGGTAGTTGTATATGTATTTTTTTTTTATTAATCATCTCTTCCACGGTACTGATACTTAAAGAGGATATAATTCAATGATTTAAATATAAATTCAGGATAATTTTACTTCAGTTACATGCATACATACGTATTGTATTTATATTTATGCATGTTGCTGTTAGCAATAATTATCTGAATGTATTATATATAAATATATATGCTTTTATTAATTTAGAAACAATGATATATTATTTTATTTAATTTTTTGTATAATTTATTATTTTACAATTTTTTTGCTGTGTAAGCAATAAATTCAAAATTTGCTCTATGATTGTTAATTATAAAGAAGTAGTTTTTTTTTGAAATTAAGTACGTAAAATACTATTTAAAAGTGTACTACATATGAGTAGTTACAAATTTGTTTTTAGTTTGTATATACTTACAAGAGATTTAAATTAAAGATTTATAACGCTGATATACATAAATATGCCTTCTGTGCGCTTTCTTGTGATTTTTTTATTTTTATGTACTATGTGTATACTCATGGAGATGTAATTCTCTTTGATGTTACCAAAGTAAATTTTGTATGAATATTTAAATAAAAAAAAGCCACGGAATATGTAAGAGCAAATGGAAAGGTTTGTAGAGTGGCATAAAAGTGGAGGAAAAAAACGAACAGAGGAATTTAAAATTAAATTTCTATGATGTGAACAGCTGGCTGAAACTGTGTCACAAATAGGTCTGTTGAAAGGTTGTATAAATTACCGTGCATACATCCATTTCACAATATAAAAGGATAATCCCATTAGAAAAATTCAATAATTCTCTAAAAGTTTTGAATTAGAGTTGATGGTTTGTTGGCATGACTAGAATGACATATGTATGTACCACATCTAAAGACTGCAGAATTAAGAAAAACAAGAGTCAGTGAACTGAATATAGATGAAATAATTTGCTTCATATAATGGTACGCAGAGAAAAAGAAATTCATCACATTAACTTAAATTCACTTTTCTTAATTAAAGCTGTCCTAGCACCTATGCTGTAAAACACCATTGTGGCTGGGATCAAAAAAGGAATAACAAAATTTTCTTACTATGCAAAAGATTTAAACACTTTTATGCCACCTATAATAAAAACAAATTGTACGAACTGGTAGTACTATTAGTACTATTGTCTTAGGACGGACTGACTTTAAGCTAAATCAAGTGAGTTTTATTCAACATTTGTTATAGAACTTATATCATTCGTCTCAGGATAATATCTTCGCTTTGCGAGGACATTGTCCCAAATGGCTGGTTTCATATAAAATTCTATCAACAAGTATCGAATAAACAAATTCCCTACAATTCCTTTTTTCATATTTACAAGATAACCTTTGGGAATATTTTATTTTTTAAGGCAAAAAAAAAACGAGATCTTACAGCTCCGTAAACCTTTAATTAAAAAAAAGAAGGATTTTTCTATACGCATATAATTTTATTTAATAAAATAAAAAATAATAATAACTTGTATTAAAATATATGAATTTACTTTTGTTTTAATGTTGTTCTTATTTCTTTGTGTTTACAAGATTTACTAATTGTAAAAGTTCTTTTAGATTGTAGTAGTTCTTTTTTTTTGTATTTTTGTTTTTAAGACCAAACTTTAAGTTTTCGTTAAGATGGTGTTCAATGTTTCATTTTGCTTTAATCTTAATTTATGGATTATTTTATTTATTTTTAAAGAAATTGATCGATTACTCTAATCCTTTTTTTTTCAATTACCCTGCATGTTATTTTTCCTACCTTGCTTACTAACAGTAGTATAGCATTCAATCTAACAACACCTTGACTGTATATTCTGTTGGTAATGTTTTTTTTTTTTTTTTGCTTTCCTTTCAATTTAATTTTTAGGGAGAGATTTTAGCCCTAATTTTGGTTTCTTTTTTTTCATTTTAAGTAAAATAAAATCAAATCTTAGTTCTGTTAATAGAAAATTGACATAACCGGAACATAAAAATAAAACAAACCGAAACGTTTTCAATCTAAGAAACCACAGCCTGCACCATATCGGGAATGTCCTTGTGTCTTGTTCCGTTTTAATGCATTTTCTTTTCCTCGTGTGCCTTCTTTACAATGGCCAGTTTAGAATGTGGAGAAGCTGGTGATAAAGATCTATATGGTGGTTCCTTTGTACCATGTAGGACTAATGACCATTCCTTTATCCAACCTGAGCGTGGTTGTTGTGAATTGAAACGAGCCTGAAAAAACATGTAATTGAAGTCAGTAATTTAAATTTAATACTAAATACAACAAAAGAAAGTATTTACAAAATGTTCGTTCTGACACGAAATTGTGCAGGTTACTAAGAAAGAAGCTTAAACCCTTATCAACGAGGATTATTCTGGGCATTTGGTTGGAATCTATGGATCATGTTCAAAGCACTAGCACAAATTACGTAGACAATTGCTACAAAAAGAGTCACTGATTGGTTCCCACTAAACAACGGCTTTCACACTACGACAGACGGCATTCCAGTTGGAAAGTGCCGGAAAGTATGCTGCGTCCGGAAGTGTTTTTTCAGTATTTCGGAATTGGACACATACTCTAGTAGTAGTTATAATAAGGAAGCTTCGTCAAATTCTGCCCGGCTGCGAAAAGCCACTTGTAAAGAACCGCTTTCAGTGAAAAGAAAATAATCTCACTCTAGCATAGCTTCTCACAACCCTTCATAGACACAATTGAATAACTTCACGGGAATTTTCTCCACTATAAGTGAGAAATAATTTAACTTGAAATGTTGGTCAAGTTGTTTCCTAGAGATTTAAATGTTTTCGTTCGCTGTTCTGGTGGTTTCACCTCTACAATTTATTTAATTATACAAATAACTGGTGTCAATATTCATAATAAGGTGAAAGGATCGGCGGAGCGGAGTACAGCAAAACGAAGATTTATAAGTATTCTTTCGTTAGAAAGTGGAATGACTTTTATGACTTCTCACATAAAAATGGTTTAAAAAACACTCCATTGTATCACTCCGACGCAACAGATGGACAGTATAACCAAGAAGCAAGGGCCAGTATTATCCATTTTACCATGATGTCTTCGACTTTCGGAGAAAGCCGAGAATACACTTCTGTAATGAGAAACTTTGAGTATTAGCTCTTAGCACCGTAGATCTGCCACCTGATCTCAGCAAATCATGACAATCACAAAGGTAATGATCTAAAGTAATGTCGCCCTCTCCACAACTATTGCAGACACACTAAGATGCACGTCGAAAGAAAAGTGGCCCTTAAGAACGCCAATAAGTTCTCTACACCCTTTCCTGCTGAATTCTTACAAACGCTCAGTTTCAGGTCCTAGTTAATCATCCTCTTAGCCTAGCTTAACAATCTCATTTAACATCTTACTTCCCGTAATGTCAGCTGAGCTGGGAACCAGACAAGAGTCAAAAAGTCGAACAACCAGGCTTCCGCTCGAGATTCACTTGCAATGACCACTGTACTAATTATGAGCGAGCTTAGTGTCAGGTATTACACAACAATGAGGTGCTTGATGATTTTGAAGTTCAAAGTGAGATATGAAAAGATTGCATACTTTCACTACAGTTATTCTTAGCGTTAAATAGTGATGCAGCAGAATGGGAAAAGCCAAAGTTGAGTTCGGAAAGCTATCAAACATTTGGAAGAGTAATGTCTACAGCCCTATAACTAAGGTGCGACTGTTCCGCTTCAATTTTAAATCAGTGCTACCATGGGTGTAGTACTTGGAAAATCCATCTTTCACTCTCATTCGTAAGGTGCAAACATGCATAGGATATGTCTGCGCATCATCCTTAGGATTTTCTGGCCTAACAGTGTACCGAACAAACAACGTTATACCAGAACAGGTCTGGAATTTATTGACATCGCAAACCGACGAAGAAAGTGGTATTGGACTGGTCATCTAATCTAGTGTCCAACCCGTCTCCCAGGGTACAATAGTATTATCTGGGTGGAGATATGCGTAGACCTAATAACTACCAGGGAAAGCAGTACCACGGGATGATATTAACTTTGGCATTGGTCATAGAGTAATGAAAAAACTGATGGGCTTCTGGGAAAATACTGAAATCCATGGATGTAGTTTGGCATATATTCATATATCAAGAATTGTCAAATATAGTAGTCATTATCTCGTATTTTATGAAGTGACAACAAAACCGATCCAGATGTCTAAAATTGTCATCTACGTTTCACTAAAGTATTTTTCATTAAGAGCGTCACATTATGTTTGCTAAATAAAATAAACATGTCTTTGAAATATCAAGAAACAATTATTTTGTGTTGAAGTACTGTCGATGAAATTTATATTTGGAATACAAAATCATTCAAATGTTTTCAATGCACCAGTAAATGATCTAAACCTAGTTTCTCGCTACTTGTGTGCATAAATCGGGCGATATGGCAGCAATTTGGCGTTCAATACTGGTTCTGAGGTCGTCCACAGTATATGTCTTATTAGCATAGACCATAGCATTCACAAAACCGCAAAGAAAAAAGTCAAGAGTCATCAAATCACACAAAGGAGACGACCACTTCACTGGTCCGTTTCTAGAGGTAACACGGTCGCGGAACTCTGACTTCAATAACTCAATTAATTGCCCAGCTGTGTGGCATATAGGGCATTCTTATTGAAAGCACATTTTCTTCCAATTTATCCCGAAAATATTCAATCAGCATGATCCGGTAATGATTTTCATTGATTGTGACAGTGTCGTTAGTATCAGTAAAAAACATACAGAAAAGCTACAATCCGTGTGGAACGGATCGTATGATACCCTATCCTCCTTTCTATAAAGTGGACGAGGCCAAATTGCATTTTGTACTCAAATATGTCTATAACGTCCAACGTTTGAGGATGTTACATGTAAAATTTCATCAAAATCGGTTTTTTGATAAAAACGGCCCCAAAAAGTGGGCGTGACCAAAACTGTTGTATGGGTGAATTGTAGGGAATCTAAATACCTAAATATTTGGTCTAAACAAATCGTTTTCGCTATTGATACTGATCACGAATATTTTTATATATACACTTTATAGGGTCTATCTCGATAATTTCTCTATGTTACAAACTATGTATTAAACTTAATATACCCTTAGGATAGGGTATAAAAAGTATGGGCCAATACCATTCCAGCATGAAATACGCTCGAAACATTTATTAACGAAGTAGTTGAGCCATAAATGGGTTAGAATGATTTTTTGTTAAAAATCGAAAAACTTCGCACTTAAAGTTGTTTCATAAAAAATTGGAGAATCAGCAAACGATTCTGAAGTGTGTACTTTAAATAATAAGTAAATTGGAGTAGAAACGTGATAAATGTTAAACATCACGTAAAGCCGAGAAACCCCTTTTTGGTAAAAATGGGGCGTTCCAATTGAAAAACCTTTTATACAACCAGATTATTAGAAAGTAGAGGAGACTGCAAATACATCCGACAGCAAGAAACAAAATATATGTACATATGTAGTTCAAGCATGTAAAGATACGTCAACTCCATTCCATGGCAACTACGGGCTTATACACAAAAATGTTTCTGCTTAAAAAAAACTTTAAAACTTAAACCCTAGGATGGAAATAGTTAGTACAGTACAAAGTGGCATTAAGTTTCGATTTCGAATTCAATGCCTTAATTCCTGATGTAGACAGAGGCTCGAACTTGAGTTGCTCGATGGATATCGTTGTGCTACGCGTTCAACAAAGATTTCGAAATAATTTGTGACACATTACGAGTATATGTTCAACGCAGTCCTAACCTTTTCGAATCTTTCGTTAGTGTGAGTTGTGTTGAGGAGCGAGTGAGGCACGGCATTGATCAATTCACTAGTAAAGGGGTTTTCAATAGGGACATAACAAATTTGTATTTTAATACAAACCCACCCTTAATCTTTTTTTATGATCTGTCAATATCAAAACGTCAGTCAAAGTTTACATTTTTAACATGCTGAAGTTTACGAATGAGCAACGTTTTGATATTATTGAAAACTACAACCGAAATTCTGAGTCGGTTGTCGTAACTTTAAGAGCGCTTACTCCAATTTTCGATCGTTGTGCTACTGCTATAGTGGATAAATTCGAGTCAACATATTCAGTATTGAATGCTCCTGTGCCAGTAATACAAAGCACCGGTCTATGTACCGAAAATATCGCCGCCGTAAGTGTTTCAGTTCAAAATGAGCCGAATCAGTCTATTCCACACCGTTCACAGGAATTGGGAATCTCTCAGTCCAAATAACTTATGCAGCGCCAAATAACTCATTTAAAGCGCCGAAACTTCTCCAGTTGGGCTCTGCAAAAGTTTGAAAAAATCCAGATTTTCATCGAAAAGTCGTGAAGCTCATTGGCTTATTTGCTTTGTCAATAAGCAAAATATGCATCATTGGACAGCAAGAAACACACATATGCCTCAAGAGACTCCATTGGATCCACAAAAAGTGACCGTGTTTTGTGGATTTCAAGAGGTGTGATTGGACCGTATTTTTCGTCGATAAAAATTATCACCCTGTTACGGTCAGTGGAGTTCCCTATGGTGCCATGTTGGAAGACTATTTTGGACCAGAATTGGATGAACATGACATAAGTGATTCTAACAAATGGTGCCACTGCCACACAGCTGATCAAACAAATGATCTATTGAAGGCGAAGTTCAGTATTCGTGTAATCTCGAGAAATAGTCCGGTCGATTGGCCACCTCGCTCATGCGAGGCATATCCCATATCAAATGCGGAATTATCAACGTTGTTGCTCAAGACTACTAACGTAAATTTGTGCACTAGTGTATAAGTCTATAAATTTGTTTGAGTTGAAGAATAATATTGGACGAAGTTGGTTGGATTAGTTCCCTGTACGACTGGCATAAACCATTTTTATATCATGTCCTACAACTTTTATAAACATATGAATGCATTGATATAAAATTTGTTCTTCAAATAAAATTGAATAAAGTGTAGTGGTGCCCTCAAATCGGGCGATTTCGAAACATCGATTGTATCGCGGATATATTGTGAGTTCTTCAAACATTTTACTACAGCTTTGACTAGTGTTGGTTTGATGATATTGCCTGCGGCGTCCACTAATAAATTCAACCCAATTACCCATCCTGCATTATTTTCTGTGTAAAATCATCACGTCTTTCACACACGCAATCGCCCATTCATCGCGTTGTTGAGTTAATTGGATTTTAAAAAGCCTCTGAGTGAAGACCTCTCGTTGGAATCATTGGCATAGTACCACACAAGATGTTCAATTATTATAAACGATGATTAATCGAAATGTTTTATTATTTGCGCATATTTTAACTCATATCTCCAATTTGTTTGTTGTGTGGGCTTGACAAGGATGACAGCCTGACAACACAGATTCAGTTTCTTTGAACAGTCACATCATGTAAATGATTTTCGATTCACTGCGATGGCTAAAAATAAATACGAATTTTTTTTTAACATTTTAAACGATGTAGATATACATATACGTATGTGCATATGTCTAAAATGATTTCCATGGCGGGGGTATAATGCATTAAATGTCACATAATAGCAATCCAGATTCTCACTAAACTTTGTAGCGTCCTTTTTCATTGATTTTAAGCAAACTACGGAAAGGAAACCCTTTTTATGTTGCCAGATCGCAGTAGAGTAGACGTGGTAGTTATGGCATTTAAGCTGCCAGATAAGTTACATTAAAAGTAACAAGCCCTGCACCCTGTTCAGTTATTCAAAAATCAAACCACGTCAACATTTTTGTAACACCCTATATCGAGATTTTGCTATCCCTAACAACGTCAATTTAGAGTGTAATGGGTTCGCGTAACATATGTACATATGTTAAGCACTGGGCGTCTAATGTGTCTTAACAGTTTTAAATTACCTCAAGTTTCCACGTTCCATGAGGGTACTCGCCCCACGTATGGGTTGTCATAAATGGCCATTTAGTGAAACCATCTCGATGATCATCATCGTTGGCTCGCCGAGATAAAATCATTGATCTGCTGAAATAAACGACAAAACAACAACCAAATATTCAACACACACATTTGCGAAAGCTCCATGTGTCTATCACAAAATCTTGTATCACCTGGTTCCCATGGGTGATGTCAGGAACAATTCCAAATCGCCACGTCTTGATGCGTTTGCCGTAATGACAGCTTGTACATGCTCTAGATAATTTACCTCGGTATCTGTCCCCCTGCAGGCATCCGTCTTTATTTCCAGGAATAAGGATTTTCCGGCAGAAATTTGGCTGTAAGATATCATAAACATTAACACATGATTATAGTGAAAAAATTTATTCATCTAATTACTGTGGTTCTGTTATTGCACCAGCTTCACAGTGATATCTGGGTGGTACTGTCCTCCACTGCTTCGCCAAAGTGACCATTGCTCCTGCGTCCAATACTCCGAAACCAAAGAGGTGATTAAACTCGAGGCCAACTCCGTTCATGGTCCAGTGGAAACGATTTTTCGCATCGAATAGAGAATTCCTTTTCGACGTTAGCACAGTCAAGTGCTGGATATCACGCCATGTTAAGCTTGGACTATGTAAAAGGACACAATTAAAAAAAAAAATCAAACTATATTTTCTTTTCCCTTACTTTGCTTCAAGTGCCAAAGCAAACACTCCAGCTGCCTCTGGTGCTGCGGCACTCGTGCCTGAATGAGTGGTCGTACACTTGCCATAAAGATCGGTGGTGGCAACTCCTGTATTCGGGTCCTTGGCACCATTACTAAAAGTACTTGCCAGCGTCGAACTACAACTTTCATCGTAATGAGCGTTCTGTCCATCATTAATGGCACTATTAATGGAAATTGTCCACATCGATGCTGCATAACCATCACAATTACAATCGTCCTCCTCGCCACCGTCTCCCGACGCCCACACGTAGATGTTGCCCAATCCATTTCGGCCCTATTATGATGCAAACAAAAGAAACGAGTATTGGCTCAATCATAATAATACTACTAGACGTGTTCTTGGCACATGAAATACCAATAAATGTTGCTAACAAAGAAAAAAAAAGGACATTCCGTATGTGTAAGTACCTCATTAACACCCTGGACAATGGCTCTCATCGTAGCATTGCGCGGCCCATCAACGGTTTTCCCATCATCCGTTGGTCCCCACGAAGCACTGTATATGTGGATTTTATGAGGTTCGTGGCCCATAGAATTGGCCTCAATCAGATCTGTCATGTACGGCTGGTCAAGCATTCTTATTCCTGGCGATGACAAATGTAATGATAAATGTTGTTTTGACATTGTTTACGATTTGCTTACCCGCTATTTTGCTATCGTAGGCGACTCCCACTCCGCATATGCCATTGTCACGCGCCGCAGCAACCTCACCGGCACACCGAGTACCATGGCTGGAAGGACACAATGAAGGTAGATTAGTTGGAAATAGAAAATCCCATTTGCAATAAATTACCTATTGAACCAGTCATCCGTGTATCGGGGATAAGGGAATGGATCATTACTGCTGAAATCATAACTTGCCTCGGCATTCTATAAGTAGAGTATAAAACGTATTAACTTTTCCAGGTACTTAACACTAATGAAAGATTATTCTACAGCTCAGCAGATATGTATTTATGTGGGTATCATACCTGTACCTGTACCATAGTTTCGCTATGTCGCGGTTGTAATCACACTTCATCATCAGTTTTCCTGCTTATCTGTCGGCAAATGTCAAGAGTAAAGTCCTCTTGTCATTGAGTGTGACAGCATAAGCCCACTGAATTCGCTTACGTGAAATTGAAGATGAAATTCATGTAACTACACGTGCATATCTCACGCAGTCGAACGCTGTCACTGACACATGGAATCCGTATTGACAAACGTCCTCTGATAGCAAAGACGATTACTGTAACTATGTTTAACTATATTCAGGGACATTGGATGTTGATGCTTTGGCAGACGCATGTATGTAAGTAGACAAGGATGAAAATGAAAAACAAATAGGCATCTGACACATTGCGTGCTAAATTCTAAAACAGAGACTAGTTTCATGATGATGCATAACATACGAAAATCGATTTCACGTATTAGGATTGATTGCATATGTAGGTTTAAGAACTGATGTTGGTGCAACTGTCAGGTTGTTGTGGCCTGCGTGGGCTCTAGTTCCAAACTAGGGTAGGAAATCTAAAAATGTAGATAAGTACTAAAGAACATTTTTGGAAGCTACTCTTGTGGATCGGAAGTGCAACGATTTAGGCTGGTGTAGCTTCCATACAAAAAGTATGTACGATTAATATCATTAGTATTAGAAAGTCACTGTCACTCACATCGAAGAATCGTATTGTACCGACACAAAAGGCTTTCCACTCCAAGTCCAATGCTATCAAGAAATTTATTAACTTCCCGGGGTATAATGCACCAAGGGAATTCGGTAAAACAAGACAAGAAAAGAAAGTGCGGGATGTTTTGAGGAAATGTTAACAGAGCTTATATAACTTTCTATGAGTAGTCTACAGTTGGGGTCCGATGACTAGAGTCAGAAGAAACTTAAATTCCATTCTGTAAAAGTACATTGTACATCGCTTGAGTCCGTTTCTTCTTACTACAGTTTTAAAGAGGCTTTTATTTACTCCATACGAGAAGTGCGGAAGATACATCTATTTTGAAGGACAAATTGAAGATGTTAATGTTTGTGAGGCCTTCGTGATCAGGGACCTATTTATGACTAAACTTATACCACCTCTAAACAATTAAACATTCCTGAACTGGCCTTGACTTACTTGCCGTTGTCTTGTCTAACGGCTTTGAACAATCTTGGCTATCCGAGAAGATGAAAACAGTTTTGTCATAGATGTTCAATTGTAAATTTAGGCTTGCTGTACCGCCCTATAAAGATAGATGAAGACCCAGTCTAGCATCTAAACCTATATGAGTAGCCGACTTTTCGCGATGCAAACAAAATCCAATATCCCACTGCTATACACAAACCATGCATGGGAAAAAAATAGACCAATGGTCTGGGAGGGGTTCAAGGTGTTACAATACTCTGATACGAGCGATCTAATTCCACCAAACTTCCTCTCAGTGACCAAGCATGGACAATTCTGTGCTCTGGATTTGGTGGCCGCAGCTATGGCCGTAGCGTTGTCGAACTCATACAGTGTTTTGACATTGGGACTACTCATATGTTGAGATGCTAATATTCAGAATAAGCCTGACCTAACAGACTATCGTCTAATATTGTCATTAACAATGTTAATTCTCAGCCCACTCTACATGACGTTGTCAAACCTGTACTTGAAGTCGATTACTAACCGAAGAGTTCTGCAGATCTGTCCCTGTCAGATCACAGATATATCGCTTTGTAAACCAAATGTGGAGTTGTAGTTTTGCATAGAGGAGGATTCCGCGAAAAACAATCTTTAGAGAAGAGGTAGACAAACAAGCCCGCAAAAACTCTTCCTAAAACTCAGAACGAGAGGATAGGTTAAGAATGCAAACTTGACTAGTATCCCCCACCAGATATATATTTCGAACTGACGTGCCCGGTTATGTAAACTTCCTACAGATCCTCAGTGTTCTGATGGAACCTAGAACTCCAGAGATTCAGAAAGGAAGCCAGACAATTACTAAATCGGTCTCTCAAGAGACCGGAACATTTCCCGATCTACATATATAACAATAATATAAGAATTTAAATCGTTTCCCAAGAACTGCTTCTTCTAAGGACTTTTTTGAGAACTGCTCCTCAAAAAGGCAAACCGTCCAAATCGGAGTCACGGAGTCTTAAAGTACCTTCACTAAGAAGAAAGTGGAAACTTTCAGTGTACCTAAACTCGCTATAACAGGTTATAAACCAACTAACTCTGAAGAGAATTTTCATTGTGTGTCTGGCACTGGGATATATTTCAATACCATGGCGAACGGTTCGAGTGGATTTTATACTAAAAATTAGTAAACATGAATACTCCCTAGCGAAGAGTTTCATTCTTATAAATTTATCTTCCTAAAAAACTTGAAGAGATTGGTCGAGATTTACGGACGCAGGTTTGCAATGAGGACCCTTTACCCTTTATCCTGTGCCCAAAATCTTTCAAGACTGCGCTTCAAAACCTAGTTGCTATATCGGAAAAAGTTAAAATGCCTACGTTTAGGCATATGCGGATGATGTTGCCATACTTTCTGTCGGTCAATTCCTAGAATTGCACTAGGAGTCAGATGTCGGTCAATCCGACTGCGCTCTTCACGAGAAGGAGGATTGTGCCCGGTCCGACTCAGCAAGTATTAAAGGGCATCACTACTATCCAGATCTCCTACGAAGCGAAATATCTGAGATTGATCCTGTAAAATATACTTCTTTGGGTAAAACATGTCAAGTCGAAGACATCCAAAGCTCTCTCTCAGCTTTCTGGCAGTGTAAGGGTGCTTTTGAAAAAAGTCCTCTAGCTTATGCTTTATGATAATAATATGCGTGTATTGTTTGGTGGAGGAGGCTCTCGCGTAAGTATGGAATTGCCTTCTGCACAAGAATAGTAGAATGGCATCCTGGTACATAGGACCTTTTCCCAGTACGCCTGGCTCTGGTCTAGATGTTCTGGCTTGAACCAGAGTGTGTGTATGGACTGGCCTGTAGTCAAATCTTTACGGATGGCTCCAAAAATAGTAAAGAGTTTGATGCTGGAGTTTATTTGGAGACCGACTTGAGTACTCGTTAGGCAAGCATGCCTCTGTTTTGTTTTTTAAGTGGAGATCTATCTATGGCTACCGGGGATATTGAAGACTACACGTTCAAGAATGCAAGAATTCTTTGATTTTGGTCGCTCAATCTTTGAATCTTGTCACACCGAAACTGCGGAAATTGAGACCTCCGCTAAGATTGGATTGCGTTGGGTCTTCCAGTGTCTTCGGTCAGACCCTCTACTGTTGACTGGGTTTCTTATGAAACAAAAATGTGTGTGACACGACTCTCCGAAAGTCGTGGAAATTCCAGTAAAAAGGGTGATACTGGGTTTTGCTTCCTAGTAATACCATTAACCAATTGCGACTGAGTGCTCCAGTGGAGTGTTATCTGAACGAACGTAAAAAAATCCTTATCTGAACGACCTCGTATTAAATGTACGATATGTGTAGTAAAACAATGAGAGTGGGGATGATGTTCTCGTTTCAATTTGCAAACCAATGTGACTCAGCAAGTACTTGCTCATCACACTACTGCTGCACGGTGTATATTTGCATTATATTTAGACATACTTCTCGATTCAATCCAAAGTGTTCGATTAGCTTTATCTTACAATTTACTGCCCCCGAAAATGAAGGGCACGGTTTGATTTGAAGAGCTCACAGAGAAATTTTGATAGAACACTATCTCTATACCGAACTCCAAACCGAAGTCACTCACTACCATTATAACAAGGTTTGTTTTTCCCGTTCTATCCGAAGATATGATTTGATTCCAATACCTTTCTCATTTCTAGTATCTGAAGGTCAATTTTTCATAAATCCCATTTGGTTACGAAACTCCCTTCCCTGAAGTGTTTAGTTTTATAAGCTATGCAACACAGTTAAAGCTCAAACTCAAGCAACCTTTGGAGGCGCTTTATTTATGATGATATATTTTATCAAGCCATTTTGTGGGCACTATGGCTCAAGTGGTTTATCGCGGCCAATACCCTTATGCTTCGGCCTCCATGCTTCATGGTCTTATTGATGTACTTGGGATTGTATTCCTGGTTCACTCACATACTTACATATTTCCATCTGATCTCTGCCGATTAATCTTCATTCGTTGCTCCAAACAAATTTATTCCAAAATTGTCCTCGTGAGCCTTTTTTAAAAGAAAGTCGTCTGCGTTTTTTTAGACACGAGAGGTTTTTTCTTGGCAGTTCTTCCGTAAAGCTGGACTTCTATCAGCCGACGTTGAACCAACATTAGCTTATTATAAAGCGCTGAAGGCGGCTAATGCTTAGTTCGCCAAAATTGTCAAAGAAGTACTCTCCTAAAAATAGTTTTCTTCCAGTTGAGAGAGCTTGGCAGGTGCACAGGAGCTGAAGAATAGTTTCTTCCTCTTCTTCGTCCATGCAGCTTCTGCAAAAAATTTTGGCGGGATATCCAGTCTGACGGCATGCCTTCCAATAACGCAGTATCCCGTAATGACACCTGCTATTGTGCTAATGAAGGATCTCATTAGTCTTATTGGGCCAGATTTGTTTCGTGATAGAGCACGCGGTGCTGTTCGATTACTTGCGGAAAGGAGCAAATTTTTTTTGAAAAAAAAATTTATAAAGTCATGGAATTTCCTGCAATGTTCCTATGACCCGGCACCCAAATGAGGTGAATTTTAAATTGTTCCGCCGCTTTGGAATTGAAGGTGACCAAATCCAGGGATTTAATCGGGGTTTGACTATCGGTAAAAATGAAGATGTCCCTCGCGGGTATTACATTGTACCTTAGCCAAGTCAAGTCCTCCTTGATCGCCATAATTTCTACCTGGAACACACTATAGTGAGTTTAGATCTTGAGAGTAATCGTCTCCACATCTGTTTCCGTCTTGGACCCGTTTGTATAGAGGCAATCGAATTCACTGAGAGACCTTATATCACCCTCCCAGTCAGTTCTGGAGGATACTTATATATGTAAGTTTCGAAATTTTTGTTGAATAGTAGCTGGGGGAGGGTGTAATCAATGTATTTTGGGTTGAATTCTAGTTTATTTAGAATAGCCAATTGGCCAGATCGCAGACTGGACAACAAAAGAATTGTTTTCATGTGAATGACCGCATTTGCTGCCACTTGTTTGCAATAGATATCGAGCGGAAGCTTGTGAAACAGTGTGTCCATAGCCGCAGTTGGAGTAGTCCTCAGGGCTCCACTAATGCAGACGCATGCCGTTCTTTGCACACGACTGAGGAAGTTGTAGTGGATGGCTCTATCCAGTGCCACCAGACAATCACGCCATATGTAAGTATGGGCCTGATAAAGTATACATACGTAATTCAAGACTGAAGTCCACACTTACACCGTGGTGGCTTTCTTAACTCTCTCTAAGATGTTGGGTTTCGAGCTTAATTTACTGCCCAAGATTAGGCCTAGGTACTTGCCCATATTTGTCAGCACTAGAGGGGTGCCGGTAAGTTTCGGGGGAAGAAAGTTGGAAATTTCATTCTTCCTTGTGAAGAGGACTAGTTCGGTTTTCTGAGGATTGAACCCCAGACTGCATTTTTTTGTCCATTTGGAGAACTTAGAAAGGACGTTCTGTAGAAGATCCCTTAGCGTATTGAGGTGTTTCCCTTAGACAGTAATAACAATGTCATCTGCATAGGCAATTACCTTGCACCCTTTCCCTTCCAGGATTAGAAGCAGTTCATTCACCACTAGTTTCCAAAGAAAAGAGAAGATCACACCTCCTTGTGGTGTACCCCTACTGACGAACCTCCGAACTGAGACCTCGACCAGATTGGAGTTGATGAACATGTTAGTAAGCAACCGGTTCAGCCTCTAGTTACATGCTGTTTAACGCTCCCTAAATGTCCAGGAACGCTATCAAAGAATGTTCTTTGTAACCTAAAGATTTTTCAATAATTCTAACTAATGAGTGTAGGGCCGCTTCAATCGATTTCCTTTTACTATAGGTATATACATGTTAAGAGGCTGACAGAAAATTTGGGTTAACAATGCAGCGTACATCTATCAATTCTCTAGGGTTTTCAGGAAATGATGACAAGCTTATGGGTCTAATATCTTTGAGGTTATTATGCGAACTTTTATCCCCTTCAGGTATAAAAACCACATTGACTTCCGTCCATGGCTTGGGAATGTGAACCAAATCCAGTCAACGTATGAAAATTACACTTTACCAAGAAAGGATTAGGTATACATTGACCTTGGGAATCCAGTAATTCCACACTAGAGGTGTTCCACGAGCCATCTGCTCTTTTGAGACAGCTAAGCATTCTGGGAGTGGCTGCGAGGATCTTTGGGAGTGTGGATGCCTCAGAGATCTGTGCTATCTTACCACAGAAGAGTCTCCAGGATTTCCGTTGTGCTTTTCTGATGTTCCTTTTATAAGACTTGAGGACCTATTTGCAATGACAATCTACCTACTAAAACCATTTTGTATTAAAAATAAAATACAAAATAACTGAGATATCGGGCTGGAATTTATTCCAGGTGTAGTACACAAATTATATTTAAGTATGGAATTCAATCTCGTTCATATGACCACCGCGAACACGTTTGCAGCGGTCGATTCTTTATAGCCACTCTTCCACACATATCGACCGGATATTGTTTCTGAGCTCCTCTAACGTTGTTGGTTTGTTGTCATAAACCAACGAGTTAACATAACCTCATAATAAGAAATCTAACGGCGTTAACTCGCATAAGCGAGGTGGCCATTCGTTTTCATTTCTCGAGATTAAACGATTACCGAACTTCCCCTTCAATAGAGCTATTGTTTGATTTTGTGGCATGTGGCACCATCTTGTCGGAATCACACATATAAGCCATAAAAATAAGCTTCATCGCTAAAGACAATTTTTCGATGAAATTCAGGATTTTCTTCAAATTGTTGCAGAGCGCAATCGGAGAAGTTTCAGCGCTTCCAACGTTCAAGAGGCTTCAGTTATAGATTTATTTTGATCTTGTAAAGCCAATATCTTTACGCAAAATTCGCCACAATGTGGACTGAGAGATTTACAATTCCTGTGAACGGGGTGGAATCAACAGAGTTGGTTCATTTTGAACTGAAGCACTTATGGCTGCGATATTTTCGGTACTTCAACCTCACTGGCACGGGAACATTCAATAGTGAATATGTTAACACGAATTTATCCACTATAGCTGGTGGGACTATTATTACGATCGAAAATTGGAATAAGCGCTCTTAAGGTTGTGATTTCTAATAATTTCCAAACGTTGCTCGTTCGTAGACTTCATCATGATAAAAATGTAAACCTTGACCATTGACAGATCATAAACAAAAGATTAAGGGTGCGTTTGTATTAAAATATGCCTATTGAAAAACTCTTTAGCTGTAGCCTAACGTAAACGTATTTAAGAGTATTATAATACTGAAGGGTGCACTCTTTTTAAAATATACTGTATCTTAAAGTGTAAGATTAATAAAAAGGAAATAATCAAAGAGAACGAAGAATAAAGGATTCTTCAAATCTACTAACCACTTGGAAACCAAATAAAATTCTCTTAACGCTAAAATCCGGAAGTTTTTAAATTTGATTTACATGTATTGAGTATTCTAAAGGACATTGTATTCCTACTCCGATGGTACTCCTAATATAAAATGCGATGTATACACCTTTTCCCTCTTTTAGTTCTCCAAAGTTCAAGGGAAATAGTACAAGTACTGCGATATATGTATGTATATATTTAAGGCCCCCTTTTAGGCAGTATTGAGAGCCTTTCTTAAGGTATGATATTTGAAAACCACTCTATTCAACTTACTTAACCTTTCTTCGGAAATTTGTGGTTCAATTCCACTTTGGAGAAGTTTTGGTTGTCCTGAAGACATCCCTTACGATATTGCAAGGCCACAAAGCATTTCAAATAAATTACCAAACTCCTGAAGACTTCCACGATGCGTATAAATATTCCCTGGCAGCAATAAATAACTCTCCGAATAAGAACCACAATTTATTTGTTTTTTGTTGTAAACTATGTCGTACCATGTGTCACATTTAACATCTCAATAAAACTGTAGCACCGGAAATATATCTATGTACATACGTACTTATAACGACACATCACCATAAAGTATTTCCAACGTTCTAACGTGTCGTTCAATAACAAATTCCGAGGTATAGCTCTCAAAACAGTAACCCTTTTTTTATCATTACCCTTGACTTCATTCCTCCCCCTTTTAACGTCAATTCAAAAACTTTGAAGCCATTTTTCAAAACCATTCTTGTGAGAAAACAATATCAAATGAAAAACACTTTCTACCAAAAGACACCTCCGCCCACAAGGCACCAATCCAAGTCAGTCAACTTCATCCTTCTCAAGGGGCTGCCACATCATTTACAAGACATCTAAATAACTGTCTTGCGATTAATTTGTCAAGCAAAAAACTTTAGATAGTTTCATCTCATAAACACTTAATCATGTAACTTTCGGAAGGATAACTAACTGCTTAACTTTAAATTAACCTCCGATGATTGCGCGAAGTTTATCCCCACCCACCCACGGCGTAGAAAGTTTGTATGCATTCGTTTCTACTCGGAGAAAATATCGATTAAATTCTGCTTAAAGGATATACTTACGTAATTGTACTTCAAATCAGGATGCATGTAGTCCACTCCTAAAAATAGGAAGAAAAAAAAATGGAGAAATCATTACTCGTGCAATTATTTATTTTATGCGCGCAAAATGGATGTATCTTACCATCGTCCATAATGGCAGTGGTGACATTCTTGCCAGTAATGCCCTGGTCCCATGCGGCTTGTACATTCAGGTCAAGACGCACTTTGCCACCATTTTGTCCGGTATTTTTCAAATACCATTGTAATGGAAAGTATGGGTCTGTGGGTTCGACTCCCTGCGTGCTGGGCACCCCATTTGTGGAGGCATATGGGAGGCCATGTATCGCCGGAATGGCAGGACGTAATCCACGTTTCACTCGAATAAAGCCCGGCTGCTGTATAGCGCTGTGAATCTGAAAAGGAAACAGAAAATATTTTTTGTAGGACCGACCACAAGTAAAGAAATTAGTCCGATGTGAAAGAGATGTCATGCCATAACTATGGGCGAGTAGTTAATTTTGGTAGGCGCTCCGCAAGATTTCATTATCCTGCTGATGAAATTATGTTGTTCTGCGGAAATTCCATTTCATACAAACAGATATTTATGTATGTATAGGCTCGTTAGACGTTCAGACGTGGGTGTGGAGGATTATTCTTTGTGAGACGAGGAAGGAAAATCAATTCTTGTTGCGTTAGGGTTCAATATGTTAACAGTTGAGCCATGTGGAATTGTGTGCGAGAATTAACGACGTACTTTATCACGACGAGAGTGTATGCATACATACATATGTTTTCCATTTTAAGGTATGATTATGTTGACGTATTAAATTATAAGTTAATATCCTCAACAGGGTGAACTGTTAAAGCAATTTCGTAAAGGATATTGAGTGTGTACTGTGCAGAGAATAAATGGAGATTTTATCTTCGATCTGAAGTGCAGATAAAAAATCATAAGCACTAGTGCAAACGGATATAGCAATAAGGGGAAGGATACGGAATATAAATTGGAGAGCAAGTCTAAAATGAAGTTATGTCATAAAACTTCAGAAAGCAGTTCAGAAAGTTACTGCAAAGGCATAAAATAAAACTTTCTAAACATTTTCTTTTTTCCTGGAAAGTGGGTACAAATAGAATTTCAAATGACAAAGCAGAGAAAAGATAGATAGAGAAAGAATGGTTCTCGATGAGATGCACTTATAGAAGTTCAGAGGCGGACATAAGTACATTGTAATATCTATCTACTCTCTCTATGTAGTTTAAATGCAGGCATTTAGATTCTTAAGACCGTTGAAGAAGTATAAACTTATAATAGCCACAAAGATGGAACCGTCTTCTGAGTATCTGTAGTTTCTTTAGAAGTCACTACCTACTTGCAATAGCCAACTTCTCGATTAGTGTCCTCACACAAACGGCACGAGAAATCAAGGCAATATTCAGCGAATCCTACAACCAGGAAGCCATATAGCCAACTGAGAGTACGGGCAAACCGGCCAATAACATTTCCAGGAGAGAATGGCGGAAAATTAAACAGGCTTCGTGATTCGACTGGTTGACAATATCGTTTCCAGTGCGAAGAAAAAAACACCCTGGGGCCAACTACCGTATGTTGAAATACTTTATAGCATACAAGGAGACACGAAGTTGGAAGCTGTGCGAGAGGATGTATCAAGAAGACCCTTACTCATCATACTGCTATTGAATTGAAGGATGTCTATAAGGTCACTACCAAGGTGGACATTTTAGAAAGTATATCGCCCTAAAACATTGATGAAGCAAATGGCGGAACCCAAACTGCAAATTTCCATCTTCCCGCAGAACACCCATAGTTGTTACCAGTAGCAGGAAACATCAAAAGCGGCTGAGTACTCAGTTTTGTCGCCGAAACTCAGTGGTTCGTGCGTCGGACTACTGAGCTGGAGGTTGAGGAGATTCCGGAAAACACGATCAAGTTTTTCATGGCCCCAGCTCTCACGAGCATCTGACAAACATCCGAAAGTATACATAATTGATATGAAACACCTTCTCAAACAAAAAAATAGGTTCTTCGGACCCGGCATTAAACTGTAGGTCACTTCCATTCGTGTGAAGAATATAAGATGCTCAACACGAATGGTTGTGAGAAGCTAAGTCCCTAAGTATTTCTGTATTTTGGGTAATCTATCGAATCCGAGAAAAGACGTTAGTAAAAAACTGCTTCAAATTCCTAGAGTCAAACCTACCTAGCCAAACAATATAAAAGTGACGAAGACCGCTCCAAGCTAGAAACATTCGCCTCCGTAGCGATAAGCATCACTATTACTAGTTCAAATACTTATTGGAAGGCTGAAGTAGACTTCAACATCGACATCACCCTCGAAACCAACTCTATCCCGAATATTCATACGAAGAGTTTTGCGCATCGTCTTACAAGCTCCATCACCACAGCATTATTGTGTTACTGGTGGAACGGGAAAATAAGGACACTTCAAGCAAAATATCTACAAGGTTTTGCTCTGCTGGATGGCTCTATTTAAGTTACGCCTCGGCAGTCTATGGGAACGCCGAATTAGGCTGCCGTGATGCAAGTTACACTGAGCCATCAAGCAGAGCAAAACTAAATGTTTTAAACGTCTAGGCCAAGAAGACGATATTAATCCATGAGGATTAGCACACAGAACGGTGAATATGAGACTGAAAAGCTGTAGGACCCGTCCAATAACATCCAATAATCATGGGAAAGATCCTCGAGAAAATAATTTATAACAGATTACTCTAAGTTCAAGAAGAGAAAGAAGTTCTCTTTGGTTTTAGAAAGCACGATCTTGGAGTAATGTCGGACAAATAACTGCAGTTCAAAGAGTATATTGATTATTTAACTAAAGAAGCATCGAAAATTCAGGAATTTCTCTCCTACTGACCTGCTGTCTAACATCGATGGACCTGGATATGCCACAAAGATTCTACTCTCCAAAATTTTCACCTTACTTTTTTATATGACATCCTAGTCTGAATATAGGCACTAAGGACGAAGAAGACCAAAATCAGATAAGGCATTCTGTGTTATAGCTGGAATGGTTACCATTGACATCCTCCAAGCCGAGATGTTGAAAATATTGTGTAAATACAAGTGCCCTTTCCCTTAGACTGTAGCCTGGGGTCTAAACCGACCTTGATTATTCATAACTGACAAGAAGTTTTCTACATTACCCTTGTCTCTGATCATAAAAGTCTGCAAGAAACACTCTTTCTCAGACCATCGTTACCTCCATCCGCCCATCCAAAAGACTTCAAAATTTACAAAGTTGGTTCCTGTACAGGGAACGCTTAACTATGTTGGCCGCCCCTATTTTGTCTACTAAACACTGATGATTCTAGAGTGCTTGGTCAACACTTTAAGATTGGCGCACAAGGATGATATATCGATGGCTTGATGGAATGCAAATATCGAAGAATTGGCGAGTTCTCAGATACTTCTAGGGACACTCTCTGACAAGTGAATATGCCAAAAGTCTAGGCCACTTTTCAAGGGACTTCTGAGGAGTTGCAGGAACGATAGTTAGTTGCAGGGGGGAAGAAACCATCATTCACCTCCTATGCACCTGTCTGACCCTGCCCCACAGAAGACTGCTCCATTTAGATGCTCCTTTTTTCAATAATTGCAGCGAGCTCGTATCCTCAGACATCATGAGTATCTTTTGCTTCATAAGAAGTTCTGGTTGGTTTAATCAGTCTTTGAGTAGCCAAAATAGAAATATATATGGTATCACAAAGGACCCAATCTAGACTAAGTGTGTCTGTAGCTTGGTACAGGAGAATGTAAAGAGGCAGATGGTAAAGTCTTACGAAACTTGGGACGCAATCAGTGAGACTATTGTCATTATAAAGAGCATCATGAAAAAAGAAGGAGGTGGGTTTAATGAGCGCAAATCTCTATCTTCTTACAGTAAAAAAGCCTCTCAGTTTGTTAGCAAAAAAAAACTAAAACCATATTCTTTATGTCCACCAATGGATACAACAAACTATGCATCTAAGATTGCTAGAAAACGTCGTCACTGTTTCGAAGACAGCAAAACCTGTTGGAAAATTAAGTACTAAATAAAAGTAACAAATTGTGATATAAACATACAGAAAAGCTACAATCCGTCTGGAACGGATCGTCTGATACCCTATCCTCCTCTCTATAAAGTGGGCGTGGCCAAATTGCATTTTGTACTCAAATATAGCTATAATGTCAAACGTTTGAGGATGTTACATGTAAAATTTTATCAAAATAGGTTTTTTGATGATAACGCCCCCAAAAAGTAGGCGTGGCCAAAACTGTTCTACGGGTGAATTGTAGGGAATCTAAATACCCAAATATTTGGTCTTAACAAAATTTTTCGGTTTCATATAATTTAGTGAAGTTATAAAAAAGTAGGCGTGGCAGTGGGCGGATGTAAACAAATTTTACACTTGTACTGTATCTTTTTCTTGGAAGCCCAGATATGAAATTTCAGCGTCCTAGTTAAAAATTTAAGGCCCAAAAATCGGTTTTGTGATGAAAACGCCCCCAAAAAGTGGGCGTGGCCAAAACTGTTGTATGGGTGAATTGTAGGGAATCTAAATACCCAAATATTTGGTCTTAACAAAATTTTTCGGTTTCATATAATTTAGTAAAGTTATGAAAAAGTGGGCGTGGCAGTGGGCGGATTTCAAAAATTTTTACACTTGTACTGTATCTTTTTCTCAGAAGCCCAGATATGAAATTTCA
Source organism: Xylota sylvarum (assembly GCA_905220385.1). Classification (NCBI taxonomy): domain Eukaryota; kingdom Metazoa; phylum Arthropoda; class Insecta; order Diptera; family Syrphidae; genus Xylota; species Xylota sylvarum. Next base: position 64,446,369 of record LR999958.1, on the reverse strand, counting down.
TCGTTCTAGCTCAAAATTTAAGGCCCAAAAAGCGGTGACATACGGACGGACGGACGGACGGACGGACGGACGGTCATCGCTCAATCGATTTCGCTATTGATGCTGATCACGAATATATATACTTTATAGGGTCTATCTCGATTATTTCTCTATGTTACAAACTATGTGTCAAACTTAATATACCCTTAGGATAGGGTATAAAAAATAAGAATTCGTGCTATAGATTATGCCTAATAGAGTTACTGTTCCCAAATCATTGGGAGAGGTTAAAAATTAGTACTAATTCAGAAAGGAAGCAATCCTGAAGCAAGCATATCATAACCAACCGCTTGGAAGTTACAGTCAACGATGAAGACAATCAACTGAAGTACACCGTGAATGCAATCACGTTTAACATCCCACACGCATTCAACAGCTCATACATATTTGAAGCATGTTTTGAAGTTGTGTATAGTCACTGAAACTTTGCAGCAGAGCTCCACTATTATCTCAATTTATCCACATAACAGGATAGATGCCTTCAAATAAGAACCTGATTCGCACAAGACTATCATTTGCTGAATATCTAAAATACATTTGTCAATAGCAAGGCATTTCGAGTGCTACATCACCGAGATACAGTCGTAAGTAGCTTTTGGCCAGAATGGTTACATACATCCATATTAGTGTTCGATAACCAGTAACATGTGTTCTTTTACTATCCGCAATTCGAAATCGATTGGCAAGCACTACGGAATGAGTTTGGGCGATGCAAACCCCTGAGAATATTCTAGACTACATGACTCAATCACTGACAAAATGGAATCATGTGCGTGATTGTGCATAACAAATAACCACACGACTAAGGCACCAGGAACAAGAAAGGCCATAGAATGAATAAATCACAATAAGATTGTAATTATGTAGTACTGTTCGCCTCTCCACTATTAAAATGCCAAAAGGTGGGTTTAGTGAATGACAGTCCCACATTGATACTCGATATGGGATTACTTTTGTCCGATATTCGCCTACCAAGAAAAAACAGCCGTTTACTGGCACAATCGGTCACTAGTTCAAATTGCGAAAAACTAAACGAAGACATATGTAAGTACCATAGACTGTTAGATAAAAATACTGGAGCGCTGATGAATGTCAAACAAATTCTATGTTTAAAAAAAAAATACAAATTTTTGGCGCTGACAGGTCCATGGGTCCCAGGGCCTAGCTTTGCACAACCACTCGTGTTGTGCGTGTTATATTCTTCACACGAATGGAAGGGGCCTACTGTTTAATGCCGGATCCGGACGGCAGTTTTTTATTTTGAGAAGCTTTTCATGACAGTTTTACTCTCAGATGTTTGTCAGACGCTCGCGAGAGATGGGGCCGTGAACGAAATTTTAAGTGTTGTTGGGGGATTGAACCTGGAACCCTTCGCTCTGTAGTCCAATGTACTAACCACTTGAGCCACGGCATCCACACAAATTCTATGTTAGGTTAGGTTAAAGTGGCTGCCAGCTATAAACAGCACACTAAGAGTGCAAAATCATGATTGTCACAGTAACCAGATATCTAACAACAACGCTCAGACTGAAGATTCTGAAGAGATACAAATAGAATTTTTAAGGAAAATAAATGAACTTCGGAAACTCATTAAAAGAATAAAGCAGAATCTTTCATTATAAGAGCGCTGTGATAATATATCAATTGCCAAACTACCTGTTGCAAAGAATCACAAATAATTTCGAAGACAGAACCCTCTTTTATGATACGGGCGAAGAGCAGAAAAAATATAAAATTACAGGAGGGGTTTCACAGGACGAAGTCCTATAGAACATTATCTATAATGGAGACCAAGAGGAGTGGACATAATCGGATACGTCGATGACATCTCGGTGGTGGTATCATCAATGACGTGAAGATGACAACTTCGCTAAAGAGGTCTAGAATTAGCGGACCACAAAACTGAAGCTGTCGTTATAATCAGCAGAAAGAAAGTCGAGCGTCTGGTAATACAGTTAGGAGAATACTCTATCGACTCAAAGCCCTACATAAAATACCTAGGAGTACTGCTTGACCATAGGCTTATCGCGTTGCACTATCCAGGCTAATGCCAAATATTGGTGGACCCAGGCACCAATCATAAGGAATCTGCTTATGACAGTGAGCAAGTCAATTCGCATGTACTCAGCTCGTATATGGACACCAGCAACAGCGTTAAGTTCGTACATGAGAAGTATAAACTCTGTGCATAGAAGAGCAACACTCAGAGTATGATGCGCATATAAAACGGTATCGGGGGATGCAATAAATGTGATAGCGGGCCGAATGCCTATCGAGCTAGAGGCCAAAGTAGCACCATCAAGATACAGTGACGAAAACGCAGAGCGGAAAGCCATCGGAGTAGCTCCTGAATTAAAATGGCAACGCCAATGGAACAATTCAGAGAATGGCTGGTGGTGGTGCCGAATATATAAGAGTGAGCAAGAAGAAAACACGGTGAAGTACCTTACACAATTCTTAATGAGGCATGGAAGCTTCCGGGAAACCGTAGATAACAGGAGGACGGCAAAAGTGGTAGGATATGATCACATGGGAGGAATATAAAGAGAACAAGACAGAATTAAAATATTTGACCAGGCAATCGAAAAAGAAATCTTTGAAGCTATTCTATCTATGAATCGATTACAGATACTAGTGAAGCTTCTAGAATCCGCAAAATGATTGCAAAAGACGCGGCAGTGCCCACCTTCATTAAAAAATCTGATGAATCGTGGGCAGAAAGTAGTGAGAAAGTTTTAGAAACATTGGTCGAAGCTAATTTCCCAGGAAGAAGTACACCAACTGTTTCGATACCTAATATGCATTTAATAACATCAACTTGTCAATAAAGGAAGAGGTACAGCATCTTACCACATGGAAGAAACTGCGATGGGCTATTATGTATTTCGCATTGTTCAAAGCGCCATTCCCAACATCCCTGACAAAACAGATGGAAATATTGATACACTCGACTTCGACATGTACCCTGATACAGAGGATTGACAACGGAAAAAAGTTTCGATCGAAAACGAAATTTCAATTTCAATTTCTATGGATGAGACTTCCGGACACATGGAGTGTGTTCCAAACAGAGGTTCTGACCGTACTTAAAACTGCGGAACTACTTGAGATAGGATCAATATCCAACAAGAATATTGCCATCTGCATTGATAGTCAGGTAGCGCTAAAGGCACTAGAGTCATATACATACCACTAAATCTTAACTAGGCGGGAGTTACCGCACAATGCTCAGGGTATTATGTTCGCAAAACAGAGACAGATTATGCTGGGTACCTGGACACTGTGATATAGTGGGTAACGAAAGTACCGATGTACTGGTCAAAAAAGGAGCAGAGTTCCTGGTAAGTAATATACTTAAAGGCATAAGACCACCAACAGCTCTGGCTTAGAGAATTTTTCTCGATATAATCATCAATATGGCCGAGCTAAGATGGTAAGTCTTAAAAGGGCCCAGGGTTTCCAAGGCCTTTTTTTTTTTTTTTATAATGTGCTTGCGCTCAAGGGGTTATGACTACCCTTATAATGACGAAACACGCGCTAGCGGTTGATGTTGACTTACGCCTAAGAGTATATAGTACTTTTTATGGCGTAAGTCGGAAAGAAGGAGAGAAAGATAGGATAGATTTTTGTGTAGTGGTTTTGAAACTCAGGTGTTGTTTAGGTCTCAGACTGTACTCCATGGGTGGTGTCCGTACTAAGCGAGGAGATTTATGGCATTCGGCTCTTAATTCGCAGTTCTTTATTCGAGCATGCATATTGCCTACTCTAGGTGGAGCTTGGGGGCTATGATTAATTTTACAAATTGAATGGGTATGGTTGGGACTCGAGCACACAACCTTCCATTCAAGAGCCGAACGCATTACCACTACACCGTGGCCACCCACTACATTACCACTACACCGTGGCCTTGTGACCTGAATTAGATCGGAAAAAAATCTAGAGAATTAATAAAACTTAGCAAATCAAAGTTAAGAATAGCGATAGGGATACTGTCAGGTATTGTGATGACCTACACTTCGCAGACGATATAACTGATCTATTCTGTGAATGTCAAGCCATTGCTCGGAGTAGAGTAAAGTAAAGTAAAGTAGAGGACCTCGGAAGATATTAGTTCAACAATTTAGAGGAGGTTTGGTTCTTGAACAAATTGAGGCCATATTTAGGTTCTGTAGGAAAATTAAGTTTATGGGGGATTTGGTTTAGGTTTCTGACCTTAAAGGTTCCCTAGGGATCGCGATTGGACTACTACGGTCCCTAGTGCTTTAGGACGAACTCATAATCCACGTAAAAGTACCCAACGACCAATTTGCACAATGTATCAATTGCCCCAGTTTCTGATGATTTAAGGCATATTTATACTACATTACGTCCAATGTTACACAACTTAAATGTAACCACTACCAAAATATGAATCCGGGATTGAGTCAACTTATTTTCACTTCATGCAGCGCAAATCCGACGTGTAAAGGTGCTGAGATTCTCCTCAAATCTGCTCTGCATGAAGTTGAGGAATCTTCGCTTTTCAAATAAATTTCCAATACCTTCTTACGTGGACATGGATGAAATACAATTTTTCAAAATCAACTGAACACCACGGAGCTTATTGTACGTAATATGTGAAGTCTTACGCAACTAAGTACATGAAAGTAAATAAATGAGTCAAATCGACAATGTATCCGATAGTGAGAGCAGTGGAAAAGTCCTTGCTTTACAAGCAACAGCATTTCGTAACATACTCGTATTATGTTTTCAATAATGTAAAAACGGAAGCGACAGAAACTGGAATCACCATAGAGATTATACAGTAAAAGTATTACAAGGTGGTGGTGTAATATCAAAACTAGGACACTTCCAACAAAAGGTGTCACCGACAAAAGCCTTTGGTTCGTCAATGTGAACAGCAGAATCGAGAAAGATACATTATATGAGCTGGTAAACAAAAACCAATCTATTGTATTTCGAAATATGATTTACGAATGGGAACGACACAAAGGTTATGTAAACAACCACCTGTTCCTTCATAGCCATAATGAACATTTGAGGCTAGGGAGAATGTGGGATTTGTGATAGGTTCATCAATATAAAGGATGGCACATGTAACTGAGACACAAAGCCAAAGATCAGAATTAAATTCGTCAATTCAATAACTGACCCAACGGGGTCGTCTAAAATCCAATATAAACTTGTAGGTCGTATTATTGGTATGGAAAGCAATTAAATCTAAAATTTGGAAGAGAGATTAAGATATAAGGATTGCCTCCAACACTTTTCACTAGTCCCATATGGGAGGACTTGAAGTGGTAGAGTCTGTACTAGTAACAATCGCACAATGATGCGTGATGACTATTTGGCGCGCGGAGAACCTACTCTTATATGCGACTGTTGAATGTATTGAAAAATACGCTATGTATTGAATGTTGCACTTGAAGTGCGACTAGAAAGTTTTACTGTCCATATAGCAATGATAATAGTCACCAAACATGAACGGACGCATTACTCTTCGATGGTTAAAATCTTTTGGATTGCCTAGTGTGAATCAGAATACGAAAGCAGTCCTAATAGAAAACTCAACGTAACGTCATATGTATGCAGCTCTGTTAAGCCACCCTTCTTCAGGTCTGTTTCCAACGATATATTAGTAAGCACATAAGGATTGCTATTTACACAAGCGATTCGTGTATAGTCCTTGTGAACCATTGTGATGCCCAATTTGGGGAGGGGGATGCGATGGTGGATGGTCCCTACATTCTAGTAGTGGTTCTCTTCCGTTGTCCGGAAATGCTATCCGTACATATTGAAGTAGCATTTTCTATATACGCTGTCTGCCTGGGACAGTCCCAGAGGAAGTGCGGTGTATTCTTGAGAACCACTAGGTCACCGCAGCCTCTATATATTATATTGTCAACGTTAAGTTTAATTTTCGTTGTATGCTTTCTTCTGAGATTATGACCAGTGAGTGCACGAGTGCAAAGAACGGTATGTCTCGGCTGCACGGGAGCTTTTTTAGTGCGTTTGGCTCTGTTCTAGATGCTCTGCTTGATTTATCTCCCCTTGATACTTTCATCATGGGCTGAACTATCAAAGCAATCTACTCTGTCTTAGACGGGGTTGCTTTTGGTATCATCTGCACTGGAGTTTCGATGACCTTGCGCGACACTTATCCTACGACCCTGGTTTCATGGATATGCCGTCTGATACAATGACACCGGAACTTCGGCTTGTGTGCAAATTTAAGGCGATGTTCCTTGCCTTCAGGACTGGCTTCGGCCAGAATCTTAGCCTGGACTTGGCTGTAGTCGAATCTGGTCTGGTGTCTTCGTGGGGACTGACAACACTTGATTTCACTACTCATTAAGCAAGCGTGCCTCTGTTTGGTGGCGGGGTCGAAGCATGTGCGTCTATAGCGACAGTCTGGCTACACACCTTAACCCGTTCCAAAATAGTTCAAAAATTGTTTGCCTCTTGTCTGGGTTATAGATCACACTGGAACCACGGGAATTGAGACCTGCGCTGAGATTGCTAAGCAAGACTCATTTGACATTTTCCTTTTGCCAAGGATCTTAGTATGCAAGGTTTACGAGACACCACTGCCTGCGAAGCTTCGGATCATTTCCTTTGTTATTGCCCTACCTTTGCTAGGGTCAGGTAGCAAATCTTCGGTGCTGATTTCGTGAGCGCTGATACTGTAAGCTCATAGAGGCTGTCGTTAAACCGTCCAAGGACAATGAGTTATTAAAGGTAACAAAAAACCTGACGCTCTTGCTATTAAAGGCTCAGCTATCATTTTTATTAGCTTATTTCCTTCAATAGATTGCTGCTTATCGGTTCATAAACGTGAAACAATTGAGCTGCTACATTTTCAGAACTCTTTACATTGGCATTACAAGAGGCTTATAGATATTTAGCACCTCAAACAACAACAACTTTTTGTATAGCGTGGTGCCATATGAGTGCTGTCTTGAGACGAATGTAGTCCCATTCACAGATCTGCAAGATAAGTTGATTGAACTGAACCTCGCCAATCTCCGTCTGTTTCCGAACCTTACTGGCAAGATTAGAGACCTCATTCTCATTTAAAGACCCCATTCTCCCCAACTTTAGGAAGAATCCCAAGTCAGCTGGGGCAAAATCGGACACAATCGGACAAAATCGATTGGAAATTGATTCTACAGACCGAACATAGAGTAACTCATAAGACAATACACCCTTGCGTGAAATAGGAAGGGAAGATTGAACAAGCTTACGGAGAATACGGAATATGTTGCTGAAAAAGGTATCACAAGGGAATTATACAAAATCACTAAAGACATTGTACTAGCATGCACCAGTCTGAGCTGGACATGAAAAGCAATCTTCATGACAATGACAATTCTAATGACAATAGAATATTAGCTCCATAAAAACGAAATTCCGTAACTGCTTGACAATCGTAGGTCTTCTTACACCAATCCACCAACAACATCAGAGTTAAGAACAGCGATCCCTCTACTAAAAGTAAACAAAACAGCTGGAGTCGACTATTTCAGTCTGTTTGAGAAAACGAATACTTCGAATGGTATCCTCGGGGTGTATGGTGGGTTAAAATGCCAAGAAAAACATGGAGGTATTGATGGAAGCTCAGTGCCTAAATACGCAATCATGGTCTCAGCTAAGGCATCTTGCTGCATACCGTGGGAGTTAGAAGGTACTTGTTCCAGGAGGAAAGCAAACGGTTTCTGGTCTAATTGCCTCCCTTCAAACCCAGTTCCAATTAACACACCATCTGGAGTTCAAGAGCTCGTGACTGATTGGCCCTATGATAGACCAGTTGATGGACAGCGTAGTTAGAAGTGATACCAGAAATAGAAAAATGACGTAGACCAAATGGTTCCATGCGAAAGTGGACACCTAGGCGGGTAATTTCACTTAACAACCAAAAGGCCTTTTAAGTCTATCACTGTGCCTTATTTGATTTCGTAAACATCATCGTAGGTCATGCTGAGGAACCCTAGAACTGCAAAGATTACAACATATTCTTTGAAAAGGGCCAATCTAACTGTAAGTATCGCACTTGCATCCTAGCTAAGCGACACATATGTATAGTAAAGCAGATCAAACATCAGCCCGACTTGAACAGGCCAAAGGCAAGCCCCTGGTCTTCTCATGGACCTACTTGCCCTACGAAAACCCGAACCCCTCACCTAGTGAGGCGTTTATGGATCTAGTCAAATGTACTTAGTCCAAACTAAGTCCTGGGGATATGTCCCCAGTACAACATGCCTATACTAAAGGCCGATCTGTTAAGACAGCCCTGCATGAGGTGGTAACAAGGATCGAAATTTCACTTCACCACAAAGAATTCCCGATAACGGCGTTCCTAGATATAGAAGGAGCCTCCAGCAATGTAAAATCTGAATCTATACGACTAGCACTAAACCAACAAAACATAGACCCAGCAATCGCAGACTGAGTTGCATCCGAGCTCAAGACAAATCAAATCAGAACTAAGTGACTGCAATGGCTTCTAGAGGTAGCCCGCAAGGTTAACTCTGTTCTACCGCCTCTAACTCTTGTTAAAGAGAGCTCCCAACTTGTCTTGTCTCCGGAAAACTCTGGACAAAACATGACAATGTCAAGAGCAAGCTAATTTTAGCGCTTAACAGACCTAACTTAGCACTCTTCACAGGGATTATTACCGGCCACAACCTCCTGGTTGCCCACCAAAGAAGAATGCGACTAGACACTGTGCCGAGGTTGTGGCGATATGGAAGCAGTAGAGAGCACATCTCACTTCCTATGCGAATGCTGAAGCCTGTACAGAACTAAAAAAAACAGACCTCGGTAAATACCACTTAGAAGATCTGAGCGACCTGTCAGAAAAAGGCACCATTAACCATCCTGAAATTTATAAGAATATCGGGTTGGTACACGGAGCCCGCTTAGCTATCCTAAAGCTACATACCAACTTTTGTCTTCGTTTTTAAGTTATCCATGACAGGAATTCACACTGCATCCATTGGTGATCCAAGTGCTAGCTGCTGCCACCCCTTCTACCTACCACCTAGGTCATGCTGAACCAAAAACCGCAAGACCTCAAACTGATATCCTGTCCGGAATTATGTACATGTTTTGCTGAAAATCATTTCCAAAAACAAAGCTCTATCCAAACTATAGCGATTCGGGAAATGCATGCCAATTCATTAATTTCAAAAGTAATTAAATTTTAATGAAATAGTCTCTGTTCTATGCCCAATAATGGAACTAATTTACAGTAGGTAGGTACCTACATTGTCTACCCATCACGCACTGCGTTCCGTACTCATCCTTTGTAAATAAACGTAAGTACCTACATTCCGATGGGAAAATTCCATTACGATATTTGTTTTCTATTTAATGTTTGCTTAATAAATTGGTACGTTCGCCCGAACTACCATTCACATTTATCCTCTCCAAAACGGAAGCGATAAACCTCTGACATGTACTATTCATCACCATTCCTCTACCAGGCTAATTTGTGCACATAACAACCGCACATCATTATCGCCCACACACTCAGTGAAATTTAATCAATAATTCGAAATCCCGCTAATACAGGTGATTCTCGATAATTAAGAAACTTAACCTCACCATTAGTAACAGCCAACAGTGACACGCTAATCTACTGCTGCGAAACGCAACACTTCGACCTCAAATTAGCAAAAATGCTCATAACAGCGGATCTGGAGCGCACACATTGAACGAATATGCGCCCCAGATTCCCTGGCACTGATTATGCACGCTTGACGCCTCCGCTCTCGCAACCCTCACCTACTCGGCCATATGCTCCGTATGGTGGCAATGCTCCACCGGCACGGCGCACCCGGCGCTGAAACTTTTTTCTAGGTGAAAGTGAAAATGGAATTCAGGCAAATTCATTAGAACAATGGTTGAATATTTGCATAACAGGTTAGCCGTTATGTACGAATTCCCCCATATAGCCACAAAGTACACACACCCTCGTTATTTTTGTATCAGAGAAGCCCACCCTGCACCAACTTAACACCACCGTCCCGTATATACCTAGTATACCTACCTACCTATTCGTTGCTTGTTTTAAAATTGCAAATCAGTTGGGGGAGGCGGCAGGTTTGAAGGAGAAAATAAAATGAACAAACTTAATGTCACACTTCGGCACCATGAAGCAACAACCATACCTCCTAGCTACTACCACCCACGTATGCTGTCGCTTTGGCTTAATCCTCTTACGGTGAAGTTGACTGACAAACTCGATTTCTAAGGCCAGTGTTATGAGGTTGTGACAATTTATGCCGATGGCAGGTTGCCACCCTTTGTCGATGGTGTTCTGAGGGTTAGTAGGATATGCAAATCGGCGCCACCCACTATATTAAACTGTGTGCATATACATACATATGGCTGTATATATACACACCTACCCCCATACTCATTGTCTAGTCAATTGCTTTGCGTACAGAACACAATTTGAAAGCTAGTCCCTAGAGTAAAATTGAAAATCGAAGTCCTTCCGATTGGAATTTTTGCGGTTTGCATTTGTACACTCTTAGGGGCGAGGTTTTCTATTGGAATTCCTTGAAATTATTTTCAATAGATGGAAATCTTTTGGGACGTAAAAAGGCAATATCGTAATCATGTTTGGATTTTTTTTTTTTTTAAATTTTAACTGTTTTCCGACACCCACCGGCGCGCCGGTTTGACAGATGAATTCTGTTTATAGAACTCGCATGGGGCAAAGGATATCAAAGTCAGTTTTCATTACTGTAATGGGTTATAAAGGAAGGAAATGGAAACGAAAATAAGAGCCTTCTCCACACAATTCATGTCTGATATGAATAGATAGGCTTTCCTGAACTAACAACGAGCTTGTGCAACAACAAAACCACAAAGCCTAGTTGGACATATGAAGAACTTTGAAAGAATTTCGATGCTTTTATTCACTGCCAGTATGCACCTCGGAAACAATCCCTATAGCCTCTTGTTGAGAGTTGTCGTTCCCAATCGCAGTTATTCGGATAATACTCAAATTCCCCAATTGAGACCTCAGTCGGGACTTTCGGCTCTAACTACAAATTGTCTGCGTCATTAGGACAGTCTACTTCTATCCTCCAAGGAGAGGTTTTTGCAATCGAACACTTTCCCAGAGAGTGTATTAAAAGGAACCTCACATATAAATATTTTATCAGACAGCTAAGCAGCTCTAAAAAGCTCTAAAAGCTATCACGTCCTTTGACTTTCTTTCTAAGCTGGTTTGGAACTGTCTTCAAACTTTCCTACAGCTATGTAGGTACACACAATAGAATCACATTACCATGACCCAGGGCTTATAGGTACCACTGGCAATGAAACGAACTTGCTAGATCCGGCGCACAGTCTCAATTTATTAGCCCTGAACCCTTATATGGTCTACCAGATAAAAATAGAGCTGGGTAGGTGGAAGGGGTGAATGCACATGCAGCCACCACTTGGATCACCAATGGACTTGTTGTGAAACCCCTGTCCTGGAGTACCCTAAAAAAAGAACATGAAATTTGGTCTGCAGCTTTGGGATAGCTAAGCAGCGTCCCTGAACCAAACGGACATTGTTATAAAGTCACATCTGTGTGGTGTTGTGGGGAAAACACGTTCGCAGATTTACTCATGAGTAGTTGACTTGTTTCAATCAATATATACATACAACCTATCCATAAACTCAAAAACAATAACAGAAAGTAATTATGCCGTGCTCTTGTCATCAAAAAGTTGATAGATCTGACGCGAAAATGCAGTGTTCAATCTGTAAAGTTTATTACCACTTAACTTGTGTCAATTTACAACCTAGTGATCGTGCATATTACACGAAGAACAAAATCTCCTACAGTTGTGATCTTTGTACCCAAAAGAGACGTAATTCTCTCCGCTCTCCACCACCCGTTCATAGAAAATTTGGAGACACGAGTGCAACGAACGAGAGCAAAACTGCCAAAACTACAGCTGACGGGAACATTCCATCTTCCTCCCACAACCTGCAGAGAGTTGCTGATAAAGAGAAAATTGGGTCTGCTACGGTCATCACACTGGAAGTATTGTTTAATGAGATTGTCTCTCTTAAAGAAATGAACGAAAAAGCCATATCAAACATAAATTTGCTGCAGAATGAAAATAAAATCTTAAAAAATGAAGTCAACTTTCTACATAATGTTGTCAATACGCTCCAACAAAATTCACTGAGAAAATGTGTTGATATTGTTGGCATCCCGAACGTCAACAAAGATAATGCATTATCTTCCACTCTTAAACTATTAGCTGAAGGTTTAGAAGAGGAATTGAATGCTGATGACGTCGAGAGTTGTTACGTCAAAACAATAAAAAGCAACAGGCATGCAAACAACAACAAAAGCCAATCCGTTTCATCTTCACCGGAGAGGTCAATGAACATTGTGTGCATTAAATTCCGATCAGCTGAGCGAAAGCAGAGTGTAGTTAAAAATAAACGAAGGAAGCTACTAACATCTAGTTTATTTGGTGAAAAATATGGAAATTATCCCATTCACATCAACCAGTCTCTTACTAAAACAAATAGGATATTATTTAACAAAGCTAAGAAAGTTAAAATTGAAAAAAATTACTCGTACTTGTGGGTCAATAAAGGGGTTATTTTAATGAGAAAAAATTAAGGAATTAAGGCCATAAAGATCTGTACTTTAGATGATCAGGAGAATTTATCGTAATAGTAGTTATTTTAAATGAATACGTTAAACAGTAATAATTCCTTAACTGAAGATTCTCCAGATAGTTCCTTGCTAAAATCCTTTTGTAAATTTGATAAAGAGTTTTTTAAAAGTGTTTTTCATTCATATAACTTCAAAAATGATTTTTATATCGTTCACCAAAACATTCGCAGTTTGCGACAAAACTTTAACTTGCTCTTGCTGCATTTGGAATCATTGTTAAACAAGCCAAAACTAATCTTTGTTACAGAAATTTGGATCTATGATCATGAAAAGGATTTCTATAATATACCTGGTTATAAGTTCTATCAAAAGTGTAATAATTCGTATGCTGCTGGTGGTGTAGCTGTTTATACCCTATCCTAAGGGTATATTAAGTTTGACACATAGTTTGTAACATAGAGAAATAATCGAGATAGACCCTATAAAGTATATATATTCGTGATCAGCATCAATAGCGAAATCGATTGAGCGATGACCGTCCGTCCGTCCGTCCGTCCGTCCGTATGTCACCGCTTTTTGGGCCTTAAATTTTGAGCTAGAACGATGAAATTTCATATCTGGGCTTCTGAGAAAAAGATACAGTACAAGTGTAAACATTTTTGAAATCCGCCCACTGCCACGCCCACTTTTTCATAACTTCACTTAATTATATGAAACCGAAAAATTTTGTTAAGACCAAATATTTAGGCATTCAGATTCCCTACAATCCACCCATACAAAAGTTTTGGCCACGCCCACTTTTTTTCCTAACGTTCGACATTATAGCTATATTTGAGTACAAAATGCAATTTGGCAACGCCCACTTTATAGAGAGGAGGATAGGGTATCAGACGATCCGTTCCAGACGGATTGTAGCTTTTCTGTATGTTTTTATCTGTGAAAATTTGAATCCTGAGTGCTGTGGATTTAATTTTGTAAGTTCTGATATGATTAAACTTACTGTCATTATTGATACACAAAAATATATTTTTATGTGCTTTTATAGATTTCATAATATAAGTAGAGATGTTTTTGTGGATGAGTTAAGCAATCCGTTAATTAATGAGCATTCAAAAAATATCATTATTCTGGGGGATATAAATATCGACATTTTATCTGATACGACAATTGTAGAAAAATATCAATCTCTACTCTCTGGTAATGGTATCTTGCATAAATGAGCCAACTAGAATCACTGATAATACTCAAACTTGTATTGATCACATTTTTGTAAGACTTAATCCAAATTATCATTGATTAGTACTACATCAGATTTTAGAATCTCTGATCATTGTATGATATGCCTCTTCTTCAAATCTGACTGTGATTTTGCTCGACCTATCAATAATTCTAGTCGGTCTAAATCAGTCGATATAATCGATTTTGAACGTCTGAATACTCGATTTATTCAAGAAAGTTGGGAAGATATACATATACGGTGAAGCTAATCCCTCGACAGCCTTTGATTTATTCCTTTCTGTTCTGAACGGCCATGTTTAGTTATGCTCAGTCTCCTCAGTACAAAGAAACAGAAACCTGAAAAGGCTAAAACCATGGATGTCTAACTACTTGCTTCAAAAAATTAAAACCAAAAATAAACTCCGTCTAAAATGTAAAAAGTATCACAATAACACTCACATTAGAGAAGCTTATGCAAAACTGTCCAATGAAGTTAAACTTGAAACTCCTATATGTAAAGAGAATTACTATAACAACAAATTTCATATGGCTTGTGGTAATATAAAGAAGGAATGGAGTTTAATAAATGAGCTCTTTAATAAAAATGTATCTACAGATGCACCATCTTCTATAAGATATAATGATGTATGTAGTTATGGAAAACTCTGTGGAAATGGCGGACATATTTAATGAATTTTTTACTAGCATTGCTACTAATACCTTAGCAGAAACCGGTTTCAACAATACTCAAAATTTGTGTGGACTTGAAAATAGTTTTTTCTTTGAACCCTTTTCGTCTTTTGAAGTGTTTAAAGTTATTATGCTGCTAAACAAATCCAGTTCATCTTCTCGTAAAAGTTATCCAAATTGGTTTATTAAGAAGATTGCTTTTAATATTGTTGATGTTCTGGCACACATATATAATGAAAGTATATTCAATGGGGTCTTTCCGAATACTTTAAAAATTGCTGAAGTTATACCAATTTTCAAAAAAGGAGATAAATCCAAACTCAATAATTTCCGTCCAATCTCTCTTCTCTCTGTTTTTTCTAAGATCTTCGAGAAACTGATCAAAAAAAGAATTATTGCCTACCTTGAGAAGAATTCATTCTTTAGCAATAATCAGTACGGTTTTAGAGCTGGTAAATCGACGGAGGAGGCGCTCCTAAACTTCTGTAGTCATGTTTACAGTAGTCTAGATAACAAAAAAGTTACTGCTTCACTTTTTATAGATATTACCAAAGCTTTTGATACCGTTGACCATAAACTTTTACTATTAAAGTTAGAAAAAACAGGTTTTAGAGGGTTTATGCTGAATTGGTTTGCATCGTATCTTAAAGATAGAAAACAAATAGTTAAGATAGGAAAAAATATTAGTAAATACCTTGATATTCATGTTGGTGTCCCACAGGGATCAGTGCTTGGCCCAATCCTGTTCCTAATCTTTATTAACTCCATCTTTAGTCAAAATTTGAAAAGTGAACTAACTGGGTTTGCAGACGATATAGCATGTACTTATTCGAATCTTTCCGTCTTAGATTTGGTTGCAGATATTAATCATGATTTGGAAGTTTTAAGGCATTGGTTTGGTATGCACAAGCTAGTTATAAGCGATAAAACAAAGATTATGTTCTTCAACCTACCTGCACTTGATCTGCACTTTAATGATTTGATATTTCATAGTGTAGATTGTACCCGTTTTTGTGTTAATGCTGATATTTGTGTTATGTCAAACTGCCCAACAACTTTTAATGATGACACAATTTGTTCATCCAAATGCTTTGTCATTTTAGGTACCTAGGTTTACTCTTTGACAATAAAATGAACTGGAGCTTACATACTTCCTTACTAAAAAAGTATCTCTTAACTACAACGCACATATTATACCATCTAAGGCTTTTCTGCTCTCGTAGCCTTTTAGAAACGGTGTATTACGACTTAGTCCAATAGAAGTTACAATATGGGCTGGCTTGCTGGGGAGGTACCCATGACAATAAGCTACAGCCACTGATCATAACCCAAAAACATCTTCTGAGAATTATTTGGAAAAAAAGACGACGTGAGCATAGTTTTTTACTCTTTTGCAATTCAAAAATTCTTCCTCTGAAGCATCTCTACTTTTACAAAGTTTTAAAAATATTTTTCATAAGAAGTGGATATCTAATAAATCAGAATTCAATTGCATATACACTTCGCAGTAATGACAGGAATTCGGTCACTGTTCCACACTACAGCACTCATAAATTTCGTAACTTTTACACCTCAGTCGCACCTAGATTATTTAATATATTACCGTTAGAATTTCGGAGTATTAGGAAATCCTTTGCATTCAATAAAGAAATTAAAAAATGGCTGTTTAATTTTGACTTGAAAGAAATAAATCATTTAACAAGAGTGATAAGTTGAAATCGGTTTTTAAATATTTATCTTTTTATCTGTTTGCAGCATAATATTAATATTTTAATAATATACACCTTGCCACCACCCCACTACTCGCATTACAACCTTTTGTATTTTTTTTATATTCATTTATGACTCGATACATTCAACACTAGTTTGCTAAGCTAAAGAATGTATCTATGTATTTATTTCTAATACAAATCGTATCTAATCTATGGAAAACACTTTTAGTAACTTATTTTGATATTTATTCGGTGAAATATATCTATTGCAATAAGCAAAATTATTAAGATTAAGCTATGAATAAATAAGATTACCTATTGTACTAAAAACTATGAAATATGTATGTATGTATATGAAATAAATAAATAAAAAATAAAAAAAAATAAATAAATAAAAAATAAATTTCAGGATGGTTAAAGGTGGCTTTTCTAACGGGTCACCAAGTCTTCGAAGTGAAAATAGAGTTAAATCACTGGGAACAAAACAAAAAGCTCTCTTACCAGAATTCACAAACTGGAAAAATATGCCAAGAAATTCATTAATTAAAAAAAAAAAAAGATTTTAGCATGACCACGCTAAGATCCTGACGGAATTGCTAACAGGTAATTTTTTACTTTAATACCACCTCACGAGTAAGCTTAGCCAATTGGACATGTGCCGACTATGCTTTGAGGACTGCCAAATATATTTTATATGAATGCCCCGGCATTGCTCGGAACAGGCTCAAACACCTAGCCTTCTGATGTCACCTCTTCTTCAAACAAACCTAAGCTTCATTCATAAACATGATTTCAGATAGTAGGCAAAACCACACAATATGTATCTTTAGAGAGATGGAGATGGGAGATGGGACAAAAGATCTATGTATAAGAGGTCATAGTACTTCTTGAGGCTACTTCAAAACTCGTCACCAAAATTACCAAAGTCGAAAATCTGGCTAAGAGCGAATAGTAAAATCGATGACGTTGCTCTGTCTTTGGTAACAACCTCATCAAGCTCTGCAAAGTGACTTGTAAATTTCTCTAAATAGACACAAATACGTGGGCTTTAATTTAGAAATAAAACTAGATTGTAGGTATTTGATTAAGAAAGCTACTACTGCTCTCTACTGCGCCCAAAAAAAACATTGACAGTAAGTGGCGAACCTGATTGTGAAACAATCGAGCAAATTGATCACATTGTGATCGACGCAAACCATTTAGGATCTAGGTTAAGACGGCTGTCTGTACCATTTAGACGCGTGACAGATAGTTACCTCCTCCTCTTCGTCCCTCCAATACCTGGAAAAGTCATTTGTAAAGATGCCCAGCCTTTTATCATGTTCGCCTATCAGGCAGTCTCCCATGAGGTCTCCGATCACGTAGCTGATCTGTGATTGCTTTATCGGTTTATCGCTTTAGAATATCCAACCTGTCGAGCCATTTTCCCATCTGTGGTTAGTCCTGCTGAAAGCATCCAGCTCCAGTTCTTGTTTACATGCAACGAGGGGCACACCCAGGTTTTGCAACTTAGGCAGAATCCTTAGAGTCACTCATCAGCCTTGCCGTTTCCGAAAATGTTTCTATGACCTGGCACCCAGTTCAAAAAAATGTTGAACTGAACACGGTAGTTTAAAGGTCCATTTGATGTAAAAGAGTACGATATCAGGGATTTTGTAGGAGGAGATCTTTGTATTTAATCATGAAGAGAACGAGTTCGGTTTTGTGAGGGTCCGCATTTTGAGTGCCATCTGGTGAGCAGAAAGAGAACATATTGAAGGACTAACCTGAGAGTGTCCGGGTGTTTATCTGAAGCTGCAATAGAAATGTCGTCTGTATAGAGAATCACTCTGCAGTCTGTCTTATATAGGTCAACTAGTAGACCATTGATTAGCAGATTTCAGAGAATAGGGGACAACAAACCACATGTACCACGACTAACAAGCCTTCAAAGCTAGGTACCGCCCAGCTGTGCGTTAATAAGCCTGCCTGTAGCAATTTATAGATCAACACTTCAAGTGATATCCACTTTCTGACTTGTAAGTGCGCCTGTGACTGTTTCCAATTTAATATTGTTAAAAGCTCCCTCATTGCATCGCACGAATGAGGATATGAAGAGTGATGTGGTGGAAAAGCAACAATCGCAAAGATCGGCAGCATTAAGTATCGAAGACCATTAGGAACCCTCCCCACATGCCACCAGAACTAATAATAATCACCATCAAGAAATCCGTGGGCCTGATTTGACGACAAATTCCGGCATTCATATGGAGAGAGTTGCTCGTGAACTCTACAAGAAGAAGAGACGGAAAATACATCAGCCTCCCAAAATAAGGTAAAAGGATACCAAAAATGAGCCAAGAACAACATACAGTTTTACCAAAAGGTGCAAAGAATATGTCAAGGCAGCGAACCTTTTACAGAAGCCTGTAGAAATAAAGAAGGAAACCTTGGAGTAGAGTCACAGTCGGCTTGGAGAATATAGAAAAGCTTCTTCTGTAGACTATATAACGTCGACGAAGTTCAGCATTTAACATTGACAATGATAGTCAAAACTTCCCCCAATCAGTGTGGTTTCAGGCCAGAAAAGTCTACAATCATTCAAATTTTCACACTTCGCTCCAAATCAGTACCCAGCATCTGTCACCAATTTTAAGGCTGTAAAAGCGAAGAGTTATGCAGAGCCATGTCTAGTCAGAAGGAAGTAGAATTAGAATCAGAATTAGCCCTATCCCAAGCAACTAAGGAGACTTGAACGACTTCCCAAGCAACTAAGGAGACTTGAGCAACTTCTATACCAGACTTGAACGGGAGGGACACCACCGTAAATGAGGATCTCGCCCTAGCCGCGCACAACTAGAAAGTGGCTCCAACCGACTTAAGGTGCGGAACTGGAGGCAGTTATCTACGAAGCAGTCTATCTGGACAGGGACGTTGGTTGAGTACCAAGTAACCCCACCACCCCGAACTGTAACCCCATCTAAGTAACTCAGTAAGTAGGACTAAGCGAGGTCTTTCGTTGTCAGCTATTAAGCCAGTACAGTACAGTAACAGAAGGCATATTCATCTGGCGGCCGGCATTGCATAAAATCGTACTACAATAAACTTGCATTTGTATTAGTTGAATCCTCAGAAACAACCCCATGACTGCTTTCTAATTTCAGTTTCACATGTTACTTCCAAAAAATCGACACTGCAAAGCCCTCATGTTTGGAAATACCCACGAATATTAAATGTATGCTCAGCGCTTGTTTATTGAATTCAAGGACATGTATAATAACGTAAATAGGGATCAACTCCAACACGCTTATGTAGGATGACGGAAAACGCTCCTAACTTCACTACCGAAACCAATGAGTTTTTTTAATGTCATGGGAGGATTGCAGTAGGACGATTCTCAAGAAAAAATTATGTTCATCCAAACATTATTTTGCAATACAATCAGTTTTTCCAAGAATTCGAGGTTGAATGTTGGAAAAATTTAAATTTTAGTAGGTCGTGTCGAAAAAGTTGAAATTTAGTAACTTGGCAAAGTTTTCAGATATCACCAAAAAGAAGAAATTACAGGAAGCTGTAGGTAGACGTGAGAATTATTCCCTAATCCCTGCAGAATAATTTCTGATGCTTTTTAACTCAGAGGTGCTCAGAATGAGAAATGCCATCGGTGGAATCAAGGGTGACGTCCATTACTGACTGATGTCTTATTTGAGCTACTTCGATGTATTCAGAGCTCAGTTTATTTAAGTTTTTTTTTGAAAAAAGGCATGGTGACGGAGAGGCTCTTAATGAGTCAACGAGAGCGCTCCAATTCTGAAGCCGAGACTGCGACTGTTCTAAAGTAGTCCAAATTATCGCACTAAACATGTCGGTAAAATAAATTTTGGTGCCTGCATAATTATGTATGTTTGTATGTTATGGATTTCAATAGACATCGGTTAGGGTTTTTGGTCCGATTCACCAGAAGTTTATAATGAAAGCGGTTGCCATATAGACTTGGTTATGGTTTATGTTTGTTCGCCTATAAGGTTCTGAAAAGGTTCTACTTACTTAGGTGGCAATACAGTTCGAGGTAAATCTGGGCCTCAACCAACAAGCCACTCCAGTTAGCCCGGTCCGTAGCTAAGGGCCTTCAGTTGAGTACTCCAAGAGGCTCTACTTACCCCATAGAAAATTTTAGTGGAAGAGGATGATGCACCGATTTTGACCACCTCGTCAATCATTTCATAGCCCACTTGGTCTTCTGCCTAATTTGGCCAAGTGGTTGATAATATTTGCCCAGATACACTTAGAGTTTCAAAAGAGATGACTCGTCAAAATTTCCCACTTAATATATCATACAATGAAATCAATGATTCACCGGTTTTAGAAATAATATTCCAATTCCGGTGCATCAATTGTAACTCATGTCGTTGAGGTTTCGGACTAGCAACCCAAAAGTATTGGTCTTATGTCCCATTTAATGATGAAACACGTATGCAAGTTATAAAACAGCCTTTTCAAAATACTGTAACTATTTGACAAAGCTACTTTCATAATCCTTGATGTAACATTTATCTCAAAAAAAATATAATTCCACTTTTCTCTTACCAAAGGATGACTCTTCAATATCCTGGAGTGTGTGATACTTCGTCGTGACCTCGCATGTGGTAAAGTTCTGTGTTTGAAGTGATACTCATGACCATTTCCACCAACCAGCTAAAAATAGAATTAAGAAAATAAAAAATTATTATTTCATTCGCTTGAGCAAAGAACGTAATATGATGCATCATCGTAATTTAACTACATACAGTCAAAAGAGGGAAACATAAAATTTGATTCATGGATAAGTGGCCCAATTGGTTGGCAGAGAAAGTAATCCTAAACCATTTACTTCGACACCCATCCTAATGAATACGTTTTAGCCAATTTTATTATTGATTGCACTTACGTATATCCACAAAGGGTTTGACTAATTGGAAAGGATTTTCACACTTGTGTATTATTACGACACACCATATGATGTGTACTGATCATATATGTATGAGTATGTGCGTGTATGGCTGTACGTACACAATTTAATGAAGACAGGATTCCATCCTAGGAAGGGTCAATGAGGAATACTCACACAGCGACCAACAAGTGGTAATACTGGAAATAGAAAAAAAGAAACTAGTCCTGCCTTCAAATCTTACGGATTCAAAATGGAACAACAGAATTTTCGATAAGTATACATTCAAAGAGAGATACATACATTGAACGGTGATTGAACCTTAAGCGGCACATCAAAGGATCTCACAAAAAGCCTGACAACCACTATCAACTCGGCATGCAATCCATCAATACCTAAAAGAAAAAAACAGCAGGAAGGCATCACCGTGTTACTGGTAATAAACAACATTTTGGGCAAGATGCCTACAACCCCGGCGGGAATTTCAGCCATCAAGAAGGAAACCAAATTTCCAAAAATGGCTGGAGACTTTCAAACTGGCAAGACGCAATTTAATTTAAATAAAATAAAGAAATTAAGCAGACCAAAATCGCAACGTCTCTGTGAGTAACCCGATATTAACCCCAGGTGCTCGGTATACAGAATGGTAATGAAATTACCAAACTGAAAGGTTATGGGACCCTCCAATGCTGCGATCCATAGTAGAGCACTTTTTCTGCCAAATACCATCTACCAAGTGCAACATCGTAAGAAAGGTCAGGGCAGCGGATATTGCACTAATTACTCCTACTTTGGAGGAGCTACTTAAAGCAGCAAAATAGGCGACACCAAGGCGCCCAGAACCAACGTCATCCTGAATAAGGCAATAAAGGCGGCTGTAAAAAGGCGACCAGGCCTCTTCATAATGCAACGATGCAGAAAAATTTAAAATGCAGCATTTGGTCTTGCTACCAAAAGGAAATCATAGTCTCCAGGATAATCATAGTCCTATCGCCCAATATCCCTACTGGACAGCATGGAAAAAATTCTCGAAAAGCTAATCTACAATAAATTACTCGCAGACGAGAAAGGAGCTCCTTCAGACCACCAATTTGGCTTCAGAAAAATGCAGTCTACTGTTAATGTCATACGACCGGTAGCTGATATCGCAAAAGGTGCCATCGAAGGGGAAAGATTGCTATACGGCTCAAGGGAGTACTATGCAGTAGTAACGTTGGAAGTCTGTTCATTAGAAGATCACTTGCCAGAATGTATATACCACATTATCTGCTGCGTATATTGGCAAACTATTTCAACAACAGGAAGTTGAGTTCCATAGGGATCGGTTCCACTGCCATTTTTGTGGAATATCATGTACGACGGAGTCCTACGATTAGCTGATATAAATGATGGCACCCTCAAGCTTCATTCTGTTTCCGACTCTCTTCTTGTTTTTTTTTTTAAATTATCTCTTACTTACTTACTTAGGTGGCGCTACAGTTCGGGGTGAACCTGGGCCTCAACCAACAAGCCTCTCCAGTTAGCTCGGTCCTTAGCTAACTGAATCCAGCACTCTAAGCTTGTGCAGGTCCCCTTCAACTTGTGCGCGCCACCTAAGGCGAGGTCTTCCTCTGCTGCGTTGTCCCTCCGGTTGTGATTCGAAGACTCTTCGGGCCGGAGCCAAATTATCTCTTGCCTGGCGTTTTTAAGCCAATACATTCTTTTGCTACACGCAGCTTGTCATATTTATTCTCAGCCTCACGTCCCTGCTTTTTACATATGTATGTAATTTGGAATGACCACATATTTGCAGTCGCAAAAATCTTGCGAATTCCACCCCAAACTCGAGTACAAAACTAGAAATGTAGAAGTAGAAATGTTTCCTGCCTTCCATTGTTTTATAGCTTTTTTCACAATCGGTGCTCGAGGAAAATAGACACTTGCATTCCGGTCTTTCAACAGTTTTCTGCGATACCTGTCACTTCTCAAACGCTCATCAGTTTACCATGAACCCTTCCTTCGGACTTACCGCGCGGTTCAATACGAATGTGGAATGCCCTACCACGCTCTGTTTTTCCCTTAAAGTATCGTTAAACATTCAAAACCAATCTGTATTTCTAACTATTTCTCTGTAATCTCCTTACCATCAACACAATGTCTTTACATTATAAGGAAAGCCCTAGCCATAAACCCGTCTGGAACTCGTGCTTATTATAAAAATCTGTACTTGTTCAGCTCTGGCCACTAACAAGAGACTCAACATAAGAGATTTTCTTTTCAAAAGTTTAACATTCATCTCTGGATCTATACGGCTATGATATGTCCTTTTTTATACCCTATCCTAAGGGTATATTAAGTTTGACACATAGTTTGTAACATAGAGAAATAATCGAGATAGACCCTATAAAGTATATATATTCGTGATCAGCATCAATAGCGAAATCGATTGAGCGATGACCGTCCGTCCGTCCGTCCGTATGTCACCGCTTTTTGGGCCTTAAATTTTGAGCTAGAACGATGAAATTTCATATCTGGGCTTCTGAGAAAAAGATACAGTACAAGTGTAAACATTTTTTAAATCCGCCCACTGCCACGCCCACTTTTTCATAACTTCACTAAATTATATGAAACCGAAAAATTTTGTTAAAACCAAATATTTAGGCATTCAGATTCCCTACAATCCACCCATACAAAAGTTTTGGCCACGCCCACTTTTTGGGGGCGTTTTCATCACAAAACTGATTTTTCGGCCTTCAATTTTTAACTAGGACGCTGAAATTTCATATCTGGGCTTCCAAGAAAAAGATACAGTACAAGTGTAAAATTTTTTTACATCCGCCTACTGCCACGCCTACTTTTTTATAACTTCACTAAATTATATGAAACCGAAAAATTTTGTTAAGACCAAATATTTGGGTATTTAGATTCCCTACAATTCACCCATAGAACAGTTTTGGCCACGCCCACTTTTTAGGGGCGTTATCATCAAAAAACCTATTTTGATAAAATTTTACATGTAACATCCTCAAACGTTCGACATTATAGCTATATTTGAGTACAATATGCAATGTGGATACGTCCACTTTATAGAGAGAAGGATAGGGTATCATACCATCCGTTCCAAACGGATTGTAGCTTTTCTGTATGTTTAGCTTATGTATCGGTTGTTTGGTGGTTGTTGGTACGAAACTCCAAAGAACGGCCTGTCTCAGCTGCACGGGAGCTTTCCTGAGTAAACCTGGCTCTGCTCTAGATGCTTTTCTTGATTTATCTCCCCTTGATACTTTCATCATGGGCTGTACTATCTAGGGGTGGCTTTTGGTATCATCTGCACTGGAGTTTCGATGACCTTGCACGACACTTATCCAACGACCCTGGTTTCATTGACAAGTCGTCTGATGCAATAACATCGGAACTTCGGCAGCTGTGCAAATTTAGAGTCGACTTTTCTTGCATTCAGGACTGGCTTCGACCAAAGTCTGAGCCTAGACTGCCCGGATGGCTCCAACACTAGTCAAAGATCCGGTGCTGGTGTCTTCGCCGACAACACTACACTTCACCACTCGTTAGGCAAGCATGCCTCTGTTTTTCAAACGGAGATCTAAGTCAGCCTGCGTTTAAGGCCTTGCTCAACCCTGTAACGCGTTCCAAAAAAGCTCGAGAATGCAAGAACTCTTTAAATTCGATCACAAGGCTGAACTCCTTGACGTTCCAGGTCACTTAGGAATTGTAGAAAATGAGATCTTCTAGAGGCTCAGACGATGATTTATCAGGACCGAAACCTGCTTTGGTGCTTCCGCATCCTCCAATGAACACAATTGCGTGTGGTACAGCTCTCCAGGATGCAGGCAGAGTAAATATATGCTCCCGAAAGCCTGTAGGAAATCAACAGCATTCTTGCTGTCTCTCAGTAGAAAAGACTGTAGACAACTTATTGGAGTTCTTACGGGATATTTTCCTTTTGCAAAGCATCGCAATGTGCTAGGCTTAAGAAACAGCACTGTCTGCGACGCTTGTAGATAGGGCGACGATACTTCGGATAATTTTCTTTGTTAGATCTTCGGTGCTGATCTGTTGAGTGCTGATACTGTAAGGTACGCATCGCTAAAGTGCATTATCGGCTTTCTCCGAAAGTCGAAGAAATTCCAGTAAAAAGGGTAATATTGGATTTTGATTCTTGGTATTACAATATCTCAGTTGCGTCTGAGTGCTCCAGGTGAGTGTTTCCCAACCCGACAAAAAAACATACAGAAAAGGTACAATCCGTCTGGAACGGATCGTATGATACCCTATCCTCCTCTCTATAAAGTGGGCATGGCCAAATTGCATATTGTACTCAAATATAGCTATAATGTCGAACGTTTGAGGATGTTACATGTAAAATTTTATCAAAATAGGTTTTTTGATGATAACGCCCCTAAAAAGTGGGCGTGACCAAAACTTTTGTATGGGTGGATTGTAGGGAATCTGAATGCCTAAATATTTGGTCTTAACAAAATTTTTCGGTTTCATATAATTTAGAGAAGTTATAAAAAAGTAGGCGTGGCAGTGGGCGGATGTAAAAAAATTTTACACTTGTACTGTATCTTTTTCTTGGAAGCCCAGATATGAAATTTCAGCGTCCTAGTTCAAAATTTAAGGCCCAAAAATCGGTTTTGTGATGAAAACGCCCCCAAAAAGTGGGCGTGGCCAAAACTTTTGTATGGGTGGATTGTAGGGAATCTGAATGCCTAAATATTTGCTCTTAACAAAATTTTTCGGTTTCATATAATTTAGTGAAGTTATGAAAAAGTGGGCGTGGCAGTGGGCGGATTTCAAAAATTTTTACACTTGTACTGTATCTTTTCCTCAGAAGCCCAGATATGAAATTTCATCGTCCTAGCTCAAAATTTAAGGCCCAAAAAGCGGTGACATACGGACGGACGGACGGACGGACGGACGGACGGACGGACGGACGGACGGACGGACGGACGGTCATCGCTCAATCGATTTCGCTATTGATGCTGATCACGAATATATATACTTTATAGGGTCTATCTCGATTATTTCTCTATGTTACAAACTATGTGTCAAACTTAATATACCCTTAGGATAGGGTATAAACACTCTATCAGTTCATTAGACACTTCAACTGGTTCTTGGATATCATTCAAAAAATGTAACCAAATCCTATTAAGCAGCTTTAACTATCAACAAAAAGATAAGAATTGTCTTTGAAATACATAGGTAGTCTCTCTAAAATTGTGTAGTTGTCGTATGTATATAAATTATTGTATTTTGTTGAGATTTCAAGGACTCCAAATGTGGTGGGTAGGTATAAGCACCACCATGCATCCAACCGCGATCGAATGCCGATCATTCATTGGTCTTTTTGAACTACCATTAGGTACGGTAAAGATTAGTTACATAGTGAATGCGACTGAGAACATTAGTCTGTACAGAATGTCCTGTGTATGGAACATACTACTTTGGTTTGAAAGTTCTTGTGAGCGCGCATTCATCGGTTTTTGGCCCGTCCGTAAAAATCGAGAATTGGATTAATGGCCCCAAAATTTAGGTTCCCATTATTATCAAAGATTTTAGTCCATGTATAGTAGGTAACTGATCCTTTTTATATTTCCTCACATGTTGTGTTTTCATGTCAGATTTCGCTCCAGTATACAGCGAAAGTATCTCGCCTTATGGATGGAGTGGCATATCTTTGAGTTTCAAGGGCCTGGTCGGTGGTATTGTTCACTTCTTAGTGAAGAGGACCACCTCTGTTTTTAGGAAGTTATTCATCCAAATATGTAAGTGTATCCAGTACTTAATCAGCAAAAGTACGGCGTTGTGCGTGGTCCGCTGATTTCATTTCTTGTGCCAACTGGACCTTATAATCATGTAGACAAAGATCTTTATACAAAATACGGTGCAAAGTGGTTGGGGATAGACCCAATTCCTATGATTGTCTCGAAATGGTTACACCTGGGTTTTCAGGCACACTCTCAGCTAAGGCGGCAATATTTGCAGCTGACCTTGCCGGAGGAATACAAGTTGGAGTCTTCACATCACTAACCTGTCCAAGACGTTCAAATTTATCGATTAAACTCACTATGGCTGTGCGAGAAGGCGCTAGATGATAACCAAAAGCAGTACAAACTTTATTTAACTTTCTTCTAACTTTTAACTTTAATTTTCCGCGATATTTTCACCGTTTTTGTATTGAATTTTCACTATCCCAACAGATTGTGCGAGTGAGCATCCACCCATATTTAATAACTTCCTAGTTTTTTCTTATCAAAAGTGATCGCATTCATAGATGTATGTACATATGTTGATAGTTCAACAATGGCGCGATATTCACAATGGCACCTCTTGTTCGATGACCCTTTGGATAGCAACGAAGCTATGGAAGAACATTTACAGAAACTTGATAGCTTGGTAGCTTTCATGGTGAGTACTGACAAGCCATTAGACTCCTTAATATCAATTCAATTAATTTTTTTAGAGACAGGAGACAGTACTGGGATTTTGACGAGTTGAACTCAACTTGGCTTTTCGTAACCCAATCTCCATCAATGCGGGAGTTTAGTTCGGTAGACATTCGTTGTTCTGAAAACTACACAGCTTGTTGTCTAACCCTTGCAGTTCTTAAAGAATAACCGAAGTCCAGAGTACAGTGGTCGGCAAAGGAATGGATTGGATTACGTGTGAGAGAGAGTAGATTATTAGTAACACCAACGTTGAGTTAGAAATACATCCATTCAATACAATTCGTATTGACTGATTAAATAAAACTCGCAATCCATGAAGAAAAGATGCTACGACACCGAAAATTTCTATTTTGCTTAAAAGGGCACAGTGTCATACTTAAGCTTTAAAGCTATCAAAGCCGTTAATACAAAACTATCTGATAAGGTAAAATTCGAAGCGAACATTGCTGCTCACAGACTGGATGTCATATTTTGATCATTGAGCATCATTGTCGATGATGCAGACCCATTATTTCTTTTAACAAAGGCCTGAAAGATGTATTGTCTCTCTAAAACTAGCAGATACATTCGGCGTAAAAGAGGATATCCTAAGAAATCATGTTAGTAGTAGCATATACATACATAGATCTCTATCAAGAAGCACAGAAAACACTTAAAAGGCATGAAGTACGAATTAAGGACGCTCAAATTGGCATTCTCATATTGCCAAATTGTTCTTTTGAGGTACTTTGTGTTAACTGATTGCTGACGGCAATCGACCTACTGCGATTAAAATACCTGTCTGAAAGAGAGGTTAAAAACAAGTATGGAGTGTGTCAAATCAAAACACTTTTGCAAAGGGGTTCATCATAAAACGGGCAGCCAAAACAATCACCGCCTCGATCTCTCAAAATTTTTGATGAAAAATTCAGAAAATCCTAGGTAACATAGCATTCAGTATTTTCTATAGAACCACCCCATTATGGTGTTAAATCGAACCTAACCTAATTTACCTAACGTCTGCCCTTTGAAGTTTACAAAAGATGATCATGAAGTTGTTCAAAGTACAACCAAACTCGTTATCATAAAATATAACATTTAGTACAAGTGCCAGTGGCACTGTGCGGTATATAACACACCCCTTTTCATTGTCAACAATAAATATTTAAACATAAAGTCATTGTGCTAAATTTGTCTGTCAACTTTCAAAGGAATTTCCAAAGAAAAAATTCTAAAAACGAAACCTTTTCCATTTACCATTTCCGAAATCCTTTACCAAGTTATACGGTCGTAGTAGGTAGGATTTTTGGTTCTTTATCATTTCATTTCCGAACAAGGGTTTGCACGAACGCTTGACGCCTACCTACACACAAATTCCCGATTGCACTATGACAAGGAAAAAGAAAATCGTTTCATCACGTACGTGTAAGCAGTAGACCCTCACAAAAGGACTTTTAGAACGCCAGCACCGTTAATAATTTAAATTATTCCGGTATGTCCTTTGGCATTTCAACGAAACAACCAAAGCAATGAAATTCATGAACACAACATGAAAGAGCAAATAACTCACGAACGCTTCTGGCGAATCTGTGCTACTTCAACTGGGGAATGTTTTCATCTTTCGTGGTTCTAAATGCTGCATTTCTATCTTCTAACGAAATACATTAATTGGTTCCATGTACCCGTACCCGTGAGAAATGGTTGTCATAAAATTTTACGAGAGTTATCTTTATCGATTTAATTAGCTTTGTTTGGGATTTGTAGGGATTTGACGACTGGCGGGTTTTGAATTCCTTGTGAAAAGGTAGACGCACTTCACCATTTCAGCAGTTGGGGTATTTTCATTTATATTTATGAGCTCCCGTGAATCACAGAATTAGTTCATAGATGTTATTTAAACCAGTGATAAATATTTTCACTATATTGATTCAATAATATGGTGACACGGCCAACTCTGTTTTAATTCGAACTTTAAAATGCATGTTACCAAGTTACACTTGTGCCTCTTCGTGCCGGTAAAAAGTTTCATAAATGCGTATAATTCTAGCCCAAGTACAAGTCTTCCTAAGACTCTACTTTGGCCTACAGAGACAGTGAAAGCATTCCCCAAATGAAATCGCTTGTGATCCAAAATGTCAGACACGTCACCTCATAAAATTCCTTAAGACCCGTGAGCTTGACTTCATTCCAAATGAACGCATTCCACAGACACCTCGACTCTACGAGCCGAAATTTTTTTGGGATATTCGGGTACAAAAGGCATAGCAGTCTTATCCTTTTTGGAAGAACTTCTGAACAAAGCCCCTCATAAAGTAATCAAGGCAGGTATCCAAAGATAAGGAATGAATAGATTTGAAGTGAACTACGACTACTGAGAAGGCCACAAGGAAGAGTTCTCTCACCGACAATAAATATCGTAGTATTGTCAGTATAGTCCTCGCCGCAAAGAATGTAGCTGACTTCGGTTGGGTTGGGTATTTGCAACCGCTCAGCAGGGACACACTTAGACCAAAAGAAGGTCCATAATGGAAAAAACCGGATTTCCAGCACCGGAGACCTACACGGAAACTTCCCATGGGCATTAAACCAATTTGACCAGATGACGAAGATTTTTATTTTGCTCAAGTCTAGTCTTCGAAAAAGTACTCGCTTAGTGTTTGAATTTTTAAGACCAATAGGGCAGGAGAGATACACAGATGACGCGTCATGGTTTCCACACCTTCCTCGTCTCTACAGCTTCTACAGAATTCATGGAAGCGAGCACCGGTCTGCACCCTCTTTAGCTAGCTCGACCACTTTGCAATTAGCTGGAATATTCCTGTGGCGTGAAACCCAACACAGCGACACATCGCAGCTGACAGCGATTTCGTAAAGAGATCCGCGGAAACTACCAAGTGCAACTACCAAGTTTTGGCACAGCTTGTATTACAATCTTGGAATTATTTTTAAACTTATAGCGTAAAGGTGCAAATACGTACAACTCAGTCGTGTTTATTTATTTTCTTCTTATTTTCTTGAAAAACATCGTCAGCTTCATACAAAATTCACAGCTAAAAAGAAGTCAAAGCAGGGTACGCTGAGACAGCAAAAAATGCTACCATATCAACGTTGGGATACGGTCAACTCATTGATAACAATCCGAATAATTTTGTCAACATATCTTAACAGCATTGAAAGGTGATTACAGGATCAACGTAAATAGGCAACGGACTGATACAAAAATATGCGTCAATGCGGTTATCAATGCAGCCGTCAGCGCATGACCACTTTGGAACAATTTCTCACGTCTTTTTGACATCAGAGAGTCAACACGTTAACTAATTTCGTTGATCGTGTAATCGTACCTTTAATGATGTACATATTTTTGAAAACTGCTCATTTTCCGTATAAGTATAACGAAAAGGTTTTCATCAAAATTCCTTTCCTGAGTGTTTTTATATCTCATCCAAAAAAGTAACCAAAATTAATTTAATTTCCTTTTTATTCTGAATACTGAGATTCCATTCCTTCCACTCACGTCCGAGTAGTACCTACTTTTCCTCTAAATCATTCACCTTTTCATCTTCCTGCAGATAAAATCAATTCCAAGGCAAACTAAGTTTTACATTGGTATCCAACCCTTTTTATACCCTATCCTAAGGGTATATTAAGTTTGACACATAGTTTGTAACATAGAGAAATAATCGAGATAGACCATATAAAGTATATATATTCGTGATCAGCATCAATAGCGAAATCGATTGAGCGATGACCGTCTGTCCGTCCGTCCGTATGTCACCGCTTTTTGGGCCTTAAATTTTGAGCTAGGACGATGAAATTTCATATCTGGGCTTCTGAGAAAAAGATACAGTACAAGTGTAAAAATTTTTTAAATCCGCCCACTGCCACGCCCACTTTTTCATAACTTCACTAAATTATATGGAACCGATAAATTTTGTTAAGACCAAATATTTAGGCATTCAGATTCCCTACAATCCACCCATACAAAAGTTTTGGCCACGCCCACTTTTTGGGGGCGTTTTCATCACAAAACCGATTTTTGGGCCTTAAATTTGTAACTAGGACGCTGAAATTTCATATCTGGGCTTCCGAGAAAAAGATACAATACTAGTGTAAAATTTTTTTACATCCGCCCACTGCCACGCCTACTTTTTTATAACTTCACTAAATTATATGAAACCGAAAAATTTTGTTAAGACCAAATATTTAGGCATTCAGATTCCCTACAATCCACCCATACAAAAGTTTTGGCCACGCCCACCTTTTGGGGGCGTTTTCATCACAAAACCGATTTTTGGGCCTTAAATTTTTAACTAGGACGCTGAAATTTCATATCTGGGCTTCAGGGAAAAAAATACAATACTAGTGTAAAATTTTTTTACATCCGCCCTCTGCCACGCCTAC
Source organism: Xylota sylvarum (assembly GCA_905220385.1). NCBI lineage: Eukaryota > Metazoa > Arthropoda > Insecta > Diptera > Syrphidae > Xylota > Xylota sylvarum. Next base: position 64,414,325 of record LR999958.1, on the reverse strand, counting down.
TTTTTTATAACTTCACTAAATTATATGAAACCGAAAAATTTTGTTAAGACCAAATATTTGGGTATTTAGATTCCCTACAATTCACCCATAGAACAGTTTTGGCCACGCCCACTTTTTGGGGGCGTTATCATCAAAAAACCTATTTTGATAACATTTTACATGTAACATCCTCAAATGTTCGACATTATAGCTATATTTGAGTATAAAATGCAATTTGGCCACGCCCACTTTATAGAGAGGAGGATAGGGTATCATACGATCCGTTCCAGACGGATTGTAGCTTTTCTGTATGTTTTATAATTGAATTACCCTAGGGATTATGACCTACCCATCATGCGTAGGGAGATAGAAGCATTTTTAATTTAGTCGATTGGAGCTCGGTTGCTTGTATCATTTTACTCCATTGATGGGTAATTTTAGATGTAATTAAGGAGTATTGCCACGATTTTGTTGCATTTCGATTACGGATAATGCGCTATTGCTACTACTGTTGTTACAGTTGTACAGTCATATACAGTGAGTTTCAGCAATCCTTAAGCCATTCCAGGTGCAAATCCAAAAATCGATGTAATTAATTTATTTATCAGGCTCATGAATAGTCTGTATCCGAAACATGGAATTAACCTGGTAATTATTTTAAGGTGGACCTACAAATTTTAATCTCCCATTCTATTAATTATAAATGCTTGTTTGGGAACCTGCCCGTTAGGGTAAGAATAGTTTATATGTAGGTAGGGTTCATTCGCTAAGCCCGTAAGCATTTCCGAAAATTCATTATAGTACAGACGGATTTTTCAAAATATTAAAGCAGGTGTTGTTTTGCTTAGACGATGTGACCGTTGATTTTATTTAGGGAATTCTATCCCTAAGATTATCGTATTATCCAATAAAATAAAACTTAATTTCATCAAATCTTTAACTACATTAACAAAAAAAAACCTTAAATACCAAAAGCTCGATCAAAAAACTTACTGTCGGTGCTGAAAATATGGAATAATTTCTTCTGTAGACTGTAGATCATACCTATAGCGGTGAGGTAGACCAACATCGCACTATCAAGCAGAATGAACCAATCAACATAGAAGATGACAGCCAAAACTACCATCCACCTGATGAAAACGAAGTTAAGATAGCGATATCAAATCTTACGTCAAAAAAGGCTGCTGGACCTAATGCGCTATAGGCTGAATTGTTCAAAGCAGCTGGAGATAATTGTTGTGAGCATACACCAACTCATCAACACCCTGATCGGACAACTTTCAACATCAGACCAGTGATCGTGGGTAATTACCCATTTTGTGGGTGTTTCGCATCTCAAAATAAGCTAAAAGGGCGAAAGGGTATTTTCATACCACCCAGAATAAAAAACATACAGAAAAGCTACAATCCGTCTGGAACGGATCGTCTGATACCCTATCCTCCTCCCTATAAAGTGGGCGTGGCCAAATTGCATTTTATACTCAAATATAGCTATAATGCCGAACGTTTGAGGATGTTACATGTAAAATTTTATCAAAATAGGTTTTTTGATGATAACGCCCCCAAAAAGTGGGCGTGGCCAAAACTGTTCTATGGGTGAATTGTAGGGAATCTGAATACCCAAATATTTGGTCTTAACAAAATTTTTCGGTTTCATGTAATTTAGTGAAGTTATAAAAAAGTAGGCGTGGCAGTGGGCGGATGTAAAAAAATTTTACACTTGTACTGTATCTTTTCGTCAGAAGCCCAGATATGAAATTTCAGCGTCCTAGTTAAAAATTTAAGGCCCAAAAATCGGTTTTGTGATGAAAACGCCCCCAAAAAGTGGGTGTGGCCAAAACTGTTCTATGGGTGAATTGTAGGGAAACTGAATACCCAAATATTTGGTCTTAACAAAATTTTTCGGTTTCATATAATTTAGTGAAGTTATGAAAAAGTGGGCGTGGCAGTGGGCGGATTTCAAAAATTTTTACACTTGTACTGTATCTTTTTCTCAGAAGCCCAGATATGAAATTTCATCGTCCTAGCTCAAAATTTAAGGCCCAAAAAGCGGTGACATACGGACGGACGGACGGACGGACGGACGGTCATCGCTCAATCGATTTCGCTATTGATGCTGATCACGAATATATATACTTTATAGGGTCTATCTCGATTATTTCTCTATGTTACAAACTATGTGTCAAACTTAATATACCCTTAGGATAGGGTATAAAAAGGTATTTTCAATCCTCCAAAATATTTCATTATTTTATTTTGTATTTCAATGCAATCAGCGAAAAAATACAACCATACTCTGAAGCAACCCACTCGAATTCGTGTACTGAACGCGCTTATTGAGAAATTTCAAACTTCATTTACAAACATACAGAAAAGCTACAATCCGTCTGGAACGGATCGTCTGATACCCTATCCTCCTCCCTATAAAGTGGGCATGGCCAAATTGCATTTTATACTCAAATATAGCTATAATGTCGAACGTTTGAGGATGTTACATGTAAAATTTTATCAAAATAGGTTTTTTGATGATAACGCCCCCAAAAAGTGGGCGTGGCCAAAACTGTTCTATGGGTGAATTGTAGGGAATCTGAATACCCAAATATTTGGTCTTAACAAAATTTTTCGGTTTCATGTAATTTAGTGAAGTTATAAAAAAGTAGGCGTGGCAGTGGGCGGATGTAAAAAAATTTTACACTTGTACTGTATCTTTTCGTCAGAAGCCCAGATATGAAATTTCAGCGTCCTAGTTAAAAATTTAAGGCCCAAAAATCGGTTTTGTGATGAAAACAACCCCAAAAAGTGGGCGTGGCCAAAACTGTTCTATGGGTGAATTGTAGGGAATCTGAATACCCAAATATTTGGTCTTAACAAAATTTTTCGGTTTCATATAATTTAGTGAAGTTATGAAAAAGTGGGCGTGGCAGTGGGCGGATTTCAAAAATTTTTACACTTGTACTGTATCTTTTTCTCAGAAGCCCAGATATGAAATTTCATCGTCCTAGCTCAAAATTTAAGGCCCAAAAAGCGGTGACATACGGACGGACGGACGGACGGACGGACGGTCATCGCTCAATCGATTTCGCTATTGATGCTGATCACGAATATATATACTTTATAGGGTCTATCTCGATTATTTCTCTATGTTACAAACTATGTGTCAAACTTAATATACCCTTAGGATAGGGTATAAAAAGAAAAAAAACATACAGAAAAGCTACAATCCGTCTGGAACGGATCGTATGATACCCTATCCTCCTCTCTATAAAATGGGCGTGGCCAAATTGCATTTTGTACTCAAATATAGCTATAATGTCGAACGTTTGAGGATGTTACATGTAAAATTTTATCAAAATAGGTTTTTTGATGATAACGCCCCCAAAAAGTGGGCGTGGCCAAAACTGTTCTATGGGTGAATTGTAGGGAATCTAAATACCCAAATATTTGGTCTTAACAAAATTTTTCGGTTTCATATAAATTAGTGAAGTTATAAAAAAGTAGGCGTGGCAGTGGGCGGATGTAAAAAAATTTTACACTAGTATTGTCTCTTTTTCTCGGAAGCCCAGATATGAAATTTCAGCGTCCTAGTTAAAAATTTAAGGCCCAAAAATCGGTTTTGTGATGAAAACGCCCCCAAAAAGTGGGCGTGGCCAAAACTTTTGTATGGGTGGATTGTAGGGAATCTGAATGCCTAAATATTTGGTCTTAACAAAATTTTTCGGTTCCATATAATTTAGTGAAGTTATGAAAAAGTGGGCGTGGCAGTGGGCGGATTTAAAAAAATTTTACACTTGTACTGTATCTTTTTCTCAGAAGCCCAGATATGAAATTTCATCGTACTAGCTCAAAATTTAAGGCCCAAAAAGCGGTGACATACGGACGGACGGACGGACGGACGGACGGACGGACGGACGGACGGACGGTCATCGCTCAATCGATTTCGCTATTGATGCTGATCACGAATATATATACTTTATAGGGTCTATCTCGATTATTTCTCTATGTTACAAACTATGTGTCAAACTTAATATACCCTTAGGATAGGGTATAAAAACCGTTGACTGCTTCTTCAGAATTCAGATGTGATACGTGAATTGTCAAACAAAGTCCTCGTGTATTCTAGTCGAAACAGACACCAACTGTTCAGCTTGTTTATACCCTATCCTAAGGGTATATTAAGTTTGACACATAGTTTGTAACATAGAGAAATAATCGAGATAGACCCTATAAAGTATATATATTCGTGATCAGCATCAATAGCGAAATCGATTGAGCGATGACCGTCCGTCCGTCCGTCCGTCCGTCCGTCCGTATGTCACCGCTTTTTGGGCCTTAAATTTTGAGCTAGGACGATGAAATTTCATATCTGGGCTTCTGAGAAAAAGATACAGTACAAGTGTAAAAATTTTTGAAATCCGCCCACTACCACGCCCACTTTTTCTTAACTTCACTAAATTATATGAAACCGAAAAATTTTGTTAAGACCAAATATTTAGGCATTCAGATTCCCTACAATCCACCCATACAAAAGTTTTGGCCACGCCCACTTTTTGGGGGCGTTTTCATCACAAAACCGAGTTTTGGGCCTTAAATTATTAACTAGGACGCTGAAATTTCATATCTGGGCTTCCAAGAAAAGATACAGTAGAAATGTAAATTTTTTTTACATCCGCCCACTGCCACGCCTACTTTTTTATAACTTCACTAAATTATATGAAACCGAAAAATTTTGTTAAGACCAAATATTTAGGTATACAGATTCCCTACAATTCTCCCATAGAACAGTTTTGGCCACGCCCACTTTTTGGGGGCGTTTTCATCAAAAAACCGATTTTCATGAAATTTTACATGTAACATCCTCAAACGTTCGACATTATAGCTATATTTGAGTACAAAATGCAATTTGGCCACGCCCACTTTATAGAGAGGAGGATAGGGTATCATACGATCCGTTCCAGACGGATTGTAGCTTTTCTGTATGTTTTTATTTTTATATTGATGTTTGACCGATAGTTTTGTGGGCTGGTAATTTGTTTATCTTGTTATAAATATGGTATTTTTTGACCTTCTTGCCAATCTATTTTAGAACGATGTCGACGGAAAAAGGCAATAAAAAACGTTTCCATGCAAAATTTGCTGCTTGGTTGAGGCCAGTTTCGACAGACGACTACAAGGCATCATGCATAGCCTGCGGCACAAACTTCCTATGTGGAAAAAGCGAAATCTTTCAACATAGTACGGGATCCAAACATTTGGCTAATTTGAGAGCAGTTCAACAAACACCTGCAATCAAAAAACTATTTTCAATAACGATTAAAATAGAGGAAAAAACAAAAGTTGCGGAAATTAAATTGAGTGCTTTCAGAACATAACGTTGCGGTCGAAGTGGTTGAACACCTTCTTCCATTAATGAAAGATATATTCCCTGATTCCCAAATATTATCGCGTGTGACATTAGGACGAACAAAATGCACACAGATAATTAAGAAAGTACTTGCTGCTGCGGAGGAGAAGGAGTTAGTCGGTATATTGCAAAAAACGTATTTTTCAATATTGATTGATGAAAGCACCGATATAACCAACACTAAACACCTATGCTGCTTGGTTCGATTTCTTCACCCAGATTACGGAAATGTCGTGACAAAACTGTTGGATATGATCAATATCAATGCACTGGATACTACCGCAGATACTTTATTTGATGCATTTTTGAAAATGATGGCTGCAAAAGAAATATCGCTTGATAATGTTACTGGTATGGCTTCAGACAATGCCTCCGTTATGATAGGTATGCGAAACTCATTTTACACTAAATTAAAACAAGTTTGTCCCAATATATTCCTCATGAAATGCATTTGTCATTCCTCTGCACTAGTTGCTTCATACGCTTGCAAACAACTACCAAAAGAGTGTGAAGAACTTATGCGAGGAGTTTCTAGATATGTTTCGGAAAGTGCTAAAAGTTCAGCCGAGTTAGTTCAATTCCAAGGTGGAGAGCTAAAAAAAATGTTGAAGCCTGCAAGTACTCGGTGGCTTTCACTTCATCGTTGTGTGGAAAGGCTTCTTGAAAATTGGGATGTATTAAGATCCTTTTTTCGAATAGCTTCGTTTGAAGATAAACGAAAAAAAGCCGACAAAATTCACGAAGACCTCGAAAAAAATAAAAATAAGGCATATTTTTATTTCCTAAAATATTCCTTACGTTTTTTTAACGAGTTTAACGAGCTATTTCAGCACAGGAAGGTCTTAGTTCACTGTATTGTGCAGGAAAGTAAATACCTAGTTTTAAAAATTGCACGAAATTTCATAAAACCATTTTTTTTTCCCTTCAATGGGATGATCAACTTACTATATTGCGAAATCCAGATACACATATTATGACAGACTTGGACAACATATTTGTCGGTCAAGAATGTGAAGCGACCTTAGCTGAATTAGATGCTAGTGAGAAAACAGAGGTGAAGGTTAGCTGTCTCAACTTTTATAAAGTTGCAGTTACTGAAATGGTTAAACGTTTACCATTTGAGGATGAGTCGATTGTACAAATGGAATTTCTTAACCCGGACATAGCATTTGACGTACAAAAAAGTTGCGATTTATCAATTTCAGCTATTGTAAAAAAAATTGATCCCACAATAGCAAATCAAGCTACTGATGAGTTAAAAAATCTTTCAATACTTTTGAGCGAAGATAAAAGGCATTCGTTGAAAAAAATGCCAATTGATAAAATGTGGCATGAAATATGCAATTTAAAAAAATTTAACGACAATCTATTATTTCCTAACTTAGGAAAGATTGCGAAAATAGCGTTGACTCTACCTCACTCAAATGCGGAGGCAGAAAGAATTTTTTCCATTGTAACCGATGTTAAATGCAAAAAACGAAATCGGTTAGGAAAAGACATGATAAACAGTATTTGTCAAATACGATCATCGTTTCAATCAAAAAACATTACTTGTTTCAATTTATTTGTGAATGAGGATCACTTATTGTTACACAATTCAAGCAATGTGTATTCTTGAATATCTATAATTTAAACTTATACTTTTAAAGTCAACTACGTCTACAAGTATAAGTTACAAGCTACTCCTTGTACCTTATATACGTTTACATACATTTATTCCATTGTTCCTAGTTTTGTTTCTAATAAAAGACTGAATTTGTTATTTTTTGTGTTTTTTCTTTTATGAATATTTTTGTGGGTAACCTAGTGGGTATTTTCCAACAAGGGCCTGGAGAAAAAGGGTATTTTTCATCGTTGCTGTGGGAAATTGGTTGCATAAAGTCTGGCATCACTGCATCAGACTTGAAAGGAATGTGCGAAACTTAGGGCACTTTTACACGATGACTTTTTGAGTCAGCGACTTTTTATATTTCTTTCTCCCTTCTTTTGCATTTTGCTCTGTTCTGACACACGGTGTCTGTGACACGAACTCCACGCTGAGAATACAAGAATAAAGCAACTGAAAAAAAACTGCAAACAAGATAAAAGAGAACACGAGAAAGCCACACAAATCCTCTGCCCGTGCGGTTTGGTCTACCCCCGGCACTTTTCACTTACCTTTCCGAGACATTCGAGAGTCGTCGACTCAAAAAGTCATCGTGTAAAAGTGCTCTTACAAGTCAACACCGGAGGCACAATCTTTCAAAAGTCTGTGCAACTACTAGCGTATGCCGACGATATTGACATTATTGGCAATATACAGCGGGCTGTCACCTTCGCTAATATTCAAACGGAAGCTGCCAAAATGGGTCTAGTGATAAATGAGTAGAGTCCTAACCTGGAGGAACAACGCAGTAGAAGAAGACCTCGGTTAGGTGTCATCAAATGACTTGAAGTGCGCAACGAAGTTTGTTCCCAATCGCTTGTCTAAGAGTACAGGGTTTGAAGCTCACTGTAGTGTTTGCCTCGTCTGTTTGCTTTTCGCGACAGCGACTTACAAGCTTCGATTTTATTTCATTGGCAGAAATCGCTGTTATTGTCGCTTGGCTGTCAATGAAAAAGGTAATATCAGCGCGTTTAGCAGCTATTATCACTGCCAGGTCTCAGGACCTGGAAAACACTGCTGTAGTCAGGAAGTCTGATCGAACTGGATATTCCGAGAATTTCAGAAAAGAAACCTAAGCCAACGCCAGTGTCCTTCTTGAATCCACCCATGAAGATGGGTATCGTTGATCTGTTTACTGGTGGTTGTTTTTCGTGCCATGTTTCGCTACTGGGGAAATAAGTGACAAATGGTCTTGTAAAGTCTAGACGAGGAGTTATGTAGTCTGTGCATGCAATATTGCCATATTGCCAGCTTCCAGTTTGGCTTCGTCACAAGAGCACTACTTGTGGCGGATTCTTGTGCAAAGAGGTCTAGGGGTTTTAGATTGAATATTATTTCCAGCCCATTGTCCTAGTGGTGTCCATGTCATTCTTTCAATTATGGGCTTAGTCGTAAGGTTGGTGGCTTTTTGCGTCGCTTGCCACCATACCTAGTTACCATACGCCAAAACAGGTCTAACTATAGCCGTGTAAAGCCACAAGATGATTTTAGGGCTTGGGCTTCAGATTTTGCCAAATATCCTGTTGCAAGCATGGTATGCTATCATTGCTTTCTTTGATCTTTCCTTTATGTTGTCTTCCCAGTTTAATGTCCTATCCAGGATGACTCTCAGATACTTGACGTAGTCGGAAATTTTTCGCATAGTCCTCTCAATTGATGGCATTTTAAATTCCCGTATTGTCCGTTTTTTGGTAAAAACGATTAGTTCTGTCGTCTGTGGATTAGGCACAAGTCCGCAGTTCTTGTTACGGGTATATACATATAACCATGAATAAAGCGTTTTCTATTTGATCACTAAGAGTGGACAGACATTTTTCTGTCGCTAGCAGTGCTACATATGTAGCTCATCTGCATATGGTACTGCTTCACTCCACTTAAATTTTAGCTTAACTAAGATTTCCTTTACCACGAGAACCCAGAGAAGGGGGGATAGTACACCACCTTGAGGAGTGCCTCTGGATGCGTGATTTGTGCACTACCTAGTTCTGAGCTGACCTAAGTAAGTGAGTAAGTAAAAACATTGAAATCTCGAAAAGAAAACTCGCTATCAATGCATACAGAAAGACAATATATAAAATTTTGGAAACTCGAAACAGAAAATGCCAAACCTTTTGTTTCATTTTGAAAGTTCCTACATTACCTCCATGTTCTTCTCGTGACGTTGTCATTGATATGTTGTCGCTCGAATAGTGACCGACTAAACGATTACATTTTCATTCTTTGCGGACTATAAATCACCCGGTCCTGCTAGCATACAGTATTTATGTATGTATGTAAATACGTATTAATAACTAGACGTGATGGTGCGAGTTTTACTGAAGCTTTAAAAAGGGTTTTATAGAGACATTCAGCTCAAGAGTATGTACTATGCCAAAGATGTCTTCATTCCTAACTATGCTGGTGCATTGATAAAAACAAAAATGCAAAGCACGGAACGGAGGGCTCAATAAAATCCTTAAAGCACCAATAAGATGTTACCCTGCAATATTCGTCAAAACAATGCAGCCATGCCTACAAAATTTGGACAAAAAACAGAAGCTAGTTCTATTACCATAAAAGGAACTATCCCGCTGAGCTATCGTCCTACCACCCAATATACATATATGCTTGATACAATGAGAAAGACACTTCAACGCCTAATATTCAGAAGATTACTCCTGGATCACTGAATCAAAAGAAGGTTCCTCAGCACAACTATTGGTAAGATGGTGTTAATGATCAAGCAATGAACACAGATTTCCAGCAGACAACTGTCTAGAGTTGTGACTTCAACACTCCTCTATGCATCCCCAATCTGACCGGAGGCGTTAAAAGTTAAGCACAATCAGATCGAATAACTACACTTAAAGTTACACATAATAAGAAATAATCTGGTTTCGATCCTCATTCTCCTGAGTATGAAGGACTCCTGAGGTATGGACGTCGTAATGAAGAGACACAACAGTTTAACTTTAATAAAGGACATGACATCAACTGATGATAAAAATGATCGGCAGTTAAACACAGAAGATTCCCCCACTTTATAGCATCTGTTCTGTTTGATCCTCTTTTGTGGTAAATGATTGACGTTGTCATATTTGGTAGTAAGCGCTGATTGCTACTTGGCAGCCATCCCAAAACTATAACTCGCAAATCCTTCAGATTCTTTCTACTAATTTATTAACGAGAATGCTACTTAATCAGATGTTTATGATATCCTTTTTGCATTTAAGCAAATCATTTATGTTTATAATAAAAGGTTAAATAAGGACCATAAAGTAAAGAACTATAATTTTTGGCACTACTACATATATGGTTTATGCTAATACATAAAACAAAAGGGTCAGTAGCACCTTGTCAAACAATCCTAAAACTGAGATTATTAACGGCTTTGGTCCTTTGGTCAGTTAAACTTTTACTCTTTGTCATAATTGTCTTACGCACTATCCCATCATAAAGAAAACAAATGAAAGGGCACCCATTTAATTGCTAAAAGCATAGTACAGTCTATGTCACAGTAACTTGTAACCCAACAAATAGTGAATAGAATAGTCGTACTGGTCAACTCTGACGATAAATGCTACGTGACTATCGGTGTATACCCGTATGACGACATCGGATTGCGATATAGTAATAGGTCCCTGTCAGCCAGTGCTGTACTCATAGTACATAGCTGGAATGCAATTTCATATCAGATTCACAGTATGTTGTCTCCACTTAGAGACCAAGTTTGCCAATGCTATGTTAGAACATGGTAAGCTGGACAAGGCACTTACAAAGAAATCAGGAGCTCCCAGCTCGTTGTCTTGAAGGTTTTTAAAGCCATTGAAGAACAGGCGAAAAGAGTTGGCCTTGAAGTGAATGAGGACAAAACCAAGTACATGTTGTCAACAAACAAAGAAGCATTTGCCCACCGCCTAGGACAAAATATCACTGTTGGCAACAGTAACGAAATGCACGCTGTACAAAACAAAACTTTAATCCTGCCAGTTCTGCTACATGGAGCCGATTGTTGAACGATAAGCAGGAAATCAGAGCAGATTTTGAATACTTTCGAGAGAAAAATTCTTCGTCGAATATTTTGTCCCGTATGCGAGGAGGGCGAATGGAGAAAGAGATACAACCGCAAACTCTATGAGCTGTACCAAGAAGTGGATGTAGTGCAAAAAGCCAAAACACATCGACTGGCTCGCCCATCTCGAGCGAATGAACAATAATGCTCCAGCAAAGAGGATCTTCGACAGCCCACAGATTCGAAACGACAAGGAAAAGCGAACCTTTGTTTTAAGGATCAAACTATCGCGGATGCCAGAGCACTTGGTCCAGACAACTGGAAGCAGCGTGCCCGGGATCGAAGAGAGTGGAAGGCTGAGATCGGGTGTCCGTTAAGTAAAGTAAGTAAGTAACCAGTGAGCCACGGCTCACATTGTGTTACGGACTGCATGGCGACCCAAAAAATCAATCGAAACTACTCCTTCTAAGTGATCAATCTGAATCAAACCCACTGGAATAACCCTCAAATCCTTCTGATTGAGGGCCGGTTGAACAGGTTCACGGAGGGACTAAAAATAGATAACGAAGTAAGGACTGGAAACTATTGGTCACACTGGGTTACAACCATCATCCAAGCAGAAGCTTATGCTATCGAACTGTGTGCTAGAGAATGCATCAGAATGAACCTCCGAAGATTACATATTAACATACAGCCAAGCAGATTTAAAAGCTCTTAAATCTATTACCTATGACTCTAAACTTGTTTGCAATCTCGGACAATAAGATAACTGATATATTGGCCAGGCTCCCAATTGAATCTTATATGTAGGCCCCAAACCTTCTGAGGGTTACCAACTAGCCAACTAAAGTTAGAGCTTGGAGAACCTGAAAAGCTCTCATACTGGGACTCATAAACATATCTGTGACCCTCTATGATATTTATTAAATTTTTTGGGAATAACTACCATCAGCTGCCGAAAGCATTGTATGCAAGTGTCCCATCATTGCTCCGAATAGATTGAAATATGTTCATAAAGCGAGGGTCCCCCAATCTTACATTTAAACACTGAACACTAAAGACCCGAAGTTTCCTTTTGGAACTTTATTTCAGTTATGATGCAATTTCTGTTTAATGCACCTTTTCTAGGGAAATGCACAAAAGATTAAAGTACTTTGTTTAGTCTCCACTTACGCCCCATTGTAAATTAAAACAAACTTGCTCTAAAGTTACATATACATAGTTTAAATTCTTACTGCGATAGATGAACTTACAAACCAAGCAGTTGATATGATGTAGTTCAAAATATCGTTCACTGATCTCCTGGATGTATCTTTTAGGTCCTAGAAAAAGTGTCGCCCGAAGAACTTATTTCTGAGGTAGACAAGACCTGGCAGGGACTGAAAAACTAGGTTTTGTCCTCATTGACTTGTTCATATCCACATCCTCGTCATAGGTCTTCTTTCGGCATTATAAGAAAATACGCATACGTTTTACTAGGTTTCTGGGAACAAATTTTTACAAAAGTTGATGTCTACACAGCTTTGAAATCCTGCCAGCTGTTGATAGACAGATGGGCGTATTTATTTACATAATTTTACACATCCGAGTCACTAGACAATTTTCTTGTTCCAGGATATCTTTTTTTCTATTTTTCTTTTTTTTTCATCTATTTTGAGAAAATAAATTTTGTAATATAAATTCTTTTGCCAACACGATGCAAGTTTCCTAAAGTTTATCTATGCCTTCTGAATAATTCATAATACTTTGTGAGTATGATTTGTTTCCATAATCGAGTTCATTCCGGTGGTCTGGATTCCAAACATACTTCCTATTTCCTAACGAACATCCTTGCAACTTACATCTGTGTTGAATTAAATTACTTAAATCAAAATAATTTTATGTTTAAATGTAACTTAATTAATTTTTCAGTTAATTTCGAAAATATGGTAATATTGGCTGTTAATTATTATTTTTCACACAAACATCATCCAGGTGCGTGCTGCGTTATCTTATACATAAATGTCATACCGCTGACTAAGTAAGTAGTCCTACTATAACTGAATAAATAGCGTTATCTCACGTATACAGAGTAATTACTTTCTCTACTTTGGAAGTTAACCTTTAAATTAGATTGTGTAGGTGCTGAATAGATTTTTTTTGTATTCAGATTGAATACATACAGATGAAATGAAAAAAATGTATGTTGACGAATTGTCATAAGTTAAGACGAAATCCAATCCAATTCGACTTATCCTTATCAGTTTGTCCTCATTGTTCGCTTGTAGACGAATCATACAATACAATACAGTCGTGTCCTTGTAGTACTGTGTTGACTTGGAGTATCAACGAACAATTTAGGAACGAACCTTAGTTGTAGTTATTGAGGAGAAAATTTGAAAAAAGAGTAAAAAATAACTTTTATAGGTAATTCATGCATTTGGAGGTGGATTCAAAACGGACGGACAATGAGTATCCACATCCAAACGTTCAAAGCGATCAACAAAGACGCAGACATTCATATGCAGACATCCCAAACAACAAAAGAGAAAATTAACGTTCAAATAACTCGAATTGTAAGAGGCTGCCAAATTCCTTGTCGATCGACTGGCTTTTAATCTCTCGAGTCGAGTGTCTTTAGAAGAATGCCATAGGAAGTAAAACACTTACACAAACGTTCTCACCTTAGCACAAACGTTCTCACCTTAGCCTCTCACTATCAACTCCTACTCTACACCTCAACGTTGGTGACTACTTGGTGCCTAGTACCTCAACTGGAGATTGGGGAACCGACCCCTTTGGAAGATCGTTGGTCGTAGCAGTCGAGATAGGGGGAAGAGACTTTTTCACTTCCTCTTGATTTAGATGGCAGGGGACGAATTCTCTAGATGGAATCAACGGTGGCGTCCATAGTTCCAGTTAGGCCGAACTATCTAGTGTCATTCCTACATGAGCTAATTTGAAGTATTCGAATCCCAGGCATATAGGGATATCCATTACGGTGCCAGGGTGTTGAAAAGAGTTGGTGGCGGATGAACCCTTTCAGGCCACGAAAGTCCACAGTCGATCAAAGTTTCACACTTCGACAGGATAAAACCCAAGAATTCCAAATCGATACCCTCCATTTTTTTATCCAATTTAAGGCCGAATATGACAGCATTTATAGAGACGAGCCATGTCTAGTTTTGGCATCCCTGGCAGACTCGTTCGCCAGTGCAGGATGACGATGGAGAACGATCACTGCTCCATTAAAGTCGGTAACAATCTCAGCGAGAACTTTAATGACAAAAAAGAATTTAGACATGACGCGCTGTCATGTGATTTGTCAACATCATACTTGAATGGATTGTGCGAAATAACACCAGAGGCACAATCTTTTAAAAGTCTGTGCAACTGCTAGCGTATGCCGACGATATTGACATTATTGGCAGAAAACAGCGGGCTGTCACTGATGCGTTCGCTCTGACAACAATACCTCAGCACAAATTAAACGAAGAATGACTTTTGCCAATAGCTGTTTCTTTGGGTTGAGAAAACAATTGAGTAGTAAGGCGCAATACAGAACAACTTAGGCGTTTCTATATAATTCATACCTACTCCTACTTTAGGGGACTCAAGCATGGACTTTATTGAAAGCGGATGAAGATATCCTCGGTCGTTTCAATGAAAAAAATGTTCGTAAAATATTCGGTTGATGAGCTGAGAAAGCTTCTTAATTTCATCCTTTGAACATGACATAGCACCGTAAGGTATATTCCATCAATGCGAACATTATAATGCCCGAATGAGTGCAACCCACTAGTATGACTACATATTTGCAACGAAGATTAAATAATTAAGTGGTACCAACAAATTGTCACAGAACTAACGTGTCAATGTCACAACCATTCTAAACTACCAAAATTGAATTTCGAACTTCAAATTTCCTTCGCATATGTAATGAGCTTACTGGTCTAATGCCTTACTGGTTAACGTCCTTCTGTATGCGCACATGTAAGCTATAAGTTGTCATTTATTTAAATGAAATATAGTTTATGAATTTATTAGACGTCAGGAAACCACTTCCAAGAGAAAGATGCTTCCTTTCATAAACTTATCGAAATCCAACACCGAGAATTCATATTTCAAAATAGATGTCAGGACAAATGTGGGGCTCCGGTTGGAATTTCTCTATGAGCTTAGAATTGCAGGTCAATATTTCTATATATACTCGCATTCCTCAATTGAAAAATTTGCACATACTCGTAATCGTAAGAATTCTTAGAAGTTATAGCACACTTGTACATTTGACTTACGAGCCAATATTCGTCAGAATATAGCACAGCCAATACCCAAGAAAGGGTGTTCATTTGGCATTGAACCAGAAAACATACGTACATATCATTTCCATTTGCACAAAGCATAAGCTTCAATAATGCTCATCACTTTTGAACTTTACAACATGTTCTACAGATGTGTACCCCCCCTAAAGTGTTGGTTGTTAGACTCCATAATGAATTGACTGTCACAAACACTTTAACAGTTTGTGTATCCATGTTTAAATTAAATGAATACTTAAATGTGTAATATATGCACATACATTGAGAGAACTCGTTAGAAGCCATTATTTGCTGATTGACGTCAGAGGACTTTCGCCTTGATACAGTGTTCAATAAAAAGACATACTCGTCGTAATACATCCAATACTTGTTATCAAATACACATTTCCTGTAACATAGTCTAGGGCCACATGAACGATATCAAATTCCCAGCGTAATTGAGTGCTTATCCATGTCAGGACGCGGAGTATCTATGGGTGATTTTTTTTACGTAGGTACGTATTTCCTTCCATTTTTCGCTGGGAATAAACGAAATGCATAGAAAACAGCTAACAGTAACTACACGATAGAGCAACGACAGCGAAATTGATTATAATTACTTTTATTATCTTTATGAATGTTAAATCTTTTAGAAAGTACTTAATTTCCCGAACCGGTAGCTCGTTTGCATGTCAATTTCTGTGATGTGTTGAGAACGAAATAATTTATCGTCGAGTGTTAGCTGGATGTCCATGTCATAAATTATAATGGGGTTCATGTCATACTCTGCGTCGATAGTAAAAGTTTGATTTGATTGGACTCGAAGGGTTTTTTTCTTTTTTATTATTTTTGCTGAACTATACAAACGCCAAAGTAGTTTGGTTTTTCCCCGCATCTGAGAGTTAGATGTGTACATTTTATGGTGACGGATGGGCACTGTTCGAAATGAATTAATTTTGAGTTCTCGACTTTCTCCCTACGTATGTACATCTGCGTACACTTGGACGGTGAAAACTCATATACATATCTGTCCTCGTATGTACAAGGTGGCCCAAAATGGTGGCTATAACTTTTGCAAATGGCGGCAAGTGTCAGTTTGGTTTTGATATTTGTGAAGTAAACAAATGCAGAATACACGCCGACAAGGCATGGAACGCTATACCCCTCAATATTCCGGAATATTCGTGACTATTTTTTTACGGAACAATTCGTCAGTGATTTTAGCGCCGTTCTACGCCGACTGGTCAAACAATAAGGCGTTTATCCACTCGCTTCGAAGAGACTGGAATAACACGTGACAGAAAAGGCTTTGTAGTGCTTGTTCCACAGAGAATATCCCCGCTATAGCAGAAGATGTCGCGGATAAGCCGTCAACGTCCATCAGGCGACGTGACGCAATGGGCCATTACAACTTCGTCTCTGCAGTGCATTTGAGAGAGAGAGTTGAAGATGTTCACTTACAAAGTACAGACAGTCCATCAATTACTGCCTGTAGACCGCCAATTACTTCTGAACTAAGCTCACGCTCTCCTGAACTTCAACGACACGATTTTCGGTCGAAATTCATCAGGAGCGAACAGATACGTAAACAAACAAAATTTGTGCTTCTGTGGCGCTGAGAATCCACTTATCATTCACGAAGAGCCATTACATCCACTCAAATTCATTGCGTGGTGCGCCATTTACATACGTTGGAGAGGTGTCATTGGGCCTCATTTTTTCGGGGGTAACTTGGTTACTGTGACTGGTGAGCGATACAGAACCATGATCAACGAGTTTTTATTACCACAAATGGGTGAATTGAGACTGGAGGACATGTGGTTCCAACAGGGCAGTTCAACCGCACACTCAGCTCGAGCGACAATGGGCATTTTGAAGGATGCGTTTCCGGGACGCCTAACGTATCGATTTGGCGATTTGCAATGGTCGGTAAGATCGCCCGATTTGATCGCTCCAGACTTCTTTCTTTAGAGTTTTTTCAAGTCTCGGGTCTATAAGAACAAGCCATAAACAATAAACTTCGAGGCTCTCAAAGAAAATATTCGACAAGAGTGCGAGAACTGTCTGGTGAAGTTGTCTGGGGTTAACCTCTCGCCCAGTTGATTTACCAGCAGGGGACGTTCTACGTAATACCCTGGATAGTGGAACATGATATATGCTGCATCCTCCACTGCTTCCGTGCACGTTGGACAATAGGTATTGACGTCGTATTCAAACCGCAAACATATAGTGGTAGGCTCTGAAGCATCCTTAGACAGTAAATATCTGGGTCAGGTCGAAATTCTGCTCCTCATGCTTCCTATTATTCGCTACGTCTATGTTGGGTATCAATGACAGTGTTCATCGGCCTTTATCAGAGTTTCAACATCTCTCCGTTGCCGTTGTCCTGCTGGCTGATGTTTCTGTTGCGCTTCTCTAGCAAGAAGGTCTATTGGTACCTTTCTAGCCAATACACACGCCGCGTCGTAGGTACAACTCCCGCTAAGAGTTTCGGTCCACCGATATTTATATATTTATAATCCTTGGCAGGGCAGGCGTTGCCTTTGCTGCCTTTTTATATGCATGCTGCAGGTGTTGCTTATAACATAGCCTTCCATCTTTGTTTATGCCAAGGTACTTCAGCACTGCTTTAGAAGCTACGATGTGATCGCCCACAGTAACTCTTATAGTCTCCATGACTCGCTGATGAGCACTACTTCGATCTTTTCTTCTGCAAGTTGTAGGTCCGTACTAGCCAGTCATCCCGATAGCTTCATTGCTGTCATGCTCCAACTCCTCTAGGAATTGGAGCATGACAACGATTGCTATGTCATTGGCGAAGACAATTACATATTTTCGAAGACCTCGGGATTCCAAATCTGGGGACGTAACCATACATTCGATTCCTCAGTACCGGGCTTAATACGTAGCCTTAAGGAACGCCTCTTGTGACGTTATACTGCCCCGTTCCATCGGCGGTGTCGTAGAGCAGTTTCCTAGTTCTAAAATAGCCTATCATTATCTTCTGTAGGTATTTTAGTACTCCCTTGGTGGTAAGTGCTCGCAGGATGTTTTTCCAGTTTGCGGAGTACTGTTTACCACCGCCCTTCCATCATCTTCACTACCTATGAATCATTCACTCTGGAAACAAATTCACATTCGCTACCTGTAAACGACTTAACAATAAATTGTGATTGGTTAAAACGTGACTTAGGACTACTCCCACAGGCAGGTTATTCATGTTCGTATCATCGTGATTCCATAATCACAGGTTATATTCACAGAGAACAAAAAGTTAATCTGTGAACATAAACTCACGACTTACTCTAACTCTAATCTCTAACTCTACACGGCCGCAATCGACATTTGTCTTGAAGGAATTTACCTTTTTGGAGGTTAGGTTCACGAAAAGTTTGTAGAACTTAGTCCGATTGTTTGAAAATGTGAATGTATGTAATGAACTCTATTCTTTTTATTGAATGTGTACAATTCCATAGCGACACGATAATCCTTAGTTGAATGGATGATTTCTCACATGGGAGTAATTAAATTTAATCCTATAAAATCATAAGTAATAGCTACATTACACTCCAAGAAATTATAGTCATAGCGAAAAGCGAACAGGTTTTGCACTTTATAACAAATTGGAATTGGCATGCTAATGACCCCTTTGAGACCCAAAAGATTTTCCATATTGAACAGAGTGAAGTTCTTTACCTCGGGTAAGATTGCTTGGAACTCGACTCGGTTTTTGGTAGAGTCATTGACTTGTAAGCATGTTCCCTAACTCAATTCTTTTGATATTGTAGCTGTTGCAAATTTCATAGTTTATCGATATGTGTTCGTGTTTGAATGCTGCCATCGCAAATGTCACTCGACAGGAAGCTACCGAGTAATTGACGGCTGGAGAGTTTTGGGAAATGTCACGGCACTCACGGTACTCTTTGTACGGCCGTTTTTTTTAATACTTGAATTTAATAGTAACGTTTGTTAATTTTTGAATAATAAAGTTTATAAACATATCTTATACTGGCGACGAGTAGGGCAATCCTTCGTGGGTGCCAATTACCGTCATTGAGTGCAAGCACATGGCCGAATAGAAAGAGGTTAAGGTCGAAATTTAATTTTTAGAGCGCAGCAAGCCAGCGATTTCACATACAATGACTTCGATCAGACCCATCGAAATATTCGACATCACCAGTCCTACTGCGTGGAATTCCTACAAAAGACGGTTTGAGATGTTTTTACTAGCCAACGGCATCAAAGACAAGGTCATACAAAAAACGACTTTCTAACCAAGATATATTTTAAGTAGGTAGTATGCTTTCTTTAAAAATACTTCGCTTTCTTGACAGCATTAAGCGCGACTCGTGCTCTACTCAAACCCTAAATCCCTAGCCTTGTGGAACTGACATAATAAGTATGAAAATCTCCCAACTGCTTACTCCTTTTCAGAAAGGATATCATGATATGAAGTCCAACAAAATAGGTGATCAATTCCAAGGCTAGAATTCAAATCTTATACATGACAGGTTCAATCCTCATATACCTACGTCAAAGTGTTAAAAACATCTCTATTGCCCTCATACCTTTGTTCTGCCCATAATAATAAAAATAGAAATAATAAAAGTCGACGTTGCTCTGCTATAGATTTCTTTGTTTTTAAATAAATATGCCCACACATTTAGCAAAACTGGTGGTGCCTTAAATAATTTGCGTGCCCCCATTTACTTTCTACAGGCATACTCAACTGACAGGAAATAGCACAACAGCTTGTTTGTCGAAAGGGGGCCACCCTTGAAGTTGGCCATCTCATTATAATTCATCTCTCGTGGAACACGAAAAACAACGAGTATAAAACTAATTTCGGGAAGCACAGACAGGAAAAAAAGTTTATTTTAACGCCTGTCAGTGACAGTTTGTCAGAAAAACTTTTTTTTTTCTTTCAGAGAAAAAAGATACATAATCACTTAATTATCACCCGAATCAAACTGATATTAGCTTAATTGATGAAGATTGGCTTTTATTTTCTGTGAAGGTAATTAACAATTTTCAGTTCTTTTACATGATGAGCTCTACATATGAATTCCAATGATGAATTGGAAATTGTGAGTCAGACGAGATGGTATAAATAGACCGTGTACGAATGAGTCTTGGTACTGTTCATTAATTTAGATAAATTAAAGCAAATTTATGAGCAGAATGAAGCGAAGATGTATAATTCAAATTATTGGAACTAATCTAAATTTGTACTACTCTCGAGAAGCAAAATAGTTGACACTAGGGTTCTCAACCGTCCTCCTTTTTGGAGGACAGTTCTCCTTTGTCCTCCCGTCCTCCTTTAAGTAAAAATGTCCTCCTTTTGCTTTTAAAGCAAGCAAAATAAAAATTGTACCCTTTTCCGGTAATGACCCTGTTCACACAAGACTGAAGGACTGTATTTTTCTTGACGTTTTCGTATTCAGATTGATAGTTCTGTCTAAACACTTCCTTTATTACTTTATTTCGAAAGCATTCCCCTGCATCTTCTCGGTATTTACATAGGGCCTTACTAACAACGAATCATTAGTCGTGACTTAAAAAAGGTATCGACTTAAATATTAATATACACTTAAGTCTAAAGTGTACTAATAATGTTTTAATAGTCGACTTTTACTTAAACTTGGCTCTTTCAAAGAATTTACTACATTTTCATTGAATCTACTACATAATATTGGTCTGACGTTTCATATTTGCACTTGAATTTGAATTTTTATTTTCTTCCATGGTGCTATGAGGACAGTGGTTATAATTTAAAATTGAATTGAATGTTTATTTTAGATACCAATATCAGGAGACGCCTACACACTTGGCATTCGAAAGTCGAAATAAAGAAAATCAGCTGATATTGTTTTCTTCGCTTGTTCATACATATAAAGCGGTGATACCAATGCACTGAAGTTAATACTCTTTGTTGGTTCCATTTTCCCTCCTAAATGGAAACTGGATTCCATAACAATTCTTTTTAAAACTCTAATATAATATTATTTTCATCAAACAATAACTTTGTATAACGAAATATGTAGTAATTAATTGTTTCAATGAAACATTCATGAAAAACACGTTTTACTGTGAAGTATTTCAGTATATAATAATGAAGATTAAGGAATTTTTTAAATTCATGAAAATCGAACAACGCTTATACAGTTTCAGCTAAATTCAATTACCATTTAACGCATAATTTTAGTATTCTAGATACCAAATCTAATCCTTTTTAGTATTGTTCGTGCTATTAAATTAGTACATTGGCATTACTCTGGTCTTTAATGACATATTTGTAAAATTAAACATGACTTTCTGTACATTAAAATTTAACTCCTTACTAGCACTAAAGCCGACTATTAAATTCGTTATTGGTACACACATTTTGGAAAATGTGGAGATTATACTTAAGCCGTATACTAGATTTGGTTGTTAGTAAGGCCCATAGCTTTTGGGACACTGCTCGGTAGTCGTCGTTAATTTTCCGCGCAAAGAAGAATATCGTTCCTTTAAGGACGACGATGTTTTTTGGTGGCGGTAGACGAAATTGCGCTCGAAGTTGTTTTTCTTGCGGTTCTTCGCTATTCTGATTTTAGATGCTTTGGGCAATGAACCGGCTCTTCGTTTCTAACCAGGTCTTTTCTTAGGAATCTGATTTATTTCGCGTGCTAGCTCTTCTTCGTCAGTGTGGTATTGACTGACTAGCTAACCGTGGTGGAGTACATTCGCATTCTTTCTGCAAATGTGTGTCCCTTAGGACCCTATTTTCTTCTTTTAATAAGTCTACCTCTTTCTTAAGACCTTGATAGAGTAGATCCATTTCATTAAGCTTGATTCGGAGTGCTTTATTTTCTTCCTCAAAGCTTTTCAATTTCGTTGAGTCCCGATTTCCGCGCTCTGGCGCTCCCGGTGGATTTTTTCCCGGGGTTATTCTATATTGGTGTAGGAGATCAAGGTACACTTGAACTTTTTGTAAAAGGGTCATTGGATTGCAATAAGTGGCTCTCCCCAGAATCCGTAGAGCCGACCGCCAAAGATGGTGGACTTTCCAGTAAAGCTGGACTGCCTGGGGTACTAAATCTTGTCGTTTTGTTTATTACATTTTTTGTATACACTATACACTCGGTATAAGGAGGTTGGACTTTAGTCGGCTCTTACGACACTACTGACCACTACCCGAAGGGGCTATAACAAAACTAATGATTTTCACAACAATTGAATTGGTTTGCTTTCGTTTTTCTTTTGTTTGCCTCCCAAATTCTTAAATCTTTTATATTTTTTTTAACCGACACAGACACCGATTTACATGTCCAAACGTCAACAAAATTGACGTAACATGTCACCTCTCCGCAGCCTCAATTGCCAGTAAACGTAAAAAAAAATTTAAACCGTCAGTTGTATGTGAACATGGTCAATCATTCTGTCATTTCCATATTTCCAGCAAGTGTCACTTTTAAATCGAAACAAACGTTCAACTAGTTTCTCTTTTCTAGTCCCACGGTTTCTGAATTTAGTCATTTCTTCATTTATGTGTTCCACTGATTTACTTTATTTTCGTTTTATGTGAATAGTGCCCAGTTATTTATAGAAATATTTACACTATTATTTTAAACAATAAATGCAAAGGACTGAACTAATTCTAGTACAATCGGTGTCCTCCTTTTGTTCCAATCAAAGTTGGGAACCCTAGTTGACACACAGATTTTCCTACCGTAAATCATATTTCAGTTGTATTCGATAACTTTGACTGACAGCTAATATAGTCATCCATCCAACCTAACCACCCTAGTTAGGTGAGCTAACCCAACCATCCCAACCATTGGTTAAGTTCAGCAGTAAAGGAGCAAAGGAGTAGACTCAAGCAGCGTGGGATATTCCGTAAGGACCTTTATTTATTAAACCTAGGAAAGAAAGGCAAGAATGAGTTTAGAAAAATTGATTTATTTATCTATTGCCCACTAGCAATTTTATTTGAAACCACAAATTGAAGTCATAATAGTCACAAATATAGACTGTGAACTTGGTTTCAGTTCTATTTACAATAATCCACGCCTAAAAACGTAAACAGTGCAAATATGCCAACAACTTCAAATCATGCTATTAACCACGTGAACAAAGGTCCGATACCTATACCTAAGAATGAGTGACTTACGACCACAAAGAATCAGTGGTATTGGTGATGAGTGCACATAACTGAAAGACAATGGATTTATTACAGGCAATGTAATATATTAGCAGCAATGGAAGTCTATAGCTCTAGGAGAAAAGAGAATAAGAAAAAAATAGGATTTCTAGCAGAAGTGCTTGGGAATCGGCAGAAATTTTAAACGAATTGGCGAGAATCAGATATTTACACAGTCGGATCCAAGACCAGCGTCTAGAAGAGGTACGGGAGTCTTCTCCAGTGCACTAGATATTTGTATCACCATACGATTGCCGGACCACTGTAGTATATTTCAAGCAGAAGTCACAGCTTTTAATTAACTTGATAAAGTTCACTGCTATTGTTGTCTATATACATAGGTAATCAAGCAGCAATAAAAGCCTTCGAATCATCAATAATTCGATCCAAATTAATAAACAAAAAATGCTGTGGATCTCTTAACGAAATTGCAGTCAGGTGCCACATATCCCTGTGATGGGTTCCAGGCCACAAGGATATTCCAGCCCATTGCAAAGCGGACGAGGTAGCTCAAGAGGGTGCAGAGCGAAGTCTCCCTGACAATAAGCGGGAACCGTCCACACCTATTAAAAATAAAAATACAAATTTTTGGCGCTACAGGTTCATGAGACTCACACGAATGGAAGGGGCCTACTGTTTAATACCGGATCCGAACGGCAGTTTTTTGTTTTGACAAGATTTTTCATGACAGTTTTACTTTCAGGTGTTTGTCAGACCCTCGCGAGAGGTTAGGCCGTAAAAGAAATTTTAGGTGTTGTTTGGGGATTGAACCTGGAACCCCTCGCTACGTAGTCCAACGCACTAACCACTTAAGCACGGCGCCCACGTCCACACCTATTAAATTGATAAAATTCCAATTAGTTACCGCACCCATTAGAATGGCAAACAGTCTCTGATCTAAACAAATCTGGTCAAAGATGTTGGTGCACTCACAGGGTATTGTCTGGTAGGCAGACATGCTTGAAGACTTGGCGCTCGCTTCAACGATTTCTGTAGAAGCTGTAGAGACGAGGAAGAGGAAGACAACTCTTTGGGGAGTACTTTTTCGAAGATCTTAACGATCTAGTTAGACTCGACTTAAGTAAAATAAAAAGCTTCATCCCCCAATCAATCTGGTTTAAACTAAATAGCGATACATATGTATATCTATCGCTGTTTGTTTTTTGGTAAGTTCTATGCCAGTCCTCTCAGGCTCAAGAGTATTAAGAATGAGGCAATTATGGACGACAGAAGGTTTGTTGTAGGATGTCTATGAACCACACTACCAGGGTTTTGAACCCGATAAGGTAAGTAAAGTAAAGCTTAGGTTTCTACATCTTCTGATGGTTGCGCAGAGATTACGTTGGACCTAGTATTTTTTTGATAAACCAAACTTGGGTACAAATTGTGTGATTGTAGGAAAAACAGATATAAAGCACTGGTTCACGAAATTAGTCAACGTGTTGACTCTCTTACGTCAAAATGGCGTGTGATCGTCGAAGTAAAACGCCGTCAATGCGTTGACACCCGCATTGACGTGAATTTTTGGGTTAAAGCGTTAACTAATTTCATTGAGCACGTAATAGTAGCTTAACTCCTGCTCTTTGAGCTAGTTTTTGTGGCAACATATTCTTCACTCCCTATCACTAAAGCTTACACTTCATAGTTTAATTTCAAATCAATGATTTATTATCAAGGCAAAGCTACGCAACTGTTAATGTTGTGACAATATTTATAGGTTAACGATTCGTCCATTTTACTTACTTAGCTCAGAAGGAATGGAGGTTTATTTACCACCACCGTATCGTGTACTAACAGAACACTCCTTGTTGTTGAAGTCTTCAGCACTAGGTGTTGAATTGTGGGAGGGAAATTCAATTCAATAGAAAAGTAATAAATATAATTATTATCGTTGCGTGCACTAAGTGCTAATAGAATATTTGATTCAATAGACGTAATAAGTTGGAAGGAGCATAGTCCTTCTACCGAAACAACGCCTCTATCTTTCAGTTCTCTTCATCGCCTTCATTTAATTGTCGACTGCTAAAAAAATTTGATTACAAAAATATGGCACAATGTTCATCCTTAATTCAGTAAAAATCTAATCAACTACTTCTGGATTTATTACGTTACCATGCAACGGAATGTATAAATGTATGTATGCATGTATATACATATGTATGGATGTATCTATGTATGTATAATTTCCAATTTACAGCACATCCATACATGTATGTGGCTCTCCAGTCTATTCATTTATTAACTTAGAACAAGCACCAGTTGCCTCGTGACAAGAATAACATGCAATTAAAAAGTGCTCACTCTTTTCCCCCCAGTAACTGTATGTATCTCTCGAGATGTTGCACTCTAAATGGGATTTGGATTCCAATCAAGTTCATCCATTTCAATATAAGGCCACATATGGTCAGGACTACGCCCGAACACGTACACCTAACAACTACAATCCCACAGCACTATCCTCATACATGAACATAAATGTTCCTTATCTGTGATTTCAGTCTTGATTATAGCGTTGACATTTTCCCGCACATATGTATGTATGTACCTACCAGGATACGACTACGGTCAAGCGATATGGGAATTCTCCACATGGTAACATAAATGAGAATATGGGTCTTCTGGTCAATGGTGTGAAAGCGCAAATGGATTTTCTTCCAGAAAATTAATCAGTGATAACATGGCAGCAACGATGGTAGCATGTTACTGTGTATGCAACACCATGTTCACGGATAGAGCTACAGTAGCGTTGGTAATTAAGTTTAAAATGAAACCGTTTTATTTTTTTTGTTAAATTCATATGAAATTGTACTAAGGAACATGACATATGTCCTTAGTATCGACATAGGTTTAGGTTTATTATTTATTTACACAAAAAAGCTACACATACGTTTATAATTTATAAGAGAATAAAAAGGAAGTGAGTTAGATACACTACTCCAATCACTGTCATTCTCAGGAGTCATAATTTTAACATCACGATTCAAAAGCACATAGAAACCCCATGTGTACCGCAGGTGGGTAATAAGTTAACAATCAAATCGCAGAGTTATGGCCCACAAAGGTGAGTCTTACTCGTTTGTGGTTTTGTAACCCAAGACTATACATGAACATAGGTAGTACACTCTTCGTTGCGTTCGTTTTCGCAATTTAACGATATGAGCTAGTTTATTCACTGTTCACAACTTTTGTTGGATGGTTAACGAGCATCAATAACCCCTTGGTTTAATGCGTATTAATGGGGGTCATAAGAGCCTTAGACAATATGATAATACATAAAAGAAAAATATCAATAAATGATACAACAGTAACCTCAACTCCAGGAATGCGTTTTGCCTTGATATAATGGTTGGGCTCGTCAGTTGACGACCGCCTACAATTTTGTCTAGACGCACTGTTTTGTTCGATGTTAACCGGATATTCATGCCTCCCACTGCAAGAAGCAGGTGTGAATCATATGCATGCTTCCACGCATCCTTTGTTAAAGACCACAAGTGGAAGTATATTGCCCACAACTAGGCTGCGACTATCACATTATTCAGTTCTTTTATCTGGTATCACAATGGACTCCTTTCTTGATCATATAACGTCAATTGACATTACAGGTTCTGCTGAAAAGAACGTGGAAATTAGGCGATATTAAAAAATATGTCCCTTTATGCAATAGAGTCATGTATTTTCAGATGTTCCAACAAGATTACCAGATTTATGTTCTAGATGTTGACTAAATGTTTTGCGGATTAGTCGATTGATATTGCCTTGCTACAGGAGCTTCGGATCTTCAAAGAAAGGATTAGAGATCTATCTGACAATATTGCCTCTTTACACTATGTGCGATCTGGCGAAAGAGTTAGATCTTGTGTACTGGTGAGGCACGGAGTTAAAGCGGTTATATACATATGTGCTATGTGCTCCTAACCTTGTCACTGTGCGAATAGGAGCAGGTGCAGACAGTTTTATCAAGGCATCTGCATACCTGCCATATGACTCCCTAGAGCCTTCCCCAACAAAAGAAGTAGAGTGTCTGGTGAATGTCTGGAGGGATAGGAGCGAAGACCTAAAGATTGGTTGCGATACTATAATGCACACTGTACAGTGTTGGAGAACACCAACGATAACTACAGAGAAGAAGTTTTTGTGGATGCAAGACAAAGGGAAGTTATTGACGTGAATCTGTGTAGTAATAGAATGCTTGATAGAATATCGAATTGGAAGGTAATAGATCAGACAATGATGTCGGACCACTGAGCCATCTCATTTAATGTTCGATACGGATCTAAAAGGAAGAAAGATCAAAAATATGTCAGGATTTCCAGGAACACGGACAAAGTAAACCAGGCAGTGTTATGGGGTAAGCTGAATGGGAGGGTACCCAAAATATCGAAAACCACTTAGGATGTAGAGTCGCAGCTGAAGCATTTACAATCAGCTGTTGAAAATGCTTACCAAGATGCGTGTACACCTACTTTGGTAGATGAAAAGAACCCCACGCCTTGGTGGTGTAGGGAACCTAAAAATATAGAGAAGGAGGTGAGAAAAGATTTTAATCATGCCATGAGACGAGATGATCCGGAATCATCGGATAAGTATAAGGCAAAGAAGAAAGAGCTAAAATCAACTCAGCGGCGGCGACGCAAAAGGGAGACGTGGAAGGAATTTTGCTCGAATATGAGGAGCACAGCTGAGGTCAATAGACTTCAGAAAATTGCCTCAATGGATCCAGTTTCCAAAGTCGGACTCATTTGTGATAGAACGAGAAAGATTGTTGAGACACTGGATCGTACAAATGAGGTCCTCAGTGAAATACACTTCGAAAGTCTGAGAGTCGCCTTAGAAGAACGCAGGTTTAACCCATTGGTGATAAGATAAGTGTACAATATGCTGAAATAGGGCGATAAATATTCAGACGGGGATTTCAAGACTTAGAGGAAGGGTTAGCAGAGGTTGCCCGCAAGGAGGCGTTTTGTCACCTACTCTGTGGAACATAACTGTTGACTCTCTCCTGAAGAGATTGGCATCCATGCTGTGGGATATGCCGACGATATAGAAATAATGGCAAGAGGTAAATTCATGAACATCACAGCAGATACCATGAGAAATGCTCTCAGAGTGGTGGAGCGGTGGTGTCAGGAACAAGGACTCTCCATTAATGCGGAAAAGACAGATCTGATCATCTTCAGAAGGAAGAGGAGAGATCTGGAATTTCAGTCCTTGAGACTTTTCGGATCGGAGAAGGTTAAGTATCTGGGTGTATACCTAGATGCTGGACTAACTTGGAACTTCCATGTGGAAGAGAAGATTAGAAAGGCGAAAACGGTGCTTCATCAGTGCAAACGAGTATGTGGACTAAGGTGTCAGTCAGCATACTGGATGTACACGATGATAGTTAGACCGATTATCACATATGCGTCAGTTATTTCGTGGCAGAAAGAAGCAATTAGACCAACGTCTGGCATGTTTAGGGATCGCGGGTGGAATACGAACGACACCAACATGCGCAATGGAAGTGATCCTAGGTATTCTGTCGCTAAACTTATTTATTAAGAAAGCGGCGGCATCGACTGCATAGGAAAATTCTGGATCGCTTGAAAAACGAGATTGGGGGTTGAATCCATGGGCTTGGATGTAATAAAGAGAATGTTTGTTACCGAAAGGTATCACGAAACTCTTATCAGGGATATAACACTTCCGGAAAAGAAGATTGGTGATAAATCGTCTTTACGGATGGGTCCATGATGGTTGGCAAAAAGAGTGCAGTTATCTTCTCAGAAGAAGTGAAACTAGCCTGTCATATTAGTCTGGGAAATATATGTACCTCAGTCTATCAAGCCGAGATGATTTTTCTGTTGCATGCGTTGGACCACCTGAACGAGGGTCAAGTTGAGGGTAAAAACGTGACTATAGCATTGGACAATCAATCAGGGATAAGACGCATGGAGCAAACAGATATCAATACATCACTGACATTGGAATGTGTTCATAAACTCAATGAGTGCTCATCTCGAAATGAGATGGCGCTGCTCTGGGGCAGACTCTCTAGCAAAGCAAGAGTCAACCTCGAAATTCTCAGGTCCGAAACAATTTGCTGTAATTGACTGGGTCGCGGCGGAATACCAGAGAAGGTGGTTAACCATGGAAGGTTGCAGGCAAACGAAAATGGCTTTACTACTTACTACTTACTAAGTTTTAACCTTAGGACGATGAATACTGAAATGGGTAGTAGCGTTATCTACAGGTATATATATATATATATGTATATATATACTTTTTGGTATGTGTAATGAAATTTGATTTTTTATGTGAAAAAATAACATTGTATCATAGTAAAACTTTTAAATTTTATGAATCAAAAAAAAGTTTTTCAATAGTTGAAATAGTTGATTAGAGATAATCGGCTAATGTGGTATAGCGTACCACAGTGCAAACCATCTAAAATTTTATTCGAGAAATCTGGTACTACCATGTATACCACATTACCCATTCTCTTTTGAAGATGATACTTTTTGGGTCGCGCCACTATTGTAGGAATATTTGTTTATTCAAAGTATGAAAGTTAAAATTTAAACAAGATATGGTGAGGAATAGTTTATTTTTTGTGTACACAATTTATTTTTTTAATCGGCAGAATAGTTAGCTTGCTATAGTCATATTAGTAACATGTATACCACAATACCCGATCTTACTCTATGAACGAATGTGCTTTTTTAGTTCAAATCTTTTTTTCAAATAATTTAAAATAAGTTTAATTTAAAATATATTAACATTTTTTTAAATAATTCAGAAAAATTAATTTTTTTTTACCAGCTGCAGACATGCCCTAAAAGCCTAAAAAATGAAGACAATTTATTTAAGAAATTTTTCGGCCAAACTTATACTTTTTCAACTTACATAAATATTCCATAAATATTGAAAAACCTCTACCTCTTTATTAAATCTTAAATTGAAAATGATAATCTTTTCAAATGCAGTACCAACTCAATTTCATTGAAATGATGTTTATTTTCAATAATATAAAACAAATACCTACAATTGAAAACCCATCCAACTCGTCGCGAAATACAACACTCTGAATGACATCTCCACCTCCTGGACAAATAAACATAAAGCAGATCGTATTCCATCTATCATATTTCTCCGACCCAGTGACACTTTACAAATACCACCTCAAACTTAAAACCATTTGCTAATTGCTATGTCATATCTTTTTTTTTTTCATTTATGCTTTTTGATGCATGTCCTAATTAAACAATGTACTTACGTATCCTCATATTTATTAGCACACAGCACTCAGTTCTGCCGCCCGACTGAGGACAACTCATGTTTAATCGATCAACACAACGCGAATCACAGTGTCAACAGATAATAAACTTCCCTAGCACATTGGACAATTACGATTTTATTGCTAAACTTCATAAAATGACAGATTTGCTCGCGCCATCATTTTTGTGTATTGCTCGTAAAAACGCAATTAACTTCAGCCGATAATAATTTGTAAGCGATTAATGTATGTAATAACAGAATAAGCAAACGTTGTGTACTAGCCCGAGGGCGAGCGCACTCAATCCGGATCTCAGGCTGGATAATAAAACTTTTCGAATGCACGAGTTTTGTATTCGTGGAGGTGGCATTGAGTAGATTTCTCATGAATAAGGGACTTGTGCTTATAACCCGCAGCTTTAATTAAAATAAATTGGATGAGAGTTGCGAGGACATTTCAATTGTGTCTGTTGACAGTCCTAATTTGTCAAATTAGAAGATGATAAAATATGAATCAGGCGGACATCCTACGCATAGTACGGGTTGATTTATGGAGCTTCATCCTGACAAAAGTACAAAGAATGTAATAAGTTAGAGAACCGGCAGCTCATTAAGAAAGTTACGTCAAGGTATAATTCTTGGCATTGCTGTTATTGCGCGGGAAGACTGTAGTCACGATTCTAATAATTTTTGAATTTCATAGAGCCTTTGATCTGCTTGCTTCATGTATTTTTAGAAGTTGACATAATTAACAAATAAGTTGGTTTCACAGGAGTCAAAAATAGTCTATGGACATTTATCTGTCGTCGTTTCGATAGCAGCAGGGGCAATTCTATTTTTTCATGTCATGTAAAAAAATATATATTATTTAGTGAATATCCGACCTATGATCCAAGAATATACACAAGAAGTTCACCATTATCCTGTCCAGGTAGGTACACCTAAGGTATCGAATTGTTAATCATAGAAGCGCATTCAATATAAATAAACCAATTGAATGCATTTTAAATTTCAGAAAGAAAATTCAATGGAATGGACAAAATTGCATCATGACCTCTTTTTAAAGTTGAGTTGAGCACATATGGGATAACTCAACCACATAGTGGCCAGGTGCGTACTTATAGGGCAAAGTCACTGAACGGTCCCTACGCTTAAAGAATAAATTCTTGATCTAAGGTGGAATAGCGTACGCCGATGGTGCAGACTCCGAATACCTGGGAACCTTCGGTTTCACACCAGCCCTGTCATGGGCGACCTCCTTTTTGGAGACTCGTGCGTCCAACATTTTCAAAAATAACTTAAAAAACAATGAGACTGATGCATCTCAATTTTCATCATCCTTGGGTTCTGCTGTTAAGCAATCCTGAGATGCTGTGAAGCTCTCGACGGCCAATTCCATACTAGCTACAACTTATAACTTAAGGTATCACCTTAACCAGCTCAATCTGAGCTCAAAAAACAATGTAGGTTCTGCTCGGAAAATGATGAATCAAAAAAAAATTTAACACGATGAGACGTTGGTTTTATTGACCCCTTATAACAGGAATTAATAAAATTTAATTATATTAGCATAAACTCCTGGAAATATATACAAACACTACACATCTTCCCTTAGACTGTATGCCAAAGTTTTCTCATACTGGTAGATGTGTCTTAAAGAGTCTAAAAAGACTTTCTAGTGGTACACCAAAAGGTCATAATTTCAAAGAACACTATGACTGCATGAAGAACACTACTTTACTCAAGGTTGCAGATTATTCGATCTAACCATCCATACATTTGAGACATTTGAGAGGAGCTATATTAAAAGGAATAGAATCTCCGTTTGTAGCAATAGTCAAGCTACACTTAAGGCCTTGCTCAACTCTTTATCCGGTTTCAAAGTTCGAGAAAGCAAGAACTCTCTGGTTTCGGCTGCAACTTTTTGACTCTTCTCTGGATTCCAGGTCACACTGCGATCTCTGGGAATGAAATCTCCGATGAGATTGCGAAAGCAAGTCAAAAGCAAGAAAGTCTTTAGCGCATTCTTGGTCAGACCTTCCATCATAGACGATTGGATTTCTTACAAAAACAATTGTTTATGACAGAGCTCTCCAGGATCAGGATGCAGACATTTCCTTTATGTTTGTCCCATTTTTTCTTGTTTTGCTTGACTTTTCCGAAAGACTTTCCCGGCATCCAAATAAGTTGAATGTTGAATTGTTTAGCCATCTCATTAAGAGACAAGCGAAACAAGCGCAGTTTTTTAAGTTAAATGTCAAGCAATCTAGAGACTTGACCGCGTAGTGACTGTCCGATTGGATATCACACCATAATTCAGCAAATAAATCCTTGAACGCCATGATCTCCACTTGGAAGACGCTACAGTGGTTGAAAAAGCGGAAGAAGACTCCCTGTTAGATAGATATTGACAGTCTTGGTGCAGATGACCACCAGTTGTATGTCTAGTTCGACGAATCCTAAGCAGTCATATTTTTCTCCAAATCTAACACTTGTTCCACTCTGCCATCTTTCTGATACGATGCCATGAATTCCAACAGCTGCCATCTATGTAATTTGTATCGTTCCTTTTATTATACTTCAGAATATCAATCAAGTTTTTACGATTCTCATATCTCAGCTTTGTAAATATAATACGTGCGATTTGTATGAGGCAAACATATCCAATAGTCCCATACTGTCCTGAAATCATTTTCATAGGTTATAACCGACTCAGTTCATTCTCTACAATTACTTTGAACTATTGCATGCGAGTCATCAATGTTAAACAAGAAGATATTCTAAGAATCCCCATAAAACCTACTTCCATTAAATCTACAAATAAGACATGAATAAACAGTAAGACATAATTTCATCCGTTTATTAAATATTTTTGATCAGAAGAAAATAAAAAAAATTTAATAACTTTAATATGTTTGGGACAAAACAAACAGCATTTTCCATTTTCTTTGGCCATCTCATTTTTTATTAGGTACTCTTCCCAAAGGATCAGTCCAAGGAATGCGTCATCCTCCATCCGTCGACATTTGAAAGAGCTATCAAGTGAAATTGAAAAAATATATGTATGTTCACCAAAACATATGTAAACATCCAGCCCACCCATTGTAAGGACCCATATCTTTCCTGTCCCGGAATAGGCATGTACATATGTACATATACCAAGAAATGCATGAATACCACACGTTTAGAACGAAGCACAGAGAATATCCTATCCAATATGATAGATTGAGATTTTTATGGTTTTTAAAAAAAATATTATTAAAATTGTGCGTGCGTGTCAATAGAGTCCTTTGAAAGAAGACAAAAGGAAAAAAAAAACCTTTTAAACGTATGATTGATACTTTCTTTTCTATGAATATAAAGGCTATTTGTTTATTACACAAATGTGTGCAACGATGTTACGGTACGTAAAATCAGGACAACGATGAGACTTTGTTGACAAAAAAGTTATTGTTTCTTAAGCACCTAAAGTCCATGTGTAAAGTGGCCAAATCGCTTGAAGCTTTATTTCAATGTGCTATTGTTAGCTAGTCAAAAACTTAAATACAAAGTATTCTTTGAATACTGGACCGGTGAGTTACTGCCTACCTGGAAACTGAATAATAAAAGCGATTTTCTGTTCAGTTTTACTGATCCTTTCATCCCTTTGATGTAGAGTAGAGAAAGAAGATTAAAACTTTTGAGAATAGGACAAAGGCTTAGTTGTATCCTTTCAAAAGACTGCAGTTTTCATTGTAGTTAAGAATGTTTCGTTATTATAGACTTTCTGGGAAATATATTTGCCTTTGAGCACGGTACAAAGGGAAAACTTTTCATCTCTAATATGATTGTGGTCCGTAAAACAATTGCTACCTTAAATGATTGCTTACTGTGATGTCCCTAATTTAAAATCAATGTACCCTTCTTTGAAAATATACTTTGTTGCGGTAAACATACATACACCCATTTCTGAAGTGATTTTACGGATTATTTCTACAGGTATTCTGGTGTAAACTTAATCGCTTTGTGAAGTTCCTTTGTACTTATTACTAAGTACCATCATTGGAAAATTTTTTGAAAAATATTTTATTTTTTAAATTAAAAACTATTTCAAAATTTGTAGGTATCTCTTCTAAACGACACCTGATGGCATAGCTCCAGTAGTTTAAAGTATTCTACTACTCGCTGCGAAATCCAATACAGGATCAGGTACTGAAAGATGTTACTCTGACCCTTGTAAAGTATTCACATCGAAATTTATACTCTAGTGCACCCTGACTATTGTTAAAAACTCCTTCCACCATTCGTCTATGTACTTTGGGAAACACAGTTGCCAATTATAGTGATTTTTTGTGATTTTCACGAAATTTGGTCTTCAATCATGAAATCATGAATTGTTGATTAAAATCATGATTTTTAATACAAGCTGTTGCTTTACTATTCTGGAAATATAAATACGATACTTACTGTACATACAGCCATATGTACATACATGTCACACAAAAGGAAATTTGTCAGAATAGTTCGAAATTCAGATTGTTGTGCTGTTCTATGTTATATCTTCAGGAAATGAAGGAATTCTATGGACGCTTTCCTTTCACTTAAGAAATCTGGACTACGATGACGAATTATACCTACTCTCTCACAGTATTTTGGACCTCCACCAAATGACAACAAACAAAGACGTAGAAAACGAAAATAATCTCATTCGGCTCAAATAGACTACTATTATTTTGAACATAGCTGTAAAACAAACCCTATTTAAGGCCACCTGGTCGTTAGAATAGACAGTTTCTAAACTTTTGAGTATTGAATAGAGAACCAGAAACCACGTTAAGTTTCGAGGAATAGCCTTTACATTTTGTTTCGTTTTAAATTAAGGCGGAGTTCTTGCTTTACCTAGCTCGTAGCTAACTGAAGCAGCCATATACAGCCCACAGAATTATTCAAGTTTGGTTACTGAGATTGCCTTACATCCTAGGTCTATTAAACGGTTCATCGACAGCTCCTGGATAGATGTTGTTTGGTTGCCCATACCTCAAGCAGACATTTTGACATTATACTGAAACCTATTTTACTTGTTATTTGGCTTTGACTAAAAGTATAAGATTTGTCTTAGGACAACTCCTATCAGAACTTCGATTACATCCTCAAGGGCTTATCCCTACTTTGTGAGGTTGTCAGCTTTATCGTTCTACCAATTAGTTTTGATCGATCATCCTGGTAATGAAGGCGATGTTTCGAATAGTAGGGTTATGTCAATTGATCAACTTTGGTCTTAACGGACTCAAGCACTGAGTATTACTCCATCGTCTATATACACCGATTGCAGTCCAAACAAAGCAATTGAGAGACTCAATATAAAAGGGGTATACAAGTATATGCACTCACAAGATAAGGAGTCCTTAAGATTCTTGTATGAACAGTTTACTAAATTACTGTTCATACTGTTATTACAAAATATAGTCGCGACGTGGGAGGGCTTCTCTCAAACCTTTATTTAACAATTTCATAATTTAACCATCTCTATATTATGAATATTTCCATGTTGTGGACAGAAAACACGGTTCGATTTTATTGCCGGCGACCCTTTCATAGGGTAAAAGGACAACGATCTTCAGAACTGTAGGTAGAATTCTCGAACTCTTAATCAAGTATACTCGAAGAATTTTCCAAAAACCTCAAGCAATAAAGCGAACATCTGTATCATTCAATAAATTCGATGCACTGGACGATGGATTGTCCTGTACACTATGAAAAGAAACATAATTTACTTCACAATAACAAAGCTAAATGGCACCACAATAGATACCTCATCTGGGGCGAAATATCTCGGGAACGAAATGTTGAAGAAATGACAATCTTTGAGAGCAAATGGGGAATCCAACCGGCATCATTCACTGAATTTACAAAGCAATTACCAGAGCTATCACCTTCTATGGGTTTTTAATTTGGTGTACAGCAACAGAAATAAAGAGCTATGTGAAAGTCCTGCTACCAACTCTACAAAGTATACCGCAAGCAGGACTGGACATAATCCTTTATTACCTTCCTCTGGAATGTGTTCATAAAAGGTTCTCACACAAAAGAAGGAGCCCTCAGACTGAGGTAATTTAACGTGTGGAAGGATACCAACTTTAGACATGGGGCGATATTAAACACAATAAAGACAATGGGGGAAAACATAGTCCCTATAATAGTCTCCTGCAATGATTTCAACATTGATATTCCCATCCTATGTCCAAGCCGTGGAGAGTGGTAGTCAAATAGTGTAGATAAAGATTTAGGGATTACCATGGTTCAAAAATAGAGATCGGTACGGGAGCAGGTTTTTACTTGAATGTACTTCAAAAGACACGTGTAATGTATTCCCAACTGAAATCCTACCAATGTGAATGTCAATGTCACCGTCCTCCGTCGTATATAGCTATCTTCATTAACACCCTACTACCCTTACAATCGATTAAATCCAGTACATTCAAATCAAAGGCGGTTAGAAAATATCGTGATATAGCTACATTTTTCAGGGAACCCAACAGAGTTTGATCGAGTGGTGTTTTCTCCATTCCATCAGTAAGAGTACCAACTGGTTCGCAAATGGGCAGTAACAGTATATGTTTGGTTCCTTATATTTTTAGTCTCTTTCTTTCTTTCCAAAAAGGGGATTTACAATGGACCTTTAGGTCTCCAAGTGAACGTGGTAAGTCCTTATTCATCACACACGCTTTCATAACCAAACCTAACCTGGAGCCCTCAGACGGCAGTGTCTAGTTGGCCGAGATGCCATGGCATCTACTGGGCGTCGTAGCTCAGTACCTTTTAGGTTGGGATTCAATTCCCAGAAAACACCAAAGTTTTTTCACGGTTCCACCTTTCTCGAGCGCCCGACAATTATCAGAGAGTATAACTGTCGTGTAAAAATTTCTCAATCATAAAAACATTATATAATAAATGTGTGCTCATTAAGCATTAATACAGTCTTTGATTGCTTTTTTTCAGATTTTCGACTCTTCTGGTGTAGCACACATATGTATGTACATAGCAGAACTGGAGAAGCTTACAGTCTTCTACCGTTAAACACAATAGGTGCAGTGTCAAGATTTGGGTCTATGTAACGTACGGTGAAATGGCAACTCCATTTATTTGTTGGGAACGGATGAACTCCGAGACCTACATATGTATATGCAGATGCTGGAACAAACTCTAAGGACTTTTGTTGCAGAATTATTTGGAAGCCATTTTCCAACAGGACAATGCTCCGTGGCGCACTTCGAGCAAAACCTAATATTTGTTTCAGCAAAAACGCAGACCGCCCAGAGTTTTAACTTTAACCCAATTAAGCATCTATGGACTCACCTAGTAGACAAAAAAATCCGTCCTTACAAGTTTTATCCACACCGGAGTTAAAATAGACCATAGAGTATAGTGCCTCTAAAATTAAGCCTTCAAAAGATATTAAACCTTAATTACCTGTGGAGTGTTGAACAGGGGTTGGGTTGGATTAAGTGGATTACCTTGCCCAGGCACGGACACTCTTAGCTAAAAGAAGGTCCATTGTGTTACCAGTACCGGTACTTGCATGTAGAATTTCCATATGGAGTAAGGGCAACCTTTTTTGGTTTAGGCATTAAACCAATTTGACCCAGAGACCAAGGTTTTTATTTTGGTTAAGTTGAATCTGGTTAGTTCACAAAGATCTTCGAAAAAGTATTCACCTATTCGCGAACAGGTATACACAAGGTCCGTTATGGTTTCTATTTCTTCATGCCCAGTGAGGGCCCGCACTATATTTATTAGATTTTTCTTATGAACGGAGATACATAAGTCTTCTGGTTTTCTTAGAAATCAGTTCTGTCCAGATTTGTTCAGAAGAGCTACATGTACTGATGTTATTCCACCTATTTGCCATATACATACGTTTACGTATATACATATTGTTACAGTGGTCCGCCAATTGTGTGGTGCTGCAAATGTCTAGTCCACTGGAGTAAACTTCCGCTCCTGTACCAGACGCTGTCCTGGATCCGTCTGTGTACACCTCTATTTCCTTTTTTAAATAGAGCTGCAATTGGTGAGGACTTAAGACGCGATTAACCTTAATGTAGTTGAATATAAATCTACTTACGTAGTTTAAATAAAACTACTTTTAAAAAAATTAATTAGAAATATTATTTCAAAGGTTTGAGAACTTTTAAAAAAAATTAGTCTTCCAGTTCATCAAATTGAAATTATCCGTCCCGAATTGTCCCACAGCTCTTTTTCAATGTGTTATTTTATTTTAATCGTATAGACAATACTAAGAAAAACCGTTTAAAGCATGTGCGACTGGTGTTGCCATATGGCAACACGGACACAATCCGGGTTAAAACACACATGCATATGTAGATACGTATTTGGGGTTGGATATGTATACATATGTACTACATCGCCTTTGTTTTAAGAAACAATCAAATTTGTTATTGTATGTATATGCCCTTGCGAACACTGGATAACAACACAATGCCAATGCTTGCACATCATACTTAAGTATCTACAATTTAAATTTCTCATTACATATATACATACATACGTACATACATATGTACAAACATTCTCACTCGTCCATATACTTACATATGTATGTATGAAAGCAAAAGCTTAATTCTTAAATTCTTAGCAGTTTGAGAATTCACTAATACATATTTACTAAGTATTTGGCAATTTGCATACAAAAGCCATTTCATGAAATTCCTGATTCAAAAATAAAAAAAAAATAATAATATATACAAAACCCAACATGAAGAATAAATAAACTGACAATGAGAGTAAGCAAAGAGTTGAGTCAATTTTAAGGAGTGGTACTATCCTCGATGCTCAACATTTGGGTTAGTGACTGGAATAAGTAAACAAAACCATCCTACGTAATTTATTCTTTGTCTACAGTTACCTACGAATAGATTACTTTTGATATTGTGCCCTCGGCTTTGGTGTATCTTTTTGGCTATTTTTGGGTTTTCAAAAATGCCAACAAAGTCAAATAAGGGGACATTATTAAAAGGCTACATATTAGAATTGAAACCAATCGACTTTCGGGATATATTTTCACAAATCGCGTTCCGCAACTTGCGCTTGTTTTATAAAAATGTACGTTATGCTAAGCAGCTATGAAAAAGTTCAGTCACAATTAAATACATACGAGTAGGTACCTATGTATATTATTGTTAGAAAACTCAAAAAGCACCGACAGTTGAAATGACAACTGTTGCGTCTACAAATCAGTGCGACTGTGAATTATAACAACGTTTAGGCTACTTTCCTAAATTCAACCAAAATGCGCATTGTGACTGCACATCGCATCCGTGCTGCAAACTCACGATGTTTTCAGTATGCGATGCGCATTTCGTTGCGTTGTGAATCATGACGTTTAGGAATGTTATGCGATGCGCACAATTTATTTTTTTGGAAATATAAAACAATGTGTAATAAATTAAGTGCAAGTCAGATAATTAATCATTTCCTAAACAATTGTGGTGCTGGTGACAACCGAATATTCACGTAAAAGGGTAGCAATAACAAATACCATTTGCATCGTGTTAGTTCACGATGCGCTGTTTGCTTTTGTTTGCGCAGTGTATTCGTTCACAATGCATTTGGGAACGTAATGCGATGTGTCATCATTTTGAGTTTGCATTTAGGAATTGTTGCTGATTCACAAACCAGGCAGTACTGCATTTAGGAAAACACCCTTATTTCTCATTAAATAAAATTAAATAAATCGGTAGAATATTCAAACTCAGAGAGCTCCTATCCAAATTATTTCGGGTTAAAGCACCATCAGTGACATTAATTATGGAATACAACGTCATTCAAATGTGCTCCACAAAAACAGCTGCACGAGTGAATACCCTGAACTCAATGACTTTTGCTTAAATCAGTCGAAATGCCGACATTATTGGTCCTGAGATCGTATAAAGTCTCTGAGTTATTGGCATAAGTCATAGACTTGACATAGCCACAGAGAAATAATTCGAGGGGCATCAAGTCTCATCAACAAGGCTTTCAATTGGTCCATTTCTGGAGATAACACGATCACCGAACTTCGACTTCAATACCTCGATATATACGATGCCTTGATGGCGCTGTCTTGTTAAAACTAGTCACTCTCTTCCCATTTATCCCACAAATAGTCAGTCAGCATGGTCCAGTCGCGACCACCCTTACTGATTGCTGACTTACTCAAATACAACAATTTTGCTTATAAACGAAGGGTTGAGCCAGATATGAGCCTCATCGCTCACAAAGATTGTGCGATGGAAATCGAAAATAAAGTAAACGACTCAGTCGTACGTGCTTGCACCTTTATGCTGAAGGATTATAAATTATTCAGGATTGAAGTTCAGATAAAATAGTTCAAGTCAATAGTCTGAAAGATAGGTATGAAAATCCATCCATTCTCTTATAAATGAGTCTTAGTTCAGTGGGCGTGACACTCCGCATTTTTAAAGGTATTACCACGATAACTTTTATTTAGTTATCTGCGAAGCTTCATTGTTTTATTTTTTATTTTTTTTTAATAACGCCCCAAAAAGTGGCCGGAGCTCTATACATATTATGTATGAGTGAATTAAATAGAATTGTATCGCCTATAAATTGTGTCCTAATAATTTTTTTCAATTTCTGTTCAAACTATGAAAATGTTTGAGTTTTAAAAAGTGGTCGTGGCCGTTTCAAAGTTTGATACACCATATCTTTGTATATACCTTATATTCCTCGCCAAAGAAATAGCCGAGAATCAGCCAATTTCTACAATTAAGTGTTTGTCGCCCATCCCACAGACCCTAGTTATGAAGTTTGATCCAAATCCGTTCACCCTTTCAGGCTGTAGCCTCGTGCACAGGCAGACAGACAGGCAGATATCCCGACAGACTGACAGACAGACAGAGGAAATTGGCATACCCACTTTTTTGGATCTCTCCATCATAATAATGTCAAGTTTGATTAAAATATCAAGTTTGAAATTTTTCACAAAACCAATACTTACCCTGTCGGTATAGATGCAAATAAAAATTGTATAGTTTGCAAACGCTGTTAAAGTGTGTACTTCCATTACCAAATAGCAAGTATAGACGAGTTGAAACGTCAAACAAACTGTAGCTAACTTCACGTACACCCGAGAAACCCTACAGGAAAAATGGGACATCCCAATTATAAATCCGTTTATAATGTAACTGCACAATTCTTTAAACAATCAAGTTGAAAACACTGATCTGAACTTTCTTATTGAAATCTCCTACATATAACTACGAGTACATTGTAGATATTGTAGTTTGGATTTCATTCATTCATTTTGGAACTAACTGAAGTCAAATTGTTTGGTGCTGGATTTGTAAGTATAAATTTAAGCTTCTTAAAATGGGTGTTCTCAGCTGAAAGTTATAGTACACTTAACCACTGACCACCATCTCCAGAAAATAAAAGCATACTCACAGCCTCAACTAGGATCAACCCGTGGCTTAAAATGGTGGAAGATATAGTGTCGGAAATGACTTTCTTATTTGTTGGTCCGATCGGATATCTATGTACATATACGAGTATGTATGAACATATGTATGTATGTCCTTAAATTTGGACATGCGGTACACTATCGTTGGTTTAAATGCTTCCCCTATTAACTTTTATAGACGACAACTTAATGGCAACAAAAAATATAAATGTGTGGTTCCTGATGGTCCTTTCAAGTTTCCAGTTGGCCGGAATTGAAAGCTTCAGTTATTTTAATACTCGTCGATGTTTTGGAAATACCGTACAGAAGGTTCATTACCCAACCATTTCCCGATACTCGCGGTTAGTAAAGTGGTAAAGTGCACCAATTACGATAATCAACCCTGATCCATACAATGGACAAATGTACAATTCCGTACAATATGACAAAGGACATACATACATATGT
This sequence comes from Xylota sylvarum, assembly GCA_905220385.1. Classification (NCBI taxonomy): domain Eukaryota; kingdom Metazoa; phylum Arthropoda; class Insecta; order Diptera; family Syrphidae; genus Xylota; species Xylota sylvarum. The sequence continues at coordinate 64,371,688 of LR999958.1, read as the reverse complement.
ACATATGTACCTACATATTTAAGGAAGGGTCTGCAGCGATAGTGATTAGCTTTGGCTTACTAACAGTTGCAAGAAATGCACGAAAACTTGGCAAATGAATAGCCGGCATTGGTTACCAAGAGCATAGGATTATACTCCTTTAGTAAATAGTATTTTCAAACAAAGTCAGGAGTAAGGAAAGGATATACGCTGAGCCCATGTTTATTTGTTTATTTGCCCGGAGGTATTGAGTTTTCTGGTACAAGTATTTAGTCTTCATTGTTTCCAAATAACATAGTGTTACTGGAAACTCTTCCAAATCAACTACAACTAATGATTAACCCATTGTCGGAATGTTGAAACCTTTTGTTAACCAGAGTTGCGTTAATATTCAAATCGATCGGCCTCCTCACTCCCGCTTCCCACGAAAAATATTAATTTTCTTTGTTAGTTTAAATTAAGTAATAAACACGAATTATTTTTATTGGAGAGGTTCTTTTACTAATTATTCTAACTCGATCTCCACCATTTGGTGACCCCGACGTTATTGGTATATTTTTATCGAAGAGTGTGAAAGAGTGTTGACTTCCCATCGACTAACAAATTCACTTTCCGCTCTCAAAAAAACGCAGACAAAAGTAATACATAATAATCGAACTTTAAATTTTTCAATAATGTCAAATGATGGAAAGGATAATAATTCGCACTGCAGTGGTATCGGTACAGCGAATAACGGGAGGACACTAACGGACCTCCCGCGAGTGATAAGTATGAAAACTTGAAAAAGGTGATTATCGAACAGTTTGGCAACTCCGACCAACGAACTATCAAGAAACTTCCCTAAGATGTCAACCTAGGCGATAAACCACCTTCGCAGCCGCTCAATGATCTTCGTAGTTTGGCTGGAGCAGAAATTAATGCCGACTTCCTTAAATCATTGTGGATGCAAAGACTTTCGGCCCAAGTGCGTGCAATTTTGCAAGCATCTAGTTGCAGCTCTTGCCAAACTGGCCGACAAAGTGATGGCAGTTAGAGACTTTAAAAACATCATGGTTGTTAACTCTCCACAGCAAAGACGCAAACTATCATCTATAAGAGCAGCTGAGCTCCAAATTTCTTGTCCATTAAATTACTTGATGAGACAAACGAAAGGTATACAAATTCACCGACGCCGCAGTCGCAGCTGTAGCCGTTTTTTCAACTCACGTCGTAGTCATACTTAAGCAAACGACGATTGTTGTTGGTTTCGAACATTGGCAGTTCGGAGTGAAGGCAAGAAATTGTCGCGAACTTTGCAGCTTTAAGTATTCCACGTCAAAGAACTGAACCACGGCGCATTGATCAGCCACAACAGAAGTAAACAACACATTGGCCAATGTATTTGAAGATTAGTTGTTCGCGACAAATCATCGACTCAGAATTTTCAATCCATAGTGGAGCAGATATTCCTGTACTTCCTCCAACCTACAACGAACGTTTTTCTTCTTCGAAATCAACACTGTTTGCAGCGAATGGGAAATGGGATAAAAACATTCAGCAACGGGTGTTTGACAATTGACTAGGGACTTCGACGTGTATACACCTTGACGTTCGGGATAGCAGTTGTATCCAGGTCAATCATCGGGGCGCACTTCATCAAACATTTTCGACTCTTCATCGACTTAAAAGACAACTGACAGCAGCACGCACGTCGGAGCGCAGGCAGTGGCCTTCACCGGGAACTAAGTACGGCATAGTAAGTTTAACACTAATAATCCATTTGCTGTCATTTTTACATTGTACAAGCACCTTACTCAATGCAACGCCAACAAACTAGACTAATGACGACTCATTACATAGAGCGACTGGTCCCCCTGCATTTGCCCGCACACGAAGGTTAGACGCTGCTAAACTCAAGGCGGCTCAAGAAGAGTTTTCTTATTTGATGGAGCAGGGCATTTGCCGACCTTCCAAAAGTAATTGGGTGAGTTCTTTACACCTGGTCTGAAAGGCAAATGGAGATTGGAGACCATGCGGAGACTACAGGGCTCTTAGTTCTTTAATAAAGCCCGATCGTTACCCCATCCATTTTATTCAAGATGTATCAAATATTCTACATTGACGGGAAATCTTTTCGACTAATGATCTCCAGACGGCATACCATCAGATCCATATTGAGCCTTCCGATATTCCGAAGATGATCATAATAACACCGTTCGGTTTCTTCGAACTTCTACAATACACATGACGTTTGGATTGCATAACGCTGCGCAAACTTTCCAGCGTCATATGCACGAGGTACTTCGAGATTTATAGGACGCACTAACCACTGAGCCCCGACCCCTATAATCAAATACTCTATACATACAGGTATTTTTTTTATAATTCCTTACTTAGGAATATAAAATGAAAGGAAAATGGGCCACAATGGAATGAACTAAGCTGGCAGCAAAATATCGTCTTTAAAGGTAATAAAATTAACAGACGTAAAAACTATCTTAAATCTTTGTAATTACCAGTGTTATTACAGTGAGTTAAAGGACCCAAGTTGGAACTTCATTGAAAGCAATTATACCAGTTTGATGTCCCTCCCCGAAATCATATCATCTTTATTAGTACAGTGATGACTACTATCCATGCAATCATCAGAAGGAAGGAACTGCACATCATTCTCTCAACTGCAAAACGTAGATGTGCAGTTTATTATATTTGTCTTACCACAGAGCTGTATAATTTTTAAAAATTACCCCTAACGCCACGAATGGGGAATTAGGTCAGCTTTCGAAAATAAAATCTTTTAATGAGATCTAGATTTTATATTATAAATCAAAATCCTATAAATCTGCAAATATACTTAGTCGCGTCACTGGTTCAATGATACGTCTAGTAAATGGATCAAGTTTTGTTAAGCGAAAACCAGAAGCGTTAAAAAGTTTTTTCCTTGGTTCCACTTCGTCTGACAAACATCCAAGAATATATCTGTCATCAATAAGTATACTAAGAACTTTTGAATCTTCTTAAATCAATTCCAAAATTCCTCACATCTGTCGATTTTCGTGTTAATCTATTCGAAGCCTGTTAATTTTAAAAAAAATTATAAAGGATGAACAATGGAAAACAAAACTTACCAGCCGTCTCCTTACAAATAAAACAAAAAGTTATCAAACAATTTCGGAGGGATATTTTCTCTGAAAGGATATGCTTCAAATTTGTCTTCGAAGCGATTTCATTAAAGACTTTACGGCAAAGCTTTTCCACGAACAAGAGCTAAAAGAAAATCCTTTATCAATTTTCTACAGTGCTTATTCTTGCACTATTCCTCGTATCTTAATCCCTTTAAAGTACTTGAAGTGAGAGGATTCTGCTGAAAAAGGATTACTTCGCGTTTTATCATTATTTTGTCAAGAGTTCTGCGATTTTATTGCTTCACCATTAAATTTATTGCTACAAAGATTAAAATATATGGCGCATTGAAATAATATCTGTCAAATTATATTAATTCCCTAGTATGAATGGAAAAAGGACATTATTGTATAATCAAGTTAGAAATGCATTAAACTGCAAATTGTTGAGTATTCACAGATTAAACTAATCCAATCTTGGGGAATAGTCCTTATAACAAGTTTTAAGAACTTCTCTTATGATAATGTCTCTTTTCCTTTTGTTTCTTCTTTAATGTACACTCCACTGGAACATAAGGAGTTTTCAGATGAGGTGGAGAGTGCACTTAACAGTGTCACCACCAGAAATTAAGAATAATAAGATAGGGAACTTACAATGCCCTTCCCAATGACAAACATACGTAAATGGGCGAGATCTGATTCTCTCCGGGCCTTTTTTTATGTCAATATCTATACGAGTGTACGTATGTAGATACGAACATACATATGTATATATTTTCATTACATCCACCAAAACAGGATTATCCGGCGTCTTATCGTAGGGATTTAAACCAAGTATCTGACCCTCCAGGTAGGAAGAGGCAACAGCCGATTTATTAATTTTCTTTTATGTTTCATATTGCCCATACGGCAGATACAGCGACTTAAAAGATCAATTGTATCATCAGGGTACAATTATTCTAAGAGACGTACCACCTCCCTAATGAAGGATATTATGTCCTTATGTACAATACGTCTCCTTACCCAATGTAATGCCGGGCATTCACAGAGAATGTGTTTGGATGGTTTTGACGGCCAGGACCTACATTCCATATCTGACTACAGATGAAGTGTGTTAAGGTGACATCTCAGGCTACAATAGTCTGTGAGAAAACTCACCAGCTTTTTAATACCATCCTTTTTTAAATTTCCTTGTAGGAATAAGACATGATCAATCGTTTGGATTGTTTCAGTCCCGAGACATTTTCCCAGTAGACCAGACGAAGTTTGTATCGCCGGTGCAATACGAACGACAACAACATGCGCAATCGAAGTGATATTAGTTATTCTACCGCTGGACTTATGTATTTATTCAGAAATCTACGGCATTGGCACTTCGTCTGCACCTGTTTGCCAATTGGCACTGGTCCGGCACTCTCTATGGTCATAGGAAAATCCTGGATCTCGCGAAAAACGAGAGTTGAATATGCTCATGGATGGAATAAAGAGAATGCGTATCACGAAACTCTTATCAAGGATGGAACACTTCCGGAAAAGAGGATTGGTGATATAATCATCTTTACGGATGGGTCCATGATGGATGGCAGAGCGGGGGCATGTATCTTCTCAGAAGAACTAGAATAGCTTGTGATATTAGGCTGGGGAAAAAACACCATTAGTCTATCAAGCCGAGAAGATGTCAGGTCAAGGTTCATGTAAAAATATTGTTGTAACACTGGACAATCAATCAGTGATGAGACGCATGGAGCAAAGAATTATCAATACATCACTGGCATTGGAATGTGTTCATAAACTCAATGAATGTTCATCTCGAAATAAAATGACGCTAGTCTGGGTGAGAGGGCACATGAGGGCAACGAAAAGGCGGACTTTCTTGTAAAGCAAACTTGCTGCAATTGGCAGAAAAATGACAGAGCATCTTATTAGAAACTGAGCCGCGGCGGAACACCAGAGTAAGTGGTCAGCCGTGGAAGGTTGCAGGGAGGCGAAAATGGCTGTTAAAATGCCGATTGACATCACTCATAGAGAAGTTCTAAGCTTAGGACGAAGAACACTGAAATTGGTGGTAGCACTAACACTAAAGAAGATGGCTCTTCTGGAGAATGACACTTGTGAACTATGCCTGGAGGAAATCGGGACCGCAGCACATATATTGTGTCAATGTCCGGCACTAGCTAGCAGAAGATGTCTTTGGGAGCCACTGAATAGAAACCCAAAGGATGAACCGCATTTCTGTTAAACAGATACTAGTATTGACACGATGAATCAAAGCCAGAGAGGAACTGTGGAGAAATCCAGAGAGTCTCTCGAGGTAAGATGGATCGTGGAAGAGAGACGAAAAGGGACCCAGCTCTGTAGTCTAGTTCGCAATCTTTCGAATAATATATGTACATATATACATACATATAAGGTGCAGGTCCTATGAACGCAGACTCTGAGCCAGTCCAGATGAACCAGCTAGTTCGTCTACCGATTCGTTGCCTGCAATTCCTTGATGACCAGCGACCCATCCGAGTTTAGCCCTGTTATGCCTGGCAATAGATTGTATTTCATCGACGAAGGATTTAACTGATGTAGAGTCCATTAAATTGGACGACAGCGCTTGCTGCCTAGCAATGGGGAAGGTAACTAAAGTAAAATTATTAAAATCTAAATATGACTGTTTGCATTTAACTGTCGTGAAGAGCAGTCTATAACAATTTATTACATCAACAATTTATTATATCATCAAACGACTCATCAAATTTAATGTTTAAGTTATTAAATTATTTTATCTTTTCAGAGGCAGCCATTTGATTGATATTTATACACATATGTATGTGTACATAACTGTTATTAACCGAATAATCAGTTACTAAAACAAAGTTTTAAAAATTGTGTTTCATTTCATTGTTGTCAAAAATAACATTTCCCATAGTATAAAGAACACTCTGTAATAGGATTATTAAATAAATTTGAAAACAATTATTTGCCGCAGCAATATTTTGTAAATATCGCGACTATTTTAGAACAGGGACTGAACCAGACAGGTAGCACAGTCGATTGCGTCACTCCATTGCACTTAAATCAAACTACGCCACAGGGTGCCTTCGGAGCCTTCAAGCACATCGTATTCTTATAGAAATTTGGAATATTGACGTCAAACTATATGTAATTATGTATATCTACATATACATTCATATATGTAGATGTAGCGCTGATAAATTCAGGCGAATATTTTTCTTTAGGCTTAGTTACTATGTTCTATATCACGTGCTCAGAGGCGTGTTAAGTCGTATACACCGAATTTCAGCAATCTTTACCAAGTACGTAATGTGTCAAGTGTTAGGAAATTTGTGTTTTAATATAATATACATATATAGATACCTATCGTAGAACCCGAAAAGCGAATTATGATTCACTCAAAATAGAAAATTTGTATCCTGCAATCCGCTAAAGTAAATCATTGACATATCGCCAAGGTGAATAAGATTCACTGTATCGTAGAAAGGTTCGAATCACTCCATACATTCGACATCTGCAGCTATTTTATTGCAAATTTTGATCTTGTGTAGTGTTTACTAAATTTACTGGCTAATTTCATAAAAAAGGCCATCGGAAGAGAGTAGAGCACTTAACAAAAAAAAACCTAATATGTACGTACATATGTACATTGTTTCTGGTAGTTCCTGGATATTTCCCTGATCTAAAGGCATTCTGTTAAAAATTCCTTTTCCACTCAACGAACTTGAGAGAATCAATAAACACTCTAACGTCTTCCTTTACGCTAAACACACCAAATTTTTCAAATCCATTTCTTCAACACATGATTTTAATCTCTTTCAACAAGACTTCGATAGTGTTTTGATCGCCAAATGTCATTACTTTTTCACGTATGTAAGTGTAACCAGTCCCGTCTTTAGTCCTAGTTTGTAAGTTAGTTTTAAGGTCTTAGTTTTAGCTTGTATTAAGCTGAAATAAATGGGAGCTTTAGCCACCACAAAAATTAAAAATTACCCATTAGACTTGTAAAGCAACTCACAGATCCTTTTTAAAAAAGCTACGCCGAACTTATATTCTATAATCAGGAACAGCAATCAACTTGGTAATGCGCTAAACTTAAGACTATTTGCCCAAACTTTAGGCGGTTAAATAAACACTTTACACTATGGATTATCAACGAATCAATGCTTTATTTCTAGACTATTTATATATTATTTACAAAGGAAATGAAAAGCATAATCCTCCACTGTCTGGTCACACAGGTGTTGGATGACTACCACTCAGACGGTGATATGAAACCTATGATGTCCAGCGTATACTGCTGATTGCGTGGGAATTATGTTGTTCACAACAAGTTGAGTTCTTAAATTTTCACAAATCACAAATACCTTTGAAACAAACTGTTACTAAAACAATTCCTAGTCGACAGTACTCGTCCGTAAGGAAGCATATCCGCGGGATCCCTTGATGTAAAGTTCACATGAACCGAATAGGTAAAGGGAATCTTAGATCCGACGGGCTGCACGAGAGGGGTGATTTTAGATTCTCAACAATAGGAAAGCATGTATTTTTACAGCAAAAAAAACCTCTGAACTACAATTATGTACTACATATGTATGTACATGATGCCCCTGACGGATGAGTACGCAACAGGTGCATACGGGATGCATGAGCCTTATTTTATATTTCCTTCGGATTCAGATTGTTCAATCCGAAGGAAATATATTTATATTATATAAATATTAATGTTCAAATATAAATATTAATATATATATAAATATTAATGTTCAAAAATGTAATCAGATTCTAAAATGAATTCGTATTTTGTATGGTTTTCGGATCTGGTGACACTTGAAACAAGTCAAAACCTGACATTTTTGAAAGTTAAATTGTCAAAGCGTTACTTAAATTACTTGGAGATTTGGAAGTGGGAAACATCAAACGAAGAAGACCAAGGGATAGTTCCAACATTATGGAACTGACTCATGAAGTGAAAGATAATTGAATTATTGTATTGAAAATTTCATGCGAATATTCATGACAATGAAATATAAATTGAAAGATCTAATGAACATCATTCACAAATAAAATAAATAGCAACGGGCCCAGATGACTACCCTATGTGACGCTATAGATCTTCTCAACAATGTTTTCAAACAATTTTGTAATTGCAGAAAGCTTTGAAATACATTTGTAGGTCGAAAGTTTTCAATATTTTGTCTAAACCACTTTTAAATTCAAGTTATAAAAGAATATTTTACTTCTAAGTGATTGGCTAAAAATAATTATAAGTGGGTGAGAAACATTATCGCTGGAACCCTGTCTGGTCCTGTGTTGCTACGAAATATCCCAGACGGTTTCGTTTAGTGGATTTTGTGTAGTTTTTGCGCTACGCAACACTATCTGGTTAACAAAAGAACAATCATTATTGGATTTCAGTCGAAATATTAATAAAACGTGTAAATGCGTTCATTGACTTATACATAATATTCGAAATCCGTTATCAAATAGCAGATAATACTGGACAGATGGAAGATATTTCTAATAAAAAGAAGGAGTTGATTTTAGGATTCAATTCTGCACAGTCGAATGAGTCATAAAACTGTCAAGTATACCCTACAATTTTTTTTTAAACGTAGGTTACCTAACGTTCTTCCTGTCTAACATTAGCCACAAATAATCTGGTACACATATTGAATCCATTTTTAGTTCCTTCGATAGAGACTTTCACTGTCCTTATAAAAACCTAGAATATGCAATGCTAATACATTTGATAGTGTGGCTTTTGCTTGGTTTTCGGAAGAAACACAGTTGTATTACGACATTAATTAGTACCATTGAGGATCTATGACAAGCCCAGAGATTGTGGAATTCATTACAACGAAATATTAGAAGAAACACTTTTAATAGATGAGTATTTTGGTTTTTGTGGGTTTGACTTGTGGAATGTCCCTTCCCCACACGTGTATGAACTGTATGAACTTGAGTAGTTGTTAAAACGTCGTAATTTTAGAAAGTTCATTTATAGCCAGCTGGATATACAACTAGGAACCATCACAGAGTTATCGAATTTGTTCACAATTTAGTTTTGTTAGCTATGTGAGTGAGTTGATTGTTTTAATTTTATTTTCATTGCTTTTACAATATTAATTATTATACTGATAGAATAATTGGTAAAAAAAAGTCTTGCAGTACAGAGCTTCAAAGGCTTATCGTACAGTGCTACTGAAATGAAAAGGAGTTAATGGATTCCATAGCAAAACCATTCAGCTGTTCAAAGAAAATGGTTTTTGGTGTAATACAAGTTTATAAAAAAAATTGGCAGAAAGTCGAGAGACCGAAAAGTGACCCTAAAAGAAGACAGATTGATAGGCCGAATAAGCAAAAATAAAGGTCATTGTTGAAACACAAATTGGTCAAGAACTATTAGCTAAGACTATAAGGCTTTAATTTTTGGAGCATGGCCTGCATGGATGCATTGCACGAAAAAAAAATCACATGTGTCCAAAAAGAATGTAAAGGAACAATTAGATTTTGTTAAGATGCAGAAAGACAAACTCTTAGAATTTTGGAAAAAGGTAGTAAGTGATGAATACAAATTTAACTTGTTTGCTTCAGAAAGTATAGTTTATCACCCCTATCGGGAATAATATTTCCCCCAGAATGTTTCCCCTGTATCGTGAATAATCTTCGAAAGGGAACAAAAAATTCCGTCGGAAAAATAGGTATCGGAAAAAAAATTCCGATGGAAAATTCAGTGTTTTTCCTCCGAATTTGTCCACTGCCTTTTTATTGGATAACTTAAACGAAAAGGGAACAGTGTCAGGAAGATCTTTCTCTATTTAATGTTATGTTAAGCTTTTGAGAGCATCTTCTGAAGGTAAATTGTATTTTCATATAAACAAATGCTAATTCTTCTTTACTTCTCCAATCCACGTTGAACTAAGTGCAGTTTTAGAGATCCAAAACTTCAGACAAGTCTTCGTCAACATGCTCCCTTTCTAATTTTTTTTGTTTAACTAATTCAAATGAGTAAAATCGAAGGCCCAAAAATGCTTGTACATCGGTTTATTTAACAGAACAACGGATTAAATCTTTAAGGGCGGGGTATAAAAAATGCAAAAGTATATGGATAAAGGCATTCTTTTCTACTAACATTGCTTCTATTGGCATTGCTTGTGGTAACCCTAAAGGATTAGGCTGGTGCCGTAGATTTCTTCTAATAGAAATTAATTCACTCTTTCCGAATTTCTTATCATCTTCAAATCCAAGTTGCTACCTTTAACATAATTATTCAATGTTGTTATTTCTATTATGAATGCGTTACATTTATTTATTTTTTGTCAATAAACTCCTGTCAAAACATTCGAACATTACTTCGAATATAGTCCGGGGGAAATGCATGCCGATGGAAATCCACGATGGGTGGATTTAGTTCCTGGGAACAAAAAATATTCGGGGAAAACATTTTCCCTCGGAATTCCCTATAGGGGTGTTAAAGGTCCTCAGAACAAGGAATTCGATTCAAAATACATCCTGAAGACATAATTTTATATTTTAATACAAATGCACTCTTAAACTTGATGCTCACGAACAATATCAAACGCGAAATTATCAACGTTCTGGCCGATATTTCTGGAAAAGTGGTGGAAAATTGGCTCCAAAGAATCGATCGCTGCAAAAGTGCTCGCGGTAGTCATATGAACGAGATCAAATTCCATACTTAAATTTGACATGTGTACTATACTTGGAATAAATTTCAGCTCAGTATCTCAATTATTTTGTGTTTGAATTGAATACAAAATTGTTATGTCCTTATTGAACAATATTTTTTATTAAGATGACAACTTTTTGTTTCTGTTTCTAGTTGTATGGGCGTACTCTATTTCATGGACTATTAATCCAACCATTAATCAAAACCGATTTCCTAAACACGAGTTAAACTTTCGAGGATTATTATATAGTTGGCGTTTCTAATTCTGTGGCCACCACTGTATATTCATCTTAAAATAGATGAAAATTTATTTTGTCATACTTTTCTTAATTTGAAATCTTCTATCTTGTGTCATATATTTAAGTATTAGATTATTGTTTGGCTATAATCTTTGTAATTTATCTTTTTTAAGCTCATCAATAATTTATAAGATATTGTATTTTACTGTGTATAAGCTTGTCGTAATAAGTAAATAAAATAAAAAATATGGTCCACGAATTTCAAAAAAATATTCGTAAAAAAATCGTCTAAGGTATCCAGAAGTAATAGTCTTTGGTAGTGTAATATGACAGTCATATCATATTTCGGAAAGATTAAAGAAGTTTCGAAAGGTCTTAAAATATCGGTTGGCATACAAATGCCAATATTCTGAACAATTTCGATAGCACCTTGTTTGTTTAAAGATTGCTTGTCCACATGGGTCTTCGAATCAGGCTTATACAACTTCCTGCCCACCAAATATCAACAAACGAATTTTAAATTACGCAGTACTATCAACAATATGTATTTTATTACTGTTCGCTCGTGGCAGGAAATCCCTTTAGGGATCTGTCAACCTCATTAGAAAACTTTATCGCTCACATTTAAGCCCTTTGTTCTTCACAATTCAATTTTTGGAAAAAAGAGAAACAAAAATGCGTCTTTCAGATTTCATTTTGATGAGAGTAGGTGTAATGTGGATTGTTAAACCCGTCGGAATTACCAGAACTACAAACTCTTCAACTACAAGCTGTCGTAAATATTTATACATACTACACGAAGTACGAAGGAAAAAATAAATTACAAGAAAAAAGAAAAGTTTTACCCCCTGTAAGAAACTTTAACAAGTCCCTCTTTTGCTTTACAATTTCAAAACTATTCTCATTTAAAACAAAACTCATCATCATCCATTTTCGAAACCCCAAGTTTGTTCCAAAGTCTCGTAACATTTACTTTACACACAAGCTAAACAATCACAAGGCAAAAAAAAAACAAAATAATAACATAACGCCTTCTCATTTCGAAAGCAGGTGGTTCATTACATTTAATTCTGCCAAGAAGGTCAGGTCTATCACATTTACAATATACGAGCATGTGTATTGGTAGGTATATGAATGAGCTTTGAAAACGCTACGACGACAAAAACTTCTTCAGGAGGGATAATCCTCGGTTATCAGAAATAGCAACGCCACCAGACACGTGAAATGGTTCAAAGAATTGTTCAAGCAATACAAATCAACCGATATCTAATACCTTCACCCCCAACTGACACATAGATTGAGAGAAAGAGAGAGTGTGTGTGCTCCCAGCAGATACACAACACTCTCAAAACCGAAATTCATTCACATCGGCAAGTTCAACGTCAAAGTCTTGCAATAAAAAAGATATAATTGATTTTTCTCAAAAAAAGGATAGCGCAACATTTGTAGAAGGGTTTATTTTCTGGCAAGATGCAAATTTAGATACAACATTTTTAACTGTGTACTTACTGGTCCGAGATTATCAAATCCATACTGGGTTGCTATTTGGTGGGCCAGATCATTCTTCACGCTTCGGCGGAATCTAACTAAAAAGGAACTGGTGAAAACGTCTTTGGCGGAACCTGCACCCGAAGTGCTGCGAGCACAATTTATCGGAATTGCTAGAGAAATTACTCCCAAAAGGGACACCCATTCTAATTTCATTGCACGTAAATTTTTAGCAGTATCCACTTAATTCACTTTTTATCTTTCACTTTTGTATTCAATTTTCTTCCACAAAATTATTTTTATTCTCCACAATTTGCTTCGGATAAGGGATGTAGGCAGGTGGGCCAATAAAACAAATCCTTTCGGCTAGGATTACCGAGTAATAAACTTATTTCAACAATCTATTATGCAACACATTTAAATGTTAATAACTTTTTAATACGGTTAAAAGAAAATTTTAGGAAAATGTTTTTTTTTTGTCACCCGCGCAATGTATCCGCTCGATGAAACAACGACCTAACAAATCCAAGTTTCGGTTTGGAAAACCTTTTGGTGGTCGACTATATACTCTGGTGGCTTTCTAGCGGTCGGATTTTTCTTTGTATAAGGGAAAACCTATTGGCTCGATAGAAAAGCGAGCTTTTCTCTTCACTTGAATGTGTGAGTGCTGAGTGCGTAGGAAAATCGTTGTAGCGTACGGGAAAAAGTTCTTTGTATTTGAATAGTAATGGGGATGGAAATGTAAAAGTGTAATATTTTGTTACGCCTGTCAGAAGGAGCAAAGACGTCACCACTTTTGGATGAAGAGTTTTTTTTTTATTGTTTTGCATACAACATGCGACAAATGGAACTGGAAAACCGCAAGTTAAAGGGGAAAACTCAGAAACTGATTAACTTTCGTTTGTATCTTTTCTAGTATGTGTATGTCCTAGCACAAGTGTTTCTGATATTAAGTGCGAATTAGCATATTTTTTCCAGCCATCTGTTTGTATATTTTGTAGATTATTTGCAATTTATTTAGCCTCAAGAATAAATGTAGAAAGCTTTAATGAATGCAATATCTAAGGCGCAGAAGTTTCCCAGATTTAAATGTCACAAACAGGCTGTCATTCATAAATAAGAGGGACTAAATAAAACAAAACAGAAAGTGTTATGAGATCTTTTTTTTTTTTCTAGCAGTAGGGTGCCTGTACAGGAAGTTGCTGGTTTTGGATTTTTTTTATTTTACTGCTTGGCGGTATAAATCGGTATATGTACATATACATAGATAGATACGCACACACATAAATATGTATGTATGTCAAAGTCTTTAACAGTTTAAAATGTACGTCATTATACATACTACATATGTATGTACATATGTACTGCTAGGTTAGATGGAAACAGAAATTAGTATGGAGAACCATACGTCCGTACGTACGTATGTATGTATGTACGTATGTACATGGTATCCATATTATAAAATCTGTCAAACAATATATATATATTTTATCGGGACGTGGTTCAAGCTGGTCAACATCGACCTACACCACACCAAGTTAGCGTCCTAAAACTTGCTGGTCGATATTATTTAGACATTGTCTCTATATGTAAGTAATTATATATATTAACCACAGATAACCATTAATTGAGGGCTAGCGATGAATTCTACCGTTCAAGCTATGAGTACATACCTATAAGGTCATAGCTTGGATGCTTCTTAGTCGCCTAATGGTTTGTCTCCTAATTTATTTTTCTTTTATTTCTACGAGCATTTATATATAATAAATACTATTTTTTCCAATTTCTTTTCAAATCCTAGTTTTAATTTATTAATTGATAGACACTTATCAATTCTAATCCTGTACCTATATATTTAACAAGACTTTATAATTTTATTGTACATTGACAGTTCTTAAAGACAAATATAAATACTTGCAAACTTGACGTTAGTCAATTGGTATCTATGTATGTACACTTGAACATAAGTATTGTAGAAACTACTTTTGAAATCTGTCCTATCTTCATTACTGCAAACCGGCAACAGGTTCTTGAAGTAACCTCTATGCGAGGTCTTCCTCTACTGCGTTCTTCCTCTGTCTCCGCGTTCATACGCTTTAACCATCTTAGACGGAGATTTTTTGATTAGGGCGATGTCACTGTACAGCTCGTATAGTTCGTCGTTGAATCTTCTCCTCCGAAACCCGTCAATGCAAACGGGACCGAAAATTCTACGAAGAATCTTTCATTGAAACGTTCGAGAATATTTTCATTCATTAGATAGAGTCCAAGATTCAGCGCCATAAACCAGTACTGGGATGGTCAAGGTCTTATACAGAATCTCCTAGTTGTTCAGTATAGGGCTCTACATCTCAGACCAAAGAAACAGCGATTGGCAAGAGTTATTTTTCGATTAATTGATGTTGAAATGCATTCTGACCAATTCGTCGATGTTGTATGTGCCTTCTTGTTGACAGTCATGTGTGTTCAATATTATGTCAATATTGTCGGCTTAAACTAGTGGTTGCACAGACTTTTGAAAGATTTTGCCACCGGTGCACAGTGGTTCACCCGTAGGCCAAAATTCAAAAATAGTAATATTCTCAAAAAAAAATTTATTGCATATTTACATTAGCCAATAAACAAATTACTCCAAAACACAACTATATGCCCGATTCCTTTACATTATCATGTAGTTTAGTGCAACGGATGTGAGCACGTGTAACAAGTGGAGTTATCGTTCGCCGTAAGATTGCACGTGAAACTTTCGAGTTCTTAGTGCATTACCCGAGATTTGGTGTTCTGTTGTTGTTCTTTCGCATTGGATGCATAAGAACTATCATTTCGTTATATGTCTTAAAATAAAAAACTTCGTATTCTTAAAAATGTACTCTCGTAAAGACAGCCCATTTTGTGCACAGTTTTTTCTTTTGTATATTAACTTTACGTAAACTTTTAATCACTTTGCAATCATTTGCAATACATATGACTTATACGCCTGTATTGCCCAATCTTCGAAGATTCAGAGGTACAAAAATTCGTTTGCTTCTAGCCGCTTCCACTCTTCTAATGCGATGTGGATTGTATTGTTACAGGTGTTTGACATTTGGCAATCCAACCGTGGAAATAATACGATAAGAAGCCGCCAAGTTTTAGAAGTGTTAATGAAAGATTTGCTTGATGGGGAAAATATGGACCTTAAGAATTTAGAAAGTCGTATAAATAATAATAATATATTCCCGCTCAGTTTAGAGAAAACCTAGGTTTGGTAGTGGATAAGTGGCAGAAGTGGCACGACGAACGATAGTAACACGGCCAGAACATTTTTTTCAACTCAATGATATCAGCTCAAATCATAGGTCTAAGAAAAGACCTTATAGATCGTTATTGCAAAGTTTTTCAGTGTTTATCATCGGGATAAAATATCAATAAAAAGTGAAACAGCACATCTGTTAGTCGAGGAGTACCCGTGGTACAGTCTTCCTGCTTCAGTCCATAAAGTGCAGTTCCATAGATCAGATGTTATAGATTACGCTTTGTTATTAATAGGGGAGCTTTCTGAAGAGTCAGCTGAATCAATAAACAAAAATAATAACGCTATAAAAATACGGACCTATTGCATAGACTCCTTCTTAGCTCCGACTCTTTAATAAAAGGACTTCGGAAGTTACCCCGAAGGAATAAACATTCAATGTTTTGGAACTATGTATTAGGTTTAGGTTTAGGTTGAGTAGGATTACGAGTTTGTCATAAAACACGCCCATCGCGATCCCTAGGGAACCTTCACGGTAGGAAACCTTACACCAATTCGCCCATACATTTAATTTCCCTACAGAATCTAATTATGTCCTCAATTTTGGTCAGTGAACCAACTTCATCTAGATTGTTGAAAAAGTATCTTCCGAGGTACTTTTCACATAACATGTGAGTGATGTCCTCTGCGACATGTACATACAAAGGTCCTCACAATACCTGCATGTGTCTATGTTTATTAAGCCTAATCTCATGGCGTGCTTCCTCAGAAGGCAATGGCCAGGGAGTATATTGGAACTATTAAGCGTTTAAAGTTTTTGAACATTTGTGAAAATTTTATCACAATCGGTTGACTAGTTTTTGAGTTAGAGCAAAGTAAAAACAATATATGGACAAAAGTATAAAAAAACAAAATTTTTAAAAATTTATTTTTTGCATTTCTGTTTATTCGATTAACTTGAAATTTAGCATTAGGATTTATAATATTACTGCTAAATAAATCTTCAAATTTCATTCAATTCGGTACAGTAGTACAGATTTTATAGATTTATGACCGCCTCTCCATACAACGTGAACCACTGTGCGGTGTTGACTTATGGTTTTCGCACAATCTTTTCAAGCATGATGTTGAAAAAATCACATGATAGCGCGTAATCTTGTCTAAATTCTTTTTTGAGATCAAAGGTCTCGGTGAGCTCGTTAATGAATTTGACAGAATTGCCAAAACTAGACATGACTCTGTATAGCTCGTCTCTATAAATGCTGTCATATGGGCCTTTGAAATCGATAAAAAGATGGTGTGTATCAATTTTAGACTTGTCGCTGCCCTCCACATGTTTTGACATGTTACCTGTATTTATACCACATTAGAATTCATCAGCAAAAACAAGGTATAATGCAGTTTTGAACCTTTCTAAGTGCCAAATCGGAGAAACATTTCCTACACAAATTTAAACAGCCTTTGAATAGGTAATATATATCTGTAATGTATACAGCTCGGTAGCAACGCCATAGTCGTGATAAAAGTAACATTTAAGGCAGAACATTTATAGCATGTACGTACGTGACCGATGCAACTGGCAAAACCCTGTTTTGTTCGATAAAGCTGAAGATAATGCTAACTCCAAAATCGTCCATCCAGACATTGCCTTGGAATTAAACAAATATGAACTACCTTCCTAAATTTAACTTCAGTCAAAATTTCTAGGTAACATTCCCAAACTGAAAGTAACAGATAGGCCAAACATTTCTCACGCAAGAACGAAACTACACCTAGAACTAACTAGAAGTCAGAAGCGAATAGTCACAGAATTTCTTACTAGACACTATCAAGTTAAACACAACTGTTTAATCAAATAACGTCATCGTTACTTAGACAAACTCTACCTTGAGACAAAGGATATACGCAACTATGTCAGTTCGACCAAAGACGTCCTTAGATATATCACAAATTCAGGTATCAAGAGCGATCAGTAACTGGAGGAAATCACATTGAAAGGCGACACGATCCCACCTCTACCCTCAATCTACAATTTACAAACTTTCTTTGCAGGAGTCCTTCTCTTGCAAGGCAAAAGAGGTTATCTATACCTAGTCAATGGTCTAAAGAATCTAAATAAAACCAGTAAGGAAAGCTCGTATGTACATATGTATATTTCTCTACACTGAGTTACAAAAAAAGTGGCGCAGTGATACTTTTTCGTATGTTGTTATCATTTTGGTAATATGCCGCTAAGTTTTTGCCGAGCTTTATTTGTTTTTAGTAGGTTACTGGTTTAATGGTTTATTTGTTTGCTAATTTGCATAATTTCATTTAATTTTCTTTGTGATGTGCACATCGTGTTGTATTCGTGTTTTCCTATAGACGTGAGACATACCAAATTTAGCTTCCATGATCTCCCGTATGTGTTTTATTAAGTTTATTGTTCTGGATTTATTTTAATTTGGTTAGTTATTAGTTGTTACTGATTTTTGTAAAAAAAAATATGCAAATAATGGCACAAGAAGTCGCCTGTGGGCTGGTTTAAGTTGAGGGTGGCCGGGGCGTGCTCTATGCCGATATTATGATAAGAAAACCAAAGAAGACGTTAAAAAAAGCCATTAAAGGTACAGGGAGACCAACTCCTACAAATCGCGTCAAGGATCAGGTCGCCTCGGAGTAACTACTGCAAGGGATGACCGATATTTGGTGATTCAAAGTCTTCGGAATCGTCTCTAAACAGCAGTTGAGCTGGCTCACAGACTTCAAACTGTTAGACGGACAGCTGTGAATGCTCATACGGTGAGGAGACGATTAGTAGAAAGTGGCCTGAGAGCAAGAAGACCGGGTCGTGTACCGAGACTCACGGTACAACATAAGCGACGTCGACTTGAATTTGCTAATCTTCACCAGGATTGGCCGACTGGGGTAGAGTCCTTTCCACTGATGACTCCAGGTTTCGTCTCCGCTCAACAGATAGACGTAGCAGAGTGTGGGGATGATAAGATGAGAGATACTCTTCGGCAACAGTTGCCCAGCGGGAAAATTTCTGGAGCGGTTCCGTTATAATGTGAGCAGAAATTGTCATGCGCGGAAAAACCGAGCTGTGCATCATGGAAGGATCAGTGACCTCCACGTATTGTATCACCAACATTGTGAGATCGAGGAATGGTACAATTTGAACAAGGACTCGTTAAAAAATAAAATAATAATAAAAATGTAAAATGTTAATTTATGAAGTTTTTGTCCATTTTCCTTAATTTATTTCTAAGGTCTTATTTTTTTAATTGTTTTTTTTGACATAAATTACTTATTTTTATATTAATAAACAAAACTGTATTAAAAAAACCTTTCTTTCCAACTTACTTGAAGTAATTGCAAAATATCAAGGTGCGCCACTTTTTTTGTAACTCAGTGTATTTGCACCTCTCCAAAGACATGGTTTGTTACGGGAAGACACAGTCTAGGCGCAATGACAACAGTGAAAGATTCGTTGACTTTTGCAACGCCAATGATATATGCTGGTACTGACAGGCAAGCAACCTTCGGCCAAATTGACAATTTTGTCATCAGTCGTCATGTTAGAAGTAGTCTCCTAGATGAGATGAGGAATAGGCACGCGGTTATTACATGATCACCATCTTATGATATTGACTGTCCAATTACGCACTGCTACTATGGGCCCTATATAACAAAAAAAAAAAAGGACTAGGGAAATTCTGTAACTAAACAGACCACAACCGACTCTCCTCAATGGCCACAACTCAATGGAGTCCCGTCTTAGAAGAATGAGAATCAGCACCACCAATCTATGCAAAGGCTGTGGCAACGCAAATGTGGAAGTTTCAACAGATCCAGACACACAATCCTCGGAAAAGTACATACGTTCCAGCAACTTATGCAAACTGATAAAATTCATAACATAAACGGGTTGGCTCAGAAGGGGCGCTCCTACCGTGCACTGATTGTAGCACTAATTATAGTATATTGTTCATTATTTCAAGTATCCCACACCGAGGAACACAATGAATCCGATGAGATACGAGTGAGGCTGCACTCCTGCAGATGCAGTCACCCCCAATCTACCTTCATACTATTAAGGCTACATACGATGAGTCTACATTTCACGTTTTGCATTGTGGAAGGCTGACTGCCTTTCCGTTTCAATACTAGCGAAGGCACCGGTGACAACCCGCTGAGTTCTACCAATTATGTCAATATTGTCGGCATAAGCTAGTAGTTGCACAGACTTTTAAAAAATTGTTGGCTTGTGAGTTTCGTACAATCCTTTCAAGAATGATGTTGAAAAAATCACATGACAGCGCGACACCTTGTCTAAAACCTTTCTGACATCAAAGCTCTCGGTGAGATCGTTACCGAACTTGATGGAGCAGCGAGCGTTCTCCATCATCATTCTGCAAAACGGCAGGGATGCCAAAACAAGACATGGTTCTGTATAGCTCGTCTCTATAAATGCTGTCATATGTGGCCTTAACATCGATGAAAAGGTGTTGGGTATCAACTTAGAGTTCTAGAAATTTTTCCAGGATCTGCCGAAGTGTAATGATTTGATCGACTGTGGACTTTCTAGTCTGAAACCATATATACATATAGGCACCAATCAGGTTGTTGACGCGTGGCTTTAGGCGTTCATACAATATAGCAGATAGGATCTTGTACGCGATGTTGAGGAGACTGATACCTCTGTAGTTGGCGGAATCGAGGGGGTCTCCTTTCTTGTTAGCGTTGTTAAAACGCAACCTCATCAAGATATCTGTTGATTCAGCGTTCAACTAAGTTAGAATATGAAAAGATACAAAGTAAAATCATTATATATGTATGTAGGTATGCCAGCAGCATCCCGTCAGTTGATTTAAGTAGACATCTCTAATTGGGTCTCTTCAGGTCAATTTTCTATTAATTTTTGAAAATTTCACCTCATGGCTCTTAGGGTTGACATCCTAATCTTATTTTGACGAAATCCTCCATAAAAGCATTTTAAAAGTAAAACCACAAATTCAATTTATTCACCACTCATCACATCAAAGCCAAATTACATAAATAAATCTACCCAAAATGAGTCCAAACTTATCAACGCATTTGTCTACATCATAATGAATTTCATGTGAGATAAAATATCGTTTTGCGACGTTTTTGATCAATCACTGTTCCTTCCTAATGCGGGTAACCTAATTAGAACCTGAGTTAGTACAAAGAGAAAAGCGTTACAAGTTCATCCTCACAACCACCACTACAAATGGAAAAATATTGCGTTCCCAGATGTTTTGCTTGTCTTTCCCAGTGGGCATGGGCCACAAGAATAATAATACCATATGTTTACATTGCTTACCAAATGACGTCAGTGAAAAATTTTGCCGGACCATATTGGAAAATTTATTTCGAAAATTCCTTCAATACCGTTGTGCGAACCCGCTAAAAGGTGGTCCACCTCATGTATCTGCGGTGCGAAATTGTTTTGAAATAATTTGTTGTTTCATTTTACTTTTTTAGAGCCGCATAAAAGGGATTGTAATGTACAATACATAAGTACTGTACAAAGAATTGTCCAAATGGAGCTATTTAAAGCTTTCTTATCTGTATATTTTTATAGCAATCCCTATAAGTTCACACGTGTTTGCTATCTCTGATGTTGTTTGCGTCCAATCGTAGACCCTGCAACCTGCAACCCTTCATCCTCAAGACAAAAAGTATCATAGTATATATTTCATTTGTTTTAATTTGTGTTTTTGAGCTTTTTGAAGTCGCATGCGCATTAGAAGCCGCCTTGAATGTATTGGTTCAGTTGTCTACATTGTGTTCGAGTTGCTTCTGATGCACTGATAGTAACTTTAACAAAGAAGATTTCAACTTTTAGGGTAACAGCATCACCGAATCAATTTGTAGTCAAATTGGCAATTATGTGAATTGGTATATACATACACTTTCAGCTATAATTGTTCGATGAATTGATGTTCCTCTTAGTTGTGGAGTCCATATGGAGCCTTTACCACAAAAGTGTGCATGCTGTACAGTACATACAGCTGAATCAATTATTATGGAATGCCGAATTCAGAAACTACTTGTAGAGTTCAATACGATAATAAATGATATCATATGCAGCCCGAGATTCGATGAAAGGAGAATGCCCAATTTGGGCTCAAACTTGTGCCAATGTCCCTTGTCCATTGGTTAACCCATGTTCTACAGATATGGTTCCTATGAACTAACAAAGCATCCGGTTGATTTAATGTAATTCAAGATGTCATTGACTCGTCTGCTAGATAATTCTTCTAAGTCACGGAAGAAGTGTCGCCCGAGAAATTTAAATGTGAGGTGGATAAGACCTGAACAATGACAGAGAAAGTGGATTGTATCCTCATTAATTTTCTCATCTCCACATTCACGACATAATTCTTCTTCCGTTAGTTTTAGTATTTTCATGTGGTACAGCAGAGCGTTGCGTTGCCCGTGATGACTCCTAGAAAGGGATTTCATTTCCTTTTGCATAATTCTGTCGGTTCTACTGCTATCGAAACAAGACTATATACTTCTTGTGACCACATAAGTGTCTTTTTTTTTTGTTACTGTTACTGTTACTAACTAAAACCACCTCCCTTGTATACCCTTTTTCTATAACCCGCGGTACTACCTCCAGGTATTCCTTTGCGGGGCAGGATTTAGCAATTCTTGCTTTCTTCAAATGTCTACGTAGCCGGTCTCTTGGACTATCCTTCTCATTTCTTCATCTCTGCTTCTTTCGCACTCCAGTCGTCTAAGTTCATTCGAGATGTATTTTGTGTAGGTGTCTACTGCATCCTACTACTGCAGCCTACTATGTTCTCCGGATTTGGAATTTCTTGTAGTTCCCTCTTTATGATTTCTCTCTTCTCGCTGGAATCGTGGGCATTGAAAATATACATGTTCAGCGTTTTCTTGTCTTCCCTCGCAAGACGGACAATTGAGTGTGTCGTCGAGTTTAAACTTATGTTTTAACTTCCATGTGGAAGTTTAGTTCTCCATGTTTATGCTCTACCCAGTCATTGATTGTCGGGATAAGTCGGTAAGTCCATCGATTTATCGATTTGATGCATTCCGGAGCTGCTGCCATTTTCATAGACCTGCAGTTCGTTCTGCTTCGCTTAGGCCATTTGTTCCTTCAGCGGTGTTCATTTCACCATTTTCGTCGCCCACGTTGTTTTTCTTTTTATATATTCTCTACATTTTGTCTGATAACAAGTCAATGGGGACCATTCCTGCAATGAAATATGCTGCATCGCTAGATACTGTGCGATATGCACAACATACTCTCAAGGCGCATAATCTGTACGTTGTTTCGATTTTCTTCTTATACAACTTGGTCTTCATAGCTCCTGCCCAGATTGGTGAAGCATACAGGATTACCGACTTGATTGCACTCGCATACAGTCGTCTTCGGCTATACCTTGGTCCTCCTACGTTTGGCATTATCCTCATGAGTGCATTATTTACTCGTGAGGCTTTCTCACTTACATGCTCCAGGTGTTCTTTAAATGTTAGCTTAGTATCGACCACCACACCCAGATACTTGATTGCTGGTTTCGATATAATCTCGTATCCACCTACGGTGATGGTAATTGTCTCGCAGTTTTTCCTGTTGCTGATCTGCACCGCTTCGGTTTTATTTTCGGCAAGTTTAAGGCCTATTGCAGTAAGCCATTTCTGGAATATCCTAATAGGTCGTTGCTGATTCGTGTGATTTCCTCCTAAAATTTGGACACTACGACAATTTTTGCTTCTTCTTCTTCAGGTATTGATAATCGAAAAATGCCATCATACATAATATTCTACAATAGTGGCCCTAAGACCGAGCCCTGTGGCACGCCACCCGAGACTATGTATTCTTTAATACCTTCATCTGCATTATATATGTAGGTACAATAGGATCCGTTGCCTAAAATAATCCGCTATTAAATTTATTAAATACTGTGTAACTCTCTTGTTCCTTAACGCAGTCAAAATATGTTCCCAGTTTGCGGAATTGAACGCATTTTTATGTCTAATGTTACTATGACAGATAGTAATTAGCTCTTGTCTTGTTACCATAGGTATCAGCTGGGTTGGTGCTAGCTGTACGTTACTTAATTGGGTTTCCCGTTGGCTTGGGAAGAGCCCATTAACTATCTCGAGTAGCAGATTTGGGCATGTTGGTGGTGGTTGGTGGAATATTTTAAGTTTTTTCAAAACGACTGTGTTCGCCATTCCCCATGGATTTTGGTCCGCTTCTTCACATAATTCCAAGAAGCACCTACGTTTGCTATTTTGGATTACTTGTTGTTGTGTCTCTTCGTCTAGACCGTTGATACAGCCTTCTCATGCGGCGGCATTTGCAGCGTAGTTGCGCTATATTCTCATTCCACCAGTGGACTGAAGTAGTATATTTACATTTTCCTTTCTTTCGCACGATAGAGACATCGCAAGCAACTGTAAGTGTTGAGCATGCCAGTGTTGTGTCCTCTAGCATAATCAAAAACACATCTTTATCAAGGGTGTTGGCCTTCGCTTGGTGGCATCTGTTCGCCTTGTCACAAAAATTTCATTGGGTTAATGTGGTTTTTTCGTAGCACCCTCCGTTTCTGCCGCTCTTGGTCGGGGACCGCTTATTGGTTATTCGCAGCTAACCTTCATATCAATAGGCCGTTCAGCTATCTGCCAACATGCTGACCCCCCTGGTAGCTCAAACCAGGCCCCCAGGACAGCGCCACATAAGTGTCTAGGGAGGATCACTTGATGTTAACCTCCCTTTGGACTTTAAGCCCAGCTTCGAGCCACAGTGTGCGAGGGGGGATGAACACCAAGTTGTCGGCTTGTTCTGATGTAGATTCCGAACCTTTTCTGGCCAATTCGCCGGTCTTCTTATTACCTGGTATATTTTCATGTCCAGGGACCCAGCAGAGTATAACCTTCTGTTGTGTTCCAAGAACCTTAAGCTCTTTACGACACCGCTTCAGAAGCCTGGATTTTTGGATAGCAGAAATCGCTTTTATTGCTGCCTGGCTGTGAGGTGTTGAAAGCAATACCTTCTGCCTCCGACAGAGGCCAACATTCTGTTGGTATTGCCTTCAACCCCCGCTTGGAAAACACTGCTATGATTAGGGAGGTGAACTGATTGGGATATATGTACCTAGCGAAAAGATGTCTGAGCCTACGACTACATTCATCTTTGAACCATCTGTGAAGATAGAGATGGTACGAGTAGATATTGGTAAGCTGACCGCTTTTCCATTCTTCACTGCTCGGGAACGAGCTTATGAAAGGTCCTTGAAATCTAGGTACAGAGTCAGGAAATCCGTGGTGGGAACATTTCCTAGACATTAATTGCGTTGATCAGGCTCTTGGACGTGATTAGTGAAAGACAGGCTGAAGATATTGGCAAAGTTTGAGAGAAGATGTGTAGTTATCCAATTTTCTTTTGGTATTAATGAATTAGAAGAATCGTTTAGGATCAAAAATAAGGCTGCAATGCATCCGGTTTAAATAGTTAAAATAGAGAGACTGACAGAGCTGAGAAAACTGAGTGTAGGCAAGGTGATAGGTGGTGATCTGTTGTAAGTGTGCCAAAAAATGTTTCTTTTATTACGAAGTGAGCGTATTATACCAGGGTGGGAAGGATGAGAGGTTCTTTTTGAGTAAAAATGGAACTAATTGTGAAAGACACTTGAAGACTTCGATATTAAAGTATTCAAGAGATTTATTAATTGAGATATATTGGGGTTTGTAGAGGACGCCAAAATTTACGTTGCTAAGCAGGTTGTTGAGTGGAAATTGAAGCTATAGGAGTACTCACATTGTCATACGAAAGAGTGAGAGAAAGAGGTGGGTGGTAATTGTCTAATTTGGATAGAAGATGATTGTTTGCTGAAACAATGCAGTCGTCTGAATCAGTGGAGAAGATAAGTTGTCAAACTGACTGTCAATGTTGTTAGTGATGCCACTTAATTGATAAAGACCAGAGGCGGTAAGACAGTCTATAAAAAAGTCTTCTTTGGATTGGTTGAGAAGGACCGATGTAACCGCAACAAATGTAAAGGCTAAGCTTAAAAATAAGAACTCTAGCATAAACAAATAAGAAATATGCTGTGGATGATTTTTTAAAGAGTCTAGAACCGAGGCGAGAGTGTATAGCCAAGAAGACGCCAACCAAGTCAACCTCTTTATCCTGACCATCGTCGCGATGTAAATCAAAGTCTTTAGAGAATAATTCAACATATTTGATATTAGATGTAAGATTGGTCTCAGTAAGGGCAAAAATGTCATGAGACAAGAATTTGGAAGTTAAGGTATACAGTAGAGGTCTTAGTACGCAATGCTCTTACATTTTGGTAGTAAAAGCAAAGATACTTGGGAATGTTCTTAAGAGATTTGCTAAGGGTACGTGTAAGATTTTGTGGTGGGTTAGGAACAATAGTAGTTCTTAACATTGGAGAGTGTATAGCCAAGAAGACGCCAACCAAGTCAACCTCTTTATCCTGACCATCGTCGCGATGTAAATCAAAGTCTTTAGAGAATAATTCAACATATTTGATATTAGATGTAAGATTGGTCTCAGTAAGGGCAAAAATGTCATGAGACAAGAATTTGGAAGTTAAGGTATACAGTAGAGGTCTTAGTACGCAATGCTCTTACATTTTGGTAGTAAAAGCAAAGATACTTGGGAATGTTCTTAAGAGATTTGCTAAGGGTACGTGTAAGATTTTGTGGTGGGTTAGGAACAATAGTAGTTCTTAACATTGGAAAGCGTTCTTTGGAGGTGTAACATACGCTTCGAAATTACGTGGGAAGCGATAGAGGAAAGATCATTAACAACGTCAGCAGGAGTAATGTCGAGATTCTCATGGAAGCGACCGAAAATTTGTTGCACGTCATTAGGAATATTGGGAAGGCCTTCCCGGTGAATTGAGTCCATGACATTTGTTTTGGTAATCCTGTCAAAACAGATGCAGTCAGGTTTGTCAAGCAGATAAGCGAGGTATAAACGGGCGTTCTCGTAGATTCTACGGAAAGAACATAACAGCCATCATCAATCGAATCGGCTAAGTCTTTAGTGAGTTTTTGCCATAGGAGGATGCATAGGGTCCAAAATTGAAGATGGTGTGGCGGGGAGGGAGTTGGACCAATTTTGCCTCAGTTTAGTCGTACTACAAGAGCGGCCTCTTCCGCTCACCCTTATCTTTTGAAACCTATTTTTGGTCGCACAGTTAAATTCAGAAGCTCGTTCTTTAGCCATTCAGCACGTACATATGTGGAATGACTTGCCCTCCTTAATTTTTCCCTCAAATTATGATTTACAAAGATTCAAAGTCAACGCGAATCATCACCTAACTCTCTTCCCTTCTATACCTCTAACTTTCCTATACCCTATCCTTTCACTCCATCACTGAGTTTATAACCTTAAAGAACTTTAGTCCTACATAAGTGATGAAGAACATTTAAAAAAAAAAGTATTATTGGGGGCAAGGGTGTCGGGAAATGATGGAGGGGGGATTTAGAGTATGGGATCGAATAAAGTTAGGGTAATTGGTTTGGATTGTTGGAGGGCAGGAGTCGGGTCACACGGTTGATTTTTTGTTGTGTGGAAGGATTGCTGGTGGGGGTAGGTGATGCTGAAGCTTGTGATTGAAAGAAGACAGTGTGGGTGGTTGGGGTTCATTTACTTTTAAACTGTCCCCTTAAAGATGCTATGTGTTTTGCCTACTAGCTGAAATCAAGTTCATGAATGAAACTTAGGATTGTTTGAGCTGAAGAGGAGGTGACATCAGAAACCTGAGGAATGCCGGGACATTCATATAAGCTCGTAGGGCTTCTTCGCATCCGAATGCCTAGCAGCATGAACCTCGATGGGCCAGTAGCCAGTACTAATTGCCAGAAACTCTGCATGGTTTCTTTTTAAATGTTTTTGTGATCCAGTAGTATCTACCATACGGGGCAGATCCCCGCCTTTCTAGTTCATCAGCTCGCTCATTTCCCTCAACGTTACTGTGCCTCGGCACCTAAAGGAGACTGATCCTGAATCGATGACCCAGCGAAGCAAGTTTCTCTTTGCACTGTTCTACTAGCTTCGAGGATAGCGGGAGATACAATAGCCTTGGTAGCGGCCTGGCTGTCAATGAGGATGGCTATGGAGTTAAGGGGTATGGTGAACTGTCGTTGAAAATTGTTGTTTCGAATTCATGTGTAACTACGCCTGTTTCCCACTCCGTCATGATTGGAAATCTAACCATGAAGTCATTTCTAAAGTTTACTCTGGGAATTATATGGTCTAGTATAGATCAGCTACTGATGGCGTGGTAACAGATTCAGGATGCTGTTGTGACCATGAAGTTTGATACACCAGCATCCTGTTTCTCTTAATCTGACCGCATCTTAATCTGAAACATTCCTAATACCAGTATTACCACATCATCCGCATACGCGACAACCTCGACTCCATCTATGTCAAGTGTACACAGAATTTTGTTGATTACCATAAGCCAAAGAAGAGAAGCTATGACCCCGCCCTGAGAGTTCCTCTTACGACAGATATAGTGGAACTGCTGTTACCGAAGGTCGATTGAATGATCCAGTTGGTTCAGAGTTTCCTGAATCGATTCAGTTCTGACGTTATTGAAGACGCCTTCAACGTCTAAGAAGGTAGCTAGGGTATATTTTTTTATTTGTAGTGAATTGTCTTTTCTATCGTTCGCTGCAACATGACCGGTACCTATGCGTATGCCTATGCCTTCATTTTTTCATCCTGGAAAGTGTGTTTGCATTAAAATACCCAGGGACTCTTTAGAGGAGTGCATCGAAGTCCCATCCGGCCTTATAATAAATGACAGGCTGGATTGTTCATTAGACAACATTTTACTCTTGGTTTCAATGGACTGATAGTATTCCTTCCAAGCTAGAGATTTGACCCTTTTAATGGATTTCTTGTATTCTTTAAGATAATTCTTACATGGTCCCCAGAATTTTCGTTCGAAATTCCCCAATTTCTGTTTATCATCCAGCACTCGGCTCCGTATAGCAGAACTGCCAGGATTAGAGTCCGGTAAAGCACTCTTCCGAGTAAGGAGATTTGACCCCATTTGTTTTATCAAACTGAAGTAGCACCAGTTTCTAAGGCGTGAGTCTTCATTCGTGTTGATGTTGACTGCAAAGTAGATGAAATCCTTAACACCTCGAAGTTGTAACTATCAACAGTAACGTGGTGACCACCTATGTATGTCAAAAGAGTTTTTTAAAACATATTCCGAATACTTTGTTCAAATCGATTTTGATACTCAAACAGAGGCAGAGACAGGAACATATACATTTGATTTTACACAACCGGAAGTGCCAGTCGGGTTTTGAATGAAATATAAACGTCTGCGGAAAATTTGTCGGTTTAATCAAATTTTTTTTTTGTGCAATGATAGTGTCATCTAGTGGTAAGTAGATGCAACATTAAATTAGTCAATCGACTCACTGCCTTACCTATGAAAATTTAATTTATCCTACCCAATACAATAACCAGTAATGTCATTTGGTTTACGGTGGATGTCTTGGCCTTAGCGTAGATCCAAGCCACTTGATTTTCGCTAATCCTAAGTTTTTTTGAGCAATACTCCATTTGCTAAATTTTCTTATATCTGAAGTCTTAAACGCGTTAGTCGAAGAGGAGATTTGCACCTCGATTCAAACTTATCTAATAAAAATAAATTGCCTATATAAAAAAAATTTCAAAGCCCTTTTCAGAGATTCCGCAAATAAATGTGAAAATAAGTTTTGGATTTGCTCATAGTCCGTCCATCCGGCACCTCGTATTTGTACTTTTTTGTATTGATTCTTTTACATACTTACTTAGGGAACGCTACAGTGCGGGGTGAATAAGCTGGGCTTCAACCAACAAGCATCTTCAGTTCGCCCGGTTTTTAGTTAACTGCCTCCATTTGCGGACTCCAAGTCGGTTGATGTCCGCTTCTACTTGTGTACGACACCTAGGACGAGGTTTCCCTCTACTGGGCTGTCCCTCTGTCCATTGCCTCTACATGTCTTATCCATCTCAGACGACTAGTACACAGTTTTTTACTAGTTCGATGTGGCTGTACAGCTTCTATAGTCCTTTTACAAATATAGTGTCATTTTCAAATTTAAGTTATTTTTAAGATGACTGCAATACAACCAAAAGGAGCTGGAAACTATTTTGTTATTTCTTTTATTTTTATATGAACATAAACAATTTAGTAACTACCTCACTCTGAGAGCAAAAACAATCAGCCGCAATGTACAAGCAAGTGTGAGCAAGCCCTAAAGCCATGTGAAAAATGTTTTTGCAACTGGAGGTCAGAATATGTCTGTAAAAATGCGAAAATCAACAGCACAAGGATACCAGCAGACCGCTGGAGGCGGATCGGAGAATATATTACAAGCGAAACTACGTCAATGCATTATCTACACAAGTCGAAAAGTAGTAGATGATAGAACCATCTATAACAAGGAGCTAGCAATGGCCCGTTACTCCAAACAAACTCTGATGAAAAGTTAAACTCGCTCCAGAGATGGAAGGAGTCCTTCCATTGTTGATAATCCATTTGGTCAATCAAGTAGTCTCAAAATCAAATGAGCAATGAATTCCCGACCTCGTAGTAGCGCAGAGATTGTCATCCCGTCAAATCCCTCAAGAAGAATAAAGCGGTAGGCATTGATGAAATTCCTGTAGAATTGTTTCAAGCGGCAGAGATGCTTTACTCAATCACGAATAGTGAATGGAAAAATGAATTTTTCGCTCATGAGTGCAATAAGGGGATGTCCATCAAATTTTAAAGGAAGGGCAACTTGATGGAATGTGAAAATTGGTTAGGTGTTTGCATTCTTCCGGCAGTGATAAAATAAATAGGAAAGATAATTCTGGATAGGACCAGAGAACATTTAGATTCAACTCTCGATATCGAACAGGCAGCCTTTCACTCATTCACATTAACATATTGCGTATCGTTATAGAGAAAGGCGTCGAGTATACGTAGGTCTCCGTTACATCTGCGTTTCATCGAGTGAATTGAGATTTTATATGGTCGAGCTTACACTAGAGGGACATTCCAGGAAAAACTGATGCATAGCTACAAATAAAATTAGTTACAAAGGTGCAAGGTGCATTGTTTTACACAATAGCTAGGTATTAGAAGTATTTTAAGTCCAGAGCGGAGTATGACAGGGCTCCATACTTTCTTGTGGCCATCTGTGATGTTATCGTGCAGCTGTGGAAAGCCGAGGAATTCAATGGAAAATGACATCATATCCAAAATATATCGACAACGCTGATGATATTTCTTTGTTGTCGCACAGATTTATGGACCTACACCAAATAGCTCACAAACTGGAAGCCGTGGTACACAGAGGAAGATAAATACGGCCAAGACAAAAGCCCTGCGCCATTTAAACTCTAACATTTAAGTAAACATTGCTGGGCTGAAAGTATGGTCCCGAGCAAAACTCGACAGGCAGGCGTTGTTGACGCCCTATGCTCCCCAAGGAGTAACAGGGCCTAAGAGAGAGAAGCTTACAACGTAACAACGACAGTGATTATCCGATATCGCAATGGCAATGAATAAACGATGATGGGGGTAATTTTGACGAACACTGCATTTAACGTTTACTGCTAACTTCCATCAAATGCCTTTTATTAATCTAAAATAATATCGTTATTCAATACTTCCATATGACAAGGTTTACAGTACTAATGTTTTTTGTTTGGTGCTGTTGTTCTTTTCACTTCAAACCAAACTACTTTTAACAAACCAATATTAACATGTATACGAAATACTAATAATGACAAGTCCCGTGCACTTAACGGCCATTAAAAACAGATACAGTTGCTACCAATGTAGTGTGTAGGATCTATACATTACATTTATTCAATACAGTTTTTTAATGCAGATTCCAAATAAGTTTTAATACCTAATAAAATATGGAATATGATTTTATAAACTACAATTAAATGTTTTTTTTATATAAATAAATTAGGTACAATTATTAAACTTACTAAAATAATAGAAAAAAAATATTTCAACATATTCATAAATACCGTACGTGATTTTCTTATTTGAAACTTTTGTGTCTTCTTTGAAAACTTTCAATTTCACCAAACCGCACTTTGCTTTGATTTTCCTTTAATTTTTGTCTTAGCAAAGTAAAAATGTCAATGCCCGGTGATGAGTCTGCAATTGAAAGTATGCAATAGAACAATCAATTCCACCATTTGCTTAGGTTAAAAATAATTTTTAATATTACTAGGAAAGATTACTTGTGTAAATCACTCTTCTCATAATTAGGCAAAAAAACATTGTATATGAAAAATGTATAAATCGTTATTGGTAGCTGCTTCTATCGTTAACTATAGTTTCTTGTAATTTTCGTATTGGTAACAATATTAGTATTTTAAAAAAAATTCTTCATTAAAAAGGCTTTAGATAGTCGACAGCAGTACAAGTGTTAACATTTTTTAAATCCCCCCACAAATCAAAAAATTTTATAAGACCAAATATTTATATATTCAGATTGTCTACAATTCACCCATACATTATCTTTAGCCACGGCTATTTTTTAGGCGCGTTTTCATTAAGAAACCGATTTTCATAACGACACTCCGTCTCCACCGGGATACCGACTAGCACTTGTGCATCTGTGGTTATAGAAAAATCCTGGATCTCGTGAAAAACGAGATTAGGGAGTTTATTATGCCCATGGATGGAATAAAGAGAATGCGTGTTATCGAAAGGTATCACAAAACTCTTATCCAGGATGGAACAGTTCCGTAAAAGAAGATTGGTGATATAGCCATCTTTACGGATGGGTCCATGACGGATGGCAAAGAGGGGGCAGGTGCATGTCTTTTCAGAAAAACTAGAACTAGTTTGTCATATAAGTTGGGGAAATATAACTCAGTCTATCTATAATGCTAATCATATCATAAAATGGAATGTAACATCTCGTTGACGATAGAATTCTTGCATTTGCACTAAAATATTTTCCCACACAACAGGGATCCTTTGAACGATAAGCATGGCGAAGGATTCTATCAAGACATCGCAACGATTGAAAAACGTTACCAAAGAAGATCGGAGCATGCAGATTATTGCTGGTCGCTTTTAAGAGATACTTCTGAAACGGAATACACAAAAAAGCCAATCGTTCTAAAAAAAAGTACATCCTTTAAAAAGTATGCAAACAGTAAAATTTAAAAAAATGCACGCTCTGAAAAACCTGATGTAACCCAGATATTTTCTTTATTGGTTGTGATTATTGAGTCTTTCCACAGACAAATCAGACGGCATCATAAAATCCCAGAGAATCGTCATTAAAGACTTTCTCGTAGTCGTGATCGCGTAATAAAAGAGAATAAAAAGTTGAAAATACTGTCGCTATAGGTTTATAAGTTTCCCAATCGTTCTTCTGAGAATAAGCATGTAACTTCGAGTACAAGGTTAATAAGTTTACATACTGCAGTGAATGTAACAACACTTTAGATAGTTGGTACATCAACATAGCTTATATTGCAGTAAATACCATCTAGACATGAACATCATTGCTAGCACAAAGTAGCTAATAGCCTGCACTCTACTATGTAGCTAGATACATTAAATTTGATGGGATAATATTAAACCAACCAATGAATGTATATAAATAACTTCAATTTAAATGAATGAAAATATATAATTTATTCAACAGAAAACCTATATCACAATTAATCGTACAATAGTTTAGGTGCTTTAAATTTCTCAAGCACACAAGTACACTTAACTAAAAATAAAAATAAAATGCAATTCCTTAAGAAGAAAGTTGTTGAAACTAAAATAACCTTAAGAACTAAATATACAGAAACACAATTTTGTTCTCTACCATATGTTGAGTTGCTTAATGATGTGTAGTGTACTTATTTTATAAGGATAACGCAGGTAAATCAACGAAACTTACTGCTTTTCGGCGGTAGAATACTGCTGCTAGGATATCGCTTAATTTTAGATGTGGATGGCATTTGTGCTGCTGCCGGTGAATCTGTCGGCATTGATTTGTATCGTTGTAAAGAAGTGCGTGGTTTCTTTGGCTGCGCCGTAAGTAGGTTATCATCTAGGGAAGCAAACCAATCGTCAAGTGAATCTTGAAGGTATTCACATACCGAACGCTTCTCTTTTGGATGATTCTCTACAAACGATTGTTCCACCTTATTGGTGCAGTTATAATTATCTTTCTCAATGTTTATTTCTATCTTTTGTGTCGCTTCCAGTAACAATCCATCTGATTCTGAATCATTTAATAAATCGATGACGTTGTCGATGTTACTATTAGAACCATAGCCGGATGAATTAGAAAGCGAGCGCTCCTTCGAGATAGCTGGCGACTCATCGCTCTTTTCGGGCTCAACTGTATTACTTTTCTTGTTAATCAAAAGCTCCATTTGTTCACACTGCTGCTTGAGTACAATATCTCGCCTGGTTCTTTTTGCTTTTCTTTTTTCTAGTTCTGCTTTACGTATTTCTTCTTTCCTTTCCACTGACCTTTTCTTTCGAAGTTCCTTCTCACCGATGCTATTTGGAGTCGACTTAGCCAGTGCTAAGGATGGAGACGAATCATCTTGAGTCCATTTCCAAGTGACTTCAGGACTATTAGTTGACGACTGAGAAAAAGTAGACCTTGGGGAAAAATCCAAGTCATTAGTAGGCGAATAGGGTGGATTAAAAATATATTTTCGGTTGGGCGGTGTACAATCCAAACGGCATTTCGGTGAAATTGGTGAGGATGGAATTAAGCAATTTTGAATACGACTTCCAGGAGAAGCTGTGTAAAGAAATTCGGAGAATAATATATACACACACACTATGAATTAATTTAAATTACCACTTGAGCGATTTCGAAGACGAGTCGTAAGCGAAAGGGACTTTCGGGGTAATTTAGGTGTTTTTTCCATGATTGATAGAACTCGGTTTCAATGAAATTAATAATTTTATTTAAAACGTTCACTTTTTCTTAAGAAATTTTTATTTGAATTTAAAAGTGCGGCAACTTTCAACAGGTAAAACGTCAAACATATTTGACATTTAAGTGAATTAACAAGCCGCTGTACAATGAATTGGAAAAAGAATTCAGTAGATGTATTCAGTGACTACAAAATAAATGTTGATTATTCTCTTAGATATGTTCAAAAAGCGGAGTTCTGACTCTGAAGTGTTGATGAATGATTTGCAAAAAGCGCTATCGTGGGAGGAGGTTTCCAAATTTCGTTTACAATTGGCAATCTATTTTAAAGAGTAGTACGTGGGAAATCAGAAGAAATGGAACAAAGTAATGTGTAGCTTCAATTTGAGAAGAAGGCAATCGAACATATCTGCACAAATCTTTTGTAAAATATTTGCATTGTCTACCCAGCCAGTAATTCCAACTATCATAAACACATAGTAATTGAAACTATCATTAACACATAGTACATAGATCATAAAATTATAAAAGATATGCTTTTTCTGTATTTAAATGATAAAACGTTTATAAAAAATTAAATCAGGAATGTTTTTAAACCTCTACTATCAACGAAGCTTTCATGTCTCTACAAAAAAACCCTATGTTCTGTGGTTATTGTATTCGATCGGTTGCATTCATTGCGTGAAAGTTTCTAAGGATAGTATGTATATTAAAGGTAAATTTTTCTGCAAACGACGTGTCGGATCGGAACATTCTGCCCTGCAATTCATTCGTTTATCTACCATTTTAGCTACACAAATTCCAAATTGGGAATATATACTTGCACGTCAAATTTATTTAGCCTCATAGCGAGCTAAATTTTGACATTTCATATATGTACATATATTTATATATGTAAAAATTATTAACAATTACAAGATACTCTTGTATATAAAACCATTCCAACAAAATTGAGTTTAATTTCTAGGTATTCTTCATCTACTACTAATCAGCTGAACTACAAATCATATTTTGTCTTCCTGCCAACAAATTTATGGTGACATTTCTTTTTGACACTTCTGAACTGCATGTTTTACTAGACTGAATTTGTCAAACCAATTGGCCTGGGTGAAGTTTGAGTGGTGATGTGTACCATAATTTGAGATCAATTGAACCATTTCGAGAAAAGTTTCCCAAAAACTATTGAAAACCTTTAAGAATCTCGTCGTAGAGATATTAAGCAATTATGAACTACAACCCGAATCCAGCGGTCCGACAGCGTAAGTTTGAAAATTGTAAGGAAACTCGCAAGTAAACTCTGTGTTTTGATATTCTGTAATGTTTTCTTAACGTCTTGTAACCCTTTTGAACGCTTCAGTGAGTGTTGAGATAACAAATGTTTGTATTTTCACCCTTGCTTCTAATTGAATGCTGATATAACCAAGCCTAGTGTCTTGCGATTTTCCTCTGTTCTAATTGCTTATACCGAAGAATGCAACTAATTTTAATTAAAATCTGATTAGATCAAGGGCCTGGCAGAAAACTGAAAAGAGTGAGTGATGTAAATGCATTAGGACCAGCTACTACTGCAGCTCCTCAACAGTACATCCCTCCAATGGATCCAATGTCGGTACCACAAAATGTCACATATGCCGGCGGCAACACATTTAACAACGGCTCTGCGCCATTAAACCAGAACTATGGGTACGCACCAATTCCACCCCAACAACAACCTCAACAACATCTGCCGCAACAGCAAACTTTTCCATCATATCCAGGTGTACCGTCACAGCCAACTGGAAATCTACCCAATGCACCGAACCAATTACCACAACAATTTGCCATGTTCCAACAGCCCATGGTGCAGGACATGGCTATGCAATATGGACAACGTTTAGCCGATCAGGGAAAGCAAATGGTCGAGAATCAGTTTGAGAAGTGGATACCGGTGGCAAAGTTAAAATACTATTTTGCAGTGGACAATAATTACGTTATCAATAAGATGCGGCTTCTCTTTTTTCCATTTACGCACAGAGTGGGTATTTCTTTATATGTATGTTCTTCGATATTAATTTTCAGTTTCTTTGAATTTTCATATCAGGACTGGTCTTTAAAATACGATCAGGACAATCCCGTGCAGCCAAGATATGACATTAACGCCCCGGATCTCTATATACCCGCCATGGCGTACATAACCTACGTTGTGGTCGCCGGCCTGATGCTTGGAATGCAAAACCGTTTCTCCCCCGAACAGCTGGGCATACAGGCATCTAGCGCTTTGGCTTACAGCATTTTTGAACTAGTTGTCTACTCGATAACGCTTTACGTAGTTAACATTAAAACAAGCCTAAAGACCCTAGATCTACTCGCATTTTCAGGATATAAATTTGTTATAATCGTAGCATGCTTGCTGGCTAGTACTCTATTTCATAATTTTGGTTATTACTTAACGCTAGTGTACTCCAGCCTCACGCTGGGATTCTTTTTGGTAAGATTGGTTGCGGCATATAATACTGACTTAACTGACTGTGATTTCTTACAGCTACGAACACTTAAAACGAAAGTCCTCCAGGAAACATCGCCTGCAAATTCTGGAGGGCCAATTAATTACGACCCTTACGGGAATCCTCAGCAATTGGATTACACCGGTGATCGAAAGAGAAAATTATACTTCCTCTTTCTAATTGTAGGTGGTCAGGCTTTTCTATCGTTTTGGCTGTCTAAGCATCTGTTTCTTAGGGAGACAGTAGCGGCTGTCAATAATATATCGTTTTAATATTCTTTTTATTTAAAATATTTTTGTTGAATTGTTGTGTCAAGAAAATGTACATTTGGATATTTTAATGCACATGCTGATGAACAAGATAGTGGAAGAACGTTTACTTTTTATAAATAAACAACAAGTTACACAACATGATAATTGAAATTCACGTATTTTTTTATATTTGTAACATTAAATAGAAAATATATAAAATCCAAGAGTTATGTATGAATTCCTCGTGCATAGAATTTGAACTAAAAATTATATATTTTATTATCCATATTTTTTCCTGTGTCGAATATACTCTATCGTTAAACTAAGTACCGTCTCATAAGATATGTAACTTGGTTTTGCTTTGTTTTTCGTTTTTATGAGATTTCCTTAAAAAAAACCTTTATACCTATACGTACATATGTATGAATGCAATAACCAAAAAGACTGCAATCCTTAATAAAACATAAAAATGGGACACAAAAACAAACGAGGCGGTTTTCATCGAGTCGATGACGAATTGAATTATAAATAAGGAGTAAGACTGGGTAGTACGTATGTACCTACTTGAACCTTCTTGGATGCATTGTGAACGAATATAGTATGTAATCAAAAGCAAACATCGCATCGTGTACCAGCACGATGCAAATGACATTTGTTATTGCTACAGTTTTTGTTTTATCTTTAAAATATATTTCATGACCATTCGGTTGCCACCTTTACCACAATTGTTTAGCAAATGATTAATTATGTATATAAGTTACAATAATTTTTTTTACACATTTTTTCAGATTTGCAAAATAAAAGTTTTAGACATCGTATAATATTCCAAATCGTCATGATTCACAACGCAACAGTATGCATCGCACCGTGAAAGCATCCTGTGCTTGCATCACCAATGCAAGGTGCAGTCAGATTGCGGATTTTGTTTGAATAAAGACAAATATGTTTTATTAATTGTATAATTTTAAAAATTAGCTGTTTCTCGACCATTTATTCAGCGATTGGAATTAAAATAAATTTAAGAGGAATATAAGGCATATGCAAAAATATTACGTACCTAATTTTGAAATAGCCACGCCCACTTTTTAAAACTCCAATATTTTCATATATTGACCAGAAATTAAAAAAATTATTAGAACTCAATTGATACGCAGTACAATTCTCTTTCATTTACTCATACATAATATAGACCTCCGCCTACTTTTTGGGGGCATTTTTTTTTTAACATTTTTCCATGAAACTTGCAGATAACATCCGTTAAAAGTTATCGTGGGAGTGCCCTCAAAAATGCAGGAATGTCACACCCACTAAACTAAGCCTCATGTAGGAGCATAAGAGAATGGGTGGATTTTCATACCTATCGTTTCAAACTATTGACTTTATCTATTTTACTTGAACTTCAATCCTAAATAATTTATAATCGTTCAGCATAAAGGTGCAAGTACCTACAAACCTGTCGTACATTTTATTTTTACAGATTATGTGTTATTGGTGAGCGCCGTGGGTTCGAGGTTCAATCCCCAGATAACACCTAAAATTTCTTTCACTGCCCCACCTTTTGCGAGCGGCTGGCGGATATTGTTCTTGTAGCAATTTTTGTTTATTTTCTTTTCACGTCAGCAATAGGCGTTTTTCTTTTTTAGTTCAGAACAGAGCTCTAAACAGAGCTTGAACATGTCGAGCGCGCTCTGAACGGAGCACGCTCTAAACGCTCTAATATATTTAAGAAACACGATTGAGCAGTACCTGTCATATGACTGCAAAATTAATCGACGATTCATGCTTTTTGTCTTCTTAAACACTGAAATAGCGTATTTACACAAATAAAGTTTTCATTTAATTATTAACTACTAACAATTACTTAAAAACAAAGCCTCGAACTCCATTTCAATTGTTTTCGATTTCGTTTTCTCATTGCTTTACCCCCTGTTAAACGTCAAATTCACTGTGCTCGAGTTTTGCTCAGGATACTCAATCAATTCATGCTGAGCTGATAGAGCGCGCTCTGAGCGAAAAAAGAAACACGAATCGAGTGCTCTAAGCGCTCTGAACTAAAAAAGAAACACAAACATTTTTTTTGACAACTCAGGCTCTGCTCTGAACTAAAAAAGAAAAACGACTAATATCTACAACCCTCAACAGCTGACTTTGACAGGCGAAAATTGAGACATTGGCGCTTCAGAAATCGTATAATCCTAGGTATTTGGTATGCATTTCTTGATAATCATCTTTGTACTCAGCCCTATTAAGGTATTCGATTAGAACTGAGAATTTCATATCATGGTATCCGGTCTGACTCTCTTATTGAAGTTATTCTACGAAAGGGGATGAGGTACAACGGCGCACAACCTGCGTCGTACTGCATTTTTTCTGGCAGTTGTTTTGATTTGAAAAATTTTCCGATTTTTCCTTTGATAAATACATGGTGTCATGTGTTGCAATCGGAGTTTTATTATGATTCGTAAATTTTTCGGGACGGGTACCATGCTAGGGCTTAATGGTCAGCCCTAGCATGGTACCGGTTTTTGTACAAAAATTTCCAACGCTATCTGTGATACTCATAAATTTTCGGACGACATACCAGCATGTTCAGTATACTAACATTTTTAGAATACACTCATAGCAATATTTTTATAAGTGTATTATGTCTATATTCAAAGAATTATTAATTTTCTGTTCATTTTGTTTTTACTGTGGCCATCTCCGAAAGAAATAAAGTAAACATTTTTTTATATACATACATACATATGTACATCCTCATGACATTTATTACTGTAGATGTTTGTCAGACGAATTCAAAGCCATAGTTGTTAGTTTTTTAGGTTGGCTGTCTCCGCTCAGACAGAGATCTTAGACCAGAGACTTGAACCAAAAAGATGGTTCATTATACCCTATCCTAAGGGTTTGAGCTTTGAACAGGGAGAAATAATCGAGATAGACCCCACAAAGTATATGTATTCCTAATCAGTACCAATAGCGACAACGATTGAGCCATGTCTGTCCGTCCGTATGTCACCACTTTTTGGGCTTTAAGTTTTGAGCTAGAAGGATGAAATTTGGGCTTTTAGAAAGAGAAGCAATACAAGTGGAAACATTTTTGAAATCCGCCCACGCCAACTTTTTCATTTCACTAAATTGTATGAAACCGAAAAATGTTAAGACCAAATCTCTCATATTCATCCATACATCAATTTTAGCCACGACCAGTTTTTGGGGGCCGATTTTGATGAAACATCCTCAAACGTTGGAAGTTGTTGTCGTAGTTCAGTACAAAATGCAATATGGCCACGCCCACTTTACAAGGGCTGCATAGGAAGGAAGATAGGGTATCATACGATCCATCCAAGACGGATTGTAGCTTTTATGTATGTTTTTGTTTGGTTTTCTGTCTGCGAAGTTTTTAAGCTTTTGACTTCTATTTTCTACTGAGATTATAACGTTCTACAAAACTTAAGCAGATAAATACTAAAAGAACGAAGTTATCAATACCCTTACTATTTCTTTTATTTCTTTTTAGTTTTTTTTTTTGTTTTTTAATTTATGCTTTTTCCATTTTTTAATTCATATTAATTGCAATTAAGGTAACTTAAAATGTACAATTGTTTCCTAGTTTTTATTTTTCTTATCGTTTTTATTTATTTTATTTTAGATTTTTTATTTAAACTAGATTCTTCAACATGATAAAATAATTATTTTCTTATCTTATAATAATCAACATAAAACTAAATAATATATTTTGACAAAGAGCAATAATAATAATTAGAATAATTATAATAATATACAAGACATTATAATAATTTATATATGTATGTACTTGAAAGGCTAAGATACCTTTCTTCTTTGTTTTCATTCAACAAAATGTTTTAATATAAATTAAAAACTTCATAAAAACAAATTAAAAGTAAAATTAACATTATGCATTTGATGGAGTCGCTCCATTGAATGATCACTTTCAGTTGCTTCATTTAACAGTATGTATTTTGTTAGATAGTTAACTACTTTTTTTTAGGGGGTCGTCATATTTCTCTTAATTTCTAGAGTCTTCCGTTGTTATTGTGATTGTTATATAGAAAATAATTATTAGATTATTGCTTATTAACAATTATATAACATTGGAACAAATAATAATTTCCCTATCATTTAGAATAAAATTTATACAGGATCTACAAAAATAATATGAATTCCCTTTTCATTGCTCTTTTTGAATCTTGGCTCTATAGTATTCATAACTCTTTGTTTTTATTTAGGCAGAAATTGAACAAGACCTTTCTTAATGGTTAAAAATGCAAATAATACCCCAGAAAATTAATTACACTATTAAAAGAAAGAAATTTAGAATACAAATATAATTGAACAAAATATATACTTCTATATGTACAATTCATTTTTTTTTAAATCTTTGGTGTTCTCAAAATGTATTTTTGTCTAGTCGCCAACCATTGAGGGTCTCTTTAATAATCTTCAATAATAACAACAAAATTTTCATTAATTAGAAGAGATTCATAGTGCCAATTAGTTATTTTTTATTAATCTATCACAAACAAAAGTTAACAGCCAATAAAAGAGATTACATACATGCAGAATTGCGTGTTCGCCTGATTAAAATTTTTACAAGGACGGATAGGTTTATTTCATTACTTCTTTATCCTCATTTACATATTTGTTTAGAAACAATTTACATATGTCCATGCATTGGCAACTAGACCTTTAAATAATAGCTGAGAGATGAGAAATCATGACAGAGAATAGAAGGCATTCATGTTTTTTTTTTATTATTTTCTTTACTGCGCCAGAATCTCAATCTTAATTGTTACTACAACAAAATACTTTTAAATAATAATAACGGTTTACATTTAAACAGTAATAATGGTATCTTTGCTCAACATTATAGTTGATTTCGTAAAAAGCTGCATTATTTCATTTATTTCACTCGTTCATTGATTATGAAATATTCGTTTAAACGTTTAATAATAATGTAAATAATCATAACAATGCCATTTAACAGAATAGGCTATTATGTTCGGGATTTCACTTAAAACTGAAAATATATCTTTAAAAAAAACTTCGTATTCAAATAGTTTATTATTTCATCTGTGTTATGAACTATTGAATTCGTAGCCATGGTAGCTTTTAAGCCGTTTGTTAAGTTGTGTTTATTTTTATCAGTTCCTTGCTTACATGTATT
The DNA here is from genome assembly GCA_905220385.1 of Xylota sylvarum. Lineage (NCBI taxonomy): Eukaryota > Metazoa > Arthropoda > Insecta > Diptera > Syrphidae > Xylota > Xylota sylvarum. The sequence continues at coordinate 64,329,089 of LR999958.1, read as the reverse complement.
GCCGATCCTCTACAGGTTTAGTAGCATTGGATTCCTAGTTTACGTTTGCTTTCAAAGTCTCATATAAATTTTACTTTGAGTTGCTGTTTGCGTTATAACCGTGCTGATTATTTAGTATTATTAATAGTATTATTATTTTTTTTATCAGATTTCCTTGACAATTGTATACATTTATTTTATCAAACTATACTACTGTACCTCCTGGAGGTGCGCTGGGACTAGGCGACATGTGTTGAGGAACATTCTGCAAATAAAAGAATATATAAAATTAACATTATTGATAATAATAAATGAAATGTTTATTAGCCTTCAATGAGCTCTTCAACTTATTGTGATGGCCTACAGCAAAACAACACCAGTCTGTTATTCCAAGGTCTTACCACAGCTACGAAATACAGAAATACAAATACATATTTGGTGCGACAGGTCTTTGGGACCCAGGGTCTAGCTTCTCACAACTATTCATGTTTTGCGTGTTATATTCTTTACACGAATAGGAGGGTTCCGAAGAGCAACTTGAGATGCTTTTTCATGACATTTCTACTCTCAGATATTTGTCGGACGAAATTTTAGGTGTTGTCTGGGAATTGGACCTCGAAGCCTCGCTCCGTAGTACAACGCACTAACCACTTGAGCCACGGCGCCCACAGCTACACCTACCTTTAACATACATATGCACATATATCGAAGATAATAAAGAATTCGTTTCAACTACCGCGTTCAATAAAGTACACATTTTTATTAAATCCAGCATATTACGAACATGAGAAAGTAGTATGAAAAACAATGCAAACAAGTTTCTAAAACAGATATAGTAGTTTTGTGTCAGTCAATAGAATTCCTAAAACAACCACAACGAATAGCTTGAATTTGACCCAAAGGCACAAAGCGGCTATAGGCGGTGTGATGTTGAATAAGTAAAGTTGCCTAATTTTACAATCAAAACAAAAGAAATAAAGCTTTACCAATCAGAGCTGAACAAGAAAACTATATTTCTGCACATTAATCAACGACGATGAGGATTAGTATGTATCGTCGAAGATGAAACTCAAGTTGTCAATATAATTGAACAGAATTAAATTGTGCTACCAATTCTCAAAAGAAGTAACGAATACAATTTAACTTGTTCGCAATATCTCTGTGGGATTATTGCAATACTTACTTTAAGTAAACAAATTAGCTTGGAATTAATATGCAGTTATGTGCACGATAATATTTAGCAATGGCACCTCAGCAACCGTACAAAAATGAAATCCGATACACTGCTTTATAATCCACGAAATTATTCTACTCATATCTGTTTGTTTAGTTAGTATGCGGACAGCAATTTCGCATTTAAAAATTTAGTATGTTTTGATTCTTTTTTTGTTTTACATATAAACAGAAATGTGATCAACCGGGATGGTTAGTTAATAGATATGATTGATAGACACTGGGTTGTAAAACTAGCATATATTTTCTTTTCCTTTTTCAAATCCACAGTACCTCAATATAAAAAAATGCTTATCCTGATTCACTGTACAGTCTATTTCACCAAGTTGTATTTTACTTGCACCTTCAACATATGTGTACCTATAGACCTATAGACCTCCAGCCTTCGGATATCAATCGACACTAACCTGGCATAACATACAAATTCGTGATTCTCGTTTTGTCAACCCAACATATGTACATATCAATAAACTGCACTTTCGGTCATGCGACGAATTTCATTCATAATGTATTCATTGAACCCTGATCGTTCGAACCCTGTGCGACGATTGCCTGAAATACGACCCAAAACGCACAGGGTAATAATACCCGAAATACATTAAATGCATTTAACGTTACGGTTGTAGTTGAACAATTTATGGATGGGTGACACTTGACAACAGCTCTGGGTGATAATACCCAATATGATGGGACTCTATTAATCCGTAATAGAAACAAAAACGTTTACATTTTTGAATTCCCAGGAAATTTAAAATTATTTTTATAGAAACTCTATTATTGAACAAATTGTTGTTTCTTGATGGATTTTATGTTTGTTTGTGTTGTATTAAGTAAAAGAATAAAAAATAAAAAACAAATAAGTGAAGCATAGAGTCATTAAAAGAAAATTAAGGGTACTTAAGGTCAAGTTCAATAAAAATCGATTTTATCGAAAACGGCTCTAACGATTTCGATAAAATTTTATTTTTGGACTAGTTTGGTACAAGATGGCATACCACGTTTTGCACGAAAAATACGTATAACGGTAGTTTTAAAAATCAGCTATTAAGTAGGAAATACACGATACAACCATGGTACCAACAGTTGGACAGATTTGATGTTGTGACAATTGTATCGTGTGTATCAATACAACGTATGTTGTATGCGATAGATTGTATGGAAATTGTATAGAATATTAATACAAGCAATCAATGCCATGAGTAAACGAAAAATTAGGGAAGCAAAGAATGTGTTCTGAGCGGAGCAATGCAGAGAGATTGAGGCTCTTCAAAGGTCTAATGACAACTTCAACAGGGACAAGATGTTTAAACAGGTAACTGGTACTAGACGAAAAAAAAACAATTCGGTTGTCTTCTAGATGAAAATGAACTGATATTGATGAACTCAAACGAGATGCGTAAATTATATTAAAAAATTATTCCATAATGATGAAAGACCCGAATAATACCCAACGATCGAATTATTAGGCGCGGACATACTAGCAATGAAGTCATTAAAGTCATCATAAATGCAAAAGAAAAGAAAGCGTTCAGTCTTGATGAAATCCCTAAATTGACCGAGAAAGACAAATTCCAAGAGTAGCTAAAAAGCAACTTTTTTAATCCTTCAAAAAAAAGAGCAATGCAAGCAAACTGTTAAAACAATGAACAATCAGTCACATGTTAAGGTTTTTTCTAAAAATAATACATAATAGGGTATACAAGAAACTATCTTATCTTTTCGGTAAATACTCTAACACAAAGATGGATGGAAATTAACCAAGATCTATATACATATACTATTGACTACGAGAAGGCATTCGATAAAGTTCATCAAAATATATATAATTTCATAAAAGATTTCAACTTGACAGCAAAGACTATAAGTAATACAATCGTTATATCGGAGTCAGAAAGCCAGTATAAAGTTGGATGGAAGTAAGTCAGAGAAGATAGAAATCTTTTGAAAAGTGCGACAGGACTATATTCTGTCAAATGCGTTATGCGGCAGGGATCTACATTTGGACCTGAAAATAAGGATTACTAAATGTTATGTATAGGTCATGTCTGGCCTATCTTCTTATAAAAGAGCGAAAGACTAGACCCTACATAAAGCCTCGCAAAAAAAGACGAAGCATTTGAAATGTGGCTGTTCCGCAGAATATTATGATTGGTCAGATATTAGACAGAGAGGATACCCAAAGCGGAGATACTGCCGAGAGCTTTTCAGTACAATCAAAACCCGAAAATTCCAATAATTAGGCCATATCAGCAGCAACGAAAAATATCGAGGACGAGCAATGTAAAGCATTCATATATGGATGCGGAATCTATGAGGCTGGTGCAATATGTCTACCATTGAAGTTTTCATGACCGTTGGTTCTCAAGAAAACACAACCGGAATGAGGCATCATAAGAAGGAGAATTAAATACTTCATATTTAAAACTTCAGTAATTTGGGACACCACCTCTAACTTTTATTTTTTTATATAATTCACTCACCGATGAATATGCTGGCCTCGCCCAAGTATAAATAAATCCATCCTGACAAGCGGTAAGAAAGCAGTCTTCTCGAAATATCAGCGCAGTCAACCGTTCATGCGCGATCTTCTTACATACAAGAGGTTCTAGCAGCGGGCACTCATCAAACCTTGGACACGATTGGGTGCCAATAAGTTTCATTGGATCGTAAGATGTAACTATCCCACTGGTAGGCGATTGCAGGGTTGAAGATTTCGATCCTAATTTCAAGGTACCACTAATGCCAATACCATTACCATCAATTGGATTACTCGTACTCGTGTTTGGTGCCATCATGAATGAAGACTGATGGTTGCTGCTATTGTTGCTCCCACTTGCGTATGACTTAAACAAGCTCGATGTTTTTCGATGGCTGTTATGTCGACCACCACCACCTACTGTACCACTGCCATAGTGGTTTTGATGATTGTGGTTATTGTTTTGTTGATTATCAAAGACCGTCGTCGTCGATGAGGATGATGTCGACGAAGATGAGGACTTCTTTTCACCACTGAAAAAGTTAAAGTTCGTTAGTCGTTGTGTTATAGTGCTTAGCGTTGATAGATTCGAATCAGCGGACTTAGTCGATGAGCTTCCTGATGATGATTTCGTATTGATGTTATTGCCTACGGCAACGCCACTGACGCCGACACTGCTGCTTCCAACATCGATTAGATCGGATTTGGTTGCGCTTATGCAGTTGGGAAATTTCAATGGGTTACTAGATGATTTACTATTACTATTATTACTACAATTTGATTTGTTTGCTATAACTATATCCGTCGAATTCCCCAAATTTGTTGAACTTGCAGCAACTCCAGCAGGGTCATTCGCCGACGTAGATGATGAGGACGATATCGTACAATTCGCTGTTGAAAATTTGCCTGAACTACTGTTACTGCTATGCTTACTGCTACTATTACTACTATCATGATCCTTGGTGATATTCGAATTCGGGTTGTTACCGTTGATAACTCCGCTGGACGTCATTGCCACTGGCTTGATTAGTTTTACGTCATGGATAAGATCTCCGTTCAGATGCGCAGTACTATTGTTGCCAGTAGCTGTAGTGAAGCCGCTTGTACTGTTGCTATTTTCATTCAAATTCGTACTATTGACACGCTGGCGGAGCGTCAACGGGTGCCTTAGGACATCCTCAGTTATATCCCAAAGGCACAACTGAGTATCTTGGCTGACCGAGCCTAAGCGATAGCTAATAGCCAGTTTATCAGGGGCCAAACTATCTCGGAATGAATTCGGTCGATGCCTTGAATTGGGCGTAGAATTTTTATCGCCTCCACAGTCAAAGCCGTGATTTGAATCACTACCGCTGCCATACCGATGATTACTGTATTCACTAATCTGATTTTCATCATCCGAGAAATCTCCACCATCCCAGTTTGAATAGCAGGTAGTATATGGATCGAATGCAACGACAGACACCCACGACCGATGGCCCTGGCCACGAGCCACAACCCTTCGTTCGTGCAATGACCAAACAGTAACTAAATCGTCTTCACCACCGACCACAATGTATTTACCGTCTGGTGACCAACAAACACACAAAAATCCTCCAAAATAGGATCGAGCAATACCAAGCAATTCCATTGTGTCATAGTGAAAGACTCTCAGAAAACCATCCTGTGAGACAATAGCCAAATTTGAGCCACAGGGCGAGAAACAAAACTCATTTATGCTGCAGTTCTCTGTGCCAAAAACCCACTTATATAAGGGATTCCGTGTCGACTTGGATTTGCATGTGAGAATCGTAAAACCATCACCCATTTTGAAAGGCTGGTAATTTGGCGAAGTTGGCGTGCAGGGCAATTCTTCATTGTACAAGTAGAGATGACCGGATGCATGCGATGCTAAGAAAAGATTTGGTGAACGCGGTAACCACTTTAAGCATGTTACTTTTGTTTTGTCAATTAGACGCTGAAAGAAAAGTTGTTAGGTTCTCCACTATAGGTCAACTAAACATTTGATACTTACCTCTTCATTGTAGATTTTCCTTAACTCACGTGGACCCGGTTGTGGTTGTACTAATTGGATTTGTCCTGTTGTAAATCCAACTAGCAGTGGCGCGCCACTTGGTGTAGCCGCATGTGCATTGAAGTCATGGCAACTAGGATTTGTACCTTTGTAGAACTTTTTGTCGATTGGTTTACTTAATTCGGAGCCCTGAAAAAAGAAAATGCACAACTTTCATTATTTAAAATCCATCTACTTTAGGTTCTTGTGAAATATATCAAATGTTAAGAACCAGCTATTATTTCATTACAACAAAACGATAGAAAACGAGTATAATTAAGTCTCAATTATCAGATTGCCAATATGAAGCAAAATAGTCCACTCCTATGTTCAAGATTCATTCTTGCTGTATGCGACAAATACAAATACAAATTTTTGGTGCGACAGGTCCATGGAACCCAGGGCCCAGCTTCTCACAACCATTCGTGTTGTGAGCGTTATATTCTTTACACCAATGGAAGGGACATATTGTTTAATGCCGTATTCGAAGGGCAATTTTTATTCTGAGAAGCTTTTTCATGACAGTTTTACTCTCGGATGTTTGTCAGACGCTAGCGAGAGGTGGAACCGCGAAAGAAATTTTAGGTGTTGTCTGGAGATTGAACCTGAAACCCCTAGCTCCGTAGTCCAACGCACTAACAATTTGATCCACAGCAATTTTGTTAATTAACGAATACGTTTAGATAGATATGGGCTTCATCGTTGAAAAATCGTAAAACTGCGCACGTACAGTTGCAGCAGCGATCTCAAACTTTGATACTGAATTTGGAAAATTTGCAAATGTTGCTGAAACGCGTATTTTTCCATGATTAAAACGCAGGTATACTCGTACGTATCAAACAAACCGTAGCAGACCTCTTCAAGCTCAGTCAAAATACCGTATTTGAAAAAGGGGCGCAATTGAAAAAAACATTTAGTTGGCTGGGACTTTCACATAAGGGCAAGGTATATGTACTACTGTTTAATGCCGGGTTCGAAAGGCTATTTTTATGTGGAAAACTTTTTCATGACAGTTTTTCTCTCGGGTGTTTGTCAGCCACTCGCAAGAGGTGGGGCCGTGAAAGAAATTTTAACTGTTCTCTGGGGATTGAACGTCGAACCCCGCACTCCATAGCCCAATGCATCTGGAGCCACGGCCCAACACGGAGAAATTGCACCATCTTTCTTTAAAATATTTTTTGATTTGATTAGCATCCACACCGAAGCCGCTGGCTGTAGAGATTAGATTTTCATAGAAGAGAAAGGAGGTCTGCCATTCTACCAAGAGTCATCAGTCATCTACTAGCTCGAGCATGATAGATCCATAGAAGGCGTCCAACATATTTCATTTCTTATTCGATGCTGTAACTCCTTTCGAAGTCGATATGAAGAAAAATTAAAAAGTCCGTAAGAAAAATTACGCCTACATGTCTACGGTCCATTTGTAAATGCATATATTGCACAAGTTATTCTAAGCAGAGGAATCGCATATCTCTGTCAAACAAACAATTCGATAATGTTGAGTCAATAGTTCTTTATTTAATGCGTAATTTTGAACGCAATCGTGCAAGTGTCCTAATCGTAGTGCACACTGTACTGCGCCGTTATTTGTTGTTTTCCCATGTTTGCTCCGATTAAAATACAAAAAAGATAAGTAGTTTTCAAGGCCATTTTTGATTAACCAAAAACTTTAATAGCGAACATTTTAGAAAAAAAGAAAAATTGGACAAGTAAAGAGGTGAAATTATTGATTACGATGCGGTTGGGCCAGGGGAATTTCATTCGGGAAAACTATCGAAATAAACGATTTGGTCGATAATCTTATTATTTTATAATCTATTTATCTGCCATTAACGTCTGAGATATGCTTTGCGATGGATTTGGAATTCAAATTAGGTTTTCTAAAATTTGAGTTTACCAACAGGTCCTAGTTCAATCAGTTCAGTTTTCATAGCCCAGAAAACATCTAACGTTTTTTCGCGGTTTCACTTTTCGCGAAAGTCAGAAAAATCAGAGAACATAAATGGTATGGGAAAGCTTCTCAAATCAGATCCTCAAAATCATAAAACGGTAGGTCTACTTTATTCATGTGAAAAATGTAACCCTCGATTCTAATTCTGGCTAACCACTGACCATTACCATTTTTCCTCAAAACAGAATTTGATCTTTACAGCTTTGTTGAAATGGAGACCAGAAGGATGGGGATTAGCTAACCTTCAGTGCTCATGTACGAGTAGATGTTACTGTAAGTGATCTATTTGCACCGATGGATTTTGATGAAACTAAGAATGTGGCATTTCTTGACGAGATCCATTCAGTTGATCGCTGCTCCGTGTCAGAACTAGCCACTAGCCACTAACCACTTTCCAACGAACTCTCAATCATAAGATTTAGTAGTTAAAATAACTTTCTTCACTCCACAGGCTGGATTGGATCAGCTAGGAATTTCACACATTAACAACTCAACCTACCTATGATTTCTGAACAAGATCGTCGGTGCTCTTCTTCGAACTTCATTTAGAATGTCAACTTATTTCAAAATACCTCGGTCTTGAAATTCTCAAACATTAAATGGGTAAGAACCTTCTTGATATGAAGGTTTAGGTGGTGGTGTATTCTGCCCAGAGGTCCACTTTTGGTAAGCAGAATTGGCGCTGTGAGATGAACCAAAGCTTAAATTTAGCTCGGTAGTAGACATTTTCCTGATGAACAGCTGATTTTTGTTTTTGAAGGGTTAATTCCAGACATAGACCACTGACAATATTATCCACTTGCAGTAATACATACATACAGTACATATATAATTAAGTTCATATGTAATAATTCTTGAGATTCCAGATACCAAAGATTTCGATTCTTCAGTTGTTTCGAAGTTGTTATAGGTGACATTTGAGAATGAAAAAATGAAGATCTCATAACATCCCGATACATGATTTCAAATTGGAAAATGGCTGCACTGGCACCGGTTTATACGTTTTCAGTTTCCAGCGCGTGACACCACCTGGGAACTCATCAACAATATTTCAAAAAGGACTGGATGATATTGAACAATATCCATGACAATGCCTGCGGAGAAAAATTAAAGGAACCCGCATTTAAATCTTTTTAGGCAGTCTAGCAGCCCTATTAGTCCTTAAATTTGATGCGGCAGGGTCTAAGCTTCTCTTGTAAAATATTGCATCCGTGAAGAACTGAAAGCTGATGTTGTTGATAATAAATATCTACCCAAAATTCCTAAAGAACTGAGTTACCAACACGAAATCCTGGCTGACTCTTTTCTTTATGAATGTCCTCGAGCAAAGACCTAAGTCTTTTAAGAGTAAAAAAAAAACAGTTACAAATTAATACATTTACTTTGGGTCAGCTTCAAAGTACTTGAAAGGATGATATGCAACCGCATTGAACCACTCAGCATTGAACGCATCAACCAGCACATATACATACATACATACCAGCCGAGAAAGTCAGATTTAGAAGCGAACATACATAGCTACATATGTATATAGAACAAATCTGTCAACATTTATAGAATGAGGATTTAAAAGAAACTAACAACGTTTTCGTCAATTTAACCATTGCTTATGATACTTTATTGAGAGAAGGGCTAGTGTCATTAACAACATGCTCTCCAAGTGTTAATCAACGACGATCTCAGTAAATTCAAAAATTTTAGCTATGGTCTCCCTCAAGGCTCGGTACTAGCTCCGCTTTTGTTCAATCTGTTTTCCCTGAAAAAGCGCCACGGCAATTTGAATTGATATAGAATATAGATATGCATATATGCAATTTGAGGATGATGTATGCATTCCTACACAGAACCAACAAATGAGCACAACAGAAGTGACCCTAAATATAGTTCTAGATTTATTAAGGCAATATTTCAAAAATTGGGCACTGTGTGTAAATTCTGAAACATTTGTGCACTAAACATCACTGCATATCCATTATTTTCTTAAACATTTTTTACATCAAGATTGAAATAATTGGTAATGAAAGTTTCAATTGATAATGATGATCGTAAAAGATTCTTTTCGTACTTCAGCCTTTTAGTTAACATTACGTTCACTATTTCTATAAACAAGTTATATATAATATAATTACTAATCTACTATTGTTGCCTGCCGAACCAATAACGTATCAAGCTTTTTGGTGATACTTTCCTTTCCTTATGTTTACGTATCAGTTTACTAAACTTTGCAATAATAAACACTTGACGTTGAGTATGATGCCATTTGTTTGCCAGCAATGACTCACTGAATTTACATTGGCCCTAGTATGGCTAAAACAGAATTGGCACTTTTCCATCTTAATAATCAAATGGTCAGAAATCGTCTCAATGTGAAATTCAGTGGTATGATACTTATGTCGTTTTCCATTGGACAAAAATAGTGCTTGGAGTGCACTCCGAACAGGAAAAAACACTCCCAAATACGTTCCATTGGCTGTTCGGAGTGAGCATTTGGGAGTATTTTTCGATTCCGGATATCATTTCGGAGTACACTCGTAAACTCTTATATCGGACTGCGTGTCAAATTCAGTCAGAAGACAAATTATTTTGTTTAATTTATTTTCTCAGTTCAGAGAAGTCGGCCGAAACAAAAAATTCCCCATTTTTTCTCTGCTTTGAAAATAAAAAACAAGAAATCTGTCATCTGACACATTCATAACTGGGCAAAATGATTTTTCCGTGTTCCTGTGAAATCCGAAAGGAGTGAATTGTTGAGTGAAACCAATGGAAAACGACATTAATTTGGGGTAACATTGGATTGTACGCTATATTTCAACAAACTGCTGAAAAACTAATGTCTAGAAATAACATTTTTCATAAACTGGCGTGTACTATCATAAACTGGCGTATCAAACCCGAACTCTCAGCGACACTGGGACTTACTAACAAACAGTATAACGAGGTTTTCACGGCGTACAACACCTTTTAAACATCCCATATGTATCTCTGCTCGAATTTAGTCATAAGGTTCCCACTGCATGGTCATTCGTTTGGCAAAATTAACCTCTGAGCAACAGCGCATGGATTACTGAGAGAGAGGTCCCAGGATCAGCTTCTCCAGAATGTGAGTGTGTGGCAAACAATCACATTTTCTCCACGTACCGTATCCGTACATATTTAGGCGACATAGCAGACGTTTATAAGACTACTGCCTTATCAAAATGCCAAAAAATCTTTCGAAATTCATTGTGAATGTACTTAATACTTTATACCATACGCTAAATAAAAATACTAATTTACAATTTTCTAAATCTAAAAAGTTGATGACTGTCAAATTTCGGAATTTTCAGAATTTCATGCCATGTTTGTGTATATTGAGCTGTGGCTGTTTTAAAGTTGTGACTAGAAAGAAAATGGATGTTTAATTTAATTTTAACAAATCAAACCGAACTAAATTTCAAAGTCATAGGCCGCGTCATCTTAGTAAACACTCCATAAAATTAGAAGTCTTCCTGGAATTTTGTTGCCCAAATAAATAAATAAATAAATAAATAGATAAATAAATTTATAAGAACGAGACGAAATTATGAGGACAACGCACAATATTAGCCATCACTTTCTATAATGGAATGCTGGTATCTATCTATCTGAGGTCATTGTTTATTGCGAAATTTATTTTTGAAATGCTAATAGAGTATAGGGTGTGAAGTTATGAAGGAAGCGTGTTGTATTTGAAGAGAGGAAGTGCGTTCACTATGTTTTATGTTTCCTTAAATAACGTACCTATTTAATTTTTTTAGTCATACTCAAAAAATCAAATCAAGTCACTCAAGTGCTTACTGCTAATTGTATTTACTCTTTGGGCTGATGTACATACATTATCAGCGCAAGTAATATGAATAGTTTGCACAGTTTGCAGGGCTCCTCGTCAAGTCTTAAAATGTACACTTGCCTTGTTTTCTAGCTATTAGTGCTTGCACTCTGATAAGCAGTGCATAATGCGGCACCTTGAATTTATTCAATTTTCCACAATGCTAGATTAAATTTATATCACCCCTATATAACAAAAGCAAATAAACTATGAATGCGGCACTGTGAAGAGCAACAGTTAACAATTTGACTGACTTCCTGTGCAGTGATTTAGAAACTCATGGCAAAATATCTCGACCAGTCTAATTGGCCCATTAAAATAAAAAATAAAACAGATATACACAAAAAATATTATTTAAAATATGTTGTGTACGCTCCAGCAACCGCATGAGCGGCGTTGACGGCTACAAACAAACAGTCATCAATTAGCAGCAAATCGTAACCCACTGATACCACCCTCGCCTCCACCGTATCTTTGGTCTGTTGCGTAAGAGATTCGCTCTGTGTGATGTATCTTTCTCTTGGTGTGTCAGCATCTGTCACAATATTTGCAAAATGACTCCACGAGTCGTACTTAACAAAAAAAAAAAGGGCTATCAACAAACACCCTCTTACCACAGACCTTCTACCTCAAAACTCACAACTCCAAAACGGACTATATTTAGAATTGATACATTTTTTTTATGATTTATAGTTCCTACCTTTTTGACACCACGAAACGCGTATACATAAAGTTCTCGTCCAAAATTAAAGCAAATGCGATCACCGCCAAACATGTTAGTACTTCCAATTCCGTTGTGATCACCATTCATATGTATGCCGGATAAACCAGCGCCGAGGCGCGAATCAATCGACGAGGACGACAATCCAGTCACTGCATTCGAGACATAGGTCTGTCGATCGTTGTTACAAGAATCCCCACTGCCTCCTGTTCCACCGCCAATCACACCGGACGATGAGGCTACCGTGGAGCTATTGACAGTGCAATTTGTGGACGATAGTGGTCCGTTGATAGGATTTGGCAACGAAACAATTGATACCCGGACTTGGGGCGAACTTTGACTATTTGTGTAACCGACTCGATTGGGCCGCGAATATTCAGAGAGGGTCATTAGGCGGTACGTGCCCTCCCTAGTCACGAATTGAGTTTTTAAATCATCCTTAACATTCGGGTCTAATTGCCCAGCCATTGCGATTTATCGTTTAATAATAATAAAAATAATTGCGAACTGTTGTTTTCACTTTGTGACAAATACATTAGATATAAATTTAAATTTGATGTGTACACGTTAAAGACACTGCGTCCTACGGATAATAAACTTTCAGATATATATTTAAGTAGGCATTTGTGATTGATAAAAAGATATTAAAGTTATTAAATATTTGCAGGAACGAAATTTTTCCACTTTTCAACTTTTTCACGACTTGACGGGTTTTTGACGGAATTCATTTTCAGTGCCAATAGTGAACTAATTTTCGAGTGAAGTAGAGTGCGATTCTAATTGGAAGTTCATCGCGGTTGCTGAACATGAGCAATTGAGAAGGATAGATAAATAAGAAAAAAAATACTTTTCTGTGACATCATTCAGGTCGTAGTAAAATTTGCAATTAATTCCGAAGGAAAAGAAATGATTTTATTCTGATTATCTGCACTGCTAAGTATAAGTGTCTATTAAGACCGGTTAAACAATAGTATGTCATCTAATACACATGAAGATTAGATTAGATTAGAATGCAGATCTAGAAGAGTGTAGATGTAACAAGCTGACCTAAAGTCTCGAAATGTAACCGAAATCGAACACTTGAGGTAAGGGAAAATGCGAAACTGTTTGTCGCCCTAATCGGCTATGGTTCTACTAAACATAAGACCGTATCGGGAAACCCCAAATTGATCCATTATCTTGTATAGCCTTAGAATTCTGTTGGAACATCGAAATGTCTCGAAATGATTTTACATGCTACTAACGACTCTTACATTTAGAATAATTGCGTTGGAATATTTACGTGGAATATACGTGGACTTTTAATGAACCCTACCGCAGGTCAAGAAGTACGGTTATGGGGCTAAGGAAAGGAGATGTGATGGTCTTTATCGATATCAATGGCAAGATACGGAAGAAGTTATCTTTAATTGTAAAGTCTATGTGCGCTTCATAACGACAAATCATTCATCATATCAAACAATATTCAACTTTCCAGGATCGTATTGTTTTGATTGTTTGGGAAAACCCAAGAAGGATGATAAACCAACCCCCTAAGAGGAGAGGCATCATAGAAAGAAGGTAGAATATTTATGTATATGGATTACTTGAGATTTAATTTTTTTCTTTATTGCTAAAACTACGCAACAATTGTCATGTGATTTCCGGAAGCAGCATATCTAAGTTAAATTTTTCTTTGTTCATAAATTCGTCTTATTTGCTGTATTTGTTAAATGTCAAAAACAGCTGATTGGTTAGTATTTTATTTACTATTAAATTAAATATAAATAAAATAATAAAATTCCAAGTGAATTACGGTAAGTGATCTACGATTTGAGGCAACCAAATAGAATTTAATGTATGAATTAATTTTTTTAACATTAAATCACAAGGGCAAGTTTTTAAGTGTAGCCAAAATTCTTTCAAATATGAAAAAAAAACTTGTTTTTTTGTTGTCCATTTTCACATTTAAGTCTTCTTTAAAGTTTTCTTCTCATACAAATGAATTTATTACTAAGATACTTTCAAAATCACAGTTCATACTTTGTACAACGATAAACGGGAACTGAGAATACGTCACCCACTTTTTAGTCACTTTTTCCGTTACATATGTTAGGCCGTACCTAAAGAAATACGCTTGAAATTCGCAACGTACCCATTGCCATACTTTATTATAGTGCATAATCATATACATGATACTCAGTTTGGACAAGAACTTTGTCAGTTTAACGAAGAAACTTGTCCAAAAAGGTATCAGTTGTGCCTTACTTTACATACTACCGTAACTTTGATATACTACCTGAACTTTTCTTTTTCTATTTATGCTATTAACAACATACCATTCTTTGAGTCGTAAATTTGGAGATAGAAATGTGAAATATTGTATTCATAACAGGTTATGTGTAAAACTAAGCAACACTTCTTTTCAAAGAATTTACTTTGCATGGTTTTTCTTCTTCAAATAATACGAGAACCTTATTGCTTTCGTCTACTCACCCGTCCTGCTGTCTGTAACTCATTAACTATCAATTTTATATGCATTATTTGTACAAAAGACACAGTATTGTGTTAATAATCAGATACATATGTAGATACATATCCACTGTGAAAGTGAAGAGTAAGAAAATAATTTTTGTGTTAATTTATTTGTGTTAAATTATTGACGAGGTTTTCGAGTACAGTCCAATAATATTTTTGTTCAAATTAAAAACGGTAACAGTTAAGTTATATATGTAAGTATTCTTTTCTTGTCGATAATAATGGGATATGGGATGCGATTAATGCGGGCATATTACAAAATCAAACTGACGTTTGAATATGTTGATGTCGAACTTATACACGATATTGCGGGCAACGCGTGTGTTGAGGCGTTTCCGCATAGCACGTGTGAAACTGCGCTTAAAAATGAGACTGCTTTGATTTTGCTTCCAGTATCGTGTGTAAAATGAGTAAATTTCAAGTAATTAAGCAATGTTTTAATTTTTATATTTTATTTACTGAAAAGTACATATGTATTTACAAAAAATGTTTAGTGTAATTTCTGCTTCTCGTGACGGGTAATTATTCTGCGAAACTGTAAGTTACGGTGACCGCTGGACGTTACATAAAGTTAGACATATAGTAACTAGAGATCTAAAGATAAAACCCATAAAGCATACATGCGTATAACTCTGCATCCATATCACCCATACAAGATAAGGTTTTTTAGTCGATTCTCCAACATGACAATTCTCTAGCTAAATTCTAAAGCATATTTGAAATTTATTCAATTTGACGCGTATTGGCAATTGGCTACTGCAACTGGCATGCAAAAATAAAATAAGTGATTACCAAAATTTTAGCTTAAAGGATTTGGCTTGGGGCAATATGTTTGTTCTAGATTTAAATACAAATGCAAATCAGCTTAAAGCTAGCATAGAAAGAAATTAACATTTTCAGGGCAAGAATGCGTACATATATTAACCTTTAAGTAAGAGTTCAAAAATTCTAAAAACGTAAAACAAGTTTCTTTGATATAACTCGATAAAACATCGAATAAAACATTCGTTTCGATTCAATCTATTATTCCTCTGTCTATCGATCACATCCCTGGGAACGGGTTTCTGAAATGTCAAATATGCCGCACAAATTTGTTTACGTTTCTCTTTTTCTTGCAAGTTAAATTCAGGAAATTTATAACGTGTGGTGTGCTAATTCCACGGAGACCATGGAATTGTGTTCACATTTAATTGAAATACGGAAGGTAAGTAACATTCTACTTATAAATTTTGGGCGAAATTAATTGTCAAACTAATTATTTAACAGTTTATGGACAAGTGTCTTGTTTGCGATATCCAGGTGGAGGAAATAAGTCTTTCCCTGTCTGGCCTCCACATTCAAACGAACAAGTGGTTGCATTTAGAGGATTGGCTTGAAATAGATACAGCCATAAATGGCTTATTGGAAGGTTTCCAACATGCGGACAACCTGGACGGTTTCGAAACTAACATATTTCATGTCGGCGGAGCAATACGTGTCGACTGCAAGAAAATACGAATGTCGAACGCATATAAAAGGATACTTGGATCTAATAGAGTTTACCTTCCTATTGCCTTGGATATTCGAATAAGAAAAATAGACACAAAGGCGCTTATGGACCAAATCGCCACCTTTGAAGATAAACTTAATCAATTACAAAAGAGCACAAAAGTAATTAAGCACGAGAATAACGATTCGATACACAATGAATATATGCGAGAATATGACCCAACAGTTAACAATATCGGTACGGAACAGAGTTCTAATGATTATGTGCCTTACACAGCCTCTGTAAAGACAACAAATGGACCGTCTACAATTGATACTTCTAACTCCGCCATTAGTGAAAATGAGCCTTATTCCCCCAAACCCGTAACTGTAGAGGAGAGCAGCCCCGATCAAATTTTGGAGTCTCCGAACGAAATTCCAACGTATAAGCCAGCGCGTATAGCCCTAATAAAAGAGGCAGATATAAAAGACGAATTTACTGAGAGTCCTGACCAAAAGAAAGAAGAACAGTTTCAACCAACGAAATTATTACGGAGAAAACGTTCACCGACCTCAGAGCCAAAATCTAGTAGATCTCCTCGGCATCATTCGGTCAAACATCGCTCATCAAAGAAACCAAAAACAAAAAACGCTGAACTATTTGGATCCGACGATTCTGATCAGGAGAAAATTGAAAGTTCAGATCTAGGAGCCGCTTCACAAGTAACAGTTAGTCCAAAGCGTGTATTAACACCTTTACCCCATCCAAGTACATCCGATCAGTTACACAAAGAAATTAAACGTAAACGATTAAAAATGCTGCACGAATCCAGCCACAAGAGACCACTCGATGGCTGGTTATCAAAAGGTTCGATCAAATCATCTGATAGAACAAACGGTAAATCTTCAAAGAAATCTTCACGTCATGCATCTGTTGCAGAGGTAAAAACAGAAGTTCCAAGAAAAATGTCGGATGAGCAGATTAAAAATCAAAATATGGTTGAACTGCAACAAATTAAAGAACTCGCAGCTCTCAGAGATACCATTAAGTCGAAAAGAAAATCTCCGCCACCAGAAATGGAGATCCTGTAAGTTATTAAATCGTTAAAGTCATAAGTGAATGTTTATGTATTAATTTTATGCAGCTATTAAACTTTTAAACTATTAGAAAGTGGTGTAGTTCTGTGCATGCATTTAGAAATACGTACATATGATTCTTCTTCTCCGATCTATCCACTTTGACTTTAATTGATGTAAACCGCATATACATACATATCAGGAAGTAACTTAAAAAAGCATAGATATAATAACGGCTATATATAACAAGACCTATGAGTCAACCAGTCAATATGCAGTTCTATAATGGTCTATATAGCTTTTCTTGTAAGTGGACAAAATTCAAAAACCTTTTACATCATTTATCGAATGGCTTTTACCTGTTGCACCATTTTTTTCCAAATAGGATAGTAACATTTAGATTTCAACATTAACAAATCCCTAGTGGTGAGTACCCGTCAGATTACGGACAGCTATTGGTAATTGGCGAAAAAAAGGTTAGATTTAAGTTCCTTAGCTAGAGAGCTAAACTGTTTAGGTCTGTCTGGTTTGTCTTGAACTTTAGCGCATTGCTAAACTACCGTTTGCCTTCCTTTTGTGAAGTTGAATATAGATCTAATCTGGAAGTCCTTCTAGACCTTCCACCCTTAGATATGATATGTTATGAATACTGCGGCGTCAAGCGCCCTAAAGCTTCACCTCCTATGTAACAATGCAACAACACAACCACCAATCTAGTTTTAAATATGAAGATCCTTGAAAAAAATTTCGCTGTTATCCTCACCAACAGTATGCACCTCGAACTTCATGCCGAAAAAAATCAATCTTTCGCCTTCAAAGTTTTCATCCCAAATCGCAGTTATACAAAAATGTCAAATTGAGTAAGAGGGGGAATTTTCGGGCCCGGTTACAAATTGTCTGCTCCATTAAGATCTACGTTTATCTTCCAAGCACAAGTTTTTGCTAGCGAGCTCTCTTCTAAAATGTGCATCAAAAGAAACCTTCGAAGATCATACATAAAAATTTGTATTTACTTCTAAAATCTCTTGTGTCCTTTAACGTTTAATCTAAGATGGTTTGGAACTCCAACAGCTAGCTGTACACAATAAAATCACATTCACATGACTCCCAGGACATAAAGAACATTCTTCATACCTGGCAATGAAGCTGCTGACGAACTTACCAGATCTGGGCCCAGTCTCCATTTATTGGCCCCGAACCTTCTGTGGTCTACATGTTATTTAGAACTAAGATTCTAGAAACAAAAAGAACAAATCTCTCTCAAAGATCCTAACTGACTTTCTAACTGGGCATCGCTCTTACAAATACCACCTCAATAAAATTGGTACTAGCCAATCGGA
Source organism: Xylota sylvarum (assembly GCA_905220385.1). Taxonomy (NCBI): domain Eukaryota; kingdom Metazoa; phylum Arthropoda; class Insecta; order Diptera; family Syrphidae; genus Xylota; species Xylota sylvarum. The sequence goes on along the minus strand of LR999958.1, from coordinate 64,310,428 downwards.
CATGTGTTGACTAGACCTTGAGGACATTGCAACTGCCGAACATATTTTATGAGAATGTCTCGCTATTGCTCGGACTAGGTTTAAACACTTCCATAAAGGTTTTACTTCGCCTTCTGATGTCACCTCCTTTTCAGCTCAAACAATCCTAAGCTTTATCCATGAACTTGATTTCAGTTGGTAGGCAACACAACGTTTTTAAGGTGATATCACAAAACTTCTTGAGGCAAACATATCATCATCATCTTTAAAAAAAACACCGGCGGTTGACGAACGAAAACATTTCGATTAGCAAGTCTCTAAACAGTTGTTAGTTGGGGAAAGTTAAGTTTTTATTTGTTCACGTGAAGTGCGTTTTTCAAATAAAAACATTGTCATTTTCATTCGCGAGAAGAATATAACAAGCACAACACCAATGGAAAGCTGAGTCCCGTACTGAACTGTACCGCAAAATATTTATTTTTTTTGTTTGAAGAAACTTAAATTTTACTTGTTTTTCACATGATTTGGTGGTGTTGTTTCCTCTTACTCTGATGGACTCGATCCTTCACAGTTCGGGTCACAAGCAACCATGCTATCCGCTACGCTATTGTCATCTCCCAGAATGCGGTTAGTTTCGTAAGTTGTAAAAGCGTATACCCTTGCATAAACGGTTTAAGATATGTTGCTATTCGGTCTAATCTATTTAGAAGCGACATTCTTTTTGACTGACACTCAATAAGAGATGAACCTTCAAAATCAGCGTTTCTAATCATATTATCGCTCGCATTTACGTCTCTATCGAAGAAGTATTTAAACTTTGATAAACGAATTGAGAGCGCTTCAATCAACATATGTAAGAGATGTAAAGATACAAGTCTAAAACCTGATAGCTGGGATTGTCAATATCAGCCTTAACGAATTCAATAATATGTAACAACATCCACACAAATGTTAGTAGGAGGAATCGTAAATACATATTTACTTTTGAATCTTAACGAAAAAATAGTTTTAAAGGTTTCAGTTGTATATAAATGGTTACTTGTAAATTGACCAAAAATTCTATTCATGGGACGTTGATGGCTAAAACCCTAACAGTCGGCTTCTACATATGCACAAATCTTTTTTCTTTGTGCAATTTTTCGACAGGTTCATTCTTTACACACATATAGCAGTAAAATGCTGATTTTACTAATCAAACAATAGATTGTTACCAACACCATCAGTCAACAGTCAACTCTCTAAGATGTTTTCGGTGGTTGGATTACTTGCCTTAATACTAAATCAGAAAGTAATAGGTAGCAGTTATTTGATTGTTACTTGTATAGAAATGATTTAGATTACAAATAACAGAGAGATCATCGGTATAAAACAGTCACGGTTTAAAGTTTGTTAATGACATGGGCATCATGCCGACGAATTTTATACACGGTTGGGTAGACATGGTTGAAAATACTTTTTTCAAAAGTTGTAAAGCAAGTATAATAACTCACTGACACTCTTGCGTTCATCCTCAGTTAAGTTTTACTTTGAAAAACAAATATGTACTTACATTCGCATGTTTCATAATATACACTACTGTTTCTTCATGCGTAATTGGTTATGGAGGGTGATGTTATTGTTTTTCCATTATGGTCATGTAGTACTATTTCAATGTAATAAGACATTTCCTTACGTTGGCATAAGCTCACCGAAGTCTATTATGGATGACCCTTTAAGACTGGAGGACAAACATCTCAGAGAATGATGAAAATTTCATGATAGTTAAAGCCTGAAGAACAAAACCAGAAATCATTGAACAAAAATACGAGTAAGACGAGGAAATTTTCAGAAATACATATACATACATACATGTTTCCAAATCAAATACAAATGAAATCCTGAATAAAAATTTAATTGGGAGAAGAAAAAGATATATCTGAATCAGTTGATTGTATATGCTTTTCACAGTTCGGGTACCAAATTTGTTGGGTAAAGACCCAACCATAATGTGCTTCAGTGGGATTAATCTTATGTCAAAACTGAACGAAAAGCCTTTTCAAGTTCTACCAAAGTCTCTAGTTACTCATAATAAACTTAGCAAACTTCACAATCGCCCAAATTGTTTACATACGGTAAGTTTCAGTGCAGGGAAAAAAAATTAAAATAAAATTATTGCATCATTGGAATTAAAATATTATCAAAATCGTATTCTGAATTGATTTTTTATTGCCATTGGTATGTATTTTTCTCTTCTTGTATCAGCTGTCAAATTTCCGTACTGAATATTCCATGTGATTGGGACTTTCCCTAAGTCCACAGAAGTTAACGAAAACTTGACAAAACCGAGTATGGTTGTGAAATACTGTTTCCATGTAATAAAACATTTCATTAAGCTGGCGTAAGCTCGCGAACGTCTACTATGGTTGACCCTTTAAGAAATCGAAACTTTTGTCAGATAATGATATACATATGCTCAAAACACAATAGGGCTTCGATTCCGACCTGGGTCCCGTTAAGTTTCATCCGCGTTGAAATCTGCTTTTAAATGTCATAAAATTACTGCCAGCTGTAAATATTTTCAAAACCATTGTGTTTTTCATTGTGTTGATATTTAAATTAAACAATCCGTCTGGAACGGATCGTATGATACCCTATCCTCCTCTCTATAAAGTGGGCGTGGCCAAATTGCATTTTATACTCAAATATAGCTATAATGTCGAACATTTGAGGATGTTACATGTAAAATTTTATCAAAATAGGTTTTTTGATGATAACGCCCCCAAAAAGTGGGCGTGCCCAAAACTGTTCTATGGGTGAATTGTAGGGAATCTAAATACCCAAATATTTGGTCTTAACAAAATTTTTCGGTTTCATATAATTTAGTGAAGTTATAAAAAAGTAGGCGTGGCAGTGGGCGGATGTAAAAAAATTTTACACTAGTATTGTATCTTTTTCTCGGAAGCCCAGATATGAAATTTCAGCGTCCTAGTTAAAAATGTAAGGCCCAAAAATCGGTTTTGTGATGAAAACGCCCCCAAAAAGTGGGCGTGGCCAAAACTTTTGTATGGGTGGATTGTAGGGAATCTGAATGCCTAAATATTTGGTCTTAACAAAATTTTTCGGTTTCATATAATTTAGTGAAGTTATGAAAAAGTGGGCGTGGCAGTGGGCGGATTTCAAAAATTTTTACACTTGTACTGTATCTTTTTCTCAGAAGCCCAGGTATGAAATTTCATCGTCCTAGCTCAAAATTTAAGGCCCAAAAAGCGGTGACATACGGACGGACGGACGGTCATCGCTCAATCGATTTCGTTATTGATGCTGATCACGAATATATATACTTTATATGGTCTATCTCGATTATTTCTCTATGTTACAAACTATGTGTCAAACTTAATATACCCTTAGGATAGGGTATAAAAATATGACTGCAAAAAGTCGCAAGTATGGCTAAAATAGCATTTACAGCTTATTGTGGCTATGTATTTGGAACTACAAGTGGTAGAAAAAGTTCCACCGTTGTTCACACTCTGCGAATGGAGTAATAATTTACATAATTTACAACCTGGAAGTCCAATTTGCACCACGAAATTTTATTTAGCGATGAAGCTCATGTTTTATTGAATGGCTATGTCAACAAGCAAATCTTCCTCATTTGGAGTGAAGAAAATGCACAAGTTATTAAGTTACTATTTGGTGTGTTTTATGGGTTGGTGGAATCATTGGTCCATATTTCTTCAAAAATAATGCTGCCTATACTGTTACAATCAATGGAGAGCGCTATCCATGCTTACTGACATTTTCCTAACCCAATGGCATTAACGTGGACGAGCTGTGGTTTCAACAAGACGGCGCCCATTTCAATCATAATCAGAATCATAATTAAACAGTAATGGCATAAAATTATCTTTCCCATAAAGTCAATACCAAGGCGATTTCCAAGACAAGTTCAAAACTCTATTGAAAAAACACCGTTTATAAGAATTCATATTCCGTCACGAGGTTTATTAACTGCTCTTCAAAGCTCATTTCCTGTTGAATGTGCAGAGTATGTTTTTATTAAAATAACTCCAGAATAATTATATAACTTAATAATATACACCCAAAATTTACAAACAATTTGATTTACAGCACGAATGGCAGCTGTCTCTCAAATTAGGTAGCTTTTCTTACTTTTTTCTTTGTTCCACAGCTGTTTACTCTCTAAATGACCTAAAAGTTCAACTCCATCCAACATTTGCTTCGAGTTGAAGTCCCGTTACGTTACATTACGTTTTCTCTCTCTGAGAGCCAAATGCCAGTTCGAAACCAAAGCGACATTTACCCCGTATATATGCAGGATTGAAAGGTCGAGTCGAAACTGAGTTGAGATTTGAGGTAGTTGCACACACCGAGTTGAGTCGAAATCAGATTGAAATGTGGGCATTACAGACTCATTCCATTCATTCTGAAACTAAGACTGAAAAATATCATTACCGTTAACCATCCGTTCGACAAACTTGTTTTTCCTTTGTACAAAAAAAATAAACAAACTATAGCCAGCTGTCAGTTCGACTCCTCGACTCAGGTACATAGTTGCACATATTTTCGATTCGAGTTAGCAAACATAGTGGAGTCGAATCCAGTCGACTCGGGTTCGACCTGACCCGCGTGTATGTATATGAATTTGAATCCAGGTTCAACTGTGCATATATACGTAGTATTTTTGTAATAGGGTACATTGAATTCCTATGGTTGAACTCGAAAACGTCAGACGAAGCAAACTCCAACGCGGTATTGTGTTTCCAGCATTACTCTCTCGTGCTCTCTTTTGTGATAGGAACGGAGTTGGACTAGAATTCGTAACAGTTCATACGAATTTTGTTTTTTTACACAGGAAGGTGGGAATATTTTAAAAACGAAACTGAGCCCGTACTCAGTAACAGTATGGGATTTCCACCCACTAAACTCACCTCCCCTTCTACCCTTGGTCGTGGCGGCACTGCCGTCAAGCATATCATCGCGAGGGGTGACTTCAGCCTTATACATATACTTGGTTCATTCAAGTTAGCAGCCTACTGCTGCGCTGCAGTAGTTCGTTGTTTCTCCTGTCTACGCTACTCTTTCATAATAATTGTAGTCACAGTGTCGCTAACTGCGTCCCAAGCCTCTTCCCTGCTCATCTTCTGCCTAGTAAAGTTGTCTGGGGTTAAATCCTCGCCCAATTAGTTTACCAGCAGATGCTGTTCTACGTAATATCGTGGGCAGTGGAACATGATGTGTTCCGCATCCTCCACTGCTTCCGTGCACGTTGGACGAAATGGGTTGTCGTGTCCAAATCTGGGCAGGTAGACTCTGAAGCATCCGTGGCCAGTAAGCATTAGGTAGAAATTCAGCTCCCCATGCTTCCTATTAATCCAGGCTATATTGGGTATCAATCTATGCGTCCACCTGCCTTTGTCAGAGTGATATCATCTCTCCTGCCATTCTTCCAGACTTGGTGGTACTTCAGTACTACTTCGAATCGTTACTGTTGCCGATGTCCTGCTGACACGGTATTTCTGTTGCGCTTCTTTGGCAAGAAGGTGTATTGATACCATGCCAGCCACTACACATGCCGCATCGTAGGAAGTTGTTCGGAAGGCGCTGCATACTCTCAACGCATTGCTTCTGTAGGCTGCCTCAGTCTTCTTTCTGTATGTTTTTGTTTTTGTGGCAACAGCCCATATTAGAGAGCCGTAGAGCATTATTGATGCAGCAACTCTTGCTAAGAGTAATCTCTTCTTATGTTTCGGAGCCCCGATATTCGGCATTATCCTTGATAGGGCAGCCGTTGCCTTTGCTGCCTTTTCAGCTGCATGTTGCAGGTGCTGTTTATAAGTTAGCCTTTCATCTAAGATAATGCCAAGGTACTTCAGCTCTGATTTGGAAGCTACGACGTGATCGCCCACTGTTACTCTTATAGTCTCCATGACTCGCCTGCTGCTGATGAGCATTACTTCAGTCTTTTCTTTTGCAAGTTGTAGGCAGTCTTGGACCATCCCGATAGCTTCGTTACAGTCATGCTCCAACTCCTCAAGGTGTTTGTTCACTACAACGATTGCTATGTCATCGGCGAAGCCAATTATTTTCGAAGACCTCGGGGTTCCAAGTCTTCATACATTAGGTTCCACAGTAGCGGACCAAATACGGAGCCTTGAGGAACGTCGCCTGTGACGTTATACTGCCTCGTTCCATCGTCGATGTCATAGAGCAGTATTCTGTTTCTAAAATAGTCCGTCATTATCTTCTGCAGGTATTCTGGTACTCTCTTGGCGGTAAGTGCTCGGAAGATGTTTCTCCAGCTTTCGGTGTTGAAGGCGTTCTTTACATGCAGCGAGATGATTGCGCAGTACTGTTTGCTCCCGCCCTTCCATCGTCTTCCTTCTATGGCTTTTGTGGCGGTATTCACGACTTCGTTGATAGCGTCGATCGTAGACCGTGTCTTACGGAAACCATACTGGTGACCTGCAAGGCCTCCCGCCTCATCGATTGCACTCTCTAACCTGCCAGTATTTTCCCATGGTGCCCAACATGCATCGAGGGCTATACGATGGGGGATCCTGTGGTAATTTACTACCTTTTGGTAGGTCCAGTCTTTGTTTCTTCCACTGGTTCCAAGGGAACAGATCTATTATGTATTTAAATAACTGTGGTCTGGTACACAATCTCTCGAATATATGTACATATATGCATATATGTATTTAAGTATTTTAGTTTATTATATATACATATACATATATATGAATATATGAATGTACATATATATATTTTTTAATATAGTGGGCGCCGTGGTTCAAGGGGTTAGTGCGTTGGACTGCGTTGCGAGGAGTTCGAGGTTCAATCCTCAGACAACACCTAGTTTCTTTCATGGCCCCACATTTCATGAGCGTCTAACAAACATCCGAGAGTATAGCTGTCATGAAAAAGCTTCTCAAAATTCTGTTTTTGGTTCACAAATCATGATACCAGTTATCGAATATGTACATACATACATATGTCGAGCAGAAGTATAGTTAATTTTTAGTGATCTTAACATCTGGACTATATTTTTTAGGAGTCTGACACACCTCTCGTCGGAAGATATATTGGGAACTTTTGAAGCAATCAAACCAACATTGGATGAAATCTTTAAGACGCACTCGAAGAAAACTAAAATTACCGGCTTTGATGGCATCAATCATATGAAGACACTTATGCTAATTGATGACAAAAAACAACTTCAGATGATGAATTTTTTGCGAGAAAATTATCAGCCTGAAGAAAAGGGTGTGCCAAGTGTAAGAAATATACAAATTTTAAGTTATATTCACATGTTGTAAAAGCCACTGTAGCTTACAGATTTATACATTAATGCCTTAGTGCCCGAGTGGACGGTCAACGTTTTCATGAAGGAATTCAGTTTTACTCGAGCAGAAGCTATTGAAAGACTGCACGATCAGGAGGAATCGTCGGTGCACCATATAAAGGAAGGGTTGGATTCATCTGGGCCGCTTTAAAACAGAATTGCGGATAAGTTTTATAAATTTTGTTTAGCATTTATTTGTACCTAAGTATATACAATCAAAATGTGTCTTTTATTTTCTCATTATTTTTATTCGACGCGACGTGAAGATGAAGTTTCTTAAATTAACAGTTTTTGTTCAATAAACTAAATTATACTCGTAACTTTTCCATTACCAAAACGAAAATACTATGTTCACAGTATACAAACACGTTCAGCATATATAATATGTAAGTGTAAAGGGCGGCAGATAGAATGAGAGCAAGCCAACGCAAAAGAATGGAACTTAATTTGGAAAAAAAACACGCTTGCTTTACGTAGATAGATAAATAATAAATTCAGTCTGTTCATTCACACCTTGTACTGTTTCTACAACTCGTCGTGTTGATCTTCTTCTTCTTCGGCCTCTTCGGGTACTTCCTCAGACTTAGCTGTCTCGCTGGAATCAAGTTCGAGATCGTCTTCATCATCTATTTCAGGTTGTTCATCTACTGGTACACCCAGTGTTTGCCGCATCATTCTCTCTATGCTGTCGGCAAAATCGGCTGTTTCTTGTAACATAAAACCTGAGCGGAGAGTGGCTGTACGGTACATCATTGTTGCCATGTCCTTTGCCGTTTCATCAGCTTCGTCAGCTTCAACGCGTCGCAATAGTTCTCGGATCAATGGATGGCGTGGATTAATTTCGAGAGTTTTCTTTTGATTGAGGTAGTAAGACCTTTGTGGATCATCGGATTTTTGATGAGCATTTGACATAGCAAGCCGTTCCATGTTGCCAGTCCAGCCGAACATACCAGCGACTAGAGCGCATGGTGAATTGCTAAGACGCTCGGACACTTGAGCTTTAAGGATTTTGTCTTTCAATGCAACATCATTCAACCATTTCACAAGTGGTTCGAATGTGGTTTTCAACTCTTCCATCTTACCCTTGCTCTTTTCGGATTCGGAGAGTTTGAAACCTTCCTTCGCGACGTTCTGGAATTTCTTTCCATCGAATTCGGGCAGCGCAGAAATGCAATATTCATCAACGGCTTCCACTAAGTACAGGACTTCATAGCCCTTTGATAACAAGCGTTCGACGAATGGTGAACTCTCCACCTCAGTACGACTAGCGCCGGCAATGAAGTAGATATGTTCTTGCTTCGGCTTCATACGCTCAACGTATTCAGTCAAACTTGTGATACCTTTGCCATTGGATGACTGGAAACGAAGTAATTTGGCCAAGCGAGACCGGTTGCTGGGATCTTCCATGATACCGAGTTTAATACTGAAAAGAGAATCAATACGTTAACATAACCGACGATAACAATCCCTTATCTACTTACTTTGTGGAATATTCCTTCCATAGTTTCTCGTACTTGTCTTTATCGAGTTTCTTGATCATATCCAAAACCTTGCGAATCAACTTCTTCTTGATCACCTTAATAAGTTTATGTTGCTGCAGTGTTTCACGCGACACGTTTAATGGCAAGTCATCAGAGTCCACTACTCCACGGATAAAATTCAAATAGTTTGGCATCATATCGTTGAACTCGTCTGTGATGAAGACACGACGTACGTATAGCTTAATGTTGTCTGATTTGGTACCATAGCGGTTGAAACTTTCAGATGGTTGTACTGTTGGAATGTATAGTAAACTTTTGAATGTTACTTCTCCCTCAGCCACAAAGTGCGTTTGGGCAAGTGGCTCAGAGGTATCCTTTGTTAAACTTTTGTAAAACTCAGTATACTCCTTTTCCGTGACTTCATTTGCCTTTCGTGTCCAAATTGGCTTGCTTTCGTTGATCAAGTCCCAGTCCCAAATAGTTTTAGTTACTTTCTTTGTCTTGGGTTTCTTCTCTTCGGTATCATCTTCTTCAACTTTGCCCTCTTCGTCTTCCTCACCATCATCTACAGAGTCTTCATCGGTTTTCTGGACTTCCTCTTCCTCGATTTGTACCTCCTCTTCAACGTTCTTACTTGACCAAAGGTAAATGGGGAAGTTGATGAATTGCGAGTACTTGCGTACCAATTGTTTGATTGTATCTTGTTCAAGGAAATCTTGGGCCTCATCTTTCATGTAAAGAGAAATAACTGTGCCTCGCTGTAGGGTGTCGCCACGAGGATCATCGGAAATTGAAAAGCTATTGGAATCGCTTTCCCAAATGTATTGTTTGTCGGCATTATTTTTTGTTGTAACAACGACTCGATCAGCCACTAAGAATGCCGAATAGAAACCAACACCAAATTGACCAATCATGTCGTTAAGATCTTGACCTTCAGAAGCTTTGCTGGGATCCTGCATTTTTGCAAGGAAATCGGCCGTGCCTGATTTTGCAATAGTTCCAAGATTGTTGATAAGATCTTCGCTAGTCATGCCAATACCCGAGTCCATGATGTGCAATATTTTATTCTCCTTGTCTGTTTTTATTCTGATTACTAATTCTGGATTTGTCTCAAGTTCATTTCTATCAGTCAAAGCTAACAAACGAATCTTATCGATGGCATCGGACGCGTTTGAAATCAATTCACGCAAGAATATTTCCTTATTTTTGTACAATGAATTGATGATCAGCTTCATCATACGGTTAACTTCAGTTTGGAATGTGCGCTTTTCCGCCTGGAAGTGGAAAAAGAAAAGCAAACAAATTTAAGTAAAGTGAAAATGTTGTTTTACTGAGATGGAAGGATACGATTTTGGAAATACATAGGACTATTTATATTTACATATTCAATTAAGACGAAGTCTATACATATGTATGTTTGTATGTATGTAGGCACGATTACATTTTTTGTGATCTTATTCTTTTTTAAGGTTTAAAAGAAAAAAACACTGAAGTAGATAACGTATTAGTGCTCTAGACGCGACAAAGTGTTTTGTGAACAGTTAAGGAATTTTACGATAGTTTTTTGTGAAGCAGACAAAGGACGTATTCTCGTTCTCTTCATGCGAATATTTTCAAATAGTTGAATCGCAGACGTTGTGGAATGCCACGAAAGCACTGTGAGACGGCTTTTTGCAGAAATTATATTCGGAGAGCCAACTTGGAATCGGAGGATCCAAAATCGGGTTTTGGAGAGCATGTCTATGAAACCGATTCACCAATGCCAAGATATTGATAAAAGACTTGAACGACAGCTAAATGAAGTGGATCTTCAAAACCGCAGAGTTACAAAAAACCGTTTTTCTCTGCAAAAAAACAAATACAAATTTTTGGCGCGACAGGTCCATGGGGCCCAGGGCCTAGCTTCTCACAACCACTCGTGCTGTGCGTGTTATATTCTTCATACGAATGGAAGGGGGCCTACTGTTTAATGCCGGATCCGAACGGCAGTTTTTTGTTTTGAGAAGCTTTTTCATGACAGTTTTACTCTCGGATGTTTGTCAGACGCTCGCGACAGGTGGGGCCGTGAAAGAAATTTTAGGTGTTGTTTGGGGATTGAACCTGGAACCCCTCCTTCCGTAGTCCAACGCACTAACCACTTGAGCCACGACGCCCACACTTCTCACGCTTCTCTCTGCAGTAATGAAGAAAAAAAAATTGATGTGAGTCAAGCAGCACTGGGAATGGAAAGAATTGGAAAGAGGTCATATTTTCTGAGGAATCCAAATTTAATTTGATTGGACCTGCCAAGACCTTCGCACACAGTGCCAAGAAGTAGTATTTGGACGAACGTTTCCTTCCGACCGTTAACCTTTCACCATATATTATGGTTTGGGGGTGGATAACAAATTGGGGTTTTCGTCGTGTTTTGGTTTTTGACGGTTTCCTTAATGCAGCGAAATACAAAGATGGTGTTGTTCCTTCAATGGAGGAGTTACATATGCTGATACATCCCAAATCAAATATATCAAGATGATTCAGCTTCCTCATCGCGCTTATTCCGTAAGTTAAAACAAATTTTCACCAAAAATTTAAACTCAAGACCACTTCTAAATATTGTTTTCTTTCAACAGATAACCCATTGCAAGACACATGTGGCCTTGAAGTCTCTAAAGTGTTAGAAAGGACAATAGCTCATAAAAAATTATAAATATACTTAAATTTCAGTGAATATATGTATGTTTTAAAAACGATACTAAAGTGTGGGGTTTTTTTTTTGGGCACGGGGTGTACTTTAATTTAGTTAAAGAGATGTTTGGTAATGGATGAACCCTAAACAGACCACATTCAGCCGAATTATTAGGTAAAGCCCAGGACTGCTGTGCACTACTTACTCCAGAGACCATATATATGTATGTATGTATGTAGACATAAATTTTGACGAAATCGATAGTTACTTAGATGCGGTTTTTAAAAAAACGAGTACTTATGTAAGAAGTATTGACCTCGTGCAATTTAAACAAACGCCTCATGAACACGGAAAAAACGTCGAACGACTATAATCGCAAGAGATAGCCAGAGCCTTTTCTAATCCAATTTCATATAATCTCTTGATAAATTCTTTTCCACCTACATCAACTCTGAAGGCAAATAGCAACGCTGCTAAAAAGACATCAGAGATTCCACCTGCTGCAAAGTTATGTTTTAACATGGGTACCCTATCGACAAAGAATACCGACGAACACATGAAGCAAAGTTAGAATATACTAGGGACTACATAAAAGGGGCAAATATAAAAGCGAGAACTACGAGTCGATGGAGAACAATGAACATTAGCTTCTCAAAATGAAAAAAAGGCGTATGAGAAATATTTGCAGGCATACGATATTAAAGCTTTGGCAAAACGGAAAAATGCTACAACAGAGTTGAAAATGAAGCTTGCAGATACGAATAATGACGGCTAGTTATAAAGAATAAGAGAAGAGCAGTAGAAGACGTATCCTCTTATGCGACAAACATAAGTTTTTTGGTTGTTAGTACAGAATTAGTGTGATCGAACTCTATTTTAAGACAACCAGTTGTCTATCATTTATCTTTCCGCGACAACTGGAAATTTTTGGTTGTCTGTAAATTGACTGTGGATTTTGGTTGTGTCAACTGTCAATAGTACACGACTTCGATTTTGGAGTTATAGGTGGTTGTTTAGGAGAGACGGTACTATTTTATTAAAAAATGGAGAAGTATGCGTGGGTTACATACTAACTAATTAAAGGTAAAGCCAAATCGCTGCAAAACTCTCATATTGAGACACAAACAAGTCAAGACACTTCAAGAAATTAATTTCTCTAGGAATAGTTCGAAAGAGACCATTACATAAAAGTAATGGTAAGATTTAACCTGACTTCCCTATCGGCCATTGCTCTCTGGCCAATTTTCATACCACCTTATGAAAATTGGCCTGAGTAAATCTGACATAAACTTGATGTCCTGTCGAACACATTTTTTTTCCAAAATTCTACGACTGATATTCGTCACTCGTTGGAAATTTCTGTACGAAAACAGAGACCATGAATGTGTTGTGCGTTGCAATCGACATTTTTCTTTCGATTCGGAACGAATACCATACCAAACATGAAGACACCAAATTGGTCCATATAAGCGAAATTTAAGTGCAGAAAAATCGAAAATTCCAAGGTAAATCATTACATTTTTAAATGTTTTAGAGTCGTCTATCAGAGCATTCACAAAGGCGCTCTATAAGTTGCAATGTCTGCTTTGGTATCCTTGTTAAACTCAAAGTACAATGACGATGGAGAAAGCACTTTACTTCAAGTTCAACAAAGACCTCAAAGAGAATTCAAAACTATGGGTTGTGTTAGAAATTAACTATTTATTAGCTGGGCTTACATTAACAACCACCTAGTCAGAAGAGTTCAATTACGACTAAAATAGCTGAGACATGTCAAGTTCCAGATCCTTCAGTTGTGACTGGGTATGCAGTTTTCATGACTTGCTTTTACTTTTAAGAAGACATATGTACATATGTCCATATGTACATATATGGAAATGCTTCAGCGAAGAGTTTTTGAATTTGACAAAACGACTAAAAATATTCCAGATGGTGCAGTTTGAGAGTCGTTACTGTCCAAAGTAAGGCAGACAGTCGAGAACCAAAGAAGATAATGTTCAATGTTCACAAAAAAGAGTTATATTGACTGTAACTCACATATTTTTACACCACGATTCCTTATTTCAAAATACCTACGTACAAAAATAATTATTGCCACGTTCAAGTTTAAATTCGCCTATTTCGTTTAAAAATATGTAAGTACTCATTGCTGTTAAGGGTATTACTAGCAATTAGAAGAGATTGTTCTTCTAAAATGTCAACAAATTGGGGATTCCCCAAGGTCAAACACCTTAGTCACACGTAACCACTACTAACATCAAATTAGCTATAATCACAATTTCTCTGTTATAATCAGATATCATAGAATTCCTTAAGCCAATCGGAGGTCTATTCACACATTCGTGTAAAACAACTATATTTCACTTCCCACATCCCAATTACTTTTGTGTAAGAACGCCCCTTTTTTTTTACTATCATTTACCTTTTCGCGGAGTTCCTTTAATTGTGCCACGTTTAGTCCATCAAGTTTAATGGCTTCTTCTTCTCGGCGTAAGGTCTCGGAATCTAAAGCAAATAAAAACAAAAAGTTGTATACGTTACCCTACTTAACATCACAAGAAATCTGCCCTACCTGTTCTAGAACCTTCTTTGAAAGCTCCCAAGTCAATTTCGACATCTTCCACATTTTCCGCAGCTATTTGGCTAATCCCTACAACAAATAAAATATAGAGGATTCAAGTTAACCATTTTATAAGTATATGCTTTGTATATTTTCCACTTGCAAAAATTAGGCTAAACCAATTTAACCGGTATGGTATGGTGTGAACTCACCCGAAAGGAGGATTACTCCTATAAGAAGGATGTACTTCATTGTGCTATCCGCTATGGAATTGGTTTTATTTTCCCAGCTGCTGTTTTAATAAACTATTTATTGTATGTGGAATGTTCTTGAGATGGAAAAAATAGCCACGACACAACTAGATCTCCGATTAAAACAAAAATGAATACAGTTCGACGAGCGCGGTGCAATTTTACAAATGATGGCCCTCTCTTTTCAAAATAGATAAAGAGAAACAAAACCAAATGGCGCTTTTTGATTGGTCCAGATCATGGATTCAAGACAAAAACCAAAAGTTGGAAATTCCGACATAAATGTCACTTCTATTATGGTATAATTGTAGTAGAATGAATTTGGGTGTCGTCTACATCATTTTGTGCCATATTTGACCATAACACTTGACTACTTATAGATAACTTGGAATTTTTTCAATTCTTGTTTTTATTATATCAATAGCGCTTCAAAAAGTCGAAAACGTCTTATAGAATCCCAATAAAAAAGACAATGTTGTATCAATGTTATGTATAATTCAGTCGTCAAAATACTAAACAATTCACAAAATCGAGTGGAGAGTCGATTCCTTTGAGCTAATACACACAACAAGCAAAGGAAGGATATCGATATAACTTAGTCGCTCTGGTCAATAAAATTGTTGAAGAAGGATTTTGGGCAAATTAGATATTAAACGCAGCGGCCACAGGGTAGTGTTGCGAATATATGAAAACACAGGCATTCTCACGTTAGCCTTTCACCATCAACTCCCACTCTACACCACCACGTTGCTGGTCACTGGGTGCCTAGTACCTGAACTGGAGATTGGGTAACCAACCCCTTTGGACGGTCGTTGGTGGCTGCAGACGAGAGAGGGGAGAGGAGTGCTTTCTCACTAAAGCGGCAGACTTCGGAACGAAGTCTTGAGCGTTAGTCACGTCAGTGAATGCCTTATAAAATTTCGAATCAAGGCTAAGTTCGCCAGCATTAGCCTGATATGCGCTCACGCTCCGATAGAGGAAAGAGATGATGCTACCAAAGAGTATTTCTACGAGCTCCTCGAGAAGACATATGAGCAATGTCCTCAGTATGACGTTAAAATTGTTCTATGTGGTTTTCACGCCATGACAGGAAAAGAGGACATCTTTGGTAGCACCATTGAAAGGAAGATTGCATAAATTCCAAATTAGGGGAATGCGATGTATCTTATGTGCAATGATGATAGAATGATGATAGAAATTCTAAAATGGCTAACAGTAAACCAAAGAATATTAAGGAATGCACTTTTATTTGTACTTAAAATGAAGAATAACCTTACACCAAAATACTTAAGTAATCAATTAGTATATGTTGCAGATGTTTAACCATATAATTTGAGAAATAGAGACAAATTTAGACTTGGTTTTTTTTTCTAATAATAGATCTCGAAACATATTTTTGTATAAAGGTTTGAAATTATTTAATAGTTTACCAAATGAATTAAAAAATTAACGAAATATTAAGACTTTTAAAAAAATGTTAGTTCCTTATATAAAAATAAATTATAATTAAATTATTATTTAGTTATCTAGTTTTTTAAGAACAATTGTAAAACTTTTGTAAAAAATAGCTTAAAGCTAAATAAAAAGCATAGCCTACACGACACCACGTCTGGAACAAACCTTCAACCAAGTTGATCATGTTGTGATCGACGTAAGACACTCCTCCGAACATTCTGAGCGGCCAACATAGACTCGCAACACTACCTAGTTGCAGCCAAGGTACGTCTACGGATATCTCGAACGCCACAACAACGGGAAAATACTGTGCGAAGATTTAACGTTAAACGGCTGCAATCGCAACGAACCGCCAGACTCTTTGCAGATCACGGATCTCTCAACCTCTCGAGAAGTCCTATGCAGCCAGCATCAAGTGCTGATGACCAGTGTCATCGTTGCCAAGAAGCCAAACGCCGCAACTGATGTGCTGGGTTTCACCCAATCACCCTCACGAAACCCCTGGTTTGATGAAGAATGCCGGCAAGCACATGCAACAAAACAATTCGCCTATGAAGCGGCGCTGCACAAGAGGACGAGAGCAGCTCGTGAGCTCTATGAACAAAAGAGGAGGGGCTTCTCCGGAGAAAAAAGAAAGAGCTCGAGAAGTGCGCAATCGAGGAATTAGAGAGGTACTACCCCGGGAAATGTGTTCGAAGTTTTACCAAAAGGCAACAATACCCGAACAGAGACCTGTAGAGATGAACACGAAAACCTTGTAGTTGAGTCACAGTCGGTGCTGAGGACATGACCAAAATGAAGCGAGGATGGCAATATACAAACTCAAGTACAAGACGGCCTACCTGCCGAACTATTTAAGGCAGCGGGGAATGACTTCCACGATTTGATCGGAAGAAAGTATGCCTGATGATTAGAACCTCAGCATCGTTTGCCCGATCCACAAGAAAGAAAATCCTCTAAACTGCGTCAACTATAGAGGCATCCGTCTCCTTAACATTGCATACAAGATCCTGTCGACCGTACTGTGTGAGCGCATGAAACCATTTGTCAATGACCTGATTGGCTTCTATCAGTGCGATTTACTTTTCGTTGAAGTATGTACATCATTTTCTTACATTGTCCTACCGTTGTAAGCGCATGCTGCCAAAATGTGTTTAGCGGTAATCGAGAACAAACCCAAATATAAATATGCTCAACGAATTGGACAGATCGTGACTGTCGACATCTATCACTTTTAGGTAATACGTGACTTTATCACCTTAGCAGATGTATAACGAAGAATAATTCTTGGTAATCATTGTTTCTTTGGGTTAAGAAGGCAATTGAGAAGTAGGGCCCTTTCCAGAACAACTAAGGAGATTCTATGTATATTCTATATTAATCATCCCAATCCCATTTCATGACGCTGAATTATGAACTCTAGCGAGAGCGGATGAAGATACCTCAGGTCGTGTACCCCACGTGTTGTGAGATATTGGGATACGTTTGCCTTGGCGGGCTTTGGAAGAGCAGATTAAACCACAAACTATACGAACTGTACAACGACATTGATCTAATAAAGAAAACTACGTATTAGTCACATGCCTGCTTAGAATATGACCTAGAGGTACAAAGCAGTAGAGGAAGTCTTCGACTTAGATCGCATACACAAGTAGAACGGCACTTGATCCGACTTGGAGTGAGCAACTAGAAGCAATTAGTTAAAGACCGGGTTAACTGGAGAGGTTTGTTGATTGTGGTCCAGGTAAGTAAAACTCGCAAATGTTTGACAAAATCTAAGAGAATATAATAAGAATATTGCCGTTGATTAAAAGGGGCGTCGTGGCTCAAGTGGTTAGTGCGTTGGACTGCGGAGCGAGGGGTTCGAGGTTCAATCCCCATAAAACATTTGACATTTATCAATTTCTTTCATTTTCTATGCCACAACTTTATAGTAGTCAACCAGCGAAGTGTTGACAACATTTAACAAGCCATTGTTTAACAGATGGAAAAATTCAATGTAACGAGTTGAATTGAAAATTGTTAAGTCGTGCACTAAAGTGTGTACACGTAACATGATTGCTCACTTCTTATTGGAGAATAATAGTCTAATCACGGTCTTCGATGAAATTGTACTAGAATTTTACAGCAAGTGCCCAAGATTTCATGTCAAAATCGCCACTGGTTTAGCACCGCTAATATTTGAAATCGTATTTGTAAACACTTTAATTAAATCTTTCTACAGTAAAATAAACACATTTATCGTAAGTAGTTTAAAATTGCATTGTTTAAATTCAATAAATTCTGGAATAAATGTACATATACAATCTGTGGTATAATGTAATCTTAGAAAACCGGTTAGCCGACCCACACCATTCCATGTGCGTAGGGTTTCTGCAAACGTTTTTCCTCATACTATGGGTATCTAATTCAAAAAGTGATATCTGATCTGTTTCTAAGATTCGTGAGTAATTCTAATAAGCTAAATAAACATATTTGATAAACAATTAATCATTTATCTCTTGCGCAGTAGCCACTTGTTGATTGCACGTGTATAGACGTCATATGCGTTGAACTCATGTTCAATTGGGTACTTTTACAAGGTGAAACTAATTCAGTGTACCTACATTCATATGTAGATTCTAATCAGATTTGAATAATAATTTGCCTACAAGAGAAATTCAGTACGTTAAAGTGTTGAAGTTTTTCCTTATCGTGGCTATAGCAACGCATTTAGTAATGCATTTAATTCACAACTGTATAGGCAATCCATTCTTGAAGATTGATTATGTGAATTCCAAGCCGAACACTGGGCCCTTTAGCAGTGGTGCTTAACATTTTCTGATAAGACAAGGAAAACGTTGGTCTTATTGAGAAGAGTTCCGACATAAATCGCAAAATGACACTAAGTCTCAACACAGCAATAGTAAAACCAATTGTTACTTATGAAGCAGCAATAAAGTGACGAAATACGAAACAAAAAATAAGATAGACTAAAATAACCCACCCCTTCATCTTCAGATAAGGGAATAAGATTTGGTTATCGCCTTTATTCTTATCACTAATATGACTCTCCCGATTAGTTCATCCAGAAATTGAACCAATCGTTACATTCCTGTTTTTAAATTTGATCAAAACTTAAAAGTTGCACCCCAAAACGCCAATAACTAGGAACGAAACACACTCGTATTTGTTAGTGATTTCTATTTATAGTACACAGCATTTGTCCAGTCCGACCGATCCATTGCACTTTTGTCCCTCTCTCTAAGGTTAATGGAAACGGTGATAAACCGTCATCTTATTTAATATTTTGAATTACGAAAACTCAATAACCGGCAGTGTAGCACACGTGTGATTTGATGGTATATCTCACCGAAATAAAAATGGAGACACTATCTGCATCATTCTGGTGAATGTTAAATTGTTGCACTTGATATTTCAAAGGGATTTGGGATCAAGCTCTTTTGTCAAAAATGCGTCCATTTGGTGTCGATGGAATCTCTTCTTCAATCGATTAGAAATACCTTTCGGACGGGTTAATTCAAGTTATTTTGTACAGTTTCAAGTCTGCAATTCACCATATAAATTCTGGTATTCCCTAAAGCTCAGTTCTGTTGTATTTTCATAAATGATCTCTTGTCTAATACTTTTGTACCAATACATTCCTCCGCTGGCGACATTACTATCAGCTTCTCCTATTAGTTTACAGATTTACGTTCTTACTCTTCGGATGTAGATCAGCGGCACTAAGCTTACGTTAAGCTCATTAAATTCGGATCTTAATGATAGAATAAAATGGGGTATAGACAACATAGCGGAATTTAGTGCTTCAAAATCACAATGCTGTCTTTTGCCCCACAAGTGAACCCCTCTGCCATTTAATGTCAATGCCATTTCACTTGCATCGACGAAACCGAAAAACTTTTCATTTTCAGTATGTGTGTTAATCTTCGTTGGAATGGCAGCTTATTCGAGGTCGCCAAAAATGCTGCAAATTATCTAGGTTGCTTCCAACGACGTAAGAATTACTCTAGCCCATCTGATCTGACTGCGATATATGTATAAGGTATACATCCGCCCCAGGCTCGAGTATAACGCCCATGTCTGGTCTGGTGATAATAAAAAATTGTTCGTTAAGCGGAGTCAATAGACACTCAAAAATCGCAGAAATATTTCATGCCTCTTTGTTTTACAGTTTTTTCACAAATAGTGATCTAGCCAAATATCCAGTTGCATTCTTCCCCTTCAAAGGTTTTTTCGCAATACCCGTCACTCCTCGAACGCTCATTAGTGTACCCACAAGCCTGTCTTCGGACGTACCGTCAAGTATAGACTCTCTTTCCTAAACCGTACAACACGAATGTGAAATGTTTTACCAAGCTCTAATTTTACCTTATAATCCGACAAACATTTAAAACCAATTTGCATCGATATCATTTTTTTTTCTTTTCTCGATTTCCCTACCGCCAAAATGGTAGCTATAATCCCTTCTTTCTATTTCGGAATACCATTATTTTGGACTGGGTGGGGTTGACCTTTAGGTTCCACAAACCGCAATATTGGTCTTATTTATTGATCATTATTTAAATCATCGTTGGTGTTTCCAACAGAATGACAATGTCATCAGCGTATAGGAGCAGATTTATCTTAATTTCAGCGAAATCATCCAGGAACAGTGAAGACAGAAGAGGGCTCATGAAACAACCTTGCTGGACATCCATTTTTGACTCAAACCAGCTTGACATGTGAACTCCATCCCATACTGCAGTCGTATTATTTTCGTAAAGGCTTTGCATAACTTTGAGTAACTTTGTTGACACTCCCAGATTACTTAGATTGTAGAAGAGCGCCCATCTATCAACGCAGTCAAATGTCGACTTAAAATCTATGAAGAACGCGTACAGCCCTTTACCTTTTGCCCTTGTCCAGGTAAGTCAGTGTAAAAATGTATTCCACCATGGAATAGGTTTTTCCTAAACCCAGCTTGAAACTGGCTAAGTAGGTCATTTGCCTGTACCCATTCTGTACCCTATGTTAGCTTTTCCAGGAACTCCTTGGTCGCATATTTGCAGAATTCGTAGGAGATACAAACTTCTCCTGGTGCTTTATTTAAGTTGCATCGATGTACAACTCTACAAACATCTTACAATAAAATGGCGCGGTCCAATACATCGACTCTCTGGAAAGGAAGTGCATAATGCAGTTTGGTCATAATCAGCCAGTACAGATGCTTCAGTTTGAATACTCTGTGCAAAAAGTGAGCTATTGACGGTTCGGGCAAGTTTCCAAAACGAACGACTGTCATTAATTCCTACAAGCTTCATAGTCAGGTGTTGAGAGTACCATTTTTGCTTCTCCCTGCACATGGTTTTGTATGTTTTATTGAAACTGTCATACCATAGTTTTTTTTTCTTACATCTTCTCCTAACTTGAAAAGTCTTTACAGCGTCCGAAATACAGGAAAAAAGAACGTCCGCGCTGCTTATGGAGTGAACTTGATTATTATGTACAGAGTTAACTTTACGGTTTAAAATGGTTTTATATCTAGCTGCGAAGTTCTGTTTTCAAGGAATCTTTGGTAATAACCTTGTCTGTCCTACAGATGGATGTGTGTTTATCTCTACGTTAACCGTAGCAGTTATGGACAGGTGATCAGAATGGGTTATTTCATTAACGCGAAAATCAGTCACACATTCAAGCCATTTGCCACGTACAAAGCATTCAGTGTCTCTGAAAAATGTCAGCTGAGCCTGTTTATCATTTTTAGTTCGTCCATTTATTTCGTAAGTCCAATCGACTCGAACATTTCAATAAGTTTCCCATTACTATCAATTGATTTGATGTGCAGAAATCTTTCCTCGTAACTCCAGGGCTGGAGTATACGGTGTTAATATCAAAACCTTCATTTCCACTAGCATGAATACCTGTAACTCGGTATTTCAAGCGGTGTGTTATATTCTTACGCACGAATGGAAGGGACCTGCTATTTCATGCCGTGACCGAAGGGCAGTATTTCAATTGATAGCTAAAAAAATGGTTCACTGCGTTTTTCGCATCCTAATTGAACAGTTTTAATCGTTTTCTTTTTTTGTAATTTCGAATCAAAAACTTAGCTTAAACACTAAGCTAAAACTGTTCCAGTCCAATATTGAGTTCGTGCTGTTATACAACACTTGGAAAGTGACCGCCATTATTACAAAAAGAGGCAAACGTTTGTGAATCGGTATCTACGACGAAAGTGGGAGTGGATCGATCATACTCTTCGAAGAGGTGACAGTTCTATAGCAAGGCACGAGATCCAATGGTATCCACTAATACAAGATGGCAGAATAGAGGGGCGACCTAGAAGAAAATCGCGCAGAACAGGGGCAGAGGAGTCTCGGCAGTTGGGCAAAAGTTGAAGAGAGCTGAAACTCATTGCAGCAAGTTGTTGTAATCTGACGTTCTGGGAACTTTCCAATAGTTGAAAAAGTTCCAAAGTTTTAAAGTTCGATCATGATTTCTATTTTTTAGCCAAAAGTCGTCAACAAAACATTCTGCCATAATCTGAGACATTGTTCGTCTGAAGCCTTTGCTTTAAGAAAATCTGGATCCCTCTTCAACCCAATTTTGTTTCTAGACAAAAACAAAACTTCATATAGTAACAAGCCTCAACCATGAACGTCACCATATTTTTATTAGCAATTTTATATTTATTGATTTGATTGTAAACAAAGACCTTTCTGTTGATAACGAACGAGAGGTCAAACCCCCTGCACAGAAATAGCTATTGGCGATTATTGCTTCTGCTATAGAATGCAGCAGCATCGATGTTATCACAGGTTCATCTTACTGAAAATATGTTTGTTTTTTTAAGGCGATCCTGATGGGTTTCAGTTCATTTTTAATTCAATTCCACTTTTATTGATTGCAGAGACTTCATACATTTAACATCATTTGCAGATTTGGTTCAAAATGGCATCAGGAAAATTGGGTAGGTTTTTTTCTTTGATAAAATGGTCTATTGTTTCTGATTCCCTAAATTGGTCGCCTCTAGCCTTGTTAAGTGTATCTGATAAATCAGGTCTTATTGAGTTTGGAAAGAGTTTGACTTCATTGGGATACCGACTTGTTGCTAGTGGTGGTACTGCCACTGCCTTACGGAATGCCGGTTTAATTGTGAAGGATGTGTCTGATATTACTGGTGCTCCTGAAATGCTGGGAGGGCGTGTCAAAACTCTGCACCCAGCTGTACATGGGGGTATATTGGCGAGGTGAGTGTTATCAATCTGCTTAAAGAAATTCTGTTATGTATGGAGTGGTATTGTAGGTTAACAGAAAGCGATATGGTTGACTTAAAAAAGCAAAATTTTGACCTCATTCAGTTGGTGGTATGCAATTTATACCCATTCGTTGATACAGTTTCAAAGGCGGGAGTTACCGTTGCCGATGCTGTGGAGAATATCGATATTGGTGGAGTAACACTGTTGCGGGCAGCAGCAAAGAATCACGAACGTGTTACCATTGTTTGCGATACCACCGATTACAGAAAAGTTCTTGAGGAAATTTCGCAGAAAGGAGATACCACATTGGAAACAAGGTAACTTTTTCTTTTCCATATTATTGTTGTTAATAAAAGAATTTCAATTGTTGTAGAAAACTACTTGCCTTAAAGGCCTTTACACATACAGCAACTTATGATGATGCCATATCTGACTATTTTCGTAAACAGTATTCCGCTAGTGGTTCACAATTGAATCTTCGTTATGGGATGAACCCTCATCAGAAGCCCGCACAACTATTCACACAGCTCGAAAAGTTACCATTGCAGGTTTTAAATAGTGCACCAGGATTTATTAATCTCTGCGATGCGCTTAACGGGTGGCAGTTGGTACGTGAGCTTAAGAAAGCTCTGAATCTTCCGGCTGCTACTAGTTTTAAACATGTCTCTCCAGCTGGAGCGGCGGTGGGTAATCCACTTAACAAAGAACAAGCAAAACTGTGCATGGTCGATGATTTATACGAATTGTTAACACCGTTGGCCACTGCCTATGCTAGGGCGAGAGGAGCCGATCGCATGTCTTCATTTGGTGACTTTGTGGCATTGTCTGATGTCTGTGACGTTGTTACAGCTAAGATAATTTCTCGCGAAGTGTCTGACGGTATCATTGCTCCAGGTTATACGCCAGAGGCATTGGAAATCCTTAAAAAGAAGAAAAACGGTGGTTATTGCATTTTACAGGTACGCTTTAATATAACCTTCAAAAAATTATGTCAAACTGACTGCATTTCTAGATGGATCCTAATTACGAACCAAGTTTAATTGAACGTAAGACCATCTTTGGTCTGACTTTGGAACAAAAACGTAATGACGCAATTATCGACAGAAGTCTCTTCCAAAATATTGCCACAAAGAATAAATCCATGCCTGAAAGCGCTATTCGAGACCTAATTGTGGCAACTATTGCTTTAAAATTCACTCAAAGCAACTCTGTATGTTACGCACGAGACGGTCAGGTTATTGGGATTGGTGCTGGCCAGCAATCAAGAATTCATTGCACACGTCTAGCTGGAGAAAAAGCCGATAATTGGTGGCTACGCCAGCATCCTAGAGTGGCCGCAATGAAATTTAAAGCTGGAGTGAAACGTGCCGAAATATCAAACGCGATTGATAACTTTGTGAATGGAACTGTTGGCAAGGATATGCCGCTAACTCAATTCGAATCAATGTATAATTTTCTAATGTATTTATGATTTGATTTATAATGTGATTTGTTTAGGTTCGAAGTTGTACCTCAACAACTGACCCAGGAGGAGAAAACCGAGTGGTTGAAGCAACTGAGTGGAGTTGCGTTGGGTTCTGATGCGTTTTTCCCATTCAGAGATAATATCGATCGAGCTAGTTTGGTAAGTAAGCCGAACTGTTTAAATTATTTGGTTAAACATTGGATATCTTATTATATTTTAGAGTGGAGTCTCTTACATTGGCAGTCCTTCTGGATCTACAAATGACGCTGGTGTGATTGCTGCCTGCGATGAGCATGGAATCATACTTGCGCACACCTATCTTAGATTGTTTCACCATTAAGTTTGCTGCCAATTATTGGAGTATCTCGAGACATTTTTTTTATATTAACTATTAAAACAAAAGTATACAATTTTTCTATACAAAATCTAAACTTGTGTTTTCTTTCATATTGTTTATCGACATAAAATGCTACTTGATGAAACAAACCCATTTCATCGAATATGGGGTAAAGTGCAATTCTAAGTGTATAGTAGTGGACATATTTTTTATGGTTACACTCAGCCCATGGTATCCATTCTGAAAAAGTTACGAATCGCAAACAAATCAGATTGCAACCATACCGTTTTTATACAGAAATTTCCAACGCGTTTAAATGTATTTACCCCACGAAAAACCGCAAAATTTCTTTGCGATAAATATCTGTCGGAGAGCTTTGGAGAAAAAATCATAATTAACAGAACCTTAAAACGGAGGTCTTCCTTCCTTCTTCCGGTCTTACTTGTCTCGAACTTGGAGGCTGTAATTCGAAGATCCTCTTTGATGGAACATTATTGTCTATTCCATCGATGTGGTCGAGTCGAAGAATTTTTCACTTGAAAGTGTTGAGTATCTGCTTTACTATCTATGTATCTTTTTCTGTTTTACTCCGAGGTTGGTAAACTGTTTAACCCCTTCGAAGTTACTGTTGCCAACAGTGACGTTTTGTCCTTGGCTGTGGACAGATTCTTCTTTATTTGTTGAAAGAATGTACTTGGTTTTGTTCTCATTTACTTCAAAGCCAACTTATTTGATCTGTTCTTCAATTGCCTTAAAAGCTTCTGTGACGTCGTGCTGGGAGGGTCCGATGATGTCGATTTTAAGCGTTTTTCTTTTTTAGCTCAGAACAGAGCTCTGAACAGAGCCTGAACATGTCGAGCGCGCTCTGAATGGAGCACGCTCTGAACGCTCTGATTTATTTAAGAAACACGATTGAGCAGTACCTGTCATATGACTGCAAAGTTGATTGAAGATTCATGTTTTTTGTCTTCTTAAACAATGAAATAGCGTTTATACACAAATAAAGTTTTCATTTAATTATTAACTGCTAATAATTAATTAAAAACAAAGCCTCGAACTCCATTTCAATTGTTTTCGATTTTGTTTTCTCATTGCTTTACCCCCTGTTAAACGTCAAATTCACTGTGCTCGGGTTTTGCTCAGGCTGCTCAATCAATTCATGCTGAGCTGATAGAGCGCGCTCTGAGCACGCTCTAAACGAAAAAAGAAACACGAATTGAGTGTTCTAAGCGCTCTGAACTAAAAAAGAAACACAAACATTTTTTTTGACAACTCAGGCTCTGCTCTGAACTAAAAAGAAAATCGCCTTTTGTCTGCGTATTCCAGCAGGTTGACAGATTTGTTGAATCTGTCACATCTGAATCTTTCCGTGTTGAGAAGCGTCACGTGGCACAGCTGGATTAGTAAAGCTCAAGATGATGAATGACATGCGGCGTTGAAGTCAGTGAAGAGATGTTGAGTCTCTACTTAAAATTCCTTGGTCTTTTCCAGGATTTGCCTTAGTGTGAAAATTTGGTCGATCGTCGATCTGTCGGGCCAGAAGGTACACTGGTACGTGCACTGGCGATTAGTGTGTTGCAGAAAGCCTTTAGACGTTGACACAGTACGTTGAATAGGATCTCACATGCGACATTAAGTAAGGAGTTGCCTCGATAGTTCGTACCAAATACATATATATTCGCCTTTCTTGAAGATGGGGCGTATGGAGCTGATAGTTCAATCATCGGGCATGGCTTCATCCACCTATACTTGGTTCATGATTTGGTGCATGCATCCTACGAAAGGATCACTACCGCACTACACTTTTCACAGCCTTAATTGACTGGATGCGGGTTCTCTTCTCCTATTAGTCTCTCTACCTCATGCTCATTTAGTGGCTGCTGGAAATGATGCTTAAACACATCTACTATTCCCTGCGCTTCGTTGACTAAGTGTCCTTCACTATTTCGAAGAACAGGCGTTCCTGGCTTGAAGCCAGCGGCCAGTTGTTTGACTTTTCTAAAAAAAAACATCTGGATATTGTTTTTTTCGCGGGACTTTTCAATATCCTTGAGCTGGGAGACTCCGAAGGCCCTTTTCTATTTACGCAGGATCTTCTTCTCCTCCCTTCTTCTGTTTCGATACTTTTTACTTGCTCCCCTTGTTTTGCGCTGTAGCGTTTGCATGTTTCAACTTTATCGCGCAAGCATTCATCATCATACTAAGGGCTCTGACTGGTAGCCTATGGTGCCATAGGCTACCTCTTTGATGATGTCGCGTTCCAGCGATACGGATTGTTAGCGTTTGTGGATGGGAAATGCACAGTGAAGAGTCTCTCGCTCTGGTGCCAACTGTAGGCTCTTTAGGCAGTCGTGTTAATGCTTCCAACGATGAACTTCTTTTTCTGGGCGGTTTGCAGCTTCCAACCTGGAGCGCCACTTCCATTGTTAGAAACCCCTAGGACGACGGGCTAGCTTAGACCGATGTCAAACTGCCGTTAGCCCAATAATTGCTCATCCACCACCATCTTTTTTCAAAAAAATCTTGGAAGTCTTTATCGCCCTGAGTTCTAAGAATGTCGAAGTAGCCCAGTTAAAGTGTGTTTCTGCTTCCATTTGAAGCTGTCACGCCACCGTTTACTCCTATAGAGAGTTCGTCAGCTGTCATATTTATAATGCTGTTATGTTCTCTTGTTCATCATTCGCGCTTATAAGTTCAGCAAGTTGGATCCGATTAAACACCAAGCAGTATCCGATGGCTACTATTAGGAGGTAAAATAAGCACAATTGGTGCATAGTAACAGTTACAACACTGGACAGCGTCAGGTTAACGCTAGTCAGTGTCTACCTTATTTCTACAGCATCTAGAAACCCTTACATTGTGGATACAACCATGGTTTTTACTTCTGTTTGATGCCTTATAGTAGAATATGTAGAACGGGGTGTTTCGCTGAAATTCGAAAGTTTTGGTCCCCTGATGGATACTAATAGGAAATGAAAATGAAAGGAATGATTGAAAAGAATCTCCAATCCGTTCACGATAGAGGCGATTCTACCGGTATTTTCGGTCGCTTCATTCGCTTTTTGTTTTTTGTAAAGTGGCCTGTCATCCAATTGAATTGAATGTTATTCGAATTTATATACACTGCTAACAGTGGCCCAACGACTACTTGATTGTTGACATTAATATAGATATCCCTTCAAGATGTGACTATTATGTATACTAACCCTTGGGCAGTTTCAGTGAACAGAATAGTGTCGGACATTTTTAACTTCTCTGAATCTATCCACTCCAAGTCGGTTGAGGTCCCCTTTTACTTCTGCGAAATTTTATACCTTCCTGTGAACAACATTAGTTCATTATTGAACGGATTAACTCCGAGAGTGACACTATCTTTCCACTTTGGCAGTTTATTTAGAGCATCAGAGTCCAATTATAAGTAGTAACTTTCCCGATATCGCTATCGCAATTTCGTCCGCATAGGCTATGACACTAAACCCATTTTTAACTAAGATTAGGAGTATCTCATTTACTGCCACGAACCATAATAGTGGTGCTAATAGACCGACCTTCTGGTAACACAGCACCCCAGCTCAGCATGGATACGCTTGCTTTTAGGCATTTGTTCGATCCAATAGCAAATATATGTAGTTGTCAACTTTCAAATCAAAAAGAGCAGCAGATATAGCTTCTGTTTTGACATTGTTGATATTACTATCTAAATTTGTTCTAATGTGGATGTCGATCATCCTTTCCAAAGTTTTTAATAGAAAGGAGGATAGACTGATCGGACGGAAGTCTTTAGCGGATGCCTGTGAAGTCTTACCGGCTTTCGGTATGAAGATTGCTTCCTTCAGGATCTAGGGGTGTGGCCGAAGTTTAAACAACTCCTAAAGATAATGTGGAGCCAAAGTACCACCACTTAAAGTATTAAAACCTTGCTGTAATTCCGCTGGTAATATACCATTGGGATCAATGGATTTCAACGGGAGGAATCTGTCCACTGCCTACTGTATTCTCTCGGAAATGATAACGTCCTCTGCCACTATAATTTGGACTCTGTTATGGTTTTCTACAGAATGTACCGTCTCTGTTTTACTACCAGGAAAATGGGTGTCCATAAAAAGTTTTAAGATGTTCTTGCTGGAGGCAATCCAATTACCATCGGTTTATTTTACTGTATGTAGGAATAATTGGAGATTTGGATAAGATCTTCTTAATCTAAGATGAAATACTAGTGTTTTCTATATTTTCACAGAAAAGATGCCATAACGCCCCTGATTTCCTAACGTATGTTCCCTAAAACCGCTCTTATAGAGATCCCAGTCAAGTGGGTCCTTAGAGAGCTTTGCTTGATTAAAAAGCTTCCTACCTTTACTTCGAAGATTACATATTTCATAGTTCCACCACGGAGGCTTACTTTCCTGCATCTACTGACTGGGCAAGCTTTGCATGGAGCCAAATTCATTGCTTTTGTGAGTATGGACCTTGATAATTATTACTAAAACATATATAATTACTAAAACAAATCACATCGAATCAGTTTCTTTTTAAAAAGATATTTATATTTAACCGATCTTAATGTTACACATTCGTCTTCTTTTCCGTTTTACTGTGGGTAAATACATCTTATAATTCTATGGAAGTCATTTATATCGTATTATAAAAAAAAGTTTTACATTATTAACCATAATCGATACGTTAATATTGTTTCCTGGGTCCTCGTTTAAATATTCTCCTACAGTTGAAACTAAAAATAAGGAATGTAAAAACGAAGAGTATTACGGATGACAAAATCAGAGCAAATAATGTTGTTTCTTCCATGTTCGATGGATCGAGAACATGATGTTGTGGTAGTAACATATAATCGACTAGCACTTGAGTTCCATTTGGAGGCGGACATGGTTGTTGGACAATTATTTCCTGATGCTGAACCTTTAAAAATGCGTTTAAAATTGTGTTAAATTTTGTAAATATTGTTTGTTAAAGTTACCTGTTTGTTTCGACACAACTGAAGGCCAGCCGAATTGGCTAATGTTTCTGGGCTGAATTCGTCTGCGACTAAAACTGGTAGGAGCCATTTTTCTGGAGAGATTAATTGCAACCAAGACCACATTTTTGAGAGGTTTCTTGAATGTAATGAGTAACCACCTACGGCAGTTAGTGCTAGAGTAATGAGGACATTTAGTACAGTCGCCGAGATCTTCGTTGGCAACAGGTGGGCACAGAATAGAGCTAATGTTTGGATGACCGTTAAATACAGTAACATGAAACCTACAATGTTATTAAAAGAAAAGTTACGTGCCGTCCAATATACATATAATTGCTCGTCAACCTACCCATGTACAAGTATATCCCAGTGTCACTGCTGGTGGAGTAAGTGTATAAACCAGCCATACTATGTGCGGGCAAAAGGTAAGCTAACCAAATGCATAAACTTGGAAACAGGCCAAGAAGGCACTGTTACAAAAAAAAAAAAAGAATTTAATACAAGAACTAGCACTTAGAGCTATAATCTTTATTCCTACCTGAATCGTTATGTACAATTCTCTGGAATATAATCCCAAACGTATGTCTCGCTCAACGTGCTTTCGATCTTCTTGCGCGTCTCTTATGGTGAGCATAAGAAGAGGCCAATATGCTACTGCCATAATGCAGTGATGATAACCAAACCGATCGTTGTATGTCAGTTGTGGATCTGATGCTGGGACATCCCAGAATATACATCCTATGCATAGCGACAAAACGGCTGCAGCTATGAGTTTACTTATCCAAGTCAGAAGCGAACCTGGTTGCTTGTAAGCTGCAAAGCGTTTAATTAACGCTTTTGTCTGTCCCATGAAGCCAGCTTTGCGAGTAAACGCAGGCATTGAGGCAGGCGGTGCAGCCAATGGTGGCTCCGAATTAATTTGATCCCACGAGTTTGCTAGAGACTCAATACGTGCTGATGATTCTAGCATGGCCGCTGCAGACAAATCGTCTAATGTCACCAAATCCACTGGAAATAAATTAATGTTGTTGCTTAAACAGATACATTCTACTTTTGTTAAACACTTACGATAATAGTCCGCTGGGTTTTTAAATGGCGGACAGGGATAGCCTAATGTACCCATATGTCGCGGTAGATCTGATCTACTGCCGGAGAATACTGTTCTACCACCAGAAAGTAGAAGCACGCCAGAGCACATAGAAAGGATCTCAAAAGTAGGCGGTTGAAGGGTCATTATTACTATACGTCCACCACTGCACCATTGTCGAAGGTATTCCACTAGGAAGAATGTATCGAAAATGTCCATATTGCTCGTGACCTGATCCAGGATTAGTATCGAAGATTGAGCCAACAACTGACAGGCGACGCTTAGCCTTTGTTTTTCCGAGTGTGTAAGTGAGGATATGTTTGATGCGCGGAAGGTGGTAAGGCCTAGGTCTTCAATAAGGATATCCATCTGAAAGTAAAACAAAGGTCAAACTTTAGCTGTTATAAACTGTCGGATTAACTGATTATTTTAAAAGTAACCTCCAAAGACAAGAGAAAAACAGTTTTCGGTTAATAAATATAACAAATATACCTTTTCCTTAAAATCATTGCGATCAATTGGTCCTCGTAACGCTGCATGGAAATTCAGCGTGCATTGTACACTCATTCGAGGATCCAACGATGAACAATCCAGTGCCGGCACATAGCTGCACAACTCCCGCAATCCACGCTTGTTAATTTGCTGGCCATTTACTAAAACCTCGCCGGATATCCTGTCTCTTAGTCCAGCCAGACATTCTGTTAGCGCCGTACCTTCAGGCTGAGATGTCGCCATTATTGCAAATAAATCACCGGCCTTTGCCTGCAAAGAAACACCCCGTAGACCAGGATTCACATCCAAACAATGCACCTGAATATTGGGGTAGACGAGACCCATGCTCGAATGTTTTCGATTTGACATTGTGTGTGAACTATGCGGATTATGATGATGATGTTCCATTCGACTGCGATTGGTTGTGTATGTCCTTGAGTCATAGTCACCATAAGTACCAAGATCGGTGCTAAGTAGATCCGCTTCACTGTGTGACCGATTGCCGTAATGCTTACCATTTGGAATGTAATGAGTGTTGATGTGATTACCAACTGAGGATTATTACAATGAATGGAACCGAAATAAATTGCTAGAGACTACAACTTACCAGCTATACTAGCTCGACTGTTTGCTTGTCGTAGGGCTGCGATTGGAACTCCTTGAGCTCTGGAATCAGGTCGTGGGGTTGGAATCCCACCAATAGCTCTAAAATCTGACTCACTACGGTATTTCCTATAATTGCAGATTACAATTAGGTTGGATGTAGTCTAACGATTATATTTACCTTAAATTTGGTGGCACTCTGCTCCTCGTTGTCTCATTGTCACTGCTATCGTATCCTGAAGACCCTGCCGCTGGCCCAGAACTATCTCGAAAACCACGATTCACTCTTCCTCGTCCTGGTCCTGGGCCAGGCCGATGTGACCTCTGTGAGCCAGCATTTGGAGGGAAAACCCGAGGCAGGCCAAACTTAAGGTATGTGTACATATTTGAACCTAAAGGTGACCTATGAAAGAAATTACACTGGTCAGTATCGAAAACTAATTCGAAAAAATGCACTTACTTCGGACCATATCGCGGATGGTTTAGTATCGATTGAACGGTCGTATCGCGTAATTGGAAGTTTCCATATGGCAGCGGCGATTTATCTGATGACCCCAAGGCAGAGTCTGTGAAGTCTGAGTTGAGGTTCTGTCTGCAAAGTGATATTGAAAAATAAAGAACATGATCACACACTATTAACTGTCACTAATGATTGGTGCAAGCATTGTTAATGGAGTTTATAACGGAAGCTAACCAATGAACCTATCAAAATACCACACCTAGGTGTGGTTAAATAAGAATCATAAGTCGAAAACCGAACACAAATTCTTGCTGTACATTGAAAAGGGAATTTATGATGGTTTATTCATGATCCATTCGAAGTGGCAGGTGGTGGCATCGTCATGTGCAATCAAGCGAGTGGCCATGATAAAAGCCGGAAATGCAATATGCCGCTGGAGTACCTCAAGCGAATGGATTCGCATTGTGGTTAATCATCGGTCTTCAATCACTTCAGGAAGTCATACAAAACCTACCTATAGATTGACCATGCGTGGAGGTCTTCTGATGCGGCTGGTGGTAGAGGTGTGTTCGGCCCGTGCGGCACCGAATATCTACGTTCTTCGCGGGACAATTTCTTTGACGAAAAGTTACTCATTTCCATGTTCTGCAAATAAAAAAAAAAGAATTCTGTGTTAAAATGGTAAGCAAGTTATTGAAAGGTTTTTAAGGTGTTTGTATTTGTGGGAGCGACTGGGATCACATTTACCAGAGATAGATTAAAGCTAAATTAAGTTAGTTAAGAATTTAAAAACAAAAGTTTTACTTTCACATTACTTTCCCTTGATTAAGAGGGACAAGGTGTTGCAGTTTACACGCTGTAAACAAGTAAGCCTTTCAATTGAGTGGTTGCATTCCTCTCTAAGTCGATGTCGCTGTATAGTTCGCATAACTTATGGACTTTAATTTCATACATATATGTACATATGTTACGCTATATTAGGGCAACATTTGTCTGTCTAAGTACTATAATAACGGAAAACCTCTTAAAGATAGATTTACATACATACAAACATATGCATTTAAATTCAGACCAGAGGCATATCTTTTAACAACTCTACATATATGATATATGTATGCAGATAGTCTCCGCAATGGAACAAAAAAAAAACAAAGTTGGGAAAAAGTAAACAGGACTTAACCGTTTTATTTTATTCAAAATGGTCCCTTTCCGACTCAATAGCTTCCCTCACACGTAAGTTTTTACAGTGTGAAAGAGTGAAATGAGTGAATTCGCGCACGAAAGACTCGCGCGGGATTGCCCATTAGACATAAATTCCTGGCGCATACGCTCCAAGAACGATTTTTAGTGATTTATCTTGCAACAACCGTCAACTTACTTCAGCGCGATATTTTGCATTTTGCGATGCACCAAACGCTTAAAACACCAAGATAAAATTGTGCATTAACGGTTTGGCCCGGTGCAACGAACTCTTTATGGACAATGCCCTTGGAATCGTAGAAGCAAATCAACATTGTCGTCACTTTTGTCTTCTCCAAATGAGATTTTTTGGATTTTGGCTCGTCTGGCGCCTTCTACTCGGCAATTTTGAGCTTGGTTTCTAGGTTTCTTGGTTTCTTCTTGATGATGTCCTTTGAGTGCTGAATTCTGAACAATTTTTGGTCGATTCTCATTTTTGTTCCCATGAGACAAACATCAGTGAAGGATCTACCTTCCCGACGAATGTAAAGGCCAATAGATAGCCTCACTAGAAATATCTATTTTCAAAAAGTCCAGTTTACTTTAGAGCAATGCGTCAATATGTCTTTGCAGATTGTGATGAATCCAGTGAAATTCCAGAACATGTGCTGGGATCTGGTGGGAGACTGACCCATAAAAGACTGGGCAAATACCAGTTATCAGATGAGGAAATATTATCACTATGTATAACTAACTCTCATACTTAGATTCTTAAAGGAAACTGAATTAGAGATGCAATAGGACAGATTTCTTCCCTTAAGGCGTAGTAAGAGTACCCTCAAAATGATTCCTAAAGGAATCCTAATGCAAGGGAATCCTGACGCAAGAGGTATGTACCTCTCCATGGTGTTAGCTGGGGCACAATAGACCAAAGGTCGCAGTGCAATATACCCCTTCCTCAAATAATAATACATAATAATAATCACCAATTACCTTTGGTAAATGGACTCAGTATTAGAGCTTATGCAGATGACTTTGGGAGAGTGATGTGAAGAAAGTTTCTTCTTACAGGAAGAGACCTGATTATTAAACTTGCAAAGCGGACAGATAATGTTTGTCTCGGGCTTGGGCCTTTCAAGGCCAAATTACTATTGTCCAAACGAAGGTACAAACCAACTGAACTGCAGTTGCAGTACAAACCAACTGAAATCCTCTCGATAGTGTGTAAGTTTATCTTTAATTTTTAAGTAATAACAATAATTAGTTTTTAAGTTTAGATTGTTTAAGTAAGGCTTGTATTAAGCTTAATAAAGTGCCGGTAGTGCCGGCGTCAAATCAAGTCAAACTGCAATTTGCGAATCACCCCAGATATTTGGTGATTATTCTCGATAAAAAAAAACTCAGCTGGAAACTGAATTTTCACGATCATACCAGGAAGACGTTGATTGCACTTTATTTATGTAGAAAGGCTCTAGGCTCAAACAGCGATCTTCAGTACCGAATATACACGGCAGTCATTAGACCTATCCTCATGTACGGAGTACCAGTCTGACAGCCGAAACTGAACAAAAAAAGCACCTTTGCAAAACTCAAGAAGGTTCCAAGATTATCCTGCGCCTGTATACGCCGCCCTTAGAATCACTCCTGCAACTGTACTAGAAACTATGCTCCACATTCTTCTCGTTAATATATTTTGCAAGCCTATTGGGGGTTAGCAGTAGTACAGCTTAGGGAATCCTCGCAGCTGTAGTGTTTGAGAATCTGGAGCAATTTTGAATATGTCTAAAAGAGGTCTGCACAGATAGATCCAAGACATGGTTTGGTACAGGTGCGGGAGTCTACTCCAGTGCACCGGACATACGTATCACCACACGATTGGTTTTCAATTAACGCAGTACATTGCAGTACTATTGTTAGTCAAGCAGCGATAAAAGCCTTGGAATCGTCAAAAATACAATCCCAGTTAGTAAAGCAATGCCGCGGATGTTTTAACGATCCCTGTGTTAGGTTCCAGGCCATAAGGATATTCCGGGCAATTTCAAAGTGGACGATCTAGCTATGGTGGGTGCAGGCCAATAACTACTTGATAATTGGAGAGCCCGTAAGCACCAATTAAATTTTCAATTGGATACTGCAGTCATCAGGATGACAAACAGTAGGTGGAATGGCTTCAGTATCTACATATATAACTCTCATGTAAACAAATCTGTCCAAATTCTAAGAAAACTAGAGGAGTTACATATATCCGTTAGTAAGAACAATCTAAAAAAACGTAGTTGAAACCCTCAATGGGCATTGTCTTGTAGGCAGACAAAAAACTGTCGGATTTGAGTAGGAAAACTCCATGGGAATATTTCTTCGAACATTTGATTTAGCCAGACTCGACTTCCGGTTCTTTCTTTCAACCCCAACCAACCAACATTATTACATACATACGTACATATAGTAGATATGTACCTATAGATGGGTCCAAATTAACTCCGACGTAAATTATAGAAATTGTAATAATAATGGGATCTATGCGCTTAATATTCATGTTATCAAGTTCAAACGTGTTTGGGAATGACTGCATTAACTTAACGAACTCGCAGAAATAACAATGCAACTCTGCACTGCATACTCCGATATGCCGGAGAAAGTAATGAAACAGCAGATATGTACTGCAAGCCTAGAAGCAGCAAAACGCTTCATACGATCTGAACCGATTCGCATAACAAAAATAATAACAATAATAATAATAGGGGATCATATTCGAAGAAAATAATTCAAGGAATTGGAGTAGAACAAAAATCTCTTAGAATACAATAACTAGAAAATAATGAAAACACCAAAAGACACTATGTACGTACATACATATGTATGTAGGTATAGCCGAAATACATATGTATATGTATATGTGCATATGTACATATCTACATATATGTATAGCAACGGATTTCATTCGAACAACTGTGGTGGAAATATCGGTACAGGACCGATAAGCCTTTAATTTTCCGATGACGCTCTAGCGAAAAAATCTGGATGCAAATTGATAGGTCACTGATCAATCTATAGTAGGTAAATGCCTAATGCTGGAAACGATCTAATAAATTCAGACAAGTTACGAGAGCTCCCGCCCAAACATGTGAGGTGTCGATTAAAAGCTTTATAGATAGTAGCCAAGTCTGCCAATTGTTCTTCTAGGTTATCTTCTGTTAATTGAGTGCTGATGGGAGTACGTGTGCAATTTGACAGAGAGAGGATACTTTTCAATGGGAAATGTGTCTTAAAGAGGAGTTCTAGGTACTAGGACCTTTGAGAGTTTAGCTGCGTCCTTGGTGGATTCTATTTCGCAGCAAAACTTACTCCAGGAAGTTCTTTAAGCATTAACTGTCTGTTTCTTTAAAATACATTTGCGTTCCTTGTACCGGTCCCAGTCAGCGGGGTACTTTATTCGGTGATTTGAGTTGAGAGAGAGAGAGAGAGAGATGTGATAATTTTTTTAATAATTTTTTGTAAACACTTTTTGGAGGCGGTGATGTGTAACCCAATTAGTATGTATATTATATTGTGGTACAACGCGAGACTGTCAACGATTCTCCCACTTTTAATATATTGATATATTTATCCAATTCTGTTGGCGAATAGCCGAGTTATACTCGTATGTATGTAAATAATCCCTAAGCTCTGCTCTGAACTAAAAAAGAAAAACACAGAGGATCGGAGGACCAAGTCCTGAAAACTCTTAATGAAATTAATGTCCCAACACTAACTAGGTAGATACTGCAGATTTGGCAGAGACAGAATCTTTTTTAAAAAAGGAACAGAAATAATAAAAATAATAAAATAAAAATTTAATTCTTTACTATGCTATTAGGCTATAATTAATAAATTGAATGTTTTTGTCAACCAGGCAGATGGCAATGCCATGCTAACTGATTTTTGTTTATACATCATATTGTATGTAAATATTTTAGTATAAAAATAAAACAAAATTCAAACTAATCTAATCTATTCCACTACGAAATAAGCAGTAAATTACTTTTAGTCATGGATAGTAGAATAATATTCATTACTGCTTCGAATGCTATTTCTGTCATTTGATAACATGCAACTACTAATTTTTTGATTATTATCGGCTAATTGCTGGCGTATTAGTTACAGAACGAATTTAGCTAATAATAGGTAGTGAATCAGCCTTAATTTTTTCCATTGCAACAAGACGAAATGCAAAGAATAGTTTTAGGCATACATTATGTTCAAAAAATAAACCGCTGCTGAAAGGATATATTAAAATGACATGTCATTTGCATGGTATATGTGGGAGTGTATCTAGCACTAACAAACAAGTCATTGTTTAACTTTGTTTGCCTGTTTTCGTAAGCTACAACAACAGCTTTCTTATGACATAAAACCACTCTATTGAGATCAGCTTGACTTCCACTTGGATGTAATTTCTTTGATTTTTTTTTGTTCACGTTCTTTCAATTGAATTATTCACGGTAACAGCGGGACGACGACAAGTAATGTTGGGCTTGGCATCGTGCTAATTCCAGTCAACGTGATGTTACTTTCGATGGCCACGGTGAGAGCTACATATGAAGGCCACTATTACCTAAAGCATGTAGCAAGAGTCCCTGCAGATATGTATCCAGCTAAACAAATAACAAATGCGCAAACGCGAAACGCCAACGTAGATGTATAGATATGCATGTCTATACTATCTACCCACTGTGGTAACCAGAAAAATAATAAAAACCGTCTACTGTCATGAAGTTGTTCTTCAGTCGGAGTCGAGTTGAATGACATAAATTGAACGGTACATTCTTTGTTTGAACTTATAATTCCATAGCGTAGCTCAGATACTTCTACGTATCTGCACTACAAAAAAAAAGACAGAGCAGAAAAAAATAAAATAAAGAAATTGGTTGGCATGGGTTGCAGAGCCCTACTTTGGAGTAAGTTGGTAATTTAATTAAATTACCATTATAGTGGGTATAGTGACGGACGGATACGTCCATTGGTATCAATTTCGTTCGCACAGAACTGTCAGATACAACTATGTAAGTATACCTGTATAGTCCAAGCCACTATCGACGACGTTGGACGGGGCTAGTTTAATTAATTCATGCGTAGAGAAGCATGATGGTATCCATTCGAACGTGGAACTGTCATCGTTTAGTGGGTAATTTAGAGTTTCTCGTGATCATGCCGTTCTCGTGTGTAATATATGTACATACATACATACATATGTATTCATCTGCGTATGTAAACGTAATGAAACGGTTCTTCTGTTTTTATCATTTCGCTATAATATATCGATTAACGGTGGCACTTTTGTTGTTAGTAGTGCTGCACTGTCAGTCGCTACAGTTGGAAATGCACTAGTGATTTTAAATTGCAGTGGTAAACTGTATATTATGTATAGATACCAATTACTTTTGTTTTAGACAGTGATCCTACTTAATTAATATTTGTGGTGCTATGTGGTTTCTCCTTCCTTAAAGACAATACCATCAAATGGTATATGGTTAAATCTTAATCATCCACAGTAATTGAAAAGCTTTAGGAATTAATATCGATATCTTTTAAGACGATGTTCAAGTGATCGGAAGATGCGATATTGTTCAATATCACCAGATGCAAGGTCAGATCTATTATTGAAAGGTTTGACAGGAACACAAGAGATGGAGGTGACACGGTTTAACAATGATCAGGATAGTACAGATCAACCTAGATCACAGCAAAGCCGCCAGCGCCAATTATATTTATTTCGTGGAGGATAAAAAAATAGACATCGTCCTGATACAGGAACCACAGGTATCTAATGGTAAGTACAAAGGACTCAGTCAAAAGACTTTATGCTATATAAAACAGAACCACAGAATGCAGAATGTGAGAATACAAACGGGTATCGGAGCTAGAAACAGTTTTAACTCTACCTACAGCAATATGTGCCAAACAGATGCGAACGGAGGGGACTTTCCTTAATGATTTTATAAGTGACGACGCGACGGAAGAACCACCATCCACACTAACTCGGTCGTTAGTTATAAGAGCGGAAGGAGAGAGTCGGGACCTACTGATGTGCAATGGGGCAGTGAAGACATTAATGTTCACCGTGAGTCATTGTTTGAATTTATTATAGAACATAACATTTTTATAACCAATAGAGGTATTGAATCAACTTTTGAAATTAGAAATAGGCAGGAGGTTGTAGATATAACCTTAACCAGCAACTCCAACTCCCTTGAGGGGTGGAAAGCTCTGAGGGAAGAATCCTATTATGATCACTAGTTGATTGAATTTGATTTAGAAAACAGCAATTGTGCTCCCTTTTCCACTGTTGCTTGACACGGATTTTCCGGGATGTACTACACATAGAAAAAACACATGATAAATAACAGTACTGGTATAATGGAACCTCCAGTAGGAATGATTACAGAAGAAAAAATTATGGAGGTCATCAGATCGTTCTCTCCCTTCGGTCATGTTACAAATTTACTACAATCACTCCAGTACTTCGAGAACTATTCCTCAGTAGTCTTTGATGGGGATACATATCAAGAACATGGCGAAAGACTTTTGACCAATAAGTCTCACCTCCTTCATCCTGAAAACCTTCGAATGGTTAGTAGACATGTACATCTCCAGCAGAACATGCTTACGCAAAGAATAAAAGCGTGGAGACAGCGCTGCATTGTGTCATTGGCTCAATTGAGAAAACGCTGAAAAGCAAAAAATACACATTAGCCACTTTCCTAAACGTTGAAGGCTCCAATAATGTCAGAACATATGCAGTTTGTAGGACTCTGACAAACCTCAACGTAGACCAAATCCTCAACTGGATAGTGAGCATGCTAGAGCAAAGGCATATTAAAACCGAGCTAGGAGGAACCCAGTTAAAAGTATATGCCTCCAGAGGCACATCGCAAGGTGGAGTAATCTCCCCTTTACTATGGGTCCTCGTTCTCAACGAAACCATCCTAAAATTGAGAAACAGCGGAATTAAAGACACAGCCTAGGCGGATGATGTGACACTGCTAACTACAGTAAAATTTCTTCCAACTCTTAGTGAGGAAATTGAAGGAGCCATAAAGACCTTGGATACTTGGACCAGGAACTGAAGATTGGTATTAAATCTCCAAAAAAGAAAAACGAGAAAAATGTGGCCTCTATTTAATAATCGAAGAACCGACAGACTGATACAGCAAGACAGGAATTCCCTATCTACCCTCATAGGAGTGATCACGAGGCACAACACTCTGCGGTACCACATGGAGCAACTATGATTGACCAATGAAGATTTTTGTAGAGGCTGGGATGATGGGGATATCTAAGAAGATACTACCCACTTCCTGTGTCATTGGTCAAGCCTCTGTTTACAAAAAAGGTTTTTCAATTAGGACGCCTCATTCATCAAATAGAATTTTTCAACAACGTTTGCAAACTATTCCAAATTTTTATAAAAGTTCCCATTCTCCTGCGATAATTTTAAGTTAGAAATGGCACAAACTGTTGAAAATGGGTCTACGGATTTACAGAGCAATGAATTGTTTGTTAATGAAATTAGTTTAGATAGCTACTCGTATAGTGGGATTAAACCTGCAGCGTAGGAAAGATGATGTGGGTTTACTAGCAACAGGAGAGTTTTCCTGTTTCCATCTAATATAGATCAATTAAAATGAGTCTTAACAGCATGCAGTACTTAGATCTGTCCGTTGCCAATAAATTGAGGAAAAAGTTAAACAAAACCTTTTTTGATTTATTTGTGTATTAATCTGCATTAATCTGAATGTACCATTCAACCTAGACAATAATATTATAAATGATTAGACGATAATAGACAAACTTCCGTCCTTCTGACCTAAGCGAAGTGAGGATAGCGACCTGACCTGAAAGCTTATCATCGTTTTCCCGAAACACAAGAAATGAGACCCCCTTAATTCCGCCCACTACAGTGTTATCAGTTTCCTCAATATTGCGTAGAAGACCATACATATCTGCCATATTGTGTGGATCAGTCTAGGAAAGTCCACAATCGATAAAATTTTCTCAAGTGGCTCAACTGATTAGTGCGTTGAACTACGGAGCGAGGGGTTCCATGTTTGATCCCCAGACAACACCTACAATTTTTTTCATGGCCCCACCTCTTGCAAGCGTCTGACAAACATCCGAGAGTAAAACTGTCCTGAAAAAGCTTCTCAAAATAAAAATTGCCTTTCGGATACGGCATTAAACAGTAGGACCCTTCCATTCGTGTAAAGAATATAACACGCACACGCACACGCACGCAAATTGTCTAGTGTTGGCATTCCTGTTAAACGCGTCCGTTTCTGTAGAATGACGATGATGAACACTCGTTGCTCCATCAAGTTCGGTATTGAGAATAACTCTTGTCAATCGCTGTTTC
This sequence comes from Xylota sylvarum, assembly GCA_905220385.1. Classification (NCBI taxonomy): domain Eukaryota; kingdom Metazoa; phylum Arthropoda; class Insecta; order Diptera; family Syrphidae; genus Xylota; species Xylota sylvarum. The sequence goes on along the minus strand of LR999958.1, from coordinate 64,268,464 downwards.
TTTGGGCTGAGAAGGCAATTGAGTAGGAAGGGTCTATCCCGAGCAAACACATCTCTGCATGAGATGTTGATCATCCCGATATATCCGCGGCCGTTTCGAGAAAAAATATGCTTTGCGAAATATTCGGTCCCATTTGCGTTGACGGGATTTGGATAAGAAGATTCAATAACGAATTATACGAGTTGCACTGCAATATCAACCTAGAGATGGGTAGGATATGTAGAGCGAATGGACACCAGCACATCGCCCCACAAAGTCTTTGAATCTAAACTCATCTTCTGGGCACCTGTCCTAACCTATCGGTTTTAAAATGAATTCCCTAGACGAGTACTTCTTCGAAGATCTTAACGATCTAGCTAGACTTGACTTAAGCAAAAACTGGATTAATGCCTAAACCGCGAACCATAATTTTTCGGTATGGGTTTACACCGAAACTGGTTGGTCTGTTCCAATTGTGAAGGCTCCATGTACTTAGGTCTCCGGTGCGGGTTGTCTGATTTTTCCATAGTGTTATCACAATGAAAGTTCTAAGTGTGTCCCAGTTGAGCGCTATCCTCTGAGCACCCAACCCGAGTGATAAGTACGAACCTTGATGGTACATATTTCAAAGAGCGGATAGTAGTTAATCGTCAAGATCGTGCAGTTTATCGCCCAGTGATTTTTTTGTAAGTTCCCGAGTTAAAGGCCGAAATCCAACGAGTTATTGATGTGATTATTCACTATCTCTGCGCAAATTAGTGAACTTGTGTAACACGATGAGACGGTGTTATTATCCAATTTCAGGGGTCTAGCCGCCATTATATAATATACATACATAGCAAGTGAGAATCGGATGTGAACATCTCCTCAATTCAGGTCGTTTCCAGCCAACTTTGCGGTTTCCTCTAAAATGGAAAGCTATTACCCCACCCATGGGAAATTAATTTGAATTGCTAGTAGGTAATCTTAATGCAACACACTTTCGTGCCAGTTCGCAAATTTTAAATCAGCCACGGAATAAAAAAATCCTCACACATCCATGAATGAATGAGAAACAAGAGTTAACTCTTTGGCAATCATGTTGAATTTGAATCCCACACCATTCAATGGTGAAGTTGTTTTGATTCGTTTCTTTCTGTTTGAATTTCTTCATGCATCGGCGCGTTTTTCCGACAACAGCAACGAAAAATAAAAAAAAAAAATAATAAAAAAAAATCTGATAATTATTGTGGACCAAAAATTTCACTTTCTCAGCATTCCGATGCGAACAACCGACGCGACGAACAAACGTAGGTATCTACCACGCCGAAGTCTGGTGTGCTGCACCTGCCCGTTACACCACTCTGAGCTACAAAATTTCATCGGACAGATACGTTTTTTTATGCTTAGCCCGTTTGTTGGGTCGGTCGATTGGTGGATGCCAATTGGACATGAATTGAAGCTGAACCGCTCTACAACCGTTGCAGTGGCCTGTTAGGAATATTCCAAGTTGGCCCAGTTGTTGTTGGTTGGATGGTGGTGCGGTGGAGCAGCTAAATGTGGAATGTGGTACTGCTTTCGCAGATTTATTAATTTGCATTTGCATTTACTGATATACATTTGTATTCATGAGGTACGTGAGCTATCTGAAGACCAGTAGTCGGTTATACAATGCAGCGATAGAAGCGGTATATGCTATGACAAATGATAGTAAAGAATGTTACACCGGGTAATACATTTATTCTAATATCGGTTGGATTTCTCAGTTTCTACGCAATGCAGAGTGCTTACAAAAAAAAAGAGAGTGCTTACTATTTACGATGTATTTCCTGTATGCAGGAGTGTGTCAGACTTTAATGAATTAGGGAGATTTACAAATTAATGAGTCAAACATGTTTATGTCTTCCGTAAGAGGCGTGGAAGCAGCCTAGACGTGTTCTGTTTGTTTTCACATTTCGCGTAGGTATTCGAGTATTTTCTGTGCTATGACTAGTGAAACGTCAAATGTGACAAATTGAACAACTTCGATCTTGAACGCAAAGTGTGTGAATGGAAGAAACAAGCTGTCTGTGAATCTTCTGTTCAGTGAGTAAAAACTTTTTTTGGGGTAGAATCGAGCTTTATTGTGGATTACTTTGGTTGTTCGCAATATGATAACGGAGCGATAAAAACAAATATATATATACATATGTACATACATATGTATAAATAATGTTGGACAAGGCACAGGGACATACATACATAAGTCCCGATGGAATGGGACATAAGTCCATAATTAGTTCCACTAAAACCCATAATTTTATAATGATCGTGTGTCCCTGTACCGTTGCACAATATCCTCGAAAACGGTTCGTTTCAAAGACTCTGCTTTACTCTAAGGCTCACAATCACAATAGAAGGAATAAACAGAAGGAGTTTACAAGTCAGAAAGGATAAGCCTTCTATACGTGCAGGAAAATAGGGACCCAAACCCGGCATCATCCACTGGATGTACACAGCCATCGTAGTTTGGTGGCCTCCAGTAGATAAGATCACGTATCTTAGGGACTGACCAGGATACAAAGATTATCATGTATAGGAACTACCAGTGTCATTAGAACTACGCCGACCGCAGCCCTTTGAAGCCATACAGCCACTGATCCCTTTAGACCTACACCGCTGCAAAGAGTGCCCTACTCTTAAAACAATCCAACCTTTGGAAAGACGGGAAAACGGGCCAGCACACTATAACGAGATGGATATACTTGGTTACCGAGACAGATTATACATATATCACTATCCGGCGACTTTGGCCTAAACGTTAAAACAATCTTCCCCTCAAGACAGAATTTGATAAACGGCAAGGCTATCAACCCGAATAATGTCTGGATTTCCACGGACGGGTTAAAGGCTGACGAAGGAGTGGGCTGGTATATATTCGTATGAACCCGAAATTGCACGGTCACTTAGACTTCCGAAAAACGGCGGTGTGTTCCAAGCGGAAGTATTAGTAATCGCAGAAGCGATACGAGAACTAACCACTAAACTGCACTCTAGAAAGATGATAGACATATACATCGACACAGTCGCCAAATGCAAACTGGTGAAACAATGCCATGTACTCACAGCACTTACAGCAAACCACAACGTTACTCTCCTTTGGGTTCCAGGATACAGCGGGATTCAGGAAAATAAATTGGCAAATGATTTAGCAAAAAAGGGGTCCGGCCAGAGTTCCCAAGGGGTCTTGATAATGGCCGTTACCTCTGTTCTACCGGCTCTACAAAAAAAGGTTTAGTTTAGGTTTAGCTTCTCACAAACATTCGTGTTGTGCATATTAGATTCTTTACACAAATCTACTACTACTGTTAAATTTTTTATTTCAGAAGTTTTTTTCATGACTCTTGGATGTTTGTCAGACGCTGTCGAGAGGTGAGGGCGTGAAAGAATTTAAATTTTTAATGAAAGGTCTAAAATATTCTTGCTCATAATCGGACTATGTAACATTTATTGAATGCTTAGGGACTATAAATCTTCGAAAATATGTGACAATTTAATATCGACGAAGAATGTACATTATGTAGTTTTCTCTTCTGGTTCATCTGAATGCATTTAAGACAAGAAAGATTGTGTGCATCTCTAATCGACCGTGGAGTAGTTATTCCGGTATGTTGTTTGGAATTTTATTGAAGATGCAGATTTTCTGAATCCAAAGATTACATAGTAGTTAACAATACGTAGATGGTGACGGTGACAGACAGTCTACTGTAAAGTGTAAAAGTTAACATTAGAAAATGAAAAAAAAAAACTCAATCTAATGGTCACTGCGGTGTAACGTATAGATATGTACCCATTTGATGACATTTTGTGAATTTGTTGTTGAAACGTCTCAGTGTGATTCACATAGGTCTTACTTTTCAGAAAATTTAGAGCAGGCTTTGGTCTCCTAAGAGAGATGACACGACCTGGGAACTTGGTTTGTCATTGTTTTGCGGTAGGGCAAGCCGCAGCACTTTGTTGAAACCACGTGACATTTACGTCCATTCCGTGCAATTCAGTCCAAATAAAATTTGTCAGCATGTCACAGTGGCAATCGGCATTGAGATGTACGAAGGTACTTTCATTATGTTAAAAAAAAAATACGGTCCGATGATCCCTTCTGGCTACATGGCACACCAAACTTTATAGTCACTTTATAAGGAAGCATCAGAAGTCTTTCTTTTGCTCGATTTTCAAGCTTGAGCAGTTTGTTTTTTTTGTAGTTTGTAAATGTGCAAGTATGTACGTACGACCCAGTTGTGTCTGCATATTCGTCAGCAGCCTGAACGGCTAGACGGATTTGCTTCAAACTTCATAATCTGGTGCTTGTGGGATGATCCACTAAAAATTTCACTAAAAATGGATTTTCTCGAAAACGGCTTCAACGATTTTGATAAAATTTTATATGTGAGTTAGTTTGGGCATATGCTACTAGATGGTATACCACTTTTGTTCGATTAATACGTACAACGGTAATAGTACAAACAGGCAGTGTCTCTGCTATTTATTTAGCGATTGGGCTTAAAATAAATATCTGAGGTGGGTATGACAATTGGAAAAGGATATGACGTACATATGTACCAAGTTTTATATCTGCCAAACCCACTTTTTAAAAACTTTACTTTTTAAAAATTTTTACTGGAAATTAAAAAGAATTATTAAAACATAATTAATAGGCCTTGAAGTTCTCTTACTTTTTTTGAGGGCGTTTTTACAAAAAAAAAAAAGATTAATGAGATTAATGTTATTAGTTCCATCAAAAATGCAGAATGCCATGCCCAATTTATTAGGCCCACTGTGTAAGACGAACAACATTTGAATTTCAGTGCTTATAAGGTTTCAAACGTGGGCGCCGTGGCTCAAGTGGTTAGTGCGTTGGACTACGGGGCGAGGGGTTCCAGGTTCAATCCCCAAGCAACACCTAAAATTTCTTTCACGGCCCCACCTCTCGCGAGCGTCTGACAAACATCCGAGAGTAAAACTGTCATGAAAAAGCTTCTCAAAACCAAAAACTGCCGTTCGGATCCGGCATTAAACAGTAGGCCCCTTCCATTCGTGTGAAGAATATAACACGCACAGCACGAGTGGTTATGAGAAGCTAGGCCCTGGGTCCCATGGACCTGTCGCGCCAAAAATTTGTTTGTTTTTTATAAGGTTTCAAACTTATAGTACGTGCGGGATAGTACGTGCTCATAATACTGTAAATTTTTAATCACACTTTTAATCATTACATGTAGTTTTCATTCTTTGTAGTCGGTGCATTAGGTTTATCATATCCAGAATTTGGAGTAAGGCATTGTTAGAATAACCATGAAGACGAGTAGCTATTTCTAAGTACTTATTTGTTTTAGCTGATGGTGGAATCGAACAAGATGCTATTGGTAAAAGTGGCAAAGTCAAATCTGCTTTCATCAATTCCAACTTCCACATTTAAGCGGCTAAATCCTTCTTCTTAGCTTAAAATCTCATCTATATGGATTGGATTCCAATTTCTTTACAAGTTAATGAAAAGTAGAGAGTGTTTGTACTACGACACGTTCCCCGGTGTTATATGACAGCAAGGACTAATATGTGCAATTGCTTCTACAGATAAGGCTGAATACCCTGCTCAGAAGTGACACTGCGATCTCTTCTAGTTTGATGTCGAAATCGTACTGGACTGCCAAACTCAAAAAATTAATTTTCTTTAGTTCATAAAAGGATAAAAGTTCACAAAGGAAAATGCTTTTCGACTAATCATTTTGCAGCCGCAAATTGCAAATTCATACCCAATGCCACTCACGGACTAATTAATGATAGATATCAATAAACTAGATTTGTGAACATTTACAGGAGCAAACATCGACCTTGGCCATTTCTTAATTATAACCAATTATTGAGTTTAACAGTCCATTTGAGAGAAGCTGCAAGCCACAAAAAGAAAAAAAGAAATTCAACTTTGGGTGCCTTATGCGGAATGCCAACAACCAGTAGAGCTAGTTTCGCGCCATCATTCAAGAAGTAGTTGTATAACCAGCATATGTAGGTAACCAATTACCGCCAAAAAATAACTTCTGGTTTAATGATGGATGCTGTCTTGCCAAATATGCAATGCAGTAGGTACTACTCACAATTGAGTGTATGGTTACCTACATCAGTTATATTGAATAAAACAATTTTATAATTCGCTAATAATCGAATGACTAATGCAGATAAAACAGTATCTGGATGGCAGTACGTGACCTCCAAGAGTGAACCTAGCCTTTCTTGATATGAAGGTTTAGGTTGTGATATATTGTGCCCAGTGGGCCACTTTTGGTAAGCAGAACTGTCGCTGTTGGATGAACCAAACGTAATGTTACGGTGCCCAAATTAACAAATATAATAATAGTAGAAAAATTGATGAGCAACTCAAAGATATTGAATAAGTTGTCGACTCAAAGTCTTATAAGAATGTCTGCTACTGGTGTTAAGCCTGGAATTTAGGATCTTTGCAATTATGTATAAATAAAATGTGGTCACTAATTTGCAGAAAGAAATCGTTGTTTTCAAATAAAGCAAGCAGAGAGCCCAACTTTGGTCAAAAACGAAATAGTTCCTTCCTTGAAGGTGATGGAAAGAACTCCGGTACGAAATCATCAATCAGATTAAAGTTAGGGTTAATAGCTTTAAATATACTATATATGTATATATATACCAAAACATACAATCCGTTTGGAAAAGATCGAGTGATACCTTAGCTGCATACCCTAATAAAGTAAGCATGGTGTTTTGTATCATTTTAACTTGCACCTATACCTATACTAAACGGCTGCAGGTGGACACGAGGTTGAATCGAAGCCTGCAATCAAATATCTGGGTATAGTGTTAGATTGTAGGCTTACCTTCAAACAACACCTAGAGCATGTAAGCGAGAAAGCCTCACGCATTAATAACGCCCTCATGAGGATAATCCTAAATGTAGGAGGACCTAGGTATAGTCGAAGACGATTGTATGCAAACGTAATTAAGTCCGTAATCCTATATGCTTCACCAATTTGGGCAGGAGCTATGAAGACCAAGTCGTATAGGAAAAAAATCGAAACGATGTACAGACTATGTGCCTTGAGAGTATGTAGTGCATATCGTACAGTGTTTAGCGACGCAGCGAATGTCATCGCGGGAATGGTCCCCATTGACCTGCTATCAGATCAAGCGCAGAGAATCTACGAAAAGAAAAGCGACGGAATGAACACCGCTGAAGGCACTAATGGCATAAACGAAGCTGAACGAACTGTTAGTCTAGGCATATGGCAGCAGTTCTGGAATGCATCTGATAAAGGTCGATGGACGTACCGAATTATCCCGACAATAAACGATTGGATAGAGCGGAAGCACGGAGAACTAAACTTCCACATTACTCAAATGCTGAGTGGGCATGGATGCTTTCGTGCTTACCTACATAGGTTCAAACTCGATGACACGCCCAATTGCCCAACTTGCGAGGGAATACCAGAAAACGCTGAGCATGTATACTTTGAATGCCCACGATTCCAGCCTCAGAGAGAAATCCTGCACAGGGATCTGGAAGCTGTACCAAACCCTGAAGACATTGTAGGTCACATGCTACAGACTCGTACACAAAATACATCTCATGTGAACTTAGACGACTGGAGCGGGAAATAGGCAGAGATGCAGAAACAAGAAGGAACCAAGAGACTGGTCATGTAGAAGAAAGAAAGAATTGCTAAATCCTGCCCCGCGAAGAAATACCTGGAGGTAGTACCGCGGGGTATAGAAAAAGATTTGAAAGATTTAAAGGGAGGTGGTTTTAGTCAGTAGAAATCTGGCATGCTGATCTGAGTATTTCGTCAGTATCTTTTAGAAGATTTCCCCTTCCATATATATAAAAAAAAGCCTAAACGACTGAACGGATTTGCTTCATATCTGGGTTCTGTGATCCGTAGAGACGAATTTGGAAATTTCATTCTAACCTCAAAAATAAGGGTACTTTACTTAAGGCAGATTTCACGATTTGATGTGCCAAGTTTTGAAACGGCCACGTCCACTTTTCCAAAATTTAATTTAATCAAAATGTTTACTAGAAATCGAAAAAATTTGTTAAAACAATATTAATAGGCCTTAAAGTTCTCTGAAGCTGAACACTATATATGGCCACGCCCATTTTTTGAAGGTGTTTTTACAAAAAAATATAGAATTTGTGAAATCTCCCAGAAAGCATCAGTTGAATGTTATCAATTCCATCAAAAATGCGAACGCCCACTTTATTAGGCCTCATGTCAAGGACAAGAGTTTCAGTGCTTATAAGATTGTAAACTTATAACATTAAGGTGCAAGTACGTACGACACAGTCGTACACTTTATTTTTATTGAAGATGTTATATGCAAATTTTCATCGACATCGGTTTTCGGTGGACGTGGTCATATATAATATGGAAGTGAATTGTATATAATTTAGATACCACTCCATGGACATGTTATTTGTAACATGTCATAGATGTTATACTTAAAGAACTAAGCAACGTAGGGTTAAGCATCACTGCTTATTCGGATGACGTAGTGTTATGAGTTCAGAAATTATCTAATCAGCTCTTAAGGGTACGGGGACAGGTATACATATACACGAGGAATATAGACCTACACGTGACTCTGAAACTTCCGGATACAGGTACTGTGTTCCAGGCAGAGGCTCTAGGTATACTGAAAGTTGCGGAATTACTTGAGATGGGATCAATATCCGACAAGAATGTCGCCACATATGTACATTTACAGTCAGGCTGCGCTAAAGGCATTAGAGTTTTACGTCACTAAATCTTAAATCGTCTGGAGTTGCCGCACAATGCTCAGGGAATTATGTTCGCAGATCCGTGTTAAATTCTATTAGGTACCTGGACATTATGATATACATATGAAGACCGAAAAAGGAGCAGACCTCCCACAAAGTGACATAATTGAGGGCATAAACCACTAATAAGTGAATTATTCTTGATAAAATCATCAATATGGCCGATGATCAAATGGCTTGCGTTAGATCGAAAAATATAATATAATAATAAAACTTAGCAGATCAAGGCTAAGAATAGTGACAGGGATACTCTCACTCTCTAAATGGATTTATTCAGGTATTGCAATTCATACACATCTATGTACTCTCCTAATGCCAAGTCAATTTCCGAAGTAGACTTAAATATATTGGAAAATGCTTCTTTAATAACTTTGAAGGTGGTTTTATCCTTGAACCAAGTTTATGCCATATTTAGGTTCTGTATGCAAATTAAGTATATGGGTGAATTGGTTAATGTTTCTTACCGCGAAAGGTACCCTTATAACCTATTCAACCTTATCTAATCTAGCCCAGTCTTTAGCTAACTGCCTTCAGTTGCGCACTCCAACTCCGTTAAGGTGCCTCTCTACTTGTTAGCTTTAGTTTAAATATTAGGGAATTAACTACCGAGGTTAGGTATTGCTTCGACCTTTCTTTTGTAGTATAAGGTATGAATATTGGAAGCCTTTACGTGAGGCACTGGGAGGTTCATACATATGTACATACATTTTAACTATAAGCTAACTCGTATAAAGTACACTCATCGTATTTGAAGTGGAAAACAACCATATATCGGTTTCAAAGATATACATATGTACATACAGCGAAACGTTGGAAAATTAAATTAAGACTAGTTATACTAAAACGTTATTACTACGGTTTGGCATAACAGCTGGTCTTAAAACTCGGAATACAAGACTACCGCTATATATAACATTGACTTTTTCAGTTCTCTTATAATGCTCAGTAATTGAAGATAAGCAGCAAAACAGAACAGACTTCGAACTCTGTCGAAAAACAAAAAATACTTTGAAAAATTATAAGTTTTGTAAACGAACGGGACAAAAAGGAAGTAAATATAACTAAGATCTCTATGACTTGTAGCATATAATCTACGTAAGTAGATTTAGAAAAGCTAAGAACAGGTGGCGGTGCAGAAAGTCCTAAACTCCCTACCCCACAATTGAGAACGAAACAGACAATGGGCGAGAAATAATAGTGATTTTATACCACATTAACATTTTACTTACCACTGAATCTGGTCTATGGATCGTATACATTTCAAAGCAAAGGTCAACTTACCTGAAAATAAAAAGAATAATTAATTACTAGGCACGATTTTTATTCCTTTTCAGTATCATTAGAGCAATAAGGAGAAATCAAACTAGTTGTCAACCAAAACTTGTGAGTAAGTAACTTCAAAAGTTATCTAATCCACGAAAATACTTTCAGAAAATATATACAGTAGTCAAACTTTACACTTAGTATGTACATACATATGTATGTGGTCGAATAATTTGCTTTTAAATCAACTGGATAAAAATGTAGAGAATCTACCGACTAACGCAATTGATCCAGAAGAAAATAAAATGTTTTGCTCTAGTCACATCGCCAATTCTAGTTTTGCAAGAAAGTGAGTTTGAAAATAAAATAATAGAAAATATACATCATCAAATATAAATTTATTTTCATTATCCATGTAACAGGAAGGTTATAAAAATTAAGTAATAAACTAATTTTTAATCACACAACGTCAGATAATCATCTTTATGACTCACAACTATGGCTTCATTTCACACTAACGACTTTCGTTTACAATTAAAATTCCTACCGACTAACTTAAAAAAAAAAAAAAGAAAACACTTCAGTAAAATGATAAATGACTTCGCAATACAAATCTGTCAAATAAAATCCTACTAATTGTTAGCGAAAATTTGCATTGATAATTTGGTTAGGTCACGTTATCTTATACAGCAAGTATCTAGTAAATCTAAAGTGAAAGCAAATATAATACGCCCATTAAAAGTACGAGCATTAATCCTCTGCTTTATTTGATGTTAACTACTGGTACTTCAGTTTAGAGCTCCAATGAAAGTAAGGAAATTGTTTAGCTCATATTTGAAAAAGCATTTAAATTTTGAGACTGTCCTTCATTAATGCACTACAATAGGTAGATTATTTATGTGGATACTATGATTAACAACATAGGTAATGGAAATATAGATGGACGTAGTCTACAAAAATTAGTCTTTCTAAAATAAAGCCAACAAACCTCTATGTACGTAGGCATAGACGTATAACGATTTATGACTGAACTCCCCTAAGAATTCTAGCAACTAGACAACATCTTGCAAAACACCTCTTTACGAGGTGATTTATCGCTTTGACTCAAGCGACTGCGTAAGGGAATTAGGGAAGTATTTTGTAGGAAAGTAGGGAAAAAGACAGGGATACTGTAGAAGCAACCATTAGGAACGCCTGATGAAATCGATGGGAACCCCCGTAGCTATACCCGTAAAAATGAAACCCTAAAAAAAGCATACGAAAAGGCCTGTCCTTTATGGACGATAAAGAATAAAAAATCTCCACCATGGTGGATAAAGATCTCGTCGGGATCAGGAAGAAAACTAGGGAGTCATTGGGAGCTTTATAAAACCAGTCAAGGGAAATTCAAGAGTGCAGTAAACAGTGCTAAACCCACCTATTAGTCTAACAACTTTCTTGTTGAAAACCTTCGAAAAACTAATGTACGTCAACAGATTTGGCCGCAATGTTATCTCCACAGCGCAACACGCATATATTAAAGGCAAAACATGCTCAAACACTCACCAATGCGATCGTGAGTATGCTGAACAAAAGTAATATTAATGTGAGACTGGGTGACAGCCATTTAAAGGTCATTGACTCTAGAAGCACGCCAAAAAGAGGAGTCGTCTCTCACTTGCTATGGGTTCTAGTCATCAACGAAATACTTCTGATACTGGGAAACAGGTGGTAAGATAGTTGCTTATGCAGACGATGTAGTGCTGCTGGCAAGAGGGTGGCACTATCAGCGAATCGAATCTTCGGCAGAAGGTGGGGACCAAACCCTAGGATAATCCTGTGGACGTATACGGCGATTCTAAGATCAATACTCACGTATGGGAACGTAGTCTGGTGGCGAGCTACATACAAAACAAACAATCTTAAGGCAATGACTAATATGCAGAGGCTAGCATGTATAGGCACAACCAGCGCAAAGAGAACAATGCCGATAGATGAGTTGGAAACAATCCTTAACAAGCTACCGCTAGGCTTGTGCATGCAAGAGTACCTTGAAGATTAGCCAAACAAGCTTTGAACTCAAACCTCGACTGGCATACACAGATCTTAACGGCGTACACAGATCCTAAAGAACCTCGTAGGCGAAAACGTGATATCACCATTTTTATTGTCAGGCGGCTATTAAATCAATTTTTGCTACAAAAAACAAGTTCAAGCTAGTCTGACTTAAAGTTCTTATCTAACAGCACAATGTAAATCTCTGTTGGGTCGCTGGTTACAAGGATCAAGCACTACAATGTGTCACACCTCCACTCTCCACCCTCAGGGAGTGAATCGAACGTAAGATTCTAATGACTGCCAATAGTAGGTAGAAATCCCTTTCCACATGTGATGTATAGACCACGATACGACAAAGTCAGAACCAACAAACTCATACAAAATGACAGGAAAACGCTGTCAATTTTAGTAGGTGCACTTACTGGCCACAATCTTCTAAGAAACCACATAATGAAACTTCAACATAACGATGACAACATATGCAGAGGATGCGGTGACAAAAAGGTTTACTAGGATACACCTCACTACCTGTACCACTGCCCAAGTCTATGTCAATGGAGGAACAGAACACTATGAAGATGTTACTTCCAGGACTTACAACTATCTGATGTCTCATTTCACAATTTTTCAAGGTTTTTGAGGACATCACGATTGTTTGAGATCCTATTCACCAACGACCAGTGGGTCCAAACCTCCCATTGGGCATCACAATGGGTCCACAAGGATGAGGTGGAGCCTTACTTCCCTCAACAACCCACCTAACTACCTAAAACAGCTAATACGGTGTCTATTTACTCGCAGTATAAGGGTGCTTTTGGCAAAGCATGAGATTTGTTATCGAAATAGGTTCTATGAATCAAGAGGGCAGATTTTGTTAGAATATGGTTGGTATTCGCTACGCTCTGGAGCCATTCTTAGGAAGCCTACGTATGTTTGGTATCCATTGTTTAGCTTTTCTCTAGTTGATACGTGTATTTGTTTAAAGTTCTTAGGACAGGTGGGAATTAAAACTACGACTTTTGTGTTACAGATATGCCGTCCGACATAGCAGCACTAGAACATCCGCTGAAGTATAACATTTCTAAGTCTGAGCCAAAAAGGTATCATAGACAATAACTAGTAACAATATTTAGCTTCACTTCGCGGCAAAAATGCCTACATGATGAAGATTTCCATCCAAATGCTATCCCAAAGGCTGCGAAATATATTATACAGAGCAGGTAGGAGCTACTAAGTAGCTGCGACTTTAACAGTCAGCCTGTACGCAATCGAATTCACTAAGTTCTTTGGGCGTGCCTGGTCACAATTGGTCGTTGTGGGAAAGTAAACCTCGTATAAATATACAAGTAGAAGCTCGGGGTAGGAGTTTTTAGACACTAAACCTTAGATAGGTTCTTGATTTTGTACAGATAGTGGATACTAACGGGGACATGACAAAGAATGTAATATGCGTATTTATAAAAGATCCGTAGGATACATATTTTCTATTTTCTAGTCGAAGGGACTAAAGATAGTTTACAAAACAAGTATGAACGACGGGTTACAATACTGAAAAACAATTTCTTTGCAACTGTCCTGCTGTTTTTTGCGCCATGGTTTTTGAAGCCGATACCAAAGGCTCATTACTGTAAAGCCTACTTTAAAGCTTATTGAATTTGAGTGCTCCAGTGGTATTTTTTTTTATTTTCCTTAAAAATAAAAATTTTGACCACCCACCATTTCTCTACTCTTGTTATTGCTACAGAGATTTGAGATTTGATACTAACGAGAAAATTTCTATATCAATAGCTGGTTTGAAGTATCTGGCCATGAGGTAAGATTAGACATTAGCCATATGAAATACTTATACGAAAACCAACGTTACTTCCATATAATGAATAGGGTGCCTGGGTGTCTAGCACCTCGACTGAAAATTGCATTGCAACGAGTGAGTAGGGAAAACAGTGTTTAGGGAACAGATTCCCAGTCATGCTGATGGATCATACTTCAGCTTCTCCGAAATATTTTAATCCCTGATCTATATATATAAACGGATTTACTCCGGGAGGATTTTCGAAGAAATTGACTGGTTCTACGTAGTTAAAGTAAAGATGAGCATATAGTAAAATTCCTGTATAATTAATTTTTTTTCAATTGGGACACTCCATTTTATCAACGTGACGTTTTAACTCGCTTCTACATGAACTATATATAAACTTCACGATCGATTGCGAGTACTTTAGGCACACTAACTTCAATTTTCGATCCTCGTACTCGTCTAGATAAACAAGAAATTGAAAGTCTTGTGTGAAAATTTCAATCAACATAAGTACTTCGTAATGTTCCCGTACCAACAAGACAAAGAAACGCAAGGATTGGCGAGAATATTGCGGCTGCAACTGCGCGTCAAGTGAGGTCCCAAATTGGTCGACTCCCCGTCAATCTTAATAATTGGGCATCTCTGTGCCTAGTTTTTGTCGAATTTTATCGCTATGACCCAAGAATTGAAGTGGAACGATCATCAGCTGCGATGTAATTTCAGGTATAGGGCCATGTTCAGGCATGTAAAAATGATCCTGATTTTCATCGCAAAATTATTATCCGCGAGGAAGCCCATTTCTACCTGAATGTCTTCGTTGATAATCAAAATTGTCGCATTTGGGCAAGTCAACAACTTGAAGCCATTCACGAAACGCTATTACACCCACAAAAATGGATTGTCTGCGGGTTTCAAGTCAGAAGGGTCATTATTTTATATTTCTTCTTCAATGGTTCTGGCAACAGACTGACAGTCAATGGAGATTGCTGTCGGACTATGCTGACATGACTATTTTTGGTATAAATTGGAAGTTGATGACTTGGATTATAAATGGTTTCAATAAGACGTTGTTACATGCCACACAGCTGATCAAAATAATTATTGAATTTTAAATTCAGTGATCATGTTACCTCCAGAAATGGACCAGTCAATTAGTGACCTCGTTCGTGTGATTTGATGCCTCTGGACTTATTTCTTTGAGGCTGTGTCAAGTTTATGGTTTATGCCAATAAGGCAGAGTCTTACGACGGCCTCAGGACCAACATTGAATGACAAATTTTTGGGGAAAAAAAAAATGGAAAATTGGGTCACCGCATTTCCACCCTCGCCATGTTAAGAATCCTGTAGGTCATACAAATTTTTAATGTGCGTTAGATTTGTAGCTTCATCAAAAATTCGCAACTGTAATTGAACTTTGCATACAATTGTCCATCCATTATCAAATTAGCCAAGCATTACTTCAAGACCACCCTAAGATCGCCTTACTTGGCATCCGTCCATTACAGAATACCTTCTTTATGGAAAAACCACAATTACACACGAATGCAATTCCTTAAAAGCATAATAGCTCCTCTACTTACGCCCCGGCTATAGTACAATTTCAATTGATATTCCGTTCAGGTCGAATGAATAAGACTTTATGATCGATTCGCCTTTCTTAGATTTCCTGTTTCCATCAAAGTTTGAATGACATGTAGGGTAAACGACCGTCACAATATTGTTTTGCAAGAGCACAACTCAAAAACAAATGACTGGTATAACTTTCGATTATACAACAGTAACGTACAAGGAAACAGTGTCTATAGTGTTTGACATTGAAAATTGCACCGCTGAGTGAGCTTTATGCTACCGCAAGCACCTTTATTGTGGGAAATTCACCACCATATGGGAATTTTTGCCCTCCCATGATCTGCATGCTTACGAGTACGTAATAATTTTCATGTCGTCGCCATGAATAAATGAAAACAAAAAATTTTTAATACATATTTCAATGAATTCAGTAACCCAGTTATAGTGCGTGCAATGTCATGCACCAGTGACCGGGTATAGTCTTCAATGAGCTATACCATAGTGTTATTGACTGCAAAGGTATGTATCTAGATACATACATAAGTATGTACAATGCATTGGTCCAATTTTATGACTCTACTTTGGTTAACGAATTTTTCAAGGTTAATGAACAGAGTGCGAATTATATGTATATTGTGTGAGTTTAATGGTTTGTTTCTTTGGGCACTATTTGCAATTAATTTAAATTTATTAGGCAAGCAATGAAATAAAAAAAAAAACAGTGTATTGTTTATTGAAGAATTAAAAACTGTTTAACCTACAAAATGAAAATGATTTACTTTATAAGTTCAAGGTATCTGCGTCCGTTGAGGTTGCAAGCAATAAAAAAAATTAATATTGCTACGAATTCACTAATAGCGAAAAAGACTACGGAGCTTTATATCTGAATTATGAATTTTACGAGCTACACTAAAAGACGTACAATTTATTTATGTATACAATCATTCCAAATACGAGGAGGTAAGTTTTTAATAATCCTTCACCCGACATCAGTGTTGAACATTGGAATGTATTATAGGTGTTGAACCAGAAAAATCGTTCAATCTAGCTTACTACAACTCCCTCCAATGGGATTTCATTCTTTTATTTGTCGATTTGTTCCTTGTTTATTTATACCTGGCTCTTTTACCTTCTTGTTTCGGATAAAGGTGAGCTGAAGAGATGAACACAGCATTTCGCTATGGTTCGGCACCATTTAAATAACACCTCCATGAACTCAAGCTCAAATGAGTTTCCTGAAGCAACAAATTCTCTAATAAGAATCCAATCTATTAGCAATAAATTGATGGTAATTAAAATTAGAGCAAACAAAAAAAAATTGGTGGTCAATCCTTTGAAAACTGAGGTTGGTCTATTCAGATCTCCGATGAAGTAAAATATAAGAAACTTCTTTAGACAAAGCATGTGAAGTCGAAGACATCCAAGGCACTCTCAGTTTTCCGGCAGTATAAAGGTGCTTATGGCAGAACATGGGGCTATTCAACGGTTTTAAATTTAGCGCAATAGGTCCATTCAACACAAGGCCTATCTTCTCACAACCATTCGTGTTGTGCGTGTTATATGTTTTACATGAATGGAGGCACCTACTATTTAATGCCGTTTCCGAAGGGTAATGTTTTATGTGAGAAGCTTTTTCATGATAGTTATATTCTCGGATGTTTGTCAGACATTCGCGAAAGGTGTGGCCGGGAAAGAAATTTCAACTGTTGTTTGTGGATCGAACCTCGATACCTGTACTCCGTAGTCCAACACACTAACCACTTGAGCCACGGCACCCACTACGGGTATCTATGCTAATGGCCTACCGACTATATTGTTTAGAATATGTGGAGCGGTTGTAGTACCAGCATCTGCGGCGATAGTTATTCTAAAATAGTTCGAAAATGCAAGAACTCTTTCAATTTCGTCGCAAGTCTGAACCTCCGACTCTTGTGTGGGTTCCAGGTCACACTGGAATGGCAGGAAATAAGATCTCCGATAAGTTTGCTAGGCAAGGCTCCAGAGAGTGATTTTTCAGTATCTGAACATGTATTGAGTCTTTCCGTGTCTTCGATCAGGGCCTGCATTGACTATTGGGTTTTTTACAAATACAATTGTGTATAGTACGGCTCAACAAGATGCCAGTAAATTAAATGCCTGCTTTCGAACGTTTATAAGAAATCAGCGACATTCATGCTGTTTCTCATGAGAAATGACTGTGGAGAAGTTATTGGCGTTTTTAGAGGACACTTTTCTTTTGCCAAGCTTCTTAGTGTGCTCGGTTTAAGAAATACAACTGTCTGCGACGCTTGTGGAGAGGGCGACACAACTGTTATAGGTCTGCCTTTGCTCAGATCAGGTGGCAGATCTTCAGTGCTGATGCTCTAAGATCATCATCACTGAAGTGCGTGTTTCCACTAAATGGGTAAGACTAAGTCTTTCCCGGTAGTTTAATGGACCTATTGCGTGTTTCCTAACCCTAAAAAATAATAAAGTATAGGCGGGTTGAAACATCAAAAAACCGCAACTAACGTCACGGATAGCTGAGAAACCCTCAGAACCTGGATAGATTGTGAAGTGAGACATTAGATAGTTCTTGTACTGTTCAGTTCCCCAATTGACATAGCCTTGGGCAGTAACACATGTAGTGATGTGTATCCTCGTGAACCTCTTCGTCACCACATTCTCTGCATATATTATTGTCATCGTTGAGTTTTAGTTTCATTGTGTGTTTCCTTAAAAGATTATGGCCAGACCTACCAATATCGACCCCGTTTTCTTGTCATTTTATAGGAGTTGCTTGGTTCTGTCTTTGTCGTATCATGGCTCTCTTGATACCTACATATATAGTCACCGATCTCCACCTTAAGTTTTACGCGAAAGCGTCGAACTAGCTTGGACTTGATTTCTGTAGCAAAAATTACTTAAAGGCTTTAATGGACTATCAATAAAAATGGTGGTATCATCCCGTTGTATTGCCATAATTGACACCATACTGAGTGCCTTTGTTACTTCCAGTACCTCCGATTGGAAGACACTGCTGCAGTCAGGAAGTCTTATCGAGCTGTGTATGTTTATTTCCATCTTTAACCCGTCTGTGTAGATACATATAGATTTGTCTTTTGTTGGTTTCTTGGGTTCCTTGTCTGCAGCTTCCCCTTTAACTCGCTGCTTTTTTAACTTTTTCATTGACATTAAGCTTTCAATTAAGTTGTATGTATGACTCCTATGTACCTTGCACTATTAGATACATATCCTTAGAGATGCTCCCTCAATAGCTGGTAGTGTGAATGGGGGTATGGCTCTTTTATTAGTGAATAGCATAAGTTCACAATGCACAATGCCTTGTCCACGTGTTAAGTATCTTTAATGAGTTTTCTAACAGTTCACTGATATTGGGTGACAAGTTACTTCTTGCCATCAGCACTACATCGTGGCTCGATTTGGCAGCTTTTGTAATGAATACTACTTTTACATCGCTCGAGTGTCATCTCAAGGCAGGCAAAATGAACATTTTCTTATACGAGTAAGTAACAGATTTGGTTCCATTATCCTGTCATTTACCCTACCCAATGCTTTTTGTAATTTTACAATTGTCTTCTCAATTGCTCAATTGCTTCTTAAGAGTGAACCAAGAACTCTTCCTTGCGGTATATCTGGTGTTATTATATCTTGGAATTCTAAAAATTCGTTTCTGTATTTTGCACGGATAAGTCTATTCGTTAGGTATATCTCTCTATAAGTGTTTAGGCAGAACTTGCCAGTAGTTTGCATTTAAAGCTTTTGAGCTTGTAGATTAAAAGATTGGGAGTTCCGCGCGAAGAGGGTGATAAGAAAACTATAAGAAAGTGCGACCTAGGAAACTTACTTGACATTTGCAAGATAAGCAGGTTTATTTTCTGATTAAATTAGTTTCATTAGTTGAGGAATACACATTAAGTTTAGATCGATTGGTAACTCATTGTATTTGTTCAAGAAGGCTTATATTTAGTTTAGGATTTTAATAAACATATTTAGTGCGAGTTAATGAGGCATTTGGCCAAAAGTTTGTAACAAAAAGACAAAGAATGTTAAGGTACATACTCACGCTACGATTATTAGTCACCAAGGGACTAAAAGCAGGATATTTACTTTTCTTTGATAGGACTTTAAACTAGACTATGTCTATTAGTTTTTTTATTTTCTGTTCTTCAGTAAAGTGGTTAATAGATTATACACTAAAACTGGTAACTGTAATTTTATATCCAATGCACAAGCAACCTTTCACTGTTCATTAGTATTTCCGTTACTAAAGAGTGGTAACAATAGTATCTACGCCTATGCGTGCATTATTTACTGTAAAGTGCAAAGTGGTTATTCCTCTTGTCCCGAAGCACATATTTATTATTGGACTGGATTGTGATCTCAGACTTCAACAATGTCGCACTTTGTACATTCATTAAGTTTCTCACTTATCACTTATAAATTAGTTTTCCTGAGGCATACACCTGTATACACTTTTTTTTCAAGCCGTCTAAACAATATGACTCAAACCGTCGTGGAATGTTGCAAAAAAAAAACAAAAACAAAATATTATTCGAAACGTGATTCCAAAATAAAGCAAAGCGATATACGAGTATTAATTGTTTTCCAGTCATACACTATGTACCTTCGGATTGTAATTACTTTGTGTATACCATATTACATACTAATTAAACGACCGTTAAGTGTCAAAACAAAGTCGGGCTTGATTTTTGTTTTATTTACTGAAGCCTTAGCCTACTTTATTTGGTCCCGGGGTTGTTTATATTGTTTATTACAAACTTGGAGGACATCTTTCTTTTCATTGCTGATTCAAGTTGAATACGCGCCATGTTTTATAGAAAGAGTCATGCTTAAGCTTTTACCTTCGTTTTCAATCCTATTTTATTGAAAAAATCCCCGAAACTGGAAATATTATTATTCAAGGGTACTCAGATTTGGTTGATAGAGAAACAATGCGCAGATGTAATCTGCAGCCGTTGCTGGCACATTCTATTTAGCCAGGCCAGAGATAATGCAACTCACGAAAGCATGGATTTTGATGAAGCAGATGAAGATATCCTCGGTCATTTCGAGATAAAAATTTTGCGTAAAAGATTCGGTCCAGTTTGCGTTGGCGGGTTATGGAGAAAAAGATTCAACGTTTGAGATGCCTAGGACATGTAGAGCAAAAGGACATCAGCGCTCCGGCCTGTAGAGTCTTCGAATCAAACCCGAAAGGACAACGCAGTAGAAGAAGACCTCGACTCAACATCAGTGGCGTGCACAGTTGCAGTGCGCAGCTGGAGACAGTAAGCTAAGAACCAGGCTAACGGGAGATGCTTGTTAGTGCAGGCCCAGATTCACCCCGAAGTAAGTAAGTGAAAAGTCTTCTTGAAACTGAAGAGTAGCTTGCTTGGTAGCGCAAAATCCTCATTTAGTCGAGGTCTAGGATGATTTGGCTGTAATTTATGTATATACGATCTGCAGACAAAAGCTGACGCACTGTGTGAAGTTTGTACGGAAACATCTTTAATCTGTTCACCAAAATTCACTATAAAAATCGTCCATTTATGCCCAATTGCGGTGTTTGTCCACTAGTTGATGTTTGAGGCTCTCTTGAACATCTTCAGCCCCAGTAGGAATATTCTCAACAGAACGGCTGTTCCGGGTTCAGCCACGTCTGTTTCTGTACGGTGTTAGGCCAATCTGCTGGAAACGAATAATCAAGCGCCACAGTGTTAGCACAGTTGGTGCCACACGACAAGGGAATCGACTACGAAATTCACCTTGCTAAAAACATTCACACAATAGGTTGTTGCCTTACCTGAAATTCGTACGAATTCTTAAGAATTGTAGTCGTTTAAGAGAGGGCATACGAGAGAGTAAAACATTTTCTCTCAGTGAAAGAAGTTACGAATTTTTACCCAACAAATTTTTGCACACAAGGGGTGCACGATCTGTCAAAAGCATAACACAATCAACTAACACTTTAGTTCAGATATTTCATTGCCTCCCAGCAATTAAATTTATTCAGGATTTCATGTTTATTAGATTTGGAAACATACATATGTACATATATTTCTGAAGATTTCTGACAATTTCTGGAAATTTCATCGTCTTTCTAGTGTTTTATTCTTCCTCATACATGGCATTTTAGTTGTGCGCAGGTTTCACAAATTAAATAAGTATAATAGTAAAGGAACAGACCTAATTATTATTTAGCGATCCATGGTTTGTCTATCATACATACAAAATGTGTGTATAGTCTGTTTCTGTTTACTTCACAAATGTCAAGGTCACGATGACGTAACACGCCATTTGCCAAAAATGAGAACGAGAAGATAGGTTGATTTGCGCCACCTTGTATTTGATGCAGCCATTGGACAAGACAAATCAAGCGGTACTGAAATAGTGTTCTACTTTTCTTCCATCAAGATAAAGTATTGCATTCTTGTTTACACGAAAGTTGCAACGTACACGATGTATAGGCCGATAGTATCTGCAGATACAAAAGTGTACATTATGCAAATCGTTTTACAAAACAACCATTGGCTGGTATCGCTTCTGTGGGAGCCTATTCCAATATGCCTTGCGGTCAAATAAACCACGCATTAATCAAATTGCAGTAACTCCTTAATACAATGGTATCATAGCAGTACTCGGAAATTAATTTTATTCATTCACTTAATACGATTGAGAGTGTAGACGGTGGACTCAAAGCAAGCGGCAAGCAATTATTGATTGAAAGCAGTGATGGATGTAAACGGTAATTTGTTGCCGTTGCTTTTTGTATCTAATACACCAAGTATTAACGCATAAGTCCAACTGATCGAAAAGACCTATTAAAATAGAAGCTTAAGTGGTCGAGGCTAACTTTTAGACAAAGTAGTTTTTTTTTTCATTTATACAAAATTTGCGATGAGTTGCATCAGGTTAATTGAATAAAATGCAATGTAATCCCGTGCATGAGATCAGATTTCTTGTGATGTGCATCGTTTTAGTGGTTACACACGTAAGTGGAAGTATAATTCGAAGGTAAGTCATATATATGCAAACTTTAACTAAGTAAAGTATAAATAAATACTACTCAATTATTGTAAACATGTTTCAAGACGAGTATGAACAAATGTTCATGCTTGGCATATGCATAAATCTGTCAAAGCTGGACGTATGGATATGATACTTCCATCTTAGTCTGATCATTGATATAAATGGTTTTGCATTAAGAGCTTTCATTTTAAACTTCAGGGTATTTTTGAGCTGTCAAACATAAAGCTGCCATTCGTTGACAGCTGTTAAGTAAAATTTATACCTTTTAAGAAAATGGAACGATATGATACGCCTAAGCAACGAACAAATTGTGAAAAGTTAGCGGAGAAATTTAGTAAAGTTCGTATTTTGTTCGGTCGCTAATGGCCAATATATCTGACCTTCTTTAACATATTTAGAGTTCCTACAATTCGGTAAAAATGTTCAAGGCTCAGAGTTTTGAAAACGGATAAGCTTAATAGGCTTTATTTGACATTAGTTTCTAAAATGGAATTAAAATGTTTAAACTGATAAGATTATCAGAGGAATTTGAACTGTTGCCATTACTCTTTCTTGTAGTTATCAGTGGGAGGCTCTGTTGGGATCCCCAAATGTGTCAATAATTCAGGGATCATCTTGCCTTATGACCAACAACAATCAGGGGGACAATGCAGGAGAGTTTAAATGACCACTGAAATGCTGTGAAGCAACTGGGACAAGCATTTACGTCGGGAAAAGGCAAAAAGTCGCCGTAAATGGCTATCGGCAGAGACCTGAAGATGGTTCGATGAGCATACAGCAATTAAGGCTCAGATTGCAGCGACCTCAGCAGTAGAGAGAACCAAAGAAGAAGCTCAATATCGTGTAAAAAGAAGAAGATGCAACGTAGTGTGTGATTTGACAAACGTCAATATTTCGATTCACTTGCCTCATGGGCTGAAGAAGAACCAAGCAGGTGTTACATTAGGATTTTGTATACCATAAAAAAGGAGCTCATTGATGGTCAGAACTCCAAAAAAACATCCAGTGAAGAGTTTAAATGGTAACGGTAATGGATAAAGAGAAGACTTCGTCACAGTCCTTAACTACTTAGACGATGATGGTATGGTATTGACCTCTAACTAATCTTCCGAAGCAATGAATTCCCGAGTTCGCACCTCTCAGTAAAACCGAAATAACAACAGCAGTCCCTTAAGACAAACAAAGCGGTGGTCCCAAACTATTTCATGCGGCGCCCAATGCATCGGGAGAACTGCTACATCCGCTTATACGGAGAGTGTGGAAAAATTACCAATTTCCACCAATGGAAGGGGCCTACTATTTAATGCCGTGAAACTTTTTCATGACAGTTCTACTCTCGTATGTTTGTCAGACGTTCGCTAGAGGTGGGGACGTGAAAGACTTTTTAGGTTTTGTCTGAGGATTGAACCTCAAACTCTTCGCTCCGTAGTCCAATGCAAAAACCACTCGAGTTATGGCACCCACACCACCTTCACCTAATGGCCCAAAATCTATAAACTAAGCCAAACATAGTGGGGTTAAAATAAATACAGCCAATACAAAAGCTCAGTACTTCTAACACTCGCACATTGCCGGATAAGAAGTCGAGAAAATAAACAACTTACTATATCTAATGTTGTCTCGACCAACAGCGGTGGCCCGAACTGGATGTGTGTAGTAGAATCGGGAAGGCAAAAGGTGCATTCGAAATGCTATCTGCTATAAAGTCTGGGGAAGAACTAAGTTGCGGTTATTCCGCTGAACGTAAAATCAGCATTGCTATACTATACATAAGTTTTTTACCTATAGTTGTAGTTTATTACCTATTTGGAAGGATATCTAAGACTCACCTTATACCCCCTCATAAGTTAATGAACTTATTTTAGCATTTGCTTTTCTGTGCGCACATAAGGTGTTAGAACAAGTATCGTTCCGGGGGGCAGTTCTTATGGCACATGTTATTCTTGTTCATGTTAAGTGCAGAAATTATACGAGTATTTTCAGGTTTGTGCTTTAGCTGCAGTTGGCCACCGTACCAGGGGTTACGATTGCTTTTAACATTCAGTGGATTACTAGTATAATATGTGATAAGATGGTGTTCCCCAAACAATTGAGGACATATCGTTACCTCTGCTT
The DNA here is from genome assembly GCA_905220385.1 of Xylota sylvarum. NCBI lineage: Eukaryota > Metazoa > Arthropoda > Insecta > Diptera > Syrphidae > Xylota > Xylota sylvarum. Next base: position 64,243,850 of record LR999958.1, on the reverse strand, counting down.
TGTGCAAGTGAATAGAAAATCAATGTAGATTGATTTATATATCTGTATATATGTATTATGTATTTATCTCTAGAATGTTTATTTTATGATTGCTGTTCTCCTCCGAACGTATATAATTTTCAGCTATGGGTCTTATTCGATATAAGCTCTTAAGATAATCACAGTGGAACCGACCTCCCACATCTTTCTGATTTCTATTACTTCGTGCATTTATTTTGTTCTGCATATCGTTGTCTTCTATCTAAGCAGCAGCTTATTTCAATTCTAAACTTATCAACCTACTTTAGTTTGAAAATTAAAGACTTTGACTGGGCTCAAGACCTATATCTTCAGCAGATATGCAAATTCATTCAGAAATTGTGTCAAAAAATAGCCGCGGCATAAGAATGCTTCCTCTGTCAGAACAGCGGCAGAGCTCTTTTGCCCAAAACCAGTTCTCCTGAAATACAGACATCATTTACAGCTACACTTAATGTTGAATAAATTATAAAGTATGCCATCATATGTATCTGCTCATTAACAATTTAAACACAAAATGACATTGATTTCACTTGAAGTGAATTCTACGAGTACACTCTCGATGTAACTACCCGATGGTTAATGTGCACACCTTGGTCATTGTAGTGCCAAAAGTTGGATCCCCGCTCCGGGTCGTTTGTGAAGGAATTCCATTGGAGACGTTTTACCTAAAGTAGTAATTTAAAAAATAAATCCAAACGTTAAGCGACGTGACAATAAGAATAGATTTAGCCAAACAGAAGAAAACTTTCTCAACTGCTTCGAGGCATTTTCGTTGGATAAATGTAAGTATTTGTGCGTATGTCAAGCTGGCATAGATAATATTTTTTTTTTTCGTAAATGGCTAATAAAAAAATATGTATATACATAGATACAATCCTAGTGTAGTGTAATTTGCCAGAATTTTCACAGAAACCACTGGTAAATTTTTAACCATTTATTTGATTTTTTTTTTATGTTTTACCGGAGAAGACAATAATATGGCGAAGACCTGTTTTTAGGTTGATATCATTGGGAAATCTCGTTTCAGTGGATCGGATGAGAAATCAGTTAAGTATGCCACTTGATTCTTAGCAGCAGGAATTTGACATCAAGTTTTGAGGTTAATCGAATTGATTACTGAAGTGTTTATTTGTTTGAGCTTAGTTTGATTTATGATTAGAGTCTATCAAAGTGGAATGATACACAGAGCTGAGAACAAATATTTGATTAGCGACAATTCGGATTGAAACAGTAAGAATAGCTGTAGATTGCTTATTTACAAGAGAGTTGGAAGATTATCACACATAAATGCTGTAATGGATGCTTACGCAAGTTAGAATGAAATCATCGATAGAATTATGCATATGCTAGAAATCAGTGTATGGTATAAAAGATACATTTATGTATATACAAATATGTATTTTGTAACTATACTTTCTTATTTTGTTATAACAATCTTTATAAAGAAATGATGGGTGACACTAACTGGCGTAAACCTGGCGATGTCCAGTGTTGTAACTGTTACTGTACATCAATTGTGCTTATTTTACCTACTAGTGGTAGCTATCGGGTACTGCTTGGTGTCCATCTGGACCCGACTTACTGAACTTATAAGCGCGAGTGTTGAACAGAGAAAATAGCAGCACTATAAATACGACACCAGAAGAACTCTCTTGATGAAGTCAACGATGGCGTCACAGATTCAAACTGTAGCATAAGCACGCTTTATCTGGGCTACTTCGACATACTCGGAGTTCAGGCCGATAAAGATTTCCAAGAATAAGTCTGGATTTTGGAAAAGAAATGGTGGCTGATGATGTTCAAACTTTCAGAGGGGCAAACGTTGATTCTGACCATTTTCTTGTTGCAACTAAATTCTAGGTTCAAAATGGGCTCCATAGCGCCCAGAAAAAGAAATTCAACTTTGGAAGTCTTAGCACGACTGGAGTAGCCAGAGCATACAGAAAGCGCCTGAGCGAAAGACTCTTCGCTGTGCATTCATCATCCACAAACGCCAACAACCTGTGGAACCAGTATCAAAGAATTACACGAGACGAGGAATTGTAGATGTGTTTAAGCAGCATTGCCAGCATTCTCTCAGGTAGATAGTGATAGGGCAAGAAGAAAACCCGCATTCAGTCAATGAAGAAGTCATCCCCTCCCACTTTTGAAGAAATTGGCTCAGCTATTAAAAAGCTGAAGAACAACAAGGCCCCCGGCTCTGATGGTCTACCAGCAGAGCTTTTCAAACATGGTAGTGATGCTTTGTGACTGAACTATCAGCTCTATATGTGCCATCTTTACGAAAGGCGATCCCATGTCGTGTAAGAACTATCGGAGGATTTTCCTGCTTTATGTTGCATACATGATCCCATCCAATGTACTATGTGAACGTCTGAAACCTACCTAAGTACCAGTGTGGCTTCCGACCCGGCAGATCGACGATCGACCAAATTTTCAGACTAAGGCAAATCCGGGAAAAGACCAACGAATTTCAAGTCAAGACTCACCATCTCTTTATTGACTTCAAAGGTGCATATGATAACTTTTATAGTCTTGAGTTCTACAAGGAGATATCCGAATTCGGGATTCCGGTAAAACTGATCCTGTTGCACCGCGTGACGCTGGAAAACACGCGATGCAATGTGAAATTCGGAAACAGTTCCTCCGAACTATTTAAACATATACCGGATTTTGGCAAGAAAATGCGCTATCATGTGACTTCTTCAATCATGTGTCGGAATAGATAGATAGCGCAGGGCAGGTTTTAACATGGACGGTTCTATCTTTAACACATCTGTCCAGCTGCTGGGATACACAGACGACATCGACATCATCGGTCGCTCCCAGGGCGCCGTTTTAGAGGCTTTTACGGCAATTGAAAAACAAGCGAAACGAGCTGGCCTTGAAGTGAATAAGGACAAAACCAAGTTCATGTTGTCAAAAAACAAAGAAGCATCTGTCCACCGCCTAGGACAAAACATCACTGTTGGCAACAGTAACTTCGAAGTGGTTAAGGAGTTTACCTACCTCGGAGTAAATATCAATTCCACGAATGACACCTTAGTGGAGGAGGTTTGGCGAAATAAATTGGTTCAAGACTCCTAACTCAGAAGACGAAATCCATGCTCCACTAAACATTGATCCTGCCAGTTCTGCTATATGGAGTCGAGTGCTGAACAGTAAGCAGAAAAACAGAGGAGATTATGAACACTTTCGAGAAAAAAATTCTTCGTGGAATATTCGGTCCCGTACCCGAGGAGGGTGAATGGAGGAGAAGATACAACCGCGAACTCTATTAGCTGTACCAACATAGGGATGTCAAAAATGTCAAAACACGTCGATTACACTGGCTTATGGAGCGAAGAGGATCTTCGAATCACAGCCCTCAGGTTCGACACGAGAAGGAAGACCAAATCCGCGTTTTAAGGATCAAACTATCGCGGATGCTAGAGCGCTTGGTCTAGACAATTAAAAGAAGCATGCCCGGGATCGAAGATAGTGGAAGGCTGCCGTGTCTCAAGTAGAGACTCTTATGAGCTTTAATTAAACCTAGAAACCCGCAGAGGAGAAGGAAAATACTATCAAGGATTGCTTCTATGAACTCCTCGATGGAACTTAGTTGCAATCGTAATTTTGTCGGTGCAAACTTGGCTTAAATCGTTAATATCGTTAAAGAAATAGTTTCGTAGGGCGGGCTTTCTAATATACTAAGTGGAGGACACCTGCAGAGAAAGTGATTGATGGTCTCTTCATCCTGTTTGTTCCTGCAGATTCAAAAAAGTTATTGGTAATAATGCCCAGTCTCTGAACACGTCTGCCAATGACATAGTGTCCGATGATAACATTAGTCAATTTAGATAAGCTGACTTTTCGATATCGCAGCAGGACTTTAATTCTGTTGAAATCTAGGGTTGGTTAGAGAAGCCTAGCAATGTTGCAGTAGCCTAGATACATTGGTGGACTGACATCGTTTAAGTGCCGTTTGTATAGATCGAGTAAGTCTTACTTAGCTAATTCATCAGCTACGTGATTTTCCAGGACGTCGCAGAATGTTACTGTCCGGGCCTTGTTGAATACAATTTACAATACTAACAGTCAGTCTTTAAATTTGAGTCTTTTTATGAGTATCAATCCCTTAAATTTCAATTTCAATTAATTTGACCATTGTACGGCTAGAAGGTGCATTATGGTGCCCGAAGAATCCACGACATTTTCGAACTGTATCCGCAAAAATCGCATCATTTTGGTGGTGGTTTTTTACAATTTCTCTGCGTTGTGCGTTCGTGTAATTCTCCATGACTAAACCCTAATGTTCACACATGACAGCTGTTAAACAATAACGCTGTACGAAAGGCACAAACAAAAAATGGGGCTAAATTCAAAATATGCGGTTTTAATGCGACAACGTGGGAAGTGGATGTCAAGAAGTATGTATGTATATTGCTGTAGCCATGAATATGTTCAAATTTTGATAAACTTTTCCCAAGTGCAGAGATTTTATGGGGTTTTTCTTTGGGTCACAAAAATGTCGCTGAAAATTATTTGAATTCATTAAAATCTGGCTTCAAAGACGCCTAATCGAACTGCTCTTTAGTAATATTCCTTAATCTCCTTAATTCGGCAGTTTACCAAGGTGCATGTTTTTGTTTAGTTTGACAGATTGTGTTGAATTTTTCTTTCCTATAATTCCCTATTCGTGAATGCATGTACATACATATCTAAAAAGTATCTGACGGTCATCAGATGATTGAATTTCCATTAGTGTGATATTCTCATACTCCTTTCATTTAAGAAATAATAATTTACTTTCAAATTGCAGTTTCGAATAATAACGAATAACTACAAAATAATTTGGTATGACATTTGGTATGAAAATGACCCTGGTAGTCAATATTTGACACCAAGATGGCTACGCCTATGAACTTTCAGGTAAGCACCTATACACTTAAAGAACCATGGGCAGAATCAGCCCTTTACTGGTGTTTTCAACTTGATGGTTGAAAGAATTGACTATCTTTACTATCTGATCTGTGGACGTGGTCTCGTTATTCTGTCTATCCCCGTGAAATTGGCTGCCAATCTCCATACGGAGGGGTGCGTTTGGAGCGTTATTCCACTGCTTCGTCTTCATCGATGATTGGGAGTGTAAGTCCAAATAAGTTACTCAGCATAGTATTATGGAATCTTGAAAGAGTTCTCTATTGTCAGATTATGTTAACATCAAAGCCTTAAAACTTGTTTGCATATTCATGCATCGTCGACCCACTTTAAAATGTTATTTTACCCTTGTCCTTCTCAAGTATAAATTTGTTTCTACTTTCATTTCACTTACGAAAATTAATTTTGTTTTAAACATATTTAACGCTTTCAAAATGTAATTATCGCCTTAAAATAAGACTCCTAAAATCCACGCACCTTGTAGGTATTCAAATAACGTTGTTTAATTACAATTAAATAAAATTTACCTCTAAAAAAAGAAGTAAAATAATAGGCGAACTATAAAAACAAACATTACAAAACATTATTAATCACCACAATGACCTTTCCACTTCCCACAAAAATTAATTCAAATAATTAAAAGCATGTTAGGAGCATTACCCACTTCAGTGCCTTAAGAGTTAATATGGCTTGAATCAACCAACCAACACTGTTCATTGTACATTCGTTGAGATTGCATGCATTATGCCCTCGCAAATTTCAACACACCTGCAAATTAGTTAATCAAATAGGTAGCTGTTCCCATTCAACATGCTAAACAATTTAGCAAGGCATAGATCACAAAGGCCTTAAGAACAACAAAAGGGGAAGGAGGAGTGTAGTTTAATGCATCAATCTACGCACAATGTTCACTATCATTAGCAAAGGGGTTATTTCAAAACTCTGCAAGCTAAAAAAACGAGTCGTGAAAAGGCAATACACCTGCTCATACATAAGGTACCTCAGTTTGCTACCAGAGAGATGGAAATAGTAGGCTAATGAGCACAAACTACTCTTAAATTTGAACATAATTTATCACTGCCCTGGGTGAGGAATTCCAAAAGCTTGTTTTTACGAAGAATGGAAAAATACTTCTTCTCTATGGAATTCTTAAAAATCAACGTTTGAGTGTATCAAGAATTTGAAACTAGATCACAGCAGCCAGATCTAAAGTCTTTCAATTGAATTCAGAGAACTGTGCAGCACGTAGTATCCGGTCCTAAATAGAACAGACAATAGATAAACACTGGATAATTGAATAAACATCACTGTGTTCATAATGGTCAGAAGGTGATAAACACATTAACATACCTTACCATTATATGGTTATCCACTTCACCGCGGTGTAAGGTAAGATGAGAGACTTTTGAAATACTTTTGCGCAGATGAAACTCTTCTATCTCTCTCTGCGTCTTTGAATGCACTAAGAAATTATAGAACGATTACAGACCAACGACATAGAAAGTAAGAATAGAATAATGGAGTGTTCATCAGGACTCATAAGCACAAATCTGTAGACGATCATTATGACACACTGCCTCAACCGGACTGTTACCGACAGCAACTATTATACGATCGCTGATTCCCTACTAGTCTTGACTTTAGAGGCAATCAATTAAACCATTTGTTTTAGTTTGCTTTTGGTCTGTTTGAGAAAAATAAGGTTTTTACAAGATCGTTCATGCATAACGAAGTAGCATAACTTCGTACTTTTAACCCTCGCACTAGCTGATCTATAGTTTAAATTTATTCTTCCTGCAATACACCATTGTTTGCTGTGGGCGACTGTCATTCTTAGGTACTCAGGGTACACTTAAAATACAGGACTTGCCAAGAATTGAGCTCCCTGTCAGTGCTGAGGAAATTGTCATTGATGTCAATAACATTAGAAAGGAAGAAAAATTATTACCTACAGAATCGACTTAAATTTGGAGACATATTCGAATGTACTTATGAGCTGAATGTTAGGGCATTAATTAATCCTATAATGTTAACTTATATACCTATGATTAGTTGAACTTTTTTTGTTGGGTTAGAAAATACGTCATCGGAGCACTCAGACACAACAGGTCCATTGTACTATCAAGAAGCAAGACCCAGTATTCATTTTACTTGAATTTCTTAGACTTTCGGAGTAAGCCGAGAATGTATGTACTTCAGTGGTTAGGAGCTTACAATATCTGCACTCACCACATCAGCATCGAATATCTGGCACCTGATCCGAACAAAGGCAGAACAATAACAATGGTGTCTCTTAAGCCCAGCACACTTAGATCCTTGGCAAAAGGAAAGTTTCCCGCAAGAACGCCAATAATAAGTTGTCTACAGTCTTTTCTGCTAAGAGAAAGAAGGGTTTACCTGCATCCTGGATTTCATAGAAAATCCAATCGTCAATGGAGGCTCTGACCGAGGACGCAACATGTGTATGTTCAGATCCTGAGAAATCAGACTCTGAACCTTGCTTAGCAATCTCATCAGAGATTTCATTTCTCGCAATCCCAGTGTGACCTGGAACCCAGATACGAGTGAAAAAGTTTTGCCTTGTGACCGAGTTCAAAGAGTTCTTGCATTCTTGAACTATTTTGGAACGAGTTACAGGGTTGAGCAAGTCCTTAAGCGCAGCCTCACTCGCTATAGAATCCGATACTCTAACCCCGCCACCTATTCTTAACAATAAAGTCAGCAGCCATTAGGATAGCATACATCTCCGCTGCTGAACTTAAGTTGAACATAAAAGCCTTATTCTCCTACTACGTCGATTCCAACCTGTATGAAACTGAGTGAACTCCTATTCCAGAAACTTGCAAAGACAACGAGAGCGAATCACTTCCAAGATAGAGATATTAAACACCTATCCTTAGCCCTATCACGTTCGGAGCTAAAGAGCTCTCCAAGAGCACCTACTTGAATTTAACTCCTACAAACCAAGAAAAGTATTGAATTCCATGACAAAACAATAAGCAGAGACATTCTCTCCTTAAACTATAGTATCTAAAAGATTGCTAGAGACTTTTTCATCGACCAATGCTCTGCCTCGATGGACAAGCAACACCAGAACAGGTTCTAAGCTAATATCATGGTATTGCCTATTGAAGACTTTGACACAGGGCCCATCTCTCCATCTGCTGACCTAACAAAATTTTATGGATTTCTGGGGAATAATTCAAAAGGTTTCTTTGTATTGACAGGTGAACTGATCACCGCTTGCCCCTTATAATGTTTGTAACAATAATAATACTATCGATAATAAAGCCGATTTTATCCGTCCAGCCGACAGCAAATGAGATTCGAGAAAACTAATACTTAATACATTCAGTAATAGAACAGTGACCTTATCCTTAACTTTTGCCTCTCATTTCATTAAGCCCGGAAGGCTTCTTTTATTCGCTTTAATAGGTATACACCAGAGGTAAGTATTGTGCAGACATGATGCTTGAGGAAGTGGATTGCTTTCTAAGATCGCTGTTCATTGAAATGAAAATATTTTCTGGACATTGGACGTCGGAGCTTTATTATTAAGCCTGATGGAGCTAATAGAGCGTTAAACTTCAGTCATTAAACTAAACATTCGTACTGTTGATATGCATATATGTATATGTATAAGGGCAATGTGCAAATAAAGATACCAGAAGGCAACAAGGATCCATACTAAGTGAACTAGCCAATGCTTCCAAACCATTCAGCATTGTTACGTTGAAACTTCTCATATACTGAAGAAGCAGTTCGCTCAAGACAAGATTAGTCAGAACCCATGCGAAGTGAATGCTTAGAAATGCTTGCCTTATCAGTTCAAATGTTGTTCTCTCCAGAACTTTAACCAGAGATTCGGGGGGGTGTACGACTATCGTGGAGTTGTGTGCGCTCAAAGCAGAACAGCTTTCGTGTTGTTCGTGTTATATTCTTTACCAGCTTTCTCATGACTCTTCTACACTTGGACGTTCGTCAGGGGTTCTCAAGAGGTGGGAGTGTAAAAACAAAAACAATGGTATATTCTGGGATTCGAACCTTGACTCCCCAATGAGCCCCAGTGTGAGATGTGATAAATCAATGTTTTTATATTTGAGATTGAGGAAGCAACCAACAGGTGTGACAGAAGGACCAAGCAGCACCACGTAAAGAGCTTACTTCTACTTTTTTCAATGAGGATCAGCTCCAAAAATGGAAAAAACATTTTCGTACAAGGCTCAACCACTAAGATGACAAGTAACTGAATACGTGCTGGATTTCCGATCACCTCAGGTCATAAAGTGTCATAGGAAAACAAAGTGCTAAATATGGATAGTATTATCATGCTTTCAAAAGGAAAGATAAATGCGACCTTCCTTTTTAGTACCAAATAAAAGAGTACATACATATGTCAATTAAACTCTCGATATCTAACAGGTAGGGTTTCGTGCCTAATCCTCAACGCCCTACGAATTGAAATTGCTATCTATCCGAACTGAATGTCGGCAGCAGAATCGGAAAAGCTAAAGATGCGTGCAGAATGCTATAAAAATCTGCGAAAGCAATGTTTTCAGCATTAAATCCAAGCTACTGCTCTTCTCTAAAGTTGAATCAGTACTGCTTTATGGTTGTAGTACTTGGAAGATGACCTTCACTCTCACATGAAAGCTAAAAACCTTCATAAATAAGTGTCAATGTATCATCTTGAGGTTTTTTTGGCCGAACCGCATCTATAAGGAATAGCTTTATCCGAGAACGAACCAAAAACCTGTAGGCATCACCACCAGAAGAAGAACGTGGCAATGGATCATTGCAAAATACGCCATGCAGTGGAATCAGCTCACACAGGCAGGTAGAAGAGTAAATCGCACGAGACAAACGTGGCGCAGAACAGTTGGACTGAACTAAATTGCAGAAGTTCAACCAACATGCCACGCAGGCGTATTTGATGCTTTATGATCCTCAAGGAGTGAACTAACCTAACTGCTACATCTTCTTGTGAAAATCCCAATAAGTATATAGTGCAGTCAGTTTTCATGTGATATCAAGAAATAATTAAAATTACCTAATTCACACGAACTTGCTTTCAGATTTCACTGAGATGCTTAGCACGGTTTCCAGCAGTCTTTGACTTTCCTGAGAAAGCTGTAAACTGTCGTTAACAGGGTTTACTTAGGGATTTTCTGTCCTAATTATTTCTAACGAACATACATATGTACGTATCATAGAACGGGAGTAGTGAGGAAGTACTGTTTCGGTAAACTGGAGCTGGAGCTGGCCAAAGTCTCGATACCTATGTGAATGTGTCCCACGGTATTCCAGGCTAAACTCTATGCCATTGAAATCTGCGCTAGATTAAACTTATTTTAAGGGCCCTTAAGGGCGCTAGGATATACATATGTATATCTTTGCAGATAGCCAAGCAGCACTTAAAGAGCTGTCGTTCAATTTAATGGATTATATCAGTTAAATGCTGCTACGATGCACTACAATCTCCTGCCAGACTTAAATTGATTTGATTGAGTGGAACGGTTATCGAAGAAGGGGTAAATAATACTAAAGGATAAGGACTCTTTTGGTATTTCTGAACATCGAAGGGGCCTTCAACAATGTTCAAACCTACACGGTTAAAAGAGCTCTAGTAAACCCTAATGTGGACAACACTATTATCAACTGGATAATGGGCATGCTCAAAAACAGACAAATTAACTCAGAATTAGGAGGTGTACAAATCAAAGTATCAGCATTTAGAAGCACACCTCAAAGTGGGGCACTATCACCTCTTATCTGGATTCTCGTGTTAAATGAAATTTTAAGGAGGAACAAATTTAGTGATGTTAAAGTAGCATATGTATACGACTTAGCACTACTAGCGATAGGGAAATTCCTATCCATTAATAACGAGCAAATAGAAAGTGCCTTATCCATGGTGAATATCTATACCATGGTAAATGTCTATAACCATTTGCGGTTAATCTGCAAAAACCTCAACTGATCCTTTTTACAAATAAAAGGATAATACTAGGATTTAATATGCCTTCAATTGAAAGGACTTCTGAGGAGAGGATTTCTGACAATGCCAAGTATTTAGGAGTTGCCATATACATGAAATTAAATTGAAATCTCAATACAAAGGAAAGAGCAAAGAAAGTAATAATAGCATTCCCATCATGTGGCTCTACACCGCGGTAATTAGAGCGATATGGACATACGGTAATCTGGTCTGGTGACAAGCGTTATGTAAACCAAAACAAAACAAGACGAATTGCTAAATAGCAACGACAATAATTTTATAATAAATTTATTAACATTGCTAGCAAAGTGTTGTGCATCTTTACGAAGGCAACTGCCTTTTTTCCTTTTTTCAATTACCAGGCATCGAATCAACAGTACCCTTCTAAACAGATGGCCCCATGATGGACATTGGTGTTGGCACGGGATTCTACTCCGAAGTTCTCGGATTATCCAGTTCAATTAGACTTCCTGACTACAGCAGCGTTTTCAGCTGAGCAGCTGATGTTCTGGCAGTGACAACAGCTGCTAGTTAGGTTGCATTGAAGGCTGATGATATTACCTTTTTCATTGACAGCCAAGCGGCAATAAAAGCGTTTTCTGCCATTGAAATAAAATCGAAGCTTGTAAGTCGCTGTCGCGAAGAACTATACATTCTTGGCGCACAGCAAAACGTAAGACTTTGTTGGGTTCCCGTACACAAAGGGGTGCCGGGAAGTAAAAAAGCAGATGAGCTGGCAAGAAAAGGATAAGCACTCGAATTTAACCAGGTAGATACTGCTGTAAAGATCCCACACTGTAATATTAAATAAATGATAGGGAACGAAATAATAATAATGGATACAGCAAATGGAAGGTGGAGAGTACTCGACTCCTGTGTTATAACCAAGAAAAAGCGGCCACTCTACAACAAACAAAAAAAACGAGAGAATTTTACAAATGAATAAAAAATCTTTGTCATCTCTTGTGGATATTATCACTTCACAACGAAAATGAAACTTGTCCGGAGAGTGCGGTGATGAGGATATATGTACATGAGGATCTCTTTCAATACAATTTTTTGTCACTGCCCAGCACTCTGCTACATTAGAAGTAAAATACTTGGAAGACACTTTTTCCATGACCTAAAAGAACTCTCTGGCAAGTATATAAATGACGGTTCGTAATAACTTGAAAATCCATTGTTTCTATAGTATGGGAGTTTTAGCTCCTAAGGCATCACAATGCATCTACATATATTCATCTAAGTGTGATGGGTGCAAAATTTTTTTTTCCTGTCAACCCATTAACTTAAACCTATGCTCTGTGAATCTATTCTTTTCTTTTATTCTGTACACTTTTATTTTCTGTCCTCTGCATCTTTCAACTATGTATATCTCTGGATTATACATAAATGCTCTATAGAATACATACACATACTTTCAGGAGATATTTGCCAACATTCTGAGAAATTGAAGCTTTTCAAAGAGTATGGATAATATTATTACACAGCTGACCTCCACCTCTAGTAGTAATTGCTGGTAGCCCAACATGTCTGTTGCAGCAACTTATAGATTTCATGTTGTGGGCGAAGTAACAAAAGACGAATTACAGGTTGAGGTTCTATCTCCAACCCACATATTTAAATACTCAAACTCTCTCCTCCTTCCTCTCATTTTCGAAGAAACGAGAAGAGATAATTTATTTTAGCAACCCTGACAATGAGGTAATTTCAATTCCGTCATATTAGAAATTACACACATTACTGCCATAGCCATACTACACACACCGTGCACTCAAAATATGCAGTAATTGCAGAATAAATTATACACCTGCATGGATTGAAATTGTGTTTCATCATGTCTCAACTATCTCACCGTCATTACCGTCACCACCTCGCAGACAATCTGCGCGGCCACGGATTTTCCTGAGAATGCGACAACGAAAGTAGGTTGCTATACTACCTATCGTATAGTGTCTGTACATTCCTTTGCCCAGCGAACTTAATGCCTAGTTTCACGTTTGAAAATATTCAAAATTACATAGAATTAAAATACTTAGACCGGCAAGTATAATTTTCACGTCACCTAATTGAGTTCTTTCCCTAAAGCAGCCATTAGCGATTTTATTGCAATTCAATTCTCGTTTGAACGGAAATAGCCAAGACCCTAAAAATTCTCGTGAATGATCTCAACTTCCGTTGGAAGACTTTATTGATTCTAGGAATTGTTCAAAGCCCGATTCAGTGGTATTTTTCGCCCATCCGTGAGTTTAAGATACAATGATGCAGATACACATAACAAACAGCTTGTAGCCTACAGAAGGTACAATAAGGCAAACCTAAAACACCGCTGAGTCATACATATGTATGGACAGAGCTATTCAGTGTGGTTTCTCTGTGCAGAAGCTCAATAAAGTGTAAATTAAATATATCCGATGAGTCACATGAATTGAAGCCAGTGTTCGCGAAATGGAATGCTGAATGGAAACGAAATTAAAATAAGAAAAGATTGCAAAGTTTTACAATATACGACGAGTACACTTCGAGTTGAATAGAATTCGTGTGGCCTTTGTGTGCGTTTTTTGCTATAAATAACAGAATTTCATGCCAGACATTGTAGATGAATGACCTAGTTTTGTTTTTAATGGAAAATGTGTTTATTATTCTATTGCCTAGACTGATACGTGTGCTTTTGAGTGATAATGCATTACTTCATTAATGCGGCGTGTTGGAGAGAACGTCGTTTTTTTTTATGTCGCCTACTTTATGACCCAGTGACTTGAGTGAATCCAACAAAGTCAGCATAGACAGATGCAGATATTTCGATTGTCTTTAACTACATGCATATGTATGTATGTATGTATGTATAAGGCTTGGGGAGATGTGCAGTAATTACTTGCATGGAAAGTGCTAGTAACTCTGCATGTTTCATGAAATTGTTAGAAAGTCTACCCACCACCTGCTAGTATTTTCGACGGGAATATTTAGTAAAGGTGAAAGGACACATTCTCCATTTATCATTCCTAATGGAGGAAGAAAGGAAATATAGTACTTAAACGATTGTAATAAACATGATTAGTATACAAATGCCAAATAATGAACAAAAAGAGAGTAGACAGATGTTGATACAAAAATATGACGAATGACTGTTGTTTCAAATGAGTCGCTTATTGAACGTCATGAACTTTGTCACCCACACATGCCATTCACTTTATAATCTGTCGCACTAATATCCGCATTGTACAGTGACCAAATTCTTGGAATGGTGTTGTTTGCCAACAATCAAATGCAACAAATGTTATCTTATTCCATGTAGGAAGCACCCCAGAATATACAGCTCATTGCTCTCGCGTGTCTAAGCAGAAGCTCATCTAAATTTCAATTTTTTCACGTGCAAGGGCGAGGTCAGGTTAGTGGGTTAACGAGAAATATTCATTCATCACTCTTAGATCTATGTACATGTATAACACATGGTGATACTCATTGGAGGGGTTTCCAAAAGACTTAGACAACTTATTTGCTTTGTGCGGGCTTTGTTTATCTGAAAATACAAGGCAACGGCATTGCTGAAGTTCTAGGTAGAGAGAAAATCGTGAACGAGTTACCATTGTAAGTTGGTCTCGCGTTCCACGAAAGTATTTCATTTAGAAAGTTTCGACATATTGGATTGGCGGCTAAAAAAATCAAGACATAACAATCAGTTTTAGGATCTAGTGATACTTGCTACATTACCAGATCATCCTTTCCGAAGGTGTCAACTGCCCTTAAACGATGCAGAAACTGTAAGTTGACAGTAAAAATATTGAATTCAAGACATGGGATGAAATTGTGGGGAAGGAACTGAGAGGCTTCAAAACGTGCGAGCCTAATCGTAGTACATCAGAAGACTGGCGAGGGAAAATGAAAATTTCTAACGTGACAAGTCATACCTTGAACTCATTTTTAGGTAGTTTTGTGGCAGTTACCTGCAGAATAGCACATTCTTTCATAGGATAAACGTAGGAAAAAACGAAGGAAATAGCATGATTTGTAGTCCTACATCGACGATGTAGGCGGGTCTGGATTGAATTAGCAAGATGCCAAGCATAGAAAACTCATCTCTATGATGGTGGTAAGTTATTCGCTGCCTACCTCCGAAGAAGTGGCGATACAAGAAGGGAGGAACTATTGCTAATGCAAGCTGACGTAAGTCACACTAAGTCTATCCAGGCAAAAACAACTTAACTAAAATACTGCAAATACGTCCTGAAGATGGAAAAGTTGATATCAGACGATGAATTAAGCAGACCCATCTAACCGAATAAATCCGAGCCGATTTCGGTTTGCACGATGATATAATAATCCTGAACTCACTAAGGTGCACAGTCCTATTTTTGAGATGTTCTTAGCCAAATCAATTAAACTCTAGTATATAGTAGGAAGAGGCGGTACATAGTTAGTTAATTTAGCTAAAGCCAAGTCTATTCTGATACTACAATTAATAAAAATTCAAACTGGGTATCAATTGGAGCTAGTTAGTCCCACATGGAGAGCATTTGCGAGCGGGAATATGGTCTGGGGATCGAACCACGAATGCTTCGCTCAGTAGTCCAACGTACTAACCACTGATCCATGGCACCCTCTTAGCTACGGTTCATCACTTAGTGCTGGTCTTAGTAGTTAGTAAAACAAAACGATTTATGACTTGAAACTGTTAGCATAAATAAGAATGTTGCTTTGATTCGGGGATGACATGAGTATAAATAGAATTGGGCTTGAGTGACTTCCCTGTAGAGTTCCAGAATGGAGTTGGATAAAGTAGATCTAAGTTTGACCTGCGAAAATCTCACACTACGGAAGAGCTTACCCATTGAATAAAATTACGAGGAAAACTATAAGCTTTAAGTTTTAACACAATTATATTGTGGGAAAGTTGATAGAAGGCCTTCGGCAAGTTTGTGCAGATACATACATCTTCTTTACCACTTTTTAGTACAGAAGAACATTTGTATAGTAAAACTTAACAAGTTCGTGACTGTCGACATATTTCTACGAATCCATGCTTTTCTGCGTCATGGAGATGACGAAGAGCTGCAGGGTGACGAGATGTAAAAGAAGAACAGTGTTTACCAAATGCCTAGATTCCAGTTAACCGTCACAAAATGGCAAGCAAAGTACTCGAAGAAACTATATGAGAAACTATATCTCCAGACAATATTATCCCATATATGTCAACAGAAGAGAAGTGGGAAGCTGTGACGTCACAGCTGCAGTTATGAAAGAACAAGGTCGGTTGCGAAGAAAAACAAAGTAACGCGGAGCAACAAAATGCGAACATGCGCATCACATAAGACGTACTGAGATGGACAAAAAGGCACGGAGAGTGCTATACACAAGTCAGGATGAGAGTCTGTGTTAGGTTTAGTGAGTAAAACCCTCACAATACCTTTGCAAGTTGGCAAACGGAAGCTACACTAAACGGAAGCTTGTTAAATAAATAGTATATTTTCCAACTTCGATGTGAATGCAGGAAGCTTTACGACTTGACTGGGATCTCTATAAGAGCAGTCTTAGGAAATTTAAGTTAGACTTTAGGAAATTACAAAGGGCCTCATGGCATTTTTTCTGTGAAAATATAGAAAAGACTAGTGATTCATCTCCACCAACCACATACGCCAACAATCTGTGGCACCAGGATCTCGACATCATCAAAGGTGTAGCAGAGACCACCTCTGGAACTCGGAAGACGAAATGCATGCTCTACAAAACTTTGATCCTACCTGTTCTGCTGTATGGAGCCGAGTGTTGGACGATAAGCAGGAAAGCAGAGCAGATTTTGAATACTTTCGAGAGAAAATTTCTTCGTCGGATATTCGATCCCATATGCGAGGAGGGCGAATGAACGAAAAGATACAATCGCGAATTCTATAAACTGTACCAAGATGTGGATGTAGTCCAAAAAGTCAAAACACGTCGACTACACTGGTTCGACCACATCAAGCGAATGGACAATAATTCTCCAGTAAGGAGGATCTTCGAATCACAGCTCCCAGGTTCGAGACGACAGAGATGACCGAACCTCCGTTTTAAGGATCAAGCTATTGCAAATGCCAGAGCGCGTGATCTAGACAACTGGAAGCAGCATGCCCGGGATCGAAGAGAGTGGAAGGCTGCCGTGCCTTAGGCAGAGACTCTTCACGGTTCGGGAGTACATTCTGTAGAAATCCATGAGAGAGTTCAATTTACAGTACCAGAGGACGTTGTTACCCCTAAAGAAAATACAGTGGGCAGTCCACAGCTTCCTCCCGTACAAATCGCATGGTGAGAAATCTTTTGAGAACAAGAATTTCATTATGGTGTCCTTCCTTGATATTGAAGGAGCTTTCAACAATCCTCGAAACAGAAGCTATATCTGTTGCACTTTCTTACTTGATAGTTGACAACTTATTTTGCTATTGGATCAAGCAAATGCTTAAAGCAGCCTTATCCATACTGAGCTGGGGTGCTGTCTAACCAGAAGGTCGGTGTCTAAGAGTGCCAGGAGTGGGTGCGGGAGTTAACTCCATTGCACTGTATGTTTATATAAACATACGACTGCCGGATCACTGTGGTGTAATTCAAGCTGAAGTTTAACTCGATAGAGTGCAGTGCAATTGTATATATAACAAAAATTCGATCCAAGTCAGTAAAGCAATGTCTCGGATCTCTTAATGAGATCGCTGTCAGGTGGGATGTTTCCTTGTGGTGGATTATTGGCCACAGGGATATTCCAGGCAATTGCAAACGACAAGTTAGCTAGAAAGTGTGCAAACCGTAAGCTCCCTGACAATAGGAGGAACCATCTGAACCTATTAAACCGATAAAATTCCATTAAATACCGAAGTCATTGGAATGCCAAACAGTAGGTGGAACAATATCAGCTTCTAAACAAATCTGCTCAAAGCTTGATTGTAGGAAAACCAGTAGACTTATATTTCCGTCAATAGAACAAATCTAAGAAAATTGGTTGGCGCCCTCACAGAGCACTGTCTGGTAGGCAGACATGCCAGAAAGCTTGGTGCTCCTTTCAACGATTTCTGTAGAAGCTGTGAACACGAGGAAGAGGAGGAAACCATGACACCTCTTCTGTGTACCTGTCCTGCACTATCGGTCTTGGGAAGGAAAACTCTATTGGTCTCACAATGGACTTTCCTTTCGGTATAAATGTGTCCCTGCTGAGCGGGGACAATCACCCAACCCACCTATATTTTGCAAGCTCTGCCGAAAAGGCTAAAGTCATGGTAACAAATTTACTACCTTAGTATCGAAAGTCACATCACTGATTCGCATTCAATTATAGCCAGCATCTTACCTACTCAATGGATATTATTCAGTACACATACTTACTCTCCAATCAAAATGCGTGCGACATATCCAATCAACTCTAACAACAATACAATGCATTGTTTGCAGTACACACTTCGACTAAGCGGCTTATATTTTTTATTTCCTTATATTTTTCATGTACTATACACCAAAGGTGTATTACATAAAACAAATTAGTTTCCTCTGCTCGTCCAGTAATGGAATTAGTTAACTTTATAACAAACGATGGACTATCTGAATTCTTGCTTCCGGAAATACATGTCATTTTTTTTTTAAACACCGTTAGAAACAAACAATCAAAGAACAATCAAAACAGTGAAAGTAGCTTCCATTATAAATCTTAAAAAAATTTTGAGACTATTTTATGATAATTACACTATTTGTTGATGTTCCCAAGGCGATAGCCAAAGCCACCACTTCTCATGGTTCTTGCAATCTCAGCTTACATTAATGAATTAAAAAAAAAAGGAATATGTATATCTTATGTTCTACTGGTGTTAAATATAAAATAATTTCCAAAGGAATTTTAAATTTGTATGAAATACAATATCAAAACACTTCTGAAAACAACTTTCAATACCGACGAATCAAACAAAAGGAATAGGTCAACAAAAGATCGATTTAAAAACAAAAAAAAAAACAATTTCCTATTAGAATCGTTTGCATTAATTACAATTTGATTTGATTTTATCTATGCCATAATTAACTACTATATGTTTAAAGAGAGTTGAATACTAAATTACACACGTAGTAATAATAGCAAAAGAAAAGCAAATGAATAAAATCGGTGCGTGAAAACATTCACGCAAAATCATTAAAGAAAAGGTATCCATTGGATGTTACCTTCTGTTTGCTTTCCAAATTTGGGCATTTTATTGAATTTTGATTTCAAGATATGTATGGACGAAAGTTAAACAGGTTCACGTACATTACACTTTCACTAAACATTTTTTTTTGGAAATGAATGGTTTTTTTATTGGTAATCTGAATAGGTCTTGGTGGATTCCTGTGAATAATAATCAAATAAACCCAAGGGAAGTAGATCATTTGCATAATATTATTGTAACTCAAAAAAAAAAATTCTTAACAAGACCCTCTGCTTGTGGAATAATTTATTTCTCTCTATCTTTTGAAAGGTTTTTCTTTTTATTTTTTATTTTTTTCTTAAAAAGGGCGCAAAGTATATGTAGAAGCAAAACCGTTCAATGTGGCATCATTTGTGAAGACCCCTCTTCTGTGTGGAAGAAAAATTCCAAATAGAACATAGCTAGAGAAGGAAACTTCTAAAAGTTATACGTTGGCATTACTACTGGACTAGCAAGTTCACAATGTGTCCCCCTTGGGCCCCTTTTCGTGATTCTTACACGGCAGCGCCTTCTCTAGCCTATACACGTTCTATGTGTGTATGTTTACAAGATCTGCTTAAGATCTTTGACCTTCTGCGGCAGTGTACATCGGCAAAGAGTTTGTGTAAGAGCATACACCAACTTAACAGTACATTCCAGTTGGAGCATAGTGAAATAAATGTATCTGACAGAATCATTATTATTTTCTATCACACCACGATATAGTTCTGCATTATATGTACATATAGCGCTCGTTAAGGCATTATTTATTGTTCGAGTTCTTTTCTATTAGATACAATACAATAAATGTGTCTTGTACTTACCATTGAATCAATAAAATTATAAGTTGAATGTCTGCAGTAACGAATTCCGTTTGGGCATTCTTTGAAGAAATGTATAGGTGTGTAATCCAAAAATATCCAATCGGAAGTTGTTATTTGTTATATATAATTTATTTTTATTTGTCACACACTTTCTATGGATGGTTGGAGCACTGTTTCACAGATACAAATTCACAGAGGAAATAACTAAATAAATATTTATTTCTTTTTGCACAAACAAACAGAATGCAGACCGCACTAATTGCATATATTTGTTGTTAATGTGTAATTGAACTGATGCACTGTCTAACACTTGTTAAATTGACCGCGCCGAGCGCAGTATAGCATGCGCAAACTCTCTGAGAGAACTAACCAGTCGTGTGACGCCATCTTAGTCGGAGACCCTAATCTATCTAGTTGAATTTTTACCTGTTGTTCTCCTTCCAGTGGGCTAGGTAAATTGGTATTCGTGGTACTACTGCCTTATGTTTGTTGGATTTCACACTGAGTTAGATTTGTCCAATTGTTACCAGGTAGAAAAAAAATGCATTTAGTTAAGAGTGTAGGCATTGGCTACTGTATTTTTAATAAGGTCTGGTTCAAGTGGCTCAAGCGGTTAGTGCGTTGGACTACAAAGCGAGGAGTTCGTTCCCCAGACAACACCAACAAATTCTTTCATGGTCCCACCTCTCGCAAGCGTCTGACAAACATCCGAGAGTAAAACTTTCATGAAAAAGCTTGTCAAACCAAAAATTGCTCCTCGGATACGGCATTAAACAGTAGGTCCCTTCCATTCGTGTAAAGAATATAACACGCATAACACGAATGGTTGTGAGAAGCCCTTGGTCTCATGGAGCTGTTGCTGTTGTGCCAAAAACTTGTATTTTTTTTTTTGGTTCAAGTAAAAATTTCTCGGATGACACTAGTGAGTTCGGACGTATATATAGCTATTTAGGAGTAGCTAAACTTTACTTTGAATTTGGAAAAACATATTGAAAAGCTGGAACCTGATAAATATGACGTGAAGAAAAATATTTTCAGATAAACAGAATAACTTCCTTCCAACATTATGCTACACTGCACCGGTTTGGGGAATGGATGAGTTCGATGGGGTCGAGAAGTTTCATAGAAATTTCTTAAAGAAAATGTTTCTCCTGCCGCTAAGAACGTCGATCCATGCGGTATATCTTGAAACTGGCTTACCAAAACTCACTGAAAACAACACTCAAGTTACGAGTACAAGCTGATTTCATCATCAAAGTGCTTACTTATCCAGAAACACGAATAACGAAGAAAATACTTCTACATGAAATTATTAACAGGGTCTGGTGGATCACGAAATGACAAAGTTTGGGGCCTGGATGCGGAGTGAACTTACACATGGTGTCATAATTCGAACCTTTTTAAACCTATTTGTTAAACCTATCTGAGTGATACTTTGCAATTGTAACTATATTATACATAGTCGACATTCCTCCCTATTACCACTTTCTCCCGTAAATGACTCGGTTAAGGGTGAAAGGGGTGCGAGATTGCTCAGGATTTAAGGTTATCAATCAAAGATCTTGCATTGAATATGGTATGACTCTCCAAGAGGCAGGCCGACAAAATAAATATTTTCTAACATCCGCAGATAACTTATGAGACCTTCGGTAACCACTAAACGTTGACCTAATAATAAGCTCTCAGTTTGAGGTTCTTAATGTGATTTCTTTCTAAGAAATCAGCGGCTTTTCGTTGCCTTACATATGTAAGTGAGATCATGCCCAAAAGATGCACGATGATCTTAAGTTTATTTGTTAAACGAGTTCTTCGCGTAAATCTTTATTAAATGACAAGATTTTATTGCGCCTTGTAACTGTTGTTCGACCGAGATGGTATTGGCGCACTATCATCTTCAAAACTAAAAATCTTGTTATATCTTCACACTAGCAGGTCATTAAGAAAGTTGCTGAAAAAATTGAACCCTGTGGTACTCCACCAAGGTTTCGGGAATACTCTATCGACCGCATCTTGTCAGCGTTTATAGAGGCGACACTTAGTTTGGGTATCTCTGCTGATGTAGTGCACCTGTAAAGAATGATATTGGGAAAATGTTTGCTGCAAAATCGAGAAAGGAATAATTTTGAGAAAGTCAAAGTCCAGCTCGCAAAATGTGCTCCGTGTAGAACTTTATTAAAGAATATTTCTTAGTTAAGGTCTTCACCGGGACAAACTGTAGTATTTATATCGTCGGTTTTTTTCAACAGCTATATACATTAAAACATGTACATATCTACAGCGAAAGTATCTTCTTGTTGGGTTTTACAATTTCTACCTGGTAACACATACACTACACAAGTATTACGATTTATTTGACATACCTGTGCATGCATATGTAAGCCCACCTTTGTAAGTGTAAAACTAGTTTTAAATTTCCAATAAGAAGTTCAAGAAGATACTCATTTCCAGTTCCAACTCAGTGACCACAGTATAGTTTCTCTTGTTCTCACCGGAATTTTAGAGAAATTTATACGCTTCCAGCAATGGCCAACCTATCTAACCTATCAAGAGCTGGCTTCCACTGACTAAATCAGTCAGTGCTTTGTTAGCTCACGTACTGTTTGGGTGATGTAGTGCAGTGTTCCAAGATTTTTTGTTGTTGTTGTTGTATTCGAATTGTGCATCAGAGGCAGGCAGACACAACACACAAGAGCACCTTTCTGTTGAGTTGTGTGGATACAGTCCTACACCTGTGTACATCTACCTTTAGTGAATTTGTTAACAGCCGCAGTAGGCGAGTGACGTCATTAGCTTAAAAATGATCGGCAGTGATTATGTATTGGAAGCGCATAACATATTCCATACCACAGAGGTTCGTTCGGTCATTGCTTGTAAATTATACTAACACCACAGATATTTATACAAACATATATGTGATGAATGAAATTGAGTACGTATCATAACGAGATGAATTTGTGTTTTTTTTGGTTATGGATTAATTAAACAAAAAAAAAGTAAACAAACGAACTCTCAATTACAATGAGTTTACCGAGAGGATTGAATATCAGTTCGTGCCTAAGCTCTTTTGTTTTGCTTGTGATCGTATCGTATCGGAGAGAAGGAAGAAAAAACTTATCTACCTACTTTGGTTAATCTATGGGAAGTGTTTATTAAATATTTGTTACTTTCACAGGTGGATGGTGGAGGATGTTTTAATGGTGGCGGTAGCACCGCAATGGTTCTGAAAGGCGTCAACTTGACAGTGCACAGTGGAGAGGTGATGGCAATTTTAGGCTCAAAGGGTTAGTATTTGCTAAAGTGATTTGTTTGAAGTTATTTGTAGACAAATGTAAGTATTTTATTTTGTAAGTAGGTATTTAAACACTACACATAAGTTTATTTCGAAATTATAACAATCAATAAGAAAAAAAAAGTAGTTACGGTCGGTATAGTTTTGCCTCAGGGCGTTGGTGAAATCTTGGGAAACACTATCATAGTTTTAGCTTACAATAATCAGGAAAGACTCTCTACTAAGTAAACATGAGTATTTCCTGCGGGCTTCTTAGCCAACAGTGGCAATAAATCACTTTCTATATTCGCAGATCTATTGAGATGAGTGTTTATCTATGTCAAAAAGTTAGTTTAGTTCAGGGAATGAATCAGGCCACTACAAACGTACACATAGTTTTAGTTGGTCACTGTGACCCTTAGATTACAACGTGGATATTAACGCTATTTAGTCGATATCACAGAAGGTGTCATTGAAGGAGAAAGAATGACTCTACGGTGCAAAGGAGGAACGATTTGTGCAGTAGTAACGCTGGATATTGAAAACGTGTTTAACTCTGCGAAGTGGTCGTTCATTAGAAGATCACTTGCCAAGATGGACACGCTATATTACTTCCTGCGTGTAGTGACCAACTACTTTAACAACAGGAAGCTGAGGTACAAAACCGATGAAGTGCTAAAATACTATAATGTCACTGAGAGAGTCCCACAGGGATCGGTCTTAGGGCTACTCTGGAACGTCATGTACGATGGAGTTTTACTATTAAAGCTACTTGGCGATAATGGGATTCGGCGACGACATTGCTGTCGTTACAGGAGCTAAACGGATCAGCGCAGTAGAATTAAGTACAATTGAAGCAATTGTCTAAATAAAAAACTTCCAGGTATCCGCCGGACTCATAACTAGTCGGAAAACTGTTTAATTACCCAATTTTTTAGTTGGTATACTGAAGAAGGATTCTACTCTTAGGAGTTATCACCTCAGTTTTGTTAATTGCCGCCGCAGGCGCTAAGAACGAAGTAGACCAAAAGGTGACTATCGTCAACATACAGACTCTGCACGCTACGGACAACCAGCGGCGTTTGTTGTCGAAGGACGGTTACCGCAAGTATCTCCACCGATTTGGACATGACAGCTGTTCATCCTGCCCGGAATGTCCAGATGAAGATTAAGATACAGAGCACGCAGTGTTTTATTGCACCCGTTTCACCCCATGGAGAATTATTTTGTCCCGTCCGTCTTTATTCCTAGATCACATGTTGCAGCTGGAAGAGAATTGGATAGCAGTATATAGTTTCATAACAACTCTCCAAAATGAGAGAAATAAAGAAAAGAAACAGAAGTAGGAGAAGCAGCTGACACAAGACGCATAGCATAATTTGCTAACCAACTCCACGAAGTAGAGCAGCCTGTATTGTCACCAGCTGTGCTTCGCGCATTACCCCATGGTTCCAATCGAGGTTTTTCTGCATTCTTTTAACACTAGCCCTGCAAATAAAATTACAGACTGAAAATTACAGAGCTTCAGCTCACTAGGTTAGGTTAGGTTAAAAAGGGATATGTGACGGAAGAAAACTCATTACGTTCACTTGGATACCTAAATGTCCATTGGGAATCCCCTATTAACAATATAGATGGAATGAGATCTAAAATCATACCAATAAACCAAAAACCTATCGCGTCACTGGTTGGGTTGGGAACCAATTGTTAGTCTTGATGAAGTGGAGGATATCCGATATCTAGAAGCCTCCTAACTCTGCGGTGGAATTTAGAATACGAAGGCATCGTTCTTGCAAAGCGGAAAAGTTTTGTAGATACAAGATTCAATCGAATGGATCGGATTGAACACAGCGTGACAGTCAGACTGCGTTAAAGGTGATAGAGGCTTACGTCACAAAATCTGAAATAGTTAGGAATAGACGCACAATGCTCATGCCATTAAGTATGCAGAATCATGTCAGATTAGATACCTATGTTAAGTAACTGGACACCACGATATAGAACGAAACGGTAATGGCCACAAACGAAGTAGAGTTCCGACAAACTGACGTAATTGGAAACATAAAACTACCGCTAAGTGTGGCTGAGAGAATTATTCTTGAAAGAATTTTCAACATGGCTGATTTTTTTCCTAAGTGGTTGAATCGTCTGCGGTTGGTTCATATAGCTTTTTTGTTAAAAAAAAACTCAGAAGAAGAAATCCAAAACAGGTTAACTGGTAACTTCTCGATGTTTTGGTTCGCATAACGAAAGATAACACGACCTGGGAACTTGGTTTGCAGTAATCTCATTGATTTGCGCATGGTGTGGCAGGTTGCATCACCCTGTTGACACCACATGTCTATTCGTTCTAAAAGTCTGTCAGTATGCCACGGTAGCGATCTCGATGCCAGGAGGAGTTATTTAATTGTGCTTCCTAACTTGTAGGACGACAACGTTTAAGGCTTCTTTCTTTTTTTAATCAAAACGTCAGCTTAAATTTTTTAATAAAATTGGCAATAGCGGGCCGTACACCAAAATGATCATGTTACAAGGGAATTGCCATTTTACAATTTTCGAAATTTTTGTATTGGATCTCCACGATTATTAAACGTTTTTCCGGAGTGTAACGTAACATTTTCGTACACGCCTTTGTTTCTATATGACAGGTACAGAAAATAACTGTCAAAATATTTGACAGCCGGAAATAGCACGTGATTCGAATATGTTTGAAATTTGAATAGGGGTTAAGCTTTGGGTACCTATTAGAGGCTAATTTTAAAGGAACTTCAAGTGTAGTTGATGTGGTCCGCTCCTGGAGGTATTGCAGGCAAGTCTTCGAATGCTGTATAGTCCGTTTACGGTGCAAAATATTCAATATTTTTCTAAAAACTCAGTCATTACTGAAGCCCACACGAGCAAAGGCATCCCTGTCCTGTACAGCTTTCATTTTCGATTTTAGAAGCCAGTGCTGTTAGCCAATAATTTTAAAATTGTCTACATGCCTGTTGACATTGGTTACAATTATATTCATTAAGTCACTTTTGGTTGCTTGGTTTTTTGCTCATACGAAAAGTTTTCCCTACGGCTACATCATCCGCAAATAGTAGATATAGTCCAGAGCATGTCATTGCAGAAGTTGGTTGACATCTCTTTGCACTTGAGCGCCTCCTTGGAGGATTCCAAAGGGTTACAAAGAAACCGTCGTCCTACAAGGCTAGGCCGTATGAGAAAACTCAAATGGAAAGAAATCAGACAAAGGATATCATTTATATCATTATTTTAGGGTCTTAGGTTAACTCGTTCCACAAGACACCGCACTTTCACAACTTCTGTTCGATAAGAACTTCGAAACGCGGTTCCCCTCAACATAGGATTGGGAGAACGATCTGTCGATTTAAAATACGAGTTCCATATTTTTTTTTTATGGGAGGTTCATAAATACAGTCGAGAGTACGGGGAGCTGTTTTCTCCTTCGATCTGGAAACAAGTATTTCTTTCCGTCTTTCTAGCCACTAGCGTCTTCCATTAGGAGATCATGGAAATCAAAGAAGCCTTTTCGTGGTTTGAAGTATAGAGTTTCAGAGTTTATATTTGATATTAAGCCCCTGCTTGTTCCTGACTAGTATCAATTGATAGATTTATTGAATTGATATATATACATATGCATGCATCAATAAAATATATAATACATACTCTTTACCTTAGGTAGTGGCAAGCGCGCTCTTTTAGATGTTATTTCCCGACGATCTGAGGGTTCCACTCGGGGTCAGGTTCTACTTAATGGTACGCCACTGTCTAAACCCTTATTTCAACAGAGGTGTGGCTACGTAACACAGTCTTGTACTTTCATACCGGGACTTACGATCGCACAAACACTACATTACACTGCAACAATAGTGAGTTCCTTTTAAAGACGTAAGAAATTCTTTTCGATACTAATAATGTTATTTCAGTTGTCCGGATATTTGAAAAGTTCGAAGGTACGTCAAGTTCTAGCTGATCTTGCTCTATCTCAGGTTGCTCACAAGCGCGTTGAATATCTAAATATTAGTGAAAAAAGACGCTTGGCAATCGGCATTCAACTGGTTCGCGATCCTGGTAAGTGATACATTGATAACAACCACTTTGACTCATATTTTAAAAATTTTAGTCATGCTGCTCTTGGATGAGCCAACACAAGGATTGGATCCACTAAGTGCCTATTTGCTAATTTCCATTCTATCGAACACTGCGAAGAAAACTGGGTGTGGTATCTTATTATCTTTGGAGAAACCACGTTCAGATGTTTTCCCGTTTTTGGATAGAGCCTTATTCCTATGCCTGGGCGGAGTTGTATATTCTGGAGGCACCCGAGCTATGTTGGAGTATTTCCATGGCATAGGTTTTCCATGCCCTCAACTCGAAAATCCACTAATGTATTATCTGTGCTTATCGACGGTGGATCGAAGGTAGTCATAGCCTCTCCTCTTACGCTTCATGATTAGTATTAACAATTTTAAATTAACAGAAGTCGGGATCGTTTTCTGGAATCCAGTCAGCAAATCGAGGCACTTGTTGAACGTTTTTCAAGAGAAACACCAATCTCGGACGCACCTCTGAACTCAATGGGCACTGGTAAAGTACCATTGGCATATGGCAAACCTGGGGAGTTGAAAGTATGGGTCATGCTTTATCTGTAAGTCTGATTATACAACTACTGATGAACTTGATGGTAATAAATATTGTTCTTAGGAAACTATTAGCATCAACGTTTTCATGTGGTGTGGCTGGAATGCGTTCGTTGTTCTTGAGGCTTTTCCTTTTACCTATTGCAATGGGAACACTGTGGCTGTTTTACTGGAACGTTGGGGTGAGTAGTTTTGAACATCTTTGACTGATTGCGTTAACGACGGAACAGTGGTTAACACTTTAGTTAGGCCATTGAAATTACCACGATCGGCTTAGGTAAAGTTAAAAAATACTGTGCAGCAATACTTTTACCGCTCTGTAGATTATTGCACCTACATACATACGTATACAACATAGCAGTGTCTTTTTTTTGGCGTTTCCTTAAATATGTTTTCTTACTTCTGATTCTTTCAACCGTAAGTTACTTACTTATAGTTACTTAGGTGCTACAGTCGGGCCTCAACCAACAATCTTCTCCACCTAGCTCGGTCCTTCGCTAGTTAGTTAGCCTCCAGTTGCACACTCTAAGTGGGTTCAGATTCCCTTTTTTTACTACGCGCCGCTTAAATGGAGGTCTGCGTTGTCCCTCCGCGTTAGAATACTACTCCGGTGGTCACAAACCAGCTTCTCGCTTCCCAGCCGCCGCTGGTTCACGCTGGTTAAAAATAAAGCAGGCAATGAACTGGCTTTAACCAGCTTTTAGTAGCTTTTACCAGAATGCATTTTCAATTCTTGTTTCTCTTTCTTTCAGTTTTTAGCAAAGTATTGCCAGGCGTGAATGTTTTGTGATCTCGACTGAACAAAAAACTGGCGGTACAGGTGCGATGTTTACTATGACCATGACCTGCTAGAATCACGCTGGTTCTGAGTACCAGCGTGAATCGCGCTGAACGGAAGAGCTGGTAAACGGAAGAGCGAGAAATTGGTTCACTGTGGCCGTATCGTTAAATTTAAAGACTCTGCGGGCCGAAGCGCTGTATAGCTCACGAACAGTCCTCATCCTTTTTTGGAGCATTGTTGTGTATGCCTTCTGTCTAGTTTTATGTTCTTGCCAGCATTCTTTGTCAAACACGGGGTTGCTTGGTGAAGATCGGGTGAAACTCAACACATCATTTGTGGCGTTTATATTGGACAGCGGTGCCACTAGTCATCGGGTTAAAGCTGGCAGCTAGGAGTTTTTGAGATTTTGGGTTGGTTTTCAAAATATCTGCTACTGCCAGTATTCCCGGGGTTTTTCTAGATATGTACGTACATAGTCCGATAAAAGCTTCGCCAAGATCTAGGTCGAGTTTTCCTTACCCTCCTAGCAATAATTACTATTGAACGCTGTATTTCATCATAACACACATTTGCACCGTTTCCTTCTAGTAGTAGGACATCATTCTTTAAGCGCTGAATCAAGGCCAGAGATTAAAATGTTGGGTGACGAGAATCGCGATGGCCCTTAGTACATCAGTATCGGGGTTTTATTAGCATTATTAGCGATTGTGATCTCTAAACCTATTCGTAGCCTGAGCAAAGGAGACAATTTTTGTTCAAGAAGCCTTTCCGTAGATATACTGTCTCGCGAGAGGTCGAACCCCAAAAAATTGAAAAAATTTAAATTTGAACCTTGAACTCTTGCTCCATTGTTCGACGAATTAATCACTAATCCACGGGTTCCAGCATACCTAGAGTAAATTGCAGTTCGAAAAAGTCATCTGCCTGTCACCTGGCTGCACTGCACTGCATACGGCTGTGTCTTTGATGTGGGATTCGAGAGTTAGAGCATTCTCAAAGCGATGGTTTTCGATGAGGATGCGAAGCCATGTTAAGGAGATGAATGGCCTGTGAAAGTTGGTTCCATTATAGAATCTTATCTGAATTGGACATACCTGTTCATAAAGTTCTTTTCTTACCTTATAAATATATATTTTTTTTTTAATTTCAGGACGATGCTTATGGATTCTTTAGTAAAAATGGAATGATTCTCAATGTTATCGGTCTGTCGTATGGATGTGGAATATTAGCAACCGTTAGTCAGTGTAAGTTACCTACATTCTGTAAATAATTTGGATCATTTTAAAAAGAAATCCTTTAAATTTTTCACAGTTCCTATATGGAGAAAACGATTTTCTCAAGATAACCCTGAAGGTCTTTATACGGGAGCAACATTGCTAATAGCATACAATTCAGTTTCGATACCATTTTCTATCATATCATCGGCAATCGCAAGTTGTGTTCTATATCCGTGAGAATACATAAATCGGCATTTTCATTTAGAACAAACTAAAATTTATTTTAACCATTTAGATTATTCTTGGATCCAAACACCCCGAACGGAAGAATTTTTGCATACCTCCTGGTTGCCCTTTGGTCCAGTTATGCTTTGGCAGAACAACTATCCATCTCCTTTTTGTTGGTAGTTAAAGTTCCATTTAATGCTGCTATTGCTGTTACATATTTGCTATGTATAAGTTTGGCATTAGCAAGCGGAACTGTGAGGTAAGAGGATCTTTAAACAAATCAGTCATTGAAATTTCAATAAATCTTATATTAATAGATCATACAAGGGTCTTCAGCCCTGGCTGCAGGATAATACGAAAGGAACTCACACTCGTTACGTATCCTCATTGTTGCATAGTGTTGCGTTTCAGTCGCACAGACTTAATTGCACACCTACTGCTTCGGTGATTTGCCCAAAGGCTGCTGACTTTTTACATGAACGTTTGGGACAAGCTGATCCAGACGTAAGTTACCACAATAATATGTACATAATTGTGAAATCAATAAACTAAGTTATTTTGGTTTCAGGAAACAATTGATGTGGCAGCATCGTGTGCTTTTGCAGTTGGTCTGGAGGCTTTTAACATGCTTTTGTATCTGTTTCCCATGCCTCGGTGTGTGCGACAAAAATTCAAAGACTGAAATCATTATTATCTTATAATTTATGTATGTACATCTATTTAATGATCCTAAAAATATACTCATGGCTAACCACATAGAAAGAAGTTTTTTTTTCTATTTCCTCTTGAGCCCTTTCTGTACAAAGCTGAGGATTGGAGTCTAAAAAAAAGGCTAATATTGGGCCCAATACATTTAAAATATTTTCTCTTTTTGAAAACTATAATTTCAAAGTTCTGTTTTAGAGTGTTACCATATGGTAATATTTAAGTTAAAAAGTTTTACTCAAAAATAAAAACAATATTCGTTCATGGTCAGTTCATTATATTTTTGCAGTAACTTTATATAAATTAATTAATTTCATTAAAAAAAATATCAAACTAAGTTAGTTTATGTTCTGATGATGATGAAATATGAAGCAATTATTCTGTATAGGGATAGAAAAAATCCATTTTATCCACTCCTTCTATATTTACACCCTATACTAAGTTTGATACATAGTTTATAACATAGAAAAATAATTGTGATAGACCCTATAAAGATGTACTTATATTCATAATCAGTATCAATAGCCAAATCGATTGAGCGAAGTCCGTCCGTCTATCCGTTGGTATGTCACCACTTTTTGGGCATTAAAGGTTTGTCTGTGACGATGAAATTATATAATATCTGGGCTTTTGAGTAGGAGAAGCAGTACAAGTGTAAACATTTTTGAACTTTGAACTTACTTACTTACTTAACGGGCTCCCGACCCGTGAAGAGTTTCTGCCTGAGACACAGCAGCCTTCCACTCTCTTCGATCCCGGGCACGCTGCTTCCAGTTATCTAGACCAAGCGCTCTGGCATCCGCGATAGCTTGATCCTTAAAATGGAGGTTCGGTCTTCCTTGTCTTCTCGAACCTGGGGGCTGTGATTCGAAGATCCTCTTTGCTGGAGCATTATTGTCCATTCGCTCGATGTGGCCGAGCCAGTGTAGTCGACGTGTTTTGGCTTTTTGGACTACATCCACATCCTGGTACAGCGCATAGAGTTCGCGGTTATATCTTCTCCTCCATTCGCCCTCCTCGCATACGGGACCGAATATCCGACGAAGAATTTTTCTTTCGAAAGTGTTCAGTATTTGCTCTGCTTTCCTGCTTATCGTCCAGCACTCGGCTCCATACAGCAGAACTGGCAGGATCAAAGTTTTGTAGAGCAAACATTTCGTCTTCCGAGTTAGGAGTTTTGACCCCATTTGTTTCGCCAAACCGAAGTAGCAGCGGTTTCCTAGGGTAAGTCTTCGTCGAATCTCCACTAAGTTGTCATTCGTGGAGTTGATATTTACTCCGAGGTAGGTAAACTCCTTAACCACTTCGAAGTTACTGTTGCCAACAGTGACGTTTTGTCCTAGGCGGTGGACAGATGCTTCTTTGTTTGTTGACAACATGTATTTGGTTTTGTCCTCATTCACTTCAAGGCCAACACGTTTCGCTTCTTCTTCAATTGCCGTAAAAGCCTCTAACACGGCGCGCTGGGAGCGACCGATGATGTCGATGTCGTCTGCGTATCCCAGCAACTGGACAGATTTGTTGAAGATAGTGCCTTCCGTGTTTACACCTGCCCTGCGCACTATCTGTTCCAGCACAAGATTGAAGAAGTCACATGATAGCGCATCCCCTTGCCGAAATCCGGTGCATGTTTGGAATAGTTCAGAGGAACTGTTGCCGAATTGCACGTTGCACCGCGTGTTATCCAGCGTCACGCGGCACAGCTGGATCAGTTTAGCCGGGATCCCGAATTCGGCCATCGCCTTGTAGAGCTCAAGACGATGAATGCTATCATATGCGGCTTTAAAGTCGATGAAGAGATGGTGAGTCTCGACTTGAAATTCGTTGGTCTTTTCCAGGATTTGCCTTAGTGTGAAAATTTGGTCGATCGTCGATCTGCCGGGCCGGAAGCCACACTGGTACGTGCCGATTAGTGTGCTGCAGAAAGGCTTCAGACAGTACGTTGGATAGGATCTTATATGCGACATTAAGCAGGGATATGCCTCGGTAGTTCTTACAAGACATAGGATCGCCTTTCTTGAAGATGAGGCATATAGAGCTGATAGTCCAGTCATCGGGCATGACTTCATCCACCCACACTTGGTTGATGACTTGGTGCATGCACCCCACCAAAGCATCACCACCATGTTTGAAAAGCTCTGCTGGTAGACCATCAGAGCCGGCGGCCTTGTTGTTCTTCAGCTTTTTGATAGCTGAGCCGACCTCTTCAAAACTAGGAGGGGGAATGGATTCTTCATTGACTGGATGCGGGTTCTCTTCTTGCCCTATCACTCTCTCTACCTGCCCATTAAGTAGCTGCTGGAAATGCTGCTTAAATACATCTACTATTCCCTGTGCTTCGGTGACTAGGTTTCCTTCACTGTTTCGAAGAGCCTGC
Source organism: Xylota sylvarum (assembly GCA_905220385.1). Taxonomy (NCBI): domain Eukaryota; kingdom Metazoa; phylum Arthropoda; class Insecta; order Diptera; family Syrphidae; genus Xylota; species Xylota sylvarum. The sequence continues at coordinate 64,210,694 of LR999958.1, read as the reverse complement.
GTTCCGGGCTTGAAGCCAGCTGCCAGTTGCTTGGCTTTCCTGAAAAACATCCGGATGTTGTTCCTATCGCGGGACTCTTCGATATCCTTGAGCTGGGAGGCTGCGTGGGCCCTTTTCTTCTTACGCAGGATCTTCTTCTCCTCCCTTCTTCTGGTTCGATACTCTTCTCTCGCTGCCCTTGTTTTGCGTTGCAGCGCTTGCAAGTGTGCATTTTCTGTCACCTTTTTCCGGCGTACGCATTCATCATCATACCAAGGGCTCTTTTTGGGTGGTGGCTGGTAGCCTATGGTGGTCTCTGCTACCCCTTTGATGATGTCGCGATACTGGTTCCACAGATTGTTGGCGTTTGTGGATGGTGAATGCACAGCGGAGAGTCTCTCACTCAGGCGCTCCCTGTAGGCTCTGGCTACTCCAGACGTGCTAAGGCTTCCAACGTTGAATTTCTTTTTCTGGGCGGTCTGCAGCTTCTTCTCATTGGATAGTCGAGCTCTGAACTTAGCTGCAACAAGAAAATGGTCAGAGTCGACGTTTGCCCGTCTGAACGTTTGCACATTCAGAATGTTGGATGCGTGCCTCGCATCTATTAGCACGTGGTCGATTTGGTTGGCCATTGGTTCGACCATCTGGAGAGCGCCAGGTTGCTGTGTGGATTCGTAGTCTTGCTGCTGCAAAATCGATTAGCCGGAAGCCGTTGTCTGTTGACGTGTCGTGTAGGCTGTGCTTTCCAACTAATCCGCCGAAGATGTTTTCCTTACCGATTTTGGCATTGAAGTCCCCGAGTATGATTTTGACATCATACTCCGGACAGGCTCCGTAGGCTCCGTCCAGGAGGTCACAAAACTCCTCCTTGATAGAGTCTTCAGCTTCGTCGGTAGGGGCGTGTGCACATATTATGCTGATGTTTTGAAATGTAGCCTTGATGCGGATCACAGCCAGGCGATCGCTGATCGGCTTAAAGTCAATTATCATTGAGCGTAGCCGATTTCCCACGACGAATCCGCATCCTAACATGTGCAGTCTTTTGTGGCAGCTGTAATAAATGTCGCAATTTTTTCGTTTTTGCATACCTGATCCTATCCATCGTATCTCCTGGATCGCGGTAATATCTGCCTTGTACCGCGTGAGGACAGATTCAAGTTTTTGAGTAGCACCAGGAGTGTACAGTGTACGTACATTCCAGGTGCATACTCTTATATCATAGTCCGTGTACGTTCCGGGTCGTGGTATTAAATGAGGGGGTCCATTATCCGAGGCTTGCGTCTCTCTCATAACTAAATTTTTTTACGTGGTAAGGAAGTTACCCCGACGGCACAACCCCCAACCTGGAGGGCCAGTTCCATTTATTTGAAACCCCTAGGACGAGGGGCCGGTTTTAAACCGAAGTCAGTATCCCGCTTCGGGGATATGAGCGCTGCCGTTGGCCCAATAAGGGCTCATCCGCCACCATCTCTTTTCCAAAAACCTGACTTATTCTTGGAAATCTTTATCGGCCTGAGCTCCGAATATGTCGAAGTAGCCCAGATAAAGTGTTGTGCTTCCGTTTGAAGCTTTAACGTCACCGTTGACTCCATCGAGAGAGTTCGTCCGCTGTCGTATTTATAGTGCTGCAATTTTCTCTTGGTCAACACTCGCGCTTATAAGTTTAGCAAGTCGGGTCCGGATGGACACCAACCAGTACCCGATGGCTACCACTCGGAGGTAAAATAAGCACAATTGATGCGCAGTAACAGTTACAACACTGGACGTCGCCAGGTTGACGCCAGTCAGTGCCTACCCTATTCCTACAGCATCCAGCCATCGAACTTTGAACTATTAAGACCAAATATTTAGATATGCAGATTATCTACAATTCACCAATACATCATATATGGCCACGACTACTTTTTAAAGGCGTTTTCATAACAAAAGAATTTGCATGTACCATCCTCAAAAGTTGGAAGTTATCGCAGTAATTCAATAAAAAAATGCAGTAGGTATGCCACGCCCACTTTAATAAGTCTAATATAAAGGAAGTAGAATAGGGTATCATACCATTCATACCATTGTAGCTTTTCTGTATTTTATATTTTACTGATTTTTGCGATCGGAACAAAAATTTCTGCTTCCTATTTCGATTTTTTCAGTTATCATCTGGTGCATCTGGTATTTCATTTTTCATCGTCGATTGTATTGGATATGAAACGACGCAAACGATCTTCATCTTCTGGATTCTGGTGGCTATAATTTGTTAGCATCGATACATTATGTTGCGCAGTATCCCACACGCAGTTATTATTTCTTGTGCTGTGCTTGTCTTCACATGCATACCATATGGCAAAACTGGAAATAAACTTTTCCATCATATTAACACACCATATAGTAAATGGAATCTCAATATCGTTTGCCTGATCCACAAGAAAGAAGACCCCCTCAATTGTGCCAATTACGAAGGCATCAGTCTGTTCAACATAGCGTATAAGATCTGCCATATTGTGTAAATGTCTGAAACCCTGGGTCAATAACCTGATTGGGCGCTCTCAGTGTGGTTCCAGGACAGGAAAGTCCACAATCGATTACATTTTCATTATTCGCCAGGTATTAGAGAAAACCCAAGAAGTTCAGATCGATACCAAACATCCCAACATCTTTTCATCGTTTTTAATGTCGCATATAACAGCATTGATAGAGAGGAGCTATACAGAGTCAGTGATGAAAAATGCAAGCTGTTCTATCAATGTTAAAAATAGTCGTACGCCGACGATATTGACATAATTCTCAACTAGCTGTCATGGCTACGTCCGCTGGTATTGAAACGGAATCTCCCAAAATAGGTTTAGCAATAAACGAGTGCTCCTAAGTGAAGCTTCCTTCTACGGGAGAAAGCTGGGCAGAAACAAAGGAGATGAGGAATAGTTTCTTCTTCTTCTTCATCCATGCAGCTTCTATAAAAGTCGTACGAAAAAGGTCCTGCCTTTTAGCATATTTGCCCCAGTGCCCAGTGATGACACCTACTGTAGTGCCGATATGCAATCTATGTATATAGAGAGATTAAATTCTTAGAACGTTTCAAATTCAGCTTCGGCCAAATTTGTTTTGTCGCTAGACATGTTGGTCCACTAGTTCCCCTAAGACTTGTATTCTCGACAACATCCAGCTTAAATTTTTGTTTGCAAGTCGCGATCAGTCTAAGGTGCCTTTGTCTGGCAGGTTGTGTAAAGCTGTTCTTATTCTGGCGAGGTCATCGGCTTTACGATTCCCTGGAATGTCCCTATGCCGACGATCGGCAGTCTAGAACTACTAAAGAATTTATAGATGTCTATTGCAAGGATTTGATAGCTGATTGGTTGTCTGAAAAGATACGGATGTCTCTAACAGATATCGTCTTTTTCTTAAGCCAATATAAGACTTCTTAAATAGTCATATTTTCCACCTGGAACATGTGTCAATGTTTTGATAAACTAAAGGCTACTTCCATCAGCCATTACTTTTCTTAATGAAGCTGGTTGTTATTAAATTTGAGGAGAGTATTTTTCTTAACCTTGAAGCCTCAGAAGAAGTTCTATTTTGTCACAAAAGAGTCTCCAAAAATTACGTTTCCTTAATTTTTTTTGTATATATGTACATATTTGGACCTTGTACAAGTCCCAGTCTAGCGCATCTCTTGTACTTTTGGCATTATTCAATAGTTTTCTACATTTATTTCTTAAAGGGCCTAAACCTGGAGTCCACCAATCCGGTGGGGTCCCGGAGTTGAATCAAACGTCAGGATAAAGCCATCACTTTATTGAGTGCAGGGGTTTAGATCGGCCCTCGATGGGAAAATGCACTTAGACCACAGGAGGTCCATTGTGCTGCAATGAGTCCAGGGGTTAGATTCTCAACTAAGTTTTTGGTGGTTGCATGATCTGAGGTAACTAAATTGATTAACGTTGCCCTGTAATTGAGCAAATCAGTTTAAGATAATTTCTGACAACTGGCGGAGTAATAGAATCTACATATAACGAAAATTGAAGATACCTGTGATCCAAAAAATGTGTTTCGCTTAATATTGGATGGTATTATTCCTAATCCGTTGAACGATATTATCGGAGGCAAGCGTGATGTCCAGCACCTCTTGCACAGATACATACACTTTTATCATTTATTTTCAAAATTTGCAGCGCATATACAGAAAGGCTGACTTTTAGAACAGGGTGTACCAATTTAATAATATGAGGAAAGGCATGTTTATATGGTATTTACAATACTAATCGCTTTGTGATCCACTACACTCTGTTTTTTGCTCCATTTATCTTACCCTTAAGTACCAAACTAAAATAGGTGGGTACAAATTGTAAATTCGAGAAATAAAATAAACGTTTTACTTTTACAGTTTGCTAAAATATTTCATATTAATGTACAATATGTAAAGTATTCATATAATTATTAGCTTCTATGTAGGTCAATTGTTTGTCGATTTTCGAGAGACTGCTGTTAAGGAAATTGCCTTCAAGGATTGATTTCCATTCCCTAATTTAGCGGGTTTATAGAGTTGAACTAATTTAGCTAGGATGAAAAATAAATGACAAATTTAAGATAATACAAAGATATCATGATTAATATAAGCACATACTGAAGAGGGCATATGAGATCCTTTGCCTATTCTCTTTTGTAATTCTCATTTCACTTTGAATAGTACCACTGTCATATAAGCGCTTCTTAATCTAAAGAAAATTATTGAGTTCTACAGTAGATATGTACATTTTATAATTTGTACACACCTTTCTAAAAATTGGATTCGATGTTATTATCCGTTGAGTGAAAATACATTCAAATTCGTAGAGAAACCTTGTTTCCTTCTCCAGACGTATAATTTGACTTATTTCATGAAGAAGCTTTATATCGTTTACTGCAATACCTAAAATAAATAAATTTCTTTAGTGTTAAAAATACATATATTTAATAATTTTGTAATTCACAATTACCTTGAGTTAAATTCATCAAAATTATACTACACGATATTACAAATAAGACGAATATAAATTTGGATAAAAATGGCTAGAATGAAAAAGTTAAAGGAAATGAAATTAGAAGTTATTAATTTTTGTATGTTGTACATATTTGCATTTTACTCATTTACGTATATATGTATTCAATTTATTTGCCCATCAACTTCAAAAGGGTTGACGGTACAAGAGAAACTTGCACCCACCACATTTAAACCAATATAGATCCACTGTGATGCCCTAGGGGTTATACCTCCCATACTATAGAACCTATGAAAAACATAGGGATCTTCAAGCCGTCTCGAGGGTTTACGAATTTCAATCTTTTAAAGACTTGTTAGAAAGTTCTTCTAATTCTTGGAAGAAATGTCTTCACATCTGCACAACATTACATTAGGGTCTACTAAAACTCTTTTTTTGCATTGACTTGGATATTATTGAAGGCGCCCTCGGTGAGAAGGAATTAATACCCCATCGTTTCCTTTCTTCCGTTATCATTTATATATGTATTCAATTTATTTGCCCATCAACTTCAAAAGGGTTGACGGTACAAGAGAAACTTGCACCCACCACATTTAAACCAATATAGATCCACTGTGATGCCCTAGGGGTTATACCTCCCATACTATAGAACCTATGAAAAACATAGGGATCTTCAAGCCGTCTCGAATGTTTACGAATTTCAATCTTTTAAAGACTTGTTAGAAAGTTCTTCTAATTCTTGGAAGAAATGTCTTTACATCTGCACAACATTACATTAGGGTCTACTAAAACTCTTTTTTTGCATTGACTTGGACATTATTGAAGGCGCCCTCGGTGAGAAGGAATTAATACCCCATCGTTTCCTTTCTTCCGTTATCATTTTCGCTGGAGCTGTGCGTTCTGTAGTAGTGACTTGTGGCTGAGCAGCACTACAACTTCAGTACCCGATTCATTGTATTCTGCCATTTCATTCACTTCCACTCATGACTCAGTTGATCCCTGTTGAGGGATCTGATACGATCTGATACGGTCAAGTGTACGATTTCTTTCCTGTCGATCAGACGAAGGTCAGCATTTGGCCAAGCAGCTTTGGTTCTTGAAACTAAAGCTTGGACCCATGAGAGAGTGTGTCCGTGTCCTTTAATGGTATTGAAGGTGCCAAAAAGTGGAAGAGGTTCATCATTTTTGACGATGATGTTTACCTCATCTGGGATTGTAATTTCAATTAGCCGCCATTGATCCTTAGTGAGTTTCCTTTCAGGACTGCCATAATATATTTCGGCTATTTGTTGGCCGATTACAGTTATCATTGAGAAGCTGTTTTTTTCCCGATATTTGAAGCTTTTGGAGGTGCCTGCAATTGGCTCGAGATTGTGTTATACGTCCGCACTCGGATCGGTTACGGGGAGATTTAGTATGTCCGCGTTTCGGTTGGAGCTGAACTTTTGGTTAGTCCTTACAGTGCATTTGTCCGTTGTGGTTTTTCCTGGTATTTTCCGGAGTCTATGTTCGGCCTTGCCGAAAGCTTCTAATTCCTTTTTCGTGAGAGAATTGGGATTCCTCCTACTCAGTCGTCGGACAATCCTAACCGCGTTCCGTCTTTGTCTACGCAGGATTTCATGTTCACTTAGAGGCTTAAATGCCTTGCGTGTATCGGCAGCTTTAGAGTCAGGGAATATTTGCACTTGCTGCTTGGAAACACTTGGCATAACCTCCACTATCGTCCTATGACTATCGATTGTCGAGTTCGTGATATCCTGACTGCTATTACCCGATTGAAGAGAGGTGCCCGCATCCAAATTACATCTGGAACTAAGGCTCAGGATGTTCTTCAGATGCATGTCGCTCCCTTCTGCCTTACCAGAAGTTCTCTTCTCACCTCTCAGGCCAGTACGAGCATGAGGCTCGATGCAAAGTCTGGTTGGTGAGTTCGGTAGCTCAATAGATGGTTTAAGCGATCGTTCAATCCAAGTGTTTGTCAACCTCAGGTCTGGATTAGAAGAAATTGCCTGCGATATTCCGTGGTGAATCATATCAGTCTGGTTATCGATAGACAATTTCCTTGTCTGCCCAGCGACTATCTCCCCCTCTATCAGATCCGTAAGAGCGGAAGGCTCTATGCAATGTCTGGTTGAAAGTATTGAAGCCACTTCGGCTGTACCTTTTGTCGGTCGATGCAGTCGGCCTTTCCCTCAAATAGACTTTGCCGAACTGGGAGGCAGGTCGCCCGATCAACTTCGTAGTGCTCGTATCGTTCGAAGAAACTACGCCCGCTAGGGTACGAACGGCTTGTTCTCCATTAGGTGTTGTTTCTGCAGATAAGCATGTGCACTACGTAGCCGTTTCCGTTCCGTCTCCGTCAGTTCGTCCCATCACTTAGTGCCTAGTCTTGTAATTGTCGTCCTGCAGTTGAAGATTTCACTTCGTCTGGAAAAGGGTGACAATTTGGAGATATTGGAACTAGAGCTAGCGACAGAGCAGCTATCGCCTTTTCGGTAATCTTCATGCCAACGTTAGCTGCTCCGATGCTTTCCCTATCCCATACTCCTAGATTGACGAAAGGATTGAGGAGAAGATTTTCTTCTTCTTTCGTCAGTTGTTCCGTTTAGGGATCGGTATTTATGGAGTCTGAGGTGCCCGATCCTTGCCTGTCGTAATAGTGATTCATCCTTGAAAAACCAGCGCTGCTGCCGGACGGACTACTTTTTACCGGCCCGCTCGTGGGACCAAAACATGAAACCTTTTAATACAAATAACAAGACAATAGAACAAATTTCGATGCTAGCCCACGCACAGACACAACTGACAAGGCAACGACTTCGACATCACCTATACAACTGACGACTAGGAATGTCACAAAAATGGTGGAGAAACAGCTATATAGGCTGAATATTGTCAACAATACAGATGGCTCCATCGTTCTTATTGCCACAGATTCCGATAATTACGAATGCCAACCGACGACGATCTGTTTTAATGGAATGTCTTACGGCAAATAATAAAAGGCACAATCCCAGTGTAATGGTGTATAAAAAAAGCTTTACTCAGCGAGAAGAGTAGCCAACCTGTTTCGGGGGGCAGTCTTTTGAGAGCTCGGCAAGTCAGTCCACTAAGACCAGGCCAATATTTCAGGGGTTGCCGTACGAAAGCCTTATGGGAATGCCCTAAAATTAATACAAGGTGGAGGGATCCACTCGATTTGGGAGGATCCTCAAACAGTTCTAAACCCAGAAGGACCCACGTCACAGGAAGATACTTCTGAAACCCAAAAAAGGCAAAGAAAAACCATCCCGATTTCTAGGCCCTTCAATGAGGTTGCAAATGATCAACTGATCTTTGATATTATTGACCAGAACGAGGACCAAGGAAGGATCAGTGCGGAGAATTGGAGGATTTTGATAGACCGATGAGAATTCACCTCACTATATTCAGTTGGAATGTATGGCCTGCTGCCAAACTCAACACTATTCATAAAGTGACAATCCGCTCTTTCGAAAGCCAGATTTTGGATACCCCTTGGACCTAGTGATCACAGGGACATACATACTTCGGCAGCCAATTGGAAGGTCATAAAAGCTGCCGAACCGAATGACATTGGGAAGATTGGCTTCTTTACTGCTGAACTCAATACACATTGCAATTAGTTTTAACGAAGGCCTTTCTATCAACCTTTCTAGGACAGTTCTTGGAAAATCCAGTCTTACCTTAACACCGAAGATGATAAAGGACTTTATTCTTAATCAAAAATATTCACCCCTTTTTTTGAAAATGTTTCTGCATAGTCCAGTTCTCCAACCATCATAACGATAGTGCGCAGGACAGCTCTAAATGGATTGTTAAAGAATTCTGACATCGGAAACATCAAGGAAAAACTCATAGCAAATCCAACAATCAAAAATGTGAATGAAACCATCACCTAGGAGTAAAAAGAAAACACTTTTTTATTAGATTTGGCTAAGTGTTTGATCCTGATCTAAGATGTGTATACATTTACCTTGAGAAAGTTTTTCATGACAGTTGTGAACATAAGACTGTAGCATCCCAGACTTGGGATACGTCCAATGATTAGCATCAAATTGATCCAAGCTGTTAAAATGACGAACGGCAATGTATGGAATAAATGCCAGTGCAGCGGTGAAACCATCCCAAAAGCACTGATTGGCAAAACAAACACAGAAGTAACAAGATTCGATAGTATTTCAAACTGACAATAAAGTTTTCGAAATGGTATGAAACATGCCTGAAAAAATTGAATATTCAATCAAAAAAAAAAACATGAGTATATATACACTCTCTACCCACCTGTATCAATGCATGACCAAAGAGTAAAAATCCCAGGAAAAATAAAAGGCAATTTAAGGTTTTCATTACACTCAAAACCACTTCGGGTGTATCATTTTGATAATCAGAATCTGCAGTAGTATTGCGAGTTCCTGAAAAATTTTTGAAATTCTCCACGATCAGAAATGCAGTCGTTGATAAACAGGCAACGAATAGGACGTGTATTGCCACCAGGACATAGAAAAATCTTCGATAGTGGATCCATTTGCATGTCAGATACGCCTCTAAAAATTCACAAAGTAGTTTTGATTCCAAAGGAATAGTTCAAAAAATGTACCGATTAATGGATGTTGTAGCAAACCACATTCCTCACTATGTACATCATAAGACGAGTTAACTATTTCATTAAGGACGCACATCTGACGTTCACTTTCTAGATCATTCTTATCCATTCTCGCCGATGGATATAAAATTGTAAAATCTGAAAATAAAAAAAAATCGCTTTGACATGTCATACTACTTCAAATGTTGTAGGAACTTACCAAATTTGAATTCATAAGTACTACCAAGGTCAGTGGTTTCAATGTATCCATCGAAGAGCTCTTGGAAATATTTAACTGGATCGTCAAAATGCCGGACGATAAGATCTATCAGTGAATCTTTGTCCTCGAAAATTCGTTGGCCTTGGGATAGGGTGACTTCTATGGAAATTTTAAGAATATGATTTGTGGGACTAATTTCAAAATACATTCAACATGCATTGCATTTCTGAAGGCATGCATATTTTCTAAAAATGTAACAATAAAATAATAAATAATTGTACGCCTATCTGCCTTCTTTCAGTGTTTTCTAAAGTATTCGAAATGTTAACCAAAAAGATAAAGAATAACATTCCTCAGCCATAGCCAATACGGGTTTAGAGCTGGTTGTTCAACTGCGGGCGCACTCCTTACCTTCTGCACCAGGATATATGATAGCATTAGTAGTAAGCAGTTAACTGCTGCTTAAAACAGTAGACTCAAAAGAGTGCAAAGATCAGCTAGCATTTGTACCACAGGAGGTATGACGGTTGCTCTGACTGTATTTTTGAATGCCGTTCCAAGGAAGAATAAGATAAAATGCAGAGGGATCTTCTGGCTTAGTTATGATCCTACGCCGGAAGAAAAGGCTACTTTCATAGCTTTAGGCTTGAATACTACATTCTATAAACTCATTAACCAATGCTATAAGAAGCCGAAAATAAAACTGTCATGATAAACAAAAATTAACTGAAGACCCAACCGCCTCCATTGGTATTAAAAATATAACACTCACAAAATGAATCGTTGTGAGAAGCTAGGCCTATTCACCAACAGGAGAAGCTTAAACTTCCAGATACTAAATCTTAATGGTGCACAACTCAATATCTCAAAAGAAGCAATATAGGCCGGGTACCTCTAGACCATAAACTTAAATGGAAACCTCATACAGAAGGTAGAACCACAGAAAAGGCGAAAAAATCCTTTTGGGCCTGCTGTATACTTTTTGGGATTAAAAATAATGGGGATTAAAACCAAAAATAATTCACTGTGTTTGCCTCACCATCATCACCCCAACCATAAAGTACGCAACGCTCATATGGTGACAAAAGGATAATCAATGCACACATTCGCTCCACAAAAGGTGCAAAATCTGGGTGTGTAGGTATTATGGGTACAATACGTACCTATCTGACTGCTGCTCTGGAAGTCTTTCCATACCTCCGACTCTTACATATATAAATGTAAGTATGTTTTATAATGGCGTCAAGCGCCCTAAACGACTGAACCACCAACTTATGAAGATCCTTGAAAAAAAACTATGCTATCTTGACAGACCGTATGCACCATGGACTTCATGCCGAAAAGAATCAATCTCTATCACCCCTTCAAATTTGTCATTGCAAGTCGCAGCTATTGGTTTAATCTTTAAATACCTCAATTGATCACTAAATCTACTTAAATGGTACGCTGACAGTTAAAAATGAAAGATGAGGTAGGATTTAAAATTTGGCCCTAACTAGAAATTGTCTGCGCCATATCCATTTTCAAAGCTGAGGCTTTTGCTATCGAGATGCATCAGAAGAAACCCCCAAAGATCATAGATAAACATTTTATCAGAAAGCCAAGCAGCCATATAAGCTCTCATGTTCTTTAACTTTGACTCAAAACTGGTTTGGAACTCCCTTCGGACTCTCGACTACACCTAAACTGTACACAATAACCTCATAGTAACTCGGGTCCCAGAACATAGTGGTATCCATACAATGAGACTGCTGACGAACTTGCCAGAGTTCGGTGTCCAGTCTCTATTTATTTACCCTGAACCCTCTTACTGGCTTAAGACATGCCAAGAAATGAGGACACTGAAAATGTACATATTTTATGTTAACTGGACATTGCTATGTTCAAACACTTCCATGAAGACTGTACTGCGCATTTTGATGTTACCTCCTTGCCATCTCGTATCTATCTACCAACCCAGAGTATGTAGGTGCCATAATCATTTCTTATTCCAACTTTACTTAGAAACAAATTTGTGTACTTACCCACTGTCTTTTTGCTTAAATCTCCTCCATGCTTGAGAAGTTCTTTCAAAATTTCCTTGCAGTCATTAAAAACCGCAAAATGGCATAGATTCACAGCTATGCAGTTCGTGTAGCAACATTTAATGTCACAAATGAATATCGGTTGATTCACTAATGTGTACGTTAGATCTGAATCAACTAGCTGAAGGAACTGTTTTGAAAAAAATTAAGATTTTTCTTAACTTCAACCTCTTTGTAAACATTTTAATACGAACATTATCGAGATCTTTGGTTGATATAGCTAAACACAGTTTCTTGTAGATATTAGTTAGATTAGAATCCACCACGTGAATGTTGTAGAGACCATGCTCTTTCACGACACCGTACCACTCGGCAGAACTCATAGTTCTGATTACTCATGTGACGCAATTATAAATGAATGTAGGTATTTCGAAAACAATCCATGTTTGATAAATAAAATTGAACCGAGCTACGTTTAGATTAACTACAATATTTTATCTACATATATATGTGGTTTTCGACTTGTGGTTTTCAGTTCTTAAGCGCCTTGAGTGTGATAAGAAACGCTGTAAGGAACAATTCAACAGACAATGAACTTTTCAAATGTCTAGCTAACACAATACGAACATTAATCACTACAATTAAAATAATTAAAAAATGATTGGTTAGATGGACATATTTTGGCAATGCTACCTAATACTTACTGTCACCTCCAAATGGAGCCATCTAGGAATTTCTTCGGAAATTCAGATTCTCTAGAGTCTAGACGATACATACAAGAAAATAACAGATTTTAAGATTCATCGTTATGTTTATCAAGAAATAAAACTATCGTGGGGTGAGACAAATCTGGAAGAGAAACTACAGCACTCATTAGATTTTCCTTTAGATTAGATATATTTTATTTGCACTTCAGTTGATTACATAAATTTAAAACAAAAATCAAAGACATGACTTATGACGTCTGCCAGGTTGACAACAAAATTAACAATTAATATACCTTAGCCAATCATTAAAATAGTGATTTTACATTCATAACTCATTTTCAACGGAGAGATGCCCTATTTATACTTGCACCTATGTATGTATACCTAGGGCATTAGTTGCGTTCTATGATGGAGAAGTCCAAGAAAGTGGGTCTGTCAATTTCGTCTGTCTGTCTGGATGTCTGTCTGTTTTTTTTATGGTTGCGCCAAAGAATGTGTAATCTTCATAGATACCAGTAGCTCGGGCCCATATAACAGCTATACAAGAACTGTGGGTGGAGAATAAACGCATTTGTGATTTTGGTGGTGTTCGGGGTATTACAGTACTCTGCGATGAGCGATCTGGAACACCGAGAGCTTGTCTAATTGTACAAAACTTATTATCAGTGACCAAGCTTGAACAATTTTGTGGCTAGGATTTGGTAGCTGCACCTATAAGGTACGAAGCGAACGAAGAATGAAAAACTTTCCCTACGATTTGATAATATGTACCTCCGCCTCGAACTCATAAAGTATTGTGATTCTCAGGAAATGGGACTACTCATGTGCGTGGATGCAAACGCTCAGAATATAGTCTGGGGCAGCAGCAAATGCAATGTATGAGGAAACCATTTCCTAGAGTTTCTACTATCGTCTGACATGAAGAAAAAAGGAGGTTATTGACTTAATTGACGTTATCTAACCGATACTTCAAGTCGATTACAAACTGGAGAGTTCTGCCGAATCGAAAGTACATCGCCTTTCTAATCAAAAGCGAAGTTGATACTTTGCAGGACAAGAGGAATCCGCGAAAAACTAACTAGTTACGCTTTAGAGAAGAGCTAGTCAAGTCTGTCAAAACTAAACCTAAACTCAGCACGTGTCGGAAGTTCGAGGATGCTACTCAAAACCTGACTAGTATCATCACCAGATGTTTCGAACTGACATGCCCGGTTATGAAAACGTCCTGTAGATCGCCAGATCCGTGGTGAAACTCAAAACTGCAGAGACTTGGAAAGGAAGCCAAAAAACTTCTAAATCGGCCACTCAAGACAAATTTAGTTGGAGACTGGAACTTTTTCCGATCCAAACAAAAATAATAAAAGAATTTAATTCGTCTGACAAAAAGTGCTCCCTATAAAGATTTTTGTGAAAAGTTCGAGACTCTAGGTGAAACCAGTGGGTTGGTTAAAATTCTCAAAAAAAGGCAAACCAATCAAACCGGAGTCACTTAGAAAACCTGACGGTACGTAGACTGAGACGAAAGCGGAGACTTCTAGTCTTCTGCTGGAAACTCACTTTCCGGGTAACCAGATAACGATTGGGTCACAGCTTGACCCGCCTGTGCAGATTGAGCTTGATCTAAGTCGCAAAACTCGGCGTAGTTGGTATACTGCATCGGCCGTGGGAACAGATGAGGTTATCAATCATCAATGCTGTAGCATCTTTTGATAACTTCAAATCGCCTGGTACCGATGGAGTGTACCCAAGCTTTGCTGCAAAAAGTTTATACCAGTTAGTGCCAATTCTAAAAAGAATATTCATTGTGTGTCTGGCACTGGCATATATTCCTATAACTTGGCGTACGGTTCGAATGGCTTTTATACCAAAAAGTGGTAGAGATGACTACTCCCTCGCTAAGAGTTTCAGAAATATAAGTCTGCCTGCCTTCCTGCTGAAAAGCTTGGAGAGATTCACATGCGCAGGTCTGCGCTGAAGATGCACCTTCTATCTGCGCCTGAAAGAATACGCCATGGGCATTTTTATCGACTTCGTAAGGTGGCGTGCTGTCTCCACTTCTATGGTGGTTGGTAGTTGACTCTCTGTTGCATACTCTCAATAAGTCAAACGTCTACGCTCAGGTATACGCGGATGATGTTGCCATACTTTCTGTCGGGTCATGCCTACAGACTCTCTGTTCTAACACGCAGATAGCTTTAGACATGGTCGATGAAAGGTTGGACTAGGAATGAGCTTTTGATCAATCCTTTGAAAACTGGTTGTTCTCTTTACGGACATCCAAGGCGCTCACAGTTTTCTGTAAGGGTGATTTTGGCAAGACATGGGGCTTATCACCAATAAAACTCCTCTTTTCTTGTTTATGTGTCGCACAATGGGCCTTGTTCATACAAAGCAAAGATATTTTCATCCGCCAACGTCCATGCATCTGCACCATACAGCAGGACTGGGATGATCAGTGTCTTATATAAAGTCCCTTTGTGTTTCTGGACAAGGCCTTGTTACTCAATTCCCTTCTTAGACTAAAGCGATTAGGAAGTGTAACTCTTCGTTTGATTTCTGATGTGATGTTGTTGTCAGAGCTTATAGCTGAACTGCGGTAGAAAAAGTTATACCTCAAAGTTATAACTATCTATTGTGACGTTCTGTTCGATTCGTCGATGTTGTGTTTCCTTTTTTCATTATTTTTTTGACGTCAAACGTCTCGGTGAGATTGTTTCCGACCTTTATGAAGCAGCGAGCGTGTGCAATCGTCATTCTGCACGATGTGTTGAGTTTCGCAGGGATGCCAAAACTAGTCATGACTCTACAAATACTCTTTCTGCACTGAAAGGGGCCCATCAACTCGTTGACAAATGGTTTGAGGCACTCACACAGAACGGCCAACAGGAGCTTGTATGCAATGTTAAGGATACTGCTGCCTCTAGAGTTGGCACAATTTAGACGGGCTTTTTTTTGTGGATCGGGCAAACGATGCCTAGGTTCCATTCATCAGGCATACTTCCTTCCGACCAAATCTTGGAAATGAGTTGGTGTATGCTCTTTACCAAGTCATCCTCCTCTGCTTCAAATAGTTTCTTTGCCCGGACCACTTCGGAGATATGCGCGCCGCCGTTGGCCCATTAAGGGTTCATCCGCCACCATTTCTTTTCCAACACCCTGGCTCAATACTGGAGAACCCTATAAACCTGGGATTCAAGAATGTCGAATCAACTCATACATACATATAAGGATAACACTTATAGGGTTGGTTACCAAATCTCCAGTCCATGTACTAGGCACCCAGCAGTCACCAACGCGGAGGTGTAGAGTAGAAGTTGACTGTGAAAACGCTTGTGTTTTCAAACATACGCATCACTACCCTTTGACCACGGCGGAGAACTAAACCATGTACATATACAAATACTGACAACAAAATTTTGGAAAAGTACTTCAACATTTATTGTTGATTAAAACAGCGAGCAATGGATTTATTTTAATGAATATTATCCGCCATTTAGTTTCTTAAATTTATTCTTCCTCCTCTGTCTCAAGGATGACCTTGAAGCTAAATGGTGCGAATGCATATCCCAAGCCTTCATAGAATTTGCTCATGAACTCGACCCTAATGAAAAGCATGAAAATATTAGTAACTGAATTAAAAAACCAATCAGAAACAAACTCACCAATGCAAACGCAAAGTGTGTAAGAAAGCAGATAAACCTTCCATCATGACCAGAATCGCCAGGGTAAAAACTGCCCACACGGCAAATATGAAGAACAGTACTATCGATCCAGTGTAGCTATTTCCGAATCCCATAGTCAAGATCATGTTCCACAGTACCTCTGCCAATTCTGCAAGCAAAAAAAATAAAAAAGTCATGACTGTGGGACAAGCAAAGTCCAAAAACACCTACGTGCATGAGCTAGTGACAAAGCCCACAAACGCAGGTACGACGCGGTGTGCGAAATTGTACTAAGAACATATTCAATGGTGTGAATAGCCTGGTGAATAAATATTTCACTCATTGGCTCGTCTTCCATGCTATGGCCACCACTTTCGTGACCCTCGGCAGCTGTAGGGAATGTACTTTCGGTTTCTTGAGTAAAATCCAGGCTTTGATTGACACTACCATTATGATCGACCTACAAAGAAACCAATTTGAATAAGAAAATGCCATTTCTGAACAGCCTTGGACTGTACTCACTTGATTCTGCTTGCCCTTCCTCACGCACATAATGTAGAGAGGCTTCGTTAGCAACATCCAAGGAATGCACACAAGGGCGACTAGAACGAATACCATTTCTATCGTATGCTGACTTTCAAACATGTACTCTTCACAACCTTTCAACGGTGGTGTCGATTTGAACAACATCATGTTGATGAACATGATGAGCACAGAAGGTGCACATCCAGGCGTTTCTGCTTGAATATTTGTCTTGGCCGTGTACTTTATCCACTTGAAGAACATCATGAACACCATGTAACCGAACAGGAGCAGCAAGAACAATACTTGTGGCAAGAATTCCATTAAAATGCTGAGGCGTTTACGGAAATGGTTGTAGTTCACCACACTCATGAGGACACCGAATAACATGTGACAAACACCAAAGATGATCGACAGCTTCATCTTGTAGGAGTTCAAGAAAATGATCTTGTTTTCGCCCAACTGCCAGATGGGGTCCAAACCCATAGGATAAACGCCATCGTACATATAATCTGGATTCAGCTGTAGATGGTTATTGCTTTGGACTGTGCTTGTATTGTAGTTGACTCTCCATGTAGAACCAAATACGTTCATCGACTTTGAGAACACGTCGTTGTATATAAACCCAGTGTATAAGGAGAAGACACCCATGAGTAAAATGATGTAACGTCCGCCGAAGAAGATATTCCAAATTTCACCACCACGCTTCCTGCCTAAACTGCCCTCCCAGATACACATCCATGCGCCGAACAAGAACATAATCAAACCGTGTCCCAAATCACCAAACATCACGGCGAAGAGGAAGGGGAAAGTAATAATCGTATACAATGCCGGATTAGCTTCACGGTAAGAAGCAATGCCGTAGGCGTCGATTAAGTTCTGGAAGCCCTGAGTAAACTTATTGGTACGATTGTAAGTCGGTGGTGCTTCGGTCGTGTTGATGACGTTCATAAACGAAGGAATGGTACTACCAACCTCTGCCGATCCATCGGCCAGTGCATTCTGAACGACTGACAAGTCATGTGTTGGTACCCAACACTCACCAATCAGGCATTTCTTAGAGACATCCATGTTGAATAAGTTCAGCGTATGGTAGATTGCCTTCATTTTCTTCACCATAATACTCCAAGTGGGCAAGTTCTTTGAAACCGTAGCCAACACTCTGCTGCGGTGATCTTCGGTCTGACTCAGAACCAATTTCAAATCCTCCAAACGAGTGCGCACGCCCTTTACCATTTCATCACGCTCTGTGTGCGAACTTGGACACGGATACATCGAAGCATGGAAACCAGTGCACACCTTCTTGATGCGATTCTTTAACTGTTCACCTTGGAAGAAAGCTACAAAAACCGTTTTGTAAACTGGATAACCTGTAGTTGGATCCTTCAAAGCTTCATCCAAATCGGAACGTTTCAGGAAAACGTTACCACGCGAAATACGCCACAACATACGTTCGAATGAGTACACACGCTCACGATTGATGACACCAGCAACGAAAGCCAAACGTCCACGATTCTGGTTAACTATTTGATCATCGCCGACATGCGTACGACTCGAATCAAGATTGAGCACCTCCTGGTCTGAGAAAAAGCCCTCAGTATTCTCCAACACTTGACGCAGTTCGGTCAGTTCTAAGTAGTTGGACTTAAGATTCACCTCGTTCTGGGCCAACTCGAGAATCTCATTTTCGGTCTTCTCCAAATGAGCTTCTAGGTCGATAATCTCCCTTGGATTGGGAGCTCTTGGAATGTCATCAATGATTTCGGCAAGAACAATACCGTCTTTCCTGAGTTCCGTCTCAATGTAGCGGATTTTTCTTTCCAATTCATCGCAGCGACGAACTTCGGTTACGAATTTCCGTTGAAATAAATTGACGCCTTCATTTAACTACAAAGAGATAATGGTTTTGTTAATTTTATTTTACATTAAATAATTTGTATTAAAATTAAGAATAACTCAAGTAAATATAGATATGGTGCAGTTCCCTACCCTAAACTTGGGGATGATAAAACCTATCCCACCTAAAGACTGCGACGCAACCAACATATTTAAAGTTTAAGCGTCTAAATTGATACACTACAGACGTCCGGCAGTCGTGTGGTGATACAAATATCCACTGCAGTAAGGTTACTGTCTTGAGGTCAGTAAAATGAATAAAAATAAAAAAAAATACAACAAATTGCTAAGGTGGCCCTTATAATCGACGAACAGTAAGTAAGATTCCTAAGAATGGTTCTATTCAGAAAGTACTCCCTTTTCAACAACAAGGACTATGTGGGAGTTTTTAAGAGTTACTATGCCATCAAATCAAAGGTTCTAAAGTCAGAGTCGTCAAAAGTAGATCGACGACTACCTTAATACAGGGTTTAAGAAATCTGGTGGAAAATGTTTATTGACTAAAAAAAAGCCTTCGAACTTGTACCCCACATATTAGCGTTACAAGCCTTAAGCTCTTAAGGTAGCCCAAAAACTTACATTAATATTACAAAGGGTATGTAAATATAAATGACTCCACAAAAATAAAATGCCATACTGGATTTAGAGACGAGTTTTAAGTCAATAGAGGTGTCCACCATAGGTCAGCTCTAAGCCCGATTCTGTTTAACCTGGTGATGGATTTGCTTTCTCTGCAAAAGAAACGACAGAGGCTGGTATTAGTCATAAAGACCGACAAGCCCATAAAGCAACCGCCGTCATACAGACCGCTGTGTGTGCAAGACGCAGTAGGGAAAGTGCTAGAAAGAATATACGGACGAAGGATTGAAAAGACATACAATTGCAGGGGGATTCCTACAGGGATGAGTTCCAGGTCCTGCACTGTGGAACATTATGTACGATGGAATACTGCGTATGTTGAAACAAAGAGAAGTGGACATTATCAGATACGCCGATGATATCGCTGCGGTAGAAGTGGCTGAACCCCTAGAGGAAGTGACAGGCAACTGCGACAACACTATCAAAGACTTGAAGATGTGGCTTCGCTCATTAGGTCTGTAATTAGCGGATAAAAAAACGAAGGATGTCCTCACTAGCAGCCCCAAGAAAGTCGAGCACCTAATCATACAAGCAGAAGAACACAGTATCGATTTGAAGCCATTCATAAAGTACCTAAGGGTATTGCTTGAGGCCATACAAGCGGGAAGGGTAATCGGTCAGTTGCCGCCATATCTAGGATAATGCCAATAAGAAACCTGCTGCGCCGGAATCAATAATACATTCGTCCATGAGAAGGACAAACTCTAGAAGGAGAAGGATATGCTCAGCTATATGCTGCGCATATAGACCGGTATCGGGGGATGCAACAAGTGTAATAGTGGCGCGAATACCTATTGAGCTGGAGGTCAAAGTAGGGGCATCAATATATAATGACGAAAACCGCAACGGCGATGGAACGCCTCAGAAAACGGTCGGTGGACACACAAACTCCCACTCCCACATAGAAGAGTGGAACAGAAGAAACACGGCGAGGTTAATTTTTATCTTACCCAATTCCTAACGGAACTTGGAAGTTTCCGTAAATTCCATTCTACCGCCACTGTAAAAGCAAAGTCCTGAACGCCGAGCGCGTACTGCTGGAATGCAAAAAATTTTAAGCAGCCAGAAATGCCTTAGAACCAAAGATAGGCAATGCGTTAACCCCAATGTAATCAACGAGGGAAGCATGGGACAGAATCCTTGCGAGCATCATGCAGGAACTACGACTGGAAAACCAAACACCAATACCCTATGAGGGAGAAATCCTTGGATCATAAGAAGGAGAAGACATGATGTCAAAACCTGCCCCTAAAAAGGCATCCCTTGACCGGTGGTATCGTAGGGAAAACAGGACAGGGTTAGCGGAGGTGTTTTAGCCATGAGCATGGAGTCTAGCATAACTTGTCGGCTATGGAGCATCCATAAAGGATTTCACCCCTCCGGCGCATCAAAAAAAAAAATTAGACAATCCAGGCAAACACAGAAGAAGCCGAAGACACTAAATCAATTCGACTCGATTCCAAATACGCATTTAGGTTTGACCGATCACAGTTCATCATTCAATACCATTTTACAAATTTTTATTTATAATTTTTGATTAATCACTTGTTCAAAAAAAAGTACGTTTGGAATTTTATCAAGTTGATTGATTTTTTGAGTGGGTAACTTTTTCTCAATCCATTCCATCACGCAATCCAAGTCAGTTGGAAAAACCTAGGGTAATTTAAGGATTACTTTAATTTATTTATTTTGATAGATTCCAGAATCATTCATGTGATTTGTGAGAAAATTAATTCATTCAATTAGACCGGGGCGTCTTAATGTCTATAGAAATATGAATAGCTTGAAGGAAAAAAGCGCTACTATAAAGATAACCCAAGAGGTCTATAAATTTCTGAGAATTTCCCACAAGTTTAGCTTTATATTACCAGGGGATTGCGACTACTGTGACACTGGAAGCAATGCAGCCTGTTATTCCTCTGGATATGTACGGAAACAAGACAGTAATAAAATAGATTTTGCGACTGAAAAAAGCATCACAATGGAATTGCTGGGGCACAGGGCTTCGCATTCGTACAGGCGTACATGGCAATCAAATAAAGGTCACGAACTGTTTAGGAAATTCCTACATTTCCAATCGAAAATTTAGACGCAATTCTAACATTCTGCAATTCTTTAGTCTGGTATCTTCTGGTACCGTTCGGTATAAACTATCATATGTCATTACCGGTCGTTTATTGCAAAGAGCCCCCTTGTATACCATTGGACAAGATAAAATTTACATATATGTCAGTGATATCCTACGTGATAGACAAGGCCTCAGCTCATTCTGTATAAAGAAGTAGTCTCCAATGAGCAAATGAAGCATATATATGTTTGCCGGTCGAGTAACTAACACTTCATTGAGACTTCTTCTAACCCCTTCTAACTTAACTATTCATTGAAGACTAACATTCAGTCTGAAGAGTTTGACTTTACGCTTCAAAAATAAATATAATAAAGCAAAGTTTTGCTGATAATGAAGCTGAAATACAGTTAGTCCACAAAAATTATACATATGTATGTTGATAAAAAATTGCCCTTTCTTAACAAATTATTTATATACATAGCACATTTGAAGGTTAAGTCGCAATATCACATGCAGTCAATACAATTAATCATTCGTCTGACGTGAGTTGTCAAAGGTGACTCGAACACCAAGTTATTGTGCACGTTCCGGATTCTAGGCCTAATTTTTGAGGTAAAGCCTGACATATGTAACGGCAAACTGGCTGAAAAAGTAGGTTACATTTCATGTGTTATAACTCGCATCCTCACTTCCCGTTTTCACTTTGGGTGAAGTATGGACTGTGGTTTGCAAAGTATTTTAGTGACAAATTTAAAAATAAAAAAGGCTTTAGTGCAAAAAGTGAACTACAAAGAAAACAAGGTTTCTTTATTTTTGAAAGGATTTCGGGTCCACTATAAACCTTAGACTTGTGTTTTCATTTAAAATAAAAATGAAAACACTTCATGCATTCAACAAATGATCATATCATTTGGTTCCCTCCAATCGTAGATCACTTCACCTTGGTTCACTTGTAAGTTACTTATGTATTTCATTTATCATACATAATCCATTTAATCTATAAAGCAAAGCAACAGCTGATCAGCTGGTTTTGACATTTCGCAAACCAACTTTAAACAAGCCTGTTCTGTTTCTTTACTTTTTGCACTAAAAATCGTAAAATCACAAATTTCTAAGAGTGGGAGATAATTCAATAATCAGAGAATGATAAAAATTCCATCAAAATTGGAGAATGCATTGAACAAGTAAAATGTAATGTATAAGGAAGAACAAAACAAAAGTCGTGTGCTCGTTCTTTTATGATTTTTTTATGTTAGGGAACGAAGTTGGACTAGAATTTGTAACAATTTGTACGAATTTTTAGCTAAGGGAAAATATGTATCTAATGTAGAAAGTCCACTACCTCAGAAATGCCTTACTTTTCTGTCAAATCTTGATCTCATGGCCCATAAGAAACGTTTGACTTCGTAGTACTTGGAATAAGGAACGTGCCCATTTTATACATGTCATTTGAATTTTTTTTGTTTTTACCTAAACTGTTACAACACGAACGCCTTTTAGTATTACTAGTCTTGAAAGTCACGTATGATCATACGTACAAAACATGGTATGTTATTTTCGGTACTACAGTATTACATATTATTATAAAATAATATAGAACATATGCAACGATACGCCCAGACCCAGACGGTGTCATGTGTGTTCAGCATAGGCGTTATAAAATATATAGATAAGCAGTAGTCTGACCTCTAAACTGATGACTTATCTCTCTATTTGGTCGATAAAAATAAAAATCACGAGCGTCTAAATAAACACATGTGGAATAAAAATTAGAACAAAATACCTTATACACATTTTTTTTTCATTCCTGATTCCTTATCTTCACAAATTTTAGTAAAAATCAGATTGTAAAACTTACATCACGAAATTGAACACACCCAGCTTCGCCCAGCTCCGACACAGATGTATACGCTGCTTCTGGCTGTATGAACAACTGGCATAAAGCCATTTTCTCACTCCGGAACATATCCCCCATGATGAGGACTTATGTGTGTCCTGTAAGTAAATTACATTTTAAAATTACAACTCTGCAAGCAAAAATAAATTAATAAATTTACAATTATTTTCGAGTTAATTTGCTACAACCCTGAGGTATTCCGATCCTCTGAAAGGTTTGAAATGAAAAATGTTCCAGGTCTTGGAACCGTACACCGAAGACTATACTATGTGACTGATATCCACGGATTTTTTTTCTACACACTTAAAGCGGAAAGTCGTGTAGTACTTGTCTTCCTACGGATTTCGTTAATCTTTATCAACAATTTGTTTGAATTGCTTTTGAAAAGCTAACTTTTTATCTTTTTTTTAGTTATCTTATCTGAGTTGGTATATTGGTTGACGCATTTAACTTTAACTGAATCACGAGGAAATTGACTTTTTAATTGGTTTGCATGTGATATAGTCGCTTTGTGGGACTCGGTTGTTAGAAATGTTGTAACTTACTAGTCTAATGTAAATGTTTTTGTTATGTAGTTACCTAGTTATAAGTTCGATACCCTGGACTATTTAAGATCTAGCGCCAAGTGCCATAAAGATTATTACTTTTAATCCAAGTGACTCTGTTCTGTGCCGTGTTTTTCACTTTCTGCCAAGTGTTTCAGTTCAGTGTTACCAATTTCTTCTGTATTATGAAGATCGTTCTCAAACTATGTAGCCGCTTGAAATTAAGTTTAATTAATTAATTAAGGAAGTGAACCCTTGATCGAATAAAACATAGTTTTCACTCTGATGCAAAACCTGAAAAATCAATAACGAAGTTGGTACTTTTCACCTAGAAAAACAGGCAGAAAGGCAATGCGAAGTAGCAATAGTTAGATTACGTTAGGATTAGGGTCTCATATGCCCAATTTATTCATGACCATGATAACTTACTTATCAACTACTAAATTGGAGTGTAAAGATAGATCCCCTTCATGTGGTGTACCCTGGATAACACTAAATGATCGGTCACAAACAGGTCGGCATTTTAGATCTCCTTTAGATTGAACCCCACTCAAATAAATATATAAACCGTCTAGGAGCTTTTCGACACAGAGAATTGGACCAGTTTAGTTCTACGATATTAGAGCAGTTAAACTAAGATCTTGGCAAAAATTCTGGGAATCCATAGAACACGAAAACGAGGCCGCCGCCTCCGAATATATCCAGCAGGAATCTTTAGAACTGCTAATGGAAACTGCAGAACCTGACGAAATTATACCGGCAATGCTACAACAGTCTCTAAACACGGTTGTATTCCACCTCGTCTAAATCTTTTTAAGCTGTATGCGTATAGCGTAAATACCTTGTAAATGGAGAGAGGTCAGGTTGGTTTTTATTCCTGAAGCAGGAAAATCTAACAACTCTACTACTAAGGACTATAGGCCAATTAGTCTCTTGTTATTTTTGCAAAAACCTCTACAACGACATCAGAGGAATGATCAACTTCCAAAACTTATGTGAAGTGCAACACGCCTACCTTAAGGGTAAATCAGTGGAAAACTGGAAAGCGCTCTCCATAAAATGGTCACCGAAATGGCAGCGTTCTTTGATATTGAGGGCGCTTTCAATAATGATATCGCAATTCTGTTTCCAAGGCGGGCAGAGTGGGAGTTAAATAGCATGGAAAACGATCTAGGAATCACAGACTACACTGATGGCTCAAAAATGGAGATATGTAGGTACTAGAGCAGGCTTTTACTCGAAAGCACTGCAAAAACAGGAATCTTTTATATTACCAGAAGCGTGTAGTGTCTTCCAAGCTGAAAGTTTGGCAAAAAGTTGCTAGGCGCATAGAAAACTGCCACCTTCCTCCGTCGGATATAACTATCGCCGTTGACAGACAGCAGCTCTAAAATCGATTAAATCCTGATTGTCTTGGATCAATCAAAGACAGTTAGGAAATGTCGCAGCGGACTGATCACTATTGGGCAGCATTCGATCAAAGTCTGCTGGGTTCCCGGACATAGCAATGTTGAAGGTAATGAGAAGGCGGATGCTCTAGCAAGAATGGTGTTGGAAATGAACATCAGTGAAGCGAATACATTCATAGTACCACCGATTGAACACATTTTATAGCATAATAGAGAAAGGGGACCAATTCGTCTTGGTTTTTTTTAGAGAGGACCGTGCCACCTCTCATACCTTATGGGTGAAATTGGAAATAAAGAAAGCAAAGAGCCTTCTGGTACTAAATCGATTTTCTATCCGTATCCTAACTAGAATAATCACAGGATACTATGCGATCGGAGTCTTGCTCAGTAAATGAGAGGTAGAGAAGCTTAGCTGCTTCCTCGTTTTACAAGAAGCACACCTACGCATCTTAGAATCCACCGGATTCGCACCGCAGAGGTACCAGGTTTCTAGATATCGGATCTCTTCCACTTTATTAAAAGTACCAACTGCTTCACAAGCCAGCCAGTAACGCGATAGGTTTCGGTTTAATTTTATTTCTAAGTCTCATTCCACTTTTTAAGCACCACTTCATAACCTAACCTAACCTACCGACCGGTTGCACTCCTTGGTGTTACATACAAGTGTTTCGAAAGGTTATTACATACATATATAACAGAACCAAACCTATCACGCAATGGTACCTTTAAAGTCATACCATGTATCAAAACAATTACTAGCCCAAACAACATGCTAAAAGACAGGTTATTCCAAATCTTTTTCAACAAAACTCACAGCCGGATAAGAAGATTTACATAATAATGACCTGCCCCCAAGGATCGGACCCCTTTTTTGCTAAATCGTCCGTCCCTTCGTTTCCCTGAATGCCGCTGTGTCCTGGAACCAAAAGGAGTGTAACGTCGTGATTGGCTGTTAGTGCTGTGAGTGGACCCAAAGTGTACAAAATGCGGTCCATGAACCAGTATGCACATCCATAGAACAACGGAATTGGCAGTAGATTGGACACACTTTCCGAAAAGGTGACAGATCCATTGCTACCCACGCGATGCAATAAAAACCGTTAACTCATTATAGCGGTATACGCGGCGGTCACAGAAGCACATGGCGTAGGACAGTAGAGAAGAAAGCATGGCAATTCGGAAAGAGTTGAGGAAAACTGAGGCACATTGCCAGAAACCGCACACGATGACATGTAGGTGTTGTGGAGGCCAAAGGACCCACAACGGGATACAGGACATAAGTAAAGTAAATAAGTAAAAGATCTGGCTATAGAGTATCATAAGTAAATAAATCAAGTAATCGAAAAATACACCCAACTCAGTCACAATAGAAAACATCATGAATAAGATCATTATTCATAAGTACTAAGCCAGGTGGGAAAAAAACAAGAGATAAACTACATATCAAGGAAGATGGCATATACAACCTTCGTTAAACAGAAACCTAACTTCGAACTGGGATCGCACTCAGAATAAGAAGAAATTAGTAAGAAAGGTAATGATTCGATGTCATTTAATAAACCTTGAGACACCTGGTTAAGAAAAATATAAAAATGATTTTTAGCTTTGCCTTGAAATCCAACCAATTTCAGAACAAAATAAACCATCGTTTGATTTATATTTGCACCTATACCTACAGGGCAAGTTTCGAACTTTAATCAAACTTGACATTACTACAATTTATATGTGATACAATTCCCTTTAATTCACTTACACATGATATAGGGCCACGCCCACTTTTTGAGGCCAGTTTTTTAAAAACTATTTATTTCAATGAAATTTTGTAGATAACATCCGTTAAAAGTTATCATGGCCCTCAAAAATACAGAATAGCATGCCCGCTTTATTAGGCCTTATGTGAAAGAAGAACATGACTTGAATTTCAGTGCTTATAAGATTGTAAACTTATAGCATTAAGGTGCAAGGACGTACGACCTAGTCGTGCTCTTTGTTTTCTACAGATACCCAAGTTCATAGCGACAGTTGAACTGGGAGAGCTACTCTTACGCGACAGGAAAACGTCATAAACTTCAAACTCTCTAAATGATATTCTCGGCAAGATCAAACAGATGTTAGCAAATTCTGGCTGCTATAACGGTTCAACAAACTTTTTTTTTTTCTTACTTGGAGAGCAAAATAAGATATCGCATGCTGCATTTAAAAGCTCGATAAGACATCCTTTGCTTTGGTCTTAATAAAATGCTATTTCAACAAAGAAGTAGAAATTCATAAAAAAAAACTGTACACATGTACTTTATTTCCCACTTTAAATCTATTTACATTACGCTTTTGTGTGAAAAATGTATTAAAAAACAGATATATGTAGGTACATACATACATACATACATACACATGTACATACATACATACTTGGAGATACGAGATAAAATAATTCACCCTAGTTAACTTGTGACACCTTATCTTTCTACAATTTAAGAATACCAAATATGATACTATACTAATTCCTGTTGTTCTCATAAAAATTAAGAAGTCAGTCTTAACACTCGTTATGAAAATATGTATGTAGATCAATTATTATTAATTTCTTATTCTTATCATCTAACAACCATGTGCGAAAAAATTATGTAGATCCCTCTTCAAAACCCTCATCAATCTTATCATTATAACATTAATAAAAAATAGTCAAATAAATAAGTTAGTCAATGTGTTAGTAGTAATATGAATAGATACACGCGAGTGGTATGCAGGCTATTTTTAGTACTCGGAATTATTCATAAGCCTAAAAGTATGAAAACTTAGTACATTCTACCTCGAATAGAGTGCATTTAATTTAACTCATAATTTGTAAGATTTTCGGGGTAAACAAAAAATATGAATGAAAATATTAGACCCAACAGGTCCTTACGGCACACAGGGCCTATTTAACTTCTCATACCCATTCGTATAGTGAGTGTAATATTTATCAAACGAATGTACTGTTTAATTCTGTTTTTAAAACTTCTAGATATTTTTGTCAGGTGGGACAAAAAATTTGGATCTGGGTCTGGGATTTGAAAGTACTGATAAAGGTGAAATCGATGTGAAATTGTTACTACTACTCCTGAAACTCTTAAATACACGGACGTAGTTTCCCTATTTAAAAAACGTTTAGAAGCAATTATAGGCCAATTTCACTTCTTCCACTTTTCAGGAATATCTGTGAAAAAATTGTTAAGGCAAGAATGGTATCTTTTTTAAATAAGTCCAAGTTTTTCAACCCGGTAAAACTTGGTTTTTCACAGGGATGCTCTTCAGCTTTTCAGAAGATGCTCTTTTACTACAGAGTAAAGATTGGGGCAACCAGGAGGGAGAGAGAGGTTCTTATTTGAATAAAATTCAGCCTCTTTTAATTCTCAAAAAAAAAAAAAAAAATGCTTTGAAAAAAATATGTCGAAAATATCGTCGACATCCAAGTCATTGCACTCCAAGTCGGTTGAGGTCTTCATCTTCTTGCGCGCTATCTAAAGCGAGGTTTTTTCTACTGCGTTGTTCCTCCGTTGCGTTGTTTGATTTCGAAAACTCTGCAGACCGGAGTACTGGTGTCCATTTGCTTTAAATGTCCTAGCCTTTTCAAACGACTAATACGCAGTTTTTTGACTAGGTCAATGTCGCTGTACAGCTCGTATAGTTCGTCGTTGAATCTTCTCCTCCAAAGCCCGTCAACGCAAACGGGACCGAAAACGAAATCTTGCTCTAGAAGAAGTCAAGGATATCTTTATCCACTTTAGATAGAGTTCGTTCTTCGGTGTAGGGCTCTACTACTCGATTGGTTTCTCAGCCCAAAGAAACAGCAATTGCTAAGAATTATTCTTCCTTTCATTTCTGCTGAGATGTTATTATCAGAGTTTATAGCAAAGCCGAGGTAGACAAAGTGCCTTACTACCTTAAAGTTGTAGCTGTCAATTGTAACGTTCTGTCCAATTCGACGATGTTGTGTATCACTTTGTGTTGACAGCATATGCTTGATTTTGCCCTCATTCAGAGCTAAATCCTTTTTTGCCGGTTCTGTTCCAATGCTTGCAAACGCACCAGTGACAGCTCGCTGTGTTTTGCTGATGATGTCAATGTCATCAGCAGCGTATGCAAGTAATTGCACAGACTTTTAGAAAATTATGCCTCTGGTGTTGGTTTCCGAGTTTCGCACAATTTTCTCAAGTATGATTTGAAAAAGTTATGTAAATGACATCAAAGGTCTCGGCGAGATTGTTTCCGACCTTTATGTAGCAGCGAGCGTTCTTCATCGTCATTCTGCACAATCTGACATGGCTCTGTATAGCTCGTCTCATGCGGCCTTAAAATCGATGAAAAGATCGTGAGTATCGATTTGGACTTCTTGAGTTTTGTGAATATTTGATCGGTTGTGGACTTATCGGACCTAATACAGCACTGATAGGGGCCAATCAGTTCGTTGACAAATGGTTTCAGGCGCTCACACTGAACGGCCGACAGGATCTTGTATGCAATGTTAAGAAGACTGAAACCTCTATAGTTGGTGCAGTTTAGAGTGTCTCCTTTTTTATGGATCGGGCAGACGATTCTGAGATTCCATTCACAGGCATTCTTTCCTCCGACCAAATTTTGGATATGAGTTGGTGTAAGCTCTCCTCTAAGTCATCCATCGCTCCTTTAACTAGATCGGTTGGTTGGCCGTCCGTTCCAACAGTCTTGACTTGAGTTAAGATATTGCTATCTCACTTTATTTTGGTCGGTTGAACGGAAGTTTTAGTTTTCACCGTTCAGGTTGAATGGTTCGTTCTGTCTGACAGCGGAATTTGGGTCGTCGCCGCCGTTTAACAGTCTGCAGAAGTGGTCTTTCCATATCCTCTGCCACGCCCACTTTTTCATAATTTCACTATATTACATGAAATCGAAAAATTTTATTAAGACCAAATATTTATGTAGGTATGGACAACAATGTTCCGGCCCGAAGAGTCTTCGAATCCACCCCAGAGGGACGACGCAGTAGAGGAAGCCCTCGCCTAAAGTGGCGCGCTCAATTGGAAAGGGACCTAAACCAACTTGGTGTGCGAAACTGGAAGCAGCTAGTTGATCGAGCGGCTGGAGAGGCTTGTTGGTTGAGGCCAAGGTCCACCCCTCATCGTAGTTCCTCATAGGAGGGGTGCATAGCAAGGAGGATAGGCTATCATACAAACTGTTCCAGACGGATTGTAGCTTTTCTGTATGTTTTATCACCACACTTTCTGGATGGCGGTAACATCTCCTATGAGGGCTACATTTGAAGGAAGATAGGCTATCATACAAACCGTTCCAGACGGATTGTAGCTTGTCTGTATGTTTTATCAACCCACTTTCTGGATGGCGGTAACATCTGCCTTATAGCAGTCTAGGGCCTCCGCTAATTGTTCGGCTCAGGATTACTCATTGAAAAACATATTTAGGAGCCTTAGTGGAAAGTTGGAGGGTTAAAGGCATAGTTTAGGGTTTATTATAAGCCTTAGAATTAGCGTAGCTTATAGTTAGGCTAGAATACGGTAGTTATTCGATCTTCTTTTCAATCTTTCCCCTGAGTATAGGCAAAAGTCCTTGGGTTGGTCTTCCTTGCAATTAAATTAGAGTTTAGCTTTTTCTTCCTTTTTCTAGGTTTAGATTAAATGGCACGAGACAAAATGTTTGAGCAGGTGGTGTGAGTGAGCGGGAGACACCCGTCCAGCCCCGTCCGATTAGTTTAGCCGTCCAACTGCAAGCGTGCGCCTAACCCATAACAGTATCTCTGTCTTTTGCATCTACCCCCGTTATCACCGACTGTACGGTGTTTCCACAAATCTCGAAAGTGTCAGATGGTCAGGCAATATTTGGTGGCTTGTAGATGTTTAAAATTGTTAGATTTCCGATTTCAATGGTTACTGAGTAGAGAATACTCCTGTTAAATGGTTGGATTTCGACCTACAAATGCCTTCAATATTGCAGATACGAACTGACTGTCCAATATCTCTAGTCAGTGAGCGCTGAGAACTGCCGATCTCTGGTTGGTTTGTAGGTTTTGCATAGATATCTTGTTATCTCCTTAACCGAGTTCATGATTGAAATATGAAATGTTTGGCATCCAAGCTAATTAAACTTTCAGACTACAGATCTCGGATCTTGGCAATGAATTTACTGTCAAGAGCCGACAGCCTGATAGCAAATTACCTCTTCTAATGACAAGAAGGACAAAGACGAATTCTTTGAAAATTCAATAAGTAATTATTAATATTTTTAAGGCTACAGAAACGCTTTTAGCTTAAACGAAAATTAAGGAGACTGGAGATTACTCCGCGAGCTTGGAACTTCACCCCCAGTATTACGTAAGATATGAGTTAATAAAACGTTGCCGCAAGTGGTTAACTTAAGTATTATTATTATATTATTAACCTTATAGTATTTCGAGGAATCTGTTGACATAATTACTATAAGGGGAAAACAATAAACTTAAGCTAAAGCTTTTTCTTTTTCCTTACGCCCC
The DNA here is from genome assembly GCA_905220385.1 of Xylota sylvarum. Taxonomy (NCBI): domain Eukaryota; kingdom Metazoa; phylum Arthropoda; class Insecta; order Diptera; family Syrphidae; genus Xylota; species Xylota sylvarum. Next base: position 64,179,054 of record LR999958.1, on the reverse strand, counting down.
GTACTGACTGGAGTCACCCATATTGACATTACATACATATGTATGTATTGTACATACCTTATCTGGAGTTATCTGGAGTAATTCAATTATTGGCTAAAAATACTGCTTGGAACTTGTAGAACTATACTAATTACTGTAGCACGAACACAAGCACAAGAAAAACATTTTTTCCCACAAATTACAAATGTTTCCTATCACCCTTGCAATTGGAAGAGAACTAATACCCAGTATCGATTCTGGTGTTGGAGAAATGCCTCTTGTAGTAAACAAAACTACAAGTTTTCATAAACTAGAAGTAAATAAAACGTGCATCTAACAATATTTAAAATTAATTACCATAGTACATGTTTAATGGTTTTTTTTTTTAACTTGCAATCCTATGTATACAAGTATTAGTCATTAGTTAATTAATATTAAGTATAGTTGTCTTACAATGAACATTTTACGAGCATTAGTTGGGGAACCACATTGATTGTACATATTCGTATTTAACTAAAAGTTATTTTCAAACTTGTATATAAATTAGAAAGACAAAAGTTGGTTTTTACTACTCAGTGAAATTCAAAGGTAGACATTTTTATTTTCTTTATAGTCTACGTTGAGCTATGAAATACCCATAAAGTGTGAAGACGCAGTGCGAGCGGTAAATGTTGAGTTACATCTAACAATACACATTGCACGGCGTATGAGTCAAAAATGAGTAGATATACATATGTATGATAGATTTGTATGGTATAGTGATTTGAATCTTAGGCGACCACACATGGGTGGGGTCTCCATTAAGCGAAAAGTTGTTACAAATTTTTGCATTCAGTTCTTAATTTTTCGTATTTTATTCGAGTATGCACAAGACTGCCATACATACATAGGTGGAGGTATCATTTAATTTAATATCAATGTAAATTAAATGGGTATTACAACAACCTTTCGTAACCGGGCCGGGTTGATCACGATAATTTTTTCTTGCTACCTTTGTCAGTACTTCAATCGACTTTTATGCTCGAAAATCCATACTGTTTTGTACTAATCTTCCTTATCGACATCTGTGCTCTGACTGGCATCGTTCTAATCCCCAACATGTTTTTCGTGATGTCGATCTTAACTGCCCTAAGCTTGACTGTCGTTGTCAAGACATGCCATGCACAGTAGTTATTCTTCTGTCATTGCTATTACTATTCTTCTAGACTTTGTTTCAATAGAAATGAGATTTCAATAAGAAATGAGCTTAGAACTCAGCATTACCAAAAGCCAATCAATTACTTTGTCACGTAAGTGGAACCACTTCCCTCCCTTCCCACAGTCAACATAGTATGTATTGTATATCCCTCCTTCAATCTGTTCGCGAGCTCAATATCCGCTCGCATATTGATGAGATAATACCAAAAGCTAAATTCTTATTTGGCTATGTCAAATGGTGACCAGATTCATTTACATAATCTCTGCTCGTCCACACCAATTGGTGTACTTCAGGAGTCTCCTTTGCAGAGATTCGCTTAAATTGTTCCACAATCGAGAACATTCAACGTCTATCCTTTTATCCAATGAACTATCCTTTTATCTTACCTGTAGACCGCCTCAATCTCATAAACTTAAAAAAGTCTAAGTAACGCATGGACCTAGCAGAGATTCTCTATTTCAACGACTCCTCTCAGGTTTCGTAGGTTGGGCGTCTCTTTACAACTATATATTCTTCAACACTAGCCCTCCTAATTTACTGTCACCGCAGCCACCCATAAGGGAGGAAATGGTAGGGCAGGCCAACTGCAACAAAGTCGCCGATCCTGATGAGTTGCCATCAGCACTTTTCAATTACGGTGATGATGTTTTGGCATGCGCCAAATCATCAGCTAACCACTAGTTAACGAAATTATGCAATTAAGGTGTTTTAGACAAAGACTGTACACGATTCGGAAGCCCTTTAATTAAAGAAGCATTTCCCACACGCATCGCATTTATTTGCGGGGAATGCGGAAGTGTCCAATTACAACACGATAATGCGTTCACGCGGCTCTTGTTCCACATCACATTTCGCTTTTGCACTTCTGAAATAAGAACCTTCATCTTTTAATTTCCGCACGATATTGCGGGCAAAATTAAACCAGTTTGATTTTCAAAACACGTGTTTCGCACGTGTTGCCCGCAATATCGTGTATACGTTGGACTTCTACATATCCCAACATCAATTTGATTTTGAAATCTGCCCGCATTAAACGCACCGCAACGCACGCATCGCATTGCCCGTGCTTACGCTGGACACAGCGTTATTGAACTCAAACTCTATCTTTATAAGATATCAGAAAACTAAAACCACCTATCAATAGTATTTGATTCCATATTCAGTATTTCCTATGGTTTCGATCTACTTACTACGAGGGTGGTCTGAAAAGTTTCCGACCTAACAAACATACAAGATATTTGTGCCACGTTCAATATATTCTATTTTCTTGCAGTGTTGGGCATCTTCCTATGAAGTAAATAACGTATTTTCTTTCACCTACATATGTACGTATGTACATATATTGCAGATTATACACAAAATTAAGCGATCTTCTCTGTGCGGTATCTGGTTCAAGTTTAGCAGTTCTACTTATAGTCTTATTATCATCGAAATCTGTTCTACGCTTCCCGAAAGTAATATGCCTCTAGCAGGTTATGGTTTAGTGCACTATGCACCGAACTTGTTGCCTCACCTAAAAAAGCTTTTCTAAATTTTTTGCTTGAACAATAAACAACACATTCAGATAATAAACGTTGGATTTTTCACCCACATTTTTCAACAGTGGGCGTTTTGTTTGCAAATGTGGGAAAGCCACTTTTGTGGTTTGTATAGAAGTGATTAGGTTTTAAATAATTATTAAATTTTATGACTTTTGGTTGTTGATTTGAATTTTTTATACTCCTTATATCAAATGGGTTCTAAAATCTCAAAATTTGTCGAAAGCTACACTTTGAAGTCATAAGCAATTTATTTGAGATTCTTCACGTCTTGAGTACACAACTCGTTAAAAATGAGAAAAGCTGCGGAAACCACAATCGAGAAACTATCTGCGGGTGATCTTAAGGAAGGCAAATCGTATCGGGAAGATGTTAGGCAGTTGAAGGTGTCACCACGCTGAAACCGAAAGTCTTGAGGATAAACCACAGTCAGAACGAACTAAGACTACAATAGTCAGAACAAGCCAACGATGTACAGTGTATCAATCTCATATTTGTACACCGCATGGTGCAATATACTTTTAAGTAAAAATTAAGTAAATTGGGCACATACTTAAAATTTTTTTTTATTTTCAGTAAGAATACATAAGACAAACAAAAAAACTTCAATTAATTCAAACATTTCAAATATGATATTTAAAATTCTTCATAATAAACATAAAAGCAACAAAAATATGGTCAATTTCGTATTCGTACACATGGATATTTCATGTTAATTTGTTCAAATTATATTATGCAACTAATATTTTGTAGCATATCCTTTGTTACCTAGGACCTGTTTAAGACGGTTTGACATGGATCTGACTAACTTTTCCGTAAATTCAGGGGTAATTTTCGTCCATTCTTCAATAAGCCTTTCTTTGAGATCGTTTGTGTTCCTTATATTGAATGTTCTTATTTTTCGGTCCAACTCATCCCACGAATTCTCTTTGGCATTGATATCTGGTGACTGTGGAGGTGTTTCCAATACTTTGGGACAATTATAAAGTAGCCACATTCGAGTTGCATAAGCTTTATGCTTGGGGTATCCTGATAAAAGGTAAAATTGTTCCCGAAACCCATTTGAACGGCACTTTCCTTTAGGTTTTGCTTCAATATTTCGATGTACTGCTTATGGTCCATTATTCTCTCTATTATGTGCAGTCGTCCCACTCCAGCTGCGGAAAAACAGCCCCGAACCATTACCGACCCACCACCATGTTTGACTGTCCCCCGTGTGTTATGTGGGAGATATTCGGTATTTGGTTTTCTCCAAACCATTTGTTGGCCATCCGATCCATGCACATTAAATTTAAACTCGTCTGTGAATATTACTGTTTTCCAGAAGTCAAAATCTTTAGATTGGTGTTGTTTAGCGAATTCTAACATTTTGCTTCTGTTTATGGAACTAATGAAAGGTTTTTTTTCGCATAACTCTTCCATTGTACCCATGTTCACGCAAGCATTTTCTTAGGGTTTCTGTACAAAAATCTTTATTAAGAGTGCGACGCAGGGTTTCTGCAAGTTTTGGTGCACTACATTTAGGGTTTTTTTTTTAAATTCACGTATAATTATTATCTTATCATGTGCACTGAATATTATTCTGGTGGTATTTCTTGGTTTATTTTCTATATGATTTTCATTTTTGAATCGATTAATGATTGTTTGAATGGTTGATCTCGATAATCAGTTCTCGCAGTTCATTTGAGGTCTCACCTTGTTTTCTGTCCATTTTTCCAACAAATCTCGATTTTCCCAGCAAACTTCACAAAATATTTATAATAATAACTAAATGCAAAAAACAACTTTGACAAGCTAAATAACAGTAATTTGTATCGTTTAGTGAATAAACGATAGGTGTACGAATACGAAATTGAGCTACTTTTGAGCCCATTTCTTACTTTTATTCTGTTTTCAAAGCAAAGTGAATATTAACTATTCTTAAAACTTCTCAGTACTCACAATGCGTTTCCAATTTTTGGAAATACAAAAAAAAAGACTTTGTGACCTCTGGACTAAGATTAATTGGCGAATAATTCAAGACTACCTGATGATGAAAATGATTGGCAGATGAAGAAATCTTCAAATCATGATATGGTCGCTGTAATCACCAGATTTAAGCCCTGTAGAGCTGTTGTGAGAGGAACTGGAAACAAGGGTCCGAGATCAATGCCCATTATCAGAATCTGCATTGTGAAATATAATATTGGATTATTGGATTCGAACAATATAGCACAAACAACTCATAACCTTATAGCTAGAATCGCGAGATATGTACGTATGTAGAAAAAAGGTAATGGAATGTAAAGGTGGCTTTTTAGACGAAACATCGATGACATTTAAGTAATTTTTTCATCTTTAGACTATAGAAATCGGTTCTTTTTTGCTAAAGGTGATTCAAAGAGTGGATGGTAAGTTGTTAATTTGAGTAAACTTTGAGCATTTTCAAAGTAATAGTTTTTGCTTCGAACCTACATGATCTGCTTTTGAACTTGTAAAAGTCATTGGGTTCCTTAACGGTTCTAATGCTAGCGGATATGATGGCATTTCCAATATATGTTTAAAACGTATCGGATGTTTCTTGGTAGGTGTACTAGCAGTTATTTTTAACCGGAGTGTAGTGCAGACGTCGTGCCTCAATTTTAAAAAGGGTTCACAAATTACAGGCCAATTTTACTTCTTCCCGCCTTTAGTAAAGTTTTCGAAAAAATTGTTAAAATAATATTATTATCTTATTTAAACAAGAATAAGTTTTTCAGCCCTGTGCAGTATGGTCTTCAGCAGGGAAAGTCAACTGAAGATGCCCTACTTAATTCTAGCTCCAGTGACTTCTCTAACCTTGATAAAGTGGAAATTTAAGACAAATCTTTTCCACAAAAGTATATTATAACTCTTTAATATCGATAATAGCATTGTTGCAAATGAAATAAAATTAAATCCTGATCAGTTCCTTGTGTATTTTGGAAGGTATAGGGTGATAGACCAGACAAAATCAGCAAAATGGAGTCACGTTATCGGTAGTTTCTTTTTTTTTTTTAATAATTATTTTTCTATATTTTCATGAAAACATTTTATGCTAAATAAATGTTCTATATTTAACAAACAAAATGCTAGAAAATAATTGTTTTTACTAGACTATTTCTTATCTTTTTTCACAGACGCCAAATGCCATAATGATGTATAATAAGAATATGGGCGGTATAGATCGCTTAGACCAAAATGTTGCTAATTACAGGATTGGAGACAGAGGCAAGAAGTGGTGGTACTCGATTTTCACCTGGTTTGTTGATGTTTTCATTCAAAATGCTTGGCTTTTACACCGAAAAACTGGTCCTGGAATAACACAACTGCCGAAAGTATGAGGAAACTCGTGCTCGTTGGGGATATAGACGTTCTATAACAGCAATCGAACTTGATGCTCGATATGACCTAGTTAGCCATTTCATAATTCGAAATCCTACTAGTAGACGATGTGGTGGAACTTAATGTAAGCCGTCTATATATGTATACCACGTGTGTAAAATGCAACGTGAGTTTATGCGTGAACTGTTTCCATGATTTCCATGTTAAATCTTAAATCCTTTTTATTATAAAAAAAACATGTTCTTCAAGAAAAATTAATGAAAATTTGATTTAATCGAATTTTTATTTTTTGTATTATTATCACAGGTCGGACACGCCTTTCCTGACAAAATCCAAAAACAAATCACGGTTTTAGTTTTATATTGACTAAGATTAAGATTAAGAAAGCCTTCGATATGGTTGACCACTTTATCTTGCTGAGAAAACTAGAAAAAGCGGGATTTAATGGTTTTATGCTCGATTTATTCAGATCCTCTCTCTCAAATATATCTCAAGGAGTTAAGAACGGTGAAACCAGGAGCAATGTACAGATTTTGAATTTGGGAGTACCGCAAGGCTCTGTGTTGGGACCTGTTCTGTTCCTTATACAATATTAATTCACTCTTTGTGCTTGATTTTAAATGTACACCTACTGTCTTTGCAGATGATGTGGGCTGTTCCTAGGGTTCAGATAGTGCTTTGAATTTGAATTTGGTTTCTGACATCAACTGGAATCTAAGCATACTAAGGATTTTTACGGAGTTTTACTTTCATTCTACGAATTGCCAAAAGTTCAAACTAGTAGGCTGCTGGTAACACCCTACGTTGCAGTGATGAATGTTTTTTAGTAGAGAGGATAGAAGAGTTCAAATACTTGGGACTCACTATTGACTCTAAAATGACCTTTGCAAACCATACGCAATCATTAAAAAAAAAATTTCCTTGTACACTTCGTCATTTTTTCTACCTACAAAGTGTTTGCTCTGACAAACTATTAAGAATTATCTATAACTAGCTGACTCTGAGAACTTCGTACCGCCTAAAATTGATTAAATTATTAACGTCTCTTTCCAAAATCGAGCCTCTCTATTGAAAGAATGAAACTCATTTGGAATTCAATTGAATTCAATGCATTTTATCTGCATGGAAAATGGATTTCACGCATTTCAGTTCAATGCATTTTATTTACATGGAAAATGGATTTCACACATTTCAGTTCACTGCAACGCTTTGTGATAAACAACTTTGCACACACTTGCAACGATTGGCCTTGCGATTTGTTCCAACGAGAAACTGAATGCGCATATATGTATGTACCTACTACTCAGCTGTCAAACGTGGCTCTCAGACAGTGATGCTAACTAAAAAAATAAAAAATACCTGCAGGCAATGAAAAAAATCCCTACTTCTCCCTACACTCTTGTAAAACCTACAAACCTACAAAACCCCCGCTGTGATTTTTTCAAAGAAATTGTGGATGTGGAGCTCATTTCAGTTCTAAAAAGCTATTCCCATTAAATGGAAAATAATATTTTGTTATGTCTACGTTACCTAATTATTTCTACCAAACTTTAGAAGTACAGTACCGAGCAAAAAAATGCAAACGATCACATCAACGGCATTTTTTTTTGCTCGGTACTGTATATAAACTGAAAGAAATCTTTGAAAACCAAACTAAAAAAACAACACTATAAAAAGGGTGAACATTTTAATAATAAAAGAACAATCTTTGGAATATTTAGTTTACATAATCAAAAAAAGCACAAATAAATAAAAATTAACCAGATTCTTTTTATCAATAAAGTGAAGTACCTACGATTTCGGCATGTCTTGAAAATCTGTCCCTACGCGATCATTTTTGAGTTGAAAATACCTACATACATATAGGGATTTTCCCCTACAGTTACCATCACTGCTCTGAGAGCGTAACATCATCTGTTGGCGACCCCATTTTCGTGAGGGACAAAATTAGCCAATTGTCAATACTGCAGTGTTTGTCATTCCTTAAAATCAATATTTTTTTCCTCCCATATAAGTGGAATTTTCAGATATCGCCACCATCCACCCCTGAAAGTATGCAATCTCGGGTTTTCGCCGAACCAGCCAACTTCCCCAGTTGGAAATAAGAGTTAACTCATCGCGTACTGCGTTCCTCTTTTTTCTGCTTTAAAGCCCTGTGCGTTGGATAATCTAGTAAAGGATTCTATTCCAGTTAACAACAAGTTAATTTTGTTTCACACTCCACCTTTTCCCAACATCTGACAAACATCTTAGAGAAAGCATCAGAAGGCTCATAAAACGGTCTTCGGTTGCGATACTACACTATAAGTCACTCTTAATCGTGGGAAAAATATGTATGTACACGCACAACACGCATGGTTGCATGCGATGCCGTCAATCGACCGTCACTAGGAGTGAGATCACTCATATTTACTGTCAAAACTTTTACAATATAAACACATCTGCCGGTTTGATACATACATACATACATATGTATTCTTATTGATTTCTTCCACAGTGGTGGTCATATGATCATGCAACAATTTACCCTATCTCGTTATTGCACACTTATGTATGTATTTTCTTTTTATTTGTATCGACTTTGTAAATAGCTACACAGATAAGACTATTGACTCATTGGATAATTAGAATGAAGGAAGTACGGTAATTAATGGAAGCTATGTTGCGCCCATATTCGGCGACATAGATGTCTTCGTCCAGTACTGAAGACATGTGTGTGTAAGGTCCCCTTTACTAATCAAACGAGATTATACTATAAATCAGTTTCATTTGGAATACTAATGCTGTAGCGTGCTGTTCTTAATATCGTCAATATAATCTTAAAACACCTCAATCAGGTTGGGAAAGGTCGTGTCTGTTAGGACTTTCAATTTGTTCTGAAGTAAGACAGCAACATTTAAAAAAAAAGTTTATTAATTTAGTCGAGGGTGGGAACATGCATATAAATACATAGGTACATATAGATAAGTCCACATATTACTCACTTTTTGATAATTAATACTACTCCTTTACGATGCTAACGTGGCCTGAACAGAATGGAGTACACACTACACACACAGCACATTCGCAAATGGAAATTCGTATCTCTAAAGTTTCGTAACAAAAATTATCAATTAATAAATTTATTGTGAATTTATCAAATGCAAACTATGGGCTCCTCTCTATGGAACCTCTTTACCGTAAGAGAACAATCTTAAAACTGATGATATACTCCCTCACAAGTTTTATATTTTAGAGCCTAGAACTTTAGATTTTGTACTAGCTATCTCAAAATTTATCGCACAATTATGGTATTATGACATTACTCTATTACTCACCATGTTATCACTAAGGAAAACGTTGACGTTCAAATGCAAGTGACCAGTGGAGGATTACATATGTAAAGAACAATGGATGTACATAGTGGAAGCTTGTCTATTTAAATAAGCTAACCATGTTGAATTTGAGAAATAAGCCGCCCATTGCACTTTAGACAAAAGACATTCTATCTATAGATACAAGGTAAGGTGTCCCAAACTAATTAAAACTATTGCAGCCACCTGTATCAATCAGTCGCCAAGAGTTTACTCGAATAGTTCTAAAAGAGACAAGTGGGGATACACAATACGACTAAATATGTACTGCGACTAGTATTGAACGAAATTATGGTGTAGACATCGATTGTTTGATCTAATCGACGGATGTACCGAAATATGTAGAGCGCTTGTTTACTTTAATTTATTAGTGTCGTCATAAATGAAAATTTAAAGGCCCCGTATACAACATATGCATGCTGTGAATGAAAAGTGTATAGGATTGCTAGAGTGATTGTACATGCGGCTTGTGCGATTTCAGAACAGTTTTGAAATCACACAACCCATTCCCATGTGCCATATTTGAGGAAGCAACCACAATCTGAATCTTTCTGTGAAGAAAATTGGTGAGGCAAGGATGAGTGACAAAGTGAGTGAACCTTTGGAAATATATACTTACCGCACATCTATTTCATATGTTCAAATGGATCCAAAAAATCACTGCGTTGTACAAATCATGTTACACAAGTTTGTAATGGTGAGGTTCATACCCGAACCCAATCTTCCTAATTTCACTGCTGTCTTCTTTCTTTCTATGTTCAATGGGATTTAACGGATTGCAATATTTCTTGATCGCCTTTGATTGTACCTACTTCATTCGATGAGTGTTTGGGCAGCTTAATTTTAAGGATTTCTGCATGGAAGACACCACATTACTTACTTAGGTGGCGCTACAGTTCGGGGTGAACCTGGGCCTCAACTAACAAGCCTCTCCAGTTAGCCCGGTCCTTAGCTAACTGCCTCCAGTTGCGCACTCCAAGCTTGTTCAGGTCCCCTTCAACTTGTGCGCGCCACCTAAGGCGAGGTCTTCCTCTACTGCGTTGTCCCTCCGGGTGTGATTCGAAGACTCTTCGGGCCGGAGCACTGGTGTCCATTCGCTCTACATGTCCTAGCCATCTCAAACGACTAATGCGCAGTTTTTTGACTAGGTCGATGTCGCTGTACAGCTCGTATAGTTCGTCGTTGAATCTTCTCCTCCAAAGCCCGTCAACGCAAACGGGACCGAATATTTTGCGAAAAATTTTGCTCTCGAAACGACCGAAGATATCTTCATCCGCTTTTGATAAAGTCCAAGCTTCAGCGCCATAAAGCAGGACTGGGATGATCAAGGTTTTATATAGAGTCTCCTTAGTTGTTCGGGATAGGGCCTTACTACTCAATTGCCTTCTGAGCCCAAAGAAACAGCGATTGGCAAGAGTTATTCTTCGTTTTATTTCTGCTGAGGTGTTATTTTTAGAATTGATAGCAGAGCCGAGGTAGACAAAGTCCCTTACTACCTCAAAGTTATAGCTGTCGATTGTGACGTTCTGTCCAATTCGTCGATGTTGTGTGTCCCTTCTGGTTGACAGCATATACTTGGTTTTGCCCTCGTTTACCGTTAAACCCATTTTGGCCACTTCTGTTTCAATACTAGCGAACGCACCGGTGACAGCCCGCTGTGTTCTTCCAATAATGTCGATATCGTCAGCATACGCTAGTAGTTGCACAGACTTTTGAAAGATTGTGCCTCCGGTGTTGGCTTGTGAGTTTCGCACAATTCTCTCAAGAACGATGTTAAAAAAATCACATGACAGCGCGTCACCTTGTCTAAATCCCTTTTTGACATCAAAGGTCTCGGTGAGATCGTTACCGACCTTGATGGAGCAGCGAGAATTCTCCATCGTCATTCTGCACAATCTGACGAGTTTGGCAGGGATGCCAAAACTGGATGTTAAAATCGTTCTAGGCGATTTTAACGCCAAGATAGGAAAGGAGGACATCTTTGGTAGGACGATTGGTAAGCACAGCCTCCACGACACCACGTCCGGAAACGGACTTAGGCTTATTGACTTCGCTGCGGGGCGAAACGTCACCATAGCAAGCACACGGTTTCCACATCTCAATATCCACAAGGGGACATGGCGATCTCCTGATCATCAAACGGTCAATCAAATTGACCACATTGCGATCGACGCAAGGCATGCCTCCAGTATTCTGGATGTCCGAACCTTCCGAGCAGCCAACATGGATTCGGATCACTACCTTGTTGCAGCCAAGGTACGAATGCGGATATCGCAAACGCCACAATTAAGAAGAACTACTGTGAGAAGATTTGACGTCGAAAAGCTGCAATCGCAAGAGATCGCCAGAACCTTCGCCGAACGCGTATCCCGAAACCTCTCAACTACTCCTATGCCGCCAGCATCAAGCGCCGAAGACCAGTGGCAACGCTGCCAACAAGCCATCAGAAGTGCCGCAACTGATGTGCTGGGTTTCACCCGACCACCACCTAGAAACCCCTGGTTTGACGATGAGTGCCGGCAAGCACATGCAGCTAAACAGCAAGCATACAAAGCGGCGCTGCAAAAAAGGACGAGAGCTGCTCGTGAGCTCTACGAGCAGAAGAGACGGGAAGAACACCGGCTTCTCCGAAAGAAGAAAAAAGAGCACGAGAAGCGCGCGATCGAAAATATTGAGAGATTATACTCCAGGAATAATGTACGGAAGTTTTACCAACAGGTAAAAAGAAAGTGTCAATCCAACAAGACCCGTACAGAAGCCTGTAGAGATGAAGAAGGAAACCTCGTAGTAGAGTCACAGTCGGTGCTGAGAATATGGAAAAACTTCTTCTGCAGACTGTATAACGGCGACGAAGACCAACATCCCGCTGTCAGGCAGAATGTACCATTCAATCTAGACGATGATAGCCAAAACTTCCGTCCACCTGACCAAAACGAAGTAAGGATAGCAATATCCAAACTTAAGTCCAACAAGGCTGCTGGACCTGACGGCTTACCAGCCGAGCTGTTCAAAGCAGCTGGAAATGACCTGGTAGAGAGCGTACACCAACTCATTTCTAAAATTTGGTCAGATGAGTGTATGCCTGATGAATGGAATCTCAGCACCTTTTGCCCAATAAGCAAGGAGATCCCCTCAATTGCGCCAATTACAGAGGTATCAGTCTCCTCAACATCGCTCACGACATTTCGCTCACGTGTCGAAAGCTCAAGACTTCTTGCCTAAGTCTGCCGCGTATAACGAACCCACATCCAAATAAGCGCTGTTTCTGTTCCCTATAGCCCATCGCACTTCCTGGATGGCGGTGATATCTGCATTGTAGCAGTCTAGGGCCTCTGCTAATTGTTCGGCTGCACGCGGCCTGTTAAGGGTCCGAACATTCCACGTGCAGATCCGAAGATCGTTGTCCTTATTACGTTTGCTGGGGTCGTCAACAGTAGGATCATCCTTATCCGAGGCTCGTAGTTGCTTCGTAACTATTTGCTTTTTTACGTGGTAGGGAAGTTACCCCGACAAACAACCCCCAACCTGGAGGACCAGTTCCTTTTTTTTACCCCTAGGACAAGGGGCCGGATATTCCGGAGTCAGTACCCCGCTTCGGGGATGTGAGCGCTGCCGTTGGCCCATTAAGGGTTCATCCGCCACCAACTCTATTCCAACACCCTGACTCAATATTGAAAATCCCTATAGACCTGGGATTCGAATATGACGAAGCAGCTCATATAGGGATAACACTAATAGTTCGGCCTAACTGGAACTGGTTGACGCCACCGTTGATTCCATCTAGAGAATTCGTCCGCCGTCGCCTGAAGCAAGAGAAGGTGTCCTAGTGAGAAGACACTCCTCCCCCCTCTCTCGTTCGCTGCCACCAACAACCTTCCAAAGGGGTTGGTTACCCAATCTCCAGTTGAGGTACTAGGCACCCAGCAGCCACCATCGTGGAGGTGTAGAGTAGGAGTTGATAGTGAGAGGCTAAGGCGAGAACGCTTGTGTTCCCATATGTTCCGCATCACTATCCTTTGACCACCTAGAAGACACCACATGCGTTCTGTTAAATGACGTTTGAGTGCTTCTGTACCAGATGTAGTTACCAAGTAAATAAGAGAATCGTCTGATGTACCAGTTAGTGTTTCAGGAATATGTACCTACATATTTCAGGGGATGATATTAAAGAATCATACCCAATTCTGCTTCTCGTTATATTTTGTCTCTAAAAAAAATTTGGAGTTCAAAACGAGCAAAGAATCATGATGTCTAAAAAAAGATTGATCTTCTCCTTTTTATAGAATTTTGAACCGATCCTCACCCAAAATATCGTGGAGCTAATAAATTTTGGCTTTTCGAAAAGTGAGGAGCATCTTTTCACTTAACCCTTTAATGCATACTGTTGCATATCTGCATCATACTCTTATATGTGCTCTCATAAGAGAACAGAAACCGTTATCTATTTTATTTTTATCTTGTTCCCTCCGTGACTGTTTTTACGATCATTTTCAATTCCTGGAAATGGTGTGTGTATAAGTTTTAACGCAAAAAATCAAACTTGAAGTCAAAAAACCGAGTGCAATAAAACTGAACACATCTTGTCTGTTTTGTTTATTAAAAAGTGCAATAATTAAGTGTTTTAGTTCATGTAAGTAAATTTTTTATTGTTTCTTAGATATGCAGTTTGATATCTGCATACAAATTATATATATATAATAGGTAAAAATAGCCTTTTTTTTGTATCTTATGTATGATGCATATCTGCAACATCATGTATTTACGGTATGTGAAACATGGCCTTTGGACATGAGAACTACGTTCTTTATCTAGAGCCTTTTTTCGTTTTTCAGCATGCCGAAAATTTTGTCCGATAGGGAACTAGAACAAATTTTGGATCAGTGGGTGGAGAGCGAGGATGATTTTGAGAGTAACGGTCCTCTTGTGCATATGTTAGATGCAGAAGAATTTGTTTCAAACACAAGGCGGGACGCTATAGAAGAAGACGGAGATAATGAATTGGTGGATCTTGATAGTTTGCCTCTTCATATTTTGCAGGATAAACAAGAGCAATCCACTTCATCCGCATGCCAACGAGATTTTAAAAGGTAAATTACCGAACTAAAGGAAAAATATAAACGAATTATATGGAAGCGTAAGGATTTCCAGTTTGATGAAGGACTATACTCATTTAAAGGCATGACTTCATTACCTGATGTTGTTTTGCAACTATCGACACCATTGAGCTATTTTGATAACTTTTTTTCTGGTGAATTTATTGATAATATAGTTGCAGAATCAAATCTGTATTCTATTGAGACTACTCCAGAACGTCCTGCATTATTAACAAGCACCCACATAAGAAAGTATCTGGGAATATGCATTCTTATGTCCGTCGTTAAAATTTCAAATATTCGGCGATATTGGGCTCCAATTACTGGTAATGACACAATAATAGGTACCATGACAATCAATGAATTTGAAAGGATTCGCAGGTACTTGCATTTTAATAAGAATAGCGACATGTTGCCCAAAGACAGTCCAGATCACGACAGGCTTCACAAGATACGACCTATAGTTATGTTAATGCGTTTCTTTTAATTTGTTTGTAATGTTTGTTTTATTGTATTAATGAATTTGTCCAATAAAATGATGAAAAACGTTTTAGTTCGTTAAAAAATAATTTAGTATTCATTTAAATAATTTCATACTTTTTTATATACCGTAAATGTATAGCGTTGCATATCTGCATCATAGTGAAAATCCGATTTTCCGGAAAAACTAATGGGTAGATTGTGTTTATATATTTTTTTTTCGAGTTTAGATTATTTTTTTACATAACATATATTTAATTCGTTAAAAATAAAAAAAATCATGCATTAAAGGGTTAACTATTGACATTTTATTTTCTAACTAGCTGACCTTTTGACTTCCAACCAGCAATCAGTTTCGGTGTGAACAAATGCCGAAGAAGTATGGTTCACCGTTTACTCATCAAACCAGTTTGACGTGGTGATGAAGCGTTTTATTTTGCTGAAGTCTAATCTAGCGAGATCGTGAATATCTTCGAAGAAATACTCGCCTATAGTTTTCCTTCTCAAAACCGATAGTGCAGGACAGATACACAGAAGATGTGTTATGGCCGTTTAAGATGCTTGGGTGGTCCCTATTTCCACGGGCCATAATGCTCCTTTAGCCTCCATGAGCTTCCCAAGGATATCGACGAGAAGAAGATGGAGCATAGTTTCTAGTAAAGCTGAAGGAGTGGTTCTAAGGTCACCTGTTATACAGACTCAGGATAGCCTCTGAACCTTCTCCAGCATTGCAATGTTGCTTTTCTTGTCCAGTGCCGTCCACCAGACAAGTATTCCGTACTTAAGGATGGATTTAACAACTGCCTTGTATGTATATCCACTGAACAATCTGAGGCTGGAGACTCCATTTTGGGCCTAAAGCCTTCCTACATGAATAGAAGGCAATCGAGGCCTTCCTAGCACGATCTTGAATATTCTGTTTCCAACTTATTTTTTTATCTAGAATAACCCGCCAGTATCTGGCGTGATCTGCAAATTGCAATTCAATATCCTTGAGTTTTGAAGGAGTTATATATGGTATTTTATACCTTCTTGTAAAAAAATTACTCCGAGACTGAGCCTATGTATATGCCCACTTTACGAGTTTATTTAGAGCAGACTCCATCAGGTCTCTAACTGTAAGAAGAATCATCACTGATATCTATGACACTGAACCCCTTTTTAGCATGGATAAGCCTGCTTTTAAGCATTTGCTCGATCCAATAGCAAATATAGTTGTCCACCTTCAAGTGAAAGCTCCTTGAATATCAATGAAGCACACCATTGTGAAATCTCAGAGCATCTACACTCTTCTTAACCGAGCGGCGTATTTGCAACAATAGTACTTTCTGTGGAACTATCGTTAGGTTAGGTTAGGCTAAGTAGGGATATGAGGTTATCATAAAGCATCAGGGACTACAGTGTGCCTATCCTTCACGGTAAGAAACGTAAACCATGATACCCATGCATTTCATTTCACTATAGTAGGTACTTAAATATAGCAACAATCCAAAATACAACCTTCTCTAGGTTATTGAAGAAATATCTTTCAAGGGGCTTTAGTCTTCTCCGAGCAATGGCTCGATATTCACAAAAAAGTTTTATAATTTCCCCGGATGTTTTCCGATATAACAGGCTTTAAGGTCTTCGACACCCTAAGTCCTTGTAAGTTTGACCATCTTAGATCAGCCGTATTGATGATTCTATCGAAAATGATTCTCCACAGTGCTGGTTTTATGCTTTCGATTATGTCACTTTGTCGGACCTACGTTCCTTAATGGCCAGTATGTCGTATATTTCAAACCCCACCGCACCGCTACCCGTGGCGCACGCCAACCCACCCCTCGTGGAACGAGTCACCACCGCAATCGCAACTCGCGCCAACCCTCCACTCGTTGTTCCAGCCACCCCACCACCTAAGGAGTAGCCCACAAGCTAAGGACTCATCGAGTCGATATGGTTCAACCAAGCTGGGAGCCAATCTCTCATTGCGACAGGAACCGGACACAAAAGGCGCTGATCAGCAGACAAGTAGGCCAACGCCTCGTTAAAACCAAAACCCTAGCCGAGACGGTTAAGGATAGCCTCCCCGTCGCGATAGTAGATTTGTCCGACGACGAAGGGAGGATCTCCTACGACAAATGGAGGCTCATTAAAGTCAGAGTGATGAACGGCCTTTACGAGCGAATCACCACCTATCTAAACCCTCGATCCTCCTGGATGACATGCTCACATATTGGGCATCGCCTACAACGACTTCTGTAGAAGCTGTTGGGATGAGGAGAAAGAAAACACCATTAGTCTCTTCCTTGGCACTTGCTCTGCACTCGCCAACATTAGAAAGGCTACATTAGGTGACTACCTTTTCAATAATCTAAATGATCTCAACAACGCCTGCACGGTTAAGATTACCTCCTTCATACAAAGGAGTGGATGGTTCCCAGAGTAAGAGGGTGATCGACCCACCTTACACATCGGCAGTACAATGGTTCTTTTCTGGTCTAAGTGCATCCTCATCGAGGGCCGATTTCCCTATATCGTAATATTTAGATACCCAACATAATATGATTGAGGATTGTGCAGCAACGCCTGACTATTTCAGATTTAGTGACGTTAGACTCTAGCGCGTTTGTTTATTGAAATATTCTTGCCGGATAAATTCCGGAAAAATTCTACTACGAATGAATTGCAAAATTGGCAAATATTTCTTTAATCGGTTCGCCAACTGTAAACATTCTTCAAATTGTCTCAATCTTCGATTCGCGTAGTATCGTACAAGTTTTAAGAAACAGCTTTTGTATTTTATTGCATACTGTTATGAGTTACGCCTTCGTATACCTTTAATTGTGATTTCGTTGCATAGTCTTAGGATTGAACTCTTAAATGTCACTAACAGAAATCGGAAATACATTAATTAAATATGTATGTTATGCATCTACATTGTGTACATAAATAAAAATACAATTATTCTGAGCACTTTAAGATTTATTGCAAGTAAAACTGGGTACATGAAAAGCCGTTAGAAGACCTTTCTTTTGCGCAACATAGTGATTGTTTTGTAAATGAATAAGGAGCTCTTTAAAGACAAACAAAATATACTGCAATAATTCTGGGAATAAAATTCTATAGAATTTATTCTTCTTCTTCTGTCTCAAGAATGATCTTGAAGCTGAAGGGCTGGAAGGCATAACCCAAGCCTACGTAGAACTTACTCATGAATTCGACCCTGTTGAAAAGGAAACATAAAATTAGAAATGATAAGTTAAAGAAAAAAATCAAAAGAATGTACCAATGCAAACGCAAAGTGTGCAAGAAGGCAGATAAGCCTTCCATCATGACCAGGATGGCGATGGTGAATAATGTCCATGCACCGAAAATGAAGAACAGTAGTATAACACCAGTGTATGAGCTGCTCTGCAAGCCCAATGACAACACCATGCTCCAGAGTACTTCAGACAATTCTGTAATGATGAATATCGAATTTTATTAAAGGTTCATCGTCGACAAGGGCAGTAAAACAACTTACGAGCATGAGCCAGCGATAAAGCCCACAATCGCAGGTAGGATGCTGTGTGCGACACTGTACTGAGGACGTATTCAATAGTGTGGATGGCCTGGTGAATGAATATTTCACTCATTGGTTCGTCATCGTGATCATGACCACCACCTTCGTTCCCTTCAGATGCAAGTGGGAGTGGACTATCTGTTTCAGGAGTCAGTTCCATACCTTGATTGACATCGCCATTGTGCTTGACCTAGAGAAAACAAAAGAAAACTAAAGTTCCGGTCGATTCAAACTGCATAAACTCAAACTTACATGACCCTGGTTCTTTCTGGTGAACTTGATGTACAAAGGCTTAGCTAACAACATCCATGGAATGCACAAAAGTGCAACCAGAACGAACACCGTTTCCAATTGATGCTGAGAGTCAAACATGTACTCATTGCAACCAGCTAATGGTGGAGTTGATTTAAACAGCATCATGTTGATGAACATGATGAGTACAGACGGTGCACATCCAGGAGTGTCTGCTTGAATATTTGTCTTGGCTGAATACTTCACCCATTTGAAGAACATCATGAATACCATGTATCCGAATAAAAGTAGCAAGAACAGCACTTGTGGAATGAACTCCAATAGGATGTTGACTCGCTTGTGAAAGTGATTAAAGTTCACGACGCTCATGCATACACCGAACAACATGTGTGTCACGCCAAAGATGATGGACAACTTCATTTTGTAGGTGTTCAAGAAGATAATTTTATTCTCGGCCAACTGCCAGATGGGATCCATACCTATAGGATAGACCCCCTCATATGCGAATGTGGGATTGAGCTGAAGATCTGGGTTTGCTTGAACTGTTGAAGTATTGTAGTTCACCCTCCAAGTAGAACCAAACACATTGATTGATTTCGAAAATACATCGTTGTACATGAAACCAGTATAGCAAGAGAACAAGCCCATAAGCATAATGATGTAACGCCCTCCGAAGAAGATATTCCAAATTTCACCACCGCGCTTCCTGCCCAACTTCCTCTCCCAAATGCACATCCATGAGCCGAACAGGAACAAAATGAAACCGTGTCCCAAATCACCGAACATCACGGCGAACAAGAATGGGAAAGTGATGATCGTGTATAGCGCCGGGTTAGCCTCACGGTACGAAGCAACACCATAGGCATCAATTAGGTTTTGGAAACCACGAGTAAACTTGTTAGTACGATTGTAAGTCGGTGGATCCTCATTTGTATCGATCACGTTCAAGAATGATGGAATCGTACTTCCAACTGCGGCCGAACCATCGGACAACGCTTTCTGAACAACCGGCAAGTCCTTGGTTGGCACCCAACACTCACCAATGAGACACTTCTTCGTTACATCCATGTTGAACAAGTTTAGCGTATGATAGATTGCCTTCATTTTTTTCACCATAATACTCCAAGTGGGCAAATTCTTTGAAACCGTTGCCAACACCCTGCTGCGATGATCTTCGGTCTGACTCAAAACCAATTTCAAATCCTCCAAACGAGTACGCACGCCCTTTACCATTTCATCACGCTCTGTGTGCGAGCTTGGACATGGATACATCGAAGCATGGAAACCAGTGCACACCTTCTTGATACGATTCTTCAGCTGTTCACCTTGGAAGAAAGCTACGAAAACGGTCTTGTATATTGGATGACCAGTGGCTGGGTCCTTGAGAGGTTCATCCAAATCGGAACGCTTAAGGAAAACGTTACCACGCGAGATACGCCACAACATGCGTTCAAATGCGAAAACACGTTCACGATTGATAACACCAGCGACGAAACCCAAACGTCCACGATTCTGATTCACTGTATGGTCGTCAGTGGGCATATTCATGCGCATCGAATCCAAATTCAATACTTCCTGATCGGAGAAGAATCCTTGTGTATTCTCCAAAACTTGACGCAATTCGGTCAGTTCCAAATAATTGGATTTTAAGTTCACTTCGTTCTGAGCCAGCTCGAGAATTTCGTTTTCGGTCTTCTCTAAGTGAGCTTCCAGGTCGATAATCTCCCTTGGATTGGGTGCTCTGGGAATGTCATCGATAATATCGGCAAGAACAATGCCATCCTTCTTGATTTCCGTCTCAATATAGCGAATTTTCCTTTCCAGCTCATCGCAGCGACGAACTTCGGTGACGAATTTCCGTTGGAACGCATTGACACCATTGTTTAGCTGGAAATAAAGAAAAAAATATGTTACTGCAAATTAACTATAAATCAGAATTCTTTTCTATTATTCTCATTGACTGTGTTGGGTTAAAAGCTATCGATGAGTGTAGTCCGGCAGAATACAATCTGCTGGATTATATTCATAAGTAGGTATAACCATACGACCCTGTACTTCATTTTCGCTCAATCTTCTCTTTATCTAGGGATACTCGGTTTAGAACAGCTAGCTGCTGAAGAAAGGAGTGTAACTCTTTTATGAACTACAAAGCCCGAAAATTTAAAAACTAAGTCATAAGACTGTTACGTGCTAATGGGTTGTGTCCTCGTGTAACCCGCAAATACAGGACCTACATGAATATGTAAAAGTTTTATAGACAACACTTTCTGCATCTGCATCTAGTATTTTTGAAAAAAGTAATGATTTCACTCTCACTAAGGCTCTGAAAAGTGCTTTTAGGCCGTGTTTTCTAATCCTAGTCCAGGGTAAGAAGCCGATAGGTAGATATAGGTTATAGTGGCAGGCAGTGTGCGCATAACATAAAGCGCTGGAGGATATTGATATTGGCGTAAGCCAATTCGCCATATTGTTGAAGAAGTTAAATGTAAAGCAATCTAGAGATATGATCGCGGCCTCACTGTCACTGTAAAAGTGATAATATCCCAATTGAATATCACACTATACTTCACCCAAGACAAGGTCTCGCTTATCGCCATGATCTCCGCCCAGATAGGAAGATAGGAAGATAGGAAGAGATACACTTTTTAGATCGTTGGAGAAGATACCTCCTCCTACCCCCGATTCTGTTTTTGATCCGTCCGTAAAGAAACATATGGATCCCGAGTTTTGAAGCGAAAGATTCTCCTCCCAATCAACTCTTGACTTGACCGTACTCATTTATGACCGCTGGTAGTTGAAGTAGACCCCCAGTTCGTCTCCTGGTGAGTAATTGGGGTTCGGAAACTTGGATTATCGTAGTACTCCAGAGTTACACTCATCTTAAAGATCTGCCTCACTTCAAGAACGCGTACGATGTACATATGTTGTTACGTGACTTTTTGACATCAACTTTAAAGCCCTGTCTTGGATCTGCTGTAGCTTTTGAATGTGCGTTTGCGCTACACTTCCTAAAGCTAATATGCCATACCGCAATCTGGCCTCTATAAGTTTTAGTGGGCGATTTGAATTCTATCTAGCAGGTTTTGGGTGCACCGGACCAGACATGAGCATTATACTAGAGCTTGGGACGGATGTATGCCTTATATATTGCACGCAGATCAGAGGTAGTAAAGTAGTACTTGCATCGTTTGAGGAGCCTAGATAATTCGAAGCATTCTTGGCGACGTCGAATATGTGGTCGCTCTATCAGAGATGGTCACTAACACACATGCCGAGAATGGAAAGTTTTTCGGTTTCGGCATATGCAAGTGCCATGCATTTATAATGGCAGAGGGTTTAGGTTACGCTTGAGCGACAGAAGAGATCATTATGTTTTTGAAGCATTAAATTCCACTCTGTTGTTTATACCCCTTTTAATTATGCTGTCAAGATCGGAATTTAATGAGTTTAACATACGCCGCGCGCCGCTTCAGTTCCACGTTCGAAGAGCAAGGACTTGAGTTTGGAAACGAATATGAGAAGCTGGGAGTACTGTCGTCAGCAAAGGAATGTATTTGATTAGAAGGAGCAGACAAGAGATCATTTATGAAAATAAGAAAGAGAGTGGGAGATAAAACGGAGCATTTGGGGGACGCCACCATTTATAGAGTGGATAGCAGACTTGAAACCGTCCAAAACAACTTGAATTGAAATTTCTGAAATGAACTTTCCAATCCGTTGAAAAAGAGATTTATTGATGCCAAAAGCATGCATTTTCGACAAAAGAGCTTGATGCCAAACTGTGTCAAATTCCTTTGATATATGAAGCGCGACAATCTCACATTCACCAGAATGAAGCAGTGGTCCTTTTGCTATGAAACATACTCTCAGTCATTGAGAAGTTTTCGTGATTCAAGATATTTCAATAGCTGATGATTTATTAGCGATTCCATAACCGTCAGCGTGGAAGAACACCTTTTGTGAGATGTAATGGGTGAGATACCATCAGCAAAAATCACCAAAAACTTTATTCCTTCAACCGGATAACATCTTTACGGCTCGAGTTATACCACGTGTTTTCCTTTGGCTTGATACTCTTTATTCGGTTAGGAATAAAGGATTTCATGTCGGATTTCTAAAATTTCTTAAATTCCCTAACATTACAATTAACAAACACAAAACAGAAACCCCGACGCTTCTAAGCAGAGCTGTGAAGTGAAAATCCATACGACAAGATGAGCTGGTCCACCAACAGAATTATTACTCGAAATCTCATTAATTCTGCTAGAAATACTGGCAGTCACAAAATGTCTATTTACTGTTTTATAAATTTAATTGTTGATCGTGCTTAACCGAGTTAAAAAAAAACAAGATTTTTATTGACTTTAAAAATAAACCTTGAAGTTTCTGTTCATATAATTGGTTTGCATAACGCTCTCAAATTGAGGAGTTTGAATTTAATCCGAGTATTCTTAAGTACCGCTTACCACTTAAAAACAAAGATTGTCTAATTATTTCAGACAAATAGAAAATCTACCTACTAAAGATCAGAGCAATGAAATTAAAAAAAAATTCTTCCTGAACGAAAACAAAAAAGGGGAATTCGACTGTTTTTTTTACAAGTGTGCTAATGACTTGGCAACCCTCTGTAGAAATAATCCAGGATAATAAACCGACGGTGTCCGAGGAGTTTATAGCAAAACAAGAAGAACAAAGAACAGCATTTTGAATTGTTCTAGGAACAGGAGTTAAATCTGTTTGTTCTATTAACGTTCACTTGACTGCAATTACTAGCACCATATACATTACTCCTCGCCAAGCTCTGAAAGCTTTGCTTGATTTGCTGCCATTGTAAGAAGCATATTTGCCAAAAAGAGTCAAATAAGCTTCCGCATGGTTACTCATAACTCGATATTGAAGACAAATGGATCTGACTGGTATTCGGTTCTCAGCTACGTTCTGAATGAGGTTTTGCCAAGCTCGAGAAGCAGAATGGATTACTATTGATGAGAGATGATGTGGTAGAAGAATTTGTGGCAGGGTTTGTTTATTTGGGTACTGGATCACAGTAAAACTGTAATCAAAGAAAGTTCTGAAGCGATTACGAAAGAGCGATCAGACAATACTTTTCTAGGGTTTGGTTGGGTTGAGTGGTTGTCCCCGTTCGGCAGAGACGACAGGTCAGGACAGGTACAGATGTATCATGGTTTCCTCATCTTCCTCGTCTCTACAGATTTGTTTAGAAGAGAGACATGTGGTGATATTGTTCCACCTACTGTTTGCCATTCTAATGGCTGCGAAATCTATATTATTTCTATTTAATAGGTGCTGACATCCAGTAACCACCTTAGCTGGCTTAGATATTTTTGCTACACTACACTACAGTGGTTCTGCAATCGTGTGGTGATACAAGTATCCAGTGCACTAGACTAAACTCCCGCACCTGTTCCAGACGCTGTCTTTATAATTGACACTCTCCGTCTGTGTAAATCTCTGTTACAGATTCGTTTTAAATTTTTTTTAAATTTCCCCCGATTTACAAGCACTTTTGCTAGGAATCCTGGTTTTATATTTGACGTTAAAGTCCAGAGTCCGAATTACTACGCATTGTGTTACGGCCGTTTAGGACGCTTGCGTAGCCCAAATTTCCACGAGCCAGTTCCAAGGATTCCCTAATCAGTATCGCTGCTTTAGCCGCCATCAGCTTCCCACACCAAAGTTTCTAGTGCAGCTGTGGAAGTTTTTCTACGGGCGCTCATTATACAGACGCAGGATAGGTTTTTCAAGTTGTTTTTCTTGTGCCGTCCACCAGGCTAGTACTTCGTACTTAAGAATGGGTCTGACGACTGCCTTGTGCTTCTCTAAGAATGGACTACGTGGTACAGATAAATTGGCGCTGAGTGATGTACTGCCTTGACTCTCATTTAGTGTCTGTAATGATTGTTTTTAAGTTGCCATTTTATTGTCTACATGACTGCTGTGTCTTAGCATAAAAATGCTCGCTGGCGATATTTCTAGTTATAGACAGACCTATACTAATTAGTTTGGATGTTACTATATTTTAGACGCCACACCACATTTTTGGAATCACCACACCACAGGATCAGAAACGATTAGCAGCTAGACGATAGTTTCGTGAACCTGAACTCAAATGAGTTATTCGATGCAATGAATTCCCAATTACGCATTGGACTTGGACCTCCCTGCAGAAGAGAGTTCTTAACCGCAATAAAAGCACTAAGAAAATATAAGGCGGTTGGGGTTGATGGAAGCTCCTGTCGAGCTTTTTCAAGCGGATCCTCCTTCATCGACCACATAAATATTCTGCAGATCATCATAGAACAGTATGTGCTATATAATAGTACCCCATCCATCCCTTCTTTATTGACTTTAAGAGAAAGCATTTGACAGGGTTAACCGGAACTTTATGTGGAATGTTTTACGGAGGGAATAGCTTTCGAGAGCCTCACAGCATCGAATTAAACACCTAGTTAAAGTACTGACTATGTCTACTTGCTTTTACATGGAATTAAGGACTTACACCAAATAGCCCATGTTTCGGTATGATATTCAAAATCTAGACGAGTAATGTCAGCTTAAGAACAAAACTACGACTATTTCGGCTCCTACGTAGAGTTGCTTTATGTGTGCAGTACGTGGAGGGTGACTACTGCTCTCTATTAGCAGTTACAAACCTTTGTTCGACATCACAATAATGCAATAAAGTCACACCTTATGGCACGAAGGCAATTCCGTTGCAAAATATCCCATGCAATGGAAATCACTAGCTCAAGCCGGAAATGAGTGGCTTACCTTAAGCAAACTTGGTGCAGATTAGTTAAGTAGGAAGCATGATCTCAGGGAATGAGTTGGAGACTGCGCACACGATGCATAGCAAAGTCTTTGTTGACGCCTTCCACCCCACGTGCAGTTACATTAACTAAAACTTTCTAGTTTTAGATCAGTTTATATTTCCTCTGAGGCATAGTTTAATAAATTAATTTCCCCATCACTGGATTCCATAAATTTAGAAAATTAACCGCGTCGTGAGTCACTGATTAGTGCGTCTGACTACTAAACGGGCGGTTTGAGGTTTGATTTCCAAACAACACAGTCCCACATCTCGCGAGCGTCTGATAAACAATCCAGTGAAAAAGCTTCTCAAAAAAATTTTCCGTTCGGACACGACATTAAACAGTAGACTATTTCCATTCGTGTAAAAAATATAACTTGCGAAATACGAATGGTTGTTAGAACTAGGGCCCTGAATCCCGTACGGTTCTGTAACGACAAAAAGTTATATTTGTAAGCCCTAAGTAGTTTCGAAAACTAAACAAAATAGAGTATTTTCCATGCACATCATAGTACTAACTGTACTCCAAAATAGGAACATCGACTACATTGGCTCATCCTCATCGACTAAAGAGGGTTTTTAAATCGCAGCCCGTGAGCTTGAAATATCAAACAAAACCGTACCCTGTTTATAAATCGACATAGGAAGACAAGAGGCTTGTGACCACAAATTGGGTACACTAGCCTATCATCGTAAGAGATGGTAGTGCGATGTTCTCACAGGTAGAGACTAGAACGAACGATCTTCGATGCCATTAGAACTTCTACTACACCGTAAATCAAGCAACACTTACAATCATACATACTTCCCATAAGTATCAAAGTTCTCAAAACAATTACAAATTCAAACTCACTTTTAGTAGCCTGATAATTACTAAAGATTGAATGATATTAAACTCGTATTAATCATTCAGAAATATGATCATTAATCGTCACAGTATTTGCACTGCAACTCAATAATGAAAAATATGTAACAGGTATGTATCTATGTACGCTTATATGTACATATATACATACATACATACTCCTATGTAGGAAGCGAAGTTACGGTGAATAAAGTGGTTTCCTTCCTGGAAAATATGTATGTCGCTGATGTGATATTGAATACCACTGACCATGAGTATCCAGTTTTTAATGCCGTAACTCTAGAAACGTTAAATTATCCAATATTCCGCTAGAATTTCAAAATTTCTCTTAAATTATTTTTTTTTAATCCGAAATTCAATTAAATACATATTAAAATTTATTTAAGGTCATCGTCCCAAGAGCATAAACAAAGTTCGCATGACGCCATCCCACATATTTATGTACTCAAGTCTCGTCTAATCATAAGTGTTTTCTAAACACTATTTGATGACAATATCTAGCTAGTGTGTAGTGTAGAATAATTAAAAACCATTGGGCATTTTGCTCTTTTTCATAAATTCTAATGAAACAAAATTAACTTACATCTCGAAATTGGACACATCCAGTTTCTCCCAGTTCCGACACAGACGTATACGCTGCTTCGGGCTGTATGAACATTTGGCATAAAGCCATTTCCTCGCTACGGAACATGTCCCCCATAATGAAGACTTATTCTTGCCCTGCAAACCAAAATACAAAGCAGTGTGTTTAGTAAAATTACATAAATTTAATTTTATCAATAAGTATGTAAATATAAAAATAGAAAACACCACCACTATTGAGTGCTATTGTTGTTTATTGCAACTATACAGACAAATTAAAAAAATAATTAGAGTAGTAATTTGCGATTCATTTCACGTAAATATGTATGGCAGAAACCCTGAAAGCTTGAAATATAAATACAATTTTACGGTCTTGAAACAGAATATCAAGATAAACAAGTTGGGTATCGGTTTTTAATGACAAAGAATATTTATTTTTGAAAAAATTATTTTATTTCTCCAATATCCAATACCAGGCGGATACTTTTAATTTAAACATATTAAACAAACTTAAAAGACTCGTTTTTTGTTTGCAATAGCATTTAAACAAGTCTCATTAGCAATTTATTTTTCTCGTGGTGCTAACGAATCTACCTACATATGTATATCTCGATTGCATGCGAAAAGGTTTAAGTAGTTTTATCTACTTTGTTTTGTAGTTGCAAATAATTATCTTATCTGTCTGTTGTATCTATTTATCGAGAAAATAATTTTTTAATTTGTTATATGGTACATCACGGCGTGTGATATAAGGGGCTGTTTACACTAGCGATTTATTCCTGTGCAAATATATAAAACTCCGTTTATAATAAATCATGTGAATTTTAGAACCCCATATTTTGCTGAATCTTATTTGCGAAAGTGGTGTCGTTAATGGTAGTGTTTACACTGTGTTAAAATATTCAACGAATTTGTTCTAAAGGGTGGGCCATCTGCTGGTTTTTGAAAATTGCTATAAAAAAATAACTTAATAAATATTTATTTTTCAAAGTTCTTTGCTTCAAGACTTCCGATTATACATATGTGGCCACCTTGGTGGACTGCTAATCTCGGTGTTTATAGGAAGGAAAATGGTTCCTAGTTAATCTAGCTAAAAGCTCTCGTGAGACGCCTAATTGGTATTCCTACAAGCTGTCTATTAGAAAATAGAAAGCTTTCTGACGTTTCTGGAGATATTTCTGCGAAAGCATAGAGAAATCCGCCGAAGCCTCAAGGCTACGGAATATCCTATCCATAAATCCCTCTATATACCCAGTCACCTAATGCAGCCAGATGGCTACTGGACCACCTCTAGAATCGACCTTGTACGCGTTTTCGTGGTACCTGCACAGTTTCTGTACCTCAATTCGAAACCACCTTCTCTCACTGTGCAGCAACTCCACGAAAATAGTTACTACTGAAAAGATCCTTTGGGTCATGCGCAGTTTCAAACCATACAAGTCCCCAGGGCCAACAAAAAAAATACAAATTTATGGCGCGACAGGTCCATGGGACCCAGGGCCTAGCTTCTCACAACCACTCGTATTGTGCGTGTTATATTCTTTACAAATGGCCGTACACTATCCGAATGGCAATTTTTGTTTTTGAGAAGCTTTTTCATGACAGTTTTACTTTCGGATGTTTGTCAGACGCTGTGAGAGGTGAGGCCGTGAAAGAGATTTTAGGTGTTGTATGGGGATCGAACCTCGAATACATCGCTTAGTAGTCCAACGCACTAACTACTGGAGCCACGGTACTCACGAAGTCCTCAGGATCGGATGGTATTATTCCTGCTCAGCTTCAGCAATCAGAAGACATAGTGCTCCCTTGGCTTAAAGTTATCATATCTGGTTGTCTGGTTGTCTGAATCTGGTCAACATTCCCAAACTATGACCCACAGTTGAAGTTGTTTTTATACCAAAGTATTTCCGAGGTCTCTATCAATCAAAGTGAAAAGGCCATAGGTAGGAGCTGGGGTTTTCAACCTCATATCGTACGCTGGATGTGCGTGGCCGTTATCAGGCCTATACAACTGTATGACGCGATCGTCTGGTGGCCAGCACTTAATAGAGCTACTCACTTCAATCCCCTATTTAAGGCTCAAGGGTCTGCATGTATATGTACATATGTAGGTGCATCAGTGGTGCACTGAAAATGTTTCCCTTAGAGGCGCTAGACATTATGCTCCACCTACTTCCCCTAGATTTTCTTGGCGAGCAATTGAGTGCGAGTGCGACTATCGGATTCAAAGGCTCCTCCCAGTGGTCTAGCAATCATGAGCGCAACTCCTCGATCACTGATCTCCTCAATTTTACCCTAAAAGACACCGACTACACCTCACCGACCCTGTTATTTGACCGAGATTTCTCCACGAGCATCCATGACCGTAGTAAACGGGTCACTGCTCCCTTTCCTGAGGACAGTTCAGTTCAATCCTACATAGAAGGCTCCAAGAAAAGACTACTCCATCTAGGAGCTACCTTCTTTGACAACCTAGGCGAACTGGCGTCATGAGCCTCCTTGGCTTTTACCCAAATTTCTGTATGTAAGGAGTGGTCGATCTGTCAAAGGCACTATACGATCAACAAACACTTTAGTTCAGATATTTCTTTTTCTTCTAACAATCAAATTTATTCAAGATTTCCGTTTTACTTGGTTTGGAAACATACTATGTATATTTTTAAAGATTATAGAATCTTTCTCGTGTGTTGTTCTTCCACATAAATGACATTTAATTGGGCTCAGGATTTATTGTTTGATGCGTTCCATAACTTTCTTGACATTAGCATTATTCTCTAAGAAAATTATTCCCCATTCCTAAGATATTGTGATTTTATGAATTTTAGTGCAGAAAGTAAAGGAACATACCTGTTTTTTTTTTGTCAATTTTTTTTATCGCAAAAGAGTTGTCAGTGTTAAAATGATATTCCTAACAATAGCAATTACTTCTTGAATAAATTTGACTCAAATTACAATTAGCAATAATTCATTTGAATTTATTGCATGAAATTGTTATTTTGAATTCGATACAAGGTAAACAGAAAACAAATGGGAAAGACTGTGTGACTGATATGACACTACTGCGGGCTTTTGATGCGATAACGTGAAACAACAGCTAGCTCCTCAAACTGCACGTTCATTATACGGTTATTAGTGTTCGATTCAAATTATAAGTTAAATGGCTATTTAATATGAAACGATAATACGAGCAGTTTGAAATGTAATTTAAGCACTTGACATTAAGGTTTCTTGGTATAATCGAACTATCGAGATTCGCATAAGTGATTACTCATTTGGATCAACTGTTGGATCCATTATGCTCATTCTTATAACCCCGGGAACATGTAAAGAATAAACTTCTGATTAAGAATTCATGGACAAAAAAATTTTAGTTTGAAGCACCACTGATTTAGAAGGTGATCAGTTCAATTTTTCGTAGGTCATCCCACTCCATTGAGGAAAGCAGGACATTCAGTAGATGACGAACGAATTCTATTTCTTCCTCGTTAGAGCCTTGTATTGGCTCTAGCTATATCATCAAGGTAGCGTCTGCAGATAGTCGATTGTCTCGATTAAATAACTGTGAGAGTCCAGCACCTTCAAAAGCCACCTGTCTATAACGCCAAGTCATGAATCCGACAAACATTTCGCAAAATATCGATGCTACTCGTAAAATCTCGACATATCAAAACGGAACGTTTGAATAGAACGGATGTACCCGGATGTACTTAATAAAAAATGCATCAAGTTTTGATAAATGAAAGAAGCTATGTCTCGTGCCGCAGTACCTGGATGAATGTTACGGATAAACCTCATACATATTATACACAGCAGTTACCTCCGCCAAGCAAGCGATTACCAATATGAAGTTCATATAACGTGCGACATTAGTGTATGTCAAGCACTCAGACACTCTATATAAGCTCCTTATCAACATCACCTAGCTAAACTTCTGCATTTAGCCAGAGGTAGAGATTGAACTAGATCTATTTGAATGACATTGATGTCCCTTTCAAGCCAAGACTCACATATGTGTTCCGTTCCATGATTATGGTGGCATAGTTCTGGAGTTTCTCATATTGAGAAGACATTTTTCAGTAGGTACTTTCAGGCCCGTTCATAAGACTATTGGTGATTCTGCAAAAATCTAAGCTAAACCATCTTCTATTACAACAGAGATTTAATTGTCCTTTTTTACCTCTTTTACAAGGACGAAGTACATTTCATTTGGACAGGTTTTTCGTCTGTTCTTGGATTATAGAATATTCTTTTATTGAGAGATTGATCATTCCGCTGGTAGAGAATGCCTAGGAAGCTAAAACTTTTTCCGAAGAGTGGAAAAAAGGAATCTTCATCAAGCTCCTTAAGACAGGAAGTCTCCGGGAGTGCGAGAACTGAAGACGGCTTTATTTGCTTCCTGCAGTTGCCGAAATAAGTAAAAGTAATTCTGGAGCGCATAAAATTGATCACACTCTCGACGCAGAGCATCCTCCTGTGACGACCACATCAAAACCTTGCGGATCATCTTGCGTCGAATATCGATTATTGCCTGACTTGATGCCCACCGATTTCGAAAAGTGGTTTGATGATGTGAACATGGAGTTTATTTGGCTTACCTTGCGAAGGATGGGCATACGAGGCAAACTTATAGCTATTATTAATGCAGCACACGACGGATAAAAATATCACGTGTTGGATAAAGAGAAACTGTCAGATGAATTCGAAATCCAAAGCGACGTGTGACAAACACGTTGTATCCTTTTTTATATTATTATTATTGGTGATAAATGATACACTCTGCATCGGAGACCCACTCAATTGCGCCAATTACAGAGGTATCAGTCTCCTCAACACCACGTACAAGATCCTATCTGCCATATTGTGTGAACGTATGAAACCCTTCGTCAACAACCTGATTGGCCCCTACCAGTACGGTTTCAGACCAGGAAAGTCCCTAGTCGATCAAATCTTCACACTTCTATGCTTGAAAGGATTGTGCGAAACTCACAAGCGAATCCCGGAGGCACAATCTATTAAAAGTCTGTGCAACTATCAGCCTACGCCGATGATATTGACATAATCGGTGCGTTCGCTGGTATTGCGAATCTTATTAATCATTTTGAAGATACAGCTGTTCCTTTAAAATTAATATTCGCTTGATTTGAGTTCATATAAAAAAAAAATTTGTTCAGCAAACTATTCCTATCTGTTTGTTCCTACCATAGTTGTTCTGTGGACAACTTAACTACTCGACACAACTGACCCGATGACTGAGTCAATTCTGTTACTATACTAACCAATGCAGAATGTTTTATGGCCCGATTCTCCATAAAACTTGACGTGGTACTATATGTAAGGCATTGCTAATTTCCAAAAATTAATACATATACAATTTCATATAGTTGACTGAAAAATTAAGTACTAAAAGTGGTAACACACTAGCATTATTTCTTTTTATTGCACACCTTGTCAAATTTAACACATATACCATACCCTAAGTTTAAAACAAAAAAAATAGAAACAACAAAATTATTGAAGAAAAACTAGGCAGTGTTAAGTTTATATAAAACATGTTTATACGAATACATAAGTATATATACCGAAATTCTATAAACAAAAATATCTTTAGCTTTAAATATAAATGGCGGCCAAAGATTTTCTGGTTTGTGTTGCAATGAGTAGAAAAAAGCTATTTTGAAACAATTTACGATTGTTTATAAACTTGTAAATAAACCATAAACAAGAAGGTAACATTAGAGTTAAAAGACTATTGTGAGGTTTTCAATTACGGTCGCTCTAAAACACCTGCGATATTAAATCAGAATGAATTTATGTCAAAATATCTGTGCTTAGTCTAAATTTTTTAAATTTGAAAACTGTCTACATATGTATGTGATGTAACATAACCTGAGTTATAGAAAATGTAAAGAGTCTCTGCGGCCCACTGTTCTACACATGACAGATGTATTCTGAAGTATGAGACGTAAAGTCTTGAAAAATCCGTGAAGGCATTCTAATATCTGTAAACTTCGGCGTGAACCGCGAACACATACCCTTCCAGGTCACAGCGATGTTGCAGGGAATTACATAATGGACGAACTGGCTACGGAGGGTCCAGGCCATAACCTCACTGATATGATAGAGAATGCAGCTTTGAAAGAGAATACCAAACAGTAAATGGAATAGTATCAGTACATGTCGCTCGTCTATGCTAATAACTGGATTGAAAAAACACAAGAAGACTTATCTTCCTCAGTACGGAAAACTTACAACACCCAGCCATTATAAGCTTTGTCTGGTAAGCAGACATGCCAGTAGTTTGGGTGCTCCCTTTAACAATTTTTGTAAAAGCTATAGATATGAAGAAGAAATTAAAGCAAAACCCTTGGTGATTACTTCTTCGAAGATTATCGAAGATTATTGGCATTTATTAAACCGACACTGGGTATCATCCATTTTATCTTATATGGGAGTCACGGTGCTGGTAATCCAGTTATTTCCTTTATTCCTTTCATTTTACGAACGAACAAATCAATATAAGAGTTTCTTAAGCTGGTCCTTTTAGCCGAGATCAAATATTGTACTTGTCGAATACGACCAAACCGTAGATTCAACCATTGCCTAGAGATAAAATTGACACAAAATTGAAAAGCATTTCTTATGTTTCCTTTCAATCAAAAACTCGAGTACTTGACAGTTCCTTTAATTCAAAACATATGAATATATTGCCTCTTTTAAAAGTTAACACTCTGACACTATCACTGTCTGGTACTATCTGCCAAATGAACTAAAAAAAAAACATATCATATTTCAACCAAAAATCAGAAGAGCTGTTAGCTTTTATTAACTGAAGTGGAGATTAGATTACAAGAAGACGTTTTCAAGTGTATGAAAAACTGACCTACCGTATTCAAGGCAATAAAAAAAACACTAGACAAGAGCATACTAAATATTGGTCTTAAAAGATTACCGTAATGAAAATCTAATCACAATTCACGTGTGACCGATAAAATTTAATCTTGACACTAGTTTTAAATTGGATCAGCTGGATCGACAACTTATCTAGTGTTTACCTCAAGAAAATAACACTATAAGCTGCAATTACTTTCATATGCAAGAACGTTATTGGAAACGTTCTAACTGTCTGCTCGAAGAAGAGCAGATGGGTTCCTAATTCATAGACATTTCGATCTTTGCTACGGTTTAGGGTTACTGCTGTTGATAAATTCTCAAACGCTGAAGTGTACGCATTACAATAGTATTATGGTAATACTAAAAAGGACTTTTTCTTATTTTAAGAGACGTCTTGTCTTGAGAAGCTCAAAGAAAGACATTTAATGCACATAATCAACTTCTTTCTACTACTCGTATGGACTACTTGCTCACAGCTTCAATTATAAAGGGTATTTCAGTTGGGATGCCCCATTTTCCCAACAAGGTCTCTCGGCTACGCGTGAAGCTAGCCGCAGTTTGTTTTGACGTTTCAACTCGTCTATACTTGCTATTTACCAGAAAATACAAATATATTAAGCAACAGGTCCGTAGGGGACTGTTATATTCTTCACACGAAGGGAAGGGTAGAGATATACTCTCGGATGTTTGTCCGACGATATGTTGGAGGATAAACTGATGAGCAGTCACGGAATGACGGAATGAAAACTAATGAAGGCGCGGAATGCAACTAGCTACATCATTAGAGCAGTGTTTATGAAAAAACGATAAAACAAGGATAGGCACGAGACATTTCTGCGATGTTTGAGCGAGTCTATTGACTCCGCTTTACTTCAGTCTTCTGTAAGTTTTACCACACGATTTTGAATTCTATCTAGCAGATGCAAAGTGGTTTTAGGTGCACCGGACCAGACATAAAAATACCGCAGATAGGTAAGAGTGGGCCAAGTATGTACATACTTATTCGGAGCATTCTTAGCGACTTCGATGTGTGGTCAAGACGTGAAAATAAAACACCACGGTTACGAGCGCGGTTAGGGCCATGGAGGTACTTTCGGTGACATGCACGCGTGCATACATATGTAGTTAATCAGCTCAGCTCGCTGGATGGTGTGACTTTTACGTGTGTGTGTGTGTGATTAGTTGCCAACCGCAAATGCGGTAACTATTCCCCCCGTAATAATGGCGCCCAACTTGGGGCGCTAGAAAGTAAGTGAACAGATGAGAACTTTGAAAATTTTTATATAATTTCTACCTAGTTTGGCATCACGTTATTAACGTAGACAACGTAGCTAGGCAGAAGTGATGGCTTAAGTCCTTGATGCTAAAGCGCTGCATCATCACTTACGTAACCCTGAGTGTTAGAGCGCATTTTCTATGTCTTAATGCGAAGAGCTAAGAGATTTCCTTCAGGGTGCCGCAGAAAGATGTGTGTATTGTTCATACACAGAGAAAGTAGCATAGAGTTCCCTTTCCGTTTACATTTTTATAACGGCGGCACTATGTGCTGGTATTCTCCAGTCTAAGGCGCATGCATCATTCCTATGATAATTGCTACTCGTTATTTGCTTTCCGTTGTAGCTCAGTTATAACATTGCAATATCTACCCGGATATAGCACAGTTGTGCAACTCGTTCTTTTTTTGGTTATTTTTAATATAAAGTGAGAAAATTTACTTCTTAAATGTTCCCAGAGAAATGTAATTCTGCTCTGACCTGGCACTTATTAAAAATTGATTTAAGCACCACAACCTAGCAAAACGAGTTTTACCTTCCTTCTACCAACTTAGAGCATGATGAAGCTGATTCTAGGACTTTAATAGCATGTACGGCTATGTTGTCCGACAAGTCCGACGTATTGCCAGTAATTCCGCCTAGAAGAGATGAGACGAATCATGGACCCGGTGCGATCTTGTTATATGCAGTATTTTTGAGAACATTCACGCATTGTTGTTGATCTTCCTCGAATCTTCCTCGAAAATTTTGAAAATCAGTTTGGGTATAGAATTTTTGCTTACAATCGAAACTCCCCTGGTAGTAAATCTAACACCTTGACTTGCTGAGTCTGACTGCTTCACATGCTGAGATCTACCTTAATGTGACGGTCAGTTGATAGAAAGTGTAGAGGTAGATTAGAGCTTCGATCGGACATGATCACACGCCATCTATAGCGCTATATTTATCACTTTTAAAATTACTGATTTTGTACAATCACCTTTAAAAAATACTCCCCAGAAGATTCACTAATCCACAATTAATATTATTTGAAACTTATGTAAGCCATAGACATAGACACACAACCCAATGAACCTAGCACCTCAATTAGAGTCTCCAATACCAGTTTCAGTTTAAATTTACATAATTATCGACCGAAATGGTGTGAGATCACATTGATCGTAGTTTGCCAAAGAAAACTTGTTACACATGAATCACTAGTTCCAAAATATTAACTAAACTGATCACATGATCTAGCTACATATGTGAAATATCTACAAATAGTCATACCTTCCAATTTGAATTCACAAAAAGGCTCCTCCTCAAACTAAGTGAAGCACAAGGCTTTCACTTTTGTATTGATTTAAATTTCAACAATAAAATGGGAGAAATCTCCCACTGAATAGCACGCATCTACGACCATCTGCCCACGATTTTTATAAGTCTCAAAACAAACCAAGCAACATATCTTGAAGCTCGTATGAGGCTCAATTAAAATTCATTAACTTTCAATTGAGAGTACGGTTCCATTCGATTGAAATACCCTGCTGACGTTGTCCGGAGCTTCTTTTTTATTGTGGTGCTACCGCAGAAACTTTGCAATCGTGGGGCATCATCGTTCACATTGTCATGTCAGTTAGTAGGCACTTATCAGCCCATAAGTTATCAGGGATTTATATGAATAAATACATTTTCATGTACGATTTATCTTTCAGGGCATAATTACAATATATCAGAGTTAGATACCGCGTTTGCTAGTTCATCACATTATGTAAGCCATCAACTTTTTTTTCAGGGGATGAGTGATGAAGTTGTATTCAATTCACAGTTAACACCCTATCACATGGTCGCCTAAGTGATCATAATTAGTCCAAGAATGTCAGAAATAGTAAAGACAAGCATATGATAACAATATGGTGTGCAGTGTGTCACTTGGATATTCACTTCTCGTGGGTATGACTTCACATGAGTTTGTTGAATACAAACGAGTACGAGTACCTGTCCATTACACAAAAACTCAGCTCGTTCGCCCTGAAAAAAACACGAACACACCCATACATGGCAGATCGCACACCTTTACAAAGCCAGCAGGTAGTAATTTAATTGTGCGATCTTATGACCGATCATAAGCGAGAAACGTGGGTCACGTGCCCCGTTTTCAGGTTGAATTTCAAGGAGACCACCATCGAAATCCCTACAAACAAGGCTCAAAACACGCTGGGGATTGTTAGCGCACATTGACCCTTTGCCTTAAGAGGAGAATAAACCAATTTGCAATGCTGACACAGCACAAACATAGAAACTAGTGGCAAGAATAGAACTATCTTAGTGTAAAAAAAAAATTCTAAAAATATCCGCAGAGATATCAAATCTCGAGGGTTTCTGTCGCTGGATAGTGCATTTTTGGTTGAGTTTAGTAGTAGGAAGGGTTTCGAGTACTTACCCTTTATCGCGTAGAGTTGAGGAAACCGAACAAACTAAAAAAAAACAACACACTGTAGTTCACTGTTTTATGGGGACGAAATTCACTTGTCGCGTTCACTCGTTGGAAGAAAGTAGACGTCTGCTAGACTGTTGGCTCCGTTCCCAAGTTGAATCCATTGGTTCGACAAATGACAAGACAAACTGTGGGTTTTTGATGGTGTGTGTGTGTGCCCGTTTAGTATGTTTAACTCAAGCGCTCTTGAGTGAGACAAACACAAGTGCAAATGGACCTCTCTTTGTGTGAGAAGTGGTAGAAGTGGTAGAATTGGTATTTAGTGTGTCGTAAAAGAGAGCATCTAAATGCACTTGTTAACGTCTGAGGGGGTAAACAAACGAAATAACTTGATAGCGCAATGATGAGGGGGAGTACCACTTATCAGGTTTGGCGGCTTCAATTTGAGCACTTATGTATGTACGTATGATTTATTATAATATTTGAATAGCATGATGTTAAGTTGGTGTAAGAATTTTTGCTGCTGTTGCTCTTTAAATCCAAACGAAAAGATACTAGGTACCCAAAAAAAAAGAATGATTTCAAAAAGAGTGTTGTCATTGAGTTTTCCAACTGGGATTAACAATGGCGGACAAAGCACAGGGTGTTCGAAAGAAATCAGATAGGCATTTATATATGTCGATCTTGTTTCTGTCACTTTACTTTCGACAGATGTTATTTGTAGTTAAAGTTTTTTTTTATAATTTATACTTGTTATAAGATACCAGTAATTATGGTGACTCAATGTAAGATACATATGAAGGTAGATACGTGAAAATCGGGAGCACAATTAAGAAATTAATTAGACTAGGACTCTACTAATTCGTTTGGGTCAGGCCCTAACATGGAACATGACCTCTTTTAAACTAGTGGAACACCGCAAAGAGCAACTCGTTTCATTAGAGCATCACTTCAAGATCATTTTCCTCTCGGTGCCAAGGAACAGCAAAATAGAGGGGAACGACCAGGCTATTGAGCTGGCGAGATTCAGACCTCCATTGATACACCGAGAAGTTTGTTCACATTCCGGTGGGAGTTATCAAAGAAAAAATCGTTTCACACTTTCCACCTGAGTTAAATTTAACACTTAACATACTTTCTATCTAAAGTCTAGCTGCTGCTTAAGCTCAACGCTGTGAATTTAATTAATTGGAAATTGGTAGACGGCACCTCATTTCTAGACAGATCTGGCCCAAGTTGGATCAGAAACGCTCCAACTGTCTGATCAGACAGAAAACCTCACTCAAAGCAATCAGTTGTCGTCATTACGGAGCACTGCATTATCGGTAGCACTGCATTATCTCATATAAGATCCTATCCAAAGTAATGTGTGAACGTCTGAAGCCATCACCATCTCTTCATCGACTTTAAAGCCGCATATGATAGCATTCATCGTCTTGAACTCTATAAGGCGATGGCCGAATTCGGGATCCCGGCGAAGCGGATCCAGTTGTGCCGCATGACGCTGGAAAACGCTCGGTGCAACGTGCAATTCGAAAGCAGTTCCTCTGAACTATTCCAAACATGCATTGGATTTCGGCAAGAAGGTGCTCTATCATGTGACTTCTTCAATCTTGTGCGCATAGATAGTGCACAGGGCAGGTGTGCACACGGAAGGCACTATCTTTAACAAATCTGTCCAGCTGCTGGGATACGCAGACGACATCGACATCATAGGACACTTCCAGCGCGCCGTGTTAGAAGCTTTTACGGCAATTGAAGAATAGGCGAAACGAGTTGGCTTTGAAGTGAATGAGGACAAAACCAAGTACATGTTGTCAACAAACAAAGAAGCATATGTCCACCGCCTAGGACAGAACGTCACTGTTGGCAACAGTAACTTCGAAGTGGTTAAGGACTCCACAACTCCACGAATGACACCTTAGTGGAGATTCGACGAAGACGGTTTCCTAGGAAACGGCTGCTACTTCGGTTTGGCGAAACAAATGGGGTCAAAACTCCTAACACTTTCGAAAGAAAATTTCTTCGTCGGATATTCAGTCCCGTATGCGAGGAGGGCGAATGGAGGAAAAGATACAACCGCGAACTCTATGAGCTGTACCAAGATGTGGCCAAAACACGTGGCTCGGCCACATCGAGCGAATGGACAATAATGCTCCAGCAAAGAGGATCTTCGAACCATAGCCCCCAGGTTCGAGACGACAAGGAGCGTGCCCGGAATCAAAGAGAGTGGAAGGCTGCCGTGTCTCAGGCAGAGACTCTTTACGGGTCGGGAGCCCGTTAAGTAAGCATTATCGGTAGACACGACATTAGACTGTGCCTCCTCGCTAATGACTCCTGTAGAAGCCGCATGAACGAAGAAGGAAAGAAAGAAACTATACACCACCTCCTCTGTACGTGCCTAGTTGTCTCCGGTCGCAGAAGATTGTACTTATGTGCCTACTTCTTCGATAATAATTTATTTTAATTGAAGATAGGGCTACGTGCCACACAAGTCGTCCAACAATCGTTTTATTGTACACTAAGTTCAATAATCGTGTAATCAGTTGTTTTGGTGATGTTGGTTGGTCGGCACGGAGCTGCGATTTGACGCCTTTGGACATTTTTTTGAGCGATGCCATTAAAGATCGATGCTATGCAAACAACCCAGTGGCGATTCAGGAACTCAAGAACATTATTGCTCAAGCTATTCGTGAAATAGGAGCTGAAACTTAGACAGACATTGCAAGTATCTTGATAATTACTATATGCCACTGACCTATAAAAATACACGCCTCCAAACTAAGCATAGCATTTAACGCACATTATCGAAGCTGTAACAATGGGAGCGAGAAAGAAACAATGTTGTGTTCAGCTCTAGGGAGGGTTAGACATCGAATACTAGGTAAAACCTTCTGTGACAAACTTAAAGTAATCGAAGAGAACAATTTTAGCGTATTAAAAAGCTTTCTAAGTGCCACAGATAGATGTATGGACTTCTGCTCACTTCTCTTAGGTTAATAACAATGTTAACAATTGTTGTTTTAAAATGACGCAAAAGTGCTTATTAGGCTTGGAACACTGAAACTACCACTTGTACCTACCCGTCATGGTTTCTGGTAATATTATAAATGAATCGTTAGGCTTAAGCGAAAAAGGTAAATCCTTGTCCATTGGTTCTATCTATAGTATCTGAGTTTTCAGAAGATTGATAACTATCCATTGTGAGACAAACCCTTCAATTCCAAGGGTCCTGGCATCCGTGATTGCTTGGTCCTTATAACGGAGTGTCGGTCTTCCTTATCGTGTCGAGCCTGAGGGCTAAACTTCGAAGGCTCTCTTGGCTGGAGCGTTGTCGTCCATTCGCTCGATGTGGCCGAACCAGCTCATAGTACAGTTTGGTACAACTCATAGAGTTCGCGGTTGGTTCTTCTCGAAGGCGCCCAAAATCTGGTTAATTGACTTATGAAAGCTAATGCCCAAATCACAATGTTGCGTGCGTGCGTACGTCCGTTGAGTACGCAGGCAAAATTTCTAAAACAAAATATCGCGTTGTGGCGGTCGTTCATTGGGAGGTTAGGAAGATGACAGAATATAATGCTGTTTCTTCAAATCTGCCATACACGAATTCGAGTAGAAGAAATTTACTCCTCTTTAATCTGAGTAGCGTTTACGAACTTCACGATATAACGCCGATATAACGCTGAGGTCACATTTTGTGTTACCCCATAACAGCCCATTGCTTCTACGAAATCTGTCAATGGACGGACGCACGCACGCAATATTTTTATTTGGGTGTAATACCCTCCATGTTGAGACCAACTCTCCGTACTATGTGTACAAGCACTAAATTCAAGAAATCGTTTGATAGTGCATCTCCTTTCGAAAACCGGTGCATGTCTGGATGAGTTCCGTAGTGAAACGTCCAAACTACACTACACTACATCGCGTGACGTGACATAACTGGATCTTTTTTTGCGGTATAGTTCGGTCATCGCCTGCGATGAATACTGTCATATGCAGTCATCTGGTGCACTCTCCTAATCAGAACATTACCTCCATAAAATTCAGACTGTAAGCACTAGGGGCTAGCGGCTTTGTTGTTCCTTAACTTCATTGTAGCTAAACCAAATTCCTACAAACTGGTCGGGAGAATGAATTCATCAACTGACTGTGAGATATCTACGCATGGTGTTACGCATCTGATTTGATGCTCACTCAGTAGCATAAATTAACTATACTGTATTGTTAATTTATGCTCAGTAGCTACTCGAAGTGCTCCTACAATATATTACAATTTCCAGCGCTGTGACTAGGTTCTCTTCACTATTTCGAAGACCCTGTGTTCCGAGGTTAAAGCCTCCAGTTTGTTGCTTAACTTTCTTTTAAAAATTCTGGATCAGATTTCTGTCACGAGACTCCTCGATAACCTTGCGCTGGGAAGCTGCTTAGTTACAAAGCACCATTAAGCCTGGAAACGAATGATCATACTGTTGACAATGCTGGAAAATGGAATAGATAAGTATAATGACGCTCGGATTTGTAAATGATTGGACTCCAATGTCCAATAATGTCCTAAATATGACGTCAAAATCGTGTTAGACAATTTTAACACCAAGAAGAAGGGGGACATCTTTAATACGACTGTTGGTAAGCACAGCATGCATAACACTACGTCTGCCAACGGATTTAGGCGGGAAGAACATAGGTTTCTCCAAAAGAAAAAAAGGCAGCTATTGAGAGATCATAGGCACTCCAGGAATTACATATGTACGAAAGTTTTACCAAGAAGTAAAAAAAACGTGTTAAGCTAACAATACCCGTACAGAAACGTGAACAGATAAAGGTGAAAACTTCGAAGTAGAGTCAGAGTCAGTGCTGAGAATATGGAAACACTTCTTCTGTAGACTGCATAACGGCGACGAAGACCAACATCCCGCTGTCAAGTAGAATAAACCATTCAATCTAGGCAATGATAACCAAAACTACCGTCCACCTGGTCAAAACGAAGTGAGAATAGTAATGTCCACGCTTAAATCCTATAAGACTGCTGGAGCTGATGACTTACCAGCCAAGTTGTTCAAAGCAGCTGGAAATGATTTGGTATAGAGCATACACCAACTAATTTCTATTTAGTCAGATGAGTGTATGCTTTGATGGATGGAACAAGAAAGGAGATCACCTGAATTGCGCCAATAACAGAGATATCAGTTTCGTCAACATCGCGTACAATATCTTATCTGCCATTCTGTGTGAACGTCTGAAACCCTTCGTCAACTACCTGATTGGTCCCTATAAGTGTGATTTCAGATCAGGAAATTTCGTTCAAATATGCACACTTCGGCAGATCCTGGAGAAAATTCAAGAAATCCAAATATATACCAACCATCTTTTCATTGAGTTTAAGGCCGCAATATGAAAGTATTTATGGAGACGAGTTATACAGAGTCATGTCTAATTTTGGCATCCCTGCCAAATTC
The DNA here is from genome assembly GCA_905220385.1 of Xylota sylvarum. Taxonomy (NCBI): domain Eukaryota; kingdom Metazoa; phylum Arthropoda; class Insecta; order Diptera; family Syrphidae; genus Xylota; species Xylota sylvarum. Next base: position 64,135,956 of record LR999958.1, on the reverse strand, counting down.
GTTGGCCTATGCAGGATGACGATGCAGAACACTCGCTGCTCCATTAAGGTCGGTAACGACCTCACCGAGACCGTTGTTGTCAAAGTCATGTGTCATGTCATGTGACTTATTTAACATCATTCAGTATACTCGCGGTAACGTGACTATACGATAACGTTAACTATTCACGGCCATAAAGGAAACTGGCCCCAATTTGACAATGAGATAAAACGTTGTAGTATTCTGTAAATCCAAGACAAGAATTGGGTCCATATAGTATTTTCCAAATTATCTGCAATGAAGTGAAAAAAAACTCAAGAAGAAATAAAACAAAACATATTACATACATCAACTATGTGTATCATTTCATTCGAGAATTTATTCTAGTATCACAAACAAATATCAACTAAAAATTGTAAGATACAGTGTAAATATATAAACCATCAATAATAATTGATAGATAAATAAATCGCCACAAAAATAAAATACATTTGATATATTATAAATATAGGTGTTTCCCTCCTTGCACTGTGTTATGCACATCGAAATTCACTGTTTATTTATTTATTCAATTATTTTCTTGTTTGGCTTCTTTATTCAAAACCAAAAACAAGCGCGCAATATCTAATGGGACGACTGACTAAACTAAAGCTGTGATGCTACAAAGTCTGATGTGGGAAGAGAAGCTACATACCTCTAGAATTATAACACAACTCTTCGATTGAACTTAAAACTATGTATGTATGTTTATGAACTCTTACATTTATGCAATATAATTTCAAATTAAACTTAAAAAGTAAGGCTACTGAGAATATTTCAAAATACCATCCACATGGCTTAGATTCCACAAGGGCCCAGACCACGTCGACATTGACGACAACGTAATGCAATAGAAATACATAATATTTAAAACCAGGGACTCAAAACGAAAATTCAGGAATGAAGGTTTTGAGTTTTCAATCGTTCTCAGCTTCGCTGTTTATTGGCATAATCTTTATATTCGATGCTAAAAGTATTGCGACGCGACCCACTTGTGACTACGAGCTTTTACAAAAGTTTGAATTCCAAAAAATCTCTACCGATATATGAGTACAAGGTTTGCGTTGTATTTAAAAAAAAAAAAAAACCTTGTAATAAGAATTATTTGTTTCGTTTTTCAATCTTGAACAAACATTTGTAGTCCCTGGTTGAAACTATAAATAAGAGAGTGTGAATTTTAACTTAAATATAGCCCTATCGTCGAAGCGACTAATTTTATTAATGGATTGTTTATTGAATACCTCAACTTCGTACATTTAATGCTTTACGCGCTGTGGCGTATTTTGAGTCTAACTTAGTTACAGATAGTATAAATTAATTGATACATTTTTTTTTCTTCTGATAGTTACCATTTTAAAACATATATATATATATATAGATACGTATGCCGTATTGTTTCAATATATCATAGCAAAATCGTTTCCTTTCTTAAAAGATTACAAAACCCACTTACACTTATGGTGTGCGGGGTGGCAGATGCCTCTCGCAGAATAATTGCGAAATGCCTCATTTACAAAATCAGTGTATAAAAAATGATTAAAATATAAATTTTGTTCCTTAAAGTCCATAGGATTTGAGCTATTATAATGCTTGTGTGTTCATTTGGGAGGGCGTGGTGGCATGGAGTGCTATCGCTCCAATCCAGCGCCAAATGAACACAACTATAATTAACAAACAAATAAAGTAATGTTAATAACATAAAATAGACTACGATATAAATGAAAATTGTTTCATAAACATGGCGAAAGTAAATATCTCCTATAAACAAACCTTTCAACTAATAATAATTTATCAAATTTATGGAGTGATATCAATTTTTTCAATTTCTTACCTAAATAATAACATTCGAGGCTGTGGATACATTTATAACATGATACGACAACACTGGTAGACTGCGAGTGCAGCAAGCTAAATTGAATAGCTGGTGTTACTAATTTTGTTGCTGCTGCTGCGGCGGCGACAACGGCAGCGGATACTGTTACTACTACTATGCACATTGATACATTGAATAAATTACTGATGATGATTAGATTTAGTGGTAATAATGTTAGTAATAATATTTGTAGGTTCTTTTTGATGAAGTATTTGAAGTAGATCTTGATCAACTTTAGTTACGGATTAATCTGCTTCTTGGGTTTTTTCAATTCAGCATCTTCGTCACGTTTAATTTCTGTGTAGCGTTCACCCTTGAGCGAAACAATCTTATTATCGCGATAGCGAACAAGCTTTTTCGGCTCGACTTTTGGTACAAATGGCTTGTATTCACGAGATGCAGCATTTTTATCAACATAAGAATACCTGTGGGAAAAATCAAAGAATTATAAAATGTCTACTAATAAAATTTTATAATGTTTTACTCAAAAAAAATTTGCTGTTGCTCACCGCTATATAACCTTACCAACGATGTGAAGTTACATTAAGTGACATAACTCTGCAAATTTTGAAAAGGTCTACAGAGGTCCTAGGTGTAGCTGGGTAACAGTTTTAAGTTTGGTCCACTTTAACAACAATTCTTTGGATTAGTTTTAAAAAGTCTTTAAACTAGAAACTAACATGGGCATAGTAGAAATATCATCTCCAGATAGATGATGATTCGCTAAATAACTATGGCACTCTGGAACACACTCTACTCGCACGACGAAGTTCGTTAGAACACCAGATTCCTCCAATTAGAATGAGGGTTGCCGATGCATAACATAGATATATTGGGGCAGAGTAAAATAGAATGACTGGACCTTGATCAGTATTTCTCACTCACAAAAAGTACTGTCTTACTTTACTTTGAAAAGCCATACGGTAAAATTCCTGAGCGCGACATGGGTCTGATGCTTACACCAATAGTTTAAAGTAGCCTCATATCGTGGAAACCGGATATTGACGGTACTCAGGACAAAGACTACTAGTTTTATAGTCAATTAGTTGTCGCCCACAACACATAACGGGATCATCGTAGCGTTGGAAAATTTCAATGGTTTAGTATGAAATGAAAACTCCACACCTAGCATGTGAAGGGAGTTCACGACCTGGAAATAAAGAAATATCTGCTACGACAAATATTGAACATCAATGTTGGTGGTCACGATATAGTGGATTGCGTTCGAATCGTGAGTGAAAGGCTGATCGTTCAAGTCCAAGCCATACCCACTCAATATTCGTAGAAATTGAAGGCGTACGCCTTCAACTCGCTCTAGAGTAGCCTCGGGAATAGTCGAAAGAAATACTGGGATTTATAACGAATCCACGATCAGTGATAACGCCACCCATGGAGCACCTGAGTTTCAAAATTACATTACACTACAAAAATCTATCCTATCTCTCTATTCATTTCCTATTGGTTTCCAATATAGACCGTCCTGTGCTTACTATTAAAATGTAAGCCAATATGTCGCGCTGTGTCTTAACACTTTACGAATAATCGTAGTCCTTCGAGCGCAAGTAAATTATAAAAAAAATTCACTTTGTATTACAAATCGAAAAAACATTTTATGCAAAATTTATAGGCATTGAATTTTTCTTAAAATCACCGATTTAGTGAAATCTCTTAAATTCCATTTAAATTAGAAGTTTTACTGCTAATCCTATCAAAAATGCAGAATGCGAAGTCCACTTTATTAGAGCAGATACAAAAGACGAGGAATATTTCACATTTGTTCTGTCTTAGTGCCTATTCATACACGGCGGAATTCGCATTTTTGCAAACCGCGCGAATATTATATATTGGGCTAAAGCCACTCGACCGTCGGGAAATAAAACCCGGCATTTCGGACGTATAACTATGAATCGCTTCGACACTGTATTGTTTATCAACTTCCATCTTTGCACTGAGCTGTGTATATTGTTCTGCGACTCAAACCGCCCAGATTCCGACATGTCTGAACAAGCGCTTACATCCACGTGGATTCTGCCGTGTCCAAACAGGTGCTTAATGTCGTTTGAACGATCTTCAATCCTTAGTAGTTTCTAAACGTGTAGCATAAATGTTCAAGTACGTATGACCCAGTCATGCACCTTTTTTTTAAATACATATTCATCCCTATTTTGCAACCCGTCGCTTCTGAGATTCCCTTCACCCAGTCGATTCAAGTGAAATTTCAAACTGGATACGCTTCCTTTGCGACACGTATTATTTTATTATTATTATATTATAAAGTGATATCTTGATAACTTATTTTAAATATATGCGTTTGTGAGTTTTAAAAATTTAGGAACTCAATTTTTGGTTGCCTGGTGCTAGCTTCTCACAACCACTCGTGTTATGCGTGTTATATTCTTTACACGAATGGAAGGGGCCTACTGTTTGCGAAGGGTAACTTTTTTGAGAATTATGACTGCATATCGCATCCGTGCTGCAAATTCACGATACTTTCACTATGCTATGCGCATTCTGTTGCGTTATGAATCACGACATTTTGGAATGTTATGTTAAAACCCCAATTTCTTTTTTGTAATCTGAAATAATGTGTAACAAATTAATTGCAACTAAGATAATCATTTCCTAAGCAATTGTGGTGCTGGTGAGAACCGAATATTCACGAAATATATGTTAAAGCTAATCCAAAAGCAGTAGCAATAACAATATCATTTGCATCATGCTAGTTCACGATTCGGTGGTTGCTTTTGTTTGCGCAGTATATTCGTTCACAATGCATTTCGGAACGTAATGCGATGTGTCATCATTTTGAGTTTGCATTTAGGAATGGATGCTGATTTATAAAGCAAGCAATGCTGCATTTGGGAAAGCAGCTAAAGTATTCAAAAACGGTTTAAGGAAATCCACAACGAATGACTTCCTTTCGACTTTCCTCAGTGCAAATTTATGTGCTCTGAGGATCCACCTATAAGATTCCCAATCTAGACAATTCCTTGTTTTTTTCCTTTATGCTTTAATTAACTGCTTGCTGTTCCGCTGAATTCTTTCCCCAAAGCACTATTTAGTGCTTTTTAGCTAAAAAAGATTAAACAGCACTAAAACGAACCTGCATTTGAATGTAAGCAATGGTTTCACCTGTTCCATTCAAATGTAGAACCAGCATACTACCGCAACGACACAACAGTACACATTTTTGTAAAATTCTCCCAAACTCGGCATCTAAGAGAATTACATTAGTTAACACACATGAATACGCATTGTAGTCATTTTCGTTATTCCCAGCGGTACAGACCACATCGACTCCCATTATGGTTTTAATGAAACCTTCAAGATAAGCCAGTTTGGAGTCGAACTTAATTCAAAATAAATCCGCAATACAAATCAATACACACAGACGGATCCAAGATGGCAAGTGCTACGGGAGCAGGAGTTTCTTTCAGTCTGACCGATATAAAAATTACCAATAGGCTCGCAGATCACTGTAATGTATTTCAAGGAGAAGTCACGGCACTTCAAGAAGCCTGGCTTTCTATGAGTACAATGAACGGTCTTGCTATCGTAATATAATAAGCCTTGAAATCGCCAACTATGTATAAGATCCAATGGGGTTAAGTAATGCCGCGGGTCTCTTGACGAGATCGCTGACAGATATGTTTGAGTCTTCTTGCCAGAGTTCCTGAAAAAGCTACAGGCAATGATTGATGGAAAAGAGATAATGCAACACTTCAAACCTGATGTTTTCCATTTCCACATCCAATAGCAAAATTTTCGGAGAGAGCGCAGATATTGTCTTATTGATAGCTTGAAGTGAAAGCAATAAAAAGAGTTGACGCACAAAATTGGATACGGACATTTTTGGAAGTACTGTCAGAGAATATATACTCTATACATCATTTTCGAAAAGAACTAAAGTTAATCAAATTAACTGCAGATTTAAACCAAATATCACACAATTCATATTCTACAACACAACATCACCGCACAATAGACGAAATTCTTCTCGTGCACCACAGACCAAACATTTTTAATTCAGTAGATCTGCGGACTGTTAATAAGCAAAAGGGTGACCTATCTCCTGATACCGAGCATACATATGTACCGATTTCAGGAAAAAAATAAGACAAACTCCAAGCGGGAGAAAATATAGTGGCCAATACTTTCATCACAAGAGGTATTAAGCGTAGACGCAAATGTGACAGCGGATATTAAGCATGAACCAGGCAAACCTCCAACGAAATGTAAGACCAAAAAGGAACAATGAAAGCTGTGAAGACATAATATTTGACGTTAGTTCCAGGAAGAAAGTGGGAAAGCAAAGGAAGATTGTTTTAGTCGGTCGGAATCCCAAACGCTCAAAGGGCTATCAATAACGTTATAATGTGGAGCGAGTGGTAGATTTTAACTTACTGCTAAGAGTATGCACTCTTTTCGCATGACGTACATAGGTTGGAAATGAATTAAAGATAAGAAAGAGATAGGGGTGTACTGGTTTAAAACTCAGAAAACGCACCACATAATCTTTTCAAGTTTTTTTAAAAGTTCGAAAGAGGCTGCTTAGGTGTACAGAACATGCCTATACAACTGTTTGATTTCTGATAAAATATTATTATCAGAATTGATAGCAAACCAATGTATCTTCAAGTTATACCTGTCCCCTCTAACGTTTTGACCGATTTGTTAATGTTTTGTGCCTTTCTTCTTAACAGCTTATACTTGGTTTTGCCCTCGTTCACCTCTACGCCCATATCTCCATGGGTATTGCACCGGAGTAACGAATGTTTTTTGACATCAAAGGTCTCGGTGAAGTCTTTACTGATCTGCATATAGTAGACATCATTCGGCATCATCACCCTGTGCAGACGGAGAAGTCGGGCAGTATTTTATAAAATGGTTCTATATAGTGCCGTCTCAAAAAATGCAGTCGTAAGAGAATTTCAATCCATAGAGATGATGAGTGGAAATTTAGTCGAATGTGAACTTTGCTGTCCTAAAACTCCACTGATTGAGTCCAATCAGGTCGTTGAATAGGATTTCAGTTGGTCATACAATATGTGATGCATCGGTAATTAGCGATTTTGCGGATCTGGCTAATGATGATGAGAACACACTCATTAGGCATATACTCGCTTAATGAAATCAAGTCATAGAATTGACTTGGCATATTCTCTTTAACAAAACAATCTCGAGATGCTTCGAATAATTTGGCCTGTAAGCAGTCTTGGACTACCGCTTGTAATTCACTGTTTTCCCTTCGGTTTGATTGGGTGGATGGAAATTTCGACTATCACCAGTTATATATATGGTTTGGCCTTTACACAATCTGCAGAAATAGCAGATTGTATTTAAGATCCTCTTCATACTCTTTTAAGGCAATCAAGTGTGCACCATAACAGTAACGTATGAAAAGATTCTTAGCTGATCCAAAAGAAAATATATACACTAGACAGAACCCACTAAATTAATGTTTAACTCTAGGTTGCCCACGCAGTTAGACATACACCTGAAGAACTTCACGTGGGAAACTGAAGGCAGATATCCCATGATGGAACTGAATCTTGGGATTTAATGAATATACAAAGCACACATGCAAGTAATATCCAGAGGAAATATATATTTTAACGCTAAAACTGAAGGTAAATCCCAAAGTGAACCAGCTAACATCTTCACCTAAAAACACTTCCCGGCTCCTATGTACATATGTACTTACAGGTATACACATATTTATTTTTTTACTATTTGGACTTAAAAAAGCTTTCGCGAAAAAAAAGCTTTTTTCGCTTTTTCGATTCCAGAAAATTCAGATTGGTATACCAAAAGTAGGGTAGGTCCTCTCAACTAATTACCCCAGATGTTTTTATATGTATGTACATATGTACGTACATTTTCACTTATTTTATTTTATGAATAAACAAGCCAATTACCTGGCTATTATGCGATTCTTCAGTTCAGTATCGTCAACAACGTTACTCTTGCGGCCTTGTAAATTATTGGACTTATCTGTCAAGGATTGTCCAGTCTCCTGTCGATGTAATAGGATTTGCGTTGCACTATCAATGTCGCCCTTAGCAATAGCAATACAATGTTTCACCTAAACAAAGAAATTTCTCTTTATGATATTGACTATCGATTTTATCCTTCTTACCTCAACATATGAAGTCTCTGGAAACATCTCCTGCAGTACCTCGCACTCATCAAGAAAGTAATCACAACCAGAACTATCTGTCGATCCACAGTCACTAGTTTCCGATAGATGCTGAGCACGCTTACCATTGCCAAGACCAGAACACTCTTCCTTCTCTGAAATCGACGATGGACGAGCGCGAAGTTTCGCCTCCGGTATGATATCCGAAAGGCTCAACGAGCTGTAACAAGGAAGTTAAATCAACAACCATACGGAACGTTTGTCTTTGTTTCCTTACTGTAGTGATATATTTGCAGTAGACTCACTGTCGCGACTCTTTTCCATTTCAGAGAGTTCGCTTTCCAGCTTGAAAATCCAATTACAAATCACGCCCGAATCAATAAGGGAAAACTCGGAAAAATAAGCACTCATCATTTCGGTGAAACCCTCCACATCAAAGCAAGGATCCTGGGACGCCTCCTCCAAGATCGATATTATATAGGAAAGAACAATGTCGTCTACGACGCTGAAATCAGCTTCTGGAATATGTGCACTAACAAACTGAATAAGACTCTTCTTAACAACTTCATGCTGTTCCTGAAGATTGGTCATCTGCAAAAGATGTAGTAGCTCGGAATGCATTCAACCCTTTTTTTTCATTCAGTTGTAGACATTTTTCTCTTTGCAAGAAGGAAAAATGTTTTATTTTTCTCACCTTTTCTCTGATTCACTTGCAAACTTGCAATTCGTCAACTTAAACACAAATTCAATTAATTTTGAAAGAAATTACAGATGCCGAGGTATCGAAGAGCACCTAAAGCAAAACTTTGCGGAGAAGAATATACACAAAATCTACCGAACAAAAATCCTACTTCGTTCTCAACACAAAACAATCAATAATCAAAATTTTGCATTTTTTTTGTTTTTTCCTCTTTTTCGTTTTTTTGACAAGCGTATTCCTGTGGGGAAATAACAAAGGCGTAAAGAGCCATCTATACGTTGGTGATGGAAGGAAATGTTGTATGAACTTAATCCGTGGATTTAAGCGTTATTTTGAATAAGTACTAAATTATAACGTCTCGTCCAGCTCTTGGGGCATATCAACACAGAGAATAGTGACTTTTGGGGGAACTGAAAACTGATACACTAGAGACCTTTATATTCCCAAAGAGTGACTGTACGATGCGGAAATAATACAAGAAGAAGGGTTGGGCCATACTTCTTTAAGGATAGCGGTATGGAGAGATAATATAGGACTTATTGGAGATCGAAATAAAATAACAGAGACTGTGGCTTCCATAAAAGGGTTCTACAACAATCAAGATCGTAAAGCGTTTATTTCTCGCAGTCATATCAAAAGTTCGTGAGTTTCGCATAGCATGTGACGCTGTCCGTTTTGAAGATACTAGACTTATTTTTCTGCGATACTTTTAAAGACCGATTGCAATAATTTCCAGACTTTGGAGCAGCTGAAAATTTTATGCAGGAAATGTTCAATGTAACCACCGATATGTTGCAAAAATTTATGGACAGTGGTATAAAAAGGGCCAAATGTCCATCGCTTTCTTGTTGGGATGGCTACAGATTTCACAAATTACATATTTAATGTATGCACATTAAGGACTTTGACATGACATTGGTTAATTATAATTCATCTAGCGAAGAGAAACTGCAACATTGTAAAATTCTCTGTTCATTATACTGGTACATATTCTTGTTTCAAACAAGCGTATCCAAGTCTCATGGCGCTCGCCTCTTAGTCCCATTGAATAGGATAGGCAACAACCCTAATACATATGTATATGACAATCACCTTTGTTAGAAATTCAGCCAATTTCAATTCCTGCAATAGTGTCGGTTAAAAATAAATTCAACTGATAAGTCGGTGACACGATTTGCTCTACTTTCCCTAATCTTCTAACTCTTGCTCCTGGTGTACATACCACATTTTCTAGACTAAATTTCAACGTCCTCCATTGCACTATGTCAATGAAAAGGTTTTCATGCCTTCGAGTGCTCCAAATCCTTTCTTTGTTAACAGAGTTAAGACTGCAGTCATTTGAAAACTGCAGTTCGTTGACTAAAAGGCTTATTTTATAAGTCTTTTGCCCTACTCAATGACTTTAACCTTAAAACTACTGTCACCAGGCATTTAGAATAATCTTACTGGGCAGTTACCTAAGCAGTCAAGTGACTGTAAGTTAAATGACTGCAGTACTTCAGTGACTGTTTCCAGTCTTTTAGTCAGTTATTTAGTAATTTTAAACTAAAATTGTTAGTAATTTTTAAACTTTTACTATTAAAGTTAGAAAAAGGGATTTAGAGGACTTATGCTAAATTGGTTTGCTTCTTATCTTAGAGATGGAAAACAAATGGATTTTATTTCGATAGCAGAAATCGCTTTTATTGCTACCTAGCTGTTGATGAAAAAGGTGATAATATTTTTTTCTAGCTGGAGTTAAATACCCATGAAATACGTATAATGTATAGTAGTTATTTTAAATTTTTATGCACACATTTTGACATAGGATCAGTTTAAAGTCATCGGTCGAAAGCTTGCTTTTTGAATTAGTTGGTTTTTGTAAAAAGTTCCACGGTTAAATAATTCAGTTTCTTATTGTTTTTTTATATTATGTGTAAAGTATTTTATTGTGGAGGGTTCAGCTGAAGGTATGAACTTTATTGTGAAGCTATTTTTATAATCAGGAGATCTTTAGTTTAATAGATATTTGATATATTCAAAATATGTATGTATTGTACATATATCCAAATGGGAAATTTTTGTAAAATATATTTTTTTAATGTGGACTTTTTGTTATATGTATAATTCGTGTTATTCGGTATCATTTTTAGTGTCATCTAACAGTAAAAAATGTGAAGAAACAATTTAGAAAAATATGTCTGTCCATAACTGCCCCTCTAGATTTTATCGTCTATTTTGTTTATCGTAAAATAAATTCTTTCGCTTGAAGAATTGTGTGGCTAGTGCATTTTAACTTAAAGCCATACAGAAAAGCTACAATCCAAATTGACGTGGCATACTGCACATTTTTACAGAATTACTACGATAACTTCGAAAGTTTGAGAATGATATATGTAAAATTTCATCAAAATCGGTTTTTTAATGGAAACACCCCCAAAAGGTGGGCGTGGTTAAAGACAATGTATAGGTGTATTAGAAACTAAATCTAAAAATCTAAATATCTTAATATTTAATTTTAACAAAAATTTCGAATTCATGTAAAATCGTAAAATTATGAAAAAGTGGACTGATTTTAAACAATTTTACACAAAAAAATATTCTTGAGCGGTTTTTCGAGGCAAATATCCCTATGTGGCACGAACGATGTTTATACCCTATCCTAAGGGTATAATAAGTTTGACACATAGTTTGTAACATAGAGAAATAATCGAGATAGACCCTATAAAGTATATATATTCGTGATCAGCATCAATAGCGAAATCGATTGAGCGATGACCGTCCGTCCGTCCGTATGTCACCGCTTTTTGGGCCTTAAATTTTGTGCTAGGACTATGAAATTTCATATCTGGGCTTCTGAGAAGAAGATACAGTACAAGTGCAAAAAAGTTTTTAAATCCGCCCACTGCCACGCCTACTTTTTTATAACTTCACTAAATTATATGAAACCGAAAAATTTTGTTAAGACCAAATATTTAGGTATTCAGACTCCCTACAATCCACTCATACTTTACATACGCCCACTTTTTGGGGGCGTTTTCATCATAAAACCGATTTTTGGGCCTTAAATTTTTAACTAGGACGCTGAAATTTCATATCTGGGCTTATGACGAAAAGATACAGTAGAAGTGTACATTTTTTTTACATCCGCCTACTGCCACGCCTACTTTTTTATAACTTCACTAAATTATATGAAACCGAAAAATTTTGTTAAGTCCAAACATTTAGGTATTCAGATTCCCTACAATTCACCCATAGAACAGTTTTGGCCACGCCCACTTTTTGGGGACGTTTTCATCAAAAAACAGATTTTGATAAAATTTTACATGTAACATCCTCAAACGTTCGAGTTTATAGCCATATTTGAGTACGAAATGCAATTTGGCCACGCCCACTTTATAGAGAGGAGGATAGGGTATTAGACGATCCGTTCCAGACGGATTGTAGCTTTTCTGTATGTTTTTGTCATGTTTTCTTTGTTGTAAAACTCAAATTGATAATCACTATGAAATTTATATCATGGTTTTCAAGAAATAAAACCAGATATGGATATCTTGTCATAAATTATTTCAAGATATTTGTGGTCTGCATTGGAAATTTCATTTGTATGACATCATAGCCAGTGACCAGGGGTAAACAACTCATACGCATATTATATATATATTTTTTCACAATATACAATTAACAGTGATTTTACGTTTTCGACCGTATTTTACTTATCCAACTGCGCATAAACGCAACCCGCACTTCAAGGTGAATAATTATAAAATAAAGTCGGTTGCCATCACCTTACAAAAATAAGAAAGACAAGCCTCCTATTTCACTGCTAGATTTTTTTCTGTCATGGGAACATATAAATGTACATCATGCAAAGCTCCATGGGACTCAGGGCCTAGCTTCTCACAATCATTCATGTTTTGCGTGTTATATTCGTTACACGAATGGAATAGGCACCTTCCTTTCGTGTAATGCCGTATCCGAAGGGCAATTTTTGTTTTGAGAAGCTTTTTTGACAGTTTTACTCTCGGATGTTTGTCAGACGCTCGCGCTAGGTGAGGCCGTGAAAAAAATTTTAGGTGTTATCTGGGGATCGAACCTCGATCCACTTGCTTCGTATTCCAACCCACTAAGCACTTGAACCACAGCACTGAAGTAATAAAAACATTTTTCCGTTGCAAAATGTATTTTAAAATAAGAATTCAAAATTAAAATCTTGAATACAATACGTAAAAAACGTTAAATAAAATTTGTTCTCAGAATTATACTATCTTTTTCATTGAATATCAGAAATTTCAGTTTTCATTCTATACTCTCTTGAGGCAAGTGGAATTCCGTTGACATCACGCAGAAGATAGAGATAGGATAACAACATGTACAATACATTTCCTTCTATTCAGTGATACAGATATTCAGCGATATTAACTTAGAAATATTAAATAAAAAAATTAAAAAAAAATGTACAAATTGTTCTATTTTTAGAGAAACCGCCCCTAAGTAAAATACCTTTAATATTGAGGTAAGAATAAAAATTCCAATTTCACCTCGGGGCGTGATCTCACAGACCCTAGATTAGGGTTGCCAGAAACTCTAAAGCCTTTAAGAACTCAATTTGAGAACTGTTATCGCCCAAACTCGTTGGCTAATAAGTAACCCAAATAGCATAAGAAAAAAATTGTTTCCATAGTTTTATTATTTTACATAATGTATGTATGTACATATTATTACCTACAGTGCGGGTACATATATTTAAGAAAAACTTTTATAGAAACCTAAAATAAACAATTTCCTTCATTCAAAAATAGCGAAAAATAAATAAATAATTTAAACCGGAGGGCTATTACTGTTTAATGCAGTAAAGTTACGTTTTCTTCAAGACGTGTTTAGTTTTCTATAAAAAATAGTAGAAGAAATAAAAATAAAAGTCTAAATCTTCATTGACGGTATCATCACTACTCTTGTAAATGACCGAAGTACATTTTGCTACCATATCCGATGTTGGTTTGAAGTCATTGCAACAAATGTTTTTAACAGTGGAATCAATGAGTATGCGCATTATTGCATTAGATACCGAATACAGTCTATTTGTAAAGAAATTTCGTTTTCGAAATTTAGTCATTCGAGATTTTTGTACTTTCTAGATTTCATCCCATTCGAGATTCAAAAAATTGATTTTTGAGTTTTTTTCTACTCTAGATTTTACTTGTTTTAGCTAACGGGATGATCAAAAATAGTATGAAATTCAGGTGAAGGTAGTTTTTCAAGAATTTTAATTAAAAATAAAAGTCGCCCACAATCATAAATTGAAAATGTGTGTAACGCAAATTGTCATAATATACAATAGCGAATAACTTTTAAATTTTAGTCGAATTTTTTTAAAAAAGATAGCCCACATTACGATTATTCACCCAATTTGGCAACCATGCTAGATATGAAATTTGAAGCAAATATGTCCAATCGTTTAGCCTGCAGTCTTAGTCACAGACAGAAAGACAGACCGAAGAGTTAGCTCTATTTTTATTTAACATTCTTGTGTTTCCATTTAAAGACTAGAATTATTTCTTAGTCTCTAGACGGTTATAGTGTGCACAACGCTTATATTATTGAGCATTGTGCCTGATTGTGCTATCAAATACTACACTAGTATGTAAGTTGTAAGGGATGATGTATTTAGCACCTAAAAAATTTAATAATTTTAAGTGCTTCTTTTTCGAGATCAGAAAAATTAAAAAAAAAAAGATTGGGAACCGGATTTACCGGAAGTTATGTGTTCCGATTACATTTTACATGTAACACAAACATTTTGTATGGGAACACTGAACGTGACAGATAATCAAGTTACGTTTTGTTTACATTCGTATTTGCGTTCTATAATTCTTATTGCACTTTACTGGAGCTATGGCATAATTACATATATTTGCATTTTGCAACTCTAAGTGCAAGTAAATTAGTTGGCGCAGCATTGTAGTGTAGTGAAAAAATGCTTTTAAGAGCTATTCGTAAGTGTACACGTTAATACATAAGTCACTTTTTATAGAACAATGTTATTGATTGTGCGGCAAAAACATAACCCCAATCTATGTCCATAATTGGCAAATGCATTTGAGATATGTACATATGTACATTCCGGGAGCGTACAATCCATGTATACAAGATACATTTCAATGTCACCGCAGTGTTCTGCATTTCTTCTGAAGGTTCACCATTCCAGTGCAGTTATAGTGAGTTTCAAGTGCAAACATGCACTGAACAGCTGTCTACATTCGATTCAAAGTGTATCGCGTTTTTTCATGTTCTAAAAAGTTTCTGGTGAATTGGCGAATCATCAATAAAGTCGGTATGCAGCGTAATTTATAATAGCCTGTAGATTATACGCAAGTATGTACATACATATGAACTGTTATACATATGTTTACCTTGCCTATGAACGCAGAGAAAATTCCATTCTAACATTTGATACTCTATGTTGCCAATTTTATTTTTTTATATTTGTGATTATTTAGATTGTATTTATTTTATTGCATTTGGCAAGGTATGACAATAAATATGTGCGTCCATATGTACATATATACATATGTGTTGTAGGTGGCAATAGTGGGGTTCACACTTAACAGAATTTTCGTCAAATCGGTGTGATAACAAAATTTGATAAGTGTTGACGCAAGAAAACCGGGTTTTATGGCTTCCTTTTTTTTCACCCAAATATACCCTTTTTCTTAATTTTTTCTTCTAAAATTGGACCTGCTAGGTGTACTACTGTCAGCCGACCAATTTTGATGAACATTTATCTGTTGTGTACTCAAGAAACCGAAGTCCATCAACAGTACAAGTGAAAATATTTTTAAAATCCGCCCACTGCCACTCCCACTTTTTCATAATTTCACTATTTTACATGGAATCAAAAAATTTAACAACGCACACCAACAACCCATAGGGGTTCGTTGGAAGGATTTGCAGAACATTTTCATAATGCGAACAATTGACTTTGGCTGGATGGTTTTCGTCAAGCCGCTCCTCAAACAAATTTCATTAAATCGGCATGATGACCCAAAACTTGATGAGTGTGAACCCAAATTTATTTGAGTTGGATGATTTGTCAAGCCACTCGTCAAGCAGATTTGATGAAAAATTTGATGAGTCTGAACACCCCTTATGGTGTAGTGATAATGTGTTCAGTCATTGAATGGTAAATTGTTGGTAAAGAGTATTCTAAGGCAAGGAATACACTTGTAAGTTTTACTTACGAATTACGTATGTAAGTCTTACAGAAGTAAGAAAACTTACAGATAATGTTTTAGTAAGCTGTGAGAATTTCGTAAGTGATTGCAAACGTGTTTATACCGTTTCAATTCTCTCTCAACTTGAAAGGTTGCGTAAGTAACTTACGCAAGTAAAACTTACAAGTGTAGTCCATGCCTAAGAACCAGCAGGAGCTTAATATAAAGTGCTGGGAGCTATTGATGTTGTTGTTAGCCAATTCTGCCGAATTGTTGAAAGAGTAGGTAGGTACCTAATTATTATGTTGTATGAAAGAGCTTGGAGGTGGAGTATAGTTGCATCCTCTTCTTCGTACATGTCGCTTCTACAGAAGCCGTAATCCAGGAAGACCAGCCTAATGGCGTGCCTGTCGATAATGCCACAGAATGACACCTACTGTTATTGTTCTGAGAACCTTTTCAGACTAATCAGACAGTTACCACGTTTATATAGTGGATTGAATCCGGATTCAATTCGGGTTAAGTGCCATATAAACGCAGATTGGATTGAAACTGGATTGACTCGATCCGATCACAAAATTTTCTGCGATCGGATTGAGGTTTTGCATGTAAACGCGGATCGAAAAATTGAGTTTGACAGATAGAGAAAAAAGATAAGGGTGTTTTACCGCGCACAGGAGAAGAAGTGTCAAACTCAATCCTCTTTCGATTCGATCCCAACTCGATCTCTCAATCCGGTCATATAAACGTGGTAAGTAGTTGGAGCGTTACTAATCCAACTTAGGCCAAACCTGTCTACTAATGAGACACATAGTGCCATGTGCCCAACTACGATTAAATCACAGCATTAAGCTTAAGCAGTTTAACTGTAGCGAGAGGCGTGCCAATATTCATCTTATCAGATGCAATCGATACGGTGGTACTCTGGTGGCGAGTTCAACAAGTTAGTAAAATTTGTAAGTTAAATGTAAAAGATTCCAGAGACTCGATCGCTGTTTGACTGCCCGTAAAAATGGTGATATCCCGATAAGATACCACTTTGACGGATTTCAAGTTTTTTTCCTCCAACCTCACAACGTCAATGTCTGCCTGTGGAAATTTCTAATATTTTGACTTAATTTATAGACATCAAGGCAATACTCAGTCGTTGCTTACTCTTACACGACGTGGTTCAAAATAAAGTGTAAATTCAGAAATGTCAAACATTTGTGCAGTGATACGGCAACATTTTACAAAGCATCAAGAGCATCATGAAATAAATTGCACGACTGCGTCGTACACACTTATGCTTATGCACTTATGTTTTTACTGTGATACATATGTATGTATGTTTTTATTAGGTTTTTTATTTAGTATAAATGATTTGAAACATACGTTACATTTTGAATTTAACTATTTTAAATGTAACGTACTTTTAACAGATTCACCATGAAACGAAGAATATTTTTGGTAGTTGTTTATTGGACACAGCATCCCCTCCACAATTTATCAATTTTTGACACTAACTGTCCAAGATGGCTTCGTACATATGACAGTTGTGGCTCCCGTTGGTGAGCAAGAATGTATTAGTGAGTTTGCATGCAAATTACGCATACATTCCTGCTCACCAACGGGAACAGCTTGTGGGTTCGAAAGAGAGACCCCCTCGAAGTTGACCATCTAGTATGGTTCATTTATGATTTATGCTTTATAGTCGTCTTGATAGAGAGATGGTCAGTACCTACCACGCTTATAGAGCCCAATCAGATCAAGGTTTTTGTGAATGGTTTCATGGAGTCCCCCAATATTGCAACATTTTCACGATGTTGAGGAGACTTTATAGCCGGCTGTCCTATTTCTCTTCTAAATTTACCACGCTCTTGTGATACGTGGGCAGTGAAATGAGTTCCCGTACGGCGAAATTCTATTGATTTCAGCCTTTTAAAGTTGTATCATCTCACAGTTGTAGATCATATGTTGTGGTTACTTCGCTTAAATTTAAGACGCATTACATACTTTTTCTGTTCTCTATAGATATCATTGCAATAATGTCGTAAAGGAATATCTGGGCAAGTTCAGTATTCTAGGCACTTGGTAGTTAAACGTTTCTGATTGTTCGGGAGATTCAGATTTGACAGAAAAGTAAGGTTTTTTTTTGAGGTAGTGGACTGGATTTGTAGGTAAGAAAATTCTCCTTACATTTGAAGTCATATAAAAACAGCTGATCGGTTAGTATTTTATTTATTGTTCGGCTATGCTTTATAAATCAACTGGATGATGTACGATTAATATATTATTTAAATTCCAAGTGAATCACGTTGAAGTGATCTACGATTCGAGGCAATTGTTCAATGCGTAGTGTTCTATTTTTTTCACATTAAAACAAGTTTTAACTGGAGCAGAAACTTTCAAAAAATAAAGAAACCTTGGTTCCTTTGTTACCAATTGTTCGCACTTAAGCATTCTTTACAGTTTTCTTTTTTATACAAATAAGTTTATCACTAAGATACTTTGAAAACCACAGTTCATAATTTATAGAAAGTGAAAACGGGAAGTGGAATGAGAGTTATGACACATAAAATGTTGCCTACTTTTTCAGTCAATTTACCGTTCCATATGTTAGGCCTTACCTCAAAAAATAGGCTTAGAATACGGAAATCGCGCAGTTATTTGATCTGCAATTCTTGTAATTTAAAACCTAACTTTTCACAGAAGAGAAAAACTCTTAAAATAATATTTCCAAACGTCCTTAAATTACCGATCTGGAAAATGTATTAAAAGTAGGAACAAATAATTTTGAATCGAACGTGCCTATGGAGTGAAAACGGCCAGCTGTGAATTGTAAAATTCACTCAGCTGTGAATGAGACGTAAACAACATTTTACCGCTTTTGATTCCCGCCGTTTTCTAAAATATTCCTATAGAAAACGGCGGCACTACAGCAGCATTTTCGCCGAATTGATAGGTCACAAGACAATCGTTTGCCAACATCATTTGTGTTTTAGTGTTATCTCTGCTTTGTCTTCTACTTCCGACAAAAAATCTGTATTCCAAATACATTTTTATACCTATAATTAAATCGGGATTACGCAAAATTACGTGCAAATCAAAGGCTACTTCATTGCATATCAATTTATTCAGAAAATATACATTTTCATAGGACGAAACATGGCAACCATGTCGAAGAATCAAATACCAAAGTATGCTTCTGGTAATCAGCCGTTCACAGTTCTAATTGAGGGCAACATCGGAAGTGGAAAAACCACATTCCTGAATCATTTTAATAAGTTTCAAGACGATGTCTGTCTGATAACCGAACCAGTCGAGAAATGGAGAAACGTGGAAGGAATCAATCTATTAGTGAGTTCGGATCATGTATTGATGTACAGCTTAATACAACCTAAACCACCTTTCAGGACCTGATGTACAATGAACCCGAAAAATGGACTATGCCATTCCAAAGTTATGTCTTTTTGACGATGTTGCAAAGTCACACAATGAAAACTGACAAGAAAGTAAAACTAATGGAACGATCAATATACAGTGCGAAGTAATTAGCGTATTAATCGTAAATGACACATTATTACATCATTGACTCTCTCCAGATATTGTTTTGTGGAAAGCATGCACAGGAGCAATACTATTCACGAGGGTATGTACCAAGTTCTCAATGAATGGTTTGAATTTATTGAGGATGCCATCCACATCCAAGCCGATCTTATTGGTAAGTGAAACATTATAGCCATGTGTAGTATGTATCCATTTTGGATATTTTCCCAGTTTACCTAAAAACCTCACCGGAAACTGTTTATGAGAGAATGAAAAAACGAGCACGCTCCGAAGAGAGTTGTGTCCCACTCAAGTATCTGCGAGACTTACATGAACTTCACGAGGATTGGCTCATTAGAAATGACCCCAAAGTACCAGTATGCATCATCAAACAATATCATACTTGTCTTCACCGTTTTAACATGTCATTATTTTGCAGGTAATAGTTTTAAATGCAGACCTCGATTTGGAGAACATTCGACACGAGTATAAAAAGTCAGAGGACAAGATTAATACGCTATTCGCTCCAGCTGAAAGGCAGGCAATATTTGTATCGCCTAGCAAGCGGCAACGATTGTGAAATAGCAAATTTTTCTTACCCTACACACATATATTTTAATCTTTTTTTTAACATCACCACCATCCATTTGTGTTTCACCTAATTTCTCATGATATGCGTATTGTACATTTAACATTTAACATTTATTTTTAGAACAATTATTTGTGCGGCTTGCATTTGCAATATTTTACCATAATGCCTAAGTAAAACAAATGTATTCATTTAAGTTTATATATATTTGATTATAATTGGATGAAATTGTGTATATTTAAATTTACATTTCTGGTTCTGTGTCAACTTAACCATGGGAAATAAAATAATATTTTTCCTTAAGAGCTAGAGATTTTTTAAGGTTAGGTACTTGAATTTGCAACAGCATTACGTTAAACTTGAAGACGTACTGCTTGTTCTCTACCTAGAGAATCTGGTTGAGCTTAGTTTTGCTTAAAAATTCAAATAAAAGTGTTACGTGTAAAGGTTGCTCTTTTTAGTGTACTCCTAGACAGCTTCATCTGTTGCGAGTCAATGCCGTCACAATTTCGAGACAGATTTGGCTTGGAGCAATGATTTGGAAACGCCTTGTTATTGTGTAAAAGTCCTATGGATCCATCGAAGTTTCGATGGTCTATACTCACTTGTGCTCAGTGTCATGAAATATTAACGAGAATAATTGCCAAATTCGAGACTGGACACACTTCTTTTCTGCCCTTGGTATTGTTTTTTTGACGACAAAGGGCTGTAGTAAACAATTAAGAACAAGCTCCATTGCAAACTAGTCTGTGTATCAGTTGCAACACTGTTTAATAATTTATGGACATTTTCGCTTGCTCTAGTTCGAAATATTTTATTCCGGGGAGCAATACAGGCATTAAACAATTTTTCGGTACTATACCATGAGATCCTAATTTCTTGTGTAGCATAGCTGGTTCAACCATGATCAAACTCAGACTCGCACAAAGAAAGTTGCTAAACAATGGACGTGATGAGAGGTAAGGTAAATTGATTAATCTCTGAATCTGAAAACAGTCAGCCTAGCATTATTTTTGGCAACGTCAGGCTTATTTAGAAAAACTCCCCTGCACTCGAGATAGGGCGTTTGTAGAAAAGTTTGTATCATAGCTGCAAATCTTGCCACCAGAAAACGAAGAGCGTCTTTGATGCTGCCAAAATGGGTTTAGCGGTATGGTTTAACGGATATAACGACGAACTATACGAGCTGTACAGCGACATCGACCTAGTCGCCTTAGGTGGCGCTCACAAGTAGAAGGGGGGGGACCTCAACAAACTTGAAGTACGCAACTGGAGGCAGTTATCTAGGGACCGGGCTAACTAGAGATGGTTGTTAGTGGAGGCTCAGGTTCACCCCTAACTGTAGCGCCACCTAAGTAAGTAAGTCACAGTCCTCCTTGACGTAAAGAGAACAACGTCTGAAGGCATGGCCCTACCGACAGTATGGTAACATCATCCGCATATGCCTGAGCATTGACTACTTTCGAACTATTGAGCAACAGAGAGTCAACCACCAGGCAGAGGAGACACCTATGTATGTACCTAACTACGCGCAGTAAAATGGTTGGATGAGTTGGAAAGACTTTTTGTCCTACATTGCTCGCCTTCGTGTACGCACATGATTCTATGCGACAAAAGACAAACATCCTCACATAGTCTAGATATTTTAAGTAGCTTGTATTGTCCATTTAATTTCTAGGTTTTATTTTATTAATATTGTGCGGAGCATATCATTAATGACCACCAGTAACAGCAGCTGTCCCGTGTTCCGCTTTAGCCATCAAAGTTTCCATGTCATGGTGTAGTTGATGCGATAATATCGAGATTTAAAGCATGTTTGTTCGAAATCAAGATTTCTGTTTTCTAGATTTTTATTTTCTACAATTTCAGCTACTGGCGGAACAGCGTATGTTTTCGTACGCTGCGTATGTTGAAATGGATGCAGAATCTCTGAAATGAGCAATTCTAATGACGTTGCCTTAGATAAAAGGATGCTCCAGTATCCAATGAAACAACTTTAAAATTTCTTGGGTCTAAAACATTTGCTACACTTGGGAGTTTATGTATATAGACAAGGAGCTAATTCAGAAATTCGTCGTCCTCAGCTTAATTGCAATCAAAATGTCAGCAGGTTCTTGGAGGAAGACCTAGAAAACAGCAAAATCCTAGAATGTCTTATTTTCTAATTTTGGCCGAATAAGAAGAAACAAAACACTTTTATAAATCACTTATGGCCGAAAAGTCCAGTCATGGATCAGTATATTTCAAAATCCTAAGATAAGTGGTTATAGACACTCCTACGATTAATAGCACCAGTATTTCCTTCATAGAGAATCCAAAATTTTTAGGGTCTTCTTTTGTATAGGCAACTCAACTGGAAAGCAAAACTACTAGCACACATAAGGAAAGCTAATGTAACTCTCCATTTACAGTATGGGGTGATCGTTTGGTGGCCGGCGCTTGAAAGTCCGTACACTTCAATCAATTAGCGAAACTGAGAAGATCTGTATGTATGTATGTGTATCCGCGGTGCACTAATAACTACTTTTTCTGCAGCATTAGACATTAAATTTCACCTGATGGTATTAGATATATTCGGGAAATAGATGGCTTCATAGATTCAATAGATGGTTCCAGCTTGAACGTTGGTCACTCCTCGATTAGCTAAATTTTACCTATGAAAACATCAACTGCACCCCGAAACTGAGATTTGACTCTAACTTTCAGACGAACATTCTTGTCCGTACTGAGTGGGATACTGCTGCCCTTCTGGATGGTAGTTCAGTTCACATATATATATACTGATGGAGGGGTCCAAAACTGAAAAAAGAGTGAGGTGTGTTGGTATCTCTTACCGCCCCCAGATTGCTGGACCATTTTTCAGTCAGAAATTTTGGCTAGCCTTGTCCTGACCGAAATGCAGACCAATACTTGTCAGAGGTAATCAAGTCGCTGAAATCGTTCTCTTTCATCTCAAAGGCTGGTTTAAACTGGCGTTTGACTTAAACGGAGATGGTAGACCAGTTCAACATTCACCTATGGTGGGTGCGATGGTATTGACATACCAGGTAACTGCTAGATTGATGAGCTCGCCAGAAAAAGGCGATAGTCTAACGATTCTGCCGAAATCGAGAGTTCTGGGTATGCCCCTCGCTACATGTAAACATGGACTAAGGTTGGACACTAGCAGGACCAACCACAGTTGAGAAAAAAACTCGACGTGTCATATCCAGACAGAACTGGTCGAAGTTGGATCAGAAAAGTAGATCTATTAGCTAAAGCGATTACAGATCGGTAGCCTGACTGGACACTGTCTGATATTCAAACTCCCTAAAAGGTTGAGCCTTATTCCAAATGACTGGCAGGAGCTGTAGAGACGGAGAAGATGAAAAAAACCATCATTTACCTCATATGCACCTATCCGGAAGACTGCTCATTTAAGGACTGCATCAACGACCTTAGCGAACTGACGCTCTTAGGCGACATGAGCATCCTTCGCTTCATAGATTGTTTTGATCAGTCCCTAGGTAGTCCAAAAGGACAGGATCCATGCTATCACAAATGATTTCTTCTGTATTCCATCCACCCTAACCTAAAATCTAAATAGAGAAGAAGAATCTAAATTCATTGTCGTACGTGAAATCTGCAGTTGGCCAATTACGGGTTCAGCAGTCAGCACTTTCCTTTGAGCTCCGATGAGTACTTAATTCACGAGTTTCAAAGTTACCACATCATTGACTCCGCGGTGGAGTTCACACCTATGCAAGTTTTATTTAAATCACACAGAGCATACAATTAAAAAAAAAGAGCAATTTCGTGGAAATCTTAAGATGTATTTTCAATTAATGTACAAACGTTTTACAATTATTTAGGAGGAGGTCCATTCACTAGCGGCGGTCGCATGCCACCCATTCCACCGATTGGTGGTGGTGGTCCCATCATGCCCATGGGACCCATCATCGGAGGCGGTCGCATACCCATCATTGGTGGAGGTATAGGTCCATGAGCACCCATCATCATTGGTGGCATTCCAGGACCGCCGGGCGGCATACCTGGAGGCATCATTCCCGGTCGTGGTGGTGGACCAATGTTGGTGGGTGGTGGAATCGCCACACCGCCTGGTTTTGGCGGTGCTGTAGCAAATGGATTCTGCGAGATTTTACCGGCTTTAAACGCTGCAGTGGTGGCATCAATCAGGTGCTGCGCCTGTTCCTCCATCCATTTTTGATAGTAGAATTTGACATTGTCACGATGTTTACGTCCGGTGCAGTGAGTTTTACGAACACTTGGCGAGTCGTGAGTTAGATATGTATCGCAGTAGTCACAATAATATTTAGGCATTTTCAATAAATAAACTTACGAATTTATACGTATTAGTTAAAGACTTAACAATAAATATTATCGGACGCTAGCGAAACCGTCATTTTATAGAAGAAAAAAACAAGCGATTTTGACAGCAGCTAATTATCGGATAATCAGTCACATTCAGCAGGTAAGGTGTAGTGCACATCTACCAATGGTCGATAATGTCGTGTTGTTTAGAATGTGGCAGCATTGCCGCTTACTAATTTAATTCTATTTGACGAATATGGATAATGTTCACAAAAAATTACGAAACCTTTTTTACTATTGCATATTTAAAAGCAAAAACGTATAATTCGACCCTGCAAAAGTTATTATATTTTTCCACTCCAGAGATAACGTTCCAATCAATGTCATTAGTGCACATCCTTGATAAAATGCATGTTTGGCAGCACGGATAGTAATTAATTAACTAATGAGACATTTCGGGACAAAATATTATGTTTATTTAGCTGAATATAAACTTTTGATAAAAAAAAAATTCAGGGCAAAGGAAAACCAAGAACATTAGACTTTCAGAGTGGCTGAAGTGCAGCTGTGATTTTGGCTAAAGCCTGCTTACTTACGTCCTATATTATCTTGAGGGTCTTAGGGCATCCTCTATACCAAGAAACCGCTATTTCCGTATACTTACTGCTAGCTGCTGTGTCTCGGTCAACTCGCATCTCTTCCATAGTAGGTTAACGGGTTCCATCACATGACAGACAATGTTGTTGTTGTGATATTGAAATATTTGTCCGATCTACATTGTATGTCCATCATCGTCTTTGAATTGTTATAACCGCCACACAGAGACCAGTAATGGTCCATTGTGGTATCACATGGATCTGAAATCATCATAAGACTACCCTTGTAACGAGCAGCAACTTAATGTAAAGCGTTGGACGATATTAATATTGGCGTTGCCCAGTTCGACTTAATTATCAAAGAAGTAGGCAGCTAAATGCAATCTTCTGGGAGCGGGGAGTTTGACACGTACAAGGGAGGCGAAGTATAGTTTCCCCCTCTTCTTTGTCCTTTCAGTTTCTACAGAAGCCAATTGCGAGGAGGCCCAGCCTAATGGGGTGCGAAGTGATAATGCAGTGACACCTAGTGCCGTCTGTTGATCTACGATTGGTTAAATTCACAGCGTAGAGCTAGACCTAGACGCAACCCGATATTCTTCTTATCCTATAAAATCAATTAAGATGTACCCTGCGTGGCGAGTTAGTCATAGAATTCATGGTGTCTCGGCACCCAAATGAGGTGAATGTTGAACGGTTCAGCCATCTGCTTAAGAAACCAATTTAGGGCAGTTTTTGAGTTGAATATCAAAGATTCCAGAGAGTTGATGAGGATTTGACTTTCCTTAAAAATTATGATATCCCGATAAGGTATCACATTGTACTTCAATCACGACAATGTTTCCTTAATCGCCATGATCTCCGCCTGGTAGACGCTACAGTGTTTGGGAAGGCGGAAGGTGATATTTGTATTTAGAACATTGAAGAAGACACTCCTCCTACTCCTGATTCTGTTTTTGATCCTCTGAGTCCGAGTCTTGTGGATTTAATGATTTGCAGACACAGATCATCCTCGCAATGAACTCTTGGGGGGATGACTGTGTTAAAGTTCTTATCGAACAGAACTTGTGGAAGTACGTAGTCTCTGTCTTGCGAAAGAACTTCAAGATTGTTAAGACCACTGAGATATAGATATACCTTTCACACGAGTGGTTATACAAGCTAGCACTTGTTCATAGATATTTAAAGATGGCAAGTGAAACAATATATCTACCAGACACCCTGTAGGGGTGGTTCTTAGTGTTCCTTGTGGCGAACATTTTCCAAGAGCTGCACCCATATAGCAGGACAGTTTCAACATTGGATCGAAACACATCTATTTCGCGACACTAGGGTTTGGGCGGCCTAATAGCAGTGCTTCTTCATATTTTGGATAATATACTAACCACAAATTTGGTGTTGCTTACTCAGTTGGGTGCGTTATAACTACGCTTACTACGTCACACATTTCGCTAAACTTCCCTCATTTTCATTTGGTATTCTGACACCCACTTATACATCCCTACTGCTTGGGTTGCTGTAATACGAAGAACTCCTTGCAATAGATGTTCTCTAAATATGAGCGCATTGAGGAGTTATTGACTGATTAAGTCATTCTAATGACATTTCAGAATTTTCTAACTAATGCAGTTCGTAGCTTGAGATTGATTAACATAAGGTCGCGGTGAAGAGTCTCCCTTGTTTCTTCGCCTTCTGTTTCGGAGGTCTATGAGACAGCTTCTAAAACGACGACTGTCCGGAAAGTGATTAATTAGGTATTCGGCATGCACGTCAAGTGAACCTCATCTAATTTTGTGGCAGGCATTGTACTCACACACGGTACCTCCATTGGGAGTGTAGAATTCCACTATTCGTTCGCAATTGTGCGTCCGCTCACCGCTCTTGAGGAGTAACCTTTGACGTTAGCTTATCCCCTGATTATTGTCCAATACGTCGTGGGGTTTATTGTCTTGAGTAAACACTGTTGTCCTCAGTTCTGTACTGCTTTTCTAAAGTTTAGGGGTGGAATAAGTAGAATAAGCGAAAAGCAGGCACAACTCGGAAACAGAACGGCACTTTTAATTATGTGCTCTCTTACATGGTTCATCTAATACTGAGTGAATATGAAGGAAATGGAACATTTCGGGTGCTCACACCGATTTTCATAGATTCTTCATGAGTATCCCTTCTTTTTACACCTTACTCTTCTTACCCACAAACTAACGACACAGCCGCGTGAACAATCGCCATTCAGGGTCTTACTTAAACACGAACCAAGTTTGAAACACAATCTTAAAATTCTTATGCTTTTTTTCCAGAAATTTTAACATTGGTTAAGTAAAACTAGGGCTTATTTTGATAATAGCAAAAAAGGTATTATCTTTTAAACAACAACCTAATTGCATAGTTCGGGTTATAAACGTGAGTTGAAGTATGTACTCATTCTCAGGCGCTTGATGTACAAGTTAATAGTAGTCAAACTTTTCGCGTGAAATTAAATTTTGGTTAAACAAGAGTTTTATTATAAAATTATATTCATCATTCAGGTGGATGTCAGTGTTTGCATCGTATGTAGGAAAACATTTTATATCTTCTGTAAAGCAAAAATACCGATACATCCACTATTGTGTGTAAGCCTTAAGAAAAGAGCTATTCCGCAGCACAATTTTCCCCGCTGAATATGTAGAATTTCTCTCTCTCCCATTTGTCCGTCGTAATTTCCCTAGGCAACAAATCCACTGTGCGTTTAATTGCATTTCATTCATCAATCGGCCGTTGCTGACTGAGCGCGTGTTGCCGCCGTCACTGCCTTATTTATTTATTTTTTTGTTTTTTAATCCCCGGCGACATGGGATTCAGTGTTTTTCATCAATGCTGCGGTTCGTTGGGTTGGGCTAGTCTTCCATTCACCACGTAAAATGCTGCAGTCGGAACGTAATTGTAACAAAACAAAAAATTCTGCAAAACCACTGCGCGTAGTACACAATTTCGAATTGGTCTGCAAGGTCCTCGGTCCTTCGTGCGAACGTAACCGAATCTAGAGCCCTTTAATTATAATTCACACAGCAGATGCCGACAGTCAAGAGGAGAAGAAGGAAAAAAGTAGTTATTCCAGTTTTTTGTTCGGGTTTTGTTGTTTCTCGTTCGTTATTTTTTTTTTCCTCCTCGTTTTCTAGTATAGTGAAGTGAAAAAGGTGCTGCTGCGAAACCAATCGGGGTTCGGTGGTGCTGGTGTGGTTCCCAACCGAAAAAAAAGGTTCGTTAGTGATCTGAAGAATCAGTTGAAGTGGATGAAAATCGTGCATCTACACGTTGCCGTGTTTGTTAATTAGAAATCGAATTTGAAAATCTCCAACCGGTGCCTACGTACAAATTTTGAAATTTTTTTTTTCTTCGAATATAATGAGTTGATAAAAAATGCCATTCGTCCAACGCGTTGTCCAACCAACCTATCTGTCGCGGTCCCATGGAAATCGCATTTGCGAACGGCCACCAAGGACGATTAATAGAACGGGTGCGGTCACCCGGCAAAAATCCGCGCAACTGTGTGCCAAAACAACCAAAGTGCTTGTGCATTCCGTTGCTGCAAGTGCCGATGCCGACCCGTCACGACCATCTGTTAGCAGCCATGCTGCAACAACAACAGCAACAAAAACGCCACCCAATGAGGAGGATTCCACCTTGAGGGGGACATCTCAAACATCTACAAGTTGCTGCTGCAGTCCCAAGCAACATTGTTGCAATGGTGGTGTTGGTAATAACAACAACAACAATAATAATAATAATAACAACAACAGCGGCAAAAGCGGTGGCACCAACAAGGGCATAATTGGAAGCTGTTGCAACGCGAAAACGAATTCGCTAAGCAGCTTCAGCTACTCGACAGCAGACATCGATATCGAAGTGGTTGACGATGAAGTCGATTCCACGAGTGCAACAGCAGCAGCAGCAGCAGCAGCGACTAGCACCGGCAGACAGCCAAGATGCAGAGGAGTATCGGTGGATGGCAGAGGACGCGAGGAGAAGAGCGACGAATCTAAGGAATTCCTTGCAACCAGATCCGGTTATGGCAATGGCGGTGATTATTGTTATTCGTCTTGCAATGGCGGGAGCAATAGCTTACAGGCCAACGTTGATTCTGATGATGATGATGATGATGATGTTGCTGCTTCTGCTACTGTTACACCGACAATAGTAACTGGCTATGAACTGGAATCGATCAGCAATATAACTCTGAGCAATGCATTGCGGCAGTTGGCGTCATTGGTAATAATTGCGAGTGACATTTTTCATAATCTCAATAAGGAATTGCAAAATGTCGGCGACCGAACGAGAGGCATTAAAGCAAAAATCGACGCACTGGACAGTAAAGTCAGTGCGTTCGACCCCAAGTTGGTCACAGTCCGTAAGTACCTACTTTTTTTTGGTTTCCTATCATAAATAGATTTTTTTAGCAACCTATTCAGAGTCCTTTTCTTGTATGTAGACGCTATAGGGGGGTGGATGCTTCTAATGGCTTTTCAATAAATGAAGCAAACGAAAAAGAACCTCTTAAGTTCAATGACATCCAAGGAGGAGTTCTTCTTCGTTCGTTCGATCGTGTCGGTTTATTCTTCCACTTCAGTTTCGTCTCTGGTACTGATTTATAGTGCATTCTTTTCTAGCTTCATCCCACAGCCGCACACATACCATGTGCACAGTGGAGGGCAGAAAAATCGGATCACTTTTATTTTAGTAATTTTGTGATTTTGTAAAATCGTTTATGAATTGGTTTTAAAGAAGCTAAAATAATTAGTACGTAAATCATATTATGGTGTAATATGAGTTGAAAAGATACAGGAAATAAATGTCAAGTAATAATTAAGGTATTAATTATGAATGTACAAGGCGTCACGTGTTGCTTACTCGATAGTATCCCCAATTCAGTTCGATGGAATGACATCTTACTTCCAGCATTGGAATTACGTTCAGAATAATTGTTTATTGTCCCAGAGGATACAAGATTTCAATAGACAATTACAATGACTTAAAATTACATAAATCAGTCAAAATAACGTTGAGGATTAAAGATCTTAGACAATCGCAGTCTACCTGCCATTAATGCAAATATTGCTGGTCAGAAGACAGAAGCAGACAACTTTCACTATTTGGGATAATAAAAGAAAAATCTGCATTTATGTAAGTATTGCCCTAACCTAAGGCTAACCTAATTTCCCCATGCTACGAATTTTAGTGCTAGAAATTTCTTTGCATGTAAAATCTGTTAAATTGCTAGCTACAAAGAGGGGCTTTTGGGATAAATTGAAAGCCAATGATTTGGAGCATTTATGCGGTTTTAACAAGACGACGCCACAAGCCATATGCTATAAAGCTTGCTAAATTGAAATTGAAATTGAAGTTCGGTGACCGTGTGTCAATTGACCGCCTCGTTCGTGTGATTCGACGCTTACGGACTTTTTTTGGGGATATGTCAAATCATGATGGCATGATCTATGCCAATGAGGCAGAACCTTCAGAGGACTTCAGAACCAACATCAAATGATAAATTGCGGTAATATTGCCCGATTTATGCGAAAAGTCATGGAAAATTGGGTTCAAGGCATAAACTTGTGTAGGCGGATTTAAATGATGTTGAGTTCCATAATTATGCACATCAATGTTGCACAATTAACTTGAATTTAATTTTTTTTATCTCAAACACAAGCTTTTTTGCATTCAAAAAACAAACTTGGCCGCTTTTAACAAAAAACACTTTATGATAGCTTCGTTGACCATCTCAACGGCAATACTTAGTCACGGACTGAATGTAAAAAATCACTAACCTTCATCACCTTTAGGTTAAGTGAATGAGTGCCCTTGGTGACTTAGAATAGCTATGAGTCCATTGTGCCCAATTAAAAGACCTTTTCGGGTGAACTTAACCACCCAGATCAGTGTATGAATCTCAGGAGTTTGCTCAGTACAATGTTTCTTAAATCGCCCAGTTCCACAAGGGGATAGCTACCAACGTTCCTTTTAGTGGCTAGTGCTGGATAATCGCATAGTGTTGATTGGATTCTCTTTCGTCTTCGTCGCTGCAGTTGCTACAAAAGTCTTAATAGGGTAGTCCTAGTCGTGCTGCATCATTGCCTATCACGCAGTGTATGTCACGACACTAACTTCTTCACCTGTTCCATCTTCGTCAATTATAATAAAAAACAAAACTTGCATGTGACTTGTCATAAAAATTTGTCTTCAAAAGCGTAATGCAAATATTTTAACTGCTTTTATAAATTTTTTTTATTTGTGTCATCCCTTAATTTACTGTTTGGAATAAAATTAAGATACAATGAAAATAACCGCCAAAACATTTAAAATTGCATTGCACCTGGGTTTTAGCAACCACATCCTTTGGCATTACCCTTTTTCACTATCGCATTGCAATAAGGGGTGTACCTTTTACATTGTGCTATTTAATACACTCATTTACAACAAGTCTGCACACAGTTCAGGAAATTGTAAATACAATTTATAATATGTGGCGATGACATTTGTATGCAGATAGGTATTTACTTACTCAGAACCGGTTTCAATAAAAATGCATTTTCCCCAATATGACTCGAAATATTGTGATAAAATTTGGGTATTTGCTATTAGATGGCATACGACGTTTTTTGAAAAAAAAAATTTTAAAACGGCTTAAAATGACATCTAATGAATAGTCGACATATGCAAAAATTCGGAGTTCCGAAATTTTAAATATGTAAATAACCCCGCCCACTTTTTCATATCACTTTTTCGATATCATTACTAGAAACCAGAAAGCATTGTTGACGTAAAATTTATTGGCATGAAGGTCTTCTATAATTCATCTAAATGTTATATAGGGCCACGCCCATTTTAAAGGGCGTTTCCTTAAAAACTCCTTTTTTTGACTGAAATCATTACAAGTCGTAAAGGCTTAATGGGACCTATCTCCACAACATTTAGGAACTACGAAAACTCCTATTCCTCAACCTGAACGAAAACAGTCGGAGATAAAAATAACTTGATGTTCTCTTGTACGCTATACAGTGAGACAAAATTCTTATTGCTACGGCAAAGAAAATATGGGTAAAGTAGTCATAAATGACTTTAGTTGGTATCGACTATTGATGACCAAAATTGCACAACTCATAATGTCCATATTGGTTACTACATGTGTTTCAATTGTCAAAGTTTATCGTAATACTACAGTTTTTTTTTAAGGAAAGACTTTTTTTTTAAATTAAGTACATACGGACATATATAGTGCCGGGAAAATTTGATTAGTGCTTCATTCCGAATATGTTATTCCAAGTTATCATCATAGAAATTTGTAAATATCTCGATCAGTACACAAAAATAATGCTTAACAATCTAGAGAAAGAAAGTAGATCACTTAAACGTTTTCAGTGACGGATTATTAGCGGATTGTTGGAATCCAATACCAGTTTTCTGGTCATGTTCACCATTCTACATCGAATTACAGAATGTTAAATATCACACAATAGTAAACGTCTTAGCTACCTAAAAACATGTAAGAAAAACCAAACATTGTGTTGAATTTCTCTTCCGCTACTGTACACGAAAGATCATCACAACCGATCGCGTTCTACACATAAGTTAGAACGTTGCGTGTTTATGTTTGTGGTTAATGTTTGTTTTTCCATCTATACCTATGCATTTTTTTTATTTTCCACAGCATTTTCTTATGACTCAAGAAGAATGTCTGGGTTTTATCAAAAAACTTTTAAGTTCAAAATTCCTAGAACGAAGATAGATGCGCTATGTGTCTTCAATATAATTTATTCCGTGTCATTTCTCTTGTTTTATTTGTTTTTGATAAATCGAGGTGCACTTGACCAGTTGGTTGGCATTTTGGTTGAATCCTTCAATTTTGTTTGTTTATCAAAATTCAATTTGAAAGAATTTCTTTACGATATGTAAGGTTTTTTCTTCTTTCTAATTGGCCGCAGATAGGAATTGGAGTTAGGTTATGTTTTCAATCGACGACGTCGTCGGTGGCAAGCCAGTTTTTTTTTCAATGCTCCTCAGGTGAAGATATGCGCTCGGCAACCTGTTTATGTATACATTTTGAGTAGGGGTAGGGGTTTTTTTTTTTACTAACCACATTATGTTTGTTGTAATTGGTGATGGTTGAGCACGGGATCGTGAGCAAGGTGGGGGGGGGGAAATGAAGGTTTTATTTTTATGACCAACTCTTAGGTCTTCCTTTCCTACTGTGTTTTGTGACTGAAAACCACTAGAGTGTGTAGACTCTTGTGTTCTCTTTTTTGGTAATTGTGATGAGTTTTGAGTCACACTTGGCTGAACACAGGTCCGAGTCCGAGACAGCGATCCACTGCGGCATTTCCAGATACACGGTTGTTGGATTGATAGACGGTGTTGTTTTAATTTATTGATCCAAGGCAGTAAAACCCCTTGAATTGCATTATTTGTTATGGTCTGATAATGGTTTAATGGAATGTTTGGCAATTTGTTTAAACATTGTTTTTTTTTTTTTGTAAATAGCTCAGGTCAGTCAACTGAATTTTAATCGCAAGTCTAAAGATAGGTGATTTTGATAAATTGAAGGTTCGTTTAGGTAGAAATGACTCTTTTAGGTCTTCGACACCATAAACCCGTATATTTACCATTTCAAGTCAGTTATCATCCTGGTTTACCGTCTAACTACCATTTTATCTTACTATATTTAGATGCGGGAAGTTTGTACTATGAGACGCAATGGGATTGTGCCCCTCTTCTATTAGGTCGTTGAGGTACATGGGACTGATGTACATACATATGTATGTATTTATAAAGGCTAATGCTAGAATCTCCCAAGCAATGTATATGTTTTATAAAAGCGCATAGTAGAGAATAGAGGAATTGGGAAATTAGTTCTACAGACTGTGGTAGAATTACGTACAGAGGCAGAAAAGTGTTCGGCTTCTCCAGAGAGGGTGTTCCTATCGGAATATTTCTCTCTGTCATATTAAAAAAGTTGTTGTGCCTTTGTTTTTGAATTGGATAAATTGGAGTATTGTGCAGTGATAACATTCTGAGAGAAAACTTCCCACCGAAATCAATGAACGCTTGTTGTACGAAGAAACAGTTTTTTTTTTCGTTTCAAACCCAATTATTCTACCGCCCCCACAGACTTGGACATGCCCAAAGGCTGCGAATATTTTCCGTAAAGTTTACTGTAGACTTTTAAATAGTGGCTTTTCAATGTTTCAAACATGGTAGACTACAAGACAGTCAATTCTGGTGATCTAATAATCTAAAATTCTCGTCGTATTTTCTTTTGTCGTATTTGGAAACACTACCAGAAAGCAAGAAGCAGTAATACCCATTTTACTGAAATTTCTTCGACTTTCGAAAAAACCAGGTAGCCACTTCAACGATGTATCAGCACTTATGTACTTAGAATATGAGCACTCACAACATCAGCACCGAAGACCTGTCACTTAGTCCGAAAAGACAAATGCAGGACAAAGGAGATGATCCGAAGTATCGTGGCTTTCTCCACAAGCGGCGCAGACAGTGGTGTCAGTGCAAGGCATTGCCAGAAAACTGAAAGCGTCTTCGCCTAACAAAGCAAAAAAGAGACAAAAATCTGACAGTATTTGAGAGTTCTCAAAGTTTGATCCTCTGTGTCTGAACCAAATCTGCATTGCAATCATCATTTAAAATGTTGGGTATTTTTAGTCTGTTGCTTTCATCATAAATTGAGCCTTCGTTGAGCCGAGTCGTGTAGGCATTGTTAAATCGCTCAGATCTTTAAAGTGACATTCATCTAGCATAGCCTTCCTAATGTTGGGGAGAACGGGATATGTGCATAGAAAATGACCGATTCTTCTTCTTCTTTCAACCAACTTTGAACCAACTTCTTAACATTTCTAAGTTTGTCAGTTTATATAAGCACCCATTTTTTCACAGATGATGTAGAGGTTTCATTTTCGATTACCAGATAACACCTAAGTTTTTGTTTCATGGTGCGAACATATGACAAGAGAGAGTATATAACTATTATAAAACCAATTCTAAACAGAAAATTGCCCTTCGGAAAGGACAATACATACACTTTGTCCCTCCAATTCTTGCGAAGAGTATAATACACACAACGCAAATGGCCGTAAGAAACTAGGCGCATAAAACAATTCAGAAACTAACTTTTCAAAAGCATACAGATCTTGGTGCACAATCAACCACAGAAACTACCAAGAAGTGCCAATGTGCCTGGCGCTAGTTCATGTTTTTGTTCATGCTGGATGATGTTCCTGATTGTTGTTTTACACTTTCGCAGACAGCACCCACATCAGACTTCCCACCGAACGATTTGCTTACAGTCTGCCACGATGCCTTACAACTGTAGGAGTTCCATGTTTTTCGTATCGAGCGGCTAGACATCGACTTGTTTTCGCATCTGGAGCCGCACAACGATGGTATTTTTTGGTGGAACTCACGCTGGCTAGACGAATTCTTTTATATAAATAGGGTAGCCCAAAAAGTTTAATATTATTAGATTTTAAATTTGAATAACTTTTTATTTGTTTAATGAATGTTAAGAACACTAAAAATTTGGTCTATTGACGAAGTCGTTTAGGTGGAAATGGGCATCAGCTGATGTAATTCATTAGTGCGGGACAATAATAACACACTTATGAGGTCTCTGATAAGCAGTTGGCAAATAAATTTAGTTTTATATGGAAAATAATGCAAATTACTTCTTGTCTCCGGAACGCCCGAAAGCAGGTCTTCCAGTTTTTTCTAATCATACACAATTGACAATCGCTTCTTAGTGAAAACGGGTAACAAACGCACGATCGCATCTCTAGATGGGGCACTTCTTACACTAAAATGATTACGCAATTCTCGTTGTGTCCTTACAATCGAATAGTTGTGCGGAATGTAAGATTCGACAGCGAAAATTCTCTATGAGATCGTCTGGGGCAGTCCAATTGGCAAGGGAAAGCAGCCTCTCTACAAAATGAGATAGGAATATACATATACAGATGGTTCCAAAACCAGTGAGGGCACGGGGTCAGGTATATACTTCAGAGATATAAACCTAGAAGTGGCCCATTCACTGTGTTCAAAGCAGAGGTTCTAGCTGTACTCAAAGCTGCAGAATGGAATCAATATCCAAGAGGAATATCGCCATCTACATTGATAGTCAGGCTGCGCTAAAGTCTTACCTAGTCAGGAATTGCTGCATGTATGTCAGATTATGTTGGGTACCTGGACACCCATTAGAGGCATAAAATCACCAATCTGAGCGACCAAGAAAATTATTCTCGATAGGATCATCAACTTGGGTGACCTAAGATGGTCTAACTTAGAAGGGCATAGGGTGCCTAAGACCTTGTGGCGAGTGTTAGAATGAAAAAAAAAATCAGAGGAAATGGATGCTCTCATGTCATTGCCATCTAAGGAAGTACGCTATAAGATTAGGATTACCAAATACATACATACATATGTAGATACCAAATACGACCTACACATCTCAGAAGATATTGTACATCTACTCTGTGAATGTCAAGTAGATTGAAATACCTTGGGAAATACTTTTTTTAATAACTTGAAGGAAGTTGGGTCTTCGAACCAAATTAGTAAGATTACAACATTTTGTAGGGATATCAAATGAATGAGAGAAATGATTTAGGTTTACATAACCTGTCTATCTCGTCCACTGCACCATTATTCGAAATTGGAATATTTACTCTAAAAAAGAAAAAAAAAATAATAGAATCCACGTAATATTTTAGGGTCACCCTGTACATTCATTTACACAATGATCGCATGCTCTTGATGCGTCTGGCCCACATCTGTAAAAAAAAACTCATTTAGAAAAATTAAGGACGTTTCACGACAGGAACATAAATATATATAACTATAGACACAAACTACTGCTTTTGAACAACAGTACAAAACATACTCACATGTATGTTAAAAAAAAACTCTTCGCGGATTCCCATTTCCGACAGGATATGTTTATCTGCATTCGTGAATGGTTAATTTTAAATCTTACAAAATAAACAAAAAATTAATATTCTGTTTGAGTATCGATTTATTCAAACCGATAGCGCACCATGAGGCTTTCGTCATCGACTCCTTTGAGTTTATGCGTCATTTTGCCATCGTTTTATACATTATGTCAGATATTTTTACTTTCTATGATTGTTTAAAATTTCAATCCCAAGAATTTTGACTACATACACATATGTACATACATAGCTTTAATTCCAGCGAGCTTGTACACATTCAATTAACATTTTTGCACAAACTTCCAGTAATTATTTTTAGATATCTGTAAACAAAGCCAAATTGTGTGTATTCATTCGCCACACTGCATTCAATTTTAAACAAAAGTTAGCCTGCAGACCGTTTCGCAATTGTGTTAGTATAATTAAGTTTGGTGCCGCTGGCAAAAAAAAAGTTGTGGCTTTTCACTTCGCTGATTATATTGGAGTAGGTATGTAGACACGACCGAAATATCCCTTTTTAACTGAACTGAACTGACTGAACTGACAATGTGTAACTCTTTGAAACCTTTACTTAATGACTGTAATGAATTTTTGCTACTCATTAAAAGTTTATTCAATTCTGAGAATAAACGAAAAAAAAATCAACAGACTTTAAGGCTTTTTGTCTGTTTTTTTTTTTTTAAATAGATAAAATGGAGATACAAATCGGGAGTATGTAGATATATGTACGTAGATACTTTCACTCTCTGTCTGGTATGAATATAGAATTGTACACTTATTATGAGACAAAGAATAAAAGAAATGATTTTCATTTGTATTTTTCTATCTTTTCAACGACAGATGTGCATGCCGCATAGGATACCACATGTTTCCCAGAGTACACCCTACTTTTTCGTAGACGCATTTCTTTTCCTTTTCTTCGTTTTTGTACGTTTGAGGGTTGGAATGAGTTTTCAAGTGATGTTAATTATGCATTACTTCATTTAAAGATTGCAGACAGACATGACTGTGTTTCTGGGGAATGTTTCAAAAGTGTGTTACATTTGACGGCAGCTGGATTCGAAATAATTGAAGACTATCCTAGTTGCATAGATAGGCAACAGGTACTCCATATCTTGTTCGACTTTTTCTTCATTATTTGCACAAGTACACTTAGTCTTATCAGTGTTTGTATTGTAACACAATCAACATTTGATAACTTTTATGATTGCAAACATACAATCGGCGGAGGTGGAGAGGCCTCGTCTCACTACACTTCAATACGTATTACGTACCTACATACTCAGAGAGGGCTGGTAAATTACTTTAATTTGAAGTGATTACGTGAGTACCGCAATTTAAATTGCCTTTCAATGTGGTACCGTATTGTATACAAATTCTATTGTTAGTAAATAAAACAGAGACTGAAGTTTGCGAATGCGTGTCGTTGCCCTTGTATTGAACACTTAAGAAATACACCACACAAATGTAAAATGTTGGATTTAATTTTAGATCTTGACTTGCGCAAGTGTCTGGAGCAATGTTTAGATAGTGATAAAGGTAATTAGCGATAATTTTTATCAAATTTAAGAAACAGTACGATAGCGATGTTGAAATGTATGATGTCTCTATCGTATTTTGCTGACAGCTATATACTTAGCGGTTTCTCAATCCACCTGACTATATCGGAACCACTTCCTACAGTTATATGTACATATGTACATATTTAGGTTCCGCGTATTAGGTTTCTTTATCTTTTTGATTGTAGGAGCAGAACGTGAGATTTCTTTATCGTATTTATTTATTTCTAAACAAAACTTGTCTGATCTTCAGGTGAAAAGAATTATCTAATATTAGCAAACTTGCATTTTGTAAACGAAGATGTAACGACATTCCAGACAACTCAGAACAATTATTATTGTATTGAGTTATATAAAGATCGACGTGATGTTTTTCAGACATTAGTTTGTATCCCTTTTGAAGTAAAACCATGGCAATGAAAGGCCGTTAAGTAATCATAAGGCAGTAACAACCACAGGGTTCGTATAAAAGCGAACACACTACGTGGTAATTATACTCTATGGCTTATGTTCGTGAGATTGAACTTCCCGTTTTTTCAAAGACATTTCTTTTCTGGTTGGTTGTGATTTTATTCTAAATAAATATTTGTATACATATGTATGTATATCTAAAGATGACAAGATGACAAGATGACAAAAAGAAAGAGAATGGATACTCTCAGATGAAATGTAAAGTCGTTTCATCCGCATTTTTAGTAACGAATTCCACTATAGTTCTCAAACCCACCAAAATTGTAGAAAGCAATCGAAAAGTAATGTCAAAATTCTACGTTAAGTTTCGTTCAGTGCTGTCGATTCGTTTTACTTGCATTTGTGTCATTGTGTTATGTTAATGCTCTTTTGCTCTTTTTTGATCTCTATCAACTCCTTCGAATATTTTCATAAGGTAAAACCGTGGTAATGTACATACAAGTTACAGAGGTTGTAGCAACTTAGCCATTTCATGTTTGTAAACAGTCAAACAGTATTTTATAGAAGTGTGTATGACAAGAAAGGCAGTAGTTGAGCAAGATTACGAGGTCTTTTGTTACTCTGAATATCTGCGTGTCTAGGAACCCAGGCCAATGTCCTAGCGGGTGAACGATTGCCTTCACAACGATTTTATATGTTAGTAATAATTATAGAAAAACAAGAACATGCCTATGCCTACTCTAGGTAGGGTTCCGGGGTGTCAATTTAATTTACAAATTGAATGAGTATGGCTGGGAACATAACACACAACTTACCTCTCCACAGCCACTAAGCCGTGGCCGTTCTAAACTCAAGTTTCGATATAAACTCTTTCCGTTAAAAATGGCGATCGCAAAAAGACAATAATCTGTCTATTCAAGCCTTCTATGTGTTTGATTCAAGCATTGTAGCTAATTAATGCCCCCATCCTGATGGCTGGCTTGGTATGCTACTAAAAAACCCTTTAGCATTCTACCCCAGAGTACCTTGCTGACATTTATGGGGTATAGACCTTTTCTCTGCCTTCACTTTCAATAAAGAAATCCATGGGATGAAAGAAATGGCTTCCGTGGTGGTGATCTTGTTTGTCATCTCCTCCTTATTGTACAAACAGGTTAGATATGCAAGCTTATGCAGTTGATGTTAGAAACAGTCTTCCAATGCTCTGTATATCCAATGTATGTAATGGTTCTGTTGTAGATATTGTTTTTGGCCTTCGAAGTTCTTGTCTGCTCATGGCATCAACCACCGACTATTAAGTGATTGATTCATATGGTCACACAAAGACGGTAAGCTGTTTCCGCTGACACTGATACTCATTATCGGCATACCCAATAGAAGAGTTGTATTCCGTATAAAGATTTGCCAGAACTAAATTGAAAAATAGTTTTCTGTGTAAAGCTTTTGACAGCTTGCACAGTCTTAAACGATTTTGTGTGCAAAATATTGCATTTTTCTTTTGCAAACATTTAGATCTGAAACCATAAAGTCTAACGCACTTCTTTTTTGTTTTTATGTATTTTCCAAAGACTTGTATTTAAAGCTATTTTACCGGTTTCCTCCAAGTATGACATGACAGTTAAGTCATTTTTCTTTGCAGATCTTCTGAAATGTGGAAATCCTTCTCTATAGTAGAAACCCTGTCTTTGACTTTTGAGACAATCACTGACAAACGTCCTAAGTTTCATTTTGCGCGCATATCTCAATCTCTCAATGCCACAACTTGATTTCCCATGTCATTATTTTCACCCCAAGACTTTACAAGGTTTATATAGTAAACATGCGGTAAAACATTTGGGGTAAAACATGTAACACGTGCCTTATTTCGGTTGGTATTGACACGAACTCATAAACAAATTTAACCTACATATCTACATATTCTCAATACAAATATATAGGTAATCTTAAAGTATTTATCTAATCCATATCAAAAGTCAACGTTCTTGAAATATACAGATAAGACAAAAATTATAATAGAAAAACTTGATAACAACTAAGTTTACGTAAGGTGGACGAGAGTGATTTATCATTTCGTTTAAAGCTTATAAGTTACTTTATTTATAATTGACACGTTATAAATATTTCGCGATCCTTTCAAATAAATCACGCATTATTTCTAAATATGTACATAGTCTTGTTTTATTTTTCTTTTTTTGTGTAAAAACGCGAGGGCAATCATTTCCAAATAACAGATACTATAAAGAGTATAGAACACTAACAGAGTATACGCTCATTTACAGTAGGGTGGGTTAATATCAGCTGGGTCTGTCCAACTTTTAAGTGTTTTTTTTTTTCAGGGCTAATGTCTACTAATTCCCTTTTATTTTACTTGGATTGGTCCTCACTATCAGGTGACACTAATGAGCCTACTTACTCGTATTAAGTTGAAAAAAAACCTTTGGTCTTCTCGAAAACGTCTTGGGAACCTGCTTAAAAAAATTGTGTTTCACTCTCAACTTAGATCAATCTAGCGATTGAGACCAGGTAGCGATTCATTACAGAGTTTCTCAGGAAGAGGTCGTTGTCATTTAAAAGGATGCAACATGATTATGAATCAATTCACTACAACGTAAAACATTTTTATTCCAACCAACGGACAAGTTTCGCTGCAGCTATGTACATATGTACATATCATAAAATATAAGTTTATCTAGAGCTATGCCAAATCGCTTATTGCGGCTTCAAGATAGCACAACATTTGCATTTGGTTAAAGAGTTTATCGGGAAACCAAAGGCTAGATGAATTACCCAGATATGGCTCACAGCAATAGCTGTAGGGCTGGCAAGGCTTTTGAACACATTGAAGCACTGTAATACAACCTTGACTTATGCGCTAATACCTCTGTAAATCGTAAGAATCCATGACAACAACTTGTAGTGGAAACCGCATGTCAGACAAAACTGTCGATAGTGCATATGTCAAGAATTAGCGGTTATTCTTCAAATGCACATCGCCTTGGCTGTCAGACATATTAATATTTGTCAACCTTCGTAACAGTGGTGTCATGCAAGGTTTAGGTTAGTAGCTGTCTTCACAAGTGTGGAGACACTTAGATCAATTAAGATTCATTGTGATTCCATGGATCACACCATTTGGCGACCCGGGGCTAACTAAAGCAACCGCAGCTTTTGATAAATCGAAGGAGCCTCGTGTCGCCTAATGACGTGGCATGTTGGCCTATTGGACAGTGTCCATTAAGAACACGTCGAGATAACGTGGCGAATCTGTGATCGCTTCACAAGGACCGATTCGGCACTACGTTCCAGTTTAAGCCTAGGCCCGATCTGTCTCGAAATGCTGTAAGTAGAGAACTTTTCCCACCTACAGTTGGTTTTATTAAAAGCACCCAACTTTAGTAAGAGTTTACTAGTAGCTAGGGGCTACTGCCATTT
The DNA here is from genome assembly GCA_905220385.1 of Xylota sylvarum. NCBI lineage: Eukaryota > Metazoa > Arthropoda > Insecta > Diptera > Syrphidae > Xylota > Xylota sylvarum. The sequence goes on along the minus strand of LR999958.1, from coordinate 64,093,641 downwards.
CGGGAGGATCCTATGGGTCGTACCCTGTTAGTCTTACAATTACCTCTAATGTCTCTGTGGCCTGGTACTCAGCATACATATGTCTCAAGAAGAGACAAACGGCAGTTTAAAGCGGCCTTTGGAGTGAAGGACCACGATTCCAGTGATTGAATTGCCGATTGACTGTCAGTGAAAATGCTAATATTTCTGACATTACATTCCTCAGGAGAGGAAGCAGTGACCCATTTACTACGATCGGGGATGCGTCGGTCAGATAACGGGTTGAGAGGGGTGTAGTCGGTGCCTTCTAGGGTAATATTAAGGAGATCAGTGATCGAGGATTGGCCATAATAATAGCTAGACCATTGTGAGTAGGCTTTGAGTTGGATAGACGCACTCGCAGTCAATTGCTTGCCAAGAATACCTAAGGGGTGCAGGTGGAGGATAGCGTCTGGTGCCGCTGAGAAGAACTTCTCAGTGCTGACAAGTTCTGATTTGAAAGAGTTAACTCTTAGAGTGCATTTAGATGCCCATCTAGTAAGCCGTAGGAGATCACATTGGAGGGTTTCCCTGTGAGTATCAAGGTGTTCATCTGCATAGGCAAGGCAACCACTCCGCAGTCAGTTGTTTCTATAACTAGCCGATGCGCCGTCCAGCTGCGAACTGATAATCCTGGATGTAAGCGATTGTTTGATCTACACCCCAAGCTAGGTGTCATGCAAAGTCACTACGGAAAAACAAGTAGAACTGTCAATGTTTATCTGGCATTGGTCTACTCAGAGCCTTTCATAACAAAAATGAAGTATTTCCATCACCATAAACATAAGCAGTGAACTCAGCCATTCCTCGAATGGATAAGTTCTTCAAGAATTTTTCATATCCTTTTTGGAAAGGTTCCCCAGTTTTCCACATTCACCGGTTTTCATACAATAATAACTCTTTCACAACTATTGCTCATTGGTCACCGGAAGTTTTCAATTATCACCGTTTTGCTTTCTGCAAGTTCCTCACCTTAATAGGTCTATTATAAAGAAAGGTCTCTTGTATGATACACATTGCTTTCAAATCTTTTCATAAAGAATCTGCCTTATGTTTAGTTTAAGAAAATCTTTAATGCTAACTTCCACGTCTACCTTCCAGTGTTAATGTGTGAAATTGTTAATCAACGAAAAAAGGTAAAGTAGAAAGAAGACGTTAACCAATTAACACTTCTGTCTGCGTAGGTAATTCAAAAACACAGAAAAACTTTCATACATAAATATGTATGTATGCATAAATGCAACCATAAACTGTTTTGCTTTGGTTAAAATTAACACGAAGTGTGCTTAAATATTAATATGCAAATTGGAAATTCGCTCTAATTACATATGCTGCTGCTGGTGCTGTGGTCTTTTGCACAATACATACCTAGGCATTGTATCTACATATGTAAGTAATTTTTAAACAATGATGCTGTTCGAATCTGTTTCTTTATTTCTTCACAATAGAATCAGTGTAATCAAAGCTTTACTGAAAGTCAAAGACATATGTATGTATTACGCATTCAAATAAAACGAAGAATACTTTTTTATTATCTTCAAATGGTAAAAAAAGGGAAAGAAGTAGGAAAAGTCACGTCATATTTTTATGTTAGGGTAATAAAACTTTATAATAATTTTTTATTAAAGTAGTTTCTTAAACTGTAATACTTTATAGGATGACATTTAAAACAGATTCTTTGCAAGTATGTTGTGAAGATACATATGTATATATGTAATATTCGAAGCTTTAATTTTGAGGCTTTTTTTATCTGACGTTCCTTTTTGGTCTCCCGTTTTATATTTGAAAAATGCTGCTGAATGGCATTTACATAAATTAGGAGATTGATGCGAAGTTTTAATGGCTTGTTGACAGTTATAAAGTACTGATCACATTAATCTCTTTTTAATGAAGCACGAATTCGAATTTTAAGTAGAACTGGTGTTGATGCTAAAGTTTAAAAGATATCATTTAAAAAAAAAAACAAAGAGTCAAAGCAGTTATGTTTAACTGATGTTACTTTACAGCGTTAACAACTTGTCCTAAGTCTAAATGTATGAACAGAATATGCATCTGTGTCGTGAGTTGTCAAAAGCCCTAAGTGGTAACACAATGTGAAACTGCATCTGCGTTTTGCATCGTGAATTATAAAAAATTTTACTTGTACCTATAAATACATGGACATACATGCAAAATGTATGTATAAAAAAGTAAAGTAAAGTATTTATTAGCCAAAAAAATTCAATTGTAACATTTACAAAAATTCACAATATTATAGTTTTGGGATATTTGCCGTCAGTCAGATGAGAGATTTTTATAATATTCATAAGCAACGTTAAATTTAAATTGTTTTGCCTATTCTATCTAGTATTTACATATATATGTACGTACATATAACAGTACAGATACTTCAAGGCATTCCTTATGTTATACATATGTAGCTAGATAGCAGAGTCCAGTTCTGTCCATTTAAAATATTTAGAACTATATTTTCCCGTAAAGAGGCTTTCTCTATATAGGACTAATTCCAAAAAAGTTTCTTATATCTCCACGTGTCCGTACGTTGCATAAATTGCACTCATCATATTGTTGACTTCTGTAAGGTACGAAGTTCTGATACAGAAACTCACCTCTCGCCTTGGATAAGCATGAGATCGTGGCTAAGTTATAGCGGTCGTGGAGTAGTTTTTTCTTCCGAGATCATGTTGGATAATTCTGTAGATGCACCTGTATTCAGTTCGGTGCGCCTGTTCCTTGAATTTAGAAAATATAGTTGCCTGGATCTTGATTAATATTAATAAAATTTGCAATATTTTCAGCCAGCAGTGCACTCTATGTTCATTACTTAGCCTCTGCAACTCACCAAAGAGCAGTACCTTTCGTCGAAACAAATATGTAGCGATTATGTTCGGCAATTTATGCCTAGGCAGTGACATCACTTTCGTGATGTATTTGAATTCCAGTCTTAGTGTGAACATATACAGCGGTGCGAGTCCAGTTTCGAAATGAATCATGTATGTATGTAGATCGGCGTATTCTCAGGTAATCGGAGTATCTCAGTAATTGCTCAAATTCTTTGTACTGAAGTACTCCCTATACTTGAAGCCCGTATTGCATAACTGACCTCATGACTGCCTCGAAGAGTTTATTTTTTGCATTTGGTACAATATCCTTTTTATTCAGGAAACTTCTCCAGCTTGAGCTTATTGTCATTTTGGATTCCTTGTGTTTATCTTGTACATGTTTATTAAACTACAGTCTTGGCATTAATATGGCACCAAGATACTTATACCCCGTAAAAGTAAAAAATTGGAAAATTTACTTTTCTAAAGAATGTGATTAAATTATTTTAACCACATGAATCCAAATTATGAATCCCATTGGTTTGTAAATCATGCGATCACAGAAATTTTAAACGCCATAAAGTTATTATTCCGCGATTTTTATGGAATAAATGTTTCTTCTAGGAATTGCAATCGTTTTCATTCAACTTCCACTCACCACTTCCATTCAGGCGCTTTCCAATCATCGCACCATTCCTCGCTGAATGTCTAACAAACATCCTAGAGTATAAATGTAAAGAAAACGCTGTTTTCAGATTTAACTTTAGGGTAAGGGACAGTAAAAAAAAAATAGGCATGGCTAATGCCAAATATTAAACAATCGCTGAATTAGTAAAATATTTACATATACAGTGGTGGCAAAAATAATAGGGACAAGACGGCTCAAAGTATATTTTTTTATTTGCTTCCAAATTCTTTCCACTTACAATTAAAAATTTTATACTGTATCATTGCCTTCATTTGTACAGTTAATCGTCGTACCCCTTTCCGCGAATTCGATCTTCTTTTTATCAAAAAAACGAAATATGTACCTTAATCGTTTGCTTTGGCTGGAAAAAATAATAGGGACAGGTGAGCTTTTTTTCAATTTATTCAAATATTACTTACATTATGTACACTAAATCTTTGTTTCTTCAATATTTAGTGGCCCCTCCCCTGTTCTTCAGTACAGCAAGACATCTTCGTGGCATAGAATCGACCAGTGCTCTGCAAGTTTCATTTGGAATAGCATTCCAAGTTTCTTGAACCACCTGCCACAAATGGTCACGGTTTCTTATATTGGGCTTTGAAACCTCCTTTTTTAAGACTCCCCAAAGATGTTCGATTGGGTTTAAGTCCGGTGACTGCGACGGCCAGTTCAATAATTTAACACTATTTGTCGTTATCGTTGTCTTGCTGGTATTCCCACTTAAGCGGCATGTTTTCCTCCGCATATTGTAGCATGGTGTTCTGCATTATATCCCTATATACCACAGCGTTCATAGTGTCTTTAATCCAAAAAAGAGGACCAACGCCATACCAAGAAAAACAACCCCAAATAATGATGCTGCCACCACCATGCTTTACTGTCTTTCTGGTGTATGTAGGATTAAGCTCCCGTCAGATCCGAAAAGGTTTATCTTCGTTTCGTCGGACCATAAGATATTTTTCCAATGCTGACGGTGCTGATTAAATTCTGCAAACTCTTTCCTCTTCTTTATGTTTGCTGTGCTGAGATGAGGAACTTTTCTTGCTACCCTTCCATGTAAGCCACTTTCTATGAGCCTACTTCTTATTGTCCGGCTACAGACTGGGGCATTTAACTCAGTTCTCAAGTCATTAGAAGAGGCAAACGGATTTTTTTTAGATGCCCTTAACAACTGTCGGTCGAAAGCTGCCGTAGTTTTCCTTGGTCGTCCACGGGTTTCCGGCTTATTTTGTGCCCTGATAGCATTATGAGCTTTTGTTTTTGAGAAATTCAAAAGTTCCGCTATCTTTCGCACAGTAAGCCCCTTTTTATACAGCTCCTTAACTTTTAAACGGTCTTCAGCCGAGCAATGCTTATTTCTACCCATAATACCATAGGTGGTGGAAAATTCAAACACAAAAAAATAAACTCAATCCTTCTTTACAAAAACACAACTTCCTTTCATTAACTGATCGTGACAACTGCGAAAAAGTTCCATGTTCGACAGCTGTCCCTATTATTTTTTCCAGCACAAGTAAACGGTTAATGAAAATATTTCGTTTTTCTGTTCAAAAGAAGATCGAATTCGCGGAAAGGGGTACGAGGATTAACTGTACAAATGAATGCAATGATACAGTATAAAATTTGTAATTGTAAGTGGAAGGAATTTGGAAGCAAATAAAAAAATATACTTTGAGCCGTCTTGTCCCTATTATTTTTGCCACCACTGTATGTACATATGTATATATCAATTAAGGATGGCATTTACATTAGGATTGCAATGTGTTTTGGGATGAGTAAGCACCCATTGTTTGAGAATATCGTTAATGGACCAGCAATGGACCAAATAATCGACATTTACATCTAATAAAGATGGTGAAAAAAATACACATCAATTGTAAATATCTGGAACTCATCTAGAACTATGTAGATACGATAGGTGTCTTTCTTTCCGTCGCGGTCGAGAGGTTAAGTAAAGTTAAAAAACTCAAGTAAAACTGATACAGCTACCAACTTAAAACTCCTTATTAAGGTAGTAACGAGTGCATCTCGAATAAGTTGTAACAATACAAAAGTATTTAAGTTGTTATGGCCGAATAAATTTTGTTATTTATTTCCCTTTGACATTGCCGCAACTAAAGAAATAATCGCTTAACTCACAAAAAAAAAAAGAGTTGAAAAACAAATGACATTCAAGTGTGGACCAATTTCCTAAAAACAAAAAACAGATCCCAAAAGCAAGCACTAAAGAAGATGATGGAAAAATAATCCCCAAAAAACACAATTTTCTGTGTTTACACGAAGATAACAATCGAAAATGATGTCAGTTCGCAGGAGAGTTTCCCATAAAAATGACTGACTAGTTCCAGGTGTTGTTCGCTTGCTCATTTCGCTCTTTTTCTCATTCCTCCAACTTTTTTGTTTCAATTTACTTTGAAAAATTATTTCTTCACCACTATAGCCGGTATTCGTAGGTACTGTGGGATTTCTCTTTTCCTTCATCACCACAGCACCGATGATGGCAAAGAAACGAATAAATACACAGGGATGCCCGAGTGCAGAGTGCAAAGGTATGACAATATCCGCCTTGTGTTGGGTATTAAATTTCTTTGGGGACGAAAATTGCACAAGGGAACTCCATGGGAAAACTTATGCCATTCCAAAAAAAAAAAGAATAAAACAATTCCGGTTTCCAAATTATATAAGGTTAAACAATTTTTAAAGAAACTTTTCCAGTTAAAAACGAAAAACTCTGGCCTAAAGGAAAATGGAAAATTTATTCAAATTACTTAACGACTAACGTTCGAGAACTACACTTGTTCTGATTGTAATTTATGAATATCTTTTGTGTATCTAGAATGAAAAATATTCAAATCCATGGATGAAAATAAATTTTACTATTAGCCGCGCATTAAATATGGAGAAAATGGAAATATTATACCGAATCTCCGAATTGGTGAAATTCAAATATGTACATATGTACATATGTATGTATGTGTAGAACAATCATTTCCCTTCATTATAATGCTGCATCACTATTTACATCTTAAGCCGTATATAAGTAGTTTCACGATGCATAGTGAGTCATGGAGTAGATAAAAGTGCTCACTTACGTATGTATATGTGTGTCTTAACAAGTGTTCTTCAATTTATAAGTGCAGAAGAAGAGGTAAGGAAACGAGAAGAATGACTGCTTGTTCCACTGAATAGAGGTAGGTACAGTGTCACAGGATATTGTAGGCGATAATGGCTGGATGCCTTTGCTTTTGCAAAGCAAGAAGGCTGTCAAGGTACCAATGATGGAAACTCCCATTCTAGTAGGTACTATGTGCATGGGTTTACATGGTGATTGTAATTTTCTAGAGTTCAACATCTCTTACGCACAGCAGGTAGGCTGACACGATGGCAGCCTCACCTGAGATTATTTTTTGGTTTTCTCAGAATATTTGTTCACGGTTTAATGCGTTACACAGACAGGATGGATCCTACTCATTCAAATTCGTTTAGAGAAATGGCGATTGTGGTTACTTTAAATAAGAACCCAGCACGTGGAAGTTAAATTTTTATGCCCACGTTAGGTTTATTCAATTGAATCCGGATATAATTCACATCAAGGGTAGGGGCATGAAAAAATAGCTGTCATTGCCCGCATGATACTCCACCTGTCTATATAATTACGGAAAGAATTTTGTTTACAATAATTTTACTTCTCCCTAGGTGGACTCATTGGAACAGATGTTTGATAGACAAAGGCGTTTTATTCCACGTATGCATGATTGTCATGCAAATTAGTAGATAAATAGAGGAATTTTAAGAATGCTATCTTGTGTCGGGATCAATGAGTTTTGTAAATGTTGTGAATGGAAATGTTGAATTAGTTTCAAATTAAGTGAAATAAATAGGCCTACTGGGCTGATTATACTCTGTTACTCCGCATAGAACCCTTAAATTATGTTTTAGTTTTGTGTGAGTTTCGCCCATCATAGAATATCTTTCGGTCAGTACTATTGTATTAATCAAGGAATATTGCAGGATGGAGAACCCGTGAAACAATTACGCAGCCTATCTTATGTTTACAAGACTTGCATTATTCCCTGGACATAATCCAATGACATATTAAGTCAGCACTAGGTAGTATTTTTTTTTTTATGGAGGTAGTAAGGTAGTATTTTTTGGTGGTTCCTGTGGAGGAGGTACATGATTTTACCATTTATTTCCAAGTACTAAAACTAACCCACCAGTTTCCTAATGCTTTCCTGGTCTAGATTAAAGATTTCCTTGTAGAACAATAAGGGAGGTAGCTCAGCGGTTAATTCGTCGGACTGCTGAGAGGAGTTCTGGGAAATGAAATTTTTCACTGAGCCACTTCTATAGACAGCCTGTCCGCAAATGTCTTGTCTACAAACGATCGTGATAGGAGACCTAACTTATTCTTATATGTTTGTTGTAGCACCCTTAGTACCTTTTCTTCCGATTTATTCTAGCGCAGATATTAGCCTGAAAACGCTGAATAATAGTTATGTCTGACAAGCAAGCCAAGCAGGTCCCATTTTCATTTCGTCTGTGAATCACATTCGACTTCTGAGGTCTAGCGATCAGTTCTGGCAGTATGAAATCAAACTATTTTATTAAGAATGAGTTCGATTATGACACTTTTTTTTTATTTTGATTATGAAAGATGTCAAACTTTCTGTTCCAAACAGGTTGATACTCTTCTGTATTGTAAAGGGTGATCCAATTCGAGGTTCCTACATATATTGGCCGCACTGTAAATCAAGCACCTGTTAATAAGCATCGGTTTTTAAAGTTGTTTGCAACAACATATTTACGAAATAGATGGCTTAACCACTGCTCAACGCCTTAAAAATGTTAAATTTTTTACAGAAATAATTCTGTACGAACGTATATCGAAATTCTTGGGAAGTTTTTGGTTTTTCGTACGTTTCGTGGCGTTTTGTTTCTGAATCATATTGAAAACACCACGTTTCATGACCATTCACAATGTTGTAAAGAAAGTTTTTGTCCATTTTGGAATCTTTGATGATGTTCTTCGTATGTTGAATTCTGAGCAATTTAAGGTCGATGCTCATTTTTGTACCGAAGACACAAATACTGTCACTTCAGACGCAACTCTGCGTCTTTTTGTCCAAATGTCATGAAATTTTGGCAGTAAATCTAGGATGGATCTACCTTTCCGACGCATTGCCAATAGAAGTACATATTTTGGAACGCATGTTGTAGACTCTATTTTGCGACTAGTTCTCATTCTTCATTATTTTTTGTCATGGATTAACATTGTGTACAAACATATTTGTGTACGTGTCTATTTGCCTCTTTGCATGGCATGTGGTTTTATGTAATATTTGACACGCTACAGCATTCTTTGTAGTTTTCTTACACACGCTGTGATACGACTTGTTGAGCGCTAATTTCTTATTTCAACCGTATCCAGTTGCATAACTCTTTTCTTGTTTCTTCTTTACATTAAATATGTAATTAATGCAACAATGGATATGGTAATGGTTATTTCTCTCGTTGCTGGCAATTCGAACAGGCAGCGAGCGTTCAGCTCAAAATCTTTTTAAATCCGTGGCCAATTTTAATTTTAACCTCAAACCATTGTTTTATTTATACTCATGGACTTGTCCTTAAACACTTCTATATCATTTTGCCATCCAATTATCTCTGAAAGTCTAAAGTAAATATTATTCTTTCTTCGAATGAAAAAATCTTGAATTTTCTTATTTTTCCTTGCCAACCAAACGATTGGAACAAATAAAACCAATTTCAACTGCAAGTACTCCAAAATAAATCCACGATGAAATGTGACATGACGAAAGATTTCTGGGTGGGCACCACCATGACGACGACGATGAGACGACGTTGTCTACTCGCAAGATCTTAAATCCCAATGCAGCACAGAGAGGAATGGATGAATTGTTTCTTAGTTATCTCTCCGTACTATGAGCACAAGAAGAGTTAAATCTCTGTTTTTATTCTGCCCTCTATCCACTGACAGCCTTGCCCTAAGCAGAGTTTTATTATTGTTTGGGCGTAGGCAACTTTCTCAAATGAAGCAAATCCTTTATGCCGCCGAGAGTCGCACGATTTGTTGTTACTTCATTATGTATGCTGAGAAGCACGATTTGCAATTATATTTTTACATATCGAGTCGATCTCTTAATGCAACTGCATGACAAGAAACAAAAAAAAAACGGGAATGCATCATTCATAGATTTTCAGATGTCCTTGTCAACCGGAACTTGAAATCATTTATTCCTATCCGTAAATGCATACAACTTCCCTTTGCCATAAAACTCTCATCCTCTCGAATGGCATATGTTACGTGGAAATCTTCAACGAGTAGAAATTTAGGGCACCAGGGGTTCACGTTGAGTTCACACACATACACACATCCACGCTTATAGAGTTTTAAACAGGCTCTCAGCCTATGTCACTCAACCAGAAAAAAAAACGGAAACAACTGTGAAAATTATGCCGCCTTTTGAAAATGGGATACTCGCAGCCCTAGTGCCCGTCCCCTAAAAATTCTGAAAATAAACAAAAAGTTCATCCGTTCAAGCGGTTGTGTGTGACCCTGTTCCGCTGGCATAATGTCAATGGCTGCATAATTGGCTGGTACACACACTTATGGACAATGTTTGAATTTGCCAAAAAAGATTTAAGGAAACACATAATTTCATTTTAAGATTCAGTGGCATAAGTTATCCGGAATTAATTAGATGTATTTCTGTTTAACTATCCATAGTTTCAGTGGTCTTATCGGGTAACCCTCCATGACAAGTGAACAAGAACGCAATGCAGCTGGCGTATCTTTTGTAAACACATTCACCCATACTCGTACCTTTGCGGTAACACTGATTTAATAATAATGCCATGAGCCTCTTTAAATAAGGACACACTTAATCTGCTGCTGATGGCATATGCAGCAGGATTCAGATTAGGGTTGTTGTCAGTCTGTCTGTTTTTCGTTCTACTTAACATGCATATGCATCAGGAGCAGCAATCTAACACAGAGGGGCCAGGAAACCGTACCTACATACATTTTCTTGTGTTTGTGTGAATTTTCGAAATTCGATAAATACAAAAACCTGTCTTGTAACATCCGCCGACAGAGCGTTCACCGTTCACTACATCTATCTATGTATGTATGCTCAATAGAAAAATAGTAATGTGTTCTATGCTACACTTTACCTGTTGCGTGGTTTTATGATTTCTAGACTGATAGGGTGTTGTAGATTTACTATCGGACCGCGTCGAACCGGATTGTCCCACGCGTTTTTTGTTTTATTTATTTTAGCTTTACGGTGCTGTTCTTGCTGCCTTAACTGAGGATTGAGAGAAAGTTGGATAAACGACTGTTAAAGTTCATCGTAGTTCGTATTTAACAGTGTACCAGTGCCAGTACCATGCTAAAAACAAAACGAGTTATCCGCCGCCGGCCTTTTGTGCGTAAAATGGTGAGACCAGCTAAAGCTATGAACTACGGTATGAATGAATGGTTTGAGGTAAAGTTTCCGGTCATTAGGAACATTTAATGTTTGATTGGAAATTAATTGTACGAATGGCCTTAGCATGATGGGAATGGTTATATAACTTTGTTGCATAGGTTGCATTGAATGGGTACTATAGTTGGTTTTTTTTTTTTGACTTAAAATCATGGAAAAACCATGGACCTAATGCATATGCGCGGTTGAATAAAATCAAAAGCAAGCTCTTGTGACAACGAATACCATCTTTGATGCATCAGTAGGTCAAACGAAGTATACTAAATGCGGCACTCTTGGATTGGATGCGACTGGTAGTTAACGTTTAATGCTATCTGGATTTATTCTACATTGTTAGAAGACTATTGACTCTTATATTGTAAGAGACAATATTTTCAGATTTAGTATATTTTTAGTATACATACATATGTATTGTGGAACAATATCTGTGCGTAAACAACGCATCAGCGCATCCCGGTGACACTGCTTCCAGTTGTCTAGACCAAGCGCTCTGGCACCCGCGATAGTTTGATCCTTAAAACTAAGGTTCAAAAATCCTCTTTGCTGGATAATTATTTTCCATCCGCTCGATGTGGCCGAGTTTTGCTTGTTTTGCGCTGCAGTACTATGTGTGCATTTTCTGTCACCTTTTTCCGGCGTACGCATTCATCATCATATCAAGGCTCTTTTTGGGTGGTGGCTGGTAGTCTATGGTGGTCTCGGCTAGCCAGGCGATCGCTGATCGGTTTTAAATAAATTATCATTGAGAGTAGCCAATTTCGTACGAGTACGTACTTTCCAGTTGCATACTCTCAATTCATAGTCCGTGAACGTTTCAGGTCGTGATATGGAATGAGGGGGCCCGTTGTTATCTGAGGCGGTGTCTATCTCATAATTATTTCTTTTTTACGTGGTAAGGAAACTACCTCGACAGCACAATCCCCAACCTAGAGAGCCAGATCCATTTTTTGAAACCCCTAGTTATCTGCGCCGGTTTAAACAGATGTCAGTAGCGCAGGGCCGATGTCAGTAGCCAATAAGGGCTCATTCACTTTTTTTTTCAAAAACCAGACTTTTTCTTGAAAATCTTTATCGGCCTGAGCTCCGAATATGTCGAAGAAGCCCAGAGAAAGTGTGTTTATGCGTCCGTTTGAAGCAGTGACGCCACCTGTGACTCTATCGAGAGAGTTCGTCCGCTGTAGTAGTTATATCGCTGCTATTTTCTCTTATTCAACATTCGCGCTTATAAGTTCAGCAAGTGGGGTCCGGATGGACACCAACCAGTATTTGATGACTGCCACTAGGAAGTAAAACAAGCACAATTGATGCGTAGTAACAGTTACGTCAGTTGATGACGTTTACTTTCAGATCTCCAAAGTTTCGCTCTATCTTCAAATGCACTTCATGTCCATAATTTACCCTAGAAAAGTACGGGTGTGAGTACACAGTCTTGTTGGACACCATTTCGAGTCTCACTTGGTATTCTCTATCGATAATGTTGTGTATCGGTGTATATTTGAAAGAAGTTGCAAAAATGTTAACTTTTGTGGTTTAAACCGTTAAACATCCTTCATACAGTACTAATTTGAATACTTTTCTCATTAAAACTAACTTTAACAAAAACTTTTTCACTCTGTTCCCATTTAAATGCACTGCCATGCAAATATTTACCACAAAATCCCATTAAAACTAAGAGCCCAGTCATAAGCATGCAACATTTGATGACAGCGGTAAGATTTCCTTATGTAAATAAAAGCAAAAATTCAATATTTACATTTAAACAAGTCACAGATCGTTTAAACACTATAGGGACTCAGTGTGAATGTTAAACATTGGTCCCATTCAATACATAATATTGACATACCACATTAACACATCCAACAGATTAGGCGGTATACATACATACATACGTTTTTGTTTAGTCTATATCTTCAAAGCGATAGAAAGCACTGCAATTATGCAATAAATGCCGAAGCCGTCTATATAATGTTTGAAGAGCGAACAAGAATAACTTGACCATTCTAATGACGTTCTCTTTTTGGAGACATGGTTTCAAGACAGATACATAAATACTTTTGTGAAGTGTTTGCCATATCGTACATAGTCGTATATAGCTCATTTATCTAATAAAGTTGACAGACTTAAGCTGTGATAGTCATTAATATTCGAGAATGTTATTGTGAAAATAAAATATTTATGACAACGTAGGAAAATTTGTAATAAATTCTGTGCTTAAAGGGGTTTTAATGGAAAATAATTTAAATTTCTCTAGACTTCCAAAAGAGCGAAAGATCTGCGACAAACATATGTAGGGCATTCAAATGAAAGTAAATAGATTTGAACCAATTGACGTTTATGTCACTTCATATTTGACAGATGTCAACTGACGCGTTGTAAATTCATCATGTGAAATTACGTACTACATCATGAACATGTTTTTATAGTTGCAACTTGTGTATGTATTAGCAACATTACCATTTAATGACTTGAAATTTTAGGCTGTTGTAATAAAAACAGTTCAGCGTTTATTAACTCACAAGACCTTAGTATCGGTGACGGTGCATTACTGTTGTGTTTGAAAGTGCTACTGACAGCTTCAACAGACACCATTCCCAGGACCGGGGTATGCCTCATGCTTACAGCAGTGTACGACTCAATCGATGCAAGCAATTTAACCTGTAGACTATGACAGTGTTGCAATTACAATAATTGGATGTTGGCAGACATTAAAAGTGACCCTGAATTTCGGAAGAGCTTCGAAATGAATGAGGTTATTACTTTAACTTCAGTGGTGTTCGAAGAAGCAAATATTCATGATACATTCAATATACAAAAGCTTTAGCATTATCTGCAAATGATAGTTTGCATTTTCGTAACGGAACGTAATTAACAAGTTCTGCAATATGTAAATAAAGGTACATAAAGGCACACAACTCGCATCAAAGTAATGTTTTGAGTATGATTGAGTATAGAAGGGGCCTACTGCTTAATGTCGTGAACGAAGGGCAGTTTTTGTTTTAGAACTTTTTTTCTGATACATATATTCTCAGATGTTTGTCAGACGTTGGCGAAGGGTGGACGCGTGAAAAAAATCACGTAACATAAAATTAGCAATAGGCTATAGAACAGAAATATGTACCCGTACATATGTATGTATGTAAATCTGAAAAACTAATCATGGAAATATCTACCCTTTGTTTTTCTCACGCCACCGGACATGTCTAAATCGTCTGATGGTGGTTATGGAACCTAACTAGGGGCCTTGACATACCAGGGTGGATGTTGGAAATGTTTTTCGTCAGTATCTAAGTTGATTCACATGACGCAGGATCCTTTCTTAATGAACATGCGAATAGTACTAAAACTTCATACATCGGGTGTGCTTTCATCTCAGCGGGATACAGCCTAACAGGTCATCCCCAGTTGTCTTAAATATTTTATTATTTAAAATGCCTGATCTAGCCTAGCCTAGTCTCGTTATAGCTGCTTCAATCTTGTGTTAGTCTGGTGGTTCAAAATGTAAAGGTGTCCCATCTAAATGCTCAAGATTAAATGAGTGATTGAATGAGGCTGTTTTTACCTATAGTCTTTTTGAGATTTTATAGAAACCTTCAACGAAAATTAAGTCAAGCATTGCTCATATTGTGGATACCGTGGCTCAAGTGGTTAGTGCGTTGGACTACGGAGCGAGGGGTTTCAGGTTCAATCCCAGGACAACACCTAAAATTTCCTTCACGGTCGCACCTCTCGCGAGCGTCTGACAAACATCCAAGAGTAAAATTGTCATGAAAAAGTTTCTCAAACTAAAAATTGTCTTTCGGAGACGACATTAAACAGTAGGCCCCTTCCATTCGTGTAAAGAATATAACACAACACGAATACTTGTGAGAAGTTAGGCCCTGGGTCTCATGAATCTTCGCATCAAAAATTTGTATTTGTATTGCTCGTATACCTAAATATTATCCTTTGTAAAGGGTTTTTAATTAAGAGCGCGCTCCCATTTTGTTTTTTTTTTTTATAAAACAGCTTGTATTTCGGTTTAAGTATTATCTATGACACAACACAACATCATTCGAATGTCTTCCATGGAAACGCCGGCACGAGTGAATGCGCAGAACCCTATTTTTCATGACTTGTTCCGGCGATACGCCGGCAATTTGGCGTTCGATGTTGGTCCTGACGTCGTCTAAAATCTAACTTATTGGCATAGGCAATAGGAGTTGCCATAGTCTCAGAGAAAAAAGTCAATTCACATGAATGAGGCGGCCCATTAAGTGAACCGTTTCTGGAAATAACACAGTCACCGAACTTCAACTTCAATAATTTGCAAACGTTGTTAAAGTGTGCACTTCTCCATGATTAAATAGCAAGTACAGACGAATTGAAACGTCAAGCAAACAGCACCTAACTTCACTTAGCTTAGTAACCCTATTGGAAGAATGGGAAGTTTGAATTAAAAACTTTTCATTTTCCTTTAACAAAATCTTAGGGTTCTTTGATTGAATGCGCATATAGCCATTGCTGGTCACGGTAGTACTTTTAAAAGTGGATATTACTTCCTTCATTCGACGCTTTTGGATATGTTTCCATCTAACTATCGCGATCGACTCGGCTTGGCATACATGACTCTAATCAGTTTTTCTTTCTTGTTACTTGCTTAGAGAATAGGTATAACAGCTAATAACCCACATATGTAGACCCCTACTCATCCCTAGTTCTCCTCAAAAGCTTACCCATTTACATCACTGCCTTCCCTGCTTGAAGGTAACGATGTATTGATCACTACGTGCGAAAATAGAGTGCAAATTAAACTTCTAACATCAGGGTCATGACAAAGCTTATCCGTGTGCAACCTAAAGATTTCAGTACATCAGGGATCAATCGAATATAGTTTAGTGTCTCCCCTTAAACCATTCCTAGTTGCGTTACATGATTATAAGATGATCCTAAGTGGAGAGGATGATATTCTTTAAAGGTTTAACCTATGTACATATTTCTGAACTTGCAACCAAACTTAGCCTATGGTTTACTAATAAAATTATTTTCAATTTTCTTTAACCCCATCTTCACAATTTCAATATCTGATGGGAACAAGGTAATTATTCCAGAGTACATACATAGGTCTTCAATTTCTTACAAGTGATCTCAATTTTACAAGTCAATAAATGTTCACTACACGTCGGCGCACTTAAAAACAATTCACCTCATTTCATTCATATCGCAACGTGCTATGTGCGACCAACTATACTCGTAGATAAGAAAATAATAAAGTAACAAACAGACTCCAGAGCTCCTTGGCTCCTACAGTCAGCTACACTCACATGTGTGGAGGCGTTATTGTCGGACACTCTCAAGCTTTAAAGCCTACATCAACAGCATGATAATCTTTCTTAGCTACACAGTTATATAGGTTTTTCGATCTCTCAAATATAAAAAAAATTCCTATCTACAACTGCGATTTACGTATCTAGATAGCGAAAGACTCCTATAACAGCAGAAGCCAAGTGCCCACATAAAATGTTTTATGTCTGCAACGTTTCAAGCCAAAGCCAACCGCGATGTCATTTGACTTCGATGGTGATCTTTTCCATTAGCTGTCCTAAGCTATTTGATTTTAATGAATTTTTTCCTTTTGATATACTTGCAGTATTAGTCTAAACCGCTGGAATAACATCATGGAACAAAAAAAAGCCACAGTTTACATTCCGGTTTGAATGTCGTGCAAGCAAGACAATACTGCATCTGAACATTTCCATGTTATTTTCTCTTCTCCTTGAGGTTTTTTATTTCTTGTGGGTTTTTTTTTTTGCTTTACAAAGGTATTCCTTGTCTAATAAAGATAATTAACTATTTTAGTATGGTTTAGCCGAGCTGTACCAGAAGGAAATACAATACGATGATGGTAGAGAAATTCACCATCACCGATACGGTGTGAAGTTGGTTCGGATTACGATTGTCTGAAATCTGATATGAGTTTAGGTTTTTCTTTTCCTCCCTTTTGTTGGTTTTTGAATGCTCTCGCTGATTAGATTTCTAATTAATTTCTAGTACCGAAGTTAATTAGAAACCAAACATCGTGTACATATAGATGCATAGATACATTTGAAGGCAAGCCTTGTTTTCTCATTTCTCTGTTCAAATAATAGCATCACTTAGTGTAAACAATCGATATTTCTTTTAGAAACAAATGGGAAAATTTTCTTTTCTTCAATTAGATATGCAGCGTTATGTATTTGACCGCATTCGGTTAATAATTTTTTGAATGCACTATAAGCGTGGACTTTAGATGCACGTTATGTAAATTATGAAAGAATTTGAAATGCATTTAGCATTAATTAACAGAACCGTTGTAGAGATGGGAAATCTTTTTTACTATACATGCAAACTATACATGCATATGATTATGTTACAAGCAGACCTCAAGGCAACTTATAGACGAGACTGAGAAAAATATTTTGTGTAGCTCACTACTAGATCCAGCTACTTCAATCAAGTAACAACATTGATCTTGAGTTTGGAAGTTTACACGATTTCTGATTTGTTGTAGAGGGTGTCATTAGCATATAGTTCAATACTTTAAAACCAGTTTAACGATAGGCAAATGATGCAAATTGGTGGATTAGAGTTAACAGATACTTCGACAGACATACATAGATCGTTAGGTAATAATAAAACTTTAAACTGGTTATTTACAGATAAGAAGGTAGAAGCAGACTCATTGTCATTGCCATGGTGAAGAACTCAGCTCTCGCTGCTAGTAGTATAAAATTTAGTAAGAGCTTTTGGATAAATTGTCTAAGAAGGTAAAGAGGGCATTCCAAGGTTTCTAAAACGGAGCTTGCAAGGACAAGAACGAAGGTATAAAATTAGAGAAGTGGTCGATGATGATTATGTGGAAAGACTATTTCTGCGGAATGTTACACAGAGACGATAGTCAAAATTCCTCTTTCAGGCACTCTGATTGATTAATAACTAAAAACAACCGACCGGAGAGAATTGGAAGCAGCAATAGCTAGTCTGAAATGGTTTGGTAGCTGAGCTGTTCAAGCTGTCTACATGAATAATAGGTTCTTTTTCTCGTCAATTGTTGTGATTATAGAAGCGTCACTCAACAAATCTTTCTGGTCAGCTTTTTCCTTAGCTAGCTATTTTCAGTAGAGTAAAATAGGGTCCACTTGGAGCCTACAACGAATAATAATGCATTGGCTATACATTGCGATAATAAAACCGATCATCATGTAAAGAGTATTGGTCTGGTGAGCAGCCCTGGAGAAGAAGTCCAACCTAATTATATTGGAAAAGATCCAACGAGTTACATGTCTCAGTATTACTGATGCACTGAGAACCTCTCCCACTGCAGCACTTGAAACCATGCTCCACTTACTCCTAATGGAAACAACAACTGCTCACCTGCTCAGCAATAAGACTGAGAAGCTCTAAACAATGGAAGGAGCAACACACTGAACATGCCCATCAACATGGGCTACAATTTCTCAATACCAGACAGAACTGAATGGACACAACGGGATGTCCTGTACCACAAATCGCTGTCAACTTTTACGAATGGGTCCAAACCCGAGGACGGAGTCGGTGCTAGAGTCTTATCCGAAGACGAGGCTCTTCTAGTTTAATAGCATAATTGTCCCCAACATCAAGGTCCCTACGTCCTATGTTAAATACCTTATTAATGCCGACGCCGACCACTTTAAATAAAACTAGGTCCTCCGGACTCCTAAAACACAAGAGAAAAACCCTCTCCAATATAGTTCATACCCTCACTGGACACTGTGCTATAGGAAGACATGCTCAAAGCATGTAGGGATGAAGAGGAAGTTGAGACCATCAGTCACCTCCTGTGCACGTGCCCTTCACTCGCCAACATCAGAAAGGCTGGATTAGGTGAATACCTTTTCAATGATCTAAAGGATCTCAACAACTCCTACACGACTAAGATTAGCTCCTTCATACAAATGAGTGGATGGTTCCCAGAGTAAGACGATGATCCACCAACCTTACACTTCCGCAGCACAATGGTCCTTCTCTGGTCTAAGTGCATTTCCCATCGAGGGCCGGTTTTGGGTTCTCAAAGATTTGGCCTATTTACGCGAATATTTGATCAATTAGTAAACTGCTTGACTAAAACCACACCACACATTACAAAATGTTTTAGACATTCGTACTATGTACATATATTGTAGGAAATTACTTGTTCGAGAGACATATGCTGCTAAAGTTGATTGGAATACCTAAGGTAGTTTTAGCTGGTAAAATAGGTGCAGTAGTTCCATGTCTGGCGAGTTCATGGAGCCTACAATTCCCTGGCATATCCCTAAGCCCCGGCAATCTACAAAGGTGAATATTAAACTACTCTGCCATCTCTAAGGGAAACAAACGCCAGTCTAGAGCAGCTTTCGAATTTTTAGAGAAAGATTGCAAGGATTTGATAGCTGCTTGCCTATCTAAAAAAAAAATCGGATATCTGTAGAATCTGTAGTGGATATCACGTCTTTCTTGAGCGGAGATAAGACTTCTTTAATCCATTAATTCCACCTGGAACACGCTACAATGATTAGGACGACGAAAGGATAGGTTTGCATTAGCTATTGTATAATTGTCAAGAGTTAAGTCGGGCATATTGATATTTTCAATATGCGATTGTCCGTCGAACAGTTTAAAAGTTTCTTCTATATGGGTGCTGCGTTAGCTTTCGGTTTCTCTATGTCGACCGTGGGTCATTTGTTATAATTTTTCTTTACATTTGCTGTATTTCAATACCTTTGAAAACTTGGAAGGTTTTCCACAGCGAATAGCTGGAATCCATTTCCGCAAGTGATTTGCTTGAGTCTTATGTTGCGGAGCACAAGTTTTACTGCTCTTTTTACGCGCTTTTCTCTTCTTCCTCATCAGTTCTTTTATTTCCAGGGCGTATTTCAAAGAACATTTGTGTCATGTAGCATACTAAAGGATGTGAACAAAGCGGTCGACTTGGTCATGCGGTGTTTTACGTAAAACGCTTAGTTCATAAGAACGGGTCATACAAAGATTTGGAAAATAAGTGTTTTGCTTTTTAACATACATACGTGTAAACTACATAGATATGTATCAATGTGCACCTATCCCCATTTACATACGTGACATCTTCGCAAAGCTTCTTCGAAAGCTGGACAATTAAAGATGAGTACAAAAGAGCCCCTTATGACACCAAAAAATCTTAAATGAAGCCGTACCTCAGCTGTGCAAGACGAGTCCATTATATTCCTATATTCTCCTTAGTGGAATATGTACATGACTGGAAATAATGATCATTACTCTACGTGCCTGTCAATATATCCAACTTAACGGTATTTCGTTATTAGCACACTAATAAGAATACCACCTACTATGGTAAATAATTAAAATTTCCTTTTAATTTCACCGCATATTACCAACAATAATTATCAATTAGAGCCGTCGTTATGCATTGCGGTAAACAGTAAAGAATTCTACGCAACGTGATCGGCGGCATGTGCTAAAACAATAATTTCTAACATTTCCTGGCCATAACTATTGTTTTCATTTGCCCTCCGGATTCATTTAGATCATACCTCTACAAATGAGTTTTTAAAGCAAACAATTAATATCAGTCAAATGAGTGGGGGACACACATCTAAACGACACGACCAGACATGGAATGAATTTTAATGAACTTTCAGTTCAATAATAGCCAGCCCCAAAAGAAACAACGCATAATGGGTAGTCGTCTACCCATGGAATTGGAACTGTACAGTGGCATTTTAGTGTGACATACTTTAGTATCCACCGTAGTATGTATGAATGTATCTTTTGTAAATCAATTGGGTGTGTTCAAACAGTTTTGTGTGTCTTATGAGCATGAACTCTTAACCCATGATGTAGAACGTGTAGTGCTAAAAATAGCTAAACACTGGAAGGAGAATTAAAAATAGGTGGACAAGACTGTTATACATTCTTATATGATGATACCCACTTAAGATACGGATAATTATGTCATAAGAAAATTCGTACTTCCCTTCTTGTCCAATTTAGAATGATTATGCGAACGGATATCCAATTAAAGGTTATTAATTTTTGCATCTCTGGAGTCACCAGTTTTACTAATCTCTAAGGTTCAATCTAGTCACTGGTCATTACTTAGAATTAAAATCCAGTGCAAAGGGCAAAGCGGTTGCTTCACACAAAGTACAATTGTTCCTCAAGGAATACCACTTGGTTGTAATTAATTCAATTAAAACCACTGGCTAACTCGTATGTAGGTTTCTCGTGAATACGAATTTCATCGTTTGCGTCACAACATTGAACAATAAGAAAAAAAGAACAACATGAATCATACACATGTCGTTGGCGCCTCTGAATCCATAATTTCCATAATTCCTATCGCAAAACATAACATTAACGCCAACCCTTGTAGAGAAAGAATTGCAAATTCGTTTTAGATTTATTATTAATCACATTTAACCAGCTTCGGGTGATTGAAGCGAAATCATGACGATGACATAAATCAGATCCAATCGAGCGTTTCCAGCACGTGATTCCTTAGTAGACAACGACGACTATGGGAAGGAAACCACGCAATAAATATAAAGATTCATAGGAACACAACGCGTCGGTCGGTCGTTGTTGTCGGCCAATTAGTATGATTCCCATACCCGACGATCCGGATGAAAACAACGACTGCTCCCTAATTTTGGTTGCAAATTTTTGTTTACACACAAAAAGTAAAAATAAAAGATTGTAATGATTATAAATCAACCCAGTTGTCTGAGACATTATGTGAAGGAAGGTTAGGTTGTACGAGGACTAGTACGGTACGGGGGAAGATGATAATGTGAGGTTATTTATGTGTTATAACACATTTGTGTTACATTTGTGGAAGGAAATGTTGTTCATTGATCTTTTTTTTTATGGGTCACAAATTCTGATTGATATTGTTAGGTTTTGTTATGTAAACATGCATACATTTGTATTGATTACGAGAACGTGTCCGAACCCATGTTTTCAACCTACGCAACTACATATATACATTTATACTTGTCACATTTCAGTTAATTCTATCCAGTCTGAGTAGACGACTACGGGCCTTCAATAGAATTTAGAGACAGCTATTAGAAATTTTTCAAGGAGTGGGACGCCTTAATTGTTGCTTATCATGCACTAGGTTTGAGTAAAATCTGTACCTAGAATTGGGGGTTAAATGTTAAGGTCAAACAAAATTATTACTTATCCTTGACATCCGATTTGAATTTTGAAGACATGTTTGCTAAATGCTGAGTGCCCAGTCAATTAGTGACACAAGAAGCATTTAATTGATACTTTGCTTTTTGTGACAGGTTAAAGGACACTTGGTTTCGATGTTCCATTGAGATATAAATCGTAGACTTCTTTGAGTGTTCTGTATAGGATGTGACATAGTCCAATGAACTACTAGGAATCTAGCTGTCTGGCGGTCCAAAATAAAACACTTCTACATACAGAAATAAAAGTGCCTTGCAATTGTGCTCCTACCGTCCTGTTTCTTAACTAACGTAAAAATTTGCAAGCCCAGAATCTACTCTTTTTTGTGAGTGAGTGCGTCAGTGCTCCCTAGAATCCCAGTTCATATTCTGAGATTTCAATGAACTTATTACAGAATCTACAGAGACCTTCTTCAATTATGGTTAGTTTCCTAAGTTGGTCCTTAAGTCTATTATGTCGCGTTAGGATACGTATGTGAGTTTTCATTAGTTTGCATACATCGTGGAGATTCATGCGACATACAATAATGTCAATGGACCTACCGATCGAGAATACAGAAAGTTCAGGTTCTGAAGAATCAACCTGAATGGAGTCTTGTCTTATCGGGGATGCCATTCTCCATTATTCTAGAGTAGCGCGGGACCCAAAACAATTATGGTGTCCAAACTAGAAATCGAACTCTGATACTGTTCTGGAAATAGTCGTCAGATAGACCAAAGCTCTCTACCACTTATTTCTTACAATAGAGCTCACGGCCATTAGCATAACATTAGCCGATGTCGAAGACAACTTATTGGTTTCCAATGAAGCTCAATATTATCGTCCTCCATCAAGTCACCAATATCAGAATTATGTACATACGTCTAGTTTTGGTACCATCTGTCAAAATTCTGCTACAATTTCTGCCTCTGATGTAATTTGGAATCTGATTGGAGTCAGTCCTGAACACAAAAGTCAATTTTAAATTTATTCAAAGACCGAAATTGTGGGGTTTTGCGTTAAATGACATACGTTTAAGATCGTAGGATAATTATCGCCTAAATTCGTCCAATGTGCCTAAGAATGTAGCTTGCTTTGACAGTGCTGCCCTGGTATATGTGTGTAGTTATTTTTTTGTGTTTGGTTGAATCTATGTTCATATAGCTGACACTGTGACCTAAAAGACATTGTATAAAGAAGGTGGAATGAACCTAATAGACGTACCTTCTTCCTTAATAGCAGAGTTCTACAACTCCACTGACCTAGGGGTGTATGTATGTACATAAGCATTTCTTTGTGGGAGGCACGTATCCTCTCACACAAAGAATGTGTTCCGATGATTCACACTCCTCCAAACATTCAGCCTCTGAGCACAAATTTAATTTGAGAAGGGTATAACCTCGGTCACAGTGGCCTATGAGAAAGTTCACCAGCTTTCTAATTTTTTCCTTGTAGGAAGAAGTCTTAAATAATCATTTCGATTGGGGTTAAAACTTGTCTATCTCTATTAGATAGCATTCACGATGAGCAGTTCGTTTAATAGAACATCCCGTACTTGCATTTTTACAGGTGATCCGGTCTTCCTTCTCGTCTTGAACCTGGGAGCTGATATTTGAAAGTTCTTTTAACTGGGATATAAGTATGTACATATTTATCCATTCGTTCGATGTTGCCAAGCTAATGTTGTCGACGTAATCTAGTCTGTTAAACTACGTTTAACGTTTTGTCTTAGGCGGTGAACAGAAGCATCTTTGTTTATTGAAAGCTTGTCCTTCGTTTTAATCTCGTTCACTTTCAGACTAACTCGTTTTGCCTATTCATCAGCACCCGGTTAAGTTTTACCACGTTATTCTGAGAATGCCTGATAATTTCGACAACATTCACGTAATTCAGCAGCTGGATGGACTTATTGAAGATACTGTCTTCCGTGTGAATCCTGTGTTCTACACACTATTTACCCTATCACGAGGTCAAAGAAATCAAATGATAGCGCGTTTCCTTGCTGAAATCCAGTGCACGCTTGGAAAGTTCTGAGAAGCTGCCTCAAAAATAAATACTCTCGTGTGTAGCCTTAAACCCGGTGATTAGGTTTTGGCGTTCGGCTTCACCTTCGTTGGTCTTATTCAGGATGTGACCTAGTTTGAAAATTCTGTCGGACTAGAAGCCACAATTACATTTGCCGATCAATGTTAGAGAAAGGCTTGAGATGTTCACTATGATATTTATTGATGATTGGCGTAAGATATAGGATCACCTTTTTGTGTAGGTAGGAAATATGAAGCTCAGGAGCTGTTTAAGCGTCATATATTCGCTTCTTTTCAGAGTAAATTATATAAGTAATAAAACGTCAAGATATCACATGAAGGAAACAAAACATAGTTGGATGTTCATAAGGATACAAACCAATCCCTCTGACACTGCCCAGTCCTATGTCAATTAAGTCAAAATCGGACATTGGGGTTTTTCATTCAGGGGATATGATAATGGGTCCTGCCACCCGTAACTGTAAGGTTAAAAATATTTCCTTTGTCGTATACTTAACTAAAGGGTGTCCCATTAAGACCGAATATTTTGAAATTGGAAAAAAAAGTGTTAATTTGAAAAGTTTTGATGTTTTGATTTTAATATGTGGACATTGATGTTATGTATGGAACACAATATCCAATAAATGGCCGCCGTGACTGATGACATTCGTTGGTCGTTGGTCCATTTGATAAACTATTCGATGACATTTTGGCATACTTCAGGCTCAATTGTATCAACGCCTCGCCGAATCTCGTCTTTGAGTTCAGGAATTGTTCTTGGGTTGTTGGCGTATACCTTTCCTTTCAAAAAACCCCAAAGAAAAAAATTCAATCGCGTCAAATTTCTCAATTAATCGTACGACTTATAATGCCGTAGCATTATGGTGATCGAAAAATCCATGACATTTTCGAACTACCTCCGCAAAAATTTCACCATTTCAGTAGTGGATTTTCACAATTTCTTCTTAAATGTTCACACATGACAGCTGTCAAACAACAACGCTGTACGACTTGACACAAAAAAATGGCGCTAATTTCAAAATAGGCGGTCTTAATGGGACACCCTATACTTAACTTATGTAACCTATTCCATACACACATACATACATAAGTGTGTACATACAGCTCTATATAAACGTTACCCCTGATTCTATATGTCAAATTTACATGCTGTCTGAATCTGATAAAGAGTGGCAGTGGGAATACTCTTGAATTGTTGCATGACTGAATTGAATGGGTGGAACTTTTACACAGAACGATTTTTTTTTTCAATATTACCCTTAATTGCCGTACAAACCCTGGTATAGTCCGTCTAAGTACCTACTTGGTTAAATCCATTAATTGAATGCTTTTGAAAACAAGCACTCAATCAATCATGTTTATCTTCTAGAAATGCTGGCAACGCAATTGATTTAATTGTAAATTAACGCCGCATGTTTAATAACATAATGACAGCCGGAACTCGCCCATGTGTCATTGTAATTTGAAATTGTTCATAAATCTGTACTGCAACTGGCTGCAGTTGTTGGTGTCTGATAAAAAGCATGTTGCACATCATTTGCCCATCAAATCACAGGCGTTGTACATTGTTATCAAAGCCGTCGTATGCCGCGAGCGTAATCATTTCAAGCATACCGAAAGCATAAATCAACATTCTGATATGGGAATCGATTGAAACTTACTCCACTCCACCGTCACTGAAAGAATTCCCTTAAATATGTCGAGTGCGTGTTCATGATAAAGAAAAGTGAACATCGAAAGGGATCCAACGCAATTAAAGGAATATTTCCTAAAAGAATCTCTGTCGGAAAATCAAAAAAAAAAAAAAAGAAAACATGGGAAACATTCCGACATAAGCTCCCGCACCACATAAAGCACTTTATGGTTTCGTAGAAGAACATTTCATTTAGCGTGAAATTTAAAAAAAAATCATTTACACACAAGAGGGGTGTGTGAAGTACTCAACACATGTAATAGAACATGGATCTAATGTGTAGATACTTCATTAACGCAATTAGACCCGATACAAGTCAAAAAGTGTACAACGACTTTTTTATGCTGGTTCAAGCAAATTATCGACATGAAATCAGTGTGAATTTTTCAATTTTCAAATTTTCCCGACATTGAAAAAAAAAACAACGAAACTACTTAAATTTTAATAATAAAAACCATCAATCCTGCTAGTACCATAAAATGCGGGTGAATTGTGTTAGTGTCGAAACTCGAAACAAGTGCAGTGTGTCTTAATTCCACAGACTGTAAAATCGAATAGAACGGCGGAAATTACTTCCTGCTTTTCTGTGATCTTTAAATGCCAATAAAAGATTTAGAAATTCGTTTTTGTGATTAAAATTTATGACTGGGTGTTAGGTTCTTTATTACTCGGCTGAATTCGATTTAATGCGTGAAATAAATTTTACTTTAGGGATTTCCCGATTTGACACCAAAATAACAAAAAAAAAAAAAAAACTAGGAAATCCTAACTCATCTGCAATATTTCGATGCTGTTCTAAAAATACCTGCGACTAAATCGGGCATCGTTCGTGTCCGACTAGGGAAAACCCTATGACACCAGAAAATTGTTTATGAATGCTTCATCGTTTCCTTATTTGCTATATAAATAGGTGGAGCCTGCATTTTGGACTGGAAATGTATTTGTTTTGCCGAGTGAAATAGTTTCTATTTCTGTAGGGGTATTCTGTTGGAGAAATTGTGGCATTACTCAAATAAGGAGCGTTTCGAATTATTCTTATAAAATGAAATTTGTTATTTTGCCAACAATGAAATTGTGATCCAATGACAATGGGTGAATGACCGATTGGGCTTAGTAATTTGAGTTGTTATGCAGTTTTAAAGAGAGTCTATGCAATAAGAAAGTAGTGCATTCAGATTTATGTGCTTTAGAAATATGCACACATACATATATGCATATGTATATGTAAGTTTAAGCCACGACAGTGTAGCCAAAACTATTTTATTTCTGTAAGGGCCGGTTTCTACAGAGCTCCTTATAAACCTCTGGGTTTATAAGAGATGAGGCAGCCGACCCATTTAAACTCATTGACATCCTCGAGAATCTGTACAAAAAGTATTCGAAGATTTTTATATACATACATATGTATCTACATATACTGAGTGTTATATCTATTTATGTTATTAAATTTTAGGTTTTACATGTCACAGCAGCTGAAGTATGGCAGGATTTTCAGTTAGGTTAGGTTAGATTGAGTAGTGTTGAGTTCATTATAAAGCACTAGGCACCATAGTGTGTCCTTCGTGATCGCTAGGAAACCTTCACGGTAAGAAACCTAAACCAATTTGCCCATACACTTTTTCTTTAGATCCTAAATGTGGCTTCAATATTCTATAATCTTAATCTAATAGAGTACTTCTCCAGATTTTTTCTGATCTAACACTGTGTCAACACTGTCAGAATGTTGGTGATTTTATGACTCCAATTGTGTCACTTGTGGGAATTCTGATCCCTTTTTGTCCAAGTACCTAGGATAATCTGACACTGTGCAACATTGTGCAACAATTCCTAACTATTTCAGATTTTGCGACATTAGCGCAGTCTGTCAGTGTAGATTGGGATATTTCTGTCAGATATTGATTACACATCAAGTACAGCAGCTTTGAGCACACCTTGAAGCTCCGCTGGGAACACATTGCGTGTGTCAGGAGTATATATGTATCTGACCCCGTATCTTCACTGGTCGCCTGCATATTGCAATCTGATTTTGTATAGAGACTAGAGACCTTCCTTTGCCAATCATCCTTTTCAAGGTACATTACTTTGTATGGTAATGTCTTCATAAATCGAAGTCGATGGTACCAAAAGGGTGTTTTCTTGTATTTTCAACTGAGAAGTCCTAAATCAATCTGTCTTTCCGGATTGACATGAAGGCAATAATCACTAGCTCATTTCCCAAGACTTTTAAGAGCTGATTCCATTATTTCACTCAATGTGTCTAGGAATTTTCCCTGAACTAAAATCACCACGACGCACGTCATGCACATATGCAGTGACGCTTACACCTGTCTTACTTAGTTCTTTAAGTATATCATCAATGACTAGAACCCAGAGACGGGCGGTTATAACGCTTCCATGAGAAGTTCATCTGGTGGCAGAGCCAATAGGGAATGCTTTGCTCCATGTTAAAACTTTCAAGGCCACGAATGATGGGCCTCCCTTTTACGTTGTTAAAAGCGCCTGCTATGTCTAAGAAGGAAGCTAACTCGAATTCTTTAAGTGAAGGAATTATCTCAACTACTTATTACAGCCCTTACTTCCCTCCACGCTACTGGAGTCTGAAAATTACCTTAAGCATGTTCCTAACTGTGGGCGCCGTGGCTCAAGTGGTTAGTGCGTTGGACTACGGAGCAAAGGGTTCCAGGTTCAATCCCCAGACAACACCTAAAATTTCTTTCACGGCCCCACCTCTCGCGAGCGTCTGACAAACATCCGAGAGTAAAACTGTCATGAAAAAGCTTCTCAAAATTGCCGTTCGGATCCGGCATTAAACAGTAGGCCCCTCCCATTTATGTGAAGAATATAACACGCACAGCACGAATGGTTGTGAGAAGCTAGGCCCTGGGTCCCATGGACCTGTTGCGCCAAAAATTTGTATTTGTATGTTCCTAACTTTGAGTAGGGCTTTTTGTAGCATAGGTGACAGAATGCCGTCAGTTCCTGACGCTTTGAACGGTGCGAATAACATGGTAGCCCAAGTAGATGAGTACCTGGAAAGTGAGTTTCGAGTAAGGATTCTAATACTTCCTCACTACTTTCAGCCCAGTGAACGAACCCAGCCCAGAAAGAGAACCATGAGATGTCTCTATTAAGCCATGAACTGCCGCATCTTTAGCCCGCATCTTCCGGAGTCTAGACGTAAAGTAGTATCTGCGATAAACTCGCAGAGTTGTTTCCACGACTTTCCTTTAGATTGCCTGATTAAGTACTTAAACTTTCTCTTGCTCTCTGTGTATTCGTCCCACGTAATATCATCCCCTACTACTTTTGCACTATTGTTAAAAAGCCTAACCTGCTTTCTCTTAGAGTTTAAATCTTTGGTCCAACAATGGCACCTCTGGACTTTTTTCTACAAATCTTCCCGTATGCTACGTTCATTATTTTACAAAGGTTGTTTACTACCTTATCTAAATCTTGGGATTGCCGTTGCGAATTGGACTATATTTAAGATGTTGCCGTACTATTTCTTGGTACCTGCTTCGGCTCTCCTAGTGTGTCTGTAGATATTACTGGGTAGAAAGGCATTTTCTAACATTTTGCATAATCCTGTCGGTTCTACTCTTATGGAAACAAGGCCATATACTTCTTGTGATTACCCAAGTGTCTAGGGAGGTCCATCTGATGTTAGCCTCCTTTAGGGCCATACTCACTGCAGGATTAATAACGAGGTGTCGGCGTTCTGATGTGGATTCCAAGCCTCTTGTGTCCAATTCGTCTGCCTTCTCATTACCTGGATATTCATGCCCAGGAATCCAACAGAGCGCAACCTTGTTCTGTTTTCCAAGATCCTTAAGCTCTTTATGACAGCATTTCACAAGATAATGAAAAAGAATGAATGAATGAATAAAAAAGATAATACTTATGGTATTGTCTTCAACGTAGTCTCAGGGGCGGCTATTGTCACTGCTAGGACCTCCGATGGAAAACACTGCTATGGTTCGGGAGGTGAACTGATTTGGATATGCTCAGCAGTACGCCTGCATACATCTTTGATCAATTTGTGAAGACAGATGTGTTGCGTATATTGGTAAGCTAGCCGCTTTCCATTTTTCCCTGCTCGGGAACGAGCTTGTGAAGGGTCTCTTGAAATCCAGGTACGGAATCAACTAATTCGTGGTAGATACATACATTTCATTGATATTTTTTTCAGAATCATACAATTATTGATTGACTTATTCTTAGGGCACTAATAGCAGTCGAGGCTTGAACGAAGATATCCAAGGGAATCTGATTGACGATAACCTCCAGTCCTGCAGTAGGTGTGGTCCCCACCACTTAAAAATTTGTAATTTTATAAATTTTATCACAGAAATGATAAATCATTGAATTTAATGAAAAACCAGAAATATCAACCGAAAAGTAAACCAACAGGAGAAATGTCTTTAAAATTGTCTCGGTGTAGTTCGTGATTTTTTAGCCCCTCGATATGGTTATTGTCGGTAATCCAGGGCTCTTGTATCAGTACGATTGATATGTCGTGTTTGATTAAATAAGCATGCACTAAGTCAAAAACGTCTGCGAAAGCAAATAAAACATCACAAATTCATGTCTCGCTTTAAAATTTTCGACTTAGTGCTTGCGAACGACAAATTAGCCGCTAGTTCACTGCCAAATTGTAACAGAAATAGAAGGTAAAATCTTAAGCTATGTCTCAGTCTACCTAAGTTTTCGCTAAATCCTGGGGATTTTCCATAGGATTTGAGTCTATAAATCCCATCTAAGTCCGAGATATATAATAAATCCCACTTAATTCCTCACATGTCATTTTCGTGTGCTGACAAGTATTTACTTCCAGAAATTATAAAAATATTACCAACTGTGACCATATTCTTGACAGAAAACGTCAATATATGTAAATCCTAAATTTCCTTCCGTAAATCTAAATCTTTTTTCGTTAAATCCTAATAAATAGTTTTGGTGTAGACATATCATTAGGTATTGCACTGCCGATGCGCAGCAAATAAAGGTACATTCACAGTTCAGCGACCTGAGATTTATAAGGGCGCCATTGATAATTTTACTATTCCAAAAGAACAGAGCTTAATTTATCTGTGAATTTGATAAAAAAGTAAAATTTTGATTATTTTTTGTGAAGAAACTAACAATTTGCTGATTTTTCCGCAAATAGACGAGTACTTTTTGCGAACTGTCAAATTTTATTCACATTTCACACATGTAGGACGCTATTCACATTTGCGAGAGTCACAATTCTTTTTTTGTTCTTGGTGGTCGCTCAGAGCTTGTATGACAAGTAGAATCGCAGATCGCTGCGAACAAAAATGTCAAAATTGGCGAATATTCGCTCGTACCTATTGGCAGATCGATGAGTTATAAATGGACCTTAAATCTTCACTCAACTATTTTCTATTTCGTACCCAATACAGAAGTTGGAAATCACTACATATTTACTCATACATACATATGTATGTACATATTAATAGCAGATTCAAATTTATATATTTAGCTTTAAATGTACATTCCCTTCCCTATTGTCGACAATGTTTATCTTTTATTTTTGACAATAAACAAAGTAAATTTCCAGTCAATATACACCTAATCATCTACTAACGAACTTACCTTCTTAAGCCGTATTTCCGGACAACAAAAGATCTTATGTTACAAGACAACAAAGGAAATGCATTGAAATGCATTCCAAAGCCGTAAACAAACTAAACATAAGCGGAAACCAAATAAAGTGTCACAACTGCTCACATATCTGTCAACATCACCAAATCTATCGTTGCTCGGTAAAAAAAAAAATACAAAAAATACCAGAACCAAAAATAAACAGCAAAAGAAACGCGACGAAAAATTAAGAAAAAAAAGGAAAAGATAAAGTGAAATAGTAATTATAGACGAACCCCGAAAAAATGTAACAAAATATATTGGAAATTTTATTTTTGGTATACAAGTACATAAAGCACCAACAAATGTATTAATTACAATTCCAGCCATCATCGGCAATCGAATGGCTCTTTCTTCCTAATTCCTAAGAGGGCATTAATACCCTCACTGTTGGCGGTATATGGAAGATCTAACGCCTGCTTACCATCAGCGTGCCACCGTCAGCATTCCATTAGAATTTATCGTTCTGCATTGAGCCCTCAGGTCCCGGTACCATCAGATTAATGCTAACGAAAGGACGCTGGGGCCACGATGACGACGACGTCGACGCCGAATGTTTATAAATGTTTTTGGGGGCCCTACTACGTATGTACGTACATATAAGATGGTATTTGGGTGCACGATGAGTTGCATTTGTTTTAATTAGGTGCAGGGAGCGTGTGTTTATTTAGTGTCAGCCTAAGGCAAGAGACATACTCCAAGGTGTGTGTTGTTAAGTGCACTATTTAGGAGAACAGCGTGTGCCTCATCGTCAAAAGCACACGCACATGAGTGGTTAGTATTTTTAGATAAGGACACCCCGATAGAGATCAAGAAATTTTAAGAATTTCAAAGCAAAGCCAACTGATATAGTCTCGGTCTCGGAAAATAGTCGTACCTACATACTGGTATAATAAAAATAAAATTCCACCCAAAGTTATGTATGTAGGTACTACATACATCCGAGTATTTTGTACAAAATTTTCGTCTGAAACTTTATACAAGGCAAATTGTTTTACACCAAAATGAAAGGACAGGATAGGGCTTCCTTCAAGATCTACACACATGGGAATCCTTACAATCGAGAGAGGGCAAAATATAATTCCTTTTGGGGTAATATTGTTCTAAATGGTGGATAATAAAAATCTACCTGTCAGGATATTATGTCGTTGTACTTGCCGTTGTTAAGGCGTTTTCATAAGTAATACGTGTTTTTGTACATACATATATGCCTTCCTTTGGGGCAATGTGTTTGTTTGATGATGTAGTAAAAACAAGTTCAACCCCTTCGTGCACACTTCGTTTAAAACATTCCAGAGGAGGTGAAATGCTTCAAGACAACGACGACGACTACGCTACTTCTTCTAGATATGATTAACTCGACATTTTTTCTTCCAGCAGCTATCATTTTTCATATTATTATGCTAATGTGTTATCCCATGTGCAGTCGTTAGTGTGTTATGTAGTACGTGCGCTGCCGTTGGCCTGTGCACGCTATGGTGTGTAACATGAGCTGCTGTTGAAATATTCACTGCATTTGTATGACATTTATGATCAAATTGGCATTTTGCATTTCTGTAATGCAAATGGTTAAAGGTGTACCGTGCACATATGGCATTTGTATTTCTACAATTGTGCTGCAAGAGGAATACTACAAACAGATACATATATACTTAAATTATGTATAAATGCATTAATCATTGGAATCTGGAGATGGATGTTATTTCGTAAAATACGTTGAATTTAAATACTGAATATAATCAAGATTCCAGTATCTGGCAACTGTGCCGAATAAATGTTATTTAAAATATAATTTCTTTTATACATAGGGTGGACCAACTGTTGGTTGGTCTTTTTAAAGAGGCTATAAAAACCAAAAACACTGTTGCTTTATTGAAAAGAGTAAACCATCCGATTAATTATGGAATTTTATTTTATTCAAATTACTGTGCGACTGGCTTGGCAGTGGGCCATCCTGTCAACCCAATCGTTTCTGGATTTTTTGCATAGCACCGATCTTTAATGGCACCCCACAAAAATGGTCCAGCGGCGTCAAGTCAGAGCTCCGTGCCGGCCGAACAACATCACCAAAACGACTGATTACACGATTATTTAATTTAGTGTACAATAAATGAATTGTTGCACGGCTTGTGTGGTACGTATCCCATCTTGCTGTGACCATAGCTCGCCCAAGTCCAAATCCTCAAATTCTGGCCATAGCCTCGGTAGCTTGGAAGAAAAATGGGCCAATAATGTTGCCTATCCAGCAACCTGCAAATATCTGCATTATTCTCCGTTGAGCGCACAGTACGAACATGGTAATATGTTAGGTCATCAATCATTAAACCAGTATCACGAACTTTTATCACAAACTTTAGTACATCAGCTGCAGTCGATGCATTATTTTGACTGAAATTTCTTTTTAAAATTCGCACTGTTTCGTCAACACAGCATTCAATTTGGAAGTATTTTGCAATATTTAATTGTAATGCTGAGTTTTTGTCAATTTTTTGAGCGCATAAGAGCTGTCAGTGTCAAAATAACATATGATTCAAAAAGAAACCAACAGATGGCCCACCCTATACATATAGTGACAATATACCTATGTATTTACAGTTGCAACAAAATTTGTTCTTGGAAGCTAGCCTAACGTGTTTTGTCAAAATTCAATTTTATTTCTTAACATAATTTCCTTAACTGGATATACTTAGCTTGATGCACAATGCTTCAACTTTTTTAAGCCGTGTCGGAGTAGTGCGATTTATTGAACTCTGCAAAAAACAACCTCTGATGCGAATCTCTTACCTCCAAAGCATTTCTTCATGTTTGTGAGCTGTTTTTTTTTTTCATAAATCCTTCGTTGAATCTATCCAATAACTCTGCATAGTATGCGCCGGTAATTATGTTCCCTTTTTCCAAATAGTCGATGTATATATAGTATTGGATCCGAGTTTCGTTTGCGATTGCACTTGAACATGGCCAAACATGCTTCGAAGTGGTCATTCGGGTCCGGTTTTGGTCCAGACAGCTTTTCTCATATCCAAATAATTTTTCAAAACTTTGTGCATCAAATTATTTGAGGTACCTACCTCGGCAATCTCACGCACTTTAATACTCCGATCGTCCATCAGCATAACATATCGACCATTTCTGATGGAGTGACCTCAATTGGACATTTTGTGCCGCATCGGAAATTTCAAAACTATTGTATCCACAGCAATTTTGATTCATTATCACTTGTCTATCGGACTTGAATCCCAGGACTGTGCAGTCAATTGCAATATTTTAGTTTTCTTTAAGCAAACCTCTACAACTTCTTGGAGACTATGCTTACTAAGACACACTTCCTGGATTTTAGACACACAGTCATCTAGGCTACCGTGTTAAAGTATCTTTGACTTATTTGGAGCTTAATTGAAGAATCTTCGACATAAGAACCATTGAACCGTCGAACGCTCATTAAAGAGATTTTATGGCTTAAAAAGCTCGTCCGATTGGTTTTGGAGTGAATTTCTTTTCCATGTATCCTGTTCCATACGGCAATTTATTGTTCTTCCAATTTTAAAAGGAGCCGCATCCAGAAATAACTCTTTCTTGAACACTTCCTGCCTAGAATTAAGTATGGAGAGTTGTTTTCACATCACGAAATTAGTTTTCCGCAATTATTATAGAATATTTACTACTTTTTTACTTAGGTCTAGTAAGTTGTCCTCAACGCATGCGCGTCATCATGCTCCTCGATAGTTTTTCAACTTGTCTCCTTTGTGCGACCCAGTTCTTTACCAAGCTAAAGATAAAGGAGTCTACGACTACCGAGAGCTCATTTAAGGTTAGATACGGAAAGTACTTATAGGATTCTGTCATTACGATTAAGGCAACGCGTTTGTGTAGGCGTTGCTCATGTTATACAGCGGCTTTTCAAAATCTTTTAAAATTTCTTCGCATACAGAAGAAACAGAAGAGTCAAGATGGCTGTCACAGTATGCGTTAATAGCCTCCATTCTTAAAATAGCTACAAGTAATTTAACTGACAACCAACCAGAATGAGAAAATTGTGGTCCCAACGTCAGTAGTTTAAGAATAGCGTGGTATACTGTAGGACTAAAAACTGAGAACGGATCGCAATTTCGATCTAGCGGTTTCTCGGTAGCGTGCAAAATGTCTACAAAACTAAAGACAATTGATTAAAGAAATGGGTTTGGTTGTTGCAGACACTTATTAAGAACCAGTAGTAGTAATTAAAGTCACACAGAGAAAGTGTTTGAAGAATCTCTTCGATCGTAGAGTTTTCGAATGCATAG
Organism: Xylota sylvarum; assembly: GCA_905220385.1. Classification (NCBI taxonomy): domain Eukaryota; kingdom Metazoa; phylum Arthropoda; class Insecta; order Diptera; family Syrphidae; genus Xylota; species Xylota sylvarum. Next base: position 64,057,715 of record LR999958.1, on the reverse strand, counting down.
ATATTCAAACACCTATGTATTACAATACTGGATGCAATTAGCTAAAGATACGGCTTGCATAAAAACCCTGTAATTCAATGAGGTAATTGTAATGTGAGAAGCTTCCGATGGCCTTTTTTCCAAGCAACACTTATATTCCGCAGACTAAGCTGCAATAAAACATAAAGAATGCAATTAATGACTCTTACCGAGCAACACTCAACCTCTCCTGATGAATGCGAACCAACCTTGAGACTCAATACATACGGGGATACTTAATTAGAGATTTCGCCAAACTGCTTGCATCCTTCTTGATGAAACGATGATGATCATCAGAACCATAAATTCCGTTAGTGGAACGTAAAACAAGGGAAGTCTGCTGATGTACGCTCATGCTAAAGGCAGACTTATTGCCCACAATCCAATAAAATCATTGATTGCCTCTTAAGCTGTTCCCCACCGAGTGCAAAGGAGATGATAAGCATCATCAATACAATTAACATGGAATAAATTATTCGGTCTTGTACCGTTTTTATTATCCATCTCAAATCGCCGAGAGAGAGAGAGAAACTAAGCTAATGTTTGCTTAAACGAATGCCTTTCTTTTGCCAGCGGCCACCAGCGCGACTACCATGTCACTCGGGGGGCTTTGTGGTTACACAGTGCCGGAATAATGAAACATTACTCTGTGATTGCAGTTTTCACTGAGAGACCGTGCTAATGACTAGCAGCACCCAGCACCAGCAGCAACGACGACAAAATTCGCCAAATTGAAAGATAGCCATAACCACCAAGTCTATTGCCAATGTGTGGCATCGCATTTACAGCACCAAACAACTGCCAGTCTCTGGAGAAAAGTACAGATGCGGATGTGCATCCCGAAACAGAAATGTACAGCAGCTTGTGTTTGGCTTGTGTGACGGTTTCTCTTGATTTTAGTAAAGATGTGTCAGAATGATATGACCACCACCATTGCCGGTGCCTTGTATTGCGGGAAATTTAAGATGATTTATGGATATTTGGTACCAGCATGCGCTCCTTCTGAAAACGAGGATTTCTTATAGTCATGCATACATATAGTAGTATATACATATATATTTAAGTGAACCGCCCCACATCAGCATGTCAGCATGCGGCACAAAAGGTGAATCTCGTGCCAAAATTAATGGACAGGGAGCTAGCTAATTTTTGGTTTTCGGTGCCATCTCTGGTGGCTATGGAGTGGACATAAAATTTTTGGTCAACTGGATGATGTTTCAACCTCGGACGTGACCAAGATAAGTTTGCTGCAGTAGTATTTTTTGTGCTGGACTCTACATCAAGTTATTGCATGCATGAGTTGCATTTTTGCACTTCGTTCCGGGTATGGGCTACCTCAAAGGCATAAATACTTGTACATACGTACATAACCACAAATAGTGATCCAGGAAAAGAGCATATTCATCTTTAAAAGATGATGGGAATGGGAGAGAGTTGGGTAGTTGATTTAAAATGTTTACTTTACATGTATTTATGTACTTGTTAGGTAACACTATTATGCGTGTCTAGGAGAACACAGATGGATGGATGGATGGAGCATAGTTTGTTTTATAATAGATTCATGAGGGAAATATGGAGTATTGTCGGTATGTATGTAGCCTGTAGTAACATCTATGGACGTAGATAGAATCTCATTTAATGGTAAACCAAATCGGATTACTGCATAAACTCTATATTAGTTGGATTGGAAGTAAATGAAATTAAGACCACAGATATTACTATGCAGATCTTTTGATGTGTTCCAGTGGTCGCCAACCAAGGTTTCCTGTTACGACGAAGTGCATCTACCCTTTACACACTAGCTTTCAACCCATGTAAATTATTTGAGTTATAGGTATGTAACCTGCCTCAGATTAACAGTGTAGGACGAGCTGAATCTTACTTTAGAAGGCCATTGAGTTTGATTAAACTCCACACTCCAGCTTAACGCACGTAGTTGCTTTAGGTTGCTATGTATATTTACGTCTTCGTCCACCGTTGCCTAAGGTTTTGACGTAATCTAATCATTGCTAAAGACCAATTAGTTTATTGATAAGGTGATCACAAAAATTAGTAGACATATATGCCATTGTAAGTGATGATATGGATACATTAGCCTCCGCAGTTAGCGCATTTGGGAGCGTGGTCTTTTTTGCGGTTGATGAAGCAAACGACACTGGATTTCTTCAGATCACACTTTCTCTTCGAACCGTAGTTATTAAGTGAGCTTATTTACTTAATCAATTCGGTGGTTAGATCGTCCGCCGTCTTCATCTAAGAATGAATCACAGTGTCCGTCATCGAAGTTTTGGCTCTCGTCTTACTTTAGCAGTCTGCAGATTACACTATACTTTTTTTCAAACTCAAATGAGTCTCCAACTAAACTTCACTTGGTTCATACTACCAATTACTTAGTTACTTTTCGCAACGTGCTTTATTTTTCTCAAACTCATTTTAAAGACCTGAATTCCCGCTCGGCACTTCTGTTCCTTGTTTGCTTCATAAAGTACAGAATCTTCTGCACGGTGTACTTTCCATCTCGCCTTAAAGTGTGACCAATTCTTTGACTATAGACTCCAGGCCTGTTTTCGTGTGTTCTTTCTTCATCTTTGGAGGTTTTTCCTAGTATTTTAAATCCTTGGCATATAATATGGTATTTTCACTCCACTGCACGTTTCACATTATTTCTCTTCGTTGAAGCAGATAGTGATCACGTTTCACATTATTCCTCTTCGTTGAAGCAGCTAGTAATCTCTTCTTTTCGCCCACACATGTTTAGTTCAACCCTCCAGCTCCACGTTGTTGTTGGCTTTTGGCTCCATTTGTTGCCTGCAGTCCTCCTAACACCAGAGGTTTCGCAGTTGCTTGAAATTCCTCGCATCTTGGCTTGTTGGCACTGATGCCTCTAATCCTCTAAATTGAATACTAGATGTCTTGAACTTTAGATTGGTGTGGTTATGCAGATTGCAATGATTACTTCAGAACCTTGCGATCATGGCTGTATTATGGAAAACGTTTTTCATTACTGCGTGTCAACGTGCTTTACACATGTATAACCTCTTACTTTGTCTACAATCGAGTAAAGAAAGGAATCGATGGTGGTTGTCCAAACTGCTACTGAAAAGGTGTCTTGCTTCCATCATCATTTATGAACAGTGTTCTTCAGTTGGTCGATACTGATTATTTGTGTGGATATTCGGAACGATAATCTTATTCAGGGGTGGCGACATTTTGGCAAAGTCTATTTGCATTAGACCGATTTGTGGAGACGAGGCATTTTGCCTTCTGGTTGTGAAACTGAAGTTGTCGATCTTGTCGGTAAAGTAGTGTGTTTATTTTAATGTCATAATTTTTGTAGGCGCCCTTCGTTCTATGTCTGTTCTACACTGCAACTAGCTATGATTGGAAAGTGGCAGCATACATTCGCTCCTAAATTTTAAGGCTTCTTCTCTTAGTCAAAAACTGAAATATGTACGCAGTGATCTATACTAATTACCATTATCCTTGCAATATCTGTGCGAGTTTTGTTATATAGATCTTGTGTTCTGTACCAATTGTAATTAGGCCACATCTGCTTTGATATGACACAGTTTCACAACCCATGTCACCTGATATTCTTTTACAATCTATACTCCTGTAAAAAGGCCATAAGAGGAGCTGGGAGGCTGACGAGCTCGTCAGACAGGGTACAACCCATAGGATCATTTCGAAGTGGCGGAACCTGGGTATCCCCCTCGCTACAAGTAAACTCTTACTAAAGCTGGACCCTTTTAGCAAAACCAACTATAGATGGGAAAATCTATCTACTTGCAACATTTTACACAGATTTCGGCTAGGCTTGATCTGAAACATAGTGCCGAGTTGGTTCTCGTGGCCATCACAGAGTAGTCACGTTATAGGTGTTCTTACTGAACACTGTCTGATAAGGTAACATGCCAAAAGATTGGTCTTCTTTTCATATGACTTCTGCAGAAGCTGTAGAAATGAGGAGCAGGAAGAAACCTTTCTGCATCTCCTATGCACGTGCCCAGCTCTGTCCCAAAAAGACTTCGTCTAGGAGCTCCCTTCTTTGACAACCTAGGCGAACTGGCGTCATTAGGTGTTACGAGCCTCCTTCGCTCTATCCAAAGCTCCGTTCGGTTTAGTCCCGGATAGTCAAATGGGGTGATCCCATCACTTGTGCAGACAGACTACTCTAACCTAAACCTAAAATCAAATTCAAAATAGGAAACCCTCTCGCAATATGAGTGTAAACATCACTTTTTTGTGAGGATATGAAGAGTGTGCTGCCTATGATGACTCAACTCGTTAAGTCGATGAGTCGATTAGCGCATGAAGAGGTATCTCACCTGTAAATTATTGCTTGTGGCAGCATCTTAAGACACTTTTAGATACGGTCAAAGTCGAGCATTATTTAGGTTTATCGCACGCAAATGTACTTAACTTGCTGTGAATTCTTTTAAAAATTTATATTCAAGTCTGTATGTATTCGTATCTGACTTACGTAGTATCTTTAGGATCAAAGCATTTGCTTTGCTTCTAAAACATTCCTCGTATATACATACGTATATCTTCAACCAAATTAAATTTAAATTTGAAGCAAAAACGAAGAAAAAAGAAATTAAAATTATGATTACGCCTGACATCTTTATGAACGAAAACCTCTGTCACTTCAGAAGAAAAATAAAAAAAAAAAAAAACTGCTGAAGTGATGAAATATTTATATAGACAAGGTTCGTCCTGCAAACCCCAGACACTTGAGCCCACGTTGCTATCCCATAAGCAAGTAGATATATACAAATACTCCACACAGCGCAGCGTTGGCGTTAATAGGGCAGAGGGTAGGCAAAAATGGAAAAAAAAGAAATAAAACTCAAAATATGATTACGTATGGCAAATACCTTAACCTCTAGTCAGATAGAGATGTAGATACATACATGCATGTCTCCATCTCGAGACCATGAAATATTAATTTTCATTCTTCTTCAGTTGGCACTTATGGTACAATAGGAAGCTATTGTGTTTGGCATTAAGAGAATCCCTTGGGCTGTATAAACGTTTTGTAAGTTCTTTTGTTGTCGGTGCTATGATTTTGAGATGACCTCGAACCGAAATGAAAACTGGTTTTTGCTTGTTGGAAGCCTAAGGATTAGCGAGGAAAAATAAGTGAATGGTAATCACATTCCTTATAACCTGTGATTATCATTCAATTGAAACATTCGCTATACTTAAGGCCTAGAGGCTTGTGTCAATTAAACAAACATTTCATGACGCAGTCATGGGTGAGTTAGCAATAACAACTAGACTTGCGGCAATTTATTGAGAACGTCTACAAGAAAATGCGAACAACGTTAATCCATTGGAATCCAATTAGAAAACGAAAACTTTAGTCAGATACATAATTCATTGTCGATTGACGTTGTTTATGTTGCAAGTGGTTCATGTAATGTGTATCTGGTTATCTTTAACCCATTCTTTGATTTCCAAATAAGCTGGTGAGTGAAAAGTTTAGCAGGTTTAAGGATTGACACCCTATTCGGTGTTCCCGAGGGTTAAAGTATTACATGTAATCCACAATAATATAGAAAAAGGGCACACGTTTGGTTTAGCGGGGTCCCTGTGTAGAATTCACTTAATCAGGAGCTTATACATTTGTGCTTTGGTTGGTATGGCTAAGAGAAATCCAGTATGTTGGGTTGGTTGGGTTGTGTGGTTGGCCCCACTCAAGCAGGAATACACTTAGACTACAAGGAAGATTCATTGTAATACCACGAACAAAAGAATCGGATTATTAGCACCACCGGGACCTATACATGTAGAATTCCCATTTGGAATAAGAGGTAGGGCCACTAGTATTGGTGTTAACTCATGGAACCAATCTGACCCAGAGACAAGACTTTTAATTTTGGTTAAGTCATGTGTGGCTAGATTACTCAAAGCTGATAGAACAGGATAGGTACACAAAAAGTGCGCCCTGGTTTCTTTCTTCCTCTTTCTTGTCTCTACAGCTTCTACAGAAATCGTTGAAGCGTTGAATGTGTGCTTACCAGACAAATATCCATGAGGGATCCAAATAAAAATCTTGTTTCCTATAACGGAGATAAGTCTTTTGGTTTTTCTAACATCCAATTTTGGCCAGCTTAGATGAGTGGCATCCACTGATCTTATTTAACCTACTGTTTGCTATTCTGATGGCTGCAGTATCCATTTCTAACTTAATCCATTTAATAACTACTGACGGTAAGTCCCTATTGTCGGCGAGGTTACTCCGTCTTTAGCTGTCTTGTCCGCTTTGCAATTGTCTGGAATATTCATTTGGCCTGGAACCCAGTACAGGAATACGTCATTAAAAGATCGCTACATTGCCTAACCAACTTGGGTCGGTTGGAATCGCCTTGGAATCGCCAACTATTGGCGATTCCAAGGCTTTTACCGCTGCTTGACTGTCTATATAAAGTACAATAGGGGTGCAATCTCCTGAGTGAATGGAAATCCATTCCGCGGCTTCTCAGTTTGCTATGATTTCTGCTTGAAATACACTGCAGTGGTCTAACCATCGTTTGGTGATACAAATGTTTGGTGCACTGGAGAAGACTCACCAAACGTTGTCTTGGATCCATCTATGTACATATCTGTCACACATTCTCCTTGACGTTAACGTCTTAATAAAGGGCTATATAGTCGGAATTACTAGGAATAGTGTTATGGCCGTTTAGAACACTTAGTGTTTGTATCTAATGCAAAGGGTTTAGTTAAGACCGCCCCTGATTGCTGATCATTTTGCGATAAATTAGAAAATTGCGTTGTTGGAACCGAATGCTAACATAAATGAAAAAGGATAATTTGTAGAACTTGTGAAAGCCTGTACTAACGTATGATTAAATAGCAAGTATAGACGAGTTGAAATGTATAAAAAAAATTCAGCTAACTTCAAGCAATACCGAGAAATTATTTTCGAAAATAGGGCGTTCCAAATGAAAACCTCTTTATTTCTTCCTCATTAGTCAAAGATTATTTGAATTACCCACAGATGTATCCCAGAAATTCTGCGTCAAACCGCCAAAGGGTGTGTGCATTACCATCAGTTAATAACCTCTCATCTGAAAAAACATAACTTTGATTTATTCCACTTGAAACCATGCATAAGTACTTCCTCTTCCCTGCACGTTTAACACTACCAATTCATGCGAGATCTCTGTGAATGCACATAGCGTAAATGAGCTCAAACGTGTGTGCACAATCCAAGACGGATTAAAACAACACGTTCCAGAAGGAATGCTACAGTTTTTGGTTTCATTGTTTCTCGGCCTTTCTGTCTGTAGTGTAATACAAAATTTCGTTAAACTAAAAGCAAACTTGATCACGTTCTTCAGACGAAATGCATTTATAAATTATTTATAAAGAAGTGAAACAGGAAGGAATTTTAATTCTCAAGTCTAGTCGCATTTATTTTTAGAAAAGGAATAGAAAAAGTTTATTTACCCACAAATGTAGATGGCAGAACGGGGTTACGTAAATATTTACGAGTTAATTTTAAAACCAGGAGGCAATATAAAGATTTTACTATTACTGAGCGATCTGCATCTATATCACGATGTAATGGGGACTTAAACCTAGAAATGTCATGTAAATGATTTTTTATTGAGTTTGACGTTTCATTTTCTTTGATTTATGTTGGAGTATTTGTAAAGAACAGGTGAACAACAAGTGCATTAATAACTTTTTAGCAGGACATGAACTTGAATTTAATTGATTTACATACCTACACAAGCAAAGTAGAACGCAGAGGCACCATCCTTCTTGTCAGATTTAGTACCTGAGTATCTGTCAGACGTGATATATGTTGGATTCCACTGTTTAATAGTGAATAAGCAGGTTCCTGGCTAAAGGTGTTTGGTTGAAATATAATTCAATTTTATATGAATAATAAATAATTTTATATAGTCGGTTAAGTACACTTTAAAATTATTTAATAGCCATACTACTGAGTTTTAAAAACTATTGTTCAAAACAGGAGCTTTAAAAGGAAAAAATTCCCGGTGCCACAATATTCTGGCTTATAGAGAATATGTTGGTATGTCCCAAACCGATCTTTCGTCTTTTGAGCTAAAATTCATTGAACAACTTTTTAATGATCATTATTTGAACCTTGAATTTCATTTTAGTTCTTTTGTGATTCTAGACACAATGAGCATCTCAGAGCTTTGTATCTGACAACTTGGAGAAAACTTGTCAAATGCAAGTAAATGTTCAAGTAATCCATATGGTTGTATGACTATAATCAATTCTAGAATAGGTTGAATAAGTAAATTCCTCAGTAGACAGTATGCCATCTTGTCCATTCAATTTTTCTCAAAAAGCTTTCCAAACAAAAAATTGTGCTGTAATGTTCATTATAATCTACATACAAAGGTAAAATCTACGTATATATGTATGTATATGCATGTATGTGGTCAGATCACAGACAGATGCCAAATATGTTTCCAAGGCCATGGGGAACTGCAGCTGCGGTTGAAGTACCCAAAAGGTTGCCAAGCAGGCATCACTTGATAGGCAGACCCCTTATAGGACACTGGTGGGCCCCTATGTAAAAGCTTCCTTCTGAAAAATTGCCTTGCACTACCCACATAGATGACCTGTTATATCTCGACATCTGCGGGATAAGTAATTCATATGATTCAATGGTGGCAATGTTGCTTATGAACTGAACTGAGCAAATTCGCACACGGGCGTGAAGCAATATTCACAGCCACCAAATCACTGCATAAAAAGGTGGAATCTACCTGGAAATGGACTAAATCAAAACTCAACTCCGATTGCTGTATCATTCGTCTCGCTGCAAAAAAGGCAACAAAAGTGTATAGCGACGATACCCAATCTGCAATCTCCTAAGATCAAACTTATTCAACATCTGGAACTTATACGGAACGAAGTTTTGACCCAAGTAAGCCTTAGCTGTAGCTGGGGCTGCGGATTTACCTAATCTAACCTAGGTGATGGAAAAGAACTTTAAAATCAACAATCTTTCGTGCGACTTATATCAGGCAAAAACCTATCCAGTAGATACAGATGTTTAGTTGAGTTCAGTGGAATGGTACTTCGATATGTAGGTTTATACATCCGATCCACCCTTTTCAACTTTCTGTTGATTTGGCTCTATCAGCAAGTGTGTCAAGTACTCTACATATGTACGTCAGGATGTATTCATGTCTCTGTGTAGGCATGTTTGTTCAGTTCCACCGAAAAAACTAATTAGTTCAGTCTGCTCTAAAAAGATATGTAAATAAATATACATCTCTTAAAAATTCATTTCAGATGCCACAAAAATATGCTTTTATGTTCGGCATCCTTGATTTGTTAATTTGTTTGGGTAGTACTCCGACAGCGTATTGAAAAATGCTTTTAATTTTCTAACAGTATATATGTATGTATGTATCTTTAAAATCTGATCGAAGTTTAATTAATTGTAATAATAGTTCATACAGACATGTGTAGACTTCAATTAGTTCAAATGTGTTTTTTTCATTCATGCTTTTGATTCTTACGAGGCCGATACAGCCTCAGTTCGAAAGAGCAGATGTTTATTTTTTTTATTAATTCGACAGCTCTTTCTATTGGAAAATTCGCGCTTCCTGTGATTGGTAAACAAAATCTTGGCATTTTTAAAACTGCTAATTTTATTACCTGAAAATGTTTATATTTATATTTTGGTCCAGGAATACAAATGTTAACAAATTCGAATCGTCCTACAGCCCTTGTTCGAAGACAACACATTGCATTCGCGTTTGCAGTTCAAGGAAGATCAAATGGCACACGTACGAGTAGCTTGTTCACGCGACGATCATTTTGGCACCATACGTTCCAAGAGTGTTTGGCATTGAGTATGTATGCTATTTGCACTTGAATAAAGAAATGTAAGCAGAATGAATACAACAGAGAAGAAGGAAACAGTGCTAAAAGTGCAGAAGCATAAATAGAGAGAATGATTGTATAGTGCGCGTCGCCGCGTCCGTTCCAGCTTGAATACTATTGCAAAACGAATTCTGATTAAGCGCCGTCACGTCTGGCTGACGATGCAGTTTATTATTATAAATTTGTTTATATCTATATTTGTATGTAGGTAGGCATTTTATAGTTTTAAACTCGTAGCTGTCTGTGGTGAATCATAGACGTTCATTTGCGTGATAGCCGGGGTTACGCGATGTGCATCGCCATTAGACATGCAGAGTGATTTAGTTGTCATTATGTTGCAACTAATATGCTGACTACGTGATATTCAAATCAATACGAGTTGGAAAGTAATTGGGGTCAATGACTGTATGTTGCATTAAGTGTGTGGACTTTTTAAGACACATGCATAATTAAAAAAAAAATATTGACATTATATATGTACATAATATATATTAGGCAAAGTGATTTAAACTTAACCTACGATTACACGGTTAACGAAAATGGTCAACACGTTGACTCTCTGACGTCAAAATGACGTGAGAATTTGTCCAAAGTGGTCAAGTCGTGTGATCGTCAGCGGTTTGCGTGTCAACGCATTGATGACACTATAATGGTGCTGACACAGATTAGATGTTAACGCATTTTGGGATAACATTGACTGTTTCGTGTTATTCGTGTGATCATCAACGTTTCATGCGTTGACAGTTGCGTTGATGCAATTAGCTTAAGATGTGTGGTTAGACCAAGTTAGTTCTAGAATTTTTGGCAAAATGTATGTTTACTTAATATGAGTATGTACATACATATGTACATATGTATGTTTCTTTGGTGAATGAAAACTTGACGCTTTACGTAATGCCATCGTTGCTTTTCTCGACATGTATAACTTGATTGTTCTCTGTTCCATGAGCTGAGCGTGGTTCCAGATACTAGACAAAACGGATCTCCAATAAAAAAAAATGCAATTTGGCGCGGAACCAAGGGCCAAGCTTCTAACAATCATTCGTGTTGTCCAACGCACTGACAACTGAGCTTCGCTACGCATTGCTAATTTTTTTTTACCCAAGACGCGCAGGAGAGAAAGGCATCAAATTGATTCTGTGGTGTTGAAGCCAGGCCACGTTTAAGCTTTTTTTTGTTAGAATTAGAAACACTCCATGGAGCACATCAAATGCAACTGGTTTATTATACTACCAGAAAATAAAATGATATTTTTCATAGAAATACGAAAGAACACGTCAGTGAAGAGCTTTCGCTCACCACATTAGCGCTGAAGATTGTCACTTAAAACTCGCAAACTGTCGTCGTCGTCCAGTTTACAAAATTCGATGATTGCGGTGTCACTTAAGACATGGAATTTCAGATTTAGTAAAAGGCTGTTAGAACACTGATTCGTTGTTGTTTCCAGTGTTTTTTGAGAAGGGACAGCAAGAATGCCACTGATTTTTTATAAAAAATAGGAGCACACGTTTAGTCTGCCTGAAGAAACAGACAGATTAAAATCGGGTCCCGCATAAAAAATATGAACGACAAGGCCTTAGGTTGGCAGTTTTAACGAACTAACAACCTTCGTTGAAGAAAAACTACACCGTTTCTAAGAAGGACTCAGCAAACCTGTAAAACGGTGTAGAAAGATTTCAAACTTTTTGTTTAAAATGTAACCACTTATGTTACATTGTTAAATCGGACGCGAACTTTAAATCATATGTTGCCTACCACATTTTCGGAAATAGACCAAAAGTCGCAAACGCTTAGAATAGAATCCAATTTTTTAAAATTTTTGTGAAATTCCCATCAGCACCGCGAATTGTGCTTAAATTTAAACAGTGTCTTAAAAACCTATAGATACAGTCTTTTTTTGAGTATTAAACTTCTCCAGACTCGTTTCCTGCTAAATTTTTGAGGAGATTTCAATACAATAGAGCTCGGAATATATCCCTAAAATTTAAAATATAATAATCCTATTTGGAAACTCTGAAGTTTATTGTGCATTCTGTTATGAACATCGAAACTTCTCCGAGTTCCTTGTCAGCTCATAAAGCAGTTTCTTGCTCACCTTCCTGTAGATATCCTAGGACATAGTTGGTAATTTGAGAAGCATGGTTCAGTAGAACAATGTCCAGCAACTGTGTTTATTAGTAAAATAGAATATCCCAGTGGAAGCAGTCGATTCCTTTTTGTCTTGATATCAAACTTCGAGCACAGTTATCAAAATGTCGCGACGATCTTGCTTTTTATTATCGTTTTGCACAATTTTCTAACCAATGGTAGTACAACTGCTTGTCATAGCCGATTACATTCTGACCAATTCGATATATCTCCTTGAATTCCCTGAAGAAGAGTAGTCGGAAGTAGGTTGTATGCATTATACAGCCTCGTATATGATGACATATAAACAAAATGGACACTAAATGTTAAGCATATTCTTAATAATAATGCATATTGGATGTGTATGCATTTTATGTATGCACTTTTCATTCTCCTTATGTATTTAGTATCTGCCAATGGATATAATTTATTCTTAGTTCTGAAAATAATTAAAAAAACATTTAAAAAGAAACGTGGCAGCATTTGATAGACATTTACCGTCTTATTCTCACTAGGATGCAATTACTTCTACCAATTTGATCGTTCAAATAATTAAAATAAAAAAATCTCTTGTTTTCCTCTCTGATAGGTTTGATTAACATTACTACATCGTGCGTGTCCAAGTTACACGAGTTTCAGTGTAGTCTTACACTAAACTCACACCCAGGCTAACTAGTTTATGACCTAAATGGGCAACGGTCTATCTACAAGTATTTATACTAGAAGATACTGGTTTGTGAGAGCCTACATGTAGGGAACATTATGTAATTACAATGATTGACAATAAGTACCTTTAGGCCATACGCTGTCAATGTCTTCAATATTCCACTGACTTCCTGTTGGTTTATTTTTTGAATACTTCCCGCAGGATGTGATATTGTTAAATAAAACAGATTCATTTATTTTTTTAAATATTTTCTAAAATACGTAGCTGTACCTCTTGTATTTAACGAACATTTTTCTTTTTCTTTTATTTTTCTAGCTGAGAGTGACCTGGGAACATTCGCGCAACGCAAAACTCATCACCAATGCGACAAGTCATTCCATAAAGAGCTCTTTACTAGCGAAACTCGTCCTACCAGCGTTAAAGTGCTATACGAGGAAGCAGCCAAGATCTCACAGTGCCGGTTGCAGGCGTCTCGAAATGACACCGCCGACAGTTCCACAGGTGCGGTGGACGAACTGGTTTGTACGCCCGTTTTTGGAAAGGCTAATCGCAAGATGAGAACTAGAATTGATGCTGAAATTGAAATAAGATTGGTAAGTGTATAGTATATACTATAGACATACATGGCTTGTTTGAGAGCCTTTCAACTCCTCGCCACATTTGCTGTTGCATGACAGTAGTACGAGGAGGATGAGGATACACTTTGTGGGTAGTTCGTCTTTTTTTTTTTGCTTACTGAATGCATTTGCTCTAGGGAGATGATGACCATAGTTTTGGTTTCTATAGCTGGGAATCGGTATCTTCATTGGGTATACGGTAATACGGTGCTTTTTTTTTATTAGTTTGATCATGTACATATACTGTCTATTGCATGTGGTAAGGCGACGGACGTTGAAATCCGGTTTCGGTTGCAAAGTTAGTTTCTAATAGGTTGCTGCAGCATAAAATTAAAGAGGTTATCCGTTGTTGATTATCTGGAATGACAATATTTTTTTACCCGGTTAAGATGGGCAATTTAATGAGGTACTCAAAGTTAGTTGATTTAAGGATATAATTGATGCATAAAAGTTAGTGAAAGGCCTGATTGAATCAAATGAATGCAACGATTATATTAGAAACTGTAGCATTAAAAGCATTAATGATATCAGTTATTTGGAGAATCTTAATCGAGAAGTCTATTCTAGAAACTCTAGACATATTGAGCAGAAACTATGCTACTTCACATTTACACAAGGTTACTCTAAGTTGGGTTGGTTTGATGGTTGGGTATATTCGGGAGAAAGAAAACTTAACGTAGCAAGTCACCAGATTCTACAGCTTCATGAAACTTATAATCAAGGACAAGGAAGCTTTGTCGTGGGTGAAGTGTAAAATTATATTTAATCGGGATATCATAATTTTTACGGACAGTCAAGTCGTCTTTTTACGAGATCAGTAAACCATTCCCCTAATTTAGGTACCGGGACACAGAGACATTTTAGCTGGATCAGAAACGACCCAACTGTCTGATCAGACAGGAAAGGTCGTTCATAGCAATTATAATAGGTGTCATTACCGTAAACTGCATCATCGGCAGACATGCCATTTGGCTAAGCCTCATCGCTAAAAACTTTTGTAAAAACTGCATGGAGAAAGAAGAAGTGGAAACCATACTACACGTCCTTTACAAGTGCCAAACTCTCTTCGCTAGTAGTAGATTGTTTTTACGAGTCTACTTCGACAACTAAGGCGAACTGGCTAATGCCAACATCAACAGTGTCCAACGTTATATATTAATTTCCTCTTGATTCTGAGATAGCGGACTTAAATTTATTCTGAACTCATTATTTGCAACGTACTCTTTTCGAATTTGTACGGAATCACAACGTTTCTGTTTAAGACTCTAGTTTTTTTTAGTTCGAACTTCAAATCGAGGCCTGGACGGTATACCTTGTTCCAAAGTATGACATATGTATACTACTCTGACTGTCATTTGCTTACTAAAATGTTTAGCTTTGATAGTACATACTTAATATTTGGAAACCATGAGTATAAGCTTCCAGACTGTTGTGTGTATGCATATTTTGATTCGTGTCTGTCGAATAGCTCTCTTGATGTTCTCCTAAGTAGTCATTGATTTGCGTTCCATGGAAAAGTATACTTCGCGGCATCAACATCTTTTCCCGACAAGTGTGTGGTAGTTCTTTGTTTAATGAGCTTCCAACCCGTGTAGTCATCCATCCCTGTCGATCCCAGTCAAGCTGTTTACAGTTTTACAGACCTAAAGCTCTGGAATTCATGATCAGTACTTAGTCTATATATCGGAGATTCGATCTTTCCTATTTCGAACCTGGCATTGTTGAGTGCATAGTTTTCTATTCGCTTGATGTAGCCGAGCCAATGTTGTACTTGGTTTTGTTCTCGTATATTGCGAGGCGATGCATACTATCATATGTGGCCTTAAGTCTCGCTGTTATTTTTCAGGATTTGTCTTAATGTAAAAATTTAGTCTATGGTCAATCTGTTCGGCCGGAACTCATCATGGCTTTAGACGTTCACACAGTACGTTGAAGGTAATCTATCAGACATTCTTATATAGGGGCTGATATTTCAAGCATTCGGCATGCCTCCCACTCTCTCGTTCTCTTATTTGTCTGGCAAACTGCAAAAAGTACGGCTGAGTTATAATCACCTAGATAATGAAATGAAACTGAGTAGATCCCTCAAGTCTTAATTTCGTTGACATTGACCTTTGTGGTCTGGATAATGTGATTTTGGTTTGAAAAACGATTTACTTGTCTATTTCCTCTCCGTAAACGACTTGCTGGTTAGATTCGAAGACTGTAAGGTCTGGAGCATTTGTGTCCATCCAATCTAAATGTCCTAGCCATATTAACCGCATTAATTCGCAATTTTTTGCCTAGGTTGTTGTCGCTGTACAGCTCCTATATTTCGTCGTTGAATCTCCGCCTCCAAAGATCATCAACGCAAACGGGACCGAAGATCTTACAAAAAATCTTTCTCTCGAAGCTATGGACCATATCTTCATCCCCTTTAGATACAGTTCAAGCTTCAGCGCCATAAAGTAGGACTGGGATAATCAAGGTCTTATAAAAAATCTTCTTAGTTGTATAGGGTTCTACTAATCAATTGCCTTCTTAGTCTAAAGAAACAGTGATTGGTAAGAGTAATTCTTCGTTTTATTTCTGCAGAGGTGTTGTTTTCAGAATTTGTAGCAGAGATTAACAATGTCCTTTACTACCTCAAAGTTATAGCAGTCGATTGTGACGTTGTGTCCAATACGTCGATGTTGTGTGTCCCTTCTTGTTGAGCATATGCTTAGTTTCGCCCTCATATATCGCTAGACCTATTATAGCAGCTTACGTAGGATTACCAACGAACGTACCAGTCACAGCCCGCTGCGTTCTACCAATAATGTCAATATCGTCGGTGTACACTAGTATTGTAGTTGCACAGACTTTTGAAAAATTGCGCCTCCGGTGTTGGCTTGTCAGTTTAGCACAATCCTTTCAAGTATGATGTTAAAAAAAATCTCATGACCTGTCACATTGTCTTTTTTGACATCAAAGGTCTCGGTGAGATCGTTACAGACGTTACAGCGTTCTCCATCGTCATTCCGCAGAAGCAAACGAATTTGCCAAGTATGTCAAAACTAAACACGGCTCTGTGTAGCGTGTCAAATGCGGCCTTGAAGTTGATACGAAGATGGTGGGTATCGATTTGGATTTCTTGAGTTTTTTCCAGTATCTATCGAAGTGTGAAAATTTGATCGAGTGTGGACTTACTTGGCCTGAAACCACGCTGACAGGGGTTGATCAGGTTGTCGACGAAGGGTTTCAGGCAAATAGGATCTTGTACGCGATGTTGAGGAGACAAAGACCTCTGTAATTGGCGCATTTCAGGGGATCTTGAGGATCATCAGCCATGCACTCTTTTGATCAAATTTTGGAGTTGAGTTGGTGTATGCTGTCTATCAAGTCATCTCCAGCTGCTTTGAACAATTCAGCCTGTAGGCCATCAGGTCGAGCAGCTTTGTTCAATTTAAGCTTGGATATTGCTATCCTTAATTCGCTTTAAACAGGTGGACGGAAATTTTGGCTATTATGGTCTATGTTGAATGGTTCATTCTGCTTGACACCGCGATGTTACACTTAAAACCATGTAATTGCTACTAATCAGTAGATGTTTATTCAAATCATCTTTTAGTAATATATTGGGCTGGTACTGCCAGTTCCTTATGACAAAACTAAACTTTTAGAAGGCACATTGCTGGTTAATTGGATTGACCTAGACAAAAATGGGATCACGATTCTAATTTTTCTTGGGGTTCTGTAGTCCTTTTGCATGTAGAGTTAACCTCTAGAGTTTCACCCAATTCCACGACTTGTTCGCATAAATCGGGCGATATGCCGGCAATTTGGTATTGGATGTTGATCCTGAGGTCGTCTAAAGTCTCTGGCTTATTGGTATATATACATACATGTACATATGTATGTATGCACCATTGACTTGACCCAAAGCACCAAAGAAAAAAGTTCAGAGGCATAAAATTACACGAACGAGGCGGCCAATTGACCAACGCGGTCACTTCAACTACAATAACTCTTGTATGGCCAGCTGTGTAGCGCCGTCATATTGAGACCACTTATACGCCAAGTCATCTTTTTCCAATTTATCCGTAAAATAGTCAGTCAACATGGTCCGGTAGGGATCTACATTGACCGTCACTGTGTTGCCCGCATCATTGAACAAGAAGTATATGCCAATGACCCCTCCAGCAAGAAACCCGCACCGAAAAGTCAAACGTTGTGGGTGTACTGGCATTTCGTGAATGGCGAGTTTCTGACTTGTTCAAATGCGACAATTTTGCTTATTAACAGAGCCAAGTCCTAGAAGATTTTGTGATGGAAATCGGAAAATCGTGCGCGTAACGTTGTCCCAATCGAACGTAAACCTTGATAAAAAAAACTCGAAACGTTGTCCATGATTAAATTGCTCGTAAAGACGAGTTGAAATGTCAAACAAACCGCAGCTAACTCCACGCATAGCTGAAAAACCCTTTTTGGAAAAATGGGGTGCGTCTCAGTTGAAAAAAAAATCTTCACAACTTGCTTTTATTCACTCCCTGCGTGATCTCAGGCTCCTGCCTTAGATGCATTCCTGCCTTGGAACCAGTACTAGTGTGTAGCGTTATTAATAGATCTCATTAAGTCTGTCTTCCAAACTTGGCATTCAATTCAGAAAGTGAAACAAGCATGATCGTCTTCCTAATCCAAAAGATCTGAGAGCGTGTGATCTGAAATTCAGTTCTTCAAAATACTTTGTATTTTCCATTTTCAATCTATTCCACTAGCTGCTAGGAACTTCAAATTGATCCGTCAATCTTTGTCTTTAGTAACGAATTCTAAAAATTATTCTGATGTCGTCCCATCATTATCCAATTTTTTATTGACCACAGCCAGCAACTGAAATCTTCTCACAACACAAAGATAACTTAGGTGTGGCAGCAACAGTGTATCGCATCAATCCAACATGGAGGTAACAAAACACTATCTCCAAGAAACGGGCTTACTGACTAGTTTTGACATGTCAGAATTAATTAAGTGGAAGCTTAAAACGAATCACACCATTGTGCATGATTAATTAGTATTTCCACACAGCCCAGTGTTCAGCTTTGCTCAGGAACACCACCCTAATCAGTCTTACTGAATTTTTTACCCTTCGCTTTTGTATATATGTACTTTTTTTAATTGCTACAATTATGTTGATGGTTTGTTTTATGACCGAAAGAAAAATGAAAGTCCATATCCCTAATTGCTGTGAATCCTCTGGCGTGACTTGCGAACATTTCCCACCGGAAAACCTAATACACTACTGATATTCCAAACAACGATTCATAGTTATTAGAACCTACCCTTTGCTTTTAGTGTATACACATAGCTTTCAATCATCAATATAGATTCATATAATATTCTTAGAAAAATTAATGCAATAAAAACTATAACTGCCAATTTATATTTCTCATCCCACAGCCGGCTGGTATCGAAGACCTACGAAAGTGGACATCATCGGAAGCTCTAGGCGACGTCACCGTCACCCCCGATTGTTTGAACCGTGTGGATGCATCCATAAGTACATCGATAATAATTGGTGATAATGGAGTTCTAACGCCAGCACTCTCTCCGTCCGTGTTATCAGCTGATGCTGTTGACGCTCTATATTCCATTAATAATAGTAACGATAATTTGCATATTCCTAATGATATAAACAAAGATGTGCCTTTAAACCATCGACTGCCTTCACCCGAAGAACAATGTAAATTGCTAGCTTTAAAGTAAGTACATACAAGTATATTTAAATTTCTTTCGAATTAATTAATTTATCGGTTTGTGATGTGACATGGTTAAGTAGTTAACTGAACGCACGGATGAGCTAGTTTCGATGTGATGGATGAAACGTTCAGCGTTTTATGTTAATTTTATTGAATTTAAATTTCGTGATGAATTTTCGGTTGAAGAACCCTCCTCGGTGTAAAGCTGTCAGCAACAACCAACCGAAACGCATTATTATTCCTGGTTTGGTGAAGTGAGAATAATATTGAGGGTTAGTTGGTTTTCTCGTTTTTAGTGTTCCGGTGGATGAGGTGCGGGCAGTTTCCTGGTAGGGTTACCATGTGTATACAAATTGGTTCAATTCATGTGTTCCTAATTGGATAATGGTCATTCCACGTGGAAAGTTAAGGTAGGTAGACTTAGGAAACGCAGGCACTCATTCACTCATGCTAAATTGCATTAGGTGGCTAATTTTGTTTCATTCGGTTTGATGATTTTATTAAATTTATTCAGTTGATTTGTTTTCGTATTTTTGGGTTCGTAGTAATAGGTCAAAATTTACATATATAGGAAGTCTATGCAAATATTATAATTAAGATTGGAGTTCTTTGAATTAATTGAGTTTTTATTTTCATTAAAAAAGTGCCAGTGAATGTCTTAGTTCTAGTGCATTTTAGTTCTCGAAGTTCTTATGCAAAGAGACGTTAGTTGTATTTTTTTGAAACCCCGCCAGCCAGTAGTTCATTTGGACAATCCCCAGCAGGCTATAGCCATTAGCCAATTGAATTTTTATACCCCAGGTTGATGCGTATGACTTTGGTCCCATGACATTAGCTGGCTATATTCGTGAAGTGCGTTCATAAAGTAATTGCGGATTGTAAATAACTTATCGATACGCATTTTTTTTAAGTGAAACGAAAAATTGAAACCCTTCCCTTTCTTCGAATTCACTTCATGCTAGGAGGATGAAATTTCATATCTCGGCTTCTGACAAAAAGATGTATGTACATGTGTAAACAAATTTAATCCGCCCACTTTTTCATAACTTCACTATTTTACATGAAATCGAAAAATTTTGTTAAGACCAAATGTTTATTTATTTATATTTACTTCACCCATACATCAGTTTTAGCCACGCCCACTTTTTGGGGGCGTTTTCATAAAAAAAAAACGATTTTTATGAAATTTTACATGTAGCATTCTCAAACGTTCGAAGTTATCGTCGTAGTTCTGTACAGAATGCAATATGGACACACCCACATTATAAGGGCTGCATAGGAAGGAGGATAGGGTATCATACGATCCGTTCCAAACGGATATTAGATTTTGTAATATTAGACTTGCCTAACGACTGGTCGTCCAATTCAACACCTAGCACCATGTTTTGAAGAGAATGGTTAAACACGAGATAGGCCAATGGCTAACAAAGCAAGATCAATGGCTAACAAAGCAAGGGTTCGCAATTGGTAATTTCTAGGGGGTCTCTTCCGAGTATTTTGGTGAAAGACTTGCAGATGTTTCCGTATAAAACTAAAATAGTGCTGCTCGCAAATCAGCAAAACCATCTGGAATACAGCCAGCGTGTCATAAATCTCAACCATGAAGAGGACGACTTTCCTTCAAAATTAATCTGGAGTGGCGAAGCATATTTCCTTCTCTCCAGGCATGTCAACAAACAGCATACTCATTTCGGGGGCACTAAAATCCCCGTCTTATCGAAGAATTGGCTTCACATCTATTCTAAGTTGATGAGTGTGTCAATGAGGAAAGGGTGACTGGGCCCTACTTTTTTGAATGCTGACAAGCACTCCGGATTGACTTTAGATACCCTAATTGGATGAATTGGGCTTGGAGTACATGTGGTTTAAAAAAAAAAAGGGTGCCATTGCACAAACAGCGGACGACAGTATGGACTTAGTAAAGCACACTATTTCAGGTTATGTCCGTTTTTTATGCAGATGTGGACATCCGTCCATTTTGAAAATTGAAGGTGCTATACCCTTTGAAACAATATAGGTTTTGAAGCTTATATGGGAACATCCGTATGTATGATTGAAGCGATTCTCCTTTCTTATCATCTAAAAAGCCCAATTTGATGACCCCAGACATCTTGCAATAATTCTCAGTCTCTAGAGCATTTGACGGAAAGTGGTTGGAATTTTCTTAATATGCTTTAAGCGAGTTAAGATTTATGATACTTCTAAGGATCTAATTAAGGAAAAACACGAAGAATGTGACTTTTAATTTTGTTTGTTATATATACAAGGTGCGTTCTAAAGTAAACATAACTTTTTAAAAATAAAAACAACGAAACATTTTCATTCAACGGTTTGGCCCAGTGTAGAATGAACTCTTTGTGGAATTGTAAAAGAAAATTAACATTACCTTTACTTTTGACTTCTCCAAACCAAATTTGCTTGGGTTTGGCTCGTCTGGCGGCTTCTACTCAGCACTTTGGCATTTGGTTTCTGGATTATATTGAATACACCACGTTTCATCACCAGTCACAATGTTGTAAAGGAAGTTGATATCCTTTTAATGTTAAATTCTGAGCAATTTTTGGTTGATGCTCATTTTTGTACCGATGACACAAACATAATGTCACTTCAGACGCAAGAACTCCGCTTTAATTCGTCCAAATGTCATGAATTTTTACATTACATCAGTGAAGGATGTACCAACGCATGCATGTAATTGTCAATAGACAATTAAAAATATGTACCTATTTTAAAAAAGTTCTGTTGACTTTGGAACGCACGTTGTATTTATAAAAACGTATTCTTTGATGTTTTGTTCTTCGAGTTCTCAAGTATCTTTAGAATAGCAGATAGATGTGCGGGAATAAGATAGGAATTCACTCTTCTTGGAATTACCCTTAAATTCTTGAACCTTAGGTTAGTTGGGCAACACCAATCAACTATCAACTGAACAATCAAAATCTACCTCTCGTAGTATCTAGTCTTCTGTTTGAATTTTTTTCAACTCAATGAAACATATTTTGTATTTATTATCAAAGGCATATACTTACATACTTATTCAATAGCATCGTCTTAAGGCCAAGGTTATTTTAAGCATTACCATTACATCACGTTTAAATCTTAAGTTTCCCATAAATCATTCCACCAAACTAACATAAATCTTTGACTTTTCGTTTTGTGTAGATATCCTGCCGAAATAATCTCCGTGGACACATCTGGAAAACGATTCGAACGCATGTGCCTGGCAAGAAAATCAACAACAGGCTGTGCCCTTGGCATGTCTGAGGCCAATAATTTGAACGACGACGTACAAACGGTGAGTCGTCGCTCAAGATCACGAAAGGTTCGTGGCAAACGAAGGAATACAATCGCTGGCATCGATCAAAAGGAGATTCAGGATGCAGCTAATGGGTATGTTAAGTTATGGTTGAACATAATAAAATTCAATGTAATAACTATATGTGAATGTCGTTTTCAAATTAATTATATACATATTGTGTCTGGTTTGTTATGCTGTTGTTAATAGATACGTACTCGTATACAATCTTTTTTTTTCATGATTTTTGGCAATTTAATTGATTATTTGTTTTTTTTCACTAGAGAGGCATGTTTATGTCCCCTTTAATATAAAATATAGTAATACGGAATGATCCACAAAATTATTTTCCTTTTTTTTTTTTGAATTTATTTTTATCCGTTTGTTTATCTGAATAAATAACAGTTATAACAAATTAACGCCTAACAACATTATACATAATTAAGGTACACTTGTAAAATGTATATAAAAAGCAGACTTCAGTATTACACAACGTTTGTATGTACATATGTACATTACATACATATAAACAAATGTGTAGGTTATTGTACACATGTTCGAATTTCAAAGCACACATGCTTAATTGAGCTTTTACTTTTATTTTTTCTGATTAAAAGCAAATAAAGAATTCTATAATCCGCAGCACCTTGCTTACATAAATCATAATTGGTAAACTTTTTGTTATGAGCGTCATTGTATGTATGTCTCTGGAGAGTTAATGATGTTAGGAAGGTACCTACTCATAGAGGTATTTTTTAATTAAGGCTTTCATGGTTGAATGACATGGCAGATTGAAAGGGTATAGTTAAATTTATGCTTAGCTGTGTGAACGTCATGAGAACTATTCGTTGATCCGTTGCTTTACCTCTTTTTTAATTACCTTTCTAAGTCAGCCAAAATATATTTGTGTCAATGGTAGATTTATTTTCATCCATGACTAGAAACTGCAATCCTTCGTTAGTCCTGAAAGTTTTACGACTAAAAATAATTTTCGGGTTAAAGAGAAATACATATGCACTAATATAAGACAGTGGAGGTTTTTTTTTAAGAGGGTGTTTGGACCAGAAATGCTTATAGCACAACTATCTTGCAGTAGTAGCACACAGCTTAAGTTTTTCCAAGTTTTTTGCTTGGGAAAGAGAATAAGTAGTTTTTCGAGGACTTTATGCCATTACTAGTATTGGGCTGGAATCGGCTAAGCTAATTTGTGATATGTAAGTGATAGTCACATTCTTTGTTTTTGCACCATGTAAGGTGATAGTTGTTGTGATGATCACATCTTAGTGATAGTTCTGTTACGACAGCTGAAGAGGTGTCGTCACTTTCATACAATTGAATTATTTTGTCACTATTGTTTTAGCTCCAAAAATCAAACAAATCCTTACCTCGATGCAATTATTTCCAAGTTCAAGCAGTGAGGCAATGAAAATTATAGAATTGGGTGTGTTTTCTAAATAAATCAAATATCTTTGAGCTACATACCTTTGCAATTTTCAATTTCTTCCACTGGTGGTTAAACGATTGTCTGCCAATGCTTGAATTTTTGGTGAACGACCTCGTCAGGTCGGGGTTTTGCCGCATATGGAAGTATAGTAATGTTATTTGTGCTTTGTTTGCTTGGGACCTAAACATGTGTATTCATATTAATTTATTTATTTATTTATCGAGAGTGAACAGAAGTTCTATTTGGTGACAACATGTTCTTCTGTATTAATGTATGTACTCTTTCGCTATCCTCTGCTCACGGTAGGATATACTTGGACCAGGAGAGATCCATTATGTTACCACACGATTACGATTACTTGCTTTTGGAACTATTTTGTTTTTTTGACTAGCTTCCAGATTTTATTGATATCCGAATGGACAATATATGTATTCAAGTTCCTCGAAGAAGTATTCACGTAGGGCTGCTGCAGAGCTGCGAGAGAAGCAGTTGGCCGGAATTCCAAACCTCAAGGCATGCTTCTCTAATGCATAATGGTTCGTCAGTAGTCTAACCAGGGTACTTGATGAGTAGGAGACTTGTTGTCTTGCATGTATCATGATTACGCCATCTTATAAATGTAAAATATTGTATCTCGCAGTTTAAAGGGTTTGTGAAGCCCCTTATAGGTCACACGGCAGTCATCAGACTTATCCTTATGTACGGAGTACTAGTCTGGTAGACCGCAGTAGACAAGAAGAGGAACATGGCAATACTTGAGAAGGTTCATATAATATCCTGCGTCTGTATAACGAGCGCCCTTAAAACCACTCCTACAGCTGCACTAGAAACTACTTATACTCCATCTTCTTCCTGTTGATATCTTTAGAAAATTGATGACGGCTAAAGCAGCATTACGGCTTAGGGAATCCTTGTAACTGGCTCATGGAAATATGGGACTCGAAACTATCACAAACGGTTATACATATAATAATAATACTTCCTGGTAATTCGGACTACATTGTCCCCTATCTGGACTTCAACGTCAAGTATAAAACTGGGATTCCTAGCAGAAGTGTTTGGGAATCGGGGGAAATTTTAAACGAATCTCCGACAGAGATTTAACAGACAGAGCCAAGACAGCATCTGGAACAGGTGCGAGAGTATACTCAAGTGCACTGAATATTTGTATCACCACACAACTGCAGGACCACTGTAGTGTATTTCAAGCAGAAGTCACAGAAGTCCGTGAAGCCGCAGCCTAGCTTTCAATTAAGTCGATAGAGTGCAGTACTATTGTCTTCTACATACTCAAGCTGCGATAAGACCCATGGAATCCCCAATAAATCGATACAATCCCGCGGATTTCTTAACGAGATCGCTGTCAGGTGCGACTTATCCTTGTCCTAAGTTCCAGTCCACAGGATAGTTAAGGTGAATGCAGCCCGGAATCTATATCATTTATAAGTTAGATTCCTTAAAACTTTTAAATGTTGTTACAATTGCATCCACTGTTCTCTGCGCAGATTTGCATGTGCATCTTCTATAATCTTTTCCTATTCTATCTTAACTTGGATTAGAACGCACTTTTGTGCACACTGGTGGTTAACGTTCCTAGACCTATGTATGTAGAAACAGATTCTATCTCGGGTGTCTTCTGATGGCTTTGGCTACTGTAGACTTTTCAAGATATTCAAAGTCGAAATTTTTCTTTGGTCGTCTTTCTACTACTTCTAGATTAACAGACGATTTAAATTGAATTCAGCTGTAACAAGAAGTACCTAGGGTTATTGGTTTTTCACTTTCAATATATGCACATTCAAAATAGATAGTTACATGAATGCGTACCTCTCAACGAGTAGAACGTGGTCTATTTGGTGGGTGTTTAGACCATCTGGAGTAAGCCAGGTTGCTGTATAAATTCTTAAACCAAGTAATCAAGTTGTCTTATGTCAAAGGCTGGAGGCTTTTATTTTCGACAAATCTACCGAATATAGTTTACTTACCAATTTTGGAATCAAGTTGTTGAAGTAATAGCTATTGGTGGAGTTTTCAAAACTTGGTACTACTTTCGCTATCAGTATAAACATCGTCAATCCAGTTTCTCTAAACTTTTCAAACAGCAAAACAAAATGTCCGCCAAATTTTTATGTATCATAATCTCGACCTTAAGCTTCGCGAAAGTTCAGAAAAACCGCTCACAAAACGCCAAATCTCACGATCTTTGTGGCAAAATTATGACCTTTGCGATATGTCACGGACTAGAAATTGTTGTGCAACAAATCGATTGTTTCACACATCGTCTTGTTCGGACCTCTTGTTGTCAAGGTCCATAACGTTGAGTTTAGGTCAAAAAAATTCGATTGTCATGGTGTGGTAGCGAATGCCATTCAGAGTAATTCAAGTATCGTAAAGAATGCATTAGTCTCTCATGGTGCTCTTCTGAGCACTCCCAGTGCCATTGCCATTGCCATTCAGTAACGATTATTTCTTTCACCTTTCTCATGATTTTCGGCTTTTGGTGTTAGTTCCTACATCAACTGAAGTTTCTTAGTATTGAAATTTAGGTTGTTATTTGAATTCGCATTTGGAAGCTTCTCAAGACATTTGTTGTGAAGGTTACCAATTGATAGTCCCGGACTTACAATTGATGGGACATGATTTAATTGACCTCATTTTCTTTAAAACAGCCAATCAAGCCAAGATCGAAATTTGCACAAACTTTGCTTAGCTAAAAATCAAGTTACATATATTAGAAGTCCAAATGAACGACGTATATAAAGAAGTAGAAAAGTGTTATGGCTTAAAGTGAAAGACAATGTTTTTTATTATTTGTCGACATAACTTTGAATCCCAACACACTTCCATATCGCTGCTTCAATGCTTCGATCCCTTCAATAAAACAGTCTGAAACAGCGGCATGAACCTCTTTCATCAGACGAAAGACGCCTGCCTTTGAATTCCTTCTCAAGGTTCGGGAATAAAAAAGTAATCGGAAAAATACTTTGAATGGGTAAACAACAAACCTTCAATGCAGCTTGTGTTATTTGCGACTTGTGAATTAATGCATTGTCGTGCAAAAAGAGTACACCGAGTCGGATGTGTCCATGTGTTTTCTAAAGGATGTTGTCGCACAATTTGTTCGAGGGTCCGTACAATTGTACAAATGTTTTGTGTGTCTCCATTCCAGAAAACAGAGGTTCTGATCTCGCGCTGTCTGTATTAAGGTTTAAACTTGATGGGGGCATAGTTTCCCCGTCGTTGCCATTGCATGCTTTCTTGTTTAGTTTCGGCATTGCAGTGGTAAATCTAAGCCTCATCACATGTCACAATGCAATGGAAAATCTTGTTCAGATCGTTCTTACAGACGTTAAAATAATCATTCGCAGCCGCCAATTTTTGGCGTTTGTTTTCCATTGTCAGTTTTCTAGACACCCAACGGCCGCTAACCTTGTTCATGCCACATTTTTCGTTTAAGATTGAGAT
The DNA here is from genome assembly GCA_905220385.1 of Xylota sylvarum. Taxonomy (NCBI): domain Eukaryota; kingdom Metazoa; phylum Arthropoda; class Insecta; order Diptera; family Syrphidae; genus Xylota; species Xylota sylvarum. Next base: position 64,030,477 of record LR999958.1, on the reverse strand, counting down.
GTTTAGCATATATGCTTTCGTCAACCGATTGCTCTCCACGAGAAAGTCTTTTTTTCGAATTTCATTACCAATCTCCTCGAACGGGTGTTCACTGTGAGTTCACAATACTAGCGAACAATCCGCTGAGTTATATCAATAATGCCAATATCGCCGACGTACGCTAGTAGTTGCACAGATTTTTGAACGATTGTGCCTCAGTAGTTGGCATGTTAGTTTCGCACAATCCTTTCAAGTATGATGTTGAAAAAATCACATAACCACGCGTCACCTTGTCTAAATCCTTTTTTCACATCAAAGGTCTCGGTGAGATCATTACCAACTTTGGTAATGCGAGCGTTCTCCATCGTCATCCTGCACAGGCGAACGAGTTTGGCAGGGATGCCAAAACTTGACTTGGCTCTGTATAGCTGATATAAATGGTGTCATATGCGGCCTTGAAATCGATAAAAATATGGTGGGTATCGATTTGGACTTCTTGGGTGTTATCCAGGATCCATCGAAGTGTGAAGATTTGATCGACTGTGGACTCTTCTGGTCTGAAACTACACTGATAGGGGCCGATCAGGGTGTTGACGAAGGGTTTCAGGCGTTCACACAGTATGGTAGATAAAATCTTGTACGCAATGTTAAGGAGACTAATGCCTCTGTAGGTGGCGCAATTCAGATGATCCCCTTTCTTGTTAATCGGGCAAATGATGCTGAGATTCCACTCATCAGGCATACACTCATCTGACCAAATTTTAGAGATGAGTAGGTGTATGCTCTCTACCAAGTCATCTCCAGCTGCTCTGAACAAGTCGGCCTGTAGGCCATCAGGTTCAGCAGTCTTGTTGAACTTAAGTTTGGATATTGCTATCCTAACTTCGTTACCGTCAGGTGGACGAAAGTTCTGGCTATCATCATATATGTATGTTGAATGGTTCATTCTGCCTTCGTCGCCCTTATACAGTCTGCAGAAGAAGTTTTTCCATATTCTCAGCACCGACTACGAGGTTTCCTTCCTCATCTCTACAGGCTTCTGTACGGGTCTTGCTGTCGAATTTAGCCTTGATGCGAATTGTCATAAGTCGTTCGCTCACGTGTCGAAAGCTTAAGACTTCTTGCCTATGTCTGCCGCGTGTGACAAATCCACATTGGAATAAGCCCTGATTCTGCTCTCTATAGCAATCACCTTAATATTATGTCAGAGTTTTTCTTTCTTTTTTTTTGCCCGGGTGGTTCGAATGACGCTTCATAGCAGTTTAGAGTCTCGTTGCGTTCAAACGTAGCGTTCAATATTCCACGTACAGATCCGAAGATGATTGTCAGGGTTTCGATTGCTAATATCTCGTCAACGGTAGAGTCATCCATATTTGAAACTTGTTTAGATTTCGGAACTAAATATTTGTTCCGTTATCTGGAAGTTACCCCTACGCCAACCCTCAACCTTGAGGATCAGTTCCCTTTTTTACCTATAGGATGAAGGGCCGTATTGTCCAGGGGATATGAGCGCTACCGTTGGGCCATTAAGTGCTCATCCGCCACTTACTCTTCCAACACCCTGACTTAGTATTGGAGATTTCTATACAGGATATCTATCAATCATATATCAAGTATCGAAGCAGATCATATAGGGGTAACACTAATAGTTCTACATGACTGGAACTGATAGACGCCACCGTTGATTCCATCTAGGGAATTCGTTCGCTGGCGCCTGGATCAAAAGGAAGTGCCTTAGTGGGAAAACACTCCTCCCCCTTTCTCGTCCAATACCACTAACGGCCTTCTAAAGGGTATTCGTTACCTAATTTCCAGTCGAGGTACTAGGCACCCCAGCAGCCACCAGCGTGAAGGTGTAGAGTAGGATTTGATAGTGAGGGGCTATCGTGAGAACGCTTGTGCTCTCATATATTCGCACTTTTAATTAGACAGAAAGAGATCTGGGAATTGGGGACATTTCATCTGGCATATTCTTCTATTTAATCAAAATAATAACATTCTGATCATAGCGCCGGCTTTGTGACAGGCCGATTGTCTACCTTGTATGTACGTGTGAACTTCAGGGTTAAATTCAATTTAAAATAACAGGAGTGGTTCAGAGATATTCAGTGCGAAAGTACAGGAACAGTAAGGCACATTATTCAATATTATTTGTACACCACCAAATAACTCTGAACTATCATCCTAAATGCATAAATAGTAAATAGTTACGTCATTTTTATTGAAGAACTTGCTTTCTATCACTAAACCGCTGTAGGTCCCATTTATGTATAGCCTATGCTGCATCAAAGTAGTTTTGCACGTCTGCTTTTATTACTTGTAATATCATTTTCCCAGATTCTAGAGATTAATCATCCACAGGCATTCTTATCTCAAAAGCATAATTCATATTCGTCAACAGCGGCAAATGAAAGAGGCTTTCTTTAGTCGAGATTATTATAATTTAATGGTGTTAACTACTTTTCATAAAGTTCATCTCATACTGATCACCCTTGGTGTTTCATAAATCGGTGAATCGATCTTAAACCAAATACAATCTGTGTACTCCGTAAAATTGATTGATAAGTGCTTTAGTACTAATAAAACTGCATGCAGCTGCATAACAAACCCAAAAAGGCTACAAGTATTCATTATGTCATTCGCTTCAATAACTAAACAATTAGCTCTTCCCGAAATCAATGTCCACTTATTCATATTTCAATTACCAATAAAATTCCCAGAGCTATATTTATTTGCTTCCTTATCTTCACACTTAATTACACAACCCAATTTACTGATCAATCTAAATTTTGTTGATTGCGCGATTCAATCAGTGCATCAGTTTGGGGAACCAAAACAAATTAACAAACTCCTAATGTTGCATGGCGTGGTTCAATAATATGATAAGAAACCCTCCTCCTTCCTCTATTCTGATTGCTAAGCAATCACCCTCTTCTCTGCCGTGTAACACACACAGATAGCATCCATAAGTAATACTGAAGTCAGCTCATTTACCATGTAACCAAACAAAAAACAAATATTTTTACACTTTCCACTTGTAACAGGACGGATACCCACGATAGCGGTAAGAATAGTTTAGCAGCAACTACAGGAGGCGACGACAACGGCGGCAACACTGACAGCAACGCTAATAACGATGAAGAAAAAAACAAATTCGGCCGTAGCAAATCAAGTGATATCTTAAAAAAAGAATCTGTTGCCTTGCCATACGATAAGGGAAAGAGCACACTGACACGCTTGAATTCGCTGAAACAATGGGGCCGCAATCGCTTCAAATTTATAACGCCCAGCGGAAGTAAGGGGGGTAATAAGTCGCCACCAAAATCTGGGACACAGAGCAGCGACGGTATTGGTGACGGCGGCGGCGGCGGCGGTGGTGGTGACATCGATGACGAGTGCATAGTGCACGAGTTGACGAAACAGAAGAGTGAACTTTTCGAAAAGGAAGGCAGATTTTCGCACGAACGAAAACCTTCATATTCCTCGTCAGAGAAGAGCGTTTCATTGGCCAGCAATGGTGGTAAGGCACAGAAGGCGGCAGCGCTTGGTAGCGGCAATGTCAAACTACGGGATACCTCGTCCTTGAATCGTCAACGACGCAACGGTATCAATGGCCACAATAAGGACGAACCACATTCTTCCAGCGGTAACTGGAGTGCTAGCTCCGAATCGGGTCGCACATCTATCGGAAGCGAAATAACTATTCAACCGAAGTCGAGTGCTTCGAACACTTCGCTAAATGTGAGCAGCTTCCATCCGGGAAGTGGACCACCTAGTTCGATAATAAGTCGTCGACGATTCCTAAACACATCTGCATCAAGTAGTGTGACCAGTGAGGGTACTGCCACGCCAGATTTGCAAGTAAGTGAGGCATATAATGACGATGAAACTAGCTCGGCATACTCTTGCGACACTGAGGGGTACTATACGTCATTCCACATGGATTCGGGACTGCGTACACTCAAAGAAGAAGAGCCAATGTCTCCATTGCAGACAAGCTCTACTCACCCTAGCAACTATTCCTTTGGCAGTGTGTCAAATCAAACCGTCCTAACGGCCGAAAATGAATACGAGCTCTTTGGCAGAGGTTCAACGTCCACAACAACGAGTTCAGCTGGCACTGTGTGCACCACTTTGCTGGTGAACGACCACGGTCCAGATGTACCCGAACGCATTAGTTCCCTCTCGAAACTGAACAAAGGCAACAACAGTGCCAGCACAAGTACCCTCGAGCGCAGTTACTCAAGCAGCACAGTAGGTAGCACTCTAGAGCGCACCGGCACAATAAAAAGAAATATCCTGGCAATGCCAAAGGATGCCGTAGTTTATGATGAAAATAGCACCACCACGACGACTGATTCGTCGCCAGCAAGCCAAGAAAGTGAATTCACCTTTGAAACCCGTATACCCGAACGCTCAGCACAACCCTTGCCACCGCCATCCATAACGAACTCCGAAGTGGAGTATTCCGAGAGCTCTGACTTGGAAGGCGTTGAACGTATCGAACGGATCAAACAAAAGACTGCCATGACCGCCAAACGCATACCGTCCATGTGCATAATCACACCCACAACCAGTGACGATGAAAATTTTAAAGAACCCACAACAACATCTGCCACCGACAACGGCAAAGAGTACATCGTCAATTATGCAACCCCTTATGCCACAGTGGATATGATTGATACAAAAAAGGATCACAATCTGAACCACTTGAAGCGCACCCTGCCGAATCCACTCCATAGCATGCTCGACAAACTGAAAGTCGTCCTTCCCACAAAGAGAAAGTCCCCCGCAAAGGAGAATATCGAGGATGAAATTTACGATGCGGCAGGCGAATACGTTACCATTGCCGACATCAGCAATAACAACAAGCACACAAAGTACACCTCCGCCATTAAATCGGGAAATCTCGGAATATACTATTCCAATGACATAGTTCGGCGCAATTTAGACACAGTATTGTCGGGGAATGTTAAACGCGAAACTGAATACGTTTCTCTGAATGAATTGCCGTGCAATATTCGCCGTAGCCAAGCAGGCAATGCGGCGCATTCGTTTGCTCTAGCAGCGGCAGCAGCAGCAGTTGATAGTGAAAAAATCGATAGTCACTGCGCAGCATCAGTAAAAGAAGAGCCAACAACAGCTGAAGTGGCACTAGTAGCATCCCCTGCTGAGGATGAAAGCACAACAGCTCCACCATCGTCGCCTTTGACTGCAACAACAACGGCAGCAGCGAATAAGGGTGCGCGTGTCAAGATGAACTCGCAGGGGAAAATAATTTACGATTCGGATAGTCTGAAACGTCGCAAGGGAGCGCACACAACATTCGCACCTGGACCGTACGTAAAAGAAACCGAAAGTGCTCTGCTCTGTGACGCTCCTACCAGTGAAAGTAGCAACAAATCTCAGCCAAACGTTGCCGCGTCGTCAACCAATTCCGTATTATCCTTAATCAATGGCGGTTGTGCCAATCGAAAAGTTACAAATGTGCGTCCAGTAGTATCGCATCGGCCACCCACAATAGTGAATATGACGACCAAGTGTCTAGATAGACCCCCACCGCCACTACCACCAGCTATGGCTATGATGGTACCGTCGATGCCATCGCCGTCGTCGTCCTCAACATCCTCCACACTAACCTCATCATCAGCATCTTCCTCATCATCCTCGACGGCATCAACCAGCACAGTATTAGACGAAGGTAAGGCTTTTCCAATTGTATCTAGTGTTCGTAATAATTTTATTGTAAATAACACAAATTGCTTAACACATTCCACACAAAACTACAACAACAACAACAACAACAACAATAATAATAACAAAAATAACAACGACAATTGTACAGAAAGAAAAACTAAAAACATTTTACCAATGCATTTTACTACAACCACTGCCGCCGCACAAAAGGGGGTGTTTTCTGCTGACATATCGATTCGTAGGGGTGACCTAAATACGCCAGTATTTGCAGATTCAACTGCGCTTGGTGGCAACGAACTGCAGCAGCAGCAACTGAAACAGCGACCGTTGAAACGTAACAATAGCTATAGGCTGGCCAATGATGAATTAGTCGTTACGGGTCAGAGCAGGAGTACCTGTATGATTTACTCAGATGACATGCAAATCGATACGAGAAGTGCATCACCATCTACTGCGGACAAGCCATTAAATAGTAGGAAGATTGCCAAGTCATTTGAACGTCTAGTCGATGAGTTTTCCCTATCGACCACTTCAATGGACTCGTCCTATTTAAAGAATAAATCACTAGAGAACTTTGACACATCCGACCCGAGTGCTGAACCCGAATCCGATTGTGAGATTTTGGAAGCTGTGCCAAATTCTAAATATCATAAGTCTTTTATTGAAGGTGTTCTGTTGAAGCCTTTTAAAATTATTCTACCAGCCGACGGTGACAAGCATAGAGAGAGAATCCTTCACAAATTCGATGTTATGCAGGGCACCGAAATTTGGTAGGGCTCCTTTGCTCCAACCAAGCAAAAACCAACCTCTGTTTGCTTAAAATTTGTTTGTCATTCATTTCCCTCATTGTTCTTGTTTCATTTTTGAGTACAATGTTCTCTAGAGCTGCTCTAAAGTTTGTTGAAGTGTGTTTTTTTTTTTTTTTCATTGTCGACAGTCTACCGCTTATAATTAACCATTTTATAGAGATTTCCATGTGATCACTCTCATTCATTCTCTGGTGATGTATCCCTCTTAAACATGATGCACTTGTGGACGTATAGTACCCTACGTCTCTAAAGCTCTATTGCCCATTCAAAGGGAAATGCTGTTGAAGTGGAACGGGCTTAAAGAACTTTGGCTTCTCGTTTGAAGTGGATAAAAAGTGTCTGCTGTGTAGTTTCTAGTTAAATGGAAATGGTACTACAAGAGGGAATTCATTAAAAGAAAATAATATCTTGCAGTAATACATATGCTGAGTTTTTTCAGGGATTAGATATGTATTACATGATTATTGTTTATCGTAGCTTACCTAGAATACGGTTGTAAGTCAAGGTTTTCGACGGATGATTAGTAGTTGTAGTGTCAGTGTCATTGGCAATTTGACTGAGTGAAACAAACCTGAGCAAGGGTACATCTTAGCAAAGCATTCCATTCACATTTCTGTATAGAAGCCCCCGGGACAAAATTGACGATTTATCACATCAACCAAATTTCTGAGTGAAAACTGAAGTCCGAGACGAACCTGGATCACCACCATCAAGCGAGAATGATTAATACCCGATCACTTCCAGTACCACATTGCCATTACCAGGTTGCAACTTATATTTATATGTATGTATATCCTTCTCCAAGGATATTCCAGCTTACATCTCATGCAGTTATTACTAGTTTTCTGTCGAAAAAGAGGTGATACGACGATTGACAATGATGATTATTCGTTTCATCCCTTCGCTGGTGTCGTTACTCGAATTTATAGCAGAGCATAGCCACACCAAGGTGGAATCGATAATAATGAGTGTAGTTTCTAATCGATATCATCTACTTTGGTGGGTCCCCATTCACTTTATTACACCGGTCGATACCACCTTACTACTCATGAAAGCACGTAAAGCGTCTTGCGTGGGTCCGTTCGCTTTGCATAATCATCTTAAGTACAATTTCTCAATACCTTGACAACAAAGTTCTCCGACTTTGATGAACGGTCTTATTAGATATGTGAACAACTTTGGTACGGATACCAAACCTAATAAGCTTAAGCCCGCTATAGACGAACAACTGATCGGCCAACTGGTTGACAAAGTGGTTGTAATCATTTCCCTACAGACCCAAAAACTATTCTTCTTCATTGTGATGGAATCTTTAATTTTTAATTTGTATTTTTTGAATTCTTGTCCATATTACTAACACAGTAAACTACATAGATTATCTATTATGTCAATAATGGAATTAATCTAATAGAGGCCCTCGTCCTTATGAAGAATAGTTTGTCACTAGTAGTAAAGTTTTTCAACTCCACGTCTTAAGCATAGTGCCGGCCTTTTCGTAGAAAATGGGTTCAGATTATTCCTATTCCAAACAAAACAGATATTTTGTCTCTGGGTACAGATTTAATTGTTAAGATACATCAAGCCGCAGAGGCATGTTGAAAAGCTAACCAGCTAAGTTAAGGATTTCCTTGTAATGCTTGATTTATCATTTGAACTGTTTAAACCCCTTGATATTTTCTCAGTGGGCCAAAATTTGTGTTTCCGGTCATTAATCAGACTAAAAAATTGTCGATGTCTAGTGACCAAAGAGAGAGAAAAACCTCCTTGGAGCAGACTTAAACTATATCTCTGCTACTGATTCCTCCTGCTAACGAGTCGTAGCCAGTATTATTGAACGCACCCTTGCTATCTTAGAAGACACATAGAGCTATTTTCTTTGAGCAGTGTGCCTTTTCTACCTTTTTGACTATGGGCAAAGCATAGCTTTCGGAAATGCATATACGATAAAGCAAACAATTCTGAAACGTATTGGCGCAAATTTGTTTGTGCAAATTTAGTCAGAATTACGCAAATATCAAAATCGTGTTCATTTTTGCGTTTCACATGCTTTGTTGCTTTTGCTTTGCACAAGAATTGCTTTGCAAAATTTGCATTTCCCAATAGGTCCGATATATCGAGAGTTACAAATGTCTATACAATCTTCCCATCTACATATCTATCGACTCATAGCTTTTACTTCAACGCTTTCTAAGGCCACGAATAGCTTTAGCACTATAACAAGAAATCATTTTCTGAATGACTATCGATATGATTTTAGACAACTGAATTTCATAGGGCACTCAATAACATGTGTACTTTAGAGAAAATTATAAAAAACTTAAAAGACGATGTAAGATGTAAGGCATGGTGACTTGATCAATAAGTTAAAACTTATGTCAAGGAAACGATAAATATTTATCGAGACTACCCTGTAAACTCACCTCCACTTTTGCCACTAGTTCTCAAGGAAATGCCGTCTACCATTTTATAGAGAGGAGGGCTTCGGCCTTAGTATTTCTTCATAAAACTGTTTCTTCTATGCTATACCTACAGTCTCCTTGATTGGATCCCACGTCTCCTGAGACTTTTATAAGCCTTGGCTCTGACCAGATTTAGGGTCCATAGAGCATTGTACTTTGATACAATCATCCTTGTCAGAAGCAATCTTTCATAGTGGTAGATAGTGCCTTTAACAGCTAGCATATACATGTAGTAGCTGTCACAGAAAAGTTACTCTTTGATCCATGATAACGCCATACAATTTTTAGAGTTCCTTTCATTGAGATAGATGTACTTTTAAAATAATCACTCGATAGGAAAGAGTACTGACCTTGCAAACGTTTATGCTAGAAGCCTCGAACTAACGACAAACAGCTAACGAACTGCAAACTGATCTCAAGTTCCTCCAATAGAAAGTATAACCTTCACAGCAAAACGAAGAGTAGTATTTTTTTTTTAAATTTGGCCACCGTAGTCAAATAGGAGTATCTACATAGATATATCGTAGAATGCTACGAAAAATCCAGCGGTAAAAAATTGGGCTTATAGCGCTTTATAATTAACAGGGTTGATGTATCCCTTATCAAGCCTTTTCTTATACATGGCATGATCATTCTGTGTAAAGGTTGAACAAAAACTTCTCTTTTCGGGAGTGGAATGTAATAACAGTCAAGCTGCTGTAGAACCACTAAAATCGATTTCTTCCACATCAAAGGTTGAACTAGATTATCGGTGGTCTATTGACGAGACTGCTCAACGAGTTAATATCCGCCTATGGTACGTGTCGTGGCATAGGGATATTCTTTAGAACTGCAGAGCTAATGATGTCGCCAAATACCTTATAAACTTAAAGATTCTGTTATAAAAAGAAAACCGTGTTACGTCTCTTACTACATGCAACCAATTATTTAAGCTGAATGTATCAAGTGATATGTAAATCACTCAACCGATCAGGTCAGGTCTAGGCTGGATCAAAAACGCTCTAGTTATCTCCTTTTTCTAAATCTTTCGCATATCAGCGCGACAATAGGTATCATCACAGAACACTCAATGTCATTGGCAGGTATCCAAAGGGTCTATGTAGGTGTTTTTTAAAATCACTTCTATAGAAGCTGTAGGAACAAGGAATAGGAAGAAACAATTCTTTGTCATCTCTGTCGTGTGTAAACTTGAATATTATCCATTGCATCATTAGAACCCTCAACTGATAAATTAGATGTCCAGTCTAGTCTAAACCAAGATGCTTAATGACTACACTGTTGATTTTGTAGATACAGAGGATGTCATGTTAAAAACGCACGAGAACTGATTACAGGAGTGGCCTGCTTAAATAAACTTTAATTACACAAGCAGCAGGCTTAAGCCTTTAATCTAATTTTGTTTTGGATGTTGGGTCCATACTTTCCATAATTAGGCCCTGCACATAGCAGAGTTAAACTTTTGAAGCTTTTCAAACAACCGAAACTTGTTAAAATCAATCTTTACGAAATTAAAAATTAACATCTTCTTTAAGATAGCTCCACATACATAGACCAAATCTGTATAAAACATAAGTACTACTCTTACTATTCAGTGGACCTATTTATGTTTACTTAACATAAATTATATGTTGTATTCCAGTTAGGGATCTCAGCTTTTGAATAAGCTGACAGCAGCCAAGCTAATACAAAGCGCGTTTGTTGTTCGTTATAGAACTATTCAATTTAATACAAAAAAACAGCACTTTACAATGCTGGTGTTTTTATTACTGCTCAAGCCTTAACAACTGCAAAAATTGTAGCCATCTAATTTGACATTCTGTCCAGCACAATTTGTTTTACCCTTCTTAAAAGTTAAACTTTGAAGTTGACTGACAAATGTTCTACAATATTTTTAAATATTTTATCAAAAAACTCATGTGACAATACATCGCCTTGTCTTAGTTCAATACTTCGATTAACTTGCTACACTTAGGCACTACAGTCGGTTGTATAAATCCCATTTTAAGCGGCTCTAAAACTGGACATACTTATGGTTCTTTAGAGCCCCAAGATTTGTCAGATAAGACTGTCATGAAAGTACTCGATTTCGTGATTTTAGCATTATAAAGAAGTAGATCTCTCGTAGGTTTTTCAGACTGCAACCTAAACAGATCTAAGTATCTAACACCTCATAGCCTTCTTCGTTATATTCTGTCAATCTTGACAGGACTCTGTTCGCTCTATACAGTAATGCTCTGTAAGCTACCATTGTTTAGCTGGGCATCAATCACTTTGTTGAGCTCATAATTCAAGGATTTTAGTTGTTATATACAATTTCGCTTCGAAGACATAATCCTTATCAATAGAGTTTCTAATTCGAAGAAAAGATATGGAACTTTATAAAGTTCTTAAAATTTTATTGTTGGCAAAATAATAACGCCACTAAAAATTCAACACTAGCCTTAAAAAAATGCACTGGTAAATGTTTTACAGTTTAATTTGTATATTGTGTAAATAACAGAATCATTTTATGTTTTTTTGTATTTTTGTAAAATTTGTTTTGTGTTCTGTTTTTAACTCCTTGTACTTAATATTATTTGTTCTTTTTTTTTATTATATATAAAAGCAACACTTTTAACCACTATTGTATAAGATTTACAAAATCAACAATGCTTGACCTTTAACTAGCAATGTGTGCATTTGAAATTATATAGTATTCTTCATCTAAAATAATTAAGGAAATAAATGTTTTTTGCACTATTTATATTCGTAAAGAAAAATGTCCGCTGTCTAAAAAATATAATATAGAAAAAAATATACTCTTTTTGAACAAAATTATGCACACGAAGGACGTAACGATTTATTATAAAATATTGTTTTAAAGAAATTTAAAAAAAAAATGTAATTAAAAACAAAAAATAAATAAAATTTTTAAGTGTATGCTTGTACGGGTTTTTCTATTTGAAATTTTCAATAAATTTTTTAAGTAAAATTATTTTTTTTTTTCATTAAACAAAATGCACGGATATTTTTCTTTCTTAAAATTTAAGTTGTGCAGAAAGCTATTATTGACTTCATTCGGTTTGTTTGTCTTTTTTTTTCCTGCTTGGTTTAGAATTTTATTGAAAATTTCGTGTAGATCTTCCTGTACAGTATATAATTTTTGGTAAATAATAATTTTACGCTTTAAGTGTACGTCTATTAAAACTCTTGCCATGTTTGTGTTTACATGTAGTCTGTTTACACTTTTACTATAAATATATAATTTTTTTTTTTAAATAAAAATAAGACAATTACTTAAAAATCAACGAGCACCATTTAATTATTTTTTCCGCCTGCACCAAGTCTCAACTTTGGGAAAACGGTTTTGGACTTTTGTATAACCACACGTGGTCAAGGACAGGGTTTCTTAAAATTTACATTTAGGATAAGGTGATATTCTATTTTTCTAAAATTCATATTTTAAGAATTCGAAATTATAAAATAGAGGGAGAAAGAGAACGTTTTCCAACGACCAATTCCCCATTAGAGCCCTGATATGTATAGGGTGGGCATATAGTTAGTTTGGTTAAAAAAAAAAAACCAACATCACCGTAAAAAATTGGTTATCATGTCTCGGTAGCGTTCTCCATTGGCTGTAACATATCTTCGATTATCGTCTTGGAAGAAAACGGGCCAATAATGCCGCCACTCCAAAAACCTGCAAAAAGCTGTAAGATTCTCCCTTGAGCTCACAGGACGAACACGAGAATATGCTCGGTTATCAATCATCAAACCAGTCTCATGAACTTTCATCACAAACATGCGTGCACCATGGTACATTATTTCGACTGAAATTTCTTTTCAAAATTCTTGTTTCGGCAACACAGCATCCTCTTTCGAAGGAATTTTGCAATATTTCCCAAAGTTGTTTCAAGTTGTAAATCGATCCATTTCGTACCGCGAAAATATAATATTGAGTTTCTGTTAATTTGAGCGCATGAGAGCTGTCAGTGTCAAAATAATATGTGATTCAAAAAAAAAAAAAACCAACAGATGGCGCACCCCTATTCCCTATGACCACAGCCCAGAAATACTCTCCGTTTGACAGTCTTACACCTTTAAAGCCGATTTCACATTTTCGAATTACCTTCCTATATTTCGGATAGGAAATTTTCTGCCTTCCATTCTTAGTTCTATTCAGCAATAAAGTTTATAGAACGCAGAGTGTTTAGGTTGTACATACACTGTGAAGCTTTGAAGTTGAACGAAACAAAGCTCGATCCTTGTGGTTGTTATTTTAAATCGTCCTACAAGAAAACAAAATCCGGTGGCAAAAGTCTTAGGATACCGTTGACTGAATGCCAAAAGTCTTCAAAAGGAATAATGATGATCCCGAGCTGTCAATTTTGGTGTTTTTAGAGACAAGGTATGAGGTGATAAGCTGAGGTTCATCCGGTGATCATACATTCCATTGTAAATTTGTAAACGGTTTCATTCCATTCATACATATCGTCGCTTCCACTCCTAAATCGCGAATCTAGAAATTCATTGCTTCTGGAAAATTGTCATTCATAATATATTTATTTAGGGAAGATTTATAGCATCAAATCCTTAGAGTTGTGTATGAAAAAGGCAGATTCCAGAATTCTCCGTGAGGTCCACGTAGACAATGTACAAACACTCCTAACGTCTATTTTTATTAAATAGCTTTCCTGTCCAGGTGCGACGGTAAAAGACCCCAGTAGGGGCCCTTGAAAGCGATCATGCTATGAAATACACTGATTGAGTCATCTCTTATGCATCATTGTACAAGAGTTCTGTGACCAACGTACATCAATTTTTTTTAAGAGAATTACTTGATGTGAAGGGAACAGTTAAGTTAAGTTCAGCAGAAATTTCACTTATATTTTGAAGTTTTAAATTAAGTCAAAATGAAATCAACTATGTACTATAGCAGTGTGTTTGCTTAGGATTCGAACTATGCAGATTTGATCCCGTGTGAAGAACGGCAACCAACAGTAACCCATGTATTGGAGAGTAGCAAATACTATTTTTCTCCTTCAACTTGAACAAAAAAGGGAATCACAATAGTGGTCCAAGTCTGAATGGTCTGGAATTTCTATTTAAAAAAAAGAAAAACAGTGGGATTAATATCCATCACACAATTTTTGCATCTTTCTGAATGTTTGCACTGCCTCTTAAACACATCGGCCAAGAGCATTCCAAAAATTAAGAGTTCTCTTTACAGTTGTTGATTGTGTCTTTAACCCCAACGAATTCGCCTCTATAGCCATTGGACAATTGTTCCTTATTTGTTCACTCTTCGCCTACCTCTAAATAACCCTTTATTGTTACACCTGACTGCTTATGTAATACATGTGTCAACTGTCTTGGTTCAGTTGTTCCTCCTCCTGGTACCTTGCCAAATTTATATTACTTAGTTGAACATCAACGGAAGCATATGTTGTGTAATTGAAAAGACCGACAACAAAAGGCTCCCTACAGTAACCTCTCGTACACAAATGGTGGAAGGACTTCATATGTAAATAATTTCGCTACAGCATCATCCTTCATGGGTAGACACATGCATGCACACTCACATTGAATGTAAGTAATCGGACTTGGTGAGTAAACTTCATATTTTGCATCCATATTCTAAGCTTTTGTGTTTGCTTTAACAGTTTTTTTTCATAATCACTGCACTTTCAATTGTGTCTGCAATAACAGCCTTGTAATTACTTCTAAAAATTAATTTTACTATACTACCAATACACTGTTGGCATAAAAATCAATTTATTCTTTCTTTATCAGGTTATCATCGTTTCTCTAAAGTCGGAACACCTTTACCAAGAGATAAGCCCCCAACTGCCAGTATTCCTACGGATAGCAGTTCAGCATTTAATCGTAATGCCCCAGTGTATTGGACGTTGCAGAGTAGGCGTCAAACAAAGTCGTCATCAACAACTGCAGCCACCAGTAGAGATGACTTATATGCGACTCCCATAAGTCGAGCGAATAGAAATGCAGTAACGAAAAGCAATGCGGAACTTCAACGCAGCACTAACATATCACCGATTGTACCAAGAACTAGAGGTAATTTCTTCACCTCGACTCCGACAAAGCTATATCAAAGCACGGATAGTGTCTTATCGGCTGAGAATACACCAGCAATGCAACCCAGTACGCGATCATTTCAAAAGGGCGATGACAACAATCCAGAACGCCTTAACACCTGCTCAGATCGCATAGGCAATAGCAAGACCAGTCTGATGGATTTCAAGAAACTCCTTCTGGCAAAATCAGCAAAAAACACCCCAGTGCAAAAGTTGTCTGCTGTTGAGTTACTCAAGATGAACAAGCGTGAAGCCGAAAAATCTGGCTCTGTAGTCAATGGTACAGATAACAAGAATACTGCCGCGCAATCGTTAAATTCTCCAATGACCCTTCTAGATCTAAGCGGCTCGCCGAAAACCTTCGCCAATCGACGAATGCTACGTCAGGGTCAATTTGGGTCGCCTTCTAAATCGTTTGCGCCTAAACAACGTTCAGGTCAATGGCGTATGAATTCCATGCGAACTGATGTTATTTCCACTACTATCCCGGAGGCCAATAGTGAAGAAGATCATTCAAACTCCAGCGGTGGATCGAATCACAGTGGTTCCAAGCCACCCTCAGAGGCAGGTGACACTGGTTACGATCGTAACGAACTCATATCAGAGGAGAAGTTAGATCTTAAAAGGAATATTTTTTTGCAAACCGAAGAGAATAATTTTATGAAGGGTGAGCTGAAAATCCCATTTGGAAGATCGAACATACCGGCAGTTGGTAAATACACCAAGAATATGACCTTGGGTACGAAACCCTTAGGAGATTCGTCGAACTCCTCGCCTTTGGCTCACACTGCCACTGCCAATCGAAACTATGGTGCAAGTGAATTGATTTTGAAAAGCAATAATGCGTCTGCAATATTTGCAACAGCCCATAATACTACTACAGCTATGAATAAAGAGGCAAATATTTTCCCAGCTTTGGAAACGGCTCTTTAAAATTGTTTAGTGTTTTAATTTTTACGTATAACTATGTAACTCTAATTTATATGTTAAAGTTTGCCTTTTTTGAGAACATGTTTATTTATAATTTATGTGTGTAACTTAGTTTAAATTTAACTATTAAGTTTTTTTATATGCAAAAGCAAAATTTAAATTAAATATTTATAAATCATTATAGTAAATATAATATAATATATTGAACAAATACCAGAAAAGGTTTTGCCTTTTTATTATTGTAGTTTTTTTTTCAGTTGATATTTGATAACATGGATCAGAGAGATGAGGAACAGGTTGCTTTTATTAACCGAACAGGTAGCGGAAGAACTGTTCCACAAAAACCGTTGACAAAGAGAAAAAGGCCGTAAGTATATTCTACTTCTACTTCAACATCTTTGTCTAGCAAACTGATCCGCCATTTTGTTCCCATTGATACCGGATGACCGGAGTTGACCATTACTGACTTTGCTTCTTTGAACATATAACGACAATTAGAATCAGATGCTGACTTTGGGGAGATTTAGTTTGAGGATGATAAAACAGACGAACACTGGATATTATGTGGAGGCTAAATAGGATGATCATCTCTTGTAATTTCATATTAGAAGATGATGAACTACTGAAATTGTTCATTTCAATTGAAACCTGTTAGGACACTTAACACAAACTGTGGAAAAAATTGTTTTTTTTTTATTACCGCCAGTGGCCAAAAGGTAGTGATGCGAATATATGAGAGCACATGCGTTCTCACCTTAGCTTGTCATTATCAACTACTACTCTACACCTCCACGTTGGTGGCTGCTGGGTGTCTTCGCGCAGCCACCGAATTCTCTAGATAGAGTCAACGGTGGCGACCACAGTTCCAGTTAGGCCGAACTATCTAGTGTCATTCCTATATGAACTGCTCCGATATATTAAAGGAAGGGGCCTACTGTTTAATGCCGTATAAGCGACAGACTTAGGCAAGAAGTCTTAAACTTTCGACACGTGAGCGAATAACTTATTACAATCCGCATCAAAGCTAAATTGGCCAACATAAGCCTTATATCCACCCATGCCCCCACAGAAGACAAGGACGACGCCACCAAAGAATGTTTCTACGAGCTCCTCGCCTTCCTGCGATCGACTTCTGAGCAGCCAACATCGACTAGGATCACTACCTTGTTGCAGCCAAGGTACAAATGCCAAGGTACTTTAACAGATACTGGAAAAAACTCAATAAGTCCAAATCGATACCCACCATCTTTGAATCGATTCCAAGACGGCATACGACAGCGTTTATGTAGACCAAGCGCCATGTCTAGTTTTGGCATCCCTGCCAAACTCGTCAGATTGTGCAGAATGACGATGGAGAACTCTTGCTGCTCCATCTAGGTCTGTCGGCTCTGGGTTTTTTCAACATAATAATAGCAAGGATTGTGCGAAACTCACAAACCAACACCAGAGGCACAATCTTTCAAAAGTCTGTGCAACTACTAGCTTACGCCGACGACATTATCATAATTGGTAGAATACAGTGGGCTGTCACCGTTGCGTTCGCTAGTACTGCAACCGATGCTGCCACAATGGGTTTACCTGTAAACAAGGGCAGAACCAAGTATACGCTGTCAACAAGAAAGGACACACAACATCAACAAATTGGACAGAACGTCACAATCGACAGCTATAACCTTGAGATAGTTAGGGACCTTGTCTACCTGGGCTCTGCTATAACCTCTGACAACATCTCAGCAGAAATTAAACGAATAATAACTCTTGCCAATCGCTGTTTCTTTATGCTTAGAAGGCAATTTGAAGACCCTATCCGGAACAACTAAGGAGATTTTGTATAGGACCTAGTCCTGCTTTATGGCGCTGAAGCTTGGACTCTATATAAAGCAGATGAAGATATCCTCAGTCGCTTCGAGAGAAAGATTCTTCGTAGAATTTTCGAACCCGCTTGCGTTGACGGGCTTTGGAGAAGGAGATTCAACGACAAACTATACGAGCTGTACAGTGACATTGACCTAGTCATAAAACTGCGCATCAGTCGTCTAAGTTGGCTAGGACATGTAGACCGGATGGACACAAATGCTCCGAACCGTAGGGTCTTTGAATCTAACCCAGAGGCAGTAGAGGAAGACCTCGCCTTAGTTGTCGTCACAAGTAGAGAGGGACCTCAACAAACTTGGAGTGCGCAACTGGAAGCAGTTAGCTAAGGACCGGGCTAAATGGAGAAACTTGTTAGTTGTTGCCCAAGTAAGTAAGTAAATAGGAACCTTTTTCGATCGAAACAAAAAGAATATAAGACTTTAATTCGCCTGTCGAAAACTGTTTCCTGTAAAGATTTGTGTGAAAGATCGAAAGCGTTGGTGAAACCAGTAAGTTGGTTCTCAGAAGCGGCAAAGTGACCGGAGTCGCTTAAAAATCGGAGGGTACCTACACTGAGACTTAAATCGGAGTCTTTTGACTTTCCGAGAAACCAGATAACGTTTGGGTCACAATTTAGCCCGCCTGTGCAGGTTGAGCTTGATCTAAGTCGCAAAACTCAGCTTAGCTGGTATACTGCACCTGCCGTGGCAACAGATGAGCCTATCAAATATGATTGATTGATAGCTTCAAATCGCCTGCAGTACCGATGGAGTTTACCCCACCTTGCAGCAACATCGTATAAACCAGTTGATCTCAACTCTGAAGATAATCTTCTCGGAATCTTGCGTGTCTGGCATCTCGTGCGCATATCTGCACTGAGGATGCACCCTCTATCTCTATCTAGCACTATCCTGTGATGTGCTTCAAAATATAGTTGCTAGAATTGAATGAGCGTTCGATAGGAAAGAATAGAATAGAGGGAGCTTTCCATAATGCGACTTTTGATTGCATGTTGTGACTCTGCTAGACAACACGGGATATATGAACTTTGGTTGTAGATGCGGACTGTGGCCGCCATGTTATTACAGGTGTTAACAGAGACTCCCCGCAAGGTGGCGTTCTGTCTCCACTTCTATGGTGCATGGTAGTTAACTCTTTGTTGCATACTCTCAATAGTTCAAACGTGTGCGCTCAGGCATATGGGGATGATGTTGCCCTACGTTCTTTCGGGTCATGCCTGTCACAGACTGTCTCTGCTAACGCGCAGATGGCCTTAGAACCCAGATCTCCGATGAAGCGAAATATTTGAAAGTGATCCTGGATAAGAAACTTCTTTGGGCAAAGCATGGTAATTCGAAGATATCCAAGGCGATCTCAGTTTTGTGGTAGTGTAAGGGTGCTTTTTGAAAGACATGTAACTTATCACCGAAAAATGTCCTCTGGATCTATACGGCTATGATAAGACCTTTTCTAGCTCTTTCGCGTAACTATGGGACCACTTTTTGCACGTAACTTCAAAGAACTGCCTGTGTGGGCTGCATGGGAGCTTTCCCGAGTACGCCTACTTCTGCTCTAGATGCTCTGCTTGATTTACCTCCCCTTGATAGTTTCATCATGGGCTGTACTATCAAAGCAATCTACCGTCTTAGACGAGATGGATTTTGTTCCATGGATATGTCGTCTGATCCAATAACACCGGAACTTCGGTTGCTGTGCAAATTTAGAGTCGACTTTCCTTGCGTTTAGGACTTGCTTCGACCAGAGTCTGAACCTGGACTGGGCTACATTAGAATCTTCGCGGATGGCTCCAAAACTTGTCAAGGGTCAGGTGCTGGTATCTTCGTGGAGACCGACAACACTAGACTTCAGTACTTGTTAAGCAAGCATGTCTTTGTTTTTCAAGCTATCCTAATCCTAATGACTACCGATTATATTGTTAGGAATAAGTGGCGGAGTCGGATTATCTATGTCTGCAGAGACAGTCAAGCTGTGTTTAAGCCCTTGCTCAACCCTGTAACCTGTTCCAAAATAGTGCGCGAATTCAAGAACTCTTTGAATTCGGCCGCAAGGCTGAACTCTTTGACTGTCGTCTGGGTTCCAAGTTACACTGGGATTGCGAGAAATAAGATCACCTGAACCTGCGTTGGGTCTTCCCGCGTCCTCGGTCAGGGTCTCCACTGATGATTGGGCTTCCTACAAACACAATTGTGTGTGGCACGACTCTCCATTATATAGGCAGACTAAACTTATGCTCCCGAACGTCTGTAAAAAATCAGCGGCATTTTTGCTGTCACTCAGCAGATAAGACTGTAGACAACTTATTGGTGTTATTGGTTCTCTAGCCAAGCATCTTAGTGCGCTCGGCTTAAGAGACACCACTGTCTGCGACGCTTGTGGAGAGAGCGAAGATACTTCGGATCATTTCCTTTGTTATTGTCCTTCCTTTGCTCGGATTAGGTGGCATCGCTAAAGTGCATTCTCGGGTTTCTCTGAAAGCCGAAGAAATTCCAGTAAAATGGGTGATTTTAATTTAATCAAAAATTTGGATTTAGCTTCCTGATAATACAATTAACCAGTTACGTCTGAGTCCTCTAGTTGAGTGTTTCCTAACCTAACAAAAAAAAATGTGGGTCAGATTCGGAACCATCTTTCCCAGAGTTAAGAAGTATCAGAAGTATCATAATCGACTTGTTTTTGAGATGTAGAAAATAGCTTCACCATGAAAGGACAAATATCTAAACCAATAAAACATGTTTTCAATTGGAATAATCATGTATTACAACCTCGAACATAAAATTATATTTAAAAAAAATTCATACCTAATAAAATACGTTAGGTAATCGCAATATATAAAAATAGAAGACAATTAGGAATAAAAATAAACACAATCATTCGCCCACTGAAGAAACTCTTTCAACTCGCTCACAGCTAACTTCCTTGCAAGGGCTTTTACACGCAAATTACGGTCGGTTGTGATTAAGACTAATTCTGTTTGAATCAAGGTCTTTCCGTCTGTAAAGAAAATTATATAATAAAACACTAGCCCAGTACTATGCTTTAGTAGCATTACCCTTGCTTGCTTCCGTACTCATTGATTTGGATAACGCTAGCGCTGTTGCAAGAATTTTGTCATCATTTGATGCTTGCTGTTCCTCAACAAGTGCAAACAGTGATGCGTTTATTATAGAACCCTTTGTAGTAGCACACCTATAAATAAATTTAGTTTTAAATACCATTTGTTAAAATTATCAAATTTGTTTGCATTACTTGACGTTATTATTGGCGGACTTTATGAACTCCAGCGATTTCTTTGCTCGAGTAGATACATCATCAAAGTGGTGGATACGACTTTTCTTTACTTGACAATTTTCATACGATTCTATTTTTACTCCTTTGGACAGGCCATCAAGCTCCTTAACGACTGGAAGTAAATAAATATCCAATATCTGGTAATTTCTATTAATTGTTTAAAAAGAAAAATAATACATACCTGTTAGAGGAACAATAAGAATATATTTTTTGAATTTTTTAATCAATGCTTCAAAGTCATCCAGATAGTCTATGAAGCAGTTTGTATCGGGAAGCAAATATTTAGGGCGTACCTCGATGTACAATTTTGTATCGACACATTTTAGAATTTCCTATATAAAAGAAAATTGTAATAAGATGTTGCTATACGCTATTAACAAAATAAAAATGAAAAAAAATAAAAACAAATACAAAATCCGAAATATTTTCCATACGCTATTTATGGGTGTTTATCTAGCGACGGAGGATGTACAAATAAAGGATCCCAAAGTCTCGTTGGATCTGATAAGAAGTTTGTGTGAGATCATAATGTTGGATTAATACACGCTATAAAGTATAATGCAAGCTCAAGGTAAGTAGCTAAGCACATGCTGTGGCATCGCGTGGAACCCCCGAGGTGGAGGCTTATTCCTACTACTTTGGAACTTAGTGATTAACGAAATCCTTATAAGATTAGACCAAAACGGGGTTAGGGCCGTCCCGTATGCCGATGATTTCGTCATACTGGTGAAAAAAAGTTTCTGCCCATAATCGGTGACCTGCTACAAACCGCAAACCGTTCGCTAAACGTCCTGAATAACTGGACCAATAGCTGCTGACTTCTCCTTAATGAACAAAAAAAGTCCTAGTTCTCTTTACAAATAAGAGGAAAATTCCGAACTTAGAGCTACCTCGACTAAATGGAACCCAACCCCAGATATCAGATAAGGCAAGATATCTAGGGTGCATACTAGATCCAAAATTGAACTGTAAAGACAATATACTCGAACGCACAGAGAAGCTTTTTCGATAAAAAATGCGGTTCAAAACCAGCCAGCTTCCACTGCCATCGTTACACCCATTCTCACATACGGCTATCTGGTCTGCTGCTCTGCTGCCGCAACTAACCTGAATATCCTTACAAGAATCCAACGACTGGTGCATAAAACTTCCCACCCACGCAAATGTGTTCCAAGCGGGAGTATATGGAATTACCGAGACTTCCCGGGACCTATCCACTCTGAATTGTAATAAACATGTAGACAGCCAAGCAGACATCAATCAAAGCCTTCACTTCCTTTACAACCCATCGAACAACAAATCTACAAACCGTTCCCCATTATCATTGCGGGCTCCGAAGCCGTGAACTGCCATCACATGTTCGAGCGCGTCGGGTATTCTCGTTGCGTACCTTAGCGTTGAAATCTCCCATTACAATTACGATGTCGCCGTTGTGGGCGGCGCCAAGTTGACTGTAAAAATTGTCATTTTTGTCTTCAGTCGCGCCTTCCGTCGGCGTAAAACACTGGATGATATTTATAATTTATAATTTTGTTTACCCTACAATGAAGTTTGGACGTCAATAACCAGTCACTGTACGTTTGCCAAGATATGAAGCTGCCTCTTGCTGTTGGTGTTAGCGTTAATTCTACGCTGGATTCTCGAGTGCTCCGGCTGGGTATCCAGAGTAGAGCAAGACAGTGCTTTTTGTGGGCGAGTGGTATTCCCCAGCATCCAACCATTTTATCTCAGCCTCAAGATGTCCATATTATATTCCTGTCAGGAAAGCCACTATTAACCATCTTGAGATTGTTATAACTTGTAGGATGGCAGTCGTCAATTCCAGGTCACTAAATAATTATTTTTTCATTTAGGTTTCTCTATGTCAGGGGTACACAATATATCCATCGAAGTGTTAGCTGGTTATGCAGTTACACCTCCTACCTAGGGCAGAGTTAGGCTGGCGCGCTCTGCAAATGTTTAGCACCACGAATCTTTTTGTGCGCCCTTTGCTTCTCGCAAAATTTTTAGCAGGAGCTTTTCGTCTTATCAAATCAGAAGCAGTCAAGATGGTCGAAACATCACGATGGATTATAAACTAAAAGTAGCAAGGCTCTAGCAAGAATAACTCTAAAAATAACCCCTCATCCTTGGGAAAAGCGTGTACTTCGTCAAATTTGGATGAAAGTCAAGTTACACTTAGAGAATTGAATGCCCAGCTGGTTAGTATCCAGCGCCTGTCCACATGTACATCGGTTGAACACACCACCATCGGAAATTCCGCATCGGCAATGCCCATCAATACAATGCTGTGTGTGCCTTTGTAATATTGTAGAATATGCTGCCAGTATTGAATGGTGCGAATTGTTTAGAATTAATACGCAAAACATTGTTTCATCTCTCCATTTCCATTTCGTTTAATTTTTTATTATTTCAAATTTCTGAACAAACACTTCACTCAGTGCAGAATGAAAAAAACAATTTTTAATTTGTTTGACAATGCCTTTCAACGGATCCTCCAATTTTTTAAAACAAACATTTGCCAACCAGGTGAACTGACAATGTTGTCAGACAAAATATTGTCAGGTCAACCAAGTCCAATGAAATTGTCAGAGTTTGAGACAAAATCTGGCAACCGTGTGAACTGTCAATTTAGCATTGTAAGACAGTTCGCTATTGTCAGGTCATTGTCAGAATACGCAATATTGTCAGATCTGGCAGTTTTGGAGATACCAAAGTAAAACCTACCTCCAACGCCACTGAATACTGAATAAGAGTTACCCGCCATAATTCCATATGTAGTTTTTCACGATTTTTTTAGCCAATTTCAGATTCTTATTCGACGAACTGCCTTCTGCACTATAATCTGAAGAACGGTCTGTCTCGGCTTTTCCTGGCTGCACGGTAGCTTTTCCGAGTACGCCGCCTCTGTTCTTGATGTTTTGCTTAATTTACCTTCGCTTGATACTTTTATCATCTATGACTGTACTGTCAAATCAATTTACCGTCTTAAAAGTACTGGAATTCTGATGACCTTGCGCGGCACTTATCCTAGGATCCTGGTTCCATGGATATGCCATATGACACTTGATTAAATGATTTCTCAGGACCTGAACCCGCGTTAGGTCTTCCCGCGTTCTCAAAGCCTCCATTCACGGTTGTGTTTTTTTACGAACACAATTGCATGTGGCACAAGATGCAGGTAAACTATACCTATGATCCCGAACGTTTGTAAGAAATTTGCGGGATTCTTGCGTCTCTCAGCAGAGAAAGTCTCTTAACAACTTATTGGCGTTTCTACAGCACATTTTCCTTTTGCTAAGCATCTAAGTGAGCTAGGCTTAAGTGACACCACTGTGATTAGCCTGCCTGTGGTCGGAGATATTCGGTGCCGATGTGGTGAGTGCTAATACTGTAAGCTCATCACTGAAGTCCATTCTAGGGTTTCTCCGAAAGTCGAAATAATTCTAATAAAAGAGGAATACTGTGTCTTGCTTCCTGATGTTTCCTAACCCGAAAAAGGTGCAACAAATCACAGTAGGTGTCCCTCTGAAAAGTATCACGACACTAATAATGCAGAGCATATGATGTAACATTTAATTCAAGAAACAATTTTCCGTAGACAATTGACAAAACCTCAAAATACGTACACGTTTCTTCACACCCTATCACTTGATATAACAATACAATGGAAATACAAATTTAATCTTAAATCTTACAAAACATACCTCGAATTTTTCAGTGTACTTCTTTGTTATATTTGTTTTAGCTTCCAATTCTTTCTTCAACTTAGTCAGCTGTAAAATCTCTTCCATGTCTTTTTCGCATACGTCATTTATCGACAGCGCATCCATGGATATAATATTTTCACTATTATCATTTTCATCACCCTCTTCATACTGAAATTGAACAAGGTTAGTTTAAAATTGTGTACAAGTTGTAGAAATTTGTTAACGCTTCTAACCTCTTCAAATGTGCTCAGCTCTATGTTCTTAGTTTTTAGTTTACTATCCGTGGTTGTAGCAATGGTTCCTAAATTACTAGCATGTTGCAAGAAAATCTTTCCAAACGAAGATACTTTGGTGATGCGTACGTTAAACTGTTCTTTCTCCTTGGCACTTATGTTACTATCACAGATTTGAAAATCAACTAAAGGAAGTGGAACGAATCCGTTGAGAAATAAATCTTCCTCTAAGTGGATCGATTTCTGAGCTGCAAATGTATACAAATTAATATTATTCTACAGCTAGTATGACATTTGTCCTACACGTTCTATCTACAGACTCTTTTCCCCGGAATTCTTGCAAGATGATTATGTGTTGTTCTAACTCTAGCCATGGATTTAGTTCTTGTCGCCTGAAACATGAAACGTTGAGTTTCTAATCAATGTGTCAAAGAAATCAAATTACCTGGCATTGTGAAAGGGTTTCCACAGATCTGTATTTATTGAAAGCCAGTCGCACCAAATCTAAGAGAGAAATAAAATTATTAGGTCTTTTTTAATAAGGGTGTTAATAAAAGTTTCTGGTACCTTAATATACTGCAAGAGTGTATTCAAGTCTCTTAAATCTATGTCATCCGCACTGAAATATTTTCGCAATTATTAGACATTCTAGTAACATGTACAATTGGTCTTACCCATTGGAACTTGAGCTTTTGCCTTTGTACTCTAGAAGTCTTCTGTTTGCAGATTGGACTATTATACCAAAAACTTGATTTGCAACATTAAATGCGTGGTTGAAAATTTCTCTTCTGGAATCTGAAGAAGGACAAAATATATATTACAAACGAAGGTTACGATAATTCACAGTATAAAATGTGTAGACCTTTCCGAAGATCTTATTAGAATTAGACAACCATTAAAGATTATTGGGTTATTCAAATTAAAAGCAGAGATACGGGCTTACTGAATTGATTGTACGTATTTGTAAAACACAACTTACCATTTGATTTGTTGTGCGTTATGACGAATATATTCAAGGCAGCAATTTTTAGCAACCGATGGCGAGTAATAATTAAAGGTGCGGGACGACTTAAAATTACTTTCAGTTGAATCATAATTTTTTTGACGTTTTCTTGAAAGTTTTCGAATCTAAAACGAAAAAGCAGACCACAAATAATTGAATGTTGGAAACTTATATTATGTATGTGTACCCAATTCCGGAAAATAGTTTTCCAATGATGTACAAATATGTTGATGTGAACCGCTTCACGACCTAAAATGTCAAAAGAAATAAATTATTGTATTGAAAAATAGTTGACATCCTTAAGTAGAACGATGACAAATGAGTAAGAAATGTTTCACAGAAGCATCATCCACCAGTAGGTGTTGGTTCGCTAAATAGCGAGAAAGAACCGCTACACCTGGACAACTTGCAGCTCAGTCTCGGGTATTATTACACGACACATATCACTGACTTACTTTAGTTTGGAAAGTCAGTGAGTCCGATGTGAAATTGTGTCTCACACCTTCAGCACGCACAAGCCTCATATCTGGGAAACCGTTCAGCGATCGAATATTGACGGCCAGGTTCCAGAGTGGAGTAACCAAAATTAGCATCTTACAGTGTGGATGCACCAATAGAAGGTGCGACGAAGAAAGAAAAGGACAACTTATTCTGCAAACTAGGTGCCGCCTATAATATAGCACTCAACGTGAAACACAGGCAACGCCTAAAATTTCTTTTACGGCCCCAACTCTCGCGAAGGTCTGACAAACATCCGCGAGTATAACTGTCATGCAAAAGCTTCTCAAATAAAAATTCGCCCTTCGAACACGGTCCCTTCCAATCGTGTAAAGAATATAACACGCACAACATGAATGGTTGTGAGAACCTAGGCTCTGGGTCCCATGGACCTGTTGCGCCGAATATTTGCATTTGTATTTTGACTCTGGACTCGTGTTATTTGTTACGCAACAAATTCCTATTCCCGTACAACAGAGATCTTAACCACAATAAAGGCATTAAAAAAAATAAGGCGGTTGGGTTTGATGGCATTCCTGCCCAGTACATACATACGCCAAATATATCGGTAGACCTTCTGCATCCACTTATTACACAGGTGGGAGAAACAGAAATCTTTTCGGACAAGTGGAAGAAGGAAATGATTATCAAACTTCCAAAGAAATTGTACCTGACGTAGTCCGAGCACTGGAGAGGTATCTGCGAACGCATCAAAGAACAGAATTGTAACACCTAGACTATGCTGACTTCTACTTGCTTTACATAGAATTATGCAGCTGCACCAAATGACGCATACTTTAAAAGATGAAACAAGCAGAGTGGGACTGTGAAATAATACGGTCAAAACTAAAATTCTTAATGTCACAAACAACAACGTTTAATTAAACATAACATGATCAACATGTGGAGAACTTGATATGTGTATTAGAATTGGGAAATCGAAAACAGCGTCCGGGATGCTATCCAAAATCTGGAAGAGCAATGTTATCAGCTTAAGAAACAGCACGAAGCGCTGTCGATGGAACCAACATGTTTCCCGCAAACAGATTCTGCCTCGTTGGATAAGCGGATTCCATTGCATAGCATGTTTAGTAATAGAATCTTCTTCCCGAGCCAAGGTATGACCACTGTCATTTCCTTCATCGGATTGTAATGTCAATAAGTTCCTGACCCATTTTCATATACAGCTGTTGGTTTGAGATGAGATTTGACCAAAGAATTTTCTCGAAGTCAATTAAAAGCAGACGAAGCGGAGTTCTATGCTCGATGCATTGCTCTATGAAGATTCGTAAGATGTTTGTGTTATCAATGCAAGAGGAATCCAAGCGGAAGCCGGTTTGTTTGTCATCGAGAGTGGAAACAAGATGTTCTTTGATTCGATCCAGTAACCTTTAGATATTATTTTATAAACCGCGGGAGAAACTCGAATAATCCGTAATCTTTTAATGTTTCCCTTTTCTGGAAGTTTGATCACCATTCACTTTTTCCACTCTCTACTAATAACTGTTTTGTAAAAGGGTAACAGATATGCCTAACACTGTTTGGAAAAGCTCTTCGGGAATGCCATCACGCTCCATCGCTTTATTTTTATTGAATGGTTTGATGGTCCCTATGATTTTCAATTTACTAGGAGGATCGGTGCAAATTAGAGTGTTCGTCTAAACAGATAGCACACTCGGGTATGATTGTTTAAAACCAACAATATTCAATAACCATATTAATTTACAATGCTTTCCATGACCTTGAAAAGCAATGATATTATGACTGTGGGTCGATAGTTAGGACCTTACGATAATTGGCGACAATCTGAAGATCAATTTCGGGTTTAGCCAAGTAGAAGAAAGAACAATACCTCGGCCGACAATTAAACTAGAAATGAATGCAGATTGTAAACTACAAACACTATCAATATAACATAAATTAGAATCTAATTAGCCAATTAGTAGAAGAAAGGGTCGCGTATTCGAGTGACATCTAAAGTAGCAAATAGAAAATATTTATAAATAACAGATAAAAATCTTTACCTCATCTCCCGGTAAATCGCCCAGGCGTTTTTCTTCACTCTCCACGTTTTTATTTATCACATCTGTCTTGTGAAGTCGTCGTACTCCATCCGGATATACCCACACTTCTTTGCGCAATGACTTTGGCTCTTTTTCAATTTTACGTTCAGGAGTTCCAAAAAGCGGTGATTTGTTATTTTCTTCGTACTACAGAGACATTGGTTAAACAAAATAAGAGAATACTTTAATATATTCTCACCTTTTTACGAATTTCATCGAAAAGCACTTTCAAACTTTCTCGTGCCGACTGAATGGCATTGGAAGACATTAAACTCCGCATGTGGTAATAGATGGCATCAAGTTTTTTTCTCTACAAAAATTAAAATAACATTTTCATCCTTTCACTGTCATGTATGTATGTATATAAAACTTACAGAATATATCGACAATATTGCCAACTGATTATATGGAATACCATTTGATGGAATGAGACTTTGTGCTCGTTGATAGAATTTACAAGCGTCTGTATAGTCATTCAAGTTAAGAATCTTTGCTTTATACCTACATAAATCACCCAAGCATATAAGGAGTTTTTGTGATGAAACTTTAGCTATAAATTCATATTTATGTGTCGGCTCATCGTCATCATTGCTGCGTAAATATTTGCGATTTAAATTCTCCAAAAGCATAGCGTAGAACTGAAGTCCGTCGTTTATTAAGAGCACCGATTTCCATTCATTTTGTCCTTGATTCTGATCGGAATTAGTTTTAAAGTATTCAATAACGTTGTAATACAACAGTTTCCAAAAATATGATTCGACATTTTGTTCACAGCAGAATTTCAATTGATTCAAGAGCAACTGTAGAAAAATATCTTTAAGCTGCTTGCGAAAGTCATTGAAAGAATCCCAATTCTGAAAAAGAAATTAATTTTTCAGCTGGGGTGTATATTATTAATTGGCATTCCACGTTTTTCTAGAAAAATACGTATATATAATATATGCAAGAATTTGATAACCAAATTTAAAACAAAAACAACAAAAAAAATGTACTGCCTAAGCCTACGCCGATGACATAACAATTGTGATAAATCACAAATATTGCAAAAAGAGTTCGAGTTCATGGTGCCATGATAAACGGCCTAGTAATAAATGCAGCCAAACTGGTGATGCACATACGCACCCCATCTAAGCGAAAAGACAACTGTCCATTATTATCAGCCATCGACAAAAAAACTAAGGTAGTCAAAAGCAATACCTCGGAGTAACCATCGACGGACAAACAAATATCAATACATCACTGGCATTGGAATGTGTTCATAAGCTCAATGAGTGAGAAGGCACGTAGGGACTGAGGGCAACGAAAAAGCGGATTCTCTAGGGTCTACCTCGGAGTTCTCTGGTCCGGAACCATTTGCTGCAATTGACATAGAGATGGTAAAGCACATAATAAGCAAGTGGGCCGCGGCGGAACGCCAGAGAAGGTGGTCAACCGTGGAAGGTTGCAGGCAGCCGAAAATGGCTATTAAAATGCCGATTTACACTACTCACAAAGAAGATCTAAGCTTAGAGCGAAAAACACTGAAATCGGTGGTAGCGTTATCTACAGGTCATGGGAATTTCGAGTATACCTAAAGAAAATAGGTCTTCTGGAGGATAAAACCTGTAAACTACGCCTGGAGGAAGGGAGGTCCTGGGTAGGCACTGGATCATATCTCACTGTGATGGCTGATCCTGTGTTAGGTGCCGATGAACTCACCAAAATAGGAACAACTATACCCATCCTCTCAGACAAAGGCACCTTAGGTATACCCATCGCTACTTTCAAACTAAAATTCAAGCTGGATGCTATCGAGCACAAATCTTATGTGGACAAGTGAACCAACATGTTTAGCTACAAAACAAATATGGCCGAAGCTGGATTCAAAATGGTCTAAGAATTAGATTTCACTCAATAGATTGCATATCGATACTACAATAGGTTTTATCACTGGGCACTGTCTAATAGGCAAGCATGCTACAAGGTTGGATCTTTTTGTAATCGACTTTTGTAGAAGCTGGGTGGATGAATAGGAGGAAACTATTCCCCACCTTCTTTGTTCTATTACAACGATGGGAAAAACATGGATAATAAGAGCCTCTTACAGTTTATCAGAAGTTCAAAGTGGTTTAACTAATAGCTAGAGAGAAACTTTCTCCTATGATCCACGAGGTATACCAATGGATATATTGCTGGTCTAAATGTGCTGCCGTTTCTAAACTGGTAGCCACCACAACCAACCAACCAACCTACATCCACCAGATGGATACTGCCAACCCTAAACTTGATGAGAGTTAGCCAAAGGCTAGAATTGTAATAGCTGTCTAAAAAATTAAACATAGAAATGCAGATGACTTTAAGGATAGTTTCCAATGAAAATACTTCTTATTATAAAAAGCTTACTCTATTTAATTCCTTTCCACATATGTAATATAAAAATAGAAACGAATAGTAGAATGATAGAAGTGTGTAGAATTTTGTAAAAATAATGTTATATACTTAGTATATGTACATATATTTATTGCTTGTTTGAAAATTATGAATTATCTGATGAAATGAATTGTTTTTATATCGTAGAGATTTTTATCCCAGATTTATTGTAAAGTATTACAAATAATAGTAAAGAAAGTGCTATTTCTGCTAAGTTCTTGGTCAGTACCACTTCTTTCTTATATTTTTTGTCCGTCCGATATTTAAGTAGGGTTTAAATTACCCTCTATTTCTACAAAACGGCATGACTAGGTGGTGTATGGTGGGGTCGCCGCCATCCTCATCTACACCGAAAATGAAACCAAAATATTCACTCATAACATACAATAATATTGAGATCCCGGCCTACAGTTAATCATGTAAATATTATGTTTTGTTTAAGTCGTATCACGAATAACAAATTTGCCGATCTGATCGCGCAAATTGCATTATTCTTACATTGAGCAATAAGCAAATTTCTCCTTTAAATCACACATTAAGGGCCAGAATTAATTCCTTTATATTTTACATCTATGTATAGAAATTACAAATGTTTTCGGGTCTTTTCGAGAAATGTGACATACATATATGTATGTATATGTAAAATAAAATATTACATTTTTGAGCTTACTCTTTGCTTCACATATATTACAGAAATATAACGTGTTTCCGTTCCCAGGGTAACAGTTGAGGACCGTTACCCACTCAATATTTTGCATTGCACAACATACCTAAATATGTAAGTAAATCATACCTCAACAACTACCTTCCGCTTCAGCAAATCAGTAACGAAATCGTGTAATAGTGGAAGTGGCTTTGCGTACGTTAAATCCTTAACAAAAATGAATTCAAACCAGCTGGGGTGATGTTTCTGGTTGACGGTCGTTTGAATGTCTCTCTTTACCGGTGTTGTTAACGGATTGAGAAGAGCTTTATCTTTCTTTTGTATACGCAAGATTCCGGGGATGGGCGTATCGTCACATAGTTTTGCAGTTTCGCTGCTGTCTGTTGCCATTTTCAGGAACATGTCTATACTTGCCACATCGGAACGCTGATCCCCAGCGTTCTGGCACGTTACATTATCCTTCTCCACTGCAACATTATCTTATTACAAAAGATAATCGAGAGTTCACAACTTGAAGCATGTGATTGTAAGCAATACCCTTACCTGGTTGCAAATTGTTGGCCTTTGGTATTTCACCAACACTATAGTCAGCACCAGTCTCTTCTGCAATTTTTTTCTGCAGCCTTTTTGGTAAATTTCCAATTATTCTCGAAATATCATTTTGTTCTTTCGCTTCCTTTCGATTCATATTTTATGTTTTTCGCTCGACTCTGCATTTATTTAGGAGTAAATTTATACGAATTTATTATTTTTTATTTTTCAACAAATTCTACGCTTTTATGGAACGCGAAATTTCTTGACAGCTTATTCGTAATACCAAAGGTTTGTTAGATTTGTTTTTGAAAGAACGGTTTTTGAGATTTTGTTGTACAAGTAAAATAGGGTAATACGATACATGTTGTCCATTTTATTATTAATTATTTTGAATAAATAATCTGGCATACTGTTTTAAATGACATTTTTATAATACATTTTTTCTTTTGAAAACTCATGCGTTACTTAGAATTCTGAAATTCATGGTATACAGTTTTCTTTATTATTACTTTTTATTGCATATTAAAGTACAGAATCTACTATTACTTATGGAATACGATAACTGATGAATGTGAAACTCGAGTTTTCTTGGATATGGTCATCCTTGTGAGGTAATTTCGCATGATATTTTGGCACAATTGCGGCTGGTTTTCTAAAATAACAACTCTGAAATTGTTTCTCATCGCTTGGATCATTTACGGATCACTGACGTAGACCTTATCCTTTACGTATTCAGAAAGAAAAAAGTCTAGTGGCGGTAAGTTGGACGATCTACGAAGCCAATTGAAGTATCCGGTAGCTGGACGAGAGAGTGATTCATAGGGTCAGAATAAAGTACGAACTTTATGATGCGTCTCCGTAATGTTTACCAATTTCGGGACCACTTTCCTTTATGGCCTATTCGGGAAAACTTTGAAAAA
Source organism: Xylota sylvarum (assembly GCA_905220385.1). Lineage (NCBI taxonomy): Eukaryota > Metazoa > Arthropoda > Insecta > Diptera > Syrphidae > Xylota > Xylota sylvarum. The sequence goes on along the minus strand of LR999958.1, from coordinate 63,997,332 downwards.
AAAATTTTAAACGTAAAATGGCCTAAACACGAAAATGAAATTTATTTTGAGAGGAAACTATTACTAACAAAGTTATTAACAAATTAAAGTTCCAGGATGACGTATAAACAGGCGGCATATTCGAGGTATTATTCACAGATAAATAGCAGTTTCTTTTTAAGTTCCTCATCCTAACATCATATTCTTTGTTTTGAAACTGTAAAATATTATAAAAAACTTGTAGAAATATACAAATAATTGAAAAAAAAAATTTTTGCGAGTACGCCATGAAGGAAAGTATAGCTGTCAAGAATGACTGAAAGCCAAAAAATTTAAAATGAATGCTTTTATGGAAGATCCTTTATTTTGCTAAATTTACTTACTCTTTTAGTTATGCAGGTGGGTGAAGCATACAAATACAAATATTTTGGCGCGACAGGTACAGGATACTTCAAAAAAAAAAACAAGTCAATTAGTCCAACAATTAGTTTATTAAATAACTAAGTGGCGGAAGTAGCTCTCCTAAACCAACCCATTTTGATGAAGAATTTTAGGGTGGTATTAGGTGGCGTATAAGCTAGCTCGCTGAAGTCATTGAGACACTTTTCCAAGGGTTGAATATCTAGTTCTACTGAGGCATGTGCATACGCCACCTCTGTGTCGCTACAGCCTCTACGTACAATGGCCTCTAAGACGGGCCGCCATTGAGTTGTGGCCTGTGAGAATACCTATGAGTAGAGTCAGCTGTCTATTTAGCGATACAAGTTCTCTTGTCTTTTTTTATTGTATTGGGCCCAAAGTTTTGTAGAGATGCGGTATGAGTAAAGTATACACCATCTTACGTTGGCTATGTTGTGAAAGTCCGAAGTAATTTTGGACATTAGGACCAAGTGATATGTTTGTATGTCGTTTGATTCTGATCCTTTTTCTATCTATTTCAACGGCCATTTCATTCCCGTGGAAATCCATATGTCTCGGAATTCAGCACAGCGTGATGTCACAGCAGACCTCGGTAATTTCATCTATGTATTTCCGCTTGGAACACACTTGCGTGGTGAAGGAGTTTTAAGTACCGGGCTATTGATGATTCCTCTGAGAATGTTCCTGAGCTTGTTTTGTCTAACGATGGGAATGTGCATCCAATGGATTGTGGATAGTTTTGGCCTTCATTTTTTGCCGAATATTCTGCTGCATGCATAAAAAGCTATCGAGGGCGCGTTCAAGTATATTGTCTTTCCAGTTCGATTGAGTTGTGTAACTTTATTAATACATTTGCGATATAGTAAAAATCTATTTCACTCTATTCTATTAGACTGAAAACAATTAAAGCGAATTCTCAATGCCCTTAATTTCAAATTAAAACGCAAATGATCTAATGTAAGCTGACCCTTACTATATGACGACAAACGTCAACTAGTCAAATCTGGAGACAAGCAAATTTTGTGAAATTCCTTTCAAAATAATCCACAAAAACATAAACAAAACTAGAGTGCGGAAGTAAAATGGCTCAAGTGGAGTACTTGGACAATTTATTAAAGGAATATCTAATATTTAGAGGATTCTCCAGTACCTTGAGAACCCTTGACTTTGAACAAAAGAATGATAAAGACAAAAGTTTCCGAGCTGAGAAAATTTTAGAGCAGTTCAATATTTTTATCAATAACCACGATCTGCAATCGCTTCGTGATTTATGGAGTCATTTGGAAACACATTTATTTAGCAAGCTGGATCATATTTATGCCGAGGGTAAGTACTGCACTCGATTACTCATTTCGAAATCTAATGTTTTTTTTTCGCCCCAAAGCTGTTAAGAAGCTAGAAAATGGATTGCTGAAGTTGTATTTGGTCACCGCGTATACAAACAATCGCACTGATAAGATATCGGACTTCTTTGTTAAATTGGCGCCGGAGATCCGTTCCCAAACTGAGTGGAAAGAATGGTTCTGTGAGTATTTTATTTGATATTTATTTTTTCAAAGATTTCATCCCATTTGGTGGGGATTTTGTTTGATAATGAATTGCAAATCGAGTTAAAGCTTTCTTTACGATTTGGAAGCAAAGTTTCAGCTATAAAAATCAATGCATTTCTCCTCCCACACTCAATTACAATGTGTAGTCATGAGTGAATGATGTAGGATTGGCTCTATATCCGTTGTTGGAAATGCCTCATTGTTAATTGTTCAGCTTAGGCTAGCCAACGACAGTCACTTCATGATTGAAAGTTACCAAGGTAAACGAGTACTGAAATCAATGCCACGGGACAGTAAGCATACGGCCTCCTCTGTTGAATAGGTCGCAGTTTCCTCGTTATTGCCCAGGACATTTAGGAAAAAATGTACTTAAACAAGAAATTCTTTATTTGAACTATTATCTGTTCCAACAATGATGTACAGCACTACCTATGTATGTGAATATGTGTAGTGCCATTTTTTTTTTAAGAAAGTTAAGACAAAATTGTTAGAAATAAATTTGATCGTCACTGCAGTATCTGCAAACCAGTATATGTAAGTATATTTGACAATCCTAACCTCATGGCATGCCTCCTCACATGACAATGACCAGAAAGAATCCCTACCCCTATTATTAACCGCGACCTGCTTAATTTCATTATTTCCCCTGATTTTTTTCGATCTAAAATAAACCTTAGACACCCTATGTCCTCCTAGGTTCGACGGATATGGTCAGCCATATTGATAATCCTATCGAGAATAACTTTCTTAGCCACGAATATTGGTGCTTTTACTCCTTAACTGTATCGCTTTGTGGTAGCTCTGATCCTTTCTTGGCCAGAACGTCGGCCCTTTCGATCCCTCCATATTTCAGTGTCCAGGTACCCAGCACAATCTGACACTGTTCTGCGTACGTAATGTCCTGCGCATTGTGCGGTAATTCCTGACTAATTCAGATTTTATGATGTTGGATATTAACGCCTTAAGCGCAGCCTGACTATCAATGTAGATGGCGATATTCTTGTCAGATATTGATCCCAACTCTTGTAATTCCGTAGCTTTGAGAACAGCTAGAACCTCTGCTTGGAACACACTATCTGTGTCCGGAAGTATTAGAGCCACTTGCAGTTTTGTGTCTTTGGAGTATATGCCTAAGCCTGTATCCTCACTGGTTTTGAAAGCATCTGTGTAAATTGCAATCTCACTTTGTTGTGACACGACCTTCCTATGCCAATCCTCCCTTTTCGGTCAACGAAATGAGTCAATGAATTGACTCCCTGACGTCAAAATGACGTAAAAATTTGTCCTAAATCGGTCACTTCGTGTGATCGTCAATGTAAAACGCCGTCAATGCGTTGACGGTTGCGTTGACTGCCACATTGACTCAAATTTTTGGGTCAACGCGTTGACTATTTTCGTTGACCGTATAATCACCTGTCAACGTCGTTGAGACTCGTTGACAGATTTTTTTCGGATTGCTCATCAACGCGTTGACTGTGTCCCAACGTTGACATGTCAGGATTTTCTGCCGTGTCAACGTTGCCTGCGTTGACTCATTTTCAGATGTGTGTTTTGCTGTTTGTTTGTTTTTGAACGAGACGTCGAATTTTGTTCGAATGAACGTTTTTTAAGAAAAAATTCAAGTTCACAACTGGGTTGTACATTCTTGCGTCTTTATAAAGAAGGTTTATAAATTATTAAGGACAGAAGGTTAAGTAAAATAGATAAATTCCATAGTCTGACACGATAAGGATGAAGTTCCACGCATTTTCTTATGTATTACGCCTGGTAAAGTGGAGGTGGTGTACTGCATTTTTGAGGGCACTACCGCAATAACTATGGCAAAGTTAGCCACTGCAGCACGACTACTGGCTGTGGTCTCCACTGATTGAAAATTTTGGTGATGATTCGACGAATTTTTTTGAGCAATGCTCAGTCGAGAAATTACCAATTGTTAAAACTACAAAATTACAGTTACACGTATTTTTTTGTGCGAAACGTGGTATGCCATCTAATGGCATATACTCAAACTAATCCCAATATGAAATGTTATCGAAATCGTTGGAGCCGTTTTCGAGAAAATCGATTTTTGTTGAAACCGCCATTAATATGGCTTCGTATGCGGTAGAGGGTTAAGTAAAGTACCCTAAATTTTCAAGTAATACATGTCTGAATATAACGCCAATGCTTGCATTGGCAATATTGTTGCACCATAAGCCTTGTGATCTAAAAGAGACCACACTTGGAGTGCGCAACTGGAGGCAGTTAGCTAAGGACCGGGCTAACTGGAGAGGCTTGTTGATTGAGGTCCAGGTTTACCCCGAACTGTAGCGCCTTCTAAGTAAGTAAGTAAGCAGTAATTTCGGTGCTTGACCAAAAGTGCAACGATGGAACACACCACCATTCGAGAATTTCTATTAGGCTTAATACTAAGTTGGATTAGTCGTTATCAGGCAATTGAGCAGCTTATTTCTCTGTCATGCAATAATTTCGGTTCTTGACCAACGATTGAACACACCACCATTCGAGAATATCTTAGGCTTTCGTGACAGTCTTGAACTGTCGCGAAGGTCTTCGTCGTCCTATGTATGTAAGTGCTAATATCCAACAGATACGTTGCTAAATTTGCCATGTTCAAATATCATTTAAAAATTGAAGCATATTTATTTTTAAAATTGAAACAAATGCAACGAAAACCGCATGATTTGATTATTTTTTCCAGTGCGATTTAATTTATTTTTTTTGTTTGAGAGAAAAAAACACGTTGACTCAACCTCTCAACGTCGTGTAATCGTCAACGTGAAAAATGACCGATTTTCGATTCTGTCAATGTGACTTTAACTCACCGTCAACGGTCAACGTGTTCGAAAGTCGTCAACTAGTGTGATCGTCAACGTTTTGGGTGTCAACACATTGACACTGAAGGGGAAAAATCGCGTTGACACATATTACGAGTCAACGTATTTTGGGACAATATTGACTGTCTCTCGTCATTCGTGTGATCGTCAACGTTTCATGCGTTGACGCGTTGACCGTTGACGGTACATTGACGATTTTTTTTTGTGACGTCAGAGAGTCAATTCGTTGACTCATTTCGTTGACCGTGTAATAGTAGCTTAAAAATGGATGTCCCTCATTTTTGGGCTTTAAGAGCCCTATGTTAGTGACCTGAAGCGCACTATTACCCTCCTGTAATTTTATTTGTAGATATCTGTGTGTGTTTCTCTTTATCGTGGCTTTCCACCATACAAGAGCTCTATATATAGGATGGGTCTGACTATCATAATATATAGCCAGTGCATCATTGCTATTTTCAGGCCCCACTTTTTCCCCGTTGTTCTTTTGCAAATGAAGAGAGCGTTATAAGCCTTGCGGACGCTTTTCGGTATGTTAAGTTTAAAGTCTAGTTTCCTAGACCAGTACAATGCCAAGATATCTTGAGGGATCCGAATGGGACAACTCCACCCCATTCAGATTTGGCATTTTAAAGGGTGATATCTTGTATTTTCTGTTGAACAGTACCGGATCTGTTTTGTCCGGGTTGACGTGAAGTCCACAATCTTTAGCCCATTTCCCAAGACTGTTAAGAGCTGATTCCAGAATTTCAGTTTAATGTGTCAATGTCATCCGCATACGCAATAGCGCCTACTGCTATGTTAGTTGGTTCCTTCAGTATGCTATCAATGATTAGAACCCAGAGAAGGAGTAAAGGTTGTATATTACCTTGTCTATGTCTTGGGGTTTGCCGCTGCGCATTAGCTTACCTCTAAGATGTAAGATAATTAGTACCTAAGTCTTTTTTTTTGAGTAAGAGTACCAGTAAGAGAAATTAGTGTTCCTAGTAATTTAACTCAATCTTTATTTGCCTGAAAGGTAAACCACAGAAGAGTTCAGGCCACTTAAAGGAAACCGGGCAACAGATCTGGCTAGTTCATCAGAAGATTCATTGTCCGGGATGGTTTTGTATCATTGTAGCACTGAAAGCCATTTTACAATATGTGCTTACATTTATTTGCACGTGACTAGCAACTGATCCTGTGTGCTTGAACTTCTTAATATGAGACTTTCTTGGATACGAGGTACTGTCAACATTCTTAACATTTTTACATTTTTACCAGTTCTTTGGTAAAGTTGTTCGTAGGAAAAATGATTGGGCCGAAAAACTATCACGATAATTTTTAAACATCTATTTACGGTCCGCAGCTTCGTGTATTAATGATGTCCAGCTTCCAAGTAATGCACCCATATAGCAATACTTATTTTATGTTGGAGTGGAACAGTCACAGCTTGGTTTTCATTTGGATTTCGATAGCGTTCCTTCAAATATTCTCTCGTCTTTGTTGTTTTGCTCGACAGCACAGTAGTGTTCGAATGAAATGACGCACGATAACGTGTGCTATCATCATAAATTTCGATAGTGAATGCTGGATCACGAGCGGCAATGCAAAATCCTCACATTTCGAAACGAGTTACACATTATCAATGATGGGAAAAAAGTAAAAGTCAACTGCTACTCCATCCGCAATCAATCCGCCGCATTCAATAATCGACGTGATTATAATAATATGCAATAATTTAAAATCTTTTGATAAATAAATGTTCTTAATAACTTACACATAGTATAACATTTTCATTCCTTTTTCTAGATCTACCTTTCTGCAAAAATGCCGAAGAACTGCCTACATTCGCACACTATTTTTCCAAACAATGGCAAGATACACTGCAAATCTCTCTGAGGAACTTCTTGACAACCATCTACCAATGCATTCCACAGCCAACAATCGTGAAAGCAGAGCACGAGGCTTCGCTCATTCGTCGATTACAAGATGAGAACGCCAGCCTAAAAACTCGAGTTCAATCTTTAATTCAACAGCAGCAGCAACAACAGTTATCTGCATCTACAAGTGGCAGTACACAAAATCTCAATCAAATGTCGTCTAATGAAAACTTCAAACGTGGTCGCTCTACGCTTAAGCCACAAAACTTAAACGACATATCACCATTCGATGTAAGCCCCCCGGGGCATATTGTTGACGATTTCTATATAATCGCTTCAGAAACAATTAATACAGCCCAATACCCTGACGCACAAGCGCGAGGACTAAAAATGCTCATCAAGAATATTGGATCGAACAACAGTCCGGTCTTAGGACGAAAGGAACCAAATGAAAAGTCTAAAAAACGCTCTGGCAGCGTCGGCAGAAGCTGGAAATAAGATAAACTATATAACCCTTCTGCCCTATTATATACCAAATATAATATGTATTATTGAAACACATTCAAGTTTATTCAACAAAAATAGATTTTTTTATTTCATTTAAAATGAAGATTGCACGTTACAGAAGCGCTCTGATATTGACTTGTTTAGCTTCCAAAGGCTGTCGATTGTTAATGGTTCTTTAAATCAAAGATTTCTCTCAATAATGGCTCTACTTGTGATGGATTTACGTTCAAATAAACACCAATTATAACTTGGTTCAGACGTTCAACATCCGATATTTTTTGTATTAACTTGATAAAGGTTGATTTCGCTTCGCAGCCAGGGTATACGCTCTCCAAATACCTTCGCAGAAGATAATAATAGGAGTTCTGAAAGTATAAGAAGTGAATCAATAATAATGTCTTTAATCACATGGAGCAACATACCTGTTCTAACTTGATTACATCAAAATGTATAACACGGGCACGTGTCGGCGTGAATAGAACTATGGCACACAATATTAAAATAATATTCTCGTCCATTCGCCATTTGTGATCGAAGGTACGAATAAACCTTTCATGCTCTTCGTAAACATTTCCTTTTGCCAATTTCAGCACGTCTGCTTTTATATTTGACATATCTCCTCCGCTATGGGGTATCTGTTGAAGTTTTTACCATGTATTTAGATTTAATTTTAAATTATAATTATATTTACCTTCCATGTGTCTCTATCACCGTCATAAGATAACACAGAGCGCATTATCATCATTTCCGTACAGCCACCTTTGAGAAGCGCAACTTGGTCCTCCTGGCACATATTTCTGAATGCGGCAATTCTTTTCGACATCTTTATAAGACGCTTTATTGCAACTGCTGTCAGGTTAATCACTTTCAGGAGTTGAGGATCCTGTTGACCCTCTTCAGGCTGCAAGAAAATAGATGAACATATTATTTTGTGAAAAAATTACATGAACATAAGCATCAGTGATAAAGGCAACGTTTAAAAAACCAACCATAGAGGCAAGAGCGCTGAGTAAAACTTTTAACGCATTAGTGCGTTAAATACTTAGTATCTACTTTAATAAATATTTTCTAAAAGTTTTAACGGTTCCCTATAGCCTCTAATATTACCCGCACAATTTTCTTGGCTTTCGTCATTTGTAGTTTTATATGTGGTCTGTTCAAGTTTTTAACATGGAGTGGAGCGATAGGGAAAATACGATTGCCGTAATTGCCCTTCATAAGTGCGGTATGGAAAAAGGCCTAATCTTTAAAACGCTGGAGCTGCTAGCAATCAGGCGGATGTTTATCTATCGGGCTGTTATATTATTTGAGGCTACTGGGGATGTCAAAGACAGACAAAGAGTGAAGCAGTGAAGACGCGAATAAGGTGTAGTCCGGTGCGGAAACAAAAACATTGGTCTCGTGGGATGAAAATTTCAAAAATTCAAGATTTAGGTTTGGGGTCATGCATAAGGCATACTGGACATTTACTGACTAACGCTCTAATGAAGAAAATGAAAAAAAGCGACTGTTAGCTGATTACGCTGGTGCTGAATACCCCCGAATTCCATTTACGAATGAAAAAATGCAATAAAAAAAATGACAAAGTTTATGCCTTGTCATCTAAGGAAGCTTTTGAGCTGCTCCAGGTGTACAAAACGGGCATCACCCTGCATCTGTCATGGTTTGGTTCCTATGAAGGTGCCACAGAAGTTAATTTTTGTGGAAAAGGATTTAACACTTCAGCAGCAGTCTACCAGGAAACTGGAAAGCGTGGTACATACATATGTATGTATGTACATAAGTAGACATAATATAAAATAAATCTCTTATAACTACTACCCGAAGAATACTTCTTCGACAACCTAGGCGAACTGGCTAACATAAGCCTTAGCCGCCTGCAACGCTTCATAATAAGCTCCTGTTGGTTCAACGGGTATATTGAGGATCCTATGGTATCTCAATGAGGATGTGCTGCCCTAAGTGTGGCTGCACTTCCTGCAGCCTGGCAATAGAACCTAATTTCACTTAATTACCCGAGCAGTAGACACCTATCAAATTGGATTACGCGGAAGCCGCAGAAGCACGTCATGGTAGTCAATGCTTAAGCCGAAATTTGGTTTTAATGAAGATAAGGGCTGATTTCGAAAACGGAGTACTGTGATGCTGAACGTCAAGCGTTCTAATACGTCAGTACTTACTTCACTCTGATGATATGATGTTTTAAAACATATTCTGAACACATAGACTGCGCAAATTAGAGCAAATCGTGCATCGTGACGTGATGCAAATGGCGTTTGTCTGCTGTGTGTTCGGTATATGACTGGTGAAATTGGAGATTTTGCAACTACGTGCGTAATTATATAAATTTAATAATTAAAAAAAAACATTGATGGGGTAGGAATTCATAATTCCTGCTCCTCTCCTTTTAAAAGCGGAACCTAGAGGAAATAAAAAATTCGTAGGGTTCTACCTACCTACATATATGTGCATATATATATTAAGTGAAGTGTATGATTCGTTGGACATATTGCTTGTTTAATATTCACCAAGCATCGCGTTGTGTGGGCGCCGTGGCTCAAGTGGTTAGTGCGTTGGACTACGGAGCCACCTCTCGCGAGCGTCTGACAAACATCCGAGAGTAAAAACTGTCATGAAAAAGCTTCTCAAAATTGCCGTTCGGATCCGGCATTAAAGAGTAGGCCCCTTCCATTAATGTGAAGAATATAACACGCATAACACGAATGGTTGTGAGAAGCTAGGCCCTGGGTCCCATGAACCTGTTGCGCCAAAAATTTGTATTTGTATTTGTAAGCATCGCGTGGCAATCCAAAACGTCGAAAATAAATATCATATTAAAAACATCATAACTTTGCATGACACACCTCACCAAGTCTAAACGATGTAAGTGAGAACTAAGAAGTCTATATGGAGACTTACTATACAGAATGTAGGAATACCTTATCCATCGAAATTGGGAACGACTAAATGAACCCAAATTGTTTTAGACAATATACCACGCTGTCAGGTGACTTCTTTAATATCGTACTTAAAATCTTGGAACAATACTTCATGGAATCTTTCAAAAGCCTATACAGCTTCTTGCTTTTTGTCACTAAGCACTTAATAGTACAAGAAAGGTAGATCTATTGATGAACGAGGGTATATACATTATATAAATATATCATGAAGAAAGGACACACTCAACATCGATAAATCATGCAAAACGTCAGTGCACAAATATAACTTCAAGGCTGTAAGGAAGTCCAGTTTTGTATGACAAATCCATCTCCTAACAGACGAAGTATAAATTGTGCAAATCGCTTTTTTTTCTTGTGCAGAGAGCCCCCTATGCCCCTATTTCAACAATAACCATATCGGGGAGCCTTGTGATAGGTTCGAATACAATGAGTAGCTCACTGCCTGCCATCATCCAAAACCATTGGTGTGCTGTGAAAACTATTTTTACATATGGTGGTGACATACTGATCCATCGACCGGAGTTGAAGGCTTAAATTGAAGGCTATTATAGTAGCAGGGAGGATCGAGAAAGATTCCTAATATCGTATGAAGATGAGAAAAGTATAGTGTACCATGCAATGTGAAACGTAATAAGGGCAACTACAGATAAGAAGATGGGTTAGCTGCGTGCTGCCTGCTGTAGTTAAGGTAGTAGCTAAAATAAATCGGAAACGAATATCGAAGAACAAGGTTTCCGCTCTGTATTCTTCTGCGTCGATCGCATAAACAGCCTGCGGATCATCATCGAGGAGTGCGTTGATCATCGACCGTCACTTCCATTGTCGATTTTAACAAGTCAGCTGGGAGTTTATTGGGTTTACCTTTAGTCTCGTGACTCAGTTGATGTATCGAAGTCCCAAACGGTCCTGTCGCGAAAAATATTTTTTTATGTATTTTTTGTGCGGATAGATATTTTCCATTAATTATCATTTATTATCAAGGCTACATAATATGGTTCTAAATGTCAGGCTCTGAATAGAGTTAGTTTGTCTGAGGAATTCGGGATTCAAAGTTTGGCAAGACAAGGCTACATTATTGCACCAATATTGTTCCTATTGGTTATTAAGGAAGTACGTGCTACATAGACTTACATCCTAGCCTAAACTCCTTCACTGCGCTGGCGATATGCTTACTCTCCCAGAAAATTTTGGATCTACACCGAAAACTAGCTGGTGTGAAGATGGAGGCAGACATCATCGGACTTAAAACTAATACGGCATAGATTAAAATTATCAGCCCTAGAACGAACTCATCAGCTGAAGTACGTATTGCTGGACAACCGGTAGACAGAATACGGGATTTTCAGTATCTTATTCATTCTCAACTGACTATAGCCACCCGATTCTGCAAAGCAAAATCTGGAACAGTGGAAGAGGAGCCAACTGGGTGAAAACTGGGAAGCGCTGCGATACATTGCCCGATGGCGGATAATCTTGAAGGTCTGTATACGCAAAAGATCACTTTCAGTGAATCCTCTTCTAGTCTATAATTTAATATATGATAAAGTAAATGAAACCAATTTGTACCCAAAAGATTAATTTGTTAAATTTTTAAAAAGTTTTATACTTGCAACAGAACTTACAATAGGCCTAGGTAGTTAACTAATGGTTCACCATACTGTTCATCCTGAAAATCCTATATTTGGATTCTAAAATCAATGCATGCTGGTTTCTAGGAAACGGGTAGTAGATGAAGAATTAAAATTTATCAATTTCAAGAACTGCAATATTTGGGTATATAAGTAAACCATTTTCTTGATATAATTCACAGAATTAAACAGGTTCTAGTAACTTTCAACAAGCTGGAAGCACTATATGTAATTCTAAAAACAAGATTTTGGATTATATTTGGCCAAAACTGTTGAGTGACGCAGATTTTAACGCTATACGAAGTAAGATATAACAGATGTCTTTAATATTTAGACTGGTTAAGTCTGACATGACCTATAGATTATCAGTTTCATTTCTTCACTTCCACAGTTAACGATCTGTTCGAGTCTCATGTTTCTGTTTTCCATCGGCAAGAATTTGACTACAAACGACAATGAAATTGACCTCAAAGATCTTAATGCCAAATTTTCTGCTGCATGTCTTAACTTTAATTCTATGAAATTGTAGAGTTCAAATCAACGCCAACGATATTCAATTATATGTCAGCTACCCTCTCGGTATAATTGAAGATGGTACCGTGCAAAGTAAGAAACTGGGTCCACACAAGCTTAAACTTAATTCTGCTAAGAGCCAAATTATCGCTACAAACAGTACAAACTAAGACACGTCATGCCTTCTCCCTATCGAAAAAAATGGGGTTCGCTTTGGGTATTTTCCAATGGTGAAAAATCTACGATTCCACTTCAACCAAAACCTAACCTGAAACGATAATTTTACAAGGTTAATGCTAAGGTTAATGGGGTTTGCGCGCACTGTACCAATCTGGATTCTGTCTCTCAACCAGGATGAAACCGACATTGGTAAAAGCATTTATTTTGCCAATGTTAATTTACGCAAATTCAGTTTTCCTGATCTGAGTAGTTTGCATTCCCGAATATTAAAAGTGACATTCAACAGTGCTGTGAGATTTGTGTATAATGTACACCGTCATGATCATATTTCCGGGTATGCAAAAGATTTTCTTGGTAAGGAGTTATAAAAATATTTGCATTTTAATGTTACAACTGAAAGAGAATAGAAAATGGAATTCTGGAATTTAGTAAATGAATACCAAGCTGGATTTCGACCCAATTACTCCACAGTGGATCACATTTTCACGATGACATCAATCGCGGAAATTTACAACAGGCAAAGGAAAAAATTATTATCATTTTTTACAGACTCCAAGGCAGTTTTTGATAATATTGATCGAAATGCAATGTTTTACAAGTGGGTGGAATAACAATTGCTGGAATAGAGATCAAGGTATTAATGTGCGGTGACGATTTAATAGTATTTACCGAATCCACCACACACATAACAGTCATGATAAATAAATTAAGCGATTACTGCCCTACATAGAACTTGACAGTTAACATCGAAAAATATAATATAATGATATTCAGAGCAGGTGGTGAAAGATACGCCTACAACGAGACGTGAACCTACAGAGGAGAAAATATCGAGATTGTAAAGGAATATACATAAGTATCTGGGCTACCCCATTATTAGCAATTTAAATATCGAAAAACATTTGGAAGTAAAGTTAGCTTCGAAAACGGCAATAAAAATGGTGTGGAAAAATACTTTTGATGCACCGTATATATGTAGCAGCGGTTGTCAAATATAAAGAATTTCTGGCAAAAGCGCAAAATATGAAGGTAAAAGAAGGTCAAATTTGAAGGATAAGGAGAAAGAAGGTTGTGGAATGTTATGCATATACATATTCATAATAAAATTATTGCTGGCGCCAGGAAGATTAGCCCGGAACAACGAATGCAGTAGAAGTCGTGGAAAAAAATCAATTTAGACTACCAATTGAAGAAAATATGTTTAAATATTTTTAAGAATAATTCGCAAACCAGAGTCGTAAACAATCAATGAAAAAAGAGCTAAAACCTTGAATTAGTTTGCAACCAATCAACCTTAGATTTGACCAAAGAAATATCGAAAAGTAGATATTATTTCAAATTAGATTTTTGTTTACCTACTATCTTCAACTCTCAATAAAATTAACCATATGCGATTGTTGCGTAAGCAATTTCTTTTTTATCTATAATTATCATGCCACAAATAGTTCGTAAAAACATTACAGGTATCCCACATCATATTGTAAAAAAAAATTCTATATAATGGGAATATGTAGTGTAGCCCAGAACATGCAAGACTTCTATAGCAGACAATTTGTCATTTATACCAAACAATTAATAACAGCCGTTCCAAGTATACCCACTTATTTCCATGCAGGTGTGCGATAAGAAAACGACAAAAAAAATGTTGGCTGACTGATAGTAAAGATAGTCTGACTACCTTATAGGTTCTTAAACGAGATGAGTCATATTTCAAATGATAACCAGGGGTTGTATGAATTTGGAAATAAAGTCGAAAGGCTGAAAGAATATAAATAAACAAACACACCTGCGTTGGATTATATTTGTTTTGAACACGATTTGAACGCATATACATATTATTTTTAAACTAGAAAAGTTTAGGTCTGTATCTACATATAACAATTCGCAACAAAAACATTTTTCAAGAACATATAAAATAGATCTAAAGTTGACATAGCACCAATTGATATGGTTTAAGTTGTAGCAGATTGAAATCAGACTGATGATTCGAATTGAGACAGATAATCATCATCATTAAGTATCTCAAACGCGGATGGAAGTTTCCCAATTGCAATGACCACTCTTCGACAACAGACAGAGAAATAGAGATACAAGATATTGGGAGTTAACACACTTCTTTTGTGTTCCCTATCTGTGCTGTCGAGTGTAGGTTGCCAATTAGTCCAAATATATATACACATATGTATGTACATAGGTACGAAAATCTAACAAACTATAGCATATTTTTTTCGAGTTTACTTTAAATTTCTGTTCGTTGCGTATTCATTTTTAATCATGAGTACATAGTTGCCATATTAGTTTTGAGAATTGTTGTTATTGTAGAATTGCTAACGTTGAAAGCAGCGATTGGGTTGGCGGAAAACTTGTCTGTAAATTGTTTATCTGGAGAGTAGCTTCAACCAAAGCTGAATTTTCGCTTTTACCACGTGTATTGCCGGCTTTAGTACTTCATCAAACCTACAAATGAATCACAATATGTATGTTAACTAGCCACCATGCATGAGTTGTATGGAATTTGTATGACAACATCGTGTTTATTAATGAAAACTTTTGTTTTTTGTTTTCTATGGTAATCAGGTGTCATCATTAAATTAGGTAGTTTCTCAACGGGAGTAGAATATTTCTTTGTATGTATGTTGAACCGGTTATTGCATTTGCAAACTAAAGTAGAAGTTTCGCTGAGTTATGTGAAACTGACCAAAATTCCTGTGAGATGGCATTGCAGAAGTAGCAGAACATTGCTCCCAAGGCACCAAGACACCGCACTAGATGATGAACTGTTTGTATACTATCAAGTGCAATATTAACTTACTTGGGTGGCGCTACAGTTCGGGGTGAACCTGGGCCTCAACCAACAATCCTCTCCAGTTAACCCGATCTTTGGCTAACTACCTCCAGTTGCGCACTCCCAGTTGGTTTAGGTCCACTTCTACATTTGCGCGCCGCCCAAAGCAAGGTCATCCTCTACTGCGTTGTACCTCCGGGATTCGAAGACTCTTTGGGCCGGATCGTTGATGTGAATTCGTTCTACATGTTCTAGCTATTTTAGACGACTGATGCGTACTTTTCTGATCAGGTCAATATCGCTGTACAGCTCGTAGAGTTTGCTGTTAAATCTCTTCCTTCAAATCCCGTCAACCCAAACGGGCCCGAAAATCATCCAAAGAATTTTAATTTTTAGCGATTAGCAAGTGTAACTCTTCGTTTGATTTCTGATATGATGTTGTTGTAAGAATTTATAGCGGAGCCAAGGTAAGCAGTTTCCGGGCACCGGCTACAGCCCGTTGTGTTCTGCCAATGTCATGAGCATATACAAGTAATTGTACAATTTTGCAAAATTGAGCTGGTGTTGAATTGCGAGTTTCGCACAATATTCTCAAGTATGATGTTGAAATAGTCACATGACAGCGCATCACCTTTTCTGAATTCTTTTTTGACATCAAGGGTCGCGGTAAGATTGGGCTCGTTCCAAAAATCAAGGACTAATGTTAGGCCTAACATGTTAGGCATTGGGCTCGTTTCAAAAATCGAGGACTAATATGTTAGTGCTAACATGTTAAGCATTGCATTTGGAACGCAAAATTGACTAACATGTTAGGTGACAGTTCCATACGTCACAAATGGAATTTTCGAAATTCCATATGCACTTTTGATTTTGTATATGGATTGTGGATTGTGATTTTTTTTAGAATTCAGTGAAAAACTAACTTATTTTAATAAATGTTATGAGTAGCATATTGAACTCTTAGATTCAACTGCAATGAATTTAGAACGTTTGCAGATGTTGTTTGCGAAATTTTATCAAAAACATGACTGAATCACTTGTTTATCAATACTGATCATTAAGTATATACGCTAGTTGGTTAGTTTCGGGCTATATTTCCATTATTGCTTATATTACACACTATGTACATACATACATATGTGCTTTATAAAAGCATGTAATTTTTTTTTTTTTTTTATAATTTGCGCGCTCAAGGGTTTAGTACTACCCTTTAAATGTTAATACACAGCACGGGCGTTAGGGAAATTAGGAAGAGAAGATAGGAGATACCGATGAACGTTGGTCTTAAATGTTTGTGGATTATAATGTGAGGGAAAAATAGAGCTTGGTAGAGCATTCCACATTCGTGTTGTACGGTTTATGAAAGAATCTCTATATTTGACGGTACGTCCGAAAATAGAAAATGAGGGTGTACTGATGAGCATTCAAAGCGTGACGGGTATTGCGAGAAAATTGTTGAAGGGGCGGAATGCAACTGGCTATTTCGCTGGAGCACTGTTTATGAAAATAGCGATAGAATAAGGAAAGGCAAGAGACATTTCTGCGATGTTGGAGCGAGTCAATAGACTCCGCTATACTTCTGTTCCCTATTAGTTTTAACGCTCGATTTTGAATTCTATCCAGCAGGTGCAAAGAGGTCTTAGGAGCACCAGACCAGATATGAGCATTATACTCGAGCTTGGGGCGGATGTATGCCTTATATATTACAGCCAGATCAGAGGGGGTAAAGAACTTCTTGCACCGTTTAAGGAATCCTAAACATTTCGCAGCATTCTTGGCGGATTCGAATATGTGGTCATTCCAACGAAGATGGTCGTTAACACACATACCGAGAATGGAAAGTTTTTCGGTTTCGACGATGCAAGTGCCATTCATTGATAATGGCAAAGGGTTAAGGTTATTCTTGAGTGACGGCTGACAGCATTGGGTTTTCGAAGCATTAAATTCCACTCTATTGCTTATACCCCATT
Organism: Xylota sylvarum; assembly: GCA_905220385.1. Taxonomy (NCBI): domain Eukaryota; kingdom Metazoa; phylum Arthropoda; class Insecta; order Diptera; family Syrphidae; genus Xylota; species Xylota sylvarum. Next base: position 63,980,144 of record LR999958.1, on the reverse strand, counting down.
TAATTATACTGTCAAGATCGGAATTTAATGAGCTTAACATACGCTGCCGTTCCAGTTCTACGGCCGAAGAGCAGGGACGTGAGTCTGGGAACGAATATGAGAAGCTGAAGGTGATGTCGTCAGCGAAGGAGTGTATTGGATTAGAAGTAGCAGACAAAAGATCATTTATGAATATAAGAAAGAGAGTCGGAGACAAAACGGAGCCTTGGGGAACACCAGCATTTATATGGTGGATAGCAGACTTGAAACCGTCCAAAACTACTTGAATTGAACGTTCCGAAAGGTAGTTTCTAATCCATTGAAGAAGAGATTCATCGATGCCAAATGCACGCATTTTCGACAAAAGAGCTTGATGCCAAACTCTGTCAAATGCTTTAGAAATATCAAGCGCAACAATCTTACATTCACCAGAATGATGCAGAGAGTGGTTCCACTTTTCGGTGAGATATACCATCAAATCACCAGTGGACCTTTTGCTACGAAAGCCATACTGACGGTCATTGAGGAGCTTTCGTGATTCAAGATATTTCATAAACTGACGATTTATCAGCGTTTCCATGACCTTGGAAAGAAGGGACGTAAGTGCAATGGGTCGATAGTTGGAGAGAGAAGAAGATTCGCCTTTTTTAGGGACGGGCTGGACAAATGCTGTTTTCCATCTACTCGGGAAGAGTCCACATAAGTAGGATAGATGAAAAAGCTTACGCAGTGGTTTTGCCAGCGTGGACGAAAACCTCTTCAGAATAATGGGTGAGATACCATCTGGACCAGCGGATTTGTTTATGTTAAGATCTTTAAGTACTCTTGCTACTGTACGAGTGCGAAAGTGGATTTGTCCCATAGAATATTCAACGCGCTCAAGTACATGGGGAGGCAAAGCACAATCTGGGACTGTGGAGTTTGCAGCGAATAGGGCTGCAAGCAGATTGGCCTTGTCCAAAGAGCTGACAGCTGGAATGTCATTGTGAACAAGCGTTGGGATGGAGGATGAGGCACAATTTTTTATGTTTTTGACGAACGACCAAAAATTTCTACTACCTTTGGGACAATGTAGGATTTTTTGCCTCAATTTTTGGTCGATGGAGAACTTGGCACGGCGAATGAGAGCATTACAGTCATTTCTGGCTCGTTTAAATTTTTTTCGATTTTCCTCGGAGGGGTCGGCCTTGTAAGACCGAAAACTTAACTCCCTCAACCTGAATTAAAAAATATACTATTTAATTTGGATCAGCTCAGCTGCGTAGTTTCATTAGCCAATGTTCATTGACGTATAAATTAAATGATGAAACACACAGAAACCCGAACCAACTAGCAATCCAACAATTAATTTTTCCTTATTCAAAAATCAGTAAAGCACAACAGTGCAGTGAACAAAAACTACGAAAATGGCATTTCTCTCAACTGAGAGCCAAATTGATATAATGGTGGAATAGTTAAGGTGTTCATAACTCCTTCCAGTAGCGAGCAATCGTTATGTTGCAGTCAATCTTTTGTGGGGTGTTATAGCTTCCCTCATGATGGTGTCCTTTTGTTTTTAATCAATAGTGGTACAAGTAATAAAAGGTTCAAATAAGTTTCATATTTAGATCGTTATGTCAATCGCGCAGATTGCATATATTTAATTGACTCAGTAAGTTAGTATTTGAATAAGTTTTTTTCTTCATTAACCACGCTTTACACCGCATGTCCAATTTTTTCTCGCATTTTTCTTTTATATACAAGAAGAAATGGCGCTAATGTATTGTCCACTTTGGACAAACTGACGCTTGTTTAAAGCATACTTGTACGTGCGGTATAATGTAAAAAAAATTGTGAGAAGAAATGGCAAAAAATAAACAAAATTTTATAAATCTGTTATCTGTTATGTCATAAGGAAATTACAAAAGTATATACTACATATGTAGGTACATACTTAGTGTTTACTTCTAGGCAAATATACTTTAAAAAAGACACCCACGACATAAGAAATACGACTTTTTATTTCAATGCTCCATTCAATATTTATTTGGAGCACCTGTCCCATTGTAAAAAAAGTTATCACAGCAAAAAAAATGCTCCCGGTTTAACTTATCGTAATTGTTTGACAAACTGTTAAACTCTTATAAGAGTGTTCTTAACTAGACCATTTGAATTTGATTTTGACAATAATATTGTATGTAAAAATGTGACACATAAAACCCAACAGCAGTGAATCCCCGCTCCAAAATTTTACTTTAAAAATAACCATGTTCAAATTCAGATATGTACATACATACTCTTTTTACTCGATTGTTATTAAATCTGTGAATTATCCCGTAAAACGAGTTCCAAAAGAATTCTTCAATGTATTATGTGAGTCAGGCCTAGCAAATAATATTACCAGAGTCGAAAGCCCAGATTATCTATCTTCTTCTACATCATCCCTAATGCGTGAATGCGTATCATTTTTCGATTGAATTAAAATGATAACTTCCAACTTTTTAGTATGTACAGTACTACCTCGATAATGTGAAATAATTAAAACATGGGCAGTTTACATTTTCGTGGGATTCACATTACTGGATACGAACAAATTTGTTGTATTTTATGGTTTTTGGGACGATTTATCAATTGCAACTGTTTTAATACTTGCAATTGCTGTTAATATACATATCTGCACCCAATCCATTTTCTTGGGTCCAGTCTATCAAAACATTCGAGCACATACTGGCCCTATAGTGAGAAATTTTTGCATAGTGGAGTAATTACTGCTCCCTTAAGTGTGCATGACACTTTTTTAACAATGGTTGAGTAATTTTTTTTCCGCTTACAGTAAAACTTTTGAATCCATCCGTTGCTAATTTTGAAATTTGGCGCCTCCCTAAATTGCTCATTGAAAAAATATCAATACTTCACAATAAATCATTTTTTCCCTGAAAATAAAGTAGCTTCCAATTAAATTCTGCATTCCCACAGAAATCGCAAATATTTTTTGAGTTTTTCAACTGCAGTTATCGTGGATTATGTAGACTTTTCTTTTATTGTAAGAAACTTGGACTGTTTTTTATTGTTAGGCGCCATAGTAGTCACTTCTGAATATAGAAGAACGCAAATGCACAAACGAATAATTTCTCAAACGGGACACATAGTTAAACCAAATGGGGGTGATTTTTCTTGTGAAGAAAAAAAGTTCACATATTCGCGTGAATATCAAGAATTGGTTTTAACATTTTAGAGTATGTAATCCAAAATTTTTCTGGTTCACATTATCGAGGTCATAGTGGACATATGTACATACATACATACATACATACGAATGTATATACAAGTGTTTTTTTTCTTTTTTTAGAAAGCGTTCGCAATAAGTGGTTGTGGTCCTATACATATTTTTACTGATAGTGGTTATAAAAATTAATATAAAAGATTTTTCATTACGGGCACAATATCATTTCAATGTCTTCCATGGAATAGCCAGCACGAGTGAACGCGCTGAAACCAACTTTTCATGAATTTTTATGCCGCAATTTAGAGCTCGATGTTGATTATGAAGCATTATAATGTCTCTAGCTTATTGGCATAGACCATGGACTTGACATAGGTATGTACATAGGTTGTACATAGTGGTTGTATCAGCAAACCGTACCAAAACATAATAAGCGCAAAGGCGCTGTTTTAATACCACAACTCAAGTGACCTATCGGATGCAAAAAGGATGTAAACTAATAAGGATAAGGGAGATGAGTGACGATTATTCAGATCCACATTCAGATCAGATCATCGTGAACTCTTCCAGGTTGTTAAATAAGGGTTTACCTAGTATGCGCTGTCTGGCTCTGCCTAGAGTTGGACACTTGCAGAAGAAGTGTAGTATTGTTTCTTTCTCGTTAGCGATGTGGCAGCTGCGACAATGTACCTATTCTGACCGCATGAGCCCCTATGGGCCAGTGGCCAGTACTAATTGTTTTTTGCGGTTTCTATTTAAAAGTTCTGATCTATTCCGGTGGTAATTGGGTCACAACTGCCTAGATATGACACAGTTCCTCACCTCCTGCCATCTGCTGTCAGCTTTAAATAGAAAGTGCGCAAAGATTCTACCCTTAAGGGACGTACACCGCCTCCGCCTCCACCGAAGACTAAAACTGAAACCATGACCAAGCAAGGCAAGTTCATCTTTGCATTGTTCTACGAGCTTCGAAGATGTGATGGCAGATATAATAGCCTTGATAGCGGCCTGGCTCTCAATGAGGATGACTATGGTGTTAAGGGTGTGGTAGTTTGCTTGATTTTGCAGCAAGCCTCACGTACAGCAAGAACTTCCGCCTAGAAGACGCTGCACGAATCAGGGAGCGGGTAAAACTTGGAAATGTTGAGATAATCAGAGAATATCGCTGCCCTACTACACAGTTAATTTTAGATCCGTCGTTGAAAATTGTTGTTTCCTCCGCCCTGGTTGGGAATCTCATCGTGAAGTCATTTTTGAAGTTCACTCTGGGAGTTATATAGTCGGTTAGATTAGTTACCAAGTCTCGTGGTAACAGATTTAGGATGCTGTGGTGACCATAAGGTTTGGTACATCAGCATCCTGTTTCTCTTAATCTGACCGCACTTGACATAGCCCCAAAAAAAAGTTCAAATGCATCAAATCATACGAACGAAGCGGTGAATAGACTAGTCTATTTCTAAAGATACCACGGTCACCGAACTTCAACTTCACACATAGCTTTGTAACATATGGCGCCGTCTTGTTGAAACTACATATGCTCCATTCTCTTTCAATTTATCCCAAAAATAGTGAGTCAATACGGTCCGATAGAGATCTACATTGATTGTAACTGTGTTGCCAGCATAATTAAAGAAGTATGGGCCAATAACCCCTCCAACATGAACCCTACAACAACCAGTCAATTTTTGTGACGGGTTGCGGGTCGCTGACTTGCCAATATACAATTTTGCTTACTAGCGAAGTTGTGAACCAAAAATAGGCTTCATCGCTGATAATGATTTTGCGATGACAATCAGTTGTCGCAACCGAACACAAACTTTGAAATTTCACTTTCTTCGAAAGTCTTTGTAATCAAAATGCCTAAATGCCTAAATAAAAAAGCATGCCATTCTATATTCAGGCCAGGAAGGTCCACCGTCGATCAAATTTTCACACTTCGACAGATCTTAGAAAAAAAAAACCAAAAAGTCCAAATCGATACCCACCATATTTTTCTCGATTTAAAGGCATATGATAACATTCATAAACTCGTTCGTTGTGCAGTATGACAATGGAGAACGCTCGTTGCTCCATCAAGGCCGGTAACGACCTCACCGATACCTTTGTTGCCAAAAAAGGATTTAGACGCGCTGTCGTGTGATTTTTTCAATATCATACTTGAAAGGATTGTGCGAAGCTCACAAGTGAACACTGGAGGCATAATCTTTCAAAAGTCCAACTACTAGCGTATGCCGACGATATTGACATTATTGGCAGAACACAGCGGGATGTCACTAGTGCGTTCGCTAGTATTCAAACGAAACTACCAAAATGGGTCTAGCGGTAAACGAGGGCAAAGCCAATTATATGCTGTCAACAAGAAGGGACACTCAACATCGACGAATTGGACAGAACATCATAATCGACAGCTATAACTTTGAGGTAGTAGGGGACTTTGTCTACCTCGGCTCTGCAATAATCTCTGACAACATCTCAGAAGAAATTAAACGAAGAATAATTTTTGCCAATCACTGTGTCTTTGGGCTGAGCAGGCAATTGAGTAGTAAAGACCTATGACGAACAACAAAAGAGATTCAGTATAAGACCTTAATCATCGCAGTTCTGCTTTATGGCGCTGAAGTTTGGACTCTGCCTAAAGCAAATGAAGAAATCCAAATCCAAAGCAAAATAAGTAAGTAGTAACTCAATGACAATATCCAAATAACTGAACAATTCCAATTTCAAGTTTTCCAATAAGAAAACTCAAAAGAGTGCAACCATTTGAACTATTCATCAAGGAATTAAAAAAAAACTGTTTGCATATGATCACAAGCAAGGAGTGATTATAATTGTCTGCTTACTATATCATTGATAAATTATTTTTGCTTTTACATTTGAAATCACATTTGTTTTGATTTGGAAGCCTTTTGCTGTACCTGAAATCTTTTTTGAAAGGGAGGATGTCGCACCAAATTAAAAAAAAAAAAAACGCGCGAAAAAACCATCTATGTATGTAAATAAACCATAAGCGAATATACATATGTATGATGGACTATATCTCATTCCAATACAAAATTACTAGCGATCAAAATCCATAACATTTGCCCCCATCAATAAAGGTCAATTATACATATACTAAATTAGTTAAACATCTAACGCGTAGGGTAGAAGAGGCAAACTTCTTAGACTTTTGCCTACACGCATGGGACCGAAAACGTAATCGCTCTTTTTTTCTAAGCATTTATCAGGGCAAGAAGTGCAAGTTTCATCGTCTTTTCACGTATTGTTTTTATACCCACAATCGAATTGAGGCACTGAGTTGTTGCCATAATACTTATGTTATAAGTTTTATTATACTGCCACTTAAGAGCAACATATATATGTACCTGCTTGTAGCAACATATATACAATCTTGACATGCACATATGTATTTATAGTACATATATACATTTAAAAAAAGCATAACATATTTTTCAGTTATCTAGACTCACCTTTATTCGACTGTCGTCCATTATCAACGAAGAAAGGTCCTCATCAACTGGGTAGTATAATGCTTTATTGGCTAATTTCAACTCGTTCAGTTTCTGCATTTCAGCCTCGTTGAGTTCTCGGCTCACTGAATTACATGACTGTGGTATTGAGTTCGCCATCTCGTACTCGATTTGAATGACTTCATAGAGCACTGCCTCCAATGAGTTCGTATTCTCCTCCTTTCCTCCGCTTTCATTTGTCAAGTCTTTCATATTGAAGTCGTCCACAGGTAGGTCACCTGTTTCAGGGAATGATGTTTTTACTGGCTCCTCACCGTCTTCAATCTTTGATTCATGGAGTTCGTCTCCTGGCTCATCCAACTGGTCATTTATTGTGAAATCATCATCGTTGTTGTTATTAGTATTGCTGCCACTGTGATTACTCCCGCAACTGTTTGTGCTGAGCATTGAATTGATGATGGTGTCTTCCGTACTCTGAGCGGACATACTCACTTCGGGTTCTTGAGAATTGGCGGGCGAGTTGGTGACAGCCACGTGTACCTCCTTATTTGTGCTATTCACCATTTTATTGATCATCTTGAGAGCCTCGGCGGGAGTGTTCATGAATTTTGTCATTATGTCGAGCGCATCTTCGGGACAGTCCATTAGTTGTTTAACAAACTGCAGTACATCTTGGGGGGAACTTACTATCTTTGATATGATTTCAAGTGCATCAGTTGGCGAACTCATAAACTTAGTAAATACTGTGAGGGCTTCAAATGGCGAATTCATAATTTTACTGATTATTTTCAGAGCATCACCCGGAAATGATATCAAATGACTAATCAGGCGAAGCGCATCACTCTGTGCATTGATGACCTTCTCCAAGGTAGCAACTGCATCCTTCGGTGATTTCATCAGTCGATTTATAGCCTGCGAAGCCTGATCCGGATCATTGACTATATAGTCAACAATCTGCGAACTGGTCATACTCTCATGGCTAACTTCAATGCTCGCACTGCTGCTGCTACGCTGGTGTGTACGGTGCTGGCTATCACTTTCAAAAGAATTACAACTCTGCGAATCGTGTGATGTGTACTGGTCGCAACCAAAACTACCGTCTAAATGATCTTCCCGCTTAATTTTATCTAGCACTGCGGCATCAACTTTACCCGACGTCTTTCTCTTCGCCTGGCGGTTGTTCTCAATCTTTTTCCGTTTAATTAATTTGTCCTCTTCGGACATGATGTTCTCACTCTTCATTCCAATGTCGAAGCACTTTTTTAATCGACATTTTTGGCAGAATCTGCGAGTGACAACCGTAATCTCACAGTTCTGGTTAAAAGGACACGAGAACTGCTTTTTCGCGAGAGCATTCCGGCGGAAGAACGCCTTACAACTTTCGCAGGTGATGGCATTGAAATTGTAGCCAAGTGCCTTATCACCGCAGACCATGCAACACTTTGACGGAGGCATTTCGCCAACAATGGACTAAATATTATACACAAAAATAATGTCGTAGTTTTGGATTTTCTAATTTGTTTGGAATTCGTCTAACATTACAATTACGTAAATAACAATTGCAATTGGGTGGATTGTACATTAGAAGAACATTTAAAGCTTTATTTAGTAATTTAAATATTAACACTAGTAAATTATTATCACAACATGACGTTAATTAATCAATGTCCAAACTCCAATGCAGAGTGGAAAAACAAAACGAAAAAGTGTCAAATAGTTTCCAATTTCGTTGTGGCTCGAGTGAACTGTCAGATGATTTCGGAGACTTGAGTAGCGACATGTTCTTGAGGGTAAGTTACATTTGTTTTTATCACAGAGCTAGCCACAAACAAACCTAGGTTCAGGCAGCCATAGCGTTTAATGGCTCCACTTGGTTCAGGCAAAAGAAGGCTAGATATAGAGCAGGGTGCTGTGATACAGAAGCTGCTTGGGCGCGAGAAGCCATCAGTCACACAAGTTATTTCTGATGCGTGAAGCCTAGTCAGATCGTGGAAGGTAAACGAAGTACTTGCGCAGTGAGAATGCCAAGAAAACTCACTCAAGTGGGGGGACTAAATGACCACTCAATGAGGTGGGGAATTCGCCCGTGAGCCACCGGAAGCTTAGCAGTAATTACCTCATCGTGTTGCTTAGCTTAAACACAGAAACTAAAAGCCTTCGATACCCACCGTTCTATAAGAGGCTAAGCGGGATTGACGAAAAAGGATTTAACACTTTGGATGGACTTTAGACGGAAGTCTCAGTTATCTAACTGACGACTAGTTGCGAAGTCTTGGTAGTCCCAGATTGTTGTCAGTTATACCGAACGGTCAAAGGGTAGAAACTCCTTAAACACAAATGGAGGTGGAAAGACATTTGGGAACCTGTCTGGAAGAAGCTGCTCGACTGGAACGACAGAGCAAGAGGAGTACGCAGAGGTGGTCAAAAATTAACTGAGAGTTGGTGAGTCGAAAGCCAAAAATTTTCGGAGAAGAGAGCATCTGGACATGCACGAAATATGCATATATGATAGTGATAGCCGTCGTCGTCAAAGCCAATGGCTAAATTGCTAAATCCAACCAAGATGCAAGTGGGATCTAATAAAATCATTGTGGACGGTACCCAATTGGATTCTTGTTGCCAATACAGATTCCAGCAGAAACAGCGGTGACCCTTTATAACATGACTAAGTTCATGTATCGGTTGCCAGATAATATAAAAAATCATTTGATTTTAGTCTTTTTTGAAGTCTTTAACTAGCAATACCGGCACGATTACGATTTCCGAGGCACGAACTTCTGAGAACGCAGTTTTGTAGTTCTCAATGAAATAAGATCAAAATATAAAGTACCAATCTTCTAAACTAGGCGAAATCGAGAATGTAGGTACGTTATATTTTGTGCTTATTTCATCGAGATGTACAAGACTGCGTATTTAAAAATTCGTGCCTCGGAAATCGCAATATCCCTACAATATCGTCTTTTATTAATCAAATGATATATGTAATATGTATATCAAAAGTTCATCCAATTTGAAAAAGTTCATCGTGGATATTAAATCCGACGGAATTCATAAGAATTCATTAGTTCACTTAAACAGCCCTCGGAAATTAAAAAACTCTCCAAGCAAACAGGTCGTGTCAGCACAACTGCAAATGAAGTGTCATAAATGTTAAAACTTGACGTGTAGTAAAAAATTAAAATCAATCATCTATCTAACCCAACTCGGATATTTTTCTAAAATTCGTATAAAATGGCTACTCGTGTGAAAACTCGTGAATTGAAATCTGGAGAAATAATCGCTTATAGCGAATCAGCTATCCGCAATAATGCTTCTGCCGTTGAATACTGTCGAACGTCAATGGCAGCGTTATCCGGCTGCACTGCAGGTAATTCCTTGCTTGCTGCAGTGTTTTCTTTTCCAAATCTAATTTCTTGAATTATTTCACAGGAATATTGGGTCTGACTGGCATCCTTGGATTTCTATTGTACTTTGTAGCCGTCCTCGGTCTGTGGTGTCTCATACTGATGAAATCCGGAACACAGTGGAAGAAGTACTTCATCAGCAGACAAAGTCTCCTCACCAGTGGATTTCTCGGAGGACTGTGTACGTATGTCCTGTTTTGGACATTTTTGTATGGAATGGTACATGTTTATTAGGTTTAGGGGGTGACTGTGCAAATATATTGAAATAAAATGTTTTTTTTTTCTAACTGTATTCGAAGCTTTTATTTATCGTCATGATGGGGCACTGGCACTTGCAGCTACTCCTGAACAATCACACCATGGCGTGACTTTCATATCGCACTGTAGGACAATATTAACAACCGTGATGGGAATCCCATTTATACTTAAACTATTGACTCCACTAATCTCGTATTGCAGCGTGTTAAGCCCAGTCTGTCTATCTCTCTTTCGAGTAACTTCCTTCTGATTGAAGCACTTTTGAGTATCACGTTTTCGGTGGAATCTGTTGTGAATATGGCTGGAGAAAGAGAGTAGGGTTGTCGTTCGGCTTCTAGTGTTTGTCTTACTTACCGGAAGGTGTCGTTAACACCAGTGCCTATGTTTTTAGGTCGACTGACCTCCAATTCAGCGTCTTTTATGCGAACGTAGAACTCATCGTCTTCCAAGCCCCAGCCCCAGTACTTATTCGACATGCCGTTCATGAGTTGAAAGTGCTCTCGCTTCACTAACAGAATCCCGCCCACAAAGGTGTCATAGTGATATTTTGGGTGAAATTCTGGCGAGGCAACATGCAGTGGTCCCTTGTCAGGAAATGAATACTTAAGCTTATCATTCATTGGCAACAGATCTACGTCATGCATGGCTATATGATCAAATTCGTGCTTGGTGAAAATGAAGCCCACATTAATTAACGATGCCCGATTGAAACGGTATCTATCGACCTGATTTAGAATGAATATGTGGTGGTTAACATTTTGTTGTCTTAGAAATTCAGTTATATGTGGCACGAATTGTAAGAGTTCCTCAAAACGATCTCGGAACGGTACAAGGATTGCTAATTTGTGAGAAGAACCCGGGTTGATTGTACGACTGTCGATTGGACTTTCATCCTCCAGTTTATGTGTATTGCGGACTTCGTCGCAATTACAGTCTGTAAGGAGAAATAAGATAAAATCTAATGCAGAATTGAATGTAACTATTACCAGAGTTTAAAGGTATGACACTGAGGAGAACAAGACCTCCAATGCACAGTGACAGTCCGCAGATGAGGAAAATTTTCAAATTATTTTGAGTATTCATTTTCCATGCATCGCTATTTGTTTCATTTATTTGGCTGATTAAACATTTTACTTTGCACTTAAATTTAATACAAAGATCAACTTAAATATTGAAGATATGCATGTTTAATGACATTTCACCTCTTTATAGCAATTGTTATCGAAATAATTTGTGTTATCGAAGTAGTGTGGTGCAGTTGGAAAAAAGGGTGGGTATTGCGGTAACAATTCGAGCTGATCTAAAGTCTGTGGTACAATTTTTAAAAAGTTTATACAATACCCTGACGATTTTGACATAATTGGTAGAAGTTGTCACTCAGAAGGTATAAAACAGCAACATATTGGACAGAACGTCGTAATAGTCACCAATAGCTTGGAGATATTAAGGGTCTTTGTATATCTTATTTCTTATATATATATATATATATATATTATATATCTTATCAATTGTGAAACAACACGTCAGTAGGAATCAGAGAAGAAAAGTTCTTGCAAAGAAAATTCTATACAAGGCCTTAATCGGCCTAGTCCTAATTTATGCCGCTGAAGCAAGGACTCTATCGATATTGGATAAAAATATCATTGAATGTTTAGACAGAAAAATTGGTTTATAGATATTCAGACCTGTTGCCGTTAACGGGTATTGGAAAAAGAAAATCTGCAACGATTTTTATGAGATGTTAAACTACATTGAGCTATTCAACAATGTAGACGTAGTAGAGCTTTGGAATTTAACGCAAAGGAACAGCGCAGTTGAGGAAGACCTCGCCTTAGATGGTCCGCATAAGTAAAAGAGAAACTCAACCGCCTCGGTGCGCATTGATTGAGGTCCTGCTTGACATTTAATTGCAGCGCCACCTGCGCTTAATCCATTAACTAATTTCAAAACAAACTCACAAACTCACTTTATTATTAAAATATTCGAGAATCCATCGTGTAAACAGGTTGCATTTTATTCCTCTATCCACTAAAATAACCGTGAATTTCTTCAAGGTTATGTACCGGTGCATTAGTATAACGTTGGTTTAAGAATAATGACAGCTTTCAATAGCTTTGGCTTGATAGCACAGCTGTGTACTGTTGTCATTTGCGAAAAGGGTCAAAAGAAAAAAGTTGTGCTAGACGTGGCTTCTGGCATTTAAGTATTTATTTTTATAGAAATGTACTGTGATTTTTACATGTGTATTAATTATTAAAGAAACATATATTATGAGCACCCGAATTCAAGAAGCAGCAATGTTGCCTTCACGTATTGTACTTATTGCATGCGGTTCTTTCAGTCCTCCAACACCGATGCATTTCCGCATGTTTGGTAACTGATGTTATACATATTGATTTTTAATCTTTATACTAAAAAATATATATAAATACTTTTGATTTAAAGAAATTGCTCGGGATCACTTCGAAATGATGGGCACTCATTCCGTCATCGGTGGAATAGTCTCGCCGACACATGACTCATACGGGAAGAAGGGTTTGGCGATGGCTAACCACCGTTTTGCGATGGTAAAGTTGGCCCTGCAAAGTTCAAATTGGGTTCGCGTATCTGATTGGGAAATCGAACAGGATCAATGGTCACGAACACAACAAGTGCTACAATATCATCAGGTAATCCATATTTTCTTAAATAATTTCCGTTGATGGTATTAGAAATACAAAAAAATACAAGCTATAAAAACAGGTGGTGTGGGAGTAAGGGGAGAATGGATTGTTGCGTTTCTTTCAATTGTATTTCACAATTTAAAAAAATGCTATGAGCAGTGGGGTGTTTGAAAGCTTTGGTAGAAGTTTTCAATAATTGAGAAACAAGTTTAAATGAAGGCATAAAATGTAAGGTTTCTTAGACTCCGTTCCGAAGGTTGGAAATCATGGATTCCAGCACTTATTTGTTTGTCATTCTCTAAAATATGCCTACTCTTGAAAGATTGAGCCATCCCCTTAAATTTGATAACCATGACCTATTTATTGACCTATAACCTGGAATTTCGCCATACCTATAGATAGCATTGAAAAGCCTCATAAATATCTGCACGTTTTCTTCTGGCACTATAGTTCGGGGTGAACCTGGGCCTAAATCGGATATTTCTTTCACTTTTTTATGCAGACAAAGACTTGTGAAGGTATGTAAGTAGTTCGAAGTCCAAAGTTTAGTACAACAAGGTTGTATACTCTTACCACTGCTGTTCTTAATGGTCATCGACGATGTACTTTGTTCAGTCCTATCGGAGGAAACTACGGAATAAAATGGACAAGGACATTCTACCTTAAACATATTGACTACGAAAACGATGTTTGCCTGCTATCACAAAGGGTAATGGATCTACGTGTCATTACCTACAATTTGTTAGTTGAAGTAAGCAAAGTGATGATAAAGGTAAATACGTTAAAAACAATAGCCTTAACCATGTTCATTTCTAACGTTTAACTCAACATTGCCGGATAGCAGGTCAAGAAAGTGAAAACATTTCTATATTTATGAAGCATGAACTCAGCCCACGGTGGCAGCTAACTGAAAGTGTGCAGGATAATCAGAAAAGTTAAAGATCCGTTCGGAAAGCTATCAAAAATTGGAAAAGTAATGCTAATAGCATAAAAACCAAGCTGAGGCTTCCGATCTAACGTTGAGTCAATATTGCTGTGTGGTTGTAGTACTTGGGAGGTGACCATTACTCTTATACGAAAGCTGTAAAGCTTTGTTAATAGACATCTACGTTGGTTTGGTTTGTTTGCAGAAACTCCAACACAATAGGTCCATTGTGATACTACATGGAGAAAATTTCTCCACCAACTCGTTTAACCATTTTGTACTTCTGATAAACCGTAAGAGGCTCTTGATATCCATGTTTATCAGATCGCCTTAATCATTGCGGGAGAGAGCTGGACAGAAACAAAAAAGGTGGGGAATATTTTCCTACTCATCTTCATCCATGCAGCTTCTACACAAGTCGTTTGAGAAAAAAACAACTTTTTAATATGCTTGCCTATTGGACAGTGTCCAGTGAACCGACCTATTGTAGTGCTAATAAGCAACCTGTTGAGAGAAATAAAATTCTTAGAGCGTTTTAAATTTATCTTTGCTGAAATTTGTTTTGTCGCTAGACATTTTGGTCCACTTGTTCAGTTAAGATTTGTACTCTCGATATCATCCAGCTTGAATTTTAGTTTGTAAGTAGCGATTGGTATACCTAAGGTGCCTTTGTCTGGCAAAATGGGTAAAGTTGTTCCTGTTCTGGTGAGTTCACTATACCCCGACACCCAACAAAGAAACGTATTGTATTGAGGATTTTTCGGCCGAACCGGCACATTCTCTGAACAGCTTTATTAGAGAATGTGCCAAGAAGCTATAGAGATAACTATCAGGAGAAAAAAGTGTCAATGGATCGGTCACACTTTATGTCACAAAGACACCTTTATTGCAAAATATGACATGCAGTGGAATCCACCCATAGGTAGGCAGAAGAGTGGGCCGCAATGGGTATCCGTGACGCAGAACAAGGGGTGATATGATCGAAATAAAACAATTAGCCGGAGAAGAAGATTGCTATTGACAATCAATAATGCTGAATGGAGAGTCAATATGCTTAAAATTAAATCGAATGCGAGGAAAATGCGCACTGTGTACAGAATGAGTACATCAATGCCCCAATGATGCTATAATTGCCTTTGCAGATGTTATAACTGTTGACAGTCTTCTAAACACTGATAATACATTAGTAGAAAGGAACATCAAACGACTGATGGATAGCACCAAAACAAAGAACGGACGAAAGTATAACGAAGTTATCCTACTCTGTTACAGGGGACAGGTTCGTCTTTGGAAGATTCCCACATCCCAGAGAATAATAAGCCAAAAGAAACAGAGTTTGTCAAGCGGTATTCTTTCTTTGAAATCTGATAAGATTTGGTTTTCAGAATCGATAGGCGACCCAAAAAGTAGAAAAAATTACTTACTACATAGTTATGTCCGATTCATTGGTGTTAATTTTCTTTTCTTGTTGAGATTTGATTTTGACTTCATTTACTGTGAAACCCATTTTGGCATCTTCGCTCTCAAAACTTGGTATGTCTGAAATATACATATCAAATTCATTTAAGTACAATGGTAAAGAAGATTGATGGCATATTGTGTTCACAGGTGTGGGATACCTGGAATAATGTACAATACAATTAGTTCTGCAATCAATTAGTTTATGGCAAGAGCGGCCATCCTGAACCAATCCGTTTTCGTGATGCATCTTAGGGTGGTTTTTAGGTGGCGTGTTTGCTGGTTCGCTAAGGTCATTGGAAGATACTTTTCCAAGGGTTGTGCATCTGGTTCTGTTGAGGCTTGGGCATTCGCAAAATGTGTTGAGGTTTCCTCTACTCTCTGGATAGGTCTGTGGTGCTGATTCTTATTTCTGTAAGATGGGCAGCCATCGAGTTGTGGCCTGTAAGGATACCTACGAGGAGAGTCAGCTGTGGTAAGTTTAACGACAGAAGTTCTCCAGTCCTTTTTTTTTGTACTGGGCCCATAGTTTTTTAGAGACGATAGAATATATTTTTAAAGATTACAAATAGTAATGACCATAGATTTAGATTTTTTTCTGGAATCTGCCGAACTGTGAAAACATAGATATTAGTTCCTTGGTTTCTTGGTTCGCTACCTTATTACTCTGTTGGCGAGGTACTTCTCTTGCATGGCACCATGTCAGCTACTCCTATGAAGTTGGTCGAAGCGCAATGCATACTATCAGTGCGTTGATTCTGTACTATCAGCGCGTTGAATCTATAACACATCGATTACTTTTTCAAAAACGTTTCATATGTGGTGTTTCAGCATTACTAATTGGTAAGTCATGCCGTACGATTTTTGGTCAAAAACAGATTTCGTAAACTGACATACCTTTTATTTTCTCCTTGCATTTTGCTAAACGAAGCTGAGTAATAGATATCAAACGAATATTTAAAATATTTTTCAGCTATGGATTTTAATGTAAACCTTTTGATTTATTCTATGCAGTTTTATGAACATTTCCTTTTGCCTTCATTACGTCTTTCAGAACTACATGAACAACCATATAAACTCTCCAAATACGGATAATGAAGCTATTATACCCGGTTGGCTACCGCCTGGTTTGAAAGATCGCAGAGATAAGGTACAATTAAAATTGCTCTGTGGAGCTGATTTACTAGAATCATTTGCTGTGCCCGGCCTGTGGGCTAACGAAGATGTAAGACTACCTACCTATAATTTAATGTTTTGATTTATCTTTTGAGTATTTCCTTTTCGCAGATTGAGGATATAGTAAGTAACCATGGTCTAGTGGTGATATCCCGTAGTGGTGCTAATCCGGAAAAGTTTATTTTTGATTCGGATATCCTCACTAAATATCAGGTTGGTACTAATATTATTTCATACTTATCCAAGTCTAATACATATTTTGCTTTGAATTTAGAAAAATATAACATTGATTACAAATTGGGTACCTAATGAGGTCAGTTCCACTATGATTCGAAGACTTCTTAGTCGAGGACAATCGGTGAAATATCTTATTGATGACCTTGTACTGGAATATATAAAAATAAATTGTCTTTTCAACTACAAATCGTAAGTATATTTTAGTATTTACATATGTATGTTACGTTTAATGGTACGTACACTACATGATTAAAATTCTTACTACATACATATATAAAAGAGCCTTTTACTTTTCATTTGCCTGCATATTTTAACTTATTTACAAGACTCTAATATATCTTTAATATAACTTATTATACCACTTCGTACAAATAACTAGAAAATTCAAAATTCAAACATCGGTATAGGTGCATATTAGCCAAGTCTTTGCTTCATTTTTTATTCTTTGATGGGCTTAAACTGCATAAAACTGCAAACGATAGCAAGACTGTATATGTATAACCTCTAAGTTTGTTCAAACTCAATAGGAGGTGATAATAATATCTATCTTTATCAGATCGCCTACATATATCGTTGTAATAGAATGCTCTTAAGTAAAGCTTCCTTCTACGGGAAAGAGCTGAGAGAAACAAAGGAAGTGAGGAACAGTTTTTTCTTCATCCATGCAGCTTCTACAAAAGTCGTTCGCAAAAAGTTTATTATTTTTGCTTCCCTACCATCGTTGGTATGTTTGTTCAGAAAACTTTGAAACTGCTTTATTAAAGTGCTTCGGGGAATGCAACAGCTCTATTTTGCCCTGAATTAAAGTATGTAGTACGAACGACTTGGATAACAGATCTTTTCTTCGCTCTGCTTTCTTTGTCATTTTACTTTAAAAAGTTGCTTAGTTTTATTTTTTTTTACAATTTTCTCTTGTGGAAGGCATGTGCTAGCAGGGATAGCGTTCCGAAATGCTAACAGAAAACGGTTGATTCTGCCCTTGAATTGATGGACGTTGAAACCTTCTGGAAATGTGTATGCATTTTTGCCTTCTGGTAGTGTATTCTAAAGTTCGATCATTCTTTAACAAAAGGAATTTTGGTACAGAGATGTTTGCGCGGCTTCCATAACTATTTCTGATATGATTTCAATCGTATCTCAGAATTCCATATATAGTAGATCGTCACATAAGCTGTACAATATCAACCGGAATTAAAGACTGATCGTTTACCAATATGCCAAGTATGCCACGACAGGCAGTTGTTATGGGCGAACAATGCAGATAGTATCTGTTTCTTGTTAGCAATTTGAATAGAACCAACACTGTTTACCGTTTGTGCTGTATCTTCGGTTCTGTGTTCTCTAGAAAGAGGTTGATATAATCTACAGTTGAGCGCGTACAAAAGCCACAAGGCTTCCAATTCGTTGCTTTAAGTGTGACATAAATTTGCAATTTGTTTCAATCCTACATAGCAGACAATAGGGTCATGGCTTATCGGACCGGTGGTATTGTCTACTTGTGTAGTGTGACTAGCCTTTTCTAGTCTAGTTCCTTGAAGGCGTTCGTTGCTCGTTTTATTTTTATATTTTTGTATTTCTTTCATGCTTTAGACAAATCTTATTACATTTTTAAATGTTTAAATGTTTTGTTAATAAACAATACGTAGATACTCAAGAATTTGTGTTTGAAGTTTCAGAAGACGTAATCGTATCTCTAAACGGTCATTTGAAAAATTTTACCCGAATTTAAATTTAATCAACTGGCGTTTTGTAATGGAGTGTGAGTCCCCCTCATTAATGTTTTTGTTACATGTTCGAAAGATTTTCTGTACCAAATTGCATGCATAGTAAGGTAATCTAATATTTTATATTCTTGTCTCATTCATCTATAGAATTCAGTAGTGTACGTACCATTCTCATACTTTTCATTCGGTTTTAATATTGCTTTGTTTTCCCTTCTATTTCTCATTGAATATGTACGTTATTGTAATTTTAATGTTTAATTTGTTTTGTCCGCTACGCCTACATTTAAAATGGATAGTAAGTATATAACACACCTCGACATAAATGTATTTAACGATGCATACATCAATCAAGTTAATATGAGTTCCGTTGATAATACCCCATCCCCATTAAATGTTGAAGAAATGGATGAAACTGATAGTTCATTTAAAAAGATATTAACAAGTATTCATTTAGATAATGATCATAGGATATTTTGCTGCGGCAACTCGGAATCAATTGGTTCTAAATTGATTAATCGCCTTCCTGGGCAAGCTGTACAGGTCATAACAAATTCTCCTAGTAGAGGATTTGGCAAAGAAGAGGTAAGTTTTATTTAAGGGTGTATAGTTTAGATCAAATGTCTTCGAACTCTTTGAAGCTCTAGACTCTTTTAATTTTTAAAGTAAAAAGGTTACACAACCCTATTATATTAATGATATATTATATATTTTGTCGCGAACAGATTAATTAATCGTGAAGTACAGGTTGTCTAATATTGGTTTATGTATTCTGTAAAAGTATATCTTTTGTTTGTTTTGTAGGTTTTGTACATTTTGAATGTATTGTTTTTAAATTAAGAATTTACTATGTTGCTGATTTCTTATATATAGTTATATTAGACAATTAATCAAAATAAATGGCTGTGAAAAAAGTCAATAGAAATGCGTGTGTTAAGTATTGCCTTTGTGAAAGTATTGTAGCTAAATCATCCCTTTTTAAATGCTAAAATATCGCCATGAGAAATTGATTCACCTATATGTGGGATCACCGCATCCTCCTTCTTTAATCATTATTATGTTATCTCGTTAATATTTCTTATTGCGTTTTATGTCATCCTTTATAGATCTTTCATTGTTTGTCGTTGGATTCCGTACATATTTAGATAACGCTGCAGTCTGGATTTAGCTCGGGCATTACCCAATAAGCCTTTCTAGCAGCCAATATTTTTGAGCAGCTGTTTCCAGCCATTATTCTTTTTTACTGCTCATACAAGCTTTGTTTCTACCCCGGTGTTCTATGCCGAGTTCTTATAGTTGTACGAGTGAACTTTACTACTCAATTATCGTTTTAGACCAAAAAAGCACTGATCTCCTAACTACAAACTGTTGACAGCATGCGGTGCTTTCCTGATTATGCGTACGTGATACCCTGGCTACAGATTTATATTAGCGTAACTTTCTGTGAAATTATTACTGTTTCATAAAGACAGATGAACTTGCTGTGGCTGCTAAAGCTGTAGCTATTTATCAGACGTCACTCACGCGATACCGCTGATAAGTCCTTAACACTGCGCACCAGAACTTTTTTGTCTTAGGATCGGATAAACGACGCTACAGTTTCGAATTTTGCGGTTCGTAATACGTACCTTCAATTCGACTTCAATTTAGGCATCGCTATCTCCACCTCATGGCCTTCATAGCTTTGACACATTCTTTTGACCTTTTGGTAATGTGTGCCAACATATTTCCTGGAATATAATCTACATATCTATTTCCGCTCACCTGATGATTGGATCTACGCATCGTGGCGACCCAAATTTTAGTCATTCACACATAAATCACGCACAAAATCACTTGCCGCAATGGAGAAGTACTCGCCGGTTAGACTGCTCCAGCTACTGACTATGCTTTTATTACATACATGCCGGCATTGAACCAAATCCTAGAGCATCTAAATTTGGTTTTGTACAGCTTGTAAACAAGGAAGTCACCAAAATTCAACAATGCAACTCTTTCCAGGATTTGTGCCACATTCAAAATTGAACGCGTTTACAGTCACCCCAATTAATACTGACAAGGACCCAATAAGAAAAACTCAAGGCTTTCAAATTTGTGCAATTAATCATCAACGGCCTAGCAAGGAAAATAAATGAACAACCACCAATGTACGTAGGTCGCATGGATTGACGAACATGGCCGAAACAAGTACCAGATCATCCTAATAAATGGGTACGGGTGCCAAAAAAATCTGATATACTATTAAAGTTCTTACGAATTTCATACAATCCTGGTGGCAATTCGGCAATTATGTACATATATTTAATGGCAAGGATGTATGTAGATGATTCCGAAAAGTACCCTAATTACTTCCACGGCAATGCAGTGAAAACTGCACAACAAACAGTCTGAAAAAAGAGCCTATATGAGGAAGACCTACCCTTCACGAGCACGCCCTTGGACTGTAAGCAAAGATGTTCAAGAAATTAGGAGCTCCTCGATTGAGATACCTCACATTAACCCGAAACTTATTAACAAACTTCCTTCAAATCCACTTGGTACTTGGTAACTGTGCAAACTAATTCCGCTCCCAAAAACTGGGCAAACTAACTGACCAAAGAAAATCGTATCGGCCTATTTCACTTATCAGTTGCCAAAATACTTCAAGCATTCTTGTCGAGGATGGTCGAAGACTGGGAACCTGCAAACCCGCGCAGTACTAACATAAATGTATTGCACGCATCTCAGATCAGTAACGGTCTGAACCTGTAGAACCCATGCTACAGAACTGTCGTAGTGACCCTTGACCTTTCCAAAGCCTTGTTCGGGGTCACGTCGCGTTATTTCAAGATTTTAAATTGTCATCACCAAATATGAGAGAGCGCCGACTAGCTAACTACTTAAGTGGTCGTCAATCATACTTATATTGTCCAGGAAAGTGAAACCATAGTGTCCTAACCGGATGACTGTACCGTCATCGCCACCGGATCAAACCTACCAAGCATTTGCTGAACGATCAACGAATACTGGTATTTGAACACGCTTAATCGAAGAACGCCATCAACATAGAAAACAAGCAGATACCGACTGTAATGCACCCTAACCTCTTTGGAATCACATTCGACAACATGCTGACTTTTTATACTAAAATCGCAACCATTCGTGTCCGAAAGCCGTAGCTGGTAAACTCGAGTATGCCTATTGGACAACGTATACGTTTTCTGGCAACTCTTTCTTATTTCCCGTGATTCCTCCCACATAGTTTTGCGCCATGTTGCGTCTATTGATGCTTAGTCCCAAGGTATTTGCTGCCTTCTCCATATCTGTTGCTAATTGATAGGCGTCCATAATTATTCGGTGTGAGAGTGAGCATACGCGTTCAGTGTACTCTACTTGCATTCATCGAATTCTTTTCAATAAAGGTAAAAAGTGCATCACCGTCAATCCGGCGGAAATAGAGATATTTACTAAAATACATAGAATACATAGAATTCCAGATATTATACCACCAAAAAGGAGGGGAATCACTTAGTTTCTCCGAACATGCCAAATACTTGGGTCTTATACTAGCAAGGAAACTGAACATTCATGAACATATTAAGAAAGCCGCTACGGTACTATGCGCTTGCAACCCATAGCGCGCAAATGGGGGTTCCGTCCGCAAATAATGCACTTGCTTTATGCAAAGGTAGTAAGCCCAATATACATGTATGGAATTCTAGTCTGGTCGATAGCAGAAAACTAGCTTTCTCTCTCTCATAAGTATTCAGAGACCGTCTTGCATTTCCGTTACCAGCACCCTCCGGAGAAATCCCGCGGCGGTGGAAATAATGCTGGATATACTTCCTCTGAATATTTATGGAAAAAAAGTTGCAATGAAATAGGCGCTGCGACTAGTGGAATCATTACTATGCTATGCTACGAACATCTTGCTAAGTCTGCAGCTATCCGTCCACTTAAACAGCATTGCAGTGTTGTTTCCATGTTTCTGGATGTTTCGTACTGTTGATGACTGCTATAGCATCCATCTTTTTCTAAGGTAATTCGTTCACGATAAGGAGCCACAGTTGTGGTGATAGTACCCCTCCTTGTGGTGTGCCACGTTGAACTGATCTTCTGGATTTGCAATGGCCAAGTTCTGAATCGATCACCCTGTTGACTAGCATCTTGTTGTTCTAGTGACTTATTCTAGCATTGATCCTCAATTTTCTGAGAGCCTTCACAATGGCCTCTGGTTTTATGTTGTTGAATCCGCCTTCTATGTCAAGGAAGGCTACAATTCTTTCATGGTCAGCGATTTTTTAATGGTTAACAAGAGAATGCAGTGCGGTTTCAACTGATTTACCTTTACTATAAGCATGCAGCGATCTCGAAATCATTCTTAAGTTGATGTTCAGCGTCCGTAACCAGTACAATTATACGTTTATCTCACCACATGGTAGGCTTTGTTTTCCTGAACTTGTTATAGAGTTTTAAGCTCTCCGCCACAAAACTATACATCAGGAAGTATCTTATAAAATTCGTTAAAAATATAAAAACGATTGAGTATGGGGGTTAGACAACGTATATTATGCTCCCAGCTACAACCGTGCATTGCCTTAACCCTGTCCTTAATGAGTATTACAAACTTCCGAGCTAAAAATATTTAAAACCTATTCAAAAAAAACTTTGTATTTATAATTCGTTTTCTTTCGATTTCAGATAAAAGCGAAAAAGATGAAAAAATCCTCTCCCGAAATGGTATAGAATGGAGAGTGCATATATGATCGCTGATGGCAGTTGGATTTCAGAAAAAAAGCGTACAAAATATCGGGGAAATACAATATCGCGGAACTAATGGGCTGAACTCGAAATTAACACGTGCTACTACACTTCACCTACATTGGCTCGTCGAATGAATCCAAATACATTAGCCATCATCTCATGAATGGGTACTGAACAGAACATACAACAAATATCTACACATTAAATACAAAAAATAAATCTGAGAAGACCTACTTGGTTTATCGGTTCTCATTGTCTAATAGAATTTACTGGCAAATGCGCTTCTTATATTTGTGATAGTTTATTATTATTATTTTTATGCTTTGGTTTGGCATTCACAACTATTTGTTTGTTATATATAAATAA
Organism: Xylota sylvarum; assembly: GCA_905220385.1. Taxonomy (NCBI): domain Eukaryota; kingdom Metazoa; phylum Arthropoda; class Insecta; order Diptera; family Syrphidae; genus Xylota; species Xylota sylvarum. Next base: position 63,956,542 of record LR999958.1, on the reverse strand, counting down.
AAGATAAAAGATTATTTATTCGCTTCTTTGTTGTATTACAAAGAATTTAACACAATTGATCGGTTATTTTATTTCTTTTGTTAATAAAAAAAAAACGCTTAGAACTTGGGCTTGTTGCATTTGCTGTGGTCTTGCCATGATATGAATGGAAGGCATGGATTGGGTTATGCGGTTGATTATTGTCGAGTAGTATAGTGAATTGGAAATAGAAGAGTCTTAGGCATTTGTATTGAAAAAATGTTATTCCAAGAATAATGCCTTCAAGTGGTCATCAATCGATATTTAATTGCTATGTGACGTTATGGCTTATTTAAGTCTTTTTAACTGTGCAACTTAAAATCTCAACCGTGACGTTAAGAATCGATTTGTTGGCCTTTTTTCGGTGGAGAGATTATCTTGGTTCTTTTTTTATTTTTATTTTGGTTGGTGAAAGTTGAAGGTCACTACGTTGAAGTATAATGACCCAGTCGAAGAGCTTTAAGGCTATGTTAAAGTTTAGGCAACTGTAATTGGAGGGCACATACATATGTATGTATGATATATAACTCAGAATGTAGTTTAAGGCAATGTTTAAGATTATTCTTCGAGTGCATTCACACTAAATACAAATTTCAGATTGTTCAGCTCTCCAACACTGCGAACAATAAAGCATGACATTGGAGCGGTTGCTCACTAAATATGAATGCAAGGGATGGCTCTTGGGAGTTGAATAGTTCAAATCCTGTTGAGTGAAGCACGAAGTGTGAGTGGTATGGTAAGCTGATTGCACAAGTTGTGAATGATTAATATGTACATGTATTTGCCATAAATCAGGACGCAAGTCCAAATGTACAATTCAACAACAATGGTATAACTATATAAGCCTTGTACCTTAAATTAATAAGAATAGGGCAAAACATTAATTTGCTGCTGGAGATGACTAAAACACCTGGAGGTAAGAAAGAGAAGATTTCGGGAGAGGAAACAGAGATTATAACTTTGGAATTAGATGACTAATGGTAAAGAAAAGGCAACTAAGTATACCAAAAGGTACAATTATCAGTTACAGCGAAAAATATTTAAAGAAAGATATGTGGTAGTACACAGACAGTGTGCAGGAACAAGGACAAGCTTTACAAAGAGCTAGGTCAGAGGCTATTGACACCTTAAGCAAATATTGTTATGAGGACAACAATCAATTAAGGTGAAGAGTAAACATTTTTTCACTTGCTACGCACTTTCAAGCATCGAATTCAAAAGATTGGTTAATAATATCGTTTTTAATACAACAGGAAGGAGTGCTGTGAGATGGAGGTGAGGACTATAACGTGGAGGGAACTGAATTGGGCTCACTTGCTACAGGAGCTAGAGAGACTATTCTTTTCGTCATTGTATGTGATTCGTACGAATGCTGGCTGGAAGTAGGTTGGGTTGGGTTGATTGGTTGTCCCCACTCAGCAGGGACACACTTAGACCAAAAGAAGGTCCATTGTGATACCACTATGGAAAAAACGTATTACCAGCACCGGAGGCCTACGTGGAAACTTAAAAAATTGGACAGGAGGCAGGACAACCAGTTTCGGTGTGAACCCTTGCCAAAAAAGTATAAAAGTATTAAACGAGTTTGACTCGGTGACGAAGGTTTTCATTTTGCTAAGCACTCGCCTAGGGTTTTTCTTCTCAAAATCCACTGAAAGTAAGTACACCTCTATCAGAAACGGGAGAGGCCAAACAATCTACTACATTTGAGATTTCTGGTAGATGTAAGTTTATTTAGATGGAAAGCGGCGGTTGCGAAACTGTATGCAATGAGAAGTGAAGTTTCTACAGCGTGCTACAATGAAGGCTTAAGACCGCACAAGGAAGATTTAAAAATGCCATCTGTACGATGAATATTAAAATACTGCATACGACCCCATTCCAGCAGGGGCATTCCTCAAGATTAAATACTATCACGGTTGCGATAGCTATAAGTAGAAACTTACTTATCGGCGTTCCGACCCGTAAATAGGTTCTGCTTCCTCTCTGCACTGGCACTCTGCTGCCAGTTCATCGGACCAAGCATCCTGGTATGCGAGATTGCTTAATCCATATAACGAAAGTTCGGTTTTCTTTGTCGTCTCGACCCTGAAGGCTGTCATTCAAAAATTCTTTTGGTTGAAGTTTTGTCGTCAATTCATTCAATGTGGCCGAGCAAATGTGGTCAAGGTATTTTGGTTTTCGGGGCTACATTCACATTTTAATACAGCGCATATGGTTCGCGGGTAAATCTTCTCCATTCGTTCTCCTCGCATATTACTTTTGGTGGCTCTATAGTCCTGTGTGGACCTGGGCCTTAACCAACAAGCTTCTCCAGTCAGCTCGATCTTTAGCTAGCTGCCTCCAGTTTCGCACAACATGTTGGTTGAGGTCCCTTTCCACTTGAGCGCGCCACCTTAGGCGAGGTCTTCCTCTACTGCGTCGTCCCTCTGGAGTGGATTCGAAGACTCTCCGGGCCGGAGCATTGTTGTCCATCCGCTCTACATGACCTAACCATCTTAGTCGTTGTATTCGAACTCTTCTGACATAGCTGAAATTATGGAATCAATAGGTTCGGAAAATGGACTAAAGATTGTGAACAAACTGTAAAAGGTAGCTTTCTAGGTAGGTTTCTTTTTCGGATCGCGTAAGATATTTTGGTATAGTACTAAACAAAAAGCTAAACTGGAAATTTAACGTACAGGAAAGAGTTCGTAAGGCTTACAATGCTTTCTTTATTTGGAAGACAGACCCATCCTTAAATATGGTGCTCTTGTGGTGAAACGCTATGATTAAGAATAATACACAAGATATGTTGACCAGGGTACAAAGAACAGCCTGCATTGTGAGGCACTACTTCTATGACTGCACTCGAGTCGCAGACTACTTTCTAAAGAGGTTCGCTATCTATGACACAGATGATTTTGCGAAGGAGCGGTCACTGAAGGGGTACCACAGGAAGACACATATCACCTTTTTCATCGACAATCAAAGCCCAATGTTGCGCTCTGCTGGACATTAAAATATTTCAGGCAATGAAAAGACCGACGAATTGGCCAGAAGAGGTTTATAATCTATATCAGAACAGATCGACACCTTGGTGCTCATCCCGCCTTAAAACTGAAGCTCGCAGCAAGGATTAAGGCCTGCATTGTGAGGGAGTCTAACATCAGATGGTCCCCCTAGACATTTGTGTAATCACAAGAAGTATATGGCCTTATTTCGATAAGAGTAGGACCGACAGAATTATGCAAAAGGAAGGAAATCGCTTTGTACTTTGAGAGGAGTCATCACGGGGCATAAAACTCTGCGGTACCATATAAAAAAAGATTAAGACTAACGGAAGAGCACTTACATATGTCATGGATGTAGAGATGAGGAAGTCAATAAGGATACAACCCATTTTCTCAGTCACTGTCCAGGTCTTATCCACCTTAAATTTTACTTTTTACGGCGATAATTCTTCCGTGACCTAGAAGAATTATCCAGCAGACCAGTTAATGACAACTTGAACTACATACATCAAATCAATTGTATGGTTTGCTAGTTCATATGGGCAAGGGACTTCTCTCCGCTCACAATTGGTCTTTACTGACCTGAGTGTGGCGTTGCGGATTCTTCCACTCGTCTACCCATGTACCTAACCTAACCTAAACGTGCCCTTATTTCTGGTCACATGCAGTATGTTCAAGGCACAGGGTTTGGATGTACTCAAAGCTGCGGAATTACTTAAGATGGGGTCAATATCGGACAAGAATATCTAAAATCTTACGTCACTAAATCTGAAATAGTCAGGATTTGCGACACAATGCTCAGGACATTATCCTCCCAGAACCGCCAAGAAAGTGCCGACGAACTGGCCAAAAAAGGAGTAGAGCTTCTACAAAGTAACATAATTGGGGATATAACACCACCAAGGATCGCGATCGGCCCACTATGTTTTAACCTAGTGTTTTACATTAACCTCACAATTATACTCAATCCTTATCAAAAGTGCTCTAGCGAAATAGCAAGTTGCATTCCGCCACTTTAGCAGTTTTTTCGCAATACCAGTCACGCTTTGAATGCTCATAAGTATACCCTCAAGTCTATCTTATGACGTACCGACAAGTATAGAGATTCCTTCCTTAACCTTACAACACAAATATGAAATGCTCTACCAACCTCTACTTATCCCTCACATTATAATCCAGGAATTTTTAAAACCAACGGTCGGTATCTCCTATCTTCTCATCCTAAATTCCCTACCGCCCGCGCTGTGTCTTGACATTTTAAGGGTGCCCCAAATCCATGACCGCGCGTGAATTATAAAATTATATAAAAACTTAACCTAATCTAGTCTAACTTGATCTAAAGGTACATGTACCTGGACCTAAACTTTAATCTAAGTGACAGTCTATTTGACCTAACCCTGAAATATAAGGCTTAAGTTACTTCTTTAATTTTTGGTAATGGTCTTATGTCATTGCTTACTTCTTATAGTGAAGTTGAATGACTAAAAGTCTTCCAACACTACGTAAGCGCTGTGGAGGGTATTCTTTTTTGTACCTGTTACATTTGTACCTCTGTTGTATTCCTATACTGTTGTAAATGTTATTCAACTTAAAAAAAAGTAATTGATGTATTCGTAACAAATTGGGGGTGTAGATTTGAATTGCATGCTTTAATGTTTACGGGTGTCTTCGAATCCACAATGCAAATATGTATCTGAATTCCGTAACTGTAATCAATATAGGTTTCTGCTATTGAACTCATATCGATAGGTCATGTAACAGATATTCAGTAGGGAACTGCATTGCATTACATACATATGTATGTACATCTCCAAAGAAAAGTAGGGAAAAGCGGAACACAAATAGAACATTGCCTTTAGAATTGTCTCAGTCAGTTAAGGGCTTCAATAAAGGTGTATCGAATTCCACCCTGGTACACATACTGACCACACACATGCTTAACTGTGGCACAGCGCATAGAACCACAGCAACAAAAGCAATGGATGTATTCATGCAATACGTCTTCGTTCTTACCACTTTATTACTTCAAACGATAAAAAAGTGATACAGAAAAATGGAAAATTGAACCTAACCTATAGATTTAATTCAAATTCCTGGATCACAAAATCGTCTCCTTTCCTGTTAATAATTTCATTGGCCCATGTGCATTTTAAGGTAAAGGGGTGCCAATATTTACCGCATTTGGAGGTCATCTTACATATTGTACAAATACAAATTTTCGACGCGACAGGTCCATGGGACCCAGGGCATAGCTTCTCACATTCGTGTTGTGCGTGTTATATTCTTCACACGAATGGAAGGGGCCTACTGTTTAATGCCGGACCCGAACGGCAATTTTTTGTTTTGAGAAGCTTTTTCATGACAGTTTTTACTCTTGGATGTTTGTCAGACGTTCGTGAGAGGTGGGGCCGTGAAAGAAATTTTAGTTGTTGTCTGGGGATTGAACCTGGAACCCCTCGCTCCGTAGTCCAACGCACTAACCACTTGAGCCACGGCGCCCACTATATATTGTACAACCAATGGAATTAGAGTAAGTAATTGCAAATGTGCACAGAACATTTTTCTGAATCCATTTTGAATGCCCTTATACGAGTAGTACCTATTCGTACATGCATACATAAGTATGTATGTACATATGTGCATAGTAGCATATGTAGCATTCGAGAATTGTGGCTAACTAGAGTTCTTCTTACTTCCGTCGATTCAGTTGTTCCTTCACCGTGATATTAAGATGGTAATTTGTAATTGCTAACTGCCATGATTTAGTCGCATCTAAATTTAAATAAAAAAAAGAAAAATGTTTAAAAAACGTATCATTCGGCCGTCAACGGTTCGACATAATGACCAGCTACCGTTTCTCGCACAAAAACGCTTCAGTGCATTGCCCCGATTTAGGGCCGTAAACAAAGATGAGGCAGGACTTAGTTTGTTCATTGCTGTTTTGTATATAATTGATTTGTTTGGTGTATTTCCGCTTGTGACACTACCCGGTCTTCTTATTCCATTGGGATTTGTTGCTATACCTTTGGTGCTGGTTGTGGTTGGATTACAAATCTATACGTCGTTATTGCTGGGCAAATGTTGGATTATTGCTGAAATGCTGGATCCTTCGATTACGCAGAAAAGCAGGTAAATATGTTTTAAACAAAATTTTAGTTATAAAGTCAATCGGTGTTCAAAATTGCCGTTTCCGTAACAAAATTGCGAAAGTTTTTCGAATTACATGTTTGCTGCCTTGTAGGACTATTTTCATTGCAGTGGAGAAGAGTGTTGCCAACTACATGCTTTTCCTCCACGCAAAGAGTGGTTGTGACTCTTATTCCGTGTTATTCAACCAAGTGAAGTCTAAATTTCTCAAGACCCACTCCAAAAATCCGGATCTCGAATCATAGGTTACTAAATTTACTGACCCTTCAGCCCTTCTAAAGGAAATAACTGTTGCTGATGAGAAATTTCTGATTGGTTTTGGAAGAGCATGTGGTTGGCAATACTTTTCTCCAATGCACTTCCTGGATGGTAAAGGAGCTGAAGGGCTTTAACTCTCTCTGACTTGACGAAATGTATATTGGGGGGAGTTTGGAGACACACCACTGTTGCCCGACGGTCAACATCTTCCCCCACAATTGCGACACCCTTGTGAGCCGAAATTAGGAATTCTGGCGTAAATTTCGACTTGCCTCCCCCTTTAAGAGAGAATTGAATGAATGAACATGTATTTTTGTCGAGTTGACATATTTGCAGAAGGACCGGGCCATCAATTTGTTGTTTTCAGCGCGCTTGTTAGAATCGTGTGTTTTGAAGCTATTGGATTTTGTAGGAAATTTTACTTCTATTTTAATTTTGTGGAGACTGGTCGTCTTCAAAAAAAAACATAATTTTCGAGATATAAGCAAAAAAACTGAAAAAGGGTGAAAGTTTTGCGGTTTTTGCGTTTTACCGCCGACCTCCTACAAGGCAGCAAACGTGAAATACACGGATTCAGGATTCAGCACCCCAAAAAATATATGTAGATATACAACCGCTGAAAAAACTTCACTATTATGTTACGGGAAAACAACCTATTCATTGGAATGCAAACTTAACTAAGAATAGCGGTACCTATTTCATATGTTTTGGCCCTCCAGGTTGGGGGTTGTGCCGTCGGGGTAACTTCCTTACCACGTAAAAAAAATTTAGTTATGAGAGAGACACAAGCCTCGGATAATGGACCCCCTCATTTAATACCACGACCCGGAACGTACACGGACTATGATATAAGAGTATGCACCTGGAATGTACGTACACTGTACACTCCTGGTGCTATTCAAAAACTTGAATCTGTCCTCACGCGGTACAAGGCAGATATTACCGCGATCCAGGAGATACGATGGATAGGATCAGGTATGCAAAAACGGAAAAATTGCGACATTTATTACAGCTGCCACAAAAGACTGCACATGTTAGGATGCGGATTCGTCGTGGGAAATCGGCTACGCTCAATGATAATTGACTTTAAGCCGATCAGCGATCGCCTGGCTGTGATCCGCATCAAGGCTACATTTCAAAACATCAGCATAATATGTGCACACGCCCCTACCGACGAAGCTGAAGACTCTATCAAGGAGGAGTTTTATGACCTCCTGGACGGAGCCTACGGAGCCTGTCCGGAGTATGATGTCAAAATCATACTCGGGGACTTCAATGCCAAAATCGGTAAGGAAAACATCTTCGGCGGATTAGTTGGAAAGCACAGCCTCCACGACACGACAACAGACAACGGCTTCCGGCTAATCGATTTTGCAGCAGCTCGTAATACGGTGATAAGTAGCACTAGGTTTCCAAGACTACGAATCCACACAGCAACCTGGCGCTCTCCAGATGGTCGAACCGCCAACCAAATCGACCACGTGCTAATAGATGCGAGGCACGCATCCAACATTCTGAATGTGCAAACGTTCAGAGGGGCAAACGTCGACTCTGACCATTTTCTTGTTGCAGCTAAGTTCAGAGCTCGACTATCCAATGAGAAGAAGCTGCAGACCGCCCAGAAAAAGAAATTCAACGTTGGAAGCCTTAGCACGTCTGGAGTAGCCAGAGCCTACAGGGAGCGCCTGAGTGAGAGACTCTCCGCTGTGCATTCACCATCCACAAACGCCAACAATCTGTGGAACCAGTATCGCGACATCATCAAAGGGGTAGCAGAGACCACCATAGGCTACCAGCCACCACCCAAAAAGAGCCCTTGGTATGATGATGAATGCGTACGCCGGAAAAAGGTGACAGAAAATGCACACTTGCAAGCGCTGCAACGCAAAACAAGGGCAGCGAGAGAAGAGTATCGAACCAGAAGAAGGGAGGAGAAGAAGATACTGCGTAAGAAGAAAAGGGCCCACGCAGCCTCCCAGCTCAAGGATATCGAAGAGTCCCGCGATAGGAACAACATCCGGATGTTTTTCAGGAAAGCCAAGCAACTGGCAGCTGGCTTCAAGCCCGGAACGCAGGCTCTTCGAAACAGTGAAGGAAACCTAGTCACCGAAGCACAGGGAATAGTAGATGTATTTAAGCAGCCTTTTCAGCAGCTACTTAATGGGCAGGTAGAGAGAGTGATAGGGCAAGAAGAGAACCCGCATCCAGTCAATGAAGAATCCATTCCCCCTCCTAGTTTTGAAGAGGTCGGCTCAGCTATCAAAAAGCTGAAGAACAACAAGGCCGCCGGCTCTGATGGTCTACCAGCAGAGCTTTTCAAACATGGTGGTGATGCTTTGGTGGGGTGCATGCACCAAGTCATCAACCAAGTGTGGGTGGATGAAGTCATGCCCGATGACTGGACTATCAGCTCTATATGCCCCATCTTCAAGAAAGGCGATCCTATGTCTTGTAAGAACTACCGAGGCATATCCCTGCTTAATGTCGCATATAAGATCCTATCCAACGTACTGTGTGAACGTCTGAAGCCTTTCTGCAGCACACTAATCGGCACGTACCAGTGTGGCTTCCGGCCCGGCAGATCGACGATCGACCAAATTTTCACACTAAGGCAAATCTTCGAAAAGACCAACGAATTTCAAGTCGAGACTCACCATCTCTTCATCGACTTTAAAGCCGCATATGATAGCATTCATCGTCTTGAGCTCTACAAGGCGATGGCCGAATTCGGGATCCCGGCTAAACTGATCCAGCTGTGCCGCGTGACGCTGGATAACACGCGGTGCAACGTGCAATTCGGCAACAGTTCCTCTGAACTATTCCAAACATGCACCGGATTTCGGCAAGGGGATGCGCTATCATGTGACTTCTTCAATCTTGTGCTGGAACAGATAGTGCGCAGGGCAGGTGTAAACACGGAAGGCACTATCTTCAACAAATCTGTCCAGTTGCTGGGATACGCAGACGACATCGACATCATCGGTCGCTCCCAGCGCGCCGTGTTAGAGGCTTTTACGGCAATTGAAGAAGAGGCGAAACGTGTTGGCCTTGAAGTGAATGAGGACAAAACAAAATACATGTTGTCAACAAACAAAGAAGCATCTGTCCACCGCCTAGGACAAAACGTCACTGTTGGCAACAGTAACTTCGAAGTGGTTAAGGAGTTTACCTACCTCGGAGTAAATATCAACTCCACGAATGACAACTTAGTGGAGATTCGACGAAGACTTACCCTAGGAAACCGCTGCTACTTCGGTTTGGCGAAACAAATGGGGTCAAAACTCCTAACTCAAAAGACGAAATGTATGCTCTACAAAACTTTGATCCTGCCAGTTCTGCTGTATGGAGCCGAGTGCTGGACGATAAGCAGGAAAGCAGAGCAAATACTGAACACTTTCGAAAGAAAAATTCTTCGTCGGATATTCGGTCCCGTATGCGAGGAGGGCGAATGGAGGAGAAGATATAACCGCGAACTCTATGAGCTGTACCAGGATGTGGATGTAGTCCAAAAAGCCAAAACACGTCGACTACACTGGCTCTGCCACATCGAGCGAATGGACAATAATGCTCCAGCAAAGAGGATCTTCGAATCACAGCCCCCAGGTTCGAGAAGACAAGGAAGACCGAACCTCCGTTTTAAGGATCAAGCTATCGCGGATGCCAGAGCGCTTGGTCTAGATAACTGGAAGCAGCGTGCCCGGGATCGAAGAGAGTGGAAGGCTGCTGTGTCTCAGGCAGAGACTCTTCACGGGTCGGGAGCCCGTTAAGTAAGTAAGTATTTCATATGTTTAATTTGAACCCAGTTCAGAGAAATTAAAATTCAGAGCAACGTAAGCTACTTCATGCTTTAGAGAGCTTTTTTATAAGTTGGGTTGGGACAACAATCCTTTCTAGTAGTTGTTATGGAAGTGTATCCCAGCCAGTAGAAGTTATTGCTCCTTGTTGGAGTGCTACCAGTAATACAAATGAACCAGTTTTGTGTAAAAATTAAAGTCCGACCGGATTTTTGAGCATGTATTGAACCCTCGGCTAAACATTCGGGCTTCAGTCAAAATCTGGCCCGAATGTTTAGCCGGTTTTTCAAAACTGCATATTGTAAACATTAAGCATAAGAAAAGATTTCGTCTTCCTTGTTGGTGATGTGTTTCTTTTAAACACCCGGAACTTAGAATGAATTGTAGAATGCCTTTTAGCGGCTTTGTTGAAAATTTGATTAGATTTTCAAAGAAAAGTTTTTCTTAGAAGTACATTTTGGATCGGTCAAAGTTCTTTGGCATTGAAGTAAATAAAAGCCTTCCCTTCAGCATTCATAAACAGAACCACAGTCTTATGTATAAATAAGGATGTACTCGTATTTAAGAGCATTTTTATCAGTAAGTTTTGGTCTATTTTGTTCTATTTGTAGTTGACTTTAGTATTACGGAAGGAGGTGTAAGAATCGAAGCTCGGCTTTGAGTAAAAAAATGACCTTCAATCAGACTCTATACTTTGAGAATACACGGATGATGTTGTCATACTGTGGAATCATGCTTAGAGAATGGTGTCCTAGGAATGGGTATTCGGTCAATCTTCTAAAAACTGAGGTTGTTTTCTTCTGCGGTTTCGATAACCTTGCGCAACACTTATTATATGACCCTGGTTCCATGGGTATCCCGTTTGATGCAATGACATCGGAACTTCTGGTAGTGTGCAAATTTAAAGTCGACTTTCCTTGCGTTCAGGACTAGCTTCGGCCAAAGTCTTATTGGCGCTCCACTGTCTGCGACAATTGTGGAGCGGGTGACGATACTTTAGATCATTTCCTTTGTGATTCTCCTGCCTTTGTTCGGATCAGGTGGCAGATCTTCAGTGCTGATGTGGTGAGTGCTGATACTGTAGCTCCTCATGACTGAAGTGCATTCTCGGCTTTCTCCGAAAGTCGAAAAAATTCCAGTAAAGTGGGTAGTACTGGGTCTTGCTTCCTGGTAGTACAACGGACCTGCTGCGTCGGAGTGCTCCAGTGAAGTGTTTCCCAACCCTAGGGTTTCTTAAGTAGTAAAAAAAACTATTGGCCACTGATATTCACATAATCGGCAAAACTTAACGGGCTGTTACCAGTGCGACTAACTTTATGAGCTGTCCATTGATCTGTAGCTCTTAGTATGTACATACTCGTAATTTGGTAAAGTTTTTGGCATTTGACCAAAATCTATTATGGTGAGAGACATCTAAAGTGAGGGACAATAACTTTAATCCTCTTGCTACCTAGGTTCTGTTACAAGTAATGTATAAGTACTCATGTTATACGAGCATATTTTGGATGTTTTTAACAACGGGTCTAAGCTACTTAATATACATACATATTTAAATTTCTTCATTCGTGCAATATTGTCATGCTATCCAGTAAGAGCGCCTTCTTATAGTCGGAATTCATTTCGACTGGTTTGACGGTTGATTACAAACTCGTGGTTTAGTATTTTCGAATCAATTAACACCCAATAAGAACCAGATCGCATCTGAGTTCATATAACTTTTATACTCCACTTTTGGGCTGCTGAATCAACCATAAAAAATCAACAAGCGAGGTCGATAAACTCTTACTGCGAATGATTAAAATTGCATAACGGTAAAACCGTTTTAACTCCAGAAATGGTAAAGTTCTGTTGCATGCCAATCAAACAGAGTAATTGTTAAAAGGGGTTTTGCAGGACATTCATCACATGCACTAAGCTACCAATCACTCACAATTGATTCAGATTCATGAAATGTTTTGTCGTACACCTTGCAAATACTCGTACATAAGTACATATTTCACGTCAGATACTTGTAAAAGCAAATAAATCACCTGCAATTGCCGCTGAATAGCACCTGCTGCGTTCCATTATTCGGAGGATGAAATATTTATACGCATATGTGTCCTGTTATGAATTTTATTCCCAAATTTCAGATATCCGTATGCTGCAATCAGTGACATGGCATATGGCAAGCACATCAGTTTAATGGTGACAATTTTACTGGATTTAGGCATTTTCGCAACCGGAATCCCAAGTTTGGTGGTGGCTTCACAGAATCTCCAATTAATCGGACACCGAATAAGTGATGGACATTTTTATTTCTCCTTCTGTTACTGGCTGGTCATCATTGGCATCTTAATTTGTCCGTTAATGTGGCTCGGAAGTCCTAAAAACATGAGGTATGGATGCTTGTCCAAAATAGATGTGTCACGAAGTGATTCAGAATTGTTGGTTTTTCCCATCTTTTATCTGTAGAGGATTAGCTATATTCTCGGTTCTGGTGATGGCAGGCGTTGTGATTCTTCTGTGGTATTGTCTAATTAAGGCGGAGGGATCAAGAAACCCGTTCCAGGGAATGACAAATGGTGAGTGACTCTTTGTTTTATAACCTCTTTGTTTATGAGATATTTGGAAGGTATTGTAATTAAATTGAATTTATGAACTGGGAATATGGTTTGATAATATTTTCGCACTTAATTTATATATAGTTACGGTAAGTGGAATGTAAAATCATCAACTTGATAACGGTATTAAATTGACAGGAAACCGTTCTTAAGGAAGATTTATTCTTAAATTGCTCATTCATTATTGGTAAAGACATGTTGAAGTACACATGTTTGTATGTATGAATGTATAGGTAGATAGTCCTTGTTTGCAAACTTAAAAATTCGGCATTAGATACTTATTGGAAAAGCGTATTCCGCTTTCTTTAGGTTAGATTGAGAAGGTGCGGATAGACTGTCATCTACAACTAGTATCGAGCGGTATATATGAATAAATGAAAATTGAAAAGTACGGCATATGTTTGGAGTAGGTTATGCTTGGTATTATAGGTTGATGTGGTTCTGTCTGCTTTTCATTCGAATTTATTGCAGAATAATTCAGTTGTCTTTTCCAATTTCCTCAGGACGTCGTGGAAGGGATTTACGACAAGTTTTCTACAGAGTCAAAGAGTAAGGAAGGGACTGAAATATGTATGTATGTACATAGGTCAAAATAGCAGGTTAAAAAGATAGAAAATTCAGCTTTTGTTAAATAATTATTACTTCAGGCTTATGTACATATATATAATATTTTTGCTATACGTATGTATTAGTGTAGGTTTATTGTAAACCTAGATGTAGTTTTAGGCAAGGATGGCTGTCAAGATATAGATACAGATAACTTAAACCAGAAGGAGTTCTTTGTGATAGCATGGATTTTTTCATTTTGGATACCCAGGGACTAATTAAACTAAATGGCGCTTTTTATGAAGCAAAGGATGCTCATGACGTCTAAGAGCGCTAGTTTACTGAAGTCGTTGAAGAAAATACCTAATGGAGTAATCTCGTTTGGAGCCGGACAGGTGAAGGTTTGTTTCCTCCTTCTTTTTATCTCTGCAAATCCTGAATAAATCAGTAAATCAGCACACAACAGTGGTAAATGTTGACCTGGTTCTTCCTCTCCGTCAGAGACAAATGGCAGTTTAAAGCTGCCTTTGAATGATTGCCGGTTCACTGTCAGTGAAAATGCTGACAGGTTTCATTTTAACCAGGATTAGGCTCACATGATCGCCATAATTTCCGCTTGAAAAAAACGGTACAATGATCTTGGGGGGCAGAAGGGATGGTCAGAGTTTTGGTCTCAGTTTTGACAGTGTGTTGTTGATGTTTTCATGGGTAAAGTTTAATGTATAAAGGATCGAGGAGTAGACAACTTGATAGAAGGACCACTGCGAGGCGGCTTTAAAGTGGATGCCCACACTGTTACTAATTCCTTTGCCGGTTATATCTATGGGCAGGAGATGTAACATGATGCCCAATGGTGCAAAATTACTATTTCTCAGAGCAACGCTGTGCGCTTTTTCTATTTGAAGGAGGTGCACGGCCTTATCATGGACTGGCCACCAAATGATCATGCCTTGATGTGGACATATACAGCCAGCTATATTTTTTTTTCTTACGCAGTCTAGTAGATTCGCTTTCTAGTTTAGTTTCCTATCCAGAATAAGGCCCATACATTTTGCATTTTCTATGAATGAAAGATTGGTGCCATTTATCGTAGGATGGTCTGTGAGGGGAACATTGTATTTCTCGGTTCTGTGAGGGTTTGCTCCCAGACTATATTTGGAGGCCCATCTGCAATTAAAGGATTTTTCTGAGAGTGTCCGGGCTTTTAAACACATCTACTATTCCCTGTGCTGCAGTGACTAGGTTTCCTTTATTGGCTTGGGCCCTTTTCTTCTTACGCAGGATCTTCTTCTCCTCCCTTCTTCTGGCTCGATACTCTTCTCTTGCTGCCCTTGTTTTGCGCCGCAGCAAACATTTTGTCACCTTTTTCCGACGCACACATTCATGATCATACCAAGGGCTCATTTTGGGTGGTGGGTGGTGGGTGGTGGCTGGTAGCGTATGGTGGTCTCTGCTACCCCTTTGTTAATGTCATGATACTGGTTCCACAAATTTTTGGCGTTTGTGGATGGTGAGTGCACAGCAGAGAGTCTTTAACTCAGCGCTCTCTGTAGGCTCTGACTACTCCAGTCGTGCTAAGGCTTCCAACGTTAAATTTTCTTTTTCTGGACGATTTGCAGTTTCTTCTCGTTAAACGTTTGCCGCTCTGAAAGTTTAAACATAAACCCACCTCCGGTCCTACCCTTCCGTCAAGCAGAGGACCAGCCGGTTTCCCCCCTTAGAAAGAGGATGGCTGATTTCCCCCCTCAGAACGAGGGAAATCAGATGTAGGTAGTCGACTCATTCGTGTTGGCAGCCTGCTGCGCTGCGTTTCGTTGTCGCTCTTGTCTTCGCTGCTCTTTCATAATATTTGTCACAGTGTCGCTAACTGCCTCCCAATCCTCTTGCCTGCTCATCATCTGGTGATATTGTCTGCGTTTATATTCGCACTTAGTTTATTCACCAGCAGGTGTCATTCTTCATGATATCATGGACGATTATGCAGGTAGGCTCTGAAGCTTCCATGGCCAGTTAGCATCTGTCTTAGGTAGAAATTCAGCTCCCCATGGTTCCTATTAATCCAAGCGTCTATATTGAGGAGCAATATCTGCGTCCACCTATCTAGGGTAGGTAAGTGTACGAATAGAAAGCTCTTTTGATTGCCCTTCTACGACTATAGGTAGGAAGGATTTTTTTTTTTTAAATTGAAATGCTAATACAACTCTTCATTTCAGAACTGCCCTCCTTTATAAGCATCTTGAGCGGATACAGTGTTCTCGCCTTTCAGTTTGATATTCATTCGATGATTTTGACCATACAAGTTGACATGCAGGACAAGGAACAAATTAGATGGGCTTCTTTAGGCGGAACTCTAAGTAAGATCCTGCAAAACGAGCTTTCATAATTGTTGTTTATTATGATTTCTCAGGTTCCTGTTTGTTGGCCATAATTGGAACGACTATCGCTGCCTACAAATTTGGATCGATGATTACGCCAAACATCCTGGAAATGCTACCAAGAAGTGTTTCACTCTACGTCGCCATATTGTTAATTTCACTGCAGCTTTGTCTATCGAGTGTCGTTGGAAGTTCGGCTTTGTTTCTTCACATCGAGAATTTCTTCCGCGTTCCCGAAAGTATTTTTCAATTTATAAATCCTGTGAATCTTTAGCTCTACAATAATATTTATTTTAGAATTGTCGGTGAAACGAATTTTTATCCGGTCGACGGTTATTGGACTCGAAGTGCTTCTCGGTGAATTTGTTCCCAATTTCGATGTCCTTATTGGCATTGTCGGTGGAACAATTACTGGGCCGCTGGTGTTTATCTTGCCTCCCTTGCTTTATCGAAAGCTTCAACAAATGGAAAAGATGCGTCATCGTATCATCACCCAGGCGGCTTATGGAAGTCTTCCAATGGACTTGAACTACGAAAGTATGGATATGACAAATTACACTGATAGAGATTCTTACTGGTCCAGCGCATACCATCGGATGAGACAACTTTGTAAATATTCTCCCTGCGAAATGTCCTTCTCAACAGGCGTAATCGCTTTCGGTGTGCTAGCTTCAGTTTCTTCTACATACTTGAATCTTTTACGAATCTCAGAACTTTTCCAAAACAATTCACCTTGCTTTGGTAACATCTCGACTTCATATACAAACTTATAGAAATAAGATATAAATTTAAGTTTAATGTAAAATTGCTAATTTATTCGAAATGCAGTCCTTATTTTTATGGAACCAGTATGTCGAGTGTTTTACTACACCAGTTTGTGAAATTTTCACCGGGGGAACGACCTCATCTTGTGGCTTTTGATAAAAAACCACATAAATTCCGGAATCACAAAATTTACTTGCTTTTAGTGGAAAGGCTTCTTAGAATTCAAAGTGATGAAAGAAATCATACGATTACGATTTGTATCTCCAAGAAGAGCACCTAGGGTCAAGTGTATGTAGCATAACCACGACGAACCTGCAGATGGAGAGTGATTATTCATGACGACTATAAACATAAATGGATCCCGGGGCTTCATAAAAATATTCAAATTTAAGGTGTAAAACATTATATCGCGTGACGCCTATCTAGTGCAATTAAAAATGAATGAATTTCTCGCATGCGTATTGTGTGAGTTCCTAGATTCTTGTTTTTTTTTTTTTATTTTCGGAACCCGTATGTCTAATTACCAATTATTGTTTTTATTTCAGTAATTTTTATGAGACGTTTGTTTAAATAATAAAAACAATGGAAGTGAATAAATTTTCTTATGCTGAAAATGAGTTCATTAAACATTTGCGTTTGTTAATATTTCATTTGCGTATTTCCTTTGATATAATTAATTCAAAGTGTGTGGTAAATTAAATTTATTTTATTACTTAGCGATATACATACATACATATGTACATAATGTTTATCTATACACAAAACATAAGTTTGTATGTGTATTTTGGGTCATTAGTCTTTCAAGGTCGTTTGTAAGAATCATGAGGTACAGTTGAAACTTTGATGTTTGGACGTTTGTTAAACGGAATGAGAAAGATTTAATCAACGAGTTCCCTTGAATTGATAGACAGAAGTTGGTGCACTTTCCCTGATTCATTTAAGAACATCACGTGATGGTGATTGTAGTTCTTTGGAGAAAGAACCTAATTAGCGCTAGGGAACGAGGGAAAACTCGTGGAAAATATAAATGATGTGATTAGACCCGGCCCGTTGAGTTAAAATAACGGATGCCGCAATCCCTTTTTGAGCTATCTCGCCGAGATCCCTAGCAGTCTAGCATTCAGATTCGCTGAGCCGGATATGACTTCATGTAGCTGAGTCTTTTATATGAAGTTTGACAGGAATTAGGTGCAGGATCACACATAGAGCATCTGTTGGACAGGACCTCAAAACTTCTGTGATTGCTATTCGAAAATGTAATTTGATTCTAAAATGAATTGGTATGGTTTTCGGTTTGGATGCAAGTGATTCCAAGTCAAAACCAGACATTTCCGAAAGTTAGATTGTCAAAACAAATATCAAATGTGATACCTATTGTTTTTATTTGATTAGGTGTTGTTTTTGATTTGTTAAGATAATAATTAAAGTGTAAATAGAGCTAATTAAAAAAAAAAAACAACGCACAAAGAACCAGTAGACAGTGTTGTTATATGGTTCGAGGATATTAAAGGACGAGTGGTAAACATTGAATGGAGGATAACTTAGGAATAAGTTCCACATCATGGAACTGAGCCAAGAGAGATCCAACATTAAAATTATTTTTTCAGTGATAAATCCATGCAAATATTCTGATGAATATTAAAGTTTTGTGAAAAAATTTCGGCTGTCGAAGGAACACTTCTTGTATATGTTCATCAGCTTCCGATTACCAGAAGACTAACCGCAGTACCACCATTGCCAAAATTCTTAACCATAAAATAGTACCAAAACTTCCAATTGCACAAATTTGATGTGTGAACTTTTGGCCGTCTCCCTTTAGATAATCAAACCAAACACAATATTTGTTTTTATCAATACATTCAAATGAAATGCATACATTTTACCTGATATTCCTTCTTATGAACGCACATTTCAAGGCAAAAAACCTTTCGAAACAATATCCGTAAAAGAAGATGACTTTTACAAACAGTTTCGGAATACAAAATGCTAAATTTTCGAAAAATAGTTGGTGTGACTTTTACTTTCCGATTTCGGATAGCTTTGTTTTCTATAGAAGTACAAAATTCGAATTTCCGAATTTCGACTACATTTACTACAGAACCGAAATACAAAATAAGTTCCCAGAACCGAGGATGGAGCCTTGTGGAACACCATCAACCACAGGAAAACGCTGGATTATTTACGACAGAAGACTCATCCCATCAACCCCTTCGACCAAGAACGGCTCATCGATAAAGAACAAATTCAGCAGAGGTAAAATCTTATATGGTTTTCATCTATTGCCTTTCTTATTTCATCTTCTACATAGAGCAATGATGTTTTATTTATAACTACGGTTCGTATTTAGTATTTAATAGGTTATTTTTTGTAAAACGTTGGACTGGTAATGCAATAGATAAACTAGTGAATCTGATGGCCATTAACTAGCTCAATAATTTATTTACTTAAATTTTATTCCTATGTAACCTTGTTAGTCTTATTGACTATTTGTATTGTCATGTAACAAAGAAACAAATAAAAATAAAGTGCAAGATTGGGTCGTACGTAATTGTACCTTAATTCTATAAGTTTACAATCTTATAAGCACTGAAATTCAAGCCAAGCACTCTTTTGAGTGCACTGCCATGATAACTTTTAACGGTCTCAATAATTTTTTTCAATTTTTAGTCAAAATCTCAAAATATTGGACTAATTGACTAATCCCAGTTGCACCCAACTGGATGTGTGCAGCAGAATCGGGAAGCTAGAAGGAATGTTCTCAGGTCAGGTATATAAGGTCTGTTATCTGTTGGTTTCTTTATAAAAAGTATATAAAAAAAAACACTGTTCAATGTTTTAACGATTGTTGCTTTATTGAAAAGAGTATACCTTCCGATTAATTATGGAAAATTTCGTTCAAATGATTGCCTCGACTAGCTTGGCAGTAGGCCATTCTATGATATTAATACCAATATTGTTCTTGAGTGCCTGAGTAGTCCCTGGATTGTTCGCATTGCATCCGTTTTTAATAGCACCCCACAAAAAAAAACGGCATCAAATCGCAGCTTCGTGCCGGCTGAAGAACATTACAAAATGTCCTCCCCATCTTACTGGAAACATAGCTCGCCCAAGTCCAAATCTTCTATTTCTGACCATAAAAAATCGGTTGTTGCAGCAACACATTATCTACTTTGGAAGTAACTTTGCAATATTTCCCAACGTTATTCAAGCGTAAGACGATCCATTTCATACTGGAAAAATATAACACTGAGTTTCTGTCAGTTTTTTGAGCTTTTGAGTCAAAATAACATATGTATCAAAAAGAAACCAACAGATGGCCCATTCTTTATTCGGACACAACCTATTTCGAGAAAACAACTCCGTTGCGAAATGCTTGAAATGTCAAACGAACCGCAGCTAACTTCACGCATAGCCGAGAAACCCAATTGGAAAACTATAGGGTCCCTAAACATACATATGTATGTACATACATACATACACATGCCTACATTGGTTGGGTGTGGAGGAAGCTCAAAATCTATGTAATTATAGCAGTTTCCCACTCTAATGTTTAAAGCTGATAACGCATTGTTTTACCGACCTGAAAGGAACTGAAATGATGATATACTGTCTACGCAGATATGTGATTATTGATTTGGTTTGAGCCAAACCAGCTTTTTTATTCTTGTTTTTTTATTACCAAAAACTTATTTGAATTCGTAAATGCAGTAAAACTGTGCAAAACAATTACGGAAAAAAATGAAAATTAAGTTACCTTGGAATAGGATTTAAACTAAAATTAGCTGCTTGAAGGCTTTGTAGATGCTTTATGTCATCGGGAATGTCTGGAATATCTGTAAATAAAAAAAATAGACAAATCGTCACTTACTTGTTAACATAAAAGTCAAAAACACACTCGTGACAGTTTTTCAAGAAACAACACAACAAAATAAAAACCTTCCCCACAGTACCCGCAGGTACTGTGCACTTCATTCAATACTTTATTGCCAACCAAGCACATATGGATAATTCTACGTCCAAAAATCGATACATTACTTGACTCGTAAATATTGAAGTGAACATTCCGCATCCGATCTCTATACCAATTTACAATTTAAATCCTTGCAGGCATAACGAGCATTTCATTTCATTATTTCTATTTGAATGAAAGAACTTAAACCCATCAAGTCCCATCACAAGTTTTTGACTTAACCAAGTCTCAGACATGCAAACAACATTAACATTGGAGTTTACAAAAGAGACGTGTTCAAAAGATCAAAGACAATCCAAGTGCTGGTCTTTCGTTTTTAATAGCTCATGTTAGTTGGAAATGTAGATTCCTAAGTCTTCAATCGCATCCTGTTTTAAGAGCACTTTATTTTTTGCATTGAATTTTTAGCAATATGCTCCCAAGTCAAACTGACGTATCCGAGGGAAGAAATACCTGCATTCCCACCACATCCTCTCAGCAAGGATGAGATCATTACCGCAATCAAACTACTGAAAATCAACGAGGCGGTAGGACTTGACGCGTACCCGCGGTTCAGCGCCAATCTACTGCACCCACTTGTTGGAAGATCCTAGGAGGTCGAGAGCTTTCCAGATGACTGAAAAAAGTGAATGATTGTCAAGCTCCATAAAAAAGGCAACCTAGTGGGAAACTGGTATCTATGTGCTGCCAAGATAATAGCTGGAATTATCCTTGAGCGAATCAAAAAACAGCTCGAAGATACACCGAAAAAGCAGGTTTCCGTTCCCGTTCCTCCTGTCTCGACCATATCAAAACCATTCGGATCATCATCGAGCAGTGCGTTGAATATCGTTTACCACTACACCTGCACAGGAGAGGTATTCCAAAGGCTACATACGATGGGTCTATGTCACTTTTTGCATAGAGGAAGGCTGTCTGAGGAGTTCCAAATTCAATATTGTTTTTATTGCTGATTAATGCTGTTTTGACGACGGGATACGGAGGAATTCGATGGATTCTTACATTCGAACTCAAACACCTCGACTACACTGACGATGTATGCACCCTTTCACATAATAATGGACCTTCACCAAACGATAGTGAATGTTGACAGGGAAGCAGATGTCGTTGGGCTGAAAATTAATTCGGCAGAAACAAAAATGAAGCCTGTGATCGAACTCATCAGCTCATACATATATGCTTTGGTGGGCAAACGGTGGAGAGAGTAGAGAATTTCCAATACCTTGGGAGTATTGTCTTAACGGATGCATGGCAGAATCGAACTGAATATAGTCAGTCGAATCGGTAAAGCAAAGTCTGGTCTCTAATGCCATTAGTTTAAACACCAAGCAACGACTGTTCCGTTCCAATGTTGAGTCCTTGGTGCTATATGAATGTGGTACTTGGAGAGTAACCGGTACTATCACGAAATAACTACAAACGTTTGTTAATAGGTGCCTAAGCAGTATCTTAACTACCTCGAAAAAGGTCAACGACGCAATGCAATGGAATCCGCTAAGTCAGGATGGCAGGATCTGCGGTGGTCCTAGAAGCACATGGCGCAGTACAGTAGAGAAGGAAGCATGGCAACAGGGAAAAAGCTGTGAAGAGCTGTAGTACATTACCAGAAACCGCAGAAGATGGTGCGTAGGCGTTGTGGATTCCCAACGACCCACAAGGGGATGCAAGACATAAGCAAAAAAGAAGTTAGCAAGACTTTCCTATCTTCAAATAAATATGTGTGTTTCCAAGATTTCGATCGGATTGTTTATCTCATAAGTTTCAAATTAGAGTATAACGAGAATGTTCGGTTTGATAAAAGAAGTCTCTGCACTCCTTTTCAAACTCATCAAACAAACTTTCTGAATTTGTTCATAGGTCTTCAGGAAATATTTAACAATATTTAAGACGATGTATATATTTCTTCAATCAATAGTTTCGGGAAAATCAATTTGTTCATCTTCATTCCGTCAACAATTACACAACTAAAAGTATTTGATTACTGATGATTATCCCCAAACTTCACTTCCGTGATTTTTTTTCAACCAACAATGCATAGTAATCTAACCTCTGACCTAAGCCACCTTGCCTATGTGCTTACCCAACAATTATCCGTACAAATACGAGTATGGAATCATTGCAAATCTTCCTCGTTTGCAGAAAAAATATAAATTTTTTTTACAGTGAATTTGATTAATTTGGCAAATGCTTAATCATACGAATTGGCATACACTACTTGAGCACCTCTAAACTTAACCAGACTCGATGACTCGTATCGGTGTTGTTAACCACTTAGAATGGCCAGCAATTGTGATAACTTCTGTGTACCGTCTCGCAAATTAAATGCTAAACGTCGAATCAAAGATATTGTTTTGTTTTCCTTTATTTTTCGTCTTTAAGTGGAAATATTATAGGTATATCTCTAGCGGAGAGGAGAACACCTCTAACGTTATGGCGCATATGACCTCACAATTATTTTTACAATTTTTTATCTGTTTCCGTCTAATTTAATCATCTTTCATCCGTGATGATTCAAGCGCGTTTGTTCTCGATAAAAAACAAATAAGTAAATAAACACAACGGAACGTTAAACAAATATACGAGCTATTGTGTAATGAAATGGGGAAAAGCTCCCTTAAGGTCAACACAAAGACTTCTAAGGGGCTCTTGACTTAACTTTAGGTACTGGAAATTGTTCTTACACTGGCATTGTCACTATAAGAGGCTATTATAGTGATTAATGAAAATAATAATTGAAGAGTATTAATAAATTAATTTTTGGGTATGAATATTCAAGCGTCTTCTTGGAATATCTTCTTTCTATCGAAAGGGTTGGTCAACGAAGAGAGTACGTGGGGATTTTATGAATATCAAAGTTGTATGTGTCCAATAAGCTGCTGAGTGGACGACCTATAATCCCACGACACGAATGCATCAAAATAATCAAATGTCAACGAACTTTGCCAGATTGATTATTCACAAAAATTGAGTTTGAATTGTCAAGAGACTAACTTGTTAGAATATATTCATTATGTTGTGTCTATTCTTTAAATTTGGAATGATATGTGCAACAAAGTTACAGCCTAGCTACCGACCTGTTAATATGTGAAAGAGTATATACCAAATCATTTATCAAATATGGGCGGGTATGTAATACCAGCATCGATAGCTCGATCCTCAAAATTCGAGCTGCATGCTATCGAGAATATAAATTTTATGTGGGCAAGTGGATCAACATGCGTAGCAGCAAAAAAACCTCTAAAACTTAGAACCTTCTAAGAATTTAATTTTTCTCAATAGATTGCATATCGACACTACAATAGGTGACATCACTGTACACTGTCTAATAGGCATGCATCCTATAAGGCTGGCTTTTTCGTGAACGACTTTTGTAGAAGCTGCATGGAAGCATTTTTCACGTTCTTTGTTTCTACGCAGCTCTCTCCCGCAAAAGGAAGCTTCACTTAGGAGCCTTCTATTATAATGATTTAGTGGATCTGATAAACATAGATCTCAAGAGTCTCTTACGCTTCATCAGAAGTTCAAAATGGTTTAACGACTTTCTCCTATGATGTATGTGGTTTCACCGTGGACCTATTGCTGATCTAAGGGTGTTTGCGTTTCTGAGCTGGCAGCCACTTCTACCAAACCAAAATAGGATAAAATTTGTAAAGATTACATAAATAAACTGAAATGAATAATTGTACTCTATTGCATCGCTTTGCTCCGCTTCAGTGTTTCTTGGTAGCAAAAACAAATGGGATCTATTTTTATAGTTGCTATGCAAAACCCAGCTTGATAGTCGGTGAATGCCGACTTATGCTAGCTAATTTTACCGCGGATCCATTCCAGAGAGATTCAGTGGTTACTTTATTAAATTTAGAGGTGACTTTATTGCTGTGACTCACAGGGTGGGGCAGCAGATTCATCGACACCAGAGCTCAGGTCTTACTGAAAATATTCGAAATTTTAGACGAATCTGCAACAGAGAATACACAGACGGATCCAAGGCAGGTGCGAGAGTCTAATTCAGAGTACTGGATATTTGTATCACCGCACGACTGCCGGATCACTGTAGTGTATTTTGAAGCAAAAGTCACAGCGGTCCAAGAAGCCGCAAGCTGACTTTCAATTAACTTGATAGAGTTCAGCGCTATTGTTTGCTATATACGTAGGTAGTCAAGCAGCGATAAAAGCCTTGGAATCGCCAATAATTTGATCCAAGTTAGTAAAGCAATCTCGCAGATTTCTTAACGAGGTCGCTGCCAGGTGCGACGTATCCAGTGCTGGGTTCCAGGCCACAGTCTTATTCTAGTAAATTACAAAGCGGACGAGCTAGGTACAGAGGGTGCGGATCGGAACATCACTGATAATAGGGGGGAACCCTCATCACCCTTTAATTCGATAAAATTCTATCGGATTGTTGGATTGTAGAAAAACTAATAGACTTATTTCTGTCAGTAGGACAAATTTAAGAAAGGTTGTTGGCGCCCTCTCTGGGCACTGTCTGGTAAGCAGATATGTCATAAGGCTTGGTGTTTCCTCTAACGATTTCTATAGAAGCAGGAGAGGTGAGAAAATGTACTTGTCCTGCCCTATCGGTTTTGAGAAGCAAAACCTTAGGTGATTACTTGTTCAATTGATGTTAGTTAGCTACATACGTTACCGGGTTAAACTGGTTAAATGTCTAAACGGCGAACCATACTTCTTCGACATGGCTTCACACCGTAACTGGTTGCCAGCCTCCTGTCCCATTTGAAGTTTCCATCTATTTCTTCGGTGCTGGTAATACGGTTTTTCCATAGTAGACCTTCTTTGGTCCACCACCTAACGAAGGAATATTCACAGAGCAACCACCAGGTGATAATACTGGAAATCTAAGAAAAGAAACCAGAACTGCTCCCAACGCTTATAGGTCCAAAATTGAATGAACGGTTGAACGCTGATCTCACTCTTACTCCAGTAGTAACGATGTACATTAGAAATGCCTTTAATTTTTGCGAACTGGTAGTCCATTAGAAGATCACTTGCGAGGATGAATACGCCATATTACTTGCTGCGTATAGTATCGAACTATTTCAACAATAGGAAGTTGCAGTACGCAGTTCCACAAGACTAAGTCTTAGGGCCGCTACTGTGGCCACCTGTTGATGACAAATGAAGCAATTGCTCGGATAAAAGATTGTCTAGTCTTCCACCGAACTTAAACTAGCAGCCCATATGACAGAAGTTGCCAACCAAACCATCAGGTCCAAAGAAGCAGTTAAGTTTTTTGGAACGTTCTAATATTTTGAAGGGTATCGTCTGCAAGGCCTAGCTGCGTTGTTTTTGCGAAGATCGCGGATTACTTCTAATTGCCACTTTATTTGTTTTGTTAGATACTCCGTCTAGTCCTGGACATTATTTTTTCACTAATCATTTTGTAACCATTCATTTCTTTCTTCTATTGTTTCCGGAATAGCTTATGTGTGATTTTCTTCAGTTCAATAACATTGGATTCTTGTGGTGATCATGATACTTGATTATTGTCATTGCTACCTTATACCCTCCACCCCAAGGTATTTTGTCCACTTCCTTGCGTAAACATCTAAAGCTCCCTTTTTAACTTTTTTGGATTTCATTACGAAGGACTGTTCTAAAAGGATTTGTAGTCTACCTTTCCAGCTTCATATTCTGACCTCCTAATAACTCTGCCTCGTAGATAGTAATTTAGTAAAAACTCCTACACTCGACAGTCAAATGAATAAATTTGTCGCGTTGATCGAGTACGAAGTCCATACCAAAAATAAGTTCGTTGGCCGGATAATTTTTCACAGCTAAAAGTGTTTTTCAAGTGTCCTCGCAATTCGGGTTGTTTGCATAAATTTAAAGGTCATGCTCATAAGTGTTTGCAAATTTTTTTTATTCATTCTCCAGTTGCGGCGGCGCTTCGAGCTTGTAACGGCTTTGCTTCTACATATCTCCTTAAATTTCACTTAAAAACGATTCAAGGAGCTATTTGAATTGGTAAATATTTACGTATTCAAAATTTCAGAGGCGGCACATTGACAACTCCAGAAACCTGAATTTATCTGGCCTTTAGCACACAGCGGTCAGGTAATGAGTACATAATACGTCTTGTAGCATCGATGTTTTTTTTTAGCAAATATAGAGGAGCATGGTGTTCTATTTCTTATTGCTTACCTGGTGCGGAACACACTAGTGGGTAAATAGCTAACAGTGAATGGGTTCTTTTTACGGGACTACCTCAAGGAGTTTAGAAAGTATGAGTTGAAATCGCCCTTGGGCTTCGTTTGAGCAATCCACGCTTGCTTTTGTCAAGTTCATTGTGGGATGAGTGCATACTTATGGCAGAATATCCCTTTTCAGATTATTGATTTAAGATCGATACGTGAATGATTTGGAACGAAGTTCTCAGTAACCTGACGAGATAAGAACACGATCGTACAATGCGCGTTGCTTTTCAATTAAGAGGTTTGGCAATACATATACATGTGTATGTAATTCTTTCTACTGAATTTTATTTCAATGGTCGATGAACTTTTGTATTTTATTGTTGTTTTTAGAGAAATAAGTACTTATTAAGCTAGCCTAAAATTTAAAGCTGCAAACGTTCGTTAATAGGTGCCTAAGCAATATCGTAAGGATTTTCTGGACAAACCGTATCTCTGACGAACAGCTTGATCGGAGAACGGGCCATGAACCAATAGGCACAACTA
Organism: Xylota sylvarum; assembly: GCA_905220385.1. Classification (NCBI taxonomy): domain Eukaryota; kingdom Metazoa; phylum Arthropoda; class Insecta; order Diptera; family Syrphidae; genus Xylota; species Xylota sylvarum. The sequence goes on along the minus strand of LR999958.1, from coordinate 63,929,375 downwards.
TAGAACGACAGAAGTGGCAGTGGATTGGACACATTTTTCGAAAAGGTGACCGGTTTATAGGTAAACACGCAATGCAATTTAACCCGCTAACTCAGGATACCAGGATACTCTGTGGTCCTAGATACACATGGCGCAGAACAGTAGAGAAGGAAGCACGGCAACTGGAAAAGAGCTGGGGAGAGCTGCTCACTTTGCCAGGGTCTTGCTTCTTGCATCGGCACTACAGAACTGAGTGGAACCGGACAGCAACAACAAGTTCGTTGATATCCCTTTTCGCTTGAACCTAAAATGCGGTTTTCCTCTACTGTATATCTTCGCGAAAGCATAATCAAATTTTATTCGTTAGGATGTAGAATTATGTATGTATGTAGGTATGTACATATATATATACCAGTGTCAATCTGGCAATGTTGATTCATTTAAGAGTTGGTTTATACGCTGTCGCAGTAGAGCTAAGTACATTCCATCGGTACTATTCAAAGTTTTCCGAATTTGTTTTTCCTTTAGGGAAGGCGAAGAATGCATCATCATGCATTAATATTCGTATTACTTCAGGGGGCTGTTTGTCTTCTACCTCATCTCATAAGGCTTCCTATTCTTCTATAAGGGTGCACTCTGCTTCTCCTGTCTCTTTTTATTTTTCAGCAGTGTTTCGATAAAAACCGATACCCGGTTCCAACAGTCTTCGTTTGTGATCATCTTCCTTATGATGTTATCAGGAGTGATATCCATACATATATCCGCTTCCAGTAGTCGTCTTCCGTAGCCCACATGTTGCACTTGAAGAATGTATGGTATGCGTCGTCTTCTGGCGAGTCGCCATATTAGCACGTTGTATGGTTTACTTTTCCCATCATGTGTAAGTACGAATTGAAGTATCCATTAATTTATCTCACCATGATCTATCCATTCAGCAACATTAGCCTTGGGCTCCATCTGCCTCTTCGTTCTGAGTTGCACTTTAGTTGCTATAGTCGTCGCTAGGCTCAGTCCGTGGTCTGTCATCTAGGTAAGCACCCGTCTCATAACTTGGTTGAGTCTTCTCCCTGCGTCCTCCGTGCATGTTGCAGTGATTACCGTACCGGTGTCGTCTGTGTACCCTACCAGAAAGGTATCTTCGGACATCTCCATGCGAAAGATTTCATCGTGGGAGCCGTTTCACACGTCAGGTCCCAATATTGAACTTTGTGCTGCCCCTGCTGTGATTTCCTTATTATGAGATTCATCTGTGGTGTCATATATGTATTACTGTGCGATCTATAATCTATAATGTTGTCCCTTACTATTCGTAGGAGATATTGTGGAACTCTGTCGGTATTTTCTAATGGACCTAGCATATCTTTTTACTGAGTTGAAGGCGTGCCTCATGTATAAAGTTGCCAGCACTACAACCTTCCTCGAGTAGTTGCCCTCTAGCAGTCTCCCTGCGGTGTCCAACTTGCACAGTGGTCTGTAGACTGATGGGGATTCCGGGTCTGCTTTCCCTTTGGTGATCAAAACCAAGCGTTGAGTCTTTCAGTTCTTGTGGAAAATCCCGTCGTTTAGGCAGCTGTTGTACATGTTCAGCAGCATGTTCAAGTGATGATTTTCAGGACTTTCGCTGGTATGCCACTGTTCCAGGTGCCTTCTTATTTTGCAGCGTGTTGGCCGCCAGAATCAGATCCTTTGCGATGAACATAGGGACATCTTGTTGTTGGGCGAAAAAGGTGTTGGGGGGCCTAACAGGATGTCTCGGGAACAGTGCACCCACTATGTGCCTCATCTTTTCTGCGTTCATTACTTGACTTATCGCATGTGTGCCTAGTTTACGCATAACTATCTTGTAGCCTAATCTCCAGAAGTTTTTGTTGACGTTCTTATGAAATTCCTCCCTCTTCAGCCTCTTGCTCGTATTGATAGCACTCTTGAGGGCTGACTTTGTGGTTCTCCATTCCACTAAGACGTCTTCTGTGCTTTCCGCACCGGTGCATCGAGGCATCTCATGCATACTGTATAAGCTGCATCGTTACTTCAGCCTTTGGCTGGTGAAACCGGTAAAATCTTCGTTCACTCTCCATTTTTGGATACCTCTGGATATTAATTCCGATGCAAAGTTTATATCCGGGATCGTTTGGCTATATCCGGTTCCCCTGAAAGTGGATGTGTTGCCTATGTTCATCACGTTGAGCCCTCGTCTTGCCATTATCTCGAGTTTTGGCTGCCTTGTGAGTTAGTTGTGGGCGTTCCTTATTCTTCTGCTTTGGCGTTGAAGTCTACGGGAACTAGAATCTTTCCCTCGATCTCTTTTGTAACACCGTGTGACTATCACCCTTCGACGAATTTCGCAGTGCACCCCTCCTGCTTTGATCCGAGAGATATTCGATAGCACGTTTCCTATTAGCGCGTCCACCTGGATCAATGCCATTTTAGGCACGGTTCTATTAGTCTTGGTTACGAAGGCCTGAATATCCTCTGTTTGATCGTTGACTGCATTCCCTACATTATGGTAAGTTCGTCCATTTCTCTTATCTCAAGCGTTAACTTTCGTTAACAGAAGTTCAAATGTCTTTGTTAAAAGTGCATAGATTCTTCTTGATGCTTTCCATTAAGCTATTGACATTTAAAAAATTACTGTAAATTGTCATCACCATTTTGTGAATACAAATAAGTATGAAATCACTTAAAACTCGTTCAGTTCCTTACTAGTACAAGTACGAGTACGAGTACGAGTATGTAAATGTGACAACAAAAAATCAGATTCGGTGCTAAATGTTTAGGTATTCTTAATTTATTCAACGGAGGCGCTAGACCGTTTCGGTAATTTAGCTTTATGTAAACTTACTATTATTTCCAGTTTAAATTATCATTTCACGTGTAATGAATGAGCATTATTAAAACCTTTTACGATCAACTTGAATTTGATGACGCCTCGCTAATCGATGGATGGCAATCGACAGTCAATTGTAATTATAGTAACGACTTTGTGTGGTCTATGGCAGAGTAACGTAATTTATTCACCCGGCTGGCTAGGTCTAACAGCGGTCCGTGTTTAGATATTATCTCTAAGTCGTTACGAGTGCTAATTGCAAGCATGAATGGCCAATTGTTCACTTCTATGAATGAAGTTTTATTTTTTTTTCTTTTGGTTTGGGAAAAAACCATTTTGAGTACTTAATCCTCCTCTTGTTTTTTGGAATATAATTGTTTTTTTTTTTCTAAAACAAAGGTCATGTACAATTTGCGTAAACGAGTTCTGAGACTCGAATTACCATGTCTTCTTAAAAACTGTTTTCATTACATTACCAGCAATATTAGTTATTGTAAATACTGGAGAGGTAGAGTTAGCAATACTTTTGGGAACCTAACACGTTGTTAGTTTCGTCTTACTCATTACAGCATTAATTAGACGAAATGTGGGTTGTTTGTGGTTGAGTCACCTTTTTACTTAAAAGGATTTGTCTTATTATCACTTCCCGTTCGGCACGTTATACGAATTACAAGTATAAGGTCCATCCAAAAAGAGGTGTCATTTTAAATTAATAGATGAACGCAACATTTTTATAAAAAATGATGATATTTTTATTTTTGTTTAAAGTACAAACTCTGCGGTTAGTAATGGAATACAATATCTGGCAAATGTCTGCCTTAGCTATGTCCTTAGAAAGAAGACTTTCGGGCACTACAATAAAACGCAAGTTTCCCATGGCAGTGATCGATGAGATCCTTACCACCAAATTCGAATGGAGGAGGAAAGCAAGAAATATACCGCTTTCTCGACCGATGTAGGATTTAACTGCTCATTTTCAGGCCTATATGAACCAGATGAAATCAAAGCTGCGGAAAGGTAATGCGGTGGTATGTATGTATGTATATCTGACGACATCATAATTGCTAGCAAGACGGTAAAAATTTATTGGACAAACTTCAACGGTTTCTGGACGCGTTGAAGGAGTTTGGGCTGACACTTAACATTTACGAAGTGCATCAGTTTCTGAGATTCACGGGATTTTCAGAAAATTTGTCAAGGGCTAGACGCAAGGGCAAGTGGCAGTGCCGGTTTCTGCTCTCATGAAAGCTGGTCAGGACTTCAGGTGATCCAAAGAACAGGAGGAGGGGTTTAACAGATTGAAAGGTGATTTCAGCAATCCTCCAGTGGCTGGCACTATTTAATGCAGAGTGTGAGAAGAAGGTGCATACCGACGCTTCGGCAGTAGGGCTGGGAGGAATCTGATCCAAAGGGGAAAAGAGGATTTGGTTTTGCTTCCGGTCATCTTTTACAACCGAAAGAAAATACAATTCCTACGAACTTGAGGTGTTAACCAACGTTAATAGTCTGGATCGGTTGCGGGTCTGTCTGTTAGGCAGCTGCACTCTGTGCGATACCCTTTCACTACACGTGTTTGATTTCATTGCTTTGCTGTTTACTCTTTGCCCTTGCTCACTCTCCGCTCCACTCTTTTTGTACACTAAGAGCAAAGCAAAAATTATACCTTGAGTGGGCCGGTGGTGGTTCAAATTGCAAGAGTTTACATTTGAAACACTAGGTGGACGAAAAGTTGCGCGTGATTACCAAGGAACTGTTTGACTGAATCAACAAGCGACAGACATAGAAGGACTACAAATTGAACTGAATGAGACTTTTTCGACTGTGGGGAATCGATTAGGTTTTCTTAAACTTTTCCAAGACGATGTAGGTCATCTAGCTGGCGAAAAGACGCTGACCCGAGTACAAGAGACATATTAGTTGAAAGTATTCACCCGCGACTATATTAAGGCCTGTGTGGACAGTGCCTACTCAAAGAGAAGGAGAAGGCAAGCTCGAGGGGGAGATTTATAGTACCGACTCAGTGCCTAAAGGTGGAACCCGGTACGTTCTAGCGATCGTGGATAATATCCTGAAATAAGTAGTATTGCAAGCTGTGAAAACTGCAAACACGAAGTGAATGCTTAACGTGCTAACCGACACTTTGGCGTGCCGAGACAAATTGTTTCTGACCGTGGAACAGCCTTCACTTCAAAGACTTTTAAGCAGTACTGCGGACTCCCAGGGCGAATGGCCAAGTGGAACGGTGTAACAGGACAATTCTTGCGGCCTTGAAGTGTGCACGATCTGCAGGACAGGACTGGGCAGGACATCTGCGGACGATCCAATGCGGCCACATTAACTATCGTTTGTATACACCCCTGAGATATCCAAAGGTACAAGTAGCTATTAGAACTTGTAAAGGAGAGAACTTCCGTTGTGAAATATCGAGAGAAACAAGGCTGAACAAAATCGACAATCGACAATCGACGATATGACCAGCGTGATCTTAAACAATCTACAATCAATCAGCCGCGACAGGTGAATCATGTAAGTTGGATCCAGACTATCGAGGGTCGTACTTCATAGGGCACGCACTACCTAATTACTGCTACGTTATTGAAGAACCAACGGAACCAGCACAGATTCAGTGCCGTAATGAAAGAGAACGATTCAAGATCTGATGCAGAGGCAGTCATTTATAGGGGGAAAGAGAGGTGAGTGAGGGACTTCTGATCGTGAGGACTCGACCAATAATGTAAGGTGTAAAAGGCGAGGGAAGAAAAAGAAAAAAAAAACGGGGATCAGTGGGTCCAGTCTAGTTTAGTCTAGGTCTAGTTTTTCAGTTCGGCTTTACAATAGTCATTCTTTTAATGAGACCTCTACATAATAACAATGCAGTAATATCTTGAAGAAGAAACTGCAAAATTTGCTCCTGCTATCAAGAGGAAAAAATCCTCCAGGGACTGGGCACCATGGGAAAGATCCTTGAGAAAATAATCTACAATAGATTACTCGCAGTAGCAGACGAGAAAAGAGGTCTCTGAGACCACCAATTTGACTTAAAAAAAATGCGATCTATGACCGTTCGTATGACCGTTATTGTGAAACATCATGTATGTTGGAGACTTACGATGAGCGTTACCTAGGGAAGTAACCATGATCAGATTCGCCGATGACATTTTCGTCGTGACAATGGCTAAACCGATTCGTTCAGTTGATAAAGCTGCAAACGAAGCAATTGCCCAGATAAAAAAATTGGCTAACAGTCGCCGGACTAGAACTAGCCAACCATAAAACAGAAGCAGTCCTCATAACCAGTCAAAAAACTGTAAAGTTTGCTAGCTTCCAGGTTGGTCACCAAACAATCAGGTTTAAAGTAGCGTTTAAATACCTTGGAGTAATGCTGGACAACAAAATGCCGTTTAAAGAACATGTAGAGTACTTAACCAAGAAAGCTTCGCAAATGCAGGGACCTATCTCGCGAATACTATCTAACATCGGGAGACCTGGATACGCTAAAAGGATTCTATTCTCGAGAGTTATCAGATCAGTTCTGTTATGCGGCGACTCAGTTTGGGCGCATGCATTAAGAACGAAAGAAACCAAAAGGAGATTGTCGTCAACATACAGACTCTGCGCGCTACAAACAACCTGCGGCTTTCAAACCATTTCAGACGAGGTCGCTGGAAAAGCAACAATAGCAGTAGAAGCAGCCTCAGAAGAAGGTGACACAAGACGAATAGCTTGATTTGCTAACCTGTATATGAATCCTGCAAAGATTCCCCTCTTCCCTGGGGATAAAAAAAATACCAACTATTACATTTCTCAAATGTTAATTAAGTCAAATTGACACTAAAGTTCTACTAATACAAAACGAAATAATAGTGCGAGTACCTAGATAATTATATTTTTATCAATGAATCTCGAAGATCCTGACTAACTAATTATGCAGAGTGTTTATTGAAATCTTTAAATCATACCAACTACATATTGTTAATATAAATTTATTACTGCCTAAGGGTCCAATCTAATAATCCATTAAATCACGTGGAACACATGGACCTACATAGCCGTAATTCTTATGTATGTATTTGTATACGAGCAATTTTTTGTGCCACTGACTTTTACGACTGGAACGTATCTTGCGAATGTGATCGTTCAGACATAATAGTCTCTTTTACGAGAGGGGCAATGGCTCCTTTTCCCATTTCCATTGACCTTCATCCATCATTATAACTGGAGAATGAAACAGTGTTTTTATAATTCGGAGAATCCGATGCGCTGCAGGATTGTTCATGAAATTCAAGGTTCCGTTGATGATGCGTGGCCTCTGAAGACCTTGTGCATTGCTGTCTGCAAGTGTTGTGTTTTAAGAATATCATATGGATACCAAAACAACTTTAATCAATCCGAAGGCTAGCAGTTAATTTGGCACCATAAAATAGAAAATGACACATGATGTTGAAAATTTGTTTTTATAATGTTTAATGAGTAAAGTAATTGGCTAAATATGAAGCATGACTTATAAGTTAATAGAAATTGACTAAAATAGTTTTTATTTTATTTTATCTAAATGAAACCTGAGTTGAATATACGAGTATGGTATACGTTGATTGATCCATGTACGCACTTCCGATCGCCATCATGATATCACATACATAAATCGATACGAATAGTGGAAACGAATTTTATAGCTGGATCGATGCAGGAGATACATATAAAAATTAATATTAACAGACGAAATTTATGCGATTCACTGCTGATCTGAGAATGATGTATGAGCGAACTAAATTGATGATCATGATCTTTTCAGATATGTATGTAGAGGGTGACTTCAATGAGCAGTTGATCTGGAAGTTTATGAGTTTTCATAATCTGATTACTTATTACTGTCGGCTGTCATAAATATGTATTCTACCTCTTTAGGCAAAGTGGAAGGATTAAAACACATAAATTAGGTAATTTATCGAAAAACTACAAAAATTCACGAAACCCTGTTCGAGTACGCAAAAGTTTCGTAGTTTTTTGTCGAAGCTTATGAGAGAGTAAACAATTTCCCCATGCTACGAATTTTAGTGCCAAAAAGTTTTTTGCGCTGATTTATGAAATCTGCCATACATATCTGTCAAATCTGTCATATCATCGCTTTTTGTTTACAATTGATAAAGAAATAAGAAATGGATAAAAGTAAAAATAAATTGGAGGCGGAATGTTCTCCCAATACATTTCGCAAATTGCAAACTGGTAGGTATTATTCGGCAGCATTAAATAGCAGAAATAAATCGATAAAACTATTTCGCAGATGTGAATTATAGAAACGAGGTCACGAGGCTATTGGAGTTCCAACCATCTGGTAACCTGGATTTTATTCCCAATATTTTAGTGTCTGAGGTTTCACGAGCCCACAGAGGAACATCCACTAACATATCGGTTTGAAAATGCTTTGAATGAAAGCTTTTCGAGTGATAAAAATGCCAATAAAGATATTTGGTTGGAATGACCAACCAAATTATTGTTATCCCTTGTGGAGGAGCTGTATCCCAAAGTGGGAAAAACTTTCGAACTGAAGAGTAAAACTAAAATGTGGCAAATAATTTAAGCCAAGTTGGCCGAAGAACAGCACGCTTTTACTCTAGCCCACTAGAGGAACGAAAGTAAAGGGAGACAAAGCTGCATAAATATGTAACTCCAAGACTGGAAGGAATAGGAAAACCTGCCCATACGAGAGGTAAGGCTTTATACACATTAATTAAATAGAATTAATATGTACCTTCATACATACAGAATCAAACTTTTTTCCCAGTGATTTGGATAAAGCATTGGGCAAAAAAAGAGGCCTTCATCCGGAGTTCGTTTTGAATAGCAAAAGTGTTAAAGGCACATAAAGGGAAGTATTGATGCAGAATGATTCCCAGGAAAGTATACCATTAACTTGCGGTTTGTAATATATGACGATTATTATTTGCTTACAAAATTTCAGAAGACTCAGGTAGGCCTGCATTCAAATGAACAAAACCTTCAAAGTCCGCCCAAGATCGTATTTTAAAAAAGATCGACGAAATCGGAAATGCCAACATATTTAAGCGCCTTGATAACCGGGATGCAATTGAAAAGGAAAGAAATGATTTGCTGAAAACAATTGTGGTGCAATTGAACAAATAATACAGCAATAAATTCTTAATACTAAGTATGTACAGTGTTCAAATTTTATTTCAATTCTGATACATTTTACAAATTCATATAAGCTTTTTTCAGTTATTTTGATTTAGTTGCAACTCCTTGCAGATTGCATCCCTTACTGAATTTCCTTTCATAGTTTCTCCATACTGCACATTTTCAAAGCTAGTTCCAGGAATAGGCTCCAGTGAGAAGTCAAGGTCGTCTCAAAAACGACGCAACAAGCTCTTCCGAAGTGGCATATCTTGTCTATACCCCTTAATAGTATGCAATAGCATCTGAGCAATCTAGTTGGAGAGACCGATGCTCAGCCGAGCTCTGTGTAAACTGCCCAGGATCGCATCGGTGCTTATGTTGTTAAACGCCCCTTTAATGTCCAGGAATGCACCAAGAGTGAATTCCTTGAAGTGGAGGGATCTTTCTATGCTTGATACAATCCTGTGGAGGGCTGTATCTACCGACCTACCGCGGATGTATGCATGTTGTGATTCAAATAGATAGTTATCACCAATCACATTTCTTATGTATACATCTATTAAACGTTCCAGTATTTTTAGTATAAAAGACGACAGATTGATAGGTATCAAATCTTTAGCATTTGTGTGGCTTGCTTTTCCCGCTTTGGGAATAAATACAACACGCACAACTCGGCATGCTTTAGGAACATATCCTAGCTTAAGGCATCCCGTGAAGATGCGCTTGACCCATGGAATAGCAATATCCACTGACTGTTGCAACATCACAGGTCGAATGTTATCCATTCCTGCAGCCTTATATGGAGCAAATGACTTAATTGCCCAAGCTATCTTATCTTCATCTACTATATTGCCCACCTCTTCCACGCTTCTTCCCGATGTCGTCTCTGGAATGGGTAGATCATCTCTGGAGATTTATGTACATCCAGGAAAGTGGGTGCTCAGATGTATATCCATATACACCGGTGATAGTACCTCCCAAAATACCTGACAACACTTCTAGTATAATTTTTCGCACCGTAGAAACGCCCATCCTTGCGACAAGCAACTGTATAAACTGCATATGTTAGAAGTATTATTTATTTTGTTGTTTTATACGACTTACATTAAGGTTACGACAATTCTGTACTCAGGACTTATTGGCTTTTTTATGGAAGTCTTTTTTAATTTGTCTTTGACTAAAGACAGTAATAAGTAAGCCTACAGGTAACAGGTCATCATCGTTGTCCTTAAAAAATTTAAATGTTCTTTGGAAGAATCCTGAGGTACTTTTCTCGTGGTATGAAGGATGTACCCATCACCTATGGTTCTTGTACTTCATAAGATATACATATGTATGCAGTATATGCAATTTCTTCTTTCTCGCTCATTACGATACAACAAATTCAGACAAAAAAAAAAACATTCACAAAACACTGCGAGAATGTTTTTTCTTTTTTGACAGCAAACACTCTTGCTGCGCTGCCCATTGTGGATATGGATGACTACTTCAGTGAACGACTTTTTTGACTTTTTGTACTGTAGCGACTTCATCTGCTGCAGTGATTTTCAGAGTTAGGTGACGATGCGCATTGAATTTAAGTCTTTGCAAATCATAATTTGTTGGAAATATTGAGGAGGGCAAGTTTTTCCACAAACGTGTTGAGTGGCTAAAGAACTAGCTTCTAACTTTCACTGTGTGACCGAAAATAGGTTTTAAAAGATAAGGCTCGTGTAGTACGATTAAACAGACGGATAGGTGGGACACATCCATAGATTTCTCCGAACACCTATGGTGGAAATATCAGTAAGGAATAAGCATCCAACATAGCAAAGAGATTTGATTGCAAATTGAAAGGTCACCGATCAATCTAAATGCCTGACGCTGGACACGATCTAATGAATTCAAACAAGTTGCAGGAGCTCCCGCCTAAACATATGAATTGTATTCGAGTTTCGGACGAATATAAGCTTTATAGATAGTAGCCAAGTTTGCAGGACTAAAAAAAACGTTTTCATATCTTTAGGAAATCTGGTGATTCCAGCGAGGGTCTGGGGTAACTTGGATATCAAGCATTGACAAGGCATTAGATTCCCCAATATCAGCTCCATTCATTTTTAGTTTGGCTACATTAGTATCCCGCTTCAGAGACGGGAAACAGCATTGGGTTCTTGGCGAATTGAACACAACTCGGTTTTTCACGCCCCAATTGATGATTGCATTAATATCGGAGTTGAACTCAGTAGACATTCGTTGTCTTTGAGACACCACAGCTTGGGGCCTTAGCCGTGAGAAGTGAGTAAATTGAGAAGTACCTTGAATGCTGAATGCACAGTTTTGGAACCCTTAAACTTTCTTCTGATGACAGTTAAGAAGTGAGAACGTCCTATGACGTTTCTATTAATTAATCTCGGTGACGGAGTTTTACCTGATACTAAGGGCTAAAGTGGTTGACCTGCTATCCCAACCACTAAATTCTCGAGTAATATCAAACATTTGTTGTAGACTCCATCCTTAATCCGTTGGTCATCTAACCCCACAGGTTCTTTTTCCAACAGCATTTCTGGATTTTCAGCCGAACTTTCTGTGTGCTTCTCCCAGAGATGTAATGGATCCATTAACTGGCAACTCTTAGATTCTGGGTAGCCAAATTGAATTACAAAGTCCATGGTATCACATAGAAAATTTGCTGGTCGAAATGCACTTTATCTATCTTGGTACTGTATCTGTACGGATACTGGTACTGTATCTTGGTACAAACCTGGTACCCAAACTTAAACTGGAGTATAATTAATTTAATTACAAACTGAAGAGTAGGTAGGTAGGTTGGGGGGGTGACTGCACTGATAAAGTTTGCAGCCTCACTCGGATCTCAACGGATCCATCGTGTTCCCCGGTGTGAGATACCTGAAATGAAACAAGTCCATTATTACCAAAAGTTAAACCATATCGGAAACGGCCCACCTAAACCATCCGGCTTTCGTGATGAATTTTAGGGTGGTTTTAGGTGGCGTGTTAGCTAGGTCGTTGAAAGATACCTTTCCCAGGGTTGAGTATCTTGTTCTGTTGAGGCTTGGGCATTCGCAAAGGAAGTGTGTTGTGTCTTCCTCTACTTCCGGGTCGCCACAGCCTCTGCATAGGTCTATGGTGCTGATTCCCATTCTTCTGAGGTGGCCCGACATTGAATTGTGGCTTGTGAGAATACCTATGAGAAGGCTCAGCTGTGGTCTATTCAGCGATAGGAGTTCCCTGTAGAGTATCTAGTGAATCAGATTTGCCAGACTACAGAATCAACGTTTTCGACAAAAAACAATTTGGGAAATGTTTTGAAATCCTAGAAAAATTATCTAGAGCTATTGATATCACTACAGTTCCGCAAGATTTTCAGTGACATTTATGATATCTAGTGTTGTTAGGATTTTGTGTGACTTCTCTTCATCTTCTTTGCTGTATAAAGCTCGTGCCGGTTCCACTACTACACTAATTGCATCTGTTGCGTACCTTCCGAAAACCGTATTTGTGTTCCAAGACTCGGTAATAAATCTTGACAGCCCTGACTCTTGTCGTTACCACTTATCTGGAAAGATTTTTTCCTCTAAGTTCGAGTTATGTAGATTATATACATACATTGCCAAACAAGCCTGACTTTTAAGTGCTATTTGTGATGCCGTCAGCTCTTATTACTTTGCTATATCCAATTTTTTTTGCATATCTCAAGTAATTCCTTTGTAGTAACTGCGGGGATGTTAAGTGGTTTTATGGCATCTGTTCAATCAATAAAATTCCCTATTGATGCGGGAATAGTCTAACAACATTGTTAGCCGGAGTCTTCCATCTTTTCTTTAGGACCATCTGATAGGTAATGTTTCAAAGAATTCGATTCGCTTCGTTGTACATTTCAATGGACAATTTGCGCTTAATTTCGTTAATTGAACCTTTAGTGCTGCCTTGTAATGTCCATGTAGTTTGCTGGAGGTGCATCCTGCTCTAGACCGGATATTCAATTCCATCAGTAAACCAGTGTTTAGTGATTTCGTTATCATAGACACGTCGGAAGCATGCAGATCCTGTAAATACAGCATCTCAAAAGAATACACTGGAGAATAACTCTTCATCGAAGTGCGTCCGATTTTTAGCCCTTTTTCTGCGTTGAATTTACTGACTACCTGATGAATAGACCTTCCGAATGCACCTGAAACTTGACACATCAACAATTGACTAAAACTCCTGCACCCAAATCTGGAGAATTCTTGGAGGAGAATAAAATATACGTTTGATTTTGACTGCGAGTGCGGCTATCGGACTCAAAGCCTTCTCTTAGTGGTCTAGCTATCATGAAGGAAACTCTTTGATCATTAATCTCCTCAATTTTACCCTAGAAGACATCGACTACACGCCGTCGATCGTAGTGGATGGGTCACTGCTCCCTCTCCTGAGGACAGTTTAGTCCACTTCTACACGGACGGTTCCAAGATTGACGAAGGGCCGGATTGTGGTGTCTTTCCGATCAATCTGAGCATCTCTTTCCGTCTCACAGATCATTGTAGCGTTTTTCAGGCGGAAATCACAGCGATCGATTCTTTGATCTTGTTATCAAGTGGCAATCAAATTCTGTCATTTGTCTCTTCTGGAGATGCAGTTTAACATTCACCTATGCTGGGTGCCAGACCACGGAGACATTGCATGGAATTGCAAGGCTAACGAGTTCGCCAGGCAGAGTACGAGCCATAGGATCTTGCTGAAGTGGCGGAACCTGTGTATGCTACTCCATCTAGGAGCTCCCTTCTCGGCCAACTGGCGTCATTAGGCGATATACTAGTTCATTCGCTTTATCAAAAACTCCGGTTGGTTTAATTAGTCCCGGGTAGCCAAATGGCGCTATCCATGGCATCGCAATGAACCTTTATTGGGCTAAGTGTATCTGCACACTTGTGCAGACAGCTACTCTAACCTAACCTAACCTACGTTTGATTACCTATGCATTACCACTTCACATTTTTTAAATACCAGCATTTTTCTCTTCAATGAGTCTTACTCTCTCAAGAATGCGTGGCTTCCAGCAACTAATTAAACGCGATGCTCTATCGCCGTAATTTTAATTGCCTATTTGTTCCTCAGTTCTAATTGACGTAAAAAGAAATACTTATCCCCGTATACCACTTAAAGAAGCCAAAAAAAGAGTGATCCTAACCAATCATTACTCTAATTAATCTCTTTGTCCACTAGGCATCCTCATTCACACACTCCACGTCTTGGTAGTTAATTTCAATTAGTCGCCGCAAGAACGCGACGCTCCTAACGGAAATCGAGTGAACCCAACAGTTCCCTTGAGGCACAATCAACCGTCCGATCTTATATTGCGAGATTCTGCAAGAATCTAAGTATCTAGCAGCTACATGGCTAGGTGTGTGGGTTTGTATTTTTTTTTTGCAATTCTGCTGTACCACGGAGCGTAATAATTCAACCTGACGGGTCATTAATCTACTGAAAATCAATTAAGATCAGATTATAAAGGGAGACGGAATCGGAGTAAGTGGGATTTGCTGGATCAACAATTGGTCAAAATATGCCCTCTAGCCGGGTGGATTGGTTTCCAGTGAAAATCTTAGTTCAAATGTATTTTTTTTTGTTTTCTGATCGAAGGAGAGTATTTACGTACCTTTCCGGGCGAAGAGTGTGTGATGAAGAAACTCCTCACATCGAATCGAATTAAAACTGGGTCAATAGGAAATGAAAAGTGAAATTGTATCTATTAGCTCACACGGTGGACCGTGTTTTCTTCGGAACGCCACATTGTTCCCAGAACGAACGGTGTGTGCTGTGCTGGGTGCACATGTCCAATGACCTTTCATCTCTTTGAGGTGGCATTCGACCTCGTACACTCATGTTTACATGTGGTCTTCAATTTTGATAGATCGCCGAAGAAAAAGTAATAAATTATAAGCAAAGGAAGAAGCGAAGAAGATAAATAATGTTTCTTTTCTTTTCTAAGCAATTGTTGTATCTACTTGTTTGCTTAATGATCGGAATAGTTGCTGGCACCATCGTTGCATTAGACTAGAAATTACTGATTATTTTGGATTGATTTCTGTCAGTGCAATGCAGAGAAAAAACAAATATTACGTAGTTTGCGGTTTTGGTAATCAATTTACCTGTTGATTATGTCCGTCAGGGCTGATTTCCGTGCTTGCATCAGCTAGTTAGTTAGATTTTTTATTTGTGAAACTATCAAGGTTGTCGGATTTTCCGAGTATCCATATCAGGGGCAAGCCGATTCGCCTTAATGAAGTCGTAAAGTAGATTCTTTGCTTACTTATGTACTCTATCCGATTGTTCGGTGACTATTAACTTTACTTGTGGCTTTATTGTCAAAGAACTCATTTACAGACCACATGAAAACTTTGACCTACGAGTATCTAACGCACGATCTAACGCAGCTCGCCTGTGCAGGTTGAGCTTGATATACATATGTAAGTCGTAAAAATCGGCGTGGCTGGTATACTCCAACATCCGTGGCAACAGATGAGGTTATCAAATATATTGTAGCATCTTTTGATAGCTTCAAATCTCCCGGTACCGATGGAATGTACCCAGCCTTGCTGCAACAGAGTATAAACCAGTTGGAAAATCCTGTGAGACTGCCCTTCAAAATCTAGTTGCTAGAATTGAATGCGCGTTTGATGGGAAAGAATACGCAATAGGGCTTTTCGTGACATAGAAAGCGCTTTCAACAATGCGACTTTTGATTGCATGTGTCACTCTGGTAGACAACACGGGGTAGATGGCATTGGTATTGTGGATCCGGGCAATACTGATGAATAGAACATTGGTTGTAGATGCAGACTGTGTCCGCCATTTTATGGCAGGTGTGTAACAGAGCCTGCTTGCAAGGTGGCGGAACTTCGGCTGCTGTGCAAGTTTAGGGTCGACATTCATTGCGTTCAAAACTGGTTTCGGCCAGAGTCTGAGCCTGGACTGGGCCGCAGTCGAATCTTCACGGAAGGCTTCTAAACTAAGTCATAAGGCAAGCATGCCTTTGTTTTTCAAGCTATGCTATCCTAATGGCTGCCGACTATATTGTTAAGAGTAGGTGGCGGAGTCGGAGTATTTGCGACAGTCAGGCTGCGCTAAAGGCCTTGCTCCACTCTTCAACTCGTTCCAAAATAGTTCGAGAATGCAAGAACTCTTTAAATTGGGTCGCATATCAGAACTCTTTGACTCTTGTCTGGGTACCAGGTCACATTGCGATTGCGGGAAATGAGATCTCCTATGAGATTCAGAGGATGAGTTCAGTACCTGAAGTTGCGTTGGGTCTTTCTACGTTCTCGGGCAGGGCCTACATTGACGATTGAGTTTTCTTCGAACACAATTGTGTCTGGCACGAGTCACCATTGACTCACCAGGATGTGGGAAGACCAAACGTAGGTTCCAGAACTACTGTAAGAAATCAACGCCACTCTTGCTGTCTGTCAGCAGAAAAGACTGTAGACAACTTATTGGCGTTCTTACGGCACACTTTTCTTTTGCCAAGCATCTTACTGTGGTAGAATACTGTCTGCGACGCTTGTACGAAGGGCGACTATACTTTGGATCATTTCCTTTGTTATTCTCCTGCCTTTGCTCAGATCAGGTGGCAGATCTTCGGTACTGATGTGGTTAATGCTGATACTGTAAGCTCCTCATCACTGAAGTCCATTCTCAGCTTTCTAAGAATGTCAAAGAAATTCGAGTAAAATGGGTTATACTGGGTCTTGCTTCCTGGTAGTTCAATGGACCTATTGCGTTTGAGTGCTCCAGTGAATTGTTTCCTAATCCAAAACATAAAAAAAAAACATCTAACGCTGATCCATTTCCAGTTGATATATTGGTTTCCGATACTTTATTCAGGTATCGTTTGTCACCTCGTAGATTAATACTAGCCTACATCTTGTGGCTGTGAAATCTTAAGCATTAACGGTTGACAGGTTGTCATAGATAGTAAGTATCTTTCCAAAGATAATATATTTTGACTAAACATTTAGGATGATAAGGGACCGTCTATTCGCATCTGTCAGTTGAATATATAAGACATCAACTTTTTATTTATGTGAACAAAATCGATTTGGTAATCCAAGAAACTCACTGCGTTGTGGAAAGAAGTCTCTTAACTGACTAAGGGATTTTATAGAGTAATTCGTGCTATAAACTAGACAAATATGGTTTTCCAGTTTGGATTTTACTATAGACTCGCTTGTACCTTAAAAATCGTGTAGAAAATGTTGTTTTTAAAAGTTTTGTTTCCAAAGATATACATACATACATGTTTCATCTGGAGTTCCTCAAGGAAACAACAATGGGCCACTTTTTTTCGTGTTAAAAAAAATACATTTATTACATTTGCTAGAATATTAATGTTAGCTAATGATTTTAAACTTTTTTATTTATGAATACTTTTGGTTAGGTACCTATTTCTGTAGTATAGCATTCATAGCATATGTGTGATGTGATGTGGTATAGTGCACTTCAATTAAGTAAGTAAGCTTATGACATACATATGTATACTCGAAAACAGAGTCCCGTATTGTCCACTTATTTTATAGACAAAGTTGCTATCGAAAAAGTCGAGGCCTTCAGCGATCTTGGTGTTATTTGACAAGAAGCTTTCATTCATTTCGGCGTTGAAAAATTAGCGAAACCACTCAAGGAGATGTTGGACTGCGTAGCCACAATTAAAAGAGGTGTCGCATACTGTCCAAGAGTTCGAAGAAGACGTGAATATGAAGGTCCTCCATGAAATAGCTGAGCCTATGAATACCCTAGCGAAGACGATTAAGGTGGTGACCGCTCCAAAAGTAGTCGACAATCTGAAGACGTTTTCGACGCAAGATGACATTTCAGCGCTGAAAACCTGGGTTAAACCAACCCAGGAACTTCGGAAGTGCATCGTAAAGCTGGTCCTGGAAGAAGCCTTTGAAGAGCAAGTTAAAAGAATCGGCGAATAGACTTTTTGGCGGTTTGATGTTTAATCTGTTAAATACTCCTATATATTCAGTGTTTTGTTATTGAATTATGTTTTAAAATTAATTTATTTTATGAAATACTATTCGAACCTCATATTAACTAAGACTTATAGTGTAAAACATAGCGAAATAATCGAGATAAATATTTATATGTATCTGTGATCAGTTTCGATAGCCAAGTCGATTGAACTACGTACGTGCATACGGGTGTGGTTAGTTACTTTTCAATGTTTAGAAATAAAGGTATGCATTGACTAATTAGCAGTTATTAACTACCGATCAAATAGTATTAAAATCACAGCTCTTCACAACTTGTTTGATTAGCCTTTAATGGTCGAAAAAGATGATGTCATCATGTTGAATATTTTGGAGGCACCCACGACTTTCTATGACTCTGAGCCAATTAGATTTAGGCTTTTTAATGGAAAAGAAAATTAAGCGCTTAAGTGCATACATGTCAGTATTTATTATTCAAAGTATACTTATGTAAATACTTCATAAATGTAATATACGTATGTATGTATGAATCTGCTATTCTGCAGCCAAAAACTTCCTTGTAGTGTTATATTGGTTTTAAAGCCAAAGACCAGCATTATTCCACAACAATATACCTAACCGTGTGTTCTGCAAAGCATTCACTTCCTGGTTGGCTATTTTGATTTAGACCAAGTTTTGATAGGGGCTGTTGTCTTCATCAAAGTATTTTTATTATTAAAATATAGAACTTTGTTTCATTAAATACAGTACATGATCAACAAAGTCAAGTAGAAAGTGAATCTTTCGCATGACACTATACTAAGTACATTTAAATATAACTTAGCCGGCATTTTATGATTGAAACGGATTAATAACATTTGTATGTATGTATGTATACATTTTCATACAATAAACATAAAAATAAATAATAAATAACGCACATTGGTATAATACATTTCATGTAACTATTCATACAAATAAAAAGTTTACAGAAGTCTTTCACAACTTGGACGTCACAATTTTGACAAGCAGGCGAAATGTTCTATAGGTTTAAAATGCCGGTTAAGTTATATTTATAGTAGCGCAGATTTCAAAGATTTAGTAGCTCGAGTCGTAAAAAATTTCAACAGTAAGAAATTTTTAGATCCAGATGGGATCCCGCCCCTTGGTTTGAAGAGGTATTATTCTACCCTGGCTAAACCTCTACGTAAGTTCTTTCACCCGTCATACTCTACACACATCTTTCCAAATTGGTGGAAACTCATGCACTCAGGCAATCCCTAAAAAGGGCGATAAGACCTACTATTCAAACTACCGACCCATAGCCCTAATATCAGTGCTCTTTAATCTCATGGGAAGCATTGGAAAGTCAGTACGGTTTCCGTCAAAAACCCTTGTTTTAATATTTATTAACAACGTTCTCTCTCTTACTCGCAATTCAATCCAGTTTTTTGCGGATGACAGTATTCCTGACATCACTTATTCTTTGGCGACTCCACGACTGAGCACAACTCCGATATTGATGTAATCATCAATTGGGGTGCTGTCACCCAGTGCTGTATTCTGTCACTGAAGCGGGATACTAATGTAGTCAAACTAAAAATGAATGGAGCAGATATTGAGGAATCTAATAGCTTATCAATGCTTGGCATACAAGTTGCCCCAGACTTTCGCTGGAATCATCAGATTTTCGAAGCTGCATAACGTGGCACTAAGTGCCTGGTATTCCTCAAGAGGTGTAAGCATTTTTCCAGTCCGGTAGACTTTTCTACTATCTATAAATAGACATTTCGCAGCAGTCTTGGCGGATTCGAATATGTGGTCATTCCAACGGAGATGGTATACCGAGATTGGAAAGTTTTTCGGTTTCGGTGATGCTAGTGCAATTTGTTGATAGTGGCAGAGGGTTTAACATATGCTTAAGCGACAGAATACAGTATTGGATTTTGAAGCATTAAATTCCACTCTGCTGTTTGTACCCAATTTTATTATGCTGTCAAGATCGGAATTTAATGAGCTTAACATATGCTGCCGCTATAGTTCTAGGGCCGAAGAACAGGGACGTGAATCTGGCAACGAATGTGAGAAGCTGAGAATACCGTCAGCGAAGGAATGTATTGGACTAGAAGTAGCAGACAAGGGGTCATTTATGAAAATAAGAAAGTGAGTCGGAGACAAAAACGGAGCCCTGGGGACGCCAGCTTTTATATGGTGGATTGCGTTCCGAAAAGTAGTTTCTAATCCACTGACAACTTATCAGCGTTTATATGACCTTGGAAAGAAGGGACGTAAGTGCAAGGGGTCGATAATTGGAGGGAGAAGAAGATTCGCGACGGGCTGGACGATTGCTGTAGTACACATGTAAAAGCTTACGCAGTAGTTTTTAGTGTGGAAGAACACCTTTTCAGAAAGTTGCAGCTAATAGGGCTGCAAACAGATTGGCATTGTCTAAAGACCTGACAGCTGGAATGTCATTGTGAATGATCAACGACCAAAAATTTCTGCTACCTTTGCCTAAATTTTCTGGTTGAAGGAGAATTTTAAAAGGCGAATTAGGCCGACCTTTAAGGACCGAAATCTTAACTCCCTCAACCTGATAGCTTCTTTGTAGTTCGAGTTTTAACTACGCATCTACCTTTGGCTTGATTTATTTTGTGGTGAATAAAGGTTTTCATGCCGAGAAGAATTGTGTTTGTAACCGTATCGGCGCGTGGCTGCATCCACGTTGCTAACGGAGGAACATAATGACAAGTTAAACCTCCTAAAGAAGCTAGCTGTTCATCCCGTCTCCGTTGACTCTCTCGTGCTGCCAAATTAATCTTTTAGGAGCTTTCTTTTTAACTGAGTGGTTACGGGAGAAATACATAATATACTAATTTTGCAATACAATTCAATAACAAAACCCTGAATTCTGCTCCAATTTCTACCTCAATGGTATAATCTTTAACTTACAGAAGTAAGTATAGGGTGGTCATCCGTTGGTTTCTTTTTAAAAAGGCTATAGAAAAGACATTGTTCAATACTTTTCAACGATTGTTGCTTTATTGAAAAGAGTAAATCTTCCGACTAATTATGGAATAATTTAGTAGGTTGGTAGTAGGTCATCATGTCAACCCAATTTTTCAATACATTTTCGATGGTTTCGGCTTTTTTTTCGTGGATAGCTTGACCAATATTGTTCTTGAGTACCTGAATCATATTTACATTGTTCGCATAGTATCTATCTTAATGGCAACCGGTAAAAAAAGGTCCAACGGCGTCAAATCGCAGCTCCGCGTCGGCCAAGCAATGTCACCAAAACGACTGATTACACGATTATTGAACATAGTCTGCAATAAATCGATGGTTGGACGGCTTGTGTGGTATGTAGCCACATCTTGCTGGAACCATAGCTCGCCCAAGTCCACTTCCTCAATTTCTGATCATAAAAAATCGGTTATCATGCCCCTGTAGCGCTTTCCATTGACTGTAAAGTTTCTTGGAAGAAAAATGAGGCAATAAAGCAGCCACTTCAGAAACCTGCAAAAAGCAGCAAAATTCTTCGTTGAGTGCACAGGATGAACACGGGAATATGTTCGGTTATCATTCAGCAAACTAGTGTAGCTGCTAGCTGCAGTTGGTGCATTATTTCGACCGAAAATTATTTTCTTTCCCGACTTTATTCCATTTCGGACTGTGAAAATATAATACTGAAAAAGAAACCAACAGATGGCCCACCCTTTATTTGACAGCTTTAAATGTCAAATCGCGAAAAGGTCGATTACCCAACGAGCAATACGTCACTGTTAATAATTGAACTTCATTGAGTTCATTTACTTCGAAACAAACATAACCTCTGCAATACCCCTTGATAATTCCTTGTTGATTACTATGAAGAACAAAATTCTGTAACGCTCAATATCTACCGAGCTTCTATTTTTAAATTCTAATGACCTGTTATGGATTGTTAGGATAACATCATCAATTTTCATGTGCAAATTTCTATTGTCTCTGATGACGAGAGATTTCTGCAATTCCGGGTCAGTTTCGGTGTTGACTAATCAGTTATTCGAGTATTACTCATAAAACGAGAATTGAAACCTCAATGCGATCCTGCATTGTGCAGAAGAAATATGTATTCAATGTTCAATTATAAGAAGTGTGGAATGCATACAAAGCTTGGCTCATTCCTTGTCCCCACTTTTTGACTATGTGGTGTATTATAAATTTTGAGCGCCAAAAGAAAGCGAATCTCGACAGATCGCAGTAAAAGTGAGTCTCACCATTTCCTTTGAAAGACTGATTTAAATAAAATGTCCATTTAAATCTGCATAACCAGTTACATTCATCCCGATTCAATAGAGCCTTCTTAGTATCCAACCACTTTCGTTTCTGGAGGTCTGTATTAATCTTAATTTTTCTCCCCAAAAACCAAGAAAGTTATACCCTCATCTGAATATTATTCAATTCGATTCTATCAATCGGGAATCCGAGGTCAAAGATTATTGATCCTCTATGTATTCACCGAAATTCTCATAGTTTAGTGTGACAACAAATTAACTTGATTAGATCAGATGCTAATTCGAATACTGTTCATTTTTATTTATTTATTTTTTAAGAGTTTGTCATCGCGCATCGATTGAGTTGTAAAAATACTCGTACATATCGCTGAAATTAGAATTAATCCAGCTAATTTTGATTTCCTCCACCCCTGACTTGTTTTTGTTAAATTTAATAAACAAATTGATTTCGATTTGCATGTTTTCTTTGTAAACACAATACAATACGCAATAAGATTGCTGTTAGTCATGCTTTGTTTATTCACACTAGGAATAGTTAGATTTAATTACGCTTAACCCGCGGATGATGAAAATATTGCTGTAATCAAATGTCGGTATTTTATTGTTGATACATAGATATTATGAAGGTCGTTTCGGTTAAAAAGCTTTTTGGAAATTCTTTGAATATTTCTGAAGATAAATATTCATAGCACCTTTTTTGTGATGTTTTCCCCTTTTCGATAAAAATAGAGATTTTCTCTTTTTATTTCGCGTAAATTATAGATACAATTCATTATTGTCAGCAGAATCCATTGTCGAGATATGGAGAATAAGTTAGCACCTGATTGTATATTGTGGTATAGGTCGTTTCGCAAAAATATCTTTGGGAAGAATCGAATTCATTTTGCAATTAAGATCTAACTTTTATTGTCCTACCTCATTTCAACGACAAAGTATCTGCATATATTAATGAAGATAGAAAGGCGATAGATAGAACTTGTTGTCGAACACATCTGCACGTGGCGGAGTCATAAGTATGTATATAAGTGTAGCTTTGTTCCAATTATAAAGGATCTGGTCCTTCAGAATGCTAGTAAAAGAGATATGCATTAACTTTATCCTTAGACATACATATATATCTACATCCATGTGTACATATATCTACATACTATGTTACAATAACGCCAATGATTTTTATGTATCATAGGTAGTGCCTAAGGATAGTGGTGCGAATATATGAAAACACAAGCGTTCTCACGTTAGCTTTTTACTTTTGTCTCCAACTATCTGATTGACTTATTCTTAGGGCGCTAATAGCTGCCGAGGCTTGAACGAAGATAACCAGCGAAAGCAGATTAAGGATAGCCTCCACTCCTGCAGTAGGTAGTAGGTTCTCATGGTACCTGTGCTAATACAAGCCAATCTCTAAATTTTCGTGTGAGCCGCTAAGTTGGTGGTCTTGCTAGCGGTCTGTCACCATATAAAGCAGCCATAAGTCAGAATAAGGGTTACTATAGCCATATACATATATAGTATAATCTTTGGTTTGGGTCCCCAAGTATTCCCAAACAATCTACTACGTGCATTGATTTTTCATTAATGTTAGGTCACAAGCACGACGCCTAGATATCTGGCGCTGTCTAAGATTCGAAGGGTAATGGCACCTATGGAAGGTAATGCAAACTCAGGAACTTTCCTTTTGTTAGTAAATTATACCAGCTCGGTCTTCTGGGGATTGACCGCTAGTCCACAATTCTTGGTCCAGGTCCCCAGCGCACCTTCCAATTTTTTACTAAGGACTGGCCGGAATTTGCCCGTAAGTAATGCTTTTGACACCACTATACCTAAGTTGTAGGAGTACCTCTTTACAATGAGTAGTGGGAAGATTACTCCGCCTATGCCATCATCCGCATAATCGATGGTCTTGACCCCACTATACTTAAGTTGTAGGAGCACCTCTTTGCAATGAGTAGTGAATTTCCACAACCCAAGTGGTAAATATATTGTGGATATTGAAGTTTGAGAGCGTTCTACGCACCCCGTCCGTTCCGACATTGTTAAATACTCCTTCAATGAATGCAGCTAGAGGATTGAAGGATTTTTCGATTGAGCTAACAAAATAGTGTAGAGCTTCTCTACACTTTATCCTTTGGTGTAGGTGTGTTGGGCCGTAGATATAACCTAGGCGCGTAGTCTACTGCGAATGCGAAAGTCGGCCAGTCTCTCAAAAGTTTTTAGTGTAAAGGAGGTAAGTCTTTTGCGTTGGTGCGACTTGCATTTCTGACGTTGAGTATAAATACCATCATAACCTCTCTCCAAGTGTCTTCGTATGAGACTACTGGTAAATAGTTCCATGAGTACCGGAATAATCGTACTCACAGTGCTCTGTAGCATGATCGGGTTGATACTGTCCAGTCCTGGCGGTTTATAAAGGGAGAATGGTGTGTGACAGAAAAATTCATCATGTCCACTCGGAGACCTAAGGGTCCACTGTGAATCCCCCTCCGATATCTAAAAGCCTGCTAACACTCGGGTGCTTGCGAAGAACCTGGATTCCAGCGTGCACCGGCAGTCGTTCTTGCAAAGTGGGGCAGTGGCAAAGCAAATGTTGGATTAAGTCTACCGCTTCCTTATCGCCGCAGATTCTGCATAAATCGCTGGACTCTATCCTCTATATACGTAGCATGACTCCAATGGCTCAGTGTTCTGTGTTTATTCTAGTTAAGATGGCTTTTCATGCTTTTTTTTCTTCTTTCAGAGAAGCCGATGTTCTTCCCGTCCCTTTAACTAGTAGAGCTCACGAGCCGCTCCGGTCCTTCTTTGCAGCGCCGCTTTGTATGCTTCTTGTTTAGCTCCATTTGCTTGCCGGCACTCTTCGTGAAACCATGGGTTTCTTGGTGGTGGTTGAGCGAAACCCAGCACATCAGTTGCGGCATTTCTGTTGACATGTTGGCATCGTTCCCATTGGACTTCGGCATTTGGTGTTGAGGGCATAGAAGTCGTAGCAAATGTTCTGGCGATCTCTTGGGATTGCAATTTTTCGACGTTATATATTCTCACAATATTTTTTCTTTGTTGTGGCGTTTGGGATACCCGCACTCGAATCTTGGCTGTAAGAAGGTGGTAGTGATCCGAGTCGATGTTGGATGCTCGGAAGGTTCGGACATCTAGAATACTGGAGGTATGCCTTACATCGATCGCAATGTGGTCAATTTGGCTGACCGTTTGATGATCAGGAGACCGCCATGTCCCCTTGAGGATATTGAGATGAGAAAACCGTGTGCGTGCTATAGTCCGTTTCCGGACGTGATGTGGTGAAGGCTATGCTCGCCAATCGTCCCACCAAAGATGTCCTCCTTTCCTATTTTGGCGTTGAAATCACCCAATACGATTTTAACGTGATATTTAGGACATTGCCCATATGTTTTGTCGAGGAGCTCGTAGAAACATTCTTTGGTGGCGTTGTCCTTGTCTTCTGTGGGGGTATAAGCGCATATTAGGCTTATGTTAGGTCTTCTTGCGTAGGTCTGCCGTGTATGACGAATCCGCATCCGAATAAGCGCTGTTTTTGCTCTATATAGCAATCACCGTAATAGATGTCACAGTTTTTCATCCGGCCCATTCCATCGCATTTCCTGGTTGGCTGTGATATTTGATTTATAGCAGTCTAGTGCCTCTGCTAATTCTTCGGCTGCACGCGGTCTGTTAAGCGTTCGAACATTCCACGTGCAGATCCGAAGGTCGTTGTCGCTTTTCGATTGCTAGGGTCGTAAACAGTAAGTCCATCCATATCCGAGGCCTGCTTTGGTTTCGAAACTAAATTTGTTTTTCTGTGGTCGGGAAGTTACCCCTACGCACAACACCCAACCTGGAGGACCAGTTCCCTTTGTTACCCCTAGGACAAGGCGCCGGGTTTTCCGGAGTCTGTAACCCGCTTCGTGGATATGAGCGCTACCGTTGGTTCATTAAGGGTTCATCCGTCAGCAACTCGTTTCCAAAGCCCTGGCTCAGCATTGGAGATCCCTATAGACTTGGGATTCAAATATGTATGTTGTAGCAGCTCATATAGGGATAACACTAATTGTTCGACCAAACTGGAACTAGTAGACGCCACCGTTGATTCCATCTAGGAAATTCGTCCGCTGCCATCTGGATCAAGAGGAAGTGAATAACGCGTCGCCCTGTCTAAATCTTCTAAAGGTATTTAAGTTTCAGAACATGTCTTTTTTGGCTATGACTGAGCATCGGACATCCTCCATTATCTTCCTGGATAAGCGAATGAGTTTTTTAGGTATACTAAAACTAGACATATGAAATAGTTCATCTCTATTTAAGCTATCATAAACGGTCTTACAATCAGTAAATAGATAGTGAGAGTCGATTTCGAATTATTGAGTCTTCTCCAGGATTTCTCAAGCCTAAACCATGGCCAATAATTCCCAATCAGTGATGCTCCATCCAAACTATCTCAAGAAAGAAAAAAACGATACCGCCGACGGCAAATCTGTTAAAATATTAGATATCATACATATACATATATGTAGGTACACATATTTGAGAATTAATTTTAACATAACTCATTAAAGTAATCGTTTAAAAATTAATAGAATTCTTTAAAAATCCCAGCAGCACTTAACAACTATGTATCGCAAAGTGATTACTTCATACTCTTTTGTTCACACTGTTTAAGACATCACACTAAATAGCCCGACGAAACTAGTTTTTCGAAAAGTTAATGAACTCTGTTAAAATGTTTGCTTTGACGAGGGAAAATTGTTAAAATTACTATTTAAATTTTATCCCGCATCGTGCCAACCAGACGAATAAAAGAAAAACGACGAAATAATTTTTTGTTTTAATAAAAATATCTTTGATATGCAAATTAGTTTGGTTATGTAAGAGTTCTGGGCCTCGAATAGCGAGAAGAAGTTATAATGATGAGTGTGTTTTTATGCGAGCCGCCACCGAAGACGTTAAGTTAGTTCATTGATTAAAAATAGCATTTTTACAACTGCATGATTAAAAGGTGAGGAATTTTATTGTTTGTCCAAAACTGGCTTGTACACACTTTGGAGCCTTGGATTTCCAGCAGAGTGAAATGATTTATGGATAAACGTATCCGATGGCACGCAGATGCATGCATAAAACTGTTGGGAAGACGATGCACTGCATAGATTTGTGGACATATTTCATTTCCTATATTCCTACAGTATTGACGAATTGACTAGTCAGTCACACGTCAGTATGTCTACAGTTAATAAGAATTTTCGAATCATCGCACCAGGTGGCATACAAACACAGTCACGTTGTTTGCGCGTACGTTACGGCGCACATGTACACCATCATGTCTATTCTTTGATCGACGGCCTTCAGCGTCCTTGACTTTTCCCCATCCCATGGGTAGTGACCGCGCGCGTTTACTTGACGTAAACTTCATCACTTCATCATCTCCCTATCGTAGTCAATCTCCAGTTAGATGTTATTAATATTGTCGAAGCCTCAGAGAGGGAACATCTGCGAGTACCTATGAGGCTATTTGTACCCGTACCTCAGCTATGGCGGCACGGCGGCGTCCATCAACGCGAGGTGGAAATAAAATATTGATAAATATAAATTTACGCAGTGATTCATAGACACACATGTATACATAGTATGTACAGAGGTATGTAGCCATATGAGGGGGTATTATGAAGATATTCCGTGCTTGGTTGGAGGAACTTCAACATTGTAACGTCTTCAGCAATAATTATTTCCATCACCGCAATGATTAGGCTAATGAAGGCGATAATGCTGCGATGTCGACGATGCTACATAGATATGATGGAGAGGATCCGTGACGTTGATTTTGAAAAGAATGTGTTTAAACCGATGGACGTACGATGCCAATGCCGCTGACTACGACTACGACTACGACGACGACGACGACGACGCTGGTGGGTTCTTCCTATGGGCTTATAATGTAGCTCTAGCTTGGTTTTAACGATGTAGGCTTTAATTGTGATTGGATGTGTTTTGGTTTTTTTTTGTTTTTTTTTTTTTTTTATGAAAACTTTATTACGTTATGTAGCGTAGTTATTGACTCGTTATTAGCACTAATTGCAATCGCTACGAATGTGATTTGTTTTTTATTTCTTATTTCGTTTCCGCAATTGAGGTTTTCAATTGCATAGACGAGATGTTTTTAAAATTTATAATATTTGTTTAGCGGTTTTCACCGTTAATCTTTCAGTCAATGTCTTGTATGGGTGTCGGATTGGAAGCCGGCTTAAATTCTTATTTCATTAAGTCTTATGGATTGATATCTACACTAGAGTGTTGGGAATGGCAGCGCCTTCTACACGCTAGAGTGCTCTGTGACACCAGGTTCTGGTCAAGTAGACTAATAGTTGGATCCTGAAAAGAGATGAATACTATATAGTGAATAGATTAATATGACAACATTTGATTTTGAATTTCGTTCGAAAATCATGAGTCATAAAAAGAATTGCTGGCAAGATAGTTACTGGTATTAGTCAGAAGTCAGAAGTTTTTGGTTACTGTTTGCATGGCAACCAAGGAGACTTATGTTAAGTTTTGAGTTTTTTGTTGGAATAGAAGTGTGGTAAGATGTTTAAAACTGAAGACTCAGGCCTACCCTAATCAATAAGTTAACTATAGCACAGTTGTTTCGCACTCATGTCACTTCTTTTATTACTTAGGTTCAAGTCTTTTGAAGGTATAAACTCAGCGATGGAATAAAAGAAAAGAATCTAGGTAGGTAAGTAGGAAGGTAGGTGGGTTGGGAAATTGCAAAGGAGCCCGTCCTTACCGCACACAGGACAGTACAGACGCATTGTGTTGCCCATAAGGAGAAAAGATGTATCCCTTGGCTCGTGGAGCATTACCTAACCACTAATAGCTTAAGTTGGAATGTGTCCTACTAACTGCGTCTGGTATACAAACAGTCCTGTCGATTTAATATAGGTAGCTATATGTCGTTCACCGGTTTATCCGGCAATTCTTCGATGTCCTGAAAGAAGTATCCTCCCAGGAATTTCTTTCTTAGATGACAAAGGGTTGGGCGGCATTGACATAGAAAGTGGGTTGTACCTCCTTGGACATCATCATCACCGCATCCTCTACGAAAATCTTCATTGATCAATCGTAGTTTCCTCATGTGGTACCGCAGAGGGTTGTGCCTCGTATTTACTCCTATGAGGGTAGATGTGGAATTGATTTCTTTTTGTATCAGTCTGTCGGTTCTTGCTTTATTAAAAGAGGCCACATTTTGTTCATTGTAGCACATGTGCTAAGAGAACTAAACTTATAATTTGCTATCACTAGAGCTTTATTTCCCGGTTCGTGCTTAAGTGTGCAAGGCGGGATGTTGTCCGTGCGGTCGGTCAAGTGGTGAGCCTTTCCTAGCCAGTTCATCAGCTCGTTCATTCGCTGGTATATCTTCATGACCAAGGATCCGTACCTTTTGCTATGTTCCAAGAACGTTAAGCTCTTCTTGACAAATCTTCACAAGCATCGATTTTATTTCTGTAGCATATATCGCTTTTATCGCTGCTGCGATGAAAAAGGTGATATCCTCACGTGGTATTGGTTTCATCGCAGTCTCACGGGTAGCTATTGTCACTGCTAGGACCTCTGCTTGGAAAACACTAATGTAGTTTGGGATAGTACAAAGGAATAGATTGAGGATTACCTCGAGTCCTGCCGTTCGTGTTATTCTCACTGCACTGGTAGTAAAAGGATCTAAGACAGGAGTTAAAAGCTGAAACAATAGGAGAGAAACTGTAAACGGTAAGCTGGTGGGAAAAATCTACTCGCTGTGATGTCATGAAAAGCTTCTCAAGTAACAAATTGCCCTTCGGACACGGAATTAGATAGTAAGCCCATTCCATTCGTGTAAAAAAATGAATGGTTGTGAGAAGCTAGGCCTTGGATCCCATGAAGAAGAGGGGACAAGATGCCACCCTAAGGAGTTCTGCAACTAACAAACCTTCTAACCGATGAGCTGCCCAGCTGCGAATTGATAACCCAGCGTGTGAGTAATTGATTGATCAATACTCCAACCGAAAAATCGACTTTCAAGCCAGCAAATGCATCTATTATTGCCATAGATCTCACATTAATAAAGGCCCCCTTAATATCCAGGAACGCGACCATGGTCAATTCCTTGATGTTCTGTGATTTTTCAATGATGCGCACTAACGAGTGCTGTCTTGAATGATTTACCTTTGTAGTACACATGTTGAGATACAGAGAGCATAGTAGATGGACTAATGCTCTGTCATTCAACTTTAACCTCGGTATATAGTTTGGGAATCTAGACTAGATTCAGACAACCAGACATGATGGTGAAGCTCAGCTGTTTTCTGTCAGGTTTAGTCCCACATGTGTAACGTCTTTGACTGGTGTCAGTATTATACTATACAGCCTTATCCGGCTCAGTTGTTCAAATCTTCTTTTCCTCGTGAAGGATAGATACTATAGTAGTTTTGATCGGGTTTAGGCTTAACCTAGGCGTCAAACACCGTTCTCGATTTATTGCAAGTGCCCTTTGTATAATATCCCAAAGGGTTTCCTCAAATTTACTCCTGGCAATAATAACTATGTCATTGGCATATGCCTGGCAGTTGATGTCACGGTATGTCAAATTCTCAAGTAGCTCGTCAACAAGGCTCCACATTAGGGAAGATAGAACTCCTCCTTGCGGGCATCGTTTTACTGTGCTGACCCTGATGACACCTTCTGATGTATGAGTGAGCACTGATCTTGTGATCAGAAGTTCATATATCCACTTGGATACAGTGTTGTTTACAGTCGTACAATTGCTTCATGCGATGTGTTATCGAATGCTCCTTCGACGTCCAGGACGGCACACGATATTATCTCTTTCGTTTCCACAGCGCTTTGAATAGTTTCAGTCAGCTGGTACAGAGCAGTCTCTGTAGATCTTCCCGCTTTGCCTGCTTTTCGGGATTAATACCAACCTCTGTCGTTTTCATTGCAGAGGGAATAACCTTCTGTCAGTCATCTTGTACAGAGGTTTACAAACACCTCAGGGTGGGTTTTAATGGCTTCCTTAAGGACGAAGTTTGGGCGGAGACCCCTTGTGAATATTAAAATGTTAAATTGCGTAGTATGCTTGATTGCATCAGGAAGGTTGCAAACTGCCTTTATCATTACTGGCGCCTTCCAGGCATCATCGAGTAATGAATGTTTTATTCGATCATACTTTTATTTATAAGTTTTACCATCCATACAAACATATATGTGTAATATTATTGTCCTGCAAACGTTATTTTATTTCCATGATGAATGGCTTTGCAATACCTAGTACAAGAATGTGCCCAGAAAAGCATTTGAGTATCGGCTACCTACAGATAAAAATCTATTAAATCAGCGGTTGCTTGAATTTATGAGTTCACAAAACTCCTCACTAACAACTGTATTGGTTTATTCAGTACATGCACGTAGTAGACTATTAAATTTTATTGCACGACCGATTGAATAACGAAAGTAATAGCTTGATTGGAGTGTTTGCTATTTCGATATCCTGGTTTGGGTTGCATTTAAATAAATAACAGCTTGATCTAGTGTGGAACCCTATTGACTTGATTAAACCTAAACACGAACATAAAATATGTTTATTAGTCGGATTTCCTTTCAAATTTGATCACACTCAACATAAAATACAACCTGAACGTATGTATCCGTGTCATGACGAGGATATGACGCTAAACAAGCTAAAGCAATCCTTTCAACACACGTTCGTCCGTCCTTCTGGGCAAACATCATAAAACGCCTCAGTGAACAACTGAAAATAATCACGGAATACTAGAACAATTCCAGATTGGACCGTCCCAAGTCCCAGCACAGGGCTTGCTGGTGATTAAATTGCACATAGAAAGTAGATTTAAGTGCATTTTTTTACTAGCATAATAATGGCATCAACGTAGATTGTAGCTTTGGCGCCACTTCTTTCGCAACGAATTCCACATCAACAGGTCGAAAATTATTGCGAATATCTATCTCAGGAATGAGGCACCATCGGCATCGGCACCGGTCGTCGTTGTCGTCGATGGCATAGGCCGGCGCGCAGTGCTGGAACACAATAAAATTAAATACACGCTCTCGCGTGCGTTCCACTAGAATGAATTGAAACAAAACTGCCCTTTTTCGTTGCGTTAATTTATTTTAAATGACAGCCCCGGTCGATGCATCTTAAGTAATGGTATAAAACGCATTTAAGTTCTCAGCGGCGAGTAAACAA
Source organism: Xylota sylvarum (assembly GCA_905220385.1). NCBI lineage: Eukaryota > Metazoa > Arthropoda > Insecta > Diptera > Syrphidae > Xylota > Xylota sylvarum. The sequence goes on along the minus strand of LR999958.1, from coordinate 63,896,960 downwards.
CACATACTCGTATGTACCCGATCCTGGAGGTGCATTAAAGACAAGCCGTGCGTGGATCGGTCGTGTCCAGGCATCGTGTCCATCTGAGCATTCGGCCAACGGAAACTAATGAAATTGAAATAAATTAGGTATGCAACTGTTTTGTTGTTGTTATTTCCGTTGGCGCTTGACTATTTTTAGCAGAGTGGCACACACGCACACGCACAGTACTATCACACCACACTGTTAAAGTAGGAAAGTCATTCGTCGACCGACGGATCGCCGACAGGATTGCTGCGCGATAATTACGAAATATCGTAAAGATGACTATTTTTGGAACCTTAAGGCACCGAGAGAACGAGATGCGTGCATCGATCTATCTGGCACCAATCGAACGCCATTATGACGACGATCTTCGTCCTACCAAGTGGTTGTCATCATTGTACTGTCGTCTTGATGGTAATTGGATACAATAAAACGCTGTCAAAACGACTGACAACAGATTGGTTAATTATTAGTTTTTATCATGGAAGTTAAACGTCCGTTGTTTGCTGACTCGTAAGGCCTAAGGCTAGTCTTAGTTGACTAGGCTGTAAGGCGAAGTTATCCTGCATTGGTTCAATTATATTTAAAAATGAAGGAAGAACTACAATGTTTGGCTTAAGGGCGTACAACAGTGGAGTACGACGAACCTAATTGAGCAAATATCGGAGACTAGATCGCGGGAATGGTGTAGTGGGTAGGGTGCTTGGTATTAACCCGAACTGTGGCAAACCCTTTTTGAGGGACACGAATAAAATCTAAGTTTCTCGAACCACTTCACAAAAAAAGGGAATCCCGGGAAGTCTAATGAACCAAATTGGAGTCTAGGTAGGGTATGCAGGTTGAGGGTGACTGCAATTGCGGGAGTACAGCCTCTTGTATCCTGTGGGATATCTGAAAATAATGAACAAGACAATTAGTCCAACAATTAGTGTATGACGGGAGCAGCCTTCCTGAACCACGTCGTTTTCATAATGAATTTTAGTGTGGTTTTGCGGGTTTGCTAGTTCGCTAAGGTCGTTGAAAGATATTTTTCCCAGGTATCTAGTTCTGTTGAGGCTTGGGCATTCGCAGAGGAAGTGTGTATCTTTCTCTGCCTCTGTGTCGCCACAGCCTCTGCATAGGTCTGTGGTGCTGATTCTCTTACTTTTAAGATGGACAGCCATTGAGTTGTGGGCTGTTTAATGATAGAAGTTTTCTAGTCCTTATTTTGTTGGATCTAACATTTTCTGGATTCGCGAAATGAGATGAGTGTATTCCGCTTTACGTTGGCCAGGTTATGGAAGTCCGAGTGAACCTTTTTTTGCTAGCTCATTCGCCATTTCATTTCCGTGGAAGCCCATATCTCCGTCGCTTAACTAGTTTTGATTTGGTTGTGATGGAAGTGATGGCTTTGATGGCTGCTTGGCTCTCTATGTAAATATCTGTATGTTTATTGGTGTTCAGACTGAAGGTCTCAGTGATTCCATATATTCTTGCTTGAAATACACTTTCGTGGTTGGGAAGTTTATGGACCGGGTGATTGATGGTTTCTCTAAGAATATTCCGGAACTAATACCGTTGTACATTTTTGACCCATCCGTGAAGTTGGATATGGAAGGGGTTTTTGACCTCACCATTTGTCCAGCTCTTAGGTTCTTAACGTCATGCTTGATTACATAATTACTCATACACGCTGTCGCAATCCTACTGTGATGCAGGTTTATTTGCATCGCTTCCATCATCATGGATCTCTACCTCTTCTGTACCCTTGACCTTCAACATGACCTTCCCCATGCTATGTCGCACCATTCCTTTGGTTTTTTCCAAGGAATAGAAGAGTTTCCCTATTTAGGATCAACAAGAAGTGATGGGCGAACTGCCTTATGGGCCCTGTCTTTAACACTTTCCAACTGTTAGACCGAGTAACTTTTCTGGGTGCGTGTATGGAAACGGAACCCAGACTCAAACATTAGGCGGAGTGTACTTATCCAACTTCGGAACAGTCAAACACAGGAGTAGAAACCCACTCTACACTTCGCCAACCCCGGAAATGAACTCTCTGGTTAAGTCAACAGAACTATGGAAAACATTTTCTTTCACAGAGCATCTTGAAACTTCTCCTCGATGGTTATCCGCTGGTCCATGCTCAGGCGATCGCAGAGCTCCTGCTCGTTGATTATAGCAACAAGGAGCTCGTTCTTTGGGTCGTAGATCGGGTGCACCAAAGGCGAAATACCAGCAGCTTCTTCGCTTTACTTACTATTTTGCTCTGGAAATTTTGTTTGACCTCCCCAGCTGAAGTTTTGTTCCTACCTAACGATTCCTGGGTTTTCTTCGTAGTTTCTGATCCACTATTACCTTTGTCTACTAAAGTGAGAGTACTAGCCACCTCAATTTTTGCTACATTAGCGTCAGCGAGTGCGCAATCTGCTTCCTCACTGTGCGTGTGCAATCTGCATCCTCACTGAGTAAGTGTGCAATCTGTAACCTCACTGAGTGAGTGTGCAATCTGCATTTCGATTCAATAGAATCGTCGCCCAGTTCCATTGCTGGCTGGATAGAATCTTATCCCTCGTCTAAGTTTTTTATGTGTCTTTTTTTTGTATTTTTTAATATTGTTGTTTTTGTGTTTTGATTTTTTTTAAGTAACTTTCCATTTTTGGTCCCACGAGAATGCACGGTACAACTGTCCACCTTGGGTTACTGGTATAGCATGGTAAAGCACTACTTACTGTAAGCCCTGCCAGTGCCCCCATAGGAGTTCGTTGGGACTGGCTAAACCCCCAGTTTTCTATTCCTCTGCACACGCTTCTTATACTCACACCGCCAGGGACTTGGGTATCGGTTGTTACCAAATTCTCGATTATCATTGCACACGATTGAGACCTGCGTGTTAGTCTTAGCTTACACTAACCTAGCGAACTGTGATCAGTCATTTCCAGAAGGCGCCCACGAGGTGGACTAGAGAATTGTCCTCTTGTAGACTTGGCGAAGTCTATATGATTGTTGCTGTTCAGAGTGGATAGGTCCCTGGAGGCCGCGGTGATTATATATGTATGTACATACATACATCCAGTTGATGATGTCTGATTTTAGCCCCAATTTTTACCGAAATTTCTGCTAAAGCGTTAAAAGCTATCGAGGTCTTCTGTGCACGTTCAAGTATATTGTCTTTCCAGTCTATTATGTAGTCTTTCGATCTATTATGTACCCTAGGTGCCTTGTCTGATATTTGAAGTTGAGCTCCATTAAGTCTAGGTGGCTCGAAGTCGGGTATTTTCCTCTTATTTGTAAAAAGAACGAGGTTGGTTTTTGGTTGGATTCCATAGCGTTTAGCTCAGTTATTCAGACCGTTAAGTGCTATTTGTATTAGATCAACGAATGTGGGCTGGAACTTTCCTGTCACTAATGTGACGACATTAACGGCACTAAGCCCGTTTTCATCTAATCCTATAAGGATTTCGTTAATCACTAGTTTCAGAGTGATAAGACTCGGGATAAGACTTCTCCTTGCGGGGTTCCACAGAATGTGCTTGACTACAGCCTCCTCCTTACGTATAAGTTGTATATGTAGATACTTGCGTTCCTGTCATTTTTTATGGAGTAATTCCAGATTTTTGTCCCTTCTTATATTAACTAGCTAGCTTCGTGCAAAATTAATTTAAAAACGTATGCTGAACTGAAATCGTAGAGTTAGGTAAGATCTGTTTGAATCCATATTGCAGAAACCTGTACCTAGGTAAATTCGGTAAAGGAAACAATCTTATATACATGTAGTAATGTTGTTGGGTTGTAAAATGAAATTAAGCAATACTTCAATCAAATGCCAATCAAATGACATTTGAAAGTCAGCACAGTCAGCAGTCGAGTTACGTTGAATTTGTCACCGTGTACCATTTCACGGATCGAAATATCAAGGTCATTCGAAAAGACCTGAGGCAATTGCCTCACTATTTCTTTTATTTCTTTTTACAAAAAATACTTCATCATCAGACCGAGTTCAACTCTTTTTTCTCTTCATTTGCCAAGAATGGGACATGTGTCAGGACTATTAATGCTAAATTCATTAGTAGGTATAAAAACAAAGGAATGAAACAAAAAAAAAGTATCTCTATTTAATATATGTAAATTATAGGTTCTTTCCAGGGAAAGGAATAAAAATTAAAGTCTCACCCTCTTGTTAATTGTGCTTCCTGTAACAAGGAGAGCTAACAAAAAAAGAGAAAAAAAATTGGTGGTCTGTTAATGACCTTCATGATTACTTCGGATAACCTTTATCCCAAAGCTAATCCAAAACCAGTTTAGCACTGAGCTAGCTTCAAATTATGTGTAATCATTGTTTGCTACGCAATTTGACAGACTAAACTATTTATTGGCGTATGCTAAACGACACAGCCGGCCAACTGACAGCACCCGATGCTGAATCATATGGTAGTGTCAATAACTTTTAATTTATAATGATTGGACTATGCTAACTCGGCTTGTCGGATGAGTTTTTTTTTTTTATTTTAGTAGATGTATGGCACGAGAAGAAAATTGTTCACGCGACCACAATAACGTATACAATGGAATCTTTAGCTCGCATAAAATATTTATTTGTGTTTACCTTTTAATTATGCTTAGAATATTTTTATTTATAATTCGTTAGAGCCAGAGTACATAATACACACATACGCGTGTTGTTTTTAATGAAAAACTATTTGTTGTAGGTATTTATACTTGATTATGATAATATGAATTACTAATGAAAATTAAACATATTGATTTTGATTTTTTTTTGTCGAAAATACCCGACACATAAATATTTAGACACGCTTCTGAATTCTTCATTTCTGGTGTTCTATCTGGTATGAAGTATATATGTACAGAGAGGCACAGATTTGAGGGGGTCTGACAGTAACAAAGCCCCACAAGCCGTAGGTGGAATAACGCGTGCGAGAAAATAGTCGAACAGCGACATAGGGCTTAGTGCTAGGTCCTTAACTCTGGAATATCATGTATGACGGAATTTTACGTCTTCTAATACCTGAGTAGACAAAAATTATAGATTTTGTTGACGACATTGCAATTGTCGTGACTGGCAAACTACTGGATGAGATAGAACAGTTAAGCAACTCAACAATAAGGACCATATGGAACGGGTTAAGTTCAATTGGCCTCACGCTTGCGGAATACAAAACGGAACTGGTTCTTATAAGTACGTCGGCGTCGTATTAGAAACGAGGCTATCCTTCAAAGAATACCTCAAGTGTATTAGTCACAAAGCAACATATGGCAGCGCAGCTCTAGCGATCCAGCCAGTGTGATAGCAAAAATAATACAAAAAACATCCTGCCAGAAAAGCAATGGTGACAATACGAGCTAAATCACCCAGAAGAAAAAGAGCAAGCTGCTTAAACCGGCGAAACCCAGCAGATGCCACTAAGGATGAATAGCATAGAAGAGTGGCAAGAACGCTGGAACGCTCCCAAAAAGGGTAGGTGGACACATGTGCTTATACTACAAATTCTGGCATGGATAATGAGATAGCATGATGAACACAGTTCCTGACAGTTCATGGATATTTTCGCTGATACCTACATAAATTCAAACATGATGACAGCATTTACTGCCCAGAACGTGTTGACTGCATTGAATATGCCAAACATGTATTTTTCAATGCCAATATCAATCTCCGAAAACATAATTGGTGAAATGCTAAAAAGCCAAAAGCTTGGCATGCAGTGGCATCATGAGCAAACTAAGAATACTGGAACGTTAAAGAAAAGAGTCCAATGGGACTAACACGAATCCAGATGTCAACTAAGTTAGTTCTCCTCGTAGGGAGCAATGGTAAAAAGGAAGAAGGGGTTAGTGGGTAAAAATCCCACCAGTTTCATCTTTCAAAGATTACTTACCAAAAACATTAGAAAACTTAGTAAAAGCAACAAACTTAAAGTTTAAATTTAAAACTATAACAATACTACACAGAATGTCGGTGTACAAGGGTACCCCTCAGGGTAGAGTATTATCACCACTATTGTGGCTAATGGTAGTGAATGAGATATTTCTAATCTTGGGTAAATGGAGTTCAATGCCATAGCCTATGCAGACGACATTGCGAGAGCGATATCAGGGAAGGTCTTTCTTAGAGTTAGAAACCTGATGGAGCCTGCTCTAATAAATTCGCAAAGTGGACAGATAATGTGGGTCTCAGAGTTAAACTGTCCAAGACTGAACTAGTATTTTTCATAAGAAGGTATAAAATACCATAAATAACTCCTACAAAACTCACGGGTTAATCTCGATAAAAAAAACTCAGTTGGAAACTGAATATTTAAGAAGACTAGGAAAGCCTCGATTGCCCTTTATGCATCCAGGAAGGCTATAGATCCAAACTCGGGTTTCCAACCCCTAATTGTTCACGGGATACACACGGCAGTCGACAAACTCATTGTTATGTACCGAGTACTAGTCTTTTGTACAGCACTGGACAAGAAAAGTAACTTTGCAATGTTTGAGAAGGTTTAAAGACTATCTGCATAACGGGCGCCCTGAGAACCACTCCTACAGTTGCACTAGAAACTATGCTCCACCTTCTTCAGGTTAATATCTTTTCGAGGCTGAGGGCGGTTAAAGCAGTATTACGGCTTGGAGTATCTTTGCAACTGGCTAAGAAATCTAAGAAATATACATAGTTGTGGCCTCAGACATGCCAGAAGGCTTGGTGCTCCCTTCAACGCTGTCTGTAGAACCTGACGAGGAAGTGGAGGAAACTATGACAAATCTTCTGTGCACCTGTCTTGATCTATCGGTTTTGAAAAGAAAAACCGTAGCCGAGTATTTTTTCGGATTAAGCTAGCTAGCTAACTTAGGGGAAAAAAGCTTCGTCCCCGGGTCAAAATGGTTTAATGTGGAAACGGCAAACCATACTTCTTCGGCATGGGTTTACACCTAAATTGATTGCCCTGTTTCCTGTCCCATTTGGGAAGTTTCCATGTAGGTCTTCGGTGCTGGTAATCCGGTTTTATCAATAGTGGTATCACAATGGACCTTCTTTCGGTCTAAGTATGTCCCGACTGAGTGGGGACAACAACCTAGGAAAACGCGTTTAGTGGGATGAAATGAGACCTAACTTCGAAAAGATGCTATTTCAATCAGGGGAGGTTGAAGACACTCAACATTTCCACAACTTCGTTAGATTGTGCGATCTCAACCCAAAAGTTAAACGTATCAACTGCAGCGTGACAGGTTCCCATTGATTGGGAAGGGCGAACACAGCTTGAACGAACGACGGTTGGCAGTTCCAATAACGTCGCGGGATAGCGTTTTTAGATAGATAAAAGAACGACCTCAATTTGTTATTTTAAAAAGCCTGACGAAAACAAAGATAGCATATGGGAGTTGATCCTAACCCTTCAAAATTAAGCATCATCCTCGTGATCGCAGCTTTCACGCGACCGATTTTCTGCATGAGCTCTACTAATGTTCTTTAGCCAGGGCTTTTATTCGATTTATTATTAATCGGTACTTAATGGCTGGGTGTTATTTTTACCGAAGGCAGGTAAAAGCCCTCACGCCAATCCCAAAGCTCTCAGATCCATAAGTTTATCATCACTTCTTCTGAAAACTCTAGGGAAACTGATAGAAGCCCATATTCGCTGCAGTTTTAACCCAAAACAACTGTCAGCCTCGCAGCATGCGTATAGCAAAGATAAATCGGTAGAAACGATCTTACACTCGCTGGTACGCATAATTGAAAAATTTCTACATTGCAAGGAATACAATCTGGCAGCATTTTTCGATATCGAAAGAGGTTTTAACAACGTCGAATCTGGGGCATCTAGGGCTATTACGCGGGCACTCGTGTTCTTGGTCTAGTCTTAGTACTGGACACTCCTCTATTCTTAACGATCTTGAATTCCTTCCATAAGACACCGACTTCGTACTTCCACAACTTCTGTTGGACAAGAACTTTGAAACGCATATCCCCTCAAGAGATGATCTGTCGCTTCAAAACACGGGATCCATATGTTTCTTTACGGACGGATCAAAAACAGATTCGAGAGTAGTAGGAGATCTAAATATATGTAAGTATCTCTTTCCGCCTTCCCAGCCACTGCAGCGTCTTCCAGGCGGAGATCATGTCGATAAAGGAGGCCTGAATTATAATGTGATATCCAGACAGGATATCCTTATTTTATCGGACAGTTAAATTGCTTCACATTTAACACAAAAACTGCCCTAAATTTTCGTTTGTCTCTTAAAGAAATGGCTGAACAGTTCACCCCATTTGGGCGCCAGACCACCATAATATACCTGGGAATTGTATGACCGACGAACTCGTCAGGAAAGGTACAACCTCATCGATTATATCGGATAAGGCGAACATCGGCATGCTTCTCGCTGCAGTTAAACTGCTACTTAAGTTCGTTACTTGAATTCAACCAATCGTAGAAGGGCAGACGGCACTACATGCTTTAGTACTAGACAGATCTTGCCTAAGCTGGATGGGAAACTATCCAACTGTCTGATTAGACAGAAAAGGTCGCTCATAGCAATCATAGTAGCTGTCATTACGAGACACTGCATTTTTGGTAGGCACTCCATTAGGCTGTATGGATAAGAAAGAAGAGGTAACCATACTTTATCTTCTCTTCACATGTCAAACTCTTTCCACTCGTAGAAGATTGTACTTAGGTGCATACTTCTTCGACAATTTAGGCAAATAGAACATTTCAGATCCATAAGGTACTACAATGGACCTTTACTGGTCTAACTATAATCTATATGTATATATATATAACCTATACCGAAGTTAAGCCCTTTTCTAGTATGGTCCGCTAGGTCTAGCGGACTGAACTAAGTCTTGCATTATTTGAGCAGCCTATCTTCACCATTCTTGATCATTATTTCAAAAGAAATTACGAACTCCTCTTGTTGGATAGCGCATTATGTAATTAAGTTGCTCTTGCAATTGCTGCCTCTTGGCAACGTGCGTGCACCTGTAATGAAATCATGTCTACGCCCTCTTTGTGATTTCAATGATACTTAAATGTATCTCCACCAATCAATGGGAAAATAAGAAAAACTCTTCAGTGCAGTCTTCCGCGCAGCGACATTGACATTCCGAGCTATTTTAACACAATCATCTCATAAGTCACATTCTTCAGATATAATTCGTTCGAATCAGTACAACTTGAGTCAAACTCTGTAAACAATAAACTGATCGCAGTCTCAACAATCAATATGAAAATTTTGAATTTGAATAAATTGAGATACAATAATATCTTCTGGTATCTCAACTTGAGCAACATCACAACAAAATTACCAAGATGAGTTTGAATGAGATTACCCATCGTGCATCGAACGGCAGCGTTTGAAGGTCCATAACCATTCAAACTCCAAGTATTGACATATATCTCTAAGATAATAGATACAAGTGCTTAACGCCTCCTTCGCCCATGAAATATAGACGTTATGTATATTGGTACACTTGACAGAAACGATTTTAATAACATTTCAAATGCCGTTTGATTAATTATTTAATACCGTGAAGCATCGAGCCGCTGCTCGTACATAAGCCTTCATCGGCAAAAGTGTATAAAAATAAATTTTCTACATATAAATAGATTCACGAGTCTCTGAGAACAATTGATCATGACTCAAATTCTATCATCACCATAGCAATTATTATTATGTGCCAATAAAATTTATTGATGGAAGTAATGAGGAGAAAATAATTAGTAAAGACAAAACAAATATTAGCCGTGTTGAGATACGAAAAAATGGGTATACCTATAAGATACATTGGCAAATGAAGCGGATTGCCGTGTGAATATCCGTATTTGCGAGATACATATACATATTTTGTTATTTTTGCTTGCTTGGATTACGATTGGTGATGGTGTTCTACCTTGATTGCGTCATGAATTATATTTGTCTATAGTGTATCTGACTAACAATATCCGATAGGCACATCTATCTGGAAGCACCCAGGGATAAATAAGAAAAAAACAAATCGTATATACTCTTCGGTTATTTCCCCTTTCTTTGGGATTGTATCTTACAACAATGGCGTGATGATGTTTCGTTAAATAAGAATATAATTCCTTCAACTTATTTACTAAAACTTGTTTCTTTGTTTGTTTGCCGATTTGTGATTTTGTGCCAATATTTTGACTTTATAGATACACTGTGGCTGTAGGCCAATTAACAGTCGGCAAACTAAAAACGCTGACCATTAGGGGCAATCTGGCAAACTCAAAGTTCAAAAGTTCGATGAGGTATCAAAATGTTGCGTTTAACTAATTGCATATTAATTGATGAGAAGTTTCAGGCCCTCCAGCCATGGAACTAACTATATAAATATTTGGTATGTACTAAAAATAAATTTGTTATTTATTATGATACTTATTTTCAGTCATCTCCCATCTTCCATTTCAAAGTGCTTTTGTTTTCGGGTTAGCATTTTTTGGTCAGACCATATTTTGTTTTTTATAAACTTTTCCCAGGGGAGGCGAACCATTAGACAACACTTGAGATGATTCTGTTTTGGACCGAACTATAACTATAGCTAGATGACCTAACTACATATTAAAGAATGGATGTTAGGTAGGTATGTAGGCAGGGTAACTCCAAACGCAGCTAACAATCGGATCTCAAATAGATCCATTGTGTACCTCTGTCGTGGACAAACCTAAATGAGAGAAAGAAGACCAATTTATTAGTGACTGTGCGGCCTTCCTAAATGATTTTAGAATGATTAACGGTGCCTCTCCTGACAGATCGCCTAGGTCTTCGAATGACTATTTATCGTGGGCCGCTTCCTGGTTCTGCGTAGGCTAGGGCATACTTATAGCAAGTGAGCTGTGCGTTTCTCTGCATATTTATTGCCAAAGTCTTCTGTATTCATTCACATTCATCTTAGGTTACAGGTTGTGGCCAGTAATGATCCCTATTGGAACCCTTTTGGATTCATCGCTAGAATTTACCTGGTTTTAGTTTTGTTGTGCTTTTTCTGGAGACACGTCAAGATGAGAGTGCGATCCATCTCTCATCAGGTAGTTTTAAGAAGTCGTGTCAGGTCCTGTTCAGTCTACTTTCTTGCTAATTCGCCCATCAGTGCGTTCCCCTGGAAACCGATGTAGCCTGAAATCCACTAAAGTGTAACGTCGTGATTTGGTGTGAAGTCTTGGAGCTCATAGCGACGAAGTTTAATTTTAACAACCGTGGGTGAGATTGATTTCCTGTCGATATACCGCGTCTACGATTCCTACGGCTTCCACTTGAAATAAACTGCCGTGGTTTAGAAATACTACTGAGCGTGTAATTTCGGGTTCAGACGAGTAGATGCCGACTCCTGCATAGGTTTTGACCTGTCCGTGAAGAACGAGATTCTATTCAGGTTAATGACCGTGCCGTTGGATAATCCTCTATTGAAAGGAACATCTTTCTGATGTTTAGTGTAAACTCAGGGAAGGGTGTTACATAGACTGTGTCGGTGCGCATTTCGGAATAGTGCAGTGGCCCAAGTCGCCCTCTTTCCAAAAGTCGAGCTGCTTCCTAAGGGCAGCTAGGTTCAAGGGCTGTGGTTAGCGTGGTTCTAATGGAGTTAGCAGTCTCATTGCATGTTAATCCTTTGATCTCGGTCAGCTCCTTCAGGAACGTGACCTTACCAACTGCGGGCTACAAGCGTAGGCATCCATAGGATAAAATGGTTCTAATTACAACTGTGTCCATCCAGTGGATGATGGGACGCTTAGGCGCACATTTGTTAACAAAGATTTTATTACATGTATAGTTTTACTAGATGTATAGACGCCTTCTTTATCGTTTCTTACTTGTTTTCTCTTCAAGTCAGTTTTCGGTCGAGAATTCAACCCAAGTACATACATATGTATCTCGCCTTATCGGGGATGTGAAGTGGTGTACCATTGAGTCTTAATGGTTCTTAGTTAAGAGGATATCCTCTGCTTTAAGCGGGTTCCGTGTAAGGGTTGATAGTGGGGAGAAGCTTGCCATTATTACAATATCATCCCTCTATACAACTACTTGGACACCTCTGTGTTCTAGGTAAGTGAAAGTAGTAGCTTCAATGATCCTTAATTAGGACTCTTGTACCATTTTAATACCACAACTCACGTAACCTGGTTGTCAATGTTGTTGTAAGAAGAAGAAGGGATCGAAAACCTTTTACAACCATCTCGTGGCAGTTAGGAAACTGACTAGGTCGCTGATCTTTTACCCCCGGATTTCGTTAAGGTTGTCAAAACAGGTTTTGCCTGGTATACGATGTTTGGCCCTGCCTAGTGCTAGACACCCCAAGGGAAACACTGTTTGTTTTCTCTCTCATTATTGCACCTGCGACAATGTGCGCTGAATGGGATGCCTAATCTGGACGCGTGTGTTCCTATGGGTTCTGTGACGTATTCTAATTCCTATGATCCTTGCGAAAGCTGTGCGAGTCCTGTTTTGTAGATCTTGTGTTCTGGATTCCCATTTGCTGTTGGCCTCTGATAGAAAGTGCGAGAAGATTCTTCACTTGACAGCTCCCAACGGGATGTGAACAGATTTCGCTAGGGACCTGTCAACGGAAAACTGCGACTCGTTAGCTCATGATCCCGTTCATTCCCTTGCATTACTGTGCCCTGATACCCAGAGGAGATTAAAATTGAAGCGATGCCCTAGTGAAGCGAGTTCCTCTTTGCAATCTTCTACTATCTTGGAAGATGTCGTATTCTAGTTTCATTAAAATTTCATTTACCACCAGTATCCACAGTAGAGGAGATAGGATTCCGTCTTGTGTGGTTGCTTTAGAGGCCAGTACATGTACTTGGCTATCTCCTAGTTCTAGGTTAATGTATCTCGTCCTGAGTATTCTTTCAAGCCAGTTTGAAATTACTGGGCTTATGCTCTGTTGGTCCTTAGCGTGAATTCTTTATGTTGGAGTGAAATTTCGGTTGTTGCCACCAATTCATACAGAGCTGCCACGATAGACCGGGGTTGGGCTTCTTTTTGCCTTTTACTGTAGGGCAGGACTTTTCAAGGGCTAAGTGGAGTGCTAAAGTAGGTGTTTTCATATCACGCTCAATCTCAGAATTGTTGGTTAACATAAGAGACTGTGGACCCACTTCTAAAAGCAGTTTAACATTTTGGGTTAGGCTTGTTCTGACGACTTCACTGCCGTTGTGGTTTAGGTGTTGTGTTGCATCTCTATTGCTCTTTAGAATTCCTATTCACATTCTGGGGTTCTCGATGAATCTTTACTTTAGCTCAGGGATTTGAGTTGCTTGGCATCAGATAGAGTTTATCAAGTCATTATTTTTACTGTGAATTTTCGACGTATCACGAACTTGATACATTCATAGAAGATTTCGTTTTATTAATAAAACCACAGTGCTCTACAATATGGGATCTCGGATGTTGAGTGTATTGAAGGATAGATAACTCAATGAAAGTTTTCCCATTTTCATTTGTTAGTTTAATAATTCAGAAAATCGTAAGGACAGCTTTTGTGTTGTTCTATAAGTATCATACACACGACGAACTAGCAAATTGTTAGTCATACATATATACATATATACGTACATAATTAAGTAATAAATGAATTGAAAGGAGAGACAAAAAGGAAATAATTACATCTGAAGCAGAATGTGGACAACTTTACAAATAAGATTCAGGCAATTCATAAGTGTGCAACAATCAGTAGCAGTTAACAAGGAAACAGTATTCATTATCCTTGGATTACACTTTGCGGCATATATGTATGCAAACATTACCACAACAGGCTGAACAAATATAAAACCAGCTATTATTAAGGAACTTTGGTAATAGCAAAAAGAGATGCGAGACGTATATTGGAATCTTCTAATTAGGAGAAACATATTTTGGGACCAGCAAATCCTAAAGAAATTCAATGACAAAAGTGTTAATGAAGCCATCAAATTATTTCCCTACGAAAGCAACGAAAATAAATCACAACCAAACATCTGACATAGAGTTGGTGAATGGAAATATGGCACCAGATACTTATGGAATAAGGTCGATGGAATTAAAAACGATCACAGAAATCGACAGTAGTTTGGAGCAATATTTTAAAAATCCACAAGACCACTATGGTGGTTTAATGGTTTAACTAAGCATAAGTTATGGAAAACTGATGGGAATAATGGGAACTTTGGTAAACTCTTAAGAAGTTTACCTTAACGATTCACATTTTAGAATAAAAACTTCTGACAGTAACATTAAGCTGAAGAGTGTGGAATAAGATGTACCACGGGGTTCAAAAATGGGTCCACTACTCCTTATAATATACATTAACCAAATGCAAAACTCAATAAAGTCTTAAAATATTGTCACGACAATGATCTTGTTCCAAGAACGAAATTGATGCATACTCACGGACCTCATTGTTGACCGGAAAACATATTATTTACCGGTACGAGTTTAAAATCGCATCGAGTGCTTCATGTATCGAGGAAATGAGAATCAAAAAGTAGGTAAAGAGCTTTCTATAGGGACGCGTTCGGTTACCTGAGTACCTTTCTTTATTGGACCACAACCTTTTATAAGCAGCTGCTGAGTAGCTTCCTTTATTGGACTACAACCTTCTATATGCAGCTGCTTGTTGGCTCAAAGACGTGGAAATTCCGAGTCGCTAATTCTCCAGCACTGGACTTAATTTAAGTCGACATACGAATGAGGCCGATAGATGGACCAATATTAGCAGGACTTAGTATTTAGTCAGACTTAAGTTAGTTTTTGTTTTTTAGGAGTTGATCATTCCTTTGATAAGAGTCCTCTAGGGTTGTTTGCAAACGATGAGAGACTAATTGGCGTATAACCCTTAGCGTTGGTTGGATTTTCCTGCTGTAGGGATGAAAACGACGTTTACCTCTCTCCATTTACTAGGTATGTACCCTGTACGCATATAGCTTGAGATGATGTAATGTTGAGACTGGACAGGACAAAAAGACAGGTCCTGCAAATTTTTAGGGTTATGTATATCACAATAACTGGGATTTGAAATGAACCATTCTTATCGGCATGAAGTCCGATGTGCATACTGGCCGTGAGGATATTTATAGACATACTTTGAAGAATCATCATACCATCGGTTTGAAGGGCCTTAAATGCCGGATTCAACATATTTTGCGAAACCCAATTAGCAATGGTTTTCTTTGTCAGATATCCTTGACAACGTCAATTGTGGACTTTTTGTGTACTCCGAGACGAAATATGATATTTAATTAATTTTTTTTTTAGCTCTGAACAGTTCCGTTTTGTTGGCACTCACTTGTTGTTTATTAATATCTTGTACTCAAGACCATATGCCATATCTAATAATAGAGAAGAAGATATGAAATCAACATGCATTCGTAATTTCTATCAAACCAGTAAGATACCATCCCAAGTAATTGCATATTTGTTTGCAAATGATTTACAAAATTTATATTGTACACTCGGGAGGTCGGAAGATTAGCGCTTCTTCAGAAGACGAAGATTGTGGTGATCAAGCGAAAATTACTATCTTACCACGCTACATTACCGAGGGCATACCACAGAGGTTAACCAAGACAGGTAAATTTACCACCAAGACATCACCATTAAATCAAGCGTCAGTAGCAACAGCAGCAACACCAACTGCTAAATAGAGAGATAAATGCGAATGGAGTCCGGGTCATTGGCACACCACCTCTATCCGAAAAACTAGCCAAAAGTTCACATTCATAGGCGCATGGATAGCACAAGAATTTAATCAGTGTGTGGTTAAGTTCGGTGCGATACGTGAAAATTTAAAACCGCACTTGGACCGAACGTAGGTATTCGTATAAATCAATAGTGAAGGAATCTTTAAAAGAATTCAAATATTAATTCCAAAGTAGTGATCTTCCACGAAACCTTAACTGTAATTTCGTTGTAAGATCATCAGCGAAGTCTCTTCGAATTTCAAGAAACAAGGTGATTACGCAGCAAAATCTTATGCTATGACGAAATATTCATCACTTCTTGGCACCAGACAATTTGAGCATGAATCACTTGGTAGAATTCTTTGAATCTTAATTGAAATCTCTGAATAGTAGGGTTTATGCGTACAAAGACCTTGGATGTCAAGGTCATGTGCTGCCGGTCATTGAAACAACATCTAGTGTCTTTAGAAGATTAGGTGGAAAAACCCAAAAAATTAAATGTAATAAAGAATAGGAAACCTCTTCGTATGAAAGAAAAAATATGTCTTGATACATTGGTTTAACGATGTAAACAACCTGAAGAACAAGCTTGTTTTATTCAATTCAAGGGAATCGTTTCATTAGTAGTAATTATTTTGTATATTGTGACTAAATTCCAAACCCCGCCGGAGGAAATAGAACAAGCTCTTTATTTACAAGGGTTCATCAGTGATTCACGGATGTCATCTCTTGTGCTACTGGTATTTGATTTTTTGAAGACTTTGGAGACTAGAGGGATGTCTTTCGTTTTTTTTTCAGTCAGTTTTCGATCATAATTCATAACTATGTGTTTACTATTAGTCACTGAGCGTACCATGGCTCAGTCATTGTTCAGTATAATGGCACTAGATATACATATATATGTAGATAGCTTTGATCTTTAATACTAATTTCGGTACCTACCTGGTAGGTATACAAAGCGGCGCTGCAAAGAAGGACAGGGGCTGTTCGTGAGCTCTATGAGCAGAAGAGAATGGATTAACATCGGCTTCTCTAAAAGAAGAAAAAAGAGAACGAGAAGCGCGCTATCGAAGATATTGAGAGACTATACTCCAGGAATTATGTACGGAAGTTTTACCAACACGTAAAAAGACCCCATCTGCCATCAACGCAACACCCATACAGAAGCCTGTAGAGATGAAGAAGGAAGCCTCGTAGTAGAGTCATTGTCGGTGGTAGGAATATGGAAAAATTTCTTCTGTAGACTGTATAACTTTTTGTACTTCCCTAATTTATAACAATCAGCATGGTTTTGTGAAACAGCGTTCGACTGTAACAAACCTAATACTTTTCACCACTAATTTCATTGCTTCGGAAATAAGTAAAGGTAATCAAGTTGATGCCATCTACACAGATTTTAGTAAAGCATTTGACCGTGTAAATCATAGCTTATTACTATTCAAGCTAAAGCGATTAGGTTTTCCAGCTTCCTTTTTACATTGGTTATCTTCTTATCTGTGTAATAGATACCAATTTGTAAATTTTAGAAATACATTTTCAAATAAAATTAATGTAACTTCTGGCGTTCCGCAAGGAAGTCACATTGGTCCTCTCCTGTTTATTTTGTTTGTTAACGATATTGTTAAATTTCTACCTAATTGTAATATTTTAATGTTTGCGGATGACTTTAAAATATTTGCATCTGGCAAAGACATTCAAAGCTTTGAAATGCTTAATTCAAATATGCAAAAACTTTGTCTATGGTGTTCAAAAAACTACTTGTCTTTAAATGTTAATAAATGCTCTGTCATATCCTTCTCACGTCGCAAATCAATTCTTATATAAAAATGTCCTTGATAATAACGTCATTCCTCGTGTCTCTACAATAAAAGATTTGGGTGTTTTTCTTGACACAAAACTATCATATATTAGCCACATTGAATATATTTCGAATAAGGCTAATAGGGCATGGGGAATCATAAGGCGTTATGCCTGTGAATTTTCTGATCCATATGTCATAAAAATGCTATATGTATCTTTTGTTAGATCTATTTTGGAATATGCGTCAATTGTCTGGTATCCCTACTACGCAATTCATATTTCCAAAATTGAAGCCATCCAAAAGAGGTTTTTGAGATTTACCCTTAGAGGACTTCCTTGGGTTGACGCCAACAGCTTACCCTCCTACCAATCCAGACTTAAACTGATAAGCTTAGAATCTCTTGATGTTAGAAGAACGGTGGCCAGAGCTATTTTCCTTCATAGGTTACTTATTGGAGAGATTGATTCCCCTGAAATCCTAAGTCTACTAAATATTAATATTCCAACTAGTGGTTTACGGAATCAAAGATTTTTCAATATATCTCACTCACGAACCAATTACGGCCATTCATCTTCTATAAACGGTTACATGACAATTTATAATGCAAATGCCCATTTAATTGATTTTAACTCGTCGGTTGATGTTATAAAAAAGAAATTGTTTGAAGCTATTTCGCAGTCATAATTCTTATGTCTTTAATTTGGTTTTTTGGTTTTTTTTCTTTTTTTTTTTCTTTATCAATTTATTTTACTGCTTCACTATTAAATTTCTTGTTTTTTTTTTTCTTATTGTAATTTCTATAATATTCATTGTGCTTGTATATTACCTTTGTCTAAGAAAGTCTTGAACTTTGATGATAATAACAAATAAATAAATAAATATAACGGCAATGAAGACCAACATCCCGCTATAAGGCAGAATGAACCATTCAACATAGACAATAATAGCCAATAATAGCAATATCCAAACTCAGGTCCAACAAGTCTGCTAGAACAGACAACCTACCAGCTGAGTTGTTTAAAGCAGCTGAAAATGACCTGGTAGAGAGCAAACACAAAATCATTTCTCAAATTCGGTCAGATGAATGGAATCTTAGCACCGTTTGCCCGATCCACAAGAAAGAAGACCCCCTCAATTACGCCAATTACAGAGGTATCAGTCTCCTCAATATCCCGCACAACATCCTACATCCCTGTATCTGCCCTATTGTGTGAACGTCGGAAACCCTTCGTCAACAATTGGCCCCTATCAGCGTAATTTCAGACCAGGAAAGTCCACAGTCGATCAAATCTTAACACTTTGACAGATCCTGGAAAAAACTCAGGAAGTCCAAATTGATACCCACCATCTTTTTATCGATTTTAAGGCCTAGTCTAGGTTTGGCATCCCTGCCAAGCTCGTTCGCCTGTGCAGGATGACGTTGGAGAATTCTTGCTGCTCAATCAAGGTCGGTAACGATCGTACCGAGACCTTTGATGTCAAAATAGGATTTAGACAAGGAGACGCACTGGAATGTGATTTTTTAACATCATACTTGAAAGGAGTGTGCGAAACTCACAAGCCAAAACTGGTGGCACAATCTTTCAAAAGTGTGTGCAACTACTAGCTTACGCCTGTTTTATAGATCTTGCGGTTCTGGACCAGTTGCTGTTGGGCCACATCTAACTTGATATAACACAATTCCTCAACCCGTGCCGCCTGGTGTTGGCCCCTAAAAGAAAGTGCGAGAAATCCTCTCGCTCCTTTCCTCCTCTTGGGGAAAAGATCAACGAACTATTCAGTTTCCCTTCTTATAGGTTCTTACAATGCCATTAACAATTAGGTCACGTGAGTTGTGGTATTAAAATAGCACTAAAGTGCTAATTAAGCCTCATCGTGGTACGGTAAAGCTAACTCTTCTACCTACCTACCTACCTAGGGCCTAATCATTGAAGTTACGTCTCACCTAATGGTCATTCGGCTTCATTTCTTGGATCAAAGCGATCTTTTAGGAATGCAGACCCAAGTCCATGCGTAAAATGCAGAACAAACTGTTTAGGGAGATGCCTTATTCCTAGGATCAATGTGGAATCGTAAATTTCGGACCCACTAGGAACTCTTTGCATTTCTTTGCCCTCTTAGGAATCGTTGTTGAGGCATGTACTTATTCACGATTAAATATCATGTATAGATGAAACAAAAAGTCAAAAAAAATCGCAGCTAACTTCACATATACCCAAAAAGTCTTCTATTGACTTTTGGTTACCCTTTACAAATTTGATTCAGCAATGCAGACATTAACAACAATTTCGCTCCCAAAATAGTTCCAAGAAATGTTTAACCTAAACATTAATAATTGCAAATAACCGTCAGCAATTAAGAATCAATCAAGATGTACCAAATTATGTTCATTCAGTAAGTCATACTTCTTTTGGGGGTACTGTAACAGTCTCGTGTCCAGAACTCTTCCCCTCTTCGTTCTTCTTCGCGTTTTGTCTGGCAAACAGCAAAGCATTTGGCCAAGTTACAAATTTGCAAAGCAATTAAAAAATAAAAATAAAAAAATTAGACTGCACTTAATAAAGAAGAGCAACGAAAGAGCTAATCTTGAAAGTTTTTAATATGATTTAAACGACTTCGACTCCGACGGAGCCATAGATATACCAAGTCAAGTGGACGTCATTGCTTCTTTTTTCAAGTTCTTAACTCTTTCTTTACCCGATTTGTTTTGGGCCAAAAGAGGGCCGATTGTCATTTTTAACGCTTTTTAATGTTTCGCTATTGTGTGTGTTTTATATTTATATAATTGGAAAGGCAGAGCACAAAAAAACAGTACGGCACGCTTCCCCCAAAAAATACCACTGCGGAGCGGTGACCATCTTAGCTGACGGCTAATTTGAACAACGGCGACGGAGACGGCGACCGGCAGTGAATGACCCCCTTTCAGTTATTATAAACAGCAATTTAAAAACGATTACACCGAATCATGTATTCCGTGTGTTGCCAATCGAAAGTGGCGATCATGTTCGATATGTGAACGATTCCCATAGCCATTCACGTTCACTCGATGTCGTGTGTTTGACAATAGAGATCATTTCAACAGCCTATGAATGAGTGTTGTGATGCATGACCTCGACTTTTGCATTGAGTCTATCTAGGTATGTACCGTCCCGATGAGGAAGTAGGTCTGTAAGTGTATGTCTAGAAGAATTTGTCTACGGATAAACAAGTCATTCAAAGAACTGTCAAATAAGCCTAGGGTCAAGCGATATTCAAATTGCATCGAAAGGAAGTTGTTTTGCTGTCACTCCATTTTAATTATACCCATTCGTATGAATTGTCTAAATTGATATCAATAGTAATCAAAATTTAGACACCAAGATACTTGTATAAAGATCTATATAGCCGTACGCACGAATGCATAATTTGAATAATTTTGGTCCGCCCTGAATTCGGTTCTTTTTGAACAAGCACGCAATAGTTCAGAGCACTCTTAGAACGTGTTAGAGTAATTTTTAAAAACCCATGGGGCAGGTCATCGAACAGAACCAACGCTATGCAGATATTATGTTCTGCCCACACTCAATGATTGGATGGGTTCAACTGGACAACAACCCAAATATTTGCGAAAATATTTCTTGTTTTTTTTTTAGCATTTTTGGATTTGAGGTAGAGCTGAACAAAAGGTGGGGAACATTTTTCTGGACAAATTGAAAAGACAGAGTGTATAGTAAAGTGAATTCCAATGGATACTCGTAGGTTCCGGTTAGTGCCAGAAACCAACTGTAGTTTTACGTTCAACTAGTTGAAGCGGCTGGTATTACAGAAGGCTGCTGAAAATCGAAACTAGGTCACTGTGGTTATATATGTATACCTAAAACAGGAGCTGTCAGTAACCGTACACCCTTGAATTAATGGAAAAAGTAGTAGCCGCCATCGGGCAAGAAGATACTCAAGAAGAAAAGAGGAAGAGCAGAAATACTAGAAGATAGCCACTGATCAGTCTTATTGGAGTGTAGAAAATCGTCTCCAAGTTTCCCTATCCTAACACCAGCGAGGCAAGCTTGAGCTGCCTCTAAATCATTCCCAAAAAACTTGATTCCTTCTCAACTATTCCGCCTGCCTGGGTCATCCTACTCCAATGAGTGGTATATGTATTTTGCAATGGAGTTGTCTTCGCGCCGAAAGGGTCTGTCCAATCCACTTTCTCCTTTTATAGTAATGTCTATAGGTTCTTGGCCCGTTCTCTAGTAAAATTGTTTGTTAGAGGTACGATTGGACCATAAGATCCTCAAGGCGATTCTTAGACGTCTATTTACGAAGGATTGCAGCTTGTGTGTATTAGTGGTGACCACATTTCAAGTAGTGCACCCATATATAATAGCGGTAGGCTTTAATTCTACGTTAGAGTGAAACAGATGCAACTTGGGTCTTGTGTTAAGAACATTGCTTGTCCAGACTTTGGATAGCATTCCGAACGCAGTTATTGCCTTTCCGATTGTGCTGTTCTGTTCGATGCAACCGCTTTTATCCGGATATAGAATGTTGTCTATTTTCTGGACTTCTTATCCAGAAACGTTTACTTCAGCGCTGGTGTTTGAAGTGCTCAGGGTTTTTGTTTTGGCTGTGTTTATTTTAATTTCCACTTTGTTTGATTCAGCTTAAAGATGTTGGGCCATCAGATGAAGGTCCTCTTAACTCTGATAATAACATCTCAGCGGAAATGAAACGAAGAATAAATCTTGCAAATCGCTGTTTCGACTGAGAAGGCCCTATCCCGAATAACTAAGAAGACTCTATATAAGACCTTGACCATCGTAATCCTCCTTTATGGCGCTGAAGCATGAACTATATCGAAAACGAATGTAGATATCCTCGATCGTTGTATTAACGGGACCGAATACGAGGAGGAAATTCAATGACAAAATAAACTCTTTACAGGGTTCCGATCACCAATAAGCTCCTTGGTGATGTTATAGACAGTCCTTTGAGAAAAGAGAGTCAATATTCGTGCACTTTCTGTTCTGTCACGTTATATTGGGCTTCTAGCTCATTTCTCTTTATTGCAAAGGCCACTGTAATCCGAGCCTTAATTGTTGTATGCTCATCAATCTGTCTCCATGTATCTGCCGATAGCAAGTTGCAAAAACATTTTTTACAGCATTCCAGTGGTCGATCACGCTATCCTGCATTCCACTGCTGATTTTTCTGAATTTTTTAGGCATTTGGGGATTCCTGAACCAGTCGGTATTAAACCTGGTAATGTTGAACAAGTTTGAGCGGAGATCACGTTCTTCTCCAATGTTGGCTCCACGTCTGTTTCGGACGCCCAGAAAACAATTTCTGAAGCAGCGGGTGATCGCAATGTGATCGACCTGGTTGGATGTCTGCTGCCTTCATCACGAGGTTCCCATTAAGTGTTTAGTTGCCTAAATAGTTATAGGAATTGTTCTTATCATCCTCAGTTGCATCTTCGATCGGAGCATAACACTGTACGATGGTAATTTTTCTTAGAGTGCTCTGGATTCTAGCCGTCAATATCCGGTCATTGGACAGTTTCCAGGATATGATGCATTAGTCCTACTCCGGACCATTGCGCATTCATTTAGTTTACTAGAGTACCGCATGGCAGTGTTTTCTTGGAAAGTGGTATTCTTCTGCATTGAACCATCTTATCTCACTCAGCGCCAAGATATCTATCTTACATGGCGTGAACTCACGCTCTAGTTAGTGGAATCTGGCGTTTTAAGGATCTTTCTGGAGTGAGTCGAAAAGGGTTTTGACATTTCAGAATTCGAATAGTTTCGGAGCATTTAGGTTTTTATATGATTGCGGCTCGCTGGGTCACAGACGAACTGTTACTTATCCTGTTTTGTGGTGTGGGAGGCCAAAGATTGATATGACCGGGACATGTAACACAGGTGGAGGGTCTTAAAAATCTAAATATCCATGACCCACACCACGCACATGTGCATATGTGTTTACAGAACATTGACCCTCTGAGAAAAATGTGGCGCCTCGAATTCTAATGTCTGTTCTTCAATAAGGTAAGCAGAACACCTCATAGTTTCCATAATTGGAAATTTATCTTAAACTTATTTAAATTTCATCTTGATATTTATGTAAATCTTAGAAGATTTATGTACACATGTTTCGTAAAACCAATGTGCGGGCGACATGATGGAATAGGTGGTAGAATGTCAAGCGGCTAAATATGTAAATCGTATGAAGTGTCTTGATAGATGATGCTGCCTATCATATTGCAGCTCTCTAATAGGGCTTACTCCAAGCAACGTTATATGAGTTTTTTTTTCATAAATAGTTAATGGGAGAAGATTGAGTTTCGTACAAATAAAATGTATGTATGCAAATAAAATGTATGTTTCAACTTTTACCCGATCTGTAGCTCTGAAACCCAACAAATCGTCTCGGATACGGAAACATACAACATTAAAAATTTTGGATGGTGTTAACCAGAGTATCCTTATGTACCCCGCAAACTTTAAATGTCAGAATTCGAAGTAGGATAACAAATAGAAGTGCAACGTTCCAAAAGAAACAACTACCAATAAAGAAGTAATTGTTTTAGCACGGGCTGACATTGACGTGATCGAACAAACATTTATTTTTTCACCTTCGTTCAGGGGTAATAATCAAATCTACACTATCCAAAGACCTCCAGATCCTATAGTGCAATAACATCTTTCTGAAGAAGCCTAAACGATCAATATATTTATTGTGGAAATTAATGAAATACTCCGTACAAGGTAGAAACACCTCATCTAAAGGATATCTAAAGAGATTTGAAAACGAACTGAAGAGCATGCTTTACCACATAAAAGTCAGTGGTATACCAAAACAATACCATCGAAGATGATATTGATATTGATTTAGAGTTAGATTAGATTGGAGTGGATTTAGAGCAGCCCGTAGCCCGTTCTATGAGGTGTAGTGCAGAAGAAAGTCCGTCAACTAACCGAAGCATGCATTAACTGGGAACAACCTTAATATACACATATATACCTAGATCCAGAGAATGTTTTCTGTGATAAGTTCCATGTCTTGCTTCGACCCCTAGATATTTGGCTTCATTGGAGATCTGTGGATTTTGGCGTCGTTGCTCAAGTGGTTAGTGCGTTGAACTACGGAGCGAGTAGTTCGAGGTCCGGCCTCCAAACAACACTTAAATGTTCTTTCACGGCCCCACCTCTCGCGAGCCTATGACAAACATCCGAGAGTATACCTGTCATGGAAAAGCTTCTCAAATAACAAATCCCCCTACGGGCACGGCGTTAAAATGGCCCCTTCCATTCATGTAAAGAATAAGTCCCCGGGACATAAGTCCCAAATTTTTTTTTCGGGACTTATGTCCCACTCCATTGGGACATATGTAAGTCCCATCAAAAAATGTTGGGTCTTATGTCCCACCTAACATATTTGTTTTTAAATAAGCTTAGAGAATTCAAATACCCAGAAAAGCATGGAACAAGTAAGTACATAGCAAAGCTACATTAGGCAAATTTTGCTTTATGTCACATGCTGCCCCCCTGCTTGGGGGGTTCCCTGCTTGGGGTCACTGTTGGATTTGGGGTAAGTGTGAGGTTGAGGATCCATGCGAAATATGGATATAAAGAAAGTTTGCATATACCCAACCTCGCACCTACCCCAAATCTAACAGTGACCCCAAGCAGGGGGGTTGCAGGAGGGCAGCATGCCCCCCATAGATATTCCACTGTTTATGCATATACTTAAGTGACATTAAGCAAAATTTGCCTAATGTCGCCTTATGAAAGTGTGATAAGGCCAATTGCTAGAATTTGGGACTTATGTCCCATTTTCGGCGAAAAAATTTTGGACTTATGTCCCGATGAGGCGGGAAAAAGAAAAAAAAAAGAAAAAAATGGGACTTATGTCCCGGGGACTTATGTCCCTGCGCCTGGACCTGTCGACCGAAATATTTTTTTTTTTTTTTTGAGATCTAGACACTGACGCTATTTACCACTAACTGAATTAAACCAGTTAAATCTTCATTCACGTAAAGAGAATTTCAGTTTTAGGAGAATTGATCAAAAGCTCATCCAAGGGGGATAGGAAGGTGTGAACCGTCTAAGCGGGATCTTCGATTCTCAGACAGCACCAAAAGTTCTTGTATTGCCCTTCCTCTCACGAGCGTCTGACAAACATTAAAAAGTATAACTGTGAAAAAAAAAACTTTTTGAACATGACATTCAAATGCAATAATATTCAGAAAAAATATGCCAGGTCTTAAACAACTGGGGAATGCGACTAGCAACAAGTATCTGCAAAGAGGAACGACTAGATTGGCCCACAAACACCTTTCATCAATTTAAGGCACCAGAAGTAGATGGCATCATTTCTGATCTACTGTAAGTAGGACAGGAACTTCTACTGTTATATTTCCTGGGTGTATTGTGCAGCAGGTTGGGATTTGGGTAAAAGCCTGGATAAAGGTAAAAGTATTATGCATTTCGAAGGTGGGAAAAGAGGACATCACTATGCCAAAAACTGTTAGGCATGATATTGCTCGAAATGACAATGAAGGTACTAGAAAGACAATGGATTTACCATAATCAACATGCTTACCGTGGAGGTAGATTCATAGAAACAAAATTTTACCGGGGGCCTTAGCAGTATTATAGTCAATCGTGTGACTGCGTTGACGGCTCTACTCGTAGTAGGCCTTAATGTGAACAACACCATTATCAACTGCATAATGTGCATGCTAAAAAAACAGACAAATTAGCTCGTAGGGCTCATAGTCCCAAAATTAATATTATGTGGCCCTACACGGCGGAAGTACGACCAATACTGAAGAAGCTTTTGTCACACCCAGAAGAATGTGGACCCCTACAACAAAAAAAAACTGAGAGTATTATAGATTCTAAAAAAGAACAAAAAACCTTGTCCTGCCTTGTGAGTGTAACTACCATGGACATAACATGCTGAAATATTATACAAAGAAGATGAAACTTAGCAAGGACAACTTGTGTAAAGGTTGTGGTGATGAGGATGTGCATAAGGATACTCCACTCTTTTCCTGTCACTGTCCAGCACGCTATCACATCAGAAACAAAATCCTGGGAAGACATTTTTTCCAAGACTTAGAAGAACTTTCTGACAAGTCTCTAAATGACTTGCAAACGTTTGTTAACGCTTCTGGATGACTTGAAGATCCATAGGGTTTTCATAGGTTCTTTAGTATATGAGTCATAACTCCCCTCCCTTTTTCTTTTGTGTAAGAAAGGCGGAAAGCATCGAAAGTGTATGTGTAGGACTTTAACACACTAAAATCACCTTGTGGTTCCCACGGTGCCACTGTAAAAATGGGGGAGTTCAACCGTAACTTTTCTTCATCTTCACACGCGTTTGTCGATGTATATGAAAATGTCCTGAAGTGTGGCTATTCGTTTAGTCGTTCATGTGCACGTCATTCCGTTCATATTTGTAGGTCCTATTCAGTGAGCTTTTGTTTCAACGGCATTTCCACGCTGTAGCCTCAGCTACTTTTGGTTACGCGAGTGTTCACTACGTTCCACCTGTTTTCCGATTCTAGCATATGATGTACTAAATTTTTCGGAGCTGGTGCTTCTCCCAATGCTGTTTGTATCGCTTCTCTTTGTAGTTGGAATCGTGAGCAATAAAAAAGGACATGCTCCACGTCTTCGGGAGTATGACTGCACGATGGACAAGTGGGCAAGTCATTGTTCTTACATTGGTACAGATATGACCGGAAACAACAAATATCCCGCAAACAGTTGCGTTATCTGATGGCTTGTTGGTAGCTTTGTCACTGGTCTTCTGCACTCGATTCTTGCGGCACAGAAGTCGTTGAGAGATTTCGTGATACGCGTTCGGTGAAGATTCTGACGATCTCTTGCGATTGCAGCTATTCGTTGTTAAATCTTCTCACAGTATTTATTCTTTGTTGTGGCGTTTGGGATATCCGCATTCATACCTTGGCTGGAACGATGTTGACTGCTCGGAAGGTTTGAACATCAAGAATACTGGAGGCCTTGACGTCGATCGCAATGTGGTGAATTTGGTTGACCGTTTGATGATCAGGAAATCGCCATATCCTATTGTGGATATTGAGATGAGGAAACCGTGTGCTTTCTCCTCCTTTCCTATCTTGGCGTTAAAATCTCCTATCACGATGTTATGTTGAGGAACTCGTAGAAACATTCTTTAGTGGCGTCGTCCTTGTCCTCTGAGGGGGTATGAGCGGATATTAAGTTTATGTTGATGAATTTAACCTTGATGCGGATTGTCATAAGACGTTCGGTCACGTGTCGGAAGCGCAAGACTTCTTGCCTAAGTCTGCCGCGAATGACGAATCCGTGCAGATCCGAAAGTAGTCCTTGTTTCGTTTGTCGGGGTCGTCAAGAGTGAGATTATCCTTTTCCGAGGCCATTGGTTGCTTCGCAACTATTATTTTTTTTTTTGGTAGGGAAGTTAGCCCTACTCACAACCGCTAACAGAGAGGACCAGTTCCCTTTTTATACCCCTAGGACAAGGGGCAGGATTCTCCGGAGTCAGTAACCCGCTTAGGGGATATGAGCGCTGCCGTTGACATGGCTGGCTCAGTATTGGAGATCCCAATAGATGTAGAATTCAACAGTGATAGTTGAACCTGATTGAAACTGAAGGCGCCACCGTTGAGGCCATCTAGGGAATTCATCTGAAGCTGCCTGGTCCAAGAGGAAGTGCTTTAGTAAGAAACCACTCCTCCTCTCTCGTTCGCTGCCACCAACAACCTTCTAAAGGGGTTGGTTTCCCAATCTCCAGTCGAGGAACTAGGCACCCAACAGCCACCACCGAGGGGGTGTAGAGTAGGAGTTGATAGTGATAGGCCTTGTGGATACTCGCATCACTACCCTTTAGCTTGACATTATAGGAGTCATAGAGCATCACAATGGATCTAAGTGTAACGGTTGCAAGATCTTTTTGTCTCATCAACCCATTGACTTAACATAACCTAAAAATTTGGACATTATGTTCATTCTGTGAATCACTCTAAGCGAACGTGATGTAGACAGGACTCTCCAAGTGCGGCTCGAGAGGTGTCAGTACTTAACTCTTGTAACTCTGTGAACACATTGTATGAAATACAAAAAATATTTCAGCACATAATCGTACGAGTACCTATGTGTTGTACATCAAACAACAAAAACAAACTATTGAATCAATCAATTGTACTACGTACAATTGTTGGATGGATGGTGTATCAACAATGTCAACAAAATTCGCCACTTTAATTCCCTTGGTCGCAATAATTTTGCGTGCCTTCATTATTTATATTATTTTGTACTCTACACATTAATGAACCAATGTTGCCACAGCGAGTTGCATTAATTAACATACGTCTTTGAGCTTATTGAAATCATGTTGAATATTAATTTTACTTTTACCACATCACAGTATGTGATTGCAAAAAATAAAAAAAATATGACACACTTTCGAGAGCATGCACTTGTTCAAAATTTATTTAAAACAAAAAGAAACAAAAAACAGCATCTCATGTGTGAGTAATATTTTGATTCCTAATGAAGACATTAATGCTTTGGAAGATACTTGATTAATATTGATTGATTTTTTTTTGCACTTTGCCGACCATGAATTATTATTTTAATATATTAATGGCATTTCTTCTTATTCTTCTGACGTGTCGTCGGTCGACGGTCGTCGTGTTGGAATGTATCTTTAACGAAATCAATACTCCAATCACATTCTCGAGAATGTTTTAATTAAACAAGAAAAAAAATAAAAAATTAACACATCCATGCTAAATTGTTTCAACGGATCTTGGATCAGGTAGTAATATTCATAATGCAATGAAATATGGTTTCGGTGCTCGTAAGTGGCAATATAAATTGTTTCAAGTGTTAATAACAGCACACTAATGAAGAGATAATAATGGTTATAAAACTGTGATGTTGCTATATGTTATTTGTAATCGTAATGTGTTGCATGAAGGGGGTGTTACTGCAGTCGGTTAATTAAATTTATGGGTTCTTCCAAGAAAGGTGAATAATAATGAAAAGTTATTAGAATCAATAAATATCAGCGGGCATTGTTTATTGTTGATATATGTAGTGGTGGGATATCCTTTAGTTGCTTACATACACAGGTGGCGCTAAAGTTCAGAGCGGCCTTGGGCCTCAACCAATAAACCACTGCAATTAGCTCGGTTCTTAGTTTAGAATCACATTAGTACTTCATAATAGGGTCTTACCAATGGACTGCTCCCTCAGCTTCAGAAACAGCGATTGGCAGGAGTTATTCTTTGTTTGATTTCTGATGAGATATTGTTTACCGAGTTGATAGCACAGTCAAGATGTACAAACTACCTCGAATACCAATGCCTTCTGCAAAATGCTCATCACAAGGAACAACAATTCCCCTCTCAGATGCACGTAGTTCAATTAGGGAACCCGTCACTAGATGAACTCTTCAGGATGGTGTTATATACGCCCTTCTCTGGGTTCTAGTTCTTGATAGTATACTCAAACAGCTAACCAATACAGTAGAAAGCGTCACTGCTTAGATGATGTAGTAATTTAAGTTCGGGGAAAATTCCTAGATACATTAAGTCAAATGATGGAATCAGCCCTTGACAGTCCCGAAAAATGGACTAGAGATTGTGAAATTCACATCAACCACAAATTCCAGAGGAAGAACACTTCTGGACGCGTTCGCAACGTTCGATATAGTTCCCGCGAATTCCGGGAGCTATCTGACTTTCAATAAAAACGGAATAGGCTCAATAAGAGATATCACCTTTGTGAGCAAACATTTGGAAAGGAATGCTGCGTGAAAAGTATGCACCATGTATACGCACAGCGACAACCAGGCGATCATGTTCCAGCTTCGACCTAGCCCCATTGAAAGTAGAAGAGAGTAGAGAAGGCAGCCATGCAACAGAAAACACCAAAAGCGCAACGGCCACCAGTATACTGGTGGAACGATGAAATCACCAATTAAATTAAAATTAAAGATAGTAAAAACAGAAGCTTCATCGAACTGTGCAACGACGCCAAGCAAAATCCGTGGTGAAAAGCCTACTAAGTGGTGATGATAAAGTTGAAGGGTGTCCGAAAACCCTCGTCTACGTCCACAGTGTTTCTCGAAAACGTGGTGACTGCACTCTTCCCACAACAACAAGAAATGGAGGAAGAAACGGAGAGGTTCAATACCACGGGGCGTTACTAATACCCCTCGTCACTGCAGAAGATGTCCTGGAAGTCTGCAGGTCAATTAATAAAAGTCGCCTGTTGTTGATGGAACGAAGAAGGAGTATTCCCCGACCAGTGGAAGAAACAAAGACGGGTCCTCCTAACAAAAGGTAATAAATCCATCATCGTATAGGCCTCTATGTATGTTGTACACCATGGGAAAAATACTGGAGCGCATCATAAGTGACAGATTGGAGAGTGCAATCGATGAAGCTGGATGCCTTGCAGTTCGCCAGTATGGTTTCCGTAAGGCTCGCTCTACGATCGACGCTATCGACGATGTCGTGAATACTGAAGAATAAGACATAGAAGGAAGATGACGGAAGGGTGGGAGTAATCAGTTCTGCGCAATCATTACGCTGGAGGTCAACGCTGGATGCGTTCAACATCGCAAAGTGGAGGAACATCCAGTACCAGAGTAACTACAGAAGATAATTTCGGACTATTTTAGAAATAGGATTCTGCTCTACGACACCGACAATGGAACGAGGCAGTATAAAGTGACTGGCGGCGTTCCTCAAGGCTTCATACTTGGTCCGCTACTGTGGAGTCTAATATTCAATAACGTTCTTAGACTTAAAATCCCGAGATCTTCCAAAATAGTTGGCTTCGTCGACGATATAGAAAACGTTATAGTGACCAAACTCCTTATAGAGTTAGACCATGACTGCAATGAAGCTATCAGGATGATCCAGGACTCGCTAGTACGCATGGGTCTTGAACTTGCAGAAGAAAAGACTGAAGTAGTGCTCATCAGCAGCAAGTAAGTCATGAAGACCATAAGATTAACTGTAGTTGATCACTTTATAGTTTTCAAACAAGAGTTGAAGTACTTTGGCATTACTTTAGACGCAAGACTAACCTTTAAACAACACCTGCAGCAAACAACGGAAAAGGTAGCAAGGGCAACGGCTGCTTCGCAAGGATAATGCCAAATATCGGCGGTCCAAACCACAGGAAGAGATTGCTGTCATGAAAATGAAATTGGTACAGGAAGAAGACTGAGGTAGTTTACAGAATCAACGCGTTGAGAGTATATAGCGCCTTCCGAACAACCTAGACCTTCTGGTTAAAGAAGGGCAACGGAAATACAGTGCCAGCAGGACAACGGCTTAAGCGACGAGTCGAAGAGATACTGAGTAAGGAAAATTCTGGAAGAATGTCAGGAGAGATGATGTCACTCTGATAAAGACAGGTGGACGCAGAGATTGATACCCAATATAAACGCCTGGTTTAATAGGAAGTATGAGGACTAATTTCTATCTGACCAAATGCTTACTGGCCATGGATGCTTCAGAGTCTACCTGCATAGGTTTGGAGACGATGACGATGACGACGCGCAAAAGCAGTGGAAGATGCGGAACACATCATGTTCCACAGCCCACGATATTACGTAGAACGGCACCTGCTGATAATCCAACTGGGTGAGAACTTAACCCCAGACAACTGTGTCCGTTGGATGACACTGTGATAAGCATTATGAAGGGGATGTCTTCGACTTGACATGCCTTGCCCCAAGAAGTTTCTTATCCAGGATCACTCCCAGATATTCGCTTCATTGGAGATCTTGATACTGATGCATTTTAGCACTGGCTGAGTCAAACCGGTCACAATCCTCCTTCTCGTGAAGAGGACAACCCCAGTTTTCGAAGGGTTGACCGAAAGCCCATTTCTAGTGAACCATTCACCGACCATGTCTAAGGATATCTGCTCATTAGCACAGGCAGTTTGGAGCGTACACATTGAAACTAATGAGAGTATGCAACAAAGAGTCAACTATCAAGCACCATAAAAGTGGAGACAGAACGCCGCCGCCTTCCGAGCGGCCTCAGTTACACACACTTATGAATATGTAAATGCAAAAGTAAATCCGGTTTTCAGTATCCGGTCAGACATTTTAAAAAAAATATTCACAGCAGGACCACCCAAGATATCTAATTATTATCAACTTTCTGGCTCTC
Source organism: Xylota sylvarum (assembly GCA_905220385.1). Lineage (NCBI taxonomy): Eukaryota > Metazoa > Arthropoda > Insecta > Diptera > Syrphidae > Xylota > Xylota sylvarum. The sequence continues at coordinate 63,864,292 of LR999958.1, read as the reverse complement.
GTTTAACGCCCTTTAGATAAATTATTCAACCAAATAACAAATTCCCGAATTCAAAGAAATAAAACAATTGAGGTCAAGTAATTATTAATTATAAATAATTTTTTGATTCTGGTAAGCACTTGGCGTTCACAACTATACATGGCAGCATCTAATCATTTATTATTTATTCATTAAATTAGAACCGAAAGCGCGCATCATAGTTTTTGTGAATTTTTTGTAAATATTTACACAGATCTTGGTAGAAATATCTGCGAGTACAAACACTAAATTCGTGGAGTTTGTGGCATTTTTGGAATTTTAAGTATTTTTTGTTGAATTCTTCCAGCTTATATTGCCTTGGGCTTTTCTCCCACTTCGTAAGTGCTGAAGAAGACTACATATTTCTACATGAAATTTAGGACCAAATCTTTCGAGTGTGTCATTTGGAGTTCGATATGGCAGGGTTAAAATTTAACTTCAAATGGTTGTTGTATAATTAATGATTCGATGAATAAGTACTTCTTTTTTTTTGGTGAATTTTATGATTGTATAATTTAATGGAAATGGTCATGTAAACATGAGTACTTTTCTTAAGCAATAAATTAAAAGTTGAATAGCAATCCATTTAATAAACGCGTGTGTATACATTTGTTCTATAAAGAGTGTCTGGCCTTAAGCTCGTTCTATCAGGACTAGCTCTTTAACTCTTTCGATAGTTATACTCATGTTTTTACCAGCCACCACTCAAAAAGAGCACTTGGTATACATAATGATGAATGCGTGCGCCAGAAAAGTGACAGAATGGGCTACAGCGCAAAACAAAGGCAGCGAGGGAAGAGTAACGAGCCATAAGAAATAAGAAGATCCTGCGGAAAAAGAAAAGAAGCTACCCAATCTCATAGCTCAAGGATATCGAAGAGTTTGTTTTTTTAGAAAAACCAAGCAGCTGGCAGATGGGTTCAACCCCGGAATGCAGACTTTTCGAAACCTAGTCACGGAAGCACAGGGAACAGTAGATGTGTGTAAACACCATTTCCAGCAGCTGCTTATTGGGCATCAGGTAGAGAGAGTAATAGGTCAAGAAGAGAACGCATCCAGTCAATGAAGAAGACATCCCCTCCTAGTTTTGAAGAGGTTGGTTCAGATGATAATCTAACAGCGAAGCTTTTTAAACATGGTGGTGCATGCAGCAAAGCCCGATGACTGGACTATTAGCTCTATATGACCCAACTTCAAGAAAGGCGATCCTATGTCTTGAAAGTACTATTGAGGCGTATCTCTTATTAATGTTGCATATAAGATCCTATCTAACGTACTATCTAGCCTCTCTATCTACTAGCCTTTCTGCAGCACACTAATCGGCTTCCGGCCCAGCAGATCGTTGATCGAACAAATTTTCACAAGTTTTCACATTTTTCACAAAATGACACACTTTTCGTCCGAACTATTTCAAACATGTACCGGATTTCGGCAAGGAGATGTGCTATCGTGTGACTTCTTCAATCTTGTGCTGGAAAAGATAGTGCACAGGGCAGGTGTTAACACGGAAGGCACTATCTTCAAAATGCTGGGATACGCAGATGACATCGACATCATCTATCTCTCCCAGAACTCTGAAGAACAGGCGAAATGAGTTGGGCTCGAAGTAAATGAGGGCAAGACCAAGTACATGTTGTCTACAAACAAAGAAGCATCTCTCCACCGCCTAGGACAAAACGTCACTGTTGGCAGCAGTAACTTCGAAGTGGTTAAGGAGTTTACCCAATTCGTAGTAAAATTTAACTCCACACATGATACCTTTGTGGAAATCCGACGAAGATTTACACTAGGAAACCGCTGCTATCTCGGTTTGGCGAAACAAATAGGTTCAAAAATCCTAACTCGGAAGACGAAATGCATGCTTAACAAAACTTTGATCCTGCCAGTTTTCCTACATATAGCCGAGTGCTGGACGATAAGAAGGAAAGTAAAGCAGATATTGAAAGCTTTCGAGAGAAAAATTCTTCGTCGAATATTCGGACCCGTATGCGAGGAGGGCAAATGGAGCTGTACCAAGATGTGGTTGTAGTCCAAAACACCAAAACACGTCGACTACACTGGCTCGGCTACTTCGAGTGAATTGGACAATAATGGTCCAGCAAAGAGGATCTTCGAATCACAGCTCCCAAGTTCGAGGTGACCCGGAAGACCGAACCTCCATTTTAAGGATCCAGCTATCAGGGATACCAAAGCGCTTGGTCTAGACAATTGAAAGTAGCGTCCCCAACCATTTGTATTGTGAGTGTTATATTCCATATATATGGAAGGGGCCTCCTGTTTAATGCCGTATCCGAAGAGCAATTTGTGTTTTTGAGAAACATTTTACTCTCGGCTGTTTGTCAGATCTTCGCGAGAGGTGAAAGAAATTTTAGGTGTTGTCTGTCGAATCTCGAACCCCTCGCCCCGTAGTCCAACGCGCAAACCACTTGAGCCATGGTGCTCACAAACAAAGATATAGATATTTTATTTATATCCAGAGGTGAACCTTATATATTCATTGAGTTTTCAAGTTTGTTTTATGAATCCCGGAAATTTTTGAGGGCGGGTTTAGCCCTACTATTATGGGGAAAATGGCCACAAATGGAAAACTTAAATCGAGTTGTATTTTTTATTAGGAAAACCGCAGCTGTTACAGGAAAAGGATTCCATCTCATCCGAAATTTATAAGGTGTTTTCGAAGACTTTGTAGAACCAATGCAAGACTGTTGAAGGTCTACTATCATAGTCCATTCGTGAGTTATATATGTAGGTGGCTACCTGGATAGCACACTTATAGGGGAAATCACGCACGATCTAATAATAATGATTTTGGTTGTTTTAAAATAAAGGAGATTCACAAATAAAGTTGCTGCTTTTACTTGACCAAAGAAGTTGAAAACTTTTAGAAAGACCTTTCCACAGACTCTAGATGCCGAAGTTTGGTTTTTATCGTCGAAAGGAGTAAGCTTTTGGTTTTCCAAGCTGAATGTCGGAGGAGATTGAGGGCTACAAGTTTCTCCGCTCAATTTCATCCTTAGCTAGCTATCTTCATTACGTATGTCAAGTTGATTGAGACTCCTCTTCTTTACATGCCCACGACATCAGATGTAATGGAATGGCATCATCCTAGCTATCTCAGTCAATATATTTCACTCATTCTGGCCAGATTGATATTGATGTACAGCTCGTAAAGTTCGATCATCAATGGTTGATTGGGTGGTTGTCCCCGCTCAGCATGGACACGCTTAGACCAATAGGAAGGTTCATTATGATACCACTCTGAAAAAAACAAATTACCAGCACCAGAGACCTACATGGAGACTTTCCAATAGGACCGGAGGCAGGACAACCAGTTTCAGTGTAAACATATACCGAAGAAGTACGGTTTGCCGTTTAGGCATTAAACCAGTTCGACCAGGTGACAAGGCTTTTATTTTGCTTAAGTCAAGTCTAGCTAGATTGTTAAGATCCGATAGGCCAGGACGGGTACACATAAGATGTATTATGGTTATGTCCTCTTTCCCATGGGGGTACCCATTACACTTTTACACTGTTCGTTACAATAGGGTTGTAGTATTGCTAAAGTGTAAAAAAATGACAGCCTGTATATTTTGTTGTTTTAGTGTAAGAAAATGTTTCACTTTTACATCATAACTGGACCATATACAGCGAAGCGTGTATACCACTTATATTCCGATCACTTTGGTAATGACATAAGAAAAGTAAATTACCTATCTTGTTGGGGAAACCGATTTATTTTATTCAAAATAGTCCCATTCCGACTCAATACAGCGATTTGTACGGTTTAAAAACGTACATACGTACGTACGAATAAGTGTTTTAAATCCTCGGCTGGGATGTCCTTCAGAATGTCAATACAACCCTTTTGGATGGGTTCTACGTCCACAAAACCCTTTCCATTCACCGGCATTTTCTGAAAATGTAAATGTCACACGGTGTAAAATCAGGTGAATCGTTAAAATGCGATTTTGAGTCAAAAAATTGGTCACAAGTGTCAATCGATGAGATGACACATTATCCTGCAATAGACGCCAACTTTTTCTGCGGGATATTCTGGCCGAATACGATGCATTAAACATTTCAAAATATGTACTAATATAGAATTGTGCATTAACAGATTGTCCCAGTGGAATGAACTCTTTGTCGGAAAAGAAAATCAACATTGTCTTCACTTCCGATTTCTCCAAACGAGATTTTTTTCGGTTTTGGCTAGTCTGGCGCCTTCCTCTCGGCACTTTGACGCTTGGTTTCAGGATCATATTGAAAACACAACGTTTCATCACCAGAGTTTTGGCCTTTTTGATGATGTCCAACCAATGTTAAATTCTGAGCAATTTTTTGTCATCATGCATTTTTGTACCGATCATACAAACATACTGTCACTTTAGATGCAATAACTCCGCTTCTATTCGTCCAAATGTCATGTAATTACCAATAGATGGCCTCGCTAGAAATTGTTATTTTATAGAAGTCCTCTTTACTTTGGAACGCATGTTGTATTTGTATACATATGCAGTTATCGATATACACTGCAAAGTTCCTTGTTAATTTTTGTTTTTGTTTGTTTTACTGAAGTATCTTTTAAGATTCATGTACATACTATACATATGTATCTATGACATCTTAGTCTGAAAGTATCATAAATTATTAAATTCTCTGCCATTCTATACAACCTCCCCAGACATAGTCGCATTTAACGGTAATCAGTTATTATTATTTCATTTTGTTTGACTAATTACATTAAATACCCAGAAATTCATATTTATAATCATAAATAATTCAAAATGATTGAATGACATTTTTTGGTAAAAGACAAGTTTTTAATGATAATTTGTACAAATTTATATTTTCTTCAATTAAATTAAACAGTTACCCACCTGTTTGCTAAATAATGTTAAACCGCATAATAAGGTCATTATTCTGAATAATTTTAAAGTTATTACATTTGTTAACATCACATCAAGAGAAATAAACAAACTGCCCACTTTCGGGGAGATGACCATTTTAATGGAACTGATTTGACTCGAGATAAGTCAAGACAAATGAAAGCCTTATTAGATCTTCTGGATTGCTGATTCTTACAAGATTATGGCAAAGTTCACTTTGATGTTTGTTCGTGTGTCTCCTACCTAAACTAAGGCGAAAGATTAATCGGCCTTTTAGTTTTACTGGTTGGAATTTCTCAGAAGAAAATTTCAACTTCAGATGCGGTTAAACTAAATGAAAATAAAATGTTTATCATAAATGATCTGATTAGGTTCTGTGGGCGCTTGTTTTGCAGTTTAATTATTTTTTTTTTTGCTTTCGTCTTATGGTACAAGAGATGGATTGCGGTAACATGAACAGGTGATTCAACTAAGTTTATATAAAAAATCAAATATGTGTGCAAACATTTTTATATTGGCATTCCCTTAACAGAAGTTAATGTTCTAGTTCATAAGCGCTAAACAAATTAGCCGTTCTGTCGGACTACCAGGGATTCCCTCAAAGTAAACATTCAACAATGTATGCAGACATGAGGAAATATTCTTAAACAAATTTCACATTTTATTGTTAACACAAACTCATATGTATATGCAATTAGCAAATGCATGCGAATCTTTACATAATGTTTTCGCAGACATTTAATATGGTAATTAACTTTTTTTCTTATTTGCAAAAAATCAAAATTATAGGAAATTGTTTAATTTTGTTTGAATTTTGCAAACATAATCAATAGCACGCTGTGCCGTGACATTTAAGTCCATAGAATGTATTTATATGATTCGTTAATGATCGAATGAATAGTTGTGGCAGAAGCGAATGCAAAAATATACCAATTCGGTTTAAAATTTGGCTATGTACCGCTCTACATTAGACTCAATATTCATACGACTTGGGGACGGCCAGAGGGCATCCTTTCCCATTTCGTTAAAAAAAATAGAAAGGCCGCACATCAACCTATCTACGTGCACAGCAGAATTGTCCACCGGAATGCACAACTGTAACAAAACTACAAAACATTGGATTTTTTGTATTATATATACATACATATACTATGAGCACTTGCGCACTGTAAGCAGTAGAAACTGGCGTCGAGCCTTTACATCAGCCAGACGGATGCAAAAGGGCTACAAAACTGCATTGTAGGACTGGGGGCCGTAATGTTCAAATCCTAGACAACACCAAAAACAACACAGGAACTCGCCTGTCGCGAGCGTCTGACAATCATCCGAGAGTAATCATGAAAAAGGTTATCAAAACCATTTGCTTAATTCTGTCGGTTCTACTTTTATCGAAACAAGGATGTATACTTCTTGTGATGCTATATGTCAGTGTCTAGGGAGGACCATGTTGTCATCCCTACGGGCCCTAATCCCTGCTTAGGGCTTCACTGAGCAAGACAGGATGCGCACCGAGGTGTCGACCTGTTCTGATGTAGATTCTGAACCTCATCTAGCCAATTCGTCGGCCTTGTCATTACCTGGTACATCGTCACGTCCAGGGACCCATCAGAGTGCAACCTTATGCTGCGCTTCAAGAATTTTAAGCTCTTCACGACAGCACTTCACAAGCTGGGATTTTATTTCGATAGCAGAAATCGCTTTTATTGCTGCCTGGCTGTCGAAGAAAAAGGTAATGCCTTCTTGTGGTATTGCCTTCAACGCCACTTGAAAAACACTGTTATGGGTCGTGGGGCGGACTGAGTTGGATATACCATGTGGTTCAGAAAATATACCTGAGCCTACGCCTACATCCATCTTTGAAGCATCTGTGAAGACAGAGGTGGTACGTCTTTTGGTAAGCTGACCGCTTTTCCATACTTCTCTGCCCGGGAACGAGCTTGTTAAAGGTCTCTTGAAATCTAGTTACGGAATCAGGTAATCCATGGTGGGAACATTTCCTAGATGTTTATGAAAATTTATAGAATGATTTGTTGTATTTTGTCTCCAATTATTTGACTGACTTATTCTTAGGTGGGTAATAGCTGAACGAAGTTGTCCAGCGGAAGTAGATTGATGATAGCCTCCATTAATGGAGTAGGAGTGGTTCGCATAACACTAGTGGTGCCAATACAAGCAAATTTCTGCAACAATGGGAGAGTTGCTAAGTTGGTGGTCTTACTGGCGGACTGCAAGTAGGTATACTTGTATGATTTTGGGAAAAAAAGGAAATAGGAGTAAAGCCTGCCTAAGCTTTAGCAAAACCGACTACGAACTCTAACAGGCGTGATAATGGGCCACTGTAGACGGAAGATGCATCTCAGGAAACTGGGTATAGAACACAATGGAGGATGCAGATTCACATATTGCACATTCTTCAGAAATATGAAGCACAAACTCACATAAGGATCAGGCAATGATGTCGGACCACAGAGCCATCTCATTTGATGTTCGATACGGATCTAAAAGAAAAAAGATCAGAAATACGTTGGGATTCCCAGAAACACGGACAAAGTAAAATAACAGGAATTGTAACGGGATAAACTAAATGGGAGGGTGCCCAACATACCGAAAGCTATTTGGGATGTAGAGTCGCAGCTCAAGCATTTATAATCAGCTCTTGAGAATGCATACGAAGAGGCGTGTACACCTAATTTGGTAGATGAAAAGGACCACGCCTTAGTGGTGCAAGGAACTTGAAATTTAAAAAAGGAGGTGAGAAAAGCCTTTAATCATGCCATGAGAAGGGATGATCCTGAATCATGGGATGAGTACAAGGCAAAGAAGAAAGAGCTAAAAGCAATTCTGCGACTACGTTAGATACGGGAGTCGTGGAATGTGATGAGCACAGCTGAGGTCAATAGACTTCAGAAAATTGTCTCCAGCGATCCAGTTTTCAAATTTAAACTCATTCGTGATAGAACGGGGGAGATTGTGGAGACACTGGATCGTACAAATGAGGTCTTCATGTAAATACACTTTCCGGGAAGACTTAAGTCCTATGCTCTGAGGAAACAAAGATCAAACAGGAGAGATAGGGCAGAAGCGGAACGGATAGTAACTCCTGAAGCGGTCAGTGGGGCGATAAAAACCGTTTTCCCCTTACAAGACCGCAGGACCGGGTTATATACATTACTTGCCTACGAAAAAAGCTACATACCGGTAACATAGAGAGGAACAAATGTGATGTTTCTTCCAAAACCGGGAAAAAAGGACTACACCGAAGCAGAGTCCTTCCGCTATATGGAGAGCACGGCGCTGAAAGAGTGTCCTTTGAATAGTAGAAACATTCATACAGAGCTGGCAGGTCTACGGAAACAGCGCTACACCAGGTGGTACGCTTTACGAAAGAGGAGATGCATAAAAATAATAATAATGGACATTGAAGGTGACTTCGATAAAATATGCTTCGAAAGTCTGAGAGTAGCCTTAAAAGAACGTAGGGTTAACCCATTATTGGTAAGACGGGTGGACAATCTGCTGAAAACTAGGGCAATAAATATTTAAACGGGAACTTCAAAACTTAGAGAAAGGGTTAGCAGAAGTTTTATAACCTATTCTGTGGAACATAACTGTGGACTATCTCCTGAAAAGACTTGAAGAGACTGGCGTCCACACTATGAGATATGTCGATTACATAGCAATAATGGCAAGAGGTAAATTCATGAACATCACAGCAAATACCAAGAAAAATGCTCTCAGAGTGGTGGAGCAGTCGTGTCAGGAACAAGGGCTCTCCATTAATGCGGATAAGACAGATCTAATCATCTTCACAAGGAAGAGGAGAGATCTGGAATTTTAGCCCTTGCCTCCTTCTAGTTCGGAGCTACATGTGACCACGAAGGTTAAGTATCTGGGTGTATACCTAGATGCTGGACTAACTTGGAACTTCCATGTGGAAGAGAAGATTAGAAAGGCGAAAAGGATGCTTCATCAGTGCAGACAAGTATGTGGACTAAGGTTGGGAATCTCGCCGAGGTCAGTATACTGGATATCGCATATATGATAGTTAGACCGATTATCACATATGTGTCAGTTGTATGGTGGAAAAAAGCCACCCAGAAAACTATAAAGAAGCTGTTAGATAGGGTATTATGTCTGGCATGTTGGGCAGAAACAAAGAAGGTGAGGAATGGCTTCATCCTCTTCTTCATCCATGCAGCTTCTACAAAAGTCGTTCACGAAAAAGCCCAGGATGCATGCCTATTAGACAGTGTTCAGAGAGAAATCAAATTCTTAGAGGGTTTTAAGTTAGAGGGTTTTTTTTTTGCTGCTACTTATGTTGATCCACTTGCCCACCTAAAATTTATACTCTCGATAGCATTCAGCTTAAATTTTAGTTTAAGTAGTATACCTAAGGTGCCTTTGTCCGACGAAATGGGTAAAGTTGTTCCTATTCTGGCGAGTTCATCGCTATGCCCCGGCACCCAACAAAAATGAATATTGAACTGCTCAGCCATCTCCGTGAGAGACGATTGGCAGTCTAGAGCTACCAGAGAATTTATGGAGATCGATTCCAAGGATTTGATAGTTGCTTGGCTGCCCGAAAAGATATTCCTAGCAGATATCACTTTTTTTTAAGCCAAGATGAGACTTCTTTGATCGCTATAATTTCCGCCTGAAACACGCTACAATGATTTGGAAGTCGGAAAGAGAGTTTAAGATTAAGACTGTCAGAGAAAACATAAAACATCTCCACCAACTTCGTCTTTGGTTTGTGGGCCGTCAGTGTAGAAGTGAATCGACTCATCTTCTAAAAGTGCTTCTTCATTCCAGAGTGATCTGGAAGGAATGGTGACGACAAAGTTTTTTTGGAGGCGTGGCCAAATTCGTTCCTTGACCATTGTAGGCTAGTTTTGAGGCAAACGGCCGCAGTTACTGGCTTTTGCTTGCTTAATATATCCAGCGGTATCAGATGAAACATAATGTCCAGTGCCACAGAGGGATTTGTGCATATAGCAACGATTATTGACAGACAAACTGTACGTTGGACCTCACTTAAATAGTCGCGGTTTATAGCTTTTTCTAAGTCTGTCCACCAAACTATCACCCCGTATTTGAGTATTGGTCTAATAACCGAGATGTAGTCAGTGAGTTATACGAGGTTGTAGAACCCATCTGTAATGGAATAGCTGTTTTGCTATTACATTAGTCAATTTGCGACCAAAGTCGAATACAATCAACGCGGATACTAGTCTAATAATCGAAAGACTTACAAATATCTTGAAAATTTCAGCTGTCAAGATCAAACGCTGTCAAACTCATTTCACTAAGTTCAAAACCATCTAGATTTATCGCTTATAACTTTATAACGTTAAGTTGAGGATCCGTCCTGGTGAAATCCATGCTGATTAGTTCCAGAAAGATCACCTGTCAACTGTCAAAGTCCTATCAAAACTCGTCCTAACTTGGTCGAGGACAAATATGATTTTCTAAATCCGTTGGAACACCTCGTATCTAGTGTAGTCTTAACAGAAGAGCTCGTACTTACAATTTTATCCAACACGTAAACCAAACAGTGGTTTGTCAATGGGTCACAATTTTTTTCAGAGTCAATATTAATTCTTTTTTTTTTTTTTGCTAAAATAAGAAAGTGAAATGCTATATGTTTGTAGTCGCAGTAAAAATTCAGTTGCTTCTAAAACCAACATCATCCGCTAATCATCAAAGTCAATAAACAAAAGGATTACGTCGCAATCATAAAACCTTGAATCCACAACGTCTGTTCCATTACATAACACACGATAGAGGTGTCAAAATGTTCCCGTCAGTCGCCCTCTTCACACATAAAACAAAAAAAAAAAAATAACAACCAAACCAATGGTGGCGCCAAAGTGTCTTCGAAATATGAATTTAATAACCGCATTATAACAAGCCGGCCCCCCGCAAAGCCATTATGCTAGCTTCACATTCCTCAAATGGCAATGTGACAGCAGCATAACCACCAACAAGTGCTCATTCCACATGCACGCGATGCGAATTCCATCTAAAATCGTTTCTTAGGTCCCGCGCAGCTATAGATACAAACATACCTACATATGTACATTGAACGGATTCTCCATTTAAATTCAGACAAGCGACTCGAAGCGATTCGATGTTTGATAACGAAAAACGCGAGCAAAGTCTTGGGATTGTGTGGAGTTTTGTTTTTTTTTTTTGCTTTTTTGTCAGAAGATACACGGGTTTGTCGGTTGTATACATACATATAGCTTTGTATGAAGATTAATAACCCGGCTGTCAGAGATGCCAGGTGAGAGTCAAGAAACACTTGAACGAGCGAGCGTCCACCACACCAGAATTGTGAATGCTTTCACCACTTAAGAAAATCTGGGAAACACAGGCAGCAACCAGCGAACAAGCTCTAGATTAAGAATCGAGATGTCGAACACGATCATTAGGCATCGAATCGGAAGTGAGCACTTAGGCCGGCAAGTAGGTACTATACAGTCAAAGGCCGCCCCCCATACAGTCTCTCAGTCTGCCCGGTCAGAATCGATTCCATTTCATTTATCATTTTAGTACATATGTACTGATGTACGTATTGATCTACTTTTTCGGCGGCGCTGGCTATAACCGAGTTCGCCAGTCTAAAGTGCATTTCGATTAGAGATTCGGGTCATACACGAGCAAATGAAATCGAAGCAAACAGTTCGCACTCTCCTCGGTTGAATTGTGAGTTGTGTGTGTGTGTGCTTTCTTTTGGCTTCAAGAGATTATTTCATTAAATTTAGATTATTGTACTAACTGGTTTCGACGAGTGCCTAACTTTCTGCGTTCTACTGTGTGCCTGAATCGGGGTCAACGATTTTTTATGACATCGTGCTATCATTGTTGTCCACTCTATGTTGTTTAGTGGAATAGTGGAAACCCAAAAACTCAAACCCGAGCCCCAAAAGAGAAATAAATTACGAATGGAAGCCGCGAACCACTGAAAAATCGCGCTAAACACTAAAAATAAAAAATAGAGAAAGTTACCCATGAAAAATGTTAATGAAATCGACATTGGCCATGGCCGTGATCTTGTGTACATTTTGTTCGTGAACTCTGGCTATTAGCCGGTTTTGTGCAACAGTTGGACCCAAATTAATTGCACAGAGCTTTGGCAATTTGGCATCTCGAACAGTGGTATCAGTGGCTAAGGTTGTCGACATATACGGTTTAGCTACACATTCATGGCATCATGAAATTGGCTAGTATCTCATAAATATGTACGAAGCGTAGGCGTCGTTATGTCGTTCATGTGCTGGAGCGCTCTCGGTACTCTGTTTCGTTTCTTGCTATTCTAATTGTCTGTCTAGATTCTTGGTTTTATATTCTAGCCGATGTGTGCGATGTTAAATGCATGTTCGGCCACAATTTGCCAGCTTGGGCAAATTTTACTGTTAAGTTAGACAATGAGTTTGATTATGGAGATTTGTGCTTTTTTTTTTTGAAGAATAAAACCGATTTGTTATTCATTCATGACGTATGTCAGTCAGTTTCTCACCTACGTGTTTACGTAAGTGCTGCTGGTAAATGTTGGAGGCGATACTCGAGTAATGGTCGTAATAGCAAGTGGGTGTTCGCATATGATATAGGATAGGGATACGATGAGATTTTTATGAGTTCGTTATGCAATTCGCACAGTAATGCCAACCGAGGTAGATTTAATGCGAGGAAGAGTACGGCTTTGACAGCAATTTATCAAGTATTTACATGCATGTGACAATAAACGTCAATTGGATTCGATTGGGTTCAACGTGTGTAACATCTTGATTGTGGGCAATAAGCGATAAGAGATTGTTAAGTATTTTCGATGAGTTGCATACCTCAATACGATCAAGAGCATTATGTGTTCCGTGGGAATCAGAATCATATATAAGAAGAATGACTAGCTTACAGTTAACTTACATAAGTTTTTGGCAATCTTCACTATTAGTCTTTCACGAAGTTTATGATTACAGCGCGTAGTTTCGATGCGGTCAAATATCGACAAGTGTTTTCTTTTTCGGGTTAGGGCACTCTTAGCAAGTGGTCCATTCTTGTCAATAAGTTGTCTACAGACTTTCAGCAAGAATGCCTCTAATTTCTTACAGACAGGAAGCATACCGTGCCACACACAATTGTGTTAATAGGAAACCCAATCATCAATCGAGGACGCGGGAAGACCCAACGCAGATTCAGATACTGAGAAATCATCCTCTGAGCCTTCCTTAGCAATCTCATCGGAGATGTTATTTCCCTGAACCCCAGACAAGAGTCAAATAGTTCTGCCTTGCGAACTAATTCAAAGAGTTCTTGTATACTCGAACTATTTTGGAACGGGTTAAAAGCCTGACTGTCGTTACAGACGTAGATACTCAAACCCCGCCTCCTAATCTTAATAATATAGTCGGCTGTCATTAGGATAGCATAGATCTCCTTGAAAACAAGAGGAATGCTTACCTAACGAGTAGTGAAGTCTAATGTTGTTGGTCTCCACAAGGACACCAGCACCGGACTCTTGACTAGTTTTGGACCCATCTGTGAAGATGTGACTACAGCCCAAACCAGAATCAGACTCTGGCCGAAGTCAGCACTGATCGCAAGGAAAGTCGACTCTAAATTTTCACCGCAGTATACACTGCCAGAAAACTAAACGCTCTTTGGATGTCTTGCCCAAAGAAGTTTCGTATCCAGGATAACTCCCAAATTGTTCGCTTCATTGGAGATCTCGATAGTGACGCCTTTTAGCATTGGCTCAGTCAAACCTGTCAAAATACTCTTTCTCGTGAAGAAGACAACCTCAGGTTTCAAAGGATTGACCAAAACCCATTCATAGTGCACCATTCATCGACGATGTATCTCAGCAAAACGGAGTACGCCACTATCCTCAATCCTGTATATATAAAAATAGAAAGCACGTACTACGTAACCCACGTATTCCCAGCCAACAGAATTGCACAGAGAATATGATTACCATTAATTCTGCACTGGAAATATATACTGATGGGTCTTCGACAAGCGAGGGTGTCGGAACTGGACTGTTTTATAGTCTATCTTGGCGTAAACATGTCTTTTAGACTATCAGACTATTGCAGTGCATTCCAAGTGGAAGTTATGGCTATTCATGAAGCCACTGACTGCCTGTCGATGAGATCGATATCGAGTGCGGACATAGTCATTTACACCGACAAGGCACTTATTAAAACACTTGAATCACGAATAATAAAATCTAAATTGACAATATCGAGCATCTCTGAAGGAGATAAAGGATAATTGTAATTTCACTTTGTGCTGGGTTTCTGGTCACTCACTCGCGAAGCAGAAGAAGAAGTCAAAAGTTGCACTAAACAGGAGCTCTCAACTGCCAAAGGGGAATTGAAATGGCAAGATACAATATCTCTGCATTACCTCAGGCAAATGTCAGATGTCTTAATCTGGATACGTGCAATCATGCTAGGCAAATGTGGCCACAGTTGAGCAAACGTAGAACAACTACATAATCTGCTATTCATCAGCAGACCACTCATATGTACATGGTCGGACTATTGACCGGTCATTGTGCGTCTTCAGGCTTGGAATCCCGACTAACGACTACTATTGCACCTATATGGAAAAAGAAGAGAAAGAATCACCATTTCACCTTCTCTGCAGCTATGCTGCGTTATCCTCATCAAGAAAGCAGACTCTGGGAGAATACTTCTTCGAGGAGCTTTAAAAACATTTCCGATTCGGATATAAATAAAGTCTGCAATCTCGTCCACAAATCAAAATGGTTCCAAGAGTAACGGAAGTAACCGGGTCTTGTGGTAACACAAAAGATCGTTCCTGGTCCAAGTGTATCCTACCGTAAACGGAGGATAGCCACTTAACCTAAACCTAAACCTATGTCAGTGTTTTTGGCACACAGTTACCAATTGTCTTTGCTGGAAGTTGCATCTTAAACTTCTATTTCACTGCAAGTTCAATTAGTCTGTTGGTATTATATCTGGCTTCGGGGAGAATTCTGCAGTTCATAGCCGAATATAAGGAATGATAAGATAGTGATCGTGCTTTGTTCTAAAGTCGGGCGTGTGCCCATTTCGAATATTTGAAAGACTATTTTTAAATAAGGCTTAATAGCTATGCGATAGATTTGGAAACAATAACTGGGTCATAATGGTTTCTCTTCTTATGGTAAGCTACTAACTAAAGAATTCATGTTTAATGTGATGTAAGAATAAACTTGCGTCCGGTCCTTAGTTTTTACCAGCGAGTCAAGCTACGATTTTGAAATCTTCGCCTTAAGTGCAAGTCGTAACCCAATGCAGTCTAAATTGCTGTCTGAGAAATTTGTAGCTCCAACATAAGCCTAGATCTACAGATGCGCACAAATGATAACATGTATGTACATACAAAATTATCTAGTATAAGTATCTTTCTATGTACAATACGATTTCCACAAAACTAAGACTACCATCGAAGCGCTGTTGCGAAGAGTCAGCTCGTAGGTAACGCGATCCAAAAATAAATATTGCCTTACATCGCTCACTGGTCTACATTATAACATGGCTATGTGCTGGCATTTGGTTTTACCATAACTGCTGTGCCTAGGAATTTATTTATATAATACGGAAGCTGCTGTGACTGGAATGCCAAATAAGGCCTTAATGACAGGCTCATTCATACAGAGAACGTAACGTTTCGCAGTGGTTCTAATGGCCACAGGCATGAATAAGAACAAATTGAAATTGTTTATCGAAAAATTCAAAATCATTGCGAAGGTGTTGCTCTATAAATAAAATTAGGACAACAAACAATCGAATTCGGTTCAATTAAATCGATTTGTGTAACACCGGATTCGGATGTGATATTTAATGACCAAACACAATGCTGCCTATTATTGGCGATTTGGCAACCGCAAGTCTATTAATTTTGTCGCAAAGTAAACGCAATGTGTTGCCGCAATTTTATTGTTTTATTGTCATTTCTTAGGGGTGTTGCTTTGTATAGGCACAACTATTCGGTGCAAAACGTTTAGCTGAGGGCTTTCAAGGTCCAGCCTTGGGAATGCATTCAACGTCCCAATACGGTGTCCAATTTTGCATGGTCCAATAAATTGTAAACAGTAGCAGTAGCGGTAGCAATTGACCGACAGTCACAATTGATCTTAATGTAGGACATGAACTAAATGGTAAATCAAATTGCATTGTTGAGCCGGTTGAGCGTAACGCATGTATAAAGCGATTCCATGGTCAAGGTATGCGTGACACAGTGACATATGTAGAGTAATTAATTTAACTGTTCAAACGAATTGACTGGATCGTTTGTTAATTGGAGGGTTATCAATGGCTACAACAGGTAACGCGTGCCTAAGTCAAAACAAGGCAAAATGTTGACTTGCGTCTTGAGTATGCATGACCGTTTTGTGTTATATTTATGAAATGTTTTTTTTTTTTTTACAAATGATTACACAATCAATGTAACAAATTGTAAACGATTTAGGACAATGTGTTCTTGAACTTATTCTCATGCGCAGTTACTTTAGCGGAGGAGATTTCAATTAAGATGGAGGAGCAGCTCCTTGTCACGCGTTCATTACCGCTAAGACAGTTTAGTGCGGAAAGGACGAAACAGGGCCACGGTTGATATAAAGCTCGAAGCCACTATGGTGTGGTCTTGTGATAAACAGCTATACACTAGCTGTAAAGGGAAGATCCTAGACTCGATGCTTCTAAGGCAGGTCCTAGTGTAGTGGTAGACAGGCAATACCAAAGGCAAAAGGCAAGATAACCACAAAATACGTAGGCAGTAAGGAAGGACACAATGACAGACAGACAGGAATAAAGACCGCAGGTAAGACCACCACAAATTTCGATATCGCTAAGGCAAGTTCTTGTGCGGAGTAGCGCAAGACTTTGCGAAAAGTGGTAGCCGAAGCTAAGAGGAAATAAGGAACATTCTCTAAGGTTATGGAAAATTCGCCGAATAGGTGGAAGGTAGAACCGACTGTGCAATACAGCGGGGCAGTCAATATTTTGACATTTGTTCCTAGGTCTAACAATTGGATGATACTTAAAAACGTTTCGAAGTACTAATTAATATACAGCATTATAACAAGCTGGGAGAAACTTTGGGTGTAACTTTGTTTCTGATTATAATTCCGAGATTCTAAGGCGTCACTATCTGGATCTGGATAATCTTCAACCTACAACTGAACACTAAGCAAAGATGCCTTTAAGAATGCACGTAGAACGAACTGGAAAAATTTCGGCAAGGAATTAGGTATATCAGGAGGATATTATCCACTAAAGGATTACAACAGCAGTTATACAGTAGATGACGGATATAAGAAAAACACGCTTATAAGACACACTTTCTAAAATACCATGCACTTTCCCATTTAGTTACGTGTTAAATTAATTTGATATAAGAAAAACGTTTATAAGAAAAACACTGATATAAGAAATTTATTTAAAAAAAATGCTATAATTGCATGAAAAATTAAACGTGTATAAGAAAGTTACCATACCCTTCGTATAAACACCCTAATGATGCGACGTGTAACTCTGTGCATACATATGTACTACATTTGTGAACAGATCCTTATGAAATTACAAATGAAATTCACTGACAGAAATGACAGATGACAATGACAGGACGAAATACAAAGAAGCGCACGGTCTCCGGCGAACAGCGCTAAGAGATCTTTACTTTATAGGAAATTTTCTTTCTTGTATTTCTTATATCAGTACTTTTTATATAAGAAAACACTGATATAAGAAAGAAATGTTCTGGATTTTTTGACTTTCTTATATTCTTCATCTACTGTAGATGTATTTATTGAAGACCACCGGCGGTCTTACTAATTCGTTCGAAAAATCTTGAGTCTTAGCTAAGATAACAACACTGGCATCTAATATTAGGAAACGTGATGGTACCTGAACCGATTCGGCTCTCATTTTTTGTGAAAATTCCTCCCTGCTTCTTAAAACAGCGTATTGACAACGACATCATCGGGAAAGCCAACCGTCACTGGGCCCATTTGGATACATGGATAGTGGTTAAGAGCATTTAAATGGCCTATGCTAGGAGTAGAACACTTTCACTGATAGAGATTAGTCTCGCAGTGACGTATGGATTTTATCTGACATCATTACTGAGCACTGTACTTATACGGCGCAGAGACGAGTAAGAATTCGAGGCTATCCATCATCAGGATCAATTTTCTATCTGGGTGATTCTAAATCGGTGACACATCAAGCCTAAAATCAACGACAGAAGGATAAAAACTATAAACTGTTGCTTCTTCATCAAGCTGGAAGATTAGAACAAAGTACATAGAGCAGAAAGATTCCTAATCAACTGTCTATTTGTTATTGGAACTCAGGGTAGTCAGTTGTGCCAACAATTGGTATAAGTGAGCAATGACCAACGATATAATGCACCTAGATACTTAACCTAACCTAACAACTTTCTTCACTATCATAAGCAGGAATGATGTTACACTGATTGATCTGTATGACTCCATTGGCTCCTTTTTCTCCACTTATGGTATGCATACCTTTAGTTGTCTTAACTAGATATGGTAGTAATGTTCTTGCCATTGCTGTAAAATCGGTGGTTTAATGCCATCTACACCTAGTAACTTAAAGTGCTGAAAGGTGCTAAATGTCTATTATATTCTACCCCGAGAGCGGATAGCTCCTACTATTTTTTTAGGTCTCAATATGCTATACCATACTATTTTACTCGTCCTTAGTGTAGCTGCGATTTACGAGCTATCTTTTAAGAGCTAACTTGTTATAGCTGCCTTTGTTTCTTCGTATGAAAGACCTTACTTACTTCCTTACTTATGTGGTGCTAAAGTTCGGGGTGAACCTGGGCCTCAACCAACAAGCCTCTCCAGTTAGCCCGGTCCTTAGCTAACTTTAGCTAAGTCATGCTATACTATTACATACAAAGGGTATCAGCAAAAGTTCAAATTGATAGTCTCATCAAAGACTCGGCATAATAATCTAAGTATTTGTATAACATGTATTTAATTAATTCCAGCGGTAATTAGGTGCCTCGACTGATTTTATAACTATTTCCATTTATAGTGTGTCAAGTGGTTTAAATAATAGCCTCAATTGGCCTTTTGAGAATTCAAACGATAGAAAAAACAATTTTCTTTTAATTACATTTGTTGCGATGAATATTGGAATTCAGATTATTCTCAAACGTTTGATCAAAATTTGTTAAGATCAGCATTAAACAAAGGAAGATAATGGCCTTCTTCACAGCGCAATGTACATAACTTAGAAACGACTTTAGCGTGCTTGTAAATTCAGCAACAAAAGCTAAGAAATCGAATGGAACTGGTTCATAATTATCTGGAGATGTACCATGTACATGAGGGATACATCCTTATTATATCTAAACTAAACCTACTAAACGGCTCAGCGGTTAGGGCATTGGACTACTATATGGCCATCTCTGCATCCAGTAAAACAAATTCTAACCAAAAGCGGAACAGATGTCTCTATAAATACATTAGCTTTTGGTGTTCTCATTGGCTAATGAGATATCCAATGTCTTTGGCTGTGCGCTTTGTTTTGCTCATTAGCAACAGGACGCTCTCAAAAGTGCGATGGCCTAGCCATGTGGGCACCTTCTAAATATGCTTTCTAAATGTAGTTCTAAACGTCTTTTAATGAACAAAATTAAGTTTTCAGCCCCACCTTCAGTCACAGCAGCAATGTTTTCGACTGACTCCAATGAGCACTAGTTGGAGTCTTCACATAACCAGCATGACCGATTGATTTTTATTTTATTATCATTCTAAATGCTAAAAAGTGCAATGACTGTAATACCCTTATGCAAGTTGTAGGTATGACTTTGACAGGTAAACTTTCAACATTTGAGCGAGATACGAAATGTTATTCCGAAGTCACATCTTTGTGAAGTTGTCTTACAGTTCAGTTGACTTATTTTGCATTTTGAACTTGTCCTAAAAGCCAATTCTATAAAGAAGATTAGCAAGTTGAACTTGACACTTTCGTAGCTGTTTAGACGATCGATTTGTATATCTGACAACTTGGCACACTTTTTTATTACAAGACTCTTTTTCCGGGGAATTCCGAAACCCAGCGTTGAAAAAATCCCAACAAGTTATTGGGAACACCTAACCATGTTGGTAAAAGTGAAGAAGAAATTTACCATACGTTGTCATGTGTCACTGTAGTTATCGCATGACAAATTATCATCTTAAAACCTCAAACCAATCACATTGACATCCGTCACTTCCTGGTGTTCACGCACTCTGCAATATCTAACCGAAGAAGTGAAAATGACAAAAAAAAAGAAATCGCTTGACCACGAAATAATTTGCTTACCATTCAATCAGCGGCCAATTAACCATTACTCCGAAAATGGTAAATTAAATTCACCACACTGCCCCATTTTCCACGGCGGCGGTGGCGGCGGTGCGGAATGCCATTAACCTAAAGTTTATTAGGCCACTGAATACGGAACTGTGTAACACAATTGAAGTTTTACTAAGTAAAACAAATTCTCCAAGTTCAAGGGAACCTGCATCGTTTTGTCTTCATTCATTCCAGTTCCAGATTATGCTCTGACTCTAGAGCTCTGTCAAGAGTGGTATTGTCTTGTCATCAATTAAAATGCGGCCGGGCAAACAATATCGCGACGACAACGTGTCCCAGTTTCATCGTTTCGGGCCGTTCAATACCTATAGACAGATGCCAATATATAGTGCCGCTGCCACAAGTGCAGTGCGTATTTTTTTTTTTTTTTTTGACAATACCCTGAGCACGCGTGCTTCGCTTAGTTGCGATGTGAGTGAGGAAGTTCTGCTCCAGAACGTGCCACAGCTACATAGTCTGAGGCAGCGTGGGCAGTTCAAAAGAAACTACTACCGAATATTCAGCAAACGTTTTACTCCAGAAAGAAACAACTATCGTGGGCAGGAGAGCTGGAGCGCGTGTATGCATTTTGAACGCATTTTTTGTACATTGCACTTTTTTTTTTACCTTCACTGTATGCGATCGCGATGGAAGCGCTATGAGAGAGAGCAACTTCCTGATATGTGAATGAATTCCTGGGATTTGCTACTGAATGAGTATGAGTCGGTGGTGTTGGGAGGAGTGGGAACTCTATGGGGGAATTAACGGAATTAGTAAGAGTTCTCTTCCAATGGAAAATAGACTAACTGGACTTGTGGCCCGCGCTTGGAATAGTAATGTGACGATGGTGTCTCAGAGCTGCTCACAGTTCAGATGGAATCGTGTGTTTAAAATTAGCAATGAGCAGATAAGTAAATGTGGACTATGGGATTAACTCCAGAAGCAGGGAACACGAAATGTGAATTGGTTTTCAATTTTTGCGCGTTTAAATTGGTTAAACAAATCTACATACGAACGAGACTTCACTTTTATGTTTTAAGACCTTTCAGTGGTTTATCTCTGCAAAGTGCTTCTGTCCTGGTATGTGCCTGGTAGGGCAGAGTGGATTTAATCTATGGTTATTTGCTTAGAGATTTGAGTTGTGTTTATGTATGGTGTACGTTTAATGCTTTGGGTTTTACATGTGTACATCCGACAGCACACTTGTCCTTCAATGATCAGCTACGTGATGGTTGTTGGATGAATTATCTTTATAACTGTGTAGTTACCTGGAAGTAATTGGCGTTCAAATTACTACTCAAACACTAGACCCTCGCTTTATCTCTAACAGGCTAGCTACAGTAGGTATCTATCATCCATTCTCGGCATAACCAGAGGTCATAGCGAGATCTTGGTAAACTAATGAAAGCATGATATGGGGGAAGTTGTTCGTTCGTTGTTAAATTGTCAGTCCCAGGATATCCGTTTCTCGAATCGCTAGTTGCGATCGCGACAATGGAAGGAACTTAGCGAAAATTTAAGGAACAGCATCAAGAAGAGTCTTTGCCTGAAACACGGCAGCCTTCAACTTTCTTCGATCCCAAGCACGCTACTTTCAATTGTCTAGCGTAAGAGTTTTGGCATCCGCGATATCTTGATCCTTAAAACGGAGGTTCGGTCTTCCTTGTCGTCTCGAACCTGGGGGATGTGATTCGAAGATCCTTTTTGCTGGAACATTATTCTACATTCGCTCGATGTAGTTGAGCCAGTGTAGTCGAGGTGTTTTGGATTTTTGGACTACATCCACATCTTGGTACAGCAAATAGAGTTCGCGGTCGCGACTGAATATTCGACGAAGAATTTTTCTCTCGAAAGTATTCAATATTTGCTCTGCTTTCTTTCTTATAGTCTAGCACTCGGCGCCATATAGGAGAACTGGCAGGATCAATATTATGTGAAGCATGCATTTCGTCTCCCGAGTTACGGGTTTTGAACCCTGGCCAAACCGAAGTAGCAGCATCTTTCTAGGGTAAATCTTCGTCTACTAAGGTGTCATTCGTGGAGTTGATATTTAATCCGAGGTTGGTAAACTTCTTAACCATTTCGAAGTAACTGTTGCCAACAGGTACATATTGTACCTGATTTTGTCCTCATTTACTTCAAGGCCAACTCTTTTCACCTGTTCTCCAGTTGCCGTAAAAACCTTCAAGCGCCATCTTGCTGGGAGCGACCGATGATAGCGATGTCGTCTGCATATCCCAGCAGCAGGACAGATTTGTTGGACATAGTGCCTTCCGTGTTGACACCTGCCCTGCGCACTATCTGCTCCAGCACAACATTGAAGAAGTTACATGCTAGCTCATCTACTTGTACATGTTTGAAATAGTTCGGAGGAACTGTTGGACATTGCAATGTGTATTTTCCAGCGTTACGCGGCACAGTTGGACAGTTTTGACAGGATATCGAATTTGGCCAACGCCCTGTGGAGCTCAAGACCATAAATGTTATCATATGCGGCCTTAAAGTCCATGAAGATATGATGAGTCTCGACGTGATGTGAAGGTCGATCATCGATCTGCCAGGCCGGAACACACACTATTACGTGCCGATTAGTGTATTGCAGAAAAGCTTAAGGCGTTTATACAGTACCCTGGATAGGTTCTTATATGCAATACTAAGCAGGAATGTACACCACCTCTTCAAAACTGACAGATAGGATGGCTCCTTCATTGACTGTATGCGGGTGCTCTTGATGCCCATTAAGTAGCTGCTGGATATGCTACTTAAACACATCCATCTACTACTCCCTGTGCTTCGGTGACCAGGTTTCCTTACTTATAATTTTTCTAAGAGTATGGAAAAACTGTGCAATAACAGACAGCTCTTCCTAGTTTCCTTCATCTCAATTGCTACTATCTAACCACACGAATTGCAACTAGTATTTCCTCATCACCAGCTAACTACACTTTAAGGATCCAATCCGTTACTATGTCTAATAAACTAAATATAACATGCCAACACAAACAAATAAATCCAAACGCAATATCACTTTAATTGAATTCATCTACTTATTACACTCAACTCTTTCCGGTGCACTTGATCTCAAGCTACTTTCTAGATTCTTTCGGAAATTAAAAATATTTTTGTGTTCTTCGGCCGAAAATTAATCAAACAGACGTTACAGCGCACCAGAGAGTGAACCTCTACGATAGTAGGCATGATACTGTTAGCTTTAATGATCCGACATAAACTTAATTTGCCAGTAAATCAAATTAGTACTTCCTGTCAATTTGATGTTTTTTCTTGTTATTATTATTAGCATTGTGTGTTGAGTTGTGTTGCCTTGTTATTGTTACACGTTTAACTACACTAGTATCGGTCGGGTCTGACAGCGAATAACTCATCTAATAACGGAAATTTATTCATTGCCAGCCCAGAGTCCTGTCCTAACAAATACTGAAAGTCATAAAATCTAAACGTATCGCTTTTAAACGGGACGAGTTAGTAATAAAAATCAGTATCGCTGGATCCATCACGGTGTTGTAGATGTGCATATGTACACATTATTGTCTAAAGGAAGATCTAAACCACGGTTTAGGTGGGTACCCTCTGCAGTCGTTGTCATGATCATGACAGAGATCCATCAACAGCGATCAATATCTCGTTGCGGTTATATCTTATAGGTACCTCACCGCACACGTAAAGCGCCAATGTACAAGTGTAGTGAGAAACCGATTAATATTTATTGACAGGTTGTAAACAAATGTTGACGGCCAGTGTTACACGATGTCTAATGGTAGACGGCGCCATCGGAAGACAAGCCTACCGAAAACCTGTCCACTGTCAAATCTGTCATCAGTCCAAAAATACAAGCAAGCACACAGATCGACCCAAAAAAAGCCGCACAGTTGGTCTGGTTGGGTGCAATAATTTCCGATAGAAATGTGCTAAAAAGGGTTTAATGACTTGTTAAGTAATAGGCTGTGTATCTGTGTATCTATTACTCGTAGAACGGCGACAATGTTTGGATTATAACAGGTGTAGCCTCAAGAATTTCTCTTCGACTATGTATCTGTAATTGCCATGTCTGCAGATACGGATAGGTTAGAATAGATTGTAGATAAATGCGGTTATTGTGGCAGTCTTAGTGTTAGATATTGACAGATTTGTGCAGCAATGGCATTTCTCTTGTTTAATGATTCATTTCCATTTGGATAACCGGAGATGCTAATTGACAGAGAAGAAAATTTATTGAATAACTGCAGTTATTGCATGAAGCATGAAGTAAAGATGACATCATGGTTTTTAATTATGCATAATACCCAAGCACTTTAATGACGACTGTTGTTTTGATAACTGATTGGTAATTGCGAGAAGATAACACAAACCACGGATAGAACTACGAGGGATCATTGGATTGGATGATCTTCATCGCCGATAACGTCACAGACGTGACCATAATCTATTCTAAGAAATGATTCACGATCCATTGAATAAACCTGTTGAATTTGTCCTTCAATGCTCTAAGCAATCGTTCTAAGAAGATGGACAGCTTAATTGTCGACCAACAACATAGAATTTGAAAACATTTAGACAACAAGTGTAACTATGAGTAATGAAATCAGCAACAGTCATTTTGAACACCTTTGGATTTTAAATTCAACACGAAGAATGAAGAATGAGGCGAGACGTGAGACACTATCGAAATTTTTTATGGGATTGTGGAATTTATTTGTGTCTAGCAATAAATTTGTACCCAATCCCACAAGGGTATATTATTCATTTTTATACAGAGTTTGTAAAATGATATAATAATCGACCTGCAGACATGTACGTCCCTATGATAATGGTTCCTTGATTCTCACTATTAATGGAGTTTTTACTTTTAGTTTTGTATCCCCACAATCACTCTTAATCAAATTTGAATAGAGGTTTGGAGCTCTTTTAGGTCAAAGTTCTCTCAGTGCCTGCGAACCCATAATGTTTAGAAGGTGCTTCAAGATATCTGCAAACGCTCGTTGACTTTGTTTTAAAATTGCGGGATAATAAATGCTCTGAAATGTATCTTCAGGTAGTGTATTCCTATTGTATATCAATTGGATTGTATTCCTAACATTAACACGTACTACGAACGACTACATTGACTAACTATTTTTGGTACAAATTTGAAGAGGATGTATGACTTGAAGCGTATGCGGTTTCAACAAGATGACGCCACATGTCACTTGGCCAAACAACCAAGGTATTGAAGTCAAAGTTAGTTAGATTTAACGCTCCTAGGTTTTTTTTAAGCCAAGTATGTATGTACATACTCTATTTCAATAAGCCATAAGATTCTTTGGATTACCTCAGGAACGCCAAATTGATAGCATATCGCCGGATTTATGTGAAAAAGTATGAAAAATTGATTTCAGTGGATTCACTCGTGGGGTATCTACGGAAGATATTTAAATGGTGTTCCATAACGAATCGCATTGATAGTAATTTAACCCGAAATAAATTTTTCGATATCTCGAACACAGATTTATTTAAAAAACAAAAAGGGGCGCCCTTAATGACAACCCTTTGTAGCTACAGGAAAGTTTTGTTTTCGCGAAATATTTCGAACCCAAGATTTTAATTAAGGTAGGTAGGCAGTGTTGGGTTGCAAGTTTTTCATAAGGCACTAGGCACTGTATCGCGATCCCTAGAGAACCATTACGGTAACAAACCTAAACCACCTCTTCCATGCATTTAATCTCCCTACAAAGTTTTACTATCTCATTAATTTGGTTAGCAGACCCAACTTCCTCCAAGTTGTCAAAGAAATACTTTCCTATGTATTTAAGTCTACTCCGAACTATGCCTTGCCATTTACAGAGTAGATGAGTGATATCCTCCGAAATGTGAAGGTCACTGCAGTATGTCTATATGATCGTATTTGATAATCCTAATCTAATGGTATACATACATACCTGAATGCCTCAGAAGGCATTCCCCCCACATTTTTTCTGACCTAACATAGGCCCCGAGTCCTTAGACACGCTATGTCCTAATATGTTAGACAATTTTATGTCAGCCATATTGTTGATTCTATCGAGAATATTCCTATTAGCCACGCAGATTGGTGGTTTTACTACTCTAATTGTATCGCTTTGTGAAAGATCGAATCCTTTTTTGGCCAGTACATCGGCCCTTTCAGTTCCCCTCTATATCGCAGTGCCCAGATACCCAGCATAATCTGACACGGTTCTGCGTACATAATGCCCTGACCATAGTGCGGCAATTCCTGACCAATTAAGATTTTATGATGTTGGACACCTTAAGCGCAGTCTGACTATCAACGTAGATGGCGATATTCTTGTAAGATATTGATCGCATCTCTAGTAATTTCGCAGCTTTGAGCATAACTAGAACCTCTGCTTGGAACACACGGCATGTGTCTGGAAGTCTCAGGGCCACTTGCAGGTTTATGTCTTTCATCCGATTCATCAGGGATGTCGGGAAGTGATTCCGTAAGAATGAACATGTGTCTTTTATTGTTAGACTTGAAGAGCCCTACGTTAGGGAGCCGAAGCGCACTATTACCCGTCTATAACTACATATATTTGTAGCTCAAGTCGTAAAATATACAGAAATAGTGCAGTCGTGTGGGTAGTGCGTACAGCACCGGTAATGGCAATCCAGGATATTCTTTATACCTTGTTCAATTCGAATTCTTTATTTCCCAAGACTGTTAAGAGCCGATTTCATGTGTTTAGGAATTTTCTCTGAACTAAAATTACTACGTCATCCGCATAAGCAGTAACGCCTCCTACTCCTGTGCTAGTTAGTTCCTTAAGTATGATATCAATGACTAACACCCAGAGAAGTGGGGATATAACGCCTGCCTGAGGGGTTCCTCTAGTAACGGATTTCCTAATTGAAATAAAACCGAGAGACCAGTTGGTAATGCGATGCGATGTTGTGTAGTGATGATGAGCGATCTACTTCCTGAGAAAAACTGACGAAGTAATGACAATGAATGAAGAAGTGTGTATTCTTTGCATAGAATCATGGACATTCACCTAATGAGTGTTGCATTTAGAAAGTGATGGCTGTTGTCATACGCAGGACGCAGTAGCTACTACCCTTCGTTAAGAAATGTTCTCATATCGTCTTACGAAGCATCTAGATTACTCGCATTTCAAAGGAAAACCTCTCCATAAGAATGGACTCAGTTAGGTAGGAGAGTAGCGTAGGATAGTTAGACTGATGTGTAAAAACAGATTTCGTTCTGCACATGAACTCATCCTTAAATATGAGTTCTTGTGCTAATATGTTGATTAAGAAACATTAATCAGGCGTCTATTAGAACTGGAAAGAAATTTGCATGGAAACCAGTTAAAAAGATTCAAAACTTGTAAACTAAACTCAACACAACAGATGCGAATTCTTCATCAAAAATCATTAACACTTTAGACGCCATGGGAACAATACTATTTTACGATGTGAAGTGTGGGCATCCAGCAATCTCATGCCTAGCCATTCTCTTGTTCTACAAAGCCATATCTAAGTAGGGCGGCATCATAATAAGCCAGGCCCAATAAAACTACAACTATTTAAATTAGTCATAACAAAGTTGTTTATGTGTTCAAAGTGAATTCGAAAAATTCAACAAATTAATTAACACATAAAATAACAAAACCACTACACGCGACGATCACCTTTCAATGACCAATCTGAAGCACATGCAAAGCCTCCTCTTCAAGCTATTCAAAATTAATTGCTAATTTACGATTAAATATATCGATCAAGTGGCGGTATTGAAACGTGCACAACATATTTGATTTAAACTTAAATACTTGGCGCCGCCATTAGTATATCACTTGTTTACTCCATTTACCTTGAGGTTAATTTCAACTCCTTGTGCACAGATAAAGCCTAAACTTACGACGACTCGTTCTAATAGATTCTTTCCGTTGCTCTAGTTTTCAACAGCAATTGACACCCTAATCTCGATTGAAAGGTAAAATATGGTTACTCTTGTGGTCCGGTATTATTGTTTTGACTCTCAGTTGGAGGTGAACAGAAATTCCGTAGATCGATTGATCGATTATCTATTATTTGCTTTCACAATGGGATGAGTACTTTTCAAACTAAAAGAGAAATTTGGCGAAAGAATTATCGAAAGTTTTACTTTTGAAAATTGTTGACCTCCGCCAACGATGAAAGAGGCGCACACCATGCTGGCTATAAGCGTCTTAACTGACAGTGTCGGTGTCGTTGATTCGATCGCAAAATTTAATCCCACAACTGAATTTCATTGGAAATGCGATCGGAAGTCATTGAAATAAAATCGTATTCTGTTGGGATTTGTAGTTTGTCATAAAATTATTGTTTTGAAGGAAGGAATTCTTTTTTTAGAACGAAATCGGATCGCAGATCACTGATCGCTTAAGAGAAGTGAACCGTTCTTCAACTTTTACTTATTACTTTCTCTATGAAAATAGATTAGAATATGAAGAATGGATAATGCCTTGGCTATACAAGTATCGGATTACGAGATTGTATATTGTTGGTTCAAAGTTGTGTTGTCATAAGACAACACTTCCGGATCTTCCATCTATTGACAAAACTTGTAATAGGTACAAGACAGTATGCATCTAGGAACTCGTGTCGCAAATGACTGTTATTTCAAGTGATGCTCAGATACTTGGAAACATCGTCACGCAGTATAAAGTTATAGATACTTATCACTAATGCTGGAAGATGCAGTGAATATGACGATGCGTCATGATCGTCAACTTAAAATCAATAAGTGATCGACAAGTTGTGTCCAGCATCTGCCTAATCACATGTCGCTACCGATGAGGAAACGCATCATTTCCAATAATAATTTTACGATTCTTCGGATTACGACTTTGAAATTCTATTTCTTTAACGCCATGAATTTATGTTAAACTTCGATCGTCTAAACGTGAAGTCTTAGTCGTTCGGTTCTTACTCACAGCGTACTTACTACCTGCAAGGTGATAATAATTAAGCAAATTCGAATAACTTTTATGCAGAGTTTCGTAAACTGCAGCTAGTCTTATAGGCAAGAGAACCTTAAGCGTGAGTTAAATCGTTCTTAAACATTTTTTTTATTGTTATGCTTGGCATGCTGATACGCACGTACGGATGTGTATGCCGGGATAATTTGTGCCAAACCCAACAGTCTTGACTTTGTGTGGATGGAACCTTCTAATCCTTGGCTAAAAAGTAACCATAATTCCTTACCAAATTTATCCATAAAAGTCGAGTATGTACAGATTCGTCACACGAAAGTCGATATAATAGCAAAAAAATAAAAAAAATTCAAATATCCACGATTTTCAGAAATCTTTAGTCTTCTGAAGTAGACAACACAGCTGAATGGTTTCCGGCCCACAACAAAGTACTATGTACGACCTATTGCATATCTTTTGTGCAGTCCCCTAATAAAGGTGTATTGAACAGGAATTTGGATCCTAACTGAAATCCGGTTCTCATAGGAAACATAGAATCGCTTGAGGAAGAGATGCTGTCAGATGGGGTGATGAACACTTTATAAAAATATCTTAAGCTATCTTAAGCTAAGATTGTCACATCTAACGATATTCTCGGGTCTGCTTCAGGTCTGCTTCGAGAAATAGCAGGACATTCGTACTGGATGTGTTCAGTAGTTTTAGGGTTCTCAAAACATAGTCTACAGCTGTCAATATTCTTTAGATGTTATTTTTTTGGTATTTGAGAGAGCAAGTCAGTTAATTAGAGTTTCAAGAGGATTTGCAAACATTGTCAAACTAGTTTAGGTTCAAAGCTATATATGTATATAGATATATATTTTACAGATGCATGTCTAGGTTGCGCATATATGATAGCTATGGGCTGTCGAGCAGGATGCTTTCCGTGATTTGAACGGCAGCGCCACGTGGGCAGGTCGAGTCAATAGTTTGACCCCATCTACCTAAAGTACCGTTGCATTTCCCAGTAGAAGTCCGTTTCCGGTTTGGATTACACCACGTTTTCCTCGGTAGTTGAAATTCAGGTTCTCTGTTTTCTTTTCTCAATATTGGACTATGTCTGGCGAAAATAGCCCAAAAAGATGACCAGTATTCTTCCAGCGAAAAGTTTTCAGCACTCAACTCTTTAGCGAGTTCTATTGGAGGATGTCTTGAGCGTAGTCTCAGGGTGGTGGTGTTTCCAATATCTGCACAAAGGAGGACTCTCCGATTTCTTCCGATTTTCTGGAATTCTTTGATCAAGGCGTGCTTCCTTCTTAGATCAGGTGGAGCTATCTTGTAGAGCATGGGGTGCCATTCATTTGGGGTTGGTCTTAGGGTGCCAGATATTAACTTCATGATGGTCGATCTTGTTGGCTAAACTGGGGCTTCATATTCTGCAGTTGAATGAACCAGAGAGAGAGCAGAGGTCCGTACGCAATTTGCAGAGGCACTCCAAGAGGTGCCTGTCAGTTTTTCAATAACTTTGCTCCTTGTCTTTATTTTTTGAGAGGCCTTGGTTAGATGTGGCTTGTATGTTAGAGTTTAGTCTAAGGTGATACCCAGATATTTTGGAGTAAAGTTGTCTCTTAGGTATAAAGCGTCAAACAGTACTCGCAGTTCTCTTAGAGGCTCTCTGTGATGGAGATGCAAACATGTTGCTACATGTTCCAGGGTAGAACCCTGGGCTAAGACTTGGTCGGTGCAGCTTTTGGATTTTCTGAAGTCTGCTTGGTCGTCCGGGATAACTTTTTAAATATCAGTGCCTATTCGGTTCAGGATCATGCGTTCAAGCAGTCTTAGGCCGAATGATAGGAGACCAATTCGGCAGTAGCTTCATCTACAAATTTGCTTGGCTTGAGGAGCGCGATGATCTTTAATCTTTTGAAAAACATAGAAAACTCTCCAGATGAATAGGTACGGACATACCACCTTCTTACTTTTGAGCCGCTGTACTTTCGAAATTCTGAATAGATTTCGTCTGCGTCGGCTGCAGTTCTAAATATTTTAGAGGGCAGGACACTATCAACTTCGGGAGTTAAATAAGTGGCATGTGGTGTTACGTTTCTTCGTAAATTTTTGTACTCCTGGTTTATGATTTATGTGATTCTTCTTTGGATAAGTTAACTATGTATGTTGATAGCTACATTATTGGGATCAACGTTTGGTTTTCTAGCAGGCTTGAGCAGGCTTGAGTGTTTGAAGTCGACTCTGTTGACCGTGTCCATCCATTTCTGTTTTCTGTTGTCGCCCAGGCTTCTCATGAGCTCGTTCGCTAGATTAGGGTCTCCATTTGAACGGAACGGAATTCTCGAATCTATCGCTGTGTTCATTCCAATAGGGTATGTATTCCTGTTGGTATACACAACTTCGCCATTGCTATAAGGAGACCAGTAACTAGATCAAAGTTAGATGGTATTAGAGGTATGAATGGAATGGTGTTTTGGGCTTTCCTAGAGAATTGTTCCCAATCTGTCTTCTGGAAATTTTGTCTTACCTTTGGGATCGAGTCTACTATCGGGATCTTACAGCTGACATCTATTATGACAGGCCGATGTTTGCTATTTGGGAAGTAATTTTTGATTTTGCGAGATGCGTTTAAAGGTCCGTTTTCTGAACTTCTTACCCTATCTAGCTGAGTGGAAAGTGCCCTTGTCTTTGGAATTGAACACTAAGTGGAAGTCATGTGTGTCTCTACACTCGACTACCTCCAAGTCATTTATTTTATATCTGACGTAGGTGTCGGTACCGTACGATGTGTGGTTGATATCTAACTTATTTGCATCATCATCTATTGGGGTGTGGGTTTCCTGCGTCATTGCCACGTCCATATTCTCTTCTGCCAAAACTCGAAACAGGTAGTCTGACTTCGATCTGCTTATACTTTCTATGTTGATTTGACAAATACGGAGTGACTGTCCGATAGTCCTAGATCGCATGTGATCCATTTGATGCTTGTGAAGTTGAGTTTAGAGACCTTCTTTTAATTTTGATATCCCTTCTTCGTTATAGCCAGGAGATCAATTTTAATAAAAAGCGTTGACGTTTACGTTTGGCTTCCATTTGTTGTAGTTTATTTTGCATTACCCAAGAACTACTTTACATCCTATTCAAAGTTATAGGATTAAAGAGCTTGTTACCATTTTTGATCCAATTTCAATCTGGTTTTCCATCAGAGCGATTTAAGAGTTATTCTAGTGGGTGCGATTCGGAATGAAAACTTTGAAATGGTGATTTAGATTGATTTTATTTTGGTCCGTAATGCATACTGCTTGTAAGGAAAACAGTGAAATTTCGTTGAGAATATTAACTTGCCCCGTTAATTCTGAAACTTATGTCCCGGGGACTTATGTCCCTGCGCCTCCTTATGTGACACGCAGAAGTTGAAAGCGACTTCAACCAAGTTAGAGTGTACAAGTGAAAACAGTTAGCCATGGACCGGCCGAACTAGATAGGCTTGTTAGTGGAGGCTTCAGGTTCAGCCTGAACTATAGCGTCACCTAAGTAAGTAAAGTAGACCGTTACTTCACTGAGAAGAGAAGTGAACCTTCAACCGCAAGTTGAAGCATTGTCTGGAAGGCAGATATGCTAGAACTTTAGGTGCTCCCTTCAATGATTTCCGTACAAACTGTAGAGGAGTGGAAGAAACTGTGGTCCAACTTTTGTTCACCTGTCCCATTCTATCAGCTTTGAGAAGGAAAACACTTGGCTCTTCGAAGATCTCAGTGATTTAGCTAGACTCGACTTAACCAAAACCAAAAGTTTTGTTTCTGCGTCGAATTGGTTCAATATCTCAAGGGCAAATCATTTTACAACATGGGTTCCCACCGAAACTGGTTACCCTGTCTCTTATTCCGTATAGGAACTGTATACGTAGGTCCCGGTCCTGGTAATCCATTATCTTTCTTTTTTAATATCGTAATGAACCTTCCTTTTGGTCTAAGTGTACCCCTACCTGAGCGGAGACAGTCAGGTAACCCATGCCCATGGGCATTTTCTGAATATAAGAACATTCTTGAATTCAGTCCAACTAAATCCCTGTTGTTGACATCTACATATGTTTTTTCCATAGTATTTTGGCTATGTTTTATTAAAAAAATCCTACATATAAGTTATTATTGATCTTACAGGGTACCATCATCCTGTTGAGCGGCATCATCATAAATAATCCCTGAAAAGATAAATGATACTCTGAAGCATTTAATTTCCAATTAACCTGTCATCACTTTTATGAGGTTGCAGGTTTTTGGTGCATATAATACGGTGAGTGCTGCTATCAGAAGTTTACACATGATTTTACAAATAAGGAAGACATTTTATTGCCAAGGTATTTCTTCCTGGTATTACTGGAGTTATTACTTTTACGAAAAAAAATAAGCAATTAATTACATCTGAATGCTGTATTACTGCTTTCTGATATAATATCACTCAGAACCTGTCCATAAAACAGTTTAATGCAAAAAATTATGACAAAATTCCAAAAATAGGTATTAAATACTACATCCATAGTCATACCATGTATAATTGGATCACGAAATCTAACTGTATTGACTACGCAATTCGAATTAATTCCAATTAACAAGTTTTAAGTAAATCAACTCTTAAACCAAGGGTATTACTAAAAGTGATGCAAAACCTTTTATCGTGACAAAGCGGAATTCCCAATCCAACCAAATGGTGTCCCCATTTCACTGAAGAAGTTTACTTTTTACCCTACACGCCATTCTTCGATTCCCAGTAGACAAGTTTCTATGTATAAGGTTATTGTCACCTGTCGACAATAGACAAGATTAGCATCTTGCTAATCTCAGGTTCAACGCCCGCTGCTTTAGAATGATTTTTTTCTTTTTTAATTTAATCGAAATCATTTCACCTTGAACTTGAAAAATGAGTTTACTACATATATTCTAGAGCAGGGTTTTGCTGAAATGACAATTTTCATGGTTCATAATTCATTAATAGAGCTGTAAGCTATACCAGTATTATAGTATGTGGTTGGATCGATAGCTCTGAATTATTCAAAATACCTTTCATTAACTATTCTCTAATTGGTTTGTCTGTACCTGTGGCATGAGCTGATGAGCTGATGCTACGTAAAGGCATGCAAACAAAACCTTAAACCGGATTCTCATTAGTTACATGTAATAATTTAATTACACTTTATTTAATTGCAGCTTAGCAAATCGAAAGCTTCTTAGAACGAACATTGTGAATCGATATTATTTGGCGCCTTACCGCTGTAGGAATGGGTGAAACGTGCTGTTTCCAAAATAAGTACGATCAGGTGTACTGGTTTTTTGTTTTGTTTTTTGCTACTTCAAATACTTCACCTATGACTAATTGATGGTGAGATTTCAATTTATGATTTAATTGTTACTGATTTCAACTGGGCTGTGTTCTGCGTCATTAGGCAAATCATCAGTTTTTCAAGTGTCAGGTACAAGTACCTATTGGATTTTTTCGAATAGTATGTAACTTTTACACAAACCGAATGAGATTATGAATTCCCCAAGCAGAGATGCGTCAGTGAATCAGATTCTATAGCGTTAAGTACTGGTTATTTAGCACATATTGTCATTACTCATAATTTAACAATTGTGTATTCTTTTGGCTGAGTAAGTGAAGTAGACTGGACAGTTCTGAATGAATTTGAGCGATATCATCGGTTTTTTTGTTTTCCTTTTTATTTAAATGAATTTTGTGGTCATTTCTTTTGTATTTCCCTCTGGCTATACTGTAAAGAATTTAATCAATATTCTGCTTAAAACTGATTACGCAGATTGAGAAAGTCTTAGTCAGATTATGTGCATATCTATCTCGTATACCTCATGCTAAATAGATTTACACATTCGCTCTAAACTAAGCCCCAGACCTATGTACGTGTCTAAATTTAAGACCGATCTCCTGAGACAGCCCTACATGAACTAGTAGGAAAATTCAAAGATTCAATCTAGTACAAAGAATTTATGCTGACGGTCTTCCTAGGCATTGAAGGCGCCTTCCACAACGAGAAACTATACATTTGAAACTAAATAATAAACATACAGAAAAGCTACAATCCGTCTGGAACAGATCGTATGATGCCCAACGCTCCTTTCTATGCAGCCCTTATAAAGTAGGTGCGGCCGTATTGCATTTCTTTTATTGAACTACGATGATAACTTTGAACGATGAATGATGTTACATGCAAAATTTCATCAAAACCGCTTAAAAAGTGGGCCTGGCCAACATTGATGTATTGTGGATTGTAGGCAATTATTTGGTCTCAATAAAATTTTTCGATTTCATGTAAAATAGTAAAGTTATGGAAAAGTGAGCGCGACAGTGGGCTCGAAAGCCCAGATGAGAAATTTAAGCATACGGATTGAGGGACATGACTCAATCGATTTTTTTATACATATATACTGTACAGGATCTACATATGTATATCGATGATTTCTTTATGTTACAAACTATGTTTCAAATGATCACATGTCAGGGGATATACTAACTTAACTTAAGCATTCGTAACAACCCAGTCGAGCCACCAGAATTTATCTCTATTAAATCTTTTGTCGCTAGTTATGACTTTTCAGGTATGCTTAGTCAGTATCTCAAGTTTTCATTTCCATCGCCTGAGTTCATCGGCTAATAGAGGAATAGGAATGACATTGTCAATTCTGGACACACCGGAAGCATCCAATAGTCTCTTATTAGAAACGTAGTGACGGAAGTCGGAATGCGCGCTTCTGTACATCCGTATGCAGGCTCGAAGACATTTTCTCTCGAATAATCGGAGCTTTTTCCTATAAGATAGACTTATGTTCCACCATACTCGACTCGCATAAGTCAGAATTGGACGAACGAAGGCTTGGTAACATATGATCTTCACATCGGATCTTAGACAGTTGGAGTAAAATTGCCTTTGAGCGACATAAATGCCGTTTTTGAATTTTGTAACTGCATATTTATGTGCTCATTGTAGTACAAGAATTTGTCCAAATGGACACCTAGATACTACATATGTAGAACTCTTTATTTGCAGGTTCTTCTAGTTTCGTCTCAAATCAGAATTACCGCGTTGTATTGGAGTGCGGAACAGACATACAGTTACATAGTTGATCTTGAGCCTCCAATCTGAACAGAATGTTTGGAGACTATCAAAGTTGTCCTGTAACTTACTCTGAATTTCTTGAACGTGTTTAGGGAGCAGCTGAAGCAACCAGCAAAGTGGATGTTTTGGCAGAATCTGTGCTTTGTGTAGAGCGGAATGCAGGTTGAGAAAACCGATTCAGCAATCCAAAGTCTCTTTCGATAGTAGCCCTTTGGTGCTGAGACTGGTATTAAAATAAGACGGCCATTGTCCCGAAAGGAGTAATTAAGTTCTCTAGTGAAGGATATGCAACATCACCCAAGAAATTAAATTAAGGTCGTAGGAGTTTATCTATTTTTTGTGGCAGCATACAGTTTTGGAAGACTCTAGCATCGTACAGTTTACCAGGTGCTCTAACATAAACATCTATAAAGACCACTCTATGGTAACAAACACCTTAAACGAAAATTAATTTTGTATGGTATTACATATTTACATTTAGTTATGTTTACCTTGCATGAATGATAGAATGTGTGTTCTGTTCTAAGGTTGTGAATTGGATTGCTTGTTGGTTGTTTTATCTGGATATGACAGCCATCGATTGGCCCAATAGTTCCAGAAGTATATCCACCAGATTTGGCTTTAAAAATCTACCAAAGCAATTTCTATTATTGTTATATTTACTCGTGAAATATCCGGATACTGTTAATGGCCTGTCAATGGCCATTTCACTTACTTCCTTTGAAAATTTAAACCTATCTCTAGCAGATAGGAAGCTCTCCTTCTTGCTAAACTTCCACACTGAAAATAAAACTTTTTTTTTCCAATTGCTCAATACGCGCTGCGTTTCAAATTTTTAGCATTCGCTCCTGTAGAAATATTAAATATTAATAAAAGTCTTTGTTAAATAAAAAACACACCGAAAAACATGACTGACACATACTATAGTGGAGACGAAATTCATCTAAAGAGTAAGCTGGAATGACTTCCTTGTAGTAATTGGGGTTTCTTACTGGTTCATCAAGCATCTATGGGATTAGTGATTAGATGAGCATTAGGTTATGGAGTATATACTACCGATGGACTCACTAAATCGTTTGCAAAAGATAATGCAACTTGACCTAGGATATGACAATTGGGTTTACTGCTGATGCGGCCAGATTGCACAAGGCGCAAGTAAAAGTGGAGCAATACCTCCAATTTAGTGCAGATGACCACCCTTCAAAACAAAAGGTTTTTAGAAACTACCTTTGACAGCGTTTTTTCCCTCTATTTCACCTATAAACACTGAGAAGCTTGACCACATGGTCCATGTTCTTATAAAGGCATTTAATGATGATATGCCGTTGCATTGTCAATTTTGCAACTTTCGTGGAATAGTTATCTCAGTGTTCTTAGGACGGAAAGAAGGCTCCTATTTAACCTAGCTAAAAACTCTCTATCAGCCAAGGACGGCTGATAGAGATGCCTACAAGCTGACAAAACTGAACTGTGGAACTGGAAATGACCTTCGTGGAGGCTTGTCGGCAGCCAAACTTCCTAATGCAGCCAGATAGTCACGGGAGCACTTCTAGTAAAGAGTTCATCCACCTTCTACTGGACACGCATTTTTCTAGTAGATCCTATGTTGCTGTCCCTCAATTCCACATCACCATCCCTCTGGTTTACATTCCCAAACTGTGAATCGAGGTTGAAGTTGTTTTCATATCCAAAGCAGGTAAATGCTCACACGTGTAACCTATTGAAAACAGATCAATAGGCCATCTTTGTGCACATCATTACAAAATCACTAAGCATCAAGGAATTTACCCTGGTTAGTTTCTTGGACATTAAGATGGCCTTTACCAATGTCAAATAGACGGAAATTACAGAGGCGCTTACAAGCTTGAAAGTCGAATCTTCGCTTGGAGTATTGATCAATCAATTGCTCATACGCAGTATTATCAGAACGCAGCTGGGCGGCTCCGGAACTCCCCATGGTTGTGTCTTGTCCTCTCTTCTGCGGAATATGGTGGTTAACGGTCAGCTATTGGACATAGAAAGGACTGGATGCAGAGTGGTTCCCTATGCAAATGACATTGCTATCTTCTCCTTTGGAAACACCCTGATACTTTCAGGGAAATCCTCCAATGTGTGCATACGACTTACTCGATGGACGTCAAAATGCAGACTAGGGAATAACTCCCTCAAAACAGAACTTGTCCTCTTTACAAGGATATATAAAGTTCTCATTATTGACTCTCCTACAATTAATAGCAGCTGCCTCTCATTTAAATATAATGCAAAATACTTAGGTCTCATTTTGAATAGAAAATTAACTTGGAGGAGGACCTCGTTAACCCCTTGGTGGAACATGTTTCAATGGATATAATCAGGATGAGTCTCCAGGTGGTGTGCCTGGCTGTTCCTGCTTCAAACCGTTCGTCTGATCCGGGATACCTGCTTTGTTAATTCCTTCGAGCATATGAAAAAAAGTAAGCACTGGATTGAAATTTTTGAGTTTTTTTTATCGTCGAACACCAAACGTGCCTAAACGTCCGATTTATTCGAGAAAGGCATGGAAAATCGTCGTGTTCAGCGCATTCATTAAAGCAGACTTTTCCGTAGAGAACACTTGAATGATGTTATGTTTCATAATAAATCACATTGATGGTACTTTAATCCGAAAGAATGTGCTTTTCTTTTTTGATATCTCAAACACAAGCTATTTTATTTAAAAAAAAAAAAAAAAAACAAAGTAGGGGCGCTCTTAATGAAAAACCGTTTACATATGTACTTACAATCTTTATTCCATATACTCAACATTTTTTTATAACAATTTGTTTTCTATAAGAACCCCAAATTTTCCTCACAATAATGATAAACAGTTCGCCAAAAAACACTATCCCTCCAAGTGTCAAGCCAATTATCAAGCAAGTCCACGCAAACTGCAAATGATGGACTGTCAGCGGAACAGGTGAGATTTGAAAATCGGTCTCATGAGTCACATTCAGATTAAAGCCCGCCTGTTTGGCTTGCTCAATGACATTGTAATCCCATTTCTCTAACAACCCTGTCTCTATAGTACGGAGGATGAAGTTGCTTAGAATCTCCTTGAAAGGTGAATGCCATGCCAATAAGTAACCCACATGAATAGGAAATATGCTGTCCCGAATCGTGTGAAAAATCGGTTTCTCGTAACGTGTCTGCATCCCGATAAGGAATTCCGCTCTGTCCGCATCTATTGCATAAGCAAAACTTGTATTTTTCATTGAATTCACTTCTCTGATAAAAGTTGGATAATCTACTTTGGTTATAATTTTCTCCAAGCCGGCTGGATGAAGTTCTGGATCTTGTATGACATCCCATTCATATTCGCTCATCAACAGAGACACATTGTTGTCAATCAAATCCTGTACTGTCTCAAACTGTTTGACTTTGATGAAAACTGTCAAAAAGGTGGTTGCATATATAATGTAGATGTTTCCAAGGATAAATGCAAGAACTATGACTTGAGCATGAAATCTATAAGCTCTGGTAATTGGCTTCTCGAGCGGTGAACCGAGTATTATTAAGTATGTTCGACTGAAACTCTGCCAAATATCTACAGTCACTTTTGTAAGAATGTCCTTCACTATGTCCATCAGGATAATGTAGACTAAGATAAGTCCTATGAATATCCATGTTGCCAAAGAAAATGGTTTGATAAAGAACTGATTTGGGTCGACGTAACCATTGAGAGGAACCATGATAGTCCATCTTACAAATTTCGCAGGATAACTGTAGTCAAGTTGTTCAGTTGGTGAATATACATTCATACTAATGTCGACTTCATCATTGATGGCTGCATCAATTACTTCCGGTATAAATAAATCCGTCGAGTTGCTGATAAATATTTCCTTAAAAGTTGCATTGTACTTGCGTAGAAAATTTATAAATAATTCACCGAAACATCCTCCAATGTTGCGATGTCCATTTCGGGTCAGATACCAGAAAACTCTGGGAATATCCCTCTGGACAGTGGTACGGAATGTATAGCCATTGAGATCTTTGAATGTATTGGGAAGTGGGTCTCCTTTGAACAGCTGCTGCAGTGGTCTATCCGAATAAGGCAGGTATGCATACGAAGTGTTGCCTGCAATTCCAAAGATCTTTGTGAATCTATTCTCAGCAAAGAAGGAAAAGTACTGATGAAGAGTTTCCAGACTGTCTGCAGCAACTATTACAGAATGTCGAACGCGAATTTGCAAAATATGAGATTGCACCATTTCTAAGTCACTTATAGCCAGCACCACTAGCATTGCAGAGTTATTGTAGAAACGTTCGTCGTGTTCACTTGGTGCAGATATAAAAATTGCCACAGGCACATCCCAATGGGTTTTCATAAAGTTAGCCAAAAATCCATCGTCGTCGATACCAATGAAGTACAGTGTCGACGAGTCACTGTCCTTATAAATCCTTTCAATAAATTCGCTTAAGTGTAAATTATTTCCACAAACACCGACGAGCGTTAACAAAAACATAACGACTTTCAAGAGAGACATTTTCGAATTGTTAGATGGTATTTATGAAAGTGTTCCTTTGTGGCCTTTGAATAGTTTGCCAGGACATAGGGAAATGACTCATTATTTATGCAAATAACCAGTTTGGAATATAATTACCTTCTGATAGAAATAATTATATATTTACGCGTATGGTAAAAATGGCAAAATAGTATTTATAAAATTAATATCAATTTTTTCTTAAAAATGCATGGAAACGATTAAATTTCTGATGGTGGGTTTGGGTCATGTTATTCACTAGGCCTTAAATGTTGCACATATTTTTTTTTGAATTCGGGAAATTGTTTTGTTTAAACTCGTTGTTAAGGTTTAAAATAGTCTCATATCTTGTGAATGTTTCGAGATTTGAAATTTCTTTTAGAATAACCGCCCCTCGGATTTAGCAGTTTTTGAAATCTTACAAAACTTCACCTAAACGAAACAACTGGAAAGAGAGTCCCCCACTTGAAGCAGTCTAACCTTTGAAAGGAGAACGATACGAGCCACCGCACTGTCACGAGATGGGCACATTTGGGCACCGAAGAGTTTATATATCACAATCCTATGACTTCAGCCTAATCCTTAAAACAATCTTCCCCCCAAGAGAGAGTTGGATTAACGGTAGGCCTATCAATCCTAATAATATCTCGATTTTCGCGGACGGGTCAGGAACTGACGAACGAGTAGGCTCTGGTATATATTTATCTCAACTGCTCACTCTCTGAGACTTTCCACGGCAGTGTGCTCCATGTGTATGTATTAGCAATCGCAGAAGTGGCACGAGAACTATCCACGAAACTGCACTCTAGAAAGATGATCGACATATACATTGACAGTCAAGCCACCTTGAAGGCCATCTCATTCGCAGTCGTCCAATCGAAACTAGTCAAACGATGCATTGCATAGCAAACCAAGACGTTACACTCCTTTGGGCAGACGATCATCTTGTCGTGTCTCCAGAAAACTCTGGACAAAACATGGCAATACCAAAATCAAAGAAATTTTTGCGCTTAACAGACCCAACTTAGCGCTCTTCACGGATATTATTACCGGCCACAACCTCCTGACAGCCCACCAGAGAAGAATGCATATCTTACTTCCTTTGCGAATACCCAAGCCTGTACAGAACTAGGAAAGTGGCGCTAAACGAATACTACTTCGAAGACCTGGGTGAACTGTCAGGAAAGTCACCATTAACCATTCTGAAATTTATAATAAGATTGGGTTGGTTCAGGGAGGTCGCTTAGCTATAAAGCTACAGACCAACTTTTGTCTTCATTTTAGGTTATCCACGATAGGGGCTCAGAATGGATC
This sequence comes from Xylota sylvarum, assembly GCA_905220385.1. Lineage (NCBI taxonomy): Eukaryota > Metazoa > Arthropoda > Insecta > Diptera > Syrphidae > Xylota > Xylota sylvarum. Next base: position 63,822,136 of record LR999958.1, on the reverse strand, counting down.
CATTTAAGCTCCGATTGCTGGCTGCATGTACAACCACCTCTTCTACCTACCTACCTACTCCTCGGATATGATATAAATTTATATGTGCCTTCCATTCTAGCTAAACATATAGGCCCCACACAGAATTTGAAAGTTCCCGAGATGCTTATTCGTGGGTAGAAGGTATAGTCCTAGTTCAAACGTATCCCTTATGTGGTGATTAACTATTTTCTCCATTGTTTTGAAGAGAAATGAACTTAGGCTAATAGAGCGGTAGGATTTAGGTGATAATTCCACCTACTGCCGGCTTCGGTATGAGAAAAACCCTAACTTTTTTACAGCCCCCGATTGGAATGGGGCGATAGGCTATGGTTCCAGTGGATTGCGAATGTGGTTCCTCGATGAATCCGATACAGTGGTATCGGAGACTCAACCTGATAAGCGTGTGTCGAGTAGTAGTTGGAATATTTCTTCAGGGCTACTAGTGAACTCGCCATTTGTTTTATTTCAAGAGCTTAGCTAGTTGGAGTGACCTTGGCCTAGTATATTGACACCGTTTCGCAATACGGTGGGCGCAGTGGTTCAAGTGGTTCGTGCGTTGAACTACGGAGCGAGGGGTTCCCGGTTCAATCCCCAGACAACACGCGAGCGTCTGATAAACATCCGAAAGTAAAACTGTTATGAAAATGCTTCTCAAAACAAAACAAAAATAAATTGCCCTTCGAATACGGCATTAAATAGTACGGCTCCTTCATTTGTGTAAAGAATATTATAAACACAACACGAATGGTTGTGAAAAGTTAGGTTCTGGGTCCCAAGGACCTGTCACGTAAGCTGCTCAATGCTGCTAAGGCAACTTATGCCGCCGCAGATGTGGAACAATATAAGAATAATCAGCGGAAATTTAAAAGCGCGGTAAATAGTGCTAAACGCATACTACAGAATCGGAAGACTTAGGAAAATCGTATCCAAAGAGCTAGTTATCCCAGCGTATCTCAAACACGAGAAGGGAAATTGGAACCAAATCATCTTTCCATAGGTCTCAGCCGCCCAAATGCCCAAATTCTAAGGAAATATGATATACTGACACAAACTATGGACTGAACTGGAAAGCCAATCCACTTGAACACATAAAGAAAACAACTGTGGCTTTATATACCTGTAAAAGGCCATTATTATTTGAAGAATTTCTGACGCTCCCTTTCTTGCTAGGGAGTGGCCTATTTCATTACTCTTTTTTCCCACATGGCCAGGTATCCATTAGAGGGTCACCTTGTTTTTTCTTCACTAAATTTTTGCAGGCATTCCCAAACACAAGTTTAGTAAAAAGGCTATAGGTACGGTCTGTGGTTTCCAACCTCATATCATATGCTGGATATACGTGTCCATTATCAGGCCTATACTACAGCACAGCGTGATCGTCTGGTGGCTGGCTCTTAATAGGGCTGTTCACCTCAATCTTCTATCTAAGATGCAAAAATTGGTTTATGTGATCTGGCCTAGGCTTGGTCTAAAACGTGGGGTTGAGTTGGTCCTCTTGAAGTGATTACAGATCAGTCACGTTATCGGTATTCTTACTGGACACTGTCGGATAGGCCTACATACCAGAAGGCTGGGCCTCTTTTCACATGTTTTCTGCAGAAGCTGTAGGGATGAGGAGGAGGAAGAAACCATTCTCCAACTCCTAGGCTACTCCATGTAGCAGCTCCTTTCTTTGACAACTTAAGCGAATTGTTTTTATTAAAAGCGAATTAATGGAGATTTATTGGTCTAATTGTGTTTGGACACTTGTGCAGACAGCCACTCTAACCTATACCTAAACCTAAATAGAAACTGAATAACGACAACCAGTGCAGAGGGTGTAGCGAAGAAGGATACGAAGATACTCTCCATTTCCTTTGACACTGCCCAAAATTCTGTAACCTGAGGAACAGACATACATAACTTTAGGAATTTACAACTTCCAGGTCATTGTAGAACTAGCTAATGATCTTTACCGGTTTTCGAGAACATCAGGCTGCTTAAAACCACTTAACAGGGATCCACAATGGGTCTACATAGACCTGCGTGTGATGAAGCAGAAGTATCTTCTTCGTCAAACCACTTACCTAACCTAACCTAAGTGTGAAAGGTGGAAGATTAATTTTGTTCCGCTAGCCCATTAACCTAACCTAACCTACCCTAACTTAACTAATGCATACAAGTGAGTGAAGTGTTATTTCTGTAGACTTCCATACAGTACCTTTGCATGGTTGTAAACAAATGCAGCGCATGTTGTTTCTCCAGTCCTAAACTTAACCCGTATAGATTTTATGGCTCATTAGCTCATAAAACCAGTCAAAATTATAAGCTTTCTATTAGTGTTAATACAATGGAAACAGTTCACTTATTTTATGGCATATTTTAACACAAATAAACTGATGTTTATTTTAAAAAACCGGAATCGTATAGTAGCAAATATCTCTGAATTTAAATTCATAGAGCACATAACTACGCCATATGAAGGTCAAGTTTTATTGAAGCACCCATGATCGTAGTATGACAAGCGCATTGGTATCGTAAACATTTTATGTATCTACTTCCCAAAATACCTTGATAAATTATGCAATTTACATTTTCCATGTCATCTTATTGTTTTTCACTATTCGATGTTAGGATAAGTGTTATACTGCCCACACGCCTGCTTTATAATTCATTCAATCATACTAGCCACCCTATGAGTGAGTACTCGTATCTTTGTCGATAACATCTAAATTGATGTCGTTGTCGTAATAGTTAAGATGCGACAACGACAACATACTGGTGGTGTCCGCTGTCAACGTCGAGGACCCAAACAATTATCAAGGTGAAGCATTTAACTGTAATTTGCGACTACCTAAACAGTGCACCAATGTAAGATAAATTGTTTCTGTAGCTCACGGCAAATAGCCGGACATTTTGCTTGGATGCCAATTTAAGCGCAATTTCATTGCGTGGGGGCTCGTCGGTTGTCCGCGTGTAAACAAACGCGCAGATTCATGGCAATAAATTCAAATGTATCTCTTTTCAAGCAGAAGATAGATTTGTGCACTTGCGTGTCTATTAAGCTGAAGGCATTTCGCTACGCAAATCTTTATTAGGCACTCAAAATCATTTCAAAATGAAATTCACACACACACACATACATCGACAAGTGGATAGCTCGAGTTACACTCTTTACCAGGTACTGTACTGTACATCTGCACCTGCAATTTAACACTTGACAACGTCCCCATAAATCTTTCCGCTTTTGCCGGAAATACCTTATCAACCTCAGTTTGTGTAAACGCATAATGCTGCTGCTGTTGCTGCTGTTGCTCTCGAATCGAAGTCCATTCTAATCGAGTGCAAGTGGCTCGAGCACTTGAGGCACAAAGAGGCTAAAAATGCGCACACATCCAAAGAAAAACTTCATCAAATATTAATTTTGAGTTAAAATCATAAAAAAACAGAACGTCCACGCTAATAGCCATCGAGTCAATTGACCGGATGCATGTGTGTACGTCTTCATATTGCCTGCTAGACAGAGGTTAATAATATGTTGTTCATGTTCTCTAGAGAAGGTGTGCAATGTATGTACATTTGCCTTTATCAGCATGGAATATCAGAGTTACCTTGACTTTGGCTCCATCTACGGATACCTTGATTTTTCATTTATTCGTATCGAAACAATTTGATTAAATATTTGCTCCAGTGGGGTAGATAGAGGTAAACATTAAATAAGAAATTATTCTCAAGTGATATACATAGATACAATGGATGTTGGGAATATTAATTTCGGCTTCTTGTCGATAAGTTTATCTCTAATGGGTATTCGTTTTCGAGTTTGAATAGTTTTTTTTTTGAATTTTGTTATCCGAAATTTAATAGACATTCGATAATTTGCTTGTGATGAAGATACTTTAAATAGTTTCACAGTCAGTAAGGCTTAGTATGAATATTAGATGTGGCACGTTTTATAGTCGTGGATTAAATTCTGTTTTGTCGGAGGAGATTTTAGTAAACAATCTTTATGTTGCTATTATAAATGGATTTTGTGTTGATGACACAAGCGGTAGAAAAAATTTAATATGCACCTACATATGTATTTATGTTTTGTTTAATGTGTTTGCCGCGAATAAATATGGGTTGGGCGGTTTAAATTGTTTAAAATACAGAGCTACTTATGAAATAAGCTGCTTGGAAAAGAATAATGCACGAATTTAAAGTACTATGTAGATATCTCCAATAGAATTGCGTATTGGAAAACTCAGATATTTTTTAATACATACATACATATGTACCTGACTCAGTACTAGTACACGGAGTAGAAACTTGTAGATCAGGCTTGCTTTTCGAGTTCACGATCACATTATTATCCAAATTGAGTTAAGGCGCATAGGTAGGTAAGAGTGGTGGTTTTCCACGGGGAGAAAACCCAATTAACTCCATGATGCTCCCTTTTGATACCACAACTAAAGGTATTAAATAGAACCACCCATTGGAGTTCAGAGTTCAGAAGTTCCGAGTTCCTTCCCAACCTTTTTACCAGATAACTCTGCAAAAGAAGTGAATTAAAGATTCGTTCTCGTCATTGTCTCTGCAGGTACGACAGAACGTTCTGAGACTGAAGGATACTTGACTTTGTTGCGTGGTCTTCTATCGGCCTGTCTAAATTGTTACAATTCTTGAAATATCAGGTCTTGATCGCAAGATCCTGGAGGCCAATTTACAGGCACATTATGCAAAATTATGCGTTCATCGAATGTTTCCTTCAATAAGTTGATTGTTTAGCCATCCTGCTGGAACCACATCTCTTCCACATTCATGCCATCCAGTCGGGGAACGAAACATACCGAAAAGCTACAATCCGAATGGAAGGGATCGTTGGATACCCTATCCTCCTTCCTATGCAGCCCTAATAAAGTGGACGTGGCATACCGGATTTTCTTCCGAATTACAACGATAAATTTGAATATTTGAGGATGTTACATGAAAAATTTCATCAAATTGTTTTTTTAATGAAAACGCTCCCAAAAAGTAGGCATGGCTAAAGACAGTCTATGGCTGAATTGTAGACAACCCGAATATCTAAATATTTCGTCTTAATAAAATTTTTCGATTTAATGTAATTTAGGGAAGTTATAAAAAAGTGGGCATGGCAGAGGGCGGATTTCAAAAATTTTTACACTTGTACTGCTTCTCTTTCTTAAAAGCCCAAATATGAAATTAAAAGCGAAAAGTGGTGACATACGGACATACAGACAGACGGATGGACGGGCAGACTGATACTGATTGATACTGATCATGAATGCTTATACGTGATAGGGTCTATATCCATTATTTCTCTATGTTACAAACAATGTATCAAACTTAATATATCCTTAGGATAGGGTATAATAAGTCATTAATCATTGCTCTATAGCGAATACCGTTGACCGTAACACGCTGATTAGCCTCATTTTTGAAAAAATATGTCCGATGACTCCGCCAGCCCACAGACCGCACCAAATTGTGCATTTTTCGCATTTTTTTCGCATTTAAAACAGTGGATCCAATGCCTGTTGATTTTGGGACCATTAACCGAAATTTCGACGGAAACCATGGCCTCAATTCTTGCGCAAGGTGGACCTAGTAAGCCCTCAAACAAAGATCTTTGCATAAACTTTTTCATAAAATGGATGATCAAAGAGGAAGCTGTTGTGAACGACTTCGAATTGATAAATTTGGAACTACTTCAACACTCTCCTGAATGGATGTAATATTATCTTCAGTAAGTATTCTTCTTATGCACCTCGGTGCCACTACATCTTGCAAAGAATATGGCGAAGAGCGGTGTCAGATGTTCGGTTATGTCGGCACAGTACCATAATTTTGGAACCAGATTGGTAACGTTATTGAAGCGTATATGTCACCACGATAAAATTGCAAAGATTACTGAATAAAAATGACACTGACAGTTTGCAATCTGACAATTGATTTGGCAGATATAACTGTCTGAAGTTAGTACTGGGCTGAACAAATACCCTTTAGGTGGGCCATATCTTCCTTGAAATCACACAGTTAGTAAATCTATTCTAACCGAGGTTGGCCAGCTGTAAAGAGTGATGGTGATGATTATTGACTTTGATTGCAGCTTGGGTATCAGTAAAGACAGCGATATTTTAGAAAGAAGTAGGGAGATTTTCAAGTAGGCGACAACCTTCACAAATGGAAAGAAGCTCTGCTTGGACAACACTGGCGTAGTTCGGCGAAAGAACACCGAAACATTTTTTGAACAAAATCCTGAGCCACTTCCGCAGTCCATTTTTGAGGCGTCCGCCTATATGATAGTGTTGTACTTTGTAATTACTGTCGTGTTCTTCTTCGTGTTCACCAATAAGCATAAAAAAAATTGATTTCAGCAAATAGACAAAACCACACAACATCCTTAAGGGGGATAACACAAAAGATCTCTATTAGGTCATAGTGCTTCTTGAGTCTACTTTAAAGCCCATTACCCCAATTACCTTAAAAAATAAAAATAATTACGGATAAATCCGAGAAACCGCAGCCATTGGAATGGCAAACAGTAGGTGGAACAATATCAGCAAATATTTTTTTTTTAAACAAATCTGACCAAAGTTGGATTTTAGGAAAACCAGTAGACTTATTTCCGTCAATACGACAAATCTAAAAAAGATAGTTGGGGAACTCACGGGGCATTGTCTGGTAGGCAGACATGAAAAAAGGCTTGATGCTCTCTTCAACGATTTCTGTAGAAGCTGAAGAGACGAGGAAGAGGAAAAAACCATGACACACCTTCTGTGTACCTGTCCTGCCCTATCGGCTTAGAAAACCCTGTAAATTCATTTACATTTAATGTACATACGCGTATTTACAAACATACTCGTATAAAGTTTTGTAAATTTTTTTCATTGTTCAGTTTTAATATATGTATGTGTGATACATGGATCTTTGGTTCCACCATACTCTTCTCAATTTTCTTTTTAACTTTGAAAGAGTATCAGTTTATCCAATACTCGTCCTTTCATCCTGATGATAGTATATAAATGGTAACCTATACAATTTCAATCAAGTTAAGCTACTTAGTGATAACAAGTTGATAATTGAGGAGCCCTTAATGGGCCAAAGGTAGCAATCGCATTCCTGAAGAAGTTTTTATTATTTTGCAATGCCCCAGTTAATTTTGACGCACATTCAGGAAATACATACATACAAATGTAAATTTCAGATGACACCATTTAAATACGAATTCAGGATCGTTAAATTTATTAACTAAATAAATTAACATATTAACGTACAAGATTATGTTACACGGTAGTTAAATATAATTTAAAGAATTTAAATTGAACAAAATATTTTTATTAAATTAATTCGAATGAAGTACCTATAAAATTATATTTTGAAGGTTTTTCGTTAAATATTATTGTTAACGGTATTAATTAGTGAATAATATTTCTTAGAAATATTAAATAATTTGTTGGGTGAGGTTGGGCAGACTGTTGTCACGATAGATCGCTCTGCTGTACATGAGTTTAAATGGTGGTTGTCTAGTGTCTTGTTTTGCTAGACAGGCTAATATTTAAATTCAAACGGTGACGTAGTATTAACGGAAAATTTATTAAACAATTGATAATGTTAGTTATGAAAGTAATTAGTATATCCACATTCCACATATATGCCCTGTACTTCTGAATTTTTATGTAAAGTGCTGATATTCTTATTTTAATCTAAATTACAAACTCTGTGGTTAGTTTTGCAATACAATATTTGCCAAATATCCGCTTCGGCTCTGCCAACGTATATTCACTATTTTAATGATTTTCGCAGAATTACGACTGTATTTTGCGTATAACAGCTCTGATGTTTTCTGGTAGCGTAGATTTTGTCGTATTAAGTCTTACGATTTCTGTGACCAACTGAAGTTTCCATATCGAGAAATCATACGTCTAGGAAATTTGTCCCGCAATAGAATCATTGTTTCACCAGGTGTATAGCAAGTGGCGTCCATGGCATTCTTTTCAGGCAAAAAAATTCAGTCAACATCGTTCGGTAATGCAATCCATTCACTAAAATGGTCGCACTTGCACCAGCATTTTTTTGAAAAATATAGCTCAATAACTCCGACCAACCCATAACCGCACCAAACTGTCACTCGTTGTGGATGGAGAGGTTGTTTCATTATTTCTCTTGGGTCTTCGAAGTCCCAGATGCGACAGTTTTGTTTATTTACGTACAGTCAGAATAATTTTATGCAAAAAATTATGCATGCCAACTAGACCTTAAAAGCATGTAAACTGGTTTCGGGTAAGCCCAATTTATGTGATTGTCTCGAAATGGATACACCCGGGTTGTCAGTCACACTCTCAGCTATGGGAGCTATATTTCCAGCTGACCTTCCCGGACGAACACGAATTGGAGTCTTCACATCACTAACCTATCTGCGACCATAGCTGTGCGGGAAGGTGGTTAATGATGGCAGTACGAAAAGTTTTCATAGTTTCTTTTTAACAATAGAGCTAAACTTAATATCACACCTCTTGTTGGATGACTCCATTTCGAGAATACTACATTTACAAAAGTACATTGAGAAGCTTTTCATGTATGGATCACAATATTCATGTCCGATTATTTCCAAAAACCTATCATTTCCTTCCATTTTTTGTATTATACTATGGTTCAAATGTACTTAGGAAGTAAGTATTTAAGTTTTCTTTGAGAGTCACCATACATAATGATTATTATTATTACTTAATTTAAAATATATACCACGGAGCCAATAAAATAACACCTTTCTTAAACCTTTTCCTATTAGGTGTCTCAATATATTCTTCGAAGCCGCCAAGTCAATACCATCTTACCAAAGATGAATAATATATACATAGACGCCTCCTCTGATGAGCAAAGATTCTGTGTCAAATCGAAATACCTAATAACATAACAAATTGTAGACATAGAATACGCTTTCTGGTATACTTCCAAATATTCCTAGTAAGGCAGGTTACACTATGTAAACTTTAACCTTTTAATCCGTGGACAGTCAAGTGAAGAAAGCAATATCCTAACTTTGGTATGTATATAGCTTTTAAAACAGACCAGACACTATACACCAACTCAAACAATACTATTTGTCCGATTTACGGAGAGATAGACATTTTCTTTTCATTGCTAGGTAATAATTTTTTTAAAGATGTAATTACCATTTCTTCATAGGAACGAGATGGTTGATTGATGCTCACTGCCTTATTCACATGTTTTACTCTTTTCCTTCTTTCGCGCTCCAGTCTCCTTAACTCATTGTATAAGATAGTGGCAAAGTTACTCACTGCATTCCACTTATATGTATATCTTGTAACTAGCCCGTACAAAACAGCATCTGAAACTCTGAATGATTCATCTAGCACTAAATGATGTTTTAAATTTTTTTTTTAGTCGTTCAAGACGTCGAAGATATTTTGGACTAGCTCTGTAGCTAGACTAGACTGCTATTAACAGAAGGTATATTAATCGTAGTTGTCGTTGCACCTGTGTACTAAGTTAAGTTAGTGTCGATTGGCAGACTACAGCAATATTTAGAGCAGAATAGGCCCGCTGTGATACCACAGGATCTAGTATTCTTAAATCTATCTGTGGAACCAACAAAAGCTTAATAGAAAGCGCTGAAGGTGGCTAATACTTATCTTAGCGAGTTCGCGGATGTTGTCGAAAAAGTATACTCATACATAGGTGTAGTTTCTTTGAGTTGAGAGAGCTTCGCAGATGCATAGGAGGTGAAGGACATTGTCTTTTTTTTTCTCGTCCATGCAGCTTCTGCAGAAATTATTTATCTAGGGCCCCAGGCTGAGAACATGCCTCTGCAGTGTCCCGTAATGGCACCTTTTATTGTAGTGATGAAGGATCTCTTTAGTCTTATTAAACTGTTGGAAGGCTTGTGATCTAGCTTAGGCCAGATCTGTTTCGTTATGGAGCACTTGGTGCAGTTCGACCACCTACGGTTAGTAGGGTTTACTGCATTTTGATTGATTGTGAGTTTTCAAGTAGCGAGAGGCATGTTGAGATGCACCTTCTCCAGTAGAATCGACAAATTCTCTCATGCCTGCTAAGTTTGTCGGCTATCCACTTACTTGGAATGTCCTTATGGGACAGCACTCAAATAAGGTGAATTTATAATTATTCCCCCAAATCATTAAAAGATAAGCGGCAATTAAGTGCAACTTTGGAATTCAAAGTGACCAAGTCCAGGGATTTAATCGCGGTTTGACTAGCAGTATAAATGGTAATATGGATAACACATTGTACCTTATCCACGGCAGGGCCTTATTTATCGGCATGATTTCCGTCAGGAACACGCTACAGTGATTAGGAAAGCAGAAAGGCAGAAGTTTAGATCTTGGGAGACAACACCTCCACCCACTCCTGTTTCCGTTTTAGACTTGCCTGTATAGAAGCAAACGGATACCCTGCGAAACCCTACATGACTTCTCCAGTCAATCCTGCAGGGTAAATAGGTTTCCAATTTTTTATTAAATAGAAGCTAGGTGAGGATGTAATCAGTGTCTTTTAGGATGCTCTCTAGTTTATAGACGAGGGACCAGTTTGCAGACTGGTGCACACAAGAATTGCTTTCATACGAATGACCGCATTTGCTGCCACTTGTTTGCAATAAATATCTAGCGGTAGCATGTGGACCAATATCTCCTCCAAAAGGCTTCCTTATACAGACGCATGCCGTTCTTTGCACACCACTGGGATAGTTGTAGTGGATGATTTTATCCAGACCAGTTCACCAAACGATTATGCCATACGTATGTTTAGACCTGATAGCGGACACCTAGGCACAATATGCAATTCAAGGCAGGAGTACAGGAGTACGTGGTGGCTTTTTTAACTCCCTCCACGATGTTAAATTTCCAGCTTTATTTGCTATCTAAGATGAGACCTAAGTACTTGGTGCTGTTTACTTTCGTAACGTCAAAATTGAGAATTTTATACTTCCTTGTGAAAAGGACGAGTTCAGTTTTCTTAGGATTTAAGAGACCTTAGAGAGGGCGTTCTTCCTAAGCTCCCTAAGATCCCTAAGCGTGTTGCAGTACTTCCCTGAGACAGCAATAACAACGTCATTTGCATAGGCAACTATATTGTTTTCTTAGTATTGACTCCCATGCCGCATTTTTTAGTCCATTTAGAGAACTTAGAGAGGGCGTTCTGCAGAAAATCCCTCAGCGTATTGAGGTGTTTCTCTGAGACAGGAATCGCTACGTCATCTGGATAGATAATTACCTTCCACCCTTCCCCTTCCAGGATTAGAAGTAGTTCGTTCACCACTAGATTCCAAAGAATAGGCGAGATGACACTTCCCCTATTGACGAACGTCCTCACTGAGGCTTTGCCCAGCCTTGACTTGGTGAAACTGTTAGTAAGTCTCAATTCTAAGGGTCGACAGTGCGCCTATAATTGCCTTTGATGCGATATTGTTAAACGCTCCCTCTAGGAATGCTACTGAAGTATATTCTACTAAGAATGTATCAGATTTTAGCTAGCACTTTCTCACCTATTTGTGACCTATCAATTGCTGAAGTATCTGGCATCAGTAACGAGTTGATAAGTGATGTTCTTCCGCTCCATATGAAATAAATACTACAAAACTCGCTTTTGTTTTCTATCAATGGCCGTTATACTTCCTTACTTTCTATGCCTTTCTTTAAGAAACCTTTTTATACTCTATCCTAAGGGTATATTAAGTTTGATACATAGTTTGTAACATAGATAAATAATCGAGATAGACCCTATAAAGTATATATATTCGTGATCAGCATCAATAGCGAAATCGATTGAGCGATGACCGTCCGTCCGTCCGTCCGTATGTCACCGCTTTTTGGGCCTTAAATTTTGAGCTAGGACGATGAAAATTCATATCTGGGCTTCTGAGAAAAAGATACAGTACAAGTGTAAACATTTTTTTACATCCGCCCACTGTCACGCCTACTTTTTATAACTTCACTAAATTATATGAAACCGAAGAATTTTGTTAAGACCAAATATTTGGGTATTTAGATTCCCTACAATTCACCCATAGAACAGTTTTGGTCACGCCCACTTTTTGGGGCGTTATCATCAAAAAACCTATTTTGATAAAATTTTACATGTAACATCCTCAAACGTTCGACATTATAGCTATATTTGAGTACAATATGCAATTTGGCCACGCCCACTTTATAGAGAAGAGGATAGGGTATCATACGATCCGTTCCAGACGGATTGTAGCTTTTCTGTATGTTTACAAATAAATTTGAAAAATTTTAAAAGACTAACATTGAGATGCCTTTGTATATCTTTTTGTCTTAGAAGAAAGGACATATAATTAACCAAGTGGTGTTGAGTGAAATCCAGTGTACTGGAGTTAAGCTCGTAAGATATACATTGAACTTTGAACACATTCTATATACATACATCCCTAACACAAATCCTGGATTAGAAGGAGCAGTTTTTGTGGTTTACTCTGACTGATGCTGAGGCGACTATTGAACAACGGATATATTAAAGTAAGACAAGGTTTGATTGATTAAAAAAAATCAAATCTTATAGGATTGTCCGTAACTAACGGACTTACTCGTAGATACATACTTAAATTTAACAAACCTCAGCTTTTATACCACTAACTACCATAATACTCGTACATCTTAATTTTACCACACCTAAAATAAGTTCATTAAAAATTACAAGTATTATAGGTATAACCTACTTCGCTTAAACTTCATTGCCTTTCGCCCTGAAATCGGTAGGTAACGTGTACCAAATTCGCGCATCGCATTGTTGTTAATTATTTCTAAAGTTAGGTTCACACGCAAATTTCCGAAGCAAATTTTTGTGAAATTTCACTGCACTTCAAATTTAAATTCAAATTTTCCGAATGTTATTGTGTTACACCTTTTTTTTTACACAACACCTCTATTTATCTCTTCACTTGCGGTGCTCCAAAGTCTGGTTAAATCTTATTAAGGTGAACGCAATCGATGCAATCACGGTAATTACAATCAATTCATGATCGTTGCAAAGACGATACACTGTTTCACCTGCGACAAATAATAAGAGATTACCAATTATGCGTTTCATCATGACATACCGATAATAAGTATTATTTTATGGATAAAAAATTTCGCACAAGAGTACTTCAGGCCCTTATTCAAATTGTGTCCACAAAGAAGGCATGTATGCGGGTTAAATCAAGTGTTTCGTCAGCGTCTTTGGTGGTATGGTGATGATGTCAGGACTTTGCAAAATTTGTAACCATTCATTTCTTTTATTGCATCAGTTACTCTTAGTTGAAAATAAATAGATAAATATAAATTAAACAGTATACCACTTGGCAAAGTACTATTTTTTTAAGACTAAATAACCATTAGGACAGTTGGGGATTAGATGGTATTAGACACTTGGCCGAAATAAATCCTTAAAGTCATAAATACACAAATACATATGTATGTATTTATTGGAATGGGTGTACCCCAATGATTAAGAAATCTATTTGATAACTATGTAAAGTTATTTATGAATTTATTATTAATAGCTATAGGGAAAAGATATAAACTGCACGACTGGGCCGTAGTTTACAATTTATAAGCACTGAAATTCAAGTCTTGTTCTCCTTATACACGAGGCATAATAATTGTGACAGTGGAGGTACTGTACTTTTAATGAATTTGTAATGATAACATGGAACCTGATGCTATCTAGGACATTTCACAATTTTTTTTGTAAAAACGTCCTCAAAAAGTGGCCGTTTCCATACATATATGGTGCTCAGATGAATTATAAAGAACTACAAGGCCTATATATTTTGTTTACACAATTTTTTTAAAAGTGGGCGAAACTTGGTACTTACTACTTACTTAACGGGCTCCCGACCCGTGAAGAGTCTCTGCCTGAGACACGGCAGCCTTCCTTTCTCGAAGAAACTTGGTACGTCATGTGATATACCCCTCAAATATTAATTTTAAGCCCAATCGTTAAAGAAATAGAAAAAAAAATACATTTTCAGAAGTACCGTTATACGCATTGTTAGCAAAAGAACGTGGGATGCCGTCTGATAGCATATGCCCAAACTAATCAAAGTATGAAATTTTATCAAAGTCGTAGGAGCCGTATTCGAAAATCGATGGAGAAGAATCGCTTACGTGAACTTTCGAACTCGAGGTTTTACTCAAACATGACACTCAAACATGGAGGCTCAAAAATTTTAGTCTGCAGACTCTGTCTGTCTGCCACTTTCTAAATGTACGATAAGGTGATCGTCGTCGCCAATTTCCGGTTCATACCAATGTTTTGCGAATTACCAAAAGCCATAGAATAAGTGAAACGTCATCCCCCAGAAGGTGTTCCTGTACTTAATAACTTTTCGATCGTATTGGCAATCATTTCCATTTCAAAACTTACAGTTAATCAGCATTCTGATCAGCCAGCGACTACTCAAAATTATGATGATGATAGAAATGTTCCTCATTCGAATATATGTACATATGTAGTTTCATCCGACAGGGTTTACTCTTGCGGTGTGCTTGCTTATGTTGGATTGGTGCTATGATAAACGATAAGAACGAATATACCAGTGGATTAAAGAAAAGTAACTAACCAAATAACAGATCGCTCTTTTTGAGTACGGACGTAGAAATTTCAAGCAGTAAAATTTTTATCAGGTACCTATATATGTAGGTGCAAAATATATAAGTTTGTACTAAAATCTACGCTGTTATTGAAGCTCTAAAATAAACAGCTTATAGAAGTAGAGAACAGCGGTACATGCGGCTCAGCACGTCTAAATCAAAGGAAAAAATTAGATACAGCGGTTGTCAGTTCAATCTTTAAAAAACAAAGAATACATATTACCTGCATTCTTGGACATTAAAGGAAAGCGTTTACCAATATCAGAACGAGCTCAGTAAGCAGAACTCTCACAAACTTTACCACCCATCATACTGAGATAAAATGGCGTCAAAATGATCGCATATGCGATTTACAAACAAAAAGAAAATACCTGAGATTGTGTGCCAAATATCTTAGCCTTCTATGTATTTGATAAGAAGCTGAAATGGAGGTTTAACATATATGTACATATGTACATTAAAAAAAGCCACAATTGATTAATACGCATACAGTAGAATATTTGGGAAAACGTAGCGGCCTACGTTTACCAAAGTTATACGAGTACTATGAATGTACACGGTTATAGTCAAGCCTGTGCTGACTGATACGGAGACTAGAGTGTTTAGGCAAAGTATGTACTCATTACGACATGACACCGTGTCAGATTTCAAAAAACATTTCAGAAACACATTCCTAAGTAGAGAAGATTGGAAAAGCGGGCAGTGTCCCAACATGTAATCTATCTTTGTCTACACAATTGGGTCAAAGATAAATATAGGTGTAGGTTCACGTATTTTTTCCGCTGGGTGTGTTCCAAGCGGAGGTCCTAGCAATAAAAATAGCACCCCATGACACTGCGTTAAATGCAATCAATAAATGTCTTTACATTCTTTGATCCATAAGTAAAGAAACATATGGATCCCGTGTTTTGAAGCTACAGATATTCCTTCCATTCCTCACTTGAGGGAATACGTACATACTTTAAAGTACGTAGTCGATATCGTGGGGAAGAAATTCAAGATCATTAAGAATAAAGGGCTGTGCAGTACTTAGACTAGACAACAGAAACATATATAGCCTTCATCGAGAGTACATATTAGCCGTACGTGGCTAAGCATTCCCAACGTTTTTTCCTTTCTAACGTTTCCTGGACTTATAGTTCCGTTCAACCCTACTTACAGTGGACCTTGCCTCGGTTTCTTGGTTCACCTCAACATTTTGAGCAGGTTTTCTCTATCTGAATTTGAATGAATGTATGTTTTAAAAACGCTGTGGACGCATAGTGGACATTATACCTCACGGGTTGATATTTAAATGAACGAAATCCATCAGTAACTTCCTATCGTATGTAGGCATCAATCTTTCCCCAAATTTCGTTACATCAACTTTGTACAGTTTAACGTTTTCTGGGATTCGAACTTTAAATACCCAAATCGGATGGGATTGGAATTTGGGATGTTTTAAAAAATGTGATACCTGCAACATGTCCAACATTAAAATCCCCAAACTAACAAACCCTCAACTTTTGAAAAATTTACAAAGAGAAAATTTCCAAGCACAAAATACCCATGTTATTTCTACGATCATTAAAAAGAGGTAGCGGAGCGCTAGATTTATGTTTGGGGATTTTCATTTGTCGATTGTGATATGTGGATTATGTGACTTAGGATTACGTAGCCAACCCCTAAAAATGTTTTTTCATATTCCTGTCTAACCTTTGCTGGTAGTTGGCATCACCCTGCGGATAAATTAAAACACAAGAAAGAAAACTTTCGGTCACCCAACTGCATATGGATACTATATACAAGAGCTTATAGTTTCCGTGGTAAAAGTTGTATGCCTTTACGTGACTCAAAGAAGAGATGCATGGTAGACCAATGTTTTTTTTTTCTTATTGCCCATCTGACCCATTTGTGAAAGAACGAAGAGAATTTTTTGTTTACCTTGTTTAGGTTTGGCAAACAGCATAGCAGTTGTAATTCCATTGAAATACAAACGCTGGCTGGGTGCTCTCAAACACAAACAGAGACGCACCTACTTGAACTCCTTTCACATAAGTTCATCTCTTCAAGTTGTATTTCTGTATCGATTAGCCACCTAGAGCCGACAGGTAAGATCTCCGGTAACATTATGTTTGTGCATTTTAATTGCACTCAAAATATTGTCTTAACTGCAATCGGCCATAAACCCCACTCAGCCCGATATGGTGTATAGCGATGGTGTACATATCGGTGCCAATTTTAGCACTTCAATGACAATTACTCTATTCACCTCCTTCATTAGGCCCCTGGGGATAATACTCACCGTTGTTTCGCCCGCCACCTTCCAATACTATTGCCATACTGGGGTCGTCATCCATCCGGAATACAGACAAGAAACATCGTAATGCTCTTTCTTTGTAGGTACGTGGTACAGAGAGGTTCAATCGATTGTGGATGGTGGTCACTTGAACCTGTAACAAACGAGACAGGGCCTCAGTAAGAAACGGGTTGTACGGCTGTATGGTACTGGTACTATGGTTGCACTTATTCACTGCCACCACCACCGACAGCCTCTGCAATATAAATGCGTGACAATGACACTGCACTACATTGCTATGACGACAGTCAATGCCAAGGCAGTGCTGGTTGCGAAATGCAAAACCTCCAAGTGGACACTGTGGAACGTAACATACCACCATGCAATTATCATTATGTAATTTATAAGCTGTCTTATCAATATTATATAAAGAAGCAAAAATAATATCTGTATCTGCGTCGGCTAAAAATAGACTTTGAACTGCACTTTCAGTTGGTGGCCTGTCCAACCAGTTCTTCTAGTCAGCGATCAGCTGCCAGGCCAGACGGTGCTCAGGCTCGCTAATGAATTCAAAGCCATTTTCGCACCACCTAGCAAATGCAGTGCATTTGTGTGCACTGCTCAATCTGGTTCTATATGGTTCGGCCGTGGGGCTCATTTGAATACGAACATGTTCCATCCGGAACAACGCGCATCGAGAAGACTGCGATGCTGAGGTCGCGATCCTCCTGCTGCTATATAATGTGCACGACACAAATAATCTTAGCCACTTGACATAATAATATCGCATCCACCAACTCACTTAATTGGATCACTTGAATAATAGTTTTCGTATCGCGAGGCTGATGCATTATTTATGTAGTCTACTGTTCTTTGAAATGGATGCCTCTGTGGCTCGCCTGGCTGTGTTCTGCATGAGAAGACGTAGAAGACTTATCTTTATGGCAGTGGTTATCTACGCTTGGACGTTTACTACAGCTACAGAAGTTGAATGGATTTTATTGCTTAGCTAGGAATGTCTTCTTTGTATTTCTAAATATATGGTTTTAATATTTACAATGATAGATTTCAAAACACCCATGTTCAAATGTAAGAGTGTTCAATTCAAAATTAATGTATGCTTTCAATAAGCACATTATGTCAATAAATATATTTAGTGAATCCTTAAAGATTTGCTCACCGATTGTAGATCACCATCGTGTGTAACTTATCAACCAATAAAAAACTATTCATGGTTACAAGTTAAGAAAGATATTGGTAACGTCAGGTCAAATACTTGTATTTTTGTGTTTGTAACTTATGGTTACAATTTTTTGTCCATAAACATAATTACTCTATCTAGAGCAGAGTTTATTTGGTACCTAATTAAAGTAAAATATTCTTTACAAGCTTTAGCTAGGGTATGAGCTGTTATCTGTAGTGTCTCGTGGGTGCCTTTCGTGGAACAACTGGATGAGGTTTCAAGGTTCTGATGCCAGAGACCCCTGGAAGCTTATTATGGCCCTCTATCTACGTGTGACACATTCGAAAGATCAACTATAAGAAAGGCAAATAGAATCGATAAAAGAAATGAGGAATGCGACAGATAAATTCACAGATGTAACAAATGGGGCTTGCAACCTCGTATAACTCACTGGCTCTACATCTCGGTAATAAGACCAACATAGGTGGACTGCTGTAAGTCGGAACTATCTAAGCAAAGTGCAACGATAATCTTGTTTTAGGGCTGATGAATTCGCCAAACTTGGCGAGTACTGTACCTGAACCTATTTTACTAGGTAAAACTACCTTAAGTATTCCAATCACTACATGCATACTTAAATTAAAGCTGGATGGTCTCGATAGATCAAATCTCAGGGGACAAGTGGCTTGACGTGTCTAGCGACAAAACAGATTTGGCCTAAGCTGGATCTGAAATCCTCTAAGATTTGGATCTATCTTAGCAGATTGCATATCAGCAGTATAATAGGTGTCATCACTGGAGATTGTCTAATAGAAAAGCACGCAATTGGGCTTGGTGTGCATTCAAACAAGCATTTTTGAAGAAGCTGCATAGTTGATGAGGACGGGGAAGCAACATAGACTTCTGCAGATTGATGGAAATATCAGACATAATTCGGTTGAATTCTTCCAGCAGTGGAAGAGGCTCTGACTCTTTGGAATATGTTTCAAGCAGATGTTCTAGCTGCACAAAAAGCTGGGGAATTTCTTGAGATGGCATCAATATTTGACAAGAATATTGCTATCTACTTAGACAGCCAGGATGTGCTAAAACGGGCTAGAGTCCTACGTCACAAAATTTTAAATAATCAAGAACTACCGCGCAATGTGGTATTATGTACCCATAACAGTGCCAGATTATGTTGATTGTTCGACAAACCGGTGAACGACATATGCAGCTACATACATATATAAAATCGACAGGACTGTTTGTATATCAGACACAGTAAGTAGCACACCCTCCATCTTAACTTTTATTGGTTAGGTAATGCTCCATGAGCGAAGGGAGACTCCTTTTCCACCTATGGGCAACACAATGGGTCTATACTGAGTGTGGTATAGAGGGGTTTCTCACCTCTTAGCCAAACCCGCCTATAGGGGCTTACTTCTTGGTTGGATTTCTTCCAGTTTTACCAGAAAAGTCTAAGCTAGTCCTTTTGTGAGAAGAGCTAGTGTTTTGGTTTAGTTAAGTAGTTTGCCAACGCGAGGTCTGGAAAAAAGGGCTTTGTTCGTTTAAGTGGCTGCCCACGTTCAGCAGGGACGAACTTAGACCAAAAGAAGGTGAATTGTGATACCACTATGGAAAAACCAGATTACCAGCACCGGAGATCTGCATGAGAACTTTCCGTATGGGACAGAGGGCAGGGCAACCAATTTTGATGTGTATATATGTACACAGAAGGTGTATCATGGTCAAGCATCTACAGAAATCGTCGTTGAAGGGAGCATTACGTCTTTTGGAATGGCTATCTATCAGATAATAGATGGGTAGATAGGCCCCAACTGTCTTTATTAAATTTGTCCAGCTAACGGAAATAAGGTTTTAACAAACCAGGACTGCCTACATTTGTTTAGAAGAGAGACATGTGCTGATATTGTTCCACCTACTGTTTTCCATTCTAATGACTGCGGTACCTAATTGAAATTTTATCGATTTAATAGGTGGTTGTCGGTTTCCCCTATTGTCAGGGAGGTTCCGGTCTGCACCCTCTTTAGCTAACTCGTCCGCTTTGGAATTGGCGATGATAAGGCTTTTATCGCTATTTGGCTATCTGTATAGAAAACAATAATGCTGCACTCTATCGAAGTAATTGAAAGCCATGCCACAGCTTCTCGAATTGCTGTAGCGTCTGCTTGAAATTCGCTATAGTGGTCCAGCAATTGGGTGGTGATACACAAGTCTAGTGCATTGCTCTGTCCCAGACAGTCTTGGATCCGTCTCTGCAAATTTCTGTTGCAGATTTTTTTTTTTAAATTTCTCCGGTTTCCCAAGCAGTTCTGCTAGAAATCCTGGCTTTATACTTAACTTTAAAGTCCAGATAAGGGACAATTAGTCCGAAGTACTAGAACTAGTGTTATGGCCGTTTAGGATGCTTGCATGGCCCATATTTCCACGGAGCTCAAGTGACCTTGAGTATAGTAGGTTAGCAAGAAGTACTTAGCTTTAGCGAGTAGTGAATATGAACAAAGTTCACGTAACTTATAAACCCACAAAACTGCAACCACAACTGCAGAGTCAGACAGTTGCTGGTCTGTATTATTTCAAGGCTAATCCGATTTCAACATACATATTTACCCAGTCTTAACCCAAAATCCATTTTCTGGCCATAAAACTAAAAAGAAACCTCTTCAAATGTCTATTGCTAAAATGTGTCAAATATTATAGCAAATAATGAAGGGTAATAATATAATGCGTACGCATGGTAACCGACAAAACAAAAAGAAGTAATTACCTCTCCATTAAAACAATTCAAAAGAAATTCCGCTTTGGAAAGTAAAATCCTAAAAAAATAAAAATAAAAAGAAATAAAATCAAAAAAAAAAAAAAAAATGGTATCATTTAGCACGTACTTAAGTCTTTACTCTAATTTTCAAAACTGCTTTCCTACAACCAACGTGTGTCATTCGCTTCGAATTAATATACTTCGTATTTGGAGTTATTAGCTTCACGGTCTAAACTAGTTTGTTAAGACAAAGAAGAGGCTTAACGAAAAAAAAAAAAACAAACTCGAGCGGATTATGATGATTAATTGTTAAGAAAAGCGAAAAGTGATTATGGCATACTTTCTCTGCGAGCCCAAGAATCCGAGAACGACAAAGAACAAAATTGATGTTTGTGACGGAATACTTTCTCTGAGATGTATCAAGTTTTTCTTGTCGGTTGCAGTAGTTTACTCGGAATGTACCTTTAACGTGATGGAATACACTTTAAACTAACAAGCAGGTGGTACAAGACAACCGCAGATCTAGTTAGGTGAAGCTCAGATACTATCTTTTTGACGTATCCTATAGCCATTATAGTTTATTTACGAAAGTAGTTGCAATAGTAGCTAATCGTTGTTTCTTTGAGCTTAGAGTTCAAATGGAAGTGCCTCTCATGATGAACTGTAAAGACGTTGCATAAGACCGCTATTACCCCAGTCCTACTATACAGGATTCAAAAATGAATGTTATCAATGACAGCAAAAAAATGTAAAATGTCAATGATCACAAAGCTCCTACCTGGATAATCTAAGTAGGAATTCATCGTAATGGATCAAGATTGAGGAAAATGTCTATGCCTTTGGTTTGTAGCTGTTAATTCAAAATAAAACTAATTTGAGTAACTAATAGCCACAGCGTATTCCATGGTAAAAAAAAAACTTGTCTTCACCCAGTTTGTCCAGCAATAGTTATCGATCTTCATTGCACCGACAGCACTTCAACATAATATACATCTTTGATTGCATCCATTCAGATTTGGCAAAAGCAGTATGGATGCTGGCCCGGCAGATCGCTGATTGAGCAAATTCCAAATCGAGACTCACCATCTCTTCATAGACTTCAAAAGCGCAGATGATAGCATTCATCGTCTTTGGCTGTACAAGACGATGCCCGAATTCGGGATCCCGACAAAACTGATCCAACTGTGCCACGTAACGCTGGAAAACACGCAGTGCATTTCGGATTTCGGCAAGGAGAGAAGTAGGAATCTCGTGCTAGAACAGATAGTGCACAGGGCAGATGCTAACAAGGAAAGCACTATGTCTAGCTGCTGAGATACGTAGACGATAGGAAGGAAGGCTGCCATGTTTCAGGCATACACTTTAAATATCCTTTTTTTTCCTTTAAGGAAGACGAAGAATTCATCCGTCAAGAGATTTTCGGTATCTTAGCGTGTCAGACTCATACTGTGTTCTTGTACATTACACCTACTGGCTAAACTTCCTCTCTCCCTTTGGCCCTTAGGGTCTCGTCAACAGCCCCCTGGAACAACTATTTATCTTACATCTGAGATGCGCTCTGGTTTTCCTCTCTCTTCTTAGTTTTCAGCAGCGTTTCGATAAAAGTTTCCATGGCAATCAAAGAAGCCTTGTCCTGGCTAAAATGTAATGCAATATTTGTGAGAGATATTAGCATTTTCACTGACAGTCAAGCGGCAATTAAATCTATGGAATCGTGCTCCTTCACTTCGAGTACCGCTTTAAACTGCCGTTTATCTCTTCTGGAGATGACTGGGTAGTTCAGCATTCACCTATGCTGGGTGCCAGGCCACAAAGACATTGCATGGAATTGCAAAGCTGACGAGCTCGCCAGACAGGGTACGACCCATAGGATCCCGCTGCGGAACCTGGGTATGCACTCGCTAATTGCAAACTCTTACTAAAGCTGGAGGTTTTTAGCAAAACTAACTTGCAACATTTCGAGACATTTCAAACATGCCAAGAAGCCAGGCTTCTTTTCACATGACTTCTGCAGAAGCAGTTGGGATGAGGAGGAGGAAGAAACCATTCTCCACCTCCTATTTTCGTGCCCAGCTCTGTTTAAAAAAAAAACTACTCCATCTAGAAGCTCACTTCTTTAACAACCTAGGCGACGTCACGAGCCCCCTTCGCTTTATCAAAAGCTCCGGTTGGTTTTAACTAGTCCCATTAGCCAAATGGTGCTATCCATAGCATCACAATGGGCCTTTATTGGTCTGAGTGTGTCTGTACACTTGTGGAGACAGCCACTCTAACCTAAACCTATCCAGTTTCAGCTGTCTTCATTTGTGAATATCTGTCTGTTGTGAATTGCAGCTGTCTTTCCGTAGACCGCCTGCTGCACGTGAAAATGCGTCGTCTTCCGACGAGTTGTCATATTGTCATGTGTCGTATGGTTTACACTTTTCCCATCCTTTATAGGTACGAATAGAAGTATCCATGTCCGTTTACGAGCTACGTGATGTAATAATTTATCTCGCCATGGTTTCGATCCTTTAATTCAACAACGTCTCGGATTAGCCTAGCTGTTCATCTGTCTCTTCGTGCAGAGTTCCACCTTATGTAGTTGCCATTATCGCTTTATCCACACCTACTTCCGTCTTCTTCTTGTGCACGAGCTTTTTCTCTGTCGCTTAAAGATCAATGAATGTCACTCCCGCGACGACGAGAGCGGCTGGTTTCGACACATTGCGGTAAGTGCTTGCGATGCGCAAGGCTCCTTGCCTCTGTGCTGTTATCATTTGTTTCCTTACTTCTCTTGCTTAAGCGCATATACCCATATTTCGCAACCATACAGGAAGATGGCGTTCCTAGCTTAGCTTCAAACCAAGTACACAGGACCTCCAAATTGTGGAGGAAGGCTAGTTCCATATGGGCAGGGAATTGTAGATGTACATATCTAAGGACGAAAGCGGAGCAGATCTTGGGCTCCTTCGAAAGTAAAATACTTCGGCTCAGATGAATGAGGAGGACGAATGGAGGTGAAGAATCAACTGCAAACTCATCGAGTGAAGGGACGAAAACGCTCCAGCCAAGGGTCTTCAAATCCTATCCCTCAGGTTCCAAATGACAAGGAAGACCGAACCACCGTTGTAAGGACCAAGCGCAAACGTGGATGCCACCATATTCGGGACCGAGAGGATAGAAGACCGCAGTGTCTCAGGCTGAGACTATTCACTGGTCGGTAGCTCGACAAGCATTTTTATAATTCCTGATGGTTTATCACAATAGTTTTATCCAACAGAACCTTTACAACAGGGTGGCATTCTTTTTTGGAAATGGTACCTTATCACGTCTTTGACATTTGTGAAGTAAACATTAAGAGAATATGCGTTGGCAGAACATAGATCTCTATACTCTTTAACGTAGCTATCCCTGGAGTAGCCATTCGGTTGAAAATATTGCTGCTGTGCCTGTAGATGTCCTAGAGCAACCACGCATCTTTACAGCGACGTTATCGTACAAAGTGAAAACAGTACATCAGTTATGTCCAGCAGAGCGCTAATCGCGTATAAATTACAACCAAGACCTACTAAACCTCGAACCAGTTAGGACTTTTGTGCCATACCTATATATAAAACTCTAGCCGGGGTGCTATGAATTTAGGATTCAATGGGTATAGGAGGGAGAAAAACCCTAGTAAAACTGAGTGGTTTAAAAGAATATTTCTTAATATTGTTTCAGGACCTTCGTAAATAAGTACGTAAGTGTTAATACAGTTTGTCCACATTTATTTTTATCTACATTAGAAATTAATGATGACCAGACTTTGTATGATTGTCACAACTCTATTTGTGACAGTTGTTGCTTTCAGTAAATAGCTCTTCATAATCTATGTGGTAACAATGAAACCGAAATCGTATTTGAAAATTAAAAGCTTCATAATACCTTTGTATTCCAATTGTCGAATCAAAATAAGAAGATACCTAGTTAAGAAGCTACCTAGTAAGCTACCATTTTAAAAGTCTTAAATTTTCCAAATCATCAGCAATATATTAAGAAATATTTGTTGACTTAAATTTGACCGTGAGAAAAAGAAAATACCTAGAAATTAGCATCGAAATCATTTACCTTTTCATTTGAAATTTGATAATGCTGGGACAAACCATGATCAAAGCTATACATCTATGTGCATTCACCATAGATGGTGAGTCAGTCAATTAAGCATAGATGCAACTAGATCGCCTATTATCGCTCTTCATAAGTAACTAGCTGCAACAATTTCAATTCGTCTTTCATATTAACGACTGACAGCCATTTGTAATTAACTAGTTTCATGATTATAAAAAGTTATTTAAAAAATGCACTACAAGTCCAAAAAAAAAACCAATTCAGTTGCCTAACAATGAATACTATCGGATTATTGGAGTAAACCACACACTCTACAGTGAAATGGCTCTGGAGTAAGAGTACGTGTTAACCATGTATTTTTCAAGCATAAGGGAATCTGGGTCAGAAATTGGAAAGGGTCAACAGTTGCTAGTTGTTGGGAAAGGAAGTTTTTGGTTTGCAATACATGCCAACAGTCTGTTTTGACGATGACAACCGTTCATGCCATTTCGAGTGTTGTTAGTGTTGTTAATTAATACAATACAAACAAGCCCTGCTTTTCCTAAAAAAAAAAATACATTAAACAAAATAATCCTTGTTAATGGTCAATAATAGAAATATTTACATTCGATTTTCTACGATTTATTTGTTCTAGGATAATGTTGACTAAATTGAAATGGAATTGAAATATAACTCGTACTTCTTATTTTTAGATTTGTGTGAGAAAATTTGCAACTGTTGCAAGATGCTATAGCACTTTGAAATGGCTATTTGGAACTCCCTTTATATTTCGAAAAGGACACAGCAAATAGTCTATATTGTTTCATGAACCTTAGTGGAAAAGAGAACCTAATCCTGAATTTACATAATTGAATTGGGGAAATTAAAGCATTCATTATTACATCTATTTAAATCAATTTAAAGGCTATATACATACATATGTACATATAAATGAACACATACAATATTTATTTATTTTATATTCTTTATGAGCCATTTTGTAGTACAAAACACAACTGTACATAAGAAGAATAAAACATACAGAAAAGCTACAATCCGTCTGGAACGGATCGTATGATACCCTATCCTCCTATCTATAAAGTGGGCGTGGCCAAATTGCATTTTGTACTCACATATAGCTATAATGTCGAACGTTTGAGGATGTTACATGTATAATTTTATCAAAATAGGTTTTTTTATGATAACGCCCCCAAAAAGTGGGCGTGGCCAAAACTGTTCTATGGGTGAATTGTAGGGAATCTAAATACCCAAATATTTGGTCTTAACAAAATTTTTCGGTTTCATATAATTTTGTGAAGTTATAAAAAAGTAGGCCTGGCAGTGGGCGCATGTAAAAAAATTTTACACTTGTACTGTATCTTTTTCTTGGAAGCCCAGATATGAAATTTAAGCGTCCTAGTTAAAAATTTAAGGCTCAAAAATCGGTTTTGTGATGAAAACGCCCCCAAAAAGTGGGCGTGGCCAAAACTTTTGTATGGGTGGATTGTAGGGAATCTGAATGCCTAAATATTTGGTCTTAACAAAATTTTTCGGTTTCATATAATTTAGTGAAGTTATGAAAAAGTGGGCGTGGCAGTGGGCGGATTTCAAAAATTTTTACACTTATACTGTATCTTTTTCTCAGAAGCCCAGATATGAAATTTCATCGTCCTAGCTCAAATTTAAGGCCCAAAAAGCGGTGACATACGGACGGACGGACGGACGGACGGTCATCGCTCAATCGATTTCGCTATTGATGCTGATCACGAATATATATACTTTATAGGGTCTATCTCGATTATTTCTCTATGTTACAAACTATGTGTCAAACTTAATATACCCTTAGGATAGGGTATAAAAAGGAATAAAAATAGACACTGTTTCCTTCTTCGGTCCCGGGCACGCTGCTCCCAGTTCGTTAGACCAAGCATCCTGGCATTCCTGATTCGGTCCTTGTCGTCGCGAACCTGGAGCTAATATTCGAAGACTCTCTTGAGTGTTTTAACCATCCGGACTTCATCCACATCTTAGTACAGGTAATAAAGTTCGCTGTTGAGTCTTCTCCTTCATTCGGCCTCCTCCCAAATGGAACTAAGTATTCGACGAATTATGTTTCGTTCAATGAAGTCCAAGATTTGCTCCGATTTCCTGCTAATCGTCCAGCATTTAGCGGCATATAGTAGGATTGGTAAGGCAAACATTTTGTAGAGCATGACTTTCGTTCTTCATGTTCGGAGTTTTGAACTCAATTGTTTTCCTAAACCGAAGTGGTCTTTTGTCGAGTTAAGAACTATGTCGAAGTTGTAGCTGGTAAAAGTGACGTTTTATTCTAGGAGATGGATGGATGGGTAAAATTGCATCCGATAACCGAAAGGTGAACTAACGATGACCGTTGGATCCATCAGATCCATGGGTTGCGACACCTGAGTTACCTTCTCGAGCACCAGGAGCAAACGAAAAGATACACCACTGAAGAACCAACCCCAAAAATGATCTCTGTCATGCGCAGATCTCACAAGCCGACCATGTAGAGAAAAAAAATCTATTATGGTGAAACAACTGTTGACGACTCCCATCATTTGAGCCTTATTGGAGCTCATGCCCCTACAGAGGAGAAAGACGACGCTACCAGCTCCTCAAAAAACTTACGATCAATGCCCCAAACAGAGGACATCTTTGGTAAAACGATAGGAAAACGGTAACGGACTCAGGTACATCAATTGTGTAGCTGGAAAAAACATGGTGGTAATCAGCACGAAATTCCCTCGCCTCGACATCTACAAAAGACCCAAGGAAGAATGAGAAACGCATGCTTAGGAGGAAGAAAAAAGAACACCACCAGTGTGAAGCCGAGGAAATGCAAAAAAAACTTGATTAGAAAAGAGGTGTGAAACTTCTATAGAAGAGTGAAACAAGCTACATCAGGATTCACGAGTCGCCCTGGTCCCTGCAAGGATCTGGAGAGACTACTTCGCCTAGTTACTGAATGGTAATTTCATTCAAGACCCCTCTAATGAACAACCAGTGCCACTTAATTTAGATGGCATCCAAGATTTTCAACCGCCTGACCAAAGTGAGATAAAGATGATGATGATGGGATGAAAGTAGCTGGCGCTGATGAGCTACAAGCGGAGCTGTTAAAACATGCTGGAGAGGACTTGGTAAGGAACCTACATCAACTTATCTAAAATATGGTCGGAAGAAAGTATGTCCACCGATTGGAGCCTCAGTACCATCTCCCCGATTGACAAAAAGGGAGATCTCCTACTCTGCACCAACTACAGAGGCATAAGCCTTTTAAACATCGCCTATAAAATTCTAACCAGCGTTTTATGTGAACGTCTCAAGCCGTTTGCTTATGATCTAATTGGTCTTTCCCAATGCGGGTTCAGACCTGGAAAGTTTACCACCGACCAAATTTTTGATACCCACCACCTGTTCATTGATTTCAAAGCCGAGTATTACAGTGTTAATATGGAAAAATTATACTGTGCCATACTCAACTTTAGTATCCCTGCTAAACTGATAAGACTTATTAGGATGCTCGCTGCTTCGGTGGGAACCGCAGAACGTGACAATTGATAGGTATAACTTCGAGGTAGTCAAGGATTTTGTTTATCTGGCACTGCTGTAAGCTCGTCAAACAATATCAGCGCGAAAATCAAACGCAGAACAACTCTTGCTAATCGCTGCTTCCTTGGGCTGAGTATGCAATTGAGGAACAAAGCAGAAGCATGGACCCTTACCCAGTCGGATCGAAGCCCTCTGCTGTATTCGAGAGAAACGTCCTAGGCACGATTTATAGTCATGTTTGTAAAGACGTATAAACATCGATGCTCCAATCCATAAAGTCTTCAACGAATCGAGAAATCAAAGCAGACCTCATCTTCGATGTCTTCGATGGGTTTTTTTTTCAATTGTAGAGGCACAAATGCTCAATGGGAACGTCTGTCCCTTTCGTGTGGATACCAGCACTCTGTACTTTCAACTTCAGCATTGAATCGTTTGAAAAATCGTTTGACAGAGCATCTCCTGTACATGTCTGGATTAATTCCGAAGTATAACTTCCAAACTCCACTACACATCGGGTAACGAGGCATAACTGGATCAATTCGGGATCCCGAATTCAGCCATCACCTTGCAGTGCTCCAAACGATAAATGCTATCATTAGCAGCATTAAAGTCGGCAAACAGATGTTTTGTTACAACTTACCTCCTTAATGACAGTGCGACAATAGAGCTACTGGTCGTTGAGAGTTTCTCGCTCTCTATAGTCTCTTGCTCCTTTTGGTCTGCTTAGGGGCTTAGACGCTCGATTTCTTCTTCAGAGCAGACCTTGTTTTTTTCTCGTTTGATAGTCGTGCTCTTAAGTTGGCAATGATTAGAAGTCGATATTTGTCCACCTGCCGATGCGCACATTTAAAATTTTTGATATATGACTCGCAACAGTATCTAAGCATGTGATCGATTGGGTAGGCGGTTTGACCATCTGGGGAGTCAGGCCTTGCAGAAGTATGAATGCCTATTATCATCTGCGCTATGTAAGAGTTGAGCTCTCCATACTGTTGGTTTTTCCACGTTTCGATGTTAGGTGTATTTATACGTCTGTTTTTTTCAGAGGAGACCCATTTTTTTCGTGGTTGCCCGATATTGTTTTATAATGTTTCCATATTCTCCTGGACTTGTATTTTTCCTGGATTTCGTGTGCCGCAATGACACTAGGGGCATCGTACGACTTTGTTGGAAAGGGACTGATTGTTCTTCGTGGGTTGGTCCTACAGTTTTGATTCTGTATACCGCCTCTGTCTTCCTTTTGTTGGTTTGCACCTTTATGATCTCCTCCATTATTTTGGATCCATAAAGAATTATTGGTGTTAAAATTCTTGTTAGGATGTAGATGTTGCCTTTGTCGGTTTAGAGGCGGCATATCGTAGATGAATTGCATTGCATCTAGATGAATCCAAGGTACTTTCTCTCTAGCTTGGTGACATTATAGTATTCACTAGTTCTTAGCTTAAGAATATCGTCGTACATCACGTTCCACAGCGTGGAACCCACCACACAGCCTTGAGCAACTCTGTATGTAACAAAATTCATTTAGGCCAGAAAGAGAAGTCTATATATGTATTAGACTCAGTTTATACCTGCATACTTACCAAGCTAAGAGTCAACGAATGAATTACAAACACGAGCTACAGAGCAGTATCAGTTGGAATAGAGACCTTCGTTCCACATCTTCAGATGAAAAACAAGTGAAAGGAACCTCAATTATTTTGACGTATGAAAGACGTATTCTTCTTTTTTCGTTCGCAACGTATTTAATATCGTTCGCAGTTTTAAAGGCTTCACTTTTACACGACTTACTCAAGAGTCACTGATGATTCAATAAGAAGTCGGTTTTGCCGTGTGAAGCATTAAATAGAAAATGCCCGATGAGTTGAACAAATACATATGTATATTCCCCCTATGCACGCATATCATCGTAGCCAAGTTCTCTCCATAGGTAGTTGTTTATGTTAAATCAATTCAGCGAACTTCCAAATAGGTTAAGTGGATGCCACATACTGTGCTTCATCTGTTAAGTTAATTCTGGCAAAATACAAAACAGTAAGGCATTTAGAATTTACAACCCTGCTACAACCCCTTGTTATACGAAGATGTTTAATCATTCATTTATCTTTAAGGCCTAAATTTGCCAAACTCTCCTAGAACTGTATCATTAATGAGGGATTTTATAACTTAGCAATAAAATTTCCTTTTACATTACATCCACACGAAAGGAGATACAATTTCAAACCTGTGATTGTATCACTATGTCGTGTCGGTCGTGAAGAGACGCAGTCTTCGAAACTGAAGAAAAGACCTCAACTGTCTCTACGCAATCTGGTATGGCATTTAGCCCTTTGTGGTTTTATCTGTCTTAGCTATTCCATGTATGTATGTGTACCGTCTTTTAGTGCACATTTGTGACCACAAAGTGGAGTTACGAAGAAGAACAACAAGTTGAATAAATCCACCTCCCTAGTATGCCTGGATAGCCATTAATAATAGTGTATACGTATGTGTGTACATAATTTTTTTTTTATTTTTTTATTTTTATATATAAATCTAGTATATATTTGCATTCTTAATGAATTAACGCATAGAATGGGAACCATCCGGAGCCATCCGTGATTTTTAACGACGATTGAGCCGGTCATTGCTGATGTTTGCAGAGTTCCCCTTTTTATTTTTTTATTGCACGCCTCGGCTGGTCGGTCGGCACCTGTTAATGAGTTGTACACGGGCACTGGCAGGGAGACGCAGGCATTGGAACTTATAAACAACAAAAGGAAGACAACGAAGTTATAGAAAATAAAAATTTCTTTGGACCGTATTAATGCGCGCGTATGTTTCCTTCTATTTTTAGATAAAATGGTTTAACTTTCCATGGTTATGCGGAATAAAAATAGAATTCCTCTTCAAGGTATTCTTATTACTCCTTCGGTCTGGTAATATTCATGGGCTTCGTGGCATGTTAGTGGGCATTTACTGTGGTAAATGTCCTACCCTGGTGTTGTTATTGTAAATTTTTCATTTCAAAACAATGCAAAGATGGTAGAAATTTTTAGCATTACTGTGGTTTTATGACATTTGTTTAGGTAAAGGATATAAACAGCTTAAGTTGGAGGTAGTAACTGCAATATGTTGCGTCCCACTTAGTGGCTTGGTAATATTTATGTATGTTACTGAGCAATAAAGAATTTTGTATAAGTAAATATTACAAAAGACCTCACCCAGGCTTGAGTTATAGTACACGACCTTAATGTCAAATGCTTTTCTCTCATTTGAATATGAGTTTTTTACGATTATTGGTTGTGATATAATGTCATGGCCACCAACTCTAAGTGTGATGATTGCCCTTACATTTTAACGAATACAGAGTCAGAGCGAAATCAACCCACATCGAAACGACGGAGGGAAAATAAGACCGCTAAGAGGCAGTGTCCAGAAACACATGAAGAATGTCGGCCAGTTAAGTTAGTTTAAAGAAGCTTAAGACCATGTTTTATACCTCTGTTTAAAGAGCTGACTTCCTTTATGCTAAAAAGCTTACCAAGTCTGGAAACTACCAAATTTCATAGCTCGATGTTAGTTGAAATTAAAGGCCTCGACGAAATAACAACAAAGGAGAAGATTCATTTGGGGCCTAAAAACCAATTATGTAAGCGAGCTGTGGATAAGTAGTAAAATGTGCCAAACTTCAAGAAGAAAGTGTTTAAACCCAAAAATTGTCTTACAGAGCAAATATTGACGGCGCAGACGGAATTTAAAAAGAAGGACAGGTTAGAAGATAGTGAGAAAGATTCTTGATTGGAGATCATTATTTTACAAGCTATCATTTGACAATCATATGCAACATATGCTACATACTTCCAGAGAAGGCTGCATATGGAAAGAAAAAAGTAAAACCAAACAAAGATCAGGCTTAAAAATAGATTTTTATAATGAACAACTTCGCCAGAGATATTGATGGTTTCCAGAGGTATATACATAACTATGAAGTCAAAGTAAGCCAGGGATCGGTCCTGACCACATTACTGTGGAACATGATGTACATACGTATGTATGGGTATTACAGCTCGCAATTGAAAAATATTCTGCAGATAGTTTGTTATCCTAATTACCATTAACCAAAGGTTGGTCAGACTGTCAATGAAAGAGTACCTAAGGAACTAGATGGTGGCTCACATCGACTGGTCTAACATTTGCAGAGCAGAGCACTTAGTCGGTACCGCGAGATAGACATGATTAGATGGAACTCCACTTACCACAGTTTTTGACGAGCACGTAGGGACACGTAGACCTTTGTGATACTAGTCGGTTTATGATCCAGATCTTCCCATACTCGTGAAATCGGCAAGTTACCTAGACTAGGGGATTTATATGTACACAATACACGTGTATATATACACCTTGGTTGTCGTTTTTTTTTAATGAGACCGAATTAAATACTCTTCTATGTGGATGGTTGATAAATTTGCTTATCCTGTAGATGACCAGACCTGACAAGTCTTCTAGGTTGTTGAATTTTTTTCTTAATGTATGTAAAATAGCGCAGGACATTCGCACTGAAGGTGGATTATAGCCAGATTTCGATAGAAGCCATTTTACTAGCTAATCTACACTGCAGTTGTCTAGAATGTCCCTACGACCTGAGACCCCGCGGAAAATTCGCTTCCTTCAATCCTGCAGTCTTACCTCATACCGTGTTTCAAGAACTTTCACCTCTTCTCAACAGAACCTTGCAAGCATGGAATTGATTTCTATAGCTGAAATATCTTTAGAAGTTACGGATTAGAAGGTATATCACCTTCTAATCGATAAGTTCAAAAGTATTAGTCCCATCGCAGTTTCACAGCAGCAAAAGCTGCTAAGATCTCCACTTGAAAAAAAAATTGGACATATTTTAAATATCGGACAAGGTTAGGTAAGCTCAGTGAATCGAAGAAGATGCCTGCACCTATTTGGATATGTACGTTTTCTTTTCCATTCAGAGCCATGTGAATTGCATTGGTCCTATCTTCCCACAAGCCCACTCTTCTTTAATAGTATAAGGTCGTACAAAGTTTAGGTATTGTGTTGTATAGTCAAAAAATTTTGTAAGATATTTGCAGGAACTATCCTATTCTTCGGTTTCCATCTATTAGACTGATTGATTCTTATGAGTGGATGCAGTGACTCAGTGGTTAGTGCGTCGGACTTGTAAGCTGGAAGTTCAAGATTTGAATCCCAGACAACACCAACGCTCTTCAAACATGGCATTAAATAATAGACTCCTAGCATTTGTGTTAAGAATATAACACATAACGCAAATGGTTGAGAAGAGAGACCCACTGCCCTATATACCTGTCGCGCCGATTATTTATATTCTTTTATTTTTTTAAGTTTATAAGTAAGGTTCTAACAGCTGACAATTTTCTAATGAAGAATTCTAGCAGAACCAGATTCAGGGTCCCCTTGACTCCAACTTTTGGTGTAGCTCGCAATCCCTTCACTTCGGATCGTATAAAAATAAATCGCACCTAGTGCAGCCATATAACTTAAATCAACTTTACATTGATCCGGAGGGGTTTAATGACGATCAAGGAGATCCTGTCCTGGTTAAAGTGGAATGTATTATCTGACAAGGATATTAACATCGCCCTAGATCATCGCACATTCCTTGGTGAAATCACAACTAGAACTAAGCAAAATCGGTCAGACATGAAAATACTTGGCAGTCCTCAGCAACCAATTACTGAAGTTGAATGCAATCAAATGGATTACCTAACCTTAGGTTGTTAGCATACAATATTATTTTGCAGACAGATTTAAGCTCCTATTTCTAAAATATTGCAATAACAGATGTCATCATAGGAGACTGTCATCAACTTCTGAAGGTAAATAAAAGCCTGTTCCTCCTTTGTACTTGTCCAGTTCTCTCTACCGAAATAAAATTTTACTTAGGAATAAGATCATTTGTTAAATTAAATCATGTAAAGTAGGTGTTCGTCCTAATTCCTTTATGAGTCCATAACGCTAATAGTTAAAAAATATCAAATTTCGGGTTGTGCGTAGGGACAAATTTCCGACTACGGAAAAAAATAATTGTTCCGAAACCTAAACAAGTCTCGGATATGGATGACTTTACTCTCCTCGACACGAGAACAACGACGTTCGGATTTGCACGTACGAACATTAGCCTAATATGCGCTCATGCATCCACCGAAGACAAGCACGACGACACCAAAGAATGTTTCTACGAGCTCATCAACAAAACTTGCGTGCAATGTCCTAAATACGACGCTAGGATCATATTGGGTAATTTTAGTGTGCTCCGGTCCGCAGAGACTTCGAATCAAACCCGGAGGGACAACGCAGTAAAGGAAGACCTAGACTTAGGTGGTGCACAAGTAGAAGGAGACCTCAACCGACTTGAAGTACGCAACTGGAAGCAGTTAGCTAAGGACTGGAGAGGCTTGTTGGTTGAGGGCCCAGGTTCACCCCAATCTACACTATACCACATTCGGTAACAGACTTATTTTATTATGTTACTATAGCAAGCACACGGTTTTCTCATTTCAATTTCCACTAGGGGACATAGCGGTCTCCTGAAACGATCAACCAAATTGATCACATTGCAACCTAAGACATACCTACAGACGAATGCGGATATCCCAAACGACACATCTAAGAAGAACTACTGTGGGCAGATATAACGTGAAAAGCTACAATCGCAAGAGACCGCTACAATGCGTATCCCAATAAGTAAGTCCAATATCCAATAAGGATGCTGCACCTGATGACCTACAGGCCGATTCGTTCAAAGTAGCTGGAGGTGACTTGGTAAATTCCCTCTAAAATTTGGTGAGACGAGTGTGTGCCTGATGAATAAAACCTCAGTATCGTTTGGCCGGTCCACAAGAAAGAAGACCTCCTTAATTGCGTCAATTACAGATGTATCAGTCTCCTCAACATCGCGTACAAGATCCTATCTGCCATATTGTATGAACGTCTGAAACCCTTCGTCAACAATCTGATTGGCCCTTATCAGTGTGGTTTCAGACCATGGAAGTCCACAATCGTTTAAATTGTCACACTTTAATAGATGCCGGATAAAGCTCAAGAAGTCCAAATCGTTACCCACGATCTTTTTATCGATTTCAAGGCCGCTATACAGAGCTATGTCTAGTTTTGAGGACCAGGCTTACTGGAGAGGCTTGTTAGTGGAGGCTCAGGTTCACCCCGAATTGTAGAGGCACCTTAGTAAGGTAAGTAAGTAAGTAAATAATGCCGGACCCAGTACCTATCCTTGCGGTATTCCGTCGAATCCTTTATTCCATCATCGGAGTCGTGTATAGGGGGACCCTATTTAAAGTTTAAGTTATAAAGAGTTACTGTTCCTATTGGTACCTATGTAAAGATGTTTCGTGGTGGTATCTAGTTGACGACAAATTTTTTTTTTGTGTATGTCCCTAGGGACATTGTACTTTTTTTGAAGCCAAAGTCTACCTCATTATCAAACAATGTGGCCGTCTTCTTGGACATTAGTTCTTTCTGATCCTAAATTTTATCTAAGACACTCTCCTTTTCAGCTTTACATTACAATCGCCCGGAATAATTGTACCGTCATGACTAAAGTGAGGTCTTGTCCATTAGTTCAAAGTGGTTATCTTTCTTCTGAATCGAATCATACCGAAGTAAATCTATGTATGTACATATGTACTTTCCCGGAAAGAAAAGATGTATGCCCAGATTTTTACAGGTGACGATTTCATCTCTTTAGACAAATAACTCAGATGTAAACTTTACTGCTTCGTCCACAGAGAAAGTTAAAACAACTTTAAGAACATTCTAATTAAAAATTCGAGCATGTTGGTACCAAAATAGCCACCAATTATACACTCATATGCTCAAAACTAGTACATCCCAATAAATTACCAAACACTTGCAGTTCTGGTCGCGCCTTTAGATTAAATTTTATTCCAAGACCCAAAAAAAAATTTAAGTAGAAATTATAATAAAAACACGAGCCAAAGTTGACCTACAAATCTGGAAATGGAATTCTACTTCAAACCGCATAAGCACACTACCAAAGTCGTGGCATTCACTTTGCCAAAAAAAAAAAAAACATGAAAACAAAAATTAACAAGATAAAGAGCCCCGATAACAATGGGCCAGAGAGAGAGTACGTGACGCCAAAAAGCGTTACATAAATTTCCCTAAATGCCCCTCATGACTCCAAATGATGTGATTTTTTACATTTCTTATTAATTCTATACAAACGCCACACACACCTGAGGTGAACCACATACCAAACTACACAAACAGGGAAGGACACGACAGCATTTTGGCAATTCGTAAATATTTACCAAAGTCATCCATCCTATAACAGTATCTCAAGTGTGAAGCGCATCTGCGAATGTATCTCAAACTCAAGCCGGGCAAAAATACACGACTTGTACACACAATTCCTTGGCATAGGTGCAGAATTAACCACCACAAGCACGACCGACCGACCAAACGCGACGGCAAAGATTGTAATGCAAACAAGGAATAAAGGGAACAAAATGTTTCTTTCTGCCAGGAAATTTATTTTGTTCGCCAAAATCTTAATTAGCATACCAACAGTGCAACAGCGCCCCTTTTATTCCCCGGAATCTGGAATTTATACTATGCTATGCATTGCTTGAGGTTGTAAGCCTTATTGATTTTAACAATTTTCGCAAGCACTTTGCATTTGCCATCATCACCGGAGGAGGCAAAAACCTGCAATTAGCACCTCTGCAACTCGACTCGAGGCTCTGCTCTGTGGCTTTGGTCTTTGCGCGAGATGCTGCACTTTTCGGCCAGGTTTGGTGGTTGTGCATAGGCCACGGCTGATGCTGCTGCTGTATGCCGGTGGTGGTACTGGTGTTCCTGGCGGCAGCATGAAGTGATCTTATTTAGCGTTCTTAGAATTTATCATCTGGGGGTCTTTCCTCCTATCCTCTCGCCTGGTCTGGCTGTTGGCTGCTGGCGAATTTGCTTTGGTTTTTGTTTGAGAATCCTGATTTCCGTATTAAATGGAAGCGGACAAAGAGTTATTTATGTTTTTCTTTTCTTCTGGTTTTCGAGACGAGCTTATGTCATTGACTCTTAATGCGAATGCCAGCGAAAATGGCTTGTGGTGAGGATGACTAATTCCTGTGAAATTTTACATGAGGCGAAGTTTGAGTTTAATATTCGGGACTTCTTTAATTGGTAATTAGTTCCGAGTGGCTTAGTTCTTCATTGTTTAATCGCAAAGCACGTACCTACTTTGTTTAGGAGGAACCTTTGATGAATATATGAGGCTGATGGTCATTGCACTTTATTGCAGGGGAAATCCTACATGGGGATTAGTATGGTTACTCTGCTATGTTGCGAGTGGGTTATTCCTTCACTCAACCGGTTAGGATTATTATTTCATGTGACCATTAGTATTTGTAGTGGCTTTAATAAGATAGCATTAGGGCGAAGACAAGAAAAGGCACCAGAAGCTCAAGAACGAAATAATTCCAGATACTCTTTACTTGGAACTACATACATACATACTATTTTATTTAGAATGATAAGGCTGTTGCAACCACATTGGAATTCTTCAACAAATTTATGGACTTCGTAAGACATGCTTATAGAACGCACTGGCTTTAAAGTAGAAAAGGGGGTAAAAGAAGTATCTTTATAGACCAACGGAGACTGGGAAAACTACAGACTGGCACTTAAAAGACTTAGTTTTGCAAACAAAATGGAAACCTAGAAATGCATAAAGCTTTGGCAAAATAGGGTGAATTCCAAGGCCATTTAAAAAACTAAATGACAGCTACACGCTCGATCATTATCAATAATGGAAGCAAGACCAACATATTGAGATCTCGAAGGAAGCCTGAAAAATAGCAACAGGTATCTGGTATTATGCTCTGCACTAGAGATAGGATAGTACTACCACACTGGAGTATTATAAGTAAAAGTAGCCTGAGTCCTTGGTCATATGAAAATATTTGTATATTACTAGTTAAGAGATGAAATGCCACATATTCCCTCTTGACTACGTTCAGCATTCATATAGAAAAGGCAGATTCACAGAGACTGCAATTTTTCGCGGTATTGAATAAACATTTTATAATACTTTACAGGAAGCCGTCATACAAGCGTAGGATATAAAGAAAAAATTTCATGGAACCTATCTTCCCAGTATTAGAGGACCATACTCTACGAGATAAGTTCAAGATTCAAGAGGATGGAGATGGAATAAAGAAATACAGGAATCTTATGGGGAGCTGACTTAAAAAACAAAAGTTTCAGATATCATGCAAGGATATCGTAGACCCATTTTGCATTTTCACATTGTTCAGAGAGACTAGCTTGTAGAAGGTGCTCTAGGGTATTCTTGTGTAGCCTAAGTTTGTACCCTCTAAGGTATTAGTAGGAAACACAATATTCAAATGGTATTTTTCAAGTCCTAGGCCGATGTTCTTTTTTTAACGCCGAGGATCAGTTGTTAAGCCGTAGGTTCGAGACTTGATTTCGAGACATCGAGA
This sequence comes from Xylota sylvarum, assembly GCA_905220385.1. Lineage (NCBI taxonomy): Eukaryota > Metazoa > Arthropoda > Insecta > Diptera > Syrphidae > Xylota > Xylota sylvarum. The sequence goes on along the minus strand of LR999958.1, from coordinate 63,783,123 downwards.
TTTTAACTGCCCTGAAAAACTTTCTATGATCCGTCAACTGTATCACAACCATCTCCTATATTCCTTTAACTAGAGACATTACGATGGTACCCTACCTTGACATAGAAGCGATTTTCAATAATATAAAACTGGAGGCCATAATGTAATCTATCGAAAAATTGATGATCAAAACTAGGCTAAGTCACTGGATCAGCATGATACTAACAAGCAGGATGATCAATTCAAAACATGTCTACTGCAAATCCAGAAGATCAGTATAACGTGGCTCACCACAAGGAGAGGTATTATCACCATAATTGTTCTTACCGTCAACGAATTTCGATATAAAGTTATAGCTTATGTAGTCTGGGGTAATCATCCTACAAACAACCCTGGCAAAGCTGATTAAATAAACAGATAGATGCGAACTTAACACCAAGACTGAGCTAATGATTTTTACAAAAATGTACAGAATTTCAGAGATAGCACCTCCAACATAAGAGAAAGTCACCTCAGTTTCCCCTAACATCCCAAATACTTGGATCTTATTCTAGACAGGAAACTAACATAGAAATTAAACGAACATGTATAAAGAAGGCTACTACGGCACTATACGCTTGATAATGAGCCCTAGTCCTACAGACTAGGAAACAATTCCTCCCAATAGTCCCAAACATCGGATTTCGCGAAAAGCTTGCAACTGTAAGAGTCACGTGATGTACATATATTGATAAAGTTTCACAGATTATGTAATCCAAATTGGGGTACGACAAGGTTGTACATGTATACTCTCAACACTGTTGTTCTAAGTGATTAGTTAAATACTTACAACGGTGTACGAATCTCTACAGATTCTGTAATGAGTTCACTGAAATCCCAGAACATGTGCTGGGATTCTGTGTGGAACTGACCCACAAAAGATTGAAATATTTGGACTAGTACGAATATGAGGAAATACTGTCGTTAGACACCTAAGAAAAACTCGTTTAGAGAGTGTGCTCAAGGATGGTTTTTATCCGCCAAGGCTTACCAAGAGTACAAGACTCTCAAATATAATTCTAAAATGAATCATAATGCGAGGGAACATATCTCTCCAAGCTGTTAGTAGAGGGCACAATAGACCAATAGCTCGCCGTGCAATGTCCTCTGCTTCTTCAAATAATAATAAAACCTTTTTGGTGTTTTCTACAGATCAATGGATCTTATGTCTACAAATCTTGGCGTTGGCGTTTCTCCTTTGGTTTGGGAGGGTGAGGATATCATCATCACGTAGGCCACCGATTGGGCCCTTTGTCTGATGTTGGCAAGAGCTTTCAGTCTTACGAAAGAACTGATGTATACGATTTCAAGAACTTTTAAGACTACTTCTAAGGTTGTAACCGTAGGCGTATCTATGTTTCGCGCCCCCTCGTCAGTTCATCCACAGTTTCGTTTTCTATACAAATCGGGTTGACCTGGTAGGAAGGTGTCAAGATATGTTTTAGATCTTTCTTGCATTCCTTTACCAATTTTGAGTTGGTTCTTGGATTTCCTAGTGCCTTTAGGGATGCCTGACTGTCCGAGCAGAAGTTAATGCAGTTGCCTCTGGTTCAGGTACTGGGTAGTAGTTTCGCGCCCTTCAGTATAGCAAAAATCTCTGCCTGAAAACACAGTAATGAATTGTTCCAGATAGATTGCGTGATTACGAGATGGTGTTCGGCAGTAGACCCCCACCCAGATTCTCCGTCGATGTGTGATCCATCCGATAGATGATTCAAACTGTGTAACTTGTATTAAAATGGCATTCCTTACGAGTCTAGAACCCTCATGTACTTCCTTCCATTTCGTTCCGTTCCGTTCATTGAAATCTCCTAAAGTCTGGAATCTAATCTTATCACCTCTAGTCCTATAGGGAGTAAGTTCAGGATTGTCTCCATGGCTGCTGTGGGGGTACTTGATTGGGATATGGTAATTCCTAAGCAAGCCATAGGTTGGATGTTCGATGGTAGTGAAAGGGCGTATTTCCTCTCTACAATCGGCCACAATACAAACACTCCAGAGAGTAAGATGGACCTATCAAGTTTAAATCCTGTGGACCTGCTTCGGTTTCAAACCACACATCTTGACAAAAGCCCTACGGCATATCCAGTACGACCTTTATCCTGATTCTGTTTTCAAGATTTCTTCTCCAACTTAACTTTAACTTATTGTGTAGGATGACGTCAAGATACTTTACCTCGTTTATAAAGTCGAATTTAACACCACCTAAAAACGGTGCCCGGAAGTACTCTAGCTTGTATCTTTTCATGTGGAGTACCATGTCGGTCTTTCCAGAGTTGACGCCCAGGCTGCAGCGTTTCGCAAAAATTTACGTGATGTTCAGTACCGACTGCATGCGCTCACCCAGTGTATTCAGATGTTTTTTCGCATCTTTGCCTGTGAGAGCTGTTTCCACTGATTTTTCTTACCCTTATCTCCCACCACCAAAAATTCTCACCAGGTGAGGGATAAGAATCTTTAGCCCCTTTTGAAGGAAGATATGGAGGATGACATCCTTCCAAAGTAGGAGAATATGCATACAAACATATGGAAGCCTTTAAGTGTGAGGAGTAGTGCTATTTATTTTTTTGACCGGGTGCCCAGCATACAGTACGCGAAAATGGTAAGAAAGAATGAAAGGAAAGGGATAAGACTGAAAGGTCAGGGTCAACTTCTTCTACCTCAATCTGTGCAGTTACGTACTTACATATATACGTATATACGTATTGACTGACTTATGATTATGTTTTTACCCAGAGTTGCATCTTTCTTGCGCTGTTACACAAAAGCCTGTGGAATAGTTCAAAAGTATTTTTTTTTTTCGTACAGGGCAAAGTTAATGTATAAACAAGACATACCTATTATTTGCAGAAGTTGAACTAACATAGATTACGTTTTACTTCAAAAGTTATAGTGCAGCAGCGGTAGAAGGTTAGCACAATGAACTCTTGCAGAACAGCCCCGTCTGAATGGGTTCCATTGTTGCAAGTGACACTCCTAAGAGTTCATATACAACTTGTCACTTTGCAGTTTCTAAGAAGCATCATCAAGAGGGATGACCACAAAGTTTCTCATTTCCTCAGAAAAAAACAAAAAAGAAAAGGAAAACTCCGTAAACAGCTTATACCAACTGTCGTATCCTTGTGCAAATAAATCCGGATAACAAAGTAATTTCGGATCTGCCACACAAGAGCGAATACAAATTCGAAGACAGAAATTCTTTGTTCCTACCCAAAGCTAGTACCAACTACATAAGTAAGGTAAGTGTCAGCAACAGGGTGCTTAAGGGATTTCCGCTATACCGCCATCCGTTGACCTAAAAAAAAAAACACACATCCTTTTCTCAATTTCGCCCCCTTTTGCTTTTGCTATGTTACTCGCACATACACTCTCCTTGCTCTGATATCGTTAAAATCCAATTTACTTTACCAATTGCCCTTATATCATGTCCTACCATACTGCACCCCTTGAAATATAACCACCACCGTCCCACCATCTACATAAACGTTATTTAATTGAAATTTTCCCCATAAACTCCCGGCATCGTATAAATTTTTCGTATCCCAAAAAGGACGAAGAAAAAAAAATCCCTTTATCTGTTGTATGTGGACTGAGTTTAGCGCCACAACCAAAGGAGGACCACGTGCTGCACAAGACAAAATGGGAGAAAAAAAAAAGCAAAATGACGAAAACAAAATTTCCACTCGGTTTGTTTGCCCACTTGTCTAATCCGCATTGAATGCACGAAAAACACCCTCATCAATCCTGCTTCCTCTCTCTGCCACCGGCCGCCGCCGTCGCCGCCGCCAACGTAGCACACACATCACACCAAGACAGCACAGTTGAATCCACCAGCAACGCTAGATATACAGAAAGAGAGAGCAAATCCTTTAGATTTTCGGGAATCCATAGTAAAAGCATTTAATCCACTAAGCCTTTAAGTGCCCCTCCATGCATTGGTGAGTGCCGGCAGCCACCAGCACACGCCTCACCCACCGCCGCGCCAGTCTCGATTCGATCCAACTCTCTCGTCTGAGATCCTCTGCCATTGCCTCGTCTCCCTTTTTGTGAAAGTGAAAATCAGGAGCAGAGTCCTGCTTCCAGTGTGGTAATCAACGGAAGTGGGTGAGGGGTTTTTACGAATTTATTTTTTTTCTCCCCGATATCCATAGTACTTGTGGAGGGATGAACAACCAGCAGTATCCAGTCACACCACTGTTGCAAACGAAAATATATTTCTACACTCCGGCTGTTCCAACTTGTTGTATGTCATACATTATGGCGCGTTGCTTACTTTCTGCGTCCGCTGTCGCTGTCGCTGTCGTCGTCGTTGATTTGACTGCTGGTGGGCGCGGGCGGGAGTCCAAAAATCAATACCGTCATGGCAATGTAACCGAAAATAATTCAGCTGACGACCTGAGTGTGACTGCTGCACAATCTGATGTCATTTCCGAAATGTCACTCAATGGACTCGGGCTAAAGTGGTGGTGTTTTTATCTCGGAGGACCTCCAACTCAATCAGGGCCAATAACACGTTAGCTCCGCGAACACACACATCAACTATAATAACGATAGCGCGTCCTATAGCGCCACCGGCAATTACCTCAGCAATTTATTGAGCCATTTCGTGGAATAACAGATAATTTTCGTGTTGAAAAGGGCGGGCGGACATGGAGGTGGGGATGCCGGGAAATCTCTGCAGGATGGATGATTCGGTGTCGTTTTTCTCTACGAGTTAATTAGATAGTAATTGGAGCAATTATCATCTACTAGTCATTAGCCGTGCGACTGTGCTCCATTATCATCATTTCCTATCCTTTTTCCATCATTCAGTTGTTCTGAGGTTTTTTTTTTTGTTCTTTTTTTCTTTTTTCTAGTGTTCTAGCTTCGTCGACTGTCACATCAAATTTATATCTCTGAGATGGAAAATGAAAACCTATGCCACGTACTGTGGATGGGGAGGATGGTGATGGTGGTGGTGCTCGACTATCTACACCTTGGATGCTGTTTGTTTCACTTTTCTTCGGGTAGTTGCCGTGGCAATGGGTATACCACCACCACTGAGCGAATCCGTATCAAAGGAGCACGTTGACGTTGGCTTCGTATATCTAAGCTGCGAACGATGATGATGATGATGATGATGATGGTGGTGATGCTGATGGCCATGGGTACATAGTCTTTCGTAGCAACGCGATGGTGGTGACGCTATAAGGTTAGACGTAGTATACCTGTCAACCGCGAACCTGCTACACACCTGTGTTGGATATTATATTCGTTATGACATGCCAGGGGCATATTTCAGTCGTCATACAATCGTGTTACTCCGTTACTCACAATCGGAATAGGGTGTTGCAGATTTTATCAGTAATTGCCCCAGCCTTGGGAATTTTTTCATTACCTTTGCGAGTTTTAATTTATAGCCGCCGACTGCTGCAAGTTATCTGGCTGATGACCCAACGAACAGTCAATTAATTTGGAATGATGGATAGGCCGCAGGTTTTGGCTTGAGTTACATACATACATAGAAAGTGACAACGCATCTCTATAAAATGAAATATTCCAGGTTTAGATCGAATAAAATATTGAAAAAAAAAACACTGAAGACTACTGAACCTGTTAGTGAGTGCAAATGTAAAGCTTTAGCTAATGAAATTTGTGATATAAATCCGTCTATCGGTAGGTATGTTACTGATGGACTTCGATTATTTAGACACCAACGTGTTGGGTTGAGTATATCTCCCAATATTGAACATATCCCCCTTTTCTGCAGACTGTAGGTATATTCAATTACCCGCAATGTCACACACAAGTTCTTTAACGTTACGTACATATCACGTACGGGTAAAATAAATACTTATTTACATAGATACAGTCAGGAACGGTCTCACTTGAATTAAATTAAATCAAACCAGGCTACTTCTAAACGACGTTTTCCAGGGTACTTTCCATCATTAAGTCGTTTATTGGTTGGGTGGTTGTCCCCGCTCAGCAGGGACATCATTAGACCAAAAGAAGGTCAATTGTGATACCATTTTGGAAAATCCGGATTACCAGCACCGGAGATCTAGGTACATGGAAACTTCGCAAATGAAACATGAGGCGGGTCAACTAGTTTCGCTGTGAACCATGGCGAAGACGTACGGTTCGCCGTTTAGGCATTAAACCAGTTTGACTCGGTGATGCAACTTTTATCTTGGTGAAGTTTAGTCTAGCTTGATCGTTAAGATCTTCGAAGAAGTAATCGCTTAGGGTTTTCCTTCTCAAAACCGATAGTTCAGAACAGGTACACAAAAGATGTGTCACGGTTTCCTCGTCTTCTTCGTCTCTACAACTTCTACAGACATCGTTAAAATGGCCCCCTTTTAACCTTCTGGAATGTCTGTTTACCAGACACCAACTATTTTTCTTAAATCTGTCCTATTGACATAAATAAGCCTACTGGTTTTCCTACAATCCCGCTCTGGTCAGATTTGTTTAGAAGATAGATGCTGATATTGTTCAACCTACTGTTTCCCACTCTAATGGCTGCGGTATCTAATTGGAATTTTATCGATCTAATAGGTGCGGACAGTTCCCCTCTATTATCAGTGATTTCCCAGTCTGCACCCTCCTTAGCTAGCTCGTCCGCTTTGCAATTGCCTGAAATATCCCTGTGGTCTGGAACCCACCACAAGGATACGTCGAATCTGATAGGGATCTCATTAAGAGATCCACTGTATTTCTGTACCAACTTGGATCAAATTATTGGCCGCTTCCAAGGCTTTAATCGCAGCTTGACTATCTATGTAGAAAACAATAGCTCTGCACTCTATCGAGGTAATCGAAAGCCAAGTCGCGTATTCACAGACTTTTGTGACTTCTGCTTGAAATACACTGAAGTGGTCTAGCAGTCGTGCGGTGATACAAACATCGAGTGCACTGGAGTAAACTTCCGCACCTATTCCATATGCTGTCTTGGATCAGTCTGTATACAACTATGTCGCAAATTCGTTTCAATTGTTCTCGATTCCCAGGTACTTCCTCTAGGAAGCTTGGTTTTATACTTGACGTTAAAGTCCATATAGGGGACAATGTAGTCCGAATTACTTGAGATGGTTTAGGATGCTTGTGCGGCCCATATTTCCAAGAGCTATTTGCAAGGATTCCCCAAGCCGTAATGCTGCTTTAGCCGCCATCAGCATCCCACAGATATCAATGGGAAGAAGATGGAGCATAGTTTCTAGTGCAGCTGTGGGAGTGGTTTTAAGAGAGCCCATTATACAAACGCCTTTTCAAGTATTGCAATGTATATTTTCTTAACAGTGATGTCCACCAAACTATTACACTGCACATGAGGATCGGTCTGACCACTCCGAAGTATAACCAGTAGACAATCCGGAGTTGGAGGCTCCAGTTTGGGTCTATAGCCTTCCTGCATAAATAAGGAAGTTTTCAATTGAATTTTTCCCAAATATCTGGCGTGATCTACAAATTGCAATATACACAAGATGATTCCTTGTTCTCAAAAGATATCTCAATGATTCCTAGCAACGAGTGCAGGGAAGTCTCTACCGATTTTCCCTTGCAATATGCGTGTTGGGATACCGATAGAAGATTACTATCTAAACTTATTCTAATGTGGACGTTGATCAGAGTTTCCAAAGTCCTTAATGAAAATGAGGATATGCTAATCGAATGGAAGTCTTTAGGGGATGCATGGGAGGTCTTAACGGCTTTCGGTATGAATACTACTTTGGTCCTTATCCAGGATCTAGGGGTGTAGCCGATGTTTAAACAACTCCTAAAGATGATGTAGAACCCTGGGACTAAATGTGTCAAAACCTTGCTGCAATTCCACTGGTAAGATACTGTCGATACCAGGCGATTTGTTCTGGAGGAAGCTGTGCACTGCCCGCTGTATATTTTTTGTGGTGAGGTAAATCTAGAGCCAACCTTTGGAGTTTAAAAAGAAGATAAGTTCACTAATGTTCTTATCCGACGTCTCCTCAAGTAGATTAAAGAAGGATTTGTGTAATGTTTACTGTCTAGCTCTGGCTAGTACTGAACAAGTGCGATAGTAGTGAATGGTGGTTTCTTTTTCGGTTACAATTTTCCAAGTACCACAGTGTGTATTATATGGAATACCTAATTTGATTGCGTGATCTCTATCGGCCAGTGTATCTTGCTATAGTTCTTCAACCTAGACAATTTAACGTTAGCCTTTCTAAGAAATATTGAAGAGAAGTTTCCCTTGATTGCTCCGAGTGGGGTGTGAACTTGTTCCGCAAGGGCAGCTTATCAGCATGTTCGTTGCCAACAACGTTACTGTGATCTAAAATCCAGACCAGAGTTACCATAAATTGACCATCTAGCGATCCTAGTAGTTCCTTTCGGCATTCTAGTACTAGTTTGGATGATATGATTACCAACACAATTGCTTTGATAGCAGCTTGACTATCAATGCAAATAGCGATTTTTTGTCTTGGTAGTATATTTTGGTTGACTGGAACACGCTGGCAGTGTCCAGAAACCTATAAGATTTTTAGATGGTAAAGGATTCCGAAAAACCGTTAGTGTAGATTGTCGGTGTAAATTTTTATGATTGTCAATTGATAGTAGACCCCTATCCCGGACAACTAAGAAATTACTGTATGAAACCTTGACCATCCCAGTCCCACTTTACGGCGCTGAAGCTTGGACTCTACCTAAAGCGGATAAAGATATCCTCGGTCGCTTTGAGCGAAAGATTCTTCGTAAAGTTTACGGTCCCGTTTAGGTCCCGGAGGGACAACGCAATAGAGGAAGATATCGGCTTAGGTGGCGCGCACAAGTAGAAGGCATAGCAAGACTGTTAGAACGTCTGACGGGGTTTACCGTAGAGCCTGTGGTGCCTATGTACCCTGCTCTTTTTATCTCACTTAGTTTTTTTTATATTATAGGCATTTTTAAGGGCCAGCCACCGTATGGTGAGGGTGAGGATTGCACGTACTATAGCCATATGCATCCCTAGGGTCAATTTTGGGTGCAGTCCCCATTTTTTGCCGAAAGTTTTGCTGCAGGTATAGAAGGCTATGTATGCTTTCTTTACTCGCTGATGTATGTTTAATTTCCAGGTCAGTTCAGGATTTTGGTTGACTCCTAGTTACTTAGCACTGGATGATAGCAAGAGTAACTGACCGTCTAGTCGAAGAAACGTGGATTCAGGTTTTGGCAGTGAAACGCATCAGTCCAGTTTTGTTCGGATTGACTCCAAGTCCGCATTTCTTTTTTTATACCCATACATATGTATACTCACTCGTCTCCATGAATGGGATACGTTGTTTAAAATGCAGCTCCTAAAAATCGATGGGATTGCTACCTCTTGCATTTTTTGTAGCATATGGGCAGAATGTCGTCTACCCCTGACGATTTATAAGGGGTGAAACTGTGTAACTGTACAGAAAATTTTTTCCTCAGTAATATCTGTTCCCAGGATTGCAAGCACTTCAAACTGTTATGCTCTGTGCTGTGCTGCTATCTTTACATCCGCGAAAGTGTATTTGTTTTAAAGTGTTCAACCTTTCCAGGAGAGATGGATTGGAATGTTTCTTGTATAGAATCGTACTGAACAGGACCATTTCTTGACCACTGTGATAGGTTATTTTTATATTTTAAGACAGCCTGTGTAACCTGCCAGGTATTACCGAATACGCAACTTTAAATGCATTGCTGAAGGTTTTTTTTTTCGAAAGTCTTTAGTTTTGTTTCTAGTTCTGCAATAAGGGTTATTTTAGGGTTAGAAGTTCTATTTAGCTTAGATTTTACGACTTGACTGAAATTTGTTCAGTCGGTTTTTTAGGGTTCCAGGAGGTTTGGCGATCTCGATCTCGAGATCTACATTGAAGAGGATCGAACTATGTTTCGAAAAATATTTCAGATTGGATACTCTCCAGTTGGAAAAATGAAGATTGGAGTGCTGCCTTTGTTGTGAAAATGTATTGGAACAGTATCAATCAGTAGGTACCTCATTTATTGCTTTCGAAACTGCCCCATAGCGCGTGCTTGACATTTGCATCGCAACTCATAACAAGGTTGGTCTTTGTTTTGGAGAAGGCCGTTACCTTTTCATGTATTTCCTTCGGCGGAAGTGCTGCGGTACTTGCTTGCTCTCTAAATCAGACGAGTTAAAATTTGGACATATGAAAGCTTTCATATGTTTTGTAGCTAGAATACAGCTCATCATGATTGATGTTAAACCAGTTATAAAACAAATTGTATTGATTGTCGTTAATGCCCTTGATATTAGGGCCATTTACGCAGGCTTCTTGGACAATGCTGATGTCAATGTTCTCCTCCTTAAGACTTCCTTGTACTAGTCGAGTGATCCAGATTAATCCCAATGACTTTCAACATCGATCGATCGATTTATCAATATTATTTGTGGTTTGGGCTGTGGTTTCAATTCTCATGTCAATTTCACTTAGATTTCTAGAAAGCACTGTCTATGCACGACATGCATTTAAAGCTAGATATAGAAAATCATCTTACCTACATGAACTGTTCGAAGGTTGCCTATCTAAAACCATACAAGGATACCAACCAAACAAAAAAAAACATACAAATCCATCTTATATTACCCTATTTGAATATTCCGGAACATCTGACATGTGTTCGCAGTTGCCACCACTTTTAACAGAGAACGTGTTGATGCTTCTGACTTCTTTTTTGTAGGGATCTTCCCATCCGCTATTGCTGCTGCTCTCGACAACTTTGTACCTATATGTACACGTTCCTGCCGTGTATGTTTATCCAACATGAAGCCGCTTCGCTCTTAATAACATCAAGTGCGTGCACAAGTGCCCGTATGAATCTGTAAAAAGGCAACACACATATATTATGCAGGATAATTTACCTATTTTACGGATGAGATTTTCCTCTCCGGAACACTTTTTGGCCCGCAACGGATAGGAGGATAACAAGACATAACAAAAACCATAGAAGAATGCAAAACAAACCTTAAGGCCTTCAAACGCCGCGGCTGAATGTGGGTGGGTTATGAAGTGAGTACTTGGATCTTTGCCCCCCGTCTTCCCCAATCCAACCGCATGTAATGGACTGTAACTAGGCAGCTTCTTAAGCATGTTGTTGTAACAACTGTGCTCCTGCTTACACTGCTGTGGTTTAGTAGATACTTTAAAGGGAGGAAATTGTGGAAACGTACATTTCACTTAGGTGTAACTGGGAGACAATCCAAAACCACGTTAGCATTTGAGAATAAACCGTATATACAGTAAGTAACGGGTATTTTAGACTTTTATCTTTGTAAGTTCAAAGTTAATGTTTCCCTTAGTATTATCTTCATGCCATGGTATCGTGTTGTTGGGGTTGTCACCATCGTTGTGTATTCGGTACCTATGCTACGTAAGGAATTACTTCCCCTTCTCAATTCACAAATACAAATCAAAAGCAACCCAAAGTAGGTGTACAACAGAGATGCGTTTCCGCTATTTTGCATAAACATTCAAATAAAAAGTCACCGATGCCAAAATTACATAGACACGCACTTGAGTCGTACAAATCTGAATGCAATAGCACAGTGGAGCCAAACCTTACAGAACAAAGTTTACGAATGGGTCGTGCGTGACTTACAAAATCATGGGTTAGGTTATGGTTACGTAAGGTTACGATCGGCTATCGCTACGTACTCGGTGCCATAATGGTCTCATTGAGGCCCCTGTAGAACCTTTATAAACATTAGAATCCGAATACATGTTTAGAAATACACAATTTAGCTTCTTATCAAGTACGAAGCCTAGATATCTGGCACTGTTCGAGATTCTAAGGCCGATGTCCCCTATGGAAGCTAATATAAACTTTAAAATGTGCCTTTTATTAGTAAATAATACCAGCTCGGTCTTCTGAGGATTGACCGTTCGTCCTTTCATTCATTGGTCCAGGTGTCTAGGGTCTTTAGCGCACCTTCCAATTGTCCACAAAGGATATGGAGGAATTTGCTCGTAGCCATCAATATAACATTATCTGCATAAGCGATGGTCTTGACACTACGATACCTGAGTGGAAGTGGTTTGATCTTCGAAGCAAATCTTTCATGACATCCCATCTCGGATGTTTGTTAGACGTTCGAGAGAGGTGAAACCGTTAAAAAAATTTTATATTACCTGGAAATCAATCCTCGAACTCCCGCTCGGTAGACTGATTTCGATTTTAAGTAAAAATAATTTTTGAAAAGTGAGCATTGTAGTGGGCATTGATCTCAAAAACTTGTACACTTGTACTGTTTGTCCTTCTCAAACCGAGAATTGGTACAGACAAACGGACGAGCAATGCGAATTTAAAAACCGTGAAACAGTAAACTTGCGTTAAGAAATTAAACATTTTATGTACTCTCGGAAAATATATAAATTTTTGTAAGGATCAAGGGATAATCAAAAGATATATATCAAGATGATAAACTTATTCTATTCATTATCAGAAGCAATACCTTATTTGACCCATTTTACTGAAAGTTTCCCAAGAAGTCCATTATGCATCTAATGATGTCGGAACGCACCATCGAAGATCTATCACCTAGTTAAAGCAAAGTTTTAACAATCACGGAGAAAGTGTTTTAAAATATTGAGTTGGTGGGATAAAGTCTAGATTTCAAATAAGTCTCCGCGAAATACAGGCACGTACTCCCTAATTCTTTCACTTACTCTGTACAACATATCCCATGACCATTAGAATAAAATAAGTTTCCGCTAAGAAGAGAGATGTATTTTTACCTAAAGATCGTTATTTACCCTATTGTTAATGCCCTCCTTAGCTTGCTTATGACAATTATATTCTACGATGTTTGTCATAGTCTCCCGACGACTGGGACCTTGAAAATTGAAATAAAGACTTTGGCGTGGTACGAGAATCTAACCTTGAAATCTCACTCAAACCCCAAAGGAAAAAGTCTAATAGTGTTAAATCGCACGGTCAATTGAAGTTTGTATTTCGAGAAATCACATGTCCAGGAAATTGTCACGAAATAGAGCCATTGTTTCATCAGCTGTGGGGCATGTGGCACCGTCCTGCTGAAAATAAACGTCATGTCACCCACGTTTATAGCATTAATTTCAGTCAGTCGACATCGTTCGGTAACGCAATCCATTAACTGAAAACGATCGCACCAGCATAATTTTCGAAAAATATGACCTAATGACAAAAAAAATACAAATTTTTGACGTGAAAGGCTCATGGGACCCAGGCCCTAGCTTCTACTATTGTACTACTGTTTAATGACGTATCCGAAGGGCAATTTTGGTTTTTGAGAAGCTTTTGCATGACAATTTAACTCTCGGATGTTTGTCAGACGCTCGCCAGAAGTCGTGTCGTCAAAGAAATTTTAAGTGTCTGGAAATTCAACCTCGAACCCCTCGCTCCGTAATCCAACATACTAACCACTTGAGCCACGACGCCCAATGACGCCACCAGCCCAAAAACCACACCAAACTGCCACTCCCTGTGGATGGAGAGGTTGTTCCACTATTTCTCCTGCGTTTTAAATGCCCGAGATGGGACATTTTTATTTGTTTATGTACCCAAACAAATGGAAATGGCCGTCATTACTCAGAATAAAATCATGATCTTTCATTCCCAGCACATAATCAGCGAAAGTAAGGCTTTTTGCGTCGTCTGCTGGCTTCAATTCATGTGCCAAATGGACCTTATAAGAATGTAGCCCAACATCTAAATAACTGGTTGCGGGTAGGCCCAATATCTGTAATTGTGGCGAAATGGATGCACCTGGATTTTCAGTCACACTCAAAGCTACGGCGGCGATATTTTTAAATGACCTTGCCCGACGACTACGAGTTGGAGTCTTCACATCAATAGTCTATTTCAGACGTTTAAATTTATCGAGAACGCGCTTGGTGATGACCAAAACAGTACAGACATAACGAAACGTTTCCGCTATATTTTCACCGATTTTGTAGTCGGTTTTCTCTATTTCAGCACATAGTGTGGGTGTATATCAACCGATATACCAAAAGTCATCGCAATGACAGTTGATTGCTGACAGTTCAATGATGGCACGAAATGACCATTTGTCTCAAATCAAAAATATAATACGCCACCCTCTCTATACTAGGGCTGATGGAAAGAAGGATAGAGTATCATATGACACGTTCCAGATGGACTGTAGCTTTTCTGTATGGTCATTGCTCCGCTTTTATACTCTTTTCCTTGCTTTCAAAATTACATTATGACTCAGCATCACTTTAAGACCAGCTTGTCCTTAAACATACCGCCTGGTAGTTGCAACCATCCATATAGTATGCCTAGCTTTGGATATAAAGATAAGGAATAAGATTTCCTTCTCAGCACGTTCAGATACCATAAAATATAACAATAATCGTTCCCAGAAAGGACTGACTATTTCAAAGAGTCCGAATTAAGCCCTCCATGAGTAATTGCCAAGAAATAGACAGAGGAGACGAATCATTTTGCCTATCTAGCAGTCGTATTACCCTTCGTGGTCCCCCTGAAAAACCGATGCTGTTTTTGTGATGCATTTCTATCTAATGACATGTTGCGTACAAGCGGATGAAAATGCGTTTGCAGCTTACACAACCGCTCTATGTATCGTGAGGATTTCGATACATCCTAGAATACCCCTCAATACATCTAAATACACATACGAACCTAACTTCGTTACATTCCGAACATGCTAACTTGGCAATAAATGCCGCAAACTGGTATTGGCAACAAACCAACCGAAATGAAATTACCTAAAGTATTCCTTCCACCCAGCTACACACGCTGTACCACACTCCGTGGCCTTAACCATGTACCATGTGAGAGAGCGTTGTACATGCACCACGGTCATAACCAGGCGTTGTTGTCGACCTACCAACTTTAGTGGTGAGGTCTGACCGGCACACATACGTACGTACATATATGGTGTAATAAAAGAATGCAATCAAACTTACAATATAGGCACTTAAAGTTCTAGACTTGATTTGGTACACCCATCAGATGCATCGCCGCCGTAGATCCTCGCTTGCTATCTCGCACCCGCCTCTCGCCTCGGTCACAATCATTTGGGAACCCTATAAACAACGAATAAATCTACACATTTTTGTATTACACGGAAAAATACTAAAAGACCCCTGTGTCTGTCCGTCTGTCCGTTTGTCCGTTGTTGTCCATTTGGCCATCTCTGTTCGCATGCATGCAGGTGTAGGATATGTGAAACGGACCACGTACACACATAGTTGTTCTTAGTTAGCCATCCTATGGATGCATGAGCGCATATACATAGGTATTATGATGTCTAGTTGCAGTATGACCACCAGATGAGACTTGACCAACGTCAACAATATTCATCCGATATTGGTAGCGAAGCCACTGCCGCCGTACTCTCAAGACGGTCTTTCCTTTCCTACAAATAATACATAATTATAAGAAACAGGTAGTTGTAACTTTCTTCAAATAACAACGAAACACAAAATGACCAACACGAGAGCGTGCGTTGCAAAGTGCCTCCTGGACTAGAGAGGCAATATTTAGCGTTTCAACGACCGATGGCCAATGGCTTGTGTGTTTGCGCATTAAAAAGGCATATGCGCGAGGCGATTAATGTTTGTTTAGTAATAGGTCTTAGCGGTCCGGCACGCAGCAGCTGACGAATTGGATACGCCTGACTAAAATATGGCTTTAGTGAGCCCAATGCCTTGAAAGGTTACAAGGGGAAAACACTAAAATAAAATAGGTCATGCATTCCGCGAAGTTGTAAATGAATATACTACTCGTATACGTTAAGTAAACAAAATTCCTTGGACACCTTAGGAATTCTTCTGTTGAGATACAAGATTGAAATTTCCTACTAACTTGCTTGCTTGCTTACCTTTTGCAATCACTGGCGTATGTCGATTCGTGCGTTCGTCCATAGATAACTTTCGGGACACACATAGTTTACCTATGCAAGCTGAATTAATGGAAAAGATGTCGAGAATAGGCAAGGTGGCTGTTTTACACCATTTGCCTTCTCTATTTTGAATAATATTACAATGTTTAAATCTCATCAACGGAAGATCATGATGCCTAACGTCAATAGTCCTTTCTTTGATGCAACGCTGTATTATTCAGGAATGAATTTGACAGAACCCAAACTGAACGAACTGATCTATTAAGTTCCAATGTTAACTGAATTCGGAAAGTACGGAGTTGTAGGTTTTTTTTTGCTTGAAATTGTTGCATAGTTGTTGTACAGATATTCCCGGATTCTCAGCACCACTGGGCAGATTCACCAAAATTTGGAGAACAAATACGACATACGCTCCAACAGCAATTATGTATGTATGTACGTGTTCGTATCTACTTAAGTCACTATCAACTTCCACTGTACAGCTCCATGTTGGTGGCTGTTGGATGCTTAGTACCTCGACTGGTGATTAGGTAACCAACCTATTCGGAAGCACGTTGGTGCTAGCAGACGAAAGAGGAGGGTGGAGTGTTTTCACGCTAGGGCATTTCCCCTTGATCCGGACGACAGCGTAGCGTAGCGTAGATGGAATCAATGATGGCGTCCACAATTCTAGTTAGGCCGAGCTATCTAGTATAATCCCTATATTAGCTGCTTCGACATATTCGAATCTCAGGTCTATAGGGATCTCCATTATTGAACCAGGATGGTGGAAAAGAATTAAACGCTTAATAAGCCAACGGCAGCGCTCATATCCCCGAAGCTGATTTCGATTTTAAGTAAAAATAATTTTTGAAAAGTTTGCTGATCTCAAAAACTTGTACACTTGTACTGCTTGTCCTTCTCAAACCGAGAATTGCAGACAAACGGAGGAGCAATGCGAATTTAAAAACCGTGAAACTGTAAACTTGCGTTAAGAAATTAAACATTTTATGTACTCTCGGAAAATATATAAATTTGTGTAAGGATCAAGGGGTGAAAGTTTCCCAAGAAGTCCGTAATGCATCTAATGATGTAGGAATTCACCATCGAAGATCTATCACCTGGTTAAAGCAAAGTTTTAACAATCACGGAGAAAGTGTTTCAAAATATTGAGATGGTGGGATAAAGTCTAGATTTCCAATAAGTCTCCGTGATACAAGTGTGATCTGAGATCCAAAGAAAAGTCCGAGAGTGACATGAAGCTGGTTACTTACTCCGGAAGATCAGGCCCCATCGTAGCCTCCCAACCATGAAAAACTAAATTAGTTCTGAAAACCAGGAGAGCCTCGAATAAGGATTTCACAGCTGACGATCCTAGCAATCGAAACACGAACAACGAACTTCGGATCAGCACGAGGAATGTTCGAACCCGTAACAGACAAAGTGGCGCTGCCAAGAAGGACGAGAGCGGCTCGTGAGCTCTACGAGCAGAAAAGCAGCAGCGAGTAGCAACTTCTCCAGAAGAAGAAAACAGAGCGCAAGACGCACGCGAACGAAGATATTGAGAGACTATACTCCAAGGATTATGTACGGAAGTTTTACCAACAAGTAAAAAGAACATGTCAGGCCAGGAAGACCCGTACTGAAGCTTGATGAGTTGGTTTCCCCCTTAGTAGAGTCACAGTCGGTGCTGAGAATATGAAAAACTTCTTTTGCAGTCTGTGTAACGGGGACAAAGACCAACATCCCGCTGTCAGGCAGAATGAAGCATTCAATCTAGACGATAATAGCCAAAACTTCCGTCCACCTAATCAAAATGAAGTGAGGATAGCAATATCCAAGCATATGTTTAACAAGGCTGCTGGACCAGATGGCCTACAGGCCAAGTTGTTCAAAGCAGCTGGAGATGACTTAGTAACGAGCATACATCAAGTCATTTCTAAGATTTAGTCAGATGGAATCTCAGCACTGTTTGCCCGTTCCACAAGAAAGTAGAGGCGCCAATTACAAAGGTATCAGTCTCCTTAACATCGCGTACAAGATTCTATCTGCCACTTTGTATGAAAATCTGAAACCCTTCGTCAACAATCTGATTGGCCCCTATCAGTATGGTTTCAGACCATGCACGTGCACAATCGATCAAATCATCACATTTCGGTAGATTCTGGCAAAAACGCAAGAAGTCCAAATCGATACCCATCACCTTTTTATCAATTTTAAGGCCGCATATGGCAGCATCTATAAAGACGAGCTCTATATATAGAGCCATGTATAATTTTGACATCCCTGCCAAACTCGTCAGATAGTGCAGAATGACGATGGCGAATTATCATTGCTACATCGAGGTCGGCACTGATCTCAACGAGACGGTCGCTTCGAGAAAAAATTATTCGTAAAATGTTCCGACCCATTTGCGTTGACGGGCTTTGGAGGAGGAGAGTTAACGACGAACTATACGAGCTGTACAGCGATATGGACCTAGTGGAAAAACTAAATTAGTTCTGAAAACCAGGAGAGCCTCGTTTGAGATGGCTGGGACATTTAGAACGAATAGATGCCAGCGCTCTGGCTCGTAGAGTCTTCAAATCAAATCACATTAGGTAGTGCTCACAAGTAGTATCCCTGTACTGTGTTCCAGGCCACAAATATATTCCATGCAATTGAAAACCGGATGAGCTAGCTAAGGAGGGTGCAGGCCGAAACCTCCCTGAATTTAGGGAGGATCGTCAGCACCTATTAAATCGATAAAATTGCAATTCGATACCGCAACCATTAGTATGGGAAACAGTAGGTGGAACAATATCAGCAAATGTTTCTCTTCTCAACAAATATGGCCAGAGCTGGATTGCAGGAAAACCAGGAGGAATCTAAGAAAGAGTTGGCGCGCCCACAGGGCACTGTCTGATAGCCAGACATTCCGGAAGACTTTGTGCTCACTTCAACGATTTCTGTAAAAGCTGTAGATGCGAGCAAAAGGAGGAAACCGTGACAAATCTTCTGTGTACATGTGCTTCCCCATCGGTCTTGAGAACGAAAGCCCTAGGCAAGTTCTTCTTCGAAGATCTTAACGATCTAGCTAGACTAGACTTAACCAAAATAAAAAGCTTCGTTACCAGGTCAAACTGGTTTAATACAATACCTAAACGGCGAACCATAAGTTTTTATGTAGGTCTCCGGTGCTGGTAATCCGGTTTTTCTATAGTGGTATCACAATGGACCTTGTTTTTGTCTAAGTGTGGCCCTGCTGAGTGGGGACAACCACCCAACCCAACCCACCAACCCAAGAGAAGACTCCATCAGATTAGTAGGAACTTTCCTGATATCGCTATCACAATGTCGTCAGCATAGGCTATGACACTGAATGTCAAGGAAGGACATCTCATCTCGAATGATCCTTTCCAACAAGTCCAGGGCCGTTTCTACCGATTTTCTCTTGCGATACACGTGTTGGAGTTTATTATCCGAATGTAGTCTTATATGGTGTTTAATAGAAGACTACTTTGAGCCTTCTAAAGTATCTGCAAGTGCAGCCAAAATTTAAGGAGATTTCGACCATACCAAGATGAAAATATTTTTTATGTCAGTATTTGTAGGAGAGCCTGATCGGTATTAATTCTATTCGATGATCTTTGAGATTTGTTTTAAGTTTCTGCATTTGTTGTAGTTGATAGATTCCGTATGTACGAATTCATATCTTGATATTCTCAGAAATCAACTCGCCTTATTTTCGCAAATTTTATTTGATATGCTTTCAAAATTGTTCGTGTCCAATTCTTGGAAAAACATATTTACAATATACCAGCAAATGGTGCTAGTTTTCAAAATCGAAACAACCATTGCACAGAGTATATTGAACACAACTTTTCAGATTTAATTAAGTAATCTGAGATATGCTTGACTACTGTAGGTATGTACATGCAGTGATATGTACATATGTGTGTATGTTTGTATTTGAAAATTCATTCTCCCCAGTCGTTAATCAGTCACTCTACCAAGAGAATCGCATTAAATTCTGGTAATACCAATTAGCCCTTCTCCCAGATTCTGTGTTAAATGAGTTTTAATTATATTTTTCATAAATATTTGCATTGTTGGTCATTGAACGTGTGAATCAATGCAACTGGGATTTTCCCGCATGTAAACCAAAGAGTGTCAGTGGATCTTTTTCGATCAAAGAAGAGAAAACATGAAATCAGATACTTCTTAGAACAAACGTCACACTGGGATATGGTAATTTTTTTTTTTACTGAACGAGAATATCATGAATGGATATCCGTAGAATTAGTAAGTAACTTATAGATTTAATATATTTTTTTGTAAACATGGAAATTTTATAAAAAAATGTGACTCACTGTCTGCGTTAGATAAAAATAAATAAAATACAGCTTTCCCTTCCTATTAAAAACTAGTAACTAGTGATGTAATACGTTTTGACATACGATTAAGAAATTTTAAAGTATAGAACCTAAGAGCTATGACATCAAGAAACACGGAACTACAAGCCCGATTAGCGATTTTTTTAATTTTTGTATTATACTCGTACATTTAATGCTTCTACTGTGGTTCAGAAGTTGTGCCAAGAGGCAGTTGGGTTGTCTTCTTCAATGTCTTCTTGATCAGCAACAGAATTGCATTCCAGCGATGAGTCGCCTTGGTTTAATCATGTATCGTTTAAACTCCGTATTTCATGAGAACTTATCCCAGTTAGTCATCCAGTGATGCTCCATGGTAATCCCAGTCTATGTATATATATGATACTTTTGACTTAGGGTAAAGTTTTCTTCTTTGCTTGGTAGCATACACTTGCACTCGATAATATATTTTCTCTTTCACGGGATAGATGTCCTCATCATAAGTGCTAACCTACTATTACTCACAAAGTTATAAAATTTCCTTTCACATGTTACATGTCTCTTAATATCCCACGAAGAATTTTCTTTCGAAATGATCTAAGATATCTTTATCCGCTTTCGGTCAATTCTTGATCGTCTTAGCCTAGGACTGGAATAATTAAGGTGTTGTATAAAAAATCCTTAGTTCTTCGGCATATGACTTTTCTACTCATTTACCTTCTCAAATAACCGATTGATAAGACTTAGTCTTCGGAATTGAAAGCTGATCCAAGGGAGATAAAGTTATTTGCTTTGCAACTCGATTTTTCCTGCTCTTCCAATGACTTTCGAAAGATTGTGTCGTCGAGTATATAGGAATATTACTGAACAAAAGTTCAAAAAGAAGAACCTAAAAGAAAGCGTAACTAACCAAAGAAGCAATAGCAAAGTCATGGGGTTTGAAACCGAATCAGGCTATAGAATTTGTTTCAAGTTCAGTCATATTTTATGGTGTGGTTGTTTAGTGGCCAGTAGAAGGCGAGGGTATGCAACTAACTTGCTTCCTAATATACAATGCATAGCTTCTGCAATCCTCAACCGAACAGCAGTCATTGAAGTACTTTTAAACAGCACACCAGACTCCTTAAAGTGGGGAGAATTACAATCCTATTGGCCAGAAAGTTACTTGGACGAAGGTACAAGCACAGGACATCGAAAGATTGTCAAAATAATTAAGGAGATGCCATTATAAATCTTTAATGAAAGGTCTAAGCAACAAGATTGATGGTGGGCCAGATGGCAGGACAATTCAATATCAACACACATTTCATCAGACTCAATGAAACACTTGAAAATTGTCAGGCTAGCGAGGAAGATAGGTTTTTGTTGAGTTAAGATACAGGAACCCTTAACGATACAGGATCCGAAAAACTTAGCTAAAAATCAATCTTCCCTGAAGAAGAATTTGCCTAAGGTTACCATCCTTATGCGGACAAAGGCTGTAAGTACAATTTGTATAATTATACTTCTATCGCACTCTCAACATATAGTGGTGTACCCCAGGGCTCAGTCTTCTCTAGGGTCGTGTTTCTATTATTCAAAAACGACTTTTTTTTTATACCTTATCCTAAGGGTATATTAAGTTTGATAAATAGTTTGTAACATAGAGAAATAATCGAGATAGACCCTATAAAGTATATATATTCATGATCAGTATCAATAGCGAAAACGATTGAGCCATGTCCGTCCGTCCATCCGTCACCACTTTTTGGGCCTTAAATTTGGAGCTAGGAGGATGAAATTTAATATCTGGGCTTCTGAGAAAAAGATGCAGTACAAGTGTAAACATTTTTGAAATTCGCCCACTGCCACGCCCACTTTTTCATAACTTCACTAAATTATATGAAACCAAAAAATGTTGTTAAGACCAAATATTTAGGTATTCAGATTTCCTACAATTCACCCATACAACCGTTTTGGCCACGCCCACGTTTTGGGGGCGTTTTTATTAAAAAACCAATTTTGATGAAATTTTACATGTAACATCCTCAAACGTTCGAAGTTATCATCGTAATTCAGTAAAGAAAATACAATACGGCCACGCCCACTTTATATAGGGGCTCGATAAGATGGAGGATATGGTATCATACGATCCGTTCCAGACGGATTGTAGCTTTTCTGTATGTTTCTCATTCGTAATCAAGGCCATTCATTTACAAACTATATTACTGTTGACTTAGCTTTCTCTTTAATAACTCCACAACAAAGACTCCAAGCTTAGCGGGAGTTCCTTCAACTTGTTTGAGTTTATTGCATCGTCACTACACCAAATTCCTTCAAAAGGGCATTGGCGGAATATTGGATCAGCCTTGCAATGATGTCTGGGGGTACATAAGCACAGGTTTCTCTATCAGCAGAGAATCAGCGGGCAATGGAACATGAGATAGTAAAGCGTCCATGACTTGTAAGAATTTTAGAGAACTGTAAATTTAGCTCCCCATAGTTTCTGATCCATGTATCTATATGAGTTAGTCTCCTCCTACATTCTAGATTTAGAATAAGGTGCATATACCCATGTTTCGCATGGATAAAGAAACTTATCATTTACCTAACTTGCACCTTTCCCAAATCCAACAGTTACATCAAGCAGTGGGGCTGCAGGGGGCAGCGTGCCCTTCATACATATTTCATTGCTTATGCATATACATACATAAGTGACATAACGCCAAATTGGCCTAATGTCGCTTTATCAAAGTGGAAGCATTTGCTTCGGCCTTATTTCACAAACAATGTTCGGCTTTATTTTACTTTATGGAAATTCTGTATTCGTTACTCTTTCATAATGCTTGTCACAGTGTCCGTAACTGCTTCCCAAGCCTCTTCCCTCCTCATCATCTGTCTAGTGAAGTTGTCTGGTGTTAAGTTCTTGCCCAGTTGGTTTAACTGCATGTGCCGTTCTACTGGGCAGTGAGCCAGCTGTTGCCTTTGCTGCACTTTCAGCTGCGTTCTGCAGGTGGTGCTTATAAGTTAGGCTTACATCTATGGTAATGCCAATTTATCTTGGAAGTTACGACGTAACTCATATAGTCTCCATGACTCTCTTGCTGCTGATCAGCACTACTTCGGACTTTTCTTCTGCAAGTTGTAGGCCCATGCGTACTAACCAGTCCTGAACTATCCCAGGGGATGGCGTTAGATAGTCTATATCCAAGTGTGTACATCTCACAATAATGCGGTGGCCCATGTGTCAAACATAGATCAGTCTTCGCAGCTGTTTTCTTTAGGTTCAAATCTAGTGGAATCAGTTTTCCCTGATATAGGCTGCGGTATAGTTTCAAGGGCTGCGGTTGACCTCATTCTAATGCCGCTAATAGTGCCTATACATTAAACTAATCATTGGATCCAGGTCCGTTTCCTGAGTTACGTCACTTTATCTGCAGTGACCACCACACTAGGCAGCTATATACATCCAGTAGATGATGACAGACTTAGGCCCACATTTTTTATCAAAGATTTTTCTGACGTTTTTTTTTTTGCAAGTCAGCGTTTGATCAAGTATACAATCCAAGTATCCCGCCTTATCTGGAGTAACTTAACATTGAATCTCAAGGGCTCTTTTGGTGGTAGTGTTTTCAGATTGTTACTGTGTAATCCACATCTATTAGCCGATGTAGGGTCTTGAGGGCGAATTGTAGCAGTTCGGTGATGATGACCTGAAAGATGCCTATCGCGATTATGACAACATCGTTGGCATATGCGACAATTCAGAGCCCACTGTGTTCCATATAATTTCATTAAAATCCTTTGCGCTGGGCGACAAGACCCCATTGCTGGATTCCTCGAAAGACCAGTGCATGTATTTGACTGCCTTCTAGCTAGAGTTAATGTGTCCCGTCTTTAGCATGCATTCCACCTAGTCTTATGGAGTCCGATTTCATGTTGTTAAAGCCTTCTTCTATGTCTAGGAGAAGGCTTAGAAACGAGATACTTGGCGGATATACAAAAAGTAGGCATTAATTGATCAGAACGAGTCAATGGTTCAAGACGTCGGATAAAAGGCATAATCAAATCTGAAAACCTAAGATGTTGTCCTAAATATCTTCCTAAACCTAGTTTAAGTTATCAGCTCAACTTTTATTATTTTTAAACCCAACTAACTATTAGAACGGGTAGTCTTCTACAACAATGTCCTGGAAATGCATAAAATATTATTAAACCATTATGTTGATGCCACTGGGAAGATTTTCTGCGCAGGTGGACTAATCTGATAGACTGCCTAGAGAGTCGGGACAGAGACTGGATTGATAAATTAAACATACCAATCAGCCTAGTGATTTCAAAATTATCGACAATAGCCTCTGTATCGGTTGGTGTAACTCCCATTTATTGTGTTCACGATGCAAACGATATCAATTCCCATTGATTGGTGTTTAACATTTTGTTCTCACTCCAGAATGGCAAATCATTCACAAACAACCAGGGTACGCAAGAAAAACCCAAGACCATGCACATATTTTTTTCGGACTGATGGCGCGGAGGAGTCCATGCAGACGCGACTGGCAAAGGCACAGCCAGAGTGGTTGGTTGGTTTGGTAATGTCTCCTGAAAATTATTATGCCCATCATGACTGCATGCGACTGATCAAACATAATACAAAATGCGACCGGCTACATTCAGTCCTTTCCTTTCATCATTCGATCGAGTTCGAGTTATTAATTCCTGGCACATTCTAGGCGCCAAATACACTATTACGCCGTGGGCATAAACCAAGTGAAGTGGTGTACTCGTCGTCGGAGACGACGTGCACTCCTTCCGTCATTGGTGACTCGATTCTGTTCTAGCTTCCTATTTTAAATGGCAAAACCGAAGAGAACAAAACCAAAAGGGAATAAACAACCAGCCGAGAGATGGATTAGGTACACCGTACACCGTACATCGTACATATACACCAAGTTGGATGGATGGACGGACTGTGGATGCATAATGCACCGAACGAAAGGCGACTATGTCGTAAGTGTGTGACTGTGGGATTTGGGACAGCCTCCTGAACTGGCTACTGGCGAAAATATATACATATGTACTCGTAATCACAATTGGGTTCGTACGTGAAAGTGTGAGGTTTTGCTTTCTTCTATGCGCCACACCGTCAAGGGATAGGCTCCGTCGTCGGTCGTCACCTCTGAGAAAAATCCACAACAAATCGAACTTTGCAATTGCAAGTTGAATGACCATGCTTGGTACTTGGTGTTAGCGCGCGCAAGCTAGAAGTCTTGGAAATCACGGCTTCGCCGTCTGGAATAATAAGCTGCCCGTACAGACCAGAGGGATTGTATTATGTGAACACATTGGTTCTCAAAATCAGAGTTCTTCTATGCTGCGTGTAATTTATTGCGTAACGCATAACAACTACCGGGTTCGCGCGTCTGGCGTTCCTTCATCGAGACACGCATTCACCTACAACGACATTGTCGTCGTGCATCGTTATAGACTGCTGCAGCCATTTCATTGAATAATCGATCGAAATTAATGTGTCACAGATTGCGGGAAAGTGCACCGTGCTAGCAGATTCCCTTTCATGGAACAACAAGAACCAGACCATCCGTAGTAGCTGGATTTCTTGTTTCCAAGAATAGAAAGAAGTAAACACGACCGTCATAGATGACAGGTATTTAACGCTCGGCGGCAACAAGTGCGCGGCATCTCTTAGTCACGTCTTATCAAGCCAGTGTCTACTCGGAAAGCCCTATGGTGCACAGACATAATGGTTCACTTTGCCAAGAGAGTCAACTGATCCATGCGGCTTTGCGCTGCAAATTGCTGTGGATGCAGCACACCGACACCGGCGACAACTTGATTTGAAGCTGCTGCATAACCAATCGACAAATTACAGCTATTACAGGTATTTAAGTAGTTATACAGAGTACGTTGGTTATGGTATGGTATTATTAGCCTCTTGGGTACATTTGAATGATTAGCTTTGGCTACTGTGGACGAAGTGGGTTTTCAATTCAAGAGCTCTCTGCAATGGGGAGATGCAAAGGTTTTTTTTTCTTCTTTGGATTTGAAATTTTAATAACAATAAAACCTTTATGTGGCTAATCTGAATATTATTACAGCTTATTGTATCTGCAGCATTTTCAGTGGGTGGTTGGTAGATTTGAAGTGGGACTTGATCGGCAGAAAGTGTATCTAAGTGTGGGCAGATTTTCTTTCTTCGCCTATTATTCGTATCATTCGCTTTTCATTTTTTATTTTATTGTAAGGATTTCAGAGTGGCTTTTAGATGCTACTAAGGTCTGGACAAGTGCAGAGGGCAACTTTTCTTTCAGTCCAGATACTCCAGTTCTGATACTTCTATTGCTTCTATGCAATATACTCGTATGCCGGCAATGCAGGGAAACTACTTCAAGGGAATTTACTCCACTTCCAGTGGGCAATTAGTCCACTTTTGAATGTTCTTGAATGTGTAGTAATTTTCCACTAGAAGTGCTTTGGCATGGCTTGCAGTGCCTTATCAAAGTAAAACCAACTATGCGGAGGATGGACCATATCTTACCGCCTTACTTGTGGGACCAACATGAAATCTTCAAAAACAAACCAATCAAAACAAGGCAACAATGACGACAACTTTGACATCAGCGACGGAACGAACCAGGCGTGTCATAATAAATAAAAAATGGAAAAATAAACTGGGGTGAGGAAGAGTAGAAGGAAGAAGAAGAAGTTGGGGGAGAGCTTTTCTCGCCGACATGATTAGCCAACCTATTTCGGGAGAGCACGCTTGTGAGAGCTCGGCCCGGCATTCCACTCCTTCCAGGCCACTGTTCCAGGGACTGCCATCTGAAAAAAGGAGGCGCCCGTGTTGTTGTTAAGGGAAGTCAGCTCGTTACAGGAAGGCTTCCAATTCATACGAGGCGGAAGAGCCAACTGGAATTGGGAGGGCCCTCAATCAATTCTGAAGACAGAAGGGATGCGGCATCGAAAAGACCGAGGTCACAAGAGTATACTTCAAAGACCCCATAGAAGGCGA
This sequence comes from Xylota sylvarum, assembly GCA_905220385.1. Classification (NCBI taxonomy): domain Eukaryota; kingdom Metazoa; phylum Arthropoda; class Insecta; order Diptera; family Syrphidae; genus Xylota; species Xylota sylvarum. The sequence goes on along the minus strand of LR999958.1, from coordinate 63,755,909 downwards.
AAAGAACTATCTGGATTTCTAGGCTCTTCAATGAGGTTGCGACGGATCATCTGAGCTTCAGTATCATTGACCAGAGCGACGCAGAAGAATGGATCAGTGCGGAGAACTGGAAGCTTTTGAAGGCACAAGTGTGCTGATATTGAGTGCCGATATTCACTTGTCTGGATACCTCTTGGTCGTAGTGATCCCAGAGATATTTTTCGGGTCATAGAGATCCAAAATCCTGACCTTCCGACTTACAATTCAAAGGTCATTAAAGGTGAGGCGCCAAATGAGGCCGAAATCGAATGAGTCCCTCGCTGCAAGGGATTTTAGGAGAATAAAAAGCCAAGAATTACACGGTTTTCTTTGCTAAGAAACTAAGTAACCCCTAAGCAACCCCTCATAAATAAATAAGCAACCCCTCAGCGACTAAGCAACCCCTCAGCGGTCCTGACTTCGTTTGCGTTAGTTTAGAATCTGTTTTTAGGAACCCAAGGAGAGCGGACTGCGATATTTATAATACGAAGTTGAAAACTCATCCAAACAGTTTTGCTTTAGTACAGCCGCATTCACCATCTGATGTAGATCTGAATTTAGCCTTAAGCTTGCCCAATCAGTAGACACAAGGGTGGGGGTAAGCTTCCGTGGTGGAACTCTGAAATAAATAAACTGCGTAGTGAAGGTAGGAATCTTTTAAATCAAGCAAAGCGCTTCAGAGACCCATTTGACTGGTATCTCTAAGAGCAGTCTTAGGAAATTTAACAAAATTAGAACAAAATTAGATAGTAATCTCGAAAGTTGGTGTACAGGGTTACCCCCCAGGGCGGAGTATTATCAACACTATTGTGACTCATGGTAGTGAATGCAATACTCCTAATCTTGGGTAAAAAGGGGTTCACTGTCATAGCCTATGCGGACGACATTGCGATAACGATATCAAAGCTTCATGGCAAACCTTCACCTCGTGACTCCAATGTCCGGTGGATACCTCCGACTGATTAAAACTAAGGTAGAATACAGAAAGCGACAGATTGTACCAAGAGGCCTTATGTAATGGTGATCATAAAACTGCAGAGGATCTCTTACATTCACTCGACAGCGCACACTTAATGAAAACTAAATAAAAAAAAACAAAGAAAACCCGGAGGCGCAAATTCCATCTTACCCGACAAGCCCCAGATCGACCCGGGACTAGTAGCAAACTGTATTGTTAATATGTCAAAACCTAGCTCTGACAACAAAAAGATCACTTAAAGAACTAAATGCGGCAACACCAGAACATTCTAAGTACTCACAAACTATCATCAATTCGGAAGTAGAAAATCCCATAACTAGCTGCAAATCAGGGAAAGCAGGTATTGTAGAACAAATAGTAAGATCGTTCTTTGCAAAATTTTCAACAGCAACCAAGGAAACCAGATGACAAAGCTGAAAGGTACCGGCTAATCGCGGTTCAAAGTTTCTGCACCTAGAGCACCTAGAGCACTTTATCTACAACAGGATTGAAGGGGCCATAATCGAAATCATTCCTGCTGAACAGGCTAGTTCTTGAAAAGGACGAAGCTGCAGGGATCAGGTTGTAGCCCTAACAACCCTGATCGGGAAGGTTTTGGAAATAGACTCAAAACAGTCACCGTGTTCGTAGATTTAACTGCTCCGTATGGTACCGTCTGCCTGGTATGATCAACAAATTCCTGTAAGTTGTCAAGAATATGCTCAACAATCACTCCTTTAAAATATTAATCAACGACAAAGAGAGCAAGCCCAGACAGCTCAGTAACGAATTACCACAAGGTGACCAATTAGCATTAATCTTATTTAATTTATATATCCATGACTTGTCAAACACGCAATCCAGCAAATTCACGTATGTAGGACAACTGGCTTTAGCTACCCAAAGCCAACCAAGTCGACGAGGAGTGGTTGTAGATTTGGAGATACTTTTGACCAACAGATACAATTATTGATGACCCCTCAGCTTGCGCATAAGGCTTCGAACTACCTACCAACTACTACCAAGGGCTCAAATTAATCGATTAAGAACCCAAAATGGCCGTCGTTAGGTCACTACTTCTATCTTCCACGCAGAGATTTTTGCTTTCGAGCTCTGTGATCAGAGAGTGAATCAGACAAAACCTCCGAAAATGACTTGTATAAGTTTTATCACATAGTTCAACAGATCTTAAAGTTCTCGTGCCCCTTGACTTTGAGTTTAAACTGGATTGGAACTGCCTTCAAACCCTCCTACAACTAGCTGTACACAATAAAATTACATTAACATGGGTTCCAGGGCATATAGGTATATCTGCCAATGAGGTTGCTGTTGAACCTGCCAGGTCCGGAGCCCAGTCTCCATTTACTGGCTCCGGACCCTTCTGTAGTCTACTTGTTTGGCAGATAAGGATAGAGCTAAATCACTGCACGGCACAGACTGGCTTAAAACAAGCCAAGTCATATTAAAAAAAAGAACGAAAGAGATTCTACCATCGAATCGGGAAGAAGTTCCCATAGCTATTCGCGTCGATGCAGCTCTTTTTTGCCTTCTCCGTTCTGCGACCGTTTGTATGGTTTATCTTTATGCGCCCTTCGATTATATTATAAGTTCAACGCTACCGCCAAAATTGAAGATGTGTATAGTCTTGTTGACCACAGAAACGTTTTACTGATCCTTGTGCCTACAATATTTGACAACATTTTCGAATGGCGGAATACATTGTACATACATATATATGTACATATACTTCGGCTTCCAATTTACTTTGTCGATTTATCTGATGTAACTTTTTGAGTGCACTCTGTATTTTCCAATCAAGGCTCTGTCTCTTCCACATTGGTGGGAATGAGAAGGAACTCTGTCAACATTACAGGACCACTCTTTTACATTTTTTTTTTAAATAAGATAGAACTATAGAAACAAGAACAACTTCTGGAAGAACTTCTCCAGCTTAACATAATCTACTACAAAAACGGTTAGTCTGAAAAAAGTCCTTACCTAGGTTCGTATACAATATCTTCGATCAAGAATTGTGATGGAAACTAGAGAGACTTTTAAGATAATTCGGTGAAAACCCTCTGCAGATGTCATTTCGCTGCCTACATACATTCATGCGTAGATTTATGCCTGAAGGAATGAAGATCGACAAAATAGACTAGATTATTTATAACCTGAAAATCCCGTAGGCAATTAATTCATTTGCTTCTTTTAAAGCAAACTGTAGGTAGGATACATCCTAAATATAACCTTCCAAGCTGAAAAGAATTCATTGTAAAATTAAGAAAGCCAAACAAGATGTACATACACTACGATACTGGAACCCATCTCAACATATGGTTCAATCTTCTGGTGAAAGCGCTCGAAAATAAATTCTTCTTTACGAACGCTTCAGTGATTCAAAGGGTTTGCTGCTTGAGTGTGACGGGACCAATAAGATCAACAACATTATATTCCTGAGTTTTTTCCAAGACTTGCTTCCACTGAAACAGAGTTTTCCTGGCCGAGAGAAACCCTGCACCTAACTTTTTTGACATATTATACATATGACAAAGAACAAAAGCTTCATCAAGTTCTATGGATTTTCAAATTTATTGTTTTTTAAAGGCTTTTTGATGCAGTTAATGAGTGAACTATCACTTTGTTCCTCCGTTTATGTTATGTACATATGTCTAATGCTTAAGGAATCCCATAACAAACTTACCTATGCGAACTTACAAAGAAAAATAGTGAATCAGATGTAATGACGTTCTTCTGTTTGGCCTAAACAATTCAATCATAAAACGCTTCGATAACTCTTTGTCTTCTTTAATTTTTATTTTTTATTTATTTTTTAAGTGAGTTCATGTCAGCTGCGTCAATCAATCAAATAAGTCTTGACCAGGTTTCCGGTGTAGACCGATGAGATCAATAATGTTTGGTTAGATACTTAATAGCAATAAAATCTGTTGACACACGTTGCTATTATTACTTCATTAGAACCTAACTTCTGGCAATTCAATTGGGATTATCAGACAAGAACCCCGTCGATCGACGGTATATTTGCAGTAATTAAGAATATAACTTTTAATCATAAACTGAAGAAATTTGCATTGCTGTCGACCAAGTTCTCTTCAGAAGTCTAAAGCTACTGGTCATGATTTTTTGTTTGTTCATCAATTTTCGTTGAAATTCTGAGACTTGCCAATTTTGTATCTCGTCAATGTTGGCTAATTTTAGTCTTCAATGGCATCCTTGGGCTTATACAATCGCATCACTTCGTAGTTCTTTTTCATTCTCAACTTCAAACAGATGGTACCTACAAACAAAAAAAACTTCTATCTCTCATATTTACAATCAGTAGTGCTATTGATTGACCCATCAATATGTACTATGCACATTTCATGGCCTAAAGTGCTGAATTTGAAATGCAAGCTTTGTACTTCCGCCTGTGGCCTTTGCGGAATAATGGATTATAATTGATCGTTTTACACATGCTAGCATTAATTATTTGAGCGCCGACACATATGTATGAAAAAATACATGCCAAGACGCCTCTGATGGCGTGGGAATTGATTTATGTGACATTGAAGGAGAGTACTTGCCTTTAAGTAAACGAACGAAGATACTTTTTCTGTTTCGGTATCTGTGACTGCTTTTTTTGCTCTTTTTCTTATTTCTTCTTCTTCATTGAGCCGTAGCAACAGCAGCGGTTGCGAATTGTTTATCTAAATAATTTTGCAACTCATCTTCGGCCGTCCAATGCTTACCATTACTTTGCGCATGAGATACACCTCATGTAACGCCTTTGAGGTGTCGCCAGTCGCCACCTTTTTTATGTCTTTTTCTCCTGTCAAACTTTCAATTTTCAATTTGGATTTTGGATTCCGAAATCAATGAACTTTTGCCTAATGTAACTTTTGTCGTTCATCTTGATAATCAGCAGCGACATAAATATCCCCAACATAATTGAGTTGAGTGCCAAGGAGGAAAAAACTGCCAGCAGTGTGGGACTTGGGGTTTAAGCTTCCCAGTAAGAGGATCTTCATTCGGTGTTAATCCTCAATTTTCTGATGTGGTATCGAAGGAAGGAGGAAAAAAAATATATTTTTAAGCCCATTTCTCAGAATTCGAAGAATAACTCAATGTGGACAAAGGTACACTTAAGGAAGTTCAAAGATACTTTGACCATAACACGGGATGGAATTGTTTTTTTCTTTTCTTTATTTGTTGACCCAAAGTAAGAAAAAACGATTACTCAGGCCTTAAGCTGCGATTCTGTATTTCACTCAAACTGAAAGTTATTTTAGGGTACAAGTACTTCTTAGTGAACCGTATTCAACGTGAACATCCTCGTTGTGGAGTAGGTAGTAAAAGATTGGTGGAATTAAAGTCTTCCAGTCAGTGATTAGAAACTTCGACTGTAGTGGTAAATGCCCCCCTTCATTAACTATATTATTTATCTTCTGACATAGTACTAGAATCGTTCCTTTAGCTTTATGAACTTAGCACTTCTCGAACACTAGGCTAGATATTTATCACTTTTCAAAATATGTATTATGTATGTTTCATATGCTTCTTAGCGAAGGCTAAAAGGCTACTTATTGACCTCGAACTACTAATATGTACCTGAAGCTGAGAATATCAACACAGACAAATAGACTTGATGATATAAAATTAAGTGCGGTGCACTAGGGCTTCAATCACAAAGTCTTTCCAGCTAGCTATGTATGTACATACATATGTATATATCACCTTATCTGAGATGTCCTTTTACAACTTTGTACTGCTGGAACAAGACATATTCTACATGCCTTAGCTATCTTAGTCAGCATATTAGAATAAGTCTGACCAGTTTCTTAGCGCTGCTCAGGTTACAAAGAACATCGTTGAATCTTGTTCTTCATATTCCACCAATACCAAACATTTTATAGAGTCCATCACTCAGCGACGTAAAGCAGTATTGTGATTTCTCAGAGTTTTGTTTAGGGTTTAGTATGAGTCATAGGCAGTCCACGGAGGGATTTCGCTGTGGAGAATCGCTTGCGGTGCCATGGCTAAGCCCGTCAAACTAACTGGTCTCCTCTCAAACATTTCTGTCTCGTGCCGATTAATCTAAAGAAGAAGCTAAACCCTAATTTGACTACGGATGGACCGCGAGCTACCCTATTCTAAACCTAACTATATCCTAAGCTGGCCTTAAACTTAAAATAGACCTGAATCAATAACTATCTAAATCTCATAATGCAAAGGTAAATCAGTAGATATCGCCCTCTATAAAGTGGTCTCTACAATAGAAAACTCTCTTCAAGTTAAGGAATACCTCCTTAACATCGAAGAGACATTTAACAATGTGGGCACTGAAGCAATTACAAGCAGTCTGCGTAAGGCCAAATAGATCCGGGAATATGCAGGTGGGTTGAACAAGTGCTCAGTACCCGCATAGTCAACTCCACTCTAGGAGATGTAAATGGCAGAATGAGAGTCAAACAGGATAACCCCCAAGCCTATTGCTCCTTATCCACTACATGGCTCTTAGTAGTGAATGAATTGGTTAAAATACTAAAAAGGAATGGCTTCAAGTTAGTAGTCTACGCCGTCGATGTTCGATTGTTTGCTAAAAAGCGCTCGAGAAGAAATATCGTCTTGAAAGCGGGACGAGGATTCAATGAATCGATAAGATCAACCCGAACAGTGCCACTTGACATGTGGCATTGTTAGCAGTTCGGCGGCTAAAATGGCACTAAGGGAAGCCGAACTATGGTTAGCTAAACCCTATGGTAATGTATCAATTCTCAACCGGTGGAATATTTCGAGGTTCCGGACGGAAATGCGAGTCTCGAAATACAAATCCGTCGTTCAGACTTAAGAACGATTGCAGCGTTTCTCAAGCCCAAGTCATTGCAATAAAATAAGCTCCAGATATGATTACCAATTATTATCAAGAGTATCAACGTTGACAGTAAAGCAGCCATTAAAGCGTTACAGTCAGCATCGGTAAGGTCCAAACTTGTTAAAATCTGCGTCAAAAGACTGGACAATATCTCAGTGGCCAGTAAGGTGACGCTCTGTTGAATACCGGGTCACGTGGATATCCCAGGTAACAAGAAAGGGAATGAACTAGACAGGTCTGGGCCACATTTAATCTCCTCGCATGCCCTTCCTGAGGCCAGTACACCGCTTACACTTTGGACAGGAAAATAGATATCGAATCCAACGAGAAGGCGATGGTATCTGTTGCATACATGTGCTACAGTAAATTCATTATGGCCAGTCTATGACAAAGATTTCATCAATCATCACAGTGTGACCTTGGACACAGGTAAAGAAAGAGAGTTGTACAAGGTCCTAAGCGCCGTCTGACTGTCACTACAGATCCAGGTACCCCGACCTCTCCACTTATTCTTTACATAACAATCGGTAGACATTAGGATAGCATAGATCTTCACTTAAAAACAGAGGAACATTTGCCTAATAATGAATAGTGCAGTCTTGTATTGGGTCTCTACTAAGACACTACCACCGGAAACTTGACTGGTTTTTAAGCCATCCGTGAAAGTTCGACTACACCCCTTTTCAGAAATTCCAGTGTCACTCCATCAGGCCGTATATCCAGGGAACCAGAGTTGTAGGAGTACAGCAGAGCCAAGAGTACTCGGAAAAGCCTAGTACTGAAGGCAGTCACATACTTACTTACGCGGAAGCGCTCTCCTCTAAACAATCGACGCATAGGCTAGAGACGGCCTTATCATATAACCGTATAGATCCCTTTTTGGTGAGTAGCCCCATATCGTGCCAAAAACAACCTTACACTCCCAGAAAACTGAGATCAACTTGACACAATTTGGCCAAAGAAGTTTCTTATCTAGGATCACATCGACATATTTTGCTTCATCGGAGATTTTGATAGTGAAGTCCTGTAGCACTGGCTAAGTCAGACCGATCACAATACTCCTTCTCGTGAAGAGAACAACCTCAGTTTCCATAGGATTGACCGAAAGTTCACTTCTACTACATTATTCATCTATCATGTCTGAATCTGTCTCCTCGTTAGCACAAACAGTCTCTAGACATGAGTCGATAGAATGTATGATAAAATCATCGGCGTATGCCTTAGCGTAGACGTTTAACCTATTGCAAGTATTCAGTAAAGAATCAACCATAGCAGTGGAAGTCATTTGGCGGGCTTCTTCTGTTTAGTCCTCCCATTATATAGGTAAGTAGCTCCTTTCTGGGTGTTTACATTTCTGTGTACCACCACGGCGAATTAAACCTACATATGTACGTATTAGCAGGGTAATTTTCAAACTCTGCATTCAGCTTGATTTTAGTGTCCTTTCTGTAGTTATATACACTCTGTAAGGATTTTTTCTACCAACTATTAGGATGACAGATTTTTAGCGTTGTAATTTAGAGGATCAGATGGCCTACTTTGAAGTCTATTAAAGATTTTACAAGCACAAGTACATCTTCCATTTCATAGACAGTCATTAATAGGTCATGGTAAGTCTGCAAAATTTGTTAACTACCTTGAAGAAATGGTATCTTATCGAAGCATTGACACATAACCATTGTAGCACTCCATGTCAAATGAAATTTTTTTTGACAAAGTAAGATGTAAGAGACTGATGGCCAGCCCACACATTTTCAATATTTTTGCTAAAATAAAACAAAAATTGATTATCTATAGTGAAACCAATTTAATTTTGTTGCAAAATAATTACTTTTAGATGATAACCGACATATGATAATGAAATCTAAAACACCAACAGCGTGAGAAACGTTTTTATTTTTTTGTACATGGATACTCCTTACTTGGGATTTAATTAATATTTTTTATGTATTGCAAAATTGTAAGATTTGGACATGCTTTTGTGCATACTCGTTAGATATAGATCTTTGCTGGAACTAAGACTTATGATCATGACTCGGATGTACGATAGTAGTGCAGATACTGTGAAAATACACGAAATATCCAAGCCATCCATGTTCAATTATCAACTTCTCTTAAAAATAATATTTCGGGAGAATAATTTGACTTTGTCTGAGGTTTAATTTCGCAGGAAAGCGATTGTCAGTGTGATTTCCATCTGATTCTGGGTTTGGGTTTAAGCACCAAAAGTTGATGTTTTTCATTGCAAAAATGAGTAACCAAAAATAACAACAGCACGATGCCCTTCAATATGAGGACTTTTGGGCACAACCCACTCAAAGAACGAGTTGAGTATCCAAACGATCAATTAAAGCAAACGAATTAGAAATACGTAATTCCCAGTCGTGCCTGGTGAGTCAGTACTGAAACCTCTAAAACGAATTACAACATTATAACAGATCACTATTAAGTTTCTATAGTCAATACATAGTTGTATCTGAAGTCTTAAGCAACTTGATCTGCTAGCCAGGCTAACAGGCTTCCAACCTGTGAAGAGTGTCTGCCAACAAGCTTTCATTCTCCCCAATACTCGTATAGGAAACTCTGCTTTAAGTTTTGCACACCAAGTCTTATGATGTGTGGGACCACTTGATCTTTATAATGAAAGTTTGGTCTTTCCTGTCGACTTAAACCTCGGTGCTTGGATTCGAAAATATTCTTTGCAGGACAACAATATCCTTTCGATGGATGTATGGATGTACTCCAGTTAATTTAGTCGACACGCCTTAGCTCTTTAAAATAGATTCACTCCTTGGTATAGTTTATTAGGTTCGAACTGAAATTTGTTCCTTCTTTCGGCATCTTGGTAACGAAGTATCTTTTTATCGAAAGTGTTCAGTATAGGCCCTTTTTTAGTGTTTACCACTAACACTAGTAAGATCAGCGTTCTGGAGAGTATCAACTTTTTTCCAATCGAATGTAACGTAGGAACTTTTTGATAGAATTAAGCTATGATATTACTTCGAATGTTGTAGTTAGTTGTTCTAGATTGTGAGACGAAAATTATTCTTTTGTATGCTAACTGTTCTTGGTTTTGTTCTTTTTCAATTCTGAGAACATACTACCATTAAAGTTTCTGTGATGGGTTGCTGGTACGATTCAGTAATGTCCGTATCGTCTGCGTATAACAGGAGCTAGAAGGCCTTGCCATTGATTTTGCTTTCCTGGTTGTTCCGTATTCCCTGTTCCAGCGTGAAATTAAAGAAATCAGAAGACGACGCTTCTCTTAGCTAAAATGAAGTTCACGATTGGGATAGGTGAAATAAGTTGTTGATCTGATGGGCGAAGACATATCTTCACATCTTTCATTGTGTTTTTGCAGGGTTGCATCACTTCCTCTAGGATTTTAGCCACTACCATTATGTACGATCCTTTTAAGTAGGTAGGCACATGCAGCCAGCAATCCGATCACCAATGATCCACTGTGAACCCCTGTCGTGGATATCCTAAAACGAAGACAAAAGTTGGTCTGTAGCTTTGGGATAGCTAAGCGGCCTTTCAGCTTCAATCCGATATTGTTATAAATTTCAGGATGGTCTTTAAAATGGTATTCGACAGAGGCTACTTTTGGTCTCCACATACGTAGTACTCCATCGTATATATTTTTTCACAGGGCTGGGCCTAGAACTCCTGTAATTTTATATTTTTTATATTTGTAATTTTATAATTTGTAATTATTCGCCGTATAGGTAGTTTAGTATTCGCACATTCCTTAGCGCTCTCATAATGAAACACCAGCTGACCGAATTGAAGGTATTTTTGACGTTGAGAGTAACTATAGCCCAGTACCTACTACTTTTTCCTTAGTTCCGCCTGGTCCCAGTATGGCATCCCTTGTACCGCATGGTCAGTCCTTCGCTTTTTCTTGGTAACCCCATTGTCTTCTTCGGTGTATAAGTTAAGTCAGTTGCGAATAATTCTCTCCCGCACTTCCCATATTGTTCCTAGCATGCACAGAGGTCTGTATGATTTCAGTTGCTCTGAACGCACTAACCACTTGAAACACGGCACCCACTAAGACTTATTCCATTAGTCTTATTTTTTCATGTGGTTCCGCAGAGTGTTATGCCCCATGATGACTCCTTCTGTTGGTTCTACTCTTATCGAAACAATGATGTATATTTCTTGTAATACTACCAGTGTCTAGAGATAACCATCTAATGTTAGCCTCCTTCAGGGCTTTAATTCCATCCCTGCGAAGCGGGATGAACACCGAGGTGTTGGCTTGTTCTGATGTGGATTCCGGATCTCTTCTGGCCAATTTGTCAGTCAGCTTTCTCATTACCTGGTATATTTTCATATCCAGGGACCCAGCAGCGAAACCTTGTGCTGTCTTCCAAAAACCCTAAGCTCTTCACAACAGCACTTGGATTTTAACTCTGTCGATGAAGAAGGTGATATCTTCTTGTGGTATTGCCTTCAACGCAGTCTTACGAGCTTGGTGTGTTGTCAAGTTCTAATGTAGTTTCAGTTGTTGCCTGAGCTATCGGCGATCTACTTATTCTGGAATTTTTAAGGAAGAGAACTCGTAGGGGTTGTCAACAATGGTTAAGATATTGAACCGCAGAATCGTTTCAAATTATGTATGTTGAATACATTTAACCATTCGAGAAGAACGGAAAACACGCTTATTTTTTTAATGAAGGAACTCGCCTTGGACATAATCATAGAACAAAATACTTTAAAGCTCTAAAATAGAAGCTTTCTAAGATAATTTGTCCTAAGAAAGGCAGGATAGAAATGAATATTATCCGCATACTGGTTTCTGGGAAAGAATATCTGAGTATACTGGGTCAAAGCGGAAAATAACATTTAACTTGTAAAGGGGTTTTAATTAAGAGCGCCCCATTTTGTTCTTTAAATAAAGAAGCTTGTGTTTGAGATATCCAAATGAAATTTATTTCGGGATAAACTAAGTTAAGTACATATGTATATGGCATTAATGATAAAATACAACATCACTTAAATGTTCTCCATGATGCGATACAAATGCGTTAAATTCAATTTTCCATCCCGTTTTCACATAAATCGGGCGATGTGGCAGCAATTTTGGGTTTGATTTTGATTCTGAGGTCGTCTCATGACTCTGGTTTATTGCCATAGACATAGGACTCGACATAACCCCAAAGATAAAAGTCCAGAGGGTCTGGTACATTTCTGCAGATTACGTATGCAGTCTTCGAAGTTGCATGTGGCGCTGTCTTGTTGAAACCACATATGCTCGAAATCATACCCGGGCCAATGACCCCTCCAGCATGAAATCCGCACCAAACATCAATTTTTTGTGGGTGTAATGACCAAGACAGCAGTGATTGACAACAATGTTGGCTAGAAAGGCTTGTTGGTTGAGGCCCAGGTCTAGTGAAGGTAGTAAAGTTGTTGCAACTCAACGCGAGTTTAACTAAAAAGATTTCGATAATTTGCAAGTGGTGTTGAAGCGTGTAGTTCCATGATTTAATAGCAAGAGGTGTCATTTTAATTTAATAGAGAAATACAAGAATTTCACGAAAAGTGATGTTATTTTTATTTTATTTTAAAGTACAAACTCTGAAGTTAGTAATTGAATACAATATATATAAATTATTATCCGCATTGGCTCTGTTTACAAAATGTTATTCTTTTGATAAAATTGTTCATTACGTTTCGCATAATTCTGACTGTATTTGGCGAATTTTTTAGTGCATGAATCGTTGGTGAAACATTGGTGTAAAATGTATCTTTAACACAGTCCCAAAGGAAAAAGTCTAATGGTATTAAATCGCATTAGCTCAGTGGCCATTTCGAGAAATCACACGTCCAGGAACGCAATAGAGCCATTGTTTCACCAGCTGTGTGGCATGTGATGTCAAGGCCGTAACTAGGGGGGGATCACAGGGATCATAAACGTCAGCGGCCTGTTTAACTTCTTTAGGAATTCCAATTCAATGATAGATCTCATGGTATCATAAATGACGTCTAAGCTACTTTACTTAACCTAAAAAAGACGAATATGGATATTAAACTCCATTAACGTATCCGACAGCCTATTTTGGCAACTGCCATCTATCTCCGCAACAGTATATATAATTAAAGGTGGTTTACCAAGTTCCACACATATCCACGTGCACATTTGTCTATTTGTGACAGAAGTACTTAAGCCGCTGACATTCGAATTTATTATCAACTAGGTACACTTGTACTACTGCTATAAGGGGTTGAGTGGTAAATTTCATCTCGTATTCTCTTTAAACTTTGAAGAATAGTTCTTGTCCTATTATCCGATTAGTTTTCTTCTTCTACAGATGCCACTTGCTCAGATGCCACTGCTCTACTCTGTCTCTGACCGAAGAGGCAAATAGACGCGACAATAAAGCAAATGTCGTTAGTTATTTGAAGGGGCTCGTCTGACAGTGTAGTTTTGTGCAAAAGCTAGTACTTACATATGTACGTATGTATGTGCGGTGAAGTTGCAACAGATTTATGTATGTATGATCTTGGGGTTGATTCTTGTTATGAAGTCGTTTTAGTTTGAATTGTTTTTGTTTGGTACACAACCGGGAACAACTATTAGGTTGACATTTTTTGTCTTGTTCCATGCCCGATGGGGAGCTTAAAATGCGTAAATTTGAGTGCTATTCTGTTTATATACATTCATATGTGTGTGTGTATTAAATGTCGCATTACTGTATTCATACATGGAATTCTGTAGAGCACGAAAATACAAGACGCACCAGGGAGGAGGTACTGTGGATGTCCAGAATTTACGTACAAAATTCATACTAAATATTGTAATAATTTGAGGGCAATATATGTACTTACATAGACTTCCACTTGAGTTCTTTAACCAAAAATGCTTGGAAGTATATGATTCGCTTCTGGGACTGGAAATCATAAAGCTTAGACAAACACAAAAAAAAACAATCCGTTTGGACATGATATGTACATATGTATATAGTTATTCCCTGCTGACGAAACGTGACGAAATTTGACAACCATTTTCAAAACTTCATATATCTACTTGAAATCGAAAAAATTATTAAGACCAAATATTTAGGTATTCAGATTATCTACAATTCCCCCAGACATTATGACATTCATGACACACTGATTTTCATGATATTTTCATGCTAACTACTGCATGGGTACGAAGTTATGATTGTATCTCAATCCACGTCGCGCCCACTTTTTTAGGACTGATGCAAAGGTAGAACGATAGGGTACCATACGATCCATTGCAGATGGAATGTAACGTTTCTGTATGTTTTATAAATATATTTCGACCGTATTTGGAAATTCAATGAGACTGGTTAGCGTACTGATTGTGATAAGGGTGTCCCATGTAAACTTGACCATAGGAAGAGGTTTTTTAGACTCGAGTCCTTTGGATTAGGTTGGGTGGTTGGGCCCGCACAACAGGGACATACTTAGACCACAATAAAGTCCATTTTAATACCACTATGGAAAACCGGATTACCAGCACCGAAAACCTACATACATGGAACCTTCCCAAATGGGACAAGAGGCAGGGCAACTAGTTTGGTATGGTTCACCGTTTAGGGATTAAACCAGTTTGTTTCGGTGATAAAGCTTTTTATTTTGCTTAAGTCTAGTCTAGCTAGAACGTTAAAATCTTCGAAGAAGTGCTCGCCCTGTATTTTCCTTCTCAAAACCGATAGGTCCGGACAGATACACAGAAGATGTGTCGTAGTTTCTTCGTCTTCCACACCTCTACAGATTCTACGGAAATGGTTGAAGGAAGTATCAGACCTTCTGGCATGTCTGCCTACCAAACAGTGTCCTGTCAGGCTGCAAACTATGTTTCTTAGATTTGTCCTATTGACGGAAATACGTCTGCTGTTTTTCCTACAATCCAGCTCCGGCCACATCTGTTTAAAAGAGAGACATGTGCGTCTTGGACGGATTAAGTTTATTTAGAGGACACTCCATCAGGTCCCTAACTGTAAGAAATAACTTTCCTGATATCGATATCGCAATGTCGTTCGCATAGGGTATGACATTGAACCAATCTTTACCCAAGATTAGGATTATTTCATCCACTACCATGAGCCACAGTGGTGATAATACTCTGTCATGGGGGGTACCCCTGTACACAGACTTTCTAGTTAGACAGTATCCCAGCTCAGGGTGGATAAGCCTGCTTTTAAGCATTTGCTCATTTGCTCCGTCCAATAGCAAAGATAGTTGTCATAGTTCTATTTTGACATTGTTGAAAGCTTCTTCAATTTCAAGAAAGGGCACCATAATGAAATCCTTATTCTTCAAAGATTTCTCAAGGATACATAGCAGACTCTTGTGATACGCGTGTTGGGATAGCGATATGAGTGTACTATCTAAATTTATTCTAATTTTACATCCTGTGGCTGTAAGTTGAACTCTCTTACGGTTTTCTAAAGAATTTACTGTGTCTGTCTTATACCAAAAAAATCGGAAAGAAACTCAAGTCAATTCAAGCTGGAGTCCCTTGAATGCAATAAATATAATTTTGCCTAATTGAGTTGTTATGCGATTATTAAGAGATTACCAGTAATTTGGTTCAAACGTTGTATCGAATAGAGTGTAGGTATCCGAAAATGAAACTAATATATCTTTGTATTCCAAAGCTGCAGTAGTCATCGACTTAAGCTGAAAAATAGTAATCGCTTAACAATGCATAAGTTCAACGATTCATCGAAAAGTAGAGTTGACGACATAAAATGCTCGTTGGATAGTTGAAACTGAGTCTTGGTTTTTCCTCCCGTTTAATATTGGGAAAATATGCTTCAATCTCTCAATGGATTTCCAGAAATTGCATTTTACGTTGAATGGGGTTTTGTATATATAGGGAGCATTCACTGCTGCTAACGACTTAACAAAGTATGTAGTCGTGAAACATTCATGACTTTACTCCATTAGATTATGCATGTATGTATAAAAAGGGTAATGTAAAAATAATCAGCCTATCGGAATAAACTCTCATTTTTACAAATAACATCTAATGTCATCGCGACTTTGACACTTGTGAAGCAAACGGCAGCAGATATATGTATGTTGACAGAACATGGATGCTCTTCAAGAGCGCGGAATAATTATATTAATGTTTTTGATAATGCGAATTTCATCGTCAATTCTCTTTTCGTATGACACCAACAGTGCAAATACTGCGGGGTTTAACCACTCGCCTTGAGAAGACTGGCTCAGCACGTGATAGTAGCAAACGTGGCCATCTCCGGAGCAGTCATTCAATTGAGCATATGACTGCTGATATCCAAGAGGAACCTTAAGCAATAACCAGACGACGGCCACCCATTTGGGTCATCAACAGACGGTGTTTACACCAAATTTTGGTGAAAGACTTGAAGATGTTCCCGAACATCATCAGACTAGGTGTTAAAAATGCGTTTAACACTGCGAAGTGAAGAAATATCGTGCAGTCACTCACCATCAAAAGAATGGCGGAATACCTTCAACAGATTCTGATTGGCTACTTACGGCACCGAGAATGGTATGGTACAGGTACAGCGAATCCCAAGATCACCAAAAATAATTAGCTTTATTGACCACATAGCCACATTGACCACATTGTCGTAGTGGCAAAACTCCTAGAAGAAGTGGAGCACGACTGCAATGAAGCTATAAGGAACGTCTAAGACTGGCTAACAATTAAGGGCCTAAAATTTGCGGAAGAAAAGACGGAAGAAGTACTTATAAACAGCAGAAAAGTAATAGAGACGTAACCATCGGTGACTACGTAGTGACTTCTACGCCAAAATTGATGTACCTTGGCATAGTCACAGATGCACAACTTACCTTCAACCAACACCTACAGTACACAGCCGACAAGACAGCAAAGGCTACCTCTGCTCTGGCAAGGATGATGCCAAATAATACGGCACCGCCGCGGGTGAGTGGTTGAAGTGTGCAGGGTGTGACTTAGTACGTAGGCGTATTCCTGGCATCGATTATTCTGGTTTGCGAATCGTACATGCTAGTAGCCTGGGTTACTAGTATCTTTTCGATGATTACACATCCTTTGGTGCAACCAAAAGAAAACATTTATTTTATGTCGGTATGTATATCTTGCAAATATTTTATGCAGCATCTTAAGACTTAAATATTGCTAAGGAATGAGATTGCACCAAAATAAAATAATTATTTATTTAAAGTAGTAACATTTGTTCCTTCTACATGTATGAAATAAAACTCATAGCATACGACAAAACTATTTTCAGACATTCCTAAAATACAACTCAAATAACTTAAAACCAAATGAACTACATGCAACTACGTTCACTGTATTCTATGCTACCCTCAAAGCTACCTTCAAAAATGCTACCCAACCAAAAATCAACTATGCAACACTATCACAAGTCTTATGCCCAATTGCCTCGAACAAAAGCATCCTTTAAGTACACAACACATCCACACAATTAACTTTCAAACGCTACTTCTATCCACCTTGCAGTTTCGAACAAAATAAACAGAAAAAAAAAATAAAATAAAATGAATGTCTCACAGCATCTGCAAAGTACCACAGTCAATCGGAGAATACCAGCAACTCGCATTAAATGAAACATCGCCGGTATCTAGCATCCACCATCTCTAAGCACCACAAAGCAACCCTGCTCGTTGTATATTGTAGCTGGTCCATGCCCAATGCCAACCATCGTCATCATCTCACCGAATCTCCCAAACATTACATCCCACTGAATCACCGTAGTTACCGCGCTCACGATGACTCTGTCTGGCTGCTGCTTTATGTGACCATGACGTTCAGGTTCAACAGAGATACACAGATACGCAACTTGTTTCAATCCAACCAACCATCCAACACAATCGAACACAACAACTCGCATGCAACATCAAACCAGAACATCAAACCACAGCACATGACACAACTGCAACCACAAACATCTCTTCTGAGAAAACTACGGTCAAAGCATCCATAGGATACGTCTGTCTCTAACCATGAGAACCAACCTACCAAACATACAGCCAGCCATCCAGCCAGCCAGCCAGCCACCAAACAGCAGCGCTACACTGAACCATCTACCATCCAATCCATCCGGCGCGGCGGCCAAAGTGTTCTTTTTCGCCTCCCCACTTTTTTTCTTTCTTTCTGAATTAGTAGCTTTTCTCCACTTGCTTCGCAGAGGCTATATAAATAAGCGTAGAGAAGTTATTACTCCGAGTCTCTTTGAACTAAATGAAGCGGTTGTATCTTCGTTATCTATCTTTTACTATAAATACAATTTTTTCTCCCTTCTAAGCTTCAGGTACAGATACATTGTACACTCCGCACACAACGCATGGATAAAATTTAATTAAAATCGCTAAAGGATACATACAGATACAAATTGAATTTCGGGACATATCCTCTAAGAATAAAATAATTGTTAAACCAAACGTGTGCAGATTATTATAACAAACGTTATTTTGTGCGTGTACGCAAAACAATTCATTTATTTATTTTTTTTGAATTTTTATTTTTAAATCAATGTGCAGTGAGATAAACAGTGTGATTTAAGTGAACCACAAAAAAGAGGACGAATTATATTATTATTTAAAAGAAATCAAAAAGGATAACGAATACCGGGCATTGTGGTGGAAATTTTGGATTTCAATAGCCGCGATTGTTTTTAGTGCTAGAAAAATAATTGTGAAAGGTGAGTGTGTCTCACAGCGAGATTGGATTTTTTGTTGTCTTCTGTTGAATAAAAGCCGGCGTTTTGCCGTTTCAAGGATATTCTATTACGTGAAATAATTCAAGTTTTTTGTGTACATAAGAAATTTTTTAAAAAACTTTTCTCGTGGTTACTATGGTTACCCTTGAAAAAATATAATATAAAACCACACACCATTCTCCTTCATCAACGGGGAGCGACAAGAAAAAAAATTCTATTTTTAAAGAATTCTAAGAGTGTTCCTAGAAGAAGGATTTACTTCTTTATTTTATTTTTTTTTACTGCGTTTTACCGGCATCAAAGATTTATACATGCACGTCTTTTTTTTTTTTTTGTATACCTTCTACCCGGCATAAAAGAGGAAAGGTCGTCTTATGTTTAGAGAGGGAAGTATGTGTATTCATAGAAGCAGCATCCCGTTCATTCAAAAAGGATATTCATAGAAGTTGTGTGTAGCTTACACATGATTAGTGAAAGAAGGATATACACTTGCTGTTCTTCGCTCACCTAGCATCCAAAATTGAGAGGCTTTTACCGGTGGGGTATCGGTCGGTCGGTCGTCTCGAATATAACAAGTCGACTTTGCTTTCATAATGCACACTATGTGTATATACATATGTATGTATGGAAGTAGATTGGGGACGACACATAAAAGAAGAAATTTTATCTAGTTTTTTGATTTTTTTTTTTTTTTTCATAAAGAAACTAGCTAATTCATTTTTTTTTTCTTTCGAAATTGTTGCTGCAACAAAATACCTTCTCGTATAAATTAATTCAGACAGAAAAACAAAAAGTGTCCTTTTTGTGGGTAGCTAGGTACCTTCTATACCACACACATTCTCTGAATACATTTTGGGCACATTTTCGTATGTCTGGTGATGCTGCACACACCAGCAGTGATCAATAAATTTTTCCAGACTCCAAAAAAAAAAAAACAGTACCCACAACCTAGAGGAAAGCATTCGTGTGTTGTATTTCTTTTTTTGTGTTCGTTCTGCCAATTTATATGTAAGTGCGCTTTCATATAAATCACGTATGAAAATCCCCCTCCCCCTCCCCAAATAACACTCGCCCGCACATCAGTTTGGGAAAACTACTATGGAATAGGTAAACCACATATGGACTGTGATATCATCTGTGACTGAGTGCCAATACTGTGCATGGTGCACAATGGTGCACACTCGAAATGTGGATATTTCAATTTTTGGAGATGAGGTTTTATTATACAGAAAACTATATACGAGCATGGGGGTAGTTTGGGAGTCCTTGTCAAAAATGCTGTCTGCTTTATTTAAATGTTATTCGAATTCAAGAGGATTAAAAGCAGACAAACACATGAATAAGGATTGGATACAGTGGCCAATGAAATTATTCAAATTGAATGAAAGTTGAACAGTGATTGCTGCTATTTGGAATACATATACTTTTTATGTTAAATATTTTTAACGAAATTATTTAATATTTTTAATTCTTTTTTTTTGACAAAATTCTTTGAGTAGATACAATGAGAATTAGATTTGTAGTTTTTAATTTGCAACAGGGTATTGATAAAAATAATTTTTTTTTATAAAAAAAATACATGTCTGTTAAAATGGAGAGTTTTTGTTCAAAATTTATTTTTTAAATTATAGTTAAAAGAAGAGGTAGATTTTGCAATATCTGTATTGTAAATTTTATAATTTTATATAAAGTTTGTCATTAAGATATATTCTTAAATTTTATTTTATATAACAAAAAGACTCGTATTTAATACAGAGCTGCACTTTGTGATTTAATCTTAATTTTAAATCTTTAGCAGTCATTTGTAGAAAGATATATTATTTTCATGGATATATCTACATACTTAGAACTGATTGACTTTGAAGCCTGAATTAGATGAACTTCGATTCAAATCAAACTAGACAGACTTGAAGTTGAACATATTTAGTTGAGGATTCAGATTATAATATAAATAATTTTCAAACCTTATTACATCTTTTAAGCTCTCATACTACAATCAAACCAGAACCCTACATCGGCATAAAAAGATTGCAGAAGTTCAAGGTTTTGTATTTTATAACATATTAACTCATATGTATGTATTATTATTTAATTTACATGTTCGTACCAAAAGAAGTTAATTTAAATTATTAATAGAACGAATTAGCAACGGAATTAATTGTTTTCAATCAAAAGGTGAAGTAAACTTGAACTTTTGGATTGATGCTAATCATCTTTGTGCAATATGGCAACATGTGCATCATCCCATATCCCACACTGAATGATAAGTAACACTTATTATCGGTATAGCATACGCCATAAAGTCAGACACTTAGTTTACTTTTTAAATGCATTTTCCTATTTGATTATTTTATATCCCGGAAAGGTCTGTCTACTTAGATGCTTCAAAGTAATTTAAGAGTATACCACTTCTATGTAACACCGATTTAATCATAAAAATTACTTTTTTTATTGAGCTAGTATATTCTTAACACCGTTTTAGTTCGTGCGCCTCCCTTTTATAAGCGCACAATAGTTACCCACTTCTGACATCGATACCATTCATGAAAAATATTTCAAGAAATTTCTCACTTAATATTATGCGCAAATATTCTCCCACTTCTGACATCAATGGTAACTCTAAACTTTTATTTGTCGTATGCGAAAAAAAACTTGCCCATTTCTGACATCAATGGTAATTTTAAACAGATCTAGTTTCGCTACATTTAAGGCCATCTTTTCGGTAGAATTAGCTATCGTTTGGATGCTTCCCTTGCATAGGCGACAGATAGATATTCCACTTCTTACACCAATGCCATTTCGGAACGGACATGCTCATAAATACTCATAAGTGGATTAATCCATGTGTTAGTTAGAATAAAACTCTACGGCAGGGCTGTCGTTTTGATGCTTTCCTTCCATAAGGGACAAATAGTTATTCCACTTCTGAAACTAATACCATTTCGAAACGAACAAGGTTATAAACACTCATAAATAGATCAATCCATGTCTTATCTAGAATTATACTCCACAATACGGCTGTCGTTTAGGTGCACACCTTCCAATAGCAATTAAAAGTTATCCACTTCTGACACCAATGCCTTTTCGGAATGAATAAGGCCTTGTACTCGTAAAAATATTTTCAGCCATATCATTGCTTCTTCTATAAACAAAAAATACTTTTATTTTATTTTATGTTGTACAATGCCTAGATTATGATCTTAATATGTGAACTATTCATAGGTTCTTCTTTTTACTCGTGGTGTAATGGAATGAATCCAGCGTTCATCTTCCCTAATGGGAATTTTCTTTGATGGACATGGGCTCATGATGCTCCAAACCAAATAACTAAATGGTCCCCTTTAGTCTAAGCAGTCTTATAAAACCTGAAACACAATATTAGGTATCCTCTCTGTAAAGAATGCCTCATTCATAGGAATCATACCATGAAAAGACCCTGAGAAATAGATAGCTCGTCAGAAGTTAAAATGAAAATTGAGTTCTAATTGATTGAGTCCTTCACATATTTTAGGCCAAGGCCAACGATAGCTTCAGATTTTGAATAATGAAATTTAAATAATCTAGGGTAAGGAATTTTCATCAAATATTCTCCTGATTTTGGCACACCCAAGAAAATTATTTTTTAACAAATTATTCAATTCGCACACAGAAGAAAGCAAAAAACAAAAAATTGTTATAAGATTAAAAAACCTATTAAAACAATAAATTTCCAACAAATTCATTTCAATCTCAAAAATTCCAATTCTCAATCAATTGTGGGCAAATAACTCAAGTAGGTGTTTCCAGAATTGCCAGAATTTCAGAAGTATCTACGCTCCCATGAATACTGAATTTACGGAAGCCGTAAGCTTTAATAGGTTTCATGATCGCCAACCCACCAATTCTAGAACATTTTATCACTCTTAGCCATCGTCTATAAATAAAATAAAATAGCACACACACACCGATTTTGCCATTCCATCAATATCACATCAAGAATTGATAAATTATTCAAAAGATAACAGACGGCGATAATACAAAAATCATTACATACACACACATGACTTAATTTCGTTCTTCACTTCAAAAACCACCAGCCACCGGTATGTACGTCACTCTGGAATTCAAATCTTCCAAAGATACATATGTAGATATTCAAATGTTATTTCGTGAAAAAAAAAAGAAGTTCATTCGTATTCTCTAGTAGTTATGTACTCTACATGTGCACAAGTGCAATTGAGAATTTCAAATTAGTCATTGAGCGAGAAACTAATGTATGTAGTTTAGTCAATTGACTTTGATTTTCTAGATACTTTTTTGTCAGATACATACTTTCGAAAACATTACCGAAAACTTGTTCAGCAGATTTATTTTACTTTTTGCAATCTTAATTGCATTCTTTAGTCTTGATTCTTTCTTATTGCTGTTTTTTTTTTTTATCTTTTTGCTGACAGGTTCAATGATCCTTTTCTTGTAGATACTTTTTGAGATGAATGTTTTGTGTTTGTGTGTCTTTGAAAGTCCACAAAGTAGATGGGCAGTCAAGATAAGGTAAACTGCAAAGTTTCTTTCCTTTTTTTGTGTCAAAGATATGGACGTCCTGTGAACTTTCGAAAAACTTTTACAAGAAAGAATCCCAAAAGGAAAGAAAACCATATAGGTGGACGACAAAGAGACACAACAAGTTGAACTGAATTTTGCATCAAAAAGCCGGTGTGCACTTCGGTCGGTCCTTTTGGAAGCAGATTATAAGATACACTCGCTTATATAAGAAATGTTTTTTTTTTCCATCGAATTATAATGGTTAATGACCTTTTTCCCAGCGATATGCGATGGTTTCGAGTTTTTTTTTTTCTGTCCACCGGAAGCCTAAGAGACACAAGAACAGAATAAAGTTTAAACATGATATAATGTGGGGCGGCCCAAGAGTAGGTAGTACCTACATATATATGTATCTCGTGAATTCTTTTACTAAATTCATCTTTTTTTAATAATATGCTGACATCGGCACGAGCATGAACTTCTTTCAGTTCTTTTTTTTTTTTGGTTCTTCTTTGGTAACTTTTCGGCGCGAACTTGAACTGTTGAATGGGTTGGCTGGTTTTGAGGTGATAAAAATATTCACGTGTGAACTATATTTTGCGTTTGCGCCGGTTCTTCTTTTTAATTAGTTTCTTAGATATGTAATTAGTTTGCTTAGTAACTCTATTATGTACCCTAAGCGTTCTGTGAAAGATGTTAGAGATACTTTGTTTTTTTTTTTTTTTTTAATTTTTGATAATGACATAGAACCCTAGTATTCATTCATCATTATTTTCAAACCACACGTACATACATACAGTGGGGAGGGGGAAATATAGAAGATTTTGCGCCTTGAAGGGTGAATGAATCCTTAACGGCACTATACTAAAGTTGATGTCATTTTAATGTGAATTTCTTGTATGATAGCACGTTTCATGCAGGGATGAAGGAACGCGGAAATTTGCATTCGCATTTTTATCCCTAAAGCGGATGCCTATGTTTGTTTGTGTTGTGATGTACTGTATTTTTTCTTTATCATTCCGTTTTTTTACTCTGTTTGATGAATTGGTACTTTTTTTTATTATGTTCTTTGGTTTCCGCTATAAAGGCAACGAAACCGACATCTCTGCCTAGTATTGGCTCCAGACATCACGATTTGTAGGGTGCATTTCAACGCCTTTTTTGCATCGACCCTTTGGCGTATGTATTAAATATTAAGGTACAAAAAGTTTATCTCAATACTGCAGTGCAATTTATTGAAACTCTAAAGAGCTAATAAATACATTCACAGATGCAGACGCGACTGGCTTAGAAGTCTTTATTCAAGTTCCATTCTTGTTCTAACATCTGGAATTTCCTAACAAACATTATTACTATTTTGAAGGCCTGAAAGTACAAATTGTCAACATAATAATGCACAGAAACTTCTGAAATGGCATGACTTCTTTATTTCAAGTAAATCACGGAACATTTATTTAAAGCGAGAGTTCTTCACAAAGTTGTGTCATAAGCCGACAATAAGAAGGTAAATCATTCTCTTCTTCTGTGATTTGGACTTCCTTTACAAAAAACAAAAGACTATTTTCTTTCTAGTCTAACATCAGAATCCCATTATAAGTTACAGATAAATTTGTTTCTAATGATATTTATTTGGAACATCATCTGGTATCGACTAGTGACAGCATAATCGGTGGCAAAAACAGTAGTTACGAAATAAATAGTTTTAAAATCTAAGCCTGTTTGCAATAGTCTATTTTACACTGATTTAAATATTTGAAATTATTGTCTAACCAACAACAGTCAATCAGACAAACCTACCCATGAACGATGTCTATTCAAAAAGTCGAATATGATACCTTTCATTTTGTTTACCATGAGCTGGTCCTTTTGAACAACACAAAACCTCTGCTCACCTCTTTACATGGTACTACGGATTAGCTTTTTAATGGCTACATCCTTCGTCTTCTTGCATCGCTAATTCTACGTATTTCTAAGAATGAATCTGTTGTCAATGCTGACATAAATCCTTCAGACGATTAGAGTGGTACTAAAAGAATCTCCATCCTACTCATTACATGTTGAATAAGTCTGTCAATAAAATTAAACCTACCCAGCAACCCACCATCTGAGCTACTTCCGAAACTATACGAATATCTTTTTACTATTGTGTCTTCCAAATAAAGCCTTGGACATCTATTTTCATTAGAATACACCTTCTTTTACAATCCAGCACTATTCAGCACTCAATCCTTTCACATAAGAAATTCCTACAAATGCCTGAATCTCATAATTATGAATACCTACATACACATCCACAACCATTAGTGATCATTAAATTTTTTAAAAGCAGACTTTCCAAAAAAATCCACTAATCCACTATTCAATTCTGAGTCACATGAGAACTCGAACTGCATTATGGATAAACCAAGAAATAAATATTTCGCTAAACAAAAGCATAATATGGTCAATCTCAAAACCGTGGCTGATTAATTTTAACCATTTCCAGAAGACACATCTTCCGTTATGACAATATTTAATGTGTCTCCAGATTGGATCATCCACCCATACAGCAGGCTACCAAATTGGGATGAAGAAGAAATTCATATTATATTCCCAGATGCGATTGTTCTTTCTTTTTCGTGTTCGATCAATCAAATACCATTGAGTGTTACTGTAGTCTGACATAGATATTCTAAATAATAAAAAGGAATTAAGAACATCTGAGAGTATTTACTTATGCAGTCATTACTTAATACTGCAGGCGTAGGTAAGTATGTATCTCATTAGATATGTACAAAGTCTGAAGATTGAAAACCGGAAATTTTCGTTATAGATACACTATCTTATATAAAAAATTGGCGAGAAATCGTCACCAAATATGGAATCAGATAGACATCAGATACTTTGTCAATCTCAAAGTAACCTACATAGACTAATAAAACAAACAAAAATAGAATAGAATAGAATAGAATAGAATACATAAGTAAGCCTTCAAGCTCATTATTCATCCATAGTGTGCTTTACGTCTGCGTGATGCCAATCAATTTCAACCGGTCGTCGACGACGGGACGGCAACCAAAGTCAACACTCGTCGTCAAAAATTAGATCAGGTTAAGAGTCCACAGAACCCAAGAACACACATATTGTATGTATAAATCTTAAATAAATCGATGAAATAATTTTGTAGACATAAATCAAGCTTCGCACACCTCCCTAGGAAACAGACTCTCAATGTGGAGTCACCTCCTCATCACCCCCTCCACCCGACGCAAATACATACCTATATGTATGTATGTACATTTGATCATTATATTTAATTTTGTATGGTTTTGTCTGCTCTCCAGTCACATGTAGATACACAGTGGCTTATAGATCTCCCACGCATGTTTTCGCCCCTTGTGTCTCGTTTAAGTTTAATATAAAATTTAATTTAAACAGATATATAGAACAAAGAACAACAATATTCGCCATAAGACAGATCAGACGCTGTGATAATCGTTCACTAGATCTCACACAGAGGGGGTTTCTTTAGCTCTAGCTCACCGCTAGATACATTTGTGAATATGTTGATTTCCCTTTACAGAGAGGGTTGAAGATACAATTTAGCTACCTAGTACGTTATTTTCAAATTAAGCTTTCGGAAGGAAGAAGTTAATTGAAAAAGTGTGCTAGTGATACGACACACAAGTAAATACTTATGCTTTCTTCCGCTTATGGTTTGGCACTTAAGTATTTAAGCTTTGATTGCTTTCCAAGGACGGTTTGCTGATACAATGTGTGCGAAAGAAATTGCCTTAATTTACATATGCGATATACGGGTAACGGTTGGCAGTTATATTTCGCACATACATAAGTCAATGATCGAGAATTTTGAAAAAATAGCAACACATCTTGCTATGGATCTTTGAGATTTCCGGGAAATGGGTAGAGTGTGAGTGTGTGTAAGTGTAGAGATTTGGTTGTAAGATAAGCGCACATTGTATCTTTAATTAATTCGTCCAGCGCAGTTGAGAATTGTTCGAGTATATTGTAAGTACAACTCATGATTTAGTCAGAGCAAGGCTTTAACGTACATACACCCTTGGCACTTTGACTATTTAAAATCCGTCTACCGATCAATCGCCACCTAGTGGAATATTTAACCACAAACTTGCATTAGAGTTTGTGATACCCGAAAGCATGCAAAAGTGATTGCCTAGGTCCAATAAAAGGGCTATTGTCTGTATTGGCAATCAATATGGAATTGCAACTAATCCATGAGCCGTCAAAAAATTAAGTTCATATAGACTTCATGTTGTACATCGCCTTTTATTAAGTGCAACTGTACTCTTCTTCTGCAAATCAATCATTAGAAACGATATGAAAATTCTGGCAATATCAGCAAAGGAAGGGAGAAATCAAAGCCTCAAAAATATAATTTTTCTCTGCAGCCGTCCCAAGCTTATTTGAAGTTAAACGCCCTTAAATCCTCAGAGCCAAAAACTATGTAAGCTTGGTTTAAAGCGCTGCCAGGTAAGTGAGGTGGCGATCTCAGAGTCTGCTATTACGATTTTTTAGGAATCCATTTTCTACTTTTACGAATAGCAATTTATTTACCACGGGAATCATTTTTGTTCAACTAAGGGAACTTGTAGATCTGCAGGTAGAAAGTTAATTTAATTTGAAATGCTTTTCATCTCTCAGACACTTACCATTTGTACATTACCCATTATGATTACCAGCGCATAGTCTCATAACCAGTCTCCTTACCCGTTCGCTGGAGATGTTATAATTTCTCATTCATGATTGCGAGGGACCATATCAATCGAGAAAGCGCAGTGAACAGTGGTAACAAACAAATTGACAATCGCTTTATTTCTGGACTATAAAATATTTCTGTAAACCAAAACCATGGAGGCTTTAAAAAAGCTATTTTCATTACATTATTACTACATACATACATATATTATAGGTGCCTTCACATACTTGAAGTAGGTTTATGCCTTTTATTATTAAACGCTTAGGGCCTTAAGAGCGGAACATCTGCCTTAATTTTTTGAACGAAGCACGGTGATGGTTTAAGGTTCGAATCTCAAGAAACAGTTTATTCATGGCTCCAAAACCCTGTTCTAAAAACTACTTTCAACCTTAAACCGTAGCGCCTTCGCTTCGTAAGAAAAAATGTGACTAGCACCCTACCCGAACCTATTACACCAAGTATTTAATAAATACTAATAAGTCGAGCCTTCAAAACTATTTGAAGTATAGGTTAGTTCCTCTGTTTCATAATTTCGCCGGACTTCTTCAATACCAGAGCCCATGAACAAAGCGTAAGCAGTGTAAATATATTCTCAACATTGCCTATCAGTAGACTTCTGTAGATGTCAGTGTCAATCCACTTTCAGATTTGACATCGCCTGACGATATATCGAAAAATACTAAATTAGGGTTTCAGTTGAATCCTCATTCGGTGAACCTTGCAGAATTGATGGGAGACAATTTAGCATATACATACTTACAATGTGCGTTCCAAATTAAGCAGGACTTTTGAAAAATAGGTACTTCTAGTGAGGCCATCTATTGGCAATTACAGGTAGATCCTTCACTCACGTACTGTCAAAATTTCATGAGATTTGGACGAATCGAAGCGGAATTTTTATGTCTGAAGTGATAGTATATTTCTGTCATTGGTACAAAAATGTGCATCGACCAAAAATTTGCTCAGAATTCAACAATCAAAGGGGATCGTCAAGTAGTCCATAAAGCACAAAAACTTCTTTTACAACTTTGTGACGGATGACGAAACGTGGTATTTTCAATATGATCCAGAAATCAAGCGCCGATTTGAATGTGCCAGACGTGCCAAAACATAAAAAATTTCCGATTCCAAGGGCACAAAGAGTTCGTTCCACCTGGGCAAATTGTTAATGCACAATTTTATCTTGTATAAGTAAAAGAACTCGTTAGTGACTGATTTACCCTTGTACCCGGTTTTTCGAATACATTGTGTTCTCTTTACAGTCCTAATAAAATATTTATCTTAATTAGGGTCTAAAAATTATTCATTATAATCACTCTAAAAGTGTCTGCTTATATGTAAATGTGTACATACAGGGTGGCCCAAAAATATTAAGTGGCTTTTAAATTTAAATACATTTTTATTGTGAATATTTCTCCAAGAACATTCATCGTATCTCTGACTGTATGGGCAAAAGTGCCGTCTTGTGGAAACCACCTATGGAAACGGCGTAGGTGATCCACCTGTGAATGTAACGAGTTGCTCTATATTCGTTCCCATTTACCTTTCCTGGATCCCCAATGTGCCATTATTTAAAATCATAAATATTCCGATCTAGAAGAGAAAAAAATTGCTTCATTCCAAAGTTATGTATTCTTTAAATTCACTTAGTATTTTTGTACCACCCTGTACATACATATGTTTGCGCCCAAGTAAAGGAGAAGAAAGTGTGGCATTTATCTCTAGGTAGATACCGGTTATGTTCTGCCTGAATAGAATCGGAACTGGAAACAGAACGTATCGTCTTACCAACATTGGAAGGTGAAACAAAGGGTTTTACCCACCCTCTCGTCACCGTTATCCAAATCTTCTATTAAATACCATTAAGTATAAATAAGGTACAACCTAATCAGAGTCACAATGACAGCTTCATCGTCCTTTTTCATTTCCCAACTCATTAATTTTGTAAATTCAAAACCATTTCAACACCAAATCTAACCCCAATCTTTGCATAACTCATTTACTTGCCACATTATCGGTTTTTCAAACCAAGAAAACATTGATGTTCCAATCATTATTATACATGATTTGTTAATAACTAATCCATTCTCCATGGGAAAGTCAATTAAAATTTGCCCCATAAAGGAACATCCCTCAACAAGCTACATTCAAGGTCATCCACGCCCGCCTATGAGGTGGTAATGTACCAACAGAAACCTATTTCAATTTATAATTCGAACTACTTGTCCGGTCGGTGCTTTCTTTTTTCGTCCACAAAACAATCAACCCACTGAAGGTCAAATCTTAATCGAATCCCATTCGATTAGTGTCTTGTTATAAGTCTGCTAATTTTTTTTTTTCTCTCGCTTATTAGTATGTAGTTCCAGCTTCATCCATTCGATACACAATTCGGGTCAAGGTTCTTACTAAAAAAAAAAAAGTAACTAAACACATGTTGAAATGACCGTTATATTGTTGAAAAATTTGCAAACAACTATTTTGTGCATAATTGTCATCGTCCAATGCAAAACTCAAGCCATTCACCTTTTCAAAGAAAATTTGAAAGCAGGTTCAAGCTAATTTCATTAATTATATGCATAGCCTCTAAGTCACTAGCCACTAAGGTGTTTGAAAACTATCTGCATATGATTGCTACATTAGTAAAAAAAAAAATTATAAACATACAGATGGTTTAATGATTTATGGTTCTCATTCTGGTAATTCCTTCTGATAAACTAGTCCAGTGAAAGTTCGAATTCCCGCCGAGAAGGCGAGAAAAGAATGCTAAGTTCGTTGTCGATTCCACCTTCTTTTTAGGGCATAAAGGTGCCATTTAAATATGCAAATCATTAGATATAATTTAATTATAAACCTAATCGCATTATATGAATTGGCCCAATAGCGTCGAATTAATTTAGCCAACATTTGATTGGTTTTGAATTGATTTTGTGCGGGTTTCGTCACTTGGCCAAACTCATGAGCTGATTTATTATTATTTTGTATCTATTCGCTCTAGATGCATGCAATTTTCGGTAGAGGGGAAATAATATTAGGAAATAATAAATACAAACTACAAGGTCAAGTGGGAGTCGTGTGTATAGTGGGCACACACACACCGGGTGTCAAGAAATAAAAAATAATAATAAACAAAACACGTCAATGCCCAAGCCCACTCAAGAACTTCAAATTGTATAGCATGATGAACACAGCATCTTTTTGTCGGTTTTTGGTCTTCCTCTATGTATTTGGTTTGAATTTTCGTCACATTCAGTGTAGTATTGCATTTGACCCAGATGCTTTGAGGTTGAGTTGAAAATTCCAAAAGATTTGTCATCGAGAATTAAGTCCGCGGTCAAGAATGGATTTTCGAGACAAACAACAGCGAAGCAAGTGCATTTTGGTCGAGTGGCATTCAATAAATACACTACCTCGAGGGTTATTTATGTATTCATTGGGTTCCTCTTTTCATTGATTCTGATTTTTAATGAAAGAAAAGAAAAAAAAAACAAATGCTTTACCTTGAAAAGAATGAAAAGAATAACTTCTTTGGCCTAAAATGTGCTGCAAACAAACCAATGATCCTTATGCGATACGGGAATTCCGCATTATTGCGGTATATTTTATAATGTCCTTTCTCCAATTGCATTTTTAATTAACCACTTTTCAGCGCCGACTTATTGTCAGAGGACTTTCGTTGTCTATACTCGTACGTATGGGTAGAGTTTTATCCTTTTTTTTCTCGATTAAGTCAACACCTTTCCCCTTGACTCCTTTTTGCTTCTGCAGCGTGTGTGTGTATGCAATTTAACCTTTATGTCTGTAGTTCTTTTTTTTGTATTGTGAATTTCTCTTTCTGCATTTATATGCCGCTATGTCCTTGGACTTTTGGCTGGAATTGTCTGCACTGTATTCTGATAGCATATGCATAGTGTATGATGTTAAGGATAAGAGGAAAATATATTTAAGTGTAGCAGCAGCAGCATCAGTTTTTGCTGCCGGGGAAATGTTGCTCTCTTCCGCTTGGCAGGAGCTCGTAAAATCGTTTATACTTGTCCTTTATGTTGTCACTTTAGTGCAGTTGAGTGGATATTTTGGTAGATTATGGGGACATAATGTTTGTAGAATTATTTAATTGAAATTGACAGAATGCATTTGTTAGAAGTGCAATTGATTTAACAATTAACTTTTGCTTTTGCATTCGTATTACTTATTCAGGTAGCAGGTGATTGTATTTATGTGATCTCAATAGCTTTACAACGAGTCATAAATATACATATTTAGGTCAAACTGACTATCCCAAACAGTTATTGACTACACAGATCTTATAATCAACAGCCACCTGACCCGGTATATTGCAGAGTAGCAACATGAACTTTACATTCGCCAAATGGAAACTTAGAGCCGCTGAACTGCATCTATTAGTATTTAAATGGAGGCGTTCAGAGTCATACTATCAGATGTATCTAAATTCAGGAAAACAATACTGGTTTCGAGAACTTGTTGTAACATCACTAACTCCATTCGTATACCTCTTGGGATCTCAATCTTAAACCTTCTGCTAAAGGCGATCGATACCCAGATTCGGACACGGTGAAACTGTTTGTTTTAAGTTCTTAAGGCGCTTAAATGTACACTCATTAATACCTTCAACATCACGTGGCATGAAAGACTATGTCATCATCGAACACTGTTTAATAGGCAAGCATGCAAGACAGCTTGAAATACATTCGAAAGATTTCTGCAGAAACTCTATGGACGAACAAGAGGAAGAAATTATTCTATAGGTATACCTTTTTTAAACTTGCCTAGATCTCTCCTACTATATCTCCTACAAAAGGAAATACAGTAAGGACGTTTCTACTATGTACTTATATCTAGGTGATCTGATAAATACAGATATCGGAGCCTCCTCTTTATCATAAGTTCTAATTGCTTCAACGAGTTGGTAAGGAAAGTTTTTTCGGAGATCTATGTGATATGGACTTATCAATGGCTGTCTAAGTGAGTTAGCATTACCTGGCAGCAACTTTAACCAAACCTTACCATATTCTTGTACTATCCTCCTGTTGGTTCCAGAATGACAGGCTACATTCAATAATTTCACCAGTTTCGATGGTTCAAGGACTTTCGATGGACTGGGAGACTAAAAACGCAAGATTATGAAAAGAACTACATTTCTGAATCGCAGTCTAGAACGAGGTTCCTTGTGACACTAGACGACTCTAATTGGACATTTGTTTTAATTTGCTACAATTTTCGATGGCTTGTGTACCGAAAACTGTCACTGTCTCACCAATCACGCTTGAACTTCGACCTTGAATTTGGAAATTTATTTTGGTTTGCTATACTAATGCCGTTCTTCCAAGGTTGGTTCTGTGACCGTCATCATAGTTTTAGCATCTACATATATGTATTAAAATGCTATTGTCAATGTCAGCCCCTAATGACATATGTAAAACACTGGCAATTACTGGCAATGTCAAAATGACGGCTACTACTGACTTACAGAAGTAATCAACCATCTATGTATGCAATTATTTCATTAAAAAACAAAACTCTCCTAATTTTTCCTATAGACGTGAATAATTGGAGCTACTGCTAAAGTCAATGGCTACCAAAGACTTAAAACATCTACTACTAACGTCAAAATGACAGCTACCACTAATTCAAGACAATACCCTCTGAACAAACATATCATCTAACTATCCCGGATTTCATAGCAAATCCACTTAATCTAAAAATAAATTAAAACAAATAAATAAAAATCTTTCTACAATATTCAAAATGCCCCCGTCATCATCATCATGATCTTATCAATCAGAACACTCCGCCGCGCCGCGTCAATCTTGACATACTCGAAAGGTACTCAAAATCTTCACAAAATTATGTGCAAATATCAATTTCAGTACTTTTTTTTTTGTTTTAAATTACCATTTAGTACTAAGTGCTCGACTAAAGTGTGCTATGCGCGCATACCAATTATGTTTGACCAACTAGAGATATGTAATAATCAAACACATTTTGACAATTTAATTTACATACCAAGACCTTACTCATATTCAATCGGAAACACTTTTTTTTTTGTTTTGTTAAATTCACAAATAAAAATGCGTAATGGCTCCAATATTTATCAAATTTGAAGTGCTTTTACCCACGAGCAGCGGCAATGTATGACGACGAAGACGGTGCGCGTCCGTCACGTTTCCATATACATTGGCAGCAGCCAGGAGCACCTCTTCACTTCTGTGTAGTGATCATCTTCATTTAGAGAGACCTTGACAGTTATGGCAACAACAAAATGATGATGATAACAATACGAACAGCCACTTCATTAATGTAATAAATTAAAAAAAAAAAAATTATTTGAATAGAAGGATTTCTTTCTAGCGCAGCGTCCTTCCTAATTACCATGTCCAAATTAAAATAACGAAAAAAAAAAAACAGAAATAACGCCAAAAGCATTTCTCAATCAAACATCCACACCGCGGCTGGTATACGGTCTCGCGGTGTGGATATGCCTGTCACCATAGAGAGATGTTATGTTTTAATTAGTGGAAGAAAATAAAAGCGAAAAAAAATGTCAAGAATATCCTCCATCTATCCTTGCAAAAAGGATGTACCTATTCCTTTTCATTTTTTTTTTTTGTTGGCCTCGCTTATTATAAAAAGACCAAGTGAAAGTGGAATGAGCGAGCGATGATGAGCCGCACCGCACTAGCACAGGGAATTAATTATGAGTGTCAGAACTGGCATAGTCCGACAATAATTACGAGTATGCTGTCCTAGTTTACCTAATGGTATAAAACAAAAGTGTGACTAAAGCACTTGATATGTCTTGAAGTTCAACCAAGTCTGTCATTAATAAATTTACGGAGATGTCTTGAGTTTTTGTTTTGCAGCTACCCATTGAAGAAAAATGTAATATTAAACAAATTAAATTGTCATTGCGAATTTTGTGCTGAAGATACGCTCTACTAATGGCCTTAGCGACCTCACACGTGGGAAATCGTAACCCCTACGGTTGTTTGGTCGTTAATTTTTCTTAAATTTCTGAGTTTAACCCCCCGTGACGCATTGGAGAGGGTATTGTTCCCTGGCCATACAAGTTTATTCGACTTTTTTTTTTATAGGCATTTTTATTACTATGTTTTTTTGTTGAGAAAAATGAATTATGAAGAAGGCACAATCCAGCTTTGTTTGGCGGCGGCGGCGGCTTACACTTAGAGTTCAGGTTAAGAAAAGTGGTCAATTTTTGTTAAAATCGTGGCGCGTTGATTAATCTCGATTCGCTCTGATTACTTGCAAGAATTAGGTACCATAACTTAAAAATATTCTTGAAATAGAATAGCCAATGTGAGTAGGGTCAACTACTGCAAAAACGCTTATCATTGTGGGATACAAGTTATCATTGAGTTACATAATTTGGCGTATCTACCTATACACATCTTGATCGTTCTGTATGTTGCTTCTCAGTTTTATGCTATTTCCCATGCATTTATCTTGACTGATTGTCAGAGGTCTATTATGCTCATCGAGGGGAATACTGTAGGGCAAGCATTTTCGTCAATCTTCTCCTCTTTCTACCCCTACTTTGGTTGAATAATCTGAGTGCTAGCTGTGATTTATCCAAAATAGATCCAATACCTTTATTAGTCAAATAGAAGGAGAGGCTCTAACTTTGGAAAACTTTTACCGAAACGTTTCAACTGATGAACCAAGTACATGGTGATGATTGCTTATCCCATGACAGAGTTCATAAGTGATATACGCGGTATACAACCGGGCATGAGGACATAAATGATAAGCAACATGTTGGCTAACCGAAGTCCGTGATCACTGCAGATTCCATCAAAACTGTCCGTGAATTCATCAAAAATCAACCAAAATTTTGATTGAAATTCATGGAATTGGAATTGAGCATTTCAAAAATATCAACTTATTACATTTTGACGGAACATTTGGGCTTCCGAAAAGTGTGTTCACGGTTTTTCCGCACAAGTTGACTGACGACTAAAAATTGATCCGAATTCGACACACTTGTGACCGATTTTTAGCTAAAACTCGAACTTTAACTATCAACTACTCCCCATATTCGGCTAATTTGGCACCGTGCGACTTTTACCTTTTCGGAAGAATTCATTTACCAATGAAAGAAAGATGCGTTACTATATCCGATAATCAGCAATAGTCGCATAATACTCAAGGCATTATATTCCCAGAACCCAGATTATGTTCGATTTCTGGGCACTTCGATATAGAGGGCAATGAAAGAGCTGACGTCCTGGACGTAAATGGATCGCAATGGGTCCACTGTGGTGTCCAGTGTTTTATAATAACCTCATAACCCAATTCAACCTAACCAACCTAACCTAACACAATCATTTCTGATTACTTACGCATTCTCGATCACTGTGTTCAATGTCTTCTATTAGTGTTCATGAAATTACGATCTCGGTAGTTGGCATCACCAACAGAAACTGTAAGCGAAAAGATGTCTGATGATGTTGGGCTGTAGTTAATAAAAGAAGATATTCTACCAGAAGCTCTACAGTCCAAATGAAACGGAAATTTCACAAATTTCAAACATCGTTTTACTCACGGAACCCAAAAATTATGTGCTTAGCGAAGCATCGTCATCGGTAATTGCCTGAACTTACTTATGCATCTTTTGCAAGTTACCCTTCAAGTGTCTAAAAAGAAGAACGGCATCTATGTATCTATATTTATATCAGGCCAGCTTTTTCTGTAGATTTTGACCATTTGCATTTATTTTATATTTCTTATATTTAAAGTATTACAATTACTTATAGTATTTTTCATAAATTTATTTTTTTCTATTTCTAGGTAAGTGCAAAGAGTTCTCGTGACTAGTTTAAATACCAAATCTGGGTTATTATTCGTAAGTATGTAATGTAATCAAAATAAGTTGTATAATACAGTTCTCAAACTCTGTAGAAAACTAAAAACTGACTGCTACTTATAAGAACCGTGAAAAATACCAGTGATTTGAATGACTATTCTGTTTTTTGCAAAATATACTTTCCAAAAATAATACAGCAACCTTCATTGCATTGCCTAAATTCGCGAAATGAAATCATTGTGACACGAATAGTGTGCTAACTTTGGTTAACTTAGTAGTGAATCTGAGACTTTATAACAAGCTCCTAAGCTGAGATAGTTTCCGTGGTTGAATCCTGTTTTCATTGCTCCTGCAGAGTATTGAAAAAGAGGGTGGAAGACAGCGACCTAACTTACCCAAAAGATCTCTGCGGTGCATAACTGGCTTTATTCTGCTTTGGATAGATATTTTAAAGCCGTATCAGAGCCCTAAAACGAAGGCTTTTCGAAAGAACTACTCAAACAGCTACTACTTGAGGATGAAATTAGGATTAGAGCGAAAAAATCTTGACTTCAAGTATTACATCATGCTCTATACTCACAGACGTGCACTATTATGAAAGTTATTTGCAGATCTAACCTTTAGAACACCTTTGGAAATTTTTTTAGAAAATAGGCCAGGCCCACCATTGAAAACCCCCTAGCATACTTCGGCCTACCTTTGATCACCCAATGTGCTTCTTAAAAAACTTTACATATGGAAATGATCTGCGAAGGTACTAATAAATCCCCGATTTTTTACGATGTCAGTTGATAGTACCAACCTTTTATCTTATTTGGTAGGCCTTTCAGTAGACATCTGTTTCAGCAATGGCGGACCTCAGGCGGAAATGATTTAGAAAGGGTATAGCTATTGCTTTCTACCTTCTACCTTCTACTAAACTGTTAAATGTCCTAAAAATTTTCCAAACCAACTTTAATCTAAAAGCAGAATGGAAGCTGATAGACCCTTCCAAAATCGTCTTATATGACCTTTCTCGAGGATAAGCTAAAGGCACTTTCCAATCCACAAATCTCTCCTTCGGTGAGAGGCTGGAAAGCTTGCTCAGACTGAGGTACAAAAAAACCTATTGCCATCTCCTTTATGCTATTATGTTCAGCTTCCCCAACCAAAGGGGTTCTCTAAGTCGCTATAGATATCGTCCTAGACAAGAGATTACAAGAAAGCAAAGTTAGGCAAGGTTTCGAGTGGAAACTGCTGTATGTTATCTTTGAACAAAGTTCTAACTCACAAGTTGGGGCCTTTTAAATTCAATTCATCTAGATGAAAAATACATTCCATAGATACAAATTTATCGCAACAACTATTTAAATGAGACGACAGCACCTAAGATTATGCTTTTAATGATAAGATAGGATTGTTGACTCTTTCTAGTGAGTCGACTGAATCACACACATACATCTAAATTTACCGCACATTTATGTCTCATTGCCCTGTGGTCCTTTAATTGAAATAGCTTAACTTATTACAAGCGTGTCACCTCATTTGATCCAATGCACTGAGCTGCACATGTTCATCGAATTCCCATGAGTTGCACATCTCTATTGATGACGCACATTGGCATGTCATACAGCGGAGGTGCTTGTCCGTCTCTGACTCTGTTACAGATCGATGGTTGCGTTTCTTCACATGATTCATCCGCCAGTGGAATTTCCTGTTGTCTGTTGGAAACGGGGCACTAACCTTGTTAATCAGTTATTCTTGGTAAACGAAAGAAAATTCTGGATCTTGATGGACTTCAGCACCAAAACTTCCCTGGAAAGTAGATCCGTTATAAATCAAACGATGCTAGATAGAAAGTGGCCATTTGCCTAACCACAGTGGTATAACAGTTCTTTGCAATTATTTGCCTGTCAAAATTTGAACTGTATCTTTCGCGCCTGTATATAGTCTTAATTTCACATAGAATTGCAGGGTGTTTGGAGCGATGTTTTCCTTACCGGGGGATATTAGTAAAGGTCAGATCTTTAATCAACCCTGCGCCGTTCCGACAAAATGTGTTCTCATTCCCGCTGTTTATTAGATATGAATATATACGTCTAATGTACCCGCCAATAAATAAATAGACTACTTCCCCTCTTCATGTTTACATCTAACATTTCGAAAATATTGTAAACGTTATTTCTGGAATTCTTACGAAACTTTGAATCAATTTTATAATTTCCTACCTCAGGTACATAATTATTGTGTATCTGCAATTTTAACTGATGAACGACGATAAATCCCACGAATCCATTTCATATCATACAACACAACAAATCAACTTGCTCGCTTTAATTGGATTTCAATTTGAATGCAATTTAAAATGTAACGGATTGTAACTTCAGAGTGGTAGCTAACCTATAAATAAAACAGATATTCCATAGATCTCTCATCAGCTAACCGAGATACAAAAATTCCTGCGCAAAACAATCGAATTAATTCCGCATCTACGCAAAGCTTCATCAACTACCTATACTCAATCTAGTAGTATCTATGTATCTTACAAATCGTTCTCATAGAGTTCATGTCGATGTCGAACTAGTGCATGATGTGGAACAAATTCTCATGACTGACTTGTTGAAGAAAACAACTAAAAACAAAAAATAAATAATTGTACAATCGCATGTGTATAAGAACTGTCCGGCGAACGGCGACTGGAATTACCCGCGTTCCTGGCGTCATGTTAGCAGCAGTTGTAACAAATGCCAGAAGCAACAAATAACAAATTCTTCGCGGTTTCCACCTCTTCTTCATGCCTTCGTGCGTGGTCTTGAGGAACATACAGCACACACAACACACTCTTCAGAACATATGTTGAAGTAAGCTCTCCTCAATCAACTGGCGGCAGTCACTGAGTTTCCCATCGCAAAGAATACTCTAGCAAAATGTCAAGTAGGTAGTATACGATAGTAGGTACTTGGATTGTAACGCAAAAATAAAACAAAAAAAACCCTTGCAACAACTCTCATGTACTTGTACTCGTGTTGTCGCCCCCAAAGAACTGCGCTCCTTTTGTTTTCTGCAAATATTCAAGTCAGGTCCAATTTGTATTTATTCATCGGTAACACATTGCCATTTGTGGAACGCATCGGACTTGGCATTATGAATACTAATGCCCGAATATGGTAGTTCTCAGTTGATATTGGTTTTATTATTGCTATCATTTCGCCTAGAATATATTTTTTGCTTATACCTAGTCTAGAACGTTCACGCAGATGGGGTTAATTGAAAGAAAGGCTTTCTTGTGGAAGTACTCATATGATAATATGGTTTTCACAGCAACTCTGAGGAGCACCTTGGAATATTAAAAATAAACTGACTTTTGTTATTCGTTTAGAGTTACTCTTTCATGACACCATCCATGTCATGTGTACCTGTAAGACACCCAATGACGGAAGAGACAAGTGTGATGTGTTCGGTTTCTCCGAAATATTTGATATTGAAGGCGACCCACATACTTTACATTCGAATTCCTGGACTACATACCGTAATAAATACTTTAGGAAATCTCGAGTTAAGATTCAGTGAGGTACATGCTTGATATGATAGAAGCTATGTATATTGTTGCAGACTTTGTCTTTGATACTTCGACTTCTGATTGACTCTATCAAACGCCTTTTCAAAATCGATGAATTGCAGGTGAAGTGGTGAATGATATTCAACTTACTGCTCGATGGTGATCCGAAGGCAGTTGATGTGGTTGACACAGGAGTGTCAGTGTATCTTCGAAGTCGAATAGAATGAACCTGCTGGTTTAATCCTATATCCCAAGGGTAATTTTTGTTTGAAGAGCTTTTTTATACTCTCGAATGTATGTCAGATCCTGTTGAGAGTCTCTTGGGACGTGAAAAAACGTTTGATGATGTCTGTGAATCGAACCTCGAGCATACTGATTAGTAATCTGACGATCTAACCCTTGATCCACGATGCCCTAAATTCAATAATTAAATACAGGAATCTTGGCAATGTTACTAACCATGACCACGCTTAAAAACGATCAGCTAAAATTCTGTATTCCATTGCTTTGTTTCTTTTGAGAACTTTTGGAATAAGAAGTCATCTTTCCTTTACTATGAGTTGTCGTGTGGATGTGAGCTTTCCTTCCTTCTTACAAACCGTAACGAAATTATTCCTCAATTGTGTACACTTTGATTACGTAAGAAAAGATCAAAATTGTGAAGATCGTTTATCGTTATGGGATATTAAGCCTCAATTTACTAATACCTAGCCGTTTAAGTGACTGCACGGTGTCGTTAAACTGATGCGGTATCAAGTTTATTCCAAACTGAAATCTTCATCATGATCGTGATCGCGACTGATCGTCAAGTTATCCAATTAGTTGGATGCGTGTTCCATATCAAATAAAATACATTAAAGCTAAGACTGGGCTTTCGAGTGACAGTATGGTGTCGTTGAACTGATGCAGTATTATTGTGAATGCAAACTGATCCCGACTGATCATCGTGACAGCATCATCGGAACGGAATTTCCATATCAGTTCAAAGTGGAAAAATAGTCCCTGCCTTAGAACTAGCTCAAGTTCCTCTTTTAAATAAAAATTTCAAATATTTAGGAGTCAAAACTAAGCTAAGAGGACGATTGCTTAGTTGCGAATTAGATCATAAACCCCGAGTGATCTATTCAGGCTACTTTATCAATGTTTTAAGGAAAAAGAATTAAATCGTAATGCCGACTTGAATCTTTGAAGATACTGTTCTGAGACTATATCTATCCTGAAAGTATCTGGAGCTACGAGTATCTCAATACTCTAAGCCAGCTTCACTCGAAACGATAATCTTGTTCTGTAACCTACACCTCTGAGTTCCAAGGCCAATTACGAAATTACAAATTTTCAAATCAACTTAAGATAAGCATGCATTACTTATGCACAAAGAGGCTTTAGGAAGCTTCTACCACTAGTTCTTGAGTTCGTCTCGAGTATGATATATAGACACGCACAGCTTAGAAAAGCTCTCATGTAAATCCACAATCTTCCCCTAATCTGACATTAAATTTTGGACAAATTCTTAAAAAATTTGGACAATGCAACTTCAAACCTAAAAGTGGCAATTTACCTAATCATCCTAGGGGTCATCCCTGTCCAAACCTTGTCATGATAATTCCATCTGTCCCAATCCCAACCATCACACACATATTCCTAATACTCTAACCAAATTGAATGTTTAGCTGGATAGATGCCCCCTTAGCCAGGCTATATTCGTACAAACTGACAAATATGCGAAAGCGGAAATAAATTCCCAATGAGGTTGAGGGCGCGCGCACAGAATTGTTTGTTCTTTGCCTTCCTCCCCAGACAGAGTGAGAGAGGAAGAACTCGCGACAAGAAGACATATGCACTTACCTTAAGACAGAGACCAAGAGAGGGACAAAAGTATCATACACATACGTTGCTTGACCCATTGACTATAAGAAGCGATCTTGTACAAATTTCTATCTATCTGGCTTACCGTTATGTGCCTAGTTTCAAAGCTACATAGTGGTACAACTACATATGGGTGAAACCCACATACACACTATATAGGCATGTCCAATGTGCGCTGAGCCACCAAGCAGGCAGCATCTATTCCGGGTATAAGGCAAACTGCCACTTCAGCGCTACCGCTGAAGCTGGAGCTTGGAACTCTGTGCCTGCTTCTAGTGTAGCTGTAACTGGAAAACCTGATCAGAAAATTGCGTG
Organism: Xylota sylvarum; assembly: GCA_905220385.1. Taxonomy (NCBI): domain Eukaryota; kingdom Metazoa; phylum Arthropoda; class Insecta; order Diptera; family Syrphidae; genus Xylota; species Xylota sylvarum. Next base: position 63,713,569 of record LR999958.1, on the reverse strand, counting down.
ATGGTGACATGACGATGATGATGGTGTTACTTATGCCATTCGGCATGGACCTGATGCCATAGAGGTGGTGTACTATGCTTCGGAGTATTTGTTTTCTTTTTTTTTTTTTTTTTTCTTTACATTGTCGTCATCGTGCCTAACGAATACGGTGTGGAGCGAGTGGAATTTGTACGGTGGATTGCACGTTGGGACTTCAAATATGTATTTGAAATTCCTTCTACACATATTTGCTGAATATCTTTTTCCTCCTCTACAATGATGGTGATGATGATGATGATGATCATCATCATCATTATCATCATCTGGATGTGGAGGTTCTATGTGTCAGGTGGTCATGCATTTATCGTTGTCCCAACTACTAGTAGATGGTGGTGGTGGTGATGGTGGCTGCAACTCTAACTCCCTATGTGTACATTGATTAACGAATCAATAGTAGGTAGGTACATACTTCCCTGTGTCGAGGCCTGTTCATGATGGAAGATATACCTACCAGATGCTTTTTGGTTTTAACTTTATTTTCTATTTTATTTACTTTTCCTTCTTCCATCGATGAATTGGCAATGGCAACTGCCTGATGACAACCCCCCACCTCCCCTAGGCTATATCACTTCACCTTCTTCTTGTTCTTCTTGTTCTTCTTCGATGTCAAAGAGGAATCGTATGAAATCCAGTCATGGACTGATTGGAATTTTTTGCGATGACACCAGCACCACCGATGATGGCAGAAAGGTATCGTAAAAATCATTGTCGAATAATTTGATCGTTTATTTACCCACTGACTAATCATATTAATGAGTGCCAAAAAAGGATGGGTATAGATAATTGGCAATTTTGAGTCAGGTTTCTGTCACCTTTTTTTGTCGGCCGAGAATTTTGTGTTCTCTTTTGATCGACAGATACACGTCGTATATTGATAGATACTATTTTTGTGTAATGCCCGGGTGGGGAGGTGGCAAAACGCTTTCGGTAGCATGTGAAGCAATTAAGCTGGGTTGTCGATGAATAATTGAAATGAGACCTGTGCCCTGTCGATGTGTGCAAATATGAAATCCCTCCCGCATCTCTTTTTCAGAATTTCCAAATTAGACAGTGGCCCAGTGGAGAGTGTTTGGCCGCGCGGACAGTAGATAATTCAGTTAAGCTGATTGAAAAAAACAGACTCAAAGAGTTTATGGTTTTATTTGATAAAAAGAAAAATAACCATCGTTAGGTGGTCAAGGCCTTTTCTGAGTAATCCGATTACAGGTAGTTAAAGCAATTGGATTTGAACTCTTTTTTTTTTTTTTTTACCCAAAAAAGCAAGCAAACATGAAAGAAAAAGTGAATAGTGTTGGCAGTTGGGGAAAAATCTCACTTTTCGCAATGGTTATTCATTTATTTCATAAAAGTTGGTGTAACTGATAAATTAAATTTCTCAATTAGTATCTGTAGTATCTGCAAAAAAAATTCACCGGACTGTGTGTTATTCTAAGGGTTATGGACCTTCAAATTGAAAATAAATAAACTTAATCCAGAGTTAAGGAACTCATTTCATAAAATACTTGTGTTTGTTTGCTGTGGTAAGCCCTATTCCATTAAAGGGCTCATAACCATAAATATCTTTGTTCGATTAATGCTTTTGAATGGGATTAAACGTCCATGTCAAGAGGAAACAGCGAATGAAGAGTAGATACAAAATCCAAATAAGGTATGAAAAACAAAATGTTAAAGGTACCCTCCGTCAATAGATTTTCAAACATAAACTGAGATTTGTAGAGTACCGTCGTATAGCAAAAGCTTTTTAGAAAAGACGTCGATGGTGACCATCGCCTTGCCGAGCTTAAGACGATGAAGCGTTGAAGTCGGTAAAAAGATGATGAGTCTCGACTTGAAATTCATTGATCTTTACCACGATTTGCCTTAGCCACACTGGTACGTGCCGATTAGTGTATTGCAGAAAGACTTCAGAAGTTCACACAGTTCGTGGGATAGGATCTAAGTTAGAACTTAGTCATTCGATTCTTTCAGTACCGACCGTAGATGTTTCGACGGAAATCCGCCAAAGCACAATTGTGCATTATTTCGCATATGAAGTTAGTTGATGTCATTATCCAGACAGGCTCTTATTACATGGATTGAATCCTATTTAGAACACCCACTTTACAATATTCAGTCTAGGTCCATAACCCCCATCCCAATTAAAGTCTCCTCTGGAATACCTCAAGGCAGCCATCTCGGTCCCCGGACAATTAATGACACACATTTTTATGAAAATCTTTAGGCATACCTGCATACAAACATATATCGTCCTCCTCTGACTGTCTTCTACTGCAGGAAGACCTGGATTGATTTTCTACCTTAGCATTTTCCTTGAGCTGAATGTCAATAAGTGCCAAGCAATAACATTTACCCATGAGTGTGCTCCAACTTCAGCTACACCTCGTCGTTATTTGATTTTCAATAAACTCGTTCCATTAGTACCTAACTGAAATGCTCGACCTAGGTCTTATCTGTGACAGAGAACTCAGTTTCCGTTCACATATCGATAATATTATAACGAAAGCCGACTCTTCCATTGGCATTATCAAGCGCTAGTCTAAGAAATTCTCTAATCCTTATGTTACCCTTTATACAATCTTTGTTCGGTCTCTCCTTAAATATACTAATCAAGTTTTGTCGCCTTATTCTACATTTGTGATGTGGAGAAGCTATACAGCGCAGATTTATTCGATTCGCTTTAAGAGGACTTCCCTGGACTGGTACTCTAAACTTAACCTGTATCCAGATCGACTGAAACTTTTAAATCTATATTCTTTCTCTGTTCACCGTAAAGTTGCCGATGAACTTTTAGGTGGTAGCATTAATAGCACCTCTCTACTTCAACTTATCTCTCTTAACTTTAACCCACGTAACATTAACCACGATATTCACCTTCTCATTGACTATGTCCTACTCAAACTGTCCCTTAAGAAACCCATTTATTCCGCTTATATCTGTCATCCCATTGGACCCTTCTCTAACTTCATAATTATAGTTTTAGGGAACCCTGTTAGTTTTGATTACCTTTGTTAGTTTTAAGTCTAGAATTTATGTTTGTACTTGTAATAAACTTTAATAAGTGTCCGGGGTTGACCCGGGCCTTAAATTCGAAAATTTGAATACAATTAGGACCAAAAGTCACTAAAGAATATTTTCGCTAGAAGCATTTTAGCATTGATTTGGTTAAGTATGACCATCCAATGTCTTAAATAAAAGCTACCCAGTCACGATTGACACTTGACATTCGACTTTTGACACTTAACATTCGACTTTTGACACTTAACATTCGACTTTTGACACTTGACAGAAACTTGATCTTGAGTATCTTTTTCGTGAATATAAGCAGCAATGAAGTTTTTGCTTGATACCCGGCACTACCTAAGTTGTAAGCAATATTTTTAACTCATTGGTAAGATTGTAACCATATTTTAAGCCGTTTCTCGCATTAAAAGCGTTCAATCAGAAGAAGAAAAAGATAATTTAAAATTACAGAATACTGACACGTCTTGATCTATTGTAGTATCAGCAAATTCCATTTTTCTGAAGGGGAATACCAACAGTACCCGTTTTCTATTACCTATTACCTTAACTGACATTGCTTTCGTCCACAGGCACTATTCAACAACTATGTTAATTAGAACCACTTTCTTGTGTAAAAATGCATAAGGAATGTAATTTTGCAACACTTCAAGCTTGTTAACGATCACTTTCTTTTTCCTTCAATTATATTTTCCTTTCTCCGAATGTCTTCCTGTTTAGTTCTGTATAGACAGCAAAGAGTTAGAAGTAAATAATCCTTTTGCGTGGCTACATTTGTTAGGCCTTGTTTCAAACCGCTGGCCATCCGATCCCTTCGTGTTTCAGTTTTCTTCTACTCGTATCATACTAGATCGATCCAGATAACATGTACTCCCTTGAAGCTATATGGTACTTGTCAAAGTATTTATAATTCTCTATAACCTTTAAAGTTTCATGTTTGTGATTAAGACTAAGACTATCTGGATTTAAGTTTGAAGATTCTTGTGCAAATTTCGGACAATTTTGACAGATTTGTGGTTTGCTTCACTTACAAAGTACCGCTCTTTGTAAAAGTAATGTACATGGTTAAACTTACTTACATAGGTGGCGCAACAGTTCGTGGTGAAACTGGGCACAAGCCTCTCCAGTTAGACTGGTCCTTAGCCGATATCCTCCAGTTGAAGGTGTGCGCCACCTAAGGCGAGGTATATAAACCGCTGTACCCCTCGCATAGTTCATCGTTGAATTTCCTCCTCCAAAGGCTGACAACACAAAATGGTGAATCTCTTACGAAGACTTCTCCCCCGAAAGATATCTTGAGGATATCTTTATCCGCTTTCGAGCGAATCCGTGTTTCAACGTCTTAAAGTAGAACTGGGATGATCAAGGTATTAAGTATATAGAATCTTCGTTGTTGTTCGGGAGTCGGCTTACTACTACTATGGTCTTTTCAGCCCAAATAAACAGTTTTTTTTTTTAAATTTTATTCTTTTGACTTTCGCTGAGGTGTTGTTGTCAGAACTGTTCATTTATCATGAGTCAAACCGACAGATAACCATACAATTTCAACACTTTACTCATTTCAATTCTTAGTTAAACTTAAAATATGTGTATCTAAAACTATCCATGAATTTCCTAGACCTACAGGGATGGTATACTGTGAGATCGTGTTAATTTGCACCACAATATCAAGACTATAACTCAGCATGCAACGTGAATGCTTGTCGAAATTTATTTGTGTAAATATCGATAAGAAAAAATTGACCGAACCGCCACAATGTTGACTCAACTCACCGATGCGACTGCAAGCAAAGTTCTTAAATTATGCATCACTTGGAATCATGAATACCATGGTCATGATTCATATCCCGTTATTTTCTCACAAAAAAAAGGAAGGAAAGAAAAACTCCATACTCTTCTGTGGTTACATCGTGTTAACAAATTTGTAAATATCAAGTGTTTACCTGTGTTGAAGCATATGCATTTTCTTGTGTGGAAAAGAATTCTCTTGTTTTTTTCTTCCTCACACTGAACTGGTGAGAATGCAATATATGGCAAGTAAATAGCCTAAAGGTGCAACATCAATGATGAAGGATTCTCTTGTTCCTGACTAACGTTCAGAGAAAAGAAAAAAAAACACGAAAACCCCAGTCAGTGAGGTGGTGGTGGTGCAAAATCGAATTGTTCCTGTATAAAATTTCAAGAGTTCAAAAATACCTGACAGAAGAACATTAATTAAATTTCATTTATCATTTGTTATATGCATCAAAGGTAGAGTAAGTAACCATTTGTCAGAGATGTACCAACAAAAATAAAACTTCTAACTTCTAACCCCACTTCGGCCACGTTTAGGCGGGAAAATAAAAAAGTTCGTACTCTTGGGATCATTAGAATACTGACTTCCTGCTAAGTTTTGTAATTAATAATGGCACATGCGTGTAAAGGCCGAAATCTTTGATCTCATCGTCGTCGTCTTCATGCTAAATCATTATGAATGAACTTGTTCTCCGCTACTAGTATCATAGGGAGAGAGTGAACTCGTGTGGTATTGTAGAATTAATGACATTGTCAGGTAGAGAGATATGTACATACCTAGGTATATCTTGCTAAATTCATTTTAATGGTTAATATCGCTATATCGTGCTTAAGACATCAAAATTAAGAATTTCATTTCAAAATCAAGTGTCAGAAGGGGATAGAATAATTTGACAAGGTCATGACTGGTAAGGTTTATTCAAAAGTGGGAGCACTTGATTAAGATTCACTTTACAGATACATACAAACGTATATACATATGTATGTATGAATAGCAAACAGGTTCACAAAAAGAGGATTCATGTAGAAGCAGACAATTTGGGCTGATTATCAGGCTTTAACATAAATTAGAATTTATATCGATTAATGTTGATTAATATGAACATTTTTCTTTGGCCTTAATTGAATTAATCTCTCACCTAACCTTCTCAATCACACAAGAATTTTCGTTAAGAGCTCAAATGTCACTCAATGTCCTCCACAGAAATGTCTGCACAAGTAAATCAGCTAAACTTGAATTTTCACGATTTTTTCGCATAAATCGAGAGTTTTACCAGCAATTTGGCGATTGATATTGTTCCTGAGATCGTCTAAAATATCTGGTTTATTAGAATAGACCATGAACTAGACATAGCCATAGAGATTAAAGTCCAGAAAGCTCAAATGACATAAAAGATACGGCCAATTGACTTGTCCATTTCTGGAGATAACACTGAACTTTGACTTCAGTAACTTGATTGATAGCCAGTTCTGTAGAATGTGGCATAATGCTGTTAAAACATCTTCATTGAATTTAGGCTTAACATTTACAACAGTTCACTGAAATATACTTGTTTGGCTTCACAAATCTACTCCCCTGGTCTCACGAATCGACTGTTTTCTACTGAGGTGGCAACCACACTGTCTATATCTTAACTGATTTCAATATTAATTTCGAAACAAATGCATCTTTCTCTTCTGGTGATTTGTTAATTTTGCCCTGTATCTCTACTTTAAGGAACGAAATGGTGTGAAAAAAAACATTGATCTGTCTATCGTAACGCTGTCCGATGTTAAAATCACTTTTTATTGACAACATGTACACTGTTTTATCTTTGTTTACTTTTAGACCCATTTCCAATACTTCGATACTCACACACACGAAATTGACAGCACACTATGTTCTCTTCACAGCCACTTGGATTAACTTGACTGACAGTGCATCAATTTGTCTTAATCCTTTTTTCATATCGAAAGTATCTATAAAGTTTTTTTCCGAACAGACAGGGTGGTATACAATATTTATTACCATCCCATGTATTCTGTCAGGGAGGACATAATTTTGTATACTCCATCTCTACACCTTTAATCCGTTGTAGATATCGAGGAAATCATAGAACGTATCGATTCGAATTTGTTTATTTTCTATCAGATCTTTGACGAACTAATACTGAACAATCAGGGATACATAGATACTCAGTGCACTATCCATTAACGTTCATGGTAACCTCATGGTTTCGCAAATTGAACTTTGCAGGAAATTAGTCAATAAAATGGCATAGTCTCAGGACATGTAGTTTTTTAGGATTGAGATCTACAAAATGTCCAAAATTAAAATCTCCAAACTAACAAATCCTTAACTTTTGAAAAATATATAGAAAAACCTAAAGCATAAAATCCCTAAACACAAAATATACATGTTATGCCCACGATCATTAAAGAGCAGCAGTGAAGTAATTTTTCACGTTCTATAAAGGATTTTATGTCAACGATTTGTGTTTGCGGATTTTGTGACTGCGGACTACACAGCCAAGCCGTTTTAAGACACGGTGTAGTTTTAGAATCCAAGAAACGCAGAACACAAGACGCAATTTGCAAAACGAAATTTAGAATCTTCGAGCTGCATTTATGATCGTGGATCATAAGCGTGATTAAACTGTATCCCGTGTTTATACTCGTCAATTTCATACAGAATCCCCACCCGATTACAATTACACCATAAGGAGGAATCTCAGACTTCTCCTCGAACATAAATTTCTACCAGACTACAGGCTACTGACCCGTGGATCTCTCACATATCAATATTGAAAGGATTTACTTTCAATTTTCTTTATTGTCGAACTTTTGCAACACCCACCTAGTGCACAATTTTAATTCAATAATGTACTCAGGACCTTTAGTAAATCGACAGCTTTTGTAGAAAAGTGACACAAAAACTTTTCTTTTTTTTTTTTCGTTCACTCATTGTTACTTGCACATTGAACTCAATTTCGTTTAGATGTGTTCTTGTATCACCAGAGAACGTACGCCATCAGCAGACCTTACTCTTCTTATTACATCGAAGGATATCAATAACAGACGAACCCTTATTGTACGTATACATCACTTTCTCCCTCGACATGTCGTTGACTTATTCAATTTCTGTTTTGGAAAACTTAAAGAAACCCCTAACCAATGAAACAACAATTTGATGAAAAAAGTCCTTAATCTGTCCTTCCCGAAGGACAATATCAAAAAACAATAATAATTGGCAATTTGTTCACTTTAACATTCTTCCTCTTGTTTTTGACGAATTATACTTGGAAAAAAAGAAATCCTTCGTTTGAGATTATTTTTATTTTTCCAGAATGAACTCGAAGTACAAACAAGGAGTAGGGTGGGTGAACGTAGTATGTCCTTTCCTCCCCATTGCATATTTATAATTGAACATCTGTCACAAGCTGGACAGCCGACCAACAACCAACTGACGATTCGATTTGTGAAAATATACGCGCGCACAGAAACAAACAAACAAACCAGGACTGTGCCAGGATTCTATGTCGCATCAAAGCGAGGGAGGAATATTGTGCCACCCTCGCTTACTTTGCGAATATTTGCGCAAAATATGCGAACGTTTTCATGGAATTTCTTTTGTTTTTTTTTTTTTTTTGTTGTTCCGCATATATTGTCCTTTGAAGTTAATATTATGTGAAGAATTGGCTCGTGTGTGATGTGTGTGCGTGTGGGTGTAAGTACGTCGGGTGTCAAGGATCATATTGTCTTGCGTTTTGGACAAACAACTAAACCAATTGCAAACATATTTGTTTTTTATTGTTATAGTCCTGGTTTCCCTTTTTATTTTATTTTGTTTTCTCATAAAATGATGACAGCTTTTCTTTATTGTATTCCTTGTGTTTTCTGTCTTTTCAGGACTTTCCATCATGACAAGGAGACGTTCGAGTCCGCTGGGACTCGAATTAGTTATGTCGGTGGTGTTAGCACTGGTTGTGTTGCCATTATTGTCGCATGGAGGTGAGTACTCATGGCTTTTGTATAATATGTATGTAGTGGGTATTATTATTCTGCAGCTTCCTTTTATGCGATCATTAATAATGGAAATTTGAAACCACACCATATCCTTTTGCTGCCGGTGTTTGGTATTGTATGTGTGTTTGTGGGGTAGCGTTTGAAGGGCGGCAATTCATACATACATACTCGTACATACAAATAAACACAGAGACGGGGAAAGTGTTATCCTCGCACATTGTTGCGGTGTTAATGGAACGATGCAGTCGATTTTTGCAGATTAAATTGGATTCACACTTACTCCCTCGAGGGGTGGTAAATTTTAAGTGGGACATTTTATTGGTACATACTTATATTTACTATGAGGGGAGTGAATACGTGCACTATTGCTTGTCCAAATCTATTTGCAGTGGAGAATAGTATGAAACAGTCAGCCCCCTTGGTTTCACTTAAAAGACTAATTTGTCAATCGATGCATCGATAGAGAGAGATACAGATACAGCAATTGATTTCGTTCGCATTTGGGATTAGAGTGTGGAAGATTCATTGCATTGTGCAGGAGATTTGGCAAATTATCTGCGACTCATTTGGGATGGCTGGTGCATAGCAAATAATAAACAAGTGTCAATAGTCGTTATTGTTATTATTTGCCAACATAATGAAGGTACTTGGGACTCAATCACTGCCTTGAAGGAGGGTGATGGTGGTTGTTTTGTGCAGACAGTTGTTAGGGATAATTTTAGTGAATTTTGTTACGCATTTGTCATCCAAAGGAAGACATCAAATTAAATAATAGTTTTCGAGGGAATTTTCGTTTAGAGCAGATGTGTGATTTTAATTTTAGAGAGTTATCCCAACACAAATGCAGAAGTCTTAGACAATTTTGGCTTTCTCCTTAATTAATAGTTATTTGGCAGCCTTGGACTTTCCATAGGACTATTTGCAACAGCATTTGACTTTATGTTTGGTTTGTTATGGGCGAGCCACCTCTTAGTACAAATGTCACTTCACAGTTCTTAGAAACTTATGCAAGAAATCCCGAATGAACCCTGCAGTCTAAATTATTTAACAACTTTCAGAATTAGTAAATAATAAAAAACGAGATTATAAGGGAGACATGACTGTACGCTTTAGACCGAACTTTCCAAAATTTTGGCGAATAGAGAAGAGGAAACTTTTCATATATGTATGTAAAGGAGGTCTAATCGCTTTCTAAGCATAGCCTTTAGGTAGGGTCTGATGATAAGTTGAGATCGCATAGGTGCCAGGATTCAGGCTATTTAAATACATCTATATATAGAATTGAACATGGTTTCGGTCTGTATCCTACAACGTTTCAGGACTAGTTTTCATAACTGCTGAAGTCAATGCGAAGTCAACTGCGAACAAACCATTTTTAGCACATTTATATGTACCCCATTGGCAATTTTACTTTTCCAAAAGAACAGAGCTTAATTTATCATTCGACTGGTATGGAAAAAGTTGAATTTCTATTAGTTTTTGTGAAGAAATTAACAATTCGCTGATTTTTTCGCGAATAGACGAATGCTTTTTGCGAACTATCAAAGTTCATTCACATTCCACACAATGCAGGATGCAATCCACATTCCCGCGACCAAAACATTTGCGAGAGTTTAACCTCACAAATCTTTTGTTTTGTTCTTGGTGATCGGTCAAAGCTTGGAAATGACAAGTAAAATTGCTACGACCAGAAAAAAGTGGCTGTGAATGAAATGTTAAAATTGGCGAATATTCGCTCGTTCGCATTCGCAGGTCGCTGAGCTGTGAATAGACCTCAAGAGAGATTTTCTTTTTGTTCCCAGTGATTATGCTCTGTCTTTATCTAGACAGTTAGACCACGGAAGAGTTCGAGGCCATTAAATGGAGACTGGGCACCGGATCTGACAAGTTTGTTAGATAACGTTCTACGACCCATGTTAATGTGATTTTATTGTGTAGGGTTTGAAGATAGCACAAATAAGTTTAAACTCAAAATCAAAGCACATGAGAGTTTTGAGGGCTGTTTAGCTATCCGATAAAATATTTATGTTTCCTCTTCGGAGGTTTCTTCTGGTGCCCTTTCCGGGACAGATTTCGATAGCAGAAACCTCTACTAAGAAGATAAAACTAGAATGTCCTAATGACGGAGAAAATATGAATATGGAGCCGACTCCATTCTAACTCCTACCCCATTTGACATTTTTGAACCGCCAGTGTAGCTTTAGATTGAGGTATCAATTGAGTGATTTGAGGAATATCCCAATATTTAAGATTTTGAAGGACAAGTTTGAAGGGACGATAGAGATTTATTCTTTTCGCTATGAAGTTAGAAGTGCATACTGCTTTTGAGGATAGCAGCTGATTTTCAAGGATCTTCGCATATTCGAAATATCACACATAGTTAGCTCTTCCAGGCCACAGCTCCCACTTCGAATATCACGGCTCTGTTAAGACCTCTTCATGTATATTTCGAAATTTTACTCATAGAATATTCAACATACATTTGGCTTATTAAATTTTATCCGACACTATTAACAAGATCTATGTGAAGTCACTGCTCTAAGTCTAAGCTATTAACAAGTTATTAATAAAAAACACACCTACTTAAAATTCGCATATCAAAATAGTTGTTAATTTATTAACTGGGACCCGTGCCTGAGATTTTGACATCTCTTTAAAATTATTCACCACAAATTAATATATTTTTTTTTTTTTACATATCTGCTTGTCAACACATACCTACTAACTTTACTTGTTTATCTCTCCAAATACAGAAAACATTTCATGTTCTATTGTTAGAATATGATTTGTTTCTTTGTCTATCCAAAAAAAAAAGAATAAAATGCGCAGAATAAAACACTACATGAACCCATCACCTAAAAACGTATTACATAATCTTTCAGATACCTACAATAAGTAAAGAAAAAAAAAGAAAAATCACCATCGAATTATAATCACCAGTCGACGAAAATTATATCTTTAAGGTTCATTAGCCCCTACCACCTTCCCCTAAACAAAAGTGTGGCCAATATTATTCTGCGTATGTACGTACACACATTCCAAAAAACTGGAAAATTCGCTCATCACCAGGTGATCACACAAAACGAACTAAGTGTAGATACCTACTCGCATCTAGTGTACGAAGTGTGGAAAGCTCACCGACAGCCATCTTCAAATCCAAAACGATGATGATGATGGTGTAAAAGATTGAAAACGATGATGATTTTCATCGTGGTGGCTTGGCTGCTAGTAGCTCTACATCATTATCGTTTCACCTTGAATGCTCCAAGATTGAAATTGAACTTGAAACTAGACTTTTGCCCGCCAAACTCGGTGCAGGCAGTCAGGTGCGCGTAGGTATGATCTACGTCTTGACTGTTGAATGTATGTATCTGGGTTTTTTCTGCGTGTATCTTTTTATTGTTGTTGTTATTTTTTATTTATTTTTTTTTAAATTAAATAACCGCGCCAAGCTATTGTTGTTTATGACGTGTCTGACTTGCTTTGCTTCGCTGCCGTGAGAAATCGCCCAATGAAGCATCAAGTCTGTGTGAAAAATCCATTCACACCGAATTAGTCTGGACCGACTGACTGACTGGCTATTCTAAGCGCAGCACAGCACAGTACATCTTGGTTTAAATGAGTCATACAAGCGCAATAACGTGGTAGAGTTATTTTCTTGGGAGAATGCGCACAGAATTTGTTTGGTTTACCCATTTGACCCTTGTTGGCGTGTCAACAGTCAAAACCTTATTGGCTATATATCATGTTGGAGGTAAATATTTGCCATATGATCATAACAAACCTAAAAGAGATTTACCTTCCTTCTCAAGATGCAAATGAGATACCAACAATTTGTTTTAAGCAGGTACTTTTTGGTTCTCGAATTGCATGACCGACTTTGGGAACTCTTTCGGACACCATTCACATATCAAGTGGGATGGTTACAGTTTCCACAAAATAAAAAATAAAAAACTGATTTATTCTTCTCACCTTGCGCGTTCTGTGGTAATTAGGTTAACCCGAACGGTCAGTCACTCAAAGAGAACAAGTAAAAAAAAAACTCCAAACCAAACGAACATTAATGTGCATGCCTGCACTGAAGCCTCTATAAATAACTTCTTGGTTCGTTGCAAGGGTTTTTTTCTTTCTTTTTTTTGTGGCGTGCGTTCCTAAGAACCACGACAACCACGACAAGACATCCTGCGTGTTACCTGTCATGTAAATTCCTCTTGAAATAAGATGGAATACAACACGTGACCATTATCGCTATTAAGGCACTTTAATGACTAGTTAACGCCAGATAGGAATTTATCGATTTTCTTTTTTTCAATATTTTTTTTTGTCATAATAGGACGCATGATTTACGAAGTTCGTGTGTCCAGCCGCATGCATGTGTCTATTGTGGTTAACTTCACCTCATCGAACTGATTCAGTTGACTTAAGGCCATTGGAACGGTTTTAGGTAATAAAATTTTCTACAAGATGAGATGAGTACCTACCTGAAAACATACAGCCAGAGGGAGGCTCTTGTGTGTGGTGTTGTGGGGCACTTCGGAGCTAGGAGCCTCACGAGAAACACGATTTTAAATTACTCGTACGTTAACAAACATACTAACATGTTTGCATTGAATTATATTGATTTCTGGTAATAAATAAGTCGGTTTTATTATTAGCTGTAAAAAGTTGTTTATGTATGAAACCTCATTAGTTGTACAGGGTTTAAGGATTAATAACTTAACCTCCGTTAGTACATGGTCATGGCCGTTAATACCGAAGGATTTATAGTTGTTACGTTTAAAAATCTTAACTAGTGGCGGATGATGGTTGAAGATCTAAATTAAGTTAGTAATACGGAGGAGCAAGGTTTCGAAATTTTATAAATATATTTAATTATTCGCAAGCAGTCCGTAGTTGATGGCATAGACACCGAGACTTGGGTTTAAAGATGCCAGCTACAACTCCAGATTGCAATCCATCGGTGAACCAGGCCAGACTTCTAGGGTCCAATACTGGTGTCTTGGATAGCGCAAGACATGTTTTTTCTTGGGATTAAGGCGCTTGATCACTTAGTTTGTACTTGTACACTAGCTGCCGTTTAATAGCACAATAACCGCTTCTTGTTACACGACTTCTGCAGAAGCTGTAGCGATGAGGAGGATGAAGATGTCCCAAAAAAGAATACATACTTCATCTAGGAGCTCTCTTCATTGACAAACTAGGCAAACTGGTGTTAGAAGAAGCCACGAGGCTCCTTCGCTTTATCAAAAGCAAAAGGTTAGCCCGGGTAGCCAAACGTTGCGATCCATTCCATCACAATGGACCTTTACTGGTCTAAGTGTGTTTGCACACTTGCGTAGACAGCCACTCTAATCTAAACCTTCACACCACTTCTAGCAGCCGTATTCCTAATAAAGTTCTGCTAACGTGAGAGCTCAACAACAGCTTCTAGTGCTACTGTAGAGAAGGTGCACATATGTAATAGCAGCACTACTAAGACGGCAATGCTTGACTTGAAGCTTCTTAGATACTATTATCCGTTCAAGAACTTTCGGGCACCAAATAATGGCGGCATACATGATAATGGGTCTAGCCATGACTATATACAAGCAGTGTATCGGTTTAGAACTAAGAACTAGCCTTGTGGCACGCTCAGTGGCCGACTTGATATGTGAATTCCAGTTAAATCTTTTGTCAAGGATGGCGCAAGGATTATGGAGAATCCTACTCTGTTGCACAATTCCAAAATTTATAGTAAAATTCCCTGCATGACGCTAGAGATGCTGTAGTGCTCTACTTACTACTAATAAAAATCGCCAAGTATTAATCAGCATAACCAATGGCGATCTAGTCCAATGTCTTTAGATTGACTAGAAGAGTGTAGATCGATGTCCTAGGAGTTATTTCCTTGGAGCGAAGTTCCCGTTCTATCTTTTTGACGAGATTTTGGAGAGTACTTTCCATATACTTGCCTTTTCTGTTCTTATACATTCTAACTCGAGTGCAGAGGAGTAGACATAAGGGGATGAATCAGTTCCGCCATAGTTGTGACGACGAATGTTTTTAGATAAATAGGTCTATAGGATTTAGGAAGCTCACAAGGCATATTGCCTGTGGATCAAGATGTATCCACAGTTGTCACTCCTTACAAAGTGAGAACGAAAATTGCCTCCATTGTCACTAGAGGCTTCGAATGGTTTGAAAGAGCCTATCGCCCACTTAACCTTATCCGGACTAAAAATTGTGCCTAATTACTCTAGTAGCAATACGGGCGCTATGGTCAGTTACGTTTATCACAATGAGTATGTATCGGCCTGAGTGTGGTGTTGTGGATCACTTCCACCTCGCCAACCCAAGTACCTACCTTTGGGGATATGTGACATGTGAAGCACCAATTTGCGGGTGCTTGTGAAAATCTCGCAATAGTTTGGAGCGGAACCGGTGTGTTATCACGGAATTGAACCTCGAACTTACTCTTAGCAGTCCGACAAAGTAACCGCTGAGCGATGAGCGCCATCATTACCATTTTCAAATTCATCCTAGATTCGAGTAAAGCCAGGAGACAGTAACAGTATACCATTACGAAACGAAGGGTGTCCTATGCACAATGATTGCTCTATAAAATTTGATTCATCATCCCATTAGACTCAAATCTTTTGAGCATATACATATGTAATTCAATCGAAATACTGATAATCTTATCCTGTATAATAGGTTGTCTTGTTACTAATTTTTGAGTTGGGAAATAATATCGTCGATGCGTAGTCCACCATGAAGATCACATACAACAAACCCTTACTCGAGTATTTTTCGACCACTGACCCTCCATTACCTTCAATTTAAAGATAAGTAGATCTAAACGGTAACAACCATTACATAACCCTTCTTCATTTTTTTCTTAATTAATTTGCATTAAATGTTTAACCATTCATTAAGGCCTCCGCCTGGGAATTACCCAAAACAGCACAAAGAAGTATAAATGATTCTTAAAACGTTACTTCTGCAGCAGTACTCGTATAATTGGCAAAAAAAAAATGTTAAAACTTATTGCTTCTCTTCTCCTATTATACATAGATTCTCCGGAAGTTCCGAATCTAGATTCTAATACAGACTTACTTACCTTACACACGGATTCATCTCTTTTAAGTCCTACGTAGAAGACCAACAAAATATCTCCGTTATTCACCAACTTATTAAGTTAATTAAATACCTTTCACTGGTGATAAGATGAACAGGTGCCTGCCACAAGCAAGAAGACCACCAATTCACTGCTCTTTACGTGAACTTAATTAATTTCCCGAGAATAAAACGAAAAAGAACACAGGAACACACAAGAGCGCTAGGTACGAGTAGAGGGCAAAAACCTTTTTTTCTTCTAATTCCTAATTCTCATGCGTAATCTGCTTCAGTCGAGCAGCACTAGGAACGAAAAAAAAAAATTTACCATACCACTGAGGTCAGTCATCTTTTTTGTTAGAAAATTAGAGTTTTGGAGCAAACCGCACACACACAGCCTTGGCTTCTGTAATTAGTGCCTCTCTTCGGATCGGTATTGTATAACCTAATAAACAGAATGTAATAAATGATATAACAGATGAAGTAAGATTGAAAGGCAGCCCACCCCATAAAATTTGTTTGTTTGTTTTGTGTTTGGTCAATTAGAGGGATAGGAGATTAGCGGTATTCGTTGAATTTGAACGGAATCTGGAAAAAATAGGACATTCGTTTCTGGTTCTCTGGTTCTTTGAAGCTTTCGTGTTAAATATAGGACTGGGAAGGGGTGTAGAAGGTGTTACCTTAGTATCCTCGTTTTTAAAGATCGTACAGAAGTTTATGGAATAGATGTCTTCATTGTGTGTTTGTCAGGGTTTCGTAATAGCACCCACATACATACATATAGGAACATAAGAGCTTGTTAAATTCAGCTTGAGCCGAAGTCCTTGCAATTTTGCATGTAGACCCAATGGTTCATCTACAGATTGGTCTGGTAATCGTGCTCAAATAATATCGTACAAGTAGCCAGAGATACATATGTATATGTAAGATTCTGCTTGTTGGGCAGATTCTGTATTATGATACATACCATACTTGGCAAACTCATCAACAATCTCCCGATGATATAGGAGAATAACTAACTTGGGAATGAGGTATCACCTTGTCAACTTCAAGAAGTTCTCTCTTCTAGCCTACAAACTTAAGAACCCCATGACTGTATACATACATAGCTGCTTTAGGAATTAAATGTGCATTTGATGCGAAGCGCCATCTTATAGGCTATCCATTTAACCGTCAATTTGGTATTCAGTTGAGCTTTCATTTTATTAGTGAAGAAGACAGAAAACTGACAGACGTTTATTCATGGTTGAACGTTAGAAGACATACATACATACATAATGGACGAAGAAACTCCAATTGCAATAGGTGTAGTTTTGTCAGCTAAGGAACCCTAAAAAGCAAAACAGCAAATGGATCAAGGAGTACTTCTTTTGATTCATTTGCTGAACATATTTTAAGAAGACGAAAAACACTTACAATATTTAGTGCTTTGATTCACAACTACTAATATCTAAGAATATTATTACTAGAATATTTAATACACACTTAACTATGAAGGGTTTATCGGTATAAAACAACATTTCGTCGACGCTCCAGTAAAGTCAAACAAGTTCCACAACCTCCCGGTCGAGCATATGAGTTGAACTCAAGTTTTAGACCTACATATATAAACCTAACCAAGTCTGTACAATTGAAAATAAATCGTTGCAATCTCTCAAGGACTCCGTTTGGGATAGTTTGCATGCCAAGCATTAGATTCCTGAACGCCCAGTCTATTAATTTGTAGTTTCGTTGGACCTAAGGATTTATCGAACCTTTTGAACTCTTTAAGAGCCCTGGGAACTTACTCCAGCATTTTCTAAGCAATCAGAAATATGCGTTCAATTTAACCTCGATAGGAGATATCGCGAGTTTAAGCGATACTGACAGAAAGGTGAATTTTCCAAAACTAGTCAAATGTTCAGTACCAATATCTTCGTGGAGTAAGACAATACAAGACTTCACTACTCGTTTTGCAAGTATGCCTCTGTTCTCCAAGCGTAGACATATGCTGCCGTTTTCCCATGGACTATATTGTAAAAAATAGGTGTCTCCATCTGTAGCGATATAGGAGAGACAAGGCTACATTAACATAGCCACTTTTTACTGGGTATTAGGACACGTAGGTATAGAAAAAATGAAGCAGCTGACGAAATAGCAAGAAACGATTTGGAAAACTCATTCATACATATATGATAGATATTCCTCAACTAAGAAAGACCAAAGAAACTACAACCAAAAGGATTAAAACCTGCTTAAGCTAAGTCAAAAGCCAGATGGCCTAGGTTGGGTTGGGTGGAGTGGTTGTCCCCCGTTAGCAGGGACACACTTAGACAAAAAAAAAGGTCCATTATGATACCACTCTGGAAAAACCGAACTACCAGGACCCGAGAAATACATGGAAAATTGCCAAATGGGACAGGAGGCAGGGCAACCAATTTCGGTTTAAGCCCATGCCTAAGAAGTATAGGTCGCTGTTTAGGCATTAAATAAATTTGATCCCGTGACGAAACTTTTTAATTTATTTAAGTCTCGCAAAAGGTGTTCTTTCTCATAACCAAAAGGGCAGGATAGGTACCTGTGCCATGGTTTCCTCTGTTTCATCGTCTCTTCAGATTTGACATAAATCCTTGAAGAGAGCACCAAGTCCAGACAGTGCTCTGTAAGGACGCCAACTATCTTTATTAGATTTATGTTATTGACAGAAATAAGCCTACTGGTTTTCCTACAATTTAACTTGGCTAGATTTGTTTAAAAGAAAGAGTCATGTGCTGATATTATTCCACCTACTGCTTGCCATTCTAATGAATGCGATATCTTATTGGAATTTTATCGACTTAATGCATAGGTCCTGACGATTCCCGCCTTTTGCCAAGGAGATTCCGGTCTGCACCTTAGCTCTTCTGCGTTCCAACAACCTGCAATATCACAGTTGAACTTAAACTAAGATCAATAGTAGTAGCCTTCCTAAAAGATCGCGGCCGAATGCCAGAGTGTTTGGTTGCCACATTCCCAGTTCTTTTAACCACATACACTTCAAAAGACAAGACTCTATGTACATACATACATATGTACTATAGATTTATATATGGGTAGGCCAGGGTTTGTCTGATACATACATAGCGTTATTTCAATATTATTCAAGTATTAAGTCGTCTAGCTTTATGGCATGTGGCTTGCGGCTTGAAGCTTGTGGCTTATGGCATGTTGCCTGTAGCTTGTAGCTGTTGCTGGAGTAGGGAATACAAAGGATCTTTCCTTAAAGGATGTGGAACATAAGTGTAGTTAGAACGTTCCCTTTACTTTTAGTGTGCAAAATGTAATTCAATGAATATTTTTGTGCAACGTAAGACCCTGGAACTAGTTTCTCGTAACCATTTGTGTAATGCATGTTGAATTCGTTGAATTGAACAGTCCCACAAGATCCGATGCATGTGCTTATAAGAAAAAGATGGATGCAAGGCTAGGTAGGTATGTGCATTTATATGTTCTGCGGATACTTGTCTTTAAATATACATACATGTGTAGGTGACGATGGTAACGTTACAACTGTCGAATATATGAAGTAATATCTGAATGAAAATGACACCAAATACAATTTATGTACATTGCACACCTTTTATTTGATTGCCTAAAGATAGCATGCCATGTATCTATTCATATAGTATATCCTCCAAATGTATCCAACGGACCTTCCCAATCGCAACGAAATAATCTCTTCCGTGTTCGATTAGCCCTTTTGTGTGAAAATGTACATACATATACTCGCACACCACTTGATACATAGTCTCTGACTCTCTCACTCTATGCAACCTCTGGAATGCTATCAATACTTATCATAAACGTGCGATTTCCACCCCTGCTGGATCCCGTAGACAAATCAAGATCAATTAATCAATTTCACATTCATTGATAACAGAATAAATCAACTACACGAACATAAGGTATTCGGTGTCGTCGCGTCGCGTCACCAAGGAATATTCTCCCTAGAGCGGTGTAGCCCATAGGTGTACAAGTACATCCCGGATGGGAGTTGTAACTGACCCGGCGCGTTTTGCTATGCGCACGAATTTCACGGTCTGGTAAAAGAATTTTCCGTTTCATACCAAACACACATCGGGTGGTGGCGGCGGCGCACATCGTGATCTTTGCCATTGGAGCATTTTATATGTCCTCTAAGCCTCCTCTATCGTACACCCTCTCCTTCTTCTTCTCTTTAGCTCTGTCGCCCTCTCTATCTGTCTCTAGGTTGTGGTCGCCAACGCGTTCTTGTCATCATTGTCTCGTTGGTATAGTCGGTCGTCGTGTATATTCGGTCACTGGTCATCTTTACAGGAATCTCTGATAGGCAACATGTATAGGCCAACTGTATTGGTGGAACTGCATAGGCTCAATGTTTAGTTAGATGTTTAGATAGTCTCAGTATACCTACTCATCATCGTCTCCTTATTTTTTTCTTTTCCTTTTCTTTTTTTGAGAATTCTTTCTTTGGTACATACTCGTATGCCTTGCCTCTTGTTTTTTGTTTGCTATACCACCAGTCCACAGCAGTAGTGTCGGAAGGGAAGGGTTACAATGATGTTGGACCATGCGTTAGCATTCGTTTAGCATTTATAAAACATATTTACCGTTGTCGCACTAAGCAAACGAGATACAAGATGATCAGTTTTAAAGCTATGAGCGCGCAAATCATCTTACACCGAAGATTGCAAGTCCCAAAGAACGAAACTGAAGAGGATATGTAGGTGATAGACAAAACAAAAAGAAGACACATCTGGCAAAAGGAATGAGTGACTATTAAAATACACAGATATTTATGTTGTATTGGTAGATAGGTTTCTAGGAGATTAGAGTGTGTTTTGACACTATCTGAAGACGCCTTGGCTTCGATGATTGCCGGTCAACCTTAACTATGTCAAAATGACTTTCATTTTAAGAGAACTCTGCATTCTTTTTTATTTTAACTAATTCTGCAGTTCAGGGTAAAACTCGGCCTCTAAAGCTTTTTTTTTTTTCAAAGATTATAGCATTCTACTTTTTTGCGACTCAAAGTGCCTAAACTATATGGAAGGACCGAGGTGCTGAACCGAACTTATACGGAACACCGTAAACTCTTTCATTTGACAAATAAACGAATGCTTACCTTTAGTTGGGTTAGTTGGTTACTTACTTACTTAGTTGTCGCTATAGTTCGGGGTGAAACTGGGGCTCAACCAACAAGCCTCTCCAGTAAGCCCGGTCCTTGGCGCCTGCCTCCAGTTGCGACCTTCAAGTCGTTAGAGGTCCCCTTCTACTTGTGCGCGCCACCTAAGGCGAGGTCTTCCTCTACTGTTACTATGAAGACACTGAACGCAGCAGTTTTTTTAATAAGTCGATGTGCCTGGAGAGCTCGAATAGTTCGTCGTTAAATCTCTTCCTTCAAAGCCCGACATTGACGAGTTTGGCAGTGATGCCAAAACTAGACATGGCTCTGTATAGGTCGTCGCTATAGATGCTGTCATATACGGCCTTAAAATCGATTAAAGGTGATGGGTATCCATTTAGACTTCTTAGTTTTTTTCCAGGATCTGTCGAAGTGTGGAGATTTGATCGACTTCGGACCTTCTTGGTCTGAAACCACACTAATAGGTGCCAATCAGATTGTTGATGAAGGGTTTTAGGCGTTTACTCTTTATGGCAGATGAGATCTTGTACTCGATGTTGAGGAGACTAATTCCTCTGTAATTGGCGCAGTTCAAGAGATCTCCTTTCTTGTGGATCGGGCTTAAGATTCCACTTATGATGTATACACTTGTGTGACCAAATTTTAGAGATGAGTTGATGTATGCTCTCCACCAAGTCTACTCTAGCAGCTTTGAACAACTCGGACTGTAAGCCATTAGGTCCAGCAGACTTGTTGGATTTAAGCTTGAAAATTGCTATCCTCACTTCGTTTTGGTCAGGTGGACGGAAGTCTTGGCTGTCATCATCTAGATTGAATGTTTCATTTTGTCTTCGGGGTGTTTGTCTTCCTCTCCATTATACAGCCTACAGAAGATATCTTTTTATATTCTCAGCACCGACTGTGACTCTATTGCAAGGTTTCTCTTCTCATCTCTGCATGCTTCTGTAAGGATTTTTTTGGCTTGACACGTTCTTTTTACCTTTCGGTACATTGTTCCTGGAGTATAATCTCTGAATTGCTGCGATCGCACGTTTCTTGTGCACTTTGTTCTTCTTTCGGAGAAGCCGATGTTCTTCCTGTCTTTCTGCTAGTAGAGCTCACGAACAGCTCTTCTTCGCAGCCCCGCTTTGTATGCTTCTTGTTTAGCTGGATGTTCTGCTGGCATTCTTCGTAAAACTAAAGGTTTCTTGATGATGATGATGCATTGGTCTTCGACATTGAAAGCTGGCTGGGAGTGGTTGAGAGATACGTGTTCGACAATGGTTCTGGCGGTCTCTTGTGATTTCGAGTTTAAATCGTCTCACAGTAATTCTTCCTTGTTGTGGCGTTAGAGATATTCGCATTCGTACCTTGGTTGCAACAAGGTAGTGATCCTTGTCGATGACGGCTGCTCGGAAGGTTCAGACATCCAGAATACTGGAGGCATGGATTACGTCGATCGGAATATAATCAATTTGGTTGACCATTTGACGACCAGGATACTTCCATATCTCCTTGTGGATATTGAGATGAGGAAACCGTGTGCTTGCTATAGTGATGTTCGGTTAGTTGTTATCATCTTAGAACATCTAATGCAATGATCTTGTATTCGTTGCAATCGGAAAGCTCATCAGTCAGCGGTAATTTGGCATTTCGACATTTCCGATTAACAGTAATTCCATTGACTAAACCGATTTGTCACAATCCTAGTCTCTAAATTGGATGACAAACAAACCTTTTGGTAGAAGCTCATACTATTTCTCATGCAATACTTATTAGATACCATCAGTTTCTAAATTTGAACGAAATACGTTTGCCTATCTAGCCGATCTGTTGGACGTCAATATCAAATGCTTCCACACGCCATTTCAGCCATAGTCACAATTTGTAAGGATTCTTTGCATGATCTTCAGTTCAAGTCTTCATTACGTTATGCAGCCTTCAGTGTTATGTAAGATTCCCCTTCTTTTTAAAAAGGTTGAAGACCACTGCCTTAGGTAATTGTATTGTACTTTTCGTTTCACAAGTATCTCGCTCTCTGATTCATTTTTGCGCGATCACTTCCGTCGCCACAAGAGTCTTGTTTTTACTTTTTTTTTTCTCTCTCTTCTTTTTGTTTTGTTTCTGTACGTTTGTTCTCATTAAATGTGTAAAGTCTGACAATGATGAGTGTATGTACGAGTATGAAGGTGCCACAAACTATCTCACGCTATTCCATGTAAATCTTGATGGTGGTGTGTGCTAAGTTCAGAATCTTAAGAAGCTACAGAAGTCGATCGTTGAACTCGCTGAGTCTTTTATACACTGGAGCATTAATGCCAGATAATTACGACACGATAAACTTATAAGGTGTTTTAATTAAATTCATTATACGAACGACGAACTTTCCTGGATTTAAGCAAACAGATACGGGCGGAAGAATACATAAATCCATCGCATGTTAACAACAACCGGCTGTCTTTCCACTGAAAAAGATCAATGGAAGCGAGAGGCGCCACCCTCAAGGGTATTATTATGTATATACCTATACATATGTATATGTAGTTCACATTCTTCTCAAGGTACAATCAATTGCTTAACAGTTAAACACGCACACGTCGTCGCCGCATCTCAACCTATATATTGCCAATTAAGAAACACTAATTTGTTAGAACATCTCCATCTCCATCTCCATCGCCATCGCCATCGCAATCGCCATCTACTACTGATCATCGGCATCGAGAAGAACCAGATTTCGAAGAGACAATGCGTGATGGTCATCCATCATGTCACCTTTTCAATTCCAGTAGTTAATCAATTCAAGTGAAACATCGTAAAGATAATTGTAAGCAATTTAACACAAGTGTCGGAAGTATCCGTACCAGTAATATCGTGCCAGAGATAGATTTTATTTTTGTTTCTTGATCTTAAAATAGAATAAACCAGATTTGAGTCGAGTGGCTACGGCTAGTATGTACGAGAACAGGAATTTGCGCAATTCAAGAATGAGGATTGACTTCGGACACGAATACTTCCGTTATTTGAAACTGGTTCACGTGAATATTGGTTTCCATATTTGCAATAAATTACGAATAATTCTGGTCTTGATTGCGTTTAAATGGACGACGCTCCAAATTGTTTACGATGTATTATTATCGATTAGAACGGGTTCTGACACTTGCTGTTGAATTGATATCGTATTTCGAAAGGAGTCATGGAACCTTATTTTTTATTTTTTTTTTAACCGGAAAGTCGAAAAACTGTGCCAGGTTCTTATGTTCACGGGTTCTTTTGAAAATTGTAAAGTGATTCAAAGCCTTATTCATCGACTTTGGGGTGAATCATACGTTTTGCAGATCACTTGACTTTCTTTACTTTTTGGGTTAGTGGGTTTTGGCATTTTTTACGAACTGGGTTATCTTTATCGAGCCATCAGGTCTTTGCCAAAAATGGTTAGTGAGAGTTTGGCAAATTTATTAATCCAAGCAGAGGGTTAGTCACAGATACAGTTTTACAGTCACATATGAGAGTTTATTTGTACGCAATAAACTTGGTTTTCATGACCTTGTGAGATATTGTTTCCGGATAATTATAGACTAATTATTATTAGACTAGCAAGTAACGAACTTTGTAATTAGAGGTAGGTGATGCAATAAAATAATTTTTGTCATCTATGGCAGTGGACATCAACTGATCTACTACGCATGTAGAAATGGAATCTCTCCATCATTGAAAATTTCATAGAGGTTCCGATGTGTTTTTTTAGCAACGTTATACATATGAAAGTACTAGATGAGAAAGCTATTTGAGTACTGTAACCAAGCAGATAACCAATGTCCGAACTCACTTACTTTACTTATTTCCTGTATCTCCTTATGGGTCCTAAGGCCTCCACAATGCGTACGGCCCATCGTGTGCGGTTACCGTGCTTCCTTCTCTACTATTCTGCGCCATGTGCTTCTATGTTTAGGTTAGAACGGTCGTAGCTTGGTGCTTAAGCTTATGGAATTACTTCGCCAAATTTTGGTTAGCATCCCAAATGCAGACTTTACTTTGCCGACTCGGTATGCTATCTAAAATCTCTACTCTCTCAACCGTTTGTCCACCAATGAATACATGAACTAACTACGAGTTGGATCCAAGGCTGATAATTTTTGTTTTTCCGAACTAATTTTCAGCCCAATGACATCTGCTTCCCTTTCAACATTCCCTATCATGTGGTGAAGGTCCATTATTCTGTAAGAGAGTAGGCAGACATTGTCAGCGTAGTCGAGGTGGTTGAGTTCAAATGTAAGCATCCATCGAATTCCTCCGTTTTCCATGGACAAAGCAGCATTTAGCACATCGCTAATCATCAATAAAAACAACATTGGTGAAAGAATATAGCCTTGGCAAAACCCTACTTTGAACTTCGAACTCCTCAGACCCCTCGTATGTAGCCTTGATAATTGCTATTAATTTGTCTGTAAAACCTCTCCTATGCATGGCAGTCCAAATAAATTCTCGATTCACGCTATCAAACGCCTTTTCAAAATCGATGAATAGCAAGTGAAGTTGTGAACGATATTCAACGCGCTGCTCGATGATGTTCCGAAGGGTGTTGCTATGGTCGACGCAGGAGGCTCTAGAACGGAAACCTACTTGTTCGGCATCTAGTGTATCTTCGAGGTGGTATTTGATTCAAGGATAATTCCAACTGTTATCTTACCCATAGCAGTTTTCGCACTGTATTAGGTTGGCTTTTTTTTGGAAGTTTGCCGATCATTCATTTGTTCTAGTCATGCTCTCTCGGAAAGTTCTCGGTCTCCCAGGCTCACCAAACAAGTGGATGCAGTAGATTGGCCAATGGAGTTCGCGCTGCTCGAAATAATCTTCTTGTTTTTCAGAGCTTTGATCGCGGTAATGATCTCATCCTTACTGGAACGAATTCGGGTATTCTTGCCTCAGACACCTCAGTTTGAGTTGGGTGCTCCGTCCACTCTTCAGTTGATCCTTATCCGACATAATCAAAGAACCGTCTAAGCCTTTACACCTATCAGCTCTTTGTTAATTCTGTAAACGGTTCTGCTATCACAACTTCTTGCTACTTCTTCTGCTTCAGTAGCCAGCGCTTTTATGTAATTGCTCTTGTCGCGCCGCACACTACTCTGTACTTCTCCCATCTTCATGCGATATAGGGACTCTAGATCGGTCCTCCCTGCTGCTGGAGTCGCTCCAATTCGAACTCGAAGTTATTTTCTTACGCCTATCTTTCTCCAGGTAATCTCGGAAACCAACGACCTATGTGCGATCGACCGACAGTTCTTTCTGTACCTGATGTGCCCAACACCAACGGTCTTGTATGGTGGCGGGCATTGACCTGCTGATTGTTTCTACACCATGTGAGAGATGGTCCTTTAGTCCTTAGCGCACTGACGGATCACTATGTCGGTCGGTGTTGAACCTGGGCATCCGTGTGTAGTTTGATCTTCGAACGGCAGCAGTCCTTAATTCGATAGTCGCTATCATAAGATGGTGATCACCTACTAGCCCCATGTTTGCACCTCGTCTGTTTTGGACGTCTCGGAGACTTCTTCTAAAATGGCGACTGATGGCAAAATGGTAATCCGCCTAAGACAAGAACCCTGAGCGGTTCTGTAACGTAACGTAAAGCAATAAAATATAGATTTTTTCTAATGCTTTGCTCAGAACTCAAGGGTTTTATGAGCGTTGGAGATATCTTTAAAATTTGGTAAACTATTGTTTCAAACACTGGAACAGCACTGTTCAAACCTCTAAGTAGAATTAAATATTTACCGCAGAGTAAAAATTTGGTTGATTGTGGACTTACCAGGCCTAAAACCGCAGTGATAGCGCGTTGACGAATATGCTCAGACACTTACACAGTACAGCCGACAGGTTGTTATATGCAATGTTAAGAAGACGGATGTCTCTATAGTTAGCGCAGTTTAGAAAGTTTTGACACTCGGACATTTGAAATCGAATATCTATTAAGTAATGGATTACAATATTTCTAAATCTGATTTCTGTTCTTTATACAAATTTGTCTGTTCTAGTGGATTTCATACTTAATGCCTGTAATTCTCTAGTCTAGTAAAATGCATCCATTTCATCCCAATCATTTGATCTGCTATTTTTGGTTCTTAAAGTTTATTTACGTTAATTTTGTATTCAACTCGACTCCTGTACTAATGTAGAGGCTTTACTACCTGAAAAGTGTTTACTTAACCTAACTTTTGTCCATAAAAACTATTACGAACATATTTCTATCACTGTCTACTATTTTTTCTTAGCCACACACATTTGCAACCTGGAGTATTCCTGTAGTATGCCCGATTCCTTGAGTGGCATCCCATCCATAATTATGTTTATAAGAAACCCAATCTTTAATGGAGCCCTTGACAGAGGAGAAATCATTCTCTAAGCCTTGGCTGGCATTCAGATGGGAGATCTCATTCCCTATGATCCCAGTATGAGTGTAACCTGGGCTCCAAACAAAACTCAAAGAGTTAAGTCTTTCATTGGTAAACTATTTACACTATTTACAAGTGATTGAAAGTTTGATCAGCAGCATTGCAGATACATATACTCTGACCCCTTCACTTATTCTTTACCAATGGGGTAGCTTGGAAGAGAGATGTACCCTCCCCCAACGTGTAGCGAAGTTTTACGTTGTTGTCTTTCTCGAAGATACCAGCAAACGCTCGATTTATTTTGAATTCATCTATCATACTTGGGTCAAACTTTCTCGTCAATCAATACTTAAGTCCGTGAAAGTTTCTAGACTGGTTCCTAGACTATCAAAAACCTACCCAGTCTTTGATAGTACACCTCATGATGTACGAGTAAGCATCAAAGCATCGAGAGGCGTACTAAGAAAAGCACCCGTGCCATCTAGACAGCATTTTTTCTAAGTTCATTGCATAAGGCCTGCATACCCATATTTTTGCTAGAGCCTCATCCATTCCCTACAAATATAAAAGTTAAATTTCTACAAAAAGTCATAAATAACCTTAATATATGTAGCTCCGACTTTATAGCCCATAATTGCATTCAGTATTCGAAGAATTTTTACAAAACTGTGTGGTTTTAAACTCGGATGTCGGTTGGTCAGTGTCTCAGCTAATTTAGGAAAACCTCTGCATGGTTTGTAGCATGTGCTACCTAGTGGTTTCTAGCTCCATTTCAAGAGACAGTTCTTACCATGTAATAATATTATTTGAATGCCCTTCCAAATATTCTACTGTCCGTCAATCGCATCAAAAAACAAATCAATTTAAAATTTTAATATTACAATGTCCAGTACTAACTCAATCTGATCCTCTCTAATAGACAAAACAAAATACCACAGTACATCACAAATAATAGCACATTGCGGTGCTCATCAGCTAGTAATCAAATGTCTAATCAAAATAAAGCTTCCCAACATTACAGCCCATCTTGTTGGTATAAACACTGCAATTAGATGCACCGTGAGTCTAGCCCCGACGACGACGTCGACGACCGACCGACGTTGAGATTCTTCCGATAATTCTGCATAAGCAACATCTGGTACTATCACCAATGGACAATGCCAATGACCATTTAATTGATTGCGATATTCTCAGCAATAAGTATCGCGCAAGGATAATTCTAAACACTCCACACACACACACACATATACACACATCGAGAGAGAGAGGCAAAATGACTTCCTTTTCTTTTGTGTACCTCCAATTAGATAAGATTCGTTGGAAATTGTTCTAGATCGATCAGAGATATGAGCAAGGCACAAGTGCAATGTATGCACTGTTGCTGTTGCTACTCTTCAGTGCACACTTAATGACACCTACTCTACGCTCGTTTCAGATCCAATCTATGGTCTAATGCATGACCATCATCGCGAGAACATCTCTCTGTGCTCAGACAACATACAACTATCGCGTGCAGTCTAAATTCGCCAAAGTTAAATAATTCGACATATTGGAGCAGCAGCAGCGGCGGTGGCGGTGGCGGCATCGCGGTCCAAGATGCGATACGACTTCAGCAGTCGATGACTTTGGTTACCGTCCACATCGACCCTGTTCTTCTTCTTTTGCCTCCCCCCCACGCCCCCCATCGATCGGCTGTGTGTAATTCTTTCACATAATTTGCGAAACGTGAAACCCCACTGCTTTACCCCACTACCTTACCTGCTATAAACACACTCTCGTCGGTTGGTGGTTCATATCGCCAGGGATAATCAACTAAATTACATCAGTTTCGAAGGAAAATGAAAATTCTATGCATCCGTAATTTCGCATTCGTTTTCTTCCTCCTGGTTAGCGCTGGCCACCACCGACCGCCGCCGTTGCTGCTGCCGTTGCGCGAGAAAACTAGAAAAGAAAAACCAAATTCGAATCTGAATCCAACTACGAATCTGAATCCCCCGACTCCTCAAACAAGCGGACAAGATGGACTTCGTTATAAAAGCAGAAAACAAAATAAATTAACCGCAGAGCCGCCTTGGCGAAAATGATTTTTCAACAGCAACCGCCATTAAGGGGGTGCTAATGCAAGAGATACTTCTTCTACATACGTATAGATACTCGTACACCTCACCCTGGGTATAGACATGTAATGCGTGGAACACACGCACCGTAGCAAGATCGGCCCCACGGTAGGCCAGAGTGGTAGCCTAGACCACCCAAACCTCCCCCAATGCTCCGCGGTAAAGTTTCAATTTCATGGCAACTTTTCGCGCTGTGATAAATTGTCTATTAGACTTGGCTTAGAGCAACATCTCCAACAACTGCCAACAGGCAACACAGGCCGGCTGGTCGGTGTGTACGGATGTGTGCATGTTCAAGTTCAGCTTAGGAATTAAGGAAACTACTATCCAAGTCCGGGGTCTGGGAGAAGTACATTTGCACACATGGGTCATTCAACTTAAAAAAAAAAAAAATTCTTCATGCACACGTACGTGTGTGTACACTGTGCACAAGAAGCACCTTCTTCTCTGCTGCCTCGTCTTCTTGTTCTTCATCATCATCATCATCATGATCTTCTTCGTACCTCGACGGTAATGCTAATGTTCTTTGTTTTTTTTTTTTTTTTTTACTAAGTTGGTTGTACCTACTCTTATTCATCTTCTTGCTTTCGTTTACCTATGACTATGTAATAAGGCATTCGCAGCAGCAACTGGCTACAGAGTCTCAGGCGTGTCTTGGTCAAAGTCAAAGTCAAAGCTAGGACAACTTTGAACATTCGTTCCATTCGGCTGCGATTTGTTATTGTTGCTGGGAAGAAGCAAAGAGATGTACTACGGGCCTAACACACATGACTTAAAGAAAAAAAAAAAAAATAAATAAATTCATGCAAGTGTGTAGTAGAGCCCTAGATCGGGTATCCATGACTTTTGTGTATAGGGATCCCTATCAAACGCGCGTCTACTTGGAATCACATACTATAAATCCTGTGTAACTTCAAGAGGAACACGCTAGCGACACAACTTGGACCTCACTTGTTGAGAATTGGTTTGGTTGGTTGGTGTGTGATTCCTTCTTGTTATGTTTCTGCGAGTAGTTCTCATAGTACCTCATCGTAAAAAGTTTTTGTTGCTCTTTTTCAATGTCGGATGTGCTATGTATTCCTAGGCATCTTCCTTCTGAAGATATACTTCGAACGTGCTGATGTTTTTACAACCGCTTCTGTGAAGGTTTTATTGTTCGGTCTCGGTTACGGTTAATATATCATCACTCGCTTTGGTTATCAATCAAATTGAGAAAACAATTTTAACCAATATTGTGTGTCGAAATTGGCTAATTAATGTTTTTTTCTTTTTTTGTTTCTCCTTTCAGCTCCAGTTCAAGATGCTCATGCAGATCTACAGAAATATTCAGGTGAGTTATATGTAAACTGTTAAAAGCGGTAGTGCTTCCAAGTCATTGGGATCTGCTCTGATGGACTAAAGGTTTAGGTTATGACACACTAAGACCAAATGAGGTCCTTTGTGATGCGGTGAATCTTTCCACTTTGGATACAGAAGGACTGATAAAACCAACTGAAGCTTCTATTTAGGGGCAGCAGATAAAACATGATGTCCAATGCTGCCATATAAGTACTTTTTTTTCTGCCGCTTATAGTTTGCACTTTTTCTAATTGAGCTTTCAAAAGCTGGGCATCAAACGATCACGCCATATAGTTACATAGGCCTGAGAATGGACACGTATAGTTAGCCTGTAGCCTATTTATAGGAATAGAGAGCTTTATTTGCTTTTCTCACGCGTTCTAGTAGACTTGCTTTCCAGTTTAGTTTCGTTTCGAAAATAAGACCCAAGTACTCCTTCCTTTTAGTGAAGGAGAGACTGGTGCAATTAATAGAAGGTCGGGGAAAGAACAAGTTCAGTTTTGTAAGGGATTACCCTCAGACCCATCTAGTGAGCAGAAGGAGATCATATTGAAGGATTTCGCTAAAAGTGTATGGATGTTTACCTGAGGCTCCCATAGCATAGGTCTACTTGTCGCCTATTGACTACCAGATTCCAGAGAAGAGGGGACAAAGCACCACCTTAGGGTATGCCGCGACTGGCAAGCATTCTACCAGATGTGCCGCCGAGCTGTGTGTACATTACCTTGCCTGTAAGCAATTGATTGATCAACACTCCGAGGGATGTATTCACTATCAGGCGTGCAACTGCCACCAATCATTTGTTAAAAGCTCTTTCAATGTCAAGGAAGGACATCAAGGTATATCGTTGATGTGCAGAGATCTTTCATTAATGCTGCGGACAAGTTTTCATAAGACTATTTTAACTGATTTGGCTTTGCAGTACGCATGTTGGGACGAAGAGATAATAGTTGGATTGATGCTCTGGCGCAAATGGATATCAATCAACCTTTCTTGTGTAGGAGATCCTAAGGTTCCAACGAAGGTACGAAAATGAATTCAAGCTCAGTTCACGGTTTGGATATGTAGACTAGATTCACCCAATCCGACATGATGGCTTTAAATCAAGGAAGCACTATGTCATGCGATTATTGATTCTCTGCAAGAATGATACCATCAGATCCTGAGGACTGAATATAGCCCAGAACATAGTTCGTCTCTATAAGTCTCAGCCTCTTTTCATTTATTCAATAGCTGCCTAGACTTTGCAATAAAATAAAGGATCTCATTTGACAACACTTTTACTCAAAATGAATTAAGGATATGGTAGCTTTCATATAGCCCGGACACCAAATTCCTGTTAGTATCATGTCTAACTTGAATATAGAATATTTTCTCACTCTTGAAACGTACCAGCCTTTACTTATCCCATAAATGGTATCATACATGCCCCATTTTGAAGCCCAAATAGCCCAGATCTGGCTTCGAATAATATGGACGTTATGTTTATTGCTAATGGTGGTGAAACTGAAGACTATCGTGCCTCGTTAGACATAAGGAAACAAGAATTTCTCCTCAACCATTCTAGTCAATTTTTACTGCCCGTGAACACGAAGGCGGTTGACAGAACAGAACAGAACAGAACGCTTCCAACTTTATTATCGCATAGAGGTCGATTGGCGTCATGCCAGATAATTAAAAGGTAATGCAGACTCTCAGAACTTTGTTTCTGTAAACTACCTCCGTCATCCTTATATAGGATTTCGTTACATCCAGCACCATAGCACTCATAGGAACCTTGACAAACCCTATCTGTGACGTAGTGCTGCCTATTCACATTGTCGTTGTCGTATAACAGAAACCTATTTTTAAAATAGTTCATCATAATTTTCTGCAGATATCCCAGTGATTTTTTGCCGATGAGTTCTCTCAGGAAGATTATTTGATTAACGGTGTTGAATGCGTCCAGTGCAAATATAGAATGATTTTGTATGAATATGGGCTGTATATTCTCTCTCAAGATCCTGCCTCTGATCCAATGAGCCTGTTTATCTCGGAAGCTGTTTTTACCTATCATACGAGTATGTCTAAATGCTGACGTTGCTGACGCATCCCTATTGGGTTTGGATTCACGCAGTGTGCTCTCTATTCACCCGCCCTTGTTGAATTAGTAGCATACTTCTGCCTGTATACCGGTCCATAAAAAAAAGAATAAAGTGTTCGCCTTGCCTCCTTGTTGACTACATAAATTTGTATAACCAGAATACAAGGCTTAATAATTGTCAATTATTAATTCGAACTAAATTGCCATGAACCATCCTCATTAACTGATCTCATCAGATAGATGGCTTCATTCGTATCATAGCATTGCCATGTACGCTAAGTCAATGCAATTTATTCATACATCTTACAAGTTTCATCCAACATCTAATGATGCATTTACTTAAGAATAATAAAATAAATTACCTCCTTCTTGTTAAATTCACACGTATACTCCAATCAGACTTCAGTAACAATACATCAATCAATATTATCCTTAACCTCCTACCACAAGTATGTGCAATAAATCTTAAGTCCCAATTCAACAGAGACCAATGTCAATCGACAAATTACCTGAGATAATTTTATCCAATTCAATTTGTAATATTAGCTTAATCGTATCAAAATAGAGACACTTTCATCGATAAACTCTTCAATGACACTTGTTACGTTATGCCGATACGTTTTGAATAAGCTGCGCTGAATGCATTCAAATATGTTTTATTAAATGTTTGCCTTCAAAACAACTTAAGGAATATAATTGGACTGTTGAAAACATACATTTTTTTTTGCTGTTGGCTTGAGAGCCTCTCAATAGGATGATTGCGGCGGAGAAAAAAACCGCTAATTAATATGTAGTGCAAAATTGTACTTACTATAAATTAGTATGGGATTAAATTTGAAATGACATTTCATGTCATGTCATAATAGCTACACTTTTGCAATAAAAAAAGTCACGGTATTTATGCATAAATAATGTGTGTCCCACGTGGGGTGACAAAAGAAAATCGGCTTTCAATTGGAATTTCTTCGTTCATAGTACAACTAGTTTTAACTTGCATATGCAACACCAAACAAGTGATTTAATTAAATCAAAATCAACTTTAACCTGATCTCAAGTCAGTGAAACCATAGCACTTTAGAAATTATACATATATGTATAACTTTACAACCTGTGCCAGAACAACTCTTATCGTAAATTACGTGGAACTATCTTTTAAATTGTTCAATTCAAGTTGTTTTAGAAAGTTTCAAAAGACTGGTATTCCCCAAGGCATCGTCATGACTCCGACACTTTTTCTAATTTTTTCGTTCTAGATGTACATATGTAGACACGTTCCTGCTCTTTTAATCATGGTAGCATAATAAAACTAGGATTAACCAACAAAATGGAATAAAACGAAACATTTAAAATCAATGTACATCGGTAGTATTTTCTTTCAAGCTACCAGGAAGTACAACAAGATTGTATAAACCTAAGCCTTTCACCCTCATCGATCCCGGGCAAACTGCTTCCAGTTTATAGTTGATTTTACGTCCGTGGCTCTGGTATTCCCTGTCACTAAGTTTTTACACAGGAGGTTCGGTATTTTCAGTAATCTCTTTCTGAAAGATCGAGATACATGGATTCTCTTGGCTTGAGCATTGTTGTCCATTTTCCCGATGTGGCTGAGCGACTGAAGTCGGCAAGTCTTGACTTTCTGAGCTGCATCCAAATTTTGGTGCCAAAATCATTCTTAGTTGACTCTCCAATATTTATTCGAAAATTCGAGTACCATAAACTCCTTAACTACTTTGAAATTATAGTTGTCTGCAGTGATCTTTTGTCCAAGATGGAGAACACAAACCTTTTTGTTTTGTTGATAAAAGGTACTTGGTTCTATACTGGACTACTTCAAAAACATTCCGTCTTAATAGGCTGTATAATGTCACTCTGGGAGCGTTCAACAATATCTCTGTTTAAAACTGGATCTATTTTTTGAAAATACTGCATTTCGACACCTGCACTCCACACTTTCTTTTCCAATACGAAATTAAAGAAATAACAGGATTCATCTTCTGGATCCCAAATTCAGCAATTGCCCTGAATACTTTGAGGCGATGGTTACTAAGTATCATATGCAGCTTTCAAGTCACAATTCTAGGGCGGCCTCCTCTTCTACATGCCTGTGTGAATGAATTCCACTACTCAAGTGTGAGAGTGGTAGTCACTACAACCATACAGCAGTACTGATTTAAAGATAGCATTCTGAACGCAGATTTAGCTTTTCTGATTTTTCTGCCCACATCCAGGTCGGTGCAATCATGGGCCAAGACCAGGCTTTCTAAATATAGGAAGTTATCCGCTTTTCAACCTGCTGTCCGGCAATGTTGAATTGAACGCTAGAGTTGGATGTGCTCGTATTTATATTTAGCCCCCCTGTACTGCTTCAGGTTCCAAATTATGGCTCAGGAGCACATCGTCGACGTAGTGAAGATTTTTAAGGTAGGATGTCATTATTCATTTTATTCTCTCCACTAAGGCTGCCTAAAATACATCATTGATGCCCATTGAGAATAGAAGTGGTGAGAGTATACAACCCTGTCGTACTCCATACTGAAGTTCTCTGACACCTTACCTAGTCGTGAAATTTTCCACCATCATACGTTGATTTACAACAGCTCTGAGCTTTTCTGAGATGCATCGCCAACCAGATAGCATCTCTAATAAAGCTATCGAAAACCTGACGAAGTCGGTGAAAAATATGTAGATCTGAGGGAGACCTGTACTCTATACATATCTCGATCCCCAGGGTCGATTGTGATCTACGCAGAAGGATTATCTGTAACAACGAAAGGCTCATTGGAATTTTAGATCATAATACTGCCATCCCAGTCGTTAAGCACAGTGGCAAAATGTTCTTAATCTCATCGCCAGTAATTGACTTTGGGTATTTAAGTGTTGCCATTGTTCCTTCGCCACCATTTCTTTTAACAAAACCTTCACACAATCTTCTAACGTCCTTGCAGGTTTAAATAGTCCAAGTAAAGTATTCATTCAGGTAGTTTATTTTTACCCTAGAACTGTCGAGGAGTGTCTACATAATTTTTTTGTATTTACTCTCTTAAGATCTTAAGATTGTCTTCCTATCGAAGGGTCAATGAAGTATGATATACATACAACCATCTGAAATTACTATTGTGCAAGAATGTACCACTACTACTTCCTTACTGACAACTACAACCTATGTACGTTCCAAAGTATACAGAACTTTTTAAAAATATGTACATATTTCTAGTGAAGTCATCTTTTGCCAATTTGATCTCGGAAAGGTAGAATCTTCACTGATGTACTGTCAAAGTTTCATAACATTTGGACGAAGGGAAGCGAATTTATTCCATCTGAAGTGACAGTATGTTTGTGCCACCCGGTACAAAAATTGTTCAAAATTCAACATTCGAAAGACATCATCAAGGACTGCTGATAAAACGGGGTGTTTTCAATATGTTCCAGAAAACAAGCGCCAAAATGTTGAGTGGAAGGCGCCAGACGAGTCAAAACCCAAAAAATCTCGTTTGGAGAAGTCAAAAGTGAAGACAATATTGAATTGCTTTTACGATTCCAAAGGCATTGTCCACAAAGAATTCACTCCACCGGGCCAAACCTTCAATCCACAATTCTATCTTGGTGTTTTGAAGCGTTTGATACATCGTATTCGTCATATTCGGTCAGATATAATATCTCGCAGAAGGAAGTTGGCGTTTGTTGCACGATAATGCTTTATCTCATTGATCGATACTTGGAACCGATTTTTTGACTAAAAATCGCATTTTAACTATCATCCACTCCTCGTATTCGCCTGATTTGGCACCTTGCGAATTTTACATTTTCGGAAAAATCCATTTGCTGATTAAAGGAAAGCTTTTTGTAAAGCTTGTAGAAGCCATCCAAAACGCTTACAACGACCTCTTAAAGGACATCCCGGTCGACTCTATAAATCGTGCAAATCGGTGTATAGAGTCAAAATTTTACGAAAAATGTCGCGAGCAAATGTCATTATGTAGTCTCCACCTACACTAAGTAAAACATCATTAAATTTGTGTTTATTTTCTGATACCGATGCCGATATTCTCTTAAGGATTCCAGGCATATCTGTCGGTAGGTAGCATGGCAATAAATTACAATAATTTTCTTGCAACCAGTAATATCAATTTGTACCCAATTATCTCCCGCCTTCAAAGATGCATCGCGCAAATATTTCATCGAGAATCTTTCGCATATCAGTGTGGAATGAGTGCAATAGCATTATGTCCTGAATTTAATTACACCGACACATATAATATACATAACCAATTAATTAATGAGATTATTGACACCGCCGGTGTTGTCGTCGTCACCGTCCCCATCATCACCAGCAGCATCTCCATAATCACCATCATCGCCGTCGTGGTCGTGGTCGTTGTTGTCGTTGTTGGAGCACATTTCAATTAGTGACAGCCGTGCAATGGAAAGAATTACCATCGGTATAGACAGACGCGACGCGCACAGCAGCAGCAGCGTCACATCCGTATCCTATGTTTGAACACGATTCGGTCATATCGTTGATAACTCCCGCCGCCGCCGCCGCCGCCGGTTGTCGCTTGACGCTGACTACCTGTTCACCCAGAAAGACTGTAGTCACATTATGTATGTTTTGATTAAATCATTTCTGTCTTAATTTACCAAATGACAAATTATTAATTGCACCGACACGGACTCTACGGTATCGGAAAAGATTTATTGCTGCTGTCCGTTGAAATACGTACAACAACGCGAAGCGCGGATAACTTTAAATCGTACTTAGAGCTCTGATTTATGGGCGGGTACGGGCGCCCGAATCCTATAAATCAATTTGGGAATTTGATGACATTCCAATTAGGCTTGTCCAAAATCATGTCGCATGCAAATGACTCCATCTAACGAGCGCTACATCCATGTTGTGTTACACTTTGCCATTGTTCAAATACAATAAATACAAATTGGGATTAAATTCCGCTGGAGCGCTGGACGAAGCCTTTTGTGTATCAAGAGTACCACAGTCGGCAGAGAAGGCTGAAGAACTACTCCATTGTTGCCGACAATAAAACTGCATTAGGTTTCATGGGTTCTGTATGCATACACACGATAGATTGGCTGAGCTGTTGCATGACATGTACCTTTACTCTAGGAGGCAAAGAAGTGCAATCACTTTTCATACATTATGTATTTGAGGGCTCTGCACGCTGCTGCAGCTTATTTATTTTTACTATTATTGCTCTAGTAAAATTTTTTTCTTATATAATTTTCTGAATATTTTACTTTGAGTTGTTCCAATAGACAAATAAATAAGTAGTATGCCAGGGTAAAGTATTAATTAAGACCTAATTATGTTTAAACATGAGGTGGTGCTTAAATTTTACGACTTTCCAACTACGTTGTCTTCGTTGTTTAGCACCAACTCCAGGCGGTTTTACAAGCCTTGCTGATTATTTAATTATATAATTAGACTGCTACGAGTCTTTGACCTAAAGTTTTACGACTTTTCGGTATGCAGGTTCAGTAATTTTCGATGCATCTGTCTCTCTTTTGATATGTCCATCAAAGGCTTCTGATAGGATATCTTGTTAGCCCTTGTCATCGACTGAGCCAAACATTCTGTCATTTGTATTGTCCTTACATTTTCTAAGTCTCATCTTAAACTTTCAGAATCTGTAGTGTTCAACCCATGTACTATGAATCTACGCTATGATTTGTGATAAGTCATAGTCACATTCTTTGTTTTTGATCCATGTAAGGTGATGATCACATTTTAGTGATAGTTTTCTTGTGACAGCTGAAGAGGTGTCACTTTCATGGAACTGAATTATTTTAGGTCCGAAGATCAAAACAAAAATTTACGTCGATGGTGATGATGAAGGCAATTAAAGAAAAATTATAGAAGTATGCATCTTCTAAGGACCCATCTAAAAAATAAATCAAGCTACCAAATGCGATGGAATCAAATCTAAATTACCTATACAGATGTTTACGATAACAAATGGATGCAACACACACTGGTGTTTAAACGATTGTCTGGCAATGCCTGCTTTTTGGGTGAACGACCTCACCGGGTCGGAGTTGTCGCATATGCAAGAATAGTAATGTTATTTGTGCTTTGTTTGCTTGAGACCTAAACATGTGTATTCATATTCATTTATTTGCATAAATGTTATTTACCTATTCTGTAAGTAAGTAAGTAAGTAAGACGGTTGTAGGCCATAAATAATATCCCAACCCAGTCCTCTGCAAACACAGTCCAAGTAGTGAGTCTGACCTATACAAATGCAAATATTTAGCGCAACTGGTCCATGGGACCCAAGGCCCAGCTTCTCACAACCATTAGTGTTGTGTGTGTTATATTCTTTAGACGAATGGAAGGGTTCTCTGTTTCAAGCCGTTTTCAAGGGGCAATTGTTTACTTGAGAAGTTTTTTTATGACAGTTATACTCTGGGATGTTTGTCAGACCCTCACGAGAGGTGGGGGCGTGAACGATACCGAATACTCCCGGCAGACCCTGTTATTTGACTGAAATTTTCGCACCAACGGCTCCAAGACTGATGATGGGTTGGATTGTGATGTCTTCTCCAAAAAGCTCATTCTGAGCATCTCTTTCCGCCTCCCAGAAAGCGTTTTTTCGCCGGAAATCATGACGATCAAGGAGCCCTTGTTCTGACTGAAATGTAAGGATGCTAAAATGCTCGATCCTAGTAAGTATTCGAGCGAACTTCTCTTACATTCTTGCAGTCAGATTATTGCAGACTTTGTTCTCAAGTCTTATTAAGGATACTTGATATTATATATCCAATTCCTTTTGATAATTACAAGGTAACCAAAAATACACCAACCTACGATACTCATTTACAAACCCTCAATCCGATACTTTGTAACCAAACTTAACCTAAATTTTTATTTTTTTTTTCTGAATTTCAGAAGGATGCTACTATAACTACAACCACTACAGTGAAGGAGACAGAATATTAACAAACGAACCATGTCTGAATTGTACGTGCCACAATAAAATGTTAATGTGTTATTTGCGCGTTTGCCCATTCACTAAGCCCATCGGTCATGACTGTACCGTCGAAAAGCGAGCGGATCAATGTTGTCCGATTATCACATGCCCAGAAGGTAAGCTCAGAAAATTCTGTACAATTTCTAAGCTAACATTTCTTAACTTTCAGTACCAGTTGATGTAACCCATAACAACAATCAATTGATATCTCATACGCACGGTACTGAACTGAGCATACCAGAGAAATACGGTTGCAGTATTGACAGCAAATTCTATCCAGAAGGAGCCCAGCTACCGTCAAATCCCAATAAACCTTGCGAACTATGCTACTGCATCAGAAACCGTACCTCATGTCTTATGCAAGAATGTACCCTCCACATTGATGGTTGTCAACCGATTTATAACAAAGGATCCTGCTGTCCGGTCAGATATAACTGCGGTAAGAAACTGAAGGATTACTCAATTCCACCGATTCACTAACGCAAGTATTACTTTTGTTTCTAGATCACGAAAATGAGCTTTTGGAATTGGAAGATTTCTCAACAACAACCACCACTGTACGACCTACCCCTGGATACGTTTTGTCATCAACAACAAGTCCACTTGTCACCACAGACTGTGTCCACAATAATGAAGTTTATGCTGATGGCGCATCAATTACTGGTAAAACTTCCTGTGAACATTGCTACTGTATGCGCGGCGATATTGTATGTGCCGTCCAGGAGTGTGAAATGCCAACATTAGAATCCGGAGCCAAGACCTGCCGTGCTCTGCCACCAGCTGCTGGTGAATGCTGCCCAAGCAACTATGTTTGTGATGATGATACCGCTTCAACTGAAGCCACATTGATTGAGGGACCTTTGACTACATTAGCACCAAAGGTTCAAAGCAACCTGCATGAATCTGTCTCACAAGAGGATGTACAATTGCAAGAGCATATTGATGATACCGAAGTTCCCGAGAAGGCTGTCGAACATCCAGATTCTGAACAAGGCAGTGGAGATGATAGAATTTCAGGACAAACCTTAGAAACAACTGTTGCACCAATAATTGGTGATATCTCACAACCCAGCACAGAAGACGATAAGAAATCCGAGGAAGAAGAGGAAAGCCCCCTAATTACAACCGTGTCAGCAATCAAGGAGACCAGCTACGAAACGACACAATCACCAATCGAACAAAGCACAATTCATAAGACTGAAGGAGTACTCGAGGATAGTCATACCATTATTGGCCAAGATAAGGAATATGATTCGACTCAAGCACCAATCGAAGATGAAATTATAGACGAGGATAAGGAAAAGGAAATTGCAAAGGATGTCACCACTGTTGTTCCAGCAATTGAAGAAATATTGAAGGAAGTAGCAGAAGACGTGCCATCAAAGGAGGATACTATTGTATCGGGACTAGGCGAAAGCACTACAACATCAACCGAGGCATCAGAAGAACAAACCGAGATCGAAAAGGATGTCGCATCAACAGCTGCACCAATTGATTTAAGCAAGCCAGAAGAACAGTCCACTGAAAAGGATGTCATCAGCAGTGAAGGCGAACAGAAACCAGCTGTATCAGTCGATGGTACAACTATTGCATCAATTGAAGAAGAAGACAAACTATCCGCCACAGAAACACCAACAAAGGGCGACATCACACCCGAAGTTTCTGACGAAGAAGAAGAAGTACCATCCGCCACTGATGCCTCAGCTCCATCAAAGGCACATCTTGTACCTGATACCTCTGTAGAAGAAGGCGAATCATCATCAGAAAGCGCAGAACCATCCAAGGAAACTACAATTGGTCAGGATAAAATTGACCAAGACATTGTTGAACCATCTATTGATAGTACAACTATTCTTCCAGTCTACGAAATGGTTACGCAAGGTGAAGATAGTGATGTTGTTATGCCAGAAATTGGTGACCACAAAACTGAAATTGCTGACCATGGAAAGAAACCAAAGGATGAAAGCGAGGTCAGCACAGCTGTGCCTATTTCTGATGTTGTGAAGGGTGATGAACTTCCACAAGTCATAGAGGAAGAACAATTAGCTACTTCAAGACCATTGCCAGCAGAAGGTTCCCTTAAGCCCGAACTACCAGAAGTTGCCGTTGAAGGTACAACAACCGCCTCCCCCGACAAAGTAGCAGTATCTCAGGCAGGAGTTGAATCTGATGAATCAGAAGAAACTTCCACTGAAGCTCAAGACTTAGAAGATGCTATCACTAGTAGGCCTGCAATTATAAAGGATGAGTCACAGCCCGAAGAAAGCACTAAGGCCTCCGTTGAAGGTGTTCAGAAACCAATTGAAGAAGAGGATGAGATTCCAGCTGTCATTCAAGAAATCAGTAAGCCTGTTTCAGAAGCCATTCCTAAAGGTGAAGACGAATCGATTTCTCAAACAACTGTACTTCCTGTCAAAGATTCTGGTGTTGAGGAAGCCAGTGAAGAATCCCAAGAAGAGCAAACATCTTCGGAGGATGGTGAAAAAGAAGTTAACGTACCTACAACCGCTCTTCCATTCGGAATTCCTGTCGATTCTACGTTACCAATTACCCAAGAAGAAGAAATCAAGTTACAACCCGAACAAGGCATTGCTGACTCCACAACTACTCCTTCTGTTGTTGATATTGAACAACCTACCGCTGGATATGAAGCGGTTAATGTACAGCCTGAGCAAGGAATCGCTGATTCGACAACCGTTATTCCATCTGTTGCTGACTCCGAAGAACCAAGTTCAGAAGAAGAAGAAGAGGCCAAGGGAAAACCAGAAAAGGATACTTCCGATTACTCAACCATTGCACCATCTGTTGTCGACAAAGAACCAAGCTCTGAAATAGAAGATATTCCTGATTCTACAACCATTACTTCATCCGTTGCAGGTTCTGAAAAACCAAGCTATGAAGAAGACGTTAAGGGCAAACCACAAGAAGGTATTTCTGATTCTACAACTATTGCTTCATCCTTGTTTGACGCTGAAGAACCAAGTTCAGAAGAAGGAGAGGTCAAAGGACAACCAGAGCAGGATATTGCTGATTCAACAACAATTGCTCCAGCCGTTATTGGTTCTGAAGAATCAATTTCAAAAGAAAAAGAAGAAGAAGAAGAAGAGGTTAAAGGACAACCACAACCGGGTACTGCTGATTCAACAACAATTATTCCCGTTGGTGAGTCCATGGCCCCAAGCGCTGAAGAAGAACTTAAGGGACAACCAGAGCAGAAGCTTGACGATTCCACTACTGTTTCTTCATCCATTGCTGATTCTGAAGAACCAAGCTCTGAGGAAGAGGAACTTAAGGGTCAACTGGGACACGGTATTACTGATTCAACAACTATTACACCATCTGTTGCCGACACCAAAGAACCAAGCTCTGAAAAAGAAGCTATTCCTGATTCTACAACCATTGCTTCATCCGATGCAGGTTCTACAAAACCAAGCTCTGAAGAAGACGTTAAGGGCAAACCAGAAGAAGGCATTTCTGATTCTACAACTATTGCTTCATCCTTGTTTGATGCTGAAGAACCAAGTTCAGAAGAAGGAGAGGTCAAAGGACAACCAGAACAGGGTATTGTTGACTCAACAACCATTGCTCCATCTACTGCCGATTCTACAGAAACAAGCTCAGAGGAAGAAATCAAAGGACAACCAGAGCAAGGAATTATTGACTCAACAACCATTAGCTCATCTATTGACGACTCTAAAGTACCAACTTCTGAAGAAGAAGAAGTCATCAAAGGACAACCAGAACAGGGAACTACTGATTCAACAACGATTGTTCCATCCGTTGCTGGTTCTGAAAAACCAAGCTCTGAAAAAGACGTTGAAGGCAAACCACAAGAAGGTATTTCTGATTCTACAACAATTGCTTCATCCTTGTTTGACGCTGAAGAACCAAGTTCGGAAGAAGAAGAGGTCAAAGGACAACCGGAACAGGGTATTGCTGACTCAACAACCGTTGCCCCATCTGCTGCCGATGCTGCAGAAACAAGCTCAGAGGAAGAAACCAAAGAACAACCACAGCAAGGAATTGTTGATTCAACAACCATTAGCTCATCTATTGACTCTAAAGTACCAACTTCTGAAGAAGAAGAAGTCATTAAAGGACAACCAGAACAGGGAACTGTTGATTCTACAACCATTGCTCCATCTATTTCAGGCTCAAAGATTCCAAGCGTCGAAGATGAAAAGGTTAAGGCAGAACCAGAACAAGGCGTTCTTGATGCAACAACCATTGCTCCATCTGTTTATGACTCTGAAGAAGAAGAAATCAAGGGACAACCAGAACAAGGAATTGTTGATTCCACGACTATCACTTCACCTATTTCAGACTCTAAAGCACCAAGCGGCGGAGAAGAGGATGTCAAAGAACAACCAGATCAAGGCATTTCTGATTCAACAACCATCGCACCAGCTGTTGCCGATTCTGAAGAACAAGAAATTAAAGGGCAGCCAGAACAAGGAATCATTGATTCCACAACCACTGTTCCTTCTTCTATTGACTCCAAACTACCAAGCGTCGAAGAGGATCAAGTCGTCAAAGAAGAACCAGGACAAGGAATCATTGATTCATCAACTATTGCTTCTTCTCTTGCTGACTCTGAAGAGCCAAGCTCTGAAGAAGAAGAGGTCAAGGGACAACCAGAACAAGGTACTGCTGATTCCACAACCGTTGCGTCACTTGGCGCTGACTCTAAACAACCAATCGAAGAAGAAGAAGAAATCAAGAAACAACCAGAACAAGACATCATTGATGCCACAACTGTTGCCGATTCTAAGAAACCAACATCTGAAGAGGATTATGATTTAACTACCGTTGCTCCATCTACTGCTGATACTAAAGT
Source organism: Xylota sylvarum (assembly GCA_905220385.1). Taxonomy (NCBI): domain Eukaryota; kingdom Metazoa; phylum Arthropoda; class Insecta; order Diptera; family Syrphidae; genus Xylota; species Xylota sylvarum. The sequence continues at coordinate 63,668,743 of LR999958.1, read as the reverse complement.
ACCAAGTGCCGACGAAGAAGATGATGTTAAAGGACTACCAGAACAAGGTGTTGTTGATTCAACAACTATTGCTTCATCTGCTTCTGACTCCAAAGTGCCAACCGTCGAAGAGGATCAAGTCAAAGAAGAACCAGAACAAGGAATCGTTGATTCAACAACTATTGCAACTTCTCTGCCTGAATCAGAAGAACCAAGCTCTGAAGAAGATGAGATCAAAGGACACCCAGAACAAGGAATCAGCGATTCTACAACCATTGCCCCAGCTTCTATCGACTCCGAGAAACCAAGTGCAACAGTCGATACACAAACACTGCAAGAAGACATTCGTGGAACAACTCTATCTCCAATCGCTTCTTCAGATGAGGAATCCTCAGAAGTTGTTGAGGCTGCTGAAGGTAGTGGCGAGCAGTCGCCTGAGATTATCCCCGCAGCTATTCCTGGTGAAGGAGATTGCTTGGTCAACGACAAGACATTCGCAAATAATGCCTCAGTTCCAACGTCTAATGAATGTGAGCTATCGTGCAATTGTGTCAGTAGCATTGTGGTCTGTCAAAGAGTTCAATGCTATGAACCCCCACAACCAAACAATTGTGTCTTGGACGAAGCTAGTACTGATAAGTGTTGTCCACACTATATTTGTGGTGTAGACAGCTTTGCTGAAGACCAACGACCAACTACACCTGAAGATATCGAAGATGAAGAAATCCAGTATACTACATTGCCACCAGCAAAGAAATATCCAGAAGTTTCCGCTGAACCTGAAATTGAAGATCAAAAACCGGTTGAACCAACTGCTACAACAATTGCTCCTTTGGGAGATTCAGAGGATATCGAAGAAGAGAAGCCAATCAAACCTTTGCAAGAAAGTATTGAGCAACCAACAAGTTCAAAGGACGAATCCGCTAAGACTGAACAACCAGCTGAATCTGATGAAATTTCGACTCCATCGTCTATAGATATTGAATTGCCAATTGTCAAACCTGACGAACCTATGTCACACGTCAAGGATGATGCAGTCCAAGAGGAATCTTCCACTGAGGGATCAGGTGAAGAGGATACTACTACTGAGAAACCACTGAAATCTGATGAAGCAATCAAACCACTACCAAGTGTACCCTCTAAGCCAGCACAAGAAGTTACCACCGGTGACATCGAGCAAGGAACCCCATCGAAAAAACCTTCTGCAGTTGAAGAAAGTACAACATTAAAGGCAGCCGATGAAGCGGGAGAAGAATCAGCTACTGTAACACCATTAGGACAAGGAGTGTCTGGTGTTGATGACTCTGTTACAGTTGACAGTCAAACAGAATCTGGAAAACCTGCTGTAATCCAACAGGAAGAAATCACAACTCAATCTTCCGAGATCTTGGGTGCCCCTAAGATTGATGAAAGCATTTTTGCTACTGAAACCTCCCTTGAAGCTGAATCTTCTACCGTGAAACCAATTGAAACTGAGACAGGATCAGAAGCACCATCACTATCATCTATTCTTGATTCGGAGGGCATCGATTCTGCACAGAGTGGAGAAACTCCTGAAGTACCTGAACAAACCTCTAACGAATCAGGCGAAGAATCCGTGGAATCTGAAGAAGATACTAAATTGCCGAAAGTACAAGTCACAACCATTAGCCCTATCCTGACCGAACAGTCTACGATCAAGACCATTCACACCGATCTCGCTGGAGAAATTGTACCAACCGAAAGCACTACCATAATTCCCGAAAGTGACTACCAGACACCAGAAATGCCTGAAGATCTCTCCCACACTAAGGTCGAAGCACCATTGCCAATAGGAACAGAAACTAAGAAGCCTGTCAAACCGATTAGTACCGAAGAATCAGAGCAAATTGGAGAAAGCGATGAAAGAACTGAACAAGCTCCTGAAGCTATTACACCACCAAAGGCTCCAGTTAGTACAGTTCTCACAATAGTCGAGGAACCCAAAAAAGATCAACAAAAGGTTGATTCACAACCTGGAATCTCTGACAAAAAGGATGAGTTTCCTGGTGCAGAGGGTAATATTCCTGAGAAAGAAGAATCATCAGATCAATCAACTGAACAGGTTTCAATTGAAAAACACAAACCACTTTCTTCGACTATTGCACCAGCTACAAGCGAAGAAGAACCACTTTCAGGAACTGTTGCACCATCTACAGGAGCTGATGCTGAAGTAGAAAATGAAGGCATTGCTAGTCAAACAATTGCGCCAACCGGTGAAGAACAGAAGCTGCCAGAAGCTGTTGGACCAATTTCAGCAGGCGAATCCGAAGAAGATAAGGTTGAAATTGCTAGTCAAACGAGTGCTCCATCTATCGAAGAGCAACAGATCACAGAAACAATTGCGCCAGTTTTAGAAGACAAATCCGATGTAAAGAAGGATGATATTCCTAGTCAAACCAGTGTACCAGCTGCCGAAGATCAGTCAATTGCAGGAACTCTTGCGCCAGTTTTAGGAGATGAATCTGAAGAAGAAAAGGAGGATAGCCAGACATCTGCTGAAGATCAACCACTTTCAAGTACTGTTACTCCATCTGGAGGAGTAGAATCTATTGAAGACGTTTCTGGTCAAACCAGCGCTCCAGATATCGTCAAGGAATCAGAAAAATCTGATGAAGAAAAGGAAGAAATTGATGGTCAAACCGGAGCTCCAGTTATTATTGGAGAACCTCGTCCAACTACTGTTGCACCAGTTTTGGCTGATGAATCAGAGGAGATTGCTGGTCAGACATCCGTCGAAGAGAAACCACTCTCCGCCACAGTTGCACCAGGTTTATCAGAAGTATCAAAGGATGACAAGGAACAGATTGCTAGTCAAACCAATGCTCCAGTCCCAGTGACAGAAGAAGAATCTGAGGAAGAAATTCTTAGTCAAACCAGTGCTCCAGCTATTGTTGGAGAACTCCTTCCAGGAACAGTTGCAGAAGATTCAACAGAAATATCTGAGGAAGAAAAGGAAGAGATCGCTAGTCAAACCAGTGCTCCAGCTGTCGTTGGAGAACCACTTCCTGGCAAAGTTGTACCAGGTTCAACAGAAGAAAAGGACGAGATTGCTAGTCAAACCAGTGCTCCAGCAGTTGTCGGAGAACCACTTCCAGGCACAGTTGCTCCAGCTTCAGCTGAAGAGAGTGAGGAAGATATCGATAGTCAAACCAACGCCCCGACTATTGGCGAAGCACCACTTTCTAACAAAGTTGTACCAACTTCAACCGAAGAACAGGACGAGATTCCTAGTCAGACCAGTGCTCCAGCTATTGGCGAAGAACCACTTCCCGGCACAAGTGCACCAGATGGAACAGAAGAATCTGAGGAAGAAAAGGAAGACATTACAACTCAAACATCCGCTCCAGCTATTAAAGAACATCCACTTCCAGGCTTTATTGAACCATTGGACAAAGACATTATTTCAGAAACAGTTAGACCAACTGCTGAAGATAAATATCAAGGAGCTACACTTTCTGATGATAAGGAACCATTTGAAGAAGTCGATATCACTACTCTCTCAACCCCCATCAAAGCCAGTGAATCTGGAGAACAAGACTTGGCTGCTACAGAAGCTCCCGATAGCTCTATTCCCGTTAAACCAGTCGAAAGTGATGATGAAGATGCAAGTAGCACAGAAGCTCCCTCAGGTCCTATTCAAGGAGTGGACAAAGAAGATGACAGTATTACAGATGTTCCATCCTCAACACAAGCTTCTAGTCCAACCATTGAAAAAGAGCAATCCTTGGAAGGAACAACAATCTCAGCTTTATCAGAAGAATTGGCAACTCCTAGCTCTGTTCCTGTTTCTGACACTGAAGAAGAAGAGGAGGAAGGCTCCGCTGAGACTCCAGCACCAATTAGCACTGGTATATCCCCACCTAAGGCAGATCGTGGCTCTGAAGAAGACCTCGAACCAGAATTACCAACTGAAGAATCAGTGTCTTCTGTCGAAGGATCAGGTGAAGATGATAAGCATCCTATTGACAAAACCTTGCTTCAAACAGAAACTCCTCTGTCAGCAGGCGAGACTATTCGTCCATTAGAGAAACAACCTGTCACTGACGATGAAGATGAAAAACCAATTTCTAGCACTGATGCAGCGCTAGTCCCTGAAGTCGTAGCAATTGATGAAGTTACCTCCCAACCCGGCAAACTAGACTCTGATGATCAGATTTCACATGAAACTGTCAAACCATCAGTTGGCATTATCCCAGATCAAACTGAAAGCTCTATTGACGAAAAGGTATCCGAGGTCACCGAAGCACCAATTGAGTCTGACGAAATATTAGTACAAACTGTGAAACCAATCGCTGTCGTAGACAAAGAGGAAGAATCTTCTGTTTCTGTGGAAGAACCGTCTTCCGTAGAAACCATTGCTCAAACTGAAAGCCCTATCTCTGTGACATCTGCACCTAAGGAAGAAGAAGAAATTTCCGCTCAAACTATTAAGCCAGAAGGTATTGCCGATGAAATTCCATCTCAAACGGAACAACCTATTTCTGTAGTCAAACCAGCAGCACCAGTTTCTGATGACCAACAAGTTATCAAAGACGCAACCGATAAATCTACCGAAGACACATCTGCATTGGAATCTGAAGAAGAGCGAGAGAAGGAAGTTGCTTCTACCATTTCTCCAGTTGATCTTGCACATGTTGGTATCCCATCTACCACTAAAGCTCCAATTGCTCCAGCTGTACCTGAAAGTACTACTACTTCCTCAGAGGAATCTGAAGAAGAAAGTGAACAAACTGAAGCACCAAAGGATGATATCAAAATTCAAACTATCGCAGAGTTTGTGACCGAACGAGTGGATGAGCTAACTACTGAACTACCTATCCAAGGCACCAAAAAGGACAGAATTCCCGAACAACCAACCGCCATCTCCTCAGAAGAAACCACAACATCATCTGAAGAAGAAGTAGAAGAGCCAGAAGTATCTATCACCACAGAAAAGGCTATTGCTATTCCAAGTCAGGAAAAATCAGACGAAAAGCTACCAGCTCCTGCAATCCCATCGGAAAGCTCTGAAGAAGACCAAAAATCAGAAGAACTTCCATCGTCACCAGAACAACCGATCAAAACAGTGGATGACAAACTCGATACTGGTCTGCCCAAACCAATTGCCACTGAAGAAGAAACAAGCGACGAAGACGAAAGTCCACTTCCAGCAACCGGACATCCATTATTCCCACACATTGGACAAGATCAGAGCACCTCCCGACCAGCGGTCAATGCAACCAATAAAATCGACGATGAACTTCACGGTCTGGGTTCAACATCAAGACCTGCATATACCTCATCCTCCACATTTGCCCCAGCTTTGGACCAATCTGTTACAAGTGCACCAACATCACAGCAAGCACCAACTTATGGTCATGTTCCTCCACAATATCCATCCTATACAGAGGACGAATATACCGATGAGGATGAGACTGAAGTCTTCGGACCTGGTACCTGTCGATATGGCGGTAAACTATTTGTTTCAGCTCAACAGATACCTCGCGACGATCCATGTGATTTCTGCTTCTGTTTCCGAAGTGATATCATTTGCTTACAACAGTCATGCCCGCCACCAATCTCAGGATGTCATGAGGAACCAATCAGTGGATTCTGTTGTCCACGTTATGAATGCCCCGTTTCAATGGCGACCGTACTTAACATTACAACAAGCACAACAACGACAAGCACAACCCTGCCACCTCACTTCCTGCATCATGCTTACCGTGGAGCGGCCGAAAAGAATGGGTGCCATATCAGTGGAAAGTCATACAGGGTGGGCGATAAAATTGACTCAGCCAGCGGGCCATGCATGCATTGCACGTAAGTTAACCGTTTATTTTTTTTTATTTCATAACAAACAACACTCTATATGAACAATGCAGCATTAAGATCATAAAAGACTTGCTTTAGGAACCCCTAGGACAAGTCCCAGATCAATAGCAGATCGCTGGGTTCCGGTATGGTTTTAAATACTAAGTCCCTCTTGGTATTAGGAGACTTAAAGAGCCTGGGCAACTAAATAATTTAGTGTCTCAGGTGGAATTGCCAAGTCTTCTCCTTGTTAAATTTTATTGAAAGGTTAAGGTTATCCGCTATCCTTTCTTTTTAGCGATTAGTTATATTTTCAACTTTAAGGCTACTATTTCGTGGGTTCAATTCCCAAATAACACCGACATAGAAGCGCCTTACAAATATCCGAGAGTATAACCATTAAAACGCTTCTCAAACAAAAATAAGCAAGTAGACGTCTTCCATTCGTGTGAAGAATATAACAAGTCCTGGGTCCTGTAGTATCTCTTGCACTAGTCTACAATTTTTCAGCTCTTTAGCCACACAGATCTTACTTGACAGCAGTCAAAGAATGACAGATTTATGTTTGAAAGCTCAAAAATGCCTCGAAATTCAAAATGGAAACTCTTAACGGACAACCCTTTACATACATATGTTCGCACTTCCATTCTTTGAGTACTAATCTCATGAACCTATAACTCTCTCGAATCTTGTATAGACACAAGTTTCTTAAAAATGCACAAGCAATATGTTTTAATCATCTAACGGTAAAACAGCAGCTGATCAGTTTGAACTAATCCCCTCTGATATAGGAAATACCTTACCATACATTCTTATTCAGCTAAATAAAGTCGCACCTTTGATATTTTAAAGTAAGACAAGAGTCGGAACAGTAACAGTAACATAAGAAGTCAATGCCACGCTATTGCGATTCGATAATGATACTCACCCAGCCCTAGACAATGTTCACATAGATTCACAAATTTTTAAATTTTTTAAATTTTTTTCACCTCTTTGTCGAGTGACATTTGACAAATTTCAGAAAATCTGAAAATCTAAATTACCGTGACATGTCAAAACGTCAACGTAAACGTTAAAAAATCGATGACTAGGTGAACATTGTCCTATAAGTACTGCCAAGTTTAATTAGCTTTCATGTATTACTAATTTAAAGCCAAAAAAAATGTTATAAGTAAGTGCCCCCCTTACTAATATCCCTTTCTATATTTCACAGGTGTGGCGGCGATGGACAAATGAAGTGTGACCCAAAAACATGCTCTCCCGAGCCAATGCTTCGTCAGATGATCGCAGTCGTCGCATCACGCCGAAGATGAAGAACTAGCCATTAATAAATTAGCAAACCAATAATGCAGCAATATTAAAAGAAAAGAGGTGCCAAATAACACCGAAACAACATGAAAAGAAAGGCAAAAAGTTTCCTTTTTTAAATAAGATAAAAAAAAAACAAGTCTCTAAAAATTAAATTAAGAAAAACAATTTGAATATAGGGAAACAATTGGATTGATTCAAAAAACACACGAAAAAACATATTAATTAGGGTTTAGTTTTGTCAGAAGCAACCAGTGATATTGTGCTGTATACATAGTATAGGTGCAATTAATTTAGCTCGCACTTACTTATTATTATTACAATTAGTATATGTATATCAATTATATTGATTCTTCACTTTTTTTTATTTTTATTTCAAGAAGCGATCGGTTTTTGTAACGTGATTTTTTGTTGCAACACACATTACAGACAAACGCAATCAATTAATCACGTTGTGAACGATGAACTTATAAGCATTTTATTATATTTTGTAAATTGTTGCTTCTTCTTCTAGTCTTCTTCGTATTTTTTTTTTTTGTTTGTTTGTTGTAAGAGCAACAAGTCCTAAATACCTATAGTATCGTCTACTTTCCTACTACGACCTATAAATTATAAATTTAGTGACTTTAGGAAGAGTTTTTACAAAAAACACATAACTCGTAGAATAACACGAATCCAATTATAATATTTTGTTTAGATGTATCTGTTTGTCTGATAGATATATCTAAATGAAACAAAATACTTTGTTTGATGCGAAAGTTAACACTAACGCCAGCAAAGTTAACACTAACTTTTAGGTATACTATGTATTTAAAGAAAAAAAATAATAATCATATATAATTAAAAAGAAAAGAAAATAAAAAAAAAGATTTAGTTGTAGAAGACGCATTCACACATGCACATCCTATTGTTCGACTGATTGAAAATCCAATGATAGTTTTTTACTTTTTTACTAAAAACATAAATACTAATGAAAAACAAAAAAAAAATTACAAACATAACGAAACGCACCATTTAAACTATGTATGTGTAAACTGATAGTTAAGCATTATAAAATAATAACAATAAAAAAAGATGAAATGATTTTCAGTTACTTGAGCTTAGGATGTATCTTTTTTTTTAAATTTAATCGAGTTAGGAATTTTTTTTTATACATAATATAAACAATTTTTTAGATATGTAGGAATAAATTTTATTTAGTTATATATTTATTGTGTTAGTTATGCGAGAGTATGTATAGCGCAAATGTCGCCTGTAGTTTATTTTAGTATTCGAATTTTATGTTTGGATTTTAAATAAGAATTGTCAAGCGCTCAACCAGTTTTTTTTTTATAAATAAATAGATATAAATAAAAAAACAAACAAAAAAATACTATATTTAAGTGTATGATTTTTTTTACATGATTTTTCATTTTTTACTGTCAAGAAAAAAAAAAGTATATAAGAAAATTAAAATTCGCCGGTTTTTTGTAGTATTTATTTAAATTATTTTGACGTTACTTATCGAAAAAATTGTTTTTCTTTGCGTAAAATTTTGAGGACATACATTTTAAGTGAACGATGGGATATTGTATTCAAATTATAATATATAATAATATTATAATAACGAAATTATCCGGCATAATTGTAAGTGTCCTTTTATACAAATAAATATTTTATGAAAAATTATTTGTTGTCTAATTGTTTGCTTGGTGTATACTCTATAACAAGTGCTTGTATTATTTTTGCTTGAAACAAATTAGAATTAAACAGCGCTGCTTCGTCGTTACAATGGTAAATAAATAAATAAAGTATCATATTTGCTACTTTGCTACACTTTAACGAAAATCATTGTTTTCCAACATGTTTACTTAATCACATGGCGCTCCGGTCCAGGATAGACCTGAGCCAGCTGTCCTGAAGGCACTATTTAAGGCGGAGATTTCCTTTATTATGCCGTCCTCTGTGGTTGAATTGCAGACAGTCTGGGTCGCAGAGTTAGTGTCAATCCACTCTTAGTTATTGTATTTGGACTCTTCTAGCTATGTGGATGACATACATACATATGTATGTAAAGCTCATATTTACATCTTCTTTTTTCACTCATCGTCTATGGAGACCGAATATCACTCGAAGTATTTTTTTTTTCAAATTAACCGAGGGGGATCTAATCCACTTTTGACATAGTAAATTCCTCTGCGTCATGGGTTCGGTTGAGTTGGGTGGTTGTCCCCGCTCAAAAGGTCCATTGTGATACCACTGTGGAAAGACCGGATTACCAGCATCGGAGACCTACATGGAAACTTCCCAAATGGGACAGGAGGCAGAACAACCAGTTTCGGTGTGAACCCATTCCGAAAAAGTATGGTTCTCCGTTTAGGGATTAAACTAGTATGACCCGGTGACGAAGCTTTTTATTTTGCTTAAATCAAGTCTAACTAGACCCGTAAGATCTTCGAAGAAGAACTCGCCTAGGGTTTTTCTTCTGAAAAGTGATAAGACTACGTCGTCTCTACAGCTTATACAGAAATCGTTAAGGGCCTAGCAGACAGTGCCCTGTGAGAGTGCCAATTACACAGGTCTACAGTGGTTTTGGTGCGGGAAAGACTAAAACGGTTTTTGAGTATGCCCCTTATGCTGATTCTAACGGTATATATTTTTTCAAAAAACAGTTTTTTCATATTTTTAACCGTTTATTTATTTGTTTGAACGTAGAGAAAGCTGCTTTTTCGGGATTTCTTGGAGTTGGTTTCCTCAAGACACTCACGTTTGATACTCCAGCAGTAATTAGTTATCATATGTTCATCCCATCGACCCTGGTACCGTTCTTCTATATGTTTTAAGTCCTGATGAAATCGCTCGCCTTGTCCCTCACTGTAAAAGCCAACATTTTCAGGAAATCTATCCAAATGATTGTGAAGATAGTGGACAGTGATACTCATATTACAACCGAGTATTCTAAAAGGTCAAGGTCCCTGATAAGGTCACTTAAAGCGGTTTGAGTAAAAAGTATGGGTTTTGATGATGTTGCTTCAAAATCACTGTCTTTCTTGTAGCTAGTAATACCTTTGCTACATTCGAATGTATTTGATTCCGTGCTTGAAAGATCTGAAAGTTCACCTAAGGTAGGAACAGGGACATCTCCTGAATGAAGGACAGGTCTCTTAGCAGATTTCAGATTGGGGTACGTCATTTTTTTGTCGATTAACACCACGCAGATTGACTAAGGAAAAATAGCAGTCATCATGGTTCCTTCGGTTCCTTCCAAACTATAGGCACACCAAACTTTAAATTACGTTTTTTTTCCTTACATCCACTGTCTTAAATGCTCACATGTGGCAAACATCGTTTGGAATCCAAGGTTTATCAACGTCTTTAATTGTCATGTTGAAATAAGCAAAATAAGCACTTTGCACAGGTCTTCGACACTTTTTTTTAACGTGTATTCGCCACAAACATAACAAAATATATCTGGATCATTTAAACAAGATCGCCTTGACAAAAACATCCCAAAGATCTTATTTATGAACGTTTTTAATCATGCAAACAACACCAATAAATATGTGAAACCCGTACTGCAAAAAAATATTATCGATGTGGGTAACTCAAAAACTGTACGTAGTTTTGACGGATTAATATTACTGAGAGTGTTGGCAGATACTATGTGTTCAAATTACGTTTAAGTCTCAGCGGCACCAATTTTTTTTTTTATTTTGTAGACCTGTGTTATCTTTCTTAGATTTGTCGGAAATAAGTCGACCAGATTTGTTTAGAATTTCTAATTGGAATTTTATGGAGGTTCCGCTTTGCTGGAATATCCCTGTGGCCTGGAACCCAGCGCAGGGATACATCGCAACTGAAAGCGGTCTCGTTAAGAGATCTGCGGTATAGTTTTACCAACTTGGATCGAATTATTGGCGATTCCAACCCTTTTATCACAGCTTGATTATTATGTAGAAAACAATAGCGATGCACTCTATCGAGTTAATGGAAAGCCATGCAGCGGCTTCTCGGATTGCTGTGACTTCTGCTTGAAATACACTACAGTGGTCCCAGCAGTCATGTGTCATTTGGTGGTACGCATTCCCAGTGCAGTGGAATAGACTCCCGCACCTGTTTAAAACGCTATTTTGATACAAACGCTATTTCAATAATGAAAGCTCAGGAAGATTTGACAGTAAACAGGTTCATCATAAACTGGGTCGAAAACATACTTATCTGCAGGATCATCAACTAACCTACCAGGCCAAGTTCTGTAAGGAAAATTACAATAAGAAGCACACCACAAGGAGCTTGCTCTCCACTGCTTTGGTTTCTTACCGTCAACGAAATCGTAGGTATCTTCACAGAGAAGAGAACCAAAATTGTAGTTTATACAGACGACTTAGTAATATTGATTGCCAACAATCAGTGAGCTAATGGAATTTTTTCTCAAAGAACTCTCTGTGTGTACAGGAGTTATGAGAAGCGCGCCGCCAGCAGGGATGGACATGATCCTTCATACCCTTCCCCCGGGCCTTCTTAATTAAAGGTTCTTCCTTCAGTTCCCTTTGAGCTCCGATGAACTTGGCACCCTTGTCACATCTTATTCGAATTGGCGTACCTCGACCGTCAACGAAGTTGCGAAGACATATTAAAAAGGCGTCCGTTGATAAATTCTCTGTAAGCTTTAAATGAGCAAGGCAGGTGAAAATTACTCCCCACCTCTTTTCGCGTCGACGTCCTATGACAACATTAAACGGTCCGAAGAGATCTACACCTGTATATGTAAACGAGTGACGTACGATATTACCCGATCTGGTGGTAGTTGACACATTAGAGTATTGGCCTGGCTCTTTCAATTTTGCATCGCTGGCACCTTCGTTGAACGGCTTTTAAAACTGATTTGGCGTGTGGAAACCAAAATGTTTGACGGGCTTCATTAAGATTAACTGATATGTTTGGATTATCGAATTTCTCATGGTAATTCACTGCACTGATGTGTGCCTCTGCATAGGTCTGTGTTGCTGATTCTCATTCTTCTGAGATGGGCTGCCATTGAATTGTGGCCTGTGAGAATACCTATGAGGAGAGTCAACTGTGGTATATTCAGCGATAGAAGTTCTCTAGTCCTTCTTCTGTTGTATTGGGCCCAAAATTTTTTCGAGATGCGGCATGAATCAACACAATCTTTTGAGGCACGCCACGAGAAATCCTAAACACGAAGCCTCCATTCCCTTGGTGTGCACGATACGAAAATATCCATCAGCGGCAAAGGCATCTTGACTGACATCAACGAATGTTTGCAGTTGAATTTCTTGTGATTGATGGTAAAATTGCGAATAGCATCGTTGAACACTGTAGGAATTGATATTTTGGAATTCAATCAACCAGGCAATCCATCTATTGTTCAAATCCTTGGTGAGTAGATCATTCCAGACAATGCATTGCCTTCAGGTTTCTCGTACTAAATTCTTAAGATGGTGCAAGAAATTAGCCAGTAATCCAAACGGATCGTATATGGCCATGACAATTCCCAGCAGATCTCGTTTGGTGGGCGACCGAACTGTTTTAAAAACGTCTTGTGGTATACGGTGAACTCGTTTCTGCTGTTGAGACTAGATTCTTGACTGATCGTACATAGGCTAAATTCGAAACGAAGTTTCTCAAGTCAAAACTTGCTTCGGCGTTGATTTTGACGACCTCTATGCAAACCCATACTGCTTCTTCCTCGCTGTTAAAACTGGCCACTAAGTCGTTTCCACAGTGCTTGTTGATAACTGCGTGTCCGGCTTCAGGATATTGTTGACTCCTCTGCATTACGGTTTTTAACAAACTCAGCGCTGTATGGTAAACGTATGGCCCCAAAGATCATGAAGACCATCGCATAGTGTTCTATTTAACGATCCCCGTTCCCATCTCTCCATAGAAACTGTTGTGCTGACTGGTCCTGCTGTCGAATACGAATTTGAGTGGAATGTTAGCCGCGACTCCAATGACTCTTTCTCGAAAAACAAAATTTTCATTAAGGATTTGGTCTATTCGGGTCTTTTACGCAATGTTAAATTCAATGAAGTTCCGTTTACATCAGCAGCTGCATCGAACACTATCCAATGTTTGTTGGTCTTATGTAGATTATTGACTGCGAAATGAGGATAATACCATACTGGTTGAATGTTTTTGTTAAGTTCTTCATTAGGAATTTTTTTGGCATATCCTTTTTCCAAGTACTTTGATATTTCAGGGCAAATTCGTGGTTGTGAGACATTTCCTTTTGCCGATCCTTCGTCAATCATAGCAAAAACTTCAACTTATCCGTTCGGGTCATATAAGGTGACTGGAAGCATTTTATAAAGCAGGCGATTCGTTGATGTTAGACGGGAACTAAATAATGGCTGGGCGGTACTCTCAGACGTAGAGGCGACTATAGTCTCAGTGATGTGGGTTAGCGTTTCTTCATGCAGACTACGATGGTGGAACCGATTGTATCCTTGAATGCCACATATTCTTTTTGACCTGCAGTTGGCCGTGTTGTGGCCCTTTCGCAAGCATAAAAAACACAAACGTCGGTTCTTCACCCTTTGGCAACGGTCCTGGGCACTGAGTGTTTGGGTGAACGTAGTACAGCTTAACACAAAGTGTGCTCCTCCACAATCGCAGCATGTTGGCGTTTGTTTTGCTTGTCTCTGTTGGTCCGGTGCATTTTCACTAATCTACATGACGCGACGAAGAGCTTGTGGCTGTGGTGTTCCAGCGAGCAAGAAGGCGGCATCATATAGACAATGCGTGCAAAATTTCTCAACCAATCGGAAAAATCAGCAACGATACGATGTAATCCCTGTTGAGTGCTTAATCCATTCATATTGTTTGCTCAGTGGTAGTTTTGTTACGAGTTGCTCCAGGAGTAAGGCGTTTGAAAGATCCTGCCGACAATTAGATGAAGTTAAAAAGGCGACAACGTTACGTACCTTGGTTGATAATGCCATGACATTTTCCATATTGGTCTCTGCAATGGCTGGAAACTGTCGAACAATGGTCACTTGATGGCAAACTAACAAATCAGGCCTTCCGAATCGAAACTCCAGTTTCTCTATCGCCTTTGGAACGTCCTGCGGGTAAATGGACATTGATGCAACAGCTTCATTTGCGGGTCCTGATAAACACTTGTGTAGACGCATTAAATTTTGACGATTGTTATAGTAAAGGCTTTGGTTGAGTCTTTAAAATTAGCCAAGAAGAGTGGCATTTCGGCTTTGCCTGAAAATTTTATAATTTATAAGTGACTGGAACTGGAATTTAGCTCATCGTGGTTTCTGCCGGGTCTCGTGTAGTTCCATTCGATGTTATGCTGATTTGCAGTTGCAATAACCGAGGTTGTTGCACTTACCGGGTAGCATTTTGTTAAAAAAAATGTATAGTCAAAATAGCAGTTCTTCTGCATAGAAAATAACAATTTAATAATAAAACATTTTGGAAATCAAAAGCAGACGCTGTTTTTGTAAAAACAAATTTATTCAGAAAACAAGAGGTTAGACCATTACAAAAATTAACATGCACGCAGTCAAAATTATGCGTCTTTTTTTTTAAAAAAAGTTGATATTTTACACTGAGTTTTTTTTGGACTCTATATTTTTTAAAACTGCGATCTCTTTTATTTTTTGTAGGATTAAAATGTCCTCCGCTTGAATATTATTTTCTTCCGCCCATTGTAAACACATGCTGAAGGATCGAACTGCAACTTCCGTTTTAACTTTTGGTAAATGAAACACAAGAAGTTGCACTAATCGAGGTAGCTTTTTTGAAAGTTGCACTTATAGAGTCAACCAATGCGATGATTTTTGTGTTGCGAAAATCGAGGAGTTGCGCAGATCGAGTGTTGCGTAAATCGAGTTCGTACTGTAATTTCAATTTGTTCAGGATCCATATTTGGTTTTTGGACTAATGTTCTTTTGAGGAAAGGAATATGTTTTTTTTTTACTTGAAAAAGCACTTTCCACTCTAACACTCTTTCTTCAATTTTCCTTGTCCGCTTTTACTTCTTGGTCTTTTGGTGGTGGCTTTTATTGCGCGTACTAATAATTGATGTTCAATCGATAGAACAAGTGTTCTGATTGGCTGTCAAGCGTAACGGACACACAACTACAATGCAATTATTTACAGCTTGGGTGGCTTGTCGGCAAATATAGAAATGTCTTTACGAGGTAGCAAGAATGATCCTTTCGATTTCTCGTTCGATGTTCGTAAACAAATAAGTATTTGGGCGTTGATACGAATGAAGGAACTGTATGTATAGCGAAAAATTAAAATGCCATTGTCAATGTGATGGTTGATCGTTTCTTATCCTTTTGTTTTCTCGTTTTGCATGGCTTGTATTGAGCAATTTTGTTTTGTTGGTTTTGGTGGAAATGAAATTAGCAATAAAAAGAAGTTATTTTGGATGTTTTCTTGGAGTTAGCTCAAGAGATTTTTAAATGTGCGCCAAGGGGTGTGGTTTGGTGGCTTGGTTTGTTCAGGCAATTATTTGAATGCCGTCTGGTTAAGGTTACCGCTGATTAATTTTAAATAATCAGACTATGACAAGAAAAAAAACAAACAAACAAAAGATTAACCGACGTTTTCTGTCAGTCATCCGAAATAGATACTGATAAAACAATTTGGCTTCAGTACAAAACTGTATCTACCGTTATAAACGTATGTACATACATATGTACATCGAAACAAAATTGCAGAAACTTCATCCCCAACATGGTGTGCGCACGCGTGGTTTTTTCCATATTGCCTGATAACATTTAACAAAAGTTCATTTGGACGTGTCGGTATTCCATTCTGGAATAAAACGGTATAATTTCTCCGGCGCTAGGCTTATTGCCAATAGCGTTCACTCTTACTTGTTCCAATCGCAATGCCTCAATCAGCTTAAAGATGTTAGGATGTTAGGACAAGCTAAAGAAGCTTGGAACGCTTTATGCCATGACTCAACACTGTTGTTTGTTCGTGAAAGACTGTCTAATGTTATGTTATTGCAAATCCATATGCTAATCATAAATCTCGGTTTACGTCGAGGATGACCTACACAATTATTTTCGAAATATTGTAAAAAATGTATCGGTATCTTCAAAAGAATTCAGATCATTAGCTAATTTTTCGTATTTACTTAAAATGTGTATTAGATTGCAAACAAAACAAAAAGCCACAAATTTGCGAATGCAGGAATTGTACTCCAAATCAGTTCCGTATCGAGTCTTTATTCCTAATTCCTGTACATTATGACGAATAGATTAGGCAAAATGAAAAAAGCAAACCTGTATGTATGTATGCACAGTTTTCAAGAAAGTGTTTACACAAGGTAGAAAAACAGCAATTTCTAATTTTTTATTACAAATAGACTTTATTTTATTTTTATATATTAAAATATAAATAGCATACATAAAATACTTCATTTCCCTTAATTTCAACAAAAACTAAAAAAGGCCGCAAATGTTATTGTCAACAAAGTGTTTACACATCTTAATCTTATAAACAATATTATTTTAAAAATGCAGTAACTGATAAAATTTTTCAAATTCAATATTTGGTGTGACTACCTTTAGCATCAATAACTGCCGGTAACATTCTCTTCATATGATTGATTAGCTTTTTAAGGTAATAGTTGCTGTTTTCTTTAAATGTAGGTACCCATAAATTTTTCAATCGTGTTTTAATCTGGTCTCTGGGCTAAGTATCTAGCACTTTGCTGCAGTTCTATAGCAGCCACGTCCTGACCGTAAGCCCTTTCTGCTTTGGGTCGTTGTCTTGGTAAAATTTAAATTTTGGTTTTCTGCTTCCCTCACATTAAAACCAAAACTATTGGCCCTACTCAGCAAATGAGCTTGCAAACTGGTAATCTTTCTTGGCGTCCACTGTATTATCAATGAAAACTAGGTCTCCAACCCCTTTGCTGGATATGCACGCATTACAATTGGAATGATATTCCGATTGGACAAAGCTATTAAAAGTTTCCGTCACACTGTGTTGGGTCGTTCATTTTAGGACAGCATTATTCTTGTTTCGTCGCAAAATATTACATCATCCCAATATTCTTCTGGGTAAATATTATACTTTGTAGCGAATGATAAACGTTTTTCTTTATTTTGGGTTGAAAGTTTTTTTCGTGCAACTCTTGACGAGTATTGATGTCTCAACAGCACTTGCTTTAAAGTTTCATACACCACATTCTTGCCATATCTCCCTTGACAAGGCACTCGTTGAGATTTGTGGATTTTCGTGCACTTTTTTCAACAAATAGCGTCCATTTCTTCTTGATAACTTTTTTGGCCTATCTGCCTAAATAAATATTCTCTAACCGATTTTCAAGTTCTACTCGATTGATAATGTTGTAGATAGGTTTTCTGCACAAACCAAACATATCAGCTATGTCTTGAACACTTTTGCCCTTGTAATGGTTGTACTACACAAATTGCTTCACGTCAAATGATATTCTTTTGCTAGGCATATTGAAACTGACCAATTTGCTCTCGAATTCTTACATCTGTCACAAAACAGAATATACAAAACCGCTATAACGGTATCGTTAAGAAACGATGAATAGTACGCAGCTAAAGTGGAATTTGAATAAACTGTGTAAACACTTTTTTGACAGTAAAATGTGGTCCTTTTTTAGTTTTTGTTGTTTTTTTTATTATAGTTAAATGAAATGGAGTATTTTTTATACATCTTTGAAGCATGAGATAAAAAACAGAAATTCAATAAAGTTACTAGAAGGAAGGTATGTATATTACAAGGTACCTACATACATATTACATTCCGGGCAATAATTTTCGTTTCTTTCTGCGCATACATACATATATCAAGAAATCGGAAAATGTCGGCAATTGTGACCCCAAAGTGTAATCAGTTAGTTTACATGAAAAAAATATTCTGGTTTTGATTTAATTGTCAGTATTTTTAGACAATTTAAGTTAAAAATTAATTGTCATAGAACGCGGTCACAATCGTCCGACATTTTGAACGTGCGCAATATATTACCTTGCAATATATGTATGTACCTTAACAAGAGGTGCCTCTATTGGAAATAACAAAATAGAAATTGCTGTTTTTCTACCTTGTGTTAACACTTTCTTAAAAAACATTTTGTGCTTAGTTCATCGAGATGTGTATTCAACTTGGAAATCGTAATGTCCCCGCAAACTGTATATGGGTATAAGGAAGCAAGATTTAAATGGTATTTTCTTCCGCTTTCTCAAAATCTATTATAAAATGGCTAGGTTGATAGTTATTTAATCCGTTTGAATCTAGCAATAGCTTCAGTACTCCAACATATGTACATATGTATGTTTCTTTTAATTTGGCAGTAAGCAGTAGGTATATTAATGGCAGAACTTTATTCCTGAACAAGCCAAGTATCACCCACAACTTGTAAAATATCTCCGGACAAACTGTAAAAGTCCCATCAACTAGCCAGGTCGAACATTGAATCAAAATATTTTTATCTGAAAGTGACCCGAATATTGAAATTAGCTTACTATCTTCAAAACCCGTATTAGCTAATAAAAAATTGTCATACATATGTATGTGTACAGTGCAGCCTTACTAGTCCGGACACTCGCTAGTCCGAACACTTACATAAGTAGTTCGGACACCTGTACATTTCGGACACTTTCAAAATATTACCGCTACATAAGTACATGTCTGTTGATTTTTCATGCTCTCTTACATTTCATGTCGAGCCTTCTCAGTTGCATTAAGTTTTCATTATTTTGAAGTTCTTTTGAGGATAAAACGTATTTTTGTGGTTCAGGCTTGAATTTCACACTGAAAGTTGTCTCAAAGATAATAGCACTTTTTAATATTTATTATGGCTTCTGCAAAGAAAAGGAAGCACGTAACTTTGATACTTTCTGAGAAATGTAAAATATTGGGTAATATTGGAACTGGCAAATCAGTTAGGCAAGTAGTAGTAGTACATACATACATGTATATTTAAATTATTTGTATAAGAAATTTCTATTTGTAATAAAAGGTGTTCGAAAAGTTTTTGGTTGTCCACTTTATTTTATGTTTTCTCTATAGTCCGGACACAGCCGAAACTTGATGTGTCCGGACTACCCAGGCTGTACTGCATATACATACATATGTACATAGCTGTTTTAGTTCGCAAAATTTCTGGTGGCAATCTAATCACTTACCGATTATGGGAAATAGGCATAAGCTGATGCTGACGTTGCCGAGCCCTAGAAACTATTTTCTCCGTCGAAAGAATTTTTGGAACTCAAGATATCAGGCACTGGAAACCTTACAAGAGCGGTATTAATAATAGCTCTCGGGCTATCAGTTACATATATATGTACATTGGATACTCACTGATTGTTGATTTTAATTTAGCAACTTCACACCCTTACGGTGAAGGGGCATGGTGGTGCACATCTATAGTTGTAACAACACAATCTTCTGACATCACCCGCCCACAACATTGTTCACTACTTTTCTTTTCGCATCGCCAAAAGGTCTGAACATTGTTTGACCTATATTTTAAATATATATACTCCTCACGATGAAGCTTGAGTTCACCGCCTTGTGAAGTAACATATTCTGCTGCTTGCATTGTTTATAAATTATCTCTGTGAATCAATTATTGTATTTCGGATCTGGAATCTAACAGCGCAGTTCCAAATAACCTTAATCTATTGCTTACTAAAATGCAATGAACCAAATGTATTTACTCCGAGGTAGGTAAAGTCCTTAACCACTTAGAAGTTACTGTTGCAAACAGTGACGTTTTGTCCTAGGTGGTGGACAGATGCTTCTTTGTTTGTTGACAACATGTACTTTGTTTTGTCCTCATTCACTTCAAACCAACTTGTTTCGCCTGTTCTTCAATTGCCGTAAAAGTCTCTGAGACGGCGCGCTGAGAGCGACCAATGATGTCGATGTCGTCTCCGTATGCGAGCAGATGAAGAGATTTATTAAAGATAGTGCCTTCCTTGTTAACACTTGTCCTGCGCACTATCTGATCCAACACGAGATTGAAGAAGGCTATGTTAGCGCACCTCCTTCCCGAAATCCGGTACTTTTTGGAATAGTTCGGAGGAATTGTTTCCAAATTGCACGATGCACTGTCTATTTAGCCGGGATCCCGAATTCGGCCATCGCCTTGTAGAGCTGAAGTCGATGAATGCTATCATATGCGGTATGCGGCTTTTCAAGTCGATCTAGGGATGGTGAGTCTCGATTTGAAATTTGTTGCTCATTTGCAGGATCTGGCTTAGTGCGAAAATTTGGTCGATCGCCGTCCTGAGTAAGCGGGTTCCATTGCATCGCGTGGTTAGCTATGGACCTATCACCTTTTCGGAGAGTGTGACCAATCCACTGCCACTTTCGCCGTTGTATGGTTGTGCCTTTAGGTTCATGACCCGTTCTCTGATAAAGCTGCTCAGAAAATATTCGTATTCACCTATTAATGAACTTTTGCAGCTTCCTCGTGATAGTAGCGGTCACTCTCCAGGTACGGAACGGAACGGAACAGTCGTAGCTTGGTGTTTAAGCTAATTGCATTACTACGCCAAATTGTGGATAGCATCCCAAACGCAGATTTTGCTTTGCCTATTCGGCTGGCTATATCCAGTTCGGTTCCGCCATCAGTTGAGAAAATACTCCCAAGGTATTGAAACTCTCTACTCTCTCAACCGTTTGTCCAGCAATGCATATATGAGTTGATGAATTCGGTCCTAGGCTGATCATTTTTGTTTTTGCCGAGTTAGTTTTCAGCCTAACTATGCCAGCTTCCCTCTCCACATTTGCTGTCATTTGGTGAAGGTCCATTATTCGGTGAGACAGTAGGCATACATCGTCGGCGTAGTCGAGGTGTTTGAGTTCGGATGTAAGAGTCCATCGAATTCTAACATTTCCCGTCGATACAACCGCATTTAGCATGTCGCTTATCACCAATAGAAACAATATTGGTGAAAGAATGTAGCCTTGCCGAAGCTCACTTTGGATTTCGAATTCCTCAGACAGCCTTACTCTGCGCAAAACGTGACATGTGGTTCCATCGTATGTAGCCTTCATAATAGCTATTAATTTATCAGGAATGCCTCTCCTGCGCAAGGCAAGCCAAATACATTCCCAATTGACACTATTAAACGCCTTTTCGAAATCGATGAACAGCAGGTGTAGTGGTGATCGATATTCAACGCATTGCTCGATGATGATCCGCAGTGTGTTGAGGTGGTCGACACATGAGGATCCAGAGCGATTGAGTTCTTAGCTGTTTTCGTTCGTCGATCCTTCTCCAGGTATCCTCAGAAAGCCACGCTCTATGGCTATCTTGCGATCGACTGACAATCCTTACAGCACCTGATGTGAAAACAGTTTTCACAGCGTACTAATGGTCTTGGATGGTGGCGGGCTGTAAGCTGCTGATTATTTCCGTGAGCCATGGTCCCTTAGTTCTTGGCGCACTGTGAGATCTCTCAGTCGGCCAATGTTGAACCTGGGCGTTCTCATGCCGTTGGATCTTCGAACGGCGACAGTACGTAGTTGGACAGTAGCTATCATAAGATCGTGATCTCTTGCGAACCCCATGTCCGCTCCTCGTCTGTTTCCAACGTCTAGAAGACTTCTTCTACAACGGTGACTGATGGCAAAATGGTCAATTTGGTTGGAGGTTGCTTGCCTGTCAGTTGACACCCAACTGATTTTTTGGCAGACTTTGTGCTCAAACATGGTGCCACCTATGACAAGGCGATTTGCGTTGCAACGAATCTTTCGCAGTTGTCATTGCGGTGGCCTAATCCGTGTCGTCCCATAACATGTTTGATCCCTTCGTTGTCTTGACATTCAGGTCCCCCATCACTATGACAATGTCGCCGTCGGGTGTTGAATTATACACAGCTCCCAACTGGTTGTAGAAGGTCTCCTTTTCTTCCTCAGACGAACCATCGGTGGGCGCGTAACACTGTATAATGATGACGCAACGTACTCTCGTCAACAATCTGGCCGTTAAAATCCTATCACTGTGTGGGTGCCAGGAAACTAGGCATCTGCGTGCTGTGGGTGTTAACAGCAATCCAACTCCATATTCCGAATGGTATTGCGGAATAGAGTAATACAGTGTTACGCGTTGGGGATTGGTACTCACCCGCATCTAACCACCTTATCTCGCTTAGTCCGAATATGTCCAGCCTATATCGAATGAACTCATATTCCAGTTGAAGGAATCTGGCGTTCTGAGGTCCTTCACTCTGGGAGTCAAGGAGCGTCTTCACATTCCAGAAACCAATCCTAGACCGGGTACAATAACCAAAGGTCGTCAACGTGTTATCAGTCCTTATCCGAGGCGTTGTGCCGGTTTCCCTAGCGGGCGGGTTTCGGTAACGCGGGTTGCTGGCCCAGGTTACCTAGTCTAGACTTAAGACTCTAGACAATCTCGCACTTGCAATTTTGGCCTACATGTATGTATAAGGATTTATACATGTAGTTGTCCGGGGAGCCTGCGTTCCGGGACTCTTCGATATATTTACGCAGGATCTTCTTCTCCTCTCTTCTTCTGCCTCGATACTCTTCTCTCGCTGCCCTTGTTTTGCGAGGCAACGCTTTCACGTGTGCATTTTCTGTCATCTTTTTCCGACACACGCATTCAGACCGGGTACAATAACCAAAGGTCGTCAACGTGTTATCAGTCCTTATCCGAGGCGTTGTGCCGGTTTCCCTAGCGGGCGGGTTTCGGTAACGCGGGTTGCTGGCCCAGGTTACCTAGTCTAGACTTAAGACTCTAGACAATCTCGCACTTGCAATTTTGGCCTACATGTATGTATAAGGATTTATACATGTAGTTGTCCGGGGAGCCTGCGTTCCGGGACTCTTCGATATATTTACGCAGGATCTTCTTCTCCTCTCTTCTTCTGCCTCGATACTCTTCTCTCGCTGCCCTTGTTTTGCGAGGCAACGCTTTCACGTGTGCATTTTCTGTCATCTTTTTCCGACACACGCATTCATCATCATACCAAGGGCTCTTTTTGGGTGGTGGCTGGTAGTCTATGGTAGTGTCTGCTACCTCTTTGATAATGTCGCGATACTGGTTCCACGTATTGTTAGCGTTTGTGGATGGTAAATGCACAGCGAGCGGAAAGTCTCTCGCTCAGACGCTATCTGTAGACTCTGGCTACTCCAGTCGTGCTAAGGCTTCCAACGTTGAAATTTTTTTCTGGGCGGCTTACAGCTTCTTCTCGTTGGATAGTCAAGGTCTAAATTTAGCAGCAACAAGTAAAAAATCAGAGTTGACGGTTGCCCCTCTGAAAGTTCAAACAGTCAGAATGTTGGATACGTGCCTCTCATCTATTATATTAGCATGTGGTCGATTTGGTTGGTTCGGTTCGACCATCTGAAGAGTTCCAGCTTGCTGTGTGGATTTGTAGTCTTGGAAACCTAGTGCTACTTATCACCGTATTACGAGCTGCTGCAAATCGATCAGCCGGAAGCCGTTGTCTGTTGCCGTGTCGTGGAGGTTTTGCTTTCCAATTAATCCGCTGAAGATGTTTTTCTTACCCATTTTGGCATTAAAGTCCCCGAGTATGATTTTGACATCATGAGCCGGACAGGCTCCGTAGGCTCCGTCCAGAAGGTCATAAAACTCCTCCTTTATAGAGTCTTCAACTTCGTCGGTAGGGGCGTGTGCACGTATTATACAAATGTTTTGAAATGTTGCCTTGATGCGGACCATAGCCAGGCGATCGCTGATCGGCCTAAATTGAACGTAGCTGATTTCCCACGAAGAATCCGCATCCGCATCCTGTCGGTACAAATGATTAAATTCTTGCGTGATATTTTTGCCCGTTCTGTAGCTTTGAAAATAACTAAGGCTTCTGTTGACAATGTAGAGGAATAGTTTGATATTCTCTCACTACATAGTACCCCGCCGTGTGTCGAGACAACCGCGTAGCCAGTGCCACTTTGGTTTTTTGAGCCATCTGTGAATAATGTATCCCACAAGGTTGTGCAGTATTTGCTGATTATTTCTTTAAAAAGTTGGGAATGAGACTCTTTCTATCCATTTGTTTCTTTTTTTGTCATTGTCCGATTTTTTTAAATTAATCAACAGCAACCATAAACAGTCAGCATTGAAATAATTGGTCGAATACACCAAGTCACTAAACCCCACATTGAAAATCCCTTGAACTAACTCCAAGAAAACATCTTAAATCACTTCTTACCCGTTCTTATCAACCACCAAAAATTTTGCTCAATACAATCCATGCAAAACGAGAAAACAAAAGGATAACAAACGATCAACCAACCAATTCCAAAAATCATATTGACAATGGCATTTTAATTGTTCGTTATACATTTCCTTCATTCGTATCAACCCCCAAATACGTATTTGTTTACGAAACTCGAACGAGAAATTGAAAGGATCATACTTCCCAACCAAATGTCCTGTGACCAGTTGTTAGCCATGTCGATTTGTCTGTGACCAAATGATCTATGACGACTTGTCCCATGACCATATACATATGTATACTCGTATATACCCGTCCCCATTCATTATTGATAATATATTGCATACTTCTTCTAGTTTTCGAGCTTCATGTGCCAAAAAGATTGCATATACATATGTAGTGTTGCAGTAAATGAAATTGACGAAAATATACAGCATAATCACAGGCTGCGCTAGATCTCAGCAAAAGTTTGAGAGGCAATAACTATTGTCTTATATTTAATGTAGTCTGCTAGCTGGCGCTAATATTTAATAAATTTTTCTTACGTAGAAGAAACAAAACCAAATATCTATTTAAATGTATTTCACAGTTTGTTTCAATGGTTTGATTAGTTCTTCACGTTATCATTACTTTTAAGAAGTGATGTTTATGCAGAGTGTGCAATTGCAACTTCAAATGTGTAAGCGTAGACTGCCACCTGATATTACTGGTTAATTTTTTACAAAATTCAAACCACATGTCATTTCCATACTATTCAGAGGAAAAGTAAATTATTGAATACATAAACAACAACTCGTAATACTCAACAAAAGAATAATGTACAAAATATGAATTCGGTTTTATTCTCATATTTTCTCATCGAAAGTATTCATGTGTACTTACTACCCACCCTTAAAAATAAGCTCTTAGCCAAAATCTGGCAGTCACTTTTGTGAACTGTCAAATGCAAACATTGTAGAAAAAATTAAACATGGCGTCGCATTAAAATGTCTTCTGTCTTCTCGTAGAATTTTGTTATTTGATTGTAGATTATTTCTTATTTATACGGTGTGCATTTTATAAATATTTATTCAAAACCCGAGAAATGCATAAGTTCATAAGTTAAATAGATGCAATTTCAAAAATGGCATTGGTGACAGTGCAAAGATCGCCTAGTGTTACTGGTTCTCCACAATGTTCCAATTCGGTAAGCGAAAGAAAAAAAAAAAAAACCAACCTCCCTGTGAAAATTTTTGTTCCTCCTTTCATTTTATCGTTACCAAAAAAGGAAACAACTTATTTACGCTTAATCCCACCACGCCACCAGCGAGTAATTTTCGATGGAATGGACAATAACGCGATTGTGTCCCAGTAGTTAATAATATTCTTTTTTTTATTTTGCATTTTTGTTTTGTTGTACGCACAATAACAATACGCCTTTCGCATTTTCCCCCTATCATTGCCTTTGTTCCTTGCCAAATGTGTGAAAAAATAAGAAATGCGGGGGGAAGACAGTGACGGAAAACGATGTTTTACACCATACACCATACGGCAAACGGATACGAGTTTTCTATTTTCCTCAGAGTTTTCGCCTTGACTAGAGAAAAAGAGTCTAAATATATACGCCTAGTGCTATGTGTGCAGACGAGTGTGTGTTTATTAAAATTGTTCTTGATTATTCAAGGCAAAAAATTTTGTTATTAATAAAATGTGAGGCAGCGCCGCCGCCGCCACCACCGACACTGCCAGTTGAGTCTCTTGCATGTGGAAAATTGGAAAATGTTTGTCGTTGTTTTTTTTTTTTTTAAAAGAGGCCTTATGCGCAGTCCTGTTTGGTCTTTATTTTATATAAGACAATGTATGTTTAGTTTACACATTTCATTGAGAGTTCCAAGAGCGCATTTTATAAATACACATTGAAACGCAAAATGTCCAAGGGTTGGTTGTTAATTACCGGCGGACAGGTTCGCAAAATGCCAGATAAATAATATTTTGATGATAATTTCGTTAAAAATGGAAAATCGTGTGAGTTTTAAAAATAACTCTTAGTAAACAAAGTGTTTTTATGGACAGCTAGAAAGCCAATCATATGAAAGGGGGTTTTTTCGGAGGCTACTTAATTTGGTTAGACGGCAGTGTTGAAGTGAAGAGTCCAAAAAAATGTATTATTCCGACAATAGGATTAAATGTCTCGGTGTGAGTGGGTTCCAATAATCTTTGTGACTATAGTGACAACATGCCTGACATTCCGAAAGTATTCAAAACCGTGCAAGTAACGAATCCTGTAACTAATTCAGTGATAACAAATTGATGAAGCCATTGATTGGATGCACAGCCTACCGCTGTCCTTTTTAAATACCGAAATGTTGTGGTACGACAAACATTTGTGCCCAAGGCCAAGTCTGTTGAACAGCATTAGCTACCTCCCTCTCGGCCAACTCCCACAGTGGCACTTAAAACAATGTAGCATATCCTTCGTTTGAACATCTATGTGAAAGAGGTTGAAATGAAGTCGGCGCTGCGACTAAGGGAGTTATCGCAGTGTTATACCAGCGCTACATGGCAAAAATATACAATTCCACAAACATTCTTAGCTGACAGAATTTAGCAGAGAACATAATTATTTATAATGCTGCACTGAAACTTTACACTGATGCAGCTAAGACATGCGAAAGTGTAGGAGCTGGATTTTTAGACCACCAGATTATTCCTACGTATTCCAAGTGGAAATTTTTGTGAAGCCGCTAATTGGTTGTCGATAAGATCGGTATCGAGTGCGGATATTGTCATTTACAACAGTCAGGCAGCTATAAATGCCTCTAATCACCAATAATAGGATCTAAATTAAATTAAAACATTATTGCACATCTCTGAACGAGATATCGAATAATTATAATCTCACTCTGTCGTGGGTTCCTGGTCATTCAGACCCTTTCTAATACAAAATGATTTAAATGAAGTCTGCTCACTGTCCACACATAACAATATGTGCTTAAATGTTAAGAAATATAAAGTTATGTCCTACCACAGAAAACTTCGTTTACTTAGACTTATTATCTAGACAATGCCTTGATCAAGTATATTCTATGTGACCTCGGAGTGGTTCTTGATCCAAAATTGAGCTTAAATGATCACATTGATGTCATAATTGATGAAGCTTCGCTGCTTTATTCATAGTTGATCGTATGATGTATTCGTGCGCACAATCTTAGACTATTGCAGCAGCTTGTGGTGCCCTAGCTATTCTGTCCACATTGATCGTATTGAGCTCTTCGTCCTCTTCCCTGGAACAGAAACCTGTATCTGCCTCCCTATCTAGATCGCTTGCTCCTTCTTTATCTTCCCCTGAAGCGTAGATCAATTACAAACGTGATGCCTCTTTTTGAGCTATTAAATGTATCCATATATGTATTCTCCTACACTTCTTGGCATTATAAATATAGACCAGGGCACGAGGCCTTTAAGACGCATCAAATTTTTATCCACGCGCTACATTACCGTTCCACCACGCAAATATAAAATGTCGTAATTTTGATACCTACGATCTTACTAGGCAGATGTGGCGACATCTAAGCAGACCCAAGACAACAAGTCTGTTACTCATCAGCAGACCATGCATAGGTACCCTGATCAGACTATTGACAGGCAAGCTTTAAGGTTTGCTCCATCTGGCCTGCGTTATCCTCAGCAGAAAGCAGATTCTGGGTTAATACTTTTTCAAGAATTTTTGAGATATTGCCGATTCGGATATCAATAAAATCTGGAAGCTAGTCCAACAATCAAAATAGTTCCAAGAGTAACGGAAGTGACCGCCTCGTATGGAAACACAATGCATCTCTCCTGATGATTGAATCCTACCGTAAGCAAAGATAGCCACCACCTAATCAAAAACCTAAAAATCTAGCTTATGTTGTAACCAACGCTGTCGTTTGTGAAGTCGTTTTCGAGAGTTGTAAAAGGTTTTTCATAAGGAGCACCCATTTTTTTTTTTTTGAATAAAAGAGCTTGTGTTGTAAGATATCAAATTTATTTCAGGTTAAACCGCTTGCACTAGTGAATGCAATGGAAGCTATTTACCATGACTTTCGCCTAGAACAGGTATATCTAAAGTCTTATTGGTATAGACCATGGACTTGACATAGCCACAAAGAAAAGTGCAAAAGCATCAACTCTCACGAACCAATTGACTTACACGGCGACCAATTGGCTGGTTCATTTCTGAAGATAACACGGTCACCGAACTTCGACTTCAATGACTCGATTATTTGGTCAGCTGTGTGGCATGTGTCGCAGTCTAGTTGAAACAACATAGTGCTCCAAGTCCTCTTCCTCGTCTTCCAAATTATCCCAAAAATAGTCAGTCAACATCGTCCTCTAGCGATCTCCATTGAGTGTGACTGTTGGCAGCACGAAACCAGAAGCAGTATGGGCCCACCAGAAGAATAACCACTCCCGCAAAACCCGCACAAAATATCAATTTTTTGTAGGTGTAATGGCATTTCGTGAATGGGTTCGGGTTGCCGTCTTGCCCAAATGCAACAATTTTACTTATTAACGAAGTTGTTGAACCAGAAACGGGTTTCATCGATGTGAATAATTTGCGAAGAAAATCGTTCGTAAAGTTGTCGTAATTAAATGCGAACTGATAAAAAAAAACCAATTTGGATAATTTGCAAACGTTGTTGAAGCGTATACTTTTCCATGATTAAATATCACCTATAGACAAGTTGATGGAGCTTAAGGACTGTGATTCGAAGATCCTCTTTCCTGGAACATTATTGTCCATTCGCTCGGTGTGGCCTACCCAGTGTAGTCGACGTGTGTTGGCTTTTAAAACCCCTAGTGAGCGCTCCCGTTGGGCTATTAAGAGCTCATCCGCCACCAGTTCATTTTCAAACACCTAAGTTGTTCCCGGAAATTTTTATCAGCCTTAACTCCAAAACTGTCGAAGTAGCCTAGATAAAGTGTATTTTCTGTTTTCGTTTGAAACTATGACTGCATCGTTGACTGCAATACGGGAGACGCTGTCGTGTTCATGGTGCGGCTATGTCGTCTCTTATTCAACATAAGGTACTTATAGGTAAAATAAGCACAATTCATGTGTGTTAACAGTTATAAGACTAGCCATCGCCAAGTTGATGCAAGTCACTGTCTACCCTATTCCTACAGCATTCAGTTACAGTTAATACATCGCAAGAATTAAGTAAACAAACTAGAACCTACCCAATATGGAAAGCAAATCAGAATGAAAACACTTTGGGGAAAGGTAGAATGGAATCATTTCCGTTTCTCTAATTCTCTCACTTCCGCCTATTAATCCCAGTTCGTAATGAAATAAGGGAATGCAGCTTCCTGTTGATTCCCCTTCGTTCATTATTACTTGAATCCAAGCATGGATACGGCCTACCTTCCCTGGAGAAGGTACTTTACTACTCATAACCCTGTGAAGGTATTATCCCCACGACCGAGAACCATCATGTAAATATGATTCAAAAAATTCAAGAGAAATCATAGAGTTCGGTAGATATTGAGATTGAACATGAGTTTCGCTTGTATATGCGAACCACACAAAGTTCGATACTGACTGCCAATGAAGCATTTGGCTACTAGGCCGACGATGAACTGAAGTCGCTACTTGGTGTATTTAGCACTGGCAAGTCATTACCCTACAAAAACTACAAATTAAAGGAGAATGTTGTCGGTGTTGTTCTTCCTCAGCAACCTTGTCAATTTAGTCCGTCGGTCTCAATAAGCTGTCATAAACTGGGAATTTACCAACAATTACTGTGATGGCGGAGAAGTTTTCCGAGTGTACCAATGGATGAAGCAAGTCGGAGACAACTGAGGATATGTATATGGGTCAGGTTGATTTGTGCACCATTAGTACCCTTAATTCTGTTGCCAGGATCTCTGGTTTCGTGAGTTTATGTACATATGTTGGTGGGTATCGGTACATCACCCAAATGCTTTAATTTCTACTCCTATGGAGTGTATTATGAACTCGAGTGTAGACTATGTGCTGATCAAAAAATTGTGGTTTACCTACAGGATCAACATACACTAATGTTCACCAAGAAATAAAACTGTAAAAGCTTAGGCTTATAAGCTTCAAGTTGCGTATGTATACTTATAAACAATGTGTTTATGTCGACAAATTTCCCTTTTACCTTTTACCACTTCAATTTAACATTAAAAGCTCTCTTCAGTGAGCTCAAAGTGTTGGTCCACAAAGCCCTACGATCACAATTCACTATGAGAGGAATACGGCCAAAATAATTTTCAAAAAGAATTTCAGGATACGGATTCCTTGCAGGGGTGGTCTCCCTCCTGTTGGTAGATAGGGGTAAAAACCCGTTTAATTCGTTTGAATTTGAGAAACCATCCGACTGTTTTCTAATGAAGAGGAAGTGCAACTGAATCTTGTACTCTTGGGCATACATATGTACATATGCAAGCTTTTTAGGTAAATTTTAAATTTATATAAACTTCAGTATATCTGTTCCTCTTTTATGTTTTAGAAGTCCGATAGACATATTGTTATTTAATACCAGCCGTAGTAACGGCTCTTAAGAAATGCGCTTCATTCTTTCGTTGCCATAGATATTATCCTGCCGGCTGGATGTGATTTGATGGCTGCCGGGCCATTGTTATATATGTAGATATCGGATTAGGTTAGATTCAAGTGACAACCAATTAACAGATGGAAGCATATCAGTAGCAGCTTGAAAAATTGTGAAGCAACGTTTAAGAAGCGGTGAATATCTAGGTTCTTTGAAAACACTGAAACACACTCAGTGCTTGGCTTTAAAACAATGTTTAAAAATTAACAGCATGTTCTTATATAGAACATCTCTTCCACACTGTATTGTTCAGTACAGAGTGTTTATACGTTGCAGTTTGCGTTAAATACTTGTTCGATGGGCAGATAGTCAGTGCCATTGGAAAAAAAGAAGGGCGTGATTTTTCTGCTGATGTCAATAATACATCTGTTTCATTTACTCTTCAAGTATCGCCATACTTTATAAACTCATTCTTTTATTTGTATTATCTTAATTTGAGCAAAATAACTGTGTGAATAATTCCCCAAAGAACAATCGCCCAACATCCGAAAATCAACTATCGCCCAGGGTAGGTAGGTTGAGGGTGACTGGAACTACGGAAGTGCAGCTTCACTCAGATCTCAACGGATCCATTATGTTCCCCGGTGTGGAATACCTGAAAATAAGGAAACAAAAGAATTAGTCCAATATGGATACGGCGGGAGCAGCCCTCCCGAACTTATTTATGATGAATTTTAGGGTTGTTTAAGGCGGCGTGTTTGCTAGTTCGCTAAAGTAAATGAAAGATACTTTTCAAAGGATTGTGTATCTGATTCCGTTGAAATATCTACCTCTGTGTTGCCACAGCCTCTGAATAGGTCTGTGGTGGTGATACTCATTCTTCTAATATGGGCCGCCAGTGAGTTGTGGGGTGTAAGGATACCTGTATCCAAAGGAAGAACTGTATAATATGATTCATTTCAGACGGATTGTAATTTTTCTGGATGTTTTTAATTTATTTTGATCCATTACTACTTTAAATTTGAAAACGAATAACTGTATGTAAGAAAATGTATGTACATGATAAAGCAAATTTTGGGAACATTGCCTGGTGAATTCTTATATTTTCATTTTCTTCTACATATTACAAGAATTATAAGATCTATGATCGGTCTTAAAATCAATGCTTTAAACCTATTTTTTGTAAGATAACATGCAAAAACAATCAATTTAACTAACATTAAGAAAGAATGATTGATGAAAGATTGGTTTCGTCAATGAGTCGAAGCATAACTCAAAGTTAATTCACCGTTGATTTGATTTTAATGATGAGTGTGTAAGTACTTAAAGATACGTCTAGCGCACAAACTATCGATAAACGAAATATCTCTTTATATCCTATCCTAAGGGTATATTAAATTTGATTCAAGATTCATACCTTGGCTTTTGAGAATATAAGTGTAATTTTTTTTTGAAATCTGCCACTAACGTTCGAAGTTATCGTTGTAGTGCAATAAGAAAAATGCATATACGGCAATTTTTTCCTTTTGGTTGCTCCATATGTATCTGTACGAATAATATGTTACGCATTATTCTATTTTAGGACGGCGAGGCTGACGAAGACGATGGCGGCAAATACGAAAGAAGGTAATTTGAAAAATTTTACATATTATATAAAATAAAATTAAAGTACTATAAATCTGTCTTCGTCTAGTGAGTGCTTCTTTGCTGGAAAGGGCACAGCATTGGTGTTGGCCCTCAAAGACATCCCACAATATGCCGAACGTCGGCTAAGTACAGATTCAACCAGATCCACCAATAGCACTCAAAGCAATAACTCGGATATTCAACAGCACCTGCAGTCGATGTTCAATCTGCTAAGACATGAAGAAACTCTTAAAATGGTACATAAACTTTTTTTCGGCCAAAAGATTATCAAATCTAACAATCTTTATCACTTCAAGGCTGTTAAACTGGAATCCCAGCGACCAAATCGTACTCGTTATTTAGTTATTGCATCGCGCTGTTGTTTTAGACACGGCTCCGAGAAGAAAAGTCGAGTATCATCACGTTGCCAGCCAACTAAGTGTGGAAAACAACAAATAAACGATACTAAAACTCATGACCATCACCTACACTCACAAACACAGGACAACAACAATGGCAACAAACAACAAAACGCTTCTTCGGAATCAGACGATATCTTAGACAAGCGAAGAGCAGCAATGAGTAATCAACTGCTCTCAACAAATCGTTGTTCAAAATCCGATTCGGATAAATATGAAAATTGTGCGGAAGATATAGAAGAATCATGCTTACTAGGTATAGACTGCAATGAGAAGACCACAATTGGCCTGGTTGTTCCAATACTTGCTGATACAACAATTCATCTAGATGGTGACGGGTTTGTGCATTTGACTATTATCATATATACTCGCGTACATTATATAGCATTTTACATATTGAAATACTTACATTCTTTGTTTTTTTTTTTTTTTTTTGTGGATTCAGTGTGAGCGTATTTGGAAAGACACACATTTTTAAACCAGTTTCTGTTCAAGCGATGTGGTGGGTACATGAAAAAAATAAATGAAATATTGAAATCTGAATGTATTTGCTTAATTTCTAAAGGTCGGCATTACAAACGCTTCATAAAGTATCTCAAAAGGCTCGTGAGAATAATTTTTATCCCGGTGGACCATCACACGATTGGTTGACGAACTATGAAAGTCGTATTGAGTCCGATCAGTCATGTTTAAATGAATGGAATGCCATGGATTCTATAGAAAGTAGACGCCCTCCTTCGCCTGATGCCATAAGAAACAAGTAAGTTGCATATTTTTCATGGAATTTTAGTTTTGTTTAGAGAACGAAAGAAACGTTATCCGAGAGATTCGCTATTTCTCAGAAGTTGTTTCCAAGAATAATAAAAACAAAACCAATGTCCCTAGTACTATCGCGACAAATAATTAATTAGAAGACCTTGAATATGTCGACAATGTGTTTTTCTTTAAAAATTGAATAAATCAAAATGACTGAAATCGTAATCGAACGCTTTACTGAACCACTGAACTCGATACAGTCCATTGAACAGTACATCAAATATTCTCGAATTACAATCTCAGAAAATCCAGAGTCTAGTTACTCATGATAATTTCCTTTAAAAAACAAGTTTATGTCAATTGGCAACAATATGGCATTCGTCATCAGAAGGTTTAAGAGCTTACGACTACCAGATATCATATGTATGTATGAGTGCGTATAGGACTAAAAGTTCTTTTGATTGGTGTCTGATAGTATCATTCAAACACACTGAAAAAAAGGTGTTGTTTGGGGATTGAACCTGGAACCCCTCGCTCTGTAGTCCAACGCACTAACCATTTGAGCTACGGCGCACATGATCAGAATCTATAATTGTAAGTTTGCCATGTCTCTGGTTGTCATTTAAACAAAAAATAATTCAAAGACATATTTGGTGCGACAGGCCTATGGGCCTAACTTTGCACAACCATTTGTGTAGTGGTTGAGAAGCTTTTTCATGAGGGTTACCTGAAAATCGAACACTATGTACTTACCACTGAACCACGGCACCAACCGTCGTACATATGTATGTATACAAATTTTTGCGCGACAGGTCCATGGGACCCAGGGCCTAGCTTCTCACAACCATTCGTGTTGTGCGTGTTATATTCTTCACATGAATGGAAGGGCCCTACTGTTTAATGCCGTGATCGAAGGGTCATTTTTGTATTTGAGAAGCTTTTTCATGACAATTATACTCAGATGTTTGTCAGACGCTCGCGAGAGGTGGGGCCGTGAAAGAAATTTTAGGTGTTGTCTGGGGATTGAACCTGGAACCCCTCGCTCCGTAGTCCAACGCACTAACCACTTGAGCCACGGCGCCCACATGTATGTATATCGAGTATTATAATCAACTAGCTCTCGATTCGGCAACCAGTACTACCATATGTAGAAGGACAGGTCCGTGGGACACAGGGCCCAGCTTATCACAACCAATTGTGTTGTGCGTGTTATATTCTTTACACGAATGGAAGGGCCCTACTGTTGCCGTGACCGAAGGGTCATTTTTGTATTTGAGAAGCTTTTTCATGACAATTATACTCGGATGTTTGTCAGACGCTCGTGAGAGATAGGGCCGTGAAAGAAATTTTAGGTGTTGTCTGGGGATCGAACATTGAACCCTACTCACTAACCACTGGAGCCACGGCGCCCTCCAAATTATTCTTGGGTGTCATAAACAAAAAACATCTGAAGGGCTTAAATGAGAACCGTTTTCACGTCAGTTACACACGTAGTGTTAAAATCGTTAAAAACACTTTTTTATTTAGTTTACTCTAACCTTGACCTTCCGCTCAGCTGATTAGTGATACTGATTTTGCTATCTTGTGTTGTTTTACAAAGGACACCCAATCCTACAGCTACAGATAGTGAGAAAACTTTTCAACTCTGCTAAATGCATGAAGAGTTGGGACAAAAATAGGTTCGCTTCTACAGAATACAATTTATATTGTTGACATGTTAGTAGCGGCACGAATCCATAAGCTTCTACACATCGGACCGTATGGGTACTTTTAGAACCTACAGGTTAATTTCACAGGTTCGTTTACTCGTGTTCTCCACAAGTACCCGATGCATCTGAACATAGGGTCGGAATTGCTAGTAGAGCAAATAGTTTATCCGGTAAAATTTTCAGCTCCCGGCGGTGATGGTATATTTCCGGTGGTTTTACAGAAGGTATTTTTTTTATCTCATCCTGCCGGGTATGATTACTTTATTTAGAGCCAGCTACAACAACTGGGGTTACATCCCAACTACCTGGAGACAGGTAAATGCAATCTTTAACCATTTGTTCACAAAACCATGGAGAGACACATTGACGTTCATATTAGAGGCCGTCTAGATTTGTCTATCCCTTTGCACCTTAAGCCAGTTTGCATAGAAAGGAAAGGTGCTCTTCATTATCTTGTGAAGAGGATAGAAGGAACTTTTCGTTCCAAGGAAATAGCTCTGTGTGCATTCCTTGGCATTGAGGGCGCATTCGATAACACTGGCTACGACTCAATACCAAGAGCAATTAGTAGCAGAGGTATCGAGAACTCGACCGATCAATAGATAAGGGCCATACTTGAAAGTATAATTATTACTTCTTCCTCTGGGGAAATGTCTGTGTCTGAAACCGCAGTTAAAAGGTTTCCCCAGGGAGGAGTTCCTTCTCCTCTTATGTAGTCACTAGTCATCGACAATCTTCTAGTCGATCTACCGAGATCAGGCTACAACTCCATTGGTTATGCGGATGACTTTGCGATGTTAGTTAGTGGCAAACATAGCACGACCATTTCGAGTACATATCATGCAATGTGCTTTACTACACGTGTTAGAATTGTGCAGCAGAGAAAGGACTATCCATCAATCCTTGCAAAACCGTTCTAGTGCCTTTTACAAAAAGAAGACTGGTCAATCTAGGACCACTATCAAAGGCACCGCTTTAATATATTCCACTGAGGTTAAATATCTCGGCGTTATCCTTAAGAAACGGCTTAGCTAGAATTCTCAAATCAACTCCGCCAACTCAGAAGCTTCAGAGAATTGCCTTTCTCGGTATTACGGGACTCCTAAGACAACTGAAAATTCTTGACTCAATTCCCAATGGTGTTCCGGCACTGGATCCCAGAGGTATGATATGATTCACTGACGGATCGGACATTGAAACTCGAGCTGGAGCTGGCGTATTACCGCTGTATACCTATGTAGTTATATATTTTCGGTGGATGTGGCTCCCAGGTACTACATTATCCGCTGACTGCAGCATATGATTTATTCAGGCATTTTCTTTGCTCTTCTCATATTACATTACAATTAGAAATAAAATAAATATTATGGAATCAGAACTTCAAGACATAATTTAACTTAGATTTCGCTTTTACAGACCAAGAGAAAAGGAGGAAACGCAACGTGTTATTAAAACGAAGCTGAAAGAAATTATGATGTCTGTCGATTTAGATGAAGTAACATCCAAATATATTAGAGGCCGTCTTGAAGACCAACTAGATATGGACTTAGGAGAATACAAATCATTTATCGATGAAGAAATGCTCATTATACTTGGCCAAATGGACGCTCCAACAGAAATCTTTGAGCACGTATACTTAGGTTCTGAGTGGAACGCTAGCAATTTGGAGGAGTTACAAAGAAATGGGTTAGTATTAAATAAATTAAAGCACAAATTATATCTAAAGCAAATTGAATTGTATTGCAGAGTACGACATATATTGAATGTTACCAGGGAAATCGATAACTTTTTCCCCGGAATGTTTGACTATTTCAATGTACGAGTATACGACGACGAGAAAACCGATCTTCTGAAGCATTGGGACAATACATTCAAATACATTACGCGTGCCAGGTCGGAAGGCTCAAAAGTACTAGTACATTGTAAGATGGGGGTAAGTCGATCAGCGTCTGTGGTAATCGCCTATGCCATGAAAGCATACAATTGGAAGTTCGAGCAAGCGATGCAGCATGTTAAAGAACGCCGTAGTTGCATTAAACCAAATAAAAACTTCGTTACCCAATTGGAAACCTATCGGGGGATGTTGGATGCCATGAAAAACAAAGAAAAACTGCAGCGCAGTAAGAGTGAGACGAATCTAAAAAGCACAAAAGATGCCAGACTTTTGCCGGGCAGCGAACCTACACCGATCGTCCAAGCTTGGAATCAATCAAAAAAATCTGCTAGCGAAAAGCAGCGCAAAGTGATGCGGCGCTCAAGTAGCACTTCACCAAAAAGCATACAAAGCGCCATTGTAGTAAAACAACAGAGTCAATCGCTGGAAAACCTTACCCCCGAACGAAGTGTGGCCGATGAGCCTAAAAATGTTCGCTTTCCCGGCAGTAATGGCGAGAACTATAGCGTAACACAGAATCAAGTCTTGCATATTCAGAAAAATACTCCTACCACATCTGTGAAGACAATTGTTAGCGGATTGGAATCCAATGACAAAAAAACAACAGAAGACAGGAAATCGCTTAACCTCCAAATTGGTCGATCCATTTCAGTCGAGGGATCTCGTACAGACACTGATGATGCTCCAATGAGCGGTAAAAACCACGGAAGTCCAGTGTGGACATCATCCGCCAAGATAATCACGCAAACGTCGAATTTATCATCAACCATATTGGACGACCCATCGTCAGTTGTCCATCGAAATACTGGTCGACACTTTCATCGACGGGAGAGTGGAGATTTGTTTTCATCACATGTGGATAATGTTTTTGACAAAGAGGAAACGCATCAAACTCGCAAAACACAATCTTGGGCAGCTAACAGCGTTCTGATGGATCAGTATATACCGTCACGACAAAGCTCTAACAGCAGCGTTGACTCAGCTGTAGTTTTAGGTTACCCAGGCGAGCGACGTGAGCTACCCTCCCGGCATTCGTCTTGGGGATCGGGAGATAATCGGGTAGTGCCATCGCGAAACAGTTCGTGGGGCTCCTATGACACCAATCGGAATACATTTCACCACTCTGCCATTTTCGAAGGTCAAATTCATAACCTAACTAACAAGACTGCCAAAAAAGATGACATCGCTTGCAACACTGGGACGGTGAAAAGAACGAAACAGAAACTAGCAGAGTGTACAGTATTAAAGAAACGATGTCAGGACAATGCAAAGCAAGGCTCTAACACCAGCAGCACGACCACGACGACGACAACCATTACCACGACCAGCGGTAGTATTATGCTTGGTCTTACAGCTAATAGATCTTTAAGTAGTAGTAGTTGTAGCAATAATAACACTAGTAAGAGAAGCTCGAATTTATTCCGTAGTCAATCGGCCGCATCGAGGCAGCGTTACCATTCTAGTAGATGTAACAGCGAGGAGATAATTTTGCCCGGTAATACTGACGTGCGTAGTAGCACCCAGGAATTGTCTGCTTCAGCCCCAGATTCGTATACGATGAGTGACATGGAGAGTTCCTCTGATGTTTCCACCGCAGGAATAATTAGCAGAAATACCGGCGGTGGGAACATGATTTCTACTACGAAAGAAGAATCCACCGATGAAAAAATCTCCGGAAATGTACAAATTCTGAAGAAAAATTTTGAGGCGAAAGCAACTTCCGGATCAGGACCAAAGAAGGGTCAATCACTGCCGTCGTCACCTGTAGCGCAACACTGTAGTGAACCTGTCTCTTCTGAATCAGGCAATCTAGACTCCGAAAACGCTTCGGTTGCGACTACCGTTACCAGTTCTTTAGTTGTCACACCCGTCTTAAGTAATACAAGCAACATCATCACTAGCGAACCCAAAGATCGTAATGTAAAAGGCTTAGTGAACAAGTATCAGTCAAGCAGATCTCATTCAAATCACTACTCACCATCAACATCGTCATCAGTAATGCCATCATCAGCAATAACAACCACAACAGCAACACTCCCATACAAAGCACGTCCTCGTTCCTATTACGAAAGTCGAAGTTATTGCTCTCCTGCGACAGTCTCGCAAAACTACAAGGATTTAAATTCATCCTCAACCGATGGCAATACTACGATTGTTAACAATTCTGGTCTAATTGCAAAGGTGCATGACTACCATACACGGCCTCCGGTGCCTCCATTATTAAAAAATCACACAACCGATGCCACCACCACACACCATACCATGACAGATAGCATTTTAACTCAAAATCTGAGCTGCAACTACCGACGAGTGCAACAACACGGCAAAACTCATCCTCTCGCTAGACTTAGTTTACCAAAGCAACGTTTCAACGCAGCCGCTTATAATACAATGTAAAGAAAACAAGAAAAAAATATCTTTTTTTCATCTTCGCATAGCTACAAATACAAGCCACACACACCCGTACACAGTTTGACATTAGTGACCCTGCCGCCCAGCCGCCTTGCTCCCATTGTTTTTACTCTTTGCTCGCGCACCTGTCCCTTGCCCACCACTTCCTTTTTGGTAATAATACATATGTCCCATTTCCTATGTAAATGTATAGCATTGATTTGTTTACTCTTAATATTATTAAAATTAATTATTATATTTTAAATTCAACCTCTAGCGCTTACCTAATTGTAAGAAAATTAAAAAAAAAAACAAACAAACAAAAACTTGTACATATTGTAAGATTTTCTATTTTTATGTTTGTATAATGAAACCAATGGTTTTTAATTAAAAACTCCAACTGAAAAAAACGCAAAAAAATATTTTAATTGTTTTTTTCAAGTATGATGTAGGTATTTAAGTTTAAAACCCCATGAGTGTGAATGGAGACGATTTATGAAAATAATGATTGGGCAGAAAATAAAAAATACATAATAGGTTTTGGCATTCCCGAAAACAGGTAAACTACATAAACTGTGGTATCTACACAATATACCGCATGTGCATTGCAGTTGAACAGATAACCACAGAACAATATATATACATACATACATATATATTGCTCTCAAATATTCTCTCAAGCATTCAGCATTTCGTAAAAATGACGAATGATGTAATGTAATAAGTTACAGGAGCTCCCGCATCAACGAATAAAAGATCTGGAACCTGGTTTCAATACAATCAAAGACTGACATATGTAACTTAAGAAAAAAATATAAAAAAAATGCTTGTTCCGCCCATTTCGACTTAATTTAGGTGTCTTACTCCTTTCCCCTCCTATTAGATAAGTATTCATAAAGTGAGAGTTTTCAGGAGTTCAATAAAGGGTGCTTTCTCAAATGCAGCACTGCCTGCTTTGTAAATCAGCAACTATTCGTAAATGCAAACGCAAAATGAGAACAGAACGCATTACGTTCCGAAATGTACTGTGAACGAATATACTGCGCAAACAAAAGCAACTAACGCATCGTGATCTAGCACGATGCAAATAATATTTGTTTTTGCTACCCTTTTTGGTTTAGTTGAAATATATTTCATGAATATTCGGTTGCCACCAGCACCACAATTATTTAGTAAATGATTAATTATCTGAGTTGCAATTAATTTGTTATACATTGTTTCAAATTAACAAAAAAGAAATTGTGCGCATCGCATAGCATTCTAAATTGCCATACTTCAAAACGCAACAGAATGTGCATCGCATTGTGAAAGCATCGTGTGTTTGCATCATTGCATTGTTAAATACTTAACAAAAACGGTCTTGCTTATGCGTCTTAATCGTAAACGTCATATGCATGCATTTGTGACACCGTAAGAAAATCTTTTTAAGTAGGTTTTGAATTCGAAAGCTGATAAATGCGTTCATATAAGGGGTATTTCGGTACCTAAAGTATTTTATGAGGTCTAGGTTAGATTCGGTTGGCAGGCTGCAGCAAGTGCAGTCAGGCTTAGTCCAGAATAGGCCCATTGTGATACCACATGATCTAGTGTCCTCAATCTATCCGTTGAAGCAACATGAACGTATTATAATACGCTGGAGTCGGGTAATGCTTAAGCAAGTTCGCCAAGGTTGTCGAAGAAGTACTCTCCTAGATATAGTTTTCCTTGATTTAAGAGAGCTTGGCAGGTGAAGAATAGTCTCTTCCTCTTTACCGGGAGATCCAGCTCATGATACAGTTGGTCGTATGCAAAATGCTTTCGCTCAGACTCAAATCTCACTTTTTATAGCTTTAGGTCGGGTTCGTATGCAAAAAGAAAATGAGATGCATCTCAGAGACCGAGCTTTTGCTAAAAGACTGAGATAGATCTCATGTTTTGATTTCTCGTATGCAAAAAACTAAGCAATGTCTTAGAACAATGAGGTAAAGCTCCTAAAAAGTCAAGACTGGAAATTGGTGGTCTCATTAGGCCCAAGGGCTATAAATTATAAATTTTATTCGGCATAACTAGATTGGACAACTGATCATTTTCTCCAATACAGTGAGGATTTTTGCGGAGAGAAAATTAATAATCTAACCAGTATGATGGTTTTCTTAAGATTCGTTAAAAAGTCAATCTAGCGTTTTCAGAGTAGTAAGTGAAGCTACAACATTAGATCAGAAATCATACGAAGAATTACGCTTGCCAATCGCTGTTTCATTGGTCTAAGAAGTCAATTGAGTAACGCCTTGTTAAGAAACACTAAGCAGACTCTATATAAGATCCGCATTATCCCAGTCCAGCTGCATGACACAGAGGCATAGACGTTAACGATGGCGGATGAAGATATTCTTGGTCGTTTTGAACCCAAAATTCTTCGCACGATTTTCGGTCCCGTTAGCGTTGACGGGATTTGGAAGAGGAGATTTAACAGCGAACTATACGAGCTGGTCAGAAAAGTACGCATCAATCGTCTAAGATGGCTAGGACATGTAGAGTGAATGGTGAAACGCTCCGGCCCGAAGAGTCTTCGAATCCAACCTGGAAGGACAACGCTGTAGAAGGCGACCTACTAAGTAAATAAGTAAGTGAAGCTAGAATCCATCTGGAATGAATCGTATGATACCCTTTTCTTCTTATATAGTTCTAATACAGTAGGCATGGCGTACTACATACATCTTTTATAAAATTACAACGATAAATTCGAACCTTTGAAATTTCATCCAAATTAGTTTTTATTGGACGTAGGCATGGTCATACATATAATGTATGGGTGAATTTGAATACCTACATAAATATATTTTTGTCGTAATGATTTTTTTCGATTTCCTGTAAAAGTATGAAGTATCTGCAAACTTGGCGTTGCAGTAGGAATATTATAAAATATTTTACACTTGTACTGAATATTTTTAAAAATAATTTAATTATTATTAACATATTTGTTTGTTGTTTCTTCTTCACTACACTTGTTTAGTGCACTAATCTCTGCAAGCAATTAAAAGAATGAGACTGAGACAACGAACTGAGATAAAGGTCTTGCATACGAATTTAAGCTTTGGCTCATTGTAAATTACCTTTCGCTACGTCTCACATCTCAGTCTACTAAAACTGAACGAATG
The DNA here is from genome assembly GCA_905220385.1 of Xylota sylvarum. Taxonomy (NCBI): domain Eukaryota; kingdom Metazoa; phylum Arthropoda; class Insecta; order Diptera; family Syrphidae; genus Xylota; species Xylota sylvarum. The sequence goes on along the minus strand of LR999958.1, from coordinate 63,626,000 downwards.
CTTTTTGCATACGACCCAGTGACACCTACTACTGTGCTGATGAAGGAACGCTTTAGTTCTTCAATTCGTAAATATAATTATATCACCATTCCTCTTTTCCGGAAGTGTTCCATCCTCAATAAGAGTTTTGTGATACTTTTCGGTAGCACGCATTCTCTTTATTCCATCCATGGACATATTCAACTCCCTAATCTCTTTTTTTTTTCGAGATTCAGGATCTTCCTGTAACCATTCCTGTAACCATGGCACCGCGCCAGTGCCAGTTGGCATCCTGGTGCATACGAACTGCCGTCGATGCCGCCGTATACTTAATAAAAAAGTCCAGCGGGAGAATACCAGATGTGCAGATGTTGGTGTCGTTCGTATTGCACCTCCGATCCCCTATATATGCCAGACGTTGGACCTTATCTGACTGGGCTAACTGAAGAAGCTTGTTGGGTGAAGCGCAGGTTCACCCTAAACTGTAGCATCACTTAAATAAGAAAGTAGGTGAAAACCTATATTGAGTGGACTTTATATTTTTAATAGGTTGTAAACTAAAGCAGATTAGTGATGCACATATTTTAAGAAACGCTAGAATTCATAAAAAAAATATCATCAGTTTTTATGTCTATATTTTAAGCATAACAACGGACATACTACTAATAGGTGTAACATGATATTTACAAATCTGAAATTGTTTGCGACGGATGCAGCAAATCAAGAGATTTAAGTAATGCTTCAACGGATGGATCTCGACCGCGAAATCTTCGAAAAACTTCGGCTGTGCAAATTGAGCCACCTGAAGCCAAGAATGTATCTCTGAAGCGTTTACCAATTTCCAGAGTGTTATCCTTCTTATCCATAAATGCATCATAAATATCGGCTGCAATGACTTTGGAGTACAAATGACTATAGTAAGCTGCTGCCCAATCGCCAGAGAAGATATCAGTCATAGAACATGGATGGGCGTCTTTTTTGTCTAAAGGCACACAACGGTATACAGGCCAAAGTTTTTTCACAACATCGAGCCAAAAATTATCTGACTGATGAAGTTCCAAATCTAAATCGGAATAGTATAGTTCCTCACAAAGTCTGTAGCCCGCCATAGTTGTCTTTAGCAGTTTTATGTTCGCAATCACTTTATCTGGAATAGTTTCATCACTTGCGTAGTGGCCAGATATTGCTTTCAACGCGTTGTCATTATCTAAGAAACTTGCCAAAACTTGCCCGCTAACTTGAGATGCATCCCATTCGATGTTCGACAATCCTGCCAAATCTGTATAGTTAGCTTGAGTGAGCAAGTGTTGCAATGTAGTACCAAAAGTTTTAAATACCATGCGAAGATCTTCAATGCTCAACAGATATGGTTTACCGTACATCGGTTCGTTGAAGTTGAAAACTAATGCACACAGTGGATCGCTGCCCGCTGCTTTGTTTCGGTTTCTAATGCTTGCCATCCAACCGGTATTTGCTCCAAATCTATTTTCCTTTGAGTAGTAATCGAGATAGAAGCCGCCAATTGGTTTGGAAGAATTGCTAGCGTCATATACATCGTAGTACTTGACTTTGGGTTGCCAAACTTCAGCACTGTTTCGCTCCAGAATCTTAATGTGAAAGAGTTCCTCGGTGAACTTGAAGAGACCGGCGAATACCTTTGGCAACGGGAAGTACTCCCTAATGGAGTTTTCATCCAGATCAAACTTACTAAGCAAGTATTTACGCTGCCAATAGGCTATATCATACTGGTCCAGCTGGTCTGCGAAACCACATTCTTCAGCAAATTTCTGTAAAGTTTGTATCTCTACAGATTGCCGTGGACCGGCATATTGTACTAGTTTTCCAAAAACATGCTTTGCGCTCTTTGCGTCTTTTATCATCTTCGTTTGCATAGACATCGCCGTGTAAGATGGATATCCCAAGAGTTGGGCTTGCCGCTTGCGCAGTGAACGAATCTTTTCTATGTGCGTGCTGTTTTCTAAGCTTTTTTCCATTTGTCCGGAAGCTTTACGATTGTTCGCTTGCCAAACGTTCCACCTTTCTGTTCGATCAGGGCAATATTTTAGAAAGCTGTCGACCATTTGTGGTTGCAGAGTTACACGCCATGGACCATTAGTCGGCTGGTTTGGATCTTTGGCAATAGCCTCCAGTAAGCTCGGAGGAAAATCCCGCACCAAATTGTAGTTACTTATACTGTGTGAGAAGGTGTTTACTGACATATTCACTTTGTTCTTATAGTTGGCTCGTTCTTTGCCTAGATTAGAGAGTATTTCCCTAAGAAGTTCAGTGTCTTTGCCACCCAGGGCAAGTCCATTTAGTTGGCCTTCCAGCAAATACTTCTCCATTAGACGTTTCTTTTCGGGTTCAATATTGCTATTTTCTTCATATTCAGACTTAATCTTTTCGTGAAGGACTTTGTTTGTGAATTTGGATGCTCTTGCATTGCGGGCTCGGTCGTGTATATTTATATAAGACTTTGTCGGAATAAGCGTACTATTGCCTAGGTACAGGGCTTTCGCAATACCCCATGTTGTATCCAATGGTCCGGTAACTTCGTCGAGTTCTGTAAATATTCTATCCGCATCGATCCTTTCCTGCGCCTTGATCCTTTCCTCCAAACTTTTCACTGTATTCTCAACTTCCAAGGCCTGCTGTCCAATAGCACCCATGCATGTCTCGATAGTTATACTATTAAACTTTGGTAAGCCATCGGCTTTTAATATAGCATCGACCGAACTTGCATCTTCCCCGAGTTCCGGCACCCTGAAAAGAGATTTCATAATGATTTCCGAAGTGAACACAGCAATAGAAGAAAGAAAAAATGGAAAAAACTGCTTACAGAACTATGTAACCGTTGGTACATTTTGTTGTGGATATTTGCCTTTGTAAGAGCAATAAGTGCTTGTAACGAAAAACTGATGATAACATTATAAATTACTGCAAATTATTGAGAAAACGAAGGAAAGGATCCGCACTGCACCGCGACTAGTGTCAAAAAAAGAACACCCGCAAATGTCAAATTTGACAGCCACTCGAGTTGGACGTAATTCAGAACTGTTTATTTCAACAATCTAGTGTGACTTGAGAAAAGATTAGAATTGTAGGTATATACCTACAGTTGATCTAAAAATTGATGGTTGATTACCATAGTCACGGATTTGCATCAACGTGTTTCAAGTCTGTTCAAATGGAGTTGTAGATTAAAGGCTTACTGCTTACTGCTTAAATTAACACTACTCTGTCGTTTACATAAAAAATCTGTCAATCGCTATTTAAGAACAAAAAACTAGGACCAAGTTTTTCACAATCAATCTACAATTCTTCAAATTAATGTAAGGCGCCTTCTGTTTAATGCCGTGTCTGAATACATTTTTTTTCTTTCAAAATGTTATACTGTCAAATGTTTTTCAAAAGCTCGCGAGAACAGAGACCGTGAAAAATAAAATTTGATTTTAACTGTAAATCCAACCTTGCGTCCATACAATAACGAGTGATAACAATTAATCCGTAGATCACTTGCATGCGATTATTTGTGTTCATACTTGGTCCTGATGAACTGTGTCCATTTAGCTTCAAAAAATTTATTCTTAGATATAACACCTTCTAATTTCCGTCAAAATCGGCGATACACCAAAAATCATTTTTTCCAATTCTGCTATGATTCAAGATTTTTAAAAACGATGACACTGAGCATTTTTTTGGTTCAAGCAGAACCTAAGTTTTTCAGACACTTCCGGGATCCGAATTCGTATACGTGACAAAATTCGTATCAACTGTCAAAAGAAATGAAATGTAACGACATCTCCACTAGATATTCATAAATTCATATCACAATAGACCGTTTCGCTGTTTGACATTTAAGCTGTCAATTGACTTCTGTAAGCCACACAAAACATGAAATCGTGTGAAATAAAGTGAAAAGAATTGTATAATGTGCGATATTTGTTATATATTTTTAAGTTTCTTGTATGCAGATTTATACATACAAATGTTATTAATTTTATACACTGATAGTTTTTTACGAATCCATACAAACTTTTGTGCCTTGCTCGTCAACTGGTATAAAATTTTCGAAGCCAGTAGTGAAGCAAGTTACAACGGAAGAAAGCGACTGAAAGCAACTTGCTTTTCAAATGGCGTGCAGTTTACGTCATAGCAAGTACACAAATTGGAATTCGACAGATAGTACATGTAAGCTACCTGCTTATCAGAACTTGCTCGTGTCGCTGACAGATAAGGCACTGAAGATTGAAGGCTTTGAAAAGACTGAAGAAAAAAAATTAAGAAAGTTTAAAGAAAACACCGATTTTGAGTTAGCCCGTTTTCGTACAAAAGAACACCTGGATATGCAAACGCATTTATGGAAAAATCACGTCAAACAATTCCACTACAACTTCACAATTGATAGCTTTAGCTGTGCTCATAGTTTGCAGTGATCAGTTGATAGCTACTGAATACCACGTGCAACGAAGATCACATGTCCCAATAATAGCAATGGGTGCATTCGGATGTCAAGTCCCTAGCTATGGCTAACTAGTCAACTTTTTAATGACTTGTCGATTGGCATACGTGACTATTAAAAATTTCTCAACAATTTCCTCTCTGAGGTATGTAGGTAAAAAATTCTATTTAACATTAGAGAACAATTGACTCACTTCAATTGAATGTTTCTGCCCTTTTTTAAAAACCGAAGTGAAAATTATTTGATTCAATTAGGTGGAAGCGACGAAATAATTCAAAAGTATTAACATAATATCATTGCAATCTAAATAACATTTCACACAAAATGAGTAAAAAAAATACCACATCCTAATATTATGACAGTCCGAATTAGGTAGTGGTGTGGAAAACAAGGGAACTAGGTATCCCTGTTAAAAATCGTGTCGACTATGCCTAACTTAGGCATTGGAGTCCGAACACAGCCGATGCTATAATTGAACAATCCCCTCAATTCGAGTCTTGAAGAATTTTACCGACCATATTTACCAAAAATAGACCTGGCATCACTATGCGTGTGAGTTTTTTTAATGGCGACCGTAAAAGTATAAAGTAGGATCTACGTGTTTTGTCAAACCTTTAGAAATTTTAATTTCACAGCTTTTAACTGAATCTGTGCTGAGTATTTTTAAATTAGCACGCAATAAAAACAATATTTTTGGTAAAAAATCCAGAATGGCACGTCTAACGAATGTGTACCATGCGGAAAATATAAATAGCGTAAAAATCGGGAGGAGGCAGCTACCCGTGATTGCTGGCGATAATTTAATGGTAAGCATTGAAATCCTTGAAATTTTACTAAAATAATTAATTTCCACTGTCACTGATTCTATTATGCACTCGTCTGTATTAAATTATATTGTTATTAGCGCTTGCCATCGAATTTTTTCGACGGGCCTTGTATTAAAGGGTGCTGTCTCACACGTCTATGTGGAGGAGAAAACGTTTTTCTTATTTTCTATTAATGTTCGGCTTACATTTTCCAAAAAACTAACAAGATAAGATCTTGTTTTAACCTATGTATGATTAAAAGCATGCAAATCTTAGTATAATTTTTCGTCAATGTGGCCAAGCACCTTGAACCACAAGTTTTTCGATTCTGCTATAAAAATATATTTGTTTTCAGATGCTAATGGACCTAAATAGCAAAGGGCTGGCGATAGATAGTCCCCACATCAAGGGCAAGGAACTAGAGGAGTTTACGAGAAAATTCAATTTACTAACACCCGACGAACTAAGGGAATCTCTCGAAATAGATAGATCGGCTTTTCTTTCTGTTTTAAACCAATGTATTCAGTGTGTCGGTTGTCGAAGAAGTGTAGAGCGATTGTTCAATCAGCTAACACTGTCTGGGCATCCCACACTCGATCCGATAGTACTTAAAAGTTCTGTTATCTTGAGTATAGCTGAAGATAAAATTAAGACTCCACAAACACTTGGAACGCTCCTCTATCGACACCATGAAGTTCTTAACAATTTAGTTGAAAATAAGTTGCGAAACAAGACTCGATGTGTCCTGCATTCCTTGGATGCGTTTCGATCGAAACCATTCTCGGAGACTTGGCGCGAGGTGTGGTCATCTATGAAGCAAGGGTGCCGCGAAGAATTATCTGTGATTAAAAATACTGAACTGCACGAAGTGCTGGAAAACTACTTGAAAAAACATAAATTCTGCCAAGGATGTCGAACTAAGGTAAGAGACTTTCGTTGCTACAGGAGGAAAAAAAATAGTGGATTCTGTAAGTAATTGTGATTTTAGATTGAGAAAGCCTACAACATTTTGGTGGGGGAGACAACAACGAAAGAGAAAGGATACGTGGCAGCACTATACGCGAATATCAAAAAGTGCCAACCTGATCATCATATTCATGTTCAAACTAAGGCTGATTTTCTCGATGCTCTTATACGTCGAGCAGAACCGGAGGTAAATGGCAGGTAAGTCAATAGAAATTTGTCTCGGGTAGCGTGAATAATTATAAAATGTCACGTACATGCATATGTGTACATATATACATGTAAAGCCTTAATTTTTTTTGTTTGAGCATAAGATTCCAAAAATTCTACTAAATTGTCATGTTAGTAGTTTGAATGGATAGTAGTCTAATTTATTTTGAGATAAGAGAAGACAGCAAAATTTAAAGGACGTCCAAACCCAAAGCTTCTGTGTCGTATTTTTACTGTCCCTTATATCAAGCTTGTTCATAATTACTGAATTAGTCATCCATTTTGTCAGAGATCTTTATGCTTACTGGCATAGTAACAGTGATGGGTTTTATTATGTTGGTAGAGTATATGTATGTATACATGCGTACTTGCATATGAGTTGTCACATTTATATATACTCTGCTCTTTCTTTGCCTTCGTTACATATGCTACACGTACATATATGTACATATGTATGTAGTTATGTTATTACATGGAAAATGGACCTTTCAACAGGTGTCTGCTCATAGAAACTGAAAAGAGGTACAAAAAGGACGTGAAACAAAAGCAGAAATATTCCTCCTGTTGTCGCTCACTAACTCAACGATAACAGCAGGTCTTTCTTGCGTTTTTAATTACCATCTTAACGAGAGCAGCATGCGTGATTTAAATATTTCTTTCTGCCTTCACAGATGTTTTTTTTTTTCTACACAAAGTTTAATAGCATGCATCTCAGACTGGAATATAAATTTGCTTGTATGTATCTTAAATACAGAACTCCTTCTTACGGTGCATCTCCTCTTAGGAGGTTGGTTATAATTTTTTTTTCTATTTGTGTGTTTTCCCGTGAAGTGACGTTCCTGAATACATATTCGATGTTCGACATATTGTATTATTCGCTTACATTTTGCATAAACATTATTTCTTGTCCGCCAACAGCTCCTTCTTTCAATGCTGCACTGCAGAATACCTTGCAGAAGCTGATATTTTACATTTCTCATGTTGTGCCCAAGGTATATTCTATCTGTCCATGGTATTTTCAGGATCCCGCGGTACAACCACATTTCGAAGGCTTCTAGTCTATTTTGTGTTGTTTTTCTGAGCGTCCAGGTCTCTGTACCATATAAAACATTTAACGAGTCGTATTTTTAGAGGTAGATGGATGTGGGCGCCATGGGCTCAAGTGGTTAGTATGGCTGCTTTCCTAAATTCAACCAAAATGCGCATTGTGACTGCACATCGTATCCGTGCTGCAAACACACGATGCTTTGAGTATGCGATGCGCATTCTCTTGCATTGCGAATCATGACGTTTAGGAATGTTATGCGATGCGCACAATTTATTTTTTGGAAATCTGAAACAATGTGTAATAAATTCATTCCAACTCAGATAATTAATCATTTCCTAAATAATTGTGGTGGTGGTGACAACCGAATATTCACGAAATATATTTTAAAGCTAATCCAAAAAGGGTAGCAATTACAAATACCATTTGCATCGTGTTAGTTCACGATGCGCTGTTTGCTTTTGTTTGCGCAGTGTATTCGTTCACAATGCATTTCGGAACGTAATGCGATGTGTAATTATTTTGAATTTGCATTTAGGAACGATTGCTGATTCACAAAGCAGGCAGTACTGCATTTAGGAAAGCACTTTGTGTTGGACTACAGATCCAGGGGTTTGAGGTTCAATCTCCAGACAATATCTATAATTTCTTTATCGGCCACACATCTCGCGAGCGCTTGCAAACATCCGAGAGTAAAATTGTCTTTAAAACGCTTCTGAAATAAAAAATATGTACCGAGAGTTCATATTCTTTTAACAGATAAGGCAGAACAGTCACATAGCAGGTGTTGAACAAATTCAATTTCTTCCTCGTCCCTGCAAGTTTTGCAATAGTAGTTGTGTAGTACACCGATGCGCTCCGTATGAATACCAATGGCACAGGGTCCAGTAATTATGCTAGAGAGGACAGTGTCCAGTAAGTATGTTGTGACAACTGACCTTCACTAGAGAAACAGATCCGTTCTCGTTTTATCGACCAATGGCTGCATCCGCTAATTTTTTCTTTAAGCTGCATATTGGGATTGGAACAAAGGAGAGAGCCTGCGATATATGAATGCATCGCTGACTCTTTTCTTGCAAGCTCATCAGCCCTTTCGTTTCCTAGGATATCCATATGCCCTGGAACCCAGCAGATGATCACCTTATTGGCTCAGAATATATTGTTCAGGAATGATTTGCAGGTGCTCACAAGCGTACCTCAGGTTGTTAATCTTTACACCGTTTATAGTGATGCCTCTTTCATCTTCTAATGCTTCCTTAAATATCTTTTCCGAGTACATGTTGGAAAGGGTGGCCGATAAGATACAACCCTGTATTTCCTCTGATTCTACATTTCTTCGCAGTTGGGCTACATTTACTTGCAAAATTCAGAAGTATGAAATCTGTACTCTTGGTAAACTATGTGATATTTGACTCGTACGCCTTAATTTCTTCATAGTCCCATTTCAGTTTTATCGAAGTGACCAATTTGGCCAAGAGTAGTCTTTAGCAATATCATGCTTTCCATATGTTTTGCACTAATTTAAAATGGCCCTTAAATCAAATGCTCCTATTTCCCCAGATTTTTTCCGATCTAACATAGGCTACCAGACCTTAGACACCCTATGGCCTCCTAGGTGGAGCCTTTTTATGTCGCCATATTGATAATAGAGAACAATCTTAGCAATGCATAATGGTGACTTTACCCTAACTGTATTGCTTTGTGGAAACTCTGATCCTATCTTGGGCAGTACGTCGGCCCTTTCGTTCCTCTGTAGCACAGAGTCCAGGTACCCAGCATAATCTGACACGGTTCTGCATACATAATGCTCTGATCATTGTGCGCCAATTCCTGACTAATTCAGACTTTATGGTGTTGGATTCTAACGCCTTAAGCGCAGCCTGACTCAATGTAGACGGCGATATTCTTATCAGATATTGATCCCTCTCTAGTAATTCCGGAACATAGTGCATGTCTCTGCAAGGCTCAAGGCCACGTGTAGCTTTATATCTGGAGTATATAGCTGTGCGTGTACTCTCATTGGTTTTGGAACCATCTGTGTATATTGCAATCTCATTTTATTGAGAGAGACGACTTTCCTATGCCAATCTTCCCTTTCCGATTATATTACGATTCATCAGGGATGTCGGAAAGTGATTCCCTAAGAATGGAGCTATGTCATGGTCGGACTTATCCCTACGTTAGTAAGCCGAAACGGACTATTACCCGCCTGTAGTTTTATTTGTAGGTCAAGTGGTAAAAGATGCAGAAACATCTCGAGTGCATCTGTGGGCGTAGTGCGCAGAGCAGCGATAATGGCAATCCAGACTGTTCTTTGTACCTAGTTCTTATTGTAGCATACAATACGTGTTTCTAGCTAGACGCCAACAGTATTTTTAGTGCTGTTTTTCATGTTACGTTGTAGTTTATTAGTTAGATGTCATGTTCGCTGCACAATCTCAATGAAAAATTATTATAATTCCGTACAATAATAAGGAAACCATCAGTTTTATTTTTCAATATAATCTCCTTTAAGCCCTTAGCCCAGCGATTCTTCAATTTTTTTTAAAGTGTCCGAGGTTGCGAATTAATTTGGTGCGAATCTCCTACCTCCAAACCATTTCTTCATGTTTGAAAATAGAGAATTCCGGAGAAAATAGACTAAATCTGGAAAATATGGTGGATGTGCATTGTCGTGGGAAAACAGCACTGTTTCCTTTGCCAAACGAGGACGTTTTTTTTTCATCAATTTCTCGGTGAATCTGTCCAATAACTCTGGGCAATCGATGTGTATTTTTTTCTGCGAAAACGGTGGCCATGACCTTTCCGGTCGATGGGGCACGTTCGCCAGCAGCAATCCATTATTTTGACTGGTCAATTTATTTCTGGCGTGTAGTAAGGGATCCAAGTTTTATCAACAGCTACCTACTTACAGTCTCAGCAATCTCACGTACCATTGTCCATCACCGTGCCATGAATTTTATACATATACAATTTCTAGTGTGGTGATCTCAATTGGACGTCCAGGTCGCTCGGCTTCCTTTGTACTCATATCACCGCATCGGAAATTTCAAAACCAATTGTAAATCATTTCGAGCGATGCGGTAGACAGTCCTCGTAATATTTAACCAACTTTGCTTTGGTTTCCCCAGCTTCAGTTTTCTCCACGTTTGAAAAAATATGTTGACTTGTGAGTTTCGCATTTCGTGTTTTCCAGTGTTCCAGCGCGACACATCTGAATCAGTTTTACCGGGATTCTGAATTCAGCCATCGACTTTGGTAAGTCTCGACTTGAAATTTGTTGGTTTTTTACACGATTTGTCTTAGTGTGAAGATGTAGTATGCTGCCAGGCTGGAAGCCATACCGGTACGTGTCGAAAAGGGTGCGGACCTTTCAAGAGTACTTTGAATAGGATCTTGCAACATTTAACATGAATATGCGTTGATACTTGTTGCAAGGGGTATATGGTGATAATACTTCAGTTATCGGACATATTTACGTCCACTCATGCTTGGTCTATAATGTGGTACATACACCTTACCAAAACATCTCCTCTGTATTTGAAAAGCTCCGCTGGTAAGGCATCTGAGCCGTCGGCTTTGTAATTTAGCTTTTTAATAGCTGTGCCAACCTTTTATATATCAAGAGAGCGGATTAATGTTTGTTCGTTATCACTCTCCCAACATTATCCCCATTCAGCATCTGCTGAAAATTTTGCTAAATACATCTACAATTCCCTACAAATCGGTGACTAGATCCCATTCACTATTTCGAAGAGTCTGCGTCCCGGACTTGTAACTAGCTGTTAGGCCTTTTTTAGAACTGCCGGATTTCAGACGCGCGCGAATCTTGAGCTGCGAGACTTCGTATGCCCGCTTCTTTCTACGCACGATTTTCTTCTCTCTTCTTTTGGCTCTCATTTTTAGAGCGGTGCCAGTGGAATCTTAGATAAAACTTATTTGTCCAAATTAGGAGTTGAGTATTCCTTTTTATACATACATACATATGTTAGAATCCTCGCTTGGATTGAATTTAGCTTTTTAATTCGTAAAGCATTTTTTGTGACTATTCAGCCCTATCCGTCCGATAGGAAAGAAATTTTCTCCGATTTGTATGAAATCTGAGAATTTTATATCATGTTATCCGTTCCGACACCCATATCGGAGACATTCTCCGAAAGGGGATGATATATAACGTCGCACAACGGCTACCTGCAACCTATTGCATTTTTTTCTGTCGTTGTTGTGATTTTTTTCTCCGACAGATATTCGTCGCGGAGGAATTTTCCGATTTTTCGCGGGGTAAATACATTTATACGCGTTGGAAGTCTCTTTACGAAAGCGGATACAATCAGAATTTTACTACGATTCATAACTTTTTCGGAACGGATACCATTATAGGGCTGATTATGTCCCAAAGCAAATTCAGTCTATATGCTTTTTAAGGTACAATGTGATTACCCATTATATGGCACTGTTATTTCTCATGGTGCATTGCACTATACATACATACATATGTACACACATATGGTGTTGTGTAAAGGAGTAGCACGTACACACCTTTTGGAGTAGCACGTATACACCCGCAGCGCAACTTAAACAGAACAACTAGACAATAAATGAACCGGCCTGCACAAAAGATCTATTATATTGTTCGCAGTGCTTTGTTCAGTCTACCCTTGCGCACAGCTCTCACCAAACCCAAAATAAAAAACAAGCGGTGGTATATGTTAAATATGTAGTAAAAGCGACCGGCATATGTAGTTGAGTTGTCTTCGGCAAGTGTCATAAAGAACAAATGAAATTAAAATACATATTTACTTTGCAGCACAACGACACAGTGCAGACAACCATTCTAAGCTTACCTAACACATTACAATGGCAATTTCACAATCCTTGTTCGGTTTTTAAATGTGCATTAAACTTTCCCATGTTATTTCGTTGTCTGATCTGATCTGTGTTAAAATCTGCTAGCGCTATTTACACTTAATTTATGTTTGTACATACATAAGTAGGTATCTATTTCTTATTATAAAATTAATAAATTTCTTTTCGATTTTTTAAGCTATTCCAAACAACGGGAACGTCATGCAAAAACTTTGGAAATTGCCCAAGAAGAGGTACTCACGTGCGTTGGCATGATTATGTACGAACGATTGCGTAGAATCTATGTAAGTTTAAGGGAAGAAGAACGAGCTTGTCAGGTCTTGGCTGCTGTGGGCGTACATGCATTATGTCGTAGTTTCGATATGTCGGTTGAAAAGAAACAGGGCATTAGCAATTTAGAACTGTTGTACAAGGAAATAAGCAGGGCGGAAAAGGCCAAAGAGCACAAGCGCGAACAGAAGAAGCTTAAGAAAAAGAAGAAGAAGAACGAGAAAAAAAATAGCTATAGGACATGTGACAATAGTGTTGCTGACGATTCAATCGAACTGGACGACGATGGAGATGAACACGAAATGAGTGATTCACAAAAAGAAAAATGTAGCGATTGCAATGAGGATATTCCCAATTGCCCATGCGAGAGTGACGGTGATGTGTGTACCAAGTCTTTGGATGCCGGCTATGGGTCTGATCCGAATTCTCATGTGAATTCGAGGACGTCGAGTGTAGTGAGCTCTCCGGAGGGATCCGAGGTGTCTTGTTCCGATGGGTTCTGTAATCATGATCAGCACAATAACGGGACGGACTTTGTCGTTGATAAATTTGATTCTTCGAATCATTTTGAAAACGATCCGTTTATATCGTGCGGTCGCGAGAAGAATCTTAGTTTGTTGCAAATGCTTGTAAGTATGAAGATTGAAACTGAATTTATTATTTTATTATTATACTTTATTAGTTCTTGTTAATTGTTTTATTATGGCGGGTTTCCTTCGAGTCTTCTCTCTTCTAAAATGTGTAGGCTCAGTGGTTAGACTATTCGGTCGGACTATTGAGCGGGATGTTTTGAGATTCGATTCTCTGACAACACGAAAAGATTTTTAACGGTGCCATCTCTCGCGTGATTTTGACAAGCATCCGAGAGTGTAACTGTCATGAAAAAGTGTAAATTCAGAAAAGTCAAACATTTGTGTAGTGATGCGGCATCACTGCTTATTTGCGATGCGCAGTTGATGGTGATAAACTAGTCGTTGACGTTTTAGAACGCATTGTTTACATCAAACATTTTTTCTCGTCCATATGAAAAGTTTTGCTAATGAAATTTTTAATTAATAATAATGATCATAAAGACTAAAGGTTTTTATTAAACAGCAAGAACCTTTCTCTACAGAAATGAGTTTGATTTTTTCCCATTTTTCTATCTCCGACATTTTTTCATACTTCTTCGGAATCAACAACGGATCAAGCTTTTCGGTGATACTCTTATTTTTGTTATGTTTGCGCATTAGTTTAGTCAACTTCGCAATAATGAACACGTTGAGTGTGATGCCATTTGTTTGCATTAATGAACGTTTTACAAATCATAATAAGCATCATGATGACAGTGATACGTTACTTTCTTTACACGTTGTTTCCAATAGTGTCGTCTATTCCTGCCATACATTTACATATATACATACATATGTAGATGGTTTTCTTTAACGGTACTTTTTTATTTTTGTTAGTCTTTTACGACAATGGAGCTTTTCATTTATTAGTCTTTTTAATTCCTTTCAAAACACAATGTAAATTGGTGAAACACAATCTCATACTTCTCGTATTATTTACTCAGGAGGATTTCGAGGACATGGAAGACGAGGAAAACTGCTACATTCCCAATGAAGTCGTAATGGAGTATCAAAGTCGCCAGGAGAAAGTGAACCAGCAGCGTCAAGAGTTACGGGAAACTTTGAAGCAAAAATTCGCTGATATGTGTATGAAAAAACGTGTTCAGCATGGAATAGTTATAAATAAATAAAAAAAAATGTTATAAGTGAAAAGTCTAACTTAAAGATACAATAAGAAGATTTATTATTTATGTAAATAGAGTGCCTGCATCCAATTAACAGTTTCTACATTCTTCGTGGAATGGTTCCAAGGTTCGTAAGTCTCTCCAAGTTGGTGGTAGTCCATTGTTAACATGCTTCCCACATCGTCTACAAGGCTCAATAAAAAGTTTACCATAACTGTTGAACCACGTCTGCAAAATAAATCATTTTTATAATTTTAGCATGCTTATACATATTTGTATAGATTTTTTAAATCAGTATAAATACTTAGAAAATAAGTGCAATGCAATGATTCTAATTTTAAAAGACCTTTTTAAAAAAAATTATATGTACTTGATTTTAATGCATTGCATTTGTTGCAACGGCTGTGATCTTATGATTACCTTGAAAGATTTCATGAATTAAGTGTAGAAGTTAAGTAGTAAAGTAAGATCGTTTAGAAACACGATTTTTTTTGGAGGCCTAACTAAACTTGTTGTGTCAGGGTTTCTTCCGTACACACTACCCATGGAGCAAATACTGAAACCTGAGATCACTTGAGTTTCAAAACCACTACACCATAAAATCTATCCTATCTCTATTCATTTGCGACGTACGCCATGCTCATTGTTAGGCGTAAGTCAACAAATTTCGCTCACGCTCTGTCTTAACACTTTAAAGGTAATCATAACCCCTTGGATATGCACGTGGATTATTAGGTCCCTTAACAGACTGCGTGCAGCCCAACAACTGCCGAAAGCGCTGAACTGCTATAAAGCAGACATTGTCATCCAAGAAGTGCGCTAAGCAGAAAAACGGTGAATAACTGATAAAATAGTATAAGAGTAGATAATATCTACTACGGCAATTGCTGCCGACACATAAGTAGCGTCTGTTTAGATGCGAATTTGTTAGTGGAGACAGGTTTCGGTAAGTAGTCTTGAGTAAATAACAATCCGCATCAATGCTGAATTTGCTACCTTTAGCCTGATATACATTTACGCTCTCAGAGGAATAATATGATGATACCATCTCCGGACAAAGCATACGAGCAGTCCCCGCAATGAAAAGGATGTTTGATCTTAGACGTCTGTAGAGGTTTATGCCCCTATTGTGGTACACAATTTCAGTTGTAGTAATCGGTCTCAAGTTTAAGACAACCAGTTGTCAATCCGAGCAACTACACATTTTCTGTGTAGTTGTCGCACAATTCAGTAAAGTATTGGTTGTGTTAACTGTCAAAAGCGCACAACTGCGATTTTGATGTAGGTAGGTGTTATAAAAATGTGGAAGTCTGCGTAAGTACAAATAAAATAAAATTTTATGGTTCCGTTCATATATAGAAAGTACAACTTTGAGCTGTACGAAATATACATATGTACATACATATGTATGTACGTATGTATAACGACGTCAACCTAATCGGAAGAGTACAAAGACCAAGATGGCTCATATAGAGCTACTGGCTCATATAGAGCTACTCATGGTGGCTTAAATATTTAAATAACTAAATTTTAAAAAGGGTGGGTTTAGGTTCGATTCCCAGAAAACACCCCCGAGCGTCTGACAAACATCTGAGAGTATCACTCATAAAAAAGGTCAAACAAAAAAATTGACCTTCAAACACGACTTTTTTTTTTTGTAAAACTTAGAAAGGTCTTTAGAGAAATGCATACGATAGGTACTAATAGTTACATCTATTTTGCAGTTTTACATTGCACTAAATAAATAAGTGAGAGTTGAATCTTTGCTCCACAGTGAGATGCATTTTGCTTTGAGTCTTAGTTTTCACAAGGTTACTTGGCAGTTACCAGACAACTGCAGAGTGGTAAAACTTCATTCGGTGATGCAAACTCAAAACAAACACTTGTGCAGACTTTTCAAGTGACACTAGTAGCCAAACATCCGTTGTCAAGTCGAACCAACAATTTGACCTTCGCTGTGCACAGTATCAAGAAATGAGAGAAATATTTAAGAATAACTCCAATAAAGCTTATTGACTTGACTGGTAAATTAGCAAACTAAACTAATCAGCGACAGAATAGACAATCGATCTATATGATGTCAGAAAGGGTTTAGCACTGGGTCATATGATTTGTACAACATGAATGTTACTTGAGTAAAACGAAGTGTACCCTTCCCCCCATCAGATAACTATTTGTCAGACAGAACGTTCGACAGCCACAGTTTGGATTGAAGTGGAATGAAATTAGGGAGGATACAGTTCCATTGAACTTAAACCCCTTCAGAAAAAGACCAGGTACAAAAGAAAACTGATGCGTATACCAATTGTATAAAGACGGGCACTCGGCTCGATGTGAATGGGTTTCAATTATAACTAACTATAATGCTAGTCTTACATTTTAGCAGCTTACCATATAACTTTTAACTGCCAAATCTGGAAGTGTTGGTGAAAAGAAGTGTAACATTGCCGAATGCGTGTGTTCTTGCACCTTTCTGAAAACTTTATATCTTGACTCGGCCCACAGGTCGTCGACGTCCAAAGGCTCATCGACTCCTTTTACCGTGACCCATTCAATAAGAACTCCTTTACAAACGATGGCTGCCTTCAATACCCGAGCTATGTTCACCTAAAATTATCTATAAATAAAACAATCGTTAAACATATGCTAAAATGTGAACTTACAATAACAACAGCGTTAGATCCAAACGGCCTGCAAACTTTATAGCTAGTTGTTGCAGAATTCAGATTGATTTCACTCAACAGTTTATCAGTATGCCTGAAAGGACGAGCAATTTATAAACTTGTGTCTACTACTTGAACTGTATACATACTCTGGATCTGTATTGTTAGATGAGGAGAGCGGCATACGACCACGTTTGTTGGAGCAAGTAGAAGTGTACGATCTTCGCAGATTATTCAGATTCAACAAGTTATTCGCTAATAAACTGTGCTCGTGTACCTATAATTTAGGTATGAGAAATAATTGCTTAACTTTGGATCATTACGTACCTTATCTATCCACTTATAACTATTTACAAGCTGTGGATACAAAGCCTGGCGGTCTTGTGTTGTTTCTTGTGCCAAATATGTTGTGTTACCCAAGTAATAGGGAGCCGGTGGTGTAGGTAAATTATTAATCAATGTCTCCACTTCCCTTTGAGGTATGAATTGTTACTTGGTTCATTTATTGGTCTTATAGGTATTACCTTAAATTGAGATTAACATTGCTAAAATATTCCTGAAATTCGCGAAGAAATTTGTCAGTGTTGTCTTCGCCATGTTCCGCTCGCATGCCATCAGCAAGATGTTCGAAGCAGTGACCAACACTGGACCTTAAAGCCTTAACAGCTTGTAGGGTAGCAGTTAGTTTCTCCATTTATAAGGAATTGATTAGCGATACTTTAAAATAATAAATACTATAGTTAGTAAAAGAACTAATATCCAAACAAATTTCGTCCTCAGCTGTCAAATATTGAAATTAACTGGAAGTATTGCCATAAGTAATCGAAAGTTTTGAGAGATCAGAGCTCTTTAAACTTTGGTTGTATTCAGTAAAGTTAAAGAGTTCTTCGTTACATTTAATTTCTATTGGTTAAGTCAAATATCGTTTGAGAGGTAAAACCGATCAAATTCATATTTACATGGAGAAACTTTAAAGGTACAAAGAGGTGTGGGGTTTAACAATTGAATTTATGGGTTTTTGCTATTTTTTATTTAGATTTGTTACGATCTTCAGCAAACAATTTGACTTTCCTTGCTAAAAATAGATATATAGGTAAATTAACGATGAGGAGTGAGTTAATGTACTAGGCAATTATTTCGCAAGTTAAGAGCTGAAACTGGGTACTTGCTAAATCCTTTGCTCACGAAAGTTTCATAAACACTTGAAATGTAACTGACAACTACAACAATTTTGGACTCACAAATGTACGAAGAATTTAACAAGAAGAACATGAATGGCTGGGGAGAAACATGAAATGAAAAGTGACATATTCGCTCATACCAAAATAACTAGAATTTCATTTTTGTTTTACGGCATTTTCAATTGGGCAAAAAGAAGTCTTCTTTTGTTTTCCGAAGAGAAAAACATCCTTGGTAGGCAGCTGGATCTCATCTTCTCATCCGACCACATAATTCTCTTCTTTACCATCGATTCTGAGAACTCTCTTTCTTTCAACTTTCGTAAAACTGACTTAGTCAAACTTAACAACCTAGTCAATCACGTACACTTCAGCACCTTTCTAAACAATAACGCTCCCATTGATATCGCTCTCGATTTCTTCTACACAGCTATTTTTGACTGTCTTCTCCAATCTGTCCTCTATGTGCCGCGTAAAAACTGCTCATCTACCCCTCCCCGGTACAATAAAGAATTACGTATCCTCCACAATGTCAGAAATAAATTATGGAAAACTTACCTGACATCCACATCTGCCTCAGACTTTTCAATTTACCAGCAAGCTTACTCCCGCTTTTCCATTCTCTGCGAATCCCTCTACCTCGTATACCTCGATAAAATGCAATCTAGCCTTATCACAGATCCTAGGCGTTCTTACCAAATTTTTAACGTCAAAAGAAGGTCTGATTCCTTCCCTTCTACTCTAAAATTATTTAACACATCATCTGCTGACCCTAAAACAATCATCAACCTCCTTGCCACCTTCTTCAGCCAATCGTATAGCGAACAGCCTCACGAACCGGAACTGCACTATTTCAACTACCTGAATAACTGCCCTCCAACTTCGCTTGTCTCAGTCGACATTAGGACATATATAGTACGCGAAAAGATTAATCGGCTTAAGGATGACTTTTCCCCCGGGACCGATGGTCTGCTCGCTATATTCTTAAAAAAATGCGTAAATGTTATATGTCAGCCCCTCACAACTGTATTTCGACTCTCACTTTCTTAAAGTCTTTTGATAAAATATGCCACCTAACTATTTATCTTAAGCTTAAAGCACTCGGCTTTCCACCCTTTTTCATTTCTTGCCTAAAATCGTTCTCTTCAGATTTTCAATCTCTGACCCCATTAACATTTTGCAAATAACATCTACAAATGTTCTAAACTCACTGCGATTAAGTCTAAAAGTTCACTATGCTACCCATAGTTTTTATTAAATTAAGTTAGTTTTTTCCCAAGTTCTAAAAGCTATCACAATTCACAAAAAAAAAACAAAGTAAAAATGGAAACTGGAATTACGAAAATTCCATTTGTGACGTAAGGAACTGTCACCTAACATGTTAGTCAATAACAAATTGACATGTTACATGTTAGGCCTAATAGGTTAGTGACTAGGCTATTGAACGAGCCCAATTTGACTTAAACTTTACCTCGCCACTCATTGTTTTGTTTATTTTTTGTGAACAAAAGAAATAAGCGATCTGACATTTCACTAACATATACGCAATTCGCGTGTTCCATTGGAATCAAGAAGAAGGGAATTCTTGAGTGAAACTAATGGAAAACGATTTTTAAATATAGTCCAATCATTCTCATTGAACATATCATTTTGGTTTCGCCAAAGATAACAACAGTGAACGCACTCTAATTTAAGTTTGACTGTCAATTTTATTGACAGTTAATTGACATTTGCACTTTAGAGCAAGTACAGTGCGATTTTTGGTTCGTCATAATTTCATAATTCATTTATTTTAATACTTCGTGTTGCTTCACGAGAATAATTTACAATGGGAAATAAATCTTCTCTACTGCTTCGTCCTGAAGAAATTGCACAAATTCAAGACGACACAGGATGTGAGTATTCAGAGTTCAGGTTATCACTGGTGAACGTACATATTTACATTAGATATTTCCCTTGAAAGGATTAGGAAGCTTTCATATTAGAATATGTATCGTGTACATAAAGTTTGTTTGTACAATAATTGCTATCTGACATACTATTACAAAATCAAAATGAATATTTACTCTATAATAACGTACTGTGCCATTTTGTGTTGACCTTGGAAATTTCTCCATAAACTACCTACAAATAGAAATAATTATATAAAGTAAAAATGCACATAAATTCTTCAAATGCCTTATCTGACAAATGGACTTTGAAATAAATGGGACATGTTTTGGTCGAACAGTTTATAACGCATATTGTCATGGGTGTTTTATAAGCGAAGATATGGTTCACGACTTTAGATAATAACTGTGCGGGTCCAAGGCTTTTGAAGTCTATCGGTGGATGTATACTTTAGACAATGTTGACGTCAGTCGATCTATTCAATTTTGCAAAATTTTATTATGATATATAATAGTAATCTATACTAGTATATGTTTCGATTTAATCGCTTTATTGTAACTTTAGCAAAAGTTACATTCTTTTTTTTAAACGTTTTGCTATTCGTAGTTGCTTGTATAGGTACATTTTTGCTGATGCTAACTATTATATAAATATTTGAAAAAATCAACGAATGCTTCCTAGAATTAATAAAACAGTAAATTTAATATCTTTGTATTCATCTCTGCAATTGCAACCCTTCTACATACTTAGTACTAAACCACACAATAGGTATATTTGAAACAATTTCTTGTGCAGACATTTAAGCAAATTTAGCCTGTAGTATCAGTAAACACTTTTTTCTTTATGTTGGGAATTGTGAAGAGGCTTCCATCAACCCAAACCTTCCATGTAACCAAACGTGAAGGACCTACCACGACGTGCGGACAAAACAATAAGACCACATTACCAGTGTTCATTTTTTTGGTCGGAGGCCGGGGGTCGGGGAGTGCACTGCACCATAACAGAAAGAAATTAAATTATAAACCTCGCATAAAGAAGTGTCCAAGTTCATTAGTAGATCAAAAACATTTGTTTTAAACGCCTTACCCAAAATCCCAACAACAAGCAGGCCAACCACGAAAGTCATCAATTAAAAATGACCTTCCAAGTCAAACACCTGCCAAGAAAGACCAGTTTAAGTCAGTTGCGGACATTAATCGTGAATTGGACTTGCCAGAACAGTGAGAAGGACACTGGAAGCATATCATCTCTTCGAAAGAAGTCCTAGGATAGTACCACTTCTTACCAAAAGGAGGGCATAATAGCATAATATCGATATCGTGTGCTGGTCCTATCACTCTAAAGACCTTAAACCTCTGAAAAATTCGTGGGCAAACTTGGTACCGAAAAACACAATAATAAAGAAGGGTTGTGAACCAAAATCGTATTGATGAAGATCCCTGCGAAGAAGAGTCCGTGTGGTAATAGAGAATAAAGGGTACACCACGAAGTACTAAGTTTATTATAATAATAAAAAAAAAATAATGATGAAATACTAACAATTTGCATAATGATTCTATTGTTTTGTCCCCTTGTTAAATATATTTTTTGATAATTTTTTTGTTTTTCCTAAAAATTTTAATTTTCCTTAATTTTTTTTTTGAGTAATTTTTGTTATCCTTTATATAAACAACCATTGCATGAAAAAAGACATTAAAAAAACATTGTCGTAGTGTTAGTATTAATGGATGGTTGCACCTTACCTCAAAATATATTTTCTCATTTGAAAAAATGAGCTTAAATATTCAGCTCAAACATTTTGTAATTTAAGTTTCTTAATTTGTGTAGAGTCTGTTCGATGCACACTTATGAAAATACCTTGACAATCATAAAATTTATTTCTTAATATTAGTAGATCTACTAACTTATAAGTAAAGAAGATATTTTGTGTGAATATTCTGCCGTTTTCAATTGTAGTTTAGACCACCTCGGTAGAAGTCTTATCTCTCCAATTGACACCTTAAATCAATCAGTAATATCCATCCTCATGTTTTTTACAGCCTGCATTTTCAAGCTAGCAAACCACATCCTTTTCGGGTTTATTGGATAATACAAAGAAAGGTCTCTTAGGTCGTCTTTCAATTTACTGCTTTGAATGACTATTCTGGTGATATTCAAAAACATAGGAGTGTTTTAATAAAAAACAGTCAACAGTGATTGAAGAAGAAGTGCACAGTGAACTAGAAGAAGTGAAAGAGAGTCTTACTTAGCTTTGGTCCGTTTTTGATCTCCTCTGTTTATCCATTATATGGAAGAATCTGTGAAATATTCTTCTCGTTCGCCGAGTGACGTTCATTCCAAAGACTGTATGAACCGGTTTATATAGTTCAATCCTGCATTAAATATCATTAAGGCAGAACTCATGAATTTCGAGAAATAAGTTTTTGTAAAACTGGCAAAACAGACTTCTTTAATTAATAGCGGATTTATCGCTTTAAAAACCGATTGTTTAATGAACTTGAAAAACCAAGTTAGTAAATGCAATTCTTTGAAATTTTAATCGAATAAAGTGAATTTAAAGTGCAAATGTCAGACTTAGTATACTCATGTGTTTTTGAAGAAGACGCTAACCTTCTAGAATATACAGTTTTAACGATAAAACCGAGAAAACAGCTCTTGAAGTTCTTAGGAAATAGGAGGGATTGACTATTAAAATGGCAATAAGAGCGTTATGCACTTTCCAAGATGAACTAAGTTGAACGAATAGGTCTTGTCGGAGATCATACTTAATTCGTTGCAACTATGTATAGTTATTGACATTGTTATTGTTGAGCCGTTATTTGTGTTCTGTAAATTAGAGATTTTATTGACAAGTAATATTACATTTTATTACTCTTGTCATGAATTAGTTACGTCATTTAATAATATTCTATTTTTAGTCACACCAAATCAAATAGAACGCTTGTACTCACGTTTTACATCTTTGGATCGTGGTGACTGTGGTACATTATCCCGAGATGACTTCCTTCGAATTCCAGAATTGGCAATTAATCCCCTATGCGAAAGGATTGTACACGCATTCTTTGCCGACAGCACAGACGATAGAGTGAATTTTAGGCAATTCATGCAAGTGTTGGCGCATTTCCGACCAATAAATCAAAAGAAAGAAAACAAGTTAAACAGTCGTGAAGAGAAATTAAAATGTAACATCTTAATTTTACATAACGTGATGTATTCGATATTTACTAGGTATATTTTTCATTTTAGTTGCATTTAAAATGTACGACTTGGATGATGATGGTGTCATAAGCCGCGATGAATTGTTAAATATTCTACACATGATGGTCGGGGCCAACATCAGTCAGGACCAACTGATTAGCATTGCTGAGCGAACAATTCTAGAGGCTGATATGTGCTGTCAGGGAAAAATTTCCTTCGAAGACTTTTGTAAGGCACTTGACAGGACTGATGTTGAACAGAAAATGTCTATCAGATTTCTTAACTAAGATTCCACAAAACTAGCAAATTCAAAGTATTATTTAAACATAAAAGTTATGTAAAAAGTGTGCACACAAATATTTTTTTCTTATTTTCATTCCGATATGCGAGGGATATATTTTAAACTTTAGTGCTTAGAGGACTATGTACTTTAAAGAATTTATCAATAAAAATGTTGGATATACAGGCAAATTTAGTTCATTTTTAACTTTATTTGTAGTCATTATTCGGTATAAATACATTATGTAGCTGCGTTCATTCTCATAACGTAACGTAAAAGCACGATTCTCTTTGTAAACGTAAAGGCAAAATCTAGGTTTGGAAAAACAGTGTAAAGAAATGTAATAAAGGACAAGGTTGCTCGCAACCTCTGCTAGCAACGAGATGGATTACTTAGGTGGCACTATGAACCTGGGCATTCGGTGTTGGCTTGTGATTTTCGCACAATCCTTTCACGCATGATGTTGAAAAAATCACATGATAGCGCGACACCTTGGCTACATCCTTTTTTGACATCAAAGGTCTCGGTGTAGTCGTTACCAACCTTGATGAAGCAGCAAGGGTTCTCCATCGGCACACTGCACAGACGAATTTAGCAGGGATGCCAAAAGTAGACGCAGCTCCTTTCTATAAATACTTTCATATGCGGCCTTGAAATCGATAAAAAATGGTGGGTATCGATTTGGATTCAAGGTAAAAAAACGTGTCTGGCCAACAAGATCTGTACAGAAACCTGTTTAGATGAAGAAGGAAACCTCGTAGTAGAGTCACAGTCGGTGCTGAGAATGTGGAAAAATTTCTTGTGCAGACTGTCTGGCAGAATGAACCATTCCATCCACCTGACCAAAACGAAGTGAGGACAGCAATATCCAAGCTTAAATCCAACAAGGCTGCTGGACCTGAAGGCTTTCCAGCCGAGCTGTTGGAGCAGCTGGAAATGACCTGGTAGAGAGCATAAACCAACTCATTTCTAAAATTCGGTCAGATGAATGTATGCCTGAAAAATTAAATCTCACCGTATGCCCGACCCACTAGAAAGCAGACTCCATCAATTGCGCCAATTACAGAGGTATCAGTCTTCTCAACATCGTGTACCAGATCCTATCTACCATATTGTGTGAACGTCTGAAACCCTTCGTCAACAACCTGATTTAGACAAGGAGACGAGCTGTAATGTGATTTCTTCAACATGATACTTGAAAAAAATTTGTACGAAATTTACAAGCCAACACTGGAAGTACAATCTTTTCAAAAGTCTGTGTAACTACTAGCTTACGCCGAGGACATTGACAAAATTGGTAGAACACAGCGGGCTGTCAACAAGAAGGGACACTTAACATCGACGAATTGGACAGAACGTCACAAACGACAGCTATAACTTTGAGGCAGTAAGGGACTTTGTCTGCCTCGGCTCTGTTGTAAATTCTGACAACACATCAGCAGAAATTAAACGAATAACTCTTGCCAATCGCTGTTTCTTTGGGCTGAGAAGGCAATTGTGTAGTAGTCATATCCCGAAAGGACACAAATGCTCCGGCCCGTAGAGTCTTCGAATCTAACCCGGAGTGTCCCTCCGCAGTAGAGGAAGACCTCGCCTTAGGTGGCGCGCACTAGTAGAAGGGGACCTCAACAAACTTGAAGTGCGCAACTGGAGGCAGTTAGCTAAGGACCGTGCTAACTGGAGAGACTTGTTAGTGGAGGCCCAGGTTCACCCCGCCATGTCCCCAGTTGGAATATTGAGATGAGCACACAATATGCTTGCTAAAGTGACTTTTCGGCCTGCAGCGAAATCAATTAGCCTATGTCCGTTACCGGACTTGGTATCGTAAAGTGCTGTGCTTGCCAACCGTCCTAACAAAATTGTCCTTCTTTCCTATCTCGGCGTTAAAATCACTCAATACGATTTTAACGTCATATTTAGGACATTACTCATAAATTTTGTCAAGGAGCTCTTAGAAATATTCTTTGGTGGCGTCGTCCTTGACGCCTGTGGGGCATCGTATACCAATCACCTTAATAGATGACACAGTTTTTCATCCTCTTTCCGCCCCATCGCACTTTCTGGATGGCGGTGATATCTGTTTTATGCCAATCTAGAGCTTCTAATTCTTCGGCTGGACGCAGCCTGTTAAGGGTTTGAACATGTCATCCATTACCAAGGTTTGTTTTGTTTTCGGAATTAATATTTTTTTTCCGTAGTCGGGAAGTTACCCCTACGCACAACCCCCAACCTTGAGGATTAGTTCCCTTCCTTACCTCCATGACAAGGGATCCGATATTCCGATGTTAGTAACCCGCTTCGTGGATACGAATGGCTTAGTGATCTGAATAAACCAAGTCTAGCGGACAAGTTATTGTTGTTTTTAGAGACTGAAACGATCTTTGGCATTCTCTCGTAAAATTGAATTCGATGTCCTTACGTAGCCGACCATAATTGGAGCTAATATAATTGCAATAATACAGAATAAGAAAACTAAACTACAAATATTATTTTTATGTAGTTCGCGAACTTTTATTTTTAAGAGGAAATAATTTTCATTTTTTTTTTTCACTAAATAATTAATTTTTTTATATCATATTGATAAAAAATTCCACCATATTTTATAAGTTTTTACTAAATATCACGAATATATTATGGTGAAGTTCTTTCTTGTTGTTAACCGGTTGTATTTTCCATCTTACGTTGTAGATGAAACAGCCAGTTTCTTCAAATGCTCCATAAAGAGTTGTAGTGAAACATCATCGGTAAGGACTGGTGCTCCACCATCCTATTAAAATTAACAGAAAAAAAAAATAAATTAGTTTGTATATTAATTGATTGGGCTTTATACCAAAACCCCTTCGCCACCACCATTTACAATATTAGTTATACGGGGACGGGAATAAATATACATATATTGTTTTATTTTTTATTTTTAAAGTCTTATATGTATGTACAATCATATATTATTTTTTTTTTATTCTTAGGAAAATAGGATAGGAGATAGTGTAAGTTTTGTTGCAGCTGTTTTGTTGCTCCGATATATAGTAAATACATATGTAAAAACAAATTTTTATATTAGATCCCGCTCAAAGAAGATAATATTTATAACATTTACATTTACTGTCTTATAGACAGATCTGTACAATGTATGTATTATTAAAAAAAAGCAAAGGAACTATTCGTTGTATGTATGTATATATGTACATTATTTTGAGTTTACAATTTATAAAAGCGTGTTCATCCAGAGCGTCTTTATTGACCTTATAAGTATACATACATATACACACATATATGGGCAGAAGACAGAATTCGACATTTTGGCAGTAGACCAAAGAAGAAACCAAAATTTCATTGCATATGCAAAAAGATTCTACAATCAAATAAAAGATCTGTACAAACAATATTAAAATAAAATAATTTTATTTCAAAATCACCGCTTTTATTTACTCAATTGGTAGTAAACTCATATTGAGGTAAGCAAGGGATGCTACAGAAATTTATGAAGATTTAGTTTTAACACAAGACGACATCTCTAATTGCACCTGGGTCAGAGGTATTGAGCTCAAGCCTACTAACGTAATTTCTGTGACATCAAGACTAAGTATATACACACAATCCAGCTATCAGAGCTCCAAATAAACCTCCGTAAAAGGACTAAACGCATACGGTTCCAAGCTGACATGAGCTTACCATAAAAATAAAGGATTATTATTTAACATTTTAAGCGACGTTGAACCAGAAGAATGTAATTCATGTAGCATCTGGAGGTCCGACATTCTGAACATCACAGACTAATGGATTGAGTATAGGTCATAGCTGTCGGAAATAGAAACCGAACTAAGCAGCGGGTAGTAAATTGAATGTGATTGCCACTGTTCTAGCAGGCTGCAGGTCTTCATAAACTGATGCCTTCGTATAATCTTAGAATCATATCTTGACCAAATCTAATTCTTTGGAAAAGATTTAGGAATGTATTGGCAAGGAGGTGGCAATGAATACGATACATCTCACCGCAGTGATAGCCACTTACCCAGTTAGACAGAAAAGTGGATCGTCTTAAGTAAAAACTGCATAGGAATGAACTGAGGCTTTTGAAAATAATTCGGACAGATTTGAAATTCAACGTAAAGACACGATGACGCGCAAGCGTCGATAACGCTCTACAACCCACGAAAGATGACACGATATAAGTAAATAAGGAAGCAAGAATTGCAAGGAAGGAAGATCTCTATAAAATAAGAAAGGGAAAATGTGTTCTTTAATTTATTATACATATTTGTGTACCATTACTTTTAACTCGTCTAATTTGTTTTGCAAATAACGAAAAAAAAAAAATGTATATTAAAATTTGTTTGTCTATCAAATAATGAAAGTGTCCGGCACCAAGTATTTGTGTACTACAAACCAAATTGAAATAAAAAATGTAAGCTTTACGTAATAGAGGTAAAAAAATAAATAAAAAAAAAAATAAATACCGTTGATGTGCCAATTGGAGGCTGCAAATCGCGACGACAATTGGGAAGGAGAATTCAAGGAAATTCACACAAATAATAAAAACACGATTAATAAAATAAAAACAAAATTAATTTGCTTTAATTTTATGCTTACCTGACCATACGCGTACATGTTGTTATGAGTCTGTGAGGGATTAACTTTGGAAAGCAAGAAACGTGCTTGTGAGCCTCCGTGCTCCGTATCGATGTAACGTGGCATAGGGAAACGAGTTTGCAAGATCTCCTGTGCATCGTCGACAGGCGCTTGAAGCAACTGTTTAAAGTTCTCATACTCCGGCATATCTTGATACTTGAGAGCACGCCATTGGGCTATAGTTTCTCCATGATAGATTAGAATTTGAAAGAAAGTGTCCATCAGAAGAATTCGATCGGGCTGAATAGATGATGTATCGAGAAGAACTGGTTCAGGTGGACCATTAAACGAGTAACTATACAAAATAGGTTGAATCATAATCAGCGATTGCGTTAGATCTTCACGCATCAACATGTGTCGGTAGAAGGTTGTTTCGTCAGGTGAGTTATTGAATACTTGGAGGAATTGCGATCGCCTCAAGTGATACATGAATTGTGGGAAAAGGCTGAAGTTTTCTGCCAAACGGAAGCTGTTTGGATCATCCTTTCCGTATTCACCGAATTTTTGGCACTGTAATTGAAATCGTATTAGCTTTTAGTTATAACTAATGTTATTTTAAGTATACCAATCGAATAAGTTGTCGGTCCACCCATCTGAGAATATCTGAACCTTCGTCTGTTTCTGCTCTGTAAACAACCATGCGCGCCATTACTACAGCAGCTGCTTCTTGATCAAAACCAGCGCTTATGTGATGAACATTTGACGTAGCGTCAGCCCAACTAAAGACAAAATAATTGCTAATTAATTTGAAACGAATGCTTCTGCAAAATCGAGTTTACTTTCTAGCCAACGTTGTTACACGTATTCTACGTTGTCCGCTTGGATGCTGATACTGCGTTATGAACTGTATACATCCGCGACCGCCTTGTGGCATAGGTGCTGCATGCTGGTTTACAACTTCAAAGAAGAATCCCATTGTGGAACTGGGATTTACCGTGCATAACTTCCATTGAACGGTGCCCCCCATACCGATTTCCACGTCAGACACATATGGACTCTTAATATTTAACGATACGCACGATCCGATACCACCAGAAATTTTTAGTTCTCTTGAACATTTTACCTCTAGCGTACCGTTAAAAGCCATTTTAAGATCACCACGTTGATCACGGGCGAAAACCCGCTGGAATGTCTGCTTGAAAAGCGACGAATTAAAAGAGTCACCCATTACCATATGTCCACCCGTAGAGTTGCAGCACTGCTTCATTTCCATTAATCCTGTTTGATCCAGAGCACATGAATAGATATCAATGCAATGCCCATTGGTGGCAGCACGTAGGGATAAGGAATCATAGTGTTTGATTGCTTTTTTCATATATTTAACATTATCCTTTTGAATGTCATGATGTGATCGGATTGGATGTTTCAATTCATCGTCAACTACCTGACCTGGACCTTGTGAGCAAGGGCCACCTACGAAGGACATGATTCTTCCTCCTGTATTTGGGTAAGTGCACTCAAGAAGGCCAACAGCAATTGCCAAGGCTGCTCCAGTTGATCGAAGGTAACGTTTCCCCTGTGGCACTGGCCATGGATCTCTCTGCAATTCACTCAATAGATCTGCTAAAGCCATATCACATTTGTTAATTGGCTGTAAGAATCTGTTTGCTGCTGGCACAGCTGGATTATTTGGCAGTCGTTGTTGTTGCGGTCCTTGTGGCATGTTTGGCTGTCCTGCTCCACCGCCGGGAACACGTCCAATGCCTAACATTTCCTGGATTTGTTTCGCTGTTAGATCTTTAGTTCCTCGGAAAACGTAGCTTTTTGAGCAGCCTTCGGTGCCTAATTCGTGTACTTGAATCATTTTTCCGAAAGTAATCAAACCAACAAGTGCGTTTGGTGGCAACAAACTAAGGGACATTTGCAAAGAGTCCTTTAAAGCATCGAGTTCTTCTTCATCCATACAGGTATCCACTAAGAATATAAACACTGGTGGCATGCATGGAGCCCTGGATATTGTGTACTCGATGGTGCTGAAACTAGGAATCAATTCAGCTGGCTGATGTTGCTCTGAGATGGCAGCATATTGCGGAGGAAACTGTGAATAAATATAAAGGATATGTAGAAAACATCATAGATAAACATACATGCTATAGACATATATATTTGCAATTTTCATATTCTTTTAAATTTTATTCCATCAGGTTTAAAGTTCATTGATATGTCTCTCTACCGTACTTTTTCGAACCATCGGAATACGAAATTACAATATTATATGCAGTACCATAACATATCGAGAACACCTACAGGCGATCGAGGTTTCAATGATCATGGGTTACAGCCGATACCAAAAACTACGCAAGGTTTAAGCAATTAAGAAGAGGTCTGAATAGAGAACGAATAACAGATCAAGCATGCAGATCTTTCCTTCCGGTTTTTTATTTTTCTATAATTTTTATAGCAAACCCGAAATCAACGAATTATGCCGCCGCTTTAGATATACATTTTCACATAACGAGGCATTATGAAGTTGCGTTTCAACTTCGAATTTTACGCTCTTAGTTTGACGGAATCTATAACATTCGTAAGCTCTTGGGAGAAACTCCAGTAAATTAAATCAGTCAAAAAACAGCGTATTGATCATTGCATATTTAACCGATGGGCGGGAGCTCCCGCAACTTGTTTCAGTTTATTACATCGTGTCCAGCGTCAGGCATATATGTACATAGATTAATCGATTCCATCATAGTTGTTCGGATGAAATCTAGAATTGTGTCCCGCCTGTCCGTCAGTTTAATCGTACAACACGAGTGGCACACCCTTATCTCTTAAAACCTACTTTCGATCGCACAGTAAAAATCACACGTTTGTTCTTTAGACACTCAACACGTACATACTTGGCATGAATTTAGTCCTAAGTGATGAAATAAATTAAAAAAAAAAACATGTTATCTGCGAGATTCCCCAAAAATCTAACGTGGCCCTATATAATGTTCAGGCGAATTATAGAGAAATTTTTTTTCAATTTTTAGTCACAAGTAAATTATCGTTAATATCGTGATTAGAATAAAAAATCCGAGCCTTTAGATTGCAGTAAGTATATCCGTCCATTCTTTGTAGTTATGTATACATATGTATCATGTTTAATTAAAATATTGTATTTGAAATTATTCGCTAAACCAATACATACATACCCTATTAGGTGTGGGTACAAGTAAAAGAAAAACTGCCAAACTGCATTATCGGCAAGGGCAGAGCAAAAGCATGTAGAAAAACTACAATCCGTTTAGAATGGATCTATTCTTCTTCCTATGGATTTTTGGATCATCAAAATCGGGGTTCTAGTTCATATACCTCCAAAACGTGGACGTAGCCATATACGAACATATATGCAATGGTTGTATGTAAGGAGTATGAGTGAACTGAACATACATAGTTAGTTTGAATACCTAAATATTGAGTCATATTGATTTTGTTTTATTTCTCGTCAAAGTGGGCGTGCATTTTTGATGGAATTGATAACATTGAGAACACACAGATTGCTATCTGTGATTTCACACTCTTTTTCTTTTTGTAAAAACACTCTTAAAAAGTGGACATGGCCGTATATGGTGTTCAGATGAATTATAGAGAACTTCAAGACCTTTTTAATTTTGTTTTAACAATTTTTTTCGATTTCTTGTAAAAATTTAGAAAAAGTTAAATTTTTTAAAAGTGGGTGTGACGGTTTATATCTTTGCATTTGTCATACTCATTATCACCTCAGTGATAAATTTTAAGCCCAATATCTGGAAAAATAGCCGAGAAGTAGACAATTTTTCACGAAACCAATACATACCCTATAGGTGCAAGCAAAAAAAAAACAGTTTCGAAATGTGGACATGGCAGTGGGAGGGTTTTAAAAACCTTTACGCCCGTACTGCTTCTTATTCTCAAAAGGCTAGATATGAAATTGCATCCTCTATGGTCTATCTCAATTATTTCCCTATGTTACAGTGTGTCAAACATAATAAACTAGCTAATTCTCTGTTGGGCTCTGTTGGAAACCTCCCCAGCCAGTAAAGGCAAATTTTACACGTAAAACAAAAACAACAACCTATTGGCTACTGGCTACAACTCTTGATTTCAAGCCCCCAAGTTATTAGAGCTGCTGGCCAGGAATCCAGCAGCATGTTGCGTGAAACCAATGTTTTGTATTTACAGACGTTGGTGTCATTACAAAATTGTTCGGTTCCGTAGTTCGTAACGATGACCCAATTATAAGTTATCTTGTACAATGCTCCTGAATGGTGGGAAAATAAATTTACTCAATATTTTTTGTTTCTTGGCACAAGGAACAACATGCCATACAGCTGGCGCAACTTTTTAGAACACCCTGTATTTTAGAGCATTTGGGAATAAGTTTTCTTTTAATGACTACGAGTTCTTTAGAAATTAAATTAATAATATGTGTGTATTACAAAAGATAATTAAAAAAAAACGCTTTTCAATACATTTTGTACAACCCTCAATTACTTTTACGAACTCACGTACTTAACGATCATACCCAGCTAATGTAATAGGACCGAAATTATGCGTACCAACCTGGGATATAAAAATTGAATTGCCTGTAAGCTGCTGGGGATTGTCTAAATGTACTGGCTGACGAGGTTTTAAAAAAAACACAACAATCATTGTTGGAGTCTTGGACTAAAAAGTAACAGTTTTGCCCATCTCTACCCTGTACAGTACACATGCACGTTCGTCTTATTTTTCTGAATCTGAAGATACAACCATAATTATATAATGGGACCAAAGTTCCCAAGACGTGTCATTTTGTGTTTTGGAGACCAAAAGTAGTCGCAAAGAAATTCCGATTTAACCTGTTTCGATATCTTCTTCTAGGGTTTTTTTGAGAAGTAAGCTCTGTATGAACCGAAAGGGTACACACTTGTCAACGGAGTTGAGGTTTACACTTTGCAAATCAATAAAATTTTCAAAAAATCGAATAGTATTAAATTTATTTGACGTGGCTATGTTAAAAATTGTACATATTTTGAGGATTTAGCTGTAGAACAAGCATTAGACATGTTTTACTAAGTACAGATTCCAATTCTTAGGAATAACCCTAATGGTTTGCATCAGCAAATCTTACGCCTAAACTAAAACCTTAATTTTGCTTTTACCAATACGAGTAGAAGACATACATTATGTATGTATGATTTATTTATCGCATGGAAAGTTATAAATTAAATAATTTAAGTATGCAATTACATATACACATATGTATGTGCTTAAGTCGACCTAACGATATTTCTTTTCTATGATTCACAAGATTGATCTGTTTAGGGGATCCATAAGTGACTTAATATCATATTGTTAGAGGATAATACTAATTGTGTCGAAAGCTAAATGGATTGTCATAAGCAGGGGATATAAGATTAGTTCATTTATAAGAGTTTGGGGTCATGGTTAAGGTCAATCTTTTCGAAGACCTCTCAAATGTCTTTTTAATTAACTTTCACTAGTAATATAATTAAATGAAATCATTTTTTTAGACTGTTTACTTACAGGATTCCTCTGGAAGCAGAAGTTGCAAACCCATAGCTTTGCACGGTAATCCACTTGGCATAGTGGATTTAAAATAGCTCGACAATTGCTCCTTGTACATAGAACTGGTTCATATTGGATGGGAGGTAGATCTGGCCGCTCCTTAAGTGGCTGATACAGACAAGCCAGTGGCACTACTAGGCGACTAGCGTCAATCCGACTGGATGGCCACACGTTCCATGTCAGTCGCACACCATCTCGATCTTCATTTTGTTGGATAAACTCTTCGTATGTTGTCATCGTGATAGATCCGAGTTTTTAATCAAATTCTAGACAATTTAACCGAGAAATTACTGAAAATTCGAATTGCAGAAAAAAACCCAACCAACTAACAGAAGGTGGAATTACTTTTTGGTCCGGCCACGTCACATTATTTGACATTTCATAACTCACATTACCGACAACAAACTTAACGATAAACTAAACGAAATTTGTGGGCAGGTTGGCTATGCAGTTCATAAAGAAAAAGCAGATCTACCAACTGTATACGATGGAAAAAATATAAAAGTTTTGAGTAGTAATTTTTTAAGATGGCGACGAAAAAAACGCGTCTTGTGTGATTGTAATCATAACAACATTATTTTTACGCAAATGCATGTCGGAAAATTGATAAAAACTCATTAAAAACAATCGCTGTTATCGAACACATCAATTGAACGTGAAAAGCTGTGTTAATTTAATGCGAAAATGGCAACAAACATGTACCGAGTAGGAGGTGAGATTCCCAATCAACTTTCCCCCAAGAATGCTTTACCTCTGCAGCAAACGAAAAAGGGTTTTCTTTAGTGATGAAGCGCCGCATACAATTTTTTTTTCTTCTGCTTCCTATTAGATTATTAAAAAATGCATATGCCTCGCTTTAGCGTATAATTTTCTTTGTGCGGATAATTTTTTTTTTATTGAAATCTCTTCGTGTGATATTTATTATTTTATTTTATTGCCGAGAGGCTGCAAGATGTGATGTGCGTAAAACAAAAAAAAAAAAAAAAAAAGAAACGGGGGGCCAATGTACGCGATTATAAAAGAAGATTGTACACGAATGCGAAGATCATAGAAGGAAAAGCAATCTTCATGTCACTACAGAGAGACAGGTACAATGGGCTGGTTCCATGGCCTGCCGGGCAAGAGCAGAAACCACCGCCGACACGTCCGTGCTAGAATTGGTTTAAGGTCATCAGGAAGCGAGGATTTAATTTGTGCGGAGTATGCGATAATGAAACTTTTTCCACACATTTGGTTTTCACCTGTTCATGCATTAAATTGAAAGTGATTGTAGATTGTAGAGGGTTGATTAAGGAGGAGGGTGTTTTGTGCTACTGTTACGTGGTCGTTTGTATATCTATGCTTAATCATCATGCGTTCGACACGGAATTTTGAATGATTATACATATATACACGGGTTTTCTAATTGAAAACTAATACACTAATTATAAGTATAGGCATGAATATATGTACGTTCATATTAATTAGAAGTAATCGGGTGTAATCGCTATTTAAATCTGTTCAGTTTTTATTATCGTCTAGAAATTTATTTTTTTGTATACATACATAGCTATAGATGCATTTGGAATGAGTGAAATAAAAAAAAATTACCTTTGATAACTGAATGTGAAAAGTAAGACATCAACCTGATTATAGACACAGGTCCCAGCAAAATTTGGGACTGTTGCTTAAGTTTTTTCATACTTTGTGGTTTTTTTTTTATATTTTGAAGGCGCTAATTGTTTATTTTATTTTAATAAATAATTATATTGTTTTAGCATATTCTATGCGGATCTTAATAAATTACAGATCAACCTTATCCTTTTCAATACTAATGCTAATATTGTACGAATTAATTATCAGTGGGCGCTTAATTTTTTTTATTTACAATTTCAGTGGTTTACAAGTATAAATGTGCGTATTTTTTTACATACGTACATAAATATGTACATACATATGTACATTCATACTTACTATATATTTAGGTACTTATTATTTTTTTACAAGAGGAATTTTTACTCTAATATATTGCTTATCATTGAATACATACATACATATGTACATTGTATGTGCGCACATGTGTATATTAAAATGTAATGTACTGGTTTATCTAAACGTGCAAATCTAATAGATAACAACTACATATATCGCATATTTCTTGGGAGAGACCAAAAAACATAAAATGTATACTATCACATTAACACTTCTCCTAACACTACCAGTAGTTGGTCTAAATTAACTCGTCCGCTGTTTTTGGTAAAGTTGGATTTTTCTCAATGCATACCTGTCTTTGATACATACATATGTATGTTTGTAAAATTACTTTTCTTACTTTATTCATGGAAAGTCATAGAAAATGAGCGATTGAGGTGTATGAACGAAAAGAGAGGAAAGGAAGAATTGTGAAATATATGTATACATATGTATGTACATACATACCTACTACAAAAACACCTAGTCTTCTTATGCAGATTGATTATGAATTATTAAATAAATAATGAATATTAAATAAATATTAATATTTTGCTCTAAAGATACTGCGAATTTAAAAGAGTCATTTATCCGCGTTAATTTTCCAAGAAATTAAAAGGAATCTATCACAGTCCTAATTCCTAAGGAAACTTCGACAAAAAACTGAAAATTTTAGACCTATTAATATGATGTCAATTATAGAAAAATGGATATGATTAATTTTATAAATGTTTGTGAAAAGAAGCTTTTAATAAAAAAATTACTCTGGCTTTCGCCATGGGCACTTGTAAAATCTCCCTAAATTGGCTGACTTACTTAAGTGGCGTTCGAGTTGAACAATTGCCTCGCTAACAAGTTAGCCCTCTCCTAAAAAAATAATTTTTTTAAAAAGAATTTAAAAAATATATGCAACTACTCTGTGTGCCATCAATATACACATGTGTATATGTACATATGTAATACTATAATTAAACCTCACTTTGATTTTTGCTCAACGATTTTGTTTATGGGAAATAGTAAACATATCCATATATGTATATGTACATAAATAGGCTTTAAGTACTGCAGAATAAGACCATGAACATACATTCTCAAATGTAGCTTCTACACACCTATTTTGTGGATGTTATCATGCCTGAAATGCATTAATGTGTTTAAGATGAAACACAGTTTGGTTCCTGAATATCTACCATCAAATTTGCGATACACGAGTGACTATCAACCATATGACCTTAGATCTAATTTTAACTTTAGGCTACAACTTTCTAGAGACTCAAGAACCCAAAACATGATCTCATACAGTGGCCTAAAATTGTTCAATGAATTATGTACCTCGTGAAATAAAAAATGAAACTGTTTTTACTAGATCTAAAAAACCGCCAATAAGTGATATAAGAGATACAATAACATAGAATATTTTCTCTGTATTATTATACTTAAAATTATTAAATTAATTTTCTTCTTAAAAATAATATACATACATAGTTTTCTAAAATTGTATACAGGTTAAAAATGTATTTAATGAACTATAATAGTAAACACATACTAAATGAATTAATACATATACACATATTTCGAGTACTTATCGTTTACTGACATCATCGTTTAGCGGAATACCCAGAATGATTAACATTTGCTAGATGTTTCATACGTACATATGCTGCAGGCATGTTTTTCTTTGCTTGACCAGCGAGGATTTAATCAGTTACAAACCAAAGAGAGTATTCTGAGAATATGCATTACATACATATTCCATAACATCACTAGGTAATCGAATTCAGTTTTAGTATTATCCTGTTCTAGTACGAATGCCTTTTATGACACGTTTAATTTTAAAACACAATCTTTAATTGTTTTTAAAAATGCAATTAAAAGTCGTCCTCATTGTAATGCCCAAATCCAGGTAATAACTTTTTTTTTCAATTCTGTTAACCGTTGCTTTCAATACGCAACAATTCCTGGATAAACCACCTGCCACGGATACATGTGCACGCTCGTTACATGTGTACATACCTGTACGTATGCATGTGCTCGTATGTATGTCGAATTCGTTGCATAAAAGCTGATCCTGGCTAGTTCTTTATCTAGTAAATCATTACGATACCGTGCCTATGTTCTTTCAAGTATATGTATAACTGATCGTTTCTGTCTATAAATGGTAATTTCTGGACTTGAGAATATTGAAACGTGTTCTAACGCGGTACTAAAAGTTATAAATAAATTCATTATGTGTTTGCGCAAAATGTATGTAAGTACATATTCACGTTGAAGAACCGAATATCAATTGGTTTACGGTGTGTTTAAATGAAATAAAGTGGCGGCTGAGTGGGTTGTACATATTTGCACCTAGCTATATATATCCTGCTTTACTCTCGATTTTTTAATTAAAAGGATCCCATAACAAGATTTCTAGAAATTATTTTTTGGCTTGTCCACTCATTAATACATACATATGTATGTACATACGTATTACTTTTTTGTGAATACAGATGGATAATAAAAAAAATCACATCTTGATTGTTTGATAAGAAAAAATGTTGGATAAAATACATTTTAGAATTTGATACAGCACCCTTTTATTTTTCGTTATTTGTCCGTGCTAGAAATTTTGCATTGTGATAAGATACGGCGGATTCCATGGATAATTTTATGTTGTTGTTTAATTCCTATAACTCCTTAGACGTAGCAATGCCTGCGCGCCATTATGTGCGGGTTGGGTTTGGTTGAGTGGTTGTCCCCGCTCAGCAGGGACACACGTAGAACAAAAAAAGTGCATTGTGGTACCAGTATGAAAAACCCGGATTACCAGCACCAGAGACCTACATATGTACATTTAAACTTCTCAAATGGAATAGGAGGCAGGGCAACCAGTTTCGGTGTGAACTCATGCCGAAGAAGTATGGTTCGCCGTTTAGGCGACGAAGCTATTTATTTTACTTAAGCCTTGTGTACCAAGAAGATGTTGAAGATGTAAACAAGACTTCCGGCATGTCACCTACCAGATCGTGCCCCGTGAGGTTGCCAACTATCTTTCTTAGATTTGTCATATTGACGGACATATGTCTACTGGTTTTCCGACAATCCAGTTCTAGGCAGGTTTGTTTAGTAGATAGACATGCTGATATTGTTCCACTATTATACAATACAATTGTACGGATACAAACCTCATCGACTATCATAATAGACAAAGCTTCACGTGGTTATAGTTTAGTCGTTGTCTGTATAATACATTCTTTAATGTACTACATCCTAATCATATAAAATCAATTTCTTTTAAAATTTGTTTTGTATAAGTTCATTTCACGGCTACGTCACATTCTTTATTTGCAATCATGTTCTTCTCTAAATTATAGTAATAAACAGATCGCCTGAAGAAGAAAGCAATCACTGTCGAAACATTGTTTTCATTCACCTATTTAAAATAAAAATAAAAAAATGGATTGGCTTTTATTAAATACGATAATCAAATGATACTTTGATAAATTTTTGTAATGTTTTGAGTTTACAGCTTTTTCATGAAGGCCAAATTTCCTATTCCGTAATAGATAAATTATCCTCAATTAATTTCACTGGTTGTGTGCTTCATCGCTCAAAGTTTTTTTTCAAACGCTTTCGACTTTTTCGTCGCATTTATGGAACTCCATCAGATCCAGTGATGTTAAATTTGCAGTCGTTGGAAACTATGACTTTTATTGTCAGTTATTGTCTACTTTGCTTTATTTTTCAAGCCAATCATGTCGAATTTTTTATCAGTTTTGGTGTTGAACTGGGTATTTGCATGACAACGACCCAATATGCTATTCCAGTTTTTGTCACAGTTGCAAATTTTTTCTTCAGTGAAATGTGTTGCATAAGTCGGTACCGGTGGTATTAACTTTATAGTTAATGGAGTCTGCTCGCTACTTACTGTATATTTTATGCGTTTGTAAATCATTCAAAATTACAAATCAAAGAAAATTGTATTTTTTTGCTGTTTGAGAATTTCTCAAAGTATTGTGGTTGGAATTTTTTTTCAAAGCAGACCGCAGACCATCAAGCGGCTGTTCAGACACCGGCCTCATATTTACGATGCCTAACCAATGCAATATTTTTGAAGTTCTTGAATTGCTGTTTAGGTCAATGTCTGCGTACGTCATGGTCTCATTCCTGTCTAACCTTCCAATTTCGCAGTGGCAAAGGTACGACCAAATAGCTGGTACTGTGTACTATATGTATGCATGTACATACATATGTATGTATGCAATGTACATATGTATTGAGAATTTGTCCAAACTGAGATAGGGACGTCTTGCAATGTGCTTTGGTGTGACTTTTTCTATCTATTTTTACTTTGCTTATAAGAATTGCGTTTATCGCAGGTGTTTAATTTAAGAGCATCGATTATCCTGAACTGGTTTCGGCTATTCAATTATCTTAAGAACTATTATATAGAGGAACTTAAAAAATGTGTCTGTCTTTTGGACAGGTTCCTGCAGTTTTCTTCTTATAGCGTTACATCCTTGGGCAGGATTTAGCCTTCTGCACGACGTGCCTCCATTGTTCTGTCTTGCGTGGCATTCCTTCAATTTTGAACATTTGTATGTCGTTAATTACACAATCTATCCATCTTATCCTTGGTCTTCCTCTTGTTCTAGTGCTTTCAGGGGTTGCAGTTGAATGTTGTTTTTTGTTTTCTTGAGTCATCCATTATTATTAAATGTATAAGCCATCTTATCCTTTGAGAATATGCATTACATACATATTCCATAACATCACTAGGTAATCGAATTCAGTTTTAGTATTATCCTGTTCTAGTACGAATGCCTTTTATGACACGTTTAATTTTAAAACACAATCTTTAATTGTTTTTAAAAATGCAATTAAAAGTCGTTCTCATTGTAATGCCCAAATCCAGGTAATAACTTTTTTTTCAATTCTGTTAACCGTTGCTTTTAATACGCAACAATTCCTGGATAAACCACCTGCCACGGATACATGTGCACGCTCGTTACATGTGTACATACCTGTACGTATGCATGTGCTCGTATGTATGTCGAATTCGTTGCATAAAAGCTGATCCTGGCTAGTTCTTTATCTAGTAAATCTTGTTTTTTGTTTTCTTGAGTCATCCATTATTATTAAATGTATAAGCCATCTTATCCTTTGGAATTTGGCGAACTATATCTTCGTCTTCAAGTATTGCTTTGATTACCTCGTTCTTACGCCTAATACATATGTATATTCCATTTTTTAGTCTTGCGCCGAAATTCTCCTCATTATTTTTCTTTCAAATATTCCCAGATTTTTTACATCGGTTGTTGTTGGAGACTGTACTTTGCAACCGTATATATGTATGTACACATATTTCCATTGAGCATATTATCGTTTTGTATAGTCAGGTTTTCAATTTGACAGAAGTTTTGAGTCCCTGACTCCATATACTTGGGATTCTCTCTTCTCATATTTTACACATTATTATTGTGTAGGCTTTGCATTAAGGTTTCGCCTCCATTTTTAATAATTTTCGCACTAATTGTGTCGTTCCTAGGTGCTTTTCCAGTTTTCACTTTGTTTATTACAGTTTTGATTTCATCAGGTGCTGGAGCATCCAACAAAGGTTCTACTGTTTTGACATCTTGTTCCTGTTCACTTTCTTCTTGCTCATTGTTTTGTGTTCATCTTTTGAGAACTTCTTCTTCTGATAATAATATATAATCTGTTCTTATCCTTACATACGTTTATTAAAGGTTGGTATTCACTAACTTCTTTTTTGATTTGTTTGTATACTTCTTTAGTATGGTTCTTTCTAATACGCTTGCATTTTTCAGATTCTTTCCTTAATAACGTCCTTTCTTTTTTTCTTGCAGAGCTTTGAAGTTAGTTTCTTTTAATATGTATGTGATTATCTTTTTGCGTTTACTTGCAATAATTTTATTATAGATCCATTCTTTTTTTTTTTATTGCGTTGTGACGTTCTGTGTTCAACCAGTCTGCGTTTATCCAAACATTTTCTGGATCTTCACCAAAATTAGCAGTCAGCTTTCTTTTCTGACGGGGTTATGGCTCAAACTTATGGGACCACAACCCACCCTCCGTCTGCATCTCTATTGCTCTGCCTGGGGGGTTCGCCGGTTTAATCTCAGACAATATCGACAAGATTCCCCATTTTGGATCAGTTCGTGTCTGAGATCAACCAAATGGTGGTGCTGTATTTGTTTTAACCCCAAATTTGTTTGTTCGACATTGTGAGCCGTATGTGAGCGCTGGACGCAATTACCGTTTAGACCCTTTCTTTTTTAAAAGCCTTCAATAACGAGACTTCCCTTGAACTTCCTCTATCCCCGATCATAAAACATCATCGTTTAGTTTAATGTCTGCACCTGTAAAATTTACAGACGTTTTAGGTGGGAAGGTTCTGCCTCTCGAACCGTCAAAACAAATTATGCAAAGTCAAGTTTAAATGAAAGTACGAACATTCTAAAATTCCTCCGTATTTTTGTTATATGTACATACATATGTATGTAGTCTATGATTACATGCATATGTATTTATATGCAAACGACTATATTAATGTTTAATTTTTTTTTAATATTTTCAGACTACGTCTACTTTGAAACGTCCTCGTCAACTCCCTATTTGATACGGAGAATAGAAGAATTAAATAAAAATCCAACGGGAAATGTAGAAGCAAAAGTAATGTGCTTCTATCGTAGGAGAGATTTGCCTAATCCCCTAGTGCAACTAGCGGATAAACATCAATGTAAGTAATAAGACATTAATATTTACAGATTATAATGCTTAAGATTGTATCATCTAATTAACAATTTGCATAGGTGTCCGCATTTGTCATTGTGTATAATACATACATATAATGTTAAATGGATCAAGTATTCAGCGAACAGTACAGTAATTTAAAACATAAATGAGTTATAATTTTCGAAAGAAAACCAGTTTAGCTTTTTCTATTAAATAAGTCATTCCAATGCCCAATGTTTCACTGATAAATACTTGTTGCTACCTTGGAACTGAAGTCACTTTGAAATAAACGGTTCTACAACTATACATAGATGCATGACTCTTAGATGCGAGTTTATGTTAGACGTTCTATGATCTTAGCAGTCAGGCATTCCTAGAACTTCACTACTGCTGCAACACCTACAGAGTGACCCGTAGCTAATTAATCGTTGCCTTTTACCTAAAATGTTGTTACATTTCCCAACTTTTATTGATTGTTTTCTCACAAATGTATTATAATAATTATTATAATTTTATTAACAGGTAAATAAATTACAATTTTAATATAACAATGTTAGCACTAGCTGCCAGAGGCCTGTATTAGAAAACTGCAAGTAATGTACAACAGACGAATTTTAACAATTAATAATAGATTGTGGAGCACAAAGCTGCAAGTAAAATTGACACTTAACAATTGTACAAGTAAATTTTAATAATTGGGAAACTTTAATACTCTGTACCACAAAGCTACAAGTGTAGACAAAATTTAACAAACTCAACGTGTGAATTGAAAATTGTTAAGTCGTTATAAGTCCGATTTTAAGAGGTTTCAATTAGAAATTAGAATCTTTTGTCTCTATATGACGTACGTAAATTACGTTTATTTTATTGAAGCACCAATTTGAATACATACTATACTTTTCACTTGCAAATCCAAATGGGAGAGAGGAAGGCATGTACTGTATTAGTATTGGCAATATTTTGTTTTGACTTTCGTCAGTACAGTTCATTGATTCGTGTGCGCCGAGTGTAATATATTCATGCAAGTATGTATGTTCGTATGTATGTATGCAACTATTTCAAAAGAAAAGTTATTTTTTGATCAGAGAAAGTGATGAAGATAAAGATCAAGATACCCCCCATCAGCCAATGAACAAATATTTGTCGTTCGCCTATATATTCTATAAACTGTATGGTAGTGTACGGACCCGATCTTAGATTCTATTATGTGAGTGCCAATTGGCATGGAAGTGTTCATGACGGAAGGGTATTGCGCAATAGCATCGTGTTTCAAAAAATGGAAAGTGGATGGAGGCCGTTTCCTGAAGCAGTAATATTAGGGGCCAGTGCCTATCTAGCTTGGGTTTTATCACATACAGCTTCATCAAGTGCTTCCGCTGAGAGGTACAATAGTACACATATGTATGTGTATGTATGCCATGTATGTATGAATAGCAAACTTTTTTTAATGTTGTATAAAATTATGCAACACTTTCCGCAAGGAAAATAATCTAAAAAATCCGGAAGTCTATACAAACGTAAAATGGAATGAAGATGAATACCATAGCCACCTCATAATTACTTTTGTCACCATCTCATGAAGCATGACTTTGAAATCTTAAATGAATTTGGTTTTTTTTTTTTAGATTATCCACATAATCAAATTAAACCAAAAATTAATGCATATCGTTATTGCGACCTCCGATGCTATCGAAAACACACCTCTCATATGCGTATGTATGGACATATGTATAACCGACTCTTTCTGCTTGGGACAATATTTAGGCCCAAAGCTAGACTAAATATTTGTGCCCCAGCTTTATTATTTAGTATGTACCGTTTCATAAAACGCACGAAAAAGAATACTTTTTTCTCGCGGATCTTCTTCTTAAAGTTCCTCTCCGCTGCGGAGCTTGGAAGTCATCGTTTTTATTGT
This sequence comes from Xylota sylvarum, assembly GCA_905220385.1. Lineage (NCBI taxonomy): Eukaryota > Metazoa > Arthropoda > Insecta > Diptera > Syrphidae > Xylota > Xylota sylvarum. The sequence goes on along the minus strand of LR999958.1, from coordinate 63,581,694 downwards.
TTGTTTATTTGTGACACCTCTTTTTATTTCTGTGGTGGAAAGATAAAGATTGAGCCACTTCCGAAGGTTTGATATCCATGACAATCTTTTTCGCCCCACCGTTCTTCTCCCTTCTATCTTTCCTTGTAAAATAAGTTGCAGAAGTTTGTACTTGTTGTTACGTAAGAAGTGTCCAAGGTACTCCAGTTTTCTTTTTTTAATTAAGTACATATATTAGGTTTTTTTTTCTCTTTATCCGTCGTAGTACTTCTTCGTTAGTTATTCTGTCTATCCAAGAAATGCGTAGTCTTCGCGGATCTTAACTAAATCTGGTTCCTTACTCACTCACTCATTCGCTTATTTGTCTACGCATTGTCTACACGTCGCGTCACGTGAACACTTGTAACAATTGACTTGTACAAAAAAGGGAGATTTTTATGTTTAACAATCGTAATTGTTTTTTTTTGTGGTACAGAAATTATAGTTACTTGTTAAATCTGCATTGTTGGCAAGTGCCTGTAAATTTGTTAAATTGTAGTTTTGTAGTACAGGCTCCAGGGCTTTCGGCTAAAATAAGTTTCAACTATAACTAGACTATATTTAGTTGGGTTAATAACTAATAAACATGATTTATATTTTTTTCAGAAGAGATCTTAATCCTTTCTTATCATACAATAAGAAAAATCAGGAGATCATTTTTATTTTTAAAATTGTCGCAACTTGATTGCAGTCATAGATGCAATTTTTCATGTTTTTTTTTGTTGCACACTTCATCCAAAGTATACATATGTATATGTTTTCGGGAAGGTGTTAAGGTAGATGTTGATTCAGTCGTGTGTCACAAGTGTAATATGTAATATTTCTCTGTGTTCCTTTTTGAATTATGTTTTGAATCAAGGTTTGTTTTAAGATAGGTGGCAGGTGCACTTACGTCCGCTGAAGAGCTTTAGAAGAAAACTATTGAAATACGTAAACGAAGAGAGAAATACGTATATTTCACTGCAAATTGTATTAGGTAGGCTGGTTGTCGATAAGTTTTTGTCATTTGCCATGCTTTTATAGATTCTGTTCTCACATTACTGAAACCCTGTCCAACGCAGTTAAAGTATGTTTCTTTTTTCAATATTCTCATCCAGAATTATTTTCAATAAAGGATTCTTTGGTGATAAGAATCTCCCATCGACATATTTACTAGATGAATGCTACGAAGTCTATCAAGTTGGTCAGTTAATCATACATTTGTATATAAATACATATGTTTGTATACATACATAGGTCAATTTTCTAACTTTAATAGTGACCATATGCATATTGGAACATATTTACATGTATACATTTTGGAGCAACTTGTAGTACAATTCTTTACATCCCTTATTTGTCGATTATTGCCGTAATGTTTATTCGATTGAGATAACTACTTTGGCAGTGGTGTTATGGTATTGACCAATTTGATTTCGTTACATATACCAACGTTATCCGCAGATGTTGGTTTAGTTATTATATTATCTTTACGCATATTTTTGGGGTTGCTTCATATTCAAAAGAACGATGACCTACCCATTGCTGCTGATCCTTACCATCCAATTGTGTTTCATTAAAATTGATGGGAAATGTTTCTATTCGTTTAAACGGATTTCTGATAACGCATACACATTACATTATGCTTTCTCTAATGATTTTCAGAAACCTTTTATAAATTCACATTCTTAAACTAAAATCATCTGTGATGACGAGTTTCTTTTTTAATTAGTCGCTGTGAATGAAAAATTAATAATTTGCATCAAGATTTGCAGGATGAAATATGTACATACCTATTTGCCTTAATACATAACTTATGTATGGTATACATCTTTACAAGCAATTTTTTTTAGTCCAAATAATTTTTAATTTACCTTTTTTATTTTGCACAAAAGTACGCATATCATTACTATCTATGCAAATACAGTTTTTTTTCTTTGTTTGTTTGTTAAAAAAGGTACACATCTACTAAGCGTACAGTAGAGCACAAAAAGGAAACATGATATCGATTTGTTAAGATGGGACCCCCTTCCGCATTTCGAGGGGGTTGTCTTTTTGTCTACCACCCACTTTTAAGTACCAGTCTAGCCCAGTTACCCAGCATCATCAGCAACAACATCATCATCCGCAACCATATCTAACATTGCTTATTCGCATACCCAACATGTCCAAACTATATGCGAATGGATATATGTATATCTTTATATGGATATAAGTTTTTAGCGATACCACCTCCCACACAGAGAGACCAGTATATCGCATGCATTATTCAACCCTCAAACAGAATTCAAAGATTTTCGCATGTAGGTATACCAACATCCGGATTTCGATATAGGCTACCCACCAATTATTCACGTGCATTGTTTTTCAACTTTTTTTTCGTTCTCCCTTTTCTTTTATTATTTTTATTTTTGGGGATGTTTACGCATTTGGGCTCTCAATTTTAAAGTATTGTCTTCTGTATTTGCTTTAATTATTAGGAAATGTTTTCTTTGCTGTAATTGGGTACCAATATTGGATCAAAGCGATGTGGATATACAATTAATTAAAAGGTTTCAATTCTATTATTGATTAATATCAATGTTATTAAAACATTCATACGTACACAATAATAAATTAAAGTAATTACAATTCTTATGCAGTCGTTCCATAATTTTTTTCCAATTCAATTTGAGGGGGAAATAAGTTTGCGAGTGCTAAGCAAATATTGCGAAATTGTTCAGTGTTGTTTAAAAAAGATGGAATGTATGAGATTCACATGTCTGTGTACACGTGACCATTGTTTACGTGCTATCACCAATAGTCTTATCGATAAACGAATGTTTTTTGAGCAAGAGAAAGGGTTTACAGATAATATATGCATGTATGTTTGTGGATTGATTATGCAAACTTAAAGTACAAGTACAAGGAAGTAATGTACTAGCCTCTTACAAAATTAAAAGCTCTAGAGTTTAGTTTCTTTAGCCTATACATGGGTAGATCACAATATTTTTTTAATTTTTCCATTCAATCATTTTTTTAACTTTATAAAAATGGCTGATCAAAAAAAATAGGTAAATAGAAAATGTATTTTTTTTCTTGAAAATTCATTTCTGAGTGGAAGAAATATCAGTTTAATATCCAGAATAATAACCTTTGTTTTTTTAGTACTACCTGTATTCGCCTAGGCATTGATTCAATTAACTTGCGACAAGTTTTAAAAGGAATCGCGTTCCAAGATCTTTACAGGGCTGACCACAATCGCTGTTTGTTTTGGAATGTTTCCTTAGCCAAAGATCACATAAGTTTCCCCACAACTACTCATTCGTAAGGCCATTGGGACACCGATACTTGTTGATGACTCAACCAAGATTTCACCAACTTTGACGAATCATTGCGATCGTTGTCATGATGGAAGCGCCACCGTACTTGCATATTGTCCTCCGCATAATAAGATTTCGCAGTGATCTTCTTTCGTCTTGACTTCATGGATCTGGAAAACTGAACAAAGAAAAGCACTCTCATACCATTACTAAACCGCCCCATCTTAAACGGAGTAACGTTCGTTTAACGGTTGTGAAACTCTTTTCCATCAATAAGGAAACTTTTCTGGCGATTCTTCCTAATAATCGGCTTTGCATTAGAGTTTTGCGATAGCTTTAGATGACATGAATAGAACCTGTTTTCCCTGCAATACGATTCGAGCATCAGGCGTTCTTTACAAAGCATTGGGTATAAAATCAATGGTTTTATACAAGTTTTAAGCACTTAATTTTATTGTTTTGCCAGCATTTCTCTAACTAGGCAAATGGATGCTTTTCTTCTAATCCCTAAAGCACTTTATTAGTCCAGTAGGGATAACTACTCACATGCTGTTGATAAAGATAGTCTGAAATGTAATATCAATAATAATATGAAATATATGTACATATGTATAATGGGCAGCGGCACGTACATTTCGAGGTTGATGGAGTTGCCAACTCTGCACGAATTTTTCATATAGCACTAGTTTGCACTGGTTACTCCAATACTTGGGCATTCGTGAGATTAATCTACCGTTTTATGATCACTCGTGATGAAGTCTTCATCTTCAACATCTGATAATATCTCCTTCAAAAGTGGACAAGTGGACGTTGTTTCTCTTCATCAAACTGGCTAAAATCCTACTTGTGTAGCCAACTATTGAAAATTGCTTCCACACATTGATTTCGAATATTAATTAAACTTGAATCTAATCGCCTGGGATCAATTATTTTGAGTACAAATGCTATAACATTAAAATAATACTTAGAGAACATATCCTAAAATTAGATCACCAATTTCGTCTAAGAGCGCCTTTTTTTTTTGGTTGCGCCAACGGATGTGTAATCTTCTAAAGATACCATTAACCCGGGCTACTGGCATGTCCAATTCGCAAACCTGAATAATCGATGCCAGGAAAACGCCTACGTACTAACCCACACCCTACACAGTTCAACCACTCTCCCCGCGGGACTACCGTTAGGTATTACTTCGCGGGGCTGGATAGCACTTTATGCTTTTATTTCCCTGTTTCAGGAGGTACCGTTTCGGTTTGGTTGTTCTCCCTAACTCTCTGCAGCCGCCGAAGTTCCTTTATGATTATCGCTGCGGTTTGTTTCACAGCATCCCATATTGCGCTCGATGTCAGCATATGGTTCAGAATGTTCTCGGAAGTTGGCGTTTCTCTAATTCTTTCCTCAAGACCTCTGCGTTCTATAAGAAAATGTGGGCACTGAAAAAATACGTGCTCTGCATCCTCTCTAGCCTCTCCGCAGTTTGAACAAATATAGGACATTCTGGGTCCTCCAACGTTTGTCATTATTCTGGATAAGGAAGCACACACCCGAGCGGCTTTGTCGTACGTTATTTTAAGTTGTTCCTTGTACGAAAGCCTAGCGTCAATCATCACACCTAGGTATCTGAGCACCGGTTTTGACGTTATATTTTGATCGCCTACCTTGATGGTGATTGTTTCTCGTTACTACTTCCGTTTTATGTTCGGCGAGCTCCAACCCGACTGCTCCCATGCACCGTCTCACTTTTTGGATACATTCGTTCCCAATGTCCTCTATTTCTTTCAGGTGCTTCGTTGCCACTACGATTGCAATATCATCGGCAAAGCCTATGATTTTTGCCTGGTTGGTTCCACAGGATAGGACCTAGTACCGACCCTTGTGGTACTCCGCCAGATATGTGGTACTGCTTTCCCCATCGTCGGTATCATAGAACAGGTACCGTTTCTCAAAATAACTTAATATTATTTTAATGAGGAACCCTGACACAATAATTTTTCTAAGTGAGTACAAAATACGTCCCCAGTTTGCAGAGTTGAACACACTTTTGACGTCCAGTGTTATCACAGCACCGTATTTCTTTGCGCCTCCTTTCCATCTTCTGCCCTGAATAGCTTCTTCCAAAATTGTGGTTACACATCGTATAGCATCAATAGAACGGGCTGTTCGTTTGAAAGTCCTCTAGCTTCATTTATTACTACCTCCAGTCGGTTGCATATAATTTTATATGATGAGGGCTTATCTGGTGTTTTTTTTTCCTTTAGGCAGCAGCACCAGACGTTGTTTTTTCCATTGGTCCGGAAAGACCCCTTCAATTAGACACTTATATATTTCTAGGAATGGTTCGGTGCTTGTTTTTATGGTACCTTGTTTGGTATGCCATCCAACCCAGGTGACTTATTGTCATCGAAACGTCTGCACACGTCCAGGAGTTCCGTTTCCATGACAGTTTCGATTTCATGTATTTCCTGAGGTGCTTCTATATGCTCTGCTGTTGTTTGCGGTGGAAATAATCCCGATACTATTTTTTGCATTAGCAAAGGGTATGAGGGTGAGGGTGCCCTAGTGGTTGAGTTTTGCCATGACTGTCTTGTATTCGGTACCGCAAGGATTTAAATCTGCTTGTTCGCAGAGTTCTTTAAAGTTATCGCTTTTGCTTCTCCGGATGGCTAATTTCAGTTCCCTACGCCTATCCCTGTATTGCACCTGTAGATTCTGATGGGAGGGCAAACCTCTGGATCGCTGGAACAGTCTTCTTGCTCTATGGCAGTTGCTGCGTAGCTCTGCTATCTCTTGGTTCCACCAATATACTGGTGGCCGGCGATTTGTTGATGTTTTCCGGACCAAGCCCTCATTACTTGTTTAGTAACCTCAGCGGCCATAGCATTTGCTGGTGTGCTCGATTCCCGTGTTAAGCAGTATTACGTCTAGTGACGACACAGCTTCTAGTAGAGCCTAACCTTTTCTATTGGTTCGAGTGCTGCCTACGCTGTCTACCGAGTCCCATGGACTCACTCTGAGGTTAGTACTGACCTTTGTAAGAGCCGCACACACACGTCTTATAGCATACCAATTCATAGCGGCACTGAAGAAAGGTACACAGTTGTGCAATGCAATAGCAGCGAAAACAATTGGCGACGGTTTAAAAATTGTGTTGTTAGTCACAGGGGCTGAGGAGGCTAATTGATGGTTAATATGTATATATTTTTATGAAGATACATACGTATGTATACACTTACGTATGAATGTGCTTGATTTTATATTGCTTCGACTTATTGCTTAGTAAGTGAGCACATTTGATTATGAGGGTTAAGGCAGAGAAGCTATCTTTAAACCTACCAGGCTTGCCTTTGTGAGTGGGGTAGGATAAGCTAGAGAGTCACAGTTCTCAGGTCATGTTTAAAAGTTATTTCAAAAGTTTTTGATGGAATCCCTAGATTTCTTTATAATCCTGAAACAGGCAGGCATATATACATACATACATATACATATGTACATAACGAATATAATGTAATAGTAATGAAATTCGAAAATAAAAAAAAAGAAACAATGTAATAGGAATTTTTTCACTTTCCGGCAAATAAAAATGTATCATTTTGGCTTGTACTCAGTTTGCAGGCACTTGTCAAAGTTTGAACATTTGCCACTTTTTGAAATTTGATTTGTCACACTTTCGTTTGCCAATTTATGTGTATCTGCGTGCAGTACTGCATCGAACGCAAACACGCCGAACAATACAAAACAAAAAAAAAAACACAATGTGCTCTACAAAGGAAGTAGAGGGAAAATGGTGGACATGGCATGGTGTTCTTGGAGTGTTCAGATTTGTTAAAACATTTTCCTCTTTTGTATAGTATCTAGAAGTTTGTTGTTGGCTGTACATCTTTGCGACCGGTTGGCACCTGCCGCCTAGGCAGTAGTACTAGTAGAAGAACATTGTATCATAGACAATCCTTTCAAAGAGCTTCGGTTGTACGAGAGTTTTGCGATGGGCTGTTAATTGGAAACCTAATTGTTATGAACTTTTTTAAGTAAGACCTCTTGCAAAGCATAGGACAGATTCCCTGTGTGATAGAAACTAGGAACAGAGATGTGAGGGGTTGGGCAAAAAAAGTTCACACATTTAAAGCAGATTATTGCCAAGCAACGGGTTGCCCAATTAAACAATAACATGAAACTAGTGAATTCTGTAGTTTTTTCCTATGGTTTTACAGCACTCCGAATGCTTAGAATTAGTATGAGTTTATATAACCTTAATTGTGTTTAGAAATAGTCTACACTATTTTGACGGCGGTTGGTTAAACCGCTTATTGTTGACTTTAGATCCGTGTGATATGTTAGAAAGGTGCTGTAAGCATTAATATTTTGGTGCTGATGACAAAAAACTTCATAAATATCAGCTTAGTTCGAAAAGTGATGAAATCTTTTGTTATCGATTTTATTTTGCTGATAATACATAAAATATGTATGTATATCGAAACAGCGTTAATAATTATTTAATTTTCATCATAACAGTGGCAACAGCCGAAGACTCACCACTGGCGATGAAACTGAAGAAGACTTGGCTTCGAACACCTGTCGGAGAAGAACAAGCGGCACAAGCTGTTTTAGATCCGTCCATAGGTATTAACTTCAAATAAAATACCAATATTTCTTAGATTTGCACGTAGTTTTGTTGATTTTTGCACGTAGATTGTGTTACAGTGTTTTGTCTACTCTTGTTTTAATAGTTTTATTTGTGTCAACTTTATTATTTTCACTCTACGGAGTCGCATGTGTGTTCACGTCTTTCCGTCTTCAACTGTTTGTCTGTTATATTTTCTCACATAAAATTTTATTCGTAAAACATTTCATGATTTTGTATTACATTATATTATAAAACTCTCATACCGTATGTTTGTATGTACAGCTGCGAACAAAAAAATAGTAGCGGGCAAAAAAAAATGGAAAAAATTCAATATTCTGAAAACAACGAAATATTTTTTTTGTTTAATATTTTTTTCTTAATAACAACTTAATTCTACATAAGAATACAAAAAAAAATTTAATCATAAGTACATATTTACAGTAATAGACAAAAACTTATATTTTGACGGGTAACATAAAAATAGTAGCGCCTTCAGATATTGTTACATTTTTGTATTTATTGATAAGATTGTAGTTCAAAAATGGTTCGTTCCTTTTAACACTTTCTTGAGCTACCTTTATTAGCTATAATCGCCTTACACCGTCTTGGCATATAGTCAACAAGGCGCCTACAGTGGTCTGGTGATATGCCACACCATGCATTCCGTACAACTTCCCAAAATTGGTTATTATTCGTCGGCTTATTGTTGAAAACAGCAGTTTTAATATCGACCCAAAGATTTTCAATGGGATTCAAGGCAGGAGATTGGACTAGTCATTCCAAAACTTGAATTATATTGTCGCTGAACCAGACTTTCGCTTGCCTGCTGGTCCTTCGACGACAGCCGTGCAGATAAAAAGCGAGGCGAAACTTCCTGTTAGTGCAACGACGGTACGTACAAAGACTACTGCAAGCTGGTTTATCAACACGTAGCCCAAAAACGCCACTTCTTTCTAAAATACATATGGCAAAACGGCTTACGTTCGCAACAAAAGTATTCTGATTGCACAGCTTCCAATTGGCGAAACATTTTGTGAACTGACGAGTCCAAAATTGATCTTTTTGGTGAACTTGGTCCTCGGTAGTATGTCATTCGTCGCCCTAACACCGAATTCCTGCCCAAATATACCACTTACTTACTTACTTAACGGGCTCCCGACCCGTGAAGAGTCTCTGCCTGAGACACAGCAGCCTTCCACTCTCTTCGATCCCGGGCACGCTGCTTCCAGTTATCTAGACCAAGCGCTCTGGCATCCGCGATAGCTTGATCCTTAAAACGGAGGTTCGGTCTTCCTTGTCTTCTCGAACCTGGGGGCTGTGATTCGAAGATCCTCTTTGCTGGAGCATTATTGTCCATTCGCTCGATGTGGCCGAGCCAGTGTAGTCGACGTGTTTTGGCTTTTTGGACTACATCCACATCCTGGTACAGCTCATAGAGTTCGCGGTTATATCTTCTCCTCCATTCGCCCTCCTCGCATACGGGACCGAATATACGACGAAGAATTTTTCTTTCGAAAGTGTTCAGTATTTGCTCTGCTTTCCTGCTTATCGTCCAGCACTCGGCTCCATACAGCAAAACTGGCAGGATCAAAGTTTTGTAGAGCAAACATTTCGTCTTCCGAGTTAGGAGTTTTGACCCCATTTGTTTCGCCAAACCGAAGTTGCAGCGGTTTCCTAGGGTAAGTCTTCGTCGAATCTCCACTAAGTTGTCATTCGTGGAGTTGATATTTACTCCGAGGTAGGTAAACTCCTTAACCACTTCGAAGTTACTGTTGCCAACAGTGACGTTTTGTCCTAGGCGGTGGACAGATGCTTCTTTGTTTGTTGACAACATGTATTTGGTTTTGTCCTCATTCACTTCAAGGCCAACACGTTTCGCCTCTTCTTCAATTGCCGTAAAAGCCTCTAACACGGCGCGCTGGGAGCGACCGATAATGTCGATGTCCACAAATATCGTTAAACATGGACGTTTTAAAGTAATGATATGGGGCTGCTTTTTCTACTATGATACGGGCCCCATTTACCGAATTGATGATACATGTTGGTGTTAGTATTCTGGAAAATGTTATGTTATGTTTATGTTAGTATCCTGGAAAATGTATTACTGTCGTATGTGGAGTGGGAAATGATTTTTAAATGGATCCTACAGCAAGATAACCACCCTAAGCATACCAGTAGCCAAGAGAAAGACTGGTTCACCGACAATATAATTCAAGTTTTGGAATGGCTAGTCCAATCTCCTGCCTTGAATCCCATTGAAAATCTTTGGGTCGATATTAAAACTGCTGTTTTCAACAATAAGCCGACGAATAATAACCAATTTTGGGAAGTTGTACGGAATGCATGGTGTGGCATATCACCAGACCACTGTAGGCGCCTTGTTGACTATATGCCAAGACGGTGTAAGGCGATTATAGCTAATAAAGGTAGCTCAAGAAAGTATTAAAAGGAACGAACCATTTTTGAACTACAATCTTATCAATAAATACAAAAATGTAACAATATCTGAAGGCGCTACTATTTTTATGTTACCCGTCAAAATATAAGTTTTTGTCTATTACTGTAAATATGTATGTACTTATGATTAATTTTTTTTTTGTATTCTTATGTAGATTTAAGTTGTTATTAAGAAAAAAATATTAAACAAAAAAAATATTTCGTTGTTTTCAGAAATTGAATTTTTTCCATTTTTTTTTGCCCGCTACTATTTTTTTGTCACAGCTGTAGATACATCAAGTAGAAATTTTTCGTAGAGCTTTCAGAAGAAATAAAACGTACTTTATTTTTGCTGTCCTAGGTACTGCTTATATTTAAGACATACGTTTTAAAGTTGTGTATAGAAAACGTAAGAGAAACACATATTTCGGTTTTTTTTTTCTCTACTAGCGGGTACATACATATGTACATATGTACATATGAATGTACAACTATTGTTAAAGTCTAAAGCTGCGCGGTTTAGTCCGACTAACTCCTATTTTAATATTTAAGATCGTTCATTGGTTATACATACCTAGCTTAAATGAAATGTTAAGTTTGATGATTGGACCAGACGTTGGCTATCTGTTTTATTTTGTCACTAAATCGCAAATCTGAATATTGCTTATCAGAAATGGCACAAACATTTCAATTATTTCTACTGCAAATAATAATTGTAATACTTTCGGCTTTGAAAAAAGATAGTGGTGAAAATATATGGATGGGAAAATAAAACATCAACTGACAAAAGTGTGACTTACCCCTGGGGCGGTGTCAGTTTGAGAATTATAGAGGAGCTTAAGCAGACAACCCTTCATTTCCTTCAAATACCATTTTATCCATTTATGTTTTAAATTTCAGTTGCGTTTTGTAAATTAAATCAATATCACTTGTAAATTTGGTTAATGCTTAAGAAATCACTGCGCGTCACTTGTTCGATATTTGACCACATTTTTACCAAATTCAACAGTTCTTGCTTACCTTTTTGCATGATTGTAAAAGGAATTCAGACTTAGATGTGACATATTATAGATTTTTACAATGACGAAACAATTTAATATGTATTGTACATAAATGTCTAAAAAAAAGTCTCAAGGTTATTGTAGAATAGTCACTAACTAGTTTCCCGTCATGACTATTATTATTAAAATAAGAATTTGAATTAAAAAAAAAACTGATAAACAAATGAGCATTTCAGATCCCGAAGATTTTTCTTTGGTAGCATATAATAGTCCGTAGAAGCTTCTAGAATACAGAATTTAATATCCTGTAGTCTTAAATATGTACTACAAAAATTGAAAATGCGTAGATTACAATAATTGGCCGTAATCATATTTTCTCTGAAACGTTCAGACGTAAAAATTTGAAATTTTGCAAAGTAATTCGTTATTGGTTGTATATGCGAGAAAAGAAGGGATTTTCCTAAATTCGAGTTCTAATTAGGAGAAAGAGGATTACACAGCCCTAACTCAAAAATGGCTTATCGGATTTAAAAACAAAAAAGTTATTTTTAGTAAATTCGTCCCTGATTTGAACTATAAATAATCCTTCTGATCAATGATCAAAACAATTCATCGAATCATCGCCAAAATTGGCTAGATAACTACCATAGCCAGCAGTCGTGCAACAGTACCTAACTTTCTTTGTTGGTTTAAAGGCTATAAAAAAAACACTGTTCAATATGTTTCAACGGTTGTTGCTTTATTGAAAAGAGTAAATCTTTCGATTAATTATGGAATATTATTTCATTTAAATGACTCCTTCAGCTGGTTTGGCAGCAGGCCATCCATCCGTCTTGTTAGAAGCATAGCTCGCCAAAGTCCCAATCATCAATCTCTGACCATAAAAAATCGATTATAATGCCTCGGTAGCGCTCTCCATTGACTGTAACGTTTCTTCCATTATCGTTTTGGAAGAAAAATGGGCTAATAATATCGCCACTCGCCACTTTCGGCAACAGCTGCCGAACGCACACGACGAATTCGGGAACACATGTTCGCTTATCAATCAGCAATCCAGTCTCACGAAGTTTCATCACAAACTTACGCACGCCAGGTGCAGTTGGTGCATTATTTCGACCGATATTTCTTTTCAAAATTCGCACTGTTTCGGCAACACAGCAACACAGCTGTTTGAAAGTAACTTTGAAATATTTCCCAACGTCGTTCAAGCGTAAATCGATCCATTTCGTATTTTTTAAGCACATAGGAGCTAAAGTGATTGCTAAATAAAATGATTTTCCTAGATCAGAACAATTTTGCCAAAAATATCCGAGCCAAACTGAGAGATTCGCTTATTCCCTTCGAGATCTGAGCGAAAGTTTGTTGTTTGTTTTGACACCACAAAGTGTGCTTTAGTAGGCTTTTTTTGCTTTTTATAATTAGAGCATATTATCTTATTATTAGTATTAATCCTTTTTGCTTTTCTATGTTACAAGTGAAGAATAATGAAATTATTCCGTATTTCTAATGTTATCCATTTTATTTTACATTACAGCATCATTGGATGATGATCGAACTAGTCCGATTGGCGCAGCAGCTGTGAACATCCTTTCGGATAAAAGTAGCGAATCGCTGTCATCCAAACAACGACATCAAATAAAACATCGAGAATTGTTCTTATCCCGACAAGTTGAAACATTGCCCGCCACCCACATTAGAGGAAAATGTTCTGTGACATTACTGAATGAAACGGAATCGCTCAATAGTTATCTCAATAAAGACGTGAGTCGTAAATTTCGTCCCATTGTTGCTATGACAAATTATTGCCACAATTTGAAGTGCTTCAATAATAAGAAAATAAATATAAATATTTTTTTTTAAATATTTCAGGATACATTTTTTTACTGTTTGGTCTTTGATCCGAATCAGAAAACGTTACTAGCGGATAAGGGTGAGATACGTGTAGGAAGCCGATATCAAAGCGAGATTCCAGGTAAACTAAAAGATGTACAAATGGACGAGCGAAAGTTAGAGGAATTGGAGACACTTGTTTGGACGCCAAATCACAATTTAACAGACAGAAAGATAGATCAATTCTTGGTTGTTTCACGGTCTATTGGTACATTCGCCCGCGCGCTGGACTGTAGTAGTTCTGTCAAACAACCATCTTTGCATATGTCAGCTGCAGCTGCCAGTCGAGATATCACCTTGGTATGTCACTTTTGAATGTTAATATGATATCTCTTTTTAATTTTGAATGATTTTAGTTTCATGCCATGGATATTCTTCATAAGCACAATTATTGTATAGAAGATGCTATGTGCTCGTTAGTTCCATCTACGGGACCGGTGCTCTGTAGAGATGAAATAGAGGACTGGAGTGCATCTGAGGCTAATCTATTCGAGGAAGCATTAGATAAATATGGAAAAGACTTCAATGATATTCGGCAGGACTTCGTGAGTACAATATCAAAATTTACTTTTGATCGCTATAACAAAAGAAAAACAATTGTATGTGCTGTTAATTTTAATTTATAGCTTCCTTGGAAAACATTGAAACAAATTGTAGAATATTACTACATGTGGAAGACTACTGACAGATATGTGCAGCAGAAACGAGTGAAAGCCGTTGAAGCGGAATTAAAACTCAAGCAGGTTTACATTCCACAGTACACAAAGAGTAACCCGGCGATGAACTCCGTTAAAGGTGGAGTTTTCAATGGAACTACAACCAATGGTGGAACTGATTTGTCTAACAATGGAAAACCATGTGAATCATGCTCAACTGTTTCATCATCTCAGGTAGTATTTTTAATTAATGTCGTTTACTCTACTTTTGATGGCGCAACGGTCCAGGGTGAGCCTGCCAGCAAGATATTGTATTAAATCCTTTCTATTGTGTATGCCAAATTGTATGCCTTCAGATTCTTGTGGACTTTGCATTTAAACGGCTGCAAACCGCTTAAAAACATGTCTCGAGTGTGTACCAATGGAATTTTTATCGAAAAGAATTGAATTGACGGGCTCTAGTTAAATTTCAAGTGATCGCTCCATTCAATTCTTTTGCACAACCGTCAAGTTTGTATCTGTACTGTATGCATAATACCTGCTTTTGTTAAACTAGCGGTTGGAGATTATATGTTGGTACGCCATTTTTTATTAAGTGATTTTTTCTTCGCTGTAGCTGGTCAAGTAGATGTAAAAAACGTTGTGTTCTCATGAGAACAATATTCAATTCCAGGTCGAACTTGTATAAGTGTTAATTATCGCAATAACACTTTCGATATCTACTTCGTGGACAAAAGGATAATGGATCTTCTTGTGCTTTTTTATACATACATACATATGTACATACATACATACATAAATATATCCATTCAGAACCGTAATACAGTAGACGTGCTCTGTGGATGGTTTATTATATTCGATTACATCATCTTTGAATACTTTCTAGTATGTATTTAATAACCAGTTTTTGTCCTTTGTATTTATGTTATTTCTGTTGGTTTGTCGTCCATGTAAAGATATTAGACATATTTGTATACAAGAATATAGTTTTCTAGATTTCGGGAAATTGTGCTGTCGGACTACTAAGCTGAGGTTTTCATGTTTGAAGACACTAAAAAGTTTTTTTTACGACTACACCTTTTACGAACATCTGACACACATCCAAGAATATAATTGTCCTTTAAAGTATTTTAAAAAAAAAAATATCGCCCTTTGGATACTGTAATTTTGTACACCTACTTGTACTTGTTACAACCTACTTAGAAAATGTACTTTTAGTAATATTGAAGACTTTGTTTAATTCACAACTACTTAACTAGGATTAGAGCTAATTCAAAGAATACCTCTTTCCTTACTTTAATAAGAATTAAATATATCATTTTTGAACGTCTGATGATGCAATGGTGCAACTTCGTTACGCTCAAGAATGGTCTTTATTTTTATTTATTTGTTTTAGATTTATTCACAAATAAAAACAAATTATAATAATAATTTCCATTCATATTAGTGGTACCCTTGGGGACCTTCCCACATGACATGTCGATTATGTCAGAACTGCTGGAACTATTGGAAGAAATACGGTGGTTTAAAAAATGCAACGAGATTAGCCGATGGTAGTGATACAGAGGTTAAAAAGAAACAACCCACTCCAGTAACAACGCCACAAGGACCTATTACACCCACCCCAGTGATTCCCGTCGATAGTGGTATAGCAGAAGAAGAAAAGATCAATGATCTGTCGAACCGTCAATTGCACAAGTAGAAAATATAATTTAGAATTTAAATTCCATACAATACAAAGTTATAGTTTTAGGTGTTCAATTGGTACATGTGGTAAGGAATTCAAACTTAAAACACATTTAGCGCGACACTACGCTCAAGCTCACGGTATAGCTATCAGTTCTGGTTCTCCGCGACCCATTATGAAAACACGTACGGCGTTTTATCTTCACACAAATCCTATGACACGATTAGCTCGAATTTTATGTAGAAACTTTATTAAACCTAAAAAGGCCGCCCGGCAAACATCTTATGCAATCAATACGCAGCTAGTGAAGCAAGAATGTAAGTATACCATATTATATGTTTCTTGGTGTTGTTTTTAACTCTGGTATTACATACAGTTAATTTACGTTTGACCGGAAAATCTCACTTGGAAATAAAGAAACTATTATTACTTAAGAAAAAGGATAGGGGCAGTGTGACGAAAATCGCAAATCGCTTAGGATCTCCGGGGTCTGGTCCACATGAGTGGCTAATATTGACGCCCAAAGATAAATTGCCAAAGCCTGACTTAGTGGCATTTCCGAAGCCTCCAAAGGCACCAGATGGGTCTCTATTATATGATAGAATTCCGAATAAAGTCGTAGAAATAGAAAAAGATTTAACAATTATACCACCTGCAACTTTACGAAAGCGGCCAAACGAAGAAGTTAATGGTGCAGATGGTAATTATTTCTAATTAATAATTATATTGTACATTTATGTGTAATTTTTGTTTAGTTACAATTATACCAGGACCACCAACAAAACGACCCAACAAAGATCCAATGCCATCACATTGTCCCAGTCCTGAACAATTTGCTGCAATGATGGCTGCTTCTGGACAGCCATTAGCTAGGCACCACGTGAGTAGTATTATATTAATTTTAAATTATGGTTATATTAAGAATATACATTAATGCAGTTAAATGGAAAACCAAAAATTACACAAATGTCGAGGACCGGTTCAGGACGAAAACAAGTGATCAGTTGGATGGACGCCCCAGATGATGTATATTTTAGAGCCACCGATTCTAGCAAGTAAGTACTTTATCATACTTAATAAATGAATTAGATAATTCTGTTGGAAATATGACCATGTTTATCGCTTACATCGATGGTGTAAGACTATTGATTTTGAGAATTCTCTTAATAGGCCCTGGGTTCGTAGGTCCAAGTCCTCCACTTACTAGAATGGAAGCAATTTATTTATTTTCACATATTTCGAAGCAATTTAAAATATTTGCATATTGCAATTAATTCATAATTCATGCATGAGATTGGAAGTTTTTTAACTGCCGACTTAAATGTGGATAAAATATTGCAACTCTGCCTCGAGTAACAAGAAATCGCAAGACACTAATAATGTGCAGCCTCACTCACACACGGTGTGGGATACCTGAATTAAAAAAATGGCTATAATTCCCAAAACTTAATCCATGTCAGAAACGGCCCTCCTGAACCATCCGGTTTTCATAATGAATTTTAGGGTCGTGTTAGCTAGTTCATTGAGGTCGTTGAAAGATGCCTTTCCCAGGGTTGAGTATCTTGTTCTGTTGAGGCTTGGGCATTCGCAGAGGACATGTCTTCCTCTACCTCTGGGTCGCCACAGCCTCTGCATAGGTCTGTGATGCTGATTCTCATTCTTCTGAGATGGGCCGTCATTGAA
The DNA here is from genome assembly GCA_905220385.1 of Xylota sylvarum. Lineage (NCBI taxonomy): Eukaryota > Metazoa > Arthropoda > Insecta > Diptera > Syrphidae > Xylota > Xylota sylvarum. The sequence continues at coordinate 63,564,424 of LR999958.1, read as the reverse complement.
TCGTGGCCTGTGAAAATACATATGAGGAGACTTAGCTGGTCTATTCAGCAATAGAAATTCTCTAGTCCTTTTTCTGTCGAATTGGGTCCAAAGTTATCTAGAGACGCAGCATGAGTCTACCTTATATCGGACATGTTGAGAAAGTCCGAGGTGATTTTGGACATAAGAAAACTGATGGGCGTTAGGACTGAGTGATCTGCTGTTAGGTCTTTTGATTCTGATCCTTTTCTCGCTAGCTCATCAGCTATTTCATTCCCGTGAAACCCATGTGTCCCGAAATCCAGCAGAGCATGGTGCTGTGCGTTGATGCATTGAGTTCTTTACATCACTTTACATCACTTGACCAATTTAGAGTTGGTTGTGATGGTTTTGATGGCTGCTTGGCTGTCTATGTAGATGTTTATATGATCGTTGTTATTCAGAGTGGATAGGTCTCGGCAGACCTCGGTTATATTATATATTTACGCTTGAAACACGCTTGCATGGTTGAGAAACAGACCTAACTATTTTTGCTTACATTAGAAACCCTAACGGTTACATCAATCCTTAAAAATATTGCAGATAGGTGATTGTTTAAAATTAAATAAGTATCCTACGAACTTTGCCTCAGTGGTTAGTACGTCGGACTACTGAGTTGGAGGTTCGAGGTTCAAATCCCAGACAACACCAACAAGTTTTTCACGGCTGTCGGACACGGCATTAAATAGTAGGCTCCTTCCTTTTGTGTGAAGAATATAACACGCACAACTCGAATGGCTGTGAGAACCATGGACTTGTCGCGTCAAATCTTTGTTTTTGTGTTTGTCAAATATTGCGTTTGAGTCAAAGATTCCTTAACAATACGTCTACAAAGTAGGAAGACGGAAGTTATGGATTTCTTATATGATCCGTTCCAGACATATTGTGTTTTTAGTGTTTTTGTTCTTATACACTTATTTTAAAAGACAACATTTCTAAATATATGGATGTATGTATTTGACAACAATATCTCATAATTTATTTCATTCCAACACATCGTTTACTGTTCCCATCGTTGCAACAGTTGAAAAGCCACCTGCAACATATGATCGACATCTATCTTATTGTTTTTCAGCGTCTTGATGGCTCCAGCCAAGCTGTCTGAATTCTATGACAACATTTTTACAAATCGGATTAGCATAACAATTATATAAAAAAAAACACTTACCCTTGCTTGGTAGACCAATGCCTTGAACTGCGGATCCATTATCTTCTGGTAGAGCTGAGCAAACTCAATGCTGGTTGTGACTTTTTTACCAATCAATGTTTTAAATTTATCGTGTGGCAAATAGTCTACAACTTCATCGATGAAACTAGTGAATGTTCTCTCATAAGCAAAGTCTTCAGGTGATCCCATTGGAATGCTAAGGCTCCTCACATTTTTCTGAATAAAGTTCACATCAATCGGGTATCCCAAAAACTCAGAGATCTTCTGAAGTTCTGAACTGCTAGCAAATTTTTGCTTAACTAAGTTTTGAAAACTGCTAGACTTTAAATAATTGAAACCGGTGCGAAAGTCGCCATCGAAAAGGTAATGTTTGGCAATGATATAAGATATGCGGATCTTTGGAAGGATGTCGTAGAAGTCCTGTAGCTCAGTCTTGATGTTAGCTGACCCGACAGCTGCTACAGAAAGTACAAAGAATACTAAATATGCCAAGCGCATGATGAATGCTTTTAGAGTATGGCGCAGAACTGCCTTTGATTTTAGGTCTGGAATGTGTTTATAAACTGCATCTGAGAGATGTGAGAGGTCTTGATATTTGAAATGAAGAGCTCTTCAGAGTATGGTGCCATTTCGAGCGTGACTGATAAGATCAAATGCTGGTTAAATAGAACTAATTAAAAATAGTTTTTTCAATGATTTTGAGTACTTGTGAAGCTTTAAGTAGATAATTGAACGACGGTACAAAGTTGCTATGTATTAACAAATCTCTCCAACTAGAGTTGATTGAGACGTCCTCCATTGGCCTTAAGCGCACGAGTTTTGCAGGGATACCGACAACAACAACACCAGTGACAGCCCGCTAAGTTCTGTCAATTATATCAATATCGTACGCGTACGGTAGTAGTTGCACAAACATTTGAAAGATTGCGACTCCAGTGTTGGCTTCCGAGTTTCACATAATTCTGTCAAGTATGTCACATTGTCTAAAACCTTTTTTGACATCAAAGGTCTCATTAAGGTCCCTTTCCGACCTTGATGGAACAGCAGCGTTCTCCATCGTTATTCTGCACAAACGGAAGAGTTTGGCGGGGATACTAAAGTTAGGTATCTTTTGGACTTGATTTTTATTCAGAATCTGCTGAAGTTTTAAAATTTTACCGATGACTTTCCTGGTCTGAAACCACGTTGGTAGGGGCCGATTAGTTTGTTGACGAAGGGTTTCAGACGATCCGTAGTAAGGGAGATAAGATCTTGTATGTGATGTCAAATTGTAGAGAGGATGTTCGGGTAAATGTACAGAGTTTCTAGACTTCTGTGAGACTTCAATGATTTTTGTAATATGAAAATAGCAGTTGGCTCTAGATCATTGGTTCTTTCAATATCATTGATCTGCGGTCAGGGGTCGAGGTTTTCCTTTCAGTCAACTAGTCAACTACTTACATGATCACAGCCTTTATTTTACTTGGAATGCGCTCCTTCATCCCGAGTAAAACTGTTAGTCTTAAGCCACTTTGGTTCAATCTGACTTGTGCGATTGCTGTCCGAAAGAAGGAAGAGGCTTTTACGTTATGGCCCCAAACACCTTTTGAGGAAAACGGAAGTCTCTATAAACGAGTGCAATTCAATATTAAAGCGTGCAAAATTTCTATGAGACCAAAAAGTGAGACAAACAATACTGCAATGTCCTAAGGGCAGTAAACCTTTTTTGTCTTTCATCAAAAGAATAAAAGGCTCCTCCCTCATCGTCCATTCCAGCTCTTGTCCACAACGATCAAAATATTCCTGACTGAGAAAAAAAAGAGAAAGCCAATCTCACCTTGTCTGAATACTTTTTTAACATCAAAGGTCACGGTGAGGTCTTTCCCGACTATGGAGCAGCGCGCATTCTCAATCGTCATCCTGCACAACCGGACAAATTTGGCAGGGATGCAAAAACTAGACATAGCTCTATCACCCCTATCGTAGAATACGCCGTATCTGAGATTCACTTCACTAACTCGATTCACTTTCACTTTCCATATGCATCGTAGAATACGCCGTGTGAACTACATTACCTATAAGTATTTCGAATTCTAAGTTGGCACTGCAAAACAGCTGTTTTGTGAAAAGTGACGTCATTTAATGTAGGAAAACTGTTTTATATTTGAACTAAGTAAGTGATTAATAGTGAAGTCGGAAATAGATACCATAGCTTTCTATTTAAATGCATTTAATAATAACGATGAAATATCCTGCAATAGAAAAATGCGTGCATCTTTAAGAGGCACTGCAGAAGATATTATGGAACTTCCAGATTCGGCATGAATATTCTGAAACACAGAGCTTTATGCATTCTAATGAAAGAGTTAATTAGTCTTTCAGATTTATTAAAACATTGCGTTTGAATAAAGCAGCATTTTTATATGTTTTAGATGTCTTAAAAACGGAGATTAATCCAAACGCTAAATTATTTTCACTGTCTCCAAAAAGTACCTCTGGTGGTCGTTTGCAATCGTTCCTTCATATATCTTGGTTCAGCTTCATGTGTTTGTTGTTTTTTTTGCTGCAATATAATACATTTACAAAAAAAATATGTATAAAAAAAATCATAATTCTTAGAACAGACACTCAAATACGCAATGAACTAGCTGCGTATAAGATACGTAACAGTTTGTATGGAGAGTTTCCATTCGAGCGTTTTCTACGATAGATAAAAACGCCTTCACCATACCGACAAGTGAAACATTCACTTCGAACGTATTCAACGATCAAAACATTTGAAATGAACGCGACGTTGAGGAGACGTACTCCTCTGGTAAAACTTCCGAACCTCATTCCTGCAATAGCATCTCTCTATTTCATTAATCGCGTGCTTCTCATAGTGCTCTTTTTCTTTCTGAGAAGCAGTGTTCATCCCTTCTCTTCTGCTCGTAGAGTTCGCGAGCAGCTTTGGTCCTGCTATCCAGCGCCGCTTTGTATGCCATTGGTTTTTCTGCTTTTTCCACCATTCTTCGTCGAACCAGGGGTTTCGTTGTGGTGGTCGAGAGAAACTCAGCACATCAGATGCGGCATCCCTGATGGCTTTTTGGCAGTGTAGCCACTGGTCTTCTGTACACAAGTACAGGGACTTTCGATCGAAAAAGGTCCTGGCGATCGCTTGTGATTGTAGTATTCCTCATAAATTAAATTAAAAAAACTAAAAAACATTTGGCAACACAAAATTGAAACTGTATGTACATCCATTTGAATTGGAAGTTCCAAAATATTTGAGTTATATCTCAAATTAGATCGAACGAATCGTACATTAGAATTTTTAGTTCTTTATCAACACTTGGAAACAACCTTGCAAATAGCACTTCTTCATTAATAGTCGCAAAAAAACACAAAATGACGAAAATGAAATGAAAGTGACACCTATTGAGGTGTTTAGGTATCACACAAAAACGATCGGAAAAATGTGGTGATCACGCTAATGGTCACCTTAGAGAGAGCAAAAGGGATGATTGTAATCGTGATTGTGAACTATCGCCTTAGAGGATTCGGCTCCAGAGCGCAGCCACTGTTGGTGAAGTCGTTTAAGTAAATGAAGTTTTTTTTTTATTTAAATAAATCAAATTTCCAATACAACTTGAAAGTAGACTTTAAATAAAATTAAGCAGTTTTAGGTTTTAGTTTGTAAAAATACATATTAAATAATCGTAATTTAATACTAAACTATTTGTTATTTTTCTTTTACCTACTATAGAAAAGCTAGAAAAGTATTATCTGTAATTGAGCTACGACGAGCTGCACGTAAACCATGGAGGAACATACCAATTAAGACGATGGTGTCCAGACCAATTGATCCACAGGTTGTGATACTAGACTGACCTACATCGACAGAACATCAACAGCCCTATCCATATACAATGGATGCGCTTCTGAATTAAATATAACTCTCTAATTTTATACAATCTATCCACATGCTTGTACATATCACTTTCTCTACGGTCATAGGTACGTACAAGTGCACATGGATAAGAGTATAAATCCACACATTTCTTTCTTTAAATCATTTTTCTGCGAAAATCTCCAAATTGTAGAAACAATTGTTGGAAACGCCACAATTTACATGTTTAATTATTAAAAAAAAATATCAAGAACTTAGTTTTTTCTGCCATAGTCATATGCAAAAACATTGAATACACAATGTTTAGAATTTCTCAGAAATTATTCCATTTTACGTTGGTTAAAATTTACTTCAACTAGATGCAATTAAATGTACCCATTGCATTACTTTAAAAGTAATTTGGGACATTCACATGAAACTTGTATCCTATTTTTAGCGTTATTCTTTTTTTTTTTTTTCATTTTATTTATTGCAATATTTAAAATAAAACATCTCTTGTCAATTAAATAAATAAAAATAATTTTGTTTGCGATATTCAAAGAGCTCAATGAATTTGTGTTTTATTTAAAAATTTTCTCTACTTTCATACACTACTTAAATTAAAAAAAAAATAAACATAAAAATATAAAACAAGAAATTATAAAAATAAATATTTTTATACTAAGAAATAAACTTGGAAACTTCCTCTTTTTAATGTGATTACAAAAAATAAAAATAAAAAAAAATAAACATTACAATTATAAATGTAAATTATACATATTACCTTCTAACGCATATGCATTAAATCAGTTGATCGTGTTTAACAGTGAAGCTATTTGCAAATTTAAAATACGTATAAAGAATTCGAAATCTTATAAAAAAACAAACAAATGCAAACACACAACAGACATAGTCAGTCATACACATACAAAGTAAAGAAAAAAACCTTTCCCAGTTACAAATTACCCAAAAATACGTAGCCGAACTTGTACAATTTCTTTTTGTGAAAACTAAAAATTTTCTATTGGTGTTTTCTATATGAATACTTAAGAAAAAAAGCCTTTAATTTGAAAAAAATATGTAATTAGAATTTATTAATATTATTATTATTTGAATGCTTCAAAGCGATAAGGGTGGGATACACTTCGATCGAAAATTGTTTAGCAATAATGATGAGTAAAATTCAAAATGAAATAAAGAATTAAACAAACCACAGACACACACACACACACACACAAGCGAAACAAAATATGAATATATAGTGTTTTATAAATGTAGTTGTATTATCGTAGGTGTAATGAAAAAAATTAGAATATATTATTAAGAAAAAAAAAATATTTTTAAGCTCTTAATTAAAAAAAAACTGTAAAAATATACACTTTTAAAACACTCACATAGACACATATTTTGTGGACGGAATTACAATTTTATCTATTTCGTACTTGTGTTCACAGTTAAGCATGAAGAAAGGGGATGATGATGAAAATATTTTAAAAAATTAATTATACATATAATATTTTATTTCATGTAAATTTTTACGAAGTTTTCCAAATAAAGATTAAGACACTTTACAAATGTGCGATTGGCTTTTATTTATTTCAACTTTGTAGACTTTCAGGCAGAGACTCTTCACGGGTCGGGAGCCCGTTAAGTAAGTAAATAATACTTTCAGGGACTTGCAAGCTGCTTGGACGCAGTTATATAGCTCGAAATTAAACCTCAATTAACCTCCGCTGGAATTCATCACAATTTTAAACTATCGCCAATTGTTTGTGTACCTTTCTTCAGTGACGCTATGAATGTGTGAGCAATAAGTGAGTATTGACATGAAAGTGAGTCCAAGGTAATCATGGAGGATTTTGGTAGCCTCATTTTAGGATATAATCTCTTAGTATTATTATATTACAGAATTTGTACTCAAAATATGGATCCAAGCGATCAGATTTATACATAAGTTTAATAAATATTGGAGATTATCAATAGTTGACTACACAATATAAAAATGACAATATTTTTAGCTAGTTTGATCTTGGTACAGCTCATAGAGTTTCAGGTTATATCTTTTCCATTCGCCCTCCTTGCATAGGGAACCGAAATTTCGACGAAGAATCTGCTTCGAAAGTGTCCATATAGCAGGACTGACAGGATCAAAGTTTAGTAGAGTATGCATTTCGTCTTCCGAGTTAGGAGTTTTGCATTTGGTCTTCAGAGTTAGGAGTTTTGAACCTATTTGCTTCGACAAACCGAACAACAGCGGTTTCCTAGGGTAAGTTTTCGCCAAATCTCCATGTCATTTGTTGGAGTTGGAGTTGAGGTAGGTAAACTCTTTAACCATTTCGAAGTTGCTGTTGCCAACAGTGACGTTTTTTTTCTAGAAAATACCTCTTTGTTGACAATATGTACGTGGTTTTGTCCTCTTGACTCCTATGATGGTGCGCTGGGAGGAACCGATGATGTCGATGACGTCTGCATATCCCAGCAGCTGGACAGAGTTATTGACGATAGAGCTTTCCAATAGCGCATCTCCTTGCCGAAATCTGGTACATGTTTGAAATAGTTCGGAGAAACTGTCTCCGAATTCCAAATTGCACCGCGTGTTTTCCAGCGCCACGTGGAACAACTGGATCAGTTTTGCTGGAATCCCGAATCGGCCATCGCCTTGTAGAGCTCAAGATGATGAATGCTATCATATGGTGCTTTGAAGTCGGGAAGAGATAGTAAGTCTAGATTTGAAATTTTTTCCAGGATTTGCGTTAGTGTGAAAATTTGGTCGACCGTCTGCCTGCCAGGGTAGAAGCCGCATTGGTACGTTCCGATTAGTGTGTTCCAGAAAGGCTTCAGACGTTCACACAGTATGTTGGATAGGGTACACAATTGCAGCCGGCGGTCTTGTTGTTCTTCAGCTTTTTGACAGCTTAGCCAACCTCTAACCTTTAAAACTGGAAGGGGGATGGCTTCTTCATTAACTGGATGCGGGTTCTCTTCTTGCCCTATCACTCTCTCTAACTGATGCCCAATAAGCCCATTAAGCTACTGGAAATGCTGCTTAAACACATCTACTGTATTTCAGGGACTAGGTTTCCTTCACTGTTTTGAAGAGCCTGCGTTCCAGGCTTGAAGCCAGCTACCAGTTGCTTGGCTTTCCTAAAAAACATGCGGATATTGTTCCTATCGCGGGACTTTTCGATGCCCTTGAGCTGGGAGACTGCGTGTGTCCTTTTATTTTACGTAGGATCTTCTTCTCCCTTCTTTTGGCTCTATACTCTTCTCTCGCTGCCGTTGTTTTGCGCTGCACGCTTGCATGTGTGCATTTTCTGTCACCTTTTTCAGACGTATGCAATCATCATTATACCAAGGGATCTTTTTGGGTGATGACGGTAGCCTATGCTACCTTCGGTTACTTTTTTGATGATGTCGCGATACTGGTTCCACGGATTGTTTGTGTGTGGTGAATACACAGTGGAGTGTCTCTCGCCCAGGCGCTCTCTTTAGGCTCTGGCTACAGTCGTGCTAAGTCTTCCAACGTTGAATTTCTTTTCCTGAGCGGTTTGCAGCGGTCAAGCACTGAATTTGACTGCAACAAGAAAATTGTTAGAGTCGATGTTTTCCCCTCTGAAAGTTTGTACATTCAGAATATTGGAAGCGTGCCTCGAGTCTATTAGCACGAGGTCAATTTGGTTGGCGGTTTGACCATCTGGAGAGCGTCAGATTGCTGTGTGGATTCGTAGCCTTGGAAACCTAGTAGTACTTAACACCGTATTACGAGCTGCTGGAAGCCGTTGTCTGTCGTGGAGTCTGTGTTTTCCGACTAATCCACCGAAAATGTTTTCCTTACTAATTTTGCCATTGAAGTCCCCGAGTATGGTTTTGACATCATACTCCGAACAGGGTCCGTAGGCTCCGCCCAGGAGGTCATAACACTCGTCCTTGATAGTCTTCAGCTTCGTGGTCCGTTGTAATTCGAGGCTGGGGTCTCTCTCATAACTAGCTCTTTCAACGTGGTAAAGAAGGCTCAGGGCTCACCTTGGAGCGTCAGTTCCATTGGTCGTATTTATAGTGTTGCTATTTTTTCTCAACATCGCCGGTTGACAACAGCTTCTTCACTATTCTTACAACATCCAGACAATCAATTGTATTATGTAAACGGGTATAAATTTAATCACAGTGATTTTTGTGCGAAAATTAGGTACAAAATCGAAGAAAACTTGAAGTAAAAAAGTAAATGAAGTGCTGTGTAATTGGTTGCAATTTCCAATGTAATTCATCCATCCTTAAATACGGAAAAGCTATACTGCATTATATTGAAGAATATTTTTTTTCAAATTATTTTGGTGACATCTGTTGCAAGCGACCCCGCAACAATTTGAATTTCGCCGGTTTTATTCAGTAAATTAACTCCGAGACAATACGTGTTTCTAGCATGCTATGGAGAATTACAAAGTTATTGCCCATTTATTCCGGTCCGAGTTTCGACCGTTATACATGTCGGTGACTCTTTTCGGGCACAGATTGTATAAAAATCACATTTCACTAGCAGCCCATTTGTAGAATTTTTTTTACATTTCACGCCAGATGAAGAAAAAAAGTTAGGATATGATTTTTAACAGCTCTAAAGCCCGTATGATACTACATTTTTCCGCATTTTTATTGCTCTGAAAATGAAGTTAGAGCAGTACGCAAAATTACCTACTGAAATTCCCATTTGGTGTAAGTGTATACGCACTAACATTATAAATGGGAAAATGTCAAAAAAAAATGCATTAAAAATGTATCTCAAACTACATTTTTCAGCCACTGGCAGCTTTTTTTTTGACATTTCTGCATTAAAATTATACGTTTGCCATTTGCGCCTGTTTTGCTGTCTAGCTTTACTTGAAAATTAAGTGTGACTCATTTGATTTGTGTATGTTGCTTTGCAAAATGATTGCTTTCCTTTTCTTAAAAAAACGTGTTTTCTCTTTTATGCAAAGCTGAAAACTAATGTATTAAAAATGCGGAAAAAATGTAGTATCATACGGGCTTAACTAGGTGGGCATACGGAAAACAACTTATTTAGCTACGCATCCCTAACTGAGACATTCGAGTCCGAACGCGCCCATTGAAACACTCCGACCTACTAAACCATACAAATGTGTCAAAAACATATGTTTTCGCATAATCGTCCCTAGTTCTTCTATTCCGCAAGAAATCGTTAAAGTTTTTAATTTGTATTATAAATGAATCCTGCTCCTGTACGTAAAAATGATTTGCTTGCATTGCGGGAAATTATCAGAAGTTGGTCCGTTATTAAATATAAAAGTAAAGAAGAGGACGAATGTGTGTTTAAAGAGCTAATAAATTTATCGGATAGTGATAGTGAAAATCGAAGAAAACTTGAAGTAAAAAAGTAAATGAAGTGCTGTGTAATTGGTTGCAATTTCCAATGTAATTCATCCATCCTTAAATACGGAAAAGCTATACTGCATTATATTGAAGAATATTTTTTTTCAAATTATTTTGGTGACATCTGTTGCAAGCGACCCCGCAACAATTTGAATTTCGCCGGTTTTATTCAGTAAATTAACTCCGAGACAATACGTGTTTCTAGCATGCTATGGAGAATTACAAAGTTATTGCCCATTTATTCCGGTCCGAGTTTCGACCGTTATACATGTCGGTGACTCTTTTCGGGCACAGATTGTATAAAAATCACATTTCACTAGCAGCCCATTTGTAGAATTTTTTTTACATTTCACGCCAGATGAAGAAAAAAAGTTAGGATATGATTTTTAACAGCTCTAAAGCCCGTATGATACTACATTTTTCCGCATTTTTATTGCTCTGAAAATGAAGTTAGAGCAGTACGCAAAATTACCTACTGAAATTCCCATTTGGTGTAAGTGTATACGCACTAACATTATAAATGGGAAAATGTCAAAAAAAAATGCATTAAAAATGTATCTCAAACTACATTTTTCAGCCACTGGCAGCTTTTTTTTTGACATTTCTGCATTAAAATTATACGTTTGCCATTTGCGCCTGTTTTGCTGTCTAGCTTTACTTGAAAATTAAGTGTGACTCATTTGATTTGTGTATGTTGCTTTGCAAAATGATTGCTTTCCTTTTCTTAAAAAAACGTGTTTTCTCTTTTATGCAAAGCTGAAAACTAATGTATTAAAAATGCGGAAAAAATGTAGTATCATACGGGCTTAACTAGGTGGGCATACGGAAAACAACTTATTTAGCTACGCATCCCTAACTGAGACATTCGAGTCCGAACGCGCCCATTGAAACACTCCGACCTACTAAACCATACAAATGTGTCAAAAACATATGTTTTCGCATAATCGTCCCTAGTTCTTCTATTCCGCAAGAAATCGTTAAAGTTTTTAATTTGTATTATAAATGAATCCTGCTCCTGTACGTAAAAATGATTTGCTTGCATTGCGGGAAATTATCAGAAGTTGGTCCGTTATTAAATATAAAAGTAAAGAAGAGGACGAATGTGTGTTTAAAGAGCTAATAAATTTATCGGATAGTGATAGTGAAACCGACAGCGATTCGGGTAAGTAGTAGAAGTAGTAGTAGACTTAAGACAAAATAAATTCTCAGATTTATTTTATTTTAGAATCATACTTGTCGGAACTGATTGCTGACCAAAAATGGAATGATTCACGATTTTACAAGATACATGAAGGAAGTTATTACTACCAAACTGTGAAGAACTACACTGAAGATGAATTCAGTCTTTATTTCCGGATGAGAAGAAATACGTTTGAGGTTTGTTAGTAAATGTAATGTAAAACTTATATTGAAAATTTTCAATTTATATAGACCCTTTTGAACAAATTGATACCCATATTGCCATATACACGAATTGAGCCTAGAAGGGCGGTACTATTCACCATATATATGTTGGCTCATGGTGAAAATTTTCGATCAGGGACGTCTAAGTTTGGTCTGGCGATATCAACCGGACATAGAATATTTAAAGTTGTTTGCGCGTCTATTGTGACTTTGAGTGCACAATATATAAAGTGGCCATCACTAGAAGACGCCCAATCAATAGCTACGGTAAGATGATTAAGGTTTTAAACCTATTTGGTCTTGTTGACAATTGAATACTTTGTAGCGATTCGAGATGATTTGTGGAATTCCTGGTATAGTTGGAGTTATTGATTGCTGTCATATTTCCATCAAACAGCCTGTTTCTGATCAGGCTGGTTTCTTTAACCGAAAACTATACCATTCTGTTCTGTTGCAAGGTAAACTATTATATAAAACATACATACATCGTCTATTAACTTATATATATTTTCAGGAACTTGTGACGATCGAATGCTGTTTATTGACATAAAAGCAGGTGATCCAGGAAAGACAGACGAAGCCACAATGTTCCGAGAAAGCCCATTGGGAATGAAACTAGAAACATCTTCTTCAGCTTTACTTAATCCACAACACCACCTCGTTGGTAACTATTTTTACCCCAATAGCAATTATATGGTTACACCCTTCAAAAACAATGGAAAACTTACGGATAAGCAGAACGCATTCAATAGCAGAATAAATACAGCTCGTACTCGAATAAAAAATGTTTTCGACCAGCTAAGGACCAAATTTAGGAGACTTACACATTTGGACATAAGCGAAATGGACGTTATCGTTGATGTGATCGTGGCATCTTGTATCCTGCATAATTTTATCATTATGGAGAAGGTATGCGTTTTACAAACAATTTGTAAGACATACATTTTTAAGTATGTATTCAACCATTGCAGGATAATTCACTTCCTGTTGCGCCAATTAATGACGATGATAGTGAAAGTGAAGATGAACACCCAGAAAATGTACAACCATTATACCAGAACAAAAACCTGAAAAGAGAGAAACTGTTAAGGGATTTGGGGGCAAAAGCCCCAGTAAAAAAAAGAAGAAAATACGAATAATTAACTTATTAAGAATGCACTTTATTCTATTCCTTATCACACAATAAAAATTGAAATCAAGAATTCCCAAAGCTATTTCCTTAATAATAAAAATATATATACATATGTAATATGTATAACGCCGGCCTAGGTACAGGTAAACGCGTGAGATTTAGTCGTGTATGTACATCCTGGTGGATGTTGTTTGAGAACAACCATTTGCAGACAACAATGCTAATTGTGTCCGTTATTGGTACAGAACAGGCACTTGATTGAGTGAGATTCTTATCGTTTGACCGATACTATGTGATAGCCCTGAGTTGCGTATTTTCAGTTGCGTATTTTCAGTTGTCAATAAGGAAGTAGAAATATTGACAATAGTTGTCCTCCACATATGAAGGGTCACGTGGAAGAAGGATTAAGGTCAATTTTTTTAAATAAGCAGTGGTGATAGATCGTACTGAGATGTGTACTTGTTAGATATGGTTAATGTCATTGTGAAGACGGCGAGGAGAGGAATTGATTGTCGGAAAACCATGCATGTTCAATTTTTTTTTTATTCAAATAAAACAGTAGGTACTTGGTCAAAGTTCTTAATACAATGTTGATGACTATATTTAAACAATATAATGTAGAATTGTTTTATAACTCATTGATTTTAGACAGCATTAAGGTTGATACTGAGGTCGAGGATAGAGTTGACATGAGATAGCGTTTATTATCCACATATCTACGTACATATACATACATTATTATTATTATTACTTGCGGAACAATGAAATAGCATAAATACTACTACGTTTTCTGACATTTTCAAGTTCTGTGGATTGCTTCGAAATCTTATAACTGCAATTTGGAGAATTTTAAAACGGACCCTGATCTTGTATTTCACGCTTCCCTTCATATGTATTTTGTATATAATTTACGCACTCACATGTGTACGTAAAGAAATTTGCAAAGGCCAGGTGGTTAAGCTGCACTGTGGTATATGGGACGACAAAAAAGATTAATTATCCGAATTGTCTTTCGAGAGAAGCTCTCGTAAAAGAGCGTTTCGCTCTTCCTCCACTCTTAGCTCACGTTCCCTTATCCTCATATGATCCTCGTGGTGTTTTTTGAGAAACTCTAATTTAGCTTTAGCCCTTTCGTCTTTCCTCTTTGCCCGAGCTTCTGCCTTTTCCATTGATAATAGAATTAGTCGTAATTTTTCTTTCTCCATTTCCTGTGCCATCTTTTTTTGTTTATAATAAAATTCATTATGCTGCTGCTTCCGAGGATGTGGATACGAATGGTCCGAGCTTGTGAAATCTTCCTTATGGTTGTCTCCCGAATCTGAAAATAATAGAATTTCACACGGCTTTCACGCATTGTTAATTGCAAGTCATTACCATTCTGACTTTCAATGACTTCCATTGATGAAAATGAAAACTTTGAGTTAAAGGTTTCATCAGTGCTGAAAAATTCATCCATGCTTGCAAACAAATGCCATGGCTTTAATGAAACTGCTCCGCTGGATTTCATATTTGTTTTGACGGTGGTGTACCTTCTTTTAAGATTTGCCAATTTCTTTGCTAGACTTTCACCGGAGATATTGTTCACACCGTACTCCGTTTTAAATCTAGATCGAATAAGCTCCCAGAAGACCTTTTTCTTTACTTTTTGGCTTCTATACTTATCAATTTCCTCCAGCAAGAGTTTCACAAAATATTTTTCACTATCTCTGTCCCATACAAATTCATTGCAGGCTTCTTGCGCATATTTAAGTGGATCATAAGGCACAATGTCTTCCACGGAATGGGTTGGGGATTCATTTTCTAAAGTATCATCGGAAGCTAATGATGAAATCGTTATTCCCAAGAGCTTGCCGTGCTTATTTGCTTTACTATTTCCGGGTTTATCCTTTTTCAGTGACCGTACAATATACTGGCGCAAGTTATTAAGATCTGAAACAATTCCGAGTTAAAAATGCGTTAAAAAAAAAAAATAAAATACACAAACCCGATTTTGTTGCGTTTAAATTCTCTTCTGTATCTGTTAGCAAACATTTGATGCCATCCATTTCCACCATTTCCTCGATTATAGCCATTATTTTATTTACAAAATAATAACGAATGAAACAACTACCACGAACGACAACAAAACGTAATTGCCCAAATTCTGTAATCTTGAAAAACAGCTGTTTGTTTCTTTTGGTGAGTGCGTCTAGTTCGGGTAAACACCTATGTATGTACATTAAGCATTGCCAGGGTAGGTTATTTTGTAGCAAATTGAGCTACTCCCTAACATGATTCCCACTTGTTTTCGATTTGCATGTGATTCGGTTCGATAATTGTATGTGATGAAAAAATATGTGCCAACAAATAAAATAAACTTACATATATAAATAAATTAATAAGCAGACACATCATTTACATAGTTTTATCACGTATTTCGAGGTTTGGAAGGGTCACTTTTTGCAGATAAAAGACTCAGACTAAAGATTAAAGACTCACATCTCTATTACAGAATCCGTCGTAATAGGAAATTTGCTACGAATCCCGAAAATACTATCATAGAATCCGTCGTAGCAGAAATTTCGCTACCGATTTTGAAATGCGTAAAAATGGCATCACAGAATCCGAATGAATCGGAAATTTGACATTAATAGCGAAAAAGAAACATTTGGAATATTTGAAAAAAATAACCCTTTGTTTAATAAAGATTAATTATAACACCATTAATAATTTGCGCAGCCCCGCAGGCAGTAAAACTGCCATGAAAAAGCTTCTCAAAACAAAAAACTGCCGTTCGGATCCGGCATTAAACAGTAGGCCCCTTCCATTCGTGTGAAGAATATTACACGCACAGCACGGGTGGTTGTGAGAAGCTAGGCCCTGGGTCCCATGGACCTGTCGCGTCAAAAATTTGTATTTGTATTTTGTTAGTCCTGCAGGGAGAATACTGCAGTTGATAAGCACCCATTATGCACCGAAATCGAGTTTTCAGGACACCGATAGTTCTCTCTACAATATTGCAAATTTTGCGATGCCTCTTGTTGAGAAAACTTTTTTTACTAAATATAAAATTTAATTTACAACAATCCATGGCTTTGTAGCAAATCTGCCATCATCTGGAAGATCAACTGAAAAAATACTTGGTCTTCAAAATAAAATGGATTGCATGCATCTGGTTCGAAAGAAACCGTCATTTCCGAACATATTGTAGCTCTGTTAGTAAGACCAACTTTAACTTCAACCACGTGGTGCCGTCTGGAAATTTCTTCGAAAATTGCAAACGTGAGAGTACGAGTGCTAAGTCCTCTGCGCCATAAAACAGAGTAAGTAAGACTACAAAAGCTCGGATGAGGACGGATTTTTTTATGATGACCTGTGGCTATCGAACAAGCACAACTATAGGATTTCGGAACGTTAGGACTCTTCTGGACTCATGGGAGGAAAGTCAGATTCTTCCAACTAGGCGGTGAGTTCATGTGATATAAAATTGACTGACATTTTCGGATTCAGCGAAATAAGATGCTTCGACAACGGAAGTACCATTGCCGACACATCAAACTGTCTTACTTTAATGCTGAAAACCAGCTAAATCTGTACGTGAGTCCGATGTAGGAACGCGTCTAACACCTTTAGCACACAAAACCTTCATATCTTGAAAGCCGTTCAGCGACCGAATATTGACAGCCAGATTCCAGAGTAGAGTAAGGAAAAATAGCATCTTGCAATGTTATGCACCGTCTATAATACACCACCCAATGGTGACATCATCATTGTAATGTGGGACTTTAATGCCAAAGTAGGCAACGACAACAGCGCGTTCGAATATGTAATAGGCAAACACGGCCTCGGAAAGCGGAATGACAACGGCTTCTGCAAGACCAATCATTTTGTTATTGGATACATAAGTCTCAGTTCAAGATTAGTTGGGTTTCAACTGATAGGCTACGCACATCCAACCGTTTAAAAATCTCTCTCTCTCTTAAACATCCGCAACAAGAAGCGTGGCGTGGATATCGGAATGTAACGGGATCGTCATCTTATGGTAGCTCTTGTAAGCATTCGTACTGCATCCGTTCGAAACAACTACACAAACGTGCTTTGTATTCCCAGGTAGGTATTGGGATCCCATAGTGCGTCAACAGGGAAGGATGAAAAAGTGGTCGTTTAACTCAATACACCTCTGTCTACATGGATGGATTAAGGATCGGTTAAAATCAAAGCTTGTGAAGTGGTGTCGAGAAGATCTAAATCTAATCTATCACAGCACTGGACATGACGACATACCAGGTACCTTATGAAAATACAAAAGAATTGGCTGCAAGAAGTTCGGAATCTAAAATACACTTAATGGTTTGCAAGTTCATCACAAGGAAGAATCTATACAAGTTTAACAAATGGCAAAAGACATCTCCCCTATGGGTATCACAATGCCTCTGTATTTAACTGAGTGTGGCGTCGTGGATTACTTGCCCTTCGCCTAGATTGCAGTTATTAACAATTTATGGACCTTATTCCCTTCAACTTCGCAAAATTTCTGCATGATTCTGTACCATAAGAACGCCGGAAGTAGTAATTAGTATCATTATTGGTTTAAACAAACAAACGTACTTACTAAGGTGGGGCTACAGTTTGGGGTGAAGCTTTGCCTAAACCAACAAGCCTCTCCAGTTAGCCCGGTCCTTAGCTATCTGCCTCCAGTTGCGCACTCCAATTCGGTTAAGATCCTCTTTGACTTGTGCGCGCCAATTGGCTTCTCAGTCCAAAGAAACAGCGATTGGCAAAAATTGTTGCAGCTGTGGTGTTGTTTTCAGGAAATCTTGGTTTTGCTCTCGTTTACCGCGAAACCCATTTTGGCAGCTTGTACAGCTAGTACGGCGTACGCTAGTAATTGCAGACTTTTGAAAGATTGTGCCTCGGGTGTGAGTTTGTGAATTTCGTACAATTCTTTGGAGTATTGTCTATTTCCTTTTTGACATCAAAGGTCTCGGCGAGATCGTTGCCGACGGTGATGCAGCATCGAGCATTCTCCATCATTTTGGACAAACGGACGAGTTTGCCAGTGATGCCAAAACTTTACATGGCTCTCTATAACTCTTTTCTATAGATGCTGTCATAAGTTGGCTTATGCTTTCTACCAAGTCATCTCGACCTGCTTTGAACAACTCGGCATGTAGGCCTACTCCCACCTCCACGTGGTGCCATCTGGGAAATTTTCTTCGGAAATTGCGAACGGGAGAGGACGAATATAATATAATTTGTTGACGACTTTTGGCTATCGTACACAAACAACGATCGGTTTCTGGAACGTTAAGACCTTCCTCGACTCACTCCAGGAAGGGCCTCAAAACGCCAGATTCCTCCAATTAGAGCGTGAGTTCACGCGATATAAGATAGATATCTTAGGGCTGAGTGAGATAAGATGGTTCGATGCTGGGGAATACTGCTCCCCAACAGAAAACACTGTTATGCTCGATTCTGGTAGACCAGCTGGGAGCGCGCGTAGGTCCGGAGTAGGACTAATGTTAACTTCAGCAGCAAGAAGCAGCCTTATATCCTGGAAACCTCACAGTGACCGGATATTGACGGCTAGATTCCAGAGCAGAGTAAGAAAAATTACTATCATACAGTGTTATGCTCCGATCAAAGACGCGACTGAGGATGATAAGGACAATTTTTATAGCCATTTAGGCTCCGTCTACAACCAAACGCCTAATGGGGACATCATAATGGTGATGGGGGATCTCAACGCCAAGGTAGGAAGCGACAAAGGTATGTTTAAGCACGTGATGGGAGTTCACGGCCTTGGAGACCGGAATGACAACGGTGAGCGGTTTGTGGACTTCTGCAATACCAACCGTCTAGTTATTTGAGGTACACTGTTTAAGCATAACACCTGCCACAAGATCAGTTGGGTCTCAACTGACAGGCAGCGAACATCCAACCAGATCGATCACGTTGCGATCAGCCGCCGCTTCAGAAATTGTCTCCTAGACGTCCGAAGCAGACGTGGAGCCGACATCGGACAAGAACGCGACCATCATCTTATGTTAGTTTTTATACGCCTTCGTACTGCATCCGTCAACAGCAACCGCTCAAATTTGCTCAATATTACCAGGTTTAATACCGACAGGCTCAGGGATCCCCAAGTGCGCCAACAATTCAGGGACCATCTTGCCTTAGAAGCAGAAACAATCAGCAGCACAATGCAGGAAAGCGTTGATGACCACTGGAATGCTGTGAAAAATGTTTTTGATACTGGGGCACGTACCTACGTCGGTAAAACGCAGAAAAGTCACCGCACATGGCTATCGGCAGACACCTGGAGACGGATCGAAGAGCGTACAGCAATCAAGGCTCGGATTGCAGCGGCCTCAGCAGTAGAGAGAACTGAACTAGAAGCCCAATATCGCGTGAAAAAGAAGGAAGTGCAGCGTAGTGTGACGTGACAAACGGCAATATATCGAAGCGCTTGCCTCAAGGGCTGAAGATCATTCTGACACCCGCGCTCAACTCAACATTGCCGGACAAGTAGTCGAAAAGGTAGACAGCTTTGTATATCTAGGAAGAGTGGTCTCGGCTAACTGGCACCCCTGGCCCCGAATTGGATGTGTGCAGCAGAATCGGGAAGGCAAAAGCTGCGTTCGGAATGCTATCCAAAGTCTGGAGAAGCAATGTTCTCAGCACAAGAACCAAGCTGCGACTGTTCCGCTCCAACGTGGAATCAGTACTGCTATATGGGTGCAATACTTGGAAGGTGGATACCACTAATACACGCAAGCTGCAGACCTTCATAAATAAATGTCTAAGAATTATCTTGGGAATTTTTTGGCCCAATCGGATATCCAACGAACAACTTTATGAGAGAACGGGCTAAGAACCTATAGACATTACTATACGAACGAGAAAATGGCAGTGGATTGGACACACGCTCACGCAAGCAGGCAGTACTGTGGGACGCCCTAGGCAGACGTGGCGCAGAACAGTTGAGGAGGAATCAAGCTCTTTGGGAATGAGTTGGAGGCAGCTCAAACACGTTGCAGAACTCCGAACAAGATGGAGCGCAGGTGTTGTTGACGCCCTATGCCCCTCGAGGGGTGAACGGATTTAACTAACTAACTTACTTCGCTTTGATCAGGTGGACGGATATTTTGGCTAACATCGCTTATGTTGAATGGTTCAACATGCCTAACAGCCCAATGCCGCCATTATACAGTCTGCAGAAGAAAATTTTCCATATTCTCGCATCGACTGTGACTCTACTACTATGTTTCCAACTTCATCTCTACTGGTTTATGTACGGGTCGTGTTGGCTTGACAAGTTCTTTTTACGTGTTAGTAAAACTTCCGTACATTATTCCTGGAGTATAATCTCTCAATATCTACGATCGCGCACTTCTCGTGTTCTTTTTTCCTCTCTCGGAGAAGTCGATGTTCTTCGCGTCTCTTTTGCTCGTAGAGCTCGCGAGTTGCTCTAGTCCTTCTTTGCAGCGCCTCCTGTTTAGCTGCATTTGCTTGTCGGCATTCTTCCTCAAACTATGGGTTTCTTGGTGGTGGGCGGGCGAAACCCAGCACATCAATTGTGGCAATTGGAATATCCACATACCCGGAAGGTTCGGATATCCAAAATACTGAAGGCATGCCTTACCTCAACCACATTCTAATCAATTTGGTTGATCGTTTAATGATCAAGAGACCACCATGTCCCCTTGTGAATATTGAGATGATGAAACTATGTGCTTGGTAAGTGACTGTACGCCCCGCCACAAATTCAATAAGTCTAAGTTCGTTGCCAGACGTGGTGTCGCGTATGCTATGCGTACCGACTACCGAAGATGTCCCCATAAATTCGCCTAGCATCCTAGCCATACTTAGGACATTGCTCATATATTTTGTCGAGGAGAAACATTCTTCGGTCGCAACGCCCTTGTCCTCTGTGGAGGCTCATGCATATTAGGCTTATGTTTATAGCTTAGCCTTCACGCGGATTGGCATAAGCTCACTCACGTCTCGAAAGTTCAAGACTTCTTGCCTATGTTTGCCACGTACGATAAATCCACATTCAAATAAGCGCTACTTCTGCTCGCTATGGCAACTACCATAGTTTACGTCATAGTTGTTCATACTCCTTTTGCCAGGCCTTTCCCATCGCATTTCCTGGATGGCGGTGATGTCTGCATTATAATAGTCTAGAACCTCTGCTAATTATTCGACTGTACAGATCCGGCTGTATTAAGGCTCCTAACATTCAAAATGCAGCTCCAACAGTCGTTGTCCTTTCCGGAGTCACTAACCCGCTTCGGGGATGTGAGCGCTGCTGTTGGCCCATTAGGGGTTCATCCGCCACCAATTCTTTTTCAACACCTTGGCTCAAGTTGAAGTACAGCTGGTAACATAATAGTTCAACCTGACTGGAACTGGTAGATGCCATCGTTGATTCCATCTAAAAAATTTGTCCTCTCCGGACTGTAGCAAGAGGAAGTCGCTTAGTGAGTAAACACTCCTCCCACCCACTCGTCCGCTATCACCAACGACCTTCCAAAGTGGTTGGTTAACCAATCTCCAGTCGAGGTAGTACGCACCCAGCAACCACCAACGTGGAGGTGTAGAGTAGGAATTGATTGCAAACGTTGTTAGCATTAATGATCTTTATTCCACTGGCCTTATTCAGATGACCTAACAAAAAATCATGATTGGTATGTGCTCTCCATTAGCTGCTTCCTTTAGACAGTTGTTTTTATCAAATAAAATACGTTCCTTTCGTAGTAGCAAGATATTCTATAATTGTTTTATAACTTTTCAGTTGTAGGTTGAACTTTCTTAGTTTTTCCAAAGTTGAATTAATCACCCATAAATCCGCATTAACCAACTGATGAACTCTTGAAAAACTCTTATAAATACGAAAAAAAAAACCTTTATTTCTTAACAATCAGGTAGGTACACTGTACACAACATAACAAAAAAAATTCAGTACAAATTACAAAACATCCAACTCTATTCTGCATAACTCGATATACAAATGCAGGCATTAGTCCCACCAAAACCAAATGAATTTTTCAGAGCAACTCTTCGTTCCGCGTTCCAGTTGTCTGGCTTTGTAACGATATTCAGGTCGATTCCATCTCCAATTTTATCAATGTTAATCGACGGTGGCAGGACTTTAGTGTGGCATGCCTTCACGACAAATAGTCCCTCGAGATTTCCAGATGAGCCCAGCAGATGGCCATGAGCTCCTTTCGTTGATGAGACTCTGACATTTTTGGTATGTTCTTTGAACGTTCTATTGATAGCTCTGGATTCGATTTTATCTCCAGTTGGAGTCGACGTCGCATGGGCATTAATATAAGTGATTTGATTTGGATCTATCTTGGCGTCTGCTACCGCTCGTGTCATTGCCAAAAAAGCTCCAGTTCCATCTTCACTTGGTGACGTAATATGATAGGCATCTCCTGACAGACCATAACCAAGTATCTCTGCTAAGATGTTGGCATTTCTCTTCTTTGCATGCTGCAATTCTTCTAAAATCAATATAGCGGAACCTTCACCCATGACGAATCCATCCCTCTTTTCATCGAATGGACGGGAAGAACGATTTGGTTCCTCGTTGAATGATGTACAAAGTGCCCGTAGTCTACAAAAACCTGCGATTGAGAGCGGATCTATACAGGATTCACCGCTACCAGCTACCATGACATCGGCATCTCCATATTTTATAAAGCGAAATGCATCTCCTATCGCATGTGCTCCGGTTGCACAAGCAGTTGATACCGAATGATTCGGTCCACGCAAACCAAATCGCATGCTTATATGACCACACGCCATGCTTGGCAGTAGCCTGGGAACAAAGTATGGACTGACGCGATTATATCCTTTCACGAGGCTGGAGTGGGAGTTGTAGACTTCTGTTAAATCGAACATTCCCATACCCACACAGACACCACTGCGATTTTTCTCCTCTTCATCGGTGACATCTAAAAGCTTGGCATCGGCTAGGGCTTCTTGGGCAGCAAGCACTGCCAGAACAGTAGCTGGACTCATGATTTTAAGATCACTTTTGGAGAAGTGTTTCTCGAGTTCTAAGTCGTCCTTGTTGATTTGCGCTGCCACCTGACAAGGTATACCTTTGTATGCATCACCCAACTTTGAGATTGCTGCATCTCCATTGAGGAGCCTTTGCCACGATTCGTTAACGTTCTTCCCAAGTGGTGTCACTGCACCTAGTCCGGTCACAACTACACGTCGTGCGTCATTGGAAATAAAACGTATCGCGATCTTTTGAAGAGGTTTTAATTTGATAAACTTTACCACCTCCATGCTAATCGAAAACAAAAGATAGAAAGTTCGCAGAGCAAGATTAAATATCACCCTATAAGCCGGCTGTCAAACTGTTGTCAATCGTTCGAGTAGTTCAAAAATTCGCCTTGTTGGACTTGTTTGTTTTATTAATCTGAAACAAAAATATGCCTAAAAGAAATCCATTTTCCTAGTACTAATTATAATTTGTTTGATTATAAATACTTTGAAAGTTATAGCGGAGGGGATGCTTTCTTTCAAGCATATAACGAACGAGTGAAAGTGAGCATTAGGGTTCCCATAGAGAGTTCGCGGAACACCTAAGTACATATGGAGTTGTGTGCTTTGCTCAGGCCAAAGTGAGGAAACAAATAATTAAAGTTTTATCAGTTTGTCAAAATCTCGGGGAGATAGCTAAAAGAAGGATTGTAGAACTAATCCGTTATTTAAGCTGCACGAGCTAAGTTTAATCACATCATTTAGATTTTGCACAAGTTTTGCTGTGAAAACGGCGCACGATAGTTCGAATTTGGTTCTATAAAAGTTTTCTCGTTCATAAAAAAATAACTCCTAATGAATGTTTGAAATACACAATTCTGAACAGCGCGGAAACGATTTTTTCCCGATTTTGGTACTCTTCAAGGATTCCATGCTATCTTTACTTTGACGGAGCAGTTTTGTGTCAAAGGGTTCCCATGCATAAATATAATTCAATACGTTACTATCCAAATATTATCGGATCGGTTTAGCTATTTCAAAAAGTTTATTTATAAGTTATATTGATTCCCGAAATAACTAGCATTTTTAAGGTTAAATCTTTAACTTCTGTGGGGGAGTTTTAATTGGATTTTAAACGCCCTGTCCAAATTGTGCTGTCCCACACCGATTTTCTTGCAGAAATTGCTTGCCGTCTACTTAGGAGGAACATATGTACGAGGTGAAATAAAAAATCTTAGCACGAAGGTGGGGAATTAAAGAGAGGAAAGAAGCCATAATCCCAATCTATTTTCGTGCTGTCACTCCCTTATAGCGGTATCAGCAAGTTTTCTCATGGTTTTACTCCCTACCCAATTCCAGTAGCGTGTTTTTTTTTTCATACCTAATTCATCCCGAATCTGAAGTAGAAAAATTGAAAGATTGATGCGAGTAAACAAAGTGTGGGCACGAACATTTCGCACGAATTCAACAATCTACTACAATCTAATGTCAGGAACTTTATTGGCAAACTTGGTTTTCCAAAGCGCGGCTGGGATTGTCGCCGTGATTAGTTTCTTTACGACTATTTTTTCCTCTTTTTTAGAATTGTAAATTGTTTAGAATTTGCTAATCAAATTTGCAAATAAAGATTTGTTGCAGTGCCTCCTGCAAAAATGTCTCATCATTACGTAGTGACTGCCCAAAAACCCACTGCAGTTGTGGCGTGTGTTACCGGTAAGTGTGCTACAAAAGAATGAAAAAGAGTTTGCTTTTGAGTACAACGCGCTTTAAATGTGCCACTTGAGGTTATTTCCAAAGAATATTAATAATTCTAATAAATGAAGAATTCATGTTTGATTACATGTATCAAATTTTTCTTCCCAGGCAACTTTACTTCGGCTACTGATTTGAATCTAGTTGTGGCCAAGAACAATCAGTTGGACATTTATCTTGTTACACCGGAGGGTCTGCGCCCTTTAAAAGAAGTTAATATCAATGGACAGATCACGGTTATGCGGCATTTCCGACCACAGGTTTGTACTCAAATTGCCTGAAACTAAAGTCTTATGTTTGATATCGGTTTGCTTTTACAGGATAGCAAGAAGGATGTGTTGTTCATTCTTACGCAGCGGTATAATGTAATGATTCTGGAGTGCCGAATGATTGGCGATACTATTACTATTAACACGAAGGCACACGGAAATGTGTACGATCAAGTTGGACGGGAAACCGAAGGCGGCATGATTGCTGTAATTGATCCGAAGGCTCGGGTTATTGGAATGTGTCTATACATGGGTTTGTTTACCATTATACCCCTAGATAAGGACACAAATGAACTAAAGGCAACTAACTTACGGTGAGATTTTAAGACTTGATGCGAAGTGGTATAGAATATAATGGGTTTGGTTTCATTTTAGGATGGATGAATTGCTGGTATATGATGTGGAATTCCTGTATGGCTGCGTGAATCCTACTATAATTGTAATACACAAAGATAATGATGGCCGACACGTAAAGACTCACGAGATTAATCTGAGAGATAAGGAATTTATGAAAATTGCCTGGAAGCAGGACAATGTGGAAACCGAGGCAACTCTATTAATTCCCGTTCCGACACCATTAGGTAAATTATTTATAAAATAGCTCTGCGTGGTTTTACTTTTGTGAAATATTCTATGTGTTGACAATAACAAAATTTGAAAGTCTTCCAGTCTTCTTTGCTATGCTTTAAGAATCATCCATATTTCGACTACATACAACAGCGTGGACCAAATGTAGCATTTTATAAGCCCTTTAATTTTTTTTAATAGAGTTTCAATTCATCTTAACATGTAGCTGGGATTTAAGTGCAATTGCAGCAAAGAGTTCCAGCACATTAAAGTTGAACTGAACTATATTTGGCAATCGTAGGCATTTAAATTTCGCTAACAAAACGTATGTTCTCTGTAAGATACCTTGGGAGTATCCGCATTTTCAATTTAAAAACATAAACTAATATATTATGTAAATATTATTCGCTGCCTAATACTAAGCTACCTTAAAGCGTTAAGCATATCTATCACAGCCTAGAATACTTACCTACTTACAGTTCTGGGTGAACCTGGGCCTTCACTAACAAGCATCTCCAATTAGCCTTGTCCTTAGCTAACTGCCTCCAATTGCGCACCCCAATTTTGTTTATGTCCCCTTCAACTTGTGCGCGCCACCTAAGGCGAGGTCTTCCTCTACTGCGTTGTCCCTCCGGATTGAATTCGAAGACTACGCGCCGGAGAATTTGTGTACACCCGCTCTACATGTCCTAGCCGTCTTAAACGTCAAGTTCTTATATACATACAGTCTCCTTAGTTGTTCGGGATAGGGCCTTACTACTCAATTGACTTCTCAGCCCAAAGAAACAGCGATTGGCAAGAGTTATTCTACGTTTTATTTCTGCCGAGGTGTTATTGTCAGAATTGATTGCAGAGCCAAGGTAGACAAAGTCCCATACTACCTCAAAGTTATAGCTGTCGATTGTGACGTTCTGTCTAATTCGTCGATGTTGAGTGTCCCTTCCTGACAGCATATATTTGGTCTTGCCCTCCGCTAAACCCAATTTGGCAGCCTCCGTACCAGCGAACGCACCCCCCTGTGACAGCCCACTGTGTACTCCCAATTATGTCAATATCGTCGGCTTTAGCTAGTAGTTGCACAGATTTTTGAAAGATTGTGCCTCCGGTGCTCGTAGAAATATTATTTGATGGCATCGTCTTTGTCTTCTATGGGGGCATGAGTGCATATGAGGCGAATTTAGACTTGATGCCGCTTGTCATAAGTCGTAAGAAAGATAAGAAAGCTTAAGACTTCTTGCCTAAGTCTGCCGCTTATGACAAATTCACGCCCGAAAAAGCGCTCTTTCTGTTCTCTATATCAATCATCATAATAGATGTCGCAGTTTTTCATCCTCTTTTTGCCCGGCCCATTCCATCGCTCTTCCTGGATGGTAGTGATGTCTGCCTTATAGCATTCTAGGGCCTCTGTTAATTCTTCGGCTGCACGCGGTCTGTTAACCTTCATCCCACCCTTGTGTAGAAAACTTCACAAATACAACCTCTTTTCTAATTTTTCTCAAAAACCACTAATTGAAAAATTCCGAAATTTTTTGACTTTATTAAAATCCGTATTTTACAAAGAAAAAAAATATTCCCCATGAAAAAAAATTTTTAAGGGTTGTTATTCAGAAACTTACCCTCGTGTGTAGATTTCTACACATATGGAAAATTGGTGGTTTTCATATAAAATGTCATTTCATTTAGTCGTTTCGTAAGTGAACAATGTGCGTATATATTGGGAATTTACAAGCAATAATAATAAAAAAAGCTTTGTCTAGATCAAGATACATACATACATATCTCACAGTTGAAGAAATGGAAACTTTTTTGAATGACGGTGATGATTGTAATGATAGTTATATTTCTGGAGACAGCGATGGCGAATTTGTGTTGTTTATAACTATGACTTATATTTGGCAATACAAGTGAAATATGAATTAAAATTCTGATTGCTGGTATCTTCTATACATGTTATAATTGGATAATTCAACCATACTTCGGAAAATCGATTGGAGATAAAAAGACAAAGCGAGAATGTTCTTTTGTATCTCGTTGACGGTTTGAAAGGTCTAACATAACAATGACTAACTTTTTTTCTTCGTATGAAATTGATCGAAAATTGTTGTCAAAAGAAATTACAATGGTTGGCACTATGAAAAAAATAAAAGAAGCATTCCACTAAAGCTTCTTGAATGAAGGCCGTTGTATTAATTTACATTTGCATTTACCGATAACGCAGCACTTATTTCGTAAATTGTAAGAAAAAATAAATGTTCTGTACTGCAAAGTACAATATATAACTCTATTCAAGTCCTCTAATGATTTTTGTTTTCATTCAACATAGGCGGTGTAGATACAATTGAGAAAATATGTTTGAAAATCATTGCTACAGCTGAATTGAAATTCATTAATTATTTTCAAAGAAGTGAATCCGAATCGTCAAACAACACCAAACAAAAAAACAACAATATGATGGAATTTTCTACGTGGATTTTCACTTGCAAAAGTAGAGATGACAGCTAGAAGTGTTGAACCAAGATCGGCATCATCTGGAACTTTGCTTGCAACTGTTTCAAGAGACAGTTCACCAGCACAATCTTAGGAAAAACATACATACATATTTCTGCATCCACTTATCAAATCCACTAATACGATCAAGAAGTGTTCCACTACAAATAAAAGACAG
Organism: Xylota sylvarum; assembly: GCA_905220385.1. Lineage (NCBI taxonomy): Eukaryota > Metazoa > Arthropoda > Insecta > Diptera > Syrphidae > Xylota > Xylota sylvarum. Next base: position 63,536,233 of record LR999958.1, on the reverse strand, counting down.
AGCACGTTTACTATGTCCGCCACGAAAAATAATATGTATACAAATATGAGACAATTTGTTGTTTTTGCACAAAAGCTGCTTGTAAAAACCAACGTAATCTAAATGTTTGTGTAGAATGTATTCAAGAAAAACTATTTTCAATTTATTTTCACTTGTTTCCTTACAATAATATTATAAAAGCAGTTTTTTTGCTCATTTTCATTAAAAAAAAACATTAAATCCATAGAAAACACACACAAATTCCATATGTGTAGAAATCTACACACGAGGGTAGACAACGTAAGTTTTTTTGATGATGAGATGAAGGTTAAGAGTCCGAACATTTCACGTGCAGATCCGAAGGTCTTTGTCCTTATTTCGATTGCTGGTTTCGTCAACAGTTTCTGAACTAATTTAGTTTTTCGTTGTTCGGGAAGTTACCCCTACGCACAACCCCCAACCTGGAGGACCAGTTCCCTTTTATACCACTAGGGCAGCTCATATAGGGATTACACTAGAAAGTTCGGCCTGATTGGAACTGTGGGAGCCACCGTTGATTCCATCTGTAGAATCCGTCGGCTGCCGTCCAGATCAAGAGTAAGTGCGTTAGTGAGAAAACACTCCTCCCCCCTCTCTCGTTTGTCACCACCAACGACCTTCCAAAGGGGTTGGTTACCCAATCTCCAGCCGAGGTACTAGGTACCCAGTAGCAACCAACGCGGAGGTGTAGAGTAGGAGTTGATAGTGAGAGGCTAAGGTGAGAACGCTTGTGTTTCCATATATTCCGCATCACCATCCTTTGGTCACCACCAGCCTAGAATACGGCAGATTTTTTGTTTTGTAGTTTTTGCACCTATTTATCTCCTTATTTGAGCATTGAAACGAATAGATAAGCAATATTCAAAATGAGGCTTTATTATCACATATTAAACTTTGATTGCACTCATTAGGGCAAAATTTATTCCTAATTCTTTAAAAAAAAGCCTATCTTGACTACTTTTTGCATGTCATATACTATATTCATCATTTTTTTTGAACGACAATAATATATAGAGTTTCAATTCATCTCAGCGGGGTAGCTGGGATTCATCTATTATGGTGCAAATGCAGCAATGAATCAGGCTCTGTTGGAACATGGGCCCAGTTCCAGCCCTTTAAAGATTGATTGTACATATCAAGCACATTTATTTAGTAACACGTTACTATTTACAAAACTACTGTTGACATGATTTGTTTTATAAAGTATTTTATAATTAAAAAGTTTTTAAAGTGTTTCTAAGTAATAAATAAATAATATATAATACATATAAGTAAATTAAATAAAATACATATAACAAAATAAAATATACAACAAATATTAAAAAGTTATCACAATTTGTAAAGTAAATTTTATACAAAAGTTACAAGAATTAGAATCGGGATTTTACAAAATTTAATACACCCGTTTTAAACACATTAATATTTGTTTCACTTTTGACTGCATTAGGCAAAGAGTTGAAAAGTTGAAATCCCTTGTAAATCAGTTTATTTCGAAGCGTTGTTCTCCGGTTATGTGGAAGCCTAAAGTCTAAGGCATTTCTTAGGCTATATGGTTGGGCATCACCTACATAGTTAATATACCGTGACAAATACTGTGGCATATAATTAAAAAAAAAATTAAACATTTGCATATGTACATACATGTATCCTCTGCTTCACACTCAACCACAACAACGCATTAAGCATGAAGTTAATTGAAGTATATATAATACACTTTAATATAGACCGCATTGCTTTGTTTTGCAATATTTGAAGTCTGTAGAACATATTTCGATTTCCTAAAAATAGTATAGAAGAATAATACTCAAAATGAGGTTTAATAATGACGTTATAAATTTTTATTGCACAAACAGTTGATATGTTGCTTCGAATTCGCCTTAAAAACCCGATTTTTTTTTGCTATTTTTTTCGATATGTGCTCTACGTGTTCTTCAAATTTTAACTTACAATCCAATATTACTCCTAGATAGTTACCGTACTATCTTTTACTTTTATTTTTGTTACGTTTATTTTGAGTTTATTTGTTTTAAGCCATGTACTTAATTGATTTAGGTCTTTTTGAATATTTAATACACCATCATTAAAATTTCTACACCTAATAAATAAAAGCGCATCATCCGCGAACAGTGATAATTGCAATGCATAATTACGTTTTCTATATCATTGACATATGTATATGAATGTTAAGTAACAGTGTTTGAAGATCTGAACCCTGCGGTACGCCAATGTTGACCGGCGTAATTTCCCATTTCCTCGCGTTTTTTTGGGACCGTCCTGTTAAGTATGTATAAAACCATAATAGCTCGTTATCATGTATTCCGTATTGCTCCATTTTGTGTAAAAAAATCGATCTATCCAGTGTTGTCCTTTTTAAGTCGAGGAATACACATATGTATAATACTATTTTGTTCATGACATTGCTGTTTCCAGCTGGTAATAACCATATTAAGTGCACTTCCACATGGATGACTCTTTCTGAAACCTGATTGATTTTCCATAAATAACCCGTGTTGCTCAAAGAAGGATTCTCACTGACCGTGAACTAGCTTTTCGAAAACATTTTCATAAAGTTGCAACGCGTTAATCGGCTTAAAATCTTCACTCTTAATTGATCTTTTCACTTTTTGGATGGGTGTTATTTGCGATACTTTCCACGTGTATGGAAATTTTCCTTTGATAAGCGAATTGTTAAAGATTCTCATTAGAGGATGGGCGATGGTATCGAAAATGTCTAAAAAAAAGTACGTGGACTTAGTAAATTGAAATCTTTTTTCTTTGAAACGGATTTTAACACACACTTAATATCACTCAAACTGATATCTTTAAACTTAAAAGTGATAGTTGCGTACAATACTATTACAATACTGGACATACGAGATTGAGTTGCTTATTTCCTATACACTCTCTACGAAAAAGGTTATTACATTTCACAGCTAAAATATGACTGTCGGTATAAGTTACGTTATTAAAAGCAGTTTTGCTTATTGAATATGCCCTTTCCCTTAACACTAGAGTCTTAATCACTTTGCACATAGATTTTTCATCAATCGCGTTGATGATCTTCCTTTTTATGTACTCACTTTTAGCTTTACAGATTTCTAATTTATAATTATTCCTAATATTTCTGTAATATGACCAAGGATTTTGATCACAAGTTAACTTTGCCCTAGAGTACCACATGATTTTCTCATGTTTCAAGATCTTCAAGCTGTTGTTTTTCTTGCAACAAACTGATTTATAATATAAAGCAATTGATCCTCAAAAACACTACCGATTCTATCCACATCTTCACTATTCTATTCAATTTCTAATTTTACCACACCATAATTTTTTTATAAGTGATACCATCAATCTATCGCTTTAAACAATTTTGACTTTTGGTCCACCCTGTAAAATTCAACACACTTAACTGTTTTACTAATGGATATGGTTTTACTCACTCCAAAGCAAGCAAATAGACAAAACATTTTTTAAAAATATTAATTTTATTTAAAAAGTCTAAGTTCTTATAGAATTACAAGGTTGAAATAAATTTGTGTTTTGTTTAAAATGATTTACTTTTGATTTAAATACATATGTTTGTTCTTCGGTTATTCATATTATTTGCTAAAAGGTTAAACTTATTTGCTTTTGTTAAAGTTAATTGGTAATGTGCTTAGTTTAATTGTAGCGCAGTTTTACAGAAGTGCTTTGCTCTAAGACCCGATCAATTTGAGATAATTATTTGTTCACTTTCAACAAACTCCTGTAATTGTAAATATGTACACCACTTTTCCTAGCACTTTCTCTACTGATCTCTAGCCGGATCAATATATTTACTGGACGAAACTGTTCTGTCATTATTGATTTGCTCGCCTTTGGGATCAAACCAAACTCTTCTATTCACTTGCAATTTTTCTTTGCAGAACGTCTAACATCTTCCGAGGGCGGATTTTGTCAAACGTGTTTTCTAAATACTTTAAAATACATCTTGTTTCATTTTACGGCATTGTTGCACCAGTGTGTTTAGACGGAAGACACCGTTCTTTGTTCCAAATCCTTTGAAACCAAATTGGGTATTGTTTATATGCGATCTTAGTTTTTTTATATATCCTATTGTGAATAATTTTCAAAAAAAAGTTTTAGCATAAAAAAGTCATTACCATAGTTCCCAATCGTGTCATCTATTTCGCCTTCTCCAACCTCACCGTTAAAATCTCTTAAAATTATTGTTATTCCTTCCCGTTTCGAAAGCATCATTGTCTGATCAACCTGTCCATAGAATTCAATAATATTATCTTCATCACAATCAGCTATTGGTGCATATCTTTATACATATTACATACATGTAAAAATATGTAACGTATGTCAGTAAATGTTCTTAAAACTTTTGAACCACTTATCCGATAGAGTTGATATTGGCACCACACCATATATTTGTTAGGTTCAGAATAATGTTGTTGATGAATTACTTATCGCCCAGAGAAACGTCTCCAGGTCCGCCCACTCTTAGAAAAACCCTTTTTCCTGAGACACTCGAAAAATTTATCTAAACAAATATGTACATATGTAGACATTCACCTATTCTACAAATCGTCCATACAATATGTATGGCCTCCCCACTTATCATTTTCATAGTTAAGGTTTTTTTTTTAAATTATAGGTTTAGTTTTAAAGTGTGTCTGTTATTTTAGTTATTTTGAATATGGTTTAAATGAAAATGTTTGTATGTTTATATAAGCTAATTGACTGAATCCGTAAAAATTAAAGCTACCCTAGACCATAAAACTAAGGGAGAACTTATTCCTATATGAGTCCAATTTTGATAGTCTTTTGCAAATCTCAGGCGGGAGTCAAAAAAAAAATACAAATATTTGACGCGACAGGTCCATTGGACCCAGGGCCTAGCTTCTCGCAACCAATCGTGTTGTGCGTATTATATTCTTTGCCCGAATGGAAGGGGCCTACTGTTTAATGCCGTGTCCGAGGGGCAATTTCTTATTTGAGAAACTTTTTCATGACAGTTATACTCTCGGATGTTTGTCAGACTCTCGCGAAAGGTGGGACAGTGAAAGAAATTATCGTTGTTGTCTTGCGTTTTAACCTCGAACCCCTCGCTCCGTAGTCCAACTCACTAACCACTTGAGCCACGGCGCCTACGTTCCAACTACCATTTAAAAAAAACCCACCGGGAATTCTTCGCAGCCACTGACCATTTAAGACCTGCCGGGTCTGAGGACCATTTGTTGTCTTTGTGTATTCATTAGGATAATATTTACTAAGGAAAACATTTTAAATAAGGTGGTTTCCCGTTGCTTTGGCTTGTTCAGAACCAATCTAATTAAAAGATTTTTCGGAGAAATATTTAAAGAGGACAATAGCCAATAGCCAGATTCCATTAGTTAAAAACAGTGAACGTAACTGGGCAAAAGGAACCAACAGAAAGCGAATTTATTTGAGGAGTATCTCCCAAACGTCTTTCAACCTTATGAATATAAAGAAAATCAAGGAAATGAAGAATTGTGTGAAGAGGAGAGACATTCAACCGGTAACGGCGAAAGAAATTACCGAAGAAATAAAAGAAGGCATCGATATAAGAAGATTGGATTTGATAACTAGAGAAATCCTAAAATAATTCCCAAAAAATTAAAAAAAGGTTAGGTGAAAATGTTCTATAGACACTATAGAATAGTGAAGCGCGTGCTCATAGTAGTGTTAGATTTTTACTGACTAAAAACACCACCCTTCAATATAATATTGTTAGATATTGTAACTAAGATATAACTTATCAAGCAATTTTTTTTATCACGATATAAAAAATTTTGGCAGGTTTTTTTCCAATGAAAGATTCTGCATGTTCCACAATTTAGACGCGGTTCATCCTTATCTCGCCAAGTCAAAAGGTTTCGTTCTTTGTAGTCGGCCCAATAAATTTCTCTCATCCAAAATTTGTAGGACTGTGTTAATATGTCCGATTAGTCGTTTCTCTGCTTTCAAGCGAAGCTTCTAGTTTTAACTTCGATTGTAGGAATTTTGAGAACTCTATGGGTATCGTCGTTTCTAGTATATCACGGTGCTTGGACAATATCTCCAATTTTGAAAAGTTTGTATAATATTTGCATTTGTTTTCTTAGTAGGTACAACTAAAAATTTGTATACCGTAGGTCCACACTGGTTTCAACACTTGCTTGTTTGTCACGTCGGTCTATTGAGAGGAAAGTTCGAATTCAATTCCCAGATAACACCATTATTACATTTCACGAGCGTCTGACAATCATTCATGGAAAAGCTTCTTAAACACAAATTACCATTCAGATACGGTACTAAACAGTATTCCATTTGTGTGAATAATATAGCACGCACCACACGAATGGTTGCTAAAAATGCACTGTTATAAAAATTGCAGAATACGAAATACGTTATGCCTTCCTTACCCTCTTTTTCACTGCAACTTCTGCAGAAATCATTGTAGAGAATGCGCAAATGCTGGTAGAGCTTTTTAGCTTTTCTAATTTTTTTTGTCGTAACCTGTTGAAATATATATACATACATAAGTATTCAATCGCATCATAATATTATGGCTTTTGGACAGATGAATTTTGAATTAAGATCACAAGTCTTGCGGTAGGCTTGCCAACTACCTCAAAATGTAGCATGCTGGGAATCTTAGAAATTTTGCATATACGTATTCAAAGCACCAGATTGTGAAAACCAAACGAAAAAGATATTAACCAGCTCGAGACAACTATTAAAAATAATCAGTTGTAAATGAATACCACATAGGTGCAAGCACGTTCGACTCAGTCGGTGTTTATATTGTTAATACCACAAACAAAAGAACTAATTAAATCGAAAATCAATTTTTTTCATTGCTTTCTTGTCTTTTATCTTGCAGGAGAATTAGTTTTTATGTACTTGGGTTTTCTGAAAATGTAACCAAAGAAACATATCAGCACAATGCATTACGTAAGCTAAATTTGAATGGAACCAAATCCTTTGCACATCTTTGTACTGTATCGTACTTTTGTCTGTGTAGGGACCATGGTTCGCATGTCTTCACTAGCATCTGGGGGTTCAAAAAGATGTACATATTATATACATATGATATTCTCTCATATGTTGTCTGCTTGTTTTGTAAAAGAAATAATATTGATAAAAAGATGTTTGCCCGTGCAAATATTGTGTTATAAAGGATTGTTCCTCGAAGAGCTACGGAACATCTTTCATTGTAGTAAAGCCTATAACCGGTTTTAGCGACGATATTTGTTCATCTGATAATAATTGGTTTTTTAACATCGTTCTTGAAAGAATTGTGCGAAACTCACAAGCCAACACCGGAGGCACAATCTTTCAAACGTCTGTGCAACTACTAGCGTATGCCGACGATATTGACATTATTGGAAGAACACAGCGGGCTGTCACCGGTGCTCCCCATCCCAGTTCTGCTTTATGGCGCTGAAGCTTGGACTTTATCAAAAGCGGATGAAGATATCCTCGGTCGTTTCGAGAGAAAAATTCTTCGCAAAATATTCGGTCCCGTTTGCGTTGACGGGCTTTGGAGGAGAAGATTCAACGACGAACTATACGAGCTGTACAGCGACATCGACCTAGTCAAAAAACTGCGCATTAGTCGTTTGAGATGGCTAGAGACATGTAGAGCGAATGGACACCAGTGCTCCGGCCCGAAGAGTCTTCGAATCACACCCGGAGGGACAACGCAGCAGAGGAAGACCTCGCCTTAGGTGGCGCGCACAAGTTGAAGGGGACCTGAACAAGCTTGGAGTGCGCAACTGGAGGCAGTTAGCTAAGGACCGAGCTAACTGGAGAGGCTTGTTAGTTGAGGCCCAGGTTCACCCCGAGCTGTAGCGCCACCTAAGAAGAAGAAGATAATAATTGGTACTTGCTCAAATATTTAAATCTTTTGTGGGTCAGTCTGCATAGAATCACATGTTCTACAATGTCAATGGACTCATTACAGAGTGTCCAGACAACTTCTTCAGTCTGGCTATTTTTTTTTAGGTTCTCCTTAAGTCTGGAGTGTTCCTTAAGAAAGCCCATTAGGATACGTAGCAATATACATCCATCTAAGGATAGTCAGGCTGTATCTCCAGGGTGTGACCACTAGGCTCCGGCAGATCATTAGAGCTCGGTTAACTTTCCAAGTTATCGATTCTTTGTGTTTTTTCCGAATGAGTTTCAATCTGAAATATATCTTTTCTCCAAAAAGATAGCTCAGTTTCGTGTAAGATCATTTTGCGATGTTTCTTGTGTGTTTATCATCTTACATTCTAAATGGCTGTGATGCTCTAGGAGAGAGATAATCGGTTTTCGAAATTATGCGTACAAAAAATGTTTATCCATTATATGTAGGTTTAAGATTTCAAACTTGGTTTTTTGTAGAAAACTCTTTGTATATTACTACTCTCTAGGTAATGTATTTTTTATTATATATTTGTAATAGGCGGGGCGATTGTCATTGGTCGGGAGTCAATTGTATATCACGATGGCAGTAACTATCATGCAGTTGCACCTTCAACATTCAAGGTAATTTATATACATTTTATTTAAATGCCTTCAAAATAAGTTGTTTATTCCATTCAGCAAAGTACGATTAATTGTTATGCTCGAGTTGACAGCAAGGGTCAACGTTATTTGCTCGGCAATATGTTCGGTCAATTGTTTATGCTATTCCTTGAAACCGCTGACAATGGAAAGGGTGGTTCTGTAGTGAAAGAAATCAAAGTCGAACTACTTGGTAAGTCATATTTGTACTATTTGAATGGAGACGTCGTTACTTTTTTTATTTTTAGGTGAAATATCCATACCCGAATGTATTACATACCTGGATAATGGATTTTTGTTTATCGGTTCGAAGCATGGTGACTCGCAATTGGTGCGATTGAGTACAACTCCTAACGAGGGTGGTTCCTATGTAATACCAATGGAAGTATTCACCAATCTGGGACCTATTCTTGATTTGGGAGTTGTTGATTTGGATCGTCAGGGCCAAGGACAAATAATCACATGCTCGGGTAGTTTTAAAGATGGTTCGCTGAGGATTATAAGGTAAGAAATTAGTTTTTGTACTTTTGTTATAAAGGGAATTTAAAAACTAATTCCCGTTTATTTTATTAACTTATTATTTACAAACAAACAAAATTGTTTATCTTCTTTGGATTGACATTATTCAAACAAAGACTGATTGATATCTGATACATTATTTTTTTTAAATGATCAGATCTAATAAATTGTGTTATTTTATTCTTGCCATCTAGTAGTTACTGACGATGGGTATCAGCAATATCCAATCCAGTTGCAGTAGTTTCTTGTGGCATGAAATTCTCGGTCATCCTACTTTTCTTCTACTTTGTTGTACCACTTCAGTTAGCGGTGTTCACCATCAGGCGAGACAATACTTCCGTGACAATTGGTCCCTTTTAGTGAAGATTCATGATTCTATAAGAAGGTAGGCACCCATTTGTCTGGAATAGAAATAGGCTCTCTGTTGACATTATCGAACGCTTGTTGAAAATCTATGAACAGCAGATAATTTTGTCGATCAATATTTATCCCATTGCTAAGTTATGATTCGCGGACCGCTGATTTTGTCCACGTAAAAGAAAGCGTACAAGAACCTTTCCATGGTTTACGCAAACCATTAAGTTTCCTTTCTTAGTGTGCTTAGGTAGGTAGATAGGTTAAGGGGTGACTGCACTGATAATGTGCAGACTCACTCGGATTTCAACGGTTCCGTTGTGTTTCCCGGTGTGAGATACCTGAAATAAAAACAGTGACTTTTATATCCAAAATTTAATCCATGTCAGAAGCGGCCCTCCTAAATCATGCGGTTTTCATGATGAATTTTAGGGTGCTTTTAGGTGGCGTACTAGCTATTTCGTGGAAGTCGTTGAAAGATATCTTTCCCAGGGTCGAGTATCTTGTTTTGTTGAGGCTTGGGCATTCGCAGGAAATGTGTTGTATCTTGCTCTACTTCTGGGTCGCACAGCCTCTGCATAGGTCTGTGGTGCTGATTCTCATTCTTCTAAGATGGGCCGCCATTGAGTTGTGGTCTGAGAGAATAACTATGACTCAGGCTCAGCTGTGGTCTATTCAGCAATAGAAGTTCTCTAGTCGTTCTTCTGTCCATATAATATTGGCGATGTTGAGAAAGTTCAAGGTGATTTTGGACATAAGAAGACTGATGGGCGTTGGGACTGAGTGATCTGCTGCTAGGTCTTTTGATTCTGATCCTTTTCTCGCTAGCTCATCTGCCATTTCATTCCCGTGGAGGCCCATGTGTCCCGGAATTCAGCAGAGCGTGATAACCTTAACGGTGACTTTCAATTCCACTAATTGAGAGAACAGTTGCAGTTCATACGATTACTACCTAGTTTTAAGCCTTTTGGTTTGTAAGTGTTCTGATCGCCGCAATAGCCGCATCCTTCTAGGAATTGAGAGGCGTGACCACTTGCGAGTTTCCAGATTCCTTAGGACGATCACAACTCAACGGCACATACTTATATATGACATGAAGTTTTCACCAAAAACTCATGTCATATATGTATGTACATACATATGTATACATATGTACATATCGTACATAAATACAAATTTTCTAGTAATCTACAATTGCAGAATACCGTGAGTGTGTTCGGTTTAATATTTTAGTTATTCTGCGATTTTCTTTGTAATAACACGTTACGTTTTGGAGAAGAATTAAAAAAAATGACTGCAATATTATTTCATTCATTATTTCAAATCGTAGCCTTTCCCAGATTGTTGCTACAAGAACCTTAGAGTTGCGGAAGGCTTAAGTATATCTGGTACAGAAAAAGGCATTGTTACAATGTATGCACTTCATTTAGGTTATAAACAAATGCCATTGAGGAAAGTTTACTTTCGATTTAAAAACCTGATCTATGTACATATGTACATACATAGGTGCATATGTATGTACAGATATACTTACCTTTTGGTAAATCCAATGTATTAGTCTTCGACCTAATACTTTTCTGCATTCGCATTATACCCTATTTTCGTCAATCCTATCATGGTATCCGATCGGAACGGAATTTTGAATCACTTTTGTCGGAGACATTCTCCGATAGAGGATGGAGTACAACCTTGCACAACGGCTACCTACGAGACATTCGAGAATTTTCTTCTGTTTCGAAACTTTATCCTTGCTACTCCATCATCAACAATTAGCTTGTTGTGTTCAAAATGGAATGTTTCCATTTGGTTTTGTGCTGCCTGGATCCATTTTCCAGCTATTCGTCTGATGTCGTCGCTCCAACGCATGGTGTTGGTAGTCTTCCTCTGCTTCTTAAGTTCTCTCTTGGTCTCCATTCCAGCATTCTTTTCCTTCAGCTGTTATCTGTCGTTCGAGCTACGTGTCGTATCCATCTTTGCCGTTGCTATGCGTGTTATGTCTGACACAATTGTTCTTCTACGTATTTGCTCGGTCTCTTTTCGTTATATTTAGCTTTGTGATACCTGGAGATTGTTAATAAAGTTCCGTGTGTTCCGTTAGAGTTAACGTTTCTACACATAAGTAAACGATACCGGTAAAACGCATTGATCGTAAACTTTCTTCTTTAGCTGCATGGGGATGTTGCTTTTGAATATGTACTTAAGTTTAATAAAAACTGGCCATTCGAGCCCAATGCGACGCAAGATTGCACGGGATTGTTTATCCGTGGAGATTCATATCTCATGGCCCAGGTACTTATATCTAAATACTTGGTCTATTACTGCTTCATCAACGGTCCTAAGTATTTCACTAGGGACTAAATTAGTCATAAATTTTGTTTTTCTATTGTTTATGTCTAGACCGATATTTCTTGAAGCTGATTTGAGTTGTTCGAGCATTATTCGCGCATCGTTGAGGTTGTCGGTCACTATTGCAATGTCGTCAGCAAAACTCATATTTTAATCCCTTTGTTGTCCTAATGTACATACATCTGTTTAAAAGCGTATTCCAGAACAGTCGTGAAAAGCTTCGGCAATGTGTGATTAAACATTAAACATCTGAGAATCAATGTGGACTCGAAACCAAATTTTGGTCTAGTATTAAGACTGAAAAATCTACACGGTAATTTTTTTCCTACGTATAAAGTTTCGCAAATGGCGGAAACTGCCACCAGGGAATAAGTCAAGCACTTGATCACGAATTTCTAAACCATATTTTTAGCAGTCAGTAGTAACCCGCTCAAAAGTAGTTTAGGTTTCCACCTTTTATTTTAGGCATTATACTCCGAATGATTGTTACGTTACTTTACTACGTTCCTAGACTCTAATATAAAATCTACTCCAGTATTTCCAGTCTTAAGCAAGAAAATCTGGACTTCTTCAAAAGAATTATAATTATCTAACCTAAAAATACAATAGGTTGAGGGATTTGCGTAATGCGAACACTATTTGCACATTTAATATAAATATCATAAATTTAAACTAAAAACCATTTAAGGATTGGCATCGGAATTCAAGAACATGCTTGCATCGACTTACCTGGAATTAAAGGAATGTGGTCATTAAAAGTGGGAATTGACGATAGTATTTTTGAAAATACGCTGGTCTTAGCATTTGTTGGACATACACGCATTTTAACCTTGACCGGGGAGGAAGTTGAGGAAACTGATATACCTGGTTTTCTAAGTGATCAACAAACATTTCATTGCTCGAATGTTGATCATGAACAAGTAAAGAGAAGTTTGAAAAGTCGTTTGCTTTTTTTAATACTCATCTCTTCTTTTTTTCTTCATAGATAATACAAATCACACCGCTGACTGCACGCTTAGTGAAGAGCGGCACTAAGACTCTTGTAGCTGAATGGCAACCGCCTGGTGGTAAACGAATTGGTGTTGTTGCTTGCAATACTACCCAATTGGTCGTCGCTTCGGCTTGTGATCTTTATTACATAGACATTAAGGATGGAGAATTGGTGCAAACAAGTCATAAGTCATTAGAATATGAAGTCGCCTGTTTGGATATAACACCATTAGATGACTCTAGTTTAAAATCAGATTTGGTTGCAGTTGGTTTGTGGACAGATATATCTGCTGTGATTTTATCACTGCCAAATTTGGAAACAATTTATACGGAGAAACTAGGAGGTGGTAAGTTAAAGCAAATAAAGTTAATTTTGTATAAAGTAGTTGAACGATGGGATAGAATGTAACTTTGAATGAACTTTAAAGGTTGTTCCCATTGCGAGGCTTTATATGTAAAATAATCATTCAATTGGCAACCTGTTATGTTCTAGAGTTTTAAGACAAGGTAGATAAACAATTTACTTTTTCAAAAGCTTTCAAAAAACATAATGCATTGGCCTTCAGAAATTAATACGTGTCAGTAACAAAAACGTTTTTTATACAATTGCGACTCAATATCATGAATGCAGCGTAGAATTGATTCCTTTATTTTTGGCATGAATGGAGATTTATTAACATTTGTTAGAGAAAATAGTTGCAAGGTGCCATACGACCTTCGTAGCTGACATTGGTGCTCAAAACATGAGAAAAAACTATTTCGTTGCATGTGCTGGTAGCACCGTTCTTTTGAAACCACATCTTCCGCATTATGAACAAAAACAGCGTACGATGACGAACCGCATGCAGCATGAGCAACTATAACAAAAAAAAAGACGACCCAACATTTCCTCATGCACATACACATCAAATAGTATATTTTTCTGGATATATTGCATGTTTCTTCTCCCAAACTGCGACAATTTTGCTTTTTAATGAAGAAAACTATTTAGTTGAATACGACCGTTGTTGCTGAAGATGATTTTGTTTTGAAATTCATTGTCGGATTGCTTTTGTTCCACAATGAAATTGACAAATTATTTTCGCAGCGAAAAATTTCGAAAGGTAAAATGTATTTCACGCTAGGCAACTACTTCCTCTTGATCCGAACGGCAGCGGACAAATTCGAATCCCAGGTCTATAAGGATTTCCAACACTGATCCAGGGTGTTGGAAAAGAATTGGTGACGGATGAACCCTTAGTGGACCAACGGCAGCGCTCATATCCCAGACTGACTCCGGTGAATCCGGCCCCTCGTATTAGGGGTTTAAAAGGGAACTGGTTCTCCAACGAGGAATTAACAGAGGCCCTAGACTCTAGTTATAAAGCAGATACCATCGCCATCTAGAAAGTGCGATGGGACATAGAGATGGCTATAGAGAACAGAAACAGCGCTTAATCGGATGTGCATTTGTTATACGCGGCAGACTTAGGCAAGAAGTCTTAAGCTTTCGACACATGTGCGAGCATCTTATGATAATTCGTATTAGCTAAATTCGTCAACATAAACCTTTATGCGCCCATGCCCCCACGGAAGAACAAGGACGACGCCACTAAAGAATGTTTCTACGAGCAATGTCCTAAATATGTCCTTTAAATCGTATTAGTTGGTTTCAGGTTTTATAGGAAAGGAGGACATTTTTGGTGCCAAGAATTGCAAGCACAGCCTCCAAACACCACGTTCGGAAACGGGTTTATTGACGGTCACGGCTGCGTCGGGTTCTCCGAAAAAAAGAAAAGATAAGCACGAGAAGTGCGCGATCGAAGATATTAAGAGATTATACCAATTTTTACCAATAGGTAAAAAGAATGTGTGCGGCCAAAAAGACCTGTACAGAAGCCTGTAGAGATGAAGAAGGAAACCTTCTAGTAGAGTCAAAGTCGGTGCTGAGAATGTTTGCCCCCTATCAGTGTGGTTTCAGGCCAGGAAATTCCACAGTCGTTCAATTGTTCACACTTCTACAGATCCTGGAAAAAACCCAAGAAGTCCAAATCGAAACGCATCAACTTTTTATCGATTTCAACACCGCATAAGACAGCATTTATAGAGTCGAGCGTTACAGAGCCATGTCTAGTTTTCGGATCCCTCATGCAAACTTATGAAATGTATTTATAAATAAATGTTGTTTGTTGTTTTAGGTGATGTTTGTGCTTTGCTTTCTGGCTTGATCCAAAGCAGGGCATCTTGAAAGGTGGTCTTCGTCCTGTGGTTCATATGTCAGATTCAATTATTCCAATTCTTTTAAAGTGTGAAGCTAATCAGCTGTGACCAGTTTTCAATTTTAGCAGTGCAACTGCTTCCTTCCTTGGTGCGTGGGATATTTTGTTGTAAAGGTCATGTATATTTTCGTAGCACTTCCCTGCAATTGCCGCTTGTTCGTGTATGAGACTTCTTTGTGTATTAGATATGGGGTTTTATTCGTTCGCAGTCTACTTATCAGTCGCGTCGTTTCTGGTGTTCTGCCGATGATGTTGGCTCCTTTATTGGCTAGTTTGTCTGCTACTTTGTTTCCAAGTATGTCGCATGGGCTGGTATCTACTGTAGTTTGATGCAGTGTCCTCTTTGTTCTAGGAAGTGGTATGTTCATCGGATGTTCCTTGTAGATTGTGTTTCTTTTTGGCTATTGTAGTTGTTTAGTGATTGGAGAGCGGATTTTGAGTCCGAAAGGATAACTATATTTTTTTCAGTTTCTTGTCTGCGGAGAATTTGCTCTAGGGCGTACTCCATAGCCGCAAGTTCTCCTTCAAATACTGTCAACTTGGTTGGTAATGCGAAGTAGTGGCCACATTTTTCACAACTTACTGCTGCACCTGCGCCCATACTGTTTTTCAATAGAGATCCGTGTAAATTCTAAGCCAGATGTTGTTTGGGTACTTTTCGTTGATTGTTGTTAGTGCGATTTGTTTTATAGCTTCTGTTGTTGTGTGGGGTTTGTTGACTGGTAATACGAGGTTGGTATGTACATCCATGGATATGAGGTCTGGAGGGTTCGTGCGTGGCGGTACCGGAGTGATTTTTGGTGAGGGACCGTTTCGTTCGAGTATGTTTTTGGCTGTTTGCGAGAAGTCCGGGTATGTCTTAAGATGGAAATTAGTAGTGTAATTATTCAGCCACGGAAAGTTTTCTCCTTGAAGTTTTGTTTTCTCGTACAGTCGTGCTGCTTGTATATCGTGCTCTGTTTTTATTGACGTGTTTTCTGTGAATCGTCTTAAAGCTATTACTGGTGTGGTTTTGACTGTTCCTGTAATTATTCTGAGGACATTCTTCTGTGCTGTTTCTAGCCTTTCCCTTTTTTGATTTGAGACAGTTATCACTAGCTCTTCACCGTATTTTAATATTGGTTTTATGTATGCTTTGTACGTACGGTTCAGCAAGTCTGTAAGTCTTTAGTATGTTTGATTTTCGTTGAATCTTGGTTCTTTTTTTTTCAATTTGTTCGTTTAGATTTAGTTTTGATCCTAAGGTGATCCCGAGATATGTTGTGGAATACTTTCGTTCTATTGTTTTATTTTCGATTTGGATTTCGATGTCGTCCAGTTTATGTTTTAATGTGAAGAGTTGGTAGGATGTTTTTACGGTGTTGATTGTCATGTTGTTTTCTTTGGACCAGGTTGTTAATTTTCCTGTAGGTTTTCGTAATTGTGTTCTTTATTTTTATGTGGTGTCCTTCTTGTTTTCCGCATCCGTCCAAATAACCACGTCATCTGCGTATATGACAATGTTGTTACTTAATTAGGTCATTTATATATATGAATATTGAAAAGGATAGGGCTAGAGACACAGCCTTGTGGAATGCCCACCTTGATTTGTTTCCATTTTGAAGTGATCTTATTCCACTTGACTGAGATTGGTAAGGCATTTGATCCATCTGATGCTCATGTTTTCAATTTTTTATAGAGTTTTTACCTCCATACTCCATCCTTTAAAATCAATGAAAAGTGCCAACACACTTTTTCTGTTGTAAAAGGAATTTATTTTGTTTTGCTTCAGATTGGTTACTTGGTGTATGGAGGAGAAGTCTTTGCGAAAGCGAGCTTGTTCTCTATGTATTAGTTTTTGTGTTTCTATGTGGCAATTTAATTGGTTTATGATGATTTTTTCCATCAATTTAGCTGGGATGCAGGTAAGTGAGATTGGACCGTAGCTTGTAATTTGGTTTGCTGGTTAACCTGGTTTTAATTTTGGGATTACTTTTGTTTTTTTTCCATTTTGCTGGGTTATAAATAAATTAAAGCATGTATTTATTCAAGTAAAATTTTGTTCTATTCTAATATAGAGATATGGTAATTTTATTTTTAACTTATTTTGTTTCTTTTTTTTAGAAATAATTCCCCGTTCAATTTTGATGACAACGTTTGAGTCAATTCACTATCTGCTGTGTGCCCTTGGTGATGGTTCCATGTTCTATTTCATTTTAAATCGAGCTGATGGCAAATTAACGGATAAAAAGAAGGTTACCCTCGGAACACAACCAACAATTCTACGAACATTCAAATCTTTTTCCACCACGAATGTATTTGCGTGCTCAGACCGGCCAACAGTTATTTACTCTTCCAATCACAAATTAGTATTCTCCAATGTTAATTTAAAAGAAGTGAATCATATGTGTTCTTTGAATGCGGAAGCATATCCTGATAGTTTGGCGTTGGCAACAAAGAATTCAGTCATACTGGGTAAAATTGATGAAATACAAAAACTGCATATTAGAACTGTACCTTTGGGGGAGGGCCCCCGAAGGATTGCCTATCAGGAGAGTTCACAAACATTTGGTGTAGCTACAGTACGAATTGATGTGCAAGGCCGCGGTGGGCCAAAACCTTCACGACCGAGTGCGTCGACACAGGCTCAGAATATCACTTTTTCAAGTACTATGGTCCCCAAACCAGGTGGTGGTAATTCATCTTCAACAAATGCTGAAATTGGCCAGGAACTGGATATAAATAATTTGCTTATTATCGATCAGAATACCTTCGAAGTTTTACACGCCCATCAATTTATGCCGCCTGAATGTGTTATTGCGTTGATGTCTGCTAAGTTGGGGGATGATCCAAATACGTATTATGTTGTGTCCACAGCATTAATATACAGCGATGAAGCAGAACCTAAATTGGGTAGAATTATTATATTTCACTATAATGAAGGAAAGTTGACGCAAGTAGCGGAAACGAAAATCGATGGATCTTGCCATTCCCTGGTGGAATTTAATGGTAAGGTTCTAGCAGGAATCAATAGTTTTGTACGTCTTTACGAGTGGACCAATGAAAAGGAATTACGTATGGAGTGCAACATACAAAATAATATTACAGTTTTGTACTTGAAGGCAAAGGGTAAGTTTTATTTTATTATTTTGTTTCTAATTTCTGATATTTTTTATGTCTACACATATGGTGTATGCAACAAAAACTTACTACCTTCTTGCGATTAAACAAGCTGACACTTCGAATAAGTATCAGAGATACAGGTATTAAACTGGTGATCTACGATTATTTACGACAAGGTGACGTAGTAAATAAGTTTCTTTGACAAACAGATCATTGGAAGTTGCTTTTTGCATTCATGTTAATCCAATTTTTTGTGTGTTCCACCATACGTTTCATGCATATGCGAACATGATTGAATTTCTTTCAAATTTTAAGAATGGTGTATGACTGTTTGGATCTCACTCTCTTCAATAGATCTCAAACTCCGTTATACATTACATAAAGGTCATTATTTTGCGAATTTCTTGAAATCATTCAGCCTAATTGCATACATCTTTTATAGGTAGAGATAATTTAGCGGCAAGCTATAAAAACTACAAACACCGCCTCACAATTTTTCTAGAATCTTGTCATTCTTGTCAATCCTGTCATTGCTTTTGGTCATAAAAGCGAAATAATTGATGAAATAAAGATATTAATGTTGATGTTATGATGTAATTATGCAACCTTTAAGTCATATAAATTTATTTTTAAAATTTACAATGGGGGGATTAGATCTGTGTGTAGGTAGATTCAGCAAAGTAATTCGTCTCCTAGAAAAGGTGTATTCAGAAATTGCATCATAACTGAATCAAGTTCCCGAAGAAAACTTAGGGTCTTTTTTATTGAGAATGAGATGCTTTCAGATGAGGTGATGAAAATGTTTTAGTCTGTTACGAGCAATGGTGCGACATTCGCACATAATGTGTTCGGTAGTTTCAGGGTCCTCTAGACATAGTCCCCAAGTGTCAGATTGACTAATGCTAATTTTCTTAAGGGGGCAATGGCAGATAAAGAACTTAGTTAAGTTCTTCGCATTACCTTTACATCGACAGAATCTCTTTTGATCTATTCATAGAACATTTAATGAATTTATGGGAGTGTTTTAGGCCACTTTGTGTCCCCCAGTATAAGAGCTTTTCATGTTTTCATAGCTTTTTAGCTATAGCTTTAATTCATTTGATATATGTATTTGCTCACAGTTATTCGTTATTTTTGTACCATGGGTTAACAAAATACGATGTTATTGGCTTGCGTCTATCGCAATATGATCAGTTTGGTTGATGGTTTCATGCTCAGGAAATATGACCATGTGCCCTTATGTACCGTGTTCTTCTTATATAAATTCGTCAAGCTGCAAAATAATTAGCCCAAGTCCATTGTCAGACGTGGTATTATAAACTGCATATTTAGTACCCTGCTCATAGGTCTTGTCGAAGAGCTTGCAGAAACACTCTTTGGTGGGCTCGCCCGTTTCGTATATGAGGGTATGAGCGCATACTGGGCTACTGTTATCTAATTTATCCTTGATCCGAATTGTCATAAAACAAGTCAATCGGACCTCTGTCAGAGATCCAATCATTCTTACCCAATGTAATAATTTTTAGTTCATCGATTGTGTGCGGGAATTTTAGTAATAGAGGTTGATAGAAGATTAGCTGCTCACGTCTGTTCCTTAAAATATTCTGCGCAATAGCTAGATCATTAATAAAAAAGTTAGTTCATTCTAAGATTTTTATTTGTTTTTTTTTTCAGGTGACTTCATATTAGTGGGAGATTTAATAAGATCGATGACTCTATTACAACATAAGCAAATGGAAGGAATTTTCGTTGAGATCGCTAGAGATTGTGATCCCAAGTGGATGCGTGCAGTCGAAATTTTAGATGATGATACCTTCCTGGGCTCAGAAACTAATGGTAATCTGTTCGTGTGTCAAAAAGATAGGTAAATCAATGAACTGTTTAACTGGTTCTCATTTCAAAGTTTATCCCAAATTTTTTTTTTTTTGCTTTCAGTGCTGCTACTACAGATGAAGAGCGTCAGCTACTTCCAGAAGTGGCAAAATATCATTTGGGAGACATTGTTAATGTTTTCCGACACGGCTCATTGGTTATGCAAAATGTTGGCGAACGCACCACTCCAAATCAAGGATGTGTTCTCTATGGCACTGTAAACGGTGGAATCGGTATTGTTACTCAAATACCTCAAGACTTTTATGATTTCTTGCACAGCCTTGAAGATCGCCTAACTAATACTATAAAGTCTGTTGGAAAAATTGATCATGCGTATTACCGTAGCTTTAATACACCTCAAAAGAGCGAACCGTGTGAGGGATTTATAGACGGAGATCTCATTGAGAGTTTTCTCGATCTCAGTAGGGATAAAATGAAAGAATCTGTTACTGGACTAGAAGTAAGTTGATCTTGTCGTTACAAAAAATGGTATATTACATAGCTTTTTGTTTTATTTCTTTTCTACAGATAACACTGAATGGACAGAAAAAAGAAGCAGACGTTGATGATGTTATAAAAATTGTGGAGGATCTCACGAGGATTCACTAATATAACAACGACTGCAAAACACATGATTTACGTTTTTAATTGGCTTAGTTAAAGGATTCGTTTATTATTATAATTACACATATTTTTTTTTTTGCTTTCTATACATATTTAACAATATTTATGTAAAAAACAGAATACATTATGAATTTCCACATGATGGGCTTTAAAAGAACCAGACTTTTTGTGGAAGTAATAAAATTATTTTAAGATATTAATTTATGGTGTTTCAAATTTTTTCAAGAGGTTAAGTGAAAGGTGGTAAACAAAAAGACATTCGTATTGTGTCAATGTTAAATGCAATTGATTGTGGCGGAATAGTAATGAATTAATAGTTCACTTCGTCTGGTTTAAGGAAGTACATATGGATGTGTGTATATTACCTCTTCCTTACGAATTATCTCCGTTTGACACATATTTAGGCTGAGCTTATTTTTACTCTTTTAACTCGCTTTGTATCTTCTTTGTCAACGTTCCTTGGACCTTTTGTTAGGAAGCGAATTCATAATTGCATCTAAGGGTTCGCTTCACCTCCGACTCAGTACCTATTGTATTAATTATTTATTACAAATCAATATTAAATTACAACAAAAATAGTATTTCGGTATGTTCGAATCAATCGAACTGGTTGTTTGCTATACCATCTTATTTATTATTTCTTCTATTGATCATTGAACTATTATTTATTTGTGGAAGGGTTCGCGCGTGCTTAATGCCTAAACATTTTCTGTGGGCATTCCCCAATCAATGGTCTGCCATGTAACATTAAGCATTGCCGAAGATCGAAGTTATTTTTAAATCGAATGCTGATGTACTGAATAAACTGATGGGCGGTACACCGCTTCTAAACTATGCTATTAATAGTAATCCTTTGTACGCTGCGCAGCTGTCGTTATACCCATCACTTTAAAATGGGAGGATTCTAAAATGTCTTGTATCCGGTATTCTCCATTTTCATTAATTTATTTATAAACATGTATGTAGTTAGTTTTCTGAATTTATTGTCTGTTTGAAATGTTGTAGTCTTGTATTGATCTATGGTACATAAATATTTGAAATTTTCCTAGAAGTACTGAAGGTAAAACAATGCTCTATCTTTTGTAATATCAAAATTCCAGCCAATTGACTTTATTGTGATCCAAATTTGGTTGTGCTCAGTGACCCTTTTAACAGCAAAATATTTGTTGGAGAATACATTTTTGGCCAACACTAACAGCTCTTCTTAGAACATTAAACCAACAGTTGCGTATGTATGTACATATGGCGCAGCCCAGTGGGTCCCAACAATTTTGAACTCCTCATATCTCCCATGTTCGACAAAAAAATCTGGACCTATGGATCCATTTTGAACTTACATATGTATGTCCCCTCGCGTGTACATATAGCCATCTACGTATGTATCCATTTAATTATGTATTTACCCTTTATTTAAGGCGTTTCGGTTTTTACGAGTTATTCGAAAAATTGAACGCCACAAAACGCCTTCGTTGGTAAGTTGGTATATATAAACTCCACATACAATCCACTCTTAAAAAACGAAACGCCTTAAAGAACGACAATCGGCGTTTTAGTCAAACGCCACGCGGAATAAGGGTGATTAAAACTACAATGCTAGTTACCCTAAATCTATCGAGCTACATTTTGTACACAGATTCTTATTTAAGTCAGCCTTATCAGAGGATAAAGCAAATGCATTTGGTGACTCTTTAAAGAGAACTTTTAGCTATCTCCACAAATCGATCCTTTTTTCAATTCAGCAGTCTTAGATAAAAGCTAGCGGGCGGACAATGAAATGTGATTTGACCCATTGTCTAATGGCAAAGGAATTTATAAATTCAAAGTGGGCACAGCAAAAAGTCAGCAGGACTGGAAAAAAATTCACCTACTGGCTATTATAATGAACTGGGTTATCAACAATAGCCACTTCCAGACTGAATGAAAAACTGAATGAAATGAAAATCGTAGTCGAACCCAAAAAAGATAGCCGAATCCGTTTTTTCCAATGTCAACAAAATTCGTGAGCAACTAATCTTATGGAGAATAAAGCATCTCAAACCACATAATACCGGACATACAATCTGAATTCCGGGACAGACATTCCACCCTTAACGCCTTGATAAAGTTCCATTAAGAAGTCTCTCCAAATTAAAGTAGTCTAAATCCTCGACATGAAAAAGTATTAAACACAGTTTCGATCGACACGGACTCATCTTCCAATACAGCTAAGTTTTCCCACTTCAATTTATGAAGCGGTACGACTCTAACAAAGACCAAAGAAACTAAGTAAGCTTTGCACAAACAATTAGTGAGACCAGAGGTAACATATGCATAGGTAGTTGGCTTAATGTCTTCGCTACAGAGTGAAATATAACTTTAGTACACGATTTTCTCATCTTAATATTCACAGGGGGACATGGGGGCCTCTTGATCATTAAACGGTCAACCAAATTGTTCATATTGCGATCGACGTAAGGCATACCTCCAGTATACTGGATGTCCGAACCTCTCGAGCAGCCAACATCGACTCGGAATCACTACCTTGTTGCAGCCAAGGTACGAATGCGACCGCCAGAACTTTTGCCGAACACGTATCCCGAAATCTCGCTACGACTCTTATTGCGCCAATATCACATGCCGAATATCAATGGCAACGCTGCTAACGCTCTCTGGCAACATGTTGAACCATTCAACATAGACGATAATAACCAAAATTTCCGTCTACTTGATCAAAGCGAAGTAAGTATAGCAATATGCAAGCTTAAATCCAACAAGGCTGCTGGACCTGATGGCCCACATGCAATGTTGTCTAAAGCAGCTGGTGCTGACTTGGTAGAGAGTGTACACCAATTCATCTCTAAAATTTGGTCAAACGAGTGTATGTCTGATGAAGAAGACCTCAGCATCGTTTGGCCGATCCACAGTAAAGGAAATCCCCTGTATTGCGCCAATTACAAAGGAATTAGATTCCTGAACTGTATTAAATGTATAAATTCTAATGCGACACAAATAAGAAACAGACAGTCAGGCCGCAGTCAAATATCTGGATCCCTTCACATATAACTCAAAAACTGCCCTAAATTGGTCACTTGACCAATTTAATATTCAACTTATTTGGGTGTCGGGACACCGTGATATTCCAGGAAATTGTATGGCCGACAAACTCACCAGGCAGGGTATAACCTTATCGATTTTATCGGATAATGGTAACATCGGCATGCCTCTCACTACAGTTAAACTGCTCCTTAAGCTCAATGCTGTGAATTTAACCAATCGTAGATGGGCAGACGGCATTACCATTTGAGATTTGGACCAAGTTGGATCAGAAACGCTCCAACTGACTGATCAGACAGAAAAGGCCGCACATAGCAATCAAGTAAGGACCCTGCATTATTGCACGCCATTAGGCTGAGCCTCTTCGTTAAAGACTTTTGTAGAAGTTGGATGTATGAGGAAGAAGAGGAAACCATACTTCATTCTTTCTGTGCATGCCAAGCTCTCTCCGCTCGTAGAAGAATTGGCTAACGCTAATATCAATAGCCTTTAACGTTTTATATTCAGCTTCTGCTGGTTCCTGACCAGTACAAATTTAGAATTTAAGATCCATGTGGTTCCACAAAAGATCTTTACTGGTCTAAGTATGGTCGCGCACGTGGTCTGCCACTATAACCTATGCCTATACCTGTTGAAGGTGGTACTAAGTAATCTTAATCACGATAAGGAAGCTTTCAACAATCTCGGTCTGCTTCCCGGTACAAACCTTAGTATTATCGATTTTATCACCTATGACAGCATTTATAGAGACGAGCTTTATAGAGCTATGGCTAGAATGACAATAAATGAATGCTTGCTACTCCATCGAACTCGGCAATGACCTCACCACGATGGCAAACAAGATCTAAATAAGATGACGCACTGGAACGGATTCTTAATGAGATATTCGGACCCGTTGACAGGCATTGGAGGAGAAGATTCAACAAGGAACTATAAAGACTGTACAGCGACATCGACCCAGTGAAAAAACTTTGTATCACTCCAGTCCGCAGAGTTTTCGAATCTTACCCGAAGGAACAACGCAACCAAACCGAAGTGCCCAATTATCCGTTAGCTAACTAGAGAGGTTTGTTTGTTGAGGCCTATGTTCACCCCGAATTGTAGAATCAACTATGTAAGTAAGTTAGTATGGCCTATGCTTATCGTATTTTAGTAAGTAACACTTATCGATAGGCTTCTAAATTCTAAAATTGTTATTGTAAATAATAGAGGTACCTAGCAACACCACCTTGATCAACCAAATTCCTAGAATGGGGGTTAAAGTTGCTAAGTTGTTAATATTGTTAGCTTCAAATTATTTTGGAGAGTGGTCATAAAATCGCCCATTGGTAGGTGTTGGGATTAAGATCTTCAATTGAAAAGCGTAACTAGAATAGGCGTTATCGAAAGATCTAAAGGATCTTAAGTTATTAGAGCTGGTTATTAGAAGCAGCTAATGTAGCGGTAAGTTTTTCATACTTAACTGTAGGCAAACATTTCTTCTACCTTCAAATTTAAAATTTGCGTCTTCGCTCTTGTCCCTGTCTTTCAAAGTTTGTAACATAAAAATTTAACAAAGAATTATACTCGTTATAGTAAAAGAGTAGACACTCTAGACCAAGAATTATTGAGGCAACCAAACGTATTGCTTGAACATTTCAAGACTTTTAGCATGAACTGGTTTCCGGACGGATCCTGAAAAAAAAGAAACCAATTTTGAATCTTAACTCACAATGTTTTCTATATGATAGCATCCATCATCTTGAGGTATACGATGCAAGAGCCAAATGCGGTTCAACTTGGAGCTATATATGTAGTATGTATATATGTATGTACATACATACATATGTACATACATATCTGAACTATCCGTGGTATTCTAAATATTTAGCGATGTCCTTCAGTAGATGTACTGTAATAATTTCTTAAATTTGACTATGCCATTAAAACACGGCATTAAACAGTAGGTCATTCCATTCGTGTGAAGAATGGTTGTGAAAAGTTGGGTCCTTGGTGCCCTACGGACCTACATATGTATCTCGTCAAATATTTGTATATTTTTAAAGAAAGTGTTACATTTGTTAAGAAAAACGTGGTATCTGCTACAGATATCCGCATATTTTAGCTAAACAGCTTCTTTTTCTTCTTCTTCCACACGAAAGGAGATCCCCTCAATTGCGCTGATTACAGAGTTATTAGTCTTCTCAATATCGCGTACAAAATCCTGTCTACTATATTGTATGAACGTCTCAAATACTTCTTCAACAAACCTATCCACATCAGTGTAGTTTTAGGCCAGGAAAGTCCACAATAGATCAAATTTTCACGGAAGCTCAGCAGATTCTGGAAAAACACTAAAAAAAAACTCCAAGTCGATACCCACCATCTTTTCATCGCTTTTAAGGCCGCATATGACAGCCTTAATAGAGCCATGTCTAATTTTAGCATCCCTGTCAAACTCATCCCTTTGTGCAGAATGACTATGAAGAAAGTTCGCTGCTCAATCAAGTTTGGGAACGACCTCACCGCGACATTTGATGTCAAAAAAGGATTAGGACAAGGTGACGCGCTGTCGTGTGACTTCTTTAACACCATACTTGAAATAATTGTGCGAAGTCGTCTGAGATGTCTAGGACATGTACAGCGAATGAACACCCATAACCTGGCCAGCAGAGACTTCCAATTAAAACCCGGAGGACAACTCAGTACGGGAAGACTTCGCTTTAGATGGCGTGCCCAAGTAGAAGGGGACCAGAACATTCATCTGTGTTAGGTGCCGGGGAACTTGAACATAGCATGGTAATGTAAGGATGGCGAACGGGCCATTTACGAAACAACTATACTACATTCAAACTAAAATTAAAACTAGAGGCTGTTGCAAGAACTGCCAGCCAAAGCTGGATCTGAAACGCTAAGGAGTTGGTCTCTCTCAATAGCAGTACAATAGATGTCATCACTGGATACTGTCTGTAGGCAAGCATGCAAGAAGGTTTGGCGTACCCTCCAACGATTTCTGTAGAAGCTGTCCAACTTTATCCATTTTTTGTATTAATTTTTTTATAACTTAGGACTTTAGTCCTTTAAATTTATAAACCCAGTGAAAGGGTTTAGGAAAGTAAGAAGTTAGAAGGAAAAGAAAAGAGAGTAAGGTGCCGATGCACGTTAACTATAAATCTTTGCAAATGAAAATTTGTTCGAAATATTGAGGAGGGTGACTCCAAATTTCTGAATTTCACCATGTGACCGAAAAAATGATTTAAAATATGAGGGTATACGAACGTAGGTATACGGTACGTAGTACCTATGACAGACAGGCTGGACACAACTATAGATTTTATCCGAGCAACTGTGGTAGGAATTTCAGTCAGTTGCAGTGTTTTCTAGGTCGTTTATAGAGATTTCGGTTTTCCTCAGAAGGAGTTTGGGGCCATAACGCAGAAACCTCTTCCTTCTTCCGGATGGCAGTCTCACAAGTCGGATTGAACCAGAGCAGGTGTAGATCCAGGCGATCTGATAAACACGCTACATCAAAAGCTTCAATTGGTTTAGCAAGTAGGCAAGCGAAAATGTTTCTCCAGATCATTGTGGTCCTTGAGGACAACTTCTAGTTTCGAATTGATATGCGAATCTGAGAACAATGATTTTATTGTATTCAATGAAAGGAACATGAAAAATAATGCCATAGCCGATGACAGGGTTCATTCTCCGTTCATATAGAAAGTAGAACTCCAAACTATCTTTGTCGCAACGCGATTTCAACGCGATCCCGCAATATTGCGATGATAGAACCTGAAGAGTAACTTCCAGAAGTCAGAAACCATCCTGTTCAGAACGCTATTATCTGGGGAGACACCTGAAAGCATTGGTGAAAGTTTTCTATAGTGGGGCAGCACGGGTAGCTACTGGTGAGTAGAAGTGTTATCAAATTTTGTTGTTGTTGGGATTTGGCTATATCAGTATATGTAGATATATATTTTAAGAAACATAAAGAGTATTATAGCAGCCAACTCGATGCAAGGGTGAAGGTAATCTGCTACATGGCCCTTATAACTCAATTACGACTGAGGTGTAGCACAGAGTACTGAGTGTAATCTGTATATGAGCAGGTCTTTAGGGATCTCCAATACTAAGTTAGGGTGTTGGTAAAATGATGGTGGCGGATGAACCCTTAATGGGCCAACGGCAGCGCTCATATCCCCGAAGTGGGTTACTGACTCCTGAAAATCTGGCCCCCGTCCTACTGTAACATGTGCCACTCTGATTGCTACGTAGATCAGCATCTTTCTATTTGGGTGCGGATTTGTTGTAAGCGGCAGGCTGCACGAAGTCTTCAGCTTTAGACACGTCAGCGAACGCCTTAAAACAGTCCGCATCAAGACTAAATTCGCGAACATTAGCATGATACGCGCTCACGCCCGCCCCACAGAGGAAAGAGATGATCCTACCAAAAAGTGTTTCTATGAGGTCTTCGACAAGACATAATATGGTCAATGTCTTAAGTAGGATGTTGAAATCGTCCTAGATTATTTTAAAGCCGAAATAGGAAAAGAGGACAACTTTGGTAGCACCATTGGAAAGCATAGCCTACACGACACGTTTGGAAACGGCTGCAGGACGTAATGTTACTATAGTTAGCACACGCTTTCCTCACCTCAACATTCATAAGGGAACATGGAGATCACCCGATCATCAAACCTTCAACCAAATTGATCATGTTTCGATCGACGTAAAGCACTCGTCCAGTATTCGTCCAGATGTGCAAACATTCCAAGCGGCCAACATAGACTCGGACCACTACCTAGTTGCAGCCAAGGTATGTACGTCTATCTCAGTCGCAACAACAACGGAAAAATAATGTGAGGAGATTTAACGTTGAACGGCTTCAATGGCAACAAACCGCCAGAATCTTTGCCGGACGCGTATTTCTCAACCTCTCGAGATATCCAATGCATTTATTGTTATTTGAAAATATGTTATGTTGCACTGCGACCTGTTGGTCTATTGTGCCCCCAGCTAACACCTTGGAGAGGTACATGCCCTCATTAGAGTTCCCCTCTCTTTTGGATTCCTTTCGGAAACATTTTGAGGTTAATGCACTGTTACTACGCCTTGGCAGAAGAAATATGTCCTAGAGCACTCTCTCTAATACAGTTTCCTTTAAGAAACTAAGGATGAGAGCTGGATCTATTGGCGGTATTTCTTCATCTGATAATTGGTGCTTGCCCAAGTATTTCAGTCTTTTGTGGGTCAGTGCCCCATCCTATGCAACCAGCATCAAGTGCTGAAGACCGGTGGCATTGTTGCCAAGAACCCATTAGAAACGCCGTATATGATGTGCTTGGTTTCACCCAACCAGCCCCTCAAAACCCCTGGTTTGATGAAGAGGTGGGAAGAACATCGGCTTCACCAGAGGAAAAAGAAAGAGCACGAGAAGCACGCGATCGAGGAATTAGAGAGGTTGTACTCAAGGGACAAAGGTCGGAAGAACGTGTCAAGGCAACAAAACCCAAATATATACCTTGTACCTGAGTCACAGTCGGTGCTGAGGATATGGAAAAACCACTTCTGCAGACTGTTAAACGGCGACAACGACTCAAATTCCTCTGTCAGGCAGAAAGAACCATTTAACCTGGACGATGAAAACCAAGATTTCCGTCCATACGAACAGGATGAAGTAAGGATAGTTATATTAAAAGCGGGGGAAGACTTGGTGTAGAGCATACAACGACGCATTTCCCAGATTTGGTCGGTAAAAAGTATGCCTGATGAATAGACTTTCAGCAAGAAAGGAGACACTTTAAACTGCGCCAACTATGGAGGCATCAGTCGCCTGAAACCATTTGTCAATGAGCTGATTGGCTTTTACAAGTAACAGTGTGGTTTTAGGCCCGGTAAGTCCACAACCGACCAAATATTCACACTGCGGTAGATCATGGAGAAAACTGAAGGCACAGTAGATAGCTATAACTTTAGTTAGGGACTTTTTCTACCTCGCCTCCGCTATAAACTCTGACAGCATCATCACATCAGAAATCAAACAAAGAATTACACTTTGTCAATCGCTGTTTCTTTGGTCTAAGATGTCAATTGAGTAACAAAGCCTAGTCAAGAAATACTAAGGAGGCTCTATATAAGACCAGTCCTTTTGTATGGCACAGACGCATAGAAGTTAACGAAGGTGCATGAAGATATTCTTAGTCGCTTGCATTGACGGGATTTAGAGGTGGAGATTTAACAGCGGACATCGACCTGGTCAGAAAAGTACGCACCAGTCTATTGGCTCATATTGGATATGTAGAGTGAATGGACATCAACGCTCCGGCCCGAAGATTCTTCGAATCCAACTCAGAGGGACGACGAAGTAGATAAATAGAAGAGCAGCTCAACCAACTTGGAGTGAGAAACTGCAGGCAGTTCGCCAAAACCCACGCTAACTGGAGAGGGTTGTCGGTTGAGTCCCAGGTTCACCCCTGTAGACTGTAGCCCCACCTAAGTAAGTGTGTTGGGTAAAGAATCTATACCGTCAGAAGCTCGTTAAGAAAGTAGGCTGACTAATTAGATAAAATGACATAAGCAGATGTGTTCTAAAATATACATAGATACTCTAAATTAAAATCAATAAAGTCTTGCTATGTATAGCCAGTGCTATGTACATACATACATACATACATGCTTAAGTCTTTTTATGTAATGAATAGATTGGAGATAAGGCGCTAGCTTTCTCTAGTATGTCAGTTACCTATTCGAAAAATATACTTAGGAACACTTAGCCGAGTCGATAATATTTTACTACTAAATGATATTTTATTCACAC
Source organism: Xylota sylvarum (assembly GCA_905220385.1). NCBI lineage: Eukaryota > Metazoa > Arthropoda > Insecta > Diptera > Syrphidae > Xylota > Xylota sylvarum. The sequence goes on along the minus strand of LR999958.1, from coordinate 63,505,783 downwards.
ATGAACCCCACTTTATGCAGATTGAGTATTTACGACCTTATTTTTCAAAAACCATGTGTCTGTAGTGAAAATAAGCAATAGGTATACGGTATACCGCATACCCACCTAATATGGAAATAGCAACACAATTGCATTCCATTGCTGTGTCTACTTTTATTTATAATTATATGCAAGTTATTATTATTTCTTTTTAATACTTTACCATTCAAAAGTACACACGAGGATATAACACATACATACATTCTACGCTATTGAATATTATTACAAAAAGAAAGAAAACTCCTTCAAGCCACCATTTTCACCGGTCAAACATCTTCAAATAGTAATAACAAAAAGGGAAAAAAAACAAATACAAATTAAGTATATACAATAATAATACATAAGAAGACCCTCTCATCCATAAGCATAACAATTAATGCATGCGCACTCTCGACTTTCTTCCTCGTTATGGGGCAGCCTCCTGTTTCATAATTGTCGGCTACGCCATAGTCGCCAGTCAACGAATTGCCATCAGCTTGAGTATATCTTCCATCTGTTCCACACTTCAAAAGAACCAAACAAATAAAATAAAATAAAAAAAAGCGTGATCACGGAAAAAATTTTTATCAAAAATAAAAATTTCTATCTAAAGATAGACAGGAGACATTTTTTTTATACATACATACATATGTATATCTACTTTGAAAAAAATCAGGCATCAATAAAAACGCATAGTGCTCCGCATTATATACGCGACGCGAAGTGTTAAAAATGCGTTCAGACTTACCCTATAGGTAGGAATGCGACGTAATCATAGAATACAGCAGCGCGTGTACATACAACAGTCGGAAGTATCGGTGGTTCGGGGTTTCCTCCGCATCGGGTTGGCTGTCGATGTCGAGGACCTATGTACACATTTACGCGGAGGCTGTTCTCTGCTATTCACCCCTGTTTGTCGTTCTGCCGGAGACACAACACGACACAGTTCAAAGGGAAAGTGTACATGCTCACATCTCGCGAAGCACTCATCGTGAATGTTGGACACGTATCAAGAACTCCTCAATTTCTCCACCTTTAGCTATCCGATAACAGTTCTTTTATCCTTGTCTGTAACGGCGGCGGCGGTAGTTCACGGCGCGGTTGTGTTTAATTGCTAATCGGATGTTTAGTTGCAAAAGATTTCTGTTTTTAATTGTATGTGTATCTACTCGTATGTACCTGTAAATTTTAATATAAAAAGAATAAAATAATAATCAAAGTGATTAGTGATATTTACACTAAAATTATGTGTGAAGTGCGTTATTTTTAATTAGGTTGCGGCATCCTATTGGACATCCAATTAGTGTTCAAAAAAAAAATCAAATAAGGATACAAGTTCCACTTAAAAGGTGAGAAAAACAAAAACATTCTGAGATGACCTTTTGAGTTCCCATGTCATTTGTTTATCAGTCCAAGCGATCTTTCATCAATTCTTTCGACCCACTAAAAGAAATACCAATATGTTGTCTCGCGATCTTTATGAAATTCAAGTTGATATCGAACCCTTAAAATAATCGCGTTTCTTGGAAAAGGATGCGGGCACATCATCTCAGGGATGTGAACTTTTTATGAATGGTATATGTAGGTATACCTAGTGTTTTCCTTATCGCGGTGAGATAATGTCCTTTTGTGTGTCCGCGGGTTTGCCTCTTGTTAATCGATCAGTTTCGATTAAATGGACGTGATGGTAACAAAGGATTTGTGACAGGATACTGTTTTTCATTTTCTGGGACTCTGAAGGATGATACAATGTTGGGAATATGTGTGTTTGTGGTATATTTATATTCGGCTCATCCCTGTGAAGACGAGGTCATGAATAAATTTAGGTCTTATGTATGTTCGTGGGTAGACAATGTTCGATCGATAATGTGCCACATCTGCTTTATCCTATATGAACTTTAAATTATGTTTAGTGCTATAATATGGTTTGAAGATTATTTTGTTTTTATGGACATATGTAGGTAACTGTCATCTTGATGTTACTAATACTTCGATAAAAAATATGAACTTTTTCCAGTATCCAAACGCTTTGTTAATGTCAAGGCTCTCTGAGTAGGTGTACAGTCGAACGCAATTGAAACCAGTTTAATTGAAAATCTCGCTTATATACCTACATTTTTGTTTTTTGTTTTTGTTACTGAAGGTGAAAAGCTATAAAAATTGATTGAAATTATTGAAATTATTCATGTATATTATTTATAATATGTGATATTATTTCATTCATTCTTGGCAGTAGGCCATCCTGTCAACCCAATTTTCCAATACATTTTCGATGGTTTCGGCTATTTCACGAATATTACTCTTGAGTACCTGAATCGTCTCTGGATTCTTCGCATAGCATCGATCTTTAATGGCAAACAACAAACAAAAGTCCAAAGTCGTCAAATTGCAGCTCTGTTCCGACCGAGCAACATCACTAAAACGACTGATTACACGATTATTTTTATTTATTGTGCAATAAATCGATAGGTGAAAGGCTTGTGCGGGAAGTATACCCATCTTGCTGGAATCATAGTCCGCCCATGTCCAAATTCTCAATTTCTGGCCATAAAAATGGGTTGGCATGACTCGGTAGCGCTCTCAATTGACTGTTACGTTTCTTCCAACGTCAGCTTGGAAGTAAAATAGGCCAAAAATGCCGCCATTCCAGGTTTTTGGAATAATAATAAAAATAACTCCAATATTCCACGTTAAGCGCACAAAACGAACATGGGACTATATTCGGTTATCAATCAGCAAACCAGTCTCACGAATTTTCATCACAAACTTGCATCACATACACCAGCTACAGTTTGTGCATTATTTCGACCGAAATTTCTTTTCAAAATTCGCACTGTTTCGGCAACACAGCATCCATTTTGGAAGTAACTTTGCAATATTTCCTAACGTTCTTCAAGATTAAATTGGTCAATTTCATACCGCGAAAATATAACATTGAGTTTCTGTTAATTTTTTGAACGCATAAGAGCTGTCAGTGCCAAAATAACATATGGATAAAAAAGAAACCAAGGCCGTCAAAAAATAAATTGTTTCCGGAAATCTGGTATTACTTCAAATATCCCCAACGAGGAAATCGTTTTGGATCCCACTTCAACAAGACATCGCTTTTCTAAGGGATGTTGATGAAGACCCGCATTTTTGAGAATATAACGGATAAGGATATTAGAAATAAAGTAGCATTGCAGTGCTGTACTTCCGCGATTGCCTGAAAACATTTAGGAAGCAAACCTTCCACAAGAAGGAACATTAAGTGATAATTTTGTTGAATTTTTACAAACAAAGAGAAGAAACGAAAACGGTTGAATCTGGTTCCGATTTAAGATTTAATGGTTCCAGATGACCATAGACAAGCAAAAAAAAAACGGCCCAGCGTAAAAAGTTTTTTTTTTTTAATTCTCAAATCATATGTTCTATTGATACTAGATGTGAAATTGTATAAAACCATTTATTTTAATAAGATAAACAAAGTATTTCTTTAGTGGCTCAAAGTCACCCCAAATTCGAAGTGACACTACAGAGTACAGACATTTATAACTTTGTAACTAAATGCTCAAGTTTCAAGATCACAATTTTCTTTTCTAAATGGACATAATAAAATTTATTTAGAAAAATCCACAAAATCTGCGAGAAAGTCGCTCCATTTTACGGTAAGTAGGTATATGTGGTTAGTTGAACATGAAATGGGATGGGCTTGAATGAAGTCCGTTATGTTATTTACGAATAACTTTTTATGATACAAGACTTCAAAAATATTTTTCATGTTATTTGCTCGATGGGTTCCTGGATAATGTTAATTACATGATCATCTAAAATTTATGTCTAGCAAATAGGTATTTAGTTTCCATAGTCGTTAATGTATAATTGGGCAATTTTTATTATATTCAATATTCTACATCGGCAACTCCATTATTATTATTAAAAAATTTCTTTGTAGTAGCTTATATTAAGTAGCTTTAAATGATATTATAACAGGATAGAAAATGAATTAAAGCTGATTGAAAATTTAACTAAACGATGCAGTCACTAGTTTGTTTATTGCGCTACCATTTTGTTCTGCTTCGTGTGTTGGAGTCTTCTAACTAAATCGTTTTGGTTAAGGAGTTTAGTTGCCTCTTCATTTATTTAATGTCCCTGTCTTTTTGTGAATGGTGCTGGATACCTCTGAGTTTAGTTTTTTGATCCAACTTTCTACTATGTTCATGGTAGATTGTAGCTTTTTCGGACCTTCTTTTCATGTCTTGTCAACGGACGGATTGATTGTCTGGTGGCGTAGGTACCTACATGAAAAAAATAAATAAAGTTTTGGACCCCAAAATCTGCCCTGTGGTACTTTAGCTTTTATTTTCCCTAGTTTGGAGCACACATATTCCTATTGAATTCTGAAGAAGTGGGGCAATAAGATTCAAATATCTTGAAATAATATGATAGAATTGTTTAAAGTTTGCTGAGAAGTCCTTCGTGTCAGATTTTGTGAAAAGCTTATGGTTTCCATTAATGCTATAAATGCCATAAACGTTGGCTTTAAAATAATCTCATAAAGAAGTATAGTAAGAGTACAACATCTAAGCATAAGATAAGACCTGGGAAGATGCATGCATATGTGTTTGCCGTAACGCCCACTTGCTGAATCCACATGAGTTCCAGGTCTCCAAGAAGTTCTCCAAACTTTCTATAATTTCATGTCCTAATGGAAAGAATCCTCTTCCTGTACTATTTCCACACAAAGCATGCAATCAGTTTGTACCAGTTCCGAATGTTGTTTTTGTTATAGAAATCATTGTGGTCAAAATTGGATTTTCGTCAAAACCTGCGATCTATTCGTTGAGGTTTACTTTGGCCTTGGTTGTCGTTTTTTGTGACCTCTTACCTGATGAGTCGCTTGTGCTACACGGAAACTTGAAATCGGCCATTGGCAGCGCAAAGAAATGCCTATATAAAGGACTTGTTGGTGTTATTTGTGTGTTATTGCACACTTTCGTGAACTACACATACATGCCTTCTCCATCAAACGACATGTTCACGATCAGCCACTATGTCTCACATTTCCTACATTCCAATGTTGTTCGAATCGAGTGGCTACACATCGAATTGTCTTCGGATTTGGGATTGAATGACATCTAAGAGAGTAAAAAATGTCCCCATGCTACGAGTTTAAGTGCACGAAATTTCTTTGCACTGATTTATGAAACCTGCCAAATCTGTCAAAGTGTATTTGTATACGTTTAGGAGGGTTCCACGGTCCAACATATTTGACAGACTTGGTCGGATGGACGTCGGACAGACCGAAATCGGTAGCATCAAATATATCGTCAGACTTCACTTTTCAAGTAAATTTCAATGATGGTGGACGTACACGTAGCAGTGCTTTAATTTTTTTATCTTCCAAGTCCGGTACACTTCTGTATATTAAAAAACAAAAATCGGAATTGTACATTTTTTACAAACAGCCAATTTTTACGTCACTTTAATTTTCCGCGAACAACCAAACAGCTTGAATATCTTTCGGGAATGAAATTTCCTCCATTTCGAACAGACATTCGTTCACACTATCGTCCAACCACCAAAATATCAAAACTTTTTGTAAACAATCCTTCACGTCTGACAGGCCAATGTTTCTGGCGTTCACACGATCAGAGAGTTTTACCCCCATTCCTTGAAATTACACATTCTACGAATTTTGGTACAAAAAGTACGCGAACAGATCTAAGTAAATTTGAAAGCTGTCATCTATACTTGTCAAAGTTGTCAAAGTCTATAGGCATTTGTGATTTTCGATCGTTTTAAGGTGCACCGGTCAAGTGAACGCGGAATTCGACGTGTTATTAAGTTTCGCACTCAATTCACTCTATTGGTAAAGGTTAGCGTCGCTGAGAACACAAAGCATGAATTCATGTAAACAAAGTTGAATTGAAAAGGTCTCAAAGGGTTAGAAGATTCAATTGGCACGGGAATTGAACCCAAACGAACATCAATTACTTGGGCCCTAAGTCAATTCGAAGTGAATCGCTCTTTTTTATATCCCAAATTTTTATTTTTCTCTAATCTTTGAAATAAAATTTGGCTATTCTTGCTATTTCCGAACATGGTTTTCGATTTTTTTTGCTCAATCATTATAATACATTTATTAAATGTCTCCTAGATGATGTGTTCGTCGGATTTCTTACAAGTACTTAGCTGGTACAGTATTACACTTCTCTGCTGGACTTATTTCATACCGTTTCCTATTATCAATGTTATTACAAGTACATCTACTGTCGTAATCAAGTATCTGGCGTAAACACAATTAAAAGATTATTAATGAAACGATTAAATACAGACGTATTTGGCTCGGTTTGGTCAACAACTATTGCTTGCAATGCTTTAAAGCCTTAATGAAATTATTGGTGCGTCCTAGTCCTGAACGATTATTAAACTTGGCTAGAGGAACACTTCGATAAACTCCAATCCAACAGAGGAACAGTTGAGCTCCAAAGACTAAATGTAAACTCCAGATCTAGAATTATTGTTCATTTTTGAGAAAACAGAAATTCGGTAAAACAAGTAGTTTTTGTCATAACTCCTTCCACCACGATAGGATGAATGAATAAGAAATGCTTTTAACCATAACCCTGTTTGACTAAGTCTAGATCCAGAGCATACATACATATACACATACTTGTGTATATTTAATTTTAGAGCACACAAATTTCGTAATCATTCAAAGCTTGATAACTTTTGCCGATACATCGTTGTTGTTATATTCAACTCACATTACTTGTAAGTTTAAAAAGATACCACAAGGCACCACGAAATGAAAGTTCTTTGTGCTTTGAGATATCCCTCTTTCACGCCATGCACTAGATGCAACTTTGTATACAATGGATCTCCTATGTTAATATCCTAGCAGAAATCAGAAGAATCAGAATTTCAGAAATTAGAATCGGATGAATTGTCAGTAAAGTCAGTAATGTTCACTCTAAACTCATGTTCACTCTAAGTAATGTTCACTACTAAACCGAACTAAGTAATTCCAAGGAGAAATGAATTCACTTTTCTCTTTGCATGAATCAAATACCATTCATTTATCATAACCTAAGCTAACCTTTACTGATATCCAAAATTCAGAGTTCTACGCTATAAAATTTTATTTTCAAACAATTGACGTAGGTACATGTACATATATAAGACAACTCAATTAAGATTTTTTCTTTATTTACTTACTGCTTACAAACGGCGAGGTCTTCCTTTACTGTGTTGAATATAAATAATGGAATATTATGGAAAAAATCGAAACGAACATGTTGAAGATCACTTGGTTAAAAGGATGCCATTTAAATTATTATATGTTCCATACATTATTATCAGGTCTTAACAAAACACATTGTTTAATTTTTACACTGATTATTTAAAAGCAGGGTATACTATTCATCGGATACCCTGTCTTTCAAAATTGTGTAGTCCAGGCTATACGAGTTTATTAAAGTTTAAAGACAGTATCACTTGCATAAATATCAGCCCTGCACAATGCCCGCACTTTAAGGCTCTACATTGCAAGCGGCCACAAAAAAACAAAAACTTCTAGGTAAGTCACTGGCTCGCGGCCAAGGCTTTAATATTCCGAGTACATACCTTGTTCTTAAAACCGCAAATCTTTACTGTGTTACTCCCATTACAGAATTAATAGAATTGGGAACAATCTATCCCCGAGAAACAAGCTCACTTATGGATACCACTTGTTATTATTCCAGGCTTAGTCTTTTTATATCCTATCCTTAGGGCATATTAAGTTTGATAGGTATGTACATACATATGTAGTTTGTAATGTAGAAAAATAATCGAGATATGTACATATGTATATCCTTTGAAGTATATTCGTTGTCAGTACAAATCCGACCAATAGCACGCCCGCTTTTTCATAATTTAACTATTGTATATTAATTAAGGATTCTGTGGACAGCGTTTTATATCCTTTTCAAGAGGCAAACTCAAGTAGTAATACTCATGTTAGTTTTGAGTGGTTTAATATCAGCCTGAATAATACAACTAAATTTGTATACAGCTATAATTCCGACGAGGAACCAAAGAAACCGAGTTAGTCCACGTCGTAATCTCCGTAAAAAATATCATAGCTTTTCACTTTTCTTTTGGCTTTGACATTTGTTTCGCAGCGGTTTAGAGCCTCTACAAGTTTCTCCTCCTCCTTCGATAGCTTGTGCCATTGGCTGACATTAAATCGCATCCTTTTTAAGTGCACCAACTATTCTTTTTCTATTCGAATACTATTAAATATTACGTTAACGTTTTGGAATTAGTATCTCATTACAGACATGAAGTCTTAGATACTATATTAGTTTATGTAATGAGAAGAGTGGCATCTCATCTCTAACTGATGTGTAGTTGGTAGAAAGGTGGTGGACGGTACCAACCAGGTATGGTACCACCCAGTCAAAAGTGGATAAAAGCATCATCAAACAGCTAGACCGGAAAATTATTCGAGTAACCCAGTGTTGTCGTTCTGGAAATATAAAATAACAGGATATCTCCTGTTGAATCAATGGTATTAAAAGCAAATCTCAGACTGCCAGTGATTTTCGTTTACGTTTGTACCAATGTAGTTTGGCCAAGTGATGAACGCTAAGGACTGGACAGCAGCGTAGGTAGGTAGGCAACATAGGCGGTTCTGTTTGAGAGAACCCAATTACACTAGGTCCCGTTTTGTTACCACAACTCATGTAAACTGTTAATGTTGATGTGTGTTGATGAGGACTCCCTAGATCCAATTTGTGGAGTTTAAGGAAATAATTAGTTCTTTAATGTTATTCCCCGAAATCTCCTCGAGCGAATTGAAAAACGGTTTTCCTAATGCTAGTTGTCTGGCTAGTGCCGGACAAGCACATATATAGGGAATGAGGTTGACAAATGTGTTTTGTGTGGGATGCCTAATTTGGCTGCCTGGCTTCCTATCGGCCAGTGTCTCGTGGTGATTGCTATTATTCTGGTAATATCTTTACTTGTTCGGTTTAGTAGGTCGGTTGTTATTGCTTTGTTGTAGCTTTGCCACATCTTCCTAGATATGACACAGTTTGTCAGCCTAGTCCATCTAAGATTGGCTTGTATACGATAGTTGAAGGAGATGTGGACTAATTCTGCAAGTGAACAGTGGAGAGCTGACCTTGTCTGGTTTGTCAGCGAGTTCGTTTTCATAAACGTTGCTGTGTCCTGGAACTCAGATCAGGGTTAGCTTGTATTGATCATTGGCCAGCGGCCAGTTTAGTTCATATTGTAGCCAAATCAATGGCTTTGTTAGCAGCTTGGCTATCAACTATATATATATACATATATTGTTCGAGATATTACGAACCAGACCACTGTATTGGGTCCCTTTTCGGCTCTCTTCCACGATCCATCTTAGCCGGAGAGTCCATCTGGATTTCTCCACAGTTCCTCTCTGGCTTTGATTCCTCGTGTCAACGCTAGCATCTGTTTAACAGAAATCTGGTTCACCCTCTGGGTTTCTACCCAGTGGCTCCCCAGGATCTCCCTTCTTCTGCTAGCTAACGCCGGACATTGACACAATATATGTACTGCCGTCCCGACTTCCTCCAGACATAGTTCACAGGTGTCGTCCTCCAGAAGACCCATCTTCTTTAGGTGATACCCGAAATTCCCATGACCTCTAGATAACGCTACCATCCATTTCAGTGTTCTTCGCCCTAAGCTTAGAACCTCTCCGTGAGTGGTGTCACCCGGCATTTTAATAGCCATTTTCGCCTGTCTGCAACCTTCTACGGTTGACCACCTTCTCTGGTGTTCCGCCGCCGCCCAGTTGTTAATCAGGTGTTCTACCATCCCTCTGCCAAGTGTAGCGAATGGTTCCGGACCGGAGAGCTCCGAGGTTGACCCCTGCTTTGCCAGAGAGTCCGCCTTTTCATTCTCCTCAGTCCCTACGTGCCCTCTCACCCAGAGCAGCGTCATCTCATTTCGAGATGAGCACTCATTGAGCTTATGAGCACATTCCAATGCCAGTGATGTATTGATATCGGTGTGGTCCATGCGTCTGATTGATTGATTGTCCAGTGCTTTGGTAACGTTTTTACCTTCGACCTGACCCTCTTTCAGGTGATCCAATGCATGCAACAGAGCAATCATCTCGGCTTGATAGACTGAGGTATATTTCCCCAGACTAATATGACAGGCTAGTTCCAGTTCTTCTGAGAAGATACCTGCCCCCGCTCTGCCATCCATCAAATAATGGCTATCAACTAAAATTGAGATCTTTTGTCTTGGCGTTGTATTTGTTTGTGCTTTGATATGGCGACAGGCTTCACGGATAGAAAAAAGTTCCGCTTGGAAGACCCTAGTCGTATCCGGAAGTCTATGTGATCTTGAGATATTTAAGGTTTCGGAGAATACATACATTGTTATGTCGAAATCATTATCCATTAGCATCCTGTCCATTAGTATTCTGTTTTAGTAAGGCATTGTGTGTCAAAACACTTAATTCTGGGGATAATGTAATCTGTTGTCCAGTACCCAGACTCTCTAAGTCCAAACGCGCTTGATATTGTAATGTTTGTTATATGAAAATCTAGAGGTAAAAGATGCAGAAAGACCGTTAGTGCATCTGACGGAGTTGATCGCAGAGTGGCTATGGTACCTATACATGCTGTTTTTTGCACCTTGTTAAATCTTGCTATGCTGTAAATTTTTCTTAGAGCCGGCCACCATACTATTGAGTCATATGTGAGGATCGGTCATACTACAGCTGTGTACATCCATAGGATCAATTTTGGTTCAGGCCCCTTTTTTTATATAAGGCTATGCATGTTTTCTTTACCCGTTGTCCTATGTTTATCTTCTAGGATACTTTAGGATCTAGAATAGTTCCTAAATATCTAGCACTGGACGATAAGGTGAGTAAACAACCATTTAGTTGAGGAAGCACAAAGTCCGGTACATTGGTTTTGGGGGTGAAGAACATTAGTTCAGCTTTGCTCGACTTAACACTGAGACTACACTTCTTGGCTCAAGTACTTATTTCACTTAGAACATTTTCCATAAAGGAAGGAAACTTTCCAAACACCAGCATCACTTAATACCATCTATCTAATATTAAAAAGATTTTATTCATGACTATGAGCTATAAGAAAGGTGAGATGAGACCGCTCTGCGGTGTTCCTCTATTGGCGAATTTGGTTATATTTCTATTTCCTAGTGTTGCCTGAATAATTCTTGTCCTAAACGTTAGTGTGTACATTATTGAAGGCTCTTTCTATGTCTAGGAAGGAGGCTCAGGTGTATTCTTTATAATGTATGGATTTTCTAGTCCGCACTCTTTCATGAACAGCCTTTTCTGTAGATCTTTCTTTGAGGTTCGCGTGCTGAGATTTAGAGAGGGATATTTCTTCTATTGATATTCGCAAGTGGTAATCTAGGACACGTTCGACAGCAAGTTAAGCTTATTGGATTAAAATCTTTCGCATTTTCATGGCTGCGCCTACCCACCTTTAGAATAAAAATTATGTGTTATAAGTTATATGATACTTTCCCAGGCATTAGACCGTGGGCTTTGGAGGCGAATTCGGTTTGTTCTACTATCTTTACATCCTGGAAAGTGGGTGTTTATTAAGAGCTCTAGGGATTCTGAAGATGACTCCGTCCATTCCTTATTTAACTTACTGAGAAGAGTTGGGTTGAAGTGTTACAAGGGTAGTATTTTACTGAGTCTTGCAGAGTCCTTTAGGGTTTCAATAGATTGGCAGTAATTTATCCAGAACTGTTTCTTGGCCGTTCTGATGTACAGCATCCTAGAAAAACTCTCGAATGCATCGGGTAATACGTCCCGAAGCATCTTGCAGCATCAAATATTAAAAATATTAATGAGTCTTAATAGAATTAGTAAGATCCTATTTCTAACTGTAGCTGGCTAAATCATGGTCAGTCCTATAATTATCCTATCACAACGCTTTCTTTTCTAATTTGTACGTATTTCCTATCGTTGTATCCATTTTTTATTGGAGACATTTTGTAAATATAGCGTCGCACAGCGGCTACCTGCGATGCATTGGACATTTTACTGACAGTTGTTATGAATTTTTTTCGAAGTTCTTTGACAGATATTTTCGGAGCTTTCTCAGAATGGATACCATGACTATGTAATTAATTATGTTCGTCGATTCCATACTCCCTACTAGATTTGCTCCTGGATGCTTATCCAAACATAGATCCAAGATCTTTAGATAATCTGAGTGCTTCAAGTGTACCTATGTATGTATGTACATACTTCCAGCAATATTTGCATAACTAACCTGGTTATAGCTATGCTTCGCTACAATTTCGGATAACAATTATGAAATCTGAAACTTTTTGTAACAAAATATGTAATTCTTTTCAGTGACAAAAAAATTGGTCGCTAATGTTCGGTCGTATCTTTTAATATTGTTGTATCATATGTACGTGTATGCATGAAAACGTCTCAAAAAATATCTTATTTTGTTTTTTTACTACGCGCAATCTTTACATCCAAAACAAACAAATGCATGGACACACACAAAGAACAACATAAAAGCGAAAATTCGGAACGAATTGTAGGCGATACAACGGACTCAAAGGCTGTTGCACACAAAAAGTGAAATTCGAAGCTGTGACAGCGCATTAAAGGGCCTCAAATTTATCGCTTTTGAATCTCCCTCAGTTCGGGCCATAAACAATTTCTGAGGAATCATAAACGTTGACATGCGCATAGTTTGGCCATTCATAAAATTACAAGTAATTTGCATTTAAATTCAAAAATAAAAAATAAAAAAAAAAATAACATCCACATACTCGTAACGTACTGTACTGCGACTCTCATTTGTTGGAAACGCAGTAATTACGCGGTTCATGGAGCTCTTGGAGGCTCTTGTATTATTGTCCCCTGTTCAGCGTGGATATGTGTCTCCTCGTAAAGAACATTTCCCCGACAAAACAAATTCCATAGCCGACGCGAATCGCGATATTCAGCAGACTCTCCGGTGAACGCATAAACTCGCATTTGCCGGCAACAATCACAGAACTGCCGACTGAAGCTACTAAAAGGTTCAAGGTGTTGGCGACTCTGAAAGAATTTTCTGGTATCCATAAAACGTCCGAGTAGATTTTTTTAGGCAATTTGACGGATGCATTTGTAAGCTGAGCATACATATAGGCACTGATTTTGTTTTCCACTTTGCTGGTGTCTGCAAGAACATTGGGGTTGCAATGTTGCGTCACAATTTTACGCTCAATGAAGTTTGTAATCCATCCAATCCAATAAGGGCTTCCGTAATGTGAGAACACCAGTCGTGGTCGTGGAACACCATCAAATGATGCGAGAAGGGAAAATCAATTTACATGCAGTGCGACGCACGAGAGTTGTTTTTCTCAAGCTGTGCATGCACACGCGGAAGGAAGTCCTTTTCTTTGGGAAGATTTGTGTATTCTTGTGGGTTAATCACAATGTGCTCGAGGAACAATGGACAATGATGCAATATGAGGGTTCGGCACTTTTATTACAACAACAAAGAGGCGTTTGTTTTTCTTGAGCCAAATTTACTTTAAGTAGCTGCTAGTGTATAAAACACAATGTTGTCAAATGCTTAACGCCACATTTAGTAGAGCATTGCTCAGTAAACATTTTATGACAATTCTATTAATAAGTGAGGCTTGTTGTTGTTAAATGTTTTAAGAGGATGGTTTCGTAAGAGCGTCGTAGACAAAAATCATCGTTTTAGTTGATTTGAGATGAGAATTGGAAAGATTTGAGACAACTGTTGTGACATGGATGAGGGGGATATTAATGTCAATTTGGAGGCTTCGGGCAGTGGGTTAGCTAACATTGTAGGTACATACATATATACATACATATGTTGGTATACAAATTCAGATAGGTTACGGACTTGACAATTAGGTCACCAAGGAAAAATTCATGGAATATGCATAAATGTATATATATATATATAAATGTACTACATATGTATGTACATTAATATGTACATACATACATACATATGTACCTATTCCCAGTCCCTACCCCTTTGAATGTCTTCCCAGTTAGGACATGCTGTGGATCCTGAAAGAATAAGGTGATGCTGAAAGGAGGTAAGGGTCGCAGCGATTCTTCATCAGATGCTTTGCTATCTGAAATATCGCTGTTTACCTAATGGTTTCCTGCAATCAGCAGATGACAGTATATTATGTATGTAGGTACATATATACATTCATGATCGTCTACTTTTTTGACCTTGTAACGACCGTTGCGCTTTACTTTGTTTGATTTTCCTCTTGAACTTAGAATGTTTGATCCTTGGGGTTGGGTTTCATTTTATGGCGTTTATCAATAAACTCATTCGTCAGGGCTTCGTCCATCAACTTTACTAACTTAAATTCGAAAATGCAAACACACAATGCTTTGACGATGCCAAGCACATTCTGTTGCGTTATGAATCATGAGGTTTCGCAATGTTATGCGCAGCACACAATATCTTTTTTGTTAATCCGAAACTATTTGTAACAAATTAATTGGAACTTAGAAAATTTGTCATTTGCTAAACAATTGTGGTGCTGGTGACAACCGAATATTCACGAATTGTTTGTGAATACAGCGACAAACTTCTCTTTAATAGAGCTTTTGGTACAACCAGCAAATGGCACCCAACAACAAACTTGTATAAGATCCTGCGGTCTATCTCAAAGTCTACATATGTCTGCTTGTCCTGTAGTACGTAAATATGTATAGACAGAGCACATTTTACGGTGATAAGTTACATGTCTTATCGGAAACATGAGAGTGTCTTAGATGTCTTTGACTTACCATGCTTTGTCCATAAAAGATTTTATCCATGACCGCTCGCAGATGATTGGTTCAGTTTGAGATCTTGATAGTGACACCCTGGCTGAGTCAGATCGATCACAGTCATCCTTCACGCAAAGATTAACATTTCAGTTCTGAGAGAATTAACATAATACCCATTCCTAGTGAGCTAATTATAATTATTGATCATCGTCGGTCTAACTTAACGGAGTGTACCTACGGAACATCATCCGCATATACATATGTATGTAATTAAGTGTAGAATTTAAATGTATTGAGAGTGTGCTATAGAAAGGCAGCCACTATTAAGTTTTTGGATAAGCTTCTTAATGACAGCTATGTACATACCTTTAGGTACTTGCTGTTGCCTTGGAATTGAACCTCAAAAATCTAGTTCTGCAAGACGATCGCGATATTTTTTATTTCCATTAGTAGAAAGTTCCAAGTTTCTCCGCAAATTGACGGCAACCCCGCCATTAACCACAGGAAGAGTACAGAGCACCAGTCAGTCCTTTTATTCAGTCCACCAGAGGGACATTCCTTTTATTGCCCGAACACAATGGTGTAGCTGTGGTGGTAATAAAACCTGACAATACAGGAAAGAATCCGCAAGGCCTATAATGCTCTCTTCATTTGCAAGAGGACCGCAGGGAAAAGTTGGGTCTAGAACCAGTTATGATATACTGGCTATATTTCATGATTGTCAGACCCATATGGGGCTTTTGTTTGGTGGAAAGCCATGATAAAGAAGAACACACGAGATACGTTCTGCGACGTACAAAACAACTCTATTGCCATGAGCGGTGCTCTGCGCACTACGTCCACGGGTGCACTCGTAATGTTTCTGTACCTTTTACCACTGGACTTACAAATAAAATTACAAGCGGGTAATAGTGCGCTCGAAGTCAAGGGTATCCGATTCACTTCTCTTGGAATCACTTCTCTGACGAATCGGATACCATTGACTTCGATGCACCATACGAAGTAATGTACCTTTAAAGGGAGGATTGGCAACGGAAAGCAGTCTCTCTACAATATGAGATTGAAATGTATGTATATGGGTAAGTACAGATGGTTCCAAAACCAGTGAGGCCACGAAGTCACGTATATACTCCAAAAATATATATGTACCTACAGGTGGCTCTGAGACTTCCGGACACATTTAGTATGTTCCAAGCAGAGGTTCTAGCTGTGCTCGAAGCTGCGGAATTAGATGGGATCAATAGGATAGGAATATCGCCATCTGCATTGATAGTTAGGCCGCGCTAAAGGCGTTAGAGTCCTACTTCTCAAAATCAGAACAATCCTCAGGGCATTATGTACGCAGATAATTAGATTAGATTATGCTGGGTACCTGGATACTGTGATATAGAGGGCAACGAAATGGCCGACGTACTGTACTGGCCAAGAATCAGAGCTCCCACAAAGTGACACAATTAGAAGTATACAACCAATCACCAATCTGCATGGCCAAGAAGAGTATTCTCGATAGGATCATCAAAATGACTGACCTAAGATGGTTCAGGAAGACATAAGGTGTCTAAGTCCTAGTGGCTAGTGTAAAAACGACAAATCTGAAGATATAATATCATTAATATAATTAAGTAGGTCACGGTTAAGAATAGGGATTATCTCAGGTCATTTTAAAAAGGGTGTTTTTTAAGCCGGTAGTAACTTTATTTTGAACAAAACATTTTGAACAAATTTCATTAAATTGTCCTTTATTTCTGTTCAATAGAGTAAATACATTCTGCAACTAAGTTTTGAATACAACTTCGGGCATATGTCCACCACGGCTAGATCAGTTAAATGCCATTCGAGAGACAAAGTTTTTGACCACTTTTTCAAGCATTTGTGGCCGTATGTCCTCAATAACCCGAATATTGTTGGCTTCCAATGCGTCGATTGTTATTAGTTTGCCAGCGTAGCGACTTTACGTATCCCCAAGGAATTCAATGAAGAGGTATCAAATCACAAGATCTTGGAAGTCAATTTACAGGTTCATTACTCGAAATTATACGAATATTTCCTTCAATATCTAAGTTGATTGTTTCGTTTGCTGTAAGGCACGTATCGGCATCCGGCTGGAACCACATCTCTTCTACATTCATGCCATTCAATCGAGGAAGGTAAAAGTCATTAATCATGGCTCTATAACGAATACCGCTGACCTTAATACGCTGATTAGCTTAATTTTTTTTTTAAAAATATGGTCCGATGACTTCATTAGCCGACAGACCGCACTAAACTGTTCATTTTTCGGGATGTAACGGGGTTTCGACAAACTTTGCTTATTGACATACCCACTGAGCCAAAAATGAGTTTTATCGCTGAACACAATTTTTCGATAAAACAGCGGATCCAATGCCAGTTGATTTTGGGCCCATTCACCGAAATTTCCATGCAATCGATGGTCATTTGGTATCAACTCTAGCAAGAGATGTATCTTGTAAGCCTTCAAACCAAGACCTTGGCGTAAAATTTTCCATAAAGTGGACACACAAAGACCAAGCTGTTGTGAACGACTTTGAATCGATAAATTTTGGTTCTTTTTCAACACTCTCCTGAACGGATGCAATATTCTCTTCAGTATGCACACTTCTTATACGTCTCAGTGCCACTGCATCTGGCAAAGAAAAATCTGTGCGAGTACGGTCAACAATACGGCGAATAGCGGTCTCAGATTGTCGATTATATCGGGTGAAACATGGTGCAAATGCGTATGTCATCACGATAAAATTGTAAGACTGCTGAATAAAAATGACACTGACAGTTTGCAATCTAACAATTGGTTTGGCAGATATACATAACTGTCTGATGTTAGTACGGGTTAACCAAAAATAACCTTTATAAACACATTTTTATTGTGTAGCGCCACAGGTCGTACAACCGCCACTACTACTTGCCACAGCCAGTGGCATGTATTTAGCCAGTTGCATAAGATATCAGCCAGAATATGCATATATGTACCTATACTTAGCAAGTGTTGTCCATTGTTTTGATCCGCAATACAAATACATAAACTTTACGTATTGCATTGTCAAAAGCGCCCTCTATATCGATGAAAATTCAGCAAGTTTAAGTCATTCCGATGCTAACGTTCACCAAATGACTAAATAATCTTGATTTCAATCTCCGATTTCATAAAATGTGACTTATTTAGAATATATGAATGTATCTGTACCTACTCTATTTCTGTTCAATGAAAGAACCGTGGCAGCACATTTTACGACGCTTTTTTAAATGTGTCGCTGTTACCATCCACCATGACCTTGCCCAATATAACCTCGTTTTCTTTATTTTCAAAGTCGTGAAATTAAATTAAGAAAAATCTATCATGTCAAATCTTGTAACGATATCTAGAATATTTTCTTACAAACGTTAAGAGCAAACTTTAGAATTCCATTTACACCTTGTCACTTGAAGCATTTGTAGATAAAGATACGTAGTAACAAAAGCGCACAATGAATAGAGGGATCAGGTTTAACATCGCCATACTTCAAGTGAAAAACAGCCAATTCTACAAAACGTTAGATATACTAATTCCTTGAAAGGAGGATAAGTTCCCTTAAAATTGAGTCACGGCATTTAAGCATAATTGAGAACTTTCTCAACGACCATAGAGTAAGCACGTGCTATCTAATCACTACGTCTGACCAGTCATTCACCGTCCACACAGCTCATTACAACTTTTCTTGGTCGTTTTAGGTTTTTTTTTTTTTTGTTTTGTTTCTTAAGACAAAAGAACCAATTCGAGGTGATTAAACAAATAACAAAAAAAAATAAAAAATTAAGCATAGAGTTCAGATGAAGCGCTAAACTAAACCATGCATACAAGCTGCAGTTTTCGCAAGCTGGCACAAGTCACGGACAAGTCGTTGTTTATTTTGATTTAGTGACATTGTCCGTGATGAAGGCGACATTGGCGAACTGCACTCGCGCACCGCTGCATAGGGCTCGGGTTCTGGGTTCAACCATTAGTCAGTGATCTGGGCGCGCGCATAATACTCGTACTACAGCAGTTGGTGTTGTGATTCCAAGGCTCTAAAAAACAAAAAAAAAAAAAACAAAAAAGAGTCGTAAATTCGGTGGCCAAATGACGTGCGGTGTATTACTTGGCTTCTCGGTGGTGTCATAATTTGATTCGTCTCGTCCCGAAGTGCATATTGCAGCGTGCCTGTGTCTCGAGACCTATTAACTTGTTCGAGAGTTGGAAAAACGAAAGCTATGCCTGTCCGCATTGTCGTCGGGAAGATACTGCTGAATCAATATGGATGCAAAAAGTAATGATTTGTTGTGTCTGTTTATAATAATGTTAACGCATTGAGTTACAAGCAAAGAGAGAAGCGAGATGAGATTAGTAGGATGTGTACCAGACCAGTGGCGAGTGTTAAGTTTCCTAAGTGTTCCTTTTATGTTTATTGAATGAATGTGGGGGCAAGTGTTGTTTGTAGTATCGAAATTGTTCGGCTGGTATGTAGAACATTAAGAAGATGCAACATCATCGAGGATCATTTAAGAGTGTGGACAACCGTGTGCAGTATTGAAGATAAATTTATGTTCGTGTTTGTTTTTTGTTTTTTTTTTTTTTGTCTGGCAATGATTTCTAGGTATAAGGGATATTCCGCTGAAAGAATGCTATGTACATACATATGTATACATACAATTTATATTTCATAAAATAATGAAGAAATAGGATATTGTAGCTGGTGTATTAAATATTTGTTTCTGCGGAAAAAGTGTATTTACATGTATATGTACATATGTATGTATGTATGTATGTACATATGTACTTGTTACTTAAATCACATGTAATATTGATTATTGAAAGGATATTTAAAGAGGCTTTGCAGAAAGTATCTATTCGTTTGGCAGAAAAAACGGTAACCTTGAAAAGTAGAAATTTTGTGTCTTCAAAATTTGCGAATTTAATAACAATTTCAAAATTGTAACTAAACAGCTCGTAACTTAAATCCTACAAGCTGTAGACAGCGCAACTCCAAATCATACGTATGAACATATGTAAGTCGACTGGGTTATGACTCTGTAGTTGTTGTTCTTGGTGGGCATTAGAATATAACTATGATATTATTTCTTCAGTTAGTAGACCACGATTTCTGGATCAGTATACATACTTACATATGTATTATAGCCGAAGGCTAACACAGCATGATCCAATTCATCTAAACGATTTTTTCACACCGGTTTAAAGTAGGTACACACCATCCATGTAGAAACTGATGCTCTTGGGCGATACATCAGTATCCATTCACATCGATCATTTGTTATTTAGAGTGTATCGAAGGCATCTAAAACCAGAAATCCTGGTGACCAGACTAACGCTCACGATGCGAACCATCATAATCCTCCTCAATTTGGATACCTCCGTTGCTGCCGACTTGTAAAAGTACAAACAGTTCCAAGTAGTCTCCAATTGAATTATTAGAGCAGATTGTCCTTTAATTTCTGGATACTGTAGGGGGATGGTTTGCCAGTGTTAAACACACCAAATACATCAGTGTGTATTGCTAGTGGGTATCCCAACTTTGCGAAGTTCTTTGAAAATATATCACAATTGCAGAACTTATATATGTACATGTGTTTAATCTGTTGGATTTTATTTTTTTTTATTACATGACGAACTTTGGTAGAATGAATAATTTTCTTTAAGAATGTAGGAGGTCCAGGAAAGTTGATGTAAACCATGCCTGAATCGATTTCAAAACTGACCATAGTTTGAACCCTAACTAAATGTTGTACATTCTCATTTCGGTGATTTCTTATATCGTAACTATGGAGGACATATGTATGTACATACATATGTACATACGTCTTTTTTGCTAATAACTTCTTCCACACGGACCTTACATAGATTTTTTAAGACCTCCTCTGAAGTCAATGTAAAATGGAGGACATATGTATGTATGTACATATGTACATACGTTTTTTTTGCTAATAACTTCTTCCACACGGACCTTACATAGATCATTTCCACCATTCAAATCTGGAGCGTCAATACGTCAACGTAATCGGCGATGTTTTAAATTCATGCATGCTCAGCACGATATTGTACTGAAAGGCAATTTCAGAGGAGATGAGCCAAAACTGAATTATTCGGAGTACTGTCTCTGTCTCCATTTGATTTTTGTGCTCTCTCGATGGCTTTCTCTGCTTTTATCAACTCAGCTACATATTGTGTCTCTTAATCCTTTAGGTGAGATCTAGGGAATAGTCATTGTTCTTATATTGCGGGGCAAATGCTTCTTGATTTGGACATAAACCTACAATCTCTTACGCCGTTAGTGCTATTTCTTTCTTTGATGGCTGTAGGCATGCTATCTTTTCGAATCTGTTATCAGTGTAGTGCAGACAAGTTAGCGTTACGTCTTTTACGACAAGATTGAAGATACTTATTTACTTAGTAATGGCAATCATCTCGGCTTAATTGAGGGTGTTGTCATTAAATACAAATACACATTTTTGGCGCAACAGGTCAATGGGACCCAGGGCCTAGCTTCTCACAACCATTCGTGTTGTGCGTGTTATATTCTTCACATGAATGGAAGGGGCCTAACTGTTTAATGCCGGAACCGAACGGCAATTTTGAGAAGCTTTTTCATGACAGTTTTACTCTCGGATGTTTGTCAGACGCTCGCGAGAGGGGGGTACGTGAATGACATTTTAGGTGTTGTCTGGGGATTGGACCTGGAACCTCTTGCTCCGCAGTCCAACGCACTTACCACTTGAGCCACGGCGCCCACATTGTCATTACCAGATTTTATTAGCAGTGTTTTTATTATTAGTGTTTTTTCGAAAATGTCCAATATGTTTGCAAATGCACAGTATTATGCCCGGGTTTATCTTTTAAAAATACTGAAAAACTGTTTTACAACCATTCCAAGTTTTATAGCCTACAAGAACCCCGATATACCCCATTTCTTAGCATTGTAGCCTTTGGGACTGAATCGCTTTGGCTTTCACTAACAATATTTATTTACTGATGCTGTTGGCCCGCCGAGTTAGCAGTGGTTAACTGCTGCATAATTAAGCCCATATTTGATGGAAAATAAATCAAAATTTTTGGATTAAAATTATTTCTCGCCAAAAGCGAGTAATAATTTCTTCTAAAATTTGGAGGAACTTTTCCTTCTTGGAGTTCTCTTTGTCGCTTCTACAAATTATTCAATTATACAAATAGGTAGAACCATTTTTGAACATAAAGTAAACGGAGCAATAGTTTGTATGAATACTACATGTACATATGTATGTATGTATGTACCTACAGATATTTTATAAAGGAGTTTTTGTGTATTAATTGAAAAGTACATTTATTTCCCACTAGAGATAAATCCCCATGTGGATCAAATTCCCGTGGAGTTATTTTCCTGTGTATGGTATAAGCCAGTGTCCCTATCTGTTTTTTGTAGAGGTGTAAGAATGTAAGAATACTCTGTTATCTTTTTTTTTGACAGATTCCTTGTGATTTTTGTAAGTAAAGAGCTTATTTAAAAACAGTCAAATATGTAGGTAATATGATACTTAAAGTGTACCGTATGGTCCTTTTGTATCATTGGCAATCCAACACAGATACCTAGTTGTAAAATAATTTTACACAATTATTGTAAAGTAAGTTGATTTCATTCTAAACTTTAAGGGTAGTGCTCAACATTTTTTAAGACCTCCTCTGAAGTCAATGTAAAATGTCTGAAACATATTTGTGTCATGGGATTCTTACTGATTGAACCCATCATCGACGTTCCTGCATCAAATGGTCTTGGTTTTTGTGGTTTTTGAGGATTACTGATTAGTGACTAAATTAGACTATAGGGGGTTTTCACTGATCAAATTATTTGTCAAATCGGTATGATAGCTCCAAATTTGAACTTGGGTTGCATGCTTTCAAGCCCCTTGTCAGGCCAATTTGATGAAACATTTTATGAGTGTGAACGCCCCTAATTGCACCTAATATTCGGTAATGACTCGAAAACTCATATTAGATGTGTACATACATATGTATGTATGTATGTATGTACATAAATATAAGAGGCTCGTGCACAATAATTTAATGAAATTATTCCCTATTAACGACCTACATACATATGTATGTATGTACCTATTCTTTCTTTATGGTTAGAGCATGAGGAAATTTTATCCTTAAATTAAGGTAGATTCAGATTTTTTTTATACATATACACATACATACATATGTACATACAAACATATACACGGGTATGTTTATTTTGCATCAGTGCTACACCTTATTAGGAAAGGAATCCCTCAAATCTATCTGACGTTTTGTTCTTTGGAGTATCAGTAACACTACCACAGTAAGTAGTTTCATGGCTCAAGTTGTTATTGTGCTGGACTATGGAGCGAGAGATTTGAGATTCGATCCTCAGACAAGACCTAAAATTTCTTTCACGGTCCCACCTCTCGCGAGCGTCTGACAAACATTCGAGAGTATAACTGTCATGAAAAAGCTTCTCAAAACAAAAATTGCCCTTCGGATACACTTCCATTCATGTAAAGAATATATAACACGCACAACACGAATGGTTGTGAGAAGATAAGCCCTGGGTACCATGGATCTGTTGCACCAAAAATTTGTATTTATTTATTTTTATTTTTTTTTTGTATCAGTAACACATTTACGCGAAAGTTTATTTCACCGAAATGCACTACGTACATTATAAAAGCAAGTATCACATCATATCCCTGTGACTGTTCTTAGTTATAAGTGTTATGTCTTGCAGAAAACACCCTGCCCCGCTGTAGGATTAAGATTGATAGTGCTTTTGGGGGGTTTCGACTCAAAATTCTACTATGATGATGACTCCTACTTGAGGATGCTGTTTAGATTTACCAGCATTGACATGCTACTTTACCTCCTGATCAAACTTAAATCAGGTTGCCTCTTTTTTCTTTTTTTTTCTGATAATAATAAATCTTGATGATGGTGGCACTAAACTTCTTAAGGAGTTAGGAAAAACAAATTATCATATTCTATTAATTCTTACATACATACATACATACATGATTTTCCACAAAATGTCCTGAAACAATAAATTTCCACACCGTAAAAAAAAAAAAGAAAATATGCATTTTCATACAAGGTTGCGTTTTAACTCCGCGTTTTATCGTTTGGCAGGGACAGAACTATACAACCCTGTTTGACGGAGCATTTAAGAAAACATTATTCTATTCCATCAATAGTTTAAAAAAAACTTTATAATCTGAATTGTAAAAGTAAGTATTCCGATGGTATTTTCCGACCTTGGTCAAGCAACGAACGCTCTACTTCATCAGCCTGCATAGGCGCATCACATGAAACAGACTAGAAATGAATAAATATGAACTATCCATTCTTGAGTCTTCTCTATATTAAATAAAGATGAACAATTTATATTTTGAATTTTGTGCCGTTTAACAATTCGCAAGTAATAATCTTTTGATGATTCTTTGTCTCTATGTTTAAGAATTTAAGGTTGCCTTACAACCCTATTTTGCAATTTTATCCTTCTAGAACATCATCGAATATACATATACTGTTTTTAATTCATTTATTTATGTATGTATTTATTAATTTCGTTACTTATCCTGAACTAACTTACGTGTAGCCTATTAGTTCAAATAAAATTTTGTTTTTTTTTTATTGAATTTTTTTGTCGTACGTATTTTTCTTTCAATCATTAAAATGGATGGATAATGGTTTAAACTATAAAATGTTAACTTATATTTTTCAAATTCTTAAAATAATGTTTCAGTAAAAATTTTTTTTTTTTGTAAAATTTTAAGAACGAGTAAAAATCTATCTATCTCTTCTAGAATACTTCCTATTTTATTTTGATCTGTCACACCAACCAGGAATCTTCAATATTACGAAGATAGCTAGTTCTCATTCGCTGCTACTAAAACTCTTACATAAAACTTTGATGACATTTTTCCACTGCAACCACGTAATCGTCAGCATTAGGTCAGTGCAAATTAGTTTAGTAGAAAATAAGTTTTGCTATTAATTACAATAACATGTAGTTTATTTTAAAGTGAATAAGTTTTCGATATTGCTAAGCAGTATATGCTCTAATATACACCTAACGTGGTTAAACATACGAGAGTATATTTAACTGAATTATACGCCTCCAATACCCTTCGGATGTTGTTTAGAAGATGAGTGTGGGTTTCACTCGTAAAATAAAATAAACTTTTTATTTCTACTAAAGTTTTATTAAATAAAAATGTAAGGTAAGTGACCGAAATAAGGCCACCTTATGGTTTTTCTTTAATAATTTGCAGATCCAGTAGAATAACATACTAGATGAATATTAGAATCAACATAATGTCATTTCAATTATGTAAAAACATTAAATTCAATTGTGAAAAATAAAAACTAAAGTTTTTTTTTTAAACAATACTCGCACGTAAGACTCTTGTTTTTATTCAACCATAAACCAAAACCTTGGGACAATAATAAGATAAAGTTTCAACCATATTATAGCTTAGTTTCGAATATATCGTATTAAGGCAAATAAAAGAATAAATCGCCCTGATTTTAGTAAAAATTAATTTAATTTTTCACAGTATTTTATAAAAAAAATTTCTTGCACTCGCTGACGTTTTTCGACTGCAGTTCTTGTCACGTTTGCGACAGATCAAACTTTGCATTGTACATATCTGATCCACAATTATGAACCTGCAAACATATACATTGTATATGACCTTATTCCAATCGGTTGACAGTTTCCACGATTTCTCCGCCTTATTTGGGTCACCTATCTTTTTAATCAAATGCCCACGCCCAAGGGAGCATGTCCACATGTGTGCTTCCTTCTTCGATTTCTTACTTTTTTAACGAGAAGCCGTTCATCAAAGTGATGGCGGATCTTTTAACGAAAGCCGTAAGCCGTTCATTAAATGGCTTGCTTTTGACGATTTGTTATTGGTGATTCCAACACACTCAAATACTTACAATTATGACACAATGTGTTTTTCTGTATTTTGCAACCACGCTGCATAATAACGTTGGCAACAGGTCAATGGGACCAAGGGCCTAGCTTTTCACAACCATTGGCATTGTCTTCACATGAATGGAAGGGGCTTACTGTTAAGTGTCGTTACCGAAGGACAATTTTTGTTTTTACTTTTTCATAACAGTTTTATTATCGGATCTTTGTCAGACCGTGTTTGGAAAATTTGTTTACTGTTGGGACCAGAACTTTGAACCTCCAGCTCAGTAGTCCGACCCATTAACCATTGACGCCCACTAGACTCGTTTACCAGAATATCCAATTTTAATGAAATCGGGCTTAAGTAAAGTACCCTTAATTTTGAGGTTATTATAGTCTCCACCCGGACAATTTCCTAGAGTCCATCGCATCCATGTCGATCTACCAACAGCGTACATGCTCTATGGACACATACATGCATACATACGTTTATGTAGAGTGTTATGTACGACTATGTAAATAAATATGTACTTAACATTTAAGTGATTTTTAAAAAGGTGTCTATGGCACTGTAGCACTCTACCGACCTCGTTTGTACTATATATGCATATGTATGTTATGTATAGGTTGTTCTTCACGGTGCAGTGTCATAAGTCCACCGGCCAAAAGTCTACAATGGACTTTTGACCCACCTGGGGGAGTTATAAATCCACAAATCGATTGTGAACTTAATAAAAAAAAAAAAAGGTGGGCCAAAAGTCCTCACGAAATTTGTGTGGACATTGACCCATCGATTGTGGTCTTATGCCTCACTAAGGTGGGTATAAGTCCATAAATATTAAAAGTTTTCATTTTTCGTATGAACGCAAAAATATAGTGGTTTTCATTCATACATTCTGTCCTGCATTCTCTTTGCGTTGAACTATAAATCAGGAGCGGATTGACACAATATATACATACCTACGTTCAATTTATAAATTTGGGATTGTAGAACTCATTTTTCCTATATTTTTTGTCTCCAAACTTTATTCAAGCTTTATAGCTGATTATTTTTGTTTAGCAATTAAACATAGCACTAACCACTTGAGCCACGGCACCCACTATGTAAGTTCACAATACGTAAGTAAGTAAGTTCATCAACACTGTTGGATGTGGAGTAAGTGCTGGATTTCACTTACTTGAAATGCAACAGTGATCCCAAGCAAGGGGGTTGCAGAGGGGCCAACGTGCCCCCTATATATTTCACTGTTTATGCATTGTGAACTTACTTGCTTTGAGGCAGTTTTGCACACATTAGTTCGGCCCTGATGTTTATTTTTTGTCATGCGAATAATTATGTACTTATGGCCCACTTCCTCTTTATGATTGTGGAATTATGACCCGAAATATTGTGGACTTTTGGCTCACCTGGGTGGGCTATAAGTTCACAATCGATTTTTGAACTTATAACTTACCCAGGTGGGTCAAAAATCCATTCTGGATTTTTGGCCTGTGGACTTATGACCCTGCACCGTTCTTCACATCCTCTTCTTTCTTATCAGCTGTATGGATCTTGGATAACACCTATGATAGATAGATAGATTCATGCTCGGTTTTACAGTGCGAGTTTAAACTAAAGTTTAACTAAACGCCTATGTGAGTTTAAAACTTTGCGTTTAAATCGCTTGATTCTACAGTGTAATTTAATCTTCAGTTTAACATAACTGAGTTTAGCATGCTATTGTGAATGAAATATGAATTTGGATTGTAAAAGAAATTGAAAATGTCAATTTGAAATTTATTTTCGCCGCCTGTATAAATAATGAAATAAATAAATAATGAAGTAATATTGGTTGGTTGATTGGGTGACTGCATCATTGTGTTCTCCGCTGAGGGATACCTACGAAACAATGAAAAATACTAATAATCCAACAGTCAGTGTAAGGCAGGAGTGGCCCTCTTAAAACATCCTTTTTTTGTTATGAACCTTAGGTGGCGTGTTTGCCAGTTCGCTCAGGTCGTTGAAAAATACTTCTCAGAGGATTGTGTATCTTATTCTGCTGAAGCTTGGAAATGGAACGAGTCTTCCTTTACTTCTGTTTCGATACAGTCTCTGCCCTGCACAGTACTGATTCTCATTCTTCTTATATGGGCCGCCTTTAAGTTCTTGGCTGTGAGAATTCCTAAAAGGAGGTCAGTTGTGGTCTGTTTAGCGATAGAAGTTCCTTAGTCCTCTTTTTTTTTATATTGGGTCCATCATTTTTGTTGAGCGCGGCGTGAACTTAGTGTACGCTACAATGTAGGTAAGTAAAATCTTCGACATATGAAATTTATCAAAAAATTCAACTTCGTTTAAATAGTTAAAGTGATCTGTCCTCCATCCAATACTTAATTTTTTCCTGCCAAAATAAAAACCAAAAAATTATTAAACAGAAGTTCTGTGAAACTGGGCATAAGACTTTATTTTTTTAATTTGAGATTCTTTACAATGAGTTACAATTAAGTCTAAAAAAAAACTAATAATCGCCTTATGCCGTCTACTAGATTGACGTAAAAAAAAGAAAAATAATGTTAATTCAACGCATTTTCTCAAACTAATGCCCGGTTTCACAGTGCGAGTTTAAACTAAAGTTTAACTAAACCTGAACGAGAGTTTAAACTTTTTGTTTAACTCTTTCGGTTTCACACTGTAAACTAAACTTCCGATTTACTAATTTTCAAATAAATTCGTTATTATTATTTTTGTTAATAATTCGATGATTTCTCATATTCGCTTTGATGAAGTTGTGAAGACATGTGCGATTGTTGACACCGTTTAAAATGTTGTAACAATTATCGAGTGACAATGTTTTAACGACTAGATGGATTCGGCGTTAGTTCCTTTACAATTGGACATTTTGATATGAGATAAACAACATCTTCTTCAGCTCTCAAATTCCACAAGGAACAAATAATGGGAAGATCGTTCCTATGTGGCATGTAGTATAGTTTCAATAGTTCCCCATGCACTTTAAAAATTGCAGATACATATCATGTCCCCACGCACATGTAAAATTGATATTGCTCTTGTTGAAATAGTAAATATCATAAAGGTTGTGTATGACATTTGGATAGTGATGCTTTGTTTCTCTGTAAAAATACATCTCGTAGGTAGCAATTCAAGTATTTCAATGTATTATACATGACTTTTTTTAATTTTTGTGTGTTCATTACGTCTGGGTCTAAATCGATCTGGAATTGATTGGATAAATTCTTCCAATCTTGATATATTTACCAGAGATTACGTTCGTTTAATACGAATTCGTATATTTTATAAGGTATTCTATCCGAATGTTTGTTCAAAGTTTTAATAACATAGTCTAGGTACATGAAGGTTAAAGGTATCTATGTGAAGAGGGTCCAAACAGGCTTAGATGTATATATGTATGTACATATACTCGTATAATTTGTAGTAAGTCAGAAGTTTTTCAACTTCCTCATGTTTCTTACAACATAACATTTTTTGCAGTTGCTTTGAAGACTTTATATTTAGCTTTGTGGGATATATTTGGATTACAAAGAAGTTTACGCCATAATCTCGAAATAGATATTTTCGATTCTGCTAGTTTGCTCTGCCAATGTAAATTCCAGTTTTCATTGTTTTTATATAATAGTTCAACTAAGCCATATTGGTTAACTAAATTAATTGGTTTGTTAACATATTTCCATTGTTCCGCGAATGATCCAGATTAACCACCAAGTTTCAAGTCTTATACCTAGTAGTTATGCTCAGGCGATTCTCCGAGAATGATAATGTCATCAGCGTAAAGTAGAACATTGGTTTCCGTTTCGCCCATCATTGCCCCACCAAGTCCTTTTAAATTTTCTGCAATACCGTTTATAAAGAGGTTAAACAGTAGTGTACTTAGAATGCAGCTTTGTTTAACTCCAGTTGTGATTTTGAACTCAGAGGATAAGGAGCAACCATCCCAAACAACGGTTATGTTTTCATTATGAAGTGCTTTAAGAACTTTTATAATTCTGGATGATAGTCCAAAGTTTAACAGTTTATAAAAATGTGATGCTCTGACAACACCTACATACGTACATGTGGTATGTAAGTATGTAAGTAGTTAGGTACCTACAATTTCCTTAAAGTTCAGTTGTTGTGAAGATATGAAATAGGGGTTGAAATCCTCGAAAATAATGTTAACATAAAACATACTCCGAACAGGCTCCACCCAGGTGCTCATAAAATTGCTCCTTGAAAGAGTTATCCGTCTCGTAGCTTTGATGCGAATCAGAAATAGCTGATCGCTTGCCAGTTAGGAGTGCATAAACTTTAATCATAACTCAGTTTCTGCAGCAATCCACATTCTAACAATTTCAGTCTGTTGTAGCTGTAATAAGTCTTCGAAGTCTGGTCTTTTTATTATTTCTCTTCTTATTTAAATTATCTACGTACATACACCCATAAATAAGCTGTAATGTTTCCCTTCCAACGAAAGTTTCCTGACAGCACAATTCAAGTTTTAGTATACCTAATCCAGTTTCTTAGTTAGTAATCCAATGACAAGGGGTAAGCCAATGCATGTGATGCACTACGGTGATGTGACAACTGTTACTTGTATCTCATTGAAAGTTCCTAATAACTTGAACTCCAAGTAGGTACATACCTACTTATAATGAAAAACCTACCTTCCACTAATTCATTCAATGAAAAACGCACCTTCTACAATTCATTTCATTCGCTAATTTGAATAGCTACATAGCTGGATTTGTTTTCCTTAAATGTTAATGGCATTTAAATATTTTATAGGTTCACTTTATTGACGTACTGTACATACGTACATAGGTATATCCATGTGGTTGCATCTATTTATTTATTGTATTACTAATTTAATTCAATAAATGCCACAATTTGTCAAAACTCAAATACATAACTACATACTCGTAGCTATACTTATACAGTTTAAATTTATATTTAAATTTAACATCATATTGCTATTAATTTGCATTTCGAGCAACAGTTACAAAACAAACATTCAATCTTATATTGATCCCAAAATGGCAAACACTATGTAGGTACTGGATCAATGCG
The DNA here is from genome assembly GCA_905220385.1 of Xylota sylvarum. Lineage (NCBI taxonomy): Eukaryota > Metazoa > Arthropoda > Insecta > Diptera > Syrphidae > Xylota > Xylota sylvarum. The sequence continues at coordinate 63,474,954 of LR999958.1, read as the reverse complement.
AAGTGAGCATGTCCGGACCACAGCCTCATCTCCATTCAACCAAATACTCTCAAACAGCCTTCATTTACTCACTGCTGGCTGACTGAGGCATAAGAAAATCGCTGAGTCAACCCAAATGAAAGCAACATTGTGTACACACTCAGAGGCGTGGTCACCCTCAATAGGGCGTACACAACCGAACAGGTTCTCGTAAACATAAACTCCATTCATCTGGTTCTGGATACATATCATAAATGTGTTGTATTGTGTACTCGTGAAACGAACCAATCGGGTGTCAATAGAATTTGAATGAGTTGTGCTATGGCGTTGTGTTTGTGTGCACTGTATGCCTGGGAAAAGGCGCACGCTGAATCGTCTGCAGACACAAGAAGGGTGGTGACGTCTGGTTTACCTGAGTAAATATGGTATATGTGCGTTCCTTTCACCGACACGAAGGGAACACATAGCTACTCTCATCTGATGCAACGACAACAAAACAAGCCCTCTTGCTTGGGGTAGCCTGCAAAGTAACATGGAAGTTGCCTTGAACCACCGCCCTAAAGGGATACCTGCAGAGTGTGTACATGAAACTGGTGTCTGGAAAATTTAAATCGATTTTCTATATAGCTACATGGGTGGAATTTAAATTTTCGTTAAGGAATTTCCAAAAAATAAGAATAAAATAAAATAAAAGAACCGAACGCGCTTCGTACGTGATGTTTTCGAAAACGTGACTTTGTATTGATTTTCCATAAGGAAAACATTTTCATTTTCGATACGATTGTGTGCACATAGACTGTATGTATGAAGATAGCTTTTTGTTTTTTTGTTAACAGAAAAAAGAAAAACAATTGAAAATTTAATAATGAAATAGGTTAACATTTGTTACACAAGGTAAACGTCACGTTCGTTTTATTGAACATAGAGTAAAGGTGTTGGCGGTCATTGTGGTGGCGGCGGACGATGGGTTTTATCAAAGCAAAACAACAACAAAAAAAAAAAACAAATTCTTATTGCAGCTTTGTTTGGGAGCTCTCGGAAGTTGAATGGAAATGTTTTTGAAGACTATAATGGATAAGAAAACTCGGTAGTTTATTTGCCTATTACGACTGACAAATTGAATGTGTAAACATTTGATTTTCAGTGATAATTGCTGGTCGCGGGTGTTATATTGATAAAATTAGTTGAAGCAGTACCATACTTACATAAAACGATGGTACGAGTACATAACGTACATGTTTTTAGGTACATACTCATGGCCTTGAACTGTTAAACATGTTAGGCAACATTCTTTGGATTTTTTTCCATAGATAATGTACAACTTATATAGATATGTACGTACATATGTACGTACGATGATTAAAGATTAGTTTGAATAAAACTCTAATGCCCGTTTACACAGCAGGAGTTCAAAACTCATTTCGAGGTTTAAACTTTGGTTGAACAATTATGTATTTATTTGGTTTCGCAGTACAGGTTTGGAGTTTAAATTTTTCGTTTACCTAAGTTCAACGACTTTATTTTCCCGTTTAAACTTCTTTTAAATTTATTTAAGTACCTAGGTACAGTTTATTTTTTACAGATGGGAAAACATTTGTACATGTCATAATGTGAATGTGCCATAATTTTGGCAAATGGCGTCATTTTGACGGCACAAGACTTCTTCCTTTGGGGCTTTTTAAATTTTCGCATTATGACGTTACTTTTGCCCATTTTAATTAATGGATAGGGAAGTAAAAACGGTTGTTAGAGCGCATAGCAATCAGGTCTGTGTCGTGGAGTGCTTAATACAAGCAACTACCACGAGCAGAGATTTGCCTAAGCATATGAAATGATTTCACAGGCTCATCACTTAGTCCTGCTGTTAGTAGTTAGTAAAACAAAACGGTTCTGGGAAAACACTATCTACTAACACAAGCACTTAGTACAAAGAATGAAAACAAACAATACTATATTTAGCAACGTACAATACGGCTACATAATACTTTTTTTGAGTAAGTTTATTATTATTCAGATCTACGAGCGAAGAGTTTAAATTGTATAGTCTGCGGCTACGACTAATCGGCTCTTGCATGCTGTAATTTGTTCTATATGATGTGACACGTACAATAACTCCAAACTACGTAAGTTCTACGACCCCCCGCGAAAGTTAAGTCCAATTAAGAACAATAAATCAGGTCCATCAATTTGACCTAATAGCAGCTGATGAATAAAGATTAAGTGGTTATTTACCCGTCTTTGGAACAGTGGTCAAATTTTAAGGAGTTTTATACGACACTCTGTATGGTGGAAGGTTAAATGGATCTTCTAATGGAAGCAAAGTGGGATCAAATTTCATTGAATAGCCTTTCGTAAAACGGAGCTACCTGAGAAGCATACTTCTAGTTGTGGACGAAGTATCTACTTCATATATAGGTACATCCTTGGTAAGATTAAATATATTTTTTATTTCGATTTTAAATATAAATTCTAAGTCCAAAGTGAGCTCCATCAAGGATGCATATGTATGTACATTCACTACTGTTATTTTCGTTCGTAATCAGTGACATTATTCATGCAATCCTGACTGTAAACACACAACATCGATGATAGTGTTTGTTTATTTCGTCCAGACAGCTGACACTGAACATTAATTAAGCATTGCTTAAGACATATGAAGTTATATTTCGTGCAGTCAAATTAGGATTGGGCTTGGGTGCCGTGGCTGAAGTGCTTAGTGCGTTGGACTAGTATGAGGGAGGAGTGAGGGGTTCCAGGTTCAATCCCAAGACAACACCTAAAAATTCTTTCATGACTCCACCACTTTAGAGCGTCTGACAAACATCCGAGAGTAAAACTGTCATGAAAAAGTTTTTCAAATAAATTGCCCTTCGGACACTGCATTAAACAGTAGGTCCCTTCCATTTGTATAAAGAATATATCACGCACAACGCGAATGGTCAAGGTCAAGGACCTGCAGACAACACATTCACAATCACACGCGGTGAATATTCTATTGCGAATTATTCAATGCAATTAAATTCACTTAATTGGCTTTTTCTTTTTTATTTCAGAGCAGAACCTGAGTTGTCACGTATTAAATAATTAAGAGGATCCATCGGCTCGATTTTTCAGGTTCGGTTCAGAGGTCTGTTCTCTAAGTTTACATTAAAAAACGACTTACGCCGCTGCTCTTGATAAATCTCAATAGGCTTTTAGGTTTCATGTTCAAAATTTTTGCTGGGCTCCGTCTCTTTTTGCTCTCCGGCATACATATGAATGGACACTGTATCTGATAATTTCATAACCCATTAAGGATATTTTGTGCTTGAGTAGGTACTGGGATCAAATTAAGTACTTTGGTTTGGGTTGATTAACTTCTTCGTCTTCGGCTCTCTGTTTGAGCCTAAGGCAGTTTGTATTTAACTTTATAGCCGCACCAAGCAGACATTTTCGTCAAACTACAAATCTACAATCCCATTTTGCCTCCCATTGTAATATTTTGGAGTAATCATTGCTACGTGATAGCTGAAAACTGTGTGCATTTTAGGCCAATTAGTTCATATCTTCTCGCCGTTCATATCCACCGAACCCTGTATGATCTATGGTTCAGATTACAGCAACCTTGTCCGTGGATGTAAGATCTCCGAGGAGAATGAGACAATTCCAGAATAAAAGATTTCCATGTAAAATTTAAGGGCCAGATCTCAGTAATATAAACAAGTGGGTTATGACCAGAGCGTGCCTTCAAGGGAGAGTCCTATCATTTTTCATATGGCCCCTAGTTATAAAGAGACTACTTAAGTTTTTAAAAAAATAAAGAGACTGAGGTAATTGGCTAGTGTAACGTTTAAAAGGCGCTGCAATATGCAATTTCTGAATTACAAAGATAGTGCTTCAGTGAAGATAGAATGCCTTTTACTAAGAGAAGAAGATTGGTATACATATCTTGATGATATGACTGAAAATTAATATTTACATATCTGTGCCGTGTGCCCAGGAAACTCCAGAAATGAACAGAGAACTACTAGAAATGTTGACGCAAAAAGAAACTTCCAGCATTTTTAACTCAGATTGCTACATGCAAACAATTACATATGCTGAACGCTATTCCAACTAACCTTAGAACCCATCTAAGTCAGCCTTAGGTGGAAAAATGCCAATAACTGTCTCGTTACTAGACAGATCTCGTCTAAAGTGAATCAAAAACGCTCAAGTTCTTTCTATGCTCTCGCTAAAAAGATTGCATATAAAAAAAAAACAAGAACAAACAAGAATAGGACATCACAGGACATTTTCTTTACACAAATTTTACTGAGCCAACAAACGTCACGATACTTCATTGTTTGACTAGATGCTCGAATGAATTCTTAAGTAGGAAGGAAAGAAGATTTTGTCATATTCTAATGGAAAATTCAAGTCCAATTCAAGTAGCCTCTCGAACCAAATCGAACCAAGAGACAAAATTGGAATCTTAACATTTGTTCTTTCATTTATGGTGAAGGCACACAATTCTCCTGAGAAGTAAAGTATTTTGGGACTATCCAGGACAATAAGTTGTCATAGAGTCTAAATGGTAGAGCCAATGGAACAAGCAGGATATGTTGGCAGGAACTGGGTTTTGTGTCTAGAAACAATGATTCAAATGTAGATTGCCCTTGCAAAATCTCAGTAAAATTACTTCCAAAAAAAGAACTGACTTCTAAACTAAAATTTTACCTTAGAACAGCGTGGTTTGACAGTTCTTTTACGAAAGCGCAATGCCAAAGTTGATTAAAAACTTTCAAATAACAATAATAATGATAAAAATATTTCCATTGTCTTTCTTGGTCAAATAGCTTTGGTTTAATAAATAAATAAAAACTGTTGAAAACTTTTAGAATACTTAGCCCCCAACTAATCTCCGAATTCGGTTTGTATCCAAGTGGTATACAGTTTCTTATTAACCTACATAAGTGGTTTGACTCCATTTTGAGATAAAACAGGAAAAAATGTTGTCTACTCGTGGTAGTTTCAATGGCTGCAAGGAGTTAAGGTGCTATTAATTTATTGTTCTGTGTAAATGTTTCCTGTTAGTACTCAGTGTTGATGTTTGCTCTATCCACAAATACGTTCGTTCCCAATTCACGCGATGTTTCTGTCGTAGGATAGTATTGGATCGTAGTAACTTTTTTACTATTGCCACCTATTTGACCAATAAAACTTTCGAATTTAATAGTACACGCCTCTAGTGCCAAAATATCCCGCTTATACGGAATTAATTTGCAATTTGAAGGTGTTTATGAATAACCGCCTTATATTTGAATTGGGTCATCCAATTCATGATTACTCACTCAATTTGATCACCATTGTCAAATACAAGATACCTATCGCAAACACTCTAATCCTATTAGATATCAGCCAAACAAACAGATACAATATTCACCAAAAGGTAAATAAACAAACAGCGTATCGCTTCAGGTAGACTTCTACCAAACTAAACCTTAACATTCCCGCTGATGCTCTAAAATACTTTCCCACGGTTGTTGTGGAATTCGTCAGTGTACCAACATACTTGTTGAAAAAGTCCATATGAAGTAATTAATTCTATTGTTTCTAAAGATTGTCTAATTTCGAGGCGTTTCATGCTACGCGCTGCGCGTCTTTGTCCAGCAACCGGCAATAAAACATACACAGAGAGATAGGCGCTGCGCATCGGCAGGTACTCTCACCAAACTACCAAGTTTCCAAAGCGGAATGTAGATTTTCTCACGCAAATATTGGGATTTCCCTATAGTGGTGATTTGAAAAATCTGGAATTCGACGTTGACGATGTTTTTCACAGGTACCCTCAATCACCTACGTACACCAGCTATACATCAATCTCCTTTGTCAGCGCTAAATTCCCATAGAACACACGGTCTCACGCTCTTTCGACGTCCATACGTGTTTTTCAAATTTGGAAAAACGAGCATAAGTGTGAAATGTGCAAAACATATGACGCTAAATTACCCACCTCCGTATGTAGGTCTTTTGTGGGTAAAGTTAGCAAAACCAATGTCCTGTCACCCCTTGGTCTGATGAAAGTTATCTTCGAATAACAGACGGAAATGTGTACCAGAATTATCACTAAACAAACATAAACTGGGTTACCCTGTCGCTGCTGCAGTGGGAGAGCATATCCGATTAACAAATGAGGGATTAAACGAACGCCAAACAAAGCAATTAAAAGGGCGTTCTAAGTAGGCATCGCGTCTTTTGATTTGTTTACTTAACATAAAAGAATTATCAAACTGTACATGAGGTAGACATTGATTTCAGTACCCATTCGTAGACTTGTCGTCGCTGTCTCTAGAGTGCTTTGACCATGCTGAGGGTAGTTGTTGATGTTCAACTTTTGCATAACCTCCACGAACATGACAGTCCATTAGAATTGCGGATTAACAGTGTACTTTGTGGATAGAAGCCATTCAGAAAATCTGTTGCTCCAGACTGGTTTATACTGGAAATACGGAGGGCAATATTATTTTTATGATCGAGTGTAGGAAATATAGTCACATTGGTCCTTCTGCGGAAATTCTTTGATGTAATGAATCTGGCTTTGTTACTGGTGGATAAATTAGGCTTATTGATAGTGTGGTACAATTGATGGTTATTATTTGATTTGTTTGAATAGTTTCCACTCAGTTCAAGGAATGGTATTATGTACATTTTTTAAACCAAAAAAACTGGTAGCTGAAACTCTCAAAAACTCTTGTTATCGACTTACAGGCTACATATGTATGTACATGCAATGCCATTCACCTTGCTTAGTTGTATGCAGTAACATAGTTTTTCAAGTGAATTATGTATGTTAAGCCTACTTGGATTTTTTGAATAACGTTCTTAAAATCATCTTCTCCTTGAAGTATGGATGTACATACATATGTACATGCATACGTCCTGTTTTCTAAAAGAAAAGTAAATAGGTCTTACATATCTACTGATCTCTGATTCTATCCAATTCATTTAGAAGGGACCATTCAATCTAGGCGATGATAGCCAAGACTTTCAGTCCACCTGACCAAAACGAAGTGATGATAACCATATGCAAACTTATATCCAACAAGGCTGCTCAACCTGATGGCTTATCAGGCGGGCTATTCAAAGCAGCTGTAAATGATCTAGTAGAGAGCATACACTAACTCATTTCTAAGATTTGGTCAGACGAGCGAATATTAGCTGAATCGAATCTTAGCACCATGTGCTCGATCCACAAAAAAAGAGACCCCCTTAATTTCGCCAATTACAGAGATATCAGTCTCCTCAACATCGCGTACCAGATCCTATCTGCCGTACTGTGTGAACGTCTGAAACCCTTTGTCAAGATCTGGTCAGATCAAAAAATCCACGGCAGATTCTAGAAAAAATCAAGAAGTCAAAATCGATACCACCACCTTTTTATCCATTTTAAGGCCGCATATGACAGCATCTATAAAGACGACCTATACAGAGCCATGTCTAGTTTTGGCATCCCTTCCAAACTCGTCAGATTGTACAGAATGACGTGGAGAATTCTCGTTGCTCCATCAAAGGTCGGTAACGATCTCACCGAGACCTTTGATATCAAAAAAGGATTTACACAAGCTGACGCAATGTCATGTGCCAACACTGAAGGCACAAACTTTCAAAAGTCGATGCAACTGCTACCATACGCCGACGATATAGTCATAATTGGTAGAACTCAGCGGGCTGTCACCGTTCGCTAGTATTGAAACGAAAGCTGGCAAAATGGGTTTAGCGGTAAACGAGGACAAAACCAAGTATATACTGTCAACAAGAAGGGACACACACAACATCAACGAATTGGGCAAAACGTCGCAATCGACAGCTATACCTAACTTTGAGGTAGTAAGGGACTTTGTCTGCCTCGGCTCGCTATAAACTCAAACTCTGATAATAACTTCTCAGCAGAAATTAAACGAGGAATAGCTCCTGTCAATTGCTGTTTCTTTGGGCTGAGATCATAGAGCCCTATCCCAAACAGCTAAGGTCCATATAAGACCTTGATGATCCCAGACCTAATTTATGGCACTGAATCATGGACTGATGAGGATGAAGATATCCTTGGTCGTTTGTTGTAAAATTTTGGTCTCGTTGCGTTGACGGGCTTTGGAGAAGGAGATTCAATGACGAACTATACGAGCTGTACAGCGACATCGACCTAGTCAAAAAATTGCGCAATAGTTGTCTAATATAGCTAGGATATGTAGAGAGAATGGATACAAAATGCTCTGCCCCATAGAGTCTTCGAATCTAACCTAGAGGGACAATGCAGTAGAGGAAGACCTCGTCTTAGGTGGCGCAGACAAGTAAAAGGGGAACTCAACCGACTTGGAGTGCGTAGCTGGGGGCAGTTAGCTAAGGACTGAGGTAACTGGAGAAGTTTGTTAGTGGGGGCCAGGTTCACTCCAAACTGTAGCGCCACCTAAGTAAGTAAGTAAATTGTTTAATATTTCTATTGAAGTTTTACTTTAATTTTATATAAAAGAAATTTGTAAAAAAATGTTTTTACGATATTTGAATTTCTTATTAGGCAACGAATTTGGACAATAAAATTTTTAAAAATTCTTTGATCAGCACGAGTGCGATCTTCTGGTGTATGATTTTGTGAGCAAGTTCACAGGCAGATATACATACATGAAAGGTGGGCCATCTGTTGGTTTCTTTTCATATGCTTTTTTGACACTGACAGATCTTATGTGCTCAAATAATTGACAGAATACTGAGTATTATATTTTCGCTGTACGAAATGGATCGATTTACGCTTGCACAACGTTGGGAAATATTGCAAAGTTTCAAATTGGACGCTGTGTTGCCAAAACATTGCGAATTTTGAAAAGAAATTTCGGTCGAAACAATGCACTAACTGCAGCTGGTGTAGGCAAGTTTGTTATGAAAGTTCGTGAGACTAGTTTGGTGACTGATAACCGAACATATTCCCGCGTTCTTTCTGGGCGCTCACCGTAGAATATTTTAGCTTTTTCCAGGTTTTTGGAGTGGCGGCATTTTTGGCCAATTTTCCAAATCCAAGACGACAATGGAAGAAACAACGTTACAGTCAATGCTGAGCGCTACCAAGGTATGATAATCGATTTTTATGGCTAAAAATTGAGGGTTTGGACTTGGGCGAGCTGTGGTTCCAGCATGAAGGGGCTACGTGCCATACAAGCCCTCCAACAATCCATTTATTGCACAATAAGTGAAATAATCGTGTAATCAGTTGTTTTGGTGATGTTGCTCGGTTGGCACGGAGCTGCGAGTTGAAGCCGTTGAACTTTTTTTTGTGGGGTGCCATTAAAGATCAATGGCTATGCGAACAATCTAGAGACGATTCATGCACTCAAGAAGAATATTGGTTAAATTTGGATGATAGTATGGTCTATTGCCAAGACAGCAAAGGCAGTCATTTGATTGAAATAATATTCCATAATTAATAGGAAGGTTTACTCTTTTCAAAAACGAAAGAAACCAACAGATGGTCCACCCAATACCTCGCTTAACAATAATTTTGTTAGGCTTTTGAATAGTGGTTATTCCTGTTTCATGGATATACCTTATGTCCTTAGGCTCAAACTTGTATCGGTCCAATACTTCCGTCTGGTTATCAAAGATTGTTTTGACATTGGTTTCCTTGCAACTGATCGCACGACCCAGACTCGTTGCATGGGGATGCAGACGTGAAAGACTAGAATGTCTTTTCATGAACCCTGAAAACCACTTTTTCTGATTACAGTCATCTGATAAAGCAATTTTCTTTCGGCCAGAGTTCATAGTAAAGATATAATGAAATAAATTTGATCGTTTCTTATTGGCTTGTTTCTTTCATTTCTTGTTTTCCCTATGTAATTATGTATATTCCTTAGATACTAATTTTGATACCAATCGCTAAAGTGATAGCTAAGAGGTAGCCAAGTACTGCTAGTTGTTTGTTCGGACAGTAAAACACTGTCATACATATTTTTCTGGAAAAACGTGGTTTGCTATTTGATAGCATATGCCCAAACTTACTCAAATATGAAATTCTGACAAAATCGTTTGTCCTAGTTTTTGAGAACATCGAGTTTTTTGAAATTGTCCCAAAGTCAACTTACTTACTTATTAAGGTGACGCTACAGTTCGGGGTGAACCTGGGCCTCAACACCCAAAGTCAACTACTACGCTTAATTTCGAGGTTAGAATGAAATTTCAGATTCCGCTACAAATAGTGAACCCATAGAGCCTAGATATGAATTTTGAAGCAAATCCGTCCAGTAGTTTAGACTGCATATGTATGTACAGAGACGGACAGAAAGATAGAATTGGCGGACCTACTTTTTTGAACTGTTCCATCATAGTACATAATGTCAAGCTTGAGTAATACCTCGAGGCTGATTTTTTTAGGAAACCAGTATTGTCCTTACAGTTGTACATATGTAAAGAGTTTTTCAATAAGGACATAACAATTTTGTATTTAAAAAAAAAAACACAGAGTAATTGAGATATTGGGCTTGTATTTATTCCAAGTGTAGCACACATGTTTAATTTAAATATGGAATTCAATCTCGTTCATATAACTACCGTGAGCACGTCGATCGATTCTTTGGACCTAATTTTCCATCACTCTTCCACACATATCGGCCGGAACGTTTGCAATTTCGCGTTCGATATTTTTCCTGAGCTCCTCTAAAGTTGTTGGCTTGTTGGCGTTAGCCGACGACTTAACGTAACCCGATAAAAAGAAGTCCAATGGCGAGGTGGACATTTGACCGAATCATTTCTCGATATTACGCGATTATCGAACATCCTCTTCAATAGATCAATTGTTTGACCACCTGTGTGGCATGTGGAACCATCTTGTTGGAACCTCATATCACTGACGTCAAGTTCATCCAATTCTGGGCAGAACACTCTTTCAACATGGCTCGACATGGCAACTCGATCGTAACATGGTGGTTTCATCGACGAAAAAATGCGGTCTACTCACACCTCCTCCGGCATGAAAACCACACCACACGGTCACTTTTTGTGGATGCAATGGAGTCTCTTGAAGCACATGTGGGTTTGTTGTTGTCCAATAATGCCGTTAAGCCAAAAATGAGCTCCATCTCTGAAGATGATTTTTCGATTAAATTCGGTATTTTCCTCCAACTTTTGCAGAACCCAATCGGAAAAGTTTCGACTCTTCAAATGATCAACGTGCTTCAGTTCTTGAGTTAATTTGATCTTGTAAGGCTATAGGCCAAGACCTTTACGTAAAATTTAGATGCAACTAAAAATTAACTATATACATACATAGGTACTTATTTCTGCCTTTCTCTCGAAACTAAAAAATAAATCTGGTTGCCGTTACTCAAGAACACACAAATACATAGTAGCTAGATGTTTTCACACCGTAGTTTCTTGGGCTGACCCGCCAATTACTAGAACTTACGCCTGGAACACACTGCCATGGTTCGGAAGTGTTATTGATCGGGAAAGATCAGAATCTTCCATCGGCCCCATATTACCTTAAGGACATTACTGTCAACTCTAAAGTTAGGGAACCGCGTTAATTAGTCAGTTTTTCCTCTCTAGTTTCGCCAATTTGGCAAGGATTTGTGAATTTCCTTGCATAAGTCAGAATGGGTATGACAAGGCAGTACATATATGTACATATATATATATATATATATCCAGTTGATGTGGATGGGATTCGGTGCCCATTTTTTTTTAAAGATTTTACTGCGTGAGAGGTCGAGTATGTACTGAAGGCATTTCGCCTTTTCAGAGATTTGTAGTTGGTGTCTACTTAGTTTTACCAGCACGGACATCGATATCGTTTCAGTAATTATTGAAGCACAGTAAGGTCATGGCTTATGAGTTATTAATGTTCACTTTACTTTGATAAAAAAAAAACCATAACGACAGGAATTAGAGTAGCTACATTTAGCGGGCAATACACTTAACCTTACAAATTGTTTACGAGCGAAAATCTAAAATTCCTGGGCTACTGATAATAAAATTCATTACAATACATACTAAAGAACAATAACAATACCAGCTAGATTAATCTTTATCAATTTCGCTCAAATGGATGATAGTCACGTTCCTATTTTGTTGAAGTAGAAAATCCAAATTCTTAATGCAATACCGTGTTGCATGTGCGGTTCTAATCAGTTATATACTATGTCATGCGAATCACCTGTGTTGGAATTATCCGGAGCATTTAATATGATTTCTCAGCCAATGCGAATCCTCATAATACATTTGTGTACAATTGTCCTGTGGGAACCTAAAATTCATTCATAAACTTCTGGTTCTGGCAGACTTTAGGTCGCCATTGGTAAAACTCACACTTATTTTTATGAATGGGATGGGTATTCCTCGAATACCTACCGAAGGGACTCAGATGATTCTCACAGGTAGACGTTTGTTTCATTCTGAACAACCTGTTAAATGGCCAATGGGAAAGTGTGATTACAGGTAATATCCTTTCCACTTCCTTCCGTTACAGATTGTCTTCTCTCCGGACATAGGCACATATTACCCCGAGCCATGGCAGATATTTCATCAGTCCGTAACAGGTGATTGAAGAGTGTGCAGGTTCGATAAATTTAGTTGTCTAATAGTTAAGAAAAAAAAAACGAAATGAAATATCAAAGAAAAATCCTCAAGGATTGCAACCAAAATAATCTCCTTGGTTAGTTATTAGGCGTTTGATCAATTGTAATCGCCCTCTGTGAAGTGTAACAACTCTCTCTGATTTAGCAATTTATTTCTAATTCCAGGTCTTGCGAAAACGTGTGCGATGAAGGAAAAGAGTAAAAACGCTGCTAGGACCCGACGTGAAAAGGAAAACACCGAATTCTTCGAATTGGCTAAATTACTACCACTGCCAAATGCAATCACGTCGCAACTGGACAAGGCGTCCGTCATCAGATTAACAACATCGTACCTTAAAATGCGACAGGTCTTTCCGGAGGGTGAGTTTATTTTTTGTCAATCGTAGGAAAATAGAAAAGTGAGCTTTTTTGAAAATCCTTCGGCCGTGTGTTCGTATATAAAACCTCAAATGATGGACGACGACGTATGCGCTCCATATGAAAATAATTGGAACAATTAAATCGGTTCATTGAGCGTACGTTGCCTTTCAATCCCGCACCATTTGACATGATGCACAATGGAAAAACAACCAAAGATTGCTTTGGGCAATCATGCTATACCACCCCCAAATACTTGCACACTCTCGTTGTAGCTCTGCTGTAAAGCCGGCGCGGTTCTCGAATTCACACACAAGAGCCAGCTTGACGTCGCGTTACCGTCGTGGGGTGGTGAATTTTTGCTGACAAACGAGACTGACGACTGAGAGGACTGACAACCCCCGAATAGCGCAAGACAATGAGAGGAGGTCCTTTTCTTCTTGCATCATATCCTTGTTGTTATTATAATTATTATTATTTTTCTTTATTATTTTAATAGCACTCGTGAGATGCACGGGTGGGAAAAAACATATTTTTTTTGCCTCACTGAGAGATTCCACCCTCCTCTGTGAAGGACTTTAACTGGTGCGAATGGTGAATGAAGGGAAAATATTGTCGGCGTGGCACTTTTACGTCACGTTGTCGTGGTCGTCGTCAGTCATTGTTTTTGCCAGGATGCTGTGTTTTGTTCGCTAATTCATTCAGTTTTCAGATTTTCCCTTTTCTTTGAGATTAATTGGGAATAATATTTATGCATTTATAATATGCTTTTGTGTTTTTCTTTTTTTGTGCAGGTCTCGGGGAAGCTTGGGGATCTTCGCAGCCAATGCAGAGAGGAACAGCTATAAAGGAGCTTGGTTCTCATCTACTTCAGACTTTGGATGGTTTTATATTTGTAGTGGCACCTGATGGTAAAATTATGTACATATCAGAGACAGCGTCGGTGCACTTGGGATTAAGTCAGGTAAGAGAGTAGTACAAGTATCATTTCATATTCTTTTGATTGCCATTCTAGGGGATGGTTGATCTTTTCAATTGAATACATTAAAAGTTGTTCTTTTGAAATTAATTTGTTATTCTGAAAAATTAGAATGAAAAATGGATAGTCATGGATTAGTTCAAGAACTGAAGTGTGCCAATTTGTTAAAAAATTAGTTTGCATTTGACAGTTAAGTTTGATTTAGGCTTTGGGAAATACTTATTATGAGCATCGACAGTTTTCATACAAAGCTGATCGTATTTAAGTCATTAGATTTCGCTGTGATTTCCGCGTAATCTATTGCAATAAATCAGTAACTTCCTTTTTGTTTTTGCTTGTGTCCTTTTCTTATGCACTCCATACACTATTCAACTCAATTGTCAACTCAGTCGATTGTTATCCAAATCAACTCGTAACTCCAAAGATTTTGATTTTTTGAAGTTGGTTGGCAAGTTTTTCAACTCAGTTAAATTGTGTGTGGGCAGTCGTTTGACTAGCTGTCAAACTTAAGAAAATTTTCTTAAACGTCAATACGTCTGCGTGATTTTCTTCAGTGGAAGTAGAAGCAGTCTTTCAATTCAGTTTATGTTGTTTGATCAAGTATCAATTTGTTGACAACTCAGTTTACAATCGAATTGAATAATGTCTGGGCTGGTTTAATCATTTTCTATGGTTAATGCTTGAGGTCATGAGGAAGTAAGAAAGTTCGCCGTCTGAAATAGGGTTCAAAATTGTACAGAACCCTCTTTAAGGGGCATTACATAGCAATTAGATCCGCTATTACTTCGAAAATAATAAATTTCAAGAGGTTCTAAGGTTTTAATAGTCATTAATGTTATTTTTACTGTGTTGCTGTATGATTCTTTTTAGAAGAAATGTAAGAAATATTGTCTGTATATAGAAAGAGGTACACTGTTTTGCAAAATAATAAGCACAAAAATAAAAGAACAATGTCTGATTCAAAATATAATGATTTTTAGTGTTAAATACTCTGATAAATATTTGGTAGAGTTGTCCTTATTTTTCAACACAGCTTTGCACCTACGTCGCATTGAATTTACCAGTTTATGGCACGGTGAGTTCGGTATTTCGTACCAAATTTTTCCGACACTTTAATTTATCCACAACTTTAATTTATTTTGTGGCTTTGGAGTAGTGCTGAGACTTCTCTTAATATGCTCCCAAAGGGTTTCTACAGGATTTAGGCCTGGGAACTGTGCTAGCCACTCAAGAATTCTAACATTTGTATCCTGAAACCACATTTCAATTACTTGCGCAGTATGTTTAGGACCATTGTCCTGTTGAAACTGTCAAAACAAAGTCATATTCTCTACCGCATAAGAAATCATATCTATTTACTTAATTAGGTGGCGTCACAGTTCGAAGTGAACTTGCGCCTCCACTAAGCCTCTACAGTTAGCCAGGTCCTTAGCTAACTGCTTTCAGTTGCGCACTTCAAGTCGGTTGAGCTCCTAGCAGATCTTGTGCGCGCCATCTAAGGCAAGTCTTCCTCTACTTTCTTGTCCCTCCGAAGAATTTTTCACTCCAAACGACCGAGGATATCTTCATCCGCTTTCGATAAAGTTTATGCTTCAGCGCAATAAAGGAGGACTGAGATCACAAGTTCTTATATAGAGTCTCCTTAGATGTTCGGGATAGGACCTTATTACTCAATTGCCAGGACAAAGAAACAGCAATTGGCAAGAATTATTTTTCGTTTCATTTCAGCTGAGGTGTTGTTTTCAGAATTAATGGTACAGCTAGTTGACAAATGGTTTCAGGCGCTCACACAGTACGGCCGACAGGATCTTGCATGCAATATTAAGGAGACTAATGCCTCTGTAATTGGCGCAGTTTAAAGGCGCTCCTTTCTTGTGGATCGGGCAAACGATGCTGAGGTTCCATTCATCAGGCATACTTTTCTCCAACCAAATCTTGGAAATGAGTTGGTGTATGCTCTCCGCCAAGTCATCTCCCGCCGCGCCGCCTTAAATAGCTCAGTTGGTAGCCCGTCCGGTCCAGCAGCCTTGTTAGACTTGATTTTAGATACTGTTATCCTTACTTTATTCTGGTCGAGTGGATAGATGATGGATGTTTTGGTTTTCATCATCCAGGTTGAATGGTTCGTTCTGCCTGGCAGCGCTTTTCGTGCTTTTTCTTTTTCCTCCGGAGAAGCCGATGTTCTTCCCTCCGCTTTTGTTCACAGAGCTCACAAGCCGCACTCGTCCTCCTGTGCAGCGCCACTTCGTAGGCAAATTGTTTTGCTGCACGTGCTTGCCGACATTCTTCACAAACCACGGGTTTCTTGGGGGTGTTCGGGTGAAACCCAGCACATCAGTTGCGGCATTTTTGATGGCTTCTTGGGAACGATGCCACCAGTCTACAGCACTTGATACTGGCTGCGTAGGACTTCTAGAGAGGTTGAGGGTACGCGATCAGCAAAGTTTCCGGCGGTTTGTTGCGATTGCAGCCGTTAAATCTCTTCACAGAGTTTTCTTGTTTTTGTGTCCATAGGCGTACTTTGGTTGGAACTAGGTAATGATCCTAGGCTATGTTGGCCGCTCGAAATGTTCGGACATTTAAGATACTGGAGGAGTGCCTTACGTCGATTGCAACATGATCAGTTTGGTTGGCGGTTTGATGATCTGGTGACCGCCATGTTCCCTTATGAATGTTTAGGTGAGGAAACCGTGTGCTAGCTATAGTAACATTACGTCCGCAGCAAAGTCAATTAGCCTAAGTCCGTTTCCAGACGTGCTGTCGTGTAAGCTATGCTTTGCAATGATGCTACCAAAGATGTTCTCCTTTCCTATTTGGGCGTTAATTAAGACATTGACCATATGTCTTAACGAGCAGCTCGTAGTAACACTCTTTGGTAACATCATCTCTTTTCTCTCTGGGGCGTGAGCGCATATCAGGCTAATATTAGCGAATTTAGTCTTGATGCGAATTGTTATAAGGCATTAGCTGACGTGTATAAAGCTGAAGACTTAATGTCGAAGTCTGCCGCTTACAACAAATCCGCACTCAAATAGACGATGCTTGTCTGTAGCAATCACCGTAGTATATGTCACAGTTTTTCATCCTTCTTTTGTCGGGCCCATCACACCGCATTTCCTGGATAGCAATGATATCTGCGTTTTAGCAGTCTAGGACCTTCGCTAGTTGTTCTGCGGCACGTGGCCTGTTCATGGTCCGAACATTCCAGGTGCATATACGAACGTCGTCGTTTTCATTTTTTCGTTTTGCACGGGTCGTCAACAGTGAATACGTCCGTCTACGAGGATTGTAGTTGTTTCGGAACTTATGTTGTTTTACGTGGTAGGCAAGATACCCCGACACAGAATCCCCAACCTAAAGGACCAGTTCTCTTTTCTACCCCTATATACCTAGATGCCAACATTGATTCCATCTAGGGAATTCGTCCGCTGCCGCCTGGAGCAAGAGAATGTGCTTTAGTGAGAAAGCATTCCTCCCCCACTCTCGTCTGCTACCACTAACGACCTTCTCAAAGGATTGGTAACCCAATCTTTAGTCAAGGTACTAGGCACCCAGTGTGGATGTGTAGAGTAGAAGTTGATAGTGAGAGCCTAACGTGAGAATGCTTGTGCTTTCATATAATCGCATTTTTGTCATCATCACGTCCGCATCATGTGAATACCTAACATAGAATGCAGCAATTTATTTTCTCGAATATGTAAAATTGTAACAGAATAGAACGCACATATATTATACATATATTACATATTCCTCGCTGTATTCAAAAAAATTGTTTTTCCCAATTTCAGGTTGAACTGACGGGAAATTCAATATATGAATATATTCACAATTTTGATCAGGATGAAATGAATTCAATATTATCTCTTCGACCAGATATGTACCAGAATCCTGTAAGCAACAATTAATTTTTTTCTTTTGCTCATACTAATCTAATCTACTGTATTTTAAGGACATTTTTATAAATTCATTAAACTTACCACCCAACCCAACTAATCCATATGTCCCGGGCCAAGGTGATCGAGGGTCTTATACTATTGAAATCGAGAAAACATTTTTCCTGCGAATGAAATGTGTTTTAGCAAAAAGAAATGCAGGACTAACATCTTCCGGATATAAGGTAAGCTCAAGACATATTAAATAATAGATTCAGTCTAATGTATGGATATTAAATTGCAGGTAATACATTGTTCTGGTTATCTCAAAGCAAGAATATTTCCCGACTACGGAGATGGTCAAAGGTGTATACAAAATCTTGGATTAGTTGCTGTTGGTCATTCACTGCCATCGTCGGCGATAACCGAAATAAAATTGCATCACAATATGTTTATGTTTCGTGCTAGTATGGATTTGAAATTGATCTTTTTGGATGCAAGGTGAGTGGTTTAAATATTTGGTACATTATGTTATATACATAGGTAGATACGTATGTATATAATGTAGCATTTAGAGTGTATCTTTCACTCGGGAATTGGGTTGTCATCAATGTGATATATTAGATTGGATAAGGGAAATAAGTTAAGCTAGATGCTTCCAGTCTCATCGAGTCATATAAATTTATAGAGTTTTAAGACAGGCCTTCTTTAAAACACTTATTCGATTAAAAAAGGATTTTTTTTTCTTCAGATAATCAAGGATCTACTTAATTGTCTGTTTTGACGGAAATTAAAAGAATTTGTGTTTTGCACAAGATTGTGCAGATATCGCAGAAATGACTTACAAAATGTATTACGTCAAAAAGCCAGCTTTAGGCCAGGAGATATTTGTGATAAAGGTTATACTATCATCTGTGGGAATTTGAATTTATAAATTTTACCTTGCAGCTTACTATCGCTATAGTTGACGAAGCAGGTTGAACCTCGTTTTCTTTATTAAGTTTTATGCTTGTTGACATCTGAAGCTTCCTGTTACGATTATTTTACTTTGTGCTAATGCTTATGCAAGAAAACTTATAAGACTACTGAACACTAGACTTGCGGAATAGTGATTTATAACGTATGCCTTATGAAATTCAATGATTCTTATGCCAATATCTGTTTAGACCTTCTGAAGACCTTCTAATTGTATTGCTGGTTTCAGTGATATTTAAGTTCAACACTCTTCTTTTTGCAATTAAAAAGTACATAACTATATTTAGGACTCCAACAAGACGTCGACAAACCATTCGCCTAAGAAAGTACAATGAATACCCTACTGAGACATACATGTATGCATGTTTTCCTACATTTTAACAGGATATACATATGTGGTACAGAACGTGGCGTGGCCTTTTGGCGCTTGGTGTTGCTATCTAGTCACCCCTATTGTAGAATCAGTCCAATCTGAGATTCCCTTTACTCGTTCAATTCACACTCACTTTACATAGCTATCGTAGAATTTGATGGATGCACTTCCTGATCGATGATTATCATTGATTAGGAAGTATTCTCGTGTAAGCTTGTTTGATAGGCTAAGTAGATAGGTAGGTATGTATGTAGAAGTGGTTGTATCAGAAAGTCGTACTTAAACATAATTAGCACAAAAGCGCCATTTTGGTAACACAACTCAAGTGACCTATCGGATGTAAAAAGGGTTTTAACTAATAGGGATAAGGGAAAAAGAGTGAGAAAACTGATAATGTACCCAATGCTAAACTCCATTAACTTCACTATGTTGTTAAATTCGATTCTGCACTAGAATACGGAGAACTGCTGCAAAGGAATTATGGCATCTGTCAGTTTCAATCTATGTACGTATAATCCAAAAGACCTTCGTCTCTGCAATGAGACTGTTTGTTAGTGGTGTGGTTGTGTTGGATAGAAAGAAACATTGAATCAATCTTGACATCATTGAATAACTGTCTGTAGTTTGCGCAGGTTAGTTAGACAAATCAATCTTTCTCGCACCAGAACAACGAATTATGCTTTTATATGTTCTCTCTAAATTTTCGACTCTCCTTTACCCACATTTCTGGGTTATTCTTCATAAAACTAAATAGTAAACAAATTATTAAAGATAAGAACCAAATCCGCAATAAAAATAGCTGTGACAGCGATACAATGAATCTCATTCGCATTGCCGACGGATTGAACAAAAAAAATGTTTTAATATTTGAATTGCCTATCTATCACAGGGGTGATAGTTTGAATTGCCCGATAGTTGGGCAATGTTTGATTCTCAGACAACACCCGGAAATTCATTCAAGGTCCCACTTCTTTGCGAGCGTCTTGCAAACATCCGAGAGTATAACTGTCATGAAAAAGCTTCTTAAATAAAAATTGCGCACAACGTGAGCTAAGCTAAGCTCTGGGCCCATACCTGTTGCGCCAAATATTTTGTGGTTTGGACGAATATTTCTACCAGAGTTTTGTGCGTAGTCGAGACGAACTTTAGCCGACATTGGTTTAAAATCTTTGAATTTATAGACTTACAGATCAAATTATGATGATGAAGCCGTCAATGCTTCTGACATTGTACTTTCTGAACTGACTTTTAAAACGGTTCGAAGCTCTTCCCCTTAAGACTATCATTAAACTTAGAATCTCCATGCCTTAGAAGCCTTTTTTTCTTATCTTACTTTATAGTGAATAAAGAGTGAAAATTATTGAACTTATAAAGGTTTTTGAAAACTTAAAAAACCTGCAAAAGTTAGATCCAGATTGAAGCTACTTCAAGTAGCCTACACCAATCTGCTTGATATATGTACATACAAACATATGCATATAAGTGGTCAAACGACTGATTATTTAAATATAATATTTCTGATTACGAATTTTTTAACACAGGATTCGATTTAGCAATACTTTGTGTTTGGTAGCTAATGGTTTACTTATTCATTATATGTACATATGTATGTCGCCGAATACTAGTTTTGTAAATCAAGAACTTAAACCAAAGATCGAGGAATAGTTGTTGAAGCCGAAATGCTATGATTGTGTGTCCTCATCTAAGTTTTAAATCTTGCGCAAAGTAGGCATTCCTCCATGCTTCTAGAAGAGAAAGACAATGATTTCTCGAGTGCTATAAAGATACATAATATGAACTTATTAAACAATTTTTTTGCTAATTCGTCCGCCACTGCGTTTCCTAGGATACCGGTTTGTCCTGTTACCCAATGGAGTGTAACGTCGAGTTTTGGTATGAGTGCTGTGAGTTCTTTACGGCAACGTTTCAAGGCTTGAATTTGACGACTGTCGACGAGAGCTCAAGTATTTAGCAAATAATCTAAGTGGCTAAGCGATTTTTTAATTATGTCGAAGTATTTTTTTACCCATTTTGTTTTATTGATCTGTAGGTACTGCTAATGGCCTACCTGCTTATCTTTTTATAAAGAAGAATGATATTTCTATAAATATGTATGTATAATGTCATTTATAATATTTAAGGCCCGAAAACCAGATTATTTCAAGAGCAAACCCCAAAACGGAACACACAAAACATTTGTACAATTTTCTATTCCATTTACAATCGTCAACTGTGGCTACTTTATTTTACTACATATAGATACGAGCTGGTTTTTCCACCCTATGCAAATCCATGGAAACACAATACGTTAGATCAAATATTTATTTACTTTTGAGCAGCCAGTCACCCTCCTCTGGACCGAACCGTATGCTAGGTATTATCACACTCAATTACCCTCATCATGATGGGATTTCATTTCTTTTAGTAGCCTTTTGTTTTGTTTTCTTTCTCTGTTGACTAAACTAGCCAATGGATGGGGTGTATACTTAATTGAATTTTTATAACAAATTGTATCTCACTGTATGTGCTTTTGAATCTATTTACAGAGTATCACAGTTAACAGGGTATGAACCCCAGGATTTAATTGAGAAAACCCTCTATCAATACA
This sequence comes from Xylota sylvarum, assembly GCA_905220385.1. Taxonomy (NCBI): domain Eukaryota; kingdom Metazoa; phylum Arthropoda; class Insecta; order Diptera; family Syrphidae; genus Xylota; species Xylota sylvarum. The sequence goes on along the minus strand of LR999958.1, from coordinate 63,453,230 downwards.
TTCATGTTTCCGACGCTGTGCCTATGAGATGCTCCCATCAAATATGTAAATAAATCTGATATTCTATTGCAAATTGTTACTAAGCCTTTTCGAATTGTTTTCATATTTACAGTGATGTACAAAGGACAAGTAACCACCAAATATTATCGCTTTCTCACCAAAGGCGGAGGGTGGGTCTGGGTGCAGTCGTATGCCACTGTCGTGCACAACACCCGTTCATCACGACCGCATTGCATTGTGAGTGTGAACTACGTACTTAGGTGAGTAAACAATGACAGTGCGCACGGAACAAAAACAATACTTAAACCTTCTCTTTCCGTTTGAATTTTAGCGAACAGGAGGCAAAGGATTTCGTTTTGAACGAAATACAAGGCGCCATAAAGAGTGAACCATTGACGCCGGTACTCTCATCCCACGCTGTTCACTCGACAACGCCGGTGACGGTGGGGACACCGAGTGCAATCGCACCAATTGTTGCCTCAAAGGTGGAACAATGTTTCCAGTCGCGTCCGACTCAAGGCAGTTTCGATTACGCACAAGTGTATCCAACTCCTGTGAACGACGTTAGCTCCAGCATACACCAAAGCATTCAGTTTGCTGACACTAATAGTAGTAACTACTACAATCATTACTACTATGACTCAGTTGATACGAACATCATAAGACCGTTTTCTGCGAATTCGAATAGTTGCAGCAGTAGCTCGGAGAGCGATCGACAAATGTCAACCGGAAATGCATCGATTATCAACGATACCTCCCCGCACACCACCTATAGTGATCTTAGTCACAGCTTCGAACTGAATTATTTCTCCGATAATAGTTCGAATACCCACCATCATCATCACCATCACCACCACAGTAATCAGCATCAGCATTCACAGCAGAGTAATCATAATCATCACAACGGCGAGCTACAGCCAAGTCATCACAGTCACCCACATCACGGGCAACAGCCAACCCAGCAGCCACATCATCCCGAAAGCACGTTTGGCGATAGTTTCAAAAATGTTAACGCGCCTCATTATACGAGTGTGATTGTAGAGCCGCAACACTTTATAGCCAACGAGTTTGTGCACTAGGGTCGGCTAGATGTTTGTACCTAAAATCCCCCCCAAGACGCTAGAATTCAAAACGCATACATAGCTTAGGTGTTAAGGTTCATGCATTTTTATTTTTGTCTTATTTCGAAGTTTTCTTATAAAAATTTATATTATTTTATGGTTTCTTGTTACATCGATTTATATAATGAAAAATTGTAAACTAACACGTATTTCTTAAGTATTTATATTTAATTTAGTTTTAACCTCATACACACATTGTCGTTTATATATATATATAAGAACTAATTGTTAAAAAAGAAAACAAGATCCAAATTCGGTATACATACATGTAAATATACATCCATCTATATATTTATTGAACAAATAATTTGTTTCTTTTATTAATTGTTTGGTTAACTTTGGTATACATAGTAGCAGTTATGAACGGTTGAGGGAACATTTCTTAGTACCTAACAGAATAACACCTATTTGCCATCTACACATATAATATCATGGCAGGCGTCATGTGCTCTAACAATTGGGATAACTTTAAGCTAGGTCACTAACTTGCAGCTCAGCTATGTGTATTTGCATAAAATGAGAGACTAGTGTCAAAGAGGCTTGTCAAGAAGGAGAGGAAGTACGAAGTACTTTACAAAACTCATCAAACTTGCTGTACTGTAGTTAGTGCGTCGGAACTACTGAGCTAGAAGATTGAATTTCGACTTTCAGACAACACTAAAAGTTATTTCACGGTGCCACCAGCCGCGAGCGTCTGACAAACATCCAAGAGTATAATAGTCATGAAAAGCTTCTCACACGCCATTAAACAGATAGCCCCTCGCATTCGTATAAAGAATATAACACGCACAACGCGAACGGTTGTGAGCTTGATCCTGGGTCCCTTACGGACCTGTATCGCCAAATATTTGGCGATTTTGAATTTTGAAAAATTCTTGCAAAAGAAAGAATACACCCTTGCTGCATTTGTAGACATTGAAGGCACCTTCAATGGCGTTACTGACATCACAAATGTGCTGATTGGTAGTCAAAGAGTAGAAATGATTCCCTGATAGAAAGGAGAGAAAAATACTACTGCCGATCTGGAATTAGTGCATGACGGTATTTTAAACCGTAAATAAAGTTCTACAGCATCGGTCTTAAGACCGAGCCTTATAGCGCCTTTTCTCCGGATACGTTTTCTTCACATTTTTTGTTGTGTTCTGTATTTAGTACAGGTAGTACTCTCTGTCGAAAATAAACCTTCACAATTTCCCTGATATACAAATGTACATATAATCCAAAATTACTATCCACATGGATCAAACATTTGATTCACCTTACCCTCAATACCAGCTTCTTGTCAAGTGTCCTTCTCTGGAATCTGGTAGTCAGTGGGATTGCTATTGCAGCCTCAGGTAAACACCCGAATGCTCTCCTTCTGCTCACCAGATCGGCCTCCAAATGAGAACTTCTTACAGAATCCTCTTGGGATTAATAGCACCAGTCATTTCTTTACAGAAAATGCAAAATGTAATATATATATATTGTATGGCGTGACTGTTTAATGGACAGCTCTTAATAAAGCCTTACACCTAATTCAATTAGTAAAACTACAAAGATCTGCATTTGCGTGTATTAGTGGTGCACTAAGAACTATTCCGTCTGCAGCATTGGACATTATGCTTCATCTGCCCCCTTAGATGTCCAACAAACAGTGGTGCTGTTATTCCGCTGACTCCTCCTCGATCCGCAACCCCGATCTATCAAACTTTAGTCATGAAACATAGACTATTCCCCGTCGAAACTGAGATTTGAATGTAACCGAACGAGCATCTCTAATCGCCGTGCATGAGGCAACGATGCCACCTTGGGTGGTAGTTCAGTCTACTTCTACACATACATTCTACTTCTAAGACCGAAAACGGGATGGGTTGTGGTGCCTCTGCATTTGCATTTCAGCTAGGATAAGGCTTCATTGATCGCCATGATTTCCGCCTGAAAAACGCTACAATGAACTGGAAGGCGGAAAGAGAGACTCAGACTGAGCTTATCGGAGAAGACACCACAACCCATCCGCTCGTCGGTCTTAGGAGAACTGTCCTCAGGAGAGTGAGCAGTGACCCATTCACTACGGTAAGGGATGCTTGTGAGGAAATTTCGGGAAAATAACAAGGTCAGTGGGGTGAAGTCAGTGTCTTTTAGGGTAAAATTGAGGAGATTGATGATTGAAGTGAGGACCTCATGATAGCTAGTCGGATAGCCGCATTCGTAGTGAATTGCTTACCAAGAATATCTAAGTGGAGTGTAATGTCCATCGCTGCTGAGAAAGAAGTTCTCAGTGCCCCACTGATGCATACGCATGCAAATCCTTGCATCGTAGATAAGAGATTGAGGGGAGTAGACCTATTAAAAGGCGGTCACCAGACGATCACGCCATAGAGTAGTATAGGCCCAATAATGGACAGGTACATCTAGCGTATGATATGAGGTTGAAACCCCCAGCTCCTACCGATGGCATTTTTTACAAGAGTATAGAGCCACAGTTGCCTTCTTTACTCATTCAAGTAGATTGGCTTTCTAGTTTAGCTTCCTATCCAAACTTAGTCCCAAGTTCTTTGCATTGTCTTGAAAAGAGAGATTGGAGAGAATAAGGGGAACTTCATATTTCCTCAAAAAGAAGACAAGTTACTGGGCCTGGTCTGCATTTTGAGGTCCATCTACTAAGTAAGATCTAGTAATCTGTAGGAGAGCGCATTGGGGGATTTCCCTGAAAGTATCAAGGTGTTTTCCGGAGGCGGTGATAGCAATGTCATCTGGATAGGCAACCACTTTGCATCCAGTCCTTTCTATGTCCAATAGCAGCCCATTGACCACGTGATTCCATAATTCCTTGCTATTCAGTGATTTTTCAATGATGCGCACTAACGAGTGCAAGGCTGTCTCGACTGATTTACCTTTGTAGTACGAATGCTGTCATAGAGTAATGTAACACTCGCAGGTCTATTGCATTTATACTCTGAATATTGCCTGGTTTGGCGATAGAGATCAACAAGGTTAAATTGTATTTACCTTTTCCTTAACTCTCTTGAGCATGAATTATTGAAAATAAAGAAGATTTATCAAAAAAATAAAAATATAATATATATATAAATAAAAAATAAATAATAAATAATGAATTATTTTCTCTTTAGAACACAACCGCTGTTTTCGAATATGCTTCAGTTTCGAATGCATCCATTTTATGTTCGAATTCGGAACTCTAGTAATCGAGTCTCGATTCGATGTGAACACAAAAATGAAGTTCCACCATCTTTCTTTTTCCGTAAATCCACATAGAAGTGACAAGGTGAGAAAATTTTTGTCAAATAATTTCACAATTTATAGAAATTTGTGGTGTCTATTAAATTTATTAACGTTCTGTGTCCGTCTGTTCATTCATTTGTGATAAAATTTGTGCTCCTACACGCTTCTTACTAAGCTTAAACTGTTCGAGAAATTTTGCACGTGTTCTAATAGTGAAACTCTGCTTCCATTTACAGAATTTGCCACAAAGTAGCCAATATGCAACTCTTTGTACGCGGTTTGGATAGTGTTGAGACCCTCGAGGTCTCCCAAAATGACACAATTGCCTCTGTTAAGGTAAGTTTATCCGCCCGCCGATAACATTCAATTCCAACCAAAAAAAAAAACCGAATCCAATTCCAATGTATTTTTTCAATTTCAGGCTCAACTCACTCAGTTGAAGGGACTCACAGAGGAGTTCGTCCTTAACTGCGAAGGAAACGCTCTAGACAACGATGCTTGCGTCAGCAGTCTGTCATCCTTCGAGTTGGATGTGACAGTACCACTTCTTGGTGGTAAAGTGCACGGTTCATTGGCTCGTGCCGGTAAAGTTAAGGGTCAGACCCCAAAAGTGGAGAAACAAGAAAAGAAGAAGAAGAAGACCGGACGCGCAAAGAGGAGGATCCAGTACAACAGGCGTTTCGTCAACTTTGTGCATGGATTCGGACGTCGTCGTGGCCCCAATGCTAACTCTTCTTAAATGTTTTTTTTAATCATTAAAGAATAAAAACATTTTTTAATAAATACGCCTAACAGTGAAGGAGTTTTTATTATTGATGGTGATGTATCAGTGACTGGCTAAGTGGTTCGTAAGTGGGTACACATTCATTAGTGAAATGTTATCTGGCACTCGTGTCTAACAAGTGGGCAAATGCAGGGGAATTTTCCACAGATGCACGGCGTTAATTGTTTGATTTTGCAATAGGCAGCTACTAGCTCGACATATGATGAAATAAGAAAGTATTTCAAATGTAATTCAAAATGCTCGTGGAATGGGCGTACTTAGGCTCTGTTACCAACACTTGTTCTCAAGTTTGTTTACGATAATGCCGTTGATTTCTAACTCAGCGAGATCCCCTTGGTTTCGATTTTATTAAAATGCTTGACGCTATCTGATTCCGGGCCAGGTTTTCTTAATAGAAAGTCCTGCATATTCCCGTAAATTACGCGAGTGTTGTCGATTTGAAATCTTTGAATCGCATGCTTGCATTAGTAAGTGGCTGTTTTGATTGCAATCACCGACTCAGCACTTTCAAGGTAGGTTGTGTGAGTTTAGTGAACCCTTGGTTCTATCACCGAACGCAAGCAAATACCCTAAGCATTTTGCTGGCCAAGAGAAAGGAGCAACTATCTTGTTACATCATGGGGATCGTCAACTTAGTCTAATGTTTAATGCCTTCTTAATGCATGTTGCAGTAAAATATGGGGGCGTTGTCGATTTGAAACCTTTGAATTACGTACTTGGATTAGTAAACCTGTACGGTGGCTGTTTTGATTGCAATCACCGGCTCAACACTTTGAAGGTAGCGTTAAGCGAACGTTCTGTCCCCTAACGCAAGCATAGGCATTCTTCTGGCCAAGAGAAAGGAGGAACTTTCTCCTCGTTACATCATGGGGAACGGCAACAACACCTGCGGACCATCATGTTCGGAAACCTGCAAACCGTTTCAATTCTCTCCAACTCATTCCCAATGTCCATCATTGCTGCTCAACCGTTCTGCGTCACGTATGCTTAGGGTGACGTACTCTTCTCCCGGATTGAGTAAGTATTCTATTGCATGGATTGTTTGACAACGGAATTTTCTTCGCGCTGCAGGGTATGACTAATCCATTTCCATTTTCTTCGTTGGATTATGATGTTTGTAAGTAGGTTCCTGACCCCTCCTCGTATAAAGCTGTTCGTCGAGATGCGATTAGGCCAGAAAATTCTAACGATGAAGCGTAGAAGGTTTACGAAGATTTGCAGCTTACAAATGACAATGGTGGTGATTTTCCAAAGACGTACCCATATATTTAGTATCACGGATTCAAGATTGGAGGGGAACAGTTCCAACTTAGTTTTGGTGCTGTATATACTACTCTTCCAGATTTTTCATAGCATTAAGAAAGCAACTTTGGCCTTGCCAATTCTGCTGCTAGACGTCATCTCGGGGCCACTATATGCTGACAACGAAATATCCCGACGAGGGTTCTTTGGTGGTACTGACAACAAAAATCGCCGACATTAGGGCGCACCAATGAATCTCGTTAAGTAGGTATGTTATTCACACCGAAACGCGATGAATACTGGAAAATATCGCCGGCTACTATGGTCAGTATCAAAAGAGAAGATATCTATCTGACCTCAGAAAAATAAAAGAGGAACCCTCTAACCAATATCGTCACCGGACACTGTGCAATAGGTCGGAACCTAAACATACACAAAAATGTTTCTCATTATCTGGTGACATTTTTCTGTTCACAAACAGTGCTCCAGTGCAATAGGCAACGCGATATATATGTATGTAGGTGTAGGAGTATTTATAATGTATTATAGTATAGTATTTATATGTATTATAGACAGTTAAACAAAACTGGTACCGTAAAATTACAATCAATTAATATTTTTATTGCTGGACATAACATAGACATTACATTTTCAATTTACTAAAGTGCGAATAAAATATTTCCCAATTTTTTAAAATTTAGGTAGAGTATTGGCTTATGTTCTGTCTCTTTGAAAAATAAAACATCTGGCACCAGTATTCGCATGAAAGTAGAACTAAAGCAAACGAAAATCCTGTAAAACAATAAAAATTGAATTATTTCTTTTAAACATAATTTAAGAACGTCTTACCGATAAGCAGCACAAGAAAACATCCTTGCATATCAGTTAAGTTAACTTTATGATTAGTTATTTGCCTGAATATTCCTCTGCCATTGCATTTATCCATCAATGGCAGGTTTATCTTGTGCCAACGATCCAGGAAACCCATTTGATGGAGGCGTTTTAATTCATCATTAACAAGTGAGATGTAAGGGCTGTTAACTGGCATCAAAAGTCCAATTTGTTCCTCAACAAAATCATCTTTGCCTAACAAAACATATAATATGTGTACAAATTTATATTTAAAATGGATTAGGAAGGATCTACTTACCTAATATAAATTTACACTCCTTGTCCTTTTCAAAATGTTTTTGAATGGTTAGCTGCAAATTTATTCGCCAGTCTATGTTGATGCGTTCGCCTTTCTCGACTGCTGCTATATTTTCTGTACTCAAATTGTTGTAAATTATCGCTCTGTCCATAAACCTTTTAAAGTCATTTCGGGTTGAGATCTGGTAGAGAAATTGATACAAGTTTATAAACTTATACATATCTTGTGATTTAGTAGAACACTGGTAAATAGAATTGTTAAATTAACGAAAGAGTTTAATTATTCTGCAGAGTTATTAGTATATATGGACTTTGATAAGTAAATAACTACTAATATATCTCAATCAACTTGCTACGAAAAACACGTTACACGGAATTTGAAAACAATAATATCAAATTGTGAATTGGTCATATAAAAAAATTCGAGTAAAAATTGAGGTATAATTTTGGGATGATAGGAAACAAAAATTTATCATTGCAGCATATGTCTCAGGCTGAATGTGTTTGGTTCAGCAAAATGTGCATACACATTACTACAGGAATCAACATGATACAATCCCACTGTATCGAATTACAGCTTATTTTACAAGGTAGGTAAAGGTTACATTCCAATTACAGTACAACATTGCTTGAGATAATTACTACAATACAATTTAGTCACTAGGATCACAGGATACACATCATTGGCTTTGATTTATATTTGTATCTACAGGGAACCTGATCTGATGCAGAATAATGAATAAGAACATTGATCTGGGAAAATAAAGTGCATTACAAAGCAATCTATATAGCAATCACAGTCAAAACCCTCACTGTAAGCTGGGCATCTTTCTCTACTACACGTAGACTGAGTTATTTTGGATTTCTTTAAATCAACATGATAGCAATGTTTACTTTTGGTTGAAGTTTTAGCGGCCAATCCGAAAACATTCTGACATCAATAGTTCTTAAACCACCAATGGGATGGGTTTACAATTATACTATAGGTGATTTAAACTTTTTCTAAACCACCGGCTGAGTGTAGTGTATTCTATTCAAAGAACATCAACATTCAAGAACATCTAAAAGGAAATACATATTGGTTGTAGGTACTTAATGTGCTAAAATAAAGAAGGTATGTACCTATTTCAAAACCGCAATGGTATAGATTGACGATTAATCACCTTCACGATCTCTAAGTGCCATGAGAAGCCAAAAAGTGTCTAAACCTTTATGGATCAGGTGCAGGTATTAAAAGAACGAGGACCAGCTTTCCTTGTCATCTCGAACACGTGAGAGCTGGGATTCGAGAACTCTCTTGGCTGGAGCGTTGTCATCCATTCGATGTAGTCGATGTGCAGTGACCTTCCGGACGAAATTCGCATCTCAGTACAGCTTATAGATTGAAACTTCTCCTTCATTCGCTTTCCTTGCATATGAGGACTGAATATTCGATAAAGTATTTTTTTCGAAGGAGCCCGAGGTAGGTGAACCTTTTAATTACCTCGAAGTTAGAGCTGCTGATACTGACGTTTTCCCTGGGAACGCCTGGTGATGTTGATACAGTTTGCACATCACAGCAGCTGGAGTCACTTGTGAAAGATAATAACTTTTGTGTTGACACCAGCACTCCTTATTATCTGCTCCAGAACTAAATTGAAGAAATCTTATGACGGAGTAACTCCTTGCCAAAATCTGGTGCATGTCTGGAAGAGTTTCGAAGTAGAACTTCCAAATTGAACTATGTACACACCACGTATTATCTAGCGTAGCGCGGGATCAACTTTTTCGGGATCCATATTGGTAAGTGCCAGATATCTTATACGCAATACGTAGGTTGGTTTAATGGTAGAGGGGATATAGAGCTGACACTTCAGTCGTCGGCCATACTTTACAAATGATCTGATTCATGCTCCTAATGAGAATATTGCCTTCATATTTAAAAGTTCTCTTTTTGCCGTATCACTCTCTCCGTTCAGTACCTTTTGGAAGTGCTGCTTAAATACAACTACAAATTCCCTTCGTGTTGGGATGTGTTCTGGAGTTGAAGCCTTCGGTGGCTTAGGTAGGTAGGTATGTAGATTGAGGAGATCACTGCATCTATAGGAGTGCAGCCTCACTCGGATGTCAACAGATCCATTGTGTTCACCGTTGTGGCCTGTGAGGATATCTATGAGGATAATCAGCTGTGGTCTGTGTAGCGACAAAAATTCTCTAGTCCTTTTGTTATATTGGGCCCATTGGCTGCCTCGTTCGTGTGACTCGACACCTCTGGACTTTCATGGTCCTAAGCAACAAGCCAGATACTCCCGACAACCTCAGGACCAACATCGAATGCCAAATTCCCAGCATATCGACCGATTTATATATGTATTTTCTCGTCCAGACGTTTACGTTAATGACATTTGAATGATGTTGTATTCCACAATTAACCAATGCTATGTACTTCAACCCAAATTTATTGAATTCTCAACCACAAGCTGTTTAAAAAAAGAAAATGGGTCGCTTCTAATGAAAAACCTTTTACTTTATCGACATAGTTGAAGGTCAGGGGTCGAATCGCGTCCTCCGTGAACGGATCGGTAATCGTACGAATACAAATTCCGTCACACGTCATACGAATGAACGTATTGGGATTATGTCCTGCGAAAGCAAATTTCCAATTTGTCATACCGGTTGTACCAGATTAAAAGTTAGAATCGTTATAGTTTGAACTTCAAATATATGTCATTTGAGAGTGAAATTCGGCAAATGATAATTTTTCTTTTCCCGGTGCTATTCTTTTATCTTAATTCATCAGATGAGAGTGAAATCGATGAAAAAATAGTTCGAATACAACAAAGAGATACTAGCAATCCACTGTCCTTATCAAATAAAGCGTAAGAACAATTTGAAGTACTTTTCAAAACTCATTGCGTAAATATAATTTTTATTTACAGATTTATCAAAAGGTTCAGACTGAGTAATGTGGGAGACAGACTGCTTGTATTGATACCATGGTATGAATATCATGGTATAGTGAATACCACAACCCCTGACAGACTGCATTTCGTAAGGACGCTTTCCAATACGTATTTTCAATGGTTCAATTCAGTGCCCAATTGCCCACTGCAGTGCCTCCTGTGTTTCAATTAGCAGCAGCACTTTCGCTTTTAGCAGCAACACTGCGTCGGGTATCAACACTGCGTCGGCAGTGACTACCTAATTGGGATGTGTCACAGCAAGCTTCTCAAAACAAACGTTCTACGTGCTTGAGGAGATAGAAGAAAAATTATAAAATCTTCATATGTATCTTATTTAAGTCAGCAGATTCAGCCGGATGCAAAGAATATTTTATGGATGCGGCTTTCCCTTGGCAACTGTTTGGGAGCAAATTTTTTGCCAAATTTGGGTGCTCATTCATGTATTCCACCTTAATAATTTTTTGCGCTGGATTTATTTTATTCACGTTTGTCCTAAAGAAATGTTTATTATGATTTAACTTAAATTTTTTTAATTATTCTCCCCCGACAACATATGTATACGATCAGTGGCAAGCAATCGAATAACACTTTGACTGAACGAGCATGTTCATGTACTCGTTTACGGAATTCGTGATGCCAAATTACGTTAATTTGCATACGTTCACGGATGTCATGATCCCAAATACACACATTCCGTTCACACGTTACTCGTTTACGAAGGACGCGATTCGACCCCTGGTTTGTACGGATCTCTAGGACTGCATTCCAAAAATTCTGTGGTAGGAATAAGGTCCACATTTGTTAATACATATGTAAATCACATCCCTAATAGGGTTACTGACATTATTAAAGATGTACTCATTCAAGACAGATGGATGTTCTTCTTACTCGTAATTATCTTTTCACAAAAACATGCGATGCAATGTGCAATTTGGAAACAGTTCCTCTGAACTATTGCAAACATGTACTGGATTTTGGCAAGGAGATTTGCTATTATGGGACTTCTTCAATCTTGTGCTGAAACAGAAAGTGTACAGGGCAGGTGTTAACACAGAATGCACTATCTTCAACAAAATCAGTCCAGCTGCTGAGATACGCAAACCCAGCACTTTTATGGCAATTGAAGAACAGGCGAAATGAGTTAGCCCTGAAGTACAAGAGAACAAAACCGTAAACAAACAAAGAAGCATCTGTCCACCGTCTAGAACAAAATTTCACTGTTGGTAACAGTAACTTCGAAGTGGTTAAGGAGTTTACCTACCTCGGAGTAAATATCAACTCCACGAATGACACCTTAGTGGAGATTTGGCGAAGACTTACCCTAGGAAATCGCTGCTACTTCAGTTTGGCGAAACTAATGGGTTCAAAACTCCTAACTCGGAGGACGAAGTGCATGCTTTACAAAACTTTGATCCTGTCAGTTCTGCTATATAGAGCAAAGGCTGGACGATAAGCAGGAAAGCAGATCAGATATTGAACACTTTTGAGACAAAAATTCTTCGTTGAATATTCGGTCCCGTATGCGATAAGGGCGAATGGAAGAGAAGATACAACCGCGAACTCTATGCGAAAACACGTCGACTACATTGGGTCAGCCACATCGAGCGAATGGACATTAATGCTCCAGGAAAGAGGATCTTCGAATCACAGCCCCCAGTTTCGAGACAATTAAAGAATCAAGCTATCGCGAATGCCAGAGCGCTTTGTCTAGACAACTGGAAACAGCGTGCTCGGAATAGGAATGGAAGGCTCCCGGGTCTATGGCAGAAACTCTTCACTAGTCTGGAGCCCGTTCAGTAAGTAACTAAGTAAGTAGGAAGGCGTAAAGTATGTAGAATGTGTTGCAAACTGACCACTCTAATGTTCTGACGAGACAATGGGGCACATGTTGCGAGTAGTTATCTTTCATTGTTTTTAAGAGCGAACCACCATAGCAAGCATTTGAGGTTCTACAGAGGTACGAACAATATGAATGAGATTTGGTTACAACCGTCGCTAATTTACGTAAAACTGACTTTCCTCACGGAACTTAGAGAGTATCTCCTTAAATCTCAAACAGAAACAACTCCTAAACATCTTACCGTAGTGTACTTTTCGAAAAACGTTCCATTCCTCAACCCAAATTGATCAACGTCCTTGTGTTTGAATGTCTGAAACAAGTAATCAATACCAGGTTGAAACTTGGGAAATGTCAGAAACGCAACCAAATTTCCACAGTACGTGGTCACTAAAACAATCACAGCTATCCACCAAACACCGACAATAAGTCTACCACTGTCCGCTTTCGGTAGATACATTCCTCCTACAAAGACAATAATTGATTACGTCAGAAGTTAATTGACTTATAAATGTACATGTATAAAATTTCAATTACCTTGTTGTAGCAGCGCTCCATAGACATACCAAAAACAGCTATTTATCTTGCATAAGCCTTTGGTGCGCAATTCCTCGATTGGCACGAGGATATTTATCAAGTACAGCAGTGGGGCTGTAATCAACAACATTCCAGTAAGCGAAGCCCATGTCTTGCATGTAAAGACACAATTTCGAAATTAATTGATACAAAAATAGTTCCTAATTGCCAATTTCTCAATTATACCTCTATGGTGAATGGGGCCGTAAATAAGTAGATCCGGCTCACTTCATCAGGTCGCCGTGACACGAACGTGTATTTTTGTACGCTGATAAGATGTGTGTAGTTGAAGGGTTTCGAGTTTGGTTCATCGATGGTAGATGCTACGGCAGCTATGAAAAACTTAGGACTTGGCAATTGACTAAGCGACTTATTTATTGGTTATTAAAATTGATTACCTTATTTTTATGTAAGAGTTCTATGACCGAATAGGGAATTGTGTGTGTCAGGCTGCCATTAAGATCTGAAAGCGACTTTGAAAGGAATTGGTTAGTGTTCTTATTAATAAAATTAAAAGTTGTAATGAAATATGTTTAATGCAATTTTATTCCAAAACTAGACGGGAAGATTATCAGTACTGCACTATGGTTTCCAAAACGACAGACGCTATCGCAGTCCGAATATCTTTAATAGAGTAGTGTCGATAGGTCCTGATAGTGTCCTAGGAAGACCGATTAGTCGAAGTATAGGAACAGTGTAGAAATATCTGTACTTCGCAGATCCTCTGTGTCTATCCCAATAATATCCATAAGCTAGATACCCTTGTAGAGGATTTAACTGACACCCTTAATCTTGCAATGTCAATCTCCAGCTCAACCAGTAAACATAGGGGTAAGCCCAGACCTCATTAGTGGAGTAAGGAGGGTTCTAAACTTAGGAGTATCTGCAGACGGCTCGTTAACCGGGGCAAACAGTCTCGTGACTCTCAATCTTGAACCTTGTATAAAAAGGCCGTAAGAAAACCAACGTCAATCTTGGAGACTCTTTTTTGGTAAAATAGAAGAGGTCTGTGAGGGATCAAAGCTCAGAAAGGTCCTAGCTTCCTTCTCCAGGTCCCCTAGTCTTCTGTTGAAAGAGAATGGTTTCTGGATAACTTCCAGTTTCGAATCCTTCCCTAGCTGCCGCAATGACATAGTGGATCCTATAGAAATGCCTTTAACATTTGCGCCATGCAGCTCTATGAATCTTATTATTTAGAGCAAAATTCTTTGCGCAAGCCATTTAAATCAGCAGGGCCAGATGGTATAATATCCGCTGAAATCCACACTCTTATCCTTCCCTGGGTGATAGTACTCTTCAGAGGGCACTTACGAACCTACGAGTTGCGCTGTCACTTGGCGTCTTGGTTAACTAACTGTTGACAAACAGGGTTAACAATTGAAAGCTGGGCGACGCCGTATTTTGAAAGTTCGTAAGTAGGGGGCAGTCTCTAAGGCGGGATGTTTTCTTTTCTTCTTTTGAACTTAGCGGTGAATGAACTGCTTTTAATTCGGGAAGATGAAGTCTATAAGGTAATTGCCTGTGCGGACGACGATGATATAGCTATTTTGGGTAAACACCTCAATACGCTCTACGACCTTCTGCAAAATGCTCTTTCTAAACCTCATTGGAATAAAGGCAGCGGGCTCGGTGTCAATCCTTAAAAAAAACAGAACTTGTCCTCTTCACTGCGAAATACATAAGTTTGAATTTCAATCCTTCAAAATTATGTGGTATTAGCTTGCCATTTTCTCTTAAAGCAAACTGTAATGGGTTTCATAATCGATAAGAAACTTAGCTGGAACCTAATATCCTAGATCGTGTATAGAAAGACACTACATAAAAGTCGGCTTGCTATACATCAGTGGAGCACTAAGAACCACCCCAACAGCGAGCGGCTCTGGATATTTTGTTCCACTTGCCACCTATAGATATCTATAGTAGATACGCAGTGGCTTGTGCAGCCACTCGTTTGAAGGCTATATCTCTGTGCTGTAGTCTAGGTAATGGACACTCCTCTATTCTTAATGATGTTGGATTCCTCCCGTAAGACACCGGCTACGTGCTTCCACAACTTTTCGACAAGAACTTCAAAACAAGTATCCTCTCAATCCTGTCGCTTCAAAACACTGGATCCATTTGTTTCTTTACGGACGGAACAAAAACAAAATCGGGAGTAGGAGGGGGTGTCTTCTCCAACGATCTAAACATAAGTATCTCTTTCCGCCTTCCCAACTATTATAGGCTTTTCCAGGAGGACATCATGGCGATAAAGGAAGCCTTGTCGTGGCTGAAGTATAGTGCGATATCTAATCCGGATATCCTTATTTTTACGGACAGTCAGTGGAATTCTGAAATCAGTATCCTTCGGCGTGAAGGCGGGAAAACCATTAGGGACCAAATTGACTGGGATCTCTACAAGAGCAGTCTTAGGAGATTTAAGTTAGAGGTTAAAAAATCACAAAGGGTCTCTTATCCCATCTCTTCTGTGATACTATAAAAAGGACAAGTGACTCGTTTTGGATTAAGAAAATTTTATCCAAATCTCAAAATATTCCAAGTAACATTAAGGGATCAGATAGAAACTGAACCAGCAAGGAAACTTAGAACTTCTATGGATATCCATTTTCCCTGTAACAAAACAGAGGTATAACATTCTCTAAATAACCACAAATGAGTTTAATTTCTAGTTCCAGAGGATGTTGTCATGCCCAGGAAACTACAGTGGGTAGTGAACAGCTTCCTCTCGTATAAATCTTCTGGTATCGATGGTATCTTCCCATTGGAACTATAACAGGGTTTTACTAAATTAAATCACTTACTCCATCCACATTAACTTTAGAACTTGTTTGTACTTTGCTTATACATTGGAGAAAGGTCAGAATAGTTTTCATACCAAAAGCCGGTAAGATCTCCCACGCATCCTTTAAAGACTTGTGTGAGATCAGCGTATCATCCGTTCTTCTTCTAAGAATACTGGAAAAACTAATCGACTGGATAGTAAACTCTTATCGATGTACGTGTATTACAATGGAAAATCGGTAAAGACTGCCTTGCATTGGTTGGTAGGAACCGTTGAGAAATCTTTTGAGCACAAGGACTTTACTGCAATGCCTCTTCTTCATATTGTGCGAGCTTTCAACATTGACCAAAACAGAAGCTATATCTGCTCCACTTCTGAATCTGGAAGTGAATGAGATACTCAGGAAAGTTCCTTCTTACAATTAGAGATCTGATGAAGTCTGCTTTAAATGAAATTGCATTGCAATTGGAGACTGAATATTGAAGACCGTGCCAGGCCCCGATTGCCCTTTATACAGGTAGAAAGGCCCTGGGCCGAAACTGGGGTTTTTACGGCTGCATTATCCACTATATGTGAATACACGACAGTCGTCAATAGATCAATAAAGTTACAATTGTAAACTGCGAAACTGGTTACTCTGCCATTTAAACCGTATGGGAAATCAGCATGTATAGATCACGGTGCTAACATCCGGTTCTTTCCTTTGTAGTATGACAATGGATCTTCTTTTTGGTCTAAGTGTAATTTGGCCTCCGCGGTCAATAAAATAAATCAATAAAAATAAAAAAATAGAGTTGATAGAAAATAGTAACTTTATTTAAATATTTTCGTCAACCAGTAACAACCACTACGACAGTGCCATCACCGGGACCTGCCACGATTTCATTCGAAGGTGCAATGAGTTGAGCTTGCGGAGCTGCGCTTATGGCTCCTATTAAAGCAATAATAATGGCAATCACAAGAATTAAAAGTTTCATTTCGTTGAATAAAGTTTTGTTCTGTACGTAGACTTAAATGTTTTTGAAGTACAATCTCAATGAGCTGGTGCATTTTATACTCAAACAAGAGGTACCAAATTCATTTTGGATAACAGGATATCTTATATAAATATTGTCCACCTTGTTTGTTATTTAATAAATATATTTGCAATTAAATATACCAAAATATTTATTCTGTGTCGAAATGTCTGAGTAAATATATATTTTGTAATTGTGTGATTATGGAAATGCCGGAAATGGATATTGTGAATATGATGACATTTTTCATTTTACTCATTTTACTGACATGTGAGAAGAGCAAAATTAATCGTTACATATTTTATTCATAAAGGTAAATTGTATAATATTTGGAATAACCTAGAACGAATAAAATCTAGAATGGAAACATTTCGAAAATCAATTTTATGAATATCGAATGGAACAAAATCTAGAAAGTACAAAAATCTCAAATGACTAGCAAAATCTTCCGCCTTGTGTTGAAGTTTATTATGTAGATCCTGTTTAGCGGGAGGCTTTTAGCTGATCGGAGTTAGTATGGAAGTATTGCACCCAGAGTAATCTGGCAACAGATGCTTACATATTTAAAAACTAACTTCACTGTGATAAATATTTCAGATAATAAATTCAAGTGCATTAAAACATAATTCTCGTATGCATGATATCATTGTTCGTGATAAGGAAATCATTTGCAATCACCCTTCTAGAAACAAATTATGATTACAGCTGTTGCAATTATTCTAGTATGGCAAATGGAAAATGATCACGTTAATCGTTTGTTTCAACCAAAGATCTGTCGATCCTTAAGTTACATATATCCAAAGTAGGCCTATGGAATTCAGTACTGGGTATGCAGGTTTAAATCGTGCCAGCAGACCAGATTAAAATTATAAAAACACAATAGATTTGACAATACATAGTAACTTTATTCAAACATTTTCTTTAACCTGTCACAACAACGACAACAGTACCATCACCGTCAATACTATCACTTAGTGCAGGTGCCCGTGCAATAGGTTGTGGTAGCGGAACCGCGCTAATGGCTCCAATTAAAGCAAAAATAATGGTGAATACTAGAAATAAAAATTTCATCTTATTGGATAAAATGCTGTTCTGTTCGTAGACTAAAACGTTTTTGATATAGACTGGTAATTTTCTAACCCCTTTTATACCCAATATAAGGCACCAAATATTTTTAAATAAGAGAACCACTTGTTTAAATATTGTGTGCATAGTTAACTTTTAGTCAAGTTATTTACAATTACTGACAAGCTTATAGGTATTTATGTATGTACATATGTATACTGTTATTAATAAAAATATTTGTTCTACGCCAAAACATCTGAATTTATATTTGTTTTGTTATTTTTTGTGGTAAAAAATAAGCAATGGTTAGCAGCACATGATAAAAGTCATAAAATTAATATCATCAGTACACATACATATGTATGTACCTACCTTTAAGAAAATAAGGGAATCAAAAGTGGTAGCAAACAAGCTTAATTCGTAGCTTTTGCAATAAGGAAGATACCAATAAAATATATTTGCACCGATTTTAAGTCAAATATTTGGTAACCGAACTGAACACCAGTTTTTTGTTTCCTTTGCTTTGTCTTCATTTTAGGGAAATTTATGGTCTTTTGTGAAAAGAATCAATGCTCTTGGCCCAATTGACTAGTTTATTGAGAGCAGATTGTGTAACTTGAGCTAGTATCTACAGATATTCGATTGATATCAACATAAAGACGTCATCTGTGTAAGCAATCTCTTTCTATCCAGTTCATCCCATTTTGAAAAAAGCTTCCTTTAGAACTAGATTCTAAGTAAAGGGGGTGATTCCTTTTGGAGTGCCTGTTGCTTTACAGAGTCATGATGGAAGTTGAGAATAGGACAAGAATACTTTAGACGAATATTATGCATGAGCCTGAAAGTATTGACAAGACAAACGATGATATTGCTTAGATTCTCGGAAAAGCTAAGGAGAATGCGTGTCTATAAAGACGAGGAAAAGTAAGAAGAAACCTCCATGGTGGACAAAGAAACTATACAACATTAAGAAAGAAACCAGAAGACTTTTCAATGTAGCAAAATACACAAAAACGGATAGGGACTGAGAAATCTACATATCCAGACAAATAAAATTCAAGACAGAGACACAATGAACAAAAACTTGTGCATGGAGAATTCTTTAATGAGGTACTACTGAGAGTGAGTACAACTAAATCGGCTAGACTTCGAAAAGTCTGGGCTCTCTTAAAGACTCTAACGCCTACTGAACTGAATCATGGAATGAAACGCTTGAGCTCCTAATGAACACTCATTTTAAGGGATGCACCTCAATACAATGCAGTACAATACAGAACGCACAGGTCCAGGGACAATGATAACGGAAGAAAGGATAAGATGGGTTATTAATTCCTTCTCACCATACAAATCTCTGGGAACAGATAGCATCTCCCCTAGAATGCTACAAACATGTGAAGAACTTAAAACCCCACATATGAAAAATATTTTTCTAAATAGTCTAACTTGGAGATATATACCAAAATCATGGTGAGAAGTTAAACTCAAACCTCACTTGATTTGAAAACATTCGAAAGGCTCATTGATATTTACATTCGAAGTAAACTAAATATAAAAGCAATATCTCCGGCCCAACATGTTTACGCCAAAGCGAAAATTGTAGAAACAGCACTCCACAGTGTCCTCAGTATCGCGGAGAAAACACTGAAGGATAAAGCATACACTCTAGCTGTTTTTCTGGATATCGAGGAGGTTTTCAATAATGGTCAAACTGATGCAACAAAAAAAGTGCTAGTAGACCTTAATGTGAACAACATCATTATCAACTGCATTATGTGCATGGTGAAACCAGACAAATAGGCTCAGAACTAGGTGCCAAATAAATCATGGTGTCAGCTTCCAGAGGCACTTCTCAAGGTGGGGTTCTATTGCCTTAAAACGATAAATCTTAGTTTACCTAATATTAAATGAAATCAAAGCTGTAGTATATGTGGATGACTTAGCACTGCTAGCGATAGGAATATTTCTGTCACCTCTTAGTGATCAGATACAAAACGATTTATCAATGGTTAATACCTGGAATTGCGGTTAACCACTAGAAGATAGAATTGATCATTTTTACCAACAAAAGGAAATTACCGGAGTCTAAAATGCCATTAATTGAAACGCTTCCGCTAAAAATTTCCGACTACATCAAGTATCCTGGACTCAACTGGAACCTCAATGTGAAGGAAAGGAAAAAAAAGCAATGATACCATACCATACCTGCAAGAGGATATATGGCAAAACCTGAGTTTCTAGTTCCAAAATTATCATGTGGCTTTACACGGCGGTAGTAAGACCGATACTGACGTATGGTAATTTGGCCCGGTGGCAAGTGAGGTACAAAGCCACCAACCTAAGATGTGTAATTACCGGATATAACATGCATAACGCTTGAAGATCCATAGATTTTTATGTATAGTCATAACCCCTAGGGCATCACAATGGATCTACATTGCTCTAAGTGTGGTGGGTTAAAATTTCTGTTGTCCCGTCAACCCATTAACATAACCTATGTATGTTTCTGATCAAGAATGCGTCCTGACAGTAACTTTATTCTCTACTAGCCCAACAAGCCTTTCCAGTATAGTACACAATATAGAGAGTAGTGTAGAAATAATAAAATAACTTATTTAAAAGTACGATTAAACCACTTACTGTATCATTCTCGTTCGGATCTAGTTCGTCTTCAAGGATTTTGGCATCATAAAGGCGGTATCTGAGCAAATAAATATACATAATATACTTTCACAAATGACAATGAAGATTCTACTTACGTAAAATTTAGCCTGCGAGACAATTCGTTTAACAATTCTATTGCAATGCCGGACGATTCAACAATAGCTCCTTTATCATTTCTTTTCAAGATTTGCCACGGAGGATTCTGGAAAATGCATATGTTTGGGTCTTAGAGTCGAAAGCCGTATATGTAAATATAAAACTATCCTTACATGGTAAGTTATAACATCCATAGTAATATTACGAAATTTTTCTTCTATATGCGGAAATATGGCATCAGTGGTCACGAAACCCAGAATTGGACTCCAATATCCAACATCTATGAATTCGTATTTATTAGTTAAGCTGGTGCCATCTGGAAAAATACACATAACTGCATTTAGTTTTATAAGATAGAAGCAAAGAAGCACAGCTTACTCGATTGATGAGCTTTTCTATAGTATTCCTGACTTTTCCCCCATGATATCGCGGTTTTGAAAGTCCACTTAGAGCAACTTGCACACTGGCTATTGATTTTAAGATACTCCTAGAAATTTGGTATTTATTTTAATTTACATTTATTTTCGGGTTAGTATGATAGCAAACCTGCATGTAGTTCAATAGTTCAGTTTGTTTTTCTTTCTTGGTAAGACGTATGGCTTCCCATTCTTCATCGGAAATTTCACCATATATAGATTCTTCTTCTCGAATGACTTTCGATAGTGATGACACGAATCCGAGAGATACTTCTGTCATTATGCATGTAATTGATTCCTAATAGAAAAATAATGCTAGTAGTGCACATAAATTCAAATAAATGGTTTCAGAGGTGGCAGACAAACAAAGAGTTTTACATGGTACGTATGCTGAGCTTTACTGCTTTTCACTTTCTAGAACATAACTAGAAGAAAATTCACTGTTAATCGGAAGTCTATAAATATTAAACAGATTTAACAAAGGATATACTGTGCCCAAAGACAAAATATTGGTTCTGGTTGGAGGATGATGAATCCAATACAAATAAAAATACAAATTTTTGGCGCAACAGGTCCATGGGACCCAGGCCCTAGCTTCTCACAACCATTCGTGTTGTGCGTGTTATATTCTTCACGTGAATGGAAGGGGCCTACTGTTTAATGCCGGATCCGAACGGCAATTTTGAGAAGCGTTTTCATGACAGTTTTACTCTCGGATGTTTGTCAGACGCTCGCGAGAGGTGGGGCCGTGAAAGAAATTTTAGGTGTTGTCTGGGGATTGAACCTGGAACCCCTTGCTCCGTAGTCCAACGCACTAACCACTTGAGCCACGGCGCCCACGGTGGATGATGAATCACCACAACATATTCTCTATGAATGCCCGCCACTACATTGGTTAAGGAGACGTGTCTTCTATAAGGAAATACGTACGGCAGCAGAGCTGACAGCTTTTGCAACTAAGGACATACTAACCTTTATGAGAGGTGGCTCGTCTATTAGGCTAACTCTACTCTTTCGATCAATAGATTTTTTAGGTCGCAGTGTAGGCCACATGGCCAAGGGTCTAACAAAGGTTAAAGGAAGAAGACAAACAGAAATGGCTCGCAAATGGCTGAAAGTATTGTCTGTGCTCCTAACTGACAGCCAAGGGTATCACTGAAGATCAGTGATCGCAGTATCAGACATATGAGCCAGGCTAAAAAAAAATCACAGATCAAGATAAAGTGGAATAGTGCCCATAGACAAGTGAAGGCTTACGAAAAATAATTGTTCCTGTTTTTTTTTTTGTAGGTAGGTTGGTGGGGGAGAAGTTGACAGTGTTTACATTAAGTTTCCAACTATCTTCTGCGATCACCTCTGGATCTGTTTTTATACATTTGAAATGGCAAACAGAGGAAAAATGTTCTGTCTTCATTCGTCTTTATAAGGGACACTCGAGCGGACTGCATTGTTCCATATGATTTTGAGACAAAATAAAAGATTAGAGTTCCAAGTAGAACTTAATCAGACACCCGTCAAAACTTTGGAATTGGTTACTATAAGATAGAAGTAGGTATGTATGTTAAGACCACTAATAAATGCGAACTTTCCCTATGCAGAGTCTCAGGGGACAATGACTTTTTAGACAATTGGAAAGCAGATAAGCTAGCAAAAGAGGATACCAATCCCTATTGAAGTGTAGAAAGAAGAGACTATAAACCACGTTCAGTGCAAACTGCCTATCCACATTAAGAAAGAAAACCATTGGGTGAGTACTTCTCAACGATATAGGGCACATCTGGACGATACCCAGACTCGTATCCGAAGTAAAGATTGGAAGGGATTCAAAAAAATTCACTTCAATTGGTACCTCATTTCGGTTTCCTGGAAAAATGTAAGGTATACATAGGTATACATATGTAAAGTACCTACAATAGTCAAGATAACTTGTTTTTTTGGTTGCGCCAAAGGATGTGTAATCTTCTAAAAGATACTTTTAAGCCGGGCTACTAGAATGTACGACTCACAAACCTGAATAATCGATGCCGGGAATACCCCACCCAACCCACCCACATAGTAGTTCAAATCTCTACACTTCGATGTTGGATATAATTTTATGGGTCCAGCGTTCTCATTTTCAGAACAGTCCTTTTTCTTTTGTCATTTCCTTAACCTGTCCACTATTAATGGAGTCTGGCTGTCGATTACGATTGTCGTTAACGTCTCCTTTGGTCTTCTGGTAAGTTACAACGCTTGCACTATATACCATACCAGTCGCAACATTCCCTGCATCATAAGACTTCGTTTGAAAAGCACTACTTACTCTCAAGGCATTGATTCGGTACGCTGCCTACATTGTTCTTCTATATGTAGTTTTCCTATAGTATGCCCCATATTTGGGATCCATACAGCATTATTGAGGACGCGAATTGGCATCAACCTTGCCATAGCAGCGGTTGTCTTTGCTACCTTGTCGGCTATAGGTGTTGGTTGATGGTAAGCCGTGCATCTATGACTATACCGAAGTAATTGAATTCTGGCTTAGAAGTTACTACGTGGTCGCCGAAGATTACTTTTATAATCTCTATTCCTTTTCTGCAGCTTATAAGTACTACTACTTACTTTTCTTCCGCGGACCATGCTTGTTAGCCAATCTTGACCGGTCCTTATAGCTAAATTGCAGTCGTGGTCCACTTCACGCCACTTATCAGTATGTAGCGCTTTGTTCCATTGTCGGTGTCGTTAAACAGTATACTATTGCGGAAGTAGTTAATCCGAATCTTTTGAAGGTATTTCGGCACTCTTTGGACTGTGAGTGACTGCGCGATATTCCTTCAGTTCAGTGTTAAACACAATTTTAACATCTAGTGTGATGAAGCTTCGATTGTAAAGAGCCCATTTCGAAGACCATATTGGTAATCTAAGAGTCCTCCTTATCTGTCACTGATGATGCGCTCTAATATTTTCTCCATGGATGAAGGATCCTGGGAGCGTTTTTTCCCTTTGGGATGATAACCAATTTTTGCTTCTGCCACTGGTTTGGGAATAATCATTGCTTTAAACACGCATAGATAACTTGTGAAGGTTACGAGTGTGAGGGGATCCGGCAATACAAGGAATCATTACAAAAACAAAAAAAAAAACGATATATCATGGGTCGACTGGATAACCAACATATTGGCCTACGAATATGAACAAAGCACCTGACCTTATTGATTTCTTCGTAACTAAACAAATGTCTAGGAGCCTACTACAAATAGAAGAAGGAATAGATCTGAGCTTCGACCACTCTCCAATCTACTTTCAGTGAAAATGTAAATATCCAAATAGACAAGCTGCTTGAGCTGCTTGAACAGGAATTAAATCTTTACACAGAGCTGCTAAACAAAGATCAGCTTAAAAAAGAAGTCCTAATCTTTACTCAACAAATACAATTAGCAGCTTGGAAAGTACTTCTCCAACTAAAAAGAAACACATTGGTATTACAAAACAAATTTTAAAATTATTATCTCAAAAAGAATGATTCGAAAGATATGGCAATAAACAAAGTATCCTCTATATAAATCACAATTCAACCAACACACTGAATTACTACGCAACAAATAAGAGAGGTACAAAATAAAAATATTAGCCAATATCTAAGCGGTCTCACCGCAAATACAACGACTGACTATTCATTGTGGAAATCTACAAAGTACCTTAAACTACCTGTACAGCATAATCCACCTCTGAAAATATTTAATAGTCAAAAAAGGCAGAGTTATTTGCTGAGAACATGGCAAAAGTATTTCAGCCCAATAAAGCCCAAATGATGAAATTTGTCTAAGAGAAATACAAAGGAGTGTTGAAATCCCTCCAGTCGCACAAAATAAAATCGAAGTTATTATTTGGAAATATCTACAACCGAAAAAATCTCCTGTATATGATTTGATTACTGTGGAGTTGATGCAACAGTTGCTTCAAGAAGATATGGGTAAGCTAAGAGCGATAATGAATGCCAGTTTGAGACTTAAGCATGTTCCTTGCTGTTGCAAAGTCGCTGAAATAATCACGATTCCAAACCCAAGAAAGGATCCTCATGAAGCGTCTTCTTATAGACCCATATCTTAAAAATATTTGAAAAGATTTTCATCAACAGACTGAACCCGATTTTTAAATGTGAAAGTTTCATAGAAAAACACTCAACCATTGACCAAGTTCATAGAATAACCGTTATTGAGAAAGCTTTGGAAGATAAAATAATGTATAGGCATATTCTTAGACGTTGCTCAAGCATTGGATAAGGTATGGAATGCAGGATTGTTATACAAACTTGGATTATACCTCCAAGAATATACGACAATACTGAATATACGACAATACTGAAGTCTTAGTTCTCGAAAAGTATATATATTTCGTATATAGTATAAAGCAAAACGATAATGCATCAAACTACATGACTGGAAGAGATACATATTTGCACAGCATTCTTCTGATTCCGTCATAACATCAGAACTGGATGTAGAAATGGTAGCTCGAATCACAACAAGGAAACTAAATAGATATTGCTGATCCAAGAAGCATGTATTATAGAACAAGAAGACTATTCCAGCAAGGCAAGGGTAGTAACTTTAAAAAAGAACTGCTGGTTAATGTAAGAAAATGAACTCTTAGAACTAAAACTACCAAGCTTTACAGTTAACAAACCCAGAGAGATGTGGCCAGACTACAACAAGACAAAAACAAACGATTATTACCTTAACAGAACGTAAGGATATGGTCAGAATAACAGCGGTCGCCAACATAACACACACTGCCGAAGTTGCAATACTGCAACTTATGGATAAGGGTCCCTTATGCACCGACAACGAGCATTAGGCAAATCGTTCTTTAATACACTTGAGGAGGTCAAAACCAGGTCACAGCTTCACGAAGTGCTGAGATTTCTGCTTGCGGAGTTACTGTCAGTAGATATTCTAGCAGAAGAGTTCCGGAAAATGTACTGCTCATATATGTAGATCCTGTGAGCTGACAGAACCCGAAATATGAACCAAAATCAATTGCAACCAAAGTTCACAGATGGGTTCATCCATCGAGTGATGCTCAATATTAGAAAATGAACAGTTCGACAAGATGAAGCTGAGTTCTATTTTTGTCTAATAGGAAACAGATGCTATGGATACGGCGAATATCCTATCTGTTTAATATCCTATCGGCAAAAGGAGAATAAGAACAGGTTCTCTTTTACTGTCTAATTTTAGCACAAAGCGGTGAAATCTAAAAGAAGCAATTGTTACTGCAGTCGTATATGGAGCAAGGCTCAAGATACATATACATAGTAGGAATTCGGTGACTGGAAGCAGAAATACTAGGAATCAGTAAACACTTCACACCACATCGCGAATAAATACTTGACTGTAGTAATGTGGGGAAGAACTAGACGGTGATAGGGGGAGGTGATTTTAAGTTCGTAAATAATCCGGCAAGATTTAGAAGATTTCTATTTCCAACCAGGAAAAGGAACGTTATACAACTTGACGTGGTAGCTGGCTAATAATAGAGCTACATACATGAAAGTCCTTTTTTGAAGGTGTAATAGAAAAGTTATGTACAGAAAAGTTATGTACAAGAGGTGACGTTCAGTAAACTATTATGCCTGATATCATAAATTTCTTACCTCACAATTGTTACTTGTTTCGTTGAAGGCAAATGCAATGTTGGCACCTTCATTTAAATTTTGCGTTAACAATTCAATATTGATATTCTCATTGCCTTGCAGAACAAAGAACAGCCACTGATTGTAGATGTGAAACATATTTAGTGAGTCAGCAACTTCCATGATGTCTTCAATTGATTTCGAAAAAACTATGAATTGATTATTGCGATATCTTTTAAATTGTGCTAATGCCTCCTTAATCACAGCTCGTTTCCGATGACTCCTTAAGTTGTCATCGATGGTGTAGAGGTATAAAGCAATCGGAGTGAACTTATTGTTGGCATTATCATGAACCAAGGACTCAATAATTTGTGAGTTTTCATAAACTGAAATTAAATAAGGACATGTACTACAATGCAAGCCGTGTTTTCTCTCTCACTTACCAATCGATGAATCAAGCAATAGGACACATGATTTCCAATTGAGTGTATTTTGTACCTTAACGTCCAGTAGAAGTTGTGGAAGCTCCTCACCTTTTTCAATTGTAGGAATCTATAGAAATCACAAAAGGTTGGCAGAAGCTCTTAATAGGTTATGTTTAAGTAGGTATTATTAATATTTACCATAAGCGCCTTATCAGAGGGCAAACGTGCACAATCTGTATCGGTGATTGCAAACATCAGAATAGAGTTCATCTGTGTAGCTTCGAAGAAATTCCAAGTTTTTTTGCAATCCATTATGGTTATAGCAGCTATGAAATCTATATTACAAACATATTAAGTTTATACTGTCCAAACGTGTAAAAACACAAACGTACCTTTCTTTAATCGAACAGAACTCCAAGTATAGAACTTTAAATTAACACCACCATTTTTGAGGTTTTCACGTATGGTATCCGTAAGAATTTTTTGAAAATTGTATATTATATCCGTGCCCTTTTGTTGCATATAGTCATGGTCAACAACAATCGCTGGAGTTTAGCATGTTAAATTTAGTTTGTAAGGGTATCTACGTATAGTGCTTACCAAGGGACGCGTTGATACTCAGGAGTGAAGAAAAGTCATTAGTTTCGATTTTTTGAACAAAAACAATACATATTCCAAGCACAATAATCCAACTAAAAGGCTTCATGACGCTGCAACGTTCACCAGACAACTAATCAGTTTTGATGGCTCATATCCTTCGGATACTTCACTTTCACTGACTGCGATTGCATGTGTGGGCGATTTGAAATTCAATTAATTTCTTAGTTCTTGGCATTTCAAACCCTTTGACTGCTCCTTGTGGTAAATGTCATGATGCAGGTGTGCGTTTGTGATTGAAAAGTAATTGGGGGAAAAGAAAAATATAATCGAATGTTTGAAGGTAAACGGAAAGCTTGGTTCTTTAAGTTAAGAAACTTCTAAGTATTTTTAATCCTTCGTGCTATCAATACGTTTCTAAAGGTGTACTCTGTGCTATTAGAATATACTATTGATGCATTGTTTGTACCATTATGGACTTAAACACATGTCAATACTCAAGTTAATGAAGTTACTAGCCGCCTTTCGTCTATTTCTTCAAACTTAATATGTTTTAATAGGTGTCTACAGACTTTTTTGCTGAGCCAGAGCTAGAATATCATTGATTTCTTACAGACATCTGGGACCTTTCGTTTAGTCCGCCACTGTATTTCAAGAGCCGTACCACATATAAACGTATTTTTTAGAAACCCAATCATTAATAAAGGCCTTTACCAAAGAAGTAGCACCCACAACGTAGATTCTTTTTTTTAGCAATCTTATTGGAGATCTCATTTTCAGAAATCCTTGTGTAACCTGAGACGCAGACAAGTTTCAGATAAATCAGCTTTGTGACCAAATTCAGGGAGTTTTTGCAATCTTGAAATTATTTTAGAACCGGTTACAAAGTTGAGCAGGATCTAAAGCGCAGTGTGGCTGTCTTCTCCTCCTAATCCTTACAATACATATAAATATAAACAGATTCGTATTTGCTCCACCAAGCCACTAGCACCGGACTCTTGACTAGTTTTGGAGCAACCCAGGTTAATACTACTGCTGAAGACAGTCCTGAACGTAATCAAAATCGACTCTGAATTTCTACAGCTGCCGAGGCTTCGGTGTTATTGCATAGAGAGAACTAGAACAAGGGAATCTTGACTCTAGTATACCATCAAAGACGGTAGATTGTTTAAATAATATAGCCCAAGATATGAGTATCTAGGGTAAGTAAATCTAGCAGAACACCCACACATACATACTTACATATGTGGAAGCCCCGTCCACCAAGATCTTGACGTAGAAGCTAGAAAATGTCTTTCATTGTTGTATCCCTTACTTTTTCGATGATGAGCCCCATGTCCTGCCAAACGGTAGCAACGAAATATAATATTTTCCGCGTCTTCTATGGTTTCTGTGCAGCTTACGGAGATTACTGATAAAAGAGATTACTGTCTAAACCCTAGGTAAACACTCTCCATGAATCTTTTCCGGTTATATCACCCTAGAAGTTTCTTGGCTTATCTCATGCCTTGAGCGTTATTCCTGGTTCTAGCCCTGTTTTTTCTCTCTGGTTACCTGGACTCTTCTTTGAGGGAATGATCCTTTATTTCGCAGAATGGTTCACTTCATTTTGTGGACTCATTGCTACAACTCTTTTTCTTGCTGAGCTTCGTAAGAAAGTTCTTTTGAAAATAGAATTTCTTAGCAATATCATCTTTAGACATGAGTAGTGCATCGAAACTCTTCGCACTAATGTAATTTTCGCTTTCTTTTACTTCTTTTGCCATTCGCCAACATGGTAAGACCAACCACACAGAGCATACAACACCAGCGGAAATGATAACAGAAGAAATAATAAATTGGGCTATCAACTCCTCCTCGCCCTACAAATCTCCGGGAATGGATGGCATCTTTCCTATGATGCTGCAAAAATGCATAGAACATATTCGACCGCATCTGAAAATGTTCCTGAGCAGCTTAACTAGGGGATATATACCAAAATCTAATTGTGAAGCTAAAGTGGTTTAAAAACCTTTGAGCGGGTAATTGACTTGAACATTCGGAGTAAACTAAACCCGATTACTATATCTCCGCTCCAGCATTGGTACATTAAAGGCAAAAGCGTAGCAACAGCACTCCGCAGTTGTCAGTACCGTGGAAAAAACACCAACGGAGAAGGAATACACTCTTGCGGGCGTTCTGGTCATCGAAAGGGCGTAAAACAATGTCCAAACAGATGCGGTTAAAAGAGCTAGCGACTTAGTATTACTAGCGGCAGGGAAATTCCTATCCACTATTAAGGAGCAAATAGAAAGCGCCTTATCCATGGTAAATAACTGGACCAAGCATTGTGAACTTGGGGTTAATCTGCAAAAGATTACTGATTCTTTTACAAATAAAAGGATAATATCAACATTTAATATGCCTTCAATTCAGGGGAGTTGATATATTTAGTAGTTGTCCTATAACTAGTTATATAACTAGTTCAAAGTATTCAACAAGAAGAAGGGCATCGACACCACTGATGCAATGAGAACCACACCCACATCGGGTCTGGAAGATATACTCAACCTTTAACCCCTTGACCTCTTTGTACAAGAGTCTGCCCTAAACAGTGCTCTGCGGCTCAGGCAAACTGAAAGCGAGCAACCCAGTAAGGTAGGAGCATTAGCAAAATTTAATAAAATACAAATTCTTGGCGCGACAGGTCCA
The DNA here is from genome assembly GCA_905220385.1 of Xylota sylvarum. Taxonomy (NCBI): domain Eukaryota; kingdom Metazoa; phylum Arthropoda; class Insecta; order Diptera; family Syrphidae; genus Xylota; species Xylota sylvarum. Next base: position 63,422,991 of record LR999958.1, on the reverse strand, counting down.
TGGGCCTAGCTTCTCACAAGCATTTGTGTTGTGCGTGTTATATTCTTTACACAAATGGAAGGGACCTTCTTTTTAATGCCGTATCCGAAGGGCAATTTTTTTTTTTGGGCGCATGGTCCTACAAAATTTTACGAATTTACCAATTTTACAACGAATCAACAATACCTATCTATACAGATGGCTCGAAGATGGACATTGGTGTTGGCGCGCCATTCTACTCCGCAGTTCTCGGACTATCCAGTTCAATTAGACTTTCTCACTACAGCAACGTTTTCCGAGCTAAGGTCCTGGCGGTTACAACGCCTTCTAATCAGGTTGCAATGAAGGCACTACCACACTCTGATATTACTATTTTCATTGACAGTCAAGTGCCAATAAAATTTTTTCGATCATTAAAATAAATCTTTGTCGCGAAGAGCTACGCATTTATGGCGCAAAGCTCAACATAAGACTTTGCTGGGTTTTCGGACACAGAGGGATGCCGGGAAATGAAACAGCTGATGAGCTGGCAAAGAAAAGGATCATCACTCGAACTTAACCAGGCAAAAACTACTGTAAAGATCCCACCCTGTAATGTTAAACAAATGATAGGGAACAAAACACTAGCAGCAGCCAATGAAAGGTGGAGAGTTCTTGACTCCTGTGTTATAACCAAGAAAATGTGGCCACTCTGCAACCAACAAAAAATCGAAGACAGTTTTTTCATGACCTAGAAAAACTCTCTGTCTAGTCTGTACATATATGACTTGTGCAAATTCATAAACGCCTCGGGATGGCTAGTTCTATAGTATGGGAGCTTTAACTCATAGGGCATCACAATGAATCTACATTGATCTACGTGTGATGGATACAAAACGATTTTTGTTCTGTCAACCCATAACTTATACCTATACCTAACCGTAACAATTTTTGAAACCAACTACATAAAAAGTAAGTGAAGCAGAGGACATCAAGAACTTGAACTTTACTCTCATTCAGGATTCTCTTATACTTGGAAATGTGTTGCCTACTTTCGTTTAAGTTCATCATCCTCACTGTATACCCATTATGTGCATTACACAACCAAAAAAATATTTATTTCATTCAGGCGTTTCGGCGTAAAACAAATATTTCGACCTAGAACAATGTTCATACAAAAGTAATGTAAATAATATGATCAAAAGCTACACAATTCAGCTAATATTTATACAAGTGCTTCTCTTATTTAAAAATAATTGGCACTACATGTATGGGTATAAAAGCTGCCAGAAAATGTTCAGGGTACATCAGTAGACTGTATTCAACAAGATGAAATTGTTAGTTCTTGTACTCGCTATTATTTTTGCTTTAATGGGAGCTATTAGTGCGGCCCCTCAGCCCCAACCTATTGCACGTGTGCCTCCAATCATAGATGGCGATAATGTTGATGGTGATGGCACTGTTGTCGTTGTTGTGACGGGTTGAAGAAAATATTTAAATAAAGTTACTATTTTTACCGAATTTATTGTGTATTTATTATTTTTATGGAATTTAATCTGGTGGTGATTTTCTCAAGGGTCTCAATCAACGAGCCCGTCTGTGAATCCATCTGCTCTGTAATAGAGTACATGCATTCTTTGAAACCAGGTTTGTGAATCAACAGGCAGCAAAAAGAGAGGTTGCTATCTTGATATCGGACAAATACTTGCAAACAAATACTACGGTTCTTTTTGTTTTTTAGAAAAAACCATACATTTTTCTCAAATATATGGTGGCCGACATTAAGGAATATGTATTATTTCTTCCAAATGACTGTTTCGGCTGGCAGTCATCACCATCTTGTCAAATCAATTTTTCAACACATTTTTGATGTTCTCGGCCTCTATTTCACGAATAGCTTGACCAATAATGTTCTTGAGTGTCTGAATCGTCTTTGAATTGTTCGCATAGCATCTATCTTTAATGACGCCCCATAAAAAAAGTCCACGGCGTCGAATAGCATCTCCGTGGCGGCCAGGCAACATCACCAAAACGACTGATTACACGAATATTGAACTCAGTGTGCAATAAATCGATTGCTGTACGGCTTGTGTGGCACGTAGTCCCATCTTGCTAGAACAATAGCTCGCCCAAGTCCCAATCCTCAATTTCTGGCCATAAAAAATTAGTTATCATGCCTCGGTAGCGCTCTTCACTGACTTTAACGTTTTTTCGATTGCCGTTTTGGAAGAAAGCAGGACCAGATAGGATTTTGTACGCGATATTGAGGAGACTGATACCTTTGTAATAGACGCAATTGAGTGAGTCTCCTCTCTTATGTATCAAGCACATGGTGCTGAGATTCGATTCAGCAGGTATACACTTGTCTGACCAAATCTTAGAAATGAGTTGGTATACATTCTCTAACAGATTTTTAACAGCTGCTTTGAATAGCTCCCCAGATAAGCCATCAGGTCCAGCACGCTTGTTGGATATAAGCTTGGATATTGCTATCATCACTTCCTTTTGGTCAGATGGATGAAAGTCTTGGCTATCATCGTCTAGATTGAATTGACCATTGAATCTAGATTGAATCTTAAATACTATGCAATCGAAAATGCTTAGGTTACATGATTGTAATCACAGTTTCTCTCTAGATATAGAGATATAAATCAATCTTCTGCGTCCTCCTGGAACTGAGCAACGTTTCCTAAAATTTTCCATCAGTGGAGACCACAGCCAGCAGTGGGTAACTTTGCCATACTGTGTACATATGTGTATCGCTGCGTTATCATATTTGCTTGCAGTAACATGCATGATCATACATATTTTCAATTTCAGGGTATGCTCTGTTTTGGACCATACGATCAAGGGTGCGGGCTAAAAAGATATGCATCAATATTGTAGATATCCAATGGTCAGAATTGATCTTATGTATATGCATATGCACATACATACATATGTATTTACACACATCTCTACTTATGCATACTATGTATGTGAGTGAAAATTGTATGCCCTGGCCATAAATTAACTATACTATATATGTATAGTTAATTTATGGCCCTGGCGCTAATTAATTCTCCTTAAAAATTTCGTTGAAATGTATATGTAGGCAAATGTAGATGATTTTTACAATTAATGATTAAAAAAAAATGTAAAAATATCATTTGTATTTGAAAATGATTGGGTCAGATTATAATTTGAAGATCTTTGTTATCTTTTCGTTAAGCCAACATCAAAACGAATATCTTAGTGCATGTACCCACTCAAACTGGTTTTTCAACATTATCATTTTTCAAATACAGGGAAGCCATTTTCATTATTAATTGCTTATTCGATTTTTGAAAACAAATCATATTAAACTTAAGATGTCTACTAAGAAGAAGGCATGTAAATAAGCAACTTTGGCAACATCAAGACATCGTGCAAAGACTCTCGGATGTTTGTCAGACGCTCGCGCGAGGTGGGGCCGTGAAAGAAATTTCAGGTATTGTTAGGAGATAGAACTTCGAACCCCTTGCTCCGTAGTCCAATGCACTCACCACTTGAGCCACGGAATATTATTTTATTAAAAATACAATAAAATTCCAATGTTTTTTTAAGTGTGCAAACAAAAGCAACTTTTCAAGTTTTACGTAACGGTTCTTTACGGAAAACTACTTTTTGGCGTCATTTTGGTAAGACCAGCTATTATTCATTTATAAGATAACATATTCCAATAGCCGGGGCCACTTCACCAAATTTGTTATAATGGCCCCAATATATATAACAACAGTTTAAAATTAAAAAAACAGTTCGCAAAATATAAAAGGGGAGCTTCACAAATTTCAATTTCCAAGAAATATAATTAAAATAAAAACGTAGTTTCACGTCTGGTCAAAAAGTTCAAAAGTTGTATTTAAAAAGCCGACCACCAAAGCCGAACAAATTCAAAAAGATCGTTTTGTGACGTCTAACCAAATTGCATTAAATTAAATTGAGCGTAGTATTAAATTCAGCTATCATCCGGGGGCGAACCTTAAGGAATTCAAAAATTATAGACTGCCGAAAAAACAATAATCACAAGGAACCACTTTAAAATTCTTCTCTTTATTATCTACCAATTATTTTGGATTGATTTTCGCTCAAACTAATCAATCGAAAAGTGGAAATGCTACTATGACGAGTCCAAATTTAATTTAATAAATTCGTATGGAGTGTCAACGTCTTAATCCACCAAACTGTAAGTTTCCTGCTAAGCATGGGGGGTAGGTGCGTGATGGTATTGGCCTTTTATTTAAATACTCTTAAAGGAATAATCGTCCGCTTTCTATATAAGGACATTCTCACACGGTTATGCTGCCCTTTGTCGAATCCCGCTTCGTTTGGTGTTTCGACACATCGAAGATAGTTTAAGCATGGCTGGATGGAAATGGCGTTCAAGTTGATGATGACCACGTCAATCTCCAGTTTTGAACTCCATTGGAATTGATGAGAAAATCTTATGTTTGGAAAAATATACCACAAAGTGTCTTGGAATACTTAATATGGTCATTGCCAAAAAAATGTAAGATATGCTGACGTAATAAAAAATAAAGATTTTTTTTTAATTGTAAAATTACCGAACATCAACAATGCTGCCGTAAAAATAAGTTTGTTTCTTGTTATTGGTATTGTTTTTAACAGCACTGTATTAATGATATTATTCGTTAGAGCTGTTTTCGAGGAAATTCACTTTAATTGAAATCGTCCTTAAGTAAATTACCTTTAATTAAGAAGTTAGGTTAGAAGGAAACAGTTAGGCGGAGTTGGGGGACCTGCTTTTTTGGACTTCTCCATTTTCAGGATTCAATTCAATTACTGTAAGCCTTTAACCAACTCTCCAAAAAATCAAAATGTGCTATCGAAATCACATGCGTTGAAAGATGAAGTATGGAGCCTGCAGCAATCCGTCCCAGACGCATTGTAACTTTCCTGTTCGGTTGCTTTTATTGTAGTACGCTCCTCTTTCATTCTGTGACTTAAGCTTTTAACTTCATAATCTGAAATTGTTGGTAATAAACTACAAATTGTTTTACGGTCGTTTGCACTTTTAATTGTCTTTCGTTTGTGAATGCATACACTTGTATTTATGACTTTCAGTGTGCTTATTTCGTGTTTAACACATTCAAAAACTTACGACATAATTATTCGGTAAGACTTGCAATGTACTTACATTTAACCACAATAAATCATTTCTTTACAGACCGTACGCAAATGCAAATACTCTGATCAAATAGATGAAGGCAACATTTGAACAAGATTTCTTCTTATCTAAAAGGATGCTAAATGTCATAATTGGGTATAAAAGGGTAGTAAATTAACATTCTACATCAAAAGCGTTTTAGTCTACTTACAGCACAGAGCTTGCAAATAATTCAACAAGATGAAATTCTTAGTTTTTGCATTCACCATTATTATTGCTTTAATGGGCGCAATTAATGCGGCCCCACAACCGCAACCCATTGTACCTGGAAATGAAGTGGCCGGCGATGGCACCACCATCGTGGTGATTAAAGTTTAAAGAAATTTTTGTAATAAACTTACTATTTTTTACCGAATCTATTGTGTATTTATTATTGTTTTTGAGTTTAATCTGCTGGTACTTTCTTAAAGGATGTCAGATCAGTGAATGTACCCACCTGCGAATCCATTTGTTGCATGCTGAAGAGTAGGGTTATATCCTTTGGAAGCAAACAACAGGCACACTCAAGAGGAAGAATTTGATAAGAATTTAGTTCTAAACGAAACTTTTCTTAAAATAAAGAGAACTGGGGTCTTATCATAGCATCCATGAACCCAGCATCCATGAACCCAACCCCACATCCTAAGACTCAACTATTTGTTAAAAAGAAACAGACAAACTTGTACAAATAATACATATTTTAAATTTATAAAACTTAAATTAAGAACTATGTATGTACATATCATAGCGCGGTAGGCCTTTGCAGATAGTAGCTCGTTTATCCAGAGGATAAAAGCGTCCATCCAAAAAATACAGATAGTAAAACCTCAAAGAAAAAAAAAATCCAGCAAGGATTTGAAATTATCACTTCTGCAAGACACAATTTTAGATTATGTACTTATACAGATAGTTTACCTAGACGGGGTCTCTCTTTCGACCCCCAAGCCGAACCGCACCAGGAAACAGCTGTTTTCCCGGCGCTCTTTAGGCGCATCGGTGCTTGCATATGCAACTCCAAATGGAAGCTTTCGTACAAATTGTTTGAGCTATGGGGATTTTCATGGACACAGCCATCTTGGTATCAAAAACTGACTACCAGGGAATTTGTTGTTATTTTTTTTATGCCAAATTGCAATTTGAAAGTGCTATAACTCTTAAAAGAGAGGAGTAATAGAATATCTAATTCCAGCTCTAAATTCAGTGCAATAAGATGAAGATGATTAGTTAGAACTCCAAGTACAGAAGTTGTTACCGACACCAAATGCTCAAAATTTGTCTTTCTCGTGGTCGGCGTCTGCTTATTTATTATTCGTAGCTAACCTAAATTTTTGAAGATCATTCAACGATAATGTAGCGCATCAACCTCTTTGGCAGCCTGAGTTCAATCCTAGCTTTACTTCGATAGTAGGACCTGTCAGATTGTGCGCCGCCACTTCAAAAAATTTGGCCCACAATGGTGTTTAGTACAATAAGATAAATCCATTGACATATGCAATTAGTTTTTGTCATTTTTGAAACAAAAACGGAATTCATCTCTCAATTCTCCAACAAATGCAAAACTTAGTTTATTCTAAAGAAAATTCAATCAGCTGTTGACTGATTGATTGATTGATAGATTGAGAACTATGGGAAGGGATTTGGGCATTGGGCTCCGCACAAGTGATGGTTTTAGTAGGCAAGGGATCACAAATCTGTTTAATCTGTGGACCCAATCCCGTTCGACACAATCCTCTTATTTTGATAAATAATTTCACAAATGACATGTATTTGACGTTCAACTATTAAATTTACTACATCCGAGCCTAGTACAATTTTTTTTACGACCAAAAATTACGTTCCGTGAGATTTCGTATGCCATGATCCAAATACATTCGTTTGTATGACGAGTCACGTAATTGTTGTTAGTACGATTGCCAATTCGTTCACGAATGCGGTGATTCGACTCCTCGATGGAAATAAATTGCTTACGTTAATGACGTCGCTATCTTGGCATCATACAACTACCTGCAGATAAGCACCTGCTGCTTTATAATCTGTATATAGTCACTTGAACCAAGAGTTCAAGTGGTTCTTTTCAGAAAAAGAATATAAATTTCCCTAACATGAAAACAAAGCCAAGGAAGTAAAGAACTGTTGTTCAGTTCTGTTACCATATATTTCACATAAAATCGGTTCTACATACATATCGCATTGCTATCTTTCTTATTGCTAAAGCTACGAATTACGCTTGTTTGCTTGTACTTATGATTCTCTTAAAGGAAGGTATATATACTGATGATAATAATTTTATATCTTTCATCATGATCTACTAACCATTGCTAGTTTTCTACGACCAAAAAATTGCAAAACAAATATACATTCAGATGTTTCGGCGCAGAACAAATATATTAATAACATCAATCTATGTACATATATGTACGTGCACAATTGCAAATAACTTTAAATACATGCAATATTTAAACAAGTGGTTCTCTCATTTAAAAGTATTTGGTACCTTATATTCGGGTATAAAAGGGGTTAGAAAATTACCAGCCTACATCAAAAACACATTTTATCCAGCAAGACAGCAAGATGAAATTTTTATTTCTAGTATTCACCATTATTTTTGCTTTAATCGGCGCCATTAGCGCGGCTCCGCGACCTCTACCTATTGCACGTGTACCCGCAAATGATGGTACTGTTGTCGTTGTTGTGACAGGTTGAAGAAAATATTTGAATAAAGTTACTATTGATTTCCGAATCTTATGTGTGTTTATGATTTTTATGGAATCTAATCTGCTGGTACGACACGCGCACAGTACTAAACTTCACAAGCCCACTTTGGTTAAAACTTAACGATCGACAATTCTTTGGTGAGAACAAACGATCTGCTTGATAATTGCAGTAGTTGCAATCATCGTTGGGCTTTAGAATGGTGATCACAAATAAAGTCCTTATCAGGGATAATTTTATCATGTATACGAGTGCCGCTTGAATTTATTATCTGAAATATTTATATAAGTGAAGTTAGTTCTTTGTGTATAAATTTTTTTGCGACTATTTCATCTACTAATCTTCTTAAATAAGCAGTTGTGCCCTTGCGTACAATAGGTTGGATATCATACTTAACATACCTATGTACCTATTACGATCAGCTTAAATGCCTGGCGCTGAACATTATCTAATAAACTTAAGACGAGGCGGGAGATTCCTGCTAAACATTTGAGTTGTATTTAAGTTTCGAACGAATGTAAGCTTTATAGATTGCAGTCACGTGTCGTTTACATTTCTTGAGGAACCCGAATAATCTAGAGCGCTAGACATCATATATGTGTTTTTTTTTTTAGCTCTGCAGAGTGACTCTATATCTATAGTCTCGGGTCCTTGCCGCTACGTCATTAAATAGTACGCAAACTCAAGAGTACTGTCGTTCTCATATGTATGGGTTGTATTGCAAATGAGAGTGGGAGAGAGGACTCCATCAATAAATATAAGAAACGGTGTGGGAAAAGGACTGAACCCTGTGGTACACCAACATTGATTGAAAATTGGTTAGTTAGAACTCCAATTACAGAAGTTGTTCCCGACACCAAATGCTTAAAGTTGTCTTTCTCGTGGTCGGCATCTACTTATTTATTATTCGTAGCTAACCTACATTTAAGGCTCAAAAAGTGGTGACAAACGGACAGACGGACGGTTGTATGGACGGACATGGCTTAATCGACTTCGCTATTGATACTGATCACGAATATATAATTTTTATAGGGTCTATCTCGATGTACTAAACTTAATATACCCTCAAAAATAAAAACAAGTTACACGTATCCTATTTCCCATTAATCATGTTAAACAATTCAGCAATAGTATTCGTTGAAACGTCAAAAAACCTAGACATGGTATTTAATAGAACACTCACGTGGAATAACCACATATGTAAATGCGATAGTGGGTAGAGCATACAGCGTTCTTCGAACTTTGTGGACTGCTCAAAAGTTTACACAACCGAGAACATGCCTGGTGCTTTCCAAAGCTCTGGTTATTCCTGTGCTTATTTATGGATATGAAATTCTGTAGGTAATTGTGATGCTGACAGTAAAAGGAAGCTTCAAGTAGCATTTAACAGCACCATCTGCGCTATGTCTACACTCTCAGAAGGTTTGACCACATCTCACATTTGCCAAAAAACTTGTTGGATATGCCTTTTCAGAACTATGTCGAGTTTCGTACTCTCATTATTCTTTCTAGCATTATAAAAACGAGACAACCAATATATCTCTACAATAAAATCCGGTTTTGGGCATCCAACAGATCTGCTTATTTAATTCTTCCTCAGTTCTCTTGCCTAACATCTGAAAGACAATTTTTCATTGCTGATATTCGCCTTTGTAATCTACTTCCGCGTAACTAGAGAGAATTAAATGACACGCGTCGTTTGAAGAGCAAGTTACAGCGTTTCCTAGCAGTCAGTACAAACTGGGATTTGCTTAGTACGCAGGTAATAACTTCAAACCCATTGATAAACTCATTTCGGGAAAAACCATTAAAAAATTTAAATTCGATAACTTCTGAAGTCTTAACAATTTTATTTGAACCTTAAACTGACTACACAACCAGAACTACCAGAGAAGATTATTTAGAGCCTGGCACTGACAGTGACGAAGAATACGGCGACTCAGACTCCAAAAAAATTAATTGGAAAATAGAAATTTTTTTTTTTTTGACCAAACATAGTACTAAATATGAATTTTCCCCTTCTAAAATGTACATATAGGGCCGGTTCACTGTGCAGCGCCTGATTTTCGGAACTCTGTGTTGTTCGATGTATTTAAAGAATCAAACTTGTATAAGATCCATTTTATGTTATACATATACATATGTATACATTATCAAATAAATTATTGAATCAGCATTATTTTGAACAATTACCAACATTTTTAATCAGCTGTGAAGTTGTAGTGAATTTTAGATCCATTGTGAATAGTTGTATTGATAAACTTGGTATTACTGTTGTCAAAAATTTTGAGATCTATCAAATTTTCAGTCAGAAATTTCTCATTGAGAAATAAATTTCATTTTTTGATAGTGATATTAAGGAGCAAGATATTTTGTGGTATGACAATATACGGAGAAAATTACGATGTGCTTCAAACCCACTGGATTTGGAAGAATATATCTTTTTACTCATTTGCACTAATGTTGTTCGGTTTCAGCTTTTTGCAGAATTTTCGAAGGCTGCACTTTCCATTATGTAAAATGTGGAATTTTTTGGTTTATTTTTGTTTTGTTTCAAATGGTCTAAAAAACACGAATGTAAGATTTGTTTTGTGAGGAAATAAAAAAAACGGGCGTAACCCGCTAAAAAGTAAACCACACGCTGACAATCCTTTTGTCGGTCCTGATGGGATACATATCCAAAGGATCGAGTCCTAGTTGCGCGTGGTAAAAAGGGAGTTTTATAATGACAACAATAGTAATAATTTTGCTGATTGGGTAATAGAATACCAATGGAGGAAAGAAAATTAAAAATTAAGTTATATCGATTCGAAGAATTATTTTATGCAGTTTTGTACATTTAATGTTTAGTTGATGTTTTATGTTTCAGTTTTGTCACAAACCCTAAACTTAAAATACATTCGACTTATAGGCGCCAGTCCAACAGTTATTGACATATCCTTTTTCTAAAAATTTACAGATTCGAGTTCATAAGCTTACACTTATAAGTGCAATAAATGTGTATAACACCATCATAAAGCCTCATTTTGAATACTTTTCAACGGTGCTACTTCAGCGCTTGGGTGAAAGTTTGGAAAGGTTACTCCAAGCTCCAAAACAAAGCAATGTGCTGCATTTTAAAAATACCCCGTTAAACGTCAACTTTGAATATGTTAAATACATTAAAACGGTAAGCATCAAACAGAGGGTAATATTTAATGTTTTATTTTTCATTTTCAAACTAAAAGCAGGTAGTTTGGCTGCCTACATAACGGTGAATATGCATTACGTTGGAGGAGAACAATACATTCTAAGAAATAAGAAATAAGAAATAAATTGGATCGTCATCGTACTACCGGTGCACAGAACAGAGCTTTGTACAAAGTCCTAGCTATGTACAACATGAGTGCCATCCAATATTAAAAACTGCGATAATGCCTTTATTTACAAAAGTTTTTTATTAAATAATGTAAAAGAAAATTTTTTAGTCTTATTTCTACCGAATGTTTTACAAAGAAGTTTTCTCTCGCAACGACCAAGGATATCTTCATCTGCTTTCGTTGAAGTCCATGCTTCAGCGCCATAAAGGAGGACTGGAATGATCAAGGTCTTATATAGGTCTTCAAACTTATTTCGTCGACCACTGGAAAATAGTAAATTAAAATATATAAATGATAATATGTGTGTTAATAAAATGGCGGAGTTGTTTGAAAAGGGATTAAGTGAATCTGTAGGTCAGTTTGTGGTGGAACAATTCAAACGATTTGAAGCAAATACGTGGTTTAATAGATCCCTTAAAGGTCCTCAAAAGCAAAAAATTATCTGCTATAAAAAAGCAATAATAAGTAGCACTGAACTCGACTGGCTGGCCTATAGAAACGTTAGGAATCGGTACAAAATGGATTTTAAGAAGAGTAAAAATAAATTTATCAAACAAAAAATAGAAAACTCGAAAACTAGTGAATGTAAATTTTGATGGTCAATTGTATAAAGAAAGTAAAGAGATAGCCAACAAATTTAATGGGTTCTTTGTTGAAAGTGTTGTCCAAATAAATAATTCTATCCCATATGTTCCTTATGTTAATTGTATTAGTGAAACAGACTTAAATTTTAAATTTCAAACAATAGCAATGTGTTTTAAAAACAATGAAAAATAAGAGAGATTTTGAGTACATGTGTCCTAAGAGTTACTTAAATAATTTTCATGTGATCGGTGTAACGTTATTGTCTATCGTTAATAAATCGTTGGAATTATCAATATTTCCAAATACGTGGAAACAATCAGTTGTAACGCCAATCCAAAAAGTAAATAATACGAAGAATTCCGTCATGGCAATTCATTACCGTTGTATGAAAAAGTGTTTGAAAAACTAGTATTTAAGCAATTGAATAACTATTTTGAAGCAAATAATTTTATAATTGAAGTGTAGTCAGGCTTTAGAAAAGACCACTCTTGTGAAAGTGCAATAAACCTAGTAATTATGAACTGGAAAGAACAAATCGCGCAAAAGAAACGAGCATATTGTGTTTTTTTAGACTTAAAGAGGGCATTCGAAACAATAGACAGAAAAATACTCCTAAATAAATGGAAAAATGCGGTATAAAGAACAGGGAGTTACATTGGCTTGCATCATACCTAAAAAACAGAACGCAAAATGCTCCAATTCAGTGTCTTTCGGGGTACCGCAAGGATCGGTTTTGGGCACGCTGTTATTCATTATTTACATTAATGATATGGAAAAAGTTGTGAAGGACAGCAAGCTGGCGTTGTTTGCTGACGATGCAATGTTATATGTGATGGGGAATGTCTTTGCTGATTGTCATTACAAAATGCAAGCGGACCTAGAACGTGTCAGCGATTGGCTGAAGCAAAATAGACTCAAACTTAATATAAACAAGACAAAGAAAATAATATTGAACGAGAAACCGGGAGAGGACCTCAACCTTGAAATTGACGAAGAGTATCGGTAAAGTAGACGAGATAAAGTACTTAGGGATTATAATTGACAACAAATTAAACTTCACAAAACATGTTGACTACGTTTGCAAAAAAATTAGTAAAAAAAATTGGGTTTTTAAAAAGAATAAGACAAGAAGTTTCGATATTAACTGCAATAAAAATTTATAATGTGATTGTGTTATAAAAAGACTTCAGCTGTTACAAAACAAGTCTATGAGAATTATTTTAAAGTGCAATAGGCATCTATCTATTAATATGTCAAATTCATTGAAATGGTTGTCTGTAAAGGAAAGACTTATCATGAATGTTCTAGTGTTTCTGTTTAAAATTAAAAACAATTTTATGCCGTCATATTTAGTAAAATACATACAATATGTTAGAGAAATACAACCATACGCTTTAAGAAATATAAATAATATTCGATTACCCAATTTCCTAAGTGCCAGCGCACAGAATTCAATAATATTTAAAGGATTTAAATTGTTTAATGAACTTCCTAATTCAGCAAAAAATGAAATAATTTAACATTATTCAAAAAACATTGTATAGAATTTGTCAGGCTGAGATACCAAATTTTGTAAAACATGTACATTTTTTTTTTATGAAAATAGCTTTTTCAAAGCTAGTAAAATAAAAAACTATCTAACTAACTGCCTAATGTTATTCGGGATAGGACCGTACTACTCAATTGCCTTCTCAGCCCAAAGAAACAGTGATTGGCAAGAGTTATTCTTCGTTTTATTTGTGCTGAGGTGTTGTTTTCAGAGTTGATAGCAGAGCCAAGGTAGACAAAGTCCCTCAATTTAGCATTAAATTCTATGTGTGTAAAACTAAATTTTTTTAAAAGTGTCTTTTATTAAATTTATAATCTGTTAATTAAAGCTAAGCCTTTAGTGTGGAATATGTTTGTCCATGTGTATGTTCTAGTACAATGCATAGTTGTTGCAACAATCACTTTCTCTCCTACGATATCGCAACAGATTAATGCTTAATTTTGAAAAGAAAAGAATTGTATACTTATTTTGTATAACTTTGATAATGATATTCGTATTCAAATTCCAATTAAATTGCAAAGGAAGAGCAACGGCACAATATGTATGTACAGTAATGTGCAAAATAAGGAGTTAACGCAAAAATTATGAAAATTGGTAATGTTTATTGTAATTATCCAAAGAGTCTTCAAAACTAAAACAATTATTAATTCATTCTTTCAGACTTATAAAACAAGGTGTAACAAAAAGCTATAGACAATTATAAAATTATTAAACACATATAAATTTTTTCTTGCTGTGCAAAAAAATCGGTGTGTTACTCTTGCGCCTAAAGAGAAGATAAAAACATGTTAGCTTTAAACGAATAATTTTGAATATGTAGTATGTACTTTGCAGCAACATTTGGTTCCGAACCCGTTGATATCGCCTTGGCATGGAATCAATCAATTTTTGGCACCTTTCCACAGGTATCGATCCCCACGTGGATTCCACCGATTATCATGCCTGAAATGACCAAGTGCCTGCTTGACGTCCGGCCATAAGTTTTCTATGGGGTTTAGGTATTGAGATTGCGCTGGTCATTCCATAACGTCTATATTGTTCCTCTCAAAAAAAGATTTTACTACTTTTGAAATGTGTCTGAGGTCGTTATCCCGGAATAACCAAAGGATATTCGGCGAGAGTCAGCATTACGTTCTCCAATATGTTCCTGTGATCTACGGGATTCATGACGTTCTTTATCCAGAAGATTAGACCAAGCCGGCCGTACCAGGATAAACAACGTCAAACCATTACACTTCAACCTCTATGTTTTAATGTGTATCGCGGTGAATATTGTTTGCCTTTTGGTCTTCTTACATAGAGTGCCGTGCACGTAATTAGAAACGCCAAGGATGCGAGAATATCTTTCGTTATAGCGGTAGTGTTTTCGGCCTTAGCACAGTGAATACTGCTGTTTTTTAGTGAATTTAATTTTATAAGGAGTATAAAACTAGTCGTGCACGTAATTAGAAGCAGTTGTTCTGTTTGAAGAATTTGGTATTTATAAAGAAAAAAGTTAGTATTTTGTCACGTAACCACGATTGCTAACTACTGCCTGCAATTTGCGGGTCATAGTCTCAATTGGAGTTGCACATACAAACGCTTTGTGGAATAGACTTCCACGCCAATTCTGCTTCTTCATAGAGGACGTCTAGTTTTCCGGCCTTTTTGAAGCTCACTTTCCTTTTGAAAATGTGCCACAAATTCCCAATTGGATTGAGATCCGGACTGCATGATGGCCAGTCGATTGAACTAACAAAATTTTCTGAAATCCATGTTTTTGTGTAGGCCGCGATGTGTTTTGAATCGTTTTGCTACTGTAACTTAAAATTATTGGCAAATTTTCGTCCTTGAACTCTGTCCATATGCCCTTGAATTCCTACTTCCCACCAGAACATTGCCCCCATATCATAATACTACCACCACCGTGTTTGAGATACGAGTGTATCTGGGATATGTTCTTCGATTTTGGTTGGTCAACATACGGCTTACCATCCGAAGAAACTGAATTTATTTTGGTTTCATCCGAAAATAACACATTTTTCCATTGCTCGATGGTCCAATGGCCATATTTATCGGCGAACTCCAAACGCATTTTTCTATGCCGTTGAGTTAACAACGGCTTTTTTTTGGTTATGCGTCCAAAGAGTTCCTATTTCACGCAACCTTCGCTTATCTGTGCCCATAGATGGTCCACTTTCGACATTGCAAATAATTACAGCCCGAAGTTTCAGTTTTGTGCAATGCGGATCTTTTTTACTTTGACGTACGATAAGTTGAAAATTTGATGATGGCGGAATTTGGTGCAATGGAGGATGTTTTTGATGATGATGATTTCCTGTAAATTAAAACTGATGTAATAAAAAAGGACAACATTGAATTTTTGTTATTTTTATTGAATAAGGATTTACATATTTCATAGATAACGGTTTTGCCATGGGAGTTCTCCCTCTTCCGTAAAGTATGCCGTAAATTCGTTTCTAATGGACGAAGTAATTTTCTAAGGATTTCTTTGAATATGTGCAATGTTATCCTCTGCTAGTATACATATATGGGCTTGGAGCAGTCTGTGTTGTATCAATATAGTTAGTACTATTTTCTATTAAAAAATTATGTAGCACGCAGCAAGCCTGGGTTATACATTCAACCCTATCTGGTCGCAAGTACATATTTGTTTGCAAAATTTTAAACTTATTTGACAGCATTCCTAAACTATGTTCAATACATTGCCTTGCGTGACTTAGAAGAAAATTAAATATTTTCTTGTTGCGTTCGGTTGAAGAGTACATGGCTTCAAAAGGTTCCTTTGGAGTGGAAAAGCATCGTCTCCTATTATACAGTATGGCAACTTTCTGTTATCACCTATTCTGTCTGGAGGAAAATATTGACTGGAGTTGCAAAGTATTCTAGGAAATTCGCTTCGGTGCAAGACTCTTCCGTCGCTTACTCTGCCGTTGCAACCGATGTCAACAGAAGTTAATTTGTAATTTGCATCACACATCGCTAACAAGACAATACTATTAAATCACTTGTAGTTATAGTATGCAGAGCCATCGTTTTTAGAGGTTCTAAAGGCAATGTGCTTTCCATCCAAGGCACCAAGACATAAGGGAAAGTGGCACCGATTGAACAAATTTATTGCAATATGATAATGATCTGATCTGGATCACACAATAATAATAAAATAGTCCAGATCAACTGAAAATGTCGTATAATTTGACATTTAGTTCTCTCTCTCGTCGACTACACTGGCTCGGACAATAATGCTCCAGCAAAGAGAATCTTCGAATCACAGCCCCCATGTTCGAGACGACAAGGAAGACCGAACCTCCGTTTTTAAGGATCAAGCTATCGCGGATGCCAGAGCGCTTGGTCTAGATAACTGGAAGGAGCGTGCCCGGGATCGAAGAGAGTGGAAGGCTGTTGAGTTCCTTGTTGACGTTTAGCGCGAAGTTGCCATGCGACTGAATATTTTTTTAAATGAAAATTTGGGACGTTAAGTTTTTTTAAGAACCAATTGTTAATATTTATTTACAGATACCAAATGAGAATAATATTTTGTAGCGAACATTTTTGTTTATGTTAATTTAATACATTTTAGTTTTGACTACGTATACTTTACCGGTACTTCATAATTCATCAAAATGTTTTTAATTCACTCATTAGGTTCCCGAAATTTTAAGTTTATTATTGATTTTTATTTGATTATATTTGATTTTATGAGCAGAATATTAATTTATTCGAGCATAAAAATTATTGAATTATATTTGGTTTGCAAATATTATTTCGTATTCTAATCTGACAACATGGAAATTTGTCAATCGTCGAAAATTATACCAACTTTTACGAACACAAATGTAACCTAGTGAGAAATAGCGCGAACTAGTTTTTGGATAACGAAAATTGATCCAAACGAAAAGCAAGATCTCGTGTTGTTTTTGTAATGCATACAAACCAATGATCCAGATCAAATCATGGGGATAATAAAACACGGCTAATGTCTTCCCAATTTGCAGTGTTGCTTGGTAACTGAAATAAGAAAAACATTATGTTGTATTACATATGTATACATATACTCACTTTTAAGTACTCTCCTCTGAGGCATGAACACACAATAGTGAGGGATAAATTTTCCAAAATATGAGCGTGGTAATATTGTCTGGTAGTCCAAGCTCCAAGCTTTTAAATGTTTCTCTAGTAGCCAAAAATCAAGCCTTCTTCTGCTGTTATGCTGTTATTGCATCTCTCAATTTTGTGTTCTGCTTCGTAATTAAAGTTTATACATACATATATTCGTGATCAGTATCAATTGCAATTGAGCGATGGCAGTCCGTCCGTCCGTATGTCACCACTTTTTGGGCCTTACATTTACAAGCTAGAACGATTGAATTTCAAATTTGGGCTTTTGAGAAAAAGATACAGTACACGTGTAAAAATTTTAGAAATCCGCCCACTGCCACGTCCACTTTTTCAATACTTCACTAAATTATATGAAACAAAAAAATTTTGTTAAGACCAAATACTTAGGCATTCAGATTCTCTTCAACACGATTTTGAAGAAATTTTCTATGTAACATCCTCAAGCGTTCAAAGTTATCTTATTATCTTATCCCTTATTGTTAACATAGGAATTATTAATGCAGAAATTGTAGACAAATAAGTTTCAGCATGATGTACATATGTATGTCCGTTATTAATTCCCAAGCATGCTACGTGTAAATAATCACGTTTGTTTATAATTTTACCGTTTTGGAATGCACATCCGTCTAAAGTTATTAACTAACTAATCTAATCAGAGAACAAAGCGTCCATTAAAATAAAGCGATGTCTTTTAAGGAATTAAAAATACATTTATTGAACTTAATTTTAAAACAGAAAGACGTACTATTTGGAGCATTTTCCAGTAAAATTTGCAAGCAAGATAAAAGTAATGCTTGGTAGAAAATTCACCAAGAAGCCGCTGCAAATGGTGTATTTCATGATGAACTATGAGGATATATCCGTGACCCTTTTTGGCCAAACCTTAAAAAATGCGCTATGGTGATTGGGAACTTATTAATAAATTTATTATGCAAATACTGAATGAAACTTCAATAGATGAAAGTGGACAATGCAAAAAGAACTAGGTCATGCATGATTAGGGAAGAAATGTATATTAACGGAAATCGACGAGAATATTCTCGAAATCTTATCTAAAGACTCTCCAAATGTCGTTGGGTTACCAATGACGGTGTCAATGGAGCGATGTGGATCGTTTACCGAAGGAAACAAGAAGATTACGAAGCCAAATGTTCTCACATTTGGGTAAAATAAATGAAAAAAACAAAAAAACAACCAATACAAGGGTTATACATACATACATACATACATGTATACTTTCAGAACCAAAACGGAAATAAATAAAATTTGATAACGAAAATATATTCCGTTTACAAGAAGAAAAATACTCGAAATAAAATCCTCGAAGGACAACTTAAAACAACAGAAAAGGTTCAATCCGTCTGGAACGGATAGTATGATACCCTATCCTTCTATCTATCCAGTCCTTATAGGGTGGGCGTGGCCATATTGCATTTTGTACTAAACTACGGCAATAACTTCGAATCTTTGAAGATGTTACAAGTAAAATTTCATCAAAATCGGTTTTATGATTATAACGCCCTAAAAAAGTGGGCACATTCAAAACTGATGTATGGGTGAATTGTAGACAATCTGAATATCTCAATATTTGGTATCAACAAGGGTTTTCGATTTTTGGTAAAGTAATGAAGTTATAATAAAGTGAATAACATGAACACTATTATCTTGCAACCATCTCTTCGCTTTTCTTGAGGTATGCTTTGGGTCATTGTCTTGTTGCAATGTCCAAATTAGAGGGTTTTCGTGTTCGCTGTAGGACAGCATAGTATTTTGAAGAATACCAACGAAAGTATTTGCTGTCATTGTTCCTTCTATGCGGCACAAAGGCCCTATGCCATGAGAAACACCCCTCTATCATTAGACTAACCCCACCGTTTGACGGTTTTTCTTGTGTAACGAGGGAGTAATTCTGTCTTGAGTGGCCGTATAAGAAATGTTTTATCAATATTTATCTTTCAAATTAATTTTAGTTTCGTTCACCCAAAGTACATACCTTACCTACATATGTACATATGTTTCGTAATTGGTCAATGCACTGCGTTTTAGTTCATTTTGTGCGGTTTTTAGCTAAGTCAAGAATGCTTTGTTTTACATGTCTGGGTTTTAAAAAGAGAATTTCCCTCGCGGTTCTGTCAAACAAATTTGCTTCATTTAGCCTTCTCTGAACAGTTCTAGCGCTGATATTGTCTTCGATTTCTTTTATAATATCTTTGGAAGACTTAAAAGCGTCAGCATTAGAAATTTGAATAATTCGTCGGTCAGTTCTTTTGGACGTTTTTCGATTTTCTTTAATGTATTTGTTTTCATATTAGGTCTGTTCGCGTACGCTCCCAAAACTACGAATTTTCACGAAAATCTACGAAATTTCACGTAATCCTGTTTGAGTACACATAAGTTTCGTAGTTTTTCGTAGAAGAGAGCGCTCACGAGAGAAAAAAATTTCCCTATACTACGAATTTAAGTGCAAGAAATTTTTTTTACACTGATTAATGAAATCTGCCAAATCTATCAAATGATTTTGTTTTCATTTGATGAAGTAAGTTCAGAAATATAGTCAGCGATAATATTGCAGGCACATCAAGGGAAGTATTGATGCAGAATGCTTCCCAAGAAAGTATGCCATCAACTTCAGGTTTGTAATAAAAGTTTTTATTATAATAATTATATTATTATTCTTAGAGCATCCCATTAATTTTGCAATTTCAGTGTACCTATGTTTTTTTTTAATTTCTTACTTGGAGAATCAGTTTTCTCTCGTCTTTGGAGCATTGAGGTGCAACTCCCATTCTTACTGCTAATTATGTGTGGGAAAAATAAAGAAATATGGAAAGATATGAAAATGCATGAGTTGCACCTATTTCATTGACCATAGCTGTACATAATAACATATGTATGTACATGTATACTTATTGTGTTTTTTCACACAATTTTGACATGTTGCTTTTGCTTTAACGGCTGCAGAAGGACAACTGAAGAAAAATATTTGTACAAAGGTTTTGTTTAATTATATCGGTACAACAAACAGTTGTGTACTTTTAGCCTTAAGCACTAGGTCTTTATGTGTTAAAGGCTTCTTAGCAAAATTTAACGCAGTGTGGACAGACACAGGGTCATAAGTCTGCAAACCCAGACTGCGCAAAATTATGACCCATTTTTGTGAGTCGTAAGTCCACATGAAATTTTTGTGGATTTATGAACCACCAAATCCACTTGTATTGTGCAATTGTGACTCACTTATTAGGGTCATAAGTCCACCATTCAAATTTTTATGTTTGTTTAATTTTTTTTAAGAGTACAGCTTAAGCTGTTTTTCTTTATCCAACGCTAGAAAATATACCGATACACTTTGTAAATGTGCGGGTTGTTTTCTAAATCGAGTGCAAGAAGTATCAGGGCCCTCATCACGTACGACGACAATCGTTTCACGATAGTTTTGCTTCACGTAACAGTAAAAATCACTATCGTTTGGACGATATCGTTTTGACAATTCAACTTTTCCTTCACATAACCCCAAGAACTGTCAAATACTATCGTCAAGACGACATCGTTTGCACGATAGCTAAAGAGGTATCGTTTTCATATGTTTTTGGTGTTTTATCTTTGTGAAAGGATTTTAATTAAAAATATATCATTAAAAAAAATGTTCCATCACACTGTGATGTTTTCGTTTTGGAAAGCGAAAATGAAAATGAAAAGAAATTGGAATTGTTACGCAGGCGAAAAAAAAAACTTAGAGGTGCGTCGGATCCCTTATCGCTTCCAACAAATAAGTAGGCGCATTGTAAATAGAATATTTACATACTTTATTTGTTATTGTAGAAGTTTCTAATAATTTCATAAAATTCAGTTCACAAAAAGTAAACACAAAAACAACGAATGACAGTTAAAGTCATTTCATGAAGGCGAATATGGCTTACAGTAGCTTTCAAACTGTGCAAAACGTAAACGATAGACGACACGATAGTGAAGGAGTTACATGAAGTAAACTACAGACGATAGCGTTTGTTGTTTAGATGATGATCGTCTGAAAAGTTACGTGATGAGTACCCAGTCTTTTTCTTTCGACTGCGTAAGGATAACCGATTTTTGAGATGCTATTCGATCTGTCAAATCAAATGCTATTGATGTAGATGGTATCTCTTCTAGATTTCTTAAGCTTATGTTACCTACGGTCTCAAGATACATTTTACATGTATTCAATGTTTGTATTTGCAGTTATTAGTGCACTGAACGCGACGGCGGACGAATTCTCTAGATGGAATCAACGGTGGCGTCAACCAGTTTCAGTTAGGCCGAACTATTAGTGTTATCCCTATATGAGCTGCTTCGACATATTCGAATCCCAGGTCTATAGGGATTTTCAATACTGAGTCAGGGTGTTGGAATAGAGTTGGTGGCGGATGAACCCTTAATGGGCCAACGGCAGCGCTCACATCCCCGAAGCGGGGTACTGACTCCGGAATATCCGGCCCCTTGTCCTAGGGGTAAAAAAAAAGGAACTGGTCCTCCAGGTTGGGGGTTGTGCGTCGGGGTAACTTCCCTACCACGTAAAAAAGCAAACGTAATAAGGACAACGATCTTCGGATCTGCACGTGGAATGTTCGGACCCTTAACAGGCCGCGTGCAGCCGAACAACTAGCAGAGGCCCTAGACTGCTACAATGCAGATATCACCGCCATCCAGGAAGTGCGATGGGATGGCCCGGGCAAAAAGAGGATGAAAAACTGTGACGTATACTACGGTGATTGCTATAGGGAACAGAAACAGCGCTTATTTGGATGTGGGTTCGTTATACGCGGCAGACTTAGGCAAGAAGTCTTGAGCTTTCGACACGTGAGCGAGCGTCTTATGACAATCCGCATCAAGGCTAAATTAGCCAACATAAGCCTTATAGGCGCTCACGCTCCCACCGAAGACAAGGACAACGCCACCAAAGAATGTTTCTACGAGCTCCTCGACGAAACCTACGAGCAATGCCCTAAATATGACGTTAAAATCGTTCTAGGCGATTTTAACGCCAAGATAGGAAAGGAGGACATCTTTGGTAGGACGATTGGTAAGCACAGCCTCCACGACACCACGTCCGGAAACGGACTTAGGCTTATTGACTTCGCTGCGGGGCGAAACGTCACCATAGCAAGCACACGGTTTCCACATCTCAATATCCACAAGGGGACATGGCGATCTCCTGATCATCAAACGGTCAATCAAATTGACCACATTGCGATCGACGCAAGGCATGCCTCCAGTATTCTGGATGTCCGAACGTTCCGAGCAGCCAACATGGATTCGGATCACTACCTTGTTGCAGCCAAGGTACGAATGCGGATATCCCAAACGCCACAATTAAGAAGAAGTACTGTGAGAAGATTTGACGTCGAAAAGCTGCAATCGCAAGAGATCGCCAGAACCTTCGCCGAACGCGTATCCCGAAACCTCTCAACTACTCCTATGCCGCCAGCATCAAGCGCCGAAGACCAGTGGCAACGCTGCCAACAAGCCATCAGAAGTGCCGCAACTGATGTGCTGGGTTTCACCCGACCACCACCTAGAAACCCCTGGTTTGACGATGAGTGCCGGCAAGCACATGCAGCTAAACAGCAAGCATACAAAGCGGCGCTGCAAAAAAGGACGAGAGCTGCTCGTGAGCTCTACGAGCAGAAGAGACGGGAAGAACACCGGCTTCTCCGAAAGAAGAAAAAAGAGCACGAGAAGCGCGCGATCGAAAATATTGAGAGATTATACTCCAGGAATAATGTACGGAAGTTTTACCAACAGGTAAAAAGAAAGTGTCAGGCCAACAAGACCCGTACAGAAGCCTGTAGAGATGAAGAAGGAAACCTCGTAGTAGAGTCACAGTCGGTGCTGAGAATATGGAAAAATTTCTTCTGCAGACTGTATAACGGCGACGAAGACCAACATCCCGCTGTCAGGCAGAATGTACCATTCAATCTAGACGATGATAGCCAAAACTTCCGTCCACCTGACCAAAACGAAGTAAGGATAGCAATATCCAAACTTAAGTCCAACAAGACTGCTGGACCTGACGGCTTACCAGCCGAGCTGTTCAAAGCAGCTGGAAATGACCTGGTAGAGAGCATACACCAACTCATTTCTAAAATTTGGTCAGATGAGTGTATGCCTGATGAATGGAATCTCAGCACCGTTTGCCCAATCCACAAGAAAGGAGATCCCCTCAATTGCGCCAATTACAGAGGTATAAGTCTCCTCAACATCGCGTACAAGATCCTATCTGCCATATTGTGTGAACGTCTGAAACCCTTCGTCAACAACCTGATAGGGCCCTATCAGTGTGGTTTCAGGCCAGGAAAGTCCACAATCGATCAAATCTTCACACTTCGGCAGATCCTGGAAAAAACCCAAGAAGTCCAAATCGATACCCACCATCTTTTTATCGATTTCAAGGCCGCATATGACAGCATTTATAGAGACGAGCTATACAGAGCCATGTCTAGTTTTGGCATCCCTGCCAAACTCGTCAGATTGTGCAGAATGACGATGGAGAATTCTCGCTGCTCCATCAAGGTCGGTAACGATCTCACCGAGACCTTTGATGTCAAAAAAGGATTTAGACAAGGTGACGCGCTGTCATGTGATTTTTTTAACATCGTTCTTGAGAGAATTGTGCGAAACTCACAAGCCAACACCGGAGGCACAATCTTTCAAAAGTCTGTGCAACTACTAGCGTATGCTGACGATATCGACATTATTGGAAGAACACAGCGGGCTGTCACCGGTGCGTTCGCTAGTATTGAAACAGAAGCGGCCAAAATGGGTTTAACGGTAAACGAGGGCAAAACCAAGTATATGCTGTCAACCAGAAGGGACACACAACATCGACGAATTGGACAGAACGTCACAATCGACAGCTATAACTTTGAGGTAGTAAGGGACTTTGTCTACCTCGGCTCTGCTATCAATTCTGAAAATAACACCTCAGCAGAAATAAGACGAAGAATAACTCTTGCCAATCGCTGTTTCTTTGGGCTCAGAAGGCAATTGAGTAGTAAGGCCCTATCCCGAACAACTAAGGAGACTCTATATAAAACCTTGATCATCCCAGTCCTGCTTTATGGCGCTGAAGCTTGGACTTTATCAAAAGCGGATGAAGATATCCTCGGTCGTTTCGAGAGAAAAATTCTTCGCAAAATATTCGGTCCCGTTTGCGTTGACGGGCTTTGGAGGAGAAGATTCAACGACGAACTATACGAGCTGTACAGCGACATCGACCTAGTCAAAAAACTGCGCATTAGTCGTTTGAGATGGCTAGGACATGTAGAGCGAATGGACACCAGTGCTCCGGCCCGAAGAGTCTTCGAATCACACCCGGAGGGACAACGCAGTAGAGGAAGACCTCGCCTTAGGTGGCGCGCACAAGTTGAAGGGGACCTGAACAAGCTTGGAGTGCGCAACTGGAGGCAGTTAGCTAAGGACCGGGCTAACTGGAGAGGCTTGTTAGTTGAGGCCCAGGTTCACCCCGAACTGTAGCGCCACCTAAGTAAGTAAGTAAGTGCACTGAACAGTGGAAAAAAGCCAGAGTAATTCCCAAAAAAGCGAAACCGTCATGCGCGTCGAATTACAGGCCTATTAGTCTTTTGGGTTTTTTAGCAGAAGTTTTTGAAAAAATAATCTCCAAACAAATACAAAATTATCTAATTTCGAACAAATTAATATCTGATTGACAGTCTGGTTTCCGAAATAATCCCAGCTGTGTCACTTTAGATCTTCGTTTTGCCATAGATTCGGCTGAGTTTGATATAATGGCTCTTTTAGATTTTACCAAATCATTTGACAGCAACGATCATTCAATTTTGCTAAATAAACCTAGAAATAATTTTATTTTACATCTACTGCTGTGAGTACATATCTTCAAAATAGGGTGCAGAAGGTAGAAACTGAATGCGGTACGTCCTTGACTAGATTAGTCAATTCGGGGGTTCCACAAAGCTCTATTTTAGGCCGGTTTTTTTTTTATAAATGACATTGCTGAATCAGTTATGCAATGCAATTGTCCAGATGATGTCTCCATTTACTTTACTCGTCGTATAGGTCTAATGGAAAATTGTGTTACTCGGGTAAATGAAGATTTAATGAAAATTTAACTTTGGCCCACTTCAAAAAAACTTATGCTTAAAGAGTGTTGCTATGATTTGCACTAGAACACAGAATAATTCATTACAATTTCCTCCAATTATTCTTGACCGGAATGTTATTCTTTATGTCAGTAATGCAAAATACTTAGGCGTGTGTTTAATTCACTCTGAGTTGTTGTAATGCTGTTTTTGATGCGATTAGGAAAATCTATTGCGGATTGCGTACACTTAGATGTTCATCGCATCTGTTGTTACCCAGAATGAGAAAGTATTTAGTAAAGAGTCTTATCATTCCTTTTTTCAGTTTTTATTTTAACAAATATTCTTGTATGGATTATGAATAATCGTAAACTAAACGAAGCTTTTAATGACTGCGTGCGATTTATTCACAAAGTTCGAAGGTTTGAAAGTGTTTCACATCTGAGCTCAGTTCTTTTAGGAATTAGCTTGGACAAATACTACTCTTAAGATTGCACAGTTTAATTCAAAATAAATGACCGAATACAAATACAAATTTTTGGCGTAACAGGTCCATGGGACCCAGGGCCTAGCTTCTCACCACCATTCGTGTTGTGCGTGTTATATTCTTCACATGAAAGGAAGGGGCCAACTGTTTAATTCCGGATCCGAACGGCAATTTTGAGAAGCTTTTTCATGACAATTTTACTCTCGGATGTTTCTCAGACGCTCGCGAGAGGTGGGGCCGTGAAAGAAATTTTAGGTGTTGTCTGGGGATTGGACCTGGAACCCCTTGCTCCGTAGTCCAACGCACTAACCACTTGAGCCTCGGCGCCCACCGTGGCCGGAATACGTAAGTGAAATGGTACATTTTGGTCAGTCACGTAGAGTTGCATGTTTAATGTACCCACGCTTTTCTCACACAAAATATCTGAAATGTGAAATGTGTAACTATTTATGTACCACTTGATGGGTCATAAGCCGAAGCGTCATTTTTCTGCGAAAACTACATTGGTTACGTCTACTACGTAGTTTATGTAGTAAACGTAGTAAACGTAACAAATTGTAGTAGACGTAGCATTAACTGTCAAATTACTGTCATTTGAACAATTTAACTAATTTAATATCTTTCCCGCCTGCAATCAAACAAAGCAGCACAAATAAAAATATTAAATTATCCGCAGCGGGTATACGAAATTAGAATTATGTCTGGTGGTAGAAAGCTACATAATTATTGGACCGCCGTGAAATTGGAGAACTGGCGTATTGGGGCACTGTGCCAGAAGCGTGCCTGTATTTTAAAGAACATAACGAACTTCCGTACATATGTACTTATGTACATATATTTTCATATACCTATAATTTCTTTTTTATTACAATTTTAGAAAAATTTGTGTCTCAAATTCGTCGAAGAAGGAATCCAAACTTGCTTACCCCAATAACATTTGTTGTTACCGAGGAATTAAACAGTTTGAGTGACTGTTTTCAACCAATTTCTGCTCCAGAAAACAGCGTTTCAGAATCAACGATGGAATTACAATTACAACCAATAATCAAAGATTTGAAGAAATTTATTTAACAGTTTTATGATGACGGTATTGAAATTGGAGTAGAAACTAGTAAAGCAACACCCACAACTTCTAACTTATCATCCTCATTAGATACTGATACGAATAGCGTTTCTTCCATCCATTCAACACATCCTATCACTTTATCTACAAGTACGAGTAGATGCACATCATTACTGTCCGAGACTAGGCGGATTCAATATCTTTACTTTTACTTTAGGTGGCGCTACAGTCCGGGGTGGACCTGGGCCTCAACCAACAAGCCTCTCTAGCCAGCTCGATCTTTAGCTAGCTGCCTCCAGTTTCGCACACCAAGTTGGTTGAGGTCCCTATCCTTTTGAGCGCGCCACCTAAGTCGAAATCTTCCTCTACTGCGTCGTCCCTCTGGGGTGGATTCGAAAACTCTCCGGGCCGGAGCATTGCTGTCCATTCGCTCTACATGACCCATCCATCTTAGTCGTTGTATTCGAACTCTTCTGACTAGGTCGATGTCGCTATATAGCTCGTACAGCTCCTGATTATATCTTCTTCTCCACTCTCCGTCTATGCAGACGCGACCAAAAATCACCCGAAGTATTTTCCTCTCATAAAAACCGAGAGCGTCCTCATCCATTTTTGACATAGTCCATGCTTCTGCGCCGTAGAGCAGGACTGGGATGATCAAGGTCTTATATAGGGATGCTTTAGTTGTACGAGAGAGGGCTTTGCTACACAATTGCCTTCTTAGCCCAAAGAAGCAGCGATTGGCAAGAGTTAATCTTCGTTTGATCTCAGCGCTGGTGTCATTGTCTGAATTTATAGCGGATCCTAGGTAAACAAAGTCCTTAACTACCTCAAAGTTATATCTGTCGAGGGTGACGTTCTGTCCGAGGCGTCGGTGTTGTGTGTCCTTTTTTGTTGACAGCATATACTTTGTTTTGCCCTCATTAACCGTTAAACCCATCTTAGCCGCTTCCGTCTCAATGCTCACAAAAGCACTACTGACATCACGCTTTGTTCTTCCGATTATGTCAATATCATCGGCATATGCGAGCAGTTGTACGGACTTTTGAAAAATTGTGCCTCTGATGTTAGCGTGTGAGTTCTGCACAATTCTTTCAAGAACGATGTTGAAGAAATCGCATGACAGCGCGTCGCCCTGTCTGAATCCATTTTTGACATCAAAGGTCTCGGTGAGGTCTTTCCCGACCTTGATGGAGCAGCGTGCATTCTCCATCGTCATCCTGCAAAATCGAACGAGTTTGGCAGGGATGTCAAAACTAGACATATGTATCTCTATATAACTCTTCTCTATAGATGCTGTCATAGGCGGCCTTAAAATCGATAAAAAGGTGGTGAGTATCGATTTGAAATTCCTGGGTTTGTTCCAAGATCTGCCGTAGTGTGAAAATTCGGTCGATAGTGGACTTTCCTGGCCTAAAACCACACTGATATGGACCAATCAGATTGCTGACA
Organism: Xylota sylvarum; assembly: GCA_905220385.1. Lineage (NCBI taxonomy): Eukaryota > Metazoa > Arthropoda > Insecta > Diptera > Syrphidae > Xylota > Xylota sylvarum. The sequence goes on along the minus strand of LR999958.1, from coordinate 63,394,429 downwards.
AAAGGTTTTAAGCGTTCACACAGAACAGCAGATAAGATCTTGTAGGCGACGTTGAGGAGACTTATTCCTCTATAGGTGGCGCAGTTTAGAGGGTCTCCTTTCTTGAGGATCGGGCAAACAATGCTGAGGTTCCATTCATCGAGCATGCTTTCGTCCGACCATATTTTGCAAATGAGTTGATGCATGCTCCTAACCAAGTCATCCCCCGCTGCTTTGAATAGCTCGGCTGTTAAGCCATCAGCTCCAGCAGCTTTATTGGATTTCAGCTTAGATATCGCTATCTTAACTTCATCCAGGTCGGGTGGACGGAAATGTTGATTATCATCGTCCAGATTGAATGGTTCATTCTGCCTGACAGCGGAATTTTGGTCATCGTCGCCGTTATACAGTCTGCAGAAGTGATCTTTCCATATCCTCAACATTGACTGCGATTCTACTATTAGGTTTCCTTGTTCGTCCCTGCAGGCTTCGGTTCTGGGTTTGTAGCCTTGACATGTTCGTTTTACCTTCTGGTAAAACTTCCGAACTTCATTCCTGCAATAGCATCTCTCTATTTCCTCAATCGCGCGCTTCTCATGCTCCTTCTTTTTCCTTCGGAGAAGCCGGTGCTCATCCATTCTCTTCTGCTCGTAGAGCTCACGAGCAGCTCTGGTCCTTCTGTGTAGCGCCGCTTTGTATGCCATCTGTTTTTCTGCATTTGCTTGCCGACATTCTTCATCGAACCAAGGGTTTCGTTGTGGGGGTCGAGAGAAACCCAGCACATCAGATGCGGCATCCCTGATGGCTTTTTGGCAATCCGGAGATCTCCATGTTCCTTTATGAATATTGAGATGTGGGAATAGCTACTACAAGATTTTGCCCCACTGCGAAGTCGATTAGCCTGAAACCGTTATCGGAGGTGGTGTCGTGCAGGCTATGCTTTCCGACAGTACTACCAAAGATGCTCTCTCTTCCCAGCTTTGCGTTAAAATCACCAGGACAATTTTAACATCATAGCTAGGGCACTGCTCGTATGTTTTGTCTAAGAGCTCGTAGAAGCTGTCTTTGGTATCGTTATCTTTCTCCTCAGTGGGGGCATGAGCGCATATCAGGCTAATGTTAGCGAATTTAGCCTTGATGCGAATTGTTACGAGACGTTCGTTCACATGCCTGAAACTCAAGACTTCTTCTTTTTCATCGTTCTTTTGCCCGGCCCATTTCATCGCACTTCTTGGATGGCGGTAATGTCTGCTTTACAGCAGTCCAGGGCATCCGCTAGTTGTTCGGCCGCACGTAGTCTGTTAAGGGACCTAACATTCCACGTGCAGAACCGAAAGTCGTTGTCCTTATCACGTTTGCTTGGGTCGTCAACAGTTGAATCATTCTTATCCGAGGCGGTTGGTGGTTTCGTAACTATTATATTTTTTCCATGGTGGGGAAGTTACCCCCACGCACAACCCCCAACCTGGAGGACCAGTTCCTAGGACGAGAGGCCGGGTTCTCCCGGGATCAGTAACCCACTTCGGGGATATGAGTGCTGCCGTTGGCCCATTAAGGGTTCATCCGCCACCAACTCTTTTCCAACACCCTGACTCAGTGTTGGAGATACCTATAGACCTGTGATTCAAGCATGTCGAAGCAGCTCATATAGGGATAAACACTAATAGTTCGGCCTAACTGGAACTGGTAGACGCCACCGTTGATTCCATCTAGAGAATTCGTCCGCTGCCGCCTGGAACAAGAGGAGGTGCCTTAGTGAAAAAGCACTCCTCCCCCCTCTCTCGTTTGCTGCCACCAACAACCTTCCAAAGGGGCTGGTTACCCAATCTCCAGTCGAGGTACTAGGCACTCAGTAGCCACCATCGTGGAGGCGTAGAGTAGGAGTTGATAGTGAGAGGCTAGCGTGAGAGCGCTTGTGCTGACATATAATCGCATCACTACCTTTTGACCACTATCAGGAACAGGAATTTTCAACAAAATTCCACGGTCAAGAAAGAAATTCACAAGTCCGAACCCAAAGAAGAAAATAAAAACTAGGCCACCTCCATCAGTAATGGCAAATTTTATTGATATTATTGACGGAAAGTTGATGTTACTTATATGTTGATGTTACAATATTCCATTCGCAGTGGCTGATTCGGATAATTTTAAAACATTCATAAAACTACTAAGAACATCGTATAGGCCACCTTCTAGAATTCTTGGCAGCAAACTTATTGGACGATGTTTATGATGAAGTAAAGAAAACCCAAGAGAAACAAACGGAAGCTGAAGAAAAATTGTAACAACAACTCAAATAACGTACTTACCATCATGAGGACACTTCCAGGCGAAAAGGTTTTCATTGAGTCGTTCGACTTCACGAATATTTGCAGTTTTAGTTTTTTAATTAGATAAATATAATGCAATAGTATTTGCACTGGTTACGGATAATGCAAGAAACATGCTTAAAATGGGCCGAATACTTAAGAACTAGGATTTGGATTTAATACATGTTACAACAGCCACACAGCAAATTTATTGGTTAAGGGCTTGGCAAACAAAACTCAACGAGAAAGTGGTGAAAGTATAAAAATGTTTTAAAAACCATGCTTGTTTGGAGAAAAAACTGATTGATTCCGGAGGAAAGCGAATTGCATTGCCTATAGACATCCGTTGCTGTACTTACAGAGACTTCTATGACAATTTTGTTAAAGGTCAGGGGATTTTCAATTAATGAAGAGGATGACAATCACCCCTATCGTGGAATCCGTCGGGGGGAATGATTCACTAAAAATGAGAAATTTGCATCGTGCAACCCGCAGAAGTGAATGATTCACATGTCGGCAATGTGAATGAGATTCACTGTATCGTGGAAAACGAACGGATCGAATCTCCCCATACATTTGACATCCGCAACTATTTCATTGCGGATTTGATTGTTGTGTTGTAGTTTTCTAAAGGAATACCCCAAAATAACAAAGGATAATTTAACAAACCGACGGAGGACAGTCCAGAATATAGGGAGAATCTACAAAAAAATATAATACGTTGTTGTTTGTAGTTCTAGTAAGATTTATTGGTCTAAATACATGATCAGTTTAAAAACTCTATTTTCATGAAGAGAAGAGAGAAGTAATTTTGCCTTATCTATTTATTCATTAATATTTATTTATTTATTCCTTCTTCCCATCATCAAAAATTAAATTCTTAAATTATGATCACAGTCATCATTAAATCCAAATTCCTTTAAAGACTCTGTCAAACGAGCACTTCCTGATCAACATTACTCGTCGGTAAGAAAGCGTATCCGTCGGTTCTACGATAGCTATGAGAGACTCACGTGAATCGAATGCGTGAAGTGAATCTCAGATCCGTTGGGTTCCACGATAGGGGTGAATGACAGCCGCGGACGGTTGATGCCAAAAACATATTGGGGATTTGTATCCAGACAACATTGCAGGTCTTGCAAAATATGCCCTACGTTTGTTAAGCATTCCTGCATCATCTGCATCTATCGAATGAGTTTTTTCGCATTGGTTATTTGCCCATTCGAGAAGCCGAAATAGATTGTCGCAAGAAAAATCCAAAAAACTTGTCGATTTTCATTACACACTAAAATTAAAGATGAATATTGATTCAACTTGAAGTATTTAGGTAAGTTTTCTACGCAGGTAGTTTATAGTTTACGTAACAAATGAAGGTGTGTAGTTTACCCCATTAACTACGTGTACTTAATCACGTAGAATACGTGACGTAGACTACTCGTCCAACCCTGGTCATAAGTGCACAATCGATTTAATTTGCGATTTGAGAATTTATCCCAGCAATATATAGAGTCCTGAAAAATACTACCGGTGGCCAACGTCTGCTTTTTTTGGAAACACACACACTCCGCAGTGTCTAACCCGCCCTTTGTGGAATTGTGGAACCTAATAATCTTCGGTTTTTTATTGATACCAGTTGATGCTGATAGAATTCAGATGCATGGAAAATAATAGAACCACATTCCATCATTTTTACTTGCACTTATACTTATAGGGCAAGTATTGATTTCGTGAAAAATTTCAAACTCCAGATTTTAATCAAACTTCACCTTACTATGACGTGCACGACTGGGTCGTACGAACTTGCACCTTATTGCGATTTTGAATAGAATTTGAAAAAAATTATTAGGACACAATTTATAGGCAATACAATTCCCTTTAATTCACTCATACTTAATATAGGGGCCCGCCCAAAAAACATTTTTTCAATGCAATTTTGAATACATTAAAAGTTATCATGGTAGTGTCCTTAAAAGTACAGAATGGAACGCCCACTTTATTAGGCTTCATGTGTAAGAAGAACAAAACTTGAATTTCAGTCGTGCACTTTATTTTGGAATGAGAGAATAGTAGATGTATTGGAATACCCGTGCTTTTCTCTTCTCTGCCTCTGGTGTTTATGAATTCGGGTGGAAGCGGAATTTTGCACGGTTCCCAGAGTCTTGAAGTTTATTTTAAGTTACTTATCAATTAGAGGGAAACTCGTATATATACCACTTATCGGAGGTAATATTCCGACCCTTTCCTGAAATGGACGCTAACAATCGAATCACTACATCCTTTAGAGAGTTTGATGTTTTAAAAGGTCCTTCCGGTTTAGATCCAGCATAAATTTCCATGTTATTCGTGTACCAAGTGCGAGAATCGCAAACAGTTTGAATTTTCACACTGTATTTTGCAGGTAACGTTAGAGAGATACTGCCTGAAAGCACATCGTCCTCAAAATGCAACAATTTTTTCGTCGATGGTTGCATATTCTAATAGGGTGTATGCATTTTGGCAATCCTCTACAAATATGGTGAAAACTGGAGTTTTGGCTAACTTTGCAGCTAATTTGTTTCCCGGCAAATGGATGACTATGTTACGTTTTCTAGTTCTAACTGCAGTAGAAGCTGCTTCTTTACACCACTTTGTCTTACCATCCTTGCCGATGAAATATTTCACCTTATTTTGCTTATTTTGAAGTTATTCAACTTCACAATCTGATTGTTCACTATCTATCTGTTGTTCGCTTTCCTAATAGATGTTAGACCCGCCATCATCCGTATCAACAAACTCCGGCTCTTCAGTGGAATCTTCACATATATGTACATGTATGTATGTATGTCTTGCAATAAACGCTGAATGCGTTCCCGTTCTTTTTCAAATGGCATTTTAATTCACCAAATAAAAAAAAGTTACACAACTGTGTAGGTGGGGTGTTGACAACGCCCTTGCACTTTGAATAGCCTGTCAGATGCAACTAAACTTTTTGACGCCCATTTTGATGTGTTGAATGAAACACAATAGATAGATATTGCCAGCCGCAAAATATGAATTTTTTGAGAAAATAGTGCTTGAGGTGTTAAAGGTTAAAGCTCTATTTTTGATCGAATGTTACGTGCCCAGAAGTCTGTGTGGAGGTGAGAGGAGAAGTTTGTAGACATTGCAGAGGCAGATTTAATCACAAATTTCCCTATACAATTTCAAGGAATTTCCTAAGTTGCTGAAACAGAATTGAAAATGTTTAATAACTGTGTTTCTTACTCCTTATAAGTTTACTTAGGATTTTTAATTTTCAAATACATACATATGTATATGCGACGAATTTTGTTACACTAAATCCTTGTTTTATTATCCACCATTGACTATAAATATGCAATTCATACACCTAACACTAACACTAAATAATCAGTTTTCTTATAACTAAAGATTACATTCGAAGTTTAGTAAAAATACGCAATGCGAAATTATATAAAATACAACTATCATATATTTGCAACCTACAAAGTTATTGTTTGTTTCTCTTGTGTCTACTTATTAGTTACTAGCTTTTTTCTTGATACGAAATGGTACAAATATCTCTTTCATTTTTAGGTTAGGACTAGGACATTTAAATATTATAATATATAAATGAAATAAATGCACATATATGGAAATTTTCCAAATGATTTTGTTTACGTTCCTCCTGTCTATTTGGATTTTTAATTTAAAGAGGGCTTAAAATGTCGGAGCCATTTAGTGCAAGTCATTAGCAGAATATTAATTAGAGCTTCTCGATGTATCCTTTTGTCTAATGTCATTCTTGGAATTTAAAAATTCCAAGTTTGCCTTTTCTACTCGTGTAATATTGCACTTAATCGTTCCTCGACAGCGACCTTTCGCGATTTCCAAACGAATTCGCAAACTGCGATCACACATGCCACGCCCATGCCTCCCATTAGCACAACAAAAACACCTCCGACATTGGCCAGGCCTAGTTCATTTGCTGCGGATGTTGACTTAGATGTTTCGACTCTACAGCTTCCGCCACCTCGTTTCTCTTTCCACCATTTGGTTTTGAGAATGTGTAACTTGCCTTCCTCCTGCAGCTTCAGAATTACACCGTTAATGGCGGTCCTATAGGGGGAATCTAAGATATGGAGTGGGTAATTTGAAGGCCAGTTTGAGACTATTGTTCATCTTACTAGGAGGAGTGGCAATTCCATAACCTTTCGTGTCCAGCATGCCTCCGACTTGTGTGAGATCGCAATTACGCTCTGTCACGTACTCTATGGATGTTGATTCCATCAGAAAGGCATAGCTTCCTGAAATATCAATAAAAGGATTGTAAACCCGAAGAAAAAGGATTCACCTCCTTACCTTTTCCTTTGATGACTCGATCTACACCTTCGCCATTGCTTGACGTAAATACAGATGGTCTTGCCGATTCCATAAACGACCACATACGTTGATATGTTGAAATTTTCGAGTCCTTGAGTGAGGACAAATTTTTAGCCCTTAATCTTTTGATAGAAGAATAGCATAACTTACTCTGAAGAAAGCAGCGGTACTTCCACCTTTTAGTGCTCCGTATTTGATTCTAGTCTGCTTCGCAAGATCCTCAGCGCTCTCTATGGGTGAGTCCATACGTTCGACGGTTAGAAACGCAGCCAAGTTGGCAGTATACGAGGAGATCATGATCAGCGTGAAGAACCACCACATTCCAGCGACCATTCGGGTAGAAAGTGCTCTTAAATGCATACAAACAAATGGAAAAGTAATTTAATTGAGTTTGTTTTTTCGTAGATGACGAGGCCTTGAGATTGTTTTTACTTAGGCAAGAAATCGCATCCTTGTTGCATCAGAGACCCTATGGCAAACCACATGCAGTTCATAAGCGTGAATTGGCTTTCTTCTTTTTCGCCATGAGCACCAGTATAGGATGGCCATTCGTATGGAGTAAATCTAGGACATAGTGATGGATTGGATCATTTATTATCTTTAAATGAGGCACCACCTTACCTGGCTAAAATAAAAAGTAACACAGAAACACCCAAATACGCTGTAGCCATATATATCCAAACGTCGAGCGATAAGGGTGATAGAAAAGAAAAGAGGTTCGGCGGCTGCTTTACAGGTTTCCGGTACAGGACTGATACCCCGAGGTTCATGAAAGGCATCGTGAAGTCGACAGCCTGCTCTCTTTCAAAAGTTATTGTAAGATCAGCGATTGCCAGGTCTGCACGTTGCTCCAGGAGCTCTCGGATCATACCGTCCCATTCACTATTAAAATATGTTGCAATAAAAGTCATGTCGAAGCTGTTACATCTCCATTTACCCGGTTTTCTTGTTGTGGCTACCATAGGCGTGGTCTGGTACTAGTTGAATTTTATAGCTAAAACCTAAAGATTTTGAAATTTCATGGATCAGATCCACCGCATAGCCTTCGAACTGGTCATTCCCTGTAAGTGTAGCCGCCGATTCCTTTCTCATGCAATAGGGGTCACTCTGTGTGAAGAAAACATCAAGATTAAAGAGTCTACATCTGTAAAGAATATGCGACTTACCAGAATGGTTGTAACCACCAATGTTTTGTTTTTGAGGTTAGCCTCAATCTCCTTTTGTTGGTCGCTAAAGGTTCTTGTAAAATTGATGCCGTTGGGAAGCGTTGAATTCCATGTTCCAATTTTTCGAATACCCGTTGAGCCTAAATCAACAATGTCTAAGACAAAGTCGGTGCGGAAGCCTTGATGATCGAATTTGATGACATTGGTCAAGCCCTTCATTTCGACAATTTTCATATAGTTAATCAAACTGAAGCCATGCTGCCAAGTGTTCTGTCCGTCACATGATATTGGATGGATGTCAATTTGTTGACTTGTATCTAAGTCATGCAGTGCTTTCGAAAATAGATGCACGGCATCGTACATGAGTGCAGTTTCAGCCTGAAATGAATTTTGGAAAACCATATTAGATGATGATTGTTTCTTTTACAGCTTTTTGTTTCACTGAACAAGAAACTAACATATCAGAAAGACTGTATTAAGAGGCTTATCATGACCATTGTACATTCGAATGTTTATAGTTAGAATAGCAGAATAGTTGGTACTGGTTGCGGGCACCTAATCAAAATCATCACCTTGGAGCCATTTTTGAAAAAAAGGCAGTTTATGTCAGATTTGGGCTCGCCGTGTAACGAGATTCTGTTTCTAGAGTCGTTCAACTTGAAGCTTTGATAATAAGACCTACGAGACACCCCCAATGGCATGTCTTTGTTTTCCATGCGGATAGCCGCAGTATACATATATTGCATTGCAAGGCATCTGTATCTATGGTGATAGCCAGGCTTCGTGATGATGCCTTGCCCAACGGTTTAGCCAGTTCCAAATAGTTGACATCGAAGAAAATTCGAGTAAAATCTCTTAAACTGGGTCTTGCTTCTTGGTAATTCAATGGACCAGTTGCGTCTTAGTGTGTCCCAGGATAAGAGTCGTATGGTACATACGTGACCCGGCGAACAGTTCCTGTGAAACACGAATCAGAGCAGACTGCAGACGCGCAACATTTGGTTGGCTATCAACTAAGGGCAACTCATTCTAGGATGTTAGGGTCCTCTTATCTTAGCGTGAATGTTCTCAAATGGACAAATACCCTCAATTCGTGGAACAGTTTACGCTCTAAAAGATGGAGATCTGGAGGTTGAAGGAATTTGAAATGGAGAAGTGCTACTTGTCTATTCTACAAAAATTATCCTCTTACCCCAACATTCCAGCCGGAATCAGTTATGAGTCGAGCGTAGGACTAGTTCTAAAGTGCATAAGAAACATTACCAGGATTCAATATTATGGTCCGGTAAAGGACGAACGTTCAGTTAGAATATATTTTGATTTGCTGATGTTTAAGGAGCCATATCTTGAACGTTCGGACAAATATGAGGGTTTAACAATTGGTTAAGAGCAGACACTTGTAGAGTGATCGCAGATCTTGTAGTCACACGAATTAAATTAAATGTACACACCTTTCTCTATTTTGAAACAGTGATAACAGTCAAAGAACCATTCTCTTGTCGTCTCAACATAATAAATCATCATTGGGAATCACCCAACATATGTATATGAAGGTATAACAGCTGTAGCGGAAGTGAAACCAAATGAGATGAAAACACTATCACCCCGAATCACCGCTGAAAGTTTATCCAAAATCCCTCAACGAATCATATGTAGCCAAAAAATACGTGATTGAATGTGTATATGGAAAGGTTATCCTTCAGAAACAGTGTTCGGAAGTTTTGTCACAAGGGTTAAAGAAACGTGTCAAGGGAACAGAGTGTACTTACACAGACACCTTTAGAGAACGAAATCTCAACATCGTTTGACCGATCCACAAAGAAAGCATGCGTAGCCTCTCCTATACATGCAACAGAACCTTCGGCAAAAGATGGGGCCTGCGACCAAAAATGACCCTTTAGATGTACAGCTATAGTAGGTGGGGTTAAAAACCTGCAAAAGCTGCAATATTCTCCGTTAAGTGCATAAGACGAACACGGGAATATGTTCGGTTATCAATCAGCAAACCTCACGAACTTTCATCACAAACTTGCGTACACCAGCTGCAGTTGGTGCATTATTTCGACTGAATTTTTTTTTTCAAATTCGCACTGTTTCGATAACACAGCATACACTTTGGTACGGCAATCCTGTTCGAGGTTTCAGGTCACTGCAACATTGTTGGCAACGAATACGCTGATGAACTGACCAGGCGAGGCTCGGCCCTCCACTGCTCACTTCTGGAACTAGTTCCCTCCCCGCTTGGAGCAATTAAGGCGACCATCTTCTTAATCTTTCTTAGAAAGGTCAATCTGAAATGGTCTAGTTTTACGAAACAAGTTATATTCAGAAAGATGTGATCTACCTTAAATAATATAAAAACATACAGAAAAGCTACAATCCGTCTGGAACGGATCGTATGATACCCTATCCTCCTCTCTATAAAGTGGGCGTGGCCAAATTGCATTTTGTACTCAAATATAGCTATAATGTCGAACGTTTGAGGATGTTACATGTAAAATTTCATGAAAATCGGTTTTTGATGAAAACGCCCCAAAAAGTGGGCGTGACCAAAACTGTTCTTTGGGTGAATTGTAGGGAATCTGTATACCTAAATATTTGGTCTTAACAAAATTTTTCGGTTTCATATAATTTAGTGAAGTTATAAAAAAGTAGGCGTGGCAGTGGGCGGATGTAAAAAAAATTGACACTTCTACTGTATCTTTTCGTCATAAGCCCAGATATGAAATTTCAGCGTCCTAGTTAATAATTTAAGGCCCAAAACTCGGTTTTGTGATGAAAATGCCCCCAAAAAGTGGGCGTGGCCAAAACTTTTGTATGGGTGGATTGTAGGGAATCTAAATACCCAAATATTTGGTCTTGACAAAATTTTTCGGTTTCATATAATTTAGTGAAGTTATGAAAAAGTGGGCGTGGCAGTGGGCGGATTTCAAAAATGTTTACACTTGTACTGTATCTTTTTCTCAGAAGCCCAGATATAAAATTTCATCGTCCTAGCTCAAAATTTAAGGCCCAAAAAGCGGTGACATACGGACGGACGGACGGACGGACGGTCATCGCTCAATCGATTTCGCTATTGATGCTGATCACGAATATATATACTTTATAGGGTCTATCTCGATTATTTCTCTATGTTACAAACTATGTGTCAAACTTAATATACCCTTAGGATAGGGTATAAACAACCGCTCTATTAAACAAAACGCGCAAAGGTATTGCCAGAATAACCCCGATAACCACGGGATAGGAGATCACGCAGTCAAACTAGGTATCCCATATAATACACACTGTCGTAGTTGGTATATCGCTATAGAAAAAGAAACAATCATCCACTATATGTGCACTCCCAGCACTAGCTGGGAACAGGCAACAAACATTCAAACTCTTCTTTAACTCACTTGAGGAAACATCGGGTAAGAACATTAGACATCTAATACTCAAACACCACAAGTTGGCTCTAGATACTCCTCACCCACACACATCAACATCCAGGTCACATGAGTCGTGATATCAAAATGGCACTTGGGTTCTGTTGACTTCCACCTACCCACCAAGAGAGGAGACCCTCTCCGCTGCGCTGCTTACAGATGCATTAGGCTTCTCACCATGCAATCGCGTGCGAGATTTTATTAGAGATCTGTGAAATCCTGACTTTGATGGACTTCCACAATGAGATATAGGCTCAGAAAGTTCATAACCGATCAGTTTTTATGCACTCTTGCATATGTCAAATCCTGCGCAAGAAGTCAAATTGGATACTCCTCATCTTTTTATCGATTTTAAAGATCATTTGACAGCATTTATAGAGACGAGCTGTAAGTTTTAACATTCCTAAGTCAGTAAAGGTGTCACCGAAAACCTAATACCAAAAATAGATTAGGAAATGTAACGCGCATTTTATATGACATCATTTCACGGACTGTGCAAAGCTCACAAGTCAATGTCAAACTTTCAAAAATCCATTGACATAATTGACAGATTTCAGCTAGCTGTGTGTGACAGACATAGCGCCAAAGCATGCATTCTATCAAAAGTAGATGAAGAAGAAAAATTCTTCTCTAGATAGTCAGTCCCATTTGCGTTAATGGTCTTTGGAAGAGCTGTATCGCGACATCCAGCTTGTCATAAAAAAAAAATATCGGTCGCTTGGCATGTAGAACGAATGGACAACGAATCTTGCTCCATAGTATGATGCAGTTCAAGAAGATCTTTCATTAAGTGATACACATACATAAGTAGAAGAGGATCTCAGTAAACTTCAAGTGCGCAACTGTAGGCAATTATCAAAGAACCAGCCTAACTAGAATGTTTGTTGGTTGAGGCTTCCCGAATTGTAGCTCTTTTTAAGTAGGTACACTTTGAAAAGACTTTGCAATCGAAAATGCAGTCCGACATGGTTGTTGTTTTTATGTTATTATTAGCGATATTCTTGAAGGAGGTAAACCATGGAATATACATATAATCTGGGAGGCACAGTCTCACACTAAATGCGGAAATTGTAATTGGGAAAGCGAGAGGCGAGGAAGCCTCAAGTCACAAATGTTTACTAAAAATCTTTGTGGATAGTTACTTGGAAAATGCCCACCGATCACTTCTAAGTCGCAAACCTTCGTAAATAGCGTATCCGCACACCGTCGTCAACAAAGGACACCACTGGGACAGAAAGGCAGAAGATTAGGTCACGCGGTCTTTTCGTGAGCTGGAGCTGAAGAGTGAAAGCACATTGCAGAACTCTGACTAAGATAGCGTTGTTCGCATCGTATGCGTCTTGCAATGAGACATAAGAGCCAAATTTTACAACAAAAGTCACAGAGAACTTTTTTCTAAATTGTGCTTTATATCAACAGGTAGCCATGTTCGTAATTTTGCTTAGCCTATTAAGTATTCTAAGTTCCTTAGTTCATGACTGATAACTTTGTTAATCAAGGCAGGACATATACCCTGCAACTTAATGTATCTTCACTTTAACAGCTTCAATTTTGTCAGCTAAACACGGTGCTTCCTGGATAATTCGCTAGTTTAATGAGCTTTAGGTGGACGTGGAATGAATTGGTAAAACTGATTTTTTGACTAAAATCAGTGTTTATTCGGCTCTGGCTTTGTTATTAGGGACAGTCTTAGGTAACGTACGAGATATGAACGTTTCCTGAGGTATGAGGAAAACTCCTTGAAGACTTCAACGCTATTTTGGAGAAATACTACATTCAATACATTTAAACGTCGGCAAATGGTCCCTACTTTGCAGCGGTATGATGCTGGGTAATATGTAGCATAAGACCAATCCAGGACCTAGCATCTCACAATTATTCGCGTTGTGCGTATTAATACCATGATCGAGAGGCAGTTTTTGTTTTAAGAGCCTTTTTTCATGACAATTGACCAGAAATGTTGAAAATCAGTCGAATATTATTGCAATTTCCACAAATACCACATGCTTCTGCAATGAGGATGCAGAAGAGATTCACGCTCTACATTAGTGGCCAAATCTTAGGAAAATCAGAATTGACCTGCGCTATCAATAGGATATGACTTTGACATCTACTTTAAAGTCGATTAATTTTATTTGTACTTAGTAAGCACACTCACCTTAATTGTTGTTAAATTGGCCGATTTTGAGATACCTTTCTCGTCTATAGTCCAAGATCGTACAACATCGCCTACGACTTTGTCGTTTATTAGTCGAAAGCCGGTTATATTTGTTCCTCCATACTTGAATTCGTCTAAATTCACAGTATGCAGATCTAAAGAAGTCACCAAATAACTGTGGTAATCACTCATCATTCCAATTTGTTGTGCTTGCTTTAAAACTTCGTATATTTTTTCAGTGGTACAGTCTAGGACAATGTGGGCTTCCGCGGAGTTCTTAATTTGCTTTAGCAGGGGTCTAAGGAAAGATATAAAGATAGTTGATATGAAATATCTAAAATGTGTGTCACTAACCTGTAATCACCAGAATCACTCAATTGTCTTACGGTAATTGGAAAGGAAGATGGCCCATGGGCCTTGAGGAGTTCCTGTAGTCTCACAAGTCCATCATTGTTTTCGTATATAATTGTGAATGTTTTCCAGCCCCAAGCCTTGACTATGTCCACATAGGCCTAAATATATGTAAAATTTAAAACCAAAGAAAGGTTTAACTAAAGACGCAGCTTACCTTTGATAGAGTATTTGGATGAGGATAGAGGTTAACTAAACAACTCTCTCTCCTTAACCGATAGTCCCATCGATTTTCTAAATGAGGAACCTTTTACGGAATAAAAGTATGAAATAGTGGATATTTTATAATTAATCTAGAAACAATGTCGACTTACCTCCATTGTGTCGCATATACTTTGTACATGGCCAGCAGTGTGTGAAGATTGTGGGCCAAAAATGGCGGCAACTCCGATATTCAAAAGACTACATACTGAAAGAGAAATTTGAAATGGTGTTATGAGTACTCGTTTGTAATGTAAAATATTTTGTAGCATAAATTTTATTTTAAAAGTAATTAATCTACGATACTTTTTTGCACTTATGGGTTTTACATCTCTTAGGAATGCTACAGGACTTAACCTAAAGCCGCCAGCGTTGAAAGAAAACAAAGATTATGTTGAAAACCGTTTGGAATAAGTGTTTATATATTTATGATACCATCATCACCCTAATAACCACACATACTACGCATCGAATGTATGGTGAAAGAAGGCTAATCAAGCCAACTCCCGATCCGCTATTCAAAAGGTGATGTTGAATCCAAATGGTACACTTACGGTTAAAAAATGTGAAATGTAACAGAATTTTGACATTTTTTGGTCCCAATTACCATTTTTATGGGCCATCAGAATATTCTACTTCTATCTTCGAGATAGCAAAGGTTATTCCTGTCGAGCTCAGTGCATCAGAAGAAACCTCCGAAGATCATATATAACCATGTTATCAGATAGCCAAGTAGCTCTAAAACTTCTCATATCCTTCGACTTTGAGTCTAAGCTGGTTTGAAACTGTCTTTTAACCCTCCTACAGCTAGCTGCACACAATAACATCACATTAACATGGGTCCCAGGAATAAACGCATCCCTGCTAATAAAGCCGCTAATGATCTTCCCAGATCTTTCTTTAGTTCGGTTCGTGTTGGTAAAAGTTTGACGCCTTAGTGCGAAAAAACATTTGCTAATGAATTTCGTTCATCTAGGCATCCACGTAAGAGGTATATCTCCCTTTATGAGATGAGTTGTGCTGACGAGTGGGTTAAATAACCGGCCTTCTATCGCCTAATAACGAGTTTTTCGGGCAAGTAGTGATATTTAATAAGAAGATCTTCGCATAAGTGGTGTGCGTTCGTTGTCAAACCGAGAGAGCAGATATTCGAGGGTAGTTCCTATGCCAATGTTACTGTCCCAACATTTGGTTTGTTGTGTCCATGGTATACAGATAAATACGAATAGCTTTGGAAATAAAATACTCGAATGGTTAGAGCGAGAGAATGCCGTGAGGAACGAGAACGGAAAAGGACGATTCTATTCGAAGAATTCATCGATGTCGGATCAGTTGTATCAGATACCCAGGTAGGTGGTATCGAATTGATGAAGATGTCGCCAAAGTGGGCGCCGTAGCTCAAGTGGTTAGTGCAATGGACTACGAAGCGAGGTAAAACATAAAAATTCCTTTCACGGCCCCGCCTGTGGCGAGCTTATCAAAGCCAAAATTACACTTCGGATACGGCATTAAACAGCAGGTCCCTTCCATTCGTGTAAAGAATATGACACGCATAACACAACCATTTCGGAAAGAAGTTCTGAGTTGCCAACTATGGTTATACAAAAGTTATTGAACGCTACGAGCCTATGTGCACTGTTGTTCAGATCATGGGTGACGGAGAGAATCGTCAGATTACTCTGACTCATCGCACACAAGTTCGTCAATTAACGAATGGTTTGTTGACAATCCTATTCCCTGCTTCTACTTATCTTCTCGCAAATTCAGCATCGCAATTTTGACATAACCGACTATGGACATTCTAGATGAGTCAATAAATTCGAATATTCTTACCTTTGTCACAGAGCAGAACTTTCCGTTCCGTTGTCATGGATATCCTCATTTCGATCGTGGTGGAACTATTCTACAATGCACCGCAGTACTTCATCTTATTCCAAAAGTTAGTCCGCTTTTACCACTATCACTTTGGGTATCAGTGCCGCCTTAGTGATTATGGATTCTTTATGCTAGCCGATTTGGAAGCTATTCAAGGAGTCCTAGAAATGGAGGTCACTAATGACGAGAATAAGAAGGTGTTTCTATGAGTTGATTTGGAAGAGTTGATTTGCGAATTTACTGGTTTATCAAAGACTTGCATGAAGCTTAATGAAGTTTTGAAATTCCACAAGAAAAAGTTTGGGTATAATGTTTACCCACAGGCTCTGGGCGTTATTGATATCTATGAGGGTATAAAACTTCTGCCAAATATTGAGGTCCTAAGGAATGAGCATCTGGATAATCTGTCACAATGATGATGCCATCTTTTCATCGTTCTTGTAATGTTATGAGCACGAAAATGATCAAGTCCCTGTGAATGATTTCATAAGAATCGAATGATTCTATTATCAGAGATTACGAAAGCCCTTGATGTGGAATATATCAATAGCTTTGCATATGGTTTCCCCTTTCCTGCCTTTCCTGCGTGTTATTTTCTCCATAAACATAGGAACCCAGTAACGCAGCGCAGTTTTTTACAATCAGAATTAGCCCAGCACTTCATCTCTCGCAAAGGCTCACAGTCGACGAGCCTGCAGAAGAAGCTACCTTCGAAACTAGGCCCGCAGTGTTGACTAAAAACAATCGTTCCTCGGTGACAAACTCATCGGAGGTTACCCAAAAACTCACAGCAAATAATCATCCTTCGAATTTTTACCAAAAGACACAATCTATTCCCGCCAAACAATCACAAGGAATAGTCACTATCAGTGGCAAAAACAATCTAACAACCACCAGTTACTTCAACAACAGCACCTCTAGCAACAATCTTAATATTAGCGCCAGCAACATGTTAAACACCACATCGACATCCTGTAGCAACAAAGGGAATTCCTTTAACAACTCGTCGTTGAATTTTTTATCCGATGCGAATACAAAGATGAGAGGTGGTAATGGCACACATCCAACGGGATTCTCCAAGTTGTTGGATCGTTGTCAAACAAACTATTATATACATATATATTGTTCGAGAGATTACGAATCACACCACAGTATTGGGTCCCTTTTCGTCTCTCTTCCACGATCCATCTTAGCCGGAGAGTCCCCCTGAATTTCTCCACAGTTCCTCTCTGGCTTTGATTCCTCGTGTCAATGCTTGCATCTGTTTAACAGAAATCTGGTTCATCCTCTGGGTTTCTACCCAAATTCCCATGACCTGTAGATAACGCTACCATCCATTTCAGTGTTCTTCGTCCTAAGCTTAGAACCTCTCTGTGAGTGGTGCCACCCGGCATTTTAATAGCCATTTTCGCCTGTCTGCAACCTTCAACGGTTGACCACCTTCTCTGGTGTTCCGCCGCTGCCCAGTTGCTAATCAGGTGTTCTACCATCCCTCTGCCAATTGCAGCGAATGGTTCCGGACCAGAGAGCTCCGAGGTTGACCCTTGCTTTGCCAGAGAGTCCGCCTTTTCGTTCCCCTCAGTCCCTACGTGCCCTCTCACCCAGAGCAGCGTCATCTCATTTCGACATGAGCACTCATTGAGCTTATGAGCACATTTCAATGCCAGCGATGTATTGATATCTGTTTGGTTCATGCGTTTAATCACTAATTTATTGTCCAGTGCTATGGTAACGTTTCTACCCTCGACCTGACCGTCTTTCAGGTGACCCAACGCAGCAATTATCTCGGCTTGATAGACTGAGGTATATTTCCCCAGACTAATATGACAGGCTAGTTCCAGTTCTTCTGAGAAGATACCTGCCCCCGCTCTGCCATTCATCACGTTTGCACTGATGAAGCACCCTTTTCGCCTTTCTAATCTTTTCTTCCACATGGGAGTTCCAAGTTAGTCCAGCATCTAGGTATACACCCAGATACTTAACCTTCCTGTTTACCTTCAGCTCCGATCCGAAAAGTGTCAAGGGCTGAAATTCCAGATCTCTCCTCTTCTTTGTGAAGATGATCAGATCTGTCTTTTCCGCATTAATGGAGAGTCCTTGTTCCTGAAACCACCGCTCCACCACTCTGAGAGCATTTCTCATGGTATCTGCTGTGATGTTCATGAATTTACCTCTTGCCATTATTGCTATATCATTGGCATATTCCACAGTGTGGATGCCAGTCTCTTCAAGTCTTCTCAGGAGAAAGTCCACAGTTATATTCCACAGAGTAGGTGATAAAACACCTCCCTGCGGGCAACCTCTGCTAACCCTTACCCTAAGTCTTGAAGTTCCCGTCTGAATATTTATCGCCCTATTTTTCAGCATATTGTCCACCCATCTCACCACCAATGGGTTAACCCTGCGGTCTTCTAAGGCTACTCTCAGACTTTCGAAGCATATCTTATCGAAGGCTCCTTCATTATCCATTATTATGGTCATTGCGATGCCTCCGGTATTCATCTCCTCTTCCGCAACGCGTACAGCCTGGTGTAGCGCTGTTTCCGTAGACCTGCCAGCTCTGTATGCATGTTGTCTTCTACTCAAAGGATACGCTTTCAGCGCCGTGCTCTCCATATGGTCCACCACAATTCTTTCCATCGTTTTCAACAGACTTCAGACTTCCCGGAAAGTGTGTTTCCATGAGCACCTCATTTGTACGATCCAGTGTATCAACAACCTCCCCCGTTCTATCCCGAATGAGTCCGACTTTGGAAACTGGATCCCTCGAGACAATTTTTTGAAGTCTGTTGACCTCAGCTGTGCTTCTCATATTCGAGCAAAATTCCCTCCACGACTCCCTTTTACGTCGTCGCAGAGTTGCTTTTAACTCTTTCTTCTTTGCCTTATACTCATCCCATGATTCAGGATCATCCCTTCTCATGGCACGATTAAAGGCTTTTCTCACCTCCTTCTTTAGATTTTCAAGTTCCCTACACCACCAAGGCGTGGGGTCCTTTTCATCTACCAAAGTAGGTGTACACGCCTCTTGGTATGCATTTTCAACAGCATTGTAAGTGCTTCAGCTGTGACTCTACATCCCAAGTGCTTTTCGGTATTTTGGGTACCCTCCCATCCAGTTTCTCCCGTAACACTTCCTTGTATTTCACTATGTCCGTGTTCCAGGGAATCCTGATATATTTTCGATCTTTCTTCCTTTTAGATCCGTATCGAACATCAAATGAGATGGCTCTGTGGTCCGACATCATTGTCTTATCCATTATCTTCCAATTTGATATTCTATCAAGCATTCTATTACTGCACAGAGTCACGTCAATAACTTCCCTTCGTCCCGCATCCACAAAGGTCGGTTGTGTTCCTCTGTTGAGAATAGTTAGCTCTTTGCACACTACAAACTCGAATAAAGCTTCTCCTCTGTAGTTATCGTTGGTGCTTCCCCACACTGTACAGTGTGCATTAGCATCGCAACCAATCGTTAGATCTTCACTCCTATCCCTGCAGACATTCACTAGAGACTAGGGAGTCATGCGCCAGGTATGCAGATGCCATAACAAAACTGTCTGCACCTGTTCCTACGCGCACAGCGACAAGGTCAGGGGCACATAGTTGCGGCAGCATAACCGCTTTAACTCCGTGCCTCACCAGTACACAATATCTAACTTTTTCGCCAGATCGCACATACTTTCTGGTAGACCTCTAATCCTTCCTTTGAAGATCCAAGGTTCCTGCAACAAGGCAATATCAATCCACTCTTCCACAAAGCATCTGACCAACATTGCTGATGCACCTTTGCTGTGGTGAAGATTCAATTGAATCACCCTAAGTTTTTCTTGGTGCGGTTCGGGTTGACTAACCTTCTGTTTCCTGGTTTGTCCATCAGCCATTCCACTTTCACGTGTACTTGATTGACAAACTACTATAATAGTACTGCAAATACAAACACCGATCAGAATATGTGCATCTTTGAGTTAACTAATAACATGCAAATGTGTCCGGTGTATAAGCCAACCGAACCGGATACACCACCGTCGGATAATAAGCCATTCTGGATCGATGGAATTTGGGCGAATAGTAATGGCGACTAACCACCAGAAATCAATTCCTTTAATATTAAGGTTCCAGAATTTAAGACATTCAATATCCTGCCGATGCTCCTATTGCCCTACACTATCAAAAGCCGAAAACATGAAACAGCAAGTGTTCAATTTTGAAAACCTGTCTGATGCTACGGAGAAAGCTTAGATTATACATATGTACATTAAGCGAAACGAGAAAATAATCAAGTGCTGTGCATCAATACTGCGACATAAAATAAGAATCTGCCCATGGACGTCTGTAATAGGACGTTATATCCCCTGTCATAATACCGAGGATCTTTTGGCATACTTTAACTTATTCCTGAAATGAAATATTTATCTTACTAAGGAATAAGAACCCTTTATCCATTCAAATAGGAACAATTACCGAGTTATAACAATGATGCAATGTTCGCCAAGAGGTGCTTAATCTTACTTTGGCAAACCCTTTCATCTATAACAAATAACAATATTAAGAATTGGCATGTATCGCAGGAGGTCTCCATGTCACATCATAACCAAAACAAATTAAACTTGGATGCGATTCTCAAAGACTATTCAAGCTTTAGCAATCCCAGACAAACTGGGAACCTATCGTCTTCTTCTCGAGGCATATTCAAACCCTACGAACCCTATAAGAACTATTTAAGAACTGGGATTCGAGGCTAAATATATATCTTCGAAGACTAATTCCTCTGCCTATGAAGGACAAAGTTCATCAGCTAAGCCTAGTTGAACAAAAGAAAACCAGCCGAGATCTCCCCTGGGGAGCTAAAAATGATGGGAAATGGTGCCAATGTGAAGAAGCTCTAACAACATTAAACAGGGAACTGAGAAGATCTAGGCGTAAAAATTGGAGGATTC
Organism: Xylota sylvarum; assembly: GCA_905220385.1. Classification (NCBI taxonomy): domain Eukaryota; kingdom Metazoa; phylum Arthropoda; class Insecta; order Diptera; family Syrphidae; genus Xylota; species Xylota sylvarum. Next base: position 63,373,603 of record LR999958.1, on the reverse strand, counting down.
ATTGCTTTTCGACGGCGACTTGCATTCAAATGGCCAGATCACTAAATAACTCCCATGTTCCTTAAGGAAACCGAATGGCGAATTCACTAGCAGCTCTGGAGAAACCTGCCAACCAACTACTTGATACCCACTTCTCAGGTTGTATCTCCTATAGAGAATCAGGTTCTCAATCCTTTCACCCGATGTTATAACCTATGTATCTGGCAGATCGCCTAAATCCGCGAAACAATGGAGCAAATAGTCGAACATACGTACATACGTTCCTTACCACTGCATGCAAACCAATTTTCTTATCAATCTAAGTCAGCAGAGACTGTCACTCACAGCCTGTAATATTAGACTGCGAATGGAAGAGTCAAATCAATGTTTGCAAACAAAACTGCACTAGTCAGGTAATGATTAACAAAGGAATCACACTCCTCATCATGAACTGGGTACTTACCATGCTGAAAAGCAGACGATTACAATTTGAATGTGGAGGATCGAGAAGGATCTTTGGATTTTGGTCATAGATGAACTACTAGAATTATTAACAAAAGTTGGTCACAGAGTACATGGTTATGCAGACGATGTTGTCACCAACGTTATGGACAAGTTCAGGGTGGTGCAGAACTAAGTGTCTTACCATAAATCCTGAAAAAACTGTCCTTGTACATTTTTCGAGGAAAATAAAACACGATTTTAGACAAGTATCAAGGAAAAACATCCTTAAATAGTCTGTGCGTAGAATGGAAGTAGCTTGAAGTATTACTTGACAAACGCCTGCGGAGAAGAATTACAGCAGCTCGCATTTATACCTTTTCAGACAGTCAAGCAGGACTATCAGCCCATAAATCCTATTTTTTTTTCGTCGGGTTAGGAAACACGCACCTCGATACCTCAGATACAACTGGTCCATTGCACTACCGGGAAGCAAAATCAAGTATTACCCTATACGGTAGGGTCCAAGCTGGTCTGGGACTGTCTCAGTGCCTTCGGGATTCTTGCATCTTTGAACAAAGCTACCTTAGTATGGATTCCAGGAGCAAGGGGACATGAAAGTAAGTAAATAATAGTAGCGGGACTCTCAGTCCAGTAGAAATTCAGAACCCGGAACCGAAAGTTATACTGAGGCTTATAAAGAGTATCAATATAACTTCTGGTTAAATTATGTACGCCAGTACAAAAGATTATAAAGATTATAGGTCGCAGTGCACTTTAAGGGCCCTAGTATAAGTACATATAAGTAATTACCGAGGAATTAAAACGCTAAAACGCTTCTACTATGAAATAAGAACTGCTAGTTACCCTTTAAGTGGTCCTCTACTGATCAAAAAATTATTACTGACATGAGTCAATTTTTTCAGCCAGACATTATCTGATAACATACATTACATGGAGCCTAATCTGAGCTATGTACTTCAGATAAATAGACAATTGTACTCAAACTGCCATCCTTAAACTGAAAGTGTTTGCTTCTACAAAAAATACAGATACAAATATTTAGCGCGAGAGGTCTATTCGAGGACCTAGCGTCTCACAACCATTCGCGTTGTGCGAATGCATTCTTCGGATGGAAGGGCCCTACTGTTTACTGCCGTGTTCGAAATTTTTATTTTGAGAAGCTTTTTTCATGACAGTTTTACTCTCAAATGTTTGTCAGACGCTCGCAAGAGATGCCATGAAAAACACTTTTTGGTGTCGTTTGGGATTCGAACCCGAACTTCCACCTCCGTAGCTCGCCGCACTAACCCCTAAGGAGTTATTTTATGTATGAAGGGTACATCAATATAACAGTATTTTCGGAGCTTTTGAATATGGAAAACAAGACTGGTCTTCTTATCATATTCTTTTCATTGGAAAATAAATCTATCTAACTTAAATATATTACTCTTCGCATTTTATGTTGAATTGATGTGAAGTTTCAATCTACTAACCACCCTATTAGGATCGGTTGAAACTCATCAAACCACATGACTTACTGCGGAGTCGTAGCGCTGTTAATATCCTTTTCCTAGAACTACTGTTCTACACTGCTTTTCATCGTACTGAACGAAATCATGGTGTGAATAACCAATAATGCCTCTTACTTTTATTTCAATAAGAGTGTGGCTGCATTTAGAACCACATTTCTTAACATCTCATAAGTTTATGGAAGTACGAGTATCTACTCTTTGGAAGGCGTATCTGTCGAGACACTGATGTACTTAAGGTTGGTCTAAGCATTAATTGAAAGAAAAGAAGTGGTTTATGAGTGTTAAGGGGTTGAGAAGAAATATCTCTCATACGTCGTAAACAATTGTAAAATAACCTTTCAAGATTATGTATCTGTGCATAATGTTATACACATCCTACCCAGGCAAGGTGTATAGCTAGCTCATAGATTACTTGGCGCTAAGTAGCAACATTGGAATCCCCCTATCTCTTTCTCTTCACAAGTATCCTTTGATCTGTCAGCACACTAATCTCATCTAATATTTGATGAAATGTGTTTTTAATTCTAATCCGTTGGAGATCAAGGGGCGCCAATTATCGGCCATCTCACCGCACTACATGTTTACAAAATCCTCGTGTAAATAACCTCAATAAATATACTCCCGAAACGACCTTGTTTACAGAATAAATATTTACCTCGCTTCGATGCATGGAAACTGTCGAACGGTGATATTCTTTCGATTTGGGCCACCAGCTTCGAACGTGGCAGTATCAGGCGATCAGCATTAATGTGTTCCACTGCCTGCTTGAAAGCTAGTTCCTGATTATCATCCGACGGATGAAAGAGTCCACCTAAAATTCGCCGCAAATTGAGGTGGTGATACGAAGGAGAAAAAAAAAAAAAAAAACACATGAAACGCGAAAAATCAATAGAACACATCCAGACGAGAAATGAGATAAACTCACCGATTTTAATTACATCTGGGAGCGCGTTAACCCGAATCAAAACAACACAAATGATCGAAATGATGAATTCCAGACATCGGACCGAAGACAACATTTTTATTTTGGAATTTAAACGCACACTGTTACTGCATTATTTTTGGAAATGCAATTGAACCACTTTTCACGTTTTCTTCTCCTGTGTCGGCCGTAAGAGTTTTAGTACTAAACGTCTGCCGGAGATGCACAGCATCCAAGTAACAGTTGTCAAAGTTATCCTCGTGCCTGACGTTTTGGATGCGCATGAACCTTTTCGCTTTGGAGACATGGACGCCATGTTGGCAACAAAATCTCCACTCCACACACAATTGCGATATCTTATGTCATACATCCTGTGGCAGATGCTGCTAATCGCTTGTGCTAAGTCCTTGCTACGTACATATGTATGTACGTAGCTAAGTCAAAAATCTCTAAAATAACGAGGGTTGGGGTTGGATGGTTGTTGATTTTTTTCTACCTCTTGTCTACCCTCTTCTGATGCTCAAGGGTGCTCACAATTGTTGCGCGAAAGTTTGGAAGCGGGTGGATACGGGAAGGACGAGTTCAATGCTGAAAGAGGAGTAGGGGCAAAAAAAAAGTATTTCAATGGTTCTTTCAGATCCAAGTGTAGGTACACAATGTGTGGTGCTTGCTGGAGTCTCTATCCGTATTGTCTTTGGGGGCATACTTGTTCGGTAAGAAGATACGAGTATGAACAAGGATGCTCATTTGGTATCTAACGAATTAACCCCTTGTAATTTCCCATATTTTCATTGTTCCATCCCGGCATGTGGTTCCATTGTATGTACGAGTATGTGTACTTATTTAATTATAAATCTCTTTTATTATCCTCAAACTTATAAGCATCCGCCTTACGGGCAGGAAAATGTCAACGAGTCCCCTACTCCAGAGCTTGATATGTTGTCCTTGTGACAAACCCGAGGGCTATGTTTCGTTTTTATTTATTTATTTTTTTCGTTGTTCTGCTCCTTTTCCCAGTTTGTCTTTCTTGTCATGCTGCAAACATATATCAAGGTTGATTCAGGTCAAAGACAGAGCAAGAAGCCAAAAGAGAAGTAAAATAATGAATACAGATGAAATGGAAAGCGAAAGTGTCTCAGTAGGAAAGGAAGTCAAAGGCTACTGAAGGAGAAAATGAGAAAATTAAAGCCGAACGGCAAGATGTGTATCTGTACTATGTACCTACATACATCTACATGCACAGAACGATAATTTGTTTTGAGCGGTGGAGGGGACAAGTTCAATGGGTAAAATTATATCCCTCTTCGCACTCCATCTCCAGATTTATAGTAGCTCAAGCCCAGCCACATCGAATTCTGGTACTGGGTAATGTGTTGTCTTACGTAGGTACTCTCCTAAGTTTAGGGTCAACCGCATACCAACATCTGTGCCTGGTTAGGCCATCATTCGTTTAGCTGTGAATTGTGGATGCAACACGTTTCAATCTATCTTGATGTTCGCTCTGGGGATAACTCTCCGTGTGGGGGTTGATTGGTTTCTTTTTTTTGAGCTTCTTGGATGAAATGAAAAATTCTGTGCAGATGCCCGGTGGGCTGGAGCAAAAAAAATCAATACCTGGCAAAATCTGTGCATGAATAAATTAAAAGTTGAAAAGATTTATTGCGGAATGCTGAAGCGGTCCGTTTTCTCTTCGCCATTTTGTTCGTCTTTAGCCCCGGATTTTGTAATATTGTTTGGCCAGGACTCGTTGTTTTTTCTTTGCTCCTCTGGTTTTTCTATTTTTTATCCGTCGCGGTCGTCCGACGAGAGTAATGGGTTTAAGCAGATTGCTAGTTGGATTGAAGTGATGATATGCAAATATATTCAGTATTCAGGGTATGGAAGAGTGCCCCTAAAAGGAATTATTGAGCGTTTTGTCTTGGCTGCGCGGCAGACCGAGCTGGGAGAAGATGGTGATGAGAGTGAAATGTTGCATGCAAATTCAAAATAGTTATGGATAAGTTGCTTTACGCAGTCGGTTGGGTAATGGAGATATTCGTGGAAATCTATTTCAGACTCCTTGCACAGCGGGCTGTACTCGTAGGTGGATTGAAAAGGGCAACGAATTATGTATATTTATTTATATTTAGAATTCTTTTGCAGAAAATGGCAGGTGTTGGTCTTTTGATGACTGAGGAGATTAAAAATAGTGGTGGTATTTTAACATAACCTTTGTATGTATGTGATGGTAAGTTACAGATTCTAATCATAGACCGTTTTCGAAACGAAGGAAAGGAAGGAAGATAGAGATTATGTTGGATATTATTTTTTGTGGGTACATAGAGAAAACTGTTCTTTTTATGGGTTTATGGGATAAGAACTTGCTCAGTAGTACACCCAGTACGGTAATTGCTACACAAGATGCTTTGTTTGATGAGAAATCACATCAAGGTAACATCAGTTCATCCTTCAACATTGTTCATCTATGTAGATAGTAAGTTTATACACAAAAAAAAACACACACCGTAACAGTCTAGTGGGCGAGCATACTGAGATGGGTGCACATAATGTATGACTATTGTGAAGTCCATGATCACGTATGGAGCAATAGCGTGGGTTTAATGTACCAGTCTAGTCACAACGAGACAGAGATTCAATAAAGTGCAAAGACCGTCATGATTCTGATTACTACGGTCATGAGAACATACCGAAACTCTACCATGAACGTGCTCCTGAAATATATTTGAGGTGTAAAGGAAGATGGTGGAATTGTTCATTAATATGGAGGATGGTTTTGTGGTTTGGTTCAGCCACTAGACTATGCACTAAAATCCTCTGCAGTTATCAGTGCTTTAAGAATAAGTCAGTCAGAAAGCTGGAGACGAAAAAAGAAACAAATATAGTCCTGAAAAAATGTCGTACAAAGGATTATCTAACACCGTACCTAGATTTTTTTTAGTGGCCAAAGGGTAGTGATGCAAATATATGAAAACATAAGCGTTCTCAGGTTCACCTCTCACTATCCACTTCTACTTTACACCTCCACGTTGGTGGCTGCTGGGTGTCTGGAGATTGGGTAACCAAGCCCTTTGGAAGGTCGTTGGTGGCAGCAGACGAGAGAGGGGGAAAGTATACTTTCTCACTTAAGCACTTTCTTTTGCTCCAGGTGGCAGCGGACGAATTCCTTAGATCGAATCGACGGTGGCGTCTATAGTTCCAGTCAGACCGAACTATTAGTGTTATCCCTATATGAGCAACTTCAACGTACTCCCAGGTCTATAGGGATCTCCAATACTGAGCCAGGGTGTTGGAAAAGAAATGGTGGCGGATGAACCTTTAATGGGCCAGCGGCATCGCTCATATCTCCGAAGTGAGTTACTGACTCCGGAAGATCTGGCCCCCAAGTCCTAGGGGTATAAAATGGAACTGATCCTACAGGTTAAGGGTTGTGCATCGGGGTGACTTCCCTGCTACAAAAAAAACTTATAGTTCTGAAACAATCCCCGGAAAAGGACGGGTTGACTGTTGACGACTCTGCAAAACAAAAAAAGGACAACGCGTGCAGCCGAAAAATTAGCGGAGGCCCTAGACTGCTATAATACCATCGAGGGAGTGCGGTAGGTTAGGATAAAAAACTGTGACATATGTATGTATATACTACAGTGATTGTTTCTATTTGGGTGCGAATTTGTTGCAAACAAAATGAGCTATAATAGTCTTGAGCTATAACAAATCGCATCAAGACCAAATTTGCCAACATTAGCCTAATATGCGCTCACGAACAAGGAAACCTTGTAGTAGAGTCACAGTCGGTGCTGAGACTATGGAAAAACCACTTCTGCAGACTGTTAAACGGCGACGACGACTCTAATTCCGCTGTCAGACAGACCGAACCATTCAACCTGGACGATGAAGACCAAGACTTCCGTCCACAAGACCAGACTGAAGTGAGGATAGCAATATCTAAACTCAAGTCCAATAAGGCTGCTGAACCGGACGGCCTACCAGCCGAGCTTTTTAAGGTAGCAGGGGATAACTTGGTGGAGAACATACACCAACTCATTTCCAAGATTTGGTCGGAGGAAAGCATGCCTGATGAATGGAATCTCAGTATCGTTTGGCCGATCCACAAGAAAGGAGACCTTCCAAACTCCTTAACATTGAATACAAGATCTTGTCGGCCTTATTATGTGAGCGCCTGAAACCATTGGTTAAGGAGCTGATTGGCCTCTATCAGTGCGGTTTTAGGCCCGGTATGTCTATATAGAAGCATGTTTAGTTTTGGCATCCCTGCCAAACTCGTCAGATCGTGCAGAATGACGATGGAGAACGGTCGCTGCTCCATAAAGGTCGGAAACAATCTCACCGACACTTTTAATGTCAAAACAGGATTAAGACAAGGTGAAGCGCAGTCATGTGACTCTTTCAACATCATTCTTGAGAAAATTGTGCGAAACTCGCAAGTCAACGCCAAAGGCACAAAAGTCTGTGCGTTTACTTGCATACGCTGATGACATTGACATCGGCAGAACACAGCGATCCCGTATTCCAGTATTGGAATAGAAGCGACAAAAATGGGTTTACTTGTGAATGAGGGCAAAACCAAGTACATGCTATCAGCAAGAAGAGACACATCGACAATCGGACAGAACGTCACAGTCGATAGGTATAACTGTGACGTAGTTAGGGAATTTGTCTACCTCGACTTCGCTATAAACTCTGACAACAACATCGCATCAGAAATCAAACGAAAAGATACATTTGCCAATCGCTGTTTCGTTGGTCTAAGAAAGCATTTGAGTAACAAGGCCTTGTCACGAAACACTTGACCAGAAGAAGAATATGTTCTTGCTTCGACAAAAGTAGGACCGACAGAATTATACAAAAACGATAGACAATCCCTGTCTGCCCTGGTGGGAGCTATCACGGGGCATCTGCGATACCACATAAAAGAATTAAGACTAACGGAAGAAAATTTATATTGTAGATGCGGTGATGGGGAAGGCAACAAGGATGTAACCCAATTTCGTTGCCACTGTGCAGGTCTCATCCACCTTAGATTTAAATTTCTTGGGAAACACTAGAAGAAATGTTCAATAGCCCAGTGTACGACATCTTGTAGTACATCAAATACTGGATGGTTTGTGAGTTCGCCACAGCAAGAACCATATCAACAGAAGAAGGTCAACTTATGGGCAAGGGGGAGTGTGGCGTTGTGGATTTCTTTCATCTCGCCTACCTACGTACCTAACCTAAGCTATGCACTATAATCGTTGGGAAGACTAAACGAAGTATTGGCATCTGGTGGAGAAAATCCGGCGGTCTTCCCACTATCCATGTAGACTTATTGTATATGGACTCGTTAAGTAACGTCACGTCCCAGTCCCAGGAATTTCCGGTGTTAACTTGTGAGTTCCGCGCGTCACCTTGTTTAAATCTTTTTTGACATCAACAGTCTCAGTGAAGTCGTTGCCGAACACAGCGAGCGTTCTCCATCGTTATGTTGTACAAATAGTTTGCCAGGGCTGCCAAAACTAGACATAACTCTGTACCTATATCTCGTCCCTATAAATGTTGTTATATGCGGGCTTCAAATCAATAATAAAACGAAGAATTAGAGTTGCCAATCGCTGTTCCTTTGGCCTATTGAGTAAGGCAATTGAGAAGCAAAGCCTTGTCCAAAAACATTGAGGAGAGTCTATATAATAACCTCATCATTGCAGTTCTGCTCTATGGCACAGAAGCACGTATGAAGATAGCCTTTATCGTTTTGAAATTCATCGCATGATTATCGATCCCATTTGCGTTGACGTATTCCAACTCTACGAGCTGAACGGTGATATCGACCTGATCTGAAAAGTATGCATTAGTCGTCTAAGCTGACTAGAACATGTTAATGCGAATGGACATCAACGCTCCGGTCCGAAGAGTCTTCGAATCCATCCTGCACTGTCAGTGCAGTAGACGAAGTTGGCGCTCACAAATGGAAGAGAATCGCAATCAACTTGGAGTGCGCAATTGGAGGCAGTTAGACCGCGCTAATTAGAGAGGGTTGTTGGTTGAGCCCCAGATCCACCCGGACTGCAGCGTCATCTAAGTTGGTAAGTAAGCATATGTCTAGTGGAGGAAGATATAGTATCGTTTCTAGATCGAAAGATGAACCATACGTTAAGACGGGTCATACACCTCGCTCCCACTTTCGATATACATAAGTCATACATGATTTTGCAAAAACCGTTTTAGTATGTAGTCGTAGGCAGTCTCTTCCAAAAACAGACAGAAGCCAGATGGGACAAACATACTGCTGTATGTATTTACCATGGATTTAGAAAAACTGGCTGCAAGTTGTAATAGGCATGTTAACGGGCAACTAAAAACTTGTTTATGTTTACCTCAGTAAAATGGATAGAGATGACCCAAATAATTTATTATGTCATATTATCTTTTGAACCAAGATCCTTTTATAAATCTACTCTTTTATAAGTATTTGTCCAGCTCTACCCAAAAGAATATTGCTGCATTTTGGAATGCTTTTCATCAACAACCTCGTACAGTTGTGGAATATTCACGTCAATTTCTATAGACGTCCAAAGGTAGCCTATTACGACTATAGATCCCTCAAAATTCGAATAGACCTCTTTTGGCCTAAACACGACTGTGCCCATGAACAGTCACTTTAATGCAGTTATCCTGCGTCCTTCCTGCTGGGTTTGTAGACAATTTACATAGAAAATCGGTTTCCATTAACACTGCTGCTCTTTGACTCTGGAACTGTACCAAATATTCCCATTAACTACATATACTGACAAAGCCTTTCAATTAGCTTGGATGAAGGCATTTAAGTCCCAAACTACCAGAAATGAAAACCTCATGAAGTTACCTAATACGTGATTTCCTTCCACCAAGTCGATGTGAACCAAACGCCTACAAACAGACTCGTCCTCGCCTGAGATTCCAATATATTTTCGTTTGTCATCTGTGTAATACTACAAAACAAAAAAAAAAAGAAGATGCAAATCGATAGGCGTGCAAGAATCCGTTCAGTGATATATTGATGTTATATATGTACATATGTACGCTGCTGCTTTGGTACAAATTTTCACTCCTAACAAATTTTCATTTGTTATACCGCCCTTTCAGTTTACGATTGAAAGGAACCTCCAACAGCTTTACACCCCTAGAGGATATCTTCAGGAATTTTCTGCGGGTACATATCTCTATACGTGTGTGTGTGAGTGGCTGTGTGTATACCCATCGTCCTATTCCAACAGTAAAGAGAGAAATGTGAAACTTTCTAGACTTAATTTCATTTCCGAAGTTTTTATCTTCCCACCCAGGCTACATCAATCGAATTGGGTCACAGCAGTATACCACGAAATGGTAGATTTTGTAGATGGATAGTCCTTATTTAACGCTTCCATTTCTGTGCACAGTGCACAGGGACCGGATGTAGAAAACCAAGAACATATAAGCTGTATCCTACAGTATTGTTGCCCCGTCAGGGTATTCTTCTACGATTGCAGGAACTTTTAGAAGTTTTCAATCGAAACTTGTCTGTTTGACAAGTCCACAAAACGAAACGTTTTCCGGAGTTTACACATGTACAGAGCACACATACATACATTTCAATTGTCTCAGATATGCATTTATCCGTCTTTTATGTTTTTCTTTTATCCAAAGATCGGCGCCATGCACACATGAATACGAGTATATTTTCGAAATTAATTTTTGTGTGGATTTTGTGCGATTTAAATCGATCCGACATGTGTATCTTGTGTTTTGTTTTATTGTGTTTGTCTGTGGGGATGTGTATAACTTGACGAGTAGTCTATTAAAATAAAAATGGCTTTTCCTCCTGCCTGTCTACACACATGTATGAGGACGTGAATCTGATTTTATTACATTTGCCCTCCTTTTGCATGCGATGCCTGTCGGCAAGTCAATGATTAAAGTAACAGGGAAGGTCTAATTGTTTTTTTTTGCGTAGCAGGGGACGGTTTTCAGACAACAAGAATCAATCACTGGCTACACATCTTGGAAGATAACAACGTTTTAAATGGTTTGTTCCTTTAAATATATTCAAATCAATATATGTATGTATATGAGTACATAATACACACACGGACACGAGTAGTTAATGGTGCGTAGTACGTCTTGGAAAGGAGGTCAAATTAATTTATTTGAATACCCGGTTTTAAGCCCTGATGTGGCGAAAGGTTTAAATTGATTGACACTGTGAAAGATAGATTAATAATACAAGATTCATTGAACTATAAACCTTCAATAAAGCATTTTCTAGGGACTTGCTGACCAATTAATGGAATTTAATACTGCTCCTTGGCATACGTATACAATTCCTTATCATTTCTATGTGGTAGGGTATTTTTCCTGATTTTGCGAAAATAAACTACCTACATATGGATGCAAAAAAACAAACAACGACAAGACAAGTGAATGAAATGTACTTCAAGGGAACGCTACTAGCATAAGGCTTGAAGAGCTAAATCGGACTTTCTTAATTCGTGTAGGGTGGTCATTCCTAGGTTGGGACCCAAGAGTACTATATGGGGAAGCCAGATCTTTGGAGGAGGAGATTCAACAACGAACTACACGAGCTGTACAGCGACATCGACCTAATCAACAAAATGCGCATCAGTTGTTTAAGATAGTTAGGATATGTAGAGCGGATGGACACAAATGCTCCGACCCATAGAGTCATCAAATCTAACCCGGAGGAACAACGCAGTAGTGGAAGACCTCGCCTTAGGTGCCGCGCACAACGCTAAGGATAAAACAAAATAAGTCTTGCCAATCGCTGTTTCTTTGGTCTTAGAAGACAATTGAGGACCCAAACCCTCTCTCAGACAACTAAACCCTATAGAGGACCCTGACTATCCCCGTCCTGCACTACGGAGCATAGGTTTCGACTATGTCAAGAGTAGATGGGTTTTAGTTTTGATGAGTTTTTCAACTTTACAGTATATCACCATGTTTAGTAAAACGAAAAAAAATGATGACTAAGGTGGGTTATGTGGAGCGATATCCAACCTAGAGGCAAGCCCCAGTAGAAGAAGATCTTGTCTATGCACTCAAATGGCAAGAGACCTTAACCAACTTAGTGCGTGAAACTGGAGGATGTTGGATGGAGAGGTTTGTTGGTTGAGTCCCAGGTCCGCCCCGGATTGCATTTCTTATAGAGATCCTGCGTCTACGGAAGTCTCCTTCAGATCTCAACGGGTCCATTGTGTACCCTGGCATGGGATATGCATAAAAATCAATGAAAAATAATAGTAATCAAACAACCATCTCGTTTTCATTAATCTTAGGATAGTTTTAGGTAGCTTGTTTACCAGTTCGCTCAGGTCGTTGAAAGACACTACTCCAAGCATTGTGTTTCTGATTCTGCTGAAGTTTGTGCATTCACATAAGAAGTGGGACGTGTCTTCCTTTACTTCTGTGTAGATACAGCTTCTGCTTAGATCTATGGCGCTTATTCTCATTCTTCCTAGAGGGGCCCCCAGTGAGTTGTGCACTGTAAGGGAGCCAATTGTGATCTGTCTAGAAGTTCCCTAATACTCCCTTTGTTATATTGTGGCCATAATTTTTTTCATACGTGGCATGAGGTGGGTGCACGCGACCTTTTATTGGCCAGGTTGTTGAAAGTCCAAACCAATTTTGAATGTGTCTGTTTATGGTTTCTTTGATTCTGAGCCTTTTCTAGCCAACTAGCCATGGAAAGCCATGGTTTTTGGGGTCCAGCCGATCGTAATACTATGCCTGCAGCTTAGAGCTTTTAGTTATTCTTTGCATCTCTTAACTAGTTGCGATTTGGTTGTTAATATATGGTGGATCTGATGACTTAACTGTGTATTTAGATGTCTATGTCCCGGCAGGTCTTGGGAGATCTATATACTTTCGCTTGCGTGGTTGGGAAGATTTATGGAACGGGCAATTGTTCATTCCTCAGAGTAAATTGCTTAGCTTATACCCTCGTTCCTTTTGACCCATCCGTGAAGATGGATGTGAAAGTGGGGTTTATGACTTCTTCTTTTGTCCAGCTCTCGAGAAAGGAACTCGGTATCGAGGTTTAGTCCATGTAGGTTAGTCCGGAAGCGCATCAGTGTTTGACTAGTTGGTGCTCAAGCTGTCTACCGGTAAAGCTCCCGAAGTGCTGGTTAGTAGGAAGATTGTGACTTCCATTGATCCAACTACTTCCAATAGCCGCATGGAGTATCAGAGTACGAGTACCCCCCTATGTTCAGATTGCCAGTGAGCATAAAGCTGGAACAAGCAGCGACTCCACGTCAAAGTGTCAGCGATCGTTGGAAGAATCCCGGTCGCATTCCAAAAGAACCAAAATACATAACAGCAGTACCTCCAGGCCTTCCAACGTCACAGTGAACTTCTACAGCTATGTCCTCAAGGACAAAATAGTTCTAGCGGTTATCGATAAAAGCGATGCGGAGAGATCCATCGCTTCAGAAAAATGGAAGATCATTCCAGCTAAACCGGTCTTAGTTTTCCTGGAGATCATGAAGGAAAACCCAGGTGCTACTCCCAGATGTTGCGATGGCGGATGGCATCAAGCCCGCGTGAAGCTGATCGCCTGTGAGGAACAAAGGTTATATGACCTCTACAAACTGGGCATAGGCAAATTAGGGGAGGTATGGCCAAGTGCTAAGCTCGAGGTTGTTGCGAGGGAGGATATCCCAAGTAAGCTGAGAACTCGCACCTGGATCCCAGCCGAACCGTCCGACACGGAGACGATTTTAACGAACCAAAAAACAAGCAATACCGAACTTCCTACATGCTACTGGAAACTCGCTAAGCTGGGCGAACCTAAGGGTCTTTATAAATGTGCACTTATAGTCTGTCATCAATAAGGAAATTTTGGCTCCTTTGGCGAATAACTTGGAAAGATTGATAGCAGATGCAGGCCTTATTATAGGCTGTGACGCTAGCGTTCCCCGTACTGTATGGGGAAGCTCCGATATCAACAAAAGTGGTGAGATACTTTTTGGCTTCATTCTAAGTACAAACATCATTCTGTGCAATACAGGTAATGTGCTTACTTTAATTACCAGAAATAGACAAGAAGTGCTGGACATCGCCCTTGCCTGCAATGGCATCGCTCAAAGCAACAGAAATTGGAAGGTACCATTTTTCGGATCACAGGTATCTCCAATTTTCTTTATATGTAGATTCTATCAGCCCGCCTGTTTTCAGAGATTATCTTAAAACTGATTGACTCAATTATAGGACAACTTCAAGCAATTTAGTAACCTCCGATAACCCCCTGAAACCTCAAAGATCTTGATCACTTAGTTGAGGATCTAACCTTAACCCTCAATATAGCGATGGCTTCTTCCTGTCCTTTGATTCAGCCCCGAGGCAAGAGAAAGCCACATTGCTGGCCTATAGATTTAGGTCCTCTAAGAATTAAGTGTAGGAAATTGTTCAATAATGCCAAGAATTCAAGAGTAGTGCTAGACTGGGATATATTTAAGAATCCTTAAATATATACAAAAAAACAATTAGGGGAAGCCAAACGTCGTTCTTGAAGACTCATCTGTGATAAAATAGAAGAAGCCTCTGTAGCTTCTAGGCTAATGAAAATTCTGTCTTCAAATCCAATAACACCCAGCTTTCTCAAGAAAGATGATGGCTTAACTTCCAGCCATGACTTGCTGAATTTACTGCTTGATACTCATTTTCCAGGCATTTCCCAAGTGGTTGCCAACATGGTTTTTACTAGTCCATTTGCACGTATAACCATCCCCTTGAACCTGTTTGCAAAAAGCCAACTGCACTAGGCTATTCATAGCTTCAAACCATACAAATCAGCGGGACCTGACGACATAATACCAGCCGAGTTGCAGATTGCATCGGACATTATCTTGCCGGTGCTCGAGACAATCTTAAAGCGTTGTCTGAATTTGGTGTATGTACATACATATGTATGTACATATGTATATCCCAAAGATATGGAGATGAGTTAAAGTTGTATTCATCCTCAAAGCGGACGAATGTTCTCACACAAATCCAAAAGATTTTAGACCAATTAGTCTATCTCTTAAAGGTCTTAGAACGATTGTTTGATATCCACTGACGCAACAGTATTGATAAGAAACTATTGTCAGCGGTCCGACATGAGTACTGCAAAGGCAAGACAGTGGAGACGGCATTACAGTCACTAGTGCGCAATATCGAATATTCCCCTTTTCATGAGGAGTACGCGATGGTTGTCTTTCTGGATATAAGTAGAAGGCGCCTTTAACAATGTTACTATCTGCGATAGCAGATACACTTTTAGATCTGAAGGTCGAACGCTCACTTTGCGAATTAATTAATCTACTGCTAAATGGGTGGGGCAAGGTGGGTGGGACGTCTGCTAGAAGATCTGTCAGGAGAGGCACTCTGCAAGGTGTTCTGTTCTATCTCCTCTTCTTTAGAATTTTGTGCTTAATGAACTATTCATAATCCTGGAAGGCGAGATGCACAAGGGTTTACAAGCTTGTATAACTCACTGGTTCTACATCAAGGTCTTTAGACCGATATGACTGTTTGGTGGACAGTCTTAAAAAGAACTAGAAAACCGCGACTACCTAAGGTCCAGCGTACAGCTTGTCTGTGCATAAACTGTGCTCTACGCACAACTCCCTCTGCGGTACTGGACATTATGTTTGTCCTGATACCTACTCCTGGATATATTTAGCAACCAAATGGCAGCCACTGCAACCGTTCGCCTCGAAGCTACCCTTCAGTGGTCAAGAAAAGAATATGGCCACGCCTCCATTCTGAATAATGTCAGGATCTTTCCTAAAATCATGGACCACACCACCCCACGTCTAAATTTTGATAAGAACTTCGTCGTCATCATATCTTCCAGATCACTCTGGAATGAAGAAGCAGTTTTAGAAGATGAGCCACATTCACTTTTACACTGATGGCTCAAAAAATAAAAGATGAAGTTGGTGGAGGTGTTTTCTCCGACTGTCTTAATCTTAAGCTTTCCTTCCGTCTTCCAAATCATTTTAACGTGTTCTTGCAAACTAAAATTCAAGCTGGATGCTATCGAGAGTACAAATGTTAGATGGACAAGTGGACCAACATGTTTAGCGACAAAATAAATTTGACCAAAGCTGGATTTAAAATGCTCTAAGAATTTGATTTCTCTCAACTGGTTGCATTTGTTGAAGTCGCATGGATGAAGAAGAGAATAAAACTATTCCTCACCTTTTTTGTTTCTGCTCAGCTCTTTCCCGCAGAAGGAGAGGTAGGTATCAATAGCATCTTACGCTTCACCACAATTTCAAAATGACTTAACGAGTAGGTAGAGAGATACTGTCTCCTATGATCCATGTGGTATCACAATATCACATATTGCTAGTTTAAGTGTGTTGACGTTTCTGAGCTGGCAGCCACTTCAACCGAACCATACCAAACTAATACAACAGACTTTGAATGTCTAAATATTTGGTCTCAATAAAATCTTTCGATTTCAAGTAAAATAATGAAGATTTGAAAAAAGTTGACGTTACTGTGAGCGACTTTAAATTTTTTTTACAACATAGTATATACATAGTACATATATACTTTATAAGGACATACTAATTCAGATTTATATTTACTAAATGCATTTAATTCGTCTTTAGTGTTTAGTCTTTTAAAGCTAACTATTGTTATTTCATTTAATTCATTTATCCATATTTCATAATTTAATCGGTATTTTTTGTTTGTACTGTATGTGTGATATACGAGATTGTATCAATTCATTTTCTCGACATCACTGAACGTTTCCATTTCTCAGATCCGATCACCTTCATTTCTCCTGGCAAGAAATTTCTTGTTTTCTAAAGCATATACTTATGTACCTTCAGTCAGCTGTTTTTGTCTTTGACAGCCACAGGAGTCTTTTTAAGTATGGGATTGCATAAGTAGTTGTTCATTAATACATACATATGTATATGTAAATGTTTTAATTTGAGGATGAAGGGTTCTCTTCCTTTTGTAATTTAGTGTTTACTTCGGAGTGTTTTAAAGTTCTTTTGTTGTGCAACTTTGCTTCGCACTTCGAAAAAGTGACATATTCCCTACCAAGGGATAACGGATCAACACATCTCGAGGAATTATTCATTATAAATTTTGATTGACAGATTGACAGAAAAAATTCACTTTGTTTATGAATTAAAGGACAACTAAGCTATGAAGGGATGAGTAGTAAAGCCTTTACACTTTACGTTTTTGTTTTATTTAAATGATACTGTTCTCATTTCGCAATTGTGGAAATTTGGGAAGTTCGATTAAAAAGATTATACACTTCAAAAATCTACTGTCACGCAGAAACGTTTGAAAAATTGTTGACAAAATCTAAACCGTACGTTGAACAAGAAAATACTAACCTGAGAGATTCCATCTTACCCAAAAACGGTTGTCTGCACATGTACATATGCACATCATGAAATCAACTCTCAGCACCATTATAATTGAAACATGCAGGGTTCTAATAAAAATTTTATTTCTGTAAGTTTACATGTATTTAGATCGAATTAGATGTTGAAATTTTGGTGACAATTTAATGGTCAGAATCACATATATGTAGAATCATATGTTCGCATTTGAGATGTTTGCGGAATTGTTGGAATAACGATGGATGTCAGGGTGTACCTGCACAAGCACTGGCTTCGTTGATTTAGAACTTGGAAACGGCTTGTATGGTAATATAAGTTGTGATTTATCATCCACTGTGTTATTAAACGGCTGTGTTGCCATAGGCGGTGATCCTGTGTTGCTGGATGTCGAGGAATAAAGTTGAGGTACAGGATAAGTTTCTACAGATTTGTATGAATACTCATTTAGGTTGCCCAGCGCTGCTTGGTAAAGTGCCTCCTCTATAGTTTTGTTGGCATAGAGTTGTTGTTGTGGGTCTAATTTTCGATACCGCATTACCCAACTCGCGCAAAGTGTAGCCGCGTCGTCGCAAACTGTATCCGCTTCGTCGACTTCGCTTTTTTTTCTTTCAAGATGTTGACGAACTTTACCTTTACCTCGCTGAGGTTTTTTACATTCTTTCTTTGCTGGTGTTGAGGTATTTACGATTATCATAGAACTCTGGAATATATAAAAAATATTTATAATTTTCTTCTCGGATACAGATACAGAAAAGTGAATAGCAGTGGAAAGTAATCGCAGGTGAACTCGACAAGATTCGGAACTTTCAACATTTCTTCGGAGCGAATTCAGAATTCTTCTCGCCACAATTCATCTAAGTTTAGGCGAAACAATTGATATTGTCTTGGAGATCTGCTACATTCATAACTTTCTAAGAAAAAAAAATCCTGGCTCTTATCTTTGCAGTACAGACACACAACGTTAAACTACAACTGCAAAATACCGAGATGTCATTGCTTAATTTGCAACCATAAAGGAGTATCTATCAAACTATTCAATAGTCATATATCTACATACATACATATATATGTATGCATTGACATGTTATACATCAGAAAAAAATAGTGAACTATTTTTCATAAACTAAACATGTTTTTTTTTACTCACTGCTTCAGAGTCGTCGGATACACTGTCGATAATTCCTAGCTGGTCCTTGAGGAAATCCAAGTCGTCAAAATACCACAGACACGGTATATACAAGTTATCTGAACTACATCCAGAACTCTCACTTTTTTTAATTTTCTTCAATTCCCTTCGATAGGAAGTTCGAAAATTATTTATTTTTTTTTTCAACGTATCAGTGGTAGCGTGTGGATCTATTTCTTTTAATTTTTCCAGCAATTGGTGGTATGCTCTTTTTTTTAAGTTTTTATTTTTGTACACTTCACTTGTTATTTTCCATGTTTCCGGTAAACTTTTATACATTTTAAAAAACTCCTTCCAAAATTCTGATTTTGAAAATGCAGTCATTTTAAGTTAGGTTTTTTGTTTTATTCTTTCGCAAACCACTACACCACTCTCGATCCTTTTTAGAAATGAAATGTATTCAGGATAGCGGGAATCACACTCATCAAATCGGTTGGATGGGGTAGTTTTGATGAATGTGAAAGAGACAAACGATTTGTCTTCAGACAAATCTGATGGATTTCAAATTATTTCGTTATTTTGGTGGCCGGACCGGTTTTATGTTTATATTTTTCACCGAAATTTCCCTCCTTTTTTTGGTTTCTTCTTAAATTCTAACTACGAGCGATAATTCGAGTAATTGAACTGACAGATGGTTGTTTGGATTTTATTATTTTGGAAGGAAGACCAGTTTGTTTTGTTTGCGTTTGGTTGGTTTGCAGGTTTTTTTAATTTTAGTTTTATTATTATAATAAATTATTATTACAAAAAATTTTCAATTTTTAAAAAAATATGGCAAAAATAAATACGAGTATGTGGGAGCGTTCTCTTTTTAAGAATATGGGTAACAAGATTGCTCATTAACAAAGGCGTGTTTTGTAGAGAACTTTGCAAAGCAGTAGGTTTCTTTTTATCGGAAAACATACGTAAAAATAAAACCATTTTGATTGAAACTAAAG
Source organism: Xylota sylvarum (assembly GCA_905220385.1). NCBI lineage: Eukaryota > Metazoa > Arthropoda > Insecta > Diptera > Syrphidae > Xylota > Xylota sylvarum. The sequence continues at coordinate 63,354,212 of LR999958.1, read as the reverse complement.
CTAATTTATTTATTAATACTAACTATGGGTACGGCGACCATCCGTCCTCTTTTTTTAGAGGACAGTCCTCTTTTTTGATATCGTGTCCTTTTTTTTCTTGAAGAGGACAGTAATTTGTCCTTTGATGAAGTACTGAAGTCTGAAGTACAAATATTTTGAATAAATATCGTTTGTTTCTAAACTTGTTAAAGATTGTCCTCTTTTTTGTATCTGCAAAAATGGTCACCGTAACTATGGGTACATAATATGCGAAAAAATTGATGAAACTGTTGCTCAAATCCTCATCCCCTTATCCCTCAATTTGTTTGTGGTGGAACCGCATCTGGGATAAAATTTGAACTTGTAATAAATAAAAAAAAAACAAGAGCAAGTCGATATATTTTTTCCGATTACTAGGCATTTTCAACACAATTTGAAAGACACGAAAAGAATAAGCACTCTAATCTAACACAGCTAAAACTGAATAAATAGACATTTTCGCAGTTTGACGTTCGAGCTGTCAAATACATGCATAGGATGAACATTATACGATTGAGATGGAAATTCTAGCAGAATTCAGTGTTTTGTTATTGAATTGTATTTTTTAATTAATTTCTTAATATTATAAGACCCTATTCTAAGGTTATATTGAGTTAGACATGCAGTACAAAGTATAAAGGACTAATCGAGAGATAAATGTATGTGTATCAATAATCAGTTTCAATAGCCGAAACGAAATGCACATTTACATACATATGTACATATGTAGATACATCTGTGACCAGTTTTTGTTCATTCAGTTGTGAGCTATGAAATTTCATGTATAAAATCCTTTAAATTGGAAATACATAAATATATTTGTAATCTGTCCACAAACACATTCACTTCTTAAAAAAGTTTCCTGTAATATTTTTGCTGCAAATCGAGAAAAAGAAAACAGATTTTTAGAGATGAATGTATCCGTTTTGTATGTGTATAATTAACGGATATTGTTGAGGCATCTACGACTATCTGTATCTCTGAACCAACTAGAGTAAGAACTGTTAATAGAAAGGAAAATTAAGGGTCTTAATGTATACACGTATCTAAGAAAATATGATTTAAAGCATACCTACATGGTTCATGAATATGTATAAGTAGGTATGCAAGTATCCGCCATTCTATAGTCTAGAACCTTTTTGAAGTTATTCGCGGCATATTGGTTTCAAAGCCATTTGCAGCAGGTCAGCAATATATCACAACAATACACTTAACCGTGTGTTCCTATATCCTAGTTGGTTATTTTGGCCATGTGATGTTTTTGATGAAAGAATGATTAGGCGACGTTTTCATAGGAGCTGTCTTCATAAAAGAATCTTTTTTATTAAAATACATAACTTCCTTTCATTAGCTACACCACATCTTCGACAAAACTTAGTAGAAAGTTAAGGCTTAACACCACGCTACACTATTCAAAAATATGTACATATGTATGTACATGTGTCTGGCTTAAACCTTTCGTGGACAATGGGAACCATACTTCCCACTTAAGAAAAAAATATTGTGACTGCCTTGATGAAGATTTCTTTCCACCAACGCATTAAATTATTAAAAAGAAACAATTAGTAGAACAAAATTTTCATTAATAATTAAAACGTAATCATTGTTTTTTAATTTTACCATCAAATGCAGCGAAAACAGTCGAACAAAATGTTCGAATTTTGGATTTTTGTAAAAAAAATTAATTAAAAACTATATTTGTATTTACATAAATATATCCTTAGAATTTGGCAAATCAAAAAGTATAAATTTAACTTTTCCAAATATTTCGGTTTGCGCTGATTTCAAAATTAGGGAAAAAAAAAATCAAATCGATATGATGGCATTAATTCTAAGAATGTGCACGCAAGACACGATTTCCCATTATGCCGCTTGATGGATTTTAAATTATTTTTATGTTTGGGTAACCGGATGGGTTTTATGGCCTTTTTATAACACAGATTTGAATCCTTTTTTCTTAATTTTTTTTCTTCTAAAATTCTACGTACTACGAGTGCTGGTAATTTGAGTACGAGTACTTCCATCATATTTGAAATTCACAAGTAGTCAGGTCAAAATGTTTACAGATAGTTTAATTTTATTTCCATATTTCGGTGGATATTTGACATATGTAGATGTACATATGCATGTACATTCGACTGGTATGTCCGATCTTGTTTTTTTCTTCTTAAATTCTACCTACCATGAGTGATTTAAGTATGAGTACATCCACCAAATTTGAAATTTACTTCTTTCGATATTTCGAAGGTCGGATGAGTTTTATGACTTTGCGTTTTTTGCGTTTCTTCCTGTAAAATTCTTCCACTTCCCTTCTTCTAAAATATAGGGTCATCATACAGTAGAACTCTTGGAAGGTAGAATTTTAGAAGAAAACATTACAAAAATGTACAATCTGTCTGAAATGGATAACATATGTACATAATACCCATCTACTTTTCAATTCGTAATAAAGCGGGCGTCGCGTATTTTATTTTTGGATTGAGATGCAATGATCACATTGAATCCTACAGAAATTGTCGTTTATAATATACCACGGTGCTTGGGCAATTTCTCTAAGCATATTATTTTGAAAAGTTTGTATAATATTTGCATTTCTTTTCTTGGTACCACCCCAAATTTGCATACCGTAGGTCCACACCGGTTTTAGCACTTGCTTGCATAAAAGCAGTTTGTTCTTGATACTGAGATGGGAATATTTTCCAAGTAACCAGTACATTTCTCTATATTTGATTTCGAGTTCTTTAGGTTTCATTTTCACATGCTAATTTCATTTCAGTTTTGCTCTAGGGTTATTTCCATTTGGCTTCGTTTGTAAAAGGTATTCGGACCAAGTTTAAAAAAATTGGCAAGTCATTGTTTTTATTATAGGTGAAATTTACGCGAAAAAATTTAGTTTCATTGAGGGCGATCCGCTAATCCCCCTCGTCCATTCAGTTGCTTTATTCAGTGCGTTTTGCAGTTTTACGGTCGTGTCTTCGATTGTTTTACCTACTGCTAGGAGGCGGGTCATCGGCAAACGTAGCAAGGATAGTGTCATCTTCTTTCGGTATATCACGACTATTAACAGATAGAGAAGTGGCCCAAGAACACCGGCCGACATTTTTGTTGTAGTTTTTGAAGGATCGCATTTCTTCCCTTTTTGCAACTTCTTAGCTATTTCACATTCTCTATAATTTGCCGGGTGCTTTCCCTTACAATTAGTGCAGGTTGCGGAGGCTTGTTCTTTTACTCCACAGTTTTGGGAGAGGTGATTTCCTGCACATTTCACACATCGCGGTTCTTTTTTGCAATACATTTACGTATGATTGAATTCTTGGCAACGATTGGTCTGTGGAATTCTTAAACTTCTACACATGGGCTCGATTTTGACCACGATATTTATTTAGGTAGTCTTAATTCGGTAGATGTAGTCGATATTATCTGACTTATAGAAGGTAAGCATACAAAACGGAAGTCCACGCTTTACCATGATGTCCTGATCTATTTCCGTTTGTTGCTTCTCCTTATTGATGATATTAACTTCATCAAGAATTTTAAAGCGTTTGGCTTGAAGGTCGTTTATAGCTTTTTCTTTGGTGGATGAGAGGTGAAGTCCAATTGCTACAACCCGATGTGGCCTTTCTGACTTTATTTCGATAGTTATACCACTGGATCTTTTCAGCTTTTGGGACACTCCTTGGTATTCTTCTTTCCAGAAGATCCATTTGGTTAAGCTTGATTCGGAGAGCTTTACTTTCTTCCTCAAAGCTTTTACATTTAACTGAGTCCCATTTTTCGCTCGCTGACGCTCCTGGTGGACTTCTTTTCTCGAGATCGAGATACCATTGAACTTTTTGTAAAAGGGTTATTGGATTGCAATAAGCGGCTCTCGCCAGAAGGACACGGAAGGACACGGGTTATGTTAGCTTGCGAAACATGCAGCGCTGCCCGATTTGGAAACACTTTAGATGCAAAATAAGCACCGCCTGCGGACTGAAGACCAGAAATTGTTTTGTCGCATTCGTGTATACCGTTTTGCCACTTTCGCCATTCGCACGCTTTGTACAATTGTCACAACTGACCTTGTTATTTCCAGTCATTAGTTCAACGGCTGAAATTGTTGAGGTAGGATTGCAATGAGCATTCACCATATTCATATTAGGAATGCCCCAGTCTGAGTAGCTTTGGGTACGGACACGTTTCGCTTTTTCTCGTTTTGTGGGAGCCGTTGCTGTTGGAGCTGCATCTAGAACTGACGGTTCTGCGGTAAGATGGAGTTTGTCCATTTTGTTGGAGAGCGAATCGTTGTTGCCTATTGCACCGGCTCCACCATTGACAGCTGTTGCTGCTGCCGTATCATTTGTTTGATAAAGTTGTACTAAATTAGCGCCCTTCTCGCTGATGCCAACCTCCAACACTTTATTGTTGGCGGTTTTATCGCTACCAAAATTAGACATGGCTCTGTATAACTCGTCATATATGATAGAAAGGTGGTGAATATCGATTTGGACTTGGGTTTTCTCCAGGATCTGCCGTAGTCTGAATATTTGGTCGGTTGTGGACCTACCGGGCCTAAAACCGCACTTACAAGGGCTAATCAGCTCGTTGACAAATGGTTTCGGGCCGTCACACCCAGTTTTTAAAATTACGGTTAAAAGTATTTTTTCCGTAAAATGTGGTGGAAATTTTATCAAAATCGTTAAAGCTGTTTTCGAGAAAATCGATTGTCATTGAAATTGTACTTAGTAAGATCAGAAACCCCAGATATGCAGTCTGAAGCAATTTCGTCGGACTATGTTGGAGTCGTGGACACAGACAGACCGAAAGACAGACATCCGGAACGAATTGGTGGACCCAATTCTTTGGACTTCTCCACCATAGTAATCCCAAATTTGATTAAATTCTCGAGATCGAAACTTTTCACGATATCAATACCTGCCCGATTAGGTAAACTTTAGGTATGCATAGGTGCAAGTAAAAAGGATATGAATTTGAGTAAAAAAACCGTAAAACTTAAGGAAATATCGAAATAATTTGAGATCCATCTGACCAGGTCTGATGACAATCGTTTCTAGTGTTCATATAGTCCAAATTGATTTGCGGAACGACTAAAAAACATCCAAGCCTGTGTCCGCACAGGATCTTTCTGTGCAGACCACGTGAAAATCCTGAGGATCATCGTTGAGCAATTATTTTAACACTGATTGTCATTCCATCTCCTATTCATCGATTGATATGTACATATACACATAGTTGTATATGTACTATGTTCCACGTAGAGATTTCGGAAGAAATCGAAATTCAAAGTGGGTCTCGACAAGGCTGCATTATGTATTTAGCCAATATTTTTTTCATTGGTTATTGGCGATATTCGTCGCACTGTTTTTTGACGGAAAACAAAATGAGAACATCTGTGGAAATAAAAGTAACTTCGTGGGACTGAAGATCAACACCCCAAGAATAAACTCATCCGGAGCTGGATGAATAGTAGATAGATTAGATTCCAATACGTATATCTTTCGAAGGGGGAACCGAGAACCAAAAACAGCAAAAAGGGCTTAAACAGCAGGCTATGGATATATGATTTAGGGACTAAATCACTCTCACTTTCAGCAAAATCAAAGTGATCGACTTGTTGTGAAAGTCCATCTAGACTGGGGGTTCTGTATGATTTAACTACTGTCCATTGGGTCGGTCTAAAGATTTTCCCAGATAAGCTGTATACGGTACTAGCAATGTAGACGCTGTTGTCAGCTGTGTTCAGATGTGGTCTTTACAAGTTTCATTACTTTCATAAATATTACTACTATTTGGTTATTTTAGGCCCCATATCATATGTATATTAACAACTTTGTGATGTTTGCGATGGTAAATCAATGCTGCGGATCTCTTAACGAGATCGCTGTCAGGTGCGACGTAGTCCTGTGCTGGGTTCCAGGCCACGGAGATATTCCAGTCAATTGCAAAGCAGGCGAGTTACCTAAGGAGGGTGCAGACCGTAATCTTCGTGACAATAGGAGAAATCGTCAGCTCCTATTAAATCGATAAAATTCCAATTAGCCATCAGAATGACAAACAATAGAACAATATCAACACATGTCTCTCTTCTAAATAAATCTGACCAGAACTGGATTGTAGGAAAACCAGTAGACTTATTTCCGTCAATAGGACAAATCTAAGAAAGATAGTTGGCTCCCTCACAGGGCACTGTCTTGTAGGCAGACATGGCAGAAGGCTGCCTTCAACGATTTCTGTAGAAGCTGTAGAGACGAGGAAACCATGACACATCTTCTGTGTACCTGTCCTGCCCTATCGGGTTTAAGAAGGAAAACTAAAGGCCAGTCTTTTTTCGAAGATCTGAACTAAAGGAAAATAAAAACCTTTGTCACCGGGTCAAAGTGTGTCCCTACTGTCATTTTCAAGTTTTGATCAGACGAATGTATGCCTATCCACAAGAAGCGGAAAGATGGATTTTCAAACTTCAACAGATCCTGAAGCAATCTTAATAAATTCAAATCAATACCCATCTCCGGGGAACGCTCATTGCTCCTTTACAGCCACTAACGACCGTGACCATTAATCTTGAAATAATTGTGCAAAGGAGATTAGCGGTCCTTAAGTGTAGAAGGGGTTGCAGTAATGTGTTCACGCCTTTGGGATTAAGTCATCGCTAAAAACACTTATGTTGTACCAAATATAGGTACTTTTATTAGGATGTTTCTCAAGTAATTGGGAGTCAGTTGGCAACGACGATTTCGCTTGATTAAAGAGTTTCATGTTAGTTGTATGTATGGATGGATTGTTGTCTGAGTATGCGATCAACCAATCATTTATTGTTATACGAAAAATCATTGGCCCAGGATAGATACCTTGTGGAACCCTCGAAAGGGGCCTTAATGGGGTCAGGCACTGAAAATCTGAAGCACCTTTATATTGATGCTCCTCTGAGTATATTCTAATCCACGAAATAAAGAAAGATTTTATTGAAGGCAATGCAATCAGTCTTCTGCAGTAAAGTTGATTGCGATAGATCTATCGTAGAAAATCGCGTTGCTTTATGTAATATACAGTAAATCGTATATAAGAGGTGAAGCGGACATAATATTTTTGTAAGGAAATATGTAGGAGGAAGGGTAGTGAAAGTCGGGTAAGATGGGAGAATTGTATATTTAGAGTTGCTACAAGGGAACAGGTAAGTACAAAAAAAAATATCCATGCGAAGTTAGCAACTCTGGTCATGCCTGAGAGCGAATAGTAAAGAAAATTGAACAGCAAACTTACTGAAGTATGTGAATACACGTTTTTACATATGTAGTTGTAGTTTAAAAAGAAATTGGATGAGGCGCATTAAACGAACACAATATAGGATTCTAGGGAAGACTCGCACAAGGTTTTGTACTACCAGAAAGACTGCGCTAGATAATCGCAGAGAACTGGACCAAGGTTTTAGTGTCTCCCTTAGTGACAATCCTGCATGAGGTGAGAATAATCTTAAACAAATAAATAAGACAGTAACAGAAGAACTACTTACGTAAGACTGCCTTAACATCTATTTAAAATTCATGTAAGATTAATTTTACACAAGGTAAACAATTTCACAATTTTGATTATCAAAAAAATACGATACACCACCACCGCTTGTCTCATACAATATTCGACATATAAATTCTAAATCAACACGGTATCTCATTGTCAGGTCACAAAAAATCATTTTGTTCACCAGGAGCGCAGCGCAAGGCACAAACACACATTATGTGGATGTGGAATGTGGGATGTCGCCTGCCGTGAAATGACAGCACGATAATAAAATAGGTATCATAAAAGACTGCTCGTTCATATTTATGTGTGCTTGCCGCTTATACTACACCACATTATGGGATGCGGCATGCTCGTACATACATAGGTGGCAGGCACATATAGTCGACCCAATTGCCACTCATCTTGAAAAAATAAAATCTGTTGGCATACGTTCCTTGCGAAGAGGCACACAAGGTCATCTATTAACTTGTTTATCCATTTGATAAACGCAAAGACACAAACACATCGTCTGCGCGCCTCATAACGGAAGTAGGGAATCAGGACCTGGATCAGGCCCGTATTATGCCCGTGGAGATCTCGGACAATTATATCGATTTTTATTTCATATCATTATACTGTTAATGCTGTAGTTTATTGGCAGTCTAACGAAGCGTAATAAATATGCTCACTGATGTGACAACGTCAACATACATATATAGTACGAGTCCTTTCGAGATGGTTCGTTGAATGCGAAGGCGGAAATGTTGTCTTTTCCGGTTCAGGAGAATCTGTAACGCGAAACAAATTTATTTCTCAGGGTATAATTAAGATCGGTCTCGTTCCCTACATTTCGTCGCTGAGTGGTGGTACAGCGTACAGCTCTGGGTTTTTGTTTTTTCTGATTTTCTGTGAGCAAGTGGTTTTGGTTTCGGGAATAACATGCTCCTGGTGGTATTTTAAATTGATGCGAGAAGGGAAGTTGGATTTTATGAAGCATTGAAAGCAAATCGTGACTTCCAATAATGAGAAATAATTTATAAGCTTTGTGTTTTTTTTATGTGGCACTTCCGACTGTTAGTCTCGGTGGTATGTATGTTGATGGGATACACTCAAGCGGAAGTTTTTAAGTTAAGTGTACTAATAAAGTTTACTGGGGACCTTTGTAATATTAATTTACTTTAACGTCGTGGCTTGAGTAGCGAGCTTAGGTTTTTGTAAATTCTCTTAGTTATTTAAATTGAAATGCAGACTGGGAATTCGTTGAATGCTTGATGGATTTGTAGGATGCTTCTAAGATTATTGTATAGGACTAGATTTGCATATACATATGAACCTTCGATATAGTTGTTAGTGGGAAATTCCTTGAATAACCTTTCGTCTTTTTTAGTACGATGACTGAGCAGTAGATTTTTTATTATTGAGCTTAAGGAATAAATCAAAATTATAACTCAGAAACAAAGCAAGCAGACAATTCTACTGCCCGTCACTTGATTCTGATGGCTATCTGCTTTGGTAGAGTACAGGCACCAAATCATCAATTATATCTGGGCGGATGAAATCATGCCAAATGATTAGAATTTTAGGTTTTTATTCCCCACCTAGAAAAAGGCGACCAGATTTCCTACATTGTACGTATACGTATCGTACATCCATGTGTGTACATACATACATATGTATGTATGTATGTATGTAGGAACCATTCGGCGGCCAGAGGTCAGTGATGCGAATATATGTATAAGAGCACAAGCGCTCTCACGATAGTCTTTCACTATCGACAAAACTTACGAGCAATGTTCTTAATATGACGTTAAAATCGTATTAGGTGACTTTAACGTGAAGTTAGGAAAGGAGAATATCTTTGGTAGGACGATTGGTAAGTACAGTCTACACGACACCACGTCCGAAAATGGAATTAGGCTTATTGATTTCGCTGCGGGTCGAAATGTCACTATAGCAAGCACACGGTTTCCTAATCTTCACAAGGGGACATGGCGGTCTCCTGATCATCAAACGGTCAACCAAATTAATTATATTGCTATCGACGTAAGACATGCCTCCAGTATACTGGATGTCCGACCCTTCCGAGCAGCCAACCTCGACTCGGATCACTACCTTGTTGCAGCCAAGGTACGAATGCAGATATCAAAAACACTACACAGAAGAAATACTGTAAGAAGATATAATGTCGAAAACCTACAATCGCAAGATTCCGCCAGAACCTTTGCCGAACGAGTATTCCGAAATCTCGGTACGATTACTATGCCGCCAGCATCAAATGCCGTAGACCAATGGCAATGCTGCCAACATAGCATCAGAAACGCAGCAACTGATGTGCTCGCGCGACCACCACCAAGAAACCCTTTGTTTGACGAAAAATGCCGGCGGGTAAATGAAAGGTGATGCAAAGAAGGATGAGGGCTGCTCGTGAGCTCTACCTACAAAAAAGAAGAAAAAAGAGCACGAGAATCGCACGATTGAAGATATTGAGATATTATACTCCAAGAATAATGTACGAAAGTTTTACCAGTATGTAAAAAGAACGTGTCAAGTCAACAAGACACGTACAGAAGCTTGTAGAAATGAAGAAGGAAACTTCTTAGTAGCGTCACAGTCGGTGCTGAGAATATGGAAAAACTTCTTCTGCGGACTGTACAACGGCGACGAAAACCAACATCCTGCTATCAGGTGGAATACACCACTCAATCTAGAGGATGATAGCCAAGACTTCCGTCCACCGGACCAAAAAGGAATGAAGATAGCAATATCCAATCGTAAATCCAATAAAGCTGCTGGACCTGACGGCTTACCAACCGAGCTGTTCGAAGTGTATGCCTGGTAGAGAGCATACACCAACTTATTTCTAAAATTTGGTAAGGTGAGTGTAACTCATGGAAATTCAGCATCGTTTGCACGATTCTTGCGAGGTATTAGTCTCTTCAACATCGCGTACAAGATCTTACCTGCCATACTGTGTGAACCCCTGAAACTCTTCGTCAACAACCTGATTGGCCTCTATCAATGCGGCTTCAGACCAGGCTTCCGCAGTCGATCAAATCTTTACACTTCGGCAGATCCTGGAAAAAACCCAAGAAGTCCAAACCGATACCCACCATCTTTTTATTGATTTCAAGGCCGCATGTGACAGCATTTCTAGAGATGAACTACAGACCCATCCCTAGTTTTGGCATCCTTGCCAAACTCGTTCTCCTGTGCAGGATGACAATGGAGAACGCTCGCTGCTCCATCAAGGTTAGTAACGATTTCACTGAGACCTTTGATGTCAAAAAAGGATTTAGACAAGGAGACACGCTGTCATGTGATTTCTTCAACATTATACTTGAAAAGGGGTACGAGTCAACATCGGGGGCACAATCTTTCAAAACTTTGTGCAACTACTAGCGTATACCGACGATATTGACATTATTGGCAGCACACAGCGGGTTCCACATCAAGAGTAGGTGCAGAAAACCGCGGTCCTTAGCATAGATATTAAATATAAAGAAAGATACTAATTGAACACGGAGTTTGTTCTATTTATCGGAAAATACTGCATCTGGACATATTTTTACACTTTTAAGAATTTCCCAACCGCAACACTGATGAAAGTATAGCACAGGGTCATCAAACAAGAGGTGTAATTTTAAATCAATAGAAAAATGCAACATTTTTGTGATAAGTTGTGATATTTTTACAAAGTCTTGGCTCTGCCTACAAATAGTCATTCAATATCTTTCTGGAAAATGCGGTGCAAAGTGGATGCGGATAGGTCCAATTTCTGTAATCGTTTCGAAATACCTGGGGTTTTCAGGCGCAACCTGAGCGGCGATATTTTCAGCTGATCTTGTCGAACACGAGTTGAAATTTTCACATCACTCACCTGTTCTGGGCTGTGCTGAAGGCGCTTGATGATGACCAAAAACAGTGCGAATGTGTAGTGAATTTCTACTATTTTAATACGTTCTATGATTGCGTATTGATCAACATTTAACCTCCTAGTTCTTATTTATCGCAATGATAGTTGAATATTGAGAGTTCAACCATAGCTCGAAGTTTAAAATGACACCTCTTGTTGGATGACCCTTTACCTTAAATATGGTATCCATTAGCGTGGCTGTGGACGTCACCATTGATTAGCTGTACATCCTCCTTCTAAGGACCTCTTGCTAGACATCTGAAACGAATGTTACTGCCAATCATATGCGTGTTCAAGTTAACGTGGCACGGGTGGCCTGGTTCACTATAAGATAACTATCATACTAATGCAAGTGCAAGTATATGCGATATAGTCGTACACTTCATTCTTTCCACATTATCGAAACGGTTCTTAAAATAATTCTTCCTTCTAGTTTTTCAACAAAACTTTTGTGACATTTTTGGTTCTTCCTCCTGAACCAACAATTCTTTAGTCCCGTTGACATAAATGTAACTTTACTTGTGGTAATGTGGTTAGACATTTGCAACCGCTCATTTCTCCTGCGGTTCTTGTAGACGAAGGACGTAATAAGTTATAAGTTTCCTCGGCTGTACGAGTACACCACACTTGTTCAGTCAACATTCGAATGCGGGTGACATTTAAATTAGCAAAATTTATTCGGTGGGCTTCCTTTAATGTTATAAAATGCTCTTTCATGAAGAAAGTTAAACTTCAGTGTGTTTCCACATCATTTATTACAGACAGCGGCTGTTGTTTGCAAGGCATGACATGACTATGTAAAAGTTTTTCGTTAGCCTTGGAACTTCATTTATTATAAATCATTATACTCTTGTTTTACATTTGTGGTTGCACCTACGTTGCTTTCGATACCATCACCTACAGAGATGAAATTAGTTTCCTTTAAATCTGAAAGAATTCAGATTTTTCTTTCTGCTTCTACAGCTTTGTTGATATAGAGAATTAAACATCTATCTCCTACTCAGTAGTCCAATGCATTAACCATTGGACATGGTACCCACTCTGCCAAGGAGAACTCCACCGGAGATACATAACCGCCTGGTGAAACCTTAAAACTGCAATTAAAGACAGTAAAATTGGAAATTTTGTCGAACTGTACAAAGAAGTCGATCAAAATCCGTGGGCAAAATCCTCTAAAGCGGTGATGATGAAATTGAAGGGTGGCCGAAACTGGCCAACATGCACAGCGTTTCTAAAAAACGTGGTGGCTATGCTTTTCCTACAACAACAGGGAATATAAGAACACGAGGAGAGGGCAAACGGAGACGCTACCTATACCCCTCGTCATCGTAAAAGATGTATGTATGTCTTGTAAGTCTGCTTAAAATTAAAGAACCAAAAAGCGCCTGGTGTCGATGGAATCCTGTACATTGCCTTAAAAACAGCAATAAATCGGCGTCCGCACATCTTCGCAGATATATTCAACACTTGTCTTAAAGAATAATCGCCGGCCAGTGGTAAGAAAAAGACTGGTCCTCCTAACAAAAGGTAATAAACCTTCGCAGGATCCGTCGTTGTGTAGGCCCCTATGTATTTGGACACCATGAGGAAAATACTGGGGTGCAATCGATGAATATCGTTTCCGTAAGGCTCGCTCTATGAACGACGCCAACGATGAAGTCGCGAATACCGCAAAAAAACCATCAAAGGAAAACGATAAAAGATCGGGAGTAAACAGTACTGGCCAATTATCATCCTAGAGGAGGAACACCTTCAACACCACAAACTTGAGAAATATCATCCTATCTTGCAGAAGATAATGACGGGCTTTTTTATACCCTATCCTAAGGGTATATTAAGTTTGACACATATTTTGTAACATAGAGAAATAATCGAGATAGACCCTATAAAGTATATATATTCGTGATCAGCATTAATAGCGAAATCGATTGAGCGATGACCGTCCGTCCGTCCGTCCGTATGTCACCACTTTTTGGGCCTTAAATTTTGAGCTAGGACGATGAAATTTCATATCTGGGCTTCTGAGAAAAAGATACAGTACAAGTGTAAACATTTTTGAAATCCGTCCACTGCCACGCCCACTATTTCATAACTTCACTAAATTATATGAAACCGAAAAATTTTGTTAAGACCAAATATTTAGGCATTCAGATTCCCTACAATCCACCCATACAAAAGTTTTGGCCACGCCCACTTTTTGGGGGCGTTTTCATCATAAAACCGATTCTTGGGCCTTAAATTTTTAACTAGGACGCTGAAATTTCATATCTGGGCTTCTGACGAAAAGATACAGTACAAGTGTAAAATTTTTTTACATCCGCCCACTGCCACGCCTACTTTTTTATAACTTCACTAAATTATATGAAACCGAAAAATTTTGTTAAGACCAAATATTTAGGCATTCAGATTCCCTACAATCCACCCATACAAAAGTTTTGGCCACGCCCACTTTTTGGGGGCGTTTTCATCACAAAACCGATTTTTGGGCCTTAAATTTTTAACTAGGACGCTGAAATTTCATATCTGGGCTTCCAAGAAAAAGATACAGTACAAGTGTAAAATTTTTTTACATCCGCCCACTGCCACGCCTACTTTTTTATAACTTCACTAAATTATACGAAACCGAAAAATTTTGTTAAGACCAAATATTTAGGCATTCAGATTCCCTACAATCCACCCATATAAAAGTTTTGGTCACGCCCACTTTTTGGGGGCGTTATCATCAAAAAACCTATTTTGATAAAATTTTACATGTAACATCCTCAAACGTTCGACATTATAGCTATATTTGAGTACAATATGCAGTTTGGCCATGCCCACTTTATAAAGAGGAGGATAGGGTATCATACGATCCGTTCCAGACGGATTGTAGCTTTTCTGTATGTTTAAAACTAGGATACTTCTCCACGACACCGACGATGGAACGAGGTAGTATAACGTCACAGGCGGCATTTCTCATGGCTCCGTACTAGGTCCGCTACTGTGGAATCTAATGTACGATGACGTTCTCAGACTTGGAAGCTCGAACTCTTCCAAAATAATTGGCTTCACCGACGACATAGGAATCGTTGTAATGACCAAACTTCTTGAGGAGTTGGAGCATGACTGCAATGAAGCTATCGGGGTGGTCCAGGACTGGTTAGTATGCATGGGCTATGGGAGTAAACGTGGATGATCACCTTATGGTTTCCAAACCAAACTTGAAGTACCTTTGCAATGCTTTAGACGCAGCCAGCAGGACAACGACTTCAACGACGAGTCGAAGTGGTACCACCAAGGACAATTTTGCAAGAATGACGGGAGAGATGGTATCACTCTGATAAAGGTAATAAAGACGCTTCTATTAATTGGAAGCATGTGCAACTGAATTTGTTCCTAAATCATGTTTACTGACCATGGGAGCATAAGAGCCTACCTGTATAGGTACGATAACCCCTATTGTCCAACGTGCACGGAAGTATGCGGCACACATTATGTTCTATTGTCCACGATATCATGAATAAACTGGATGAGAACATAACCACAAACAACATCACCAGATAGCTGATGAGCAGACAAGAGGCTTGGGAAGCAATTTGCGACATTGTTGACAAATGAAGGAGCAGCGAAGCCAGGAGAGATAACAAGGCGCAGTGCAGGAGGCTCCTAACACGAATGAGCCGAGTATACACGACTGAAGTCCCCCTTGGGATGAAATGTTTGACGGCAGTGTCGTGAGGACAAGGGCTTGGAGGGGAGATGGGTTTAGTCGGTGGAAATTCCACACTACTGTTACTGAGTACAGTGGTGGCATTCCTAGATTAAGAAACCGATCAGGATTGAGAAGGTCAATCAAAGATTAATTGGCTTTGCTGACGATTTAGTTGTGGTAGTTTCATGACAATTATACTTTTCGATGTTTGTCAGTAGCTCGAGAGAGGTGTAAAAAAAATCTTTTACATTGTCTAGGGATTGTGCGTCGAATCTTCCGTTAAGTAGTTCGAAAACTACAGAGCTACGGCACCTATTCAATGCCAAACATTGGGTGACGAAAATACTTGCACAGTAGAAAGCAGCTCTTAACTTGAATTCCGCTTTCGATGAGATGCTCTACGGAGCCTTAAGGGCTTTGGGAAATCACCAAATCGTAAAGAAAACTGACCGGTAAGCAATAATCAACGCGTAAAGTATGCTGTGCTTTTCGAACAACTTCATGCGACACTGTACGAATCACCCAGTTATCTAGTTTACAAGGACAGAGGGAGATGAATCAAACATAAAACTTTGAATGGAGGTAAACTTCTCTCTGACGTAGGTCATAGTTGTGTTGGAACTATGTATCTTTAAAAGTTTGGTTATGACGACTCCAGATACTGAAAATGTTCGGATACAATCGAAGATGCAAAGCACATTATGTTGCATATGCCGCGATGTGGTAAGGTCTACTTCTACTGGTAAATAACCTAGGTGAGGATTTAACCCCAAACAACATTAAAAAGCAGATGATAAGCAAAGAGGATGGAGACAGGAGCATAGTAGGTAGGTTGGTATGTTTTCGTCAATTAGACGTTACTTAGACGACATTGCAAAGATCCATTTTGGCACCACATGGATCTGAAATGCTCATAAACCCACCCTTGGAACCAGCAGGAGATAAATATAAAGCATTGGAGGCTATTGATGTTGACGGTAGGCAATTCGCCTAAATTGTCAAAGAAGTAGGCACCTAAGTGGAATCTTCTGCGACCGAAGAGATTTTGGGACGTACAAAGGAAGTGGAGTACATTTTCCTTTCTTCCTCGTCCATGCAGCTTCTACATTAGCAAAGAGACAAGATCATTAGCAAGGAGTCCCAGCCTAATGGCGTGGCTACAGATAATGCAGTTTCCCGTAATGACACCTATTATACTTGCTATGAGCAACATTGTCTGTCTGATCAGACAGTTGAAGCGTTTTTGATCAAGCTTGGGCCAGATCTGTTTAACTCCTGTTTTAAAGACCTTATCGAACCGAAGTTGTTCAAGTAATTATGTACTTGGTATCTTGCGAAAGGAAGTTAAGATTATTAGAGATCTTAGAGAGAACATTTTGCAAATGATTTTTGAGCTAATTGAAGTGTTTATGCAAAACACCTATAGCAACGTCGTGCGCATAAGTAATAACATTATAGGTTCATCTTCCAGGTTTAGAAGCAGTTCATTCACCACTAAGCTTTAAAGAAGATGAGAGCCCACCCCGCCTAGGGAAGCGCCCCTAATTACGAACCTTCGTACTACGGCGTCGACCAGCTTTGAGTTGAGAACTTTGTTTGTTAACAGTTGGTTAACCAAATCAGCGACGCAATTCCATGGTTCGTAAATGGCCACGTAATAGCCTTAGCTTTAACGTTGTTAAAAGCTTCTTCGATGTCGAAAAATTCTACAAGGGTGTACTCTTAGCATGAATTCCCTTTGCTGTATACATACTGGAAATCACAGCTGGTTAAGTTTGATACTCCAACTAATTTCCAGAGCTTTTAGAAGAACTGATAATAGACTTATTGGTCTGGGATCTTTGGGATTAGCATGTGAGGTTTTACCTGTCTTCGATATAAAAACCACGTTGACCTCCATCCAAGATTTTGGAATGTGAATCAGATTCAGGCAACTCCTGAAGATTACAAACAGCCAGGGAAGGATAAGATCCACATTGTGTTGGATTTCAGCGGGGGTTATACCATATGGTCCTTTAATTTCAACGACGATAATCACTTAAGACCTGCCTGAATTGTATTCTAGAAATTTTTAGAAAACTTTTATTCGAGAAGCACTCGAATACAGTTGGCAAGTACTTGAAAAAATCATAATATTGCAACTGACAATAAAAATCTCATTTAATCTTTAGTCAAACAGGAAGTTGTTATCCTTCACCTTTAACTTTTTTCAGGAAATACGACACGAAATTAACTTTTCCCCTAGAATGCCCAACAATGAGGTACAAATCGAAAAAAAAGGTTGTTTTGATAGCCTCTCGGTTCTTGGAATGGCTAAAGTTGAAGCATGACTATCGTCATTGGGAGGGAAAAAATTCAAAATGAATTTCATTCTACTGGCCAAAGTTGAAACTTTGACTTTATTTCCTTTCTATACACAGGACGGAGGAGTTCAAATTAAAGTCGACAACATTATTTAAGTTGCCACCAGACTGGTTCCAACTAAAAAAAAAAGAAAAAAAAAAAAAAATAAGAAAAATATCCTTCGAATTGAGAACTGTCGGCAACATGCAATTGTTGTGCATTCTGACTGCAGACATTGTAGTGCAAAGCTGTACATTAGTATCTTGGTTCTATTCGCGTTGAATACGAGGTCGCTGGTTGTTGGTGTGGTACGTACTAACATTTCATGTGGCAGGGATCTTTGTCATATGCCAACAGTATGTGAACCGCAGCTTGACTGGGGTTGCTATTGTTTGCGATGCCATCTGTCACCAGCAAACAAAACACATTTAATTCAGTTTCCCCATTTGACTTGCATATGAGTACGAGTATGAAAGGCGTCCAAAACAACTAACACCCACAATTAGTGAGAGTTTGTTGTTCATTTCAAATTAGTAGACGAGCAGGATATTCGGCTATTTGTTTAAGTTGTTGAAACGAAACTTGTATAGCATCCGGAGTAATTAATTCTATGACAAATGTGTTGCATCTCCATAAAATGTGGGCTACGAAGGAACTTCCATTCATTTGTGCTATGAACCGAGGCTTTTATATATAAATCTGAAATTGTTTTCGAAATATTTCGAACTTCATGTGTGCACACATATATTTGTGTGATTTTTGTATAATTGCAAATAGTTAATATAATTAGTAAGCTTTTGTGTGCCGTAACGCTTAAAATTGAAAAGGCATCCCAAAACCATGTCCAGGTTGTCCTAGCTTTTTATTTATATCATGTTAAGTACGGAGTTATGGAATTTTTAAACTCTGTCTGCATGTTAAACGCAAACAAGTAAAAGATTAGTAGGATTCGACTCTGACTGTAGAAACTTATTCTGTACTTAAATCGGGATAGGAGAGACAGTCGTTGGTACTGACTATATGTATGTATGTACATATATTTTTAAAAAAGGAAGCCAGAAAACTTCTAAATTGGTTACTTAAGAAAAACTTTAAATGAAGGCTGCAACCTTTTCCAATCTAAACAATAAAAATATAAAAAGTTAATTCGGCTTTCGAAAAGTGCTTCATATAAAGAATAGATCGCAACTCTGGGTGAAACAAGCAGGTTAGTTAAAGTTCTCAAAAGAGGCAAACCAATCAAACCGGAGTCATGTAGAAAACCTGAGATGAAAGCGGATACTTTTAGTCTTCTGCTGGAAACTCATTTTCCGGGTAACCAGATAACGATTGGGTCACAGCTTAGCCCGGCTTTTCAGGTTTAGCTTGATCTAAGTCGTAGAACTTGGCGTAGCTGGTATACTACATCGGGCGCTGTAACAGATGAAGCTATCAAAGATGCTGTAACATCTTTTGATAGCTTTAAATCGCCTGGTACCGATGGAGTGTACCCAGCCTTGCTGCAACATGGTATAAACCAGTTAAAGATGCCAAATCTGAAGAGAATCTTCATTGCGTTTCTGGCACTAGCATATATTCCTATACATTGGCGTACCAAAAATTGGTAGAGATGTCTACTCTGTCGCTTAGAGTTTCAGACCTATAAGCCAGACTTCCTTCTTGCTGAAAAGCTTGCTGAAGCTAGTCGAGATTCACCTGCGCAGGTCTTCACTGAGGATACACCCTCTACCTGAGATAAAACATGTATACTAGCGTGGAAAATACTGTGAGACTGAGCTTTATTTATTTTAAGACATTACTATATAGCATTACATAGAGGGCGCTTTCGAAAAAACGACTTTTCATTGCATGCGTGACTCTGCTAGACAACACGGGATAGATGAGACATTGGTATATTTAATCAGGGCAATGCTGATGAATCGCCTTTGATAAAGGCTGTCCTACTAAGACCGCCTATTTTGAATTTAGCACCATTTTTACTTGCACCTATACCTATAGGGCAAGTATTGGTTTCGTGAAAAATTTCGAACTCGAGATTTTAATCAAACTTAACATTACTATGATGGAGAAGTCCAAAAAAGTGGGTCCGCCAATTCCGTCTGTCCGTCTGTCTGTCTGTCTGTCTGTCTGTCTGTATATTCGACTGGAGCCTAAACGGGTGGACGGATTTGCTTCAAACTTCATATCTGGGGTCTGTGGGATGATCCCTAGAGGCGAAATTGGAATTTTCATTCTAACCTCAAAATTAAGGGTACTTTACTTAAGGCCGATTTCACTAAAAATTTCGAAAACGGCTCTAACGATTTTGATAAAATTTCATATGTGAGTTAGTTTGGGTATATGCTATAAGGTGGCATACAACGTTTTGCGCGAAAAATGCGTATAACGGTAATTTTAGAAATTGGCTGTTTCTCGGCTATTTCCGCAGCGATTGAGCTTAAAATTAATATCTGAGGTGGGTATGACAAAGGCAAAGATATGACAAGTTTTGGAACTGCCACGCCCACTTTTCAAAAATGTACCTTTTTTCAAAATTTTTACTGGAAATCGAAAAATTTGGTAAAATGAATTTAATAGTCCTTGACGTTTTCTATAATTCAGTTGAACACCATACATAAACTTTGAATTTCAGTGCCTATAAAATAAGGTGCAAGTACGTACGACCCAGTCGTGCACTTTATTTTGTATAGATCGTACAGCGTTGTTATTTAATAGATGTCATGTGTGAACATTAAAGTTTAGTCATGGAGAATTATGCAGAAAAATTGTGCAAATCTACTACCAAAATGGTAAGATTTTTGCGGATACGGTTTGAAAATGTTGTGGATTTTTCGGTCACCATAATGCAACTTCACACCGAACAGTGGTTCGATTAATTGAAAAATTTGACGCCATTGGATTTATTTCTTTGGGGTGTTTTTGAAAGAAAGGGTGTATGCACAATGTTGAACAATTGTTGAACCGAAAGGCGAGATTTGACGCGCCATTTATGAAAATGAGCCAGCAGTATGTCGAAATGTCATCGAAAATTTTATCAAAAGGACCAACAAATGTAATCAGTCACTAAGCGGCGATTTATCGGGTATTGTGTACCATATAAAACCTCAATGTCTACACTCTTTATTGAAATAAAACATCAGAACTTTTCAATTAAATGTTGGGTTTTTTGTTTTAAATTTCAAAATAGGCGATCTTAATGGGACACCATTTACAATTCCGAAAGTTTAACCTAGCGCAGATCTCAATGATATTGTCTTCAGGCCGGAGTACAATGGGATATGTTCAGAATAGTATCTTGACTTTGATGTAGGGTGTAAAGTAACCAGATTCCCATTCCATCGTCGATTTGGCGGTGAACTAGTCCAGGCATTAGAACATTTTTAAGGATCCAGTAGTTCGAACTCAAATAGTCTTCCAGGACAGTATTCCCTGAACATAATGTCGAGGATAGTGCAAAACATGTCTCTTCTTGGAATTGAGTCAATTAATTTTTGGTGTCCCACAAGATAGTCTGGTTTGCCCTTGCATTTTACCTGTAGTTTTGGTAGTGAATTAACATAGCAGCACCATTCTAAAACTCTGCCAACACCAGAGGCATAGTTTTCCAAAAAAGCATTGATGACATTGACATCATTGACAACAGAATCGACGTATCGCGCAGAACGTGGCAATGGACAGCTTTGAGGTAGTTAGAATCCGCAACGACATCACAACAGAAATCAAACGAAGAGTTACACTTGCCTATTCTTGAATTAAGAAAGTAATTGACATTAAAAAAAAAGTCTATATAAGAGCCTCATCATCCCAGTCCTGCTCTATGGCGCAGAGTCATGGGCGTTAACGAAGGTGTATGAAGGTGTAAAATTCTCCGATGATTTTCGGTCCTGTTTATGTGGACGGGCTTTTTAGAAGAAATTTTCTCTACTAGTCGTCTATGATTTTTAAGGCATGTAGATTGAATGGACATTAACCGAAGAATACTCGAATCCAACACGAAGGGCCAACGGACTAAAGGAAGATTTAGGTAGTCCTCATAACTCAAAGAAGAGCTCAACCAGTTTGAAGTGTGCAACTGGAGGCATTTAGCCAAGGATCGTGATAATTCTTGCTATCGAGTTGTAGCCAGCATTATCGAAAGCGATCTCGATGTCTACGAAGGCACATAGAGCTATTTCCTTGGAGCAGACTGTCCTTACTACCTTCTTTTTGACGAGATGGTGTACGCATACCGACTCGATTGACTCAATAAGTCTCTCAAAAGTTCTGAAGGGTGATGTTAGGTCTATATGATGTAGGCAGCTCACTAAACCTATTACCTGTAATAGGTATGAAAATCACATTTATCGGAATATACATATTTCCAGTTTTGACTTGTTTTAAACAAAGCGATCGCTCAATTACCTTTGGTAAGAGAACTGACAAACAAGGTGCGTTCAACAGTAAAACAGGACTTTCTAAAAATAAGAACAACAAAAAGTTGTACAGATGGCGCATTATTGTGCAACAAACGTCAACTTCCTTCTGCTCGAGATTCTGGCCGAATACGATGCCCTAAACGGTTCAAAACACCAAGATAGAATTGTATATTAACAGTTTGGCCCATTGGAATGAACTCTTTGTGGACAACGCCCTTGGAATCGTAAAAGTAAATCAGCATTGCCTTCACTTTTGACTTCTCCAAACGAAATTTTTTGGGTTTTGGCTCGTCTAGCCACTTTCACTTGTCGCTTTGGGGATGGGTTTCTGGATCATATTGAAAACAGCACGTTTCATCACCAGTCCCAATGTTGTAAAGGAAGTTTTTGTCCTTGTTGACCTCCTTGATTATGGCCTTCAAATGTTGAATTCTGAGCAATTCTTGGTCGATGCTCATTTTTGTATCGATGAAACAAACGTACAGTCACTCTAGAGTTCAGACGCAATAACTCCGTTTCTACTCATCCAAATGTCATGAAATTTTGAAAGTACATCAGTAAAGGATCTACCTTTCCTTTATATGGCCTCAGATGGCCTCACTAGAAAGACCTATTTTTTAAAAAAGTTTTATTTACTTTGGAAGGCACGTCGTATGTATATATATCGTTTCCTCCGGGGCTTTTAAATGGTTAAATCTCATCTGAGCTAACGATTTCGTCAGATAAACTATTTACTCTACTAGCAATACAAACCTTATGAAGCTGGAAAATGAGCCGGAAGTAAAGTTTCAAGGGTGTCCGTCTCCTAGATAGCATAACCCTGCACAATAAAGGTGATCTTTGGTGAGTGGATTCAAAATTCGTGCCGCTGCTGGAATCTCAACAATATTTTTATATTTTCCCCATGTGGCACGTTAAGGTCGTCTCAATCCTACATTGTATTCTGTTAGAGCAAACCTGTATTCGTCCTACCTTGTAATGCGCTTAGCACAATACTCATACGTAGTGGAGTGGACAAAGTTAAAGAGAAAGATATTTATATGCAATTGTCTTGTTGCATAATGTTAGCAACATTTTACTTGTCTTAGTAAACGTTTCATTTCTAAAATTATTTTATACGAAATAGTTGTAACTTAACTGCGAAGCTGGAAAAGTAATTAATAGATTTTAATTCTAAATAAATTATACCGAGAGACAGAGATACAAGTATCTCTGATAAGTGTGTGTTGATTCAATTTCCAATTGTCTATTTAAATAGCCCAGCAGCAATGAAATGATCTTATTACCATACCCATAGAGCTTTCAGAGTTCGTTTCCTTTTGTAAACAAACCCAGCTATCGCCAGATAAATAAATATGTATACACTAGCACACAGCACCTCATTATTTATCCTTTTATTTACCCTTGGTCGTGCCTCTAGTGAATGTCATTAATTAAGTTCACACATCTCATCCAAAGAGAAGTAATTACATTCAGATGGGCACCTGCAACATTGGTGATGACTTGCTTCTGAATTCGCATGACCTCCTATGGCTTAATTAGCCGTCGGATGACAGTTCTGGAGATTCACGAAGACAGCGAATAGAATTAAAAATAATTATACTCAATGTGGCCCACTGCAAATAAGCGAATGACCTTCACTCGAATTTGCAGCTCTCCAGAATGCCAATAACATTGCACTGCCTGTGACACAATTAAGTTAGTTCTGTGCGATGTTCTAATTGCATTCATTTTTCACACAAACTCTACCCATGTTGGCCGCATAGAGCTACCCTTCAGGTCACTTAAAAGCACCTACACCCAGATATTTTGCAGCTAACTCAATATTAATTTATTCTTTTTAGGAAAGGCAATGCCCAAAGACAATTTGAGCTGTGAAACGTTGATTTGGCTTTGGAAGAAATTAGATATATCCGTAGTGCTCCTGTTGAAATGAGATCTTGGTAAAGTACACAAGTATCACAGGATATGATAGAGAATAAGTGTGAATTATTAACAAAAATATGAATTGCAAATATGTATAGAATAAATGAAAGCCTGTTGCTTGCAACATTGAATTAAGTTTATGGATTAACATTCTAGGGTTGTGCAAAAATAAGTAGGGTAATTTAAAAAAAAAAGTGATTAGATGCATAAATGAATATTTTGGTGTCGGTCACAGTGGCTGTTAAGTTAAATTTAACAAATGTAATCATAAATAATTTAGTCTTGCGGCAAATGGGCATCTTTTACCTAACATACACATATATATATACCCTCGGATGTTTGTCACACGTTCGTAAGAGGTGTTATGGGAAAAATAACGTCTTGTTTTTTTTTGTTTTTTCCTGGAACTCGATTTTGAAATCAATCTATAATCATAAATCCCACCCGTGTCATGGCTCTGGGTAATTTAAGGACTTGATTGTGTTAACAACATAGATACATATGTATGTACGTCGTTACCTTACTCACAGTTTTATTGTAACAAAATTATTAGAAAAGCGAGATACTTACTTTTATTTAACAGGCTCCGACACACGGCAGCCTTATACTCTCTTCGATCCCGAGCACGCTGTTTCCAGTTGACGACAACAAGCGCAATGGCACCCGCGATGGCTTGGTCCTTAAAACGGAAGTTCGGTCTGCCTTGTCGTCTCGAACCTAGGGGCTGTGTTTCGAAGATCCTCTTTGCTGAATCATTACTGCCCATTAGTTCGATGTATTCGAGCCATTGTAGTCGACGTGTTTTGGATTTTTGGATTACATCCACATCTGTACAGCTCATAGAGTTCGCAGTTGTCCATCCATTTCGTCCTCCTTGCATACGGGACTGAATATTCAAGTTCAATATCTACTCTGATTATTTGGTTCTCGTCCAGCACTCAGCTCCGTATAGCAGAAATGGCAGGATCAATGTTTTGTAGCGCATGCAGTTCGTCTTCCAAAGTTAGGAGTTTTGAACCCATTTGTTTCGCCATACCTAAATAGCAGCGGTTTTCTAGGGTGTCTTCGTTGAATCTTCAGTAAGGTGTTATTCGTGGAATTGATATTTATTCCGAGGTAGGTAAACTCCTTAACCACTTCGAAGTTATTGTTGTCAACAGAGACATTTTGTCCTAGGCGGTGGAAAGATGCTTCTTTGTTTGTACTTGGGTTTATCCTCAAGGCCAACTCGTTTCGCCTGCTCTTTAATTGCGTAAAAAGCCTCTAAAAGTGACCAATGATGACGATGTCGCCTGCGTATCCCAGCAGCTGGACACTTTTGTTGAAGACACTGTCTTCCGTGTTAACACCTGCCCTACGTACTATCTGTTCCAGCACAGGATTGAAGAATTTACACGGTAGCGCATCTCCATGCCAAAATTCGGTACATGTTTGTAATAGTTCAGAGGAACTGTTCCCAAATTGCACATTGCACTGTGTGTTTTCTAGAGTTAGGCGGCACAGCTGGATCAGTTTTGCCGGGATTCCGAATTCGGCCATCGACTTGTAGAGCTCAAAACGATGAATGCTATCATAGGCGGCTTGGAGGTCGATAAAAAGATTATGAGCCTCGACTTGAAATTCGTTGATTTTCCAGGATTTTCCTTAGTTTGAATATTTGGTCGATCGTCTATCTGCCACGCCGGAAGCCACACTGGTACGTGCCAATTAGTTTGTTGTAGAAAGGCTTCAGTCGTTTACTCAGTACGTTGGATAGGATCTTATGTGCGACATTAAGCAGGGATATGCCTTCATAGTTCTTAGAATACATAGGAACGTCTTTCCTGAAGATGGGGTATGTAGAGCTGATAGTCCAGTCATCGGGCATGGATTCATCCACCAACAATTTGTTGATGATTTGGTGCATGCATCCTACCAAACCATCACCACCATGTTTGAAAAGCTCCGCTGGTAGACCATCAGAGTTGGCTGAGTCAAACTGAGAGGGAGGTGGCTACATCGTCTTTCTGCTTCTAGATGCGGGTTCTCTTCTCACCCTATCCCTCCCTATACCTGATGCCCATTTAGTAGCTGCTGGAAATGCTGCTTATTCCTTTTTCTGTGCTTTAGTGACTAGGTTCATTCACAGTTTCGAAGGGCCTGGGTTTCGAACTTGAAGCCAATTACTTGGCTTAGTCCTATCGCGGTACTCTTCGATATCCTTCAGCTGGAAGACTCCGTAGGCCCTTTTCTTTTTATGCAGGTTTCGAACTTGAAGCCAATTACTTGGCTTAGACCTATCGCGGTACTCTTCGATATCCTTGAGCTGGAAGACTCCGTAGGCCCTTTTCTTTTTATGAAGGATCTTATTCTCTTCCCTTCTTCTGGGTCGATACTCTTCCCTCACTGCCCTTGTTTTAGGCTACAACGCCTGCATGTGTGCATTTTCTGTCTGGCGCACGCATTCATCATCATACCAAAGGCTGTTTTGGGGTGGTGGCTGGTAGCCTATGGTGGTCTCGTCTACCTCTTTAATGGTATCGCGGTACTGGTTTCATAGATTGTTGGCGTTTGTGGGTGGTGAATGCACAGCGGAGAATCTCTCACTCAGGCGCTTTCTGTAGACTCTGGCTACTCCAGTCGTGCTAAGGCTTCTTCTCGTTGGATAGTCGAGCTCTGAATTTGACTGCAAGGAGAAAATTGTCAGAGTCGACGTTTGGCCTTCTGAAAGTTTGAACGTTCAGAATACTGGATGCGTGGCTCGCATCTATTAACACGATCATCTGGACAGCGCCAGGTTGCTGGGTGACCAGATTCCCGTCTGACCATAGAGTTACTGTGTTCAACATTGGAGACAAATGAAATCAAGAACCTAAGCGGGAAGTGAGGTGTGACAAACCCATCGCTTTATCGCCCTTTCTTCATAAGCTAAGAAAACAGTGACAATAGAATTGATAAGCGTGATTTTGAAGTTCCAAGTGTGGTACGAGTGGGATGATTTCCTGATAATTCCCATGCAGCCCTGAAGACAATTGTTAAGCGTTATTTGTTTGGTGAATTTTTTCCTTCCATCTAATGGTTCCAAACCAATAGTTAAGTAAAGTGTGGCTGAAGACAAATTCACTCAGCTTTACAAATTCAATCTCTCAATGATGTCCCTGGGTAGGAGGTCGAAAAAGTCGACAACTTTAGTAGTATTGCCTCGACCAAAGGTGGTACCGAATTCAATGCAAACAACAGAATCATCAAAACTTCGGAATCCTTTTTTAAAATCTGGAGGAATAGTATTTACAACATCAAAACCAAGCTTGCTGGGGTAACAGGATGTCCAAACCAGCATTAACGTCTAACTAGCATTATTTCACACTTCATTTGACCAATCCAAAAAGGCGGAAGGAAGTTGATTTCGTATTTCAAGCCATATAGCCATCAAAGAAGATAATATCTTTGCTTTCGAAAAGGACACGTTCACAACCAGTGCTGATGAATTGAAAACTTTAACAGCGAAGACCATATTGAACATTGAAGCATTAGTATACCCAAGTCGAACTCAGTCAACTAAAATAGGACAACAATTTCGCAGTCTCAGGAAGGGGATTTGCTTCACAGCTATTGCGTGATATCTCACCGGGAATAAAGCTTATGTTCCAAATGGCACCTGATGTGGGGATTCCCAAACGGTACGCATAAATCTAATCCACAATATTTGTAGGTATACTGCTGATTTAATAAAAAATTGATTATTTCATCTCGATTTTCCATTAACCCATTGTTTTTCTTTTAAAGGATTTTTTTTTATTTATTCATTGGACCGACATAATCTCGTTTTGAACAATATAAACCATTGGTGGACAAGCTCGTAAAAAAGGCCATATTCGCGAGTTTTATTAACCCTTTGTCCTTCCCTAGTGGTTATTGTTACAGAATGATACTACAGCGGTTGGGCTTACGGCTGTGCTATATAGCATAGCTTAGCGAATGTAGGATTTTTATCATAAGAAGCGAGGAGACCACTCGCAGAGGGGAGGTTGCACAATTGAATCGATTTTTTTGTTCATCTCGAGTTTTCAGCAGCTGACTTTCCCCGGGGTAATAAATTCTTTAGCAGGATACAAAAACGTTCGCCCGAACTAAGCCAAGCATACGCGTGTTCTGCTCTATACGTATGTAGGTATGTATCGGTGGGCTGTGTATTATTTTTAGTCGTGTCCTGTTGCTCTGGAAATCTATTTGGCAGAAAATTTCTTGTCCTTTACAGGGTCGGTAGAATTTAACTTCCTATTGTGTGATTATCGCTGGAAGTTTATGGTTTATGTCATAAGTGGTTTTTAATGTGGGGCATATTTCAGGACCTGAGGGATTTTGTTGTTTATATTTACTTTTGCTGCTACTCTGTTCTTTTTAAAAAAAAAAAAAAAAAAAAAACATAAATGTCTGTCGGTAAATATTTAGCTGGAAGCAGATGGCCGAAAGTGGGCAATTTCATCGTGCAACTAATTCCATGAGAAAGGCTCTACATTTACCTTCATTAGTTATGCACTTAATGGGTATGTTCTCTGTTGGTACAGATGTATGTTATTCCTAGTGGACGTACACCCTAAAAAGTTAGACAGATGTTGGGCTATGGATAAAATTAAAGTTTTAATGTGTGGTTTACCAATAGCGCTCAAAGGGTAATTGAAGTTGAACTTTGGTGGTAATCGTATTTTATGATAAATTTTTGAGCTGCTGGACTTTACTGCTGATTTACAAAAAAAAGAAAGATTCTTTCTAGGTGCTAGTGGTTAAACCCTAGAGGAGATGACACAAAACTCCAACAACACCAAAGACGTGAAGATATGAGTTTGCTCATCAGATTTGGAATTAGCGGATCAAAAAACGGAGGCTGTTCTCATTAGCAGCTTTTCATAAGTACCTCGGAGTATTGCTTGATCGTAGGTTTAGCTTTAGAGAGCACCTAACCCACACAAGCGGAAAGGCCAATCGGGCGGTTGACGCAATATCCAAACTAATACCGAATACACTGCTTGCGACAGTGAGCAAGGCAATCTTCATGTACGCAGCCCCTATATGGGCACCGGAAAATTCGTACATGAGAAGGATAAACTCTGTGGACAGAAGAGCATCGCTCAGGGTATGCTGCACATATAGAATGATACCGTGGGATAGAATAATTGTAATAGTGGAGTGAATGCCTATTGAGGTAAAGGTCAAAGCAGCGGCGTCAATATATAATGACGAAAATCCAGAGAGGAGGAACATCAGAGCAAATGTCAACATAGAATGGCAACGGCGATGGAATGCCTCAGAAAAAGGTCGGTGAATACACAAACTTCTACCGAACATAGAAGAGTGGACCGGAAGGCAAAATCTTCTGAGGTAAACTTTTATCTTACCCCATTCCTAATGGGACATGGAAGATTCCGTGAATACCTTCACAAATACGTTATTGCAGATGACACATTCTGCCGCCATTGTGAAGACAAAGTCCAGAATGCCGAGCTCATACTGCTAGAATGCAAAAAATTCAAAGCAGTCAGAAATGCCGAGAGGTTGGCAGATCGATATCGTTCATGCTATCAACTAGGGAATCATGGGACACCGCGAACAGAATTCTTGCAAGCATCATGCAGGAACTACGGCTGAAAAACCAAACAGCAAAAGCCCAAGACTGAGAAAATCCTGTATCGTAAGAAGGAGAAGACATGGCGTCAAAACCTAACCATATGAAGGAATGCCTTGATCGGCGCGGCGATACCGTAGGGGGAAACAGAACAGGGTTAGTGGGTGTTTTAGACATGTAGCATTGGCTACATAAAGGAAATCCATAAAGGAATTTACCCCTCCAGCAGAGCTTCAAAAAAAAGTATGCGGCTAAAAGATTAGAATGCCTCTTGCTAAACACGAAAGTCTTGGATGCATACATGAGTACTGGTAAGACTATAGACTTATACAACTTACATTTTATAGTTAAGTTCCTAAATTCAAAGAGCCACACTGACTTTTCATATATTCATCAGCTACCTACTACTTTTCACCCAAACGATTACGCTAAGTGCTCCACTGTCTTTATGGTGCTACCAACGTTGGATCTTCTATTCGGAGACAATGCAACCATGTACTCTGTTTTTCCTTCGTTGATGTACAGACGAAGATGTTGTGGCTATTCGATGTGGATGAAGGAATCTTGTATCGGCTGTTTGGGTTCATGATGTCAGCATCATTTTCATAAGCCTGGCTGGACTTGATCGTACCAGAGTCACGAATCCCTTTCTCCAACACCAGGTTGAAGAGAAACCAGATCATTCCATTGTGGGAGTTCATTGAAGATTTTGAAAAGTTTTGGTAGCAATCCGGAAATTTTAATTGACTTGTCATATTGGTTACGGTCAAACTACAGAAGCCGGTCAGTTTATTTAGTTTTTTCACTTTCATTTCACGGCTTTGTATATCTCTACCCTGGCTATGCTATTAAATCCTAGACGGATTTAAATTCTATAGTACTCTCCTGTACCGTAGGACTATGACCGGCATCCTGGCCCGAGTGACATCGCAACACTCAAGCATGAATCGCTGAAAGAATATGTTTTGTGATGCAATCCATGCTCAGAAGACCATACCGACAGGGTAGTGATCCGAGTCGATAATGTCACTTTGATGTATTCGTTCCGTAATCAGGGTTGGGGTATATCTGGTTTCGGGTGACTTCAGTTGGTGATATCCATCTTCCCTGTGGATATTTTTACGGACAAAATCTAGTTTTTGGATGCTGCTAGTTCTACTACTCGTTGTCCATTGTCATTAATGTTCTCATACAAACTGCAGGCGCCTATGTAAGCCTAAATACCGGCTCTTAACCTAATTTTGCGTCCAAATCTTGGACAGGCATTGAGGGCCTGTGCAATGTATCCTTCTCTTTCGCCATCAGGCAACTCCTCCGTAGGTCGGCGAACGTTAATGAGGTTGATGTTACAGAATTTGCTTCGTACGAGAAGGGATAATCGCATTAAAGCCGATGATGGAAGGCTTTGTCGTTTGGCTAAAAAATATACCCTAAGTACATGGTTCTTTGCATGACGGCTAATAAATTTCGACTTTGTAGAACACCATTCATCTTATTTCTTGTCATATCTTGCTTTGCAATATTTTAGGCTAATCAAATTTCAAACGAACAGCTTAATTCGAGAACAGATCGGGACTTTTATGAATTCATAAATCCATTTGACCTATCAGGCAAAAGAGTGGGTTGCATTTGTAATAAATTTTTGTAGAGGAATGCAGAGTTATGAGAATGTATTGGAGAACTCCGAACATGGTGGCTTCCAGGGATTGTTGACATAGTATAGCCTTGTAAAGGTGACAGAATTGAAGATAAGTAAGTCGGTTGGTGATAACTTGTTATAGGTAAGCATAGATGCGAATTGGCCTACACAGCAATATTCTGCTACTTCTTGATTTTGCATAGTATCTATTCAGAACTTTATCGAGCATTACTCCCAGATGCTTTACGGCGTACGGGTTTCTTAGAGAGGTTCTTTCACAAAAAGTGTTTCAAATTGGAGTAAATACATTCTTTTGTTTACTCTTCTTTGTAAACAGCAACTTCTCAGTTTTCTGAGGATTAACCGTCAGTCTAGGTGCAGGTGTTTGAAGTTCATACCAACATTGCAAGCGATATTTATTCTGGGTATTGCTTCCATCATAAATGAAATTTTCAACCGCAAAATCATGTAAACTAGCTACGTACACACATATCAGCATCAACAGTCGAATAACAACAGCAATCATGAAATAACAAACATTTTCATCACGTCCTTCGATAACAGCATCCTGAGCACCAGCAACGACGCAACCTGTCATCATCGTGTATAGAGTATCCATGCTACAGCATCGGACATCACACACCACCACCTATTCGTATTATCTCTACCAATATTTTTCGAAGTATTGTTTTTTTTTGTTCTGTTTAAATTGAAGAGGATGGGCATCCACATCCTTTGTTAGTGAAAGAGTAGAAGTATTGTAGATGTAAACACCGAGGCGGTGAGTGGACGGGATACGTGCTTTAGACCCGAAGTTAAGCTTTACGATTGTTGGTTCTCTGGAGTTTGTCCACTCAAAATAGCGCTTAGAAGCACTACTGTGCGGAGAGGTCACTGAATTTACTTGTTCATGTTTTAACTTTCGTAAGATGGATTCGTCATTATTCTTGACAGTGATGCACTCACCAGAGAACGATTATATTAATGACGCGTATTTGATCTGTACCTTGATCGTGGGGTTTAAGGGCCTGTTCCGGCGGTTGAGTTGCGGTAGCAGCGCAGGTTTACAAACGCGCGGATTCCGCCATGTCTGAAGAGGCGCTAAATTATTTTTGTTGCTGATGAGAATCTTCCTCGGATTACATGAGCAGCTCATTAAAGTTGCTATGAACTCCATTCAAGAATTTTGCAATCACAACCGATATGTCTTCCGGTAGGTGTACAAACTCCGTTTTGGAGTGTACAACTGGAAGGAGTTAGCTAAGGACAGGGCTATCTGGAGATGCTTGGTAATTGAGGTCCAAGTTCAACCCAAACTGTAACGCAAACTAGCTTGTAACATTTAAATTCAACCAGCATGCTTCAGAGGTGCTAAAGAAGAGAAACACAACCATTGAAGTTAGAACTATTAGTGCAGGTAAGTCTCCTAGCAATTATTTTGCACGTATGTACATCAATCATGCTCGGACGATAATATTCATCATGATCGAAGTTAGTATAGGCACCGTTACTTCATACATATGTCAGAAATGTCTACGTGTCGCAGGCATCTTTAAAGTGTGTGCTAATCAAATCCAGCGACCAATGGTACTGCAAACTCATACTCTCTTTCCAGGGGTAAGAAGCATAAACATTTTTCACGCAGAAGGTTAAATGCTCGTCCTAATTCAAGTTTTCCCTTAAACTCAGTTTCCCTTCAACCATAATCGAGTTACATATATGGCACGTGAACGTGGAAACGAAGCCACTCATGCCATTAACATATCACCTTGAGGATGTCGAAATTTGCACTTTGCGAGAGGCAATACCATCGCATTGGTAGGTAACTTCGAGCGTGTAAGGGAAAGAAGATTTTCAGGACACTTCATGTGAATAATTGTCACATGTCTTTTGAAGTGGACACGTGGCAGTTTGTTCACTTATAGGCTTGAAAGGTTCTAGAGAACTAGGTGAGTCGACGTGTCCGTCAGGTAATAAAGAACTAACAGGCTTCCATTTAAAGGAGTCGTTGAAGTGAGAGTTGTTTGGAAAAGTGTTTTCTGTTCTGTACCTTAAGTTCTTGTCGACCGACAATGAGATTAGTTCATTATGGGTATTGAGTGATTATATCTTTCTGAATTTTTAATCAGCAATACAATTGAGGGAGTTTTCGATGCAGTTAGTCGATGAAATGAGGGCGGAATTGGCTGCGGTGTTGGTTTGACAATCGTATGAATATTGCGAAGGTAAGTAGGTAGGTAGTGTAGGGTTATGAGTTCATCATAAGACACCAGGCATCATAGTGGATGCATTTGATATATCTACATACCTAAAAAAAATTTGTTATATCACTAATTTGGTTTCGATTTAACTTCCTCTAGGTTATCAATCAAGTATTTCCCAAGGTATTTCAATCTATTCCGGGCTATGTCTTCGTATTCACAGAGTAATTGTGTATTATCTTCTGAGACCTGCAGGTTGCTCGAGTATCTACATACTATACATATATCCGTATTTGATAATTCTAATCTCATAGCGTGCTTCTTAGAATGACCTCAGAGAATTCCTATCACTAATCTTACCTACTTAATTTTATTGTATCCCCAGATTTTTTTTTCGATCTAACACTGGTCACAAGACCTTGGACACCCTATGCCCTCCTAAGTTGAACCATCTTAGGTTACGATCATATCGAGAATTCTTGGTCACTCTGATTGGTATTTTTATGTCTCTAATTGTAACACTTTGTGGGAGCTCCGATGCTTTATTACCCCATAGGTAGGCCCTTTCGTTACCCTCTACGAGTATATCGCAGTGTCTAGCATAATCTGACGCGGTTCTGCGTACATAATACCCTGAGTACGGCAATGCCTGTCTAGTTTAGAGCCTCTTGGAATACAGAACCACCTGTAGGTTTATATCTCTGAAGTATATATGTACATATGTACATAACTCCGTCCCCTCACTGGTTTGGAACCATCTGCATATATTGCAGTCTCACATTGCAGAGATACTGCTTTCATTTGCCAATTCTCCCTTTTAAGGTACATTACTTCCTATGGTGTACCGAAGTTGAGGATACTAAGCAATTCATCCGATTCGTCAGGAAAATCGGGAACTGATTCGCTGAGAATGGAGCTATGCATGTCCCACACTACTACGTTAGTGAGGAGATAAAGATACAGAAATATGTCGAGTGCAGCCGTGGGCGTAGTGCGCAGAGCTGTTCTTTATACCTTGGCCAACGTATCCCGTGTATACTTCTTTGTCATGGTCTTCCACCAAACAAGAGCCTCATATGTGAGAATGGGTCTGACTATCAGCATATATAGCCAGTGCATACTGCAGGTTTTAGACCGCAATTTTTCACCTCTGTCTTCTTGCAAATGAATAGAGCATTATAGGTCTCTTCCTGAATATAAAGTTTTGGTCTAGATTTTTGTCTTGTACAATGCCAATATATCCTGAGCGATCCGAAAGGGACAGATCCACCCCAGTTATGTTCCTAGCTAGTACCAAATCTGTCTAGTCCGGGTTGATGTGAAGTCTCCACTCTCTAGCCCATTTACCGAGACTGTTAAGGGCCGATTGCGTAGTCTCACTGTGTACGTCCAGGAATTGTTCCTGAACTAAAATAACTACGTCATCCATATACGTAGTGACGCTTACTCATGTATTTGTTATTTCTTTAACTATGCTGGCAATGGCAATGTTATGCTTGACGTTGAAACTTTCCACTATGATTTTAAAGGCGTCCTTCTTTATGTTATTGAATGCGCATTCTATGTCTATGCAGCCAGTGCAAAATCCTTATAGTGAAGGCTCGTTTCAATCTTCCCCACTACCTCATGTAATGCTGTTTCCACTGATTTACCCTTGAGGTATGCATGCTGAGCTTTTCATACGCTGCCGTCGAAACATTTACTTCTAATGTGGATGTTCAGAAGCCTTTCAAGTGTCTTGAGAAGGAATGACAAATGTAGTCTTTCCAATTGGTTTACCTGCTTTAGGTATGAAGATGTCCCTCATTTTCGTCCACGCTACTGGTATCTAGCCTAACTTTAAACAGTAATTGAAGATTTCCCTAAGCATGTTCCTAATCTTTACTTGGACTTTCTGCATTCCAAGTCATCAGGGCCTGGCGCTTTGAATGGTGCGAATGACATGATAGCCTAACGCAAGTTCTTCCATGGAACGAGATTCATTACCTCATTCGTTGACAATTTAGTATTATCTGAGTACCCATTTGTGGTAGAAACCACTGGTGTACTACTGCCTGGAAAGTGAGTTTCGACTAGGGCTCTCCAATAGTTACTCACTGTTTTCCGCCCATCGGATTTCTTGATGAAGCTGGGAACTGCAGTATCTTTGGCCAGCATCTTGTGGAGTCTGGAAGTATCACTAGTATCTACAATCGACTCGCAGAGTTGCCTCCATGATTTTCTTTTAGATTTCTTAATTAAATACTTAAGCTCTCTCTTGCTACCTATGTATTCATCCCCAGTAATATCATCCCCTTCTAATTTTGCCTTTTGTAAAAATGCCTCACTTGTTTCCTTTTATGAATATTGCCAAAGTTATTAGTTCCAAATTTCCCTAAGAAAGACAGTTTCTTGCTGAGTTCCTAAGACAAGACTCTCTGATCCGGCAGGTAATTAAACAACTTGCCAAAGTTGCAAGTCAATTCATTGTCATATTTTCCTTGCAGGTATAGCTTAAATGTGTGTGCTAAGATCCTTGTAGAGCAGACTTAGAACCCCCAAGTAATTGTTCCACTGAAGCTCAGCAGAAGGTACTTTCGATACTGTACCAAGGTCTTTAGAGACTGCCTCGAATAAAGAAAGTGGGCCGTCTGGTATCCTCAAGTAAACAAATGATAAAACGGATAGTATTTCAATGTAATACGGGTACCTGTCAAGTCATTGCAAGTCAATCATTAAAGTAGAACGCAAGAATATCGAGCTCGTAGATCCGTACTTATATGATTTAAGTGTCTTATTATTGTAGATACCTATTCGAAGTTCCCTTTTGTTGTTTAGATGACAGCAACAACTTCTGAAGCACCTATCAACGCATTACGTCGAATTCTCTCCCTAGAAGTAACAGCCGAGCGTATGGTACATATGCATGTTCAAAACATCGCTTGCCAAAATTTTTACAGATCTATCGCAGACAGAGGATGCGTTGGAAATCTTTCTATTAACATCATATAATGATGGCAGATAAACCAACTGAAGACTTCACAATCGTCGTCACCGAACTATTCTATCTGCAATGTGTCCTGAAAGCAAAATGGGGAATGCCGTATCCTGGTCAACTAATTTTTTTTCGGAAACCGAGAAAACTGGCGTTTTTTCCTAAACCAAGCAGTCCCTGATCCTGAAAATTTGTATATTCAAACGACGATGCCAGCGGGTAATCTAAAGTAATGGTTGAGCTATTTACTGCGGCAGCCCGGCAGCTAAAAGGGCGCTAAAACTAAGGGAAGCAGGACTATGGTTAACTAAATACTATGGTCATGCCTCAATTCTGAGCCGGTGGATTATATCGAAAGTCCCGACGGAAATGGACTAAATCGTCCCACTATCAAACTGTAGTTGGAGATTCGCTATAAGAATTCCTAGCAGGGAGAAGTGGGTAGTGGATGGTATAGTGTGTACCGAGAATGAGCTATCTATGTATACCGATTCTAAATTGGATATAGGTACGGGTGCTAGTGTCTATTGCAAGTCTCGAAATACAAATTGGTCCTTCAGACTTAAGGACGATTACAGCGTTTTTCAAGCCGAAGTTATTGCAATAAAACAAGATGCGGACATGATTTTCTATGTTGACAGACAAGCAGCCATTGAAGCGTACATTCAGCATGGACGATATCTCAGTGTTACATAAGATGACCTTAGCACTTTTAACAGAAAAATAAACATAGAATCCAATGAGGAGGCTAATATGTGATGATATCTACTTCAAATATGTTGTACAACCAAATCGTTATGTCCAGTCTATAACAAATAGAGATGTGCATATCTCATGGAACTCAGTCACAGGAATATCCGGACAGCTATTGGTGTTGGATGACAGGACACTGCGTGATAGGCAAGCATGCGGTTAGGACTACACCATAACGAAATTCATACATACATGTATGTATGTATGTGAGTTGTTTAGTTCAGCCGTCGAAGACTGAAATTGGATTCTCAGGGGTTTTATAACTGAGCACAAACTCTTTGTTAGTCTAAGTAAGCCATTGACAATTTCTGTCAACAAAGGCATGCATTTACCTAACCTAACCTAAGATCAGAACGAATCCGAAATAATCAAGATACATTCGCTTCTGAGTAAGTGAGAGGGTAACTTTTATATCCGGTCGTAGTTCAGTCTTGCAGTCTTCGAATGATCAAGTTGCAAGGGAAACAAAAGCTGGCAAAAGTTGGAAGAAGTAGATTTTCACACATCTGATAGCACAGTCGTACTCCATCTATTTTATTTTAATATTTGTTTATATTTCTCTGAGAAACCACATCAATATAATTCTCTGAAATTTGTCTGCTGGAGCATTTGGTGAAGCATCATAGATATGTACATACATATAAACCTCACAAAGGATAAATTTGACTTCTTCTTGCAGGCATGCATTTGTCCATTTTGTCTATTCGTGGTGTATTGATTTTTTCTGTCCACATTCCAGGTTCTGCTTTGCATCAACATTATGGTCGGTGATTCATGCAGTATGTACCTATTGCTTGATTAATCATTCATTGAAAGTTACTATTCATCTGGTTCATTATCATACAAATGTGCAATATGACCTGGTGCACATTCTGTCCATCGTCCTCGTCAGGTGCCCGTAAGTGTAGTGAATTCAGCATCACTTAACAATATTTCGGGAAAAGATAATAAAACCAGTGAGTTAGTGCATTGCCCGGATATTACGATTCTGTTCACATGAAATTTTCAGTTATCGTTTCCATTGCATGACAATGGAATACCGAATGCAGTCGAACGTATCAGAGATGAACAGTAGCTCTTCGGGGCCAGAATTATAGTCATCGTAGAATACGAGCGTAAAAGCTGAAAATGCACATAAAGAGCATGAACCAGAAAAACAGGAAACACAGGTTTCAACAACGAGCTCTGTTCGAGTAGTAAAACAACCGGCACATTGAAATAGCCACTCAAGCACGGAAGTACTAAAGCGCCAATGGAAGCCATGTATCGAATTTAAGGACTGTTGTCAAGAGGTGCATGTGCAACGCATTTATTTTATTTTTGTTGTTTCTATGTTTCTGAATTCAGTTTTACAAACTTAATTTTAAGTATCAGGAAATTAGTATTGCCTTCTGAAACAAGCCGTGACCTTTCAATTCATTTGCGTACACAGTCAATTAATTTCCTCTGAAGTGCCCTCAAAGCACAAGTCCTCTCCACTTGATTAATATGTAAGCGGGGTGGATACGCATGCATTGTAAAGCTAAGTACCACAACACCCGCACGGCCTTTAATAATACTCTAATAACAGTAGGGAAATGAAACAACTTGTATACATATCTATTTAGTTAGATACATATATTGGCTGTACATTTTTACATTCTAAGAATATTTAATGAACATCCGGTACCCTTGCTCACTGGCCTTTCAATCAGCTATCCAGTTTTATAACGATTGTCCCTGTTAACCTTAACAAAAGCGAAATTGTTTAAAATAGAAATTTCTAACTTTTATCCGTACACATCCTGATAGCCACCTTTAAAGGTCTTCTCTGCGTGGATGTATGTATGTGTCCTGCATGCAATAAATATCCGTTAGCTAAGCAGCAACATTAAAGGGTGAGCCGGTAGCCGCTGTCGAAAATCGATTTACTGTGCTGTATCTGCTGCGAGTTACGTAAAGATACCCTTGGCAATGATAAAAGGGAAATGAATTAAAAAGGATCAACTTGGAAATGGATTTATTAGCCTCAGATGAGAATGATAATTAAAGTTTGTTAGGTCGTCAAACTGGTAGCTGCGCAACAGCCAGGAGATTATTATGCCAGGGATTAAGCTTATAAAATGACAGAGCATCAGTTTCAAGGTTTAATATCGAAATATAAATGCGATAAATATGACTTACAGGAAGTTTAACGCACCATACAGGTATATCCTTGTACATAAACGAATTTCCTTTGTAAAAAAAAAAAAAAAATATTGAAAGGGGTAATCGCTCGTTACGTTTTTCAAAGTTACAGCTATAAAACTTTTCAAATACCATTTATTTCAAACAATGTTGTAGCGGTTTTATGTTGTACCTACATATATAGGGTACGCATAGCCACTTCGATAAGGATACTTATTTTGCTGTTTATTCCTTCCTTCTTACTTGTACTTCCTACATACCTATAGAAAAAGGTAAGCCAACTCCTTGGGGTACTAACATTTTTGTTATAAAAGATTACATCAAGGAAGTTCTGCTGAATGAAATTCAAATTTTTGTTATAACGAACATAATGATGGAATGCATTTGGCAAAGCATAAATTTAAGGATCACTAAGTTCGTTATTGAAAGTAATTTCATTCATGAAAATATCAGGATGTCACATAAAAAGGATTGCACATTATCCTATAAAAAGCATGGCGATACTCATTTTTAGTGGACTGCTTTGCTATTCTGCGTGTGTAATAATATAGAGCAATTGGAATTGCAGCCCAAAGCTTAGTTAGATACTTAAGGCCATAAAATCAAAGCAAATGCAGTTACATGAACGGAAGCAAAGCATGAATTTAAACTATAATGTCCTCGAGCAAACACTGTCACGTCCAAAATTTGTAGTTTGTACTCAGCCGTATACAAATATGAGCAGGTGCATGGTTAGGAGCATTATCGTTTGTGAGTTTGTTGCTTAGAGCAGTGCAAGTAATGGAAATATTGTATTTTCAAAAAAACAGACCAGGACATGCCTTGCATATAAATGGGGTGGTACCTACGATGCATAAGAATAAAGGATATATGTCGGTCATAACACGAATGCAGCAATTTGACGATATTAATATTTCAGACAAACAAAAACACAAAACAATGTGACTAGAGTGCTCAAGTTTATCTCTTCTCACGTTTGACTCGGCTGAACCATTGACATATGAATTCACCATCATCATTATGAGCTCCTTTTACCACTATTGGAACTAATGCTACAACAAATGTTTTCCATTTGACTCGTACGGGATGTGTCCAGCTATTAATTGTGAATCACACCTTTCGTATGCTTTATTTTTGGTAATAATATATGGTCAATATATATAAGTATCGTCGAAGAACCCTGTTAATAATTTTAGATTTTCTTGGTTAGTTGTTTTGTAGCAAGTCAGATTTTACAAATGTACATATAGGAGAACCGAAATAACGTTTGATTCAAAGATCCGAATTTTCATTTCCGAAAATGTCAAAGTGGATGCTGCTCAGCTTTGATTATGAGGCTTTAGTTTCGCTGATTCTGGCTTTAGGAGTCATATTGTTTAACTTTGACTTTGCCTATCCTGAAGCTGGTACCACCAGCTTTTCCTTTTCACAATTTATTTTGCGACAGCCTTTAACTTCGGAGATTCTCTAGTTTCTAGGCGATGCCTCTTCTCTTTCCGTTGACTGATTTCTTGGTCGAATACAATGACAGTATCGACGATATCGAACAAACTATTCTTTCTCCAAACTCCTGAACTGACGACAAACAATTTGAAAGTCATTTAACCTGAGGAGCAGTTTCGGTGTAAGACCACGTCGACTGGGGTCTCTACAAGATCACTCTTAGGTTGCAGGTTAGGAAATCACCAAAGTACATTAATTAATTTCAAACGATTGTTGAAACTCAAGCTTATAATTAATGCTTGCTTTAAACAAAGGTATGTCCCACATCACTGGAAGATAGCAGAAATTATTGTTATTCCTAAACAAGGTAAGCCTTTATCAGAAGTTACCTCATATAGGCCAATCTCATTCTTACCGTTATTTTCAAAACTTTTCGAGAAACTCCTTCTCAAAAGGTTAGACCCAATTATAGAGCAAAGAAAGCTTATCCCTACCCATCAATTCGGGTTCAGGAATAAACACTCGACGATAGACCAGGTGCATTTTATAACTAATGTTATAGAAAAGGCACTGGAAGAAAAACAAATTTGTTCTGCAATATTCATAGACGTTGCACAGGCTTTTGATAAAGTTTGGCATAAGGGTTTAGAGTACAAACTTCATAGGGAGCTACCTAGACAGTACTATGAGATGCTTAAATCCTATATAGGTAATAGATTCTTTAGAGTTCGTTATGGCTCAGCATATTCTGAACTTAAAGAAATACAAGCAGCAATGTACAAATGTTGCAAACATTCCAAAATAAGGTCCTTCGGGGAATAGTGAATGCCCCATGGTACATTAGAAATAGTGACTTGCATCGAGATTTGTAGATCGACCTCGTAGCAGATACAATTAAAAAGTATGCAATGCGTCACAATTAGCGTTTGCAGATGCATATAAATCCTGAGATAGACGATGTCTTAAATGTACGAAATAATATTCGTAGGTTAAGAAGAATTAAGCCCCATGAACTTTTTTGACAATTACGAAAGCCCGTATTTAAATTCTTTTGTCGATCACTCGTTGATTGGTCATGATCAAGGAGGTGTTTTTAGTGCGGTCCCACACTATTTTTGGGTTTCTAACCCCATTGTGTCTTTCGAGATTTTCACCTTCTATAAAAAAAAAAGAAGAAAGTTATTTGTCATATAGATACCAACCACATCACGGAATAAAGATCTGAAGAGGACAGGCGTGTCACACATAAGATAGGATCTAGGGGCTAGTGGGAGACGTTAACAGGAGTACGTAATAGCTTAGCATTTGTTAACATAATATTCGACATAAAAATATATTGGCCCCTAGGGAGAGATTTATGTCTTTCTGTATTCAACAAACTACTGTTTTATAAGCAAATATTACGGCCGATATGGACATATGGTCTCCAGCTTTGGGGGTCCACACATAAGACAAACTTATTGTACAAAGTATACAATGGTTTCAAAAAAAAGTACTACGCAATATTGTTAATGCGCCATGGTACATAAGAAACTCTGATCTGCATAGAGATCTAAAAGTAGAAATGATAGAGGATGAGGTCAGGAAGGTCGCAAAAAGACATGAAGGTAGACTTCGCAATCACGCCAATCTAGAAGTAGCTGAACTATTTAATAATAACAATTTAGTTAGAAGATTGAAAAGGATAAAACCCTTTGAACTAGTTAACTAGGAATAGCATGACAAAATACCACATCATCACACGAAATAAGTGATTGAAAATACCTAGTAGGTATGTATATTCCAAAACAAAGGGTAACTGACAAAAGGAAGTTCCTAAATAAAATTGCTGATTAGTTTAACGACTAGGTGCGATAATTGGAAGGATGACATAAATCATACCTTCCCCGGGTGTTTTTAGTGGATTAAATTCCCACACTCGCATGCGATGTATTTCTTTAGTTATACCACCAATGACTAGGACAAAGAGTAGGAGAATATATCGCCCCCCTAGGGAATTGCTCTGGTGATAGATTTCCTTATTACTAAGTCTATCCGAAAGTGGAATTGATCTTTCTTTTGAAGAGCATTTTGCAGAGCCTATTGGTAATGATATGTTCGAGGGTATCGAATAGTATCGAGGGCTTGTTTGATGGCCGTTCTTTTCTGATTTTGAAAGCACCTCCTATGCCTTAGAAGACAGGTAGTACAAATTTCTTATAGTGGAAGTACACTTCTCTTCTCCCTACTACTTACGTAAAGCTATTTCCACTGATTTACCCTTAAAACATGCATGGTGAGTACCTTTGCAGCAATTACTTTTTATCAAAAAGTGTCGTTAAGTAGAACTGACGAGAGACTTATGGTATATAACCTATAACCTACTGGTATGTACCCTAGCCTGAGAGAATGTTTAAAAATGTCTCTTAGCCAGTTACTGACATTGACTGGAGCTAACTGCAGCATTAGGTTTGGGGCTTTGAACGGTGTGTACGAATGATATGACAGCCCACTGGCATAAGAATGAATAGTAAAGTAAGCTGAAACCCGTGAATGATTCCTTTTTTACTTTTTCTGAAGTAACTTTATTTTAAGGTTCGTATTATGTACATACATACATATGTATGTTAAAATTAAAATTAGTAGACAAACGAAATGTTTACTTCACTAATATGTATGCGTGTGAGGAGGGTTTGGTGTACTTCTACCGGTACATGCCAAAGTTTTACTCATCCTACGGGCCTACGTTTAAAAAATCACGTACATATTTTACCTTGACCGATTCATATAACCACTCTAGTAGGAATCGATAAGATATATAGTTAGTGAAAGGTTTTAAGAAAATGGTGCAACACTGCTGAAAAGCGCTTCAAAATTACTATGTTACTATTCCAATTTTTAAAACATTTCCGTTTATTTTTCAAGAAAAACTCATATTTCATAAAATATTAATAATTACAAAACTTTTGCCATTAAATTTAAATAACAATAAATTTGACAATCTTTATTTTATCTCAAAAATCAATAAAACAATATTTATAGCATTACAAAAAA
This sequence comes from Xylota sylvarum, assembly GCA_905220385.1. Lineage (NCBI taxonomy): Eukaryota > Metazoa > Arthropoda > Insecta > Diptera > Syrphidae > Xylota > Xylota sylvarum. The sequence goes on along the minus strand of LR999958.1, from coordinate 63,310,598 downwards.
TAAATTTATTTCCTCTTCCAGATTTATTAAGACATTTAAAACAATATCTATGCACATACCTACATAAGTTTGTATGTACGTATATATCTGAAACATTGTATACAATCGTCCGTCCAACATAAAGGCAGATTGGATCGTTTTTATGTCCTCGGATACACGACTCATCGTGTTGTCGATTTCTCTTGGACAAACAATTAAAGCAACGTGGCACGTTTTCTGTAATCGAAAAACGCAAAAACGTACTCTGGGATATCTGTTCATTGAAATCATTTGGTGAATTTGTTTCAATGTCCTTGTCTGCAGCAGATGTCCTTTACGGTAAAAACGATCAACACGGACGGTAAGTATGGAGAATTAATTCCAATACATTGTCGGTGTTTTCTTTCTCTTTTTCTTGCTATTCATGAAAGGACATTTGTTAACATCGCATTTACGGAAGTTGAATGGAAATGGAACTTATTTCAGGTTTACATGCCTATATATTACATGTAGTATACTTACATACATAGGTGGTTATATAATGTATCCATAGGTCTGTAGTGTTGTACAGTTTTCAGCATTATAATCTTCAGAAGATATGTACATATGTACATATCCATACATACATACTGTGTATATACACATCCATATAAATAGTTATTCATATTCCAGGAATTCAAAAGCAGTGAGGAAATCTGGTTTCTGATTCCTTTGATCATCGAATGATAGGTGTCCTCGTCACTAACGTGTATGTAACCTATTGTTGCACAAAATGGATACGCCGGCGAACAGAATTAAGTACAATTTCCGAAAACGTCGAAAAATTAGTGAAAATAACATATTTGGTACCCGAGAGGGTTTAACTTTGAACTAGAGTTTTAGTTCTCCAAGTTTTAGTTTTCATGAATCTTAACTTAAATCGCTACTTCGCTGAGAGTCTAATAAATTTCATCATCCTTAACTCATTAACTCATTCCTTGACTACTTTGCTCCGTCTATTTATATCAGTTTGGGCAACTTCCATTCTTCGCAAACTCTTAATGGAACTTAATGTCAAAAGATTCGGGAGATTCTCAATACTTCATTTGGTTTGATCTGCAACCGTGGGAAATTTTGGAGAAGAAAGTTACTAATTTTTATTAATTAAGCAAAAATCAATTTGATTAGCTTAGTTTTCTCTCTGAAGAAACTTCAGCTTCTACAGCTATTCCTTCTAATAAGTGTCTGTGTCGCATTTAATTGATGTTTAGTCTTTGTTTTATGATTGGCGTTTTCACTAGACTTTATTTGACCAAGCGATTCAAAAGTAGCAATCGAGTGATAGATACTTATACCATCTTTTCCTACTACCACCTTGCCTAGAGCTAGAAGTAATGATGTTCAACTTAGCAACGACGAAGGCCTTCTATCGCATTAGTCTTTTTTGCACCAATCTCCTCCGACCATTATGCGACTCCTGACAATATAGTTCATGACCATTAGGATAGTATAGGTTTCCGGTTAAATCTCAGAGGCATACTTGCCAAATGATCGCTTACCGTATAGTAAAACTTCAGCGCGTATGATACAAGAAGGGTCGGCTTTTATTTATCAGACGATAGATTGTCTTGATAGTACATAGATCTAGCAGACCATCTAAAGCAGCGCTGGGCATACTCGGCCATTATTGGAAGTTTATTTACGCAAAAGCTCCCTCTGCCAAACAACCGACACAGACGGTAAGAACGGTCCAGAACGGCTGGATACGATCACAGGCGTATGTATCCAAACAAGGTTTTCGGAGATAAGCTCCATGTATTACCAAAAGAACCCTTACACTATCAAAAAACTGTCAAGCAAAATCACGCAGGTCGCATTGTTGCCATTTAATTATGTTCTCATATGTCGACGACATCTTTTATTCGTGGAGTCTTAGTACACTGGTTTGACGCCTCTAATATCCTTGCACCAGCAGTCGACTACGGTTGGATTATACCTGAAGTACAAACAAATTCTTTGATTTCCCCGGCATTACCATTTTAACGTCACAAATAAGGCGAAAGAAAGCTGACTTGGAAATAGAACACACCAGAAGAGATACGCTTCTATAGGTATACATGCAGTAAAATCTTTGGTATGAAATGCGGGCCTAATCCTTCCATCATCCACTGGATGTACTAAGCCATCTTCAGACCCATTCCATCCTGTGGATCCATAGTCTGGTGCCCTACAACAAGTAATGTCACATACTTCATGGAAAGGACCAATGCTCAAAGGTTAGCATGCATAAGCAGAGCTAACGCCATTAGAACCACGACAACCGCAGCCCTTGAAACTGTAGTTGTACTGATTGCATTAGACTTGCACCTAAAGGAAATAGCTGCGAAGAGTACTCTTCGTTTGAAACAATCCAACTTTTGAAAAAGGGGCGAAATGGTCAACCGCACTATTGCAAGATGGGCACAACTAGATACCGACACAGACTATCTAACAGAATGCCCTGACTTTTAGATTAAGCGGGAAAACAATCTTCCCTCAAGAGAGCTTCGACAAACGGTATTATTATTATTATTATTATATTATTTTTACATGAATAAAATGTCGATTTTCACGAACGGACGGGTTATTAGTTGCGTATACAGTTACGCCTCCTACCTATGTATGTGCATACCTAACATCTCAGTCAAGACGGCATTAGCTTTGACTTTGGTGTCTCATCTAGGATCTTTGCAGATCCTTAGAATCTATGACTCTTAGGGCTTCTCGCCTCGACTAGGCAGAAGGAAGGCAGTTGAAGCCTGATTCCCAAGTTTTCCCTAATATTCTGTTACTGATGGTTATACTTCGCTTCTTCCAATTTTCAGCTGTATTTAATTTGGAACTCATAGTTGTGTCATAGTGTTCCGCTAAGTTCTAAGTCTTTGAGTTTTTTTAAGAAAATATAATAAGTCTTTCCTCTAACTTGTCTTTTATTGTACAGGTGTCTATCTCTCCTTGTTGTTCTTAGGTATCTCCATTCTACTGCCTAAGGGATAGGATAGCAAAATCTGTGAATAATCTTGCATGTAAGTCTTGGAGCCCATAATATATATAAAATATAAAGGCGACAAAATACGCTATCTGTTTGTGCTCTTGAACTAAGTGTTCTCGAATTTAGTCTGTTTGAAGATTTTAGAAGAAGAAAATACAATCAATATGCTATCAATTAGCAACGCAAAGTAATTGGCCTCCTCGCGGTGCATCCTGAGTAATGCAACATGAACTACAACAACTGCAAGCCAAACAAAAGCGTCAACACTTTTCATCAAAATTGGTTTCCTGGCTACCACAAAGAAAGGGTACCAAAACAAAAAGAAAGTCTATAGGCTCCAAGAATTCAAAACAGTGAGTTTCCTTCCAACGCATACTTCACAATCATCAAACGGATCAGATCTAGGACTACCGGACAGTCATTCCGTATCTGTCAAATCAGTATAGAAAGTATAAGGAGATCAAAGTCAGACTACCTACCACACTCCAACAAGTAATGCACTGGCTAACCGTGGGAAAATCCACAGATTCAAATTACTTGGATCTTTTCAGATTCAAGACGCAACATAAATAATATGGAGGTAGTCGAGTGTATGTAGTAATGATTTCTCGAGCGCTATAAAGGTTAGTGACACCCAGATTGTCAACGTCTACAAGTTCCCATATGCGCCCTGGCCGGACCAAGTCCTTTTCTACTGCTACTACCTCCACCCATGCGTCTACGGCGGAGATTTCAACAGCTAGCACACTCTTTGGCGTTACCCAGAAGATGAAGAACACGGACAAAAATTAATGGAGTGTGCGGTAACACATCGATTCCACGTAGTGTTCGATGCCTAAGACCAGGACACTTTCCACTCAGGTAGGTGGTGTAGAGACTGTAACCCAGACCCAGTCTTTCCCCAAACGCAAAATGGAATTTCCATAAAGCAGATTGGGAAAAATTCGCTAGGAAAGCCAATGACGCCATTCGACTCATACCTCTAACAGCATTAAATTTTCGACATACTGGCATCCTTATAGCAATGGCGAAGTTGTATGTATATGTTAAGGGGTTTACACAAGAAATACATCCTCTGCTGAAATAAATATAGTAGACGGAACAACCAGAATTCTGAAGAACAGCGGAGTAAACATAAAACGTTGCATTCCATACACTTTTGATCTGTGGAGCTGCCTACGTCCTTCAAAACATCAAAGATCATCGCGCTCCTCAACCTAAGCCTCACAAAGCTATCGCCCAATTGCAGTCTATTACTCGCCCTAAAACTCCTTGAACGCATAATCCTGAATCGAAGCTCTGATATTGAAAAAGTTATCCCGGACGAACAAGAAGTTTTCAGGGAATCCAGAAGCTGCACCGACCAAGTCTTGGCCCTAACAAATTTTATCGAAAACGGTATTCAACGGAAAATGAAAACCTGTGTATGTTTCGTAAATGTAAGAGCAGCCTATGACACCATGTGGAAAACGGTCCTCCTGTACAATCTGCAATCTAATATGCGCGATGCTCAGTGACATGCTATTAAATTTTTTCCCCAGCGACAAGCATAGCAAAACTATAACTATAACTAAATTTTTGGCGCGACAGGTCCATGTGACCCAGAGCCTAGCTTCTCACAACCTTTCGTGTTGTGCGTGTTATATTCTTTACACAAATGGTAGGGGCCTGCTGTTTAATGTCGTATCCGAAGGGCAATTTTTGTTTTAAGAAGCTTTTTCATGACAGTTTTACTCTCGGATGTTTGTCAGACGCTCGCGACAGGTGGGGCCGTGAAAGAAATTTTAGGTGCTGTCTGGGGATTGAACCTGGAACCAATTGCTCCTTAGTCTAACGTACTAACCACTTGAGCCCCGGCACCCACACCATAGCTAAACTAGGAAGCTCAAAAACGATCTTCCCCAAAGGTCGATGCTTGGCCCTATACTTTTTAACGTGTACACCTGCGACCTGCCAGACACGTCCTCGCGGAAATTTAACTACGCCGACGTTTGCATTTCAACACAAGTCCTTTGGAACCCTGAAACAGCTAGCGACATCAGACCTGAATTGTCTGACCTGTCAGTAAGAAGTGGCGCCAACAACCCAATGCAACCAAAACTGGGATCTCTTGTTTCCACCTCAATCGCAGAGACGCCAAAAGAGAACTGCGAGTGCTGTTTGATGGTGTATACCTAAGACACAACTTTACTTCAAAATATCTGGGTATCACCTTAGACCAAACTCTGACATATAAGCCGCATCTAACTAAAGCCTCTCAAAATTTAAAGGCGAAAAAAACTGGCCGGCACCTCCATTCAAATGCAGAATATGGAGCTCCAGTTTGGCTAAACAGCTGCCACACCAAAAAATCGACCATCATGAGGTTAATATCTGACACCCTGAGACCAACTTCAGTTGAATGGCTCCCCATGCTCTACAATATAGCCCCACCTGACCTAAGAAGGAAGCATGCTTTTATCAAAGAATTCCACAAAATCAGAGGTATTCCGAGAATCCTCAATTGTGCAGATATTGGAAACACTACCACCCTGAGTTCGCTCAAAACACCTTCCAATAGAACTAGCAAAAAAGTTGAGTGTTGAAAACTTTACGCTGGAAGAAACCTGGTCATCTTCATGGGATATTTCTGGCAGACAAAGTCTAATATTCAAACACGAAAAGAGATAACCTAAATTTGAACTACCAAGGAAAGTGTGGTGCAACATAAACTGGATACGGAGATCATAGATGGGGTTAAACTATTAACTCGACCTGCCCATGTGGCGGTTACGTTCAAACGACGGAACACATCCTGCTCGATTGCCCAGAGCTATCATATATATGTATATGGGTAACCTAGATGACATCAACAGCCTGTCAATAGAAGCTGTCTCCTGGCTACAATCACTGCATCTGTAAAATGTATATCTATGTATTGTAATTTTATTTTTTTGTATTCTTGCGCTAAATAAATAAAATCACTTGGCGGTTATTCGCTTTTTTGTTTGGATCTAGAGACATTATGATTGTAAACAGTTTAACAAACGTATTTGGTTTTTTTTTTCAAAAATCGATTCCTGATGTGGAAAGCATAACCAATTCCCCATTATAGAACTTTTTCGTCCCACACATGATATAGTCTTCCACATGATAAAGTCTTTACGAGATCAAGAAGTTTTCAAGTAGATTAGGGTTCTTCGAAGGAAGAGAATGCAACTTTTTTTCACCCCTATTCGCAGACCCATGAAAAATATGCACATATTACAAGTTTTCGAAACTTTGTAACTTATTTTTCCATTATTCCTTCTTTTTTAAATTTCAGAATACTGAGAAGCGGCGGATGCCAAGTAATAGCCCTTCACGTAGTACACGTAGGTACATATGTATGTATCTGATTCGAAAGATATTCTCATGAATCAAGTTTACTTTACCCTTCATAAATAATCCAGCATCAATATACCGGTTAAAAATTTACCTTACGTGAGGCCATCAATCAAAGCAAGAAGGCATTTGGTAAGTTCATTAAATTCCATCTGCGAAATTGGAATCACATACATATAATACTCGTACCTTTTCAGATTGGGAGACGGTAGCGCAACCCTCTCGCCCTGTATGAGCCTCTTCATGAATTCCTAATGGAGCATTCTGTGTGAAGAGGAATATTTTTAAGTCCTCACTTAGGCCACACATACCATCTTTCGTGTGGGTACGCAAAAAACAAAACACTCCTACTCCACATTGTGAACAGCTTCCTTTTCATTACATTTCAAATTTAAATTGTGCCAATAAAGGTTGGGCGTAAACGAGACACAAAAAAAGACGTATTTTGTTGGCAACTGACAATAACCTTTGTTTCGTGGGGGAATTGTCACAAAGGAGGAATCCAATTTCGTCCCTCATAAGTTTCTAGCACTATTTAAGGAATGTCTTAAAAGAAAATTATATTTTTCAACTTTTGCGTTCTTCTTTTTAAAGTTGAAACCGCAAAAATACATTTAAAGTAGCTACTTAATGCAAAACGTCGGATACGGCTCTTGTCAGACTTTGCAAAGCTTCCAGTCTTGCTCGGGGCAATATAATGTTAAGCAGTTAATCGCCTGCAAATCTACTTCAAATAATTCCCGACCTCTTTTCCATGTTCGCCGCCAAAGAAGAAGAACGAACGCAAAAAAAAAAAAAAAAACAAAAATATTCGAAGAAGAAAAATCGTAATAAAATATGATGAACGAAAGGAAATAATCCCATTAAATTTAGATAAGGTCAAGAAAACATAATTTCGGGAGCCTTTCACGGTTGAGTGACCAGCTGAGGGGGGTTTTCTAATAATATTTCGGGTCAACCGCAAGGCTTTGAATAAAAAGGAAAAACAATACTTCAACCGAAAACGTGAACACTCAAAATACTGAAAACGTGGGTTGGCAAGCAATGAGTTGTATGTATGTACATATGTTTAAAAAGCAAATGTCATCATGTAGCCAGGATCTTAAATTTCGAAGAGTATTGGTCGGTGAAGATGAAAGGTGTTTATTGTAGCAGAACAAGGAGCTGATACTGGCAGCTTCACAAACATTAAAGTGATTTGAAAGGCTAAGGGATAGTGGCTGGTTACTGGTTACTGGTTACGCAAAGCATTTTACAAAATAGGATACAATGTGGATGTGAGTGTTGCCTATGAGTTAATGGTATAAGAGGATGTTCGCATATAAACGTACATATGTTTGTAGCTACTTAAAATGATTTGCAATTTTTCTGCTTGAAACGGAAGCGGTATGGTAAGAAAAATAAAAAAAACTTAAATCGGATTAAAAGGGATACTTACATTCCTTTTACATTTTCTCTTTTATCCGTCTGTAAAAGGGGGAATCTTTTCTGGGTTCCCAGGCAAAGTGAAATTTAATAAAATATGCTACACGCTGAACATTACGTACATATTCTCTCCCTCCATCCATGGAAGTTTAGCGCGAGATAAAATTTGTCATTCTTAAAAAACGCTTCTCCATTCCAAGAGGTTTAGAGTGCAGGTTAACAACATAAAATTCCAGCTTATTCTCCTTCTTTTAAGAATTTTTGTAAAATATCCTTGAAGCCATTGTTCGGAAGAATTGTTCTCAAAGTAATGTTTTGTAATGCGAATTTACACTTAATACGAGAGTCGTCTAGTTTGATTTTCCTACTAAAGACACGTTATAAGCTACTAGTACTACTAAATTTCGGTATCTTACATTATTTTGGGTCTATATTGTATTGTCCATTTGCCTCAAGGAATAGATACAATCGGCAGCGTTTCGTCATCGGGGATAAAGATATCACAGTGCTGGATACAATGTGCATGTACTTAGTAACCGCAGTGCGAATAAATTAAGCAATTGGCACCATTTCGACTGTTAGAACGCTTTTGAGAAACATTACTTCAGTTTTTATATATGTCTAAGACTAAAAGAAACTTGATTAAATTCTGATTTAAAGGATGGCCCGTCTATTGATTTATTTCGATACTGGCAATACTAACGCGCTTCAAATATTGACAGAATAATTCAGAGCTAACAGACGAGTCTCGGTAGGTCGGTCGGTATTCTAGGTGTAGTACCTACACATGTTAAATTTACGTATGAAATTCGATCTTATTCATACGACCACCGTGAGAACGTTTGCAGCGATCGATTCTTTGGAAACAATATTCCAACACCTACCAGCCGGAACGTTGGCAATTTCGAGTTCGCGATATTGTTCTTGACCTCTTCTAACGTTTTTGGTTTGTTGAAATAAACCAACGATTTAACATAACTTAAGAAAAAGAAATCCGAAGGCGTTAAATCGCATGAGCGATTCATTCGACCGGACCATTTCTCGAGATAACACAATTACCGAACTTCCCCTTCAATAGATCAATTGTTAGACCAGCTGTTTGGCATATGACACCATCTTGGTGGAACCACACATCACTGATGTCAAGTTCATCCAAGTCTGGCCAAACACAATCTTCCAACATGGTACGATAGCGAACTGTATTGACCGTAACATGTAGATCACTTTCATCGACAAAAAAACTGAGCATCTGGAATTTAATCCCTTGACATTTTTCGAATTGGAGCTACGCGTCACAAGGAAGGTTGAGTATCTGGGTGTATACATAGATGCTGGACTAATTTGGAGCTTCCATGCCGAAAAGGGTACAAATGGATATGTGGACAAAGGTGGGGAATCTCGCCGAGGTCAGAATACTGGATGTATACGATGATAGTTAGACCAACTATCACATAAGTGTCAGTTGTATGGTGGCAAAAACCCTTCCAGAAAACTGTAAACCTATATAAAGTTAGATAGGGTCCAACGTCTGGCATGTTTAGGGATCGCCGGTGCAATACGAACGACACCAACATGCGCTATGGAAGTGATCCTAGGTATTTTGCCGCTGGACTTATTTATAAAGAAGAAAGAGAAGCGGCATCGACGGCCCTTCATCTGCACCGGGATGCCAACTGGGGATGGCGCGGTACTATCTATGGTCATGGGAAAGTACTTGATTTCGGGAATAACGAGATTAGGGAGTTGAATATGCCCATAAATGGAAGAAAGAGAATGCGTGTTACCGAAAGGTATCACAAAACTCTTATCAAGGATGAAATATTATTCTAACGCTGGACAATCAATCAGTGATTAAACGCATGGAGCAAACAGATATCAGTACATCACTGGCATTGGAATGTATTCATAGACTCAATGAGTGCTCATCTCGAAATGAGATAACGCTGCTCTGGGTGAGAGGGCATGCAGAGACTGAGCGCAACAAAAAGGCGGACTCTCTAGCAAAACAAGGGTCAACCTCGTAGTTTTCTGGTCCGAAACCATTTGCTGCAATTGGCAGAGAAATGGAAGAGCACCTAATTAACAACTGGGCCGTGGCGGAACACCAGAAAGTGGTTATCAACCGTGGAAGGTTACAGGCCGGAATGGCTGTTAAAATTCCGATTGGCACCACTCATAGAGGAGTACTAAGCTTGGGATGAAGAACACTGAACACTGAGTGGTAGCGATATGTACAGGTCATGAAAATTTCGGGTATCATCTAAAGAAGATGGGTCTTCTGGAGGTGATACAAGTCGTTTGATAGCTAGTCAAACGACTTGCCCACACAAGTTTCAACTGAGTTGAAAGACTTGCCAGTTAACTTCCAAAATTCAAAATCTTCTGTTTTTCATCAACGAACTCGCCAACTGTCAAATCAACTGATCAAATGATTTAGGCAACAACCAAAGTGTGAACAACTGAGTTGAATCATGTATGGAGTACATAAAGCAAGGAAACCTGTCACAACCCTTAAATTAGAGAGGAGCAAATCTAAAGCTGCATTCGGAATACTGTCAAAAATTTGGAACAATGCCTACGGCTTCAAAACTAAGCTCCGACTGTTTTTTTTTTGGTTGCGCCAACGGATGTGTAATCTTCTAAAGAAACCAGTAACTTCCAAAATTCTGTTTACCCTCCGTATAGCATCGATTGTAGAACGTGCTTGTCTAAATCTATTTTGTTCGTTGGAAAGTCCCCCGGCTTCATTTATTGCCCCCTCCAGACTGTTGCATATAATTCTCTCCAGACTTTTACCCATTGTGTCTAACAGGCATATAACTAAGCTCGGACTGTTCCGCTCTGATGGATGAAGAGTCACTGTAATTCGTAAGCTGCAGTCTTTCGTGAAAATATTTATATATACGCATCATCTACAGTCAGTCACGAAAGTCTACATACAGCGCTTAAAAGTGCTAAATTGAATTTTTGGTTATTTTCTCGTTTTCTTTGAATTATTGTGAGAATATGATTTGCTTTGTTTTGAATCATGTTTTTAAACAATAATAATGTTATCTAATAAAAAACAAAACTAAAATTTTGTCTATAAATGAGTATTTAGCACTTTTCAGGGCTATATGTAGACTTTCGTGACTGACTGTATATGTTTTTCTTCATATGAGAACGGATATATGTATGTATGAAGCGCGAAAAAGGTTATGTTAGCTAAAACTTAAGGATTAGTTCTCTCTAATTTAATTGATTTCTTCGACTTCCTTCATTCATGCACCCGAATCCATGTTCAGTTGCAGTAAATGAACACGAATAGTAATTACATTTAAGTCCGCTTTGTTCCAAAACGTGGGATAACCAAAATATGGGATAATATACACCATTCTCAATTTTTCCAAAAATCTGTTAAAGCTTAAAATATCTTTTTACTCCACATTTTCCATGGCTTGAAAGGACCTATTTCCAAGAAGTGTTCAAAAAAACGATAATGATTGCATAGAAGCTCTCATCATGTTCCTTAATCTAAACATGTGTATGTCGACATAAAGGACCCTGATATAACTGAGAATTGCAATCATATTACATACACTTATAAGTTAACATTACTAAACAAGGTAAACAAGTACATATATTGTTTACGCGACTCTGTAAATATTTTCAACATCATGCCATTTGAATCCTTTGTAAGTAAACTACCTGTGAATGGTAGTATTTCCATGGCAATAGTTCAGTAATTTAATACGAGTCAGTTCACACGAACTCTGCAGCAAGTTTAATTCAATTTATTTCGTTAGGTACATATGCTTCGTTAAATTTCAGAATATGTTAATTTCATCTCTCATTTAAATGTTAACTATATTGAAACATCATTCCAACTCAAGGACCCAAGCGTAATTGTTTCCACATCAAATGATACCACTACCATTTCCGGGAACAATGAATTGATTATTTCTTTTTATCTCGTTCAGTTGCTAATACAATTTAATGAGATTCATTTACATTTACCAAATGCTCACCCAATTTTAGGTTTTCTCGAAAGTAAGTGAAAAATCGTTTCACTAAAAGCAATTTCGTTTTCTTTTATTTTAATTTTATTCATATTTCCTCTTTCGATATTGCTTTTGATGTGGCTTGGAAGCGCTCGTATACTTGCGTTCAAAAAAAGCAATAACCCCTCTGCACAATAGCTCTATGCTTAAAAGTACTTTTAGAGGTTCCATTAAGGTTCCTTTTCAGTTGGGAAATGGAAAATGAAATGGAAACGGAGCCACAATTGCAGTTTTTTTTTTTTTTTTTGCAGAAATTAATTTGAATAGATTTTGCCATTCGAACTGACTATGCAGACGTTTCTACACACATGTACATGTACTACATTTAAGCTTTTAGAGGATTTTCCGATAGTCGTGCCGAATGAGAAAATATTTTGTTTTGGCTTAATTTTCTTTTATTGTTATTGAAAGATAAACAGGATATTCTAGGAATCCATCACGTATAACTGGTCTAGGTAGTTTCATAGGATGCTAGTATCTACATATGCTTAGATACATACATATGTACATGGTCAGATTGACCAAACGATGGTCATAAAAACCTTTGTAAAGTGGAACAGCATCCTTTGATATTTTTGCCAAGAAATTTTTGGTTTTCACCTTAGAATGAGAATCCAAATTAAATCGCCTTTGTTAAGTGGACTAACCATCATAATTGAAAAGTATCTTAATTTTTCGAGTGCGCTTTATGTTTCCACCTCCGACTGCTTTGAACCTAAAAGCAAAACTGAGACACAAGGTAAAATACCTTAAGTTAGATTAATAGTAATTTTTCGGAAGATCACAATTAGTGTAAAGTTAAATAAACGTTTCGGAACAAAATTCCATATGCAAATAATAAAGTCTAATTAAAGGACCTATGACTTAAGAAGTTACTCATGGGCCGTCGAGCGCCCAGTGCATGGCGCTCGTGTCATAGAGGGAGTATTTTTAGCACAATTTTTTCAGTGCGATAATATGTACTATCAGAGTGTTTAACCAGTGGAAAAAATAACGTTGGTGTGCTGTCAGACTCGGACCTATGATTCCCACACTCAATAGTTTAGTGCCCTAACCACTGAGTCACGGTAGTATACATACATACATATATGTACATATGTTAGTCAAAGTATACATACATCAACTTTTAGTGTAAAGAGCTGCTGAGTTTGCTTTGGTGCATTCTGAAGTCTGCAAATTTGTCTATCGTTTTTGAGAAGGCGTTATACGCCCAATACCCGACACATTCAAGTACTATAAAAGACTCTGTCTTATTGAATGTACACATTAATTAATATAGCAATAACCTGAAATAGAAATTAATGCTGGCACCAGAATTGGTGGTACATGCGTGGATGGGTAAAATTTGAATTTCTAAAACTAGGATTTTAAACCAACTGTGCAAACTATGAGCGCATCGGACTACTGAGCGAAAGGTTCCAGGTTTACTTCGAGGCAGACAACACCAACGTACTTTTATGGACGCAAGCGACTGACAACTATCCGAAAGTAAAACTTTCATGAAAACTCTCCTTCGTCCACTTCACAGTAAGACGAACATGAACGAACAATCACTCCAGAAGACTCATACATGTTCCATCCGCATATCCCATCACATGATTGTGCCAGCTATGCATGCTGTCGTTTATGGAGTTGTAAAGGTGGACGGTATTAGCAGGAATAGCCACATGTGGGTAAATGGCTTGGCATGTTATATTTCTAGGCAGAAATATCCTGAGGTGTATCAGAATCGCAGTGCAGTGTTGGTTGTGCTCTATCTCGGAGCTTTTTAGCTTTGACGACCACAACCAACTATTGTAGTGTAGTGTAGCATTCATCGATTCATAACAAGCTCCGAGTGGTTTGAATAAATCTCTAAAGTAGCCTAATTAAAAAGATCCATGTTATCACAAAGGACCTCTTCTGGTCTACTACCCATTAAGTCAGAAAGCGCCTCCCAGTTCTTGCACCAATTGAATTTTGTAAATCCTAGGCTAAGATCTTGTCGCAAAATCTACACAAATACTCCTACATAATAGACGAACAAATTCTCGTTTTACAGGCACGGCACGCGTTAATTTGATAAATTTGAGTCCTTAGAGACATTAACCTCTACAGCAGACATATGTTTTTCAAAACCCACAGTTCTCAATCTGGTTGATGAGTTGATATCCAATAGAGTGAATTGAGTGCAAAACTTATCAACAACACCTCGAATTACGTGTACATTACATATGTACATACGATAAAACGGTGTAACAGTTTCAAATTGAGCCCTGATTTTGGAAATAAATTTTCATAGTTTGAAAGCATTGTTGCGGTGAAATACATTTTTTTTTTAATTTTTGAGAGTATATAGTGATTAGTGCGCCTGATTACTGAGCAGAAGGTTTTTTTTTTCACGGTCCCACCTCTCTCGAACATCCGAGAGTATAATATTTTGAAAAAAAAGCTTCTCCAATAAGAAATTGCACTTGAGACACGGCATTTAACAGTAGGCCTCTTCCATTCGTATAAAGAATATAACAACCACAAAACGAATGGTTGTGAAAAGCTAAGCCCTGAGTCCCATGAACGTTCCGCGCCAAATATATGTATTAATCGTAGTATTTTTGAAGATACTGCGAGGTAATGAGATGGTAAGGAGAGGGTAATAGTACTGAGAGGGCAGTGCTAAATCTTTGGAAGTCCTTGAAAGTATAAAGACTTCTTAAAATTGCAAATAATATTTTTTACATACATAGATATCTACATATTACATATGTAAATACATACTTATGAATTTAAGATTTTGCTTGAATGCACTATGACAATGAAGATAACAGAACTAAAGCCAAGATCAAGATGACTGTTTCGTTGAAATCAGAAAACATTTGTATAGTAAGGTACTTTACCGAAGAATTAACGAGACTTTACATAAGACCCTAAACATCCCACTCCCATTTCTATTTTATGGCGCTAAAGCATGTATTCTATTGAAAGCTAGCGACGACAATAGTGAGCTAGGTCCAGAAGGTCTGTCGTGGAAGCCCTATTTTTTTGCAAACCCAAACAGGGGATTCGAACAAGGTAAGTGTTCGAATTCAGATTTGGATATAGAAAAGGAACTTCAATTGAAGACAGATATGAAAGATGATTCCTTTCGTGAAGAAGAGAAATTTGTTAAAGTTGAAGCTTATCCCTTTGAGAGTCTTATCAATCTGGACCAATCACCAGAGACTGTAAAAATTATGCTGTGTAAATTAAAAATCGGGTTCAAGAAAATCTTCTAGAACTGGAGAGACGAGGAAGGTAGAGAATTGATACAATATCTCCCACTATTTACATTTATGTTCACATCCCCATTTTTCTCCTTTTTTGAGAACAGTCTCGAAGGCGATTTCGGTCTTGATCTGGGAATACTGGGTGGAAGTCAAAATATTGCAGTAAAAATGATGCCTGATGTCGTACTTATGTGTTTGCATCTTTATATGCTATACATTTACATCTATTCAGGATTGAAATGCAAATCTCGTTAATCTCATGCGTGAGATCTAATAGAATGTGTGCGCATTCTGCATTTTTTGATGGGTTTACTCGTACTTCAATAAATATTAATTAATATCAATCCCAAAGTAATCACGATGGCTCCTACCCCTACTCATGTATTCCTAAATTCAAATCAGCAAGTCAGTTTTTTGTTAAAATCTCTAAGTAGGTGCTTTTCACCACTCCGGGCATTGGTTGAACTAAGTCCTATTCTCCAAGCTAACACTGCTTACTTTAGAACGACCACGACTGAACAAAAATCTTAAGCGGCCCATACACATCACACTTGTGCGCGCACTGGTGTCGGTGCACTAACAAGTGTGCTGTGTATGGGCTGGTCTGCGCACCGATTTCGGTGTCAGACACGGTGCGAGTAAAATCAAAATAGTTTGATTTTTGGCGTCAGTGTCTCGATCGGTGTGATGTGTGTGGTGGAATTCCACACCGGTGTCATGACACCTGTGCGCGCACAAGTGTGGTGTATATGGGCCGCTTTATTAACAATCTTCTAATACATTTTCTTAAGAAACACACGTAGTGCGTATGTATATATGTATATTAACATGACTCACATGATTTTGAGGGAATTTAAGGGATGAAAAAGTTTGGCTTTTATCTTACCCTCTAGTCAGCTGTTGCTCTTTGGTAATAAGTTTTAGATGAGTAGTCAAGGATTGAAAACCACAACGTATTCATTAGACAAAAACTGAGTTGTTGATATAAGTGCGTCTTAAGTCAAAGATCTTTAAAGACTCTGAAGCGACAAGGTTTTCCAAAACTGTGCTTACTAGCCTTTTTAACCCGAAAAAGGTTTTAGTCATATCCAAATGTGAAATATTTTTTGAAGAGAAACTAGAAGGGAGTCTTTCTGAATCATGTACGTGTATATATTATCTTATTAACTCGAGGTCAGATAAAGTCTGCACTTTACCAGGGCAAAGAGTAAATATTTCGCTTGGAGATGTTAAAGATCACTTCACGATCACTTGTACACGGTTGGCTCCAAGACCAAAAGTGAAGTGAATCTCCTCTGAAAGCTCAATCTAAGCATCTTGTTTCTACTTCTAAGGAGACAGGCATTTGTGAACACCCATTTAGTAGGAATAAGGCGAGTTCGATTATAATCGATCTTACTTTTGTAAGCAACTGTCTAGCTTGGAGAACAACATGGAAGGTCAGCCCCTTCTATACACAAATCGACCATCAAGCTATATTGTGTGAAACGATGAACAAAGAAAGTCTACGCCAAAATAAATTAAGGAGAACAATCAACAGATTAGGGTGGAAGACAAATACATTCGATAAAGAGGCTTTCGCTATTATGATCGCGAATACTACGTTGACGGGTTCTGCTAATGAGAAGTCTGGACAACGGATTACCAACATCACAACGGCGGCGTGCGATGCATCTATGGTAAGAAGAATGACGAATACAAGGATATCGCACTGCCATGCTCCAAATGTCACCGCGAAAGACAATTTCACCGAATTCCACCATCGGAATAAAGTAGCCCGAAAAGCTATGCAATGGAGCAGATGAAAACCTCTGAGGGAGAGCGTACCAAGTGGTGATGAAAAAATTTAAAGTTTTTCGAGTCCCATCCCCTACATGACAGAATGTTTTGGAGCAAATAGCCAATGACCTATTTCCAAGGCAGCCGTAGTTGTCACTGGAGAACGAGTCATCTATAGCAGCTCAACAAATTCCTGGGATAACCCCACAAGAGATTCTTGAGGCATGCCATAGGTTTGGGAATAAAAAAGTCTTTGGCCCGGAAGCAGCGATTAAAATTTAAATGGACCAGTTTGTGGACATTTATAACGCTTGCCTAAGTGAGGGAGTTTTTCCTCGCGCTACTACCCAAGGGAGGTTAACCAGCAGGAGATCCATCAACCTACCGCCCGCTCTGTATGTTGGTGGACTATTAGCACATCAGTAGCGATTTCGAAAGGCACGCTCGACTGTTGATGCCACTAAGGAAATGGTTGACACGGCGAGAAGGGCCTTAAAAGGAAGACGGTGGAGAAGAGGCGCAAAGCAGTGTTGTTGCGTAATAACAATATACATATGCACGTTAAGAAAACGTTCAACGCCGCGAGCTGGAAACATATCCTTGAAACGCTTCGAATTATGAGAGTACAGAGTTGCAAAGAGTATTCCTCTTTGTAACAGATGATGGTGTGAAGGAGTAAGATGGCTTCTTTCATCTTGAAATACCAAGCGATGCTAAAATCACGGGGTTTGAAGATGACATCGCTATGGTTGCAACTGCAAAACTGCTGGAAACTTAATATACCCTTGAACAGGCTACAATGAAATTCTGAGTGCATTTGTTTACTAGAAGAATATAAATGTCTAAATTTAAGTGTCAGTTGATTGTATAGAGTTTTTGACAGGTCGCTGGGTTGTTGGGTAAAACTCGTACGTTTTGCCACTAAGCGGAAGTATTTGATTCTCTCGTGTTCTCTCACTTTTACGATTTTTTGAGTAAGGGAACGGAGTTGGACTAGTATTCGTAAAACTCGTACAAATTTTGTAAGTAAGGGAACAGACTAAAGTAAGTTATGCAAAGAAGATATTTTTGTAGGGCCAGACATAAGAACAGTCATAAAGGATTTCAATATGATTGAAAAATTTGATATATAGTACAAGAACAAAATGTATGCCTTTCTTTTGTTAAAGTGACTACAATACAAAGTCACCAAACTATAAGGAGACGATTCCTAAGCTATTAAGTCTGGGGATGCAAAAATTCTTTGAATATAGATTTCGTTGAATCCCATTCAAAGTTTTTCTCTAAAAGCTTAGGTTCTCGAGGCGACGAGCATAAGGATAGTTTTCATCAAGACATTATGGTGATTTTCTAAGAATATGGGTGTTTCTTTGTCTTTCTACAGACTGATCTTAAATAATACGAGTACCATACCAAGGTATAAGAAACCGACAATTGCAAAGTACGGGAAAAAATATAATTTATTTTTGTTTGCTCACTAATGTAATCGAGTGTCCCAATTACTCATAAATATCCCCTCCTTGCCTATGACTACTTCTTTTCGATGTGTTTTCCGCATGAACTAAACCAGCAATGCTCAGCTTTACTAATGTTTTCATTCCGTTGAAGGACGCACTTTTACTGTATATGTCTTATCAATAGAAATCGATTTTAGCATAGCATTGCCAAAGCATGTATCGACATGCAGACATGCAGAGTACGAGTACCCATGAATCCGATGTAAAACAAAAATCAGATATAAGTATCTACGTATTTTTCAATTGCGTGACGGTACTTAATGAACGTGTTTTAATAAATACCCATTTCACACAATATTCACAAATTTAAAGCAACGATAAGAAAGCAATAAATTGTAATAAATCTACTCCCCTGGGTGTTGACAGTCACGCAACCTAAAAACTTTCTAAAACAAAACTTCCTCGCAATTTGAACTTATGTTAGGAAAAACCAAAGTCCCCAAACGATACCACTAAGCTCCTATTCCAGAAACGAGAGAAGAAATAAATAAATTTCTCACTGGCTGTGGCTGATTACAAACAACATTTTTATGTATGAACACGCATGTAGTACCTTCATTCGTATGTAAGAAAATTTGATGAAATATAACTTGAACTCCCCCGACAGTTACATAGGTTAAATTACTTAAATACCAATGTGCGTCTTTCGTTTGAGATGCTGACAAAAGTTTTTCTCATTTCGAGAATTCCTGATTTGGGATACGTGACACTATGGAACACCGTCTTCATTCTGATCTTAGTGGCAAAACTTTCTATTTACGACGGAATTCGAAATTAAAAAAACAAAAAAAAAAGTATTATGTGGCAAAGATTTAATATTTGTCCGACCAAGTTTCAATTTCATGGTAACAAAACAAATATTAAACTTTTTGATTTGTGTTCATGTTCCTTGGATTATGGAATAGGGGTACGGTTGCCAGGATGTAAATATGTGTGATACATAAATACCCGAATCTTCTCCTCATAAACACTCACATGGTCGTATAAGTATATATAGTGGAAAATTGGTTCTTACGAACTTGATCCTCTAAGTGCTGTTTGGTAAGAACCAACACTTACTTTAGTCATTACAAAATTGTGTGCATGGGGATGTCCTAGGACGGCAAATGCGTACCACCCACTTTAAAACATAGTTCAACAGAGAAAGGTGAAGCCAAAGAAGAAAATAAGAGAAAATAGTTTTTTGTTATATAATTTGACTCAAAATGTACGGCATCTTGACGACCTGAGTTATTTTGGTGTTGGGTTCTAAGTGCCTACATACATACATACATACATATATCATACGATGATAGTCGGAGAAGTAACTTCATCAAATGGTGTATGCAGATGCAACGAAAACACTTAACTTTTTTTTTTCTGTAGCATAACTGCTTAATTAACTGACAATGTTAACACTGGCCACATTGACGCTCAATCCGCCATCTAATAAAAAATGTTTTAATTTAAACGGTCTTGTGTTGACCCTAGTGAAACCAGACAACGCTGCCAAGAGAATAGTAACCACTTGCAGGTCTATGTCGACACCAATGAGTTTCTGCAAATTCATAAGGAAACGTGAAACATATGTAGATCCTAAAACAAATTAAGGTTAACTGTTAGATCAGCACAATATATCACACAGGGTAATGGCAAACAGACCCAGAACGAACTTGGACTATGATTTGAGAGTCCGTAGTTGAATTGTACATATTTGGATACTCTGTGCACTGCTGTCCTGTCCTCAGTCAGTATAAAGCAGGAATTACTGCGAGCCGTGACAAACGCTGGACAGGATCTGGAATGGTAAAATAATAGATTTAGTACAGCTGTCACATAAGGGTGGACTTTTCGGTATGTGAATTCGTTGTAGGGAATCAGTTGGGGTCAAAAGTCATTCCCTTCCAGAACGTAAACGATCGTCTGACTGTAATCCTCATCAATGCTACATTCTACAGCCTTATGTGGGCACACGCACTTGAATGAGCATTAAACAGAGAGTGTGACACCGCAGGAAGAAATCTCACAGCCAGTCGATGAAGTAGTTCTCTCTTCTAGTTTGGAAGAGCTTGGCATAGCTATTATGAAGCTATAGAACCAAATAGCCACTGATTCCACTGCCCTTTGATGGTTGACCGTCGAAACTTTCCTACATGTGTGGCGATGTTTTTATTAGGATAATCTTATCAGATTAGAAACAAAGTGTGAGAGGACGAAAGCATGCCCGACGACTGTAGTGTCAGTTTTATATACTCGATCTAAAAAAAAAAAAAGATGATATATACTGCCGAGGCATATCCCTGCTAAACTTCGCACATAAGATCCTGTCCAGCGTACCATGTGAATATCTTAAGCCGTTCTGGATCACATTTATCAGCACGTTTATCCCTAGTACAGTTTATTTAGACATGCAATGGATTTCGACAAGGAGATGCTCTGTCATCATACTTTAATTTAGAACTGGAGTTGATAATACTAAGAGCTAGTATCAACATGGAAGGTACTATCTTTAATAAGTCAGTCCAGCTGCTGAAATATGCAGACGATATCATCTGGCGTTTCTAGAGAGCTGGTCTAGAGGCTTTCACAATCATTAAAAAAAAGCCAGAGATATTTGTCTGAAGGCTAAGGCTAACCAAATATTTGCCGCCAACAAACAAACCGATCACCACTGAAGACAAAACCTCACTAATCAGCAGTTACAGCTTTGAGGTACTACGAGGTGAAGTCTTACCTACCTACCTCGGAGTAAATTTTAACTCTACGACCAACACCTAGTGTGGATCCCTATCAAATCGCTGCTACTTCAGTTTGGGAAAACAAAAACTCCTGAAACCAAGGACGAAAGTGAATTTCTACAGGACATTAATCTAGTCAGTTATATGGTGCCAAGTGCTGGAAGATAAACCGAAAAGTGAACTGAAGTATTTCATGGAATATTCGGTCCTCTATGTGAGGAGAGCGAATGGAGGAGAAGATTTAATTGCAAACTCTATGATCTGTTCTAAAATGTGGATGTAGTTAGCAATTCCAAAAACATGTTGTCTGCATTGGCTTGGCTACATCGAACGAATGTATGACAGCGCTACAAATAAAGACCGAACTTCCTTTACCTATAAGGGTCAATAAATCGCGGATCACAGGAAGAATTTGTAAATAAAGTCGAAGTCAATTTTGATCCATATACGAGAGAAGATACTAAATTTTTCTTTCATTTCGGCTCTTTAGCCAATTCAATATATCGGCTTGGGATAGCCACATAAATAATCCCACCTATATATAGGGCCTTTTACAATCACTATCACCTCACTCATTATAAATGGGATCGAAATTTATGGAAAGCCACAGTGACTTAAGCAGATATACTTTAGGGGTCGGGAGCCGAATAAGTAATAAAGGAAGTAAAATCTTTGGTAAAAAAGGGGTCCCAAGCCCATCAACATCCATGGGTGCCTAGTATCGTGGGCCACAGCAGATATGACCACGTACCTCAGAGCACTGAACATGATACAAAGATTAGCATGTGTAGGGTCTACCAGTGTCATCAGAACCTCGCCGACTGCAACCATTGAAACCATACTGGCACTGATCCCATTAGATCTACACCTAAAGGAAATAGCTGCAAAGAGTGCCCTACACTTGAAGCAATCCAACCTTTGGAAAGACAGCGACACGGGCCACTGCACTATTGCGAGGTGGGCACACTTGGGCACCGCGACAGATTATATATCACCATCCCACGACTTCACCCTAATCGTTAAAACAATCTCTCACTCAAAAGAGAATTGGATAAACGGCCATCAACCCGAATAATATCTCGATTTTCGTGAACGCATCAAAATCTGACCAAGCAGTTAGCTCATCTGAACCCGCAATCGCTCGCTTTTTAAGACTCCCAAACCATGGCCGTCTGCTTCAAGCGGATGTGACATATATGTACATAAGCCGCCATGAAGTCCATCTCATCCACAGTCGTCAAATCCAAAATGGTGAAACGTGAAGAACTCAAATCACTCATAGCAAACCCCGACGTTACACTCCACAGCGGCATTTAGTGAAAAGAACAAGCAGATAATTTAGCAAGGAAAGGATCCGAACAGGACCTGGTCGTTACCTCTGTTCTACCGCCCCTAGCTCTTGTTAAATACAGAACAAGCCTTCGCGAGACTAGCTAATGAGAGATAGAGCGCACTCTCATATTGTCGTGTCACAATGGATCCATTGATACCGCTTTTCATATGTAAATGTAAAACCAAAGGCAACGCAAACTGTTCATCCTAAATTACCTTCTTAATAAAAGGTTTACCCTTTTGCCTCATGAGAAACCGCTTTAGCGATAACTATTGTACCTTCCTTTAAATTAAGCAGTTTTATCTTGGCTATATATCAGGATGTCGCCTTAAGACAAAAAGGATATTTATCTCCGTGCTCTCTTTCGTAGCCCAATGCGAATAATGAGAGCCATTTTAACCTGTTTTTTTTTTTTTGCGGAACCGTATTCAAATTTAATTTACATAAATATTTACAATCAAAATCCATTTAAAATTTATATGAAAATTTAAAAGGAATCTCGCGCAAAATTGAACATTTCTTCTGCATTACGACGATGACTAGAATTCTTTTTCAATATTTAAAAAGAACCTTTGCATTATGACAGTCGCGTATCCTTCGAAAAAATCTCTCATCCATTATATCCGGATTGATATCCATTATTCCAGAACCATTCGCATAATATCATCATATCAATTTGTCCTGTTCTGGTTCATCAAAGGCTCTTGAATCATCAGAATTCATGGAATTTCTTATCACTCGCACAAATCATTTATAATTTAATTTTACCGCTGTAATTCCACGGCAAAATTTCAGCTTTCATTATGCAGAAACGGAATCGAATATACGAAGGTGAATAGGTGTGTTGGCACGATTTCCGTCAACTCTACGCTCACCGGATTCAGGAGTCAATTGGAGATGATGTCTGGCAAAAAAAAAAAAAAAAAACGTGAAGGCTATCACAGGGGTCGGCATAATCAATAATTCATTATGTTGTTCGCTGGCAAGGGAAAACTGAATTCTGTGACTGTCCGGATTTACCTTTTCATAAATAATTTCACATAAATAACAAAGTAAAGTTGTTTTTCAAAAACTGAAGCACTATTATAGGGTTTACATTTATTGTTTGCACTAATTAATTTAATTGATGTTTTTAAGTGCTCATTTCAAATTTTAAAAATTAATAAGAATAAACGTGTTGCTTGAAATATGATTGTTTGTATGTATTTGGGACTTAAAATAAAGACACTGTTATACTGCTATTTATGTACATGCATATATGTATGTAGGTCCTGGTTCCCCTTATGGTTATTATGGTATCTATCACGCCTGAGTATCGTCCTTTTTGATTTTTTGAGATGCATGTGTCAATACCCTCCAGTTTTTTGCAACTAATTATAGTTTTGGCTATAATTTTGACAACTGCGGTAAGTAGGTAAGGTAAGTAAGCCCCGTCACAATATGGTTAAGACCGAATAGTGAAATTCACCCTTCGTTGAAGGCTGTATGAGGTACTAAGACTCAAGTTCTCTTGAGTGGCCGTACTTTTAGTTTTTTTCCGTTTTTCAGCAGTACTGAACAGACTAGAGGCAAATCATTGTTCCAAAGCATTTCAATACACTGCTACGTATACGTTAGCTGGTGATTTTCTCTGTCACCTATGGAAGACAATATGATGGAATCTCTGGTCGCGCCCAATTCCAAGGTCTGTCCGTGCTTGTTTCGGACATCGAAAAGACTTTATGACAAGTCTTTTGTAAATTTGCAAAAATCAACGATTCTTTCACATCCGCCTTTAATTTCGCCAAAGCCAATTTCTGTATTACTTATTTAAGCACTTTATTGTAAAGGGTTTTCCATTAAGACCACCCGATTTAATTTTTAAATTAAATAGTTTGCGTACGAGATAAATAAAAAAAAATATTATATCGGTTTAATGTGCAATTGATGCGATTATTTAAAGGAGACAACGAAACGCCTCCATGAGTGACAGTAAATGCGTAAATTGCATAAATCTTTTGCATTGTCTAAGATCTCTGGCTTATTCGCATTGACTATGAACTTAACATAGCCCCGAAAAAAAAGTTGAGAGGCGTTCAATCACACGAATGAGGCGGTCCATTGACTGATGATAAGCACGGTCACCGACTTCATAAACTCGATTGTTTGAACATGGCATATGGCGTCGTCTTGTTGAATCCACATGCTCTAAGTCATCCCCTTCCAATATATCCAAAAAAAAAATCGGCCAACATGCTCCGATAGTAATCTGCATAGACTGTGACTGTTATTTTTGTTGAAAAAAAAATATGGGCAATGACCCCTTCCATACAATATTACTCCTGATTGCTCCAATTGAAGCATTGCTGCATAGATTCCCTTAAATACAGACGGTTCCCCTATTGACTGCTGGACTTGGTGTTTTCTCTTGGCATGTTCGAATCAAAAAATCCGCAGCCCTAGTTAATATGACAACTGTCTTACATTGGTATAAAAACCTCGAGCATGTGTGACTGTCTTGAAGCGGATGAATTGTCCAGTAAATGTCCACCCTTCGCCAATTTAAGAAATCTTATGCTGATTCACAGCAAGTTCTGCAGTGAAATACAGTTCACAAAAGATGCAGCTAGACTCTGGAAAATCCTTTCAAATGTACCCTCAGTCTCAGGCTTTATAAAAAAGTCAGACGGATCCTGGACGGAATCATCCTCTGAGATCCTAGAATTCCTTCTTAGGACACACTTTCCAGAGTGCGAAATTCTAGCACCTATCACTGCAGTAAGCCCAAGAAACAGAACGGCTAACACAATCCACTTCCTTGGGAACCAGATTGTACACAAAAAGAAGATCAATTGACTCCTTTGCCCCCTTTAATGCACCCGATTCTGATGGTATTTTCCCCTTGATATGTTGTTACTAAGCTATAAAGAGTATATCAGTCCGCGGCTAGCGAATATTTTTCGAGGGGTGTCTATATATATTGCTCAAATTATATTGTATATACGTACCTCGAGCCTGAAGGGAAATCAAGGTAATTTTGATACCTTCACACACTAGCCCAAAAGACTTTAGGCCGATAAGTCTTACTTCGTTCCTACGTAAGACATTTAAAAAGTTAATGGATTTATATATTCTATCCAAACTATTCTATCTAATCCTAGGGCTATCTCCCCAGACCAACATACCTATAATAAAGGCTGATCTGTTGAGACAGTCCTGTATGGGGTGATACCAAAGATCGGAAGATTACTCCACCATAAAGAATTCACACTAGCAGCTTTCCTGGATATAGCTGGAGCTTTCAACAATGTAAAATCTGAATCTATAAAACTAGCACTGAACCAACAAAGAGTAGACCCATCAGTCTAAGACTGGTATGAATGCATGCTCAAGACAAGACGCATCAACTTAGAACTGGAATACTGCTAAGTATATGCACTGACCTCTAGAGGCACTCCGCAAGGTGGAGATATACATATGTATCTACTATGGACATTGGTCCCGAACGAAATTTCGAAGCAATTAGAACAAAGTGAGGTGAAAGTTGTGGCATAAGCGGATGATGTTGTCATAATGGCGACAGGTAAGTTATATCATTGAAATAATTTAATCCGGCGTAAATACCCTACAGAAATGGGCGGAAGAATGTGGATTAAATGTTAACCACCTGAAAACAGAGGTGGTCTCCTCTACTAATAAGCAAACAATCTCACAGGTCAGGCCCTTGAGACTAAACGGTACACCCCTCCAAATTTCAGATATGGCGATATACTTAGGCTTTTTACTCGACTGTAAGGTCACTTGGAAAGAAAACGTGTCAGAAAGGCTAAGGAAAACATCCATAATTTTCTATACTTGGAGCAAAATCTTGGGTACCTAGTTTGGTGGCT
The DNA here is from genome assembly GCA_905220385.1 of Xylota sylvarum. Classification (NCBI taxonomy): domain Eukaryota; kingdom Metazoa; phylum Arthropoda; class Insecta; order Diptera; family Syrphidae; genus Xylota; species Xylota sylvarum. The sequence goes on along the minus strand of LR999958.1, from coordinate 63,284,324 downwards.
CGCAGCAGGTAAAGTAAGTTACCTCAGGTCAATGACCAGGATACAAAGATTAGCACGTATAGCGCTATCAGACCCAATGCAACCCATCAAACCATACTGACATTGATTCCATTAGACCTAAGGAAAACAGCTGCAAGGAGTGATCTACGTTTGCAACAATCCAACCTTTGGAAAGAGGGTTACGGGATGGGCACACTTGGGTGCCAAGATAGATTACTATACATCACCACCACACGACTTCAGCCTGAACATTTATCAAATCATCATCCGCTTAGAAGATTGGATAAAGGGTAGTGCCATCAACCCGAATAATATCTCGATTTTCACGGATGGGTCAAAAACTGATGAAAGAGCAGGATCAATTCTGCTCTAATCCTCCGACTACTTAGGGAAAAAACTGTTAGAATTAAGCTTGAAGTACCGCTGATTTAGAACTATTCAGATAGCGATAGTGGGCGCCGTGGCTCAAGTAGTTAGTGCGTTGGACTACGAAGCGAGGGGTTCCAGGTTCAATCCCCAGACAACACCTAAAATTTCTTTCACGGCCCCACCTCTCGCGAGCGTCTGACAAACATCCGAGAGTAAAACTGTCATGAAAAAGCTTCTCAAAATTGCCGTTCGGATCCGGCATTAAACAGTAGGCCCCTTCCATTCGTGTAAAGAATATAACACGCACAACTCGAATGGTTGTGAGAAACTAGGCCCTGGGTCCCATGGACCTGTTGCGCCAAAAATTTGTATTTGTATTTTTGTAGATAGCGATAGGAATTTGAGATGGTCTTTCAATTCAATTTTGTGTAGGTCATCAAGCTCCGTAAAGAAGTGGCTGTCAGCAGTCCTCATTATCCTATTGGTGGTGGCAGGACAATATAAATTCAATTGCTCCAACACTACAGCTTCAACAGTAGTTGTTGTGAGGTATTCCGAGACGACCCGCAGAAGTACCAATTGCTTGGTAATTATGCTGTAGACAAGTGCACTCTGACTAATCTTAACGAATAAACGAATAAAAGCGTTCTTCTCCTGTCGTATGCCGGCCATAGGCTCCCATCTATTGGGACCTTTAACTTGTCCAATGCTATCGTTTATGGAACTGAGAAAGTTTTCAGAAAGGGAAGATTCGATGAAATATGTTGTGTTTGCCCTTTAATTGCAAGTTAATCTGCTTTTTCGTTGCCTGAAATATCTCTGTATTACAGTGGTACCCAGCATAGGATCACCGTATTGGTTCTAATTATTTCATCTAGATACCGAGTGCAGATTGTCGCTAGCCTTAACGGCTGCCTTACAGTCGACATTTCCAACAATGATACTTTCAAATGAGGTTTTTGCAGATTATAAGATGGCTGTAATCTCGGCTTGAAAGACTCTGAAGTCCTTTCTTATTATAAAAGAGTGGTCGAGTCAAGCCCAGTTCCGGTACCGACATCCATTTTGGAACTGTCAGTGTAGAGTGGGAGCTCTTCTGTTTTAGTGATTTGTCGATTCCCCCAATCAAGTCTGCATAATGTTTGATAAGCCTTCTGATAAGCTTCAGTTCCAGGTTCGTGTAGTTAATTTCAGTCTGTCTGGTTGTAGCCAACCCAAGACGGAGGCATGGCCGTAGAGTGCTGATAACCATAATCCTGAATCCTTCATCCTAGTTACTGTTTTGTTTCCGAAGTGTAGTAAACATCCAGCTGAATCAGGATACGCATGGTATCCATGGTACGCTGGCTCTGGTCTCAACTGATGCGAATTTTTTGGCAATGATTCAATGTATTGTTTTGAGTATTGCTCAGCTTCAGTTTCAGAACGCAGAAGGATGATTTAAAGCTCAAATGAACCAAGGACGAATTTAGTAAAAACTTTTATTGTTCTTAAATCCGATTAGCCATTATATTCTGTTGGGGCTGTGTAATTATCTTTTAATGACGGAGATTTCTGTATTAACCGCCTTTTTCCCACTTAGACCACAAATTTCGAAGAATCCCTTCTTATCTCGCATCTATAGATAATAAGAAATTACTATCAAAAATATCAAGTTTCTACATTTAGAGGGTTCGGAGAAACTGTGATTACAACCATTTATTGTAACCTAAACGTTTACGTGTCTATAGTATTTAAGATGACGAGTCTGAGGGTGCGTTTCAATCAATAAGATCTTTGTGGTGTCAGATAATCTTTGCATAGCCAAAGGTGTCACACCCAGAAGGTCAAACATTTGAACTTCGTCCTCATCGTTGAACCAATATATAATAGTTATCCAATGTCTTTGTTCTCCTCAAATAAATACCCTACGATAAATACACCCAGATAAGCTTCTCCTATATCATGATTTAAATTCATCCTGATCTCATAAACATTTCACAATGCTCCAATGTATGTACATATTCCGAGGAAAGTTCATCAATTACGAAAGTAGAAAAAATGTATCTCGTTCAAACAACAATGTCGACTCTTTTATCGACGAAATAAATTGATACACTAACTCCACACCACATATGTAGAACATTTCCATCCTTTCAACATACAACATTGTTACGTAACCTTGTCAGAAAGCCACAGCTATTCACTTCCACAACCAGGGTTAACCTGTCCAGATAGGTACATCACGAAGCAACCATAATTTATCACACCTTTCCTTGTGCCCACATATTTTCCAATTTAAAAGCTGCGCCCTGGGCGAGTGTTATTCTTGCCTGGTGCGTGACTTACCTATCCACGAACTATCCCCACTACATTATTTATTTCCTTCACCATTTATCTGGGGCTGCACCAACATTTTCGGGTTGGCGTGCGTTGAGGGTGAGTTCTGTTCGTCCCTCCACAACACCAACTCCAGCTCTAGCTCACTGGTGTTGTGCTGTCCTGTCCTCCTACTATTCGAACACATTTCGAACTCATAAATTTTATTTCAGGCTTTCCATTATGCGACGCCATCGATAAGGATAACGACTCTCTGTGTTCTGTCTGTTCATGGGTGTGTGTTTGTGCGTTTGAAAAGTTTGCTGTAGTCCTTACCATTGTTCCTAATTCGTACCGACCTACCGTTCGGTGGGGGGCAGAAAGTGTAATTACTAGAAATATCTCGTTGAAATTTCGTTAACGTAAACCATTTGGGCTTTACGATGCTTACCACTGTTTATTTGAGTTCTCTGTAATAATTGCGTTTGAATGTCCTTTAAAGCAAATTGCCCCATTATCTCCTAGGCTATTTATAAGTTGATCCGCGGTCGGTTTGCTGTTAATATTAATTCCAAAAGTATATTTGGAGTGTAGTTCCCGCGTTGATTGTGGAATATTAGATTAGGCTTAGGTGGGGACATTTTAAAATCATTTTACTGTACACAGGCTAGCAAGAGAAATGGGCTCGTAATTATAATTAAAAGTCCTAAGTACCTTGCAGTAATTAATTTACACAAATGGGAGCTATACTCGAGCACATGCACTGGGGTTTGACGTTTAATGGAAAACATGTACCTTGTTGCCAACGTAAAGCTCAATAATGCAATTTCCCCGGCATCATTTATTGAACTTCCACGAGGAAGTCTAATAAAAGGGAATTTTCCAACAATGCCAGTCATAGAGCAGAATTTGCCATTCTCTATGCTGCATGTGGGCGCCTATGTGTATGTAGGTGGGCGCTCTAGCACGCTTAAGTGACTGGCAGCAGTGATTCCGGTGGAAAGCGATATTAAAAATAGGTATCCGATACGGCTTCGCATAAACCCCCTACCGTTCATGATGTGATTTTAAAATGTATAAAGCCTGACAGGATGGAATTTTCAGCGAGGAGAACTAAATTTAAGAATAATGAGTTTCCGGAATGATTGGCGTATTTAATACTTTTTTTTTATTTTTGAAGATATCTATCTATCCGTAGGTTGATGGTCTTAAAATGTATTTCCGTTAGCGCTGGAACGCTGTTTTCTAAGGAAATCTATTGTGTCGACCCTTAATGTAAATTTACTCGCAGAGAGATTTTTTCCACCCCATCGAATCTTATTCCTTGGGTGGACAGCAGAAGCGTTTGCCATGTTCACCGATTATTATTTACTTGGAGGGCACCCCAATTTCGAGAAAAAGACTTAGTTGGTTGCTTTCAAGTGGGCCACTATGATATACTCTTAGCAATACAATAAGCCTATTGTGTTGCCTTGTGGGTGGAGACAAGGTTTTTCATACCGCCTACTACTGGTATCAATTACTTTTCGAAGTATTAACCGCATAGGTATACCTGAGACTGTTTTGATCATTGAAAAGTTGTTTAGTCGCTGTGGTTAAGGAGCGGTTAGGTTGAGTTGAGCTTTTAAGTTGGAAATCTGTCTTTGTTGTTTACCATTCGCTAGGCCTCATGTACTTATAAGAGAATGGGATATTCATACTTATCGTTTCAGACTATTGACTTTAATTATTTTACTTAAACTTCGATTTATAATCGTTCAGCATAAAAGTGCAAGTTCGTACGCTCCAGTTTGGCACTTTATTTGGTGAGTATAAAGTGTTACAAAACTTAAAAATAACGCTGTATACAATTTCTGTATGCAAGTGGTTTTTTGTGTATTTGTATAAAACATTCCATCGTTTGTCGCCATTTAGAATACTTTTCGTTCTTTCCTTGTCCAGTATCTTCTACAATGTTCCTTTAAACTACGACGGATAGCTATGAAATAGTACACGTCCTCTCTCATGATGTGGGATTTAGTTGAGCGTAATTAACTCTTCTCTAACTTTCAAGATTGTACTAATCATATATGTAATGTTGCCGTTTAAAAGATACGAATTAGCATGGAGATCGTAATTCGAAGTCGTAGAACATTCTACATTGAGAGCTCATATTTTTCATACAATATGTTCGCAGTAGCCTTTAGCATGTTAAATTTACTTGTCAAAGATATAGATTAATCCTCTGGTGTTATATCCCGATTTAAACTGCATTTCGATGCCAGTCGGTTCCACACTTGACAAAGATGTTCTCTGGTTGATATTATGAGTAAGAGTACTAATTTGGGATGCCTTTCTCATTCCTTCGCAATTACTTTAATTATGTATTAAAAATGCAGCCTGTGTCTAAAAATAAGCGTGTACTACTTAGAAGTTGAAATATTCGTTTGGACTGGGTTCCGTATAAAATAATAGACTTTTGGGTTCCGCAGAATATTTTATATTTGGAGATATGCACTACGTCTCTATTACTTATGCAACATCCCCAAAATGAAGAGTAAGTCTGAACGTACGAAAGCCACAGACGTCATAACGTCCTCTATAGACTTCTAATTGCGCTATCCAGGCAAGGTGTAAAAGGCATGGTAAATTCTTCCCGGAAACAATACAAAAAAAGTCAAGAAATTATTCTCTGAATAAAAATAGTGACATGCAAACCATCCGGCAGCTTTTACCTTATTTGTTTCTTAAAATAAATTAATCATAACGATGTCTTGACAAAAAAATACAATTTAAATTGCGAGTCTAACTCTTTACTTTTCTTTTCCACGCTTGATGGTTCTAGCGATTATTGGTCATTGAATGTGCATTATCGCCAAACTATACGAAACCATTTTGCAAAGTTTGTTCAAGGTTTGTCAACAAATTGGACGATAAATTATTGAACTGACGTAATTGGATCGATTACGGATTGTAATGTGCGTAGCGTACCACGTATTCGTGTTTTCGTGTTCAATGTAGAACATACTTATAGAAAAGCTACAATCCATTTGAAATGGATCGCATGATACCGTATCCTTCTTCCTTTCCATCAGCCCTGATAAAGTGGGAGTGGCGTATAATATTTTTGAATTAAGATACAATGTATGTACATAAGTACATTTGTAGATGATAGTTGTACAACATCATCAAAATCAGGTTTTTAATGAAAATCCTGTCAAAAGTGGGCGTGGGCGTACATGTATATATAATTGTACATAATTTCAATACCTTAATATTTGGTGTTAATGATTTTTTTAATTCATAAGGACAGGAGAAAAATATTCAGAATATTTTGAAACACAAGCAGAAGTAAAAAAGTATTGCTTATTATCTCCTTTACTGTTGGTCCTTTACCTAATCGACCTGCATGATTATCTGAAACGTGATATTCAAATAATATTTCCAATATTTGCTTGCAGATGTATGCTGACGATATAGTCATACTGACATCAAAGAACTTAAAGGAATGATTAATAGACTTGAAAGATACTTCATGGAACATGGAGATAAATTTAAGGAAATCTGAAATTATGGTGTTGGGGAACGCTCTCAAATAAAGAAAAATGGTTCTTCAAGGGTAAAGAAATACGAATTGTGTTTGAATACTAGGTGTTCTAGGTGTTTTATCAACCCCAGGTCTATCTTTTCAAAAACATGTCGAAAGAAGGAACTCCACGGTAAAAAATAACATAAACTTTACTTGGGAACTCTTTCTAAGCAAAAAGAATATAGTATTAAAATCTAAGGGGAAACTATTCCTAGCAGTAAGTAGGGCAATCCAGACATATGCAGCGTAGGTATGGGGATACAAATACTTTGAAGAATCAAATAAACTTCACCTATACTTCATTTTTTTTTAAGGAAGGTGGAAAGCATCGAAAGCTTCAGTGCGGGACTTTAACCCTAACTAAAACTACCTCTGCTTCCAACCCCGTCCCCCATGTACTGCCCCGTGGGAATTACGTCCTCGCGGAGAGTTTTCAGACGTAGATTAATATGGGAGACCTGCTCCCAAACAAAAAATAGCTCCTGCAATTACAACTGAGACGTACTCATCTAGTAATTTTCCTATTTTCTTTACGTTTCGCTTTAGAGGGGGTGTAGCCCATTGGTTAGCCACGAAGTAATTTATATATTTTTCGCTGTTGTTGGAACACCAAATAGTGTTTTATTTTTGTTTATTTTAACTTTATTAAATTATTAATTATTTTTCTATTAGTTAGAGAATAAATCCTGCGGTTTTAATTTTCTAAGACGTCTTAGTGTATTGTGGCTCTCTTCCACCAAGGAATTTATTTCGAGTTTAACGTGCATGTGGATTATCTGATAGTTCTTCACAGCATATTTTCGAACAATTTCATTGACACATTCTACATTTAAATGCCTGCGTAGGTTGGCATTTCTTATATACCATGGAGCATTGACACAACTTCTTAAAACCTTGTTTTGGAAGGTTTGTACCGCTACTAAGTTTGATTTCTTGGTGCAGTCCCAAAGCTGTATACCATAAGTCCATATGGGTCTCAGAATTTACTTACTCAGAACCTATGCAGGAGTTTATTGGCAATTGATAAATACTTCGTAAAAATAATTTTAAAACTACCCTCATTTACCCCAACATACATATGTTGTAAAGCTAGAAACAGGAACAGAAGACGGGAACTTTTTTTCGTTAGATTTATGCTTAGGGTATATAATCCTTGAAAAAAATCTACATATTCTGGGCTAAAGATCTGAAGGAGTTAGGACCACAACACGGTTTAAGCAGTGACATTGGTAATTGGTCGGCAGGAGAATGAGATATTCATAGACAGGAGCTACTAAAACTAGAAAAAATAAGGAAAAAAGAATAAATGCAAAGTAGGCCAGGCCAGAATTTATAAACACCTCGATAATAATAGAGGAATATTATACTTCACAGATAACTTTGACCAAAATAAAATAATGTGGGTTATTAAGGCTAGATGTGATTTAATAAAACTGAATGGTAATGGATTTGGGGAAAATGTGTCAAGGATCTGTTCAATGTGTAATTTAGGGGAAGTAGAAAACATACAACATTTTATAGGAAGATGTCCTAACCTAAAAGCCTAGCTTCTCACAATCATTAGTGTTCGCACAAATGAAAAGGGCCCACTGTTTTTAACACTATCGCAAATACGAATGGGGAGCAGGTAGGTTTGAAAACCAATTTCTTAATGCTGCTCACGGTAATAATTAGCTATCAAATCTAAGGCAAATGGTTTCAGTACGCACAATCTATACCCAAAATTGTGTTCTTTTCATATTTTCGTTTAAATTGAGAAAAATAAATAATACAATAGGACCTGTCCTGTGCGGAACACCACTTCAAACAGCAACAAATTTGTAAGCAGTTTTTTTTTTAATTTGAATTTTGAACATACATACATACTTACGTATGTATAATCGAATTTGAAAACTAACAATTCCAACTACATAAGGTTTCTAGTAAATTTGAACGAATTTATTTTAATTAACATTACAAATGTGAACAACATACATGTCATCGCATTGAAACCATGTATGGTCTTACTCTATTTTATCACTGTTATTAAAGAAACAACATCCAGCTGCGTAAAACAATGTAGCCATTTCACATGAATGCTTTTATTGCACAATATAAGCTCATAATGCAGTGATATTCACATTTTTATGTTTATGAGGGAACGTACGAGTACCTGCATAAATATTTTTTTTATGGAGCAAAGCGTACATTTCAATAAATGCAAATATGTATATGTAGTTTGTACAGATAGAGTTCCTGACTATTATTCTTTAAGCTGTTGTTGTTTTAAGGTTTAATGCAGTCCACAGCACTACAGTCAGCTGGTATCTGATGCAGATGGAAGGGTAATCTTAAGGTGCATATACACCATACAGACATATGTACATATATATGTATGCACTCATGTTTTGTTTTACGTTGCATCTGGGAGGAAGGAAATTTTTTTTTTCTCAGATGCAAATACCACCACTGGTGCTAACATAAAGTTGTCAGCCGACATTACCCTACGTTCTAAACTCCACCCTAGGGCACAGCCTGCAACCATTCCTCCCATGGGAATACATACAGTTAGGTATTACTTCGCAGGATTTGACCAGACAGGAATTGCATAAGATGTTAGTTGCAGTCCTCATGATTTTGTTTTATCCAGTCTTGGACTATTGGTATCAGTTTCGATGTCCATTTGTATTGTTGTATTGGCCCTGCCTTTTCTTAAATTTTGTTATTATTATTACTTATTAAAATGTAAGTAAAATACATAAATTAAATTATAAACTGCACTAGCTACCTGGGCTTTCGGCCAGTTTCTTAAATTATAATCATCTTGATCCCATTGACGTCGTACTGGCTCAAGGCCCTTTTCTTAAGGTAGCTTGACCAAATGATGTGTTTTCCATTTCGGGAAGGTTCCTTATTTGAGGCACTTTGGCATTGTCGCTATGAAGAGGTCTGGTTTCTATTTTTAGACGTCTTTACTCCCTTATTTGGGATACCGTCGGGTGTCGGGACCTTTTTGTTTCCTATTTTGCTGCATGTTTTTAGCAGCTCCTCCAGAGTAATTAATGGAATATCGTCTCATATCAATCATAGTAACTGATCTTTAAGGAAAATGGTACTCTAAGATGAAACTCAGCATTGTTGGAGGGCTCTTAAAGCCCTTCATTTGCGTCATCGTCATTCTGTATGGCGTGCTCCATGGATTGTGATGGAAACGTTTGAGGTGTGCGGTTTTGCTCTGCTTAATGGCACTATTTAAGTTGCGTCTCGCCATTTTGAGATATAGATAGGAGCTGTGATGTGCTAACTCCTTTTTGATAACTGATTGCTATTCGCTTCCAATCATTTTCTGTTGGATGTGACAGGTAAACGGTCATCACCGAGGTCCAAAGAATATCACATGTTTCATAAATGATATTTGCAATTGTGAAGTAGCCCATACGGAACATCGAAGCCAGGACCAGCTTCGGAACTCCTTGCGACAGATATCTTAGAAAAATATGTTGTAAATAACAAATGAAACATTGTGAATTCAACAACCTACAACAGAACTAAAAATAGATGAGCACTAGGTTCAATAGGCTTACTCCATGACGACTTCTGCAAATGGGGTTCTATAAGCGCACGGAATATTTCAAACGCCTGAAGAAACGTCATATTTTGTAAAAAATGCTCCAGATTTAATTAATTTTTTCCTAGTTTAGCGCATTGAAACCATCCTCATATCTTCATAAATTCAGTTCCTGAATCCACCAATGCATTGTAGTCTGCACTTCTTCTGGATCTATTAGTTTCAAATATCCACTGCGACTTTTCCCATTCTGTTATCCATATTATCCAAGATATACAGAATAAAAGGTAATATATTGCGCTTGTTGTTATCCTATATCTTTCTTCTGTGCGATGTCACCCGAATTCCACTTTTCTCAAGAGAATAAAAAATTAAAACTGAAACTTCTCAAATAAAAAAGAAATACAAATTTTTAGCGCGACAGGTCCATAGGACCCAGGTCCTAGTTTCTCACACCCATTCGTGTTGTGCATGTTATATTTTTTACACAAATGGAAGGGGCCTGTTTAATGCTGGATCCGAACGGCAATTTTTTGTTTTGAGAAGCTTTTTCATGATTTTACTCTCGGATGTTTGTCAGAAGCTCGCGAGAGGTGGGCCGTGAAAGAAATTTTAGGTTTTATCTGGGGTCTGAACCTGGAACCCCTCGTTCCATAGTCCAACGCACTAACCACTTGAGCCACGGCGCCCACTTGCGACAGGTTAGACCGGGTTGTCTAGAAATCAGACCTCGAACTCTCACTCAGTAGTACGACGCACTAAACACTGGTCCAAGGTGGTCATTTCAGTAAGACTGTGAACTTCCGCACAAATCTAGACTTAATAGCATGGGCGTCCAAAGTCTTCATAGACTGTTCGACATTACTGCTATGTTACGATATTTGCATTTGAAATGAAGATTGATTCGAGTTCATGCGGCCTAAAATAGGTTGTTGCATATGACATTTGTTCTTGGTTTAAATACATAGCTCCAGTCCCACAGAAGTATGGTTCTCTATCGTTGTAATAAGATAGGTCTCGTGGGTTAGTGAGTTCGGCTTTCGACTAAGATACACATTAAGACATGGTGGCATACGCGAGAGAGAATTTCTAAAGACAAAAGTTAGATTTTGTTAGATTTCGGTGGCAACGACACCATCCAATCCGGCGGACTTATATGATTTATATTGCCAAAAGAATTTTGCTTTTTGTAATAACATGAGTTGAGCTGCATAGACCCAATACTGCAGAAGTTTCTTTAGAAGACGTTTTGCCATTTTGCCATTTCAGCAACTAGTTATGTAATTCTTTCTTTGGAAAAACGAAACAGTTTTATTCGTACACAACTACATTGTGTTGCATTGTTTCTTCTTTTTTTTTATTACTTTTCGTATCACAATTAAATACTGAACAAATTGCCATAGTTATTTATTTCTTTAAACACACGCAATATATTTTATGACGATAAATAAAGGAATACCTACTCAAAAAGATATACATGTACACTGTTCATACAACAGGTATCAGCCGCATGTAATTCGTAAAGTAAAGTAAAAGTAAAAAAGTGAAGAAAAATATTTTGCTGACAATAGTTTTGTCATTTCAGAAATGACATTTAATAGCAGATTTCAAGGCGGGTGAAATGTAACGGTATCCAGGTCGAAATGAAAACCCTATTGTGTTTTGGGCATAAACCATTCACCATCATTAATTCAAACTCCGGCTTCAAAAAGGCAGACATTATGTACTTTTAAAGTCTTGTATCTTACCAGCCAACCTTCAATTCGTCATTAAAATATGCCATAAATCTTTGGCGGACTCTTTCTGGATCTTTTTTATTCATTGCCCGCGATGTTGAAGGCTGACCACTTGTGCTAAGTGTATTTGAGGACTTCAGACTCGTACTATAACTTTGTCCAACAACATACAGTTCGCGAAAGACGTACTTTCACATGTTAAATATTTTCTTTTCCTTGACATTCGTGTGATATGGATATGGTTTCAGCAAGTGTTTACTCAATAAAAAGACGTCATCTCCAACTAATGGAAGATGGAAGATTTCTTTCATTTCCAATGATTTTATCTCCAGAAAAATAAGCGCTTACATTTTCGATCACATTTTTTAATGGACTTTGTCCCAGGATCCTTGCATCATTACTTCGTCGATTACATACCACGTCCATAGAAATAAAGCTGCAATTTGCGTAAACAAGTGCGAGAAGAATGATGCTATTTGTTCTTTTGTAGTTGCGATAATATGTCCCATCTTTACACAGGAACCTTAAATTTATATATTTTCCATCGAGTGCTTCTAAGGAATTTGGAAATTGCCACCACAAAAAAGCAATAAAATTATAAGTGCTTAGAGACACATTTGAAATTGAAATTTGTACTTACATATACCTACTTCTTTTATTTTCAGAAAGATATACAAAATATTAAAAAATAAAACTAATGCTGAAAGCAAAAGTGACACAGAGGTATGATTGGCTAGAAAAGGAAGTTGTTTTTGATATGAATTGCATTAAAGATGAAGAAATTCAGAATGAAACAGCTTGCTAATCCTTGTGGAAAGTGAAAAAGAACAAGTTGTCGCGTCAGCAAAATAAGCAAGAATTCACTCCAAATCAAATATCCACTCCAAATCAAGTATACACTCCAAGCAGCTTTTCGCAAGCATTAATACCTTCGTGGTCAAACATGCCAAGTTCGTGGATATCTACGCGTTGCAGTACGCCTAAAACGTTTAAATTTTGATAGTAGAAACGGTAAAACCACCATTGGCAACCACAAATCTGGCTCAAAATAGAACCGACGTTTTGCAGATGTTTTTGGAAGACATTTTTGATGATTACTTAATTGTTAATTATTATTATTAACTAATCTACACTTACCTACATATATATATAAAAATCAATTGCCGTGCGTTAGTCTCGCAAAAACTTTTTGTGTGGTACGAAGGCCCATCTTCATAGAACTATAGCTTCCCAAGTCCAAATCCTCAATTTCCGGCCATAAAACAATGGTTATCATTATCATTTGAACGTTTCTCCCAACGTTGTTAAATAGTAAATCAATCCATTTCGTGGTTTCCTCCTCTTCCTCGTCTCTAAAGCACCCATCTCAGGGATACGTCGCACCTGACAGCGATGACGTTAAGAGATTTGCGGTATTGATTTACCAACTTGGATAGAATTATTGGCGATTCCAAGGATTTTATCGCAGCTTGAGTATGTACCTATGTAGAAAACAATAGCACTGCACTCTATCGAGTTAATCCAAAGCCAGGTCGCGGTTTTACGGACTGCTGGGACTTCTGCTTGTGAAAACTAACACAGTGGTCCGGCAGTTGAGTGGTGATACGAATATCCAGTGCACTGGAGTAAATTTAAGAGTTCAGTCTTGGACGGATTAACTCCGAGACCGAAACTATTCGCTAACTTTGTGAGTTTATTTAGAGGAGATTCCATCAGGTCTCTAACTGTAAGAAGGAACTTCCTTGATATCGCTGTCGCAATGTCGTCCGCATAGTCCATGACAATGAACCCCTTCTTTACCCAAGATTAGGAGTATCTCGTTCACAATAGTGGTGATAATACTCCGCCCTGTACCCCTGACGGTGTACCCCTGTACACCGTCCTTCTGGTTAGACAGCACCCAGCTCAACATGTAACATAAGCCTGTTTTTAAGCATTTTCTCGATTCTATAGCAAAGATAGTTGTCAACCTTCAAGCCAAGAAGTGAAGCAGATATAGCGTCTGTTTTGACATTGTTGAAAGCTCCTTCAATATCAAGGAAAAACAAGTAAAATCAATGTTTTCAAAAGATTTCTCAATGATTCCTACCAATGGGTAGTCTCTACCGATTTTTCCTTGCCATACGCGTACTGATAGAAAGGAGGATAGACTGATGGACAGAAATCTTAATGCATGGGAGGTCTTACCAGCTTTCGGAATAAACTTTGGCCCTCCTCCAGGATCTAGGGATGTAGCCTAAGTTTAAACATCTCCTAAAGATAATGTGGAGCCAAGGACTTAAAGTGTCAAAACTGCAGTTCCACTGGTAAGATACCATAGAGACCAGGGAATTTGTACCGGAGGAAGCTGTGCACTGCCCACTGTATTTTCTTGGGGGTGACAAAGTTCTCTGGCACTGTAAATTGGGCTCTCTTTCAGAATAGAATGTACTGCCTCTGTTTTACTATCAGGTAAATGGGTGTCCATAAGAAGCTCTAAGGTTTCTCCTTGGGTTTTTAAAAACAATTTTTGGGGGAGTTCGATACCGAACTGTATAAAGCAGTGGTCAGAGAACGACACATCTCTAGACACCATACAGTTATTGACGCTAATTTTAGGGGAATTCGTGACAAAGTTCACACCGATGAGTTTCGATGATGTTACTAATAAATGTGGGATCTGATCGCTTATTATAAATAACAATGTTAGTTTCTAATAGGTAATCAAATAGACACTCACCGCGGACATTAGTATCGCTGCTGCCCCGTGCGACATTATGAGCGTTAACTACACTATCCATGAAGAGAGTGTGGTTTTCCTTTTCGGACTGAACGATCACTCTACGTACATTGTCTGAACGTCGAGGTCCCATAATTCACAAAGAAACTAACAGATGGCCCACCCTTTTTATATTACTTCAGTTCACTGGAACAATTCGTATAAAATCCGACTATTTCGTATTTGGAAAACGAAAATAAAAAAATCGTGACTTGCTAAATAATACTGTTGTTACTTATGACAAAGTGGTACTAAAGCAAAATCCATCGTTTGATAGTTTCAAAACTTCTGGTACCAATAAAGTGTACCCCTGCACAGCTTTTCTGCATCTGGGTATAAGCCAGTTGCTTCCAGTTCTGAAGTGCATTTGCATTCCGACATTTTGATGAACGGTAAGAGAGGCTCTTATACCAAAAATTAGTAGGCATGATAACTCCTTCCCCAAGAGTTTCAGACCCAAAAGTTTGTCTTGTTCAACCGTACAACCCGTTCCAAAATTGTTCGAGAATGGAAGAGCTCCTTGAATTTGATTGTAGGACTAAACGCTTGGCTCTTTTCTGGGTCCCAGGTAACACTGGAATTGAGGAGAATGAGCCCTCCCTAAATCTGCTTTGGTTCTACACTCGTCCTCGGCTAAGGCCTTTATTGACAATTAGGACGGGTTCTCCAAGATCAGGCAAACTAAATGAAAGCTCCGAACGTTTGTACGAAACCAGGGATATTCTTGATGTCTCTCAGGATAAAGCCTGTGTACAACTATTGGTGTTCTTACCGTTTCTTTTTGTTACGTATCTAAGTGTGGTAGACTTGAGTGATAATTGTATAATTTCATTTCTAATTGTCCTGTCTTAGCTCGGATCAGATGACAGTTCTTTGGTGCTGATACTGTTAGCTCCTCATCACTTCGAAAGCCGAAAAAAATTCCAGTAATATACATACATACATACATACATACATACATAGGTAATACTGTGTCTTGCTTCCTGGTAGTACAATGGGTGAGTTGCGTCTAAGATAAAGATG
Organism: Xylota sylvarum; assembly: GCA_905220385.1. NCBI lineage: Eukaryota > Metazoa > Arthropoda > Insecta > Diptera > Syrphidae > Xylota > Xylota sylvarum. Next base: position 63,269,025 of record LR999958.1, on the reverse strand, counting down.
GCAAGTGGTAAATGAAAATACTCCACTGAAACACTTAGACGCAATGGGTCCATTGTATGAACTTTCTTAAAAGATAGTATTTAGATAGGCTTTCAAAAGCAATTATAAACTGTAACCCACCTTGTTTAAAGATTTTCCTTCAGTTTATACAAAGTATGTACATATGAGCATATGTATAACATACAAAGGTTAATAGTACTTAATTTATTTACTTAAAATATTACTTATTTCATAAATTTTATTGAATTTCTCTTGAGTAGCATTAGAATTTATTTATTCGAAACGTCCATCAACCTAAACATGAAGCTCCCTTCTAACTTACATAATATGAGCGTCCAAGATAAAAGCGTGCCCATTACATTCCTTCCATTAAGCAGGTATATAACATACAAAGACATTTTCAAAAAAAAAAAAAAATGTCTCCTATAACACAGGCAACGCTCTTCACCTGGAATCTAAATTAAATGTTTAGTAATCTAAAAGAAACCGAATATCTCCATGAGTACAAAATACGTACGTGCCAAACACGAATAACATAACGAGACAATAATTCTGAATATTATATTCAAGAAGGAATCAGTATTTTGGGTGCTTGGATTTTTATAGCCAACTCCTTTGGATGATATAACTGTATACTGTGGTTACCATGGAAGGGTGGTATTCATTCAGTTTCGATGCCATCGTTTGATGGGATATTTTCCCCAAGGGACTCCTACACAATTTCTATAAAATCACTTTAAGTGTCCTTTAAAGGCAATAGAGATGGTTTCCTTCATTTCGTTGGCACTTTGAAGGGCATATCCTGATATTAATTTTCAATTTGCAATAAGAAATTGAAAATTCTACAGGGCTAACCAAGAGGTCCTTTTGTGGTGGTTTCTTTGTTTTCTTCTTTCTTATACTTATATACCTATCCGTGTATATACCAAACCTCTATTGGCGTCAGGGGTTGTAATGATAATCTTAAAATTTCAATTTACTTTGAACGGCTTTAGTTATGAGCTCTCTTACTTTGCTGACAGCTAATCAGCGTTAATTTTGAAGTTGATTTAATAGAATAAATAATAGAAATATGTACATTAATGCGATTTTAGTGTTTATTTAGGAATAAATTAGAAAATTAGAACCACATTAATGGGGTTGGGATGATAAGTTTATCTACATATGTACATACATATGTATAATAAGAAGAGCACATGTTTTACAACAGATAATCACTATTTGCATTTAAGGTTGAACCATGTCCTACTCCCTTCAGGAAAGTCCTCCTCCAACCACCATAATTATTGTTCTACATGCAATGTTAGTGTTTGATTTTCCCTACTTCTTCATAATGAGGTCAAAAAAATTGTATGGCTTTACTCTCATATGATGATTTCATAAGGCAAACAGAATACAGCTAATGCTGATTAATGGTGGGTCAGGCACTTAGCCTTAGGGTGTGAGGATATAAAATGGAAGAAGAACCGGTCGCCGAAGGAAAAATCGGCAGAGAGCAGCCGAAGTGTGCGGCGATTGGGGTTGAATTAAAGTAAATTGAGACACATATGTACATACATGGGAAACGAATACGGCGTCTCCTAACCTAAGCGTATTACATGCCCTAAAATCAATAAGTGGATACAGAACTTTAATAAATAAGAGGATCTTAATCAAGATTAAATGTAATGAACTCCGCAAACGAAATAAGGACATAGACCTTGGGATCGGACGTAGTGTTTTCGGACATGATCATGAATCGTTTGAACAAATTGATCAAGTTGTAATCAAGCATAATCTATCATATCAATGATAATTGCTAATTTAAATATCCAACTAGGCTAAGATCCGATAAGTAAAAGCGCTCTGGCAAGTCGCACACTTTCATATCTTCACTAAATTATACTTACTTACTTAACGGGCTCCCGACCCGTGAAGAGTCTCTGCCTGAGACACAGCAGCCTTCCACTCTCTTCGATCCCGGGCACGCTGCTTCCAGTTATCTAGACCAAGCGCTCTGGCATCCGCGATAGCTTGATCCTTAAAACGGAGGTTCGGTCTTCCTTGTCTTCTCGAACCTGGGGGCTGTGATTCGAAGATCCTCTTTGCTGGAGCATTATTGTCCATTCGCTCGATGTGGCCGAGCCAGTGTAGTCGACGTGTTTTGGCTTTTTGGACTACATCCACATCCTGGTACAGCTCATAGAGTTCGCGGTTATATCTTCTCCTCCATTCGCCCTCCTCGCATACGGGACCGAATATGCGACGAAGAATTTTTCTTTCGAAAGTGTTCAAAATCTGCTCTCCTTTCCTGCTTATCGTCCAACACTCGGCTCCATACAGCAGAACTGGCAGGATCAAAGTTTTGTAGAGCAAACATTTCGTCTTCCGAGTTAGGAGTTTTGACCCCATTTGTTTCGCCAAACCGAAGTAGCAGCGGTTTCCTAGGGTAAGTTTTCGTCGAATCTCAACTAAGTTGTCATTCGTGGAGTTGATATTTACTCCGAGGTAGGTAAACTCCTTAACCACTTCGAAGTTACTGTTGCCAACAGTGACGTTTTGTCCTAGGCGGTGGACAGATGCTTCTTTGTTTGTTGACAACATGTACTTGGTTTTGTCCTCATTCACTTCAAGGCCAACTCGTTTCGCTTCTTCTTCAATTGCCGTAAAAGCCTCTAACACGGCGCGCTGGGAGCGACCGATGATGTCGATGTCGTCTGCGTATCCCAGCAACTGGACAGATTTGTTGAAGATAGTGCCTTCCGTGTTTACACCTGCCCTGCGCACTATCTGTTCCAGCACAAGATTGAAGAAGTCACATGATAGCGCATCCCCTTGCCGAAATCCGGTGCATGTTTGGAATAGTTCAGAGGAACTGCTGCCGAATTGCACGTTGCACCGCGTGTTATCCAGCGTCACGCGGCACAGCTGGATCAGTTTAGCCGGGATCCCGAATTCGGCCATCGCCTTGTAGAGCTCAAGACGATGAATGCTATCATATGCGGCTTTAAAGTCGATGAAGAGATGGTTAGTCTCGACTTGAAATTCGTTGGTCTTTTCCAGGATTTGCCTTAGTGTGAAAATTTGGTCGATCGTCGATCTGCCGGGCCGGAAGCCACACTGGTACGTGCCAATTAGTGTGCTGCAGAAGGGCTTCAGACGTTCACACAGTACGTTGGATAGGATCTTATATGCGACATTAAGCAGGGATATGCCTCGGTAGTTCTTACAAGACATAGGATCGCCTTTCTTGAAGATGGGGCATATAGAGCTGATAGTCCAGTCATCGGGCATGACTTCATCCACCCATACTTGGTTGATGACTTGGTGCATGCACCCCACCAAAGCATCACCACCATGTTTGAAAAGCTCTGCTGGTAGACCATCAGAGCCGGCGGCCTTGTTGTTCTTCAGCTTTTTGATAGCTGAGCCGACCTCTTCAAAACTAGGAGGGGGAATGGATTCTTCATTGACTGGATGCGGGTTCTCTTCTTGCCCTATCACTCTCTCTACCTGCCCATTAAGTAGCTGCTGGAAATGCTGATTAAAGACATCTACTATTCCCTGTGCTTCGGTGACTAGGTTTCCTTCACTGCTTCGAAGAGCCTGCGTTCCGGGCTTGAAGCCAGCTGCCAGTTGCTTGGCTTTCCTGAAAAACATCCGGATGTTGTTCCTATCGCGGGACTCTTCGATATCCTTGAGCTGGGAGGCTGCGTGGGCCCTTTCTAAATTATATGAAACCAAAAAATTCTAATAAGATCAAAAATTTAGATATTCAGATTGTCTAACTTCCACTAGTTTTTGGGGTCGTTTCCATAAAAAAACCGATTTTATTGAAACTGTACATACATGTAACATCCTCAAACGTGCGAAGTTATCGTCGTATTTCAGTATGAATATTTATTTCAAGCTCAATTTGCAAGTGCTCAAGGATCTATTTGTTCGAAATTTGGCTGTCTTTAGCTGGAAGTGATAGAGACAAAACTCATGGACTATTCCACGTGATTTGGGAAGCTTTGCCACAGAAAGCAAACCTGAATACAGATTATTTGAAAATTCGCATCTCCGCGTTAAATCCAGAGTTTTGAAAAATTCATCAGATTAGTTGAATGTTATAAAAAAATGTTTTGTATTCAGAAATTTTAATAGAAATCCCCATGAGCATGTATGTAGGTCCAGAGGCGCTGGCGGATCAGCCATCATTATCAGTCGGGCGAACAAGTAAGAACTTTTCAGATTGCAGTAAAAGATCAAAACGTAGAAGATTAACACAGTTGTTAAAGGTGGATGATTCTACCGTTAATAATTAATAATTCAAAAATCTTTCTCCGAATATATTAAATGGGGTTTTGATGGCAGCACAGGGCATAGCGAATAACTTAACTTGACTTTTTCGATGTTAATTGTTTTTAAAATAAGTTTAAATGTATTTAGAATTAATTTAGAAATGTATGTACGTTATTTTTCGACGCAAATATATATATTTTTTTTCTTATTGTTTATTTATATCCTTAATGTGTACATGCTTATACATGTAACCCAAAAATAAAGTTTTTGAAGTCATATCGCACGTTTTATCAATTAATACCGACTTACTTAATAAGCGGAACCATTGCTATGTACCGAAAGAGAAGTCGCCGACTAGATGGAGCAAAACTTATAACGGATTCAGAATCAGCGCCCCAAAATTAGTCTAGAATCAATTCATTTTATTTGTTTTTTAGAGAGCATGTAATTATGACCGCCTTTGTTCGAGAGTGGGAGCACTGTGCAATATTATATCACCGCTCCCTCGTCGCTGCTCCTTGAAGATCGTGGCAGGCACTAATGTTCATTTATTAGGTGGGTCATAAGGTCACACGCTTTTTTATGTGGACTTATGTCCCGAAGAGTTGGATCAAGAGTCCATAATTCGATTGCGGATTTATGTTTCACTGAACTGGGACATTATGCAGTCATATCTTATGGACTTACGTGCACTTATTTTTATAAAAGACTATTTTAAGTATGTCACAACAATTTCATTCACTGTAGATGCATGCAAATGAGTTAGCTCACTCCCACAAATTACCTGTACCAAATATTCAACTTTCCATCCCCATCAGGGGAACCCCCAAAAAAGCAGTTTTGTAGATCTCCATGCAATAAGACTAGACCAAAATATAAAGTACCAAAAATCTTGTTTTTGTCTAGTTTAGGAGATATCCGAAGTCTACAAAACTGAGTTCTTAGATCTTGGCGCTTTGGAAACAATAGTATCCCCCATGCAACATATCTACAGTCGATATTCCATCAAGCAGTAGCCGATAGTATACCTCTACCTGAATAGTATACTGCAGTGATAAAGTGATGTGATTTTAGGAAATTTTACCATCTGAATAAATTTCAAGATGCACTGGATTAAGAAAATTTCAGTCTGCTGTAAAGGTTAACATACTTGCGGTCGCATTTCCACACCACCTATGAGGTATGCATTTTGGTGCGTTAACTGATTTTTTGACTTATGTTCAGTTTCCCCAGTAGGCCTATTGCACCAGACTAGAAAAATAAAAAGTGTTAATACCTATAGAAATATGTAACGAAAAAAATGTAAAATGTATTAATATATAGATATAATACATATGTATGTAATATATATGAAAAATATATATATTTATTAAAAGAAAAATTAATAAGAAATAACAAAGTAACAAGAACAATAAATTAACATACATATTATGTACAAGTACAAGGTAAATTAATACAATAAACAAATATATATTTACAAGTGCGAGATTGTGTTCTGAAAATTAGGTGCATTTCCCCATTAATAATTTTTAAGGCAAATTAATTCGCGCGCTAATGAAATATTTCACAACAAAACGCTGTTCTAAGTTCTCACAATAGGCGTAGGAGGGAAAGGCTTATACGTACATACATACCACTGCTGTTGGAATGTTGAGAAAAAGTCTTACAAAATCCATCCTCGAGATTCCGAATGTAGTCGACAAAGTCTCTCTGTGGTGCTAGGAAGTTACAGTTTTCGTATTGCTTAAGAAATGTGAAATATAACCCCTAGACAGGTATAACTTTCATATCACTTTCGGAAAAGCCAACCGCAAACATAATGTGAAACTGTTTTATTTCATCAAACCAACAGCACGATGTTATTGGGAAGATTTATCTCGATATCACTCGTCACACTTTTCCTCGCTGTTTGCAGCCACTCGGTGTTTTTAACCAAATCGTGGCTTTGTAAAGTTTCAATTTGGTGAGTCTCGACTCTTTCGCAGTTTTCAGCAATCACGTCTTTGAGGTATTGGATATTCAGAGCTTTTGGAATGCACCTGCGAATTGCAAACAAGTAAGACGTCTGTTATTCCCCAGGATATGCTGATATCTCCGAAAAAATGTTTCAAACAATCCTGGTTCAGATGCCTAGTGAGTATATACTCAAATTGGCACCCGTGTTGGTGTTGCCACAGCGAAAATAAGGAAGATATGTTAAGCAACCAGCTTTTATATAAAAAACATTTGCTGCTTACATCTTTACCCTTAGGATCTAGAACTTTCATGAAAAGCAAAAGAAATTTCCTCGCTTTATGTAAAACCCTTTGCGTATTTCACTTTCTAAAAATGCTATTTTTAATTCTTGGGACTGTCTAAGTGTTGACGTATTAAAAATATCAAACAGTTTGTTGAAGAATTGTGCAAATTCCGCGTGGCATCTACTGTTTCGGAGCCATTTATACGTTTAAACACCCGCTGAAACCGCTGTGCTCAGTACGTGAGTTGATTGACCGTATATGCGCCTCCGTCAGTTTTCGGGTCTAATCTGGTTCTTAGAGTCGACGTTATAGATCCTCACAATGTCACTCCAAACAGCTGTCCTCCGCTCATTGTACACAATGTTGTTGTTCAAAAGACAATAACATGTGCTCTTCAATAAATGAGAAACACCGTACATATAAAAAATTCGTTGGTTATTCACCAGGTAATATGGGTTATCCACAATGCGGGCTAGGCCTCTGAAATTGGAGCCTTGGTCGACAATAAAATGCTAGAAATGCTAGTTAGAAATGATTTTACACCTGTAGAGTTTCTATTGTTTTGAAAGGAATATTTGTTATTTTATGGTACTGGTATGCGGAAAGTAGTAGGATATTGGATGTTTCCACATCCTTGCAACTCCTTGGCCCATTAAGACCAATACGTTGCATTCAGGTTAGCATGAGTGGTTCTCGCCTGGACTGAAATCCTCGAGTCCGATGATGGTGCCACTCTTCTGATTGCAGTCTAAGTGGGCTTTTAACGACATTTCGTCTACCAACATTGAACAGTATCTACAGATACTTGGAAATTGACTTAATTTCAATTCTAAGCTCCTCACATTAAACTCAATATTGCCTGGTGTTTTTGGCTAGGCTGAAATAAAAGATTTTAGAGTTGCACAGCAGGAAGATTAAGTATTGGTCTTAAGTGTCGACACCCTATGGGAGAGATGAAGTATATTGAGAGAGCCAAGGTTTTCGCTTCGTTATTGTACCTTCAGTGCTTCACGCCTGTTAAAATTTTTCAGGCTATTGAAAACTAAATTCTTGAAGGTATCTACCAAGGTGTCTATTTTTTCTTTTATTTTATTTTGGTTTTGTAATTTAACAAGCTCATTTTGCAAGAACATAATCTTAGTCTTTGCTTCTCACTATTTTAGTAATTTCAGTGTTCTTTTTTCCTTAGTGTTCCCCGAGTTTGGTCTAAAAGATCTTTGTACTTTACCCATTTTGGCGTCAGTGTTCTTTATAAACTGACTAGACTAATTGTAAATCCACTTTTGCAGTTTCGTATTTCTGAAGTTCTTCAAATTTTCTAGTTATAATAAGGAGCATATAAATTGGAATTACTTACTATTATTAACTGTCTAAATACATAGATAGCTTTTTTTATTTAAAAATAAAATAAATTGGATTTTTCTATCTGCTATCTGTAAGCAAATGTGTTGAAGAGACGGAACTGTTTTTTTATGTGAAGTGCTGTATTTGGCTTTTGCCATACTTTTGTTTGTGCATCTCGCCCAAAAATACTACTATACTATACATATGTGAGCTTACACTCGATTTTTACACGACAAACAGTGTGGGATGCACAGTAAAATTTTCAAATGAGTGCAGTTTACCCGCAAGTTTTATGGAACTCTGTTTCGGATTTACCTCAACTTTCCGCACTATCTTCCTTTGCATCCTATCATCTACATAGATTCTTCGGCTGTCCGCTTCTTGGCTTGCTATCATAATTTCCCGTGTCATTATAGTGTTTTAGGGTAGTCTGAATCTGAATTATGCCTTATATTATCTAGAGTTTCGCCAATTTTCGCACTCGACTTGTTCTTGTTTTTAAGTTTTATGACGATTGTTCGCACTTCATTTATGATTTCTTCTCTGCCAGTCATTTTATCTCAAAAAAAGCTTACAAAATAAAAATAAATTAAATTTTCTTCTCTACTAGCGTCCTCTGCACAACTCAACTACGAATAATCCTTTAGCTGTTTCCATTCGCTAACGGTATTTTCAATCGGTTTTGCTTCGTATGTAGACTTTTGTGACATGGTGTATATGTGTGTATAAATAATTCACAGAAGAAAGTGTTGTTCTCAAAAAGTATATGACAAAAGACAAGTCGGTACATTCTGTTTTGTTTTAGTTTATTGCTACCACATGTACCCTAAAGAAACTAGCCTTTATATGTATATTTAAAATAATCAGGAAATTTTTACAAATACATACATAGTTCTTAATGCATACATACAGTATACATATGTATGTATGTACTTGAGTAAAGACACTTCTATGTCTAGACAATATCATTTAAAAGAAGAAAAAAAGAGTCGTAATATTTGAATTTCTAATTTGTTCTCTTTTTTCGCACAGAAATCTCAAAACTCACACAATCACTACTAACTAATAACCTCAATTAAGTTTCACCTATCATACACACATTTCCTATAACCACACATTTTCTGCTTTGTTATTCGACCTAATGCAAATGCTTAAATAAAAACAAATGCGATCAGACCTCCCAAATTATTTTACAATCCATGACGGAAACACCACGTCACATACATATGTATGTACATACATATATTTACACACGAACATTGCCCTATTTTGAAAAAGCCAGCTCTCGATCAGCGCAGTAATTTTTTCCTAATGCAATTTTTCATTTTGACCAAATAATTTATAGAAGAGTCTAAAAGAAGATTTTACGACCAAATATGGAACTAATGAACATTTCAGTCTCCAAATGCGAATGCTTAAAAGTTTAGCATGAGATGAAATTCCTGAGTACTTCAATGCATTGAGTAATCAATTTTGCGTTCCTGTTGTTCATGTGCTTAACAAACACAACTTAGATTACCAAGAATACAAAATAAAGTTGAGTCTTTGCATAGAAGGCTAAAAGTTTTAGTGGAAAGGCCACGCATTGGTCTATACAAATGAATTGAAATTTTAGGAAATGAGTCTTCCATTCTTCGTACCATAGAGAGTGGGCAAAATTTTAAGAGAAAAATATTTTAAAAATCATTATTCTATGGAGCTGATGGTTGGATGCTGTAGAAATAGGGTAGGCACTGACTGGCGTCAACCTGGCGACGTCCAGTGTTGTAACTGTTACTGCGCATCAATTGTGCTTATTTTACCTCCTAGTGGTAGCCATCGGGTACTGGTTGGTGTCCATCCGGACCCGACTTGCTAAACTTATAAGCGCGAGTGTTGACCAAGAGAAAATTGCAGCACTATAAATACGACAGCGGACGAACTCTCTCGATGGAGTCAACGGTGGCGTTAAAGCTTCAAACGGAAGCACAACACTTTATCTGGGCTACTTCGACATATTCGGAGCTCAGGCCGATAAAGATTTCCAAGAATAAGTCAGGTTTTTGGAAAAGAGATGGTGGCGGATGAGCCCTTATTGGGCCAACGGCAGCGCTCATATCCCCGAAGCGGGATACTGACTTCGGTTTAAAACCGGCCCCTCGTCCTAGGGGTTTCAAAAAATGGAACTGGCCCTCCAGGTTGGGGGTTGTGCCGTCGGGGTAACTTCCTTACCACGTAAAAAAAATTTAGTTATGAGAGAGACACAAGCCTCGGATAATGGACCCCCTCATTTAATACCACGACCCGGAACGTACACGGACTATGATATAAGAGTATGCACCTGGAATGTACGTACACTGTACACTCCTGGTGCTATTCAAAAACTTGAATCTGTCCTCACGCGGTACAAGGCAGATATTACCGCGATCCAGGAGATACGATGGATAGGATCAGGTATGCAAAAACGGAAAAATTGCGACATTTATTACAGCTGCCACAAAAGACTGCACATGTTAGGATGCGGATTCGTCGTGGGAAATCGGCTACGCTCAATGATAATTGACTTTAAGCCGATCAGCGATCGCCTGGCTGTGATCCGCATCAAGGCTACATTTCAAAACATCAGCATAATATGTGCACACGCCCCTACCGACGAAGCTGAAGACTCTATCAAGGAGGAGTTTTATGACCTCCTGGACGGAGCCTACGGAGCCTGTCCGGAGTATGATGTCAAAATCATACTCGGGGACTTCAATGCCAAAATCGGTAAGGAAAACATCTTCGGCGGATTAGTTGGAAAGCACAGCCTCCACGACACGACAACAGACAACGGCTTCCGGCTAATCGATTTTGCAGCAGCTCGTAATACGGTGATAAGTAGCACTAGGTTTCCAAGACTACGAATCCACACAGCAACCTGGCGCTCTCCAGATGGTCGAACCGCCAACCAAATCGACCACGTGCTAATAGATGCGAGGCACGCATCCAACATTCTGAATGTGCAAACGTTCAGAGGGGCAAACGTCGACTCTGACCATTTTCTTGTTGCAGCTAAGTTCAGAGCTCGACTATCCAATGAGAAGAAGCTGCAGACCGCCCAGAAAAAGAAATTCAACGTTGGAAGCCTTAGCACGTCTGGAGTAGCCAGAGCCTACAGGGATCGCCTGAGTGAGAGACTCTCCGCTGTGCATTCACCATCCACAAACGCCAACAATCTGTGGAACCAGTATCGCGACATCATCAAAGGGGTAGCAGAGACCACCATAGGCTACCAGCCACCACCCAAAAAGAGCCCTTGGTATGATGATGAATGCGTACGCCGGAAAAAGGTGACAGAAAATGCACACTTGCAAGCGCTGCAACGCAAAACAAGGGCAGCGAGAGAAGAGTATCGAACCAGAAGAAGGGAGGAGAAGAAGATACTGCGTAAGAAGAAAAGGGCCCACGCAGCCTCCCAGCTCAAGGATATCGAAGAGTCACGCGATAGGAACAACATCCGGATGTTTTTCAGGAAAGCCAAGCAACTGGCAGCTGGCTTCAAGCCCGGAACGCAGGCTCTTCGAAACAGTGAAGGAAACCTAGTCACCGAAGCACAGGGAATAGTAGATGTATTTAAGCAGCATTTCCAGCAGCTACTTAATGGGCAGGTAGAGAGAGTGATAGGGCAAGAAGAGAACCCGCATCCAGTCAATGAAGAATCCATTCCCCCTCCTAGTTTTGAAGAGGTCGGCTCAGCTATCAAAAAGCTGAAGAACAACAAGGCCGCCGGCTCTGATGGTCTACCAGCAGAGCTTTTCAAACATGGTGGTGATGCTTTGGTGGGGTGCATGCACCAAGTCATCAACCAAGTGTGGGTGGATGAAGTCATGCCCGATGACTGGACTATCAGCTCTATATGCCCCATCTTCAAGAAAGGCGATCCTATGTCTTGTAAGAACTACCGAGGCATATCCCTGCTTAATGTCGCATATAAGATCCTATCCAACGTACTGTGTGAACGTCTGAAGCCTTTCTGCAGCACACTAATCGGCACGTACCAGTGTGGCTTCCGGCCCGGCAGATCGACGATCGACCAAATTTTCACACTAAGGCAAATCCTGGAAAAGACCAACGAATTTCAAGTCGAGACTCACCATCACTTCATCGACTTTAAAGCCGCATATGATAGCATTCATCGTCTTGAGCTCTACAAGGCGATGGCCGAATTCGGGATCCCGGCTAAACTGATCCAGCTGTGCCGCGTGACGCTGGATAACACGCGGTGCAACGTGCAATTCGGCAACAGTTCCTCTGAACTATTCCAAACATGCACCGGATTTCGGCAAGGGGATGCGCTATCATGTGACTTCTTCAATCTTGTGCTGGAACAGATAGTGCGCAGGGCAGGTGTAAACACGGAAGGCACTATCTTCAACAAATCTGTCCAGTTGCTGGGATACGCAGACGACATCGACATCATCGGTCGCTCCCAGCGCGCCGTGTTAGAGGCCTTTACGGCAATTGAAGAAGAGGCGAAACGTGTTGGCCTTGAAGTGAATGAGGACAAAACCAAATACATGTTGTCAACAAACAAAGAAGCATCTGTCCACCGCCTAGGACAAAACGTCACTGTTGGCAACAGTAACTTCGAAGTGGTTAAGGAGTTTACCTACCTCGGAGTAAATATCAACTCCACGAATGACAACTTAGTGGAGATTCGACGAAGACTTACCCTAGGAAACCGCTGCAACTTCGGTTTGGCGAAACAAATGGGGTCAAAACTCCTAACTCGAAAGACGAAATGTATGCTCTACAAAACTTTGATCCTGCCAGTTCTGCTGTATGGAGCCGAGTGCTGGACGATAAGCAGGAAAGCAGAGCAAATACTGAACACTTTCGAAAGAAAAATTCTTCGTCGGATATTCGGTCCCGTATGCGAGGAGGGCGAATGGAGGAGAAGATATAACCGCGAACTCTATGAGCTGTACCAGGATGTGGATGTAGTCCAAAAAGCCAAAACACGTCGACTACACTGGCTCGGCCACATCGAGCGAATGGACAATAATGCTCCAGCAAAGAGGATCTTCGAATCACAGCCCCCAGGTTCGAGAAGACAAGGAAGACCGAACCTCCGTTTTAAGGATCAAGCTATCGCGGATGCCAGAGCGCTTGGTCTAGATAACTGGAAGCAGCGTGCCCGGGATCGAAGAGAGTGGAAGGCTGCTGTGTCTCAGGCAGAGACTCTTCACGGGTCGGGAGCCCGTTAAGTAAGTAAGTATTCTATGGAGCTTCTGGAAGTTTTGACATATTGTTTAGGCCAAGGCATACAACGTGCCAAAGAATCACGTTCAAAAAAGTCGGTCAAAGGTACTCAACTTATCTATGCAAATAAGTGGTGTTACACAGTCCGTCCAACAATACATCCATTTATTGTCCTTAGCTTTAGAAATAAAATAGAAGACTACTTCGACGACTCAAGTTTTTCCAATCCAAGATGTTTGTTTTGATTTGACGACTTCGCAAAATTGATGATCTCTATTTTTCCCTTAAAGTCCGCCATTTCTTTATTAAAGTCATATTTTCTTTCTGTTTAGATAAAAAGTAAATGAATCAGTACAATGAAAATATTCATGTCATACTAACATATGTATAATACATTTCCAATAGAAAACATACAGAAAAGCTACAATCCGTCTGGAACGGATCGTCTAATACCCTATCCTCCTCTCTATAAAGTGGGCGTGGCCAATTTGCATTTCGTACTCAAATATGGCTATAACCTCGAACGTTTGAGGATGTTACATATAAAATTTTATCAAAATCTGTTTTTTTATGAAAACGCGCCCAAAAAGTGGGCGTGGCCAAAACTGTTCTATGGGTGAATTGTAGGGAATCTGAATACCTAAATATTTGGACTTAAGAAAATTTTTCGGTTTCATATAATTTAGTGAAGTTATAAAAAAGTAAGCGTGGCAGTGGGCGGATGTAAAAAAATTTTACACTTCTACTGTATCTTTTCGTCAGAAGCCCAGATATGAAATTTCAGCAACCTAGTTAAAAATTTAAGGCCCAAAAATCGGTTTTATGATGCAAACGCCCCCAAAAAGTGGGCGTGGCCAAAACTTTTGTATAAGTGAATTGTAGGGATTCTGAATACCTAAATATTTGGACTTAACAAAATTTTTCGGTTTCATATAATTTAGTGAAGTTATAAAAAAGTAGGCGTGGCAGTGGGCGGATGTAAAAAAATTTTACACTTCTACTGTATCTTTTCGTCAGAAGCCCAGATATGAAATTTCAGCAACCTAGTTAAAAATTTAAGGCCCAAAAATCGGTTTTATGATGCAAACGCCCCCAAAAAGTGGGCGTGGCCAAAACTTTTGTATTAGTGAATTGTAGGGATTCTGAATACCTAAATATTTGGACTTAACAAAATTTTTCGGTTTCATATAATTTAGTGAAGTTATAAAAAAGTAGGCGTGGCAGTGGGCGGTTTTAAAAAATTTTTACACTTGTACTGTATCTTTTTCTCAGAAGCCCAGATATGAAATTTCATCGTCCTAGCTCAAAATTTAAGGCCCAAAAAGCGGTGACATACGGACGGTCATCGCTCAATCGATTTCGCTATTGATGCTGATCACGAATATATATACTTTATAGGGTCTATCTCGATTATTTCTCTATGTTCCAAATATGTGTCATACTTAATATACCCTTAGGCGCCCACTGCCACGCCCACTTTTTCATAACTTCACTAAATTATATGAAACCGAAAAATTTTGTTAAGACCAAATATTTGGGTATTTAGATTCCCTACAATTCACCTATAGAACAGTTTTGGCCACGCCCACGCGTTATCATCAAAAAACCTATTTTGATAAAATTTGACATGTAACATCCTCAAACGTTCGACATTATAGCTATATTGGATAACAAAATGCAATTTGGCCACGCCCACTTTATAGAGAGGAGGATAGGGTATCATACGATCCGTTCCAGACGGATTGTAGCTTTTCTGTATGTTTTTACCTTACTAAAACATAAACTAAAATTCTGATTACCGTATACTGAAAGCAATCTCTGTTAAATGCCAAAGACAACAACTGGCATATTCTTACCGTCTGAATTCTGTTTCTCTTGATACAAATGTGTGTGTATATGCACTGATTGTACACACAGTGATCTGTAACAGAAACTGCTGGGTTTTCTTTTCAACCAAAGGAGAGGAAAAGAAGAAAAACATCGCTCTTTTGTTTGTACAGAAGCGCGACAAATATAATATTCCACCAGTTGAATATTTTAGAGCTGAGAGTATATTTTTTTCTGAAAAGTAATCGCATATGAAAATGGAATATTTGTTCTCAAAAAGAATATTTAGATAATAATATATTCTCCGTAAATAAGAACTATATAGTAGTCTTCCCTTCACACAATTTTATTGCTCGTAAATCGAGAAAAGTGGGCGTGGTAGTTCCAAAACATTGTACGCCACATCTTTGCATTAGTGATACATCTCTTGTGGGCGCCGTGGCTCAAGTGGTTAGTGCGTTGGACTACGGAGCGAGGGGTTCCAGGTTCAATCCCCAAACAACACCTTAAATTACTTTCACGGCCCCACCTCTCGCGAGCGTCTGACAAACATCCGCGAGTAAAACTGCCATGAAAAAAGCTTCTCAAAACTGACGTTCGGATCCGGCATTAAACAGTAAGCCCCTTCCATTCGTATGAAGAATATAATACGCACAACACGAGTGATTGTGAGAAGCTAGGCCCTGGGTCCCATGGACCTGTTGCGCCAAAAATTTGTATTTTTGATACATCCCTTAGATATTAATTTTAAGCCTTATCGCTAAACAAATTACGGAGAAATTGCTAATTTTGAAAACTACCGTCATACGTATGTATATGTACATATGTACATGCCATCTGATAGGATATGGAAGATATATTCAGGATCGAACTAAAAAAAACAACGCGTGCATAAAAAATTGTAAAGCGATTCATCTGAACTTTTAAAACAGAAATGGGTATATCTATATATCTGGAACAAATGTGCCTTTGAAAGAACCAGGACCTATGACTGGAAGTGTTCCTTCTCCATCAGGCTCGTATAATGATGTTCAAATTGATCGTAGAAACGAAACAAATATTCATCCTTCGCAGGAAGACAACAATGGACCACCAATTGAAAATGATATGATTGAAGATGGGGATACGCAGACAGCAGTTAATAATAACTCCATTGATTCAAATACTGCTGCCCCTACTTCTTCTAGGAGATCGAGGCAAAGAAAGACAATGTTACAGGATGACTTTTTCGCCATTGAAAACTCATTAGTTTTCTTCCTGTGATGAAGAATATGAATGAAACTCAAAAGCTAGAATTTTGTGTCAAAATGAGTCAACTCGCTTATGAAATCGAAACAAAAAATTCATTAACCGCCTGGGTCAATCAACATTATAGATGAAGAAACGGTTTCTTCTCCAGTAAACCCTTCGCAAGTAAAGCCGACAAACATTTCGCAACCAACACAAGTAGAACTCAAATCGGTAAATGTTTAGATAAAAGGGACTTTCCACCGATGATAAAATTTGATAAAATATGTATTAGAATGTTCTAGAGGGGATTGTTGGGTCGCAAACGAATAGTTTACGAGATATTGATTTAAAACATCCCCATCCCTCACTATACAATAAACAATAGAACAATAATCACTATACGGACGGTCTTCGGTTTCACATGCCGGTGCTCAGAACATCACACTTTTGGTATGAACAATTTGAGTCTGTACATGTGCTTTTTAATTAAAGGCATCAATAAAAGTCTTATTTTTTTGTTAAATTTAATTGCGTTGTAGTGCTTTTATTTTTACCCATTTATATTAGATTTTTCTAAATTTTGATTAAATTGTGTGTGAAATAAATAAATCAATATTTTCAATAAATTTTAGTCAAAATTATAATGGAAAAGTAGTCAACTTAACTTTATCGCACAAAATGGCTTGATTATATGAGCACTAAACTTGCTGACTTCTCACAAACAACTACGCACTATATTCAACACAATTTTTGTTTTCCTCTACATCCTGTGGCTTAATTATATGAGCATAAGTGTATATTTACATAATATGCTTTCGGTGATGTAAACACGGAAGTCCAGTTGGGTCATGCTGACAGATTTTTTCTTCTTCTTGTCTTGGTTTATGATCTACAGCCACCGTACAACATGAATGTGTACAAATATCAGTCAGACGAGCACAAATTCCAAACCTCTTTTATATGTACATACTTTTTACGAATGAACTCCTTCGTATATTTCAAAGAAGTACAGTATTTGCTTACGCAGACGACATAGCTATCGTTGTCAAGCATGAGTGCCTCAAAACCGCGACTACGCTAATGCAGCATGAGCTCGACAAATTTGCAAGATGACAACGGTTTGGTAATCAACGCCGACAAAACCAAACTTATGCATATTCGCACAGCTTTCCAGCGTGATGGAAGTGCAATAAATATTTTTCTGCAAAACGATGGATGTTCTACAACAGGAAGAAGGCAGGTAGTTGAGGTGGTCAAAACAATGAAATATGTACCTTGGAATCATAATTGACTACCGCTTCATATGGCAAGACCACATCAGCAAACTTAGGTCAAACCTAAAAAGTGCTATGTTTGCAATGGTACATCTGAAAAGATACACTTCTATCGAAGTTCAAAAGCAGGTTTATTACTCGCTAGTGAAATCCAGATTAAGATACGGGGTTCTAGCATGGGGCAATGCTTCTGAATCGCATTTAAACAAACTTATGAGTATCCAAAGGCGACTGGTAAAAACAATTAATGCTAATAATTTTTACTTCAAGGTTTTAGATGTAAAAGGTATCTGCAAAATGACGGCAACCTTAGAATACTACGATGACTTTCATTTTCAACAATCAATTCAACACAACTTAAACACACAAAGACGAGCACAAGGACTCCTTAAAATTCCAGACATGTTTAACATATACGGCCGAAGACAACTCAGCTTTATAATACCAATTATACTGAAGAAATACCAGCAAATCTAAAGAGCACCTTGAATTACAAACTTAAAGCACATTTTGTGAACTTAAACTATGTCCAAGTTAATTGATACTTTAAAATTGGAAAGCAAGCTATAACTGCTAAACTCTTTATGAAACAAAATTATGTACTAACCACCTGCAGACAAGCAATAAGCTTCGCAGGTAACCTAAAGAATTGTAATGTGTTTGATAAAGATAAATAATAAATAAATAAATAAAAGATTCGATATCGACTTGCTTTCGCGAAAATACGATTTTGTTCATCTTCATCATTGCGGAAGGACTTCGTCCTGTTTCCGTGGATTTCGCGGGTTTACTGACAGTGCCCTCCTTGAATTCGGGACAAACGTCGATTCCTTCGACATCGCTCATTGTCGTCGAGCGTCGACATTCGGTGGCGGCCTTAAAACTAAAACAACGTTATCCGCATTTTGAATTAGTGCTGTAATTTCATCTTCGTCGCTACTCTCGTTCATCAATATTTCAACATCGCAATATCTCAAACCGTTTACGAAACATTTTGGCGAAAATACACAAAAAATATGAAATCGAAACCCATAAGAGCAGAGGCACGTGCTCAATAGTATGACGATGTTCTCACAGAACTGGCGGATTAGATTTTTTTTGACGTTTATTGTGGAGGGAGGAGCAGAGAGGTGACATGGCATGGCAATCCGAGATTTTAAGATATTCTGGATTTTTTTAACGTTTGGAAATGTCAATCGGTGTCATTCGACAAAAGGGTAAACAATTTTTTTTTAAATTTAAAAATTCGTGAAGCAACAAAAGAAAAACGAAGGCAAACTAATTTAAATCGTGTGCAAAGCATTAGTTTTGTTGTCAAAAGAATTTCTTGTTGATAAGCAAACCAGTTTAATTGGCCCTGACTAACTAATATATCCAAATGAGTCAGGTGAAGTGTTCAGACACTATCAAATCAATCTGAACACGAAAACCTCAATTTAAAAATCCATGCCTTCAGTACTGGCTATAGTCTATAATGCCAAACAAAGAAATGAAGAAAAAAACGGCGGGAAATGTCATGGGTACCCCATTTGATCCGATTTTAAACCGAAATGAAGTTACAGTGCATTTATGTTCATATATCCGATAGTAGTATTTGTCGATATCTCGGCCTTCGCCGCACACCTAACTCACGATTGACGAAAGATCGCTAATCGTGCCCAATCGTTAGTTTTTAATAAACTAGGCATAGAATAGCTACTGTTCACGAGAGGACATTCCATTGCAGTGATTTTTCTATTCTTCCGGAATTTTTCTTAGCCCGATCTTTGGCTAACTGCCTCCATTTGCGCACTCCAATTTGGTTGTAGTCCACTTCCACTTGTAGTTGCACAGAATTTTGGAAAAATGTTCCTCTGGTGTTGGCTTGCGAGTTTCGCACTATTTTCTCAAGTAAGATGTTGAAAAAGTCACATGCCATCGCATCGCCTTGTTTGAATCCTGTCTTAACATCAAAGTCTCGGTGCGCTTGTTTCCTACCTTTATGGAGGAGCGAGCGTTCTCCATCGGCATTCTGCATAATCTTTCGAGTTTGGTAGAGATGCCAAAACTGGACAAGATGGTAAATATCGATCTGGACATCTAGAGTTTTCTCCAGGATCTACCATAGTGTGAATATTTGGTCGGTTGTCGTCTTACCGGGCCTAAAACCGCGCTGATAGGGTCAACCAGCTCGTTGGCAAATGGTTTCAGGCGCTCACACAGTACGGTACGGCTGAGAGGATGCTGAGGTTCCATTCACCAGGCATACTTTTCTCCGACCAAATCTTGGAAATGATTTGGTGTATGCTCTCCACCAAGGCATACCCCGCTGCTTTAAATAGCTCGCCTGGTAGGCTGGCTGGTCCAGCCTTATTGGACTTGAGTTTGGATGTTATAATCCTCACTTCATTCTGGTCAGGTGGAAGGATGTCTTAGTTTTCATCGTCCAGGTTTAGGATACGCGATCGTCAAATATTCTGGCGGGTTGTTGCGATTGTTGTCGTCCAACGTTAAATCTCCTCACAGTATTTTCCCGTCGTTTTGGCACTTGAGATATCCGTAGACGTACCTGGGCTGTAACTAGGTAGTGGTCCGAGTCTATGTTGGTCGCTCTGAATGTTCGGACATCTAGAATATTGTAGAAGAGCCTTACGTCGATCGCAACATGATCAATTTGGTTGACGGTTTTTTGTTCTGGTGACCGCCATGTTCCCTTATGAATGTTGAAGTGAGGAAACCGTGTGCTAGCTATAGTAACATAATGTCCCGCAGCAAAGTCAATTAGCCTAAGCCTGTTTCCAGACGTGGTGTCGTGTAGGCTATGCTTTCCTATGGTGCCAGCAAAGATGTCCTCTATTTTGGCGTAAAAATCACAAAGGTCTGTAACCCACTTCCGGGATATGAGCGCTGCCGTTGGTCCGTTAAGGGTTTATCCGCCACTTTCTCTTTTCCAACACCCTGGCTCAGTATAAGAGATCCATATAGACTTGGGATTCTAGTACGTCGAAGCAGCTCGTATAGGGATAACACTAATAGTTCGGCCTAACCGGAACTGTAGACGCCACCGTTAATTCCATTTAGGGATTTTTCCGTTTCCGCCTGGAGCGAGAGGAATTGCATTAGTGAGAAAACACACTCCTCCCTCCTCTCTTGTCCACTACCATCAATGACCTTCCAAAGAGATTGATTATGCAATCTCCAGTCGAGGTACCCGGCAGTCAGCAGCCACCAAAGTGAAGGTGTAGAGTCGGTGTTGATAGTGAGCGGCTAACGTGAGAGCCCATGTGTTCTCATATATTCGCATCACAATCCTTTGGCCACTATGCTTTCAAGCCATTGATATTTTAGAGCCTTTCTCCACAGGTTTGAGCGCTCTAGCAACTGTTATTGCCAAACCGTGCGGATCCTGTCAAAGATTGAGAGAACTATACGATTAAATGAAGAATTAACTCCAGGCAGACGTCACAAGCACAGACAGTGATAATGTGATGGGCTACATAAAGAAACAACGTCAACGGGAGCGACAGGAGGCTGTAAATACGAGTGAGACGGGGTAGAGCGCAACTCGTAATGAAATGTTTGACGGCTGTTGAGAAGAAAGGGAAGCGGGGATGTTTTCAGTCGGCAAAAGTTCTTCAATCATATTTTAATTTAAATTTTCACCTTTCCAGAAAGGAATATTTACCAAATAAAATTCCCTCTCATGAATAACTAAATCGGAGTACTCGACACTTAAAAATGTGCTCTCCAATTTCAGGATTTTGGGACAGAATTTCGTTAATTAATAGCCCATAAAACCATACATATATTATGGCGGCATAAATACTTTTTATGAGTTTTTTGCCACCATTTTTGGCTCCACAGGACTTTAGCACTCTTTGTGATGAGTTTGCATTTACGTCTAGTGTGGCAGTGTGGCAGTGTGGCATTCTAAACAACTTACTATAACACCCACACGCATAAAAAAGTGACAGATGATGTCTGAATAATGGAAGTTATCTTGCTCCTTGCTTTGTCGGATTTGAAAAACACAAAGAGTGTGACTCCTGAAGGATGCTCACAAAAGCAAAAATTAATTTATCATCATATAATCCCTTACGTTTGAAACTACAAAAGGTTTTATATGAATAGAGAGACTATTTGAGTGGCAACAATACAGAAAAGCATTAATAACTTTACTCTCGAGATGTTTGATGGTATTTGCATGTAATAATAATTTTTCAACATTAATCCTTCAAATGTGGTTACCACATCTAGTCATAATAATCCGACTGGTTAGTAAAACAATAAAATATAAAATTCGCCTTTGTAATTTCAGTATCTGTTGTCTAACACAAGTACGTTGCAATCGTACTAAAATCAGTTTTATAACCCAGAACTTTTAACGGTCGCAAGGACATCCGTATGCTTGTTTTATTGCACAGACTATTGTATAGTTATGGAACACAGATTATGAATTTACTGGCTAATGCCTACGAAACGTACGATTTTCAGGTGCGTATTTAAATGAAAAACACAAGGGAGCATTCATTTAATTATTTAACAACGTTATGAATTCATTTTCATTTTGTTGTCCAATTAAGCGGAAAAATGTTATGATTACACAACGAATACGTTAATTATAAAATATTGCATTTACACGCAATTTGGCTCATCCCGTATCCATCACGTAATGAACCTTAATTAACGAACGATAACATCAGATTGATCAGCTCGTTAATTAAGCGACATCTACTCCTGGGAAGACTAAATTCAATTACCACACGGCATAGCTGACAAAGACATCCAATGGCACACGTAATGCGCCATAAACTCATTATAAGCATGTTCCAATCAATAAAAATGATTACGTGTCTACTGTTCGCCTCTGATCACTCACTCACATCTGGTTGAAAGGCTCCCCCTCGGCGACAGGAACCACTTGTTTGCACAGACCCCAATGGAAAATCAATGAAAGTCTAATTATAAATCTGCCAACAAATTAATATTTCACATCCTTTGTGTGCGGATACGAACACACAATTTCGAGGACGAGTGAGATGTCCCCAAATGGCATCCATCCAATGCTAAGATGAGTAGCTGCCTCAGTTTGGAGGAAATTATCCGCAAGTGATGGGGAATCTAAAGTGCTCCATTAGTAGCGTAATGAAGAGCATCGATTTCCATCTAAGGTGTTATAATAACTCGAGGAGATTTTCTTCAAAAACTCAATGTTGGTGTTGTATCCTGGAAACAGCCTTTAGCGAAACAGTTCTTATTGGGTCCTGTCTGTACGGTAGCCATCAATGTTTGCTTGTGTACATTTCTCGTGTGAGTGGGTAAACAGCTACAGCGGTGATGAGATTTTTCCTCTCGAGTAATTTATCCAGGATAGTTAAAGAAAAGAATTAAATAAACTTGGAGTGAAAATTTATTTGATTACTCTTAAGAGGATTAACGCTGAATAGGGTAATGTACTCGTACTCTCATCAGCAATTTAAAATAAACAATTGGACTGTTGCTTTATGATTAAAGACAACGTTATTTCTTTAATGTTTAAAGCATCACCGACGGGTTATCCTGCTTTGGAAAAATGAAACCCCAAGGCCAACTCTACTTTTCTTTTAATTAAGAAGGAAATACTGTAGAACAGTCAATAGAATGAGTATAACAAAGGCACCTCTTTGTTAAAAGACTTTTTTCTTTTCGCCGCTGTAGTTACAACCCTGTTTATTGGGTTGAAAGTTAACCCCATTTGCTTTAAGAACATTTTTCATCATAACACTCCGAAGTGAACCCTACCTAACAGGTTCATCCACGTAAATAGATTTTCAGCTAACAGCTCTAGTTTCACTCATTAAGCTCCACTTGGGCGCCACCTAACGCAAGGTATTCCTCTACAGCGCTTCAATGGATTCGCGGATTAAAGTGACCTTACCCACTCTTGACATAATCCGCAGAGCAGGACTGGGGTGACCAGGGCCATGTCTTTACTACTCATTTGGGTCTGTAGCCCAAAATAATACCGATTGGCAAGAATTATGTATGAATTAGCGTTATCTAAATTAATAGCAGAGCCTAAATAGATTTTTAAAAGAAGGTTCCATTCATTGGGCATATTTTCATTAGACAATATTTTGTAGATTAGCTGGTGTATGCTCGTTGTCAGGTTATCTTCCACTTCTTCAACCAGCCCCATCTTAAACTCATAAGATTCATCCTCTCTGGCAGCGAAATGTTGATCATAGTCACCATTACACAGTCTGTAATGTTGGTCTTCCGTACTTAATGCTGGAGGCATAGGACTTCTTATGAAATGGGTTGGGCTGATCAGAAGACCTCCATATTCCTTGTGAATATCGAATCCTTTTTTGACATCAAAGGTCTCGGTGAGATCGTTACCGATCTGGGTGGAGTAGCGAGCGTAATCCACCATCATCGCACAGGCGAACGACTTTGTCAGGGATGACAAAACTAGGCATGGCTCTGTATAGCTCTTCTCTGTCTATGGACATTCCTGGTCTGAAACCACACTGATAGGGACTGATTGGGTATAGATTGAATGGTTCATTCTGCCTGACAGCGGGATGTTGGTCTTTGTCCTCTTTATACAGTCTGCAGAAAAAGTTTGTCCATATCCTGAGCACCGACTGTGACTTTACTACGAGGTTTCCTTCATCATCTCTACAGGTTTCTGCACGGGTCTTGTTTAACTGACACGTTCTTTTTACCTGTTGGTAACACTTCCGTACATTATTCCTGGAGTAGCTTAATATCTTCAATCGCGCTCTTCTTGTGCTCTTTTTTATTCTTTCGGAGAAACCGATGTTCTTCTCATCAAACCAGGGGTTTCTTGATGGTGATCAGGTGAAACGAAGCACATTCATTGCGGCACTTCTAATGGCATGTTGACAGCGTTGCCACTGGTCTTCGGCATTTTTTCGCGTTATGCGTTCGGCGAAGATTCTACCAATCTCTTGTAATTGCAGCTTCTCGACGTTAAATCTTCTCACAGTAATTCTTCTTTGTTGTGGCCTTTGGGATATTCGCATTCATACTTTGCTTACAACAAGGTAGTGTTCGGAGTCGATGTTGGCTGCTCGAAAGGTTGGGGCATCCAGAATAATGGAAGCATCCCATCATCGATCGCAATGTGATCAATTTGTTTGATAGTTGATGATGAGGAGACCGCCATATCCCCTTGTGAATGTTGAGATGAGGAAACCGTGCTTTCTTTAGTAAAGTTACGGCCCGCCGCAAAGTTATTAAGCCTATGTCCGTTGCCAGTTCTTACGTCATACTTAGGACATTGCTCATATATTTTGTCGGAGAAAAATTCTTTGGTGGCGTCGGCCTTGTCCTCTGTGCGGCATGAGCGCATATTAGGCTTATGCTAGCGAATTTAGCCTTGATGCGGATTGTAATAAGACTCTCGCTCACGTGTCGAAAGTTCAAGACTTCTTGCCTAAGTCTGCCGCGTATGACGAATCCATATCCCAATAAGAGCTGCTTCTGCTCCCTGTAGCAATCGCTATAGTATACATTACAGTTGTTTTACCCGGCCCATCCCATTCCATCGCACTTCATGGATGACAGTGATATCTGCATTGTAGCAGTCTAGGGCCTCTGCGAGTTGTTCAGCTGCAAGTGGTCTGTTAAGGGTCCGAACATTCCACGATTAGAACCGAAGCTCATTGTGCTTATATAAAGAAGCACATAGTCCAAGACAAGTGATTAAGAGGAGCAACTTTTGCCTTTGAATCAGATTTGCAGCGAGCGAATATAATAGCTTCGTATGCCAATGGTGAACCATCAGAAGTAAGAATCCAGTACGTGAAGTTATTGACATTTTTTTTTATCCATTTTTGACTTACGCAGGTGGAGAGGTTAACGGATCTTCGCATCTTAGGTTCAACTCACAACCACAGCTTCTGAAACCTGAAAGAAGACTGAAACAAGAAGAAAGAAGGCAGAACCAAAGAAGAAGCTTAAACAAATCTGGTAAATTTAAGAATTGCAATATTTCAAATAGTAAACTTCGTCTTGACGCTATCCGCCTATGTGAAATGAAAACACATGACTATCGTGGCTTCAAAAATTTCCTGAAACCCTTATCCACAACTTCAATTGTTGGGGATCAATCTATGAGAATTCAAATGTGTCTTATGCTAACAATTCGATGTCCACTTTCGGAGTTCGAACTTGGTTTAAGACAAAAGCTGAATAGTCATTCTCTATATCACCGCTGTTAAGTGTTTGCTTAATAGGTGTGACCGTCTCACTCAATAGTCCAACGCACTAACCACTGAGTCCAATATATTTTGTTCGTAAACATCCACGTCCGACTTTTAAGTCCAATTGTAAACCGTAAACCTTGCACTTACACAACGTCATATCTCTAAACGTCCTGCCAGTTTGAGTATCAGCCATAATTTTGCGGAACGATTACGGCACTAAGTGCATTTAAGTTAATTTTCCTAAATAGACAGTGCGGCGTTGGTTGTGAAAATGTCCATTTTATCGCGCTGTAAAAGCGGCTCGTGCCAATTAATGCCAACCCTCATTTATTTAAATTCGTAAGCATTGCGTCTAATGAAAAATAACGAACATTCCTCAATTCCAAGGGACTATTCTTTACTTTCTTTTTGTATTTCCTTCAATTATGAGACCATCGTCGTGTCGTTCATCTCCACAGGACAGGATGCTGTACAAACACATATATTGTTATCCATGTACTCTGTTCGAGAGATGGCTATTTGTTTTGTGCCCTTAACGTTAAACGCAATAAACGTGAAGGTGTTGGAACGTGCTCCACATATTTTATAACGAACGAAAAAGTTAGGAAATTACTTCGGAATGCGCCCCCCACACGACCGCCCTCTGGAGCACGGAAGAAATATTGTCCATAATATATTTGTAGAAGAATTGAATGGTATTGATGTGTGTATTATTATTCTTGGCATAGTAGTGGTACGCAGCAGGACATAATACACATAGACATAGTGCTACTATATCGTGCGATCGATTTTCGCTCAAGGGTCATTTGTGTGATGATAATGAAAAGAATTTGCATTTTCGCTTTTCCAGTTTTGTTTGGCTTTCTGTAGTGGAAAATAGTGCCAAGGAGGGTTTTGTGTGTTTCAGCCTCATTTGTTCCAGCTGGAGTGTATAAAAACTCTGATTCCCGGTAATGAGAGAGTCTGCTTTCAGATTAAGGTAATTAACATAATTAATGCAGAGGAAGTGCCTTTGAGTATACATACCTACCGTATCTAAGGAGTCGAGATACATTCTTGCAGCCAGTTGTTGTTGGTTGTTGAAGTTAAAACTTTGTACAGTCAATGTAGCGTATCTATTCAAAGTAATACACAACTTTTATGACTCCTACGTCTTCTTTAAAAGGTTCGTTCGCAATAAACGGTTATATTGATTTTTTAAAGCAATGCTGGTATTAAAACACGTGGATTGTATTACGTGCGGTAAATACTGATGTAAACGTGATATTGATATTCGTGGCTACGAGTTTGATATGATTAGACTTTTTGTGTAATCATTCGATTATTTCATTTCGACATGACTCCAATCAAAGTGACTTTTGCAATTCAATTATACATAGACCTTTTGCATTTATTCTCCTTGAATTTCACTTTTGTCAAGCGATTTAAGATCCTGTTCATACAGGAGTGAATCACAGGACTAAATCCAGGCTATCAGTCATGTGGTCTAAGACCAAAGGAATTTGTGACTCTAGACCAAATGTTGAAAAGTGAATAGAACAGCAAAGCGTAGCAAAGTGGTGCAATAATTTCCTTTAGAATGTAATGAAAAGTGAAATAAAGCCAAGTTATCCTTAAGTCGCTATGCAAAAGCTTTCTCTACGCAGACTACATTATACCGCGGTTATAACTGAACTGGTGATTCTGTCAGAACTTCTAGCAAATGGGAATGGGTTCAGGCTAGAGTCTGTACCGAAAAAAAGTAGCCTTCATGACTATATACACCAACGGAACTAAACGGGATTTTGGTAAATGATAAGGTCTCGAAATATAATCCAATCTTTTAGGCTAAAGGATAATTGAAGTTTTTTTTAAGCTGAGATAGGCGCAATATGGAATTGATTTTTGATGAAACTACATCTACATACCAATGTTGATAGGCAAATTGCCACAAAGGCGTTGCAATCAACGTCAATAAGATTCAAGCTCGTAGAAACATATGAAACAATGGCTGTATGATGAGTGGTATCGTATTGTATGATTGTATTGTTTACGAAAACAAAAAAATAGATGATCACCTGGAGCTGTTGATAAAGCAAAAGGGTTTCGTGACACTTACTGACTCCAGTTCGCCTAGGTTGTCAAAGAAGTGGACCCGTAGATGGAGTAGCCTTTTTTGGAACAGAGTTAGTCACGTTAGTTTTTTTCTTCTTCTGGTCCCTACAGCTTCGTGTGAAAAGAGGCCCAATCTTTTGGCATGTTGACCTATCAGACATAGTCCAGTAAGAACGCCGATAACGTGGCTGATTTGTGATCGCTTCAAAAAAAACCAACTCGTTTAAAGTCAAGCCTGGTCCACACCTGTCTTGAAATATTGCAAGTAGAGAGATTTCCCCATATGTACTTGGTTTTGATAAAAGCGTCCAGCTTTAGTAAGAGTATACAAGTAGCGATGGGCATGCATAGATTCCGGCACTTCGACAGGATCCTATGGGTCGTACCCTGTCTCGTCGTTCAGTCTCAGTCAGAGTTGAATGGCAGTTTAAACAGGCCTTTGCAGTAAAGGTGCACGATTCCAGGGATTTGATTGCCGCTTGACTGTCAGTGAAAATGTTAATATCCCTGATAGATATGTATTGCATTACTTTTCAGCCAGTATAAGGCTTCCTTGATGGCCATGATTTCCGCCTGAAAAACTCTACAATGATCTGGGAGGCGGAAAGAGATCCTCAGATTGAACTTGTTGGAGAAGACACTACAACCCACCCCCTTGTTAATGGAGCCGTCCGTGTAGAAGTAGATTGAACTGACCTCAGAAAGTTTCGGTTAAATAACAGGGTCGGCGGAGTATAGTCGGTGTCTTCTGGTTTAAAATTGAGGAGATCAATGACCGAGGAGTAACCTTTATGATAGGTAGACCACTGTGAGAGGCCTTTAAGTCGAATAGCCGCACTCGCAACTAATTGTGGGCGCAGGTGGAGCATAATGTCGCGCGCCGCTGAGGGAGAAGTTCTCAGTTTAACACTGATGCATGTTCATGCAGATCTTTGCACCTTACATAGGAGATTGAGGTGAGTAGCCCTATTAAGATCGCGCCAGGCCTGATAGCGGACACGTACATCCAGCGTATGATATGAGGTCAAAAACCCTAGCTCTTACCTATTACCTTTTTACAGGAGTATAGAGTCACAGTTGCCTTCTATACGCGTTTAAGTAGATTGGCTTTGGAAAGAATATAATTACCTATCCAAAATGAAACCCAAGTTTTTTGCATTTTCTTTAAAGGAGAAACTGGTCCTATTAATCGTAGAAGAGTCAATAAGGGGAACTCTATATTTCCTCGTAAAGAAGAGAAGTTCTATTTTGAGACACATTGGGGGATTTCCCTGAGGCGGCAACTAGTCCTTTTTATGTCCAATAGCAGCCCGTTGACCACCAGATTCTACAGAAAAGGGGACAGAACGCCACCCTGAGGAATTCCGCAACTAACAAGTCTTCTAACAGGTGCTTCGCCCAGCTGCTAATTGATAATCCTTCGTGTGAGCAGCTGATTGAACAATACTCCAAGCATGAAATCCACTTTCAGACTTGCTGGTGCATCTATGATTGACGTATGCCTGACATTGTTAAAGGTCCAGGAATGATAATGCTTGATGCTCAGTGCTTTTTCAATGATGCGCACTAACGAGTGCAAGACTGTCTCGTCTGATTTGCCTTTGTAGTACGCATGTTGCTGCACGGTGTAGCAACTGAGGAGATACCAGGAAAATGCATGCCCAGTAGAAGGTCCATGGACATGCACCATGCAGTCAAGTGTTAGTAGTTTCTATAGGCGAATTGCGGGGAATCAACTTTACCAAACGCCCCCAATTTGTCTTTTTGCAGTCTTTCCCACTACTAACTTGCAGTTAGGGGTCGTGAGTTCACATACCCTTTGGCCGACTACCCAGGGCTCCTAGATCAAGACTATGTCTTCTCCGCCTTTTGTGAGTGTAGAATACGAAGTTGGCCAGGAAGGGGTTGACTACCATTGGTTTCAGTTTTACCTTACTCGGCCTCTACACCGCGACGAGGTTGATAGTCAGTAGGGGTTCGGTACATTAACTACGGTATAAATTGCAGAAATGAAAACGAAACTGAATCTAATCACCTTTTACTGTGTAACTGTCCTGCACTTTACTTTAAAAGATACTCGGCTCTAATCAGCACATTTTCTCAGGAGAAAACATATGAATAATTGAACTTAGCAAACTACAGAGACTCATTTATCGTGGTGGTTTAAATAGCAGTTGAGTTACTTTCTGTGGTATCATTGAAACCTAGCCACTTTCTTTCAACTAGGGCAATCATTCCTCTCAAACCACATGTCGTTTAACCCAAAAGAACTCGGTTATCATTATTAAATTTCTGACACACGCATCTGGAAAACTTAGCAAGCCGATGGCTGAGTACTAACTGCACTTGAGAGAGTAGTTACTACTTACTTACTTAACGGGCTCCCGACCCGTGAAGAGTCTCTGCCTGAGACACAGCAGCCTTCCACTCTCTTCGATCCCGGGCACGCTGCTTCCAGTTATCTAGACCAAGCGCTCTGGCATCCGCGATAGCTTGATCCTTAAAACGGAGGTTCGGTCTTCCTTGTCTTCTCGAACCTGGGGGCTGTGATTCGAAGATCCTCTTTGCTGGAGCATTATTGTCCATTCGCTCGATGTGGCCGAGCCAGTGTAGTCGACGTGTTTTGGCTTTTTGGACTACATCCACATCCTGGTACAGCTCATAGAGTTCGCGGTTATATCTTCTCCTCCATTCGCCCTCCTCGCATACGGGACCGAATATCCGACGAAGAATTTTTCTTTCGAAAGTGTTCAGTATTTGCTCTGCTTTCCTGCTTATCGTCCAGCACTCGGCTCCATACAGCAGAACTGGCAGGATCAAAGTTTTGTAGAGCATACATTTCGTCTTTCGAGTTAGGAGTTTTGACCCCATTTGTTTCGCCAAACCGAAGTAGCAGCGGTTTCCTAGGGTAAGTCTTCGTCGAATCTCCACTAAGTTGTCATTCGTGGAGTTGATATTTACTCCGAGGTAGGTAAACTCCTTAACCACTTCGAAGTTACTGTTGCCAACAGTGACGTTTTGTCCTAGGCGGTGGACAGATGCTTCTTTGTTTGTTGACAACATGTATTTGGTTTTGTCCTCATTCACTTCAAGGCCAACACGTTTCGCCTCTTCTTCAATTGCCGTAAAAGCCTCTAACACGGCGCGCTGGGAGCGACCGATGATGTCGATGTCGTCTGCGTATCCCAGCAACTGGACAGATTTGTTGAAGATAGTGCCTTCCGTGTTTACACCTGCCCTGCGCACTATCTGTTCCAGCACAAGATTGAAGAAGTCACATGATAGCGCATCCCCTTGCCGAAATCCGGTGCATGTTTGGAATAGTTCAGAGGAACTGTTGCCGAATTGCACGTTGCACCGCGTGTTATCCAGCGTCACGCGGCACAGCTGGATCAGTTTAGCCGGGATCCCGAATTCGGCCATCGCCTTGTAGAGCTCAAGACGATGAATGCTATCATATGCGGCTTTAAAGTCGATGAAGTGATGGTGAGTCTCGACTTGAAATTCGTTGGTCTTTTCCAGGATTTGCCTTAGTGTGAAAATTTGGTCGATCGTCGATCTGCCGGGCCGGAAGCCACACTGGTACGTGCCGATTAGTGTGCTGCAGAAAGGCTTCAGACGTTCACACAGTACGTTGGATAGGATCTTATATGCGACATTAAGCAGGGATATGCCTCGGTAGTTCTTACAAGACATAGGATCGCCTTTCTTGAAGATGGGGCATATAGAGCTGATAGTCCAGTCATCGGGCATGACTTCATCCACCCACACTTGGTTGATGACTTGGTGCATGCACCCCACCAAAGCATCACCACCATGTTTGAAAAGCTCTGCTGGTAGACCATCAGAGCCGGCGGCCTTGTTGTTCTTCAGCTTTTTGATAGCTGAGCCGACCTCTTCAAAACTAGGAGGGGGAATGGATTCTTCATTGACTGGATGCGGGTTCTCTTCTTGCCCTATCACTCTCTCTACCTGCCCATTAAGTAGCTGCTGGAAATGCTGCTTAAATACATCTACTATTCCCTGTGCTTCGGTGACTAGGTTTCCTTCACTGTTTCGAAGAGCCTGCGTTCCGGGCTTGAAGCCAGCTGCCAGTTGCTTGGCTTTCCTGAAAAACATCCGGATGTTGTTCCTATCGCGGGACTCTTCGATATCCTTGAGCTGGGAGGCTGCGTGGGCCCTTTTCTTCTTACGCAGTATCTTCTTCTCCTCCCTTCTTCTGGTTCGATACTCTTCTCTCGCTGCCCTTGTTTTGCGTTGCAGCGCTTGCAAGTGTGCATTTTCTGTCACCTTTTTCCGGCGTACGCATTCATCATCATACCAAGGGCTCTTTTTGGGTGGTGGCTGGTAGCCTATGGTGGTCTCTGCTACCCCTTTGATGATGTCGCGATACTGGTTCCACAGATTGTTGGCGTTTGTGGATGGTGAATGCACAGCGGAGAGTCTCTCACTCAGGCGCTCCCTGTAGGCTCTGGCTACTCCAGACGTGCTAAGGCTTCCAACGTGGAATTTCTTTTTCTGGGCGGTCTGCAGCTTCTTCTCATTGGATAGTCGAGCTCTGAACTTAGCTGCAACAAGAAAATGGTCAGAGTCGACGTTTGCCCCTCTGAACGTTTGCACATTCAGAATGTTGGATGCGTGCCTCGCATCTATTAGCACGTGGTCGATTTGGTTGGCGGTTCGACCATCTGGAGAGCGCCAGGTTGCTGTGTGGATTCGTAGTCTTGGAAACCTAGTGCTACTTATCACCGTATTACGAGCTGCTGCAAAATCGATTAGCCGGAAGCCGTTGTCTGTTGTCGTGTCGTGGAGGCTGTGCTTTCCAACTAATCCGCCGAAGATGTTTTCCTTACCGATTTTGGCATTGAAGTCCCCGAGTATGATTTTGACATCATACTCCGGACAGGCTCCGTAGGCTCCGTCCAGGAGGTCATAAAACTCCTCCTTGATAGAGTCTTCAGCTTCGTCGGTAGGGGCGTGTGCACATATTATGCTGATGTTTTGAAATGTAGCCTTGATGCGGATCACAGCCAGGCGATCGCTGATCGGCTTAAAGTCAATTATCATTGAGCGTAGCCGATTTCCCACGACGAATCCGCATCCTAACATGTGCAGTCTTTTGTGGCAGCTGTAATAAATGTCGCAATTTTTCCGTTTTTGCATACCTGATCCTATCCATCGTATCTCCTGGATCGCGGTAATATCTGCCTTGTACCGCGTGAGGACAGATTCAAGTTTTTGAATAGCACCAGGAGTGTACAGTGTACGTACATTCCAGGTGCATACTCTTATATCATAGTCCGTGTACGTTCCGGGTCGTGGTATTAAATGAGGGGGTCCATTATCCGAGGCTTGTGTCTCTCTCATAACTAAATTTTTTTTACGTGGTAAGGAAGTTACCCCGACGGCACAACCCCCAACCTGGAGGGCCAGTTCCATTTTTTGAAACCCCTAGGACGAGGGGCCGTTGGCCCAATAAGGGCTCATCCGCCACCATCTCTTTTCCAAAAACCTGACTTATTCTTGGAAATCTTTATCGGCCTGAGCTCCGAATATGTCGAAGTAGCCCAGATAAAGTGTTGTGCTTCCGTTTGAAGCTTTAACGCCACCGTTGACTCCATCGAGAGAGTTCGTCCGCTGTCGTATTTATAGTGCTGCAATTTTCTCTTGGTCAACACTCGCGCTTATAAGTTTAGCAAGTCGGGTCCGGATGGACACCAACCAGTACCCGATGGCTACCACTAGGAGGTAAAATAAGCACAATTGATGCGCAGTAACAGTTACAACACTGGACGTCGCCAGGTTGACGCCAGTCAGTGCCTACCCTATTCCTACAGCATCCAACCAGAGTAGTTGAGTAGTTAACCCGGACTGAACTACGCGTTAGCAGCCGCATACCTAAAGCTGCTTTCGGTATGTTTTCTAAAATATGGAGTAGGAGTGCCATCATCTTAAAAACCAAGGTACAAGGTACGCTAACACAACAATGGCAAAAACAGGGAGGTCCTCATGTGATCTGTTGTAGAACAGCCAAAAAGGAATCCTGGCAGCTAATAGCATGCTGAAAGTAGTTTAACCAAATCGTCACAAACCAAATACGAAGACGCGTTTGCATAGACACGCATAAGAGAGCACTGAATTTAAGTATGTTTGTATCTTCCTTGCTAGTGCAATATTTGCTTCTCTGCTTTGTCAGCTACATATGTGCATATATGGATTGGTGCACTGTTTTTTCTTTTTCTTCTACGCCTTGACTTCGTTGTTGTTATTTTCCAACCCGTAGCTATCAAAACAATTGCTGTATAGCCAGAAAAACCAATTATCTTTCTCAATCTGAAGATCTTATCATATATCAGGTTTTCTAGTAGCAGACCTTACCCTTGGGTAACACCATCTGTGTACCGCCTAGTTTCGGTGTCATACAGCAGTACCCTATTCAAGCATGATGGGGTATGGTTATGATGTGCACTTGTTTTTCCGCAGCAGGTGTTGCAAAATTGCATGTAATTGGTAGAATATTTAAACACAAGCTCTACGATATGTATTTATGTATGTATGTATTTAGGCTAGAAATAGCTTCGTTTTTTGCCAACCCAAAGGCTCATGCAACGCACCACCAACTGATTAATGTGTGGATGCCCTAAAGCGATGAATACAGCTGGTTGAATCGATGACAATTCGTCTTAGGCATAACGTACTTATATATGTATGTATGTACATACATATGTACATGTTATTTTTTCCATTGAGAGGGTTTATCTCAAAAGACGATGCTCAGACTCAGCACGTACTGAGTAACAGCGTCAGATTCTTATCCATTAAACCCCACACCCATAGCCGCCCCATGAATATCAATTTGATGTACGGTATACTGTCTTGATTATTTCTCCATGTTACATGTTTTTTGTCAAACTTTATATATCTTGTGGAAACGGTATAAAAAGGACATCGTATACAACTGTCCGCCTGCAACATGTTCCTCCTTCGCTTAAATCTATTTCGCTCCTGCGGATGTTCCTCCAATCTTTATCTTGTATGCATTTAATTTCAAAAGAATTGTTAACTGTATTCCTGACTTGTATTGATCTCCCTTCTTACATAATTATCCCTTAGAATTTTTAGCTGCCCTTTTTTTAGAAATTCATCATTTGTCATTTTGTACTTATCCGAAATGGTTCGTTCATTGCCGAATTTCGCTTGCTCATATTTTGGAACTTTGTTTTCTTTTCATCGAACCATTCACTTTAATCATATTTTACTTTAATCATTTTTTTTAATATACTATTCATACATATACGTATTTAGTTATACATATATCATATCGTAGAAATGACCATTTTTGTGTCAAACAATAACGACAGGTCGTCGGGATTATTTCCATTACGTATATTAAGCAGTACAAGCTCAAATTCAAGGACGAAAAAATAATTTGAATGTCTGCCGACGTGCCCAGACGTAAGCTAAAGTATAAATAAAATATATATGGTAAACACATGCATTTATTTTTAGCGTACTAAATAAAACAGGATAATGTAAGCACCAACAAATTCAGATTTACAACCCAGATCACTTAAGGCTGTCATATTTATTTGACAATTTTTCAGTTTTTATAGCATAATATTTCACAACTTCTTATAAAGTTGTTTCAAATTTTATTTGCCTTTATTTGCTATCATTATGCGTGGTTCTTAGCTCCCGCGTAGACACATTTTAAAAACGATAACGTCTTTAAGTAGCCTTTAATGTTCATGATTTGGATGAAGAAAACTAGGTACTTACATATATGTAGAACTTAAACCAAAAAGTTAATATCTTAGGCAAAAAAGCATGTAAGAAAAGATACACAATGTATTTAAACAATAATTCCTTGTAAAAAAAATCGCTTTTTAAAACTAAAAGTTCTTAATTCAAGGATTAAGTAGATACTCCAAGCGGTCAGACCACGTTTCGCTCGTCTCTTTGAAGTTATTTAAAATGTTATCTTTTGGGTTTTGGTTTGAGAGTTAAGAGAATTAATAAACAGTTTCCTGTTAAGGATGTTAGAAAATGTCAGGTACTTATACGTATGACCTTTGCTTCGTATATGTTACGTGATGACGTACATTTAATGGAAATTTAAATGGAGAGTCAGAATTAATAATGCACAGTGAAATTAGTAATGGTTATGTAGGTCAAGGGAAATGTGTTTACTTTGTACTCAATTATGAGGATACATAATATGCCAGTCAATTACGGTGACACAAGCATGTATGTGGTTATGTTAGATCATATAGGACCTTTAAATTAGAATCAAAAATGTACGATTACTTAAAAACCCTACGCGTGTCATAAGTTCAATAAATATACCCTAATATACAGGGTTTTCTCTCTAATGAACGCTCAGAGTAGAAATACGACCAAAAATTAATAACTTAGGTCCTGTATCCTTTGCAGGTCCTAGGACCTCTACTACTCCTACTACGCCATCGTGGACGGTATCTGGCGATGTGGACGGTATCTCCCCAACTCTTAAACAGCTCCCATGGCACCATCTCGATTATTTTGCGGCTGCCATTCTCAGTATACCAGTTCCACTACATCTCATAGTTATCTACATACATAACTGCGACCTCTTCAGAACGTACGGGCAATTCTTTCATTCCATGTTTGTGCCTATAAACTCCTTCTATGGTAAAGATGTTCGTTAGAGATACAGTTGGGCCAGAAAATAGTTGAGATATGGTGCAGGTGCATGATAATCGTAGTCACTCTCCAAGTGCTGCATCTATATAAATAAAAGCACTGATGACTTTGTAGCATGAAGCACATCTCTAATCACAAATAGGAACGATATTGGTAAATTAATACAACCTTCCTCTGTAGAGAACGTGACATTTGCAGGCATCGAATGTAGCCTGGGCATCGCAAAATAAATTTCCTGTTGACACTATCGAATGCCTTTAAAAATCGATTAACAACTGGTGAAGAAGTACTGATCGATAATGGTGAAGAAACTCTGTTTCTTCGACATTGAGTCTGTCGTCGAGATGTTGTTTTATTCGCTCCACGATTATTTTGCTTCAGATAACACGCAGTTACCCCTCCTTTTGGGACTGCCTCTAAATTAGCCTCCGAAGTTCTTTCTATAAAGGGAACAGTAGTTCAGCCGAGATTGTTAGTGCTGCTGCTCTGCTGGAGCCGCTGCCTGCTGGAGCATGTATACTCAAAGGTATACTTTTAGCTGTTTTTGTTCAAAAGTTCTTCCCCGTACCCAATGTCTTACTTGCAATCGATAGACCAGTTTTTCAGTACTAAAGCAATTTCAGAGCACATCAATAGATTTGGATGATGGCAGCCAATGAACAGGTCTAGGTGTGCTTTCCACACCTGACGAAAGGTGGCCCTTTAATTGTTGGCGCAATATGGGATCACTTAGTCTGATCACATTATCAAATTGCCGACACTGATCGGTTAATATAAAACGAGCTAAAACTGGTGCGCACAACTCCTACCTGCCTCACTGACTAACAGGTCTTAGTCTTAAGCCACATACCACACGAAACAAGTGTGGTTCTAACTAGAAAAAGCTACAGCGTCACAACTAGGGTTTCCAACCGTCCTCCTTTTTGGAGGACAGTTCTCTTTTTCAGCACTTTGTCCTCCCGTCCTCCTTTAAGTAAAAATGTCCTCCTTTTGCTCTTAAACCAAGCAAAATAAAAATTGTGCCCTTTTCCGGTAATGGCCCTGTTCACACAAGACTGAAGGACTGGAGTTTTGTTGACGTTTTCGTATTCAGATTGATAGTTCTGTCTAAACACTTCCTTTCTTACTTTATTTCAAAAGCATACCCCTGCATCTTCTCGGTATTTAGCTTTTGGGAACTGCTCGGTAGTCGTCGTTAATTTTCAGCACATGAAGAATACCCCAAGGATGTAACTTTAAATTTCGATGTTCCTTTTAGGACGACGATGTTTATTGGTGGCGGTAGACGAAATTGCGTTCGAAGTTGTTTTTCTTGCGGTTCTTTGCTTTTCTTCTTTTAGAGGCTCGGCTTCGGGCAATGAACCGGCTCTTCGTTCCTAACTAGGTCTTTCTTAGGGACGATTTATTTCGCGTGCTAGCTCTTCTTCGTCAGTGTGGTATTCCTGACTAGCTAATCGTGGTGGAGTACATACGCGTTCGCTCTGCAAATGTGTGACCCTTAGAACCCTATTTTCTTCTTTTAATAAGTGTACCTCTTTTTTAAGACCTTGATAGAGTAGATCCATTTCATTAAGCTTGATTCGGAGTGCTTTATTTTCTTCCAATTTCGCTGAGTTCTGATTTCCGCACTCTGGTGCTCCCGGTGGATTTCTTTTCCCGGGGTTATTCTATATTGGTGGAGTAGATCGAGATACCCTTGAACTTTATGTAAAAGGGTCATTGGATTGCAATAAGTGGCTCTCCCCAGGATCAATGGAGCCGACCGCCAAATAGGGTGGACTTTCCAGTAAAGCTGGACTGCCACCTGAGGTACTAAACCTTGTCGTTTTGTTCATTACATTTTTTGTATACACTATACACTCGGTATACGGAGGTTGGATTTTAGTCGCCTCTTACGATAGGCATGCCTACCTCGGGTATATTCTGACCCCTACCCGAAGGGGCTATAACAAAACTAATGCTTTTCACAACAATTGAATTGGTTTGCTTTCGTTTTTCTTTTGTTTGCCTCCCAAGTTCTTAATTTTTTTATATTTTTTTACCCTTTCGTCGAAAGACACCGATTGGCATTTCCAAACGTCAACAAAAATCGAGAAAATATTAGAAAATCTGATCATCCAGATTGCTGTAACATGTCACCTCTCCGCACCCTGAATTGCCTGTAAACGTAAAACAAAATTTAAACCGTCAGTTCTATGTGAACATGGTCAATCATTCTGTCATTTTCATATTTCCAGCGAGTGTCACTTTTAAATCAAAACAGTCCCACGGTTTCTGAATTTTGTCATTTGTTCGTTTATGTGTTCCACTGATTTGCTTTATTTTCGTTTATGCGTTTAATGCCTAGTTATTTATAGAAATATTTACACTATTATTTTAACGTAAGCAAGTAAAATTGTCATATTTGAGGCCCGTGCATCCTGAACATGTGACAGTTTGGTGTGGTTTTTGGAGTGGCGGCATGATAAACGAAAATTGAGAAATTGAGGATTTGGACTTGCGCGAGCTATGGTTCCAGTAAGATGGGACTATGTGCCACATAATCCGTCCAACAATCGGTTTACTGCACACTAAGTTCAATAATCGTGTAATCAGTCGTTTTGGTTATGTTGCTGGCCGGCACAGAGCTGCGATTTGACGCCGTTGGACTTTTTTTTGTGGAGTGCCATTCACAAACGATTCAGGCACTCAAGAACAATATTGGTCAAGCTATTCCTGATATAGTGGCCGAAAACATCGAAAATGTATTGAATGAAATAATATTCATTTGAATGAAATAATATTCCACAATTAATCAAAAGGTTTACTCTTTTCAATAAAGTAACAATCGTTGAAAAATATTGAACGTTTTTAAAAAGAAACCAACAGACGGCCCCATGAAGAACCCTTCATTATTTCTTAATTACGTACCATTTTGTTTTTTAAGAAAAACAGCTTGTGTTTGAAATAAAATAAAGTGCACGACTGGGTCGTACGTACTTGCACCTTAATGCTATAAGTTTACAATCGTATGAGCACTGAAATTCAAGTTTTTTTGGAAAAACGCTATAAAAAAGTAGGCGTGGCCATATATGACGTTAAGGTGCATTATAGAGATTTTCAAAGCCTATGAATTATGTTTTAACAATTGTTTTCGATTTCTAGTAAAAATTTTTAAAAAGTAAATTTTTTTTTAAAGTGGGCGTGGCACTTCCAAAACTTGGTATATAATATTTTTGCATTTATCATACCCACCTCAGATATTGATTTTAAGAAATAGATGAGAAACAGCCAATTTGCTAAATAACCGTTATACGCAAAACGTTGTATAACTAACTCACATATGAAATTTTATCAAAATCGTTAGAGCCGTTTTCGAGAAAATCCGTTTTTAGTGAAATCGGGCCTAAGTAAAGTACCCTTAATTTTGAGGTTAGAATGAAAATTCCAATTTCGCCTCTAGGGATCATCCCACAGACCCCAGATATGAAGTTTGAAGCAAATTCGTCCAGCCGTTTAGGCTGCAGTTGAATATACAGACAGACAGACAGGCGGAATTAGCGAACCCACTTTTTTGGACTTCTCCATCATAGTAATGTCAAGTTTGATTAAAATCTCGAGTTCGAAATTTTTTCACGAAACCAATACTTGCCCTATAGGTATAGGTGCAAGTAAAAATGCGAGTTCGAGTTAAAGTACTATTAATGGGATTAATTTTGGAACACTACATCATTCAAATGTGCTCATGCCAATTTTCAACTAATTTTTATCATAAATCGGGCGATATGCCGACAAATCGGTGTTCGATGTTGATCCTAATATCATTCATCTCAAATCTCAAGGGTATTAGCATAGATCAGGCCAATTGATGGCGCCAGTTTATAAATTATATCTGGAGATACCAGTCATGTGGCGCGTCCCTTCTTGTTGAAACCATATACATATGTATGCTCCAAGTCATCTTTTTCCAATTCATACCATTAATACCTAAAATAGTAAGTCAACAATGTCTGGTAGTGATTTCCATTGACTGCGACTCTGCATTATTGAAGTAGAAGTATGGGCCAATGACCCGTCAAGTATGAAACCCGGACTAAACAGTCCATTTTACTTATTAACGAAGTCTTAAGCCAGAAATGGTCTTTAACGCTCAGACTGTTGAAGTATCAAATAAACGGCAGCTAACTTCTCATGCATAGCCAAGCAATTTTATTGGAAAATGGGACGTTCAGTAGAAAAAACCTTTTTATGTGCATATGTACATATACATGCTCTTATTCCAAAGAAGTGTTGATCTTGCAACTCATTTCCAAGACTTTAGATTCTTCTGGCTTTTCTACCGGATTGGGTAAGCGAGGTTATTTTACGTCAACAATAATTGGCATGTCTTCTACGGATGCCAGTCCAAATAAATCCTACTTCAGGTTGTGAGTTCTGATAGTTATGCTCGAGGTACTACTCCATAATGACTTGTAAGGCATATACATAGGTATGTATGTACATATGTACATATGTAGGTGACCGGTCGGTTGTTTGACATCGAAGATCATGGTTAATACCGACTTTAACCCTTAAACTACTGGGATGCAGAGTGATGAACAAAGTAAACTTTCATGAATATTTTTCAAACTGCAAAACTCACAATGGTGCCATTCAAGATAATCTCATAAGACATCACAGTAGGGATCTCGTCATGAGTCATTTATAAGTCCGGTTTATTTCTTATGTTGATACTACGATTTATTTAAAGAGTGTTTTGTTTCAAAAATTACGTTTTTTCAAAGTGTTGATTTGCCGGACCAATTTTGTCATAGGTACAGGGTATCCAGATAAATGAAAATGAGCTATGTTTTATGGTATCCTTAATATATCTCCTCCTTCATCTAAGTCCACAAAGTTTATTAGTACTTCGTCTTTTAGTGGTTTTACTTCTGATTGCTATTCAAGTGCCTTTTCATAGCAGTGAAAGCTTGTTCATCCGGTAGTTAGCTGAGTATTTAAGTTTTAAGAATATGTGTGGATTGGTTCGCTTTGTCCTTGCGATATATGTATGTACATACATACATATGTATATGTATGTACATACATACATATATGTTTGCGAAAGTTATACTTCCTGTTGCTTTGATCACCAGAGTTTAAAGGCGAGGTTTCTTGTTTTTTCTTGATGCGCCCTTTGTTTTAATTCCGCTTCTTTTCATTAAAAGTCCTTTCTTCACATAACTTTTAAGATTGCATCACAGAGAGATTGGCGAGTTCAACATCTCCTTGTGTTGGGTGCCTGATGATCTCACTAGAATGGGAACTACTCTCAGGATTCTTCCAAAATATTTATTGAAACTGGGTGAAGAAAGCCCCAACTCTTTCGCAGTTGTTTGGTCTTGTTCAAATAAATTTGCTTCATCTAAGGAGTCTTTGTTGATGACATCAGCAGTGGTTTTCCCTTTGCTATAAATAAGTGTGCCTGGATCATAATGCAGACAGATTTACTACAGGAAGGGATCTAGTTTAAAAGCTGTAATTTGGGATTTCAAATACTCTGTTAAGTCGTCACAAGTCTAACTATTACAGCTTTATTTATTGTAATAGGTCTCGTAAAAAAGTAATCACTGGCTTACATAAGTAGTTGCATACTTTCACAACAAAGTCCAATTACGTTTTATCTATGAGGTCTGGTAATCCTGTATTGTCCTCATATCTAAATTGGTACTATTCTATTCCACATAATAATTTCTATAAAGTTACCATTACGAAGACTTTAACAAAAAATTTAACAAAACCATCCACTCTCATTTCGCCTGGTAGAAGGTTTGTACCATTTTAAGGACCCCATTCACCTTAACGATTTACGTAATGTCCTCATTTGAAATAAAATGTACGCAACAAAAAAAAAGATGGCCAAAAAGAAAATGTTCCACTAACAATCAAATTACCTCAAAATACTTGTAAGTCTCTATTATTGTCAGCCATTTCCGCGTTTTCCTTGATCTTTTAAAAGGGAAACATTTTTGCATAGCTTTCATTCGCAAAATCAACATACACTCTCTCTCGAAGTAAAGCATAAACATGCAAATTGTCCCATGGGGACTTCTGCGTACGCTCCCCATAAATGCTAATCATTCCAAAGGACTCTCGTATCCAGATCAAATGTTAATACGATATTGGGGTAAAAAAAGGCAAACCCTATTATACATGCTACTTTTATTCTTAAAAGCATCCACCCCCAATTCAAGGATAAACAAGCATGTGAATATCGAATCTGCCAACTTGGTAAATAATGAGCTTTTAAATACCTCTTCAGAGTTAAATACAAAATATTTGTTAATCTCCTTAAATTCGAGTGATATACATACATATGCAGACACACATAAAAAAGGACGATTATAATAATATTCTAAGCCGTTGAATCGAGGATTTCGTGTTGAAACAAAGGGCATAGGAGCAGCATTAAGTAAGCCTCTTTTTTACTCAAATGTCAATAGTGGTTTTTTCGAAAAAAAAACAAAGTATACCTCCCTACTTAACACAAACTATTGTGAGAAAAAAAAAAGTTTTACAGATTAATCCACTGTGAAAGGGCTTTTCATTCACTCCACTTAAGCTCTATTTACCTCCCTGATCCGAAACGAATGTGTCCAACCTTTCTTCTGGTATCGGATGGTAACGTGTGTATCTGTATATACATACCTATTACCTATACATATGTATGTACGAATGCTATTGCTATTTTGCCATAATTTGATCATCGTGTTTGGCGTGTGTGCCAACAAATTATACCAAAAGGAAAAGGAAACCCACAGGGACAGGACTGAAGCTCATTTGATTTGGTCATAGCCATTAATTTGCACCAAGACCATCCTCTCCATAAGGCGTGTCAATCAAAGGGGAACTGTCTGTCCCCCTTGTATAATGTTTATTAAAAGCCTGTCGGTTTTGGTCGCTGTGGAGGTTTCAGTATCTCCATGAGCACATGTGTATTTATAAACGCCCCGGCGTCGTCGCTCGTCGGAAGCAATCACAGTCACAAAATATTGTATCATCACTAGTTTGTGAAAAATTGCGCTCATCAATTATCATGAAGTTATCGCACTGAAATAGGGTCGACAAGGCCACCAAAGGGCTTGTTTACACACACCTTGTGGTAGGCAAGTTATTTAGTTGTGAGGGTTACACGTTGGCTTATCACGATAACAAATATCAATTACGAATGCTAACCTGAAAAATAGAGTTCATAAGTTTCTGTTACTTTATTAAATGGATTAGGGTAATAAGTTATTGTGGCACACTATAAGGAGTCATATCCGTTCAAAGGGAAAGAACTACTTCTTCTTCATTTAATTGGGGGGTTAAAGTAGTGACTGCTGTATTTGTTAGCTGACCCTGGCATGTTAGATGAAATTATTATCAGTGCTTAGTCATGAAGTAAAAGTTATTGTTTAGTCTTATTTGGGTCTATTTGGCAAATATTGAATTACACTGACAACTTTCTCACTGAGTATGGAAGTATCGAAAAACCATTTATTTTCCTTGGGGTAAAGAAGGAGGAATTAAAAGAGAAACCATTGAAGTGACATCACTAATATTGGCTCT
Source organism: Xylota sylvarum (assembly GCA_905220385.1). Lineage (NCBI taxonomy): Eukaryota > Metazoa > Arthropoda > Insecta > Diptera > Syrphidae > Xylota > Xylota sylvarum. The sequence goes on along the minus strand of LR999958.1, from coordinate 63,225,084 downwards.
GCAGTTGTTGACGGGAGCTATCAATAATGTAGTCCATTTCAAATCACTATGCAATTGGAAAACTGCGCAGGGAGAGCAACGAAAAATCTGCTGCTTGAAATGGGATTTACGAGACGTCTGAACTTTCTCCTGCTCCTTTCAAGCTACTATTACACGGTCAACGAAATGAGTCAACGAATTGACTCTCTGACGTCACAAAAAAAATTGTCAACGTATCGTCACCGGTCAACGTGTCAACGCATGGAACGTTGACGATCACACGAATGACGAGAGACAGTCAATGTTGTCCCAAAATACGTTGACTCCTAATCTGTGTCAACGTGATTATTCCCCCTTCAGTGTCAATGCGTTGACACCCAAAACGTTGACGATCACACTAGTTGACGACTTTCGAACACGTTGACCGTTGACGGTGAGTTAAAGTCACATTGACAGAATCGAAAATCGGTAATTTTTCACGTTGACGATTACACGACGTTGAGAGGTTGAGTCAACGTGATTTTTTTCTCTCAAACAAAACAAAATAAATTAAATCGCACTGGGAAAAATAATCAAATCATGCGGTTTTCGTTGCTTTTCTTTCAATTTTAAAAATAAATATGCTTCAATTTTTAAAAGATATTTGAACATGGCAAATTTAGCAACGTATCTGTTGGATATTAGCACATAGGACGACGAAGACCTTCGCGACAGTTCAAGACTGTCACGAAAGCCTAAGATATTCTCGAATGGTGGTGTGTTCAATCTTTGGTCAAGAACCGAAATTATTGCATGACAGAGAAATAAGCTGCTCAATTGCCTGATAATGACGAATACAACTTAGTATTAAGCCTAATGGGAAATTCTCGAATGGTGGTGTGTTCCATTGTTGCACTTTTGGTCAAGCACCGAAATTACTGCTTACTTACTTACTTAGGTGGCGCTACAGTTGGGGGTGAATCTGGGCCTCTACTAACAAGCCTCTCCAGTTAGCCCGGTCTTTAGCTAACTGCTTCCAGTTGCGCACTCCAAGTGTGGTCTCTTTTAGATTACAAGGCTTATGGTGCAACAATATTGCCAATGAAAGCATAGGCGTTATTTTCAAACATGTATTACCTGAAAATTAAGGGTACTTTACTTAACCCTCTACTGCATACGAAGCCATATTAATGACGGTTTCAACAAAAATCGATTTTCTCGAAAACGGCTCCAACGATTTCGATAACATTTCATATTAGGATTAGTTTGAGTATATGCCATTAGATGGCATACCACGTTTCGCGCAAAAAATACGTATAACTGTAATTTTGTAGTTTTAACAATTGGTAATTTCTCGACTGAGCATTGCTCAAAAAAATTCATCGAATCATCACCAAAATTGTCTATCAGTGGAGACTACAGCCAGCAGTCGTGCTGCAGTGGCTAACTTTGCCATAGTGTGTGTGTGTGTGTATGTGTGCATGATTATACATATTCCCCGCAGAAACATCCATGGTTATATTTTGAATTTCAGGCAGTGGTCTCTTTTAGATTAGAAGGCTTAGGGACTGGGCTATACTAATACCAAAAGATGGGGCAGCAATATTTAATAGATAACGTTATAATATAACGCCACACCATTATATTATATTCACATGCATATGTCCATACATATGTACGCTTATCTCCATTAAAAGTTATAACGGTAGTGCCCTCAAAAATGCAGTACACCACCTCCACTTTACTAGGCGTAATACATAAGAAAATGGGTGGAACTTCATCCTTATCGTTTCAGACTATTGAATTTATCTATTTTACTTAACCTTCTGTCCTTAATAATTTATAAACCTTCTTTATAAAGACGCAAGTATGTACAACCCAGTCGTTCACTTGAATTTTTTCTTAAAAAACGTTCATTCGAACAAAATACGACGTCTCGTTCATGCAAAACACACATCTGAAAATGAGTCAACGCAGGCAACGTTGACACGGCAGAAAATCCTGACATGTCAACGTTGGGACACAGTCAACGCGTTGACGAGCAATCCGAAAAAAATCTGTCAACGAGTCTCAACGACGTTGACAAGTGATTACACGGTCAACGAAAATAGTCAACGCGTTGACCCAAAAATTTGAGTCAATGTGGCAGTCAACGCAACCGTCAACGCATTGACGGCGTTTACGTTGACGATCACACGAAGTGACCGATTTAGGACAAATTTTTACGTCATTTTGACGTCAGAGAGTCAATTCGTTGACTCATTTCGTTGACCGTGTAATAGTAGCTTCATATTATATCATATCGATTTTTACTTACGTACGATTTAACTTTATGTACGCCAGGTGTACCTTTAGGAATACAAATATAAATATTTAGCCTTCGCACAACAACTTGGAAAAAATAAAACTTAATAGAATGCCCACTAAACCCCGCAAGGGTGCGGTCTTGCCCGTATACCCATTTTAGAAAACGCTTGCTTATATTACATATTGGTAAACACCCATTTCTCCTTAATTTTTGGAGTTTTTTCTTCTTTCTTTTCAACTGGTTCTCAAAATTGATATTCGCAATAATTAATTTTCAACAGAATACTGAAAACAAATGGCATCTTGAACTCAACAAATGATTCAAATACAGGATGTCCCTATGTAAAAAGTACGAAGTACATAGCAGCGGCTTACTAGGATAAGTCTCTGTCAATTCTTCACTAGGGTGTCATTGCCATACTGTTGTCAGTGACGTTTTCTGCTACGCCGCTTATCCTCATTTACTTCAAGGCCAACTCGGTTCGCCTATTCTTCGATTGTCGCAAAATGATGTCGCTCTTGTCTGCGTGTCCCAGCAACTGGCAAGATTTGTTAAAGATAATGGCTTCCATGTTAACACCTGCCCTGGGCATCTGTTTCAGCAAATACTTATTTACTTAGGTGTCGCTACACTTCGGGATGAATTTGATCCTCCACGAACAAGCCTCTCAAGTTAGCACGGTCCTTAGCTAACTGCCATGAGTTGCGCATTCCAAGTCGGTTCAGGTCCCTTTTTACTTGTGTACCTCCTAAGCTTCAATTGCTTTTTCAGCCCAAAGAAGCAGCGATTAGCAAGAGTTATTTTGCGTTTTATTTCTAGTGCGATGTGTTATCAGAATTTATAGCACAGCCGAGGTAGACAAAGTCCCTTATTACCTCAAAGTTATAGCTGTCGATTGTGACGTTCTATTCAATTCGTCGATGTTGTGTGCCCCTTCTTGTTGATAGCATATACTTGGGTTATGCTATCGTTTACCTCTAACCCCATTTTGGCAGCTTTCATTTGAATACTAACGAACGCACCAGTGACAGTCCGCTGTGTTCTGTCAATAATGTCAATATCATCGGCAGACGCTAGTAGTTGCACAGACTTTTGGAAGATTATGCCTCCAGTGTTTACTTGTGAGTTTCGCACAATCTTTTCAGGTATGATGTTGATAAGATCACATGACAGCACGTCACCTTGTCTAAATCCTTTTTTGACATTAAAGGTCTCGATGAGATCGTAAACAACCGTTAACAACCTAAATGGAGCAGCGAACGTTCTCCATTACCCAATTTCCAGTCGGGTTACTAGGCACCCAGTCCACCAACGTGAAGATGTAGAGTAAGAGTTGATAGTGAGAGGGTAATGTGGAAGCACTTGTGCTGTCATATACTCGCATCACTATCCTTTGGTCGGGAATGATTTCAGCACGCAATAATATAAAAGTCCATTTTCTCGCCAAAATCCGATACACGTTTGAAATAGTTCCGAGCAAAAGTTTACAAATTGCACATTGAACTGCGTATTTTCCAGGTTCATGCAAGCGCCGCCGCCGCAAAGTTTGGTCGGGATCATGAACTCGGCCATTGTCATGTTGAGTTCAAAATTATGAATGCTATCAAATGGCTTCTTCATTAACTGGATGTGGGTTCTGTTCATGCCCTATCATTCTCTCTACCAAATGCTCATTATGTCGCTGCTGGAAGTGATGTTACTACTCCCAGCGCTTCAGTGAATAGTTTTTTTTCACTTTTTCCTTCGAAGCGAGCTGTCAAATGCTTTGACTTTTCTGAAAAATATGTTCTTTCCTTGTTTGACTTTTCGATATCCTTGCGCTGGGATACTCCGTAGGCCTTTTTCTTTTTACGCAGGATTATCTTCTATTCGCTACTTCTGGGTCTATACTTCTTCCCTTGCTGCCCTTGTTTTGCGCTGCAGCATTTGAAAGTGTGCATTTACTGTCACCTTTTTCTGGCCTAGGCATTCATCATAATACTAAGGGCTCTGTTTAGGTGGTGGCTGGTAACACATGGTGGATGGCGAATGCACATGGGAGAGTCTCTCGCTTAGGTGCTCTTAGTAATCTCTTGCTATTTCAGTCGTGCTAAGCTTCCAACACTGAATTTCTTTTTCTGGGCGAGCTCTGAATTTATTCGATTATTTTGGCGGTTCGACCATCTTAAGAGGGCCAGGTTCCTGTGTGGTTTGGTAGTCTTGGAAACCTAGTGCTACTCATCACCGTATTACGAGTTGCTGCAAAATCGATTAGCCAGAAGTCGTTGTCTATTCTCGTATCGTGGAGTTTGTGAGTTTTACCGACTTTTACATTGAAGACCCCGAATACCTACGAATTTGACATCATACTCCAGACTGGCTCCCTCTAGAAAGTCATAAACCTCTTCCATGATATAGTTTTCAACTTTGTCGGTAGAAGCGTGTGCTCATATTATGTTGGGGTTTTGTTGCCTTGATTCGGATAACAGCCAGGGGATCGCTTATCGGCCTAAAGTCAATTTATCATTGAGCGTATACCTATCCATCGTATCGCATGGATCTTGGTAATTTCTCTCATGTACAGCGTGAGGGCAGATTCATGTTATTGAGCAAAACAAGCGGTGGACTGTACAGTATACGCAAGTTTCAGGTGCATACTATCCAATCATAGTCCGTGGACGTTCGGGGTTCTAATCTTAAACGAGGGAGTCTGTTGTTTTCCGAGGCGAGTGTCTCTCTTATAATTATTTATTTCAGACGTGGTGGGCCAGTTCCATTGTGAAAAATGCCTAGGACGAGAAGCCGATTAAACTGATATCTGAAACTCACTTCGGGGATGTAAGCGCTGGTGATGGAGCTCATCGGTCACCATCTCTTTCCAATAACCGGGTAGATAAAAGCAGGACACAACCTGCGTGACACAACATAATGAACGTAGACCGCCACTAATTGATTTCCAAATGATCTCGGATCTCGGGTCTTTAGAGTTCGGTCAAAGTAACGAATCTGAAAATTTTGTCCTCATCTGGCAATTCCTATACGAGTGGAAGTAGCAGTAACACTCCGGACATTATCCCAGACATCTAGCTACTTAACCACTGCAGGAGCATTGCTTTTACCAATTTATTTTTACAAAAATACCAATGTCATGTCCAGAAAAAGCAATAACGAATTATTTTCCTACTTTATTAGCTAATAAACTACTATTGCTGCGATTTGTTGCCATTGTTATTGCCAGAAAACAGAAACGAAAAAAAGTTGGCGATAGATTTTATGTCGCGTTCGTGTATTGTATTATTATGAGTATTATATTGTATTACAATAAATGAATAACTGAACATTTGACTAATATAATTGAGTATAGTGCGAACGCCAGGTAGTTAAATACGTAGAAACAGAATGATGATCCTTTCTTATGCAAAATAGTTTCGAAATAACTTCACTTAACGATTGATTGATGTCGTTGTAGGATTGGGTCCTGTGTATAGCAATTGTCAAGCTTTACGTTGTCAATTTCTCCATTAGTTGCTTCAGTCTGTGGGGATTATTGGCATAATAGTCCAAAACCTAGTGAAATTGTTTCGTGATTACTTTGTCCAACATTATTGTTTTTGTTTGGTTATCGTGGGAGCATATATAGATGTATCCCTACAGAAGTGGGACATTGCCAAATCTTGCGTCAAGTTTCTATAAAGTCTTAAAAAAAAACATATTGTGGGATGCCTCTTAGCTATCCATAAGCTACAGACCAACTTTTGGCTTCCAAGCGCAAGGTGCATGTGCAACCACCTCTTCTAGTTACCTACCTACCCAAATGGAAGGGGGCTACTGTTTAATCCCATGACCGAAGAGCAATTTTTATAGTTCAGAAGCATTTTCATCACAGTTATACTCTTGGATGTTTGTCGAACGTTCGAGGCAGGTGGAACCGTGAAGGAACTTTTCGTTGTCTGGGAATAGAATCTCGAACCCCTCGCTCAGCAGTCCGATGCACTAACCACTGAGCCACGGCGCCCATGGATACCGTTTCCGTTTGTCAGATTGATCTTCTCCATGGCACTGGCCACTATCGATACATAATACTAAGTCGTAATTTAGATTGTACTTGAAAGTATACCTACTTAGTAATAGATATTTTGAATCCAAGTCATTCAAAATTTTTGTCATCAACCTATGTATGTATATGTCAGTCTTCGTTTCCTGTCCGTCATTGGTATTCAAATAATCATATAATTGCGAAGAACTTCCTTGGAAACTTCCCAAATCCTCATATCATGGTACATTCACCCATGTACGGGTTGTTAAAAACATATGTATATGTATGTACCTCAAATAGATTTTGAGGATGGTCTGATGATTTCAGTTAACGTTCACGAATCAAATATTACGAATGTCACCACCGACAATGCTAATATAATGAATACAATGTCAGGTGCATTCGTACATGCTGCTATATTTCAGTAATCATTTGAAACCCATTTACATTGATGGTGTTAGATTATTCTAACAAGGTGACAGGGCTTGTGGCAGTCCATACGAATAGAAACACACTTTGCGTTTGCATATTGTAAATTGTTAAGTCACCCCTTTCGACATGAACACATGTCTTGAGTTAAGAGATGCTGTGTGTGTAATGCAAACGTATCCTAGATGTGAATGTATAATAAAGTTGACAGTAAGTTCAGATAGAGTTGGAAATACTTGTATGAAGTTTTGCCCTTTGTTTCAAAAATATTTCAATGAGTTTATTATTCAAATTGAAAACGACGTATGTTACAAGTCAACTTATGAAATTGTTGTGAAGAAAGTTGGAAGAATTTGTAATACTTTTTCATTTTCTTTGTCTTCCAGTTTACTTATGTTAGCGCTTACATTCCCACCCTTTTTCTGAAAGGATGTGATTTCATAAGATTTGTTGTTGTATTTCTCTTTATCAGTCATGAAAATGCAAGAACGATTTAAGGAAGAGTTTATTGTATTTCTTTGCACTTCAGCATGCCAACTAAGGCCAGATCTTCCTCTACTATACCAATTCTCGAGGTGTACTCGAAGACTTTCCGAAACAGTGTGTTAATGTCCTTCTTCTTTACATGACCATGACCCAACTATAGTCATTGTATTTGTACTCTTCTGACTAGGTCGATGTTTCTATTCACCTAGCTCATACAGTTGTACCGCCTATGCAAACCGGACAAAAATAACTAGAAGTATTTATCTCTAAAGCAACTGAGATCGGTTTCATCCACTCTTGATATAGTTCATGCATTTGGGCAACACTGCAATGATCAGGGTCTTTTAAGGTGTCACTTTAGTGACTTAATTGTTCCATCATTCGTGAGAGGTCTTCTTTGATCTGGTGTCACTGACGATCCTATATAGACAAAGCCCTTATTTATTATCTTTCGATGGTAAAAATAAAATCAAAACACATCGCCTACACTGACTCGCCAACATCGAGCGAATGCACAATAATGCTCCAGTGAAAAGGATCTTCGAATCAAGCCCCCAGGTTCGAGACGACAAGGAAGACCGAATGTGCGTTTTAAGAATCAACCCATCGCTGATGCCAGAAAAAGGGCAAACAGCGTGCCCAGGATCGAAGATAGTGAAAGGCTGCAGTGTTTCAAGCAGAGACTCTTCACGGGACGGGAGCCTGTTTAGTAAGCAATAAGCACTCTCCGAGTTTAACAGGGATAACAGAACTAGACATGGCTCTGTTCAGCCCTTCTTCATAAATACTCTCATAGGCGGTCTTAAAATCCACAACAAGGTGAGGCAGATTCATTTGAAATTCCAATTTTTATTTCAAGATCTGCGTAGTGTGCTCGATGGAAGACTTTCCTGGCGTTAAACAGCCAAACTTAAGATAAACTTCTTACAAATGGCTTTTAAGAGACTTGTTTCTATCTAATTGACGCAATGTAGACAGTCTCCTTTCTTTAGAATCGGGTAAACAATGGTAAGTTTCGATTCATCGCGCATTCTTTCGGGCCACCACATTCGGGCCAGTTGACTTACTTACTCCTTACTTAGGCATCTCTTGATGTATTGAACAGTCCGGCAGCCAGGCCATCAGCTCCAGCAGGGTTAATTCTATTACCCGATATACATACGTAGGTACAAAAGAGATGTCATTTTCAATTAATAGCAACACGCAACATTTTTATGAAAAGTGGTTTTATTTGTATTTTAATCTAAAAAATAAACTCGGAGGCTAGTAATGGAATACTAAACGTCCACCTCGGCTCTTTCTACAAATAGTCATTCTTTTATGAAATTTTTTATCACATTTTCGCATAGAGCTATTGTTTCATCAGCTGTGTGGCATGTGACGCGATGTTTTTATCGTTTTGTAGTGAATTTTCACTATTTTAACACCGTATCCGTATTTAATAACCTCACAGTTTTTACTTATCAAAAGTCATCATAATGTTAGGTGAATCTTGATGACCCTATTTAACTATTTAAATTTTACTTCTTACTTACTTACTTAGGTGGCGCTACAGTCCGGGTGGACCTGAGCCTCAACCAACAAACCTCTCCAGTTAGCGCGATCTTTGGCTAACTCATCCAATCGCACACTTCAAGTTGGTTGAGGTCCTCTTCCGTTTGTGCGAGCCACCTAAGGCTAAGTCTTCCTCTACTGCGTTATCAGTCTGGGTTGGATTCGAAAATTCTTCGGGCCGGAGCGTTGATGTCCATTCGCTCTAAATGTCCTAGCCATCTTAGACGACTGATGCCTACTTTTCTGACCAGGAAGATATCGCTGTACAGCTTGTAGAGTTCACTGTTAAATCTCGTCTTCTAAATCCCGTTAACGCAAACATCCGAAGAATTTTGCGTTCAAAACGACCAAGGGTCTCACGCATCAGTGATAGCCCCCTGTGTTTTGCCAATAATGTCTATATTGTCGGCATACACTAATAGTTGCACAGACTTGTGAAAGATTGTGCCTCCACTGTTGACTTGTGAGTTTCGCACAATCGTTTCAAGTATAATGTTGAAAAAGTCACATGACAACGCATCACCTTGTCTGAATCCTCGGTGAGATTGTTTCCGACCTTTATGGAGCAGTGAGCATTATCCATCGTTATTCTACACAATGGCAGGGATACCAAAAGTAGGTACGGCTCTGTATAGCTCTGTCACATCCGACTTTAAAATCGATAAAAAAATGATGAGTATCGATCTGGACTTCTTGGGTTTTCTCCAGGATCTGTCGTAGATCAAATATTCACAACCGACTGAATATTTGGTCGGTTGTGGACTTTCCGGGCCTAAAACCGCACTGATAGGGGCCAATCAGCTCGTTGACAAATGGTTTCAGGCCCTCACCAAGTACGGTCGACAATATCTTGTATTGACTGTTAAGGAGACGGATGCTTCTATAGTTGGCGCAGTTTAGATGGTTTCTTTTCTTGTGGATCGGGCAAACGATGCTGAGGTTTCATTCATCAGGCACATACTCTCATCTCGTATGCGAGTTGTTTTGTTGCATGCGCTTGTCGCCACTTTTCATTAAACCACGGCCTTCGTGGGAGTGGTTTGCTGAAACTCAGCACATTATTTGCAGCGTTTCTGTTGGCTTCTCGGCAATGATGCCACTGATCTTCAGCATTTGATGCTGACTGCATAGGACTTCTCGAGAGGTTGAGGGATACGCAATTGGCAAAGATTTTGGCGGTCTATATATATAGAGTTTGTAGACGTCAAGGGGCTGTCGGAATATACCAAGCAAATACTCTTATTATTGTATCACTACCTAATAAAGGGTTTTATTCAAGAGTCACCCACGTTTTTAAAGTACCATCGATGAAATCAATTATGGAATACAACATTTTCTCGATGACCTTCACGGAAACTCCTGCCCGATGGAATGCGATGAACCTAATTTTCCTTTACATATTGATGTAAATTTGGCGATATGCCAGCGATTTTAATTGAACTTAACATAGACCCAAAGAAAAAGTTCAGAGGCCTCAAATTACACGAATTTGACTGTTCGATTTCTGGAAATAACACGTTCACAGAACTTCGACTTCAATAACTCTGATTCCGGCATGTGGCACTGTCTGGTTGAAAACACATTTCCTCCAGATCATCCTGGTCAGGTAGCGATCTCCATTGACTGTGACTGTATTGTCAGCATCATCAAAGAAGAAGTATGGACGAATCCAATGACCCCCACCAGTACGAAACCCGCACCCAACGGCATTCCATGAATGCCTTCGGCATGCCTTTCCCAATGACTTTCCCAAATCCGACAATTTTACTTATTAACGAAGTCGTTAAGTCGAGAGCGAAATTTGATAAAAATTACTTGGATTATTTGCAACTGTATTGAGGCGTGTCCTTATCTATGATTCAATAGAAAGTATAGATGAGTTGAAACGTCAAAACAAATCGAACCTAATTTCGCACGTAATCGAGAAGCTCTATTGGAAAAATAGGGCTTTCACAGTTGAAGAAAAAATTCTTTATTTAAAACCAAACCGTACAATGTTTTCCATCAGCTTCTGCAGTTTTTTTTTTTTTGTTTTAAATGAGAGGACTCTTGCATTGACATAAAAAATAAAATTACATACTTGAATTCTTTTTGCCTGAATTTTCAATGCTTTGCATAGAATTTATTCCTAAAATAAGAAGACGAATGTCAAGGGAATCTGGATTCATCTGACCGACGACAACAATTTTGTATACATACATACATGACACAATCCTGCCATAATTCCATTCCAAGGAGTGGTTTCTTCTAGTCTGTCATTTGACATTTCCTCATTCAGCACGTACGTACAAAATATCACTAGGTACTTACTTATGTATTCTGTTCGCAAGTTGGGAATGCCGCGCTACAATACACAATGCAGGCGACTCGAGTGGACAAAAACCGAATGCAATTCCCGTGAGTCGAAATTCCTCACGAAAAATGTGCCACTTCGAATATTTTCATGTTCATAGTGCTTCAATATTTTGTTCAGTGCTTTTTCGCAGAACTTTTTTTTCCCAACTTTTCTTGTGTTTACATTCATTCCCCATAAGTGCAAACCCAAGGACTCAAATGGAGTAACAAAAAGTAGTCCTCAACCTCTGTTGGTTAGTTATACAAAATTCCACGCATTTCAGACTTTTTTAACATTTTCTGGAATGTATCCCACATTGTATGTGTCCAAAACAGAAGAGCGAAGCGGAAGGACTCACATCAGTCGGTTAAAGGAAGTTCCATTTATAGGAGATGCATTTTGTGAGTGTCCCTTGTTTACATCTGTGATGCTGTATTCGCGATAGTGAGCCAATTTCGATTGCCACATTATGTAGGTATTTACTTACATATGTTCGTATCCCCTAATGTATGTAAGTCTGTTACACTTGGTCGTTATTTTGACCAGCTACTCACCCCCAACATCGTACGTACGTGTATATAAATGTATGTATGTGTGTTTGAAGTTACAGTTTTATCCATGTAGGACGATTGTTTGTACTATTGTAAATATGTATGTGTGTCCATATGCTTGGTTTCGCAGAAAGAAATCCCTTCATCATCAAATAAAGGGTATCCCATTCGACAATTGGCATAATATACATGTGTATGTATGTAATTCCCAAATCATCATTAGCTTCCAATAAGAATGCTACGTAAACATAACAACGCAAACAGCACAGTAGGAGATAACAAGCAATAATAACTAGAGGTTACTCTGTATCGTACTCCTGACAAAATTCATAACAATCAAGAAGGCTCCGTTCTGGTGGGAGTAGTATGTAATATCTGTTAATGATATTAGCATATTTACTGTCAGTCAGGCTGTCTCTGGAATCAATCTCATCCATACCGAAGTCCGTCCACATCTCTTGGCGAGATGGCTAAACCCTTAAATATTAAGCTATGCTGAGTGTACAAACATATGTACTGTTGCATAGACCATCTTTAGATGGGAAAATGTCATTAAGTATCATATCATTAGACAATTCTGGCTTCGCCCATATATACAAACCCCATGTAGTTGTCTCCGAATTTTACAGGATTGCATATTCCCACAACGATAGGTATCATCACAACGATAGGTATCATCACATGATACTGTCTCATTTACAGGAACAAACATTCATTTGAAATATCAATTGCTTCGATTTTTGACAATTTTCTCTGGATGAGGTGAGGGTATCTGTTGACAAAAGCATTCTTCGTGAGGCCCGACAGTTTTATCAGAAGGACAAGGACAATTTTAGTTTTGCGAAGCTTTTTCATAATAGTTTTGGGTTGGGTTGGGTTGGGTGTATGTCCTCGCCTCAGCAGGTACGCAGCTAGATCAAAAGAAGGTCCATTGTGGTACCACTATGTAAATCGGATTACTAGCATCAGAGACCTACATGAGAACTTCCCGTGTGGGACAGAGGGCAGTTTATGTGTGGACCCGTGTCGAAGAAGTATGATTATCCATTCAGACACTATGTAAACCAGTTTGGCCTGAAGACAAAACTTTTTATTTTGCTTAGGTTAGGTTAGGTTAGGTTAAGAAGGGGTGTGTGACGGTTAAAAACTCATCACGTCCACTCGGAGACCTAAAGGTCCATTGTGAATCCCCTATTTTATAACGATGGAGTGGGAACAACAAAATACAGAAACCTATCGCGTCTGGTTGGGATGGGAACCAGTTGGTACTTTTGATAAAATGGAGAAGATCCGATATCTGGAAGCCTGCTACCTCTGCGGTGCTTGCGAAGAACCTAGAACCTAAAGTGCGAAGGCGTCGTTCTTGCAGAGCGGGGCAGTAGCAAAGCAGATGTTGGATTGACTCCACCTCTTCCTCATCTCCGCAGCTTCTACATAGGTCGTTGGACTCCACTTCCCATTTACGGAGCATGACTCCGATGGCGCAGTGTCCTGTGATTATACCAGTAAGGATGCGGATAGAGGATCGATTAAGTGCCAGAAGGCTCTTTGTTTTCTTTTTATCTAATTTCGGCCATAACGTGCGAGAAGTGGCACAGTCCTCCCTAGATACCCAGGACGAGTTGGCCTCTTTCTCTATTATGCCGTCAATTATACTATACAATTTTCCAATCGGTGGCAATATGGATGTTCATTTCCGACCCCATTCTTGCCAAAGCGTGCATCACGACAGTTCCTAACTGCCTTTGATTTAATTGTATTAGATTTAATCGATTTTAGAGCTGCTTGACTGTCAACGAAGATGGTTATATCCGACGGGGGGAGGTGATTATCTTCTATGCATTTTGCAGCTTTTTCTATTGCCAGGATTTCAGCTTGGAATACACTGCATGCTTCTGGTAGTCTGAATGATTCCTGTTTTTGCAATGTTTCCGAGTAAAATCCTGCTCCCGTACCTATCTCCATTTTTGAGCCATCTGTGTAGACTGTGATCCCTAGATCGTTGTCTATACTATTGGACTCCCACTCTGCTCGGCTTGGGAATAGGACTGGGATATCAAAATTGAAGTCGTTGTAGGGGACTATATAATCCGATGTGGCTGTGAAGCATTCGGAGTTGTATTTCCTGCCCATTGTCTTTGTAGCGTTTAGTATTACCGCATGTCCATAGGTGGTCTCTTTCCACAGGTTGGATTCTTTCAGTCTGAGAGCTCCTTTCGTGGCAGAGCCTTTGATGAACAAGTCTAAGGGAAGAATATGAAGAATAATATCCAAACCTGCTTGCGGCGCGCTTCTCACAACTCCAGTAGTGCAGAGTGCTGCAAGCCTTTGCACTTTGTAGAGTTCCTTCATATAGCTCTTTGTACTCGTAGCTGTTCACCAGACTAAGGATCCATATGAGATGATGGGCCTGATAATTGCTTTGTACATCCAGTGAATGATGTGCGGTTGCAATCCCCACCTTCTCCCAAAGGCCCTCTTACAAGCATATAGAGCATTCATTATTTTCTTTGTCCTTTCTTCAACATTTCTTTTCCAGGATAACTTGGAATCTAGAATGACACCAAGAAATTTCGCCTCAGATGAGAGGATTATAGTGGTGCCATCTAGCTTTGGTAATGTGAAGTCGGGTATCTTTCTTCTCCTAGTGAACAAGACAAGTTCAGTTTTCTGAGGATTGACCCCCAAACCGTTCTGTTTTGCCCACGTAGAGAGCACTTTGAGAGCAGATTCCATTAGTTCACTGATTGTTGGCAAGAATTTGCCTTTAATCAGCATTACTAAGTCATCTGCATATGCTACGATTTTGATTCTCTTCTCTGTGAAGATTCTTAGGATTTTGTTGACGGTAAGGAGTCAAAGCAGTGGAGAAAGGGCTTCTCCTTGTGGCGTGCCCCTTGTTGTCGTCTTCCTTACAGAACTAGGCCCGATGGCTGAGTTGATGATTCTGCAGTTAAGCATGTTTTCAACCCAGTTTACGACGAGCCTGCTTACTGTCAAATCTTCCAAGGCTTTCACTATTGAGTTCGTTTTTACATTATTGAAAGCGCCCTCAATATCCAGGAACGCTGCCATAGTGTATTCTTTCGCATCTAGAGAATGCTCAATTTCCCTGACCACGCTATGGAGAGCGCTATCCACCGATCTACCTTTAAGGTAGGCATGCTGTGCTACACATAGGTTTTGGGAGTTGATCAATCCTCTGATATGAAGGTCAATGAGTCGCCCTAGGGTTTTTTGCAAAAAAGATGAGAGACTAATTGGCCTATAGTCTTTAGCGGTAGAGTGGTTGGATTTTCCTGCTTAGATTTTCCTCCATTTGCTAGGTATGTATCCCGTGCGCATACAGCTTGAGAAGATGTAAACGAGGTGGGGTACTACCTTGCTCAGAGACGGTTGCAGCATAGCTGGTATAATTTCGTCAGGTCCTGCAGATTTGAAGAGTTTGAACGAATTTATAGCCCATGCCACTTTGTGTTCATTTATAATGTTGGATATCACTTCCTCTTCCCCGTATTCTGGAGGAACTGCAGTCCTGCAAGGGGTGGCAGTTTCAATTTCTTTACAGCCGGGAAAGTGAGTATCCATTAGCAGTTCCAAAGAATCCTGGCTGGATTCTGCTCATGTACCGTCAGATCTCTGGATATATCCGGGGACGCAGGGGTCTTTGGATAGTATCTTTCGGAGCCTAGCGGCCTCGTTTTCGTCCTCTATGGATTCACAGAATTTTTGCCATGATCTTAGTTTAGCTGCTCTAATACTATATTTATATTCGTTAAAACTGGATCTGTATAAGTTCCAATCTTTGCTATTCTTACTCGTTTTGGCCCTATTGAAAAGTTTCCTAGTTTTTACTCTAAGTAAAACTAGAGTTGGTTTTCCTTCGAGGTCGACTGATAGGACACGAACTATTGAACGATTCTTTCAGAGTATGTACCAAGTTGTCTACCGCATTCTCAATGTTAGTCGTACTTGAAGTAGCTGTGGCTGCCGGCGGGGCTAGCTTCGTTGCGCCTAGGTTTGAAAATTTTTCTCAGTTGACTTTTTGGGGATTTCTGAAGGGTTTGGGCTTATCTTTAGTCAAGTTGATCGTGAAAAGAATTCGGTTATGATCCGAGAAAGAGCAGGCATTGGAGACTCTTCATTCCTCAACAATATTGGTTTTGGTTTGGTTTTGGTTTATTTTGCTTAAGTCGAGCCTAAGATTTTCCGTCACAAAGCCGATAGGGGAGGACAGATACACAGAAGGTGTATCATGGATGACAGTTTTATTCTCGGATGTCTGTCAGGCGCTCGCTAGAATTGGGGCCGTCTGGGAATCGAATATCAAGCCACCCGCTTCGTAGTCCGACTCACTAACCGTAGTCCGACGTGTACAATAGTTGTAGAATGGAAATTGTTATATTTTCTTCGCAAACTTGAAATTGTAGTTTCAATTTAGAATGGACTCAAGATTTTAGGTATCGCTTCTTTTTGTGCCCATTCCTTTCCGATATTTCAATATTTCAGAGCCGATATTGAAGATGTTATACATCTTTCTGTCAAAACCGCAATATCAACTCCTCGATTTGCTAAGAGCATTTCACACATTGAGTAAGATGTGTCCCATATTGTAGCGCAACTTGCATTGTTTTCAACTTTTGCAAGTCAAGTTTTCACACATCCTTTATCTGTGTGAAACTTACAAGTCTGGCCCTATCCCGAATAACTAAGGAAATTCTGTATAAGACCTAGATCGTCCTAGTTCTCCTCTATGGTGCTGAAGCTTGGACTCTATCTAAAGCGGATGAAGATATCGTTATTCGTTTCGAGAGAAAAATTGTTCGTAAAACTTTCGGTCCCGTTTGCGTTGACGGGCTTTGGAGGAGGAGATTCAATGACGAACTATACGAGCTGTACTGCGACATCGACCTAGTGAAAAAACTTCGCATTAGTCGTTTGAGATGGCTAGGATATGTAGAACGGATGTACGTCTGTGCTCCAGCCCGCAGAGTCTTCGAATCAAACCTGAAGGGACAACGGAGTAGAGGAAGACAAGCCGAAGTCGCAAGGTGACCTCAACCGACTTAAAATGCGCAACTGGAGGCAGTTAGCTAGGGACCGGGCTAATTGGTTGAGGCCCAGGTTCACCCAGAACTGTAGTGCCACCTAAGTAAGTCACATGGAATAACAGGGATGTGATGTATAAGCACAGTTTCTGTTTGCCCTCGCTTCTATCACATATATATGTACTTATGGAAAACTTTCACCTGCAATCTGGTTCCGTTGTACATTTTGGTTTAAATTCCTTAAAAGCGTAGTAAGTGTGCCCAGCTTCAATTTTTTTTTGTGTGAAGGAATATCTGGAGGGTTGAGAGTATCCAAGAATTCCAACGGGTAATGCACCACTTATTCCATATCTACTACCAACTGTGTGTATAGAGTCCCATGTCATATCAAAAGCATTTAATAGAAAGCGAAACCCAAGCATTAACTTCGATTGCATTATTTCTTTTGGTGTTAATATAGCCCGCTCCCTTAGCCTTGTAACTGGTTGGTTGGTTATGTTCTTGAAATCCGGAGCGTCTTTATGTTCCTCGCGATGTGGCACAAACTATTAAGAATTTGTATTTTTCCCTTTTCTTCTTCTATATTTCCGTCGTCTATTTCTATTGTAAAGCTGGGCAAACTCTTCACCACCCACATCCCACCCATGTCCCAAATGTACCCTCATATTCTTTTTAAGACACCTATTGGTTCGTTTTTGGCCACAAGTAAGATCATTTTAGGCAGCCCCTTACCTCCTCAGCACAAAATCCCTTGGTAAAGACTGGGAACGTATGTCTGAAGTTTCCAGTAAGCAGTACAGTGACTCCAGTCATTAGCATTCGTAAATCCTATCCAATGCCTCGATTGCTTTTTTGTGTGACATAGTGCACTCATCCCAGACTATGAGTTTCCATTCTCAAGCCACCTGAGCCATATAACTTTACTTATGTAGATATGTTCCAAAAGTCGCAAATATCTAGAATGCTGAATCCGCAACTTTGCCACCATCCAAAAGTGTTGCAACTATTCCAGACAGCAATACTCCTACCTTAGCAATCAACATGTTAATGAGAAAAGTGTTTCCGGTCTGGCCTGGAGCGTCCAAGAAGAAAGTGATATAATCTATTGATTTGAAGCTTTGAATGATTTCATTATAAACTTTCTTCTGATAACAATTAAGAAATGGGTGGTTTTATAGACCGTCTATGTTATATGGCGTGTCTCTTAAGTAATCGAGGTTGCAAAGAGTTTTACCTAATACTAATGGCTGTGGTAATCCATAGTGATTAAGACATTGAGCTGCCACCTCAACCACTAAATTCTCGAGCAGTATCAAGCGTTTGTTGTAGACTGCATCCATACTATGTTGATCATACAGTTCCAGATACTCTTTTCCACCTTTTTTTTTTATATAATCAGCCAAAGTATCTCTGTACCTCTCCTAGAGAGGCAAAACTGGCAAAAAATCAGAATAATAGCAAAAGGAACTCTTTGAAATACATTAAAGACAGAAGCTTCTTCCAGTGTGTGGTTTCAATATCCATCATCTTCCAGTAGTCCAAGAAACCTGCAAGCTGATTGGAATGTAGGATGAAGCAGCTACCGTCTTAAAGTATGAAAAGGATGTAGGCCCTCGAAATCGTGAAGCAGAAGATGGAGGTAATAGCATTCAGCATAGTTTGGATGAATAATATAAAGCTCGGTAGGCTTTATACGTGTTTTTTTTTTATCCAGAGTGTCCGGCTATTTCCGTCGCCTGCTATGTCTTATAAAATCATTATTTATCCAGAGTTCTCTATAAGTTCTTCTACCTATCTTAGCAAAACTTGAGAATGAGCAAAAGTAACAGTGGTTTCATTCACCTGCGATACTTACGTCCGAGAGTCGAGCTAGTGAGCCCCTCCTAACAAGTCAAGTGCAGACAGTTGACACCAATCAAAACAGCTTTATTGGACTCCAACTCAGTTCCCGGTCGGATATTGGTTATCATCGTGGGCGTTTATCTGTTGAAAGTCTTTTCAAAACATAGTAACTACAAGTTATACAAGTACTACCTCCAATGCAAAATATTTCACATGACGAAGCCAATGAAAGTCCTTCGCCAAACTTAAGCTACCTAGTACAATAGTAAATAAAATTGATTTAATGTAACGAACCATATCAATACAAACCTCTAAGGACCCTCTTTACTTTTATTAATCTTCTCCTTCCATTTGTTAACAGACCTGTTTACCCACCCGCTGCCTATTGACTTCCAAACCATCCATGTTGTGTGCCCGAACCATCGCCTTGCTAATTACCAATTAAATTACGAAATTGGCTCCATAAACCTAAATGCACAATTCCGGTTCCTTTATTGGCATGCACACACTAACAAGCACACTAATCAACAGATTACTTGGATTCTGTGGGAGACCAAATTAACCCACTTAGGATTGGTCAACGCCTCGTCGTTAATAGTCGTCAAGTTATAAGTTCTTTCGGGAATTTATGTGAAGCAATCAAAACAGATAGTCTCCATTTAGCAAACCCCAAAGGCAACCGTTTTCGTTCATCATAAATATAAAAAAAAATATAATGGATTGCACGGGTCCTAGATAAAATTAATTACATCCTAAGGACGTAATCAAAGTACCTGTGAAGAAGACCCCTTCAGTCACAAATTGTTTTGTAATCATTAGCCTGCAAAAATTGCCTTCGACACTGTAGCTGCACACGTATGTATATAAAGCCTTTTTTCTCTAGTGTCATCAGGATTATGTTTCCTCCACACAGTGAGTATAATGAAAGTACCTACCGCCCCCAGTTCCACGTTTGTTCAACATTGTCTAACAACAGGATGAACAAATGACTTTTCCCCGTGTCATTGAAAGTATCGCCTTTAAGAGTCGGTGTCCCATTCTTCTTGATGGCCACATTGATGACATTCACACTATTGTCGTTGAGTTATATTTGTCTTCTCTCAGTGTGGTTGTCATCAAGTCAATGAAATGATGTTGGGACTAAAAGATGATATCTGTGAATGTGTTTTTCTGTAGAAAATGTTGTATGCTACCGTGCTTATTGTTGTAGAACCATCCTCACCCACACCCACACCCACCGCCAGTGTGATGATGTTGAACATGATGAGTAATTAAAACTTTCGAAGAACAAAGGGAATATTATATCACCAACAAATGCTCCTGGCAGGGACTCTGACGCCATTAAAACAAAAGAATGAAATAAAAACAACAAAATGTATTAAATAAAACAAAGATTGTATTTTATATTTTATGTTCTAGATTTTTTTTTTTTTTTTCATTTTTCATTTCAATAATTTTATTTGTTTGTTTTCTGGTTTTTAACTTAATTAAACAATGTATATCTATATAATAGTTAGATGTATCTTTATATATTTATATAATTTTTAATTTATTTTTTTTTTTTTATTTTTTCAGTTTCAGGACCAATACACATGGAGTTATGTATATTTATATGTATATAATGTATATTTTTTCTTATAGTTTTCTTCTTTTTTTTTTAAATAAATTATTATAAACAACAGGAAGAGATGCTTATTGGCTTGGTTTGTTTCGTTTTTTTTTTTTGTTAAATAAAAATTAAAAAATATTTTCTTGTACTTAAATTTAACATAGAAATATGTATTTTGTTGTTCTTGTTTCTGTTTTTGGTGTTGTAGTTTATACAGGATATTTTGCTAAAAGTTGTTTATTTCTTTTTCTTTTTTTTTAATTACTTGTTTCAGTGTGGTGGTTATTTCGGTTTTAGTATACATTTCAAGAGAAAGGCTTATTTTTATTATTTTGAAATACAATATGCTCGCGTAAAATCAAGATTAAGTAAACAGTGACTTTATATTAAAAGATTTGTTTTATCATTCACAAAGGTGGTATCTGTGCACACTTATTTCAATCAACGCTTGGCGAAGGGCAGTAGAAAAGGTATAGAGCAGAACTGGTGATAAAAAATAAAAGGATAGATAGAACACTTCTCGCGTGTTGGTTGACGTAGAGGGTGCTTTTGATTGTGCTGCCTTTGATTGCATGTGTAACTTAGCCAGAAGCATGACGCGTGTGGATGAAACCATAGTCAGATAGATCTATTTCATGTTCTACCGAAGGCTGTTAACTGCTGCAAGCAAATGGGGTAATAGGTTACCCACAAGAAGAGTTTTTCCACCTTTACTATGGTACTTTGCCGACGATTCAGTGTTTGCGGAAATGCAAATATTGGAATAAGATATCAAAGAGTATGTTGATGATGGTAATGCACTGGTATTGGCAAAATCTCGGAGGGCGGTTTGCAATAAAATACAAACCACGTTAAATAAACTCTGTCGTTGGTGAATGGAACATGAGGTACTCATCAAGCTGGTTTAAACAATCTTAGTCTTATTTACTTTACACGTAAAGTCCTTGTACTTCCCGCTTGTAATTCTTCATTAGTGGTATCGGAGAGATTCCAGTAGTCTTACTGAAAAGCTTTGGCTTAAAACTTTCAAGATTTTCAGGGCTGGACAACCAAGTCCGTCCATTGCCAATTTTCCCTAATATACTAGGCCCAGAGAGCTAGCACTACCTACAGAACTGCTAAGTTATATGTTACTACGAGACTTCATGAGAACAAGAAGCGAATAAAAACTATATGTCTACTTAGGCATACCATACTCAAAAAAGCGCACTGGGTATTAATTGCATAGATTAAGCATCTATTCTATTTTATCTAACAGGAGTCTATCGGTTTTGTAACCAAAGTACTTGAGTAGAGAAATCACTGCCTTAAGCAAGGTCACTCTGCAATCAAGTACGCCGATTTGAAGTAAGGCCTTAATATAATCGAAGCTTCTTACTATGAACAGACAGTCTATCAGGATGGAGATAATGCGGTCCAGAACAAGAAAAAAACTATCAAGAGAGGTGGCCTGTATCTAATCTTGAGGACTCCAAAATCGCGAGCAGCAGGCCGTGCGTCTGAACAACTCAACTCAAACACCAGCCTGGATTTCATGGTCTCCTCCCAGAGAGATTGTGTCTTATGTACAGATGGTTGTCTTATTGGTGGTTTTTTGGGCACGGATTTTACTCTAGAACGTTCTTCTATAGCATGACGTCTGCCTTTCGTGAAAGATCTTTGAGATTGCAACGGACATTATTTAAAGGAAAAAAATGTCTTTTCTCCTAACCTAAAGGCTGTTTGGCCGCAATTATTACCTCTACAATATTGAAAGAGCTGCAGTTCCCTTGCCCCACAATCTTCTAAAGGGTGTTGCTTATAGATTTATCAAAGCGATTTGAGTCACATTTTATAAATTGTTCTCTGTAAAAGTCCAATTCTGAGTCTAGTGGGAAGCCCTAAAGGCATTCATATATGTACATGCATTGGCGCTAACGTACATAGAGCGGGACTCAAGACTAATCTCAGCCTGTCTTCCTAAGGCCTATTTAAAAAAAATTATGAAGCTAAAATTTCCATGAAAATCAGCCAATTGGAGAACTGGAAGTCTATCTTCAAATCCTAAGTAAATATCTTAGCCGCGCCTTACCTAGATTTTAGAAGAAGACTATGAATGACTGAAAACCCTGCTCCTGCTTATTTTCGAACTGACTCAATTCATAGCCATCTATACTCTTGAGTTAACGATAATGTAAGGATTCACTTTAACTCACTGTAACTGTCAAACGATTCTATAGACCTTAGAGACATCGACAGCCTACTATGTTGGCTTAAAAAACTGTAACAATACCTGCAGCAATATAAAATCCTTCCAAATCCAATATTACTAAATTCAGTTAATTAAATTCAAAATCATTCGATCGATCTCCAACATTTTCCAACTCAATTTGCATTGAAAAACACCTAGACACGAGCTAAAAAAGACTCTATACCAGCATCGTCTAAAGGAAAAATTATAAATACAGCACCACACCTGTAAAATGAACCTCGCAGCTCCATTCTGTTAAGTATTCCTCCACTCTATCTCGAAGTGATTATGCAAAAGAGATACACTAAAACTTCTGTGGCACGCACAAGGTTACCCTAACACAACTTGGTATGCCTATCAAAAGCTTAGTGTTAAACTCTCCTGAGGATTACATCGTCATTAAAATGCCGATGTACTTGGCATTTTCAGTATGTGTGCGAGATAAGGCGGAAAAAACGTAAATGAAGTGCACGACTGAATCCTACGTAACTTTCTCCATCTAATAAATCTTTCGTGTTTCGTGTGCATGTAAACAAAAGAGATTTTGAATTTTCACCACACACGGTAAAGCAGTGTGGGAGAAAATGTAAATTTTTTCCAAGATAATCCAAACAAACTGAGTTTGCACTCATCAGATATCAATTTTGAACAAATTCATTACATACGTAACGTAAAAATACGTAACGCTTCTTGTATGAGATAGTGCGAAGCCACACGCAAACAGATTGAAACAGGCTGAATGATGAGTGGAATACGAGATTGATGACCCACTACCGAGATTGCTGACAGAAAAGTCTTACCATTTTAGGAACCCAAACAGTTGGCTGATAAGTCCAGAAGGGGTGACGATACGGGAATTGGGGCTTACAGCGAAAACCCGAAGTTTGTTTTGTATCTCCTTCGAGATTAAAAAGATTTTGTGGGAACTTTTCTCGCGATATATCCAGTTTTACTGTCCACCTGTGTCTAACTCCCTAAATTGCCATTTGTCGCTTAAAGATAGAAAGAAAGCTTAACCGATTCACGCAAAGACTGATACACTCAGCATGCTCTCGCTACATGTAAATTGTTATTTCAGTTGAATGCGAACCACCAACCTCAGTTTGATAAAGGACACCATGTCTAATTTCACTAAGCAGATCTGGTCTAACCTGGCCTCTAGCTATCGGGTGCGAGCTGCATGAAAGTCAGACGATTTTATACATTTTTTTATGAGGGACTGTAGAATGCATCATCACTGACCACAGGTCCGTTCAACTTCGGGCTACAGACACTTCTCGGACAAAACAGAGTGGGTGTACCTCGATGGTCTATACAATAAAGCGTGGTAAATTTGTACGGATAACTTCAAAAGCAAGGATACACTCGGTGCTGGAGTCTTCTCCGACAACCTGAAAATTTATTTCTACATTAATCTCCCAAGTTATTACAACGTTTTCTCTCGCCAAGTACCTTTTCCACGTCGATGAATACTGCAAATCATCGATGGTTCAACTTAGAACAATGCAATGCAATAAACGAATGGGTAGGTTTTTTGCAGTATTCACGAGGAAACCTCTCTATATGCACTATGCATAAGCTGGGCATTTTTCATAATGATGTCAGGAGTTGCAAAGGTATAGATGAAAAAAAATGTCTTTCCATTCACTTGTTCCGTTCAACTAGGTGAATCCCTCTTCAATTTTCTGAATGATACTGACAACGCCTAAATGTCTCAGAATTAGACGATGTAATTCTAGCGTTTACTTAGTGGTTGCTTTCTTTAATTTGTACAACCATTTGTAATAAAGGATAAACATGGAAGCAAGGTAGATTTTCGTATTATTCAAGCGAAAAATTCTTCTTCGTCAAAGTAAAACTGTATGGAAGGATCTGATGATTAACTACATACCCGTATCATCCCCTGGACTTGTTTATCAAAGTAGTAGCATTATTAACAATAATCGCTTTTAGAGTAAGGCAATCGAAGCTGTGAAAGCAGGGAACATATGGATACTTGAAATAATGTAGAAAATAGGTATCATCATCGCTGGAAGTCGAACTATGACTTCAATACCAACATAACGAACTGTTTCTTTCCACAGCAGGGAAAACAGGTAATTACTTCTTATCATTACATCACATTCCTCACTAATGCCTCAAAATGAAGTCTCGTACAGGAACTTGGTATAATGCCAACTGCTTGCTTCTCCAGTCCAGATCTTCATGAGAGATAGTCTTTACTACTCTCGATTTGTTGTTTCCCTACTCCCCATTTTGAAGGTTATTCCGACTGAAACTTAGCTAATCCTTAAGCGTACCTACTATAACTTTCATCAAATCGACTATCATTTGGTGGTCTATTATCTGATAGTAAGCTAACATCCTGATCGTCGTCGTGATAAGGTAGGTTTTGAAACTTGACTGGAACGGTGAACGTTCACTAAAATGTAGTGTAATGTATAGTAATGGCGGTCCAGAAGTAACTGCTTTAAATATGCACATATATTTGCACACTACATATAATCACAATTTGTTGATAACAGATCTAAGAGTCTGCTACATCTAGATAGATCCACTGTTCTCATATTTAGTGGAGTAATTAATTATCACAGTTCCATCGAGATCATGCTCTGTAAATTATGAACTGGGTTCAATAAGGACTTGCAGAAATCCAACAACGACTATGCTACTGTCATGTTTTATGAGAATGCCCCTTTAGCAATAAAAATATGTAACAGATAGTCAAGGATATCGGAAATATGGAAATTTAGAATAAATACGCTCGTTAATGATGACAAGCTGGTTTCCTACAACTGTCATCATGAAAAAATTTACAATGGTCCCTAGGCTCTTCGATTAGAAATTATATTTTGGTCCTCCCCACACACATTCTACATACGAGTTTTTCTTGTTAAGAATATAAATAAAACACAAATCAATCACCAATGAAATCGGTATTATTTGTGTAATCCAAAACAGAACACAAAAATGCAGGAAGGCATCCCCAGACAACCCTCAAATTGTTGTAAATAGAATTTTATTTCTGGAGATTGCAATGCTTGCAGCAAGTTACGTGTCTAAAATCTCATCCGAACATGCATTCAAGAAACATTCGTTTGTACTTACATACATATGTATACAATTGTATACATAGTCAGTCGATATATTTACTTTAAAAACACATAATTTGTAACAACCACTGGCTCCCGATTCCTGTACAAAACACGCTTAATAACAACTTTGTTGTTTCAATAAATTCTCGCTATGATTATTTAGTGCAAATCTTGTTCATCGCCTTGTTCTACCAAAAAAAATATTTCAAGATTTCGTACATATTCCTATGTATTTCGCAAATTCAAGCATTTTTATTCTTTGCTTTTCGGCGTTCGGCGTATTCCGACAAGAACTGGAGTAGATTGAAGCGGATGTCTAGTAGACAAGCTTCTTGGGGGTGGAAACAGGGAGGCATTTAATGCAAGGTTACAAGTTTCATAAGACGCAAGAGTCAGCATATGAACATATACCTACAATTGTGTGTACATATACATATATTTTAGATACTCATATTACAAAATGTATCTGGAGGTATAAATGTGTGAGATGGTAACTCAACGATTGGTATACTCAATTTCACATCTTTCTCCGTATGAACTTGAAGTCGAAAAAGTGCTGGAAAGGTAACGTTTTTGAAATCATTTCATACTCCTGTTTATGAAACAGAATATTAGCTAGTTTTAAAACAAAATGTATGTATAACCACATTTTGTCTCAAGGTCACCTTCTTTAGTGATTTTTTTAAGATTCTATATTGGTAACCCTTTTAGATATATTCACCCTTCTAGCGAAGTAATTATTATGCAACAAGGATTGCAAAAAAACAGTGATGATGTCACTACTTACGGAGAAATGTTCAAAATGTTCGAACAGTCTTTGTTTGTTTGATTTGAAATCAATGGAGCTCGAAGCATGATTATAAGTTGTGATAAATGATTCCATCAAGTTTAGGTGCTTATTGGCCTAAAAATAATGAAAACGCCAAACTAATTCATGATGTATGTATTTGAAAATAATAATTTGTTTAAGGTTTCACCTTTTCGCTTCGCTGAGGATATCACTATGTACTGCGGTTAGATTACGAGACTCAGGGTTTGGGTATACCAAGCCATACGGTCATAGCAAGATTCTGGATTTATTACCTAGGGAATTCACAACGACCATAACCGAGTACATCAGTTCCAGAATTTTTTCGGAAACACTACAGATATCTGAGTCATATCGGCTCCCAGATTCATCCAGCGCCTTCCACGTTTAAGTGCTGGTAGTACTCGAAGGTTATTGCGTTAGCAAAGACAATCCTGCATCTATTTAAATCATTGTCATTCTTATTGACAGACTAATTTTGAAGCGATGTACTAGCGAAGCGAATTCCTCTTTGCACTATTCCACCAGCTTGGAAGATGTAGTATTCAATGCTAGGGCCTTGATAAGTTACCATGAATGATAAGTTATCAAGGCCTTACCATTGAATACTACATCTTCCAAGCTGGTGGAACAGTGAAAAGAGGAACTCGCTTCTCTAGGGCATCACTTCAAGATTAATCTCCTCTGCGTGCCGGGCACTGCAATATAGAGAAGAATAAACGGGGTGATAAGCTGGCGAAGCGAGATCCGCTCCTCGATAGGTCCCTCGCGGAATGTGTCCACATCCCGCTGGGAAAAGTCAAAGGAAGAATCCTCCTCGGTCATTGACTTACAACCTCACTCACACATAATTGCCAAAAAATTTAAGCAATTTGCAAATATTTTAAATATTTTTCTTTGTTCAGAGCCAAACCACGTGCTAAAAATCTCTGCACCTTTGAAAATTCGAACCGTGCTATAATATCTGTACAAAACATGATAACGACACCAATGATTGGGAAATGGGATCACCGTCGTCGGATCTGCAAGATGTATGAATGGAATGAACTAGGAAACCTTTTTTTCTGTCTTTTCTATGGCCGATGTATGGTATTAAAGTTCCTACCTAAACGTTTGCGCTGAAGTCGTCATGGGGCTAACTTTTCTTGGAATGAAAGTAATACATATCTTTTTTATAAAACCAAATTATTCCTGCATTAGCCGTAGTTCAATCGCTTGGTCATTGTGACCAATAACCTAGCTTAGAGGCAACGGCTTGGCAACTCAAGCGAACAAAAAAGAGTTACCATTCTGAGCTTACAAAACAGATGCAACCTTTGTATTCTTGTAAGAACTTTCCTTTTCAACTTTAGTAAAAGACGACGGATCACTAACCATAGCACTCATTCATTCCTTCAAAGTGCTAGAACTAACTCTTTGTCTAACGCACAGATAAATTTCTCATCGTACATTAAAACCGTCCGCATCTGACTGTTTTCTAAAAAAAGAAATAGTTGCCTGCCACAAAGTTATCGCTCCATAACCCTGATGTCCTTGCGATCTATAGACACTAAAAAAGTCATTAAAGCAGTGAAAATCAAATACGAAGAGGAACACGGTTTAATAAAGAGACCGGCAGTATGAGTTTCTTAGATGCGGTTCCACCTATGAAAAACATCATCAAACATCATGATGAATCAAGAGTAGTTGTTTTCAACATTATCATCCCAAAACCATCTTACACCTGATAGATGGGATACAAAACCGTGCGTTAAGACTAATAGGAGATAGAAAACCTCAGAAATCTTTCCCGCCTTTCTTTGTTTTATAGATTTTTCACAATCAGTGCTCCAGCAAAATAGAACTTTTTTCTGAACTTACAGCACGAATGTGGAATCCTCTACCAAGCTCTCTTTTTCCCTTCATAATACAATCCTCAAACATTTAAGAGCAATGTGCATTCGTATTTCCTACTTTCTCCTCCTAAATTCCCTGCCCTACATTATACCCATAAACCCTCGAGCGTTGTTTTATTATGAAAAAGATTTTTGTTCGAATATGGCATAGAATCCTACAAGGTAAGATAGCTCCCTGTGAACTACCACAATAACTCTGTATTGGGTGGATGAAAAGCCTTCCATACGACATACTTAGCAATTGAAATTGTGGTCAACGGTGTGTCTTCCGACACAGTTGCTATTAATACTGGCATTCTTCCATCGCCAATTTTTTACTTTAATCCTTATTTTTCTATACAAATGACCTAGTTCTGTATAAATACATAATACGATGGATGGAAAAACATGTCTATAAATGTCTAACCAAATAATCGAATCCTACTTACTTAATGTCAAGTGCAAAATAGCATGTCAAAACCACATTGAGTATTATTTCCACACTTCTAGATTGGCTCCGCAACACTTCTTAAATTTACTCGACAACATCCAACAATGAGCAATTAAACTGATATCTAATTGTCGAACTATTATATACATCTAATCTTTATCGGTCCATCGGGGGCGGCTGGGTGACTTATGCATGTGTACCTATACTGCAAATAGTACTACAACACATTTTTCAAAGAACTCAATGTAATGATTCCTAGAAATACGACATTTGGAAACCCCACCCGTAAGGCATATATGCCAATATTGTATAGGTATCGATTTTCTATATTGGTATGTACTACCAAAACCTATTTCCATTGAATGGGGTCAAAAATACAGAACCTAGTTATTTGTGGTAAGTAAACTAGCTTCTTTCAACTTAAAGAGATATATTAACAATTTCACGGGGTGCGTACAGGGAAATAACTTCACGGGAATCTGCTCCATAAAGAAGTTTAGTTCACATTTGGTGGAAAATCCACTTTTTAGAGTGAAATTTTTTCCCAGTGACGTGACGGTGAGTAATAATCCCGCATTAATGCGAGAAATAACTTTACTCTTATGAAAGACATTCCACTTTCCAACAGCTGTTGCAAACTTGATTTCTAAATCTAAGTTTCTGGAAAACAATTTCACTAAGATTTCAAGTCAAATATGGGAAATAATTCTACATTAGCAAAGTGAATTTATTTCCCTGTAGAGGTGGAATAAATTCCCATGTGCAAATACATATGTATATGTTTGTTGTCATTTTGCAGTTACTGATGAAAATTGTGACATAATTCTTTTCTAACATGATCCTTTTCTGAGCAAATATTCTGGTTCGTAGTAGGTTCTTTCGATCACTTTATAAGAGAGTACATGCAAAACGTAGACAATTCAGCAGTACATGCGAATCATATCATAATTCGTTAAACAAATCAAGAAAACTGTCACTCGTCAGTTGTTGGCAAAAGAAGAAACGAAGGAATATACTCATGTATGTATTATGTTTTGCAGTTGGAATTTATTGAAACACAAGCATGATGTCATTTCGAGTGAATGTTGGCAGTTCATGCGCGAGTAATGGACAGTCTTTAATACAAAGTTCTATGAGCAATTTATTGGTGGCGGGTAATTATTTCGTGAACATGAACTTTGAGGTAGTAAGGAACTTTGTCTACCTTGGCTCTGCTATCAATTCTGAAATCAACACTTCAGCAAAAATAAAACGAAAAATAACTCTTGCCAATCGCTGTTTCTTTGGGCTGAGAAGGCAATTGACTAGTAAGATCCTATCCCGAACAACTAAGGAGATTCTATATAAAACCTTGATCTTGCCAGTCCGCCTTTATTGCGCTGAAGCATGGACTTTAAGTAGAATGGGACCTCAACCGACTTGGAATGCGCAACTGGAGGCAGTTACCTTAGGTCTAACTGGAGAGGCTTATTGGTTGAGGGTCAGGTTCACCCCGAATTGTAGCGCTACCTAAGCAAGTAAGTAAGAACATGTAATTACGTAAAATGATTGAAAATATTGAAAACGATTTTGTAAAACTCAAGGTATACATGTATATAGTTGTTAAGCAATCTAAGCGTATCTGCCCTACTGTAGTCATAAAACTAACTTAGAGATTACTGCTACAATATTATGGATATTTTCATACCATGTATGGTAAGAGAACTTCCAAAGACCTAAAAACTTGATCTCAGACTTAATAGTTACATACGTATCTGCGCTTTTTTTGAAATTTTGAAATAGGAATGAATCTATTCTATATAAGTTCCGATAATCGAAATCGAATAAGTTTAGTTTGTTATATCGATATATCGATAATTCTAAAGTAATACATACATACATACATTGATACTGATATCTTCGCAGTTTGAACTGCATGCTGTCGAGATTTGCACCCACATTCCCTTCAGTTTATTTCAAGACTAAAAATAGGAAACTTCTGACGAACTGTCTGAACACATCCGCATGGAGGGGCTCAATGATGAAATGATTAGTATTTCTAAACAAGGCAAAAACTTTGGAAATGCTAACTTTTAGAAAAGACCCGAGGTTGGATAAAGAAATGACAATATTGTGCTCTGAAAAAATGTTCAGTAATAGTATAGTGTGTACAAGCAATATCCGAACGAAAGTATTTAAAAGTCAATCTGATAAGGATTTTACGAAATTTTGGTTTCTACCTCAAATGAGTACAATTGGAAGGCCTGCTGGAATCTGACAACAAACCAATGGTTTAATGAGGAATGCCAGAGAGACAGAGCTATGCCTGGTTTAGATAACTCATTCGCCTGTGCAGTAATAGTAAATGACATTTAACATCGATATCTTCAGGTAGTAAACGATTTGATTACCTTAGACTTCGTGTATAGTCAACTCTTCCACTGATATCAGTACAGCCCTGACAAACGTCATCTTTCTGTATATTTCTCGCGAAAGTTTGACATTCGAGTGTACAGTTGTCATTTTAAAATACTTTTCAATGGACTATGGCTCATAAAAATTAACTCTGTCGTATGGTAAAATTCTCTATCATCAAATATTTGGACTACTTTCTTATAGTATCTCGGATAGTTATAGTAACTCTGATTAGTCCTAAGTTCCGAGCTAATGGCACAAGCCAGATCGAAGTATATGTATGTACATATGTCTATTACTATTGGAAAACGACGTTTATAATGAAATGGGAAATTGGAAGGCGGGGACTGTCCGCAGATATAATGAATGAATGTTCAACTTAGGTACACTAAAATCAAAGTACAAAGCCCATTTGCATTCATCTACACCTACCGATTAAGATTTAGCCCTAAAGAAGATTTGTTTTAACATAGATTTATTAAAGACAACGTAGGCAATTTAAAATAATCGAAATTGGGAATGGTTTTTGTAATGTAAATGTATCCATAAATATTATGTGTCTTAATAATTTGTACTACGTGTACGAAATAAATTTATCTAAATTCTTATTAAATTTCAATTTTATTTACGACAGTTTTGAACAGTGTAATTCAAGAATAAATTGCTGATAATTTTCTGATGTAAATGCTTGAATTACATTTCACGAACATTTATATAAAGTATGACAGTTTATTCATGAAACTACCCTAGTTTCACAAAATTTATTCATAACATAAATTCAAATAGTTCAGTCTCAACCGATTTGAGAGGAACTTTTTTTTACAGGATGGGAATATTTGGGAATAAATGGGTGATGTTAATAGCCTTTACAGTATAAGATCAAGAGGAGAATTTATCGATATGTTGGCATGGGTGTCAAAGCAGTATGAATACCGATAAATATCGACGTCGATTTCTTTCTTAAATTTACTGGCTTCAAGTAACTCGACGTGCCACGTTACTATCTATCAACATTTAGGTATTACATATTTAAGAATTTTGTACTTACATATGTGTGCATAGTCTTACTTTAAATAGAAAGTTATAAGCTGTGCCTGGTACCTGAATTTATATAGAATAATAGTTTACACATTTGTAACGTATCGGATGGTAATAGACAAAACACAATGGAATGTCAGTATGAAGATTTAGAATTAGTCTTCAAGGATAGTTTAGATTGAAATTAAACATATCAAATGTATCAAAGACAATAGTGTCTCTCGGTTCAGTCATTCATTAACCTAAAACCTAATCCACTAGAGCTAAGCCCTTATAAATCACCACAAGGACAGTTCGTAACTAAACGATGACAGTATTCAATCTTTTCGGGTACTTCACAAAGTGACTAAGCAAGAAATTGAAATAAAATTCTAAATATACATTTCAATTAAATATATTTTTTTATATCAAATTCGCTGATTTATCGCGAACATATTGTATTATTTTTGGTACACTTAAGTGCATCAGACACATATGTATTTACTACGGATATTGGTACTCTACTATGTATGTTATATATACGTATATATCAATATTCGATTTTTCTTTTTAAATATGCTATATAGTAAACATCATGGAGATTACTGCCAGCTTTCGGTTTTTAAGATGATTTGGTGTTTTCTTTTTTGTTTTGTAAAACTTTTTTTTTTTACTATAGGTAATGTATTATTTCTATGCTTACCGCCGCCTGTTGAATGTTGAATACAACAGTAAACTGGAAACAATTCCGTCAGACATTCACTAAAACATCTTCCTTATAATTATTCTAATAGATTATTGATTAAAATCCATCCTTATGGCACACAAATGATGACAAAAAATAAAATGTTTTTTTGTTTTTTTACATTGTTCTAGTTTCACTGTAAATATTATTTGTTTTGTTTTGTTCTTCTAAAGGTACTCCAGATGGTTCCGTAAGATTGTATTTTAAAAATCGTTTGCAAATTTTTATTTTCTTTTTGTTGGTAGGTTTTTAAAATTTTTGTTTCTCTAAAAATGCGTTGTGCGCTGCTAAAACACATCACTTAAAATTTTATGGAGACCGTTTGGGATAAAAAACAAAAATAAAGAAAGAAACAAAAGCCCTACTCCTAACATTGCTCCCAACAAAAATCTAATCACGAACGAAAACAAATTCATTGTAGTGATTCCATCGATTTTCTTCCGCATCAACACCTGGCTTGGGCTCCGCAATAGATCCAGCTGTTCCAGAGCCACAGCTGCCAGCCAATCGAAAACCTTGCTCGTGCAGCATATCGAAAGCCTGCTCGATGAAACAATGCTTCAGGAAGAATCTTGATGTGTAACGATCTGGTCCACCATGATCTGGATCACGGGATTCATTTAGAGTATCACCAAAAACATCACGACACAGTGCCACTCTGCCACAGACCAAAATCCGGGATAGTTTACGAAATTTCACATCAGCCAGACCGTCCTTGCCAAATTGAAAACTTCCCCGATACCCAATTGTGATGCTGCCACCTGGTTTCGAGTCCAATTCAGATTTCATGCACTCCAGCAGTCCATTCAACTTGTAGTATTCGGCCTCTTTCCGAAGGCGTGTTTTTTCCCGAAATCCCTCGGGCAAATTGAGTTGTTTATCTCGTAAGTAGTCCAGGATATAGCGAAAGAGTACACCGTCGCGGTCTAAAAATATTCGACCTTTGCTATCCTTGGTTAAACTGTCGGGATTATTGAACATTTCGCATAGTTGCGATGATTTTTCATTTGTTAGGGTTGCAAGCGTAGACGAGTAATGCACGCCGCCAACGTTTAATTCGATTATATCGCTGGAGCTCATCTCGCGGAATATGATACACACAGTTCCGTCGGTTAACGTTTGTCTAATCTTATTTTCTGTTTAGCGTTTATACGGAACCAAGCAATATGGAATGGATTTCTGAGCACATACACTCACTCTCACTGTTGATAGTAAATCTCACGCACTGAAATCCAAAGTTCCGATGAATTAAGAGAGAGACGTCTCTGCAACCAACCCTCGACACGAACTGTCCACCCCGAACTAATTTCTCGAATACTTGGCTGTAGGTATCTGGTATCGTAATTCCGAAAACACCAATGGTGTATCTAAGCTCTAAGAAGCTCTCCAGCAGGAGTTTACCGAACGCAAGTTCTCAAAAAGTTTTAATTTGGTATCGAAATTGTTTATAGAGAGAATATACTCTCCGCGCGTAAATTTGCTTTCATCTAGTTGTTTTTACGTCACTGCAAAGCAACTTGTGTGTATCTTTTGTTAGTTTGTTCTCTCCTAGGGATGTGTACTTCACTGGCAATAAGATTACGATTCTACAGCAATGCCAGCATTGTATTTTACTTCTGTCCTGGTGACTAAAAGTACCTTGTGATTTTCTCCAACATTAAAAAAAAAAAATTTATAACAAGAATAAAATTGACGCGTATGAGTATATTTTTCAATAATTAAATATATAAGATAGACAGACTAAAGGATAATAAGAGAGCAGCCTGTTCACGAAGACCCTCATTTTAGTTCTTTAGTTTTAGATCAGCAAGTTCAAGCTAGTTCTCAATTTACATGAAACGATACACACATATGTATGTACATACATACATTTGCATGTATGCATCTAGATGTGATATGTGATTTGTATGTTTTAATGTCGTCGGCTCCGGCCCAAATCAGGTTTGATTTAACCTCTTTCACCAAAACCAACTTCCAGCTAGATACATATGTAATTTCTTAGCCGTCCTAAGTTGGGATTGATCCACACTAGTGCAGACTTTGCATTGTAACTTTACGACTAACATACTTAAAATAATCTTTAAACCTGAACCTCTTGTCTTTTATAACAAAAACAAAAAAAAAAAAACAAATATTAGGCGCAAATGGTTTATGGGACCCAGAGTCTAGCTTTTCACAACCATACGTGTTCAACGTATTATTAGGGACCAGCAGATTTTTCGAGATATTTTCTTTTATTTTCAAATTTCAATTCAATATGTCCTCCTTTTGAACAATGAAGACATTAAGGTTTCACACACTTTTTATACCCTATCCTAAGGGTATATTAAGTTTGACACATAGTTTGTAACATAGAGAAATAATCGAGATAGACCATATAAAGTATATATATTCGTGATCAGCATCAATAGCGAAATCGATTGAGCGATGACCGTCCGTCCGTCCGTCCGTCCGTCCGTATGTCACCGCTTTTTGGGCCTTAAATTTTGAGCTAGGACGATGAAATTTCATATCTGGGCTTCTGAGAAAAAGATACAGTACAAGTGTAAAAATTTTTGAAATCCGCCCACTGCCACGCCCACTTTTTCATAACTTCACTAAATTATATGAAACCGAAAAATTTTGTTAAGACCAAATATTTAGGCATTCAGATACCCTACAATCCACCCATACAAAAGTTTTGGCCACGCCCACTTTTTGGGGGCGTTTTCATCACAAAACCGATTTTTGGGCCTTAAATTTTTAACTAGGACGCTGAAATTTCATATCTGGGCTTCCGAGAAAAAGATACAATACTAGTGTAAAATTTTTTTACATCCGCCCACTGCCACGCCTACTTTTTTATAACTTCACTAAATTATATGAAACCGAAAAATTTTGTTAAGACCGAACATTTGGGTATTCAGATTCCCTACAATTCACCCATAGAACAGTTTTGGCCACGCCCACTTTTTGGGGGCGTTATCATCAAAAAACCTATTTTGATAAAATTTTACATGTAACATCCTCAAATGTTCGACATTATAGCTATATTTGAGTATAAAATGCAATTTGGCCACGCCCACTTTATAGAGAGGAGGATAGGGTATCATACGATCCGTTCCAGACGGATTGTAGCTTTTCTGTATGTTTTTCTCATAGGGTCAGTTAGAAGATGCTTCCTTAGTTGTCTTCTTGCATTACGACCCACTTGAAGAAAACGTAGTCGACCAGTAGACGAATAGGGAAAGTGCTGGAAAGAGATATCCGCGACAAACTTGACCAGTACACCGAAGGAGGGTATACATACATACATATGTATGTAGGTATCACCAAATAATCCTTTACGAGGTAATTATACGGTAAGGTTGAGTAATTGGATTAGATAACGCGCCATTCAATACAAATAGCTTGTTATATCCATTGAAGAAAACCTCTTTCTTGCTAATCCTTTCTTTTTTTTACATTCTAAGTTACCATGAAGTGGTATAATTAATTAATCGGAGAATTCTTATACTGTCTTAAAATAGATGTCTTCTAAGAAATATAAATCTTCAGTGAAAGTGGACTGGACACTCCTAGTGGATAAGAGGCGTA
This sequence comes from Xylota sylvarum, assembly GCA_905220385.1. Taxonomy (NCBI): domain Eukaryota; kingdom Metazoa; phylum Arthropoda; class Insecta; order Diptera; family Syrphidae; genus Xylota; species Xylota sylvarum. Next base: position 63,188,759 of record LR999958.1, on the reverse strand, counting down.
TCCTCGTGTGTTTCCTTATTTCCAACACCATCACAAAGTTTGTTTTCACTAAGTTGTATTGTGTTCTTTAATATTCTAGCGTACTATGACAAAGACGTTAACAAAGTGCGATTTGAAGTTAGACTCTATAACAGTGTTACCTGCTTCTTCAGAGACCTTTATTGTGTTATCGGAAAGAACTGGTTCTCGGGCCGACCACATTCAGCAAATTCTTCAGTCTTTTGAGTAACCCTATGAGTAGGCATCTAAATAATTTTTGTTTATAGGTAGTACTGATTTTGGTAAACCCACGTGCTGACGAAGATATCGCCTTAGGTGCCGCACACAAATAGAGCAGGAACTCGAGAAGAGCAACGTGGAATGTGGAATTGAAAAGTTTTGTTGTTTCAGGCCCTAGTCCAACACGGACTACCTAAGTAAATGAGAATAACGTGTCTTCAGTAGAGTATGTATTAGTTAAAACGGTATGAATGTACTTGTTCACTAACTATGCTAGATCATCTACAAAAACTATCCGCGAGAAACTTGACCAGTACACCGAAGGAGGGTATGGGATTCCAACCAAAAATACAGGTTTAGGAAGAAAGAGGAGAACCACCCATGCAATACAAGCAGTTTGTGAAATTGCACACAAAGCCATATCTGGGATGGGAAGGAGGAAAAAAAACAGTAGTTACGCTCAACGTACGAAAAGGGTTCAACTCTAGCAGCTGGAACTTCATTAAACTACCTGCTGCGAATAATCACAAATTATTTTGAGGACAGAACCCTTTTCTATGACACGTACAAAGGGCCGAAAAGATATGAAATTACAAGAGGAAGGGATCAGTGCTAGGACCTGCCGTGTGGAACATTATGTATGATGGAGTACTACGTATGCGGAGACCAAGAGTGGACATAATCGGAGCAAGTTATCCTGGAGTGCAAATAATACAAAGCACGCAGAACAGGATCTAGCTTCTCACAACCATTTGTATGTTCTTTACACGAATGGAAGGGGCCTACTGCCGTGTCTGAATCCGAAGGACAATTTTTGTTTTGAGAAGCTTTTTCATGATAGTTATACTCTCGGATGTTTGTCAAACGCTCGCGAGGGGTGGGGCCGTGAAATAAACTTTAGGTGCTGACGATTGAATTTTAACCCATCGCTCCGTAGTTCAACACACTAACCACTTGAGCCACGGCGCCCGTAGATAGGCAATGAAATAATCCCAAGGAGACTGATATCGTCCAAGCTATCAACGTGGGAAGCATGGGGAACCGCTAACAGTATCATTGTAAGCATCATGTTGAAACTACGGCGGGACAATCAAAGGTTAGGTAACACGAACGAACAATACTGAGTGTGATTTCGTTTTCGTGAATACGTAGCATTTTTATTGAAAACAAAATATGTACTGTATGGAAGCTTTTGTGTTAATTATTTTCATTTTAGTTTATTACAATAAAAAAAAACTCTTAATTTGGTTCATTAACTACTATCCTCAGGATAGTTTGTTTGGTTTCGGGTCCTTTTCCTTTAAAATCAGTAATCAAGGAACATTTCTATGTAAATATGTAAACCTGGTATCTGTGCGGACACTTTTTGGTCTCAGTGTGTGTACATAGGTTGGTTTAAGTTTGAAAAACTACCCAATTCTGCCTCTGATCATTTGTATATTCGTTCTGATTGTTTTATACATAAAAATACTTATTAATGTATTGCCCGACGAAATGTTTAGGTACACTTGACTCACCTAGGAAGGTCTTAAGTCCACAATCGATTTGTGGACCAACAAATGCCTCATTAAATTTGGTCATAAGTCCATTATTGCCTGTGTTTCATATGACCTGTGGGCTTATCAACCTGCGTCTTTGTGAATAAACTGTTAAAAGATTTAAGATTAAAAGAAAACAATCGGAAAGAATTTTTTTTTAAAAAATATTTAATCTGGCAACTCTATTCTATACCACATACTTTGAAGTGCTTTAACGCAGAATCGTGTTGGTATTGCCCGTGAGTTTTTGCACCAATTTTTTTTAAGACTATTTCCGCAACAGGACAAACGAGTTAAACGTGAAATGACACTAGGGAAGAATAAACATTGCTTATACATATGATTTTCAACTGGCAAGGTGGATGCGCAGTGGCTGCAGTGTCAATAGCAAGGATTATTATTCTCTCCGCGCTTTGGCAAAAAATCAATATTTGATAAGGATGGGAAAGTGAAAAAGAGAAAACAGCTTTTTATTACCTAGATACATTTTTCAGTATGACTCCGAAACTTGGTACTATCATTGGTTCTCTTGCGCACACACATACTTACGTCTTTCGGAGACAACACTTTTGAAAAGAAAACCAAACAAAAAAAAAATAAAAATCCCACTTGATTAAATTCTAGAAAATCCTATACTCAATTTTATTTGCGCTTTCCGAACGTTCCACTGATGAAAAATCCATGCATGATGTCCTAGCAAATACACATCGCCCAAACGTATGTAAAAGGGGGTTCCGTACGGATGCCAACACGCTCTTGTAGATACAAATTTTCGTCACTCTGGTGTTTGCAATCGTATTCATGCATTCTGGTGGATCACAAAGAGATTACCTTAGAGGGTTGGATGGCGATGAGTTGTTGGTATGCGTTCCGAATGAATGATTATTATACGAGTTTAAAGCAACAATTTGCTTTTCCATTGTGGGTTCGATCCCTGGATTTAGGGTAAGGAGGGAATGTGGGCCGATGTGTTTACATTGAGGCAAGTAAGTTTTGAGGAGAATATATTTTTGGAATTTTTAATTATGAAAAATATGTATATTCAGAGGGCGCACTCATTTAGAAAGGATGAATTATGCTATTTGATATTTATTAAGTGTAATTAAATTAATTAAAATTTTGAAATGGATACGTACCTGTCAGGAGGTTGTCTTTGAAATGTTGATGAATCAGTCCAATTGCTGAAGACTCTTCACATTCTTTTAATTACTAACTTCGTGACTGGGTCATGCTTTGGAGGTTTTTACAACATTTTTGAAAAGGTTACGTTGAAGTTTTATAAAATTGTTAGTGTACCCACCCTACTTAAGATAAAAGATGTCGTTGTAAATAAATAAAAATGAATCTCAGCGGTTAATTCTATTTGAAGTTACACTTAACCGCTTTTTGAATTAACAGATAAACAACAAACTTACTTCTATCAGTCGGAACCCGCGTATTACCTACATACATATGTACATATGTACATAGGTATCAGCAAATGATGCTTTACGAGGTAATTATACGGTAAGGTTGGCTAATTGGATAAGATAATGCCCCATTCAATACAAATATCTTGTTATATCCATTGAAGGAAACCTCTTTCTTGTTAATCCTTTCTTTTCTTTACATTCTAAGTTACCATAAAGTGGTATAATCAATTAATCGGAGAATTCCTATAATGTCTTAAAATAGATGTCTTCTAAGAAATATAAATCTTCAGTGAAAGTGGACTGGATACTCCTAGTGGATGTGAGGCGTATCCTCTTGGACTTCCTCATTTCCAACACCATGACAAAGTTTGTTTTCACTAAGTTGTATAGTGTTCTTTAATATTCTAGCATACTATGACAAAGTCGTTACCGAATTCCCATTTGAAGTTAGACTCTATAACAGTCGTGTTACCTGCTTCTTAAGAGACCTTTATTGTGTTATCGGAAAGAACTGGTTCTCGGGCCGACCACATTCAGCCAATTCATCAGTCTTCTGAGTAACCCTAGGGTAACCCTAGAGGGCCAATGACTAGCTAATATGTTTTTTTATATTTCGAGGGACAATGACTACTCTTGAATCCGTTTAATTTGACCCCTCCTAGTCTTGCATTAATACATCTTTTATATCCTTTCCCATCTTAAGTTACCTTGTGGGGCTGTAGTGCTTCTGATTCAAAGATCCTAAGGTTCTGCAAAGATCCCAAGTGAGAATTGGAACTAAAGGCTGACGACGTCTTGATTATGACGTAAATCCTGTCGAACAAAAAGTATGTCGGACAAATCAGAGGATATTAAAATCCAACCGTGGTCTTCTCGATTGCGCGTGCGCAAGGATTCTGGAAGTCCCTTCATGTCTTCATGCGATAACGCCGGTCTGGATAAAGTCGTTGCGGTGACCTCTAAAATTTGACCTCACCATTATGGATTGATATCTCAATCATACCTTCAGCCTTATCTGCCTACATCTTTTGGTTCTGGCTGTTTAGCATTGAAATGTTATTTTTAACCAAAACTTCCGAGCACCATTACTGCAATAGTATATCTGTATTTTTTGATGACGCTATTCTCGTGCTCCTTCCTGAAGTCGTGATTGTGCAGCATTATTCCGATACCGGGGGTGGTACTGTGCAGGTTATATTTTCCGACAGTTTTTCCGAAGATTTCCGGGACAATATTAGCATCAATATTAACTGCCTGCAAGTTTTGTCCATAAGCTCGTTGATTCTTTCTTTGGTATTCGCTCTCTCTTCTATGGGGGCATTGCCTACGGGCTTGGAGTTGTAAACAAAGTTCCTGATTAGCAGCAGATTTTTGTTTGCCAGCATTTTAGTCTTCGGATGGACGTGGTCTCCATGTGTCATCTGGTGGCAGTCGGTGGTAACTCGCATGACTAAGTAGAGAGAGGCCTGGAGATTACTCCGGTTTGTGTAGATTAGCTGTGGAGTCCAGATAAATTCAGCGTAGTTCAAAATGGATCGGCTGATTACTTTTTATGATAGATGGCTAGCAGCGTCTCCTTATCCTTTTCTTTCTACACTGTTGTGCAATTAGTCCAGTCAAATGGAAGTTTTTCCATGACAAAATTGTAGAAGTTTTTTTCTCAGGGGTTCTGTAGGTTTTTTTTTTTGAATCCGAATTTCAAGTTTGCTGCCTTGAGGAGGTGGGTTTCACACCAAAAACGCGAAAAACCTCAAAATGTTCGCAATTTTCTTAGTTTTTCGCTGATATCTAGAAAACTATGCGTTTTTCGAAGATGAATACTTTATACAAAATTTCTTTTAATTTTCTGACGAGCGGTTTCGCCAATTTTTTTGGACTTCTACGAAGACGTCAAAAACGCCAACTCCCACCACCTACAACTCGAAAAATATATTACATATGTTATCACCTACATGATATTCAGTGTCATTCAGTTGAAAACTGAATATGAAATCTATAAGTAGTAATGTACATATGTATGTATGTCATGAAATGAGTGACAGTCGATCCCAGGATTGGGTCATCACTTCGAATGGGTTCTCCATTTGGAGTAGAAAAGGCATTTAGTGTTAGAACATGGTCACAAAAGAAGGGTGAAGGGACCAGACCAAAGGATCAGGGCCGAACCACTGTTGCACCTGAAACATATAAGGTAAGTAATAATAAAAATATAATTTATTTTGTTCATAATATACAATGCGTTATCGTACAATTTACACAATTAGAGATACAGAGATTTGATAAATTTATATCTTTCTACTGAAAAACTATGTTAAGCACCTATGAAGAAAAACTTTTTTGCCACGGCAAAATCCGGCTTTGAATCCATATTGTTAGAATGGATATCTTCTTACCTGGAAAACCGTTTTTATAGTGTCCGCTTCAGGTCCCTCCTCTCGACTTCTCTTTTGGTTAACTCTGGTTAACAATGCAGCCATCTAGGTCCACTTTTTTTCATCCTAGCTATAAACGATCTTGAGAGAGTCATGAAACACTCCCACGTCTCCCTCCAGGCTGATGAAACCAAATTGTTCAAATCCATTTCTTCACCGCAAGACTATAGTCTCCTTCAACAAGGCTTTGATAGTTTTTCGATATGGTCGCTCAAAAATTGCCTAGAGATCAAAATTATCAAATCCAAAACTATTACCTTTTCACGTAAGTGTAACCAGTCGTCCTCCCGACTATATCTTCTCCATGGCCAACTTACATACATATACCCATAGTTCAATTTCTTCGCAACCTTCGGATATTGTGTGACACGGAGCTCAATTTCAGTTCCCACATTAGTGAGATAATTCTAATAAAGCTAACTTTGTTTTGTCAAACGGTGATCTAAAGAATTGTTTAACCCTTACATGACTAAATCCCTCTAGAATTGCTTCGTTCGCCCCATCCTTGAGTATACAAGACCAGATTGGTTCCCCTTTCAGTGAGTTCATGTGTCCAGAATTGAGAAAATTCAACGTCGCTTTTTTCGATTTGCTCTTCCAGGTCTATCCTGGAACGACGCAACTATCTTGCCCACTATCAAGACCGCCTCAACCTCATTAACTTAAAAAACCTTGAGGATCGCAGAGACGTAGCCGATAATCTCCTCATCCATCGGCCGCCACATACGGCACAAAGTTTTCCAGTATCTGGTGGTATAAGTAACTCCTAGATGTAGAACTCAATTGCAGAATTAAATTGAAGAAGATTAGACCTCAAGTGGTCACTAAAGATACGCGAATACTCACTCGTGATGTCTAGATGCCCTAAAAATACACTCACGTTTCTTAATTAGAGGAATTTACCCAATTACATATATGGGAATGAATATGTCTCTGACCTTACTCATAGATGCATACTACATCTATACTCCAAAATATTCTTACGACGAAATGTATTCTGAGAAAAACGTCTGCATCTCCATCCAAATTCGAAGAAAGCGCTTACTTTGTGGTATTTATGTAAATCATTTTACTTCAAACTGCTTTGCGCATTTCTATAGAAATGCTGTGTTGAATAATAATAGAACAAAGCGAACACTTTGCTGTGAGTTATGCAACAGGAGTAACTTCTAATCTTCTCAAAGTCTTTCTCCAGACGATGAAAGAAGGATATTTTTTTACAAATCATCTTTGAAACCGTATTTAAGAGACAATTGTGATTTTAAAGCTACAGACCGTTGTATTCTCTGTTACATTACAAATTATGGACAAACGAACATTTGGAATCGTATTTGTCGATGTTCTTTCAATATTCAACAGTTGATACAATCCGACTTATCAAGGTATCATCATCAGGTGCCATAAGCATAATATTTAAATTATTATTTAGTCACGAAAAGAAAATTAGTTCTAAAGAACTATCAAGTTCAACTTTTGTCCTTGCAAGTGCAAAAGTCTGATTAAGTCTCTTCAAGGTATTTCATGTCCCAGATGTTCTATGTTATTGCATCCGTTTTATGCAAGAATTGTTGAGATTTAATAGACAAAGTTAAATTGCTTTTAACGCACCTAGCTCATTTGAAATGTTTTTTTTTTTCACAAGATTCATTTTTCCTTCCGACAAAGTTTAACTACGGGTGCTGTACATGTGGGTGCAGGGTGCAGAGTACCAACAAAAACTATGAAACTATTTCTAGTTACAAAATAAATAATGCTATCATGGTTACCAGGACACCATCCATGGAGCACAACCTTGTGTACCTATATCGTTAGTTTTATGACTTGCACTTGGAAATTGATTATAAGGGTAATCGAGTCATAATCCGTTGGGTGTTGACGCAATAATTATAGAAGAACATGTACATATAGTTTTTTTAAATTTAAGTTTGAAAACAATTCATCCCTTTAAATTCATTCCCATCCCAAGTACTAATTAATTTCTTTCGAGTGGAATTCCCAGTTCGGATGACGAATTAGTTCGATTTCTGTCACCCAGTCCTGCTGGTACATCTAATCAAGTACCAATAAATCATTCGAGCGGATTTTTACAAAAAAAAACGCTCTAATTTTCCGGTTGAAAGTATCCAAAGATAAGACATCAGTAGATCCTTTTAAAAAGCGCAATGTAACCCAATTAGTGGAAACCTCCCTAATAACGCCTAAATCTTATTACAGAGTCACTGAACTATGAAAATAAAATTAAGGCTTGCCAATTCGACGACAACCCCTTTATCTATGTGTTTTAACACATTTTTGGAATTGATAATAATGTAATACTGTGTCGCTTTCATCGCCCTCAACATCTTGATCTTAATCAAATTGAAGAAGTTTCTTTGGAAAATTAATGTCGCGCCTTTCACTTTGAAAATTCGATTTCATCAAGCAAGACGAACTCAAAACAACAACAGGAAAAAAGTTCTAAACTTCTTCTTCTCTTTCGCTGGAAGGATGGCACGAGAACGAAAACGGATGAGCATGGATATAATGCTGGCAAATAATGTCGCTTTACTTTCTCATGCAAAACGGATCACGTCAACCCCTTTTTTGGGTAATTTACATTTCTTGTCTATACATCCTTGAACTGCTTGGTTTTGATTTAAAAAAAAAAAAATTATTCCGTTCATATGATTTTAGAATTCAAATGAATTCAACTAAACTGCGAAAGATGTGTTTAACTGCATAGCGTCTTAACTTGTTTATGGTAATTATAGCATGAGTCTTGTATTTATTACTGAACTGATTTAAATAAGTACATATATGCGTTGTTAAGGCTTATATTCTCTTGTGTTTTGAATTGACTCCGAGCGTTATTTTTAATGGATAATTTAATCAGAAAGACAAAGAAATAAGGACTTGATACCCTATGGTATACACAGCGTTGCCGGCATGCGACTTTAGTCATGGATCCTTTTTTAACACAAAGAGAGTCTTTTTAATTGTTTTTTGTGACTTTTTGAGACTTTTTCGTATAATGCTGCGTACAAACTCACTGAATCTTAATATGTACCTACATACATACATATGTATACTTACAGGGGGACTAATAGTCTAACGTGCAAGCACATGTAATTTAATGGCAAGCTGACGGGACGGAACGATTAGGTTTTTCGCTCTTACGAAAGCGATCTCTCTAAAAGTCTCCTGGACCAAATGGTATTATAATGTCTGCTGAACTTCAGCAGAATGTGAACCTAATCCTTTCTTGGTTAACTGTAAAATGGCTTGGGATTTGGTTTACATTCCCAAGCCATGGACGAAAATCAATTTCTACCCAAGGCAGGTAAAAGTTTGCACGTTAACCTAAACATCTCAGACACATAAGTTTGTCATCTTACTTACTTACTTAGGTGGCGCTACAGTTCGTGGTGAACCTGGGCCTCAACTAACAAGCCTCTCCAGTTAGCCCGGTCCTTAGCTAACTGCCTCCAGTTGCGCACTCCAAGCTTGGTCAGGTCCCGTTCAACTTGTGCGCGCCACCTAAGGCGAGGTCTTCCTCTGCTGCGTTGTCCCTCCGGGTTTGATTCGAAGACTCTTCGGGCCGGAGCACTGGTGTCCATAGTGTCCATTCGCTCTACATGTCCTAGCCATCTCAAACGACTAATGCACAGTTTTTTGACTAGGTCGATGTCGCTGTACAGCTCGTTTAGTTCGTCGTTGAATCTTCTCCTCCAAAGCCCGTCAACGCAAACGGGACCGAATATTTTACGAAGAATTTTTCTCTCGAAACGACCGAGGATATCTTCATCCGCTTTTGATAAAGTCCAAGATCCATGATCCATGATCAAGGTCTTATATAGAGTCTCCTTAGTTGTTCGAGATAGGGCCTTACTACTCAATTGCCTTCTCAGCCCAAAGAAACAACGATTGGCAAGAGTTATTCTTCGTTTTATTTCTGCTGAGGTGTTATTTTCAGAATTGATAGCAGAGCCGAGGTAGACAAAGTCCCTTACTACCTCAAAGTTATAGCTGTCGATTGTGACGTTCTGTCCAATTCGTCGATGTTGCGTGTCCCTCCTGGTTGACAGCATATACTTGGTTTTGCCCTCGTTTACCGCTAAACCCATTTTGGCCGCTTCTGTTTCAATACTAGCAAACGCACCGGTGACAGCCCGCTGTGTTCTTCCAATAATGTCGATATCGTCGGCATACGCTAGTAGTTGCACAGAGTTTTGAAAGATTGTGCCTCCGGTGTTGGCTTGTGAGTTTCTCACAATTCTTTCAAGAACGATGCGTCACCTTGTCTAAATCCTTTTTTGACATCAAAGGTCTCGGTGAGATCGTTACCGACCTTGATGGAGCAGCGAGAATTCTCCATCGTCATTCTGCACAATCTGACGAGTTTGGTAGGGATGCCAAAACTAGACATGGCTCTGTATAACTTGTCTCTATAAATGCTGTCATATGCAGCCTTGAAATCGATAAAAAGATGGTGGGTATCGATTTGGACTTCTTGGGTTTTTTCCAGGATCTGCCGAAGTGTGAAGATTTGATCGATTGTGGACTTTCCTTGTCTGAAACCACACTAATAGGGCCCAATCAAGTTGTTGACGAAGGGTTTCAGACGTTCACACAATATGGCAGATAGGATCTTGTACGCGATGTTCAGGAGACTGATACCTCTGTAATTGGCGCAATTGAGGGGATCTCCTTTCTTGTGGATCGGGCAAACGGTGCTGAGATTCCATTCATCAGGCATACACTCATCTGACCAAATTTTAAAAATGAGTTGGTGTATGCTCTCTACCAGGTCATTTCCAGCTGCTTTGAACAGCTCAGCTGGTAAGCCGTCAGGTCCAGCAGCCTTGTTGGACTTAAGTTTGGATATTGCTATCCTTGCTTCGTTTTGGTCAGGTGGACGGAAGTTTTGGCTATCATCGTCTATGTTGAATGGTTCATTCTGCCTGACAGCGAGGTGTTGGTCTTCGTCGCCGTTATACAGTCTGCAGAAGAAGTTTTTCCATATTCTCACCACCGACTATGACTCTACTACGAGGTTTCCTTCTTCATCTCTACAGGCTTCTGTACGGGTCTTGTTAGCCTGACACGTTCTTTTTACCTGTTGGTAAAACTTCCGTACATTATTCCTGGAGTATAATATCTCAATATCTTCGATCGCGCGTTTCTCGTGCTCTTTTTTCTTCTTTCGGAGAAGCCGATGTTCTTCCCGCCTCTTCTGCTCGTAGAGCTCACGAGCAGCTCTCATCCTTTTTTGCAGCGCCGCTTTGTATGCTTGCTGTTTAGCTGCATGTGCTTGCCGGCACTCATCGTCAAACCAGGGGTTTCTTGGTGATGGTCGGGTGAAACCCAGCTTTTCGACGTCAAATCTTCTCACAGTAGTTCTTCTTAGTTGTGGCGTTTGGGATATCCGCATTCGTACCTTGGCTGCAACAAAGTAGTGATCCGAGTCCATGTTGGCTGCTCGGAAGGTTCGGACATCCAGAATACTGGAGGCATGCCTTGCGTCGATCGCAATGTGGTCAATTTGATTGACCGTTTGATGATCAGGAGATCGCCATGTCCCCTTGTGGATATTGAGATGAGGAAATCGTGTGCTTGCTATACTATTTCGCCCCACCGCAAAGTCAATAAGCCTAAGTCCGTTGCCAGACGTGGTGTAGTGTAGGCTGTGCTTCCCAATCGTCCTGCCAAAGATGTCCTCCTTTCCTATCTGGGCTTTAAAATCGCCTAGGACGATTTTAACGTCATACTTAGGACATTGCTCATATGTTTTGTCGAGGAGCTCGTAGAAACTTTCTTTGGTGGCGTCGTCCTTGTCCTCTGTGGGGGCATGAGCGCATATTAGGCTTGTGTTCGCGAATTTAGTGTCGAAAGCTCAAGACTTCTTGCCTAAGTCTGCAGCGTATAATGAACCCACATCCAAATAAGCGCTGTTTCTGTTCCCTATAGCAATCACCGTAGTATACGTCACAGTTTTTCATCCTCTTTTTGCCCGGGCCATCCCATCGCACTTCCTGGATGGCGGTGATATCTGTATTGTAGCAGTCTTGGGCCTCTGCTAGTTGTTCGGCTGCACGCGGCCTGTTAAGGGTCCGAACATTCCACGTGCAGATCCGAAGATCGTTGTCCTTATTTCGTTTGCTGGGGTCATCAACAGTGGGATCATCCTTATCCGAGGCTCGTTGTTGCTTCGTAACTATTGGCTTTTTTACGTGGTAGGGAAGTTACCCCGACGCACAACCCCCAACCTGGAGCACCAGTTCCTTTTTTTACCCCTAGGACAAGGGGCCGGATATTCCGGAGTCAATACCCCGCATCGGGGATGTGAGCGCTGCCGTTGGCCCACTAAGGGTTCATCCGCCACCAACTCTATTCCAACACCCTGACTCAGTATTGAAAATCCCTATAGACCTGGGATTCGAATATGTCGAATAGCTCATATAGGGATAACACTAATAGTTCGGCCTAACTGGAACTGGTTGACGCCACCGTTGATTCCATCTAGAGAATTCGTCCGCCGCCGCCTGAAGCAAGAGAAGGTGCCTTAGTGAGAAGACACTCCTCCCCCTCTCTCGTTCTCGTTTGTCATCGTTTCTCCCAAAAACCCTAGAGAAATTGATAGATACCTATATACGCTGCAGTGTCAATCCAAATCTTCTATCAGTCTCTCAACATGCATATAGTAAAGGGAAATCGATTGAAACGGCCCTACTTTCATTAGTACTTTGGAAGCGTTCCTGAACATTGAGGAAACGTTTAACAACGTCGAACCAGAGGCAATTATAGTCGTACTGTCGAACCTTGGAATTGAGACGGGAGACGATTGGCGGACTGATGAACCAGTTGCTTACTAGCAGATTCATCACCTCAAAGCTAGACGAGACCTATTTTCGGATGTTCGTAGGGGTGTACCGCAAGGAGGTGTGATCTCCCCTTTTCAACCTAGGTGAGTGAACTGCCTGTAATCCTGGAAGGAGAAGGGTACAAGGTAGTTGCCCATGCAGATGATGTTGCTATTGCTGTCTCAGGGAAACAACTCAATACGCTTAGGGATCTTCTACAGAACGCCCTCTATAAGTTCGCTAAATGAACTAAAAAATTGGAGTTGGGTCTCAATCCTCAGAAAACGGAACTGGCCCCCTTCACAAGGAAGTATAAAATTACCAACTTTGTTCCACCGAAACTAAGCGGCACCCTCCTGGTGCCCACTAATACGGTTCAATACTTGGGCCTCATCCTAGATAGTAAATTAAGCCGGAGACCCAACATCTCGAAATGATTTAAGAAAACCACCTCGCCTCTGTACTGCTGTAAAAAAGCTCTTGAAAGTAAATGGGGATTTCAGCCTCGAGTTACTCTCGAGTGGCTCTATGTATCCGTTATGAAGCTTATTCTTTCGTATGGCGTTATTGTCTAGTGGACTGCGTTGGTTTAAGCCATCCACTACAACTAGCTTAGTCGTGTGCTAAGAAAATCAAGCGTCTGCATTAGTGGAGCCATGAGGACCACTCCAACTGCGGCTATGGACATATGTACTATTCCACATGCTTCCGCTTGATATCTACTGCAAACAAGTGACAGGAAATGCGGCCATTTGCATGAAAACAATTCTTTCGTGGACCAATTTTTTATCCTAAATAAACTAGAATGCATCTTAAAAGACACTGATTACACCATCCCCAGCGCTTTATAAAAAGCTCCTATTGGATCACCGAATATATCAAGGACACTTGATCTTGTGTTATCAATATTAGGCCCATTCTGGCCTAAGTGTGACTGCGCTTCCTGCGGCCTGCCAATCGAACCTAACCGAACTTAAGCAACGGAATACATTATTTGATTGGTCCTAAAGTATTTATAGAGGCTCGAGTAGTAGAGGAAGATCAATTGGATAAGGATCATTATGGAGAGCATCCTTCTTTCAAATCTATGTATTTTAAATTTCAACTATAAATCTGCACTAAATGTACATAAATTAATAAAGAGCTTTCCAGATTCTGCAATGAAGTACTTCGCCTAGTGCCTTATATTTTGAGCAACTTTACAAAGGCATGCAAGTATAAAAACCAGTAAGGGAAGTGTACAGATTATGGAATACTAAAATATAAACTCAAGTAAACGCCTAGAAAATCAGTCTTTTGATCGGGCCGTTGTGTTGCTTTGAAAGAGCACTTTTACACGATGACTTTTTGAGTCAGGGGTTTTTCATATTCTCTTTTGGAGACGAGCCGTACTTTTACACGATGACTTTTTGAGTTAGCGACTTTTTATATTTCTTTCTCCCTTCTTTCGCATTTTGCTCTGGTCCGACAGACGGTGTCTGTGACACGCTGAGAGTACAAGAAAAAAGCAACTGAAGAAAAACTACAAACAAGATAAAAGAGAACACGAAAAAGTCACACAAATCCTCTACCCGTGCGGCTCGGTCTACCCCCGGCACTTTTCTCTTCCCTTTCCTACACATTCGAGAGTCGCTGACTCAAAAAGTCATCGTGTAAAAGCGCACAAACAGTTTGAAATATTATTTACCTCACATAAGAATACAGAAAAACGTAAACATGTCATGAACTCGCATAAATCGGGCAATATGCTGACAATTTGGCGTTCGCTATTCTGTGACGACCTGGCCCCGTCTAAAGTCTCTGGTTTATTCCAATAGATCAACTGGAATAAGCCCAGAAGCGTAAATCACACGAATGACGCGGCCGATTAACACGGTCACCGAACTTTTATGGCAATAACTCGAATGCTTGCATTGAATGGATGTCCTCTTGTTCAATCCACATAGCTATGGTCCAATGATCTCTTCAATTGATCTCAAAAATAGTCAGTCAACATAGTTCGGTAGCAGTCCCCTGTGTTTCCCAGTGTCCCCAGCGTGAAACCCGTATCAAACAGCCAATTTGGGTCTAATGGCATTTTGTGATGGGCTTCAGGTTGCTGACTTGCCCAAATGCGACAATTTAGCTTTTTAACAAAGCTGTATATCCAGAAATGTGCTTCATCGCTGAGAATGATTTTCGATGAAAATCGGATGCATAAGATAAAATTCTCAATAAAAACGATGAAAAGAGTTAAATTTATCTGGACGCAGAAACTTCCAAAAAATTAAAATAAAGTGTTGTCGCAACATGTTCGTACCGGACTCAGGACCTAGCTTCTCATTACAACACTCGTATTGTATGGACGTTTTATATTCTTTACGCTAATGAAAGGAGCCTACTAGTAAATGCTCTGTGTGAAAGGAAATTCTGATATGAGAAGCTTATTCCTGACAGTAATACCCTAGGATGTTTCTCAGAAGTTTGCGACCGTGAAAAACAATTTGGGATTGTCTATGAACTCAATAGTCCGACGTATTTACCACTGAGCCACTTTGCTTTATTTTCTGAAAATAAATTAAGAAATACATACAATGTACTTATATAAGCAGATAGCAAAGACAAACCATATTAGTTTTTAATGTTTGTGAATAATGATGTGAATGAGATGTAGTGCTTGTATAGCATTCCAAATTCATGTTGCATGGTTCAGGACGAAATCTCTATACAAACAAAACATGGAAGAGGTGGAACAAAACTGGCTATTTCGCTAGAGCACTGTTTGTGAAAAAAAATGATAAAACAAGAATAGGGCATGAAAAATATCTTCGAATTTGAATTCTATCTAGCAGCTGCATTTTGTTTTAAGTAAATCAGACCAGACAGGGATGTTACCATTTTTTTGGGCTTCAAATATGATTGTCATCGACACACTTACTTAAAATGGAATGTTTTTCGATTTTGGCGATACAAGTGCGATTAATTGATATTGGTAAAGATTTAGGTTCCACTTAAGCGATAGAAAACATTGCTGGGTTTTAGAATCATTAACTTCTATTCTATTATTTTTTATAATGCTGTCAAAATCGGAGTTTAACGAGCTTACTCGTAACATACGCTATTTGTTCTACATATTATTTGAAAGGTAGTTTAGAAATCCATTGAACAAGATTTTCGTTTTTATGTATAGTAATTATAGTAATTATAACAAAAATAACAAACAAAAATTACAAAAAAAATAAAAGTAGGCAACGATGCACTCTAGTGTTGAGAACATAGTTTTCCAGTTTTTTAGTTTTATTTTTGCTAGTTTTTCTTCATTACTAAGAACCGAACGTGAGCAAAAACATAATTAACTGAAAAGAAAATAAAGGATTGAGAAAAGATATAACGATATATATAGAAAATATAAATAGCCTGCAAAAGTAAAATTGCGAAGCCATCTAAAGTATTGTCAAGATCAGGGTTTTCACCGAAAAGCTATTGAATCGAAAGAAGAACTGAAAATCGATGCGCGATTAAGAAAAGGAAGGAAACATGCAAAGTTACAATCTTCTACTAATAGGTAAATTATTTCAATTCTAACCAATCAGACGGAATGACAAAAAAAGTTACTTCGATCCTTTTTATGCTAACAGAATTACGGCGAGTTTTTATACGAAGTGTTAAATTGCAGGAGCCGTAGCAACCGAATCTCTAGAAGAATATTATATATGTATGTATTTCAAATCTATTGTGGTTAATACATATACGTTCAAAGGGTTCATTAATTTTGGTAGTAACCCGACTCTATTATGTGAAAAAGTAATGGAAGAATTGAAGTTGGTACCTTCGCAGGAAAATCTTCCGTCAAAAATATACAAATTTTTGGCGCGACAGGTCCATGGGACCCAGCTTCTCACAACCACTCGTGCTGTGCGTGTTATATTCTATCCGGATCAGAACGGCAGTTTTTTTGTTTTGAGAAGCTTTTTCATGACAGTTTTACTCTCGGATATTTGTCAGACGCTCGCAAGAGGTGGGGCCGTGAAAGAAATTTTAGGTGTTGTTTGGGGATTGAACCTGGAACCCCTCGCTCCGTAGTCCAACGCACTAACCACTTGAGCCACGGCGCCCCAAGATTTTCCATCGCTAAAATGTTTCGGCAATTACTAGGGCTTTGGAAAAGGTCAAAGTTAGTGTAGTAGTCAATAGAATATGTGAGGACACAGAGGGTTGTGTTATATCAGCAAACTATCATCCTGCTGATGTTTCAATCAACTGAACTTATTTAATTTAGTACTTCAAGCTATTCAAATTAATAAACATAATTTTTGACAAACTGTTGCGTAAAATGTTTTTAAAATTATAATGCCAAATCATCATCATCTGCGACTGAATTACTCTTCTCGCCTATGTTGTGTGTTTTTGGGTTTCTTTCTGTAGGAGTAAAGCAATAGAGTATATACGTATGTAGCTGCTTTCAACTCCAGGGGCCTTAATTTGTATTCCCTTTCTATAGTAAATGTATTCGAATTTCGAAAATTCGCATTTTATATTTCTATAGAAAAGTAGTATTTCCGAATGCGGAAAGGAAAAGTGATACCAACTGTTTTCGGAAATTTTTTAAAAATCACGCGAAGTCCAAGCTGCGAAAAAACCGAGTTAACATGCAAGCGACCGGCGGAGGGCCAAGCAGGTATGTACCACTTATGCCATTAGAGGAGAAGGTAATTGAAATATTACACCTCGAAATGCCTGTAAGTGGCATACCAATCGAAGAAACAGTAGAGATGGAGGACAACGATGTTGACAACCTCCTCAGTCATCCAGGGTCACCTCCTCTAGACGCGGGAGAACCTTCTTGCTCCCGGCAGAGAGTGGGTTCTGTCAGAGTAATTACGTAATTTAAGTGACGTTTGACAGTTGTTTTTACAACCGTACTTTCGGAAATGTTTGGTTTTGTCTTGGAAGCACTTACATCCAATCCGAAAACTATACAAAATACGAATTTATTTTCGAATCGAATTGCATTTCCGAATAGAAAACAAAATCCGAAAGCAATACAAAATAAGGCCCCAGAAGCTATTGATTGTAGAGCTGCATTTTCCTCATTTGTTGTTGGTGCTGCTAATAAGGGCGGAAAATTTCGACTTGCCTCGAAAGATTTTACAGCAGTTCCCCCAACTGTCGCGTTTAGTCCACATGCAGACGAAATTTTGATGTTCGGTTGGCTTAAATATTTTTTTTCGTAGGGGCCACCTCCAGTTTTCATTTTAGAAAATGTATTAAAACATTTTGTGCTTTATCTGATATTTTTGGTCAGAGAATGTCTGACGAAAAGAAAAAAACACCACTGATAAAGTTGAAACAGATTTTAGACAAATTAATGCATCTTCCTCCAAGATTAAGAGCACGAAAGTACTTTTTTTGCTAATTTCAAGTCACAAATCATTAAACTACCAAGATTTCTTTTTGGATAGGGTTTTTTTATTTATGTCGCTTTCCATTGGACTAAAAGAGTGCCTGGAATGCACTCCGAACAGGAAAAAACACTCCCAATTATGTGTACTCCATATACAATAACATATATAAACTCTTATATCGAAATACTTGTCGAAATCAGGTACAAGACACATTATTTTGTTTATTTTAGTCGGGAGAAATAAAAATTTTAAATTGATAAGATAATAAAAAATGTGATGGAATTGTTAATTGCGGTCAACCTGAATAGCCAATTTCAAAGGTCTGAATTATATAAAAAAAAGTGTTGGAGGCAGAAATATCAGCCAAAATATTATTATGGTAAAATTTTCAATTCAAATGTGTGCCCAAATATTTATGCATTCATACATATATTTTTGTCTTAAGGTTCGCTGGAAACAAGGATTCGTGTAGGGAAGTTCCAAATATCTTCAACGTATCAATTTCGTCAGTTTATCGGATTTTATCTAACATTCTGGAATTTATTTTTAAAGTTTCCCTCAACTACATCAAGTTTTGACAAAGTGACGCGGAGAAGCTATAGATATCATGAGGATTCAAACATGTAAATATGGAGGGATTTTCAGTTGATACATGTGATCTAAAGTACATAATCATTTGGTTTCCTTTGTTTGCAGGTAGTGGGCTTTAAAAATGTACTAGGGCACATCGAGGGCAGTTATGTGTATAGTATATACAAAAACCTGCTAATAAAATCAGATCGACGTACATACGTACATACATATATATGTACATATATAAACCGTCACGATCTTTTACTATGCAGGGACTCTGTGATCTTGAAAAAAAGTTTATAGATGTGTTTGTCGGTTCCCCAAGCAACATCCACGATGCAAGTCTATTAAAGATTTGCCAGCACATTGTAGAGCTCAAATCCACTCATCTTCTGACTCCCTACAAAGATCTCGAAAATCTAGCGGCAAAGAAGAGAAAATTCAACAAGAAACTAAGCCAAACTAGAGTAAAAATTGAGAAATTTTTCGTTGCTGAAGACTCGATTCAGGCAACTAATGAGGCTAGCTTTATAACAGTCGAAAAGATGTGGAAATTCACATTAGCGTATTGTGTTTGACACAATTTGTGTACTGACCAAGGAGACATTTGGATGGTAGAAGAGAATATGGTCCCCACAAATCGATCGTTTTCTAATGACAATGTGCTGAATATAGGCAACGATAGTTCTCCAGCGCTTGTGAGAAATACAAAGAAACACCATAGTAGACAGTTTTTAATTAATTTGCAACATTAATTAAAATGCATTAAGAACAAATTAATTTAATAAAAAAAACAGATTAGAAAGTTTTTGTTATAAAATGAAAGAGAAAGAATATAGATTTTTTTGTCTTTAATTTTCTATACATATTAAATAAGGCAAATATTTTTAATTTAATAATTATATTAAATTTTTTTTTATTGAAAATAATTGATTAAAATATTTCCTTAGTGCTTGCAACAACTTATCCCCAAGCTCATCAATCTTCCGCATTACTTCTTCATGTCGTTTTTGCTTATTTGCTTCTTTCTCCTCAAATGAAGGCACTTGTCCACCAGCTCCTCGTGTAACGTTATTTGCCTCTTTTTAGGAGTAGTTTTACGTCACTGGAGTTCTTCGAAGCAAAGAAGCTACTAACTGGTGGCTAAGTTGGAAAAGTTGAAAGAAAAGAGTCGTAAGCCCAAATAATTTTTTTAATATTTGTAGCATAAACTAAAGCATTTTTTACTTTTGAATTCATCTTTAGACGTGAATTCAAGTTTAGATGGGCCAATGCACGAAGGACAGATGCAATATTTATAAAAAACAAAATCAGGATTGGCTTCAGGGAGTTTTCGAAATACCCTCAGCATCAGTTAGACCAGGGCGACCATCGAAATCTTTCGAAGAACTTAGTCTTCGTAGCAAAAGAAAAAGAACACAAAGCCTACATGATAATATTGACGCGGAAGAGCTTGCGTACGCCACTATGATGAAGTTGTTTGAGATTGGGAAGACAGATGCTTCGAAAGTGGTTGAGGAAAAGACCCAATCACCTGAAACAGCCAAAAAATACAAAGAAGCATTTTCCAACAGTTTGTCATCCAAAAATACAAAACTATCTACTCTGAAAGCTCTGTCTATTTTCGTTGAAGCGCATTTATCGCGCAAGCAATACGAGATAATAAGGACCAGTGACAAAAAACTTGTTGCTTGCTACAGTATACTGCAAAAAGAAAAAAAGAAACTGCTATCCCCTCTCAGACTCATATACTGTAACGGAGGCTTTAGCTAAAATTAACTTGCAGGACTGCTGAAAGATTGATTTTGTATTTGAATGAAGTGTTAGAAACCTTAAGTAAAAGCGAATGTAGTTTTTGGAACTTGTTTCAAAATGGGGTTGTCAACAAAGTTACTCAAAGTTATGTATACAAAGCCTTTACGAAAATAATGCGACTGCTGTTTGGGATGGAGTTAACATGTGAGACTGGTTTGAGTCAAAAATGGGTGTTAAGTAAGGCTGTCTCATGAGTCCTGTTCTATTTTCGCTGTTCTTGGATCTACCAACTTTTTTGACCGGTGGAATCGAACTCGTTGAGATTAAGAATCAGCATATAGGAGTACGCTGATAATATTGTCATTTTGTCGGAAACACCAATGATGACGCAAATAATGATCAATAAATTAGAGCAATATTGCGGTTTGTAGAATCTAAAAGTCAACACCGTTAAGTCTAAAATTATGGTGTTCTGAAATGGAATTGGTCGCTATGCAAGTGATGAAAAATGGACATGGTAAGTTGAAGAACTAGAGAATATGAAGGAATATAAGTATCTCGGAGTCATGATAACACCTCGGCTAACTTCCTGCTTCTTGTTTTCTCCTCTTACTTGTCAAGTTTTTACGCCTAACTTATGTGAAGACAACATTAAAAAAATCGTATCGAAGAATGCAGAGTTGAGAGGCCGAAGCTGTAGTTGTTAGTCAATGGAAACTTGTTTACTACCCTATCTAAACAGTTCATTTCTGAAGGCTTTGCCTTGCAGATGTAGCAAATTTGGCTGGAGGCCATATTAGTCAAAGCTTTGCATATTTTTCCATCAATCATGGTTAAACGAAGTTTATAATGCACAGTTATCTTATCACAAACTAGGATGGCAGTAAGTTGTTGAATTTGGTGTTCAATTGCTTCAGTTTCCCGTTTTGTCCTTTCCAGGGTTTCAGTGGCAAATATAAATTTAATTGTTCTGCAAAATCTTGTTGAAGATAGACCTGCATTTTTCCGCATTATAACAGTATTCTTAGAAGCTTTTCCAACTAATGTCATGTAATGCAGTTGTAAAAGTACAAGGGAAATCTTAAAAAACAAACGAGTCATCATGCCCTTCTTCGGAAAAACGTTTATAGTTATTACTTTGCCCTGAGCTTCCATCACATCCTCATTTGCACACTAATGTAAAATGTTGAGTTGCCAATAACTTCATCGGGTAAAGCTTTTAAAACATCTTCTTGTAAAACACAAATGCGTTTTGCAGTGAGATCTAAAAGATTTTGCAGTTTCATCTCTGCGTAATATGAAGCGATTCAAGTTCAGGATAGCATTTTCTTTTCGCTTCTAAAATTTGGTTCCAAGAAGGGTAAATCATGACACTACGACTTTTCACTTCTGATCTTAATAAACGGTATTGATACTTTGACAAATTTGCATTTAATATTAAAGATAGAACATCTTCAGCTGTGTATGCTGTAGGTTGAGCTGTGCTGGGTTCTGAAGACTTGTAAGTTCGTCTATACCTGTAGTCCCTTTTGAGAGAACTTAGCTGAGTAACAGCCCGAATAACTGTGGCAGCAGAGCGCTTACCGGCTTTGCGTAAACTTGACAGTGTTGCGAACGATAACTCGTCCAAGCTTTTCTCATTTATTAGTTCTTTCACCATTATGTTTCAGATTGCAAATCTCTCTTTTTGGGCTGACAGCAAATGCCAATGCTATTTTTTTACTGTGTACTAAAATCACATATTACTACTACTACTTACTACTACAAACTTCCAATAAAAAATGGCAGCTTCGAAAGCAGGAAAATATATATGTATATTGTAAAAGAGAAGAAAGCTGAAATACATACAGGAGAAGTTCAGAACCAAACTAGGTCTAATCGTGGACGCCCCAAAACCTGGTTTAGGTAATTCGAATGATGGCAATACTAGCCGAAGATTTTTAGTGATCCAGAAGTAGTTGCCGAAATAACAGGTGTTGATGTGCAATTAATTTTCAGATTGAAAGTCATACTAGAAGTACCGTCCAGTAGATTTCGAATAAATACTTCAAAGTTTGCTGTATTAGCACACGACACGGCTAGGCATTGTATTGAGCACTACCCATGGTATCCGATGACTCCAACAATGCACAAAATTTTTCTGCATGGATCTGCAGTTATCTTCTACAAATCGGACTGTTGTCCGAAGAAGAAGTAGAAGCGCGCAATAAGCATCTTCGATTATACCACGTAAATTGTGCTAGAAAATGTTCAAGGAGGCATTGCAACATGGATGTTCTAAACAGGTTAAATGAAAACAAATGTGAAATAGCAATAATTTGTTATATTATTTACTTTTTTTCTAAATAGGCTACTTTTGACATCTGAATTGAACCCTTGTAATGCTGTTTTCCGAGCCCACTGGTTCATTTGTAAATAAAGATATCGGCAAGGCTTTATCCTCGAAATCGAAGCTGAATCAGATGAAGAATCCTTGGCTGAAGACGAATCTTAGGCAGAATAATTCGAATTCAATAACTAATCGTCTGAATAATTTTCTTTTTTTTGCATTCCAATAAAAAGAACACGAAATAGAAGAATAACAACTTTTTTTTACTTCTAACAAAGATTAAATAGCTCTTAAACATTATAAACAATTATTTTAGATATACATAGAGTAAGCCATTAAAACAAAAAAAAAATTGTTTTGGCCAGCTTTTCGATGCAAATACCCCAAAGTGCGCCATCAGTGCAGTATGTTTTGAGTTCGTTCAACATAGTCTTGTATGCTAGCATGTCTAATTTGCATATTATAAGGTCAAGAGGCTCAAGACCATGTTAGCACAAAAATTATTTTGCAATAACTCTAAATTATTTTGCTGTACTTTGGGTCCTGTTGCTTGCTGCTTGGTTCTTCCGTCAGAACCATCGAGATCGAACTTTGACTCATTGCTTATTATCACCGAACTCTAAAAATATGAAAGATAATCAAAATTGGATTTTGAGATTTCCTCCAGTTTCCTAAGGCTCTGACGTCCTCGAAGATTGTTTTCCAAATGTTTCCAAAAGTTGTCGCACCATTCTAGCAGCGATGTTTATGTCATATTCTTTCTTCCTCCATTCGTGCTCTAATTTCGGAAGAAGAGGTAAAGCGATCTTTAAGAGCATCGAATCGAAACCCCTTTTTTGTAGTTTTTTTTAGGTCTACATCGTCTTTAAGACACAAATGTTTAATTAGTTTCATAGTCCTTTAACCCTCTACTGCATACGAAACCATATATGGCTTTCCATTTTGTATGGACCGCCATACATTATTCGAAATTTTTTTTTTTTATAAATGTTGTTTATTTTTAATATAAAGTTGAAATAAAAAACTAAAATTGAAATTTTTCCACTGGATCATAATGCATGCAGTAGAGGGTTAAAACGTTGTGCACTTTTTTCTTGAACAATTTATGTTCCATGCAATTTTGCTGATGTTGTGTTCCTTCTGGGACAGTAGCCATATTAACCTCCTCTCGTCCATCGCAGGACTTCCGTCACGTCCCATAATTATTTTTAAATGCACTTAATCACATCACACTCGTCAGAACAATAGGATGGAAGAAAAATAAAAGATTTAAATAAAACACAGCTTATTGTATGGGTGTGCTGCTAATTAAAATATCAATGCGAAAGAGACTTTTTTTTTAAAAAAAGTATATTGAAATTTCAAGTTTTCAAAATGTAATTAGAATCTGTTAAGAATGTAATCTTTTTAAAAACATACTTATTCACACATCCATACGAGAAATAGCAAGCGTATACATACCTTTTGATTGTATGTTTATGTTTATTACCCAAATAAATAATAATAAGTAATAACAATATCACACTTATGTGCCTAAATATTAGATTATTTGATTAAGTTTTAAATGATAATCTTTAACAACTCATTTTTCTCCTTATCGACTGCCTTCTTGTTCTCTAGACACTGTTACATTATGGAATGGTAAATTCCGTACGAAATATTCTCTGTACGTCGGCTACCGCGAAAAAGCACCCAGCTTCAGTCAGCTCTTTTTTGGCTTCGCAGTAAAATTTTCGTTTTGTTTTTCAGTTGAAAAGAAAGTTTCTCCAACTTGAGGCCGTAAATTTTCCAGAAGTGATAGCAATTACTTTGTTGGTGCTTCCAACCAAAAGTCTTTGTTGCCACTGTTATCTCCGGAAAAGCTGTCCTGTAAAGATTCCATCAATTTCTGGGAAACAGTTCTTTCGGTGGAGTTGCAAACATCCGCTATTTGCTAATATTAGTTTTATTATTGTAAATTATGCTTCCTAATACTCCGTCCGATCGTTCAAATGATGAATATTAATATTGTAATTGATAATTCGTAATGTGAAGCTGGCGGTGGGAATATTCTTACCCACACCTACTCACAGAGGGTTTCGCGTGAATGTCGAGAAGTGTACTGGGAGTCGTTATTTGGTCCTTGTACCATATATGTATATGTATACATAGACACATAGTTATTAACATGAAAAATTAATAGAGACGGTCTGTCTCTAAGTATAGATATACTTCCATATACATATATAAGACCAAATATTAAGATATTTGAATGGCCTACATATGTACACGCCCAGTTTTTGGGGGCGTTTTAATTAGAAATCGATTTTAATCACTTTGCATGCAACATTTTCAGAAGTTCGAAGTCATCGTAGCAATTCAATAAATGCAGTATACCACGCCCACTTTTGTAGGACTGATACAAAGGAAGAGGACGGATCTAGACGGATTGTAGCTTTTTCGTATGTTTTTGACGTTTCTTATTCCATTAATTAATTCTTCGGCGACTACGGACGTCTGTTTTTGGAGGTCGGAAACAGATTAACTCCATTTTGCTGCTATTAATTTTTAGTCCCGCAGAGATGTTTTAAGTGTGCCTCTACTCTTCTGAGAGTTAAATCCAGGACCTGGATACAGCGTAAGTGGTAAAATCATCTGCTTACAGCATGGTCCTGTTTGCTGTTGATAGTTGATCCGCGGTGTGGATGTAGAATAGGACCGGACACAGCTTTGAACCTTGTGGTACTCCAGCGTTGATTCTCTGCCTTGTTGACATCAAGGCGTGAATGTGTGGGAAAAGAGTCGGTGAAATGAAAATGGCTGATTTTTTGCAGAGCATGGATTGCAATTTACCTATTCATTCAGTTGCTTTGTCGGTTGTAAAGATGTTGTATCCATCGCTGATAAAATAATTATGTGCTGTGAATCTAGTTTCCTACAAAAGGAGAATGTCAGGTTTCTTAGATTTACTAAATAAATTTGAAGAAATCTGTTGGGCTAAGGAGAAAATAAAATTTCCATTGTTCCTTCA
Source organism: Xylota sylvarum (assembly GCA_905220385.1). Taxonomy (NCBI): domain Eukaryota; kingdom Metazoa; phylum Arthropoda; class Insecta; order Diptera; family Syrphidae; genus Xylota; species Xylota sylvarum. Next base: position 63,163,268 of record LR999958.1, on the reverse strand, counting down.
GTCCACTAAAGGAATGTACCCATACAATTTTTTGGCGTTCGACTAAAACCGGAGAGTATGGGAGGAACTTTGTATCTTAAAGTTATAGCTGTCGATTGTGACGTTCTATTCCATTCGTGGATGTTGTGTTTCCCTTCTTGTTAATTTGCTTTTGTCCTCTTTATCGCTAGACCCAATTTGGAAACTTCCATTTTAATAATTACGAACGCACTACAGTCCGCTGTGATCTGCCGGTAATGTCAATATCGTTGGCATACGTTGCACAGACTTTAGAAAGAATAAAGCAAGATATGAATTGCATTAAGTTAATTAGTTAAAAAGAGTTAACTAGTGAAATAAAAAAAGTAAACACACCAGAAACCTATTCAGAAATTATGCTGTGCTGTCATACACGTGCCATCGGTTGTAGTGATGCCAAAAATTAGCCAAAATAGTGAAAAAACAAAAGTCTCCAAAGAAAAAATTAACCCAGTTGAACTATCAATTAAGATTAGTGAAATTTGTAAAAGCAAAAACTGAGGAGTGTTGTTATGAAAATGACAAATGTACAAAAAAAATGGACAGTGAAGTAAAAGAAAAACTAGGTGACAACTATAAAGTTCATGTACCATAGTTATATTTAAAAGAGTGTCACGAATATCCTACACCTACTATTATTAAAAGTGTTCAAAATGGTTTAATGGTGTGGATATTGATAATAAAAATTGAAATTTAAAATAAACCCATTTTCTGGCAAGCCAAGAAGAAGACACATCACAAACTTGTGCATCGGCATAATATGACTGAATATTTCATTAAGTATTTCAGTCCGCTTCTGGCACTCAAAGCGAAAACATAGATTCTGATTTAAACCTTTTTTGGAAATAATTTCCATATCTGATCGGTCTCGGACGTGCACCGCAAATATTTTATCGTTTTCTTTTTTCTGGAATTTTCTCTTTTAAATTTGACAGGCTGCAACCAAGCATTTTTACAGCAAACACAAAAAAAACGTAAAAACAAAAAATGGGTATTACTCCCGTTAATAAAACTAAGAATATAGTTATAAGTTATGGAGAATACATAATTATCTAAGTATTCTTTTTGGAGTAAAAATATATTCTTTGCAGCTCTAAAATATTCCACAAGCGGAATATTATATTCCACTATAGGCACCGTGGGCATGCTGCCAGATAAAGATATAGTTTAACATACATACATACATATGTACATAGACTGGATTGTAATTAATATTTATTGATTTATTAGATTATGTGGTTACAGATATAAAAAAATTGTTGAGTGAAAGTGTACAAAATAGTGAATCAAAGTTTACAGTGCCATTAAATTTAGTGATCATGAAACGATTTTATTTAAAATAAAGCATTAAAATAAGTGCTGTTAAAGAAATATAAAATTCGTAAATTATAATAGTTTCCAATTTACACAAGCAATAAGGAAAAGTGCAATAAATAGAATATGTACATAGGTATAGCGATTCGGGGTGACAACCATACGAGTGATATATTCGAAAATTAAATAGTAAATATAATTAATTCTTTTGTGGTGGTAATGACTGTAAATGGAGAAGTAGTAAAGTGGTTTAATGATGAACTCCAAACGCAAAAAAGTAAACAAAAAGTTCAAAGTCATTTAAAATTTTTGATCTCTCATGCAGATTTGAGAAATGTATACAAAAGAAATTTAAATAAAACAGAGTGCGTTTATATACAAAATTCAACTACATGGAGCAAATGATCAAATATCAATGTAAAAGTGCATGAAAAACATGGATTATAGGAAATGTTAACACAAAGAAAAACTTTATAGAATTTGATAGAATTAAAACCAAAGGTGACAAATTAATTACAAATAAATTTAATGGATATTTTTTTGAAAGTGATAAGGAAATAAACGACAATAAACAAGTTTAAGACATTGGATTCTATTGATGGACTCTTAAATATTATAGAATGATGCCCGGTTAAAGTGATTTTAATTTTATGAGGAAGAAAATGTTAAAAACAGTTTTATTTGGGTGACTCTTGCACTTTTAAATACTATTGACTACTCACTATCAAGTGTAGTTTTCCCAAAAAATTCAAAGACCTCGGTTATAGTTCTTGCAACATAAGTTGAAAATTCAAATAAAAGCGAACACTTTAGACTGCTAAATATGTGCAAAGGTACATGAAAAATTTTTGGAAAGGATAATCCAAATACAATTTGAAAAATACGATGAAAACAACATACTTATGGAACAGTAGTCGGGATTTGGGGAAACACATTTATGTGAATCCGCCCTAAACTTCATGATAGCAGACTGGGAAAAGAAATTACATGAAAATAAGAAATTAGCAGCTGTGTTCCTTGACTTCGAAAAACCTATCGAGACGGTGGACACGAATATACTATTAACAAAGTTATATAGATACATATGTACATATGAATGGTTCAACTCGTATCTGGTTGATCGCAGACAAGTTGTCAAATTTAACTATGAATTATCTGAACCTAGTGAGCAAGGAGTGCCTCAGTGATCTATTTTGGGTCCATTTTTGTTTTTGCTATACATTATTGATACAAAAAAATAATAAAATTTGTTTGCTGATGATCGGCTTTTGTACATTGATGTATGTGAATTATGTGATTGTATAAGTAAACTAAGTAAAGAAATAAAAAAAAGTAAAGCTTTCTTAAACATGGATAAACCTAAGTATGTAGTTGCGTTCACACAGTATGGCAGATATGATCTAGTTCGCGATATTGAGGAAACTAATACCTCTATAATTGGAGCAATTTAGGGGATCTCCTTTCTTGTGGGTAAGATTTGTGATTTGTTTTGTACTTGATGGCAATGAATACCATTTGCGAATGCTATTGACAAAAAAGAGGCGTAATGAGTGAGAAAGGAAAGCATAACAATGTTGTTGTTCTTCTAGATTGAATGAAAATAAGTTTACTGTAGAAGTAGTTGGTGACTTAGTTTGTATAAGTTTGTGCAAGAAGATTTAGTTTATTGCATCAAAATATTGCAATAAATTGCATCCTAATTCTCTCTTCTTTGATAACATGATATGTGGTCAAACCTACGCAGGCCATAAATATGTACATATGTACATATATCTTGTCATGCTATTGAAAGCAACAAGGAGTTTGTCCTCAGAACAAGAATCCATTCGAGGGTACACTACCTCAGAGTACGATATTATAGGTACAAGAAGGGATTTGTCTAATGATGTTTTGTGTCAAGTGCAATGAAATCGGCAGACTACCAAAGTTCCCTTAGTGTTTCATATGTGGATATATGCGACCTACGACCGAATTTACGTGGTCATTGCAGGATAGATTTGAATTTAATTTGTTTCTGGTAACAGATTTCAAATAACTACGGTATTTTAAGCTTTTCAGATATAATGCGGGTAAGAGTTCCGCATTATAGTCCTGTTTGGAGAAAATTTTAGTCTGTGTCTGTTTTGGATTCAAAGTGAGATCATTCGCTACTGACTAGCCATGAATAGATTTGAGGTATTCAATTATTCTACAACCGAGGTCTTCAATAAGACCTATTGGCCTAGATAAACAAATTTGGATATCGTCTGCATATGAATGGATTGATACATTTCTACAAGTTTTAGGTAAGTCATTAATAATGAGAATAGGACCTAAGCCAGACCCCTGAGGAACTCCTGTCAAAAGATCTCTTGACTCAGATCCTTCCGTTAAAAACAACCCTTTTCGTTCTGCATGTTAAGTAATTTTCTAGTGCGCTGCACTAGTATTAAATAAAAAAAAGTGATACAAGTTTTCTACATAATATCCAGTGATTGACTCTGTCAAAAGCCTTAGAAAAGTCAAGAAGGTATAGAATTGTCAGATAATCTACATGTCATGTATGTCAAATTGAAGTCTTATATCATCGAGTATCTTAACAATGTCAGTGGATCAGCTGTGATTGGCTCTAAAGCCGGACTGGTGTTGTGATAGGCAAAGCGAAATACTAATAGGTCGATAGTTTCAACTATACGCTAGTTGAGTTTTTTTTTTGCAGTAGGTGTTATTCTTGTGGGCGCCGTGGCTCAAGTGGATAGTGTTTGACTCAATAGAGCACAGTTCGGTTGTTTTGAGGTATTGGCAAGAAACTCATTATTGAAATCATTCGGATCAAGTTCATATTCAGCTTGTTTACACCACACGTACATTTAATTTTGACGCGAAAAAAAATTCTTTTTGCTAATCGGATAGTGCAAGTAGTGTAATTGCGTGCCTGGTAGAATAATTCCCAATTTCCAGCACTAGGGTTGCTTCTCCACCTTGCTTGCTTTTTACTTCAGCAGTATATGTACCTACGACACTTCGCGTTTCGTATCCGAACTATTAGAGTGAGATATGAGTCAAACAATGTGGTAATTATTGACTGGACATAATAAAGCTTGTCATCAACGTTGGATAGGGTTTTTCAACCTCCCAAGACGAGCAATGAGAGCAATGAGCAAGTGCATGAGAAAAAAGCGCGGTAAAATTTACATATATGTAGTCACGGTATTTAAATGCCAATAGAATTTTGGAGTGTTCTATATGCAGAACAGGTCATGATCAGACAGCCCTTCAAGCTATAATTGTTCATGCAGAAGAATGTTAGATGGGTGAGAAACGATTAATAGATCGAGCAAACTTGGAGGATCGTTAGGCACATAGCGTAAAGCATACGAGTTCATGACAATTAAAAGCAGAAATCACATCCAATAGTTAGGATGATCACGAATCTTGACTTAAGTGGTTTATATTGAAATCTCTGCAGAAAATAAAATGGTCATAATCAGATAATGCCGTAAAAAGTGGTGTAAGGGAGAATTTTCAATTTGTGTTGTACATACATACATCCCAAACTACGTTTAACATTTCCATTAAATATTTCCAGAGCTATGTTTTCAACCTCACTAACAGGCGACTTTGCTAGTATTTTATACTTAAGAGTTGACTTATAGCAAATAGCAATGACTTCCCTATGGTATCCGTAAGTCTATCATTACGAATTTGGTATATATACAATTAGAAATAACAGGTTTGAACCATGTCCTACTCACACATAATATCTATTCCATTAACTATACTTCCAATTCTCTTCAAAATCTCTTCAACCACCTAACCCAGAGAGAGAGCGCCATAGAGGAGGACCTCACCTTAAGTGGTGCGGTCGATTGAAAGGGGACTTTAACTGACTTGAAGTGTGCATTTGGACGCAGATCAGGTTCAATCTGAACGGTAGCGCCCAAAGTCCAAAGTAAATAAACTGGCGTCATTTTACCCAACCAAACAATTTCGAAGCCTTTAGAAAACCATTCTAAGCGTTATTCAGGCTGAACTACATGCTATCAAGGTTTGAACCCAAATAGTTTCAATATAATTGTCTGATAAACTGGATTCTTTTATAAGGAACTCGAAAATGCTTAAATGCTGCTGTGATGTCTCACAAACACTGATCATACGTTACTAAGCATATCAAGTTCTGGTAGGCATAAAAATATTGAAGGTGGTGATTTTACCGCCGAACAGACAAAAAGGTGATCAGAGACGAAGTTTGAGGGCATATTCCATAGATAAAGCATCTATAGGCTTAGACCTACTAAAAGACCTATACCTATAATGAGATACAAAAGTGTGTTTGTTTGTATGTACATACATGAATATATGTACATCTTATTTTTTTTCGGCTATCGGTGCCATATCATCCAAATAAAATGAGTGTAGTTCCGAAAACTAAATCCGGATTTGTATTGTTAATGGGGAAGTACAAAAGAATAAATAGTGTTTTATTGCTAAAAGTACCCTTACCTACGAAGATCCATTATATGTACTGAAACTTGACCGGGAAAGATTAATAAACAGAATACGTATGTACATATGTATATACGTATGTACATACATATGTATGTAGATTCATACGTAGGCTGTCCATAAAAAAATATTCTTCTATCGTCTTTATTTTCTCATCTTCAACATTTTTTTGCGAATATTTCACCACAGTTGTAGAAAGGATCCACAGATATCCTCTGTGAATCCCTTGTGTTCATCCATTTGCGAAACATTTACTGCCAGAAACTTGTGTATGGCATTGGATATGGGAATAGTTTGGCTATACACTACTAGCAGGCATCACATGAAATGTTTAACCTTCATCTACACTTAAAATCGACTTTAGATATTATTGGCAGTGAATGTCAGTGAGTTCCAAAGCCTTACATCTTTGTTGTATATCCACCGCCCGATAAAATACTTGTAGTATAGTACCTAAGCTGTTTTCCCAAAATCTTACCCGTCTTACGTTACCACTTTGCATTACCTTGAGTAAAGTAAGGACATTGATATGTTTAGCTAATATAAATATTTCTGAAAGTCTGTGTATCCAAGCCAAAATATACAACACGTGCACTTAAGAGATCACACGAAAGGAAAATGTTTTCTTTTTACCGAAAAATAGTGTATCTACACGAATCTCACTGGGGAGTAATCCCAGTGCACGGTGTTGCAATGTGAAGGGAATCGTTTCGACCATTTTTCCCCTCCATTTACATTCGTAACATCCACTACGATGTTGCGGAAACACAAATTCTACCCACCGACGGGAACTAAAATCTTTCCATCCTGACTTTTATTGATTTTTGGTTCGCATTCAAGTAGAAGTCTCTTGAAATTGTTTCAAATACAGTCCCAGTCGAAAGAAAAGGCACAGTCGCGGCTGTGAGGCACTATCTTGTGACAAAAGGAATAAAGAAATATAAATGATTTGTATCTTAACCTTCATCTCTGACTGTTCAGCGAAAATAGAAAAATTCTCAAATATGATTTCATGGAGATGAAAAAAAAAAGTTCTCCAACAACCACCCCAGACATTTACTCTAATGATGCCGTGAGAACATGCGCTTCAATGACTTTTTAGCAGTTTGGCACTTTGAAGATTCTAATTACTACCTACGGGGAATAAACAATCAAGTGCGAGGACCTTAATTAAATGCGAGGTTGTGGCAATGGAATGATTGCTCCTTACAAGCACTTGTTAAGACGGTTCATCATGTGTGCGCGCCTTCAGTGTGTCGTACCGAAAGCAAAACTTTCTCTTAGCTAATTGAATCCATTAGAGATGATGAGCTGAACTTTTGATATGAACATAAGAGTACTGAAACAGACACATATGGAAGGATTATAACTGTGCGCGCCATGCCAGTAAGAACGAACTAGTTAATAATATTGTTACACGAGTTGCACAAACTTATAATTATGTTTATAGAGTTGTAGTAAGAAGAATACTGCAGCAGACATGTGCAAATTGATCATTAGAATGTTGTTCTCACTTCTACATGCTGCAATGTGATTTGGGAAACTGAGTGTTGTTTGTTAATTGAAACAAAATTCAAATCTCTTGTGAAGGTAATTGAACTATAGACAGTATGTACAGGCAACTGTTGGAATAGTTATTATGCTACATATTAAAAAAAACACCTTTATAAGAAGCCTACTCTTGAAAGACTCCCATGAGTTGGACATCAACCAAACGACTGTAGTTTAATTTTACATTCCATTGGTCTTAATAAGAGGTTGTGGGTCGAGGAGGACGTTTGAGTTGTTTTCGAGTCCATGTCGGTTTTATTACGTCTGAGAAAATAAATTAGTTCTTATTAGGTCCTTTGCAACCAGACATTGATATTCAAGTAATTCCTAGCAACCCAAGGATGCCTAGTGCAAACAGGTCCAAGGAGGTTGTATTACGTTTTAGGCGGACGTTCCAAAAAAGAACTGAATGTCAAAAGAGATCTTAGGAAATAAGAGTCGATTTTGGTGGTTTGGTGAGATCAACTGAGTTTTATTAGTGGTCCTAGAACTTCTGCTGAGGTACAAGAAAGTACATCGCTGGAGATTGTTTTCAGGAAATCGGGAAGCTAACAGAAATGAATGAATATCCCAATAAGAATCAATCACTGCTGTACTAGGCCAACTACTGTGAACTAAAAATGTTGAGAATTTTGAATTGAGAACCTTAAAAAAATATTTCACTTCGCTGATGATATCAAAATAGTTGTGGTAACCAACAAGTTAGAACATAACAGCAATCAAGTCATCAACCCCTCATCAGTAGTACTTAAATGAAACGAAACTCTTTCGTATCGTTTTGTGTATTGGCAAGGCAAGGCCCTATTCCAAATAATTCTATAATACATATATAAGAACTTGATTATCCCAGTCTTACATTATGGCGCTGAAACATGAACTTTGTCGAAAGCCGATGAAAATATCTGATGAATGAGCTATATTGCGATATAGTCAAACAATTGATCTTTGCCCGTTTGAGATGACTAGAGCAAATGGACATCAATACTTCGCTGCAGACAGTTAGCGATTGATCTGTCTAACTGAATAAACCTCTCCAGGTTTACGTTAAACTTATTTCGGTGGCTCTACAGTTCGGAGTGAATCAGGTCGTCAACCAACAAGCCTCTCTAGTTAACCCGGTCCATAGCTATCTGCCTCCAGTTGCGCACTCGAAGTCATTTTAGGTCCCCTTCTTGTGCGCGCCACCTAAGACGTGGTCTTATACAACTGCGTTGTTCCTCGGGTTTGATTCGAAGACTCTACGGGCGTGAGCACTTGTGCCCATCCGCCCTACATGTCTTTGTACAGCTCGTATACTTCGTAGTTGAATCTCCTTCTCCAAAGCCCGTTAACACAAACGAGACCGAAAATTTTACGAAAAATCTTGAGTTTTCTTCCAGGATCTGCCGAACTGTGAAGATTTGATCGACTTTCCTGGTCCAATCAGATAGTTGACGAATGGTTTCAGACGTTCACACAATATGGCAGATAGGATCTTGTACGCGATGTTCAGGAGACTGATAACTCTGTAAGGGGGGGGTTTCCTTTCTTGTGGATCGGTCAAACGGAGTTGAGATTCCATTCATCAGGCATACACTCATCTGAACAAATCTTAGAAATTAGTTGATGTATGCTCTCTACCATATCATCTCCAGGTGCTTTAAACAGCTCGACTGGTAAGCCGTCAGGTCCAGCAGCATTGTTTTTTTTAAGCTAGGATATTGCTATCCTCACTTCGTTTTGGTCAGGTGGACGGAAGTTTTGGCTATCCTCGTCTAGAATGAATGATGAATGGTCCATTCTGCCTGACAGCGGAATGTTGGTCTTCGTCGCCATTATACAATCTGCAGAAGAAGTTTTCCCATATTTTCAGCACCGACTGTGACTCTACTACGAGGTCTTGTTGGCGTGATATGTTCGTTTTACCTATTGGTAAAGCTTCCGTACATTATTCCTGGAGAATAATCTCTCAATATCTTTGATTGCGCGTTTCTCGTGCTCCTTTTTTTTCGGAGAAGCCGATGTTCTTCCCGGATCTTTTGTTCGTAGAGCTCACGAGCAGACCTCGTCCTTCTTTGCAGCGCCGCTTTGTATGGCTCTTGTTTAGCTGCATGTACTTGCCGGCGTTCTTCCTCAAACCAGGGGTTTCTTGGTGGTGGTCGGGTGAAACTCAGCTGATCAGTTGCGGCACTTTTGATTCTGACAGCGTTGCCACTGATGTTCGGCACTTGACGTTAGCGGCATAGGAGTCATTGACAGAGTTCGGCATACGCGTTCAGCGAAGATTCTGGCGATCTCTTGCAATTGCAAGATGTTTAATTTTCTCACAGTATTTTTTCTTTGTTGTGGCGTTTGGGATATCCGCATTCGACTGACTGCGACAAGGTAGTGATCCCAGTTGATGTTGGCTGCTCGGAAGGTTCGGACATCCAGAATGTCCCCCATGCCATGCCATGTCCCCTTGTGGATATTAAGATGAGGAAACCGTATCCTTCCTACAATGATAGCACGCCCCGTCTAAACGATAATAAGTCTGTTCCATGACGGGGTGTCGTGTAGTCTATGCTTGCCAACTGTCCTACCAAAGATGTCCTCCTTTCCTATCGTGGTGTTAAAATTGCTCAGCACAAGTTTAACGTCATACTCAGGCTCATATATTTTGTTGAGGAATTCGTAGAAACATTCTTTGGTTGTGCCGTTCTTGTTCTCTGTGCGGGTAAGAGCGAGTGGACAGCTCAAGACTTCCTGCTTAAGCCGCATGTGACGAATCCACATCAGAACGTCACAGTTTTTCATCCTCTTTTTGCCTGGAACATCCCATTCTGCCGAATGGCGGTGATGTCTACACTGCATGTATCAGTCTATGGGCTCTGCTAATTGTTCGACTGCACGTGGCCTCATAAGGGTCCGAACATTTCACGTGTAGATCCGTAGGTCGTTGTTGTTCTTTCGTTTGCTGGGTTGTCAACAACCATTGGTTTCTTGCGTGGTAGTGAAGTTACCCCAACGCACAACCCCCAACCTGGAGGGTCAGTTCCCTTTTATACCCCTAGGACAAGGAGCCGAATTTTTCGGAGTCAGTTACCCACTTCGGGAATATGAGCGCTGTCGTTGACACATTAAGGGCTCATCCGCCACCAAATCTTTTGCAACACCCTTGATCAGTATTAGAGATGCTTATAAATCAATTATATCGCTGTCGCTCATATAGGGATAGTTCGGCCGAGATAGTTCGGCTGCCTCCGTTAGCAAAAGAAAGTACGAAAGGACTCTTCCTTCTTCCCGCGTCTGCTACCTCCAACAACCTTCCAAAGAGGTTGGTTACCCAATCTCCAGTCGAGGTACTAGGCACCCAGCAACCACCAACGTGGAGATGTAGAGTAGGAATTGATAGTGAGATGCTATCGTGATAACGCGTGTTCACATCACTACCCTTTGGCGGGGTCTTTGTCGATTGATTTCAAAATCAATAGCGTTTGACATGAACAAGTACATACTTATGTATGTGTATGGCATTACATAAGAACTACAAAACTGTCGCTATATGTCTATTGATCAAACTCATTTTCCTAAATGTTATTAAGAATCCGCACTTAACTGTATTCTGCTGTTATACTGTATCCAACACTTCACATTGAAGTAAGACTTTGATAATGGTGTAGCAATCACTTGAACTTGTTACACTCTATCGATGCATATTAACTACTTCAACTTGTTTCATATGAAAGAGATGAAACCAAATGCCTTTAATTACGGTTTAATCCTGCCTGACTCTACCTATTAGCTGTGAATTACCTCTTTTCATACATAATACAAAAAAATGATGACAATACAGAATACAAACAATAATACCCAATTAAGGATAATTATAACAACAATGAGTAATATGTATGAGTACGTAACACCAGGTACAAAATGGCTATTCAGCAGAATTTGTGTTGTAAGCTATAATTGGGTGGCACGCAGTGGTCGCGTGTGACATTTATGCTGTGTCAGCAGTAAAGCTTATTGGCTTTGATGGATTTCTGAAAAAAAAAGCATTTTTATGGAACGCAACAATTTATTTCCGGTCGGTAAGATCCAACTTGAACTTCTGTACTTATAACTGGTCATGCAGATTTCGCTTCCCCTAGCTGAGATGATTCATTACCATCATTATAAACATCTTCTCTGCCAAATGATTGACGACTGCCACCGCAAGCTTATCCTTCAAACTTCTCTTGAATCCTTGGCAATTTATAAGACTTCCGTTGTCGTAAAAAAAAAGATTCAAATTTATGGTCTAGAGTTCTTGCATTCATGTCGTTTGACTGAGTTCTTCATCAATCTATTGAACGTTTTCTAATGATAATATATATCATGTCTTATAAATGAATTATTGCCAGAATAGTGGTAGGTATGATATAATTTAATCAAAGGAATGACTTACATGTATCGAACATTTATATTTTCATGTTTTTTTCCATATCTGTGGAGATAATAAGTCATTACATCTATTTAATCTATAATTATGTAATTAATTTTCTTCGAAATTGATTCACATACATATGTATGTGTGTATAATGTATACAAATATGTATATGTACACAAATGAATTCAATGCGATATGATGTATGGATCCATGTTACACTGGCAGTCTGTAATAAATCCTATTAACGTTGTGGTATTAAACCACAATCATTCTCTCCTGATACTAGGTGTTGGGTGGAAGCACCTGCTTACATACATAGATGCGTACGGTAACATATTTGTGTAACGTGCATCCGGTGTACATGTCTAACACTGACAGCTATTAATGCCAATAATTCCTTATTGCTGAAGGCATCAAACAATGATACCAACGCTATATTTAGTTGGATAGGTAAGCTCCTTTAGATATGACTGTGCAGGGGGAGTGCTTGATTAAACATTCCGAAAGATAACAACTTTCATTTCCTGTGGCATTTATTATCCTGGTTTTTGCTCATGATGGCATTAAGTTACTTGCCAGGAATAAGGGCATGAAATCAATTAAATTATCGCAGGTGTAATTGATTAATGAGACGGAGTTGTTGATAGCTTTTATGTTGCTTTTACATCCACTACATCAGTTTAAACGTTTATACAGAAAATTATAATCCATTTGAAATAAATTGTGACCTAATAGCGTGGGCGTCAAAAAAATTTGCAGCTGCTGAGCTCAAACAGTTACTGGAAGCAGGGATTTTCGAATAGTTAAGAATGACATTCACAGGATCAAAATTTACTGCTATAATTAGTGATTGTATTATGTAAAAACAAATATTCAAGCAAGGACAATTCAATTGTCTTTGCCGTTGGTACAGAGATCTTGCTGAAAACTCCGATGCCATGAAATAAATTAAGTGTATATGCATAGTAAGTCATACTAGGTTCACTACCCTATAGTATGAACCCTTGTTTAAAACAGCGTTCTAAGATTTCCCTAATTTGTGCTGGCTTTAGACGTATGGACCACTTTTGGACGAATGTTACACGTTCAATGGTATTTAAATGGCAGCATTTTGTTTTGCAAGGTTACGACTAAAAAAAAGTACATACCACTAAATAACTAGTAACAATCACTGCCCCACATTTGTGACACCTGTTCACACCTCACGTAATCCCATTTGGAATTTTCTTCAGAGATTATGGAGAGCAAAGCACTCAGCGCTATAAAATAAGTTGTGAACCAGTAGCCAGTAGCTTCCTAAGCTCCATAGAATACTTCACTGAAGACCTTTCGTTTCAAAATAATATGATTTTACTAATAAGTTAGAGAATGACAACATAGGACGCAAACATGTAATGGGAGTAAACAGTCTCAGGCAGCGCAGAAGATCAGCGCTGCCTGATCGGCATTAGATTCATCTTAACCACCTCAAGAGATGTGCAACCGGCATAAGCAAATGATCAACACCACACTTATCAATTTGTTTCGTATACCCAGGTACAATGACACCAGTTTTGGAGATCAGTTTGAGCGTCAACAATTTCTATCCCAATTGGCATATACAATTGAAAATGTGGGCGAATATATAAGAGCGATTTATAATTTGTTTTATAACACAGCCCATGGTTATCTACTAAAAAGGACTGAATAACGTACTTATATCACTAGCATATCTTATGAAGAGAAAGTGATAGTATCGCAATGTAAGCCCAGACAACCAGCATGTATATTGCAATACCCTGACGCCATTTCCTGGGAGAATATATTCCGGAGGTAAACTCGTCTCTCGTTTACAAATCAAACACACGGAGTCGGAACCGAAGGAACTATGTTAGATTGGCCGATGGCCGAAATAATTATTTTCAATGACTTCAGCGCTTTATTGGCTTTAATTCTCCAATAGAACCAACGAAGACTGAAAAGATAAGCTGAAGTATTTACTATCAGTTGGCACCTCAATTAAATGTAATTAAATGTAAAAGAGTGTACATACATAGGTCCCAGATAATCCAAACAATATAAGATCTCTTTCTTTCTGAATAACCAAACTACTATTTATTAAAAATATCTGCGCATTTACGAAAATCTGTACAACTCCTGCTGCAGACTCCAATGATAGAGGTTTCGAAACAGAAACCTTACGAGTACTGTTTAAAAGAAAAAGGATAATTAAATTCAAACTTCTTAAATTGTCCAGCTGTTCACTTTCCATTCGTTCAATGGCTAAATTTATAAGCAACTAGTTTTATGATTCTTCTCTTTCATAAAGGAAAGGAGTGGCGACATGAAATTTAATTCTTGCGAGATTCGACGTTTGCTTAAAAATCTAATTACTCTCAAAAACTGCGCTTCGGAAATATCAGCTGTTCTTTGTAAACATTCTCCTTGGCTACCTTATCCAACCGATATCTAAATAAAAATTGCAATAATTGTCACAAAATTATGGAAAACATCGTTAACGCTGAAATAATGAAATGGGGAGCGAGCGACTTGAAGTAATAAGTTGCGGATGCACTAGACATGGCAAAAGCGTTCTGTAAAGTCTGAAATAGAACTATACTTAGAAAGTTGTCTTCATATGGAATACCACATCAACTCTGCTGACGGACAACTACCGAGCAGATGAACTCAAGTTGAAGACGATCGTCTATTCCATCAATTTATCGTCCATATTTAATCCTTACCTAGACAGCGATGCGATGAAATCGTTACAAAAAGAACACGTCTACTGTACCGCAGTTTCATATGAATTACCATAGAACATCCATCTTCTCGGTATTACCGTCAACACCACATATCCAATACCTGTTTAAAGCAAGAAGTACTTCATGTCGGGGCAGGTTCTCCTTTTATATGTACAGTAAGACCGGGAGTAGAGTTTTGTTATCACATTTCGAGCTCGGCTCCAAACAACTGCTCAACTCTGATCGACAGCATCCAGGAACGAGCAATAAAACCGAAACCAGATCCAATTCTCACAACCTACAACTACTGACGCATCGAAGACCGTTGCTTGGTTAAAGTGGCTGCTAGATTTGAAACGCCAACACACTTAGACTAGCAATAGGTCCATTGTGATACCACGTGGATCATAGGAGAAAGTTTCTCTCTACCTACTTGTTAAACCATTTTGATCTTCTGATGAAGCGTAAGAGACTCTTGATATCCATGTTTATCAGATGGCCTATATCGTTATAATAGAAGGCTCCTAAACGAAAATTCCTTCCATTGGATAGAGCTCGGCAGAAACAAAGAAGGTGAGGAATAGTTTCTTCTTCTTCTTTATTCATACAGCTTCTAGCTATACAAAAATCGTTCGTAAAAAGGCCCAACTTTGTAGCATGCTTGCCTATTAGACAGTGTCCAGTGATGACACCTATTGTAGGGCCGATAGTTCTTAAGCCATGATCTGACCATAATTTCCGCCTGGAAAGCGCTACAATGATTTGGTAGACGGAAGGAGAGCTTAAGATTAAGAGTATCGGAATTCCACCAACTCCGTCCTTGGTCTTTGAGTCGTCAGTGTAGAAGTGAATCAACTCATCTTCTAAAAATGTATTCTCATTCCAGAGTGATCTGGGAGGCATGGTGAGGACGACATATGCCTTTACTACAGGTACTACTTTGGTACACTCTCTGTGGAAATTTGATATTTGGGTCTCCATATTCAGCATGTGTATTCCTGTACACATAATTCCTTTCTTAACAAAAGAACGGCTTGGTCTTCGATCACCACCTGCTGTTAAGCATCAGGGGTAGCCTCGGGATATCCATTTTCTCCAATGAACTCGGTCCCGGCCCTCTATTCTCATATCTGCCAGGGTTTTGCCCTGCATCCTTCCTACATTCTGGATTTGGTTTTCTCAAGTTCTTTGGGGTGTTCTTTTTGTGAATTGATATTATCATATTCTCTGTTGGAATTCTATTTCCATTCCATGCGTTTTAAAACAGTTCAGTTAACGTTATTTCCGTTATTAACATAATTAATAAGGAGTTATTTCATCTGGTCCGGCGGCCTTTCCAATTCATTGTCTGTATGGCATACTCTGTTTGACTTGTCCTTCTGTTAGTTCGACTTCTATGTACTTCTAGGAATGGTTCATATACGATTCCGTCCTCATCAGGTATGGTTTCATCCTTTTTCAATACTTCCGTCATGTATCTAGCACTTCCTTTTGGTCTATAAATATAAATATATTTTTTTATTTCGTATTTTCCTCTCAGATTTTCAATTATGTTGCAAAAGCTTTTGCTATCTTTTCTTTAGATCATTATTCAACTGGGTTCTCAAGAAAGAAAAGATGAAAGGAGATTCTTCTGACAAGAGGTGATCCTCCTTGCTTCATTAACTACTTTTTTAATGCATTTTCTTTTCTATATAGGATCTTCTGCCAGTTGTTGAACTGGTTCATACATGTGTATTTCTTCCATGACTCCATCTTTTCGTTAACGCTCTGCCTTATGTCAATTGTCCAGCAAGCTGTCTTGTTTTTCTAGTGTCTATTTTTGTCTTTCTTCATTCTTCCTCAGATATTTTTAGTACGGATTCTTTTATCCTTTTTCATTTATCCTGTGGGTCTTCATCTCCAGGGTTCCCTTGTTTGTGACTCCCTTCCATGCTTAACCATGTGTCCGTGACCTACACTACTAATATACATGTCCTGTCCGGTTCTGGCGTTAAGATCTTGACAATTGCTGTTCTTCCCGTTGTTACTTCCTTGTCAGCTATGCTCCGCGGTTGGGCAATTAACTCTTCCTTATCTAGTACCAAGTCCTTCTCCATAAACGCATACACTTAAATAAACGACACTCTAATTTCCAGATCGAGTTGTATTACTAGTATCCTAGAATGAACGGGTTTCCAACCACTGACCTTTGTCTGCAGTTCTGGGTTCGTAACTAAGTAGAATTCTATTCTCTTTTATCTAAGTGTGTATCCATTCTGCAGAGCTAGGGTATTGCTGCCTTTCTTTTACCTCACTTAGTCCCAAAAAAACGGCATTCCCACAGTGAATGGCTTCGTTCATTAGCAACATTGCCATATTTGGGCAAGTCACCAAATCAAAGCCATACACGAAATGCCATTACACCCACAAAAATTCAATTTGTAATGAGGTTGGCAACACACTCAATGGTGATCTCTATTAGACTATGTTTCCTGATTATTTTTGGATGACTTGGAGCATGTGTGATTCCAACAAGACGATACCACATGCCACACAGCTGGTCAAAGAATCGAGTTATTGAAGTCGAAGTTCAGTAAGTGTTGTGACAGTGGTGACAGAAATGGACCACTCAATTGACGAGGTGTTCGTGTGATTTGACGTCTCTGAACTATTTTTATTCTTTTTGTTTATTTGGGGCTATGTTAACTCTTTGATATATAAAAATTAGCCAGATACTTTTGACAAAATCTCAGGACCAACATCGAACACCAAATTACCGGCATGTCACCAGATTTGTGCGAAAAAGTCATGGAAAATTGTGTTCAGCGCATTCACTCGTGCAGATGCTTCCATTTGAAATAAAGTTGTTTTCGGTATTCCAAACACAAGTTTTTTATTTACAAAACAAAATGGGACATGGGGTTACATGATTTAAGTTGTACTTGCTGTCACGAGAGAAGCTTGGCCCTGGGTCCCATAGACCTGTCGTATTTTTTGTATAAGTAGAGATAAACGTACATTGTGTGTACATAGCGCCAATTGGATCTCTACAATATTGCAGCCGCAAGTTGAGCGCCTGTTAATACAGGTAGAAGAACATTCTATCGAGTCAAGCCCCTACATAAAGTATCTAGGGGTGTTGAATGACCATAAGCTCAACTTTAGAGAGTACCTAATCTACATAAGAGTGAAAACTGAGCGTCTTGTTGCCGCAATATCCAGGAAGACCCAGGCAGTCAATAAGGAATCTGCTTGCGACAGTGAATAATTCAATCCTCATGCACGCTGCCCCTTCATGGACACGGGCAACAGCGATAAGTTCGTACTTGAGAAGCTTAAAGTCTGTGCATAAAAGAACATCGCCTATCCAGCTGGAGGTCAACAATTAAGAAAATGCACAGAGAAGAGTGGACATAGCAGATGACCCATTCTGTCGTCATTGTGAAGACAAAGTAAAAAAAAGACGAGGTATCCAGAAATGCTCTAGAACAAGCGATAGGCAATGAAATGACCTGAAGGAGACAGATATCGTTCATGTTATTAACAAGGGTAGCATGGGAGAGCGCCGCCAGTATCATTGCAAAAATCATGCAGGAACTGCGGCGGGAAAATCAAACACTGTGAGCCTACGAGGAGGAAATCCCTAGATCATAAGATCTACGAATGAATGCATTGACCTGTCTCGAAATGTCTGGGGCAATCAAGATAGGCTTGAGGGGAGAGTTTTACTCATATAAACATGCAGGAGCAAGGAGTCTACGAAGTATTCATAAAGGATTTCAGCCCTCTAGATTATAAAAAAAAACACACACACACAATATAACAAAGTTTGCCGCTGTTGGCTACTGCTCAGGACTGCTTGTTTTGAGTATTGCCCAGCTTCAGAAGAACGATGATTTACAGGTCAAGTGAATCAGAGATCCATTTACTAAAAACAACTTTTTTTGTTTTTAAATCCGATTAATCATTTTGTATTAGGGCTGTGTAATCATCGGAACGTTTTATATCAACCGCCTTATTCCCATTTAGACCTCAAATTTCGGAAAATCCCTTCTAATCTCGCATCTAGAGATTTCGGAGAAACTCTGATCACAACCATTTATTGTAACCTAAGCGTTTTCGATTTTATAGTTCTTAAAAGATAAACGTGATGGCTGAGATTTCAATGATCCTATTTTTCGTTGTATTTTGGCTTTAGTGCAAGAACATTAGCACCAACCCCACCTTCCATTTTCGATCTGATGGATGGATTGATCCTAATCCGCTGTCAGACCCCCCCTCAGGGAAAACTAGTACCCTAGAGGCATATTCTTTGAACACATCTTTAATTCCTTTAACCAGAAAAACGTAAACAAACTTGTATAACTTTCAGCAAACACAATCACATATTAACAACCTCGAAATCCTATCAATAGAATTTCAATTATATGCTCAACAAGTTGAAATCGAAGTCGACTAAACTTTTGTAATGACACACTAAGTGGAAAATATTTGCCATAAAAAAGCGCTCAACAGTCGTTTGAAGAAAAGAAGAAAAAAAAATGAAAAAAGTGATGGGATAATCTTTCAAAACATGCTTACCCTCCTCGATGCTGTTTTCCTTACGCCGAAAGCTCCAAAGTATCTAATCGAGATGAACCTACAAAGAGGGAAAAGTGTGTGCACGAACAATGGAAAATTGAATGATTCGGCTGAAAGCAAACATAAATTTGAATGTCGACTCAATTTTTCAAAAGACGATCCCTCGGTACATTGTTTATATTAGATAAATTGATTTCTAGTTTATTTTCTGAATGAATGATACAATTAGATGCGGATGGGCGGATGAGCCACCGGGCTATTGCACTGCTTATGCTGACCATCGGATAGTTGTCGTTTTGGCGCACAAATTCTATTTTCAAATCCGAGTAAGTATAAACAATTTATAGATGAGAGCCCTATGGTGAATTTTGGTATTTTCAGATATTTAGTTTTTTGTTGAAATGCACTTCGGGCGGACTGCATTCGCAGTATAGTGCTGAGAGTTATTTTTTTCGAAAAAGTATCCAAGTTCGCTGTAATGGCGTGGAAACGGGAGTACTGGTTTATTTATCTTATTTCAATCGTTTCGATACTGAACCATGTTGATGGACAAAAAACAAACATCGGTTGGTATTTTAAGCAAATCTCTGGGTCCGTTTCGTAATCGGGGTGCAATTCATTTGCGCGGCGGCAGCGGATGATGAAAAAGTTTAATTTATTTTGTTTCCTTTATGTCGAAAGTTTTTATATTGCTCTTTATTTTTCGACTTATTTTTCGTTGTACTCAATTCGAATAAAACGTGCTTTTATTTAGTTTTTATTTTTTATTTTTTAATTACACGAATGGCGCTTGGAGCAGAGGCAATGGAATTGCAAACTTTTAATTCACGCAAGTCCTACTTGAAATGCATAATCCGAGGAATTTATTCTTTACTTTATGAAATTGTTTCGCAAACTTTTACTTGGCTACTTATTCTGCAGCAGCACTAGACTGCATTTAATTTATTCAGCAAGTGCATATAGCTGCGCAGATATGTTTCTATATCTACCGGGCGAATAAATATAAACTACAACGGATTCTCTTATTCAGCGGGCTGTGGTGTTAATGAAAATTGTTGTCTTTGGTGGGGCTGTGGGGGGAGATTAAATATTTACAAAGAACTCGTTTTTTTTTCTTTTAATTTTACAGAACAGTGGATGTAATTACTCAAGATTATTTTATATCCAGATTATCGGTTATGTACTTTTGTTTTACTTTCTCTTGTTGATGCACTTGCAGCGCCAGCGCTTGGTTGGTTTGAAGTGGTTATTGTGGCGCTACTAGAAAAAGAAGGGGCTGATTTATCTTGCCTGCTCTTGGGCCATCATGATGAAACTATGTAATTATCTTAGGTGACATTGCTTGAATGATGGTGTAGTGGTGGTCGCAACCTGGGCTAGTGAGGAGACAGGAAAATTGGCAATGAAAATTTTATAAATGCGCAAGTTTTTAAAATTTCCGGTAGTACCTTAGTGTACCTACTATGTATGTATGTAAACATATATACATATGTATATCGTTTGTTTATCTTAACATGCGAGAATGTACACACAAATTAAAATGGTAACTTAGTAGAGGTATAGAAGTTTCAGGGAAATTACTCCACGAGAATTTACTCCACATGAGAATTTACTCCACCTCTAGTGGGTAATTTAGTCTGAAAAGTGGACTACTTTTCGAAGTGGGAAATTGTTTAACGTGAAATTTCGGTGGAGTTAATATTTGAGGAATTTTCTTCAATATCTGTAGGATTCCCGAGGTTTTAGGGACTGACAGTTGCTGCCCATTAACGGAGCGATGAAGTTGCGTGAGCTGCTAAACCCTGCGGAGAATAGGGTGAACTCATGTTAGCGAGTGAAGCAATCCACCCACCTTAAACTTGAACTACGCCAGACTCTATTATAGGCACTTGCCTGCTAGTTGTTGACATACCCTGAGTTGTTAAACCGCAATTATTTAAAGTGTGGAATTATTTCTCACGAGGAAGGGAGTGGAATACTCCCATGTGGAGTATTCCCGTGAAGTAATTTCCATGCACCAGTCTTGAAAGTATGTAGCGCTTTAAAACGTTAGACAGGTACTGATAGATTTTCTTCATTAAACTATACTATACTAGCACCCTTAATATGCATGCACATCTAAATTTAGAAAGATGTTATCTTTAGTCTAGACAGTCAGCTTCACAATCCGGAATACAGGCTACAGTAGGTTAGGTTATGGAATGGTGTGTGATGAATAACGACTGATCACGTTCAATCGGAGACTTAAAGATCAATTTTGCCTAGAGTACGATAACTTTGGCGCCAAACATTCATAACGGCTTTTTTACTATGGGAGGGGGGGCCTATCTCCAATATCTCCTAAACTATATGTTTGTGACCCCTGAAGATATATATGTATGTATGTATATGTATATCAAAATGCTCAGAAAAAAAATGCCCTCTACCGCATACTAAAATTATATCAAAATCGGGGCGAGGTCCCTTTTGTAAACATTTACCAGCAAAACTTTGTCATTAATGTGAACTTTGTAATTTTGGCATGAGTACTGTAGATGAAGAGTATTGATCTCATAGACGCCTGCCTGAGCTACCCCGAGCGGAGCAAAGCAGTTGCGTGAGGGAGACCTGCCGCATGCAAAAAGAGAGTTTAAATCCCTTAATCACGCGAAGCGTGCCACCCGGGTTCTGTTAATTAAGAAAACTGTTGATATAGGCGCCTGTCCGATGTTTAATCTATTATTCATTCACTTACCTCAAAGGAAGACCACGTAAATGCAAAAAAAAAACGAAACAAAAATAGTAATTTTCAATTTTCTCAAAAACTAGAAGACATAAATTTGTTTTATGTGTTTAGATTTTTGTGTTCGATTCAGAATTGATATAAGCATTGACCACAAAAAGCCAATTTAGCACTTCATTTCACAATTTTGAAAAAAATTGATCTAAACTTTTTTTTTATTTTTTTTTTATCAAAATTTTGAGTTTTCATGCGAATTTTTCAAAAACTATTTACATAAATAATTTAATTTAAATTTAGGATTAAAGAACAGGTTTTTGGCTATCAAAACCGGTATAGTACTTCATTGTATGTGTTGCCGTTGTTTTTTTGTAATTTTTTTTTCATTTTAAGTCTTTTTTTCTAAAATTGCACCTACCTTCTAAATGGGGCGAGATAGACCCTCCTTCCCGTAGTAAAAAATTGCTTCTTTTTACCCCTCTACAAAAAGCCGTTATCAATTTTTGACGCCCAAGTTATCGTACTTTCTCCTCCATTTTGAATTGCCTTTATAGAAAGAAAGAGACTAAAATTAGAGGAAACCAAACCTATTTTATTAATTCCTCTTATTCTGAAGAGGTGGTTTTCCACACTGGCAAAACGACTGGGTATGCTTTTTCATTCTATCCTACTCTTCTGGACTCTTCCCGAGAAGATGGAAAACAGCATTTGTCTAGTCCGTCCCTAAAAAAGGCGAATCTTCTTCTCCCTCTACCTACTACCGACCCATTGCACTTGCGTTCCTTCTTTCCAAGGTCATGGAATCGCTGATAAATCGTCAGCTTATGAAATATTTTGAATCACGAAAGCTCCTCGGCAGTATGGTTTTCGTAGCAAAAGGTCCACTGGTGATTTGATGGTATATCTCAACAAAAAGTGGAACCACTGTCTGCATCATTCTAGTGAATGTAACAATGTTGCGCTATTTCAAAGACATTTGACAGAGTTTGGCTCCAAGTTCTTTTGTGGAAAATGCGTGCATTTGGCATCGATGAGTTTCTTCTTCAATGGATTAGAAACTACCTTTCGGAACGTTCAATTCAAGTGTTTTTGAACGGTTCAATGCTGGTGTTCCCCAAAGCTCCGTTTTGTCTCCGAATCTCTTTCTTATATTCATAAATGATCTCTTGTCTGCAACTTCGATCTCTTAACAGTGTAATTAAACCTAATGCTGTCAGCTGTCGCTCAATCGTAACCTTAATCCTTTGCCATTATCAATGAATGGCACTTGTATCGTCGAAACAGAAAAACTTTTCATTTTCGGTATGTGTGTTAACGACCATCTTCGTTGGAATGACCACATATTCAATTCCGCCAAGAATGCTGCAAAATGTCTAGGATTCCTTAAACGGTGCAAGAAGTTTACTTTACCTCTTCTGATCTGGCTGCAATATATTAGGCATACATAAGCTCCAAGCGCGAGTTTAATCCTCATGTCTGGTCCGGTGCTTCTAAGAGCTCTTTGCACCTGCTCGATAGAATTCAAAATCGAGCGTTGCAACTAATAGGGAACAGAAGCATAGCGGAGTCTATTGACTCGCTCCAACATTGCAGAAATGTCTCTTACCTTTTCTTATTCTATCGTTTTTTCACAAACGTGCTCCAGGGAATTATATAAAAAAAAACATACACAAAAGCTACAATCCGTCTGGAACGGATCGTCTGATACCCTATCCTCCTTTCTATAAAGTGGGCGTGGCCAAATTACATTTCGTACTCAAATATGGCTATAAACTCGAACGTTTGAGGATGTTACATGTAAAATTTTATCAAAATCGGTTTTTTGATGAAAACGCCCCCAAAAAGTGGGCGTGGCCAAAACTGTTCTATGGGTGAATTGTAGGGAATCTGAATACCTCAATATTTGGTCTTAACAACATTTTTCGGTTGCATATAATTTAGTGAAGTTATAAAAAAGTAGGCGTGGCAGTTTGCGGATGTAAAAACCATTTACATTTCTACTGTATCTTTTCGTCAGAAGCCCAGATATGAAATTTCAGCGTCCTAGTTAAAAATTTAAGGCCCAAAAATCGGTTCTATGATGAAAACGCACCCAAAAAGTGCGCGTGGCCAAAACTTTTGTATGAGTGGATTGTAGGGAATCTGATTGCCTAAATATTTGGTCTTAACAAAATTTTTCGAAGTTATGAAAAAGTGAGCGTGGCAGTGGGCGGATTTAAAAAATGTGTACACTTGTACTGTATCTTTTTCTCAGAAGCCCAGATATGAAATTTCATCGTTCTAGCTCAAAATTTAAGGCCCAAAAAGCGGTGACATACGGACGGACGGACGGACGGACGGACGGTCATCGCTCAATCGATTTCGTTATTGATGCTGATCACGAATATATATACTTTATAGGGTCTATCTCGATTATTTCTCTATGTTACAAACTATGTGTCAAACTTAATATACGCTTAGGATAGGGTATAAAAAGATATTAGATTTGGGATCTGGCATGTACGAAAAGTACCTTGTTCCATAGGTGTGATTCCTTTGATGTATGATTTTATTCTGTTGTCAGTATCAAAAGAAAGATCCTCTTTGGGCATTTGGTGTATTGAAAAGCTTATATTCGAGATTATTAAACCTATCGATATCGTAACAAAAGACACGCTGTGTCTTTCCATTGTTTCAATTAAACTAGTATTTTGGATTGACGATCTTACGTACATATGTTGCTATGTTGTAATGATGGAGAACTCCTATTAAGTTCACTTTTAGATAACACTATAGAAATTAAAAAAAAAAAAACTGTTAGAAAAAAGTGTATGGGACTGGATGACCAATAGAATATGGCTGCGGTCTAGAACAAATGCTTGATATTGCTCAAAAATTTAGTGCTGTAATGGTGGTAAGACTGCGCATTCAGCATTCAAGCTACCTCTCAATTTAAATACAATCATATGGTTCAGGTGCTTCGAAAACAGGTTGATAGGCTGATATGACAACACTATGTCACATAAGAAAGCAACTGGCTTAATTCTAAGTGGAACTCATTCTGATGACACAAAGGCCGACCTAAAATCATCCTACTTGTGGCCAAAAACGAAGTAGTTTGGTCTCAAACGGAGTGTGGTGAAAGCACATTTGGGACATGATGTGGTTGGCAAAGTGTTTTCACAGCAATTTCTGAAAATAGGTGATTAAATATAAAAGAAGAGGAGGGGAAAGCAGAAATTTCCAATAGTTTGTGTAACATTGTGAGGTACATAAAGACGCCTTTTGTGTATGATAAGATAATAGCTTTTGAAATGACATACAATTCTATAGAAACTATAGTAGATATGGAAAAAAGAGTGTATGGAAATTTTATCGGGTAATGCACCACATAGAATTCCCATACCTCTCAAACACGGAGGTATTCCTTCACAAAACTAATGTTGAAGGTTCTCTTAAGGAATTTGAAATCTCCCAAAATATGCCACGGAACCAGACTCCAGGTAGAACTTCTTCAAAAGTACGTGCTAGAGACAAATTATGTAGGTTTACTAAAAGAAAGCGATGGCACCTACAAGTCGGACCATATGAATATCTACTCTTAGAACCTTACTTCAGGTTTATTTTCCAAGTTCGTCTAATCTTTTACTTGAATGTATCTCACCATAGGGTCTGCATTTTTAGTAGAGTAAACAGTTTATCCGGTCGAATTTTCAGTCCGGATAATGTTAAATGGGCTGTAGGCCCCTTCAAACCATGCAAAGCCCCTAGCGGTTATGGTATATTTTTGGCCTTTTTACAGAAGGTAATTGATCTTATTCTGCCGGGTATGATTCCTTTATTTAGAGCCAGCTAGAACTGGGGTCACATCCCGACTACCTGGAGACAGGTAAATGTCCCCAAACCAGACAATAGGCCTAGTGAGCTACCTAAATCTTATAGACCTATAAGACCGTATTAGGCGTCATGTTAGAGGCCGGCTAGATATGTGTGTCCCTCTGCACTCAAGTCAGTTTGCATACAGGAAAGGTAAATCCACAGAAGGTGCTCTTCACTATTTTCTGAAGAAGATAGAAGGAACTTTTTGTTCCAAGAAAATAGCTCTGTATGCATTCATTGACATTGAGGGCGCATTCGATAACACTGGCAACCAAAGGGCCATGCTTGAAAGTCGAATTATAACTTCCTCCTCAATGTCTGTGACCGCTGTTAAGGGCTGTCGCAAGGAAAAGTTCCTTTCTTCTCTTCTGTGGCCATTAGTCATCGACAATCTTCCAGTCGATCTACAGAGATCAGGCTACATCGCCATTGGTTTTGCGAGTTTTATTAGTGGTAAACACAGCATGACTATTTCTAATGTCATGCACAGAAAGACTATCCATCAATCCTTGCAAGACCGACCTAGTGCCTTTTAAAAAAGAAGGGGACCTATGGCAGAATTAGAAGTTATTGTTGGGTTTTGTCCCCTAGAAATATTCATTATGAAGACGGCCGCTAAATGCGCTATTAAGCTGCAGCTAGAATACAAGTATAAACCTGGTGAACATGTGGGGGAATATTCTAGACACAATTCGCAAAAAGACATTTGTACTATCCCCGACATTATGGTCTGTTTCGGTACAGGTAGAAATATTGGCCCGTGCAAACTGACTGGTCTAATGGTGTTCCGGCACTGGAGCCTAGAGGTCTGTTCTGATTCACAGACTTATGAGAATGTGTCGAACGGTTTTCCAGGCTGAACATCCCTTACCTAGTAAATGTATTACGGCCGCTATGATATATATATTTTCAGATAGCCAGGCAGCACTTAAAGTGCTATAGTCCAATTTAATGGACTCTTGCTACTATGCACTACAATCTCTTGCCAGACAAAACAGGGTGAGACCCGGTTGGGTTCCTAGTCAGCAAAGAATTACAGGCAATGAACCTGCAGATGAACTAGCTAGGGCTGACTCAGAAACTGCATTCATAGGACCTGAACCCTACTATGGTGTCAACTGGGCTGCCGTCACTGCGCTGATTAACGATTGGGAGCACAAACTTCGTTTGGCCCACTGGGAAAATGTGTCGGGGCTAAGACAATCCAAGCGATTAATCAGAAGTTATTCATACAAGAAAATCCTTAATCTAGACAAGAATAGTATTAGAAAGCTGGTGAGCTTTTTCACATGTCATTCTGGCCTAACCTTAACAAGCTCAATCTATGCCCAGAAACGGAATATACATAGGTTGTCCTTGAAAGATGAAGAATTTTCTGAGCTCATTCTCTGTGAATGAAAGAAATTTGTTCGTCAGCAGAGTTAAGAAAATCTGCTACTAAGGACGTACTATCCTTCACTAGTCTATAAAAAATGTTGTAGAGACTTTGCCTGCTGCGGTCTTGGAAAAACTGTGTTTATTTCTCGTATCCTTCTTATTTCATTTGACTTACCCTTCTGTACTTATGTACCCTTACTGTATTTATTTAAAATCAAAACTTAAAAATTTGATTTGATATCGATTTTTAATTTCTTATGAAATATATTGTAGAGATCCCATGATAAGAACTGACGTTATAAACGTTTATCTACTTATTCATACTATGCACCTTTAAATCACACGTGCGGAGCCGGGCGGGTCCAGCTATCCGCGACCCTCCGGCAACTAATTTTTACATATTTTTTATAAGAATAAGTATGCTACATACTCGTGGTTTAACGTTTGCAATTTTATAGACAGTATATTATGTACATATCATATGTTATAAATTGTTTAATACCTATAAATTTTATTATATATCTTTGAATAGGTTTGATTTTCGAATCCTCCAACCCAGACATGGAAAAGATATTTCAAAAAGCAATTGACGACGCCAATGAAGGCAACGATGACATAAAACTATCCCCAGTTGCTGCTAGCGTAAGCCCAGGAAATGCTTTTGAAACCTCAAAGAGACTTTGCAAAATGCTGAGAGTATGTTCGACTTAGTGCTATAAAAAAAAAAAAGAGTAATTCCAATCTAACAAGCATTCAACAGTCAAGTGTTATTGCGGTTTTCGGCCCATCCTCCTCGGTGCCTGCCGCACATGCGATGAGCATTTGTGATGCCAAGGAAATGCCATTTATGGATACCCGTTGGGACTTTTCCACACAATTGCCAACCATAAATCTCCACCCCCACCCATCGCAGCTAGCTGTCGTTCTGAAAGATTTAGTCACAACCCTGGGATGGCGTGGATTTACGATTCTTTATGAAACTGGTATGGAATATGTTTCCGTGTTCTAGAGTCGCTCAACGATACTCTTTTAGGTGAATATCTGCCAATTGTTAATGAATTACTTCAGCTATACGGAACTAATGGTCCGACTGTAACTGTGCGTCGTTACGAGCTTGATATTCATGGTAACTACCGGAATGTGTTACGTAGAGTTAAAAAGTCAGAGGAATACTCGTTAGTGGTTGTGGGTTCAATTGAAACCCTACCGGAGCTGTTCAAACAGGTGGGAGACGTTGTAAAAAAAATTGACAGAAGGTGATTTACTTTTCCAATTAAAAATCCTTCACAGGCCCAACAGGTTGGTCTCATGACTGATGCATACAGATATGTTATCGGAAATCTGGACTTGCAAACAATTGACTTGGAACCGTTTCAACATGGTGATGCCAATATCACAGGACTTCGATTGGTTTCACCGGAAAATCAGCGAGTTGTTGACATATTGAAGTCCTTTGATGAGAGTGTGGAGGATCCTTTTCAGAATGGTACTAATGAAGTTAACTGTTATTGGTAGTCGTTAACGAGAATATGATTTATAGTGTCCTGTCCGATGAGTGTAAATATGGCGTTGGTGTATGATGGAGTACAGTTGTTGGCGGAAACTTTCAAGCATGTCATGTTTCGACCAGTTCAACTCAATTGCAATGATGACAGCAGCTGGGACAAAGGTTACACTCTAATAAATTATATGAAATCGGTAAGGGTAGTTTTTATTGTTTGTTATTATTACACACACATATATGTGTATGTACACACACATATGTATGATTTGGCACAAAAATTAGGGTATCGTATATGTAAGTGTTGTAAACATATCAGGCAACTACCAAAATTATACTGCAGAATACAGAAGGATACATGATTGATTTCTTCTTCTTATGGTTCTATAGCTACGTTTGACCCTTCCACAGATATAGGTATCACTTACTATAAGCTAAAAGGTAGAATAGGACAAATGAAAGAATTCTTCAATAGATCCATCTGAGGCATCCACGATACTTACTAATTTAAGATGATTAATTTGTTCTACAGGCGACTGCTAATCTTCTGGTATGTCTGCATTATCAAAGAGGTAATCCTAATGGGAGTTACATATTATTATTATTCATCAGCCGCGCAATTTTCTGAAATATTGCAATTAACAGAATAAAATTGAGGCATATAAATCGTTTGGTTATCTCGTTGTTACCTGGCTATCATATTGTTATGAATTTAACAAGTTACAAATAATGCCAAAAATACAAGAGATGCGCTAGATTGGGACTTGTCGAAAATATGCACATATACACAAAATAGAATTAAGTAAAGCCAAACGTAATTCTTGGAGACTCTTCTGTGATAAAATAGAAAAAGCCTCCGAGGCTTCTAAGCTAAGAAAATTCTCTCTTCAAATAACACTTAGCTACCTTAAGAAAGCTGATAGGTCTTGGACAACTTCCAGCGATGACTCGCTAAATTTACTGCTTAACACTCATTTATCAGGTATTTTCCAAGTAGTTGGTAATTTAGTTTTTAATAGTCCATCTGCATTCCTTCAAACATTGGGGAATTCATAGCTTCAAACCATATAAACATTCAAACGTGCCGAGTTGCAGAAGGCATCGGACATAATCTTGCCGGTGCTTGAGACGATTTTAAAAAGTTGTCTGTGTCTGGTGTATATCTCAAAGTTATGAAGAAAAGTAAAAGTGATTGTCATCCCCAAAGCGGGTAAAAGTTTTCACACAAATCTAAAAGATTTCAGACCAATTAGTCTATCATCATTCCTTTTAAAAACCTTAGAACGATTGACTGATATCCACTGACGTAACAGTATTGATAAGAAACTACTGTCAGCTGCCCAACATATGTACGTACTGTAAAGGCAAATGAATGGAGACGGTATTACACTCACTAGAGTGTAATATCGAATATTCCCTGTTTCATAAGGAGTACACGATGGTTGCTTTCCGCTTTCAACAATGTCAATACATCACCGATAACAGATGCACTATCAGACCTGAAGGTCGCCAGTTCCATTTGCGAATTGATTAATCTGCAGCTAAATGGTCGGATTATCAAAGCCAAGCTGGGTGGGACGTCTTCTAGAAGATCTGTCAGTAGAGACACTCTGCAAGAAGGTGTTTTATTCCTTCTTCTTTGAGATTTGATGGTTAATGAACTATTGCTAATCGTGGAAGACGAGGGATGTACAGAGATCGCTTATGCAGATGATGTTGCTTTAGCTGTCTCTGAGAAGCACCTAAATGCTTTAAAAGAACTTTTACAAAACCTTTACTGAATTAGTATTCTCCAGAAAATATAAAATTCCATTAGTCGACTCTCCCTCTCTCAATGGTATCAGCTTAACCTTCTCTGATAAAGCAAAATATTTAGGTCTTATCCTTATCTTATTGGATAGGAAGCTAAGCTAGAAACCTAACATTCAAGAATGACTCAAGAAAGCCACAGTAGCACTTTTCTTTTCTTCTTAAAAGAGCTATTGGAAATAGATAGGGTCTACAACCTCGTATAACTTACTGGCTCTACATCTCAGTCATTAAACCGATACTCACATACAGGATGATTGTTTGGTGGACAGCCTTAGAAAAAGTGTACAGCTTGTCTGTGCATAAGCGGTGCTCTACGCACAACTCCCTCTGCGGCACTGGACATTATGTTTCATCTGATACCCCTGGATATATCTAGGAAGCAAATGGTAGCAAGTTCAGCCGTTTCCCTGAAAGTTACTCTATAGTGGTCAAGAAAAGAAATTGGCTACAGCTCCATTCTGAATAATTTCAAAATTTGTCCGGAAAACACGGACTACACCACTTTTAAATTTTGATAAGACCTTCGTCGTCAACATTGCTTCCAGATCAGTCTGGAATGAAGAAGCAGTTTTAGAAGGGCCCTTCTACACTGACGGCTCAAAACCCAAAGATGGAGTTGGTGTTTTCTCCAACCATTTTAATTTAAGCTCTTCTTCTGTCTTCCAAATCATTATAGCGTGTTTCAGGTGAAAATTGTAGCGATTAAAGAAGTCTTACCTTGGCTTAAGAAAAACGGGATATCTGCAAGGGATATCCGCATCTTTTCGGATGGTCAATAAGCTATCAAATCTTTGATAGTCTTGATTTAAAACGCTCTAAGAATTTGATTTCTCTCAACAGGTTACATATCGGCACTACAAATGGAGTCATTATTGGACACTGTTTAATAGGCAAGCATTACCTTAAAATTAAGGAGCGAGTTAAATTGATGTCAGTTACACATGTAAAGGATGCCAGTTCACTTTCACTTGGTTCTTAAGAATCCTACCAACTTAACCTTTGAAGACATAAGTACATACATCGAAGCAGTTTATGTAAAAAAAATTATGGATCCAAGGAAGAGTGACATCATTATTTTTTTCCGCAGTTTTCCTGCCATCAATGATCGGTATTTCAACGAGTTTAGAATTAAAGTATGAGTCTGGGTACTACGTAAACGATTCTGGGTACTACGTAAACGAGTCTGCGGCTCGGAGGTGAAATTAGAGTTAGTAGACAGTAATAACTCTTGTCTGCCCTTTAGCGTTTTCGTTTTGTAGACATGGCTTTACTCTAGTTCCAGTACTATCCGTCTTGAATGTTGGACATTGTATGTAGTTTTTTAAATTGCATTGCTGACAATATCGTTTAAACTTTGTTGATCAAATCAAACGATTATTGATATTTTCGCCTAACGTTGTTATACTTAGGCGGCGTATCATGTATATGCTACGCAACTGCATCTACAGGAGTGCAACCTCACTCGAATCTCAACGGATCGCTTGTGTTCCCCCGGTGTGGGTTACCTTAAATAATGAACAATATAATTAGTCCTACAATCGGTTTATGGCAGGAGCGCCCCTCCTGAACCAACTCATTGTCGTGATGAATTTTAGGATGGTTTTGGGTAGCGTCTTTCCTAGTTTTTTCCGAGGATTGTGTTGAGGCTTGGGTATTCGCAATTAAAATGTAGTAAGTCTTCCTCTACCTTTGTGTCGCTACAGCCTCAGCAAAGCTCTGTGGTGCTGATCCTCATTCCTCTAAGATGGGGCGTCATTGAGTTGTGGTCTGAGAAGATACCTATTAAGAAAGTCAGCTGTGGTCTGTTAAGCGACAGAAGTTTTCTAGTTCTTTTTTTGTTGTATTGGGCCTATAGTTTTTTAAGACGCGGCATGAAGTGAGTATACGCCACCTTACGTTACCTAGGTTGTAAAAGTCTGTGATACCTAATTTTAGACATGAGAAGGCTAATAGGCGTTAAGACCGAGTGGCCGACTTGTAGGTCGTCTGATTCCAAACCTTTTCTAGCTAGCTCATCGGCCATTTCATTTTCGTGAAAGCCCATATGTCCCGGAATCCAGCAGAGCGTGATGCCGTGCTTCGAGCTTAGGGATTTGAGTTCCTCTTTGCATTTTTTGACCAGTTTTGATTTGATTGTGATGGAAGTGATGGCTTTGATGGGTGCTTGGTTTTCTATGTATGTAGATGTCTATATGTTTATTACAATTCAGAATGGATAGGTCCCAGAAGAGCTCGATGATTTCATATATGTACATATCTAAAATAAAACAAAAGATCTAAGAAATTAGTTTAGGCCATCGTTATAACAAATCGATATCAAAACCCGAATAACGTTTTAGTAAATACCAAATGTCATGATTACATAACACTCGCATGCTTTTTTAAATATTGTATGATGGATCCATAAAAAGGTTTTAAATATATGTATGTACATATGTATTATTTACCCCACAATGTTTAGATTAAGTTCCCAAAAAACTTTTCCCCGAAGTGTTAACTTTAATATTCTATTGCAGCTATCAATATCTGGATTGACGGGTGATATTAAATTCGATCATCAAGGATTACGAATGGACTTTACACTAGATGTTGTGGAACTCACAACATCAGGTGTTTCAAATGTCGGCACATGGTCTTCTTCAGATGGATTCGCAATGAATCGCAAGACGCCTGCTTATGCGCTGGAAGTAGATCAACGATCATTGGTTAATAAAAGTTTTGTCGTAATCACAGCTTTGGTGAGTGTGAGATATTTTGTTATAAAGTAACTAGTTAAGGGTTTTTTTTCTATATAGAGTGATCCTTATGGCATGTTGAAGGAAACATCTGTCAAATTGGAGGGAAACGATCAATTTGAAGGATTTGGAATTGATCTTATAATGGAATTGGGAAACAAACTTGGTTTCAATTACACTTTCAGACTTCAAGAAGACAATAAATACGGTTCGCTTGATCCAGTGACAGGAAAATGGAATGGAATGCTCTTGGAAATTATGGAGGGTGTAAGTTATCTTATGTGTCACTTTCTATTACTTAAATAATTTAAGTTCTGTGTGTTGGTAACAGTAGATGACCTTTAGTCCTCTCGGAGTATAACGTTTCAGCTAAGTGTCCTTGACGTTTAGCACGAATTTGTCATACAACTGAATTTTTTTTTTTTATGAAACTTTAATGAGTTAATTTTAAGGAGCTAATTGTTAATATTTTATAACAGATACCAAATGAGATTAATATTTTGTAGCTAAGATTTCTATGACTACACATGTTGAAGCATGGAGGAATTTCCAATTCGAAATTAATTATTAAATTAAACCACCACTCGGTCTCCACCTTCTTTAGCTGAGTCTTCCGTTTTTCAATTACCTGGACTATCTTTGTGGACTAGAACCCATCACAGGGATATATCGCGTCATTGTTTTACCAACGAAATATTCTTGACTAGACATTGCCATTGTTCTCCTATAATTATCCAAATCCAATTCTGTGTCCTTGGTTATTTTTGCTAATCAGTTCAGAAGTCCACCATGGCGGATTATTACCTTTTACCAGTGGTAAGTCCCTCTTTTTCTCCTCATTGAGATACGGCATGTCCTGATTTATATAAAACTCATTCGGATTTACCTTGACGCAGTCTTTCCCATTCACTTATATTCTAAAGGACATTATTCATGTTTTTTTCACCTTTACCACTCGCAGTTTGTCATTTATTTCGGGAAATCCTGTACAGCGTGGGATTCGATTAACACCCACCACTTCATCCAAAAACTAAGCTTATATATCTATATTAAGCGAACCTGAACACCAATCATACTGACAGATACAAAATTTATTGCTCACCTATGTGAGTCTTGACCTTAGCACAAATTCGTTTTTTATCTCTAGCAGCGTTTCAATTAGGGTCTGCGGTTCCCAGAAGATCCACTTTTCAACCATAATAATCAATCAATCATAAATATTATTTCTTTCTTATAATAACACATCCTTAGGAACCCGGCACAGGCATACAACAACACAATTTGTTTTCGTTTACTCCCCACAATTGTTAATGATTTATGATAACTACAAGCAGAGTTTGCTATTATCATTCGATGGCTTTGGCTCTCGCGCCAAAAGTCAATAATGCGAATCATTTTCCGGTCCACAAATCAATAATATTCAATGTGCTGGGAGATAATTTTCCAAATTTATTTTATTATTATTCCACACAGAGGGCCGACTTGGGCATCACGGACTTAACGATGACATCCGACCGGGAGAGTGCTGTTGATTTTACCATTCCGTTTATGAACTTAGGTAAGGCCGGGGCTGGGAGTGGAATAAGTTTTGAATAGATACATGGACTTAATTGGTTGACAGGAATTGCGATATTGTATAAGAAACCGGTGAAGGAACCTCCCAAATTGTTTTCGTTTATGTCGCCATTTTCGGGAGAAGTATGGCTGTGGCTGGGGATGGCATATTTTGGAGTATCGCTGAGCCTTTTCATACTGGGACGGTTATCTCCTGCTGAGTGGGATAATCCTTATCCGTGTATTGAAGAGCCAACAGAGCTGGAGAATCAGTTTAGCTTTGCGAATTCATTGTGGTTTACCATTGGTGCTTTGTTACAACAGGGAACGGAAATTGCTCCGAAGTAAGTTTACGTGTAGTTTGTTTGAGTTATGATATTGTTTTTGGTGGTTTTAGGGCTGCGTCAACTAGAGCAGTGGCGTCGTTTTGGTGGTTTTTCACTTTAATTCTGGTATCATCTTACACAGCTAACTTGGCTGCTTTCCTCACAGTGGAGTCTCTAAGTACACCTATTGAAAATGCTGAGGACTTGGCAGCGGGAAAAGGAAATGTCAAATATGGAGCAAAGCGTGGTGGGAGTACATTTACGTTTTTTCAGGTAATGACAGGTTTTTAAATCTTAATGTTTTCCCAATGTCATAGAAGGCAATGTCTATCTAGCAGAAGTTGTTAGATAGAGGCTAAGCAAATACCATTGTGTCTTCATGTACGTGCAACACCAGTTAGATTAGGTTCGGTTAGATAGAGTAGGGTTATGAGGTTATCATAAGACACTAGGCACCATATTGGGCTCATCGCAATCTCTAGAGAACCTTCACCATAGAAACCTAAACCATTTCACCTTTGCAATTAGTATCCCCACAGAATTTTGGTTCAAAGACTCAACCTCCTCTAGGTTATTAAAGAAGTATTTTCCAATGTATTTTAGTTTACAGTTCCAATGTATTTTAGTTTAGTTCCGGCTTATGTCTTGGCATTCACAGAGAAGATGTGTAATATTCTCTGAGACATATATGTCATTGCAGTGTCTGTATAGGTACATCTGTATCTGATACTCCCAATCTAATAGCGTTCTTGCTGAGGAGTGAGGATCGCTATTCCATCCGTGTTCTGCTTAATTTTATAATGTCCCTGGAGTTTTTCGGATCTGACACTGGCCAGAAGGCTTTAGTCACCCTATGCTCCCCTAAGTTGGGTTATCTTAGGCCCGCTATGTCGATCATTCTATCGAGAATAGCCACGCAGATTGGTGATTTATTCACGAGCGTCTGACAAACATCCGAGAGTATGACTGTCATGAAAAAGTGTGCGTATCCAACATCGATTAGGTTTAAGGATTTAGTGAATAATTTATATTAGTTTCTTTATCATTTTTGAAGCTTATGTCTGCAAGGCTGAATTAGAAATTTTAACAACAGAGAGTGAATAAGATTAACTGCCCTAACAGCATGATGCAAATGAACGAATTATGTTATAATCAGTTTAACCAGACGTGTTTAAACCCACCTTTAAGGTCATCTTCGATTATATCACATAATAACGCAAGAAGCGCTGTTCAAATATGTAATCTAAGTGCTTCTAGAAAGTAAGTCTGAAATTGATATTCATATCCATGTGCATTACTAAGGGTGATATCGTTTGTTTAACAACCATCAGAGTATCTTATTACTTTTAGTACAACTGATCACAATTGTACAATTGGTAAAAAGTATCCTAGTATCCTCAACATTCTGGAGAATCATGCCACAATCATGTTCGTAGCAAATCCAATTGGCAATGGAAGTTCTGATGAGAATGCGGCAAATCCCAACGAAGGTCTATGTAGGTCTCTGAGCCTTATCTGACGATCTTATCGAAGAACTTATCGCGAGGGATTCCAGTCTAAGCTGGAACCCAAAGGGTAGATTGTTAGTTTTGACAGATAGTATTGTCCGTGATATAATATATAGGTAGATGGCAAGAGAACGCAGGTAAGTTAATATTTTTGACACGATAGTTGGTGCCATGTATTAGTTTTATACGATCAGCCAATATTAACTCGAATTTTAGAGATTGACAAGTGTAGTCATGTGCTGTCATGCTGTCACCTTAAATCCAACTTTTAAATCCCTGGTTGGTACCAACTTTTACGAAAACGAATTTTTAATTCTTGTTGACTCCGTTAACTGATTTTCAAGCGCGATTTTTCAGCTTTTAGGAAAGTATTTCCTTACGTAAGTAAAAGTTCTGTGGACTCGAATAGAAGGTCACCTTCATCTGCTAGAATCACGCTGGTTCTGAGTACCGTCGTGAATCTCACCAGAAGGCAAGTAGGTGAGAAAGCGAGAAGCTGGTTCACCATGGACGTACCCTAAGAAGAGCCAAGCTTGAATTTCGATCCTGAAGAGTTGGTTAGCATTAAAGTGTAGCATATCTTAAAAAGTGTTTCTCATTCAGAGCGCCCCATTTTGTTTTTTAAATAAAACAGCTTGTATTCGAGATATTACGGGTTAAAGTTCCACCAACGACATTAATTTTGGAAAAAGGAAAACCCTGCACGAGTGAATGGTCTGAACCTAGTTTTCCATGAATTTTTGCATGAATCGGGCGATATGCCGCTAATTAGCCGTTCATGGCATAGACTGGTTTAGACCTAGAAAATAGTCCAGAGACGTCAAATTATACGAACGAGGCGGCCAATTGGTTAGTCGATATCTGTCACCATAACACGGTCATCGAACTTCGACTTCAATAAATCGATTATGTGGCCAACTGTATGGCATATGGCGCCTTCTTATTGAAACCACATATGTATGCTCCAAGTCATTCTCACTTACTGTATTGTCAGCATCATTACATACATCATGAAAAAAGAAGTATGGGCCAATCATGCCTCTAACATCAAACCAGGGCTGAACCCAGTTTTCCATGAATTTTTGCATGAATCGGGCGATATCCCGCTAATTCGGCGTTCGTCTATGGCTTATTGGCATAGACCATGGACTTGGCATAGGCCTAGAAAATAGTCCAGAAACGTCAATGGTGTGATGGTTTTGGGTTGCTGACTTGCCTAAATGGGACAGTTTTGATTTATTAACGATGACATTCGTAGGTAAATTTGTCGCAACCCAACGGAGACATTGATAAAAAAATCGTTTAATTTGCCAACGTTGTTAAAGCGTTAGATTTCCCATGATTCAATATGTAGTATAGTTGAAACATAAAAAAAAAACCAGCTAGCTCCACTCATCGCCGATAAACCTTACTGGACCCATTAGGCATTGCAAAACACTTTTTTAGAATGTTGCCACTGGTCTTAAGAATATCATGCTCTTGGCATTGGACCTCTGGAGAGGTTAGGTAGCTAGATAGGTGGGTGAGTTGATGAGTAAGGCTCCTTGTAATGCCCAATGGGGGGTTTGGTCCCAGTTCCTATACTGGATTTTTCCTAGTTACTTCCTTACTCCTCATTGGCGAATAGGGTTTCCAACCATCGTAATGTCGCGATTTCCATCTACTGTTGGTTGTCATTAGAATCTTAAATTCGATTTCCTCCCTGAGGTTGTAGAGTGGGAGCTTGATCTATTGAAGTGCTTGATTTTTACCCCTTTCTCGCAAGTTCGTCAGCTATCTCATTTCCGCTTATATCCGTGTGACCAGGCACCCAGCAGAGATTTATATTGTGCTGTGAGCCAAGAATCTTAAGTTCTTCGGGACAACGTAGGACTGCCTTGAACTTGATTTCTGTCAATTGAATGTCACTAAAAATGGTGATATCATCCCGTGGTATTGAGATCATCGATACCATACTGGCTGCCTTTGTCGCTGCCAGGATTCCTGACTGCACTGCTGTAGTCAGGAAGTCTGATCGAGTCTGATGTACATATGTTAGTTCCAAGGAGAATATACCGGCGCCCGTTCCTATATCCACCTATCTATTTGTGTAGATGGATATAGATTTGCTTTGTTGGTTTCTTGTATTTTCATTCTTTTCTACTTGGTATAATACTAGAGAATGGTTTTTCCAAGTCGAGGTATGGTAACGTGTAGTCGCTGTTTACGTCTTCGCCTATGAGGTTCTTTAGGATCTGTGTATGCCCTTCGAGGCTTAAGTTCAAGCCGTTTGATTGGCTAACTCTTAAGACACATTTGGTGACAGACTCTTGCATATACAAGTCTAGCGGTAGCATGTTAAGGATTGTTTCAAACACAGCTGTCGGCGTTGTTAATATTCCTTTCGTTTAGCAGACTCACGATCATATTGGTGATCGTTTGATCAACGTTGGGATTTTTAAGCGCTCTTTTCACTGCGCATGTTTTGACATTGTTGAAGGCTCCTTCAATGTCTAAAAATGCAGCAAGTGTGTTTAATGACCTCCTTTTTATTGTGCTGACCACCTCGTGTAATGTAGTTTCCGCACTTTTGCCATTAATATACATGTATTGCCTTGTGGAGATGAGACCAAAGTCTTGAGAGGTTAAACGATACCCGTTTGGATAAGTCTCTGCCAAGTCTCTTAAAATTGCTGTCGTCAGGCTTTTTTACAATATATCCTTGTATCTTACCCTGATAGTAACGTAGTGTAACTGAAACCTTGTTGTCGGTAGCAATTTCCATAAAAGATATCGCTATTTTTCTGACTTTGAAAAATTTTTGCTTGACACATTAAGGACTCACCCAATACCATATAAATCTCTGAATCTGTCTTGAAAGATCCCTATGGAGCCCTAGGACTTCGAGTAAACGTCATGTGAAATCCTTAATATGACCCAACCTAATCTAACCTATTCATCTTATTTGTCTACATTTAATGCAATCTTTTATTAGGATGCAAAATATCCGACGTACCAGAAAATGCATGAGTTCATGAGAGACAACTCCGAATACATGACCTCTACCAACGCCGAAGGTGTTACTCGAGTGGAAAACGAAAATTATGCTTTCTTGATGGAATCTACTACCATCGAGTATATAATTGAGCGCAAGTGCAGTCTCACACAAGTTGGATCGCTTCTAGACGAGAAGGGTTATGGAATTGCCATGCGAAAAAGTATTAATTGAATAAATTTTTGTAACCCACTCAGATCATATTGAAATCTTTTCAGATAGTCCATACAGGGACATACTTAGTCAAGCTGTCTTAGAACTCCAGGAACAAGGTGTACTTTCAAAGCTCAAGACAAAATGGTGGAAGGAAAAACGCGGCGGAGGTGCCTGTTCGGTAAGTTCTAATCTTGTTCATAACATTGACTTTAAGAAAACTTCTAAAACTAAATATGAAATATGCATAAAAAATTAAATTTAAAGGACACCAAAGGCGAAGGAGGTGCACTTGCCTTAGAAATTTCTAATTTAGGTGGCGTGTATCTAGTTTTAATTGTTGGATCATTTTTCGCTGTATTTGTTGCTTTTCTAGAAATGATCCTTGGCGTTAAGGAGAGGTGTGATGAAAATAAGGTATGCCACGACTGGTATGCTTCGCACATCAACGACATCCACACTATGCACTGCATCAACAACATTTTTAAAAAAAAATGTTAATCCTTATTCCGTGTGGCAATCATAAAAATATTAGTTATAGATTTATTTAAAACTCCCCAGCTTGGGTGTACTATATCCTTTTACAAACATAATTTGCTTTATACCATTTCCATTTTTCCATTTCCCGAATGAACACGCAAACCTTATTAGCAAGGAGATGGTAGCGATAAAGCTGAAGAGTTGGGAATGGCTAATTTAGGAGGTGTGTACCTGGTCCTGTTTGTTGGTAGTATCCTTGCAAGTGTCTATGGACTTATCGAATGGCTTTTGAGTATATATTTTACATCCCGAAACAACAAGGTATACATAAATACAAACTATCCTTCGTTTTACCCTTTCCATCATTCCCTTTGCATTGACAGCCATTTTTGAGTTTTGAACGTTTTTTGAAAATTAATTTTCATCACTAGGTGCCATTCAAGGGTGAACTGATTGATGAACTTCGTTTTATCATGGAATGTTCTGGAAACACAAAAGCTGTTAAATATCCAAAAACGTCGAGGAGTTCTAGTTCGAGCTCTAGGTCGAAAAGATCATCTGTAACGATGGATTCCATCCCAACGGAGAACTTGGACGACAGTAAGACGCACAACAATCATAGTGAACATGTAAAGAATCATAAGTAAAGTTAGTTATTGTAAAATATGCATACGTATAGACTGTTTGATCCTTAAATTGATGAATAAATAAAGTTTAAAAATGTTTGTCTAGAGAAGATTAGAACCAACCTGTGTGGATAACAGTTGCGTGTTCGATCTTATGGTTTGTAGTATCCACCCGGACTGCGACTGATCGGGTAACTATTGGTATTGACTTGAGTCAGTAGCGTAACAGTCAGTTTTGTGATGAAGTGCTTACTTTACCTACTAGTGGTGATCTCCGGGAAAACAGAAATCTGCTCTGAACTACGGAAACCGACATTACGCCTCGGATGAAAAATGATCACTCGTTGACGATATTTGACTATTGTAGCCAGACTAAGATTCGTTTTTGGTATTCATGCGATATAAAACATAATAGAATTGAGTCAAATAAGACGATTAGATGCGAGAAAGTTCCAATCCCCAACGCTGAACACAGTACTATTGGATTCGGAAAAGCCTCCCGGAACAAACCGAGATTACGGTGTGGAACTTATACTATTGCAAGAGGTTTTATCTTCTGGGAGCCGCACGGAGAAAGGATTTTGACAGCACGTTTACGGACTAAAGCAAGACGCGCCACGATAATACAGTGTTACTCCCTGAGGGACCGTTTGTCTTAGCATTGAAAGGTTAACTTCTACAGCTAGCTAAGTGCCAATTACAATGGTGAGCTATGCTATATTAATTGGGGATTTGAATACTAATATAGGCAACGACAACGAACGGCTCAGACGTGTAATAGAGAAACACGCCTTCGGCGACCGAAATGGTGACAGTGAACTATTTGTAGATTTCTGCAATGTCAATCGCCTTGTCATAAGTGGCTCTATGTTTGTTGATAACTCTTGCCACAAATTCAATTGGGTGTGAAGCAACAGGCAAGTAACATCCAATGGAATTGATATTTTGACGATCTGTAAACGTTTTTGAAGTTGTCTTTAAATGGGATGGTACGAGATCACCATCTAATGGTAAGTAAAATCCATTTACCCACTGCATCCGTTCAAAGACTACGCTTGGACATCAGAATGGACAGGTTTAATATCGACAGGCTTAATGATCCCTCAGTAGCAGTCAGCATTCAAGACCATTGCTGCGCTGTGAAAAATGTTTTCGCCTCTGAAGCAGAAAACTTTATCGGTAGAGCACAGGTAAACTTTACTTTCTGAAAATACCTTCAGGCGAGGTTACGATCGTAAGCAGCTTACAGTTCGCTATGCAGCCGGTAGCAAATATGGGCGATGCAGAGTGCGACATAACTAACGTAGCTACATATGCACATATACATATGTATGTATGAATATCAAGAGCGTGGTTGTATCCACTTGTAGGGAGAACTTGAGAGGCTGAATGCTTTCCCGAAAAGTGGAAGAAGGGAATAATCTTCTAGCTTCCTAAGAAAGAAAATTTAATGCAGCGCAAAACTAGAGAGGTATTTGCGTGCTTCCTAGAACAAAGGTGAATAAAGGAATGTCTTAAAGGCACACTCTATAATAAGCAAGCAGGTTTCCGTAGTGTGTCCTTTTGTGTTGACCATATAAATACCCTATGTATCATAATTGAACAATGCGCTAAATATCGCTCGCCACTTCACCTGCTATTCCTCGACTTTGGAAAAGCGATGTTAGATCGTCAACGCACTGTCTATGATCAACGCCATCAATGAAGTCGTCAGTACAGCGAGTAGAGCTATCGATGATGTGTGGACATCAAAGATGCATTCAACACCGAGAAAAGAAAAAATATCCGCTGAGCAATCAACCCCAAAATAGTGCGGATAGCAAAATAAAATGACAATTCCGAATGGTAATTGAGAAGTGGGAGGTACTTGTAATCGGTAAAAATTTGACATCCTTTAGTATCTTTTCTAACTATTGCCTTATATCCCAGGCTGTATACCCAACCATAAGCTGACTCAGGAAAGAGAACACGTCTGAAAGAATAAGAAAGAAATATTTGGTAAAAAATGGGGCCCAAACTCGCCGTCATCCACTGTATGTACACAGTCATCGTCAGATCCATACTACCATACTATGCCTAGTCTAGTGGCCGGAAGCATATAAGGTCACGTACCTCTGTGAACTGACTACGATCTTAAGATTAGTATGCATAAGGATTACTAGTTCCATCAGAACCACGCCAACTACAGTCCTTGAAACTATACTAGCAGTGATTCCATTAGACTTGCACCTAAAGCTACAAACAACGGTAGTGTGTTCCAGTCGGAAGTGTTAGCATTCGCAAACAACACTTCAGGAAGATAATCGATATATAAATCGAGAGTCAAGCAGCAATATAGGCCGTCTCATCGAAACTTGTTAAACAATCCCGTGCAGTGCTCACAACACTCAAAGCAAATCACGGCGTTACACTCATTTGGGTTCCAGGACATACCGGTATCCAAGAGCACAATTTGCAAGAAAGGGGTCATAACCTAATGGTCGTTACCTCTGTTCTACTGACCCTACCACTTGTTAAATCTAACATAGAACAAGCCTTCGTGTGACTAGCTAATGAGAGATGAAGTGCACTCTTGTCTTGCCGTGTCTCCAGAAAACAAAACATGGACAAAGCACGACAATATCAAATCATATTTCAGCGCTTAATAGAACACATATGCAGCCACTCCTTCTACCTAAGTACCTACATATGTATGTACATCTCTTATCGATTAAACAGAATGCGCATATGTACATCTGAGGCAGATGATGCGATAATAAAGGCTAGAGACAAGTGCTTGGATGAATAAAATAATTCGGACCTGCGCAGCACAGTCATTTTTTTCAAGGTCCCATCTCTCGTGAGCGCCTGACAAACATCCGAAAGTATAACTGTCATTAATACGTTTCTTGAATTAACAGGGTCAGATCTAGAGGGAAAATATTAATGTAAGTAGTATTACTTTGAACTACAATTGGGGTATGATTGCATAAACTCCATGAAGAGTGGCTTGGTCAACAGCAGAACAGATTTCAGTTTTTCTTACTTAGTCTTAAAACCCTAAACCCTGGTGCAGAATAAAGATAATAAGATTAATTTCTAACACTGCAGAGGGGGCCGTTCAAATTGCTCCAGTAATGCATACAAAACTATATAGCATATGAAGTTTGTGTACATGTGTTCCACCAGTCAGCAACAAGGAGCAGATCTGAGGTTGTTTCTTCGAATTTACGTCTGATTAAGAACGCAATATTATCAGTATATCCTTGGGCATAAGAACTATCAAAGCTGAGATTTAAAGAGCATATTGGTTTTAGTAGATTCTTATGAAGTAAACCATCTCTGATACATCTTCAAGTACTTTGTACATTGTCCTGTGAATAAAATAAGTGAGATGTATAGTCACCTGCAACTTGCTTGGGTGCTGCATTTGTCCCCAATGTCTTTCTTTCGGTATGTAACTCTTATTCCACAGATAATTAGTTCTGTAGATGTAGTCGAATTGTAGGTGAGTTTTGCTTTTTCGACGAACGCTGAGAAGACTCCATCCTCGCCACGGCTTTCGTATTGGTGAGATCAGTCAGTTCTCTCTTGTTGATCTAGTCATTCTTTTCTGGAGAGAAATATTGGGAAAGATTGTGATATTGTGGTATTTGGGAAGCGTATTTTGACTTAGAGCTGTAGCGTCTGTAGGTCGTTTTCCGCATATATGTCATCCGATTATTTTCATTTACCCAATTTGATTAGTGTGCTTTAGTGTGTGACGGAGCTTTCTTCATGATTTCCTTTTAGCTCTTCTATCGTAGT
The DNA here is from genome assembly GCA_905220385.1 of Xylota sylvarum. Taxonomy (NCBI): domain Eukaryota; kingdom Metazoa; phylum Arthropoda; class Insecta; order Diptera; family Syrphidae; genus Xylota; species Xylota sylvarum. Next base: position 63,118,755 of record LR999958.1, on the reverse strand, counting down.
TTCTTGTTTATATTTGAAGAGTGTTTCAAAGTACAGAGCCTATACTCCATTAAGTCTCGACCTATTAAAAAGTATTTAAAGATGTCCTGTGGATGCTCTTATAGCATTACAGCGACTGGCCGTGAATTCCCCCTTGAAGACAAGTCTGCTAGTGCCTTCGACCTATGAGATTCTTCTTTAGCCACTACTACTGAGCTACTAGTGCAGGATGTTAGGATGTAATGTGCTCAGCAGTCTGCAGTTCTTTTGGGCCTTATCAGGATCAAGTTTATACCCTATCCCCGCGTCATTTTTGTTGACTTAACTTTGACTTATTTGCACTCTGTCCTCAGTCTTAGTTTCAGATTTCTTACTCTGGACTAAGGTCGATGATTCTTTTATTCTTTTATTTTCATAAGTACCAGGGAGAAGTTGAGGAACAATTCACATCCTTGGCTTAGTATGTATGTATACCTTTAGGACCCCATTAACAGCAAAGGTAACGGTTTCGCCTCTGCTACTTACCTTAGTGATCTTGGCACTTTATGCACCTTCTTTTGCCGGTGTGTTGTCTAGGGATCCGAGTTAAGAAAATGTCCATGGCACAAATTGTCTACTTACAAAGACGACGCAGGAGAATAACTTGGGAAACTTATGTTTTCGAGTTATACGCAAATTTGCAAATTTGCATTTGTCTCGTTGCATGTGATTGATCACCTTCCATCTTTGGCAGAAGTGTCTACAATTCTAATACTATTGTAGCGCTTCTTCTTTTGTTTGTTCAGGTAGAGAACAAAGAACAAATATTTGGTGCAACAGGTCCATGGGACCCAGCGCTTAACTTCTCATACCCATTCGTGTTGTGCGTGTCATATTCTTTACACGAATGGAAGGCTCCTATTGTTTAATTCTGTTTCCAAACGGCAATGTTTCATTTGAGAAGCTTTTTCATGACAGTTTGTACTTTAGGATGTTTGTCAGGTGGGGCCGTGAAAGAAATTTTATGTGTAGTAGTCGAACGCACTAACTTGTCTTATGACAACCACAAGTGATCAGTATGATTAACCATTTAATGATTAGCATGTCTCCATGTCGTCTTGTGATTCACAAGGGGCATATTCCGTATAGTAATACCTTTTGGGAAATTCCCGTACCGAATGCAGACTCTGCCTTGCGTTTGGAAATTCGTTGTATCTCAACTTCTTAACGAAGGGAAATTAGTTCGTTCACCGGCACGAAATTCGGTTTTTGGTTCAAAAACAGACTGAATGATTGCAATCCCTGCTGCACGCAGTGGATATCCAAACCAAAACACGACTACAACCATTGAATAATCATAATACTGCAACTGTTACCATCAGCTTGGGTATGAACCAAACAGGAAGATAGGATGTAGTCCCCACTAATTGTGGTGAATTGTTTGTTTTACCAATTCCATCCCGGAGACGTATTTTGTCTCGTGTTCTAGTAGATTGAATTAATGTGTTAAAGGCATGATCGCTACTACCGCATATGCTTCAACCACTCCACATATTCCTTACAGTAGGTATATCACATAAGCATAACTAGAAGCGAAGTTTCATGCTGTCGTCTTTCACAAAGACAGTAACACCGGAGTAGAATCCATTGCTGTTACAGACTACCGAAGACGGCTCTAACACAAGGAGAGTTGACCTCAAATTTGCCAAAATATGAAGTTCAGGTGTTATTGCTGGTTTTTTTGCTATTAAATCAGACGACATATTCATTAGAATAGGTTCGTGGAATAAGTGTCATCAAATTTGCAGAGTAGTTTATATCAAGCCACACCATCTATGTTGATTGATTGCTTTGATAGTGCTGCCATTAAATATCAAGAGGAAGTAGATCTTGGAGAAGTTCCTATGCAGTCGAGAAAAGTCATTATCTAAAGTTTGGTGCAAAAGTGAGTTACATATGTACGCGAAAGGTTCCTCCATCAATCTACATTTTGGGATAATAAGCACCCTTGCATTGCCAGCAAACTGAGAGCTTCTTGGATGTCGTATGACATACCTTGACTGCGATGAAGTCGCCCTACATAGGCGCTATATTTAGTGCGTCAGATTACACCAATTTATTTGTTCACCTTCCCACCTCTCGCTAGCATCTTACAGGCACCCGAGAGTATAACTGTCATAGAAAAAGCTTCTCTGACAAATATTGGATGGCGAGAAATAGTAGGCCCCTCCTATTCGTGTCTCGCCAAACACATCTATTTTTGCTTTGAAAATCTGAATAGTAACACCCTTTAGTCCTTTAATAATGTTGTCCATGCTTGGTCATTGACATGCAGTACGCTAAAATTAGACAAACTCTCGGTCTTTCAAATTGTTTGTCATACAGTACTCTCGAACACCTCCTGTTCCTGTTCATATATCTGTTATGCAGGGTTCTTAGGAGAACAAACCAGCCTTGGAAAAGTGAAGGTTTATCTGAATAAATGTCTTTCATATAGATTAAGAGTTTCCTCCATTATTTGCACAAATTTGAAAACTACATGGAAATTAATCCTTTCAAAGGGCATGTAAGGAACCATATCCTATACCTAGACCTAGTGGCCACCGATCAGAACATGGGCAGTCTGAGGTAATTAGCAAAACGCCCAAATCGAACATCCTGAACTTTGCCCAAATGATGTTCATCTCGTAACCAAACACAAAAAAAAATTTCGTAGCCGTTCATCAAAACTTAGTGGAAAATGGCATCATCAAGAAACTCTATAAGCTCCCTGAGGTTAGTCCTCAGATACAATGCATGTTTTACGTTTTCTGGGTTGCTCATAAAAACTGGAATAACTGACAGTCAACTGTGCAGAAACTAATACCGGCAACTTGCTGGCAACCATTTTCTGCATAATTTGGGCTTGCGGAATACCAAACTGATTATGGTGGAAGGAGACGATCTCCCGCTACCGCATACATTTCTGGGGAAGCAAATTCTCAAGACTAGATCCTTTGGTCATTGACTATAGAAAAAAATTCTACCAACCAAGAACTAAATATAAAATTCTAAAACATGAACCGTGTGCAGTTTATAATCAAAGATAACCCATACGCCGACATAACGACCCTCAAACTCCATAACCCAGCTACCAAAGGTGACTGAGCCGACGCAACGTACTATTTTCGCTACTTCTGAACTTTCGTCCCCTACAAAAATGAAGCCGAATGAAGCCAAAATTGATTCAGTTGGCCAAAGATAATGAGTCTTACCAGGCCTCCGTAGGTAGGAACACTAATTCTAGCCCCAGATAGAAATTGCCTGTGGCCTCCGCCAAACCGAACAAAGGTTTCGTATGCGGTACTGTATATAGGTTCAGCATTCAGCAGTCCAGCCATGGAACCCAGAGCTTAGCTTCGGACAACCATTCACGTTATGCGTATTATAATCCTTATACCAATGGAAGGGGTCTACTGTTTAATGACTTGTCCGAAGGCAATTTTTTGCAGTTTAGAAGGTTTTCCATTATTGGTATACTCTCAGATGTTTGTCAGTCACTCGCACTAACCACTGAGCTGCGGCGTTCACGTAAATGTCTTAGAAATTTAGAGCTTATAACTCGCTCTTAAAGTAAAGTCTTGTCACCCCTCATATGGTCTCCCTTCTTCAATCCCTTAAAAGTCAAGCACTGGGCTACGCCACTGATGTAGTGGTGATAGTCAGGTAAGAAAAAAAAATTGTATTTATTGTATTAAAAAAATAATTTTATTCGTCTTAGCTCTTAGATACCATAATAGTTTTAAAAAAATATAGTACCTTTTGTTTCTAAAACATTTATTGTAAGTAAAAAAAAAAAACATATGCTACCTACTAACACTTAACTCTAAACATGAGCATATCAGTCACTATGATTAGATCTTAGGGTCACTTGATGTAAGCTTAACAATTTTCGCAGATTCTTCCCACAATTTCTTAGCCTTCTCCATATCCATAGCAGCAGCATTCAACTGGTACTCCTTTGAATCCATGAAATATTTTCCCGACACATTAGCTACCTCATCCGATGTGGCTAGGTAAATAGTGGTCTGAGCACCTTGCTTGGGTGTCTTAAAGAATAGTTTCGTTATACCCATCATTCCATAGTTCAATGGGAATGGTATATTTCTCCAAATTCCCGAATCAATCATACCAGGATGCAAGAAGTTCACTGTGACTTTGGTTCCTTCCAAGCGTTTTGCCAATTCTCTGGCAAAGTAAATGTTGGCATATTTTGACACATAATACAAATAGGCAGCTGGGAATGTGCCGATTGGATTCAATTTGTCTAAATTAACCGAAGCTAGCTTATACAATTCTGAGGCAACAATAACAATACGACTTGGAGCACTCTTCTTGAGTAAATCAATTAACAAATGTGTCAATAGGAATGGACCATAGTGGTTGGTAGCCATTGTCAGTTCAATACCATCTTCACTTGTTGCACCACGGAAGGCCAGTGCCATGCCTGCGTTATGAATCAGAATGTCAATCTTTTTCTCGGTCTTTACAATATCAGCGGCAAATTCACGAACGGATTTTAGTGACCCAAGATCTAGTTTCTTTAGGATAAGATTGCTGTTTCCTGTTTCCTGGACAATTTCATCTAAAAAAATGAAAAAAAAAGTAAAAATGAGTTGGTCATTCAGATGGACAGGGAGTACAAACCTTTAGCAGCCTGTGCTGTTTCCTGATTTCGGCATGCCATTATAATCCTGGCTCCCCTTTTGGCTAGATCTCTAGCTGCTTCCTTGCCAATGCCACTGTTGGCACCAGTAATAATAACGGTTTTTCCCTCCATTTTCTATAATACAAAACAATATTTATATACATATGTAAGTCAGCATTTATTGTCATATACAGTTATGTTTATATAAATTAAAATATTGAACCATTTGTTTTCTGCGTGGTTTTTACACGAATGGAAGGGGCCTACTGTTTAATGCCATGTCCGAAGGACAGTTTTTGTTTGAGAAGCTTTTTCATGACACTTATACTCTCAGATCATTGTCCGACGAGATAAGAGGGACAGGAGGTGGGACTGTGAAAAAAATGTTGGAGGTGTTTGAGAATCGAACCTTGAACTTTCCAATCTGTAGTCCGACGAACTACTGAGGAACGGCGTCGCTTACTATATACACATGAATGAATATGTATAAATAACAGGTTGGGACCAATCCAACCTGTGGACCTTAACATTTGAGAATTGAGTTGAATTCAAGTAGGCAAAACGAAGATCTTCAAACGGCATGCTTAATTTCGTCATCTTGAGCTCGGTAATGACCTTCGCAAAATGTTTGATTTTATAAAATGCTTTAAATCGAAGACTGGTTAAGGGCTCGTATCTTCGTAGAACCGTTGAGCAGGCTAGCCCTCTTTGTCAGGATTTATACAAGGCCAGGAAACATTGCAAAGAGTTCCTGATCATCGGATCAAGGTGCTTGTTTTTTCAGTGGTGATGCCCAAGGCACTTAGTGCGAAAAACCGTACCAATGCAAGGCAATGTACATACAGTCACTCACACTCAAAGTGGGACAACCAAAATACCAACCATAGTATACTACCACCTCAACCGTAACTGAGGTAGCTGCTAAGGGCACCAGCCATAGTGCCCCTAACGACATTAAAGTAAAACCGTCTCCAGAATGCCGATTTTATTCTTGGAAAGCGATTAATTTGAAGTATAAGGCTGTCGTTAAATACTACAACAACTGTCTGAAAACAAAAACTAATTCGAAAAGTGCTAGGACATCGGTTCGAAGGTCAAAGTGAGCCGTAGTCATCAAAGGATACAGATTGATTAAATGTGAGGATGTGCCAAGCGAAACGTGGAGGGACATCCCTAGAAGACCGAAGGCATGCATGTGGTTGAATAACTGCATGCTAATGTTGACAACACGAAGAAGCTGATGAAGGCCTAGTAAATCGTTCCAGAAACCCCCTCAAGAAAGCCTAATGCTGAGGCTAATTTAGATTAATATGCGACACTCTACTGATAATGTGCATATTTTTTCAGGGAAGAAGACATTGACGTCACCAGTATTTAAGACTCCCGTTTAATGAGATCAAGCACTAAGGTAATTTAAGACAACCAAAAGTAATTTTTCTAGAACACTATCAACGGCAAGCCCAAAACGTGCATTCTAGCTAAGGAACATTTGACATTGATTAAATTGGAGACCGCAAACAGGCAGCGCCAAAGTCTGCAAGCACTACCAGAAGAAGCTCAACAGTTAACATCCAGAACCATTGATGACATCAATTCATTTGGTAGGTAAAACTGCACTTAGATAGCTAGGAATTAAGTTGATTAGAAATGTTACTCGATTTACACTCTAGTTTAACACTTGGCAATAACTGGAGAGGTGTGTATCCTATGCGACCTATCAACCTTTCACTTCTACTAAGTCAACAATTTTTAGCTTTCGTTCTTTTTTCGAACGAAACTTATAAACTGAAACAAAAGTATTTCACTGCATCACTTCAGTAAAATAAAACGAAGCTTCTATCGAGATTACATTACCCTAAACCCTTCGTCTCCAGAGTAAACGTGAAATCATAAAAAAAATTTAAAATTCGTTTTATTCGGTGAATAAGCATTCTCATTTGGATGTAAACATGTATTCATAGGCAATCGTAAAATTGTAATCTTTAAACTGGTTATTCACGAAAGACAAGCGTTTAACAGCTTAAACAATTGTTGCTCAACTTTGACCCCAGACATCTTTAAAGTGTGCTGTGTTTTGACGATCTCAATGTGACCTTTGACTATTAATAGGGCAAAAACTCTAGACTACTTTCTGTGGTATTTTTTACTTTCTTAGGATGAAGATTTGCAATGAGGAGGATGAACCCATGACTTAATATCTTCAATTCACTGTTCATCTAGGGCATGTATAGATTTGGTGCCAAGGGACAAATATTGTTATTTGTTTTTGTTCAGCAGGGTCTTTTGAAGTTGTTGTACTTCCTGGGCACGAAAAATAAAAACTACAAGGACTAGACTATGCATCGTGAATGATGAAACCTTTCTTCATATCCTAATGGAATGTATAGTGGCAGTATAATTGGCAGGGAAATTGTTTCCACTGATAACAATGGATGGCTATAGTTGATGGATGCCACAATGGGTCTAGTATGAGGTCTTAATGCCTGAGTTATCTTAGTACCTAAGTGATCCCTTTGTACTATCAATGTCTACCACATCAAATAAACAGCAATTTATTGCACTTTTCAATTTAATATTTACTCACATACAATTTCTTTTCTTTTTTTTTAATAATAAATTCTAAACTAAATTCCCTCTTGTTTACAAAATACTTATTCACTTTTAATTGTTTGTATTATCAAACCATATCGAAAGTGGAACATGAGAAAGTAAAGTAGGCCACTGCTACAGCTTTGACCTGGCTTAACCTTCTTCTCTATTAACACAAATTACCTTCCAATAGCAATACCATACTTGGTGTCTTTATTTACTTTGATGCAAAATTAGCAATGCTAACTTGTTTTGATTTCTATTAAACAAAATTAAATATTTAGATATGTGGAGACTGATATTTTAACCTCTATTTAAAATTAAGTATCTTAGTCATTAAACTAAAGAACCATTGATGTCAATTATTAGATATTTAGACTACGTCTAATGAACCGGGTGTAGCAAAATTTGTAAACGGAGGGTAATTCCCAGACGACGCACGTCATTAATAAACAATTCCATAGAATATGGCCTGAACTTTAACTTAAAGACTAGTAGTTAATACGCTTTTAATTTTGAGAATTTATATGGCGTGAAACTACTATCTAAATTGATGTAATTAACTATGCATTATTTTTATTAATAAGCACTTTCTCCACATCATCGGAAAACATATGTACATACATCTTACCACAGATATTGATGGATGCTCTGTTGCCGAAACAGTGCGAATTTTGAAAAGAAATTTGCAGTTAGTGTACGCAAGTTTGTGATGCAAGTTCGTGAGACTGGTTTGCTGATTGATAACCGAACATATACCCGTGTTCATCCTGTCCGCTGTTGCAGAAAGTGTGCGCCTGAATCCGAGAACAATATTTTTCTTCCAAGACGACTATTGAAAAAAACGTTACAGTCAATGTAGAGTGCTACTGTATGGCCAGAAATTGTGGATTTGGACTTGGACGAGCTATGGTTCCAGAAAGATGGGGCTAAGTGCCAAACCAACCGTCCAACGTTTTGATGATGTTGATTGGCCGACACGGAGCTGCGATTTGACGCCGTTGTACTTTTTTTTGGTGGAGTGCCATTAAAGATCGATTATATGCGAACAATCGAGAGACGATTCAGACACTCAAGAAAAATATCGGTCAAGTTATTCCTGAAATAGGCGCCATCGAAAATGTATTGAAATATTGGATTGACAGGATGGCTGCTGGTAGTCATTTGAATAAAATAATATTTTATATTAAATCGGAAAGCTTAGTCTTTTCAATAAAGCAACAATCGTTGAAAAATACTGATCAGGATTCAAACAGCTAGTTGTGTCGGCGGTGGACACCGCCATTGACAGTGTACTAGTAATGAACAGTACACAGCTGTTCCGAACAATCATGAAGGAAACACAATCTATACATAATTGCTTAACATATGACATTCTGATGTTGCGCTAGGGCAGGAAGTCACAATTCAATCTAAGTACATATGTATGTACATACTTGACACTGAACTCGATCTAGTAATCTTAACAAATTGCGAGATCTTCAGCTCAAATATAAGGACTGTATTCAACTTCCCGACAAAACTGGGATAACTGTATGGACGAAGATTCCTAGTAGGTTTTTCATTCTTAACTTAATTCATTTTTAGTTTAGCTACGTTCGTATTCTGCCAACGCACGGATGAGGATATCTAGAACATCACAAAGACATGGAAATGCAGTGAAGAAGTTTGACGGAGCACGACTACAAATGCACGAGATCAGAATAAGGTTTGGACAGTCATATCCAATTTATGAAAAAATAAAGCTGCTGAAGCTGATGGCCTGATTGGCGAGCTATTCAAAGCAGCGGTGAATGACGTGATGAGGATCATGCACTAACTCATAGACAAAATATGACCGACGAAAGTATATTAGTGTGGCCTTAGGCCAGGAAAGTCACCATAGACCAATTTTTTTACAATACGACAGATCCTGGAAAAACCCCAGAAATTTCAAATCGACACCCATCACCATTTTATTGATTTTGAGGACGCCTGTGACCGCATTTATAAAGACGAGCTATACAGGGTCATATCCTGTACATGTACATGGTACATCGCTATCAGACTCGTCCATTCATGCAGGATGACGATGGAGAGTGCACGCTGCTCTGTCAGGGTTGTAAAAGACCTCATCGAGAATTTTAAATGTCAAACAAGGACTTAGATAAGTCGACGAGCGATGCAATTCCTTAAACATCGTTTTTGGAAGAATTGTTCAGAAGTCACATGCCAATATTAGAGCCACAATCTTTCAAAAGTCTGGGGAACTACTTGTATACGCCGATGATATTGACATAATTGGAAGACCACAGTGTGATGTTAGTAGTGCTTTTGTGCGTATTGGGATGGAAGGGGCTAAGATGGGCTTAGCAAAAGTGCCCACATAAAAGAACATACGATACCGATGCCTAGGACAGAACGTTACTACCGAAAGATATAACTTTGTAGTACTTAAGGACTTTGTCTATTTAGGATCCACAAGAAATTTAGTCAATGACATCACTGCTAAGATTAAACAAAGATAACTCTTGCCAATCGCTGTTTCTTTACCCTTAAAGGGCAATTGAGTAATAAAGCCCTATCCCGAACAAATAAGAAGATTCTATATAAGACTTTACTACTTTATCGGTCAAAAAAATGGAATATTGAAAGCGGATAAAGATATACTCGATGTTTCGAGAGCAACCATTTTTCGTAAGATGTCCTGTTTGCGTTGGCGTGCTATGGAGAAAGAGATTCAACGACGAAATATATGAGCTGTACAGCGACATCAACCTAGTCAACACACTGTGCATTAACCGTCTAAGATGGCTAGGACATGTAGAATGAACGAACACCAGTGCTCCAGTCCGCAGAGTCTTTGAATCCAACACGGAAGTACAACGCAGTGAAGGAATATCTTACCTTACGTGGCGCGAAGTTCAACCGGCTTGGAGTGCGTAACTGGATGCAGTTAGTCAAATACGCGGGAACCTTGTAGGTTGAGGCCCAGGATCACCCCGAACTGTAGTGCCACCTACATAAGTAAGTAAGCAATTAGAAACACCTTGACTCACAAGAACTACCAGCTTGTATTACTTAACGCTCAGCTGGGACCACTTCTAAAAGACACGAGATCTGCATTGCTGTGTGATTACAGTACGTGAGAAGTTAGCAACATCGTCTCAAAAAAGGCTAAGCATTTTTATTAATCGTTATCTGAGACAAATGTTAAAAATTATTTGAACAAACCGTATCTTAAATGCTGTATGATTGGTCGGATCAAGACCAAACAAGAGGGTGCCAAAGCCAAAGAATATTCTCTTAGAATGTTCTTAAGGTTTAATAGTGAACTAAGCCTTGTTTTTAAAAACGATTACAAACTTTTTTTTAAAACATGATGTACAGCTTCACGGTGAGAAAGCAATAAGAGGCCATTAGCCTCATCTCCAAGATCGTAATGGTCTAATTATGAGCAAATTTTACTCAATAAACATGATAACGTTAAAAGGTTTTTCGAATACCAGCTTCCAGTTTGTCTAAGCCGCCTTCTAGGTTCTTCTACGTGCTTCACGTCATATTTTAAACATTATTTCATATCGTATCTAGAATCAACTACAATACATAAGTGTACAGTTTTTGGACTTACAAATACATTATTATTCTGATCATACCTCGTCTCTACCGCGAAACATTCCAAAAGGAATTATGATAATCAAGAGGGGAAGGAGAAACAGAAACGAAAGAAAACTAAATTATTCACACGCACACTATTATGACAATTAACTAAAGACATCCACCTCTTAGAACGCAACTAGAAGCAATTTAATAGGACCGGATCCGCCTTAAAAATCTGCTCCATCATACTCTGCGAAATTTCTATGATTGTTTATCACCACAAAGTCCAACGAGAATCAATTCAAAATATGTATCTAGATATCTGTATATGTATCCCGAATTTCAATTTCGATTGCATAACCTTAGTTATAAAATAACAAATCTCGATGAACCCAACCACTTTGTCTTCACGTCGAATTATATATGCGAATTAATTAAAAACAAACATTCGTCGCTACAACAGCAGCATCCGATGTACCTCTTCTCGTTGCCAACTTCCAGTTTCCGAATCTGAATTTCAACAATACTCATGAAAAAAAAACTAAATCTCAATGAATGCCTGCAGTGTTTCAGAGCATTACATAAAACTGGAGACAATATACTTTCACTATTCGACCGGACGGACATTAACCAATTCTCACTAAAATACTTTTTCTTGATCAAGTTACACGTCACAAAACGTTTATCTCACAATAACCCGGTCAGCATAATTGTAGAGAAATTTTTCCACCGCATCGAGGAGTTAAATTTAAATCAAAACCGAATTTATTTTCCATCAACACAACACAATAGTGCAGTTTGTTGTTCTTAATGGAAATGAGTAACGTAAGCAATTTCAATATTTGTATTGTAATTTGATGAAAAAGCCATTTTTCACAACTCACCTGTGAATCAATAATAACAGCGAATTCTGGTTAATCAAATTTTCGTATGAACTTCTCTTCGGACAACCTTTGAGGCGGACGTCTAGCTTGAAACTGAATTACTGATGACTTGTTTGGTCGCGGTTATGGATTTCTTGAAGAGTCAACCTCAACCGTGTTGATGATCGCCGTTCGCGCGTGCAGTGTGTATCTTCGAGGGGAATCGGGAAATTCATAGTAGGTTTGGGTTAGTGAAAGATTTCAATACAACAGGTAGAAGTAGGTACATATCTTAAAAGTAATTACAAAAAAAGAAATGATAAATCCGATACAGGGTGGTTCAATGAAAGAAAATAGAAAACTTTGACAGTTCGTTGGTAACATCTTTTGTTTGGTTGTTAGCACTTGTATCCCAAGGTGCTAAATTGCGATCTAATGATTACACTTGAGACTAATTTATTTTGTGTATAAGTACTATGCTGTTCATACTAGTGTTATTGTATATATATTAATCACCAGTATTTCTTCTAGACATAAGAAGTCCAAGTGGATGACAGAATAAGATAGATTCGCCAGAGTTATTCAAAAAAGTTGAGTGGATGTAAATCCAATAAACCACTCTTCTTGTCTGAAAAAAAATCTAGCTAGACTAACTTAATGATATTTTGATGATGGTATAAAATAAAATACCAGTATAGTATATGTGCCTTGAAGATTATTGACTGGTTGTAGAATAATGAATAATGTCGCTGGTAATTTGGAAAGAATGAATTTATATTCTTAATTTCTGGATATATGTAGATATGTATGTACTTATATACCACATGTAGTATAGACCCGCAAAAACTAATGAACATTTAAGAAATGCTTTAATCTACAAAAAAAGATATAGAAAAGCTACAATCCATCTGGAATGGATGGTATAAAATCCTATCCTTCTGCCTTTGTATCAGACCTACTAAAGTGAGCGTAGCACCGGACCCTTATGCTAGGGGTATAGCCCTCCGGAAAACACAAATAGTTGCAAAGCAATCAATAGCCTCGGAAAAGGATTATCTTACTGTTGATGACCCTGGCGAATGAAACAATGACAACAAAATACACGTGGAATGTTCGGCTCCTTAACAGGCCGAGTGCAGCCGAACAACTTGCATAGGCCTTAGTGGGCTATAATGCAGATACCACCGCCATCCAGGAAGTGCGCTGTGATCGGCTCCATTTGCCCGATCCACAAGAAAGAAGACCCAATCAGTTGCGTCAAAATACAGAGGTATTAGTCTCTTTAACATCGCGTAAAAAGCCTTACCTATCATACTTTGTGAACGCCTGAAACCCTTCGTCAACACCCTGATCGTCGTTATCAGTGTGGTTTCAGACTAGAAAAGTCCACAGTCGATCAAATTTTCACACTTAGACAGATCCTGGATTAAGCCCAAGAAGTCCGAATCGATACCCACCATCTTTTCATCTTTTTAAAGCCGCGTATGACAGCATCTATAGAGACGCTATGCAGAGCCATGTCTAGTTTGGCATCCCTGCCTGAGGAAAGCGGACCTCTACCGCCTTGGAGTGCGCAAGTGGAGGCAGTTAGCTAAGACCCAGACTAACTGGCAACCAGGTTCACCCCGAACTGTAGCGTCACCTAAGTAAGTAAGTAATCTTAAAATTTAAGGTTGATGATCAACTTAACTGAATTCGTGTGATTTTCATCCCAATTAAAGCCTCCTCTGGAGTACCTTAAGGCCATCTTCGTCCCTTATTATTTATGTATTTTGATAATTAATAATGTTGATCGTATCATTGTACATTCACATTTTTTGGTTTACATAGATGATATGAAGATCTTTAGGCATACACACATACATATGAATATGGTCCTCCTCTGAATGAATTTCACTGCAGGAAGACCTGGATAGATTTTCTACTTGGCGGTTAAAAATGTCCAAAGTAGGAGATACCTATCCACATTGGTTTTGAATGTTTGTGGATTTTTCATACCATTCACAGCGACTTCGAATATGTGGTCATACCAAACCTGAAACCTTTTGGTTTCAGCGATGCAAGTGCCATTCATTAATAATGGCAAAAGATTTAGGATCCGCTAAGTAACAGCACACAGCATTGGGATTTAGAACCATTCAATTTCATTATATTAATTATACTCCATTTTATTATGGTGTCAAGATCGAAATTTAATGAACTTAGCATACGCAAAAAGCAGGGACGTGAGTCTAGGAAAGGATATGAGTAGCTGAGGGTACTGCCGTCAGCGAAGGAATGTACTGATTTGAAATAACAGACAAGAGATCAACTATGAAAATAATAAAGAGAATCGGACACAACATGGAGCATTGGGGGTCACCAGCATTTATAAGGTAGTTTCTAATCTTGAAATGAAGAGAAATACAGCATATTCCAGCCAACAGAAATGCGGTAGCTGTAAATAACATATGTACGTTCCAAGATAAAACTTGTAATATGACGATAAATGCCAAGGTTTACGAGTGGTCGAATGACCGAAGAAATTCGTATTCGCTGCATCGCAACAAATTTGAAAAACATGTCTCATGGCAGGGATATCAGCTTTTCAGCTTCAATACCTGTTATTCTTACAAAATACTGTATGAACATCTAAAGTCCTTCTGTGACTCATTATACTTATTGACTATATTTTCAAAAAGGGATGGCAGAATCTAGAATTTTGTACAATCTATGTATGTCAGGGTTCCGTTGAAAAATGAGTAGAGGTTTGGCACGGTTGAGAATAGGCCATTTAAACGTTTTTAAATATTGAATCAAAATTTTACCAAGCAGATGCATTGTTATGTAATTTATATAAATTTCATGCTGAAGCAGATAATGCGCAGAGCATGTACTAAGACGTGCCGTCATAGGAACATTCTGAGCAGAGAACGTCTATCGGATGTACATATGTATACTAGGTAAACGTACATTTTGATCAAATGACCCACAACAGAACTCGTATCTTAAAGTAATAATGCAAATCGAAATTTAATGAGATAATTACATAGACGTTGACGTTGAAATATTTTTGCGAAGTATGTTTGGGATTCAATCACAAAAATACAAATATTTGGTACCATAGGTGCGTACAGGACCCAGGGAATTCGTGTTATGGGTGGTTTATTTTTCTCACATATAGAAGGGGTTTGTTGTTTAATGTCTGACTTAAAAATTAGCAAAGGTAATCAAACCATATTTAAATCAATCAATTCTATCAAATGTGCGAGAGAGAGAGCCTATAAAAAAAACTTTTTAATGAATTTTCATGAATCTTGGAAACATCCTTGAATCAACGGTAAGATACTCATTTCACTGGCTAATCAAGTTCTTCTTGTCGATGAACGACAAAACCTCCCGACTTGATCCTTCAACCGCACGGGGTTGCTACTAATTTACGAAAGAGAAAACGTCCGCTCAATTTATATGTGTTAGTTCTCATAGATTTTTCTCAAATTGGTGTGACATAAAAGACTATCAATCTAAAGCTATTTTTTTTTTCTTCTGCTAATGACAACTGCTTCTGTTGTATGCTCTGTACGCAGTGTAAGCCATTGTCGAACGATCCTTATTGTCGCTTTACTTATCTATCTGTTCCACTTCCTCCAACAATAACGACGATGGGGATTTTATCAGCAAATCTCAAAATTTCAACACGATGCGACATACATGATATTTCATAGCAGCGGGCCGAGAACAAAGACTTGTTGTACTTCGCCGTTTACATTGCATATTTTAGGGCTATACCTGAATTGCAGATTTCAATGAAACATTTCCGCTTACCTTTGTTAATAACAGCTTTTAGATGATTATAAGCCACCTTTTAACACTCTTAGAATTCGGAGGAGATGTCTCTCTGGATCGCGTGTACAATCTCCGTACGTATCGCAAAATGGTGCTGATAGTTTTATAGGTTGTATGACCTTAATGTCCGCATGCCCTGTCAATACTGCAGTAGAATAACTCTACATTGAAGGGGTCTAATTCCCAGTTCCTTTCTGTGTTCATCTTGGTTAGTTGACTGGTTTGAGAGGGTGATAGTTTCCTCGTCAAGTAGGCCAGCGTTTGGGCTCGGTTTGTTCCCATCGAGAAAGAACTGTATAGTAAAGAAAGGTAAAGAACGGGATGTAAGTGAAGGGTAGTATCATTTGTGGTATAACAGTGGTTTTCACTGCTCCGAGAAACGTGCTGTATTTATAGTGAACTCCGGAATGTTTCCAGGACGTGTCTTTCCAGGAATGTATGTATTTGTATTTTAGTGTCACTGTTGCCGAGTATTCGAAGAGAAAATGCTCGTAACTTTCTTCCTCTGCCTCGCATCCCAGGCTAGTGCTAGACGTCACCAGTTCTAGCCTATAGGCATAATTGTTCATCTGTCCTGCTTATTTTCAGTCCAGATCAAGGGATCTTTTCAAGTTTGCACCTCTTTTAATATGTTTTCGTGGTGTTTTTCGAATGAGCTACTGTATGCGGCTGTAGTTTTAACAGTGGACCGTGTTTCTCGCCTCTGCTCTCCAGTTCATCTGCGACTTATTTGGTTCCATGGTATGTTACAAAAGATGTTGAGTTTTCCCTGCATTCAAGGAGATACAAATGGCGTTATCTTGGATTCCGGTGCTGAGAAGTATGGCAAAAGTTTCTGCCGATTCGGTATCTTTGTATACTCTGGCTACTCCAGTCGTGGTTAGGGTTTCAATGTTGAATTTTATTTTTCAGAGCGGTTTGCAGCCTGTTCTCGTTGGATAGCAAGGTCTGCTTTTGGTTGCAACAAGAAAGTGGTCAGAGACGACGTTAGCCCTTCTGAAAGTTTCCAAATTCAGAATATTGGATACGTGTCTCGCATCTATTTTGAAATATTGATCCATGCGATCACTTATCGTATTAAAGCCCATTCTCATTGAGCATAGCTGATTTCTCACAACGAATCGGCATCCTAACATCCTAATGTCGCAGTTTTTCCGTTTTTGCATACTTGTTCTCAGCCATCACATGTATCTCCTGGATCAGGGTAATATTCGCCTTGTACCACGTGAGGGCAGATACAAATTTCTTAGCAAAATCAGGGGTGTACAGTATAGTCATGTGTACATAAGTTCATAGTCAGTGAACGTTCCGGGTCGTGATCTAAAATGCTGAAGGCCGGTGTTATCCGAAGCTAGTGTCGTGGTGATGAAGTTATTCTGACTGCACAGCTGCCAACCTAGGTGACCAGTTCCATTGTGGAAAACTCTCTTCGGGGATTTGAGCGTTTCCATTGGCTCATTAAAGACTCATCCGCTACCATCTCTTTTCCAAGAGCCCGACATATTCTTGGATATCCTTATCGACCTGAACTTCGAATATTTCGAAGCAGCCAGATAAAGTGTAGTTTCTGCTTCCTTTTAAATCTGTATTGCCACCGTTAACTCTATCTAGGGAATTTGTTCGTTGTCGTGTTTATAGTGCTGCTATTTTTATCTCGTGTTTACAACTTCAGCAAGTCGAGTCCGGATGGACACCAACCAGTATCCGATGGCTACCATTTGGAGGTAATATAAACACAATTGATTTGTAGTAGGATCACTTATAACATTGGGTATCGTCAGGTTGTGACTATCAAGCTATTAGGTTGTGACCATCATCTAATAGCAGTGGATTTACCTTGTTGGACCTTGTAATGTTTATGTAATGCTAAATAAGTTTAAGTTTAAGTCATGAGCGTACGTTTAAATAATTCGCTGTTTATTCAAATTAGCCTTAAATTTCTAACAACAAATAAATACATTAAATAAATAATAACTTAAAAAAAAATAACTAGACAAAGTCAGACATTATTCTTTCAACTTAGTAATGAAACTGTTTAGGTGATCTTTAACAGCGCTTAGAATATCTGCAAAGTGTCTCTTAACATTGACAGCCATGCCTCCTTTCTTTTCTGAAACAACAATTGTCTGCTGTGTGGGGCTTTCGGTCTTCTCAGAATCTATGTCCTGCAACGATTGATCATTATCGTTGGTGATCAAGTTATCCTTCCATGACTTTGATTTGCCTAAATCAATTGATCGTCGACTACGTCTTCCACTTGCCGTCCATGGTGTTGAGAACTTCGACGCTCTAAGAAAGGATTTCAGCAAGTCACCCTCATCAGATTCGTACATCTCCTTGGCATCGTCATCCGATTGTAGAGTGGGATAACTCTCTAAGGTGAACTTTGGATCGTAAGCTGATTTTGGCTTTTGTTCCTCTTCAGATGACACCCGGCGAGAGAAGGCTTTTCCACGTTTGCTTTGCTTAGCATCAAACGTACTCTCTAGTTGGTTTCGAGTCATGTATCGGGTAAGTCCTTCAATGTCCGAAATATCTTTATTTTTTGACTTTGGTAGGAAGACTTTTTCGATTGGTTTTGGTTGGTATTTCTCATTAGGGATGGTTTCATAGAATTCCGTTGGCAATTCACGGGCTACGTAGCTTATTTCTCTTGGTTCTTCTACCACTTCTTGGCTCTCCTTCACATTGATTTCCTCACCATCGACATCAGTTATGTATCGCAAGTGTACATCACCTTCGGGTATGTTAACTGCAGCGTTACTTGTAGGTTTTTTGAAAACACTCGTCTCATCACCGAACTTGAATGTCTTTATAGTTGACTGGCGGACAGGGAGGACTTTTGCTGGTACGGGGTTGCCACTAGGATTCAAGGAACTCAAGAAGTCAGCCGCACGTCGAGAGCGCTTTAGATTCCAGTCTAAATTAGAGATAAGATTAGGAATGGGATTCATTACCAATGATCGGAACCAATTGTGAGCGTTTTCCCGCTTTTTCAAAGTTTTCTCCTGCAGCGACAACTGTGGCAATGCCAATTGAGGCACAACTTTCAATTCTGCTGGATCTGATACTGGAGTATCTTGAAGGATGAATCTTCTGTGACGGTTAACGAGATTTCCATTAGTTGAACTTGTTCTTTTGTCAAGATTGTTTGAGGAGGCATCCCTACGGTGGCGTTTTTTCGTTTGGTCTGTAAGGGAAGTTTCCAAGATAAGCTTCTTCAAGAGCCTATCCGACGATGTCTGTCTCCTTTGACGTGTTTCCCATTGCTTTTCTGCGGTGTACGATGACAGGAGCTCTGTAAACTGACAATCCTCATGGTTAGCCAGAGGAAGTACCCAGAAACCAACAGACAACGGTGGCATATTAATAGCCAGCGGCTTATTAGGATGTTTGATCTTGATGAATGGCTCGAGTGTAGAATTCAATGTCAGCTTCTCGTTATTCAAATACATTGTTCCTTTCTTCGAGGTGAGTATATACTGCCAGATCTCTGAGCCAGTGAATTTAGCCGAAAGTTTTGCGGAGATTTTAACCGGATAGTCCTCAGTATTCACTCCCATGAAGGCGATACCTCCCGATATTCCATTGGCGCAGTGAGTATACAATTTGGTGGCATAGGACAACCGTTTTAAGGGTTTGGCAGCGAATACTCTATTACCCATGATTTTCTTGAACAAGGATGTCACAAAGAAGCTGTAATTAGGTGAGCTAACGTCGTCCGTCGTCAATGGCTTGAAAACCGCATCAAATCCTGAACTCGCGGCATCACCAAGTGTTTGCGCCCAAGTTATCGCATCTGATACTTCAGTGTTAGGGTATCCCTTAGGCACTTGATTACCTGGACTCTTTGGAGGAATACTAAGCCAAACTGGAATCTTTTTCTCCAACATGGTTCTCAAAGCGGCATCTTTGTCATAAATGAATCCATTAAGGTTTTCTTCCACGTGATATCCTGGCGGCCTATTGTCAGAAAGTCATTTAGAGTCCAAGAATAAAAAAGTGTTTTAAAAACTTACTGAGTCCAGCCGAAGGCTGTATTCACGTCCTTAGATATATCAATGTATCGCTTTGTCTCCTCAGCACTGCTTCCAGCAGTGACATCAGCACCAATCACCTTCCAATTTTTCACATATGGACGGAATGTGTCCACCATTGTATCGAGTGTATTCAAATCAGCGACATAGTCTGCGGCTCTTGAGGGTCCAAATTCTAAAGGCGGGAAAACGAATAAATATTTGCATCAGGTGAGAGAACATCTTAAACAAACCAAGTCCCAGTTGCCAAATGCAGTTATCGATTCCTATGGCATTTGAGCTATTGAGAACCCTTAAGGCGTCAATTGGATCCCATGAAAGTGGAGTGTACTGTACAGGGATGATCATAGTCCAGTTCATAGCGCTGTAAGAAGATATTCTTGGAACTGTTTAAATTATTAGTGCTTATAGGACTCACCGTGTCCATCGGTTAAATCCACTCCAAATCGATTGTGTTGGATTCTTAAGTTTGCTTTTCATGTCGGCTGGAAAGAAGTAGTCGCCGGTTAGCCTGAGATACGAAGGTCCCAACAGGGAAGCCATGTCCGATAAGGCTTTCCTAATAAAATCAAAAAATCCATTAATCCATTTCTACAGAGGCAACCTAGTAGGTCTATACTTATTCGGGCCATCCAGACTCCTGTACAGCAACTCGGGTGGAACGGAGAAACTCACAAATTGTTCGCTGACATCGTAGATTGGTTTGTTTACGTTGATACTGACTAGAATGTCTGCCCATGTAATGGTTACGCAAAGAAGACAAAGTGCTAACGCTGCGAAATGACCCCTACTGTGGGACATTGTGTTATGAATATAGAGAGAGCGTTACTGTACTTGGAAGCAGCTAGCTGGCACTGATGACCAACTATCGGGTTACAGTCGCTTAATATATGATCTGGAAAATGCACTACCAACACTCTTTCGGCACAAAACCACGTGCATTTGGCACTAGGTCCCCTATGCGGAAGAAGAATGCGTATAATTTGTCTGGCGATGCACTTCTATTTTCAATGGCACTCAATAATTTGTGTGGTATGCGAGTATTTCAATGAACTCTCAACCATAAACAGAATACCTTTGAAGGGTATATCAAGTTCAAGGGTAAGTGATAGTGAAAGCAATCCTTGTAGTAAAACTATCACCATCATACAGTGTTATACTTCAGTCGAAGATACGACTGATGATGATAAGGATAATTTCTTTAGCCATTTAGGCTCTATCTACATTCAAACTCATAATAGGGTTATCGGAATGGTGATGTTGAATTTCAACAACAAGGTAGGAAGCAACAACACTATACTTAACCATGTGATGGTAGTTTAAGGCCTTGGAGACTGCAAGCTGATAAAGCATAACACCTGAAACAAGATCATTGGGGATTCAACTGACAGGCAGTGAACATCAAGCTGAATCGATGAGCACACAGCAATTAAAGCTCGGATTCCACCGACCGGCCCCTGCAGTAAAGAGAAGTGAGCTACAAGCTCATTATAAAAGTAGGACTAGAGAAGCTTATTGATGGTCGGAACTACATACGTATTTACAAACAACAAGGAAAAAGTTAAGATAGTAAACTTCTGATTTGGAATGCGAAACAGCCCACACGATGGAGAGAAAACATCGTTATAGCCCTTAACCACCCTAATAAGTCTTTCGGAGCAACAAATTCCCAAATTCGCACCTACTTATAAAACTGAAATAATAGCATCAATCACATCCCTTAATATAAACAAAGCGGTGGTTATTGATCGCATCCCTGCACATCGATCCTTCTGCATCGACGTATCATTATAGAGCATTGCGTCGAGTAAAGTTCCGCACTTCATCTAATGTTTATCGACTTCGAAAAGACTTTCGAAAGCTTCAATCGAGATGTGTCTGGTCAACATTGCGCATTCGAGGTTAGTAAGTGATACATCTAACACAATGGTAAGTTGTGGAGTCCGTTAGAACTGCATACTGTCACCGCTGTTGTTTTTGGTGGCCATCAGCAATGTGCAGCATTGACGGAAAGTAACCAAGGAATCTGATGGACTATGACATCTTATCTTAAACAGAGTCGTGAAAGCAACAACTGCGTTCGGAATACTATACAAAGTCTGGAGAAGCAATGTTTTTAGTACAAGAACCAAGCTACTAGTGTTCCGTTTCGACATATGACCAGTTCTGGAATGGATGCAGTATATAGAAAGTCTCAGAACCATATCTCCAACGAACAATTTTACCAGAGATCGGGCCAAGAACTAATTTATTAATATACAATCGAGAAAGTGACAGTGGATTAGACACAACTCATGACGCGATGACAACTTTAGTTCAAAATATGGCTTGCAGTGGAATCCGTTTATCCAAGCAGACAAACCTGCGGGACGTGGTAGGCAAACCTGGCACAAAACAGATGAGAAAGAATCAAGTTCTTAGGGAATGAGTTGGTGCAGCTCAAACGTGTTGCAAAACAATATGCCGCCCAGGTGTTGTTGACGCGCTATGTCCCTAGAGGGTTGAAAGAATTTAAGTAGTTAACTTGTAGAAAACTGGAGAACGGTTTTACTACGGTTCGTTACTGAATAACTCGTCCGCTATTTCATTCCCATCTATGTTACTATGGCTACTTCCTGTACTTCCTGTACGTCGGATTTCGTCCCTACGCTGCACTAGTTTGGGTGATGTGAACCATGAACGTAGTGTGCATCTACATGACCATCTTACGTTCAAGTCCTCCGTGTGCCGAAAATTTTGCTGAAGTCATGGAACGTGCTATAACCCATCGTTTGGAACCTAGGTACAATAACAATAACAAGTAGGTTGACTTGTTTTCCATACATGTTTGAGCACTCTGTTGTAGTCACCAACCTTGACATTAAATCCCTCATTACAAAACCGATGTTTCCGTTTGACGTTAGTTTGTGGACAGCTCAGGACAAAGTTGTCCTTTTGCTCCTCCGTAGCGTCCTTGGTAGGGGCATAGTACTGAGTAAATATTATTATTATAACTTTATTGAAACATAATAAATTATAAATAATTTAGAGCGGATAGGTCTTCGATTGCAGTGGCTCTTATTAGTCACTTAGTGAACCAATATCTATGAGCAAATGCCGCTTCTATAAAGTATTTGTTAAGTATTTACTGCACACTTTAACAATTGGCATAAAATATTTAAATCCTTTGCTTTCGACAAATGAAACTAAAAGTGTTTTCAACGACATAATTAAATATTTTTTTTACTATAAAACAATCTTATGATGTTTTATTGTCTATAGGTATGTACATACATAAGTAATCTGTAAATACGTGAATATAAATTCGCTAAACATTTTAATATTGCAAAAACTGTTCCCAACGACGTATTAAGTGTTCTCAGTTTAGGATTAAATTATTCTCTCCAAATGGGTGTGAACTTTGCTATTGATTGGCAGCACCGTTTCCAGTTTGCTCTCGAGCTGCATATAAATGGCACCATTTCTATTAATGGTTCGAACCAGTGCTGGTGCCATCTGTGGTTTCAAACACCACTATAGAATTTTGTTGGAATGCAATTATTTCCCTAACATCATTTTTAAAAATAAATTCCCATAATGCGAATTAACCTTCAATTTACTACCCTAAAAGTATTTTCCCGAAGATACCTATTCTTATGTCATTAGATGCACAGTACCCGAATGGTAGGCGAATTGAACGATAAATTAAATGAATGTTGCTCTTTTCAGATTCGATGATAATGATTTAAGTAAATCTAAACAAGTCATTAGACAAATTGAGGAATTTCTTCAAGATAACCACTGTTTTGGTTGAAATGCCGAAAAATTGTTGAAAAGCTGACAGTGTTTGCTTGTTTTCCCATGGAATAATGGGACTCTATCAATAATGGCTTTATATTTAGAGAATGAAGAACGTGCCCTAGAAGATATACATATGTACTGCGCATTGAAAACAAAAGCTCTCTGCTTCTCACAGTCTGCCATGCATACAAACATCTGCTCCATTGGATTGGTTGAAGAGAACTAGATGGGGACAGCAGGATCAGTAAAAAGTAAAAGCTGAAGAAGTTTTTCCATATTCTTAGCACCGACTGTGACTCTACTACGAGGTTTCCTTCTTCATCTCTACAGGCTTCTGTACGGGTCTTGTCTTGCCTGGCCAATTGGCGAAATTGGCGAAGACAATGTTCTTCCCGTCTCTTTTGCTTGTAGAGCTCTCGTCCTTCTTTGCAGCGTCTGGCGCTTTGTATGCTTCTTGTTTAGCTGCATTTGCTTGCCGGCATTCTTCGTCATACCAAGTGTTTCTTGGTGGTGGTCGGGTGGTCGCAGTATGATCAATTTGGTTGACCGTTTCATGATCAGGATACCGCCATGTCCCCTTGTGCATATTGAGAGAAGGAAACCGTGTGCTTCTTGGTGGCCAAAGGATGGTGATGCGGAATATATGGGAACAGAAGCGTTCTCACCCTAGCCTCTCACTATCAACTCCTACTCTACACCTCCGCGTTGGTGGCTACTGGGTGCCTAGTACCTCGGCTGGTGATTTGGTAACCGACCACTTTGGAAGGTCGTTGGTGGTAGCAAACGAGAGAAGAGGGGAGGAGTGTTTTCTCACTAAGGCATTTCCTCGCGATCTGGATGGTATCGAAAGAATTCTCCAGAGGGAATCAACGGTGGCGCCCACACTTCCAGTCAGGCCGAACTTTCTAGTGTAATCCCTATATGAGCTGCTTTGACTTATTCGGATCCCAGGTCTATAGGGATCTCCAACACTCAGCCAGAGTGTTTTAAAAGAGTTGGTGGCGGATGAGCCCTTAATGGGCTAACAATAGCACTTCCCGACCACGAGAAAAATTAATTAGTTCCGAAACCCAAACAAGCCTCGGATATGGATGGACTCACTGTTGACGACCCCAGCAATCGACATAAGGACAACGACCTTCGGATCTGCACGTGGAATTTTCGGACGCTTAACAGACGGCGGCCGATCTCTTCAAAGCAGCTGGAAATGACCTGGTAGAGAGCATACACCAACTCATTTCTAAAATTTGGTCAGATGAATATATGCCTAATGAATGGAACCTCAGCACCGTTTGCCCGATCCACAAGAAAGGAGATCCCCTCAATTGCGCCAATTACAGAGGTATCAGTCTCCTGAACATCGCGTACAAGATCCTATCTGCTATATTGTGTGAATGTCTGAAAGCCTTCGTCAGGAACCTGATTGGGCCCTATCAGTGTGGTTTCAGACCAGGAAAGTCCACAATCGATCAAATCTTCACACTTCGGCAGATCCTGGAATAAACTCAAGATGTCCAAATCTATACCCACCATTTTTTCACCGATTTTAAGGCCGCATATGACAGCATTTGTAGGGACGAGCTATACAGAACCATGTCTAGTTTTGGCATCCCTGCCGAGCTCGTTCGCTTGTGCATCCTGCACGGATGGAGAACGCTCGCTACTACATAAAGGTCGGTAACGATCTCACCGAGACCTTTGATGTCAAAAACAGGATTTAAACAAGGTGACGCGCTGTCATGCGATTTCTTCTTCAACATCGTTCGGTGCGTTCGCTAGTATTGCAATTTTGAAACTGCCAAAATGGGTTTAGCGGTAAATGAGGGCAAAACCAAGTATATGCTGTCAACAAGAAGGGACGTTCTGTCCAGGGTCGACGAATTGGACAGAACGTTACAATCGACAGCTATAACTTTGAGATAGTAAGGGACTTTGTCTACCTCGGCTCACCTGTCAATTCTGACTATAACACCTCGGCAGAAATAAAACGAAGAATAACTCTTTCCAATCGCTGCTCCTTTGGGCGAAGAAGGCAATTGGGTAGTAAGCCCATATCCCGAACAACTAAGGAGACTCTATATAAGACCTTAATCATCCCAGTCCTGCTTTATGGCGCTGAAGCTTGGACTCTATCAAAAGCAGATGAAGATATCCTCGGTCGCTTCGAGAGAAAAATCCTTCGTAAAAT
Organism: Xylota sylvarum; assembly: GCA_905220385.1. Classification (NCBI taxonomy): domain Eukaryota; kingdom Metazoa; phylum Arthropoda; class Insecta; order Diptera; family Syrphidae; genus Xylota; species Xylota sylvarum. The sequence goes on along the minus strand of LR999958.1, from coordinate 63,093,249 downwards.
ATTGGGTCCCGTTTGCGTTGACGAGTTTTGGAGGAGAAGATTCAACAACGAACTATACAAGCTGTACAGCGATATCGACCTAGTCAAAAAGTCAGTCGTTTAAGACGACTAGGACATGTAGAGCGGATGGACACAAGAGTAGAGGTAGACCTCGCCTTAGGTGGAGCTCACAAGTTGAAGGGGACATAAACAAACTTGGGGTGCGCAACTAGAGGCAGTTAGCTAAGAACAGGGCTAACTGGAGATGCTTGTTAGTGGAGGTCACCTAAGTAAGTAAGTAAGAAACCGTGTGGTTGCTATAGTGATGTTACGCTCCTCCGCAAAGTCAATAAGCCTAAGTCCGTTGCCAGACGTGGTGTCGTGTAGGCTATGCTTGCCAACTGTCCTACCAAAGATGTCCTATTTTCCTATCTTAGCGTTAAAATCGCCTAGGACGATATGTACATACATATATATACATATAATATAATTTTGGGTTTTGGTCCATAGGTTTTTCCAAATATTCTATTGAAGGGATCCTGTCTTCCTGAGATTCTTTAAGGCTCTTGCACTCGGAAGACATCTATCTTTCTTTCACCCAAGAAGATACTTAATATCTATTGTGAATATTTAGTAATCTTCATCATTGCCTCATCTTAACATTAGCTCCCTTATTTCTCCGTCAAAGAAGAAGTGGACTTTGCAGCGGTTGATGTCAGTGTGGAACTTTTTATTGTATCTTCTGAGCCTGCTCTTAGTTTATACATAATAACCATTTTCAGTGGGGGCCGTGGCCCAAGTGATTAGTGCGTTGAACTACGGAGCGAGGGGTTCCAGGTTTAATCCCCAAGCAACACCTAAAATTTCTTTCACGGCCTCACCTCTCCCGAGCGTCTGACAAACATCCGAGAGTAAAACTGTCATGAAAAAGCTTCTCAAAACAAAAAAACTGCCGTTCGGATACGGCATTAAACAGTAGGCCCCTTTCATTCGTGTGAAGAATATAACACGCACAGCACGAGTGGTTGTGGGAAGCTAGGCCCTGGGTCCCATGGACCTGTCGCGTCAAAAATTTGTATTTTTATTTTTTGTAACCATTTTACCATTGCATGATTGCCATTTTTAGAAGGTGACAGTGGGAGGATTTTTGCTCTTTTGATGTAGAGGTAATAACTCAGTTTTAACACGTTATAATATCTAGTTTATTTTAGGTTAATATAATAGTATATAATGGCAAATATGGTATGGAATGAATTTAATATTCTTAAAGTAAAATGAAATAAATCGGGGCATATTTTCATTATATTTAGTAACTATCAGTTAACAATTCAATTAAAATCTTGAGTTTATTTCCTTTTACCAATGACTATTCCTATAGTAAGGACATTCATACAATATCATATTTTAAAACTGACAATGTAGATGTGTAAGAAATGAATGAAAGAACAATTTATTAAGCAACCTCCATTGAGTCCAAGCAGCAGGAAATAAAAACAAGGAAAAAACATGCTAACAATGCCTGAGAAAGTGTCAGATTACACTTCATACGAGTATACCCCTACCCGTGTGAAGTATATCAACTTGTCACTCAGGGTGGCTCCTACAAAAGACACTGCATTTGAAATATCTCTTCAACGCAGGATAATAACGACATTTTTTCTCATTAGCATGCTTAAGAAAATACATACTCGTAGCTCAATCGGCGAAGGGTTAAGCGGAATTCCTAGCCATCTGTTGGCACAGGGATACCCAATATCGATGCCCTTAATAAGCCCAAGTGCACTTCGGTTTTTCCAAAGAAACTCAATTTAAGTACATTTAGAAGCTAGGCATGCCACGTGCTGACTCAAATACGACGACAGTTGTCTCAAAAGACGAGGGACCCAAAGGTACTCGTATTAAATAACATTTTACAAAGTGACAGAACGCCTTTTCCGTTTTTAATTTGACTCGGTTAGGGCATATAAACATTTGTGGTCAATTGATATGAGATCCCAGAGCTGTAGTGAAATGGTAGCGGATTGATTTCATTTCCGGAGTCTTAAATTGTATCTGTTCGGTTTTATTTTGTTTTAATTTCTACAAAATATGTCTACGGCATGTAATCTCCTTCAAGTCCATAACACCGGTGCAGACAATTAATAGGGTTCTTAACACTTTTCAGTGGGAGGGAATATACGCCTCACATCTTTGGTATACTTACAATTGCGCATTCTCCAGATGTGTATGCATGTATCTATGCTCCCGTTGTCGAATATCTACTATGTTGTGGCTAAATTCCATTCAGTTTGAAAGAACCGAAGCCACACAAATTCACTTATTGATTATTGAAGCCTCTGAATCGTCCATAGTCGCCCATATACGAGTGCGAGTGGTAAAAACTGCTTGCTGGTATTTATGGCTAAAAATACAAAAAAGAAAAAACCGTTATAATTAAAATGTACACTTGTGTTGACGGTGCCTTTGGAGAGAAAAAAAAAAGGAATGAAAAGACCTGAAAAGAGGTTATTCCAAGTGGAATGGTGGTTGCTCTACTACATGGTCGAACTGAAGATGAAAGAGCCGTGTGGTAGATTGAATGGAAATGGGATTAAGATGTTCTTTGGTTGTGAGGGGTGACAAGGTTGATATGACAACGGGAATACCTTGTTTGTTAATTTAGTGGCGTTCGCCTACCGAATTGATAACATTATCATATTCTGTACACAATAACCGCGGCTTATCCTTCAGCATACGTAAGGGTTTGTTGTGCATTACTACCCGCAATGTTTGCACAAAATATTATTTAAGGGCTACCATATGAGATTGGGTATTTAATTTCAGAAATTGAAATTGAAATGTTAGGGTGTTAGGTAAACATTCAATTTTAAACTTCGAATACAGAGTAACAATTGCATGGAAATTTTTAAATGTTCCGCATACACCTGTGTTTGATTTGGTTAAGTTAATTGAAACACAATTATAAGATTTCTTTTCGTGTATTTGTATTTTTTGATGCGTAAATGATACTATTTAATGTTAAAGCACAATCAGCAAACTTTTTTTATTTCATTATGGAGAGGGTGGGGAAGAATAGAAGGTTTTGCTACTGGCGCGAAAGACAAGAATACATTCCATTCTGGACGACAGCAAGAGGAGTACAATCCGGACTTGTGTTTTTCAACCAGCAATCTTCAGCTCCAATCCGGTACCAATAATAACCAGAAATGTTCTAACATAATCTCCACACAGACAACACCGAACACAGCCATAGATGGAATTTACCTAAAACTTCCTGAAAAGATTTCTGCAATACTTGGTCGCTAATATCCGATCGACTCTGCCCATAACACCCAACTAGTCAATTTGTTGGAATTATCGTAAATAGGTAATTTTTCCATCCTTGAGTTAGAAAACCATTGTTGCTAAGAGTATTAAGAAACTACTTAACCACAATGGACCAAACTAGAGGCAAAAAGACGCGTCTTTGTGGATAATATTTAGTACTTTTGATTAGTGTTAGCTGATTAAGTTTGGCAGAAATAATCCTGTAGCTCAGCATGGAACATATCCATTAAGTTGCTTGCGGTCTGCGGAACAAGATGTGGTTGAAGGCTTCAAATATATGTACGTGACTAATAAGGCGCAAAGCGCTATGTTTGACAATCACATCTCCATTCTATTGACCAGGTTGTCCAGGGATGTTATTGTCCATTCGCATGCTTGATAAACAAATTAGAGTTAATTTTGAGGGTATTCTAATAAGGCAGTATTTCCGCTTTCTTAAACACTCCACTGACTTGTGATCGGTAGAGATGATTAAGCACCCAAGTTGGATCTCAATCGCTCCAATAGTCTAATAAGACTGAAGCACAGTAATAGGTATCATTACTGGACACTGCGCCATTAGAAGGTATGCCCTCATGCTGGGTCTTCCGGCAAACGGTTTTTGCAGAAGCTGCATGAATAAGGAAGAGGAAGAGACTATTCTTCATCTCCTATGCGCCTGCCAACCTCTCTCAACTCGAGGAAAATTGTATCTGGGAGAGTACTTCTTCGACAACCTTGGCCAACCAGCTAACATAAGCATTAGCCACCTCCAGTGCTTTATAGTAAGCTTATGTTGGTTGAACGGGTAGATTGAAGACACTAGATCCTGTGGTATCACAATGTGCCTATTCTGGTGTAAGTGTGGCTGCACTTGCTGCATGCAAAATAATCACATCTTCCATATGCGCAACCGCCTTCAACCTGTACCAGTATAGTCGCACTAACACCTTGTTCATCACCAGTAACCGTAGTAGAGCCCTGACTAATTGGATTGTGGAAATTCTTGAGGAAGAAGTGATATGAAGTACTCTTACAACCCAGGTATAGTGGATTCAAAACCATCGCTTATGCGAATGACGTCATATTAATGGCTATGGGCAAATTCTTTCATTAGTGAACGATTGAAAGATGCGCTTAAGATCCTAGACACCTGGGGCAAGAAATGTGGACTAGGGGTCAATCCCCAGAAGACCGGGCTGGTATTATTTACTAAAAACAAATCCTGAGTTTAGAATACCTTCCATATGGGCACTTCCCTTAGAATCTCGGACAGCGCCAAATACCTAATCCTTGTACTAGACAAGAAATTGAACTGGAGGCCTAACATTAATGAAAGAATCAAGAAAGCCACTATTGCATTCTATACATGCAGTAGACTGTTTGGGAAAACCTGGGGACCAAAGCCCAAAATTATACTATGAATGTTTACGGCTATAGTAAGACCTATTCTGACTTATGGCTGTCTTGTACGGTGGCAGTCCGCCAGTAAGACCACCAACTTAGCGGCTCTCACGAAAATGCAGAGATTGGCTTGTATTGGCAGCACAAGCGCCATGAGAACCACACCTACTGCAGGACTGTAGGGTATCCTCAATCTACTTGCCCTGGATATCTTCGTCGAAGCCTCGGCAGCTATTAGCGCCCTGAGAATAAGTCAATATCTATATATAGTATAATAAGTAAATATCTAGGAAATGTTCCCACCACGGATTACCTGACTCCTTACCTAGTTTTCAAGAGACCCTTCACAAGCTTATTCCCTAGCAGAGAAGAATGGAAAAGCGGTCAGACTACCAATATACGTACGTACCATCTGTGCCTTCACAGATGGATCAAAGATGAATGTAGGCGTAGGCTCACGTATCTTTTCTGAACCACTGGGTATATCCAAATCAGTCCACCTCCCGAACAATAGCAGTGTTTTCCAAGCGGGTGTCCTAGCATTGACAATAGCCGCCGCAAGACTGCGTTGAAGGCAATACCACCGGAAGGTATCACCTTTTTCATCGACAGCCAGGCAGCAATAAAAGCGGTTTCTGCTATCGAAATAAAATCCAACCTTATCAAGCGCCGTCGTGGAGAGCTTAAGTTTATAGGAACCATATCTGAAGAACTAGCATTAAACAATGGACAAGGGACATCTCTCTCCTATGGGTATTACAATGGGTCTGTGTTGACCTGAGTCTGGCGTTGTGAATCCCTTCCACTGCCTACTCACGCATCCAACCTAGCCATAATAGAGGAAAGATAATCCACCTGAGGAGTTCGTCTATTTACGGTCTTAGTTAGGTTACTTTGCCCGAGTGTACCCTAAATTATCCCGTTTCTTAGACACTATCCATTGGCTATACCTAATTCGCTAAAGGATTCTTGAATAGTTTCAGTGTTAACGTTGTTAAAAGTACCTTCTACCTTCTACTATGCTGCTCACGGTTGGAACTATGTGGTCGGCATCAACGAATACAAATATTTGGTGCGACAGATCTATGGGACCCAGGGCCTAACATCTCACAAACATTCGTGCTGTGCGTGTTATATTCTTTAAACGAATGGAAGGGGTCTACTGATTAACACCGTGTTCGAAGGGCAATTTGTAATTTCAGAAAATTGTTCATGGCAGTTATACTCTCGGATGTTTGTCAGACGCAAGTGAGAGGCGGGGCCGTGAAAAAACGTTTAGATGCTATAGTCTAACGCACTAACCACTTGATCCACGGTGTATCACTGTAGTCGGTAGATATCTACTGTAGGCAATATTCTGCCATCATGCTAACCCCCTTAGGCAGCCCGAGTTTGTATTTTTCTATGGTAAAGTAGTTACTCTCCCCGACCTCCAAACTTTAGAGCCACATACTTGGTTAGAACTTCACTAAACCGATGTTCGTAACTCTTTTCTGGAAATGCAATTGCTGCATGCACTTTGAACCACGTAACCTTCTAGATGTGAATTTAGGAGTGAATTTAGTTATTACTGAAAGGAAAATATAAGTACATACCAAGTCGAGACATTTAACCGATATGAGGAAAGAAATCTTCAGAAAGGTTCGCTTACTGTAAAAGATACTATAAAAGCATCAAATCAATTGTTAATTTTTGTTTCTCTTTCTTAGTTTGACTTAAAGTTATATTGATATGTCTTACAGTAGTAAATACTTATCTATATTCCCCTATATATAAATATGTATACAAATGTATGTATTAACACGTAGGTACCTACTTATTTTTTAAAATAATAACTCTAAAGTTCCGTTGAATATAACTTGTCAAACAACTCGTTCATACATGGACATGATGGCTGGCAGCGTCATGTCATTGAAATGGAAAATCGTAATATCCTCCCGATACTGTCAATTGATACCTTCAAATGATTACTTCACCTTAAGAATGGAGAAGCGAAGGCAAACGCAACAAAAATCCAGCGGTTGGTTCACTCACCGGTGTTCTCACATATTAAACTCACTTGAGTGTAAAGGCATTTGTCGACTAGTTTGAGTATCGAATTGCACTATGGGAAATAATCAAAAAGATGAACCTTCGTGTACGCTAACAAGAGTGTATGCATAATAAATATATACTGTAGTAGCACACTTACTCAACACGAAAGTGGGTATACATGATTTTTGAACTCATTTTAGTACAATGGTGAATATGGTTATGGTGAATGCCCCAAATTATTAGAGTTTTTAGTGATGAGCAATTAGAACGCTTGTTCCTCTTCTCCAACTATTTCCTTTATCCGTTCTCGTAGACGAATCCTATGGCTTTTTAAATGAAGATTCGCTGCTTATGAATGAGAGTAGCATTAATAAAGAAGGTACTACTCCCATAGAAAAGGTTCGGTTCTGCGACGCCGTCCTAAGAAATTAAAGATGCCAGTTTTCTCAATGAGTCTACTGTGCGGCAATATTTACATTAGAGGCAAGGTTTGTCAGAATAAGTGCTTTGTTTTGTCGCAGCCTCACTTTTACTGGTTCTGCTTCAAGACTGTGCACATTTTGATGCAAGTTCATCAATCTGAAGTCAGATTTTATTGTTCATCGTATCCTTATTGACTGATTACAAAAACGAGCAGGGTTGACAGTATGCAGCCTTTTCATACCCAATTGTATGAGATTATCTGTGTTGAGTTTGAAAACATTCTCAAAACCCAGAGAAAGCTATTAAATTGTGGACTTCTGTTCGACACACTTCTGTATGATTTCAAGGCATTAATGTATGTATGTACGATGCACAAGAACTCTGAGACGAAATTTGGTTGATCGACATGAAGGGTCAACCTTAAATTTGATTTGATCTAGATATAGGCCTACTGTTTAATGCCGGATCCGAACGGCAGGTTTTTGTTTTGAGAAGCTTTTTTCATGACAGTTTTACTCTCGGATGTTTGTCAGACGCTCGCGAGAGGTGCGGCCGTGAAAGGAATTTTAGGTGTTGTCTGGGGATTGAACCTGGAAACCTTCGCTCCGTAGTCCAAATTTTAGCTATTATTTTGGAAATCGCGTAAAATGTACAAAAAGCTCTCCAGTTACTGCACTGTGTCCAGTCAGTTCGATCTACCTAGTGAATATATTTAATTCACTCCTGCTTATTTCAAACACAGACTTTATTGCAGAAAAGAGAAGAGCTAGAAAACGTTGGCAACAATCAAGGGCGCCAAGTGACAAAACCATGCTTAATAAGCTAAGCAGTCAACTTAAAAGATCGATAAGAGAATTTAAAAATGAGTCTCTTAAAACATACCTTACCAATCTTACGAATGATGCTAGTACCGAATATTCTCTGTGGAAGGCAACAAAGAAAATGAAGAGGCCAATAGCACACATTCCACCAGTTAAAAACAGAGAAGGTAACTGGGCACAAAGCAACCAAGAGAAAGCGAATTTATTTGCTGAGTATCTCGCAAAAGTCTTCCAACCTTATGAAGATAAAGATTATGAAGAAACGGAAGAATTGTGCGAAGAAGAGAGATATATTCAACCGGTAACGGCGAACGAAATTGCCAAAGAAATAAAAGAAGGCATCAATACTAAAAAAGCCCCGGGATTTGATTTGATAACTGGAGAAATCCTAAAACAATTCCCAAAAAAAGGTTTAAAGAAACTAGCACAGATTATAAATGCTGCATTCAGGATAAGGTATGTACCAAGCATGTGGAAAGTCGCGGAGGTAATTATGATACCAAAACCAGGCAAACCACCTAGTGAAGTTACCTCCTATCGTCCAATATCCAATATCTACCTATATTGTCCAAGCTATAGATTAAACGTCTGCATAAAATAATCGAAGAAAAATTGCTAATTCCAAACCATCAATTTGGTTTTAGAACAAAGCATTCCACGATTGATCAGGTGCATAGAATAACGGATGGAATCGAAAAAGCATTTGAAGAGAAAAAGATATGCTCTGCTATATTCCTTGATATAGCACAAGCTTTCGATAAAGTCTGGCACAAAGGACTGATCCATAAATTGCAAAAGCATCTACCAAAGCAATATTCAGAAATTTTAGAATCTTATATATTGCAGCGATATTTTAGAATTAAACAAGGGGATAAGTACTCCACATTGAGAGAAATAGAAGCTGGTGTATCACAAGGCAGTGTGCTAGGCCCTGTATTATATCTTTTATTTACCAGCGATCTACCAGAAAGTGAAGAAATAACTATGGCAACATTTGCAGATGATACTGCTGTACTTGCTGTGGGTGAAACTGTAGAAATAGCGACGAAAAAGCTACAGAAGGCAGTGAACAATATTTCAAAATGGACCAAGAAATGACAAATTAAATTAAATGACCTAAAGTCGGTCCACATCAATTTTACGAACATGCGTTACAGTAAAATGTATTGGCTTATTGGAAGATACTCTTGTTTGTCCAACTACAATAAACTACTGCTTTATAAGCAAATTCTAAAACCAGTATGGACCTACGGGCTCCAGCTGTGGGCATACAAACTTTTCAAAATAAAGTGCTACGGAACATAGTAAATGCACCTAGTACCTAAGAAACTCTAATCTGCATAAAGATCTAGAAATTGACTTGATTGAAGATGAAGTCAAAAAAGTAGCTAATAGGCATAAACTTAGGCTTCTCAACCACGTCAATTTAGAAATGACGCAACTACTTAATGCTGCCAATCTGACTAGGAGATTACGAAGAATAAAACCCTTTGAATTAGCTAGATAATAAAAAAAAAAAAAAAGCAACATACATACATACATACATACATATGTATGTAGCATGATCACAAGAAAAAAAGTGATTAATATTGTTAAAAGATAAAGGTAATCGACAAAAAAAGGTTTCTTAAATTTTCAAAAGACAATTATCAGAAAAAAATTGCTAATTGGTTTAATAAATTACTACTTACTTACTTAGGTGGCTCTACAGTTCGGGTAACTGCCGCCAGTTGCGCACTCCAAGCTTGTTCAGGTCCCCTTCAACTTGTGCGCGCCACCTAAGGCGAGGTCTTCCTCTGCTACGTTGTCCCTCCGGGTGTGATTCGAAGACTCTTCTGGCCGATTAAATAAATTAGGTGCGATAATAATAATCTTAAGAGTTAGAACAAAATTTATGTTCCATCTGAGCCTAATCCCATCGGGATAGGTATGTTTCAGCTATGCGCTGAGATGAAAAGATAAACTCAGAAAAAAAAAACACAGACCAATAAGTACTTATCTTGAGAACCCCACAAGCTTGTCCCTAAAAAGATCATTGCGGAGGATTCCTGAATGAACCAATGGCTTTGCTCGTATCCCCCAAAGGAGTTATTAACATTGGTTCTCCCGCCCGCCTTTCCTAGGGATACTAACCAAAGCAACGAAAAGCCAGAAAAGCAGATAAGTTTATTGTTAACAACTTTACTCTCAAGTACAACGATTTTCATATCTGCACGTTAAATGTTCAGATCTTTAATATAAGCCGCGTGAGGAAGAAAAAATAACAGAGACCCCAAGTTCATATAACTCAGATTCTAATTTCGTACAGAAAGTGCAATATGATGGTCCGGTGATATATGCATATTGTAGTGAGTGTTACAGATAATTGGATGCGGTTTTAACATAAGAAGCATTGCGCAAGAAGTCATAAGATTTCGACAATTCAACATCAATGATGTTGAACTCAGAACTCAGCAAACTGTACATCAGTGCATTCACGAGTATTGAGACAGAACTGCCAAATGGGGACAAACTCGGACAAAACCAAGTAAATGATGTGAAACAGAAGAGGCACTAGAGAGGGAAGCTACAAGTTAGATGTAAACATTGACTTTATCTACATTCCCTGTGCTATAACTTATCAACTCTCATCTGGTTCCAAGGTTCGTAAATAGGGATAATCCACTAGACAGGGCAGTCTCTCCTCTTCTTTAGAAACTTATATTGAATGAACTGCTTACGACGTTTCTAAAGTCATCTTCACAATAAAATAAAAAATTCCGCGGTTTGACCTTCTAAAACTGCATAGATGTCATTAGCTTGACACTTGTAGATAAAACCATTTGAGTTTCATTTTTGACAAGAAACTGAGCAGGATAACTACTACCCGCTTTAGGAAAGCAATATGACTGCAAGAAAGCTATGGGGACTGCAGACACTAAATACATACTGGCTCTGTATATTCCTCATCAGGTCTATGTATATTAACGTAAGCTGATCGTCGGATGAACGGTTTTGAAAAAAGTCGCTCACCGATCCTATCTTGACCGGGTGCAATTTCCGGTTTCCTTTTACATTAGTGGATCACTAAGAACAGTGGCCCTGTTCTACTTGCCATCTTAAAATATTTATACTAAACAACTGACAGATTTCGCTTGTGGCAGCCACTTTATGGCGCTGAAGCATGGACTTTATCAAAAGTTGACAACTGAAAGCAGTTATCTAATGATTGGGCTAACTGGAGAAGCTTCGTGATTGAGGACCAATTTCTACCCAAAGGTGTAGCGGTGCCTAAGTGAGAAGCTGCAGCTTGTGCACCCGGTCTAACTATTTTACACTTTTCTACCGATTACGTACTTCCACATCTGTTTGCAACGAATTCGCACACCCGTATCCCCTTCCGAAAAAAATCTCTTGGTACAAAAGTGATCGATATTTTCTTATACGGATAAATCTAAAACAGTAGGGGGTTTCTTCTCCAATGCTAGGTTAGGTTAGGGTAACTAATCGTAGATTAGCAGAGAGCACTACGTGTCTCATTGCCAGAGAGATCTGGTCTAAGTTGGATCAGAAAAGGTCCGACTGCCTTATAAAACAGAAAATGTCGCTCATACAAATATATGTAGTAGACGTCATTACAGAATACTGCGTTATTGGCAAGCACGCCATCAGGCCAGACTATTATGATTAAGATTAAAAATATGAGGCTGGAGCATGCCACCATGTAACTGCGACCTAAGATGAGAATATTGTGAGTTCCTCCAATTAAAGTTCGGTCATTATACCCGAGTTAGTGTTAAATCAAAGTAAATATTTGAGTGAGCTAGCAGATATATCCTCTGCATCAAGGTAAAGTTTACCCAAACAGTTACAGTGACACAAAATGTGTTCTGCTGATTCTTCGTCCCCGTTGCACATTCTGCAAGTGTTATCCTGTGCTATTCCCATAGTCATGAGGTGTTTTTGGACTTGACAGTGTCCAGTGAGGAATCCTGTGGCTATACAAATCTAACTTCCAGTTAGACCTAGAAGTTGTTTCGATATTGTAAGGAGATGTTTGGCATAAACATTGCAGCATTTCGCAGTGTTGATAGGTCCACAGAACTGTTTTTTGTTCATAAAGGTCGATACATATCCTTTTCTGGTATGTCTGCCATTTCATTGCCTATGTATATGTGCGCTGTGACCAGGTAGATGAATTCTGTTTGTGCTGGGTAATGGCATGAGTATTTAAAAGCAGTTCCATACTAGTTTCGAGTTATTCTCATTGCGCCCGTAGTACATAAAAAGCTAGTCTTTGAAATTTTATCAGCCTGTCTTGTGTAGACATCTGATCCGTTTTATTCCTCTATATCGGTGCTGCATATGTGACAATTGGTCTGGTTATGGCTGTTGTGTTTTGCCACAGCATAATTTTGGGGTTAATACCCCAGCTCTTACCAATTAGACTTCTGCTGGTCCATAAAGAGGTCCTAGCTTTTCGTAAGATGGTTTTCGTAAGATGAGAATTCCAAGTGAGTTTTTCGTCTAGAGTTATGCGCAGGTATTTGACTCCTTTTGAAAACTCTAGTGCTTTACCGAACAAAGTGGGTTTTTGTAGTTTTTTTAAATCGTCTTTTTGTGAAAGCAATTATGGTGCTCTTTTGGGGTTGACGTTTAGGCCAACTTTTTTATACCAGTCAGCAACAAGGTTGAGTGAGAGGAGTACCGAGATTCCGATATTTTCTTCGAATTTGACTCTGATTAGGATCACTATGTCATCAGCGTATCCTTATAAATAGAAACCGTCATTGCTGAGTATATTATATAGAGCAGTTCGTTTACTATGATGGACCATAACAGGGGAGAGGGAACACCACCTTGGGGTCAGCTTTTCATAGCCGTGACTCCGATTCAGTCACTGACTAGCGTAGAATTGATATTTCTACCGATAAACGTGTATGTATTTTATCCAGTTACATGTATAGTATTATCTTATCCTGTGCTTTGGATGCATCTGTATTATCTGGCCATATTCGGTGTTGTCGAAAGCTCCTTCGATGTGAAAGAAGCAGCCCATCGCATTTCTTTGTTTTTGATGGATTTCTAAATCCTCTTGGTGTGATCTTGAAGAGCGTACGTTGTCAATTTTCCTGGTTAATATGCATTTTAGTTTTCGTGAAGTGGAATCCTATATAGTGGACAATCCCTATGTCAGTGGACAATCCAATATGTCTGTCAAGTATTTTTTCCATTGTTTGTTGGAAAAAAGAAGTAAGGCGTATACGTCGGTATAATTTCGGTAGATCAGTTGATCTCCGACCTGATATGAATTGATGGCCCATTTTATTTTGCCTTCATGAAAAATTTCTCTTGACCTCTTCCAATCCTCTCTGGTTGGTCTGTTGATCCTTCTCTGGAGAGGATAATCAGAAGAGATAGATGTTGTGGTGGAATTTGGGAAGGGGATTTCAGTTATACTTAGTGAGCGCTTCAAAGTACATATAGTGGAACCTATAGGACAAGCTGGATTTAGGCATAGATGCAGTTGCTCTGACCAAATGCTGGCACTGACTACAAACATTAAGTTGGCTACCAAACGAATCTTAAAACATCGGCCGAGTGCGATACAGTCTGGAGGGATAGTGTGATCTGCAAGCTTCTCCAAACTAATTAAAATAGCCACTGTTCAACGAAACCCATTGCCGGATAAGAACATTTAACAATGCTCTTCCTCAAGGATCAGTATTAGCAGCATTGCTTTTCAATTTATATACTCATTATCTCAAAATCAAGAAAATTTGCATAAGCCGACGACCTTCCATAGCCGCGCAACACAAATGCTTACGCCATATGGAATCAAGCTTAACTGTTAACCTTTCAACACTCACTCACGCCAAATAGATAAATAAAAAAACTCACTAGTGTAAGTTTCATTTTGTGTCTCATCCTTACCAAATTATCGCAATTGCATCTCTAGTTTTCACAAAATAACAGACTAAACTGGTGCTCGATTACAACCTAAGTTCAAAACCTGTAAATACGACTAACAACCTGAACAAAAATTAATTAATCCTTGCACGCGTAATATTAAGCAACAGATACATGTTTAAACCTCCCAAGAAGATTCTCAGCTGATATTAGTGCAAACGAAAAAAATCGGATTAATTACTGAAGAAATCTGATCCGATGCGCCCAGTAAATCACAGCGTCCTGTGGGAATACATCAGTTCACACGGAGCATACATATAAGCAATTTCATTTTGTTTTTTTTTTTTTTTAAATGCATTCGCAAACATTTTTAAGAATTATGTGCGACAAATTAGCGATCTAAAGTCACGTTTCACATGACGCACAAGCCTGTATGACATTACACAGCCCGAGTATTACCTTTCGTAACTGACCTTTTTTCCATTTGAACACACCTGTTGTGAGTTAAAACTGAAGTGAAACTTTTTTCCCAACCTACCCATTTTTAGCACTCAATTAATAAGTAGCTTACCAGATAGTCAGGAAAAAAGGATATTATCTGCCAGTGCATCATGTCGTTGTTCGTCGGTGACGCGTGCCGGCGCAAGGATTCGTTTACCAAATGATAGTCATCTTTGAGATAATTGTCTGAATATTGCGCGTAATAAGTTTTGTAAACTGTAATTGAAATTTAATATTTCTTGAAAGGTATACTTAAACTGATCATCAAACGATAGTAAGCAGGAGTGCACGCATGCATGTCTAAAGACGGATGGTACCGGTAGGCTATTAAGTGGTGAAAATGCTGCTTACCTCTGCCATTTATTTGCGGTTGTACTTATGAGATTTGGAAACTGTTTTGGGGTTGATGTAGCATAAATGGTACAAAAAGGCTTTTCCAGTATATTCCAAGGAAGGGTGGAGATTTCAGTAATAGTGCAGAAATAAATGCTAATTAAAGAATGTTTCTTATGACAGATTAGTGAGTAGATAATGAATAGACTCAGGACTTTGAGGAAACTTAAAAAAGGATAAAGAAACTGAAAACCACGACACGAGTCTAAAAAAAAAAAAAACTAATTTCGTATTTTTATTACTTACAATTTTGAGGAAAATGACTAAAGAAACGTTCAAGAAAATAGACAAGGACTGGCAGAGCTAGGAAATAGTTCTAACCACTTGTAACAAAGAAACGTGAAAGCTTAAGGAAATTCTGTGAGACAATCTAGAATACGCTTTTTCTCATGCATTGTGCAGTCTGGACGAAGCAGAAGGAATACCAAAGTCTCTAAAAAAAATTAGATAGTAGTTGTACGAGAGATGAGGAACACAAGGCACCTAAAAAAATTGGATAGTAGCTGTACAGGAGATGAGGAACACGAGGCACCACTATTGGAGACTCATTTTCTCGTCAGTCTTCCAAACAATTATGCAAGACTAACCTTAGAAAACCTCGGAAAGAAGACCACAGTGACAGATAAGCGCGTTTGGAATGGGTAATCAGTTCCTATCAGCCTTTCATGTGTCCAGGGGTAGATGCAGCATTACACCCGTCCGACTACACTAGGGACAGGACAGAAAATGCGTGGCCACATAGCATTTTCTACTGAAATATGAAGATTTTTTTAATTAAAAGGCTCACAAAAAATAGGCGTGGACAAAATTTTCATACGAGTGAATTTCATATAATCTGAATATCTATGTAAATATTTGGTCTTAACAAAATTTTTTCGGTTTCACATAATTTAGTAAAGTTATACAAAAGTAGGCGCCGCGACAGTGGGCAGATTTCTAAAATTTTTAAAATTTTTTCTCCTAGCTCTAAATTTAAGACCCGAAAAGCGGTAGGTATGTCACTAATTTTTGGGCCTTAAATTTTTAGCTAGGAGGATGAAATTTCATAACTTTGAGAAAAAAACACAGTACAAGTGTAAATTTTTTTTAATCCGCTCACTGCTACGTCTACTTTTTCATAACTTCACTACATTATATGAAACCGGACAATTGTATTAAGACCAAATATTTAGATATTCATCTCTACATTAGTTTTGGACACGCCCATTGTTCGAAGTTATCGACGTAGTTCAATAAAAAAGAAATGCATTACGGCCACGCCCACTTTATAAGGGCTGGATAGGAAGATGGATAGGGTATATCCGTTCCAGACATACGGGAGGAATACGGGAATATGTTCGGTTATTATAAATCAGCAAACCAGTCTCACAAACTTTCATCACAAACTTACGTACACCAACTGCAGTTGGTGCATTATTTCTACCTAAATTGCTTTTCAACATTCGCACTTTTTCGTCAACACAGCATCCACTTTGGAAGTAACTTTGCTATATTTTCCAACGTTGTTCAAGCGTAAATCTATCTATTTCGCACTGCGAAAATATAATAGGTACTGAGTTTCTGAAAATTCATTGAGCGCATAAGAGCTGTCAGTGTCAAAATTGCATATGATTCAAAAGGAAACCAACAGATGGCCCACCTTACATTATATGGCAACATACTCCAAATTTTGTAATATCCCAACAGTTTTGTAATGTTAATTTTTTTTATAGAGTAGGGCACAAGTATCAATGCTATCGTTTTGCGTTTTATAAGACTAGTACAATCGTGGATAAATGGTCGTATTTTCATATCAAGGGCAGTACAAAAAACAAGTTAGTTTGTCGCCTATAAACGTTTATTGGAGTAAGCAAATATAAGTTAGTATGGGGGAGTAGTCAAAATCTACGAATTGGCTCAGAAAACAGATTAAGAAACGTCTCTTAAATTTGCAACAGTGACAGCATCAAAAGAATTGAGTAAAGAAATCTGTTTACAAGTCAATGACATGGAGTTGAAATCCAACCAATCCATGTGAAGAGCTTCACTATGGTCGGAGCGAAAACACTTTTAGGAAACGTTTTCCAGAGTTGATTGAAATGAAAATGAACTTCATCGTTCTAGGGGTACGTATAAGAAATCCCCGCCAAACGCATGTCAATTCGCTTCATCATATTACGAAATCTTATTTATTATTACTTGGATTATGATATCTTCTCCCGTAATGATGTTTCAAAAGAAGTTTTTGAGATTATTTCAGATATGAATAAGGCTTGCCTCGACCTGGTGAGGGTCTCTATGTCAGCCTTAACCCTAAGAAGGGAGTTATGTATTCAAAAGATTCAGGCAAGTTTTGGAACTTCGGCAGCGGTTGAGATTAGGCATTTCCAAAAACTTCGCAAAATTGTATTAACTGGCAATCAACCATGACTAATAAAACTGACGTTGAACTTAGGGCACTATATGGATTCAAATCATGTGATGTGTGTAACAGTGGCAAGCCATTCCCATGCAATTCAAGAAAATTGAAAGGCAATCAGTCGGATCAATCCGATAGGGAACTACTTGGCTTTGTTACTCCTGTTGAAGATCAATTCGGTTGTGGATTATTCTGGTCGTTTGAAACTAACGGTGTTATACTTTCGGTATTACTTTCTCACCAACGACATTGGAGTTTAAAGTAACGTCATTCCGAAATAATGCTTGGAAAATTAAAGTAGTTGACTTTGATGACGACCGAGCAATATCCAAAAAACCAGATGCAGTGGTACACTTATGAAAATAAGACAGAAAGATCACTGCGTGTTATAGCAAGGACTTGCACTTAAGATAACGTTAAAAATTATCTTAAAGCAACAGGTTGGATAATTATTGACGCTAAAGATAAAGCAGAAAACGGAACAAGGCCAGAAAATCTTGGCCAAGAATGGACTTCCGCTCTTTATGCTCACTTCCGATAGAAGCCACAATATAGACGATATTTACAATATTAAAACTATTTTGAATATCGTAGTTATCTACAATTGAACAGACGCTGTCAATATTTCAATCAAATTTCCAAAAAGAACCGAAATGTGGAAAATGAGCCGGTAATCACCTATCAAAAAGGTGTGACCTAAATGGGCAGATCCCGGCAACCTGCATAAACTGTATTTTTACACACCTCGTGACCTTGATAACACCTTCTTGCATATGTTTGAATCTTTGCTATGTTATTTACTCCTTTACTATTTAATGTCCCTTCGATGGCCAAGAAAGTACACAGTACCTACTATCTCTTTGGATTCAACATTGCTTCGAACAATCTCCATCTGACGGTAATAAAGAGATGATACATATTCAGTCATGGACATTAGAATAGAGACACATCGGTGTTGTTTCGGACAAGATAAAATTGAGTCAAAATTTTTAGCAGGAAAAAACTTCGTCTATTATTTAAATAATCAAAAGTATTGCATTTATTGCTAACATTATTGACCGTTTCTCAGAAATAGTTGATAACGCTCTTAAAGTCCCTACAATTAAGTATATGTATGCATATAATGTAAGACACAGTCCTGTTGAATTGTTGATTTAATTACAAATTTTGAGCGTTATAAATGAGAATCTCAAGACTCGTTTGTAGTAAAGTGAATTGTATTGATAACAATTTTGATAACAAAATGGCCGTTTTCTTGACATCGAACAGTTCACAAACACTATAATGAAACATTCTTCATACAGATGACCGACAACATAAAACAAAAAAAATATTGGCGCCCAAACCAAGGTAACCACGAATACAAGTGTTTCTACAAAAAATATCTTATACATGTTTCCTAATGACTTACTAAGTAATAAAACAATATCATACAATTACAGACAACTTTTTATAAATCAAATTAAAAAAAAAAGGAAAATATGACGTCTACACGCCTGATAATTTCTAAACCATATTAATTACCACAACTTGGTAAATGTGCTAAAAATATTTACAACAGAACTGGCTGGCTCAGCAAATGAGAAAAAATATAAATAAAAATACACGAAGGTATAAAGTAAATTCAAGAACCACAATAATTCGTCTCTTGGTGGAATATCGAACGTAGCCATTTACCGCAAATGCTGACGTCTTCGTCTTAAGTTACCACATCGTCATTGGACTGAGGAACTATGTTTCCGGGCGAAGCTAGTCAGATCGATTGCACTGTCATTCCACGAAAATGCATTCACATTGCTCAGTAGTCCTTAAACTGTACCTACTTATGTACATATAAGAGGTATATAGGGTTGACTTTATGACGAACTACGATGAGTACGAGTATCAATCGTTCCCTCTGTCGTCCAAGGCCCTTCTTAGACGTGTCGATGCACAATATCGGGAACAAACCTCTTCGTCTTACACGTCACCCACCCTCGTATTGCTAATAATCGAATTGGTATTGGTTGAAACACGACTACTGGGTGCTTCCTTCCCCCGACCCCTGTCCAATGAGTGTGGCTTGTAAAAAACCTGATTCGATACTTGACTTGCAACAGAAGCAAACAACAGAACGCATAAAAACAGATGAAGGGAAAAAAAAAGAAAAGAAGAGAAGACACACACATCAGGGGAAGACAACCCAACCTACTGCTATAATTGCTGTCAGTTCATGTGTGAGGCCAGTTCTCGGGGTAAGGGATGATTTGGAATAAGCGACAGACAGACTAACCGCAAATAAGGGACAAACAACTTTTCAGTGTTTGTCGGACGGGGCATTCAGAGGCTTGCAATCGACACCAGCTAAGGCAGTTGACGTTTTGTTCTCATTGTTACAAGTTCGAAAGGATGTCCAATCGGTTACTTAGGACTCGGTTATTAATTTGGACCCGTAAAAGGATTTAGAACGCAAAATTCTTCGAAAGTGTGTTCAATTAAAACAGAGTGAAAATATGTGTTTACATTTGCCGATTAAAATTATTTTGAAATAAGTGAGAGTGTTCACAAAAGTACCATCAATACAAATTAAATATTTTAAGGATTTATTACCCAACAACCAATACCAATATCTTTGAGCTAAAAGGATTAAATAATACAATGTCAGTTCGGGATATAAAATGGTAAGTTTTTATATCATATTCAAGTGCCAGCGTTCTACAATGAATAGTTATTTCTAATTAGCTTGCGTTCTGATCCTTCATGATTCTCTCTCGCTAATGGTTTGACAGGAGTATGAATTGTCAAACTTAAACTCACTGATACTGCAGGTGGATAGGCATAGACATTTATTCTTAGTTCTGTTTCTAACAGTCTTAGAAGTAGGTGTTAAGAATTACATTGAAATATAAAATCTACGGCATCATGTTTCTTATAAAAGACAGCACAATAAATAGTTTTCGAGAACATCTTCGAACGTCGATCAGCAGCCATTAAAATGTAAATAGATATATGTAAATATGTATACCGTTGCAGGATCGGAAAGTAATGTCATACTGGGATTCAAGTTGGGCAAGTCTCACATAAATGGGAAGTTAGATTGAGGTAAACTCTCTGATGTTTGTTGCACGTTTATAAGAATTGGGACCGCAAAAAAACATATTGGTTTTGTGTTTTTCTTTTACTAAGAATTCAATCAGGAATCACTGAGCTATAATGTCTATATTAGTATTTATCTTCTATAAATTTATTCTTCGTATTATTCGGGACGCTATTTTCAAAAGATTTACATAATTTTGGCCTAAATTGGCTTGGGTGTTAATCTGATCAGTTTCTTTGGAAAAAAAATAGGTAGACTGTGTCACAAACGTGGTCTTTTTGGCGTGAAAGGTCAAATAACCAACTAAATTCCCAAAATACACGTTTAATATACAGTTATAAGCGTTGAGTACAGTATATAAAACGTTCACATCAGGTTCCAACCATGAATCTGCACCTTTTTTGCCTCATAGAACATACTATTGATCATTGCATTCCTAGCAATGTCTGTTTGAGCACATTTCTTTGATTTCAACTTACATATGTAGTTCAATTGGCCATTGAAACACGATGTGAAGGTACGTCCATGGTGAACTAACCTATCGCTCTCTCACTTATTAGTTTTCCGGCGAGACTCACGCCCGATACTTAGATCCATCCATTATTTTGCTAAAAACTGAAAGAAAGTGCTTAAAAACTGGTTACCGACGTCAACAAGAATTACAAATTTGTCCCGAAAAAAGCTGGTAAAAGCAGGTTAAAGCTTGTTAAACCAGAAAGCGGGTACACTATGAATGCGCCCATTCATCACCGGCTTAATTTTTAACCACCCTGAACTAGCGGCTGGAATGCGGAAAAACGAGAAGCTGATTTAGTGACCACTGTGGACGTACGCTAATCAGAGTGCCTTTTTGAAGTTGTCCGGCACACGAAACTGTACTCCAACTATCCTTGCACCTACCCACTATTTGCACTACATTGCTTTCATGTTGCACACCCAGTTGTATAGTGAGGTTTATGCCCACACGTTTATGCCTAAATGAATGAAATCCATCAGTTAGTTTCTGCGGAGGCTTCTGCCGAAATTCGGTACATTAACTTTTCTCCCCTTCCCGCCTACCGGCAGACCGAATTGTAAGACGTTATAACGTCAAAACCAAATCATTCCTTACTTTCCTAAGATCGTTCTACAATCTGGAATGGACTTGGGACTTTAAGTTAACTTAATTTTTTAAGGTTCGTTTTCATATGAGGGTGCCACATAAGAAGGGTTCGTAAATTGTTTTTTGTAGGATACTTTCGTTCTCTTTTCTATTATAGAGTGTTCATAGCTGCTTTAATATTATCCAGGACTTTGAACTGTTGTTTAAAGTTATACAATTGAATTTAAACTGAAAAGTTAGCTATGTTCAGCTTATCATCCGTTTCATTCAGCAGGACTAGAATAATGGGGATCCCACACAAACCCTCCTTATACATTTCAAATCAAACTATTGTTCCTTATTAGTGGGAATGAAAATTCTGATTTCAACTCGGGGCGTGACACCACAGACCCAGATATATGCGAAACCGTTCAGTCGCCTTGGAATGAAAATTCTGATTTCAACTCGGGGCGTGACACCACAGACCCAGATATATGCGAAACCGTTCAGTCGCCTTGGCTGCATTCTTAATCAAAGATAGACGTCAAAAA
This sequence comes from Xylota sylvarum, assembly GCA_905220385.1. NCBI lineage: Eukaryota > Metazoa > Arthropoda > Insecta > Diptera > Syrphidae > Xylota > Xylota sylvarum. The sequence continues at coordinate 63,071,393 of LR999958.1, read as the reverse complement.
CAGACAGACCGATCGTCAGACTGACTGACAGACAGACTGACAGACAAACAGACAGAACAAATGGGCCCACTTTGATTAAAATCTCAAGTTCGAAATTGTTCATGTAGTACCTACAATGGTAATAGTCTTCAAATAAAGCTAGTTTTATTTATATGTTGTCAGTGGTGCTGATTTAAAAATGTCGATTCGGCATTCATTTGATGTAGCCATCAGCCGTTTAACAAAATCTACAGGCAATCCATTAAAAGCAACCGCATAGGAGACTGATTAATAAACGTGCATATGTACATACTTGGATTAACAGAAATTATAGTGGGTGGTTAAATGCCTATTTCCACACATTTGGAAACTACGAAAACTCCTATTGTCTGTGCGAAAGCAGTCAAAGTCGAAGATAGAAAGCACGTCATGTTAAATTGCTCACTGCACAAGGAGGAACGTAGTCTGCTGATGAAGCAACTGTGTTCGAATGTAGTCCCAGACAACATAACTATGCCAGTGATTAGGTTTAGGTAAGTAGGTTGAAGTGGGAAAAGCTTCTTCTTCATCACACTCTGGTTTATGTTGACCCATTGGGATTGTCAAGTGCTTTCAGCCAGCCTGATGTCCTTGAAAACTGGTAAAGATCAGATAGAGAAACATCACATAGTTCTATAATACCCTGGAAATAGTAACTTTCTAGAGTTCTATTCCTCAAGTAACAAAGGCTATTGGAAAAATGAATGGCGAGTATCCTCGTGGTCCTCTTTGTCGCTCCACCCTCTGCACAGATTTTCGTCATTCAGTTTTAATTTCATAGTGCGATTTCTTAGTAGTTTGTGACCAGTGAGTACACTTACAATACGCTTTTACTGTATGTTGGCCAAAGTTTACGATATGTTTCTCAAATGGGAAGTTGTTTCCATCTGGTGCTTGCTGTCTTTAGAGTTTGTTAATCCACTATTCGTTTAAGGTGACAGAGTGGAATGCAGACTGATATATTAGCTGGTTCAGGTTCTCTCGTCAACCATTTTGTTACCCACAACATCCCTGTAGCCGGGGACGCAGCAGACTTTTACGTTGTGCTTCGAGTCAAGAATTTTGTGCTCATCGCGACAGCTCTTAGCAAGTTTCGATTTTATTTCTACGGTAGTTATTGCTTCATAGCCGCCTGGGTATCAATGAAAATGGTAATGACTGCGTATATCGAGCGCTTCTGAGAAGACGTCCGCACCTATACCTATTTTCATTTTCGAACCATCTTTATAGATGGTTAAGGATTTAGTTTCTAATATGTTTCCTGTTTCCCATTCCTCTCTACTTGGAAATATGCAGGAGAAAGGTCTAATTGTTTGTTTCAGTAAATTACCTTAGAATTTGAACATGACCAGTTAAACTTGATTTCCATCCGTGTCGTCGCACTGGCTAATTCGTAGAGCACTTTTTACCCGAGATTCTTCTCATTGCACCAGTTGTGCTAATACATGCTAGTCTTTGAATTTTTGTCATTGAGTTGAGGTTTGTTACTTTTTTGTGTACATTTACAGAATGATTTTTGGGTTTGATCCCCAATTTCTCTCTAACACACGGTTGTAGGTTTACTCTTTCCTCTCTATTGAGTGTTCAGTTCAATTTTTGGTCCAAAACTATTATCCAAGATATTTTGCCTTGTCTAAAATCTTCAGGGCAGTTCCCTCAATTGAAGGCAATTCGCATTCTGGTTTTTTTCTTTTATTTATGAAGAGTAGGTACTAAAGTACTTTTGGGTTGATTCTCAGATCAAGTGCTAATAATTGTAGTATACAAGATATCTGGGATACAGTTATTGACACTGTAATACTGTAACCATCATGAAGAAGCAACGACACCAATAGCTTTTCCCTTGCAGATCTTAGTACTTAGTTCAGTATAGTTAAGTATGATTTCCAATCCCCTGTCCACCAACAACACACAAATGAACGCGGCATAATACTCTCTGAAATGTCGGGTCTATGAGTAGAATTAACTTATCATCTGGCTGAATTTCCAGTAGTATGAATTAATTTCTCTATGTGGAAAACAATCAAGGCACTTTTACATTTGTTGAATTCCTTCACATTTAGCCCAAGAACGCTTAAATCTAGTTCACCGTTTTCATTTGTTCACTGTTTTTGCTCATGGAAAGCGATACATCTTATTCCATTGAATTCGAATTTAGTGTAATTAAAAGTCGTCTTACTTTAGTTTAAGTAGTGTTCATGGTCTATTTTACGAAGTAGGTATTACATTCGGATCAGACGACTGGCATAGTAGAAAAGGCAATGGTCAATGTACGTACGTATTTTTTCGTTCTGCGGTACCAAGCGAATTACACTCCGACCATTGTCGACATTTTAAAGCTGAGTTATTCCAAAACGTAATGGAGATCATGGGTGAAAATAAAACTAGAACCATGCTTTGTCCACGAAAAACAAGATGGATGATCTTCTCATATTGTTTGATATGGCGGAAGAAGCAGCACAACAAGATTTAAGCAAGCGGTCCCATGCTATGTACTCGGTAGGGACTTGAGGCTGCCGCCCGAAATATTATTTGAAAATTTGAAATCACACTTTCTGAATACCCCAAGTAGAGCAACTTAACAGAGATGACGAATAAAATCCAGCTATGACCTCACTTCAAATGAACTACATTTTCAGGTTGCACAATCGCTCTGGTTCTATAATCCCAAATGGAAGGCGCGTCTTTGTCCTATGCTGTAATCGGATTGGGATGAATTTTATAGTTTGACGGGTATTGCTTACCGGCATTCGATATCAACATCCAGAACTTACCAAACCCAAACCAAAAATTATTCATGTTGATCGCAAGCGAGTGGAGAACATCCTCAAAACCATTACGGATTTGTTAATCCCTTCCGTATAAATGACTTAATGACTCACAGTCTTCGCGTGTTAAATGTGCCAGTCGCGAGCAACTAGAAGTCCATTTTCGCAACGCTACAATTTTGCCAATGACTTTTTCTGACTTCGTTCTTATCTGGATTCCTGTTAGTCCCGTTGGACTCTTTCCTCTCACGTTCCAGTATTCTTGGTTTTTAAGCATTTTACCAATTATTTTTTCGGGGTTGGTGCAACACCTAGTTTTTTCCCCTCGTCTTGAAACATGTGTGGACATTGGAAAAACACATAAACACGTGGACATTGGAAAAACACATATTCGGCGTTTGCAATGCAGTCAACACTTTCTGGGCAGTAAGCGCTGGCATCATGTTTGAATTTATGCGAAAACATCCATGACCTGTCAGGAACTGTGTTAGGCGAAACCCTACTTCACCATGCTGTCTCTCCATATATGGCTGAATTTGTGGAATAAACACATGCGTCCACCTTCGTTTTTCGGAAGCGTTGCAGCGTTCTTGCCACTGTCCTATGCTATCTACCGGGTTTAGCCGGTTTGGGCAACTTGCTCTTTTTCTGGGTGCCTTAGCTCATACTGTCGCCGCTGCTCTTCTGCCAGGATGTCTATTGGCACCATTTTTGCTATCACACAGGCTGCATCGCTGGAGGTGGTGCGGTATGCGCGGCACATTCTCAATGTACATATTCTATACATTGAGACAATACTTGTCTTATTTGCTCTAGTCGCCATGGCACTCGCCCAGATTGGTGCGGTGTAGAGGATGATGGCCACCAGCGATCTTCGACTATGTCTAGGACCTCCAGTATTGAGTGTGATTCGTGAGAGAACAGTGATGGCATACGTATCGTATCTAGTACTACTTCGAGGTATTTTCTGTGGGCCTTTGATCTTATTATTATTGATCTTCGTGCAAGAATTTGGGTGTTGCTTTTACCTAGGTATTGCGTTTATGAAGGATTGGTGCACTTCAATCCTTACTGTATTAACTTTTGGTAACTTTTACCTACAATAGGCAATAAATCTCTCAATCTGCTTGCGTGCAACCGGTACCCACTTCTTACGTAATATGTCGTTATTTAGTAATAGAGCACAAATTATACCCAGTATCCCTTCAATAGGTTGCCTTCACTGACATCGCAGTTCCGGTTCAGTTTGCTGCCTTCTCCGATCCATTTTATGAACCCCAATAAAACGTCGTCTGCTATTTGTGTTTGCTTCAGTCTGTTAAAATCAAGATATCAACCGCCATCTTCATGTTTCTCTTCAAGGATTACAAGACAATGCGTCGTCATTCAGATGACGCTCGAATACGGCATTAAACCGTTAGGTCCCTCCTATACAAAAAAAATATATGGCACACACAAAACGAAAGGGGTTGAAAAGTTGAGGCTTGTACTATAAGTGGCCTTGTTGCGTCAAAATTTGAAATTAATACATATTTATTTTACCTATTTTTATCAAACAACAATTATTATCTTTCAATCAATTGTAAATCATTTTATTTATTTTTTTCAGGTGTCTAAAAGTTTCTACAAAATGAAGCGAAAAAAATTTATCAAAACAAAAATTAAAGATTTTTTGTTTAGACTGGAAGTCATGTCATGGGATTTTTACATAAACGTTCCAAACTCTTGAAAATAATTCTGGGTAAGTTGAACAAACATTCATTTATATACATACGTACATATGTATGTAAATTATTTCGTGGGATCTCCAAAAAGAAGCGAAGATACTTAGGTGCACCTACGGAAAAGTTAAATACATATGTATGTGCTCTTGCTAAATTTGGGACAAGGTTTATTTTAAATCCAGTTAACACATGGAGTCTTAGATTGTAGCAATTTGAGGGAGCTATTGCTCGAATACCTGTTGCGGACCCTTAATAAGGAAGGATACCATTGCATTGAATGCGCCGATGATGAATATATGATTGTCAGCGAGAGTAACTTACCGTTTCTTTGTGATCGTATAAAGTCGGCGCTTAATTTGGTCGGTGGATGGTACCGTGTGCAGGCCATTATATTCAAAACTAAAAGAAAACTGTTTGTTTGCGGATTTAGCTAACCTTGCCCAATAAAGCTAAGTATTTGGGAATCATTTTGGCTGCAAGTCGGTGCTTGTGAAGTTGCTGCGTAGATTAGATGATAACATGCTGATAGGTACATATACAGAATAGAAAGAAACTCTGATGTAAAATTCTGATCTGTAACCTAATCATACGATGATAAGAGGGAATGAGTAGGATGATGTGTTGGGCTGATTTGATATCTGTTTAAGTTCAAGCAGACACACACTTAATCCAAAAACAAAATCCATAGTAATACCATAATTCAGGTTTGGCTAGATCTATTTAGAAGAGAGACATTTACTGATACTTTTGCACCTACTTTTTACCGTAGGTCCCTCTCTATTATCAAGCACTTCTGTTAGAAATCTTGATTTAAACGTTAAAGACCAAATAAGGAAAAATATACTCGTACACCGAATTACTAGGAACAGTATTATACTCGTCAATGATATTATCGTAGTCCATATAAGCACTAGGTAACTCCGAGGATTCTCTAAGCTTTAATGCTGCCTTTACTACTCTCAAAGATGTTCGGTTGTCGGAGTGGTGCTTATTTTGGCGCTTATTTTGTAGACGCCCAGGGTCCAGGGCCTTGCTACATGAATAAATGACTACCGAGGCCCTTCTGGCACAGTCTTGAATATTGAGTTTTCAGCTTAGTTTTTTTTTTTTATCGAAAATAACAACCAAGTATCGTGGTCCTAGGAGGATGGTCACCCAAACCAACACTATCCATCCATTTTGAAAGTTTATTAAAACCAAACTCCATTAGTACGCTTACTTTAAAAATGGGCGATGGCACTGAATCCTTTACCCAAGGTTAGGAGTGGGCCAGACGACGTTCAATCACATCAGCGCTGTTGCGACAGCGTTGCCTGCGATACGAGCTTCACCCTGTTATGTCTGGCAAGAGATTGTAATCCATCGTAGCAGCATTTAATTGACACAGAGTCCATTAAATTGGACGATAGCGCTTCAAGTGCTGCATGCTGCAACCTTTACTAAGGTTTATCCTAGCGCAAATCTTGATGACATGGAGTTCAGCCTAGAAAACCGTGGAACACATTCCCATAGGTATCGAGACTTTGGTGTTGTGTCCAAAGACGCCAACTCCAACTCTAGCTTCCATCTTCGATCCGTCTGTGAACTAGATCTCTAGGATCCAGTGCCGGAACACCATTAGAACAGCACGGTCCCACCGAAATAGTAGAAACTTTCACTAACGTACCGAAATAGTACTCTCTGACTATGATGTCGGGGAAGTGCAAATCATGTCCTTTGAGAATTGAGTCAAGAATTTTCAGGTGCCCCACATGATTATCTGCTTTATAAAGATAAAGTATTCTTGCTGCAGCTTAATAGCGCATCTTCCGGTCGTCTTCCTAATAAAGATTTGTAAAGGATAAAGCCAAGCACCAGCTTCTAATGCTCCCGTGAGGGAAGTATGCTTGGCACGCGTAATATCGAGACAGGCAATTCTCTGGAGCTTCTGAAGCTTAGCTGCCGTTGTCTGTTCAAGAACTTTTGAACCAGCAAACGATGACCGCGTACGTGATAATGAGTCTGACCCTCACTGTGTACTTCCAATGTATAATTTTTGAATTTAAACCACAAGTTCTGCAGTAAAATCGTCTTCTGGCCCACATATGTAGGTCCTAGATTGACCAGTTTTCTTTTTGTAAAAAGCACTAGAACGGTTTTCCAAGGTGCGATGGATAGTCCTTCTCTGCTGCACCTTCCTTAAACGTATAGTAAATCAGCTTCGATGGCGCTAGAAATAGTCGTGCCGTTACTAATATCAAATCTCGCAAAGTCATCCGCATAACCAATGGCGATATAGCCTGATCTCTATAGATCGAGATAGGGGGAGAAAGGACTCGTCATTGAGAGTCCACAAGGAAAGTATACAGAGCTATTTTCTTGGAACGAAATGTTCCCTCTATCTAGTTCACAAGACAGTAAAGAGTATCTTCTGTGTAACCATCTTAGTGGAAAGAAAACTAAGCTACATAGGTATGACATTTGTAATTATGGGGGTTACCATAGAACAACAAAAGTAGAATTGTGAAAAATCCAGCTCTGAAGTGGGAAAAATTATCCAATACGTGTCGGGTCTAAGAAGTTAATGAAAAATTTAGATCGAATCATATCCGTATTGGATGTGCAAAGACCAGTGGGTCTGATCACTCGAAAATATCGCCCGTAAACTCCACCGTTTCCAACTATCTGACCTTTCCTACAGCTCCACACAGTACATTTTAACAAAAGATTTTCATCTGCATTCCTATAAGATCCAATTGCCTCAGGTATCAAAGCCAACAATGTTGCGGCTTCGATGATTGGTTGTTGAAGAATCACCAATTTGATGGCGATTTTCGAACGAAGTATCTGCTGAATTGTTACAATCCACTGGCCATTCACAATAAGTAACACCTTTTGGCAGGACCGGTTTTGGTCCTACTTCTTCTAACATCTTTGTGGCAACCGTCAATGATGTACGTTAGGAAAAGCGAAATATTTTTGGTTCCATGACAACGTTTTCATCTGACACTTAGCGTGACAAACAATGCAGTTATTGCACACATCTCTTGTTCCGGCAACAAAAATTGGCCGGAGGTTATGTAGTTATGGAAAAAAGAAGGTGTATGGCAATGACCCCAATCGGTTAGGTCCGAAGCGTTTTTTTAATGAACTACCGCTGGATTTACATATGCAGAAAATAATGAAAAATTTCATAAGAAGGGCGAAAATGGATCTGTAGTCTATACTCATCAGTCGAGGATGTTAACAAGGATTTTCCGTTTTTAGTTAATTACTTAACTTAGATACATTCCTATCCCTACATAAATTGCATAAATTTTTTATAAAATCCTGGAACGTCATCGTTAAATCAGGGTTACCAACCTTAATCAATTACAACCACGGACAAGCGAAGAAAATTGACAGCTGTATGTGCACTCCTCACACCAAATAACCATAAAATGATCATAAATTAATGAAAAAATAGAATTATACATAGGTACATGCATACATACATAATACATATATACCTATTGCAATTAAATATCTTACAAATCCAAACAAAATCTGAAATTATAATTGTTTGGACTAAATTGTGAGTCAGCTAATGAATCCACATAAAGAAATGAAATACAATGCGTGCCGATAGAGCAAAATGAAAAATCAACCAACCGCAAACGAATTTCATCAGAAATTTATTTAAAAAGGTGTGGCTTCGGGCGGAGTTTATTCAACTGCGATGGCGGCAATAAAAATTCTCCTGGAACTTTTAACAGTGAATCACAGCGATGGGAAAACAATTTTGTTTTATGAAATTTGTTTTTTTTTTTTGGGTGTAATAAACACGGGTGTGTACTCTGTATACATAATAAACTAATAATCACATGTATTATTTATTAAATGAAAGACGATTTTACATTATTATTGATAAAATTTTACATCTCCTATGTTTTTAAACAATCTCTCTCTTTCGGATCGGGGGATCTCTGCCTTGACAATTAAAGCCATATAGTATATCGGGTGGGCCATCTGTTGGTTTCTTTGGTGGAATCAAAGCTTGCGCAAGTCCGAATGCTCAAGTTGTGGCCATAAAACATCGGTTAGCGCTCTCCATTGACTGTAACGTTTCTTCCAGTGTCATAATGGAAGAAAAATGGGCCAATACTGCCGCCACTCCAACAACCTCCAAAAAGCTACAATATTCTCTGCTGAGCGCACAGGACGAACACGGAAATATGTTTGGTTATCAATCAGTAAACCAGTCTCACGAACTTTCATCACAAATCTGCGTACACCAGCTGCAGTTGGTGGATTATTTCGACCGAAATTTCTTTTCAAAATTCGCACTGTTTCGGCAACACAGCATCCACTTTGGAAGTAATTTGGCAATATTCCCAACGTTCTTCAAGCGTAAATCGATTAATTTTGTACCGCGAATATATAATTTTGAGTTTCTGTCAATTAGCGCATAAGAGCTGTCAAAATAAAATATGATTCAAAAAGAAGCTCGCGCTGTGTCTTAACACTTTAAGGGTAATCATAACCCCTTGAGCGCAAGCTAGTTATAAAAAAAAAAAAAAAAAAGCCCACAGATGGCTTACATAGAACAAACATAGGAGCTTTTTTGTTTGGGTACTGCGAAGAAGAACAAATTTAATAATATTAAGATGCGACCATCATATCTAAAGGAAACGACACGACACTTGTTAATCTTGACAAAAATCCAATTTAATTAACCTCCCCGGCTTTGAACTGCATAGATACCACTTGTCGGCTTAGATGTGATATTTATATATTTTCTAGATCAGATAAGCTTTGTTAAAGGATAAGTCAATGGAACACGTAACTTGGGATATGTCTAGATATTAAACTTCAATAGGAATCCGAGAAAGCGATATTTACTTTTTAGATTTCAGTGTAACCTGTAACCAAACAGTAGAGCTATCGTACTGCTCCCGTCTATAGTAAAAGAGAACAGATCATTAACAACACCATATAAAGAAAAAGGCAGATATCCTCGCAAATTTATTTTCAAATGATTCGACACTAGAACCGGAATATCTTCTATAAAGTGGCCTCGATCGTGGGAATCAGATTGTTTGTCCACCTGCCTTTTGTCGTGTTATCCCACCTGACTGGCGACAGTGCAAGATATGTTCTCCTTTCTTCTACTTTTACCCTCCTGATAACGCTGGTTTCTAGTGAGTTCGCTGTTCGCCTAAGGTAAACCCTTTGCATCTTGTTCTACCCGCTATAACACCGAATATTGTTCTTATTGCACAGAGCCTGTATGCAGATGAGAGCTTTCTTTTTGTCTACGTCGTTGTAAGAGCTCCCGCAAATCCGGAGCAGGGTATTGAAGTATTGAACCTAACACTCTGGAAAGCAGAAACCTCCTCACGTGTCCATGTCCACCGATGTTCGGTAGCATCTCGGAAAACGCTACCTGTATTTGTGGCCCCTTTTTACTGCAGTGGGGTTTAAATTTTAGTTGGTTGTCGAGTATTACACCCAAGTATTTTAACGACTCTATAGACCTGATTGATTAGATCCCAACCCGAAAGTTTGCGTATGCCACAATATTTCGGCTGGTTATTAAAACTGCCTCGGTCGAATGGTCAGCTAATTCTAGACCGGCAGACTCTAGCAAATTTTAGATCCTAGAGATCGCTTCATCCATGGTGGACTCTACCTCGAGCCTTAACTCCTTGTGGTAGCATTAATCGCAGAACATCGTCATATATTATGTTACACAGAAGTGGTCCAAGGACTGACACCCGGGAGAACTACCGCGGAAATATTGTAGTATTTAAAGCCATCGTTCGCCTGGTAACTCATTTTCCTGTTAGTGAAGTAGTTAAGGATTATCTTCAGGAGGTAATGTGGTGCATCCATTCCGGTCAGAGATATCCTAATGCAAGATCAGTTTACGGAATAAAAGGCATTTTTAACGACAACGGTTACGACTGCGCAGTTTTTCTTTGTGCCTATTTTATGGGGTCGACGGTAGAACGACCTGGTGGTCGGACAAAGTTCCTTTATCCTCTGCCACCACAGCGATTAGTAATTGATACGTTCAAGAATCTTTCAGATTGTATCTACTCCAGGTGGTTTGTTTCCTTTGGGTAGCAACACCAGATGTTGGGGTTTCCAAAGTGCAGGGAAGATGTTTAGCTTTAAGCGCAAACTCTTTAGTAAAAATCTGTCGACGGTAGAATTTGGCAGAACTGTAAAAGTCGGCGTGGAAAACGTTGGGCATCGGAAAATTAGATGTTCGGCGTTTTCTATGCAGTTAGTGCATTGTGAACGATATAGGCTTGCTTATGCCACTTTTTATCTTGTCGCAGCAATCTGCGAATTTCATTTGTCATTTACGAGCACTAGACAACCACCAAGAACAAAGCAAAAGAATTTTAAGGATAAACTCTCGAGAATGTTTTGGTCGCAGAAATGTGGATTGCGTCCTACATTGTGTGGAATGTGAATAAACTTTGAGAGTTCGCAAAAACCATTCGCCTATTCGTGGAAAAATCAGCGAATGTTAATTTCTTAAATTAATTCAAATTCTACTTTTTTTTATATCAATCGATAGATAAATTAATTTATGTTCTTTTGGAGTAGTAAAATTGACAACGGCGTGCTTATAAATATGCTAATAACGCTTTGTTCGCAGTTCGTGCATTCGCAGTTCGCTGAGCTGTGAATGGACCTTAAGGAGCCTAGGTATTTATTTAATGTACGGTTACCGCTGACTGTGGTGCTTACCGTTTTTATATTTTTTTAGCCTCGCAGTCTGTCGTCATACATACATACATATGTGCATATATTCTTCCAGAGCAGCGGGCTGAGAACTGAGCCTTGTGGTACGATGCCAGTTAGTTTGTATTCTGTATGTCTGTACTGTATATCATAATCCTATGCTGGGATTCCGATAAGGTATCTTTGTACCCGTATGTCTTTCAGTGACTTTAAAATATGGATTGTTTAGCAGAGTTGAATGCATTGTTGATTGATGTTTAGTGTTATAAAGACGTAGACAGTATTTTTTTTGTTTTCCTCTACATAGCGTCTTCTGCCGCTTATTACACCTGTTATAGAACGTGCTTTCGGAAAGCCATATTAATGTTCCAACAGTCCGCCTGCTAATTAAAGAGGCATCACAAGGTCGTAGTTACCTACCTCATTTATAACTTGCTCGCAGATTCTGTCGGTACTGTATCTCTAGAGAACATTTATGTGAATACCTCTTTAACGGAGAGGAATACTTTACAGCCCTTATTCCGTATTGATGGTCTTTGAAATTTCCTCAAGAAGCACTATGACCACATAAACAACGATTATGCTGTCCTCTTAAAAAGGTAATTATTCATAGATAAAACTTAGGATTGCTTAAGCTGGGGACGAAGTGACATCAGATGACGAAGTAAAGCCTTTACGGAAGTGTTTGAACCTACTCCGAGCAATGGCGGGATATTCACATAAAATATGTTTGGCAGGTTCAAATTTCCCAGAGCATAGTGAGCGCATGGCTGATTGGTTAGTATTAATTTTCTTGAGGTGGTATTTGAGAGAGAAATAAGGATCTTAAGGTCATATTTGTTCAGTGATAGAATCTCTTTCCTTCTTTTTGTTGAGAAATTGATGAATTTCTTGGTACATACATACATATTGCCAGTCTGTGAATTTCAGTAAAAGAGCTTTTCTTTTTCTTCCCAATGATTTAGCTCTACCTTTAGGTGGCTTACAGGTAGACCACAGAAGTGTTCCGGCCAATAAATAAAGACTAGGCAAGTTCGTCAGCAGCTTCATTACCTAGGATACATTTATGATCTAGGACCCATATTAGCGTAGGACAGTTTGAAGACAGTTCTGAGCCAGCTTAAACTCGAAGGACATTCGATCTTTAAGAGGTGCTTGGGTACCTGATAAAAATTTTATGTGTGATCCTTGGAGGTTTTTCTCTAGCATAGCGCTCGATAACAAAAACCTCTTCTTGGAAAATAGAAGCAGAGCGTCCTTATGGCACAGACAGTTTGTATTTGAGCCAATAATTCAGCTCCTACCTCATTTGATATCTTTGAACCGCCATCCAGTTCATATGACTAACTAAGTTGATTATTTTGTTGTTGCATAGGAGGTGGAACCTTAGGGCGTGTTGATCTTACTGACGGCCATTATCCTACTGCTTCTGGTGAGATCTTGCATATCGCCTGCTGATAACTATGTGTGTAGTGGTTCCTGACTCACCACTTTGTTCTTAGCACCAAGCAGCTAATAAAAGAAAGTTAAATCAATGATTGAGTCCATCCTTTCCCTGTAAAAGATACATTTATTGAAAGCACGATATCTAGGACTGTAAAGGTTTCCAGCAAGGCTTTAAGCTTGCTTAAGCAGCCATCAAACCACATTTAAGTCAGTGGCAACCAATGATCGATCACTGGTTCTCTGCCAACAGATCATTTACGAGGCTGTCCTCCTGGTCACAATACACTGAGGTATCATATGTATATGTAATTTGGTGGATCTTTTACTTCAAAAGATTTTCTTTGTGTTGTGGGATGGCTTTTAATGTTTAAAAACACAGAATTAGTATAACGCGCAATGTATTTAATAATAGGGAATGGTCGTATTTATATTTTCCTTGACGTTCGTCGTACCAACATGTACCTAATAATATGTATTTACTCCTAGAAAACCAAAACAACTCCCAACACAATCGTTAGTTAAGTGTGTTACCATGACAATTTTGTTTTTCTTAAGATGTTCGTTGATTTCATATCCTAGAAATAGGTAGCACGTAAGAAGCCTTAAATTCAATTCAATAGCATTAAAAATTGGTTGCTTGAAAGCAATGCGTAGGAAGCCATGATTCAATTCCTTCGTAACTACCAACACCTCGGTAGATAACAGAAACCATGTACAACATCTACCTCCAGGTAGAGCGCATGTCGCAATCCATTCGTATTATTTTAATGGGGGTTAATAATTGTGTATCTCCTTTTAACATTCCTTTTCGGTACTTTACATTACAGATTCACTGGAAGATCAAGAGGGTGGAGCTATGTACATATCGTGCGATGTCTCAAATGGAGGTCCTGTGGAGGCTGAAACGGGATACGTTCCCAACAATTCATTGTTCGGATTGGCATTGGATAGTCCACAGGTAAATTTATTGTGAGCGGTTTATATTCTCGGAAATGAAAAATAATATAAAATCAACTGCCGACGGTTATGAATTTGTTTAAGTAAATGAAAATTAAAAAAAGAAAAAAACTCAGTGAATAATTTGATACAACGAATAACTCGGAGATTTTTCAATTAATTACAAAATCGTACAAAAAGGTATATATATGTGTAAACCTTAAAAAATAAAGTGTTAAAAATTAATGTTGAAAAGATAAAAAGTGACACACATTTTTTGGAATACTCATATAAAATAGGTAAATTATGCAGTTAAAAAATTACCAATTTTCCAAAATCATTTTTGTGATATTTATGGACAATTTCACTCGAAAATTCTTGGGGCGCCTTTTCATTACGACACCTTTTCTAAAAAATTGAGATATTCTTTCCTAATGTAAAATGACGTCCTAAATACGAAAAAAATGTCGTTTTGTAAGGAATTTATTTTTAAAAAGTTATAAACAATTAAATTTCGTTTCTTCTAAATTCCCAGTAATTAAATTTCCCAGTATGAAAACACTTTAAAAAGTTGATAAAAAAACGTTGAAACAAGTGAAAACTCCAATATTATATAAAGATGTAGTAATTGCAAAATTACAACTTTAAACTTTTGGGTACACTTTTAAAAGCAGCAATGACTTTTTCATTGTTCGTAAGTATAGGGTGGACCATCTATTGTTGACTTTTTAAAAAAGCTATAAAAAACACTGTGCGGCAATTGTTGCTTTACTGAAAAGAGTAAACCTTCCGATTAATTATGGAATATTATTTCATTCAAATGACTGTCTCATCTGGCTTGGCAGTAGGCCAACCTGTCCACCCAATTTTTTAATACATTTTCTATGGTTTCGGCACTTATTTTAGGAATAGCTTGACCAATATTGTTCTTGTGTGCCTGAATCGTAACTGGATTATTCGCATAGCATTTTAATGGCAACCACAAAAAAAGTTCAACAGCGCAAAATCGAAGCTGAAATGTCGCCCAAGCAACATCACCAAAACGACTGATTAAACCATTATTGAGTTTAGTGTGCCATAAATCAATTGTTGGACGGCTTGTGCGGCATGTAATCTTGCTGGAACCATAGCTCGTCCAAGTTCAAATCCTCAATTTTTGGCGATTATCATGCCTCGGTAGCGCTATCCATTGACTGTAACGTCTCTTCCAAAAGAAAAATGGGCCTATACTACCACCACTCCAAAAACCTGCAAAACGCTACAATATTCTCCGCTAAGCGCACAAGACGAACAATCAGCAAACCAGTCTCACAAACGTTCATCACAAACGTTCATCACAAACTTGCGTACACCAGCTGAAGTTGGTGGATTATTTTGATCGAAATTTCTTTTCAAAATTCGCACTGTTTCGGCACCAGAGCATCCACTTTGGGCCTTACTAACAACGAATCATTAGTCGTGACTTAAAAAAGGTGTCAACTTAAATATTAATACACACTTAAGTCTATAGTGTACTAATAATGTTCTAATAGTCGGCTTTTACTTAAACTTGGCTCTTTTTTACTTTACTACATTGTCATTGAATCTATTACATAACATTGGTTTGGTATTTTCTTCCATGGTGCTATAAGGACAGTGGTTATAATTTAAAATTGAATAATATGAGACGCCTACACACTTGGCATTCGAAAGTCGAAATAAACCAAATCAGCTGAGATTGTTTTCTTCGCCTGTTATCATTTACGATCACTAATTAACCTTAACCACCAAGAACAAAGCAAAATAATTGTGGATTGCAACCTACATCGTGTGGAATGTGAATAAACTTTGACAGTGAATTATTAATTTCTTCATAAAAACTAATTGAAATTCAACCTTTTTTATATCAATCGATAGATAAATTAATTTCTGTTCTAAATTCTTGGTAAATTCAATTACATTTTTCCGCATAATTTAAGTATTCTAGATACCAAATCTAATCCTTTTTAGTATTGTTCGTGCTGTTAAATTAGTACATTGGCATTACTCTGGTCTTTAATGACATATTTGTAAAATTAAATATGGCTTTCTGTACATTAAAATTTAGCTCCATACTAGCACTAAAGCCGACTATTAAATTCGTTATTGGTACACACCTTTTGTAAAATGTGGAGATTATACTTAAGCCGTATACTAGATTTGGTTGTTAGTAAGGCCCAAATTTTCCTTTCCCAAGTGCTCCGAAATACAGGGTGTTGTAAAGAGTTGGACAAGCTGTATGGAATGTTATTCCTTGAATAAATAAATTTTCGGAGGATTCGAAACCATTCATGGGTTATAACACTTTTTATGTTGTTTACTCACGTCCTATATTTTTTCGTTCAGTTTCCTCAAATATAGTTTAAAATAGACGATTCATCTTACAGTCGAGTCGAGTATTGTTGAAGGTTTAAAATATCATAAGAGTTAGATAAATTGGACTCACAATTTCTTCTTCAAAATGAAGTCTATTGTTTCCATTTTGCTTGACTTCTATTTAGTTTTAGCATCCATTTTTTAGTATTTAGCCTGTATTTAGTTTTTAGCCTGTATTTACATAGTTACGACTTCACCTTACTTTTCTTTCAGGTGATTAGAAAAATGGTTACGTAAACCTTGTCTTTCCGATTAGGATTTAAGTAGACATAATTTAAAATTGATGTGTGGCTTAATGCACCAATGAAAAAAGTTCAATAAAGGCAGAAGAGTTGATGGATACTGGGTTCTTGGCAACGTCGACATATGTATAAGAAATGCGGATGTGTCGGTTTTCGCTTATAAAAAAAAAAACACAGAGTATTGGGGTCCTTACGGAAACTTCAATTGTTAATAACTTTGGTAATAATAGTGTCCAAGCAAAATAAAAATTTCATATTCGCGTTAGGGAGGCTATTTTCCATAGGAAAAAAAAAATATCGCAAGGCGTTGTAATGGAAAGTCTACCCCTTCTTTGAATCGTTTTGACTATAAGCTCTGTCCTAACAATAGATGGGTCTGTCTGCGTGTCTGCGGAAAGATACATATTTTTATTGGAAAGAATCACCCTGCTGTACCTCGCCGTTGCTTTTCTTTTTCTAATTAACTTTTAGTTCTTATTCACAATTATTATTAAATTAAGACTTAATATTTTCTAACGCATGCAATTAATTTTTAAAAAAATATTTAGAAAATGTCTTTCCAACAAGATGTTGTGCTTGTGTTGTCTTTGTAATATATTTCTCCAGCAATCCAATAGTATATTCCACAATGCAGATTCTGATGATGTACATTGAAACGTCTTGGCGTGCGTTTAGGCTCATTGTCCTGTTGAAATACGAATCCGTCACCAATTAACCTTAGTCCAGAGGACACAGCGTTTTATTGTATGCCTCCTTATTAATTTTTTTAATCACTCGAGTCAGATTTCCCCCTTCACTTCAAGAAAAACATCCCCGGACCATAACAGAACCGCCTCCATGCTTTACGGAAGGAACCACACAGGATGGTAGCATCTTTTGTTCAGCACTGCGTCGAAAGAGAACTCTCCCTTTTGTGCCAAATACCTCAAACTAATATTCATCGGTCCATGAAACTCTGTTGAAATTATCTTCCATTACCTATTCAATTATGGTTTCCGCGACTTATCCCATTTTTAGGGAGTTGTCTACTCAAGACGGAAGAATTTCAAATAATTTCTTATGACTTGAAAATGTGGCTTTTATGTAAGATCCTTGCAATCCAGGTCGACAACTTTTGGGATTTGAGAACCCTGATGATGTAACATCTTGGCAATCGCTGTTTCTTTGGGCTGAGAAGGCAATTTAGTAGTAAGGCTCTATCCCGAACAACTAAGGAGATTCTGAATAAGACCTTGATCATCGCAGTCTTGCTTTATGGCGCTGAAGCTTGGACTCTATCTAAATCCGATGAAGATATGCTCGGTCGCTTTGAGAGAAAGATTCTTCGTAGAATTTTCGGTCCCATTTGCGTTGACTAGATTTGGAGGAGGAGATTCAACAACAAACTATTCGAGTTGTACAGCGACATCGAAATAGTCAAAAAATTGCGCATTAGTCGTCTAAGATGACTAGGACACGTAGAGCGGATGGACACAAGAGCTCCGACTCGTAGAGCCTTCGAATCTAATCCGGAGAGACAACGCAGTAGAGGAACGCCTTGCTTTAGGTATCACTCATAAATAGAAGGCGACCTCAACAAATTTGGAGTACGCAACTGGAGGCAGTTAGCTAAGGACCAGGCTAACTAGAGTGGCTTGTTGGTTGAAACCCAGGTTCACCCCGAACTGTAGCACCACCTAAGTAAGTATGTAAGCAGTTTGTCTATAGTATGAGAAAGGACTGGTTTTTAAATGACTTAAGATAGCTTTTCTTTTAACTCTGCCGCTCTCTTTGTTTCTACAAGGGTGGTATTTTATTCGTAGTAAGGAAATTTCCCAAGCGATCAATTGTTTTTTTTCCTATTAACTGTCTAATTCTAACCATCAACTGCCGTGGATTAGTCGAAACCTTTATCTGTTGCAAAAGTGTGTTTCTCCATCTAATATTCCCAAGAGTTTAGCCTCGAAAGTCCTACAATACAATTTTGACATAATCCTTGGCTCCTTGGCTTTCATTAGAGAGCTTAGGAAATTCCTCCTAGATGTTTAAGTTCTGATTCTACAATTTTATTATTGCAATAGCTAATGTATTCCGTATTCGTATATTGTTACATTTTCTTTCTTTTTTAGCAAGAGTGTGCTGCCTCTTGCGTGGGCTGTCTTTGCTGCCAAGGGAACACTTCTTTACCTATTCCAGCATTAGGAGCCACTGATTTTGAATCAGGAAATTGCTTTGAAAACACCAGTGGCCCCTTAAGGTAAGCAGCAGAAGAAAACATCTTAATCAGAAAATAATTAACAAGAAATTGCAATATGTTTCGTTGTAGTTCACCCCAACACAATTCACAAACCAATTTGGGAACTTATTGGAATTCTGATGAGATGGCGTCAACATTTCCAGGACTACCACCATTAGATATCGACCCATTACCAAGTTTATTTCCATTTTCACCATGTGGTGCTTCATACAAGTAAGAATTACGATAAAATAATACGTTAGACATTTCTAAAAATTTAGCACAGTTTTTCAGCAAATCCTCATCAGGCCTCCCTATCATATACAGTGCACCCGCAGATCATTAACCAAACTCAGGCACAACAAAACACAACAAATACCTTAAGTTCAGCACCCCAGTCGTGCTACTATGATGCTCCAACCGCATGCAATCAACATTCCACACCTCCCATATATCCGAGCATGAGTGTAAATGTTAGCATGAATATGACCATGCATGGGTATGGAGCTGAAGCTTCTGTCCCAATGCAATGTTCCCAAATGCAATGGACTCCACCAAGTTCATCATCATCTGTAAACGTACTCTATCCTCCGTTGCTAAGTCCGTCCCACTATCCTGCGGCTACAACTTATTCGTTTACCGCTGACTTTCGACCGCCAGTCAACAACCAATCAATTGCTCCTGCTTCTGTTGAAGTACCAGAAAAAACGTCCCCACATCGTGGTTTTTATTCGCAACCCAACCAATCGTATTCACCACCCAAGAGTCCACAATATTCCCTGGTAAGTTCTATTATTCATTGGCTTCAAAAATGTATACACGTTCTAAATGATTGATTCCGAAATAATCCAGGTTAGAGACACAAAGTCCTTTGGTAGTGGATTCGAAGATGAGGACAGCAACGAGGGATCGGACTCCAAGCCAAACCTTTGTAGGCTCTGCGGTAAGACATACGCTCGCCCTAGCACACTGAAAACCCATTTAAGGACACACTCTGGTGAGAGACCATACAGGTATAAGAATACGGATGGTTCTGGATTTTATTGAGAAATTTAATATAGATTCTGCTTGTTTCTAGATGTCCTGATTGCAACAAAAGTTTCTCACAAGCAGCCAACCTTACAGCTCATGTACGCACACATACCGGACAGAAACCGTTCCGTTGTCCAATTTGTGATAGACGATTTTCGCAGAGCTCTAGCGTTACTACGCACATGAGAACGCACTCTGGAGAGCGTCCGTACCGGTGTTCATCATGCAAGAAGTCATTCTCCGATAGCTCGACCCTAACCAAACACCTGCGTATACACAGCGGAGAGAAACCCTACCAGTGCAAACTTTGCTTGCTCAGGTATGTACATATATACATCAGTTTATCAGTGGGGCTCTATAATATGTTAAGTATTTTGACTACGACTAGGCAGGGTACAGCTAAACCGGAAGATTTATCTCGATATCCGTAGTACACACTAAAGTTATCCGAAAAATGAGTGTTCAGCCCAATTATTTGCTGGCTCTCATGACTCTTATTCCATGTGGTTTTGTAGACCTACCCAGACACGGTATTTGTTGGCCTAGATTACGACACCGCTTGCAAAAAAGTAGTACAGCTCCTCAATAAACGTTTTTTTAAAGTGTTTATTAACAACAGAGAAAAGAAAGTCTCACAGCTCAATAACGGATAGCCTCAGGGGTCAATTCTGGTACCATTATTGCTTAATGTATGCCATATGAGGCATGCCCATGACATACGAAATATGTAGATAACAACTTAAAACCACAGACAAAAAAAAAACACAGAATAGATTTGGAAGTCCTTTAAAAATATCAAAGACAAAAAATGGAATTGGCTTGTTTCCATTTAAACAACACGATGATCCAAGTTTGAGTGCATAGAAAGTGCATAGAACTATGTACCTATACATATGTATGTCAAAAGACCAATTTAAAGCTAAGAATGAAAAGAATTTGTTTTAAAAGCTTGTTGCGATTTTTATAGGTCCTATATTGCCTTGTGGGACAAAGGTCCTCCACTATGCTTACGCGCCATCGTGTATGGTTTTTAGAAATATATCACAGCTCTGACCAACTACTTCTTAGCTGCTGTGAATTCTCTTGTACAATACTGAGACAGTCTTGGGCGACCCATTCTTTTTTCGTTCTAGGTTAGCGGGTTCCATTGAATCTCAAGACAGGCAACGAATGTGTCGCCTCCGATTCTGAATTGTGATGTCTATGGCACCCGTAGTCGCATAAAATTCCGCGTTGAAAACGCGATTAAATCAGAAATCCGCGAAATGTTTCGTAGATACCGATTTAGAGACGTTCGCAGCTTTTTTTTATGATAGTGGCGTACTCTGCAGATGGATTCAACATTGCATCGTGAGAGCAGTAGCTTGTCCATATTTTGGACAACATTCCAAATGCAGATTTGCCCTTGACTATTCGGATTGCTATATCCTGGCCGCCCTTGGTCGAGATGACACCCAAGGTATTGGAAACACTCCAACTTTCCACAAGATGTCCGGCAATGCTAAATTGTAAGGATGAGGTAGTTCGAAAGCTCATGATTTTAGTTTTGGTCGTGTTAATCTTTAGCTCGGCGATTAACGTTTGCTTCTCTTTCCATGTCAGCTGTCATTTGCTGGAGCTCCATTATCCTATATGATAGTAAGCACACGTGATTGACGTAGTCGAGTTGTGGAGCACATCACTTGTTACCAATAAATCGGTGAAAGGGTACAGTCTTACATTTCAAAATTTTCTATAACCTATCACAGTTACGTTATTAATAGTGTCCACAAAATCTTGGGTGTTCCCAGGCAGAACTATTTGCTCCACTCTGCAGCAATGTGAGCTCCACAGTCAGAAGCGGGAGAATTAACACTTTCACAGCGAAACAGTGATTCTGCGCATCTTCTGTGGTTGATTCGGATCCTGTTACGTATCGACCAGAGGTTGGCCGATAGGTCAAAACCGAAAGGCCGGCATAATGGGTTTAGGATGGTGATATTATCCGCTTTCCAATCTTTTCTGCTGATCAAATAGAACTCAAGTTGAAAGCATCATGCGCAAGCTCTGAAGCGAGTTTTATGGTTGGATGCCGAGACTTTAGTCTCTGCTGCCTTGACAGGAGAACAGCAATGTCATAGTGGATAGGCAGTTCAGTGTTTGCTAGTCCAAGTCCCGCAGTACGTGCGTGGATGCAATTAAGCCCCATGTTGATCCAGTGAGTTGTCGGATTATATTGTTGCGCGTTTTGAGTTTTCCAGCAACATTTGTAAGGTGTTGTTTGTATGTAAGGGATCCGTCTAAGGTTACGCCTAGGTCTTTTCGGTTTCGGCTATCGTTCAGTGAGTTGTGGTGAAACTGAATGTTCAATCCATGATTTGCTAGTCGGCTGGTAAGGGGGAAGCCAGAATTCTGGGAGTTGTTTAAGGTCTAGGGTTAGAGTTCTTTCTGTGTTTACTATATCATTGTCCTGGGTGGCGATTTTGAAGTCATCAACATATTCAAATTTTCTCGATGCGGTTATAAGTAGGTATATTGCTGATGTAAAGATTAAAGAGCAAAGGAGCATGAACGCTTCGTTCTGAAACTGAAACAAACCGTTGTTAAACGTTCACACTTTGTTTTTGTTATCATTGTTGAAGACTTGGAATAAGCGATTTAAAAGCAGGACTTGATGTTCTCAGGCACAGAATTGCTTTCAGTAGTTTATAAATGAGCTCATCCTTTCAAACGGTGTCATACGCTGCGGTTTAATCGACAAAAGCAACATATGTTTTAAGCTTTTCGTCAAATCCTGCCTCAATGTGTGTAGTTTACGATAACACCTGGTCCGTACATTTTCTACCAGTACGAAATCCCGCTTATTCGGTAGGCACGAGCTCGTTGAAGGTAGGGTTACAAGTACTTAAGAACGCTATAGCGAGCTTGAGAGCTATAGGCTTGAGAATGGATATAACTTCCATTCGCCGGAACGCCGCGCCGCCGTTGGGATTATGCATGATTCACGTATGTTGCCGTATTTATGTATTTTTCCCGCTATGTGCAAGAAATCTGGGTAGTTGCCATCGAAACCCGCCATCTTTCCTGTTTTTACTGCTAAAAGAGCGGTGGTAAACTCTCCGGGTGTAAAACTTCCCGAAAACTGTGATGATTGTGGGATATTGGTTTTGAGGTATCTCGGAGCCCGTTTTATGGTGACTGTACGTTTGTTGTCCACGGGGCCACGACAAACATCTACGATTCGGTTGGGCACTTTGTTAGGTTCCATGCAGGAGTTTGTGGTGTTTGCATAGGAGACTCCATGCTTTCCTGCTAGAGGGTGTGCAGTTAAGACTGTTAACCGTTGATATCCCTTTCTTTTTGTGGGTCTCGTCGGGCAATTTCAATAGTTCCTTTCCAGTTTCGGAAACTATTGTAGAGTCGTTCACTTTCTTCGGCAATGAACTCCTTTCGAAACCTCGGGGAATATGATTTTTTGGCAGTTGCAGTAACCATTCCTACAAATCTATCGTAGTTCTGGGTCAGCGACGGAATAAACCTTAAGCACGAGTGGAACTCGTGAGAGAAGCTATTCCAATCGGGTTGCATCGAAAATTAGGTGCAATTTTTTGGAGTCTGCCCATTCCATTAGCATGTCACCATTGTTGTCATTGTTTTCATATCTCCATATATTATGGTACCTGTTAAAATCGCCAATGAAAACTGTAGGTTGATCTGAAACTTCGAGAATATTAGACAGCCGCGATAGTTTAATTATATTTGAACAGAAGGTTCAACACGCCTTCCCAATTGACGCTGAATAGTGACACTAGTTTTGTTACAATTAGTTAATTTGTAATATGGCCAGGAGAGTTATCGTGCTTGTCTGGCTTCCTTAAGCGATGATAGATCGTTTAGCGTTATCCAGGGTGTACCACGAGGAGGCGCTCTATTATTACACTCCCAAGTTTATGGTGAAAATTTTAGCTATAGGTTTCATTTTTATTTTTTCATGCATTATTTTTTTTTCAGATTCTCACAATCAGGAAATCTTAACCGGCACATGCGAGTCCATGGTACAAATAGCAACTTGATATCGTGACAAAAACCTAAAGGTTTCCACCACTACCACCATCTCAACGAATATGGCATAAGTGACATAAGCCCTGGATCACAAAGTTATTCTGGATACTATTTCTGTGCGCTAAACAAACCCAGAATGGAGCGATTCCTTAATTGAATCCAACTACGGCCCTAAGTAACCCGGAATGACTGCTCAACGGATACGATTTGGAAAATATAAATAAAATATACTTTATAACAATTTTAAGTAGATTTATGCTCAAATATTAGTACATATACATATACCATTTAGAAGTATGCTAGTGTAAATATATACATATATATTAAAACTACAAGAAACAAAAAAAACGAACCTATTGAAACGAATTTTATATATACGGATGAATGTCCGTATAATTCCTGTAGATGTTAATTATTCTTCTTAAGATAAAATTGAATAAAATACAAATCAAAACTATAGAAATGGTTACCTATAACCGAATAGTAAAACACGCATAAAATCAAAAATAATGCAAAATGTGTACCATAAAAGACAAGTTAAAATGTATTAATTAAATTTTTAAACAAATTATAGTTCCGATATAATGATGACCATATTGAACACCTGAGAAATTATTCATTTTCCAATGCAGGTGCTTAGTTATTAATTTATCGTTTGCATATACATTACATAAATATTATTCTCATATTAAATGTAAATATACACAAGTACTCCTAATAACTAAGTATACAAATTATTGTATAAATTAAGTATTGAAATTATTAATTTAAATTCTTATTGTAATCCCACTGAAGTTCTAGTCACGTACCCTTACCCAGTTTTGATTTTTATAACATTAAACAACAAAAAAAAAACTTCTATTATAAAACGAATCTGTTTTTTACTGAACTACTGTGTTGCCCTGAAATCGGAAGGTATGTACATAGATATGCACTAGATCTTCATCCAGGTTCGATTTGATCCATCAGAAACAAGAGTTCGAGAAGAGGAGATAATAAATTGGAAAGAAATTTTGACGAATGTCTTGCAGTGACAGTGTGCTGTAGTGTATTTAAGCAGAAGTCACAACAGTCCATTAAGCTGCGACCTACGATTAACTGGATGGAGTGGAACTCTATTATGTGCTACATACATAGATAGTCAAGCTGCGATAAAAGCCTTGGATCAATCCAAGCCGCGGATCTCTTAACGAGATCGCTGTCAGGTGGGACGTGTCCCTGTGCATTGTACCAGGCTACGGGGATATTCCAGGCAATTGGAAATCGGACGAGCTAGGGAAGTTTTGAGAAAAAATACTTCAGGCGAGTACTTCCTTGAAGATTCCAAAGATCTAGCTAGACACTAGACTTAAGCAAAATAAAAAGCTTTGTTACCGAGTCAAACTGCTTTAATGCCTAAACGCCGAATCACACTTCTTGGGTATGGTTTTACACCGAAACTGGTTGCCCTGCGTCCTGTCCCATTTGGGAAGTCTACATGTAGGTCTTCACAGTTCCTCTCTGTGTTTAATTCCTCGTGTCAACGCTAGCATCTGTTTAAGAGAAATCTGGTTCATCCTCTTGGTTTCTACCCAGTGGCTCCCCAGGCCCTCCCTTCTTCTGCTAGCTCACGCCGGACATTGACACAATATATGTGCTGCCGTCCCGACTTCCTCCAGGCAGGAGGACAGGTTTCGCCATCCAGAAGATCTATCTTCTTTAGGTGATATACCCGAAATTCCCATGACCTATAGATAACGTTGCCACCAATTTCAGTGTTCTTCGACTTAAGCTTAGAACTTCTCTACGATTGCATTTTAATAGCCTTTTCGCCTGCCTGCAACCTTCCACGGAGATCACCTTCTTTGGTGTTCCTCGGGGCCCAGTTGCTAATTAGGTACTTTACCATTCCTCTGCTAATTACAGAAAAAGTTTCCGGCCCAGAGAGCTCGGAGGTTGACCCTTACTTTGCTAAAGATTCTGCCTTTTCGTTGCCCTCAGTCCCTACGTGCCAGAGCAGCGTCATCTTATTTCGAGATGAGCACTCATTGAGCTTAGGATGCAGTGATGTATTGATATCTGTTTGCTCCATGCGTCTAATCACTGATTGATTTCCCCAGACTAATATGACAGGCTAATTCTAGTTCTTCTGAAAAGATACCTGCACTCTGCCTTCTATTGTGGACCAATCCGTAAAGATGATTATATCACCAATCTTCTTTTTGGGAAATTTGCATTCTTCATTGGAAATTCCAATAGCATGAAATATTTTTTGCAATGAATTATTGCTCGTGGAGACCATGGCTGACATAAAACTCCCGTAGCAAAACTTGGCAGCACTTGTTTTATCAAATCTACTGCTTGGTGATTCCAACGCCTGAACACTGACAATAAGAATTTGACAATTCTAAACATAACCTAAAGATTTCCGACCGCGGCAACTTAAATTTGTTTATAAAGATTTGTAATATTTTAGCGTAGTTTTATTTCAAATAAAATTTATAACACAGAATTGCATTTGACAAAAACAATGGATAACGATGCCAAAGTGAATACTTTCTTCGTTTCGGAGAAAATCGCTAAAATCCGCTGGGTACCAGAACAATTCAAAGATTGTGAAAGATTTCTTACCGGCAGCTGGGACTCGAATAAAAACTCTGTTAAAATATGGAAATTAGAAAAGAATCAATATTCAGATGATTATGATGAATATATTCCGAAGTGTAACGACAAAACTCAGATGAATGGTGATGTCAGTGGGATAGAACTTCTGAATTCCGAAAACGTTGCTGTTTCCTCGTCAGATGGTAAGCATATTAAAAAAGTTTGTTTTGGGTGTACATTTCATTTATCTACGAGCATGGTGTTGAAAACCTTAACATCCGACAATGCACATAAGTTGTATGTCCTTTTCGTTTTCGTGTCGGGATTTTGTTAGTAAATAACATTATCAGCGTGATAGTTTATTGACGCCATTAACCACAGTCATCACTTAATGGTTTACAATTAATTTCAGGACTAGTAACAATAATAGAAATCAACAGGGCAGTAGAAGAAGATCGTCTCCGAGTCGCTGGCAAATCGGTTCTCCTACATAAACAAAACTCTGGAAAGTCGGCGCCCTGCACAGGTTTGTCAGTGTTCAGCAAAGACATAGCTACAGTAGGAGAAGATGGAAGGTGAATATCTAAATTGTTGTAAGTATCCAAACACATTATATTGTTTAATTCCAGGTTAAACATTCTTTCCGCGAACAATTTGAGCATTATAAAAACAATTGATGCCGACAACTGTGCATTGACCGCCGTATCGTACATTAATCCCAAAGAGGTGAGTTTCTTATTTTGTGATTGATAAACAAATCTCTCGTAATCATTTCCTTTGCCAGATTCTCACAGCTAATCGAATGGGTGTCATAAAAATGTTTGATATTAGGTCAGAGAATGAAGAACCAACATTTTCCTTTATGATTTCTTGTGAAGATGATCGAAAATCAAATTACGTATCCTGTCTGACATACCATCCCACTCAAAAGCATATAGTAAGTTGATACCCAAAGCTTGTTTTTCATTTACAAAGAATTTATTCGACTAGGTACTCGCTGGAAGTGAAGAAGGCTCAATTACGGTGTGGGATTTGCGCCAACCAGGAATTCCTTCGTCATATTTAAGTGCACACAATAGCGCTATTACCGAAATCGGTTTTCATAAATCTGAACCATCTAAGTTGTTTACTGCTTCAGAAAGTGGTGAAGTGTGGCAATGGACACAAAATTCAATGATAATTCCAAACGATATGGAACCCCAAATGTTGAGGCAGGAGTCAGATAATACTAATCCTTGGTTAAATGGCGAACGTGCAAAAAGCCGGATCAATGTCACAGCACTTATAACTGATCTACGAAAACCGATTAATACGTTTGATTCGTTTGGAACGAAAATTGTCTGCGGTAGTGATAGCGAAGCTATTTATTTTATTGATAGTTTTGTTTAAGAAAATAATTGAATTATTAAAAGATTACGAATAAATGTAGATTAACTTTGGTCTTCATTCAATGAGGCACCGTAGAGATTCTTAGGAGGTAGCAGCATATTTTGGTGCGTACGGACTCCAAGTCCTTAGCTTGCTTAAAGAGTCTTAAGAGGCTTAAAGTTGACTTTCTCCCCGATATGGAAAAAATCCCCTTTTGAGTTCCCTAGACGTTAGGTAGAATCCTGTTTACCTAATTCAAAGGGGAAATTGTTATGGAGTTTTTAATGTCAAGAGAAAGGCATAGCTAGAGACTTGGTATTTGAGCGTACGCAATTTCTCCTTTTATGACTTGGAGGAAAATTCTACTAGACATGTAGAAAACAGATTTAATTGATGATTATAGGCAAACCTCTGGTGGGGACAATTGAAACTGACTTACATATGTACCATATAATTTGATAGCTATTACACAATAGTATGCACAACAAGCGAGTGTGAAAGAACAAATTATTAAAATCTTTTTTACAATTTTTAACTGGAAGGAAAAGAAAAATAAAATTTTTAAATTAAAACTATTGGTAGTCTTGCAATGGACAATGTGAGTAATAAATGTAATGTCTGCTTTCGTTTTCAGATTTTGAAAAGCATGCCACCAAAAAAGCAAAAATCTTCGCATTGTGGTAAGCCAATGTAATAATTATAGAAAAAATGAAGTAACAATGTAGTAGCTCCCGAAAGCAGTTAAGGAATGCAAGAGTTTGCCCAAGAAATGGGCAATTGCTCTTCGGATGAGTAAACCATTTCCAAAACCTTTTTATATCCTATCCAAGGATATATTAATTTTGATACAAAGTTTGTAACATAGAGATATAATCAGGATTGACCCTTTAAAGTATATATGTACACATATATTCGTGATTAGTTATTCATACATTGTTTATAGCCCTCTTTTTGGGGGCGTATTTGTCAAGAAATCGATTGGCATGAAAATTAGCATGTAACATCCTCAAACGTTTGTAGTTATCGTGGTAATTTAAAAAAAGAAAATGTGTGCCACGCTCACTATGTTAGGGCTGGTAGAAAGGAAGAGGGATAGGGTATCAAACAATCCGCTGCAGACGGATTTTAGTTTTTTTTATATATTTTAATCTTCAGTTGCCATTCGCCATCGTAGATTCCAACCCCTGTACAACGCGAAGTCATAAAAGGACGAACAATGTTCATTACGGTGCGTTTCCTTCCCAAGTCATCAATTGAAACGAAGAAAGCGGTAATTGATCGAGTAAAGAGAAATGAGAACAGTCGCATTTGTTTTGAGTCATTCAATTTGTAACCTAAAACCATAATAAAAAGCAGAACTTTTGAAAATATGTTTCTTTTATTTTCAAAAAGAAAGCATACAGAAAAGTTACAATCCATCTGGAACGGATCGTATGATACCCTATCCTCTTTCCTATGCAGCCCTTATAAAGTGGGCGTGGCCATGTTGCATTTTGTACTGAACTACGATGATAATTTCGAACATTTGTGGATGTTACATGTAAAATTTAATGAAAAGTAGGTTTTTGGCCCCCAAAAAGTGAGTGTGATCAAAAGTGATGTATAGGTAAATTGTGGAGAATTTGAATGCCTAAATAGTTGGTTCTAACAAAATTAAATTATATATATTAATAAGGGCTACATAGGAAAAATATAGGGTGTCTTACGATCCATTCCAAACGAAATGTAGCTTTTCTGTACAGTTTTTTGAGAGAATTATCTCCTACTCTTAGGAATTTGTGATTTTATGATTTTGAGTGCAGAAAGTAAAGGAACAGACTGTATAAGTCACATAAATACTCTTCATTCATACATACAGACGTACTCGTGTGGTACATATCATCTCAGTTTATTTTATCGCCACCAAGTATCGCAGTGGGAGTCGTTGCTCTGCTGTAACTGCATCGAACTACTGAGCTGGAGGTTCGAAATTCGACTCCCAGGCAACACCAACGTTTTTGTTCATGGTCCTACACGACAATTATCTGAGAATATAACGTCATAAAAATCTTCTTAAACTAAAATTGCTCTTCGGATTCTGCATAAAACAGTAGACACAACACGAATAATTGTGCAAAGTTAATCCCGGGTCTCATACTGACTTGTATTATTATTAATATGCATCGTTGTACATATATCTTTGCATTTCCCAAATCTTTCGTTTTCTTCATATTTCATTTTTCAAACTGAGGTGGCGATTATAAATTAGCTTTGCGTGATTTGGCACCACTAATAACTTTGAGCCAAACTTTTGTTGTTTTTTGGCGCGAACTGGTTTTTTGTTTACCTCTGATAGTTTTTGCATTTCATCACATCAGGATTGTTTATAAACGCTTGCTGGTTTTAGCACTAATATTTGTTAGTTTATCACCGTAGACACTCATTGCTTTAATTGTTTTAGATAATCATTGTTTTAATTTTCATCCTTCAAAATGATCGCGAAGCGTATAGTATCTCCCGTAGTGGTTCCTGTAAGTACAACATAATTCGTCTGTTCGCAAAAATCCAATCGAACTTCCTTCCATAGGAAAATACCAATACTGAGAACGAAAACCCACCAAAGCGACGAAGTACACGAATAACCCGAAGCACTCGTTCGCTTGCAGATGGTACTCCATCCCCCGAAAAACCGAGCAAGAAACAGCTTCCCTTTGTAAAGTATAAAGGTACAATCAAGTATTATACTCAAGGAATAGACATTGCAGCCGTTTCAGATGAACTAATGTAAGCTTGAACAGTGATTTTATTTTAAACATTAAACATGAAAATGAATTTTCAAATGCCACCAGGCAATGGGTCAATACACAAGGAGAAGTCGTTCCAATTGCCTTCGATATGGAATGGCCCTTTTCTTTTCAGACAGGATCTGGGAAAGCATCGCTAATACAACTATGCGCTGATGAGAAAGTGTGCTACTTGTTTCACTTGACTGAGTTGAAAAAAATTCCCGCTGCATTGATGGCTTTATTATCTCATCCTAAGGTACGACTCCATGGAGTCAACATCAAGAAGTATGTATCTACGGAATGTATTATTTAATTTGGTGGTACTAATGTTGAACCATTGGTATGTTCCAGTGATATAAGGAAACTTAAAAGAGATTTTCCAGAGGTGACTGTGGACACTCTGATAGAGAATTGTATTGACCTAGGACCCTGGTGCAATGATGTGTGTAATACTGGTGGTCGATGGAGTCTGGATCGTTTGTCTTGCTACATTGTAAGTAGGAAGATTTCATAAAAATTTAATGTCACTAATATAACTATTCCTATTTGTAGTGTGAGAAAGCTGTGGACAAAAATAAGAAGGTTCGCATGAGTAAATGGCATGTGGTGCCCTTGGACGATGATCAAAAAATGTATGCGGCTATCGACGTTTATGTAAGTTAACATTGTAATGCATGTATGTATGTAGGTATAGTTGCACCCTGTAAAGGTCATCGTGTCTCGTATAATTCCAATCAGCTCATATTTTGAGCATAAGATGAGTGGATATACAAACATAGTTTTTGCTTTGACTATCTTGATATAGCTCTAGTCAATTCCTTTCTTCTTGTCTGTCGCATTATTATTTACTTCTTTTTGTTAAAAATGAAAACTAGAGTACTAGGCGGTTTCTGCTTAGATAGATTTTACAACCAAACAAATTTTATTTTTTGGTGCAGTGGTTGGAGGAACTTCGATTGTATTCGTTTCTCTTACATTGAACATTGCTATAAGCAAGCACACAACCCGCTGTTTTTCCGTCGGAAGGTGGAAATATTTCCACAGAACAGGAGACATTGGTAAGTAGCAGTGTGTGATTTCCACCCACTAAACCCATCTCCCCTTCTGCCTCTAGTACTCGCGGCACTGTCGTCGAGCATTTAATCGCTTGTATTTGCGTTCTGCTGTTGTTCTGCTCTTAATCTTTCTTCATGAAGCTGGTTCTTCATTATTATAGCTATAGTCTCGTTGATTGCGTCCCAGCTTGCCTGAAACTTTGCCATCAGTCTGGTTATTTTGATAGAGAAAATATTTTTAATTACAGATCGGTCAACTGATTTACAGAGAACTAGAAAGGCGGGAAATTCTCAAGAACAAGAATGAATCGGCTTTCATAGAAAAAAATGGAGAGCAAGCATTTAAAGTCGTAAAAGCACTCGGCGAAAACTTCCTATAATGCAATTCATGCAAAAGATCATAATTTATTTTTTTTATTTACTGTGACCAATGATATGCAAAGATGTTATAAATATTTCACTTTTGTATTTGTATTAAATATGTTGATCGAATTTCAATGTTTTTTTTATCTGTACTGAGAGCAAACATGTTATACCGACTCCGATTCGAAGTCTCCGTCATTGGTATTAAAGTTTTACGTCAAATTGAGGTAAGGAAATGGGATCTTGTGTAACTATATAACTTTTTCAAAAGATAAATAAGAAAGCCATGGTTGTGATTATGCAAGTATAGCGGGACGGCTATAGAATATAAAGACAAAAGAAAAAAAAGTTCTAGTGGAGCTATGAACGTGTATCCCAAAATATAACAGCTCCTATGGCACCGGCATCACTTACAGAAGACCAATGGCACGACTGACAACTTATTTAAGTGGCGCTACAGTTCGGGATGAACCTGGGCCTCAACCAAAATGTTTCTCCAGTTACCTCCACAGCCAATAATAACAACACGAAGTTTTCCTCTACTGCGTTATCTCTTGAGGTTAGATTCAAAGATCCTGTGGGTAGCAGCGCTGGTGTCCATTTACTCTACTTGAGCTAACCATCTCAAGCGACTGGTGTGATGGATTGGGATGATTAAATTCTTTTACAGAAACTCCTTAGTTTATAGAGGCTTCCAAAATAATTGCCTTTTCAGCCCAAAAGAAATTGCGATTGGTAAGATTTATGCTTTGTTTTACTTCTGCTGAGGTGTTGTCAGAATTGAAAGCAGAGCCAAGGTAGACAAAATCCCTTACTACTCCCTTTAAGCTGTCGACTGTGACGTTCTGTCCAATCCGTCGATGTTGTGTGTCCCTTCTTGTTGACAGCATATACTCCTGGTTGTACCTTCGTTTATTTCTAAATCCATTTTGGCAGCTTCCGTTTCAATACTAGCGAACGCACCTGTGTACGCTAGTAGTTGCATAGACTTTTGAAAGATTATGCCTGTTGGCTTGTGAGTATCGCACAATGCTTTGAAGTATGATGTTGAAAAAATCACGCGACAGCGCGTCTCCTTGTCTAAATTCTTTTTTACATCAAAGGTCTCGGTGAGTTCGTTACCGACTTTGATGGAGCAGCGAGCATCGTAATCCTCCGCAGGCGAATGAGTTTGGCAGATGCCAAAACCAGACATAGCTATGTATAGATCTATAAATGCTGTCATATGCGCGCTCAAGTAGGAGAGGAACTTAACCGACTTGGAGTGCGCAACTGGAGACAGTTAGTTAAGGAGAGGCTTGTTAGTGAAGCACCAGGTTCACCCCGAACTAACGACCTAATAAGTAAGTAAGATGTAAAAGGATCCTGTAGAGAAAAATATAGTCAGTGTTTCGAGATTTATGGAGCTGCAATCACAGACCCAGGATCAAGCTTCTCACAACCATTCATAACGTGCGTGCTATGTATTCACATGAATTGAAAGGGCGTCCTGTTTTATGCCTTGTCTAAAGGGCAATTTTTTTTAAGAAGTTTTTCCATGACAGTTATAATCTGTCATGTTTGTCAGAAGCCTGCGAGGGTGGAAAACTTGGGAATTGTCTGAGTCCGATGCACCAAGCACTGTCACGGTGCCCACTGCAGGAAGTTTAAAAGCAGTTGCATTATTCAATGCAGGAAATTGCATTTATCATTTCTAAGTAATGTACTGCTCCAATCGCCAACTACAGGACATATCGCCAATTATAAAAGATATTCCAAATATAAGGAGATGATCGCTGAGAAGATCAAGCCAGTAGTCAAGAAAAAATTAGCAACATTAGTTCGACCTTTCTCTTAAGCCTCATCAAGGCCAAGGCCATCAATGCCTCACACCCATAAGATCCGTTGCTGATAGCGGTGTACAATAAGTGTAAAACCTCGTGGGAGAACATCCAATTAGACCTTAATGTTGCCAACAGCATCATCTGCCATTATACGTACTGTAGGATTGGCGGAGACTTTAATGCTAGGCCTCCACTCTGGCAAGACGACGCACGTAACCCGACTGCAAGGATTGGCTATTATCGATTAGTTAGGTAGAAAGTGGTTATTTCTCCGCCACAAAAATGTTACGCCAGCACTCCATCGGATTGGGCTTGTTCTTAGCCTCTTCGAATTTTATGAACCTGCCAGAATTTCAGAACTGACCATCTGGCAGTTAAATTAAGAGTCAGCTTAGGAACTTCACATCGAGACTTCACATGGATAGACAGAAGACACAGAGAAAATTTGTTACTAAGATGTGGAACAGTCACGGCTCCTTTTTCAATATATTTCCTAGAAATCAGAATAATTTGGAAAAACAAAGTTATAAAGTATTGACATTCTCTACAATTGACCTTAAAGATATATACATACAAATGACCACACACACTGATTGGGGCATTATTAGGTTTGTAAATGTACATATAGCATCTTTGTCTGGTTCGACGTGTACATGGGTTAGTCTTCGTCGCCGTTATACTGTCTGAAGAAGTACATAGTTTACTTTCTTAATCAATAGGTATAGGGGTACAAGAAGATTAGTATATGATAGTGAGAGTATGAGATGTTCGAAGTTCGGGTTCGAAAGCTTCTTATTCAAATGATTCTTAATCTTAAAAGTTAAGCAATTAAATTCTATGCAATTGGCATAAGTACACAATTTATTGACCGTTTTGGTGCCTATTGTTCATAATTCCCCATTGTGTTCAGTTCCACACCCATAAACGAAAATGAGTGCAATAGCATGACAGAAGGTGTCGCTGAATGACTGTTTACCCGTCTAGTCGGATCAATAAAATCAATGAACACCTAAACACTTTTTGGTTTCGTAGAACTTCACCCCATTGAGATAATTGTTGTTTCTTTTTTATATTTCCTAACAACATAATAACACTGGCAACTAACCACCCAAACACTAGGACAAGGGTTATTCATTCATTGACCATGTGTGAAAAAGTGAACAGTAACTGTAGTAAAGGACAAGGAGCTCAATCGGTTGCTGTAAGTGAAAAGGAGTAAGTTTCTAAAACTGCCTTTCTAATTTATTAATTCCATTTGTTTAAAGGGTTACTACATACATACCAATGTACATATGCAAATATTACTTTGTATATATGTAGTTAGATTGAAATCTAGTCGGATTGTTTTATTGCTTCAAATAAAATTAAAATAAAAACAAAATACAAATATTCGCTAGTACAATCAAAATGAGCGATGAAGAGAACGATGTAAATTACTCTGACTACGATGAAGAGTCCTTTGATAACGAAAGCATTGAAGAAGTATCAGAATACGACGAGTCTGTTTCAGAATTATCAAATAATGACCCATCAGTGGAGGACCAATTGGAGGAGAGTGCTGTTTCCAAGGTAAATGAAATGATATTTGAAAATGTGCCATTTGTGTCTTAAAGCGTATTAATAATTAATGGTAATGATTGTGATTAACTTTTGATTGGATTTTATTGTGTTCTTGAATATGCATTAACTTTTCTTTGTTTACCTACTATTCATACGACATTAAGAGGGCACCACAATTTTCTGAGAGAATTATTCCCCCACTCTTAGAAATTTGTGATTTTACGTCTTTTAGTGCAGAAAGTAAATAAATCAATGCCCGAGTCGATTGAAAACTGTGTGTTATCGTTTTTGGCCCCAAACGTCCAAGAGTACAACTATCATGAAAAGTTTCTCAAAAAAAAAAATGCCCTTAAAAGGCCCCTTCCATTCCAATATATAACACGCACAACACAATTGGTTTAGGCTACCTAGAACCGATATGACGGTATCAATTTTATAAAAGATATACTGCTTCCTTGGCTTAAAGCTATCCTGTCTGATTGTCTGAATTTGGTCTACATTTCTAAACTTTGATCTAAGGTTGCGATGAATGGGCACGTCCACAGTGAACCCGTTTCCTGCTTTAACAATCTTTAACCGACTTTTACCGAAATTTTCAATTTTTGTTGACGTTGCCAGTAGTCCGCTTCAGGGATAGGATTAGGTTTTAAACGAATTAAACTATGATTGCATCAATATCGGAGTTGCTCAGCGGATATTCGCTGTCGTTGAGACTCCACTACTGAGGGTATTTGCCGAGGAGTCATTAAAGAGTCGTCTGCAAATGAATGGATTGGATTGCAAATAATCAAGAGAATTTCAATTATGAGCATTAGAAACAGCGTCAGAGAGAGGACTGAGCCTTAGGGGACATCAGTATTGATTGAGAAGGTTTATCCATGCAATACAACTTGTATTGACCGTTTACTTAAAGAACTTGCAATCCATGATGAGAAGATGCTACCGAAGGCACAGTGCCTCACTATAGAAAGCTTTATGTATATCAAGGACGAGTACTGTGATTTTACCGGTTCCATTTAGGGACACCATAACGTTATCTGTGGAGCATTGTTGTCGGTAACTGACGGTCGTGATCGGTCGGTCGGTAACTGACACAAGTCAGTGATATTCCATTTATTGATGACAATAGCTGCAATGGACGATTAGGTAGAGCATTTTATTCTTTTCATGAAAGACAAAAAAATTTACAGCTTTTGGGAACATCGCAGTATTTTTTGCTTCAGTTTTTGGTCACCTAGTAATTTGTACATTTTAAAACAATGTTGCGGTCATTTCTAACCCGTTTATAGAGCTTTCGGCTTTGTTCAGACCTTGAGTGGTTCAACTAAGCAAAAATCAACGTTTAACGTCCTTACGTGTTGGTAACGAGTAACGGAGGCAACAAGTACTCCTATTATGGACATTGAAATGTCAATTCTTCCCTTGAATCTGGACTTCGATACACAAGGCAGAAATGTATATCAATGTACTCAAAACTTTTGTAGGTCGTTGGACTCTGCAGAATTTTTTGAGAATTGAGAATTTTGATTCGTTCATTTGATATGTATGTATGTGCAGTTTACTCAGTTGTTTTTTCAATTAAAGTGTCCCGCTAGGATGACTGTTATAATACGCAGGGAAATTTTGTTGATTTGTACTTTAAAACTCATTAAGTAATAGTTCCAAGGATATTGGAAATCTGTACATTTTCTTGGTCAAGTGCATTTCCTCAATAGCGTCTGTGATCGATTCAAGCAATGGCTCATTAAGTTTTTTTTTGGTGCGCTGGAGGGGTGAAATCCTTTATGGATACTACATAGCCCGTGCTACAAGTTATGCTTATGTTTACTTGGCTAAAACACCCCCCCTAACCCTGTCCTGTTTCCCCCTAACTATAACACTTATAGCGTCGCCCGATACCGTTCTGTATGCACAGCATACTCTTAGGGATGTTCTTCTGTGCACAGCGTTTATCTTTCTCATGTACGAATTTATTGTTGTTGCCGGTGCCCATATAGGGGCTGCGTACATGAGTATTGACTTGCTCACTGTCGCAAGCAAGTTCCTTGTTGGCTGCCTGGGCCCTCCAATATTTGGCATTAGCCGGGATATTACGGCAACCGCCCTATTGGCCTTCGCGCTTGTGTGGATCAGGTGCTCTCTAAAGTTGAGCATATGATCAAGCAGTACCCCTAGGTAGTTTATGAAAGGCTTCGAATCGATGCTGTGTTCTCCTACCTGTATGGTCAGGCGCTCGACTTTCTTGCGGCTGCTAATGAGGACAGCCTCCGTTTTTGATCTGCTAATTCCAGACCTGATGAACGAAGCCATATCTTCACGTCGTTGATGGTGCTGTTGCAGTTTTGTGTCACCTCCTCTAGGGTTTTGGCCACTACTACTTCAAAATAGCTTAAGTAAGGGTATGAAATTAATGATTTGAGCATGAATGAGGAAGAGTATTTTCAGTGGTTATACTTCTTTACTATGATTTTATAAGAACTTAAACTAATTTTCAGAATTAACTACGTAGTTAACTACATACCCTTCTTTTTTATTAACTACACAATTATCTAATCATATATTTTATTGGACTTTGCAGAGTTTAAATGGTTCTCTTGATAATATTTCTTACGAAGACGAAGAAGAGGAGGTAGATAACGACATTTCAAGTTCGAACTCAGTCGATGAGGATGACAATGCAGTTTCAACAATTCCAGATAATACAGCGCACGATACTGTTAAAGTCGTTCCAGCCGAAATACCTTCACAAACAAATGAACACGAAATCGATGAAAGTGATTCTGATGGTAGCAGTGAGCCAGGCATCACGATAACTCCTAATCATTGCAAATCCTTGCCTGGAAGCCTAGCTAATATTTCTTTAAGACAAGCACCAATAAAAGTATTTAAGAAATGTAACCAAGCCGAACAACCCTTGTCTGATCACTCAGAGATCGAATTCAATGTTACAAGCCGAACTCCGACTAGTTTTAATTCAGATAACCATGCCTTCCATATGGATATAATGCAAAATCGCACACGTTCAAGTGGCAGTATTCCAGCGCCAAGGTAACGAAACTGCTTAAAAATCTGATTTTTGTTATTATTTTCGTTCGCAGGTCTAGAAATGCCAATAGGAAGAGTCTTAGTTTTTCAAATGAACGGATGCGAGAAATAGAGCGGCATAATCAGATTTTACTAAAGAAAATTCTAACTCAAAAGCCGAGGAAAGAAATTGTATTGCACACCTTAAAGTATCTGAATCCAAGTAACATCGTTTCCTTTTTTTGCTTTATAACAGGTTCAAGTGCCTATTAACCGCACAACAAGTTCTGCTGTAAACAGGAAGAAACAGCAGCGTCAAATCGATATGGATAATCAAGTTTTAAAAAGAAAAATTGAAGCCATTTCAATGCGTCGTCATAATAATAATTTTTATCAGTAATACATGAATAGTAGTGTGGCCACACAAAAAAATTATATTTTTATACATTGTGCATTAAATAGAAGAATTATGTTTGGTAACAGCATGCTTACTTACTTACTTAGGTGGCGCTAAAGTTCGGGGTGAACCTGGGCCTCCACTAACAAGTCTCTTCAGTTAACCCGGTCCTTAGCTAACTGCCTGCAGTTGCCCGGTTGACATCCTCTTCTACTTGCGCGCGAAACCTAAAGTCTTCCTCTACTGCGCTGTTTCTCCGGGTTAGATTCGAATACTCTACGGGCCGGAGCAGTTGTGTCCATCCGCTCCACATGTTCTAGCCATCTTAGACGACTAATGCGCAATTTTTTGACAAGGTCGATGTCGCAGTACAGTTTGTATAGTTCGTCGTTCAATCTCCTCCAAAGCTCAACGCAAACGGGACCGAAAATTTTACGATAGGTTCCAAGCATCAGCGCCATAAAGCAGGATTGGGATGATCAAGGTCTTATACAGAGTCTCCTTAGTTGTTCGGGATAGGCTTTTACTACACAATTGCCGTCTCAGCCCAAAAAAACAGCGATTGACAAGAGTTATTCTTCGTTTGAGTTTTGCTGAGATCTGATGATCAGAATCAGAACCTAGGTAGACAAAGTTCATTACTACCTCAAAGTTATAGCTGTCGATTGTGACGTTCTGTCCAATTCATTGATGTTGAGTGTCCCTTCGTGCTGACAACACATACATACTTGGTTTTGCCTGTCGCCAGACCCTTTTTGGCAGCTTTCGCTTCAATACTAGCGAATGGACCGATGACACTCCGCTGGTTTCTGCCAATATTAATACCAATAGTAAAATTGTCGGCATACGCTAGTAGTTGCACTTTTAAAAGATTTTGCCTCCGGTGTTGGCTTGTGAGTTTCGCACAATCCTTTCAAGTATGATGTTGAAAAAATTACATGCCATCAAAGGTCTCGGTGACATCGTTACCGAACTTGATGGAGCAACGAGGGTTCTCCATCACCATCCTGCACAGGTGAACGAGTTTGGCATGGATGCTAAAAACAGACATGACTCTGTATAGCTCGTCTCTATAAATGCTGTCATACATATGCGGCCTTGAAATCAATAAAAAAAAGGTTGGTTATCGATTTGGACTTCTTGAGGTTTATCTAGGATCTGTCGAAGTGTGCAAATTTGATCAACCTTGGACTTTCCTGGCCTGAAACCACACTGATAGGAGCCGATCAGGGTGGTGACGAAGGGTTTAAGGCGTTCACACGGTACGGCAAAAAAGATCTTGTACGCGATGGTAATTGGTGGGCAATTCAGGGGATCTCCTTTCTTGTGGATCGTACAAACGACACTGAGATTCTATTCATCATACACTCGTCTGACCAAATCTTAAAAATGAGTTGGTGTATGATCTCTACCAACTCACGTCCAGCTACTTTGAACAACACGGCCTGTATGCCATGAGGTCCAGCAGCCTTGTTGGATTTAAGCTTAGATATTGCTATCCTAACTTCGTTTTGATCTGGTGGACGGAAATTTTATCTATGGTCATCTATGTTGAATGGGTCATTCTGCTTGTTAACGCGATATTGGTCTTAGCCGCCGTTATACACTCTGAAGAAGAAATTTTTCCATATTCTTAGCACCGACTATGATTCTACTACTACATGCTTTTGTACGGGTCTTGTTGGCTTGACACGTTCTTTACTTCTTGGTATAACTTCTACACATTATTCCTTTGGCTCTCAATATCTTCGATCGTACGCTTCTTATGCTCTTTTTTCTTCTTTCGGAGAAGCCGATGTTCTTTCTATTGTGGTAGAGTCATCCTTATCCGAGGTTTATGTGGGTTCGGATCTTGCATTTTCCGTGGTCGGGAAATTACCCCTACGCACAGGCCTCAACCTGGAGGACCAGTTCACTTTGGTAACGGTATATGTGATGTTTTATCAGTTGGCCTTAGTTATAGCAAACTTCTATATGGGTGCCAGTGTAATTATCCGACTAAAAATGGTTTCTAAAAGAGATGCTCTGTCACCCGATTTCTTCAAATTATTTGGTGAGCGTCCACGCATATTACATCCACAATTATTTGGCGCTCCTAGTTAGCCGTTGTAGAGTCATTCAGGGCAATTAACAGAAAGGCTTTGTTTAATTTGCTGTCGATAAGGATACAAACGTCTATACACCGCTTAGGATAATCTGTCACTATCGGCAGCTACAATAGCGAGGTAGTCAAAGAGTTCACCTACCTCGGAGTAAATGTTAACTCTTCGAACGACACCTTCCAGTAGATCCGGCGAAGAATCAGCCTAACAAATCGCTCCTACTTAAGTTTGGTAAAAGAAAATGTGCTGTGCTACAGTACATTGATCCTGCCAGTCCTAATATATGGCTCTGAATGATGGACGCTAAGCAAAAAACCAGAGCAGAACTCGGTGAGGAAGGTGAATGAAGGAGAAGAATTATCCGCGAACTTTATGAAATTTACCAAATTTAGAAATAGTCTGGAAGATCAAACCTCGTCGACTTCATTAGTTTTTCCATATCGGGTGAATGGACGGCAACGCTCCAGCCAAGAGAATCTTCGGATACTAGCACTCAGGTTCGAGACGACAAGGAAGACCAAAACTCCGTTATAAGGATCAAACAATTATGGATGCTAGCTGAAGGGGATTGAAGGCTGTAGTCCCTCATGGAGAGATTCTTTACGGGTCGTAAGTAAATAAGTAAGTTGCTGGCCCAAACAATGTGTTAGGCGTTCAGTTCGTTAGTTTTTCAAACAATCGCAATCTAGTGAAGAATGTGGTTTTATTGAGTAAATATCTTAAACAACTATGACTACGACCGGCGAATAGTTTCCGAAAAAGTCTACTTAGTGCTGAAAGCCGAACAGTTTGCAACCTCTCCTTTAAAATAGTAAAATTAAACATCTGGATTAGCAAATTATTACGAAAATCTACCACATACTCAAGTCTTAAATAAGCATATCGTACGAGCATATTCACAAAATACCTTTGAGTAGGAAAAAATATATATATATTTATGTATCTATCTATCTACTAGTTAGCGATAAATAGTCGCGAACTGCGATATAAAACATATGGTACACCTCCTTTTAAGATTTGAATCTGCTATTTATCAAAAAAGGCTAAAAATAATTTAGCGCTATTGTAAACAGTAAAATAGTACGATCTGTGAAAAAAAACTTTCAAAAATCATTTCGTGCGTTTGGTTTTTGTTTTTATTGAAATATTTTTTTTAATTATAAAAATAAAAAATTCGTTACAAAATGAAATCACTTGTGGAATTTATCCATCAACTTCTTTACAGCTTCTAAATTGCCAC
Source organism: Xylota sylvarum (assembly GCA_905220385.1). Taxonomy (NCBI): domain Eukaryota; kingdom Metazoa; phylum Arthropoda; class Insecta; order Diptera; family Syrphidae; genus Xylota; species Xylota sylvarum. Next base: position 63,029,580 of record LR999958.1, on the reverse strand, counting down.
TAATTTGAACTTTGTCCTATAAATTAAAGAAAAATGTATAAATCATCATATAATTCATAAATTAAACTCAATAACTCACCTTAGATAGCAATTCTTCGTAGGGAACTTGCTTTGTTGCCCACAAGAAGAAGTCTTCGTCTCCAACGGTTATTTCACCATCGGGATTCTCAACAGTTCCTTCATAGAACTTAAGATCCTTCAAGTCAAGAACTATTATAAAACACATAATATGCAGTTGTTTACATTTTCCATTCATATATTATTTTGGAAAATATTATATCTTACCGAAACTCTTCAAAAGAGTGCCATCAGTCTTGTTGAAATTAAATTGAAAAATCAAAAATGTTGTTCGCTTTGATGGATCAATCGACTTCAACTTGGCTTCGATTTTTTCGATGATAGGTTGGCTATGCATTTTGTGTGTGTTCTTCTATTGGAAGGTGCTCTCACGTTGAATGATTCCCGAATACTGAAATACCAGGAGTGCTAGTTGAATGGATTATGCGTTTGCTTTATTTGCTTGGTACTTGGTATACGCTACTCAAAGACAGTCAATGCAAATGATGACAAATTGAAGGCAATTAAAAGAATTGAATTGGAAATACCTAGTGGCTTAATTAAATACAATTGTAAGGTGGATGATGAACTCTACACCGGTATACTGAAAATGATTAGATGGACGCTTATCGGGCTTGTAACATATATCATTAGAAGTCTTTTACCTTATCGAATCTTTTCGTATCAATTTACGTATGGGTGTATTTATAATTTCTCAATCCGAAGTTATCTTTTTTTTTTTGTATACTTGAGGTTATATCAATGGTGATTTGATTTATTGCGAAAACAATGATAAGACATACTGTAAAACTGTGCACTTTATCAACGGGTCTACGTACAGTCCATAGTTGCTAGGTTTCTTCATGCAGCAGTGACAAGCGTATAATTCAAAAGATTATCTATTAGATCTGAAATCGAAGAATGACTTTTTCAATCAATTTCTTACTCATTTGAACTGTAAATTGAGATTTGCTATTCTGATAGAATTAAATGGAAATTGTAGAATAATAAGAATATACCAGTGGGTATACCTTATCAAGTAAAAATTATTATGTATTATGTATTGGATCGATTGAAGTAACGGTTTTTGTTTTTTCTTTAAATGTGTACATAATAGGTACATACATCTTTAAGAGTGTTGTCACTTTTTATTAAATGATTATGTTATATGTATTTGCTTTTCTAAAAGCGTTCGCTACTAGCTCCTGCTTTAAGTTTAGTTACAGATCGTCTCCTTAATTTCTTTTTCTGGGTAATTATATTTATGAAGTCCACTTCCTATCTTATCCCCGAAGTGGATTTCTGATTTTGGAAGATTCGGACCGTCGTCCTAGGGGTATAAAATGTAACTGGTCCTCCAGATTCGGGGTTGTGCGTGGGGGTAACTTCCATAGCACGGTAAAACACTTTAGTTCCGAAATCCTATCACAAGCCTCGGAAAAGGATGGATGAGATTGCAAAACGAAAAAAGGATAACGACGTTCGGGTCTTCGGACCATGAACTTACGCATAAAGCATAGCCTACACGGTTTTAGGGTAATTGATTTTGCTGCGCGACGTAATGTTACTATAGCTAGCACACGGTTTCCTCACCTCAACATTCATAAGGGAACATGGCAGTCACCAGATCATCGAACCATCAACCACATTGATCATGTTGCGATCGACCTAAGGCACTTCTCCAGTATCCTAGATGTCCATTTCGAGCGGCCAACATAGACGCGGACCGCTATCTAGTCAAGGTACGTTTACGGATATCTCAAATGCCTCAATTACGGGAAAATACTGAGAGGAGATCTAACGTTAAACGGCTGCAATCGCAACAAACCGCCAGAATCTTTGCCGATCGCGTATCCCTCAACCTCTCGAGAATTTCTATGCAGCCAGCATCAAATGCTGAAGATCAGAGGCATCGTTGCCAAGAAGCCATCATAAATGCCACAACCCGCACGAAACACCTGGTTTGATGAAGAGTGCCACCAAGCACATGAAGCAAAACCATTCGCCTATGAAGCGGCACTGTACAGGAGGACGAAAGCGGCTCAAGAGCTCTACGAACAAAAGAGAAGGGAAGAACATCGGCTTCTCAGGAAGAAAAAGAGCACGAGAAGCGAACCTGGACGATGAACCAAGTTTCCGTCCACCCGACCAGAATGGCGTGAGGATAGCAATATCCAAACTTAAGTCCTACCATCCGAGCTATTTAAGGCAGCGGGCGATGACTTGGTGGAGAGCATGCACTAATTCATTTCCAAGACTTGGTCGGAGGAAAGAATGTAAAAGAAAGGAGACCCTTTACACTGTGCCGACTATAGAGACACTTGTCAACGAGCTTATTGACTCCCGTCAGTGACTCCCAATAAGTCCACAACCGACCAAATATTCACACTACGGCAGATCCATGAGAAAGCCCAAGAAGTTCAGAATACCATCTTTTCATCGATTTATAGAGACGAGCTATAAAGAGCCATGTCTAGTTTTGGCATCCCTGCCAAACTCGTCATATTGTGCAGAATGACGATGGAGAACGCTCGCTGATCCATAAAAGTCGGAAACAATCTCGCCGAGACGTTAAAAAAGCATTCAGATAAGGTTATGCGCTGTCGTACCAGCCAAGAATACCAAGAATCATCTTCATTTTCAAGACCAATCAATACAAATCGTTCTATTTTTGCTAATTTCGAGTTTATTTGTATAAAAACAACCTTCTTTATATATCCTTCTTAACCAATCGAGTCCAGCAGTTAACGTGGTCGATCCTATTGTTGAGGTTATCGATCAGGTCAATAGTATTTGCAATGTACGGATTATGGTCTAAATATGAAGTCATTTAGAGCATAACATCTCCCACTTTCTCTTATTGAAGAAGGACCAGAATAGGTTCTCCAACTCAGCACTTGCTTTATGAAACGCTGGTCTAAAGAGTTGTGGGATCTGTGTGATACTGAAACCCTTTGCGTTTTGTGGGTATACTCTTTAACTCAAATACACGGAACCTAAGCTCTGTGGCTGTCTTTTGTCTTGCCTCTCATCGCACTAACTATGCTTACCACGAAAGGAATCTCAAAATCACAAATTCTTTTTTTGGAATGCCTTATACACCATTGCAATCCATTCTCCTGATTAAATCTTCCCCAGATATTTTGTCTTCCACTCCGTTCCATGTATTTGAAATATTTTCAAATTTAGGTAGTTTACTTCTATAATTTTTTAATGTTAATTTGAAGGTGGTTGCCCATACACGCGTCTTGCAGTCCTGTAATTAAAGGCCAAACAAAACATGCCTGGTGTCATGAAAAAGTCAAAAATAAAAAGAAAGCTATTAGGAGGATTCCTCTTTTCTTTCAATCTATAGAAATTCGGATACATCGCCATTGGTTATGCTGATGGCTTGGTAACGCTTATCGAACATATCATCAACAGAGGCATCACAGTATTCGTGATGTACTCGTAAAATATAGAAAGATAAAAATATTGAACAACGAAAACTGGTGATGGTGCACCATTACAGGACCTCAGAAGTCTAGTCTTGTTCACTTACGGATCCAAAATGTAATCTGGAGTTGGAATTGGGATTTTTGGACCCAATACCAAAGTCTCGATACCTTTTTGGAACGGGTCCCACTGTGTTCCAGGTTGAAATCCATGCCATTGAGATCTGCGTTATTTTAAATCTTCGGAAATACAACGTCGTCCAACTCAGTTAGTTAAATGTCAGGTTAATTCTGCTACGATGCACTACAATCACTTTCTAGTCATAACAGGGTAAAACTTGGTTGGGTCCCTGGTCACAAGGAAATTTTAGGAAACGAATCTGCAGATGAACTAGCTAGGGGTGGCTCAGAGTCTGGGTTCATAGGACCAGAAGTTTAGTGTGGTGTCAACTGGCCTGCTGCGACTTACTTACTTACTCAACCAACAAGCCTCTCCAGCTAGCTCGATCTTTAGCCAGCTACCTCCAGTTTCGCACAAAAAGTTGGTTGAAGTCCCTTTACACTTAAGCGCTCCACCTTAGGTGAGGTCTTCGCCACCTTAGGCATTGTCTTATATTATTCGACATTTTTTGGTAAAAATTTTAACAGAAACGGTTTAAACAATGTTGTGTAGAGTTATTTTGCCATGAATTAGAACAAAATATATATACACCCCTGCACTGGACATTCGAGTATCGAATGATAATGGAGATATCGTTGTGTCAAAATTGACAACTAATTTCTCGCGGCGGGTGAGGAATCAAAACAAAACGTTTATTTGATATATTCTTTAGATTTGGTTTAATCTCCTAAAACTTGTAAAAATGGTAAGTTTTTTGTTTGTGCCTTACATTATAATACTAGAACGATTTCTTACCAATAATCTTAAATTTTTTATTAAAAATTTCAACCTTTAGGCGAGAAATGCAGAAAAGGCTATGTAAGTAACAAGTTGATGTGAACATTTTTGGATTAAAACTACTGAATTAGTTGTTTTCTTATTATTTAGGACAACACTTGCTCGGTGGAGAGCTGCAAAAGAAGCAGAAACCGGTGCAAAAGACAGACGCCCGTATCTGGCCTCAGAATGCACAGAATTACCAAAGTGCGAAAAATACCGACTGGAAATAATCCGGGAGATTTCCAAGAAAGTGGCTCAGATTCAAAACGGTAACAGAGCGCAGTGTTGAGCCAAGCCAATAGAAACTAATTAATTTTTTTGTTTTCACAGCTGGTTTGGGTGAATTTCGTATCAGGGATCTCAACGATGAGATAAACAAACTATTACGAGAGAAGCGTCATTGGGAAAATCAAATCTCGGCTTTGGGTGGACCACATTATCGTCGCTATGGTCCAAAAATGTTTGACGCCGAGGGTCGTGAAGTACCAGGCAATAGGGGTTACAAGTATTTTGGTGCTGCCAAAGATCTTCCAGGTGTGAGGGAGCTTTTCGAACAGGAACCTCCAGCTCCACAAAGAAAAACACGAGCAGAACTTATGAAAGATATTGACGCGGAATACTATGGATACCGTGATGATGACGATGGAATACTTATACCACTTGAAGAGAAAACCGAAAAATTGGCAATACAGCGTGCGATCTTGGAATGGAAAGAAAAAATGGCAAACAATGAGAGAATAGACGATGACGAAGAAGACATTTATCCTGTGTCCGCGCCAGCAGAAGATAAAAGTGAGAACCAGCCTAGAGATACTAGTGACCCGATGGAGTTTTTGGCACCCAGATTCACAGCACATGTTCCAGTTCCAACGCAGAAAGATATTGAATCGGCATTGCTACGAAAACGAAAACAGGAGCTTTTAGAAAAGTATGGTGGAGGTGAATGAATAACTGAAATAAATGAAGCTTAAGCAAGTTGCGTAAGTTTATTTAACTAAACCTGAAGATTCTCTTCTGAGCACCGGAGATTTTGCTCAAATTTCTTCGCTCAAGGCCAGTAATTCGAGGCATACATAAGCGCGAGTCTAGCCAGTGTGGTGTACATTTTCTCTTGATATTTTCTCTCGATATATTTTACTGTCGCAGAGGACGTCCGAGATTGAACGGCAACTTTGCCACCCGCATTTGATGGTCCCTGCACTACCAACGTTCAAGCACAGATACTTGAAGCTCTCAGTTTGGCTTATGAGTTCTTCTTCGAATTGGGGTTGAATTATTTCCGCTGCAAAGTTGTATGCTATCGATTCGGTCTCGGTCCGGCTAATCGGTAGTTCGTGGGACTCTAGCGTTGATACTCAGGGATCAAGTTATTTCTGCAGGTGTGTGAGATCGGGTTATAGAAGACCAATACCATCGGGATAGAGGAGGGTCCACGGAATGTCCTTTTGTATTTATTTCTTTATTTGTTTATAGTTTTTGAGGATAAATGGAGGAATTTAATCGTGACCATATGAAAAGGAGTAATCTAGGAGTAAACTTATTAAGAAGATCGATTGTAATTATTTGATAAGGGATGAGATAGTTAAACGAGGGAATGGCTTTGGAAAAATTTCGCGAAGGTATTACAAATATCAATTAATTTCTTTCATAGCACATAATGCAAACTAGACAGTATTTTTCCTTCTAGTGTTAACGAAATTCCAAAGTTTCCTTGAATTCAATCGTATATCATTGCCAACATCAATAATAAAGCTTGCTGTTTTTAATACAGCTTTTAATTTATTTCTAAGCAATGAATATTTAAAATAATCGTTAGAACAGGATGACCGTTTGAATTTTTTAAAGACTTCGTTTTTTAAATTGCGTAATTTTTTTACCTTGCTTTTAAACTATGAGGGGCTACGCCTTTCATTATTTATAACTTTCTTTGAAGTAGACAAGTCGATACAGCTTCACTCGTAAGATACTCCATAACTAGGTTGAAAAGCAATACGCTCAGAGTTGATCCTTGATAGACTCCAGAGATGATCTTCACAATATCTACTGGCATAACAGGATACTGGCAATTTTTTTACCGAATATGTATGTACAACCAATAAATCAAGACGGCTATAAAAGTATTGTTTAGACGCTTCTGCGACTACATGTCTGATACAGCATTAGGAAACCGTCTACACAAAATTCTTACCTCTGACCGGACCATGTCTTTGGGATCACTTAAGGAAGGAGGATGGAGGATGGAGTCAAACACTAACAAAGAAAGATATCTTGTAGCTCTTAATTATAATAATGTCAAGCAGAGGTGATTGAACAACTGCGAAATGCATGGGTAAGGCTGCCGGAGAAGATGGCATATTTCCAGGACTACTTCAACAGAGAGCTGAAGTCATAGCTTCCAATCTTGCCAAGATGTTTAGCTGTAGCTTATCGCTCGGACACTTACCGGCCGAACTGCAGGATGTTCACCGGTCTTGGTGAAAGTAAACAAATCTTATTTTATATAGTATGTACATACGTATTTATTACATTTCAAAAGTATTTAAATGTATAGTATTAAAAATGTATTTCAAAATTAAGGAAGGAAGTACGTACGTCTTGTTTTGCATGAACAGAATTGTTTTATGAAAAAATCTGTAACGCAGTCAGCGTCTGGAGATTCACTGCCTACACGAGAAATGCCCATCATTTCGAAAAGGTTATCATCCACAAAATATTTCACTTTTGCTTCGAATTCAGCGTCATTTGGCTTAGTCTTGTAAACTACCAAATAATTTTTAAAACTCTCGTTATTTGGTACAGTGTAATTTAGTACCATTGTTATGCTCCTCAGGGAGTGCTCTTTACACAACTCTCTGAATTTACCATCCTTATAATTGGCTACGATTTCATTTAATTTTCTGATAGTGAACTTTACCATTTTTTTGACTATATGTGAGCGCTTATTAATAAAAGTCAGTGGCGAGCAAGTACACCACAGTTCGGGAATTGCCGCATCAGCACACGATCGGCTTTCTGGGACAGGTTTTAGCAGAGATTGGCAATTTGGACAATCATGGGTATGTGGCAGATTCTCAGAATAACCCGAAATTTCCAGAATATGCTTTAGCGTCATGTGCAGATCGTATGGAGATGTTAGACGGTTATTATTCATGCGTAGAACTTTTACAAAATCTGGACGAGTGTATCTTAGCCATGGAGGTAACCAAATAAACAAAAATGGGTTTCGATCCTCAAAGAAGCCAGATACTGTTCTTCTGGTTGGGCCCCACCTAATTCCATGATCGCTAAAAAATATTACAACTGACCGCTCAAGAACGCCGCGGTGCGCAAATTTTCTCAAATACCCGACAAAACTATCATCCATCGATGATGCATCGTTTACATCTTCGTGGCAAGTATTTGTCCAAAAGAGGCCAAAGTAGGCGTCGTTGCTATATCGAGCATCGAGTTCGAGGGCATAGTCATAAACATAAAATGCTTCCGGCTTAGTACCTAGGCAATATGGGAAAAAAGTTCTTTTTGTAATAGGTAGCTTAGTTTCCGCACCTACAATGAATGGCCGGAAGTAATGATCAACTGGTGAATTGTTAAATCCTTCCTTATAATGATTAAATGTACTCAATTTAGCAGTATCTTCGGCGTAGGCGGTTACATACCCATGCTCCTTAAATGTTTTCCATATAAAGGGACACCGGTCTAGACCACCAATCTCGGTTGCGTTGCATTGTTCCGCCACAGTGCTTTCATTGAATCCTGTTAATATAGCCATCAGATTGGGAAAAGTATTAACTCCCATTTTAGTGTAGCCACTCATTTCAAACCAATCATTATCGTATAGGTACTGGGCAGTTTTTGGCATTGCACGTATAAGGTTTACCCGTGAAACGGCATCGATTCCAAGCAAAATCACATTTAAACGTTTCTGCGTGTCGTTCCTTTTCCAATCATTGATGAGTTTACGAAGCTCATCACGTTCCGGCATCATTGAATAACCATTGTTGTAGACCAGCTTGTTTCCATGTCTACACCTGACTAATATATGCTCGGTATCTACCGTTAGGGCGACTGGATTAGTAAACCTGAAGCAGGTACTATACTCTACTTCACTATCAGTTTTTCGCTTAATCACCATGTAACAACAAGTCAGATGTTTTCTATCGTCGGTACTTAAATTGTCCACTTCTTCTTCATTCATTGAAAGTATATACTTATTCAAGATGGTATTGAAAATGACTCGTGTAAGGGATATGGTCGAAGGACATTCTACAAATTTTTTTCGTTTAATGAGCGTTGTTACGTCTGGAGAATATGGATCGATATCGGGCATTTTGCAATTATCACTCCAAACCAGATATCCCGTCTGGATAGACCCATTTGGAAATCGAATAACTGGTATCCTTTCGATATTTGTATTCATGTATCGTACGAGGAAGAAAAGTAGTACTGTTAGGAAAATAATTGCTCGTTTCTTTCTGTAAATGTTTCCTAATAGCCTTTTTATAATGTGTATGTTCCTGGGTTTGCTGTTATCAAAATTAAAAACGACATCTTTTTTGTCTTCATTTTCGATGTGGCTTGAGGAATCCTAGAGGAAAAAATTCAAATCAATTGATTTAGTTACGAACGATAGTTACGAACAGATCTAACCTTTATTTCCATTAAATATTGGAAGAGTTAAGTTATTATACAGCAAGAGACAGACAGACTGACAAAATAATCTAATATTAATGCTCAACATGCTCACATTTTAAATTACACAGTGCTCCATATTTTCAAGCACAGTGGTGGAACGTAGAATAAGTTATTACGCACTTATTAAGGTGGTTCAGAGAGAACTAGGGACCCAATCCAAAAGCCCTTGTACCTAGCTTAGGCAAGTGATTTCTCTGCGAGCTACAGCCCGCTATAAATTATGTGTACACATGGCTGAACCATCTCAAACAACAAATGCATAGTTTTTAGACTCGTATATGTACATAGGTAAGTAAAAGTGGCAGTTTTAAGGTTCCACGATGAGGCTTAATTAGGACTTTTGTGCCATTTTAACTGCTGAAGCACAATGATTCTCTAAAAATTCGTCCACAATGAAGTCATATACTTATGTCATTTTAAATACCAACTGAATTGAAAATGTGTTTATTAAATTTAAATGAAATTAATTGAATTAATTCAAAATAAATTAGTTGAAAAGCGGATGTGGTAGATTCCACAATATTTCACTGATTTAATAATTTTTTAGGTTCGCTGCTAGTACTATTTTTCAGGCTCGTCGCGCGACAAATATTGAAAGTCGCTCAACTCATACGACAAAGCTACGACTACGACAGGGATTCATTGTACCTATTCACTTTCATTCATTTATGTGTATTTCCACTTTTGACAGGATGCACGAACGCGACTACGACAGCGATATCTGTGTTCCAGCAGTTACACCACACCTCACGCGAGCTGATTGTCAATGTGGTTGCGAAAACTTAGAAGGAGGGAGCGGAAATTCTCCACAGCCATCCTGTGGCATTCAGGAAACTGACTAGTTCGTTGATGTTTTGCTCCGTGCTCCCGTTAAGATTGTCGAAGAAGGTTATACTTAGTATGCGATGTCTGGCTCTGCCTAGAGTTGAACACTCACAGCGGTAACCTGTATTAAACACGTTGAGTGCCATATGAGACCAAAGTAGTCTCACAAAAATTTGGATCTCCTCTGCCGCGCGAGACCATTGTGTCACCGCAAAATAATAACGGTAGAATTCAAGTATAAAAGAGCAAATAAAAATTTCTAAAATCAATTTCCGTTTATAATACCTAAAGTCTAAATGTTAATACAAAAAAATGAGGTGGCTTGTGGGAACTTTTTTTCGGATTGTATGGTAGCACTCAACGTGTTAATTGCTATGATCCTTGCAATGTCTGTGCGAGTTCTGTTTTGCAGATCTTGTGTTCGGGACCAGTTGTAGTTGGGCCATATCTGCCTTGATATGATGCAAATTTGCAACCTGTAACACCTGGTGTTCGCACCTGATAGAAAGTGCGAAAGATCGTGAAAGATTGTCAACCGCCCTCTTAGACTAGCAATGAGTCCATTGTGCCCTTCCCCTCTATGTTACTGTGCCACGGCGCACAGAGGAGACTGATCTTAAAGCGATGCCCTAATGAAGTGAGTTCCTCTTTGCACTGGTGGAATCACCAGCTAAGAAGATGTCGAATTCGATGCTAAGGCCTTGGTGATAGCCTGATAGCCTGTCAATAAGTATGGTTCCATATTCTAGGCACTAGGTAGTCAAACGTTTCTGATTGGTCGAGAGATTCAGATTTGACTGCAGAGTAAGGCATTTTTTGAGGTAGTAGACTGGATTTGAAGGTAAAAAAATTCTCCCTACATTTTAAGTCATCTAAAAAAACAGCTGATCGGTTAGTATTTCATTTAAGTGAATTAGGTTGAAGTGATCTACGATTCGAGGCAACCAGACGATATCAATTGTTCAATGCGTGAATTGTTTTAATTTTTTTACATTAAAACCCAAGTTGTAAGTGGAGTCGAAATTCTTTCAAGAAATAAAGAAACCTTGTTCTCTTTGTTGGCGATTTTTCGCACTTAAGCATTCTTTAGTTTTCCTTTAAATACAAATAAAGTTATCACTAAGATGCTTTGAAAACACAGTCCATAATTTATCGAAAGTAAAATCGGGAAGTGGAATGATAGTTATGGCACATGAAATGTCATCTACTTTTTAAGTTAATTTTTCATTCCATATGTTAGGCCTTACCTCAAAAAGTAGGCCTAAAATATGAAACGCGCCCAATCTTTTGGATAGATGCAGGGTTGTCTTTCTGCCAGCATTTCAGCGTGGTAGACACTGGATGAATCTGGGAGCCACGTCACTTGGAGACATGTCATTTTCGTAGTTTTTTTCTATTGCACTGTTGTACTTTACTGTTGTGAGTTAGTTCTGGTTTTTGTGTACTTCGTCATTTTATTTATACGTCAATAAACCTCGGCGTGTCTAAAGACAATGTATTGGTTAATTGTAGACAATCTGAATATCTAAATATTTGGTCTTAACAAAATTGTTCAATTGCATGTAAAATAGTGTAATTATGAAAAAATGCTTGTGGCAGCGGATGGGTTTAAAAAATTGTTAGACTTGTACTGCTTCTCTTTCTGAAAAGCACAAATATGAAATTTCATTCTCCTAGCTGAAAATTTAAGGCCCAAAAAGTGGTGATATATGGACGGACAGGCAATCGTCTTCGCCATTAATACTGATCACGAATACATATATATATATATGTATGTATATATACTTTATAAGGTCTATCTCGATTATTTCTCTATGTCATGAACTACGAGTATGTATCATACTCTTTAACATATTACAATAAAATACTTCTAAATAAGAAAAATTAAAAATATTTTTGACTATTTTTGGGATTTATTTAAAGAAAAATTACATATTTGTTTAGATTATTTCATAACAAAAATGTTGATATATACACACATATATATGTATACATATCTTTTTCGGACATTTTCTGTGAGAAAAGTAATATCATAAAAAATATTGTTTGTTTGCTTTCGGGATAACGTTCAGTGGAGACCATTGCACAAGCTAGTTGTATGTTAGTACAAATAGAAATAGAATTTGTATGAAGCAGGTATGTATATCATCTAGTTTCAGATAAATTTGTCAGTCTATTACCTGAATATCTAAATATCTGTTTGATGGAAATCAAGGATAATTCTTTTGGAAACCATTGGGTAACCGTATTCTATTGATGTAGTTCAAATGTGGTTTACTCACCTAAATAAGTAATAGCTTATTCTGTGTACGTTCCATCACTGTGCTTGCAAATGTGCATTAATATCAGATTATTTTGTCAGTCTGTCTGTCTCTTGCTGTATAATAACTTAACTCTTCCAATATTTAATGGAAATAAAGGTTAGATCTGTTCGTAACGGTCGGTCGTTGGTAACTAAAGCAATTGATTTGAATTTTTTCCTCTAGGATTCCTCAAGCCACATCGAAAATGAAGACAAAAAAGATTTCCCTTTTATCTTTGATAAGAACAAACCCAGAAACATAAGGCTATTAGGAAACATTTACAGAAAGAAACGAGCAATTATTTTTTTCACAGTACTCCTTTTCTTCCTCGTACGATACATGAATACAAATATCGAAAGGATACCAGTTATTCGCTTTCCAAATGTGACTATCTTCAAGGGATATCTGGTCTGGAGTGATAAATGCAAAATGCCCGATATCGATCCGAATTCCTCAGAAGTCATGACTTTTATTGAACGAAAAAAATTTGTAGAATGTCCTTCGACCATATCCCTTACACGAGTCGTTTTCAACACCACCGTGAACAAGTATGTACTTTCAATGAATGAAGAAAACGTGAATAATTTGATCGCTGAAGAGCAACTTACTCTCATTTGTTGCTACAAGGTGATTACGAGAGTATATGATGATGAAGTAGTCTATAGTAGCTGCTTCAAGTTCAAAGAGCCGGTGACACTATCGGTGGATACCGAGCATATATTGGTACGGTGTATAGTCGGAAACACGCCGGTCCACTACAATGGGTATACAATGATGCCGGAACGTGTTGAACTTCGTAAACTCATCGATGATTGGAAAAGGAATGACAAGCAGAAACGTTTAAATGTGATTTTGCTTGGAATCGATTCTATTTCACGGGTAAATCTTAAACGCGCAATGCCAATAACCGCTCAGTTCCTCTATGATAACGATTGGCTTGAAATGAGTGGCTATAATAAAATGGGACCTAACACTTTTACAAATTTAATGGCTATACTAACAGGATTCAGTGAAAGCACTGTACAGAAGCAATGCAACCCAACCGAGCTTGGTGGCCTACACCGGTGTCCGTTTATATGGAACACATTTAAGGAGCATGGATATGTAACCACCTACGCCGAAGATACTCCTACATTCAGTACATTTAATTATTTAAAAACAGGATTTAACAATTCACCGGTTGATTATTACTTCCGTCCATTCATATTAGGTGCGGAACGCCTGCTACCTATTACAAAGAGATCGTCGATTCGGTATTGCATAGGTTCTAAGCCGGAAGCATTTTATGTTTTCGACTATGCCCTCGAATTGGATGCTCGATATGGAAATGATAGCTACTTTGGGCTCTTTTGGACAAATACTTGTCACGGAGATATAAACGATGCTTCGTCGATGGATGATAGCTTTGTCGGCTATTTGCGAAAGTTTGCGGATCGCGGAGTTCTTGAGCGATCAGTTGTAATATTTTTTAGTGACCATGGAAGCAGGTGGGGCCCAGCAAGAAGAACAGTATCTGGCTATTTAGAGGAGCGAAGGCCCTTTTTATTTTTATGGTTACCTCCATGGTTAAGGTACACTAGTCCAGATCTTGTAAAAGCTTACGCATAAATAATAACCGGCTTACATCTCCATACGATCTGCACATGACGCTAAAGCATATTGTGGAAATTTCGGGTCATTCTGAGAATCTGCCACATGCCCAAGATTGTCCGAATTGTCAATCTCTGCTAAAACCTGTCCCAAATAGCCGATCGTGTGCTGATGCGGCAATTCCTGAGATGTGGTGCACTTGCTCGGTACTGTCTATTATTAATCAGAACTCAACTAAAGTCAAGAAAATCGCATACTTTAGTATAAAACATATAAATAAAATTTTAGCTAATTATAACTATGTTGCTTTGTGGAGGAAAAGGTGTAACTTGCTCTCCCTAGGAGAGATAGCAAGTGCACTAACTTACATTGTGCCAAACAATGCCACCAGTTTCATAAACTACGTGATAGTCTTCTGGACTGGAGAGCATAAGGCTGCCTTTGAAGCAGTAGTGAAATATTTCGTGAATACGAAAGAGATGGAAATGATAGGGATATCTCGCGTGAGCCCTGAGACTCCATACTCTTATTGGATTCGAGATTCGACTGTGAGACCATTCTGTTAATGCAATCTAATACTTTCTGAATACTGTAACTGTAAGGAGTAGCTAAATTGTTTATTTAAACTTTGAAAATGTAGTAAATATATAAATTGAAATTGTTTCTGATCAAGTACCAACACCTCAATTATGGCTGCCCGTAAGTTTATTTAATGATATAGGCGTGAGAAACCCATTCACATTTCGTTAAGTTTGTATACTTTGTTCGGTCGCTATAAAGCACGTTCTCGCCTAGATCGTTCTTTGGGGATATGTTAAGGTCTATCTAGCTCTATGATCCAGAGCTACTATTCGAGCCGCAATATGATGTGAAGACCACAGTGCGACCGGTACATGCCCTACGGCATATAAATAGTAAACAGTGCATGACGTAAGCCGGAAGTGAAAAGAGATAGGATACCTACATTTTTATGTGGTGTATAGGTTTTTGAAGCGTTTTTGATGGCTGGATGCTGTAGGAATAGGGTAGGCACTGACTGGCGTCAACCTGGCGACGTCCAGTGTTGTAACTGTTACTGCGCATCAATTGTGCTTATTTTACCTCCTAGTGGTAGCCATCGGGTACTGGTTGGTGTCCATCCGGACCCGACTTGCTAAACTTATAAGCGCGAGTGTTGACCAAGAGAAAATTGCAGCACTATAAATACGACAGCGGACGAACTCTCTCGATGGAGTCAACGGTGGCGTTAAAGCTTCAAACGGAAGCACAACACTTTATCAGGGCTACTTCGACATATTCGGAGCGCAGGCCGATAAAGATTTCCAAGAATAAGTCAGGTTTTTGGAAAAGAGATGATGGCGGATGAGCCCTTATTGGGCCAACGGCAGCGCTCATATCCCCGAAGCGGGATACTGACATCGGTTTAAAACCGGCCCCTCGTCCTAGGGGTTTCAAAAAATGGAACTGGCCCTCCAGGTTGGAGGTTGTGCCGTCGGGGTAACTTCCTTACCACGTAAAAAAAAATTTAGTTATGAGAGAGACACAAGCCTCGGATAATGGACCCCCTCATTTAATACCACGACCCGGAACGTACACGGACTATGACATAAGAGTATGCACCTGGAATGTACGTACACTGTACACTCCTGGTGCTATTCAAAAACTTGAATCTGTCCTCACGCGGTACAAGGCAGATATTACCGCGATCCAGGAGATACGATGGATAGGATCAGGTATGCAAAAACGGAAAAATTGCGACATTTATTACAGCTGCCACAAAAGACTGCACATGAGACGAATGCGGATTCGTCGTGGGAAATCGGCTACGCTCAATGATAATTGACTTTAAGCCGATCAGCGATCGCCTGGCTGTGATCCGCATCAAGGCTACATTTCAAAACATCAGCATAATATGTGCACACGCCCCTACCGACGAAGCTGAAGACTCTATCAAGGAGGAGTTTTATGACCTCCTGGACGGAGCCTACGGAGCCTGTCCGGAGTATGATGTCAAAATCATACTCGGGGACTTCAATGCCAAAATCGGTAAGGAAAACATCTTCGGCGGATTAGTTGGAAAGCACAGCCTCCACGACACGTCAACAGACAACGGCTTCCGGCTAATCGATTTTGCAGCAGCTCGTAATACGGTGATAAGTAGCACTAGGTTTCCAAGACTACGAATCCACACAGCAACCTGGCGCTCTCCAGATGGTCGAACCGCCAACCAAATCGACCACGCGCTAATAGATGCGAGGCACGCATCCAACATTCTGAATGTGCAAACGTCGACTCTGACCATTTTCTTGTTGCAGCTAAGTTCAGAGCTCGACTATCCAATGAGAAGAAGCTGCAGACCGCCCAGAAAAAGAAATTCAACGTTGGAAGCCTTAGCACGTCTGGAGTAGCCAGAGCCTACAGGGAGCGCCTGAGTGAGAGACTCTCCGCTGTGCATTCACCATCCACAAACGCCAACAATCTGTGGAACCAGTATCGCGACATCATCAAAGGGGTAGCAGAGACCACCATAGGCTACCAGCCACCACCCAAAAAGAGCCCTTGGTATGATGATGAATGCGTACGCCGGAAAAAGGTGAAATGAAATGCACACTTGCAAGCGCTCCAACGCAAAACAAGGGCAGCGAGAGAAGAGTATCGAACCAGAAGAAGGGAGGAGAAGAAGATCCTGCGTAAGAAGAAAAGGGCCCACGCAGCCTCCCAGCTCAAGGATATCGAAGAGTCCCGCGATAGGAACAACATCCGGATGTTTTTCAGGAAAGCCAAGCAACTGGCAGCTGGCTTCAAGCCCGGAACGCAGGCTCTTCGAAACAGTGAAGGAAACCTAGTCACCGAAGCACAGGGAATAGTAGATGTATTTAAGCAGCATTTCCAGCAGCTACTTAAGGGGCAGGTAGAGAGAGTGATAGGGCAAGAAGAGAACCCGCATCCAGTCAATGAAGAATCCATTCCCCCTCCTAGTTTTGAAGAGGTCGGCTCAGCTATCAAAAAGGTGAAGAACAACAAGGCCGCCGGCTCTGATGGTCTACCAGCAGAGCTTTTCAAACATGGTGGTGATGCTTTGGTAGGGTGCATGCACCAAGTCATCAACCAAGTATGGGTGGATGAAGTCATGCCCGATGACTGGACTATCAGCTCTATATGCCCCATCTTCAAGAAAGGCGATCCTATGTCTTGTAAGAACTACCGAGGCATATCCCTGCTTAATGTCGCATATAAGATCCTATCCAACGTACTGTGTGAACGTCTGAAGCCCTTCTGCAGCACACTAATTGGCACGTACCAGTGTGGCTTCCGGCCCGGCAGATCGACGATCGACCAAATTTTCACACTAAGGCAAATCCTGGAAAAGACCAACGAATTTCAAGTCGAGACTAACCATCTCTTCATCGACTTTAAAGCCGCATATGATAGCATTCATCGTCTTGAGCTCTACAAGGCGATGGCCGAATTCGGGATCCCGGCTAAACTGATCCAGCTGTGCCGCGTGACGCTGGATAACACGCGGTGCAACGTGCAATTCGGCAGCAGTTCCTCTGAACTATTCCAAACATGCACCGGATTTCGGCAAGGGGATGCGCTATCATGTGACTTCTTCAATCTTGTGCTGGAACAGATAGTGCGCAGGGCAGGTGTAAACACGGAAGGCACTATCTTCAACAAATCTGTCCAGTTGCTGGGATACGCAGACGACATCGACATCATCGGTCGCTCCCAGCGCGCCGTGTTAGAGGCTTTTACGGCAATTGAAGAAGAAGCGAAACGAGTTGGCCTTGAAGTGAATGAGGACAAAACCAAGTACATGTTGTCAACAAACAAAGAAGCATCTGTCCACCGCCTAGGACAAAACGTCACTGTTGGCAACAGTAACTTCGAAGTGGTTAAGGAGTTTACCTACCTCGGAGTAAATATCAACTCCACGAATGACAACTTAGTTGAGAGTCGACGAAAACTTACCCTAGGAAACCGCTGCTACTTCGGTTTGGCGAAACAAATGGGGTCAAAACTCCTAACTCGGAAGACGAAATGTTTGCTCTACAAAACTTTGATCCTGCCAGTTCTGCTGTATGGAGCCGAGTGTTGGACGATAAGCAGGAAAGGAGAGCAGATTTTGAACACTTTCGAAAGAAAAATTCTTCGTCGGATATTCGGTCCCGTATGCGAGGAGGGCGAATGGAGGAGAAGATATAACCGCGAACTCTATGAGCTGTACCAGGATGTGGATGTAGTCCAAAAAGCCAAAACACGTCGACTACACTGGCTCGGCCACATCGAGCGAATGGACAATAATGCTCCAGCAAAGAGGATCTTCGAATCACAGCCCCCAGGTTCGAGAATACAAGGAAGACCGAACCTCCGTTTTAAGGATCAAGCTATCGCGGATGCCAGAGCGCTTGGTCTAGATAACTGGAAGCAGCGTGCCCGGGATCGAAGAGAGTGGAAGGCTGCTGTGTCTCAGGCAGAGACTCTTCACGGGTCGGGAGCCCGTTAAGTAAGTAAGTATAGGTTTTTGAAAATCAGTATTTTTTCTCCATATGTGGGATCCGTACTGAGCGGGAAGATGTTGTTATGTGGTGTATTGGTTTTTGAAATTCAGTATTTTTTCATCATGTGTGGGATCCGTACTGAGCGGGAAGATGTTGCAAATGTTTGCAATGGCTTATAATTCACAGATCTTGCGCAATATTTTTCTTCAGGTGAATTATAGAATTATGTAGGTCCATCTTCCTTTCGTTGTCGCACTGAACTTGAGACTAATTTTTCTTCTTCCTTGATCCTTTTTTGCTGTTGGCTCCAACTGCCTCCATTGATAGTCTTTAGTCGAACATGTCCCTGTTGAGGAGTTTGTCCTTCCATTTTGGACCTCCTATTTTGAGACGAGGTACATATGCGTTTCTTTTCCATTTGATGTTGCACAGGAGAGTGCTGCTCGCAAAGGTAATGTCGATGACTGATCCTCTTCCTGCTTTACGGTACGTATTTCCATGTCCAGTGTTTACAATACTAATCTCAAGTGGTGCGAATGTTTCCAGCAGAGTACGACCTCTGGTATTGGTGCATCTGCTTTGAAGTCACCGAGTCTTCCTGCGGGCGTCTGCCACTAAGTTGTCCACTATGGTCTAGTATTGGCTGGCAGATCAGCTGTGTCATGCATAACAGGTGTAGAAATTAAATCGATACGCTTTCCCATGGATTGTGTTGCAGTTCATCCCTAAGTGCCAGGAAAGATTCTCGTTTGCTTTTCTTTATGAGTTGTTGTCTTCTTGTTAGGAATTGCTCCTGCAGAGTTTAATAGTTTTTATAGTCTTTACTTCTGACTCTCTGTTGCCGTCTACGCATTGTGAGACAATCTACATGGCACAGGTTCGAGATATAGTCATTCCACCAATGTATATGTTTTTTGCTATTTCCTTTCCTCTTACGTGGCATGGGAGCATGACATCCTCGGGATGAGGACTTCGTCGCTTCTTTGGCTTGCTCTTCTGCTGTGCCTGTTGGTATGTCCATAGTGCTAACTATACGGATCTTAGGTGCTAACGGATCCTGCAGCGTACCCATCCCACGCGCATATCTTCTCTCGTCGTCTCCTTACTTGCGGGTGACTCGCGTCCCTCCAAACTTCTCTGTGGTGCTCCTGTTGGCCAGCTGGTGATCTCGGCAACTTGCAACTACTTAGAAAGGGGTTCAGTGCCTTGTCATTGTTATTTTTGTTACTATCGTCACTCCTTTTGTTTGTATTGGTCGTATTTATTTCTAGTAGGTGTCCACTCAAAGCAGCTATCAATGTTCGCATGTGAAGTCAGTCTAGGACTCATGGTTATCTATGCAAGCAGAAAGGACATGCAAGGGTTGGTGCAAGCCCTTATGGAGTCTTTTCGAGGTAGCAGAAGTACGAACGAGACTTCTCTTCGCTAAGTCCCCTTATCGAAGGGTTATTCTTACTGCTAGCTTGCTCAAGAGGCTGCATTTTTAAAACTTACTAGCTTTCTTTTGGCTTTAGCTGCTATGGATGGAGAGTGCAGTGCTCGGGTCCTCTTCCCTTTTTTCGCTAAAGCCCCATTTCGCAATACTTCGGAGGTTAGAGCTTGGGTTCCATCAGCTTAAGTACTAGCTTATGACTTTGTGAGGTCATCGGAACATGGTTTGGCAGTACTTTTGCTAATTCTTGGTTGTATTCGCCTACCGTTTCCCAGGCTAGTTCCTCGCCAATTCTGCATATCTCGGTCGTCACGAAGAACTTGTTCCATGTTACCTCCCAACAGTGATGCGGTTACCACGCAGCTTGTTAGGTTTGTTTTTGTTTCTTTGTTTAATTGTTTTTATTTCCCAAGAGTA
This sequence comes from Xylota sylvarum, assembly GCA_905220385.1. Classification (NCBI taxonomy): domain Eukaryota; kingdom Metazoa; phylum Arthropoda; class Insecta; order Diptera; family Syrphidae; genus Xylota; species Xylota sylvarum. Next base: position 63,009,385 of record LR999958.1, on the reverse strand, counting down.
GCGCAGGAAAGAGTAGTCTACAACATTAGATACCCCGTATTAACGTGGTAAGGCAACGGATAGCTACTCTCAGAGAAACCCGATTTAAGACAATCTAAAATACAGTCTTAGTAGTGTGTGTAGTCTTTTTTCGCTGCTCACATTGAACCTGAGTCAGATTAAGTCTTCAGATCGCGTCAATGTGCCTACCCGTCCGATGGAGCATGACTTACTCGGCTGCTGTGAATTTTACTCGTTATTTAGCGAACCAACATCTATCTACTTATATTGGTAGTCATTTACTATCCCAATATGCATGTAACAATAGATCTTCTCCATACTTGCATTGTTTTCATAATTTTCCACCGCCTTTTACTACTTAAAATTTGTCATTTTACAAAATTTTGATGACAAATTGTGATAACGTAAATGGATGACTTCTAGGTTTCCGGCTTGCGATACTTTAACTCTGTGTCATAGATGGCGCAGCAAAAGCTCTGCATTTTACACAAATTATTCGAGTATCGAACGAGCTTTACTACGTCAGATGTCAAAAAATTGTGCTGCATCGCTCTGGTGTACTGTCATCCATTCAAACTGACTGTCAAACAAAGCATAAAGTGGAAAACTTATATCGCCCATAGAAATCGCCAAAGAAAATTTTTTTGGGCGTAGAAGAGATTTTGTGTTAAATAAAATACCATTTCAGTTCTTTCCATTAAATTTTAGCATCTCTTGTTAATCGAAAATGCTGGCCCTAATCAATAGAATATTGGATTGGTTCAAAAGCATCTTTTGGAAAGAAGAAATGGAATTAACACTGGTCGGTCTACAGTTTTCGGGCAAGACAACTTTTGTGAATGTTATTGCAGTGAGTATCATTTGTTGATTATTAATTGATGTTAATTAAAATGATGGTGGCTATTTGTTAAAACTAAGAAAAAGAAAATGAATTTAACAGGTAGGGTCAGACTTTACCAAACTCTGTGTCGCGTTCGGCAGTCGCCTGTCGGTAAAATCAATAAAACTTGAAATTTCTGTAACTAAAACAATTGCTATTCGATGAGATAAGCGTTTTGAGTTTTTTTTTTTTTATTTGATCGCAGTGGAGTTGATTGTTTACTTCGTAGCATAAAGTTGTTTTGTTTTTATATCGCAAAACGTATGTTCCTAATCGCTGTGAGTAATGTAAACTAAGCATCTGTGGTGTATATTTGGGGCGATAAAGTCACAAAGACGTATTATTTGCTGTCAGTGTAATCACGAATTGATGCGATGGGTCATCGCTCTGCGGTTACCCACAAAACTAAAAATATCAGTTCAGATATTGCTTCATTTTCCTTCTTTCTTAAGCTTGACTCAAGAATCGTATCATTTCGCACAAAATTTTTTATTCCGTTCTGATAATGAATTACTATTAGAATAGTGTTTAATTTTTCATTCGATGTAGCTATGAGTCACTTAACTACATTTGATTTCCGACATTTTAACTCGAACGATTAAAATCTTACCCCACTAGATTCTTTATATAAGTTTCGACTTTTGTTATAAAATTTGCAACGGCATACGAAGAGCGTTTAACTGTGTCAGCTTATATGTACATATGTACATATATACATACGTAATAGAAATATTACGAATTAACGTCAGTTAAGAATTTTTCATTGCAAGTTCTTCGGCTATTTCATTGTTTTTTACCGACGCAACAATTAACATGATAGGTGCGTAATGATCTAAGATCCACATGAACTAACCGCCATGCCAAGAGGATTTTATAAAGCGTTGGACTAGCCTCCTAAGTGCAAAGAAGCGGTTGTATGGTTTCCTCCTCTCTTTTTTGTCCACACAGCTTCTACAAAAGTCATTTGCTATGAGGCATAACCTGATGGTATGGCTGCCAATGATGCAGTGATCTGCAACGTAATGAAACTATATTTGTAATAAGTGACCTTATCTGTGATAATGCAGTTGGAAAATTTCTGATCAAGTTTAGGCCAGATCTGGCCAGTATTGAGCCACTTAGTGACGTCTGGTCATCTACGGTTGTTTTTTTTTTTTATGTGCTGGAGGGGTAAAATCCTTTATGGATACTCGGTAGCCTGTGCTACGAGTTTTACCAGACTCCAAGCCGCTGCATGTTTACGTGGTTAAAACAGCCCCCTAACCCTGTCTTGATTCACCCCTGCATGATGTTTGCAATGATACTGTTGGCGGCGTGCCATGCTTTCCTCGTTGATAGCATGAACGATATCACTCTCCTTTGGGTTATTTCATTGCCTGTCTCTTGTTCTAAAGCATTTCTGTCTGTTTCATATTGTTCGCAGGTCAGCACAACGTGCTCGGCGTTTTGGACTCTATTTCGACAACAATGTTGCCCGGTAAATTTAATAGAGTTGTACCCTGTCTAACGAACTCATTGGGTATGCGATTCCCTTAAATGTCTGTATCCTAAGAAACGGTTATGGCTTTGGTTATGTAGCTAGCGAGTAATACTAGCGTCAGCAAGCGTATGCTAGTGCTTTAAAATTAAGTCCATTTTATCAGAGCATTTTGGTTATGTAACAACACCGCACTTGCTCGCGCTTGTAATTTTTTGTTACATAAGCACAATGCCCTGATATAGGATAGTTTGTGAGTTGAAGGTAACACATTCCGGGGATTTGATCGCGACTTGATTGTGGGTAGAAATGGTGATATCACGATTTGGTATCACATTGGACTTTATCTACGATAAGGCTACCTTTGTCACCATGATCTTCGCCTAACAGACGCTTAATGCTATTTGTCAACAGCTGTTGAATCAAAGCGCCAATTGGCGCAGCAACTTCAAGGTTCATGAGTGTCCTCATTGCCTAAGTACAACGTTGTTAAAAACTGTTTGATATCGAGAAATGCTACCAGAATGTATTTTATGCAATCTGAAGAATTTTTTTTAATGCATACCGGGGAGTGGTGGGTCATTTTGCGATTAGCATGTGAATGGGTACATACTGCATATACTTCGGCGTTTTTATGGTTCGAGTCATGTCTTGACTTCTGAATACCTTGGACATTATCAATGTCCTCGGCCTCCTCACTTCGGATTTGGTCAAGACTCTGTAATCTCTGATTAAAATTCACACCAAGCAAGAGTAGATCGTGTCAAAATTCTCTCAAAATATATCGCAACAACATTTGATGTGTTGTCGTTTGACTTGCTTCATTGTATGTTTGCATGTATGTATTATTGCTGACTTTTGATATTCTTAACAATCACTTATTTTTTCAAAATTATTTTGAACTTTAATTTCTAATTGGCAGCTTGTCGCTGTAATTCATGGTGTTGCTAGCTTTCAAAGAAGCTTTAATTTGGCAGTGGAAACGCTTTGCTATACCATCGGTCATCGCGTAGTAGGGAAATGTTCGGATCCATACCTAACAAGTTTGTGAGTTCACCAAGAAGCATGGATTAGATGACGATCCGAACCTGGATACAAACTTCGCGACGAATGTTTAAGTCATTGTGTTAGCCGTCATGTCATTCAACAGGTCGGTTTCCGGTTATCGCTTGATCCTTTTCACGGGCTTCAAAATCCGTTTGATGGAGTCTGTGGTCGGACTATGATCGAAACGATCTTGTGGAATTTTGAACTTACATGCCTTTACCGGATTTTGTGTTTTTATGAGCCGGAGACCGAGCGTTTTCAATGCTAGAGTGTGCGAGACTTTTTATTCCAATTATGCAATTCGATGCATTGACTGAATGTAAGTGAATAGGGAGTCTACACCTTGGCAAAATTCATTGATACAAGGTTAAAACGTTTATCTTTGCATGCGGTGGAATTAAAAAAAGCCGCAAAGGGTGGTCACAATGGAAGAAGGCTCGTAAACTCATGAAGAAATTTTGTATATGCGGTATGGGCTATCGGTCGGGCATAGTGATGGTGGTAAGCCTTATATAGTCTCCGCATTGTCTCAAATTTGCACTGTTTTTTGGTCGGATTCTGTTTGTACTGCTCATTACCGACTGAGTGCAGTCTTCTTTGCCTAGCGTATGGTAGTTGCCCTTTTGTTACTATGTTGTACTACCTGTTGTAGTTAACTTGTTTGAAATAGTATAACAGGTGAACTAGCGTGGGGAATTTTGATAAGGTATTTTCGAAATTGCTATCTAAAACGAAATGTAGTAGGATATTATATTTACTCTTCAGGTCGATGAGTTTTTTGTTTCGCCGATCGAAATTATTCAAGAAGTCGGCACCTAGGATCGAACGAACTACAGCTGCTATGGTAAAGGTATGAATGAAATAACTTCTCTTTGACTAGCTAATCTATACCCGACCGAAAAAGTAAAATTCATGGTCGATGGTATACGACATATGTACATATAGCTTCTGTTGGGGATAAAAGATAAGTCCGCTCACGTGTCTACTAAAAACGTTAAGTTATTTTATATTTATGACTAAGCACCGTCCGCCGCGTAGCAGGCGTGATTAGTTTGTGGAGTATGACTTACCCGCTTTTGTTGATCAAAAAGATATTATTCCTATGTCTGCTTTGTGAGCGCGAGCGAAAATTCAATACTTCTATCATGGCCGGAAGAACCCGCAGGTTCAGGGTGTTGAAATACTGTAAATTGTATCCGTTAGCGGAGTAAGATCGTCTATGTCTTACCAATCGATATCGAAACGATGTTGATTGGTTGTTGAAAGTAACGCATCCATAGGTTTTTTATTATCCCCTGGTCGAAAGAAATTTCCGGCCAGCTGTTACATTGACTTTGAAAATTAAGATGGCTTGGGATCTCCAAAGTTGGCTTATTATACTAACAGTTTTAAACGTTTAGTTTCAATAATGGAAGGTCGCTTCATTAATGGTTTTAGGTAATTATAATTTTCGATGGATGGATGATCGGTGAGAATATCTATAAAACTGTCGCACAGTTGTTGCTTCTTATCTGTCGGCTTCTCGTACTGGATTCGATATCTTCATCCTGCGCACCGTCAGATTTGTGCATACAATGAGGATAATATCAAGAGATATTAGATACAGATTAATGGTTGTCTCCCACTTATACTTGAATTCAATAGTTCAATGTTTTTGATGCTATTTACTTACTTATGATGGTTCTACGGCTTCCAAATAGCATCTCCAGTCAGCTGTCTTCGATTTCGCATCGCTTTTGTAGTCATTGTACACGTATCTTCGTGGTTAAATCTTCTTCACTATAAACCGTTAGGGCAAATAGGGCAAAAATTGAACGTAGATGCGTTCTCATCTGATATCGACAAAGTCCATGGTTCTGCACCACACAATACGATGAGAGTCTAAAATCATGTCTAAAACATCTATTCGTATTGAACACGTCGGTAGAGTCTTTTCCTCTATTCACACTCTCATATGCGGGTTTAAAATCGATAATTACGAGGTGCGTATCAATCTGGAACTCCTAAGTCTTATGCAGAAATTCCGTAGTATTGGAGGTCAGTACAGAGGCCCTGTGCGCTGACATTGACATGGTATATCTTAGAGCTTCTGCCGATATTGATTGATGCATACTGATACACTTTGATTCTACGACTGAGGTAATAAGTTACAATTCTAATAAAGCAAATGGGTACCTGCCTTTTCTTCTGTGAAAGCATTTTGTATATCTAGTGCAATAACTAGATGATGTTTATTGGATGGAGAGGAGTCATCTTCCCTGCATAGCGTTACCCTAGAACAACATTTTCTAGAAATTCAAGCTAAGAGGAAATTGATTACTGTGATCTTATCAATTTCTTCTATCCTGGTAAGCCATACACCAAGGAATTTTGTTGAATATTTTAATACAGTATTTCCGCTTACTTTTTTTTTTGATTTCTGTTTTAAGACCGTTTAATGCTGTCTTCCAGTGCTCGCTAGAGGACGACTTTTGGTCTGGATCGCGTGTACAATCTCTGAATTTAATAACCCATAGCATGAAGTTGTGCTATTTCCACATCCTACAAGTAAACCTGTGGGTGGTGATTCGTAGTTGTGCTTCTTATTATAGAGCCGTCGGAAGCCTTAGCCACCTCATTTATAGCTTGTATGGTATTAATGTCCGCAGGTCCTGTCATCTTTAGAGAAGACATCGGTCGGATTTCCAATATGATTGTCAGGCGATCGGTATACGTGCAGAGCTCGGTGATTCTCATTCTTCGTATCCAGCAGCTGCTGTTGAAAGTGGTATTAATGATTAAATCTGCTTCCTTTGCAGAAAATATATTTATTCGCAGTGTAGACAAGCACGATAACTAGTTCTGTGAAGACCTCCAGGGGCCTATAACACTACCCGACAAGTACTTCCGGGGGGCAAGTGAAGTTCGACAACTGGTACAAAATTGTATAACACAAAACGACACCTCTGTGAACACTTGGACAACTGTCACGATGAAATATGACTATTGGGAAATTATTTAATTCCCTTCTTTCTGTAACAGAACGCGACAAGTGTCACGAAACACTTGTAGAGCTGTGGTTCATTGACGACAGGTGATTTGAATGTTGTCGAAAGCTGACAAGTGCTCTTTTCATGCAATCAATTTAAATAAAAAAACTTTATTCAAAATGTACTTTTTTGATTCTGATTTTGATAGTGACGGTGATAGTGATAATAGTGAACCTATAAGTTCATAGGTTCATATTATATGTTTAAAGTTTTAAATCGAGAATCAATTTTGATGTCAGTGATCATCTATTTATTGAAAAATTTCGCTTATCAAATTTAATTGAAAACGGTCTTACTGAAAGACTAACTAGTAAACTACAGTGCACTACAAATGTTCTTCAATGACGTTATACCAAAAACTTTTGATTGCTTTGCATTGGTTCGGTTCAGGTTCACAATACCACATTATGAATGATTTGCACGGTATTAGCAAAATGACAGTATGTCGCTGCATTCGAGAGGTAACTCAAGCCGTAAATAAAATTGAATTTAACAACAAAGTCTGCTGGCCAGAAGATGTGCATGTTATTATACAGATATTTTTTGAAAAAGGTGGGATGCCGGAAGTTTGTGGTGCAGTTGATGGCATACTAATTAATATTGATGCCCCTTCTGTTAATGAAGTAGCTTTTGTTGATCGGCATGGTCAGCACGCATTGAATTGTGCGAAAGTTTGTGGGCAGGTAGTGTACATGATTCGAGGGTGTTGCGTAATAGCACTCTGTATCACAAAATGTAAACAGGATGGAGGCCTTTTGAAAACGCTGTTAATCTTGGACATAGGGCATATCCGCTTATGCCCTCAACTATGACAAGCTCTGATGAAATATCGATCATTCGATACAACAGTGCTTACAAACGCACCCGACGTTTCGTAAAATGTGCATTTGGAGTGCTAAAGGAAAAATGTCCTTATTTAAACCACCTTCGCGTCAATCTTGTGGATGCTGCCAACATAGCATATTCAAATGCTGTATGACATTATATAAGCTTTTTCATGACAGTTTTATCCTCCGATGTTTGTCAGATGCTGGTGAGATCTGGTGATTGAACCTGGAACCCCTCGCTCGGGAAATTACGTTGTGTTACAGAATTAATTTGTACTTGTCGGACAAGCATAGTTCGATAAGTGAATTTAGACTTGCCGCTTTTCGGGTTGTGCTATAGGCGCAGGAGGGCTCTTCCACATCTATTCGTTTTAGGACAACCCCATTCGGCGGCCTATGTATAATTTGTTTTTTCTGAACGGATCGTTTACAAAGTTATCCAACAGTTCCTGGAACTCTTCTATTCTCAGATTTGACGGCTGAAGAAGTTTTATTCCTCCCTTGGAAGGCGTTCTCTCTCGATTGCGTGTCTATTTATTTAGGATTGGGTTAACAGGGATTGGTTATCACACGATCGCTTTTTTTTAACATATTAATATTAACCATGTTAACATTTTACAGAAACTAAGGATTTATTTCTACTTTTAGTCTGGTCAATTTGCAGAAGACATGATTCCCACAGTAGGTTTCAACATGCGCAAAATTACCAAAGGCAATGTAACCATTAAAGTTTGGGACATTGGTGGGCAACCAAGATTTAGATCCATGTGGGAAAGATATTGCCGTGGTGTAAATGCAATTGTGTAAGACTAGATATTTTTATCGCTTGTGTATTTAATAATAATCTTTAAAATGTTATATTATAGATATATGGTAGATGCTGCTGATCTCGACAAAATGGAAGCATCTAGGAATGAATTACACTCGCTATTGGATAAGCCCCAGCTAGCAGGCATTCCAGTTCTTGTTTTGGGTAATAAACGAGATCTTCCTGGTGCTTTGGACGAGACTGGTCTTATTGAACGAATGTAAGTATTAATGAAGTCTTGGTAGTTATTTACGTTGCGTGAAGACTTGCTTGAAGCTCTTTAGATTAGGTTAGGCTAGTGGGTTGTTGAGAAAGATTCACATAAGCACGCAGTTTATATGATATTCGGTGTCTTCAAAATAATATTTTCGTAAAATTCTATGGACAGTGGCAGAAAAAATGGGTTCCACCCAATAGGTTAAGATATGTATATACTTCGTATACCAATATGCAGAGTTGAACCTAGGTTGAACCTGTATCGTAATGCTTATATATGCGGGTCGAGTCAAAACCGAGTCGACTGCACTCGACTTCACAATTTCGCGTTCGATTTGCGTACGGATGGTTTTCAGCTTGTTTTCGTTTATTGCATTTTTTATAGAGTCAGTTCAACAATCCAATCTCGACTTAATCTTTCGACTCGGTGTGTCCAACTACCCAGATCGAAATCTCAATCAATTTCAATCCTGCATATACACGGAGTAATAGTTTTGAGAAGTGACATCTTGGGAGTTTGTTTTTGTCTGCGGATTCGTCGTGGAGAATCGGCTATTGTCAAAAGCTATTGGCTTTAAGTCGATAAGCATCAGAGCCACATTCTACAACATTTGCTTGATATGTGCACATGTTCCTACCGATGAGGCTGAAGAACTTATCAAGGAGGAATTAGAGAACGATAGAGTCTACGGAGCCTGTCCGGAATATTTTTGTTTGCGTATGGGTAGGTGAAAATCTTGAAGGACACTATGTGGCCACATAGTAGTGCGGGATTCTAACACCACTTAAAACACCGCCCTGAAAGACTAATCTGAAATTTTACTCTGGTTAAAAATTTAGCCAACGTCATGCCCAGGTAGTAAGGAATTATATTGTCGTTTACGAACAATGGGGAGTATTCCTGTCTTCTCTTTGTAAAATTGATATGAACGGATTTAGTTCGTTTAGTTTCATCTGCCACTTTTTCAATTTGCCTTTGGAGTTTCTCCGTTGATTTTTGTACAAAATGGCGTTCCATTGCTTTATCTTGATTCTCACAGCCATTGATTATTGTTTTTAGATTTAGTTCGTTTTGGTACTTTTCCCTCGAGTATTGCCTTATTTGCGCTTTCCAGATGCACTTTTAAGAATTTCCTGTAGTATTTTTCCTGATTCAAAACTTTTGTTGGAGAAGAATCTTTTAATGCGTCCGCATATGTTTTTTGTCATTTGAGTGTTTTGTCTTTCCGTTGTGTGTAGCCGTGCTATTACTTACGATAGTAATAGTGTTTTTGATTACTTTATCCACTAAGCAGTCTCTATAATTGCCTGTCCGGACTATGATGCTAAAATTGTACTTGGTGACTTCAACGCCAAAATCGGCAAGGAAAACATCTTTGCCGGGTTAGTTGAAAATTACTTGCTCCACGAAAAGACAAAGGTAACTGAATAGTAGATTTTGCATGACCTAGTAATACGTTGATAAGTGCTACTAGGTTTCCAACAATTCGAATCCACACAGCAACTTGGCTATCTCTAGATGGTCGAACTACCTACTAAATCTACTACGTGCTAATAGAAGGGAGGGAAGCAGACGCATAGGGAATTGTAGATATATTTAAGTAGAACTTCCACCAGATTCTGGATGGGGATGATGTTGAGAGAGTGATAAGGCAAGTAATGCGCCCACATGCAGTCAACGAAGACGTAATTTCACTTCCTAGTATACGGAGGTGATGTTTTGATAAGGTGCGTGTATACCAATTATGGGTGGATGAAAGTATGGCCGATGACTGGAATATCACCTCCAAATCCCACATCTACATCAATTCAAAACACATGGTGAGAATACTATTTAGGTTTTGAACAGAATCCTTTATCTCCCATCACATTCTGAGTTTAGCAGAAATTTCAATGAACTTGTTTAGCACTTTTCTAAAGCGTATTTAGTTCGTTTTCCGATTCCTCCTATCACGTAAAAATTCCTCCTCATGGTAAAAAAGTAACACTCTCGGCAGAACTTTAGAACTAGTTAGTAATCAAGTCAATCATTCTTTGATTGACTGAGATATATATGTATCACAAAATTTACTAGGTGGTTTTCTCATATTTTTGGTTTTTGGATTTGCTCCTGCATTAGCATCACAATACATGACTAGTCCCATTACGGAAGAGCCATATTCGGTTTCGAAGGCAATACCGAATCATAGGGAAAGCCAACACAAAGAAAAAGGTTTTCCATTCTCTGTTCGTTTAGTAGTTTATAGCTACACACACGTGGTCCTTCAGATCAGAACTTCGAAACCACAGATGCGCCTACAGTTTCTGTACACCTGTTATGTGGAGTTTAGTATGTGCCACTTAAAGTCTGGTACTTAGAAGTGCGGTAGCAGCTTTCGTATTGTACTAGTTAATCTGAGTAAATACCATTGAAATAAGTTTAAGTTCCCATTCTTTATCCACACACATTTGGAAATCAAGCGGAAGGCATCATGTTTAGTAATGTTTTTTTTAAATTAAATTACGAAGAGTCTATCGGTCAGTAGTCTATGAGTCTGTTTATATTCACGTTGAGAAGGTTCTTCCTATCTCCAAGATTGCAGCTATTTGTTTTTGTTGATTTTGAAGCTGAATACTTTCCCGCTATCACTATTTTCGTCTCTGACAGCTTTATCGTATTCCATTGGAATGAATTTTGAGGAATGCAACCCATTCCAGGCGTTTATGTTTCATGTTATTATTATTTTTTATGTTTTCTTATTGTTCTTTGTAACGTTACATAAATGATTTCTAGCTGGAATCTTCTACCTTTGCGTTCTTTCTTATTCGATAGGATTAATTTTGTATGCCTAGGTTTCTAAAATACGTTATTCGGAGAGCGGAACAATGTCACCCAGCCATAAAATATTGCACTGATTAATACTTAACAAATTGTTTCCCTTTTTTTGCAGGAATCTTTCCAGCATACAAGACAGAGAAATATGTTGCTACAGTATTTCATGTAAAGAAAAGGATAATATTGACATCACTCTTCAATGGCTGATCGCTCACTCGAAAAGTCAAAGTCGTTAAGGGCACATTTATTTATTAATTATATAATTATATGTATAAAATAATATATTATGATAAATTTTCCGTCACTATTAACTATCAAAAGTTATATAAATATTCTTTTCTATTATTTCTAATGATTTTCTCTTTATTTCTATAAGTCAGTTAGCCGCTAGTGTAAAACTGCTATACCTTATTCGAATTTCTAAGCTTATAATTAACACTGTGTTTGTATTTGTTTCATATTATAACCCCCCCTTTTTCCTTCTGGTGCAATAAAGATACAATGCACGTTCTCAGAAAAAAACAAAAGAACATCCATCGCTTTAATGTTATAGATCATGTTATAAAACCTTGTTCTTCAACTATGTTACGGAAATTATTTGTATTATGATTTTGTAATTGCTATTAAAAAAAAGGACAAAAATATATTTGAAACAAAAAAAAAAAATTATTATAACGAAATCGTAGGAAAAATAAATTTGTTTTAATAATTGATTGAATGCAACGCAATCACTTTGCACAATGCCTGGCTTTACCCCGAATTCCTGCAAGTATTCGGAACTGTGCATACGAATAGATGGAACAGTGTTATAAATTTTTGAAGTAGTTAGCATATTTGTTGATAGAAGATCGGGATTGATGGATTTTATGCTAAAATAATTTATTGCCGTGGGGAAACCTTCTGTGAGCAAAATTATAAATTTAAGCCTACACGAAACTACACTAAATCAAAAAATAAAATGTGAACGAAATATCAATTGTTAGATGTAACCGAAACTGATTGTGCCAGTCAATATGAGTTTAATCTATTATTGAAAATAAATACAGTTTGGCATGTACATTTTCCATAAAACAATTTTTTTTATTTATAATTACATACTTTACTTATCAGTCTCTACTCTTACCTCCACATTGGTTAACTTCGGGAACTCCGCACATTATCTGGAGACTATCAGTCCTATCGTGGTATCCGATCGGAACGAAGTTTTCTGCAATCGGAGTATCTCATATCATGGTATCCGTTCCAATACTCTTGTCGAAGATATTCAGCCCCACCAAGGCATCCGATCGGAATGGAATTTTCACCGATTTGAACGAAATCGGAGAAGTTCATTTCACGGTATCCTTTCCGGTTCGACACTCTCAGTCCCATCATGATATCCGTTCTGAAAAAGTTACGAATTGTACTAAAATTTCGATTGCAACGCATGACATCATCATGATATCCGTTTTAGTACAGAAATTTCCAACGTGTGTAAATGTAATAAATCGGAAAATTTTTTCGCGACGAATATTTGTCGGAGAACTTTGGAGAAAAATATCACGACACTGACAGAAAAAAATGCAAGACATCACAGGAAGCCGTTGATGCCATGCGTTGCAATCGGAATCTTATTACGATTCGTAACTTTTACGGAACAACTGACAGAAAAATAAATGCAATACCTCGCAGGTAGGCGGTGTTCGACGTTGTACATTATCCCCTTTTAGAGAATCTCTCCGATAACAGTTTCGGAATGGATGCCATGATATGAAATTTTCCGATTTTGTATAACTCTGAGAAAATTCCTTGCGATCGGATATCAGGCTACGGCTAAGGACACAATTTCGGTTCGATCGGATACAATAATAAGGCTGTATGTCGGTGTTTTGGAAAAGAAATGGCGGCAGATGAGTTCTGAATAGGCACATTGCAGCGCTTGAATTTTCGAAGTGTGTTACTGACAACGGTTCGTAGAGGTTTTAACCGAGGTTCTCCAGGTTGGGGTATTGTGCTGCATTGGAAACCGAGAGTATTTCTCTTAAGCGTACGTACCGTGTACCTAGCAGGGGCTGCTCAAAAATTTTAAGCTATCGCGAGGTACAGATATTACCGTGATCTAAGAAATATGATGTCGCCAAAAGTTATACATGTTAGGTTACAGGTCGAGATTTATTTACTTTCAGATAATCGATCTTCCGATTACATCAAAGCTATGTTCTAAAACATTTAAGAAGATCCTATCAAGGAAGAATTTGTTTGAACTACTGGACAGTGCTCTATGGAGTCTGTCCGGAGTACGATAGCAAAGTCGTATTCGGGGACTTTAATGAATGTCACTAATTCGACTAATGGACTTTTTGCAGCAGATTTTAACGATAAGTAGCACTAGGTTCCCAAGCCAATGAAAGGTCTTGATCGCGATAAGGCGTTTGGTTTTTAAGAGTGGATCGTATGTGGAGTGTATACCTACTTACCGACGAAGGCATTTTGTGACGTTTCTGGAATAACTCTTAAAAAAAGGGTTTCACAAGACTGCTTACGACAGGACCAGTTTACCGATCCACAAAGAACATTACAAATTTAACCGTTTGTTGAATACCTTTCGCTTCAGTCGTCGGCTTAATTAGTCTGCTGCAACTTTGCATCTAAATCAGCTTAACCATCGGATATTCAACTAATCTCTTAAGATCATTTCGATATAGAGCCTTACAAGTACGACACTTTCGTAACAAAAATAGACACATTAACTGCAATACCAGGACAAGAATTAAGTGAAATTTTAAGACGATATTTTTCATTGTGAGATAGAATAATTGATTTAGCTAAATAGGATATTTGGCTTTCAATAGCACGGAATAAGAAGATTGGAAACCTTTGCAACATTTAAATGATACTTTGATGAAAACCATACTCCAGCAGCTGGGGTTGAGCGAGCTAGAGAAGTTTAACGTACCGTGTAAAGTGACTATGTGCGCTGGCTGCAGAAGCATAAGAAGGTTCAAATATTTCAGCAGAACCATTTACACAATCACAAAAAATCTGACAAGTGCTCGCAGCTCCAGTCAACAATTAATGAAAGGCTTAGACGGTTCTTTGCTTAATTCGGATAAGGATCACCACAAGAGATGAAAGGATCATTTTGCTACGGCTTTAAATCATGTATACCTGTGGACCCAAATCAAAATATATATCATATTCGAGGTAAGAAAAACCCGAATATGGACGACAATCCCGAGTGCAAAAATTGCGACATTTATCACAGCTATCATAAAAGACTGTATATGTTAGGATTCGTCGTGGGAAATCGGCTACACTCGATGATAATTGACTTAAAGCCGATCAGCGATCGCCTGGCTGTGGTCCGCAGCAAGGGAACACTTCAAAACATCAACATAGTATGTGCACACGCTCCTACCGACGAAGCTGAAGACTCTATCAAGGAGGAGTTTTATGGTCTCCTAGACGGAGCCTGTGCGGAGTATGATGTCAAAATCATACTCGAGGACTTCAATGCCAAAATTGGTAAAGAAAACATCTTCGGCGTATTAGTCGGAAAGCTCACCCTCCACGACACGAGAACAGACAACGGCTTCCGGCTAATCGATTTTGCAGCAGCTCGTAATACGGCGATAAGTAGCACTATATTTCCAAGACTACGAATCCACACAGCGATTTGGCGTTCTCCAGATGGTCGAACCTCCAATCAAATCGACCACGTCCTAATATCTAGATGCGAGGCATGCATTCAATATTCTGAATGTTCAATTTTCTGAGGAGCAAACGTCGGCTCTGACCATCTTCTTGTTGCAGCCAACTTCAGAGCTCAACTATCCAACGAGAAGAAGCTGCAAGACGCTTCAAAACGACTGGAGTAGCCAGAGCCTAAAGAGAACACCTATCTGCTGTGCATTCACCATCCACAAACGCCAACAATCTGTGGACCCATATCGCGACATCATCAAAGAAGTAGCCGAATCCCACTACTCAAAAAGAGCTCTTGGTATGATAATGAAAGGAAAAGGTGACAAAAAATGCACACCTACAAGGGCTGCAGCGCTAAACAAGGACAGCGAGTGAAGAGTATCGAGCCAGGAGAAGGGAGGAGAAGATCCTGTGTAAAAACAAAAAAGGCCCATGCAGTCTCCCAGCTCAAGGCTATCGAAGACTCCGGCGATAGGAACAACATCCGGATGTTTTTTTTAGGAAAGCTAAGCAACTGGCAGCTGACTTCAAGCCCGGAACATAGGCTCTTCGAAACAGTGAAGGCAACCTAGTCATCGAAGCACAGAAAATAATAGATGCGTTTAAGCAGCTTTTCTAGCAGCTACTTACTGGCCATCAGGTAGAGACAGTTACAGGGCATTCAGTCAATGAAGAAGCCCTCCCCCGACTTTAAAAAAAAAAAACTGAAGAACAATAAGGCCGTCGGCTATGATGGTCTTTTCAAGTATGGTGGTGATTCTTTGACAGAGTGCATGGACTAAATCATCAACCAAGTATGGGTGGATAAAACCAAGTCCCGATGACTGGACTATCAGCTCTATGTATATGGCCCATCTTCAAGAAAGGCGACCCTATGTCTTGTAAGAACTATCGATCTCGATATCCCTGCTTAATGTCGTATAAACATAAAATCCTATTCAACATACTGTGTGAACGTCTGAAGCCTTTCTGAAACACTCTAATCGGGACGTATCAGTATTGCTTCGGGCCCGGCAGATTGATGAGTCTAGATTCACCATCTCTTCATCGACTTCAAAGTCGCATATGATAGCATTCATCGCCTTGAGCTCTACAAGGCGTATGCGAGGAGTGTGAATGGAGGAGACAATATAACCGCGAATTCTATGAGCAGTACCAAAATGTGGATAGTCCAAAAAGCCAAAACACATTGCTCGGCCACATCGAGAGAATGGACAGTAATGCTTCAGCAAAGAGGATCTTAGAATCACAAGCCCCCAGGTTCGAGACGACAAGGAAGATCGAATTTCCGTTTTAAGGATTAAGCTTTCGTGGATGCCAACTGGAAGCAGCGTGCCCGGGATCGAAGAGAGTAGAAAGCTGTCGAATTTCAGGCAGAGACTCTTCACGGGTCGGAGGCCCGTTAAGTAAGTAAGTGAGTGCGTTTAATGTGTGTGTAAGTTGTAGATAATTTGAATACCTAAATACGTCAAGTAAAATAGTGAACTTTTGAAAAGTGGGAGACATTGGGCAAAAATGTTTATATTTGAACTTGGCGCCGTTGCTCAAGTGGTTAGTGCGTACGGAGCAAGTAGTTCGAGATTCGATCCACAGAGAACACCTAAAATTTCGTCTGACAAACATTCGAGAGTAAAACTGTCATGAAAAAACTTCTCAAAACAAAATTTGACCTTCGGATACGGCATTAAACAGTAGGCCCATTCTATTCGTGTAAAGAATATAATACGCACAACAGGAATGGTTGTGAGACGCTGGGTCCCATGGACCTGTCGCGCCAAAAATTTGCATATTTCTTTTTTCATTTACACTGCATCTTTTTCTCGAAAGCTGGTATGAAATTTCATCGTCTTAGCTCAAAATTTAATCCCCAAAATAGTGATGGCGTACAGATGGTTCGTTTTTGCAATTCTATCTCAATTATTTCGTTATGTTTCAAACTACGTATCGAATGTAAAATTACCATATGACAGGGTATAAAAAAAGAAGAGCCTGGCCTCATATCTTTTACCATTACCGTGTGCCATAATTTGCCTCATCAATTGCTCATCTCCACTTCATGTCAAATTGAGACCATCTATCTGTAATCGAGTTATCAGACGCTCCGAGGTACCTACTTTGTTACGCCCTTAAAGTATATGATATGTTCATATAAATGCGGTAGGAGCAGGACTAGACCATTGCACCGAAGGGTAATTGCCTGGATGAAAAGTAGAAAGCGAAAAAAAAGGTGAAAAAGGGTCAAAAGCGTTGGGATGAACACAACAATTGAATGATGCCACAATCGCTCTTTTGAGGGTCAGAACCAAAACCAAATTCACTTTCCACAATCGGAATTGTAAATTTGACCTATTTTTTTTTCATTGTTTTCATTGGATAACGAGGTAACCTAATGAAATTGTTCGAAATCACATTGTGATATGGCTTCCACAGCGGCCTCCCTTTTCACATCCTGCTTTATCACCTAGAGAGCAATGAACAACTAAAACAAATCATTTCTAGACCATTAGCAGTTTACTTTCTTTTATTCATTAAGGAATTTTCAAGTAGGTCGTCCAACCCCGCAGCGTTAAAAGGAAGTTTTCAACACAAAAACAAAGCTTAGACTAAAATTCAGAGATAATACCTTCTGCTTATCCAAAGCAAAACAAAAAAAAAAGCTCTGAAAATTCCTGTTGTGCATAAATTTTGTGGACCTGGTGAATCTCTCCATGGGATACTCCACACAAGAATCAAAGAATCATTCATTCAGGATGTACCTATATATACTTGCATTGCACTACGACTATACTCCGACCGACACCAACCCTAAGGAGAAACTCGTAAATTTTCGCGAGTTTTACAGTTGCCACTCTTGCCAAGTTACCCCTTAATTTTTTTTTTTGTTTCAATTTTCCAACACCCTGAAGGAAAATAAACAGCTTGCTTAATTAGTAGCACTCCGGTGGGTATACAGTGGGCCGGTTGCCACCATATCGTCGCACCCTCTTCTCAGTAGAAGCTGGGTGCGAAAACTGTAGTAAGGAAAAAGTAAATCAAATTATCCCTTGGTCGTTAGAAGCTAAGTATAGCTTTAAAATTCTTGAGCATCTTTTTTTTTTGTTTTTTTTATTTGCCCCTCCTTGCACCTTGCTAGGATTCGTCATTGGGTTCGCCCTCTTAGTTTACAGTTCGCACATAGATACACTGAAAATAGCTGAGTTGACAACGTAGGCGCACTAGGAATACCGCTGGTGTATAGTCGTCTACCTGTATATGTACGCGTATATGTAGGTCAAACTATGATGACGATGATGGAGCTGAACCTGCAGAAATATGACCCGGTGTTCGCACGAATAAGGAGCGCTGTCTGCATAGAAAAGGTGTGGAAATCCTGTGAGCCTGTGAAGATAGCGTGACATCACGTAGCGTTGATTAAAAATTTTCTCATGTTGCAATAATTCAACCCGTGTCTTCGTCCTCTACACACCGCTCCTGGCAGTGGCCCTGAGTTGGGTTCGTTTTCAAATGCGGACTGTTGGTGGGGTATACTCGTACTTATATATGTAGTACATCCACAGAGGGACCGTTTGTCCTTAATGGCAGAATGCCGAAGGTGCAACTACTGACTGAGCGGAGGGTTGTGGGCCAAAAAAGGGGGAAAATAGAAAAACTTTTCTTGTTGGGTAATTCCAAATGCCGAGGATAGAGAGATACATGGGGTATGGTGTAACTCCAAGACTCTGGCCGGATGTCACGTGGACATCGTTTACTAAATATTTCATTTCAGTAATTATGATGCGGATAAATTAGCAAGAGGAAATGGTTGGTTCCGGTGGCGGGCATAGGCCGGACCTTCATACTACCCGCAGGGCTTGCTTCATCTCTCACAAATTATTTCACAGAGACGTGTGTGGCACTCAGCATGGGCCTGCGTGTATTTGTAGTTTAATTTTTTGTATCCTGATGGTTTATCCGTAGTTTGGGTTAAACCGGAACGATTACAGGGCGGATTAATAATGGTTAAACGACTATTACGGCAGGGAGCTACTTAATCAAATATAAATGGGCTAGTGAGATTATCTCTGTTGATAGAGCTCAAGCGGCTATTATAATAACTTTTCATCCGTCGGAGTACCTTGCTCGTTTAAAGAGCTTACATTTCTGTGATACATTTTAAAGAAAATGATTGTTGCCTTATATCGTTAGCCATGCCAGGAGGATGTATGAAAATCTGACGGCAAAAGGCCGATGGAAATTTCGCTCATCATAATTTCTTGGTTTTCAATTTTTAATGAAAAATCCCACACATTGTTTGAGTAAGGAAGAAAAGGAGAATTTGTTTTTTTTTTTTGTTTGTAATGTAATGTGTGGGTATACTCGAGTATGCAAAGTGTCTTATTATGTGCGAAATGATTTAAAAGAGCTTACATCCTCATGCTACTGGGAAAATCTGCAAAGAATGGTGAAAGAAAAGAAACACGTGCTACACATATCCTAGGAAGTGAGGAGTTATTTATTCGCCACCAAAGGAAGAATTTAAAAAGAATAATAATTAAGGACACTTGAACAGTGAAAGACGGGTATAATTCAAAGATGCATAGGTTGTTAATGGACCAAATCTGTTGTTAATGGACAAAGCTGTTGGCCATTCAAGATCACTTGAATGCACAGGAAAGAAAATAGTTAAAGCTGTCGGAAACCAGATATCCTTTGTGAGGATAATGAACAGCTTATTCCTTATGAATCCCAAGAGATTATTAGTGATTTCGATGCAATGGGCGGGCTGCTTGAAGGTGTCGGGAAGGATGAGATCAACACCAACAGCTCTTGAACCGATAATAAATCTTTTTTCACTATGCGAAAGATCGGCAGTAAAAGCTGCTGTCTCTGGACAGTAGAATATGATGAAATATGTATGAAAACGACCTAATAGCATGCCTCGCTCAGCATGCAGCCGGGGAATTCACCCTAAAAACTCTTAACAGGCCGGAATACGATTTAGTTAAGGACATCTGCCTGTAGCAGGATACAGACGCACGTAGACTAGAAAAGGTCCCTTGTGAAACCAAGGATTAGTTGAACAAATCGAAACGTTTTACGAAGCGAAACAAGTTCATGACTTCTAAGGACGTTAGTTTGTGAAGATCGTCGAAGAGAATAGTCCTTAGGTGAAGCAATCTGGTTTGGGACATGACCGGGCAAGTGCATATCAGGTGGAGAAGGGTTATTAGAAAATAGGCGTAACCGTTTAGCTACGATTACGTCCCGTTTTAGCATAACCTACCCTACATAACCTACGTCAATTCTTTTGTCGGGAATTGACGGTCAGATCTTAGTTTTAGGCAGATGTACTCGATACTGCCATAACTAAAGTCAATCAACTAAAGGTCAGGTACAGGCTTAGAAAAATCTTCAAACAATGCTTAGGCTACATACTAGCAGCGTATAGGAATGTGAGAGTAATCTTCATACCTATTAGTCTCACGTCATTCCATCCCAAGACACTAGAGAGGCTTCTAGCTATACACATCAGAGGCAAGAGTCACATCAGCAGTTTATACAAAGAGTAAATAAGTAGAAACTACATTATATAAGGTTGTAGGGAAGATTGAAACTAGCCTTACAATGAATTTGAACTAGGTGCATTCTTAGACATAGAAGACCTTTTTCTATAACGTAAAGTGGGGGGTCATTAAAAGTGACCTGGGAAGTTTCAACGTTATAGTTAAATTAGGAAATCCGTTACTAGACAAACCCCTCTAGTAGGGAGGAGTTATATCCCCCCTTCTCTAGGTGCTAGTCATTGATAGCATACTTAAGGAACTAACTAACAGGAGAAGGCGTCACTGCGTATGCGGATGACGTAGTTATTTTAGTTCACGGAAAATTCATAGACACATTAAATAAAAAGATGGAATCAGCTCTTAACAGTCTTGAGAAATGGGCAAGAGGTTGTGGACTTTAAGTCAACCCGGACAAAACGGATTCGGTACTGTTCAGCAGGAAATACAAGATAACACCATTCAAAATGACGAAGCTGAATGGGGTAGAGTTGTCCCTTTCGGATCGTTCAAGATATCTTGGTATTGTACTGGATAGGAAACTAGACTGAAAACTTCACATACAAAAGAGTGTTCGCAAGGCTTATAACGCTCTTTTCATTTGTAAGAGAACAGCGGGGAAGAAGTAGGGCCTGAAACCAGCAATGATGGACTGGCTATATATTATGATAGTCAGAATCATCCAGACCACGATAAAGAAGAACAGTCTGGAGAGATAAAAAGCATGGAAGAGATGGTTTAGGTTTAGGTTTGTTACTGTAATAATTCTCTAGTGTTCGCGATGGGCCCATTATGGTGCCTAGTGGTACGTACCTACGCACCTAAGGATCGAGTAGACATCTGCTTCCCTGATAAATCTAAGGGCATCAGATGAAATGTATAGGCTAAAGTTGCAGAGTGGGTAGTTATTAGTTTGCCGTTGGTGCACATACATATGTACATGCAAATCTTTGCATTTACGCAAGATGGTTGACGCCGTTTCGTCACTAGACATAATATTGGTTAATACGGACGGCTAGCGTACATTTAGTAGAAGGGCACGGTGTAGGCTTCATAGTTGACATAATCTTTGTTAATAGTTCACTAGGGAGAGGCGCTAAGTGGACAATTGGAAATATTGTGCCCTCTGGCGACTAAACAAGTAAATAGGACGGAAGACGTAAAGAAATCGCCGACCAACAGTATATTGGTGAAAGCGTGATATAGCACATAAGTAGGTTCAATCTACAGGTGGAACACAAAACAGACGTAAAGACCTAAAAACTAGCCATCCTGAGAAGCGAAAACAACAGACCTTATCGTTATGTTATTTATCGTTATTATGATGTAAAAAATAATGTCGAGAACATTTTCAATTCAATCCCTAGAAGAGCTTATAGAACCACGTCAGAAAGTACAGGAGATCTCAGGCCGGAGGATTTGTGTCCATCCGCTCTACATCTCTTAGCCATCTCAAACGACTAGCGCGCAGTTTTTTGACTAGGTCGAAAAGCTAGTAAAGTTCGTCGTTGCATTTCTTCCTCCAAAGCCCGTCAACGCAAACGGTTCCGAATATTTTCCGAAGAATCTTTCTTTCGAACCGACTGAGGATATCTTCATCCGCTTCAGATAGAGTCCAAGCTTCAGCGCCATAAAAAAGGACTGAGATGATCAAGGTCTTATACAGAGTCTTCTTAGTTGTTCGGGATAGGGCTCTACTAATCAAATGCCTTCTCAGCCCAAAGAAGCCGCGTTTGGCAAGAGTTATTTTTCGTATGCTGAGATGCTATTATCAGAGTTTATAAGGGAGTCGATGTAGATAAAGTCCCTAACTACCTCAAAGTTATAGATGTCTATTGTGACGTTCTGTCCAATTCGTCGATGTTAAGTGCCCCTTCCTGTTCATAGAATATACTTGGTTTTGCCCTTGTTTACAGCTAAACCCATTTTGGCAGCTTCCGTTGCAGTACTGGCGAATGCACCGGGGAAGGTCCGCTGTGTTCTGCCAATAATGTAAATGCCTGTGCTAGTAGTTACACAGACTTTTGAAAAAAACACATGACAGCGCGTTTCCTGGTCTAAATTCTTTTTTGACATCAAAGGTCTCGATGCGGTCGTTACCGACCTTGAAGGAGCAGCGAGCGTTCTCCATCATCAGCCTGCACATGGCTCTGTACAACTCGTCTCTATAAATGCTGTTATAAGCGGCCTTAAAATCGATTAAAAAAAGGGTGGGCATCGATTTTGACATCTTTTCCTGGTTTGAAACCACACTAATAGGAGCCAATCAGGTTGTTGACGAAGGGTTTCAAACGTTCACACAATATAGCAGATAGGATTCTTGTACGCGATGATAAGGAGACCAATATCTCTGTCATTGGTGAAATTCCTTTCTTATGGATCGGGCAAACGATGCTGAGATTCCATTCATCAGGCATACACTCGTCTAACCAAATCTTAGAAATGAGTTGCTGCTTTAAATACTTCGGTTGGTGAGGCGTCAGGCTCTACTACGGGGTTTCCTTTCTCATCTCTACAGGCTTCTTACGGGTCTTGTTGGCTTGATGTGTTCTTTTTACCTGTTGGTAAAAAAACATGACATTATTCCTGGAGTATAATCTCTCAATATCTTTGATCGCGCTCTCTCGTTTTCTTTTTATTTCTGTTGGGAAGCCGATGTAATACTTTCTGTCTCTTCTGCTCATAGAGCTCATGAGCAGCCCTCGTTTTTCTTTGTAGCGCCGCTTTGTATGCCTCTTGTTTAGCTGTATGTGCTTGTCGACATTCTTCATGAAACCATAGGGTTGTTGGTGGTGGTCGGGTGAAACCGTGCACATCAGTTGCGGCACTTCTGATGACACTGGTTTTCGGCACTTGATGCTGGCGGGATAGGAGTCGCTGAGAGATTTCGGGATAGGCGTTCAGCGAAGATTTTGGCGATCTCTTGCGATTGCATCTTTTTGACGTCAAATTTTCTCACGGTAGTTCTTCTTTGTTGTGGCAATATCCGCGGGATATCCGCATTCGTACCGTGGCTGCAACTAGGTAGTGATCCGAGTCGATGATGGGTGCTCGGAGGAATCGTACATCCAGAATACTGGATGCATGCCTTACGTCGCTCGCAATATGATAAATTCGGTTGACCATTTGATGATCAGGAGACTGCCGTGTCCCCTTATGGATATTGAGATGAGGAAACCGAGTGCTTGCTATAGTGCTATAGTGACGTTTCGTTACACAGCGAAATCAATAACCCTAAGACCGTTTCCGACCAAAGATATCCTCCTTTCCTATCTTGGCGTTAAAATCACTCAGTACGAAACTTGTAAGTTTCGTCGAGAAGGTTCTAGAAAAATTCTTTGGTGCCTTCGTCCCTGTCCTCTGTGGGGGCATGGGCACATATGAGGCTTATGTTGGTGAATTTTACCTTGATGCGGATATTCATAAGACGTTCGCTCACGTGTCAAAAGCTTAAGGCTTGTTGCTCAAATCTGCCACGTATGACAAATCCACATCCGAATAAGCGCTGTCTATAGCAATCAGTCCCAGGTTCACTCCGAACTGTAGCGCCACCACCGAAGAAGAAGAAGAAGAAACAGATAGGCGAACTTCCGTGTTTCGATTGCTGTGGTCATTAATAGTAAAATTGTCCTTATCCGAGGCTTGTTTTTGGTCGGGAAGTTACCTCTACGCATAACCCCCAATCTGGAGAACCAGTTCCCTTTTATACCCGTAGGACGAGGGGCAGGATTTTCCAGTGTCAGTAACCCACTCCGGGGAAATGAGCACTGCCGTTGGTCCATTAAGGGTTCATCCGCCACCAACTCTTTTCCACGACCCTGGCTCAGAAATGTAGATCCCTATATACCTGGGACTCGAATATTATGAAGCAGATTATATAGCAATGATACATCGGCCTAACTGGAACATATAGAGAATTCGTCCGCTGCCGTCCAGGTCAAGAGGAAGTGCCCTAGTGCTTGTGCTCTCATATATTCGCATCACTAAGTACCCTTTGTCCACTTAAAAACTTGAAACAAAAAATAAGTTAAACTTGAAACTCCACCGCTGTACCAGCTAAAGGCCTTGATCCAGGATATGTATTATACATACAAGGAAACAATAACGCTTTAAAAACCGTGGCTTAGATGTTGATGTAGGTAAATAGCGACCACGTTCCTAAACTTTAGTTTCAGTGATAATGTTTGCACCGCTTCTGCGATTTCTAAGACATCAGCTTGGAACACACTGACGTGCCTTGAAAGTTTAGTGACCGGACAATTTTGAGTTCAGACGTGTAGATACCAGTGCCCCTTCCTACTTAGATTTTTTACTCATCCGTTAGATTCTATTCGGGTTAAAGTCTCAATCCTCTGAATGAAAAATTGTTATAACATTTAAGCTTAAGTCAGGGAGTGGTGTTTGATATTCTGCGTCGGTACCCAAGTGTGCTCATCTCGTAATAGTGCGGTGGTCCATATTGCCGTTCTCCAAACGTTTGGATTGTATCAAATCTAGGACACTCATTGCAGCTGTTTTCTTAAGGTGCAGGCCACCAGACTAGGCATCCATGGAATAGAATGGGTCTGACGACGGCTGTCTACATCCAGTGGATGGTGGCAGGCCTAGGACCCTGTTTTTACCAAATTTTCAATTCTGTAAGCACATAGACTGACGTGTAAATACATAACAAGAATTATGAGAAATTGTCTATGAGTAGCATTAGAAATAATAGTCAAATTTTCACCTTAATACTTAGTACTCGAAAAATTGCTCAATGACATCGACCGTATTCTCCAGATATGAGAGAATACGAATTTGTTGATTAATTGGAGGACAAATATCCAGAGTTTTTTTTTTCAATGGATCACAGCATTGAAGCAGTAATATTCAAAGTACGTTGGGTTTAAGGAGATTATGTCCAGGATATTGTCTTCCACTCGGAAGACATATCTTCATCTATTCGTACTTCAGTTCATTAAAGTTGTTTGACTAGAAAAGGATCCCATCGAATTGAATAGTTTAATTGTACAATAGATCTATTAGAAACCAAGATGGCTCACCATATGCGTACATACATATGTATATTTATGTAAATATTTACTACATAAGTTTTTCCGATTTCGCCTGAATGGAAGGAAGAGCATCCAACTCGGTTCAGCCCTTCAAGTCCACCTTATTTTTACACATTTTCATGTCCTTATTTTAAACCCACATAAACAGAAAAAACTTATATTTTCCAAATTTAATACGAACATACATACATAAGTTCAGTACGCAATAGCCTCGCCCACAAAGAAAAATAAACTTCCACACGTGTTACTATACTGATACGTCCTGGTCGTGCGTATTTTATTCCGCATGAATGAAATATGAAGTGAAAGCGCTAATTACAGGGTGAGTTTCTAGGATCACTCATATTTTCACATGTCGGGTGCTTACCTAACCTTACTCCAATGTCAAGGGAGGGTAGTTAGTGTAATATGTTGTCGAAGTCTCTTCTGTCGTGCAGTTTATTAATGTTGTCATCACATCTTCTGTGGTACCCAAACTTCCCCTTCTCAAGTGCCACCTTCAAAAATTTCTTTTAATAATAACCCCCCACACCATTTTTCAATATTTATGGCGTAAGGACTTTTATGTTTTGTTCGCTAAGTGACAGACAGGTCATCATTATCCAAATTTATACACAGGACTTTAAAATATCTACAAAACGAATTAAATTATCCTCTCTGTAAATCATCATTCATCAGTCTGATCTCTTAATGGCATTCTAAGAAATATGACCATCAAAAGATGAGGACCTAAATTCTGTGACATTGTTGTTTCGTCTGAATACTTTGCGTCATTAATTTCAAAAATTCAACTTTCAGTTAATTGAAATAAAATACAAAAAGGACGCGTATTCTAATTGCTTGTTCACTTCATTTAAATCAGACATCATTAAAATTCAAAAAAAAAAAAAGAAACTCAACTTTAAGGATGTCCTCTTGGGGGACAAGTCCCAAGGACATCGATTGTAATACGATATTAAAAGAAATGTTTTTCAATTTTGTTCCAATTTTCATAAGCTTGATATTTTGAAGGACGGCATTTACATCAAATGAACTGTGGCATTAAAAACGAAAGCCAATACGCTAGGTGTTGAGTGAGGGTAAGATATGTAGTCTAACGTGAACGATGAACGGTGGAATTCTGCACCTTACACAGTTTCCACTGCAAATGAAAGGCAAGGTGTGTGGTATTCAGGATAGTACTTGGACAATATTGTCGTTTTGAAAAGCTTTTATTCTTTGATAGGGATTCCGTTCTCTTGCTGTGAACGGTTTTTCCGGAGCAGGCGCATTTGTAATGTCAACTCCCACGTTGTTTTGACTGTTCTCTTTGTCTCTTAAATGAGAAGAAATAAAAGCTGGGATTGTACTCAGGAAACCACGATGTCCTACAATACAGTAAAATGAATTGTGATAGGCCGCAGTCCCAATTTCTGGGTTTTTAAGATTCTTTCATAAATTTAAGGATACTAAGGAATTGAATAAAATCTGAGTTACTTTCGAGAAATTGTCTAGAGTTCTGCACGTTGGAGGTGCTCAAGGATCGAGATCTCACTTATGTACATACATATATGAAAATGAAAACTCTTGATGTAACCAAACTTTCCATCCACGCCAATCTTGGGCATGCTCCTATAGGTACGTAGCTTGTGGCACTGGCGATAACTTGGTCTTTATACTTAGATTCGACTTTAAATTTAGAGAAGATTCACAGCTTCACAAGTAGCCCAAGTTTTTTCGTTAATTAAACTATATCCATGTTTGGACACAGCTTATAGAATTCTTATAAACTTCTTGGTAAGTTTTAAGCCAGTTTGAGAGTTTTATAGATACAGGTTTTCTTTTTGTTCCCAGTGATTTATCTCTATCTTTTTTTTTCTGCGTGACAGACCATGGCCCGTTTCGGGCCAATAAATTGAGGCGAACTCGAAAGCGCAGCGGATTTGGCAAGTTCGTCTACAGCTTCGTTGTCGGGGATGCCTTTATATCCTGGGACCCACATTACTGTGAATTTAATGTGTACAGCCTGTATGTAGTTCCGAGACATCTTAAACTTAAAGTTGTAGAACATAAGAGTTTCTAGGACAGCCTGTCTTTCTGATAGAATGTTTATGTGAAGATGGAAATTTTTTTCCGATGCATGCTCTGGCATCGAATTTGATATCACAAACCTCTGGTTGGAAGATAAAGGTAGAGTCTCCTAATGGTGCAGACAATTTGTAGTTGGAGGAATAATTTTGGCTATTACCCAATTTGACGTTCTTTAACTATCAGTGTACCAGTCGGCTTGAGGTATCGATTGAGGGATTTCTAGATTATCCCAATAGCTGCGATTCGAAAAGAAGACTTGAAAGTGGCGATAGAAATTGATTGTTTTCGGTATTATATCCGAGGTGGATACTACTGGCATAGTGCATGACAGGTGAAGCTTTAGGGTTCTTGACTCCGTAGTCTTTATAACACTGTGGGTGGGAAGTCTTCCAGTGGAACAGTCGGACGAAAGTACAGATTGCACCTGTACTATCATCTACACAGGCTAGTCTTTGCACCTTTTAAAGGGCGAAGCGGGTGTGGACTTGATTAGTCTTTTACCACCATACAGGTTATTATTGGGGTGACGATGGTGAGTCAAGTCCAGTGGTTTTGTTTTAATCTGCGTTTTTTGAAAGTAAGCTCAGAAGGCTTCGGCCGCCTTTTAGTGGTTCAGTCTGGATTATGTTTCGAGTTGAGTTTATAGTCAAGATAGATATTTCTTTTGAGGAATGAATTTGTTCTCCATTTAGTAAAAGCGTTTGGTTGTTTAAGCTAGTCCTCTTGGTGAATGGTTTAGTTGGTTTAACTTTTAGCATTTAGGACATTTTGCATTCGTCCAGGAAACTACTTTGAGCACAAGCAATAGAGCTTGACAGGAACTATTATGTTTACAGTCTTTGAGTCAATGCATTTGGAACCAGTAGCAGTTCTGAGATATCCAGAAAGGCACATAGGATGATTTCATTCTTTGGTAAAAACTTTTTGGTAATCGTGCTAACACAATTATATGCACATGATTGGTATTCAATTTGATGGAGGTTTAAGGGATGTTCCATTAAGTCGGTATTTCTGATGTGAAGATCAATAATTTTTCCCATTGCCTTTAGATACACTAAGATGACTCCGATAGAGCTGCGGCAAATATAAAGGCTACTTTGGGTATAAGCACTACATTACTCATCTCCAAGCTATCGGGATGTAGCATGCGATAGCTGATGTGATACAGATTTGACACT
This sequence comes from Xylota sylvarum, assembly GCA_905220385.1. Taxonomy (NCBI): domain Eukaryota; kingdom Metazoa; phylum Arthropoda; class Insecta; order Diptera; family Syrphidae; genus Xylota; species Xylota sylvarum. The sequence goes on along the minus strand of LR999958.1, from coordinate 62,980,760 downwards.
CAGGAGTGTCACTTCCACGTTGTATGAGGACAGGAAAAATTCTGTCGCCTTTATAGTGTGGCTTATTTGATGACGCATTTTGTGGAATCCGAGGAAAAGGTCTTCTTTAAGACACCGCTTGCATGCCTATTAGGAAGGTGTCCCAGAAGAATTTGTTTACGTAGAATATCATCCTTAGTATCGCTTTCAGTAAGGCACCCTTCCACAGTGCAATAGGGACAATGTATAGATCTGTCCTTGCAGTTAAGGACGAGCCATCCTGATGAAAGTGTTGATTTTAGGTCTGACACCGTTTTTCGTAAGGTCTAAAACCTTTACGAAGTTTGCATCTCACATCGTGGTCATTTATCTGTTATTAGGCAGAGTTTCTGTGATATATCCAATCTTAAAACTTTTCAAAACTTGCTTGAAGGTGTTTGTAGCACTTGAAGAACAGGTTTGTTGGACCTGGACATCATCGTCAGACATTATGTAAGGATATTATACTATTTAATTTTTTTAGGCTGGAGAACCATAGGTGATGAATCTTACTGATCTCTTTTCCAACCAAGTGGAGGAAGTCTAGAAAGAAGTCATGAAGTATATAACGCTTTTATTGTAAGTATCCATTCTGGCATTGATACTCGGAATCACAATGAGTGAATGCTGAGTGGTTCAGTGTTGAGATTTTCGATATTGTTACTAGCGTTTCTTGCTAATCAGAGTACTTACTGAGAGCCTCCTAATAATTCAAAATTGCATCATCACCTCCTCGCGGTACCTGCTGAATAGCTATCTAATAGTGAACGAACGTTGAGAGTATGTAAAGTTTTACTGAGTATATGAGTTGAATGCTCAGACTTAGGTTGACTCCAGCACTGATTGGTAGATTGGTAGGAGGCAGCGGAGGAATTTCTCCTATGGAATCAACAGTGAAGTCCGCTTCCAGACTAGCGGATGACTTATTGAGCTACTTCGATATAAATAACTCAGGCCAATAAAAATCTTTCAAAACCGAGGAAAGGATAGTGGTGGAGGAGTCTTTAATATACCAGCGGCAGTGCTTGCATCCCTGAAGAGGGTTACTGGCATCCGTACATCCGGCGCCTTATCCTAGCGGTTCTCACCAAGCACCTGACCCTCAGTGAGGAAAGCAATGTCTAAGCTTACATCCAATAAGGCTGACTGCAAGTCAATCTGTTCAAAGGACCTGAAAATGCCTTGACAGATACCATACACCTACTAATTTCTAAGATTTAGTCAGCAGAGTTCTTTTTGGAAGCCTTCGCTTGGGTTTACCGGTAAACGAGGGCACAACCAAGTAAATTTTGTAAACGAGAAGGAACATACATATGTATGTATGTACATCATCGACGAATCCCACAGAACGTCGCAATAGATTTTCTTTACCTTGCCTCTGGTATCAATTTTGACAACAACACATCAGCAGATATCAAACGAGGAATAACTCTTGTCAATCACTATTTCTTTGGGCTAAGAATCCAATTAAGTAGAAAGGTAACCCACTACCCAAAAAACAACTAAGGAGATTCTATATACGATCATGACCTGACGCATGGAGTTTATCAAAAGCGGAGGAGGAGATTCAACAAGCAACTATACGAGCTATACAGCGACATCGACCTAGGCAACAAATTACGCATCAGTCGTCTAATATGGCTATGACATGTAGAGCGGATGGACACAAATACTCCGGCCCGTAGAGTCTTCGAGTCTAACCCAGAGGAACAAAGTAGTAGAGGAAGACCTCGTCTTAGGTGGCGCGCACAAATAGAAGGGGACTCCCACCGATTTGGTGTGCGCAACTGGAGCCAGTTAGCTGAAGATCGAGCTAACTGGAGAGGCTTGTTGGTTAGGATCCAGGTTCACTCTGAACTGTAGCGCCACCTAAACAAGTAAGCGAATAATAATTCCAAAATGTCAGCGCTAGATTCTCCATTGAACTGTGTTGGAGCTACAGCCTGTCCTTCCAACGAGCACAGTGTAAAAATATATAAATAAAGGACTCTCCTTTACTTCCAGTCTCGAGATTCATTCTTTGGAAGACTGTTATACGAGTCATTTGAGACTCACTCATTTGAAACTCTTTAAAAGCTACCAAAAGAGGTTGAAAGGCTCTCTATATAGTGAGCCACGAGCATAAAAGCTCTCTTTGGAGAGGACTGAGTAAAGTTAAATGCTAAGAGAACAGTTCGCACACATATCCTTTTTAGTTCTCAATACTCCCGTCTGTGTTGTAAAAAAAATAAATAAAAATAAAAACATATAAAAAAAACCCTAAACAAACGAACAAGTATCCTTGATGAGTACCCTGTATGTTATCATTAGATGCGCCTCGAACGCCGGATTAAACGGTCACAAATCGGTCGTGTGTATACGTGTAGTGAGAGAAACCGAAAAACATCGTCAGCTTCTTATCTTAATTCTTCGTACATCCGCGAGCTATAGGATTGCGCGATAAGGTCCTTTTATGGAGTGGAGTTTAACTAAATTTATGCTAAATCCTTAAGGATTTACATCCCGCGAAAGGGAAAAATACAAATAAAAGTTACATAATTAGTGCGAAATTAGTGGATGGATTTATTTGGTTGTGTGTTTTTTTTTATATATATTTTTCGTCCCTATTTGCGCGGTGTGCTTGTACAGTCTTTACATTCATCATCTGGGTAGATGGGCTCAGCCTTCACCTCGCTGCTGGTGTATTCCATCTTCTAATTGCGTTCCTTCGGATTCCTTGAGGTTTAAATCCCTCCTTCCGGTCGGGTAAAAGTTCTTTCCCCGCCGACATCGCAGAAGCGAATTATTTTAAATAGCTTTCTATGGTGGTAACGCTGAAGTGGCAGAGTGCTAGATAAGGGATTTCCTTCAACGTGGTGTCGTGAAGTGTATGTGTCGCGTTCGTGTTTCTATTTTTTTTTTTGTTGTCTGTTTTGCCTTTGCTTTTATCAACCATCCTTGGCGTGAAACGATTGTGGATTTGTTGAATGTACTTCAGTGCGGTGCTGGTTTCGTTAGTCGTAGTGCCGCGACGTAAACACCAACATCCTATACAAATGTTGGGCTTATCTATTCATACTTAGCCTTTGGTTCAGCGAGAAAAAAAAAGTGTTACGAGTGTGGAATGTTTTAATAATTTTATTTGGTAACGAAATTTCTTCCACAACTTCTGCAGTAAAAGATGGTTTCTATTTGATTCTTGTGTGTGGCTGTGTTTGTGAATTTGTTTGATTACACAATGGAAAAGAAGTCCTTGTCGACTCATAATTGGCTGGCTTACCGCTAGGGTTTGGGGGGATTCAAACGAAATAAAAAAAAAAAAACAACGAAATCTATCTCAGTGATATTCCTTTGAAGGACAACAAAACAAAAGCAAAACTCATCGACTTCCGACTGATAAGACTCCTCCCGGCACAGTCGTCCTAGAATACATAAAATTCACTCGTTTATCTCTTACGTATCGTTGAGCTGTAATTGACGGAAGGAAATTGCTCGAAGACGCAAATCTATTTATAATAAAACAACAGCACAAGGAGAAAACACAAAAACCGTAACAATAATGAAATTTAAAGGAAACAACAAAAAAAACCCAAAATGAAACAAAACTCGTATCCGTCATTTTTTGAAGGATGATTGAGTAGCGTCGCTGCCCCAGTACGCTCTCTGGTTGGCCCCATTTTTTTTTTGGGATCTAATTTTGTATGGTTTTTCCGAGCCCAGGAGTAGGAGTAACAGTTGGAGGTTTTAAACGGGACCAAGTAAGGTAAGATGAAAGGAATGTATGTACGCAGATTGTATTTTTGTTTTCTTTTGTTTTTTTTTTCGTTTTTGTTTTCTTTTTTTTTTTTCGAAATACAGAACGGATATTGATGAGGAAACATTTTTCTTAAAATTTCCCCCGTTACACCATTGCCATTGGAGTGTGCTGAGATTTCTTACAGTGGGTCGGTCGTACACGCTAGTGGGTGGCAGACAGATTGCATATGGGTGGAGGGTATGAGCTTAGTTTTTGGATTTTTTTTTTTGTGGTTTACGGCCCTGATGACTGATGTTTTGGCCTAAAAGAAACATAAAACAGAAAACAAGAGAAATCCTCGCTTTGATTTATCTTTCCCCACCCGCAGTGTATCCAATTCAATAGTATACTTCATGTTAAGACGAAGTAAGCTCATTTTTGATGGATGCGAGTTTGCTTTGAGGTTAAGGCGGTTGATAAGGCTATGTGAATGTGAAACCCGGATATTGGGAGTGGGGAGAGGGCAAATTCTGTGTGTGTGCAGAAAGCTGACAAGGCAAACAGGTTGCAGGTTCTCCTCGGGTATTGATTTCCTGTGTGTGTTATCTTAATTCGCATTGTTTGTCTAAGCGGTGTGTATTGAAGCATTAAGACCAGGGAAATATGTTCTTAGTTGATATATTCATTTCAACACGTTTTCACGCACATGTGAGGTTCTAGGGAATTTTAATATTTTGGTTAGATGGTTGCTTGCTTTGAGGTGAGGCTCCTAGTAAAATATTAACAAGCATACAAAATTACATTTTCGTTCAACAAGGATATGATTTATCTGAGTACCTATAGTAAATTTTAACTATAATCCAAGGTATGTATGTACATAGTATCTGATCCTCTTTTCAACGGGGTATACGTATAAAACGGTTTGTAATTTATTTATCTATTAATTATTTACTACGTAAATACTTCTTAGTAAGCAATTAATAGATTACAAATTGAAGGCATCTGGGCAACATGAGCATGTGATGCCATATACTTGTGTATACCTACTTAGAGTTTTGAATTATTAATTTAGCTGTTAGTTTAACCTTTAGACCGAATTTTATTTTGTTTTGAAAATGTTAATTTTGACTAAAATTTCTAGAGTTCAAAATAGCTTCCTGGTTATAAGTTTAGTTCTCTTGTTTTGTGTATATTTTAGTCAGAAATGGGCGTCATTTTAAAATAACAAGGAGAAAATGCACTATTTCGATTTTCAAAATTTGATTTCATGTCTTTTGTGTCCATTTAAAACGATGATGGGAATATTTGAATACTCATTGAAACATATGATGAGTTTACAACATTGACAAGTTGATATTAATGCAAGTTTTCCTGAATTTTTCTCGACGTACATACATATAACCATTACGTTCCAGATAAAGAGATGTACACTCCACTGCTCGTGATGATTATAGAAATGTCTATTGGTAGAAAGTGTTTTCGCTAGCCTGATGTGTGAAATTCTGATTATGTACTTATATCTGATAAAGGATATGTTCCTAATGGGTGTGTGTACCTATGTTGAGCGTTTGACAATTTTCGAGAACGAAACTAGTTCTGCAATAGTCGACATTAAAATGTCCATTTAAACGCAGTTGGGACAGTTGGACACCACTTTTTACTAATTGCATAAAATCGAAATATTTTGAAAATCTTAGATACTTTTGGACAATGTTAAAAAAAAAAAAAAATACAGAATCATAAAAAAAACATACAGAAAAGCTACAATCCGTCTCGAACGGATCGTATGATACCCTATCCTCCTCTCTATAAAGTGGGCGTGGCCAAATTGTATATTGTACTCAAATATAGCTGTAATGTCGAACGTTTGAGGATGTTACATGTAAAATTTTATCAAAATAGGTTTTTTGATGATAACGCCCCCAAAAAGTGGGCGTGGCCAAAACTCTTCTAAGAGTGTATTGTAGGGAATCTAAATACCCAAATATTTGGTCTTAACAAAATTTTTCGGTTTCATATAATTTAGTGAAGTTATAAAAAAGTAGGCGTGGCAGTGGGCGGATGTAAAAAAATTTTACACTTGTACTGTATCTTTTTCTTGGAAGCCCAGATATGAAATTTCAGCGTCCTAGTTAGAAATTTAAGGCCCAAAAATCGGTTTTGTGATGAAAACGCCCCCAAAAAGTGGGCGTGGCCAAAACCTTTGTATGGGTGGATTGTAGGGAATCTGAATGCCTAAATATTTGGTCTTAACAAAATTTTTCGGTTTCATATAATTTAGTGAAGTTATGAAAAAGTGGGCGTGGCAGTGGGCGGATTTAAAAAAATTTTACACTTGTACTGTATCTTTTTCTCAGAAGCCCAGATATGAAATTTCATCGTCCTAGCTCAAAATTTAAGGCCCAAAAAGCGGTGACATACGGACGGACGGACGGACGGACGGACGGACGAACGGACGGTCATCGCTCAATCGATTTCGCTATTGATGCTGATCACGAATATATATACTTTATAGGGTCTATCTCGATTATTTCTCTATTTTACAAACTATGTGTCAAACTTAATATACCCTTAGGATAGGGTATAAAAATGCAGATTGAATTATGTACATATATGCTAAAACCTACAGTCGCAAAGAATATGAACATTTGAAGTTATGCGTATTATCATGCAAGACCATTTATTTCACTCGATGACCAGAATCATGGTTTGTTCAATACACTTAAGGTAGCTTAGCTACCTCGGAGTAAATATTAATTACAGATATGACATCTTTTGATGAAGCAAATGTGTTTTTAACTCAAAAGATGAAATTCATGCTTTATAAAGCATTGGTCCAGGCAGTCTTGTTATATTCTTCTTACTTTCTGAAATATCTTTATTAAAGTGAGGTGAGTTACAATGTTACAATGAAAATGACAGTTGTGATTATGAGATAGTTATGCCATATACATATATAATCTAAGATACTAAATCTAATCACCGGTTTTACAACTCTGCCGCTTTGAGTATAAGGTAAGTTAACCGGTGTTTGGTCTGTTTGGTGTGTCAATTGATATCTTGACGTGTTAGGTTATGATTATGTACCAAGCAATAATACAAGTGACCTCGCGCTTAGAAATTAAGTGCATTTTATCAGGGCATTATGGTTATGCAACAAAAAATTACAAGCGCGAGCAAGTGCGGTTTTGTTACGTAACTACAAAGCTCTGATAAAACGCACTTAATATCAAAGCGCGAGCTTGCGTTTGATAGTGCTTGTATTACTCGTTTGCTACTTAACCATAGCCTTATGGTTCTTGTTGTTGATGACTGTCACATTGTTTCTTTCTTCTGTATGACTTCCCTGTGTTTTCGGATTATCTCAATATACTGCGATGTTGTATGGAATTTCTGCTTTTGTACTTTGAATTTGTGTGCTGTTTCGTCGATATGTTTTTCCTTCTCCTTTCGATACTATCATTGAACTTTTGTTTCCCGTACTATTGTAACTACTATCTACTTCTGATGTTTTTCTTGTAAGCTAAATATGTTGCCTTTGAGAGCAGTGTCTTTGGGTCTTAATAATACTTTTGCACATCTCTGGATTTTTGTATTACACGAAAAACGCCCGTCAGTAGCTTTGGAGATAGGAATTATTTAGAAATTGGAACTGTTGTCCTTGTTCGCCGACTCATCAAGCTTTGGTTTGGATATTTTAGGGTGCTCAACGAAAGGATGGCAAAAGAAATAAAAGATTGGAAATGAAAAACACGAGGTTTAATTTTGTATATGACTTTATTGGCAAACGTCTGAATAGAGAATGACAGATGTCATGACATCTGGGTACAAGATTGATATCGCCTGTCTAATTGCAGCTAAAACTTCCGGAGTGCATTTACCCGTGTGTAACATATTTTGGTGTGGACGTGAGGTGGTTGAAGTTCCTGTCTTTGGAGAACTTTCGAAACTCTAGTTCCAACAATTGTGTTCCGTTATCACTTTCAAGAATGTATGGGATACCATGAACCGAGAAGTTTCCTTTTAATTGTGTAATGACTTCTTTTGATGTACCTTGATCTAATTCTACGATATCGAAAAATCCACTAAAAATATCAACAATTAATATATAATTCCTGTTATGAGATGTGAATATATCAGTGTCAACTATCTTATGTGGAAACTGAGGGATTAGTTTTGGTATACATATGTATGTAAGTAGTTGGTTCCGTAGTTTTCGTTGAGTGCTTTGGGATACGTGGCATCGTTCGACGAAATTGATTTTGTCGTTTGTCATGCCAATTCGTTGCTTTTGCTTTATGGGAACTATGATTTTACCGCCTTTGTAGGTACATACATAATGTTGTCGTCGTGTGTGATTTCATCACGGAATTTTAAGTAGGGCCAACCTCTATGTGCAACATTCATCAATCTTGTCAGATATTCATCGGATTTGGTATCGTTTGTAATATGTGATATTGCTTTTTGTGAAATCAATTGTATTTGAAGAACTTTGAACTCTTCGTTTTCGCTTTCAGTTTTTTCATCGTTAATGTAATCCCTGCTCAGAGTATCGACCACGTTTATATTAGTTCCGTTTTTGCAAACTATGGATCATATTGCTTTGTAGGATCATATTGCTTTGCTTTCATTAAGATTATTTTATTCGTGGTAATGCTCTTGTTGTACATATATGGATTCTAGAGGCTTGTAATCGCCCTCTAATATTAGTTTTTTTTGTATTTATATGGGTGGAACTTTCTGCAGGCGAATCGAATAGCAAGGCTTCTTCTTTATTTGTGATAAGTAAATCTCTATTTTTGTCAGTGTTTTGCTACTGTACCCCACTAGTTGGTCGTCTTGTAATAATGTTGCTCCGATTGCATATGAGCTCGGGTCTGTTTGGATTTTAACATTACTATTAGCCTTAGAACTGGGGCACCTGTTAATAACTTTTTTACTTTATTTAGTGCAGTCTGTTGCTCTATGTCCCAATGAAATTGTATATTTTTCTCCAACAGTTTACAGCCACTACGGCTGTGCTATTTCTGAGGCGTTTCTAATAAATTTGGACAAATATGTTACCATTTCGAGTGGCCGTTAGAGCTATTTCTTATTTTCTGGCTCGTATTTTACAATATCTATTCCCTTAGCACGTAATGACCCAAAAACTTAATTTCTTTGTTTTTCGAAAATGCAATTTTCTGATGACCTATTTCTGCCTTTCTTGTAATTTGTTTGATGTTTCAGCATGAATTTGTATGGAAATTGTAACTTCGACATTCTTAATATGTTTTAGGATGTGCGTCATTATCTACTGAAAAAATTCTGGTGCCGGTACTAGACCGAATGGTAATACAAGGAAGCTGTATCTACCCCACGGTGTGGCGAATGTAAGATACTTTGTTGTTCACTTTATTACCTTAATTTGCCAGGAAGCTCGTTTACACTACAAGTGAAGTATTTTGAGTTCTTTATACGTTTTGAGATTTGTTCTAGCGTATTTAAAGAGAAGTATCGACGCAATATGCTTTTATTCAAATCTGTTAGATCCATGTATGTTCGTAGCCTTTATTTACCATGTGGTCTAGCTCAGCTTTTACTGCTTTTCTCAAGGAATATAATAATCTTCGGGCTGGATGTATTTTCAAATCGGTTTTTTCTTTCAAGTCAATTTCATATTGAATGTCATTTATACATACTACCAACACAATCGTTACTATCTTTACTGAATTGATGATTATCCATCTTCTCGTTTATCACATTTATTCGAACGATGAAATGTAAAATAATATTACAATACGAATGACAGTTGTGATTATAAGGTAGTTATGCCAAATATATAATCTAAAATAGTACAATATTACTAGATATGTATTAAAGTGAGGAGAAGATACAATCGCGATATGAATGGGGATGTAGTCCCAAAAGTCGTCTCGTTAACTATACTGGCTCGGTCACATCGAGCGAATGGATAATAATGCTCCAGCAAAGCGAATATTTGAAACACAGCCACCAACTTAAAGATGACATGAAAGACCCAATCTCCGTTTTAAGCATCAAGCCAACGTTACCGCTATGCGACTTTAGTCGCAATTTGAACCATTTTTGACGGAAAGACACTATGACCCGACTTTTTAAAAAAATATCCCTTTTTGACCCTTTTTAATTGTTTTTAAAACTTTTTCGTATAATGCCGGTTACACACTCACTCACTCTGCACGGGGATTATACTTGCACGGGGACTCTTAGGCTAACGTGGAAGCGCATGTTTATGAATGACGTTTAGGTTTTTTGCTGTTATGTGAGCGATCTCCTTAGGCGTGCATGAATTTTTGAAGGTAATGCAGTAGTATGTATGTATGTATGAATTTTCGTAGCATAATTTCGACGGAACATATTATTTGCTTGATCTTAGAATATTTATGGAATATCAAGTAGAAAAGGCAGACCGTTTGGATAAGGATCTACCCGGCTGGAGAGCATCCTACTTTGGGCCACATCTATTCACATTCTATGTGCTATATTTCAACTCGAAATATGCGTTAAATGGGCACGGATTGATAAAGAAGTTTCCAGATTCTGCAATGACCCTTTAATGAGACTGTCTTCTGCTACCAGACGTAAAGAAACAGGAATGACAATCACTACCAAGCTCCAACAGTTTTAATAGAGTACCATGCTATTGTATCATAGAGCTCTAACCTATATACCTGCCGTAAATTGCATCCTGTATTCTGTTAAGATAAATGGCAGATAATTGTAAAGGGTCAAAGGGAAAATCATACATATGCATAGGTATGAACATATGTACCACATGGGTTTGCCATTTGAATTTGGTAAGCAACAGATAATCGTACAGGTTTGCGAAACGCATAAGCCGAATACTTTTTTTTTTTTGACCGAATACATAGAAAAACCACTTTATAAAAATTGCCGATGTTATCCAAACATTTGCAGTGGAATACTATAGCTTCCTAGATTTACATACATACTTATGTATAACCAAAAGCTGAAGCTGCTGCGTTCAGGTTGAATTTGTACAGGTTAGGAAAGTAAAACGCTCTTTACTTGTTTTTCGTTCAGGTGTTGTTTTTCCAGTAGAATTCACCAGGACAAAAGCATCCTCGATTTGCATTAATAACACGTTTAGAACTGTATATGTTTTTGAAAGGATTTGAAGATGCCATAAGCTTCGCATATCTGACAATTTTCAAAGAGTATGCCGATGTCCTAATTGTCAGACAATGATTTAAAAGAGTGTTCGCAAGATTGGTGTGTAAATACCTGATAATTTTATTGTCAGATGACGGTCTGACAATGATTTTCTTACAACGTTGTCAGACAAAAATTGGTAGTTCAGAGTATTGTAAGACATTTAGGACACATTTGGTAGACCTGACAATATTGTTAGATCATACAACCGTCTAAACACAGCTTAACATTTATTGTCCCCATTTCTAAGTCCAAAGGGAATACTTACATTGTCTCTGAGTATTGAAAGCTCTCTAAAATATGAATTAGTTCATACTGCAATATAGCTATCGGATAGTTGTGGAGTAGTCCTTGGTGAATGGTTGCTGCTTGTCGATGTAGGCTCATTAATAACGCATAGCCAATGGATAAAAATAAAATCACGAATAATTTAAATCAGCATACCTACTTCATTTTACTTCAAACATCACAATTTTCCGGGATCGTAGTTCTACGATAAATGGCAAATAACGTGTCAGTAGTTTGCACCGGATTGTCATTTTGTGGTGATGAGTATACAGAGACGGTAATTCCTCCCAACTTAATTTGTGCCAAATCTTTGAGGGATTTGTACCATTCTACATTATCTTGTGACATTATCCGTACCTGGATTGATGAGTGTGGTAGTGGTAGCTACCGTTTAGTTGGGTGTTAACATGTGCGCTTCTTTAAGCGTATGTTTGGGGCATCTGTTCAGCCAGATTCAGATTCCAACAGCTTTTCGAAATCTGCTTTTAAACTAAATTACAGTGGTCTTCATCCTTGCCAGAATTTTAAATAGCATCGGAACGTACATTACATACCTCGACAACCAGAAAATATGACAGACTCCAAAATATTACGTTGGACTTTCGTTTTCTATTGCCGATTTCCATGCAATGGGACACTGATGAATGTTTAGGGAAAATAGGCGATGATTGAGATGATACATCCAAGTGGGTCTTGGTGAGCGCCAAACATCTTCGTAAATACATACATATATTGCTATATTTCCATATTAAACTCAACTTGTCACCAGTCACCTTCAACGCACACACCACCACTTGCACCGTAATTCCCAAAACAGGAAACCAATCTCTACCAAGAAAACATCTCCCACCACCTGTGACAACAATAACTTGGAAGACGGTGTTTATTTTTATGTTGTATATATTCACCATAGATGATCCAAGGACTTTCAGCCCCTGCCTGGGCAAAAGTTTGCAGAGTTATCATACAGGAAGTGAGACGTGTCGCTTATACACATATGTATCTTCTACAACCATAATATAAGCTGACCCTGAATCAATTTCAAAATTTGCTAGCAATCCGTCAATACTCACATCCGATAAAATCCGTTTAGTAGTTAAGTTGAATATTATTCTATTTAATTCAATTTAAGGTTTCTATTCGACAAATGCAAAATTCAGAAACTTTCGCTTCTACTTCTACTGCGTGTATAGTTTTAATCTTGGCAAAAGCGATTCCCAGCAAAATGACTGCCCATACATCGAAAACAATGGACTTGTTCCGCTCGTTGATATACATATTTGGTTGGATGATACCGTCATCCCATCATCATTGCCGCCGCGCACCTCCATAACTTTCCGATGAGTAGCTTCATGAAGAAATACTAGTTCGCAGGCCAGTGTAAAATTTAATTTTCTTTCACTGAGCAACAGATTTAGTAGAGATTCGTTTTTAAAATTTGGTTTCTCAACATTTTATCTAGCTTCATGAAATCGCAGTGTTCAGATAATGTGGGTAAATCCTCGACGAAATCTGCGGTAGTTTCACCATTTTTCTGGCAACATTTGTGGAAAGTAAAAGTATGCACAGTCTCATTAGATTTTAGATGGAAATGACTATCCAATTTCTCTACAAATTCATAAAAAACCACATCTTTAGGGTTAGTGGCGCCGTTTATTAAGGAACGAATTATTTCATAAGTCTCTACCCCTACACAAGAGGAATATTGTTCTCATAGAGTACTTCCGAGAGCTGTCGTTACTCCTCTAATAATGAAATTCTACTTTGCAGAGTTAATTAATGAATCAAACGTATGAATCAACGGATTGTTTCTACTCTAAAACCCTGAGGGCATATTTTGTATCGTTGAGTAAGATTTATTGTATTGCAACTTTGCTTTTTCGTCTTTGATGTGACTATTCTCGATCCGATGAATTTTTTGGAAGCTCTCTATTTCTGCCTGGAAAACACATCAAATTTAGCAGCGTTTCTGAATAAGATGCTGCTAGTGTACGAGATCTTATTTTCGAATCATAACTGATAAAAGTGTTTCGACTATGATGTACATATGTATTACTTTAATTGACTGCGAATCTTCCCTTTTATAATCAGAGAGGAAGTAGTGTCATTTGACGTTTCCGTAATGCTTTCTTGATTCACCCTAGCAACCCTGTTTTGCCCATGAATCACGACGACGTTCCATTTTATCTCCGAGAAATGTATTCAATTCTGTGTAAAATGTGAAGCAATTTGTTTTCTTGTTTTTCGATTCGGTTGCATCTATAATAATGGGAAAATTATTTCTACACTTTTGGGAATGATAGTACTTCACAGTGGAGAACCGGTGCAAGATCTACAGATGGACAAATTAAAATTCACGTTAGACTATTTTTGACATCGACTTCGTCAAATGGAACCTCAAGAGTATTGCAATTAAAAAAAAAAATTTCAAATTGACTACGTTTTTCGAAATTTAGCCACTGAATTTTCAGCCACTCAACTTTTTGGCGAGAGAGAGAGACATTTTTCTGTTTGTTATGTTTTTCTTCAGAGACTTGGTTGAAATAAAATCATTCGCAGTCATTTTTATGATTTGAAACGAGTTTTTCTTTCTTGCAGAAGCAATGACTTTCTGCCAGTGTTCTGAAATATAAATTTATTTGAATTTTTTTTTGTTTCTCTATAAGGCCGAAGTCTTGATCGCAGGGTAAAAACGAATACCCACTGAGAAGAAATTTATGAACCATTTCTTCAATAGAAATTTCCGGATGAGAAACTATGTATTGGCACAGCAAGGAGTGTTTAATGTCTCAGTTTTGACCACCACATTGGACAGAGTACATAATGATTTTTTTTAAATTTTTTTTTGCATTTTTAAAACAATTTGGAAGCTACTGACTAGTCCCAAGCAAACATGTGGGCCTGCTTAGTACCCATGTTGTGGATGCCGAGACAAAATATCCAAAGCTGTCTTTTGTAATAAACAATACCTGTTGCTAAAACTGGAGTTGGCAGGGTTGGTGCCGTGACATAAGGCCATGTGACATAAGGCCATACCCCAAAATATGGCTTCATGTCACTTTATGAAAGCGTCATAAGGCCATACTTTGCAATATGGCCTTATGTCACGGCACCGCAGGGTTTTCATCAAGTCAAAAGTATTTGGAGATGTTTTAGCGATTTTGGAGTCATCTCTTAACCCGTGCGAAGCGGTCTCAGCTTTCCTGTGGTGAAGCTCTCTATCCCATTAAAGGCTAAGCTTTTCATGTTCATTTTCAGCACTTTTTACCTTCGACTAAATCACATTTCTTACACAAGTCTATAATTGGTCTATGGAAGTGAAGATGAAAGTTTTCATTAAAAACTTTACGAAAAATAAACCAGGAGATTGATTGTGTAACGTCATCCTTGTACAGGCAAAATATTCAGATCTGGGGGCAAATAACGCCTAGTTTCACTCTTATGCTTGGTGTAATATGACTCATAAGTTGGAAAACGTTCAATAAATTGTTTATCCTCCAGTATTTTATGTTCAGGCGCTGGCTCTTGTCCACCTCTTTTGTCAGTAGGGGGTGCGGAATCAACAATTTTCCTCTGCGCAACTTTCCATCCGAGACTTGAAAAACTTTAAGAAAAATCGTTAGCAAACTTGGACATCAGTATCTTCTTCATTGAGCAAATAATATGAGCTACTATTTTGTCTCCTTGAATTATAATTATTTGTATAAAATAAAAAAGCAGTTTGCAAGTCAAAATTAATTAACTTGTAGAGCTTCGTAAAGAAATTGAAATTCAATGGCGAAACTCCTGAATTGTGTTGTTCAGGTGGGAACGTGAAATTGCTACAATTGGTCCCGCCACCAGAGGCATTACGCTCATTGGTTTCTGGAACTGAAAAGAATTGTATAAAAAGAAAGTTTCTAATTTTGTATATTTTAATTTTGTTCAGTTTATTGTAATAAAATTTTCCACGTTGACAGTTCAAAATATTAGGAAAAACGCTGTCTACATTTTCGCCACCTGACTCGCCAACTTTTAGAAAGTACACGTTTTCAGTAATTTTCATAGAAAATCGAATAAAGCTACTTAAGCGAATATGGAGACATTCACCTACTTTACAAATAGTCCAAACTATATGGCCATGCCCAGTTTTTGGATGTATTTTCTTTAAAAAAACAACCGTGGAAGGAAGGGTCAGCTAATGTGATATATGTACATACAAGTGCTGCTTTTCTTACGTACACAACAAATACAAAGTTAACTAAACTATTCTTACATTAGTAAGTATTCAGTTTTATAATATATGTTATTCAACAATATTTCCAGAGCATTGACAGCATTAAAAATAGTGTCCAACTTAAGTACATACTATAGTTATAATATGGTCATTGTAGCACATGTCCTTAACACCTAATTGTAATATTGCCAACAAGACAATTACAATAATAAGCATACAATTGGTTCTAGAGAGTTAGCTACATAGGTACATTTGAGTTATCATTAAATTATATGTACATATGTCAGTAGTGTCTTGTACTGACATATGTATCTTGACTTTATTCGACCTCTTATGAACAGATTGGTTTGCCCTAATTCTTTAGGTTATATTATAACCTTTATAAGCGATTGCATTTTTCAATGTTGCACTAACCATTTTGTCGTATATGCCCGAAGCGAATTTTCCAAAACTATCTTGCGTCTTCTCTTAATTTTTGCATTTTGAATGAATAAAGAATGTAGGAAGGTGATCAGGAGTACACAACCTATTTTTAGTAATGTTCAAATACGCAAAGGCATTAGGATGTTGCTGGATAGAGGATGAAACTTATTCAGTGGAGCTTAATCTATACTAAAATCCGTCATTAAGTTGTACATATGTACATACTATTCCATTAAAATAAATTTGCCTGAATAGCTTAAAATATATTTTAATTCTTCCATTCACACATTACCGACCCATCGGGACATTGTTATAAATACAACCAGATCTTTTAGTTTGAGTAGGCACAGGCATGTGCGTTTTGTATCCGAAAGATTTTAATTTGGGTAAAACATCGATTTCTGAATGCAGATTCGATGTGCCTTGACGTAATTAAGTAGTTAGTTACCAGCGCTTGAACACAAGTACGGTTGAGGTAAGATTATGATTGAAAGTGGACACAGTTGAGATGAGAATTCAAATAGCTGCTTATGAGAAACATTCATTACTTATTCCAGAAATTTAATCGGAATAAGTAATGTATTGTATTTGGAATTGGTTAATATCTTCTCAAATAACGACATTGCAGGACATCTGCGGTCGCTCCTATATTATTACGTTTCCAAGTACACCTGACCTGACCTTTTTGCATTTAAAATATGCTTGTTTTGTTGGTTTGCTTAAAGTCAAAGACATTCGAGGACATCAAATATCACCAAATATTAGCCCTATTTATTCGCTACAAGTGTGTCCTATATCTTGTTCTTACATCTCTACACATTTTGGAGATTTAAAAGGTTTGCAACTTTAAATGATTTAATATTGAACATATTTTAGCAACGAAGTATTTTTTTTTAAATGGCATCAATCGATTTGTATAATTCTACTCTTTTCATTGTGACACAAGCTTCTGGCCTAGATAGGCATTCTCCTTTGACTGAAAAGTAAAGCATTTGTTTGAGGTAGTGGACTGGATCCTCAGTCAAGAAAATGTTTCCTTAAATTTCAATCAGTTTTCGAAATGTCAAAACATCCGATTAGTTAGTATTTTATTTAGGGTGGGCTATGCTTTAATAATTAAAAGGATTGTGTACGATAAATAAATTCGAAGTGAATCACGGTGGAGTGCTCTACCATTTGAGGAAATTAGAGAATATGATGATTTGATCAATGAGTGAATGCTAGGTACGTTCTAAAGTGGATCCAAAATTATTTTAAAGAGTAAAAAAATACCTTTATTTCTTCATTGTCCATTTTCTGCATTTAACTCTTATTCAAAGTTTTCTTTTGAAGAAAAATAAATTTATAAATTTCAATACAAACAAATTTATTCCTTTGATACCTTCAAAATCACAGTCTATACGTTTTCCAAAGAGAAAACGGAAAGTGGCACATGAAATGTCACCTGGTTTTTTTAGTCAGTTTGGCATCCGTATGTTAAGCCTTACCAGAAAGAGAAGGCTTAGAATTGGAACGCTCCCTTTTGTACTTATGGAGTGGTATACGAGAGAACAACGAATTTTAATTGTTAAAGCCTATCTCTACTATAGAGGAAATTCAACCAACGCTATTTGTGCATTGCGAAGTTATTTCGGTATACATGGTCGTTCATCTTGTGATGCAGTTAAAAAATTGATGGAAAAATGTGGTGTTGTTGTAGCAGTCAATGGTAAATATTATCGGGATATGATAATAAATTCCTTTGGCACCATGTGAACGATATTGATGAGGAGAATATGTGGATACAAGAAGATAATTGGCACGTTTCGGCAACCGGAATTGGCCACCAAGATCCTGTGATATCATGCTCTTACCCAACCTATTCTAGAGCTATAGAATGAAATTCGTTTCGTTATTTATGAACTACCGCAGGGTTTATGCGGAGTAATGGAAGTAATGGAAGATTTCATTAACAGGGCCCACAGTGGCTCATACCATTTTTCATGTTTAATTTCAATGTCTCAATATTGTATTGAAAGTTAACTCCCAATAGTTTATCAACAAAAAAAGGGGGGGATTATAACCTCCAATTTATTCACCCATTATTAATACCAATTTCTGTTTAATTAATGTTTATATTAATGGTGCGCATTATTCAAAGGAGAAATTGTATCATTTTAACCATGAGTTTCTTTTGATTGATTTATCCACCAATGATCTTACCTCATACGGCTTGAAAATATTACTTATAGTAACTATAATTTAGTGTAATATTCTATTTCATTAGATTTGTATAAGAAGATGCCACTCACAATTTAACAAATTCTTTGTCAACAATGTCACAGTTCAGGTACTTACTCAATATTGAGCTGTTTTCTAAAATGTTAAATCTAGTGAATGGGCAAGTCACTCAAGGTCACCATATTTCGAGATAATCTTTGAATCAAACTTCAATTATCTAAACAAAATTTAGAAAAAAGTGATTAGTTCTGCAGTTTTTTCATATGTCTATGTGGATACCCATTGAAAACCAGGAAATGTTAAATAGTTTGCAGTTAAGATTACAGTTTAAGTGCTCTAATCTTATTAGCATGGTTGAATGAGGAATGTTATTAGTTTTGAATGAAAAAAAAAAAGAAAAAGTATCATTTGGCAGCTTACAACATTGAGCCTACGGGTCGAATACGTAACATTTTAAAGGAAAATATTAAAGTTGATCTATATAAATAAATAAAACAAAATGAGACATTCAACATATTTTTGGTTCAAGATTTTTAGAACACTTTATAGTTAAAGTTTTAGTCAAATGAGAATTTGATGTGTGGGCACAGTGACTCTGTGGTTTGTGTATCGGACTACACAGTTGCACCACGCGCATACTTCTGACAAACATTCGTGAGTATAACCGTCATTAGGTGGTCTGTGCTGGATAAAGCAATTCACTACAACTTCCTAAGTCATGTGCGAAGAACGCCATGCATTTGTGTTAGTGGAGTCCTAAGGACCACTTCAACTGTTGTTCCACATGCTTCCGCTCGATATTCATTGCAAACAAGTGGCAGCAAATTTTTTTGTGGACCAGTCTGCAAACTGGCCACTCGTCTATTCTAAATAAACGAGAATGCCCGCAGCTCCTTTCCAACATGAATTTTAAAACCTATATACCCTCCACGACTGGCTGGGAAGGTGACGTAGGGCCTCACAGTGGATCCCATTGCCTCTATACAAAAGGTTCCAAAACTAAAACAGGTGTGAGTAGAGGTTTTTTCTCCCAAGATCTAATTTGCAAGATCTTCTTCCGACTTTCTAATCACTGTAGCTTGTTCCAACTGGAAATTATGGCAATCAAGTCGGCCGGCCTTGACATGGCTAATGCACAATGTAATATCTATGAGGGATATCACCATTTACACCGAAAGCCAAGCCGCAATTATGTAGATCCCTGGATTCGGTCACCTTCAATTCCAAAGCTGGCGTTAATTATCTCTTATCTCTCAACAAGATGGAAGAATAATTCACAATTCACCTCATTTGGGGTGACCGGCCATTCCAATGTCTAACAAGACATGCTCTCAGGCTGGGTGTCCCGGCAAACGGTTTTTGTAGAAGCTGCATGGATGAAGAAGAGGATAAGACTATTCTTCACCCCATATCCACCTGCCAAGCTCTCTCAACTCGACGAAAACTATATTTAGGAGAGTGCTTCTTCGACAACCTTGGCAAACTAGAAGCATTAGCTGCTTCCATCGCTTTATAATAAGTTCATGTTAGTTCAACGGGTAGATTGACAGTAGATCGTTTGGTATCACTATGGACCACTTGTGGTATAATGTGGCATTTGCTGCAGCTTGGCAATTGAACCTACCTATAACCGTCATTAAAAAAAACTTATAAGGAAAAAGCTAGGTCCTCCGTCTTGTACGGGTAAGATTCGCATTTGACGGTCCTGAAGAAAAGTCGATAACAATTTATTATAGAGCATCTAACGCCATATTTTTGTCTTATATTCCTCATATATGTATAAACTTTTAATTATTTTATATGTATAAGTATTTATCGCCTAAAACGAACGGATATATGACATTTTATCGAAATAGTTAGTAGAATGAAAATTTCAATTTCACCTCGAGGTGTGATCCCACAGACCCGAGGTATGTATGAAGTTTGAAGCAAATGCGTCCATCTGTTACGGCTGCAGTCGAAGTCACAGACAGACAGAATTGACTGACTCACTTTTTTGGACTTCTCCATCATAGTAATGTCTAGTTTGATTAAAATCTCGAGTTCGAAATTTTTCAGGAAACGAAAGGTTTTCCGCAGGCGATATTGCAAGGTAAAAAAGCCTACAGAGAATAAGTTAGTTTTTGGGGATAGTGGTTGGTGTAATAATATTCAAAATGGTCAAGTGGTCTATTTAATCCAAATTCTTAAAATTGTGCTGAATTATATGAGATTTAAACATCTCCAAAACAAACCATTGAGGATTTGCTGAAAAACAAATTTGCAATTCTTCGAATAACACAACGTATTCCTTCTTCTTTCACTAAAACTCGGACCTACTTTCTCCTTTCACTTAATCTTGGATCATTAAACCAATGTTGTGCTAATATAAAAATCCTATAAAAATCACGCTGGTCATATTTCATCCATGTTTCCGTCACTGCCTGTGGGGTATAGGGAGTCAACAATGACTGTGCGTCATCGTTCTTTCTCAGCTCAATCGCAAGGCTCTAGATCAGTGCTGCCAGTGTTTGATCATAGAAATTCCCTTGCGAATGTCAAAAAAAAAAATATTCTTTTTCCCCTCCCTTGGCTCAAAAAAAAAAACCTCAAATTTTTCCATACACAATTTACAAAGAGAAAACAGAAAATTTATGAAGCAAAAAACTGTTCTATTCAAACTAGCTATAAAAAAAAGTTTATGAATAAAAAAGAATTTCAAAACTCTCAAAGTAACAAGTAACACAAAGTTGAATACAATTACATTAGATCGGTTCCTTTACTTCCTGCACTAAAAATCGTAAAATCATAAGTTCCTAAGAGTGGGGGATAATTCTTTCAGAGAATGATGGAAATTTGAGGAAAGTTAGTTGAACGTACCGAACAATAAAACCATAGTACAACTGAAATGTCATGCATGCGAATGAACAAACCACGAGAAAGACAGTAGAAACTTCAGAAATCTTCAGAGTATATAGTACCAAACCACATAGAAATTAAATTCAAAATTAATTTTGATGACTAAGAGGAAAAGAAATATCTGAACTAAAGTGTCAGTTGATTGTACATATAGTGCATTTGACATATCGTACACAACTTACCTACAAAAATGTGTTCGGTTAGTAGAAGTTAGTAGTAGTAGTAGGAAGGAAATGTTTTACTCTCTTATGCCCTCGCTCTTTTGCAAATTTATTCCGATTAGAAAAGGGCTGTTAATGGACTCATTCAGATGTAAAACGTAAATGGGTTCGTCCAACAGATCCTAAGCCCAGTAGTTTTTATTTAAAATATCTTTTAAAGAATAGAAATTCGCTTTTCTTGTTCTGGAAGACAAAAAGTTTCACTTTTTCATTTTTAGCTCATTTTGCGACCAAATATCCTTTCAAAAAGGGAAAATTCCCACAGTCTGGCAGCACTGCTCTAGATCCTTCTGCAACCGTTCTACGCCATTTCTCTTTTTCTTGGGGAACACGCTCTTTTGCCCGATTGATGTTTGGCAACAGAATTTTCTTCCCGCTGGAAGGTAATATTGCATTCCCATTCCTTCGCTGGATGGTTGGAACCTGTTACGTTCCTGGTTAATTTTGATATGAAGCTGTTAGATGCGATTTGGCCAGAAAATCCTAAGGATGATGCGTACACATCCATTCACGAAAGTTTACGTATGACAAAGCAGGTTATCTTCCACTTACAACTTCGATTTAGTTCGACGTCACCTTTGGTCGAGGCAAGTAAGTAAAGAAAAGTGTCAACTTTCGCGACCTCCCTGTCCCGCAATATTCACTTGAATATGGAAATTTGTGGGGCTGAAAGCTTTTGTTCTGGCCATATTAATCTTCAGCACATTCTTTGCCTCAATTTCCAGATTGTGAAGCATTTAATACAGATTTAAAATTCTGAGTGAGAGGAAAAAAATATCGCAATCTGCGTGTGATAAGAAGTCATTATCCATTGTATGTCGATATTATTAATCGTCAGAGTTGCATCGAGAACACCACTGATTACAACCGAAAATAACAGTGGTGAAAGTATGCATCCTTGACGTACCCCGCTCTTATTTCAAAGAATAAACACCTTACCGTTGTGCAATACGTGACAACAAGAAACCTCATAAGTAGCCTTTATAATAACTAATTGCATTGTGTTTATGTGGTCAATGCTGCAGGGAGATCCCTAGCGGACCTCGAGAATCCGCATACAAAATAATTCGTTTAATTATTTTTCATTCAGATTTGTTGACTACATTCATAAACCTGGTATGTATACGAAAGAGTAAAAAATTTCAATAATTTACCAGCCAGATAACCAACGACAGATATACATACGTGTTTGAAAGAGGACTTAAATTATGCAGCATGCACCGCAAAAATTGCTCAAAGGATTAAAAGGTATGTAACGTAGTAGTGGCTTTGCTTTCGTCATCTAACCAACCAGATATACATATGTATACATAATAAAACGATGCTTAAAAACAGAGCTTTTTGAAATAGAAAAACCAAAATTAAATGATATACAAAACCCGTAGAAATCCCTGTTAGCTGACCTTCCCACTTCTATGGTGAAAATATTATTAGTCCAATACTTAAAAGTGCACACTGCTTTAAGGATAATGTCCTTGTTTAATTAAAATTCTCATGAAACACCTTTCATAAATCTAAATTTAATTACAAACGGCATAATGAACACGCTTTTGCATGCAGTACTCTCCTTTATTTGAATCCTAGAAAAACACAAGCACCCCATATCCTCTCATTACGACTAAACAACACTGTATGCTAAGCAAACATACACATAGCAAAGCATACTTCTCGTATTTAGTTTTCAATTTTCCATTTCTCCCTTCGTATGAAAATGAAAACTAAGTGTGCATGCTCCCTGCACATGGCACTACACATTTCGCCCGAAAAACCCATTCGAGCTTCTGCATGAGAAGCTGTCCACCCACACCCGCATACTTTGAGTGCAACCTCAACAGGATGGTGTAGGACTGCCGCCTTTGATTCATTGAGAGAGTATTTTTCTGTTCATATCGATGGGATGGATATATTATCCTATTTTAATTTGAATACAAAGAAAACGGTTTATGAATACGATTCTTTCGACGACGACGTATGCGGTTCCGAGAAATATCCATTTGTTCTCTGTTAAAGGTCCTTTATTTTGTTTGTGCTATTGCCATGTGTTTTTGATAAGTCTTCTACAAAGACATAAGAACGAACGGACCCCGACAAACAACGATGGTGAGTGGCAGGACTTCACAGAATGCAGTTCATAAAATCGTATCCGGTTAGCAATTGCAACTTTTTATTACAATATGCGCTCTGGATCAAAGCTACTAGTGCTGTTCCTCCTCATCATATTCCATTCGTATTCTTTTGTTATAAATTTTTTATGAGCTATGTGCTTACTGGAGTTTCTCATGAAAGTCGAAGCAGCAGTAGTATACTCGTACTCGTACTCGTTCGTAGTTCAGCAATCGTGGTTTGAAGCAACTTGGGATAAATTTGAAATAGAAGATTTCGCCCAAAGCAGTTTCGTTCCTTCTCAAGTCGAGTCCTTTGTGTGCATACAGAGTGTATATTTCTATGAAACTGCATTAAATATTACACATTGTATGAGTAGTGGTGGTAACAAGGATTCTCTAAAAGGATGGGTGGATGAAGAACTTTGAATGAATGTTCCTTGTTAATAAAAAATGAAAAAAAAAAGTAGAATGTAGAAAGTTTCAAGGACATTCATGCATACATATATACATATATTATATGTGAATTACTTTAAGACAGTTAAAATGAAACGAAATATTTCTGAAGGAGTCCGCGATTATAATAGTACAGCTGGGTATGGTAGCTGAGTGCACTAAACGAAATTAACTTCAATGCACTTGAATTACTTTGTGGTTGTGGGTGGTTTCTTTCTTTGACTTGGTAGAAGGTATGCGTATGAGTGTGTGTACAAGGCTTAAAAAGGTCACAAGGTGTGCCTAGTATTGCCGCACTTTACTTAAGGTAAAGTTTTGTGTAAGTACGAGTAAACTTTGTAAACTGTGCAATAAGTCATGTAAATTTTATTCTCGATGAGAAGTTTAGATTCTGGAGTTAACATTACTTTAAATTTTGTTTATGGATTTGGGTATATGAACTTTGTTTTAAAGTACCGGTTTTTAATGCAAGAGTGGGGCTTAACCTAAGGAAAACATAATGTAATTAAGAAAATGAGAATGAGTACTCAGGGTTTCGTAAGTGTACTATTTTTTTATTGACTGAATTTACAATCCGCATTAGATGTAAATATGTTTCCCAAAAACTCATACGATGTTATATGTATATATGGGGAATAAGGACGAATTTTATTAATATCCGACAGCCCTAGAAAGTTGTTGGTTTTTTCGTGAAGAGGCGCATTAGCATGGTGCAAAAAATAGCGACGATACTTCTCTTTTTTTTGGTTTGCTAACATTTTTTGGAAATCTTTTTGTAAGTAAATTTCCGTATATCAATACGCAGTTACTGTTTAGCACGTTTAGTAAATCGACATCATGACATCATGATGATGGGTCAATATTTGTGACATAGCCCAGTTCATTACTTATTTACTTACTTAGGTAGCGCTATAGTTTGAGATGAACCTGGGTCTGCACTAACAAGCTTCTCCAGTTATTCCGGTCCTTAGCTAACTGCCTCCAGTTGGGTACGCCAAGTCGGGCATTCCAAGTCGGTTGAGATCCGCTTTTACTTGCACGTGCGTTGTCCCTCCGAGTTGGATCCGAAAACTCTACGGGGCGGAGCATTTGTATCCATTCGCTTTACACGTGCTTAAACGATTAATGCACAATTTTTTGATTGCGTTGATGTCGCTCGTATAGTTCGTCGTTCAATCTCCTCCTTCAAACTCCGTCAACGCAAACGGGACCGAAAATTTTACGAAGAATCTTTCTCTCGGCTTTAGATAGAGTCCAAGTTTCAGCGCCATAAAGAAGGACTTGGATGATCAAGGTCTTGAACAGAAACTCTTTAGTTCTTGATATTTTGTTTCTTTTGAGAAATCGGATTAAGTATGTCATTAAGCGGGGTATCCATCTATTCTTTCGTCTTCTACTTCAAATGTAGCAACGGTCGAAGTTCCATTGTGATTGTTTTAGGCAGAGTCGTAGAAGGTTATTAAAAATTTCGTAAGGATTGTACCAAAACCCAATTATCCTAGACTATTGATTGGTTTAACGGTTTCAATAAGGCTATCCATGCTAGAAAGAAGTCAGAAAGAAGTCAGGCTTATGGATCTGAAATTCTTGGCAAGTCTTGTTTAATATCTTATCGGTTTCTAGTATGAAGGAATATATTGTACTTTTCTTTTTTTTAGTGAATGTACTATCCAACTGAGATAACAAAAACCTGAACATGGATCTCAACTCTTGGCGTGTTTTTCGCATTAAAGTGAACTACGCTATACGAGAAGGCCAATTCGAGCGGCCTTAATTCATTCTTCAGATCTTTTAACTACTCTCTATGCTTCCTCGGTTGTGTGCGTCGTTTGTCAAGTGGTTAGTGCGTTGGGCTACGGAGCGAGGGGTTCGAGGTTCAATCGCCAGACAACACCTAAAATTTCTTTCACGGCACCACATCCACTAAATATTTGTGTTTGTATTTTTATGCTTCCTCGATAGATATGTACATAAATCCCGCTGATGATATGATTTAATTGGGGTAAATGTGTTAGTATTATACTAAAACAAGAACGTTAGTTCAATCCGACGTGCGAAGAAGGAATAAGTTTTCGAGTTATGACTCCATTCAGTTTCAGAAATAAACTGAAGACTCAATAATCGGGTTAGAAATTACCGCAACATAATTCTAAAAAGTGTGAAATTTCTGCGATACCAAAAAGTGTAGCAAAAACATTGCAGTGAGGCAGTGTGCTTCGGGTATTGCGTTAAAAGAAGTGGTGTATGGTATACCCCACGGTTCAGTCCTCTCTCCGAGCCTGTTTCTAATATTTATTAACAACCTTCTTTCTCCTTCACTCGCAACCGAATCAGTACTCCAGACTTTAAGGAATCCACGGCTTCACAAGCGGTGGAGTAATGCTTAAGTTTACCGAGCTCAAATCCGATATTGATGCAATTGTGGCACTCTGTCACTTGCCCTCTGTTATACTTTGGAAGCTGTAACGTAAATTGAATTCCTGATGTTTGATACTTTCCCTCTAAGCCGCTTCGTTGTCAGTCGCACAACGCTAGCTATGTATGTAATATATCCTTCGCTCAATTATTATAATTATAATTATCTTTAATTCAATCATCAATAACTCATCAATTGAAATGCGAAAAACGAGTTGAGTGCAATTCCTCTAAAACCTAGTGCTGTGTCCTGTCTCTAAAGCGGGATACTAGCGTAGGTAAACTAAATAGTGAATGGAGTTGATATTGAGGAATCTAATGGTATGTCAATCCTTGGTATTGAACTTCACTGAACTCAACATATTTCTGAAGCTACAAAAGTGGCGCTAGTTGCCTCAAGTGGAGTAAATGTGTGTAAAGCTTATGTTCGTCGGGAACTTGAATATAGGTAACTGTCATGTTTGGGCCACAGTTGCTGCAACTTGTTTGAGTTTATTAGAGCTTGTCCAGGGTCAGCAAGATTATTCGGTGACCTATCCGTTAGAAACCAAACCGATTCACTATAGCATCGTCGGAATGTTGAACTTTTATCGGTCCTCTACTAATATTTCCACCATAGGCTATGTCGTGCCTGTCGGTCCGTTTAATCGTACTAAACGAGCGGCCTCTTCCGCACTACCTTATCTTTTAAATCTTTTTTGGAAGCGCATTGAAATTTAGAATTTAGTTCTATAGCCACTCAACACGTATATACATGAACTAACTTACCCTCCTCAATAATGCAATAAAAAGAGGCTGGGACTTAGAGTTAACTCGTCCCTATAGTCCTTCCTTTCACTGCAACACTTGCTTTAAAACTTTAAAGGAGTTAAGTCCTATGCCGATCTTAATTTTTTTACAATTTGATCGTATTTCTGACTATTTGCTAGAGCAAGATCGTTTTAGAGTTCTGTCGTCGGTAAAACGTTAAAACGTTAAAACCACAGCTTGAATTTAACTGTGCAGTAGAAAGTTTTCCATTCATCTGGAGAGTTGTTGTAGTAGTCCATAGGAAGTTAACCTGATGAGTAGCGGATTTTGCTAAACTCGATGGAATGCATTTGAGAAAAAGTTAAGAAGGGACAGCTGGGACGTAATATTTAAGTGCAATTGGCAGCTGGTTCAGTACCCTCCCGAAGTATTGTCGATTGGTTTTCGGGTATGGCAGATAAAATCTTGTCACCAAGCATATAAAAATAAAATAACCCTTTAGAGTGGGTGATATATCTCACACCCCCGTGAAATGGGTAAATGGTGGACAAATAAAATTCTTCTTTGTCACAAGTATGAGCCAAACGATAAAAGTGTTTTGGCAAAGCGAGCATAATGAAATAGTCTCACGCTTCATCTCATTATTCCCAACTTTAATTTCGGTTTTCCTTTCCATTTCACAAAGATAAGACACTTATTTCATTGCATGATACAATATGCAAAACACCCAAAGTCTAGACGTGTACATAATTTTCTCCAAATCGCTTGAGCACACCAGAACAATAGTAATGGGTAGGTGGTTACAGGAATGCAAGCGTTCAAATCCTAGAAGGCTTTTAGCAAAAGCACATGGAAAATGTAAATTAAATGGAAAACATATCAAAGCAAACAATAGTAATGGCATATGTATGCAGTTTTAATGTTGCTGCCAAAAGGAATGAGTTCCGTTTGTCCTTTTGATGGCTCGAATCTTCTTCGTTCCTGTACATTTTCCCTCACTTGAAAGAGACTACATCATATTTTCCATTGTCAAAGTTGTGTAAAAATGCTTACATCTCTAGGTAGTGTGTAAAAATGTTTATAGGGAAAGAATTTTTTTTTGTTTTACGTTAGGGAGTCCTCGGCAATTCCTTGGGGAGCCAAAGGAAGGAGGCGAAAAATAAAAGAAAAACTACCAACCTCATCTGAAAGATTGTAAACATTATGAATTATGTAAAAAGCAAACTTGAAGTTCTTGTACGAATGTTCACCTGACAGCGCAATGGACACATGAACTTTTGTTAAGTCCAAGATCATCAGTATTCTTGACATTCGCTAGGAATCCTAATTGTCCCTTAAAGCTATTTGGTATTTGTATGGAAAAGACTACATATGTCTATGTATGTTATATACATCTGTTTATGGAATACGTTATAGATCCAGTGCAGTATTGTTTTATTGTGAAAGCCTTTTGGAGCCATGAATCGTATTAGGATATCTTGTTCACAAATAGATATGTATGCGCATAATATGTTACACATACGTGTCAGCTGGTTTTAAACTAATAATATTTTCTAACAGTTTCTTCGAATGTGTTTTTGATGTATGCAATGACGGCTTTATTTAATTTTTCACTGCAATTCAAAAGAAATTATTGCACCGCTCCGCTCGGCGTCTCTGGTCGAATCACCTTAAAGAGTGTACGACCAAATTCTTTTGCCTTAGGTCACGGCACATCTATCGGAATTAGAGTTAAAGCTACATTTATATGTGTATCTATTTGATTGGAAAAGACAATGAATGGTTACTCTAGTTTTTCTACGAAGGGTTGATGTTTTCGGAGGTGGTTTTCGGTGGAGGCTACCTCCAATATTCTCCTCCTAAGGAATCGTCAGATGTAAAGGTTTATTTCCTTCTTTTTGAGAACGGAACAGTAATTGTTTTGTAGATTTACAGAACCTAAACTCGCATCATAGCATTACAACTTCTTGAGCTTTGAGTGCTACGATTTAGCAATATCGACTCTGCCTTGGTGCAATCTTTCTTTTGACATATGGTAGATAGAGATGGAATTAGAATTAGCGCTGGGGTGTGTCGTTTTGATACCATAAAATCATGTTATTCGGTTGTGTTAGAGTGTTTTTTGAGATATGTCGAATCCAGCCTGTGTTCATTACCTACCTCTTTTAGGGATTTCTTCACTTACAATTTGAATGGTTCGAATTTTCAACACAGATCCTATCCATTTGCTGATATGCCGCTCTACACCTAATTCCACGAGAATAGAATAGGGTAAGAGTATAGAATTGAGTTGGTTCAGTATGAATATTGTCGAAGAAGGTAACTAGAGTCAATTCTTTGTAATGTCGGGTATTTTTCAACTTCGAGCTGCCTAAAGCTCCAACAGAGAAGCAATAACGAAGCGGGTGATCATTTTGCATTAATTCATGAGTCAATTGGACCTTGTAAGCGAACAAACCGAGATCTTTATGAAAAATTCTCCTCAGGATATTGCGACTGATATTCAGCTGCTGAAATTCTTGGCGCGTTAAGGTTCTCGCGTTTGGGCGCACACTTTCGGCAACAGCTGCAATATTTTCTGTTGAGCGCACATGACAAACACGGTAATATGTTCGGTTATCAATCAACAAAGCATTCACACGAACTTTCATCACAAACTTGCGTACAGCAGCTGCAGTTGGTACATTATTTCGACCGAAATTTCTTTTCAAAATTCGTACTGTTTCGGCAACACAGCATCCACTTTGGAAGTAATTTTGCAACATTTCCCAACGTTGTTCAAGCGTAAATCGATCCATTTCGTACCACGAAAATATAATACTAAATTTCTGCCAAATTTTGAACGCATAAGAGCTGTCACTGTCAAAATAGCATTTGATTCAAAAAGAAACCAACCGATGGCCCACCCTTTATATTAATTGCTTGCCAGCTTTTCGAAAGTTGCTACCCTAAACTCAATACGTATTCCTTGTCTTTTTCATGTGCCTGTGGGGCTAGTTTTTCGTTTTTTTATTCATGTCTGAATCTGGAGCTATTGTTAGCTTCTTTTGAAGAGATGGCATGAACTTGCGCGTACTGATAAATATTCTTTGTAATCAGTGCCAAGAGCTGCAAAGTCTCATTAAATAAAAAATTTATGACTTAAGAGTCTAGTTAAGGACTGAGATCATGGATGAAAACTATGCTCTCTTAAGGGTTACAGAGTTTTTAGAGGTGATACATACAACAGAATTGGAGGGAGTGTTGCACTTTAAATCCGCAAGACTGTAGCCACTAAACTTTTAACAAAGTCACTCCCACAAGTATTGTTTTATTGAAGTTATTTGTGAAAGGAAAAAGTGTCTTCTTGGCGTTGTTTAAAAGCAGACCAAACAGTTATATTGATTTATTTCCCATATTCAATTTATTAGAACATTTTTTCCCGAACTATTGGAAAACGATAGTCTGTACTGATTTCAATTGTAACATATTGAACGAACAGAACTCTGAATCATTTATTCAATCTATGAAAACTTTTAAGTTGGATTTTAAAAACAAACTATTTCAACGCATTTTACACAAGGCAATACTCTCTTAGACTTATTCCTTTCGAACGACTTTCAGTGTGTTTTCTTTTTCTACAGCCAGGTCTCAGCTCCTGCGTTCTCGAAAAATGACGTAATTGTTGCCACCTATAACTTTCACTGTGACGAACACCAATCTAAATAAAATATAGAGGTTTCAAATATATGTATATGTATATGTTGAACTTGTGAACTCAGAATCAACTGGAACCAAATCTACCATGAAACCTCAACTAATACTCAGGTTGATTTCCTTCAAAGACATGTGATACAATTATTCAACACTCATGTGCCAGTTAAACCTAAAATTGTTATACATTCTTGTAACTTATGGTTTACGCACGAAATTACTGACCTAAAAACAAATCTGACTTAGCCTATAAGAAATGGAAGAGAATCAAACTCTCACAATAGCTTTCGCCAAAAAGTGAACTTCGTTAACTCAAAAATTAAGCAAGATGAGAGAAAGTTTTATGGACAAATCTACATGAACTGGGTGTTGGACAAAAGAAGAACACTGAAATAGACATCGCAGATCCTAATCAACTTATACTCGTAGTATGATAAATATGTACATATGATATCAAGAGGTTCATGATGTAGCATTAAATGGCTTTTTCGAATTCGCTTGTATTCGGCAAACTGATCTTGTCAATGTTGTTCTTAAAATTAAATCTAAAGCTGTTGTCATCGATGATATTCATCCAACTTTCACTAAAACCATATTACTTTACATAATCCCATCTATTACCCATATTTTCAACAACACCATAACAACCTCTACCTTTCCTTTGCGTGGAAAGCTACTAAAATTCTTCCAGTTTTGAAAAACATTTTCGTCAAAGGTCATGGAAAAGATAATTCGCCAGAAAATATCTGCCTTCCCCCAACACTTTAAATTACTTTCCAAGTAGCTGTATAAGCTTATTAAAACATACTTTTATTGGGAGAAAACAAGCTTCTTTTAATAATGCAATATCAGATTTCATTCCAAGCTCAGCGGGTATACCTCAAGGGTCCATTTGGTGTCCGTTGTTATTCATGATTTTTATCAATGACTTGTCGACCATAATAAAGTACCCCTTTTTGCACATGTATGCGGACGATGTTCAGCTAAACAATAGTTATAAACATGGGGACTTACAAGCTGAATGAAGATCTCCATAAAATTGCACCTTGTTCTGAAAGTAAGTCTTTAGAGACTGAACACAGCTAAATCTAAATGCCTTGTTATTAGCAGAAGCGGACAAAGTGATTGTAATCCGCCCGATGTACTAATACGAAATAAATCAATTGAGTTTGTTGATAAAAGCAAGAATCTCAGCAGAACCCTACATATGCTGGAATGATAGGTAAAGGTTATGGTTCTCTTACGAATCTATTTATGTTGCAGGGCTATACACCCTTACAAACTAAGTTAAAACTGGTAAGAACTCTGTTAGTTCCACTTTTAACATATGGTTGTGAAATATGTTGTTGCTGATGTGCTCTTATTAGGCGTAAACTTGATGTTGCATTCAAAGACATTACTCGATACGTTTATGGATTGAGACTTCATGACCATATTTCACTATACTCTAAAAATACATAAAAATAAACTGCGACCTACGCTTAACAAATACCTAGATTATTACACAGTCAAGTATCTATAGGTATGTACATATTATTATTATTAGCAAACAGCCTCCATATTTATTTAAAAAACTTAAACTTTCAGGCTTATACCGCTCACTAAGTTTAAAGTTTAATCTAACCGCGTCGTGTCTCTTACTGAAACTTCGAGCGACAATTTTTCGACCATGCTCTTAATCTTTGGAATTCCTATCAATATCAGAAGACTCTACGATACAAATGGTTTTGGGCTTTGGTTTCTTCCAAATAAATATGAAATGTGAAATATGAAAAGCACCGTCTGCGAGATGAGGGCACACGAATTAACCCTCTACTGCATGCATTGTGATCCAGCGGAAAAATTTCAATTTTAGTTATTTATTTCAACTTTATATAGATTTGAAAAATATTATTTTGAGCAAATTTATCAAAATCCAGGGCCTAGCTTCTCACAACCATTCATGTTGGGTGTGTTATATTCTTTACACGAATAGAAGGTACCTACTGTTTAACGTCGTTTCCGAAGGGCAATTTGAGAAGCTTTTTTATGACGGTTATTCTCTCCGATATTTGTCAGACGAGTGCGAGAGGTGGGGTCGTGAAAAAAA
Source organism: Xylota sylvarum (assembly GCA_905220385.1). Classification (NCBI taxonomy): domain Eukaryota; kingdom Metazoa; phylum Arthropoda; class Insecta; order Diptera; family Syrphidae; genus Xylota; species Xylota sylvarum. The sequence goes on along the minus strand of LR999958.1, from coordinate 62,948,062 downwards.
TTTTAGGTGTTATCTGGGGATTGAACCTTGACCCCCTCGCTCCGTAGTCCAATGCACGAACCACTTGAGTCACGGCGCCTAATTTGCACTACCCAGGGAATTATTTTGTCTTGAAATTTGTGCAAAATGTATTTTAGGCATTATGTTATCGACGTTGGAGGATTTATATGATTAGAAACAGCTTTGAGACCAATAGGTTTTCTGCTCCATAACTGTGGTTATGATATTGCATCATAATACAGATTGAATACTATTAGAATTATGTTGTTCTACATACATTCCTGTTACAGCAACCAGTGGGTTTTAATAATAAGCTTCAGGAATTTCGCAATATAAGCTGTCCATTGCTTTTTCAAATGTTTTGAGATACGATTATTGTTTTGATGTGTTACTTTCTTTTGAACTAACCTTAAATATACTTACTCCTTTCGTTGGTATCTGCATTGCCCCATAGCGTATGTCTAGAATTGGCGTTGATCTCTATCAGAAAGTTGCTTGTTTTTGCGTCAATGAAGGATATTAGATATTGGACTTCCTCTGACGGTCCATGTAAACAGACACCCCTTTGTGCATCTAAAACCACTTTGCACCTACTGGATAGAATTCAAAATCGCGCTCTAAAATTCATAAGAGACAGAAGAATACCGGAGTCAATAAATTCACTCGAACACTGCAGAAATGTTGCCCGTGTCTGTTTTATCGTTTCTTTCACCAACAGTGCTTCAGCAAAATAGCCAGTTGCATTCCACCCCTTCAACCGTACTATCAACTATATAGAGACTCCTTCCTTAACCGTACAATACCAAGCTGTTTCTTAGAATGAATGCAAGCTAGAATGCATGTTCTTGGCTTACTGTTACTGAAGTCCCTTAATAGTTGATTACTTGAATGACATGGAGATTAATTTAAAGACACGGAGATTATTTGTGAAACACTGCGAATGCTGCAGATTAATTTAAATCATTTTCGGCTCGGCGTTTTGTACTAAAGGGGTTTCTCTTTCAGTTGCTATATTGAGGCCTTCCAACACCTCGCAGGTGTTGTCGACATCGTGTATGGCGTTGCATATTTATCTATCGTCTATTTTTTTTGGTTCGGTCTTCTCAGAATAGCCTTTAGTGGGATAAGCTTAAGTATTAAGCCGCTCGATATTTCGCCTATCTTGGAAATACAACCGCTAAGAAACTACTGAGACAACCAATCTTGAGATTTATGACACTATATCCTCCAACGATTTCGGGTAAGTCGAACAAGAGTAAGGGTCCAGCTTGGTTCTCTAGCAGGTGGTTCAAAACAGTTTGGCGTCGATTTTGCCTCCCTGGCTGCCTGCTCAATAAGTTCTTGTCCTTTTTATTAATTCTTCTGTTTTTTATGTGGATGGTAATCCTGGTAGAGCCGCCATATCCGGATAAGTTTTATATATTTAAAACGTCGAAACAAACCGCAGCTAACTTTACGCATAGCCAAATAACCTTATTAGACAAAAGAGGGCGTTCCAATCAAAAAACCTTTTACAAGACTACTGTGTTGGTTATATCTGACCGGCCCCAAACATGGAGGTTTAGGTTGGTACAAGTAGAAGCTCCATGAAATCTAATTAGTCCATAACTCACGTGACCTGATGTTCATTTCAAAACCATAACTCACGTGACCTGATGTTCATGTTGTTATAAACCAAACCTAATGGAAGGTAGCGGAAGTCCTTACATCCAACGTCTGGCATTTGGGAAAGTAATTTCTGTTAGTTTTTAGCATCAAATGTTTGAGTTTATTTTTGTAGTTTTAAATTTCCATTCAGTTTAACTTTGTCTAGGAAATATAATGTTCCCTTTTATTTATTTTGTTTTTTTTTTGGTTTAAAAAACACACCCAATAATGGTAAAATTATTCCACCCTAAGTATCCATTATTTTTGAAGAGAAAGTGCACACCACAGAATAGTGAAATAAAACTATGTAGTAACAACAATGAACCATTCTGTAGTGAATGTGCTTCCGAAGAATGGTACCACATCAATGTCCCATTATCAGTCGCACATCGTTATGCGGGAGACTTAATGGACACCCATCATCATTTCACATTTCATTCATATATCTTTCTCGAAGCTTCCTAGATTCCATGAAATGATTCCACGTGAGTGATTCGAGAATGAAGTAAGACCGTCAATGTCATGAGTGCAGTTGTATGTGCTGTGCATGGACGTACGCGCAAGAAAGGATAATAGAATTTTCAATATTTGTTTTAATAAGGTGCCCTTGGTGAAGTAAGTATTTTGACTTCTGACCAAATGAAAATCGTTAGCTTTGTTTTTTGAGTCTCTTGTGCTGGAAGGAAGTAAATGTTGAGGTTTTTTTTTTTGATTGTTTAAGGACTCACCCCAGTGCAGTGGGAGCTTAGGATTAGAGGCGAATAGTCTACGAGGTTCTTACGTACATAGTTTCCGTTTAATAATATGTATTTACTTCATGATGAATAGGTACGTATGTACTTATGTATGTACGAGTTCAATATCTTTTGGAGAGATTATGGCTTTAAACTGCTGAAACCATATCTCAGGTATGTTTTCAACAACAGGAAGCAAAAATTAGTCAATCAATGCCAGACCATACTGCAATCCATTTACCCTAGTTTTTCAACTGTCTGGTGCCTAGGGATCCACCCAAGTTGTACCTAGGTGTGTGTGTCAAAAAATTGTAAGGCATCGTAGCAGCTCTTGACTTACATACATAAAGTCCACCAACTGGTACCTGATTGAGAAGTTGCTGATGTATTCTAGCACCCTTGATATCTTTTTATGATTTAGAAGATATCAACGATATGGGCATAAGCCTGGAACACAGTATGGCCCGTTCTCATTGGTGCCGAAACCTTGGTGTTGGACGTTGGACCCAAAGACGCTATCTTCAGACCAGACGTCTAGAGTCCACTTCTGGAACCCATTTGATCAGTTTTTATGTTACTTGAGAAGGTACTAATGTGGTGCCTAAGATGATGATAGGCTCAAAAATGAAAGCAAGAATCGGTGGAAACGCCTTCTCTATATGTAGCTTTTAACTGTAGCTGTAAAAACGTTCCAACATAGGTTGGTTGAATCTTCGATCCTTCTACTACTAATTGTCCTTACTTTCGAGCCGCAGTCGGGATTACAGACTATGCTTTGGATGTCTAGGAAGCCAATTTGCTATTTTCTTGGAGTAAAGCAGCCTTACTATCTTTTTGACGAGTTGGTTTAACACTGACTGTAGTGCAGACAGTTCTAACCGACCTCTAATATGAACTTCAGTGAGTCTGTCTATCGTTTTAGGGACGAATAAGTCTGTTGCTGGCTTGGGAATATAACCATATTTACCCGTTTCCAAGTCAATGCCCAGATGTAGCTTGCTCTTAAAAAAGCAATCAACATACACGCAGCAGAATGAGAATAATTATCTTTTATAAACGAACTGGAAAGCTGGGGACTTTGACTTTTAGTCCTTATCCGGGTTAAAGATACTCCTAGATGAGATGAACTCTGCTAGCAATATTTCTGAAACTTTTTAGGCAGGATGAAATATACCGAGCTTCACATGCTGTTCTGCATTCCCTTCTCGATCGAAAATAAAATCCGTAGATGAACAGGTCTTCACTAGAAATATTGAAACGAAAAGTCAATTTGTATTTATGTTGCCTTTTTGATTCCTGCCCTGTTCAGTGACCTTTTATATATCCGCAGATTATCCATGGTTTCAAGATTACGTTTTCATTCACGAACAATCTAGCTGGCTAGACTCTTCCTTCCTTTCTGAGACTCTACTTATCGGGTTGAAATCCATACCAGTTTTGCGAGAGTAATCCAGAGATATGTATGCAGCTAGTTGAGTTCCGTTTCGGGACGAACATGTCTGAAATTTATTGACTTAGTTTCGATAGAAGGTATCGAGGTGTTATTGTGTTAAAGGTATTGCGATCATACTCTAGAACCTTGTCGGTAAGAAGCTTTATAATGGAAGCGCCTACCACGTACGTCACAAGGTTAGATCTGACTTTCTCAGAATTTTACCTCATCCATCCCTCAGTAGCACTACCTCAGCAGACGAAGACTAGCAGCCGTCCCGATTTGAGGTATGAACCAGAAAAATTGTACCACATGCCACAGTAGCTCAACTGAACCGAGATGTACATAACCACCTTTTGAAAAGCGCTATGTGCTCTGGTGGGAGGGTTTGCTTCACCAATTTCGTTAAGACCACACATAACCTATGAACAATGGTCTTAGAAACTGATTTCAAAAGATCTTAATGGAAACTGATCCTCATATTTGATCTCAATAGAATCCAGTTGATCTTGATGGAAACTGATCTCAACAGAAATTAGTTGAACAAATCTACCCTGTTAGATCTGAAGCCCATCTTACCCTTTACTACTGGAGGAGCATCTAAATTTCTTTTATATGATGCTTGTTCGCAAGCATTCCAAAAAGCTGAGATCAAAGTGTGGGCTATAGCAACACTATGTAGGACGACTGATTGCAGGGATTGCAGAGGGATCTGTCTCCAATTTTTTTCTATTTAAAAAAGAAATATTGGACTTATAATTTGTTCCGGATACAAGGTCGCCAGAAACAGACACCGATATGCCATAGGAAGGCTATATTTAAAGTGAAGGCACCCAAGGTATTCGTAGTCCATGTACTATTGCTGCCATGCAAACAGTCTGGAAGTCCTCGGAGGCACAGAGCATGAGCAGCAGCAGATTGCATGAGGAGTAAAATTGTAGTAGCCTAAATCTTTATGATATAAGTGTACATCACAGGAGTATTAGATTGGCATGGTTTAGTACGCCATTCAGTCGCCTTCAATCCCGAAAACTATAATATACGTACACACATACATATGTATAGTATACAGAGGCACAAGAAGGATGAAATATTCAGTGTGGTCGTAACAGAGCAGAATCGTTTTTACTAGAATTGTATGCTACAAGTAAGATGCTAATGCGATTTAAAACTCAAGTTAAATAAAATCATAAAAAGGTACTTACTTGCCTTCAAAAAGGACTATCAGTAGTCATTGTAAGCAATAAAAATCGATTACCGGTTACGAAACACAATTGTTCGTTCTGCACAACTTTAATCTAAAATTTTCCCCCAAAAGATAGGACCACTTCAACTATAAAGCCATCTGAAGTCAACCGTACATCACTCTGACAGATCGATGTGCCTGCTCTGTGTGCATGCTGACCATTCGAATTTGTGGAAACATAAAAAATTGAATTACTACATCATTTCTGGGAGGATGTATACCATTTCGCCGCAGTAGATATATTTTTTTTTATTTCCACTTTATTTGTAATATCAGGATGCTGTTCGTACAGCCAGGATTTCGTGTAGCTATCCGCCCAGCAAATGAGCATGACAGTGTCACTGGTGGTGTGGTCATTGTTTTGGTTTCCTTTCCAAATGCATGTAAGGATTTATGTATACATTTATATACATATGTGCATATACATGCAAGTACATTGATGTTTGTGGAATTTGTGCTTATTGGTACTTACAGGAAACAGGGTTGCCGTTTATTTCCAATTGAAAGTTTTAAAAAGAAATTAGCTAAAAAAATCCAAATATTGGAATTGGAAAAATCTAAACACTTTAAGCGTTCGTATTTGCCAACACTGGGCGGGTGTGAATGGTAAGAAAAACAGAATAATCAATTTTAAAATGGATTTTACCTACACAAATAACTAAATGGCTGAATATCAGTGCTTAAGACTGGGTTTTGAATGTTACATTTCTCATTAGTCGCATTGTTACGCAACTAATGACTGGGGCAATCCAAAAAGATTTCTGATCATAATTTTTTGTATCTGTTGAATGCCAATTTCTATAAGTGTAGATAAACCACTAGAGTTGAATTTGCAATGAGTAAGTACTTGTTTCGGCATTGCAGAGAGTTGCGGTTAGTATCCATGTCGCCGCGTATTTGTGCTCTATTTCAACGGAATAAATATTCTTAAAATGATTGGTAAGGTCATGTGGAAAATTGAGTACATAGTCAGATGGTTTTCAGCTTCTTTACAGCAACTGGATGCGATGTAAGACACAGTCAACTCTTTAAAACCAGCACTCTATGAGTATATTATGCTATACAGAAGAATTAAGCTCGTGATTGTTTACAATTTAGTCAAAGTTTCACAACAGTTAGCCATTTCTCTTGAGCTTCTATTGCAACTATTTGTTCCGCAAGGGGTTTTCTTTCACTATCCTCATCCACAAAAAGCCATTTGCAAGTATTTTTACGGATTATTCCGCCACAGAAAAAAAAAAAAATAAAAAATTTCGTACAAGTAGTATTATTTGGGAGCGGTCCTTGAAAAGAACAGTGGCCTGGTGATGATGATTTCTTGTGGAAAATTCGACAAATTTGAACCACCAATGGTATTTTGGGTTGGGTTGTCGCTTACCAGGGACACACTTAGACCAACAGGAAGGTCCATTCTGATACCATTATGGAAAAACCGGATTATCAGCACCAGGGCAACCAGGTTCGGTATAAACTCATGCCGGAGAGGTATGGCTCGCTCTTTAGGCATTAAACCCAGCCCAGTTTGACCCGGCTGTATTTTGACTAAGTTTGGCTAGATCGTTGAGAACTTCGAAGTACTCGCCTAGAGTTTTCCTTCTTAAGACCGATAGAGCAGGACAAGTCAAGTTTCCTCCTTTTCCTCGTCTCTAAAGCTTGTACAGAAATCGTTAAAGAAGACACCAAGCCTTCTGGCATATCTGCCTACCAGACAGCGCCCTGTGAGGGCTCCAACTATCTTTCTAATGCAGCGTACACATTGTCGCGCAAATCTGCAAGCAAATGCGTTCAGGTAAGCATGCGTTCAAGTGCTTTGCTTTTTCTTCATTCAAAGCCAATCCAAAATGCCATCCAGACGCACGAACTTTTGGCTTTTGGATTTGCGCGTAAGTGTGTGCGCCGCTTAAGATTTACCCTATTGCCGTACATAAGTTACTGGTTTTCCTACAATCCAGCTCTGGCCAGATTTGTTTAGAAGGGAGACATGTGCTGATATTATTCCACCTACTGTTTGCCATTCTCATAGCTGCGGTATCTAATTGGTATTTTATCGATTTTTTAGGTGCTGACGGTTCCGCTCTATTATCAGGGAGGTCCTGGTCTGCACCCTCCTTAGCTGGCTCATTAGCTTTGCTAGCTCGTCGTGGAAAATTACTGTGGCCTGGAACCCAGCACAGGGATACGTGACATAGCAGCTGACAGCGATCTCGTTAAGATATCCGCGGCATTGTTTTACCAACTTGAATCGAATTATTGGCGATTCCAAGGCTTTTATCGCGCTTGACTATGCATATAGAAAACAATAGCGCTGCACTTTATCGAGTTATTCAAAAGCCAGGTTGCGGCTTTACGGACTGCTGAGACTTCTGCTTGAAAAATACTACAGTGGTCCGGCAGTCGAGTGGTGATACGAATATCCAGTGTACTCCCGCACCTGTTCCAGATGCTGTTTTGGATACGTCTGTGGTGATCTTTGTCGCAGATTCGTGTAAGAAGTCGTTATAGGGAGTTTCGTAAGATCTGCAGATTCCTTTTTGTGGTAGACTGTCCATAACGTGCTTTTCAATAAGGACTTAACAATTTAACATGCTAACATGATAAATTTACCTATTCGATCTTGTCCATATAACCACCGCAAGCACGTTTGCAGCGATCGATTCTTTGGAATCAATTCTCTACTACTCTTCGGCCGGAACGGTGGAAATTCTGCATAAAAAGAAATCAAACAGCATTAAATCGCATGAACGAGGTGACCATTCCACCGTTTGACCATTTCTAGAGAACTTCCCCTTCTATAAATCAATTGTTTGACCAGTTGTTTGGCATGTGGCACCATCTCGTTGGAACCACATGTCACTGAAGTCAAATCCATCCAATTGTGGCCAAAAATAGTTTCCAACATGGCACGTTCACTACCATTGACCGTAACATGCTGATCATTTTCATCAACAAAAAATTGTATTTTTTTGGGACAGAGGTGGAAAATGGTTTCTTCCTCTTCCTTCTCCCTACAGCTTCTGCAGAAGTCATGTGAAAAGAGGCTCAGCCGTTTGGCATGTTGGCTGATCCGTGATCGCTTCAATATGACTATATTAACATTACTTTTCAGATCAAACCTGAGTCAGATCTGTCTCAAAATATTGCACATAGATACATTTACCCTAAAACGATCTTGGAGGCGGAAGGAAATACTCAGATTGAGCTTGTCGTAGAAGACACCACAACCCACCCTCTCGTCAGTCTTGGAGCCGTTCGTGTAGAAGTGGACTGAACTATTCCTAGTACTTGGGCGACGTGGCTCAAGTGGTTAGTGGTTGGACTACGGATCTAGGGATTCGAAGAGAAGTCCCCAGAAACACCTAAAATTTCTTTCACAGCCCCAGCTCTCGTAAGCGTCTGACAAAGATCCGAGAGTATAACTGTCATGAAAAAGCTTCTCAAAAAAAGAGATTACGCTATTAAACAGTAGGTCCCTTCCATTCGTGTAAAGAATACGCACGCACAACACAAATGGTTGTAAGAAGCTAGGCCCTGAATCCTATGGACTTGTTGCGCCAAATATTTCTTTTTTTGTCCTCAGGGGAGGAAGCAGTGACCCATTTACTACGGTTAGGGAGGTTTATGCGAAAGTTTCTGTCTAAGAAGAGGGTCGCCGTAGTCGGTGTCTTCTATTGTAAAATTAAGGAGAGCAATCGAGTAGTGGCCCTCATGATAGCTAGACCACTGTGAGTAGGCTTTGAGTCGGATAGCCGCACTAGCTGCATTGTGAGCACTATAGTCAAGCAATTTTTTGAAACCATGAATTCAATGGTAAACTTATCATCATCATTCCTTTGAAAACTTACTTACTTTGTCTTCGAATATTTATCAAAGAACACGAGGTTACCTTTCATAAATCCTTATTCCACGAATTTCAATTTATGTCAACGAAAAGAATACTTACTTACTTAACGGGCTCCCGACCCGTGAAGAGTCTCTGCCTGAGACACAGCAGCCTTCCACTCTCCTCGATCCCGGGCACGCTGCTTCCAGTTATCTAGACCAAGCGCTCTGGCATCCGTGATAGCTTGATCCTTAAAACGGAGGTTCGGTCTTCCTTGTCTTCTCGAACCTGGGGGCTGTGATTCGAAGATCCTCTTTGCTGGAGCATTATTGTCCATTCGCTCAATGTGGCCGAGCCAGTGTAGTCGACGTGTTTTGGCTTTTTGGACTACATCCACATCCTGGTACAGCTCATAGAGTTCGCGGTTATATCTTCTCCTCCATTCGCCCTCCTTGCATACGGGACCGAATATGCGACGAAGAATTTTTCTTTCGAAAGTGTTCAAAATCTGCTCTCCTTTCCTGCTTATCGTCCAACACTCGGCTCCATACAGCAGAACTGGCAGGATCAAAGTTTTGTAGAGCAAACATTTCGTCTTCCGAGTTAGGAGTTTTGACCCCATTTGTTTCGCCAAACCGAAGTAGCAGCGGTTTCCTAGGGTAAGTCTTCGTCGAATCTCCACTAAGTTGTCATTCGTGGAGTTGATATTTACTCCGAGATAGGTAAACTCCTTAACCACTTCGAAGTTACTGTTGCCAACAGTGACGTTTTGTCCTAGGCGGTGGACAGATGCTTCTTTGTTTGTTGACAACATGTACTTGGTTTTGTCCCCATTCACTTCAAGGCCAACTCGTTTCGCTTCTTCTTCAATTGCCGTAAAAGCCTCTAACACGGCGCGCTGGGAGCGACCGATGATGTCGATGTCGTCTGCGTATCCCAGCAACTGGACAGATTTGTTGAAGATAGTGCCTTCCGTGTTTACACCTGCCCTGCGCACTATCTGTTCCAGCACAAGATTGAAGAAGTCACATGATAGCGCATCCCCTTGCCGAAATCCGGTGCATGTTTGGCATAGTTCAGAGGAACTGTTGCCGAATTGCACGTTGCACCGCGTGTTATCCAGCGTCACGCGGCACAGCTGGATCAGTTTAGCCGGGATCCCGAATTCGGCCATCGCTTTGTAGAGCTCAAGACGATGAATGCTATCATATGCGGCTTTAAAGTCGATGAAGAGATGGTGAGTCTCGACTTGAAATTCGTTGGTCTTTTCCAGGATTTGCCTTAGTGTGAAAATTTGGTCGATCGTCGATCTGCCGGGCCGGAAGCCACACTGGTACGTGCCAATTAGTGTGCTGCAGAAGGGCTTCAGACGTTCACACAGTACGTTGGATAGGATCTTATATGCGACATTAAGCAGGGATATGCCTCGGTAGTTCTTACAAGACATAGGATCGCCTTTCTTGAAGATGGGGCATATAGAGCTGATAGTCCAGTCATCGGGCATGACTTCATCCACCCATACTTGGTTGATGACTTGGTGCATGCACCCTACCAAAGCATCACCACCATGTTTGAAAAGCTCTGCTGGTAGACCATCAGAGCCGGCGGCCTTGTTGTTCTTCAGCTTTTTGATAGCTGAGCCGACCTCTTCAAAACTAGGAGGGGGAATGGATTCTTCATTGACTGGATGCGGGTTCTCTTCTTGCCCTATCACTCTCTCTACCTGCCCATTAAGTAGCTGCTGGAAATTCTGCTTAAACACATCTACTATTCCCTGTGCTTCGGTGACTAGGTTTCCTTCACTGTTTCGAAGAGCCTGCGTTCCGGGCTTGAAGCCAGCTGCCAGTTGCTTGGCTTTCCTGAAAAACATCCGGATGTTGTTCCTATCGCGGGACTCTTCGATATCCTTGAGCTGGGAGGCTGCGTGGGCCCTTTTCTTCTTACGCAGGATCTTCTTCTCCTCCCTTCTTCTGGTTCGATACTCTTCTCTCGCTGCCCTTGTTTTGCGTTGGAGCGCTTGCAAGCGTGCATTTTCTGTCACCTTTTTCCGGCGTACGCATTCATCATCATACCAAGGGCTCTTTTTGGGTGGTGGCTGGTAGCCTATGGTGGTCTCTGCTACGCCTTTGATGATGTCGCGATACTGGTTCCACAGATTGTTGGCGTTTGTGGATGGTGAATGCACAGCGGAGAGTCTCTCACTCAGGCGCTCCCTGTAGGCTCTGGCTACTCCAGACGTGCTAAGGCTTCCAACGTTGAATTTCTTTTTCTGGGCGGTCTGCAGCTTCTTCTCATTGGATAGTCGAGCTCTGAACTTAGCTGCAACCAGAAAATGGTCAGAGTCGACGTTTGCCCCTCTGAACGTTTGCACATTCAGAATGTTGGATGCGTGCCTCGCATCGAAAAGAATGGCTCTGTCTATTGGCTGAGATGCGGGTTGGAAGACCTTAATGGTTGGTTAGCGGTTTTAACGTAGCGGAGCATAATAGTATGTAGACGCGAAACATTGAAAAATTATATATATTTGTATGTTAGCTTGCAGTGACTATCTCTGACATTGAGAAGTCACCAGTTCTCACCTCAACAATCAATCTTCCATTTGATCTTACTGCCCTCATGGATGTCCTTATACTGCATTGAATGCGGTGACCATTTTGAACGCATCCCATCGTTCTCGATGGATTTTCATCATCAGGTGACATACCATGGACACAATGAAGTTATTCGGCCTGGAGTAACACAGTGTTGCCGTTCTGTAAGTGGAATATAATGGATTATGTTGCTTTATATCATGCATATGAACCAGCTGCGGCTGTCAAGCAGATTAATGTGGACTACCAACAGATTTAACGAAATAGATAGCCCAATTACAATGCACATATGTATGTACATACATACATAAGTACATACCTATTTTCTTCTTACTCCTCTGTGGTGTCTTTCATTCTTTAGTGGGCCTATCTTACCTTTGGCCTACAAAGAGCTTATGATAATGTTGGCAAATAGAAATACAATTTTGCCCCAAGATGTATGTTGTTTGTATTTCTTAAAGATTATAGTTCGGTTCGACTTCTGAAATGTGAAATTCTTCCTTAAGGTACATATTTGCATATAATCAACAGAATGACCTACAATAGCTGCCAGGAGAAATGTAATAAAACGTATCCAACTTCTGGTCTTGTTATTGCATATTTCACAACTGTTTTCATATCAGATTTACAGTGTTTATCTATCTAAGGCCAGTATTAGCCAGAAGGCTGTGAGAAGGCAAACACACTTTAAATTTTCATTTTAAATTATCCCCAAGTGAACTGTTCAAACAACATGCTCCTCTCTATTACCTATCAACACAACAAGGTGTTCAAATACCTAACTATAAAGTACTTAAGTTTTGTCTATCTGCAGTACATGTCCTTTTACTTGTTAGACATATATACATATGTATGTGTGTATATAGTAAACGTCTAGCACCCTCTCCGTCAAGATGCAAGCAATAATTATTATTTTACAACATACACCCTCAACTTGCTTCAATTGAAAGTGTCCTCTTCAAATAGAAGACGGAAGTGTATTCATATGTGTAGAAGTCGAATGGCAACAACCTCGTCAGGTTGTCTACCATATGTCAGCAGGGTACGATGATATCGGATTTAATGGACGAAAGGCTGTTCTATCGAAGTAAGTACCTTGACGCCTCACCCGTTCGATAGTATCGAAATAATTCAAGTGATCCCCTCGATTGGTGCAGACACGCAACATCGGGATGGGCTTTGTCAACTCTTGATGCCACACAAGAGAAACATTCTTCTTGAGGCACGACAACGACAACGAACTTCATTTGTTTTTAGAACGAAGTTACAATATATGTATTTTTGCAAGGACGACGACATACACTACACACTCGGAGGAGATGAAGTGTCGAAAGCACGTGTGCCATCTAATTTCATTTCATGTTGTCCCCAAGGAACAGGACGTGCAAAAGATTGATAGCCATACACCGATATCCGATGTTAATATTGTCTTTTCAGATTAGGTGTGCTTGAGTCCCTAGCCGGGTTGTCCCCTGGAAAATGTTCGTGTTCTTTGATGTAAATGCAAATGAGAAATCAGATAAGATGTTCGGGTGTTTTCAGATATTGATATTGGGGATTGGATGACAATTTTAAAGAACCTTGGTACTTCATACAGGCGTGCATTGATTGGAAATCGTATTTTAATTAAGACGAGGATGTTCTTTGAAATATTGCAGTGGGGACAGCAGGAGTGTTTGGTACCAGAAGGATTCCGACTTGAATTTAAAAATTTAACTTAACACGCATTGGATCAAATTGATTTGTTCCGACCAAGTGTATTTGTTTTATGACAGTTAAAGTAGTTTAAGTTACTGGCATGTACGTTTTGGTTGTTATTCAACTGGATAGATCCTTTTGGACCTCCGCCAGATACATATGTGATAAGGAAGAGCAGAAACCATTTCTTTCTTGCTACCAGCACATAGATCAGTTCTAGGTCCTCCCCTGTGGAACATTATGTACGATAGAGTTCTACATATGTTGAAACCAAGCAGAGTGGACTTAATCGGGTAGGCCGATGATATCGCGGTGGTAGTAGTACCTAAAACCCTGAAGTAGGTGACACAAATTTGCAACAATACCATGAAAGACAGGAAGATATGGCTTCGCTCATCAAATTTGAAATTAACGGATCAAGAAAAGGAGGCTGTCCTCATTAGCAGCCGCAAGAAAGTTGAGCGCCTGACCATACAGATAGGAGAACACACAGTATGGAGTAGAAGCCTTACATGGAGCCAATTGCAAATATTGGAGGACCCAGGCACCCAATAACAAACCTAGTTGCGACAGTGAACAAGTCAATCCTCATGTAGGCAGCCCCTATATGGGTACCGGCAGCAGCTATAAATTCGAAATATAAACTTTGTGCACAGAAGACCATCGTTCAGAGTATGCTTTGCACACAGAATGGTATCGAGGGATGGAATAAGTGTAATCGCTCCGGGAAAGCCATGTAAACATGCAGGAGTATGGAGTCTAGCATAACTCGTTGCAAAGGCTACTGAATATCCATAAATTATTTCACCGTCTCACGTTAGTCTCTCACTATCAACTCTACACCTCCACGATGGTGGCTGCTGGGTGCCTATTGCCTTGGCTGGAGATTAGGTAACTAACCCCTTTGGAAGGTCGTTGGTGGCAGCAGATGAGAGAGGTGCCTTCTTCACTAAGCCACCTCCTCTTGTTCCAGGCCGCAGCGGACTGATATCCTAGATGGAATCAACGGCGGCGTCTACCAGTTCCCGTTTGGCCGAACGGTTATTGTTTATCCCTATATGAGCTGCTTGGACATATTGAAATCACAGGTCTATAGGGATCTCCAACACTGTCGGGATGTTCCAAAAGAGTTGGATGAATCCTTAATGGACCAACGGCAGCGCTCATATCCCCGAAGCGGGTTGTTGATTGTGAAAAACCCAGCCCCTCGCCCTAGTGGTATATGAAGTTGTACGTCGTGCCTACTATTGACAAAATTAATTGTGAAAAGCCCAGCCTCGGATAAGGATGATTCAACTGTTGCCGACCCCAGCAAACGTGATAAGGACAATGACGTTCAGATTTGCACGTGGGATGTTAGATTCCTTAACAGATCACGTGCAGCCGAACAATTAGCGGAGGCCCTTCGCTGCTGTAAAACAGACATTACCGCCATCCAAGAAGTGTCATGGAACAGGGCGAGCAAAAGAAGGATGACAAACTGCGATATCTAGTACGGCCATTGCATGCGGGTTTGTTATTGGAGACAGACAAGAAGTCTTGAGTTTCAGGCATATGAACGAGCTTCTCGTAACAATTCGCATCAAGGCTAAATTCGTTAATATTAGCCTGATGCTAATGCCCCACAGAGGAGAAAGATGACGATTCTAAAGGCAGCTTCTATGAGTTCGTAGATAAGACGTACGAGCAATGACCTATCTATAAGCTTAAAATTCCGATTCCCACAACTCTATATTCACAAAGGAACACATGATGTTCCACAGAAGCGAACCTAATACTAATTCTTGCGGAACGCCTGCCAACACATTGTAGTGTTTGCTACCTTAATCGCTTTCATAGCTCCATATTGCAATAAGATTGGCTGAGTTCCAAAATGTAAAAGAGTTTCGATGCGGTAGTATTATTCTTTTGATGCGCATCTGCAACGCAACTTCGATAATTTGTGTACATTTTACACTGCACAAGTTTGATGTTTTGGAACGTAGTTTATATACAAAGTTTACAAATTAAAATGACAAACTTCGAATTAAAAATAAATTTAAATGAGTGATTTGAATGTCAAATGAAAGCATCGAAAAAATTATGGATGCATAGTTTGCTCAGTTGATGCGCATCGATAACGTTTAGGATACGTTTAGAAACTTGCGACTGTGTCAAAACTTTCTCATTTGACTTTTGGAACTTATGACTTTTCATCTATGACGCATCGGATACATTTTGGAACTCACCCAATATAGCTTGGCGTATTCATTTTTTCAAGAGAGTCCATTATGCAAGATGAACTTGCTGAATTGAAAGCATTTTTGATGTCAAGCGTACTACGGCGTTTCCAACAGCCATATACTTCCTTCTATGACGACAGCAGCTATATCTACCACCATTTTTATAGCGTCTAGTGTCGACCTGGCTTTTCGGTACCCAAACTGGTATTCAGAGAGCGGCATTTTCCTGTATGTGTGAATGCGTTGCTCACGCGTATATCATTAAATAAACTTACGGACAGCCATACTTAAGAAACAATTCGATTAGAAACAATTTCGATTTATATATTTTTCTTAAATTTTCAAAGTTTAAATAAACAATTTAGCTATTGCTTTCAGTTACAGTATTCAAAATGTATTAGATTGCATTAGCAGAATGGTCTCACAGTCGAATCCCGAATCCAATAAGAGTATGGAGTCTCAGGGCTCACGCGAGATATCCCTATCATTTCCATCTCTTCCGTATTCACGAAATATTTCACTACTGCTTCAAAGGCAGCCTTATGCTCTCCAGTCCAGAAGACTATCACGTAGTTTATGAAACTGGTGGCCTTGTTTGGCACAATGTAAGTTATTGCGCTTGCTATCTCTCCTAGGGAGAGCAAGTTACACCTTTTCCTCCAGAAAGCAACATAGTTATAATTAGCTAAAATTTTATTTATATGTTTTATACTAAAGTATGCGATTTTCTTGACTTTAGTTGAGTTCTGATTAATTATAGACAGTACCGAGCAAGTGCACCACATCTCAGGAATTGCCGCATCAGCACACGATCGGCTATTTGGGACAGGTTTTAGCAGAGATTGACAATTCGGACAATCTTGGGCATGTGGCAGATTCTCAGAATGACCCGAAATTTCCAGAATATGCTTTAGCGTCATGTGCAGATCGTATGGAGATGTAAGCCGGTTATTATTTATGCGTAAGCTTTTTACAAGATCTGGACGAGTGTACCTTAACCATGGAGGTAACCATAAAAATAAAAAGGGCCTTCGCTCCTCTAAATAGCCAGATACTGTTCTTCTTGCTGGGCCCCACCTGCTTCCATGGTCACTAAAAAATATTACAACTGACCGCTCAAGAACTCCGCGATCCGCAAACTTTCGCAAATAGCCGACAAAGCTATCATCCATCGACGAGGCATCGTTTATATCTCCGTGACAAGTATTTGTCCAAAAGAGCCCAAAGTAGCTATCATTTCCATATCGAGCATCCAATTCGAGGGCATAGTCGAAAACATAAAATGCTTCCGGCTTAGAACCTATGCAATACCGAATCGACGATCTCTTTGTAATAGGTAGCAGGCGTTCCGCACCTAATATGAATGGACGGAAGTAATAATCAACCGGTGAATTGTTAAATCCTGTTTTTAAATAATTAAATGTACTGAATGTAGGAGTATCTTCGGCGTAGGCGGTTACATATCCATGCTCCTTAAATGTGTTCCATATAAACGGACACCGGTGTAGGCCACCAAGCTCGGTTGGGTTGCATTGCTTCTGTACAGTGCTTTCACTGAATCCTGTTAGTATAGCCATTAAATTTGGAAAAGTGTTAGGTCCCATTTTATTGTAGCCACTCATTTCAAGCCAATCGTTATCATAGAGGAACTGAGCGGTTATTGGCATTGCGCGTTTAAGATTTACCCGTGAAATAGAATCGATTCCAAGCAAAATCACATTTAAACGTTTCTGCATGTCATTCCTTTTGCAATCATCGATGAGTTTACGAAGTTCAACACGTTCTGGCATCATTGTATACCCATTGTAGTGGACTGGTTTGTTTCCGACTATACACTGCACCAATATATGCTCGGTATCCACCGATAATGTCACCGGCTCTTTGAACTTGAAGCAGCTACTATAGACTACTTTATCATCATAAACTCTCGTAATCACCTTGTAGCAACAAATCAGACTAAGTTGCTGTTTAGCGGTCAAATTATTCACGTTTTCTTCATTCATTAAAAGTACATACTTATTCACGGTGGTGTCGAAAACGACTCGTGTAAGGGATATGCTCGAAGGACATTCTACAAATTTTTTTCGTTCAATAAAAGGCATGACTTCTGACGAATTCGGATCGATATCGGGCATTTTGCAATTATCACTCCAAACCAGATATCCCTTGGGGATGGACACATTTGAAAAACGAATAAACTGTATCCTTTCGATATTTGTATAAATATTTCGTACGAGCAAGAAAAGTAGTACTGTCAGGACAACAAGTGCTGGTTTCTTTCTGTAAATGATTGTGAATAGTTGCCATTTTAAATTGTTTATGTTTTTGTTCTTATCAAAATTAAAAACGATATCTCTTCTGTCTTCATTTTCGATGTAATGGCTTGAGGAACGCTAAAGGACAAAATTCAAATCAATTGCTTTAGTTACGAACGACCGACGGTTACGAACAGATCAAACCTTTATTTCCATTATATATTGGAAGAATTAAGTTATTATACAGACAGAGACTGACATTCTGATAAAATAATCTGACATTGATGCTCAACTTGCTTACATTTCAAATTGCACAGTGTTCCACATTTGCAAACACAGTGCTGGAAGTTACAATAAGCTATTATTTACTTATTTAGGTGAGTAAACGACATCTTTAACTACATCAATAGAACAAGGTTAACCAACGGTTTCCAAAGGAATTGTCCTTGATTTCCATCAAACAGATATTTAGATATTCAGGTAGGAGACTGACAAATTTATTTTTATTATTTTTAAACTAGATGTATTTGCTTGGCAGAGCGTTTATCCGCCCACTTCACTAAATTATATGAAACCGAAAAATTTTGTTAAGACCAAATATTTAGGCATTCAGATTCCCTATTGCATATAATTTTCTCCAATAATTTCCTCATTATACTCAGTAGACAAATGCGGCGAGGGTTTATTTCCTTTGGGGAGCAGCATCAGATGCTGTAGCTTCCAGCGATCTGGGAATATCTCTTCTCTTAGACAATTCTCCATGACTTCTATAAAGGTGTCAGGCCTTACCTATGCATTTACTTTCAAGGCTGCATTCGGGATTCTATCCGGGGCTGGTACTTTTCTATCCCCAATTTTTTCTGTACGCTAGATACAGATCCACTAGTGTTACCAATGATCCCATCGTTTAATGCTGCACTGCTCATGTGGGGAGGTGTAGCTGCTGGTCGCTGTGGAAACAGTGTTCTGATCATGATCAGGTGGTGCTCTATGTCCTGTGATCCCACGGTATTATGTCGGCTTTATCAAGTAGTTACTTGAAGTATCTTTTTTTTTGGTATCTCTAATAGCAATTTTCAAAACCTTCCTGACGACAAATTCGCTAGCTTCTGTTTGAATTCCTGCTTGTCTCTCGAGCGTTGAACTCTGCGCCTTGCTGCAGGGAGTTTGCCTGGGAGATTTGATTTTGTGAACTGAGTCTTCTTCTTGGCACGGACGCATCCAAGACGGAGGTCACGATATCCGTCAGCTACAGCGCTAGTTCTTGAGTTGGTCCAGGTCTAAGACACCTCTCTGCCAAAAACAGTGTCCTTCAATTTCGGTCCTGGTAGCTTCGGACGGATGTCACCCAGCAGCTTCTGGAACTCCCTAGGTGTCAGACTAGGGGGTGCGTTCTTCTGAAAGGCTTGGTTTCCAAAAGTCCATATCATTGCCCTGTCGCTTATCCAGTTGTTCCCATTTAGAATTTTGTACTGCTCACTTATTAATGTCGATTTGTTTTCCTTCGTCATTTGTGTCAACAATTCTTGTGCTGCCTCGCAATGGTTAAGGGCGATTTTCATCGCCTTATGGTGGTTAGAGCTTTTTCAAACACCGGGCAGTTGGTAATGCCAGTCATATGTCTAGCGTTCTCCGGTTTGTCCCCTTTACATAAAAAATTAAGCGGATACTACATACAGCCTTGGCTATGTGTCCTTCAACTCCACATCGCCTGCACTGTTTTGAACGGTCGAACTCACACTTGCACTGACGTCCGTGTGACCAAATTCTACGCACCGTAAGTATTTTGTCAGAGTCTTACGCTGGCGCATGCAGCACTGATCCAGCCAATTTTGATTCTACCCGACTCTAGTAGTTTCTTGGCGCTCTATGCTGGGAGGCTAATTGTTGCAGTTTGTGTGCCACCGTTGGTGTTTCTTAAGTTCACAATGTCCGATTCGCTTACTACGTTTGGGGACTTAACGGTCTCGTAGATGTCCTCCTTGGTTGTGACTTCATCGATTGCCTTTACTTCAAACAGGATGCGATATGTAAACGTTTGAATCTCCACCTCGGGTCCAAGAGTTTCGCAACTCTTGGGTGAACTCTTGGGTTTGATCTCCTGTACCTTGTATTTGGAACAGTAGGTCGCCCTTCTGGGTCCGCCTGATTCTGGTAACGGTATTGTCCAGGTTGTTAAGTTTGGGAACTGCCTTAACTCTGTAGAGTGTGTCGGGATATGACAAATAGAAACTCAACTCAGATATTTGTATCCATGCTTCTCCACTGTGCAGGATGAGAGTTTGTCGCAGTACAAGATGAGGTAAAATTTTTGCTCCATTCCTTTTTAAACTAGAAAACTGGTTAGGTCAAATGGTGGGTCATCCTGTGCCTCATGTACCAATGAGTTTTTCGCCCCCCTCTTTGGTCTTATCAATTTCCAGATATCCTATGATGATGCGATGAGTGATGATGTCGTAAGCGCCTACTCGGATTTTTACGAAAGATGAGGAAATTTCAGTGAAATTAGTGAAACAGGATTGGACGTCACTATTCTGGTCTTTACCACCTAACAAACATATTCCTTAACCAATAGACTTTCCAGTATATCGAAGAATTATATCAAATAAATTGGTCATCAGAGACTAAGGATGAGATTTTATTTGCAAACAAGGCATATTGAATGGTAAATGTATATATTAAATAAAGAGGGTTTACAAAAGTATCTACACCTACCTTCTCTTCGCCAAAACCCATCCAAAATAAATCTTTTCCTCCGAGAGAGAGAATCTTGAGAACGTATATCTACAGTCACTCTTGACCGGTATCAAACATAGATTCATTCCAGATAAAAGTGGATTAAAAAAAAACTTACCATGTAATGACCTTAAATAGTCATCCCCATGAATCGGAAAGTACCCACAAAAATGATCACAATTCTACAATTGTATTAAATTTCCTATATTCTATGTAGCACACCCCCCCACAAGTACATACAACAGAAATTTACAATTGACAAAAAAGCTCATACATATTTAATCAGTTTTACCAGGATAATCCCAGTCCGCAGTTTGTTTTAACCCACTTTCCCTACTGATATCAACATCCTGCTGAACATTGCAGCTGTTCAATAGAGCAAACAGAGATGAAGTTCTTGAAAACCTCATCCTTTGCATAGATCTCCAAAATCGATTCAACGATGAGTGTCGATACTTTGCAGATGAAGATAAAAAGGATTCGTATGCTTAGAATGCAATGAATACGAACTCTACACCGACGACCCCGCACTCGTCGTTGTTCGAAAGGGATACGTATCTCCCAAGTGTTGAATGCTGATCCTTCAAAATAAAACAGAAAAAAAAAGGATGAAAAACGTTGTAAATTTTATGACGACGACATAGAAACTCTCTGCTGAACGGCTGTTTAATATTTACGATTCTCAATGTCTCCATCAATCAGCACAGAAAAAAAAAAAGAAGAAAAAAAAAAAAAAACTGGAATAACACTTCTCCTAGATCCCTACGAACTATACGATACATAGAGCATCATTCAACTGATGCTGATGCGGCTGCTATTACTGCTGCTGTAGCGAGGAATATGCATGGAGGCATATCCTGTATGTCCCTTTGTATAAGTAATCACTCCTCGCAATGGGTTTGAATTATATTACCATTGTGTGCAGAGTACTTTACTGCGTTTATACTCGAACTAACAACGCTGTGGCTCTAACAACAGTCATACATGTGTGCTCCACTCGACCTTAATTCTAGCAACAGGGCAAAAAAACACACACATACGAGCACAAGTACTACCTATAAATGTAGAACTTTGGAGTTTGCATCATCATAGGGGGCAAGTCCTGCAAAGTTCACGAAAGTGAATAAAATCGTTATGATTCAATGAAATCAATATTTGCTTTCATATTTGATTTGTAGTTCAACATGTACAATACAGAGAGTTTATTTTTTTTTTTTATTGCTCACTGATTCAGCTTTGTCATGTTTTTCTTCGGTACATTTTGCAATATTTGCAAAAAAAACAACAAAATTAATTGGAAATCGTGAAATGCATTTATTTTTGAGTATAGGTACTGCCCATTTGAATAAAAAAAACAATTCGATAAATTTATAAAACGATTTTACAGTGTTTACCTTGGGTTGCCGCTGAATAGGGAACTGACAGCCGCATATCGAGCGTATCATAAGCTATCGTGATTTGAAAAGCCAGAACGGATGTGTGGTTGTTTTTCAGCCTTTCAATGGTGCTCGTACCACTCTGACCTTTCAGCGTGTTAGGTGGGTGAACTCCATCTTTATTGAGTGGATATAGCTTAACCTCAAGGGTTGCCTTTCGGGAGCCGTGTATTATTACCGGAGGATCACGAGTGTAAACAAATGTAAAAACGGGAGGTCACGGTATATTTTGGTGGGCAATTCATGAGATGTATAATAAAGTAGCAGGATGTATTGTTTAAAAATAGAACATACCAGGAATTTTAAACGAAGTGACCTTATCGTCGGTCGGTGGGCGGGATTTAATAGGTTAACGTAAGAGTTAGATAGGGAGCTGGGAATTGGGTTAATGCAAGTATATTGGGGGCGCTTTACTTCAGTCATGAGTTCTTAATATGTACACTCAATTGGTAGCCATAAGAAGAGCCTTAGTTATCAACGTCCTAATCTGAAAGGATCTCTGTTGTAAATATTTAAGGAGCCATCGTTTATGTGATAACTAGAAAAGTTAGTAGGAGTTTGAAGCCTCCGTGCGATAGGCAAGTACTTATGGATTTCGTTCATCTCAGTATCAACAAGTAAGGAATATCCCCCACTACGTAACTAACTAGGTTAACTTCGAGAAATCGCTAATCATACGTGATTTCTGATGATGATTTATTGGTATTGAATCAGAAGTATAATTTACGAATGAAGAGGTATGCCCCTCTTCAATCAAAAGTTAACAATTGTGGAACCATTATTAGCCGTATGATGTTCCCAACAGGGTGAGTTCAACCTTAAGAGAATCGTTAAAGTATGTAAAAGGATTTTCATTAAAAACGCTCCATTTTATTTTCCTAGAAAAAAACAGCTTTTGTTTAAGATATCAAAAAAATTAAAGTACTATCGATGACATAAGTTATGGAACTCAACATCATATTAACAATATTAAGGCAATTTTTCGTTCGATGTTAATCCTGAGGTCTAGTATTTAAAGTCTCTGGCTTATTGGCATAAACTATGAACTTGACATAGCCCTAAAGAAAAAAGTCCAGAGGCGTCAAATAACACAAATGAGCATCATAGTTGCTTTCACAAAAAGAAAAAATAAATTCAAACTACAAAAACCCACTATGTTTGGTGAAGCAATAGTGTTTTCAAAAGAAGTCAAATACCGGGGCCTAACCCTAGATGAAAAACTCACATGGAACTCTCACCTCACGAAAACCATAGACAAAGCCAAGATCTCCTTATGGACCAGCAGAAGTCTAATAGCTAAGAGCTGGGGTATAAACCCCAAAATTATGTTGTGGCTTTACACAGCCATAACTAGACCAATCGTCACTTATGCAGCACCGGTATGGTGGCAAAAAACGAAGCAGTGGTCTACACAAGACAGGCTGAATAAACTACAAAGTCTAGCTTGTGTATGCACTACGGGCGCTATGAGAACAACCTCTACTGCAGCGCTGGAAGTTATCCTTAATCTCCCACCCTTACATCTTCAGATACAGAGAGAAGCTCTGACTAACGCCTTTATGCTCATATCTGAAAATGACAACAAATCCAAACTAGTCCATCCAGACATTGCCCCAGAATTAAGCAAAGATGAACTACTTGGAATTACCTTAACGGATAACTGTCTAGCAAAATTTAACTTCAGCCATAACTTCAAGGCTACATTCCCAGACCGCCATAACTGGGAACAGAACAAACCCACATTTGTTAGCGATTCCCTTGTATGGTACACAGATGGATCAAAAACAGATGAAGGAGTTGGGGCTGGAGTATACGGTGTCAATACAAAAACATTCATCTACACAAACATGGACAAATGCAACTCCGTATTTCAAGCGGAAATCTTTGCTATAGAACTATGTCTCAGAGAAAATATCAACAGATCTATAACAAATATTAACATTTGTATTCTCTCTGACAGCAAAGCTGGGCTTCTAGCCATTAAGGCATATGAAATAAAATCAAAACTAGTATGAGACTGCCTTCAACTACTTATGTCATTAGCCAGCACAAACAATGTTCATCTCATTTGGGTGCCAGGACACAGTGGACATACAGGTAATGAAATGGCAGATATACTGGCCAGAAAATGATCGGCATCAACCTTCATGATGCCAAGACTATTCTGTGGACTACCCAGAAACACTGCATTAAAAATAAAGCTAACCAAACTGAAGGTAACAGACAAGCCAAAATGTTCATGCCAAACATTTCCCTTACAAGAACGAAACAACTTCTAGGTCTAACTAGAAGTCAGATTCGTATAATCACAGGATTCCTTACTGCACACTGTCAAGTCAAAAAACACCTTATGACTATGGGAATAACTCAAGACAACACTTGCAGAATGTGCAACGAGGACGAAGAAATAGCAGAACACATTTTGTGTCACTGTAACTGTCTAATCAGAACACGTCATCGTCACCTAGAGAAATTCTACCTAGAAGCAGAGGACATATCTGCTAGCTCACTGAAAGATATTCTAGGATTCATTACTAACTCGGGTATTATGAGTTAGCTCTAATTGGAGGAAATCACAATAGGCCCATCTGTGGTCGCACTGATATGGTGACTAGATTCCGCCTCATATGTTAATCTAATCTAATCTAACACAAATGAGGCGGACACTTGAATTCAACAATTCGATTGTTTGACTGACGGAGTGCCATGTGTCACTGTCTTGTTGAAACCACATATGTTCCAAACCTTCCTCTTTCAATTTAACCCAAAAATAGTCAGTCAACATGGTCCGGTAGAGATCTCGATTGACTGTGATTGTGTATTAAAGTACTAAAACGCACCAAACCGTCAAAGATTTTGCAACGAAATTGAAGAAACTCCAGATCACACTCTAAGGAAATGTGGGCCACTGACTCTTGTTACATCGCAAAATAAATAAAAAAAAAAAAGCCGAGAGCATACGTTTAGTTTGCTTGCAGACCCGACACACAATTAAGTTCGTAGGAAACCCAATCGTCAATGGAGGCCCTGACCGAGGACGCGGAAAGACCTAACACAGTTTCAGGTCCTGAAAAATCGTCCTCTGAGCCTTGCTTGGCAATCTCATCGGAGATCTTATTTCTCGCAATCCCAGCGTTACCTGGAACCCAGACAAGAGTCAAAGAGTTCAACTCTGCGATCGAAGAGTTCTTGAATTCCCGAACTATTTTGGAACGGGTTACAGAGTTGAGCAAGGCCTTAAGCGCATCCTGACTGTTGCTACAGAGGCAGATACTTCGAACCCCCTACCTATTCTTAACAATATATGTAGTCGGCAGCCATTAGGAGAGTATAGATTTCCGCTGAAAAACAGAGGCATGTTTGCCTAGCGAGTAGTGAAATCTAGTGTTGTCGTTCCCCACGAAGACATCACCACCGAACCCTTGAATAGCTTTGAAGGCATTCGTGAAGATTCGACTACAGCCCAGTCCAGGCTCAGGCACTGACCGAAGCCAGTCCTGAATGCAAGAAAATTCGACTCTAAATTTGCACAGCAGTCGAAATTCCGGTGTCATTGCATCGGACGGCATATCTATGGAACCAGGTTCGTAGGATAAGTGTCGCGTAAGGTCATCGATACTCCAGTGCGGATGATACCAAAAGCCACCCCGTCTAAGACGATAGCTTGCTTTGATAGTACAGCCCATGATAAAAGTATCAATGGGAGGTAAATCAAGCAGAACATCTAGGGCAGTGCCAGGTGTACTCGGAAAAGCTTTCGTCCAGCCGAGACAGGCTGTTCGTTAGAGTTTCGTGCAGAAGGCAAATAACCCCTCCCCCTCCACCGATAAGTTCCATAGGACATTTTTCGATGATAAGCCCCATGTCTTGCCAAAAGCACCCTTACACTGCCAGAAAACTGAGAGCATCTTGGATATCTTCGACTTGACATGCTTTGCCCAAAGAAGTTGCTTATCCAGGATCACTCCCAGATATTTCGTTTCATTGGAGATGTGGATAGCTACGCCTTTTAGCACGGGGTGAGTTAGACCGACTATAATCCTCCTTCTCGTGAAGAGAAAAACTTCGGTTTTCAAAGGATAAACCGAAAGCTCATTCATAGTGCACCATTCATTGACCATGTCCAGGGCTATCTGTGTGTTAGCGCAGATAGTCTGTAGGCATGACAAGACAGAAGGTATGGCAACATCATCCGTGTATGCTTGAGCGTAGGCGTTTGAACTGTTGAGAGTATGCAAAAGAGAATCGACTACTTTGTACCATAGAAGTGGAGATAGAATGCCATCTTGCGGGCAGCCTCTATTAACACCTGCCATAAGATGGAGGCCACAAACCGCATTTACAACCAAAGTTCTATTTATCGACATTTCCCTGATCCACAATACCAATGTTTCATCTACCCCGTGTTGTATAGCAGTCACATTGTCGAAAGGGTCCTCTATATCGATGAAAATGCCTATGGCGTATTCCTTTCTATCGAGCTAGGATTTGAACTTTGAAGCGCAGTCTCACAGGGTTTTCCACGCCTGGTATGCATGTTGCGTTTTAGATAGAAGCCGCATCCTCAGTGCAGACCGTGGATCTCTTCAAGCTTTGCAGCAAGAAGAAGGAAGACAGACTTATAGGTCTGAAACTTTTAGCGAGAACAATTTTTGGTATAAAAGGCACTCGAACAGTACGCCAAAGTCTAGGAATATATGCCAGTTCCAGTCACGGAATGAAGATTCTCTTTAGAGTTGACAGCAACTGGTTTATACCCTGTTGCAGCAAGGGTGTGTGCACTCCATGGGTGTCAGGGGATTTGAAGCTATCAAACGATACTACTGCATATTTCACAGCCTCAAACGGCCGAAGCAGTGTATAAGCTACGCCGAGTTTTGCAACTTAAATCAAACTCAACCTGCACAAGCGGGCTAAGCTGTGACCCAATCGTTATCTGGTCATCCGGAAAGTGAGTTTCCTGAAGAAGACTTTCGTCTTATTGTAGGTACCGTCAGATATTCTAAGTGACTCTGGTTTGATTGGTTTGCCTCTTAACCAATCTACTGGTTTCATCTAGAGTCCCGATCTTCTCACAAAAATCTTTGTAGGAAGCACTGGTCGACAAGCGAATTAACTTCTTATATTCTTTTTGTTTGGATCTGAAAAGGTTCCAGTCTCCATCTTAATTTGTCTTGAATGACCGGTATAGAAGTTTTCTGGCTTCCTTTCTAAGTCTCTGCAGTTCTGGGTTCCACTAGGAAAGTAACGATCTACAAGAGGTTTTCATAACTGGACACGTCATCTGGTAATGATACTAGTCAGGTTTTGAGCAGGATCCTTGAACTTCCGTCTCATTCTGAGTTTAGGAGGAGTTTTGACAGACTTGTCTAGCTCTTTTCGAAGGGTATCCAGTTAGTTTTTCGCAGATCCCTCCTCTCCTGCAAAGTAATGGCTTCGTATTCGATTTGGAATGCGATGTACCTATGTATGATCAGACAGGGACACTTTCGGCAGAACTCTCCAGTTTGTAATTAACGTGAAGTACCGGTTAGATAACGTCAAGTCAATCATCTCCTTTCTTCTTGCCGTAACAAAGGTCGGCTGAGAGCCAATGACCATGCCAGACGATAGTAGAAAGTCTAGGAGTTGGTTTCCTCGTACATTGCATTTGCTGTTGCTCCAGACTATACTCTCAGCATTAGCGTCTGTACATATCAGTAGTCCCATTTCCCGCGAATCACAATGCTCTATGAGTTAGATAACAACCTTTGGGGGAGGTATTTTCGAATCATAGGGAAAGTCTTCCATCCTACATTGGCTTCGTAGCGTATAACTGCAGCAACCAAATCCTGGCCACAGAATTATCCAACCTTGGTCAAAGTTTGGTATAATTAGACAAGCTCACCACAGAATACCGTGATACCCCAAACACATCCAAAACATCAAAAAAATGAGATACGAGGAAGAAGAAGAAGAAACCATGATGCATCTACCATGTACCCGCCCTTCCTATCGGCTTTGAGAAGGAAAACCTTAGGCAAATACTTTTTCGAAGACCTTAGACCTTAGCCAGACTCGACTTAAGCAAATTAAAAATCATTGCCTTTGGGTCAAATTGTGTTAATGCCTTAACAGGGAATCATATTACGGTATGGGTGTACACCGAAACTGATTGCCGTGCCTCTTATCCCATAGAGGAATTCCACATCTATGAACACACATAGGTCACAGTTTTGGGTATCCGATTATATCTATCGTAGTATCATTATGGACCTTCTTTTGGTCTAATTGTGTACCTGCCTGAGCTGGTACAGTGACCTTATCAAAACTAAACAACTCAAGGATACGTATGTATAAATCAGTACAGAAAATTAAATTGATATTTTCCACGATTTTAAATGGCGGTACTCGCACAAACTGATCCGATTCGATTGCCAAAAATCCAGATACCGCGGTCAAAGCACTTAAATCAAACAAGTTAGCAAGTGTATTTTCCTTACTAAATCCACAGGAGCCACAGTCAATAAATTCTACAAACTGCATACGAGTATATCCAACGAAACGATAAAACTGTGAAAAAATGGAATGAAACAGCATAGATACATCCTTTAGAAACTTCGCTATGTTGTAAAACGGAATTAATTATTTTTGGATATGTAATAGTATTGACTATTTACCATAACAGAAAAATGGGCTTTAAGTTGAATCAAAAGCTTTCCATTAAAGCCAAATATAAGCAATAATAATAAAAATATTGGCAATTGGATGCGGATAGGTACTATGTACCTTGTATTACTTTAACATCCAAAAAGGACAGGATATTACGTACTTCGTTGTATGTAAATATTATTCAATATAGAGGCATGTACATACATACTTATGGTAGATATGGATAATAAAAAAAAAATGTATCAACCGATGGAGTATTTCCACGCGAACTTCTCTATTTGTACAACACTTACATAAATAAAATCTGGTTCTTCTGTCTGACCTTAATAGACATGCTGATCCAGCACTTCTTTGTATAGAATAGCTCTAAAAAGACTCTTGCACCGACGATTAGGTTAGATGGCTGTTCCCGTTCAGAACCTAAGGAACCTATCAGAAGTCTTACCAGGTTTTGGTATGAAGACTACTTTGAGTTTCTTCCGGGATCTAGAGGTGCAGCCAAAATTTAAATAGCTCCTTAAGATATTGTTGAGCCAGGGGCTTAATGTATTAAAATGCTGTTGTAGTTGCATTGGTACGATATGGGTGGAAGCTGTTCATTGCCACCGTGGTTCCTGGTGTGATAACACCCTCCGGTACTAGAAATTGAACTGTCTTATGGTCCAGTTTCCATCTGATTTCTTAATGTAACTGGGAATATTTGGAGAATTGGATAAGATTTTCCTAATCAGAGATAAATCACTTGCCTTCCGACAGAGAGCTTTATGATTACCATCTAACTTAATTTTCCTCAGACTGCTCTTGTAAAGATCCCAGTCAAGTGGGTCCCTTAAACGTTTTGCTTGATTTAAAAGTTTCCTGCCCTCACTGCCTTCATTTCAGTATTTCACCAAGGAATTACTCCCATTCTTATGTCTATATTTATTGGGTAAGCTTTACGTAGCGCTATGTTCATTACTTGCTTACTTAATTAGATGGCGCTACATTCCGGGTGGATTTGTAATTGAACCAACAAGCCTCTCCAGTTTGCCCAATCTTTGGCTAACTGCCTCCAGTTGTGCACCCCAAGTTGGTTGATGTCCTCTTCCACTTGTGCGCGCCACCTAAGGCGATGTCTACCTCTACTGCGTTGTCCGGGTTGGATTGGAAGACTCTTCGGGCCGGAGCGTTGATGTCTATTCGCTCTACATGTCCTAGCCATCTTAGACGACTGATGCGTATTTTTTTGACCAGGTTAATGTCGCTATACAGCTCGCAGAGTTCGCTGTTAAATCTCCTCCTCCAAATACCGTCAAGGCAAACGAGACTGAAAATCATCCGAAGATGATCAAAACGATCAAGAATATCTTCATCCGCCTTCGTTAACGTCCATGCCTCTGCGCCATACAGCAGGACTGGGATGATGAGGGTCTTATATAGAGTCTCCTTAGTATTTCTTTACAAAGCCTTGTTACTCAATTGCCTTCTTAGACCAAAGTAACAGCGATTGGCAAGTGTAACTCTTCATTTGACTTCTGAAGTGATGTTGTTGTCAGAGTTGGATCAATTTGATTGACGGTTTCAAGATTAGGAGACCGCCATGTTCCCTTGTGAATATTGAAGGGAGGAAACCGTGTGTTTGCTATAGTGACGTTACGCCCTGCCGCGTCATAAAATCAATATGCAAAGTCAATAAACCGTTGATAGACGCGATGCCGTGTAGGCTATGCTTGCCAACTGTCCTACCAAAGATGTCCTACTTTCCAATTTTGACGTTAAAATCGCCTATTACGATTTTGACATCATACATAGGACATTGGTGATAAGTATGTTTTACCGCGGAGCTCGTTGAAACATTCTTTGGTGGCGTCATTATTGTTCTTTGTGGGGGCATGGTCGCATATTAACCTTGTTTGCGTATTTAGCCTTAAGGCGGATTGTCATATGATCCCCGTTCACGTATCGAATGCTTAAGACTTCTTGCTTAAGTCTGTCGAGTATGACGAATCCGCATCGGAATAAGCGCTGTTTCTGATCTCTATAGGAATCACCGTAGTAGATGTCACAATTTGTCATTTTTTTGCCCGTTCCATCCCATCGCACTTCCTGGATGTCTGCATTAGGTACAGCAGTCTAGCGGCTATACTAATTGTTAGGCTGCACGCGGCTTGTTAAGGGTCCGAATATTCCACGTACAGATCCGAAGGTCATTATCCTTATTTCGTTTGCTGCAGTCGTCAACAGTAGGGTCGTTCTTAGGCTCTTTGTTGCATCGTAATTTCCTATGGTAGGGAAGTTACCACGGCGTACAACCCACAACCTCTCTTTGCAAACATAGGGAGTAAGGCTGTCGCTTACCTCCTTAAAATCCATTGGCCATAATCTCTTTTCAAATACTTAACTTTACCAAACAGTTTGTACTAATCTGAGCTCCGACTGTGTCAAAATGGCCCATGGACGCTACTATTGAAACCATTGAGAAAAATAATCCTTTTGAGGGATTTTGCAGAACTTTTGAGAAACACGTTTTAGATAATCAAAAACTATTCCAAAAACAAAAAAGTTTGTGTTTCTCGATAAGATAGATATTACGCGAGGCCACAAGCCATATAATTTGTCCGGGGAAGAACTCTAGACTGTGAAGAAATCCGTGTATAGAAATAGCTGAATGATTGAATATGTCAGGCGAAAATACTGTGGTGATATTTTCCAGAAGTAGTTACAGAAATCTATTTCTTACAGCTTCGGATATGTACAGGTATAGGATGCATCTTAATCACACGCACCACAGGAAAGCAATTTAGCAGGATTATTATCTAGGAATTCACACTTAATTTCATATAGAACCCATCTCTTACACCTCACAGCTGCTCATATCAGCAATAAATCCATTTTCCAATTTAGAGCTAATCAAGTGCCTGCATTCAACTTGGACACCCCCACATACACACTGACCAAATCCAACCCTAAGCCACAATCTAAATTAATAATTACGAACTGAATGTAAACACTGCTCAGACATAACCTGATAACACCTTTGTTCAAGGCAATCTTCCGACTCCTAGACACGCACTCCATCCATAGCACAAGGTAAATTCAATTTTAAGTTAATATTGTTTAGCTGAATGTGTACCGCTTATGTCTATTGATTAGGTAAAGTCCCCAGCATGAGTGCAAACACACACATGCACTGGGTGTTATGTCGAGTGCACACAATGTTAACATTTCCGTCATTAAGGTGCGGTTATATCATTAAATTCGAAGATGTCCCCCTGCATCTGTATCCTTGCCACCTGGTGCAGAAGACGAAAGGTCGGTTGTGTCTGTGACCAGGCCAAAGATATAGAACTTGCAATGAGTCAACACACACCACACAAGGAGGTGTTCCATTATGTAAGCGGGAAGATTTGTTGAATCGTTTAACAGGCGACACCTTGACAGAGTGAGAAAGTGCAGGCGTTTAATAATGGAATCCCTCCTCTTTCGGGTCCTTGTGATTCTTAAGTGGGCCAAACTCTAACCTAATTAAAACGCCATTGTAAATAGTTATCGAACTGTTTGAACTTTCGAATGCTAAGGGCCAGATTCAAAGGAGGATGTTACCGGGTACTGCATGCACATGCTTGAATTAATCAACTGGGAATGCTTGATAATAGTTTCCACAGCCAACGCTGTGGGATTGATCCCTTCAGTGAATCTAAACGCTGTGTGTCCTGTGTCACTGGCTAAGTAGTTGGAAACATAGCTATGACAAGGGATTAATATTTTTTTTTTGTCCCTCTTTCTTCCGCAGACTTTTTTTGTTTCAGTGCACTATGACATAAATTCCATTATCATGAAAGTTGAAAACTATTTTAATCCTTCTCCGGGGATAGTATTGAAAAAAAAAAGTTATTTTTAGTTCGAAAATGAAAATCTGTAGTCACGCCAACCGCGGAGGGTTTATTAAGCTCGTGATCAACTCGATGAATTTTGGTGTTAAACTTTCATTATTTTAGTTTAATAGTTCCATTCTCTTGTTGGATCGAATAATGCTGAAGTGCGCTTGTAGGGTAAATAGTTTTAGTGGGTCTGGAGCTTGGGTGTGACATGTCGATGTAGTAAAATTGTAAGACCTCTACCACAATGTATAAAGCGTAGATTGAGTTCTAAAGTTTTAATCTTTAAATACGTCACTGAACCATAAATCTGTAGAAAATGATTTCGCTTTAGAGAGTAAAGTTAATCCAGCTTTGTGGGAAATAGTACATGGAAAATGGGTGTCAATTGCCATCTTGAAATATGGTCTTCATTCGAGTACTGCCCTTAAGCATTTTATCCTACTTTTGGTACACTGACAGAAGTATAGCCTGTATAACATCACCGATTGTAGATTCAGAATAATCGAGTTCGCTGTGCAGTCAAATCTTGTCATAGTTAGCGTGCAGTCCCCATATTTCAACATTCACTAAATTCCTTATCAGTCATTCATCTATCAGTTGGATCACATTGCGATTGACGCAAGTCACGATTACAGTATCATTAGTGTCGGAATGTTACGAGGAGCTACCTTGTTGTAGCTTAGGTACAGATGCACATATCCAGAACATCGCAGACACAGAAATACTGTGAGAGACCGCCAGAGGAGACACTGGCAAAGGCTATCATGCTGGGTGTCTCTCGACAACTAATACGAAACCCTGTTCGACGAAGACTGCCGGCAAGCAAATGCAGAAAAAACAGGTGGCATATAAAATTCCACTATATGTATAGAAGGACCAGAACTGTCCGCGAACTCTACGAGTAGAAGGGACCCAGAATGAGCCTGTGTGGACGAACAAGGAAATTTAGATAGAATCACAGTCGATGTCCAGGATATACAGATTGTTTAACGGCCACGATGACCGAAGTTCTACTGTCAGGTAGTATGAACCATTCCATCTAGCCGATGATAGCCAACATTTCCGTCCATCCGACCTGGATGAACTTAAGTTAGCGATAACTAGGCTGAAATTAAATAAAGGTGCTGGATCTGATGGCCTGAATGGCGAGCTATTCAAAGCAGCGTGGGGTGACTTGGTGCTCTAACTCATCTGGAAAATATAGGCAGACGAAAGTCTGTTCGATGAATGGAGCCTGATTGTTGTTTGCCTGGTTTTGAACAAATGAAACTATCTTAACTGCGCTAACTACAGACAAATAAGACTCCTTAGCTTCGATTACAAGATCCTATCTGCTACAGTGTGTGAGTGCGGTTTTGGACCAGAATAGTCATCCATCACCAAATTTTTACTCTGTGACAGGTCTTGTAAAAATCCCAGGAAAGCCGTTTGTGGTCATGTCCAGCTTTGGAATCACTGCCAAACTCGATCGATTGTGCACGCTGGTATACGATTTATTTAGGAAAAGACCTCACCAACCCCAGTGTTGTCAGGAAAGCTTTTAGAAAAGGCGACGCGCTGTCATGATATTTCTTCAAAGTAGTTTTTGAAAGAGTTCTGCAGAAGCAGATCTCACACGATAGAGGCACAATTATTCAAAAGTCCGTGCAACTGCTTGCATACATGGATTGGAAAAACACTGTGTGATGTGGCATTATTTTCATTCTAAAGTGGAAATCAGACCATTGGCATTTGAGTTTATTTCCATAAACAAAATAAAATAATATCCTGAGGACCTCAACGTACTGGATACGCGAAACGGATAGTAACGCTGGTGAGCCTTATCGGTGCTGGTGAAGGCCGAATACATAAGATTTCACTACTCGATAGGCGAGACTCCATATTTTCCAAGGGAAATAATGTAATAATGACCATTGACTATATTGAAAGGAATAGGTGGAGAGGTAGAGAGCATTTCAGTCTGAAGTGATAGGTAGCTTGCACCTAAGGTTGAATGGTCAAACTCTTTGACGCTTTTCTCGGTTCTATGACACAACGGGGACACGGGTAATGAGATCTGAAATGAGATTATTAAATAAATCACAACCTGGATTGAGTCTTGCCACGACTTGGGCTTCCACTGAATAGGAACTGAATTTTACAAATTAGAGGCATTCTTTCTAGACTTACATAAGTGGCGAAGCTTATGGAGAGGAAAACGATACCTTATGAAACATTTTCTTTTTCATGTGTTTGACGAAGCTTCGCTGTCTGACCATCAACACATCAGATTCGACATTCCCGACAAATTGTCAAATTGTTTTCTATAGTAGTGGGATGCAGATACAATCTCAAGTCCGCGGACTGGAATCTGTATCGGGAACTTATCCTATTTAAAATATCCACAGTGAACCTAATTAAAGCTGAATGATGTGTTGTTTACTTCTTATCACGACAGTGTTGTGTCCATAAAATCAGTCTGTGTAAACGTGAAGTTTCCTGGTGGAATGACCAGTTTGTCAAACTTAGGAAGAAAGTTAAAAAACTCTTCAACACTGCTACATGCACGAAGAGTTGGGACGAATACAGGCTGACATGACAGTAGCGGCACGAATTCATAAGGCACTCGTGATACATCATATAAATTGTGTAGGCTTACTAAAAAAGACCGATGGCACCTACACGTCAGACCGTATGGAAACACTTAGAACCTTGCATCAGATTCATTTCCCAGGTTCGTCTGCTCGTATACTCCACACGTACCCGAACGCATCTGACCATAGGGTCAGCATTGCTAGTAGAGTAAATAGTTTATTTGGTAAAATTTTTAATCCGGATAAGGCTAAATGGGCTGTAGGCTCCTTCAAACCATTCAAAGCCCACGGCGGTGATGGTATATTTCCGGCGCCTTTACAGAAGGTCAGGTCTGAGTGCTTTATTTAGAGTCAGCTATAATTGGGGTTACAACCCGACTACCTGGAGACAGGTAAATGTAATCTTTATCCCCAAACTAGGCAATAGGCCTAACATGATGATCTAAAACCATCCAAATCATGGAGAGACTCATTGGAGGCCGGCTAGATTTGTCAATCCCTCTGCACTCAAGTCAATTTGCATACAGAAAAGGAAAATCAACAGAAGGCGCTCTTCAGTATCTTGTGAAGAAGATAGACGGAACGTTACGTTCCAAAGATATATGTAGCTCTATGTGCATTCCTTGACATTGAGAGCGCATTCGATAATAATGGCTACGACTCAATAGCAAGAATAATTAGTAGCAAAGGTATCGAGGTGCGGCCCACCAATGGATAAGGGCCATGCTTGAAAACCGAATTATTACTTCCTCTTCTGGAGAAAAGTCGGTGTCTGTGACCGCAGTTAAGGACTGTCCATATGAAGGAGTCTTTTCTCTCCTTCTGTGGTCACTCAGCTTCCAGTCGATCTACAGTCGATCTACAGAGAGCAGGTTACATCGCCATGCGTTATGCGGATAATTTGGCGATTTTTATTTGTGCTAAACACATCACAACCATTTCTATTGTCATGCAAGATGCTTTACTACTCCTGTTAGTATGTTGCAAAAGAAAAGGACTATCCATCAATGCTTACAAAACCGTTCTTGTGCCTTTTACAAAAAGAAGACTGATCAGTCTAGGACCTATCACAATCAAAGGCACCACTTTAAATATCTCGGGGTCACCCTTGATAAACAGCTTAGCTGGAATTCTCATATTAAGTACGCCATCGAGCGCGCCAATAGGGTCATATGGGCCAGTAGACGTCCTTATGGCAGAACTGGGATCTATGTAGGTCCAAAAATGATACATTGGATGTATGCAATGATGATGAGGCCCATAATTACAAACGCGGCCATCGTTTAGTGGGCGAAAGTTCTTGAACGGACAACGGCAACGAAGCTTCAGAAGCTTCAAAGAATTGCCTATCTTGGTATTATCGGTGCCAGGTATATTCGCTACTGCAGCATTAGAAGCTGTTTTTAGGCTTTCTCCCCTATAAATCTTCATTAGGAAGACTGCCTCGGTGTCGGTATTATCCGTGCCAGGTATATTCCCTACTGCAGCATTAGAAGCTGTTTTTAGGCTTTCTCCTCTATAAATATTCATTAGGAAGACTGCCTCTAGATGCGCTATTAAGCTGCAACTAGAATACAAGTATAAATTAGGTGACCATGTGGGACACCTGAAAATTCTTGACTCAATTCTCCTATGGAAATGTGTCTCACGGATTTCTAGGCTAAACTATATGCCATTAAGATTTACGCTAGGATAAACCTTGGTAAAGGTATTAAGAGCACTGGAATATATATCTTTTTAGATAGCTATGCGCTGTCGTCCAATTTAATTGACTCTATATCAGTTAAATGCTGCTCCGGAGCACTACAATCTCTTAACAGACATAACAAGGTGAAACTAGGTTGGTCATCAAGGTATTGCAGGCAACGAATCTGCAGATGAACTAGCTAGGACTGGCTCAGAATCTGCGTTCATAGGACTTGAAGCTTACTGTGGTGTCAAATGGGCTGCCACCACAGCATTGATTAACGAAAGTTCGAAAGAAGTTCCATCAGAAGAACTTCCACAATAAAATGGTAACGGCGCCATGTAAAGAAGCATGAAATCGGGCATAGCACGGGCTACAGAGTATTCATAAAGTATTTCACAACTATTTCCGTTTGTTGTATTCATGCTGGGTACCATAGCGAATATGGGCAGGACATCTATTAGTTTCTCCAGAGTTTTTAGAAGAAACGACCATAGACTTATAGGCCTAAGATCTGCGGAATTAATATTCAATCTTTTACCTGCCTTCGGTATGAAAATCCAGTCAACTTCATAGGAATAAGGTCCTATGTTTGTTGAATTTCAGTGGGAATGATACCATGCGGTCCAGTAATTGCTTTTAGTACTTAATATGATAAGTTGAACTGCATGACACTGATACTGCACGGGTTACTATAGGACGCGCTATATCATTATCATTGAGAGAAGTGAGAATCTAGCAACTCCAGCGATTCAGATAGGGAGGAGTTTTAGGGAAAGTGGCTAGGAGCTTTCTGAGTCTTGATGTCTCAGAAATATCTTCTATTTCGCTACAAAAAAAAGTCTTAAAGATATACATTGGGCTTTCCTTAGGTTGATCTTATAAGCTTTTTGGACCAAGACAATGTCTACTCCGTTTTATTAAGCCCGATAATTCAAAATTAGCTCTATTATATGTCATTTTACCTTTTCAATGCTGTACAAAGGTTGATACAAGCTTCAAACCTTTTCAGGAAAAAAGCCTATTGTTCTCCTTTAGTTAGATTACATAAAGACATCAAAATCTATTTATCCACCCATTTGTTGTCGACATCACTTGGTAGAATTGATTTTGATCCCAATGATATTAAATAATATATCTGTCTATGTGTGTACATAAATAAGTACATGCCTTATCATGGCGATTGGTCCACATCATATTAAGGATAATACATAGTACCATTTTCTGACAATAGCCTTTTTCGGTTAATATACTAAGCCAAATGCCCTTCATTGCCTCCAATCCAATTTCGGTAGTGTTCGTGCAAAGCATATCGTTCGTCCGTTTAAATATGTAAAGTTTCATCAAAATCGTCAGAACCTAGTCTTAACTTATTGCTTGTCTTTAAATCGCGTTACTTAACCTGTATACCCCACAAACCATAGCCATAAATATTTAACTGCAAAACAAATTCTATTCTATCGAATTTAATAGTGTATTCAAAAAAGAAACTAGATACATATCTAAAATATGCATGCGGACGGATTGTAGAGTCCGTTCGTAAATTGTTACATTAAGATTTCATAAGCTGGGACTCATCGCCCCCAAAGCACATTAAATCACAACAATCTCTTGTCTAGTTTTCACTCTAAATAAAACCCACTCTGACCAGAGGCCCATTCGAAGTTACTCACCACAGGGAACTCCGCAACTAATTGAAAATATTTTCGGTCCCATCAAATCTCCTTATCTGCACGAAACTTAGGTCAATGAAATAATAATACGGTTTCCTTTCGGTAATCCAAAACGTAGCAGAATCAGTATCCAGCAAAAAGGAAAAAAAAAACGAAAACAAATCCCCGAAACAAAAAATCAAAATCGGAAACCCATATACGCAACATTTTATGAGTTTCCTTAACTCCTTCATTTCGCATCCTTAAACATTACATAACCCAACATAATGCCACAATATAAACAGTTTCCTATCTACCCTGGCTAACCATTACAATCGACCTTTTTTTTTTTGGTTGCTTCTTCTTTATTTTTTATCCCGACAAGGGTTGTTCTAACCCTTAAAACATTTTACGTAGTCCGGATTACACACATGCACATACACGCATACATCCGGTGGTTCTTCCTTTTTTTTTCCAAAATCAGGGATTTTTATTAGCCAAGGAAAACAACATTTATGAGAAAATTATGCTGCTACTGTGCATGAGTCCTGAGACTCTAAATGTGTTGAAGGCGGGCGTAACGGATAGAATGAAATTGAAAGGAATGAGGACGAAACGTCTGGAGACTGTTGATCGCATATCGAAGACATTACGAAGATTCATAAAGTGAAAGAGAGAAATTCTGGTGCTACTGTCTGCCCCATCGAAACCGATTCGTCCTCTTTTATTGCCGATTATCGGTTCTTAAGCATATATGCATTCCCACAATAAACGGGTGATTATTGTCGGATTATTGGTAAATTGCATATTGAAACAATGACGAATACATTTGTAAAACGAGGACGAAGCAAATGGTCTCTAAATTGGGCCATTTGTATGTGAATAACGATTGTAATGTGAGGCACCTGCACAAATATGTTTAACCATTTCCGGCGAACAGATTGTTGTATGCTATTAGATTAAATTAGATTCAATGGAGAATGGAGCATGGAGTTATGTGAAATTTGAATTGAGGTACATCCTAGGCTTTTGATGAATTTTGGCTTAAACTGTATTGGTAGCAAGCTTCAGTAAAATGGTTTTTCACCGGGGTATTTGCATTTGGATTTGTGGACTAAATTCAGTGGGCAGATCCACTCTTGGGATGTATGGTAAGTAAAGTGAATTAAACAAGCTGATTGAGCGTTTCATATGAATTCGAAATAGAAGAGATGAGGAATAGAGTTTATTAAAATATAGTTAGAGTGGAGTACGGAGAAACCGGTGGTTCAATATATAAACGATTAGTTAGTACATGAGGTCATCAAACGATTACTCTACATGCACTAGACGAGCCTATAAACCGCTGTATATACAATAGCATATACTAGTTGTTTGTTAAATCTAGTTAGATTGTTAGATTTTATAAGATAAAGGGCTTCATAAGGAGAGTATATAAGAATAGGGAGCGTCACTGATGTGCACTGTTTTAGACTATTGCGACTTCCAATTTAGGGTAGAGGACCATTCTCCAAAACAAAAAGTTTTCAAAAAGACCAACTGGATTATCTTTACGAAACATTTGGCAACGTTTCGCCTACAGAACCTATAAACACTAAGGAGTTTGAACGTATGTTTCATGTCCTTACAACGACACGTAATGACGCTATGTCGCTGGTTTGTCCTCTTTACCAACCTCGACGAAAAAATAAAATCACCATGGTGGAATGCTAATCTTGGTGTTCTAGGAAGAAAAGTAGGCTCCTATTTAACCTAGCTTATAGCTCTCTTGAGACGGCTGATTGGGATAGCTACAAAGTGTCTCTCTAGGAAATTCAAAACTTCACTGTGGAAGGAGAAACGACGTTTCTGGGGACTTTTCTTTGAAAGCATAGAAGAACCGTACCCAGTTACCAAATGTAGCCAAATGACCACCGCATCAGCTGTATGTATGTATCGATCTAAGGAATCCATCGATCTTCTGGAAAAGCATTTTTCTGGTAGCTCCTAACTATATTTCAATTCGAAATCACATTCCCTCCTGCATGGTGGAGGGATTTACAAACTTATAAAAATAGTTACTACTGAAAAGATCCTTTAGGCCATGCGCAGTTTCAACCCATACAAGTCGCCAGGATCGGATGGTATCATTCCTGCTGAGCTTCAGAACTCAGAAGGTTGTCTGAATCTAGTCTACATTCCCAAACTGTGGGCCGAGGTTGAAGTTGTTTTCATACCATACGATCTATCAACATTTCGTCCTTTCTATTGAATACACTAGAAAAACTCAATGGTCTATCTATGCCAGAGTATTAGTCCATCTACTCTCACTGCGTTTCAACATGCGTATTACAAATGCGAATCAATCGAAACAGCTTTGCACTCATTAGTGCTCATCATTCTTAGTGCTCATCGTTCTGTACATTGAGGGGACCTTTAACAATGTTAAATCTACGGCAATTACAAATCCACTTGCAATCCTGAAAGACGCTTCTTCACTTGGAGTATTCATCTATTAATTGCTCACACGGAGGATTATCACTACGCAAATGGGCGACGCATCGGCTAGAAGACATGTTAGTTGCGGAATTCCCCAGGATGGTGCCTAGTCCCACTTCTATCTATTGCCTAGGCAAATGACACTGGTATCGTCGCCTCCAGAAAACACTCTGATACTCTTAGGGAAATCATCCAATGTTCTCTTCTACAGCTTACTAGGTGGGCCTCAAAATGCAGACCAGGGGTTAACTACCTCGAAATAGAACTCATCCTCTTTACGAGGAAATATAAAATTTCCCTTAT
Source organism: Xylota sylvarum (assembly GCA_905220385.1). Classification (NCBI taxonomy): domain Eukaryota; kingdom Metazoa; phylum Arthropoda; class Insecta; order Diptera; family Syrphidae; genus Xylota; species Xylota sylvarum. The sequence goes on along the minus strand of LR999958.1, from coordinate 62,907,041 downwards.
TAATCCTCGTTACTGGTCGTGAGATCTCGTCTTACTGGTCGTGTAATATTATCTGTGACATGTAGTATCTGACTACATTCGTATTCGATAATTCCAATCTTACTGCGTGCTTCCTCAGAAGGCAATGAATAGAGTGTATTCCTAACGCTATTATTTTTTGGACAGTACTTCCCAATCCAACACGCATACCAAACCAACATAATCTGACACGATTTTACGTTCATAATTGCCTGAGCAGCAATTCCCGGCTATTTTAGATTTTGTGACGTAAGTAAGTCTATAATGACTTTATCACAGCCTGATAATGTAATGGCAATATTCCTGTCATAAACCAGTAGGTTTATATCAGTCGAGTAAATAGGTATACCTGACTCCGTATCCTGATTTGTTTTGGAACAATTTACGAATTCTCTCCTTACTTTTTGGAAAGAGACTACCTTCCTTGCGAATCCACCCTATCAGGGTACATTTATGTATCTTCGTATGGTATATCAAAGTGTTTCGTGTGTGTCCAGGGACTTGATTTCCGTTTGAGTGTCAGTAAAAATGGCAATATCCCTGATAGATATTGCATTACATTTTAACCAGAACTTGGTTTTGTTAATCGCCATGATTTCCGCCTAAGAAATATTACAATGAGAGAAACATCGCAACTAACTCTGCTTTTGGTCTTGGAGCCTATTGTGTAGAAAATAAATTGAACTATCATCCAAGGTGGCATCATTGTCCAACTCACTACTCGTTTAGAATATTTGGTCAAATCTAAGTTTTGGTTTAGTGTAGTCTATGTTTTCAAGAGTAAAGGAAAGGATCAAGGAGTGGCCAGGGTAATAACAAGGCCACTGCGAGGAGCCTTTAAAAAGGCCGGATCTGACCGGCATCTGTTTGCCGGATATACATATGTTTATATGTATATAAGAGCAGCAGGTGGAACTTAATATGCAGCAGAAGAATTAGTTCCGCCAGGATTAGTCAGCGCGTGATTCGAAGTTGCATATCCTAGCTCCTACCAACCTTTTTTACAGGAATTTTACCCTGTAATTAATCTGTATTTTAGATCCGTGGTAATAATCCTGCAAATCATTTGATTTGCTACTGATTTAACATTGTTAAAAGCTTTGTTTACATATCGAGTAAGGAAATCAGGAAGTATTTATTAATTCTCAAAGATCTTCCCCATAAGCGTGGGGGGCTATCTTGACTGATTTGGCTTTGTAGTACGCATATTGGAGCGCAGAGGGCATATTTGGGTTGATACTCTGACGGGGATGGATATCAATCAGCTTTTCTAGCGTTTTCAATAGAAAGGAAGATAAACTGCTAGGTCGGATACTGATCACGAATGTATGTACATATACTTTATATCCGACTTAATTTACCCTTAGGATAGGGTGTACAAAATAAAACTAATGCCACTCCGAGATAGAAAAAGTTTCCCTAAAGGAAAATAAATGGATTTCTTTTACGTTCCACCTACGCACCCCGTAAGTGTTCTAGGGTTAGTTTACAGCTGAAGAGATTGCATCAAATAATATGACAATATTATCGGCATACAAAATGACTTTTACCTCAGTTCGACTTAGCTTGACACATCATTATGTAAAGAGAGAACTGAATAGAATAGGGCTCCAAATACTTATATCCATTTGGTACAGCAGTTTCAGCCACAAACTGTTCAGACAGGCTTCCATTCAAAACTATAGCTGAAGTATTCGCGATTAAATGACGGTATACTTTGATGAACTTACATAGCTAAAAGCCTTATTGAAGAAAGTTTGTATAGTAACGAGTCCCTGCTTCAAAACCATCGCGTAATACTCTTTAAAATAAAAATTGTTTCAACAGTCGAGAAACCAGCACGAAACCCTGCCTGAAAATTACTGAAACGATTGTTCACTTGCACCCAACGGACTAATCTGTGATATAATTTTTTTTTTTTTTTTTTTTTTTTATAATTCACGCGCGCTCAAGGGCTTATTACTACCCTTTTAATGTCAAGACACAGCGCGGGCGTTAGGGAAATTAGGAAGAGAAGATAGGAGATACCGATGGACATTGGTTTTAAATGTTTGTGGATTATACTGTGAGGGAAAAATAGAGCTTGGTAAAGCATTCCACATTCGTGTTGTACGGTTTATGAAAGAATCTCTATACTTGACGGTACGTCCGAAAATAGGCTTGAGGGTATACTGATGAGCATTCAAAGCGTGTCGGGTATTGCGAGAAAATTGATGAAGGGACGGAATGCAACTGGCTATTTCGCTGGAGCACTGTTTGTGAAAAAAGCGATAGAATAAGGAAAGGCAAGAGACATTTCTGCGATGTTGGAGCGAGTCAATAGACTCCGCTATGCTTCTGTTCCCTATTAGTTTTAACGCTCGATTTTGAATTCTATCCAGCAGGTGCAAAGAGGTCTTAGGAGCACCAGACCAGATATGAGCATTATACTCGAGCTTGGGGCGGATGTATGCCTTATATATTGTAGCCAGATCAGAGGGGGTAAAGAACTTCTTGCAGCGTTTAAGGAATCCTAAACATTTCGCAGCATTCTTGGCGGTTTCGAATATGTGATCATTCCAACGAAGCTGGTCGTTAACACACATACCGAGAATGGAAAGTTTTTCGGTTTCGACGATGCAAGTGCCATTCATTGATAATGGCAAGGGGTTAAGGTTACGCTTGAGCGACAGCTGACAGCATTGAGTTTTCGAAGCATTAAATTCCACTCTGTTGTTTATACCCCATTTAATTATACTGTCAAGATCGGAATTTAATGAGCTTAACATACACTGCCGTTCCAGTTCTACGGCCGAAGAGCAGGGACGTGAGTCTGGGAACGAATATGAGAAGCTGAGGGTGCTGTCGTCAGCGAAGGAATGTATTGGATTAGAAGTAGCAGACAAGAGATCATTTATGAATATAAGAAAGAGAGTCGGTGACAAAACGGAGCCTTGGGGAACACCAGCATTTATATGGTGGATAGCAGACTTGAAACCGTCCAAGACAACTTGAATTGAACGTTCCGAAAGGTAGTTTCTAATCCATTGAATAAGAGATTCATCGATGCCAAATGCACGCATTTTCGACAAAAGAGCTTGATGCCAAACTCTGTCAAATGCCTTTGAAATATCAAGCGCAACAATCTTACATTCACCAGAATGATGCAGAGAGTAGTTCCACTTTTCGGTGAGATATACCATCAAATCACCAGTGGACCTTTTGCTACGAAAACCATATTGACGGTCATTGAGGAGCTTTCGTGATTCAAGATATTTCATAAGCTGACGATTTATCAGCGTTTCCATGACCTTGGAAAGAAGGGACGTAAGTGCAATGGGTCGATAGTTGGAGGGAGAAGAAGATTCGCCTTTTTTAGGGACGGGCTGGACAAATGCTGTTTTCCATCTACTCGGGAAGAGTCCAGAAGAGTAGGATAAATGAAAAAGCTTACGCAGTGGTTTTGCCAGCGTGGAAGAACACCTCTTCAGAATAATGGGTGAGATACCATCTGGACCAGCGGATTTGTTAATGTTGAGATCTTTAAGTACTCTTGCTACTGTACGAGTGCGAAAGTGGATTTGTCCCATAGAATGTTCGACGCGCTCAAGTACAGGGGGGGCAAAGCACAATCTGGGAGTGTGGAGTTCGCAGCGAATAGGGCTGCAAGCAGATTGGCCTTGTCCAAAGAGCTGACAGCTGGAGTGTCATAGTGAACTAGCGTTAGGGTGGAAGATGAGGCGCAATTTTGTATGTTTTTGATGAACGACCAAAAATTTCTGCTACCTTTGGGACAGTGTAGAATCTTTTGCCTCAATTTTTGGTCGAAGGAGAATTTTACACGGCGAATTAGAGCATTGCAATCATTTCTGGCTCGTTTAAATATTTTTCGGTTTTCCTCTGTTGGGTTGGCCTTAAATGACCGAAATCTTAACTCCCTCAACCTGATTGCTTCTTTGCAGGTCGAGTCGTACCACTTTTCGTTCGGCTTAATACTCTTTATTCTGTGAGGAATAAAGGATTTCATGCCGAGGAGAATAGTGTTCGTAATCGTATCGGCGGCGGCGTCCACGTCGTTATCGAGGAAGCATAACGACCAGTTAAAACTCCTAAAGAAGCTGTTCATGCCGTCCCAGTTGGCTTTCTCGTACTGCCAAACTAATCTTTTAGGAGCTTTTTCTTTAACTGTGTGGTTAAGGTACGAAAAATTAGCCGATACGACACAGTGGTCTGACGACCCTAGAGGCGATAATACATTTATGGTGTATTTATCGGGGTGGGAGCTAAGGAACAAGTCCAGAGTATTGGCGGTGTGACTGTCAATGTCGGGTAGCCGTGTGGGCTCATTCACAAGCTGGGTCAAATTATTTACCTCAGCAAAGATTTCAACATATCTTCCTTCGGGTGTTGTCTGTCCAGAATGTCGAAGCCAACCAGAATTGTGTATATTGAAATCGCCCGCAATGACGATCTCAGTATGAGGGTAATGGGAAACAATTCTTAAGATGGAGTCGGACAGCGCATCAAACTCATTACAAGTAGAATTGCTGTCAATGTTGGGGCTTCTATAAATAAAACAGTAGTGGATAATTTGCCTACGGACACTGATTTTTAACCACATGAAGTTGAATTCCGGATTGGAACAGGAGCCATATTGTGGTTGAATTTGGTAGGTTACATCACTACGGATATAGATGGCGAGACCGCGGTGGGAGAAGAATAAAGGCACCAGGCTATATCCAGGAAGGTTCAAATATGAATAATCAGAGTTCTCACCTACCTGTGTTTTACCCAGTGCCAAAACAGCTTGCCTGTATTTACAGACGTGGACGTACGCGGCAAAGTGATTCTTCCTTAGCCCACGAATGTTACTTATATCCACTCTAAAATTCCCTAGCATTATAAAAGACAAACACAAAAAACACAAACCCCGACGCTACTAAGCAGAGCTGTGAAGTGTAAATCCTACGTTAGTTTTCCAAAACAAATTGCCGTAGGTGTTATGCCCGTACGACAATATGATTTGGTCCACCAACAAAATAAACACTCACAGCCCGCTATTCGTCTGGTGCTACTTTACCTTAAGCATTGCGTCGACCGCATGAGGAAGAAAAAAAAACATACGGCAAATGCAATGTCTAAGATCCAGTGGCAGTCACAAGAGATGGAGAGGAGAGGGGGGATGACCCGGCTGGTACCAGCACACTTGTTTTTTTTTTTTTTTTTTTTTTTTTCTATGCACTTCACTGCACTGAATATCGTTGCGCGCGCGATAGAAACTGTTTATATTAGTTTTTTTTTTTTTTTTTTTTATTTTGGTTGCTTAGTATTAAAAATATTTATTTTTGGTGGAAGGTTTTGTTTTTTTTTTTTTTTTTTAGAATTAAATTTTTTAAGGCTGGGCTATTTATTTGTGTTTTGTTTTGTTGGATTTTTTTTTTTTTTTTTTTCACGCGTAACACAACTGGGTGGTGAGAAAGCGGTTAAACTTGAGGGAATATTTTCAATAGGGAATAAAAAATTGAGATACATTCATACATACATACCTCTAAGGTTTTCGGGCAGACTTCTGTCCCCTTTTCTGAAGATTTGGCATCAGAAGGATTGGAAAGTGCGTATTGGAAACTGGTGGAGTTGGGGGTCGAACTAAGAAGAGCTCTAAAGTGATCAGCAAGATGATCTGCTTTACATAGTGATTTAAATTACAGCCCTCCAAGAATTTTAGGCTGCGCCAAAAAAGCTTAGGTTGCCTACAGAAATGCAATTTAAAAGCAAGGGTTTGGAAGCATATAGTAAATTTCCTCTTTCACAATTGTTTTATAAGCTTAAAAGAGATCCTTATAAAGCTATTATTGGTTTTTCGGCTTGAAAAGAACAATTTAAGTATTTCCTTTAATATTTTTTTAGTTTAATTTAATGTGGTGAAATTTAGAAATATTGATTATACTTTTTTTTTACAGCTCTTTCAAAATAGCTCACAAATATATTCTGTTTTCTTCTTTTCAGGTAAATTAACATCTGTAACATGCATAATTAACCATAGCATTTCTCCATAAATTATCTAAACATTATAAATGATACATACGAGTGCGTTCAATTTTGGTGACGTTTTCTTTAAAAAAAAAAAACTATTCTAAGTTGGAATTTATCTTAACTTTTATAAAAAAGGCAGTCACGCCTACTTAGGCCCAATTAGGACTGATCCAAGAGAAGATGGATAAAGGATTCGCGATGGGATGCTGCCTAGTGTCTTATGATAACCACATAACCCATCTCCATCGATTCTTCAGTGAGTCGCTATATTCTTGGAGCCACTGATAAAAAAGTGAATATTTTTATTCATTAATAAGTTGAAAAAAAAAAAAACATTTCTGTGAGTAAGTAGACGCGTATTTATTTAATAATTTTTAAATCATATTATCATTATATAAATTACATTGTTAACAATTAAACCGTAAAATTAGCCTTAAGTTCATTAATTTACTTCTAATTAAAAACACTATGTTTATTTTTCAAAGGCTAGTTCTTGGTATAAAATGTGGTAGATCAAGGTAACTATACATATGTATATATGTACATATATTTGTAGAATTTCTACCAGTCTATAAGTACTTGTACATTAAAAATAAAATTAAACAAATTGTCAATCGTGGAATCTATTCAATTACTCATTATGTTTAGTTCATTTCTATATCGGTAAAGGCTAGCTTTTTTTTGTATGGTAGGCCAATTCAAAGGAATTTTTATCATTTTACCCAAATCATTTGGATTTGCTGTTAATGATGTAGGAATTAATTACAAAAAATTGGTATGGCTAGAAAATTGGTAATGCACTGGCCAATGAGGGTGTTGTGTTAATTAATACAAATTTATTCAGATTTTAGTTTTGTATTTGATTTGGTTAAATCGATGGATTAATTGAAAATGTTTACATTTATCGAATGCAAATGTTGTCTAATTAATTAAATCTCAATTCTGTTTACAGAATAAACAAATGAATTAATATGGCTTGATTGAGTTTTTACTTAAAGTTTTACAGAACAATGGTTGTATAGACAATTTTAACATTTTATTTATTTTTAACAATTTTTGGGGAAAAAACTTCAGAAGCGCAAAAGTATTCACTCGGTCGAAGTATAGGAGGACTTGGATGTAATTTACATGCGATTGGCAGTTTGTATAGGAATATCTTTAAGTTTTTTACCGAAATTTGCAAAGACCTTACATACATATATTGTCGCCAATTTTCGAAGTCCGTCATCTGGTTGATGTTGGATATCTGCAGCCATCAGTGATATTGTAGAAGAAAATAGATTAATGTTAAGTGGTGGACTGGTAGATATCCAAGGACAGCCTGATAGTAATAGTAACACTCTCTTTAATCGTACCAGATTTCGTTATTAGTCCATATACCTACGTACATATGTATGTATATACGTAGAATCTAAAAAAAAACATTTGCTTACACTCCTAACAAACACTCACTTCCCTGGCTGTTTGGCTATCTCAATAATAGTTTCATAAATTTAAATGAAAAAAATCAATTGTGGTTTATTGATTACTGTTGAGTCGGACTACTGAGTTGGAGTTTAAGGTTCGATTCCCAGACAATATGAACCTTTTCTTTAATTTATAACGGTCCCACCTCTTGCTAACGTCCGACAAACATGAGAGAGTGAAACTATCTCAAAAACTTACGTATTTAGTTAGGTAGCACTACAGTTGGGGGTAAACCTGAGCTTTAACCAACAAGCAACTATCATAAAAAAAATTAAAAAAGAATCACCCTTCGAACACAGCATTAAACATCATCTTCATTCTTGTGAAGAATATAACACGCACAGTACAAATTGTACTGTGAGAGGCTAGATCCTGGTTACTGTACGGAACTGACGCGCGAGACATTTGTATGTATTTTTATTTGTTAATATTATTGTTTTAGTCATTCACCGATTTGTCAATGTCTTGAAAGAAATACCTTCTGTGTAATTTGCTTCTAAGTTTGGAAACGCTTGGGCTACAGCACACAATCTGAGTGTGTGTCTTCATGGACTTCCTCGTCATCGGACTTTGTACAAAGTTTGTCATTATTCAATCTTAGTTTCTTTATATGATACTGCAAAGTTTTACCACACTGCTACATAGGTATAGGGTGGGCCATCTTTTTAAAGAGGCTATAAAAAACATTGCAATATTTTTCAACGATTCTTAGTTTATTGAAAAGTATGAACCTTCGCGTTAGTTATGGAATATTATTTCCTTCAAATGACTGACTCTTCTAGCTTGGCAGTAGGCCTGTCAACCCAATTTTTCAAAACATTGACGATGGTTTCGGCCCCTATTTCAGGAAGAGCTTGACCAATATTGTTCTTGAGTACCTGAATCGTTTTTGGAAAGTTCGGATAGCATCGATCTTTAATGGCACCCCACAAAAAAAAAGTCAACCGTTTTCAAATCCCAGCTCCGTGGTGGCCAAGCAACATCACAACGACTAACTACACGATTATTGAACGTAGTGTCTAGTGTGTAGTGTAACATCAACATCCTGGAACCATACCTCGCCTAAATCCAAATCTTCAATTTTTGGCCATAAAAAATTGGGTTGCATGCTTTGGTAGGACTCTCCATTGGCTGTAACGTTTCCTCCATTGTCGTTTTGGAAGAAATATGAGCCAATAATGCCGCCACTGAAAAAACCTGCAACGGGAATATGTTGGGTTATCAACCAGCAAACCAGTTTCACGAACTTTCTTCAGAAACTTGCGTACACCAGCTGCAGTTGAGTTTCTGTCAATCTTTTGAGCGCCTAAGAGCTGTCAGTGTCAAAATAACATATGATTCAAAACGAAACCAACAGATGGCCCACCCTTTATAAGTCAGCTGATTCCACACATATAGTTAGCCAACTCCATCCATTGCTTAATAAAACTTTTAATCGCCGCTTTAACTGTTGGATTGTCAGATTGCTCCGAAGAAGGTGCCGAGCTTCTCCTACTCAGGTCTGTAGCTAGCTCTATTAGTCCCTTGAATCCAGCAGAGTCTTACCATAAAACGTTGACCTTGTAGAACCTTAAGGTATTCTCGGAAAACGCTGCTGCGATTCTAATGAGGAACCTCAGTTTCATAGATGCTGTCATACTTTTGATTTTTTGATAGAAAAGTTGCCATGAGTGGCGTCTTGCTCTATGTGCCTCATTTTTTAAAAACCTCTGACTGCTCTTGTATTGGTGCGAGTTTTCATCAGAATTCGTTCTTTTGAGAGTTGAGAGTTAAGTTCTTTTCCTAATACTAGCTAGTTCTTTAGTGGCTTTAACTTTTGAATTAGGTGGTCTTTATCGTATGCTTCTTTAAAGATGCATGTTAAAACCTCGACTTACGATCAATACCAGAAGGTCCTTTTAAATCACCTTTTTGTAGAGGTTTGCTTCTCCCGGTTAGCTTTAATTGGATATAGTGGGTCTTGAATGCTGTCTGGGAGAAACTCAATTATCTTGTACTCACAGTAGGATTCATATCCCAAATCTTTCCACCCTTCTATTAACAGGATATCAGTTATTGGCTAAAGCAACACACATCTAACTTTCTGCGTGTTTCTTATTTCAAGAGTTGGTGCGCTGGCTGCCTTTGTGAGCTTTAATAAGATTATGTTCAATAATGAATTCAAACAATGACTCACCACATTCATTAGCGTCTCACAGAGTGTGAGTTGGCATTTTAGACTATTGAGTAAGTTACTTCGTGTAGAAGTCATTCCGTCGCATAGAAGGTCATGTAAACGGCTGATATAATCAGTGGAAAAAGACACACTGTTTGGTCCCTGTTTCTGTAGTCAGATAAAAGAAAGAGGTTAATCTGTTTCCTTGCTATCATATACATTCTATTCTTACATTCCCCATTCTGAGACTTTGTTCTGTATATTACAAAGTTTTTGTAACTAAGTTTCTTCTTCGTTTTCAATATTCTCGATTTATAGTTTTCCAGTTAGTCCACTTTTAACACGTTGACTTTACATTGCTTGCTTGATGACATTTATTATCTCCTTATTTGCACCAGTACACAACGAATAGATGCACTATGGTAAATCTCAAATTGAGCCGAGAGGTTATTTAGAAGGATTTCTTATTATCTGATGACCTTTTAACTAAAAACTGCCGACAAAAAGAAGCAATTTCGGAATGTGTATACAAATTATTTACTAAGGACATTAACATTAAGATTAGTCCCTCTTTTATTTGAGGCTTTCTGTTGTCAACATATTAAACAGAACATCAAGCATTCAACGAATTTTCTCTTATCCTCATTACACATAATTTATATGCCACACAAGTCAACCAAATTGAAACAATTAAATGTAAATCAGGCACAACTAACGATGATTTCCTCAGACTTAAGTTGGGGTAAAAGAAAAAAAAAACTTCAAATGTCCAAAAAGTTAAATCTAATGATATTATAAATTTACAATGGTGCTTGTTATTTAAATTCCTCCCCGTCCAGTGCGTCAATAAAATTTTATCATATCAATTTGCATACATATAACATTAAGGCATCACAGGCAGATTTTCAATTTTTCAGATCCCATTTAAGAAAAATTTCCAGGCTCACCCCTTTCCTTGAAGTTTCTTGAGTAGCTAAAGAAAAAAAAAAAAAACTAAACTAAACGTATATTCCTAGAAACGAATGTGCGCCAAACAACCTTTTGAGTATGATTTGCATTTGAAATTGTTACCGCTTATTTGGTATTCGTCCCTTGGTCAGAGTCTCAATTCAAGAACCCTTGTCATGTCGAATATTCCATTCCCTCCCACCAGAAAAAAATAGAAAAATAATAACAAAAATAAAAAATAAACCGTTTCCATGGAGCCTTAACTACATCTACCCTCATCTGTTCACATTCGCCCACTCGTTTAGATCATTGACAGGATACGTGTGTGTGTACTGGTCATTACTTACTCTGCCAGCCAGCCATACGCAAAACATCCTTTCCTACGACGGAAGGTTTGTTCAGCGCGCACCGCCCCACTTCCTTACAATTGTGTGCTGTCATAGTCAAGGGTCGATAGTTAAAGTTTCCGAGTTATAATTTAATTTGGGATTTCGGTTCTAAATCGAGTTATTGGCTTCTCACATCATCATCGTCATCATCATCTAAGGAAATGTGTATGTCATTTATATATGTATCTCCAGATCCAGATCCAAATACAGATCCAGAGATCCAACCAGGAACAATGCTCAGCGAAATCACCGCCGCAGCATATAGCCTTACACGCATACAAGCAACTAAAACTCTACGAAATTAGACAAACTTTGACCATTGGGAGTTTTTCTTCTTCTTCTTCTTTTTCTTCTTTTTGTGTTCGTCCTTTTTTGACATTTTCTTGAAGGGAAAAAGTTTTTCAAATGTTATGGCATTAGTTTCCTCTTCGCCAGAAAGTCTTAATAGAATTTTATTGAGTTCATTTGGAGGATCTTTGAGCTCCTTTGTGAAGCCCTGCGAAAGACAAACTGTCTACACACACTAACTTTCCAATGATGTTCAGTTTATTAAAAGGATAGAATTTTTATGAAGCCAAATATCGACTAGGACGACGACAAAGTTGACGGATACAACTCGACCCCGTTCTTCCCGTTCATTCGGGGTTCGTTCGTTCGTTCATCGAGCAATTTTCCAAATTATTTCAATTTTTATGACTTTTTCTGATAATCGAAAGATTTCTTTTCGTCGGTGGAGGGGCGGGGCTGGACGGCGAAATATGAACAGAACAGTTTTATTTATTGCCCGCCGGTCATGGTCAGTGGTGGTTGAAAGTCACGCACAATATCTGTGACAGTTTCGATTGTAATAAGGACCGATGAGAATTTAAAAAAATAAATTTCACCACACTTAGTAAGGAGATGTACATATATATGTATGTATGTAGAGGTACATTTTGGCTACGACCATTCGCAGATTATTAAAAGTCGATTTTTGAAATACGAATCCAGAATCAATACGAAAAGTTTATTGCGAGCGATAAGTCTCCGGTCTACGGTCTATGGTCTCCGCTCCGGAAAGGCAATAGAAAATAAAACGTTTCGTATACTAATTTCGATTTGATATTCAGCTAGGTGGGTGGGTGGGTGCGTGCGTCGTGCGTATAGGGGAACTATACACACGCCCATCCGCATAGACACATAGGCCTCTCTTTCATTTATTTCAGATTTATTTCTGTGAAACTTTTTCCATAAAAATGTAAATTATTTCGGCTTTTCGGCATTTTTGATGCGTATCCATTGGAAAACGAATGCTTTGTAACTTGGTCATTATTTAGAAGTGATAAAAAGAATCATAATTCTCTTCAAACAAAACATCGTAAAAAAAGGAGAAAGCAACAACGAACCGAATGGAACAAATGCCATTCGAAATGTGGATCGCATGTTGCGAATGTGAGTTTTAGATACTTTTCGAACATACAGGATATTTATCGCTTTAATCATTATTTTAGTGTGTTTTCTTTTCAATTAGAAAGAAATGAAAATTGTGATATTTTTTGCAATAAAAGTTAGTAATGTCGTTCATTGTGACATGTGGTATACTATGTACTAGAGGCAGAAGGTTGGGTATTTTATGAAGACCATAAAACAGAAAATGTACTGGATAGGGCAAAATTCAAAGTTGGGATGTATACCTGTTTCTGTGGAAAAGTTGGACTTGTGAAATTATTAGCAAAACTCGCCTATGCCTAATCAGATCATCAGATTAGCCAGAGAAACTTAGTTTGAACCATGTGAGCTTTTGAGAAAAGAGTGCTGTACATACAAGTGTACATTTTTTTAAATCTGCCCACAGCCACGACAACTCTTTGAAAACTTCATATTTTTGCTTCAAAGTAGATATTCAAATTAACTATAATTCGCCTATACATTATCTATAGCCATGCCCAATTTTTCGGAGCGTTTCATTAAAAACCCCATTTTGATGATATGTTGCAATTTTGCATGTAACACCTTCAAACGTTCGAAGTTATATATTAGTAGTAGTAAATCAATAGAAATAAAGTGCACGATTGGATAGTACGTACTTACTCCTTTATGAAGAAGAAATTATTTAGGATTGAAGTTTAAGTAAAATAAATACGGAAATAGCAGTCTGCTATGATATCTAGCTGTCAAATTCCATCCATTTTCATAGACATACATACATGAGGCCTAGTAAAGTGGGCAACGCCATGCCTATTGATTTTTGTGGTTAATAAAAATCAACTAACTAACTAACTAGTAGGAGCAACGGGGTCATGAGAACAAGTCTAACTGAGGCCTTAAACGTAATAATGCACCTTCTATCACTCGACCTTCATATGATGTTCTTATCTTCATACAGTGCAGTCAGATTAAGAGAAACAGGATGCTGGTGTACCAAACCTTATAGTCACAACATCATCAACATTTGTTGACTCGTGTAGCGTCTTCCAGGCTACGTGAGACTTGACGTTTACTCAGGAACTTGCTTCGCTGGGTCATCGGTTAAGGATAAGCCTTAGATCCGGGTAGATCTACTGAAGATTTAATTCTTAAATTATGCAGTGGAATCTGTGATTGTTACAGCTCCTAAAGTTTTCGTCATTGAAGCACTAAAGCACTTTCTCCGGACAAATGGGATGTTCGGACCATGAACAAGCCCTAGCTTTGCTGGGGGACGTAATGTTGTTACAGCTAGCACACGGTTTGTTGACCTCAACATTCATAAGGGAACATGGCGGTCACCATATCATCAAATCGTCAACCAAATTAATTATGTTGCGATCGACGTACTCTAGATGTCCGACATTCCGAGCGCGCAACATAGAGTTGGACCACTACCTAGGTGCAGCCAAGGTACGTCTACGGATATCTCAGATGCCACAACAATGGAAAAATACTGTGAGGAGATTTAACCTTGAACGGCTGCAATCGCAACAAACCGCCAAACAATCATTGCCGATCGCGTATCCCTCAACCTCTCGAGAAGTTCTATGTAGCCAGCATCAAGTGCTTAAATCCAGTGACATCGTTGCCAAGAAAACATCAGAAAAGTGCAACTGATGTGCTGGGTAAGACCCGACCATCCCCACAGAACCTCTGGTTTAAGAAGAATGCTGACAAGTAAGTATATACAACAAAACAACGCGCCTACGAAGCGGCGACGAGAGCGCCTCGTGAGCTCTACCAACAAAAGTGGAGGAAAGAATATCGGCTTCAATGGCACCCTCTAAACTGCGCCAACTATAGAGGCATCAGTTTCCTTAACATTGGATACAAGATCCTGTTGGCCGTAAGGTATGAGCGCCTTAAACCATTCGCCAACGATGTGATTGGACCCTATCTAATTTTAGTTCCGGTAAGCCCACAGCCGACTAAATATTCACACTACGGCAAATCTGGGGAAAACCCAAGAAATCCAGATCGATACCCATCATCTTTTTATCGATTTTAAGGCCGCATATGACAGCATTTTATAGAGCCATGACAAGTTTTGGCATACCTGCCAAACTCGTCAGATTGTGCAGAATGTGCATGAATGACAGAATGAAACAATTTTACCGAGACCTTTAATTTAAAAAAATATTCAGACAAGGTAATACGCTGTCATGTGACTTGAGATAATTGTGCGAAACTCACAAGCCAACACCAGAGGCACAATTTTCCAAAAGTCTTTGCAACTACCTGCATACGCAGATGACATTGACATCATCGGCAAAACATAGCGAGCTGTCACTGGTGCATTTGCAAATATTGAAACAGAAGCGGCAAAAATGGGTTTAGTTGGGAATGAGGGCAAAACCAGGTATATGCTGTCAACAAGAAGGGACACGCAACAATCTACAGCTATAACTTTAAGGTGGTTAAGGACTTTGTCTACCTCGGCTCCGCTATAAACTCTGACGACATCACATTACATCAAGAATCAAACGAAGATTTACACTTCACAATCGCTCTTTCTTTGGTCTAAGAAGCCAATTGAGTAACAAGGCCTTGTCAGGAAACACTAAGGAGATTCTATATAAGACTCTCATTATCCCAGTCCTGCTGTATGACGCAGTTGCATGGACGTTTTGAACGCAAAATTCTTCGGATGATTTGGAGGAGGAGATTTAAAAACTGATACGAAAAGTACGCATCAGTCGTCTAAGATGGCTAGGACATGAAGAGCGAATGGAAATCAACACTCCGGCCGGCTCCGGTGGAAGAAGAGCTCAACCAATCTGGAGGCAGTAACTGGAGAAGCTTGTTGAGGCCCAGGTCCACCCCAGACTGTAGCACCATCTTAGTAAGTAATGTATTGCATTTCTTCTTTTTTCATTATTATTTTTGTCATTTGTAAATATACTTTTACTTTTTTTCTGAATTTCCCCACATGAAAAGTTAATGAAATTAAATTGAAGCATCAATTGCCTCTAGTCACTTGATTGCTAAAGAATGATGCAAAGTAACGCATTGAAAATATTATTGAGATTTTGTAAATGATATTTAAAAACTAAATAAAAATACAATAAAATTAAAAAAAGGATCGACATACAGCAACGCACTGGCTCTATAGACTAAGTCATATATGTACATACCTAGCTTCACGAAAGATTCGTCGTTCTCTTGAATTAATCCATGAATATGCACAAAAATCTCTCAAAGTCAATCCTTATCCTTAACCTTAAGGAAGATATTTGAACTTATTGCTTCCGCTCCCAATAGACAGCTATGGCTCCGGTACTTCGAAATGCTTCGTGTCGCGGTTCGCTTTCTTCAATCATTTTCACTTTAACTATTTACAAATGTATCTCAACAGAGTACAGTTCCTGTCGAGACTCAGAGTCACACTCGGAATTCCAGCACGAGAATGCACGACTGTAAAGATGCGTATTGTTCAGCTTATCTTCATTTTCATACAGTATTGGATTAGACATTACCTTGAAAAAATGCTGCTAGAATTTTTGGTAGTGAAGAAGCTGACTTATTTCCTATTGCAAGTCAATACCGTAGATTTGCTACTTGCTTACCTACTCACCCTCATCAATATTCTATATTCGAGAATATTGATTTTAAATTACTTTCAACTGAATTTTGAAGATTCGGATTATTTATAGCCATCCATTTCCAATTCAAATCATTCCTTTGTTTTACAACAAATTTCAATTTAAATTTAAACTTTTTTAAACCTATGCACATAAAATAAATTTAAACCGAAAAATAACAAATGAGAAAAAAAAAAGAAAAATCACGAGCTTATCAGCGCTTACATAATTTTTATATTGTTTAGGCCATTAAGCCAGCAGAGATAGATATTTCTCATCGTGTTTATTTTTCGACATGGTTTGCTGTTTATTTTTGTGCAAGCCCAGCCTATTGAAATTTACTCATTTGTGCATTTTTTTTTTACTTAAAATAAAATAATAAATATTTACCACTTTTCATTGAAAGCCAATAAAAAATAAAGCAACGAACGGCGCGCGGCGCAAGCATCAAATAACCGAGAACCATTATTCTGCATTGTTTAGCATCCTAGCAGAAATAAAAGTTGTTTTCCCGAAAACAAAGGCTAACGCAAAATAAACAACAACAATGAAAATTGCAAAAGTAACACCGACCAATGGTATATCATACATTCAATTGATTGCAAAAAGGATAATAATTGATAGATTCGCTGATGACGGGTTCGCGAAAGGTGTATACGTACATATTCAAGGACCTCGCTGCACAGTGATTTCAATTTTCGAAATTGTTGGAGTTTGTTTCCGCTTTGTGCTTGTGAGTGAAACGGCCACTTGGGACTGCGCTTAGCTGGGTAATTCATGAGCACACCATGAATTGTTGTTCTCTGTATTCAGGAGTCTATTCTTTGTAGAGGATTGTGGTGTGGTGTGAAATTAATCCTCAGACGGGAATGTTTTTGCTTGTTATACAATCGTGCCTTTGAATGGAATGCTGTGAAGTATGAATGTTAATTAAAAATTACAATGCAGTAAGGATACCTTTTATGTAGCAGGTTTCTTGAACCAAGGAAGGTGTTTTCTTATGCTTTGCGTTTAGTGTTGCGTAAGGTTGAATGAAACATTGGTTTTGTTTTTTTTTTGTAAGTTGGATGAATGAAAACACCATCAACAATCAGTCTTTCCACCATGACGTAGAAGATCTAGTCTGTCATAATTACATAAACACCCCAACCAACAGAATCAGGGTAATTTTAAGCCAGGAAAGCTCACACTAACTACAGTGAATCAGAAAGTAATTGAATCAGCTTTTGATTGAAAATTTTTTACATTCTGTAATAGTCTTTAAGCAGACGAGCGATGTCTATATACATACTTAGTTATGTCAGTTCTGCCAACTAAGTCGACTGTGTAGTATGACGATGGAGAACGCATTATAATCATCAATCAAAGCTGTAGGCGAATCTGAAGCAAATCCACACCCTTTGTAGTAACCACAGGGAAATGAAAGAGATGTCATTTGTTCAATAATTAACCTTATTCTATTACTATTACTTTAAACTAACTGTGATGACCTTGCAAATCATCCACTAGATTTGATGTATGTAATACAAAATGTCGTTTACTGGTCAACTGGATATTTTTTAGGTCCTCCCGATAAATTTATATCTGAAGACCTGGAGAGCGACATTGACATACTGATCTCGGCATATTTACATAGGTCTTCTTTCGTAGCTTTTTCATTTGGTACCGGAGAATGTTATATCGCGTGATGACTCCTGTGATGATAAAAAGGGATTTTCTTTCCTTTTGTCCTTATTTTGTCGAAGTAAGGCCAATAAGGATGACTAACATTTGTTTGACTCCCCTACAATCGAAATCTTCAGTGTGCAAGGCGGGATGTTCAACTTGCGAGGATCAACTTGCTCTGATCTAGATGTCGAACCTCTTTTAACCTATGGCTGGCTGTGGATGGAAAATGTGATACCTTCTTGTGGTATTGCCTTCAACGCCGTCTTACGGGTACCTGCTAGAACCTCCGCTTCGCTGAACTGATTTGGATATTCCCAGCAATTCGAAGAAGGTTTCTTGATACCTACGGCTCTGTCCATATTTGATCCTTCCGAGTAGACAGAGATGGACTACGTATTAGTTAACCGACCCTTTTTCGATTCTTATGTTTTTGCGAAAGGTTTTGCGAAATCCAGGTATGATGTCATGTAGTCTGTAATGAAGCTGAAGTTTGAACAAAGATGTATAGCGGAAGTAGGTTGAGGATAGCTTCAAGATCCGCTGTAGGCTTAGTTCTCATTACACTTATGGTGCCAATATACTCTAGTCTCTGTAACTTTGTGATAACCTTACTAGATTGCCATAAGTTAGAATAGGTCATACTTGAGTCCTGCATGTCCACAGTACAATTTTGAATTTTGATCCCCAGGTTTCCCTAAATATTCTTCTTTCATTTAGCACGAGGACTAGGTATCTGACCGCGATTCGAAGGGTAGTCTCTCACATAGAATGTAGTACTGCTAGTCCACAATTCTTGGTCAAAGTTTCTAGGGTCTTCAGCGCCCCTTCCATTTCCTCACTAAGCATTAGGACAGGACGTATTTACCCCGTAGCCATTAATATAACGTCACTCACATATGCAATGGTTTTAACGCCATCATGGTAGTACAGGAGATTCGCCTTAGGAGATACCTTTGGAGGTGCATACTTCTGACTTCGTTTTTCTGAGTTTTGTTATCTCTATCTACTGTATGTATTGAGCACCCGGTAATGACACAAATTGTAGTACTACTATGCGATTTATTGAGAGAGATCAAATTCTTAGTGTGTTTCAGATCCAACTTTGTTCTTCCATATCTAACCTTGCTGGTCCCTGGACGGTGAGACTGGAGGTGACTGCTCTTTGAAAGACGATAGGCAGTTAAGAGCTCTTATTGAGTTTAGAAAAGAAGATTTTAAGGATTTGATACATACTTGGCTGTCCCAATACCACTATCGGTGCAAAAATTGATGAACTCATCTTCTAAAACTAGATGGTTAGATTGGTTGGTTACATTATCACGGTCTACGGCTTTATCCAGGGTTATTTTATGTTCCAAACACTATTTATTCCCGATATCCTTTTCTAACGTCTAAAATAAGACCCAAATACATTGGTTCATTGAAGAAAGTTAAGGTCATACCATTTAGTGAGGAAGGCAATAAGTGGAATTTTATGTTCTCTAGAAATGATAACCAGGTCGCTCAGACTTAAACTACAGCGAGCTTACTTGAAGCGGTTTGAAGGAGTTATTTTAAGGTATTGAAGAAATAACTTTAATAACGTCATCTGCAGAGGCAATCACTCTGTATCCTGTACTTTCCAGGTCGACTAATAGCTAATTGATTACTGGATTCCACAAAAAAGAGAACAATACATCACCACAACTGGGAAGTCTAGCCGATGCACCGCCGAGCTATGTGTATTAGTATTAGTCCTGCCTGTAAACACTTCAGTGGTAGTAAAGGAAAGCCATTTTTCAATGATGTGCACAAGCAAATGTAAGGCTGCCTAGATCAATTTTCCTTTACAGTACGCAAGTTGGGATGCAGACAGGAAAGTTGGGGTAGAGCTCTTTCGTAAATGGATTAGAATCAGACTTTCCAGAGTTTTAGCAGAAAGGAGAATAGACTAATAGTTTCGGGATTATTTGGTTTAACAACCGAACTTTTTCCTGATTTAGGCATGTTTAGGAAGTCGTTCAACCTTAGTTCAAAGCTTGAGAATGTGGACAAGATTCAAACAACCCAACATTGGTAATGACGTTATCTTGCATGACTGACCTAAATAAGCCGATACCAGCAAATAATTCTCTTTTCTCAATTCCAGGTTGGTAGCGATAATATCTTGAGTGCTATAATTGGAGAGTAAAAAGATATTGCGATTGATCTAGTCAAGAATTCAGGATTTTGGTTTACGTTCCTTCATTATGTTACACACATTATTAGAATCTGGAGACTACAAACCCGGTTGCAACTCAAGGTTTTTGTGCAGTTCCTGTAACCATTCGTGTCCAGGTTGCTGCAAATTGATTTCTCCAATTCATTCCCACAGACCTTGGTTCCTCTGAAAATGTCCTGCACCAAGTTTGCTTAGAATGGCCCAATATTCTTTCAGCTTGGGTTAGGGAATTCCATTGCATGACATTTCTTGTAACGTTTTCTTCACGCCTCGTAAGGGGTGACCAATCCATTCCCACTTCCATTATTTTATTTTGATTAAGAGCTGTTTGTTCGAGATACGGTTTAAATAGCGTACCAATCGCAATTTTTTTTTCCAATTCTGCTGCCCTTATCGATTTACTATATATACATATATTCCACGCCTTAGTCTAAATATGATCATATATGATCATCCGCTGAGTGTTTTATTTGGTCGATTCCGGAGGATCCGTCAAGAAAGTTTGCTTGATCGACATCGGGTGTTGACTTCAGGCGTACTTTAATACATTTAGGTATTATTGTAGCCTTACCTTAGCAACTGCAGGTACGACGCGTATACCTATCCAAATCGTCGATGTGGTTGGACGTTCATTGCCTATTATTTGAAACTGAATTTATCTTGTGGCAGGTCTTGTGCTCAAACATGGTCCCTACAATGGGTCATTTAAATCCCAAAAGCAGATGACGATGTCCGCGTAAGGTGTTGTATTATAGCTAGCACCTAGTTGACTCTCAAAGCCCAACATGAATTTTGCCTCCTTTTTAGGTTTCTCCACGGAAAGGGTACACTATGGATACATTGTTGATTCGCATATCCAGTTACCCTACGTTTGTTGTTATTTTATTCCTCTGTCACAGCTTCGGTGCATAACACTGTAAAATGGTAATTTCTCTTACTTTACTCTGGTCGTCAATATTCATTTGTAAAGGTCTTCCCAGATATGAGTTTTTAGTGTCCTAAGGGTGTTCGAAGCAATCCCACTCACGAACTGATCAAGATAGTTTTCCAGAGATTCTTAAAGGAAACTGGATTAAAAAGAGTGCTCTAGGACAGATTTCTTCCACAAAGGCATAGTAAGAGTACATAACCCTCAACATGATTCCAAAAGGAATCCAAATGCGAGGGGAATTCTAACGAGGGCATATACCTCCCCAAGGTGTTAGCTGTGGGGCACAATAAACCAACAGGTCGCAGTACAACATACCCAACATATCTTCAAATAATAATAATAATCTCGGTCTTACGAGCAATACTCACATACGGAGTGATTGTTTGGTGGACAGCCTTCGAAAAGGCTATAAACTGCGACTATCTAAGTATGGTCCAGCGTACAGCTTGTCTGTGCATAAGCGGTACTCTACGCACAACTCCCACTGCGGTACTGGACATCATATTTCACCTGTTACCGCTTGACAGCAAGCAAATGGCAGCAAGAGCAGCCGTTTGTCTCGAAGCTACCCTACAGTGATCAAGAAAAGAGTTTGGCTACGCCGCCATTCTGAACAATTTTAAAATCTCTCCCGAAAACACGGACTACACAATCCTACGTCTAAATTTTAATAAGAACTTCGTCATCCAGTTTACTCTGGAATGAAGAAGCACTTTTAGAACGTGAGTCGATTCACTGACGCGTCAAAAACCAAAGACGGAATTGGTGGAGGCGTTTTCTCCGAAAGTCTTAATCTTACGCTCTCCTTCCGTCTGCCAAATCATTGTGGCAATCAAAGAAGTCGTATTTTGGCTTAAAGAAAACGTGATATCTGCTAGGGATATTCGCATCTTTTCTAACAGCCAAGCAGGTATCACATCCTTGGAATCGAACTCTATAAATTACTTAGTAGCTCTAGACTACCGATCGTCTCTCACGGAGATAGCTGAGTAGTTCAATATGCCAGGGAACTGTAAAGCTGATGAACTCGCCAGAATGGAACTTGATTTCTCTTAATAGATTGCATATCGGCACTACAATAGGTGTCATCACTTGACGCTATCTAATAGGCAAGTATGCCACAAGGCTTGTCAAGCATCTTCTTTGTTTCTGCCCAGCTCTCCCCCGTAGAAGGCAGCTTCACTTAGGAGCCTTCTATTGCAATGATGTAGGCGATCTGATAAACATAAAAATCAAGGGTCTCTTACGTTTCATCAGAAGTTTAAAATGGTTTAACGAGTTGGTGGAGAGAAATTTGGACCTATTGCTGGTCTCTAAGTGTGTTGAAGTTTCTGAACTGGCAGCCACTTCAACCAACCAACCACCCAAGATGTCAATTATATATCGCTTGAACTCAGCATGGCATTTTGAGGACCTCCTTCGCATGAGTCCAGAAGAGCCTTAACGTTCGAGAATCCTATCGTTGACCATGCTGGATAGCCAAAGATCGTCACCAAAAAATATGTACTACATCCGTGTCAGAGGCATTGTAGTCCGTTTCGTAGCAATCGGTGGCCCACAGCCCAACCAACACTTACTCCAGATGGCACCACGTGGAGGTGGAAGTAGGTTTTACTAACAGAGCTAAAAGATATTCGACTGCAGCGGATGTTGTTCGCTATTTAACGAACCAACACCTATAGGTTTACGTTGCTCTGCGAAGCCTTTGTAAGTCAGTTGCCATTCAAAGTTGTTTTTGAGTGGTGCAGGTTAATTTCCAAATCCGATGACAGAGGGTTATCCTCAAGAGAGAATACATATCCGTTGCCATCAAGCTAAAGTCAACTTCCAGAAAGGATGGACAGAGGGAACCAGGATGGTCTGGTTATTACATCCTTCCTTAAAACGTAAAGCACTGAATTTGAAAAGGTTCGGCGAAATTTGGTTTGGACTCCTTAATACATCCCTATATCATCTGCATGTACACACAATTGAATAAATTTTTGATTAAGGTGGTAAAACAACCCTTTTTTTTATAAATTTTAATTATTTTTTTGTTCTTTATCGTCCTTAGAGGTCGACCTTCACATTCATCGTACGAAATGGATTTCCACGTGCGAGTAATTTATCCCACCTGAATATATCCGGGCACATACCCACATCGTGTCTGATTAAATAAATTTAATGTAATTAGACAAACATGCTCCATGAATGACTCTAAGCGTTGTTGTGTGTATTTACGTTTTCGAATTAAAGTGCTTCTTACCACACAACAATAAACCGCCTACCGTGTCTTGCACGTTCGTTCTACTCAATAAACACGTACACGCAACCACACGTCGTGATACCAACAAAAAAATAAAAAAAAAACACTCCATTTCGGTGTTGTATTTTACCCAGGATTCATCCTAAGTCATGTTATTGTACACGCCCGCGTATTCAATTTCAGTGAAGTAATAAGAACTCAATTTTCAATGTCAGTACTGTTTAGTCTACAGATACAAGTGGGTACCTACATACGTACTATATTCATCGGGAATATTCTGAGCACTGTGTCCTGGTGGTTAGGAATGGGATGGACGAAAACACAGAAAACTTCTATTGTATAGGTACATTGAAAAACGTTGTTTTTCAGAAAGTTTTCAATTCTCTTCCTCGTTTTTTTTTTTTTCGTCAATAAACTTTCGCAGAAAGAGTAGAGGATTCTTACACAGGGTACTGGTTTTTTTCTTTACTTAAAAACGATTTCAAGTCCACTTGTTCGTGCAAGGACTCTTGTTGAGAGAGCAGTTGGGTGGTATTTTTTTGTTTTCGAGAAATTGGTTTTGTAGTCAGTTCAGTTTCAGTAAATTTGCATTTCGAGAAGTTTTTTTTTTCGTTTAGGCAGGCGACCGGGTTATTATTGCTGTTTCTACTTTTTTGCGAGATTTACTTCTTTTGTAGGGGAAGGGAGTTTGGTGCACGCTTATACTACGGAACAGTGCAATGTGTCATAATTTCTCAACTGTACACTTTAATTGCATTATTCTGGGAAGTAATTTTCTTCTCTGCTTTCCGAAACGAAAATTATTCTTTTAAGTAATGCAATTAAATTTGCATGTTGTACTATTTTTAAGGGACAGCAGGGCTTCGGTAAGAGTTGATTTTAAAGCGGAAACGTACAGTATTTGCTGGTTCACGAATGACTTGCACTATCATTTATAGGTTCAAGACCACCCTAAAAATTCTGCGAAAATAATTCAATACTTACACTATGTTGATGAATTCTAATGAACATTTTGAAATGAGAAGTGTATATGTACATACATTCTTGTAGTAGGTTCATAAAAATGGAGGATCACTCTTACACCAATGTGCATATGTACTTACGTGAGTGACGTACTATGAGTCCGCGCAGCATCTGGAGCAGATTTTTTTGCTGCTCTCCAGCTATTAGACTTTTATATTTTTCCTATTAAAGAAAATCAGCCCAGATCACTACCATATAGTTCTTATGAGACGTTTTGCTTGGTCGTTGTCGGGCCATTTAAAACTAGTGTTGCCACAATGATACTTAGGTATCAAAAGTAATAATTTTTCTTCTTGATTTCGACTTGACATTTCGGTATCAATCACTTTTTTGATAGTTCGCCAACAGAAATAACAAACAATTTTTCAATTTTAAAATTTAACAATTTTAAGTTAAGCCTGGAAAGGCTTGAGTCCACTGTAACGAACTTTCAAACTTTGTAATATTTTGTTCCTGCCACACTACAGTTGGAGGGATTTTTGCGAATTTAAATCCTGTAAAAAATGTCAACATTTGGTTGTTGCATAGGAAATGTCCGTTTTTAAAGGGAAAATTCACAGATACATAACATTGTGTCAACATTGGGGAAGTGCACTCAAGCTGTACTTACCTACTGTTGAATCTAGACTTTACAAGACCTTTCTCCTGTATGTTGTCAAGTATAGAGGATGGGAAACGGAGAAAATATTAGAATCTAAATCCATATCCATCTACACAGATGGAAATAGAGATAGGCATGGGTATCTTCTCAGAAGCGCTCAATATACGCAGCTCGATGAGACTCCCTGACCATAGCAGTGTTTTCTAAGCTTTTAGGTTCTAGCAGTGACGAAAGCCGCCAATCTATCCTCAATGATCACAATACTACGGGAGGATATTACTATTTTCATTGATAGTCAGGTGGTTATAAAAGCAATAATTGCCGTAAAATTAAAATGGAAACTTGTTAAGAGCTCAAAGTTCTTGACCCGCAGCACAACGTAAAACCCTGCTGACGCATGTATGTAGTGGGAAACGAAATACTTACTAAGGTGGCGCTATAGTCCAGGGTGGACCTGGAACTCAACCAACAAGTCTCTTCATTTCGCGTGATCTTTGGCTAACTGTCTCCAGTTGTGCACTCCAAGTTGGTTGAGGTACTCTTCCATTTGTGCGTGCCACCTAAGGCAAGGTTTTCCTCTACTGCGTTGTCCCTCCGGGCTGGATTCGAAGACTCTTTGGGCCGGCATGTTGATGTCCATTCACCAACTTAGACGACTGATGCGTACTTTTCTGACCAGGTCGATGTCACTGTATAGTTTGTAGAGTTCACTGTTAAATCTACTCCTCCAAACCCTTATTTACTTACGGAACGGGCTCCCGACCCGTGAAGAGTCTCTGCCTGAGGCACGGCAGCTTCCACTCTCTTTGATCCCGGGCATGCTGCTTCCAGTTGTCTAGACCAAGCGCTCTGGCATCCGCGATAGCTTGATCCTTAAAACGGAGATTCGATCTTCCTTGTCGTCTCGATTCTGGGGGCTGTGATTCGAAGATCCTCTTTGCTGGAGCATTATTGTCTATTCGCTCGATGTGGCTGAGGCAGTGTAGTCGACGTGTTTTGGATTTTTGGACTACATCCACATCTTGGTACAGCTGATAGAGTTCGCGGTTGTATCTTCTCCTCGATTCGACCTCCTCGCGTACAGGACCGAATATCTGATGAAGAATTATTCTCTCGAAAGTATTCAAAATCTGCTCTGCTTTCCTGCGCGCCTGGAACCGATGATGTCGATGTCGTCTGCGTATCCCATCAGCTGGACAGATTTGTTAAAGATAGTACCTTACGTGTTCACACCTGTGCTGGATCTTATATGCGACATTAAGCAGTAATATGCGTCAGCAGTTCTTAAAAGACATAGGATCGCCTTTTTTGAAGATGGGGCATATAGAGCTCATAGTCATCGGGAATGGCTTCATCCACCTATACTTGGTTAATGATTTGGTACATGCACTCTACCAAAACATCACTACCATATTTGAAAAGTTCTGCTGGTAGACCATCAGATCCAGCAGCCTTGTTATTCTTCAGCTTTTTGATAGCTGAGCCAACCACTTCAAAACTGGGAGTTGGATGGCTTCGTCATTGACTCGATGCGGGTTCTCTTCTTGCCCTGTCACTCTCTCTACCTGATTCCCCTAAGTAGCTGCTGGAAATGCTGCTCAAATTCATCTACTATTCCCTGAGCTTCAGGTTTCTTTCACTGGGTCGAAAAGCCTGCGTTCCGGGCTTGAAGCCAGCTGCCAGTTGCTTGGCTTTCCTAAAAAACATCCGGATGTTGTTTCTATCGCGGAACTCTTCGATATCCTTAAGCTGGGAGACTGCGTAGGCCATTTTCTTCTTACGCAGGATCTTCTTCTGGCTCGATACTCTTCTCTCGCTGCCCTTGTTTCGCGCTGCAGTATGGTGTGCATTTTTTGTCACCTTTTTCCGACGCACGCATTCATCATCATACCAAGGGCTCTTTTTGGATGGTGGCTGGTAGCCTGTGGTGGCGTCTGCTACCCCTTTGATGATGCCGCGCTACTGGTTCTAGAGATTGTGAGCGTTTGTGGATGGTGAATGCGCAGCGGAGAGTCTCTCTGTAGGCTCTGGCTACTTCAGTCGTGCTAAGGCTTCCAACGTTGAGTAACTTTTTCTGGGCGGTTTGCAGCTTCTTCTCGAGCTCTGAATTTAGCAGCAACAAACGATGAACTCTTGAAGGGCTTTTTAATCAGCGAGTACCTCACTGCATTTCTGAAATATTTCTTCGCAATTCGAATCAAGTTATAATTGGTAGGTGTAAGGTCAGGTGAATATAGTGCGTGGAGTGCAGTGTCAAATCTTAAATACCATGAATGAGTACAACGAATTTAAAGTCGACTTTTTTTGGGTTCAGGACTGGCTTTGGTCAGAGTCTAATCCTGCATTGGGCTGTGGTCGAGTTTTTAAGAATGACTCTAAAACTAGTCAAGGATCTAGTGCTGGCTACTTCGTGGAGACTGACAAGACTAAATTTCATTACTCATTAGGCCTAAGCAAAGACCTATGCCATCTAAGTAGCTATCAACTATATTGTACAGAATAGGACGGGTCGGAATATCTACTTCTGTAGTAACAGCCAGGCTACGCTCAACGCCTTGCTCAACCCTGTAACCCGATTCAAAATAGTTTGAGAATGGGAGAATTCTTTGAATTTGTTCACAAGGCAGATATCGTGGACTCTTGTCTGGGTCACCGGTCACACCGGGATCTTCAGGAATATGATCTTCGATGAGATTACAAGGCAGGGCACAAAATATACGTTGGAGGTCAACATGTCCTTAGACATCCACTGACGAAAGAGTTTCTTACAATACAATTGTGTATGACATGGCTCACCAGGATGCAGGCAGACTAAACGAATGCTCCCGAACGTTTGTAAGAAATCAGCGGCATTTTTGATATCTTTCAGTAGAAAATATTGTAGATGTCTTATTGGCGTTCTTAAGGAAGACTTTTCTTTTTCTAATCATCTCAATGGGCTAGGCGTAAGAACCACTGGTATCGAGAGGAGAGAACGAAAATACTTTGAATCTTTCCAAGTCGGTTGAAGTCCCCTTCTACTTGTGCACGCCACCTAAGGCGAGGTCTTCCTCTACTGCGTTGTCTCTCCGGGTTCGATTCGAAGACTCTACGGGCCGGAACATTTGTGTCCCAGCGCATCAGTTGCGGCGTTTCTGATGGCATGATGGCAGCGTTACCATTGGTCTTAGGAGTCGAAGCGAGATTTCGGGATACGCGTTCGGCAATCCGACAGTTTTCTCAAATGTTCTCATTATGAGTACCCATCGGTATTGCAACTCTGTAATTGAGAGCGCATTTAAAATCTCACGAATGGAAAGGACCTCCAGTTCCATACTGCAATCGACAGACATTTTTGTGTTTATGAGAAACTTTGTCATGCCAACTATACTCTCAGATGTTTATCAGATGTTCCTAAACGTTGGCCGTTCGGTGTTCCCTGGGATTCCCACAGACTAACCACCGAACTTAAATTTCAAAGGTTAATGTTCTCCACGTGGCCTTCCAAGTCACTGAAACTCATCTATAAGGTACTTAACTTCGAGTTTACACTTCTTGTCTAAAAACAAAATCCTATGCGAGAACTTTTTTTTTTTCAATAAATTTTGTGGTAAAACGCAAGATAAGGATTCAAAGCGAAATCGTTTATTCAACCTGAAAATTATTTCCACACGTACACACACATGCACACATGTGAATTAAAGAACCAATTTATATAGAAAAATAGAAGAAAAAAAAAACCTCGACAGTATACCCCAGATTTTTAAAGCCTTCACCCAATACTCCAGTCAAGCGAACAAGAGTTCCCAATCTTCCCTAAGACTCTTCTTGTAGCAACAAATCTCCTCATTTATTATCAGATTTGGTAGCAAACTTTTCGCCCCTTAGATAGAAAAGAGGAAAAACTTTACCCTACATTCCCACACATAAATACCTTAGAGTAAATTTAATTAAGCATATAATGCGCATAATAAGGAACGCAGACCAAAAAATCGAAGTACGTACGAATTTTCTCCGCAATTTCTTTTCCATGTGAGGGGAACTCATGCGAGAGTTGCCGCAAAAGTTGTTGGAATTTCATGTGAAATTCCCCTGGTCCATGGATTGAAAGGAGCTGTGGTGTGTTTTTTGTTCTGTCGCCGTTTCTCATGCACACGCCCCCACCCCCCACCCACGCCCACCATTAAAATATATATATTTATATAATTTGCTTTGCAAACTTTTGCCATTAAAGTCACATCGTGGTAATTGATAGAAATTCTACGAAAAGAAACACATCACTACTGACACACTAAGGATATATGTGTATAGATAGATCCTCTCATATGGGGATGAAGCAGGCGAGTGTGATGATTTTATTATCTTCAATTGAGGACTTGGCTTTTATCTTGGACTGGATTGAGAGGACCATCGGCACTAAAATTGTTTTCAAAAGAGAATTATACAAGTTTTAATGTTATTTTGTTGAAGTTTATTCAGTAAGTAATTGCAAAAGAAGTTCAAAAATTGCCCAAACTAGAGCAGATAAATTAATGAACTCAATTTAACTTATTTCTATGAACATTTTGAATTAAAAGATTAAGGGTATTGCATTTGCATTGCAGTTTGCTGCATGTACATACGTATGTACTTAGTTATAAAAATTAAGTAGATTGCTTTAACTCAGGATGTTTTCATAGATAGGGAATGACTTCAATGACTTCGTCCTTCGGACTCATGCAGCTAATGTTGATTCAAGTTCCGATTGTGCACACTATAGAGGTGACGATATGCTCCACTTCACAGTAATGACTGTAGGGTGAGATTTTGAGAAGGAAGTCTCTTTGGATTGGTTGCAGTTTGGGTTCTTCGTGCGCGTTTTATTTTTTTTTTTTGTAATGAAAAATTGAACTAGTGTCTATTGGTTAGTGTGGATCTGATTATGTTTTGTGGAACCTTACCCATATAGTAGACACTGCGACCTAAAATATCTATTCTATCATCAGGGTAGAATCGTGTACTTTAAAAAGCGTACCACCTTCCTGAGGAAGCAAGGCCGTAGCAAGCAAGGCCTAAATTCTTAACAAGTGCACTTTTTTTAAAACGAGAACAGAGAATAAGTAGGTAACACGATTTTGTGCCAAGAACTTCTAATAAAATGCAAAAAATGAAATTTAACATTATTTTATTTTTCTCAATCGCTCACAACCTTAAAAATAAAAATATATTTTACAAAGATCATACATGTTTAGGTTACATAACTATGGTATAGACCCATTAGTCTTTCGTCATTTCTCCTCAAGCCACTTGAGAGGCTTTCTGACATTCATATAAGAAGCAAGTGTTAAAACGGATATTTATGCAAAGCTCAGCACGCATATTTAAAGAGCATATCGGTAGAAACAGCTCTTCATGAACAAGTAGGTAAATTAGAAATCAGCCTTCAGCGTAAGCAATTCGCACTAACTGCCTTTTTAGATATTGAAGGGGCTTTCAATAACGCAAGAGTGGGAGGCAAATAAAAGTGCACTGGAAAGGATAGATGTCGAGCATAGAATTACCAATTGGCTTTGCAAGATGCTCATCACGAAAAATATTAATTACACTTTCGGACTTAGTTCAATTAGGAAATCGGATACTAAATGCATACACGGGATATGTTGACCAAGGTACAAAGAACAGACTGCATTGCCATTACTGGCGCTCTACACACTACACCCACGGCTGCACTCGAAGCTTTTTTGTATCTTTTACCAATCTTGTGCTGGAACAGATAGTGCGCAGGGCACTTGTCAACAAACAAAGAAGTATCTGTCCACCCACCTAGGGCAAAACGTCACTGTTGGCAACAGTAACTTCGAAGTGGTTAAGAAGTTTACCTACCTCGGAGTAAATATCAACTCTACGAATGACACCTTATTGGAGAAACCGCTGCTACTTCGGTTTGGCGAAACAAATGGGGTCAAAACTCCTAACTCGGAAGATGAAATGTACGCTCTACAAAACTTTGATCCTCCCAGTTCATCAGTATGAAGCCGAGTGTTGAACGATAAGCAGGAAAGAAGAGCAGATATTGAACACTTTTGAAAGAAAAATTCTTCGTCGGATTTTCGGTCCCGTATGCGAGGAAGGCAAATGGAGAAGAAGATACAACCGCGGACTCGATGAGCTGTACCAAGATGTGGATGTAGTCCAAAAAAGCCAAAACACGTCGTCAGTTTAGTACAGGCTCGGCCACATCAAGCGAATGAACAATAATACTCCAGCAAAGAGGATCTTCGAATTACAGCCCCCAGCACAATAAATTTCAAACGAGATGGATCTGTGATTTGACATTCTTACATCATGTCACTCACCAACTTCTACTAACCACATCCAATAACTTTACTTAGTCGATAGTGCAGTTTGTATCGCTTGACCAAACCTAAATCCCTAAGTGGCACACTTTTTCATCACCAGATATAAGAATCCTTTTAGGAGTAGTGCTGGCTATTAACATATAAAGTATGCAAGGGACTGCTGCTACATATAGACATACCTGTGGACATATTTTACTTTACTGACCGAAGGTGTCCTTATGATTGATTACAAAGTTTTCTTCCCTTTACACTATTTCGATTTTACACAGTATTTTTCCAAAACCAATGGACTATGTAAATTAAGGGTTAGGAGCACTGTGTCATAACAAGTGCACTTGATGCAGCATTTACATAGGATTGTGACGCTCTAAGTAGAAGAATGTTTGGCACTGTGACACATCTCCTCTGGGGTTAAACCCGTGTTCTGGATGTACATCGCGTTTGTGCATATAAGATTGTCCTGTGGCTGGTATTCTCGAATAATAGTATACCTCGACGGATTTTTCATTTCCATTTCCATCAGTTCCATACCAAACATGCTTTTGAGTATGTGTGTCAGTTTAGCGCATTATTACATTTTTTGTGGTATGGTTGGTTGGTTAAAACCGGCCCTCGATGGGAATGCACTTAGACCAGAAAAGATCTATTTCGCTGACTATATGTAAGTTGGGGTAATCACCCTCTTACTCTGGGAACCTTTGACTCCTTTGTATGAAGAAACTAATCTTCGCCGTGCAGGCGTTGTTAAGATCTTGTACATCATTGAAAACGTATTCACCTCATGTAGCCTTTCTGATGCTGGCGAGTGCAGTGCACGTGCTTCTTCATCCCTACAGCTTCTACAGAAGTCGTTGTAGGGGATGCCCAATCTTTGAGCATATCTTCATATAGTCATAAGTTTATAGTCAGCCAAAGCTGCCTAGCGGTATGACATTGGTCAAGTTTATGCCATCGATGATTGTCCTTATTCACCGCATCGGAGTTGATAAGGTATTTAATATAAGACGTAGGCGCCTCGATGTCGGTGACGCTTGTGCTATTTTGACCAGACGAGCCTCATCTAGCCAGTTCGTTAACCTCACAATTCCTTGGTATGTATATCAAACTACCTAGCGGAGGGTGAGGTTGTACTGTTCAAGTATTTCGTCAGAGATACGCGGCAGTCTTTCACTGCTTTGCATCTCATTGTGCTGGATGCAAGGGACTTGATGGCTGTCTGACTGTCGATGTATATGACGATATCCGATGCTGATACTTCATTAACCGCCAGCCAGTCAGCTGATTGGCAGTGACTTCGGCTTGAAAAACGCTGCAGTAGTTTGGAAGGTTAAAGGAGAGGAAGATATCACCGACTGAGACCGACTCCGTCCTCGGTTTTGGATCCATCCGTACGGTACAGTACATCCCGCTGTTTGATGGAGCGGCACTCGCGCAAGTATGTGCCTTCTGTCTCGGATAATCGAACTGACGCTGTTCGAGATGATTTGCTTGATTCATCTCCGCGCTGGATTTTGATGACTTTCTTCTTATCCTACGACCCTGGTCTCATGGATGTTCCGTCTGATACAGCGACATCGGAACTTCAGCTGCTCTTCAAATTTAACGTCGAGTTTTCTTGCATTTAGGATTGGGTTCAGCCAGAAGTCTGAGTCTGGATTAAGCAGTTGTCGAATTTTAACGGAAGGCTTTAAGACCAGTCAAGAGTTCGGTGATGGTGTCTTCTAGTTAGATAGATAAAACAAAACTTCCGTACCCGCTAGGCAAGTATGCCTTTGTTTTCCAAGCAATAACCTATGCTATCCACGAACAATAGTATATAAATAGCTGGAGAGATCGGAGTGTTTGCGTCTTAAAACCTTGCTTAACACTTTAACCAGACCAATATATTTTGAGAATGCAAGAAGTTTTTGAATTTGGTCGACAAGACTGAACTGTTTGTCTTTTGTCTGGGTTCAAGGTCAAACTGGAAACCTGGGGAATGAGATCTGCTTTTAAATTGCATCATCCTCTGACCCTTGAAGACAAGGTCTCTGATGTCTCTGCAACTGAAACTACGTTGGGTCTTCTCGGATCTTCCGTCAGGGTCTCCAACGGATTGGGTTTCTAACAACGGCAATTGTGTGTAGCACGACTCTTCGGAATGCAAGCAGACTAAAAAAGATCTCATTCTCCCAGTACTGATGAAGTTGAGGAAATACTTTAAGCTTACCTATGGAACTCTTCAAATGCGGAATTGCTGTTTAAGTAGAGTCGAACCATGCCGAATGAGCCAAGCATTGGATCCATATGTCTTTGCCTATTGTTCACTTTATTCCATTCCTTTTACTCTTGTCGAATTTCTCTTTCAATGTCTAAATATGTAAGCCTTGGTTCCTTTATACTTTATGTAGATACTGGACAGCTTTGGGAAAAGATGTTCTTGGCGCTTTTTCTCATTTCTCTCGAGTATCCGAGGCGGTCGCGGTCAAGCACGTACTTCGTGCCGCATGTTAAGCACTAGGGTGGATGTATCTCGTGTGCTAGCTACGATGAGATTTCGTTGTTTTGCAATATTGATTTGTCGGAGTTAGTTTCTGGAAGTTGTAATTTGTTGTGATTTATTTTCTGGATGGTCCGAACATGGCTGTGCAAATCGTTGCTTCGCATTAGATACATCCTGTAGCTTTGTAACTAGCCACAGACTACCCTGATGAACAAAGCTCTAACCAGAAATGTCAGATTCTAGGACAAGGGTCGAATAAGCTTCCACTTACTTCCACAAAACAAGCACTATCGTTGGCTGTTAAATTCCTGTCATCATATCTTATTTCCAAACCCTACCATTCGGTATATTCAAGATTTTCCGTGAATTCATCTGGGAAATACTTCTGCTGCTGAAATATATAAGAATGGACGCCTCTTTTCTCCCTCGTTAACTTCCGCCAACGCCCATCTAAAATGACTGCAACCCAAACTTTAATCAATATGAGAGTAGGAGTTGGTGGGCAATGAATAACACTTAACTTAGTGCATTGCAAGAGATTCAAATTTAGGGGCCACTGAATAATCGGTACTACAAGACGAGAGCGATCAACTACCAACTTCATTCTGTTTATTTTGTATAACTTTACCCAGGTTATGCAATTAGGTCGTTTGCCTTCAAAGACTCAACATGCATTCATAAGATAGAGTTCGAATCAGCCAACCGTTAAAAAGCGCACCTAAAAGTGTTCCTCAATCACAGACAGTCGTCTTCTCGCATCCGACGTTAGATAAAACTTTTTTAATTATAATTCCCTACTTTACACTCGATTAAAGTTCGAAAACTTAGAAATTATACATCATAGACTTAACGTTTGCTCGCTCAAAACTCTTATCGTAATCTCACGGCTATCAGTACTACTTGCGAGTTAATCCATAGCTATGCTCTAAGTTGGTGTTTTCCTTCCTCCTGCTCTCACTTCATCAAATCGTGTTTCATTTTAATGAAAAGCAAATATTTCCATGTACGTGTACTCTTCACAGGAGAAGCAAACAGAATCAAAAAAAAAGGACGAATGAACATTCTCTACATAGCAACGCATGATTATAAAATCTGATGCTTAATCACATGAATTTGCATTAATTAGACGTCAAGTCGAGTCGATGCATATGGATATCACATGACGCGACTGTGTTTGTTTCCTGGAAACTAGTTCCTTGTAAACTTGCAGGTATAGAGAGCACACTGCCGAAGGTGTATGTACATATAGGTATACAGATACACCTACAATAAATTAGTTGAGAAATTGCAAAGCGTACACACAGAGAGGTAGACGTTTTGGGATAGAGCCGAAAAGCAGATGCCAACTGGCATGGCAACAACTGAGAAACTCGAAAACTTCCTTGTGGCACTATCTACATACTATTTGGATGGTACACTGGCATGAGATTGAATTTACAACTTGCAAGGGTTGGGGGTTGTTAATTCTGTGGATGGGAACGGATTTTATTATTTTTTTTTTTTTTGTTGAATATAAGCCATTGATAGCTCGGAAATTGTATGAAAATTAACGGAACATAAAATTAGTATTATTTGCGCTTAACACAGGTCTGGCAAATAGAAATATGATAACGAGGCAATTCAGAGCTCAAATGTCATTAGTTTTGTTCGTATGTAGCTCCCCGAGGATTTTCGACACACATTTGCATGCGTAACTAGGATTAAGATCAAGACAAGGATGCTCATAAATAGTAATTTAGTCAGATAAACTTGCGGCATAAACAGGAAGTTATTGCGTTGGCATAGGAAACACTGTGTACACTTAGTGCCTGTGCACATGAGGCGTTCAAGCGTTTGCTCTTATTGTCATTGTCGTCATAAATAAACATAAAAAAAACCAAAATTTGTAGATAGTAGGCATACCATAAGGACTTTCATGGATGACTATCAAAATTAGTTTTAAGTTTGAATTTGAAAATTCTGCGTGAAATGGATGGATCCGCATGAAAATAAAATAGATGGAGGCATGGATCTAGCTTTTCTTAGACTTGAGATTGTGCAACTTATGATGATATCACATATTTTTGACGTATAACTGCATAAATCTGGGAATAGATTATTGTCATCAACGACTTCAAGATCCACAATTCGAACAGAAATCTTATGCACTGATGGAAATGTCCCTATGACTTCCAGATAAACCAAATCACTGTTCTTAAGTTGATTGAACGGGACTCTAAACCAAGCTAGTACCTACTGGTTGTAGATTGTACATATACTTATGTACATATGTATATGTATCTACGAAGGTCTGTAACTTGCATATGTTAGTGGTATTCACCTTCCACCTACTGGAGCCATATAGCAATTTTGATTATATGGTGGTGGACAATTTTTGTTCGAAAAGCTTCTTTATGACAGTTGTACTCTCGGATGTTTGTCAGACTCTCGCGAAAGCTGTGCCCGCTAAAAAACGTTTACTGTTGTGTGGGATTCAAACCTCGAACCGACGCGCT
This sequence comes from Xylota sylvarum, assembly GCA_905220385.1. NCBI lineage: Eukaryota > Metazoa > Arthropoda > Insecta > Diptera > Syrphidae > Xylota > Xylota sylvarum. The sequence continues at coordinate 62,871,060 of LR999958.1, read as the reverse complement.
AACCACTGAGACGCGACGCGTCACGGAACTCAGAAGAGGTGTTTAAGCAACATGTTATTGTCCATCGAATTGCTGCATGGAGTACATCGCTGAGGACCATCAAGAACAACAGCGGTATTAGTATGCATCATTGGTAGGTACCTAGGTAGAGTGGGGGTTCTCTTTTTGTTACCACAAAACTCGTGCAAAACCTAAGTGATGTAAATTAGACCCAACTCGTTAAGTTCAAATAGCGAATTAGTTTTCCAATCCTTTTTTTCAGCTACTATGCCCAGGTCCACGAAGAAGGGTTTTTCTAGGTTGTGTTGCCTGGTTCTCGCTAGGGCGGACATCTGCAAAAGAAATGATGCAGAGATTCTTTCTTATCTTTGCAGCTTCTGCAAAAGGTATTGTGAAAGATACGAAGCTTGGTTGCATGGTTCTCGATTGGCCAGTGGCCTGTGATACAATTCTGACAATATTTGGTCTTGATTAACTAAATAGCTCGTTTGACTTATATACATAGATTGGTTGTAATAAAGTCATGTATTTCTAGGTACGACATAACTAGTCTTCCACCCGTGATTGGAAGTGAAGTTTTATATTGCCCTTAACGGCATCTTGCGGAATATCGACTCACTCCGCTAATGAGCTGTTAAAGGTCGACATTCGCTTGGCCAACTCGTCGGCACGATCATTACCCTCATAATTACTGTGCCCTGGGGCCCAGATGAGTGTAATTTTAGAGTGGACACTTATATGATTAAATCGAACCGGCATTGCTCTACTAGTTTAGAGGATATGGTGACCACTTCAATGGCTTTGATAGCAGCTTGGCTGTCTGATATTATAACTGATTTTATAGAGATCGTTCAGCAAATGGCAGACTTCCCGAATCGCAAGAAGCTCTGTTTGGAAAACTTTACCAAGGTCTAGGAGACGAAAAGACTTTGATATATTTAGTGTGTCAGAGAAGATGCCTGCGCCGACTTCGTAGTCCATCTTCGAACTGTCCGTGTATATACCTATGTATGTATATCATATTCGCTTTAATCAACGCGAAGGAGTTGCCGCACAATGCTTAGGGTATTATGATCGCAGAACTGCGTCAGATTATGTTGGATTCCTGGACACTGTGATATAGAGGGTAACGAATATGCCGATATACTGGCCAAAAAGGAGCAGAGCTCCCGGTAAGTGATATAGTTGAAGGCATTTGACCACCAATGGCAGTGGCTAAGAGAATTATTCTCGATAAAATCATCATTATAGCCGACCTAAGATGGTCAAACATAGAAGGACCCTGGGCCCTCTAAGGTTTTATGGCCTAAGTTAATTCGGAAAAAATCTGGAGAATTGATAAAACTAAGCAGATCAAAGCTAAGAACAGCGATAGGGATATCCTCGGGCCATTGCCTTCTGAGGAAGCATACCATGAAATTAGATTTAACAAACTCGAACGCATGGAAGTATTGTGATGGCCTACATGTCGCAGAAGATATTACTCATATACTATGTGAATGTCAAGCCATTGCTCGGAGTAGAGGAAGATACTTTTTCAACAATCTGGATGAGGTTGGTTCACTAATCTATATAATATTCGCTGATATCTGTTGGACAGATGCTCTAAGTGTCTTGTGATGCCTACACATGCCGATCTCTGTACTTTTTTAAGTTCATCGATATTGTACTTCTTGCTCAATACAATCCACCATACGATGGCGCCATAGGCAAAAGTTGGGCGCACAACGTCTCTGCACATGCATAAGGTCATCTTTAGCTGAAGTTCCCATTTACCTTTACCCAATCCCTATCAAGTCGCACTAAAATTTTGTTAATTGCCATGAGCCATAGTTAAGGAGGAATAATACCTCCCTTTGGGGTGCCTCTAATGACCATCTTAGATAGAATACTGTTGGCTAATGTTCCCTGAATTATTCTACTTTTTAACATGGATACAATCCATTGACTAAGAAAAACTTCCACACCTAGCGCGGTGGGAACCTCTTGGATAACTTCAGTATGTATGTTATTAAAAGCTCCTTCCAGAAACGTAGCAAGAGTGTATTCTTTATAGTGGATAGCCTTCTCCACCATACGAACCACCTCATGAAGAGCCGTCTCAGTAGACTGACCTTTGAGGTAAGAATGTTGAGATTTCGATAATGGAGGGCTGTTCAATGTTTCAGGGATGTTAAGGTCTAGGATACATTCTAAAGTTTTCAGTACAAAAGAGGATAGGCTAATAGGCCTGAAATCCTTCGCGGATTCATGACCTAGCGGGCCTACTTTCGGAATGAATACAACTTTGACACGTCTCCGGAACTGAGTGGCATGATTTAAATATAAGCTGCTCCTTTAATTCTATCAAAGCCGGGGGAACTTATAAGGAAAGAAACTATTTATGGACCAGGGTATTTTATCCTCCGTAATAATGTTTACGTGTTCCACGCATTAATGGAACTACCTTGTTCTGCATCAACGTCTCTGCAACCGGAAAGTGTACTCTCATGAGAAGTTCCAATAATTCCGCGGTTGAACCAGTCTAGTTTCCGCCCGACTTTATCAAGAAGGACGGATTGTTGTCTCCTTTGGATAGAATTTGACTTTGACGATTGCTTAAAGGCTCGATAGATTGACAGTAATCCATCCAGCCCTGTTTCTTAGCCATTCTAATGGACTTCTTATACATTTTAAGACAATCCTTATAGGGTTGCCAGAAGTTATGATTGTAGCTGATGTTGAAAATCGCTCTGATCAACTTCCTGAGCTTCGATAGATCCTCATTCTACCACATTGAGACTTTATTTTTATTGGAACTGACTGTACACGAAACTTTAAAATCAACATTGATTGTTTTCTTCAATGTTTCAGCCTTTGAATCCAGTTCCGAGGTCGCACCCTTGACGTACTCAACTTTGGATTTAGGAATCTTCCGACACCTTGCCATTTTATAAGACGTGAGGCTTACTAACGTCGCATGTAGCTATGATAATAGCTACTTTTGAGATGGGATTTCTGTACAATGCCGATTCAAGCTGTCGAAAGCCTTCTAATTGTCGATAAGCAGTAAATGTAGCGAAGACTTGTTATCGATATAATGCTCTAATTTGATCCGTGAGGTGTTTATGTAGTTGATGTATTCTTTAATCCGTTCTAATATGATTCTCGATATTATCTTGGCTACGGCCGGGAGAACGTATTTCCCATTTCTCCACTTTCCACAATTCATCAGATTTACATTTCTCGGAAGATTGATGATAATCCCCCTTTTCCATTCCTTAGAAAATTGCTCATTTTCCCACGCTCTTCGTATGAGCGGGTGTGGCAGTTCAACCGATGTATTGGCCGCCGCTTGACATAGTTCGGCAGGGGTGCCATCAACACCCACCGCTTTTGTTGATTGTTGCTATTTTGGTCTCATTAGGAGGTCCAGTGCGAATTCGAGAAAGTTTGGAAAGATTCATTGGAGTTCAAGACCATGTCACCAGCGTCTAAGTAAAGTGGTTAAGGACTGTAGAGAAGTGTTTTCTCCTTCTAGAGAGACAATCCTCATTCGAAGTCCGAAGGTTATAATCTAAACTCTTCACTGGATGTTGTTTGGAGTTCCGACCACCAATGAGCTTATTGGTGATGTTATAGACAGTGAGTCGATATTCTGCCGTTTGTCACGTTGCACACTACGCTGCAATTCCTCCTTTTTCACGCGATATTGGGCTTCTAGCCCGGCTTACTCTACTGCTAAGGCCGCTGCGATTCGAGCCTTGATTAGTGTACGCTCATAAATCCGTCTCCAGGTGTCTACCGATAGCCATGTTCGATAACTTTTCTGCCTTTTACCGTCGTAGATGCGAGCCCCAGTTGCAAAACCATTTATTACAGCACTCCAGTGATAAGACGTAGTAAAGCCCTATTTGCTATAGGCTTAAAGAGACTTAAGAACGAGCTATGCGAGCCGTATACAACGATTTAGTAAAAAAAAACTGCGTATTGGTCGTTCAAGATAGAGACAACTTGTAGAGTAGAATTACTAAGAACCAAGCTAACTGAGATTTGTTACGTGAGCCTCAAGCTCAGTATAGGGTGACCTATGTACATGCATATGCACATAGATAAGTAAGAGATATTCCTCCTTCACACAACAATAGTAGATGAAATGTCATAGTTCAGGAGCTGACAGTAATTCGAATTCAATGCATGCACTCCCAATGGGACAAACTTTGTTAACAAGCAACCTTGAGCCATATCTATTAGAGCGTAAAAAGCTTAGCTTACGCATAAAATACACTCGTAAATAGTCACTTAAAATCCTCTCATTATTGCGGTGCTCTTCAGTTTACAATAATTACTCTGAAAGATGTGTTTTACCATAGACCTATAAATAAAAGAGCATTTGCAACGATCACCAAGAGTAGGTACCCACGCAACATTTTCATTTCCAATCATTGAACTCATTGAAAAGTTACATTTACCGAGGAATTAATGTTAATTAAGTAATTAAAACAAACGTCTCTGGAAAACTATCATCGCCGCTCCATCTGTGGACTTCAAACAATCCTTTCAGACTAATATTGCCATCTATCCAATTAATGTTGGTTGTTAATAAACCCCTTCTCCCTCCATCCACTGGAAACAGATCTCAACATCTGCTGCGTGCTGTCATTAAAATGAATCCAAATCAAAAAGCACACACAAAGGTATACATACATACCTATATAATCGACAGAATTAGAGAAAAACAAAATTATCCGCGTACTTCAAATAATTACATTCGAGGATGCCCCGCTGAATCACCACCGCTGTGCGCTAATTAAAATCCATTTTGCTTCAGTGAGCGAATTCATTGCGAACGCATTAAAGTCTCATAAATTCAGCGCCAAATAAAGAAGAAACGAAAAACATATTTCGTGGTCTCAAAGCATGGAGAGTACTGTAATAATTGAAAGAGCATCCCTGCCACCCCCCGGGCGGCGGCGGACCCCCCAATGGTCGGTGTACATGGCAAACAAATGCACAATTAAAATTAACGCTAATAAAAGCACTTCTTAAAAAACCCATAAAACTTGATGATCCTGAAATTCGGAAAACCAAAACGAGAGGAAAAGTCCTTTCACAGCGAACTAAAGCGAAAGTATCTATGTACAGTGGGGGTGTGTGTGGTTTTTGTAATATTTGTATGTACCACGGTTTGTATTGCGTTCGATTCTTTGCTTCTTCGTGGCGAACTTCATTGGATACGTGAACGTTGTGTTGTCGTATCGTAAGCAATGTGGCTTCATTCCAACGGCAACGACAACGACGGCGACCCATCCAAGGGTGAAAGCCACTGTGGTAATAAAACGTGGACTGAAACTTGAACTAATTCAGTTAAAAGCTTACACCTCCACTGACTCTTAATCTTTGCGAGACGTACTTATTGTGTATCTGAAATGATGACACTGTTACCGTTGCGTTGGCAGCGGTCGGTCGGTCGTCGAGCCGGGGTCAAGGGTCCGGATCTCAGAGCGGGCGGCGCTTTCATTCGAATATTGGAATATGCAGAGTACGTCTGTTTTTTGTGCTGATTTATAATCCGTAACTAATTTGAAAAAAAAAAAAAAAATTAGAGCTAAATTTATGAGTGCGACACTCAGCTTGTTCTCGCACAGTGCGAGGACACTGCCGGGCGTTGTGGGGTTTTGTCGGGCGGAAGTACCACACAGCGGCGGCGGCGACGGATAGTGTTGCGAAATGGAAAACCATTCACCCAATTGTAGCTGGGAGTGATAATTTATTATTACGGTAGTGGGAATGGTTCTGGTGAGATTGTGTTTTGTGAAAATTTTAATTAGCGCGACCTAAGTCTACTGGGGGCACTTTGCTAAATTTGTTTTTGGCATCGATTTGATAAATGGTTTGGTGAGCGATTTTTGCTTTTTAGCAGATTAACGTTGAGTGCGATGAGATTGCAGATATCTTTAAAGAATAATTAAGAACATATTTTCGGTGAGAATTAATGGATTTGCAAAATAGCGGGGACTTGTGCTTGTGGAGTACATAAATGGAGGAGGGATTGGATTTGCGGCCTGTTTGTGATGTGATGACCTTTCGCACAAAGTATGGGAGTGTTATGATGATGGCGGAAGCCATAAATCTATAGGCACTCACCAAGATTAAAATTCACCTGCTGTGCTTGCCAATTCACCTATTGTACGCGATGTTGAGAAGACGATGCTAAGATTCCATTCATCAGCCATACACTCGTCTGACCAAATCTTAGAAATGAGTTGGTGTATGCTCTCTAGCCTTGTTGGACTTAGTTTGGATATTGCTATCCTCATTTCGGTTTGGTCAGGTGGACGGAAGTTTTGGCTATCATCATCTAGATTGAATAGTTCGTTGTGCTTGACATCGGGATGTTGGTCTTCGTCGGCAATATACAGTCTGCAGAAGAAGTTTTTCCATATTCTCAGCACTGACTGTGACTTTACTACGAGGTTTCCTTCTTCACCTCTACAGGTTGCTGTACGGGTCTTGTTCGTTTTACCTGTTGCTAAAAACATTATTCCTGGAGTATTGTCTTTCAATATCTTCGATCGTGCGCTGCTCGTGCTCTTTTATCTTCTTTTGGAGTATCCCGTCTCTTCTGCTCGTAGAGCTCCTCACGAACAGCTCTCGTCCTTTTTTGCAGTGCCGCTTTATATGCTTCTTGGTTAGCTGCATGTTCTTGCCGGTACTCTCCGTCAAACCATGGGTTTCTTGGTGGTGGTTGGGTGAAATCCAGCACATCAGTTGCTGCACCTCTGATAGCTTGTTGGCAGCGTTGCCTCTGGTCTTCGGCACTTGATGCTGGCAACATAGGAGTCGTTGTTGAGAGATTTCGGGATACGCGTTCAGCGAAGGTTTTGGTGATCTTTTGCGATTACAGCTTCTCTTCGTCAAATCTTCTCATAGTAGTTCTTCTTAGTTATATCCACATATATCCGCAGATATCTGCATTTGCACCTTGGCTGCAACAAGGTAGTGATCCGAGTCGATGTTGACGGACTGTGCTTGCCAATCGTCCTACAAAATTTGTCCTCCTTTCCTATCTTGGCGTTAAAATCACTCAGTACGATTTTAACGTCACATTTAGGACATTGCTCGTAAGTTTTGTCGATGAGCTCGTAGAAATATTCTTTGGTGGCGTCGTTTTTGTCTTCTGGGCATGGGCGCATATAAGGCTTTAGTTGACGAATTTAGCTTTAAAACGGATTGTCATAAGATGCTCGCAAACGTGTCGAAAGCTCAAGACTTCTTGACTAAGTCTGCTGCGTATCCGCATGCACTTGCACGTGCAGATCCGAAGGTTGTTCTCCGTGTTTGGATTGCCAGAGTCGTCAACAGTAGAGTCATCCTTATCCGATGCGTGTGTGAGTTTCGGAACTAAGTACTTTATTCCGTGGTAAGGAAGTAACTCGACGCATAACCCCCCACCTGAAGGACCAGTTCTCTTTTATAGCCCTAGGATGAGGGGCCGGATTTACCGGAGCCACTAACCGTCACTACCCTTTAGCCGCTGGACTTTATTCCGTTTAGTTATATATTTCAGGACAGCGTTAACATTGAATTTTTCTGACGACAGCTTCCAGGACAATGAAAACGGAAGTGATCCGTAGTTTCTTCTCCACAAGCGTCGCACACATGAGTGTCACTTAAGCCCAGCACATTGAGATTCAAGTGTCGCATACATAAGTCTTTTCTGTTGAGAGCATTCCTTTAGTCTGCCTGCATCCTTGAGAGCCGTACCGCACATACTTGTGAAACTTAATCGTCCTCTGAACCTTGTCTAACAATCTCATCTTAAATCTTATTTCCCGCGATCTCTCACCTGACCTGAGACTCAGTCAAAGAATTTTCATTTTCGAACTATTTTGGACTGGTTGAAGGTTGAAGCAAAGCTTTAATCACAACCTGGCTCTCGCTACAGACGCAGATAATCCGACCACTCCACCTATTCCGAAAAACAGTGGCATGATTGCTTGACGAAAGTGAGTTCTAGTGTTGTTGATTCCCATGCACTGAACTCCTGACTGGTTTTGCAGCCATCCGTAAAAATTCGACTACTACCCGTTTCGTAGGATAAGTGTCGCACAACGTCATCAAGACTCCAGTGCGGATAGTACTAAAAGCCGTTCAGTCTAAGACGATATATTGCTTTAATAATACAGTCCATAATATAAGTGTCAACAGAAGGTAAACTGAGCAGAGTATCTAGAGCAGTCAAGACAGGTCGTTCTTTGAAATTCAGTGCAGAAGGCAGTCACATACTTACCCGAGAGCCCCCCCACTGAACAACCGACTAATAAGCTCTTAGACCTATAGCCATATATGTGGATCTAAAACACCTTTTTCGGTGATAAGCCCCATGGCTTGGCAAAGCACCCTTATACCGCCAGAATACTGAGACGTGGATATCTTCGATTTGACATGCTTTGCCCAAAAAAGTTTTTTTCGTCTGAGATCTGAATAGTGACGCTCTTTAGAACTGGCTGAGTCACAATCCTCCAGGAATATCTTGCGTTTCAAAAGCTTTAAGGTAGTTCTAATCAATTATCTTATAGAGATAACGTGAAACTCAAGGACGTTTCTACCAACTCAAACAAATTCGGTAGAATAAAAAGGACTTAATCATTTGACAATAGCGATAGCAAAAATATTGTACAGGTTGTGTACCTATGTTAAACGTCACCAAATTATCTAATAATTATTCCAAGAGTTCTATTTTAGGAAAGATTCTTTTTCCTAATCTGTTCTGCACAGTGTTCAGAACTTCTTCTTAGTTTGTTCTCGTTCAAGATATTAATTCCATTTTTGGTTCATGAATCCACGAAATGAAAACCACCCAGATTATTGCCACTACCTGCACAAATTAAAGACTTGAAGAATTTACTCAAATATTGTCCACTTTATGTTCCTTCACGGAAACTAAATTCCACTCCTAATGATTCCATTCCCCGGGTATCTAATGATTTCCGGCTTCTCGAAATCGACCTGTTTGAAAATTTATTCAAATCTTCAAGACTCAAATAGATTAATTACATAAATATTCTAATTTCAGTGTTAAGACATTCTGTGTTTCAAAGTCGTCCACTTAATAATCGCGTCGCCGTCCTAAATTAAAAATTAATTAGAACGTCTTCACCATTATCGCAGCGCTGTCCTTTCGTAATAAATTAATCCCGCCGACATACCCTTCAGTTGATTTTCCCATTGTAAACGTGTAAGGTGACAATTTCAAAAATTCCATTTGAAATTCCAATGTGGATTTATTTTACGATTTACCCCAGTGGATTAGCACAGTTCCAAATTAGAGCGGAATAGTATCACACATCCAGATTTAACGCCTCACAAATCACTTCGAGTTAATTTTCCCCCTCCCGACTGGATTTTTTCTTTCCTTTTTTTTTTTGTCCGCCCTAGCAGCATTGGAAATAGAGATGTCGTCACAAGGACGGCTTGAAGACATCTGGATAGGGTCGTCGCCGTCATCATGGCAATCGAAAGAAGAAAAAAAAAACCGATTCAGATACTTGTATCTCGGCAATATGTCAATATGTCATTATTGCACCCTTGCAGGGATAGAATTGATATTTCAAAAATAAGGATTTGAATCACATTCCATCGTTCGTTGGAGTACACACAATGGATCTTCTTTTTTGACGCGGCTGCGAAAGGCACTTGCTATTTATTTTCTGTTTCCTGTTGCTGTATACGAGTACAACATGCATATGTACATACATATGTATGTATACGGGTGCTTTTCGTTCCCCCTTTTTCAAGTGTAATGCATTTTTCTTAGACTTGTTTCATTGGCAAAGAGCGCACAGAGCGTTTCCTCTTGTCATTACAGAATGGTGCGAAGTAATAAACATGAGTGTAAATTCATACTCACTTACACGGAAAGAACACTCAAATACATTGTGGAGAAATTTTAAGTGGAATTTTTGAATCTTTAGTCTTTTATTGGCATCCTGTTCGAGTGAAGGGGAATTTAAGGAGCGCCATGTAAACAGCACCCCTCCTGTTCTTTACACAAACTTGCATTAGGTAAAGTAGATCCAATGCCTCTTGGAAGTTGCTTACAATTGGTTGATTAAATGCCACGTCTAATCCATCTAATAAACTTATGATTTTTTTTAAGAAACTGATAAATCTTTTTTTTTTTTGTTTCTTACCACAACTGTGAGTGGTACGTCCTTCATCGAAAATGCAGTTTATCGTTACGTCACTGGGCGTGTTTTGTTGAGGCATTCCAACTTTAGGTATGTTTTATTGACAAATGTATATCTAGTTCAATAAACTTTTAAGAAAACAAAACAAGAAGTGAAGATAAATAAGTCAGGGGAATAAGTTGTCTGTGATAAGTTTCGTTTGGAAGAGGTCATTGGCATTAAAAATAACATCTAAGGCCTAAGGAAAGTCACAGCTCATGCTCATTCCAGTTCGCTATGAACTGAGAGTTTACCACCTATTGGTGTAGTTCTATATACACTGAGTTACAAAAAAGTGGCGCTGTGATACTTTTTCGTATGTTGTTATCATTTTGGTAATATGTCGCTATGTTTTTGCCGAGCTTTGTTTGTTTTTAGTGGGTTACTGGTTTAATGGTTTATTTATTTGCTAATTTGCATAATTTCTTTTAATTTTCTTTGTGATGTGCACATCGTATTGAAGAAAACCATATTCGTGTATTCGTGTTTTTGTACAGAACGTGAGACATACCAAATTTAGCTTCTTTGATCCCGTATGTGTTTTATTAAGTTTATTGTTCTGGATTTGTTCTAATTTGATTAATTATTAGTTGTTATCGATTTTTGTAAAAAAAATATGCAAATAATGGCAGAAGAAGTCGCCTGTGCGCTGGTTTTAATTGTGGGTGGCCGAAGGGTGCGCTATGCCGATATTATGATAAGAAACCCGGAGAAGACGTTAAGAAAAGCCATTAAAGGAACAGGGAGACTAACTCCTACAAACCGCGTCAAGGATCAGGTCGCTCCGGAGCAACTACTGCAAGAGATGACCGATAATTGGTGCTTCAAAGTTTTCGTAATCGTCTCTAAACAGCAGTTGAGCTGGCTCACAAACTTCAAACTGTTAGAGGGACAGCTGTGAATGCTCAAACGGTGAGGAGGCGATTAGTAGAAACTGGCCTGAGAGCAAGAAGACCTGCTCGTGTACCGAGACTCACGGTACAACATAAGCGACGTCGACTTGAATTTGCTAATCTTCACCAGGATTGGACAGAGGCCGACTGGGGTAGAGTCCTTTCCACTGATAACTTCAGGTTTCGTCTCCGCTCAACATATGGACGTAGCAGAGTGTAGGGATGATAAGAAAATTTCTGGAGCGGTTCCGTCATGGTGTGGGGAAACATTTTCATGCGCGGAAAAACCAAGCTGTGCATCATGGAAGGATCAGTTACCTCTACGTATTATATCACCAACATTGTGAAGGAATATGTGGTTCTATTCGCACCATTTATGGGGGAAAACTTCTTACTGATGCAAGACAATGCTAGAAAACACGTCGCCAGGTGCGTTACCGAATATTTGCAAGAAGTGGAAATCGACATGACGACTTGGCCTGCGTTGAGCTCGGACATGAATCCCATTGAACACGTTTGGGACCTGCTGGAGAAAAAGATTGGGATACGATCTGCCCTTCCAGAGACACTCAGCGGACTGAGATCTGCTCTGATCGAGGAATGGGACAATTTGGACGATACCATCGTAAAAAATGTAATCCAATGTATGCCTCGGTAAATAACTGGTTTGTTAGATGTTCGGGGAGACAATACATACTATTACAGGAACAAGGATTCGTTAAAAAAAAAATAATAATAAAAATGTAAAATGTTAATTTATGAAGTTTTTGTCCATTTTCCTTAATTTATGTTTTATTTCTAAGGTCTTCCTTTTTTAATACTTTTTTTTTAACATGAATTACTTATTTTTATATTAATAAACAAAACTGTAAACCTTTTTTTTCAACTTATTTGAAGTAATTGCATTATTTAAAATTTCGACGTCCAACCTCGATAAACCCAAAACAAATGAAAAAACAAATTATCAAACGTCAAAAAATGCGCATTGCAATACTTTTGCGCTACTTTACATTTATGCTTTGCAATTTTTGACGTTTTGGAACGACTTTGATGGTAGGTACATAGATAGGTAGAAGGGGTGGCTGTACCTGCAGCCAGCACTCGGATCACCAATTAGTCCATTGTAAACCCCTGTCGTGGATAACTTAAAACGAAGACCAAAGGTAGTTTGTACCTTTGGGAAAGCTAAGCGACCTCTCTAAACCACTCTGATATTGTTATAAATTTTCGGATGGTTAATTGTTGCTTTCCTGACAGGTCGTTTTCGAGAAAATCCACTGACCTTAAGTAAAGTACCCTTAATCTTGAGGTTAGAATGAAACTTATAATTTCGCCTCTAGCGATCATCCCACAGACCCCATATATGAGGCTTGCAGCAAATCCTTTCAGCCATCTAGGTTGCAGTCGAATATACAGACAGACCGACATCCAGACAGACAGGCAGGATTGGCAGAACCTCTTTTATGGACTTCTCCATCATAGTTATGTCAAGTTTGATTAAAATCTAGAGTTCGAAATTTTTCACTAAACCAATACTTGCCCTATAGGTATAGGTGCAAGTAAAAATTGAGTTTCCCTACCTATATATTTTTTTAAGGCTGCATAGAAAGTATGATACGTATGTACATAGTTTGTAACATGGAGAAAAAATCGAGATAGACTATATGAAGTATATGCATATACTCGTGATCAGTATCAATAGCAAAAGCGATTTAGCCATTGATACTGATCCTTCCGGAGGCCGTAGACAGCTATAAGGCAGATATCACCGCCATCCAGGAAGTGCAGTAGAATGGGCCGGGCAAAAGAACGATGAAAAACTTTGACATATACTACGGTGATTGCTACAGAGAACAGAAGCAGCGTATATTTGGGTGCGGATTTGTTGTAAACGGCAGACTTTGGCATTAGGTCTTGCGCTTTAGATACGTCAGTGAAAGCCTTATAACAATCCGCATCAAGGTTGAATGCGCCAACATTAGCCTGATATGCGCTCACGACCCCACAGAGGAACGAAATGCTGCTACGAGCTCTTCGAATAGACATATGAGCAATGTCCTAAGTAGGACGTTAAAATCGTCCTAGGTGATTTGAACGCCAAAATAGGAAAGGAGAAGATCTTTGGTAGTACAATTGGAGAGCATAGCCTACACGATATCACGTCTGGAAACAGACTTAAGCTAATTGATTTTGCTGCGGGACATAATCTTAGTATAGCTTGATGTCCGAACATTCCGAGCGGCCAACATAGACTCGGTTCACAACCTAGTTGTACGTCTAGGGATATCTCAAACGCCACAATAATCGAAAAATACTGTGAAAAGATTTGACGTTGAACGGCTGCAATCGCAATAAACCACCAGAATCATCTCCGATCGCGTATCCCTCAATCTCTCGAGAAGTCCTCTGCATCCAGCATCAAGTGCTAAAGACCAGTGACATCGGTGCCAAGAAGCCATCCGAAACGCCGCAACTTATGTGCTGTGTTTCAGCCGAACACCCGCACGGAACCCCCGGTTTGATGAAGAATGCCCGCAAGTACAAGCAGCAAAACAACTCGCCAATCACGCGGTGCTGCACAGGAGGACGAAAGCGGCTCATGAGCTCTACGAACAAAAGTGGAGAGAAGAACATCGGCTACTCCGGAGGAAAAATAAAGAGCAAATCGAGAAATCAGAGAGGTTCTACTCCAGGAACATTTTCCGAAGTTTTACCAAAAGGTAAATAGAACGTGTCAAGGTAACAAGACCCGAACAGAGACCTGTAGAGATGAACAAAGAAACCACAGGCAGTGCTGAGGATATGGAAAAACGTCTTTTGAAAACTGTTAAACGGCGACGGCGATACGAATTCTGCAGACGAACCATTTAATGATGAAAACCAAGACATCCGTCCATGCGACCAGAATGAAGTGAGGATAGCAATATCCTAACTCAAGTTAAACGAGGCTGCTGGACCGAATGACGCTGATCTATTTAAGGCCGCGGGAGATGACTTGGTGGAGAGCATACCCGATTCATTTCCTGGATTTGGTCGGAGGAAAGTATGTCTGACGAATGTAATCTTATCGTCGTTTGCCCTATCTACAAGTAAAGAGACCCTCTAAATTGCTCTAACTATAAAGACATTTGACTCTTCATCACAGTATACAAGATCCTGTCGGCCGTATTGCGTGAGTGCCTGGCCCGCATCAGTGCGGTTTTAGGCCCAGTAAGTCCACCACCGAATAAAAATTCGTTAGAGAAAATTCATCCTGGAGAAAATTCAAGAAGTCTTTTCATCGATTTTAAGATCGCATATAACAGTATCTACAGAGACAAGATGTACAGAGCCATGTCTAGTTTCGACATCCCTGCCAAACTCGTGACATTGTGCAGAATGACGATGGAGTATTCATGATCCACACAAATTGGGTTCCCTGGGCATGGTGAGGGTCACTATGCCAGCCTTTACCTTATGGGGAGAGGTCACATATTTAACGAAGGATCATCACGGAATTCAAGAGATTTAATGGAAAGCCTGAAGTTTGCTACATTACCATTTGACTGATAAGATCGACTATAATGGTGATGAAACTTTTCGGCCTTTCTCATGGATGATGAAAGTCGAAGGAATTCCAACTGAGGACGATTGTGGCTTATATTAAGCTTAGCATGGTTGTGCCACATGAACAGCGTTAGTCTGCTCACCAGGATCTTTGAAAGTAACATCGAACAACAACATCCCAGTCCTATTTCCAAGCCGAGCAGAGTGGGAGTCCAATAGTATAGACAACGATCTAGGGATCACAGTCTACACAGATGGCTCAAAAATGGAGATAGGTACGGGTGCAGGATTTTACTCGGAAACATTGCAAAAACAGGAATCATTCAGACTACCAGAAGCATGCAGTGTATTCCAAGCTGAAATCCTGGCAATAGAAAAAGCTGCTAAATGCATAGAAGATAATCACCTCCCTCCGTCGGATATAACCATCTTCGTTGACAGTCAAGCAGCTCTAAAATCGATTAAATCTAATACAATTAAATCAAAGGCAGTTAGGAACTGTCGTGATGCATTGATCACGATTAGACACCATTCGGTCAAACTCTGCTGGGTTCCCGGACATAGCAATATTGAAGGTAACGAGAAGGCAGACGCTTTGGCAAGAATGGGGTCGGAAATGAACATCAGTGAAGCGGACACATCCATATTGCTACCGATTGGTAAATTGTATAGTATAATTGACGGCATAATAGAGAAAGAGGCCAACTCGTCCTGGGTATCTAGGGATGACTGTGCCACCTATCGCACGTTATGGCCGAAATTAGATAAAAAGAAAACAAAGAGCCTTCTGGCACTTAATCGATCCTCTATCCGCATCCTTACTGGTATAATCACAGGACACTGCGCCATCGGAGTCATGCTCCGTAAATGGAGAGTGGAGTCCCACGACCTATGTAGAAGCTGCGGAGATGAGGAAGAGGTGGAGTCTATGCAACATCTGCTTTGCTACTGCCCCGCTCTGCAAGAACGACGCCTTCGCACTTTAGGTTCTAGGTTCTTCGCAAGCACCGCAGAGGTAGCAGGCTTCCAGATATCGGATCTTCTCCATTTTATCAAAAGTACCAACTGGTTCCCATCCCAACCAGTGACGCGATAGGTTTCTGTATTTTGTTGTTCCCACTCCATCGATATAAATAGGTGATTCACAATGGACCTTTAGGTCTCCGAGTGGACGTGATGAGTTTTTAACCGTCACACACCCCTTCTTAACCTAACCTAACCTAACCTAACCTAACCTAACATCGAACAATTCCTTCAAGATTGTTTTGACTATAAAAGAATTAATGTCGGTGGCTATCAACCCAACAGCTAAAGTTTGTACTCGCGTAGGGTGCTATGTGGGCGCGTTGGCTCAAGTGGTTAGTGCGTTGGACTACGGAGCAAAGTGTTCCAGGCTCGATCCCCAGACAACTCCTAAAATTTCTGTCACGGCTCCAACTCTCGTGGGCGTCAGATAAATATGAAAGTATAATTGTTATGAAAAAGCTTCTGAAATACAAAAATTGCTCTTCGGATACGGCATTAAACAGTAGGCCCCTTCCATTCGTTTAAAAAATATAACACGCATAACACGCGAGAAGCTAGGACCTGGGTGCAATGGACCAGTAGCCCCAAATATTTGGTTGTTTTGTTATGTGGTACAAACCTGAGTTCAAGAATTGTGTAAATGAGTTAGGTGCAGATGAAGAAATTGTGGTCTGCCTACTGGAGTAACGCTGATTAAAACTGAGGATTTATGGCTAAGCCCACAAAGTTGTTTTGTATAGGCTTTACATTAGGTAGGAGTCATTTTTAGGAATGATTCCCTGATAGAGTCCACAATGGGCTGGGGAAAAAAGTGAAGTGATTTTGTACAAAAGGTCAACGACCAGTAGAATAGGCGACAGGATAAATTTTTAGGCTGAAATGCAACCGGGAAAGGATAAAAAAAACATTGCCAGTATTGTATATATGTATGTAGGTAGCACTAAAGTAAACATTAAAATAACTTACTGGTGCTTATTCGTTTGCCTTAATAAACACTTCTACTTAACAACTTATGTCGTCAAAATTATTCTGCAATTGGTATAAATGTCTACTTTTTCTGAAGGTAAAATTTAAAAATATCATAGAAATTCAAAGACACAAAACTTGGGCTTTCTATAGATACTTACACCACCTTCGAAAACTCTGAAAAATTGTTTCTAATCGAGAAGAAGCAGAAGAGCCTTGGGACGATGAGTTCTAATTATATGTAGGTACATATATTAATAATACGTATTGGGTCGTTCGACAACGACAACCCATATCAGATTATGACTACTAAGGTTTATCTCAATAACCGTATTTGCATATGATGGCCTTTCTAATGTGCGCTGCAGTTGTGAGCACACTGTATCCCATCCCGATGGTCGGTGTAATATTGCAAAGAATCTCTAGCCAGTGTTTTTTGCTGACATTGATTCGGCCTCTAAGTACTATACTTAATTATGTGATAGATATACAGTCTTTATGGCTTTAACTTTTAATAAAAGGATGTAAGACAAAAAGGCAGAGCTAACTCCAATGCACAACGACTCGAGGTGTACTTGCGAAACGTTCCAATTCAAGTCTGCAAAGACTCCCAAACGGTAGTAAAGAATAGCTTTGAAATCTATATTCTCGAGATCTTCCTGTGGTGTCCTTGGATGCTTTACAGCAGATTCCCTTAAATAGTGCTATGGATATAAACTGCGATAAAAGTTTGTATTACACCAAAATCAATCTTTGAGAGTTGTATAGAGCTTCACCTGCTTAGGGTATGAAAACGATCTTTATTTCTCTCCACGATTCAGAAATACAGTCCGTTTCCAAACAGCTTTCAACCATTACATTTAGCCCGAATATGAGTACAATATGTACAATATGCTTATGCCAGTTGACTTGAAAGGTTGAGTTTGGACCACTTGAACCAAGTACTGTGGCATCTTTGATTCAACTCTGGCTGAGATAAATCAGGCTTCTATCCTCGTCTATACTGTGCACATGGTTTCCATTTTTAAAGACTTACAGCTCTAACATTTACGATCACTTTGTGTCTATACCGGTAGTTTATCAAACTGGAAGCTGGGATTTGAGGATCCCCTTGCTTGAAGCATGGTTGTTCATTCGATCCATGTTGTCGAGACAATTACTCGATGTGTTTTAGCATTCTAGACTATATTCACATCTTGATACAGCTCATAGAGTTCGTGATAGTACTTTCTCTTCCGCTTGCCATTCAGAACACTTCAAATCCGACTTGGTGCATTATAGTTCCTCCTGCAATACTGAACGAACACTTACGATGGAGTATTTTCCCATCAACCTATGTAGAGCATAGGTTTGCTCTCATTTCTCTTGCTTAATAGCAAGAGTTTTTTTCATTCTTTATCGAATCTCCACTGAGGTGTCATTTATTGAGTTAATGCTCGCTTCAAGTCACGTATCGTTTCGTAACTACGTCGAAGTTTTAGAGACGTTTTGACCTAAACGATGGGCATCAGAAGCCTTATTGTTCATTGATACAGAAACCTATGTACTGAGGCTGTGTCAAAATGCACCACCACTCGAACGGAAGACATTCCGCAAAGCCGAACATCTTCGGCTTAGGGGATTGGAACACTCGTAAACTACTAATCATCAACATATACGCACATATATGTAGTTGGTAGACCAAAACCAATCGCAAATATTTTAACCCTTCTGCGTTTAAAAATGTTTGTATCAATCAGTGTTGTACATACGAGTAAGTACGTACCTTTGATGCAGGTCAATGGTGGGAACATGAACTAAAACATTAGCGTTGCCTGGGAATTGCACCTCAAACACCTGCTCAGTAGCCACACAACCACCTGGACGGCCGCATGATAGGTAAAAAAAACTGATAGGACAGTGGTGTCCGTCGTCAAAATTGGGCCTGTGAGCGCTGCTTATGAATCCTTAAGGATTAATCCATCACTACCTTTTCTTCAAAACACTTCCAAAGTTCTGCAGACACCTTATATACCTTAGCTTCGAATATGTTGAATTGGATCTTATAGGAAATACAAATTCTCTCTATCTGGGAATATTTCCCATGTCACTTGAGCGCAAGATTCCTCCTAATTTGCAACATGCAATTTTCGACAAAATGTGCGTATGTATAGGTATAAGGACCACCGCAAGGAAGCAAAGCAAGTCATTTTCCATCCACCTAAAGGTTCATGGTCCTTTGATTGAAACCTTCCATCTCTGCTGCCACTCAACGATATTTTTCTCTCTTTCTGCATTTCGTCGTTCAAAACGGAGGCTACAGAGGAAACTTGTCTGCTATTATACAGCTGGAGCGATCCATATTCACTGGTGCTATGCTCTTAATGGCGCTTGTGGCGTCATCGGATACCGTGCGGAATGTGTTACACGCTCTCGCTGCACTCAATCAGTACACAGAACATCTCCACAGAATACCTTTCATTGGCTCAGATTTCTGGTACCCAGAAGTAGGTCTCCCATGTCCATTTACCTGCCGGACTGCAGCAACCGCCCATCTACGGACGCCTTACTATCAAACTACTGAAGGTCAGTTTTTTGCTGTTGAAAGTTCATGGGCATTGCATGCTAGTGAAAGGAGAGTTTAACCAGGAATGGCACACTCACAAAAAAGTTGCCCGGATTGCAGCATCAATAACTTCTTACAATGCCAGCAGCTGATTATGTGCTCCTCCAAGAATATGCAAATTTCGGCCGTGAGAAGAAGATTTCCCTCGGCACATCCAGAACCAAAGTCTTTTCTCACAGTGCAGGAGTAATTGGATTTCTCAGTTGTGCCTGGAGAGGCTGTCATATAATTTCTGACTTGATGTATATTTTTAGACAGACATTCATGCCGCTACAATGCAGTGCCACTTGACATTTTGCTATATTTAAACACATCATTCCTCAGCGCTAGGGTGCTGTGCCTGTTCCCTGGAGTGTCAACGATATCGCACAGCATTAGTGGCAATGTCTTCACTAAATTATCCACCGTGCAGTAATTAGCTTAGCCACGATCTCAAAGGAATAAAACAATTTAATTACCTACTATGTTTAGTGTTGTATATGGAATCCGGGTGTCACATTTATCGCAATCAGGGTGCTGGTGGTCTAGTTTCCTCCGACACCAGAGGCGGTGTGCGGTAAATTCAATACAGATGACTTCAGTTTGAGTTGGATTTCAAGTGCACTTGAAATTCACATAAAAAGGTCTTAGATGCATATATATGTATTTTTTTTTTATTTGGATTCGTTCCTTCTTTGTTATTAGTTTGCTTTTATGTTGGTAATGAATGGAACCCTTGTTGAGGCGTTTGTCAGTTGCTGTATGTGTTTGCGAAACTATAAGTGGCCTTCATGGTTTTCTTGAACCATGATCGTCTTGTTCTGGCTTTGGATTTCTCTTCTGTTTTTTTTTATTGCGATTTCTGTGGAAAGCGATTGCATACATTTCTCAGTATCGCCTTGGAGAATCAGTTTTTCTGTTCCCCCATTTGGAGTTATGCATCTGAAGTGGATGGACAATAAAATCTGTAGATTTGGAATGAAATGAATGATATCCACTTTGGTTGGTCCATGTGAAACTGAATGCACTTGAGAGTATGGATATTGGATTGCTGTTGCCGGTTCTGTTATCCAAAGGATGAAATTGGATTTTGAAGGAATATTGAAACCAATGAGCGAGGACAGATGACAGATGGAGTGTGGCAAACAGAACGGATGGAGTGAAATTTATTTGTATTTAAATTTATGTACTTGTGTCATTCAATTTAATTCAATTCGATGCGATAGTGATGAATTTGGATTGTCCGAGATGAAATATGAAAGTGAGGTCACTTTGGCGAGTATATTGAATGTATGAAGGAATGAGATGCATGTTTGCTATTCAAATGATTTAAGTTCATGGCTGAGTGGAAGTTTCTAATGAAACCCCATGCATAGGTTCGTACAATGCACTGTTAAAAGATCTTCTATTATTTGTATCATCTTTATCAGGTAGGTACTGTCCCAGAAGTAAGTTGTTTTTTTATATACTGTATATATAACACAATTAACATTTAAATTAAAGACGATAGTTCACGAAACTTTATCAGAGTTATGGAGGAACTTGAAGCCTAACCAACTTTGAACATTTTGTTTCATAGGTCTTTTGGGGATTTAAAGAATAGGTTGTACCCAAGACCATCACTTATGAGGATGACGTCGCACTTATGTGGATGACGTCAGTGAACAATGTGGAATGTGCCCAGACGACTCTAGACACCTGGACCAAGAAATGTGGACTAGCGGTCAATCCCCAGAAGAACGAGCTGGTATTATTTACTAACAAAAGGAAAGTTCCTGACTTTGCATTACCTTTCATAGGGCACTCCCCTTAGACTCTCGGACAGCACCAGATATCTAGGCCTCGTACTTGACAAGAAACTGAATTGGTAGCCTAACACTAAAGAAAGACACAAGACCACCAACTTAGCGGCTCTCACGAAGATTCAGAGATTGGCTTGCACTACTAATGCCATGAGAACCACACCTACTGCAAGACTGGAGGCAATCCTCAATATGCTTCCACCGGATATCTTCGTTCAAACCTCTGCAGTTAATAGCGCCTTAAGAATAAGTCAGTGAAATAGTTGGAGACAAAATACAATTGGTCATTCTATGATCTTGAATCCCAGCGGTCAGCCTATCAATACATGTACCATCTCTGTCTTCACAGATAGATCAAAGATGGATGGATGGATGGATGGATGGATGGATATTTTTTGAACCATAGCAGTATTTTCCAAGCGGAGCTGCTAGCAGTGACAATAATTAGCCGTGAAACTGTGTTGAAAGCAATACCACCCTTTTTATCGACAGCCAGGCAGCAATAAAAGCGATTTCTGCTATCGAAATAAAATCCAAGCTTTGTGAAGTGCTGTCGCGAAGTGCTTAAAGTTCTTGGAATACAGCACATGGTTGCGCTCTGCTGGGATCCTGGACCTGCAAATATTCCAGGTAATGAGAAGGCCGACAAATTGGCCAAAAGAGGTTCAGAATCTACATCAGAATAAGTCGACACCTAGGTGCGCATCCCGCCTTGCTCACTGAAACTCGATGCACGGACTATGGCCCGTATGGAGGGTAACATTAGATGGTCCTCCCTACAAACTTGTGTTATCACAAGAAGTATATGACCTTGTTTCGATAATAGTAGAACCGACAGAATTATGCAAAAGGATAGGAAATTCCTTTCTACCCTGATAGGAGTCATCACGGGGCATAACACTCTGCAGTGCCACATGAAAAAACTAAGCATAACGCAAGAAGACATACATATGTCATGGATGTGTAGATGAGGAAGTAAATGAGTACACAACCCTCTTTCTCTGTCACTATCCAGGTCTTATCCACCTTAAATTTAAATTTTTTGAACGACGCTTCTTCCGTGACCTAGAACAATTATCCAGTAGATCAGTCAATGACATCTTGAACTACATCAAATCCACTGGATGCTTTGCAAGTTCATAGAACTAGAGTTAACCAATGGGCAAGGGACATTTCTCTCCAATGGGTATCACAATGGGTCTGTATTGACTTGAGTGTGGCGTTTTGTATTCTTCTACTCGCCTGCCCACGTACCTAACCTAACCCAGCGGGCCGTGTAAAGTATCTGCCTGAGACAGGGCAGCCTCGTTGGTCTCAACGACATTGGTTCCGACGGTCTTGTTTGTTGTTCTTCAGCTATTTGATAGCTGTGCTAACCCCTTCTATGTTAGGAGGAGGGATAACTTCTTTCTTGACTGGAGGATGGAAGTCTTCTTATCCCACTTTTCAATATTATGCCCATTTAACAACTGTTGGATGTGCTGCGTAAATACATATACAAATCCCTTTGCTTCGGTGGCTAGATTCACTTAACTACATATTTCGAACAGCCACCGTTCTGGCCTTATAGCTTAGCCTTTTTATAAAACTGTCAGATGTTGTTCCTATCGCGTAACTTTTTGATTTTCTTGGCCTGGGAGACTGCGAATATCCTTTTTTTCCTTTGCAGGATTTTCTTCTCCTTCCTTCTTTTGTGTTGGTACTTTACCCGTGCAGTTCTTGTTTTGGGATAAATATAGCGCCTCGAGATGTTGTTAGATGTTATTTGTAAATATCCACATCCCACCGGCAACTTTTCAAAAGTGTTTGGTATCCCAAGGTGAATTCGTTCACATTTTTCTTTAGCCTCATCGGTTTGGACATAATTAGACAAACTATTTTATTTGGTCTACAAAAATGAAGGTAATTTCATCCTGTTTAGGAGGGTCTATGTGAAAAATAAAGTTGTCCAGGATTAGTTCTGTTTTCTGCAGGTCATCTTTCTCCATAAGCCGGGTTATAATACCTGAAGACGTCAACTTTGACACGACCTACGTCTAGGTGCAAAGATTTCGTATTCATGCCTATAATGCATGCCAGGTCGAGACATGTATGGGACCTTTACGTCGTTTGATCCAGAATATAAATACAATTATGGAATATGCTGCTCCGGTGAATGCTGACACCGATGCATCAGCGTACCCGTGTAATTCCACCAAATCCTTTCGATTAGATTGCAGAAAGCATAGATCCTCACTGTAATCTGACCATTCTTCGTAAAGTTTCGCAGAAAAAAACCGTTTGTAGTTGATCATATTGACGCATAAAATCCACATATGCACTGCTTTAGATGTTTGACCTTGGAGAACCCCCACTATGTCGTATGTGTGTTATCGTTTTAAGACTACAACTCGCATATCTAGACATTCAAATGGTATGGTAGTCTTACAGCGCATTTACTATCGGTCTTGACCGAAAGTTCGACACTTTGAAGTAATCCTCAACAGATAGACTTACGACCACATTACGACCAAATATGGTGTTTTGGGCAACGGGTTATCCTGCGGAATGAAACCCAATAAAATGCCAATCCAAGGTGCTCCTAACAGCAGGTGAGTAAAGTACCTATGAGAGGCTGATTTCTACACTAGGCAAATCGTTTATTAATACCGACAAAACAAAGCCTTAAACTGATATGACAGAATTTTTATTTAAAACCGGGATCCTACGAGGTTTACGAGTCCCCTTGTAAGTTGACAATTTTTCGTTGGCGTAGGCTTATGGCTACGAAAGCTATCTTGTCATGGCCACGTTTCAAACCAAGTCGCTGCGCGAAATTAATGTCAAGGAGTCATGGAGAGATCTACCTATACAGCCGACAACTCATCATTCGCATCCTTGACCATGCTGTCGCATGCATCGCAGTCAGTAAAATCGGAAATTGAAATAAGAGTAGTGAACTACATTAATGGATAATCCACAATACCATTTAAAGTGCTTGGTTGGATTGAAACGGCAGAGATCTGGTGTTAATAGAGCAAAGTATTACAAGTATGCTTCAAACTACATGTTTTGTAAGCAGATAACTTGCTCTCGGTTTTCGTAGGGAATTAGGACATTCGTCATCGCGAACTACACTCGCAGATACAGAGAGTCCTTCTGTTTGCACTTAAAGCATTGTAGCTTTGAAAACACGTTATCTTAATTCTTTCTGCAAAGTCCTATGAATTTACGTCCGTTTAGAATTTGAACATTCCACGTACAAATCCAAAGGATTTTTTTTTCATTTCCAAAAGCCGTTGACAGTAGAATCGTTCAAAATAAAAACTTGTGGTTATATAGCATCTCGATTCTGGTAGAGAAGTTACTAGGCTCAACCTCTAACTTGTGAGCGAGGTCTTTGATTAACATCTTTGAAAATGGAATCGAATAAACGGATCCCAATAGCAGGACTCAAGACCTAAAGTCTCCTTTGCTGCCATCTCTACTCCGAAAACTTTGACGCAGTTTTTCAGATCTATATTGTAGGGCTGATCTTTAAATATTTTGAAGTAGCCCATGTAAGGTACGACATGACACTGAGTAGTTTTTTGAGTGGAACGCAGTTAATCTATCTGGATAAGTTTTCCAGTTTTGTCTAGCTTAGAAGAAGAATGTCTTACGTGCGTCGAACTACTGAGCTGGAGCTCCAAGGTTCGAATCTCAGAGAAGACTAAAAGTTTTATACGACCCCAACTCTCGCGAGCGTC
Organism: Xylota sylvarum; assembly: GCA_905220385.1. Lineage (NCBI taxonomy): Eukaryota > Metazoa > Arthropoda > Insecta > Diptera > Syrphidae > Xylota > Xylota sylvarum. The sequence continues at coordinate 62,846,304 of LR999958.1, read as the reverse complement.
TGAATAAAACTGTCATGAAAATCTTCTCAAAACAAAATTTGCTTGGTTGTGAGAAGCTATTCGACCGGGGTCCCATGGACCTATGAGCTCACTAAAAATTCTCTTGTTCTACTGCCTAAAGATTGAAAGGTGCAGGAAGGTATAATAAACATTCTGTGTTGTGACTCGTGTATACCTTCATATAGTGCTATACCTTTTAAATACCACGATGAGACCTCTCTTGATCTGGGTGTGCTTCAGTTTGAGTCAAGATAGCCACTAAACCTAAACTTTATAAGTCCAACTCATATTTCTCCTATAACCCTTGATGATATAACTTTTTTTTTAAATGAGGATGACCGTATCCTTATAACAACTTTAAAACTGTAATTTCTTTAGAGTCAACACGCGCTCGGGTTAATCACAATGTTAGTTCTTTAATGTTTTCCTACCGTACTTCCATCGTTGATCACGCTTGAGTTAAACCTCTTATCGCTGTTTCCGGTTAACTTCCTACACTGCCGTAACTTAATTCATTCGTCCGTTCCGTCCATGCAACGCGAGAATGCGGTTGTCTAGGGAACAACACTCCATTGGTTGCGCGAAAACAATGATATTCGTAATTACAGTGAAGTCGCCCTCCAAAATTCAGATTCACTGATGATGATGATGACTCTATCGATGATGGTCCAAGCTCCGAGCATTAAACAGACGCCTCCACTTCGTATGCCCTTCTCAGTTGGTTCGTCATTAAAATTTAAACGGTAGCCGAGTAAAGTCCAATACCCACAGGAAGCAACCACGTCACCATCCGGATGCAGCGGGTGGCACATTGCTTGTATATCTATCAAGCAAACAATAACAATCATCATTATGGCACGGGAGCGACGACAGTGGCACAAGACCAACCGACAGTGGCTCGGCGTATCGGCGATGACAGAACCAAACGTGGCACAGGCGGCAGCAGCGGCCTCCCTTGCGTCCAATCAATTCTTAAATCACTTGTTTACACTCGACGTTCGAGTGTTTCATTCAAGCGGCGGCGGCGGTGGCGACGGACGGCATTTGGTGCGATGTAAACATTCAGCGAATAGAGTAGTGTGCCCTCCATATGGCTACAAGTGGTGGTCCTTAAAGCCAATGATTATTCGTTCGAAACAAAGCAGCAACACACAAACACAAACACATGATAACTGGGTGTAAAAAGACGATGACCTGCCTGAATAAGCGACGACGCAAGAAATGAGTAACATTTTTACGTTGCGCCTGTTGTGCTTGTTCCATGGCCATTATGCTGTTCGGGAGGCTCGCGAGAGGATAACAACAAAAGCAACAACAATGGCATCCAAACAGCAAGCCATGCTGTTGTTTTGCTGGTAAAGGACTTAATTGCTTATTCGCTTTCTTTTGTACGAGTACTGCCTGCTGATGTATATGAGTACTCGTACACCTACGAGCATGCCATAGTGGAAGTATAAATGAAGTACTAGATACGAGTACATGGGGTGGTCCGTGGCGCCGCCGCTTTCGCCACCGCCGCCGCCGGTGTGATGGGAAATGTTATACATAATGGAGCTGCGGATTTTGCTGCCTTATCTTGTGCTCAGGGAATGAATATTGTCTCTTGATGCAAATCCTTTATTTCGGATACGGAATACTATTTTTTTTTTTGTTTTGTTGTTCTGAGTTCCATTGCCACCGTCACTATGTTACCGACATAACCAACGACATCGACATTGTTAGGGGTGCGAAGGGCTTATGCTATGGAAAGTCAGAGGAAATTAGGTGGCAGCGTCTGTTGAAGCCGTGTTCTCGACGGCATGTTGTGTCGCGCTAAAGGTGGCAAATGAATTTGTTCCGCATTGTCGGTGTATGTATGTGTTTACAATTCTCTGGTTAGCTGTTAATGAGGACATTCATTGTTATTGTTATTATTGCTATTTGAGTTGCTTCCATTGCTTGGTGTTTACCGCCGCCATACTCCGGATTTCCTTTGAAAACGGTAGCACTGTTGGGTGGAAGTATGAAAGCGGGTATTAAAAAGGATTTCGACGTTGAAGTGATTTCAATTGGCATGTTTTTAGACTTGTGGGAAATTCCGGTAATAAATGTGGCAAGTCTGAAGCACTTCAATCCAGTTAAGGGTTAAACATTCAAGACATTATTTTCTGAAACAATTGCTTTGGGTTTTAATTGATTATCTTGTCCCATAGGAAGGAGGCGTGTATAAAAAGGGCTCATCCATTGTAATAGCATTTCTTTGGTATGGTGTTTGAAGTTTACCAGCTGTGATGATGATTCCTAACTATTTTGGTTAAGTTGAATACACATTCTTAATGTGTATATGTATGCAGGTGTTATCAATCTTTATACTGTGGTCAATGGTCATGATAATTGGTACTGACCTACATAGTTTACGTAGGATTGTCATTTAGTTCTTCTACTGAAGACATATGTACATACACACATACATATGTTCATGCAAGTAGTAGGAGTGTTTTTCTCACTAAGGCATTTCCTCTTGCTCCAGGCGGCTGCAGACGAATTCCCTAGATGGAATCAACGGTTGCGTCCACAATTCCAGTCTGGCAGAACTATACTTATTTGAATTCCAGGTCTATAGCGATCTCCAACACTGAGCCAGGGTGTTGGACAAAAAAGTTGGTGTCGGATGAACCTTAATGTGCCGGCGCTCATATCCCCGTAGAGGGTGAATGACTCCGGAAAATCCGGCCCCTCGTCATAGAGGTGAGTATAAAAGGGAACTGGTCCTCCAGGTTGATAATCGGTCGGATAAGGATGACTCTACTCTTGATGACCGCAGCAATGGAAATACGGACAACGACTTTCGGATCTGCACTTGGAATGGTCGAACTCTAAATAGACCGCGTAGGCAAGATGTCTTAGAAATTTTGGCACGTGAGCGAGCGTCTTATGACAATCCGCATCAAGGCTAAATTCGGCAGCATAAGTCGAATGCGCTCATGCACCCACAGAAAACAAGAACGACCACCACCAGCAAACAAACTGCAAGCACATGCAGCTAAACAAGAGGCATACAAAGCGTCGCTGCAAGAAAGGATGAGGGCTGCTCGTAAGCTCGACAAACAGAAGAGACGGGAAGAACATCGGCTTCCCCGAAAGAAGAAAAAGAAGAATGGAAGCCCGCGATCCAAGGTATTGTGAGATTATACTCCAGGAATAATGTACGGAAGTTTTATCAACAGGTAAAAAGAACAATACCCGTACAGTAGCCTGAAGAGATGAAAAAGGAAACTTCGTAGTAGTGTCACAGTTGGTACAGAAAATAAGAAAACATTTCTTCTACAGTGAAGAAGAGCAACATCCCGGCAGAAAAGTCATTCAATCTAGACGATGATAGCCAAAACTTTCGTCCGCCCGACTAAAACGAGGTGAGGATAGCAATATTTAAGCTTAAATCCAACAAGGCCACTGGACCTGACGGCTTACCAGCCGAACTGTAAAAAAGCTAGAAATGAGCTGGTAGAGAGCATACACCAACACATTTTTAAGATTTGGTCAGATGAGTGTATGCCTGACGAATGGAATCTCAGAATTGTTTGCCCTGATCTACAAGAACGCGACCCCCTCAAAAATCTGTGCAACTACTAGCGTATGCCAATAATATTGACATTATTGGGACAACAAGGCGGCCTGTTCCCGGTGCGTTCACTGGTATTGGAACGGAAGCTGCCAAAATAGGTCTAGCGATAAATGAGCACAAAATCAAGTAAACCTATGCTGTCAACAAGAAGAGGAACACACAACATCGACGAGTTGGACAGAACGTCACAATCGACAGCTATAACTTTGAGGTAGTAAGAGACTTTGTCTAACTCAGCTCTGTATAAGGTCTTGATCCGTCCCGTCTCGGCTTTATGACGCAAAAGCCTGGACTCTATCTAAAGCGGATGTAGATACTTATCCTCGTTTGTTTTGAAAGAAAGAGAAAGATTATTGGTAAAAATACTATACTAGCTGTAAGTGACATCGACCTAGAGCGAATGGACCCAGCGCAATAGAGGAAAGCTTTACCTTAGTCAGAAGGCAACCTCAGTCGACTTGGATGGATAACGTACGCAATTAAAGGTAGTTTGTTTAAGGCTAACTGGAGAGGCCAGGTTGAACTTAAACTGAAGCGCCACCGAAGTAAGTAAGTAAGTAAGAAGAAAATAAATGAATATTCATGGCAGCGTGGAACTTAAAAGAGTACTGACTAGGGCATGTGTTCTCAGCATTCCAAAAAACAAGTTAAGGTCTCCCTTGTATTCCAAATGTCACGGATTTTTGTAAGACGAAGAGAGTTATAGATCTATTAGACAGGTGACAAACTGCAAAAAAAAATCAGTCTTTAATTTCGAATCCGTTCATGTTCGGTATGTCTTGACATTAAATTGATTTTCTTTAACCTATCGTCACATGTGTAAACAATATGTTTATACATTAGTTTGCTAATCAATTTGTCGTCCAACTTTTAATTTTAATTTGCGATTATATTTTGCTGCCGATTTAAGCCGCTGCCGATACGTGCAAGCATGAACTTATAAAGATTTTATTTGGCATTTCCTGTAACACTGCAATCTAATCATGTGGAACCAGTGAACTATTTTAGAATTAAAATAAAAATTAGAGTGAACCAACTAAATATTGATAAAATACGAGTCTCCAAGAACTTTTTGATAAAAGTTTGCAAAAAAATTTAGTAAGCAATAAGAATGCAGGGGTAGACTTCCTCTGTCAGATTAGAGAAACGAGTGTTTGCAGAATTAGCTGATTAAAATATAAAATATATGTACATATGTACATATAATTACTTACATACATTTAATTGATAATAAAACAGTAAAACAAAGCGATAGAAGGCAAGAAGTGGAAAGGAGGTACCAAGAAATACTGCTTAGTGATAACATTGGATATGCATTCAGCACTGCAAATTGGAACCATATAATACAAGCACTCAAAGACTTACGAGTTCCAGGGTATCTCATTAAAATCATGATAAGCTACTTCAGATACAGAGTCTTAAACTACAACACAGACAATGAACCCAAAGAATGTAAGATCACCGGCGGAGGACCACAGAGCTCAGTGCTAGGTCGTTTACTGTGGAATGTCATGTATGAGCGGGTTATATGTACGTCTTCCAATACCGGAGATGAAAAAAATTTCGCCGACGACATTGCAGTTACCGTGACTGGCAAACTACTAGAAGAGCTGGAACAGTTAAGCAACCCCATCATAAAGACCGTACGGAACTGGTTGAATTCGGCTAGCGTCACTGTTGTGGAACACAACGGAAGCAGTTCTTATAAGTAGCAGTAAAAAGACGAAAACGATAAATATTACTGTGGGTGGCCAAAGAATAGCATCAAAGCCCCACATAAAATACCTCGAAATAGAACTAGATACAAGGCTATCCTTCAAAGAACAACTCAAGTGTGTGAGTTAAAACGCCGCGTATGCCAGCGCAGATCTGTCACGAATCATACCCAATACAGTAGGCCCTAGACACAGTCGATGATTACTTTTGGCCTGAATAATTGCGTTCATAATCCTCTATGCCCCACCAATCTGGTCGAGCACCACGACTACTAGAGCAAAAGGTATGTGGACGCATGTGCTTATACCACAAATTCATCAATGGATAGAGAGACAGCATATTGAAGTAGGGTTTCCCCTGAAACAGTTCCTGACAGGTCATAAATTCGCATACCTGCATAAATTCAAACATGACAACAGCGCTTACTTCCCTGAATGAGTTGACTGCATTGAAAACGCCGAACATGTGTTTTTCCAATACCCACGGTTTCAAGACCAGAGGGAAACATTGAGAAAAAAAACTACATAGGTGTGGCACCAACCCTTGAAAACATAGTTTGCGAAATGCTTAAAAGCCAAAACGCTTGGGATGCAGTGGTGGAATGACAACTAAGTCAGAAAACCCCTTACAAAGAAATGCCAAGAAGGCGCTACCGTAGGGAGAAAGGTTAAGAAGGGAAATGGGGTTAGTGGATGAAAATCCCACACTATTACTGGGAACTGGACCAATTTCGTATTTCGAAAATTTTCACCTCCCCGCGAAAAAAAAGTGTGCGACATGTCATCATAAATTGTTGGTGAGAGTAGTTCCGTCGATTTTTTTACATGCCTCCCCCTGTAAATGGGAATTAAAACATTTAAATCACACATTACACCTGTGTATCGAAATAAATGGCATCCACTTAGTCTAATACCTTGGTAGTCTAGGTAGTCTTAAGACATTGTAGCTGATGCGCAAGGACTACAGATCCCTATCCCGCATCCCTATCGCACCAACTGAGGCAAATATTCACCATGCCACAGTGTGCGATGCAGCAATTAGTTACTAGATGAAGTGAACCTTATTACTGGTGGAACGGCACAAGTGCCTTTAGATCGCAGTGATCAATGCTGAGGACAATAGTAGAGCATCTATTCTCTCTATACACGAACAAGATCTTCCTGAGACATATCCCGGCAATGACGCTATACGAATTACACGAACCATGCAGGCAGATATGCGACAATAAAGCAACTGGACACGATGGTATCTCAAATATGACAGGTTAAGCGACCGGCCTATAAAAACATGTATCATGTATCGGCCAATATGTCTACTGGAGACAATAGGAAAGATCCTAGAGCATATCATATACGGCAGACTGATCCAGTGGCAGAGAATAGACAACCTTTGTAAGTCGATCAGTATGGTTTCAGAAAATCGCGTTTCACCCTCAATGTTATAAAGGCGATAGTAGATACAGCAGCTGAACATCGATAATGGCGATGGGGCAGAAAGCAATACTGCGCAGTTATAACGCTGGGTAGTATTCGCCGTGAATGAATTGCTCGCCAAGAGCAAGAGTCTGCCGGCCTAGAACTAGCTAACAACACAAGACCTGTATATGCCAGGATGATCCTGCTATCCAGCGTGGTAAGCTCAAACCTGTTTAGACTTACAACGAGGGAAACAAGAAGGCGCAGGCGCTGTACAATCAGAATATTAAGAAGTTTCCGCTTTGCCCTCCAACTTCAGTGTTCATAATCGGGTATCTAAGAATCTGCAGAAAACTTTCAATCACATTGACCATATTGATATGAACTAGCGTTTCAGAGGTTCTCTTCCCAACATCCCAAATAGGTGCGTAGGCAAAAACTTACTGGAACTACTTTATAGTAGGTAGCACACGCTTTGAATGCAGACGTGGCCACCCCTGCAGAGGATAGAAGCGAACTTGAGTCCTAATACCGTACTAATATGAGAGAAATCTATTGTAATGAGGGTAGTGACAAAAGCAAAGTCATCAACACACTGGAACTTAAAAAAATGCTGGCACTTAACAAACTGATAGCTAGCTTAACAGTTATCCCTATTAGAAACCTGGCGCCGTTTAAAATTGAGCACAATAGAAGCAGTCTATCTGGTGTCCTTGCTGGTGGTTTAGTTTCTCTTGACAGATTAAAAGATACTTGATCGGCAAAAATTCTGATAGTCTGTTTTGAGGTTTAGTCCTTTGACGTTAAATTTTCTCACAACCTTGGTTGAGAAATGGGTAGTTACCCATTGTCCAGGATATCTGCATTCGGTCAACAACTAGCTGGTGTTCCAAATCTTTCCTTATCGGAATATTTAAACATCCAAAACACTAGAAGAGTAAAGGACATAGTTGAGAGATGTAAAGACGCACAAAGCTCAAGACTTCATTCCATACCTAGAATCCATACTGAAAGGTATGCTGCATTGTTAATGATCATATTTACAGAACTAATAGCAACACACTCACAAATGAGAAGCTAGAAAACTATGCCGAATGTTTACTTTATCTCAACATTGCGAGGTCCAAATCCTTAACGACTAGGTGATTGTTTGGTTTTTACAGCCTGCATAATTCCAGTGATTTTGGGAAGAAATAATTGTTAATTTCAAATAGGTAGTTTACTCCTAGAGTTTGAGAGTAAAACCCAGATATTGCACCGGCATTCATATTGAAATCTTGTGGGCTAAATCATTGCTTTAGGCATATACTTAGATGATGTATCCTTTGGCAAATTTCTGCATAGTCCTACCCATGTTCAATAGGTTTTGACTGCCTGTTTACTGACCCTTACCAATACAAAATGCTAACATTGCCACATGATGCTGATCAGTCAGATAGTTGCCAACTGTGTATTATACAAATATCCAGGATAATTACATATGTCGTTGGCACAGGCCATCATTTTTAAGTCAGTTTCTTACATCTAGAATCTGTACCACCTCATATAAGCAAAGTGTATCATTCATCGTTTTCCACATTTCTTTTATCCGATCCAATGTATAACAACACACGGAAGCATGGTCCTGGCCAGTACTTACTTAAATAAATATATATACATGTTAAAACTGTGGCGTACTCGGATACTGTGCATTATCCTCGATGACCAATAAAGTAATGCGTTTAGAGTATAGTTTATTAACTTTAAAATGATCATCTCAAAACACCTGCAACTATCAGTGCGTTTGCCTGTATTCTGATGAGTCATTCAATAAGCGTCATCTATTTAATTTTAAATATGTTGCAAAGGTAAATAATTCCGGTTGTGTAGTCATGTAACTCGTAGACTTCCCTTTATAGCATAATAGACTATCTACCTACAAGCCTTTTTATAGCCACTATCCTTTTATATATACCTATAGAGTTCATGCTAGATGCCAATCAAGTTTCACTACAAAGGCTGCATTCCTTCTTGTGAAATGTTATCCAACTATGTAAGTAGTAAGTGAAACTGACACCACGCTGCACCTGTTTCGTGCAGAGTTTTAAAATACACCTGCTGTAAGGGTGCAGCAAATAACCCCTGAATTTTAAATATTCCAAGGGTCGTCTTGCAGGGGTCTGCACTTTAAGTTAAATTAATAAGTTACGCCATGGCGTTGGTATTAAAAGTCGAAAGGCAGAATAGCCCCATCACACGCCACTGGAGAGACAGAACCCCTACTGTCAGTAATGCAAACAATAGAGTCCACTATCCAAGGGAACAAACGTCTTATTTGAAAATTGCCAGACAAAGTTATAACTGATGGAGAGATGAATTAAAATTCGAAATATTACTCATCAACTTTCGAGTGGGCGGTGGGGAGACTCGAAACAACATTCCGCAAACCGAAAAAGAGGAACGGGACACGGAAGGGTGTTTGTCGAGTTTCTCCATTGAAATTAATTTCACGACCACCACCTATGTAGCTATTTATTACCCCAACTTGTGGCGACCCTAATTTGAAAAGTAAATTTACCGTATCGCATTTGTGGACACACATCGTTGATATTTGCACCCGTGCAAAGAGAACCTAATCAGCGAATCAAATATGCGTGCGTGTGCATTTTACTTATGCACGTTAAGAACTAATTAATTTACAATCACCTAAATCGCCTGACGGATGCAATCACTCATCGTCTCTGGATGTTTAATTTATGATAGGCATGAGCTTATGTAATGGAGTGAACTGCTGCAGGGATGCTGACACTGACGAATGCAAATTCGTCGGCGACTCTCTGCCTAGTGCCTGCCATCGCGGCAAGTGCCAACACTGGATCGAGAAAATTTATATCTATAATAGGACTGGGTTGGGTGCTGGTTGCTGGTTGCACGATGTACGACTAGGATGCCTGTGTGTCACTACACAGTATCCCGATGTGTGCACATGGTGATGTGTTGTTCCCTGCAACCATATGTCTGTCGGCGGACAGAAGATGTTCCTTCGCGTGTCAGGAGCAATTTAAACAAAAATATTTAACATTGGTATAATAATAGATACACGCCGAGTGGTGGTTGCGGTTACACATTACCCACGTCAAAAACATTACGCTTTTGAATTTGAGATACCAAGTAGGAAGAGAGACAGAGTTCCCATCCAAGTGGATTGAGTTTGAGTATGAGTTGAAAACTACACCTCTTATTGTGATGTAGGTGGGAGAGATATTTATAGGCAATGTGATATGATAGCTTGTCGGAATTTTCCCTTTGAGATGCGGTTACAAAATTTGTCGGCCCACAAGTATGCGGTGTGGGATTATTCTTAAAGAGGAGCAATTAGATGTGTGGTATGGTTATACCTACATATATGTATGTACGTAGGTACATTTTTGTGGGGAAAATTGACGGTGGCCAACAGGTCGTGAAATATATACATATGTTAGTCAAGTACATAAGTCTTGTGATGATAGTGCATAACAGTGATAGCAAATTGTAAAAGGTGATGACTTGTTAGAGCGTAGATTGCTTTAGTATCTTAATGACTGTAGCCACGTGATTGCGGCGTTATAATGGGACTTATGGTAGTAAAACCTTTTTTCTCCTTGTAACTGTGTGAGATTATGGTGGTACCTTTCTTAGATATAGCAGTGTAGAGATATAAATCGACCTTATTCCTTAGTACAGTGGATTGTTTTCCAGATTATATGATATCACTGCATTCAATAGGCATTCACCTAATGTAGCCTTCCTGATGTTGGCGAATGCAGGGCCCATGCGTAGAGTGTGACTAAGTGACTAATGATCTCGTCTTCCTCTTCGTCCCTACAACTTCTACAGAAGTCGTTGTAGCGAATGACCAATCTTTGAGCACGCTTTCAGTCTAATTTGTTAGTTTATTGAGAGCCGACTGCATGACATCGGCCAGTGTCTGCGGGTATTTTCCTGTTACTAGTCTTACTAGACGAAATAGGTGATAACTTTGCATTCAGGTTTTTCTATTTTCAAAAATGCTTCGTTGAACACTTGATTTCATAGTAGTGGAGACAATATTCTCCCTTGGGAATAAGTAGTGGAGACAATATTCTCGGTGTGCACATCGTTTGACAGTGCTGCTTTCGAAGGATGCAGTGATTACCCTGCGTTTAGCTCTACAAAGCAATGAGATTTAAATCCGAGACAATCAATTCGAGAACAGCAGTCCGTAAAACCTAGCTTTCGCTTAACTCGATAGAGTGTAGCGCTATTGTTTTCTACATAGATATTCAAGCTGCGATAAAAGCCTTATTATTATTATTTGAAGACGGGGTATGTTGCATTGCGACCTGTTGGCCTATTGTGCCCCCAGCTAAAACATTGGAGAGTTACATGCTCTCATTAGAGTTCCCCTCACATTTGGATTCCTTTCGGAATCATTTTCAGGGTTATATACTCTTACTACGCCTTGGCGGAAGAAATGCGTCCTAGAGCACTCTCTCGAATCTAGTTTCCTTTAAGAATCTACGGATGAGAGTTGGCTCTAGTGATGGTATTTCCTCATCTGATAATTGGTACTTGCCCAAATATTTCAGTTTTTTGTAGGTCAGATCCCAGTGCATGTTCTGAGATTTCACAGGACTCATCGCAGAATCTGCAAAGACCTTCTTCAGATATACTTACTTCCCTTAGGTGCTTCTTGAGTTTGCAATGCTGCGTTAGGATGTTCGTTAGGAAACGAAGGTTATTCTTGCTCATGCTAATACAAACATACATGCTTCGAATCTTTTGCGGGTACTTTACCTTAGAAATTTCTTGGCTTGGCTCATGCTCTGAGTGTTATCCTAGGTTCTTGCCCTATTTTCCCTCTTCCTGAATTCTTTTTTAAGGATATGATCCTCTATTCCGCAGAATGGTTCAGGATCTATGAAGGTTTCTGATGCTCCCTTTCTTGCTAGGGAGTCGGCCATTCCATTACCCTCTATTCCTACTTACATGGCCACGTATCCAACAGAGGGTCAGATAAAAGCCATGGAATAGCCAATAATTCGATCCAAATTGGTAAAGCAATGCCGGATGTCTGATCGTGATCGCTGTTCTATGCGACGTACATATCTCTATGCTGGGTTCCAGGTCACAGGGCTTGGCAATTGCAAAGCGGACGAGCAAGCTAAGGAGGGCGCAGACCGGAACCTTCTTGAAAATAGAGAGAACTGCTATCATTTATTAAATCGATAAAACTCCAATTAGATACCGCAGCCATTAGAATGACAAACATTTTGTGGAACTATATCACCACATGCCTCTCTTCTAAACGAATCTGACTAGAGCTGGATTGTAAAAAAACAGTGGACTTATTTCCGTCAATAGGACAAACCTAAAACAGATAGTTGGTGCCCTCACGAGGCACTGTCTGGTAAGCAGACATGCCAGAAGGTATGGTGCTCCCTTCAACGATTTTTGTAGAAGTTGTAGAAAAGAGGAAAATGAGGAAACCGTGTCACATCTTCTATGTACCTGTCCTGCACTGCGGTTTTGAGAAGGAAACCCTAGTCCACTTCCTCAGTTTGCAACTGAAAAGCAGAAGTAATCCTGCATACCATTTCGAAAAAGCTTAAATCGAATTCTATTCCTCGCGAAGCTCTGACAGCTCTAGCACAATAGTTGCAACTTGAGCTAAGCGGTTGTAGTGAAAACTGGGAACAATGAAATGACACATTTGGGAAACAGTCAGTCAGAAGCATTTTCGGTCAATACATAATGGATAGAGAGTCCATTTAGAATTTTTGTAGAGCCACCAGAGGTTTTGTGAATGGTCTTCACAAAAACGAATAAATATATATGGACGGCACTAGGGTAGAAGGCTCCGTGGTATTTTCAATAGCATACCGGGTCATCGGTATACAGCACTTTAGCTTTAGCTCAGAACAACTTCGTGAATGCTAACTTCGAAGTATTTTCCAGATCTTGGCAGTGAATTTAAAGCCAGGAGGACACGGTCCAATATAGGAATAGCTGTTTTATTGACAACTCCTCTAGGGGTGAAGAAAGAAAGAAAAAGTCTTAGGTTGTAGGTTGTATAGAGTAATAAGGTCGTCCACTGAAATTATTCAAAAGAAATGCCTTTATATATATTGTTTTTTTTTATATATTAAAATGCATGCCCTGATTTTATCTTCGTCGGCCTTGAAGATCAACGTGTAGATCCTGGTATAGAGCCCCTGGATACAGTTATTATAGTTAATGCAGGGCGCTTGTATCAGTACGACTGTCGTCGTTGATTACGTAATTAATCAAGCACGGCGTCGCAGTCCTACTGTAATGCAGGTTTATATGTATCGCTTCCATCATCATGGGGTTCTTCCTCCTCTGCTCCCTTGGTCATTACCTTTAACATGACCTTCTCCATGCTGTGTCGCACCATTCCCTTGGTCTTTTTAAGAAATGAAAGCGATTCCCGATGTAGGTTTAGCAAGAAGTGCTGGCAGAACTGCCTTCCGAGTCATGTCTTCAGCACTCTTCAAGTGTTTGCCTTCATCTCCTTGTTTTGCTGAGGAATTCTACAGACCACACGCAACGACTTTGCGGCCTCCATCCCTTATAGCGCCATCGTATTGAAGTTGAAGACCCTCTGTGGAAGACATCTATGCTGAAGTAAGACTTCCCTTGTAAGCTTTCGCTCAACGAATAGTTATGAAAAACTAGACCGTGGGCCCCATATGGACATGGTCGATTCTGTGATTTGGAGTTACTTAGAGGGAACGAAATAGCATTCTGGGTAAAGTGTATTTTTTTTTTGTAAGAAAGGTGGAAGGCATTGAAAACTTGTATGTGCTACTAAAACTACCTCTAGTCCCAAGCCCCAAATTGAAGCAGATTCTAGTAGAGTTATTTTCCTGCATCGTCGAAAATAGCCTTGGTACGAACGTTTAATATCTTCTTAATTGTATCTATCTATCTAACTTAATGGTTTCTAGTGAAATTGAAGAATTAAAACTTAAAACCGCCAACCTATGTACATATGAGGTCTTTCGATGTATCAGATCCATAAGTTACATACTAAGGCGGTATGTTAATTTTAGGGCTTAGTACAAGCCCAAACTTAAATTCTGGACTTATAACTAACAAACTTCCTTAAAACTAACAAGTTAGTTAGTTTTCTTTAGTAAGTTCACATAGTCTTACCCTCAAATCTTATAGTTTGTCCAAGATAACATACATATATACATATGTATGTATATCTGTATGTCTATAAATCTGTGCCACCTTCCCCAGAAATCGATTTATTTGGGCCACATTAGTCTACATATCTATCTATTTCCATATACACTTTACTCCTACTAATACGTTTCGTATAAAAGTCTAATCGATCTTACGCGCGGTCGAGTGTGTATCAAATATGTAGTTTTCTGCAATAAATGTCACAAAATGACATATTCACGGTCATAAAAGTGTCCATCCAGTGAAGTCGTAAAACGCCTGCATATCGAAATAAAAATAAATCTACCCCAGCTCTGGCGCTTTTCCCCCCGCCGCCCGGCACATTCCAATGATGAACAAATTTCTATTACAACTTAACCCAGCATTAAACTAATTTCCATTATTCACTCAATGCATTCTAATACACAAATTTACATTTAAGACGAACGGTGTCGACCGACTTTCCTAATCAACTTTCAATTCTTCTGTCATTGCAGGTCATAAACACAATCGTAAAAGTCAACTAGAAGACAACAACGTCCACAATAACGCCCAAGCATATACGGGCAGCCAAAAAAGCAATAAATTGCACACACAAAAATAAAAGAACACCTAAAGGATACAAGGGCAGCATCAACCGTCAAACATCAAACACACGCTCTGGCCCCCCTCCCAAGGCAGGCCACCGAAACAGAGAGAGACAGATCAAATCTTAATATCACTCAACGCGGTGACATTAAAAATAACATAATCTAGCGGTAGGAGTGAAAATCAACATCCGCACAAATTCAAAAAACCAAAAAAAAAAAAAAACGAAAAAGAGACAACTTTGACACGGCACCATAAATGTTGAAATAATAACGTGTGATGTCGTCTTTGAAAGAATACTGCAACGGTTCCTTCGTTCCAGCAGCTGACAAGACACAAGAACTCTTTCTATCTTCACGTCTATCTAAACAAATGTAATGCAGCACAACCCCACACTCAGAGGGCCCCTCTCTCAAAAGACAACACACGCTTTCAACTCAAAATTGCCCGTTTACGTGCCAATCATAAAGCTTATAAATAGGCCTTTACACACCCGGTCTATGTAATAATATTTACGCGCAAACCAAACACTAAAACCCCGAAACCAAAAGTGAAAGTAGTTTGGGAAAAAAATATACAAATCGATCGTCAGCTTCCGCAGATACATTGTTCCATAGATACACACAGTGTTTATTATCATTGTGTTTTCAAAAAGATACTGAGCCCCTCGTTTCCAATTGGGTTGATTGCGCTCGCCGACCGTTTGTCATTTATTCAAAATAATAAACATCCCGGGAAACACAGGAAGAAGTGAGTAATAAAAATAAAGGGCAAGCTCTACGCTACGCCGAGGACGAAGGCAAAGAAATAGTCAAATAGCCAACCCTCTCACAGCGGAGTGTGCGCCTGCAGTTGGCTACATACACGACGGCAACAGTCACGTGAGAGCAACAACAAATCACCAGAACCGCGGTGGTGGACGCACGATACTCGCTTGTCTTTCAACCAACTGCCGGCATACTAGTTTTAGTGTTATCCCCAACAACATCATCGTGTCATAGTCTTCGTGTCTTCGCGGGCATAGCACGTCAGTGGTCCCTTCTATCCAAAAGTACTCGTAGGTACTATAAAAATTTCCACCCCAACGCGAAACACTTTTCCGTTCCGTGAAAACAAGTAGAAAAGAGAAAAATCACTGTTGGACCGATACGCGATTTTGATTAGGGCGCGCTGCCCGAAACCATTCTTCACACGAATCTCTGCAAAGCATACGAAAACACAAGTCTTGCCGGCTCTCGTAGTTGTGGAACAAGCACTCGAACAAGCAGTGAAACAAGACAAATTGTTGAACATTTTTCGGGCAAAAGAAATTTCAATCTATCGCCCGCTGCCAACCCGAACAGAGATACATTTCTCTCCATCTGCGGGTGTGTTCTGTTCTGTTGCCTCGTAGTACTCTCGACGACTCGTGCTGGAGATATCATTCAAGAAAACTGCCAAATAAATACGATACGCGTTGTGGCACTGTCTATCTGTCGGTTGAGAACGAGAACGGTCGCATTTATATTTTTATTTTTGATATATCGACATCCTTAATTCGAATGCACGGAGAAATTAATTGCGCATGAAAGTCGAACTAATTAATGTGTAACATATGAGAGAGTCCAAGTCCAGGGCGGATAAAAATGTTTCCATTTTTTGACATCACGGCGTGGAATAGTTTGTCTTTTGAGCTGCCAACGTATTCGTCGTCTTCGTCGTCGTTGTCGTAGTTGTCGTAGTTGTCGCTGTTGGTTAACTAACGAGTACGGTAGTTCGTGTGTGATTTTTCGTTACGTTCTGCTTTTTCTGGTATCGCAGCAGATATTAAAGTATCTTTTCTACGTGATAGATAAATTTGCGGCGCGGCATATCTATCACTACCTCCCCCTTCCGTGAGTGCGTGTGTGTGTGATCATAATTTCGAGAATCTCTTCGCGTTAAGGACTCCGCAAAATGAGTGGTGTTATCAGAGAGTGTTGAGAGTGTCAAAAGTGGAAATTTAATTAGAACGCATATTTGCGCGTGTGAGTAGTGGAATAGTGGAAAATTGATCTAATTAGATTAGTGAGGTTGTGGCTGAAGATAGGCAGGAAATTGTTCTAAATAAGTGCTTAAAAGTATCTCTGAGAAGTGAAAATGCAAAGTTCAAATATTTTAAAGATGGCAAGCTGGGCGCGGATATCAACAATTGGATTACTTCTGCTGCTGGCGTCGTACTGTGGTGAGTTTTATTTTATTTTTCTAAAATATCTTTGATGTTGAATAAGAAGGCTATTATTCAGATAGGAAACTTATTTATGGAGAGTCGAATATACGAAAAAACGGAAGCCCTTGACCTTGAAGAACCGACTTTCATTCTAAAATGTATGGAGTTTTTCTTCCCATTCGAAAACTATCTGCATTTTGAATTTGATTGTAAGGCCAATTTTACAAACTTCAGGATCGTATTGCTAGTTTTGAAGAATTATTTTCTTATTGAAAGTATGGTATTTATGTTTATAAATATAAAGTTAATAGGGTTTTTGACTAAAAACATATGTTTTTTCACAGATAGTGCTAAACCCATTTAGTAAGTCTGCTAAATAGCACTGCTCCCAACAATTTGGTTGCTGTGGTCAGGAATTAAAGTTCATAATTATTTCCTTTCTTATGCGGTTCAAAATTGCTCTTTGCAAACTATTCGCTGCATGTCCAAAATACTAGCGCTAGTCCATATAGAAACCTGGTCCTAGGATCTTTACAGCTTAATGCCGGGTCCGCAAAACTCAGTAACATGGGCATAATTTGTATACACTATTCTAAAGGTATATTAAGCTTGATACATAGTAGGTTGGTATGTATGTATGCAATGTAGAGTTATGAGTTTTTTATAAGGCAATAGGCACCATAGTGGGCCCATCGCGATTCTTAGAATATCATTGCATCTCTTCAATGCATTTGATCTCTTTACAAAATTTTACTACATATCTCGAAACAATTTTTCCCAGATCCAACTTCCCCAAAAATGTCAAAGATATACTTTCCTAGGTGTTTAAGTCTACTTCGAGCTCTGCCTTGGTATTCATAGAATATATGTGTGATGTCCTCTGAAGTGTGAATGTCACTGCAGTATCTGTATACTTATATCCGTATTTGACAATACTAATCTCATGGCATGCCTCCTTAGAAGGAGATGACTAGAGAGAATCCCTACCGCTATTCTTAACTGCAACCTGCTTGATTTCTTTATTTCCGCAGTTTTTTTTTCGATCTAACAAGGCCTTTGACATCCTATTTCCTCCTGGGTTCAACCATTGCAGGTTAGCCATATTGATGATCCCATCGAGGATAATCTTCTTTCTCCTCTAAATCGCAGTTTCCAGGTAGGTACCCAGCAGCATTTGACACGGTTCTGCGTACACATGCAAAGCCCTGAGCATTGTGCGGCAATTCCTGACTAATTCAGATTTTATGATGTTGGATTCTAACGTATTAAGCGCAGCCTGACTATTAATGTAGATGGCGATATTTTTTTGTTAGATATTGACCCCATCTCTAGTACTTCCGCAGCTAGAACCTCTAATTGGAATACACTGCATGTATCTGGAAGTCTCTGAGCCGCTTGCAGGTTTAAGTCTCTAGAATATACATACATATATCTGAGCCTATACCCTCACTGGTTTGGAACTATTTGTGTAAGTTGCAAGTCTCACTTTGTTGAGAGAGCGTACTTTCCTATGCCAATTCGCGCTTTCTGGGTATATTACTTCGTACGGTGTATCGAAGTCGAGAGTACCGAGGATGTCATACGATTAATAAGGAAAATCGAGAAGTGATTCCCTAAGAGTGCAGCTATGTCCATCGTTGTTGGACTTGAAGAGCCCAACGTTAGTGAACCGAAGAGCACTGTTACGCGCCTGCAGTTTAATTTGTAGGTAAAGTGGTAAAAGATACAGAAACATCTCGACTGCAGCCTTGGATGTAGTACGTAGAGGACAGGTTATGGTAATGCAGGGTGCTCTTTGCATCCTGGTCAATGTATCCCCTAAATTTTTCTTTATCGTGGCCTTGCACCATACGTAAGATTGGGTCTGACTATTATTATATAGTAATATATCATTACTGGTTTCAGGCTCCACTTATTCTCTGCTGTTTTCTTGCAAATAAAGAGAGCGTTATAAGCCTTGTGGACTCCTTCCCGTATGTTAAGTTTGTTTAGTTTCTCTAACCCAGTTCTCAAGACTGTTAAGAGGTAATTCCATCATTTTACTTAGTGTGTCTAGAAATTTTCTCTCAACTAAAATTTATACGTCATCCACATACGCAGTAATGCCTATTCCTGTGTTAGTTAATTTCTTAAATATGCTATCAATGACTAGAACCCAGAGAAGGGGGAATATAATGCCGTCCTGAGGGGTTCCTCTGGTAATGGATTTTCTTAATTAAACAATAACCAAGAGTGGAATTGATGTTTCTTCAGATGAGCATTTTGAAAATCCAGTTGGTGATGCTACGCTCGACGTTGCGTTTCTAAGCGCTTTTACTGTCCTCCTCCTTTCTGTTAAGCGTATGCCCAAACGCTCTACATGACCCAACCATCTTAGTCGTTTCGTTGTATTCGAACTCTTCTGACTAGGTCGATGTCGGTATATAGCTCGTACAGCTCATGATTGCATCTTCTTCTCCACTCTCCGTCTATGCAGATGGGACCAAAAATCACCCGAAGTATTTTTCGCTCATAACAACCGCGAGCCTCCCTCACCCATTCTTGAGATAATCCATGGATCTGCATCGTAGAGTAGGACTGGGATGATCGGGGTCTTATATATGGCTACTTTAGTTATTCCAGAGAGGGCTTTGCTCCACAATTGCCTTCCAAGGCCAAGGAAGCATCGAATGGTAAGAGTCAATCTGGGTTTGATTTCAACGCTGGTTGCATTGTCTGAATTTATAGCGGATCGTAGGTAAACAAAGTCCTTAACTACCTCAAAGTTATATCTGTCGAGAAGACGTTCTGTGGGCGTTGTTGTATGTCCTCTTTTGTTAACAGCATGTACTTTGTTGTGTCCTCATTAACCGTTAAACCCATCTTAGCCGGTTCCGTCTCAATGGTCACAAAAGCTCGCAGACATCACGGTTTGTTCTTCCGATTAAGTCAATATCATCCGCATATGCGAGCATTTGTACGGACTTTTGAAAAATTGTCCCTCTGATGTTGGCGTGTGAGTTCGCACAATTCTTTCAAGAACGATGTTGAAGAAATCGCATTAAACCGTGTCGCACTGTCAGAAACCTTTCTGATATCAAAGGTCTTGGTGAGGTCTTTACCGACTTGAAGGAGCAGCGTGCATTCTTCATCGTCATCCTGCGCAACCGGACGAGTTTGTCACGGATGCCAAAACTAGACAAAGATCTATATAGCTCTTCTCTATAGATGCTGTATTAGGCGGCCTTGAAATCGATAAAAAGGTGGTGAGCATGGATTTAAACTTCCTGGGTTTTTACCAAGATCTGCCGTAGTGTGAAAATTTGGTCGATGATGCACTTTCCTGGTCTAAAACCACACCAATCAGATTGCTAACAAAAGGTTTTAAGCGTCATCTGATCTTAACAGAATAACAGGTTAGATCATGTAGGCGACGTTGAGGAGACTTATTCCTCTAAAGTTGGGGCAGTTTAGAGGATGTCCTTTCTTGAAGTTCGGGCAAACAATGCTGAGGTTCCATTCATCGGGCATACTTTCGTCCGACCATATTTTGCAAATGAGTTGCTGCATGCTCCTTACCAAGTCATCCCCCGCTGCTTTCAATAGCTCTGCAGTTGAGTCATCAGCCCCACCAACTTTATTGGATTTCAGCTTAGATATCGCGATCTTAATTAAGTCCAGGTCAGATGGACGGAAATGTTGGTTATCATCGTCCAGATTGAATGTTTCATTTTGTTTGACGAATTTTAGTCATCGTCGCCGATATACAGCCTGCAGAAGTGATCTTTCCATATCCTCCACATTGACTGCGATTCTACTACTAGGTTTCCTTGCTCGACCCTGCAGGCTATAGTTCTGACTTTTTGGCCTTGACATATCCTGCATTTCACCTCCTGCTAAGACTTCCGAACCTCACCCCTGCAATAGTATCTCTCTATTTTCTTAATCGCGCGCTTCTCATGCCCCTTCTTTTCCCTTCTGAGAAGCTGGTATTCATTCCTTCTCTTCTACTCGTAGAGCTCGCAAACCGCTCTGGTCCTTCTGTACAGCGCCGCTTTGAATGCCATTTGTTTTTCTACATGTACTTGCCGATATTATTCGTCGAACCAGGGGTTTTGTTGTGGTGGCGGAGAGAAATCACTGCCACTGGTCTTTAGTACTTGATGCTGGCGGCATAGGACCCCTTAAGAGATTAAGGGACACTCGATCGGAAAAGGCTCCGGCGATTTCCTGCGATTGTAGCTTTTCGACGTTAAACTTTCTCATAGTATTTTCTTGTCTCGCGATGTACTAGATATCCGCATTCGTACTTTGGCTACAACAAGGTAGTGGTCCGAGTCGATGTTCACTCCTCGGAACGTTCGGACATATTTAAATAAAACACAGAATAATTGATTGAATAATCGGGCTGAAATTTATCCCAGGTGTAGTACACATATTAGATTTAAGTATGGAATTCGATTTCGTTCATATGAACACCGCGACCACGTTTGCAGCGATCGATTTTTTGGAGCCAATTTTCTACCACTTTTACACACATATCGACCGGAATTTTGGCAAACAGCTGTGTGGAATGTGGCATGTGGCACCATCTTGTTGGAAACACTGATGTCCAGTCACAAGATCACTTTTTGTCGATGCAGTGTAGTTTCTTGTGGCACTCATCCCATATTTTGCTCATTGACAAATACAGTCTGCCAAAAATTAGCTTCATCGCTGAAGATGATTTTGCGATAAAATTCAGGATTTTTTTTAAACTTTTGCAGAACCCAATCGAAGTAGTTTCAGCACTTCAAATGATCAAGAGCCTTCAGTTCTTAAATTAATTTGATCTTGTAAGGGTATAGGTCAAAATCTTAACGGAAAATTGGCCACAATGCGGACTGAGAGATTCCCATTTCCTGTGAAAGGCGCGGCGTGGACTCGACTGATTTGGCTCATTTTGAACTGAAGCACTTACGGCTGCGATATTTTTGGTGTTTCGACCGGTGCGTTGTTTCACTGGCACAGAAACATTCGATAGTGAATACATATGTTGACTCGAATTTATGCACTATAGCACACAGCCTGTCTGCTGGAACGATTATTACTACCGAACATTGAAGTAATCGCTCCTAAAGTTGCTATAATCGACTCAGAATTTCGGTAGTAATTTTTAATAATTTCCAAAGTTGTTCGTTCATAAACTTCAACACGATAAAAATGTAAACCTTGACTGACGTTCTGACATTGACAGATCATGAAATTCAAGGTTCAAGGGTACGTTTGTATTAAAATACAAAATTGTTATTGAAAACTCTTTATTTTTTTGTAGATTCTCCGTATATTCTCGACCCTCCTTTGGCGGTTTTTTTTTATTCTTTGTTTTTTTTTTTTGGTAATTCTTCATAAAACTACAACACAACAACCAAATCCGTAATGAAATAGCCGCGTATGTCGAGTGTATGTGGGGAGATGCAATTCGTGCGTTATCCACGATACAGTGAATCTTGTTCACATTGCCTACATGTGAAGGGTTCACTTCAGCGGATTGCACGATGCAAACTTTTCATTTTTAGTGAATCATTCCCCCGACAGGTTCCACGATAGGGGTGATAGCTTGTTACAGTTTTTTTTATACTTTTTTGACATTCCTACCAATTAGTCTCCTTGGATTTAGATCCCAACTTTTCAATAAAAGATTGGGAACCATTGCAGCAACATCAATGTCGCCTTGAACACGACATATAATGTTTCGAAATCCGTTAAGTGGTTCTCAAATTAAACTCGAATTAAAAAGTTATTGTCTTGACTTTATCTCCTTTCTTAATAACAGACAAGACTTCGGTCTAGCTGAACTTCGAATGGCTTCCACGCTTAGATACTACTCTAGTTAAACCTTGATTATTACTTTGCTCTTGCTGTTGATCACCTCACTGGAGCATACCTCTTTTGTCAAAGTTGGCTTGGATAAGTCTCGTTTGATGAATCAAGGCGTCTCGAACCTGCTTTTGTGCCAAAAAAAAACTTCGAAACGTGTACCTTTTTATAAGCTTACAAGTTGTTCGAATCGATTCTAATGAAAAAATCCTGCAAATTTTGTATCTTAGTGGGTAATATGACGTTAAAACAAAAATAGAGGCCGACTTTTATCGTCCACAGTAATCCTGCTATCATTCCTAATAACATATATAATTGCTGCCTTTTCCATGGGTGTCTGACTTGGTTTCTACTAAACGGACTATTTAGTTACAAACAATTTCATTCATGTGTAGAATTTATTGAATGTACGTATCCTGCGGTTCTGTGGCTTCCTTCTTGAACCAAGATTTTTGATATTGTAAGTAAATGGAAAGGATTACCACAATCCTCGATGGAGTGAGTAGAAATAGTTTCATTTTCCTTCAATGCCGTAAAGGATGTTGTGAATCTTGCATAATGTCTCATTTTTTGTTATCAAAACCCAGGGGATCCTAGACAAACAAAACCCTTTACCGCGTATGTATCCTAATCAAACTTACACTTACCATGTTGTTCTAAGATACCCCAGTACATAAAATTGTAATTGCGTTTCTTTAGCAAGCGTCAATAGGTCCCTTTCATCTATGAAAAGTTAATTGTATTCAGTAAGTTATTGAATGTAAGTTCTCCCCCATTGCATATCCAAATAGCCCACAGCTGTGTGTATATTCCATCGATGATGGGTCGCTCCACCACTATGGTACATCCCTTAGAGATCCGTTTAAGTCCACTTCAGCAACAAGTCAATACCCCAAGGGTTCATTTAACTCTCTATCACAAAGATGCTTGTTATTGTGCCTCCGGTTTCAATTCATGACGGTCTTACTGCAAAGAGAAGCTGTTGCCTTCTCTCTCTCTGCACAGGTTACACGTTACACAGGTATCCTTAGCACTCACCCTGTACGGCTTAAAAATTCATTTACTCGTCTCAGTGCCTTCCGTGAATGTGCATGGCATGTGTGAATTGCTTTTCCATAAATATATAATTTACATGTGTTGACATCCTTTTGAATGGGATTCCTTTTGAAATTAACTGCGGTTTTGAGTACCACGTGCTTTTCTCTGCGCAAACACCCATTACCTGGTAAAGTAGCCTTTTTGTTATGAATATCTTAAAGTGTAACTTTGAGGAGGTTGCTTTGCTGGTGGTTGGGCGCTTTCGCCTTTGAGAATTCAATTTCGCCCCCAATTCGTCCTTTGTTTATGCACTCTTTGTATATTAGAGCGCTTGCAGACACTGAAGGGCGTATATTTTGATTAGGTCCTTATCTAGTGTGGATTTACTTTTTGTTGCTGCTTTTCTAAGCCAACAACGTGAGATACAGCCAGATATGTATGTGTTTGTAAACGGAGAAGGATGTGGCGGAAAAAAAAAAAGAAGAAAAAAACGCATGAAAGCCAAATTGTTATTTTTATATTTATGTTCTTCCACTGTCTGGGTGTATCTCACTTGGTTTTTGTGTTTATGTTTTTTAAGAGCGCTCCGGAATGGGTACTATACTTACAGTGACATAAATACACGTACTTGTGTGGGACCTAAAACCGTTTGAAGAGACTGTTTGGAGGGGTCGGTTTTGGGGACTAAACAAAATGATTCTCTCTGGTAGCACGACAAACTTTTGCATTTGTGATGAGTGTGTGTGGGCTTATTTGTTCGTTGGTTTTTGTGCGCACTCGACGGAGGCTGTGAGGACGACGACGTGTTTACTTATGAGATTCGGTGTTTTTTTTTTTTTTTTTTGTTAATGTAATGAATACTTGGTAACGTTTTTTGTTCGAGAGTCCTTCTTTAGTGTCGGATAGGTATAATGGCTGTGTGCTTGTTTCAAAAGCGAGAGAGAGGCAATCGCACACATTACTTGGTTTTTAAACTTTTATGTGTAGGTATGTATGTATGTCCTGGGTTTGTTTTCAGAGATTGGAATTAATAAAATATTAATTCTGTTGAAAATGAATTAGTAATCGAGTATTTTTCCCATCTATGTAAGGGCAGAGGCCAGAGTGCATGATTTTACGAGTACTCGAGTAGGTATGATTAAAGGTTTTATTGTCCGATTAGCAAGGATACGGTTTGTTTTTCCTATGATAAAGGACTTATCCTTATGATTTTCGTAAATATCATAAGTGGTTCGAATATCCATTTAGTTGTGTCAACTAATCCAGTGATAAGTAAGCGTTGACAATGAAGAAATTTTAATTTGTATACATATCGAGACTATGGGTTAGGTTAGCTCAATTAGACTGCTCACTTAGACCAAAGCTTAGGTACGTTGTGATACCAGTTGTTGAATAGTCTCGGCTAGAAGATTGGATTGATTCTAGCTATACATCCTGTTTTTTTTTTTACGAGATTTCTCAATTTTCGTCCACTAATTGAAAATAATGTGTTTGCCTCTCTAATGTTTAGGTCTGACCATATTAGTGTTGACGAGAGACAGGTATTGGTACTTCTTTACCTTTCATTGGCAATTCTTTCCGCTTCAGTACAAAGTGGTATTTAATCATTTCCATTGAGACCAAAAGGGTTGGTTCACATTTTGCAAGTTTATTTGCTTTAGAGTTGCCTGAAATATCCCTTTGATCTGGGACCCAATATTCGGAAAGTTCGCATCTAAAATCTGACTTAGATATCCGCGATATTACTTAACCAACTTGGATCTTATCGTTGGCTATTGCAAGGCCTTTATGGCTGCCTGGCTATCTATACTATCATATTGCACACTAAGTTCAATAATCGTGTAATCAATCGTTTTGGTGATGTTGCTTGGTCGCCACGGTGATTCGATTTGACGCCCTTTGACTTTTTTTCTTGTCAGGTGCCATTATAGATCAATTCTATGCAAACAAATCAAAGACGATTCAGGCACTCAAGAACAATATTGATCAAGCTTAGGCAGTTATTTGCATGAAATAATATTCCATAATTTATCGGAAGTTTTACTCTTTTTACAGTGTTTTCATTTATAGCCTTTTTATTAGGCCAACCTTCAGATGCCACATACTATAAATACTAGTGTTTTAATCGTAGGTTAGTAGGTTTAGACACCAGTAGTCAGTGCGTTGAACTACTGAGCGGGGGTTCAAGGTTCCCAGATAGTATACGACCCTTTTTCTCACAGTCACAATTTAAATTTTTTGAAGATTGTAATGCGCATACTTTGTTTGCAATAAGGTGTCGTTCAAACTATGTACTCCGTTGCTAATACATGACCATATCATGACATGAATACATATCATGACTATCTTTTTTTATTCGCAGTACACTGCGGTCTTAAGATGTCATATCGCTTTCTCATCAGCAAGTCTATTGGGTCAAACTGAACCTACAATTTGAAAATTTAGTTGACTCAATAAATAAAGCCAAACGATAGTTAAGTGGGCTGAAACTGAAAGTAGGAAGACCTAACCTTCTTCATATGCATGAGCCTTAAAAAAGTAAGCGTGGCATTTCGCTTTTTTGATGAAATTATTACGAAATCTTTCAATTAATGTATTCTGCGAAACTCAGGCACAAAATGTACTTTTTTTTAACGCACCCAAAAAGTGGGCATGGCTCTATATAAAATTTAGTTTATGTATACGTATTTTTCCCGAAAAACGTAGTGTACCATCTGATAGCATAGATACATACTATATATGTACATAATGTCCAAACTAACCCAAATGAAATTTTTTTCCAAAATCATTTTCGAGGACAGCAATTGTAATTGCCTTATGTAAGTAAAGTATAATTAATTTCATAGATTGATTCAAAATTCCGATAAGTCGAAGTACCGAAAATATTGCAGTCTTCTTCAGTTCAAAATGAGCCAAATAAGTCAATTCCACGCCTTTTCCTCTCAGTCTACATTGTGGCGAAAAATCATCTTCAGCGATGAAGCTAATTTTTGGCTTAATGGCTTTGGCCTAAAAGTTTTGCTGGCGCCGTGGATCAAGTGGTTAGTGCGTTGGCCTACGGAGCGATGGGTTCGAGGTTCGATCCCCAGACAACATCTAAAATTTTTTTCATGACCCCACCTCGCGAGATTTTGATTGATCTATTGAAGAAGAATTTCGGTAATCGTGTAATCTCGAAATATGGTGCGGTCGAATGGGCATCTCACTCATGCAATTTAATTCATGAGTGAGGTTTATATCAACGAGCCAACAACGTTAGGGGAGCTCAGGAACAATATTGAACCCGAAATTATCAACGTTCCGGCAGATATGTATATGTGGAAGTGTGGTGAAAAATTGGCTCCAAAAATTCGATCGCTGCAAACGTGCTCGCAGTAGTCGTATTATGGGTATTACACCTGGAATAAATTCCAGCTCCATATTTATTCTGTGTATTATTTAAGTACAAAATAGTTATATCCTTATTGAAAAACCGTTAAGTACTTCCGAATAAAAAATCAGCACATCTGAACTTACACGTCCTTTTAGAATACTGAACTATACAAGTCATGACAGTAAAATAAAATGTAATCTTATGTGAAAATTTATCGAGACAGACAAATTATGAAAATGATGGCCAATAGAAAATCATAACATTGTTATGAAAAGTGGTGATATTGAAATGGTCGCAACATCGTTTTCAAAAAAAATATTTCCCAATGACGTAGCCAGCCAGACAAATGGAAATTTTTAGTCAGAATAATTTTGTGTAAAAAATCATGATCTTGTTCATTCATTTTCAGCACCCGATCAGCGAAAGTACGGCATTGCTGTCTTAAATTCTTGTGCGACCAGAACTTCATAAGCAAGTAAGTCAAGATCTCTATGAGGTGAGACAATGAGGTACTTCTGGATAGGCACAATTCCTGTCATCGTCTCGAAATGGACACACCAGGGTTTTCGCACTCGCACTCTCAGCTACAGCGGGTATATTTTCAGTTGACTTTACCGAACGTGCACGAGTTGTAGTCTCCACATCAGAAGCCTGTCAGATATGTTCAAATTTATCCATTAAACTCACTATAGGTGTGCGAGAAGGCGCTTGATGATAACCAAAAGCAGTACGAACTTTACGAAACATCTCCGTGGTTTTTTCACCGTTTTTATCGTGAATTTTCACTTATTCAAAACCTTGTACGAGTGTGTATCGATCCATATTTAATAACATCCTAGTTTTGACTTATCAAAAATCATCACAATTATAGTTGAATGTTGACACTTCAACAATGTCGTGAAATTTAAAATGACACCTCTTGTTGCATGACCCTTTATTAAGGATCGTAATAACAAAAATTGAGACATAATGAATAAAAGTAGCAAATATTTCATTTCACGAATCCTCATCATCATATTCAGATGACGAAGTATTATCAGAATTTAAAAAAAAATAACCCAGAACAGATCAATACACCTGATGAAGTATATTGGAAATATAACTGGAATGCAAAATATTTATGCAACAACTGAGCGCACAAATTACGAGAATGTCAGGGCATTCTCAATTATTTGTGTAATAAATAGTTTTGATGCTTAATTTAACTCTGAAATCATATATGTACTTATGTATATACATACGCGTATAAGTCTGACTCTTTTATAAATAGCTGTGGTACTTGCAATGTGACGTGAAGTGGAAGGGCTGATATTTATACTTACATATTCTTTAAAAGGGATAATCATAGATTTAAATTTTTATATTTAATATGTTCGAATTCGACTCTTTAAAGCCACTTTACGCCTTTTTTTGGGGGAAATAGAGATACACATGTAAAAAAGATTTGAGGCATCATTGACGCGTCAATTTAAAAAGATAAACGAAAAAAAAGTGCACTTTTGGGAGGACACAAACTATTTACATAAAATAAAGAGAGATAGAATGAATCTCAATTTTTTTTAGAAAAAGTTGCATTATAATACTGCAAATCTACAACAACCAAATTATAACCATAAACCAATCCCCAATGGAGCTACACCGTTTAAACCATATATTGGATACGAATGATTGTATATTATGAAGCAGTAATAATATGCTAGTCATGCAGAGTCCTTATTAAATATTTGAGACAAGTTATGAAAATAGCGCGAATGCTTCATTATCCTTCATCAGATTCAGATAACGAAATATTCGAGCCACAATAACTCATATGTATGCAGTAAGTAATCAGAACTTTTGTAATATTTACAGTGGATCATGGAGCATATGTATGTAAGTATATACATATGTGTGTATGAAGTACATAAAAAGTTAACATATTCAACGGCTGGTTGCACGATTCATGCGGAATCAAAGGCACTCTTATTTATATCTCCAATAATTTATTTTTTTTTCATTCTTAATTTAAATCTGAAATGATGCTTTTCATGACAAGTGTTGAATCCTTCAGTTCAACGTGGAGTTGAAAAGCCGTTTTTAATAATAATTTTTCACATTACTGATTTTCTTTGTTGAATTAATGTTTTCCGTTCGAAAAAAAAACTCGACATACATACATGTGTATATACCTATATCTATATTTGGGGATCCACACAATATAGGTCCCTTGTCTTTGAAGAAAACCGACAACACTAGACTTCACAGAGGCAATCGTGTCCTTTTTTTTAAGAGGAAGTCTATGCTATCCTGATGGCTACCGAATATATTGTAAACAATAGGTGGAGAGCTCGGAGTATCTAAGACCTTGCTCACCCCGCTATTATTAGTAAAATGGCTCCAGAATGCAAAAACTATTGTTATTTGGTCGCAAGGCAGAATTGGCTGATCACCGATAAGATTGCTAAGCAAGAGTCAGAAGATAAGTTCTCTGGACTTACGTTGGGCCTCCCGCGTCAATGGCCTGTATTGACGATTGGGTTTCTTATGTCACTTACGGAGAAGGAGTATCCCCCACCCAGTGGAAAAAACAAAGACTGGTCCTCTTACCATAAGGTAATAAACCAACGCAGGATGTCTCACCGTACAGGGCTCTATACGTGCTGGACACAGTGAAGAAAATACTGGAGCGCATCATAAGTGACAGATTGGAGAGTGAAATCGATGAGGCTGGTGGCCTTGCAGATCACCAGTATGGTTTCCGTAAGACCATCGACGAAGTTGTGAGTAACAAGAGATTGCTCACGAAGAGATTACTCTTAAAAGTTATGGCGTCGATAATGCTCTACGACTCCCAAATATGGCCTAGTGCCATGAAGACGAATTCGTACAGAAAGAAGATTGGAACAGCTTACACGGAAATACCGTGCCAGCGGTGAGAGTATGCAGCGACAACCACTTCCTACAAGGCGGCATATATAATGGCTGGTATGGTACCAGTAGACTCTCATGCTAAAGAAGCACAACGGAAATACCGTGTCAGCAGGACAACGGCTTCAGCGACGAGGACAGTTCTTGAAGAATGGCAGGAGAGGTGGTATCACTCTGGTAAAGGCAGGTGGACGCAAAGATTGATTTCCAACATAGACGCTTGGATTAATAGGAAGCATGGGGAGCTGAATTTCTTCCTGACCCATGTGCTGACCATGGATGCTTTAGAGCCTACCTGACACGAAGACAACCCAGTGGAAAATGCGGAACATTGCCTACGATATCATGAAGAACGGCATCTGTTGGTTAATAAACTGGGTGAGAACACAAGGCTTGGGAAGCAGTTAGTACCTACGGCTGAAGGCCCCCTCGTATCATAGGAATTCTTTAAAAAACTTCTGACCTTCCAATAAAAAAAAAAGGTAACCACACTTCGGATCATTTCCTTTGTGATTGTCCTGCTTTTGCACGGATTAGGTGGCAGATCTTTGCTGCTGATACTGTAAACTCCTCATGACTGAAGTGTATTCTCGGATTTCTCCGAAATTCGAGGAAATTCCCTTAAAATAGGTGATACAGGGTCTTGTTTTCTGGTGGTAGAATGAACCAGTTGGCTTTAAATGCTCTAGTGGAATGTTTCTTACACAGACAATACAAAAAACAAGCAACACGCGTCAATGATATAAGATACCAAGCATTGACATGTGGTACTTTCATGTCCAAAAAAAAAGCCAAAAAAAAGCTAAAAAAAAGCGAAAACACGTCGACTACACTGTCTCGATCACATCGAGCGAATGGACAACAATGCTCCAGCAAAGAGGATCTTCGAATCACAGCCCCCATGTTCGAGACGACAAGGAAGACCGAACTTCCGTTTTAAGGACTAAGCTATCGCGGATGCCAGAGTGCTTGGTCCGGGATCGAAGAGAGTGGAATTCTGCCGTGTCTCAGGCAGGGACTCTTTGTAAGTAAGTAAGTAAGTACTTTCATGTCACCCAACTCAGACGATAATGCATAGCAACGATCGCTATAACGAAGTTTTGTATGAGCATAGTGGTCTTTAAACTTTTCGCATCTGCTATTATGGAGAGACTTATTTTTCGTCCATCATGCCTTCGAAAGTGTTAAAAATGTAGACGTGTGTCCTGGCTACTGGTTTCTGTGCATTTGACAAAATATCTTACCAATTTGTACTCCCCAAACATCCTCAATATCAAGGATCGTGCACTTCTTATGCTCCTTCTGCTTCCTTCTGAGAAGTCGGTTTTCTTGTCTTCTCTTTTGCTCGTAGTGCTCGCTTACAAGTCTGGTCCTTATATGCGGCGTTGCTTTGTCTTCTTTGCCTCCTGTTTTATTCAATTTTTGCCTGCAATCTGGTGGTGGTCGAGGGAAACATATCTATGATAGCCTTTTGATAATATAGCCATTGGTCTTCAGTACTTGACGCTGGGGCGATAAGACCTCTTGAGCAACTGCTTGAATATTTTGTCCAAGATATCGTAGCTGTTGTCTTTGGTTACATCATCTTTCTTTTTCTATTAGGCTAATGTTTGGGAATTTGCCGACAGCAAGTGCCATAGTAGATATCGTAATTTTTCATCCTTCTTTTGCCTTGACCTGGATCTGACATTTCACGTACAGATCCAACATGGTCGTCCTTATGACGTTTGCTAGTGTCGTTCACATGTAAGTAAATTAAATAGTGAGTGGGCACCACATGGAGATGATATTGCGATTCTGTCCAATTTTTTTTTTTTGCTCTATACTCATTTCTATATTTTACCCAGAGGTCAAAGTACTACTTCAGTTAAAGGCTAAAGGGCCTTTAAAATTCTATTTTCTTAGGTCTATCATAGATCTGATCTCAATGGCGTGTATCTTAGTCTACTCTTTTCTATCCATCGGTAAGCCGTATGGAACTTTTTCAGGACCATGGTGTTCCACCCTTAGACCAGTCTTTGCAAACTAATATTTTGACTTTACAAATCCCAATGGCGGCCTGTTATACATGATAAATTCGTCAGAAACTGAAAGAAGGATACCCGTACATGTACAGGCATGCTTTGAAGAAGTTTCTCTTAACTGATAAGATTTTGATGAGACTGAAAGAAAGAAGTGACTACCTACTCAAATCAGATTGATTCTGGGGAATAAACTTTTTATACGAGTATGTATCTAAAACTGTATTTTGATCAGAAAATGTTGACGAGCTTGCCAGGAAGGGCCAGAACCGAAATTTTTTTTGTCATTAGAATTTTTCATTGTCTGCTCATCAGGTTCTGTTCAGTTCCAGTAGCTATCTGGCCTTTGAGCTGTGGTACACTTAGAACAGTGTTGATCCATTGTAATATCTTTGAATCTCGGAAAGTCTTACAACTACTTTTGATTTTACGAAGCAAAGTTTTTTCCATTTTATTGCTTTCCCCATTTGTGTGGTTTTAAGGCACTGAACCCATTTTTCCATGCCTTTTTCGCATATGTACATCGGGCGATATTCTGGCCATTTGTCATTTAATTGGCTTGGCATAGCCCTTAATAAAAAGTCTATAGGCGTCAAATCACACGAACGAGTCGACCAATTTTCTGGTTCATTTCTGTTTGTTTGGCCAGCTATATGGCATGTGTGGCCGTACTGTTGGAACCACAAGTACTCGAAGTCATTCCTTTCCAATTTATCCTAGAAATAGTCGAAACAGCGATATTCCTTGAAGTAAGAGTCAGTTACCCCTCCAGAATGAAACCCGCACCAAACAGTTAGTTGTTATGGGAAATGCCATTTCGTGAATAGTCTTGGATAGCATAAATTTAAGTCCTTATCGTCGTCATCGCTGAGAATGATTTTGCGATGAAAATCTGTTTCAAAAAGTTTTCGCAACCGAACGCGAATTTTTTTATAAATTGCACACGTTGTTGAAGGATGTACTTTTCCATGACTAAATGGCAAATATTGGGGAGTTGAAACCGCAGCTAATATTGATATCTACTAGGCTCCATATTAGTGATGAGAGAACCACTTCTTGCGGGCAGCTTGGTTAATGCCAATTCTCGGTAAATAGTTATTCTTGATGATTCATGTTGACTATGATGAGAGGTATTCTTTTCAATATCGTCATTCCAAGGTAGTAATTTATGATATTTTTAAATGATTTCAGTATGAATGAGGTGAAACTTATGAGTTCAAGGATTTTGACAAGGCGGCGCTGTACCTTTTTCTTACTTTCGAAATGTCTTCGAGAAGGAAAAAAATCTTGCGTTCTTACTGAGCATTGTTGGTAGTATTTAAGTAGAATCTATCTCTATGAAAACGAAAAGAAATATAATTTGCCTCGCACCAGTTCACAAGTGTTCGGCTCTAGTGCTTGGAAGTCAATTCTTCAACGATTGGTTGTTGTAGTTCATTCGACTACTAACATATGTATGTACATATGTAGAATCGAGATAAAATAAAGAATTTATGTATCTATGTCGTAGATTCTAAAATCCCATTCAGTTGCTCACTGATGCGATATTTTTTGGGGATATGTCGAACAAAATCTACTGAAGTGACCGCAATTAAGAAATGTGGTTAACCCATAAACTTCAAGGCACTTAATCAGTTTCTTTCAAGTTTTCTAACCATCCTCTATCCGAATTATACGACAAAATTTAATGGTATCCCTAAAAAACTATATTCACTGGATCATTAGTCTTTTTCTAGGACACACATCAAAATATTTTCTTTACTTCTTATTTACTTCTTCAGCTCACCCAAGCAGTCATAATTTTTTTTTTGCATATTTTGTGTTCAACTAAAAAGCATTTCATAACTGACTTAACCACATCATAAACGCCCAGGATATTTAAGAACACAGAGACAATGTTAACAAGGCTGGACAAGTGAAGCAACCTTCGAAAATCCCTCGAGTGTAATTATTTTAAGTGAATCACACAAAAGCGTATCGTTTTATCCTCCAACAGAACCACATAACGACTGGTCAGTCCTTTTAATCCTTGAGCCGAACCAAATAGAATGGGGGAGACGCATTTGGTTTTTTTTTTTTGTTTTTTTTGTTCAAGACGCCCAAACTGTCTTTTGGAAGGGAAAATCGTTTCCACTTGGAAGCACTTTCAACACCAAAGTGATATGTGCAAAAATTATCCCCAAGGGATAATAAATTTTCATTCCAAAATGAAGGACTGTCCCCCACTCGGTGGGTGTGTGTGTGTGTGGGTGATATTGCCATGGACGTAGTTTTTCTTGGTTGGTTTCATCTTTCACAGAGACCGGCTTTCCCTATCTTTATGTGAATCGCTAATAGATTCTTCAAAAACAAAGCATCGTATACACCATAATTGCGCAGTGCAGCCAGCTCTAACACCCCCGTGTGCTGTGTGCGTCCCATCAATTAGCGTGACATGAAATTTGAGCAGTCCTCATACCGATCTGCCTTCGAGCAGCTAATAACATGTTTTGATGAGATATCTAATATCGTTACGCACTGTTTGCCTATAATTATCACGTATACTCACCAACCATTAGGTGCGACACTCATGTCGGTGTCCAGAGAATTCCCCGGTCACAATATTATTGTTTGCGTCCGCGTTTGTTCCGGGTTATTGTTTTATTTGACGTTGGTTTACTGGTATTGTGAGATCCTTTCTGTTAATTGCCTTCTTTACTCATTGATGATTCATTAAAATTAATTAATCGAGTATCAAGTTTCATTTTGAAAAAAAATGACAAAGAAATCGATACGATGCGATGGGGATGGCTTTACATAGGAACTAGGATGCTCCTTGAAGAGGAACGCACAAATAAGGGTTGGTCCTCAGGCGTGATAATAAATATAAATGGTTCCTGTGTTCGATCAACAGAGGTGTGATTTAAAATTATTACTTTCACGACGACGCATCTGTTGTTGGCGCGATACCACCGCCGCATCAGTGGGTGCATAGACGTACTCGTATCTCACATTAGCACACTGGGGGATTAGAGTGTGAGAATATTCTCCACGTATCCTATATTGCTTTATTGATATAGCGTTGAAAATTTAAATTTATTTGACATTCCATAAGGAAATATGTTGGTACATATAAATAGACAGATGGAGATAGTCGGGTAGATACAGTTCGATATGTCAAGCGCAACGTAAATTATTGAAATTGTGCCGAAGGAGCGCACCACGGTTCTAATAATACCTACACACCACCAAAGGTGTCAGATGTGTGATTTAGGTTTGCTCTTAGGATTGAATTGATGTGTGAATAACCAGAAGTGTTCACGCTAATGACTTGTGGTCGTACTTACAATTAGATTTGGGCAGTATTAATAATTGCAGTGATAAGTGATTGGCCAATGAAAAGGGATGTTGGGTGTATAGTATCTAGTCGTATTTCAATTGTATTTCCCGTTATGTGATGCCAGACTTGTGAAAAGAAAATATCGGGTAGGGTTACGATTTGTTGAATCCGGCATCTGGAAACCTAAAAGAATTCAGTATACATTTTCGGATAGAGTTTGATAGCTAGATCGTTGAAGAAATGTTCTCCAAAGGCACAATTCTGCTAAGCCAAATGATTCCTTCTTTTGCATCTAACCTGCATGGATTGGTACCACTGGTACTAGTTCAGTTTTGTGGTGGTTTACGCAAAAACCACACCAAACCCTCCAACTATCTAGCTTGTTTAAAGCGTTTTGTAGAAGCTCTTTTAGAGTATTTAGGTGGTTTCAAAAATCAGAAAAATAACATCATCTGCATTTACAATCACCGTGCATCACAAGACTTACAGGATTATCAATAGTTCTTATAGGATTATTAATTTGACAGGAATATTAATAGTTCGCTGACCACCAAATTCTAAAGAAGAGGGGATAGGACCCTTCCTTGCATAGTGATATGACATATCTTCTAGTCGACGTACCCAGCTTGGAGCAGATAATCACAAAGTGAGCTGCCGACCTTCAGGTCTGATAGTGCATCTGCTATCGCGGATGTATTGACATTGTTGAAAATGTCTTCTATATCCAGGAAGGCAACCATCGTATACTCCTTATGAAACACGAATATTCGATACTTCGTACTAGGGAATGTAATGCAAATTTACAAACTGTTGGTTGATCATTAATAAATCATTTGGTATATACCGATAGATCAAGAATGGATTGAAGTTGGTGTTATTGTAAGTCGAGTTTTATGAATATAGGCATAAGGATATCTGTAAACAGAGACTAATGTGTCAAGATCTATATTCCTTCATGACTAACATGCACAACACCTTGCAGCACGCAATAAGGACAAGCGCTAATGTATACCAGGGCTTTAAGATATGTATTCAAGAAAATGAAATTATTGAAACGATGGCTCCTTTATCAGTGTCCTAACTGAAGATTACCTGGCGTACGCACCAAAAGCTTAGGCCTTTTCTCAACTTACTTCTGCAGCACATCATTTGCAGATGTCCGGCCCTGTGCGAAAGAAGATTTCTCTATCTAAAGGGTTTTCTTTTGGACAATCGCAGTGAACTATTGACTCTAGCATCAGTTGCTTCATGATGTGAATTCTGATACTGATCAAGATACATACACATTCGCCAGAAACATATATGATCGTGCATACGACTGATAATGGGTACAGGGTATATTCATATCCTGGGAGGTTCATAGTTGAAGCTACATATAAGAGTAGGCATAGAAAATTTATCATCGTTCAGTAATCATTCAGAGGTGTATTAGTAACTTAGTATATTAATAAAATATTTTTCATTAAGAGCGCCTCATTTGTTGCTTAAATCAATCGGCTTGTGTTTGAGATATCAAGAAATGGAAGCTTTCAGGTTAAAGTACCAATAATGCAACTAAGCGAATGCGCTGAACCCAATTCTTCATGACTTGTTCTAAAGTCTGTGGCTTATTGGCATAAACCACTAACTTCACATAGCGTCAAAAAAAATAGTCCAGAGGCGTCAAATCACACGAACGAAGCGGCCAAGATTCCTCCAGCATGAAAGCCGAACCAGTCAATTTTTGTGGGTGTTATGGCATTGCGTGTATGTAGGTCAGGTTGCTGACCTGCCCAAATGCAATAATTTTGTTTATTAATGAAGTTGACGTCAACGCTAGGACGAAAATCGGAAAATAACACACAGCAAGTGTGTGCAACCAAACCCGAATTTTGATTAGAAATTTGGATACTTTGCAAACGTTGTTGAAGTGTGTATTTTTCCAAATGTAGACTAGTTTTCCAAGTGTAGACGTTTGAAAGAGTCCACCTTTTGGAGTAGAGCAATACGGGGAACAGCGCTATTGGGCATAACTTAGGTACCGACACAGACTATATATCACCTCCCACGACTTCAACCTAAACGTTGAAACTAACTTCCCTTTAAGGGAATACCACTAGACTAGAACAATATCTCAATTTTCACGGACTGTGTCGAAACCAGATGATGGAGAAGGCTCTGGTATTTACTTATCTAAATCCGAAATTGCTCGCTAACTCAGACCTCCAAACCAATGTAGTTTGTACCAAGCGAAAGTATTAGCAATCCCAAGAGCGGCACGAGAACTATCCAAGAAACTGGACTCCAGGAAGATGTACAACATATACATCGACAGTCAAGCCGCCATGAAAGCCATCTTATTCACAATCGTTAAACCCAAATCCGTAAAATGAAAAGGACCTGAAAGTAGTCGCTACATCTGTTCTACAGCCCCTACTTACTTACTTAGGTGTCGCTACAGTTCGAGGTGAAAATGAGTCTCTCCTTCTACTTCTGCGTGCCACCTAAGGCGAGGTCTTTCTCTACTGCATGATTTCTCCCAGTTGAATTCGAACACTCTACGGGCCAGAGCATTTGTGTCCACCCACTCTACATGTCCTAGCTATCTCAAATGACTATGGCGCAGTTTTTTGACTAGGTCGATGTCGCTGTACAGCTCTTATAGTTCGTCGTCCTCCAAAGCCCGTCAACGCAAACGGGACCGAATATATGACGAATAATTTTTCTATCAAAGCGACCGAGGATATCTATAAACGTTTTAGATAGAGTCTAAGCAGTATAGGGTTCCACTAATCGAATGCCTTCTCAGTCCAAGTCAACAGCGATTGGGAGGAGTTATTCTTCGTTTTAATTCGGCTGAAATATT
This sequence comes from Xylota sylvarum, assembly GCA_905220385.1. Taxonomy (NCBI): domain Eukaryota; kingdom Metazoa; phylum Arthropoda; class Insecta; order Diptera; family Syrphidae; genus Xylota; species Xylota sylvarum. The sequence continues at coordinate 62,808,261 of LR999958.1, read as the reverse complement.
ATTATCAGAGTTTATAGTAAAGACGAGGTAGACAAAGTCCCTTACTAACTCAAAGTTATAACTGTCGATTGTGACGTTCTGTCCAATTCGTCGATGTTGAATGTCCTTTCTTGTTGACACAATATATTTGGTTTTGCCCTCGTTTACCACTAAACCCATTTTGGAAGCCTCCGTTGCAATACTAGCGAACGAACAGTTCGCTAAGTTCCGCCATTTATGACAATATCGTCGGCGTACGCTAGTAGTTGCACAGACTTTTGACAGATTGTGACTCCGGTGCTGGCTAGTGAGTTTCGCACAATTCTTTCAAGTATGATCTTAAAAAAATCAGATGGCACCGCGTCACCTTTTTTGACATCAAAGGTCTCGGTGAGATCGTTACCGACCTTGATGGAGCAGCGAGAATTCTCCATCGTCATCCTGAACAGGCGAACGATTTTGGCAGGGATGCCAAAACTAGACATGGCTCTGTATAGCTCGTACCTATACATGCTGCCATATGCGGCCTTAAAATCGATGAAGAGATGGTGGGTATGGACTTGGGCTTCTTGAGTTTTTTCCAGGATCTGCCGAAGTGTGAATATTAGATCGATTGTGAAATTTCCTGGTCTGAAATCACACTGATAGGGGCCTTTCAGGTTATTGACGAAGGGTTTCAGACGTTCACACAGGATGCCAGATAAAATCTTTTACGCGATGCTGAGGAGAATGATACCTCTGTAATTGGCGCAATTGAGGGGGTCTCCTTTCTTGTGGATCGGACAAACGGTGCTGAGTTTCCATTCATCAGGCATACACTCATCTGACCAAATCTTAGAAATGAGTTGGTGTATGCCCTCTTCCAGGTCATTTCCAGCTGTTTTCAACAGATCGGCTGGTAAGACGTCAGGTTGAGTAGCGTTATTGGATTTAAGATTAGATATTGCTATCCTCACTTCGTTTTGCTCAGGTGGATGGAAATTTTATATCATGGTATCAGCGTCGGAGACCATTGCGTTGATCGCAATGTTAACACTGTGCACGATTGTAACGTCATACTTAGGACATTGCTCATATGTTCTGTCTAGGAGCGCATATTAGGCTTATGTTCGCGAACTGAGCCTTGATGCAGATTGTCATACGATCCTCGCTCACGTGTCGAAAGCTCAAGACTTCTTGCCTCAGTCTTCTGCGTATGACGAATCCACGAATAAGTGGTGCTTCTGTTCCCTACAGCAATCACCATATTATAAGTCACAGTTTTTCATCCTCCTTTTGCTCTTCTTGGATGGGGGTAATGCATTATAGCAGTATAGGGCCTCTGCTAATTGTTCGGCTGCACGTGGCCTACTATGGGTCTAAACATTCCGGGTGCAGATCCATTCGTTGTCCTTATTTCCTTTGGTGGTTTTGTGAACAGTAGAATCATCCTTATCCGAAAGTCGTTGTTACGTCGTAACTAGGTGGGTTTTACATGGTAAGGATAACACTAATAGCTGGACCTGACTGGAACTGGTAGACTCCGCTGTTGATTCCATCTAGGAACTTCGTCCGCTGGCACCTAGATCAAGAGGAACTGAGAAATTCGTCAATTTTTTCAACAAATAGTGACAACTACTCCCTCTTTCTTGTAAAATCTGGATCAGTCTCTTCCAGATTGGTTGAAACTTTTCTGTAATTCATTATACGAATTGGTTGCTTCCGCTTTGGTACTTCTCTTGAACTTATCTTGCCTGTCTTTCATTTCCGTCTAAATCAAAATACCCACCTACAGATATATTATGTACCTCCAAGTTTGACCTTTAAAAATGTAATTCATTTTGACAAATTAGTAACTATGTGTACACGCTTTTATTGTCGATTGGAAATCCTCTTGTTTGAAGTTCCGTACCCCCAACATGTGTGTCTTATATTCTTGTCAGACAAATGGAACAAATCCATTCTCTAATTACAAAACATGCCTTCACTGTGTATTCTTTGAAGCAGAAATCAAATTTATTTCATTCTTTATCGAAAACGTTAGAATGTGGCACACCGCCACCGCGCCGCCCACAAAGGAGAACAATGTTGCGCACTTGAAGTTCTGTTCTTTTATTCTAAAATTAAATGTTACCTTTCGAATTGCTCACACAATTATTCTAATTAATATTCTTCCGCACTTGTGGGCCCACACGGTATTCTGAAAGACAGAGAAACATTCCGTTTCCAGTGGCAATTTATCTTTCGTAAAAGTTGAGGTTCATGGACTGTGTACGGGGCACACTCATGCTTAAATGTTGTCGTCCACTAAGTCATTTCGAAAATTATTATAACTCATTCCGAGTGGCATGCAAAATCTTAATCAGATACACCACACGTATCAGAGCCTTTTCATATGGCCCATATGTACATACTCGTATAAGGCGGATTATGGTGGTCGTCGCCGTTGTTGTCGGTGTTTCGGTAGCAGACTGTGTCTATTGGGCGAGCCCAATTTACCATTAAATTAATTAATTCAGTAGATACACATAAAGTATCTCGTATTGCTACATCTGAAGTGGAATGGATAATGAATTGGATTCCTCAGCTGCCGCAAGGAATCTAAATCAAATCCGTATCCGCACCCACAAATAACCATCAACATCATGCTGGTGTTGGTTGCTCCATCTGCCCATAATTTGCAATAATACTTCGGAATAAAACGTCTAATGGGGGGGAAATACCGTACACGATGATGATGATGATTAAAAACCCAGACAAAGGACCGCACCTTTCAATTTACACCTGACCGCGACGGCGACTTTGTGGAATCTAACTCAATTATGTTACAAGGTTTGGTGTAGCTACCTGCCAAGACGTATGCTAACACTTTGTGGCTTATTGTGCCGGGCAATCCTCTTATGTGTGCGCGATACCTATACAATACTCCTCTATTGGCGGCGGCGCCTGGTGGCTTCTGATTTATATTCTCGTTGTTCCTTTTAGCATGGCTCGTCATTATCACGGAACCACATATATCTTACAAGCGAACTACAAATGGGGTGGTTTATAAGAAGCTTTAGTTTTCGTGGAATACAAATTGTAATGGGTGTATTCGATTCTAATGGAGTATCGTCATTTATCATTTGGGTTGCACGAAGTAGGTGAACTACCTGAATGCGGGGGAGAACACTGGAAGCGTGCAGACTTGCTGTTACAAGGGTGTTTCGCAGAATGTAATTGATTCTGCATTTCCATTGATGAGTTTGGGAAATGGAAGGAAATTGCACGATCCTAAATATATTGGTGTTCGTGGGTGTTTAATAGGAAACAAGGGGGAATACGATTGAGTCACAATCGAATTGGGGTAGGAGTTTTTTTTGCATCGCTTTAATAATTCAACTTCTACATCCCTTCGGATGGTCATGGTAATCGCCTTTTAATGCTTCGAATAATTAGTAAGTTCAAAGGGGTCAAGCTGAGAATAGAAAGCAGTTTAATTAATCAGTCGTTATAATGTGAATATATGTGAACTGGCATTTAGCTTGAAATTGTATCTGACAGTAGTGATAGACAGTAACATCAAAATCTAAAAATCAGACCCAAACTAAGAAGGAAGTCCTGGAACTTTAACTTTCCTGAATAAGTAATTGATCATCTGTCAATCACAAATCTCACTTCAAGTAGAATCTGCTTATCTATAGATCAATGGCCTCCAAATGGGTACTTCATACAACCGTACGAACTTGCCGTTGAAGACGATTTTTGTATTTCCAGTATTACTTCAACAGAGAACCTACATATATCATAGTTCAAAGAAACATTTAGTAACATGAACCTTGAAACGAATTATGACCATATTGAATGGTAGGGTGATTCGCTCTGGCATTGAAAATTCTCAAACTTCACCTATCATACCTTACTTGTACCTGCGTTATAAATAGCCGGCTCAAATATCTTAAAAATAAAAATATTCAGGCAATGGGATCCACTGATAATGTAGGTAGCTATTAGAGTTAGTGGAAAATGAAGTTCTCGTTTGAAAGGTGGTCCAATATGTACTTTCTAAAGTACAGAGATGGGAGTCAAGTGAAGGTCTGACTGTAAACCCTAACATCAACACACTGCAAGTGAAAATTGGTAGAGACTGCCCTACACTCGTTGGTAGGAATTATTGAGAAATCCTTTGAAAGCAAGGATTTCACTATAGTGTCCTTCCTTGATATTGAAGGAGCTTTCAGCAATGTCAAAGCAGAAGCAATATCTGCTGCACTTCCCGTCATGAAGGTTGACATCTTTTGATCCTCTGCTATAGGATCGAGCAGATGCTAAAAAGTAGGCATATCTGTGCTGAGCTGGGATGCTGTCTAACCAGAAGTTCGGTGTTCAGGGGTACCCCACAGGGTGGAGTATTATCACCACTATTGTGGTTCATGGTAGTGAATCAGATACGCCTAATCTTGGGTAAAGAGGTGTTCAGTGTCATAACTTATGCGGACGACATTCCGATAGTGATATCAGGAAAATCTGCCCTAAATAAACTAGCAAAGTGGATGGATAGTGTCAGTCTCGGAGTTAATCCGTCTAAGACTGAACTAGAATTGTTCACAAGAAGGTATAAAATACCATTATAACTTCTCCAAAACTCAAGGGTATTGAATTGCAATTTGTAGATCACGCCAGATACTTATTATTCTCAGTTTTTTTCAGTAACTCAAACTCAGTTGGAAACTACAAGACCGTCCTAATAAGGCCTCGATTGCCCTCTATTCATGTAGGAAGGCCTTAGGCCCAAACTGGGGTCAACGTTCACTGGATATACACAGCAATTGTCAGACCCATCCGTATGTACGGAGTACTAGTCTAGTGGACGGCACTGGACAGGAAAAGCAACATTGCAATACTTGAGAAGGTTCAAAGTTATCCTGCACCCTTAGAACCACTCCTACAGCTGCACTAGAAACTATGCTCCATCTTCTTTCTGTTGATAACTTTGGGAGGCTGATGGCGGCTAAAACAGCACTACGGCTTAGGGAATCCTTCCAACTGGCTCGTAGAAATATGGGCCACGCAAGCAGCCTAAACGGCATCCTAGTAGGCAGACATGCTAGAAGGCATCGTGCCCCTTCAACGATTTCTGTAGAAGCTGTAGAGGCGATGAAGAGGAGGAAACCGTGACACATCTTCTATGCACTTAACCTGCGAATTTCGCGACTTTGTTGAACTGTCAACACTTAACTATTATTGCGATGACGTTTGGTAAGTAAGGACTAGGAGATTATTAAATATGGATCGATACCTATTCACAGAACGAATTCGCTATAAAAACGGTGAAAATATCGCGGAAACGTTTCGTAAAGTTTGTACTGCTTTTGGTTATCATCAAGCGTCATCTTGCACAGCTATAGTAAATTTAATCGATAAATTTGAATGTCTCGGATAGTTTAGTGCAGACTCCAACTCATGTTCGTCCTGCAAGGTCAGTGGAAAATATAGCCGCCGTAGCTGAGGGTGTGACTGAAAACCCACGTGTATCCATTACGAAACGATCACAGGAATTGGGCCTATCCACAACCAATTAGCAAGGCAATTTGCATAGAGATCTTGGCCTACATGCTTATAAAGTCCAGTAGGCACAAGAATTAAAGCCAACGGACTTTCGCTGATTTCGCTGGAAATTAATGAAGAAGATCCCGATTTCTTACAGAAAATTATTCTTAGTGATGAGGCTCATTTCCATTGGTCCGAGTACGTAAACAAACAAAACTGTTGCATCTAGGACTCCGAAAACCCAAGAAAAATGGTGGACCAACCTTTCCATCTACAACGAGTGACAGTTTGATGCGGGTTTTGGGCTATCGGTGTCGTTGGGCCATATATTTTCTGAAAATGATGCTGGTGCGACCGTTTCAGTGAATGGATGTCGACTGACTTTTTTTGCCTGAAATTGATGCTTTAAACGTGGACAACTCTTTTTTTCAGCAGAACGGCGCGGTGCCACATGCCACACAGCTGGTGAAACAATGGCTCCATTGCGTGACAAATCCCCGATCGTGCGATTTTTTGAAATGGAGACTTCAATTGGCCGCCGAGATCTTGCGATTTAACACCATTAGACTTTTTCCGTTGGTGTTATGTTGAAGATAAAGTCCACGCCAATGCTCCACCAACAATTCATACACTTAAAGAAAATATTAGAGCTATTATTCGTGAAATACAGCCGCAAGTATGCGAAAGCGAGATGAAAAATTCCATCAAAAGGATGACTTTTTGAAGGCAGAGCTGAGTCTCAGCCTCGGTAGATATTGTATTCCATTACTAACCTCAGAGTTCTTACTTTATTATTATTTGAAAATGCGGTATCTTGCACTGCGACCTGTTCGTCTATTATGCCCCCAGCTAACATCTTGGGGAGGTACATGCCCTCAATAGAGTTCCCATCGTTTTTGGATTCCTTTCAGAATCATTTTGAGTGTAATGCACTATTACTGCGCCTTGGCGGAAGAAATATGTCCTAGAGCACTCTCTCTAATCCAGTTTCTTTTAAGAATCTAAGGATAAGAGCTGGATCTAGTGACGGTATTTCTTCATCTGATAATTGGTACTTGCCCAAGTATTTCAGTCTTTTGTGGGTCAGTGCCACACAAGATCCCAGCAAATGTTCCGGGATTTCACTGGACTCGTTGCAGAATCTGCAGAGTCCTTCCTCAGATATACCTAGTTTCCTTAGGTGCTCCTTGAGTTTACGATGCCTCGTTAGAAAGCCCGTTAGGATACGAAGGTTATTCTTACTCATGCTGATGCATTCGACGCATGCATCATTTTCATTAAATATTGCCCTAGAAGTTTCTTGGTTTGCCTCATTCCAAGAGCGTTGTTCCAGGTTCTTGCCCTGTTTTCCCTTTCTTGTTTCCTGAATTCTTCTTTGAGGGTATGATCCCCTATTCCGAAGAATGGTTCAGGACCTATGAAGGATTCTGATACTCCTTTTCTTGCTAGGGAGTCGGCCATTTCATTACGCTCTATTCCCACATGGCCAGGTATCCATTATAGTTATAGTACAGTTGGTATGGTTTCTATCAAGATTGATTTGGACACATCTATCTATGGCATATATTTCAGCCTGAAAGATACTGGTGCTTTTGCTCATGGACTTAGAGTATTTGGTTCTGGGCGCGAATACTCCTTCTCCAGTTCCTTCATCAGCTCTTGATCCATCTGTGTACCACTTTGTTGTATGATTGCTCAGTTTGTAGATGTAGGTGGATACATTGCTCCAACTTGTTTTGTTACTGAGCTTGGCAACAAAGTTCTTTTGGAAGTTAAACCTTCTAATGATATTGTTCCTAGGAAAGGCTAGGAGTGGTAGTTTTTTTAGCGGTGCATCGAATTGCTTCGATGTAATGCACTTGTCTCTTCCTATTCATTCCTTAGCCATCCTTAGGATCGTTTTACTTGCACATTCCTCAACCACAAGGTGCAAAGGAGTCAATTCCAATAGTACCTCCATGGCTGCAGTTGGACTAGTTCTCATGGTCCCCTGTCATACAGAGGCATGCCAGTCTTTGTACCTTGATGAGTGTCTTCCGCTTGGTGACCAGATTGGTTCTTTTTGCCCATGCAGTCGCTCCATATGTGATCATTGGTCTCACAATAGTAATATACATCTACCTAAGGATGGTCCGGCTACATCCCCAAGATTTGCCCGCTAGGCTTCGACAGATCATCAGAGCCCGCGTGGCTTTCCTGGTTATCTCTTCTGTGTGTTTTTTTCAGATCATCCACATCCACAGCAAGACTCCACATTAAAGGAGAGAGAACTCCTCCTTAGCAGCCTTTTGCTGTGTTGACCTTGATGATACCTTCTGATGTATGAGTCTCTGCTGATCTTGTGCTCAGAAGTTCATACATCCACTTAGATACTGTGTTGTTTACCCCCTTTGTTTATAGAGCTCGCACAATTGCTTCACAGTATCTATCCCTATCTCTTTTGCTTCAAGAGCGCTTTGGATAGTTTCAGGCAGTTGGTACAGAGCAGTCCCTGTAAATCTGCCCGCTCTGTAGGCATTCTGACGGTGATGAAGAGGAGATGTACGTAGTACTTCCTCTCTTAAATAATTGTCCACAGCCTTTTCCATCGTTTTGAGAAGGAACGATGTAAGGCTGATCGGTATATAGGACTTCGGTAGACTTGGGTCTTTCTTCCCCATTTTTGGGAGTTCTAAGGTTCTTTACATTGAGATAAATATATTACCACGTTTTTCTATTGATTTAAAATGACACCTCTTGTTGGATGACCCTGTAGATGCGTTGATATTGCCTAAATATTATCTTATAGGGATATCTCGCTGATGAAGAGCTAATTGAATTGGTGATGTAAACTTTGGATTAATTCGTAGATATGTCATCTCCAATATGCACGCAAAATATGTGAGTAACACTACTAAAAACTAATCAATTGTCATCTATTACACTCTCGTATGTATATGTATGCAGCTCATCATAAAGCTTTTATGAGTATAACTCTCCGTGTAATGTATGTATTTAATGAACCGAGTGAACTCAACTCTCGTAATTTTAGCTAGAATTCATAAATATCAATATTTGCTAAATGCCACGGCGTTCAGCATTGTGGACTTTATCCTAAATTTGCTGCCTCCCTTGTTCGATTGCTCAGTTGTTCGATTAGTAATCAATCCTGTGCCAATAATAACTGAGGCCCCATTGCCAAATAATTCCCAAACACAATCTATCCAATATTTCTCCTGATAATTGCCGAATGCATTATTATTTATGCCGACACGAAGTTAATGGTTCGAAAGCATTCATCCGTTCGTGTGTGTGCCGCAGTCAGGGCGCGTGGAACACTGCAAACCTGCAACCGGTGTCGCTATCGATCCTTGAACAAATTTCCAAAGGCCAAATATTATAGTTCGCTGCACTGTGAATTTATGCACATTGTATCAAATTATCCAGTAATGCTCAAATACGCAAGATACATACATGATAATCAAAAATGAAAATTTCTCCCCAAAAACTGGACACTGGACACAGTGGCCTGCTGCAGTGGCCTGCTGCAGCCAAACCGGAAAAGGAACCCTGCCTTTAATTTATTTTCAACGATATGCTCAAAACTACTCGCACCGAAATGAAATATGTCAGTAATTTCCAAGTGCATGTGCGCACATAAATAAGTATGTTTTGTCGACTATACCTACATAGATACTATACATCTGTAGATAGGTACAATAAATTCTGTGAAATTGTTGAATTCGTTTTGCTAATTACTCTCTATTGGGTTATTTTTTTAGGATGGCAGGCATACCTTACTATGTCCAATACAAACGCAGATACATAGATACACGCTTATACAGCATTAAATTGCGGTACAGATTTTTAATTAAGTCCCAAATGCAAAATGTGTGTTTTTTAGGGGGTAATGCGTAGAAATTCAAAAAATTATTTGATTGTCATAGATATTTGGTATATTTACCAAAGGGAATTCGGCCGTGTGGTACGTTTCAGGTTTGGACCGTGGCTATAGCTGCTATGACTAATGTGCAACAGTGAATGAAGTTTAATTAAACTGAATTAAAATGAAATTAATTTGCATTGAGAATTATTTGGGCTAGTTTGACTTCCGAAAAATTGCGTAATTAGTGAAAAATGTTAATATATTATTTATTTTTTGATTTTCAAAGCAATTTAAATACCAATTGATGTATTGTTTGATTAAAAAGTTTGTAATTAACAGATGTAAAACATATAGACTTATTGGACTCATTGCTAATGGTACAGGATGCCCCCGACAGCATTATTACCGGTCATTTCCATATTTAATAATCTCCCTAACTAAATTGATTTATTTTTAATTAGGCAAAGGATTTTGTTTTCTGTTTCGTTGTAGTAAAGTGGTTCGAATCGTAATGAAAACTTTAGCACATCAATCAGTACCGTACGTTAGTAGAACAATATTAATTTGCATTTAAGAAAATACATAAAATACATGGAATTCAATTTTTAACAAGATAATTTACAAACGTAGTTGCAGTAGATTTGAAATTTAATCAAATGCTCTGAAAACCAACTGGGTGCGCTTAGGGGAAATCTGTCAAGTCCGTGTAAGGATCAGAACCTATGTAGCTTCTCAGAACCACTAACATTTGCGTTGTGGAAAAGCGTGAATGATAAAAAAGCCTCATTGTGGCCTAACTGAATGTTGCCGATATCGTTATAGATTTTAGGATAGTTAATAATGGCTATATTGACAGATCGCCCAGGTCATTGAAATAATATTCGTTGAGTCTTTTTAGTTCAACATTGACTAGGTATTTCTAGGAGATTCTATTTAGATTAATGGCCCTTCCGTTTGCTCAGTCGTTCCTCGAGAAGAAGGCTGTTTTTACTCTTAATCTGAAGTCAGGTGATGGTGTTAGATAATTTATTTCGGTATTAACCAACTGTTTCCATCTCGCAATAGTGCGGTTGGTCATGCCACCCTTTTTTCATAAGTTGGATTATTTTAGATGTTGGGCACTCTTCGCAGCTGTTTCCTTAAGAGATTAAGATTGACATATGAGGCGGGATCTAGTTACCATATCACTGCGGCCACAGATGGGCCTATTGTAATTTCCTCCAATTAGAGCTCACTCCTGATACCAGAGTTAGTAGGTAATGAATCCTAGTATATTTTTCAGTGAGCTAGCAGATATGTCCTCTGCTTCTAGATAGAATTTCCCTAAGTGACGATGACGTGTTCTGATTAGACAGTTACAGTGACACAAAATGTGTTCTGCTGATCCTTCGTCCTCGTTGCACATTCTGCAAGTGTTGTTTTGAGTTATTCCCATTTTGGCTTGTCTGTTACCTGCAGTTTTCGTCCAGTAATGGTTAGCTTTATTTTTTAGCCAATTTTTAATGCAGTGTTTCGCAGTGTTTATGGGTAGTCCACAGAATGGTCTTGGCATCATGAAGGTTGATGCCGATCCTTTTCTGGCTAGTATATCTGCCTTTTCATTGCCTGTATGTCCACTGTGTCCTGGCACCCAAATGAGATGAACTTTGTTTGTGCTGGCTAATGACATAAGTAATTGAAGGCAGTCCCATACTAGTTTTGATTTTATTTCATATGCCTTAATGACTAGAAGCGCAGCTTTGCTAATATTTGTTATAGATCTGTTGATATTTTCTCTGAGACATACAGTCGGTCACGAAAGTCTACATACAGCCCTGAAAAGTGCTAAATCCTCCTTTATAGACAAAATTTCAATTTTGTTTTTTATTAGATAACATTATTACTGTTTAAAAACATGATTCAAAACAAAAACAAATCATGCTTGAAATACGGAGTTACATTTGTCCATGCTTGTGTGTGTATATGAATGTTTTTGTATTGACACCGCATACTCCGGCCCCAACTCCTTCATCCCTTTTTGATCCATCTCTATACCATACAAGGTAATCGCTAGCAAATGTGGGTTTGTTCTGTTCCCAGTTATGGCGGTCTGGGAATGTAATCTTGAAGTTATGGCTGAAGTTAAATTTTACTAGACAGTTATCCGTTAAGGTAATTCCAAGTAGTTCATCTTTGCTTAATTCTGCGGCAATGTCAGGATGGACTAGCTTGGATTTGTTGTCATTTTCAGATATGAGCATAAAGGCGTTAGTCAGAGCTTCTCTCTGTATCTGAAGATGAAAGGGTGGGAGATTAAGGATAACTTTCAGCTATGCAGGGCGCCGTGGCTCAAGTGATTAGTGCGTTGGACTACGGAGCGAGGGGTTCCAGGTTCAATCCCCAAACAACACCTAAAATTTCTTTCACGGCCCCAACTCTCGCGAGCGTCTGACAAACATCCGAGAGTAAAACTGTCATGAAAAAGCTTCTCAAAACAAAAAAAATAAAGTGCACGACTGGGTCGTACGTACTTGCACCTTAATGCTATTAGTTTATAATCGTATAAGCACTGAAATTCAAGTTTTTTTTTGTAAAAGTGGCTATATATGATGTTAACGTAAATTATAGAGATTTTCAAAGCCTATGAATTATGTTTTAACAATTTTTTTTCGATTTCTAGTAAAAATTTTGAAAAAGTAACATTTTTTAAAAGTAGGCGTGGCAGTTCCAAAATTTGGTATATATATTTTAAGCCCAATCGCTGTAGAAATAGACGAGAAACAGTCAATTTGTAAAATTACCGTTATACGCATTTTTCGCGCAAAACGTGGTATGCCATCTAATAGCAAATGCCCAAACTAACTCACATATGAAATTTTATCAAAATCGTTAGAGCCGTTTTCGAGAAAATTCATTTTTAGTGAAATCGGCCTTAAGTAAACTACCCTTAATTTTGAGGTTAGAATGAAAATTCCAATTTCGCCTCTAGGGATCATCCCACAGACCCCAGATATGAAGTTTGAAGCAAATCCGTTCAGGCGTTTGGGCTGCAGTCGAATATACAGACAGACAGACAGACAGACAGACAGACAGACGGACAGACAGACAGACGGACAGACAGACAGACGGAATTGGCGGACCCACTTTTTTGGACTTCTCCATCATAGTAATGTCAAGTTTGATTAAAATCTCGAGTTCGAAATTTTTCACGAAACCAATACTTGCCCTATAGGTATGGGTGCAAGTAAAAAACTAGAGAGGTAAACAAAAAGCACGGCCGCGCACGCGAATTGAAAAGGGTCGAATGAGGGATAAAGGGAATATCGCAACAACAGCGAATGTTAATTCGCCGAATTCCGACTGCTCAGCAGGGATGGGTTCGGGATGTATGGGGGATGTTCTTTGGGGTCGGAACACAATGGGCGCCAGTTAATTTTTTTGAGAAAACAATAGGTAAAAATATATAATAATAATATAAAAATAATAGTATAAAAATTACCAAAACCTTTGAAATAAGAAAAGACGTGGCGTAAAGTGGTATACGAACGAATTGGTTATTTTATGGAATTGGTAAGAGGAACAATTAAGGCCGAAATTAAAAGATATGAAATGAAATAAGGAAATGGCCACAGAGGGTAGCTCGCGATTCCCACACGACACAGAATTAAAAAAAAAGAAAAGGGTCGCGAACAGTTTTAAACACCGGAATGAAATCTTCAGTGACTAATAAGACGAACGGTGGCTTACTCGAACTATATATACATAAAATATTCTACACGGCTAATAACACTAATTCTAATTCAAACACTGTACTTATCTGTGATCCTTTCACTGGGGGGTTGGGGAATCTTCCCGCTATGCTTCTATCTATCTTCCTGGTTGGGGGAGGTTAAATGTTCCCCGCCACAGTCACTCTGTATGTTGGTCTCGTCTATCCTCAGTATGTCTCCAGGTTTCGTTCTTGTGGTATTGTTCTCGTGTTTTGGTATTCGTGGTCTGGTCTCGGGTTTCCGTATTTCGTATCTTGTTTTGTTCTGGATTTCTGAATTTCCTAGCTTAATAGCAACTCTCTCTCTAGAATTTCTCTGCTCTCAAAGAACCTCTCGTAGGTCTCAAGCTCAAAACCAAAAAAAGGCAACGTGTCGAGACATATTCACGTTCTTATAGAACGTCCATACACTCGTATGCATTCATACACCCACACATTCTCACACTCACTCTCAAGACGAATTCAGCCGTCTCAAATGATCTCAGATTTCGGGGAAACAGTTCCTGACGCCTTTCTCTCTGGCGGGGAACTGTGTGGTGGTATTGGTAAATCAACCCGCTGAAGTTGATTTAGCTGCCATAGCAAAGGGAGTCACATCCAGAGCTCTGACAGCTTCCTCTCTCACGGCTTCAAGATCTCACTCTCTCATAGCACTGTTCGTTTTGAGGGACTGCTTGGGTTCGCATTCACCCTCCTGACCAGGGCTATTTATAAAACTATATGGTGACTAGACATTGACCCAAAGTGAAAGGATAAGTTTACCGCGGAAGCTACCTATCGAGTAAACCATCGTGCAGACATTAAGGGACAAAAAGGGTATCCAAGGAATGGGAGCTATTCTTTACAAAATAATGTTTTAGGTCCCTTTTTGGGAGATGTGTTTTATAAAAATTCTTGGTGTCATCATGCAAAGAACAGACAATGAAATATAGGGTGGGCTCTCGGCCTTGTGAATTTGGCAGCAGATGATTTTTGGATTGGTGGGGGACCTTGTTAACCCCTTAACAACCTAGAAACGCTCAGTTAACCCACAGCTCTCAGAGAACAACGGATAAAAAGAAATAAGGCAAGGCAAAAATGGTGGATGGGTAAGACTGGGAAGGATGGAGCGGACAAGGAATTTTGTGCGTAATTTGATCGCAACAATGGTGATCGGTTGTTATAATGGCGATACCCAGTGGCTACTGTCGGATTTTTCTCAGACATTTGCGTCGTGGAAAACTCTGACTGATAAAGACAGACAATTAATTAATGGCTCTGTGTTGATTGTGCGACCTTCCTGAACGATTCCGAGATTGTTATAGATTTTACGATAGTTAATGGTGACTTTTCTGACATATCGCCCAGATCATTGAAATAATGTTGGTTGAGGACCGTCTTTTTGGTTCTACATTGACTAGGGAGTCCCACTTCTACTTCGGCTTGTCGAGCCGTTTGTGTAGATCGAGATTCTATTCGGGTTAGGTTAGGATAGGCACGTGGGTCGGCGGATGGAGGAATCCACAGCGCCACACTCAAGTCAAAACAGACCCATTGTGATACCCATGGGGGAAATATTTCCCTAATAATGCTAATATGATTCTTATGAACTACCAAAGCATCCAGTTGATTTGATATAGTTCAAAATGTCATTAATTGGTCTATTCGGGTTAATGGCCCTTCCGTTTGCTCAGTCTTTCCTGGAGAAGAATAGTGCGGTTGGCCATGCCACCCTCTAATGCCACATACTAATCTTTGAATCATGTTCCGTTCCTTGAGGTACGTCATCTTAAGGTAGCACCCTATAGGTATTACTTTCTCTTCAACGAACATGTCCCTTCAGTCTCATCGTTGCGCGATTTAGGTGTCATCTACGATAGAGAACTTAACTTCCGTTCACATATGGAGAACATTATAAGTAGAGCCAATTCTGCGCTTGGCTTTGTAAAACGTTGGTCAAAGGAATTTTCAGACCCCTACGTTACTAAATCACCTTGTATCACCTTCGTCAAACTCATCCTCAAACACGCTAGACAAGCTTTGTTCCCTCACTATGCTGTCCACATCCGACGTATTGAAGCCGTTCAACGTTAATACGTTTCGCCCTTTGCAGTCTCCCTTGGGTTGAAAGTTTCAATATCCTCCCTACTCTGAACGAATAAGGCTAATCAACCTTCAGACCCTCGAGAATCGTCGCGAAAATGCCAACCACCTTTTCCTGCTCCAACTTCTTGTCCCACATCTCACCTCTTCCTACCCTACTTTTTCTCTCCCTTCTCTTGATGGTTTGTAAGTTTGTCTTTAATATCTAAGTTTAGATTTAGTTTAGATTTTTATACCCTATCCTAAGGGTATATTAAGTTTGACACATAGTTTGTAACATAGAGAAATAATCGAGATAGACCCTATAAAGTATATATATTCGTGATCAGCATCAATAGCGAAATCGATTGAGCGATGACCGTCCGTCCGTCCGTCCGTCCGTCCGTCCGTCCGTCCGTATGTCACCGCTTTTTGGGCCTTAAATTTTGAGCTAGGACGATGAAATTTCATATCTGGGCTTCTGAGAAAAAGATACAGTACAAGTGTAAAAATTTTTGAAATCCGCCCACTGCCACGGCCACTTTTTCATAACTTCACTAAATTATATGAAACCGAAAAATTTTGTTAAGGCCAAATATTTAGGCATTCAGATTCCCTACAATCCACCCATACAAAAGTTTTGGCCATGCCCACTTTTTGGGGGCGTTTTCAACACAAAACCGATTTTTGGGCCTTAAATTTTGAACTAGGACGCTTAAATTTCATATCTGGGCTTCTGAGAAAAAGATACAGTACAAGTGTAAAAATTTTTGAAATCCGCCCACTGCCACGCCCACTTTTTCATAACTTCACTAAATTATATGAAACCGAAAAATTTTGTTAAGACCAAATATTTGGGTATTTAGATTCCCTACAATTCACCCATAGAAGAGTTTTGGCCACGCCCACTTTTTGGGGGCGTTATCATCAAAAAACCTATTTTGATAAAATTTTACATGTAACATCCTCAAACGTTCGACATTATAGCTATATTTGAGTACAAAATGCAATTTGGCCACGCCTACTTTATAGAGAGGAGGATAAGGTATCATACGATCCGTTCCAGACGGATTGTAGCTTTTCTGTATGTTTTTAGTATGTCTTGTATTAAGCTTAATAAAGTGCCAGTAGTGCCGGGGTCAAATCAAATTAAATTACCTGCAGTAGACCATCTGACATAGAACTCATTTTTTACCAAAGATTTGTGTCCATGCATAGAAAGCTATAGATGCCTTCTTTATTTTTTCTGATGTGTTCTCTTTCCAAGTCAGCTTCGGTCGAGAATACAACCCAATTATTTCTCCTTGTTTGAGATTAGGAGCAGCTTACTATTGAGTCTCAAGGGCCTGATTGGTGGTATTATACTTTTAGTGAAACGAACCACCAATGATGAAACGGTGAGACTTATCGGTCTGAGGTATATGACGGAGTTTCCTCCGGGTTCGATGTACAGACGAGCAGTTACGGCGCCTGTGGAAAATTATTGCTAGTCGCAGAAAGTGTCCATTAAAGAGGAGTTATTGGATCTTCCGGAGTCCTTAGTGGTGCTCTCTTTGCATAACAGTCACAGTCAGCGGAAGCCTTTGTGTGCTTGGCCACATTGTATAGTTTCTGGCCATTCAGCGCAATGTTGCTCCTGGTTAAAGAGCAGTACCTTTCAAATGCAAGTCGGAGAGCTCAGTCTCAGCATACGCTCAGTCTCAGCATACTTGGTTAAGGTTGAAGGTTGAGGATACGCTCAGCAGGAGTACCACCTTTTTGCTCATCTAAAAAGGAATAAACCCATAACTATGTTGTGTGGAATCTTGGGGAAAAGTGAAATTAGTTCTTGTTATTTCCAGAATTTTTTCTAAAACCCCCCGCTTTCTCAACTCCAGATATTCAGATATTCTGCTAGAAAATTTGATGGTTTCTACTGCCTCGGGACTTAGTGTCTTGAGTCACTAAGGTAGTTCGTTCTTTACTTTAGAGTGTACTAGAACTTCTCCACTTGGTGGAATGTGAGCGATTTTCGATTTTCGAGCAGAAAAATTTTGGTAAAGTGTCCTTAACATTGAGGCTCTGTTTCTATAGTCTGCTATTGCCTCTTCTTGCATTTTGACAAGCGTCTTCTTGTGCATGACATTGGGACCATTCCAAAAAAGATCCAAATATTTGAAGTAATTACTTATAGTTGGCAACAACAATGACCTACACATTTGATTGACTTAGATTAGTCTCTTGGCTATCGTCACTAGTTGTTCTCGTTTGTGTTCCAAAGTTTGCTGTTCGCAATGACTTCACTTTGCTTACCTCTAAGCTTTGCAATTATTGTAATTGTTCCAATACTAAATGTGAAATATCATCGTGATGCCATGCAAGTCTTTTATGTCGACTTGTATTCCCAGGACCTTTTTCAACGCTATGTGGTACGGATTATATTACCATCATTAGAAGTCACTCATCCCAATATCTTACAAAAATGTCCACATTCTGTCGCAAAGTCTAAAGTCTTAATTTGAACGGAACTAACCTGTAATTTGCCGCTGTTGTACAGGAAATAATAAAATTACTTAATTTTCACACCTTACCCGGTAAAATAAACAAATTTTAGCGAAACTTATTACGCCATCACCAAAACTGAGTGTTATGACTAGGACAAGGTCGGCTTGTAAGCAATAAAGTTATTTCAGTTACGAGCACATAATACTCCTTTTCCTACGCGCATTCATATTCATTAGCGTTATGCGAATTTAATTAATCAACCTGAAGGACTAAGCGCCAGAATTTCATTAGCAATTACTTTTCGTGCTAATGTACTGGAAAGTTTTATGAAGGACTATAAAAATGAGATATCTACATAAAAATATTATCCGAGGAAGAATCGAGCACACCTTTTTTTTCCAGATACATGTATTCGCTACTCATGAACGGTGTGTGTAGGTATGTCCCTTTAATTTGGCGCTGAACGTGCCTAGAAAATGGACACTGAGCACTTCACGACAAGCATGGTTTTACATTTTTAGTCATCATACTCCGCTTTGGATAGTTGTATGTATGAGCATGTCCTTGCGAATAAATTAACAAAATTCGCTATGCTTCGTTAAAATTAAGCCCAACAGGGAATGTCGCGTGATGTAATAAAATGATGAATGCCCATCATGCGGGGTGTTTCCCTAAGGAGTGGTTAAAATACAGCACATGTCCTTTGTAATACTCCTCGTGACCAATATTCATTACCGGTGTGCCGTGAGCAAGGGGCGTTTTTAAAAATTATGCTTACACATCAGAAGTGCGGAAGAAGACAAACATGAGTACGGGATGGATGATATAATTAAACAATTAATATTTAATTGAATTGAGGGTATAGAGAGATTAAGTTTGATTATTCATTTATGTATGAGTATTAAGTATTGAAGGTATGTATGGAGGAAACATGGCATGTTATTATGTAGAAAATAATAATTTAATAACTAATCTGAAGTTATTTTTATACTCTCTATTGCTAGGGCGTTATACTTAGGAGTATAACAAAAAGGGCGCAGGCACCATACAACGATTAGAACCAATAATTAATTCGATTGCTTGAGCACTGACAACCTTCGACAGGAGTAGGTTCATTGTGATACCTCTTGATTTTAAGAGTCTCCAGATACCTTAAAGCCAGTGCGAATCTTGAATGGAGAATCTTTGAAGATTCCTTACGTCTACATTCAACAAGTTACCTATCTTAAGGAAAAGCTTTTAGATAACTTGCTTCTTATGGAAAAATTACAAGACGTAGAATTATTTTGGCTCTCTTCTTCATCCCTTCGTATGCAAGCAATGACAATCGTCTGTAAAATTTTTCAGATAACAAGCCTTATACATACTAGTTCTATGCACTGTTCGTGTTAACATGAAGCAACTTTTGATTTAGAAGAGGTTGTTTCCGCAAATCCAACAATACCTTGACTATGGCTAGGTAGGTTGGGGACTGCAACTTTAACGGGCTGCAGCCTCACTCGGATCTCAGCGGGTCCATTGTATTCCCCGGTGTGGGATACCTGAAAATAATGAAACAAGACAATTAATCCAACAGTTAGTCTGTGGCGCGAGCGTTCCTCCTGAACCAACCCGTTTTCATGATGAATTCCATGGTGGTTTTAGGTGGCTTGTATGCTAAGTTTGCAGAATTCGTTGAAAGATACTTTTCCCAAGGTTGAGTATCTGGTTCTGTTGAGACTTGGACATTCGCAAAGGAAATGTGTTGTGTCTTCTTCTACCTCTGTTTCGCTACAGCTTCTGCATAGGTCTGTGGTCCTGATTCTCATTTTTCTAAGAGTTGTGAGAATACCTATGAGGAGAGTCAGCTGTGGTCTTTTTAACGATAGAAGTTCTCTAGTCCTTTTATTTTGTCGATTTTCGGAGACGCGGCATGAGGAGAGTGTACTCCACCTTACGTTGGCCATATTGTGAAAGTCTGAGGTGATCTTGGACGTAAGAAGACTGATGGGCATTAGGACCGAGTGATCTGCTATCAGGTCGTTTGATTCTGATCCTTTTTTCACTAGATCATCGGCCATTTCATTCCCATGGCAGCCCGTATGTTCCGGAATCCAGCAGAGCATGATACTGTGCCTCGAGCTAAGAGATTTGAGTTCCTCTTTGCATCTCTTGACCAGTTTTGACTTCATTGTGACGAATGAAATGGCTTTGATGTTTGTTTGCCTGTCTATATGGACCGGGCAATTAATGGTGGCTCTGAGAATATTCCTCAGCCCGTCCCTTCGTCCATTTTTGATCCATAAGTGAAAATGGGTATGGAGGTGGGGTTAATGATCTTACTGTTTGTCCAGCTCTGTCTAGAGGGAAATTTGGAGTCGAGGTCCAGGCTAAAGTCCGCATGAGGTGTAAAGTAATCAGAATTCATATTGACGTTTAACCATGTGCTGATGGTGCTGTGTCCAATTTGGTTGCATTTCCACATCCAGGTTTGTCGGAGGCGCAAGACGCATTTTGCCGCTACTTCTTTGGTCAAGTGGTCCAGTGGGCAAAGCCCGAGCATGTCTTCAAGGTCAGCGGTCGGTGTTGTCCTAATTGAGCTGGTGGTACCCAAACCAACGCTGTTTGTAGCAGGTCAACGAATATGGGCAGGAATTTTTCAGTCACTAATATGACGACATTATCGGCATATTCGACGGCTCTAACTCCATTTTAGTCTTATAATATAAGTAGAAGTTTTATGGATCACTAGGTTCCAAAGTAGTGATACGACTTCTCCATGGGGTTTTCCACTCGAAGCCACATCATGTGCTTAGCTATTACGCAGTTCAGATTTAATGTTTCGTGTATTGAGCAAAGAGAATAAATAAATAAATATTCAATCTCATAGGATAGAATTTACGTGCGTCTGGTCTAGTGCTGTTCTGACTGATTTCAAGTATACATTGTTGAAGGCCGTTTCAATATTCAGAAATGCTGCTAATGTAAACTCTTTTTGATGGAGCAATTTCTCGACGATTGTAACCACCTCGTGTAGCGTGTATCTCTACTGATCGGCCCTTCATATAATCATGTTGAGTAGGTAAGACGTCACTTGGTACTTGAACACCTTGTTGATCTCCTTGTAAATGGCTATTCATTAAGAGCGCTCAGACTTTCTTTATGTGACAGGCTTGGGTGGATGGTTACAAGAGTTGCGTATTTCTTGTTTCCCCATGTGGATTCTAAGATCTCTACAACAACTTCGTTCCATTTTAAATGGAGGAAACCATTTTGTATTCGCAAAAGAATCTAGATCTTCATATGAAATTGAGTTAATATTTTCTCATTTCGGGTTAAAGTGCCATTGATGTGATTAACTACGGAAGGCAACATAATTCAAATAAACTCCACAGAAACCATTGCACAAGTGAAAGCGCAGATTTCAATTTTCCATGACTTTTTCACAAAAATCGGGCGATTTGTAAACAATTTGGTGGTCAATGTTGGTCCTGAGGTATTCCCAAGTCTCTGGTATTACTATAGACTTAAGGTAGTCCCAAAGAAATTAGTCCAGATGCATCAAATGAGACAAACGAGACGGCCAATTGACTGGTCAATTTATAGAAATATCACTATCACCCAACTTCGACTGCAATAACTCAATTGCTTGGCCCAGTGTGTGGCATATGGCACCGTTTAATCAAGACCACGTATGCTGCAAGGCATCCTCTTCCAATTTATCCTAAAAGTAGTTAGTCACCATAGTCCGGTAGCGATCGCCTTTGACTGTGACTGTGTTATCAGTATCATTGAACAAAATTTTTGTGGCAATGATCCCTTCAGCATGAAACCTGCAGAAAACAGAATTTTTTGTGGGTGTAATGGCATTTTGTGAAAGCGTTCGGATTGTTAATTTGATTAAATGCAACAGTTCTGCTTATTAACGAATCCGTTGAGCCAGAAATAGGCTTCATTGCTGAGAATGATTTTGCGATGAAAATCGTACGTAAGATTGTCGCATTCAAAACCGAACTTTGGTAATAAAAATTTGAATGATGGCAAACGTTGTTGAAGAGTGTACTTTTCCACGATCAAATGGCAAATATAGACGGGTTGAAATGTCCAAACAAACTGGAACTAGCTTTACGCATTTGAAATTTTGAATAAGGGAAGTAAGTGTGTCTTTCCTGATTTTGATGGTGAATCTCCTGTAAGGTATGAGGTCTACCTACAATAAAATAAAGACTTTATTACTACACCACCATTATAAGGTACTTTATTTCCCCTAGTAGTTTTTGCAGTCGTACTGTTATAGAAAAGATCCAGAGGAATGAGACTTATCATGATTTCCATTACCCTTGTGGTTCCCATAATAAATTTTGATACACATTCTATCGTGATTATCAACATTCTCGTTCAAATTTTATTTAGAGTCTGCGATAACGTCCAAGTACTACTATCCGTGGACCATAACTCAATTTCTCTTATCCTTAAGCAAAGAAAATAATCTAAGTCTTTGAAAGACTTGGGCTGACCCAATTGCTAACTAGTCTTTCGCTCAGTTAATGTGCTATTGCAACACCGACATGGAATTGAAGATCATTAAGGTCATTTCCATCAATAACTCCCAAAAGTTCCCCAGGCAATATGAGCAACACAAGAATTGAGAGAATGCTATTTATGAAGACTGCCTATAATCACAGCTAGCATTTGCTTTTGAAGAGCTTTGACGATACTCTGCATGTTAAGGGCATCACCAATGTATCTTAATGCATCTTACGTTACCTAGAAATGATACACCCCAGACACTAGTATACAGATACTATGAGTTTTAAACTTGAAAGTGGAATTTTCACATTTTACCCATGGCTTTCTTCCAAGAATGGAGCACGATGGTAGCTTAATTAAACCCGTTTACGATATTCAGTCAAAAAATGTTCAGACTTGTCTACGTGAAATGTTTCTTATTTCAGAGGAATAGAAGAGTTCTTTAGATAGTAGCTCCTAGCCTCGTTTAAAAGTTTGTGAAAGATGTGTTGCATAAGCTCCTCGAATATAGTCCGTTCCCCTCACTTGCATGACTTTACGAACCAATCTCGATCCGAAGCACGGAAGTTGTGGGTCTAATCCTGCTAGTAAACAATTGGTTTACAAGAATGTCAGGCAAAGCCTTTATGTTACAGAACTACCTCTGGTATCTATGCTGTTGTTAAAGCTTACACTTTAATGACTATTCAACGATGCGTACTAATGAGTTCACAAACATGCTGGGATATAGTCCTTTGGAAGCAATGTTATATTGCCCGATGTCTCTGAACTTAATTCTCACATTCCTTAAATGTACTTAATTTTGCCATCCAGAGAGGGTCATATCCAATCTATTTATAATTTTAGAGTGTATTATTCTGTTAGGTCAGGTCGACTTACAAGGTTTGAAGCTTCTCCTGCCCAAAGGATTTCGTTCCCTGAAAATAAATATCAAAGATGCTTAAAAGCGGTTCTATGGAAGAAACAAACGTGGAAGTAAATATGTCACAATAATTAAATTAAATAATTAAATTAAATAATTAATTAAAACTTACCCACGAACAACTTGTTCAAGTAAACGAGAATGGTTGGATTTAGAAACGAGGTTGGAAAGCGTCAAAGGACTCTTCAATTCTACAAAAGAAGCCTGAAAAATTTTCGTTAGAAAGTCATTTCAATTTTTATTTCCTTTGTATAACCTCAGGCGTAGTGAGATACGTCAATGCTTGGCTTATTTGCAGATTCATCGGGGATAAGTCTTAGTTCCACGTAACAGGTTGGTATTTGTTTTTAATAGGATTAGAAATAATCGTCCTGTTTACAGTACGTTGCCTGTTTTTTTAATAACTTGAAGGCTTACTTACCTAAATCCTATAGTCCTATTAATAGTCTGTAGAAGAAGTGCTTTCGAATTTCGTGTTCCAACAGCGATACTAGTGCTAGATTCTTTTACTGTCTCATTTTGTCACAAAATGTCATATTTTAAGAATGCATCGGAGGCATTTGCTTGACATTTAGATTTTCTGCTCTGAAGATTTGAAAATTCTTCTTGTTGAGATGGAAGTGTGCCTCATCACTAAAGATGATTTTGTTAAGAGAATACGTCGTCACCTTGGTGTTCTTCCAAAATCCAGCTGGTGAAGTTTCAGTGGTTCAGCTCTTGAGTCATCTGGACTTTGTACGCATGAGAGTGCAAATCCTTCGTCAAAATTAGTGATGCAAGTGCGTGATGCCAGATGGAGGTGCTTTCTTGTTCTAAAATACTGGCAATACTCTAGAGTGCCATGCCTAAGGTTTTTCCTGTCTTTCAATGAAAACATTCGGTCAAATTTCTTGATTAAATAAAATAGCAGGTCGCGACGATCGGTTATGCCCAACAAAATGATCACCTAATTTGCGAATTATCCTTGTAAAATTTCATTCATTCGCGTTAGTGTTTATGTTTCCATATGATAGCTAATAAATATGACTGACTAAACATTTGACAGATGAAAATGGTACGCGATTCGAAATTCAAGTTTCAGTAGATTTCTCCACAGTTCCTCTCTGGCTTTGATTCCGCATGTCAACGCTAGCATCTGTTTAACAGAAATCTACTACTACCAGTGGCTTCCTTGTGCCAGCGCCGGACATTGACACAATATATATATGTATACATATGTAGTTCACAGGTGTCATCCTCCAGAAGACCCATCTTCTTTACACTCATAGTATGCTCTCTATCAAGACTTCCACAGTTACTCGGCCTTGTTGAATTTTTGTTCGGATTTTTACATATAAAAAGAGGTTTCGACGACCATCGTTTAGGTTATATGTTTCTTGGATTTTGGCGCCTCCAGAAGTATATTTTTCTCCGTATTTTTAGCACCGACTGCAACTTCTCAAGATCTTCCACAGTGCGCTTCTCGTGCTCTTTCCTATTCGAAAAGGCCTTGGAGAACCCAACGTTTTTCCGTTATATCTAACAAACAGCCTCCATCCTTTTTAGCAGCGCGGGCCTATACTTACGTCTGTTATATAGTTGCTTGTGCCTGCCATCTTTCTTCTTCAAACTAGGGATTCTGTGATGCTGACTGCGGGAAACTCAGGGTATTCATTCTTTGATTTTGACAGCAGGACAGCAGTGTTGCCATTGTTTTTCAGCCGGCATAAAAGTCATTGATAGATTTCGGGATATGTGCTTGCCTAAGATTTTGGGCGTCTTTTGTGACTCTTAGTCACATTTAGAAAAAAAAAAGATATTTACATAATCTTTTCACAATTTTGTTTTAAGAAAAAGAAACTTATGAAGTTATTAAACGTACATAATGTTGCCAGTATTGAATTAAATTTTCTAAATATAAATATACTATAATCTATAAAAACTATTGTCCAATGACAATATTTTAACAATTATGTTTTTTTTCAAATTCAGTAATGTCATGAGCAGACCTTTGTTGTTGACAATTTTTACTGAATTCTTCGTGGTCACTTTGACCAATTAGAACACACATGTAGGTATGCTCTATCTACTGAACTTACCCAATTATCCAGCTGTCATCTGCATTGTCTACATCTGAAATGCGCCAAAGTTTTCTTTCAAAATAAATTTACCGCCTAAGAACAAACTGTCAAAATAAAATTGCAATTAAAACAAAGTTATTAAACTCAAAAAAAAAAAAAGGATTATTTTTCAATTTCAGGTACAAAAGTTTTCGTATTTCATTTTGCCTCAACTAACATTAACATTGCGTCCTTTGAATTCGTTTTAAATAGTTATTTTTAACTTGCCACCAATACTACTGTCGTCTGATCCAAAATTTTCAAGAGAACACGAACAACAACAGAAGGAAAAAGTTTCCATTTCCCAACTCTGAATGAAAAACCAACGGAAAATTGTTATCGGCAACCACAGAAAACTTTTCAATTTGTTCAATTTTTTTATTTTTTTTTTTAAATTTTTTTATTTTTTGCTTTATTTTCTGTTGTCAAGAAACACCACTTACGAGTATATGGGCAAAGTTTTGTAAATAGAAATATACCGGGTAGTTGTATTGTGCTTTGAAAACTTACAGATTTGTTGTCTCCCTATGGGAAACTTTCGTCCGCCATAACTTGGCGAAAGAAAAGGAGTTTTCCAATTGAAGCAACATTCAATGGTCAGCGACGGGAAATTTTTGAAGGAAAACAAGTGAAAAGCCTTTAAAATCCGGTTAAAGTGTGCGTCCTTGGTAAACCGGTTAAATAAATCATTTTATTCTCTGTGCATCGTGCATCTTGCATAAATTAAAATAAATTGCCGACTTGACATTTTTCAAAGGACCATTTAAAGCGGAAATAAAAAGAATATTTCACTTGGACAAATTGATGACGGATAAAAGTTCCTCGTTCCGTATTATGGCTGAGGCCTGAAATATTTTTTTTTTGCTTCTGTACCGAATCGCAGTCCTTTTCATTCGGATATGCTATTCGAGGGATTGTCCTACTTGAGACTGTATTTGCCAACAAGATGAGTAGTTTTCCTTTTCTAGTATGAACGTCAATGTGATTTCTATTGAGTTGTAACCAGGACATGGTTAGACATATGTACACGATGAGAGATAATTAATCAGAACGTTTATTGTATTAATGCCGAAGAAATTTTTACTAAAAATGTCATAAGTACATAAGTGGCTATATTTGAAGTTACACAAAGCGTTTTGTGATGATTACGTAGTTCTAACGCTAACAGTTTACTTACTAAAGATACATTGGATACGTCTGATTTTCGAGCATCAATTAGGTACCTTGAAGTAAGGCCACATTTTCCTTTCCTAAGGCACTAGGGTAGACCAATTGTAGAATATCTTTTTCGCTTTCAGAAAATAAAATAATGCCGAATGTTAGAATTTGAGATTCATAACATCGCTTTCGTTAAGGACATAGGAAGGTGTCATTTTGGAATTTGGCTTTATGTCACTTGGCCGTATGTCACTTCGCCATTCTGACATTCGCTTCACAGAGACAAATTGGGCGATTCTTTCCCGGGATTTTTGTATGTTTACCCTATCCTAAGGTATTTATCTATGTTACCATAATCAGTAACATGCGGATTGACTTGCCCACTGTCGAAAGCAGGTTTGTTACTGGCTGATTGGGCCCTTAAATATTGGGTATTAGCCTGGATATTGTGGCAACAGTCTGATTGGCCACCCCGCTTGTGTGAGGTAAGTGTTCTTTAAAGCTGAGTCTATGATCAAGCAATACCTCTAGGTAGTATATGAAGGACTTCGAATCGATCTTGTATTCTCCTACCTGTATGGCGTTGGACTTTCTTTCGGCTGCTAATAAGGACAATATCCCTTTTTTGATCTGCTAATTCCAGATCTGATGAGCGAAGAATTATAG
The DNA here is from genome assembly GCA_905220385.1 of Xylota sylvarum. NCBI lineage: Eukaryota > Metazoa > Arthropoda > Insecta > Diptera > Syrphidae > Xylota > Xylota sylvarum. The sequence continues at coordinate 62,781,262 of LR999958.1, read as the reverse complement.
TAGTGCATCGTCTTAAATATTTTTGTCAAGGATCACCTCATAGGGGATTCATTTGATCCAAGACTTCGGTGCTTGTTGGCTTAGTCTCTGTTTTAAATGTTATCTCACAAATTACCACATTTACGTCGCGGAGTCGATTAAGCGAGGTAGAAGCAATCCACAACCTTTTTTTAACTATGTTTCAACTTCTTCCTGTGATGGACTTGGAAATCATCCAGTTGATTTGATGTATTTCAAGATTCATATTCTTCTTATAAACACACAAGTGTCTGGGGAGCACCAACTGTTCTTTCCTCAATTAGTGCCTTAATCTAGTGTGAAAGGCGGGATGTTCACCAAGGAGTCGACTTGTTCTGATCTAGATTCCGAACCTCTTCTAGCCAATCCACGAGTCAGGCATAGCGTAACCTTGTCTCGTGTTCCAAGAACCTTTAGTTCTCTCGACAGCACTTTACAAGCTTGCATTTATTTCGATAGCAGAAATCGATTATATTACTGCCCGGCTGTGGATGAAATATGTGGTGCCTTCTCACGGGCGGCTATTGTCACTGATGGCACTTCCGCTTTGAAACCACTGCGATGGTTAAGGAGTTGAACTGATTTGGGTATACTATAACTGATCCTACGCCTACATCCACCATTAATCCGTCTGTGTAGATAGATATGGATTGCGTGCTGGTTAGCTGACGGCTTTCCCATTTTTCTTTGCTCGGAAAGCTCGGATGCAAGGTCATTTTCATGGTCATGAAAGGTCTACATGGTGCCATGTATTTTATAATAGGTATATTGCCTAGATATTTCATCAGTATCATAGAATGACCCATTGTATTTAGTTTCCAGCTATGTGGTTGCCTTATTCTTAGGGCACTAATTGCTGCCGAGGCTGGTACAAAAATATCCAGCGGAAGCAGATTAAGGATAACCCCTAGTCCCAAAATCGATTAGTACGATATACCCTATGTGTCCCTTTCAATATGTAACGTCTTGTCGGCTATGTACTTATGTATATAGGGTGGGCCATCTATTGGTTTCTTTTGGAATCATATGTTATTTTGACACTGACAGCTCTTATGCGCTCAAAAAATTGACAGAAACTCAGTATTATATTTTCGCGGTACGAATTGGATCGATTTACGCTTGAACAACGTTGGAAAATATTGCAAAGTTACTTCCAAAGTGGATGTTGTGTTGCCGAAACAGTGCGGCAACACAACAGAAAGAAATTTCGGTCTAAATATTTCACCAAACGCAGCTGGTGTACGCAAGTTTTTGATGAAAGTTCGTGAGACTGGTTTGCTGATTGATAACACAACATATTCTCGTGTTCGTCTTGTGCGGACTTTTTTTTGTGGGTTGCCACTAAAGATGCGATGCGAACAACCAAGAGAAGATTCAGAAACCCAAGAACAACATTGGTCAAGCTATTCGTGAAATAGGGGCCCAAAACATCGAAAATGTATTGAAAAATTGGGTTGACAGGATAGCCTACGGCCAAGCCAGCCGAAGCAGTCATTTGAATGAAATAATATTCCATAAAAAATCGGAAGATTTACTCATTTTAATATACCAACAATCGTTGAAAAATATTGAACAGTGCTTTTTTTATAGCCTTTTTGTAAGGCCAACCAACAAATGGCCCACTCTATATATTGACTGTACTACCACAGATATGACCCAGGCAAATCTTTGCATACAAAATACCAATAAGTATGTACAAGTGTATCTAGAGGTTAAAGTAGTTCCTTTTCTGTAGCTACATAAAGCAGTTTTCAAGGTAAGATATACGACGTGGTCTTTCGGCCTAGTCGTAAAAAAATTGTAATCGCTTTCATCTGAAAGCATTAGAATATGCACCTGCAATGCACTCTTAAGGTTAATAAACTGCAGTATCGGTGTTTCCTTTAGCCTGAAGGCATTCATATAATTGTATAAATGTCGTCATATTTTTTAGATAAACTTCAACCAGTGGAATCATTTTTGGGAAGCATTTTATTGAGTTGACCAGCAGCTGGGGTGTAAGCAATATTTTTGAAGCATTTATTCCATTTTTTCACAATTAAACAAGAAGTAGAGGTTATTTATTTGATAAAATTTGACTAGGGCCTGAATATCATTAAGCAGTATGTGGTGCATGCCTCCGAAGACATTGCTGATGAGCAATATGAGAAGAAGTTCGCATTTATGTTAGTTTTATTTGCCTTATTCGTCGTGGACGAGGACTCCATATTTTTAAATCAATTGAAGCACATGACACTTCTTTATTTTATTCGTCGATAACTCTTTGTACCTGTGTATCCGCTTAACGAAATGATTGATGATACAGCGGTTATGGCCTTTCTTTGAAGAAATAGCGTTGATTAGTTGGGCTTGAGTTAGGATCCAGTTGGAATCAACGTGTCTAAGGACTAAATATGTAGAAACGGATATTTCAACCAACTTCTATTTGGCCTAACGGTTGCTGTGTATGTTAATATTCCTGTGACTAATCATGCTCACTGGCTCTACTGGTTAACAGTGTAACATGTAATATAAAATGCTTATCACGTTGGCGCCGTGGCTCAAGTGGTTAGTGCGTTGGACTACGGAGCAAGGGGTACCAGGTTCAATCCCCAGACAACACCTAAAATTTATTTCACGGCCCACCTCTCGCGAGCGTCTGACAAACATCCGAGAGTAAAAACTGTCATGAAAAAGCTTCTAAAAACAAAATATTGCCGTTCGGATCCGGCATTAAACAGTAGGCCCCTTCCATTCGTGTAAAGAATATAACACGCACAACACGAATGGTCGTGAGAAGCTAGGCCCTGGGTCCCATGGACCTGTCGCGCCAAAAATTTGTTTTTATTTTTGTATCACGTCCGTAATTAAGGGATCGGAGCTAGATGTTCAAATCTAACTGGTGTTCCTAGAAATTAACTGAATCTAACCCATCTAATGACGAGCTTACACTTACACATGTACGTACGAGATGGTAAAGTACAAGTTGAAGCGCACTCCTTTGGATAGACAATAATGTACATAGTTCAGATGTAATCCCTCCCGATTGTCAATGGGAACTGGCCACATTGCAACTTAAATGAGCAGTCTGTTGCCGATTTTTTTTAAATCGCTTTCTGGATTATAATATAATATATTATATTAGAAATCAGATGTGACTAAAGTTGTTAATAAAAGTAAAGTTGTTAATTAAACTAAACCTACTAGTTGGGAGTAGATGGGTTCCTCAAAGGCAGCTTATCAAAGGACATTGCTCTCGCGACTAAGTTGTGTTTACTCGTATAAAAGGATTGTTGCGCAACTGAAAGGCATATCGTTTTTTGACAATTGAAGTTTCTGTGTTTCAAAAAGTTTCTGAAACTGTTGCGAAATATTTTTCCGGGGTGGACGCGGGTTTGGTATCTAAAATGTTTCCCAATTGTTTTGGTCTGAAATGGTCAAATAAAGTGAACGGATCAATGACTGGATGCCACCTGACTCACATATTATACTCCAGAAGCTTCTGTGTCCTAATAGCTGAGGAAAACATGTTTTGTCTTAAAAAAGCCTAAATTTATGAGTTTTCTTGTTGTTGAGCTGAACTAGTAATAAACGAATATTATGCATATGAACTAGTGTGCCACCATATATTCACTTCCGCGTTCGAAATAAATCCACATCCATTCCCATATTTTTGTAATGAATGCGACACTGAAGCTTAACATTAATTTTCCTAGGTTCACCTTGTTTACCAACTTGTATGGAATAGCTAAGCCATTTTCCATTTAGACGAAGATTAATTTGTTTTCGTACTGAAAAAAATCCGTCCTTCTCGCTATTCTCTGCGGAAAAAATATGCAACCTTAAACGAAATTTATCGGTCTAGCTTTTGTAGCCGGAACGTAAAAAAAACGTCTACATACGAGAGTATTTCAGATATCGTTGAATCGAAAAATGCACGCTGTAACCAATGTGAAAATAAATTAAGGATATATCCCGCGCTATTAAGGTTGATGTGTGCACAATTTTGCAACTGTTTCAGAAAAGGTAGTCCAATTTATTTGCTAATGCATACAACACGTCTCTGAAAATTGCAGGTGTAGTCGCCAAGGAATAACGTTCGGTGTGATACAGAGGAGCCCTTCTCTATGGAGAATTGTAAACACATGCATAAATTCAGACCGACTTCGGGCATACTTCGCAAAGCATTTTACTAAATTACATAGATTGCTTGTTTGCATTTCCAGGCATGCATGCGTAAACACAATGCCAATGTCCTCAATCAAGCGACAGGATGTGTACTATCGTACAGCTACCTCTATACATATGTACGTATGTATGTAGTTCAGGAAGGAAAGCATAAAGAATGAAATGTAATAGAATATAATGCATGAAAAATGAAATTTAAATCCGAAGAAATATGCTTGCATAGGATATGCCTTGAGAAGGATTATCCACTTACGAGTTAAGTGGATCGTAAATGAGAATTTTCAGAGACGATGCTTATTAATTCGAGATATACTCGTACATAATTGGGCATAGCTTCTTGCACACTCATGTAAATAAATAAGGAAGATAGATTTCATTGCTGAAAAGGATCCTATTAATCGAATTTACGTATTTGTTAAGAAAACAGATGTTCTTAGGATGTCCTTCATAGTGAAGATACCCAAATTTGAGTTTCGACCGATACTGTATTTCATTCTTTAAGTATAATATCTCAACACGGTATTCAGCACTTGTAAGCAAAAATTGTCTATGCCGTGATATTGTTACCCTTAAAGAATTCCGCATTGGGAAAGTAATAAGAAAGGTCTAATGACTAAAAGAGACCAGACACCCATTTCCTTGAAAAACTGCAGGGAACTTCCCAAATCATGAGCCACATAGATTGATTACATTGCACACTTATTAAAAAGAATAAATCGCATACTTCGATAGAACCAGATGCTTTCCATATCGATAAGCTCTCCAGGAGGTTTATTCTAATGATACATGTGCAGGTCTGTAGAAAATAATATAAATTTTCCCGTTGGCACTCTTCGTTGATCAACATATTCTTTGCGAACAGCTTTGTTCGATCTAAAAGGGGCTTTCAAGAACATTAAACCGGAGGCTTAGGAGTCGTATGATTGACAGAATCACTTATGAGAATAAATGCTGATAGGGAAAACTACATAACTATTATGCGAAAGACATATACCCTTTTTAAAGAATGGATAAAAGTTTCTGCAGACTACATAATGAACTTAGTGGTAATCCCTTGCTTGTGAAGTCCTGTCGTGAAGAGCTTAAGGTTCTTGGAACGTAGCATAACATTGCGCTCTGCATGTCCCTGGACATGAAGGTATACCAGGTAATGAGAAGGCCAACGAAGTTACCAGAAGAGGTTCGAAATGCACATCAGAATATCTCGATGTGCCTTGCACACTGAGGCTCAAAGCAGAGATTAAGGCCCTAAGGAATGCTAACATCAGATGGTCCTCTCTAGACACTTGTATCATTACAAGAAGTATATGGCTTTGTTTCGATAAAATTAGGACCGACAGGATTATGCCTGATAGGAGTCATCACGGGGCATAACACTCTGCAGTAACACATGAAAAAAACTAAGACTTATGTCGTGGATGTGGTGATGAGGAAATCAGTAAGGATACAACCCACTTTCTCTGTCACTATCCAGGTATTATCCACCCTTGATTTAAATATCTCGGGCGATACTTGTTCCCTGACCTACAAGAATTATCCAGGACATCAGTCAATGACATCTTGAACTACATCAAACCAACTGGATGGTTCGCTAGTTCATAGAAACCTACAGATATGGAACCAATGAACAAAGAACATCTCTCCATATGGGTATCACATTGGGTCTGTATTGACCTGTGTGTGGGGTCGTGAATCCATAACATAGTAGGTAGGTACCCCACGAAAACATAGTTCTTTTCATTAATTTCTACAGTAGTTATGTACGCGATGTAAGAATTCAATAATAAAGCGATTCTACGATTCTACAACAGAATGGTATACTTTTTTCAGTTGTCTGGGTTAGTCTAGTAAACCAGTACAATAGGTTACATTTTAACTTTTAATAACTATTTGTAGCATCTGTAGATAGTGTCTTCCTTTTCAATGCATAGATAGGTCGGTGGGTGGTTGTTGGTGATGGGGAGAGTAAGGCTCCACATCATCAGTTTTTCCTAGTTGCTTCCTTACTGATCGTTGGTGAATAAGGTCTCCAGACATAGTGATGTCCTTCGAAACCTACAAAGATTTTGAAGTGAGACTTTACATAGTTCTTGCAAGTCCTGGAAGAAATATCTTTCTGGTATTCTGTTCGTCAATTGCCACAGGCTTGAGCAGTGACACAGATAGTGAGGTGTATCCCGGAGAACTTCTTCGTCACCGCATCCTCTGCATATGTTGTAATCTTTGAGTTTAAGTTTCATTGTGTAGTTGCTTAGAAGATTATGGCCAGTGAGTGCACTAATCAACATTAACAGCGTTTTGCTGTCGTTCCTTGATACATATATTATCACATGTGGTAAGCCATTTCTACCTACTGTTGGTTGTCATTAGGAACTTACTAAGTTTGGTCCATTGCAAACCCTTTACTTGCAAGTTTGTCCGCTATATCATTCCGGGTTATATCCTTGTGATCAGGGAGCCATCAGAGATTTATATTGTGCTGGACTAGCTTGGACTTAATTTCTGTAGCAAAAATTGCTTTAATGGCCGCCTGACTCTCAATAAAAAATAGTGATATCATCCGGTGGTATTGCCATCATTGATACCATACTGGCTGCCTTTGTTACTGCCAGGACTTCCCCTTGAAAGATACTGCTGTTGCCAGGAAGTCTGATCGAGCTGCGTATGTTTAGTTCCATGGAGAATATACCGGCTTGCGTTCCTATACCCGTCTGTGTAGATACTCGGAATAATGGTAGAGAATGGTTTTTCAAAATCGAGGTTTTGTGACACGTAGTCGCTGTTTACGTTCTTGCCTACGGGGTTCTTTAGGGTCTCCGTATGCCCTTCGAGATTTGAGTTCAAGCCATTTGATTGGCACTCTTGGTGGCAGACTCATGGATGTAGAAATCTAGCGGTAGCATGTGAGTGTTTCCAACCCAACTGTAGGGGTTATTCTCATCGCGCTGGCTGTGCCTATACATGTTAGCCCCTGTATTTTAGTCATTGCCTTAAGATTGTTTGGTTTGTCTGCAGCTCGCCACAAGACTACGTTTCCATACGTGAGTATTGTTGTTACAATTGCCGTATATATCCACCTTCTGCCGAAGATTTGGTTGCAAGTGTAGAACGTGATCGCTGCCTTTTTAACTCTTTCATTGACAATAAGTATATCCTTAGGGGTACTCTCTCAACAGCTGGTAGTTTGAATTGCGGTATAGTTCTTTTATTAGTAAATAGTTCGGTTTTACAATACAATACTTTGTCCACATGTTAAGTGTCTTTAATGAATTTTCTAACAGTTCGCTAAGAGTGGGTAAGAATTTTTCTCTTGCCAGCACCACTACATTGTCTGCATAGGCAACTATCTTAGCCCCCCTGTTTTCCAGTTTCAGAAGTATTACGTTGATGACTAGAATGCATAGCAAGGGAGAGAAGATACATGTGTCGTTCCTCTATAGGCAATGACCTTTAAACGGCCGCATTTTTGCATTAATATTCCTTTTGTTCAGTAGACTCACGATTATATTGGTGAGGGTTTGATCACCATTGGAATTTTCAAGCGCTCTTCTCGCTGCGCTTGTTTTAACATTGTTGATGGCTCATTTCAATGTCAAAAATGCAGCAAGTGTGTATTCTTAGTCCTTTAACGACCTTTCTATTGTGACGACCTCGTGTAATGGAGTTTCCACACTTTTAAGCGTGTTGCGCTGTGGAGATAAAATTGCGTGCAAGTCTGCTACGAATGTAGATGTTTATTCGTTTTTCGAAGGTTTTCAATGCATATGTACATATGTACGTTGGTACAGAATTCTAGGCAATCTAAGCTACGCTTAATGGTGTTATTTTCTTAGTTATATCCAAGGATCTACGTATCATATCATAATCGCTGTGTTTGTCGACGATCAGAAAACTTATAAATGACTTCAAAAATGTTAGGAGCATGTGATGCGAATCACAAATCGCAAAATACTTGCAAGGCAGTCATTCAAAATTCTGAATGTGCAGATATTCAGAGGGACAAACGTCGATTCTGGCGACTTTCTTGTTGTAGCCGTACTTAGCGCTGACTATTCAACGAAAAGAAGCTGCGGAATAGCCAGAGCCAACACCTAGTAATTGAATAAAGGACTCTCCGCTGTGTATTCACCAACCACAAATGCCAACAATCTGTGGAACGAGTATCAAGACATCAGCAAGGAGGTATCCGAGACCACCGTAGATTACTAGGCATAACCCAAAAAGGAGGCCTTGGTATGATGATAGTGCGTAGACCGAAAAATGCAGCACAAAAGAAGGGCAGTGAGATCTTGCGTAAAAAGAGAAGGTTTTAGGCAGTCACCCAGCTCAAGAATATCGAATAGTTCCGCGATAAGAACATAATAGGGATGTTTTTCAAGAAAACAGCAACAGAACGCAGGCTCTTCGAAATAATAAATGAAATCCAGCAGCTATTTAATGGGCATCAGGTAGAAATAGTGATAGGAGAGAGTCAACAACTAGACAATGAAGAAAATATTCACTCCGTCAGTGTAGAAGATGGCTCCCCTATTATCGGTGACCCCTAGCGTGCCGCCATAGAGCTATTTATGGCAATCGAAGAACAGGCGAAACAAGTTGACTTTGGAATAAGACAAAACCAAGTGATGCATGTTGTGAAGTCAATGGTGTTTTTCCTCTCACCGTAACTATTGGTTGGCTATTAACTAACATTATTGACCACCATATCATGGTCATGGTTCCCTAGCTTTTGCTGCTGCCACAGACCGTTTTCTGAGCAATAGCATGGCAGTGTATGACTAGTCCCAACTCCCAACTATTGCAGTACAGTATGAGTTCAGTAATGCCCTCTGGTTGTGGAGGCAAAATTGTCCAAGGTTCGGCGCTGAAGGGAAGTTCGATACAATCAGCCAACTTGTGTTCACTACTGTTAAAACCTTCAGGGGTTACACCACCCGGAATGCACTTATGCAAATCTGCTTCATACGTAAATGTATGGATGTGACTGGGACAATCCCTTTAAATTGGGATTACATCCGCATTGTATCTAAACACAAACTGTATCTATAATAAAAACGCTGCGATCCATGTGAATGTACACGAACATAATCATTCTTGAATTTAAGTTAATTTTATTCAACCCCGCTGACCACGGGCAACCTAATCGAGAAATAAGAACAATAAAATAATAATTTGTAGCACTGAAATAATTTTTATACGTAAATGTTTATCACAGCTGTAACTTTTTTCTTTTTGCGTTGAATAAAAAAATGCACATTCTAGGAAAAATCTTGAACACACAGAACGCGACTCTGAAATGACTTTCACAGATATCGCTCTGGAATTTGCATAATTGGTCGCCTCTGTGGAAAAAGCTCCACACCACCCTTATGCTTTTGCATACCATACACACAAGGGTTGAGCGGGAAGAGAAAAAAAAAACAAATTTAATTTATGACCATCAGTGAAAAAGAAAGAGTTCATCAGTGCAATAACATACCCGCAATTACACTATTGCCACGAGGCTAATGGGGGCGAACACCATAATGAAGAGGAAAGGAAACTAGACCATCTGAGAGGAGTAACCCCGCAGTGGCACCAGCCAGTTAGTAGCGGTGGGTCAACTCTCTGTACAAACAAATGCATAAAGGATCTTTGGAGTGTTCCAGTTCCAAGTAACCACTGGTATCATCGCACACAACCGCCAATTGATTGTGCAACACACAATGTCGGTGCTGAACTGGGGAAGAACGCAACAGGATTTGCATGCAGCAGTGTTCTTCGTCTCTCGGGGCAACTCGAAGGCCAAGTGGTTGGGCATGGGCGGTTAGGAGTGATCAGGGTTACGTGTAGGAATTGTTTTAACTTCTTTTTCATTTACATAGCATTTTCTGTTTTTTTTTTTTTATTTTCGCTATCCGTGCAATGGAGGCACTTAAGTCATGGTCGAGTTTCAAGTTGCCTTGCGGAAGGGTAAAGGTTTCAATGATGCTCAAAATGAGGTAAAACAACCACAATTTGTTCCTGATTGTGTTGTTATGTACGACTTGCAGTTATGAATTGCATTGAATTGCTCGGCACATGAAAGTAAAACCATAGCTCTAGTACTCTGAATGGCTGACGGTAATGTGTAATTGAGGTTGAAGATGGCGGTTTTTTTTTTTTTGTAGGTGTACACTGTTTGTAATATGTGGAATGTGTGTCAATCATAATGTCGTTGAAAGTAATTTTCCTTGAGACGGAGTTTAAGGCTTATGTTCAGGGTAAGGAAACTTAGAAGATAGGTAGGTGTTCTGTTAAATGTAACGAATCGGCAATGACCAATACCCTGCGCATTTATGTTACATTAGAGCAATGTATAACCCCTCTCGAAGGACGCAGTTGTAATTTCAACGTCTTTATATTTTCTTTCGAAGCATTAATAGCAAGCCTTGAGTATATGAGTAGAACTGGTTTCTTTATGCAGTATTCTGGAGTAAAATAGTGTACCACCTTTTGAAGAAGGTTTTTAAAATATTGGAACACTTGCTTGTTCTATTTTTTTTCTCGCTTTTATGTGAAATCCGTAGACCCAAATGAGGTAAAGAAACATTTCCGGGTTGGTTCGCTGGTCTCATTCAAGTGCGTAAAATAGGTAAAAGTTGTTTGTCTATAATGGCATAGACATAGGTATTATATAAGTGTTAGAACAGAACATTCTTTTTGAATAAAAGTTGCACCGGAATGTACATATATTTGGAACGTGTATACACAAGAGCACAAGCGTTCTCACGGTAGCCTCTCACTATCAACTCCTACTCTACACCTCCACGATGGTACCTGCCGGGTTCCTAGTATCTCGACTGAAGATTGGGTAACCAACCCCATTGGAAGGGGTTGGTGGTAACGGCCGAGTGTTTTCTCCCTAATGCACTTCACCTTAAATCAATGGTGTCGTCTACCAGTTTCAGTTAGGCCGAACTATTAGTGTTATCCCTATATGAGCTGCTTCGACATATTCGAATCCCAAGTCTATAGGGATCTCCAATACTAAGCCAGGGTGTTGGAATAGAGTCGGTGGCGGATGAACCCTTAATGGACCAACGGCAGCGCTCATATCCTCGAAGCGGGTTACTGATTCTGGAAGATCCGGACCCTCGTCCCAGGGATATAAAAGGGAACTGGTCCTCCAGGTTGGAGGTTGTGCGTAGGGGTAACTTTCCTATCATGAAAAAAATTTCTAGTTACGAAAATACCAACCGCTTGGGATAAGGATGATTCAACTGTTGACGACCCAAGCAAACGTGATAAGGACAACGACTGTCGGATTTGCACATGGAATGCTTGGTCGCTTAACAGACCACGTGCAGCCGAACAACTAGCGGAGGCCGTGGATTGCTGCAAAGAAGATATTACAGCCATCCAAGAAGTGCGATGGAACGGGCCGGGCAAAAGAAGAATGACGGGGATTGCTACCGACAACAGAAGCAGCACCATTTGCATGCGGGTTTGTTATTGCAGACAGACTTAGACAAGAAGTCTTGAGTTTTAGGCATGTGAACGAGCGTCTCAATTCGCATCAAGGGTAACATTAGCCTTATATGCGCTCATGCTCTAACTAAAAAGATGGTGATACCAAAGACAGCTTCTGTGAACTCTTAAACAAAACATACGAGCAGTGCCTAAGGTATGATGTTAAAATTGTCCTGGGTGATTTTAACGCAAAGGTAGGGAGAGAGGGCATCTTTGGTAGTATTGTCGGAAAGCATAGCCAGCACAATCGACTTTGCAGTGGGGCAAAATCTTGTAGTAGATAGCACGCGATTCCCACATCTCAATATTTACAAAGGAACATGGAGATCTCCGGTTTAAAAACGTCAATCAGATTGATCATATTGCGATCGAGGCAAGATACTCTTCCAGTATGATGGATATCCGAACGTGCCGAGGAGCGATCATCGACTCAGACCAATACCTAGTGGTAGCCGAGGTACGGTTGTGAATACCCAGAACGTCGCGAAGGCGTTCTACAGTCGCAAGAGATAGTTAGAGTCCTATGCCGCCAGCATTAAGTACTGAGTACCAGTGGCTACACTGCCAAAAAGCCATCAGATATTCCTCATCTGATGTGCTGGATTTCTCTCGACCACCACAACCAAACCCCCTGGTTCGAAGAAAAATGTCGGCAAGCACTTGCAGAAAAACCGACGGCATATAAAACGGCGCAGAACAGAAGGACTCTAAGAGTAGAACAGAAGGGATGAACGCAGGCTTCTCAGTAGGGAAATAAAAGAGCATGAGAAGCGCGCGATTGAGGAAATAGATTGCAGGAATGAGGTTCGGAAGTTTTAGGTGTAAAGAACATGTCAAGGCTACAAAGCCAGAACCGAAGCCTGCAGGGACGAACAATTTAAACTAGTAGTAGAATCGCATTCGATGTTACAGGTGTGGAAATATCACTTCTGCAGACTGTATAACGGCGACGATGACCAAAATTCCGCTGTCAGGCAGAATGAACCATTAAATCTGGACGAAGATAATCAACATTTCCATCCACCCGACCTGCATGAAGTTAAGATAGTGACATCTAAACTGAAATCCAATAAAGCTGCTGGAGCTGATGCCCTAACAGCCGAGGTATTCAAAGCAGTGGGGGATGACTTGGTAAGGAGAATCCACGAACTCATTTGCAAAATATGGTCAGATGAAAGCATGCCCGATGAATGGAACGTCCTCAAGAAAGGAGACCCTCTAACCTGCGTCAACTACAGAGGAACGAGTCTCCTTAACGTCGCCTACAAGTTCTTAACTGCTATTCTATGTAAACGCTTAACACCTTTTGTCAGAAATCTGATTGGTCCATATCAGTGTGGTTTTAGGCTAGGACCAAATTTGTACACTACAGCGGATGGTGGAAAAAACCCAGCAATTTTAAATCGATACTCACCAGCTTTTTATCGATTTCAAGGCCGCCTATGACAGCATCTATAGAGAAAAGCTATATAAAAATAAAATACAAATTTTTGGCGCGACAGGTCCATGGGACCCAGGGCCTAGCTTCTGACAACCATTCGTGTTGTGCGTGTTATATTCTTCACACGAATGGAAGGGGCCTACTGTTTAATGCCGGATCCGAACGGCAATTTTGAGAAGCTTTTTCATGACAGTTTTACTCTCGGATGTTTGTCAGACACTCGCGAGAGGTGGGGCCGTGAAAGAAATTTTAGGTGTTGTCTGGGGATTGAACCTGGAACCCCTCGCTCCGTAGTCCAACGCACTAACCACTTGAGCCACGGCGCCCACTAAGCTATATAGAAGAAAAGCTATATAGAGCTACATATATCTAGTTTTAGTATTAGTGGCAAACTCGTCCGGTTGCCCAGGATGACGATAAAGAATGCACGCTGCTCCTTCAAGGTAGGTAGTAGTTAAGGACTTTGTTTACCTATGATCCGCTATAAAATCAGACAATGACACCAGCACTGAGATCAAACGCAGATTAACTCTTACCATTTGATGCTTCTTTGGCCTTAGAAGGCAATAGCAAAGACCTATCTCAAACAACTAAAGTAACCCTATATAAAACTCTTATCATCCTGGTCTGTACTCTACGGTGCAGAGGCATAGACTATGTCAAGAAAAGATGCGGCCGCTCTCGGTTGTTATGAGAGAAAAATACTTCGGGTGATTTTTGATACCTTCTGCATAGATGGAGAGTGGAGACGAAGATACAATCATGAGCTGTACGAGCTATATAGTGACATCGACCTAGTCAGAAGAGTTCGAATACAACGACTAAGATAGTTGGGTCATGAGAGCGGATGGGGAACATTGCTCCGGCCCGGAGAGTCTTCGAATCCACCCCAGAGGGATGATCAATAGTTCTTCGCTCGATACAAGCGTTTAGTTCTAAAAATGTTTGCAAAATCTACATTCTATTTATTATTTGCTATGGCGTTTCTATGATATTCTGAATTTGAATTTGACATATTTATAACAAAAGACCTCTCAGAATTAATTTATGTCATGAAAGTCTCGATACTATCTACCACCTCACAACCTCTTTTGTTTAATATCAGAAATACTTGTTGAACACAAGGCTATTGCAAAATTTAGTACTCACATTTGTAATAATCTCCTTAAATATTAATTTTAAGTTTAATCCTCCATTCAAGAAATGGCCAGTTTTTAAGAAAAACCTTCTTGTTATGTTATCGCAAAATATTACGAAACTAAGGCATATCCTTGAGCCTGGAGTGCAGCACACATAGGTGTTTGCAAGGCAATCTCCTTTAAAAGTAATTTCTCATACGATTTACCTCTCATATTTTATTCCACTTAACTGTTAGTGCTAAGTAATACGAGCAGTCGTTACATAAATACCATTCTTTTAAAGAGCTATCTTGAAGTTCATGAAGAAAAAGTAGGCATCCATCCATTAAATACATAAATTCAGTAAAATAAATTCCATGCCCAGCAAAGGTGAACAGGAAAACAGGAAAACAAAGAAAAAAAAAATCCCATAGAACCCCCAAAAAGGCATTACAAACACCATCTGCAAATGTATGCGATCTCATAAAAATAAACCTGAGTGAAAATTGTCTACCGTTGTAGCGATGAATTTAATAAGAATATTTAAAGGTGGGAGTGTAATAAATTTCGTTTGTCTTCGCCTTCTTACGGACGAATACATTTGACCCGTCGTCGTCGTCGTCGTCGTGTTACTGGAATTCACACCATAAAGGAAAGCAGGCAAGGAAATAATATAAACACGAGACAGATGATGCCCAGATATTATCTAGCAAAGGAGTGCTCTCTGGGTGTGCCTTCTCGGAACAGGAAAACGAACGAAAGCAGCATCCTGCTGGTCCATCGTCACCTTGACATCCGCCCACCATCACCACCACCATCACCATCAACACCACCACCCAACACCAGCTTTTGATGGATCTAACATTGCTGTTGAAATTTCAAGTGCATCCCATTTTCATTCCGATTTGAATGTAAGCGGAAAATCAGGTGCTATTCTGAAATGATGAATTCGCGCTTCAAAAGGTAAGTAGGTATCTCTCTCCCAATCATGTTTTTTTTCGCGGCCATCATTAAAGCCGGATAACCCAAAGGACCCAGAAGCAAAGAGCATGGAAAAGGCTGTGTATATGCGACATGAGTTGTTGCGAGGAGGGGGTGGTAATATATCACCTGAGTGGCGCTCTTCGCACAAAATTACTTCATTCAGTCGAGGATGGAATTAATTTTCGAAAATTAACCTAAATGAGGGCAGGACATAAACCATTAATTTGAACAATCCTCGCAAATTAACGGTGTAGGCTGGTGAGATATTTCATTTGTTTTTTGTTTCGAAGTTTGTAAGGTAGTTACGAGTATACTGGTGTTGAAAAGGTCCTTATAGCAGTTGAGGTATTGGGACGAAAGCCGGCTTTCAGAATCAATTTTCCTTTATCTGTTTAAGGATTCGTATTGGATTAAACGTGCAGTGTGGATGTAAGATGAACAAATGCAACAATTAAAAAGTTTCTGTATCACTTTCATTTAATTTTAGTTGTGCACAAGGACTGCAATTACCGTAATTTCATTTCACTTAAGCAAAAAAGTAGAAGCAGATTGCAAAATTCAAATGCTTCAGACAGAGGGTAATCCTTGGCTAACCCACTTACAAACAGCTTCGCTATTTTCTCGGTTGCAACGATAAAGAACACATGGTTCTCGCGAGAATGGATTTCAGGATTGTAAGGAATGCAATTTGTAATTTGTTGTGTCTGCAATGTGAATTAAAGCGAATTTGTTTCTTGGTAAAAAATTCGTTTTGGTACTTCAGTTCTGTATTCGCAAGTCCGAAAGAAAATGAGCAAAAGAACTTTGTACGGAGTACAGATTTTCGTAAATTAATTCCACTGAAGCAGATTGTTGAACTAATTAGTACTTAATAAAAGAGGATTTGCTTTTGTGTTTGTGAAAATAATTCCAAGATGATGATTCTTAGACAATGTCCCAAGGATGCTCATTAGTCGAGGATTAAGCAAATCGGGCCTATTCGTTTGTGCTCGTTGGATTTTTGAAATAAATAGGAAAGGTTTTGAAGGTTTTTCTACTTATATGCATCACCTAGGACGAGGGCTATCTTTTATATTCGTTGTTTCTCAATCGATTCATTCAGTCTATATGTTCTACCATTTCAAACAACCAAGGACTAATTTTTGATTTAGGTCAATCTCGATGTACAACTCTTATAGTTCGTCAGTAAGTCTCATTTTCAAAGCCCGTCAACGCAATCGAAGCCGAATATCTTTCAAAGAATTTTTCCCTCGTAACAATAAGATAGGACTGGGATGATAAAGATCTTGTATCGAGTTTACTTTCTTTGAGATATGGTCTTACTATTCAGTTGCCTTCTCAGTCTAAATAAACAGTGTTTTTCTGTTTCAGAATTTAAAGCAGAATCAAAGTAGATAAAGTTCCTTATTGTGTCAAAATTATGACTTATGCTGTCGACGTTGAGTGTCTCTTTTTATTTTTCCAATACTTTTAAATACGATGTCACTTAACAGCACTGTACCTTTACAAAGTCTATATTTCCCATCAAAGGTCTCGAAAAGTTTGGTTACATTGACCTTGATTTTGGATCGATACTGAAATTAGATTTGGCTCTGTGTATTTTTTTTTTTTTTTTTTTGTGATAAGGGCTAAGACTTTATATATCTAAACTCTTGCAACTCTTGATTTGGACATACGTACATATATGTATATAAATATATTTGAATAATTGCCGAATTTTGATGCAAAAATATATATTTTAAATGACGGCTTGGAAGTAGCCTTGCATTAGGTGACTCTAAAATCCCAGCGGATAACATTTAGAGAACTAATCGCAAAATGTGTATACCAAAGCCGCTTCGGGCGACCTGAAAGTTTCTTTCTCCTTCTTTTTCTCGTCGCACTTGTTCACCTTGTGGTTAATAGACCTAAACCCATTACTAATTGACCCCTTCAACAACACAAGGGGCCAGAGACTCCTCCCTGATAACAATTGTGACGCTTCTTTAGACACCTCAACTCGTCTATCTTGGCCACCTTCCAGTAATGGCTTGGATGAGAATCATTATTAATCTAAAAGATATCGAGGATCACCCTTGGATCGGAGGATTCAACCGAATTTCAGGGTCGCTTCTTGGTCGGTTTGGATTTTATTCTTTTTTCACGACCTTAAGCTGTGTGTGGTCAAACCTGCCCCAATCTGGACACGGCGATTTAGTTAAGATTTTTTAATATTTGATCAACGTAGGCAATGATATTGATTCGGGAAGGTCACACAGGATTTGAAGAAAGTCGAGTGTCGAGTTAAACCTCCACTTGCGACCGCGATCTTCAAGTGTTCCTTGAGCAATTGGTAAAAAGGCCTTGTAGTGATGATGGAGGTTACTACGTTGGTATTCATTGCCAGAGCGGGAGGTTCATCCTGAGTTACCGATTGACTCGTGCTGTGGGCGCATGGTTTTTGACCGCTGTCTCACCACCCAGTTGTGTTACGCGTGGAAAAAAAAAATCCAACAAAACAAAACACAACAACCAAAATAAAAAAAAAAAAACTAATATACCACCACCCAGTTGTGTTACGCGTGGAAAAAAAAAATCCAACAAAACAAAACACAACAACCAAAATAAAAAAAAAAAAAACTAATATAAACAGTTTCTATCGCGCGCGCAACGATATTCAGTGCAGTGAAGTGCATAGAAAAAAAAAAACAAGTGTGCTAGTACCAGCCGGGTCATCCCCCCTCTCCTCTCCATCTCTTGTGACTGCCACTGGATCTTAGACATTGCATTTGCCGTATGTTTTTTTTTTTTTGTCTTCCTCATGCGGTCGACGCAATGCTTAAGGTAAAGTAGCACCAGACGAATAGCGGGCTGTGAGTGTTTATTTTGTTGGTGGACCAAATCATATTGTCGTACGGGCATAACACCTACGGCAATTTGTTTTGGAAAACTAACGTAGGATCTACACTTCACAGCTCTACTTAGTAGCGTCGGGGTTTGTGTTTTTTGTGTTTGTTTTTTATAATGCTAGGGAATTTTAGAGTGGATATAAGTAACATTCGTGGGCTAAGGAAGAATCATTTTGCCGCGTACGTCCACGTCTGTAAATACAGGCCAGCTGTTTTGGCACTGGGTGAAACACAGGTAGGTGAGAACTCTGATTATTCAGATTTGAACCTTCCTGGATATAGCCTGGTGCCTTTATTCTTCTCCCACCGCGGTCTCGCCATTTATATCCGTAGTGATGTAACCTACCAAATTCAACCACAATATGGCTCCTGTTCCAATCCGGTATTCAACTTCATGTGGTTAAAAATCAGTGTCCGTAGGCAAATTATCCACTACTGTTTTATTTATAGAAGCCCCAACATTGACAGCAATTCTACTTGTAATGAGTTTGATGCACTGTCTGACTCCATCTTAAGAATTGTTTCCCATTACCCTCATACTGAGATCGTCATTGCGGGCGATTTCAATATACACAATTCTGGTTGGCTTCGACATTCTGGACAGACAACACCCGAAGGAAGATATGTTGAAATCTTTGCTGAGGTAAATAATTTGACCCAGCTTGTGAATGAGCCCACACGGCTACCCGACATTGACAGTCACACCGCCAATACTCTGGATTTGTTCCTTAGCTCCCACCCCGATAAATACACCATAAATGTATTATCGCCTCTAGGGTCGTCAGACCACTGTGTCGTATCGGCTAATTTTTCGTACCTTAACCACACAGTTAAAGAAAAAGCTCCTAAAAGATTAGTTTGGCAGTACGAGAAAGCCAACTGGGACGGCATGAACAGCTTCTTTAGGAGTTTTAACTGGTCGTTATGCTTCCTCGATAACGACGTGGACGCCGCCGCCGATACGATCACGAACACTATTCTCCTCGGCATGAAATCCTTTATTCCTCACAGAATAAAGAGTATTAAGCCGAAGGAAAACCCGTGGTACGACTCGACCTGCAAAGAAGCAATCAGGTTGAGGGAGTTAAGATTTCGGTCATTTAAGGCCAACCCAACAGAGGAAAACCGAAAAATATTTAAACGAGCCAGAAATGATTGCAATGCTCTAATTCGCCGTGTAAAATTCTCCTTCGACCAAAAATTGAGGCAAAAGATTCTACACTGTCCCAAAGGTAGCAGAAATTTTTGGTCGTTCGTCAAAAACATACAAAATTGCGCCTCATCTTCCACCCTAACGCTAGTTCACTATGACACTCCAGCTGTCAGCTCTTTGGACAAGGCCAATCTGCTTGCAGCCCTATTCGCTGCGAACTCCACACTCCCAGATTGTGCTTTGCCCCCCCTGTACTTGAGCGCGTCGAACATTCTATGGGACAAATCCACTTTCGCACTCGTACAGAGTGCAAGAGTGCTTAAAGATCTTAACATAAACAAATCCGCTGGTCCAGATGGTATCTCACCCATTATTCTGAAGAGGTGTTCTTCCACGCTGGCAAAACCACTGCGTAAGCTTTTTCATTTATCCTACTCTTCTGGACTCTTCCCGAGTAGATGGAAAACAGCATTTGTCCAGCCCGTCCCTAAAAAAGGCGAATCTTCTTCTCCCTCCAACTATCGTCCCATTGTACTTACGTCCCTTCTTTCCAAGGTCATGGAAACGCTGATAAATCGTCAGCTTATGAAATATCTTGAATCACGAAAGCTCCTCAATGACCGTCAGTATGGCTTTCGTAGCAAAAGGTCCACTGGTGATTTGATGGTATATCTCACCGAAAAGTGGAACCACTCTCTGCATCATTCTGGTGAATGTAAGATTGTTGCGCTTGATATTTCTAAGGCATTTGACAGAGTTTGGCATCAAGCTCTTTTGTCGAAAATGCGTGCATTAGGCATCGATGAATCTCTTCTTCAATGGATTAGAAACTACCTTTCGGAACGTTCAATTCAAGTTGTCTTGGACGGTTTCAAGTCTGCTATCCACCATATAAATGCTGGTGTTCCCCAAGGCTCCGTTTTGTCACCGACTCTCTTTCTTATATTCATAAATGATCTCTTGTCTGCTACTTCTAATCCAATACATTCCTTCGCTGACGACAGCACCCTCAGCTTCTCATATTCGTTCCCAGACTCACGTCCCTGCTCTTCCGCCGTAGAACTGGAACGGCAGCGTATGTTAATCTCATTAAATTCCGATCTTGACAGTATAATTAAATGGGGTATAAACAACAGAGTGGAATTTAATGCATCGAAAACCCAATGCTGTCAGCTGTCGCTCAAGCGTAACCTTAACCCCTTGCCATTATCAATGAATGGCACTTGCATCGTCGAAACCGAAAAACTTTCCATTCTCGGTATGTGTGTTAACGACCATCTTCGTTGGAATGATCACATATTCGAATCCGCCAAGAATGCTGCGAAATGTTTAGGATTCCTTAAACGCTGCAAGAAATTCTTTACCCCCTCTGATCTGGCTACAATATATAAGGCATACATCCGCCCCAAGCTCGAGTATAATGCTCATATCTGGTCTGGTGCTCCTAAGGCCTCTTTGCACCTGCTGGATAGAATTCAAAATCGAGCGTTAAAACTAATAGGGAACAGAAGCATAGCGGAGTCTATTGACTCGCTCCAACATCGCACAAATGTCTCTTGCCTTTCCTTATTCTATCGCTTTTTTCACAAACAGTGCTCCAGCGAAATAGCAAGTTGCATTCCGCCCCTTCATCAATTTTCTCGCAATACCCGACACGCTTTGAATGCTCATCAGTATACCCTCAAGCCTATTTTCGGACGTACCGTCAAGTATAGAGATTCTTTCATAAACCGTACAACACGAATGTGGAATGCTTTACCAAGCTCTATTTTTCCCTCACAGTATAATCCACAAACATTCCATCGGTATCTCCTATCTTCTCTTCCTAATTTCCCTAACGCCCGCGCTGTGTCTTGACATTAAAAGGGTAGTAATAAGCCCTTGAGCGCGTGAATTATAAAAAAAAAAAAAAAATCTGTCGCTTAGACGTTGTGTTTTTATCGAATGACGCGAGAGGGAGTTGTGCACGCTTGATTTCCCAGCTCAAGGAGGTGGATCTATGAATGCATTCAGAGAATCTGTGTCCATACTTGACAAGCTTGACCTTACACTACGTTTGTGATAGTAACACTCCTTTTCCGTATTCTCCATTCATAATCTTACTTACTTACTTAGCTGGCCCTACAGTTCGGGATGAACCTGAGCCTTAACCAACAAGCCTCTCTAGTTAGTTCGGTCCGTAGCTAACTGTCTCCCCTTGTGCACTCCAAGGCGGATGATACCCCCTTCTACTTGTGCGCCTAGACTAGAACGATGTCGCTGTACAGCTCGCATAATTCGTCGTTGAATCTCCTTTTCCAAAGCCCGTCAACGCAAACGGGACCGAAAATTTTACGAAGAATCTTTCTCTGGAAGTGAGCGAGGATTACTTCATCCTCTTGAGATAGAGTCCAAGCTTCATCGCCATAAAGCATAACTGGAGCAACGAGAATTCTCAATCGTCATTCTGCACAATCTGACGAGTTTGGCAGGAATGCCAAAACTAGACATGGCTTTGTATAGCTCGTCTCTATAGCTCGTCTCTATATATGCGGCCTTGAAATGGATGAAAAGATAAGATTGGGTATCCATTTCGACTTTTTGAGTTTTCTCCAGGATCTACCGATATGTGAAACCGCACTGATGGTCTGAAACCGCACTGATAGGGCCCCATCAGGTTGTTGACGAAGGGTTTCAGACGTTCACAGAATATGGCAGATCGGATCTTGTACGCGATGTTGAGGAGACTGATACCTCCGTAATTGGCGCAATCTCCTTCCTTGTGGATCGGGCAAAAAGTGTTGAGATTCCATTCATCAGGCATACATTCATCTGACCAAATTTTAGAAATGAGTTGGTGTATGCTCAGGACCTGGTCATTTCTAGCTGCTTCGAGCAGCTCGGCTTTTAAGCCGTCAAGTCCAGCAGCTTTGTTGGATTTTAGCTTCGATATTGCTATTCGTTTTATAGTCATATTCTCAGCACCGACTGTGACTCTACTACAAGGTCTTCATCTTCTTCATCTCTACAGGCTTCTGTACGGTAAACGGAAAAATGGACAGCGGACTTGGTATTGAATGGTTTACTATCATATTGTACTAGCTAATAAAAAGGAAAAGGGAGGAGGTACCAGAAGACTGGTGGTCTCCATGTATGTATTACATAGCTAGTATTACCAAAATTCAGTGTAGCTTCGTGAAAAATGCTATACAGGCAGTAAGCGTTATTACTGAGGAGTTCCAACATAACAAACAAGATCTTCTCGTGGGTTTTTATGCACTTAGAGTAGGCGTTGTACAGGAGGTGGATGGGGTACATACATCTACGATGCACTGTAGTAATAAGAACCTTTGGAGAAGTTGGAGTTCACCAGATCATGCCTCTTCAACATTGTAATTGACCTGCTGACTGCAGATATACAGAAACAGGCTCTAATGGATAATCTAGATGATGAGAAAGTAGGGCTAAAACGAACGTAATGGAACGTAATGCCTCAAGCATTAACGTCAAAATGACTGAATATCTTCTTTGCCCTTAGCCACCCCAATGTCATCTACGCAACACCGAGGATGTTGGATATTGTCACAACAAATATGTAGCTTCAAATACCTGGGGATATACATATAAACATATGCAGGATTGAATATCCTGGAGGCTACGATCTAGTAAACCTGACTGCAGATAATCTGGGAACAAGACCAGAAAAAGAAGGAAAAAGATACTTTGTTTCCAGTGAGAGATACAGTATTTTTCAAAGCGGGTACGACTAGTAGTTAAAGTTTTTTTGTTTGTTAAATGGTCAGCTATTGTCTTTTGGTTTTCCAGACAATATTATCTTAAAACTCCGGACTGTCGGGTTTTTAAAAATGGATTCTTTTTGATACAGTCTTATCTCTACGATAGTGACAAGGCTCCTTACTTCAATACCTTTCATTGACTAAATCATCCATATAGTACCAAAACTAAGCAATTTTACTAACTGAATGTACCAAAAGTCATTACTGTTACACGAAAGAGGTGTAACAAAATTAAGCCTTAATTGCACACCTATACATCGAAGTAAGCAACAAAGTCAACCTCCATAATCGCATCGTTATACCGTGTAGTATACATTTTCCTGCAGTCAGATTTCCTTCGTCATCATATACGAGTGACTCTTCATCATCCTCCAGTAAACAAGTGTAACTAGACATGTACGAGTATATGTACAGTGCTAGTAATCGATCGGGAAATGGTTTTCCCTCCTCTGACGGTGTTTTTTCTTTTTTTTTTGTAAAAGCCGAACACATTTTGCTGAAAATCCAATATAAAGTTCAAAAAAAGAAAGGATAATGTAATTTTTGATCCTGGTGCACATAACGTGAGAAGAGAGGGGCGAGGTGGTGACGGTTTACTTGGCTGAAACAACCACCGAGAATATATATGTAGGTTAAGAGTGGGAGTTGCACGTTTGAGAAGTCATTTGTCATTTGCCACCAAGCGATAACACTTTCTGGTGAGGATTTATGAAAAACTTTTTAACTTAAACTTGAATGGGTTTCACCCAGTTAATGGATTTATGTTCCCGGTTTTATGCCGCGTTCGATGTTACTTTCTTTTTGCTTGCTTTCTTCCATTTTTATTTTTTCTAACAAAATGTGCAATGTATGAACAAAATGGAACGGAAAGTATCCGGAATAGAAGTGAAATTTGTTTCGAGGGGATGTATGTAATTCGACGAAGGTGTAATGGAGTTGCTTGGCTTTGCAAACAAATATCGATCGATTTGGCTAGGTGTAAGGGTGTACTTTCTTCTTTTTTTCTCCTTTCTTTACAACGATTCAATTTGAAACCTTTAAGCTGCAATTTAAGAGTTGGTAGTTGGGGTGAAAGGGAACCTCATAGGTGGCCACAAACGTCGTGGTTTTACAAGAAGACTATCCATTCAAGCAGCATTGTTGGGAGAAATTCTGCCACAAAGCTGACGAGTGTGGCTGGAAAACATCCTTCTCAACTGCTGGTCTACAGAAATATCTGTCGGAATTTGATTTTCCTCGCCCTCGTGTGGGTAAGGTTCAGTGAGTGGTGAAAAGACCTATTGATTGATTGATTGATTTAGGGTAGATGTAGTACTTTGACTCTGTCCATTGTGAATTGACCTCTGAGCAATAAAAAGATTAGTCCTCGACCTCTGTTTCGGTGTTTTGTTAACCAGGGCCTTGATTAACTAATTCCTGTCCATTGTTCTTATATGGATTTCCTATATTTCATATGACTTTGGTACAGTCTTTTGTGAGAGCTTTAGAATAGTTTTCCAATATGGTGCTGAATATAGTGCTTAACGAATTTTATTAGTGGTCGCGCGCATTTTTGATAAACAAATGTCAGTATACCAATAGCCAGATACTCTCTAACTAGTTTCCGATGAAATAGTTTTCATCCTTCTGTTGTATTTCCTTAACAAGGTTACATATGGCTTCCGAAACATGAGACATCACTTGTTACGCTTTTACTAAAGCAACTCAAGTCTCCATATTTAGTTTGTTACTAGAAAACATCAACCGAAACGAATGCATGCCTTTTGTTAGACGATTTGCCAGCTTAAGCTGTATACTGCCCATTGTAGCTTTCGGGGCTGAGAATATGATATGGTACTAGAATTTGGATTTGCCTATGATTTCCAACAGAATATTCTACTCCTGCCTGGTTACCCGGAAAGTGAGTGTCCATGAGAAGCTCCAAAGATTCCTTTCCAGACGTGGTCCGGTTTCCGTCTGTTTTTGTATTGTTAGTTAGAATATTTGGATATTTGGACAAGATCTTCTCAACGCGAAGATGCCACGATTGCATTATTTAAACTAAAAAATGTCCAGCAATCTTTCTTTAAAAAAAAAAAAACAATAAAGGGCCGTCTACTAAGCGAACTTTTCTTAAAACCTCTGTGGAACGCCTTACAGAAGAATCCCTCTACCTTGTAGAATAGAATAGAACTATTTAATGAAGCGCACAAAGAATCCCTCTAACTGAGACTACTTCAAGGAAATGAAAGGTGTTTTAAAACAAATAAAACTTCCCGGAGTGAGTTTAACAGTGAAATGGAATGACACTGCTGCACTCCCGAAGGTTCTATCAAGAGTGTCCGCAGTCTTATAGCATACCATAATAGCTAATAAGCTCTAAACTGATGCCAACGTTGAGACAGATGAAAGATCACTCTATCACAAAGAATTCACCTAAGCAGTCTTCATAGATATATGTAGAAGGAGCCTTCAACAACGTAAAATTTAATTCTATAAGACTAGCGCTGGACCAATACAGCACAAGTCCCATCATCTCAGACTGGCTTGATTGCATGCTCAAGACGAGCCATATTAGCTCAGACCTGGGTCACTGCCCAAATACATGCATTAGCCTCGAGAGGTACGTCGAACGTAGTACTATCTCATCTACTATGGATACTGGTCAGAAACGAAATTTGAATGAAACTAGAACACAATGTGGTCCGAGTTGTTGCATATACGGACGATATGTTGATGTACTGGAAACAGGCAAGTTCCCGTCCACTATCACCGAACTGGTACAATCTGCCTCAATACTCTAAACAAAGGGATATGAAGATGTGGTTTAAAGATTGACCCTCCGAAAATAGATGTTATCCTCTTCACTAACAATGGAAATACTTAATGTATGCCACTTCAAATCACAGACAAGATAAGAAATTTGGGTTGTATAATCGACTGTAATATGATTTGGAAAGAGAACACATCAGAAAGGATGTGTAAGGAAGGCATCTATAGCTTTCTGTTTGGTAAAAAGAAAATATTAAAAATGGGGGTTTAAACCTGTCATCATCCACTGTACACAGCCGTCGTTAGTCCCATTTTAACTTATGGATGCCTACTCAATATGGATGCCTTCTAAGATAAACTCACGTACCTCAGGGATCCGATATCCGATATACCGATATTCAAAGATTAGCATGCATTAGCACTACTAGTGCCATTAGAACCACGCCGCCCACAATGATTCCAATAGACTTGAAACAATATTTTGTTTGAAACAACTTTTAAAAAGAGTTCGTGGCACCATATTACTGTAAGATTGGCACTTGGTACCGACATAGATTATTTAACACCATCAACTGACTTCAGCCTAAACGTAAAAACAGTTTTCCCTTCGAGGGTAGACTTGCCAAACGAAAGAATCATTAACCTGACTCGAATCTCGATCTACAACGACAGGACAGGTAGGTAGGTAGGTAGGCAGTGTAGGATTATAAGTTTTTTTTATAAGACACTAGGAACCATAGTGGGCCCATTGCGATTCCTAGAGCACCATTACGGTAACAAACCTAAACCTAAACCACCTCTTCCTTCGCAGACCCAACTTCCTCTAAGTTGTCAAAGAAGTACTTTCCTAGGTGTTTGAGTCTACTCCGGGCTATATCTTGGCATTCACAGAGTAGATATGTGATGTCCTCGGAAACGTGAAGATCACTGCAGTATCTGCATTTATTTGATAATCCTAATCTCATGCAATGACCAGAGAGAATGCCTACCGCTATTCTTAACCACGATCTGTTTAGTTTCATTACATCCCCAGATATTTTCCGAACTAACATACACCACAAGGACTTAGCCACCCTATGTCCTCCTTAGTTAGACCGCTCTAGGTCAGCCATATTGATGATCCTATCGAGGATAATCTTCTTAGCCACGTATATTGGTGGTCTTACTCCTTCAACTGGATCGTTTTCTGCAAGCTCTGATCCTTTCATGGCCGACTTACTCCCTTTCGTTCCCCTCTATATCGCAGTGTCCAAGCACCTAGCATAGTCTGACACGGTTCTGTACATAATGCCCTGAATGCGGCATGATGTTGGAGTCTAACGTCTTAAGCGCAGCCTGACTATCAATGTAGAACCTCTACTTGGAACACACTGCATGCGTCCGAAAGTCTCAGGGCAACTTGCAGGTTTATGTTTCTGTAGTATATACCTGAGTCTGTACCCTCACTGGTTTTGGAACCATCTGTGTAAATTGCAATCTCATTTTGTGGAGAGGCGACATTCCTAAACCAATCATCCCTTTCCGGGTATATTACTTCGTACTTTGTATTGAAGTCGAGGGTACTGAGGATGTCATTCGATTCAGCAGGGATGTCGGGAAGTGATTCCCTAAGAATGGAGCGCACTATAGGTCGAGCGGTAAAATATACAGAAAAATCTCGAGTGCAGCCGTGGACGTAGTGCACAGAGCACCGGTAATGGCAATGCAGGCCAATTTATCCCGTGAATTCTTCTTTATCGTAGCCTTCCATCATACAAGAACCATATAAGAGTAAAATGTCAACGTGTGAAGCTCAGGACACATTGGAATCGAAGGGAACGATTTGGCGGGCGAATCAGCTAGAAAGTGGTCCGAGGAACTTGTATCCAGTATATCTCAAGACTTCCCGTGACTAGTCGATAAAAGATGGAGCACACTCTCATTTTTTCATAGCTTCTCACAACCATTCGTGTTGTGCATCTTATGTATATTCTTTACACGAGTGGAAGGGGTCTACTGTTTAATGCTGAATCCTTTTTCAAAACAGTTATTCTCTCAGATGTTTGTCAGACGCTCGCGATAGGTGGGACCGTGAAAGAAATTTTAGGTGTTGTCTGGATATTGAACTTCGAACCCCTCATTCCGTAGTCCAACGCACTAACCAGTTGAGTCACGACGTCCACAAAACCAGGCATATAACCTCAAAAAAAATGCGAATAAATACACTCGAACGCTAAAGATGTTGTGCGGATACTGACACAGAAGAAAAGACAGCTCACTTCCTATGTGAATGCCGTATCCTAAGCAGAACCAATAAATCGGAGCTAGGCGAATACCAATTTGGAGACTTGGGCCATCTATCAGAAAAGCCACCATAAACTATTTATAACAATCTCCATATGGTTCAGGGAGGACGCACAATCAACACAGAGCCATGGCAGGGGTATACAATGTATTGAGTAGAGATTCGAGTTCCAGCTTAATCACTGGTCTTGCAGCTACGCCTTCTACCTAAACTAACCTGTCCTCTATTACCTTTCCTATCAACTGACAGGAATTTGTCTGATTTTAGTAATGTTTTTAGGCGGAGATAATGCTAAACGAAAGCCTTGATCGTGAGTTAAAGAGAATGCAATACATACTCTTCTCGGGATACTATCACTTTTATTTATAGCGAAGACGGAATTGAATATTTTAGTTCTACCGCTAGCTGATTGGTTTTGCAAAAAGGTTGCAAATCAGCACAAGTATAGCAATTGATTCTTGCGAGTGTGTACCTATACACATGTGTATTTAAGTACATCCTTGTAGTACCACAACAGATCAGACATTCCGATCTAACCAAAGTTTACAGCATATCATCATATATTAAATATTTGCAGTATTCGTATAGCAAACTCCAAAGAGAGTGTATAGTTTTTCAACCATCCGATTTTTATTATCCCTTTAAATTTCCCTCAAAGTACAAGTCCCCGATTTATGGCACAGTCAGCGATCCTGAGCGGGACTTATTCTAGAAAAGTTTCCCGAAATAAATATTAAAACTACTACTTACTTCATCATAAGGATACATACATATGCATACACATGTATGTATGTACCATCTCTCATCACTATCATTTGAGAATTCATATCCTTTTAATAGAGTACGAGTACGTACTTTATCATTTCGCTTTTATAAATCATACTCGTACACTTCTGTATCTGTCTCCCGTACTTGATTCACACTGCTCTGTGTAATACATATGTACATATGAACACATTAAAATGTATGTATCGATGCAAATTCCATTAAGTATAATCTTTTATCTTTTATGCAGACATCAAAGTGGAAAATTCAAAGCCATGTTGGAATAATCGAGAGACGAGTGTTGCGTCCTTTTTTTTTGCGCTCTGCACCCATAGTGATTTTGGGTAGAATCTAACTTGAGTATGCACTGCGGAACAATGAAAAATGAAATTTTTAGATATCCACCTTAATAGACCATGAAAACTAGTTAGACAACGAATGAATTCCAGGTAATAAATTATTCAGATATTGCGAAAAAAAATATATGAACCACTGTCATTGCCGCAAGGATTAAATATGTATTATACGGCAAGCATAGATTATAACGTATGAATGATATAAATCGCATAATAAATGTGGCTTGCCGGTAGGAGATAAAGTTGCAAAAAAAAGGACACAAGAACGAAATAAATCCTTTCATTTATTATTACTAAATGGATTGTGTTTTAAATTGAATTTTCGACGCCATGCATAGAGTGGTAGTGAGGCGGCAGCGTATTACTTTAGCGAAGCATATTATTGGGTATTATACAACAATGCTTTTATTTTGCTATTACGGATCGAATTTAAATCAACACTATTAATTATTGAAAAAGGTGATCGAAACGGGACATATGTTTGTATAAAACAACAATTTGAAAATTCCTTAAAAAATTTTCTAGTACAGCCTCATTTTATCAACTTAAAAAATTTATGTATACTGATGTTATATGTATATGTATTTTTAAATTTTATTTGAATTTAATATAAAACCAAAATAATAATAATAACAATTTTGAAAACTTTAGAATTTCAAACTTCAGGATCCGGAAATCTCTTTTTGTCATAGACTGGCCATAACGAGTTGATTGTAGCACATATACATATGTATTAGATACCATCAACTGTTAGTCTTCTAGTTGGATTTAATGTTTGTTTCCCTGTTCAAAGTGCTAAGCGATGTACTAGTCTCAGGAAGGGTCTTACCTTAGATGTAACCCTGCCTGGTTAGTTCATACGGTTTCTCGTTATTTGGGATATCCTTCTGACCCGGTACACAGCAGAGGGTCACCTTATTGACCACTGAGATATCGTCCAGTCTTTTGATGCGTATTTTAACAAGTTTTGACCTTACCGACGTTGACTGTAAAGCTTTAATGGTTGCTTGATTGTCAACATAGATACTAATTATTTTACCAGAAATATTTTCCTCAATAATCATGTCCGCAGTTTCTTTTACTATAGTAATTACGGCTTGAAAAATGCTGCAGTCGTCCTTAAGTCTGAAGGATTGTATTTCGAGACTCGCAGTAGATGCCAGCATCAGTATTTATCCATTTTGAATCCATCCACCATCGACATAGGTAGCTATTCTCGGTACGGCCTGTACCATCACTCCTTGCTAGAAATTGTTATTGTGAATCTCCGACTACAATTTGTTTGTGGGATGATGTCCGTTTCCGTTCGGAGTCTCGATATATTCCACCACGCACCGGTTCAGAATTGAGGCATGACCATAGAGTTTAGCTAACCATAGACCGGCTACCATTAGTCTTAGCTCCGTTTTAGCTGCTGAACTGCCGCAGTAAATGTCAAGTGGAAGAAGGTTCAATATTATTTCCAGTACTACTGTTGGCTTTCATCTCATCGATCACCTTACCCAAAGACAGCCTGCCTTGTCACGTTTTCAAGATGGTATTTCTTTTCGTATTAGGTTTTACCACCGCAGTGTACCACTTTACGTCTAAATTACGTGTTTTCTGAAACCCTAGTCTGTATACGCAAAATGTACCACGTAAGCCTTCTTGATTCGCTTGTCTATGTTTTCTTTCCAGTATTGTTTGCAATTCACAATTACGTTGAGGTATTTTGCAGATTCTGGGGTATAAAATCATTTGCCTATTTGCAATCCAGTATTGACCCTTTCCTTATAAAAACATAAGCTCAGTTTTCACTGGGTTTACTTCCAGATCCTGTCCTTTGATGCAGTCACTCACTAATAAATAGAAGCGCATGATTGACTCTTTCGGTGATGACGGGAAGGAAATTTCTGAAAAAAGACTACACCGAAGCGAAGTCTTTCTGACCGGTCAGTCTAATATCATTTCTGTTGAAAACCATGGGCTCCCTATTAATGCGTAAAAGATAGATCTATTCATCTCCACAAGGAAGAGGAGTGATCTGGAATTTCAGCCCTTGGTACTTTTCGGATCAAAGCTGCAACGAAAAGGCGGACTCTCTAGCAAAGCTAGGGTCAACCTCGGGGTTTTCTGGTCCGAAACCATTTGCTGCAATTGGCAAAGGAACGGTAGAGCAACTAATTAGCAACTAGCTTCTCGGGCATCTCAATTCTCTCAGCATTCTCAACTTCGATGAAGTTTTAAATCCGTTTCTCAAGTTTAGCTTCTTCAGTTACAGGTCTTCTCGAACAGTGGTTCCACCTCTTCGGTTTTGTACCAAATTTTTTCGTCGAAGTAATTCTACAACATGCCATTTTGGATCCGCGTCTATAAATATTTACCAGTGAGGTGTTCAGATTTTCAGTATTCAGTTCAACAAGGAATTCTTGTCAATTCAGTGGATTAGGATACTGATTGGCGTATCTACTGCCTATGTATCTACATGTATAAAGAGGTGTGTACATATTTTAAAGAATCATTTTCCTTTTTTTGTCGAAACTAAAACGTATCGAAATAGGTATTTTTTTAAAAGCTAGTTATCTAGTCGAAATAAAGATCAAGAGTAACACTTTTGTCTCACAAAAGTGTCATTGTGGCAACGTTGGTTGTGGCCCCATATGAGTCAGAGATTTGCACATTTGCTCAACCACAACTAAAACAATATTTCATGAACATAACATACAAATGTACTAATTGTTTTATTTTTTTTTCAATTGTTAAAAACTTTGACTTTGTTTACAACAGACAAAGAACCAGGTCACTGGTTTGGATATTCAGAGAAGAATCCGCACAAGTGATGTGTTTTCTTGCGGCTTTCCCTAAGTCTCTTCACGGGTATGTATGTAAGTGTCACAACAAATTGTTGGAGTTGCCTAGGGGGATGAAAATAGCCCTGTATTGGTAATTAAAGACTGACTATTACATAAGACAAATAAATTCAATTCAATCTGCTTCTAACTTTCGTCTTTATTTCGATTATTTCGATATTGTTGCTGGCTTGAGGTTATTTCGCCAACCAATTACGTTTAATTTAAACAATGTCCCGGGAAACCAAAAATGTTCAATGAACTATCAATGTGGCCCATTATGATTCAGCAGAAGAGGAAAAGTCAGCGATTGTTAATAAACGAAACTTGAGTTCATTTAACATTTTACAACGATGTTCAATCATGTCTCCCTCCCCAAATTAAAGCCTAATATGTAGTGTTAGTGTTATAAGCCAACATATTGAATAAACAAGAAAAATATTGGATGTTGAAAATATCTCCCTACAAGAAGTTCGCTGTTAACATTTATATGTACGCATAGTAAAAGTAAAAATAAATTTATTATATATTATCTTGAAAGGCCAATATTCCAATATGTAGCTATTATTTCTAACTAAGCTTAAAAATCTTTGAGAATCAAGGCAAGTTTACGGTCAAAATCCAGCGCGCCTGCCCAACCATAACAGTGTTTTCCAAGCGGAGCTCTTAGCAGCCACAATAACCGCCAGTAAGACTGCGTTGAAGGCAATACCACCAGAAGGTATCACCTCCGACACCATCGACAGTCAGGAACCAATAAAAGCGATTTCTGATATCGGATTATATTCAAACCTAGTGAAGTATTGTCGGGAGAACTAAAGGTTCTTGGAACACGGGACAAGGTTACGTTCTGCTGGGTCCCTGGACATGAAGATGTACTAAGACTAACGAATTGGCTAGAAGAAGTTCAGAAACTAGATCAAAGCAAGTCGACTCCTTGGTAGCTCTAAGGAAGACAAAGAACAGGTGGTTCTCCCTAGACAGTTATGTGACCACAAGAAGAATATGCTTCGACTAAAGAAGGACTGACAGGCTTATGGAAAAGGGTAGAAAATCTCTTTCTAGCCTGATAGGACGCATCATAGTGAACATCTTGAACTAGATCAAATCAACTGAATGGTTTCCAAGTTCATCCCAGTAAAAATTTGAACCATAGCTGTAGAACAAGATTAATCAACGAGCAAGGGACATATCTGTATCAGAATAGGTCTGTATTGACCCGAGTGAACCCGATATGAACAATCCTGCAATACTACGCGTTTAGAAGAAAAGCATCCATACCATTATCCTAAAACTCTAACGTTTATCATTTATTTGTAATTTTCTATTGAACGAGCATATGTGTCAGGAGATCGCCGCCGTATTCGAACATAAGGTATGTCTTGGAGGGGTCCCTCAAAGACAAATAGAATCAGACATTCCAACTAGGTTCTTAAACTTTTAAATTTAGTCCCACCATTTTGCCTCTAGAGATCATCCCACAGGTCCCTTATATGAAGATTGAAGCACATCCGTCCAGCCGTTTAGGCTTTTTTGAACTTCTCCATCATAGTAATGTTAAGTTTGATTATAATCTCAAGTTCGAAATTTTTCACGAATACCTGCCAATACCTGCTTTATAGGTATAAGTGCAAGTAAAAATAAAATAACTACAGTACATTGTTACTTACTTACTTAACGGGCTCCCGACCCGTGAAGAGTCTCTGCATGAGACACGGCAGCCTTCCACTCTCTTCGATCCCGGGCACGCTGCTTCCAGTTATCTAGACCAAGCGCTCTGGCATCCGCGATAGCTTGATCCTTAAAACGGAGGTTCGGTCTTCCTTGTCGTCTCGAAACTGGGGGTGTGATTCGAAGACCCTCTTTGGTGGAGCATTATTGTCCATTCGCTCGATGTGGCCGAGCCAGTGTAGTCGACGTATTTTGGCTTTTTAGACTACATCCACATCTTAGTACAGCTCATAGAGTTCGCGGTTTTATCTTCTCCTTCATTCGCTCTCCTCGCAATTTTTCTTTCGAAAGTGTTCAATATCTGCTCTGCTTATCGTTCAACACTCAGCTTCATACAGCAGAACTGGCAGGATCAAAGTTTTGTAGTTTTGTCTTCTAAGTTAGGAGTTTTGACCCCATTTGTTTCGCCAAACCGAAGTAGCAGCGGTTTCCTGTCTTCTGCAGCGGATGTCGTCTGCGTATCCCAGCAGCTGGACAGATTTGTTAAAGATAGTGCCTTCCGTGTTCACACCTGCCCTGCGCACTATCTGTTCCAGCACAAGATTGAAGAAGTCACATTATAGCGCATTTCATTGCCGAAATCCGGTGCATGTTTGGAATAGTTCATCTAGGAGAATAGGATCCCGAATTCTGCCAACGCCTTGTAGAGCTCATGACGATTAATGCTATCATATGCGGCTTTAAAGTCGATGAAGAGATGGTGAGTCTCGACTTGAAATTCGTTGGTCTTTTCCAGGATCTGCCTTAGTGTGAAAATTTGGTCGAACGTCGATCTGCCGGGCCGGAAGCCACACTGATATGTGCCGATTAGTGTGCTACAGAAAGGCTTCAGACGTTCACACAGTACGTTGGATAGAATGTTATATGCGACATTAAGAAGGTAAACGCCTTGATAGGTCTTACAAGACATAGGATCGCCTTTCTTGAAGATGGGGTATAAAGAGCTGATAGTCCAGTCATCGGACATGGCTTCATCCACCCATACTTGGTTGATGATTTGGTGCATGCAACCTACGAAAGCATCACCACCATTGTTTGAAAAGCTCTGCTGGTAGACCATCAGAGCCGGCAGCCTTGTTGTTCTTCAGCTTTTTGATAGCTGCGTCGACCTCTTCAAAACTAGGAGGGGGGATGGATTCTTCATTGACTGGATGCGGGTTCTCTTCTTGCCCTATCACTCTCTCTACCTGCCCATTAAGTAGCTGCTGGAAATGCTGCTGCATCTACTATTCCCTGTGCTTCGGTGACTAGGGGCTTCACTGTTTCGAAGAGCCTGCATTCCGGGTTTGAAGCTAGCTGCCAGTTGCTTGGCTTTCCTAAAAAACATCCGGATGTTGTTTCTATCGCGGGACTCTTCGATATCCTTGAGCAGGATCTTCTTCTTCTCCTTTCTTCTGGCTCGATACTCTTCTCTCGCTGGTCAGAGTCGTCGTTTGACCCTATGAAAGTTTGAGCATTCAGAATATTGGATGCGTGACTCAAAATCCTCCTTTGATAGAGTTTTCAGTCTTCTTATGCTGATGTTTTGAAATATTGCCTAGATGCGGTTCACAGCCAGGTGTGAACCAGTACCCGATGGCTACCACTAGGATGTAAAATAAGCACAATTGATGCACAGTAACAGTTACAACACTGGACGTCGTTAGGTTGACGCCAGTCAGTGCCTACCCAATTCCTATAGCATCCAGCCGATGCTGTTTTTTAGCCAACCAAATAAAGCAGCATCAATTTGGCAATTCGGAGGATATGACAGTTCTCCTTTTTGCGGAATTCTCATAGAGCTCATAAAGCTTTTTTGAGTTTTTCAACTGCAGTTGTCGTGGATATAGAGACTCGTTTTTCTTTTATTGTAAGAAATGTATACTACTTTTGATTGCTAGGTGCCATAATCGCAACTTATGAATATAGAAGGAAGTAAATGCACAAATAAAGAAATCCTCACACGGGACACATAATTAAACCAAATGGGGGTGATTTTTCTTGTGGAAAAAGAAAAGTTCACATTTTCAAGTATAACAGATTGGTTTTGAGTTCACATTTTAGAAAATGTAATGCAAACTTTTTCTGGTTCACATTTTTGATGTTCACGTTATCGTAGTACTTTAATTGCATTTTATTTTGCTTTTGGATTTTGTTACTAACTAATTTAACTTTGTTCATATTGATTAATAGCAAATAATGACAATAAGCAAATTGATTTCATTTTAAATATGAATTTTATTACATTCGTACTTCCTGAATTAATGCAAAGCCTGTTGCGTCATGTGTGGGATCTTTTAAAGTATCTATTAAATATCGCAAATTGGAGACAAATAAATTACTCTAATTGATATAACATGCAGAGATTGCATTTCATAAACGGATATAAAAAGCAAAATTTACTTATAATTATATATTACGGTAATTTCATATTTGGTTTTAATGTCAACGGTTGAGTATACGTGACGAATATCAATTATCTTCAAAAAAGATAAAACCCACGCACGCAACATCCTCCAGGCAAATTTGACCACGTCATTTCGAAAAAATGCGTGTGAGATACGTTTTTTTTTTTACATGAACTTAAATGAATATTGCAAACCATATATTTTAAGTGGATCGGACTCATATAATGACATCCTATAATGGCAATGAATCAGAAAATATCCATTCGTTTGTGTGTATCCGATGGCTGCAAAATCCCCTCATCGAATCGATGATACCACTTACTTTCATACATCTGGCCATTGGTGTGCATTTTTCTTTATACTATCTGGCATAACTCTCTGCCTCAGTTGTTTTTCTGATGGAAAAAGATACTTCACAATGACACGTTTATGATAATCGTTCAATAAATGTTCATTTAAGTTCGGTGAACAGCTTAAGGCGCCCGGCGTACAATTACAGTATACGGCCACCGATTAAGAGAGATACACTGAATTGAGGCGTGTATCTATGTATGTGGAATATGAACCATTTATGGCGAAATAAATAATTTAACATTCTGAATAAGTAATATTTCGTTCTCAGTTTTCGTTGATCCCCTATGATTTACATGTGGTGAATGCAGAGTGAAATTGAGATGATTTTTGTTTTAACTTGATTTCCTTTGTGGGAGAAGGACAGCTGTGGGATTGTAAACGTTTATATTTTTTTTACTTGCATTTGCATTTTTATTTTCGTGGTAAGTGCCGTACCGTGGTTCATTGGTTGCTGCGTCGAAATAATGAGAGCGGACTTAAGGGTCGAAACCCACAAAGAGGTTTTATCACGTGAACGGGTGGGATACATTCTAGGTGTAAACCTTTACAAAACAAAGAAATTTATGTTTTCATAAGAGTTTCCCTCGCACTACAAATATCGAGGTTTGAGAGTTTTGTACTCTACAAGGCCAATCTGCTACTACACTTCCTGATTGAGCTTTGTCTCATCCTGTACTTGAGCGCAAACAAATGCGCTGGTCCTTTTGGTGCATCATACATAGTTCTGAAGGGGTGTTCTTCTACTCTGGCAAAACCACTGCATACCCTTTTTCTCCTTATTTCCTGGACTCTTTCCGAGTAGATGGAAAACAGGATTTGTCCAGTCCGTTCCTAAAAATGAGAAATTTCTTCTACTTCCAACTATCGACCCATTGCACATTCATTTTCTCCAAACGTTACACGCACAGTTACGCGCACTGATGAACCAGTTGCTTACCAACAGGTTCATCAGTTCAAAGCTTGCCGAGGTCTCAGTTCGGAGGTTCGTCAGTAGGGGTACAGCACAAGGAGGTCATCTCCCCTCTTCTTTGGAACTAAGTAGTGAATGAATGATTCTAC
Organism: Xylota sylvarum; assembly: GCA_905220385.1. Lineage (NCBI taxonomy): Eukaryota > Metazoa > Arthropoda > Insecta > Diptera > Syrphidae > Xylota > Xylota sylvarum. The sequence goes on along the minus strand of LR999958.1, from coordinate 62,743,711 downwards.
TCCTGGAAGGAGAAAGGTGCAAGGTTATCTATGCAGATGACGTTGCTATTCCTGTCTCAGGGAAACACCTCAATATGCTTAGGGATCTTCTACAGAACGCGATCTTTAAGCTCTCCAAATGGATAAAAAAATTTGTTCTAGTAAATGCACCCAAACCCGAACTGGTCGTCTTCACAAGAAAGTATAAAACTCCCAATTTTGGTCCACCGAAACTTAACGGCATCCCCCCGGTGCTCACAAATATGGCCATGTACTTAGGCCTTGGGGACCTCAACCGACTTGAAGGGCGCAACAAGTTAGGTACGGACCGAGCTATCTGGAGAGGCTTGTTGGTCGAGGCCCAGGTTCACCCTGAACTGTAGCGCCACCTAAGTAAGTAAGTAATTAGGCCTAATCCTAGACAATAAATTAAGCTAGAAACCCAATATCATGAAGCGAGTTAAAAAAGCTCTGTACTGCTGTAAGAAATCTCTTGGAAGTAAATGGCTATTACAGCCTCGAATTACATATTGGCTCCATGTATCTGTTATCAGGCTCATACTAACGTATGTGCGACAAACTCGCCATGCATGGCACAACTCTGTCGATTCTATCAGACAAGGAAAATCTCGACATGCTTCGTGCTACGTGTAAACTTTTAATTAAGCAAAATACGATTTACGCTACTAACCGTAGGTTGTTGAACTGTACCACAGGTTCTATCACGCAACATATCTGGGCCAAGCTGGATTTCAAGCGCTCCAATTTAATAAGACTAAAGAGATCCTTTATCAGCACAATAGTTCCTGGGTCTACCGGCAAACGAATTCTGCTGAAGTTGCATGGATGAGGAAGAGAAAGAGACTATTCTTAGCCTCCCATGCACCTGCCAAGTTCTTTCAATTCAAAAGGAACTGTATCTAGGAGAGTACTTTTTGGACAACCTTGGCGAACTAACTAACATAAGCTATAGCCTTCTTCAGTGCTTTATACTTTAATAATGGTTCAACGGGTAGATTAAGGACACTAGATCCTGTGGTATAACAATGAGCATATTCTGGCCTAAGTGTGGCTGCACTTGTTGCAGCCTGCCAATCGAACCTAACATTCATTGGTTTATTTTTTTTTTTTGCCAAAAGTGCCCCAGCAATGTAACCAGTTCCCTTCCGCAACTTCAACAGTTTTCTCTCAATAACCGTCACACTTGAAATGGCCATCAGTTTACCCTCAACCCTATCTTCGAACGTACCGTCAAGTATAGAGACTACTTCCCTAACCATACAACACGAATGTGGAATTGTCTGCCAAGCTCATCCACTCACTATAATCCATAAACATTTAAAACCAATGTGTATCGGTATCTTCATTTTCTTCTGCGAATTTCCCTACCGCCTGCGTCATGCCTTAACATGAAAAGATTTGCCATAGTCCCTTGAGTGCGCGCAAATTATAAAAAAAACATATGCAGAAGCTATAATCCATGTGAAACCGATTATATGATATTCTATCCTTATACTTCTGTATTAGACCTACTAAAGTGGGCGTGGCAGACTGCATTTTTTTTATTGAACTACTGCGATAACTTCAAACGTGTGAAAATGTACGTCAAAGTCAGTTTTTTGATGAAAATGACCTCGAAAGGCGGGCGTGACTAAGGACAATACATGGGTGGATTGTAGACAATCTGAATGTAGAAAAGAATTATTGGCAAGGAAAGAGCCTATATTGATGTAATGAAAAGTACTGTAATGGGTCCATCGCATTCGCTGTATTCTCTACGCCATGTCTTTTATAACCCATAGAAAGAACGGCAAATATCATAAACGAATGGCTGACCGTAGAGGTCTACACTATTGAGTGTATGCAATAGATCGATAATAATTTAGTCAGAACGCCACCTTGCTGAGGCACTTCGCACCTACAACTGAAGTTCTATTCATTAGCATTGCCCTGATCTGGTTTCATGTAACCAGCAGATTTTTGTAATCCATTGGTAAATAAATAAATAAATATCTAAATATCTATCTACCTCTTATATGTATACGTTGTGTTGCCTAGTAGCGTCACATATGCAATCAAAGACCGCATTGTCTAAAGCTTCTTCAATGCAGATACCTATGCCGTGTTTTGAGTTGCAATCCCCCAGTATTTTCCACGCGTATATACATGTTATGTCTCAAGGTTGACTGAGAAGCAAGGTTGTTAATGACCATGTCAGACAATAAAATAAAATCTAGTACATTGCATTCTGAACAGTAGCATTACTGTACTAGTTCGTTGGAAAAGTAGCATTTAGGATGAATGAACCAGGGATCCGTTCACTACCTCCTATCTATAGTTGTGAAGACTATCTATACCTAGATAGATGAGATACCTGTAACCAATAAAGTAAACCTATTCTGGGTACCAGAACATATGGATATCTCAGTTAACAAAAGAGGATATGAAATTCCTAGGAAAGGGTCGGCATTATACATTTTATATACTCTCCCCTTTATGAAATGTTGTCTCAGCTCCACAAAAAGTCTATTGACATCGAGGCCATCTGGAAGGCCAACAGCTAACCTATATAGATATACGTGCAATGGCTAAGAGCCTTTGGCTGGCCTATAACAGGAGGAACATGTTTTCTCTGGTTAAGCTTAGCACGGACTGTTTCTGGTGTCATAACTGGGCACTGTGTCATTGGTACTCATTGGTACTCATTGGTACTCAAGCGGAACTTATCGGGATACTTGACAACGAGCTGCAGAGATGAGGAACGACCTTCGTCACTTCGCCAACAGTAGAATAACTTTAACATGGAGTTAGAGTACCTGCACGAAATTGAGCTCAAAGATCTCCTGATGTCCCCATCTTGGTGATTATTAACTAGGAGTCTATTTGTTATAGGTTTCCAGAATAGTCACAAATGGGCACAACAGACTGTTGGATCTAAACCACCCGCAGAAATAACCTAATACCGAAAAAGTCTGCTACCTTACTTGCGAATTTCTAGAAGCTGCCCAATGCTTATTCACATATTCCTGTACTGAAGTATTCAATATGATAGGTCACCGGCGCATAGGAACACTATAACTTAGTATTATCCTCGCTTATTACAAAAAAGGAACTTCTAAAGAGCCGGATAATTGTCATGTGGTTAATCTGGTTGGAAATCCATTACCGATTGGTGGAGACACAGCTGATCTTGTGATAGGTCTTGTGCTGAAGCAATGTGTAAACAATCACAAGGCGATTGACGTTACAGAAGTTTAGTAATCCTCAACATTTTTCATTCCGTTCATGGAATCCTATAACATGTAACCGTCATACATTATAGGTATTCCATAGAATGGGTCCTAGTACATATCCTTGTGGGATGCCACCATAAATGAGGTATTTAGGTACTCCACCTCAATTTCATATAACAGCACCATTTGCTTAAAGTAATTCACCACCAGTTTTACTAGAAACCGATCAAAATGTTTCCTTGTGGGTTTACTGCTGTGACTACTTCGTTTCGTTTCTTACCGCTCCTCCACCTCTTTTGTTACTTTTAGGGCATCTTCTGCTGAAAGATTTTTTCGAAACCCATGGGACCATTTCTAACGATTTCTTATAACTCGGCTTATCATCTTGTTTATGTGGTTCTAGCAAGCTGATGGGCTTCCTATGATGTACATGGTGTCCGCCTATCCCTACTATATTTCATACATTTTATATATGTATGTACATACATACTCGTACATACAGCTAAGACTATTATATTCAATGGGTAATTGGTTTATACAGCATTTTGATGAGGGAAATATATCAAGTCCTCTTAAGACTCCGTGGAATAATGGTGGAGCAGTTCATATTTAAGTAGAATTTGAAAACTTCAAAACATACCGAGTAGCCATTACGAACTTGACGTTATATCGACATTAACGTAGAATAATGCTCTGCTCATGAACTTTATTTGCATTGCACATCAAGCATTATCCTTAATGGAACTTTCAGTGTTAATCACTTTCTCCTCATAAGTTTTAGAACAAAAACTATATTAGTGTTTATTTTATGTTAGTATCTTAAAAATACATACCAAACGGATATATGGAGCAAAAACTATAAATATTGTTTTCTTAATATTTGCAGATTTTATAGAAGGAGCACTGCGCAACGTCAGTTTAATTGTGGAACCACCTGCCGTACGAAAGGGTCAAAATGCCAATTTACGGTGCTTATACGACCTAAGTGGAGCTCCACTATACTCTGTGAAATTTTATCGCGGCCAATTAGAGTTTTACCGGTACACACCTGGCGAGGATCCAAACACCAAAGTTTTTCCATTTCCCGGACTTTCTGTTATTGTGAGTATGGCTGGCAGAAATTGGCATATGTCCTTCTCCTTATTTTCAAATTTATTTTTGCAAAATTTTTCCTCAGCATGTTTTGAATTATTTATACGACCACTACTGTGAAATTAATTTCAGTTTTTTTTTGTAATGCTTTTGTATTACACATTAGAAAAGTTTTGAAAACCACTTGTATCACCCGCAAGGGGGTGGAAGTTTTGATTGTTTTTTTTTTCTAAATTCCTTTCTCATTTTTTTTTTCTTTCAGCTCAATAGCTCAAATGGCAGTCAAGTTGTTATACGTAAGGTAGGGTTCGGTTTATCCGGAAACTTTTCTTGTGAAGTAACAGCGGATGCACCCCATTTTTCAACAGCAACTGGATTTGCAAAACTTCAAGTAGTGGGTGAGTAATGTTTTTGACGTTATTTTTGATTTGAAATAAGAAACTGATCTGAAGGGAAACGTAAAAAGAAAGTTGAAATTGAATTGGATTTTGTCAACAGGCTGGCATTACGGTGACGCTCTGTCGCCTAAATATCCATTTGTTGTTACATCGGGGATCACGTTACCGATACGGAAGTATATTGTATAAGCATTGCGACCTAGAACGATTTATTGTATTTGAGTTTAGCTGTAACCCAATTGAGGCTTTTAACGTATCATAGTATGTATATCTCTCTCTTTGATTCGAGCATCTGTGATTATTGGTTAAGTTCTTTAGCTATTTACTGATTAGCTTATGTTAGAGTGATTGAAATGAAATTTTTACTTAGTCCAGCATATGATTTCCATTTTTATACGAGGTACATAATATATCCTAAGGGGAAATTAAGTTTGATACATAGAGATACAATCGAAATATCTATTCAATAAACCAATTGGAGATTCTGATGAGACGCAGGAGACTTGTAATGTCTGTTTTTATCAGATTATCTAGATCCTTCTAGTAGAAATTAGAAACGTAAGTAGTAATTAAGTAGTAAGAGTAGAAAGTAGTAGAGGTCAAGCTTTCTTGTGTGCTTGAAGCGCTAATATCAATTCTATTGAAATAAGTAGATCAACTTCGTATAGCTTTAACTTTCAAATTCAGCTTTGAGCAAATCTGTTTAGTTGCTAGACACGTTGGTCTACTTGTCTATTTAAGATTTATTCTCTCAATAGCTTTAATTTAGGTTTGCATGTGACAAGCGATATACTTAAGGTATCTTTTTATAAAAGGATGGAGGCTCTCTGCCTCCAATTGATTTGCAAAACTGAATCAATACAACACATCAAATGAAATTTTGATCCTTAGATAAAAATAAGTTAAAAGTAGCAGAAATAAGTTGCTACGTAAAGATGCATAAAAATAAATTAATGAAGTAGATCTACTACATATGAAGTAAATTCTCATCTCTGCTTCTGGGTCGCCCCAGCCTCTGCATAGGTATGTGGTGTTGATTCTCATTCTTCTGAGGTGGGCCGCCATTGAATTGTGGTCTGTGACAATACCTACATATGAGGGACTCAGCTGTGGTCTGTGGTCTATTCGTCGATAGAATTTTTTTTAGTGAAAACTGACTTAAGAAACCGATGTGTATATATTTAAATGGTTTACTGCCGCTGTACCATTCGCAAGTTGTATTACTGTTGATATAAAGTCCCATTGACCTAAAGACTGGTAAATGTGATCTTCGTCCTAAGTCTTACAGATCTATCAGTTTAACATCCTTCATTCCAGATTGAAGGTTGCTTCAAGAATTGATGCATTACCTTCCAATCTCTTGTCGGACACAGCAAGGTCAAACTGAGTTTGGTAGTCAATTGCTAGTGGTGGGTCAATTCCTATAGATTGGAATCATTCTACTGCGTGAATTAAGCGAAAAATTTTTCTTTCAAAAGTGTTCAATAACTGCTCTGCTTTCCTGCTTATTGTCCAGCACTCGGCTCCATATAGTAGAACTGGCAGAATCAAAGTTTTGTGGAACATGCATTACGCCCTCCGAGTTAGGAGTTTTGAAACCATTTGTAAGCCGAAGTAACAACGGTTTCCAAGTGTAAGTCGAAACTACACTAAGGTGTCATTCGTGCAGTTGATATTTACTCCGAATTAGGTAAACTCCTTAATCACTTCGAAGTTACTGTTGCCAACAGTGACGTTTTGTCCTAGGCGATGGACAGATGCTTCTTTGTTTGTTGACAACATGTACTTGATTTTGTTGTATTCATTCACTTCAAGATCATTCGCCTGTTCTTCAATTGCCATAAAAGCGCGTAGGACGGCACGCTGGAAGCGACCGATGATGCCCATGTCATCTGCATATCCTAGCAGATGGACAAATTTGTTAAAGATAGTGTCTTCCGTGTTAACACCTTCCCTGTGCACTATATATCCCAGCACAAGATTAAAGAAATCATATGATAGCGCATCCCCCTGCCGAAAACCGGTACATGTTTGGAATAGTACGGAGAAACCGTTTCCGAAAAGTACGTTGCACCGCGTGTTTTCCAGCATCACAAGGGACACCGGAATCAGTTTAGCCGGGATCCCAAATTTAGCCATCGCATTGTAGATCCCAAGATGATGAATGCTGTCATATGAATGCTGTCATATGATGGTGAGCCTCGACTTGAAATTGGTTGGTCTTTTCGAAGATCTGCCTTATAGTGTGAAAATTTGATCGGTCGTCGATCTGACCGGCCGGAAGTCACACAGGTACGTGCCGATTAGTGTGCTGAAGAAAGTCTTCAGACGTTCATGCAGTATGTTGGATAGGATCTTATATACGACATTATGCAGTGATATACCTCGATACTTCTTACAAGACATAGTCTTTCTTGGTAGACCATCAAAGCAGGCGGCCTGGTTGTTCTTCAACTTCTTAATAGCCGACCTCTTCAAAACTGGGAGGTTGGATGGATTCTTCATTAACTGGATGAGGGTTCTCTTCTTGCCTTATCACTCTCTCTACCTGATGCCCATTAAGTAGCTATTGAAAATGCTGCTTAAACACATCTACTATTCAATGTGCTTCGGTGACTAGGTTTCCTTCACTGTTTTGAAGAGCCTGCTTTCCGGGCTTGAAGGCAGCTGCCAGTTGCTTGACTTTCCTAAAAAAAACATCCGGGTATTATTCCTATCCTGGGACTCTTCGATATCCTTGAGCAGGATCTTCTTCTGGCTCGATAGTCTTCTCTCGGTGCCCTTGTTTAGCGCTGCATGTGCGCATTTTCTATCACCTTTTTCAGGCGCACCTGGGGTAACCCGGTGATTCGTTACCCTGCTGAGAACTTTACTTTACTTTAGGTGGCGCTACAGTCCGGGGTGGACCTGGGCCTTAACCTCTCCAGCCAACTCGATCTTTGGCTAGCTGCCTCCAGTTTCGCACACCTTAGGCGAGGTCTGCGTTTCTACTCCGTCGTCCCTCTGGGGTGGATTCGAAGACTCTCCGGGTCGGAGCATTGTTGTACATCCGCTCTACATGACCCAACCATCTTAGTCGTTGTATTCGAACTCTTCTGACTAGGTCGATGTCGCTATATAGCTCGTACAACTCCTTATTGTATCTTCTTCTCCACTCTCCGTCTATGCAGATGGAACCAAAAATCACCCGAAGTATTTTTCTCCCATAACAACCGAGAGCGTGCTCATCCATCCTTAACATAGTCCATGCCTCTGCGCCGTAGAGCAAGACTGGGATGATCAAGGTCTTATATAGGGATACTTTAGTTGTTCGAGAGAGGGCTTTACTACACAATTGACTTCAAGCAAGAGTTAATCTTCGTTTGAACTCAGCGCTGGTGTCATTGTCTGAATTTATAGAGGAGCCTAGGTAAACAAAGTCTTTAACTACCTCAAAGTTATGTCTGTCGAGGGTGACGTTCTGTCCGAGGCGTCAGTGTTGTGTGTCGTTTTTTGTTGACAGCAGATACTATGTTCTTCCCTCATTAACCGTTAAACCCATCTTAGCCGCTTTCGTCTCAATGCTCACAAAAGCACTACTGACATCACGCTTTGTTCTTCCGATTATGTCAATATCATCGGCATATGCAAGCAGTTGTACGGACGTGCCTCAGATGTTGGCGTGTGAGTTCTGCACAATTCTTTCAAGAACGATGTTGAAGAAATCGCATAACAGCGTGTCGCTCTGTCTGAATCCTTTTTTGACATCAAAGGTCTCGGTGAGGTCTTTCCCGACCTTGATGGAGCAGCGTGCATTCTCCATCGTCATTGCATAACCGGACGAGTTTGGCAGGGATGCCAAAACTAGACATATGTACCTCTATATAACTGCTGAGTACTTGCTGGGTTCAAATTTACTCTACATATTCTCAATGGCTGAAGTGTCTCATCTACGGAATGTTAAGCACCTCGAAACTAGCCCGTGGCTATAATTGGCTTAAGGGCATTTTCTCCTTTCAACCTATAGACCGTGGTGTTCTTCTATGAAAAACTTTTGCTAACAATAGATGCCAACTAGTCTCGAGTGTTGATGCATGCACTCAAAAGACTGTAACATAAATTTGTTAGGTGCATCTTCTTATAAAAACCGGAATATCCACTTCCATCTCAAGCATCCTTAAAATATACCCTTCCTTTTAAAGATCCCTTTCTTAAACCAGCACCCGAAAAGGCACAATAATAATAGCTAAAGGACCAAACGAGAATAAAACTTAAAAAGTCATTCCAGAGACAACATTCCAGTGCGATGAACGACACATGATAAATCCGAGCCAAAATATCGTACTCTTTCTTTCCGAGACCATGGCGACACGATGAGAATGTGCATATTCTCACAATTCCTTCTGGGTATATCATATTGAAATGCCACTTAACGCTGCTAGCTCGAAGGAAAAAAAAAAACTCCATCCACATACATAAATACGTATGTACGTACTTGGAATGCAAGAACGATGGAAGAAGATAAAAGAAGGAACCATGGAAATGGAAAACCAGCTTAAGGATACGTAGAGGGCAACATTTCTTCCATTATTCTCCATTCTACGAATTACTCGTGGTTAACGTATTAAGGGATAAACGTCTTCTCTTCGCCCATTATCAGATATTTAACCCCTTCTTAGTGGGAATCCTGTTTCGCAGCCTACCACCTACACCCATATCCCGACACCCATACAGAGGCCCCTTACATTTACTTTGCCATTATAATTGCTCCCCAGATGTCTTCTCAAAGTTGTCTCTGACTATAATTGCTTGTGAGCTGTTCAAGTTTTCTAACATCCTTCAAGGGACGCCTCAATTGCTCACGTATATACATATGTATGTACATATGTACCAACATACATGTGTATGTGGGAACGTGCGTGAGAGTGTGTGATGACATTAAGCTGTCAGGCATTAGATGTCACATTGTGAGCAGAATACGAGAACAAAAACAAGGAAGCGTGAAAGGCAACAGCATATGTCACTACGCCGAAATACTATTTTATGAGTAATTTAACGCTCTTTACGGCATCAACTAGTACTAAAGTTAGAATCCATAAAACTAGAACGAGTGGGATGCAGGGTGGGATAGATCGTTGTCACAACTTCAAGTGTCGTTGTCGTTGTCGTTGTCGTTGCTTGGAATGACGGATGGTTCGGTTGTCTGTGCCGGAAATCAACTTTGCCCACAGCCACGTACGATATCTTAACAAATTCTTTCAATTGAAAGTAAGACTATCAAATCAGGGGGAAAAGGGGCTGCCTGCCCTGTCTTTGTCCTTTTGTGTCATAATAATACACTGCAGGATAACGATCTACGAAAACGAAAGTTGGAAGAAAAAAAAAAAAAACAACAGCAGAAAATAATTATGTGAACATCAGGATGCGTTGGATGGTAGATTAAAAGAAGCCCTTGTCTTTATTAAGACATCGTGCTGTTTGGATTGTTTAACTTAAGTATTGCCATTGTTTTATGACTTCAAGATTATCGGCAAGGCGATGATAAGGGATTAGTAGGATACTCAAACTTATGGAACCAACTTGTGACCAAAAGAGCGAGTTTTATTGTGATGTGAAAAGGCATTTGGAAAATGCACTAAAAAGTGAGTGAAATGATATGAATGTATCTGTGTATCTACATAGGTATTAAAAGTGGAGAAAAAAAAAGGCCATGGTATTTGAATTGAGCGGCTTTCTGAAAGCTCGTATATTATTTTAGTATTGCTGTGAAGGGTTGTTTCACATCTGTTCATTTTATGGCAGGCTATGTGTTAAAGTCATCTGTAACGATCACAGGATTTCTTCCAGATTCATTATCTATGAGATACTTCAACAGTTCAACATTTTCATTGCATTTAATGCATAGGACGGTCTTGTCGCCATTTTTAAGGAACAAGCACCTTTTTTAACGATACATCTCGCGGGTATGTTACCGTTTGAGAGCTTCTTATCAGATATTCCTGGTTGTGCACTCATACAGAGGTGTGAAACTTGTACGTGACTGACAGTATGCTTTCCAAGTGTGCTCCATGTTTTGCGTTTTGTGCTCCCCTTGGCCTTGAGTAGTAGTGTTGGAGTCTGCGATTGGGGTAGCTCTCATGACACATATCCATGCTAGTGGTTGGTGACTGTTCCTACGGCTGACCATTAACCCAGGTAGCTGGACGTCACTGTCGAAATGGATCTGACAATGTCTCGAGTCTCTAATTCTTGACTAATTTTTTAATGCATCACGTTATGTAACTACTGCAAAATTATGTTCACGGACAAGACGTATGACAGTGGAGTTAGCTATTCTCTTCGTGGCGTCCCACTAAAGACCAAGACATGAGGTTTGAGATTATGCATCTTATTCTAAGCTAAACGATATTTCATATTCGTGAAATCTCTACTGAGCGCTGCGCTGCGCCGTGGCATAGTGTTTAGTGCGTCAGACGACTGTGGTTTCTTGATATGGTGCAGTTAGCAAACTTATTTCACCCGAAGTAGCCGACTTTAAAGAGTGATCGTGAAGATTGTAATTAACTGCTCCTAGCGTGCCATAACTTGGTAGCTCATCCACTTCGCTGAACGTCACTGTGTTCTGAAACCCAGGTGACTCCAACTTTGACCCCTAAGTGGTTGACTTGATTCCTAGGTATATTGATCTACTAGTTTTGAGAACATAGTACCTGAATCAATGACTTTGAATGCGGATTCATGTATCAATAAAGAAAGCAATACTGTGGATGGGAGATAAAGGATCTTTCAGTATTCGGCAAGCCTTGCAATACAGCTTGACTCAAGTATAAGTCTAATCCGCGGTATAAAACTAAAAATTATTCTCGCAAGGTATAAGGCCGATATTACTACGATCCCAGATGTATGGTATACGTACAGGATCTGGAATAATAAAAAACAGAGCTGCGACGTACATAACATCTGGGACAAAAGACTTCAAATGTAGCGCTGCGGTCTAGGATAATTGATTTCAAGCCTTTAAACTATCACCTGTGATCCACATCAAGGCTGTCTTTACAATTACCGAACTGAAGACGCTATCGTGGATGAGTCTTATAACCTCTTGGAAGGAACCTACTTAACCTATCCTGAGTACAATGTCAGAATCGTGGTCGACCACTCCAAATGCAATATTTTTGGTGGGGAAGTAATTTCGGTCTACCGGGGCCGGAGAAACCAGATAATACACAGAACGATTCAGTTCTGCCACAAACGGCAACGATCGGTGACTCCAATGTAGCACCATCATCAAGGAAGTAGCCGAAACCATCATAGGCCAGAAAGCACTCCCGAAAAGAAATCCATGGTATGATGATGAGTATGCGGATCGTAAAAAGGTGATAGAAGCGGCGGAAATGTATAGAACTTAAAAGGAGGACAAGAAAGCCCCGAGTAAAAAGAAGAGGGCCTACCCAGCCTCCCAACTCGGTATAGAGACAGAAACTTTATCTGGAATTTCTATAAGGAAGCCAAGCAACTGACTGCATGCTTCTAATTCGAAATATAGGCTCTTCGAAACGTGGAGGTAACCTAGTTACCTACTATAGATACAATAGATCACCTAAGATCGGATGCTCTATTTTGCGCAAAATATCAATTCATATCACTGTTCAATGTCGCGTAAAAGATCCTGTCTAACGTTTTATGTGAATGTCTTCAGCCGTTCTACACCACATTTATTGGCATGCAGCAGTGTAATGAGACCAAACACACTATCTATTAAGGGACTTTAAGGTCACGTATGACACCATTCATCGCTTGGAGTTCTCAAGGTGATGGCTGGATTCGAGATCCTAAAAACATGGATTCAGCTATGCTGCATAACACTGGAAAACATGTTGCGTATCGTCAATCCAGTTTCTGGGATATACATTCGACATCGACATTATCGGGGTATCGTAGAAGCATTGAAACAAAGGTATGCGATATGTGTCTCAATGTGAACAAGGATAAAACAAAATATTTTCTGAGTCATGTCAGCTTCAACTACCAGATAGTTAAGGGGTTCATCTACCTCGTAGTACATAAATATTAGCTGTACGAACGACTCATTACTGGAGAGGGACTGAAGAATTACCCCAGCAAACAGCTCTTAGTTGCACGAGTTGCAGCCCTCAGGTTCAAGGAAGACCAAACCTTCGTTAAAAGCATCAAGCAATCGGGATCAAGGAGGATGGAAGTCACAGTGTCTCAGGCAGACATTTTTTACGAAAAAGAGAAATCTGATGGATTGTGGATGATTAATAAATAAATCATAAATAAAAATAATCAGCATTTCGCGCTGGAACCTTCTTCATCGACTTCGAAGAAGCTTTCGACAGGTTCAATCGAGGCATCCCAGAAAAACCCATAGCTGTTGTCACGTTTTAGGTTGCGGAGGATTTTAAACTCCGAAATAAGGTACGTCAGGGATACATACTGTCACCGAAGTCGAGAAGTCATATTCGAGATAGTAGACAACTTTCTTTCTCCAAAGAACAACTTAACTAGTGAAAGGGACAAAGCCCTATAGACATTATTATATGAAGGAGAAAGTATAATTGGATTGAAAACGGCCTATTGCGTGAAGGCAACTCCAATTTGTTCGCTTTGTGGGAGCTTTGTTCCTTTTTTGGCGCGTATTTCTGCGCGTCAATGTAGATGGTGATATTCCAGTGCCATAACTGTTTCTAACCTTGACCGGAGCTTTTTGCAGCATAGCTGGAAAACTCCCGTCAGGACCGGGCGCATTGAAATTGAACGGTGCGAATGACATGGTATCCGAATATAGATTTTTTCATGGAATGAGATTTTCTACCTCAGCATCTAAAGACGGGCTAATCGGTTATCGAAGTATCCATTTGTTACAGAATCCGCTGGTATACTGCTTCCTGGAAAATGGGCTTTAAATCAAATTTTTAATACACTCTCGCTACTTTCCGTCCAAGCAACCACCATCTGATTTCCCAATGATGCTGCGAACTGCCGCATTTTGGGTCAGCGTCTTACGGAGTTTGGATGCTACACTAGTATAGGCGATTGACACGCAATTGTTTCCACGATTTTCTTTTAGACTGCCTGATTTAAGTACGTTTGTTACTGACTACGGAAAATCCAGCCACTCGTCCTAGGGGTAAGGGAACTGGACTTTCAGGTTGGGGGTTGTGCATAGGGGTAGGATCCCGACCACGAAAATACGTCATTCCGAAAACTTCGGTTTCAGATAAGAATGACTTCACTGTTAATGACCCTAGCAACTAAAACACGGATAACAGCAGACTTAGACAAGACGGTCTTAGGCTTATTGACTTTGTGGCGGGGCCAAAAGTCACTATCGTAGGCACAAGATTTCTTTATCTCAATATTGATAAAGGGAAACGGCGGCCTCCTGATCATGAAAAGCAACGCAAGGCATATGACATAGGACATATTCTGGATAGCTGAACCTTCCGAGCAGCTAACATCGACTCGGATCACCATCTTGTTGCAGTCAAGGTATGAATGCGGATATCCGAAACGCCACAACAAAGGGGAACTGTTGTGAGAAGATTTGATGTCGAAAAGCTCCAGAATCTTCGCGGAACGCGTATCCCGAAATCTCTCTCTCTCTTCTTTGATGAAGAATGCCGGCAAGTAAATCTAGCTAAACAAGAGGCATACAAAGCGGCGCTGCAAAGAAGGATAAGGGCTGCCCGTGAGCTCTACGAGCAGAAGCGACGGGAAGAACATCGGCTTTATCTAAAGAAGAAAAAAAGAGTACTTACTAGAAGCGCGACGATAATGGCGACGAAGACCAACATCTCACTGGCAGGCAGAATGAACCATTCTGTACAATGATAGTACATTGATAGCCATAACTTCTATCCACCTGACCAAAATGAAGTGAGGATAGCAATATCCAGACTTAAGTCCAACAAGGCTGCGGGGCCTGACAGCTTACCAGCCGAGGTATTCAAGGGAGCTGGATATGATCTGGTAGAGAGCATACATCAACTCATATCTATCCTGATGAATGGGATCTCAGCATCGTTTGCCTGACCCACAAGAAAGGAGACCCTCTCAATTGCACCAACTACAGGGGTATCAGTCTCCTCAACATCTCGTATACGATCCTATCGAAACCCTATCGAATCCCTGCGAAACTCGTTCGCCTGTGTAGGATGACGATGGAGACCAAGAGCACCGAGAGCATTGATGTCATAAAAGGATTTAGACAAGGAAACGCGCTGTCAAGTAATTTTTTCCACATCATACTTGGAAGAATTGTGCGAACTTCATAAGCCAACACCGGAGGCACAATTTTTTAAAAGTCTGTGGAACTACTAGCGTATGCGGACGATATTGACTTTATTGGCAGAACACAGCAGGCTGTCACCGGAGCGTTCGCTAGTATTGAAACGGAAATTGTCATTATTGGTTTAGCGGTAAACGGGCGAAAAACCAAATATATGCTGTCAATAAAAGGGACACACAAGACCGACGAATTGGACAGAATGTCACAATCGACAGATTTAGCTTTGAGGGACTTTGTCTACCTCAGCTCTGCTATAAACTCTGATAATAACATCTCAGCAGAAATTAAACGAAGAATCACTCTTGCCAATCGCTGTTTCTTTGGGCTGAGAAGGCAATTGAGTAGTAAGGCCCTATCCCGAACAACTAAGGAGAGTCTAAGATCCTGATCATCCCAGTCCTCCTTTCTGGCGTTGAAGACATCCTCGGTCGTTTCGAGACAAAAATTCTTCGTAAAATTTTCGGTCTCGTTTGCGTTGACTGGCTTTGGAGGAGGAGATTCAACGACGAACTATACGAGCGGCACAGCGACATCGACCTAGTCAAAAAACTACGCATTAGTCGTCTAAGATGGCTAGGACATATATAGCGGATGGACACAAATGCTCCGTCTCGTAGAGTCTTCGAATTTAACCGGGAGGGACAACGCAGTAGAGGAAGACCTCGCCTTAGGTGGCGCGCACAAGTTGAAGGCGACCTAAACTAACTTGGAGTGCGCAACAGGAAGCAGTTAGCTAAGAACAGAGGTAACTGGAGATGCTTGTTAATGGAGGCCCAGGTTCACCCGGCACTGTAGCGCCACCTAAGTAAGTACTTAACTCTCTATCACTCTCTATATATTTAACTCATATACACAACATCATCCCCTACTAGTTTTGTCCTGTTGTAGAAATGCCTAAGGTGTTTCCTCTTAGGTTTCAGCTCTTCATTCCACCGTTGAGGGTGGTTGGACTCCTTTTTAACTATGCAAACATTTTCGAATGCCATGTTCATTATTTTATATAGTTTGTCGGTGTTGCCTCACTATTTCTTTATACTTACTCTAGTCGGATCTCGTACAGTTTCTGTACGTATTACTGGGTTGGAAGCTTAGCCAAAAACGTATCCACCTGTGATCCAATAGGGATGACTTTTCTAAAACCCTCCATTTCTCTACCTTTACGTAATCTGTGTAAGAAGCTAGAGTTATGTCTAGTACTTCTTGTCCGTTTCTTACTACAAAAGTTGGTGTTATACCCTCGTTACAGATGGTGATAGAATAAGGGTAAAAAGATACGTTCACCTCTAGCGTTTGTACCCCATTTCGTGCATTGCCTTCAACGATTTAAATCTGTTCTTGACCATCAGTCGGTTCCTTTTGTCAGATGGAATCTCGAACAGCTCGTATGAAGGATAAACTTATACCATCATTTTATCCCCTTCATTTCACAGGATACTGCTACCAAGATGAAGCTATAAAAAAAAATGCCCTTAGTATTTTACCGAGCAGATCAATGTCATCTATTGAAGTTGCAGAAATGCCGAGGAGAACAAAAACTATAATAATTGGTTTTAACATAAAGAACAGATAGTTATCGGAATCCCTACTAGATTGGATCTATGTATGTACATAAGCTCATTTCGTTTGCTATATCCGTACAAAACCCACATTGCTTTCCTCTTCATTGCACAACATTCTTATTACATCTTATTACATCTTGTTCATTCCAAATCTATTTCTGAATCTAAATGTATGCGCCAATAAGTTTTACATGACCAAAGTATCTTATCAATGTAATATGTATCTACGCATTAATAAAGTGTTACTTATAACTTAAAAAACGTCCCTTTTACGAGTACATCCCTTATAAAAAATAATTTCAAAGTAGACTCTTAAATAGTTAAAGGATACTTTAATAGATACAGTATAGATAGTGGAAAAGGTGCACCATTATTTACATTCATCACTGTTCCTAACCCGCGGAAAGGAGGCTTTGAATTTTTGATTTAATTTGGAATATACAAACTCATTAGTTTTTGAAAAGAAAAGACTACTTGAGATACCACTAAAACTACGAATCCCCGTGGATATTCAACGCTTTAAATTAATCTACGCCGCCGTGAAATTTTAAGTCCTTGAACTGTCTTCTCCTGAGGCATATCAGTGAACTAAGCCTTGGTTTTGAGTTATGAATGTAATAAATTGCAAAGACAAAGCTTTATCGACGTTTACTTTTTAACGCATTGACGTTAATCAGTCTGCGGTGTAGCTACCTTGGAAAGTGGTAGTCACTTTCTACAGTCAAAGAACCCGTTCCAGATTATATTCACTTGGTTTGTAGTCGTCAGGTGGTTTCAAACGACTTTTTTAATCGTTATTACTGCCTCTTGGGTAGAAGACATATAGCCTGCGGGTTGAAATTTAACAAAAACGCGTTCCATTTCGTCAGCGAAGTGAAAAAGTTTCATCTTTCCTTTACAATAATGGAATATTTAGGGTGGATTTCTTCGTCCAGACAGGTGAATGGGTGGGTGGGTGGGTCTCAGGATTTGACTTGTAGAAGTTGTGCTATTTATAGTTTAACATTGCAACTTTTCATGTACTAACTTAACTTCGACCCTTTTCGAAACCTTCCACGAACACTTAAAAGGGTATAAGATGAATTCTTGCTCAATCAATTCAAATCCTTTGAAGTACAGGACGATGTCGATACATAAGGAACATGAGTGCGTACACACATACAAATAATTCGGTTATTAAACTATGTATTTCCACAGGAGAAATTATTAAATTTAACTCGAACAGTGTTTAGTGTCTTGACCTGATTTCAATAGCCGAACCGTATCCTTTTTTTTCTACTTTTTCAAGAGCTCCCTAAGTGTACTCCTGTTTCTATTGAACTGGAAGTAATTTCGTGTTTGTTTACTCTTCCGGTGTGTCGAGTTTCCTTCCAAAGTTATACTTAAGCCAATTTGGCCCCAGTCAACTACTGCTACGTTTATTCAATTTCTCTGTGTGCGTGTCAATGGTAAGGATTTGTCCAACAGGGTACAAGTTTTCCGTTGGACATATGTATCTGATATATTTAAGGGTGTTTAAGCTGCTATGAAACGTATCTATATCCAGAAAAAAAAAACAATCATATTGCAATTGAAGAAAATCTTTCATGTCCTTAGATTTACCTACCACTACCGGAACCGAAACAATTCCACCCATTACCCATTGAATCTGTGAGATAAGCCTTCTGCTAAGAAACTGACCGAGAAAAATACAAAATCAGATGATATCGTTGACAGGACAAAAAGAAGAAAGAAAAAGAAAACACAGAAATGAACAAGAAATGGATAAACTAAACACAAACGACAAACTGCAGGAGAAAAAGGACTCCTCGTTGGATATATTTTTATTAGTTGAGGGATTTCCTAGCAGCAGGGGTAATATTATGCGGGATGGTTGGGGTTCGAAATAACAGCAGGGATATACCCGTCAACTGCCTCCCTCCGACATCACCGACCGATTCGAATCGGTAAGAAAGGAAGTGTTTCAAACTACGATGAACTGTTGGACGCGTGCGACAGGCAACCGGAAAAGGATGGTGAAAATAACACCCGGGGCAAGCTAGCAGGCAAGCAAAAAAAAAAAAAAACGAAAGAAGTAAACGAGGGAAATTTGTTTTTGTCAGATTTATTGACACAATCTTTCTCCTTTTTTTTGCCTCTCCACCTCCCTTCTATTTTTGTTCCTTTTTTCATCATTTTCTTTTTTTTTTTTTGCTTTTTTTCTCTCCTCAAATTGGATTGAATTAGCATAATGCTCAGGGGATATTCCAACCAACTCCAAGATCAAAAACAAGGAGGCATCTTGCTTTGCATGATGGCAAGGAGGTGGCAAGTGTCGTGCTGTTGTAGAGTCTGCCTTTAGCTGTGTGGTGGTACGTATGGTGTGGTACTACTCGTGGTGTACATTAAAGACAATTGTTTGGGGTGACAAGGCCGATTCGACTCGACTCGACTCGACTCGACTCTGACTGCTTTCAAGTGTAATCAACATATAGGGGTGTTATGCATGGGTAATATAAATTTATTCGTAATAGGCTTATAATTGAAACATTTACATCACTTTAGGTTCTTTAAGTTGTGGCAAATGTTTTCTTGGTTCTTCTTTCTTTCTTTTTTTTTTGTGAAATTTATTTCCATTTGATAGTCTTTGAGGGAGTTGTTTCATCAAGTAGGGATATATGTCATTTATTTTTGTAATAAAAATTCAACTTTTAAGGACTGACTCTTGAATAAAGTGAAATCTTAATAAGTCTTAGCAAGGACACTTTCGGTTGTGAAAAAAAAATTTAAGACGCTTATCTGATTTAATGGGAATCTGATATAAGCCTGTTCGTATGAATGCAGTGCCATAGTTATAGTGGCAGGTCGCGTGAGCGTCTACAATTAAACCATTAATGGCGCATTGTGGTACCACATGGATCTGAAATCCTCATTAAGTACTACCCAGGAATCAGCAGGAGCTTAACACAACGCGCTGCATACCATTGTTATTGGCGTTAGCCAATTCGTCGAAGAAATGTGCACTTAAGTGCAATCTACTGCGAGTGGAGAGCTTAGAAGATAAAGTGTAGTTTCCTCTTCTTCTACACAAGTCATTAGCGAGGAGGCCCTAATGGCGTATCTACCGATAATACAGCGTCTGTTTAATGACACCTACTATGATTGCTATGAGACATTTTCTGAAGCTGAAGCATTCCTAATCCAGCTTGGGCCGGATCGGTCCATCTCCCTATTGTTTAAATTCACGTAAGAAGCAGTTTAACTGTGGGCGCCGTGGCTCAAGTGAATAGTGCGATAGACTATGGACCGAAGGATTCGAGGTTCGATCCCCAGACAACACTTTATATGCCCTGGGTCCCATGGACCTGTCGCCCCAAAAATTTGTATTTGTACCAGTTTAACTATAGCAAGATGCATGCGAGAGAATACAATTCCTTGGAATATCACAGTGTCCCAACATCCAAATGAGGTGAATATTGAATTTCTTAGCCATCTCGTTAAGAGACAAACTACAATTTAGGGCAGTTTTTGAACTAAATGTGAAAGAATCCAGAGATTTGATTGCGGTTTGACTATCCGTAAAAATGAGGATATTCCGATTGGATATCAATATCATACTATACTTCGGCCATGCCAAGGCTTTCTTTATCGCCATGATAAAGACTAAAATGAGTAAGGTGATAGGGTTTCACCAAAGCTTCCAACAGACGATCGATCACAGCATGTCATCCATTAGAGCCAGTGTGTAATTCGTGGCTGTAGTCCCCATTTATTTCATACTGTTTTCTTACAGCAGTATAGGGCTGTAGTGGCTTTCTTTACACATTCTAGGATATTAGGTTTCCAGCTAAGTTTTTTATCGAGTATGAACCCAAATATTTAGACTTACAAGCAAGTGTCAAGCTAATGGGCATTTTTGTATTTCCTAGTGAAGAGGACAAGTTCTGTTTTTCAGGATTGACAATGAGTTTGTTTACATTAGTTTATTGCAGGAGTTTAGAGAGAGCATTTTGCAGAAGGTTGTAGAGCGTATTGGGGTGTTTACCTGAAACAACTATAGCAACGTCGGTCGTCCGCATAGGCAATCGCTTTACAGCCTTCATCTTCCAGTATTAGAAGCACTTCATTCACCGCTTTGATTTCATAACCCAGTTTGTCAATAGTTGGTTAACCAAGGCGCTAATTGGTTCGCGTAATAGTCCTAGGTTCGACGTTCTCAAAAAGGTCCTTCGATATGCAGAAATGCAATGACGCGTTCCAGCGAATGTAGGGTCGTTTGTACCGATTTTCCTTTGCGTGCTGGGAGCCTGAGAGTAGGTTTGGGTTAACACTGCACTGCAGCTAATACGGGCGTCTGTCTTATGGACCTATGGGTCTGAAATCTTTTGGGATTTACGTGAGGTTTTTTTCTGAAAATAACTGGCTACGATGATTGGTACATAAATTATTAAGCCCGTTGGCGTCGAACACGATGATTTTGACTTGAAAAGTCAATTGCTTAAGCTCTTTTGGAGCTAGAACTCTGAGTTGAAGCCGAAATTGAGGGTTCTTCACATTACCCGTGCTAGGAAGACCGACTTCAATAACAAGAAAACAGTCACTATCTACGTCCCTATTTCAAAGCAGAAAGCTTTACAAAAAATCCTAATTCGTTTGGTATGTGAACTGGAGAAGAAATTCTCTGGCAAGCACGTAGTCTTCATTAGAGATCGTAAGCTCTTACCTAAGCCAACGAGGAAATCAAGTAATTCTCTGAACGAGGAAACCATCTCCTAGACTTTCTACTATCGTCTGACATTGTTATTAACAAAGTTGATTCTCAGACAACCTTTGTTACGGCAAGAAGAAAGGAGGCGATTGACTGGACGTTATCTAACCGGTACATCAAGTCGTACAAACTGGAGCATTCTGCCGGAACTGTTCCTGGCGGATCATAGATATATATCACCTTCCAAATCAAATGTGAAGCCATTACTTTGCAGAAGAGGAGGAATCCACGAAAAACTAACTGGTTACGCTGTAGAGAAGAGCTGGACAAATCGTGCGCGGTTATGAAAACCTCCTGTAGATCGCCAGTTCGCTGGTGGAACTCAGAAGTGCAGAGACTAAGAAAGGAAAGCAGAAAACTTCTACATATGTAGGTCACTCAAGACAAATTTAGTTGGAAACTGGAACCTTATCAAATCCGAATAGGAAGAATATAAGAAATCAATTCGCCTGTCGAAAACTGTTTTCCGTAAAGTTCTCAAAAGAGCCAAACCAATCAAACTGGAGTCGCTTAGAAAAGCTGATGGTACCTGCACTGAAACGAAAGCGGAGAGTTTTAGTCTTCTGCTGGAAACTCACTTTACGAGTCACAGCTTAGCCCGCCTGTACAAGTTAAGCTTGATCTAAGTCACAAAACTCGGCGTAGCTTTGTATACTGCATGCTTTAGCATGGTACTGATGGAGTGTACTCAGCCTTGCTACAGCAGGGTATAAACCAGTTCCTGCCAACTCTGAAGAGAATCTTAATTGCGTGTCTGGCAGTGGCACCTATTCCTATACCTTGGCGTACGGTTCGAGTGGATCTTATACCAAAAATTGGTAGAGATGACTACTCTCTTGCTAACAGTTCTAGACCTATAAGTCCTGTCTTCCTTCTCGCTGAAAAGCTTAGAGAGACTAGTCGAGATTCACTTGCACACTCTACCTGTGATGCAACATGCTAACCAGCATGGAAAATCCTGTGAGACTGCGCTTCAAAATCTAGTTGCTAGAATTTAATGCGTACTCAATAGGAAGGAATACGCCAAGGGCATTATTATCGACATAGAGAGCGCTTTCGACAGCACGAAGTAGATGAGACATTGGTATTGTAGATCCAGGCAATCCTTATTAATAGAACTTTGGTTGTAGATATGGCCTGTGGCCGCCATGCTATGGCAGGCGTTAATAGAGGCTGCCCACAAGATGGCGTTCTGTCTCCACTTCTGTGGTGCATGGTAGATGACTCTCTGTTGCATACTCCCAATAGTTCAAACGTCTACGCTCAGACATACGCTGCTGATGTTGCTATACATTCTGTCGCTTCATGCCTACGGACTATCTGTCCTAACACGCACAGCTTTAACTGAAATTGACTCTTAGCAGGGAATACGGCATTAACGCAGAGCTGTTGGAAATTTGAAGGTGGAACTTCATATCTGCTAATTGTGGATAATTATGTAGATCTAAATTCGTCGACAATACCCTAGTGGTAGGATGTCGATAGGCGGCTAAACAGTCTTCACTTTTTTATTTGTTGTCCTTTCCCCTGCGTTCCCCACTACTATACTGAATCTTTTGGAAGTTAGACTCATTGTGTTGAATTTGAAAAATTGTATCTCTAATAAATGAATCGCAGGAAACAACCCAGACTTAGCCGATAAATACACAACTGTTTTACAATTAGGCCTGCTCTACATCGGCCGCAAACCCTATTCCAAACAATAGCATTTTCTACGTCATATAAAATTCTGTGAAGCGAAAGATTTCTCACAGCCACCAGTCAATACAACTAACTCCAGAATGTAGTGAAACACATTATGTTCTTACGAAAAACACGAGGGATAAGCCTCGCAATAATTTGTTTTGGAATCACCACAATGATCAAACCATCGATAGAGCCAATCCACCACTCTAGACATGACACTGCATGTATAGCAGAAACAAACGTCCAAAAATACTTCTTTTGATTTATACTCTTATTGTGATACCCATTCTAACATATGGGCCTGTAGTGCCGTGGACAAAGAAGTCATTGCTTAGCTCTCTGTTAGTAAGCAATCAATTCAGCATGGCACTACTTAGATAAAATGCTCTCTGTACACACCTTTAAGTTGAACTATTCCATAGTCATCCCCACAAGGAACGACTGGGAAAAATTTAAATCATGTCTAGCGGAACAGTATCTAGTATGGTTGTGGTAATCTGAGGTCTCCTTAAGCGGGTCTGACAGTGGAACACAATTTAGGATCGTTATGCACACTGAAGTCTTCTAAAGTGGATCAGGATCTGGAATATATACATGCATCCATACATATGTATGCCCCACCCTTGGAAATGTAAATGAAAAGTCCTTTTAAATACATACCTATGTATATACTATAAAAGATACCCAACTTCACACTACCAAAGCTTGATTGCACCACAATAGATCTCTCATCTGAGGCGAAATATTTCGGCGTCATTCTAGACAACTATCTAGCGATCAGTCTACCCGGACTGCTTAAATATGAAGATAGGCACGGGAGCAGGATTATACTCGGAAGCACTGCAGAAACAAGAATATTTTTGGTTACCAGAAGCGTGTAGTGTATTCCAAGCTGAAATCCTGGCAATAGAAAATGCTGCTAGATGCATAGACGCACTGATCATGATTGTGCACCATTCGGTCAAACGCTGCTGCGTTCCCGGGCATATCAATGTTGAAGGTAACAAGAAGGTGGATGGTCTGGCAAGAATGGGGTCGGAAATGAACATCAGTGAAGTGGACACATCCACGCTGTCACCAATTGGAAAATTGAATAGCATAATGGACGGCATGATAGGGAAAACGGTCAAATCGAACTAGTTATCTAGGGAGGACTGTGTCACTTCTTGCACGTTATGACCGAAAAAAACAAACAAAGACCCTTCTGGCATTAAATCGATCCTCTATCCGTAACCTAACTGGCATAATCACATGACACTGCGCCATCGGAGTCATGCTCCGTAAATGAAGGGTAGAGTCCAACGAATTATGCAGAAGCTGCGGAGACAAGGTAAAGGTGAGCCAATCCAACATCTACTTTGCTACTGCCCTGTAGTTGTCGCATTCGCACTCTAGGTTCCAGGTTCTTCGCAAGCACCTCAGATATAGCAGGCCTTCCAGATATCGGATCTCCTCCACTTCATCAAGAGGACCCAAGTCAACCAGTAACGTGATAGGTTTCAATTTATTCTTATTTCTAGATCTCATTCTATTAATATTCTAAAAAGGGATTCACAATCGACCTTGACGTCTCCAGGTCCACTCACATGATGAGTTTTTCCGTCACACACCCCTTCATCTAACTTAACCTAATGAACTATTTATAAAAAAACAACTGAGTTTATTTTTGCGTATTTCAATCTCAGCCTCAAAAGGTTTTCATGGTCTTACAAGCCAATGATGACCGTACAGCCTTTACGCTGTAAGCACTTTTTTCTGTTAACAAACCATTTAAATACCCAGACTCTCACACCTTGCCGCTTTATGTGACTCTTATTTAACTGCATGTGCTTGCCGGGATTCTTCGTGAAACCAGGAGTTTCGTGGTGGTAATAGGTGTGATTCACAACGCATCAGTTCTAACTTTGCTAGCACAACCGCTGCCAGTGGTCTTTGGCTCTTGGCGTTTATTTGGGAGCATGGGTTCCAGAATGGTAGTTATCCTAGTCAATGTTGGCTGCTCAAAAGTTTTGGCGTCGATCGGAATGTTATCACGGAGGAAATTAATACAAAACCGCTAAATAGCTTGACATGTGCTGACATTCAGTTAAAGATTTTCTTTGTGACTCCAGATGGAAACGGCCGGTCATGATATATGAACATAAGTTTGGAAATTCTTATGCGACCTGCGAAAATGGAAAAATTATCAAAAACGGTAGAGCTTACACCATTAATGTTAAAATTAAAAAGCAGTGATCCCAGATGGCTGCCTTGAGGAACTGAGGATACTGAGGTTCTGAAAAGAACTCTTCACGATATCAAGTTTACTCTTTCTTATACCCATAACTATTCACATAAATACTTAATGGAAAATCCCAAGTTAAATTACTCCTTACCATTGCTAACTGCAATCAAAGGGCCGTATTATTTGATTTACTTTAAATACTTTACAACGCCACGCACAAACATAGTAGCTGGTCTGAAACGACAACTGTAATTAATTATTACGCGAATTGCGTTCATTTGCGGTCGTTACTCATTATAATTGATTGTGTATTGTGTCCCTTTGGAAAACACCATAATTAGCCTCATTATAAAAGCAAACATTTATTGATATCAGAATTCCGTGAAATAAATAATTGAGCTCGTGCTCTATTCCCATTCATCGTTCCCTCTCGACTCACTTATTGAATTCATGGTAACTTTATCGCAGGTTTGCCCACGACAGGACCAACAATTGTTCCTTCGTCGATGCGAATCCAAGTCCTTTATTGAATTGATAAGGGAAGAAACAAGCAATCTGTGCGCTAGCATACATAAAACATACCACAATGGTCCTGGAGTGCAAAATTCAATAATTCACCGAGAAAACTCATCCAAGAGCCGGAAAGGAAATCCATCTCCGCCCTTACCACCGAAAGTCACATTTCAAGTACGTTCACGTCTTCTTCGGCAGTGATGGCGGCGGCATAGTTGGCGGCAACGGTGGTAGATTATAACAACAATATCAGTCTAATTTATTTGCCAAGGGACGATCGTTGTTGGTCCTTGTGGTGTCGACCGAATTGAAGAAAAGAAAATCACCTGTTATAACTCAATAAAAAGTGAATTTCAAATGTCTTTCAATAGCTTCATTTCCATTTTGTATCCGCTTCCTGTGGAAAGTTTTTCTCTTTCATTTTTGTTTGCTCTCTACGTCTTGTTTCAATGGTGTGTAAGGCGGGACCGGGTTGCGGAGGTGAATCCTTTATTTTTTTTTTCGTTTTGTGTGTGCCATGCGCCTCCTTGGGAGATACAGCAGCGAATAGAACCTTTTTTGCCTTGGTTGGCGAACTAACTCTTAATTACAACGAATGGTGACTGGTAAAAAGGAAATTTCATTTTGAGATTTTATTCTTCCGACAAGGATGTGATAGACGATGGGTGGTTGTGTTGGGGGTTGATGAAAATCTTCTTCTTCTTCGTAATTAAATGCAAATTAGGACCGGGAATGTATATGTACTTAGTTGAGAGCGGATTTAGGTATTCTGATACTTAAAAGGTATTTTGAAAATCAGTCCTTGATGAAGGACTTTCGCTATGGCGGACACAAAGCGGAAAGAGCAAGAAAACTGTGAAGTAAGAATAGAGGATTATTAGCAGGACGTGAAGAGGACTGGTACTACCGCAAAGTTTATAATTAGTTAAGGTTTCCTTCAGGAGTGGTCTCCTTGCCAATATGCAATACCTTTGTCAAGCTTTACCTGGGATTGAGGGGTGGCTTCTGATATTCAATGGAGAGCATTTGTGATTTCAAAATTTATGGATAAAAGTTAATGTGGCTTCTTGTCTTTATCACTTGAATAGCTTATTGCTCAATTCATTAAAATTATTATTAAGCTAACAGTGATGAACATTAATTCAAACCAATTGTTTATTTTGGAAAGTATTCAAGATTTGTTATAATGAGTTGATAGAAATTTAATTAATATTCACAAAGTTAGAGTATCTACATTTCAACAGATTGTATACGATTGGTACTTGTTTGTACAGTTTGGAAGGAGTATGGCCATGTCCAAACGAATATTTGAAAATATCCACATCCATGTTCAAGATAATCCAAAGTTCGTATCTGCATTAAATAGAAGTTTAACTCCCCATGTTACAGCTCAACCGGAAGAATACATATCTACTGGTCAGAAACATGCCATGTCTTTCAAAAGGCATAGCTCACTGTCAAAAATTCGAAGCTGCCTGCTTGAATTTGGGAATTCGGGAGTAGAAATCTAGAAGATCTTGGCATCCAGCTTTCATAAGAATGAATTTTTAAGTCTTGTAGACACCGGTAACTAGTTTTTAAGCGCGTTCTTACAGTTTTTAGCAAAGTAGTTCCTGGTGTGATGTTCACTATGTCCACCACTTGCTAGAATCACGCTGGCTCTGAGTACCGACGTGAATCTCACTAAGAAGCTGGTTCACTATGAACGAACCCTTAGATACCTATGCTCAACTATGTTAGACAATCTTATGCCACCGATTGGTGCTTTGTCCAGGATAATTCCCTTTTCTACGGATGAGGGTTTTATGACTATTACTGTATCGTGTTGACACAATTCTGCGCTCGTCCTATAAAGTTCTGTCCAACATAATCTGATGCAGTGCTGCGTACCTTGAGCATTGTGCGGCAACGTCTGACTATCTTAAATTTGAGAAACTAGATTTTAACGGCCTGAGCACAGCCCGGCTGTCAACGCAAATTGTACATGGCGATATCCTTCTTGGATAATGATTCCATCTTAAGTAGTTCTCTAATTTTAAGGTCATGGATCGAACATGCTGCAGGTATCCTCGCTTTAAAGACTGTAGAAGAAGAGAGAACTAGAGAACCAAATGACAAAAATAAATAATAACAATAACACCTTTTGTACCTGCATATGTACCGGTAACTCTACAACTCGACAATCCTCAAATGATGATGTCGTCACGATCTGACCCTTCCATGTCGCTCATATTCTCCGAGAAGCCTTCTTCTGCAAGGTCACACCAGTGTTTCATCTTTTCCGATGCCATGATAGTGTTTAGCTTTCGCTGGTTTCGTTGTATGTTAGGACCACATATCAGTCGTTTGGCAGAGCCCTAGTAGCGATATATCAGCCGCGATATCGTGGTTCAAGCTTCCGCGACTCACCCGAGGCAGCAGGCTAGTTCTGGTTTTGTTGGTAAAGTTGTCGACCAAAGCCAGGACGTATCTAGTCAAACCATTTGCCTTTGTGAATCGTTCAGGATGGTCCTAGTGTAGGGTGTCGTATGGAAGAGGAACGCGTTCTATGCTTTGGAGTTCCCCCTCGATCTTCCCCCTCTACTCTTTGCGTATGCGCACTCAACGCACGCCTTGATGTAGTTCTTGGTGAAACCTCAGTCCATTCCATTGAGACTTCAAGGAACCTTCGAAGTTTCCGCAAACCTTCTTCCACCAACTTGCTAGCAATAGCTCTGTTGTCCAGATAAAGCGAGATATCTTCATTCCATGACTGGCGTGACTTAATGATATACATCCATGACTCTCTTCAATTTCTTACTGCGTTTTCCCATGCAGATTTGGTGATACCCGAAGTTATGTCCAACGTCGTGAAAATCATTTGCTAAGGCTAACCGGTGTACAGTAATCTGAGCATGAAGGCCGGATCACCTCCTACTTCAGCGTTTTGGACACCATCTGCTTGATTATTTCACTCTTGACAAACAGGATTTGTCGTCGTCAGTTCAATCGAGCATTCGCCAAACTGGAATTCTCCCAGCTCATCTGCAAAGCAGTCCTGGAACTTATTGACAAGAGCCCCGAGTTTTTGCTTGTCTCCTTCGTCCAAGTGTCCGACTTCCAACTCCTCCAAGGACAGTTACTCCAGTACAGAATCTCCTCCCGCTAATAATAATGCTCCTGATGTCTTTGACATGCAGTCTGTGCTGGAGATACATTTATATGGTTTTACTAACTGTACCTGTGCCACTCAAAGGCAATGGGATCGTTAAGTTAAGAGCCTCAAAATCGCGACGCAACCAGCAAGACAGATTCCTAAGAGATACAAAAAGAAGTCTTAAGGAAAAAAAAAAGGAACCTCGGAAAAGAGTAAGACCGAATCTTTCCAATCCAACGTAACCCATGGGGAAGCGCCTATAAGGTAGTTGTACAAAGTACAAAACAACGATGACCCAGATATAGTACATCGCACGCGACAAAGGCACAACACAACACAAACCCAGGAAATGCTGACGCAGAGCATAGTGCAATAACCGACAGTCGTCAACATCAAAACATCAAACATTATGCAAAATTATTATTAGGTTAAAGAATTGTTAACGTAGGCAATAAGTAGAACTAATTGTTAATTGTTAATGTAGGCAATAAGTAGAGTTAAGTTAATGTATAAATAAGTCAAGCAAACAATGAATAAAGGGAAGTTGAAAACAAAAGCTCAAGCAGGTAGCAATTTTAATTCTATACTTCCCCAACAGCGCAGAACTATCCCAAGAATTTTTCTGCACCCAACCAACTTTAAATTCGTAACTATCCCAAGGATTGTTACTTCTGACTCCACATAAGTGTGTGAGTCAAAACAATAGTTATGGACAAACTTAAAAGTGGCGCGGCATCTGCACCGACATGCCCGACAATGATTAGTCTTATAGTCAGCAGGCTATTTCCATGTGTGCATCTTCCCCGCATAATAACAGAGGATACGAAAACCCCGTCACAACTATAGAAGTCCTGGAAGCGGGCTCAATGAAAAGTAATACGGCTCTAGGAATAGGCGGGATCCCAAACTTTGCCATTAAAACCGAACCAGAGATGTTTGCAAATCTCTATACAAGAAGCCTAACTAAAGGAAAATTTCCTCTGTAATAGAAACAACAGACGCTGGTATTAATCCCGAAACCCGACAAGCCCCCCGAGCAACTGTCGTCGACCAGACCACTGTGCATGCCAGACACGGCGGTAGGAAAGTGCTGGTTACCCTCGACAGACTTGACCAGTACACCGACGGAGATATTGGGCTTTTCAACCAACAATACGGCTTCAGGAAGAAACGGAGCACCACCCATGCGATACAAGCAGTATGTGAAATTGCACCCAAAGTCATATCTGTGACCAGATGGAAAGGAGGATTAAGCGCTATAGTTACGCTCGACGTAAAAAATGCGTTCAACTCGGCCAGCTGGAACTTCATTATGAGAGCACTGAGGAATATTTGAGTCCCAAACTAACTGGTACGAATAATCACAAATTATTTTGAGGACAGTCCACTATAATATGGGCGAAGGGTCGATCCACTGATCCACAGGGATCAGTTCTAGGCCCTGCCCTGTGAAACATTATGTATGATAAAGTACTATGTATGCGGAGACCAAGAGGAGTGGACACTATCGGATACGCCGATGACATCATGGTGGTGGTAGTAACTAAAACCCTAGCGGAGATGACGCGAAACTGCAACAACACCATCAAAGACGTATAGATATGTCTTCGCTCAAGAGGTCTGGAATTAGCCGACCACAATGCGCACTTAATGCGCCCTTCATCAGCGATTGAATGCCATAAAGTAACGCAATTGCTTCTCAGATCAATAAATGCTTGGCTAGATACCCATTCACGTCATCGTCTTTGACGTACTCCGTCTGGTCTTCAGCAGCAACTGGGTTACACTTTCGTGCTTCCTTCCAGTATCGAGACCTCTCCACCCCACGCTAGTCCCTAGACCTCAGTCCAACAACCCATAGAACTCTCTGCAAGATGTCAGTAGGGTTAACCTACTGTTCAAAAAATGACAAATAAATCTCTGCTCTAAAGGTAAACTATCTCAAGATGTTTTAAGTGAACTTCTTTTATTGTAGGGTAGTTGTACCCTATCCTCATGATTCTATCAAACTTGAATCCCGACATATTCAAAAAAGTTCTTCATATTATGTCGAAAAATTCATATAAAAATGCAATAATTGTCTACAGTTTTCTTGCTAACCTGAGAACTCTGAAAACAGACTTAAGATAGTTTACCTCTTCAGCCGAGACAACCTTCAGATGACTTCTTAAGACTTAGTGATAGGACTAGCCCTATGGTGAAGGCAGTCAAAAGCAACCCATCGATCTACGTATTGTATACTCGAAGACATAGGTATACTTTCTTATTAATATTGGGTGCGAAAACTTTCTGACTTCCGTATTCAAAACCTGACAAGTGCTTTGAAGAATGAATGCATGGGTATCTCCTGTTTGCAACTAAGCACTTAACGCAATTTGTTTAAGAATCTTTTGAAACCCTTATCGCACACATCTACCTAGTCATGTAAAATGCACTCAAAATAATCGAATACAAAATTAAATTATATCGAATGCAAAGGAAAAGAAAATATTCCATCGAAGAATTTAAAAATCTATATCATTGCTTGTACATTAGGTTTGAAAAGTTTTCCTTGAAAGTTTTTCCTTGAAGGAAATTTTATTTTTTCCTATGACGAATATCGATGCGAAAAAATTGTAATCAAAAAACTTTATGCAAAATTATGTTGTGTGCTGAAGAAAACTTTTGCAATGCAGAAGATACATTAGTAAAATTACTTGCTATATACGTTCCCGCCCGACATATTGATCTACTTTTCGTTTCGTTTGATATAAGTATGTTGTATGTACGAAGGTTCCTACATACATAAGTAATTCAGATTTATGCATCTTCTGAGCTGTAAATTTAAATAACATTTTTTGTTCTAATACACTTTCGTATTTTCTTTTTGCAGAGTATCCTGAGAAACGTCCCATGCTTTTTACCGAACACAATCGATATGAGCCGGGTGATGTTTTACGAGCAAATTGTAGTACACCTCCATCGAGGCCAAGAGCTGAGTTGAAATTTACAATCAATAACATGGTGGTAAGTCGATTGAAGTATTAACTATGAACTTTATTATGCCTTTATACATACTTACATGCATCTACGTGTATGTATATTAATTAATTTTAAATTCTACATCCGATGTTTACAAGAAAAGCTAAGTTACCAGAACTTGTAGCTTCCTTTCACTATTTGTCATACAAAATTTAGAGCAAAATTGTTTTGATAAACTGGATTGTCAAACTTGATTCAGTGCAGATAGGACCTCTACTACCTACTCTCAATACGAAACTGTCATCTTGCATGATCGATACACTGCCACTTTTGCAGTCGAATGGTTGCAGAGCTCTGCGGGAAGGCCATCAAGTCCTAGCTCCTTCTTTGACTGGTAGGCGTAATGCAAATTCAGGAATGTTATAGAAAACAGAGGATAAATGCTAGCTCCAACTCCTTAGCTGCTCCTCATCAGAAATCAACAGAGATCGGGTTAAAAACTTTTCACCGGATGTTGGCGGGAGTTGTAAGCGTTTTGGTTATTCTGTACACAACTCTGCAATTCTCTATTTTATGCAGAGCTGACTGACAATATCTCCGTTGGGTAATGTATTATGAGCAGTAATTGACTGGCCTTAGAGATATGATTTGACTTCACAAACTTTTTGACTTTTTCTTGACACTTTTCGAGTTCTGTACATTTACGCGTTTAAAAGAGCAGACTCGTCCTTGGAACCAATTCCGGAAACGCTCTCAAGGCGAATTCAGTCTTTCCCAACACTATTCAGATATCATGCTGTTTCTGACGCTAAATCTCTATGGCGTGAAACTGTGCGATGATGTGCTCAGTAAAGAATGACTTCGTCATAGTTAGATGAAGTTAGGTGGCAAGGGTTGCCCGTAGCAAAGTGTAATTTCACTTAGAGGCCTGCTGTATACCCTTAGTAAATTGGTAAGAACTTAGTGATACCTACAGTGAAGATGTCAGTCCTTAAGTATCGGACAGTGGTAGGGCAGCTTCTTTCTAACAGCTCCTACATATGTCATTCGAGAAGACGACAAGTACTCTAGCCATGGTGGAACGTCTCTAGGAAGTTAGTAGGATTTTTTTCAAAATCTTTTGGTCATACTCTGGCCACAAGGTATGGGTTATGAAGTGAAGAGAGCTGTGAAGCTATTGACAGTGTTTATTGACATCAGTAAAACGATGGTTATCTGTGTCACGTTTAGTCTACTTGCGACTAAGCCAATTTTTTTTAGTCGATGTTAATAGGCTGTCTTAAAATTCAAGCTGCTTGAGGTCCTCTTGTGCGCGCCACCTAAGACGAGGTCTTCCAACCTCCGGGTTGGTTTCGAAGGCTCTTCGGATCGGACTGTTGATGTCCATTTGCTCTAAATGTCCTAGCCATCTTAGAAGACTGATGCGTACTTTTCTAACCAGGTCGATGTCGCAGTACAGCTATTAGAGTTCGCTGCTAAATCTCCTCCTCCAAATCCCGTCAACGCCAACAGGACCGAAAGAATTCGATGAATTTTGCGTTCAAAACGACCCAGGATATCTTTGATATCCGCTTTCGTTAAAGTCCATACCTCTGCGCCATACAGCAGGATGATAAGGGTCTTATATAGATAGACAAAGTCAATAACTACCTCAAGGTCATAGATATCTATTGCAAGGTTCTGTCTGATTAGTTGATGTTGTGTGTTCCTTCTTGTTGACAGCATATACTTGGTTTTTTTCTGCTTCTGTTCCAATACTTGCACACGCACCAGTGACAACTCACTGTGTTCTGCCGATGATGTCAATGTCATCAGCATATGCAAGTAATTGTACAGACTTTTGGAAATTTGTGCCTCTGGTGTTGGCTTGTGAGTTTCACACAACTTTCTCAAGTATGATGTGGAAAATGTCACATGACAGCGCATAACCTTGTGTGAGGAGCGAGCGTTCTCCATCATCATTGAGCACAATCTGACGAGATTGGCAGTGATGGCAAAACCACACATGGTTCTATATAGCTCTTGTCTATAAATTCTGTCATATGCGGCCTTAATATCGATAAAAAGATGTTGGGTATCGATCTGGACTTTGTGGATTTTCTCCAGAATCTGCCATAGTCTGAATATTTAATCGGTTGTGGACTTCCCGAGCCTAAAACCGCACTGATAAGGACCAATGAGCTCTTTGACAAATAGTTTCAAGCGCTCATACAGTACGGCCAACAGGACCTTGTATGCAATGTTAAGGAGGCTGATACCCCTATAGTTGGCGCAGTTTAGAGGGTCTCCTTTCTTGTGGATAGGGCAAACGATGCTAAGGTTCCATTCATCAGGCATAATTTCCTCCGACCAAATCTTGGAAATTAGTTGGTCTAAGCTCTCCCGCAAGTCATCTCCCGATGCATTAAAGAGCTTGGATGGTAGGCCGTCCTGTCCTTGGAGTTTGGATATTAATATCCTCACTTCATTCTGGCAGTGGAATTCGGGTCCTCGTCACCGTTCATCGGTCTGCAGAAGTGGTTGTTCCACATACTCAGCATCTACTGATTTCCTTGTTCATTTCTACAGGTCTCTGTTCGGGTCTTGTTGCCTTGACATGTTCTTTTTACCTTTTATTAAAACTTCCGAACATTGTTCCTGGAGTAGAACCTTTCTAATTCCTCGATTACGCGCTTCTCATGATCTTTCATTTTCCTCCGGAGAAGCCTCCTCTTTTTTTCATAGAGCTCCCGAGCTGCTCTCTTCCAGAAGCCAGTCGCTTCTGTCGAACCCCTTTTATCCAATTAAATGTCACGGACAGTGTGGTACACCTTCCGCCACCAAAACTTATTCCGTGTGGAACGTGAAATGCTGGTTAGGTTTTCAGGTTTTCAATTTCTGATCCATACAATGTGACGCAGTCACCGCAGTCATCGATAATTTCTTCTTCTTGAGCAGCTGAGTTGGCTTTCTAAGCATCTCTCCGTCAGTATTTCGTACATCGTCAAACTGCACTGCACAATTAGCAGTGCCTCCTATAGAGGTCGATGCCTTGGCCCTGGAAACATTTCACCAAACAGTCTTTACTACCGGTTTTCCCCTCCTGCCATTCCTTCTGCTGTAGTTGAGGATTTGCCTCTTCAAACTGGCTCATAGTGCTCAATCCCACAAAGCACGGAAATCCGCCCTGATTGTCCACATCAGGCACTCCTTAGATGCTGTACTTCATCAACAATCTCTTGGCATGTTTTCGCAGGACATTTCATTCGTCATACCAGAGCGGTTGATACCACGTTGGAAGGTATTCATTTTGGATCCCTTGGGTAGCTCCAAATGTAACTACTTCCATTGGTCAGAAATAATCCCCGGTCAAGTACTTTTTATAATTCTCAATCTGTTGAAAGCTCCTTAATTGTATATGTCCCACAAAAGAACATACATTTAACGTCAGTCTTTGTACAGGCTGAAGTGGTGTATTCTCTTAAATAATATTTCCCTCTTAGCAAATACCAAAACAGCAATAAAAATCTCTGTTCTCAGAATGCAATTAACATTTCAAAACAATCCTTAACGAGAAAAAGAAACATGTTATTCCTGAAAAAAAAGAGAAATTCCATTCCAACTGTGCAAAGGTAAACCATAAACTATCCTGCAAAGCAGCTTAAAGAGGATGCACATTCACAAAGCCGAAACCATCCGACTATGCAAACTGGAAACAAATGAAAAACAATTATATCCCTTAAAAGTTTCAACACCCTTCTGCCGGGCTTCATCTGCACAAATTCATTTCCCAAATGTTAACTTGCTAAACATTTGTTTAACTTTATCGTGCATGTGTACTACTCCCACCCGGCCATTGAATTTACGATCGCAAATCCTTCTTGGTCATCATCATGTCCATTAGTCAGTTTAATCGTTCCACAGGGACTAGAAACATCTAGAGCTATAACCGGCTGTGACTACACAAGTCTAGGGGGTACATATGAATATGTGTGTGAGTCCTAAAAAAAAAATACCATCACTGAAGCACTAAACCATCACAAAAGTAAAAAAAAATCAAATCAAATGACCAATAGAACAATATTGTGACAAAATCCATTTTTTTTTTCTGTCCAAAAAGGATATTTAAAAAACACATACACAAACAACAAAATCTAAACCGATTTACCTAACTCCACGGCTCAGTAATCTCAGCACAATTGTGTGGGTATAGTAACGGCATATACTAGACTATGCACAGAAAAGTAAAAAAAAAAGTACAAAATTCAAAACAAAAAGGATTTAATCCTTATCTCTTTTCTTCCAAACGGTGTGTAGTGCTTACACTTAGTTCTGTTGAATCTACATGTGAGCATGCATACGAAATGGGCCAAAATCCTTTTGATGCTGGCACCAGGATAAATGAGAAAAATGAGCACGAATACATTCTGGTTGGGTGGAGTTTTTCACACCACAGCAGCGGCATCTGATCTGACAGAAAACAGGAAGTGCTCGCTCGGTCTAGTGGGTCACATGATAGTGCTTTCCAGTGCTAGAAGTGGTGAAGAGAAGTGCTCTTTAGCGGCCATCATCTGTGAGAATGTGCTGTGGGTTTTTTTCCCCTTCTTTTTTTTGTAAAGGATTTTGAGAAGAAAAAAAAAAAACTTCTGCCGTAATCACATAAGTGTGCGATAAAAACACTAAATTTGTATAAAGTAGGGGACAACAAAATAGAGAACTTACCTTTTTGGCATTTAACTTTTACGCTACTGTTCTTACGTTGAACATAGGATGCATTTGTTGTTAAGGGTTAGTCATAGGCATAGTTATAGTCATAGTCCTATAAGCTTAAGTAAATGTCCCGATTTTTAGAATTTACTTAGATTTTAGAGAATTACTGGAGCGCGATGGATTGAAAACAGAGTTACTTTATTCGTCCTTATGACGGAACAGTTGAGCCCTTTAAAACGAGCTTTTTCATTAGGTGTGTGGATACTATAGCTAGATACATAGGTGCATAGAAGTTAAACCTGGAACTACATATCGTCCTGTTGATGAAACTATTTATTTTGGTAGTAGCACGGCGCCGTGGCTCAAGTGGTTACTGCGTTGGACTACGGAGTGAGGGGTTCCAGGTTCAGTCCCCAGACAACACCTAAAATTTCTTTCACGGTCCCACCTCTCGCGAGCGTTGTTCTTGTACCAATGGTGTTGAGATGCTCGTTTCAAGGTATGGAAGGTTCATGCTACGTCCATTCTGTCCGGGTTGTTATTTATGCCCTCATTATGTCCGTCTATCAGCCTCTTCGAATGTCGACATGAGCTAAGCCTACGCCAATGTGCGCAGTAGTAGTGAGGTAGCAGCTCAGTCATTTGTAGTTTATTAACCGACAGGCGGTCGCAGGACCTAATAAGAGCTTTAGCTCTTTCGTCACCTAAATGGGTGTCAGTTCAGGGACCCAGGTCAACGTGTGAAAGTTACATAGTCTTTTATTTAGCAAAAAAATAGAGCGTAACTCTATGTGGATACATTTAACAGATGCAGTAACTAAGAGACGGCTTCTGCTGAAAGGCTGTTAATGTTATCTAGATTAGCCCTACATTTATATAGAAATGACAGCTCTAGCCAATCAAACAGTGTTCAATAGTTTGAACAATAGCACCACATATATAGGTCGAGTTCGTTCTTTGGCCCCATTTACATAGCTAAGATGGAAGTCCGTATCCAGTCTAGGTTGCACCATGATTTCCTCGGTAGTTCCAATTTAAGTTCTCTGTTTTTGTTTCAGAATATTGGACGTTGATTATAGCAATTAGAAGATGAGAGTCGTTCATAAGGATGGACAGTATTCTTCAAGCGAAAGATTTCAGCACGCTCGCCGTAGGTGGTGTTTTCTATGTCAGTACATAGTGAGATTCTTGCATTTGCTTGGATTTTGTGCAATTGTTTGATTAGAGCGTGCTTTCTTCTTATGTCAGATGAGGCTATCTTGCAGAGCATGGCATTGGGCTATTCTGGGATTGGGATTGGTTTAGTTAAATTTCTTAGTTCAGGGCAATTATACTCCAGGAAAGACGTGTCTGATAGATCTTAAGTGTATATGTTAAAAAGAAAAGGTGTAAATACCGACCCTTGGGGAAGGTCGTTGTTGAGCTTCCATGTCATTGAACTTTACATAAAATTAAGGAAGACATTCAAATCTAAGTTGCAGATTTGTATGCATGTGATGATCGTAGAGATTTTTTACAGGAAACCATTATTCCATACGGTGTCGTAGACTGCTGTTAGATTTACCAAAGTTGGAGGATGCAGGTTGCAGGATCTGGGTTTTCTGAAATCAATCTTAGTACCTATTCGATTCCGGATCATGCATTTTCAGGCCAAGGGATAGAATTAGGTGGTAGATTTGTGAGATGGGCGATGATCTTCGATTTTTTAAAGCCTTACGGATGTTAATATTTTAGGAAGTTCCGAATAGATTCTGTTTATGCCTGTTGCAGTTCCAGATTTTATGGAAAAGAACGTGGTATCCATTTCGGCTGTAGAAAACGGTGTTCAATACATGTCATGTGCTATTTTGGAATGTTTTCATGGTTTTCAATAGTTTAATTATGTGGGTAGCAACGATCGATGGCCTAAGTTAAAAATTAAGCTCCATCAGTATCGCCTTGAGTATTTAAAATCCACACTGTTAACCGTGTCCATACAGGGATAGTCTACACCGTGTCTACAACAGTCTCCACCAAATGCCTACCTTTTTCATGAAGTTTTGGGAACTAGTCTTTCCATTAGGTTATACTAATTTTAGGGACACAGGTGTTATGTTAACGCTTCTTTAAGCCGATATCCTTCAACAGCAAAGTTTGAAAGCATATTCATATCCGTCGTTTTGGGATTATATTAAGTTGATGCAACCGACAATCGAATTTTATGTGTTGATTGTCTGACAACGGGGCTCCGTCCGACACTTGCCAAATTTGAAACAAATGGCTATGGATCAAGTATATCTTCGCGAGCCTTAAGAGCATTTTTCAAAATATTGATCTATGTGAAAAAGTAAAGGGCAATCATCTATTCTATTGATGTCTCTACTGCTGCAGATATCTCTACTCCCGCAAAACGATGATGTAGCGGTGGTTTTTGACGTAACAGTACTGTGTATGTGTGGACCTGAACCTGTGGCGGAATGTCGTCGTATCTGGAATGAGCAAGCTACACAATTGATATCCCAGCTTGTGACCAAAAGATATATACTTACTGTCGAACTACTTCCCAAGTGTTGGGGACGCGTTCTTTTTGGGTTACAAGTTCGCCTGTATCACTCGAAGGCTCGAAGATCCAATTTGCTTCTTCGCTTGAGCATGCCCAGGATCTGGAGCCTTATGAGTGTTTTGTTTTAGTGAAAGCAAGACAAATGAGTTTTCGGTAGGATGTGAGGTTGTTACTTGTTTTGTTGTTGACGACAGGCAGATGTTGATGCATTATCGGTCCTACTTAGGTGCACAGCTTTGTTCTCAACATCTTTCTGTCCTGCAAAAAATCGAGGGAATCTGACGACATGTAATTTTGGTTTTGAATCCTTTTCTAATATATAAGCCGGTAGAATGGGCTAACACGCCAGAGTTCGCATCTTTAAAAGGGCCGTCTGACGTGAGAGCATGCTTTGTCGAATTGATCGGGACAACGCCTAGCTAATCTCTCGACATAAGGTACATCAGAAGTAGAACCTGATTGATTGTGATCCTCTGAGCTAAGGAACTTTATTTGGAATGAAGTACCTATATCATTTTATGGAGACTGGTAAGAAGGATACTGCTTCCCAGCTGGATACGAATGTGCCACTCATAGACTGTTTGACATAGACTGTATTACCTAACCAATAATAGCTAAGGTTGATAGTACTACTTACTGTATATGGTATACAAACCATCTTCGATGTTGTGAAAGAACCTACCTTAGATATGAAGACGATTTCAACCATAGACATAGGAATTTATTTCTTCAAATTGTTAGATATCTCGCAGCAGGAATAATACCGTCAGGGTTTGAAGACTTGAAGGGTTTCAAACTACGTATAACACAGAGGTTCTTTTCTGTAGTTACTATAGGCAGAGTGTTTTCAGTTTAAAGAACAGCAACGGGAGCTACCAGGAAAGTGAGTATTCAGTAAAATATCAATGGGCTCCATTGGCAATTTGGATGCATCAGTGTGTTCAGCGGTTTTTGGAAAGGATTTTTCGCAGCCTAGAAACTTCTGAGAACATTTCAATGCTTTCTTTATAACAAACTTTTATCTTTTAAAATAACATCGTACGCATCGCGAATTAAAAGATTCTGCCTTATTTTTTAAGAGCAGCGAGACTTGCATTCCACCAAGATGATTTCTTCCTGCCTCGAGGTTGACAGAGCGGAAAAGCCACCGACATATCGTCATTAAGGGCCAATATTAAGATGTTCACCACTCAGTCTAGATAATTGGTGCTTTTAGGTTTAGTAGACAAAGTTTGTTAAGCGTTCCTTGTAAAGAGACTCATTGGTATTTTTGTAATAGTCATCTAACTTTAATTGGAAGTAATGATAATAGCTCAGTACTTCTCTGTCAATCGTGTTGCCTCTATAACCCTCCTTGATGTCCTCACGACTTGCTCGACGAGTATTAATCATCGAACCTTTTTGGATTTGCCATTGGAACTTCTAGTCTAGAATGTCTAGAAATCCTCGAAATGCTTATCTGATTGAATTGACAAAAGGAAGTGAGTAGGGTATAAGGGTTTCTATCAAAAAAGAATCCACGTGAACTGAAAATGGATGTACCTACTCAATTATATTGTCTTCACAATGGAATCCAACAGCTTTCTGATAGGCAAAGTTTAAAATGTTGGTTACATTTATCTTGACTACCACTTGATCTTGTTCCTTTTCCATCTCCTTAGCAATCACTTTTCTGTATATCCACTTTAAAGCCATTTGCAATTATCATTAAATTACTTCCTAGACAACACATAACCTTACTTCGTTCCGTATCAACCCTAAATCCCACCATTTAAAGCAACCAAATGTCACGTTTCATCCACTCTATGTAAAATTGCTATGCAAATGCAAAAAGCGTTTGTTATAACCAGCACCTCAGCAACACACTACGGTCTCACCCCATGTGTTCTCTGCAATTAGATTTATTTTTACAGCATACATTTTGCAAACAAATACCTCACTTTAACCACCTAGCACAGCTACCACTAGTCAGCAACCCGGTATTCGCTCCACCGTCACCTAGGGAGACTATGAATTAAAAAAAAAATTCAAAAACGGAAAACCCTCCCTATCAGAGCCAGGACACTGTGTGAAAACTTAGAGCTAAAACCAAAAATTCTGTAAAAACAGGTGTGGAGATAGTCTTTTAGACAATTTACAATTTTACAACTTTCGACCTATAGCCCGGGTGTATCCCTTGGCCCGCTGTCTCTGAATTGCAACAACATTTGACCCAACAATTTGCCATGCCAGTGTGTGCAAGGGTTATCTGAAGAAGTGACGAGTGAGGCAAACGAATGTGTCCGAACCAAAAATAGTGCTTTGTGCGCAAAAAAAAACACAGCCCAATGGAAAGTATTTTCAGGACCAA
The DNA here is from genome assembly GCA_905220385.1 of Xylota sylvarum. Taxonomy (NCBI): domain Eukaryota; kingdom Metazoa; phylum Arthropoda; class Insecta; order Diptera; family Syrphidae; genus Xylota; species Xylota sylvarum. Next base: position 62,702,311 of record LR999958.1, on the reverse strand, counting down.
AACTAAACAAAAAAAAAAAAAAAAAGAGGAAACTGTAGCCGAGAAATAGGACAACAAGCAAAAAAAAAACCTTTATCATCATCCTTTTTTGCCTTGAGGTGTTGGACGGAACCTTTTATCCATTTTGCAGGATCGTGAAATCGCCAACAGGGGTAGCTTTAATAGAATGAGAGGATGAGCGATGAATGTTGCATGGACCTGAAGGACACTTCGTTGTGTTTACTATTTTCGTTTCTGATTTATTTTTTATCTTTTTTTTCTGCTTTTCATTGAATCATTTATGGATCACTTGCTTAGCCATTTGAAAGTAAAACACCGGATAAGCATTAAATTTTCTTTAAGCGGATAGGTGATTTTTAAAGATACCTACATACGAGTACATATGAAGTACGTATTGGCTTTAACTATGTGCCACGGGATAATTTTTACACCTTCACCACTTTCATTGAAATAATGAGAAATATTTTTAACTTTTCAAATAAAAACAAGTGGTTAATGCTTTTGACTATGTGCCTAGGGTTACTTTAAACGAAGGGTTGTTTTCATCCCTGAAGACAGTGATTCGAAGAAATTGTGGCATTGCACACTTTTTGACATCAAGCCATTCATTGGGACTGAGCTGAACTCTACATTCATCTTTAGCTCAATTCCAGGACAACATACGGTCTGACATAGTCGCGCCTCCTTAACCAATGTAATGCCTGTGAGAAAACTCAACAGCTAATACTAACCTTGTCTAGGTTATGGATTTGCTTGTAAGAATAAGGCATGATTAATCGCTTGGATTGTCTCAGTCTCGAGACATTTTCCCAGTGGGCCAGGCGAAGTTTGTGTTCCCAATCGTTAATCAGCGCTGTGGCGGCAGCTCAGTTGACACCACAGTAGGGTTCAGTTCCTGTAAACGCAGATTCTGAAACAGCCCTAGCTAGTTCAACTGCAGATTTGTTGACTGCAATTCCTTGATGACCAGGGATCCAACCGAGTTTAACCCTGCTATGTCTGGCAAGAGATTTAACTGATATAGAGAATTAAATTGGGCGACAACACCTTAAGTGCTGCATGGCTATCTGAAATGGTATCTACCCTAGCGCCCTTAATACTTTTACTAAGGTTTATCCTAGTGCAGATCTCAATTTCATGGAGTTCAATCTGGAAAACCGTGGGACACATTTCCATAGGTATCAAGACGCCAGCTCCAACTTCAGTTTCCATCTTCGATCCGTCTGTGAACCAGACCAGAACTCTAGGATCCAGTGGCAGAACACCATTAGACCAGTTAACACAGTCCAATATTTCAACCTCAAATAATCTACCGAAACAGTACTCCCCCTGACTGTAATGTCGTGGATGTCCTTTTTGGGAATTGAGTCAAATATTTTCTGGTATCCCATATGGTTACCTGGTTTACACTTATATTCTAGCTGCAGCTAGAGCATCTAGCGGCAATCTTCCTAATGAATTGTAGGTCATCGGTCTTTTTTAGTAGACCTACAAAATTTACATGATCTTTAACGAGTGCCTTATGCATTCGTGTCGCTACTGGTAAGTGAACAATATGTTTGCAGCATTTCCTCCATGTAGCGCGTTTATATCGTCCCAATTCTAAATTGCATTCTGTAAGAGCGAACCTATATTCGTCCGAACTTTTCGCGCGTTTAGTAGTTGTAGATTTTTATAACTTTCTTCCTTAGTTTGGCAAACTAGTCATTGCCTCAGGGAACCTTACGTTTACATAGACTGATTTTATGGACACAACTGTCGTGATAAGAAGTAAGCAACACATCAGTCAATTCAACAATATGCTGCTTTATCTAGGTCTCCCTGGATTCGATAGATGTAACAATCATATCTAATTTAGAGAGAACAAGTCCCCGATAGATATTCCAGTCCGATGAGGATCATATCTACATAGATGAAGCATGTGACAATTTGCCGGGAATGTCGAACCTAATGTGTTGATGGTCCAACAGCGAGGCTTCGCCCGACACATTCCAATTTTCAACAAAGACCACGTTTATAAGGTGAATTGTATCCGGATTCAATTCGGTTTGAGTACCATGTAAACGCAGATTGACTCGATCCGGTCATAAAATCAATCGAATTGAGTTTTTGTATGTAAACGCGGATCGAAAGATTGAGTTTGACAGATAGAGAAAAAAGGAGAAAATGTGTCTCCGCTAACAGGAGAAGAAGTGTCAAACTCAATCGTCTTTTGATTCGATTCCTCAATCCGGTGAAAGCGAAAATGTGGATTGAAATCCAATCCTTTTTAAATCGAATCCCTTAAACCGGTTATATAAACTTGGTAAAAGTTGAAAATAAATGCACTGGCCAGTGTGAGGTTAAGTACTTCTTCGCGAATCGCATTTATGAAGGTAGGTTTAGAGCCTTTAGAACTATATTGCCCTAGGCTTCATGATGCGCATTGACATCGCAACCTATGATGCAGTGAAGGTTGCTGCCTTGGCAATGTCGGATAAATTCCTGGACCGCTATGGCCGAAATATTGTCATCTTTACTGGAGAAATACGCCGAGGCACACTCGATGTTATGTGTTCTCCTTTCGGTCGGAACTTCTACCAATAGAACCACCAGGTCGATCGTCATGAATTCTGGAATTAGAAGAAAGTTAATATTAACTTTCCTGATTAAGCAGGCTGCCTCTCGGACTGGCTGCCTACATTTAAAAATCAACTTATTTGCCTTATTCCGCAGAGCCTTATTTTGTCCTCAGATAACCTAAGGTTCTTGGGTTATATTATCATCGACGAAACGCTTGCTAAGGGTAGCGGACGCGCCCTTAGAGTGATGCAGGTTCCCCTGTAGCAGTCTGATGGTGATTATTAATCCTCTTTGAAGGATTTATGTAGCTTGCCGGAGTAATGGAACTTTAAGGTTAGGACAGACCATTGGGTGTCTGTTCTTAATCGACATGTCTTTCTTCCAATAAGCGTGCCCGGTGGCCCCGATTGTCGGATGGGATTAACCGGTCATACTACCGAACGTACGATGCTTAAGGTTTGTACCGCCTTTACGGTAGTGATCGGCGGATCTAGCTATCGTTTTTTTTTTCAATTCTGTTTTCAGAATGCCCAGTGTCACTGCTGATTGAAGAAGCTGTTCGTGTAGCCTGTTTAGCGAGGATTTTTCCGGAACCGCTGGGGCTAACATGCGGACATATTTCCGACATCAGGTGGAGGTCTGACTTCCTCTTAATCAAAGGTACCGCTGAAACCTTGTTGGTACTCCTAAGGATCACGTTAACCTAACCAAATCGATAGCTAATTTTACCTTTACAGATGTTGAGCCATTTCATAGAGGCGTCATCTATCGCCAACACCTTCCTTCTCCTTGTATATGACTCTCCAGGAATTAGCCTGCAAATCGTCATTTTGTGCAGAAATTGTGTCTAAAATCTTCTCTGAAGAGAGGTCCAGACTTTATGGAAAGAACCCATGAACAATGTGTGGATTAGGGAAAGATCCCTCTTCCACCAGCGTCACACTCATTTTATTCTTCGCTTTGATCCTCTCGAAATTCGGGCGCATCCACCCAGCAGTAGTACTGTCACAGCAGACGAGACCGCTTATTTGAACCGCATATTTGAACCGCCTTCTTTCCATCGAAATCAATTTATTGAATTCACCTTGTTGTTGATGGGTCTGTAGTTTACCTAGCATCTTCCCAATGGAAGAACATCCGGATATCTCCGAAATGATACTACAGCATGGAAACATCAGACTCAGACACCATTGAAAGATTCAGATAGGACCCTTATGGCAACGCCTTACGAAAATCCGGATTCTCAACAGCGGACTGAGGAGTTGTGGCCAGTATACAAAGAGTTAGCCGTCGAGAGCTCTACAGCATCTCGGGATACTCGGTTGCTCCACAGTAGAACCCGAAGATGATGCAGTTTGTGATGCATCACTCTTATTGTTTTCCATGTTATTTTTAAAAATGTTCGTCCCACGAGTCTCCGAGAAAGGAGATCGCCCATAACACAGCCCAGTATGCCATAGGAAGGCTGGACTAAGCACGCTCACAGCCATGTATCCATGGGCGTACGCTGATCCACCTTGGATTACAAATAAAAAAAAATACAAATTTTTGGCGCGACAGGTCCATGTGACCCAGGGCCTAGCTTTTCACAACCATTCGTGCTGTGCGTGTTATATTCTTCACACGAATGGAAGGGGCCTACTGTTGAATGACGGATCCGAACGGCAGTTTTTTGTTTTGTTTTGAGAAGCTTTTTCATGACAGTTTTACTCTTGGATGTATGTCAGACGCTCGCGAGAGGTGGGGCCGTGAAAGAAATTTTAGGTGTTGTTTGGGGATTGAACCTGGAACCCCTCGGTCCGTAGTCCAACGCACTAACCACTTGAGCCACGGCGCCCAAATCCACCTTAGGGATTTGATGATGGGGTTTTCTCCTCACGTTGCTCACTATAGCCGGCTCTTTGGGACTAACTGAGAGGCCCACAGCCAGTAATAAGTTTCCCGATTGGAGGGTGACAACTAAAGCATGAGAACCGTTGCCTGGCGGCCGCCACGAGGAAGCAGGCAATTTTCTTGAAGCGTGTGCATGTTGGTATCGTCCAGTGCCTTACTCCTATTTGTACGCACGTCTTAGTTTTGTAAAATATCATCCCCGAAGTAGTTTTTTCCAAGGCATACTCTTTGATATTAAAAACCCCTTTTTCTACGAGTTGAAGCTATTTTGAATGTCAAGTGCTATAATTGTTTTGTATCGTTTGTTACCGCCTCTTTATGTCCTGCCTTTGATCGCTTCTTTCTCTCGTCCGATTAGCTTATTGTTAACATCTACAATTTGTTAGATTTCCCCACAGTATCTAGCATACATTCCCAATGGTACGGTATCGCCAATCGGCATTAGAACCAGACGTTGTTATACCATTAATCTTGTTAAGGTTTCTTCTTTAAAACAGTAGTTATACCAAAATCTAGCTTCTTCATGAAGGATACAGCATACCGAACTATCGGTGATTCCGGGATCTTTTTCCGGTCGCCAAAGAGCAGTGTACGGTGAATTTGTTTTAAGTCACTTTAAGGATGTTCATATCGAAAAAATTTGCAGTCTTGGCTAGTCTCAATGCAGAGAACTTTGCAATTGCCACCGTAACGTGCATCTTAGCAAGGAAAAGAACCGCCTCAACGTTCTATAGGTTCATAAACGTATCCTGACTGTTATACTGCTACTTCCAACACTGTGTATTAGTAAGCACTTAGTTCATGTCGACATTGGAATACGCTGCGAAACAGTTCAACACTGGTCAGGTATAAGTATTGGCTCTTATTTAGCAGACATGTTTAATGAATCTCGTTACTAAATTCAGCTCCCTAAACGAACATTTCAAAGCATTGGTACAAGAATCTTGGAACTATGTTAGAGCTGTTTTGATTTTATCCATAAAAGTCCAACATTGGCCCATATTTAGTAAAGCAAACCCTTCCTCCGGTACGGCGAGCTCTTAATGAAGGCTATTGGCAGGTTTAGGTATCTTGACTCGGTGCACAATTGGTGATAATATACATGTACAATGGATCATTACGTCTATACTGGATGCCCATCTTTGATGAAATAGTCTTTTGGCTATTTAACAAATTTTTCGAGGATCAGGTATCTTTTTCTCGTTTTATTGAATGTCGATAAATTTCGGCATTAAAGTTAAGGCACGGCATTGACCGCAAATCCTGATATACGGTCTTCCCCATAGACCTGTTAAAATCTGTTAAAAAAAAAAAAAAATTAATTTATGGTAATTGTTTCCACCTACTTTCTTCGGTTGCATTGTTGGTCTTTACCTAAAATAAAATGGTCATTGGAGTACTGTCTCTGACTCGCCGCTTGTCTAATTTTGTCCTTTTGGTCCATCTCAAATCCTACACCATTTCGGACAAATCTATGCTCTATTCCCATAGTAAGACATAGACATTGAGATGGTATGTAGATTTATAGTCCCATAGTACCTACTGTCTATTCGACTTAATATACAAGTTTTCAAGGACCTTTTGCTGGAACCGTGAAAATATAAGCCACACAAATAAATTCCGTATTGTTTGTTCACAATCGTTGCCAAACCAGGGTTTAAGATGATTTGATGACAACAATATCTCGCTCTTATTGCATTCTACGTATCTGCCTTTAGAGATGTTTTAAGGAACAGCCTACACAGAAGTGGTGATGCTAGATCAAGAGGATCTGGAAACGACACTACAAGTTCTCCTTCTTCTTCTCTTCTACTTTGCAAAGGTATTGAAACAATTTTGTGTAACAAATGTTGCGCGAACCTTATAATTTCTTTTCAACTACATTTGAACATATAATTCATAAGAGGTCCTTTCAAAACCCATGCATAATTAACACATCATGTAAATTTGCTATTAATTCCACTTCAAACCGCTTTAATGACAAACAAAACTCTCACCAATAATTTATGAAAACTAAAAGTCCCCACACATACTCGTAAGTAGAGATACGTGTACCCACCCCGAAAAGTGCCACCTATGTACATACACCAATGCTGCTAGTTAGAAGCACATCCAGGTTCAGAAAATTCCTTTTTAGCCGCTTCCACAAATTATCTATTAATCATATGGTACGCTATATGCTAATTACCCATTAATGACAATGACAATGGGGGTATGCGGTAATCTCGGATAAATGTTCCTTGAAATTGCTTGGCACATGTTCCAAGTTTTTCTCCTCTTAACCATAGGGAAAGCCAAAAATTCCATTGAAGGAATTTTACGGGAGCCGAATTAAAGCCCCATCTACAGCATGTGCGTAAATTTATCGATGGTTATTCATTATCTGTAGGTTTTTGATTGTGTGGTATGTATTTATGTATATGTCAAGCGTCTTACCAAAATGCGGTAAGGCATTTTGAAAAAAAAAAAAAATTTAGACGAACAATTTATGTGTACATGTTGGGCGAATGTTTGGGGGGCGGGATTAATTCCTTTTTGCTGTTATTTATTTTAATCTAAGGCAAAGATAAATGTTGATTTAGGGAACATGCTCTTTTAAGGAGATGGGTAAGAGCAAACCATTTCATTACTTCGAAAGTAATTTGGGAGACTTGTAGGAGCAACAAAGAAATTTGGAATATTTAGTAAGAATTTGTAAGCCCTGTTATACTGGAATGGAAGCGATGACCTTTCGGACTAAGCTGCTTGCATTCGGACATTTCAGATGATAGATTCGATTTGATTATACAGAAATTGGTTCTCGGAGAGATACCCTAAGACCAACATGAGTCCATTGTGATACCAATGGAACCATCTTCTCTAATTTGATGAAGCTAATCTAGGTTTAATCCACGCATCAGTATGAGACAGGCTCTTAACAATTGACATTGGTGCACTGACATTGTTTAAGGGCCGGTTGTTTACATCGAGTGAGACTTGCGTGGATAATTCACCAGCAGTAGTAAGGTACCCAGGAGAGAATGACATTAAACTATTTGGCGGCAGCTGTGCATTAGTCTACATTTTACTGAATACGCCACGAAAGACCTGATTGCTGCCTGGATATGTAGATTGCAATATCGGTGCAAAATACTAGACCAAGAAAGCCAAGTGATACCCTGATCAATAGCACTGACTTCGACTTGAAGGGCACTGCAATGGATCGCTGCAATGCAATGGTTAAAGGATAGGTGTAAATTCGGACGAGAAGACGCCTGCACCAGATTCGTTAGGCAATGATAGATGATAGATAGATAGATAAGCATAAGTATCTCTTTCCGCCTTCCCAACCACGGTAGCATCTTCCAAGCGAATATCATGGCAACATATTCTTTGAGGGTATGATTTCTTATTCCTCAGAATGGTTTAGGACCTGTGAAGGTTTTTGATGCCCCCTTTCTTGCTAAGCAGTCGGTCATTTCATTCCAACATGACCAGGAATCCAAACGAGGGTCACCTTGTTTCTTCTACCCAGATCATTAAGGCATTCTCACACAAGTTTGGACTTAATGAGTTAGCAATTAAGTAGCTTGGGTATCTGACACTGTATGTAGCTATATTCCAATTGGCGTGGTTTCTGTCAAAATTAATTTGAACACATTTATCTATTTATCTATAAATTTCAGCCTGAAAGATACTGATTCTTTTGCCCATGGATTGCCCATGGATTCTGCTCCAGTTCCTTTACCAGTTCTTGACCCATCTGTGTACCACTTTGTTGTGTGATTGCTCAGATTGTACATTGTGGATTTATTGCATTTTGTTACTGAGCTTAGTAGTAATGTTCTTCTGAACTGAAGTTACATCCCTGTTTTACGCTGAAAGTAGCGTCAGAAAAATTGGACAGTTGTTTCCAATCACAAGTCGTGTGCCGAATACAGTACTGCTTCGTCCTCTCAGAAATTCGAATAGAATGTTTTCGGAGGACTTAACGTGTTGGAGGGTGGTGTTCCTTCCACATTCTTGAGTCTCCATCAATGAGTTTAACATAATCTTGCAGTCTGTGATCATAATTCACATAGAAACTACAATTTTTTAATCATCTCGTCCTGTCGATACCGACGGACTGAATCTATAGAGAATCACCCCAAAATTTGGCAAGGTACTGAGAGGTCAATATCCCATGTTTTTCCAAAATACGTCTTGAAAATTATTTAATAAAAAAAAAAGCCGAATAAGTCGAAGTAGCTCATTTTACTTAGATATCACGGCAACGTTGATTTCATCAACTCTTCTGGTGCATGTCCTGCTTCCTAATTACTCTAATAAGAATTATGTCCTTCAACTAATTGGGCTAAGAATAGTTATGTTTCCCGTTTCGCGTGATTAGTTCTATACTATTTTTAAATGACTGTCACTAAGGTGTTGTTGTCAAACACTCAGAGTCAGTTGACTAAACATCATCCCTTTCTTTTGACACAAATGTTCCATAGTACCATTAAGGACAAAACTTCCAGAGTACAAAACAAAACTCTAATAACCACTAATATGTTTATATAAGAAGTTTAACCCCTTTCTGTATGAAACAAGGACCCACTTTTAGACATGTCATATCTCTATATGCGCCTTACTCTCATTCTTATCACTAACGTCAAACTAATTATCCTTTATCACCCCGTATCACTTTAGTAACGCCACTGGCTAACGCTTTGTCACCGTCACTTTAAGAAAAATCATCAATTATCCCTAAAAACTCCGGCTGCTGTAGGCAAATTGAAATAAAAAAAAGAAAACAAAAAACACCCGACTATTTATCTCACGAAAAGGACGATGAAACTTTCTCTCGAAAGTGAGATTTAATCACTAGGCTTGCATGTATGGGTGCGGCATCTCGTATATACATAGTATGTACGGATGTATAGGCTGAAATTAGCTATGATAAATTGACAAAGCGCTTTCACATTTGTTATGAAGACATTTTGCAAATTACAAATTAGTAGTTTCCCGCAATCAGGAAAATTACTACAAATGACTACATACCTACTCGTACATGCCTTGCGATAGTGTGCCTAAGTAGTAATTATCTCTGCCTTCTAGACCATGAAAATCGTTGTGCGTCAAACACCCCACACTGCCATTAGTACTCGTACTCGTACTCGTATAGTTTAGTAGGGGTTTTGGAATGGTGCCGGTGGTTGTTTTCCGAAATAGGGAGGTTCAAATGCAGAGATTAGGCAAGCAATTCTGGGGTGTACCGCAAGGAATTCAATCCTCGACACTCAGCGATGTTTTGTGTGTGCCGGCCGACGGAGGAGAGGGGGGGAGGCCAAGGGCAAACTGACATCAATTCACCTTCAGTGGCAAAACGGAAGGAAGACGAAGGTGATAACAGACGTACACGCTTTGGCATAAATAGGTGTGTTAGGCATCTATTAGCTTGTATTATCCTTTCTGTAAATGATTTTCGGAAATTACTTGCGTATTCCGAAATGCTGCATATTTCAGCCCTTCAAGTTAACGCAACTATTTCTGTTCGTGTTGCAGCCTAGAGCTGTTGCTCTAAGAATGTACTATAATATTATGTTGTTGTTTTGTTCTGTTGTGTGGGTATGTGTAAGCCACAGCAGCTGGATCCTTACGTGCGAGTAGTATACAAATTAACTGTGTCATACATAGATGGCTCCAGGTGAGGTGGTGGCTATGTTTCGTTTAATCCCAACAATTAATTCTGTCAGCAAACTTTCCCTGAAAGGTATTTAATTCAGATGCTGGTATTTAAATATTTTACTACATATTTACATGTTTGTAATCTACGAAACACTTGCTTCAGTGGTTGGCTTTGAATATTTTATGCGCCTTGGATAAGATGGAAATTCAGGGTACACGAGTGCTTGTGTTAATAAGTTATTCGTTTTTAAATTACGAAACAGACATTGAAACGGGTGAGATGAGTTAACTTACTCCTATCGTGTGAAGGACTAAAAATAAATTCTTTATGTATTTGTAAAAATCGAGAAAATCCTGGGAATGGGTATATGCTTATACTTTTAAATACAGTTCGATTGACAGGGATTTCGTATTCCTTTTCTTACCTAGAGATGCGTTTTATAAATGCAGCAGAATGTTTGGGAAAACCTGGAGACCTAAACCCAAAATTATAATATGGATGTATTCGGCTGTAGTAAGACCTTTTCTGACTTATGGCTGTCATGTATGTCGGCAGTCCGCTAACAAGACTACCAACTTAGCGGTTCTTACGAAGATACAGAGATTGGCTTGTATTGGCACCACAAGCGGCATGAGAACCACACCTACTGCAGGACTGGATGCTACCCTCAATCTGTTTCCGCTGGATATCTTCGTTCAAGCCTCGGCAGCTATAAGGGCCCTGAGAATAAGTCAGTCAAACAGTATGTATTTTGCAGACAAAATACAACGGGTCATTCTATGATCCTGAATAAATATAAAGGAAATGTTCCAAACACGGACTATCGGACTCCGTACCTAGATTTCAAGAGACCGTTCACAAGCTTGTTCCCGAGCAGAGAAGAATGGAAAAGCGGTCAGCCTACCAACACACGTTCCATCTCTGTCTTCACTGATGGATCAAAGATGGATGTAGACGTAGGTTAGGTATCTTTTCTGAACCACTTTGCATATCCAGATCAGTCCGTCTCCGGAACCATAGCAGTGACAATAGCTGCCCGTGAGATTGCGTTGAAAGCAATACCTCCAGATGGTATCGCCTTTTTCATCGACAGCCAGGCAGCAATAAAAGCGATTTCTGCTATTGAAATAATATCAAAGCTTGCGAAGTGCTGTCGTGAAGAGCTCAACACAGCACAAGGTTGGACTCTGCTGGGTCCCTGGATATGAAAATATACCGGGTAATGAGAGTGCCGACGAGCTGGCCAGAAGAGGTTGAGAATCTACATCAGAAAAGGTCGACACCTTAGTGCGTATCCCGCCTTGCTCACTGAAGCTTGAAGCAGGGATTAGGGCCCGGAGGGAGGCTGTTTAACAGAAATCTGGTTCATCCTCTGGGTTTCTACCCAGTGGCTCCCCAGGACCGCCCTTCTTCTGCTAGCTAGCGCCGAACATTGACACAATATAAGCGCTGCCGTCCCAACTTCCGCCAGACATAGTTCACAGGTGTCATCCTTTAGAAGACCCATCTTCATTAGGTGATACCAGAAATTTGTATGACCTGTAGATAACGCTACCACCCATTTCAGTGTTCTTCGCCTTAAGCTTAGAATTTCTCTGTAAGTGGTGCCAATCGGCATTTTAATAGCCATTTTCGCCTGCGTGCAACCTTCTACGGTTGACCACCTTCTTTGTTGTTCAGCCGCGGCCCAATTGCTAATTACATAGGTGCTCTACCATCCCTCCGAGAGCTCCGAGGTTGACCCTTGCTCTTCTAGAGAGTCCGCCTTTTCATTGCCCTCAGTCCCTACGTGCCCTCTCATCCAGAGTAGCGTCATCTGTGACCAGGAAGGTTAAGTATCTGGGTGTATACCTAGATGCTGGACTAACTTGGAACTTCCATGTGGAAGAGAAGATTAGAATGGCGAAAAGGGTGCTTCATCAGTGCAAACGAGTATGTGGACTAAGGTGGGGAATCTCGCCGAGGTCAGCATACTGGATGTACACGATGATAGTTAGACCGATTATCACATATGCGTCAGTTGTTTGGTGGCAGAAAGCCACCCAGAAAACTGTAAAGAAGCAAATAGGTAGAGTCCAACGTCTGGCATGTTTAGGGATCGCGGGTGCAATACGGACGATACCAACATGCGCAATGGAAGTGATCTAGGTATTCTGCCGCTGGACTTATTTATTAAGAAAGTGCGGGCTTCGACGGCACTTCGCCTGCACCGGGATGCCGACTGGCACTGGCGCGGTACTATCATCCTGGATCTCGTGAAAAACGAGATTAGGGAGTTGAATATACCCATGGATGGAATGCTTGTTACCGAAAGGTATCACAAAACTCTTATCGGAGATGGAACACTTCTTGGAAGATTGGTGATATAATCATCTTTACGGATGGGTTCATGATGCGGGGGCAGATATCTTCTCAGAAGAACTGAAACTAGCCTATCATATTACTCTGAGGAAATATACCTTAGTCTATCAAGCCTACATGATTGCTCTGTTGCATGCGTTGGATCACCTGAAAGAGGGTCAGGTTGAGCGTAGAAACGTTACCATAGCACTGGACAATCAATCAGTTATTAGACGCATGGAGCAAACAGATATCACTACATTAGTGGCATTGGAATGTTTTCATAAGCTCAATGAATGCTCATCTCGAAATAAGATCCGAAAAGTGTCAAGAGAGATCTGGAATTTCAGCCCTTGACACTGAAATTCCAGATCTCTCCTCTTCGTTATGAAGATGATTAGATCTACTTTTTCCGCATTAATGGAGAGCCCTTCTTCCTGCCGCCACCGCTCCACCACTCTGAGAGCATTTTTCATGGTATCTGCTGTGATGTTCATGAATTTAACCAACAACTTAACGTAACCCCTTAAGAAGAAATTCACCGTCGCTAAATCGCGTGAGCGAAGTGGCCATTCGATCGGACCATTACTCGAGATTACCACGATTACTGAACTAACGCTCAAATAGATAAATTGTTTGACCATCTGAGTGGCATGTGGCACCGTCTTGTTCGAACCACATATCACTGATGTCAAGTCCATCTAATTCTGCCCAAAAAAGGTCTTTCAACATGGCATGAAAGCGAACTCCATTAATCGTAACATGCCGATCATTTTCATCGACGGAAGAAATACGGTTCAATCACACCTCCGGCATGAAATCCACACCAAGCGGTTACTTTTTGCGATAGCAATGGAGTCTCTTGAAGCACATGTAGGTTTGTTGCTGTCCAATAACGCCATCAAACCAAAAATTAGATTCACCGCTGAAGATGATTTTTCGATGAAATTCAGGATTTTTCTTCAAACTTTTGCAGAACCCAATCGGAGAAGTTTCGGCACTTGAAATGATCAAGAGGCTTTAGTTCTTGAGTTAATTTGATCTTGTAAAGGTGTAGGCCAAGATCTTTAATCTACACAATCGTGAAGCCCAAGGCCCAAGGCTGTTTGGCGTAATATTCAGGCTAATGCCATGGATGACCCATGCGGCCAATAAGAAACGTGCTTACTGTAGTGACCAAGTCAATACCAAGTTTGAAAGTATTGTAAACACTCTGTCTTCAGTATCGGTTGTCCTGCAATATCGGTGAAAGTATACATCTTAGTCGTACATCGTTAGGTTAGGTTATGTTAGGTTGTGTAGAGTTATGAGTTCGTCATAAAGCAGTAGGCACCATAGTGGGTCCAACGCGATCTCTAGAGAACTTCCACCTTCAAAAACCTAAACCAATTGCCTATACACTTAATTTTCTTACAAAACAAGTTCTATCGTCAATTATCTCGTGTTTGCTGGTAGTCGTGGTGCGGATATGGGTTATTGTTACTTCAGGCAGTTCATTTGGTTTGACGAATACACTATTTAGCACCGTAGATAACTCTAGGTAATGCTCTTTCCAACTCTTTAGTTGGTCCTCAACCGAAAGGAGTAGAGAGCCATCTTAGGCTTTCACCGGATGTTGTCTAGAGCTCTGATCACCTATCAGCCCTATGGTGATTCTTTAAGCGGTTATGCTAGTACGACTACATATTTCGTGGTGCTTTTACTTCTGCAATCAACGCGTTGTTATAATAGCGTTCACTCATTTTCATGCGGTATTCTGACACTCGGTTCTGACATACGAGCTATAAGAGCGTTTCGGTCCCCGAATTCTGTCTTCCTTGTAATCTTCCAACAATATCTTCCGCTTCAGAGGTGAAATCATTTTTCATAACATTCCAATGTTCCTGGATAGTTGCTGGCGCTGGGCTACAGACTGTTTCTACTCATCCCGAAGGATGTTCTACTAATTGTTGGTGCTTCTCAGTTCTTTAGTTAGTTGGTATAAGTCGATGGGTCCATTTTCCCTCCGAAGACTGGTTCCATCTCTCAAACCATGTGCTACCATGTTTCGCTGCCTTTCTTTCAGCCTAATAAAATCTACATATGTATGTGTATGAATCTGTCTGAAACCCTTCACTTTGGAAATGCATACACACACGAATATGTGCTGATAAACTACTTGGCAGATGCTTCGGTATAAAAATACAAACCTCTTTCATTTATTACATAAATCTAATGCATCTATGTATATATAGGTTATCCAGACTCTTTCTTTTCGTTCGTCCATAGCTTTGTAACAGACACTGTGTCCATTGACGACACATTTTTTTCCCATAAAATTTAGTGGCAATAAAAAAATTATATTGTGACAATACAGATCGTATATATTTAACCATTGCGTGGATAGTATCTGTACACAAAAGGAAATATTTGAAAATGAACATCTAGATCTAACAATGCTTTTACAGCACCCAGTTTGACACATTTTTTAAACTACTACATGAATAGATGTATTCAAAATCGTAATCAGCAAATGAAATTTATCAGTATCGGATTTTAACTACATTCGTTTTCATCGACACCACATGTGGTATAAATGTCTAACTTTTGGGTCCCGCAGCGAATCGTAAAAATGTTCTGTGCGTATCGATTCGGCTGACATTATAAACTTAGATGAATGACAGTAATAAATTGTTATTGTGTAAATGGCCAATGTGTATTGTTTATTTTATGTCCATCCATAGATATTCTTCTTTATGTTGGCAGTTTAATCTAGTATAGATGGCTGCTCGTGTGAATAGTTGTTTGAATCGTCCGTCCTGTGAAACAATGAACCTATTCATTAGACAGAGGCGTAAAAGTTGGTTTTTTTTTATGGTATTTACCTACTTATGACTTTATGAAATAAAGATAAAGTTATTAAATAATAGTTGACGCTTTAAGTGTTATTTTAACAAAATACATTGAGTGGCTGAAATGACTTTTTATTGGAGGAAGGGCGGCAAATAAATGTTGTGTTGCTACGTTGTGTTGTTATGCTTTTTCATGCATTCCTGTAAATTATTTTTGAGAAACTGGGAAATTTCAAAACTGTTTAAATGTATGTTGGATTTATACTAACTTAAACCACTAACACTAAACACTAACACTCTAAAAAGATTTCTCTACAATGCGTGAACGCAACGATTTATTTCACCGGGAGCCCTCCATTGCACTACCAGGAAGCAAAATCCAGTATTACCCATTTTACTGGAATTTCTTCTATTTTCAGAGAAACTGGAGAATTCACTTCAGCCATGAGGAGCTTATAGTATCAGCACACCAGCACTGAAGATCTGCCACCTGAGCAAAGGCTTGATAATAACAAAGGAAATTATCCGAAATATAGTCGCCCTCTTCACAAGCGTCGCATACAGT
The DNA here is from genome assembly GCA_905220385.1 of Xylota sylvarum. NCBI lineage: Eukaryota > Metazoa > Arthropoda > Insecta > Diptera > Syrphidae > Xylota > Xylota sylvarum. The sequence continues at coordinate 62,686,473 of LR999958.1, read as the reverse complement.
GGTGGCTCTTAAGCCTAGCACGCTAAGAGTCTTGGTAAAAGAAAAGTGTCCCGTAAGAACGTCTACAGTTTTTTCTGCAGATAGACAGCAGGAATGATACCGAATTCGTACAGACGGGAGCCTACGTTTAGTCTGTCTGCATCCTGGAGAGCCACGCGCAATTGTGTTCATATGAAACCCAATCGTAAATGGAGGCTCTGATCGAGAACGCGAACAGTCTGTAGGCATAACCCGACAGAAAGTATGGCATCCGCGTATAGATGAGGGTAGCCGTTTGAACTGTTGAGAATATGCCGCAGAGCGTCAACTGCCATGCACCATAGAAGTGGAGGCAGAACGCCACCTTGCGGGTAGCCTCTGTTAACACCAGGCATAACATGACGACAAAAGTCCGCATCTACAACCAAAGTTCTATTCATCAGCATTGCCCTGATAAACAATACCAATGTTTCATCTACCCCGTGTTGTCTATCAGAGTCACATATGCCATCAAAAATCGCATTGTCGAAAGGGCCCACATTCTTACTTATTTAGGTGGCAATACAGTCAGGGGTGTACCTGGGCCTAAACCAAGAACTCTCTCCAGTTAACGTGATCTTTGGCTAACTGCCTCCATTAAGGTGAAGTTTTCCTCTACTACGTTGTCCCTCCGGGTTGGATTCAAAGACTCTTTGGCCGGTGGACTTTGATCCTTTGATCGAATTCGTTTGGCATCATGCTTGGTAGGAGGAGCGGATCTGGGTAAAGCCTTTCCTCTTCGAATTGCATTTTTGAACCATTTCCTCTCAAATGGATCTAATTTTATAAATCCACCTTTTTGAATTTGTAGACCGTCTAAGGTCTTCACAATGGAAGTCATCCACAAGGGTGGCCGTGTCGGAATCGGAAGAAATTGTTTCCAATATCCAACAGTCAGAAATATCATATGCCAACCCATTCCAAACTTTCAAAAAAGTTCGGTTGCTCGATAGCAGACCCAGAATTTGAGGCCACGTGTTTGATGGAAGTAGTGGCCGTCCAGAGCTCAACAGCATCTCAAGGTGATGATACAATTTTTTGCTCCGCAACATTGGAGATGATTTCGATCCATCTCTCGTTAACCACGAGTTTCCAGGAAATAAGTGTAACCTTGACTGAGTGCGAAGACTGGATTAAAACCGAGGTTCGACAAGGTATTCCGAGTGCGCATACCAGTGACTAAGCGCACTCTTACTCATGGATCCATCGGCGTACGCATCTTTCCAGATTGGAGAATAACAGCTATGTTATGAGAGCCGTTCCACAGTGTCCTCCCCTAAAAAGGCAGTAGTCTTCTTGTACCGATAACCTACAGGGATCGTCTGAGGACTTTGCCTTATGAGCGCTCACCTGGCCACATGCAAAACTCTTACTTCGTACTTCGTGTTGATAAATATTTTCAAAAAAATGCAGATTTCGTTTTGACACGTATACATACGTATGTTTGTTGATTTAAATATTTACATGTAGAAGACAGAATGAAAACACTATTGTTTCTACTACTACTGCGTAACCCTGATTGCAACGCTAACCATAGTTCGTCCTTCGTCATCTCTTCCTGACCCAGATTTATCTCGGTTTATCTAATATTATTGCTTTTGCTTTTTTTTTTTGTCTTTGCATTCCCAAACAACGACCAATCAATGTCTTCTATTGCTGTACAGGAATGTACAAAATTTATTTGGAGCACCATCTACTTACCAAACTTATTTCGAAAAATGTACTGTAAACTTTCTAACGTTTAAAATTCTTTCAAAAATTATACACTCTCCATCACATACATGGCTATGTCTTGATGGAGAAGAGAGAAAGAGAAAAAAAAAAAGAAGAAGGAAATAATTTATCTCAATAAAACATGGAATTACACAGCATTGCTCGCTGGAGTGCTCTACAAATCTCTGCTGCACGTAAAGCCACTGCTAACATCCCTGACATTCATTTCCCAAGGATGTGGACAGTATAAAGTCGTACATTACCCTTTCTCTTGTCTCTGCGGGTATTATCTGGGGGATATAGTAAGCTACATGTACAGTACAATGTACAACAATGTGAAAATACGCGAACTAAGGTAAGAGCTTGGACTTATGACACAGGACAGAGAAAAAAAAAAAGAAGAATTTCACTCGAACGAAATACCTTTCCCATAATTTTGACGAATTGCTTCGGTGACTTATGTACATGTTGAAGATTTTTGTAAAGGACTGCGGATATAGTATGAAGATACTACAGACTGGGATTTTGTCCAATATTTCGTGGAGCAGCACTGAAATTGAGGTCGACGTCCTTCGTGTATTTGTATGTGCTGAGCGTGTGGATCCAATAGTCAGTAGTTTTAATCGGAGAAGTCAACAAAAGTAATCCGAATTTTAAAAACTATTTCAAATCAACAAAAACGAGTTTATACAATAATAGCACGAAGAATGCCATATGGTACCATTCTGCATTATTAATGTGGGCTGTTAAGGGCTTTAGTCAATAGACAGAGGGTGAAATGCACTAGGCAGTAATACTGCATTTCATCCCTGCATAATCATCTGCATACATCTAATGTGTGATCTCTTGTCAAGTGAAAAGGCAAAAACATTTTCTTTTTTTTCTAATCGTTCTAGAGTGTCTAGACTGCAACTTCTAGTTATGCATGTTGGGGTTTATTTTTTCTTACACTCACCAACCGAGTTGATATCTATCCATTCTAAGATACTAAACTATACAAAGCATTGTATGGAAATCTTTTAACTAGACACAATTGTGTCTTTTACTTTCCCTGGTGCTACAGTTCGGGGTGAACCAGGTCTTCGATTAGGGATCAACGTGTTAGCTACACCGAGTGAAATCTAGAATGAAAAAAATCTCGTAAATCATAGCTTGATATCGGTATGGGCCAAACCGAAAAGTTAGATTGTGCACTCGATCCCAATGCTCTTAATGATAATTTTCTGAGTGATAACACAGAGTGATGTGACTTAAATTGTTCTAGTTATTGGTGTTAATGGCATACCCCGTCGAGTTATAAAACTAGTTCTTCCCTTCCTGTTGAATTCGCTCACGCATCTCATTAACCACTACATTACGTCGTCAACCATTCCACTCTTATGGAGAGAAAGCAGAATTACTCCTGTTGCAAGAAAGTCGTACTCTTCACTTCCTAGTGACTACTGCCCTCTAAGCATACTGCCGTGTCTATCTAAGGTCTTGGAGAAGATACTTGCAAAACATTTTAGTCTGCATTGATTGTCCTGCTGCCTGAAAGTCAATCTGGTTTCAGAGCTAACCAAAGCTGTTCCCCTGCAACGATAAAGGTACTTGACGATATAGGAACTAACCTTGATAAAGACAGAGTAACGATTCTGTGCCTCCTTGATTTCTTCAAGGCCTTCGATAAGATAAATTATGCCATTTTATGCCAAAAAGTTGGTGTTTATTTTGGATTTCGTGATAGAGCTACTCGTCTCATAAATAATTATTTATCAAACAGAACTCAGAGAGTGGTCGTCGACAAGGCTATCTCGGAACACAGAATCCTTCTTTTGGTAGTACCCCATGGGTTGACATTGGACCTAATCCTCTTCTGCATGTTACCCAGCTCTTCTGCATGTGACCCAGGGTCTGCAAAAATTTCTCTTCTCACCTCTATGCAGATGAAGTACAGATTTATATGTCGAGTAGTATTGGCCTCATTGAAGACCGTGTTGCTAGGATTAATGAGGACCTCACGGAAATCCATGGTTGGTCGGATTTAAATGGCCTTTCCCTGGATCCAGGTAATATGTAAGCAACATTCCTTTCATATACGGATTACAATACAAACGACTTAACGACTTTCCCTCAATCTGCATTAATGACTTCATAGGTCCATTCTCGCAGTCAGTGACAAGCCTAGGTTTTCAGTTGAGCAATTATTTGTCTCGTATTGATCAGGTTAAGTTGAGCGCATTTATGGAGTCCTGTGAAAACTCAGGAAGTCTGGTAGTTTCACTTCTACTAAAACAGGACTTTCCTTTCCTAAAATATCACTCTTGGCCTTAATAACTTATTCGAAGGTTGTGTGTTCAAGATTGGACTCTGCCTCTGAACTCAAACTACTTGTGGCGTTCAACGATGTGACTTGGTATGTCTATGGCTCGCGGAGATATGAACGCTTATCAACGAAAGATCAATGTTGCTACGATGCAATACAATCTCTTGCTAGACATAAAAGGGTGAAACTCGGATGGGTCCCCTGGTCATCAAGGAATAGTAGGCAACGAATTTGTTGGGGAACTAGCTAGTGATGGCTCAAAATCTGCGTTCATAGAACCTTAATCCTACTGTGGTATCAACTTGAGCTACCGTCACAGCGCTGATTGATGGTTATGAACACAAACTTCGTCTGGTCTACTGAAAAAAATGTCCCGGAAAGACAAGGGCATAGCTTCTCACAACCACTTGTGTTATACCTGTAATATTCTTTACACGAGTGGAAGGGGCCTGCTGTTCAAAGCCTTTTCATGACAGTTTTACTTTCGGATGTTTGACAGACGCTCGCGAGAGGTGGGGCCATGAAAGAAATTTTAAGTGTTGTCTGGGGATTGAACCTCGAACCCCTCGCTCCATAGTTCAACCCACTAACCACTTGAGCCACGACGCTCACAGCATATACATATATACATACCACTTTACCTCGGTTTTGCTGACGATATCGCTGTAGTGACCGTACCCAAGCACATCCGCGAGGTAGAGTCCGCCACGGATGAAGCGATCGCCAGAATCAAAGATTGGCTAACCAACCGAAAGACTGTGGAATACTCAAACTTCCGGGTTGGGAGCCAATCAGGTCTAAAGAGGTCTTAAAATACTTGGGTGTAAAGTTCGACAACCAGCTTAACTTCAAAACCCACGTCAAGTAGTGCAGTAACAAGGCGTCAAAGATGCAATCAGCGCTTTCCGGGATGCTGCCAAATATCGGTGGACCTGAATACGCGAGGAGGATTCTGCTTTCCATAGTGGTAAGCTCAATACTTTTAATCGCTGCTCCAGTCTGGGCGGAAGCTCTTACAAAGAAAAAGACAAAAAGAAAGCTCTCATCTGCGCATACACACTGTGTGCAATACGAATAACATGCGTTTTCCGGACAATGTCGGACGAAGCAGCCAGTGTTATAGCGGGTATGGTTCCTATCGACATTCTAGCCAACGAGAGGCAAAGGGTTTACGTTAGGCGAACCACAAACCGACAAGAGACCAGCGTTTTTATAATAGTAAAAGCAGAAGAGGAGTACATCTGTAGCATTGTGGGAAGCCAGGTGAAATAACTTAGAAAAAGGCAAATGCACCCACAAGCTGATCGAGGTCCGGACAAAGAAACCACATGGGGACTGTAACTACCACCTTACGCAATTCCTGTCCGGTTACGGCGACTATCGAAAATATCTTCACAGATTTGTGCATGATAGCTCGCCCTTCTGCCCAAAATGTCCAGAGAAATAGGAAGACGTGAAGCACGCAATGTTCCACTGTAGACGCTTCGCAGAGGCAGGAATGGACCTACCGATCCCAGAGCATCTAGTAAGTCATATCATAAGGTTCGAGATCTGCTCTTTCATAACAAGCGTGCAGAACGAGCTAAAAGACTCGAACGAATAAAAAGAGCTGAAACGGAATAATAACAGCAGTTCCGTGGGGAGAGTGGTAGAAGTGTGCAGGGTGTAGATTAGTACGTAGGCGTAATCCCGACATAGCCCGGGCTACTAGTATCTTTGGAAGATTACCACATCCTTTGGCGCATCTAAAAAAAAAACGTATTATATACGCGTTCAAACACACGGTAAACTGACTGGATGTTTAGGTTTTTTGCTCTTACGAGTGTGAACTTCTTATGTATTCTTAATTTTTTGAACAAGCACCGCCTTCGAGTGCAGTTCTGTTCTAGGATGTCAGCTAAAAGAAACTTGAATGGCATTTCATTCTGCCATCTTGCATCAATCTATTAATTTTCAAATTTAGTTTTTCGATTTGTTCATAATGTTTGGGAGATTCTTAGGTAACAATTTAAACTGAAACGCCCTTCATAGGAGCAAAAGATATCGATACTAACGACATCGACACTACATACACTACATAGAACTGTAAGCACCCGCCGTTCACTGCATCCTGTTTTCTGTAAAAATAAATGACTGATGGCTATAAAGGGTCAGAGAAAAAGACTTTTCAGTCATATGTATCTATGGATCTCATAGCTTTGCCATTTAAATTCAGTAAGCTAGAGATAATCAGCAGAGCAGTAAAACTTTATACTCTCATCCAAACTGTTATACTGAAACTTGTCTGAAAATGGTTTTGGAGTTTATGGGTCTAACTACTAAACCTTATCCTTATTCTCTGCTTTCTAGACTCCTTAGAGAAACTCAATTAGATAGAATTTAAAGTTAAGTAATTTCTTGATATATATGTTTATTTAAATCCAAAAAACAGTACTGAAACTAAGCAGTTAATGAAGAAAAGTTTTACGCCCTTGCACGCAGATTCGTGAGTAAAGTCGGGTCGGTAAAATCGACCAATATGGCCAGCGGTAAATATATATGTCTTTACTTTTTGCGTTAAGACTTTGTTTTTTGCTCCGTGACCGGTTTTTGCGAATTTCTAAAACTTCTCCAGCGGCAATCCTGATTACAATACTGTAAAAGAGTAGCGTTTTAGTTTTACAATTCCCTAGACGCAAAAATGAACTTCAACCAACTCCACCCACCCGCATTGCATTTCAGTTGAAAGCACATTTCCCACCGAAAGGTTGGAACTTTACAAACATTCCTGGCATATTTAACCAAAGCTGAAATTAGCAGGAAATAACTTCCATAACAATCAGTAGGATGTTTGAGGAAATTTTAATCAGATCACGTTCCGTTCACACTGCTGCACACACTATTACACTTTATTTACTTTTACACTCAGCAGACGCCGCCGCCGCCGCGCTGTAATGGAAGGCAAAACAAAACTCAAAAATTTATGGCGTCAATTTGTTGTGAAACCTTATTAAACGGATCATAAATTTTTACGGGGTGTACATGCAATAATTTAAAAGTGTAACCAAATTTGCTATGCAACATTACACCGACCGAGCAACAATGCCACCATCAACCACCACCATCATCAGTGCCACAGTCAGGAGGGGTGTACGTACAAAAGCAATTCCCATCAAGTTTGGTCAAATCGATTGCTGTTCCTTCGAAGATGTGAAACCCAAATATCATTTCCATTGTGGGTAGGTATCCATCGTGCAGCATCTCATCTATCGGATAGATTTCCTCTCCTTCATCAATGTCCTTGTTGGTTCTCTAAGAGGCAAAGCAACCCAGCTACACAATTTCCTTTCATATCCTTAAATTTAAATTGACAGAAATGAGGCCGATGTCCTCTTTTTTTATGGATGTTGGGTGCAGCACCCCGAAAGGGGTGGTTGTTTGCACAGTGCGCCATGGCTGGTTGGCTTGTGTTTGCCTTCGACGACCACGAAGATACATTTTGTAGAATCAATCGGCGTGAAATAACCGATTTCATGTTGCGAATACAAATGTCGAGTAGTGTTTTGTTCCTCTTCCGTTAGGGAAAATGTGTTTCTCGTAGGATATAACACGGTCTGAAGGTGATTTGTACAGAACTAAGCACCATGAACAGACACAGTACGACCAGTTATATCTGTGGTAAAATTTATGTCGACAGTTCCGGAAAACACATCCTGTGTCGTTTAAATAGGGGAATGAAATTATGGACTTATGGCTCTTATGTTTAAATGGACGTAAAAAGGCAACGCATTGAAAGTAATACATGTGTGCATGTAGTGACACCTTGGCTTTGCAAAGGGTTCTTGTAAAATAGATTTAAAGAAAAGTAATGTCATTGGGTTGGTTGGATATAAACTATGGTTTGTCATTGAAGTTCAATCCGAGTAGTATTTGGATAGAATGCGGTTTGGTTTTTCTTGAATTTATACTTTCATCATCATTGTGATACACGAATTTTATTGCTTTGACTTTAGTTACGACTGTGCTTATAGTCTGTAGGTACTGCAAGGTGTAGAAGGGTAAAATTGTATGAAGTGTCAATCGCTTTTTCTGTAAAATAACATGCACGATTCTTCCGCTTCTGATGACAGTGGAATTTTGGGGGTGGTTTCAAAATACCATTTAGGAAAGTAATTAAAACACTTTTGAGTTTTATTATCTCTAAGAAAGTTACATACACAAACTAAGAAAATATGTTTCGACGAATTTCCTTCTCTGTGAGATTACGCTTCTTTTTATGCAGCAGAATATTATGTACATATGTAAGTGTATACATATGTATATATTAATTTCAATACATAGATTAAAACATAGGAATAGAGATATATAATGTTCAGTCCAGAGTCCAGAGATAGACTCAAATCTATTAAAGTAGATACACTGGTCCAAAAGTATTAAGACGAATGTCCGCACTAACAACCATCAAAAGTAAAGGAGAAACTTGTACCATTAATCGTAGGAGGGTACCTACATATATCAAGGAAACTTAGAATTTCAGGAAAGTGTACCCCAATGACATTTGCAGCCCGTATTTGGAGGTCCATCTAGGGACCAGAATGTCCCAGTGTTTAGGTAGATAGTAACATAGTGTAGGTACGGCAGGCTAAGAAGAAAGAGAACCTCTTTTTGCCGCATTCAGGTCAGTATAGACATATTGTGATCCCCACAGGGAGAAAAGGCTTCTCCCTTAGTTCATGAAACATTACCTAAATAATAATATCTAAAATTGAGTGTGCTACTTACTGTGTCGAGTATACAAATCATCCTTTCGATTTAATATAACTACAGATGTCGTTTACTTGTTTTTCGGACAGTTCTTCGGTGTCCTGAAAGAAGTATCTTCTTTGTTTCTCAGGGGGCAGAGGCTTGGACAATGGTGCAGGAAATGGGTAGCATCTTCGAGGACTTCATCTACAGATCATCTTCAATGATCAATCGAAGTTTCCTCATGTATATATTTCCTCATCAGTATAAACTATCAGTCACTTGTAAAAAGTTCTAGCGTGACTAGGCTGTGGATGACCTCGAATCCTGCTGTTGGTGTACTGGTAGTAGCAATGCACGCTAGCCTTTGTACTTTCGTGATGGCCTTTAGGCTGGTGGTCTTCTTGGGGGCTTGCCACCACACAAGCTTGCCATTTATACATACATATGTATGTAAGTATAGGCCTATCAATATCCGTATACATCCACTAGATGATTTTGGGACTTGGCCCCTACGTTTTTCAAAAAATTCTACTACACGTGTAGAAGGCTATTCTTAATTCTTTCCTCGTAATTTATTCTTCAATTGAGTTTTTGTCGAACACTGGTTTCAGGTATTTGGGGCTGTCAGAGGTTCTGAGGGGAAATTCCTCGAACAGAGGGAGTTTTAAACTGCGGTATTCCCCAGTGTTTACCTAAGGCTGCAATAGCAATGTCCTCTGCATATGCAATCACTCTGCATTCTGTCCTAGGTTTTCTAATAGCCCATTGATAATTCGATTGCAGAGAAGAGGAGCTACGACCAAGCAATTGATTGATTAATACTCCAGACGATGTATTCACTTTCAGACTTTCAAGTGCGCCCGTGACTGCTTCTGATTTGACATTATTAAAAGCTCCCTCAATATCACCAAGATATGTGATGTGCTAAGAGATAAAAATATGAAAATGCTAAGAGATTTTTTAATGATGCGCACGAGCGCAGATGGATAATCAGCTTTTCTAGATTCACCAAAAATAAAGATAGATTGATAGGTCGAAGATCCTGAGGTTCGATATGCCAGCTTTATAAATAAATATATCGCCTGTATAAAGGCAACCTGGGGAATGTATGTCTTCAGATTGCTAAACTGCAGCAGGAATGATACCGTCAGGTTCTGTGGACTTCAAAGGTTTAAAACTGCATAGAGAATCTTTCCTGTAATTACTTTAATCAGGATGTCGCTGCATGGTGAAGAGGAAGTGTTTCTAATTTGTAGCACAGCAGCAGGGGAGCTACCGGAAAAGTAAGTATGTATGACAGATGCCAGTGACCATCCATCCGAGGGCTGTTAAGGGATTTTCCGAGAGGATTCCTTGTAAGTGAAAGTGAGGGGAATCAAGGCTGTCAATCCTTTCCTGTAAAGAGACCAATCGGTGTTTTTGTAATTTCTGAACATCTTCGGTGAGGATTTTGATAGGTAACGATGGTTTTAGAAGGAGTGTTTCTTGAAGACTTTTCAGCCCTTTACTATACCTATATTAAAATTGTGATTAGAGACAAGCGTAATGTCCAAAACTTCTCGTCGGTTACGAGAGATGAAAGCTTGACCATAGGTTACAGATTAAGAGGTTAGTACTTAGGATACAACTACGAAGCTTCTCATTTATTTCACTTATTTCGAAACTGCACCAAATTGTGTGATGATAATCTGCATGATAGTGCCAGTTTTTAGGCTCGCCGCATCTGCAATCAAGTTTCTAGGTTAGGAAATTTTAGATGTTTTTCCAGACTATAGCCGACTCTGTATGTAAATAGTCACTACCAATAGCGGAGTACTAACTTTCAAGAGTCAAAAGCTAGATAAGTGCTAACATTTTTAAACTCCAAGAACAAACACTGCCACTTTTATATAAAATCCCTCATGAATGGAATATCTTTATTTAGGGAAGCTTATCAACTGCTTTTAAGAACGAAATCCGATTGGCAAGTTCCAATCCTTCATTTGGTCGCAGTACCTTTTAAGAGGTTCAACACCTAAAATTTCTTTCACGGCCCCATCTCTCGTGAGCGTCTGACAAACATCCAAGAGTATAACTGTCATGAAGCTTCTCAAATAACAAATCGTCCTTCGGACACGGCGTTAAACAGTAGGCCTCTTCCATTCGTGTAAAGAAAACGTATAACACGCACAACATGCATGATTGTGACAAGCTAGGCTCGGGGTCCCATGGACCTTGCACGCCAAATATTTGTATTTTTTTTTTTGAAGCCATGCTAACCAATAAGTTATTTCCACACCCTCAACTTGCGAGAGGCTAGGCTCTAGATGGACTTACTTATGTACTTTACTTAACTGGCTCCCAACCCGTGAAGAGTCTCTGCCTGATACACGGCAGCCTTTCCCTTTCTTAGATGCCTGACTCGCTGCTTGCAATTGTCTAGACCAAGCGCATTGAGATCCGTGATATCTTGATCTTTAAAATGGAGATTCGGTCTTCCTTATCGTCTCGAACCTGGGGGCTGTGATTCAAAGGCCCTCTTTGCTAGAGAATTATTGTCCATTCGCTTGATGTAACCAAGCCAGTGTAGTCCACGCGTTTTGGGCTTTTGGATTTCATCCAGATCTTTTTACAGTTCATAGAGTTCGCGGTTATATCTTCTCATCCACTCACCCTCTTCGCATACGGGACCAAATATTCGACGAAGAATTTTTCTCTCAAAAGTATTCAATATCTGTATTGTAGAATATCCATTTCGTCTTGCAAGTAGCAACGATTTCCTAGGGTTATTCTTCGTCGGATCTCCACTAAGGTGTCATTGGTGGAGTTAATATTTACTCCGAGGTAGGTAAACTCGTCAACCACTTCGAAGTTACTGTTGCCAACTGTGACGTTTTGTTCTAGGCGGTGGACAGATGCTTCTGTGTTTGTTGACAACATGTACTTGGTTTTGTCCTCATTCAAGGCCAACTCGTTTCGCCTGTTCTTCAATTGCCGTAAAAGCTTCTAACACGGCGCACTGAATGCCACCGCTGATGTCGATGTCGTCTGAGTATACCAGCAGCTGGACAGATTTGTTAAAGATAGTGCCTTCCGTGTTCGCACCTGCCCTGCGCGTTCTAGCATGAGATTGAAGAAGTCACATGATAACGCATCTCCTTGCCGAAATCCGGTACATGTTTGGAATAGTTCGGAGGAACTTTTTCCGAATAGCACGTTGCAGCGCATGTTTTCCAGCGTCACAACTGGATCAGTTTCGCCGGGATCCCGAATTCGGCCATCGCTTTGTAGAGCTCAAGGCGATTAATGCTATCATATGCGGCTTTAAAGTCGATAAATAGATGGTGAGTCTCGACCTGAAATTCGTTGTTCTTTTCCTGGATCTACCTTAGTGTGAAAATTTGGTCGATCGTCGATCAACCGGGCCGGAAGCCACACTGGTATTTATTTATTTGTTATCATCATCAAAGTTCAAGACTTTCTTAGACAAAGGTAATATACAAGCACAATGAATATTATAGAAATTACAATAAGAAAAAAAAAACAAGAAATTTAATAATGAAGCAGTAAAATAAATTGATAAAGAAAAAAAAAAAAGAAAAAAAACCAAAAAACCAAATTAAAGACATAAGAATTATGACTGCGAAATAGCTTCAAACAATTTCTTTTTTATAACATCAACCGACGAGTTAAAATCAATTAAATGGGCATTTGCATTATAAATTGTCATGTAACCGTTTATAGAAGATGAATGGCCGTAATTGGTTCGTGAGTGAGATATTTTGAAAAATCTTTGATTCCGTAAACCACTAGTTGGAATATTAATATTTAGTAGACTTAGGATTTCAGGGGAATCAATCTCTCCAATAAGTAACCTATGAAGGAAAATAGCTCTGGCCACCGTTCTTCTAACATCAAGAGATTCTAAGCTTATCAGTTTAAGTCTGGATTGGTAGGCGGGTAAGCTGTTGGCGTCAACCCAAGGAAGTCCTCTAAGGGTAAATCTCAAAAACCTCTTTTGGATGGCTTCAATTTTGGAAATATGAATTGCGTAGTAGGGATACCAGACAATTGACGCATATTCCAAAATAGATCTAACAAAAGATACATATAGCATTTTTATGACATATGGATCAGAAAATTCACAGACATAACGCCTTATGATTCCCCATGCCCTATTAGCCTTATTCGAAATATATTCAATGTGGCTAATATATGATAGTTTTGTGTCAAGAAAAACACCCAAATCTTTTATTGTAGAGACACGAGGAATGACGTTATTATCAAGGACATAATTGTATATAAGAATTGATTTGCGACGTGAGAAGGATATGACAGAGCATTTATTAACATTTAAAGACAAGTATTATTGGTATGTGCCGATTAGTGCCCTGCAGAAAGGCTTCAGACGTTCACACAGTACGTTGGATAGGATCTTATATGCGACATTAAGCAGGGATATGCCTCGGTAGTTCTTACAAGGCATAGAATCGCCTTTCTTGAAGATGGGGCATATAGAGCTGATAGTCCAGTCATCGGGCATGACTTCATCCACCCATACTTGGTTGATGACTTGGTGCATGCACCCTACCAAAGCATCACCACCATGTTTGAAAAGCTCTGCTGGTAGACCATCAGAGCCGGCGGCCTTGTTGTCCTTCAGCTTTTTGATAGCTGGGCCGACCTCTTCAAAACAAAGAGGGGGATGTATTCTTCATTGACTGCAAGCATCGTGTACTCCTTATGAAACAGGGAATATTCGATATTACGCACTATGGCCGTGTCCACTGATTTGCCTTCGCAGTAAGCATATTGGTCTGCTGACAGTAGTTTCATATCAATACTGTTGATTAGGTGGATATCAGTCAATCGTTCTCAGATTTTTAAGAGGAGACTACTTGGTCAGAAATTATTTGGATTTGTGTGAGAACAATTGCCGCCTTTGATGATGAAGATATCTTTAACTTCTCTCCATATCTTTGGAATGTACACCATATGTAGACAACTTTTTAAAATTGTCTCGAGCACCGGCAAGATTAGAGGATGATCCATCCACCTTACACATCGGCAGCACAATGGACCTCCTCTGGTCTAAGTGCATCTTCCCATCATGGGCCGATCTTAACCAACCAACCAACCAACCGGCAAGATTATGTCCGATCCCTTCTGTAACTCGGCACTCGTCTGGTCTCGCTGATTTATATGGTTTGAAACTATGAATTGACCAATACAGTTTGAATTGTTTAACAAGGTTTGAGGGGATGGTTACACGTGCAAATGGACTATTAAAAACCATATTGCTAACCACTTGGGAACTACTTGGGAAATGAGTGTCAATTTAGTAAGTTATCGCTGGAAGTCGTCATCAGCTTTCTTAAGGTAGTTGGAAGTTATTGGATTTGAAGAGATAATTTTCCTTAGCTTAGAAGCTTCAGAGGCTTCTTCTGTTTTATCACAGAGTACTCAACAATAACGTTTGTTTTCCTTAGTAATTCTTTGTATATATGTATTTAAGGATGCCTTGTACAAGTCCCAGTCTAGCGCGTCTTTGGGACTTTTGGCATTATTGAGCAATTTCTTACAATTAATTCTTAGACAACATAAATCTACAGACCACCAGTGTAGCTTTTTCTTGCTTCGGGGTTGAATCGGTGGTTAAGGTGATCGGAGCCAATCAGTTTTACAATAATTTCTAAAAACTGGCGGGCTAATAGGAACTAAATAAAAGAAGATATCGTTCAATTCCTAATGCGTTAAACGATGTTATCGGATGCAAGGGTGATGTCCGGGACTTTTTGCCTATTTTGTGTGACAAAAATAGGCTCGTTACCTACATATGTTGCACAGAATGAGGTTTGTAGTTAGAATGAAGTCAAAAAGTAGCTCACCTCTTTTGTTGATATCAGAGCTTTTCAATACACTGAACATGGTGAGCGTTAGATTTACAGCCTATAATAAGATCAGTTTTCTGCCTTCGTGCATCTGCGACCGGTCTTTCTAGGTTATCTCCAAAAAGAGAGTCCATGCTAGCATGGGGGAGATACGCCGACACCACGTAGTAGGAGCTACCAGGTGTTTCTATTATTGCCACAGTTGAATCTCAATCGCTGTAACTGTAAGGCTACTTTTAGGTTATATTTTTACCAGTATACACAATCTGGTTTTACCTTCGCCGCGTGCGTACACGACGTAGTATTTCGAAGTCTTAAGTCCGCATACCAAGTTTCCACGTTTCTAAGATTCCAACAGTTCGTCCTCTCTCAAAATCGGCTGCAATTTGTCGAAATTATCATCCAACTCCATGTACGACAATTTATCTTCATCGCCTAGAGGCGGATTTTGCTCAAATAATGACTCTTGGGAGTCATCGCTCTCATAAGATGGAAAAGAGATGGTTGGCTCGAAGGCATTGGATGCAAGAGTCGGGTCCGAAGGATCGGGGGCAGTTTGCCAAGATCGAATTCTTCGTCCTTCTTATAAACCTTAATGGTAATAAGATCCAATCCGTAATAAACAAGTATTTCACAGTATTCACAGTTTATCCACAATATTTTCATGTTTTAGCCAATGTGGTTGATTTTTTTTTTTTATATATAAAACGTTTATTTGAATTTAATAAATGTAACAAAAATAATAAACAAATTTTTTAAATCAAAAAAAAAATATATATAAATAACAAACAAAAATGGCAACAAGGCACTTAAGTGTTGACAGTCACTGTGGTTGATTCATAGATCTCTATGTACTTTGTGCATATCGAGATGTTGGAACCGCGTGCTCTTAATATTTTGCACCAGTTGTTGGATCGTGCACGCTACTCTTTCCGACAATACTTTCGTCATCTTCAGTGGAAGATTCATATTACAGCCAACCAGATTAACATGAGATGCCTCGTCTGCCACATGTCAATCTCACCCATCATACGACAACCTATGGTTCCCATTTCTAAATTGTTTATGGGCATTCTTATTTACTACTTTTACTTCATCACAATGCAATAATTCAAGAAAAGTCTATCTCGTGCTCATCCCACATGAAATGCCCACAGATACATTTCTGGGTATTAGGGCTGATAGACCAGATTGGCTGTTAATATTTAAATAGCAAATGCAAACATTGCTCACTTTAACCACTTAATTTATAATATATGTACTTAGTACTTTTAACAGAAAATGATGGGCTCTATGTCATCATGTCCTTTTTTTCCAACAAAGAAGAAGAGTAAATCTAAAATTTAAATTCAAACAAAGAAAAACAAAACCCAAAAATTCAATCATCCAGCATTAGAATTCCAAGAAAACCTACGACGACGACGTTTCGCCGGTCATCCATTCAACCGAAATTTAAGTAAACATTATTTTCAATCTTCAACAGAAGCCTGCGTCTACTTAATTTCGGCTTACTGTCGAATGTGACCCAAATGTCCAGTCAAGCATAGATTAAGCCCATCGCACACACAGCGTTGCCTACGAGATTTATTGACTTTGTCAAACGGGCCAATTTGAAATCCCATATCGGAGTAAATGTGTCAAAATGTACTCACACCGTCATACTGCCACAGTGAACCATTGTCGCATTTGCATATTTTATGTAATCACGAGACTTATTATTTTACTAAACCTCCCCCTGGAATAAATGCAAAAAAGAACCCAACCGCCCATCCTCCCGAGTAAGTGAATGACATATGACAATTGTAAAAACATACCGTCACAGAAAATAACCACCCCCAACCCCCAACCCCCAACCCCATGTGGCTTATGCAGTTAGTCATGTGTGTCCATTGGTATTGTAAAACATGATGGGAATAATTATTATTATTCGTTTCGAGTGTATGAGACAGAACCAACAAAAAAAAAACCGAAACAAGAGCAATAAAAGGGAACAAGGTCCTTGGGAGTTGACAGAAGTAATATATGTGTATATATGTATGTATACAAAAAAATATTCACTCCCAGCTTCTGTAGGAAAACTTCAGCATTTTTCTCCGGTTAGTGATTCCATTGTTATTCCTTTTTCGTTTTGAAATTGACAAATGATGTTTCATTATGAGTCCTTCAGTGTCCCCAAGTTGATACCACCATCTCTTACAAACTCTATAGTGCGCCGCACATGTGAATGGAGGAATTTTTACATACATACATATGTACACATGTGAGACTGTGACTATATTTCGGTGGAAACATGTTCATCCACTACTGAAGTATAAAATGGGATCACAAATTGACATGTAATAAAATTGTGTCCTTCATGGTATGCTGTCGAATTTGTTTTCATTCTGTGAAGCACTCCCTTCGCTATGGAATATGACACAGTCCGAAGCAAATTAATAACAATCATCGCATTATGATAAATGATTTGCGGATATATTATTCAATTATTAATAATGGCAAGTGCGCAAATACTCGCACAAATGGTCAAATGTCAATCAAATTTCCAGAAAGGACACACACGTCGGACGGAATTAGTATAGTATATGTGTATCCTTTGTTTTGTAGGAAGAGTTTTAATGAGCTTCTGTTTCCTGTGTTCGATTGAAATTAATGGTAGAATTGTGTAATTCTCTAGAATAAAACAATCCTCCACATAAAATACTGAATTGGGTTCTCTGAAATGGGTTTCTATTTATAGTTTACACAGATTGTAGATGAAAGCCAAATGTTTTCGGGGTGTCATTACTCAAAGGCATTCTAATCATTTTCTCAATAAAAAGTCACTGAGTGTTGAGGGCATAATGTTAAAAAAAAATCGATTGTATTCATTATATGATGACACACAGTCTTTATAGAGTATGTACATAGGGTTGGTGGTTTTTGATTTAAATGAGTTGAAAGTTGAACGAAGCTAGGTTAGGTAGTATTCTTCCGTAGGCGGTACGAGAGTGTCCACTGTCCCAGTATATGAGTTGGTTACTGTCACTGTTTTTAATTTTTGGATTAGATTTCATATTTTAGTGATATGCGCATCCAGTAAGAGAGCTCCATCACAGACAGTAGTTCGAAATACAGAACTTAAGACACACATTCACATGGAAGCTCAAGCGTTCTCTAGCACTAGGAGGAGTGCTTTCTCACTAAAGCACTTCCTATAGGATCTATAGGAATCTCCTATACTGAGCCAGGGTGTTGGAAAAGAGTTGGTGGCGAATGAACCCGATGACAGTGGGTTACTGACTCCGGATAATCTGGGCCCTTGTCCTAGCGATATAAAAAGGGAACTGGCCCTCCAGGTTGGGGGTTGTGCGTCGGGGTAATTTCAATACCACATAAAAAAATAATAGTTATCCGAAGCATCCAATAGCCTCGGATAAGATTGATCCTACTGTTGACGACCCCAGCAAACGAAACAAGGACAACGACTTTTGGATCTTCACGTGGAATGTTCGGACCCTTAACAATCCGCATACAGTCGAACAATTAGCAGAGGCCCTATGCAGACATCACCGCCATCCAGGAAGTGTAATGGGATGGACCATGCAAAAGAGGATGAAAACCTGTGATTGCTATAGGGAGGAGATGCAGTGCAAAGCCTAATAAACTTAGGTAGCGCCACAGTTCGGTGTGAACCTTGGCCTCAACCAACAAGCCTCTCCAGTTAGCCCCGGTTCTTAGCAAACTGCCCCCAATTGCGCACTAAAAGTCGACTGAGGTCTTCTTTTACTTGTGCGAGCCACCTAAGGAGAGGTCGTCCTATACTGCGTTATCCCTACGGGTTTGATTCGACTCTACGGGCCGAGGCACTGGTGGCCATTCGCTCTACATGTCCTAGCCATCTAGGATCGTTACCGACCTTGATGGAACAACGAGAATTCTCCATCGTAATTCTGTACAATCTGACGAGTTTCGCAGGGATGCCAAATTAAACATGACTTTACATAGCTCGTTTCTAGAAAGGCTGTTGTATGGGGCCTTGAAATCGATAAAAAGATGGTGGGTATCGATGACGAAGTGTGAAGATTTGATCGATAGTGGATTTTCCTAGCCTGAAAGCACACTGATAGGGACCAATCATAGTGTTGACGAGGGGTTTCAGACGTTTAAACAATATGGCAGATAGGATCTTGTACACGATGTTGAGGAGACTACTATCTCTGTATTTGGACCAATTGAAGGTGTCTCCTTTCTTGTGGATCGGACAAATCGTGCTAAAATTCCATTCATATGACCAAATCTTAGAAATGAGTTGGTATATGCTCTATACCAGATCATTTCCAGCAGCTTTGAACAGCTAGGCTTTTAGGCCATTAGGTCTAGCTGCCTTGTTATATTTAAACTGGTGGATAGAAATTTTGGCTATCATCGTCTATTCATTCTGCCTGACAGCGACTGTCACTCTACTACGACGTTTCATTCCTCATCTCTACAGGCTTGTGTACGGATCTTGTTGGCCTGACACATTCGATTCACCTATTGGTAAAACGTTCGTACATTATTTCTGAAGTATAGTCTTTCAATATCTTCGATCGCGCGCTTCTCATTCTCTTTTTTCTTCTTTCGGAAAAGCTTATGTTCTTCCCGGCTCTTCTGCTCGTTAAATTCACGACCAGCCCTCGTCCTTCTTTGCAACGCCACTTTATATGCCTCTTGTTTAGCTGCATGTACTTGCCGGTATTCTTCGTCAAACCAAGGGTTTCTTGGTGGTGGTCGGGTGAATCTCAGTACATCAGTTGCGGCACTTCTGATGGCATGTTGACAGCGCTGCCACTGGTCTTTGGCATTTGATGCTGGCTGGCGACATAGGAGTGGTGGAGAGCTTTCGGAAGAATACGCGTTCGGCGAAGATTCTGACGATCTCTGCAGCTTTTCAACGTTAAATCTTCTCACAGTAGTTTTTCTTAGTTGTGACGTTAGGGATATCCGCATTCGTACCGTGGCTGCAACAAGGTATTGATCCGAGTCGATGTTGGCTGCTCGGAAGGTGCGGACAATCCAGAATGCCTTACATGGATCGCAATATGATCAATTTGGTTGACAGTCTGATGATCAGGAGACCGCCATGTCACCTTGTGGATAATGATATGAGAAAACCGTGTGCTTGCTATAGTGACTTTACGCCCTATTCCACGTACATATCCGAAAGTTTTTGTCCTTATTTCGTTTGCTGGGGTCATCAACAGTAAGATCATCCTTTTCCGAGGCTATAATGGTTGCTTCGAAATTATTTGTTTTTTTCCTTAGTAGGAAAGTTACCCAGACACACAACCCCCAACCTAGCCTAATGGAGAATCCCTATAGACCTAGGATTTGAATATGTCGAAGCAGCTCATATAGGGATGACGCTAGATAGTTCAACCTAGTTGGAACTGATGAGCATGAGCATACTGGCAAAAAAAGGGAGATTTCTGCAGATGTTAGAGTTTCCAAATCAAGCGTTGCAAGGATTATAGCACTGTATAAAGCTTCAGGATCGACTGCAATGGGTCGGACAGGACACTGCGGACGAAAACGCAAAACCACGGATCATGACGATAAGGTTTTAATCCGAAATAGCGTAATTCATCCTTGGAAGACAAGTGGTGAGCTACAAAGGGACTTGGCATCAGCTGGTGTGGTGTTAGATTCATCAAATGTTCTAATGCGTCTTCTGGAAGTGGGCCGCAAAGCCTCTCTAAAAAAACAACTTCTTACCGCGACTATGATGAAGAAAAGACTGCAATGGGCCAAAAACACAGACTGGTCAGCAGAAGACTGGAAAAAAGTAATCTTCTCAGATGAGAGCCACTTCGAAGATCAGGGCCACCGGGTAAGTGTTGTGAGAAGAGGTGACAACGAAAAACTCCGACCTGGTCACTTTATGCAAACCCCTAAACACCCACCGAAAGTAATGTTTTGGGGTTGTTTCAACTCCGTGGGTCCTGGAAGCTTAAAGCCAATCGAAGGAATCATGAACAGCATCAAATACGCAGACGTCTTGAGTCATATGCTTTTGCCCACCATGCAAAGACAATTCCCAACTGGAAACGCAGTTTTCCAACAAGATCTTGCTCCATGCCATACTTCGAAAAAAAATTAAGCAATTCTTTGGTGCTGGAATGGCCGAGCAACTCTACTGACCGCAATCTATTATAAAAGCGAAGCTCAGGAAACGAGATTGTACCACAAAAAACAAGCTAGTTTCAGCTATTATTGAAGAATGGTTTCACGATGAACAAATAAAAAAAATATGTGAATCCTTAATTTTTTCAATGCCAAATAGAATAAAAGAGCTTATTAGTGCTAAAGACGGTCATATAAATTATTAATATGAAAAAAAATTATACTGTTTTGCAAACAAATCAAAATAACATCAAAAATATACCTGTTCCAATTAATTTGCACAGTACTGTACCTTGTCTTTTAGTTAGATACTGTTGCACAGATGACGACTGTTATCGTCATGATGTACAGATCTGTGCAAAAAAATAGCACCATGTTGAGTTTTGAACTTGTAATCCCTTTAATTTTTTTTTGGTTGGTGTTAAACATATAGCATCTACTGTAGAACTTGACTTTGATGTTCATTGAAATAACGGATGTTCACATTTACTCAAAACTGAGTTTTAAGAAACGGGAATTTGCCGTTATACGTAACGAAGGCAGATTTGTAGTGTGCAAAAAAATAGCACCGCGTCATTCTGTAGAGAGTTTTACTTGAGTCAAGTAGTGTTTATCAATTATACATATTAAACTATTTGAAGGTAAGATATTTCAATAATTTAAAATTAATATTTCATAAAAGAAACGAATCCGTCAGCTAAAATGGGTCGGGGTAAACACTGCACGGAGGAAAAAAGATTGCTAATAAGGAAACTACTTTCTGACGGAAAAACTTTTAAATTTATACGTGAAACAGTTGGCTGCTCCAACAAAATGATTTGCAATGCAAAAAAATATATTCCTCACGGAGAAAAAAGAGATAGAAAATCCAAATTAACCCCCAGCGATGAACGAGGCATCATTAGATTGGCGAAGAAAGATCCGTCCGGAGGCCAAAAAATCAAGAGTACAAGCCGGAATATACAATAAAGACTGTTAAGCACGGCGGCGCAAAAATTATCGTGTGGGGATGCTTTTCATATAATGGAACTGGTCCAATATTTTGGATTAAACCGATAATGACCGCCGAAGTTTACGTCGACATTACGAAGAAAATCATACTCCCTTATGCCGAATGGAATATGCCTCTATCGTGGGTCCTGCAACAAGGCAACGACCCTAAACATACCAGCAAACTGGCCAAAGAGTTTATCGCAAAGAACAGGGTTCAGGTTATGGAATGGCCAGCTCAGTCTCCAGACCTGAACCCCATCGAAAACCTTTGGACTGATGTTAAGAAAGGTGTATTTAAGGCAAAACCGAAAAATACATTGTCAAAGGTTAGTCGACTCCATGCCACGACGTTGCGCCGCTGTGCTTAAAAACAAAGGTCATAACACAAAGTACTAAAGTCCCTCTTTAATTTAAAACTAAAAATACTTACACTTTCTTTTAATTATTAACTTTACCTATGTATTTTTATATTTGGTGCTATTATTTTGCACACGTCAGAATTGACCTGTTTTGATTAAATGGTTATATTTTTTTTTCTTTTATGTTAGAATAAATGGATTCTTGTATTTTTGAATTACTTATATTTTATTTTCAATATTTTAATAAAAAAAAAAATCAAATTCCCATGAACTTTTAAAATTTTTCTTTCATAAGACTTCATCAATGGTTGTTGCTATTTTTTTGCACAGAGCTGTACCAACAGTAGCATTTTCGCCCTTTCCTCTGGTAGTTATATCTCTCTACTAGATACGGATACCTGTGTGCTGCGATAGTTCTTCCTTGACTAAGAAATTATTTTGTTCCAAATTCAAAAAACTTTTTTTTCACATATCGCCTAGTTGGATGATACCTAAACTTTGGACTCACACTTGCCTTGAAAAGCGGAATATGAAGGTGTAATTGATTTCAACCAATGCGAAAAAACATTTGCTATTAGGATGCATCCTCTGTCGGAGATGCAGCATGTACAGCAATAAAGAAAGCCCCACTGACGTAAAGGACACCTGGAGCGCCGATACTAAATTTTCTGCTGGAGGCTCTATGGAAAGCTTCAACCAGTACTTCTCGCCGATAATCCCATGTCGTTATGTCTCGTCCAGTCTCTTTATTTCTCTATTTTATTCGTTTATTTGTTATGTTATGTTATTATTAGATTCGTGACTTATTGTCTAACAGAAAAGCTATTGCTACGCAGGTTGCATAGTTTTAACTTTCAGTTGCTCTATGCAAAAATTAAAAATTATTTTTCAAGTCGTTGCTTTACTACTGCCGCTAAATTGCATTTTAGAATTCGACCCTACACATACAATATGTAGGCATCTTATCCGAAGTGATGACTATATTTATGTATTAATGTTCATGAAATTGTAGTCATGTAAATAGCAACTTATAAAGAAATATCGGAACTTTACCGACTACGGCTTACGGCTTACAAAATAAGTAATGTAAAAGCTTGACCACAATGCAAAACAGTGCTCAAGCTAGAACAATCCTTGAATTCCAGTTCACAAACTTTGACAAAATAAATTTTGAAAGTCATTTGGAAATGTTTAGTAACAAGTGACAGATTTTTAGATAAATATTTCAAATGTTCTAAAAAATACATATTGCATATGTACACTGAATTAAAAATTAAAAAATACAAAATGACCTTTAAATTAAAAATAATATTTGTAACACATTCTTTTTTCTCTTTCAGGTAAGTCTCTATATCAACAATTATACGATTGGTAAGAGACTCCTAACACACTATTCCTTGTACCTCCATAAAATCAATCTGAAATTGAATAAGTAAACGACAGACTGAAAGATCTACAAATATAAGTAAATCACATATAAATCAAACACTCCTACTTCTCAGTAAATCAGAATCTCTTGCCATGGTTTAGCTTATATAGAAAATAAAAAAAAAACTGTTAATACATCAAAGTTTTGTTGAAACGATCAACGCGAAATTGTTTCCTTATCCAATTTCTAACCGGACAATTTATTTTCCAATCTCCACACGAAGCCATGAGATGCTAGACGGATATACCCAGGCGCAGGCATGAGTAAACTTTCGAATAGGCATTTATCTTAAGTTTTTGACCTTTGCAATCTTTATATTACATCCTTCATCCCTTTTTATATTTCGAGCACGATTTTGCTATTCATTTTTCGTCGAGCTCGTAAAATAGCAAAAATATATAAAACTTTTACATCTACTCTCGTATCGCTAAGTCAGTATCCTTCAGCAGTATCCATCGGCCAATTTAATTTTATTATTATTGGGGCGCATTCATATCGTTAGCTTTCGCCTCGCGTTATTTCTTTTTCTGTTGTAGTAAGCGAAACACTATTAACGGTGTTGCGAACTTTGAAATACAAATTGTGTATGTGAGGTTCTTCTGAAAGCGACAAACTTTAGTCTCGAAATCGGACAGAAGACAAAAAAAAAAAAAAACCAAAGAAAATCTTAATGATAAATACGCCGCGCGTATAGAAAGTATATAATAGTGTCCTTGGTACCGTTGTCGTAATTTTGCTGACAATCCTGGAAGCGTACAAAAAAAAAAAAACAAAAACAGAAAAAAAACATTGATTGGAGATACTTGATTATAAATTGAGAGGGCGTTAAGGGGCAGACAAAAAAATAGATTAAACATTGTATTTGCTGTGCGGGTGCGGAAAATGTCGACACAACCATAAAACCATTTACTGTACCATTTCTATGCAAATGGACTGACAATTTCATTATAGTCAAGTTGTTAGCTAAATGTATTTTTTTTCCTTTTTATGTTTAAACACAAAACACATTATGGTTAGCTGAATGGATTTCTGTTTTTATTTTAAATTAAAAAAGTTGATTTCAGCATTTAGTAGGAAGGTTATGAAAAGTTATACAATAAAAGTTATAAAACAGTTTCAAACATCGAGGAGTGAATTTATTTAGTAGTTGGGTTACAGGACCTTATTTATGTTTCATAAGATCCTGCGTAAGAAGAAAAACAAATATTTGCGGATAATTATGAAGGTCTACATATCCATATGTGTATGACCTTCTACTGTGGGAAGGAACGAACGTACTTGCAATAATCTGCAGTGCTCCAATTCCTTTGCTTAATGGTTTATAATGTCATTCGAGGGATATAAATGCGGTTAGCCTTGTCAAATTATTTACCACATTATCTCTGACTGTCGCCTTCGCTTGATTAATGGTTACCAGGTAACACCTGATACATCTAATTAACTGGACGCGTCCGTCGGATATTGGTTTATCTCACTTAACACATTCGCTCTGTTAATTAAACTGTTGCATTAGATTCACACAAGGCTTTGCAATTCCTGGAGGTAAGTTTACCCAGGAGAATATTATCGGGTGTAAATACGTACCACCTTTGAACAGGTTAAATGTATCCAAACTGCAGTTGGACTCATTAAGAGAGTTCTACGTTGGATGTATTGTTTTGCACTGACTTGTAACGTTGTAAGGTTGATAGTATGTTGATTGGTGGTTAAATCCTGTCAACTCTTGAGGGGCATATTGCTTCAACAACCCATCGTATTCGAGTTTCTAAAACGCCTGTCTTCAACCAATTAGCAAAGAACCGGATTTATTCTCAATAGTTTGGTGCTATTCTCCAAAATGATGTAAGTAGTTACGTAGTGGTGTATCTTGAGATAGCATCGTGCCTTAGGATGTGACCAATACATTACCAACTTCGATGTCTAAGAGAGCTGACACATTAAATAGTTTGCCCTACATTCTACTTTTTCAATTCTGCTATCTAAGGAGTTGTTGCCATTTTCTCACAGCGGATCGGCGATGTTAATATCAGTAAAGGGGTTATGGCTTACTTTCTTCATTTCTCAAATTTTATCTCATCTGGCGAAATACTATTGTCTATGCAGCAGTTATGATAATCACCGTAGTCGTTGTTTTAGGCAAGGAACTTTTGCCCAACTTTGACAACCACTATTGGAAATAATAGTGGCCATAGTAACCAGCCTTGTCGTAGACGGCTTTGTAGTCTGCTGGGTGTTTAATGTTTAATTGATTCCGTCTATCACTACCGCTGTATCCTTAAACGCTTTGCTCGCGGTTATCCACGAGTTCCGAAATTTTTTGATACGGATTGTTCGGAAATATGTTGTCATCCAGATGTCTTCAAACCGTCGCGAAATGATCTTTCCAGCTATTGGGCTGATCCTCAACTATGTTTAGTGAGGGACTATCAAAATAATTTTTAGGGTTTTTGTCTTGTTCTGTCTTTGGATGGAGAGACAAGGCTTTTTGCAATGAAGTTATTTGCGTTGCGTGGGATAGGGGGTAGCTGATCCTGGTATTACAGATCTTCAACCTTGTGGACTGAGTATACAAGACAAGTTGGAATGAGTTAAGCTAAGGAATGCGGTACTAATTCGATGATGATAACTGCTATGTGTCAATATTGCTGTTTCTACTAACTTGACGAAGGTATCTTTTGGTAGGTCCTGTACTCAGACAGTGTGCCTTTAATGACAATGCGATTGAGATTACAAAAGACTACAACCTGTTCAGTGTTGTCATTATGATCTTCAAGAGTCACTACACATGGAAGAAAGAAAAAAGCAGAAGATTCTATAGCTTACATCAGGATGGCTGTGTAAATTCGTTAGACGTTAACTGTCTTGTTTTTCTCTAAGCTTTGGAGATGTGATTCATTTAGTTATGACTGGTTGGGAACGGTAATTGGAGACAAGGATTTCTCTCTTGCCAACAAAAGGACATCAACAGCACCTACATACTCGTACTTTACACAGGGTCTAGTTCCAATAAAACTTTATTCGCTACTCAGATACAGAGATTTTTCGGGCCAGAGCTGATGATTGGCATCCCCTCCAATTTTAACAGATAAAAATGGTCTAGATTGAGTCTACCTCCGCACTAATTTGACATAGCATATAGTTCAAATTAAAATCTACAAAATTAACGGACTGTCAGCGAGTCTTAATGATTTGCGGAGACAATTCTTTCAACTTGGCTGAAAGTTCCTCTGTGTGAGCAGTAACCCAGTTTTTTGTCTATGATGAATTGTACTTTATTGTACAGTTATACAATCTACAGATAGTTCAGCGCATTTGTCTTTATTGAATTTCTTCCTCCCCTTATCTAGAAGGGTCTTGAGTTATTACTCCACAATCGTGGCAAACGCGTGTCAGCTTTCCTCTTGGTTTTTGGACCGGATTTAATGAAAGTAGAACAGAGGTATGATTTGGTTACGATTGGCCCGTTGCGTTCCACTCTAGAGAAACTGTGTGGTAGAGAAATGTAAAGGGGGGATGTAAGTGTATGGTGGTTTGATTTGGGGATGGAGAGTTGGATGGGGTTCACTGTTCGAAAAACGTCCTGTATATCTGACGCAGTCCAGAATTTTTCCGAAACTGTGTCTTCCCAGTTGTTTGTATCTTGGGTTGGGTTGGGTTGGGTAGTTGTCCCCGCTTAGTATGGACACACCTAAGCCAAAAGGACCTACATGGAGACTTCCCAGATGGGATAGGAGGTAGAGCAACCAGTTTCGGTGTAAACCCATGCCGAAGATGTATGGTTCGCTGTTTAGTCATTAAACCAGTTTGACCCTGTGGCAGAACTTTTTATATTGCCTAAGTATAATGGGCGCCGTAGCTCAAGTGGTGAGTGCGTTGGACTACGGAGCGAACGGTTCCAGGTTCAATCCCCAAACAACACCTCAAATTTCTTTCACGGCCCCATCTTTCGCGAGCGTCTGACAAACATCCGAGAGTAAACTGCCATGAAAAAGCTCCTCAAAACCAAAAAAACTGCCGTTTGGATCCGGCATTAAACAGTAGGCCCCTTCCATTCGTGTGAAGAATATAACACGCACTGCACGAGTGGTTGTGAGAACCGAGGCCCTGGGTCCCATGGACCTGTCGCGCCAAAAATTTTGTATTTTTTTTACTTGTAAGTATAGTCTGGCTAGATCTTTTAGATCTTTGAAGCAGTACTAAGGTTTTTCTTCTCAAGACCGATAGAGCAGGACAAGTGCACCGAAGATGTGTCATGGTTTCCTCCTCTTCTTCGTCTCTACAGCATCTACAAAAATCGTTGAAAAGGGCATCAAGCCTTGTATCATGTCTGTCTACCAGGCAGTGCAAACTATCTTTCTAAGGTTTATCCAATTGCCGGAAATAAGTCTGTTTGTATTTTAGTCTCCCTAATGCAGGGTATTCGCAAAGGAATTACTCAAAGACTTCTTTTTATTCCTCGCCAGTCCCAGCCTGC
Source organism: Xylota sylvarum (assembly GCA_905220385.1). Taxonomy (NCBI): domain Eukaryota; kingdom Metazoa; phylum Arthropoda; class Insecta; order Diptera; family Syrphidae; genus Xylota; species Xylota sylvarum. The sequence continues at coordinate 62,658,446 of LR999958.1, read as the reverse complement.
ATGCATGTTTGTTCAGGTTGATGTGTCCGGTGTATAGACCAACCATCTGTCTTAATAGTCTTCTGCCTAGATCGATACCTCTCTTTGAATGACGCTGGCAAGGCGCTTAGTCATGGCTTTGGCAATTTTTGCAGGTTTGCATTCCTTTTCACATGTCTTAGTGGTGTTTTGCGTAGCTGCTATATGCGATTTTAACAACCTTTAATGCTACTCCTAAGATTGTAACTGTGGACTATCCCTGTTTCTCAACCCCTTCTTTGCCAGTTCACAACAGTTACCCAAATCAGGTTCACATAGGAGCGGGTTGCCAAGTTCTTTGCATTCCTTTACCAATTTCTTCAGGCCTGCGTAATTGTTTGAGCAGAATTTAATGTAGTTGCCTTACACTCCAGTAGTGAACAATAGTTTCGCACTGTTCAGTATAGCAATTTATGCCTGAAAGACAGTGACGAATTGTGCCAGATGGATACCATGATGGAGTGCGGCAGTAGGCCCCCGATTCTCCATCGATGTGTAATCCATCTGTGTACACTTCTATTTCTTACTCATTTGGGTCGACAGAGTCCTGCTAGTATTCTTCGAGTTTTGGGAATCGAACTTTATCCCATGTGTTGAAATGGTATTCCTTACTTAAAAGGTCGCTATGATGCGTTAGGAGTTCTGAGGCCGCCTGTAGTTCCTTCCAGACAGCCTTGTGTCCCGTTTTAAACTCTACCTTTTCCACTTTCACTACCTATATCAGCCGTTATTATCCGGTGGGATAGTATGAGATAAATAAAGTTGTTTACTACTTGCTTTTGGTCCCTCTTGATGTACCTGGAGATACCTTCCATAATACCCCTTAAGATGTGTGATTTAAAGGTTTAGGTTGTCTAGTTTCAACTGTGTGCCCTCTTCTCGTCAACTGATTCTTTAGTTGTTCGAAGAATCAATGTTCTTGGAGTGGATCCAGGATTGATACTTGTTGTATCCTAATGCAAGTCAAATAATCGACCGCTTCTTTAAACAACGTGGCAATTTTGCCACCAGCTCCACCAGCTTCATTGGATTTGAGCTTGGATGTCAATATTTAAACTTCATCCAACTCGGTTGATCGGTCGGATGTTGGTGCTGTTGGTTACGTCGGCATTATACAAACTACAGAAAGAATCCTTTCACATCAATAAAATTAATGCTGTTCTACAGCACCTCTGTATTAAAAGGCCAACAACCACCGAAACCTTTAATGGTGGGTGATCAACAAGAACACAAATATTTGATATACCACTTATATTATGGATATTATGCCTACGAATGGACAGTAATTTTTTTAAAAAGCTATTTTCTGGCATTTATACTCTTGAAAGTTTGTCACACGTTCGAATGTGGCACCTAACAACGGAATCACACCACCAGTTTTCACTGATCTGGTCCTTACAATTTGCTGATAATATCTAAATAAATTTTATAAAAGAGGGAGTGTAAGTGAAAAGTTTTGGTACCAGCTGAGGCACAAGGTGACCCAAAAAAGGAGGAAATGACGATGTAAAACGCTCGCTGGTCCATTATGGTCGGAAACAAGAGGCCTTTGATGTCAAAAAAGGATTCAGACAAGGAGATGCGAAAATTACAAAAAATGTCCGAAATTCGCAAGCCAGAGGCACAGAGACATTGACAGATATAACAGGCAAACAGAAATCTACATAACGACTGACTCGATATGGAGCTTAATGTAGCTCAAAAAAACAAAAAGTAACATCCTGTCTTAATGTATTTCCTATTAATTTCCGTTCTGTTTGCTCAATATACTCTCAATTATACCTCAGAAATCAAATAAATTTAATTCGCAATTAATTTATCTCAATTGGACTTAGCAATCAATTAAAACAAGCACCAGTAAAATGGAATGAATGCCATTTTCAATTACACAATTCCAGTTACGTCCCCAGAGTTGCGCGGCACTTAAAATCCCAGTTTCATTAGCGAATAAAGGAAATGGAATAAGATTGCCAATACTAAAATAGCACTGCATATCTATTAAGCGCCCTGCTGCTTCCTTATGATCGTCCTCTCATTATAAACATCCGGAATTATATTTGAAAAGTCCTTTAAACGTTAGCCTCAATTTCCGCTTTCCCCAGTAGTCGGAGGGCACATCCTTCAGCCAGCAAGCAAGCAAAAAAGGAAGCGAACAAACATAATTTTTCCTCAATAGCTAGTCGGATGAAAATGAGGAAGTTTTTGGCAGCAGAGAAACCAGAGACCGGGCCACCAGCTTACCCAGGATGAAGATGAGAAACATCGCTTTTTATCTTAATTGTAAAATTTAAAACTACCGTTGAGAGATTTTTAACGATAATTGATTCTGGTACATTTCGCAGCACTTTTGGCGTACAAAATGGATGCACGACTCCGTCTCCTAATGGTATACACAAATTAGGCGGGCGGTCTTATTTATTTTTTGTTTTGTTTCCTCGTTCACTTGCTTAGACACGAAGGAGAGTATATCTAAAAACTACTACTAGTCCAGTATCTTCAGGGAGATGAAAAAAAAACCTTGTGTATCTTTCGGCATCGGTCGGTGAGTAGTGAAGTTGTTTTTTCTAATTACGTGATCCTTAAATTGTTGCAATTAAAGTTCGAAAGAAGCCGCCGCCTCAATAGATATCATATACAACCTCCAGTGAGTGTGGAATTAAGTGAAGATGTCTTCCCCCAGCAGGAGCAGTATTTAAAATCTGCCTAAATATCTAACAATCGAAAGTAAATGACAGAGCAAAAGGATGACAGGCAAAAAGCTTCTCCCAGACTAAAGGCCTGGCAAGCAAATAAATAATCGAGCATTTAATTTAATTAGAAATCACAAGCAGAAATTATATTTACATAATCCTCGGGAAATTAACGTTTGTGTGTTCAAAAGCCCGTACCGTCGTACTCGAAGAAATGTATGCGCTGCGCCTGACTCTCCTTTACAGACAGCCGCCGTCACCGCCGCCGCCGCTGCCTCCCCAACCAACACGGTTGGTGGTGGTGTGTCCTCGAGTAAATGAAATTATTTTTCGTCATCTTAAGGGCGCGCGCGGGCGGGTGCGAACGACGGAAGAGGCATATCCATTATGTATTTATGTCCTTAGCCGAAAATTAAGTTAAAGATAAAATCTTAATTTTGTCGTTGACGTCTTTGGCGGAGGGTGAAATATTATCGGAGGCTGGCAGTATTAACAAACGCGCGCGTCAACACACACACACAGTGGGCAAGACTGTAGATACCAGAAATGCGTATTTGTTTAATGAATTCCCTGGGTGACTTATGGAGAAACAGTTAGCGAATAATAATTGGATTATTTGTTATCATTTGCATTTAGTTTCCTTATATGGATTTATCAATCTTATTACATTGAATATTTATGGTGCTCTGCTGGTAGCTCGGCCTCGAAATGGAGCAGTGTATTCGGTTACAGGGCCGCCGCGGTCGGGGGGACGAACATCTCTATCTCTAAGACAATGGTGGATGAGAAATGCTGGTAATTGAAGGTAGTTATCGCATTACATTTAATTAGAAGGCATTTATCATAGCCACTGGGAATAGAGATTTTGCGGAGGGTTTTGTATTCCAAAAGATTGTCTAATTTAAGCAGTTGGTGTACGGATCGATAGTCCTTATTTCTATTTAACATAATGAGTCTTTGAATGACAAGAAGTAGAATACTCTTATTTGCAACATTCTTAAGCCCTATCCTATCCTACTTACTTACTTACCTAGGAGGCGCAAAAGTTCGGTGTGGACCTTGACCTCAAACAACAAACCACTCCAGTTAGCGCGGTTTTTTGCTAACTGCATCCGGTTGCACACTCCAAGTTGGGTGATGTCCTCGTCCACTTATGCACGCCACCTAAGGCGAGATCTTCCTCTACTGAATTATGCCTCCGGGTTAGATGCGAAGAATCTACGGGCCAGAGCTTTTGTACCCATTCACTCTACATGTCCTAGCCATCTTAGATGACTGATGCGGAACTTTTTTGACTAGGTCGGTGTCGCTCGTATAGTTCGTCGTTGAATCTTCTCCTACACAGACCGCCAACGCAAACCGAACCGAAATTTTTTATGAAGAATCTTTCTCTCAAAGGCTTAAAAAGCAAAAGTAGGTATCGATTTGGACTTCTTGGCTTTTATCCAGGATGTATCGAAGTGTGAAAATTTTATCACAGTTAAGGAGACTGATACCTCTGTAGTTGGCGCAATTGAGGAGGTCTCCTTTCTTGTGGATCAGGCAAACAGTGCTGAGATTCCATTCATCAGGCATGCACTCATATGCTCTCTACCAAGTCACCTTCAGATGCTTCCAACAACTCGGCCTAAAGGCCATCAAGTTCAACAGCCTTGTAGGATTTAAGCTTGGATATTGCTATCCAAGCTTCGTTTTGATCAGGTGGACGGAAATTTTGTTGCGTCGTTTCTGATGGTAAGTTGGCAGCGTAGCCATTGATGCTGGCGGCATAGGAGTCATAGCGAGATTTCGGGACACGCGATCCGCAAAGGTTCTGACGGTCTATTGCGATTGTAGCTTTTTATCGTTTTATCTTCTCAATTCTCACAAGAAATACTTTCTTCTTTGTTGTGGCATTAGCGATAGCCACATTCGTACATAGGCTGCAACAAGGTAGTGATCGGAGTCGATGTTGACTGCTCGGAAGGTTCGACCGTCCAGAATACTGGAGGCATGGCTTACATCGATCGTAATATGATCAATTTGATTGACCGTTTGATGATCAGGAGACCACCATGTCCCCTTGTGGATATTGAAATGAGGAAACTGTGTGCTTGTTATAATGACGTTTCGCCCCGCCGCAAAGTCAATAAGGCTAAGCCTGTTGCTAGATGTTGTATCGTGAAGGCTGTGCTGGCTAATCGTCTTAGGAAAGGTGTCCGCTTTTTCTATCTTGGCGTTAAAATCACTCAATACAATTTTAACGTCATGTATAGGACTTTGCTCGTAAGGTTTGTCGAGAAGCTCGTAGAAACGTTCTTTTGTGGCGTTGTCCTCGTCCTTGGAATGTTGGCATATTTCGCTTATGTTTGGCGAATTTAGCCTTGATGCGGATTATCATAAGATACTCGGTCACGTGTCGAAAGCTTAAGACTTCTTGCCTAGGTTTGCCGCGTATGGCAAATTCGCATCCGAATAAGCGCTGCTTCTGCTCTCTATAGCAGTCACCATAATAGATATCATAGTTTCTTATCCTTTTTTCGTCCGGCCCATCCCATCACACTTCCTGGATGGTCTGTTTTATAGCAGTCTATCTGTTAAGGGTGCAGATCCGAAGGTCGTTGTCCGTATTTCGGTTGCTGGGGTAGTCAACAGTAAAGTCATTCTTATCCGTGGCTTGTATGGGTATCGAAACTTAGTATTTTTTTTGTGGTCGAGAAGATACCCCTACACATAAACGCCAACCTGCAGGACCAGCTCCCTCCAGGACGATGGGAGTCAGTAACCCACTTCGGGGGTATGAGCGCTGCCGTTGGCCCATTAAGGGTTCATCGCCACCATCTCTTTTCCAACACTCTAGCTCAGTGTTGGAGATTCGTTTAGACCTAGGATTCGGATATGTGAAAGCAGCTCATATAGGGACGACAATAGATAGTTCAGCCTGACTGGAACTGTGGATGCCACCGTTGATTCCATCTAGAGAATTTGTCAATGATCCTCGACCCACTTTCCATCTGTCCTTCTCTATTCTAAAGAAGATTTTCTAAACCTGTATTACAATGTTTAGATTAGCATAAAAAATCGAAGGGTAAAGAGCTTTAGTTTTGAACGTAATAAGCCTTAGTTTTGGTTTCCAGATTCGAGAGAAAGGAAACAGCGTGGTGGAGAAATTTTAAACAATAAGCCATTGTTCCTAGCATTTTTGGAATTTACTCCATTGTTGCTGCACTAATAACATCACTAATGACCACTTAAAATAGTAGTGATGAAAATATACAGCCCTGCGGCGTTCAGTGTTGACCACGTCACTTAGCCGATGCACAGGAACTAGCATTGCTAATGAAATACGTTCAATAAAAATTATTTTTCGTTCTCAGCCCAGAACTTGTAAATACAAATATGTATGTAGCACGATAGGTCCATGGGACCCAGGGCTTAGCTTTTCAAAACAGTTCGTGCTGTGTGTGTTATATTTCTCACACAATGCCGTGTCCTAAGAGCAATTTTTTGTTTTGAAATCATTAATCATGATAGTTATACTTTCGGATGTTAGTCAGATGTTCGCGAGACAAGGTGGTGGTGTGAAAAACTTGTTGGTGTTGTCAGCGATTGGAATCTTGAACCTCCGGTTTTAATGGTAGGAGCCTACTCCTGTCAGCTTGTTTCCCAGTCACAGTCGCGAGATAGGCCGTTTCTGTCATCATCGAATTGTCTTATATCCCTTTTGGTCCAGTATGGGTTGCTTTTACTTTAATTAGAGCAATCTGTCGTCCTGAGGACCTTCAGTTCGCGAATCGGGAAAGGTGCTAAGGTAGTTATAGTTATCGATAATAGTCAGCAAAATGTCGTCCGTTTCTAAGATGAGTGACTGGATTTTGAAACAATTTTGTGCTGCAGAGGCTTCCTATTTATCCAATAGCAATTAGCTGGGTGGGTATAAGAGTATAGTAATTCAGCTAACACTCGGACCACTAACCGATCCATTGTGCACCTCTGTCGTGGAGAAATCTAAATGGGAAAAAGAGTGACGAATTAATTAGTGGGTTGGTGTTGACTGTCCAACTTCCCTGAACCATCTTGGGATTGTTATAAATTTTACGATAGCTAGTTGTGGCTTTCCTCACAGATCGCCCAGGATCATCTTCCTGGTTCGTAAGTAGTATCGCCACAGTTTCATCTGTATTTGTCATATTGCATTGTTTTAAGGTGGGCCAGCAAAAGGTTGTGGACCCTAAAAATCCCTGCAAAGAGTACTAAGTGCGTTCTTTTAAGCACTAGGATTTTCCTTACAGGACAGGATGAGAATGCGCTCCATCTCATCGGCTAGTCTCAGGAAGTTTTGTGCTATGCTAGATTTAACAAATTCTATGGGAGGTAGAACAGGTCCTATTCAGATCCCTTTCTTGTTAATTCGTCCGCCAGTTTACTCCATTGGATACCGGTGTTTCCTGGAACCCACCTGAGTGCTACATTGTGATTTGCTGTGTGTGTTGAGCTCGCCGTAAATTGGATTTTACAACCGTGGATGAGATGGCTTTTATAGCGACTTCGCTGTCAATGGAGATATCGATGACCTTCCTAGAGTATAGTTTAATTGATAATTCTCGTGCCTAGCGAACTTCCATTTGGAACACACTGCTGTGGCTCGAAAGTCTTGATGAATGTTCAATTTCGGGTTCAGATGAGTACATTCAAGAACCCACTCCTATATTGGTTTTTGACACGTCCGTATAAATCGAGATTCTAGTAGGGTTAATGGCCCTACCGTTTGGCCAATCCTCTCTTGAGAGGAAAAATATTTTAACTTTTAGGTTGAGGCCAGGAGATGGTGTCAAATAATATACATATCTAGGTACCTAGATGTGTCGATCTCGTAATAGTACTGTGGCCCATATGTCAACCTGTTTCCAGAAATTGGATTATTTTACACATAACCTATTCGTGCCTGTTTCCTAAAGGCGCAAGTCTATTACAATGAGTGCGAGTATAGTTTCAAGGCCTGCAGTTGTTGTGGTTTAAATAGCGCTAATCGTCCTTATGGAAGATAAAGCCTAGGCTTCCATAGGTTAGGATGGGCTTGACGAAGGCTGTGTGGACCCAGTGGAGGATGACAGGTTTAGGCCCTCATTTTTTACCAAATATTTAACTGTGTGTACAGGAGGCTATAGATGCCTTCTTTGTCTTTGCTGACATGTTCTATCCAAGTCAGTTTTCGGTCGAGTATACGACTCAAGTATCTCGCCTTATCTAAGGTTTTGATTTGCGTATGATTAAGACTCAAGATTGTTGGTATCATTAGAGCTTACTTATAAAACCACAACATGCTCTTCTGTTAGTGTCCCTTTCTTGATGTTTTAGACAACTAACTGATACTACTGGTAGGCGTAGGCGTAGGCGCAGAAGAGGTGGTTCTGCCCAAATGAAGAAATCGAACTCAATGAAATATGTAGATTAATACGCAGTCTCCTTTTATTTTTGTTTGCTTTCGTTACGTACGTATATATGTATCTGATGATACCTATGTACATCGTTACGAAATACTTACATCCTTGAATTGTCCTATCGTTTGACTTTTTTTTGCCACTATATAGCAATTTATATAAGAGTCTGTATAAAGTTTAAAGTATTAACTAACAAACTTTTATTTCTTGAACAAAGTCACATAACTAAAGGGATGATAGCTACACACATACATACGTCTGCACATTGTTTTGTGAAACTCGAGCGCAATGCCAATCTTGCCATGTACACAACAAAGTCACTCTTGTTTGTACCACTTAATACAAGACAGGAAGTGTCAATGCAATTTTCTTTAGAAAACCACATCCACATAATTCTACACCTTCTGTACGTTATTATGTAACAAAACAAAGAAGGACCCTTAGCCAATTGTGAATAATTAAGTGACAAAACAACAGCTCAACCCCTGTGGATTTTCTTATGGATTTCAGGACTTCCATCCTCCATTCACCACTTTGACTTTAAGGAAGATGAAAAAACAACCCAAAAAAAAAAAAAAAACAAGCAACTCTGTCCTGTCAGTAAAGAAGAAGAATATGCTCCTTCTCAATCGTTGACTCCTTTCTTGTTTTTTTTTTTTTTTTTTGGTAAGGTTTGCTAAGGCCTCGCTATTGTTGTCGATGGCGCTGTAGTCATCGTCTTCGTGTTGTCCTTGGCATCCTTGTCGTCGTAGCCGTTGCTGTCGTCTAAATTGCGTGCCTTGAATCCCTAATTGCATTTTCTATGAATAAAAACAATTTTCGCGAAAATTGTGGTTTCTCCTTTGTCATAACGAAATTTGTGTCTGAAGTTTGAAGCAACAGAATTCGTTCTTCCGTCGTCGACAAGATGACGTGGGTTAATTGAGATTTTCGAAATACGTATTTTTGCGTACTTTTATTCAATGACAACTCAACACTTGTGTTGAGGGGCGGGGATCTGTTTAACATAATTGATGGTCCTATCAAGGGAGAAAGGTTTTATTTAAGAAATCACATTGTAAAGGAGAATTTACAAGGTATTGTCCCGGTTTTTAGTGGAAGGTTAGATGAGACGGGTTTATTTGTTCGTCTTTAAAGAAGACGGGTAAATATTTTATTTCAACGAAGAGTTTGGGTTTTTGTAGTGAGCTTTCGGTTTGAATGTATCCAATTTGACTGTGAATAGTCGTAACACAGCAAAATTGAATGCCACACGGGTACATCGTTGTTGTAGTGCTCACTGCGTTCTACTGACCACCGGAAGGTATCTTTCACTCATCACTCCACAGAAGCGGTTATTTTCTTCATCAAAATAATCGAAAATGTACAAAGCAGTTGCCCTAAGGTATACAAATATCTACCTACATAGATATTTAGAGTTAAAATTTTACAACCTGCAGTTCCCCAATTTGTTTGGATCGGCTTTAAAGTTATAAACTCTTAAAAGTACCTAAGGCAATTACCTTTTTGTTAAAATTGTGCATACAATACCACGGGTACAGTGACGTTTTCAAAGTCAGCCTTATTTAGGGTAAGATTCAATCTAGCATTTCCAATGGGAAGTATATATATTTTGCCGCCACTGGGTGATCATGATATCCAGCATCCCTTTTAAAGAGGGAAGTCTTCGGAAACGTAAAATCTATGCTCTGGTCCCTGTCATGGAAATTGTAGAATCATTTGTCAAGCCCTTTATTTGAAAAATTCAGTCTTCCTTAACATCGAAGACCATTATCTCCATGTTAGTGGAATTGATTCCAAAACTTCATACGGGGAATACACATCGATCCCAAGACTGTACAAGCCATCAAATGCTTTACAAAGAGAGATATAAGTACTTGTTAATTTAACCTCTTTTTGAACACATGGAGTCTGCAAATACTGGATATGCATACGGATCAATGTCAGCAAGCGAACAAGAGGTAAAATGCTAGATTGTCTTCTGTCAACTAGGAACATTTTTCAAACATATTGGCAACGAAGCTAGTCCCAACGTCAGCCACTGCTCCTTCGAACACGGCTAACACTGAGAATGCGGTAGACAACTTGGTATATACTCTGAAAGAATGGTTTAATAGTTCGTGTCCTATCAGTCGACCTTAAAGAAATACCAATGAGGTCTGACGGACCACAGAGCTTCGACATCTTAGAATAAAAATTAGGAAATTTTTCAATAGGGCCAACACGAGTAAGAACACTGAAGACTGGAATTTCTACAGATCCAGTTGCAATGAATATAAATACAGTATCAGAGAAGCTTAAGTATAACGAGGCTGCAAGGCTTCAGAAAGTACTATCTAAGAACCCCTGTATCCCCGAATATATGTATCTGGAAGATTGACGGCAGAATACAGCCAGGAAACTTTGGAACTTCTAATGGAAACTCATTTCGGCTGTATAGAAATTAAAACTGCCACCCCTTGCAGGACTGCAGTTTATAAATCAACATTATAAATGAAAACAAAGTGACATGGGCTATGAATTCGTTCAAACCCTTCGAATCTGCAGGATCTGACGAAATTATACCAGCAATGCTGCAACAGTTCCTCTGATGTGAAGGAGGAGTCCTCTCATCCAATGCTTTGGCTCAACAAAATCCTGAGAATCTTCAGAGAGAAGAGAATCAGAATTGTGGCTTATGCAGACGATTAAAGATAAATTCTTGCCAACAATCAGTGAACTAATGTCATCTGTGTGGGCAAAACTGCAATGACTTTGACTTTGATATCCCGATCCTTTTCACAAGTCGAGTGGGAGGCCAACAGCATAGACAACGATCTAGGGATCACAGTCTACACGGATGCCTCAATAGCAGGATTTTATTCAGAAACACTGCAAAAACAGGAATCCTTTAGTTTACCAAAAGCGTGTAGTGTATTCCAAGCTGAAAACCTGGCAATAGAAGAAGCTCCTAGATGCATACAAGACTGTCAACTTTCCCCGTCGGATATTTTTATCAAAGGCAGCTAGGAAATGCCGAGATGCACTGATCAAGTATCACGTATTCTAACTGGTAAAATCACAGGACACTGCGACATCGGAGTCATGCTCTGTAAATGGAGGGTAGAGTCCGACGACTTATGCAGAAGCAGCGGAGGCGAGGAAGATGTGGAGTCAATCCAACATCTGTTTTACTACTACCCGCTTTGCAAGAACGTCGACTTTGCACTCTAGGTTCCAGGTTATTCGCAAGCACCGCCGAGTTAGCAGTCTTCCAGATATCGGATCTCCTGCACTTCATGTAGAGCACCAACTGGTTCCCAAACCATCCAATAACGCGATAGGTTTTGGTTTGGTTTTCTTATTTTTAGATCTTATTCTATTAATATTTTAAAGGGGGATTCACAATGGATCTTTAGGTCTCCGAGTGGACGAGATGATTTTTTCCGTCACACACCTCTTCCTAACATAACCTAACCTAGATGGTCTTCTCAGTAACATGCAGGGCCATCAAGTTAGGATACCCTGCAGAATGTGCTTAAAACTGGTTCGCTGGGTATGGAGCAGTTGGATTGTCTTATATACAGACATCCTAGTTGTCGCCACTGTCATTGCACATCTTTTCATGAACAAAGAAAGTCTGCTCTGCTGCAGTGCCTACCTCTAAAATCGAGGAAGTGTCTATCATTAAATTTAATTTACCCTTTAATTGAAATAACATGCCTGTGTAACTGGCTACATACATTCGTATTCAGTCTGATGAAAGCACTGACACTCTCGTTATAAGTGACCCAGGAACCATTTCTCCATATTTTCCCTATGAAGACTTAATAAAAAGGAGATAGATAGCAAGGCTAAGACTGCGTAGATGTGGCTCTGTATGTCTCGTTCCTGATTCTTGTTAGTATCGTCGGGCCTATACCAGCGGTACCTTCTTACGGATGAGTCGGCCTTACATGTTATCTGTGAATAATAAACCTCCACCCGGATCAGGATGGCTACTTATCAACAATAGTATTTGTTTAACAGAAATCTGGTTCATCCTCTGGATTATTATCCAGTGGCTCCCCAGGATCTCCCTTTTTCTGCTAGCTAGCGCCGGACATTGACGCAATATAGGTATGTGCTGCCGACCCGACTTCCTCCAGGCATAGGTGTCATCCTTCAGACGACCCATCTTCTTTAGGTGATACTCGAAATTTTCATGACCTGTAGATAACGCTACCATCCATTTCAGTGTTCTTCGCCCTAAGCTTAGAACTTCTCTGTGAGTAGTGCCAATCGGCAACCTTCCACGGTTGACCATCTTCTCTAGTGTTCCTCCGTGCCCAGTTGCTAATTAGGTATTAGGTCCCTCAGCCAATTGCAGAAAATAATTCCTGACCATAGAGCTCCGAGGTTGACCCTTGCTTTGCTAGAAAGTCCGCCTTTTCGTTGACCTCAATCCCTGCGTGACGTCTCACCCAGAGCAGCGTCATCTGATTTGGAGATGAGCACTCATTGAGCTTATGAAAACATTCCAATGCCAGTGATGTATTGATATCTATAGTATAGTGCTATAGTATCGTTTTCGAGCATGGGTCTAAAGATTAATGTGTAGAGCAAAGTATAGAGCAAGCCTCCTCGAATATCATATTGCAACAAGGTAATTCTTTTACCTTTTATCCCTGACCTGAGTAAAAATACGCCGTCACCTTTATTTCATATCTTGACCTTTGGTATCACCGCATCATTCCCGTATACTACCGCTGTTAACTTCTGCTTATAGCCAAGCACTTTTAAATTTGTATTGACCACAAAAATCCAGAGTAGATAAGAAAGACCCACTCCCTGTATTGCAGCCATACAAGCACTTACCCTAACCTCAATTTAACGTCTCATGATTCGTTCACCTTCGTGGACGCCATGGTTAGTGCGTCAAAATATTGAGAACGGGATCCGACTCGTAGAAGAACAAAAATGTTTGTTTTTCACAGTCCATCCTCTCGTGATCGTCTGACAAACATCCAATAGTATAACTATCATGCAAAAGCTTCTCCAACAAAAATTGTCCTTCAGACACCGCGTTCAGCAATACTGCCTATCCATTCATGTAAACAATACAAATAGTTGTAAGAACCTACGCCCTAGGCCCTAATCGGTCCTTTTGCACCAAATATTTGTATTCGTGCTTGTTCGTTGTCAAACTTTACGGATAAAGTTTAATAGAACACCGGAAGTGTACTTTTAGTTGAAAATTAATTTCCAATTAAGTGTTCGATAACATTCTGCAATCTGTCCCAACAGCATACTTTTCCAACGTCGCTGCGCGATAACTTTTCCTTCAATAACTTCCTTCAAACATTCACTAAACATCACTAAAATCCCCAAGCGCTTAAGCAAACACTCACTAAAAAGCTGCTGTATTATCCTTAAGTAGTCTTCAACACTTCCTCAATCAAGCCGTGTTACTGTAATAAATTGCTGCTAAAAAGAAATTGCCAATAACCCATTTCAGCAACCCGTAAAACTTGCTGTCCTCATAAAATCATTGCCCACGGGAAGTGCCTGCCCATTGCCACCTCCATGTAGACTCGTTCCAGATGTTCTTTTGCTCTTCTTCGCCTTTTTCCTTTTTTTTTCATCACTTATTCATTCAAAATATATCCGCATTCGCTGATCCTAGAAGAATAATTTTAGTTATATTAAACGAGTCCTTGCTATGCAGGCAAGTACTTGGGGAAAAAAAAAACAGAACGGAAAAAGGAAGAAGGAAACATCAAATTTGACTCCGTGAAACGGGCTACTTCAAAAAAAAAAAAAAAAATTAAGAAAGCATTAAGGAAAAAAAAAGGGAATACATCGGGAAAGCAACCAGAAACCCTTAAATTGTAAATCCCAACCAAGAAGTTGAGAGATTTGCAGACTTTTGTTGATATCAAGGATAATATTATTAAATTAGTAAAGGACTGACGGAATTTGTAGTCCCATCCCCTTTGGCACTCTACAGACTCGTTCCATCTTTATTTTTTTTTTCAGTCTTCAGTCCTGCTGTGTTTTTCAAATTATGCCGTTCTCTTTATATTAAAACAGAATTAAAAAGTCGGAGAATTTTCCAAAGAAGCGCAAAGGAAGGCACCCCCGACACAATAAGGAAAACACACGACGAGGGAGGCCGAGATGATGGTTTTTAATATTTGAAAGACAACGAAAAGGAAATCGCAAGATGGTTATAAATATTTATATACGAAGTGATTTCGTTGGAGAGACTTTGATTTACTGCGATGAAATGTTAACCTTTTCAAGTGAAAAAAAAATGAAACAGAATTCCGCTCTTCAGATGAAAGTTGAATAAGTTTTCTTTTTTTTTCCCTTTTTTTTTGCAATACATGTGGTGCTGGGAATAAATCTTTCCTGGTTTTTTTTTGGCAGAATGTCTCGACTGATTTAGGTTCCTGAAACAATTGTCTGTAATTGGGTTCAGGTTTGTTTTTGCGGAAAATTGTAAACTTAATTGCTTACTGCCAAAGTTTTTAATTTACGAACGATGAGTGTGCGAGTAATTTTGAAGTTGTTGTGATTGGAACTACATACATATGTACACATTATTTATTGCAAATTTTTCATTTTAGATTCAATAGATTCAGGATTCAATTCTACTAAATTTATGACACTTTCCAAGGCATCTATTCAAAGCAATGAATAGAAAGATGCATTAGGAGAAGGCTACATTTTCGCTGTGCTATTTTTTTTTCCACTAAAACCCTGCAAAATCATATACATATCTACCGGCTATGGATAGGCTATTATTCGGTTCAATATCATGTATTCTCAATCTATCCGTTGAACCAACAGGATCTTAATATAAAGCTCTGGAGGCGGTCAATGGTTAACAAGATCGCCGAAATCGTATACAAACCATCTAGCTGCAGATGGCGTTCACCGGTTTGTCGAACAGTTCTTTGATGTCTTGGAAAAAGTATCCTTCCAGGAATATCTTTCTTAGGTTGCATAGGCTTGGGTAATGATACAGGAAGTGGGTAGAATCGTCTTGGACATCCTCATCACTACATCCTCTACAAAGATCTTCATTGGTCAATCGTAGTTTCTTCATGTTGTACCGCAGAGTGTTATGCCCCATGGTCACTCCTATGAGTGTCGATAATGAATTCCTTTCTTTTTGTAACAGTCTGTCGGTTCTTCGTTGAATAAATAGATACCAAATTTTTTTCGATGTAGCTAAGGGAACTCCATCTGTTATTTGCCGCTTCGTGCCTAAGTGTCTAAGGCGGGCTCCAGGTTCAGTGCCGAGCAAGTGGCTTCCCGCCCTCTCTGCAACTAGACTTTTGTACCTATTGCCAGCCTTGTTGTGCGACGTGGACTTCCTAATTTTGAGCGTGAAGTTGGCTATATCCAGAGCCGCGCTATTCTCATCCGTGAAAGACTTCGGATCAAGCTTTTTCATCCTCTTAATGAGCCTGGCAGCGTTTTGCCTGCTATTACATAAGGTCATCTTCCTGTGCCTATAAGAGTCCTTTCCCTTGTCGGATGGATGATCTAGTCCCAAGCCATTACCGTCTACCGTGACTACCGTCGCAAAGCTATTTACGGATTAGTCTACGCTATGATCCACGAGGCTGCAGTCGCCTAGTTGACACGTGAAAAGGTATGGCTTGTCACGTCATAAGCATCAGTCTCCTCCTTGTCCGGCAATTTGCCTTTCCCCCTTTTTTTCCCACTAAACCGGCTTTCAGCTCCGAGGTGGCAGACACCTTATGTCCTGAGTAGCTATGATCGTCATGGAGCCTCCTCCGTTTCCTCTCTCCCGCGGAACCATATTTTACCCCCGATGTGGAAGACACGATCACCTATTATCTTGAGTAGCTATGGCTTGTCAAAGACTTGGGTGCTCCTATCAGTCCGTCTGCGCTCTCGCCGCAATTGCGGTTCTCCCAAAAGTGCTAACAAATGCCTCACTCTCCGTTGAGGACAGCCGCTGCAGATAGGCTCGTGCGTCATGAAGCCTTGTCCCACTTCTTAGTCCCTAGTTTCTTTACTGTCAAATTAGCATTCCTAGATCTTTTGTATAAAGTTGACATGTTAGAGAAGGATAAACTGGCGATAGAGCAGGAGGTATCGCAAGATTCTATGAGAAGTTTCTTCAATCTCCTCTCGATTGTCCCAATTCTTTCCTCATCCGAAGCATCGAGAAGCATAGCTTCACCTCCCACTACCTGATCGGTTCTTATAGAGCTTGGAGTGCCCGATCATTCCACACTATTCGCTTTCTTTTTTGTAGAGGTTTGGTTTGGTTTATTCATTTCCTCTTCATCACATATGGACGGTCCTAGGAGATTAACTGAACTTTCACTCTGGTTCCCTTTATCTGGAAGCTTTATCCTCTCTAAATATACCTTATTCTCCTAGATATAGTTTTCGTCGAGTTGATAGAGCTTGGCAGGTGGATAGGAGGTGAAGAATAGTCTCTTCTTCTTTCTCTTCCATACAGCTTCTGCAGAAATCGTTTGCAGGGAGACCCAATGATCAGGGCATACATCCAAATTATGCAGTGTCCCGCAATGATACCTACTATTGTGCTGTTGAGGGATCTCTTTAGTTTTATTAGATTGTTGAGGCGCTAGAGATTCAGCTTGGCCGGGATCTATTTCGTAAAAGAGAACGTGGTAGCGTTTATTGCATTTTGTTCTATTAAGAGTTTGCACGTAGAGAAGGCCATGTAGAGATTTCCCTTCTGCTGTAAAATCGACAGAGTTGTGCCATGGGTCATTGAGTCACAACCAAATAATTACTACTTTAAAGATCTTTTGGGCCGTGCGCAGTTACAAACCATACACATTACCAGGGTTAGATGTTATCATTCCGGGTGAGCTTCAGCAATCAGAAGTCATAGCCAAAGGTGCAGGCTTAAAGCCATCATGTCTGATTGTTTGAATCTGGTCTACATTTCCAAACAACGGACCGAGTTTGAAGTTATCTTTATACCCAAAGCAGGAACATGCTCGCACGTGGAACCAAAGTATCTCCGATCTATTAGCATATCGTCCTTTTTATTGAAAGCACTAGAAAGACTGATTGAAAGACGAAAGACAAAACGCCAGAGCATCATCCCATATATGCTCTCTGCGTCACAACATGCGTACTATAAAGTTATACTCGTTAGTGCGCATCATTGAAAAATGACTGAGCATCAAGGGGAATTTATCATAGCCACGAAGGGATCTTATAGAATGTCATATCTACATCAATCATAGATGCACTTTCAAGCCTGAAAGTCAGTTCTTCGCTTGAAGTATTGATCAATCAATTGGTCACACGCAGGATTATCAATTCGCAGCAGGGTGACGATGCATCGGTTAGAAGACTTGTTAGTTACGGAAATCCTCATTACGTTCTGTCCCCTCTTCTGTGGAATCTAGTGGTCAACGGGCTGCTATTGGAAAGGACTGGATGCAGACGTGTTGCCTATGCAGATGATATTACTATCGCCGCCTCCGGAAAACACCCTGATACTCTCAGGGAAATACCCCAATGTGATCTCCACGGGTTTACCACATGGGCCTCAAAGTGCAGACCTGTGGTTAACCCCCACAAAACAGAATTTGTCCTTTTTACAAAGAAATATAAAGTTCCCCTTATTGACTGTCTCTCTTTTATAGATAATACAAAACACTTAGGTCTCATTTTGTATAAGACGCTAAATCTGCTTGAATGTGTAACGAAAGCAATTGTAGGTCTATACTTCATATCATACCCCAGATGTAGGTGTCCGTTATCAGGACTATACTACTGTAGGGCGTGATCGTCTGATGATCGGCTCTAAATGGGGCTAGTCACCTTAATCTCCTATCTAAGGTGCAAAGATCTGCATGTACATATATGCATGAGTAGTGCACTGAGAACTTCTCCCTCAGCACCGCTGGACATTATGCTCCACCTGGTTCCCTTAGATATTCTTGGCTGCGATTGCGGCTATCCGACTCAAAGCCACCTCACAGTAGTCCAGATGTCATAAGGCCCACTCCTCGGTCTTTGATCTCATCAATTTTACCTCAGAAGACACCGACTATACCCCGCCCTATTATTTGACCGAAACTTCCGTACGAGTATCCCTAACCGAAGAGAATGGGTCACTGCTCACTCTCCTGAAAACATTTCAGTCCGCTTCTGCAAGGACGGCTCCAAGACTGATGAGGGTGTGGGTTATGGTGTATGCTTCGATATCTTTTCTGCCTCCCAGATCATTGTAGCGTTTTTCAAGCGGAAATCATGGCGATCAAGGAAGCCTTCTCTTGGCTGAAATGTAATGCAATATCTGTCAGGGATATTAGCATTTTCAGTGACAATTAAATTTCTAGAATCATGCTCTTTCATTTCAAATGTCGTTTTAAACTGCCATTTGTCTTTTCTGGAGGTGACTGAGCAATTCAACATTCACCTTTGCTGAGTGTCAAGGTACAGAGACATTGCAAGGAATTGCAAGGCAGACGAGTTCGTCAGAATATTGCATCTAGGAACCCACTTATTTGACAACTTAGACGAACTGGCATCAGTGAGCGTCACGAGCCTCCTTCACTTTATCCGAAGCTCCGGTTGGTTTTAATTAGTCCCGGGTAACTAAATGGTGCAAACCATCTCAATGCCATCTCAATGGACCTTCATTAGTCTAAGTATGTCTGCACACTGTTGGCGCCGTGGCTTAAGTGGTTAGTGCGTTGAATTACAGAGCGAGGGGTTCGAGGTTCAATCCCTAGACAACACCTAAAATTTCTTTCACGGCGAGCGTCTGACAAACATTCAAGAGTATAAATGTCATGAAAAAGCTTCTCAAAATAACAAATCGCCTCTCGGGCACGGCGTTAAACAATAGCCACTTCCATTCGTGCAAAGAGTATAACATGCACAACATGAATGGTTGTGAGAAGCAAGGCCCTGGGTCCCATGGACCTGTCCCGCCAAATATCTGCTTTTTTTTCGGAGAGAGAAATGTCACGTTCATTCTTTCCAATCAAACAACAGTCCTTCTTTTATATCTCAAAAGCAAAACTAGATCAACAGAAGTAAAATAATTGTCAATAGTTAGATTTCTGCTGGCATTGAGATATCCTTTTATCAAATATATAACCACAGCGAATGCACGATCATGGGGAGCGATTGTTTGTTGAGACAAACGGTGATTAACCATAGTTTTAACCAAAATTTTTGATGGTTTTGATGGCCTTTATTGCCGAAACTTCCATCGGCCGCGAAAACTTTTAAGCTGTTCGTCTATAGTTTCATTTTCATCTAATTGGTATATCATAGTCGAATTCCGGTTTGAACTGGTCGAAGATGTGAAAGAGATCGTTTTCCACGTGGCTGCGAATGACGAGAAATCACGCAGCATCATCAAAACGTATAAATGTTCTATATGTGTACGATAATGTACGATATCCAAATCTATCGTAGCTCATTGCGGTACAAAGAAAGATATGACCTTCCTCAACACTCCCTAGCGAAACCAGATCACAATGCCCATCTCTCATTGCACCAATATACAACAAACCGCCAAGATATGCATCGAATTCAGATAAAGTCCAAGGTTTCCATTGACGATTCTCGTTCAGAACGCTGTCACGTTCGTCCATTTTATGATTTTGTTTTTCAAATTCGATGTGAATATCTTGTCAAAGAGGTTTATGATCGAGTCGTTCTTCAAAGAAGGCAGAGTACCAGGCTTCCTGACTGGTCGAAATACGTTGATTGCAGGCATTCGAGCAGTTGTTAAATTTACAACTGGTTCTCTGTTCGAAATTCTTCCACTAGGCGCACAATACTGATTGACACCAGACTTTGTATTTTCATTTTCATCTTCATCAAAACTTTTATCCTCTTCATCTTCATCATTTTCAAGCTTAGTATTATCTTCGTCAAAACGTTAAACGTTAAAAATGGTTTCAGCACAAAATTTGTAGTGATAGCAGAAGATCACATTTTTCAAAACTTGTCAGAAGAAAATTATTCGATTTCAAAGTTGCGTTTTTTTCCAGACCGGTGTTATCAGATAAATCCAGAAAATGAAAGAGATTATTGGCATCTGTATTGTTTACCGAACAATTATTAAAGCCTGTCTACTGTCATGATAAATTCAAAACATGTACATCAAAGGATGTGTCCTGTGGAAATCGGAGCCGATTGTTAAAATTCAACTTTGTGACAACTAAATACAGTGTATGTCAGTTTTCTAATAATTCCTGACTTGTCTTGAATATATGTATGTAGGTACCTACCCAACCTATTTACTTTCTGAAAATGTATGATATGTACTTAATTGAACTTCTGTAGACGACTGGAGCGGCTTTCAATTCTTGCACTGAATACCAAAAATTTCATTTCGTTTTCCTCTCGACAGAAGTATCTCTATGACAGTTTGTTTATTTAGAAAACTTCATTTGATACAATATGTATGTATATCTATGTATATATGGATGTACGTACCTCCCAGAAGTATCAAAGCATTCTAGGCCAATTCATCAATGAGTTATTGCATTCTATCTGACACACCAACGTTTCTTTGTGTGTTTGCCCAATGGTCCTTCCTTCTTCTGTTTTGAAAATCAAAATTCATTTCGTTTGATTAGAAATTTGATATACACACCATATACATAGTTTGTAAGTATGTAAGCTCTTCTTGTGATTATTTGCCTAACAATTCTAAAAACCAATGCCTTAAATGCATACCTTTGTAATGCGTAGACAAATATCAGTTGTAAATATAATATTCTTGTATGTAATTATAAAATTGCCTCTCAGATATAACATTTCCATTTGAGCTGTATTCGAGTAAAGGGGTGTTGTTACTGTATTCGATAAAGGAGTAGCAATCCCAATGGCATTACTATCAAAAATACCAAAAACTGAACATTTTACATGAGTTCTCTAAACTGGCAACGTGGGCTTGCAGCAGCGGACAATTGGGGACACTCAAAACCATTTTTATGATTCCCGGAAGTACCCATTTTAGGTTTATGGTGCATGCCATTTAGAGTTCAGGTGACGGCATGTACATAGTTTATGTGCGTTAGTTTCGAGTAATTACAATGATTATTCCCCTACTAAGCAACTTTGTGTGACTTCAGTGTGAGTACAAAACAACTTACAAGTTTATAGTCGTATACTCGCTCCATATAATTGCAGATATTTTTATCTGTCATATATGCCACCCATATTCCTCTTGTCCGGAAAAGGTTTAGTGTAGTCAATGCACTGAGAAAAATTATTTGGTTATTGGTATCGAGGAAAATAACATCTGGAGAAGATGAAACGGATTTATCTTTTACTATAGGTTTGGTTAGGTAGGCAGAACTTTAAATGTGAAATGAATCCTCATGGACTTCCGGTTTCGCAGCCACTGTAGAAGTTTTCTTCAGTTAGACCTACATTTTTCAAGTTGTACCACAGAGTTTATACCCGGTTTCACTCCTACAAACGTACACGTATGCAGGCCGAAGCATGCCTGAAAAGCTGATATTCCTTGGTAGTAAACTTTTTTTTAAAATTTTTAAAGGTTCAGTACGGCCTTGAGCATTGCTAAGGTGTCGTTATAGACGCAGATACTCCGATCCATTCACCTACCTTTATATATCTTACAATAAATATATCCCATGGGTATTGGGATAGCATATGTAAGTCTTCGCTGTGAAGAAAGATGGAGAGTCTTATGTTGTCATCTTCCACAAAGGTATCAGCCGCAAAGCATAGGTTGGTTTTCAGACCATCCTTGTGAATACATTTCGGGTTAAGATTCTGGTCGAAGACAGACCGCAACGGAAGGAAAACTGATTTAAGTCATAGGATAGGTAAGTGTTGCACAAGTTGTTTTCAACTGATGATACATCTAGCAGCGCTCCTTTCAAAGCCTTATATTCAGATAAGATACACCATACAGATCGATGCTAAGCCACACGTCTTCCTAGAAGCACCAAAAAGCTAAAAGAGTCTTTGATGTTTTGATTTGACCTTGTTGTATTGTTGTTCTCTCTGCTATGCTTGAATCCCTGCTGAGCAGGCACAACCACCCAACCGAACTGACCTTATTGCGGTCAGGCAATACTTAGAAAATTACTACATCTTAGAAAATTATCCTGTTGAAAGTATTGACTAAAAAACCTAGTCATGTTTAAAGCAATTATACAGGGAGTCACAACGGAGCAGAGAGTACGTCCTCATACACCTGAGCGTTCGTCAGGACATAAGAATGTATGTCAGAGCTAATCTCTTAAGAATTGGCAGGAACTGTCTAACTGATTATATTCCAACGGGACAAGCGACTAGAACCTATCAAATGTGGTCATAGCGTCTGATCCGATAACGTGTGAACGGACTGAGTTTTTGTATTTTTTTTTTAATCTGTATATGTAGCAGTTTTGACAAACGAAATACATACATATATTCTGTTTCGATCTAAAAAGATTCCATTTCAGCTCATAATTTGACTTGATTAGAAGTTATTTGCTTTCGTACTTCTGCAGACGATGTAGATCAGATCTTGTAAACTAGCACGTCACTACGAAACATCTGTTAAGGAATTGACTCAGATTTTGAACAGCATTCTTAATTTTCTGTCTCGATAACAGTTTAGGTGGAGTTAAGTCGAATAGAAATACAAATATTTGACGCAGCAGGTCCTTGGGACTCAGGGCCTAGCTTCTCACAACCATTCGCGTTTTAATATTCTTTACACGAATAGAAGGGGCCTACTGTTTAATGCCGTGTCTGAAGGGTGATTTTTGTGTTAAAAAGTTTTTTTCATTGAAGTTTTACTCTCGGATGTTTGTCAAACGTTCCCGGAAGGTGGGGCCTCTGGGACTTAAACCTTGAACCTCCAATTCAGCAGTCCGACGCACTAACTACTGCGCCGCGGCAATTACTCCTGCTTTTTAACTTAGTCAGAGATTCCGGAATTCCCATAATAGGAGTGGGGAGACGACACCGTCGCAATGTGTGGATGTGTTCCGTGTTCCGTATTTTATAAGGACAATATATGTATGTACTATTAATTCTAGACCTTTCAAGACCCTGGAAACAAGATTTATGTTTTTTTTTTTTCTGTAAAAAAGGTGAAAAGCATCGAAAGACTGTATATGGGACTTCTAAAACCACAACAAAATTCTGGTCCCTGGTCCCAACAGTACCACTGTAAGCATTTCATCTTGAGGAGGACTTCAGCCGCAGCTTTTCCTCTTTTTCACACGTGTTTGTCGATCTGTCTGGAAAACTCCTGTAGGGTGTTGTTCTGTGTCAGTGATGTACTTCTAGTCTAGTTCGTTAGTTTTGTTTCTGTTCGCTTTCTCTTCTTTCCAGTTCTAGTCTCCTCAACTCTTGACGTACAGCTTTGGCATTAAAGTTCACTGCGTTCCAATTATTTTTCGATTCTAGCATGGAATGCACAAAATTCTCTAAAATTGGTGTTTCTCCCAATACGATTTGTAGTGCTTCTCTTTGTAACTGAAATCGTGGACAGTGAAAGAATATGCTTCACGTCTTCGGAGGTATCACTGCACGATGTACAAGTGACGGAGTCATCGTTCTTGAATTAATACAAATTTTACCGGAAACAGCCATGTCCTGTAAGCAGTTGCGTTAAGTACAAGTTAACTGCACCATGTCTGCTGTTTATCCAAGTCTCTATAATCGGGATAAGGCGGTAAGTCCAACGGCCCTTAAAAGAAAGGCTCCAGCGTTGCACAATCCATTGTGCTTCTTTCTGTTGTGTCGGCTACACTATAAGTTAGTCGCCTCTTCTGTCTGCTCTCTAAAACCTTTTCCTGGAATTCTTCCCCCAGTATATCGATAGGTAACATTCCTGCATCTCTTAATGCGTAAGTATAGTCGTTTTATAGTCGGATGTGTCTACTTAGACTACAAGCAGTCTACGACTATATCTTGGCTCTCTTAATAATCCGCGCAATGGGTACCTCCCACACGAGAGGATATGTTGTTTACGTACTACAGATGTTCTTTAAATGTAAACCTTGATTCAATCATGATGCCAAAGTATTTAATAGCTGGTTCGGATACTATGCCATGCCCAACTACTACGAGCGTGATGGTTTCTCGTTGATTTCTACTTGTAAGTAGGACCGATTCGGTCTTACGTTCAGTTGGGTGAGGCCAGCTGATGTTATCCAACGTCGAACAATTGAAATGGTTTTATTGCTAATTTGAACAACTTCTTCCAGTAGTTTTGCAGTTAAGACGATAACGATGTCGTCCGACGATTTCAGCTTCGCTTGGTATTTCAAGACGAAATATGCCATCGTACATGAAGTTCCATAGTATTGGTCCTAGGACCGAGCCCTGTGTGACTCCTCCAGTGACTGCGCACTCCTTCACACCATCATCTGTTTCATAAAGCAACAATCTTTGTCGGAAATGGATTTTCTCATGGAAATGGTATTCTCATATTTCGAAGCTCTTCAAGGATATGTTGATCACAGTGTTGAACGCGTTCTTAACGTCCAGATTTATGACGCAACAATACAGCTTTGCGTCCCAGTCCAGGGGCTTTTTTATTTCCAAACCTATTGCATGCCTCAAGAATCTCTTGTAGAGTTATCCTAGGAATTTTTTTTGAGTTTCTGTACATAACTCATCTTCCAGAGAAATTTCTTGCTCCAATACTATCGTGGATGCGGTTTTGGAGCTCCAAAAATTGTCAATATTTTTCCAGTTGATACGCTCTTCCCCAGAGGTTTTCACGTGCTTCATTGGATAGCTTGGCACACCTCCGGCGTTTGGTGGTATTTATTGGCATTTTCAGCTCTTTTCGGGTTACCTTATATCGTTGGTGGAGTTTAGTGAAATTGTCTCGTCCTGTGCTGCGTTGGAAACAAGACTTATGAGTTCACAGATACGTAGACCTTCGCAACAAGCAACAATTATTAAGAACTCAGCCTTTTTTTGTTGGCCGCTCCCCGTTCCTCGTGATTTAAACATAGAAGTTATTCAACAAGTGACGCTTGGAGGTCACATCCTGCGGGTTACACTCTGTTTAAGTCAGAACTTAGAGTTGTAACCTCAGGGGTCGAGGCCTCTCATCTTCATCGTTCACAGCCCATCATCATGGCATTATACGATCGGATGATCTTAAGATTTTGACTTCTTGATCCTCTCCTACCTACCGCTTTTCTTTCATCTTCAAGAAAACGATTACAACGGGTTCGTAAATATGTATCATACGTTCAGTGTTGATATCGTGTTTAGCACTTTGACAGACTAGAGGAATATAGTTCCTTCCGTATGGAGGCATAATAACGCGTCCCTTTTCGCGGAATCCCAATTTCAGACATCGCTTCGAAGAGTTCTTAGAAATTATGTTCTTACAAGACATAGACATATGACTAGTCCCAGTCCTTAAATATGATTTAAGCCACCACATTTGGTTGTTAATCATAGACTGGACCTAAGCTTTCTTCTTATCCTGCATCCACGTTGTATGATGCACATTCAGAAGTTTAACCTATTATAAGATCCAAAATGCTTGTGCTCCATACAATAAATGATTTCAATACAAAACCAATTCCTTGGAAACTTCTGGGTATAGATTGAGTCCGTCCTTGTAGTTTTTAGCTACTCCAGGCTTGCTTAGATCGTACATACATATGTCTTGAGTCTTCTCTTAATGGCATTTCCTCTGACAGTCATTAGATCCGCCAAACGTAAACACATCAGTATGATATGAGCAAGTTGGTTGGCGCGGTTGCTTCAACAATCTAATGAAAGCCATGTTGTTTGGGAGATACTAGTTTGGGGGAAACTTAGTACCACTACTGCAGTATGGCTCCTGTAAAATTGCTAATTTGGAATCTGTTGTCTGATATTCTGTCATGGAAGCTGTAGAATCTTTCCGACTAAACCGCTGACAATAGTTTCCATTCTGATTTCGGAATTCAAGTCCCTGATATTGTAGTATCCTGAACGGATTAAATCCTCTTTAATCCACTTTAGGCTCTTCGGGCTAAGGACGTTAGCTCTTTTTAATCATGTAAGAAATGGTGCTTCTGTTTGTATGAGTTTGTACCCCAACCTGTACAGCCTTTTGTGACAACTGTAATAAATTTTGCACCTTATCTTCTCTACCGCGGTAATGAACATTTGCTTTATACCTGCTTTGAGAAAACAATTTTTAAGTTTATCACGAGACCAAAGTTCGTAAGTTACCACTGAACCAAGGTATGCACTCTCATACCGAGTCGTGTCGTCAATTGGAGTTTATTTTCCTTCGCCTTGGCTATCGTTGACCTTCCCAAATCTCCTTGTCAATCCAAGCACAAAGTATAAATTACACACTCGACTTGTAATCTGTACAAAGTTGTAAAAGTTTATAAAATTCTAATTTCTTTAAGTGTACACTTCACTAAAGAACCTAAAGAACCTAAGGAGAAAGCTCATAATAAAAACCCTTTCCCATGTAAAGAGCGTTTTATGTTTAAAAGTTTTACACGTTCCAATGGGTATGAATGACAGGAGCATTGGGCCTAGCTTTGGGGAAATGTGATTGTGGCTTACCTCAGAGCATACCTTCAAAAACACACATTTACACTGAGAAACTATATTTACCTGAAGTTGAGTGTGTCCTTTCGTATTAATTGCTAAAGTCCTCCCACACCCAAAAACCATCCCCATTCGTTTAAGGAGCGCATTTCATGGAACTACAGTCCTTACACAAATACACACATTTATACGAATGACACTCCTTAATTAAAGTGATTTCCATTGCCGTCTCGCATACGATAAGAACAGACAGACTAACGTACATACATAGGAGGAGTCATTCCATTCCAAGTACTTACGTCTCCGCCAGGTGCGACTTTGATCCTCTGGGCAAAGCTATTTTCAGAGATTTATCCGGATTATCCCTGGTTGAGTGTCAAAGCATTTTCTGCCCATATACTCGTATCTGTGTCCAACTCCCCCGGGTTCATACGAATTTATTTCGTTTTGTGTATTTCATTGAGTGGGTGGCGGCGAGGTAAGTGTTTAAAAAAAATAAAAATAAAAACACGACAAGTATTTAATTTTCCAAATCATATGTTTTTATATGTACGAGTGTGTACTACCTAGGCGCCGAATTAAAAGGAAATAATAAAGAGATATCCTTAAAGGATCGAACAGTAAACTTTAATGTGCGAAATTTGAGAGCAATGACCAGGAGGAGATGTACAAGCACACAATATGGTTCAAAATGTCATAAATGTGATGGTAGACTAAGATTTCACATTTCCCATTCAATGGCATAAAGTTACGAGATTTTTCAGTTTTTAAACAACCGTTTTTTTTTTTTTTGTATCCTATGTCCTCACAGAGAGATAGCCTCGCCACTCATACGGTGACATATGAACTTTTTGGCAAACAGAAAGGACAATCTGTCGTATATATAAATGTATACATACATATATACATTTTTTTTTTCACTTTGGGGATGAGGATTTTTCACTGAAGGGATGAGACATTTGCAGAACCTTATCGAAACTTTTTCTGCTGGTACATGTGCCGTTGAAGTTGGGTGTTCAAGACATTTGAACATTTTTAAACTGGTGGCCGGGGATGTATAGGGGCGGCCAGTCAGCTGCGGGGGAATACACACACACACGGGATGGTGCAATTTAAATGGAATCAAAATAGCCACAAAAGTGCCATAAAATTATCAGAATTTCAAATAATAAAAACGATGTCGTATAATTTTTTATGTAGTGAACATGTGTTCTTGACACTAAAGGTTATGGTCTTGTGGGAGGTTTTTTTATTACGCTTTTCCGTAAATTACCGGAAGCATATGTCAGCATTAAATAGCTGAACCTGAATTTACTTTAGCTGTATTTAATTTGGTATGATATTGCGATTTATAGGACATTGCTAATTTTGGGTACTTTAAAATTAGAAGACTGGATTGGTCTATAAAAGATGTTTATTTCGACTTGGAATGGTATAGACATGATGATGGAATGGCAATGAAGAAGCTTTAATGTGTTGGTGATGTCCTTACAAGTACCTATCATAAGCAGAATACTTAATATTTTTAATTTTCTGATTAAAAGTTGTGGCATGTTAGAGAACAAAGGTTTTGGTTGACCTACTGACAAATACTAGTTTCAATCGTAGAGGGTTGTGTCAGGGCCAACGCAGAAAAAGCAAGATCACCTACTTATGGGTATTAAATTGATTGAGAAGCACGCCCAAGTCAATGGCGATACAGTGAATGGTGAACTATCTTATTATAGCCCCCCGCCGCGTCTTTAGATGTTTCGCCTCCTTTTGCAATTGATTATTATTCATCGGGTTCGAACCCAAACAAAAGAAGTGGCAGCACTATTGAAAGTTTCATGAAGATTTTTGTACGACTGTTGGAAAAGAAGAAGTAAAACTGATCCTTACTGCATTGTAGAACGAGAGATGTCGCTTTGCGAGCTATCTCGGTCATGGTGAAAGCAATACCAACCGCGGAGCTAAATTGTGACTTAAATCTGAATCTGCGCATCACTCGTCGTTTCTGGGTTGCAAACTACGATGTATCAGAGGAGAATCGAATGCTGGCTTATGACTTGTGGGACTTGTGGGAGAAAGTGCAGTTGGAGATACCACCAATAATATGCGATGAGGTCATGGGCGATGTGATTCATCCAGAATTTTGCATCCAAAAAGCTGCCACGGCGGGATTTGTTCCAATTTTAAAAGACGAGGCGACACTAGTGCCGAGTATATTGAATCAGTTACTTGAGATTTGTCACGATAAGCTGACAATGGTTCCACCAAAACCTGACCAACTCTTCAGAGAAAACGAACCCGGCACTGATTAGTGGCTTCCTAGGAGGAGAGTTGCCATAGCTATTTCGCAGACTGCCCAGTTTTTCACACTTGACGATGTGAATAGTTTGATGCAGTACATGGTGTCGCACAGACTTGGAGATCGTGAAAGAAAGATATGTTGGCTGAGTCGCGCACCATAGTAGATCTGCACGGAAAGGAAACCATTGTCGATTTGCTACCTGGATTGACAGGCATTTAGACTAGGACGACAAGTGAATTTAGCCGATTGTAAAGCGCTCTGTCCACACCATCGCAACATGTGCAGGAAGTCGTGGCAAACTGCTTCACTTGATGTCGCCTCTTTGAGCCGTACGTTGCATCTGCAGAGCTACTTGGCGTCATGACTTTCTGTGCACCAAAACAACTGTCCTCGTGTTTGTCGAGCATTGAGCCGAAGAGCAGGATGCTAGCGCTGATGCATTGAAAGTCATCAGATCAGTCATCAAAAATCCAGAAATTCAAGCTATTGTTTCAGTGCTGTTGAAGGCGTTGGAAGATAGGGATTTTCCATGTCTGTTTATCTGCACAGCTTGCTGCAAACTAAGTTCGTAAATTTTATCGAAGCTCCCTCTCTGGCCTTGATTATGTCGGTGGTTCAAAGAGCGTTCATGGATCGTTCAACAGAAACTAGAAAAATGGTAGCGCAAATCATCAGAAATATGTACTCGCTGACAGATTAAAAGGATTTAACTCCATACTTACCTAGCATCATCCCTGAATTGAAGACTTCTCTGCTGGATCCAGGGCCAGAGGTTCGTGCAATTTCAGCACTTTGGGAGTTATGGTGCGCGGTATGGGCGAGTCATCATTTGAAGATTTCCTGGCATGGCTGATGCAGATGCTAACCTCCGAATTGAGTAGCGTTGATCGTAGTAGCGCAGTTCAAGATTTGTCTGAAGTTGTCGGGGTTTGGATGTGGAGAAGTTCCACATCGCCACCGCAGAGCGAACACATATTGCACCGCATGTGCCGGACGGTTACTTAACAATCACACCAATTCTGGAAGCTTCAGCCGATGAGAATAAATACATGGGTGGCACTGCGCTAAAGGCCGCCAAAGAATTGTAAAATTGTAAAGTGAGTCACCAGTGACACTCTTGCTGCCTGAATTAGAGAAAGGTCTGTCTGTCGATGACAACTGGCGCATTCGATTCAGTTCGGTCCAGTTGTTGATTTGCTTTATCGTATTTCCGATGTTTCAGATAAGTGACCAATGAAACAGCCAGTGAGGATACTAAAGGTTGTTATCGAACTCATAGAGTATTGTAATTCTGGCGAAATGGGATTAGAATACAGTCTCGGGCAGCAGCAAATGCAATATACGAGGAAACCATCTTCTAGACTTTCTACTATCGTTATGGTTATGGCAAGAAGAATGGAGGTGATTGACTTGACGTTATTTAACCGATACTTCAAGACGATTACAAACTGGAGAGTTCTGCCGGAGGTGTCCCAATCGGATCTTAAGTATCTACATTGCCATCCAAATCAAATGCGAAGCCATTACTTTGCAGTAGAGGAGGAATCCGAGAAAAACTAACTGGGTACGCTTTAGAGAAGAACCTCATGTATGTAGATCGCCACTTTTCTAGTGGAACACAGATCTGCAAGGACTAAGAAAGGAAGCCAGAAAACTTCTGAATCGGTTAATTAAGACAAATTTAGATG
Source organism: Xylota sylvarum (assembly GCA_905220385.1). NCBI lineage: Eukaryota > Metazoa > Arthropoda > Insecta > Diptera > Syrphidae > Xylota > Xylota sylvarum. Next base: position 62,627,827 of record LR999958.1, on the reverse strand, counting down.
GGAACTAAAGCCTTTGCCGAGCCAAACAAAAGTGTTTCCTATAAAAATTTCTTGTGAAAAGATCGAGACTCTAGGTGAAACCAGTAGGTTAGTTAAAGTTCTTAAAAGAGACAAGTCAATCAAACCGAAATCACTTAGAAAATCTGACGGTACCTATACTGAAACTAAAGCTGTAGCATCTTTTGGTAGCTTCAGATCACCTGGTACCTAGGAGTGTACCCAGCCTTGCTGGAACAGGATATACTCGTAAAGCAGTTCCTGCCAACTCTGAGAAAGTCTTTATTCCGTGTCTGGCACTGGCATATATTCCTATACCTTGGGGTACGGTTCAAGTGGCTTTTATAATAAAAATTGGTAGAAATGACTACTCCTTCGCTAAAAGTTTCAGACCTATAAGTCTGTCAAGATTCACGTGAGTAGGTCTGCATTTAGGTTGCACCCTCTATGTAAGAAGCAACATGCATACCAGCATCCTGTGTGACTGGGGAGTCGGACAGAATCCCAAAAACCCAAAATCCTGAAATTTTGGTTTTTGGGATTGTGACCCCAACCCTGTGTGATTGCGCTTGAAAATCTGGTTGCAAGCATTGACTGCGCACTCCATAGAAAAGAATACGTTATGGGCATAGAGGGAGCTTTCGACAATGCATGTGTGATTCTGCTAGACAGCATGGGGTAGATGAGACTTTAGTATTGTGGAGCAGAGCAATGCTGATGAATAGAACTTTGGTTGTAGATGCAGACTGTGGCCGCCATGTTATGGCAGGTGTAAACAGAGGCTGCCCACAAGGTGGCGTTCTATCTCCACTTCCATGGTACATGATAGTTAACTTTTTTTTGTATACTGTCAATAGTTCAAACGTCTACGCTCAGGCATACGCGGATGATGTTGCCATAATTTCTGTTAATCCATGCATACAGACAGTCTGTGCTAACGCTCAGATAGCCCTAGACATGGTCCAGGAATAGTGCACTAAGAATGGCCTTCGCTCAGTCCTTTAAAAACTGAGGTTGTTCCCTTCGAGAGAAGCAGAATTATGGCGGGTCTGACTCAGCCAGTGATAAAAGGCATCACTATCCAAATCTCCGTAGAAGGGAAATATCTGGTAGTGATCCTGGATAAGAAACTTTGGGCAAAGCATGCATGAAAGAAACTCCAAAGAACGACCTGTCTCGGCTGGATAGGAGTTTTCCCGAATGCCACTGGCTCTGCTCTAAATGCTCTGCTAGGCTTACTTCCCCTTGATTATTTCATCATGGACTGTACTCTCAAAGAAATCTATCGTCTTAGACGGTATGGCTTTTGGTATCATCCGCACTGGAGTTCCAATGAACTTGCGTGACACTTATCCTACGATCCTGGTTGGATATGGATGAACGCCGTCTGATGTATTGGGTCTTCCTTGCCTCATGTGTAAGAGAATGGTAACAAGACTTGAATATCAGTGCTTATAAGACTGTAAACGTATAGCTTTAAGGTGCAAGTACATACAACCCAGTCGTGCACTTTATTTATTTCAAAGTTCGTGATTCAACAGTAGGCATCCTGGACTTTAACCTTACCTAATCTCTCTTGAAATTCTATGCAGAACTATGCATGTCTTTAAATCAAACGAATATTGGCTTGGGATAAACATATTAGCTTGTCTGTTCCGTCCAGTAATGGTGATAGTTTTGTATACATCCTGGCACCCAAATAAGACCCATATCTCCCTGCATTAATGCAACAATTTCACAAGACAGCATGTGGGTACTGTAAGTAAAGCCCAGCAACCCATCTTCAATTCTACGCATACTTGCCATGAATTCATATCCCAACATCGAACTTTTTTTCGTTCTTCTTGCTATATCACGAATTACACAATTCGCGGTTCAAACAGAATGTGTATTTGCTTTGGGGAATTCCATCTCAAATGAAAGACTGCCAATCGATTTCGATTGAGAATAGTTCAACTAAAAGCTGAGTAGATTTATGGTCTAAGTATGCTGCTAGATACTATGGAATTCGCGGCCAACGTAGTACCATCCTCTGTGGTATCAGAAAGACATAGGACCTGAAGTAACAACGAACAAAGATACACCTACATACCTATCTACACGAATTGGTCGACTTAATTGCTTTCCATGAAATCCAATGCTATGCAATGTAGTAAATACAAACTCGAATCCTGCACGAAGAACACAATCTACGAAGTCAACATTCTTCCTAATGGCCGGCCGGCAGGCCGGCAAGAGAAAGCCAAACCTGCTGTGAATTCAGCGGAAAATAATTCCTATTCCCGAGATCAAAGGTATCGTAAATAAAAATTCTCATCTACCCGAGAATTTGTAAACACGCTGGCATGCCATCGAGTCGGCCACCAAACTTAGGTGGAATGTGACTCCTCTGGGAAATCAAAATATAGACCTACCCTCAGAATTCTCCTCTATTAATTCATAAGGCATAACAAGATTAAACGACACTGCCGCCATTCGTTATCAGGCAGCCGTTTATCCTGACCTGACACATTAATATTTTCCTTAATAGAGAAAACGGGTGCGAAAATTCTAACTGCATACATCTTCGCCCGCACAGTCCGACAAGAATCCATTTAACCCATTCCTGGGACGCACTCCAGAGACTATCGTAGATCCTCAGAAGCAATGGACCGTTCTAGCACTTAACAGCTTTAGCTCATATGACTGTAAATTTAATTCTCTGCCTTTATTTTTTTTCTTCGCTTCCTTCGCCTTCCATAAACATTCTTTCAACAATGTCACTTTCCCGGTCGCTCCGGATGGTTCAACCGTTCCACCCATCCACCCCTGTGTTATCTACCACCCCATAGTATGTAGTTTGCCACAATTTTCTTCTTGAATTTTTCACTTGGAAGGAGTTCCACACCACTAACTCCACTCGGTCGTTCAAATCATTTTTCACTTTACTGGAAAATCCCCGCTCGAGTATTATGGTATAAAACATAAATATAACGGTTAATATACGATGTGTATAAGCACCTACACAGATTATAAATATTTTGTTATCTTTTCGCTTCCACTAAAGGACCCTGCGTCTTGAGTCTTGAGACGAGAGTAGTGGATATTATTGCCTCCTGAGAAAACTCCCTTCGCGCGGTCCTTTTATATTTGAAGCACCAACGGCAGCAGCAGGAGCAGTCAACTGACTGGCACGGCGGCGGCGGTGGCTTGCAAAGGATTTCGTTTCGTATGAGGTTGGTAATAGCTTTTGTGCAAACAATTTGCCTCTTCAACCTTGGAGAGTCGACAGCAGCCAGAAACCGCTGCTGTGGCCGTTGCTCCTGTTATGATGAAATTAATAGGAAATTTCGTTATGTAATATAATAACCGTGTCTCGGGAATGTAACTTTTGGCCTTACACGGACTTAATGTGATTGTCCGCGGGATAGAGGCGCGTGGCGGTATAACTGAAAGCTTTAGTTGTAGTAGCACAGTATCGTAGCATCATCGAAATAGAGGAAGGAGATCAGCAAACAGTTTAATCCTCTTTAAAACTCACTGAGAATCATGGCAGCCGAGTAGTGTTCCTTTCGGGGGATTTAGTTTCAAATTATTTTTTTTTTTAAAGGAAAACTCTTTTCGCGGAGTGAAAGCGAAAATATACTGGTTTCGGGGTGAATAGTCGAAAGCAATTTGATACATGATAATGTAAGGATTAGTGCTTCCTTAAAGGTAAGGATATCTTTTCGTATTTTTGGTCATATTATAATTGGATCTGAATAGATAAATCATGTGGGATGTGGGTTGTTTGGATGTGGCAGAAAATTTTATAGGAATCGTTAAAGCAATGTAGGATAGAAGGAAGATATCTCCAACTCCTCCAACACGTTTACGATAAGGCCACCGGATGCGTTATGCTAGATGAGAAAACGCAATAGATATCGAATAGGGAAAGGTTTTGGACAAGGAGACACTATTTCACCAAAGCTCCTTACAGCGGTCATGGAATACGCTTTCAAAACCTGCAATGAGACAACAAATGCATCAACATTGATGACAAATATATACCTAAGTCACCTTCGTTTTGCGGATGACATCGTTATCATAACTGGCAACCTCATCGATGCTAAACAGATACTAGACAAACTTGGATCAGTTTCCAAACGCATCGGTCTAGACATTAACTTCGGGAAAACAAAATTAATGACCAACCTGGTCCCCAGTGGAAATCGAGCAGGTTTTCGAATATAAATATCTTGGTCATGAAGTGAGAATAACGAGAGACAACCAAACCCGGGAAATCAAACGTGCGTCGTATCGGTCTAGGCTGGGCGGTGTTTGGTAAAATAAAAACATACAGAAAAGCTACAATCCGTCTGGAACGGATCGTATGATACCCTATCCTCCTCTCTATAAAGTGGGCATGGCCAAATTGCATATTGTACTCAAATATAGCTATAATGTCGAACGTTTGAGGATGTTACACGTAAAATTTTATCAAAATAGGTTTTTTGATGATAACGCCCCCAAAAAGTGGGCGTGCCCAAAACTTTTGTATGGGTGGATTGTAGGGAATCTGAATGCCTAAATATTTGGTCTTAACAAAAATTTTCGGTTTCAGATAATTTAGTGAAGTTATAAAAAAGTAGGCGTGGCAGTGGGCGGATGTAAAAAAATTTTACACTTGAATTGTATCTTTTTCTTGGAAGCCCAGGTATGAAATTTCAGCGTCCTAGTTAAAAATTTAAGGCCCAAAAATCGGTTTTGTGATGAAAACGCCCCCAAAAAGTGGGCGTGGCTAAAACTTTTGTATGGGTGGATTGTAGGGAATCTAAATGCCTAAATATTTGGTCTTAACAAAATTTTTCGGTTTCATATAATTTAGTGAAGTTATGAAAAAGTGGGCGTGGCAGTGGGCGGATTTCAAAAATTTTTACACTTGTACTGTATCTTTTTCTCAGAAGCCCAGATATGAAATTTCATCGTCCTAGCTCAAAATTTAAGGCCCAAAAAGCGGTGACATACGGACGGACGGACGGACGGTCATCGCTCAATCGATTTCGCTATTGATGCTGATCATGAATATATATACTTTATATTGTCTATCTCGATTATTTCTCTATGTTACAAACTATGTGTCAAACTTAATATACCCTTAGGATAGGGTATAAACAGACTGAAGAGCGACATAGCCATGCGGTTGAAAATATATACTGCCAGTAATCACCTACGGAGCTGAGACACTAATTCTAACAATACGTACCATTACCGAGCTAGAAGTAGCAGAAAGAGCGATGCTAGACATTAAGATTAAGATTAAGATTAACATATGAGGGGGGATCTAGTCACCCTATCACTGCGGCCACAGATGGGCCTATTGTGATATCCTCCAATTAGAGCTCACTCATGATACCCGAGTTGGTAATGAATCCTAGTATATCTTTCAGTGAGCTAGCAGATATGTCCTCTGCTTCTAGGTATAATTTCCCTAAGTGACGATGACGTGTTCTGATTAGACAGTTATAGTGACACAAAATGTGTTCTGCTGATTTTTCGTCGTCGTTGCACTTGCAGAATGTGTTGTCTTGAGTTATTCCCTTATTCATAAGGTGTTTTTTGACTTGACTGCATCCAGTTAGCAATCCTGTGATTATACGAATCTGACTTCTAGTTAGACCTAGAAGTTGTTTCGTTCTTGTTCATTTTTGGCTTGTCTGTTACCTTCAGTTTTCGTCCAGTAATGGTTAGCTTTATTTTTCAGCCAATTTTTATACCCTATCCTAAGGGTATATTAAGTTTGACACATAGTTTGTAACATAGAGAAATAATCGAGATAGACCCTATAAAGTATATATATTCGTGATCAGCATCAATAGCGAAATCGATTGAGCGATGACCGTCCGTCCGTCCGTATGTCACCGCTTTTTGGGCCTTAAATTTTGAGCTAGGACGATGAAATTTCATATCTGGGCTTCTGAGAAAAAGATACAGTACAAGTGTAAAAATTTTTGAAATCCGCCCACTGCCACGCCCACTTTTTCATAACTTCATTAAATTATATGAAACCGAAAAATTTTGTTAAGACCAAATATTTAGGCATTCAGACTCCCTACAATTCACTGGTACAAACGTTTTGGCCACGCCCACTTTTTGGGGGCGTTTTCATCATAAAACCGATTTTTGGGCCTTAAATTTTTAACTAGGATGCTGAAATTTCATATCTGGGCTTCTGACGAAAAGATACAGTGAAGAAGTGTACATTTTTTTAAATCCGCCCACTGCCACACCTACTTTTTTATAACTTCACTAAATTATATGAAACCGAAAAATTTTGTTAAGCCGAAATATTTAGGTATTCAGATTCCCTACAATTCACCCGTAGAACAGTTTTGGCCACGCCCACCTTTTGGGGGCGTTTTCATCACAAAACCGATTTTTGGGCCTTAAATTTTTAACTAGGACACTGAAATTTCATACCTGGGCTTCCAAGAAAAAGATACAATTCAAGTGTAAAATTTTTTTACATCCGGCCACTGCCACGCCTACTTTTTTATAACTTCACTAAATTATCTGAAACCGAAGAATTTTGTTAAGACCAAATATTTAGGCATTCAGATTCCCTACAATCCACCCATATAAAAGTTTTGGGCACGCCCACTTTTTGGGGGCGTTATCATCAAAAAACCTATTTTGATAAAATTTTACACGTAACATCCTCAAACGTTCGACATTATAGCTATATTTGAGTACAAAATGCAATTTGGCCACGCCCACTTTATAGAGAGGAGGATAGGGTATCATAAGATCCGTTCCAGACGGATTGTAGCTTTTCTGTATGTTTAATGCAGTGTTTCGCAGTGTTAATGGGTAGTCCAAACAATGGTCTTGGCATCATGAAGGTTGATCCCGATCATTTTCTGTATATCTGCCATTTCATTACCTGTATGTCCACTGTGTCCTGGCACCCAAATGAGATGAACTCTGTTTGTGCTGGCTAATGACATAAGTAGTTGAATGGTAAAAGTAGTTGATTTCAAAGCTGCGCATCTAGAGCTTTGCTGTCAGAGAGAAAAAAAATGTTCTTATTTATTATAGATCTGTTGATATTTTCTCTGAGACATAGTTCTATAGCAAAGATTTCCGCTTGAAATACGGAGTTACATTTGTCCATGCTTGTGTAGATGAATGTTTTTGTATTGACACTGTATACTCCAGCTCCAAATCCTTCATCTGTTTTTGATCCATCTGTGTACCATACAAGGGAATCTCTAGCAAATGTGGGTTTATTCTGTTCCCAGTTATGGCGGTCTGGGAATGTAACCTTGAAGTTATGGCTGAAGTTAAATTTTGGTAGACAGTTATCCGTTAAGGTGATTCCAAGTACATAGTTCATCTTCGCTTAATTCTGCGGCAATGTCTGGATGGATTAGCTTGGATCTGTTGTCATTTTCAGATATGAGCATAAAGGCGTTAGTCAGAGATTTTCTCTGTATCTGAAGATATAATGGTGGGAGATTAAAGATAACTTCCAGCGCTGCAGTAGAGTTTGTTCTCATAGCGCCCGTAGTGCGTACACAAGCTAGTCTTTGTTTATTGTGCCTGTCTTGTGTAGACCTCTGCTTCGTTTTTTGCCACCATACCGGTGCTGCATAAGTGACGATTGGTCTAGTTATGGCTGTGTAAAGCCACAATATAATTTTGGGATTTATACCCCAGCTCTTACTTATTAGACTTCTGCTGGTCCATAAGGAGATCCTGGCCTTGTCTATGGTTTTCGTGAGGTGAGAGTTCCAAGTGAGTTTTTCATCTAGAGTTAGGCTCAGGTGTTTGACTTCTTTTGAAAACTCTATTGCTTCACCAAACAGAGTGGGTTTTTGTAGTTTGGATTTATTTTTTTCTTTTTGTGAAAGCAACTATGGTGCTTTTTTTGGGATTGACGTTTAGGCCAACTTTTTGCACCAGTCAGCAACTAGTGCCCTCTGGAGGAATTCTGAGATTGTTTCATCGAATTTGCCTCTGATTAGAATCGCCGTAATTGCTGAGTATGTTTAGCAGTTCATTTACTACGATGGACCATAATAGGGGGGAGAGAACACCACCCTGGGGCAACCTTTCGCAGTCTTGACTCTAATTTTGTCATTACCTATCGTAGCATTGATAATACGTCGCTTAGCATGTGCTTTATTATTACACCTTTTTGGAAGAGTGCTGGGAAGATTCCATCTACACCAGGGGCTTTATTTGGGTCAAATGAATTGATGATCCGTAAATCATCCGTAAATCATCTGGATACAATGCTTGATCTAGGTCCATGACGTCTTGTCTTCTTCTAAGTATAGCCATCATTAAACGAGTTTTTTCGTAGAGTTTACTGTCCTGCTTAGAGTGTAACTACATACATACTATATATGAATGTATTCAGTTTCCAGAAAAAAAAACAAACAATGGAATTTTTTGATACCAAAATGGATTTTTGCTAAAGCTACACCCATCGGGCTACATGCGTCTTCTATGCTGTGGCCAACGTCTCCTTGAGATGAGTTTCCATGTTCATATTACTAGAGATATTAATGTCTATTAAACAACCACATTTGCTTCCTCTGTCCTCACGTTCTTACCTGTTCCTTCTCTGAACAGTAATTATGCAACCTGTTAATACTTCTCTGTCGTCTCCCTATGGCATGCAGCAAAACTAGGTCATCAGCGTACATGTTTTAATGGAAATTCACTCTGAATTTGATACCACCTGACGGACTGGAGTTACATACATTCCTGTCTTACACCCATTGTGGTGTTGAAGAAATTGAATAGTTGTTTCCCATCCAAGGTACCTGAGCAAACCTTGGCATACAGCTGTGCAATTAAAGTCCTGAATTTTCAGGAAACAGTGTTATTTTAAGCTTGTAAAATAATGTACCAAAATTATACGTAAAGTGTTTTTTTAAAAATAAGTAAAATAATAAAATTCATTGCTGCAGTGGAAATGACGAAATGTGATGTAGTTGTGGCGTAACTTTATAACCGCCTCTAATGGCGTTCAGAGTGGTAGGTTATAATCATTCGCTTCTGTTCCCAGAATCGCTCCATGAGATAAAATAATTTTCCTATTAGCTTTACTCCTTTTTAAGTAGACAAATTGAGATCGTAATCGAGGTGTACTAATAGAATCAATTTGAACTTGCAAAACCTCAGAATTAGCCAGTCAAACAGCTGGAACTCAAATCTCAAAGGGTATGCAAAGATTCTAAAGAAACTGGTAGCTGAAGACGTAAACACAAACTAAGTGTCACCATACCTCGACCTTAACAAAAAAAACACTTTCCTGCACTTTTTGAAGTAGAGAATACTGGGAAACCAGTGGACTAATAAAAGACAAGACTGTATCTATCGACCCAGATGGACCGAAGATGGTTATAGGAATGGAAGCCAATATATATTTCCAAGGAACTAAACATACACAGCTCGATCAGTCTTCTGAACTACATCAGTGTCTTCCAGTATCAGTACCGGATCACATTTATCGACAGTCAAACGGCCAAATCACTTCCAAAGCCAAAAGTAAAGCTATTATTCATGATGTACCTTTTAGACCAATGAGCTAAAAATAAAAGTTAGGAAGCTATCTAATAAATCTAATTCTCTCGCTCGCGCTCTAATTCTTGGAGTGAATATAAGACAGCTCTTACGACCTATAATTCTGCTATTACGAAATCAAAAAGACTGACATGGAGAATTTTTTTGCGAAAGCATTGACGATGTACCACCACCTTTAAAGGTTCAAAAAGTACTTTCTAAAAACCATGGGATTGGAGTTTGTCTCCTACAAAAATCTGATGGCAGTTTCACACAACGAAAAGCAAGGATTGCCACTGCAAACTCAATTTCCTGATCCACCTCACATCTCCTATCTATGAATTCAAACAACACCCCCCAAATAGGACCATTTCAAATAGAATCTCCTGTCATGATTCCATCAGATGGCAAATCTCCACATAGAAGCCACAAAAAACTCTCGGTGGCAATGGAATTTGCCCTGCTCTCATACAGTATGAAATAGACTCATTGAATTTCTAGTACCTATCTAAGCTACATCCCAATAGCTTTGAGAAACGTTTACGTACTGTTCATAACTAAAGCTGGCAACAGATCTCGCTCAGACCCAAAGGCATTCCAGGCTATCAGTTTCATCTCAGTGTTCCTAAAGGTAATTAAAAATATTATCTGAATAGAACACCCATTAAACGACCATCAATCAGATATCTCGTCAGTAACAGCTTTGCATCATATTCTTAGCACTATTGAAAAGTCCTTCTCGGAAAAAGGAATCACCCTCCGTGCCTTTTTGGACATCTCCGGAGCCTTTGACAACACATCATCTCAGCTCAAACAATCCTAAGCTTTATTCATGAACTTAATTTCAGCTAGTAGGGAGTAGGCAAAACCACACAGCATCTTTAACCGGATAGCACAAAAGATCTCTGTGAGGTCGTGGTGCTTCCTGAGGATATTTCAAAAACCATAACCTCAATTATCTTAAAAAAAAACATACAGAAAAGCTACAATCCGTCTGGAACGGATCGTATGATACCCTATCCTCCTCTCTATAAAGTGGTCATGGCCAAATTGCATATTGTACTCAAATATAGCTATAATGTCGAACGTTTGAGGATGTTACATGTAAAATTTTATCAAAATAGGTTTTTTGATGATAACGCCCCCAAAAAGTGGGCGTGGCCAAAACTTTTGTATGGGTGGATTGTGGGGAATCTGAATGCCTAAATATTTGGTTTTAACAAAATTTTTAGGTTTCATATAATTTAGTGAAGTTATAAAAAAGTAGGCGTGGCAGTGGGCGGATTTCAAAAATTTTTACACTTGTACTGTATCTTTTTCTCAGAAGCCCAGATATCAAATTTCATCGTCCTAGCTCAAAATTTAAGGCCCAAAAAGCGGTGACATACGGACGGACGGACGGACGGACGGTCATCGCTCAATCGATTTCGCTATTGATGCTGATCACGAATATATATACTTTATAGGGTCTATCTCGATTATTTCTCTATGTTACAAACTATGTGTCAAACTTAATATACCCTTAGGATAGGGTATAAAGAGGACAGGGAATCATACGATGAGAACATGGACCCATCGACTTATACCGGACATACAAAAATGGAGGAATCGGCACCATGGAGAAGTGGATTTTTATCTCACCCAGTTCCTAACCGGACATGGCTGCTTCTGAGCATATCTTTACAGGTTTGGGTTTGATCATATTTGTTCAAACTGCGGAGAGGCTAGAGACGATGCAGAGCACGTATTTTTTCAGTGTCCACATTTTCATATAGAAGTCAGAAGTCTTGAGGAAAGAATTGGAGAAATACCAACTCCCGCGAACATTGTGAACCATATGTTGACATCGAGCGCAATATGGGATACTGTGAAACACACTGCAGTGATAACCATAAAGGAACTTCGGCAACTGAAGAGTAACCCTTGGAGAACAACCAAACCCAAATGGTAGCTCCGTCGGAACGACGAACCTCAAACAGGGAAAGAAGAGCATGAAGTGCTAACCAGTCCCGCGAAGTCATGTGACTCGCCTGGCTCGGTGGAGGCTGCGCATGTCTAAGAGTTTAGTTCCACGTGTGCAGTCATGTCGGTACATGTGTATAGCTCTCTGTCATATGTAGCTCTACTTGGTCTTTTACCTCAAGACCAGCAGTGTTCATCGACTTAACGAGCTGATTACATCAGATCTCTTATGGCAGAAAGAAACTTGCCTAATATGGTTATGGATACGTCGACTGCATAAGCTACACTTCAACACTAGTCATACTCCTTGTTGGGAAAGGAAAAGGATTGAATACATTATATCAAGCGCGAAACAAAACATATTCTTGTGCTGAATGCACAAGGCGAGAACCTAAACAAAAAGAGCCACTCAAATGCCACTGATTCTTACAAAGTTTTTTTTAACCAAAATCTTCTTAAACAGAACTGATCTACCCATCACTCCATGTTCACCTTAAGGCGGTATAGAACTGCGACCGTTTCGTCTATTGTTTGTCCCCTCGAATTAAGATTACTTTCGGAATCATTTTTGAGGGTTATATACTCTTACTACGTCTTGGCGGAATAAAGCTGTCCTAGAGCACCTAATCCAGTTTCCTTTAAGAATCTAAGAATCTTCATCTGATAATTGATACTTGTCCAAATATTTCAGTCTTTTCTGGTTTAGTGGATCACAGGATCCTACCACGTGTTCTGGGATTTCACTGAACTCATCCCAGAATGTGCAGAGACCTTCTTTAGATATACATACCTTGTGTTGCTTAAGTCTACGATGACCCATAAAAAAGCTCGCTAGGATACCAAAGGTATTCCTGTTCATGCTAATGCATGCTCCGAATCGATTAAGTTGCGTAGCTTCTTGACTTGCCTCATGCCTTGAGCGTTATTCCAAGTTCTGGGTCGGTTTTCCCTTTCTAGTTTCCTGAATTCTTCTTTAAAAGTGTGATCCCCTATTACGCAGAATAATTCAGGAAGATCACCTTCAGGTATGGCCAGTTATCCAACAGAGTATTACCTTATTTTTCCTACCCAGTTGATTAAGTTTTTGCAGGAATTCCCATGACTCTTTTGCAACTTGTGGTGGTCCAAATTTCTCTCGAACGTAAGTACTCACAGTTCACTTAAGGTTGCTATTTCTACAAATAATTAACGAACTAGCTAATTGTGACAAGAAGTTTTCTTTTAGCTTGAAATATATTCATAGACACCATCTTAAAGGTATTCACAGGCTCAGTCCTATTAAACTTCATCATGCGGGTCACTTGGAGAGTCTAAACGAAATCTTCTTCAATTAAAGTCAATTTAAAGCGCATTTTGACCATCCACCCCCTTCTATGGCAATATGTCAAAAATCCTATATATTTTTCTATAATCCATCGAATATCCTTGTTGATGGCCATTAAACTGACATTTATTCGAAGGAAATAAAACTGTTCTCCTTCCCAGCATAGACATTTAAAATAAGCCATCACGACGCAGGCAGCTGTTATGCATATGTCAGGATCGCAATTATTTTGTGACTCTGGCAAAAAAATGCAGTTGGAAATATACCTCATAACATTCAGAGACAGAAAGATGAGAGAAACTACAAAAAGGAAAAGAGAAAAATGCAAACGAAACGAATTCATTCATCCGTCTATCTATCAGCATTTAAGTTTCATTCATTTCTTATACTCCCCCACGGATGTGTACGTACATTTCTTTTCGTACGAAATGCACTCATCCTGGCATTGTGTCGTCATGTACTATAATCATGCAACTGTTGGAAAAATGCACTCGGAATTCACAAAGAGCCAAGACGAACGCGGCGAGGATGGTTTATACATTCTGTCTTGTATCTATGAGTACTTCCGTTTCTAGTTTTTTTTTATTTTTTATTTTTTTTTTTCTAGAGCACAAGTATTATGTTTGAAACTCTACAGGGAACTGCAAAGCCACTACACGATCTGTACTTTTGGTTGCTCATGTGAGTCAGACCCATGGGGAGAGTGTACCTCATTCTCATTGGGAAACGTGCAAAGTGTGCATTTCCAAAGGAGTTCACCTACGTACGTGGATATGTGAAACAACGAAACATTTTCACAATCCGGATGCGTTTCCATGCAATACACTAGAGGCGAATGTTTGGTGACGAATGTTAAACGCTTTTTGTACTTTTTGAATAGACATCATTATCGCATTTCATTACTACCATTTACAATCCCTCTTCCTGTGCACGTAATAAAGTCTTTACGAAGCAATTCATACCTGTTATATCCTTGCTGAGACTGAGGAGCTTTGTTTTGCAAAGTTGAGCAAAATAAAAATACATTTAGTGCGTCGAAAACGTGACGTACTCCTTCTATTGTCTCGTAAAAATAAGTCTCAATATTATGGGCAGGTTTTTAGTTTGGTAATAGGGTTTCTTTGTTATATGGAATAGCAAAACAGAACCTCGATTCTTACCACCAAACTGAAAAAAACAGTAGAGCTTGAGATGGTTGTTACAAACTAATCTTTCGAGGTTTGCGTAAATTTACCAAAGGTTATAATGGAAACCTACCAAAGGTTGTCCTCAAGGTGGAGTCTTATGCCCTTTACTATGGTCCATCGTGATAGATACTTTTCTTAACGACCTAAGCAATTGCAGATTTTTAACTCAAGGCTATGCAAATGAGTTAGTCATAATAGTAAGGTGCAAATAATAATTCAGTGTTATTGGACAAATGGAAGATGCCCTGAACAGGTTGGGGTCACAATCCCGAAAACCAAAATCCTGAAAAATCCCGAAAAATTGGGTTGAGTACGAAATATAACAATATAACAATGTAACAAAGAATTTGATCCTTTTCGGCGCAGAGTCATAAGTCCACAGGCCATAAGTACACAATTCGATTTGTGCATAATTACTGGAATATGGGGGGCATGCTGCCCCCCTGCGACCCTCCTGCTAGGAGTCAATGTTGGATTTGGAGTAGGTGCGATGTTGGGTATATGCAAAGTTTCTTAAAATCCATACGAAAAGTTTCATTTTCGTGTTTTTGGCCTTTCGAGATTTTGGATTTTCGGGATTCTGTCCGACTCCCTCCCTGAACAAAATTAACAATTTTTGCCAATCGGAAGTTCAAAAAGTTAACCCAAGTAAAATAGTCATCATACCATTCACAAAAAGGAGAAACTTAAACTTTCAGACACTAACTCTAATTGGTGCACAATTCGATTTCTCAAAACAAACAAAATATCTTGTGGTAACCCTAGACAACAAATTTAAAGTCAACGGGCCTTTTGGGCCTGCTCTAGACATTTCGGGTAAAAACGAGAATTGAAACCAAAGACAATTCACTCGATTTACCTCACCATCATCAACTCTATGCGCAGGTTATCATCGCTGATATGGTGGGGAAAGGCTAATCAAACCTCCTCCCGCCCCGCCCTACAAAAAGTACAAAGACTAGCCTGTCTAGGTATTGCGGATGTAATGCGTACCTGTCCGACTGCTGCGCTGGAAGTCCGTCCAGACCTTCCACCTCTAATTATATATGTTATGTTATGAATAGGGTAAAAATCGCCCTAAAGCTTCACCTCTTATGCAACAACTACACCACCAAGCTAGTAAGATATTTGAAGATCTTTGAAAGGTTTTCGCTGCTATCCTCAACGGCAGTATGCAGCTCGGATTTTATGCCGAAAAGAATCAATCTCTATCACCCCCTTAACGTTGTCATTCCAAATCGTAGTCAATGGGATAATCCTCAAGTCCCTCAATTGATACCTCAATTTGAATGGTGCACTGACGGTTCAAAAATGTGAAATGGGGTAGGAGTTTGAATTTTAGACCCCAACTACAAGTTGGCTGCATCGTTAGGATACTCTTGTTCTATCTTCCAAACAGAGAAGAAACCTGCGAAGAGCACATGTAAATATTTTATCAGATAGCGAAGAATAAGCTCTCATGTCCTTTGACTTTGAGTCTAAGCTGGTTTGGAACTGTCTTTAAATTCTCCTACAGCTAGCTATACACAATAAAATCGCATTAACATGGGTCCCAGGACATCGACATACCTGTACTTGCCAGATCCGGAGTCCAGTCTCTCGTCAATGGTCCTGAACCTTTCTCTGGTTCACCTGAAAACCAGTAAAGAGATACAGCTAAATCACTGGGAACAGAACGAAAAGGTGTATTACAGGAAATTACAAACTGGGTTCACACATGCCAAGCAATTCATCAATTTCTCAAAAAAATAAGCGAACAAATGAGGTTCTAGCAATGATCAAATATAACGCTAAGATCCTGACGGACTTTTTATCTGATCATTGGTCTCTCAAATACCACCTCAAGAAAATTGGTATTAGCCAATTCAACTCTACTTTGAGGACACTGAAACTGCCGAACATTATTCTATATGAATGTTCCACCATTAATGGACGGACCAGACTCAAATACTTCCCTAAAGGCTTCACCTGGCCTTTTAATGTCACATCCATCACATCTTCAGCTCAAATAATCCTAAGCTTTATCCAAGAATTTGATTACACCTAGTAAGCAAAACCACGAACTTACTCTCTCGAACTTGAAGAAAGGTCAAGGTGGTGTTTATGTATACCCAAGGCTGGTAAGCCAAGTCATTCCAATGCAAAGACTTCAGGCCAATAAGCCTTACCTCCTTTATACTGAAAACTTTTGAGAGACTAGCTGACATTTGCAGTAAGCTACGCTCCGAGGATATATCCACACCCCAACATGCCTACATCAAAGGTAGAAGTGTTGAGACAGCTCTGCACTGTGTGGTTAGCTCAATCGAGAAATCGTTAAAGGATAAAGAATACACTTTAGCTGCATTCTTTGACATTGAAGGAGCATTTCACAATATTAGAACGGAGCACTCACAAACTTCAATATCCACAATAGGAAAGACATATCTTAACGGAGCACTATGGTACGAAGTTGGAAGCCTATGCCTCTAGAGGTACCCCTCAAGGCGGAGTAATCTCCCCACTACTACGAGTCATTGTAGTAAATGAAGTACTCAGAGAACTCAGGTATAGTGGGGTCAAGACCATCGCTTATGCGGACGATGTCATATTGATGGCTACGGACAAATTCCTCCCTACCCTTAGTGAACAATTGGAAGGTGCGCTGAAGACTCTAGACACCTGGACCAAGAAATGTGGACTAGCGGTCAATGCACAGAAAACCGAGCTGCGACCTATTCTGACTTATGGCTGTCTTGTATAGTGGCAGTCCGCCAGCAAGACCACCAACTTAGCGGCTCTTACGGAAATACAGGGATTGACTTGTATTGGCACCACAAGCGCCATGAGAACCACATCTACTGCAGGATTGGAGGCTATCCTCAATCTGCTTCCGTTGGATATCTTCGTTCAAGCCTCGGCAGCTATAAGCGCCCTGAGAATAATTCAGTCAAACAGCTGGAGACAACATACAACGGATCATTCCATGATCCTGAATAAATATCTAGGAAATGTTCCCACCACAGATTATTTGACTCCGTACCTGGATTTCAACAGACCCTTAACAAGCTTGTTCCCGAGCAGAGAAGAAAGGAAAAGCGGTCAGGCCAACACACTTTCCATCGCCGTATTCACTGATGGATCAAAGATGGATGTACGCGTAGGCTCAGGTATCTTTTCTGAACCTCTGGGTTCAGAATCAGTCTGTCTCCCGAAGCAGTCCTAGCAGTGACAATAGCCGCCCGTGGGACTGCGTTGAAGGCAATACCACCGGAAGGTATCGCCTTTTCATCGACAGCCAGGCAGCAATTAAAGCGATATCTGCTATTGAAATAAAAGCAAAGCTTGGGAACTGTTGTCGTGAAGAGCTTAAGGTTTTTGGAACACAGCACAAGGTTGCACTTTCCTGGGTCCCTGTACATGAAAATATACAGGGTAATGAGAAGGCCGAAGAGCTGGCAAGAAAAGGTTCACAATGTACAGCAGCACAGGTCGACACCTCGATGATCATCCCGCCTTGCTCACTGAAGCTCGAAGCAGGGATTATGGCCCGGAGGGAGGCTAACATTAGATGGTCCTCCCTAGACACTTGTGTTATCACAAGAAGTATATGGCCCTGCTTTGATAAGAGTAAGACCGACAGAATTGTACAAAAGAATAGAAAAGTTCGATTTGATTAGTGTGCTGTTTTGATAGAATTCTGAGGATACGAGCGCTGCTACGAATATCGGAAAGATCTTGGCACAATTTTATCCATGATTCTCTTTTAGCTCTTCTAATTTCTCGGTTGTACTTGGTGAGTGTTTCAAGGTACATAGCCCATTCAGGTCAGTGGAGTCGCCCGCTAGGTAAGTTGAGCATATTACCGCGTCTGTCTTACCGCCTTCAGTGGGTAGCTCAACTATTGCCGCTACCATGTCTTTGTTGGTATGTTCTGGAATTGGAATAGCTTCTATATTCTGATTTAACATCATACAAGCTCGAGGTCTTCCTTCATTTACGGAATCGTAGAGTAACTCAACTCAGAGGGACTTTATCTGGTCCTTGCATATGTACACTGAGTTACAAAAAAAGTGGCGCACCTTGATATTTCGCAATTACTTCAAGTAAGTTGAAAAAAAAAAAGGTTTTTTTTTAATACAGTTTTGTTTATTAATATAAACAAAAATAATTCTTGTTAATTTTAACGAGTCCTTGTTCCTATAATAGTGTGTATTGTCTCCCCGAACATCTACCAAACCAGATATTTGCCGAGGCATACATTGGATTAAATTTTTTACGATGGTATCGTCCAAATTGTCCCATTCCTCGATCAGAACAGATCTCAGGCCGCTGAGTGTCTCTGGAAGGGCAGATCGTATCCCAATCTTTTTCTCCAGCAGGTCCCAAATGGGATTCATGTCCGAGCTCTTTGCAGACCAAGCCATTACGTCGATTTCCACTTCTTGCAAATATTCGGTAACGCACCTGGCGACGTGTTGTCTAGCATTGTCTTGCATCAGCAAGAAGTTTTCCTCCATAAATGGTGCGAATAAAACCATATATTCCTCCACAATGTTGGTGATATAATACGTAGAGGTCAGTGATCCTTCCATGTTGCACAGCTTGGTTTTTCCGCGCATGACAATTTCTGCCCACACTATGACGGAACCGCTCCAGAAATATTCCCGCTGGTCAACTGTTGCCAAAGAGTATCTCTCATCTTATCATCCCCACACTCTGCTACGTCTATCTGTTGAGCGGAGACGAAACCTGGAGTCATCAGTGGAAAGGATTCTCCCCCAGTCGGCCTCTGTCCAATCCTGGTGAAAATTAGCAAATTCAAGACGTCAGGTCGTCTTGCTCTCAGGCCAGTTTCTACTAATCGCCTCCTCACCGTTTGAGCATTCACAGCTGTCCGTCTAACAGTTCGAAGTCTGTGAATCAGCTCCACTGCTGTTTAGAGACAATTCCGAAGACTTTGAATCACCAAATATCGGTCATCCCTTGCAGTAGTTACTCCGGAGCGACCTAATCCTTGACGCGGTTTGTAGGAGTTGGTCTCCCTGTACCTTTATTGGCTTTTTTAACGTCTTCCCCGGTTTCCTTATCATAATATCGGCATAGAGCACGCCCCGGCCACCCTCAACTAAAGCCAGCGCACGGACGACTTCTTCTACCATTATTTGCATATTTTTTTTTACAAAAATCAGTAACAACCTATAACCAATCAAATTAAAACAAATCCAGAACAATAAACTTAATAAAACACATACGGGGATCATGGAAGCTAAATTTGGTATGTCTCACGTCTGTAGGAAAACTCGAATACAATACGGTTTTCTTCAATACGATGTGCACATCACAAAGAAAATTAAAAGAAATTATGCAAACTAGCAAACAAATAAACCATTAAACCAGTAACCCACTAAAAACAAATAAAGCTCGGCAAAAACATAGCCGCATATTACCAAAATGACGAAAAAGTATCACTGCGCCACTTTTTTTTGTAACTCTAGGTGATCCTTGCTTTTGCATGCTGTAGATTAATTTGTAAGCACCTTAATCCCATAGTAAAAAATTACTGTAGGGATATGTTGGCAGGATTGCCAACATTTTTAGCTTCTGCAGTGGTCTGGCTAGCTTGTGAAGTTTTAGACGTTGAGATCAACTCTTCTGACATCTTTGACCTTTGAGGCTCTCCCTTAGCCATTGTCGCTGAGTTGCTAGCTCCAGATGTGATTCGTTCAGCTGTCTGGTGGTTCTTTTGGGCCTTGTTAGCTCCAAGCGTATTTCCCTTTTTCGCTTCTAGCAGTCTTTGCTGAGCACTGAACTTTGTCCTCAGTTTTGGCCTCAGATTCTTTACTCTGAACTGATCTCGATGATCCTTTTATTCTAATCAGGACCTACAAGAAGTTGAGGAAAAGTTTACAACCCTGGCTTTGGATGTAATCCTTAGAAACCTCATCCACAGCAAATGTGATGGTTTCGCCTACGCTCTTCTCCTCGGTGACCCTGAGGACTCGCCAGCGCTTAGTAGACACGCCAGTGTTTTGTCTGGCGGTTCGGGCTAGGAAAACGTCCTTGGTGAGATCGTCTGTTTCTGGGACGAAGACAACGCAGCTGAATAACTTGGGAACGTCCTGTCCCTGAGTTATATGCAGGTTTACGTTTTGCCAATGTTTGGTTCTTCCTACCACAGGCATGGTTGCAGTTGATCGATAACCATCCATCTCTAGCTGAGGTGGCTACAAATCTTAAGATAGGACAGTTTTTGTCGGCTTTGTCCATCTCTTCCTCACTAGCTTGATCTCCTGGTCCGTTAGAATCTGCTCCATTGGGCCATAGTATTCCTATAGGATAGGCCTGATGTGCTAAGTCGCACCTGTGCAGTCTCCACCCCGCCGGACCTTTTAGGTATTCTTCCTTTTATTTTGTCTGCATTTGAGCTTTTGGTCGCATGTGAGTGGGACTTGGGAGCATGCTTTTGGCATTTAACTACTCCTTTAGTCGTGCCTGCACATGTGTCTTTACGTGACTCTGTGTGTGGTCTGTGTTTTTTTTGCCTTTTCCGCCTTAGGAGAGCTATCTATAGACCCGCTGCGTTGGTCCACTTAGTTCCTCTTTTTCTTTTTTTCTTTGCGCGAGAACTAGCGTATATCTGGCTCTTTCTAGTCGTTTCGCCTCCTCGGATTCAATTCCGTTCCTGTTAAGGGCAGCGATTCGACGCTTTTGGGCCCCAGTGAAGTACTCGTACTTCTGCTAAGACTTCTTAGCTTCGAAGTTTGTTATTACCTCGGTGCTTGGTTCATTTTGATCCTGAGCATCCTTCCTGTCCGAGATATGGGATGGGGGTTGAATAGCACTTTTTGGAGATGTCAGAATCGTCTCTTCTGTCTCCATTTCTGATAATGGTGAACGGAGTAGAGATTTCTCATCTGACTCCGTTATCATTTTTATTGTTGTGTTTGTTTTGTTATTGTTTTTGTTTTTGTTTAAATTATCCATGTAGATCCCACGAGTAAGGCGAGAAAGAAAAGTCCGCAACTGCAGAGCTCCCACACAGGTGTCAGGCTGGTTACTATGAGAGGTCGCATGGTATCTCATAGGGACATTACGTTCACGATGCACATTTTTTAAGTTCCCTGCACCATTCAGTCGTCGGCACGTATTCCAAACACCTTGAATTTTGACTCTTGGTCCGCGGAGGTGTGAGAACCTCTACCACACTTCGTGGCCCTCCCCTATCCGCCACCTGGGGACGTGCCGGGTCGCATGAGAAGCTCGTGTTTTATCACGGCATATGGAAATAACAAAGTTTTACCACTGAGTGCTGGGCTGGCGCTCGCAAAGCAGTCGAAAGTCGGGTAAGACTATTCTATGAATCAATCAACTTTGTGCAGGTAGAACATTGCGATCGTACATCGATTGTATGTGTCCGCTAAGCCCACTTTCTCTTCTGCCTCTAGTCTTCGTGACACAGACGTCGAGCATTTTATTTGTCTGCTACTTCTGTGCTCTTAGAGTCTCTTCATGGCTCTGATTTTTCATTATTAGGCAATAGTGCCGTTAGTTGTTTCCTAGCTTTCCTGAAACTTTACCATCGGTCTCAATATATTCTTTGAGGTGATGACCTTGCCCCATCCTCTGCATCGTAGAGTAGAACCATATTTTTAAAATAATCCTCCAACTATTTCTAAACATATTCTGGCACTCCTTTTGGAGTGGAAAGAAATTTTGACAGTGAACCTCACAGTCCAGAGCGTCTTAGAACAGTGCTTACAACTGCCTCTTCCACCACTATCTACATATACATTCGAAACGTAGACAGGGATCCTCGCAGAGCGTTTTAGAACACAAAATCGAGAGGGCCATAATCTGTTAGTGCCAATCATCCCCTCCATGATGGAATGCCAGAAATGCAAGAGTATAGAAAAGGAGTGTAGAAAAGGAAGTGGTTTTAGTTAGTTTGAAACTCAATAGGATTTAATCCTACAGAAATTTTCGTATCGTACATTGATGTGACCACAACACGATGCTGGCGATGACATACCATTCCGATGTTGGTTCACCTTCCTTCAGACATCTTCCCAGAACTATCCACAATGACAGCAGCACTTGGTTCAATGAATTCCATGATTTAACTAGCCATTACAAAATACTATAAACATTTCGTTTTGCAAGCATGGATTAAGACTCCAGCCAATTAAACACAATATTCATTTACCCTGGTGATACAGCTACAAACGAAGGGAAAACAATTCTTGTTCTAAATTGCAAATGGAGTACATAGATGATATAGTACAGTAGTAACCGTTACATCGTTCGTTTACGTAACTTAACTCGAAATGTGATTGAAAATGCGAACAACGCAGCCAAACAAGCAAACAGTATGGGCAAAGGGGGTTGTATCGTCTTTCACCATCATCCCCCTGCTGAACCAGTACGATGAAGTCTACGAGAACGACAACGACGACGACGATGATGATGATGACGACAACGAGGGCGACAAAGAGTGCACAGTGACTTGCCTTCTGTTTGCGAACTAAATCTATTTGATATCTAAACGTTGTTCTGCATTTTAGCCATTTCAGCGACGACGAGGACGACATGCTGAGTGATGTCTGGATGAATGTGTCCTATCCAGCATATGCACGAAATCGACTCCCACCCACCACGTAACATTCAATACGTTCTGTGAATTTGTAAATATTTCAAACTTGCCGGTGGTATTCAACAAAACTAGCAGTTATACACACACATATGTATGTATGTTTGAAGCTATGGCATGTGCTCTCAATTTACTACTACACCCACTTTTGTAGAGTCGTAGAACTAGAACTACCCTACATCATGTATGTATGTATATGAACAAGGACTCCCTCGCAATAGTGGGCATCCCCCCATCGTCGTAGATTATGAACATTCAAAGTGGTAAATTGAAATAGAGTGGCATTTCTTTCTGGATTTCTGTTCCATTTTCGTGAAGTTATTCATTTCATCATGTGAAGTTCAATTGTTGAGTTTCCCGGGTGGAATCCTCCCCATATGTACATACATACATAGATATCGTTAGCAGAGTTACACGATGCTGGAAAAGTAATATCATTGTCTTTGCTTGTTGGTTGAACAATGGCAGCGGAAAATTCGCCATGTTCCCGTTGATGAGAAAGACTACATCCGTTGGCATACGAATTGAAAATTGATTTAATGTTGAATAAATTTAAGTGGTAGTATGACAACAGCTCGTGATCTTGTTTTTCCTGGTTCTGCTCTGCAATTTGGTATCATTAATTAAACACGCACGAAGAAGTTCCAAACTGATGTAGAGGGTCAGCGACAGATAAGTCGTTTAATTTCCGTCCATTGTTTTTGACTTTGTCTTTTGGTGAATTCTTATTCTCAAGGAGTTTCTATTCGGTTCTCTAATGACAGAGACTCTTTTGTCTGTGGCCCACCTTAGAGGAATGTTCTTAAAGGAATGTTCCCACAGACATGCTTTATCTGGAAAACGATTGTCGGAATGTTGATACAATACACAAACGAATCGCACAATTGTGGTGAACTGAACTAAACACAAGACCAAAACAAAAAAAAAAACAAGTGCAAGCAGTACATTTTTATTCGCTTGAGATACACGGATATCTTTGTATTTCGATTGTCTTTCAGAGATAATGAAACATTTAACGAATGTGAATGTGCTCTGGGAACTAAAGAATCGTCATTGTAGGAAAATTGATTAGTTTTTATCCTCGGTATTAAAGTCTCTTGCGCCTTTCAACAATTAATAGTGATTTAATTGTGTTAATCAATTGATGTTGCTGTTAATATAAAAGAAGCTCGATAACGATAAGAACTCTGATAGACAATAGAAAAGTGTTTACCTATTATTTAACTGATATCAACTTATGGAAATACTTTAGTGAACAAGCTATCAATTATGTTACAATCTTCAGATAGTATTTTGATCACTCCAATAACAAACCGGTGATGAAAGGAGATACAAGATATTTATGTCAGTAGGAAAGCGTTTAAAATGCTACAGTGATGTTTCTACATGGATCAACTGGGAATTCCAAATATCATCAGCTTCTTCAACCTGTCCTTCCGATAGCTTCCAGCTTTGTTAAATACCAAGTATATGCTGTCAACAAGAAGGGACACAACATCAACTACCTCGGCTTTGCTATAAATTCTGATAATAACATTTCAGCAGAAATTAAACGAAGAATAACTCTTAGCAGTCGCCGTTTCTTTGAGCTGGAAAGGCAATTGAGTAGTAGTAGTAGATCCCTATCCCGAAGAACGAAGTCCTACTTTATGGCGCTGAAGCTTAGACTTTACCTAAAACGGATTAAGATATCCCCAGTCTCTTCGAGAGAAACAATTTTCCGTCTCGTTTAAGTAAACTGCGCATCAGTCGTCTAAGATGGCTAGGACATGTAGATCGAATGGACACAAATACTCTGTCCCGTAGAGTCTTCGAATCTAATCCGAAGGGACAACGCAGTTGAGAAAGACCTTGCCATACTAGAATTCATACTAGAATCTGTTCATGGTATCGGTAAGCATGTGAGTCTCTGGTGAATATCGCTAGTATCCTACTTGAGCATTGTGAGCTAGTTGTCGATGGTATGTATAGTTATGTCCGATGGTTCAGTAGGGGCAGATCATTGGCAATGTAAATAAGGGACCCACTCAATCTAGAGGTTCTTACTTAGGTACGCAAGTTCATTATGCCATTGTTCCACTAATTTGGAGAATGTGTTTACCAAGGTCAGCGTCCGTCTTAGCTGAATCGCTAGTACAACCATTTTCGAGAATTGGTCTGTACGTACAACCTGGAATGGATTACCTATTGGGGACGTTACTACTTCTTTCGGTAATGAACGCAGGATGATACTATGACCATAAAGCAAGGTGGTTCAGCACCCAGATTATCTTACAAGCACATGACAAGAGTGGGTCTGTAGTTCTTATGGCCGCAGTTCTTTCGACTCTTTTTCGTTACTCTTCGATGTTATAAGTGGAATATCGCGACTCTATGCATTCATTATCCGATTTATTACCGAGATTCTATTGGAGGTTCTGAATCGAGAAATGCTACGCTATATGGAGACTATGGTGGTAAGGCACTGCTATAACAAACTATAAGTTTGCGTTCGAAAGCACTAGAAGACACCACGGTCATGAAGCTTGAACTTTAGGAATGATAGAATTTAAATCTGTTTAGATAGTCAGGCTGGTCATATCAAGAGGCACTATAATGACTCGCAATCGCATGACAGATAAAATAATTCAATAACTCAAACTTGTTTGGGTGTTAACCCATTGAAGGTAATATGACTGCAGGTGAAGTGACTACGTCTGGGAAAGGTAACGCATTCAAAGGTTCTTTTTGTTTTTTAAGCGCTGGAGGGGTGAAGTCTTTAATGGATACTGGGTAGCCCGTGCTATGAATTATGCCAGACACCATACTCCTGCATGTTTACGTGGCTAAAAAACACCAAATTAAGTCAAGCCATTTTTTCGTCTTTTACCATCATGTCTTCCCCTGCTTATGATCCAGGGTTTTCTTCCTCTTGGGCTCTCAGTGTTTGATTTTCCCGTCCCGTCGTTCCTGGCTGATGCTTACAATGATACTGTTGGCGATATCCCATGCCTCAGTCGATGATAGCATGAACGATATCAGTTTTCTTGAGGTTTTTTCACTGCCTATCTCTTGTTCTAGAACATTTCTGACTGCTTAGTATTGTTTGCACTCCAACAGGACGTGCTCGGCCTACACAATGGTGACAAGGATAAAAGTTTACTTCACCGTGTTTTCCACTCTTGTCCACTCTTCTATGTTCGGCATCAGTTTGTATGTCTACCTGCTGTTTTCTGTTATCGCCCTTGCCATTCTATGATATTTTAGGAGCTGCACTGATGGCTTTTCTCTCTGTGTTTTCTTTATTGTATATTGATACTGCTATCACACTTATTGCATCTCCCGATACCGAGTTTATACTCATTTACGAACTTATCGCTGTTGCCGGTGCACATAAAGGGGCTTCGTACATAAGGATTGACTTGCTTACTGTCGTAATCAGATTTTTTATTGGCTGCCGGGTATTTGGCATCAGCCTGGACATTGAGGCAACAGCTTTCCCGTTTGTGTTATTTATGTGACTGTAAAGTTGAGCCTATTGTCAAGCAGTACCCTTCGGTACTTTATGTAGGGCTTTGACCATATAGTGTTTTCTCCTACCTGTATTACCAGGCGCTCAACGGCTGCTTATGAGGACAGATTCAGTTTTGAATGAAGTCATATCTTTGCGTCTTTAATTCGCGTCACGTCCTCTAGGGTTTTAGCTACTACCACCACCGCGATGTCTTCGGCGTATCCGATTGTGTCCTACTCCTCTTGGTCTCCGCATACATAGTATTGCATTATACATAAGGTTCAACAGGGCAGGTCCTAGAACTGATCCCTGTGGAACCTCTCCTGCAATTTCATATCGTTTCGGCCCTTCGTCCGTGTCGTAGAAGAGGGTTCTATCTTCAAATTAATTTATGATTATTCGCAGCAGGTAGTTTGGCACTCGATTATTAATCAACGCTGTCATAATGATGTGCCAACAACCCGAGTTGAACGCATTTTGTAAGTCGAGCGTAACTACAGCGCAATACTGCTTTCGTCCTTTCCACTTGGTCCCAGACATGGCTTCGCGTGTAAACTGCTCGAATCGCATAGATGGTGCTCCGTTTCTTCCTGAACCCGTATTGTCGGTAAGAAAGTTCATTGTCTCCTTCCGTATGCTGGTCAAGTCTGTCGCACTTTCCCTACCGGTGTCTAGCATGCACCTCTGATTGGGTTTAAATGGTTTCCTTAAGGACGAAGTTTGGGATCCCGTCCATTCCTGGAGTCTTATTGTTTTCCAATCAGCCCACTGCTTCCTGAACCTCTGTAGTTGCAACAGGTTGTATTGTATTGCACACTGGTATTCCTTGGGAATAGGCAACTGACTATAATATTCATCATGATTGGGCATATTGGTGCGACTGGCGTGCAACTTTTAAGTTTGTCCATAACTATCTTATAGGCGGTTCCCCACGGATTACGTTAGTGGTTTTCTCTTAATCATTGGAAAGATTTGGTTTTACTCTTTCTAAGTAAAGTTAGAAGTTCTTTTCTTTTCCTTAAGAATTCTTCTCGTATCTCTTCGGAATCTCTTTGTCTTTGTCTTGCTCGCTACTGGCGCCTTCGCATTTTGAAGCAGTCTGCTCTTAGTTTATTTCCACCAGTACACCGGAGTTCGACCATTCCCATTGCCAGAGAAGTTGTCATTTGTTTGGCCTGTTCTTCAGCTGTACCCCTGTGAATTTTCTTGTTACTCAGCCAATACTTGAGCATCTCTTTATCTATGTATTTGATTTCTGTTCCAGCCTTTTGGATCTTTTCAGTGGTTTGTGTCTATTGTTTCAAATATGATGACCCGATGATCACTGTTTGTAATTCATAGGTTCAGATACTATGTATTTGTGGTGACAATTGGACAGTAGCGTCAGCTTTGATTAACAATCTGGAACATCAGCAATACAATGGTTTTCATTTCATCACATCTGCATAAATCTCTTATGCGTTTAGCTCAAATTTGAAGGCCTAAACAGAAATAAATGAAATGACGAAAAAGTTTATATTTTAAAGTTGATCACTAGTGCACCTCACTTTGAGTATCTATTACAATTTTTCTACTATTTTAAAAATTTTTTTCAGACCCCTTATGAAATAAAAAATAATAAACTACTCGAGGGATATACTCGTACAAAAAAAAAACTTTTAGTCCTTGGGGCACATTCAAAATCAAATAAACTCAACTGACTTGATGTACTAAATACGAGTTATGAAATCACCACACACAGTAACAAAGCATACCTAACAGCAAAGCTAGGATCTAATATTAATATTCTGTGTGGTATCTGGTTAAATTTACATTCTGTCTTCTCACATCCTTCAACGTTTGTATACCTAAAGTGATGTGGAATGCCTCAAAGGACCTTCCTTCATATGTCAAGAAATAACAAAGACCTCATTTATCTCATCTTCAGGTGAAACATGGAAGCAAGGACAAAGTTTATCATTCACCTATGTATGTACATATGTACATATATACACTTCTCTTCCAATTAACGTGTCAGAACACCAGATGGCGCATTGAGCATATACATACATACATACCTTCTTCTTCTTTTTTTACCTAAAATTGTTCATGTCTGACACATAAACAACTTATATTTCACTCGGTCTTTGTTGACATTTCCTTTCATATAAACGAAATCATTTGTCAACTGCAGTGTTGCAAGGATAGCTGTCACGTATGGGGGTTTGTACGATTTTAAAATGTTTTTTTTTTTTTTGTTTCTTATACGAGTATGTATTAGCTGTTCGAGAAAGCTTGTCAGTTAAAAAAAGAAGAAAATTCAATTCTAAACTGAATCCTGTGTTTTCGGATGTGTGGTCTTAATTAAATCAGTAAAAGTGAGAAATTCTTTAAAAAAAAAAAACAGAGATGGGGATGTTTTCATTGAATTTGAATTTAACAGTTGGGAGTTCTCAGTGTGCCTGCGGTGCGCACATTTGTTATGCATAAATACTGTCGAGGGTATGTTCTTGTAAGTACTTACGTCAATATATGTACTTATATGACAGACACCGCGACATGATTACTCTACAATGTACGTACATCTTAATAGAAATTTGTTCTTGTATTCATTATAGAAATTACCAACGTCCGTATGCACGTGCCTTTAAGTCTTTCTAATGTCGAAACGCCATCTGGTGTTTTAACTTAACTTTTAACATCCAAATTTTGCTTGCAGATGTTATTTTTATGCGTTTCTGAAGTGCAGGACTTCCTAGATGGCGGCGAGGAAAATCATGTATCAGAAAGCACCCACAAACTCTTCTAAATCCAATGCTAGGTCGCTATTATTGCTCACTGGTCTAGTAGTACCTACTCGTCTTTGGTGAATTTGTTTTCCCATTAAAATTTCCCTCACACTACATGTATTCTCCAGGAATGACGTTTGCGAGTTTTGTACTCCAGTTTATCTTTGTCAAGAATAGTCAACTCTAGTTCACCCTCTCTAGGCGAATTTGTCTGAGGAATCTAAGAATAAGAAGCTCGTCCTTGAAAGTTTATTGAACATTTCAAGGTGACTACTTAATGAATGACATTATTGCTATATCACCAGTTCTCCGATTTATTCTTGATCTAAACGCTCGTGTACCAGTTCCTTCTGCACCCTGTCCTGTAATTGCTGAGCCTGAAGACTATGGATACATTATTGATATGAAGACAGAAGAAGGTTACCGATTTCCGACAGTAGGCCATCAGTGTAGATGCCGATTCGTTAAATAATGTATGGCACAGCCAATGTTTCCAGCAATCCATTAGTACACACAAAGTTATACCGGGTATTGGCTGAAGAGTAAGAAGGTAAGTTATATGTGTTCTATATGACTTTGGGTCATATAGTGGAATAAAATGCCAGTTAGCCCGGTCCTTAGCTAACTGGTTCCAGTTGAGCACTGGAGCACTACTTGTGCGCGCCACCTACACTGAGGTCTTCCTCTAATGCGTTGTCTCTCCAGGTTAGTTTCGAAGACTGTACGGGCTCTACATGTCCTAACCATCTTAAACGACTGATGCGCAATTTTTTTGACTAGGTCGATGTCGCTGTAAAACGATGTCAACGCAAACGGGACCGAACATTTTACGAAGAATCTTTCTCTCGAAGCGACCGAGTATATCTTCATCCGCTTTAGATAGAGTCCAGGCTTCAGCGCCATAAAGCAGGACTGGGATGATCAAGGTCTTATATAGAGTCTCCTTAGTTGTTCGGGATAGGGCTCTACTACTCAATTGCCTTCTCAGACCAAAGAAGCAGCGATTAGCAAGATTTTTTCTTCGTTTAATTTCTGCTAAATTGTTGTTGTCAGAGTTTATAGCAGAGCCGAGGTAGACAAAGTCCCTTACTAAGTCAAAGTTATGGTTGTCAAGTGTGATGTTCTCAATTCGTAAAATGTTATGTGCCCCTTTTCGTTGACAGCATATTCTTTTTTTGTCCTCGTTTAACGCTAAACCGAAGGCACCGGTGGCAGCCCGCTGAGTTCTATCAATTATGTCAATATCATCGGCGTACGCTAGTAGTTGCAAAGATTGTGCCTCCGTTGTTGGCTTGTAAGATTCGCACAATTCAAGTATGATGTTGAAAAAGTTACATGACAACGCGTCACCTTGTCCTTTTGACATCAAAGTTCTCGGTAAGATCGTTACCTAACTTTATGGAGCAGCCACCATTCTCCATCTTCATTCTGCACAATCTGACGAGTTTGGCAGGGATGCCAAAGCTAGACATGGCTCTGTATAGCTAGTCTCTACAAATGCTGTCATATGCGGCCTTATAATTGATGAATAGATGGTGGGTATCGATTTGGACGTCTTGAGTTTATATATATAAATATACCTTTTGGTAAAATTTCTGTGCATTGTTTCTAAAGTAGAATTTCTCAATACCTTCGATCGGAGGCTTCTCCTTTTGGAGAACATTCTCCTGTTTCTATTCGTTGGTCCTTCTTTAAAGCGCCGCATTGCATGACTATTGTTTAGCTGCATGTGGTTGCCAGTATTCTACGACGAACTAGGTGTTTCTCGCTGGTAGGCAGATGAAACCCAGCACATTAGTTGTGGCATTTCTAATGGCATGTTGAACATCACTGATGCTAATAATATACACATTAGATAGAGATTCTGGGGGTTTCCTGTAATTGTAGCTTTTTGTCGTGATATGTACATAGTACAATCATTTACTATGTTGTGGCGCTCGAAGTTTCCGTATTTTTGCATCCAATGTAGTGATCTGAGCAATGTTGATCACTGGGAAATTTTAAATACTCAGAATACTAGAAGTATTCCTTGCGTCGATCGCAATGTGATCATTTTGATTCATTGATTCATGATCAGTCCTTTGGTGTATATTGAGATGACGAAACAGTGTGCTTACTATCGTTAAGTGTCGACTGCCACTAAGTCACCTTTGATCGTTTTCTATCGTCTTGAATATAACGTTAAAACTGTATTAGCCGTTGTCACATCTGCATGAGAATAAGAGCTGTTTCCACCGCTTCATGTAGCCACTACCATATATACAGGTTTTATCCTCCTTATAGTCGGCCGATTCCATGGGACTTTCGAATTGCATTAAAGCAGTCTGGGGCTTCAGCCAGTTATTTGACTAATTGCATGGTAACTTTTCCTTCTTCTTCAATGGGAGGGAAGTTACCCTGACGCACAATACAGGTCACTTGTATAAGAGGCCATAAGTTAACCCACTTCGGGGATCTGATCGCTCCTGCCCATGTAGTGCTCTTCGGCACTAGCTACTTTTCGAATAAAGTCTGAAGTACCTGCAGCGATGAAAAAGACAAAGCGGTGATTATTCGTCTTCCCGATGGAGGAGCGATCTCCTGCGTCAAATGGAAGTTTTGCTTAGATGTTCTTAGATGTGAGTTTATCTATATAGACATCAGTAACCTCCAATGCTTTATTAGGAGATCTTCTTACTTGATTAAAGTAAGAAGATTCTCAGAATTTTGTGGTTTCGCAATGAACTTATTCTGGTTAGAGTGTGTATGTCCTTAGTTTTAGTGTGTTACAGACACACTGCTCTTCTAGACATTTCCTAAAGTCACCAACGAGAATTTCTTTAAGGACAGTTAAGTCCTGTAATTTAAAATATCTTGAAATTTTGTTTTGTTTAGTAGTAGGTAGTAGGGGATTGTACATACATTTATTTCTTTGGTTGACAAAGAAGTCTATGTTAAAGGGGGCTCATGGGCGAAAATAAATGATGACAAGGTTATGGCCCGACCACATTTTTGAACGTACGTAATGGTGTACGTTTTTATTTTCTTTATTTTTCAAGCCCAAAAAGTATTGGCAGTTAAAAGGAATGATACATGTTCATTGGTATGCGTATGTGTACGTGCAGCCAAACTCCGACAGCGACGACGAAATCATTTTATCCTTGTGATTCGGGAAAAAAAAAGTTAATGGCCGTATAGTTGGTGTTGAAATATGTTTGCTCATAAATTGTAAACTCAATTTTCACGTCCAATTGAACTCTGTTTCGTGGATATATATTTTTTTTTCTTGTGTACGAATATAAACAGACTCCTTTGCTTTCATTCAAGTTTCATTCATTCGTTCTTTCTTTCTTTTTGGTGTTGTTCCTGCCAACATTGAACGCGTGATGTGGTGGCAGGATATTTCTTATTTGTAACTGAAACTCATAAATTGGAATTCTCGTTACGTTGGTATATGTTATTTCAAAAGAAATGAATTCTTTTTCTAACTTAAGTTATTGAAAAAGTTGTAGAGTTGTAGAAAGAAGTTCGCGTTGGAATGCCAAGTACAGAATCTGTTCCTTGCCAGATAGTTTTCAATTCGCATTCAGTTCAATCCTTTTGGGTGTCCTAATTTAACGCTAGGATTTCGTTTTAAATGTTGGATTCTGTCAATAGATGATCTAGATAAGGATTAAAAGGAAGTAGAGATATGAATCAAAAATGGGACTAAAGAGGAAATACATATAACTGGAGGTTATGTGTGTTTCAATTTGTAATGTACTGTTTCCTTAGATGACAAACAATGCCCTAATGATATTGAATAGGTTGTGAACGGATTTCGGTCAGGAAATTACTGTCATCGATTTTTTTTTTGTGCTATGAATACGTCTGTATATTTCTAGTTCTGAATTAAAAAAAAAATAAAAGAAAGGATTTGGATATGTATCTATGTATGTATGTGCATATAAAAATTAAGTGCTGCTATTAAGTGGTACACTGTAGGTTTGGTAATAGACATTTTTGTTCATGGTTCATGGAATGACCTATTAAAACATCTCGTATAAAAATGTCCTGGTCAACACAACAAACTTTGGTATCTCTTATCAAGAGAAGCAATCCTACCTGAATTGACTAGAGACGAATGTCGGAAGGAAGTAGAGACATGTTTTCCGACAAATTTCGTTCATCCAGATTTCAGTCGGTTGAAGCTAACAAAATTATAGTCGGCGATCTTAGGATAACTTGTTCACTGAAATCCTTAGGGCCTCATATAGCAAATGTCCAAGTCTGTCCAGTTTGTCGTTCTTCTGGACACTTAAATGATATATAAAACAGAGGCGTGATTGACGATAACTATCCATCACATCACAATGTTAGCAGATATTACAGCAGGAGGAGTGCTAACAGTGATGTATGTATCTAAGGACAGTCTCAGCATCAGTATGGCATCAATGAAGGTCGATGCTGAAGATGATGTTATCCTAGTGTCAGGGAGACTTCTTCGTATTCTAAGTGAAAAATGCATTTGGGTATTAATTTTGCATTGTCAGAAGAAGGAAAAGATTAATTACTGCTCTTAAGCTCAAATGACCCGGAGGAATGTATATACATATATAAGTTTCACAGTTATAGTGCGATACTGTAAATTGGAAGGAAAATATCTCCCTGTACAAACATCCTTCATTAAATATTAAATTACAAATATTGCAGAAGTAGCAGGGATGTAGAAAACATTGCATATGTTCGTCGCCCTCTTTGTATTTGCCATGTACTGAGAGAATAACTAGGACTAAATAAAAGGTAGATCTTAGTACCTACTTAGGGCGTTCAACTGGTCAAAATTCAATAGAGAACTGAGAAAATCAGTCAATCACTCCACTGAGGATCTGAACTCTATAGAAGCAGTTGACAATGCAGTCGATGCACTGATCGGTTCTCTTACGCAATCCTTTGAAAAATCCTGCCCGGTCAGTAGACATAGCGGTAAAAAACGTCCACCATGGTGGAACGATACAATAGTGGAACTCATTCGCTTTTCAAGAGTAGGATGGAACCTCGCTAAAGAGGGGGTCGTCGAGTGGTCCACGTATAAAGAAACCGTAAAGCTCCTGAAGAAAAAGAATAGGTTCGCAAAGAGGAACTCTTGGAGATCCTTTTGCGTATCTATAGAATCAACGAACGAAGCGTTCCGCCTACGAAAGATCCTGGCCAAGACACCAACACCGGCATCCAATATCAGGAAAAGTGATGGTACCTGGGCAGAGTCATATGAGGAAACGCTGGATATACTTCTGATCACCCACTTTCCCGGATGTACATACATCAATTTCCGGAAATGATCTACCCATTCCAGAGACGACATCGAGAATTAGCGCGGAAGAGGTGGGTAATATAGTGGACGAAGATAAGATAGCTTGGGCAATTAAGTCATTTGCTCCTTATAAGGCTCCAGGAATGGATAACATTCGACCTGTGATGTTGCAACAGTCAGTGGATATTGCTATTCCATGGCTCAAGCGCATCTTCACGGGATGCCTTAAGCTAGGATTTGTTCCTAAAGCATGGCGGGTTGTGCGTGTTGTTTTTATTCCCAAAGCGGGAAAAGCAAGCCACACAAATGCTAAAGACTTGAAACCTCAGTCTGTCGTCTTTTATGCTAAAAACACTGGAACGTTTAATAGATGTATACATAAGAAGTGTGATTGGCGATAACTATCTATCTGAATCACAACATGCATACATCCGCGGTAGGTCGGTAGATACAGCCCTCCACAGGGTCGTATCAAACATAGAAAGATCCCTCTACTTCAAGGAATTCACTCTTGGGGCGTTCCTAGACATTGAAGGGGCGTTCAACAACGTAAGCACCGATGCGATCCTGGGCAGCTTACAGAGAGCTCGGCTGAGCATCAGTCTCTCCAATTGGATTGCTCAGATGCTTCAATCGACATCTTCATCGCAAGGAGATGTAACTATCAGGAGCAGCGTCTGCAGAGGAACCCCCCAACGAGGAGTCTTATTCCCTCTAATATGGCTCCTTGTAGTGGATGAGATCTTGGTAATATTGAGGGAAAACGGCTTCAACGTGACGGCCTATGCCGACGACGTGGTTATCCTGGTCTCGGGGAAATTCCCTTCAGTCCTAAGCGAAAGACTCAATCTCGCACTACAACTAGTGGAGAATTGGGTTAGCAGCAAAGGGCTAGGAGTGAACCCTTCAACGGAGGTAGTTCTCTTCACTAGGAAGAGATCAATTCCTGCCTTCAGATCCCCAAGTATCAGTGGTACTGAACTAAGTATCTCAGATTCAGCCCGATATCTGGTTGTAATTCTAGATTCCAAACTAAATTCCAAAACTGCATAGCTTTCTATTCTTGCAAAAAGGCATTCAGTAACACGTGGGGTTTTAGACCAGCTGTGGTGTACTGGATATACACGGCGGTCGTAAGATTCTTACATATGGTTCACTGGTAAGGTGGACGGTGCTGAAGAAGCTGTCTAACCTCACCAAAATCCAGAGGACAGCGTGCATCGGAGCGGCAATGGAAACCATGCTTAGTTTCATTCCGCTTGATATATACTGTGGCAGTCTGGCGGCTAAGACCGCTGTAAGATTGAGGAAAGGCCGAATGTGGTCATCAAGCCTATACCGCCAAGCCTCAATTTTGTCCCGATGGGGAACTACCAGCTGTTTGTCAGAAACTGATCACATGACCCCCACGCTAGCTTTTGAAAGGAGATTCGCTATTAGAATTCCTGGCAGAATGTACTGGAAGTGCCGAAGAACCATGAAGAAGGAGCTGGCGTTCTATACCGACGGTTCTAAGATGTACATTGGAACGGGAGCCGGAGTTTATTGTGAAGCCCTAGGAATAAACAACTCCTTTAGAATAAACGATGATTGCAGCGTCTTTCAGGCCGAAGTCACAGCCATCATACAGGCTGCTAAGATTAAAAGTGAGAGCAATATCGTTGGCAGAACGATTACTCCGCTCTGGACTCCGCTATAATCAGATCAAGGCTTGTGAAGATCTGCAAATCGCCCCTGAATGATATATCTAGAGCTAATGCGGTGATCATCTGCTGGGTGCAAGGGCATATGGATATCGTAGGAAACGAAAGAGCTGACGAACTTGCTAGGAAAGGGTCGGCGCTTTACTTATCGCGGGCCCTCCCTTTTGTAGTAACACCAATCAGTTCCTTACGGAAGAAAATAGAGGCTGAAGCCATTGGTCGAGCAAATAGTCGCTGGGTTCATCTGGAAACATGCGCAACAGTCAGGGCCCTATGGCCAGGCATCAGCAAGAAGAGATCAACTTCTCTGGTGAAACTGAGTCGTTATAAAGCACACGGGTCGTTTCAGGAATAATTACTGGTCATTGTGCCATTGGCGTCCACGCGGTGATTTGATCGACATCATCAAGGGTAGGTATTAAATAATACTGCGAAGCAAATAATGGCAAGTTCTGTGTATTCTACCACTTCATGGATCTTGCAATGTCCAATACCTGGTTTGTACGGCAAAGAACATGCCGGACATACAGGCGTTGGCCTCAGACTGATACCTAATCAAAAATAAACCATCGAAGCAATATTGAAGTGAAAATGCAAGCAAAAAACCATAAAGAGCCAGCTTAATATGTTCCTCCAGTTGCTGTAAGACAGGATCAAGTCTGACATTGGCCAGTATGGTCTCAAAAAAAGAATCAGTTGCAAATAAACCTTTCCATATGAAACAACTGCTGTTGTTTCTTTGTTCTTCCCTGCAGACTTCCGTACTTCCCATGCAGCCTTTACAAAAACTGACAATTTCTAAACTTAATTCCTGGAAAACCATCTCTCTATTTCCGCTTCTAAATAGAGAAGGTACTTCTAATGCTCCTTCCATTTGAGAAGCTGGTAATCATTCTTTTTGTTTTGCTCGTAGTCCTTACAAGAATCTCTGTTCATTCTACACAACGCCAACCTGCATCCTGTTTTACTGCATTTACTTGCCGGCATTTTTCATCAAAGCAGGGGGTTTCTTAGGTGTCATTACTGGACACTGTATCATTGGGAGACATGCTCTCAGGCTGGATCTCCCGGCAAATGATTTTTTCAGAAGCTGCATGGATGAGGAAGAGGAAGAGACTATTCTTCACCTCTTATGCACCTGCCAAGCTCTCTCAACTCGAAGAAAATTGTATCTGGGAGGGTACTTCTTCGACAATCTTGGCGAACTATGGGCAGATTGAGGACATCCTATGGTATCACAATGGGTCTATTCTGGCCTAAGTGCGGCTGCACTTGCTGCAGCTTGCCAATCGAACCTAACCGAAGGGATTTCTTTGCTGCAGCCAAAAGAAACCCAAGACATAAGATTCGGCATCTCTGACGACTTTCTTGCAATATTGTCATTGCTCTACAGTACTTTATGTTGGACCCCTTCAGAAATTACATAAGTGACACTCGATCAAAAAGTTCTAGTGGTCTAGCTCAAGTCAACAAGAGATGATTAATTAGGCACACATATCCTGAAGCTCACCCAGATGTGATCAGATATGTAGCAGGCGCCACTATGTAGACAACACACTTGAAGATCCCTTTTACTCCCAAAAGTTTTTATAAAATTCGATACATACTGTTAGATTCTAAATGTATAGACTCTCTCGCCAAAGTTCTTCTATTGTAGAGTAAAATGTAAATCCTTTCTAATGGGAAATATGTCAATAAACACTTTCAAAACCGTCATGCATTTATGAACATTGTGGCAGCTAAGGTGCTACTATTATTAACTCCCAAGTGCACACGTACATACTATATGTATGCATACGTACTTTTTACATTTCCAATCTACATAAAGCAAAACTTCCGACCAAAAGTAAACATCCATAAAATGAAAAAAAAAAAGTTAAAAATGTGTGCAATTATTTTTTATAGCTCTGAGTGGTGCACAGATTAATTAGACTCAATCCACCCCAACCATTATTGGCTTTAAAAATTGTGTATTCTCAACCCTCCAGGCTCCAGGGGTAACCTTCATGCATCGAATTTAACGCATTCAACCGCATATAAGTTGAAAATTTTCGACCACCTCATGAAACTCATATTTTACACACCTTTTCCGTTAAAAAGTTTTCAAATGCACTGTACAACCACAACAGGAGGAAAAGGGTAAACGCCACCATTGTGAAAATTAATCGAAGGTATAAAATTGAAAAGTTTCGCTCAATTAATAAACTGCTGATAGTTGAAAACATTTTAATTGAAAGAAATCGAAATTGCGTTTTCATTGCAATATATACACAGGTGTGGTAGTAGGTGCAACACATGTATGTATGTACATGCGAGTCCATTGTGTGAACGAATCTGAATTAATATGTATTTTATCCTTGAAGTTTTACCGGCACGTGCAATATTTTGGTAGATACTTTTTGTTGGCATACCATAAATGAAAAATATGTGTAGGGATATGAAATGAATGAGTGCATCAGCCACAGCAACCGAGTTTATTATCTATCATTTTATTTTAATTTTAATAAATTGGAATAAACATTGTGGGCTCATTAATTAAGTTTACTTGTGAGTGCGAATTCGAGAATCTCGTGCTTACCGATCAAATTCCAGTTTTAATTGTTTTGTGAAGTGTGCTGTTGTTCTGAGGAGGAGTAAGGATAGTATCTCAAAAAATTCTCCATATATGTACATTCATAGGTATTGTAAGTAGGGGCCTACAGAAAAATTCGTATTTACATATGTACATACATACATAGGTGCTACCATCAACCGAGCTGTGATATGTATATTTAAACACACGCACAATCGGATTATCTCACTGCCAACTAATTCCAAGCCAATTCCAATAAATATAACCATGTAAGCAGCAAAGTACCACAAGGATCAAAGTTAAGCTTCCTACTATTTATTACTTAAACAAACAAGTTACTTGAATGCTGTGAGACATCGATTTCGGAACACAGAGAGGCAAGTAGTGCAGGTTGAATCAATCTATCACAAGATAGTCCCATCATACTGATCTTGTATCATGCCGATTATTGTAACACATGGTTAGCGAGGAGTAATGCTGTTGGCTCTATTTTATGACCGGTACACTGGGCTACTACTTTAGGAAAATAGTTTTATGGACCTTTTCCATTGTTTCCAATATATTTCGATTAATTTTTTTGTATATATCCTCGACAACCAACCTAAGGGCGGTTTCTCTGTTTACTCTCAAGCAACCCAAAAGTACCAGAAAACAGCTGATTTTGTCCATAACTCTATGTATGTACATATGTATAGGCGATTGCATAGAAATCAAATGGAAGCTCACCCACATATTCTTTAGTGGATAGGCAGATCATGGGCTTAGCCATATAGACATCAGGAACGTCTATCGATTCGTCTGAATGTCCAACAAGTTTAAGGGTAGTTGAGAGAATTATGTACTTATGTACATTGCATCACAATGAACCAAATCTTATGTAAAGGGAACCATTAGGAAAATTAAAATTTGTTTAGTATCTTTTTATGTCCTATATTTTAAAGAAAATTCCCTAGTACCTACGTAGGACTCCCAAAAATGTGCTGTGTTTCCCTTGAGTAGGAAAATATCCCAAGTTCTGGCAACACCCGTTTCCTGAAAGCTCCTGTTGAACGAAATCACAGTTGAACTTTAAACTATGATTTCGTTCAACAGTCATTCTCCTTCCACATACAGATAACTCATTTTCAAATTTGCAATCAACCCAACCTCATTCTTAATTATTACTGATATCATTTAATCAGAATATGGGAGAATTCCGTTCAACTAAGTTGAAAGTTTTGGCTTATTGGAATGGAAAATTTGCGAATTTTTAATTTAAAACTAAACATGTTAATAATTTAAATAATAATTAATAAAACTATGTTTTTTTTTTCTTGCAGGTAAGTCTACTTGAATTTACAAATGTATGTACAGCAACTAGTAAGTGGTTAGATATAAACAATATGTAACTCTAGAATCCATTCACGTAATTTAAAACCAAAAATTCATTCAAAATTGGATTCAAATTGAAGAGACAAACAAGCTCGTCAGTACATCGTAAATTTTCTGTAATATTTTACAAATATGTAACCCGGCAGGACGGGCAAACTTCAAAAATATTTGATGAGAAGGAGAAATCGATTGATTTGGGGCATCCAAATGAGTTTTATGTGCTACACGGTATTCTTATTACAAAGGATGTGTCAAAGAAGGCGATGAGTTGATATCTCGATATCTTTTTGAGAACACCGATGCGATGAATTAGTTAATGAACTCCAACTATCCTCGAAACATACACAAATATATAGCTGATGATTTTTGTATATTTCAAGGATAGTGGTTTCCAAATAAACTTAAAATAAATTCCATGTATTTTCTTCCCTTTTATACCCTATCCTAATGGTATGTTAAGTTTTACACAGAGTTTGTAACGTAAAGAAATAATGAAGAAACTGTAAAGTATACATACAGATCTTCTTGATAAGTATCAATAGCGAAAAAGATTTACCCATGTCCGTCTATATCTTACTACTTTTTGGCCAATTATTATGGAGCTAGGAGGATGAAATTTCAGGTGCTGGGTCAAAAGTCCACGGGTCAAAACTCCATAATGGAGAAATTTTGACCAAAAATATTGTGTACTTCTAACCTACCGGGGTGGGTTATATGTTCACAATCGATTTGTGACCTGCACCCTGCACCGAAATTTGATACATATCAGGGCGTTTAGAAGGGGAAGCAAATTGAAAAAATTTCACTCACTTTCGCTAACATATTTACTTATTTAGGTGGCGCGACAGTTCAGGATAAATATGGGCCTCTCCAATTAACCCGGTCCTTAACTAACTGCCTTCAGTTGTGCACTGCAAGTCGGCTGAAGTCCTCTTCTACTTGTGCGCGCCACCTAGGTCAAGGTCTTTCTCTACTGCGATGTCCCTCCGGGTTTATTTCGAATACTCTGCGGCCCGTAGCACTGATCGACATCACTCTGCATGTCCTAGGCATCCTGGTGGGTATCGATTTGGACTTCTTGGGTTTTTTTCCAGGATCTGCCGAAGTGTGAAGATTCGATTGACTGTGGACTTTCCACAGTCGATCGTAATGTGATCAATTTGGTTGACTGTTGCATGATTGGGAGACCACCAGCTTTTGACCGGCTTATCCCAACCCACTTCCAGGATGCCGCTGATATCTGTATTATAGCAGTCGAATATTCCACTAGCAGATCCGAAAGTAGTTGTCCTTATTTCGTATGTCAGGGTCATAAACAGTAATATCATCCTTTTTTGAGGCTAATATAATATATCTGTAATAAAATACTGATGTTGCTGCGGGTTCAATGTGAACTGGTTGTTTATTAAAATCGACTGCCTTAAATACTAAAATAATGCTAACTGTGTACAAAATTTCTTAGGTGCTAAAGTATTGCTAAATATTATGAATGAACTTACGCAGGCAGCACGAAGAATATTTGTGCTGACTGGCTAAGAAAGTGAATATGAAGTAAAATGTTGACAACAACATCGTACATGTGTATGTAAATATTGTCCCGTGTTATGACTATAATAAAAAAAATGTAATGCACATCAAAAAAACACATATCAAAAAGCTAGCTATGTTGCTGTTGTGGTCACAACACACCAATAGTTCGGCCTAACTGGAACTGGTAAACGCCACCGTTGATTCCATTTTGGGAATTCGTCCTCTGCCGCCTAGAGCAAGAAAAAGTGTCATTTCATCCCCCTAACGCCAAATTTAAGGCCCAAAACGTGGTGACATACAGACGGACAGATGGACAAACATGGCTTAAACGATTGCGCTATTGATACTGTTTATAAATATAAATATGCGTTTTAGGGTCTATCTCGATTATTTCTCTATGTTACAAACCACAAATGTATGTATGTATGTGTCAAACCTTACATACTCTTAGAACAAAGTTAAACTAATAACAGTGTTCATTTGCTGTTACATTTAGTTCAAGACAACACTGAATTCAGTTTCTACTGTTTCACTGTGTGCAGATCAATCAACTGAAGCCCCGGATTTGATGTTTAGGATCAGCAGTACTGGTCGGCTTGTTGACATTAACCTCATATTTAAGATATCCTCATAAAAAGAAAACGCAGGGGTTTAACTCGCAAGATCTGGTCATCCAAGTGACCCCTGATCGTCATGGGATTAAACGCTCCGTCCCGTTGGAACTACATTTTATCAAGATCCATACCTTCCAATTTGATCTTTTAGCTCAACTCTTGCAGCATTTTTCGATATCTACCCTGCCGAATGAAAAACCGTATCAAACAATAACTTTTTGAGCATGACTATCTGTCATGAAATTCACGAAAAATTTGCTTATTTTCATATGTATCAAGATGAAAAACGACTTCGTCACCAAACACCATTTATTTTTGCAAACTTCACTTCCTACTGCTCTAAATGGACGTTCCATGTCGACTATGTATACAATATTTTTCACAAAACAGAACCCGTAAAATAAATCGGGCGGTCAACTTGAAACACAAAAGTACAAAATGCACTTAACATTATGCCTGCTATGTATGTACATTTATGTCTCCAGACCTTTAACTTTCCACT
This sequence comes from Xylota sylvarum, assembly GCA_905220385.1. Taxonomy (NCBI): domain Eukaryota; kingdom Metazoa; phylum Arthropoda; class Insecta; order Diptera; family Syrphidae; genus Xylota; species Xylota sylvarum. The sequence continues at coordinate 62,585,369 of LR999958.1, read as the reverse complement.
TTCCTTTGGAAGCAAGCCAAAGCTTCCACTCAAAAAGTTGCTAAGATGTGAAAACACAGACTACTTCAGGCACTGCATAGCCTTTTCAAGTAGTACCCTGATAATGACAATTCAAGCGACAGCTTTTCGATTAGTCATCATCATCTAAAGAATATTTTGTATCAGTATTAGGTAAACTATTTATATGTAGATACTATACATCGCGAAGAAGTACCATGGCTACATCGTCACGGTATTACCATTTCTAAGCCGGCAAAGGATGCTAATAGCACGCTCTTCACCTTACAGTACTACTCTAGAACTGTCTGAAGTCCCAATGCAAGTATTACATTTATGTGGTTTCACAAACTCCATTTCTTTGTGCTACAAACGATTCTTTTTGCAAATGACGTCAGCCTAAACTAAAACAATAAAAGGCTACAGCAGTTATAAAAATCTACCCCACTATACCAAAATTCAATTCAAAACTAATTGTGTGCCATTAGTAAATGAAAGGAGCAACTTTCTGCACTTGCTACGAACCAACAACAGTCAGAAAGTAAAATTCAGGACAAAAAAAAGAAAATCCTTATGAGAAAGGAAACTAGTGCTCACTTTAGACTCACTGCAGACACTGCCACTTACTTTAAGGAACACAAAATAATTTCTTATAAATAAGATGTCAAGTGAATTACTTACCAGAAAACAAAAAGCTATTCCCACACTTGCTTCCCCCTTTGGACTCTGCTGCATTGTGAGCTGCACACTTTATGCAGAACACTCTGAAAAACGGGAAGTGAGTAATAAGATGTTGGCCAGAAGGAACGAATGCAAAACAGAGGAGGAAATGCGCCCGGAATTTCGAATTTTCGTTATAAGTTACGATTTAACACAGAAAGTGGTAGGGAGGATGATGGAATGATTGCAGAAAACTGGATGAGGCAGCGGATTGTTTCAATTTATAAATTTGTCCTGTCTGCTGGCAGTTGGAAGAATGAGTTTGATTGTTTTTTCCGACTTATCTGACAGGATGGCAGAATGAGTGGATACTATTTATGACGGAAATTTATTGCTATGGTATGGAGGAGAGTCTAAAGTTTTATTAAGTAAATCATGCAATCTGTTTGCAGAATTCACATACTTGAGATACTTTTTTTTTTTTAAACAACATACTGACCGCATACTCTTGGAAATGGGGAAAAGAAATCATATTGTCCGTAATAAATGGAATTTCCTACAGCTTCCGGACTGTAAATATATAATTTGGCTTTCGGTATCATGTATCAAAGCAGCAGTTTATATGTTTGAGTATTATTCTTCTTCCTGCATGAAAACCATTACTAATAACTACTATAAGCAGCAGCAGTGATAGTATGCACTCTTGGTGTACACCACTGTGGTTCATATTGCCAAAAGCCTTCTGGAGACATGACAGCCCTTTTGTTCTGCCTACAATATTCTAAACACAAAAAACAAAATTTGTTAGATTAACCCTCGTTTAAATATTGATTCTCAGTGCTGGGAGGATTTAAGTTTCCCATACGTCCTTTATTAGTCACCAAAGTAGGTCTACCCATGTATTTGGCACCACTCAGCAGCCAGCAACCACATTTTAGATGCTCTGGTTATGATTAAGTTTGTATCATAGGCGAGTCACTGGTGTGCCTGGATGGCTTATTCGATTTGAGAGCCACTGTGATTTAGAACCGTTGCGAAATAGCCTTTTCAGCTTTTCAGCAATTAGTGCGAAACTAGCAGGCAGCAGTTTGAACCTTCGTATATTTGTAGCCTTCTTGATGAAACTGTCTAAACCTGTTACCTCCTCTGCATTTTTTGGTACTCTGATTCTGACTTGATTTTCTATTTTATTTGTGAGTCAACTCAATTTTCAAGTAGCACAAGCTCATTAAGCCCCTTTCAGGTTCCTGCAGATATACATACGTTACCGTATCATATCGGTACGCTCCTAAAGTTGTAAAATTGAACTTCAACACCGAATGGAATGGAAGCGGACTGGTTAATACCGTCTCGGATGTTGATCAGACTCATGCAAAAAGACTTTGGAAAATGGAAAAGTTTTCGAATCGTCCGGGAATCGAGCTTAGAACTTGCACTCAGTAGTCCCACGCTTAATCAGTTCCCAGTTCCACTAAAAGTATTTGCTGACCTCTGTCATTAGTTTGGTCATGTCACAGGACAACTTACTGCTAAGGATAATCCTAAGCACTTGGCTCGATGTGAGAATTCAATGATTGCACTGAGAATCTGTAGTATCAATATAGAGTCCTTCACGAGAGCATCATCTGTGCACTTCAAAGAGTGTGCTTGAAAGTGTGTTTCAAATTTCCCACTGACAATTAACGAGATTGAAGTATTGACCATATGACGTGGTGACATTAACTCCCCTCTCGGTTTGTGCGTAAGGCTCATATTCACTTATGGCAATCTAGCGTGGTGGCAAGCTGCTGGCAGCAACCTTGTGGCCATCATGAAGATAGCGCGCATTGGTGTCATTAGCGCAATGCACACCACCCCAACGATAGGGACCGGGGTTATCTTGAACCCGCTTCCATTAAACCAATTCTTGCAGAAATCGGTGACTATTTGCGCCATAGAAATAAATCAGCCTGATAGCTGGAACACGAATATAGATTCCGTTTGTGGGAAGACAGCAACTATGGAATCCATGGCTTTAAACACAACCGTGTATAGAGTATTGGACTCCAGCAGTCTTTCCAAGCGAAGTTCGGCCACTGACAATAGCCGCCTCAGAGACTGTAATAAGGCTATATCAAAACTGGATATTAGTTTGGGGTGAACCTCAACCCATAAGCCTCAACAGTTAACTCGATCCTAAGTTAAATCGGTCCTAAGCTAACTGTCTCCAGTTATACCACTGCATGTCGGCTGAGGTCCCCTTTTATTTGTTCGTACCACTTAAAGTGAGGTCTTCCTATACTACGTTGTCCTTCCAGATTGCATTCGAAGACTCTGCTGGCCGAAGCTCTAGTGTCCATTCGCTTAACAGGTCCTAGCCATCTTAGACGACTACTGCGTAGTGTTTCGACTCGTATAGTTCGTTGTTGAATCCCCTTCAAAGCCCGTTAACGCAAATGGTACTGAATATCTTCGGAAGAATTTTTCTCTCGAAACAACCGAGGATATCTTCATCCGTTTTCAATAGAGTCCATGCTTCAGCGCCATAAAGTGGAACTGAGATGAACAGTATTATGTGTATATGTTTATAGAATCTCATTTGTTGTTCGGGGTAGGGCCTTACTGCTCAATTGCCCTCTCAGCCCAAAGAAACAACGATTGGCAAAAGTTATTCTTTGTTTCACTTCTGCTGAGGTGTTGTTTTCAGAATTGAAATCAGACCCCCGGTAGATAAAGTCCCTTACTGCCTCAAAGTTATTGCTGTCTATTGTGACAGCTATAACTTTAACACAAAATGTTGTGTTTTTGTTGACAGCATACACGTGGTTTTGTCCTTGTTCCCAACTGGGATGCGTTAGAAAATTTGGTCCTTCGAGCCGGATTCTCAATTGTATCGTGTCCAGTTCCTCGAATTCTTCATTATTTATTGGGAACCAACAGTCCTCGTTTATTGCTAAAACTTTTTTGGCAGCTTTGATTTCAATTCTAGTGAACAGGTGACAGTGCGGTGAGTTCTGAAGATTGTGCTTGCGGTGTTGGTCTGCGAGTTTCGCACAATTCTTTCAAATTTGATGTTAAAAAAGTCACCTTGTCTAAATCCTTTTTGACATCAAAGGTCTCGGTGAGGTCGGTACCGACTTTGATGGAGCAGCGAACGTTCTCCATCGTCATTCTGCACAAATGGACGAATTTGGCAGCGATGCCAAAACTAGACATGACCTCATTGGATAGGAGCCAATTAGATGATTGAAAATGGAGAGGCAGTCACATAATATAACAGATATGATCTTGTGCGTGATGTTGAGGAGACTGATGCCTCTATAATTGGAACAAACCTCAGGCAAACTATGCTGAGATTCCATTCATCAGGGATACACTAATCGGACAAAATCTTCTTTGCGTTATACAGTCTGCAGAAGAAGTTTTCCCTTCGGATACGGCTTTTAACTCAGCAAAACCTAAAGATTGTGATTCAAACCTGTTCTATGTATAGTAAAATTGAAGTCTCCTCAGACTTACCTCTGAGCCATTTCACCGGCTTTAAAAAATGCTCTTCACAAGTCCGACCATTACTCATTACTTAAAGAAGCTGGGCCATGATGGTAACTCAATACTTAGGTTCAATAGTTCTAAGTCGATGGAGCCTGATGACTTTTAGAAATCCTCAGATATCTTGATATACATACATACATATATACATAAACCAACTGCTTACAAGTGGAATTAACAAACCAAATGTGGACGGAGCTTCAGCTCGAAGGTTTGTAAGTAGAGAAAGAGATGATGATCTGTCTCCCCGGCTTCAGTTTGTTGTGGTAAATGAACTACTATTTATCCTAGGGCCGAAGGCTGTCGAGGTATAGTTGTCTTGCGGACGTATCTCTTTTGCTAAATGTATTCTTTAAATTCTCCAATTTAACTGATAAATCAGGACTGGAATCCTGAAAATATTAAATACAAGGTTCCTCTCATAGACCCCCCTAAAATGTATAGAAACACCATAGTATTCGGAGACAAATCAAACGCTTGTCGAAAAAGGCTAAATTAGGGGTACGGCCACAATGGTCAGAAATCAGCTTCTCACTTTTCGCTTTCCAGCCGCTGCTTCACGCTGATGGAAAATAAAGCCGGTAATGAATGGGCGCGTCCATAGCGAACCCGCTTCCTCTTCTTACAAACTTTAACCAGCTCTTACCAGCTTTTATTGGAATGAATTTTGAATTCTTGTTGACAAAATCCCGAAAAGCGAAAATCCCGAAAACCCAAAATCCCGAAAAATTGGGTTGGGTACGAAATATAACAATATAACAATGTAACAAAGCATCTAATCCTTTTCGGCGCAGAATTGTAAGTCCACAATTCGATTTGTGTATCAACAGTGGAATATGTATGGGGGGCATGCTGCCCACCTGCAACCCCCCTGCTTGGAGTCACTGTTGGATTTGGAGTAAGTGCGAGGTTTGGTATATGTAAAATTTCTTTAAATCCATACAAAAATTTCCATATTCCGGATTTTGTTTTTCGGGATTCTGTTTTGTGCTCTCGACTTCCTGTTTTGTGCTCTCGACTGAACAAGCTCAATGTTCAGTATGTCCATCCTCTGCTAGAATCACGCTGGCTGTGAGTATCGGCATGAATCTCGCTGCAAAGGTGGTAATCTGGTTCACTGTGGTTGTACCCTAGGTTTCTATTCCTACAAAAACGCCTTTCGGATTGCAGTCGCGTAGAACTTGGAGAACCGTGGTTAACACTGTAATTGGGTATGGCAGAATCGTCTGTGAATTAAAGCTGTGCATTCCAATTAGCTAGTCAAAGTGGAAAGGCCATCGTGCTATTGAAATATTAGGACGTATACAAATGTCATTTGGATAGACTTGATATCCTATTTCATCTCCTTATGACTCTAGACGGTCCAGAATACTTACAGCTCAGTAATCTAAAATTCATTCCAAAAAAAAACCGACTCCATCTTACCCAAATTTTCCTTCACCCCAGCGATATATCTGAATTCTTAAAGATAAACAAATCTCTTAAATTTTTAAAGCCAAATGGAGTACCAAATATGAAACATGATGTAATGATTAAATTTATGTCAATCAGTGAACAGTTTCAAAGCGAAATCCATATTCTCTTTCGCCTCTCTCTCCATGCTACACGGTCTTTATTTTTCATTTTCGTTGACACAATCTTAATGTGATTACACATGCATTGTAGATACTTATTTCTCAATTTCCTTAAATTTTCTAAACCGCTGAATCCTGCTCCTTCCATAAATACGCATATCAATTTCTCTGAATGTCTTAAGGACTACTTAAGACTAGGATTTGAATACCAGCCAACCTCCATCTGCCATCTATTTGCATATCATCCATATTGACGCTGGTTTTCTGCTCTCGTATATGTGCTGAAGTCGTTATATTGGCCAGGCTGGGGCGGAAAACGATTTGCGTCAGAACCACAAATGACGATGTCGGTTCCTTTGTTTGAGTTTTCCATGTCATTACATGCATAACCATGGCTATGTGTGTATGATGAATATATTTATGGAATTATAATAATGGATCATTGAAATGATTTTCCCAGCACATTTACTGCCATGAGGTTGTAATTAATTTAAATGGCACGAAGAGAGAACGCGATAACTTTTACAAATGAACTCAAAATGGTCTTGGCTCGGCATAAGGATGAGAGGCGAAACGACTTACGGGGAAATAAACAAAGACATTTACGTCATGCAATGCTGACTGACTGAGACTGGCACAAATATCAGCAGCGCTGAGCTGTATCAATCAATCAAGGATACCCTGAATTGGAGCACTTTTGATTTATGATGTGCTGCAAGATGATTAGGGGAAGAAAATCCATTTTGAAAAATACGAGAAATCGAAGAATATATATTTTAAAATGCAGTACCAATAAGAAAAAGTTTACACTTCTCGGGAAATTGTGAAAAACAGAAAGTAGAGAACGAAATGACTGAAAAAGTGATGACCTCCGTGAAAAGTTTTGGGCGAGGGTGTCTGCTTACGGTTCTGATTGACATGACGTTAAGTTGCCACTTATCATCGATATGTATAGATGTACTTAGCTACCATTTTGTTTTTTTTTGGGATAGTAGTAAAGTCTATGCTGTGCAATCAACCAGAATCTTTCAAAAGTCGACTGAAGTAAAAAAGGACATTTATTCGGTATAAAAGGATCAGGCAGTCGATTTGCCAACTGTGTTTTTCATTAGATACTTTCGAATTACAATGCACATACCAAACTGTTTAAACTGATTTTTGTTCGGACTGCATCAATATCGGAGCGAAGGGGCGGATTAAGTTGCAAGGGAGAGAAAGATCGTCAGAAATGAATAATAGAAACAGAGTCGGAGAAAGCACTGAGCCCTGAGGGTCACCAACATTAGCTGAGTATATACTTATACATATGTATGTACATACGAGTATATCCATCCAATACAACTTGTATTGACCTTAAAAAGCACTGACGTTAAGCCTATGTGTCGGTAGTTAGAAGGATAGGTTTATTCCCCATTCTTTTGGGGATTGACTGTGGACGGATGCCGGAAAGATGCCCGTGGAGTACGATTGGTAGAACAGCTTCCATACAAGAAGAGGGATCCCATATCAAACAGCAGATTTGTTACGGTTAAGATTTATTAACCGTATTATTATTATTATTATTATAATTTACAGCAAAGCTTGATACTAACAGAGGCCTTTAATTTGTACGAAAGAAAGATTTACTGCCTTCAGGACATTTCAGTATTTTTCGCTAACTTTTTGTGTCTAGTCCATTTATAGAGATTCTAGAAGGTAATTGCACAAGTCTGATTGTACTTGAGTTCTTATTTTACTTTGAGCGCATCCTAAGTACCTATATAACCAAGTCTGTAATCATGTCAGCAGCGGCAATTACATCTCCATCAAGGAAGCATAAAGACTACTTAAAACCCCTGAAGAACGAATTAAGGCCGCTCTAATCGACATTCTCATATTGCCAATTGCTCTTCTATGGTATTTCTGTTGATCCGATCCAGGGGGGCAGAAACTTTGAATGAAGACTTGTTTGACTGAAGACTTCAGTTTGTCTGGGTATTCACATTTTACAGTAGAAAAGATTACAATGACTCAAATTGCATACATGACTAAAGTCAAATCTAAATAATGAGGTCCTTTCGAATACTTTGATTCGGTCTAGAGTTATTATTTACTGAGTAGAAAATCCATTCAGCGAATTCTTCTTTCCATCTTCTGTGCAGGTTCACATTCGGAGATCAAAGATCACACACAAATGGTATTTGATCACTAGGTTTTGCTTGACTCTAGTTCTCTAACCAATTTCTAAAGCACCGACTAATCGCCAAATGGTCTTGTTTATATGGTAGTTCTCCGTCTCTTGGGTAAAATCTATCAGCTGATCTTACCGCAGGTTTCATGCTAAGACAGAGCTTCTCTTTTCAATGACAAGACAGTTAATATTGCAGAAATCCACAGAACGCTCGCTTATTTTATACACCCATGGTGTATCTACCCAACTCAAGGCGTGCGTTGTCATCACGGTGACATCGCAGGAGTTTCTCCAGTGGCATGATGTACAGCAGTTCGGTAGGCAAGCATTAGTAAAGGCAAATACTAATCCTAATCTTGCTGATAATTTTCGCAGAATTTAGCAAGGTAGTCGAGTCGACCGATGGCATCGATTGGGGATGCATGGCAGTTGTCCTTGATTTTTCTATGCCCAAACGCTCCATGGTCTTAGTAAATATTTCAGACTCGAAGGTGCGACTCCGATCGCTGTGGATCTGCATCGGAACACCATGTCGAGAAAAAAACATCAGTCACTAAACGATCCACCACCGCCTCGCTGGTTTGATCCGGAATTGAGAAACATTCAAGGCATTTCGAAAAGTAATCCATGCAGCATATGCATATGATGTATCGACTTCCTGCGTCGGTTCGAGGAAGTGGTCCCAAGATATGCACTGCGATGCGTTTAAAATGTGCACCGACATTATACAACTGCAATGGCAAACTTTGCAACACTTACACCATATCCGCACATCTTCTAAACATCCAAACCAATAGAAGGACCTCCGCAATTTTTTTAGAGTTTTAGTTGTGCCAAAATGACCTCCAGAAGGGCTATCGTGATCCATTAAAAGAATATGTGATTGAAGCTGCTTTGGAACGATCGTTTGATAAACAACACCGGTGCATTTAAAATGCTTTCGGCAAAGAATATCGTCTCACAGATACAGCGTTTCATAGATAACCCAGTAAGATTTTACGATGGGATCGGATTGACAAAGGGTTTTCTGATTGGGTCTTTCGTTTTGTCTTACCCTGTCCTTGACAAGTTTCAGTTGATGATCAAAATCTTGAAGTTTGGCTATATCATATACAGCTGTTGTGCAAGATACCTTGACACTTGTAAAAATCGTTCTGTGTATACACAGCCTCCTTCTGTTATAAGCTTTACTCTAGAGGCTCCCAATCCAAACTCCTTCATATCTGTTTCTCCAACATAAACTTTTCCAGTGTAGATATGGAAATTCAAGACTAAACCGTCGTTAACTGCAAAAATGAAATGTACTGACGAAAGCCACATCGTTTAGGAAAAGGAATCATTTGCTTATCTACTGCAGTGTGGTATGGAATCGGCAAGGTCAAACATTTATTGAGCACAGGATCAATAAATGGTCCGATCTTCCACAACCGGTCTGATTCCGATTGATTTCCGCTTTTGTTTTCGGCAAATCGTAAAAATCTATTTTCGAAACCCGAAATTCATTTGACCAGTACATTCGCAGAAGAGGGAGTCCTATACAACCCATCAAGATTCCAGCCGAATGTATAATTTCGTTTGTTGATGTGCCTAGGGAACGGTGATCAGGTTTGTGAAAAGCAAACCAGTTTGTTACGTGCGGTTTTTCTTCCCAGAAATATATACATATGTATCTAGGTAGTGAAAGAACAACTTCACCAATATTTGTGATCTATGTAAGTGACCTATTGAGAGCACTTTTAATAAGGTTACCCATATTTTGTTTGCAACGGGAAATCTTCTAAAAGATTCTGACGAAATACTCGGTTGGTCAGTATGCCAGATTTCTACTGTCTAAAACCACCTCCCTTTTATGTCTTAACTCTTTTGGGATACCTCGCGGTACTACATGCCGGTATACCTTTGCGGGTGGGTTTTAGTAAATCTTGTTTTCTTCAAATGTCTATGTGGCCGATCTCTTGTCTAGGGTATTCCGCTTTCTTCATCTATCTCTCTTTCGATGATAGCCAAAACTTCCGTCCACCTGACCAAAACGAAGTGAGGATATCGATACCCATCATCTTTTTATCGATTTCAAGGCCCCATATGACAGCCTTTATAGAGACAAGCTATAGAGAGCCATGTCTTGTTTTTCCATCCCTGCCAAACTCGTCAGATTGTTCAGTATGACGATGGAGACTTCGCGGTGCTCCATCCAGGTTGCTAACGATCTCACCGAGACCTTTGATGTCAAAACAGGAATTAGGCAAGGTGACGCGCTGTCATGTGACTTCTTTAACATCATACTTGAAAGAATTCTGCAAAACTCCCAAGCCAACACCAGAGGTGGTGCCGTGAAATAACGCCTTATTTCACAATACGAAAGTGAAATAAGGCCGAATTTCAAAATTCGGCTGTTCAAAGCTGAACATTGTTTGTGAAATAAGGCCGAATTTCGGCCGTTCCATTTAGAATTTTAGAACATATATTTGGAGTCAACGGTGGCGTTAAAGCTTCAAACGGAAGCACAACACTTTATCTGTGCTACTTCGACATATTCGGAGCTCAGGCCGATAAAGATTTCCAAGAATAAGTCAGGTTTTTGGAAAAGAGATGGTGGCGGATGAGCCCTTATTGGGCCAACGGCAGCGCTCATATCCCCGAAGCGGGATACTGACTTCGGTTTAAAACCGGCCCCTCGTCCTAGGGGTTTCAAAAAATGGAACTGGCCCTCCAGGTTGGGGGTTGTGCCGTCGGGGTAACTTCCTTACCACGTAAAAAAAATTTAGTTATGAGAGAGACACAAGCCTCGGATAATGGACCCCCTCATTTAATACCACGACCCGGAACGTACACGGACTATGATATAAGAGTATGCACCTGGAATGTACGTACACTGTACACTCCTGGTGCTATTCAAAAACTTGAATCTGTCCTCACGCGGTACAAGGCAGATATTACCGCGATCCAGGAGATACGATGGATAGGATCAGGTATGCAAAAACGGAAAAATTGCGACATTTATTACAGCTGCCACAAAAGACTGCACATGTTAGGATGCGGATTCGTCGTGGGAAATCGGCTACGCTCAATGATAATTGACTTTAAGCCGATCAGCGATCGCCTGGCTGTGATCCGCATCAAGGCTACATTTCAAAACATCAGCATAATATGTGCACACGCCCCTACCGACGAAGCTGAAGACTCTATCAAGGAGGAGTTTTATGACCTCCTGGACGGAGCCTACGGAGCCTGTCCGGAGTATGATGTCAAAATCATACTCGGGGACTTCAATGCCAAAATCGGTAAGGAAAACATCTTCGGCGGATTAGTTGGAAAGCACAGCCTCCACGACACGACAACAGACAACGGCTTCCGGCTAATCGATTTTGCAGCAGCTCGTAATACGGTGATAAGTAGCACTAGGTTTCCAAGACTACGAATCCACACAGCAACCTGGCGCTCTCCAGATGGTCGAACCGCCAACCAAATCGACCACGTGCTAATAGATGCGAGGCACGCATCCAACATTCTGAATGTGCAAACGTTCAGAGGGGCAAACGTCGACTCTGACCATTTTCTTGTTGCAGCTAAGTTCAGAGCTCGACTATCCAATGAGAAGAAGCTGCAGACCGCCCAGAAAAAGAAATTCAACGTTGGAAGCCTTAGCACGTCTGGAGTAGCCAGAGCCTACAGGGAGCGCCTGAGTGAGAGACTCTCCGCTGTGCATTCACCATCCACAAACGCCAACAATCTGTGGAACCAGTATCGCGACATCATCAAAGGGGTAGCAGAGACCACCATAGGCTACCAGCCACCACCCAAAAAGAGCCCTTGGTATGATGATGAATGCGTATGCCGGAAAAAGGTGACAGAAAAAGCACACTTGCAAGCGCTGCAACGCAAAACAAGGGCAGCGAGAGAAGAGTATCGAACCAGAAGAAGGGAGGAGAAGAAGATACTGCGTAAGAAGAAAAGGGCCCACGCAGCCTCCCAGCTCAAGGATATCGAAGAGTCCCGCGATAGGAACAACATCCGGATGTTTTTCAGGAAAGCCAAGCAACTGGCAGCTGGCTTCAAGCCCGGAACGCAGGCTCTTCGAAACAGTGAAGGAAACCTAGTCACCGAAGCACAGGGAATAGTAGATGTATTTAAGCAGCATTTCCAGCAGCTACTTAATGGGCAGGTAGAGAGAATGATAGGGCAAGAAGAGAACCCGCATCCAGTCAATGAAGAATCCATTCCCCCCCCTAGTTTTGAAGAGGTCGGCTCAGCTATCAAAAAGCTGAAGAACAACAAGGCCGCCGGCTCTGATGGTCTACCAGCAGAGCTTTTCAAACATGGTGGTGATGCTTTGGTGGGGTGCATGCACCAAGTCATCAACCAAGTGTGGGTGGATGAAGTCATGCCCGATGACTGGACTATCAGCTCTATATGCCCCATCTTCAAGAAAGGCGATCCTATGTCTTGTAAGAACTACCGAGGCATATCCCTGCTTAATGTCGCATATAAGATCCTATCCAACGTACTGTGTGAACGTCTGAAGCCTTTCTGCAGCACACTAATCGGCACGTACCAGTGTGGCTTCCGGCCCGGCAGATCGACGATCGACCAAATTTTCACACTAAGGCAAATCCTGGAAAAAACCAACGAATTTCAAGTCGAGACTCACCATCTCTTCATCGACTTTAAAGCCGCATATGATAGCATTCATCGTCTTGAGCTCTACAAGGCGATGGCCGAATTCGGGATCCCGGCTAAACTGATCCAGCTGTGCCGCGTGACGCTGGATAACACGCGGTGCAACGTGCAATTCGGCAACAGTTCCTCTGAACTATTCCAAACATGCACCGGATTTCGGCAAGGGGATGCGCTATCATGTGACTTCTTCAATCTTGTGCTGGAACAGATAGTGCGCAGGGCAGGTGTAAACACGGAAGGCACTATCTTCAACAAATCTGTCCAGTTGCTGGGATACGCAGACGACATCGACATCATCGGTCGCTCCCAGCGCGCCGTGTTAGAGGCTTTTACGGCAATTGAAGAAGAGGCGAAACGTGTTGGCCTTGAAGTGAATGAGGACAAAACCAAATACATGTTATCAACAAACAAAGAAGCATCTGTCCACCGCCTAGGACAAAACGTCACTGTTGGCAACAGTAACTTCGAAGTGGTTAAGGAGTTTACCTACCTCGGAGTAAATATCAACTCCACGAATGACAACTTAGTGGAGATTCGACGAAGACTTACCCTAGGAAACCGCTGCTACTTCGGTTTGGCGAAACAAATGGGGTCAAAACTCCTAACTCGAAAGACGAAATGTATGCTCTACAAAACTTTGATCCTGCCAGTTCTGCTGTATGGAGCCGAGTGCTGGACGATAAGCAGGAAAGCAGAGCAAATACTGAACACTTTCGAAAGAAAAATTCTTCGTCGGATATTCGGTCCCGTATGCGAGGAGGGCGAATGGAGGAGAAGATATAACCGCGAACTCTATGAGCTGTACCAGGATGTGGATGTAGTCCAAAAAGCCAAAACACGTCGACTACACTGGCTCGGCCACATCGAGCGAATGGACAATAATGCTCCAGCAAAGAGGATCTTCGAATCACAGCCCCCAGGTTCGAGAAGACAAGGAAGACCGAACCTCCGTTTTAAGGATCAAGCTATCGCGGATGCCAGAGCGCTTGGTCTAGATAACTGGAAGCAGCGTGCCCGGGATCGAAGAGAGTGGAAGGCTGCTGTGTCTCAGGCAGAGACTCTTCACGGGTCGGGAGCCCGTTAAGTAAGTAAGTATATTTGGTGCCGTGACATAAGGTCAAATCTAGTATGACACTTTGATAAAGCAACATAAGGCAGTGGAATATGTATGGGGGGGCATGCTGCCCCCCTGCAACCCTCTGCTTGGGGTCGCTAACCCAAATCCAACAGTGACCCCAAGCAGAGGGGTCGCAGGGGGCAGCCTGCCCCCTATACACATTCTACTGTTTATGCATATAAATGACATAAAGCCAACTTGGCCTAATGTCGCTTTATACATACTCATGTATGTGTGAATACGTTTTCACAGTAAATTGTCTTGGATGAAAATCTGAACACAGGGTGCATTGCATACATATAAACATAAATAAATATGTATGTATATAAATGCGTGTATAAATTGAAAGCGTAATAAGGCCGACTCGAATTTTGAAATTCGGTCTTATTTCACTCGGCGTTATTTCACGGCACCACCAGAGGTACAATCTTTCAAAAGTCTGTGCAACTACTAGCTTATTATTTGAAAATGGGGTACGTTGCACTGTGACCTTTTGGTCTATTGTGCCCCAGCTAACACCTTGGGGAGGTACATTTCCTCATTAGAGTTCCCCTCACTTTTGGATTCCTTTCGGAATCATTTTGAGGGTAAAGCACTCTTACTACGCATTGGCGGAAGAAGTATATCCTAGAGCACTCTTTCAAATCCAATTTCCTTTAAGAATCTAAGGATGAGAGCTGGATCTAGTGACGATATTTCTTCATCTGATAATTGGTGCTTGCCCAAGTATTTCAGTCTTTTGTGGGTCAGTGCCCCACAAGATCCCAGCACATGTTTTGGGATTTCGCTGGACTCATTGCAGAATCTACAGAGCCCTTCTTCAGATATACCTAGTTTCCTTAGGTGTTCCTTGAGTTTACAATGACCCGATAGGAGGCCCGTTAGGATACGAAGGTTATTCTTGCTCATGCTGATACATGCGTCGAATCTTTGGCTTGCCTCATTCCATGAGCGTTATTCCAGGTTCTTGCCCTGATTTCCCCCTCTTGTTTCCTGAATTCTGCTTTCAGGGTATGATTCCATATTCCGCAGAATGGTTGAGGACCTATGAAGGATTCTGATGCTGATTTTCTTGCTATGGAGTTGGTCATTTCATTACCCTCTATTCCCACATGGCCAGGTATCCAACAGAGGGCCACTTTGTTTCTACTGCCTAGTTCATTAAGTTTTTGCAGGCATTCCCACACAAGTTTGGACTTAATGATATAGGAGTCAAGTGTCATGATAGCAGCTTGCCTATCTGACATTATAGTTATATCACAGTTGACATGGTTTCTATCAAGATTGATTTGGACACATCTATCTATGGCATAGATTTCAGTCTGAAAGATACTGATGCTTTTGCCCATGGATTCAGAGTATGCAGTTCTGGGCCCGAATACTCCTGTTCCAGTTCCTTAATCAGTTCTTGATCCATCTGTACACCACTTTGTTGTATGATTGCTCAGTTTGTAGATGGTGGATACATTGCTCCAAATTTTTTGTTACTGAGCTTGGCAACAAAGTTCTTTTGGAAGTTAAACCTTCTAATGTTATCATCCCTAGGAAAGGCTAGGAGGGGTAGTTTTTTGAGCAGTGCATCAAATTGCCTCGATGTAATGCACTTGTCTCTTCCTACTCCTTCCTTAGCCATCCTTAGGATCGTTTTACTTGCACATTCCTCAACCACAAGGTGCAAAGGAGTGAATTCCAATAGTACCTCCATGGCTGCAGTTGGACAAGTTCTCATGACCACTGTGATACAGAGGAATGCCAGTGTTTGTACCTTGATGTGTGTCTTCTTCGTGGTGACCAGATTGGTTCTTTTTGCCCATGCAATCGCTCCATATGAACTACTAGCTTACGCCAACGACATTGACATAATTGGTAGAACACAGCGGGCTATCACCGCTGCGTTCACTAGTATTATAATGCAGACTGCCAAAATGAGTTTAGCGGTAAACGAGGGCAAAACCAAATATACATATGCTGTCAACAAGAAAGGACACTCAACATCTACGAATTGGACAGAACGTCACAATCGACAGCTATAACTTTCAGGTAGTAAGGGACTTTGTCTACCTAGGCTCTGTTATCAATTCTGAACACCTCAGCAGAAATAAAACGAAGAATAACTCTTACCAATCGCTGTTTCTTTGGGCTGAGAAGGCAATTAAGTAGTAAGGCCCTATCCCGCACAACTAAGGAGACTCTATATAAGACCTTGATCATCCCAGTCCTGCTTTGTGGCGCTGAAACATGGACTTTATCAAAAGCGGATGAAGATATCCTTGGTCGTTTCGAGAGAAAAATTCTTCGTAAAGTATTCGGTCCAGCTGTACAGCGACATCGACCTAGTCAAAAAACTGCGCATCAGTCATTTGAGATGGCTGGGACATGTAGAGTGAATGGACACCAGTGAGTCTTCGAATCAAACCCGGAGGGACAACGCAATAGAGGAAGACCTCGCCTTAGGTGGCGCACACAAGTTGAAGGGGATCTGAACAAGCTTGGAGTGCGCAACTGGCTACGGACCGAGCTAACTGGAGATGCTTGTTAGTTAAGGCCCAGGTTCACCCCGAACTGTAGCGCCACCTAAGTAAGTAAGTAAGTATCCGCAGCCTAAAATAATCCTTTATTATTATACAAATTTATTAAATACTGTGGAACTCTCTTTTCCCTGAGCGCAGCCACAATATGTTCCAGGTTGTAAAATTTATCGCATTTTGTATGTCTAATGTTATGACGAAACAGTACTTCTTTGAGCCTCCTCTCCACCTTCCACCCTATATGACTTTCTGTGTAATGTTACTACCTTGATGGTATACATCGTGGACCGTCCCTTATAGAAGCCATACTGGTGCCTGACTAGGCCTACCACATTTTCAATCGTGTCTTCTAGCTTGATGAGAAGTTACCAATATACACATCTACATATGTAGAGACTTCATACTTGACACTTTCTTACCATTATATTTCATTTAGCCCAAATCAACTTGAGAACCCTTAAGCTTACTTTCAAGAAGTCAAGTTTAAAAGTTTATTATTTCAATTCGAATGTACGAATGTGGAATAATATTCCTTCCACTTCACTCCTTTATCCACCTTACTCACTTCAATTCTTGTCCAAACCTTAATTGTTGCCCCCTCTCGCTCAGTTCTTAAATCTTTAAGGAACACAGCTCGATGAGCATAATAACATTCTTCAAAGAAAAGTGACACCCAAAGAAGACAGCCCTATTCTTAGATATACCAGACAACAAACTGATTATCTTGGACGAAATGTATCTTCGTCATTTGCCTTGCAAATGTCCTGTGCTAACTCTGGGTACACACTTCTTCAAAGAGCTATAGCACTTAATATGACACACAATTCCAACCTGCTCCTTACTTGACGCTCTTAGACTGGGACACTTGTGTATCTATGTACGTGAGTAGACTACTACCATTGTCTCATTAGATACTCAATGCAAGGTCAAGGTCCTTTTTTTTACAATTCAGGAGCCTTATGATAATTTTTTCTTGGTCGCAACACCTACTCGCTCTCTTTAAGCTGAGAAAAACATTTTAAAAATCTGCCCTCATACAAAATTAGAATTCGTTAACTTTCTCTCGGAAAGCGGAATAAATTATCTTTTAATGGAAATGTTAATTAGCAAACTTCTCTTTAAATCCATTTCAAAATATAATCAAACCGAGATCTCGCAAACACACATATAGTACGTCGTCGTCGTTGGTACACTTCAACACAGCAGTTAAAGGGGCAACATCATAATACGAAAGTGATTTTCGGGCGACGACGACGACGCGACGAGGACGTGTCAGAAGCGAACGAGCGCTATGGCAAAAGTTCGAACCATCTCAAGCGTTAAAACAAATCAAATTAGGTATGCAGAGTGCGGACACTTCGCTTTTAATTAAGCGCGTATGATGCCACATTATGTGAATGAAAGCGACCGTCCACTCTACGCAGGATAAACGGGTCTGTGATGGTGATGCTACCCCTCTTGTACTATCCAGTCAATCTGCTCCTGGCATGATGTGTGGAGCTTTTCTTATTTTTTTTTTTTCGTTTCTGTCATCCATACATGTATGTATGTATGTGTGTTGTGTGTAAATTTGTTCACTTATTATCCTTTTCATTCTTTTTTTTGTGTACGGCTCTATCATACT
This sequence comes from Xylota sylvarum, assembly GCA_905220385.1. Taxonomy (NCBI): domain Eukaryota; kingdom Metazoa; phylum Arthropoda; class Insecta; order Diptera; family Syrphidae; genus Xylota; species Xylota sylvarum. The sequence goes on along the minus strand of LR999958.1, from coordinate 62,567,494 downwards.
CGTATATAACAAGAGAGTTTCTGCTCATCACAGCAAGAACGGGAAGGACAATGGCGGGATAAAACTCGGACGTTGCCAACAGGAAGGTTATTTTATGGGATATTCGAAAGCCATAAATTTTATGTTTTAATGTAATTAACACTATTTTGGGCACTCTCATTACGGTAATTGCACTCGACTACGATGACGACAGTGAGAGAATGGACACAATAACGATTCGAAGGACACTTCTTAGCGGCGGCGGCAATAGTGTTCTCTGCCTCGGTTAACTGCCAACCGGCAATGGCAATGGGCAAAAGTATATTTTAGGCCAACGATTCGGGATGTTTTGCTGTTGCTGCTGCCAGGCAGTCTCCCGAACACTGATGGAATAATTTTTGGCACGTGTTCAACAAACCACTTTAGGGCCATTTCTCACCCCGGGACTATGGGTGGTGGTGGCGGCGGCTGCTAAGTGTGTGTGCAGGACGAATTTCTGTCTAAAATGCCCTTTCGAAATGGTTTTTCTCTATTTTTCTTTTTTTTTTTTTGGTTTTTTCATTCGGCATTTGTTTTGCTTTTTGGTGGTCGACTTGTTCCCGAACATGGGAACTCGGAATGGAAATTTCTTATCCTGCGACTTTATCTACGACCGAATGTTCTGCCTTTATGCATGACACATACAAACACACACGTGTGCATATGTATATGGATCATCATAGTGGCGTCATTTATTGCATTGTAGATCCGACAGTTATTCCTTGTTTTTAAGTCTGCTTTATCGTTCTGGAAACTATGCACCGCACACTCAGAACAGGATGATATTTCGTATAGTATGCTAGAGCAGCTTATCCATGCAAACTGCACAGTGCATACAGCACACCGCATTCTTGAATTAAGATGTGTCTGTGTAATCTGCATTATCCTTGCAATCGTTTTTATTTTCAATGCCTGGATTTTAGGATGAAACCTAGAAAATGTGTGCCGTCAGCTGGGGTGGCAGAGAAAAGGCATACACTATGCTGAGAAAATCCTCGAGGCGCACGCTACACTAGGCATCAGATATGTATGTATACACTCGTGAAGCGCATTAGAATATCAACATAACTAAGAGCCTTTGGCAGGGACAAAAACATACATAGCTTGAAAATGAATAGAGATGTGAGTACATCCATATGTACATATGTACATACTCCGATACATGGGAGAAGAATTTTGAAAAAAAAAAGCTTTTCTCTACGACACACAGTGAAAAAGTGTGGAAACACCCTTGGACAGATTTTTTTTTGTTCCTCCCTTTGCAAGGCTTTTTGTGCATTCCTTTCAATGGCCGTTGCTCGAGTGCTAATTTGGAACGAAGACTTCCCTGTTCTTGTTGCTCAAGTGCTGCTTGGACTATTAGGATTGGGGATTTTAGGCGCCATTAAGCTATTTTGTTAATTTAGCGCATTTATCAATGTGAAAATAGTTTTATTGTTTCCCTTTTTCTGTCCTGCTTGGACTTTCGGATTGAAGCGAAGATAGGAGATAAAAGTGTAAAAACTGCAGACATGAGAATAGTAGGCCAACGTTTAACTTGAAGCCTTAAATTATGCATTGGACAAGTTTAAGGAGATAGTGGAGTTCGCAGAATAACCAAAGTGGAGGACGTTGAAAAGTTCTAAGTGAAGAAACTTCTTGAACTTAACTAAAGCTGAAAATTGGTTCTTGATAATAAGTTTGGGAAATTCTGTTTAAAATCTGTGAGCGTTTTAACTGTGCATAAAATTGCTGGTGAAATGAAGCTTGCATATTTAATTGGAATAGATAAGGAGTCAAGGATGTACGAATATGCACAGGGAAGTTACGTGAGAGATAATAATCATTGGAGTAATTGTACCTTTCCTGAACAGGTTACAGAGACATATACCTTCAGATTTGGCCAGAATCACTGTCACTTACCTAAAAATAAGTATAAAAGCAGGACACTAGGACAAGAGGATAGGTTACTCTAAGCATCATCTACAGGCAAGATCCAATAATAAGATTAGTCTGAAGAGTAATTGTAGTAGGCAGGATTCTCACGAGATTCCTGCTCAGATCAGGAGGGGCATGCATATGAAAAGTTAGGTTAGATATTTAGTTGGTAGGCGAATGGGAACGCACACAGGTTATTGCGATATCGATAGGAGAGATGTCCCTTGCCCATTAAGTAAATTTTTCTATTAGGGTTTAGTTTCGTTATGGTTATCGTTGCGGTTTCTTTCACAGCATCCCATATTGCGCTCGATGTCAACATAAGGTTCACAATGTTCTCGGGAGTTGGTATTTCTTCTTTCTTCAAATTTTCTTTTTCTTTGTTAAGGCCTCTGCGTTCTATATGCAAATGTGGGCAATTTTTGTATGTTCGGTATAAGTCGATGGGTCCATCTTCCCTTTGTTGATTGGTTCCATCTCTCCTGCCATGTTCTCATTCTTCGCTGCATTTCTTCCAGCTTAATATCTTTGACTGAAGCAAGGGGTTCCTGGATTTTGGCCTTTTTGTGAGCGAGCCTAGCGTCAATCATCACACCTAGGTATCTAATCACCGGTTTTGACGTTATATTTTGATCGCCTACTCTGGTGATGATTGTTTCTCTTATCTTGCGGTTGCTTACTAGTACTGCTTCCGTTTTGTGTTCGGCGAGTTCCAACCCGACTACTGCCATCCACCGTCTCACTTTCCGGATACATTCGTTACCAATGTCTTCTATTTCTGCCAGGTGCTTCGCTGCCACTACTATTGCAATGTCATCGACAAAGCCTATGATTTTTGCTTAGTTGGGGATTTCAAGCCTCAGAACCCTATCATACATAAGGTTCCACAGAATAGTATTATGCCCAGTAATGACTTCTATCAGAGTCATGTCATTTTGCATAAGTTTGTCGGTCCTTATTTTGCCGAAGTAAAGCCAAATTTTGCTTGTGCTCGAACGAGCTTCAGAGGTTTGAAGAAGCTACTTGAGTCTACGTCTGTGTCGATCTTTGATCAATTCAGAGCTCGATTGAGTGTTAATTGACCAACCGCTTTTTCATTCTTCTGTCAGTCATGTGCTTGAAAAATGTCTTATGGAAGGGTGTCCACGTGGCTCATAAAAAAAAGAGGACATAATACCTAATCCTAAAAGAATTCGTGGACAAAGAGGAGGGCATATTCTCTTTCAAAGAGATGTTCTGGTAACCCTAATTTATGGTATAGTGACATGTTATAGGCATATTGCCTATATATTTCTATAGTATCATAGAATGATTGGCTTACTGATGGGTGCTGAAGCTTGTAAAAAGATGTCTGGCGAAAACAGGTTAACGATAGCCACCAGTCCCGCTCTAGGTATAGTTCTCAATGCGCAGGTGGTGTGAATGCACACCAGCCTCTCCACCTTCTTGATAGCTATTAAGTTAGTGGTCTTGCTGCCGGCCTACCGCCAAACGAGACTACCATAATTCAGTATAGGTCTTACTATAGTCATGTATATACATAGTATAATTTTGGGCTTTGCTCCTCAGCTTTTCCCAAATATTCTACTGCATGCATAAAAGAGTAGTAGGCGCCGCCGTTGGACTACGGAGTATGAGGTTGGAAATTCGATCCCCAGACAACACCAAAAGTTCTTTCACATGCCCACCTCTCGAGAGCGTCTGACAAACAATAGAGAATCGATATCATGAAAAAGCTTCTCGAATAAAAAAAATGCCATTCGGACACGACATTAAACATTCTTCTTCCATTCGTGTGAAAAATATAACACGCACAAGTCGGCTCGGCTCCATGAACCTTTCGCGCGAAATAGAAGGGTTTTTTTTCGATGCGATGAGGGGTGAAATACTCTATGGATACTCGGTAGCCCGTGTATGACAGACTCCACTATTCCTGCATGTTTACAAGGCTAAAACACCCCCCTAACCCTGTTCTGAAGGGTATAGTGGCTTCTTTAATTCTTTCATTTATGTTGAACCACCAATTCAACTTCTTATCAAGGACAAGGTCTGGCGCTGTCCTATAGTAGGCATCCTAAAAAACACTGGCATTTTCCTTGCATATCGCAACGGGAAAAACGTGGCCACTCTATTCGCGTCTAGGTATCATTGACAATTTTTTTGAGAGCAATGATTCCACTATGGTATCCTTTCTTAAAATTGAGAAATTTTTCAAATATTCTATATTTGCTGCACTTTTTGCCCTGAAGATTGACAGCTATATGTACATGCACGGCTGGGGTGCTGACTAACAAAAGGTTGATAGACATGGGTAACCCCAGGGGTGAGCACTATCACCGCTACTGTAAATCATGTTGGTGACTGAGATATTCGTTATTCTGAGAGAAATGGGGTCAATGTCAAACTCATACGAATGAAATATCGTTCTTCCTACTATAACAAACCTGATGGAATCTGCTCTTTATAAGGTTTACGAATAGTGTTGGTCTCGAGGGTCAACCTGTCTAAGATTTAATTAGTTTTGTTCACAAGAAGGAACAAAGTACCATGTATCATATCTTCAAAACGCTAGATACTTTGGAGTTATTCTCAATAAAAAAGAAGGAGTTCCTCGATTGGACTACATTCATGTAGAAAGTCCATTAATGGACGGACTGGACTTGCGTTTGTGTAACGGAAACTTTCACGTTCCACAAAAAAAGAAATTCTCAAAGTTGGCTCCTGCTAAAGATGTTCGGACAATATTGTCACTTATACGGACTTAAATTCCAAGTAGGTACAAAATCAGATTTACCAGCAGAATTTCCTAGGAGTTCTGGAGTAATTTCTAATCAGTCTGTGGTGGAGGTAGATATACCCAAATTGATGTAAGATAGGGTTTGGTGGAGGAGTTATTTTCCAGTGCACAAGATATTTGTATCAAAACACGATTGTCGGATCATTGTAGTGTGTTTCAGACAGAGTTTACAATAGTCCGCAAAGGCACGCCCTGGCTTTTAATTAATGCAATAGATTGCAGTTCTATTATTCAATATACAAAGCCTTAAAATGGCCAATACGATCCAAATTGGTCAAGCAATGTCCAATGTGGAATGAATATCTTGACGATACATATGTGACATGGGTATCTTTATGCTAAGTTAAATTTTACAAGGAAGGTGCAGGCCATAAGCTCGCTAATTAATTGATAAATTAATTTTAAAGCACCACCACTTTTTTTTAAATAAAACAAGAAATTATAAAAAGACCAGTTGATTGGTTCAATTCGTAAGATGATGTTGTCGACGAAATGCAACGCCAATAACTTCATAGTTTGACCAGCAGTATGGCATTCGTGCCATCTTGTTGAAATCGTATGTCTTCAATGTTCAATGTCACACAAAATTGTGAATCAAATCCGAATCCACTGAACAGGTTCCAATGACTAAAAAGCATTTTAGCATTTAAAGAGTTCATTTTTATGTACATAAGGGCATTTGATGAACTTCTTGTGGGTTATTTTTATTCTAAATTCAATAATTTTGCTTATTTACAAAACCATAAGGCTCGCTGACAAACACATTAAAAAGATATACTTCCAGCTGATTTAGGGTCCAAGTACTAAAATTATGTCTATCTTCAATCCTTGTGCCAATTGAATCTTGTAATCCTTCAAACTAAGATCTTTTCGCAAAATCTTTTACAAAGCCCCATTTGCTATAAAGGATATTGCCAGAATTTTTGTTGATGTGTCAAACTGAAACCTTTTGGAATGTCCATAGTTCCAGATTTCTCCTGTACAAGATTGATACTATTTGAGGTGATACTACATAGGTGTATTCTTAAAATTGGCAAACACTAATCATAAAAAAAACTTTATGAACATGTACGAGGGGGTAGGGGATATTCTCCGATTACCTCAACATTTCCAAGTCTTTTCCGGTTTCCTAACTCGTGCAGTGTCTTCCAGGCGGAAGATCTTGCTGTACGTAAGGCTTGCCACCTACTTAAGCAAACCACTACACCTCTTAACACCATAGCCATCCTCATCGACAGCCAGTCCGCTATCAAGGCTATCATATCCATTTGTGGGATGGATGGGTCGGATTTTTTATTGTAGCCTTTAGAATATGAAACTGATCCCAGAGAAACACGAAGGAAACACGAAGGAAGGTGAGATCTGCAAAATACATTTTTCTCGAGTCTCAGTCGGTCTAAAAACCTGTGCATTTTCTTCTGGTATTCGTTTAACTGATCCAATTCCTGGAATATTTTTGCTGCATGCATTTCTTCGAATTTTGGAAAGCTATTCATAGAGCTTCTCCTGCAGGTTAATTTTTTGGCCAAAAGTTTGATTTTTTGGATGTAGGTAAGGAGTAAATTTTCACTGCCAGTGCTGTTTTCTTTTCATTGGGACACCAAAATTACTGTCACTAGGCACCCCTTTCACAAAGTCCTTTGAGCATACAAGCTCAATTACTACCTCTTCCAGAAGTATGAAGAAGATTTTTTAATTTGGTCCTCCACCTGTGACTCTTTTTTCCTGTTTGTTGTGTGCTAGCTTTTTTCTCGAGGCCGATTTATGGTCCGACCAAACCTGAAAGATGCTTATGACATTTGATTTGAATTAACTTCTTCCATTCTGAGACTTTTTATTTAAAGACCCTTGCACATATGGCTGACACTGCGACCTAAGAAGATCTATTGTATCAAAGGCTAATACTAAGCCAAGAGACGTCAAACCTCCCTTATGAAGGATAGTACGTCCTTAGCAGCGGATTACCTCAGCTCTGCTGATGAACATATTTCTTTGTGGAAATTACGCCTCCTTAACCAATGTAATGCTGGGCATTGACAGAGAATGTGCTCAGAGGATTCGTCATCTTCTAAGCAGAACCTACAGTCCGTTTCTGGGCACAGATTGAGTTTGTTAAGGCCGCAGTGGCCTGTGAGAAAGCTCAAGTTGGTGAGCTGATGCTTTACTTATCTAGATTAAGGATTTCCTTGTAGGAAAAAGGCCAAATTAATCACTTGGATTGTCTCAGTCCCGGAACATTTTCCTAGTGGGCCAGACGAAGTTTGTGTTCACAAGTATTAATCAGCGCTGTGGCGGTAGCCCAGTTGACACCACAGTAAGGTTCAGGCCCTATGAACGCACATTCTGAGCCATCCCTAGCTAGTTCATCTGCAATTTCGTTGTCTACAATTCCTTGATGACCAGGGACCCAACCAAGTTTCACCCTGCTGTATCTGGCAAGAGATTGTAGTGCATCGAAGCAGCATTTAACTGATATAGAATCCATTAAATTGGACGACAGCGCTTTAAGTGCTGCCTGCCTATCTGAAAAGATATATATCCCAGCGCCTTTAATACCTTTATCCAGGTTTATCTTAGCGCAGATCTCAATGGCATGGAGTTCAGGCTGGAAAACCGTGGGACACATTACCATAGGTATTGAGACTTTGGTGTTGGGTCCAAAAACGCCAGCACTAACTCCAGATTCCATCTTTAATCCATCTGTGTACCAGTTCAGACCTCTAGGGTCCAGTGTCGGAACACCATTAGACCAGTTTATACGGTCCAATATTTCTAACTCAAATAACCTTCCGAAACAGTACTCCCTGACCATAATGTCGGGGATAGTACAGAACATGTCCTTTTTGGGAATTGAGTCAAAATTTTCAGGTGTCCCACATGGTCGCCTGATTTATACTTGTATTCTAGTTGCAGTTTCATAGCGAATCTAGCGGCCGTCTTCCTAATGAAGATTTGTAAGGAAGAGAGCCCAACAACCCCGACTAATGCAGCCGTAGGGCAGGTGCGCATGGCACCCGTAATACCGAGACATGCAATTTTTTGAAGCTTCTGGAGCTTTGTTGCCGTTGTTCGTTCAAGAACTTTCGGCCACCAAACAATGGCCGCGTACGTGATAATGGGCCTCACTATCATTGTATACATCTAATGAATCATTTTTGGAATTAGACCCCAAGTTCTGCCATATAGGTGTGAACTTGGCCCACATGGTCTAAGTGGCGCGCTCAATGGCGGACTTGATATGAGAATTCCAGCTAAGCCGTTTATCAAGGATGACACCGACATATTTAACCTCACTGGAATAGACTAAAGTGGTGCCTTTGATCGCGATAGGTCCTAGTCCAGACCAGTCTATTTTTTGTAAAAGGCACTAGAACAGTTTTGCCAGGGTTGATGGATAGTCCTTCTCTGCTGTACCGTTCTAACACGTATAGTAAAGCACATTGCATGACAATAGAAATGGTCGTACTTTGTTTACCACTGATAAAAATCGCCAAGTCATCTGCATAACCAATGGTTATGTAACCTAATCTCTGAAGATCGACTAAGAGATTGTCGATGACCAGCGACCATAGAAGAGGGGAAAGGACTCCTACCTGGGGACATCCCTTAACTGCGGTCACAGACACTGACACTCCTCCAGAGGAGGAAGTGATAATTCGACTTTTCAGCATGGCTCGTATCCATTAGTTGGTCGAATTCTCGATACCTCTGCTACTAATTGCTCTTGCTATTGCGTCGTAGCTAGTATTATCGAATGCACCCTCAATGTCAAGAAAGGCACACAGAGCTATTTCCTTGGAACGTATAGTTCCTTCTATCTTCTTCACAAGATAGTGAAGAGCACCTTCTATTGATTTTCCTTTTCTGTATGCAAATTGACTTGAGTGCAGAGGGGTAGACAAATTTAGCCGACCTCTAATATGAACGTCAATGAGTCTCTCCATTGTTTTGAGAACAAATATTAGACTTTAGATCTATAAGATTTAGGCAGCTCACTAGACCTATTGCCTGGTTTGGGGATAAAGATTACATATACCTGTCTCCAGGTTGTCGGGATGTAACTCCAATTGTAACTGGCTCTAAATAAAGCAATCAAACCCGGCAAGATGAGATCAATTACCTTCTGCAAAAGCGCCGGGAATGTACCATCACCGCCGGGGGCCTTAAATGGTTCACTTTTAAATGCGTGGAGTTGCTCAGATATACACTTTTGGTAATCATGGTAGAAATACCATTTGAGGTCTGGCAAGTATGCAGAAATGTCTAAAAGTGAAATCTAAATCGACTGGAATAAAAAACATACAGAAAAGCTACAATCCGTCTGGAATGGATCGTATGATACCCTATCCTCTATCCTATCGAACCCCTATAAAGTGGGCGTGGCCGTATTGCATTTTCTGCTATTGCTGTCATTTGTGCCACTCATATGCGACTACTGATTTGTCATGCAAATGACGGCTATGGCCATCTGACAGCTACAGCCGTTATTTGTCCAGTTCATATAGCTATGATGTGGACTATTGTTAAATGGCGGCTGTAACCGTCAAGTTAAATTCTCAAATAACAGGTTGTAGTTTAGTTAAAATTAAAGAAAATTATATTTATTGACATAAGAATGAACAAAGTGAAATACGTTCTAGTTATTATGAAAAGGCTCAAAGTAGTATTTAGTCTTCTTTCGTAATTTAAGCTTATTGCACCGCGAGCATCGAAGAAAATATGACTTTCGTTTATAACCTTGCGGCGCTGGAATTTTTTCAATAGAATGTTGTTCTTGAGTCCAGGAAGAAGAAGCAAGTGAAGGACTTGATGGTAAAGTAGGTTGAAGATGGTTTGCTCCTCGAGGTCGACCACCTAATTGTTTTTCGTGGAGAAGAATAGTATGCCACCATTTGATCACATCTGTCTATGTCTGACATAAATCTGTTGTAATGTACAACTTCGTTGGATTTCAAGGATTCTTTACCAAATCTGTTCTTCGAGCTCCAGATGGAAACCCGTTATTATAGTACATCTCTTTTTTTATAGGACATCTCTTTTATCTTTTCATTTGGATACATATAGGTCTGTTCAATTCTTCGTCAGATATGTTCCCCTTTTCTAGTTTTACACTTTTGATTTCCTTCGGGATTCCCTTTCGGTTAAAGCGTAATGTTCCCGTTGTGTGTGTGTGCTATAATCTAAAAGTGTTTTGGATAGTTCAAAACTATTGTAAAAATTGTCCATATATTTACAAGTGATGACCTTTATTTAAATATTTCTTCATTAGCCATAGAATAGAACTAGGTCTCCTGTTTTTGAAGTTTGCTTGAGACTTTCTGTTTTTCCCTGATAAATTTCCAAATTCAGAACGTATCCACTAGTTGCGATCAACTCGAAAAATTTTATCTCGTACTTAGTCTTCTTCCCTTTCATGTAGGTACTGGCGAAAACTTAATCGACCTCGAAAAAGTAAAAGAGATCCATCCAAGCATAGCTCTTTTTTGAAAATTTTGAAACAGTGGATTCAACAAGGGTGTGAATTTTTTGTAATTTCCCAGTCTCTGTTGTATCAATTTAAACACTACAGAATTTGTTGGAAACGGCGACCACTCATGGTAAATGGAAAAATAGGATTAAAATGCAACGGAAGTGCTGAAAAACGATGTCGTATAGTAGGGTAGCGATCCTCTTCTTGCAAAAGACATAGGCAAAAAAATTTCATCAATTCAACCTCGCAAACTTTCCTGAAACATAATTTCACTGATGATCGCGTCTTTGGCTTATTACTAGCACACATGTTTTCAGCATGGGCATTTATAGCATTCACCAGTAACTCAACTATATTATTTGAAAATAACTGGTCAAAAATTTGTCTGGGTGATGAATCATTCATGACATCTGTTTGTATACCACTAGTAAAAGTGTTAAATCGAAATTCTTACTTTGTCCAGACAGTCCTGACCGTTGGTATTACCAGCTTCCGTTGGTTGGAATTCTTGAATAATTTCCTGCCCATCTTCACTTTTTTCTTCCAGTTGACCGGGATCGTAGTCTGGATCATCACCAAATGTGAAATCGGAATCTGTTTCCAATTCCGACCCAATTTCCGATAGGCAGTCACTGTCGACTTCTTCAAACAGATTAAGAACTGCTCTTTCTTTTTTATTGTATTCCTCCATAATTCTGCATTCAAAATAAATAGAAAATCTATTGCCTAAATCCTTACCAGAAAAAAATCCCAAAAACACACTTTTTTCCAACATTCACTACTTCAAATGAAGAATATGACGGCTAATGCAGTCATTTCGTTCAACGAACTTCAAATTTAAATTTCCGTTCCGACATACATATTTAGAGGATTTCCCATTTCCAAAGCAAAGCACAACACATTGGAACAAAACTTAAACACAAAAAGGGTTGCCACATCATATCGTATTGTACTCAATAGTGTAAATGGTTACGTATTACACAAAACTCAAATAACGTTTATAGCCGTCTGTTCTGATCTGTATTGTCTAAACAAACCCTAATATTATAGAGTTATTATTAATAATTGCTAATAGTGTGCTATCAGTCCTTCAATTGTGTGTCAGAAATGTACGAACTTGAGATGCTGTTTTCCTTTTTACTCATTAGTCTATACCTACACCACTCAGTTTGTCAAAAACAGCATCTTATGCCACAAACGAATAATAAAATCTGCTTTTAATTTTAAACACTCCTTAACATATCACACGGCCATATGGTGACAGTGCCCACACTGAAAATCCACAATTTTAAAAATAACTTTATTTCTCATATCTAAGTACTTTATTTTTAAACTTAAGAATTATAGCTGTTTATCGATTTTTTTTTATTTCATGTTTGTTTCTTGTTTACGTTTGTAACACACACTCAAATTGTCAGTGTTCCCAGTCCTTCTCATCCTCCTTAAGGAATACGAAAATGTTTATCACCACCTCATCTAGAATTCATGTTGTCGCCATCTTCAAAAAATTTGTCAAGTGTCCTTCACAATATCCTTCTCTATTCCTCTTTTAACGACGTCTAATCTTACATCACACATGAATACATATATCACATTCTTAAGAACACACTCAGTGTTGGTGTTCCTTCCTTCCTCTATATGTGTTGTAACATGGTTTGTGTCCTAAATCAATAATGAAATTTCATTACGGGCCAAAGGGGGAAGAAATTCGAAAGTTATGCCGAAGTACCCTCATGAAAAGTTAGATTATATGTTTGTATGTGTGTTACTTTGCCTTCAAATCACCCAACAGTCTCGCCCGTTGGAAATACTTTCAGCCAAATTGAAATTTAATTTACCACATTGATGGAGATGTCTTGGAAAAGTTTTTGTCATTTGCTCCTTTGTTTGTTCCTTTTGATATTATTTTTCGTCAAGTTCGTTGGGTGATTAAAGACACTTCCCCATGCTGCTAGAGCCGTCCGTGCAAACATGTCACCGGGGACGAAAACAAATACCAAATGCAAAAGTTTAAGACATCGCAACGATGAGCAATGAACTGTCGCCAAAGGAGGACAAGGACAGTGTACCAGGACCAGCAGTTTTAGTGTTGACTGACGGTGTGCAACAAGTTGGCGAACGTGTTTTAGCTTAAATTTAAGTCTTTAATCCCGCTACACAAAGTGGAAGTAGGGAGTAATTGAAAGAATGTAGAAAAGTTTACCTCATAACTGACAAAGTTAGTTGGGTGTCAAATTAATGATATGTCTTATTCGATTTATGTCAGTTTGGAGAGACAACTTTTGGCAATAGGAGCTTGCCTAAAGGATGTGTCAAATACTTTCGAAAAACAGTCAAATTAATTATTTACATTTACAGATGATGAAACTAATATTGGACCAAGCATCATTATGTACATAATACCGTTGAACTTTATTTTGGATCATCGATATAAGATGAATATTTGGATTTGCTTTGTGCGTCTGATAGGTCTGTTTAAAGGAATGATTAGTTCACGAAAGAATGAGTAGATACTTGAAAAGAATGTTTTTATGTGTTTTTTAGCCGAAATTAAATAATTCTGTTGAAAACGGCGCTGAATGGGTAGTAGACAACATGCATACAGAGCTGGCAGGTGTACGGAAACTGCGCTGCATCAGGTGGCACGCGTTGCGGAAGAGGAGATGCATACCGGAGTCACCTCAATGACCATAATAATGGACATTGAAGGTGCCTTCGATGAGATATGCTTCGAAAATCTGAAAGTAGCCTTAGAAGAACGCAGGATTAACCCACTGGTGGTGAGTGGGGGGACAATTTGCTGAAAATAGGGCGATAAAAATTCAGAAGGGAACTTCAAGACTTAGAGGAAGAATTAGCAGAGGGTGCTCGCAAGGGGGAGTTTTGTCACCTACTCTGTAAAATATAACTCTGGACTCTCTCCTGAGAAGACTTGAATAGAGTGGCATCCACACTGTGGGATATGCCGGTGATATAGTAATAATGGCAAGAGGTAAATTCATGAACATCACAGCAGATACGATCAGAAATGCTCTCAGAGTGGTGGAGCGGTGATGTCAGGAACAAGGGCTCTCCATAAATGCGGAAAATATAGATCTAATCATCTTCACAAGAAAGAGGAGAGATTTGGAATTTCAGCCATTGACACTTTTCGGATCGGACCTACATGTGACCAGAAAGGTATAATAACTTGGAACTTCCATGTGGAAGAGAAGATCTTACTAAGACCTTAGATCAATAAGACGAAAAGAGTGCTTTATCAGTGCAAACGGGTATGTAGACTAAGGTTAGGAATCTCGCCGAAGTCAGCATACTGGATGTACATACATACACGATGATAGTTAAACCGATTATCACATATGCGTCAGATGTATGGTGACAAAAACCAACCCAGAAAACTGTAAAGAAGCCATTAGATAGGATCCAACGTCTGGCATGTTTAAGGATCACCGTTGCAATACGACCGAAACCAACATGCGCAATGGAAGTGTTCCTAGGTATTCTGCCGCTGGACTTATTTATTAAGTAAGTACGTTACTATAGCACTGGACAATCAATCAGTGATTAGACGCATGGAGCAAACAGATATCAATACATCACTGGCATTAGGATGTGCTCATAAGCTCAATGAGGGCTCATCTCGAAATTACATGACTTTGCTCTGGGTGAGACGGCACGTATGGACTGAGGTCAACGAAAAGGCGGGGTCTCTAGTAAAGCAAGGGTCAACCTCGGCGCTCTCTGGTCCGGAACCACTTACTGCAATTGGCAGAGGGATGGTAGAGCACCTACTTAACAACTGGGCCGCGGCGGAACACCAGAGTAGGTGGTCAACCGTAGAAGGTTGCAGGCAGACGAAAATGGCTATTAAAATGCCGATTGGCACCACTCACAGAGAAATATTAAGCTTAGGGCGAAGAACACTGAAATGGATGGTAGCGTTATCTACAGATCATGGGAATTTCGGGTATCACCTAAAGAAGATGGGTCTTCTGAAGGATGACACCTGTGAACTATGCCTGGAGGACGTCGGGACGGCAGCACATATATTGTGTCAAATGTCCGGCGCTAGTTAGCAGAAGAAGGGAGGTCCTGCGGAGCCACTGGGTAGAAACACAGAAGATGAACTAGATTTCTGTTAAATAGATGCTAGCGTTGGCATAAGGAATGAAAGCCAGAGAGGTATTGTGTAGAAATCCAGAGAGACTCTCGCGCTAAGATGGATCTTGGAAGAGAGACGAAAAGGGTTCCAACACTGGTCTGGTGGTCTGGTTCGTAATCCCTCTAAAATATAGGTATACATACTTTACAAAACGGGCTCCCGACCCTTGAAGAGTTTCTGCCTCAGACACGACAGCCTTCCCCTCTGTTCAATATCGGGCACGCGGCTTCAAGACCAATCGTTTTGGCATCCGTGATAGCTTGATCATTAAAACAGATGTTCGGTCTTCCTTGTCATCTCGAACCTAGGGCTGTGATTCGAAAATCCTTTTTGACGGTGCATTATTGTCCACTCACTCGATGTGGCAGAGTCAGTGTAGTCGAAGTGTTTTAGCTTTTTGGACAACATCCACATCTTGGTACAGCTCATAGAGTTCATGGTTGTATCTTTCCTTACATTTGCCCTTCTCGCATACGGGACCGAATATTCGACGAAGAATTTTTCTCTCAAAAGTGTTCGATTATATCGAAGGGTATCCCAGGAGCTGACCAGATTTGTTTAAGATAGTGCTTTCCGCATTAATACCTGCTCTAAATGGATGAGGGTTCTTTTTTTTCGTGCACTTCGATAACTTCATTGTTTCGAAGAGCCTGCATTCGGGCTTGTCCCTATCGCGGTACTCTTCGATATCCTCGAAGTGGGAGACTGCAACAGAAAGTAGCCTCCATCATTAAGTAGAGCGTCCCGATATACATACATATGTACATACATTCGAGGTATGAATGTTATTTTCTTAGAGGTATAGAGCGAGTCTGTTTTAACTTATGCATAATGAAATTAATGGGTGCAGTCAGAATAATAATAGCTTTCGTGGGTTCTATTATCTTTCAATTCCATTGATGCTGCTTAATGCAATTTACGATAAGAATATAAGAAGAAGTACTTGAATGCCATTCTTCACCATGGAGCACACTATTCCATGCATACACATCTGAAACTAAATCATGGTGATCCTTCGGTCAGGTTTTACAGATCCTTCTCCCACTGGGTTCTTCAACTCACATCGTCATTTCAGTGCCTCACCGCGAACGTAATAAACCATAAAAACCAAAATGGTTAGACTAAATATTTAACAAAATGACAAGCAGAGCAAAACCCTCATTCAAGATATATTTTTTTTCTTGGTGCAGCTGCAGTATATTTCATTTTAGTTCGAACAAAACAAACTTTAACCCTCCAACACAATGCATCTTACATAATTATTTTCACATTTGAATAAAACCGCGAATATAAAGCAAAACCTCAAAGAACGTAAAACTCCCAGGAGGACACCATTTTTTCCCCCCTTTTGTCTTGGGCTTACCCTTCTCCATTTATTTGTTGTATGGGTAGATGCCCGAGGAAATCCTTTTCATATTTATTTTTATTTTTATTGTTGTCCTTCCATTTATGGGAATAATATAAGGAAAAAAAAAAAAGAAGAAGCGGTGAATGAAATATTCCACCTTCCTCTTCCGATTTAACAATGAATCAACAGGAAAAGCGAAATTGTCGCATACCGTCGACGACGACGACGACGAGGACGATGATGTTGATGCTGATGTCCTTCTGCCTCCCCCCACCCACTATGCATACCAGTTCGCTTTTATTACTTAAAACTTTTTCAAAAAGGTGTTACATCCTGAAATCTCCTAAAATTGTGGGTTCCTTACTCCTTTATTTTTTTTTTTTTGTTGATAGCTCTGCAGGTCTTTTTGAGCCTTGGTGGAGCCATAACTATCTGTAGCATTCTATAGATACATATTTAGTTATAGCTATGCCTTCCGTTGACCTGCATTATTTTCCTTCGAGGAAAGAAGATTTTATTAAATGAGAAAATATTTTCTTCTTTTTTTTTTTCACTGCTCCCTTTTTTTGCAGTTTTATTTTGAAGGAGTCCTCCCTTTGATTTGATTTTTCCCTTTTGGCAGACAAGTATTTTTTTTTATGCAAAGTTATATACCGTGTGGTGTGGCTAAAGATATGTTGCACAGTCAACCTTGTAAAACCGTCACCTAACCTAAGGGAAGAAGACATCCTTTGGCACGTTGTTGTCGCTCGGCATTGCATGTTTGGAATTTTATTTTGTACGGACCTTAAAGAAGGAAAACAAAATCCTTTGCATCCTTTTAACAAAGGAGTTTTCTCAATGAAAAACAAAATAGGAATCCTAGGGCTTTGTCAAATACGAAGGAGAAAAGCTTTTTTGTGCGTATGTTCATTTCTGATTTCTGATGGTATGAAATATTTCTTTGATATTTCAACGTAAAGTACTTCTTGAGAAATATTGAAGGAGTACTCGTACACTGTACACACATATATCCATTTGTTTTGTTGAATCTGAAGTAGAAGAAAGATACCTTCGGATAGTTGCATCTGGATGGTTTGGTTCGTAATAAGACTTTGGTATTCTAACTACTCGTGCCGCGAAGATGGAAAAGAATTCGGTATTATCATACAACAACCGACAAAAGGATTTCACTATAAATTTTCCAGTTCCTACCTAGTTTACATTGGCATGTACCTATATGGAATTCCAAAGGATATTCTCTTACCTACAAAAAAAAATATTGAATTTCCGAAGGCAGACTCATCATTATGACCAATCATTTGCAATAGACTTTTCCGAAGGCAGCGTTGTCTAGAATCAGGAAATGTAGAGGGATCATTTCTTAGTTCTGAAAATTTCATTCAAGTGTTAATGACTTTGGCAATAGTACTCAGACAAAGGTCGGTTTCTGGGATGTTCAAAACCTTGACTCAAAGAAGAAATTATAAAAACAGCAAAAAAATGTTTCCACTAGAGAATGAGAAATCCGAAACCTTGGGACTAATTGAAATAAGGCGGTTTCTGCCATCTAACGCACACAAACGTCTCATTGCCTGAAAGGATTTTAATGAGTTTAGCGGGCAGATTTACCATAAAATTAATGTGAAAAATACAACGTGCATAAAAGCCTGGAAAATCCTGCGATACCGATATGATATAGAAGGCGCTTTCGACAAAGTAACGTTTTACTGAATGTGTGACTCTGTAGGTAAGGCAATGCGGGTTAGATGAGATATTGGTATGGTCGATCAGAGCAATGCTGATGAATAAAACCTAAGTTGCACATACATGAGGACTGTGGCACCCTGTTATGGCAGGGGTAATCAAAGTCTGTGCACAAGGTGATATTCTGTTTCCGCTGCTATAGCGTTGACTCTCTGTTGCATACCCCCAACTGTTCAAACATCTATGTTGGATTGATGTTTTCATACTTTCTGTAGAAAGTATCATGGCTAGAGACTGTCATGATACTAGAGAGTCAGACATGATCGGTGAATGGTGCACTAGAATAACTGAGGTTGTTCTCTTCACGAGAAGGAGGTTTGTGTCCTAGCTGATTTAGCCAGTGCCAGTAATGGGGGCCAAAACCAGCCACAATCCACTGGATGTACACTGCCATCGTTAGACCAATATTTACGTCTGACGGCTCGCGGCCGCAAAAGCCACAAACCTAAACACCCTCACAAGGATCCAAAGTGTAGCATGTGTTAGTACCACAAGCGCAATTAGAACGACACCCACCGCTGCCCTTGAAACCATGTCAACTGTCAACTTACCTTCCAATTACATTTCTCCCCACACGGACTTCAGTCTCAACCTCGACTCCAAATTTTCCTCTAGAGAGAGCTGGACAAATGGGAATGTCATTAATCCCGACTCCATATCCGTCTTCACGGATGGGTCAAAAATGGAAGAAGGTACGGGCTCAGGAATATTTTCAGAGTCACCACCAATTACCCGGTCCTTGAAACTCCCCAACCACGCAAGTATGTTTCAGGCGGAAATATATGGCTTAACCGAGGCCTGCTGGGACCTATCCACTCTAAATAACAACGAACATATCGATTTCTATATAGACAGTCAAGCAGCCATTAAAGCCATCACATCCATCTCAACGCTAAATTGCTCAAGAGATGCAAAGAGGAACTCAAATCCCTCAGCTCAAAGCACAACATCACACTTTACTGGCCGCTTCTGACATGGATTAAGTTTTGGGTATAAAAGTCATTGTTTTTATTTCAGGTATCTCACACTAGGGGCGCCGTGGCTCAAGTGGTTAGTGCGTTGGACTACGGAGCAAGGGGTTCCAGGTTCAATCCCCAGACAACACCTAAAATTTCTTTCACGGCCCCACCTCTCGCGAGCGTCTGACAAACATCCGAGAGTAAAACTGTCATGAAAAAGCTTCTAAAAGTTGCCGTTCGGATCCGGCATTAAACAGTAGGCCCCTTCCATTTATGTGAAATAACACGCACAACACGAATGGTTGTGAGAAGCTAGGCCCTGGGTCCCATGGACCTGTTGTGCCAAAAATTTGTTTTTTTTTTTTTTGTATCTCACACTAGGGAACACAATGGATCCGTTGAGATCCGAGTGAAGCTGCACACTTTATCAATACAGTCACCACCCCAACCTACCTATCTACCTAGCCAGTGCTAAAGGGCGTCACTATCCAGATCAGCGAAATATCTGGAAGTTATCCTGGATAAGAGACTTCTTTGAGCAAAGCATGACAAGTCAAAGATATCGAAGGCGCTTTCATTTATCTGTCAATGTAAGAGTCCTTTTGGCAAGGTTTATCACCAAAAAATTCCTCAGGATCTATGAGGCTATTATAAAACCTTTCCGGCTTAGACGGGGTGGGGTGCCTTTTCGTATCATCAGCCCTGGAGTATCTTAAGACATGAGTATTCAATTAAGTACAAAAAGGTACAAATTTGTTCTGGGGACCGACCAGTAAGTTACACATCGTCTTCAGTTCGTTTTCATTCATGTACGTACACTCCTGGTGCTACTCAAAAACTTGAATTTGTCCTCACGTGGTACAAGACAGATATTTCCGCGATCCAGAAGACACGATGGTTAGGTTCAGGAGTGCAAAAACGAAAAAATACAACATTTATTACAGCTGTCACAAAAGAGTGTGACAGTGTACCATGTTAGGATGCGGATTCGTCTTGGGAAATCGACTACGCTCAATGATAATTGACTGAAAGCCGATCGGCGATCACCTGGCTGTAATCCGCATCAAGGCAAGATTCTACAACATCGGCATAGTATGTGCACACCCGCCTACCGATGAAGCTGAAGGCTCCATCAAGGAGGAGTTTTATGACCTCCGCGACGAAGCCTATGCAGCCTGTCCGGAGTATGATCTCAAAATCATACTCGGGGACTTCAATGCCAACATCGGTGAGGAAAACATCTTCGTGATAGAGTAAGAAGAAAACCCACAGTCTAACACGAAAACCCACAGTCCAACTTACAATTCGGAAACACTTTCTCCGAAGTATTCCAAACATGTACCAGATTTCGGCAAGGAGATGCACTATCATGTGACTTCTTCAATCTCGTGCTGGAACAGATATTGCACAGGGCAGTTGTTAACACGGAAGGCACTTCAACAAATCTGTCCAGCTGCTGGTATACGCAGACGACATCGACATCATCGGTCGCTCCCAGTGCACCTTTTTAGAGGCTTTTACGGCAATTGCAATTTACATGATATGAATGAGGAGAAAGTACACGTTGTCAACAAACAAAGCATCTGTCCACCGTCTAAAACAAAACGTCCCTGTTGGTAACAGTTTGAAGTAGTTAAGGAGTAAATAGCAACTCCACCTAGGAAACCTCTCCTACTTCTGTTTGGCGAAACAAATGGGTTCAAAACTCCTAACTCGAAAGACGAAATGCATAGTCGTTGATCCTGCCAGTTCTGCTATATGGAGCGAGCCAAGTGTTGGACGATAAGCAAGAAAGCAGAGCACATATTGAACACTTTCGAAAGAAAAATTTTTCGTCGAATATTCAGTTCCGAATGCGAGGAGGGCGAATGGAGAAGAAGATACAACCGCGAACTCTATGAGTTGTACCAAAATGTGGATGTAGTCCAAAAAGCCAAAACACGTCGATTACACTGGCTCGGGCATAACGAGTGAATGGGCAATAATGCCCAATAAATCACAGCCCTCATGTTCGAGACGACAAGGAAGACCGAACCTTTGTTTTAAGGATCAAGCATCGTAGAAAAATTTGCTTTTTTTTGCCTTTGGTTTTAAATAACACCATACTTGCGTTTCCTCCAGGCATGGTTAGTGCCTTAACCATAAAGGATGTTGGTCTCATCTTCAAGGACTCTGATCTATTCAGGTATATGACAGAGAAGAAAATCGTTTTATATGTATATAATTATTCACTAAAAAAAAAACACTCTGTTAATAATATTTTAAAATCAAGAACAAAATATTGTTAGTCTACAGCCCTTAAATCTTAGGTTTATATACATGTACATATACATACATATGTAGGCAGTGAGTTATGGTATAAAAACTATTCCGCTGAACAGAATAACTATCCCAAAGTACCAAGCACCCAATGCTGATCAAATCCTTTCATTATCATTCTGCAATCGAAGAATTTGTAGTTTTTATTTCAAATTTCTGTTTACTCACCTTTTTGGCAAAACATCCATGTACAACCATACAAATGTATATGTATATACTTGAGCACTACCTGCAGCTTTTTTTTCCTGGCATTGAAATTGTGTAACTGACATTTTCGATTGTTGCATAAAGTTGCCGGAAACAAAAGTTAGATCCAAAAAAAAAGGAAAATATTGTCCTGCAGCAGCAGATACAATTCTGTCTGTGGTAGTTCTGGTAAGACAATGTTTTTGTGTACCGTGTAAATCTAAACTTTCCCATCATCTGGTAGCCAACATTGGGCTGTGTAACCGCATTGTTTATTTTGGTATTGGGGGCGAGGCCAAGTCCTAGAAATAAATAAGATGAATCCACTTTTACTTCAACCAAGGAAATATGTACAAGTATGGTGTACACAGAAGCAATGCTGGTTACCCTCGAATTTTATTTTAACTGTTTTTTTTTTTATTATTTTATTTGCCACTGAAAACTTGATCTGAGCCACAAGCTTGTATGTAACGACATCACCATCTGGTTCCACTTAAGTACCATAACCATGTCATTCAGTAGGGCTTTTAGGTTTTCACCTTTTCTCACGGTATCAAGGAGAAGTTACACTTTGAGAACTCTTATGTTTTTTTGTTTTGGAGAGGTGCCACTTGTGCTTGTTTTTGTATTTTGTTTCATTATAAGCCTCAAGAGTATAAAGTAGATAAGTTTGAAGGTACACTTTTAATCTGACTGTGAAATATAAATAAACGAATTTGTGAGGTTTTAAACAGCTAAGGTTACTATTAATATTGATTGGCAAGTGATTAGCACTGAGGCTTATTAATAATGTACAAGCTAAATATTACTGCGAACGTTGCAACTAGAAGAAAACCATTATGAACCTTACAGTCACGGCGATGAATTAATGTAGCAATAGTGTTTGAAATGTTCAGCAAAAAATAGTTGCAGTTATCTTGTGCAATCAGTGAGATTCACTCAGGCCAGATGATATCCATTAAGCTGGTCTATTCCGCTCTTGGAACCATTCAATATACAAAAGTTCCTAATAATGATATTCATCCATAATCTGTTTCTTGTTGAGAATACAGCTGTCTTGACGCCTTGTTCTCTTCACCCATAGAGTTGCGATAGAAGTCCTTGTCCGGAATGTTTATCTTCGCGGCATGTGTGTCTCATGTGCATTTCATTAGCATTTCAACTTACTCCAGCTTAACTAGGCCACGTCTGTCTTACATGATTCCAGATATCCAGATTACGCTTACATTGAAAGTAGCAGTGAAAATTTGAGGACTTTGCCGTTAAAGCTAGTGCTAGTGTCAGCGATTGTCCAAGAATGTCCAAGATAGATGAATGTAGTTAGAATGTGACTGATGTCCCCTTTAGAGATGTACGAAAGCGCTGTACCAATTTTAGTCTAGTTACCGTACACCTACGGCAATATCCGAAGTCAATATCGATCTTATCGATAGCTACACACGCTCTTCACGAATAGCCATAACCTCCGATTGATATGAAAAACACTTTTTTAATCCAGTAGTGTAAGAGACTAGCTTATACCAAAAGGTACTGCAACACTTCTTACAATTATATTGATTGGCAATAGGTACTCACTTACATAATAAGCACTTAGATAATGCTACAGTAAGGGCGAACCTCGTCCTCTACCAGCAGAGATTAAACCAAGCTTATTTATCTACATACCTTAGCAAGCAGACGAGTTTTGGCAAGACTGCAACAATTTTGTCAACGAATTGGTACGACCATTAAAATTGTTTTCTTATCGGGTTGGGAAACACTCCACTGGGGCACTCAGACCTAACTGGTCCATTGTATTGCTAAGAAACAAGATGATGAGCAGCTTACAGTATCAGCACTCACCACATTAGCACCGAAGATCTGCCACCTGATCTGAGCAAAGCAGGGACAATTACAAAGGGAGTGATCCGAAGCATCTTCACCATCTCCAGTAACGTCGCAGACTGTGGTGTAATGTGCTTAGGACAATCACATTGAGATTCATAGTAAAAGGGAAGTATCACGTAAGAACACCAGTAAGTTGCTTACAAGCTTTTAGAAGACTCAACGAAGGTCTAGGTCCTGAAAAATCATGCTCTGAGCCTTGGCATTCTTATTGAAGATCTCAATACCCACAATCCCAGTGTGACCTGGGAGCCAGATAAGTATCAACGAGTTCTTCCATTCTCAAACTCGAACAGATACTCCTATCCTTTTAACTATTCTTTATAGCATAGTCGCTAGCCATAAGAATAATGTAGGTCTCCGCTTGGAAAACAAACGCGTCTTTGTCTAACGGGTAGTGAAGACTAGTATTGTCGGTCTCCACGATGACACCATTATCGGACCCTGACTGGTCTTAGACTCATTCGTGGAAATTCATCTACAGCCCCTTCCTGGCTCAGACTATGAACGAAGATAGTTCTGAAAGTCGACTCTAAATTTGTACAGCAGCTGAAGTGAATTTTGTACAGGATGTGATCTATTCTTTAAGAAATTACATTTACTGGGCAAATATCCGTTTAAAATCAGTTAGTGTATATGCTCTTCAATGTATTTTAAATGGTTCGACTGGTAAAACCTCAGACCCATACCCGACTTAATATCATATTTCACGGTCCCACCTCTTGCAAGCGTCTGAACATCCAAGAGCATAACTTATGTATAAAAAATTTGTTTTTCCAAAAATATGGTTCTTTTCACACTATCCGATTTTGACCGTACGGCAAAAAATCGAGTAGTGGAAAGACGAATATTGTGCCCCATTCACACTATATGTTTTATGCAAGGTTTTTTTTCCATCAAAAGCTCAGTTTGTGGGTGAGTGGTATACTGTTTGGTTAGAATGGGTTTTAAACCGTACGATTTAAACCCGTCTAAATGCAAATGCGTCCATTAGATTGAACTATTGGTCGTCGTTCAGGCACCGTGGCACCGTTCAGCCACCCCGTGTAGACGGGGAGGCTCCACATACAGCTAATACTCGAATCACCAATGCAGTTATTGTGAACCCTTGTCGTGGTGTAACCTAAAAGAAGATAAAAATACGATCGTGGCTTTAATATACCTAAGTAAAGTTCTTGAACTAACCCGAAATTTTTCTAAATTTTAGGATGATCAATGATGGCATTCCTGACAGGTTGCCAAGGTCTCCCAAGTGGTATTCGCCGAGGGCCATTGGAGAGATCATCTGTGTTTAGTCGCATTCTTCTTCGGTGGGCCGCTAGGAGGTTGTGTCTGGTCATAACTCTTGCGAAGAGAGCTAAATTAGCTATGTTAAGTGCTAAAATTTGCTTGGTCTTGGCATTGTCATGCTTTGTCCAGAGTTTTCTGGAGACACGACAAGTTAAGAGTGCGCTTCATCTCTGATCTCTCATTAGCTAGCCTCGTGAAGGCTTGCTCTATATTCGATTTAACAAGAGTTAGGGTCTGTAGAAAAGAGGTAACGACCATAGTCAGGTCCTGTCTGGACCCCTTTCTTGCTAAATCGTCCGCCCGTTCGTTTCCCTGGATCCCGCTGTGTCTTGGAACTCAAAGGAGCGTAACTTAGTGGTTTGGTGTGAGTGCTGTGAGTTATTCACGGCATCATTCTGATGGCGCTGGTAGTCACTTTACATGTGTATCTTTGTTATTTGCGCCATAAGATAGATTGGATCTGATAAAGGCTGCATACATTCAGTGGATGATGGAGAGCATAAGTTCGTATTTCTTACCAAAGATTTGGTTCCACGTATAGAAGGCTATGGATGCTTTTCTTATCCTTTCTGTCGTGTTTTCTTTCCAAGTCAGATTGGGGTCGAGTACACAGCCCAAGGACACAGCCTTATCTAGGATTTAGAGGGGTCTGCCGTTGAACATCAAGGCCCCATTTGTGGAATTGTTCTCTTATTGTTTCCCAGTTTGTTATCACTTCTTCAAAATTTCTTTTGTGACGATTGTTCATGGTAGATAGGATAGGACCCGACCGTGGAGAGTGCCTTTAGAGGCACTGTCTCGTCTTGAGCATGCATTCAACGCACTCTGAGTATACTAGGTCTACCCTTTGTTGCTCCAATGCTATTCTTATAGATGCAGACTTTACATTGTTAAAGGCCGCTTTCTTAGTGGTGGAGTGAACTTTCGATCCCTGTTACCACTTCATGAGATTAACTTTTAGAATATGCGTTTTGGACTGGAGACATGTTCCTAGGATCTAGTTTGGAGCGAATGTGTAAATTACTATTAGCCTTCCAAACGTCGTCAAGAGGAATGAGGTAAGACTAATCGGCCTAAAGTTTTTTGAACTAGTATGTGAAGGTTTTCCCGCATTGGGTATGAAAATGACTTTGACATCTCTCCAGACTCGAAAGATATATGAGAAATAAAGACATCCGCGAAAGATATTCGCTAGCCACGGACTTATGTACGACTTATGTATGTGGCTTTGTTGCATAATGCAATTGACTATATATGTATGTAGTATAGTATGTAATTCCTTTCTACCGAAGGCTCTCTTCAATGCACATTCGGGAAAAGCAGCTTTAAATAGACATTCATTTAATTTTAAAATTTTTCAGAATTTGAAACCAAACGGAACCAGAATTAACGATCCAAAAACAGGTCTGTACTTCTAAAGCGCTTTGTTCTTTAGACTGTTACAGTTACCCGCCGCAAAACTTTGATCGGGAAAATAAAAGCCTCGCAAAACCACTATTTAAATCTTTCACCACTAAAGTAGGATTAAAATTTATTTTAACTTTAAAGTTAGCCTGTACCCATACCACACAAATGGGATAGAGATTGTACCTTTTTGAAGAGATTTCGCACTTTCGCCACCCCCTCCAGCTCTTGCTGCACCGCTTTTATTAACGAAATAAAGTCTGAAACTCTGCACAAACACACACACAGACACAGAGTCGGCTTATAAACTTTTGAAGCACATTCAAACCATAGCCTTTATTATGGGTTGGCTCTGCTGATGTTGCCGCCATCACCATAAACCTCATCATCATCAGCATTACCATTGTTCGTCCAAAAGATGGGCAGTTTCACGCCACCCCGGATGATGAATGGGTAGGTATAAAACTATAATGGACTTGTGGATTCCGGTTTTAGTATGTGAAAGGGTATATGAATCGCATTTGGGTGAATAATAACTTTAACGCCATCGGACATGAGATACATTTTACGTTGTGGTGGTCTAAATCGGACGGGAAGGCGAACTAGCGCCACATTATCTTACTAGGTATTATTTGACTTAGTTTTGTTAGTTATTTATTTTTGTGAAAAGGTTTCGAAATGTTGATGGTTTTCATTCTTATTTGTTTAGTCTGGAACCAAGAGAGCCGCAAATATTACTTTCCTCGGTTAAGTCCGGTCTCTGTGAACTGTTGTGAAAAGGTTCGAAATGTTGATGTTCAGATGATGGAGTTGTATTTAGTTACAGTCAGTTGATAATTCGCATCAATCATCAAACAGTCAATGATTTTGAACATTTTGATTGACAATAAGTTCAGATAAATCGTACATTGAATGTCCCGTGACTGTATTCATTGCAATATTGTCCCGTGAACTATGCCCTCGCTCATTTCCGCGACCACAACAATCAAATCCTCTTATGGCAATATGAGTGTACTGTAGAGGACATTTAATAAACACATATTGTGTGGTCGCATTTCGAACATCATTTCCCGTTTAAAATGTGAGCGTAACAGCCAATTTCCATCAGTTATTACGTAATAATCAGTTGCATTGTTAGAGACAGTCAAACTTTTTTGCATTACATTTTTATTTTCTTATAATAATAATGTTTATATTAATAGATTGATAGATACGATACTCGTAGATACATGTTTTCTACTAATAGGTATTCATAAATAGGATGACAAACTGTGGAATGAATGTAATGGTGAGTGCGGATTTGTCAAGAGGACATGAAGCGGTTAACCAAATTGACCAACTGCCAATTTGAACTGATGTGTTGCGTTTCACCCAACTGCCACTATGAAACACATGGTTTGTGGTATACCGAGCCATATATACAGCTGAACAAGAGGCATATGTAGAGGCAACAAATATGAGAGCTTCTCACGAAATCTACGACCAGAAGAGAAGCACACAATCGAAAGTATTGACAGATTCTACACCAGGAACAACGCACACTTTAGCGGATCGTGGAGAAACCCCAAAGCATCGAAATTGATGCTCACCATAGTTTAATCGATTTTAAGTCTGGCTATCAAGCATTTATAGAAATGTCGATACAGAATTACGATGGAGAAGAATTACGAAGACACACTATATCTTATACCTTTTTGAACATCATATTCGTACGTACCTAAGCCAATTAGGCGAAGTTCGCAAACTAACACGGTAGACAAATCCTTTCACGTCATTGTCAAAGGCACTGTATATTATCACGCACCTTTTAAACATGGTGTCTGTGCAGCGACAGTGTTGAATTCTAATCCCTTTTGTCCATTTATGCCTTGGTAGTTGGATTGGGGATCAAATTGTTAGGTGCTAGGTAATCCATCAGCTCCTCATTGGCATCGAAGTTTTACTTGTACAATATCGGTGGAAGTCTCATAAATAGGTGACTTACATATGTATGTATGTGACTTTAGACACTACCCGTATTTATTGCATTCATATTTTAGTGTATTAAGAGATTTCGGTTGGTATAGATATTGACGCTTTCTCTGACCAGCTTCTTTGGCATCTTAATGAAGGAGCAAGCACTGGAATTCATTGAGTTGACCTAATCGTAGATTATTGATTTACACTCTGCTAAGCTAGACGGGTAACATATTCAATTGTTGAATATACCACACCACGAGCAGCTACATATGCGATAAGTATTAGGGAAGGCATCGCAATGTAAGTTTATGGAAGTTTTGAGAAAATGGTGTTTGAAACGTTTTAAAGTCAAGTCCTGTCCATCTGCGTGTTGTACTGGAGACCAGCACCGTTGAATGCGACTTAACGTGGAAGATGGTATAGGCGGATGTTTAAGTAGAAACAGGCTGGGTCAGTCTTGCTTGGTTAGGCGTTAGTCGCGACATTTTAAAATACTCATCCAGCGTTCGAAGATCTCCAATTAGCTGAATATGTTCACTCGGAGCAACTAGGGCAAGATTTTTAGTGTAAGCAAGTTCTATGGATAGTGTTTCGTAACTGAAAAAAGTGGAACTGGAACACAACCAATAGTAGTTGTCTAGGGCTACTCACACTGTCATTAAGATGAACTTGGAAGGAGCGGTTGCTAAGCATGTTATTAATAAGGTTTCATCATCAAACATTCCACAACCTTTAAAAGTTATATCTATACGCTAGACTGTAAAATAAACGGCTGTGAGAACCACGAATAAACCTCTTATTTTAAGCTTATTTTCGAATCCATCTTCTACATTTTCTATATGAGCTGTGAAAACGATGACCTGGTCTATACAATTGGACTGCTCAATCGGAACTATTTCATCAATCGTCCCGACACTACCATCAGAGGCTAAACGTAGCCGACGCTTAAAAGAACGATCGGTATGTATGAATTAAAGATTGCAATGAGCTTTGATTTCTTAAATATTCTTTGGTTAAAGTTCTAGCCAACAGACTACTGCAGATGAATTTGTATAACCAAAAAGGAAAGTCGGGCAGAACTTGTCTGCATAATCTGCTGCGATTCTGCGTGTTGAATCAATGAAGCAATTTTTACAGTTTAAAGTAACGTCATTCAGAAATAATGATTGAGAAATATTAAATCTCCTAGCTATGATTTTATAACTTTGTCTGGTTCCTGAACAAATTGCCAAAAACGCTAATTATATTTCTCTATCTAATTAACGCTTCGCTTAGACTACTATATATTCCAGATACGTGGAAAGTGACAGAAATGATAATGGGTCCGAAACCGAAAAAATTTCCAAACGACAAAAAATCATACAGAAAGATATCGCTCCTACCAATAGTATTAAAGGTACATACATATTTGAAACGCATCCAACCGGTCATTGAAGAAAGACGCCTTATACCTGACAACCAATTTGGGTTTAGAATCAAGCATTCCACAATTGACCATAACCGATGAAATTGAAAAACAGTTAGAAGCAAAAAATATTTGCTCTAATGCTTTTCTTGACGTGCCTCAAGTCTTTGACACGATGGCTTGAAATACGAGTACAAGCTAAGGTAAATATTCCGAGTTGAAGGAAATCGCCGCCGGAGTTCCGAAAGTATGTAACAAACTGCTTTTATATAACCAAGTGATTAAGCCTATATGGACGTACGGTGTACAACTCTTGGATTGTACCAAAGCAAACAGTAGACATTTTATACAATTATTCCAAAATAAAGTTTTTAAGCTATTAATCGTCTTCCACATGGCACAGTTACGGCACCGATCCTATTTCGTATCTACATCTTTAAAATATTGAGAGACATGGGTGATTCGTTAGCGTTTGCTGACGATGATACTTTGTATGTAAGTGGTTCGAAAATACAAAGCATTCAGATTGAACCACAAAGACTTTATGCTCAAAGTGGAAGCTCAAATAAAGAGTTCTTATGGTCTTCGCATAAAGTGAAAGACGGTTGTAAAATATCTAGGTGTCCATTTGGACAAGTTCTTGTACTATAATGAACACGAAAATATTTAGGTGAAAAAGTCAAGAGTGGCATTTATGTCTCTCAAACGTCTATTCTTCTCCAATTATCTGAGATCTAATGTGAAGGTCATATGTTACGAATCCTTCGTTCGTTCAATTCAGACTTACGCGAGTCCAATATGGTGGAACATTAGCCCGTCTTATATGAAAAAGTTTCGATTATTTGAAAGAAAATGTCTTCGAGCCTTTATGCGAATGTTCAAAAGCGCACATTCCGAATTTCGGGATTACGTCTCTTATAAGAGAATTGACAATGTCATTTGGATTTTGTAGGGAATCATTTTGTGAAGTCAGGCTAATGTTACGGATAACGAACTAGTGTCGGACTTGTTTTACCCTAACTCTAAGTATTTCAGAAACATTAGGAAACACATGGAAATCAGATTTAACAAATTATGCCAATTATTTATCAAATTGCTAGAAGTGCGACAGATAATTGCATTCTCTATCAGCTAATCGAATTAGAAGATGGAAATGCTGATCTGAGATACTGCGTAAGCATACCAGGTCATTTTCAGCTGCTTTGAACAGTTCGGGTGATAAGCCGTGAAGTCCGTCAGCATTGTTAAATTTAAGCTTGGACATTGCTATCCTCACTTCATTTTGGTCAGGTGCACAGAAGTTTTGGCTATCATCGTCTAGATTGAATGGTTCATTCTGCCTGACACCGGGATCGCCTAACACGATTTTAACGTCATATTTAGGACAGTCCTCATACTTGTCGAGGATCTCATAGAAACATTCTTGGAGACGTCGTCCTGCCGCCGTGATGCGGAACTTTTTCCCCTCTCTCGTTCGTTGCCAGTTGGTTACCCAATCTGCAGTTGAGGTACTAGGCACCCAGCAGCCATTAATTTGGAAGTGTAGCGTAGGAGTTGATAGTCAGATGCTAGCATGAAAGCGCTTGTGCTCTCATACATTCGCATCACTAACTCTTGGGTAGCAGCAATCGTGAATCCACCCTGGTGTATTAGAAATGATGATATAATTCCCTATCCCAAAAACTTAGGGATCGTAACCGTAGACGATAAAATAATAAACTTTGCGCGCCGAATTTAAAGAACGAAACCATTTGATTTAGCGCTAAAAGAAATTGATACTATCACGAAGAAGAAATCGCCAGCTACTGATTCTACTAAGCTAGTGTCTTTTATAGTTAAGTCGTGGAGAGCGTCTAGGAGTAAGTTCCCCTAGCCATTGAACTTTTCTCGAGCGAGTAGTATTGGTTCGTTATCGCAGTGTGTTTTGTGGAGGAGCACCAAGTCAATTTCATTTTACTTTAGGAGGCGACACAGATGATATCGCTCTGCTAATGCCTTCGATGTTCAACAATACGGGCAGAAGGTCCTATATCTCTAGTTAAGTGAGCCTGAAAAGTCCCATTTGTATGTTTGGTATCCGGTTGAGTTCATTCTCTTGTTATTACTGGAGGTTTGGACCTCTTTTAATAAGTTTGCAATCCAGACGTGAATACGCTTATAGCGTAGCCCAGGGTACAGCGTAAGGAGCTTGACTATGTATATCTCGCATTTCATCATTTAAGGATGTTGCTACAGTTTTCGTACATAAATTAAGGAGTTGTCTCAACCACATAAAAGATAATGCTTTCTTTTCCGTCATCTTTCCGATGTGGATTGGCGGATTCTCAGACGCATTCACTTAATGTCAATCTGCTCTATATGCATGTCGCAGTCATCTTAGTTGGTGTATTCGAACTTTGCCATTTTAAGTCGATACACTGTAAATGTCATACGTGTATCTCATCTTGTATCTTTTCTTTCACTTAATACAAATATTTCCTTTAAATGTTACTTACTTCCTCACAGTTGTGCATTCTAACGTTCTGTTTGAATGGTCAAAATTGAACCTCCTTCCCTAGTGTCTGCTTCAAAGTCCTTACCAGCGTTGATTGGTGAGTGGCTTTGCTTCCATATTTGTTGTTTCGTCTCCCACTTCTGCTTCGTCTCTGCCGTTGAGAGTAACATCTTATTTTCCCATCCTTGCAGGACGAACCATCCTA
Source organism: Xylota sylvarum (assembly GCA_905220385.1). Classification (NCBI taxonomy): domain Eukaryota; kingdom Metazoa; phylum Arthropoda; class Insecta; order Diptera; family Syrphidae; genus Xylota; species Xylota sylvarum. The sequence goes on along the minus strand of LR999958.1, from coordinate 62,535,931 downwards.
TTAATAGATGTTAATAGATAATCAGGTCCCTGGCACGCCATGTTTTTCATAGCCATAGCTCGTCCTCGTCGAATAATGAAACATACCGCGTTGTTGCTGAAGAAAGACACTCTGTTCTTTAATTGGGTGTTCGAAAGTGTGTATCCATGATGTTTACCAATTAAGCGGTGCAGATTGAGTTTTGATATAAGTGATACAAAATTCAGATATTATTTCCTTCAACTTTGAGAATTAAAGCGTAACCGTCGGCAGTACCTGGTCCATAGTTGGTCCCAATATATACATACATCCTTACCCCCAGATGTCAAAGCCTAATTCAGCAAAACAATACGTATTCGTGAGACATTCTCTCCTTATGTGATTTACTTGCCCATACAATGTATCCCTTAATAGATTGGAACTTCAAAGTCTTCATAGATACGCCACTTTTCTTGGGTGAAAGATTTTCTAAGCAAAGCAGCTTAGTATTTCAGTGGAACTTTGCGCGTCCACTTTGAAGTTTATCATGAACTCAGAATCTAAAACATTGGTAGGTAATGATATAACGATCTAGTCTGGACAACATTATTCTTCATCCAATTTGTGTCATCACGACGAGCTCTTCATTTGGAGTATTTTTGTGAGTGTGTGTGTTTTTTTTTTCCTCTGAAATAAACCAATAAAGTGGACGGCACTTCTTCCAAGTACAGCCTTCAAATAAAAGTGCTCGTTAGTGCAAAGAGGCTCCTCGCTCCTTCACCGTACCATTTCGGTCGTATTGATAATTTGGGCCAAACAAATATAAACGAACGACGAAAATAAATATTTTTCCTGCAAAGCCCAAAGGCCAACAACAAAAGTTCCGAATGACACACTGGATGCGCACTTGCAAGGACTAAAAGTATATGAAGAGGCCAAGTGCTTTCGATAGATATCCAATAAACGAAATTGATTTCCTTTGCAAAGGGGACCAACGTAAACGTTGTTAGTATTTCCCCCTCATCTATACGTATGTATATGTAGGATATTTTTACAATGCATCTCGGTCCTCGGATTGTATCGTTTGTACGATTCACTGTCGACGTCATAACAATGCGCAATATTAAGTTTAAATCGGTTGGAGCAGGGATGTGGAGGTCTGATGTAATGATGTCCTGAAGTAGAAAATATAATTTCCTTTTTGTGCATCCACAGTGTAAAATGTGGAAAATTATTACCCAACATTATATATCGAAAGACTGAAGAGAGCAACGTTTTATGGGCATATGTTTGTTTGGTTTATTTGCAGGTATCTTCCGGCGAAACGGAATACATCCGGACGGTTGACAGCTTAATGGCTTCGAGAATAAGTTTAAAACTTCAATTGCAGGCCATTCATTTTGCGGGCGGCAGTCCTTCGTTATTGAATGGCAATGGAGGCGGTGTCCACGGTAATCAAATGTTAAATTCACTTCACAACAATCAATTGGGCAATGGAGTATCCCAAGGCCCGTCCGGTGGGAGTCTGATTCTCCGGTGTACGGCACAAATTGGTGACTTGTATCAGGAGTATAAAGAAATCGAATTGGGAACGCCGCAAAGGGATCCAATTCCAGCAAGAGGTAAGTCCAATATTTGCGTGAATATTTTTTTTTTCAGGTATTTCAGGTACAACTTTTGATGCGTTTTAAAATAAGAGGATTGCTTTAATTAAGTTAGAGTAGGTGGTCTCTGCAAAATCTGGTATCAAGGAGGGAATCTATCAATCAGTATTCAAACTTTCATGCTTCTAGCTTATGCACTTTAGTTAAATGAGTGTGTAGACAATTTTAAGAGAGGTCGTACTTGTGTGTTAACATTTAAAATTTAAACCACAAGGTCAGCTTGAAACTTTTATAACATTAATATACCAAAAGAGCGCTTAAGCCCGAGCCTTAAATCCCTGGATTGCTTAGAAGTAATTAAATAAGATTTACTCGATGGCAGCAGGGGATCTAAACGTCAGGGTGTGTAAATCCCAAGGGTAGGTACATGTTTCATGAATCTTAAAAGAACTCCCCATTAGGGATTCCATTGATCTAAAGATAACCCAAACCCGAAAGAAATTTTATTTTCATTCTGACACTTAACATCCGTAGAAAACCACCGCCTAGGACATCACATCCTTCTTTATTCGTCGATATACGGCCTCACCTCTCGCGAGGGTCTGACAAGCATCCGAGAGTCTATCATGAAAAAGCTTCAAACAAAAAAAATTTGCCCTTCACATGCGCCTATTTCATAGCTATATTTCAATATAACATGGATCATGCGAATGCTTTTGAGAAGCAAGGCCCTGAGTACCATAAGCCTGTGGCGCCTGATGTTTATATTTTCGTTTTTTTCGTATCCTGGCATCTCCGTTGTCTATATGTTTGAAACTGCTCGTCTCTAAGCTGAAAACTGGAACCCAAACACAGTTTCCAACCTTCGCGGATCACTCATTTCCATTCGTCATCCTCTAATTTCGAACCGAATATCGTGTGAATATCCTGTTTGACACAATACAGCATCATTCAACCACAGGACTGGCTTAATGGACCATCACCTTAGTTCTTCGCATAACGAAATAGAAGTAGCATCAGATTCTTAGGGATGTTCTTCGCCCGATCTCCAGTGAGTGTGTTTTTGTGGAGTTTACGTTTACTCAACTTCAAAGTCATAGACGGTAAACAAAAGCATCTTTGTCAGGTCGTCAGGGTCAATTGGTAAAATTTCGCTAGAGAATTCAGTAGATTAGTTGGATATCAGCCCTTAAGAGATCTCATCTCTACATCATTACACCGGTGCTCTCAACCAATCCCTCGAGAAACCATGCCCGATTGATGGTCACAACGGAAAAAAAATGGAAGAAACGTCCACTATGGTGAAGCACGAACATTGCAGAGCGGAGTCCTTGCCATCCTTTCTGGTGAAAACACTGGAACGCCTCTTTCACTACCTCTTAAACTAAATCGGTAGATACAGGTCCTTACAAAGCAGTATCGACGGTGGAAAAATCACTTCATTGCCTCAAATCAACCGTATTGACTTTACTTTACACAGCGGTCGTAAGGCACATTTCAGGATATAAATCTGCAGTAGACAAGAAATACCATCTTTCAAGTCTCACGAAAATCCATGGAACGGTCTGCATCGGGATCCATGAGAACGACACTTAAAGCAGAAACTAGTCTATCGACAGCGATACTATCAGGAACTCTAACAGTCGCTGGACATTCTTGGACAAATTTGCAACGGCTAGAAGCATTCGACCGGTAAATTTTAACCCCAGTAATGCTTGGACCATCATACATAAGTACTTGTGTACATATTATTATCTGCAAAGGATATTTCGCACTGAGCCCCCTATTGTGCCCCTGCTATACTTTTATGGGGCTTGTTCCCTCATTTGAATTCCCTTATAATTCTCTAGGAAACGTGGTTTCCTGCTAGAGCACCTTCTCAAATCCGGTTTCTCTGAGGAATCTGAGTATGAGAAGCGGGTCTATAGGATTGGATTTTTTTTAAGAAGTACATCGAATTGTCTTCGTCCAGTTCCCTCTTTTGCCATTCTTAGAATCATTGCCCCAGTAATGCATATGCATGACAGTGTTTGCACTTTATTGAGTGTCATCCTCATAGTAACTAGACTGGTCCGCTTTTTCCTATGCAATAGCTCTATGGTAGGTAGCCATGTAGTGTAGGGTTATGAGTGTTTCATAAGACACTAAGCACCATAGGGGGTTTTACTCCTCTAACTGTATCGCTTTGTGCTCTGGTCAGTGCCACCATCAGTATGCAGTGTGCAGGTACCCAGTATAATCTGACACGGTTCTGCGTACTAATGCCCTGAGCATTGTGCGGCAATTCCTGAATAATTCAGATTTTATGATGCAGATGACGATATTCTTGTCAAATATTGATCCCATCTCTAGTAATTCTGTGGCTTTGAGCACAGCTAGAACCTCTGCTTGGAACACACTGCATGAGTTCGGAAGTCTCAGAGCTGGACAATGGAGAGTCTTATTGATGGACAATGGCACCTAACCGAATAACCTTTTCTGCTAGTGATCCGTTAAGGGCCAACCCTCATCCTTGTATCTTTTCCAAGATCCTACAGTGTTCATACGGCTAAGCAGTTCCGCACTCAGTTTCCGGATAGCACTACATGTAGCTGAGTCTTTTATGTGAAGTTCGAGGGGGATCATTCGCAGGATCACACTTAGAGCATCTCCACAACTCAAGGGTATTGATCTACTGATCGTTTTAGTTAGAATACTGTTACCTAAAGTTTCCTGAATTATTCTAGTTTTTAGCATGGATACAATCCATTGAATAAGAAAACATTCTACACCTAGGTGGGTGAGAGTCTCTTGAACAGCTTCTTTATAGTGGAGAGCCTTTTCCACATCATGAAGAGCCGTCTCAGTAGACCTTTGAGGTCTGGGATTTCGCCAAAAATCATACATCATGCCCAATTTTTGGGGGCGTTTTCATCCTTAAACATTCCAAGTTATCGTAGTCATTCGATAAAAAATGCAGTGTCCCACGCTCACTTTAGTAGAGCTGATACAAAGGAGGAAGGATAGGGTATTATATTGGATTGTAGCTCTTCTCTATGTTTTAGTTATTAATTTCAGATACAAGTCATATTTAAATGAGGAATTCTTGAATATTAAGAATGAAAAATACTCAGCAAATCGAAGAAGAAAGGCAATTCGATTCTGGAACCAATCTCGCACCACCAACCTGACCTACCTTTGGATATTTTCTTCTTTGGGCAATTCTCTAACATTATAACTTCCTGTCACGTACATATACATACAAAAGTATGTACATACATGCATACATATGTATGTATGTATGTTTTAAAACAGGAACACCATTCAACAAAGCAAACTCACTTAGCGCGCGCTGTTTCCATTAGAATCAAGAGCCATTCATCGTTCATTGCCACAGATTCTTCGCACCAAAGCGATGTGGGAATATGCAGGACGAAATCAACCTGTAACTCCATTTTATACTTTCTTTGATCCACATACATACATTCACTTTTATATTACACAGATTGCCTCACCCACTCATGATGAGAAAAAAAAAAAACGAGGTCTCTTTGTGGGCTCATTGCAAATGTTGCAATTCAAAGCAACAAAAGCTTTGAACATATTTTCCTTCCTTCAGGATTTATGATGGATTAATCTGACCATTACATACACCAAATGAGTGTTATTATGTCACAATATCACAAAGGTTTGATAAGTTGTAGGATGGTGTTGATATTTTCCACAGGGAGTGTGGTATAGAGGACTGAAAATAAATCTAACCTATTTTTCTTTCTGTATTACACGTGACTTTGCATTGACTTTCGAAAGGCTTTTGATTACTGATACAGAGGGGTTTTATGTGGATGCCTCGGGGAGAACCAGAGTATGACAAATATTGAAGCTTCCTGCAAGCTGCAAGGGAGGTACCATAAAATCCTCAAAGGCTTGACAATGAAACTAATAAAAATCGACATTACGAAGTTCGATGAAACGGGGTAATGTAATGATTGCTACCAACAACAGAAGCATCGTTTATTTGGATGCAGATTTGTTATTGGAGACAGACTTAAGCAAGAAGTCTCGAATCCCAGGCATTTAAATGAGCGTCTTATTACTATTTAGACCAAAGCTACATTCTGGTATGCGCTCACGATCCTACAGAGTATAAAGGTGACGATACCGAAGATAGCTTCTATGATCTCGACAAAATGTACTATCAGTGCCTGAACTATGATATTAATACTGTTCTTAGTGATTTAAGTTAAGAAGGGAGTGCATCTTTGGTAGCACTCTTGGTAAGCATAGCCTGCATGACACCACAGCCACATCCATATTCAAGATTCAGACTAATCGACTTTGTCATAGGTAGTACCCGGTTACCACATACCAATATTAACAAGAAAACATAGAGGCCTACTGATCAACAAGATTGATCAATCGATGCAAGGCACTCCTTGAGTATGTTGGATGTTCGTGGCGGGAACCTCGACTCGGACCACTACCTTGTATTTTTAAAAAGAACATGTCAATGCTCCAAAGACGAAACTAAAGCCTGCAGAAATCTAGTAATACAATCGCAGTTGACATTGAGGATATGGACACTTATTTTCTACGCAAACTGTATAACGTCGACGATGACTGAAATTCCACTACCAGTCAGAATAAAGTATTTAATTTGGACGACGATAACCAACATTTCCGTTCACCCAACCTGGATAAGATAGCGATATCTAAGCTAAATCCAATAAAAGCTGCTGGAGCTTACTGGTCGAGCTATTCAGAGAAGCGAGGGATGACTTGATAAGGAGCACACACCAACTACTCCGCAAAATACGTTCGGATCAAATACGTTCGGATGCCATAGATGCATATCCCTGCGCAATGTCGCGTATAAGATCCTGTTCAGGATGTAGTGTAAACGTCTTAAGCCGGTCTGCACCACACTTACCGGCACGTACCAATGTGGCCTCCGGCCCGATAGCTCACAATTTTGGAAAAGACCAAAGAACTTAAAGTCCCCTTATCTAATTTAAGACCACTTGGAACAACGGCAGATACAACGCAGGTGTAGTTAAGGAGATCACCTGCCTCGAACTTAATGTCAATTCTACGAGCGACAGCTTAGTGGACATCCAACGAAAGAAAGAACCTGTTACTCCGGTTTGGCAAAACAAATGGGTTCAAAACTTCTAACATGAATGACGAAAGTAATCCTCTATACTGGATCGATTATATTATATTATCTATTATAATGATCTAAAAGGCGCGGATGCCAGGATGCTCCTGACCGAAGTAAGACCCGATAAGTAAGTGCGATTATGTACATATCTAAATATGATTGTATGGAACTCTTCAATTCAACCACATCCTTTCATTGTCAAACTCCACACCCTAATGGATCCATCGTGATTCCTTGGACAGAAACTGTTCTCTTATTTTTGTATTATAGTGTACGTATGTGGGTAAGTAAGAAAGAGTGATGGCTCCCGCACGTGGAAGAAACCCAATTAGGAGTAGGATGCCCTATTTCGATACCATAACTTAGAAAAAGGATGAATTCTTGAGATTCTTTCTCGTCATCAACTCTGCAGGTCTTTATACCGAAAGATATATACGTATAAGACCCCCACCGCATCCAATAAAGACTTTCGTCCAATAAGTCTATCCTCCTTTCTATTAAAGACCTTGAAAAAGCTAATCGACTTTCACATAAGAACAAATTTGACTAAATATCGGTATCTCAACACGCGTATCACAAGTGGAAATCGGTAAAGATTGTCCTGGACTGGGCAGATGGTATAGATTATTAACAAATCCTTTGAATACACTATGGTGTGCTTCCTTGTCAAAGCAGAAGAACTTCTTAGCTTGACGGTTGACAACTAATTACCTTTGATATTAGATTGAGCAAATACCTAAAAGCAGGCTTATCCATGTTGAGCTTATGTCATTGTACAGGAGTACCCCCTAGGACGCGAGTGAGATTCTCCCAAGCTTGGGTTTAAGAGGGGTTCAGTGGCATAGTTTATGCGGACCACATAGCGATAACAATATCAAGAAAGTTCCTTCTTTCATTTAGAGACCTGATGGAGTCTGCCTTAAGTCAACTCGCCAAGTGGATGGATTGTGTCGATCTCGGAGTTAAGTCGTCTAAGACTGTTCGAAAGAAGATATGTACCATGATACCATGTATAGCTTCTCCACAACTCAAGGGTATTGAATTGCAATTTGCAGATCACGCCAGAATCTTGGGGGTTATTCTTGATAAAATAATACTCAGTTGGAAACTGAATATTCAAGACCGTACTAGGAAGACCTCTATTGCACTCTATTCATGTAGGAATGCTTTAGGCCCAAACTGGGATCTCAAGCCCCGGATTGTTCACTGGATATATACGCCGTTCATCAAACACATCCGTATGTGCGGAGTGAGTACTAGATTTGTGGATGACACTGGACAGGAAAAGCAACATTGCAATACAAGGTTCAAAGGTTATCCTGCGTCTGCGTAATGGGAGCCCTTTGAACCACTCCCACAGCTGCACTAGAAATAATGCTCCAACTTCTTCCCGTCGATTTTGGAAAGCTGATGACAGCTAAAACTTAGGGAATCCTTACAACTGGCTCTACTGGAAATATGGGCAAGCATTTTAAACGGCCATAACACTATTCTTTGTAATTCGGACTACATTGTCCTCTGTCTGGATTTTAACTTGAAGTATAAAACCAGAGTTGCTTGGATCCAAGACAGCGTGTGAAACAAGTGCTCCATTAACTGGACATTCGCATCACCACACGATTGCGGACCTAGAGTCGCGGCCTGGCTTTTAACTACTTCGATAGAGTGTTTAGTAGACAGTCTAAACGATGAAGCAGCGATAAAAGCTATGGAATCGCCAATAATACTATCCAAGTTGGTAAATCAAGAAGTCTCTTAAAAAGATCATTCGTTAGGTGCAACGTATCCCTGTGCTGGGTTCCAGTGCACAGGGATATTCCAAGGAATTACAAAGTGGACGAGCTAATTAACGAGGCTGTGGACTGTGTCCTCCCTGACAGTAAAGGGAACCGTCAGAACCTATTAAATCGATAAAATTTCAACTAGATACCGCAGTCATCAGATTGCCAAATAGTAGGTGAAACATTATCAGCACATGCCTCTCTTCTGAACTAATCTGGGCAGAGCTGGATCGTAGGAAAACTAGTAGACATACATATTTTGGTTAATAGGATAAATCTAAGAAAGATAGATAAGCATTTCTGGCACTGCTCTACCAGTTTGAATGATCTAGTAGCCGAATTAATAGCTTTGATTGCGGGTTGTCTATCAGTCAAGACAGCGATTTTTGACAGACAGTTTTCTTCAGTATGCGACAAGCCTCACGAATGCCAAGGAGCTCTGCCTAGAAAACACTGGCATAGTCCGCGAAGCGAAAGGACTCTGACACTTTCAGTTTATCTGTAAAATTTCTGCGCCGATTTTGTAGTTCATTTGTAGTGCTATCTGTATGAATGATAGTATCGTAGTCCTTAATCGCTATTCGATTCCTCCATTTCTCTCTGGTTGGATGCTTTTCTGAGAAACCTTTCCTAAAGGAGTCTTGTAGTCAGTCGAAGACACTACCAGTTCTTCTGTAATTGTCTCCAGGACTGTACTGTGACCATACGTCTTAACCGTCAATTATGCAGATTCCATAAGGATTGCGCTGCATATCACTGTCTTTGATATACAGATCAATGAACAACAGGTGTATGGTTAAAGTTAGAGTATCTGTTGAACAGGATCTCAGTGCCTCGGCAGTGTTCTTTGAACTTCTTTGATTCGATCGATATTATAATTCCTTCTTAAAGCGTCCCGCGAAACGATAGCGCCGTCAATAAGAATTGATCGCACAATGGCTGGGTATATCCATAGGGTCATGTTTGGCTAAAGTTCCCACTTTGTACTGAAAGTCTTATTGCGGGAATAGACAGCTATGCTGGCTTTCTTAACCCGCTGTTCAATATTTGATTTCCAATTAAGTTTTAGGTCGATAACAGTGTCTAGATACTTTCCATGAGTTGACATATCAGTGAGAGAAACTTTTCCATCACTAAAAAACCATATCCAACCATATTGAACCGATCAATATACATTCGCAATAACACTTTGTTCATCACCAGTAACCATAGTAGAGCAGAGATATGTACCAAGAATATTGTCGAAACCCTGTGATTTGTATTTGGAAAAACTCTTGATGGCCCAGAAGATTTTTTCCTCCGTAATAATTGCAGAAATGAAATGCTATCCCATGATGTAGAGGTATACTGCTCATGGTTGGAACTAAATACCTTGTTCTGCAGGGCTGTTGCAGCAGTCTAAGAACTGGGTATTCGCACATCATCCTTGCAATCTGATAGTATTTACAAAGCAGAGTGTTGCAAAACATGAGGTGATACTCAAGAGTTTCAAATATAGTCTGAAAGAACATACAGAATACACAGTGAAGACTACGAGTAAACAACTTCATATAACACCCTTACTTCAACGATACCTGGTATGTACTCGTATGAGTACCTATAAACCACGTTCGTATGGATTTTTCAGTTCAGTGCACCCTCTGCAATCTACCTACACATAAGGAAGCAGAGCTATCAAGTTTTCATCAATCAAAATTTTCTTTGAAAGCAAGTCATGGAGGAAAATGGAATCGGTGCTCTACCAGATGGAGAAGCAATTGTGGAATATACGTGGAAAATGTACACATTTTTGTATCGAAAAAAAAAAACTCAGTTTCCAAATTCAATTTATTGTCTCAAAAAAGTTAGTTTGCAATATAAATTCTACAATCTCCTCCCCAACAGAGACCACAAACAAAACAATGTAGATAGATAGATACCGTGATTGGCACATTCATGGCTCATGGTAAATACGGTACTCGTATAAGAACATTCCAAATTTAACAACAATTCCATTCAAATCTGTTTTTATTTAAACAAAACATTTTGGTTGCTATGTACTTACATATATAGTCCTGTTTGTCCATACACACTATTGAGGTTTTGTCGCACAGTTTAAGTAGAACTGCATTTAACCTGCTATACATATTCACTTTGTTACAAACAACAGGTGTAACATCACCACTACCTACCAAAAATGTAACTTTTTTACAAAAAAAAAAAAAATACAAAAAGTTATGCACAAAATTTTGCATGCGAATTTGAATTTCATTTGAATTGGTTTGAGGATTGAATCCTTTTTTCTCCTTCTCTAGGAACTCAAATGAAAATTGAACAAAAAATAAATACTAAACTCAACATCATTTGCTTTACTTTTTGCATTTTTCATTTTTTTTTTATTTACAGTGACACTATCATCCGGGTCCGGTTTGAAAAGTTTCTTCAATTTGTATTTCTCGTCGTCCTCATCGTCACCATCATCAGTGCAGACAAAGTTGCTGGCAATCAGTATAGCTTCAGGTGTAATTGGAAGCTTTCACTGGCTACAGTACAGGTGCAGATAGTTGAATTTAACTTTGAATGTTTTTTAAATTAATGCGAAATTGAAAACTATGTTCAAAATGTGAGTAAATATGATGATTTAAAGTATATTTAAGATTTTAAAATTAAAAAATAAAAAAAAAATTAAAAAAATACTTATACACCAAATTTAATAAAATGCGCTAAGGAAAAATTATAAAGCAAACAAGTAAATAAAACAAAAACAAAATTATATAAGTTTTACACAGATACACTATTTTTTTTTTTTTGCTAAATTAGAAATTTAATGGACTAGTGCATATTTTGTCGATGGCTTAGTTTACAGATTTATTTATATATAGTTTGTTTGTTTTTTTTTTTAGAGTTTAAGCTATAGGGTTTAAAATGTTAAATAATGGTGTACGAATATTTTACAAATGCTTTAGGAACCTACAATTATTTATTTTTAAGAAAATACGTACATAAGTCGTTTATAATTCTTATTTTATGTTATAATCTAAGAATCTGCAAGAAGTGTGTATACTTAATCTGTAAGCTAAACTATCGATATGTGCAATGACATGTAAGAAGGCATATATTTACTTTTTTTTTTTTATAGTTTTTAAAGGCATACAGAACAGAAGTATGATATGAAATCAAAAACTAGTAAGTTGAAGAAAGTTTGAGATACAATAAAAGATAGTGCATCCATAATGAAATGACCTTGAAACATTTTAAGTTGCTGGAAAATATTTGTTTGCCAGAATGGATTAATATGGAACTAAGGAATAATTTATACGAGCATACCAAGGACTTTAAAGCATTCAAAACAATTTCTTTCAACGACTCATGTTGCTTACACTCTAAATACTCGCATAGCTTCGCTATACTATCGAATAGTGTTAAATAGACAAGCTTCTGTAGAATTAGTTTAGGAGAGTATTTAAATATGATTTTAGTAACATTGGCAATAAAAGGTACGGTATACGTATGCCTGACATCGTCGGACCATCGACTGCAGTGGGTGCCCTCAACTAATCGATGGGTTTGACTCATGCCAAACGATGGCTAGTGGGGTTGCAGTTGCGCTCGATATGGATAAACATACTAAGACCAGAAAGAAGCATATTGTCCTGCCTGTTCATCACACTGAGTATACTCATGGAATCATATCCACCTACATACATAGTGTTTAGAGCACTTTATAAGGCAGGAAGGTGTTGTCGAAATTACTCAGACCATTAAAAGAATATGTATTCACTAGGTTAGGAAACCTATAAAGTCCGCTTTGGAACCACCCAGATAATGATATGAATCTCAGGAGGTCCGTCAGCTCTACGTTACCCAAGTCCTCCAAATTCGAGAGGAAGTAACTGCCAAGAGTCCTCATTCTTCTGACGGATAGAGCAGGACAGTCGCAACAGCAGGTGACGAACTGACTCAATTTCTTCTTCGTCCCTGCAACTTCTACAGAAGTCATTATGTAGTACACTGAGTCGCTCCGCGTGGACGCCAATGGGACAATGACCAGTAATTATCCCTGAAACGACCCGTGTGCTTTATAACGACTCAGTTTCACCAGAGAAGTTGATCTCTTCTTGCTGATGCCCGGCCATAGGGCCCTGGCTGTTGCGCATGTTTCCAGATGAACCCAGCGACTATTTGCTCGACCAATGGCTTCAGCATCTATCAGGAGCGATTTGCAGGTCTTCACAAGCCTTGATCTGATTATAGCGGAGTCCAGAGCGGAGTAATCGTTCTGCCAACGATATTGCTCTCACTTTTAATCTTAGCAGCCTGTATGATGGCTGTGACTTCGGCCTGAAAGACGCTGCAATCATCGTTTATTCTAAAGGGGTTATTTATTCCTAGGGCTTCACAATAAACTCCGGCTCCCGTGCCAACGTCAATCTTAGAACCGTCGGTATAGAACGCCAGCTCCTTCTTCTGCATGGATCTTCGGCACTTCCAGTACATTCTGTTAGGAATTCTTATAGCGAATCTCCTTTTAAATGCTAGCGTGTGGGTCATGTGATGAGATTCTGACTCATCTGGTAGTTCCCCATCGGAACAAAATTGAGGCATGGCCATACAGGCTCGATGACCACATTCCACAGCAAGCTGTAGCAAACTACGGATCACCCCACTGAAGAGCATCGTGTCGGCAGTCTTCGAGCTTTAGGCCTCGTCAGATCGTCCTTAGCTATCGTTTCGATAGCCCAAGCCAGGGAGTTCCTTTCCTTCTCGGAGAGTGAAGAGGGGTCTTTCGCATTCAGGATCTTCTTGACATGCGTCGCTCTTTTGAACAACCGCCGTCGAACGATGCCTGGGGTGACCTTGTTCCTCTTTTCCGTTTTCCGGGGACCCTCTGATTGATCTGCAAGCAACTGCTCCTCCATCTCCAGAGAGATCTCCTCAGTCATCAGTTCTGGTGCTCCCACGGATAGCATGTCAGCATCAGATCCGGTAGTGTCATCAGTTTGTGTTGTCGCTTGTTTGTTTGCTTGTTTTTCGGTTTTGTTCATTTTTTGGTCCCACGAGTATGCCGCCATGCCGGGGTAAGGCATTTATACCATAGACCTCGCCAGGGCATCTGTGGGAGCATTACGAAAAAGGTGGGATGTCACTGTGACCTGGCACACAGCAATGGATTATGTAATACTAACTTACTTACTTACTTAGGTGGCACTACAGTCCGGGATGGACCTGGACCTCAACCAACAAGCCTTTCCAATTAACGCGATCTTTGGCTAACTGCCTCCAGTTGCGCATTCCAATTTGGTTGAGGTCCTCTTCTACTTGTCCGCGCCACCAAAGACGAGATCTTCCTCTACAGCGTCGTTCCTCCAGGTTGGATTCGAAGACTCTTCGGGCCGAAGCGTTGATGTCTATTCGCTCTAAATGTTCCAGCCATCTTAAATGACTGATGCGTACTTTTTTGACCAGATCAATGGTCGCTGTACAGTTCGTAGAGTTTGCTGTTAAATCTCCCATCACAAATTATCCGAAGAATTTAACGTTCAAAACGACCAAGGATATCATTATAAGCCTTCATTAACGTCCATGCCTCTGCGCCATACAGCAGGACTGGGATATTGAGGGTCTTATAAAGAGTCTCCTTAGTGTTTCTTGACAAGGCCTTGTTACTCAATTGGCTTCTTAGGAAACAGCGATTGGCAAGTGTGTCTTCGTTTAATTGCTGATATGATGTTGTTATCAAAGCTTAGAGCAGATCCGAGGTAGACAAAGTCCCTACCTTATCAGTCAATATCATCAGCGTATGCAAGTAAATGGATAAACTTTCAGAAAATTGTGCCTCTGATGTTGGCTTCCGAGTTTCGCACAATTTTCTTAAGCATTATGTTGAAAAAGTAACATGACAGCGGAACACCTTGTCTGAATCCTTTTTTGTCATCAAAGGTTTCGGTGAGATTGTTTCCGTTGTTGCTACCAAAGATGTCCTTCTTTCCTATTTTGGCGTTAAAATCGTTCTTGGTCATACTTAGGACAGTGCTCATATGTCTTATCGAAGAGCTCGTAGAAACACTAATTGTTGCGCTGCACATGGCGTGCAGATCCGAACGTTGTTGTCCTTTTTTTGTTTTGCTGGATCGTCAACAGTTAATCCGTCCTTTTCCGAGGCTTGTATTTGTTTTGGAAGTAATAATTTTTTTTTGTGGTAGGGAAGTTATCACCACGCCCAACCTCCAACCTGGAGAACCAGTTTCTGTTTATACCCCTAGAACGAGGGCCCGCATCTTCCCGAGTCAGTAACCCATTCCGGAAATATCAGCACTGCCGTTGGCCCATTAAGGGTCCATCCGCCACCATCTCTTTAGCAAAACCCTGGCTCAGTATTGGAGATCCCTATAGACCTGGAATTCAAATATGCCCAAGCAGCTCATATAGGGATAATGCTACTAGTTCAACCTGACTGGAACTTTAGACGCTATCGTTGATTCGATCTAGGGAATTCGACCGGTGCCGCCTGAACCAAGAGAAAGTGCCTTAATGCGAAAACACTTCTCCCACCTCGCTCGACCGACCTTCCAAAGGCGTTGGTTACCCAACAATTTCCCGTCGAGGTACTAGGCACCCAGCAGCCACCATCGTGGAGGTGTAGAGTAGGAGTTGATAGTGAGAGGTTAGAGTGAAAGCGCTTGTTCTGAAATATATTAGCATCACTATCCTTTAGCTTTTGATGAGGTAATTCTGGGATTTCACTGGACTCATTGCAGAATCTGCAGAGTCATTCCTCAGATATACCTAGTTTCCTTAGGTGCTCCTTGAGTTTACAATGCCCCGTTAGGAAGCCCGTTAGGATACGGAGGCTCATGCTGATACATGCGTCGAATCTTTTTCGGTTGCATTGACCTAGAAGTTTCTTGGCTTGCCTCATTCCATGAGCGTTATTCCAGGTTCTTGCCTTGTTTTCTCTCTCTAGTTTCCTGAGCTCTTCTTTGAGGGTATGATCCCCTATTCCGCAGAATGGTTCAGGTTTTGCTAGGGAGTCGGCCATTTCATTACCCTCTATTCCCACATGGCCAGGTATCCAACAGAAGGTCACTTTGTTTCTACTACCTAGTTCATTAAGTTTTTGCAGGCATTCCCACATAAGTTTGGACTTAATGATATAGAAGTCAAGTGCCATGATAGCAGCTTGGCTATCTGACATTATAGATTTGGGCACATCTATCTATGGCATAGATTTTAGCCTGAAAGATACTGGTGCCTTTGGCCATGGATTCAGAGTATTTGGTTCTGGGCCCGAATACTTCTGCTCAGTTCCTTCATCAGTTCTTGATCCATCTGTGTACCACTTTATTGTATGATTGCTCAGTTTGTAGATGGTGGATACATTGGCGCAACTTTTTTGTTACTGAGAGCTGGGTAACAAAGTTCTTTTGGAAGTTAAACCTTCTAATGATATCATCCCTATGAAAGGCTAGGAGTGGTAGTTTTTTGAGCACTTGTCTCTTCCTATTCCTTACTTAG
Source organism: Xylota sylvarum (assembly GCA_905220385.1). Taxonomy (NCBI): domain Eukaryota; kingdom Metazoa; phylum Arthropoda; class Insecta; order Diptera; family Syrphidae; genus Xylota; species Xylota sylvarum. The sequence goes on along the minus strand of LR999958.1, from coordinate 62,519,954 downwards.
CCATCCTTAGGATATTTTTACTTGCACATTCCTCAACCATAAGGTGCAAAGGAGTCAATTCCAATAGTACCTCCATGGCTGCAGTTGGACAAGTTCTCATGACCACTGTGATACAGAGGAATGCCAGTGTTTGTACCTTGATGTGCGTCTTCTTCGTGGTGACCAGATTGGTTCTTTTTGCCCATGCAATCGCTCCATATGTGATTATTAGTCTCACACTAGCAATATACATCCACCTAAGGATGGTCGGGCTACATCCCTAAGATTTGTCCGCTAGGCCTCAAGTTTTATTTTCCTCCTGGGAGGTACTATTGTAGTTTTTGCCGGATTAAGGCTTAGCCCAGCTTTAAACACCATTCTCGAGTTATATTAAGTCCCCTTTGTATTATATCGCATAGGGTTTATAGTTGATCCCATAGTTTGTAAGATTCTCAAGTAGCTCATCCACAACAAGGCTCCACATTAAGGGAGAGTCTCTGCTGATCTTGTGCTCAGAAGTTCATACATCCACTTAGATACTGTGTCCACTTCCTTTCTAGAGCTCGCATAAATACTTCATGAGATGTGTTATCTAATGCTCCTTCAATATCCAAGAAAGCACACAGTACTATCTATTTTGCTTCAAGAGCGCTTTGGATAGTTCACCATGCTGAAGGTGATGAAGAGGAGATGTACGTAGTACTTCCTCTCTTAAATAATTGTCACAGCTTTTTAAGAAGGAACGATGTTAGGCTAATCGGTCTATAGGACTTCGGTAGACTTGGGTCTTTCTTCCCCATTTTTGGAATACACACTACCTTTTTGGAATAAACACTAGCCCGTCTTCACTGGTTCGGTATATAGCCCAGTGCCAGACTACTTTTTAATATCCTTGCCAGATGTGGAAGTAATTTACCCTGACCCTTTGTAATAGGGTTTGTGTAATTCCATCCGACCCCGGTGACTTAAAAGACTAAAAGGAGCCAATTGCCCATTCTAAGCCCGCTCTGGCAAAGATTTTTGTCGCTATTTTCCAATCCTCATTCCGAGGTCTTGGTATGTTGGTACTGCTCCAACTTAGAAAATGAGTTTCTAATAGAAGTAGTGCCTCATTCTCGGTGAAGCTGCCATCCGGTTGTCATAGGGACGTTGGTATTCCTCCCGTTTTTCTAGTGCCTTGTGCACTCTAGCCGCAGCAGGAGTACTAGTGATTGTCTCACAGAATTTCCTAAAGCTTTTTCGTTTAGCTTTCCTTATTTCCTTGTTATAAGAGGTCAGTGCCATTTTGTAGCTCTACCAGTCTTCAGTACGCTTCGCTGCATTAAACAAGCCCTCTAGATGGATTTCCTTGAACGCTGAAGCTGTCATCCTGACAATCTCAACCGATAACAAAGTGATTTCGCGATCTGGAACAACTCTATACATATATCTTACTAGGAACCGGGTTGATAGAATCATTTGTGCACACCACAGTACAATCCAATCCGAATAATTTTTCAGCAAAAGTTAATTTTAAAGTCATTTAAAATTATCTATCATGTCAAACATAATTTCCGAGATTAGATATATTTAGTTACAATTGCATGTGACTCACACTGGTCAGCAGCACATAAACGCTTAAACATCGTATCTTTTTAAATTTTGCAACAACAAACAAAAAAAATCACAAAATACTACCCACACTGAATTAAAGCAAAACTACATTTAAGTGTATCTACATATTATTAATTAAATTGCTAAAAGTTCGTTCACGTTATTACTATAAGGACATGAATTTTTTGTAGAAATTATTTGTTAATAGGGAAAATTTTTGTAAATAATTGTTTATTTAATATGAAAAATTAAAGCATTAGTAATCAAAAAAAAAATTATTGCATTTGTTTAAATACGTAAAATTAACATAATAAAATAAATAAATAAATACAAAATCTATAAATATAAGATATATTTATTATTGCCTTTAAATACATTTTTACCAAATCTAGTTAATATATTAGGATGTAAAATACATTTAAAATAAATATTATGTATATAAATAAGAAATAAAAATAAAGTGGTAAAAAATACATTCTGTTTAGAGCGAAATCTATAAACATGAATAAAGAAAAATTATATATTGATAGATGTATTAAAATATTTAAACATAAGTTTATTATGTAGAAAAATGTAAAAACAAAATTCATTATATATTTGTTAAAAGTAAGCACAGATTCAACTAAAAACTAAAATAAAAAAAACAAAAGGCATGTATGTATCTGTATTTGAGATAACCAAAGAATTCATAGTGTAACATTTTATGTTAAAAAAAAAAGATTAATTGATAAATGAAATTCGAAATAAAATTCAAAATACGCTGTAAATTGCAAATATTTTATTTTGTTTCTTATTAAATTCTTACACACTTTAAATGGGCAATTTGTGTACAATCGTTGTGCATACGTATATACCTATGTAAATGAAACAATCAAGTTATGTATCAGCTCTATATTAAAAGGAGATCCTTGAATGCTAAGTGTAAACAAGTAAAACCGGGCACGTGTTTGTTGTTTCAATAATTCGCATGATAACCAGGCAAATTTCATTTGAAAACGTTATCATAGGTAGATGGATATCCTTCAGAAAAAAAAACAAGTCAACGAGAATTAAAAATTAAAGGTATGAGGACTTTAGTCCTTACATCTAAACTTATTGTCTTGCTGGAGTCAGAACATTTTTCAAATGGTATTAGACTCTCTGGAATTTATAAAATTAACTCACCGTCTTATTTAACTAAATTAGGTATTAAGACCTTCTTTTTTATTGTTCCATTAGGGTTGGTTGGGTTGCGTTGGGTCGTTGCCCCGCTTAGCAGGGACGCACTTAGACCAAAAGAGAGGTCCGTTGCGATATCACTATGATAAAACCGGATTACCAGCACCTTCATTGAAACTTCCCGGGTGGGACAGAAGGCAGGGCAACTCTGGCTAGATCGTTTAGATCTTCGAAGAAGTATTCACCTAAGGTTTTCCTTCTCAAGACCGATAGAGCAGGACAGGTGCACAGAAGATGTATCATGGTTTCCTCCTCTTCCTCGTCTCTACAGTTCCTACAGAAATCGTTGAAGGGGGCACCAAGTCTTCTAGCATGCCTGCCTACCAGACAGTGTCCTGTGAGGACGCCAACTATTTTTCTAAGATTGATCCTATTGCTAAATAAGTCTACTAGTTTTACTACAATCCAGCTCTGGCCAGATTTGCCTAGGAGTGAAACATGCGAAGATATTGTTCCACCTTCTGTTTGCCATACTTATGGCTGCGGTATTTAATTGGAATTTTATCGATTTTATAGGTGCTGACGGTACATCCCTATTGTCAGGGAGGTCCCGGTCTGCACCTCCCTCAGCTAGCTCGTCCGCCTAGTTAAGATATCCGCGGCATTGGTTTACCAACTTGGATCGAATTATTGGCGATTCCAAGGCTTTTATCGCAGCTTGACTATCTATATAGAAAACAAAAGCGCTGCACTCTATCGAGTTAATTGAAAGCCAGGTCGCGGCTTCACGGACTGCTGAGACTTCTGCTTGAAAAACACTGCAGTGATCCGGCAGTCGAGTGGCAATGCGAATGTCCAAAACACTGGAGTAAATTTCCGCACCTGTGCCAGACGCTGTCCTGGATCCGTCTGTGTAAATTTCTGTCACAGATTCGTTTAAGATGTCTCCCGATTCCCAAGCACTTCTGCTAGGAATCCTGGTTCTATATTTGATGTTGAAGTCCAGATAGGGGACTTTTACGATTGCCGACTTGATATAGTCAATAGTTTGGCACCAGTCTGATGCCAACCGCCATCCCTAATGGTCGGCGGCGCTAACATGGGGTTAGCCAGGTAGTGGGAGAGGATGCCCGAAGATACTTGTGCCTTCAAAAGCCTCCAGTTCTCCGCGCTGATACGACCTTCCTCGTCATCCTGGCCAATGACCCCAAATATCACATGGTCCTTTGCGACCTTGTTGAAGGGCCTGGAAACCGGAATGGTTTTTTTGGCCTTCTTCGGGGTTTTGGAAGGATCCTCCTGTGACTTGGGTCTCTTGGAGGCCGGATCGCTTCTTGCTTCAAACTGGTTGAGGGCTCCCCCGATTCAAGTTGACTCCTCCGCCGGTTATGAATTGGGAGCCTACCCGCAACGAGCTAGCTTCCCCTGGCAGCCACAGGGAGCCTTTCTTTCTCAGATGGCTTCCCCTGGAATAGCGGCCTGGACGGTGTGGGGCGACCTGTCGGGTTCTCACAAGAGTGCCCTCCCGAAACAGGTTGGCTGCTCTTGTCATCGAGCAACGCTCTCGCCCAACTGGCAGACCTCCTCTCGTCCTCATCCCAGTTAGCTTCTCCCTTCTTCAGGAGACGCTCCAGGATAAAATTCGCCGATCTGCGTTTCTTATACGCTATTGCGCCAGGGTTCTGGTGTTTTTGCTGGCCGATGGATGACCCGCTTCAGCAGGTTATTTATTGGCAGATGTGATTACAGTTGTGACCTCCGAAATAGAGGTCGCCACCGAATCGAATCTGTATCGGTAAGAACGATGGAGCCGTCAGTATTATCATCAATATTTAATCTGCACAACTGTTTCTCCACCGTCTTAGTGACACACCTGGTACATTCCGTCGTTGTCGTCGTCAATTCTTGAGACTTAGCCTCGGAAGATTCGTCGATTTTTTTTGTTGGATTTGTTATTGAAAAGTTCATGTTTGGTCCCACGAGTAAGCCGGTTTGAAGTGTTCCATCCTCAGCATAGCCGGTTTTACTGGGATAAGGCACTACTACGACATGCTCTGCCAAAGCACTTGAAGGAGCTTGTTAGAGACTGATTTAAGCCTTGCATCCTTGGGCACGGTTTGCTTTGCGCTCACACCACCACTGGAGTCAGGTTGACTACTCTTTAGCTACGACCCTCCTCCAAGGACCTTACAGCATGGGTGACCCTACTGCAATCGCTCTCCGGAATCATAGGGTCGTAGTGAACATCTCCACCATGGCAAGGTAAGTACTCGAAGAAGATTTATTCCATTAAAAGATGTGCAATTTTCGGATGATATGTGACAGTTTCATATGTCACAAATGGAATTTTCAAAATTTCACTTTCTGTTGGCACTTTAGATTTTTTGTGTATTGTGATAGTTTCCAGAATTCGAGGACAAACTAATTTATTTTAATAAATCTTATGGGTAGCATCTAATAAGCTGACCATCTGTAACTGACTCCCTCATAGTAAATAAATGGAGGGTTCTAGAAGAGGCATCCCTTTCGGATCACAGGTGGATTCGCTTTTAAGTAGAATCTAGGGCTAGTAACACCTACAGAAACCCCAAGAGAGCGGACTGGTATAGATGTAAACTAATAGTTAAACTTTATCTAGAGGATAGGCCATTTCGCATTGTAGGTCCCGCTGATATAGACAAGGCAGTTGATAATCTAGGCAAAATAATGAACACGGCTTACGAAAAAGTTTGCCCAGTCAGGGAGACGGCAAAAAGATCTCAACCTCCTTGGTCGAACAAAGAGATAAACTCCAATGATGATTGCAGACCCTATTGAAGCTTCTAGACTCCGCAAAATGATGGCAAAAGACGCTGCAGTTCCCAGCTTCATTAGAAAATCTGACGGATCGTGGGCAGAAAGTAGTGAGGAAGTTTTAGAAACATTAGTCGCAGCTCACTTCCCAGGAAGTGGCACACCAACTGTTTCGACACATAAAGTGCATTCTGATAACGTGAGGTTATCAATAGAGGAAGAGTTAAATCATCTCATCATAATGTCATTCGCTTCTTTCAAAGCACCAGGCCCTCTTGATGGCTTTCTGTCAGCTATGCTGCAGAAGACTCCAGCGAACGTTATAAACAGGATCAGGGAAATTTTCATAAATTGTATAAGATTAGGTTACATACCTATGGTATGGAGGGAAGTACGGGTAGTATTTATACCCAAAGCAGGTAAACCAAGCCACACTTCAGCGAAAGACTATAGACCCATTAGTCTTTCGTCATTTCTCCTTAATACCCTTGAGAGGCTTCTTGACATTCATATAAGAAGCAAGTGTTGCAACGGATATTTATACAAAGCTCAGCAGGTATGCTTAAAGGACAAATCGGTAGAAACAACTCTACATGAAGTATTGATTGTCATGTAAGTGAAGGCAAATTAGAAAGCAACCTTCAGCATAAGGAAGCTGCCTTTTTAGATATTGAAGGGGCTTTCAATAACGTAAGAGGGGAGGCAATTAAAAGTGCCCTGGAAAGAATAAATGTCAAGCACAGCCTTACCAATTGGCTCTGCAGGATGTTCGTCACGAGAAATATAAATTCCACTCTCGGACTTAGTTCAATAAGGAAATCAGTTACTAGAGGTACCCCCAGGGAGGGGTTATCTGTCCCTCTGGGTTCTTGTCATAGACGATATACTCAAGGATCTATGAAACGCAGGGTTTAACGTCACTGCCTACGCGGATGATGTGGTGATCTTAGTTCAGGGTAAATTCTTAAATACATTGAGCGATATGATGTAATCCGCCCTTAATAGGCTTGGAAGATGGGCTGAAAAGTGCGGACTACACGTCCATCCGGAAAGAACAGAACTAGTACTGTTTAGCAGGAAATATATAATTCCACCCTTCAAACTGCCTAGCCTTGCTGGAGTGGAGCTTTCCCTCTCGGATTGGCACGGTACTAGATAGAAAGCTAAATTAGAAACTTAACGTTCAGGAAAGGGTCCGTGAGCCTCAGAATGTTCTCTTAATCTGCAAGTGGACAGCGGAAACAAAGTGGGACCTGACCCGGCAATGATGCACTGGCTATACATTATAGTAGTCAGACCCATTCAAACATATAGGACTCTTGTTTGGTAGAAGGCCATGATCAAAAAGAATACACGGGATATGTTAGCAAAGATACAAAGAACAGCCTGCAAAGTTAACAGCAAAGTGGGATTGAAGTTCGAGTTGGACGCACTCAAGGCTTTCCTTATTCCCGTATTTATATTCAGCCCCACTTTGCTTGTTTCAACTTCCAGAGGGTGGGTTTAGAGAAGTAGGTCCATTACCGTCTGTTAAAGTAGGCAAGCATCGTCCACATAGCCAAAGTAGGATGCCATTTTACAATTTATTCCGTGGTTTCCCTATGCTAGAGCTGGAATCTATTGATTCTCATTAAGAACAGCAGTGGTGAGAGTATACAACCCTGTCATACTCCACTTTGTCCTCTGATACCTTTTATACCTTATTATATCCTTTATAACAGTTGTTATGAGTACTTTTTTTATCCTCCTCCTGTGGATGGTCAATCATATAGCATCATGATTCACGCTATCAAAAGCCTTTTCGAAGTCGATGAACAATAGGTGTAAGGGGGACCTGGGAGACCAACACAACATTCGCAGGGTGTGGATATTGTCTCCGCAGGAGGATCCGAAGCAAAAACACTGCCTTTTCGACATCGAGAGCTGAATTTACATAATCTTTTATGCACTCCAAAACTATCCTGGCTATCACTTTGGTTATGGCTACATGGACGCATATTCTTTTCCAATTACCGCATTTCATTCCAATTATGTCACAAATACCATCCATGACTACTGTATTGTTTTCCTGACGGGAGTTTATCGCGGTACGTATTCAGGTATTTGAAACTGCTAAAGGCTGACTTACTTAGGAGACGCTACAGTTCGGAGTGAATCTGTGCCTCAACCAACTAGCCTTTCCAATTACCTCGGTCCGTAGCTAACTGCCTCCAGTTGCGCACTCCAAGTCGGTTGAGGTCCCTTTCTACTTGCGCGCGCCACCTGAGGCGGGGTCTCCCTTTACTGCGTTGTCCCTCCGGGTTTACTAAAAGCTGGTTGGAATTATTTAAAATCATATCATAATGCTGTCGTCCAATGGTTGAGCACTGTTGCAAAATGTTTGCGTTCGAGAACAACATGTTGATGTCTAAGCTCTTCTCGGGTTTCTTGGAGCTACAACCATTCGTAAGCTTTTTGGTGGTGCCATATACAGTCCTACTATCGTATCTACTTGCTGCTTCCTCAGCCTTAGAGGCAAGCAAGTTTGTCGTCTGACTCTCTGCTGCACTTCCTTGTTTTTCACGTGATACTGGACGTCGAGTTCAGGTTTCGCTACTGATGAGACTGTAACCTGAATCCTTAGTGAAATACGTTCACTGAGGCATCGCCAGGTATCTGCTGAAAGCCCCTGCTTCTACTGCAAGGTAGTCATCGAAGTCTTTTAACTTATACTCTTAATGAGCAAGCATAATGTGGTGGTCACGATTCCACTTTATTTTGAACGTCCTGGATACAATTCCTAAAGTGTCACCTAATTCCAATATAATCTCAATAAATGATTGCTGTCTTCCAACTGGCCATATAGGAGCCCTTTTGCTCAAAGAGTATTCTTCCAAAGACAAGCTGGTTGGCATTGCAGAAATCCACAAACCGCTCGCCATTGTCGCTGGAGTTCACGAGAACCTGAACTCCTATCACATGCTTGAGTGGTGTATTGTCACTGATGTTAAAGTAGCGCTTAAGCGGTTAAAAAAGTGCACTTTTCAACCTCAGTCACGTTGCTGTCGAAGCATAACAATAAATAATGGTGATCGTTCTTGTCCTACTCCGGAATACAGCCGCCAATATGTATCCGTTCTCCGTAAACTTATCTGATAAGTCTCGACACCGATGACTAATGTAAATTTTCGTCCTTTTACGATTCAACATTTATTTTGATTGCAAAAAAGTACAGAAGATATACCAATTATTTTAAGAACTTTTCCCCGAAGATGACACCTACTTCATTTTGCCTTTTTAAAACAACAAGCATTTTGTTTATATAGGATGTTTAGTAGAACCTGGAACCTGATTTCTAATTTTTAGAACTCGTTTGTGTTTGTGCATTACTTCATCGCCATAGTCTGCTTATCATTGAGTTGAGCCATGTACACAGGGTAATGAAATACCTAGCTAACGCTTTTGGCTAAGAATATTTTATAGCCTTCTATTTGTCGGTTAACGTGCTAACTGGAGAGGCTTGTTGGTTGAGACCCAGGTGCCTATCTCATAAAACTACAAGTGTTGTACTTGTAAACTTGTAACTATAAGAACAAATAAAGTATGGAGTTGTAATTTTGTGTTCCATAAACATTTTTCAAGTCTACAAGTCTGTAACTACAAGGCTAGTAAAAGTTTCTGTTTGACTGACAGAGCATGATTACGATTAGTTTCGTGTCGTAGTGACGGTCCAATGTTTCTTAGCAATTCCTCGAAAGCAGAAAAGTTAATTCTAAATTTTTGAGTAAATTTATGATATGTTATATCAAAACTGATACGCTCTTTAAAAATTCGAGGTTCTCGTATCCGATTGTCTTCGTAGTCACTATCATCACTGCTTGAGATCATTTTTATTTTAAACTTCTTAAACTTACACCACACGTTGTCTAAGCACTTAATTCTAACCGCGAATAAACCCAATTTTTGCAGTACGTGATTTTATTAGTCTCTCTACTCTTGTAAGAAATTCACTTGTAGTTACAAGTCCGTCGCTAATAATTTTTATGAAACAGAAAAGCTCGCCACAATTGTAAAATCACTTGTAGTTACAGGCCTGGCATACTTGTAGTTATTAGTGAATTGGAATTCTTTATGAAACAAAAATTTGCACATAATTTACAAGTTACAAGTGAATTCACAAATAATTATTAGTGTTGTAGTTTTATGCAATAGTTTCTCGCAGTCCAATCTTCAATCCTAGGCTCAGTAATTCGACGCATATCCAGCCACATATCCTCACCTAAATACATACTTATGTATATATGTACATACATACATATGTATATATGTACATACATACATATGTATATATGGTAGACGGACATCTTCTGAACCATGTAGCCATCGAGCGGAGAATTGTAAGCGGTTGTATTACCAACATACCAACGAATATTCTTGGGCTCACTATAGGGACTCCAGTGACTTTTTTAAACACCTCACTTCCGCTATCCGTGTACACCAGCAATTGAACCAATGAACAGTCTGATTTCATTCCACTTGTTATACCTAAGGGCCCTCTGAAACTCAAGTAGGTGTGCTTTCCAGTGATTTATTAATAAGTCACAATGAAGGTAAACATGATTGATTTAAGTAACAACTGTTTCTCTCCCGCACAGCGAACACAGAAATCTGGTAGGCCACTGTGGTCTTTAAAGATAATGACCTGTGGGGATGATTAATTACTTACGCTCTGTCTGTCTACTGGCTTTATTCGATTGTGATAAACTGGCTCTTATTACCATTCATCCCGGAAACTTTTACCAATTTTGATAAATCTGTTGCTGAAGAAAAAAAAGGATAATTTTCAGCAGCTCCTATTGAGAGATCCCATCAAAAAAAAAACCCTTTTCATTTCATTCTCTATTATCCTAGCAAACTGAGAAAATTGCACTATTTCATTTCGAAATTGTTTCCTTCGCAAAAGGATATAAGCTCACACAAGTGTAGCACTTAAGGATTTCTTGCCTTTATCAAGTGTGTTTGGTGATAGCTCCGTTTATTGGAAAATAAACTTGGAATGCACAGCATCTTGTCGAGAGACCAACTTCAGGATATTGAATACTTGAGTATTCTGTACATACGAGTACATACTATACATACGTACAAACTAAATACAACACATGCTATTAATTTGTTTTCTATCTGAGCGTTAGACATGAATGTTATTAAGACGCAAGTTATTATAGAACACATGTAATTGCACCCCTCTCTCTCTCTCTGTCTGGGTGTCCTTGTGGGTTGTAGTATAAGTCGAAATTAGACTTGAATTTGAATATATTTATGGATACACAATAAATAGATGTAAAGCTCTTTGCAATTACAATTTCCACAGAACTTTAGTTAAAGTCACTTTAAGGCAAAGTCATTACAGTACAGCACAGCAGTGGTATTGGTAACGCCTCGTTGCCAAACCACAGGAAGACTCGTATTCGAGGGGATTTCCACATGTACATCGGGTACAAGTTTGCAATTGGTTTTCACTTGTAGATGGAAAAGTAAAGAAAACAAAACAAAATAAATATAAATAAATCAAATGTTAGCCCAAAGAACACGTACATAGTACATGTATTGGTGTTACAAATCAAATACGAGTCTAAGTAGAATCCCATCTAGCATCAGGTAAGCTCCTCTCAAGTTCTGGCAAATAATTGCTTTTTGTGGGAAGACAAATTGAATTTGTAAGTTTGTTGCTATTTGCAATATAGCCTTGTGGCTTCAACGATTTTCCAAATAATAATTGCTTTCTTGATAATGTAATAACAACAGGAATTGGGATTGAAAATCTACGAAAAGAATTGGAGGAGCAAATTATTTCGATAGAGATTCACCAAGTGCTTAAGTGGGTATGTACATATGTACAAAGCTGGCCAAAGAAGGGGCCCACTTGACTGGGATCTCTACAAAAGCAATGTTAGGAAATTTAAGTTAGAGGTTAGGAAATCACAAAGAGCCTCTTGGCATCTTTTCTGTGAAAATATAGAAAAGACTAGTGATACTTCCAGGATTAGGAAAATCTTATCCAAATCTTCAATTATTCCTAGTTACATTAAGAAACCTGATGGCAACTGGACTATGTCTAGCAAGGAAACTTTAGAGCTTCTTATGGACACCCACTTTCCTGGTAGTAAAACAGAAACAGTACATTCTGTAGAAAAACAAATGAGAGCCCAATTTACAGTGCCAGAGGACGTTGTTACCCCCAAGAAAAGGAGGAGCGCCAAAGTTGTCCCTATACCGAAAGCCGGTAAGGCCTCCCATGCATCCCCTAAAGACTTCCGTCCGATCAGCCTATCCTCCTTTCTGTTGAAGAGTCTGGAAAGGCTAACACATTAGAACTAAATTAGATAGTAATCTCCTATCGATATCCCAACACGCATATCGCAAGGGAAAATCGGTAGAGACTGCCCTACACTCCGTGGTAGGAATCATTGAGAAATCTCTTGAAAACAAGGATTTCACTATGGTGTCCTTCCTTGTTATTGAAGGAGCTTTCAACAATGTCAACACAGAAGCTATATCTGATCCATTTCTTGACATGAAGGTTGACAACTACCTTTGCTATTGGATCGAGCATATGCTTAAAAGCAGGCTTATCCATGCTGAGCTAGGGTGCTGTCTAACCAGAAGGTCGGTGTACAGGGCTACCCCGCACGGTGGAGTATTATCACACCTATTGTGGCTCTTGGTAGTGAATGAGATACTCTTAACCTTGGGTAAAGAGGGGTTCAGTGTTATAGCTTATGCCGACGACATTGCCATAGCGATACCATACCATACCTCTTACATTTAATGGAGTCTGCTCTAAATAAATTAGCAAAGTGGACGGATAGTGTCGGTATTGGATTTAATCCGTCGAAGACTGAACTCGTATTGTTCACAAAAAAGTATAAAATACCACATATAACTCCTCCATAACTCAAGGGTATTGAATTGCAATTCGCAGATCACGCCGGATACTTGTGGGTTATTCTAGATAGAAAACTCAGTTGGAAAATGAATTTACAGGACCGTGCCAAGAGAGTTTCGATTGCCCTCTATTCATGTAGAAAAGCCCTGGGCCCAAAATGGGGTCTCCAGCACCGCGTCGTCCACTTATGTACAGGTTACTAGTCTGGTGGACGGCACTGGACAAAAAAAGCAACATCACTTGAGAAAGTTCGAAGGCTATCCTGCGTCTGTATAATGGGCGCCTTTATAACTACTACTACAGCTGTGCTAGAAACTTTACTTCATCTTCTTCCTGTTGATATCTTTGGGAGGCTGGTGGCGGCTAAGGCAGCACTACGGCTTAGGGAATCCTTGCAACTTGCTCGTGGAAATATGAGCCACGCAAGCATCCTAAACAGCCATAATACTATTCCTAGTAATTCAGACTACATAGTCCCCTATCTGGACTTCAACGTCAAATATAAAACCAGGATTCCTAGCAGAAGTGCTTGGGAATCGGGAGAAATTTTAAACGAATCTGCGACAGAGATTTACACAGACGGATCCAAGACAACGTCTGGCACAGGTGCGGGAGTTTACTCCAGTGTTTTGGACATTCGCATCGCCAGTCAACTGCCGGATCACTGTAGTGTTTTTCAAGCAGAAGTCTCAGCAGTCCGTGAAGCCGCGACCTGGCTTTCGATTAACTCGATAGAATGCAGCGCTATTGTTTTCTATATAGATAGTCAAGCTGCAATAAAAGCCTTGGAATCGCCAATAATTCGATCCAAGTTGGTAAAGCAATGCCGCGGATCTCTTAACGAGACCGCTGCCAGGTGCGACGTATCCCTGTGCTGGGTTCCAGGCGATAGGGGTATTCCAAGCAATTGCAGAACGGACGAGCTAGCTAAGGAAGGTGCAGACCGGGACCTCCCTGACAATAGGGAGGTACCGTCAGCACCTATAAAATCGATAAAATTCCAATTAGATATCGCAGCCATAAGTATGGCAAACAGAAGGTGGAACAATATCAGCACATGTCTTACTCCTAGGTAAATCTGGCCAGAGCTGGATTGTGGGAAAACTAAGTAGTACACTTATTTCCAGCAATATCATCAATCTTAGAAAGATAGTTGGTGTCCTCACAGGACACTCTCTGGTAGGCAGGCATGCTAGAAGACTTGGTTCCCCCTTCAACGATTTCCGTAGGAACTGTAGAGACGAGGAAACCATGATACATTTTCTGTGCACCTGTCCTGCTCTATCGGTCTTGAGAAGGAAAACTTTAGGTGAATACTTCTTCGAAGATCTGAACGACATAGCCAAACTAGACTTAGCCAAGGCTAGGAGCTTTGTCACCGGGTCAAACTGGTTTAATGATTAAACAACGAACCAAAAATCTTCGGCATGGGTCTATACCGAAAATGCTTGCCCTGCCTGCTGTGCCATCCGAGAAGTCTCAATGAAGGTCTCCGGTGCTGGTAATCCGGTTTTTCCATGGACCAAGTGCGTCCCTGCTAAGCGGGGACAACCACCCAACCCAACTCTAAGATTTAGTTTCAGAATTTATTATAAGATGCATATATACTGGTCTCAAAAATAAACTAAGAGCCCAAGGCAAGACTTATGCATAAATTCATCGCCGAGGCATTGGGAGTTCTGACATTTTTGCAGTAAATTGCTTCAAACCCGTCAAAATAATGGAAAATCGCGGAAAAGCCAAGAAGACGTCGCCAACCATAGACCATCGCATATTGCTTTTAAGGAAATCGGAACATTTTGCGTCTTCCAGGACAATTAGCGCTCAAATTTTATATTAAGGAAGCGCTCATACAGTTCCAAGAAGAGTTGCAAAGAAAGGAACTTACTTACTTAAAGGGCTCCCGATCCGTGAAGAATCTCGACCTGATCCCGTGCATGCTGCTTCCTGTTGTCTAGACCGAGCGCTCCGGCATCCGCGATAACTTGATCTTTGAAATTGAGACTCGGTCTTCATTGTCTTCTCGAACCTGGCGGCTGTGATTCGAAGATCCTCTTTGCTGGAGCATTATTGTCCATTCGCTCGATGTGGCCGAGCCATGTGGCTTTTTGGACTACATCCACATCTTGGTACAGCTCATAGAGTTCGCGATTGTATCTTCTCCTTCATTCGCCCTCCTCGGGACCGAATATCCGACGAATAATTTTTCTTTCGAAAGTATTCAATATCTGCTCTGCTTATCGCTCAGCACTCGGCTCCAAAGATCAGAGCTGGCAGGATCAAAGTTTTGTAGATCATGCATTTCGTCTTCCAAGTTAGGAGTTTTGTTTGACCAAACAGAAGTAGCAGCGGTTAGGAACTGTTTCTGAATAGAACTTTGCACCGCGTGTTTTCCAGCATCACGCAGTACAGCCCAGTTTAGCTGGGATCCCGAATTGGGCCATCGCTTTGTAGAGCTCAAGACGATAAATGCTATTATATGCGGCTTTAAAGTCGATGAAGAGAAGGTGAGTCTCGACTTGAAATTCGTTGGTCTTTTCCAGGATCTGCCTTAGTGTGAAAATTTGGTCGATACTCGATCTGCCGCGCCGGAAGCCGCACTGGTACGTGCCGATTAGTGTGCTGCAGAAAGGCTTCAGACGTTCCCAAAGTACGTTGGATAGGATCTTATATATGACATTAAGCAGGGATATTCCTTGATAGTTCTTACAAGACATAGGATCGTCTTTCTTGAAGATGGCTTCATCCACCCATAACTGTTTGATGATTTGGTGCATGCACCCTACCAAAGCATCACCACCATGTTGCCCATTAAGTATCTGCTGGAAATGCTGCTTAAACGCATCTATATCTATGTACTATTCCCTGTGCTTCGGTGACAAGGTTTCATTCACTGTTTCAAAGAGCCTGCGGTTCGGGCTTGAAGCCAGCTGCCAGTATGGTGATGCGCATTACAGCCAGGCGATCGCAGACCGGCTTAGTCAATTATTATTGATCGTAGCCGATTTCCCACGACGAGTCCGCATCCTAATACATGCAGTCTTTTGTGACAGCTGTAACAAATGTTGCAATTTTTCCGTTTTCTCATATCTGATCCCATTCATCGTATCTCTTGGATCGCGGTATTATCTGCCTTGTACCTCGTGATGACAGATTCAAGTGTTGAGTACCACCAAAAGTGCACAGTGTACGTAAGTACGTTTCAGGTGCATACTCTTAGTTCATAGTCCTTGGATGTTTCGCGATGTGATATTAAATTAGGGACTCCATTGTTATCCGAGGCATGTGTCTCTCTCATAGCTTGTTATTTTTACGTGGTAGGGAAGCTACCCCGACTGCACATCCCCTAACGTGGAGGGTTAATTCCATTTTTTTTTAGACACCCCTAGGACGAGGTTTCGGTTTTAAACCGATGTTAGTAATTCACTTCGGGAATGTGAGCGCTGCCGTTGCCCCAATAAGGGCTCATCTTCTTGGAAATCCTTATCGGCGTGAGCTCCGAATATGTCAAAGTAGCCCAGATAAAGTGTGCTTATGCTTCCATTTGAACCTGTGAGTTGGCTCTATCGAGAGAGTTTGCTCGCTGTCGTATTTATAGTGCTGATATTTTGTTTTGTGTAAGAAAGTAACTTAAGTGTTCGAAAATAAGTTGCCTTAAGCCACCGCTCTTTCACTGGAAGTGATTTGATGGGATGGAGATGGAAGCCGATAAAAACTTTTTAACTATACAGGTTCTGATTCTACCCCGGAACGAAATAGTGTCCATGCCACATTCAGAAGGACTAAAATTATTTGTTACCGCCAATCCTGATCGACTTATTTTGGTGGATGTGGTTGTTTATTTTGACGGAAATTTTTAACGATTAAATTATTTGATAAACTTATGTCACTTAGATTTATGCATCTGGTACTATCATGAAGAACAGTATTCCAAAGGATTGTCCGGTCACTAAGGACTCGAAAAACCATATATACATATGTACGTACATATTTCGGAAGTCAATTACCGGGTAGATGGACAGGTGGCAATTACGAAATAAATGGATAATACGCCAGATTATGTTATTTTATTTTGCTTTTCTGATAAATCTTGTGACACTTGTAGGAGGTGGGATAAATTGTTTGGAATTCGTAAGGAATACGGTATGAGACTGGAGTGGTTGACCTTGTGGATAGAATGATTGCCGTTTGCCCAGCAAGAAGTCGAACAAAAAAGTGAACAACAAGATTTATTTGTCATATAATGAATTTTCAGATCTTTGGTTGAAAATTTATAATGTATAATCTATTAAATAATAAATCAATGTAGGTCTCACGCTCGTAGATGACAACCTTGAATCTTGAAGTGGGCCTTAAATCTATTGTAAACATATTTCTAACTCCGTGTCTCCTGAATATGTACATATGTATGTATGTTCTTTTCCTCTTATACTTTTTGTACTTGAATTTTTATGTCTATTCTATTGTCTTT
Source organism: Xylota sylvarum (assembly GCA_905220385.1). Taxonomy (NCBI): domain Eukaryota; kingdom Metazoa; phylum Arthropoda; class Insecta; order Diptera; family Syrphidae; genus Xylota; species Xylota sylvarum. The sequence goes on along the minus strand of LR999958.1, from coordinate 62,503,035 downwards.
GATTATGATTTAAAGTACTGGTTTATATATTATATCGTTCATGTCAGTTCAAGTAAGACTATTTTTCAAAACGGTGCATATCTTAGAAAATATTTTGTACGTTCGTCACTACCAGGAATCATACATCCATAAAACTTCAATCTGCAGCAATTTAGGATCAGAATCAATGTTAAGCACCAAAGAGAGAGCTGCAAAACAAAAATAAGGAACTTTCGATCCTTCCATCCCCATACCTGGAATGTTAACCGTAGGCTTCAAGGATCTTAACAATCTAGCTAGACTAGACTTAAGCAAAATAAAAAGCTTTGTCACCAGGTTAAACTGGTTTTATGTGTAAACAGCAAACCATATCTCTTCAGCATGGATTTACACCGAAACTGGTTGATGTGCCTCCTGGTATCACAATGGACCTGCTAAAAGGCGACAACCACTCAACCCTAGGCAGGTTTTACACCTAGGCGGGTTTTTTTCAGAAGTCCTTTGGGCTGTTTTATTTTGGAAATACCGTCCTAAATATTGGTTCATTTGCTATTTCCTTTTTCTTTTTATCTTGGTTCCATATGAACCTGCCCCAAGCCCTGAGGTCGTTTCCATTTGTGAACCATTTGATTGTGCATTTTTTTAATACATGTATGTGCCTAAATGTACTATATACCTACAGAGATATATATGTACTTGTTGTTCTGCTGTGGATCGACTCTATTTATATATATTTTCAACGGATCCCCGGTGTGGGATACCTGAAAAAAATGGCACAAGACAATTATTCCAACAATTACTTTATGGTGAGAACGGCCATCCTCAACCAACCCGTTTTCATGATGAATTTTAGGGTGATTTTAGGTGCCGGGTTTATTAGTACGCTAAGGTCATTGGAAGATATTTTCCCAAGTATTGCGTATCTGGTTCTGTTGAGGCTTGGGCAATCGCAGAGGAAATGTGTTGAGTCTTTATCTACCTCTGTGTCGCCACGAATTCTGCATAGGTATGTGCTGCTCATTCTCATTCTTCTAAGGTGGGCCGCCATTGAATTGTGGTCTGTTAGGATACCTCTGAGGAAAGTCAGCTGTCTCATTTGTTTAACGATAGAAGTTCTCTAGTTAATTTCTTTTTGTATTGAACCCGAAGAGAGACGCGTCATGAGTTGAGTGAACTTCACCTTACGTTGGCGTTGTTGTAAAAGTGTGAGGTAGTTTTGGACATGAAAAGACTGATGGCCATTAGGACCGAGGGTACTGCTTGTTAATCGTTTGAATCTAAGTCTTTTAGTTGAACACCACTTCTCTTACTTACTTCTAAATTACTTTTTAAGGATTTTGTTGAGATGATGGAATGAATATTACTTTTGTCCTTCTTCATACCCTTGGTTTATTACCAAGTGCCAAGTTCGTCGAGAGATACACATGTATGCATGTTGGCTTTGATAAAAGGTAAGCCCGAAAGAACTTCAAAACCAAAGACTCATAGTCAGATTCAACTTGCTCTGTTTCCGACTAGCTCAAAGAAGATTTTCAACACCCAACTGCTTTAGATATGTACCTTTACCATCAATTAATATGTAAGCACATACGAAAGTTGCTAACCTTGAGTCCGTCCGTAATTCTACCGCTTACCGAAGGGGGAAACTATCAGCTACATGTAGTTATTGAATGAAAAATAACACAGAATTGCCACGAATGCTCAGTCTCTGCCTCAGTAGCTACTTCAAAGTTACGAAAGCCTTCAAATACACCACCCAGCATTTGGGTCGATGATATCTTTTTCGTTCCACTTTCTATTTTTTGACTGCGTATTTGAATTAGGTACATCAGTTTAGTACTTGATTCCAAACACAGTGCCCTACTTTCGGGATGGGGAATAAAAAATATTTTTTTTTTTTTGTGTAGAAATTCCATAAAGTGCAACTCACAAGCAGGATTAACATGTATGTCAAGTGCGAAATTTTAAAATTAATTTACATGTCATTACTTCCATGCGGAAAGTGCAAAATGGGAACTTAGCCCTTCCTTTGCATACATCTTCCATTTCCACTGGCATGACATCACTTGAAAGTATTTCAATCGCAGGTCATTAGATATAATTTCCCTTGGAGTGACTTTAACGTTAAATTTCCTCTTTCTGTGCAATTTTAATTGCAGTTCATCGTACACCGAGACCGAGTGCTCATGAAGCTCATGGTTACTTATACACATGTACTGGCACCAGAACACATCCTTTCTTCTTCGTCCTTGATGCTTACTTCGGGGTTCCATTCAACAAATTTCTGGGTTTTAGCGAATATTCAACTTCATTCCATTCGCCTTTGCAGAGATCCAATGAAACGCTCATTATGAATTCCTCTTTCTCTCTTTGTATGTGTGTGCGTGCGTGTGTGATTGTGTGTATGCAGGACAAAAAACCAACTTAACACAGTGATATGTAAATTAATATTTTCATAGAGCCATTCCACCATACACCGGGGGTAGATGAGGCATGTAACCCAGCACATCATCAGAATGAAGCTTACGAGTTGAAGTCCTGCCCCTTATCCCTGTGATGGAATGCATCCCGCAGAGAAAATCACACTCGCACAAGGCGCACAGATACCACATGAAAGGATGTTACTATCCTTCTTATCTGAGGAGCTGTAAGTACCCTCAGAGAAATCTAACCGACTTGTGCATCAGCGGCATCACACCCTGCTCCAGTCCTGCTCGAAGCCCACTCACCGCATCTGATATTAAGAGGCTATTATGGCGTGTGAAGAAGTTTATTTAAGGTTGCATTTACAGACATTTTGTGCAACTCTACCAATACCTAACCGGGCTCCAAGAAACGATCCCTTGGCACCACACATCCACCCGGACGGAGAGAATAAGTGGTTGAGGTTTGGAATACACTGTCTAAGATGCATGCAAATTTATGGCAAAAGACGAATACCGGGGGCTCGATGGTTAGGGGCTAGGTCCTTGTGTTTGATGAAGACGGGAAAATAAATGTTGTTTGAAAGTTCATAATTGCATCTATTTGCATACATTATTGAGTGGAAGAAGAAACACATTTCACCACCATCACTTGAGGAGCGCCCCCGACCAGCCAACGCAAATTGAACGACTACGACGACGACGACGACGACGACGGCTCTCATCCACTGCGAAATTCCAATGAAGCCTGTACAAGTGGAGGGATCGGAGAAATCGTCCTGTTCTAGAGTTTATGTTAGCATAAATAGTTTTAACAAGTAGTTAAGAAGTGCCATTCATGTGTGCCTGATACACACAGCAGCGGCGGTATTCTAGTCTGGTCTTGGTTGGTTGGTTGCTGTGAGGGCATGAATTGAAATGTGGATGGCAGAGGTTTTGAAAATTACTCAATTCCCAGCTGGGTGAGCAAGGGGATTCTTCGGTTGTCAGTGGTAATATTTACAATACATTTTCCCAGCGAGTGTGAATTAAGTTGTTAACCACTAAGGGGACTGTCTTGAGAAGACCTACATTAGGGAAGGTCGACAGTGTGTTACTGATTCTCTGAAAATGTGTGTACGTTCATTTAATGGACTTTAAGGATTTCCAGAGATTTAAAGGTGTCGCATGTGGTTAATGCCAATTACGGTAACAAAACCATGTCTGACTACATATTTAGAATCTGACAAAAGGCCAGTGGGTAAACATAGAAGATACAATAATAGAAAAGGTTGGCTTCCCATAATGTTTTCACGATCAATTTGTGAGTCAGTGGTGTTTCCAAATAGGACGAACGATATTGAATATGGTTTCTACTTTTAGTGAGTTCCACTATTGCTTCATGTACTCAGCCGTTATTGTTAGCTGATGTAGCCCCCACCTGACAGACAACCTCGTCGTGGTGTAAGGGCTGAGTACGTCCAACGATTCGATATACATAGATGAGTCCTGGGGGTGGCAATGATATAGTGGATAGTCGATTGGCTTGTGACCTGAACTGTTCAGGTTCAAACCCGGTCGAGGAACAACAAACACAGCCAAATCAAATCAGGCGAGGCAAATGAATAAAACCTTAGTTTCTACAACCATTGCACCAAAAAAAGAGAATCTGCCTGGGAGTACAATGGACCAAATCGGAGTCTAAGTGTATCTGGGATTTGGATTTCTTCAAAAAAAAGATGGGTCCTGAGACCAATGATACTCAAACCAACCCTCTTATTCGAATTCATTCCCTAACGTTCCTTTCTTTCTCTTGGGCTGAACCAAGGTATCACACAAATCGTGCCGATGATAAACCTCGCTGAGAGCTTTGCAGTATTTGGAATCCTCTGCTAATGCTTTAGCTGTAAAGCCTGGTATCTACTAGTTATGCGAACAACTCAACCAAAATGACGCGTTCAAAAGTTCTGAACACGCATCTGGAATGTTGCCGCTTAGCACAGTGGTTTCGGTACCCAAACCCATCCGAAATCTAGGCTATGAGATGAGATGGTTTACCCTCAAATCTGAAGATTGCCAAGATGTAGGAGCCGAGAGAAGACTCTATATACGTCATCATTATTTTTAATGATGAGTTCCACTCCATTCTCGTCACCTATCTTCTATATCATCTCTTTAGATGACCATCCACAAAGTTTTCAGAAGTTATAAATAGATTAATTGGTCACTTTACCAGAAACACTTAACAGCGTTAATTCCCCCAATTTGTCTACTAAACCTAAAAGAACCGATGATCTTGACTGCATCGTGAATACCCTAACAATCTCTATAACGGTGGTTTGTCCGTATTAAAAAAAAAATCAGAATGCCACGCCCACTATATTAGGGGCATAGAAAGAAGGATAGGGTATCAAACGATCCGTTCCAGACAATAGCATTAAAGAGTCCTCAAAGGCTTCTAGGTTCCGACAAACCCCTCCGAAAACCACTCAAAACCCAGCTACCTAATTCTTCCAGATGTCCACTGGACCACCACTAGTAAGGAGTCCATTGGTCTTTTACTGGCTACTCACTTTCCTGGTAGCTCCTCTGTTGTTGTGCTTCAAACTGAAAACGCTTCCATTCCACTGTGCACTCACGCCATGTCTACTATGTACAAAAAAGTTCCTCTGTGCGGGCCATACGCAGTTTCAATCCCTTCAAGATAGCTAACACTACTCTGGCAGAGCTGAATGTGAAAACTAAGGAACGCAGGGTTAGTTGAGTAGAGTAGGTAATGGGAATCTCTGCCTACCTGGTCCGTTATTTCTCCCCGACTTGTGGGATCATTATCCAGTTCCAGTTTTAATTAATAAAACGAAAGATAACGAGTCATCAGAAGGCAAGTCAGAAGGCTCCGAAGAGGTCGAGAAAGTACCGGAAGGTGCGGGATCGACAGCAGAAGAGCTCTGAAGACAGTGAAGTCCGGAAGGAAACCAAAGGATTCAGCTGAACAAGAGTCAACGCCGATGTACAGTGCGGTGCTGCAAGGCGCCAAGAGGTTAACCGACGTTGTGAAAACCGAACCCAAAGATGACGGTGTATTGTATGAGATGTATTGTTTCTGACCGGAGTCTGTGAAAGCAGCTTAAGCAAAGAATGAAAATGGCGAGAGGGAGACAGGGGTTGTCATTGGCAGGATAGTGACATATCTGTCAATGAATTGAGTGATATGTTTGCTAATTTAACATCGGCACCCCACAAGAGGCAGGACCTAGAGAACGGTTCAAAAATGATATCAAAGCCTTAAGTTCAGCTAAACCCAGGGTGATGGAGGCGGAAAGCGGAAAAGGTGTTGGACAGCCCTTGTCCGGGAATGTTAATCAATCACGACCAAATAAAAGTGGAAAGGCTGATGGATAAACCAAAAAACAGAAGGACAGTCAACCCGAACCTCACCGGGAAAAACTTAGGGTGATTCAATTGTACCTTCGCCACAGTAAAGCTGCATCATTAATGTTGACCAAATGTTTTGCGGAGGAATTGATTGATATTAACTTGCTGTAGGAGCCTTGGATCTTCAAAAGAATGATCAGACATCTACCTAAAAGTATTGCCACTTTACACTATGTGCGATCTGGAGTTAGATGTTGTACATATACTGCTGCAACTATGTGCCCCTGACCTTGTCGTTGTGCGAGTAGGAGCAAGTGCAGGCAGTTTTGTCATGGCATCTGCATACCTGCCGTATGACTGCCTAGAGCCTCCCCCAATAAAAGAGGTAGAGTCTCTGGTAAATGTGTGCAGGGATAGAAGGCAAAGAAGAAAGAGCTAAAAGCAACGCTGCGATGTTGTAAAAGGGAGTCGTAGAGGGAATTTTGCTCAAATATGAGAAACACAACTCAGGTCAATAATAGACTTTAGAAAATAGTGTCGAGGGATCCAGTTTCCAAAGTCGAACTCATTCCTGATAGAACGGGGGAGATTGTTGAGACACTGGATCCTACAAATGAGGTCCTCATAGAAATATACTTTCCAGAAAGTCTTAAATCAGATAAGCTCTTGGTTTCTTCCAAAACCGCGTAAAAAGGACTACACCAAAGCGAAGTCCTTCACACCGGTCAGCCTAACATCATTTCTGTTGAAAACAATGGAAAGAATTGTGGTGGACCATATGGAGAGCACGGCGCTGAAAGCGTGTTCTTTTTAGTAGTAGACAACATGTATACAGAGCTGACAGGTCTACGGAAACAGCTCTACACAGGAGAGGAGATGACCGGAAGCATCGCAATGATCATAATAATGGACAAAAATGCCTTCGATAAGATATGCTTCGAAAGTCTGAGAGTAGCCTTAGAAGAACGCAGGGTTAACCCATTGGTGGTCAGATGGATAGACAATATGCTGATAAAATACATAGGGCCATAAATATTCAGACGGGAACTTCAAGACTTAGAGGAAGGGTTAGCAGAGGTTGCCCTCAAGGAGGAGTTTTGTCACCTACTCTATTTAATATGACTGCGATCTCTCTCTTGAGAAGACTTGAAGAGACTGGCATCCACACTGTGGGATATGCCGATGAAATAGCAATAAAAGAGGCAAATTCATTAAAGTTACAGCAGATACCATGAGAGTTGTGGAGCGGTGGTGTCAGGAACAAGGGCTCTCCTTTGACAGATATAATCATCTTCACAAGGAAGAGGAGAGATCTGGAATTTCAGCACTTGACACTTTTTGGATAGGAGCTACATGTGACCAAGAAGGTTAAGTATCGAGTGCTGGGTGTATGCTTAGGTGCTGGACTAACTTGGAACTTCCATGTGGACGAGAAGATTAGAAAGGCAAAAAGAGTGCGTCATTAGTGCGAACGGGTATGTGGACTAAGGTGGCGAATCTCGCCGTGGTCAGTATACTGAATATATATGATAATAGTTATACCGATTATCAAATATGCGTCAGTTGTACGGTGGCAAAAAGCCACCCAGAAAACTGTAAAGAGGCAGTTAGATAGGGTCCAACGTCTGGCATGTCTAGGGATCGCCGGTGCAATTTGAACGACACCAACATGCGCAATGGAAGTGATCCTAGGTATTCTGCCGCTGGACTTATTTATTAAGAAAACGGCGGCATCGACGGCTCTTCGTCTGTACCGGGATGCCAACTGACACTGCAGCGATACTATCAACACCCCAAGATGGTGTCTTGTCCTCTCTTTTCTGGAATCTGATACTCATCGGCAACTAATAGGTCTAGAAACGATAAGATGCAGAGTGATTGCCTTTGCAGATGAAATCGCTATAAGAGGCGCAATTAAAATCTAGGACACTCTCAGGAATATCGCTCTGCTTCTAGTCACCAGATGAGTCTCTAAATGCGAACTGAGGGCAAATCCTCACAAAATCGAACTTATTGTCTTCACGGGGAAATACAACGCGTAACGAAAATATCTTTCTATTCCTGTAAGAAGGCTTAAGGTAGGAGCTGTAGTATGCAACCTTAAATTATACGCTGGCTGTACATGTCCATCATTAGGTAATTAGAAAGAATGCAAAGATCGGCATGTATAACGTTCAAGTAAGCAATATCTGCCAGAGATTAGCAGATTCATTGACACCAAGCAAGTCCCTGGAATCGTGCTCTTTCATGTCAAAGACCGCTTTAAACTACCGTTTGTCTACCATTATCATGCAAGGCTGAGCAGTTCACCAGAGAGGTTACAACACTAAGGATTCTGGCTAAATAATAAAACCTGGTTATGTCTGAAGCTGGACGCTTCCACCCAAAGCTGGGAAAGGGCTCAACATATGTCATATATCAAGACAGATCTGGCCTAAGCGGGATAAGAAATGTAGTGGCAGCTTGGTTATACTAAAGTCATCACGGATCAGCAATGTAATCAATGTGCAGTTGGGACACTGTCTGATAGTCCAACATGTTAAAAGGCTGAGCCTGTATTTAACTGACTTCTACAGAGACAAAGACGATATGAAACTATATTTCACCTCTTACACACCTATCCCAAAGAAAATTGCTGCAATTAGGACCTCTATTCTTTAATGATCTCAGCGAACTAGCGTCCTTAGACGTCACGTGAATCCGTCGCGTCATAAGAAGCTCTAATTGGTTTTATTAGTTCCTGGGACGTCGTCGTGAAAAGATCCATGATATCACAGGGGACCTGTTCTAGCCTGTACAGATAACTACCCTAACCTAAAACTAAAAGCATGGGATCTTAGTAATGACCTATGCATGGTTAGAAATACACTCTTTAAATCCGCCTTTTAAGATCAGGATGATGTATAATTTTTAGAAAAATCTCCTAATAAACTTTATAGCTGAAGTTGAAAATGTATTGTCAATGTAATGGCTACTGTTACACACAAAACTAATGAAATTTTTGAAAACCATCCTGAAATGGTAAAATTTTGCTACTTAAGCTCTTTACACCCACACCAACCTTACCAAACCGGTTTAAGCGCTTTAATTTATCCAAAAAGGAGAGTTTATCCCAAAGGAGGGTGGTAAGGAACTTGCTGGAAAATGTGAATTTCATTTCACAGCATTTCGCATGAATTTCAAAACTGATACAATTTCAAAACCTCGTACATCTGGAACCACTAACTCCAACCCCTTTAAAGATTTTATAAGTTATATAGATTTCTTTTTTTTTTTACTGGGATTATATCCTTTTCCATTTATTCTCAGAACAATACTCAGCACATGCCATAACTACAGTTACAATATTTGCCAATTCTATTTGCAAATATATCTGTGAAGGACATTGCAGAGGACCAAGCAGAGAAATCTTTAGTGCACAACCATTTGACTGATGGATTTCATTGTAAGCGGATTAGGATGATATATTTCTTGACCATTTCTCTAATGCAACTAGAAATCTTCAGGGAGAATTTGCTTAAGTTATAATTGAGGTTGTGGATCTCGGGATATATTATTAAGCTAAAATTAAGTAGTCCAGCATATTTCATCTAATATCCAAGTTTTCATAGATATGTATGCATGTATATGTTTCGTTTTATTAATCATTTTTAGATTAAGAAAATTTCAATGTACATAATTCTCAAAGTCCTTAAAAGTTTTTTAGAAAGGTTAGACCGAAATTGGAAGTCTACAAACGGGATGAATATTATATGTATAGCTAACATTAAAGCGGGCCAAAAAGATTTTTACTTATGCAAAATGCTCTCATCAAAATTAAGGATTAGTGGCAATAAGAAGGGATAGAAGTTAACCCAACTGAAACAGTCATTATACCATTCACCAAGAGAATAAGCTTAAACCTCCAGACGCTAATAATCCACTGGACTTACCTCACCATCATCACCCCATTAATGGTATAGTGGGAAAAGGCCAATCAAGCATATACCCACTCCACCCTATTATATTAAAGATTGACCTGTGAAGGTATTACGAATGCAATTACTTTGAAAATAATTCCAGTTTCCTAGTGTAAGTCTTCGCCGAATCTTCACTACTCTGTCACTCGTGGAGATGATATTTACTCCGAGGTAGGTAAACTCCTTAACCACTTCGAAATTACTGTTACTAACAGCCATGTTTTGTCCTAGGCGGTGGACAGATGGTTCTTTGTTTGTTGACAACATTTACTTGGTTTTGTCCTCATTCGCTTCAAGGCCAACTCATTTCCCCTGTTCTTCAATTGCCATAAAAGCTTCTAAGATGCGATGCTAGGAGCGAGGCATCATCGAAGCATCATCTGCGTGTCCCAGCTACTGGACAGATTTGTTAAAAATTACGCCTTCTGTGTTCTGTTTCAACATAAAACTTAAGATGTCACATTATAGCGCATCTCCTTGCCGAAATCCGGTGCATGTTTGGAATAGTTCGGAACAACTGTTTCCGAATTGCACGTTGCACCGCGTATTTTTCAGCGTCACGCGGCACAGCTGGTTCAGTTTCGCCTTGTAGAGCTCAAGGCGATGCATGCTTTCATATGCGCCTTTGAAGTTGATGAAGAGATGATAGTTCTCGATCTCGATATCGTTCGCTTTCCAGGATCTGCCTCAGTGTTAAAATTTGGTTCGTCGATCTGCCGGGCCGGATGTCACACTGGTACGTACCGATTAGTGTGGTGTAGAAAGTCTTCAGACGTTCACGCAAGACGTTGGATAGGATCTTATATGCGGCAATAAGCAGGGATATGCCTCGATAGTACGTACAAGACCTAGAATCGTCTTTCTTGAAGATGCGGCATACAGAGCAAATAGTCCAGTCATTGGGCATGGCTTTATCCACCCATACTTGGTTGATGATTTGATGCATGCACTCTACCAAAGCATCACCGCGTGCAGCCGAAGAATTAGCAGAGGCCCTAGCCTGCTATAAGGCAGACATCACCGCCATCCCGGAAGTGCGATGGGATGGGCGGGGCAAAAAAAGGATGAAAAACTGTGATGATGAAAAACTGCAGAAGAGACGGGGAAAACATCGGCTTCTCCGAAAGAAGAAAAAAGAGCACGAGAAGCGCGCGATCGAAGATATTGAGAGATTATACTCCAGGAATAATGCACGGAAGTTTTACCAACAGGTAAAACAAACGTGTCAAGGCGACAAGACCCGTACAAAAACCTGTAGAGATGAAGAAGGACACCTTGCAGTAGAGTCACAGTCAGTGCTGAGAATATGGAATAATTTCTTCTGCAGATTGTATAACGGCGACGAAGACCAACATCCCGCTGTCAGGCAGAATTAACAATTCTATCTAGACGATGATTGCTAAAGCTTCCGTCCACCTAACTCAAACGAAGTGAGGATACTAATATCCAAGCTTACATCCAACGAGGCTGTGAGACTTGACGACCTACCAGCCAAAGTATTCAAAGCACCTGAAAATGATCTGGTAGAGTGCATACACCAACTCATTTCTAAGAATGTATGCCTAATGAATGCAATCTCAGCATCGCTTGCCCAATCTACAAGAAAAGAGATCCTTTCAGTTGTGCTCACCACAGAGGTATAAGTCTCCTCAACATCGCGTATAAGATTTTACGTTTGAAACCGTTCGTCAACAACCGGATTGGCCCCTATCAGCGTGGTTTCAGAACAGGAAACTCCACAATCGATCAAATCTTCACACTTCGGCAGATCCTGGAAAAAACTCAAGACATCCAAATCGGTAGCCACCATCTCTTCATCGATTTTAAGGCCGCATATGACAGCATCTATAGAGATGAGCTATACAGAGCTGCTCCATCAAGGTCGGTAACGATCTCACCGAGACCTTTGATGTCAAAAAAGGATTTAGACAAGGTGACGTGCTGTCATGTGACTTCTTTAACATCGTTCTTGAAAGAATTGTGCGAAAGTCACAAGCCAACACCGGAGGCACAATCTTTCAAAAGTCTGTGCAAATACAAGCTTACGCCGACGACATTGACATTATTGGTTGAACACAGCGGGCTGTCACCGGTGCAAAACCAAGTATATGCTGTCAACCAGAAGGGATACGCAACATCGACGAATTGGACAGAACGTCACAATCGACAGCTATAACTTTGTGGTATTAAGGGACTTTGTCCACCTCGGCTCTGCTATCAATTCTGAAAATAACACCTCATCAGAAATATAACGAAGAATAACTCTTGCCAATCGCTGTTTCTTTGGGCTGAGAAGGCAATTGAGTAGTAAGGCTCTATCCCGAACAACTAAGGAGACTCTATATAAGATCTTGATCATCCCAGTCCTGCTTTATGGCGCTGAAGCTTGGACTCTATCAAAAGCGGATGAAGATATCCTCGGCCGCTTCGAGAGAAAAATTCTTCGCAAAATTTTTGGTCTCGTTTGCGTTGACGCGTGTTGGACGAGGAGATTTAACGACGAACTATACGAGCGACATCGACCTAGTCAAAAACTGCGCATCAGTCGTTTAAGATGGCTAGGACATGTACAGCGGATGAACGCAAATGCTCCGGCCCGTAGAGTCTTCGATTCCAACCCGGAGGGACAACGCAGTAGAGGAAGACCTCGCCTTAGGTGGCGCGCACAAGTTGAAGGGGACGTAACAAAACTTGGGGTGCGTAACTGGAGGCAGTTAGCTAAGTACATGGCTAACTGGAGATGCTTGTTAATGGAGGCCCAGGTTTACCGCGAACTGTAGCGCCACCTAAGTAAGTAAGTAATAATAAATAATTATGTAAGTTCGAATAGGTCGAAAGAGATTGTAGTAAGCATTAAATATAGGTTAGAGGGCTCGCTAGGTCCAGTAGGTACATGAGTTAATCATAACATAATTAAATTAATAAGTTAGTTTCGAAAAATTTTTAATTACTGAATAAAATGCATTAAAAATTAAATGAAAACGAATAATCTATATTCTTTGTTCTGATTTTTAAATTCTAGTCCTTTTTTGAGTGAACTGTTTAGGAACTGGATAATAGCATTTATGTGTGTCGTACGATGAATTATGTCGGCCTGTGTACATACATATGTATGTTTATGAATACAAAAACATTTTCTAAAATTGTTTTCCAATATTTTTCAACTCTCATAAATGCTGGTATTTCAATCGCCGCGCCGCACACAAATGTAGGTTAATATATAGCCCATCCCGCATATGGGTTATAATTCTTAAATTCTGAAGCGATAAATTTAATTTTTTTTATATGATTGATCTGACTCTAAAATGTGTAAATAAAAACTTCAAACATTAAATAAAAATTAAAAAAAAAAATCCCCGCGCAAAAGTGAAAATTTTCTCTGCCGCGAACACAAGGTAAAGTTGAATATAATTTCATTCTACCATTGATTTATTAAACATGTGCATTAATTAGTTTGTACAAGGACCATCATTTAAACATAAAATTAATCCCAAATATTAATTTATAATTTATTTCATTAATGGCACGTAGGTGGGTAATGCTCGGAGCGGTTGTTAGATTGTTAATATTTAAAAAGTCCTCTGCCATAAATTATTTTTAGGAAATTGTAATTTTCCTCTTTTGTGGCTTTTGGTTAAATTATTATTATTATCAGTGTTTTGTGTGTGTGAGTACATTGGGGTTTTTGTGCGTTTTATGTTGCGTACAACCAATGTGGTGGAATTATGAAAACTCGGCGTTTGGATGATTGGGAAACGGTAAATGGCAACAAATTGTGAACACAATTAACGATATCAAAAGGAGTATAATCAATTAAATTTTACAAATTATCCGCAAGCATTACATGGTGTTCGAAAGCCAAAATTCAGTCGAGCCAGTCGGACAATTGCCACTGATTTAGGTCAATTTGTGGATAACATGAATAATTTATTTTGTGCAAAGGGATTTTAAATGATCAGAGGATGTTGCGTGTATGTAGATAAATTAGTCGTTGAATGTTTAATGTTTTTTGTGTTTTGTTTTTTTTTTTTTCTAGAATAGTGAATAACGTCCATTGAATGGAGTGAATAGTGTGGCTAATGAAATGGCAGAGATTAGTACACATCTAATTACTAAAAAACAAGAATTATTTATTGATGAAATAAAAAGTTATCGCGCATTTAGATAAGGTTTGGGGGGTGTTTCGAGAATTTATACAAAATAAAAAAATGTGTGGAGTTATAGGAATATGCGTCTGTATGGACATACATTCTACACCAAATTAAATAGATTGATAGATATTATACCTTAGGGAAAAGTCGCACGGTTTTCATTATTTTAAGACTAATGAAGATGTACAGCTTTGTGAATGGCTTTGAAAAAGCAAAAAAATAGTTTTTATTTTTCTTAGAAAATGTATTGGACAGTGGTGGTTCAACCACTGGTTGTGAATCTAATTAGGATCCTTGCCAGCAAGTCTTTTTAAGTAGGTATGTCCAAATTCAAAGTGCGATAAGACAAGGATGCATTATTTCGCCAATATTCCTTTTATTTGTAAAAGGCAAATGCTTAAGAGCAGGATTATCCATGTAGAGCAAAGTATTATCAACACTATTGTGGCTCATGGTAGTAAATAAGTTACTCCCAGTCTTAGCTAAAGAGGGGTTCAGTGTTATAGCTTATGCGGACGACATTGCCATAGCGATATCGAGAAGTTTCCTCTTACATTTAGAGACCAAATGGAGTCTGCTCTAAATAAATTAGCAAAGTGGACGGATAGTGTTGGTCTCGGAGTTAATCCGTCAAAGACTGAACCAGTATTGTTGACAAAAAAAGTATAAAATACCACATATAACTCCTCCAAAACTCAAGCGTATTGAATTACAATCTGCAGATCACGACAGATACTTGGGGGTTATTCTAGATAGAAAACTCAGTTGGAAACTGAATATACAGGACCGTGCCAGGAAGGCTTCGATTGCCCGCTATTCATGTAGGATAGCCCTAGGCCCAAACTAGGGTCTCCAGCCTCGAGTCGTTTAGTGAATATACACGGCAATCGTCAAACCCATCCTTATGTACGGAGTACTAGTCTGATGGACGGCACTGCACTGCAATACTCGAGAAAGTTCAAAGGTTGTCTTGCATCGGCATAACGGGCGCCCTTAGAACTACTTCTACAGCTGCACTAGAAACTTTGCTCCATCTTTTTCCTGTTGGTATCTTTGGGAGACTGATGGCGCCTAAGGCAGCACTACGGCTTAGGGAATCCTTCCAACCAGCTCGTGGAAATGTGGACCACGTAAGCATCATAAACGGCCATTCCTACTAATTCGGACTACATAGTCTCCTATATGAACTTCAACATGAAATATAGAACCATGATTCCTAGCAGAAGTGCTTGGGAATCGGGGGAAATTTTAAACGAATGTGCGATAGAGATTTACACAGACGGATCCAAGTCAGCGTCTGGCACAGGTGCGCGAGTATACTCCAGTGTGTTGGACATTCGCATTGCCACTCGACTGCCGGATCACTGCAGAGTTTTTCAAGCAGAAGTCTCCGCAGTCCTCGAAGCCGTGACCTGGCTTTCAATTAACTCCATAGAGTGCAGCGCAATTATTTTCATCTCTTAACGAGTTCGGTGTCAGGTGCGACGCATCCCTGTGCTGGGTTCCAGCCCATAGGGATATTCCAGGCAATTGCAGGGCGGACGAGCTAGCTAAGGAGGGTGTAAACCGGGACCTCCCTGACAAATAGGGAGGTACCATCAGCACCTATAAAATCGATGAAATTCCAATTAGATACCGCAGCCATGAGTATGTCAAACAGTAGGTGGAACAATATTAGCACATGTCTCACTCCTAGACAAATCTGGCCATAGCTGGATTGTAGGAAATCCAGTAGACTTATTTCCAGTAATTGGATAAATCTTAGAAAGATAGTTGACGTCCTCACAGGACTGGTAGGTAGACATGCTAGAAGACTTGGTGCTCCCTTCAACGATTTCTGTAGAAACTGTAGAGACGAATAAGAGGACATGACACATCTACTATGCACCTGTCGTGCTCTTTCGGTCTTGAGAAGGAAAACCTTAGGCGAATACTAGCCAAACTAGACTTAGGCAAGATTATGACCTTTGTCACCGGGTATAACTGGTTTAATGACTAAACAACGAACCACACATCTTCGGCATGGGTCTACACCGAAAGTGGTTGCCTGCCTTCTGTGCCATCTGGGATATTTTAATGTAAGTCTCCGGAGCTGGTAATCCGGTTTTCCATAGTCGTATCACAATGGGATAAGTGCGTCCCTGCTAAGTGGGGACTAGCACCTAACCCCCAACCCAACCCTAGCTGTTGACCGACACGCGCGTGTAACCTACGCTCAAGCCATCCTGAATCTCGACCGCAAGGGAGACAACTTTTTCATCGAAAATCATCATGAGCGATGAGGCCTATTTCCATCTCTGTGAATATGTGAATAAGCAAAATTATTGCTTCTGAGGCACCGAAAATCAAAAACGCCGCGGGCCAAACGACTACTATGGACGGCGAGCACTACAAAGCCATGGTCAACGACTTTCTCCTTCTTCAATTGGATGTGTTGGGACTGGAAAACATGTAGTTCTAACAGGATGGAGCAACGGCGCATACTGCATGAGCCACAACCGAAATTCTCAGGGCTGCATTTCCGGGTCGGCTAATCTCTCGTTTTAGCAATTTGCACTTTTGTGGGATTTTTTGAAGTTACGAGTCTATGTCAACAAGCCTCAGACTCTTCAACCTCTCAAAGAAAATATGCCATCAAGAATGCGATGACCTTTCGCTGGTAGTTCTGGCAAGAGTGATGGAAAATGCCATAAATCGGGCTCGAATGGACATCAATTCTGGCGGCGGCCACTTAGCCGATATCACTTTCTCGATTTAATGGAAAAAAAAATTAAGACATCAAATAAACATAATCCAAAAGCAGAACCACATTTTTTCATTCATAAAAAAAATTGCAGCCAAAGAAAATCGGGCGACAACATTTGCGCCACCTTGTACTTATATAGACAATCGAGTTGTAGAAAAATAACGTTTTACAGCTGACGCAATACTTTCATCTACATTGTGGGAGTCAGTTGGTGTCACTCCTTGCCAAGTCATCTCACTTCCAGCAGCTTGCATATTTTTTTACCATCTGGTAAAAGTTCCGAACTTCATTCCTGCGGTATCATCCCTCTATTTCTGCTAGCCTCTATTGCTTTTTTTACTCCTTTTAGGAAAACGATGTCGATTCCATCTTTACTGCTTACTTACATATTTCTAGCCATATTCTAGCCTGTTCGTATATCTATCATTAGGGCTGTTATGCACTCCCCTGCTGAATGGCATTCCTCGTGGCTTCTAAGCATTTTATCAGTGATTTTCCAAGTGTTGTTGGCTCGAGCTCTATCGCCCGGAAAACCTAGAGCAATGCATTGTGGAAAATTGGAGCTGTCAACAAGCTTGTACTTTTCTAGATACGAACGAAAGCATCCATGTCCTTTGAGGAACTGGATTACATAGAAATTCAGTTCCCCGTCGTTTATTCATAGATGAGTAGATATGAGTTATAAGCCGGTCTCCACCTGCCTTTGTCGGACGCGTTCCACCATTCTTGTCATCATCATCTTCTTTTCCATATAGCGTCTTATAATCATGCGTTCACTACCTTGCTTATGTATTTGTTTTCCACTGGTCTTCAGTACTTGATGTTGGCCGCAGAAGTGCACATCAACAGCAGGCGAGTCATGGAGACTATAACAGTAACCGTGGGCGATCACGTCGTAACTTCCAAACCAGATCTGAAGTACCTTGGCATTACCATAGATGCAAGGCTTATCGGAGGACCAAACAACAGGAAGAGATTACTCTCAGCGAGAGTTGTCGCATCAATAATGCTCTACGGCTCCCAAATGTAGGCTAGTGCCATGAAGACGTAATGATACAGAAATAAGTGTGAGGCAGTATACAGAACCAGCGTGTTGAGAGTATGCGGAGCCTTCCAAACAATTTTCACGTGTAGTGACTGGAATGATACCAATAGACCTTCTTGCTAAAGAAGTGCAACAGAAATACCGTGCCAGTAGGACAACAGCAACAGCGACAAGTCGAAGTGATACTACGGTACCATCAAGAAAAAGTCTGGAAGAATGGCATTAAAGATGGTGTTACTCTGATAAAGGCAGATGGACGCAAAGATTGATCTCCAATATACATAAACCCTTTTGACGGGATGCCGTACTGAGGAACAGTACAGGGTCAGAGGAGGTGTTTTAACCACGTAAACGTACAGGAACATGGAGTCTGACATAACTCGTAGCACGGGCTACGGAGTATCCATTAAAGATTTCAGCCCTCCAGCGCATCAACAAAAAATATATGTATATATAGACGCCTGGATTAATAGGAAACATGGGAAGCTGAATTTATACCTGACCCAAATGCTTAGTAGCCATGGATGCTTCAGAGCCTACCTGCATAGGTTTGGACACGACGACAATCCCTATTGTCCAATGTGCACGAGAGCAGTGGAGAATGCGAAATACATCATGTTCCACTGCACGATATTACGTAGACCGGCAGCTGCTGCTAAACCAACTAGGCGAGGACTTAACTCCAGCAGACAGATGATGAACAAGGAAGAGGCTTGGGAAGCAGTTAGCCACACTGTGACAAGCGTTATGAGAGAGCAGCGAAGACAGGAGGATCTTAGAAAACAGAGCGCAGCTGGCTGCCAACACGAATACCGAGTACCTCGGCTGAAGTCCGCCTCGCGATGAAATGCTTAACGGCAGTCCGGCGAGGACTATGGATAGAAGGGGAGGTGGGTTTAGTGGGTGGAAATCCCACACTGTTAATGAATATGGGTTCAGCTTCGTCTTCAAAAAATTCCCATCTTCCCACAAAAAAGAAAAAGAACCTCGTGAGAGCATCCGAGCATCCCGATCAGAATAGGCTTTCGACTGGCTTCGACGTCCGACATCAAACTTCCTCACAGTATTTTCATGTATCTGCAAATGAACAACCTAGTGGGAACATTCGGACATCCATTATACCTAAAGGAGTGCCTTGCGTCGATCGCAATGTGATCAAACTGGTTCATGGTTGATTGCCCAGGAGATCTCTATGTCCCCTTACCGCATTTATACTGATTATACTTATTGTGGATGCAGAGTGCACTTAAATGGCTACCATGACATGGGCACAAGTAATAATAGTTCTATTTGAGTGTGATAAGGTGTCGTTAACTACCTGCGCCTGAGTAAGATGAGCAATCCGTTGAATATCCAGCAACATAGGCCAAAAGCAATAAATAAAATCGTTTCTTTTTTCTCGCAATTTGGAGAAGACGGCTAAAGACGGCTTATCAAATTAAGCGGAATTTCCTCTTTGTCTTATGCCTCATCTGGCGCCCAGTTCACCGCATGCGAATGTGTTAAATAAGAGCAGACTGTTACACTTCACCCACATCCTGTGAACTGCGTTCTTCTGTGACAGCTGTAACATCCTTATCCTATCACATGCGTCTTGCTTAATCCATCCCACGTTCCCATCTCGATAAAGGACCACACAATTCATATCTCAGCGATTGCTGTTTCGCCGTTTATTATTCTGGAGTCCCCATCCCACGCCACGACAAATACCTGCGAAACAAAATCCCATACCCATTGCATTTTTATGCTTCGGTTGGAGACCGTGGCCCGGAGTGGTGGTATTTTGACACGTACTTAATGCGGTTAAATTCAGCGGTTTTAAATCTGATTGCAGTAACTTCACGGTCCACCACTGCCATGGGTCGTGACTGTTAATTTTAAAACTCCGTAAATTATGCAATTTTATGCCGCCGCCGCCGCTCTGTGTGTGAGTTCGCGCTGTGAACGGCCGTGGCTGGACTCCCTCGGCCCGCAGTTCACGGCATGGTAACACGATGCGGCTTTGTGGATAGTTAATTCTGACGCCTGCCAGCCTCGAGCCTATGATGTGTATGCATGTAAATATCTAGAATCAGGTTGGAGTGTACAAACAAAATATGCCCATACGTGCTTTTTGCGCCGGTCTTGCTTCTCCCAGATATGACAAACAACAATATATCAGATGGCCTGGAAAAAAGGGGATATGTTCGAAATTTTGGCCGTACTCGTACGATACGACGGGTGGGTGGGCTACTGTGGCAGCAAGCACCCATACCAGTATAAAATTATCGAGGCTGGGTGAGGTCCTGCAACTTATAATAGGTACTCTGCCACAGAGGAGCCGAGCCTTCGGTGTGCTTGGGAAGCGCTTATTAATTAGGTAAATTGTTTGTTTTCGGTTTGGGGGAGTGCGAAAGGAACGTCAACGGGCGCGTAATTGATTGCTGATAATATTTCAGCGAATCTGTCCAAATTAAAATGTTAATTGTGTTCGGTGTGTTGAGAGCCAGTAGAAAATTAAATGTCAGACGTGTTCATGTGGTGGATTATGTAAAATGGCGATAGGCGTGATACCAGTAAATGAGATCGAGGATTTATTTCAGTTTGATACTCATTTGCATGCGTATTGTTTGTGTTGGGCCATTGAGTGGCTTAAGCAGGACGCTCTTTTCTTCTTAAGCCTTTTACTGTGCGACTATAGGCACATGTTTTCTGTTTTTGGCGGGAGTATCTTTAACTTTTTTTTTATCTATTATTAATTAATTACGCAGGAAAATTAAGAGTGAGAGTAAGATGATTTTCACACAAAGCAATATAATATGAAAATAATAACAATACAAATATGTATTTTATTATTCCATTATTCATAACTTACCTACTTAGGTAGCTCTACGGTCCGCGGTAGACATGATCCTCAATCAACAAGCCTGTGCAGCCAGCTTGTGTTCTGGTGGAACCAAGAGATAGCAGAGCTACGCAGCAAGTGCCATAGAGCTAGTAGACTATTGCAGCGATCTAGAGGACTGCCGTCCCACCAGAATCTAAAGAGACATAACAAGGACAGGCGCAAGGACCTAAAACTAGCCATCCGAAGTAGGAAAAGCAACAGCTTCAAAGACCTGATGTGAATGCGAGCAATCTGATGTGAATCCATGGGGAACCGCCTACAGGATAGTCATGACAAAGCTTAAGGGCACTAGGGCGCCTTCACCCTCATGCCCCTCCCTTATGCTAAAGATAGTGTCCGGGTTATTTCCACCGCAAGCACAAATAGAGCGACTTCCAGCGCAAGCACCTTAGGAAACATACGTTGTTCCGACTGTCACCCAAGTAGAACTCCTGGACGTATGCAAACGACTCGGCAATAAAAAGTCACCTGGACTGGATGGCATACCTAACTTCAGTTAGCTATCAAAACAAACTCAGAGGCATTTGCGGAAATGTACAACAGGTGCTTAAATGAAGGAGTTTTTCCAGACCAATGGAAAAACCAACGTCTGGTACTGCTGCCTAAAGGAGAAAAACCACCAGATAATGGTTTCGTATGCATTATAGCATATAAATTATTTTGAAGTTTTTATTCGTGGAATTTTGTCAAACAGTTCCTTTTATCATTGTAGCACAAGAACACTTTACATTTTCTGCACTTCGTAAATGTTTTCTGTCCACAAACTTGGCATTTTTGGCGTTTTTTTTGCCATTCGGGCATATGGTCAACATTATCAGTTCTCACTGAGTTCAATGGAAAATCCTGATTTCTAGCCCTTTTCGTTCTGGCTTTTTTTTGGCTGAGTTGGTATTCCAGGATTGGATGGGGCTGGACTTTCGTGACTTGCCTGACTTTCACACCCTTCTGGTGTTCCATCTCTGCTTTGATCAGCAATCATATTTGTAGGGCGTCCTCTTTTTCGTGCTACTACAGGTTTGCCAGATTTGCATAGGTGTTTGGCGACGGCTTGCTTAAAATCAAATAGAGCCATATATGTTTTTGGATTATTCCTTCTCCATAGAATCCAAGCATTGACAACACAAGTTGTCCACCATATGGAAAAAAATTCTTTTATACCATTTTTTATACCGCAAATGAATTCTATATAAACCCAGCATAATATTGTTATACTGTTTTTCTTTTCTGAAGTAATCTTTGTTTTGTAGTCGTTGGTTCGCTCCCTACATAAGTTGAAAGCATATGAACTGGCTTGTTATCAAACCAAGTGATGGTACTTATGCGGACTCCTTCTATGGTAGCAACGTTTTCAATGCAGAATCCACGTCTTTTTTTTTCAATTCTTTTTCTGAAGGCATTTCTACATTAGGGACACGGTTCAGACGCACAGTACGTAATGGCAAAAGCCCAATTTTTGTAAGATGTACCTGGAGTTTAGGACTGTTGAACCTATTGTCAAAGAAGATCTTATGATTTACATGTCTTGCTACAGTTGCCGTGAGACGGGTAACAACATTTCCGCTAACACCTAAGTCGGGTGCACTTTCGGGACAAGTATTGCTTTGATCACCAGCAAAGATATCGAAATCATAACTAAATCCAGATACTCCACTGAGGACTTGATTTTTGTATCCCCACTTATTAGGTTTTGCGGGATTATATTGTTTCAGGTCATGTCGAACTTTAGTTGGAATTATTTGTTCAACAACTGCTAAAAATTCTAATCTATAATAATCTTTTGGTACCAGCAAAAGTTGCTACTTCATGCACTCCAAAAGCGGACGCACTTTAAAAAGCTTGTCATGTCCTGGTTTACCATATGGTATTAAATCATTGTTGTCATTGAAGTGTAATTATTTTTTTTTATGGTTTCAAATCTATTGCATGTCATTTTTTCGTTTATCTGGTTTTGTCCTATAGTCTTGTTCCAATAATGCCGCGATGCAGGTAATTTCACTATCGACATGAAAATCACCATTCCAATAAATTGCTCCATTTCCTGTTTATTTATGTTGGCTGGTTTGTTTATATTTATTATCTTGTACAGCTTTTATATTAGATTGATCTACTATAGTTTCAATAACGTCTTTAGGAAATAGGAATAAGAAAAAATCTGATCGTGATTCAAGTTTTTCAATAAACTTCGGTAGTTGTGTTATTCCTATAAATTTGAAATTATTTCCGTCAAGGGGGTCTAAATGTTCCGTTACCCAATTTACTTTGGTAGGCTTATTTTTTTTCGATGTAGTTTTCGTGGTCTCGGCAGGGTTTGTTTCGATATCAGAGGAATCGCTCTCTGTCTCGGGGATTACAACTGATCTTCCGTGATGTTGAAATTGAATAGGAGGAACATATTCGCTATCAGAATCGGAAACTAGATCGTCATCACTTCGGAAACCATCACCAGGTATAGGATTTACATGCTTATCATTCCCATAAAATCTCTTTGAATCCATTCTACAAGCAACATAACACATTCCCACAAAAATTAATCAGTTAGCCCACCAATGCATATAAGACCATATATGGTCTCTTAGAAAAAGCCCAAAAAAAGGCATAAATTATCATAAAAACAAGAAATAAAGTTTATAAATATGAAAGAGAATAATAAAAACATAAATTTTTTTGTTGGATGGACCTTACCTGTTTATTATAACAAAAACTATTTAAAAAACGAAATTGGGTACACTGAGTTACACTTCACACGTGCGCTTGGAACAACGAGCTTGTCTGAGAATTGTGACCCTGTTATTGAAAACGAAAACTGTTTTCGTAGCATGAAAGAGACAAAGTACGTGCATAGGATTGCAGTTTATTCCCACTCGTACAATATAACGGAAATAAATCATATTGATTTTGGCGAACCATATATGGGTTTGTATGCGGTAGAGGATTAAAAGCAGCCCCAAATCACCATATTGCCTCCCCCGTGTTTAACAGACTTAATTGTGTATCGGAGAGAGATCAAAATCAAAAACTTAAGATAATAGCACTATATTAATATTTACTACTTACTTACTTAACGGGCTCCCGACCCGTGAAGAGTCTCTGCCTGAGACACAGCAGCCTTCCACTCTCTTCGATCCCGGGCACGCTGCTTCCAGTTGTGGCCGAGCCAGTGTAGTCGACGTGTTTTGGCTTTTTGGACTACATCCACATCCTGGTACAGCTCATAGAGTTCGCGGTTATATTTTCTCCTCCATTCGCCCTCCTCGCATACGGGACCGAATATCCGACGATGAATTTTTCTTTCGAAAGTGTTTAATATCTGCTCTGCTTTCCTGCTTATCGTCCAACACTCGGCTCCATACAGCAGAACTGGCAGGATCAAAGTTTTGTAGAGCAAACATTTCGTCTTCCGAGTTAGGATTTTTGGCCCCATTTGTTTCGCCAAACCGAAGTAGCAGCGGTTTCCTAGGGTAAGTCTTCGTCGAATCTCCACTAAGTTGTCATTCGTGGAGTTGATATTTACTCCGAGGTAGGTAAACTCCTTAACCACTTCGAAGTTACTGTTGCCAACAGTGACGTTTTGTCCTAGGCGGTGGACAGATGCTTCTTTGTTTGTTGACAACATGTACTTGGTTTTGTCCTCATTCACTTCAAGACCAACTCGTTTCGCCTCTTCTTCAATTGCCGTAAAAGCCTCTAACACGGCGCGCTGGGAGCGACCGATGATGTTGATGTCGTCTTTTTATATTTAGTGGAACTATATCCGAAATAAAATCCAAGCTTGTGAAGTACTGTCGTGAAGAGCTTAAGGTTCTTGGAACACAGCACAAAATTGCACTCTGCTGGGTCCCTGGACATGATACCAGGTAATGAGAATGCCGATGAGCTGGTCAGAAGAGGTTCAGAATCTACATCAGAATATGTCGACACTTCGGTGCACATCCCGCCTTGCTCACTGAAGCTCGAAGCAGGGATTAGGGCCCGAAGGGAGGCTAACATTAGATGGTCTTCCCTAGCCACTTGTGTCATCACAAGAAGTATGTATGTATATGGTCTTGCTTCAATAGTAGTAGGACCGATAGAATTATGTAAACAGATAGGAATCCCTTTCTATTCTGATAGGAGTTATCACGGATCATAACACTCTGCGGTATCACAAGAAAAAAAACTAAGACTTACAGAAGAAGATGTATGTATGTCGTGGATGTAGTGATGAGGAAGTCAATGAGGATACAACCCACTTTCTCTGTCACTGTCCAGGTCTTATCCACCTTAGATATAAATTTCTCGGGCGACACTTCTTCCTTGACCTAGAAGAATTATCGAGTAGACCAGTCAATGACATTTTGAACTACATCAAATCAACTGGATGGTTTGCTACTTCATAGGAATCACATTTAGGGTTAACCAATGGGCAAGGGACATTTCTCACCTATGGGTATCACAATGGGTCTGTATTGACTTGAGTGTGGAGTTGTTGATTCCTCCACTCGCCGGCCCACATATTCAACCTAACCTAATGGAACCAACCGCGTAGCAGCGTGCTTTGGGTATTGCATACAACGCATTTCTTACGATTTCCCAACTCTGCAAATTGTCGGGTAGTTTTGCGTTGTACACAGGGTTCTGTACATCCACCCACAGATTTTTAATGGGACTCAAGTCGGAAGACTGTGCTGACTAAATAGTTCATGCCCTGAATCCCATTAACCCGAAACCATTCTTTTGCTTTTCAATTCATTTGCTTCTTTGCAGTGGCAGCTCTTCGACGGTGTAAGGCAACATAATGTTTTTCAAAATATCAACATTAACATGCATGCTAGACCAATGTGGTTCAGACCAACGCCATTGTAAGAGAAACTTCCCCACATCGTGATTTTCGAATCACGGTGCTTAATGGTTTTTGTAGTGTATTTTGAATGTTTTTATCTTCAGAACAACTTTGAAGTCATCTATTATATATTCTGCCATTTGCGATTAGGCCCAAATGACAATGTTTATGGCAAATTTGATTCGTTTATCTACGTCTATACTTATTCGTGAGCAAAGTTTTTTTCCTCGGATAGGGAGTAGCCCAATTGGCTTCCAGTAACCTACTCCCTGTCATGTAACTTACATAAAGTCTCATTGCTTTCCTTAAACATACATATGTACATCCAATTATGATGGTTCCATCTTAGGCATTACATCTATTTTTCGAATTCGAATGGACGATTTCCGTTTTGGGCCTCTGTCTTCTGTTTATACTCTATCCTAAAGTTATGTATAACAGTTTGATACATAGTTTGTAACATAGACAAATAATCGAAATAAACGCTATAAAGTATGTACATAAATGAATATAAATATATTCATGATCCGTATCACTAGCGAAGACATGTCCGTCCGTCTGTCCGATTGGGCCTTATATTTTAAGCTACAACAAGGATGACCTATAGAACCGTTTTTTTTTTTACAGGAAACAGACAATACCCTTCAGGTGCATCCTTCGTGCATCAAGTTACTCATTGACCGACGACTCATTAGATATCCATTCAAATATTCACTAATTTATTATTTTTATTCTAACCAAGCGTTCTGTGAAATTATAGCTTTCCATTCTGTATTGTTCCCATTGTCTGGCAAATCAGCTCCGTAGAATACAGCTCGAGGGTTCACCAGTGTTACGTGAACATCTCTCCATCGTACATCCACTTTACTTACTGGCGAGGACACCGAACAAAACCAAACAAAGACGACCTGGCTCTATGTGATTATTAGAACTGTACTGCACGTAGATAAACCTCGTAGCTGGAGCCTCCGCAATGAATGGCAATCGCGTTCATTGAATATACTTGCAGGGAAAATAAAAGCAGAATCACTAACAACCTGTTCGATAACTACCCGAGCAGCGGCAATGGTGGTGGTTGCCAGTGGTCATGTTAGACCATTCCGATCCCCTTCCTGTGGCCACTCGGAATCCCGTTTATTCTGACCTTTCCAGCATATTCAATGAACAGCTCGATTAACCTCTGACACTAGGCAGCAAAAGCCGCTTATTGCCGGGGGGTGTGTGAGTGTATCTAGGATGGGAACACAGTAATCGGATGTAGAGCGCAATGTGCAAGAGGGCTCGGCGCGTCGTTACAATTATTTTATGAGTTAATAAAACCACCCGAAGAACGAAGTGCATTCGGTGAGCGTGCCTTGTAAAGGACGCACGTACCTTGAATTAAATACGTGTTGGTACTTAATGGCAGTATGTCAACGGAAATATAGCCTGTGGGATACAATCATGAGACAAGAACGAATCGTCCTTGCAGGAGACAATTATAAATTAAGCTCCCTGGCAGTTCATTAAATTTAAATTGTATTGTCAGTATTCGAAGGATACTGAAACTGTCCTTTTATAACACTAACATAACATAAAGCCCCGGATGCACTAAAATACTGGTTTCATGTCCAAGCTGGGATCGTGTGGACAACGGGGATATATGCACGAAGTACCTATGTACATACTAAAAAATAACGACACCAGCTGTTCTATGGCTGTTAAAGCATTAAATAGAGGGAGGCACAGCATTGACAATTTTATGGGCAACATCGATAGACCTTGGACTTTGGAATTATGCATCACATGTATGCTATGCATTCACTTCGGCAGACGTAGACGTTTTGTCTTTGATGTCAAGGTTTGAACACCGTTGCACATTATGTATGTAGTTAAGTTGTGGGTTACAGGAACAATAACAGTATTTGCACACACATTTTGTACAGGTATATGATGTTTCAAACGCAGTTGCATGTCCACAGAGTTGCGAGACGCTCCAATGCTCTAGAAAACAAAGTAATTATTAAGAGTTCCAACACCTGCAGGAAGAACGCCACCCGAATAACGGAGAAGAGATGTTTCATCAAACTATGAAGCTAAGTACAATCCGTGGGGCAAAGCCTACCAGGTCATGATGAAATAACTATGGGACAGGTACAGATATCCTCCGTTGTCAGCAACGTTGCTGGAAAACATAGTAGCGGTTGGGAATACCAGAAAAAACATATCAAAGAGCTGTAGGAAGGACCCAACAAATTTTCTCTGTCACATCCGACGGAATCCTACAAGTTTACAAGAACAGCAGTGACCAGAAGGCGGCTGACATCAATGGATCCCCTATAAAGGCCGAAAAGGGCAGATATTTACATTTAATTTGTAATTGAAGGGAGAAGTACATTTTTCCGCATCAATGGAAGGTTCATGGTTCTAAAAAAAAAGAAAAAAACAGGTAATCCAAAACCATTTCTCATATATGTGGGTACACGAACGAATTGTAAGCACTGTTAGACTAAAAAGTATTGCGTTGTTATGGCATTAGATATTAAGAACAATGTATCACAAGAAACATACTCGGGAAGGACAATGGTAAGCAGCACCTCTTATCTTGTTACAAAGACCAAAATTCTTTGAGCAATAATGGGCTTTAACTCAAGATGGTAACTTAAGATGGTATTATACCTGCCGAACTTCAGCGGAATGTTGAATGTTGAAGAGCGTTTAACAGCGTCGAACCAGAGGCGCACTGTCAAACCTTGGAATTGAGACGTCGATGTAAACCAGTTCCTTAACAACAGGTTCTTCAACTCAACGCTGGGCTAAGCCTCAGTTCGGAAGTTTGTCAGTAAGGATACACAGCAAGGAGGTGTGATCTCCCCTCCTCTTTAGAACCTAGTGGTGAATGAATTGCTTCTAATCCTGGAAAGAGAAAGGTACAGGGTAGTTGTCTATGCAGATGACTTTGGTATTGCTGTCTCAAGGAAACCACTCAATACGCTTAGGGATCTTCTACAGAACGCCTTCTCTAAGCTATCCAAACGGACAAAAAAATGCGGGTCAATTCTCAGAAAACCGAAGTGGTCCTCTTCACAAGGAAGTATAACATTTATAACTCTGTTCCATCGACACTAAACGGCACCCTCCTGATGCTCACAAATACGGCCAAGTACTAAGGTCTTATCGTCGACCTAGTAAATTAAGCTGGAAATGGAACATCCTAGAGCGAGTAAAGAAAGGTACCACCACCACCAGGTACATACCACCACGACCTCTGTACTGCTCAGCCCCGAATTACATATTGGCTTTATGTATTCGTTATCAGGCCCATGCTTACGTTTGTCTTGATTCTCTGGTGAACTGCCCTGGATAAAGCCATCCACTACAACTTCCTCAGTCTGCATTAGTGGAGCCCTGAGGACCACTTCAACTGCGGCAACGGACACACTTTTCCACATACTTCCGCTCGATATCTATTGCAAACAAGTGGCAGCAAATGCTTTGCAAATGATTTCCATGAAAGCAATTCTTTTGTAGACTAGTCTGCGAACTGGTCACTCATCTATTCTAAATAAACTAGAATTCAACCCAAATGACATTGATTTCACCCTCCTCCAGTTCCTTTTCAACAAATATTTCGAAACCTACATACTATATAGGCCTTGTCGTGGCTAAGCTACAATGTAATATCCGCGAGGGATATCACCATTTTTACCGACAGTCAAGCCGCTATTAAATCCACGGGTTCCGTCACCTTCAACTCCAAATGGCAGAACAATTTAAAATTTACCTTATTTTGGTGTCGGGCCATAGGCAAATTCCAGGAAATTGCATGGTCGACGAACTCCCCAGGAATAACACAACTCTGTCTTTACCGGAGAATAAGAATCTCAACACGCCTCTCGCTCTCGCTACACGCTTCTGAACTCGAAGAAAACTATATCTAGGAAAGTACTTCTTCGACAACTTAGGCGAACTAGCTAACATACGTAAGCATTAGCTGCCTTCAGCGCTAACGGGTAGATTGAGGACACTAGATCCTGTTGTATCACAATGGGCATATTTTGGCCTAAGTGTGGCTGCACTTGTTGCAGCCTGCCAATCGTACCCAACCTAACACAAGAAACTGGACATTTATCCTGCGAACACTCCCTGTCAAAAGAGTTCCAAAATAGGTTTAGAATATGTATGTACATAGTTGGGGCCGAAAATTCTGACTCTTGTCCCATTTCTCATTTTGTGAACCGTCATGTCAGTTCGGATTGATGTATGAATTTAAGGATCTGCGATTTAACCTAATAACTGCGACTTGGAATGACAACTTTCAAGGACAATGGATTACTGAAGACCGAGGTGCGGACCACTGGTGAAGAAGGATTTTTATACATATATCCAACTACATACGTATGTGGTTTTCTTGTTGAATAAGAGGTGAAGCCTTAGGGCTGTAGACTTTATAACACATCGATATGTACGGGCGGGAGGTCCAGAATGACTTCCAGTGCAACAGGAGGACAGGTACGTATTGTATCCGTAATACCTACACTTTTCAGTCTTTGAACTTTTTGTAGAGCAGGGGATGGTTGATTAGCGTCTTCCCACCATACGAGCGATGGGGTGGTGATGGTGAGGTAAGTGCACTTTTAATCCTTATTTGTTTCTGAAAAATCTAGAGCAGGCACAGAAGGCTTTACTCGCCTTTTCAGTGGTTCTGTGCAGATGAGGTTTCCAATTAAGTTTGTGGTCTAGAATTACCCCGAAATATTTTGTTTTTTTTTTTTTCAGAAATTGAGTTACACACCATTAAGCTTCTCCTCTTGAAGAATGGTATGATGCCCGTTTTAGTTGGGTTAGCTTTGAGTCCTTCTGATTGGCCTCAATCATTAATATTGCCTAGGGCATTTTGCATTTGTCCAATAATACTGGATTCGTCTTTACCCTTTACTATTATCACTAAACTATCTGCATAGCCTAGAGTAAGAAATCCGGAATTGTTTAGGGCGTTAAAAAGATAGGGGGATAGAACTCCGCCTTGATGACAATCTTTAGTAATTTCAACAGAAATCGAGAATTGTTCAAGCATAGCAGAAATGATTTTACTGCTGAGCATGATGCAGTGCCTTTGGGATCAGCAGGAGTCCTGATAGATTGAAAAGATGTATTATCAATGCTTCGGAGATGTCCAGAAAGACACAGAGGGTGATTAATTTCTGCAAGGCTGTTACCGTCAATTTATATGAATGATATAGAAATTGGGAAATAGGGGATGGTCGTTTAAGCGGTGTTCTATTATGACAGTATTTCTGATGTGAAAATCAATAATTTTTTCCATCACCATTAGGAACTCTAAGATCTGCTGCCAGTTTTAGGTATAACACGACATTAATTTTTCTCGAAGCTATTGGGATGTAGCTAAGTTCTTAATAAGAGTATATTTCAAGTTGTTTGAGGGGTAGCTTCAGTGTGGAGATGGCACAACTGATAGAATCATGGGTAAGATTCTCTTGGAAATGCTCCTTGTGTGGCTGGTTTTAGGGTGTTGAATAAATTTATAGAGAGGAGGTTTGAGTGGATCAGTATTCTGAGCATAAGGAAAATGATTTTTCAGTATCAATCCTAACGTTTCACTGTAGTTTAGTGTGAAAATGCCATCCGATTTTTGTAGGAGACTAATTCCATTGCTACGGTGTTTAGATAGGGCTTTTGAACCGTAACGGCTGATGGAAGATCGTGCTCTCGCACTAAGTTCTCCATGTCAGTGCTTTTGATTTCAGCCAGGGTAATGGGTCAACGGCAGCACTCATATATCCGAAGTAAGTTACTGACTCCGGAAAATACGGCCTCTCGTTCTAGGGGTATGAAAGGAAACATATGTGCTGCCATCCCGATTTCTTCCAGGCATAGTTCACAGGTGTCGCCCTCGTCTTTAGATGAAATTTTCATGACCTGTAGATAACGCTACCATCATTTTAGCGTTCTTCGCCCTAAACTTAGAACATCTATAGGAGTGGTGCCAATCGGCATTTTAATAGCCATTTTCGTCTGGATGCAACCCTCCACCTCCTCTTCCGCCACGACGCAGCTGTTAATTAGATGCTCTACCATTCCTCTGCCAATTACAGCAACTGGTTAAGAACCGGAGAGCTCCGAGGTTGACCCTTGTTTTCTAGAGAGTCCGTCTTTTCGTTGCGCTTAATCCCTATGTGCCCTCTCACCCAGAGCAACGTCATCTCATTTCGATATGAGCACTCATTGAGTTTATGAAAACATTTTAATGACAGTGATGTATTGATATCTGTTTGAGGGTAGAATCCTTACCATAGCACCCACAAACTGACCCTCTTTCAGGTGATCCAACATGCAACAGAGCAATCATCTTGGCTTGATAGACTGAGGTATATTTACTCAGACTAATATGACAGGATTGTTCCACTTCTTCTGCGCATGTTGGTGTCGTTCGTATTGCACCGGCGATCCTTCAACATGCCAAATGTTGGACCCTATGTAACTGCTTCTTTATAGTTTTCTGGGTGGCTTTCTGCCACCATACTACTGAAGCATATGTGATAATCGGTCTAACTATCACCGTGTGCAGCCAGTATGCTGACCTCGAGATTCCCCACCTTAGTCCACATACCCGCTTGCATTGATAAAGCACCCTTTTCGCCTTTCTAATCTGCTCTTCCACATGGAAGTTCCAAGTTAGTCCAGCACCTAGGTATACACCCAGATACTTAACCTTCCTGGTCACATTCATGAAATTCCAGATTTCTCCTCTTCCTTGTGAAGATGATTAGATCCGTCTTTTCTGCATTAATGGGAAGTCCTTGTTCTTGACACCACCACTCCACCAGTCTGAGAGCATTTGTCATGGTATCTGCTGTGACGTTCATGAATTTACCTCTTGCCATTATTGCTATGTCATCGGCATAAGCCGCAGTGGGGATGCCAGTCTCTTCAAGTATTCTCAGAAGAGAGTCCACAGTTATAATCCACAGAGTAGGTGATAAAACTCCTGACTATGGGCAACCTCTGCTAACCCTTACTCTAAGTCCTAAAGTTCCCGTCTGAATATTTGTTGCCCTACTTTTCAGCATACTGTCCACCCATCTCACCACCAATGGGTTAAACCTGCGTTCTTCTAAGGCTACTCTCAGACTTTCGAAGCATATCTTATCGAAGGCACCTTCAATGTCCATTATTATGGTTATTGCGATGCCTCCGGTATGGATCTTATCTTCCGCAACGCGAACCGCCTGATGTAGCACTGTTTCCGTAGACCTGCCAACTCTGTATGCAAGTTGTCTACTACTCAAAGGACACGCTTTCAGCCCCGTTTTCAACAGAAATGATGTTAGGTTGACCGGTCTGGAGGCTGCACTTCGGTATAGTCCTTTTTCCCGGTTTTGGAAGAAACACCACATTTGCTTGTCCATGTTACCGGTATGTAGCCTTTTGCTAGGTATCTTCATCATGTTAGTGTGGACAGTCTTCGATTGAAGTCATTGCTTAGAGTACCTACATATATGTATATGTAAAAGTTCAGTTGGTGCGTTTAGGCATGCTACTGAAAAAGATTGGGTTTCGTATTGTCTTAAGGTCAAACCGTATGTCCATATGGTCCGACATTGGCAATTAGTAACTGAATCAAAAAGAGAGAAAGAGATCATCTAGGTATAGTCAGTTAAGTTGATAAGTTTTTCTAATGACTGGAGGAGCAGGAGAATTATTTCCGAGTAATTCATGACAATGAATATAAGGAGCTGCCCAAGTATCTGGAGCTCACTGTTAGAAACCACACTAATGCGGTGCTATTCATCTCATAAGCACTTGGAATTACAGAGTTTTGTTGAAGTTCTCCTCATTAGATCCGCACTATTTCGTGGCATTTCTACCCTTCGGTTTCCTTTACCTGTAAACCTTGCCCTAATCCTCCTTATATGCATTTAAATTCCTTTATGTACACATTTCCCACAATAATTTTACATGTTAATGTTTAATTTAAATATAGTCCCTTTACCATAAATCACCAACCTCATTTCTGCTCTGTTTATGTTACGAGTGTGTACCGAATTAAAATTCTGAAATAAATTCATACATAAATGCAACCCACATCCTTTCAATTAAGTCCTTTGTTAACTTGCAGGTAACTTTGACATGCATAGACTGTAATATCCAACAAATGAGGACAATTCGCTACAGAAAACAGAAAATCAGAAAAGTTAACCGGGTACCATGTTAAACAAAAATAACAACAACAACCTGTGTTCTGTTGTACGGGGTTTTGTTGTAGATTACGCCAACTATACCACCACGTTGCGTTGGCAAAGGTACTTTATAGTTTTGAACAAGTTCAACATGCGATGCACTTTGCGTGAATATAAGGCAGAGATAATGAGGTTAATGTACTTATTTTCATGTCCCATCTGTCAATAAAAAAAAAAAGAAGAGAAACGCAGTTTTGCTATAAAGTGGGACCTACTTACCAGGGTTTGCGTCTTGTTACGGCCGCGCCACAAGGAGTCATTCCCAAAGGATTGTTCTTGTGTGCATCTGTGTATGTCTTAAGGGAGTTTCATCAAACATTATTACAATGTTTAAACAAATAAATTATTATTTAAGTCAGTTAGCAGACATCATAGTTCACTTATTGGGGCTTTACTTTATCTTTGCTCTATATGGGGTTATGAGTTCGTTATTGGTCTTTAAAAGTTGAGTGACTGACTTCATGAAACATATGTACATATGTATTCTAACGTCCTTAATACAATTGTTAAAGTTTCTATTGGTGTCACTGATATAGTGGATATTGTGACTGCTTATGTTACGAAATGTGCACGTTCAAACGTAGCCAGGGAACAGAAAATAAAGTTGCAAGCGATTAGGATTACATCAAAGGTGTTACACCTCCAGATTCCAGTTTCAATTCGTCGGTGAAAAGATTGGACTTTTTGTAGGCTGAATTCTACTTCTTTCCATCGGTGTCTACGATGTAAGAACCATATGCAGATGACCCAAATACACGTCAAAACAATTCGACTTTTCAAAATGAACTGAGGTGAATCTTTTGAGAGATTTTGACATTGAGTACTGAGTGATCCCCTTTTCAGTGGTCCATCGTACCATACCCACAAACAACGCAAATCCTGCACATCCAACGACGAAAAAATCTCATCCCTCATCAAATTGGTACTTTGCGGAACGAACACTTGGATGATGTGCGGTTTTAGATTCGAATAACACACAGACTGCTTGGCGGTGATGAGATAGACGACGAAGATTTATCCTGTTGTACGAAACAAAATGTAATCCGAAAGCATGCTAAGGTATCCGCGTGAAAGCCGATTCAAGAGGAAAATTACTTGTCTGCTTTCTTGTCTAACTCGAGCTGAGTTAACATTGAAAAGGAGGTGGGAGTCACCTAGATTGGTTTAGATTCAAATTTTATTCCAACTGGAATTCCAGGAATGAAAGTCACCCTCATTGTGAGTCCTGTATAGTGACCAGTGTCAAAAAATGGGAAAGCCGAGTAAAACAAAACCCGAGCCAAATCCAGAGGGCAAGTCAACACAAAAGTGGGTTAAGATTGGTAAGAACATGGGGCTACAAATGGTAAAAAACCGCAACCGGATGCGATAGTGATTAAGAACACCAGAGATCTATCGTACGCCTACTTGCTTTGGAATTTGAAGGCTGATCCTTCACTCAAAGAAATAGCGACGAATGTTAGTCGAATTCGAAAAACTGCAAGTGGAAACATCCTACGCTCGCTTACCAAATCTACGAATCTTACAACTGCGGTCTATAAAGACGAAATCAAAGAAGCGTTGGGAGAAAGCGACAGCGTTTTGTAATTAACGCAAGAGATCGTGCTAGAATGCAAGGATATTGATGAAGCGCCATCGAAAGAGGAGATCTCTTCTGCCCTTACAAACCAAATAAGTTTCGAATTCAAAACTGCAATGATCAAAATTGTTAGAAAAGCCTATGGTGGAACGCAAACTGCTAATACAAGCCTACCAGCGGAAATTGCGCACAAGTTGTTGAAAATCGGGAAATTTCGAATCAGTCCACTGTCGTATTCGAGAAACAATTGTGCCGAAACGTTCCTTCAGATGTCTCGATTTTGGACACTTCGCGAAAGCGTGCAACAATCCTTACCACCGATCGGTCTTGTTCATTAAGTACGAAGAAAACGGGTACAAATTGAAGGACTGTAAAGGCATAAAGGCAGACCGAATTGCTTACACTGCAAAGCTAAGAGTGTTGAATCTGGCCATATAACCGTTAGATGTCCAGAATACAAACAAGCGTTAGAGCGTTATTTAATTTTAGCCATTGTGAAGCGGCTCATGACCTCTTACAAAAAACTTTTCGAGAACTAACAATTGATGTAGCGATACTCTGTGAGCAATACAAAAACTGCTACCACTCTGACAATAAGTGGTTCAACGACGCGACGAATAAGTCTGGAATTTGGGTTTGCGGAGACGCGTCATTTCAGGCATATCCGGAGGTGAGTGACGATTTATTTATATGGGCTAAGATCAATGGCATTTATGTATATATACAGCTGTTATGTACCACCTAGCGCTACCATCGCAATTTTCGAGATTATTTTAGATAGAGGGTGAATTCGTAAACGCATATCTTGCGCAAATGTGCAAAGCACGTTGTCTATAAATGCAAGCAAAAAACAAACTGCAAAGCAAACAGTTCTGAATCGCAATTGAGTTAGTTTTCTTGCGCAAAAGCAGGCGCATCTGTGCAGTTGTCAAAAAAATATTGCTCACTTTCATTTACTTTTTGTGTATTTTCTTTCGTGTAAAGAAAGAATGAATTTTTTCGTGTAGAAAAATGAATTGCACCGAGGAGAAGTAAGTAAAAAACAAATAAAGAATAGTTACATATTACATATATAAACCCTTCGTTCAGAACTTTAAACAACTGGACAGTTCCTGAAACAAAACTGCTTATTACCGTGCGCCTAAAGTATGAACAGGACTTTTGTTCGGGCAAACGGAAGAAGGCCAGCATTTGAACAAAGGTTTTGGACATTTAAGGTTTTCCATTTAAGAAGGATGAAATTCTACGAAAATGGAATAATCTTTTTCTCACGTACAAAAGGATAAAACAAAGAAACTCCCAATCTGATCGAGAGGCAACACGATGGGAATATTTTGATCTGTTTCATGAAATTTATGGAACGAAGTATTTCATCGATCCGCCGAAAAATAATTTAGCATCAACTTTGGAGGAATCCATATCCGGTGAGTCTGAAAACATAGAAAATTTAAAGGCAATAGCATCGTCATCGTCTCGGCCGCAACTAGCGAGACCTGAACGCTTCAAGTTGGCAAAAAATGAATTGTTGGACTTTTTAAAAGAGGAAGCTGAAGAAGAAAAAAACGCAATCAAGATCAATTGGAAATAGAGGCACAACGGATAGAAGTAATGCGAGGTATAATGGTTGTATGTGGAAGAGCAACTCAAATCAAGCGACTGAATTATTTTTTCTTTTTTGTTGTTTTTTAATACTGAATCTGAATTTGTTTATTTTTTCCGTTTAATACATTTTATTTGTTATGCTGATACTTATAAGCATCATAATCGAATTCCTTTTATCTTGGGCTGCATTGTAAGTTCCACTTGAATGTCCTTCTGCTTCCGATGTGATAATTGGTCATCATACTCGGCGGAAACACCTTGAATACGTGTAATGTGATTGTGTAGGGCTACACAAGACATAACAAAATGCTTTGTGTCTTTTAAATTACGTACATATATCTAGGTATTTTGGAACTCTAAATCTCTTTTTTAGTATTCCAAACGCTTTTTCAATGCACACACTTGTTGATATCGTATGTATCGTACCTGCTGATTGGTAAGATGGCCATTGTCTCGGAATGGAACCATCATATGCATTGACAACGGATAAGCCGAATCTCCCAAAAGATGTGCTCCTTGTGGAATCGAAATTGATCCGTTTCTTAGACGGTTACTTAAGGGACTATTTCGCCATACTGCAGCATCATGTGTTTTTCCAGGCCAACCAAAATACACATCCGTAAAAAGCAATTAGCGTCGCATACTGCCTAGATACAATGCAATGAAGAAACTTAAAATAAAAGGGGGTTTTAATTTATTTTTCTTCGGTTACCTAAAGTATCATGGAGTGAGTACCATGTCTATTACAGTAGCTCTCTTTATCTGACCGCGGAGCAGGTATAGGAATATGAGTCCCATCGATACAACCAATAACATGATGAAATGGGTACCTCCTTAGTGTATGGAACATATCCATTTTCCGGGTAAGCTCTTCATTACTAGTTGACCACTTTATAAAAAGGTTTTAATGGCGGCTTATTAATTTTGTGGTTTTTAAAACAATCTTGTGCGAAACACCTCAACCTATCCAAAACCGATCGGACAAATCTCTGTTGGAACAACCATTGGCGAGTTTCCATATCGTTAGGAGTAAAGCATGGTTCAAACTGATTGCAAGTCGTCCGGTTTCAGCTCTTTCCCAAAAAGGCTGGAGTTTAAAAAGAAGTTGCTGCCAACCAAAGAAACTAAAACAGTGCGTCTAATAACTATTTTCTTACCTTGTATGTTTGCCAACTCATTCTAAAATGAGTAAAGAAAATGTCATCGGGAAATGTTTGCATCAGTTTAAAAAATCCTTTATTTTTGATGACATGGCGCTGCATTCTCCATATTTTAGCGT
Source organism: Xylota sylvarum (assembly GCA_905220385.1). Taxonomy (NCBI): domain Eukaryota; kingdom Metazoa; phylum Arthropoda; class Insecta; order Diptera; family Syrphidae; genus Xylota; species Xylota sylvarum. The sequence goes on along the minus strand of LR999958.1, from coordinate 62,464,972 downwards.
TCACCATTTTTTTATTGTTTTATTTTTACCTCTCTTGTTATTTCTTCCTTGACAACTATTAAGAAGTGTATTGAAAATTAAGACAAAACTTGGTTGAACCTCCATGCTGTTTGAAAACATTAAAATGAAAGAAAATAAAATTGTTCAGTGCTGTTCGTAAACTTCTTAAGTTTGCAAAGCAATCATATGCGTTTGACGTGCTTTTTTGCACATGCTTTGCAGCACTATGCTTTGCAAATCTTGCGTAATCTCAGAACTGAGATCGGTATGTCTCCGAGCGTGCAGAATTTATTAGCGATCCCGGACCCGGAACGCTGATAACCAGCAACTCGAATGCACCACCCGAAATGCATATTGAGAAGCAGGAACCCGGTTAAAAGAAGAGATTAAGTGTAGCAACCGTCTTAGCTTTAAGGACCTTTGTGATCAACTTAATAATGACATCTGGGGTAAGGCATACAAAATTATATCAATGAGGCTAAAAGGCCTCCGTTTGCCGTCTCGAACGTGTCCTGCATTGATCAGAGAAATAGTTGAGACCTTATTTCTTCGTCAAGAAAGTAGGCAGGTGACAAGTCAAAGCGTTCACAATAGTGGACCCATATCTATGATAACACGCAACGAATTATTCTAAGCTTGTAAGAAGGTTAGCGATAGAAAGGCTCCGGAACTGTCGAAATGTTAAACACCTGTCCTTACGAGGGCGTTTTCCCTGAGCCTTGGAAGCGTCAACGACTATTTTTACTCCCGAAAGGAAAGAGGACACGGTCGGAAAATTCTGACTAGGTCGATGTCATTATATAGCTCGTACAGATCCTGATTGTATCTTCTTCTCCACTGGACTGGGATGATCAAGGTCTTATATAGGGATACTTTAGTAGTTCGAGAGATGGTTTTGCTACACAATTCTTAGCACAATTCTAAACTCAGCGCCGGTGTCATTGTCTGAATTTATAGCGGATCCTAGGTAAACAAAGTCCTTAACTACCTCAAAGTTATATCTGTCAAAGGTGACGTTCTGTCCGAGGCGTCGGTGTTGTCCTTTTTGTCCTTTTTTGTTGACAGCATATACTTTGTTTTGTCCTCATTAACCGTTAAACCTATCTTCCGTCTCAATGCTCACAAAGCACTACTGACATCACGCTTTGTTCTTCCGATTATGTCATTATCATCGACATATGCGAGCAGTTGTACGGACTTTTGAAAAATTGTGCCTCTGATGTTGGCGTGTGAGTTCTGCACAATTCTTTCAAGAAAAAGTCGCATGAAAACGCGTCGCCCTGTCTGAATCCATTTTGACATCAAAGGTCTCGGTAAGGTCATTCCCGACCTTGCAGAAGCAGCGTGCGTTCTCTATCATCATCCTGCACAACCAGACGAGTTTGCCAAAACTAGACATAGCTCTTTATAACGCTTCTCTATAGATGCTGTCATAGGCGACCTTGTAACCAATAAAAATGTGGTGAGTATCGATTTGAAATTCATGGGTTTTTTCTGAGATCTGCCGTAGTGCGAAAAGTTGGTCGATGGTGGATTTTCCTGGTCTAAAACCACACTGATATGGACCAATCAGATTGCTGACAAAAGGTTTTAAGCTAAGAGAAGAGTTTCTTTGGTATCGGGCAAATAATGCTGAGGTTCCATTCATCGAGCATGCTTTCGTCCAACCATATTTTGCAAATGAGTTGGTGCATGCTCCTTACCAAGTCTTCCCCTGATGCTTTGAATAGCTCGGCAGTTAGGCCATCAGCTCCAGCAGCATTATTGGATTTCAGCTTAGATATCGCTATCTTAACTTCATCCGGGTCGGGTGGACGCAAATGTTGGTTATCATCGTCCAGATTGAATGGTTCATTCTGTCTGACAGCGGAATTTTGGTCATCGTCGTCGTTATACAGTCTGCAGAAGTGATCTTTCCATATTCTTCACATTGACTGCGATTCTACTACTACCTGCAGGCTTCGGTTCTGGCTTTATAGCCTTGACCTGTTCTGTTTGCTGTCTGTTAAAACTTTCGAACCTCATTCCTGCAATAGCATCTGTCTATTTCCTAAATCGCGCGCTTCTCCTGCTCTTTCTTTTTCCTTCTGAGAAGCCGGCGATCATCTCTTCTCTTCTGTTCGTAGAGCTCACGAGCAGCTCTGGTCCTTCTATGGAGCGCCGCTTTGTATGCTATCTTTTTTTCTGCATTTGCTTGCCGACATTCTTCATCGAACCAAGAAAAATGCTTTTAACTAGGCGAATTGTTAACGCATTATGACAAGTCTTTATCGTATCGAAATTCTGGACTCATCTCAAACAGAGTGATCTTCTATGACTCTGACAAGGGAATTAAGACATACGAAGTATGTAACTGGTGGTGTTCCACAAAACTCGGTGCTATGCTCGCTGCTATGGAACGCTATGTACGACGAAGGACCACGCCTACCCATTCCAAGAGAATTAAAAAACTTGTACTCCACCATAAAGAGACTATTGAAATGGTACATCGTTGGCTAGTTAAAGCCGGTTTCCAACTTGGCGACGCGCAATTAAGTTTCAAACACCAGCTTACATGCAACAAATCGTAGAAAGCTATTAGTGCACTTTTAAGGCTAATAAGCGATATCGAATAGGAAAATATTCCCTAAAAGGCCTACTAGCCCCGCGAAGTAGTTCCTAATGGAAGTTACGCGGGGAAAGTAGGTGGAAGTGTGCAGTTTTGGGTGTGGTTTAGCACATAGGAGCACCTCTAACATTAATTTGATCAACGAATCGTGTACGTGTACGTGTATGCCAGTTGCCCGGGTTGCTGCAGTAGGGAGGTTTTAGCTGACAATCCGCAAGGAGTCACTGAGTCTTCTTGTAGGTTATTCATACACATCGTATTTATACATTATAGGTTATGTCATGCTCACATTCGTTCCCCTTTCTTTTTCTTTAAAAGATAAGTTAATGAATCAAAGACATATGTATGTAAGTATATCTTCATACTAATATTCACAGTACCTCGTCGCCTTCATTAGACACAAGGTATGTTTAAAGCACCATAAGATCCATTTCAAACGAAATCAAATTTGTCTGTAGGTATGTCTTTAATTATAAATAATAAAACTTAATAAGGACTTACCAACTTACATACTTAATTAACCTGGAAGGCTTTATTAGTACAGCTCATTAAAATTCAAAAACTTTTCCACCGAATCCTTCAGCAATCTATCCGACCGTATGCATTTCATTGTTTTCATTCTCTGGTTGAAGAAAGTTGATCAAAGAATGTGAGAATAAAACTTCTGATATAATTTCAACTCTGTCTGCATCTCAATTTCTTTACTGGAGATATGACAGGAGTGCTCCATTTTGCAAAGTTAAACAAAGACACTTGTCCGCGAAGGACGAAAGTTATTTCCATAGTTTTCAAGGCAAGAACCATTGCTCATTACACAAGTACATACAATGTAGTATATTGATTTATGTATAAGAAGAACTGTATTCACAGTCAACTTGCTTGCCAGCCATTAGGTTGAAATGACTCAATAACTTTCACGAAGGGGTTGAGTGTGTAAGGAGTGCTTATTTGACTGTTCAGTCATTTTAATGGAGTTTTAAATTAAATTTGATTTATTTTATTCTACGAAAAATTTCTCTTAAAAAGTTTTAAATATTTTCATTAAAATATATTTCTTATCTATATATGTATGTACATACATATATTTTAGAAAAGACATACAAAGTGAACAACACATACTTTCGGCCTGCTTGTCAATTAGTCTTGTACGAATATGACATCTGGATAGTGTTGTCCGAGTGGTTGAACACGACCTGAGATGTTTATAAAACTGACCGTAATCTGTTCCATCAATATTAAAAAGTTTTTGTTAAAAGATTTCTCCGCTTACAACTCCTAACAGAATGTGAACCTCTTCCTCAGCCAGCTCTAGTTTCACTATAGACTCTTTCATCAGCATATCATTGATGTAGCTAATGTTAAACACCAATTAGGCTTTATTGTCAAATCAATCATCAAAAGTCAATAGGGCATACCCATCCCTTAACTACTGCCGTCAATCTGTCCTCGTTTCTATTAAGGACCTGAGAAAGACTGATCGACATCCATACAAGAACAAATTTGGATAGTAAGCTCCTATCAGTGTCCCCTAAAGGGAAAATAGGTAAAGACTGCACTCGTTGATCATTGTGCCTTAAAATTGACAACTATCTTTAGTATTCAATCAATCGAGTGTTTCAAAACAGGCTTATCCATTTTTATGTCCTAGAACCCAACAGAGTGTAACATTGTGATTTTCTGTGAGTGTTTTGAGTTTGAAAGGGTTATGGTGGTAGGTGGTGTTGGGTTACGAGTTTTTCATAAGGCAGTAGGCAGCATAGTGGGCCCATCGCGATCCCTAGAGAACGATTGCAGTAACAAACCTAAACCATCTCTTCCATGTATTTGATCTACATAGAAAATTTTATTAACTCAAAAATTTGGTTCGCAGACCCAATTTCCTCTAAGTTGTCAAAGAAGTACCTTCCTTGACAATCTTAATCTCATGCTTCGCCACCTCTTATCGCGGCCTTCCATCATACAAGAGCCCTTTATGTAAGGATGGGTCTAACTATCATAATACATAGCCAGTGCATCATTGCTGGTTTCAGGCCCCACTTTTCACCGCTGTTCTCTTGCAAATGAAGAGAGCGTTATAAGCCTTGCGGGCTCTATCCTGTAGGTTATGTTTTCAAATCTGGTTTTCTATCCAGTACAATGCGAAGATATCTTGCGCGATACGAAAGAGGCAACTCCACCCCATGTACCTTCGGCATTTTGATGGATGGTATCTTGTATTTTTGTGACCTTCTTCACAGAGCATACTGAAACTTCTCCTCGATAGCAACCCACTGGGGTATGGTTAGGCGACCGCAAGGCTCCTGCTCGTTTATCATGGCAACAAGGTGCTTGTCTTTTGGGTCGTAAATCGGGTGCAGCGAGGGTGATGTACCAGCCGTCACCTTTTTCGCGTCAATCGGTGAAAAGACGTCATCAGATCTGCTCCTTTTACTCTGGAACGTCTCTAGTTGGCCTACCCCCATTTGTGGATTGCCCTGAACTTTTTCCTCAATAGCTACGCTCTTTCGAGCCGCTGTCTGGCTGCCTCGTTGGCCTAGACGTCCTTGTCTTACATCCTATTCCATGCACTTACGAAACCTACGCTAGAGTTGACACGAGGAATCAAAGCCAGAGAGAAACTGTGTAGTAATCCAAAGAGACTCTCGGGCTAAGATGTATCGTGGAAGAGAGGCCAAAATGTGCAATGGTGCAAAAGTGCAATGGGCCAGTATAGTTGTAAGGGCTACAGTTAAAGTGGTTCTAATGGCGCTTGTAATGTATATGTATGGATCTAAGTCAGTTCCCTGAAGTATGTGATCTACCTGTAGTAAGCGAACAGACTCGGTATCTATAGGTTATGATGACTTTGACGATGGTTCTGTAGATCCATTGGATGATGGCCTTAGACCCTCATTTTTGCCAAAGATTTTACTGTATACATAAGCCACCTTTGTTTCATGGGATTGACCACATCTTCTGTCCATTTATATAGGGTATTGAGGGTGGATTGTCGCAGGTGATGGTGCATGTAATTGGTTATCACCCAGTTCTGAGCTAATGCATCTTTTCTTGATGCATTCAATCCAGCCCGGGCACCAATTTCGGGTGCTTTAAAAGGGACGAAGTAGTTGAATCCCCCAGGAAGTTATTTCTATAATAGTTAACCCTGGGAAGTGTGTCCTAAAGAAAAGTTCTAGGATCTTGGTGCACTTGCTATCTTTCAACAGAACTGACTGCAGACAACGTTTGACGGTGGGAGACTCTTGTCGAGAGACCGACTAAACTTCGGAATATTTCCTTTCTTAGTCTCAGGTGGCAGATCTTCGGTGATGACTTGATTATTGCTGTTAAGGTAGACTATTTATCACTGACAAACTTTTTCCAAAAAACAAACAATTCCAGTCCATTGTACTAACAAGAAATAAAACCCTCGCTTTACCGATTGCGTCTGATCTAAATGCTCCAATGGATTGTCCCCATACCCCATACCGACCTAAAAAAAATTCCTTGGATATACATATATGTACATATGTATGCATATGTATAAAGAATAACTTGAACGCAACAAGGGAGATCAACATGTCTAAAATGCATCAAAAATAATTTGTTGGATCGGTTTCTTTAAGAAGGTCAGACTAGTGGGTAGGGTTCTACAGAACACAGGACACCCTTACTGGGCGATACACTGGTCGCCTTGGGTTGGACGAAAAGGGAAGCAGGGAACTCGTCATCTCATTTATATTTGTTTGACTTCCCTTCAACGCATGAACAAAAGCACCAATTGATTCAAAGGCACAACTGGTGAATCCATAGTTCCGCGACTATGCTCACCCAAATCACAAAAGCGTTGAAATCAATTGTTGCACTATAAAGTGTCGACAGGGGTTTCGTTTCATTTTGTGATGCTATGTAGTACAAGGCAATATTTATTGATTGGAGTATGTACTTCGAATAAAAGAGAAGAAAAGAAATATTTTCCAATGTGTCCACATTTGCCCACCAAAACAGATTGCACATGAAAGAAATAGTGACGCTACAAGAGAGTTTGTAATAAATTTTCAATTATTTGTCTGTTTACAATCTTTTTGTCCGCAATTTGCAACTCAATAGAACAGCAGAGGAGCAGCATCTGATTCTGAACTCGAAGGACGACTAACTTCGTTATTTATTGCATTTACGACCCTGATTTAGTGGGAAATGTTGTGGTTTACATGTGACAGATGTTTTAAAAGTAATTTATACTGCCTGAGTCTGGATTCGTTGTATATGTTTATATGTACGTAGTAAGGGCTTTTGGATAAATTAAATTGGAAATGTGTGTAATGAGTTGTCTAATCCAACTGAGTAGCTATCTTGTTGAGATGGTTTTAAAGTTGAATACAAATCTATGTGGCTTTCGGTTGGTACTCTTGAAATGCCAATAACTTGGACTGGGGCAGTAGCAGAACAGGAAGGTTCGTTATACAGTACTTCTTGCTAACAATACGTTTGCATGTATGTACATATGATGTCATTTTGATACATGTAGACCTAAGATGACTACTTTTTGATTTCCTTAGAATGGGTCCTCAAATTCTACGTTACAACAAATAACTTCATAAAACATTTTGAGACTCAAAAGCATATCATCCACTACAACACTTTTTCATAGCGTACCCAACACGCAATGAAACTAGGTATTCAAAAGGCACTTTCGAAGAAGTGATGTTTTGTTGGCTTTTCAATCAATCAAGGAACAATACCTATCTTTCAAGAACTGTAGAAATCAATGAGTCATCGTCTCAATTGTCTTGCTTTTTGTGACACATCTCCTTATTTAGTTCCGCCAGAGTTGGACCGACTGACGAGAACTAGCGTTTGATTCGTGAGAAGATTTCAAATTCTTTCAAAAATTTAGATTTAGCAAAACTTTTCTCTTTGGATACTTCAAAATATGACATGTACCGCATTCTTAGCATAGCTCATTCCACAGATATCTCAAAACAATTGAGAGACATATTGACGTTCATATTAGAGGCCGGCTAGAGTTCTCTATCCCTCCGCACTCAAGTCAGACTGCATACAGAAAACGTAAATCCACAGAAGGTACTCTTCACTGTCTTGTAAAGAAGATAGAATGAACTTTACGTTCCAAGGAAGTAGCTCTGTTTGCATTCCTTGACATTGAGAGCGCATGCGATAACACTGTCAATAGGAAGAGCAATTAGTAGCAGAGGTATCGAGGATTCAACCAACCAATGGATAAAGGTCATGCTTGAAAGTCGAATTATTACTTTATCCTCTGGAGGAGTGTCAGTGTCTGCAACCACAGTTAAGGGCTGTCCCCAGGGAGGACTCCTTTCTCTCCTTCTGTGGTCACTAGCCATCGACAATCTCCTAGTCGATCTTCAGAGATTAGGCTACATCGCCATTGGTTATGCAGATGTCTTGGCGATTTTTATTACTGGTTAACACAGTACGATCATTTCTAGTGTCATGCAAGGTGCTTTACTACTACAATGGTGCAGCACAAAAGGACTATCCATCAATCCCTGCAAAACCGTTCTAGTGCCATTTATAAAAAGAAGACTGGTCAATCTAGGACCTATCACCATCAAAGGCACCACTTTACCTTATTCCAATGAGGTCAAATATCTCGGTGTCACCCTTGAAAAACGGCTTAGCTGGAATTCTCATATCAAGTCCGTTATTAAGCGCGCCACTATGGCCACGTGGGCCAGTAGACGCCTCTACGGCAGAACTTGGGGGTCTAGGTCCAAAAATTATACATTGGATGTATACAATGATGGTGAGGCCCATTATCACGTACGCGGCCATCGCTGCTGGGCTTTCTCCCATACAAATCTTGATTAGAAAGAAGGCCCCTATATGTGCCTTTAAGCCGCAGCTAGGATACAATTCTAAACCAGATGACTATGTGGGACACCTAAAAAATCTTGACTCAATTCCCAAAAAGGACATGTTTTGGACTATTCCCAACATCATAGTCAGGGAGTACTGTTTCGGAAGGTTATTTGAGGCAGAAATATTGGACCGTGTAAACTGGTCTAATGATGTTCAGATGTCTTTGGACCCAACACCAAAGTATCAATAACTGTGGGAATGTGTCCCACGGTATTCCAGGCTAAACTTTATGCCATTGAGAACTGCGCTAAGATAAACCTGGATACAGGTATTAAAGGCGCTAGGATATATATATTTTCAGATAGCCAGGCATCACTTGAAGCGCTGTCGTTCAACTTAATGGATTCTTTATCAGTTAAATGCTGCTACGATGCACTACAATCTCTTGCCAGACATAACAGGGTAAAACTCGGTTGGGCCCCTGGTCGTCAAGGATGTGCACGCAACGAATCTGCAGATCAACTAGCTAGTGCAGGCTCAGAATATGCGTTCATGGGAATTGAACCCTACTGTGGTATCAATTGGCCTGCCACCACAGCGCTAATTAACGATTGGGAACACAAGCTTCGGCTGGCACACTGGGAAAATGGCCTTATTCCTACAAGGAAATCCTTAATTTAGACAAGTATAGTATTAGAAAGCTGGTGAGCTTTATCACAGGTCACTGTGGTCTGTGATATCATTAGGTTCTGCTCAGAAGATGACGAATCTTCTGAGCACATTCTCTGTGAATGCTCAGCATTACATTAGTTAAGGAGACGTATTTTCCATAATAATATGTTCATCAGCGGAGTTGAGAGATTCTGCTGCTAAGGACGTACTATCCTTCATAAGGAATGTGGTACGACTTTTGGTTTAAACATATGCTAATTTTATACAATAGATCCTTATAGGTCGCAGTGTTAGCCATATGGGAAAAGTTCTACAAAAACGATGAGCCATGAAAATATCCTAAACTGTATAATAACTTACTATGTAGTTTCTAAAAGAATTTCTCGGGAATCTGAAGAAACATTGAATAAGTCTGCGATAGAAGTTTACACAGATAGATCGAAGACAAGATTTGCTACAAGTGCGGATGTTGTATCCAGTTCACTAGACGTTTGCATCACCACAACGATTGCCAGAACATTGTAGTATCTTTCAGTAAATTACAAAGTTATTATTTTATACCTAGACATAGATAGTCAAGTATGGACACAGCATTTAAATCACCAAATTCGTTAAGAAAAGCCGTGTATTTCCTAACGCGATTGCTGTCAGCTGCGATGTATTCTTATGCAAGTCAATTGCAAGGCGGACAAGCTGATCAAGGAGGGAGATGGCCGTAAGCCTGATAATGGAGAGGAACTATCAGCCTCACCTTAATCGATAAAGCTCCACTTACATACTGAAGCCATGAAAAAAAGCAAACGGTAGGTATAATAGCATCAATACAAGTCTCTTATCTTAACAGACCTGGCCAAACCTAGATCGTAAGAAAACAAGAAGACTTATTTCTGTCAATAGGGAAATTTTAAGACACTTAGTTGGAGCCTTCATGGGACAGTGACTGGAAGGCAGACATCCCAGTTGGATGGATGTGCCCTTTAACAATGTTCTCGACTAGGTAGAGGAAAAAACTACAACCCACCTTCTGTGTATATGTTCTACGTCAAAGGTTTTAGTGATCTATGGAGACTCGACTTAAGCAACATTATAAGTTTTGTTTCTGAGTCCAATTAGTTTCATGGCTTATTGGGTCACCATATCCTCATACGGCAAGGGTTGACACCGAAAAAGGCTCCCCTTCCTTCTATCCCATATCATGTAGGTCCCGGTGCTGGTAATTCGGTTCATTCTTTTGTGATATTACAATTGACATTCCTTTTTTGATTTCAAATAAAATTAAATCTTTATGACTTTGTCCTTATCTTAGGAATACTAAAAGGATTAAATAAATTGAACGCAATGAGATCGATGTATTTGCAAATACAAGTAGGTTCTGGTAGACTAAGGTGGTAAATTACATTCCAGAAAATTGGTTATGCCCAGAATTATGTGGACTCAGCAACCAAAACGATCGATTTTCCCAAAAAGAAAGCTTTAAACCAAAATACGATTCAACTTTGTAATGATGAGAGAAAAGTCACGAGCATTGGAATTTCGTTCCTGCTGGATTTTAAAATACACGAATTAATAATTAAGTCTATCTAAGCAAACTACATAGTCTTGCTAGGCCACATCTTTCTGGATATGACGCAGTTCGTCCACCTAGACCATTTAGGTTCGGCCTTTCTAAGAAAGATTGAGGAGTTGTTTACCTTAATTGCTTCAAGCGGGGTATCAACTAGTTCCGCAAGTGAGCAGTTGCCTCACTTCGACTGCGCTTCGTGATAGAGAGCAAGGTATGGTCAGACGAGTTTAATAACTTGATTGGCTTCTATCGGTGTGGTTTCAGGCCAGGAAGATCCACCAAATATAAATATTTAACTTGACAGGTCCTTACGGGAACCAGGGTTTATTTTCTCACAACCATTCATGCTGTGCGTGTTATGTTCTTATCACGCCTAGTCATTGGAGGTACGCTGTTGAAGCATAACACCTGCCATAAGATCAGTTGGGTCTCGACTGATAGGCAAAGAACATCCAACCAGATCGATCTCATTGCGATCAGTCGCCGCTTTAGAAATTATCTCCTGGACGTCCGAAACAGACGTGGAGCTGATATCGAAAAAGAACGAGATCGCCATCTTATGCTAGCTCATATACGCCTTCGTAGTGCATCGGTCAACAACAACCGATCAAACTTGTTGAACATCACCAGGTTCAATACCGATAGGCTTAAAGTCTCCCAAGTGCGCCAACAATTTAGGGACCACCTAGCCTTAGAAGCAGAAGCAATCAGCAGCTCAATGCAGCAGAGCATGGATGATCACTGAAATGTAGTGAAAAATGCTTTTGTGAGCGGAGCACACACCTATGTATGTCGGTTAAAGGCAGGCACACCATCGCACATGGCTTTTGGCAGACACCTGGAGACGGATCGATGAGCGTACAATAATAAAAGCTCGAATTGCAGCGGCCTCAGCAGTAGAGAGAACCGAGTTAGAAGCGCAGTACCGTATGAAGAAGAAAGAAGTGCAGCGTAGTGTGAGACGGAACAAACGTCAATATATCGACATACTGGCTTCTAGGGCTGAAGAAGCAGCGAGCAGGTGCGATAGTAGCATTGTTAACAGCATGTCTAGAAGAAGAGTGAAGAGTCTAGACGGTAACCTCCTGATTTCGGATGAGGATCAGCACAATAGATCGACAGAACATTTTGCTTCAGTGCTAAATCACTTAGACTGTGGCGATATAATCTCAAATCCGAATGAGTATTCCGAACCAATAAATTCCCGAATACGCACGGCACCTCCCAGCAAAACAGAAATTATGGCAGCAATCAAGTCCCTCAAGAAAAACAAAGCGGTGGGTATTGATGGCATCCCTACCGAACTGTTTCAAGCGGCGCCAAACACATCAGCAGATCTGCTACATCTGGGGATGGGGATGATCATTAAGCTTCCGAAAAAGGGAAATTTGATGGAATGCGGAAACTGGAGAGGTATATGTGTTCTTCCAGCTGTAGCCAAAATAATAGCAAAAATAATTCTGGACCGAATTAAAGAGCATTTAGATTATACTCTCGACGTCGAACAGGTATGCTTTCGCGCTGGATCCTCCTGCATCGACCACATAAACACCTTACGGATCATAATTGAACAATGCGTTGAGTGCAGGTCTCCGCAACATCTTTTGTTTATCGACTTCGAGAAGGCTTTCGATAGCTTGAATCGAGATCCTATATGGTTGGCCTTGTGCAGGAGAGGCATCCCGGAAAAACTTGTTGCTATAATCAAGGCTACATACGAGGGCGGTAGATGTCATGTCTTACACAACGGTAAGGTGTTAGAGGCATTTGATGTCCAAAGTAGAGTATGTCAAGGATGCATACTGTCACCACTATTGTTCTTGGTGGTTATCAGCGATGTACTGCGTGCAGCATTGACGGAAGGAAACAATGGAATTCGTTGGACTATGACATCTTACCTTAAACACCTCGACTACGCTGACGATGTTTGTCTACTTTCACATCGGATAATGGACCTTCATCTAATGGCCCATAATCTAGAAACTGAGGCAAACAAAGTGGGGCTCAAAATAAACACGGCCAAAACAAAAACAATCAGCACTTCCAACCCTAACGCTCAACTTAACTTTGCCGGACAGGAAGTCGAAAAAGTTGACAACTTTCTATATTTAGGAAGTGTGGTCTAGGCTAACCGCGGTGGCACCCAAATGGACGTATGCAGTAGAATCGGGAAGGCTAAAGCTGCGTTCGGTATGCTATCCACAATCTGGAAAAGTAATGTTATCAGCTTAAGAACCAAGCTGCAACTGTTCCGCTAACGTGGAAACGTTAGCGTTCCGCTCTAACGTGGAAACTGCTGTATGGGTGCAGTACCTGGAAGGTGGACACTATTAACACACGCAGGCTGCAAGTCTTCGTAAAAAAATGTTTAAGAATCATCTTGTGGATTTTTTGACCGAACCGGATCTCTGACGAACAGCTTTATATGAGAACGGGCCAAGAACCTATAAACATTACTATATGAAGGAGAAAGTGGCAATGGATTGGACACACCATACGGCCCGAAGACAACTCCATTGCGAAATACGCCATGCAGTGGAATCCGCTCACCCAAGCAGGCAAAATACTGGGATGCCCTAGGCAAACATGGGCAGAACAGCTGAGGAGGAATCAAGTTCTCTAGGAATGAGTTGGAGGCAGCTCAAACGCGTTGCAGAAGTACGAACAAGAGGGCGCGCAAGCGTGGTTGACGCCCTATGCCCACCGAGCGGTTAAAGGACCTAAGTAAGTAAGTAACGTCTTACACAATTGTTGGAAGCCTTGCTTGCTTGACATCTGGCCGAACGAGTTGAGACCGAACTATGTGTTTAAAAAAGAACTAGCCAATAAGTGGATAGTTTAAAAGGTAAGATTCAAAATTGATTAGGAAATGATATTGCTGCTGACTCCCAACCAGCTTTTATTTTAGATGGGCGCTAATTCGAATTAGTCCTATAATCAACGGCATCAACCTCACCCCAAGCTACATAAGTAGGCCCTTAGGTTGCATTTGAACAGGAATACGTTGCAACTAATCGTAGATTGTGTTAATAAAATCAGTGTAGCTCTTTACTCCTGTAAAAATGAAACTGATATCAGCTGAATACGAAAACGTAAACATCCATTACATATTGAATTTGTTCCATCCGATGGCTCTACATATTTTCAGCAAAAAGTGACTAGTATACCTATTCGCATGGAAGCGTTCTCCAAGTGAAACTTTCAAGTTGACCTTGATATTAGAGTACATACATTGGTAATTGGTATCATTCAGGGGCACTGACCTATAGGTAGTCAGTCTCAAAAGTTAGATTTCTCCCCAAAAACTTGTGCAAAAGTGGCAAACACAAGGAGACTCAAGAGAAGATGGAAGACCTCCTTTGCACCTTTTTCTATCAAAAGAAGAATGCCTCTTCCTTGGTAACCTGGTGAACACTGCATCATCCAGTATATAGATATGGACCGTCTTTAGCCAATAAGTGTGTTTCGCCTAACCAAACTTTTTGAAAAATTCCCATTTGCATGAGGCGCTTTTAATTTATTACACACTACTGAGCATCGGAGTTTCAATTGAATTCACCATTCAGTCACCAGAAAGAGCTGTTGCTCTTTTTTGTATCTGGCATGTTGCATTACATGTATGCGTGCATGAATTTATAATATAGCCGTAAGCTAGGTACACTGAGTTGGTCTAACTTTTCAACCCCTGGCTGGATGCAAGTACATTCATTTTAGCTTAGAATTGATGCAAACACGACAAGTCTATTTTCATTTACCCAAAAACTGGTGCCGTGCACAAAAGTTCCAAAAGTTTATATAAATTTAAGAGGAATTCATACATTAACGTACGCACACATGTATGTAGTATTTTCGAAATTTTATGTATTTACCTGTAGGTACTGGCTGCACAAGTGGTATCCAGTTACAGACGAATGAAATGCATGACTGGGTAGAAAGTTTTCTTTTGGTGCACGCTCTGTATAGGACATGGTTTCCGGAATAAAGGAAGCTCTTGAACTTGAGACTGGAGTTACGTGCCCCCATGTGACTGTTGTAAACTTTACGTGTACCTTTCTTTTTTTGTGGGCAGACCAGTATGCTCCTTTGAATTGTGTAATTGCAATCGGTTGGACATGCAATCAGAAACTTTTTGTTGCTTAAGTGATTGCTGAGTCGGTGCGGTGGGTTGGGTCATGTAATTCTATGGACTATTCAGATACATTTAAGAATGAAACGAAGGTAAATATAATGACTCAGGGGAAAAGTAAAAATGTTTTCTGCTGCTGCATGCGGTCGTGATTGATTCAATAAAAGAAATTTATTTCGAACTCTGTTAATGAAATCATACCTGAGGAATGTTTTATTTTAGGTATTGTATCTTTTTTTAAATAATTTAAAGTTAGAAGAGAAGAAGTGGAAAGGAGGATTCAGGTTTGTTTAGGTAGGTTGAAACCTTCACAGTGATAGAAAAATCTCTCCACATCCTCGACATAGGTATTCCTTCGATAGGATTAGTTCTAGTTCTACCTATGAGGGTAGAACGGGATTCTCTATTCTTCTGCAAAAGCCGTTTTTTTTTGTCAGGGTAATACCATACACTTCAAATGTCTATGGAAGATCGTATGTTGTTTGCCCCTCATATGGCGTTAATACCTGCTTCAAACTTCAGTGGGCAAGGCGGGATGTTTCCGAGGTCTCGGCTTGTTTTCATATAAACTTCCAACCTCTTTTAATTCATTGGCCTTTTCATTACCTGGTATACCTTTACCACACTACAGAGACTAAGAAAAGAAACCAGAAAACTTCTGAATCGGTTACTTAAGACAAATTTAGATGGAGACTGGGACCTTTTCCGATCCAAACAAAAAGAATATAAGAAGTTAATTCTGACGGTACCTACACTGAGACGAAAGCGGAGACTTTTAGTCTTCTGCTGGAGACTTTGCGTGTCTGGCACTGGCATATATTCCTGCACCTTGGCGTTCGAGTGGCTTTTATACCAAAAATTGATAGAGATGACTACTCCCTCGCTAAGAGTTTCTGGCCTATAGGTCTGTCTTCCTTTTGCTGAAAAGCTTGGAGAGACTAGTCGAGATTCACGTGCGCAAGTCTGCACTGAGGATGCACCCTCTATCGGAGCGCGGAAAATCCTGAGAGACTGTGCTTCAAAATGTATTTGCTAGAATTTAATGCGCGCTCGATAGGAAAGAATACGTAATGGGCGTTTTCATCGACATAGAGGGCGCCTTCGACAATGCTACTTTTAGCTGCCTGTGTGACTCTGCTAGACAACACGGGGTAGATGAGACATTGGTGTTGTGGATTAGGGCAATGGTGATGAATAGAACTTTGGTTGTAAATGCGGACTGTGGCCGCCATGTTATGGCAGGTGTAAACAGAGGCTGCCCTCAAGGTGGCGTTCTGTCTCCACTGCTTTGGTGCATGGTAGTTGACCCTCTGTTGCATACTCTCAATAGTTCAAACGTCTACGTTCAGGCATACGCGGATGATGTTACCATACTTTCTGTCGGGTCATGCCTACAGGCTGTCTGTGCTAACGCGCAGATAGCCTTAGACTTGGTCGATGAATGGTGCACTAGGAATGGGCTTTCGGTCAATCCTTTGAAAACTGAGGTTGTTCTCTTTACGAGAAGGAGGATTGTGACCGGTCTGACTCAGCCAGTGCTAAAAGGCGTCACTATCCAGATCTCCGATGAAGCGAAATATCTGGGAGTGATCCTGGATAAGAAACTTCTTTGGGCAAAGCATGTCATGTGGAAGACATCCAAAGCGCTCTCAGTTTTCTGGCAGTGTAAAGGTGCTTTTGGCAAGACATGGGGCTTATCACCGAAAAAGGTCCTCTGGATCTATACGGCTATGGTAAGTCCTTTTCTAGCTTATGCGTCGGTTGTTTGATGGAGAGGGCTTTCGCGTAAGTATTTGACTGCCTTCTGCACCAAACTTTAAAGAACGGCCTGTCTCGGCTGCACGGGAGCTCTCCCGAGTACGCCTGGCTCTGCTCTAGATGCTCTGCTTGATTTAGCTCCACTTGATACTTTTATCATGGGCTGTACTATCAAAGTAATCTATCGTCTTAGACGGGGTGGCTTTTGGTATCATTCGCACTGGAGTTTCGATGTCCTTGCTCGACACTTATCCTACGACCCTAGTTCCATGGATATGCTGTCTGATGCAATGACACCGGAACTTCGGTTTCCTTGCGTTCAGGACTGGCTTCGGCCAGAATCTGAGCCTGGACTGGGCTGTAGTCAAATCTTCACGGATGGCTCCAAAACTAGTCAAGGGGCCGGTGCTGGTGTCTTCTTGGAGACCGACAACACTAGACTTCACTATTCGTTAGGCAAGCATACCTCTGTTTTCCAAGCCGAGATCTATCTGCGACTCTTGTGGAAAAGCGACGATACTTCGGATCATTTCCTTATTAATTCCTTTATTGCCCTGCATTTGCTCGGATCAGGTGGCAGATCTTCGGCGTTGATGTGGTGAGTGCTGATACTGTAAGCTCCTTATCACTAAAGTACATTCTCGGCTTTCTCCGAAAGTCGAAGAAATTCCAGTAAAATGGGTAATACTGGATATTGCTTCCTGGTAATGCAATGGACCAGTTGTGTCTGAGTGGTCCATTGGAGTGTTTCCTAACCCGACAAAAAAAAAAAATATCTTTACGACCACGAACCCAGCAGAACGTAACCTTGTGCTGTATTCCAAGAACTTTTAGCTCCTCTCGACAGGACTTCATAAACTTAGATTTGAGTTCAATCACAAAAATGCTGGCTGTCAAAAACAAAATCCACCTTCTTGTGGTATTGCCTCCAACGCAGTCTCACGGGTGGCATTTGTCACTACTAGGACCTCTTCGCTTGGAAAACACTGCTGTGGTTCGGGAGGAGAACTGATTTTGATAAACCCAGCGGTTTGGAAAAGATATCTGAGGCTACGCCTGTATCCATCTCTAATCCATCTGCGTAGACAGATATGGATTAGCTGACCGCTTTTTCATTCTTCCCTGCCAGCGAATGTGCTTGTAGTTGAAGTGCGCTGTTGGTGGCTTCTTAGTTCCTCGGCTGAAGATTGGGTAACCAACCCCTTTGAAAGGTCATTGGCAGTAGCAAACGAGAGAGGGGAATGAGTGTTTTTTCACAAAGACACTACCTCTTGATCCGGCAGCCGGCAGCAGACGAATTCTCTAGATAGATTCAACAGTGGCGTCCACTGCGATAGGATGGGCCGGATAAAAACAGGATGAAAACTGTGATATCTATTACGGTGATTGCTATAGAGACCAGAAGCAGCGCCTATTCGGATTTCATTTTTAACGTGCTAATGTCCGGTCCTGTCACTTTTTCCTCCAACTTGCTTTGGGCTGTTTTCCAGTCTCGTAGTTTACGTCCTGGTAAAATACATACACAATTTCATAATTTTAACTTTAAATATATGTCCACAAACCAACAACAATGGCCAGGATAGTACCCACTGACAAACAGTTTTGTCACAATACATATCATTATCCTCTCTTGTGGTGAACACATTTTTACAGCAACATCGATCTGTTACTGATGCAGTGAACCTCAAAAGAATTCCTAATTAATAAAAAGATATTTCAGAAAATTTAAATGAAATTCATGTGCACACCGAATCTCTTTGGTGTACATCACTTGTAATTAAAATCCACAAAGCTTCGGCGATTGCCATCATATCGCTGCCAGCGAGTATGAGTATTAATATTAACGCGATGCTGTATTTTAGTAGCTTTATATGCGAAGGACGATGTTCACATACCATCAACGTGTTGTATTATTGAAAACGTTGAAATTCGCCTACGGCACTGTTATAACCTTGTCGCATACTGCTTGATATATTAAATATTTTAAATTGCATTATCACCGTCATCGACATGGTATGCTTGACATACAATATCTTTAGGGTTTACTATCATACATTTTTTTCCGTAGATACGCATATTTTCATAGTATTGGTTCTAACATAAATTTATGAGTAGTTTTTCTGAGGTTAAACAATACCTACACGTAGATACTTAAATATTTCACCTACATATTATGTATGTACATATATTACATACATTATATTATAATGTGCTTTTATTGAACATAGAAAGGAACCGTTTTGGAAGGTTTAATTCGACCCTATTTAAAAGCAAAGAGTTTTCTTCATCAGTAATCACACTTAGGTCCTTATGGAATCATTGTGATGGCCACTCGAGGGTTCGTCCCCTATTCTTACAGTGACCATCCGTTCTATATAATACAGAACATTAGTGTATTTGAAGACTTTGTTCTGTATGATGTTCTGTATTTTAGCATGTGTTCTATATTTCTACTGTATTCCATAATAACTTCTTGAATTTAAAGTGAAATATTAATACGAACAAATAATAAAGAAAAAATATAAAGCAAAACAAAAAATTAATGCAAACGGCAACTGCATAAACTGAACACACCCTCTGTCAATAGGGCTGATTCCTTTTGGACATCTGACAGCCAGAAACGCGCGAATAATGATGAAATCAGTTGTCACATGAAATTTGGTAAGGAAATACCAAACACGTATAGGTTGCCGGTTGTATTTGTCCTTGTAAAACAGCTTGGGTTCAATTAATTTTTATTTTTGCTGTTCTGTATTTTGATTTCAAAAATATGGTCACCGTCTATCCTACACTGGATTCCTTCATTATTGCTTATAGGTGAATAGAGTCTTCACCATCATGTTGTCCTCAGAAACCTGAGATAGTGAGACATCAGATATATATTATACATACTTATGTACATATAGTATCTTGTAAGTCGTGAAAGTAATATCTTACTAGTGTACTGTTCCGTAAGTGGCATAGGGCTGTGACAGAGGAAGTAAGGTGTATCCTCGTGAGCCTCTTTATCATCGCAGCCCTTGTCATCGTTAAATTTAAGTATAATTGTGTTATTCGTTGTAAGATTAAGGCCAAGGAGTGCACCTTCCAATAGAGGCAATTATTTCCTGTCATTTTGTAGGAATTCGTTGGTTCTGGTATTGTCTATCGTGGTCAGAGTTTCATTGCTATATCACAGGTGCTAAGCGAGTTTCACCTATTGTCGGCTGGCAATAGGAGCTAACATTTAAATCGGTTCCTGTGGTTACAGAGTGGAGGCTTAATCCATCGAAGTGCTCGATTTTGAATCATTGCAAACCATTTTCTTGCATGTCCATCAGGTATTTTATTTCCTTTTACATCGTTGTGACCAAAGACCCAGCAGAGGCTAATATTGTGCTGTGAGTCAAGAACCGGTAGTCCTTCGCTTAAGCGTCCAACTACCTTAGGCCTGATTTTGGTAGCAAAAATTGCTTTAATGTCTCCCTAATTGTCAATAAATATGATGATAACATCTCGTGCTATTGCCATCCGTACTGGGTGCCTTTGTCACTTACAGGACTTCCTATTGCAAAAGACACTGCTGTAGTCAGTAAAACCGATTGAGTTGTGTATGTTTAGTTCGTCGGGGAATAAATCGGCCACCGTTTATGTATCCAGCTTCCACTCGTCTGTGTAGATGAATATGGACTTGGCCTTTGCCCTTGGCCTTCTTTTTATCTTTTATTTTATTATCATCAATTAGAGAACAGTTCCTCTAATAGACTAATAAAAATACAAAAATGTTCACGAAAAAGGAAAAAGCCGCGAAGGTGACGTGACAGCGAATAAAATCAAGCATAGACAGTAAATACAGGACATTGAACATGACTATGGTTAAATCTCTAACAAACATTACTGAGAAGTACTTATGACGACTTTAAGACTATTGATATTAATTAAGGCCCTCATGGTTACATACGCAGGTGTCTCGATTTGCCAATTCAGTTTATATACATATAACAAATCTATCTTTCGATTTTCAAGGAATGTAAGTCATAAGATGGATTCCAAATGGTGCAACAGTATTCCAAGTGGGATCGGACAAGTGATGTATACAAGGTTTTCAAAGTATTAGGATCTCTCGAGTTTCTTTTAATAAAGCCCAGCATTGAATTGGCTTTGCAAACGATATAGTCAATGTGCGCGGTAAACGTAAGACGGGAATCAATAATAATGCCCAAATCTTTTTTCGAAGTCACTCTCACAAGACCATTAACTTTAATAGAGTAATTGTACTCAATAGGTGAATTAGACCATAAAAGTGTGAAGCATTGGCATTTCGAAATATTAAGAAATAGATTATTTTTCTCACACCATTCGTCGACTGCAGAGATGTCCTCTTGCAGAAGGTTCCAATCGAGATCGGATTTAACTGATCGATACACTTTGAGGTCATCTGCAAACAAAAGACAACCAGAATGCCTAATTACTAGTGGAAGATCATTAATGAACAATAAAAATAGTAAAGGGCTAAGGTGACTACCTTGCGGAACACCTGACGTTATTCTAATAGGCTTCGAAAGAGAATCATTAGTTTTTACAAATTGTACCCGATTGAACAGATAAGATTCAATCCACCAGAACAGATTTGAATGAACTCCTAGACATGACAATTCACGGATCAAGGTGTTATGATCAACGCGGTCAAAGGCCTTGGCGAAATCAGTGAATATCACATCAGTCTGCAAACCTTTTTCAAAATTTTACTGAATTACAAAAAATAGCTAAATTTGTGATGTGGATCTACCCTGCATGAATCCATGTTGGTAATCAGATAATTTATTTTTGACGAGAAAAGAAATCTTATTGTAAATTATTTTTTCAAACAACTTTGGAACACAAGTTAATTTTCAAATTGGACGATAATTGCAGATATTTTGCTTAGGGCCTGTTTTTTGAATAGAAACAATATAAGAGGTTTTCCAAGCATTTAAAAAGTATCCACAATCAATAGACTTTCTGAAGATGAGGTAGAGAGTTATTGATAAGGACTTTGATAATTTTTTTAAAAATATCGGTGCTCATGTGCCTCACACTTTATACTTTTAAGACCATTAAGAGCACATTCAACATCAAATTTGTCAAATTGTATATCTCCAAGATCACAAATGGGTTGAATACCATTTAAACCGACTGAACAGTCCAAAGAGAATAAACGGAACTAAAGTAATCGGCAAAAAAATTGCAAATATGTATGTAGTTTCAGTAACATCAGAAAATACATGAAACTCGGGAGACCATTTGTATTTCTCTTAGAATTAATGAAATTCCAAAAATACTTGCTATTATTTTTTAATTTGGATTCTGTAGTAATTACATATGATCGATACAAAAATCTGTATAATAACTCAAATTCACGTTGACAAGTCAAATACCACGATTTGTACATAATATTTGCTTTGCCTTCTCTGAAACACTTGTACGCTTTGTTCTTTTTATTTTTAAGGTTCGAGAGTCTTTTCTTAAACCAGGGTGGGTGAGAGGTAAGCTCACTTAACTTCTTCGGAACAAGCAAGTGCTTACTGCATCAAAGTTAGCTCTGTTATAACTATAATACAACTTCTGACTGCAAACAGGTTTCTGGTAAAGAAATATTGAAAACTCAGCTACAAGGAAAACGATTTTGTATTTTTTGTTATTAAAAACAAGAAAAACAAAATTAAATCAGACTTCATTTCGAAATAAATATTAAACGTAATAAAAAACAGACTAGTAAAAATGAATTCATAGCATACTAAAAAATAAATAAAAATTAACAAACATTATGAAAAAGAATATTGAGGGATGGATAATTATGTACATTATTTGTATATTTTGTTATCAAAAAAAGAGAAATGTTCCTTGGTGGGTTTAAAATTTAAGCACTTTATATTTCTTTTCTTGAGCCCTGATCTTATAAAGCAGATAGCGTTTAAGCAAGATCCACCTAACACCGTGTCTGCACAAGACATATTTATGTCAGACTTAATGTCTGACTTTATTTCAGAAATTTTTATTTTGCCACTGGGTGGGCAAATTCTGTCAAGACATTTCATTTACAACCATGTCGCATAAGCGTAAGCAACAACTAATTCTTGCCTTGAGGGCTTTAAATTAAGTTAAAAAATTAGAAAAAATTAGGAAGATAAAGAAGGCATCGTGTTTGCTCGATATTTTCGTGAAATTCGGCAATCAGCCATGTTTTCTTTGTAGTAAAGCTTAAATTGACAGTCAATGTCAAATTTGTTTCAGGGTTTATATCCGCAGAGATGGCAAGAAATATGGCAAGGCATAGATGTCTTGCCATAAATATTTTAGGAAATTCGGGGGTCTCCATTGGAAATTTTAATGGCATGAAATATTTATTGCAATGAATTATTGCTCGTGGAGACAAGGACTAATTGATTTCTTCTTTTTGTTTTTACGTCGGTTGCAACAGAAAATAAGCGCTCATCGTTGGCATTTGAATGTCGAAATGTGAGTGCAGTGCCAACACACTAAAACCCGCAAATGGGCGGGGCCTAATCCTCTCATCCGTTCCTATCGGTGAATACATGTATTGAGAGATTTGAAGTTTAATTAGCTCATCTATGGGTCCTAACAATAGCTCATGTAATTTTGCATTAGTGTTGAATAAGTCTATGTCAAAATCTGAAGTTTAACGAGGTGAGTTTTTATTTTGCCACATTTGTGCCATAAATTTGTTTTATTTTTGTTATCCATTTATTTGTTAGCTACTAATTTATTGGTGCCACTCGAATCTAAAGATGTAATTATAGAAAATAATTTTATTTGTCATAATAAGTTGTAATACTCTTAATTTTTCGTTTCAGTACATCGCAGGCAGTAGTTCATCTTTGCTTCTGTTGGTACAGATTCTGTGAGCACTAAACGGTGAGCAGTTTTACGCATTAACATTTTCTTCTAAATTGATATAGATATCTAGGGGCAGCAGAAGAAACGTAACACAGTTCAGCGCAAATCTTCATCTCAACAATAGTCATCAAACCCTGTTATGGAATCGATCAGGGTAGCGAAGATTGCAGAAACCGCCAGATGGCGAGAGGCAACGGTGACCCGGATCTTGACGACGTGATCGTGGTGATAGATTACCTTTTGAGTTCAATAATGCCAATTATTATTTCTTTCAGCATATAAATGATTTTCCCAACATACATGCATACAGTCGATATTCCGTCAAGCAGCCATCAGGAAATTTTACCAGTAGTCCTATTGCACCAGACTAGAAAAATAAAAAGTGTTACAAATATGTAACAAAAAAAAGTTTATTTGTATAAACATAGATATGTGGTATGTAAACGTAGATGTATGTAAAATGTATGTACATATTAAATGAAAAATTAATAAAAAAATAACAAAGTAAAAGAACAATGAAGTAACAATTTGTACAAGGTATAATAATACAATTAATAAATATTTATAAATGCGAGACTGTGAGAATTTTGTGTTGAAAATTTGGTTGGTCCATTTCTCTATTGATAACACTACTCAACAAATTTTAAACTTTTAAAATTATCTGAGATCTTACCGTGTGATTACTGTTTCCTATTATTACCCTAATCCGAATATATAACCAAAAATTTTCCATCACATTCCAATTACGAGATAAAACGCCAAATCAAAAACCATGATTTTCCTACAAACTTAAGTATTTACTTTCATTTTTATTGATTTTTTGTTTGAAATGGTGATGTTTTTTTGGAGTGACTGGCTTTCCTCTTATACTGGGATTCAGGGGTATCCCTTACGAGACTCCAACAGAAGTCTGCTAGCATATTAGGCTCCCATCTTCCTTGGTAACGCTTCTCAATTGCAGCAACATCTTGATGAAAGCGTTCTCCTTGTTCATCGCTAACCGCACCCATATTTTCGGGAAAAAAATCCAAATGAGAGTGAAGAAAATGCAGCTTTAACGACATATTGCATCCCATTTTATAGTAGCAGTCCAGCATCACTCTTATTTTTTCACAATAGTCGGCAGATTTATTGTTTCCAAGAAAGTTTTTGGTCACGTCAATAAAAGCGTACCATGCTTCTTTTTCAATCGGGCTTAGAGTAGATGTGACAGATAAATCTTCAATCAGTTTCTTAATGTCTGGACCTACAAATACGCCTTCCTTAATTTTTGCCTCACTAAGCTTGGGGAACTTTTGCTTGAGAAATTTGAAAGCAGGGCCGTCTTTGTTTAAGCGTTTTACAAAATTTTTGATGAGTCCTAATTTGATATGTAGCGGTGGTAAAATAATTTTATTTGAATCAACTAAAGGTTTATTTTTAACATTTTTTTGTCCCGGTACGAAAGAGTGGCGTAGCGGCCAATATTCTCTTAAAAAATGTTCCGATCGTGCTCGACTGTCCCACTCGCAAAGAAAGCAACAATATTTTGTATAGCCGGTCTGCAGGCCAGTTAAGAGAGAAACCACTTTAAGATCTACACAAATCAGCCATTTATGCAGTTCATAATTAATTTTTTCTAATATGAGTTTCATGACATCATAAGTCTCTTTCAAATGAGCACTATAGGCAAGCGGTAAAGATGGGAGCTTATTTCCATTATGGAGTAAAACGGCTTATAAACTTGTTTTCGAAGAATCAATAAACAATCTCCATTCATTAGCATCATAATCATGACCAAGTTGACGCATTAAACCATTCACATCATTGCAAAAAACTAAACCATCTTGCTTGGAAAAATGTGGAACAAATGAACTATGTCTTTTCCGATATAAAGTAACCTTCACATCTGGCTCGCACAGCTTCCATTGCTGTAATCTTGAACTAAGTAATTCTGCTTTCTCGATGGATAAGTTTAAATCCCTTACCAGGTCATTGAGCCTTGTTTGATTGATTAAGAGTGGTCCTGCATTGACCTGTACAAAATCCTGATCATTGCAATCTTCACAGTCTGTTGAACTAGAATTTAGTGAACTTTGGGTTAAACCAGAACATTGTACTGAGTATTCAGGTACAGGTAGATTGTCGGAATGTGGTTTAGGTTTTATAACTGATGATACATCTGCATACTGAATACGTCGTTTAGATTTTTCTGAAAATCCTTTTAGTGGAGTTAAACAGAAATAGCAATCCACAGCATGATTCGTTGGTTCAGTCCAAATCGTTGGCGAGCCAAACGGCATTTTATCGATGTTTCCATTGCGCCACCCGTTCAGATATGTATAACACCTTAAACAGCTAACTTTAGGAACCCACGACTTATCCTGATTTCTAATTTCACGGTTAAAATAAGCATGATACAATTTTTTAATCAACTCCGAAAGTGTTTTTTTTTTCGATTTTGGCGTAAACTCACCGCAAATATAGCAAAATAAATTGGGACTGTTAACACACACGCGTGACATTTTAAAGAACACCAAATAAAGTAACGGGAAAACAAAGTTTTGTTGGAAATGCAGTTATATTGTGGGTCTACCTATGATTTTAAACCTGAACGCGTGTAAAAACAATAAATGTGGAATTTCTCTACTTCTAGATGTGATAGGAAGTTAAAATGCATACAGATATTTATTATTAGTCAACCTGATTATGGAACATTATATACCGAATCAGATAATTTTTTAGTGTTGAGTAGTGTAATTTTTAGGGCGAAATGAATTCGCGCTCTAATGAAATATTTCACCACAAAATGTTTTTCTAAATTCTCACAACAGGCAGGCGTAGGAGGGAATGGACTTATGCATTTCCAAAAGATGTTGTGCAGTACCTCTCATGTTGGAATTTTGAGAAAACGTCTTACACAATGCATCCTCGAGATTCCGAATGTAGTCGCCAAAGTCTTTCGGTGGTGCTACTAAGTTACAGTTTTCATATTGCTTGAGGAATGTAAAATATAAGCCCTCAGACGGATCGCATATGGCTAAAGTTGGTAATGGCAGGTTACAGGCATGACTTTCATAGCACTTTCGGAAAAGCCAACCGCAAACATATGTGAAACTGTTTTCTTTCATCAAATCAACAGCACTAATGTTATTAGAAAGGTTTATCTCGATATTACTCGTCACACTTTCCCTCGCTGTTTGCAGCCGCTCGGTGTTTTTAACCAAATCGTGACTTTGTAAAGCCTCAATTTGGTGAGTCTCTTTGAGGTATTGAATACCCCAGAGCTTCTAGAATGCACCTGCGAATTGCGAACAAGTTGGACGTCTGTTATTTCCCCCGGAACTTTTAATCTCTCCGAAAAATTGTTCCAAACAATCCTGGTTCAAATGCCTAGTGAGTATATACTCAAATTGGCATTGCGTAGGTGTTGCCACAGCGAAAATAAAGAAAATATGTTAAGCAACCAGCCTTTTATATAATAAAATTTGCTGGTTATATCTTTACCCTCAGGATCAAGAACTTTCATGGAAACCAAAAATTTCCTCGCCTTGCCTAAGAACTCTTCTTGCATTTCGTTTTGTGAAAATGCTATTATTTTTAACTCTTGGGGCTGTCTAATGGTTGAGGTATTGAAAAGGTCAAACAATTTATTGAAAAATAGTGCAAATTCCGCGGTGGCATCTACTGTTTCGGAGCCATGACCAGGCTTTTTGTACGTTAAAAATTTTCATTTTCTGAAAGTTGTTTGGCCGAATATGCGCCTCCGTCAGTTTCGAAGCAAATTTATACTGGTTTTTAGAGTCAACGTTATAAAATCTCACAATGCCGCTCCAAGCAGCTGTCTTCCGCTCATTGTACACAATGTTGTACTTTAAGAAGCAATTTCGAGTGCTCTTCAATAGGTGCGGAACATCGTACATATAAAAAATTCTTTGGTTATTCACCAGGAAATATGACTTAGCCGTACTGATTTCCAAAATGCGGACTAGGCCTCTGAAATTGGAGCCTTGGTCGGCAACAAAATGCACAGGAATGATTTTACTCTCCTGTAGAGCTTGTATGGTTTTCAAATGGATATTCTTTATTTTAGAGGGAGCGCAACTGGTACGCACAAAGTAATAAACGATAGGATGTTTCCACCTCCTTGGAAACTTCTTTTCCTTCTTTTATTTTTTTCTCTGTCTGTAATTTAAGGAGTTCATTGTTTAGGAACGCAATCTCAGTCTTTGCTTTGCACTATTTCAGCAATTTCTTCGTTCTTTTTTATTAATTTTTCACGTATTTGATCTAAAAGAACTTTGTATTTGTGATTGGTGTTGTTTTTTATTATATATATTTAGTTTTTATTTTTATTTTTTTTTATGTATCTGGTTCCATTAGTTCTTGCTCCATATCAGAGTATGTTCGCTCCTCTATAGAACTAGGGGACGGTTGATGAGGATATTCAGATTCTGAGTCTGAATCAGGGAAAAAGGGGTAGTATAAAGGTTTATATTCCTTGTTGGCCGGAGTATGTCTTAAGATATAGGTGGGGTATAGCTCGAGATTGAAATCTTCTGTGCTAATACCGCAACTAATGGAGTCTCCAAAGTGGACCATCCTCGAGGTCGGACCGATCCTTTTACCGTTGATGTAGGTTCCGTTGGATAGTTCACAGTCCTTTATAAATACTGTATTGTCGTCCGGGCTTACATGCATTATCGCATGTATTATGGAGACCAATGTGCTGGGGATGCTTATCCTATTGGGGTAACCATTGCCGATCTTTGACATGCCGGTTTGTAAAGGGATCGTCCTACTTGAGACTATGTTGAAGAGGCACCATTTCGAATTTGGGGTATAGTCTATACTTTCCATCCCTTGTGACCTCGTATGAACCTTCCCAAAGGGCTGATAACGTATTTTTCCTCGTTTGGTTTTTATAAAACGTTTTGTCGCCTATGTTGTATTTTATAGGCTCGGTTCCATGGTCGTAATGAGTTTTTGATTTCTCTTTGTTTTTTATTAGAATGTTTTTAGCGGCCTGCTCTTAGCTCGTTTACGTAGTTACCGTTGTTGTACGAGAACTGAGCAGGAAAACCGTATAATAATTCGTACGGGCTGAATGCTGTGCTGCTATGAGGTGTGGTATTGTAAACGAACATTGAGTAAGGAAACCAAGTGTCCCAAGTAAGTGAATCTTGGTTAACGTAATGTCTAAGATACTCGGCTAAAGTTCGATGGCTACGCTCAAGTGCGCCATTTGTTTGAGGATGATATGGAGTTGTTTGAATTTTCTTTACTTTGAGAAGTTTACATACTTCTTTAAAGAAAATTAATTCCTTGGTCAGTGAGAATAGAATCGGGAATTTCAAATCGGCATATTAGTCGTTCAACTAATATTCGTGCTATTGTTGAGGCTTCTGCATTTGGAATAGGGAAGGCCTCTGTGAACTTAGTAAGGTCGTCTTGAAATGTCCGAATGTATTTATTACTATCGTGACTAGGTGGTAATGGACCTACTATATCTAATGCCACTCGTTCGAAAGGGCTTGAACTGGTTGTAGTAATTCTCATAGGTATGCGATGAGTTTTACTAAGTTTGTTTCTCTGACAAGATTCACATTTCGAGATGAAGTTTTTAACGTCTTTTATTAAATTTGGCCAAGAGTATTTTCGCTTTATTCGTTTTATTATGCGAGCGATGCCCTGATGGCCTCCGAATGGGGAGTAATGGAAATCTTTTAATACTTTTTCGATTTCGGAGCGGTCTTCTAGATAAATTCTTGAGTCAGAGTAAAGAAATATTCTTATGTTTGTATCGGAAAAAATTTCGGTTAAGATTGTTTTTAAATCTTTATAGGAGTTTAAATAGTTTGGAATGGAAACGCCTATGCTGTCAGTTTGTTTAGGCAAAAATTTGGTTTTTATGGTTTCTAATATTTGGAGTATTTTCTGTTTGCTACCTCCTTGTTGAATAGGCAAGGGTAGGATAGCGATAATGTACGTAGTATTTTTTGTCTGATATTACTTTATTTCTTCGAGGTTTGGTCTATTATAATTTTTTAACTTTTTGATTACTACTTCTTCCTTAGTTTCTTCAGGTGCCAGCAAGAAAATCTGAAATTTTTCGGATTTATTTTGAATTGCGATTGACTCGAATTTTTCTATGAGAGTATAGGTTAGAGAGTTGGACGTAGATACTTGTTCATTCTTTGTTTCATTTATCTCTTCTTGGGTTTGCGATGCTTTGGCTTGATTTGTGGTAGTGACGAGTACGGTGTTTGGGGTTTTTTCTGTTTCTGGATTTATTCGACTTAATGCGTCTGCATTAGCGTTACATTTACCGGTTTTATACTTTATTTCATAGTCGTATTCTTCCAATGCTATTCGCCAGCGAGCTAATCTGGAGGTGGGATCTTTGAGATTTAATAACCATTAATGTGGCCTGTGGTCAGTGGGGATAATGAAGTTTCCTCCATAAACATAAGGCCGAAATTGTTTTACAGCGAAGATTATTGCTAACAATTCCTTTTCGGTAGTCGAGTAACGAGTTTCTGTTGAATTCAGCGTTCGACTAACGTAGTACACTGGTTTGTCCTCGCCTATTTTTCCTTGGGACAATACCGCACCCATTGCGTAATCACTCGCGTCGGTGGTGATTAGGAAACTTTCCTCGAAATTGGGATAAATTAAAATTGGTGCACTGATGAGTTTGTCTTTTAATTTAGTGAAGGATTCCTCACAAAGTACGTCCCACTTGAAATCTTTATCTTTCTTTAGTAGGTTAGTAAGTGGTTTTGCTATTAGCGCGAAATTTGGGATAAACCTGCGATAATAACCTACAAAGCCTAGAAATGCCTTTATATCCTTTGCCTTTCTCACTTGTCGATGTATTTCTTTCTTGCTTGTTTCTGGTAGCCTATATGGTAGGTTTTCCCGTTTCAGTCACAATTTTATGCGTTGCTGCATTTGTGAACGTTAGATTGTCACCTGATAGGAAGAATAGATCATTAAATTCTCGACATATTTCCATTATTGAAACCCGTTCCTCATCGTTGCAGTGTTCTATGTCCAATAGTTTTTCTAGGTTTTCTAACCTTTTGTGTATTGGATCTTTTTCAGGGTGTGTTTCGATGAGATCGAATTCCTCTAGATAGTCCAGATCTAAATTTAAATCTTTTTTGTTTATTCTAGAACTTTCTTCATTTATATTCAGCAACAGTATTTTTGTGCGGTCTTCATGTGATTTTCCTTTCGAAGCGGCCAAAAAGACCCTAGGAGAGACCTGTTTCTGGTGTTGTGAACCAGTTGAGAGATTTTCTGGCATTTGCAGCGGTTTTGATAAATGTTATATCCGTACCTTTTCCCATGGTTGGATCAAACTGGTGTTCTCGCTAGTGGACCACCCAAGGTAAGGTACATATGGTCCTCGGGAATTTTCGGGGTCTCTTATACCTTCTGGTATTAGAACAACTACGTGAAGAGTTGATCAAGTAAGGGTTAGTTAATAATCTCCTCTTAATCTCATCCTTAATGAGATTAATAGAGCTCAATCCTCGAGGTAAATTTAAAGATGTGGGATCCTCTAAAAGTTTTGGGAAATGTTTAGGTATATAAGATAATATGTCTGGATGACTAATACTCATTGCAAGTGTTCGAATCTCATAGTCTTTAGTGCTTAAGGCGATTACCCTCCAAAACGCTAAACTTTCCGTAACAGGATCTGGGAACATTCGGAGGTGGAACCGACTGAGGGACATCCCAGAAAATCCTCCTAATGAAGGATCCAAATATATCAATCCAATTCTGAATAGCCTATTAGAAAATGCTTCCTTATTTTTCATTAAGAGTCCAGGATTACATCTTAGTGCAGGATTGTGGTAACGTAAGGTATTAATCACGAAATTCGACATCCAGTTATACTGGACCATAGCATTTATTGGGCTCTTTTGTGGATAATACATTGCCCATGGATGGTTACTGATCATTTGTTGTGCAGTTGATTCTGGAGTATCTCTTTTCCTCTAAACAAGTTATATTTCCGCGGAAGATTATCACTTTACCATAAAGTAATAAGTCTGCTGATTGCAACGTTTCATCCTCATTAATTATTAAGCCTATTCTAGTTGCTGCTTTTCTAATGGCTGAAATAATTATGTTATTATTTTCCTTGATGTCATTTAGATGTGGTTTGAGATCTCCTTCAGACATATGTATGTATAAGGATTAATTTGATAGAAAGTACACACGACTTGATTGTCCCCCTGAGCTAGGATTTGGACCTGAGTGTTTCGTATTTTGCTCTCTCTTTCTATAGCCAATAAATTAACGACACTCCATCCTTTTTGCCGAAGTCCCTCTAGTCCACCTAACTGGGCTTGCCAACAAACTCGTATATCTTCATATTTGTTCTTAACTAATCCATCAGTGACAACCATGAGATCTGGCCTATCCCGATAATAGATCAGAGACTTTTCGAAAAATTCGTGTGTTCTCAAGAATAGATTGTCCATTCCATGGAATTGTCCAATTACTTTAAATATTGGGTCATTGGCTTTCCCTCGCTGAAAGTTGTTCCACTTCGAATAATCAAAATGATTCGCTATAGTGACACGATCATATGTTTTATTTTCCTGGCCCGATGTGTTTTTTAGCATCTTTTTAATTAGTGTGGTCTGATTGTCTGCCATGATTATACCCTTAAACAGTGGGAGCACATTGACCTTGATTAGATGTTCGGTCATGACAAAATACTCTCTTAGCTTCCTAGACATTAATGCAAAAAATCTCCCTTTGATTTTGATCTCTCTCTCCTTTGCTTTGAGTCCTATTATTAAATCATTCACAGCCAGTCCTATATCGTTAACAGATTGTAAGAACGATTTCCAATTTGTTGCCTTTGTATGCAGCAAAGTGTCTAGAACTTTCCTAGTTGGTATGGGCTTGTAGTTATGCGAGCTCAAGTGTTTAACTAATTCGTCGAGCTGTATAGAATGTGTTTTGTCTGAGTAAATAAGGCTCGG
The DNA here is from genome assembly GCA_905220385.1 of Xylota sylvarum. Lineage (NCBI taxonomy): Eukaryota > Metazoa > Arthropoda > Insecta > Diptera > Syrphidae > Xylota > Xylota sylvarum. The sequence continues at coordinate 62,432,558 of LR999958.1, read as the reverse complement.
GTCTACCACTTCTGGTATATCCCAACACTTGGTCAGAGGTAACTTATGCCATTCCGGAGGATAAGCGATCAAGACATTAATGGAAGGCCAGGTATTGTTGACCACATGTTCATAAAGAGGATTTTTAGGGTCCATTTTCTCTTTGTCTACAAACCATTTAAATTCGGAAAAGAATGATTTTTTTAGTACTTTGAAAGCCAGATCGGATGCTAGTAATTCCGCATATTGTTCATCAACCTCTATTTCAGCGGTTACGTTCTTATGTAATTGAGCCAACTTGTCAGATATTTATCTGATAAAAGGGTGACCCCAGTGTCGGAACGTTCCATAAATTGTCAGAAGGGTCTTTTTATCTTTGACTTGGTGAATCAGGTTAATAAAATCAATTGCTTGAGGATTTATGGTGATAAGTTCAGTCGATTTTTTATCAACATGGTTCTTAAAATGGGGGAATTCAGGAATCAATGGTCTGTGAGATCTTGCTAGTTCAGCTAATCTGAGGGATGCTAATGGTTCAATCAATCCAATTACCTCATACGCAGACGTTTGATCGTGTCCCAACACCGCATCTCCAGCTTTGTAAAGGCTTTCTATAGTGGCCAAGTGATTGATATCATAGGGATCGGTTGCTCTGTGTTGAATGGAGAGAAGGGTTTGAAACCTAGCTGTACATGTATCTTTCAACATCAATACCATATTTCGATCCCATAATGAATTGTCTTTTTAAAAAAAAGATATGATCCGATATGAATAGGACCCAGATTATTCGAATTAAATATTAATCCTTCTTTAACCGAGTCTGGATTCTCCCGTGTAAGACTGAATTCTTTTTCTAAGTTCTCAAGTTCATAACTCGTAACTGCGTTTAAGACCCAGGATATTATTAACATTTCCATCATCAGTTGGCCATACCACAATGTGTCCTTGAGTTTATCTGTCTCTCGGTGGTGCTACTAAGATACAGTTTTCGTATTGCTTGAGGAATGTAAAATATAAGCCCTCAGACGGATCGCATATGGCTAAAGTTGGTAATGGCAGGTTACAGGCATGACTTTCATAGCACTTTCGGAAAAGCCAACCGCAAACATATGTTAAACTGTTTTCTTTCATCAAATCAACAGCACTAATGTTATTAGAAAGGTTTATCTCGATATTACTCGTCACACTTTCCCTCGCTGTTTGCAGCCGCTCGGTGTTTTCAACCAAATCCTGACTTTGTAAAGCCTCAATTTGGTGAGTCTCTTTGAGGTATTGAATACCCCAGAGCTTCTGGAATCCACCTGCGAATTGCGAACAAGTTGGACGTCTGTTATTTCCCCCGGAACTTTTAATCTCTCCGAAAAATTGTTCCAAACAATCCTGGTTCAAATGCCTAGTGAGTATATACTCAAATTGGCATTGCTGTAGGTGTTGCCACAGCGAAAATAAAGAAAATATGTTCAGCAACCAGCCTTTTATATAATAAAATTTGCTGGTTACATCTTTACCCTCAGGATCTAGAACTTTCATGGAAAGCAAAAATTTCTCTTCTTGCATTTCGTTTTGTGAAAATGCTATTATTTTTAACTCTTGGGGCTATCTAATGGTTGAGGTATTGAAAAGGTCAAACAATTTATTGAAAAATAGTGCAAATTCCTCGGTGGCATCTACTGTTTCGGAGCCATGACCAGCCTTTTTGTACGTTAAAAAACCCGCTGAAACGGTGTTGCTCAGTACGTGAGACGCATACTTAACTTTCATTTTCTGAAAGTTGTTTGGCCGAATATGTGCCTCCGTCAGTTTCGAAGCAAATTTGTACTGGTTTTTAGAGTCAACGTTATAAAATCTCACAATGCCGCTCCAAGCAGCTGTCTTCCGCTCATTGTACACAATGTTGAATTTTAAGAAGCAATTTCGAGTGCGCTTCAATAGGTGCGGAACATCGTACATATAAAAATTTTTTGGTTATTCACCAGGAAATATGACTTAGCCGTACTGATTTCCAAAATGCGGACTAGGCCTCTGAAATTGGAGCCTTGGTCGGCAACAAAATGCACAGGAATGATTTTACTCTCCTGTAGAGCTTGTATGGTTTTCAAATGGATATTCTTTATTTTAGAGGGAGCGCAACTGGTACGCACAAAGTAATAAACGATAGGATGTTTCCACCTCCTTGGAAACTTCTTTTCCTTCTTTTATTTTTTTCTCTGTCTGTAATTTAAGGAGTTCATTGTTTAGGAACGCAATCTCAGTCTTTGCTTTGCACTATTTCAGCAATTTCTTCGTTCTTTTTTATTAATTTTTCACGTATTTGATCTAAAAGAACTTTGTATTTGTGATTGGTGTTGTTTTTTATTATATATATTTAGTTTTTATTTTTATTTTTTTTTATGTATCTGGTTCCATTAGTTCTTGCTCCATATCAGAGTATGTTCGCTCCTCTATAGAACTAGGGGACGGTTGATGAGGATATTCAGATTCTGAGTCTGAATCAGGGAAAAAGGGGTAGTATAAAGGTTTATATTCCTTGTTGGCCGGAGTATGTCTTAAGATATAGGTGGGGTATAGCTCGAGATTGAAATCTTCTGTGCTAATACCGCAACTAATGGAGTCTCCAAAGTGGACCATCCTCGAGGTCGGACCGATCCTTTTACCGTTGATGTAGGTTCCGTTGGATAGTTCACAGTCCTTTATAAATACTGTATTGTCGTCCGGGCTTACATGCATTATCGCATGTATTATGGAGACCAATGTGCTGGGGATGCTTATCCTATTGGGGTAACCATTGCCGATCTTTGACATGCCGGTTTGTAAAGGGATCGTCCTACTTGAGACTATGTTGAAGAGGCACCATTTCGAATTTGGGGTATAGTCTATACTTTCCATCCCTTGTGACCTCGTATGAACCTTCCCAAAGGGCTGATAACGTATTTTTCCTCGTTTGGTTTTTATAAAACGTTTTGTCGCCTATGTTGTATTTTATAGGCTCGGTTCCATGGTCGTAATGAGTTTTTGATTTCTCTTTGTTTTTTATTAGAATGTTTTTAGCGGCCTGCTCTTAGCTCGTTTACGTAGTTACCGTTGTTGTACGAGAACTGAGCAGGAAAACCGTATAATAATTCGTACGGGCTGAATGCTGTGCTGCTATGAGGTGTGGTATTGTAAACGAACATTGAGTAAGGAAACCAAGTGTCCCAAGTAAGTGAATCTTGGTTAACGTAATGTCTAAGATACTCGGCTAAAGTTCGATGGCTACGCTCAAGTGCGCCATTTGTTTGAGGATGATATGGAGTTGTTTGAATTTTCTTTACTTTGAGAAGTTTACATACTTCTTTAAAGAAAATTAATTCCTTGGTCAGTGAGAATAGAATCGGGAATTTCAAATCGGCATATTAGTCGTTCAACTAATATTCGTGCTATTGTTGAGGCTTCTGCATTTGGAATAGGGAAGGCCTCTGTGAACTTAGTAAGGTCGTCTTGAAATGTCCGAATGTATTTATTACTATCGTGACTAGGTGGTAATGGACCTACTATATCTAATGCCACTCGTTCGAAAGGGCTTGAACTGGTTGTAGTAATTCTCATAGGTATGCGATGAGTTTTACTAAGTTTGTTTCTCTGACAAGATTCACATTTCGAGATGAAGTTTTTAACGTCTTTTATTAAATTTGGCCAAGAGTATTTTCGCTTTATTCGTTTTATTATGCGAGCGATGCCCTGATGGCCTCCGAATGGGGAGTAATGGAAATCTTTTAATACTTTTTCGATTTCGGAGCGGTCTTCTAGATAAATTCTTGAGTCAGAGTAAAGAAATATTCTTATGTTTGTATCGGAAAAAATTTCGGTTAAGATTGTTTTTAAATCTTTATAGGAGTTTAAATAGTTTGGAATGGAAACGCCTATGCTGTCAGTTTGTTTAGGCAAAAATTTGGTTTTTATGGTTTCTAATATTTGGAGTATTTTCTGTTTGCTACCTCCTTGTTGAATAGGCAAGGGTAGGATAGCGATAATGTACGTAGTATTTTTTGTCTGATATTACTTTATTTCTTCGAGGTTTGGTCTATTATAATTTTTTAACTTTTTGATTACTACTTCTTCCTTAGTTTCTTCAGGTGCCAGCAAGAAAATCTGAAATTTTTCGGATTTATTTTGAATTGCGATTGACTCGAATTTTTCTATGAGAGTATAGGTTAGAGAGTTGGACGTAGATACTTGTTCATTCTTTGTTTCATTTATCTCTTCTTGGGTTTGCGATGCTTTGGCTTGATTTGTGGTAGTGACGAGTACGGTGTTTGGGGTTTTTTCTGTTTCTGGATTTATTCGACTTAATGCGTCTGCATTAGCGTTACATTTACCGGTTTTATACTTTATTTCATAGTCGTATTCTTCCAATGCTATTCGCCAGCGAGCTAATCTGGAGGTGGGATCTTTGAGATTTAATAACCATTAATGTGGCCTGTGGTCAGTGAGGATAATGAAGTTTCCTCCATAAACATAAGGCCGAAATTGTTTTACAGCGAAGATTATTGCTAACAATTCCTTTTCGGTAGTCGAGTAACGAGTTTCTGTTGAATTCAGCGTTCGACTAACGTAGTACACTGGTTTGTCCTCGCCTATTTTTCCTTGGGACAATACCGCACCCATTGCGTAATCACTCGCGTCGGTGGTGATTAGGAAACTTTCCTCGAAATTGGGATAAATTAAAATTGGTGCACTGATGAGTTTGTCTTTTAATTTAGTGAAGGATTCCTCACAAAGTACGTCCCACTTGAAATCTTTATCTTTCTTTAGTAGGTTAGTAAGTGGTTTTGCTATTAGCGCGAAATTTGGGATAAACCTGCGATAATAACCTACAAAGCCTAGAAATGCCTTTATATCCTTTGCCTTTCTCACTTGTCGATGTATTTCTTTCTTGCTTGTTTCTGGTAGCCTATATGGTAGGTTTTCCCGTTTCAGTCACAATTTTATGCGTTGCTGCATTTGTGAACGTTAGATTGTCACCTGATAGGAAGAATAGATCATTAAATTCTCGACATATTTCCATTATTGAAACCCGTTCCTCATCGTTGCAGTGTTCTATGTCCAATAGTTTTTCTAGGTTTTCTAACCTTTTGTGTATTGGATCTTTTTCAGGGTGTGTTTCGATGAGATCGAATTCCTCTAGATAGTCCAGATCTAAATTTAAATCTTTTTTGTTTATTCTAGAACTTTCTTCATTTATATTCAGCAACAGTATTTTTGTGCGGTCTTCATGTGATTTTCCTTTCGAAGCGGCCAAAAAGACCCTAGGAGAGACCTGTTTCTGGTGTTGTGAACCAGTTGAGAGATTTTCTGGCATTTGCAGCGGTTTTGATAAATGTTATATCCGTACCTTTTCCCATGGTTGGATCAAACTGGTGTTCTCGCTAGTGGACCACCCAAGGTAAGGTACATATGGTCCTCGGGAATTTTCGGGGTCTCTTATACCTTCTGGTATTAGAACAACTACGTGAAGAGTTGATCAAGTAAGGGTTAGTTAATAATCTCCTCTTAATCTCATCCTTAATGAGATTAATAGAGCTCAATCCTCGAGGTAAATTTAAAGATGTGGGATCCTCTAAAAGTTTTGGGAAATGTTTAGGTATATAAGATAATATGTCTGGATGACTAATACTCATTGCAAGTGTTCGAATCTCATAGTCTTTAGTGCTTAAGGCGATTACCCTCCAAAACGCTAAACTTTCCGTAACAGGATCTGGGAACATTCGGAGGTGGAACCGACTGAGGGACATCCCAGAAAATCCTCCTAATGAAGGATCCAAATATATCAATCCAATTCTGAATAGCCTATTAGAAAATGCTTCCTTATTTTTCATTAAGAGTCCAGGATTACATCTTAGTGCAGGATTGTGGTAACGTAAGGTATTAATCACGAAATTCGACATCCAGTTATACTGGACCATAGCATTTATTGGGCTCTTTTGTGGATAATACATTGCCCATGGATGGTTACTGATCATTTGTTGTGCAGTTGATTCTGGAGTATCTCTTTTCCTCTAAACAAGTTATATTTCCGCGGAAGATTATCACTTTACCATAAAGTAATAAGTCTGCTGATTGCAACGTTTCATCCTCATTAATTATTAAGCCTATTCTAGTTGCTGCTTTTCTAATGGCTGAAATAATTATGTTATTATTTTCCTTGATGTCATTTAGATGTGGTTTGAGATCTCCTTCAGACATATGTATGTATAAGGATTAATTTGATAGAAAGTACACACGACTTGATTGTCCCCCTGAGCTAGGATTTGGACCTGAGTGTTTCGTATTTTGCTCTCTCTTTCTATAGCCAATAAATTAACGACACTCCATCCTTTTTGCCGAAGTCCCTCTAGTCCACCTAACTGGGCTTGCCAACAAACTCGTATATCTTCATATTTGTTCTTAACTAATCCATCAGTGACAACCATGAGATCTGGCCTATCCCGATAATAGATCAGAGACTTTTCGAAAAATTCGTGTGTTCTCAAGAATAGATTGTCCATTCCATGGAATTGTCCAATTACTTTAAATATTGGGTCATTGGCTTTCCCTCGCTGAAAGTTGTTCCACTTCGAATAATCAAAATGATTCGCTATAGTGACACGATCATATGTTTTATTTTCCTGGCCCGATGTGTTTTTTAGCATCTTTTTAATTAGTGTGGTCTGATTGTCTGCCATGATTATACCCTTAAACAGTGGGAGCACATTGACCTTGATTAGATGTTCGGTCATGACAAAATACTCTCTTAGCTTCCTAGACATTAATGCAAAAAATCTCCCTTTGATTTTGATCTCTCTCTCCTTTGCTTTGAGTCCTATTATTAAATCATTCACAGCCAGTCCTATATCGTTAACAGATTGTAAGAACGATTTCCAATTTGTTGCCTTTGTATGCAGCAAAGTGTCTAGAACTTTCCTAGTTGGTATGGGCTTGTAGTTATGCGAGCTCAAGTGTTTAACTAATTCGTCGAGCTGTATAGAATGTGTTTTGTCTGAGTAAATAAGGCTCGGGTCTACCACTTCTGGTATATCCCAACACTTGGTCAGAGGTAACTTATGCCATTCCGGAGGATAAGCGATCAAGACATTAATGGAAGGCCAGGTATTGTTGACCACATGTTCATAAAGAGGATTTTTAGGGTCCATTTTCTCTTTGTCTACAAACCATTTAAATTCGGAAAAGAATGATTTTTTTAGTACTTTGAAAGCCAGATCGGATGCTAGTAATTCCGCATATTGTTCATCAACCTCTATTTCAGCGGTTACGTTCTTATGTAATTGAGCCAACTTGTCAGATATTTATCTGATAAAAGGGTGACCCCAGTGTCGGAACGTTCCATAAATTGTCAGAAGGGTCTTTTTATCTTTGACTTGGTGAATCAGGTTAATAAAATCAATTGCTTGAGGATTTATGGTGATAAGTTCAGTCGATTTTTTATCAACATGGTTCTTAAAATGGGGGAATTCAGGAATCAATGGTCTGTGAGATCTTGCTAGTTCAGCTAATCTGAGGGATGCTAATGGTTCAATCAATCCAATTACCTCATACGCAGACGTTTGATCGTGTCCCAACACCGCATCTCCAGCTTTGTAAAGGCTTTCTATAGTGGCCAAGTGATTGATATCATAGGGATCGGTTGCTCTGTGTTGAATGGAGAGAAGGGTTTGAAACCTAGCTGTACATGTATCTTTCAACATCAATACCATATTTCGATCCCATAATGAATTGTCTTTTTAAAAAAAAGATATGATCCGATATGAATAGGACCCAGATTATTCGAATTAAATATTAATCCTTCTTTAACCGAGTCTGGATTCTCCCGTGTAAGACTGAATTCTTTTTCTAAGTTCTCAAGTTCATAACTCGTAACTGCGTTTAAGACCCAGGATATTATTAACATTTCCATCATCAGTTGGCCATACCACAATGTGTCCTTGAGTTTATCTGTCTCTCGGTGGTGCTACTAAGATACAGTTTTCGTATTGCTTGAGGAATGTAAAATATAAGCCCTCAGACGGATCGCATATGGCTAAAGTTGGTAATGGCAGGTTACAGGCATGACTTTCATAGCACTTTCGGAAAAGCCAACCGCAAACATATGTTAAACTGTTTTCTTTCATCAAATCAACAGCACTAATGTTATTAGAAAGGTTTATCTCGATATTACTCGTCACACTTTCCCTCGCTGTTTGCAGCCGCTCGGTGTTTTCAACCAAATCCTGACTTTGTAAAGCCTCAATTTGGTGAGTCTCTTTGAGGTATTGAATACCCCAGAGCTTCTGGAATCCACCTGCGAATTGCGAACAAGTTGGACGTCTGTTATTTCCCCCGGAACTTTTAATCTCTCCGAAAAATTGTTCCAAACAATCCTGGTTCAAATGCCTAGTGAGTATATACTCAAATTGGCATTGCTGTAGGTGTTGCCACAGCGAAAATAAAGAAAATATGTTCAGCAACCAGCCTTTTATATAATAAAATTTGCTGGTTACATCTTTACCCTCAGGATCTAGAACTTTCATGGAAAGCAAAAATTTCTCTTCTTGCATTTCGTTTTGTGAAAATGCTATTATTTTTAACTCTTGGGGCTGTCTAATGGTTGAGGTATTGAAAAGGTCAAACAATTTATTGAAAAATAGTGCAAATTCCTCGGTGGCATCTACTGTTTCGGAGCCATGACCAGCCTTTTTGTACGTTAAAAAACCCGCTGAAACGGTGTTGCTCAGTACGTGAGACGCATACTTAACTTTCATTTTCTGAAAGTTGTTTGGCCGAATATGTGCCTCCGTCAGTTTCGAAGCAAATTTGTACTGGTTTTTAGAGTCAACGTTATAAAATCTCACAATGCCGCTCCAAGCAGCTGTCTTCCGCTCATTGTACACAATGTTGAATTTTAAGAAGCAATTTCGAGTGCGCTTCAATAGGTGCGGAACATCGTACATATAAAAATTTTTTGGTTATTCACCAGGAAATATGACTTAGCCGTACTGATTTCCAAAATGCGGACTAGGCCTCTGAAATTGGAGCCTTGGTCGGCAACAAAATGCACAGGAATGATTTTACGATTTTTCCTGTAGAACTTCTATGGTTTTCAAAAATAATATTCTTTATTTTGGAGGGAGCGCAACTGGTACGCACAAAGTAATAAACGATAGGATGTTTCCACCTCCTTGCAACTGCTTGGGCCATTAAGACCAACACATTGCATGCAGGCCAGCATGAGCGGTCCTCGCCTTGACCGAAATTCTCGAGTCCGATGATGGTATCACTCTTCTGATTGTAGTCTAAGTGGGCTTTTAACGACATTTCGTCTGCCGAAATTGAACAGTATCTAAAGATACTTGGAAGTTGACTCAATTTCAATTCTAAGCTCCTTACATTAAACGCAATATTGCCTGGTGTTTTTGACCAAGAGGAAATAAAAGATTTTAGAGTGGACACCGCAGGAAGATTAAGTATTGGTCTTAAGTATCGGTACCCTACGGAAGAGATGAAGTGTATTGAAAGCGCCAATGTTTTCGCTCCGTTATTGTACCTTCCGCCTTCACACCTCTATTAACATTTTTTAGACTATTGGCTACTAAATTTTTAAAAGTATTTGGTAAAGCGTCTATTTCTTCTTCTTTTATTTTTTTCTCTGTCTGTAATTTAAGGAGTTCATTGTTTAGGAACGCAATCTCAGTCTTTGCTTTGCACTATTTCAGCAATTTCTTCGTTCTTTTTATTAATTTTTCATGTATTTGATCTAAAAGAACTTTGTATTTTACCTTTTTTGGCGTCAAATTCCTAAGATGCTCACAAGTTTGGGTGCTTGCCTCAGAAATGTCGACACACATGCTGCTATCATGCGAAATAAACAAATCTGGTATAGCACACTTTGTAAATCTACGCCCGCTACTTTCTGCGAACTTGTTATTCGAGAAATGACGATCGCAAACATACGAATATTTTCCAAGAATTGTCAGCGTTTGGATGCATAGCCAAATTTCCCTACTGTGGAGAGTGTCAAAAACCATCATCTTGTGCACTAAAGAAGTTGTGGAAAACTAAAGATAGTTAAAAGATATATAAAAATATACTTTTAGCGTCAACTACAGAAAGAGTATGATCAGTAACGCGTTATGTAAAGGTTATGTGATATTAGACTTAAACCTTGATGAGCATATGAAGTATTAGGCAGGTAGCAAAAGGATGAGTAATAAAAAAATCTAAACTAGATTTAAACTAAAGTTAAACTAATGTTTACTCTAAAACTAAAAAACTAAATTCGCACTTATCTAATTGAATTACTTGCTAACTAAAGTTCAATTTTAGAATAATTAGTGGAGATATTACTTATATCTAACTAAACTTTGTCTTATCCTAACATACACTCTATTCTAGCCTAGGATTAGCTTACCCATGTTCTGGTTTGTGTGATTGATTAAAATGAAAACTAAAGAAGTTTCATTCTTTAAATTTCTCAGACACAACCGAATTTTTGGAAATTATGTCCCATAAATCCATTTAGTTCCAGGCACCAAAGGTATTTCCTTTTGATTTCCGTTCATAAAATGAAATATGGAAAACCAACAAGTAAGGGTAAACGCTTTAGGTTTCCTTATTTGTTGTTTTATTATTTAGGCATGCTTCGATGGTGCATTCCACACAGCAAAGTGAAAATATTCAGTAATCTTCTATAGTGGACACTCTTCTTGAACATTTTTCTTGTATTCATTTGATTATTGTAACAATGCACCATGGAACCATGTTATTTTAGCATTATATTCAGAGCTTAATGAAATACATTTATTACTCTTCATAGCAATTTGTTTTTATACATACATACATATGTATATTTCATTAAACAATGAATTTGATCAATATTTGCCACTTACCTTGCTTCTTCAAGTGGAAAACGATAAAACCTTTTTGAATCTCCAGTATGCAATTTGGTGGAGGGTTTTTCCGCCGTTTGGTGATTGTTGCGTTTGTCTTCTCCATTGAGCCATGACTGTGATACATCTTCAAAACAGAATATGTAAATCAGTAAAGAAAAAAAATAATATGTATGTACATATATCTTATCATAATGCAAAATATTCATGATGGTGCAAAAAATCCAACAAAACGAAACACAAACAATTTAAAACTTCTGGGACAGAGTAAACAAATTGTCATAACTGTACCTCTACCTCAAATCAGAGCAATGTCCCTTATGTTTTGCGAATAGTGCATAGGTATATCTATGATCTATTTTACTGAAAGTTACCTGTGTACACAACTTTGAAATTAATCGGTGTATCTGAATAAAATTGAAAAGCAAACATAAACCTGTTGATTTTCATCGAATATATTAATTTCATCAAGATTGGGCGGGATCTGAATCTCTTCCAGCGCGCACGATGAGGATTCTGGAATTTCTTCCGTTGGTGCTGTAAAGTTGATATGTTACCTTTGTTAATTAAACGTATCTAGATGAATGAATAATTCATACTTACATGTCTCATTCTCAAATAAGATTATTTTAGCATACGAGTGTTCTTCGTGCAGAGAGTATTCCAATTGGAAATCCATTTCCATTATTTCAAAAATTCCTTAAATAATATAAATATAGTGAAAAATATGTGATGGTACATGTAAATAACATTAAATAATAAACAAATGGGTATTATTTACTATTTTTAGTTGTCCAAATTAAATTTGCTGCTTTTTTATTAAAAACAAAAAACCAATTAGAACTTTGACTTTTCTATCTACCCACAGTAAACAAAGGTGGTGAGTCAACGCGGGTGTGTTTGGAGTGGGGAGTATAGAATGCTTAAAAAATATTTTTTTCTTATAAATGGATGAAATGTGTTTTAAACAAATAAACTAATTGGTATTATGTAACAATGAAATTGTTGTAAACGGATGGCTATTTTTTCTTATTTTACTTATGAAACTATTATTTTATTGTTTGATTGTTCTACTGTATGAAGTTGTTTTAATTTTCGTACTGAATTAGCTTGTTTTTTACACTAATTTGTTAAGTGAGTTGTAAAAATGATTGATTCGAAGTATAAGTCCAAAGCAGAGTAAATTGTTGTATGTGTTGATGAAAAGTCGAAACCTTTTATTTTGTCTTAGTTTATTCCTGACACATATTGTAAGATTAAGTATTGACTTCCTTAGCCATTTGGAATATTCAATGGGCTCACGATGCCAAAAAGAAACAAGCTTTTATCTTAGAAATGTTCAGCCGAAATGAACAAAGCGTTTTCAAACCAATACAATATTGCGTGAAGACAATCCTATGTCTAAACAATACTAACGAAAGTAAAAAAAATGTTCGGAATATTTGAATTTCAAGTTTTTTTTCACATAGAAATCTCAAAATTCGCATAATACATAGCATCATCTACACACAAAATATGTTTCACCTATCATACACATATGTACATATTTCCTATTATTAAACATGTTTTTTTATTCGACATAAAATATTAATAAACGTACTTGTTACTTGCTCAAAGAACAAGGCGAAAAAAATTAAACTATTTGTTTATGCTGGGATACATAAGTATGTTTTTTATTTAGTATAAATGATTTAAAACATACGTTACATTTTGAATTTAACTATTTTAAATGTAACGTATGTAAAAGATTCACCACGAATCGAAGATTATTTTTAGTAGCTGTATATTGGACACAGCATCCCCTCCACAATTTGTCAATTTTTGACACTAATTGTCCAAGATGGCTGTGCCCATATGATAGTTGTGGCTCCCGTTGGTGAGCAAGGGTGTATTAGTGAGTTTGCAGGCAAATTACGCATGCACTCTTGCTCACCAACGGGCACAGCTTGTGGGTTCGAAAGAGAGACCCCGTCGAAGTTGCCCATCTAATATTGTTCATTTATAATATCTAGCAACTAGATTTAAATTCGGAAATAAGAAATTTCCTTCAAAATCCTTCATTTCTGTTACTTCCTTCCAAAAATGTTCGACACTCAATTGCTGCATTCTATTTTTCTCTGTTCCAGTTATCGAAATAGGAAACTCCATCCATTCTAAAATTAATTTGCTTTCGTCACAGTTTGGAATTTTTATGGAGCTAAGAGAAAGTTCCTTGCAGCTTACCCTTTTGGGTATATTTAATGCCACTTCTGGAGAATGAAACTCCATAACTTGAAGGTCATGACTTTTTATTGGAAATCGTTTTAAAAGTTCTTATATCGTTCGAATATAGAAGTTTTTGCAGCGGAACCTAATTTCCAAATTTTGTTCCTCAGTAAAATTTTATAGTGAACAACACGTTCACACTCTGGCCCAACGTAAATGTCTTTGAGGTCAATTATACTACATATTTCCGTACACTGAAGCGAAATCACTATACTGTTGAGTAGCCAGTAGTTTATCGAAATCTTCTTCTTTAATGACATTTTGGGCTAGTTTGAGTACGATCTTTTTCGACTCACTGCAGAGGAGGTGCAACAAAACTTGATTACTCTGAAAAAGTCTATTAAAATCATTAAAGTACTTAAGGACAAACTTCAAGAAGTAAAAACAAGCTTTAACTTTCAAGTCTGCCAAACTTTCATTTATATTTGTAGCCTTTGATCTCTTGGTTTCTGTAGAGTCTAATAAGATTAAATGCTGAAGAACTGTCCAATTGTCTAAAAACCTCACTACGCAAGAGTGGAGTACAAGCCACCTTGTCTTAGATGGACTTAATATTTTTCTTTTTTCAGCGATGAAATAATCTTGGTTTTTGAGGATGAAACCTCCAACTTTCTTTTCAGATGGTTCATTATCTGCAATTAATTAAAGTTATTCAATCTTATGGTATTTATGTACATATCGCTCAATATAATATTAACTAACATACAAATTGAGTTTTCCACCCAAGTTCCGATTCCAATGCAAAAACCCAAATACAGTTAGGATGAACACCTGCATATGGCTCATTTTCCAATCAGAGCAATGCACACGAAGAATGCATGCGTGTGAGCTACGTTTACGCATAGCTATTAACACGTAATTCTCTTTTGTTTTTGCTTTGTTTACATTTGTAACTCAATTAAAGGTTGTTAAAATTCTTTTTGTATTTTCCCCTCATTTTGTTCTAGAAGAAAGAAGATTCCCCTTTTCCCTTTTCATCAAATTTTTGACTGAAATTCCCCAAGAAAAGGGGAATTCCCCACGGACTGGCAGCACTGTCAGTACAAAGGCAATATGGCGTAAGACATTATTAAAAATAAGTGTTAAAGCTGAAGAGACATTTACAACAAATTCCTTGTCAACAAACATTAGGTCTAAAATACGATTAAGTTGATTTTTAATGTAATTTACTTGAATTAAGTCATATTGGCTGAAAAAATCTATAAGTTCAATCTCTTTATCTCTAGTAGCATTACAATACCCCCCAAATTAAAATCGTCAGTGAACATCACATGTTGAGATGGGCTTAAGTTATCTAATATGGAACGAGAGTTAACAAAGTGCAAGTTATATAAATCCAAAGAACTCTTTGGAGGTACATACATATGTATATAACTGGCAATTAAGAACAGATCAAAATTAGAGCCAAAAGAAATTTTTATAATGAATTGATTGACATCAAAGTTAATAGAAGGAGACAAATTATTAGAAGGTAGTTCGAGTTGTTTGCAGGAATGCGTACTACGAACTGCGATCAGAACTCCACCTCTATTCTGCCCAGTAGTGTTCACACAACGATCTTTTCGGAAAACATTGTAAGAAGGACTATTAAAAATTTCAGATGAATAATGAGAGTCTAACAGCCAAGTCTCAGTAAAAACAATAATGTCATAATCTAAAGATGATGATAAAGCAAACAGCTTCTCGATTTTTGATCTCATTCCTCCAACGTTTTGGTAATAGACTGAATAGTTGTTTATATTAAGAGATTTGTCCAGGTCTAATCGTTTTTTGGATAAACAATGTTGACAACGGGCTATGGACCTCTGTTAGATGATAAATTTCTAATCCTATGCACATATTCGTGCACCAATGCACCATCCGGCCAAAAATCATTCGAAAGTAGGGCAAGAAGGTATCAGTAGCAAATACACTTGCCCGCATAAGTCTGCGTACAACGAAAAAAAAGCAGAAACATTAACTTCAAACGTAAATATTTCAGCTATTATAGCATGCATCGAGTTCATATTTGTTTTATTTTATACATTAATGATTTTTCTTACTAATGACTTTTAATATTCCATTCAATTTCCAAGAAATAATATTTTAAATAATTTATTTCTTAAGAACGTATAAAAAACACACACGCAAAAGTCTGCGTACAAGACGTTTGGAGCGCAGAAAACTATTTTTTTATGATACTCTAGTAGCTTGTTGGATAACCTTTTCCTTGTAATACCTCTGTTAGAAGTCTAGACATGGAATCAACTAGATTTTTTGTATTTTCGGATGTAATTTTTCCCCATTCTTCCATTATTGTATTCTTAAGCATATTTTTGGAGGTAATGGTGTTTTTACGAATTCTGCGCTCGAGCAAGTCCCACAAATGCTCTATGGGATATAGGTCCGGCGAATGGGGAGGTGTCCGCAGCTGATTTTTGATGTTATACAACATCCAAAGCTTCACATTGTGCGCGGTATGCTTCGGGTCATTATCTTGTTGAAACCAGAAATCTTCTTCTAGCCCCAACTGCTGAGCACTTTGCAATAAATTATCCTTTAGAATCTGGATATAACCCATTTTATCCATTATGGATTCAATAAATGTAAGTTTGCCCACACCGTTAGCTGCCATACACCCCGAAACCATAATTCCACCTCCTCCATGCTTTACCGTTGGGATTAAATTCTGCTTTTCAAGAGCTGTACCTTTCTTTCTCCATATAAGCTTTTTACCTTTTATTCCAAAGATGCAGAACTTGCTCTCATCGGAAAAGATGACTTTGTTCCAAAACTCTGGAGGCTTGGAAACGTATTCATTCGCAAAATCCATGCGTTTCTTTTTATTAATATCTGAGACGTGTGGCTTCTTACGAGCTACCTGGCTATGATACCCAGCTTTTTTTAAAGTTCTCCGGATAGTGTCATCGGATATTGTTTTGCCAAACCTTTCCTCTACCTCAAGTTTCATTTGGTGGGCAGTAATCCTGGGGTTAAGGGATACTAGCTGAACAATGCGTTTTTGTTCTCGCTTTGTTAATAATGATGGACGGCCATCTATGGGCTTTGGCAAGATGGAACCCGTCGAAACATAATTAATTCTCACTCTCTGGATAGATGAGTGAGCTCTTCCAACTATCTGTCCAATCTGTCTATAGGTTTTACCCTCAACACATAGCTTGAAAATAATTTTCCTCTCATCGGCACAAATTTCTTTTCCTTTGTTTTCCATACTGCTATTCATAGGAACTTAACTCGCCAAAATATCAGAAAAGAATGAAAAAACATCTGGAGTCTAGACACGCATGCACAGTTAACGGTACTCGCATATTTTCTCATTGTGCGCAGCTGCAAAGGACTTGTACGCAGACTTTTGCGTGTGTGTTTTTTATACGTTCTTAAGAAATAAATTATTTAAAATATTATTTCTTGGAAATTGAATGGAATATTAAGTCATTAGTAAGAAAAATCATTAATGTATAAAATAAAACAAATATGAACTCAATGCATGCTATAATAGCTGAAATATTTACGTTTGAAGTTAATGTTTCTGCTTTTTTTTCGTTGTACGCAGACTTATGCGGACAAGTGTAGCTTAAATGACGCTATTTCTCGAGGTTCGTTAAAGTTGAACTTGGAACATTTGATGGATGAAGAAGGCGACGAAATTTTAATTTTGATGTAATTGGTGACGTCAACCGCGGTAGTATTAGCAGACAGCCTCGAAATAAAAATAGACTTCCGAGGAAGTCTCTTAACTACAACCAAATTTGCAGTTGAAGCTTGTTCTGCAGAATTCTCGGTAGACGGGAATGGTGAAGTGGGAGCAGAAATGGGCAGACTCACCACAGGATCTGGTGTAAGTTGCAAACTTACCGAAGATATAGAATCCAGTACGCATCAATTAGTAGCAGAGGCAGCAACATCAGTATTAATCATAAGATCCGAATTTCTGGATTTAGTGTCAGATTTTGACGACTTAGTCAGATTAGGCTAGGTAGCATTTAGTTCCTTTGTCCTAGCCTCCTTACGAAAAACACGATCATAAAGTTTCTCGTAGCTGGTGAGATGCTCCTTGAGAAGCGATTGCAGACCGTCAAGCTCAGTCAAAATGTGCTTGAATGGCACTCTGCATTCAACAAGCAACTTTAATAAAGATGCAGTTGGGAAATTTCTACAACGAACACAAAACCATTGTAGCTACTGTTTAAGCTACTTCTTCACCTAAGAGTTTCTTTAGAATCTGTGCATGCCTTTCGAGCTTTGAGTTCAAACCGTTCAATTGGCTATTCCTAATGGTGGTCTAGGGGTTTCCTGTTGAGAATTGTTTCCCAACCAGCTGCCAGTGTTGTTCTCATAGCGCTGGTTTTTTGCTAGTGTTATTTTCTGTATTTTTGTCATTGTCTTAAGATTGGTTGTTTTCTTTGCTGATCGTCACTAGACTACGTTTCCATAAGTATTGGTCTCACATCCACAGAATTATTATAGGGATGGTCCCCACCTTCTGCCGAAGATTTTGTTGCAAATTTAGAAAGCGATCGCTGCCTCTTTAACTCTTTCATTAACATTACTTTACGTATTTGTTACATTTTTGTCGTCGAGAATTTTGGGGACGACTTTTTTGGAAATTCAAAGAAAATTAAGTTAAATAAAAAAAATTCTCACATTTTTTTTGACTAAATTTTTTCATTTTTTAGGTTTTGCTTGATTAACCTGCGATATGTACAATGTGGGTTAGTTTTTCCTGCTTTACAATTCCGTAATTCCATTAAATAAAATAAATTGTAAAGCAGGTCCACTTTTCTTTGCTATGTACATAAATATATAGCAGAGGCCCTAGACTGGTGGGCGTCAAACATCCGAGAGTAAAACTGTCATGAAAATTTTTCAAAACAAAATTACCCTTCGAACACAGCATTAAATAGAAGGCCCCTTCTATTCTTGTAATGAATATAACACGCACAACACGAATGGTTGTGAGAAGCTAGGGCCTTGGGTCCCATGGACCCGTCACGCCAAAAATTTGTATTTTTTTTTTGTAAATTTACCTCTTGAAATGGATGTTCTAGATTTGCAGTGATTTTTAAAAAAAACTAATGCTATGACCACATTAGAGCTTAGGTTCATAAATATCATCGGCATCAGCTCCACTTTTTTTGAACTTTTCAGTTCCACGGAACTCTTTGAAAAACTGAGTGATTGTGATGACTACGACTAAGTTACCTTAGCAAGTAGTTTGCGCTTCTGTAGTGTAGATCGCGT
Organism: Xylota sylvarum; assembly: GCA_905220385.1. NCBI lineage: Eukaryota > Metazoa > Arthropoda > Insecta > Diptera > Syrphidae > Xylota > Xylota sylvarum. The sequence goes on along the minus strand of LR999958.1, from coordinate 62,414,175 downwards.
TAGCTAGGTAATTTTCCGGCGAACGCACCTTTTTCCTTATGGCGCTAGGTCGAACGGTCTTGTTTTTTGTAGTCGGCGCTCAAGGTTTGTCACGTCCAGAGTACGGATTATTTCATTATTGCAATGAGCATGAATACGAGTACGAAGTTTGCGAGCAAAGTTTGTTACTTCGTTACTCACGGTAGCAATTCCTAGATCTCTGTGAATATCACTATTCCTTATATACCATGGAGCATTCACGATTGCTCTTAGCGTTTTGTTTTGGAATGTTTGCAGTATAGCCATATTGCTTGGTTTGGTACAACCCCAAAGTTGTATACCGTATGTCCAAGAAGGTTTTAGCACTTGCTTATACAGGAGCAGCTTCGAGTATATCCCGAGTAGCCAATACATTTCTCTAACTCTGATTGCGAGCTCGTCTCGCTTTTTTTTAACGCGTGGCTTCCACTTAAGTTTTGCGTCTAAGGTTATTCCTAGATATTTTGCCTCGTTCGCGTATGGTATTTGTACCGAGTTAATGAAAACAGGTAAGTTGTTTATATTTTTGTACGTGAAATTGACATGCGTTGACTTGGTCTCGTTAAGGGCGATTCGCCAGGTCTTTGTCCACTCGCATATTTTGTCAAGAGCCCGTTGAAGATTCGACTGACTCATCATAATGTAAAATAAGTTCGCTTGTTAATTCCTTGGTTTAAACTCATTTAAACTCATTCGCCATATTAAAATTTTGTGCTCATAACAACAGCCAAAGAAGTAATGAATCAAATTCAAAAAACAAAGAAGAAGGAGAAAAAGAAACGGCAAAAAGATGCAAAGAAAATCTTACCCACATTCACCGTGCAAATGTTTTTTTTTGTTTCATTACCCTTCTCTTTTCCACTTATTTGAGTCTCTCTAAACATGCGCCGTGTAATAGCCGTCTCACAATTTATTATTTAATCATAAAGCCCTTATTTTATATTTAATTACCAGTAGGTGCTTTCACTACTAGAAATACTCGTTTTTTATTTTATTTTAGTTTCTTAAGATCTCATTGATTTATTAAAAGATGAATTGGCCTTTAATAAAACTAGTTTGGGATGTTTACAAGACCCGCAAAAGGAAATAACCGTTCCACGGGTCCCGATGACATCAAAGGAGGGTTGAGCTTTATGGACAGTTTCTTAAGCACATGATATTTGTCTAAATTTGCCATTCCGTTTTCTACATTAGAATCACTAATGTAAGAGGAATATTCCTTTGAGTTAGGATGTGAGACATTCATGGACTGACTTGTTGAGGCACAAGCTGTAAAAAAAAGTTTGTTTCCATGGTTTTATATGGTAAAGAGTTTAATATAATAGCAAATTTTAGTTTTTTTCGCAGAATAACTTACACTGTTCGTCAATATCAAAATCGTAGTAGTTTTCCTTTCCATCCTTATGATTTAATGCTACATCTTCGATTATATATTCCATTCCCATATTATAAGCAAACATCTCAGCATAATTTTGGACTAATTTGCTAATGCTGTCCATAGTATTTGCACGGTGTTCATGAGGAATGTCGCTGAGATCTTTCAGTCACTTCAATTTTATTGCAGGGCACAAAATATCGGCAGCCATGGCATTATTAGCTTCCTGTTCCAAATATAAATATGCCTTAAAACAGTTAATTAGACTCTCTTCTAACATTCCAATTGAGCCTTTTAGCAACGTTATCTCACTAGACGATTTTAATCTTTCAATTTCGTCTTTAACGTTACTATAGTTGGAATCAGATCTCCGAAAAATATGTTGCTGTAGGTGGTCTATTGCTTCTGCCAAAGGCTTTATAATATTCACAATATTCTTCCAAATATTGCAGATCTTTTTCCGAAAACCGATCCACAGATAACTTAGTGCGCAATTCATGTAATTTAGGTGTGTGCGATAAGTGTCCGAATACTGCGTCACGTGTAGAGTTCAAACGTGTTACTGAAGGAACAATTAGTGACCCATTTAGAATGAAAGCAATGCGTTCTGCCGACTTCTTTATCCAAAGAGTATTACAAATTTTACTGGCATCAGTTTTGAAAAGTTCAAATACTTTCCAAAAAGTATAATTTAGTCGGTTTGTCTGCCATTCATTAACTGACACAAATAAAAAAATAAGTTTTCCAGAAAAGACGGGAAACGGTTTTGAGAACGCAGCGGCAATTTAACTACAAACTAAGCAATGTTGACAAGAAAAAATAGATAATGATATTTATCGGCAGAACTCATATTAAAACCAAGTTAATGCACTTTGGGTAGATACATAAATATGTGGGGTGGAAGTTTAAAGACCTTTTGTTGGTGGTAACTGAAATATTCCGAATTTTAAGCTGTAATAGTAAATATGTAATATGTGAATCACAATTACCTTTAAATGCCTTTTGCATAAACTTGCGTCGACTTTCAATTATTTTATAAAGTCCGTAATAGCCATCAAATTCATAGTGTGACATACACACCGAACTTAGTTTGGAAAAGCGTAATAGCAGTTCTCGTCACAATTAAATTGCACAATCCCAAATTCCTTTAACGCCTTTAAGTACATAGATCGAATCATTATCTGTTATTGTGGCTACAACATTTAAACGGTTAAGACCGAACTCAGCATTGATTTCTGAAATGAGGTCCGCAGTTTTTTCTGCAGAATGACACGCTAGTGCCCCTGAATGTCTCATGAAATTCTGGTCTAGCCAACGGCTAGTACGACGAAAAGCAGACCAAACATCCGCCGAAGAGCAGAAGTAATTGACAGATTTCATTCCCAGCCTTATAGTGTCTTTCATAGTTTTATAATTTTCATTTAATAAACACATTACTTTGGGTTTGCAATAATAGTAGATATGTATAATAGTATATAATGATAAAAAACTGCAAGTCCATCGAGTTTTATGACGCAACGATCACTCACAATGCACAACTTAGACTGTGTTAACTAATTGATCACATGCCTTCGAAGAGGGATTTTCGGCATTCCCCAAGACAAGTCAAGTCTTATAAATACCCTGCTCACTGAGTGCCAGGAGCACACTTCAGCCACCAGTCAACTTATATCTACGGAATTAAAAAGTAAAAGTCATACAGAAATCAAACTGTGATGACCACAGTTTGATTTCTTTCAGTAAGGAAAGCATCAGCCATAGCTGCCGCTCTCCTGAGCAGAAGAATGGCAAAAATTATTCTTATACAATCGCCACAGAGCAACGAAGAACACCATCTGAGACAACTTCTAAACCTCTGTCATCTAGTAATGGAACCACCTCGGCATTGAAAGGGAAACTCAGTGTCATGCAGAAATCAAACTATGGTGATTTAAGGAAAGCAATAGACAAAGTTGCCGATCTCCAAAAACAGCAGAATGGCAAAAATTATACATACTCAATCGCCCCAGAGCAACGAAAGACACTATCAGAAGCAACTTCTAAACTTTTGTCATCTAGCCCCAGAGGAACGAAAGACACTTGTTGCATTTATTCCACGAGAAAAAAAAAAAACAATTACAAAAAAAAAGAAAATCCGACACCACCTGATGGGTGTAATTCCCAAATTAGACTGCAGAGGAAAAAAAACAACGTGGTGGACGATCGGTGGCGAAACGTCAAAATAGCCACAGATGATCGCACCGAAGAAGGTCAAGTGCAACTGCAGCTCGTTGGAAGCTGCTCACCGGCCACTCAGCTGGGGTGGGTTCGCTGAAAGGGAAAATAAAACAACGTGTGTGTGGGAAAGAGAAAGGGGCGCCACCAGGTCTTTGGAATAAAAGGAAGACCAGGAAACCTTTGGGAATGGAAATTATAATTGGGGAAACTGGAAAGAAAAATCAAACACAAGTGTTACCTCGTTATAAAGCTCAGTTTGAGCGACGGCAGTTTTATTAAAGAAAATTATCAACTACGTGTAAACTTCAGAAGGAAGTTAACACAAGGGTATGTTATGCAAAAGGGGTTTAAAAAAAAGGAAAAAGAAAACAAGTTACTGGTCGGTTAAAAAAAAATTAAACCAATTGACGAGTTTAATTAAAAAAAGAACCGACAAAAAAAAGTTAAAGAAAATCGCCGTTGGGGGTGGCCCGTTATCGCGCGGTCCCGAACGGAAAATATTTAATTTTAATGGGTCGCGCGTCCCGCTTTTTCCGGGAAGATTGCGGAACGAGATCCAATCGGAACAATAGAGAACAATTTCCCACTAAACGCACAACAAAAAAATTAAAAGAGAAAACTTATCTTTTTTTCCTCGGGGACTCGGCTTCCTTCTCCTCGCTATTTTTATGTCTCGGCTGCTCCTATTTTTCTCCTCCTCACTATCACTTTTCCTCCTCCTCACTATCACTCTTTTCTCCTCCTCGCTATCACTCTTTTGTTAAAAAAAACTACTCGGCACTACTCTTCACTTTGATATTCAACTCTGCCTTGATCCGGCACTGTCAGTGGTCAACCAAGAAGTAGTTGTTCAACTTCGTACTCTGCCCACTCAACCCGAGAGTCTCTCGCACACATGCATAGATTTCCGCTTTTCCGCCATAGCGGGTCTAATCACGGCTTTGTTCGCCAAGCTCCGCTCATTTGCTGGAGAAGGCAACCGTTTTTGAACCTCCGCTAGTCGTTATCTATATCATTTCCCCTGACTCTCCAAATTCGCCACCCATGGCAGTTCAGCGAGTCGAGTGAGGCATTTCCATTAAACTACTCTGGCAACTACGTGCTCAATACCCAAGTGAAGGTCGTCACCACTACTTTCAAATTATTGAATGTGGGCATTCTCCCACTCGAGTATTTGCAAAAAGGAGGAAAAGTAAGGATGCAAGGGTTAAATGTTTATTCAAAATTACCTTGTCAAACAACGGCTTTCGTTGGACCCCGAGCGAGAAGAAAGAAGCGATTGAGGACCCGGGTGTCAAACTATCGCGAAAACTTAATTTATTCCGGTGGAATCTCGCGCAGATTTTGGGAATGGGGACGGGCTGATGACGTGCCACCCCGCACAAAAGTCATGAGATAGGTTGGGCTCTCGGCCATTGATGATCTCCTCCAGAATCCGCTTTGGTCGGTGCGTCACAGCTCTTGGTCGTGTTCAATGTATCGTCGTTGATGTATACGTTTTAGGACCGCCCGTCCTCTTTCTGTCAGTGCGAAGTTGGTGCTGATTGTTATGTGATGATGAATGTGATGTTTTGTGTTGAGTATGTGATTGTGTTGCGAGTAGGGATAGTCCGTCCCTCCTCGCAGTATCGTATTGGTGTGTTGAGTTGATGAGTGTAACGTTTATGTATTTGTGTTGCGACAGTATGTTCCTCTTCGGAGTATCGTGTTAGTATGTTGTGTAGGTGAGTGTAACGCCTCGTGATGTTACGGTGTGTTGTGATGCGTCGTACTGTATTATAGGACCGTCCGTCCTCTCTGTATCTCTCTCTCTCTCTCTCTCTCGCTGTCAAGTTGTCGTAGTTTGTGGTGTATTGGTAAACGTTGTCATCTAAGGGTAGTTTGTGATGTGTTGTTATATGTTTCGCTCTGGGACCGTCCGTTCCCTCTCTTCGATCGCCGAGTGTTCGTAGGTATTGTATATGTATGTATAGATTTATGTGTTCGTTCTCCTCGTACTCTTGGGACTGTCCGTCTCCTCCTCTCGATGTCGTGATTATGTGTTTCATGTAATTGTATTTGTGGATCTTGTTGTTTATGTTGCAGTGTCGCTCGGTATCGGCTGTCCCTGTCTCATGTATGTGTCTCCTCCTTTAACTTGTGGTCGGTCGCTTCTGGGGACATCATCATCTCTCTTGTCCCTGGTTGGGAGAGAGACCGCCTGTCTCCATCATCATCTCAGCCTCAGGTAACCTATGTTGATTGCCAATGCAAAATGCTGAGGAAGTGGGCCTATGGCTGCCCTCCACTTTATCAGAATTTTGCAGAGGCAATGGAAGAGAAGAGGGAGCGAAGGAATGCGCATAGAGTGGTCCTTGTTGTGGTAAATTTTACCGCAACACACTATCAGAGACAACTTCTAAACCTCTGTCATCTAGTAATGGAACCACCTCGGCATTGAAAGGGAAGCTCAGTGTCATGCAGGAATCAAACTATGGTGATTTAAGGAAAACAACAGACAAAGTTGTCGATCTCCAGAAACAGCAGAATGGCAAAAAATTATACATACCCTATCGCCCCAGAGGAATGAAAGACACTATCAGAGGCAACTTCTACCTATAAACCTCTGTCATCTAGTAATGGAACCACCTCGGCATTGAAAGGGAAGCTCAGTGTCATGCAGAAATCAAACTATGGTGATTTAAGGAAAACAACAGACAAAGTTGTCGATCTCCAGAAACAGCAGAATGGCAAAAATTATACATACCCTATCGCCCCAGAGGAACGAAAGACACTATCAGAGGCAACTTCTACCTATAAACCTCTGTCATCTAGTAATGGAACCACCTCGGCATTGAAAGGGAAGCTCAGTGTCATGCAGAAATCAAACTATGGTGATTTAAGGAAAGCAATAGACAAAGTTGCCGATCTCCAAAAACAGCAGAATGGCAAAAATTATACATACTCAATCGCCCCAGAGCAACGAAAGACACTATCAGAGGCAACTTCTACCTATAAACCTCTGTCATCTAGTAATGGAACCACCTCGGCATTGAAAGGGAAGCTCAGTGTCATGCAGAAATCAAACTATGGTGATTTAAGGAAAACAACAGACAAAGTTGTCGATCTCCAGAAACAGCAGAATGGCAAAAAATTATACATACCCTATCGCCCCAGAGGAATGAAAGACACTATCAGAGGCAACTTCTACCTATAAACCTCTGTCATCTAGTAATGGAACCACCTCAGCATTGAAAGGGAAGCTCAGTGTCATGCAGAAATCAAACTATGGTGATTTAAGGAAAGCAACAGACAAAGTTGCCGATCTCCAGAAACAGCAGAATGGTAAAAATTATACATACTTAATCGCCCCAGAGCAACGAAAGACACTATCAGAGGCAGCTTCTAAACCTTTGTCATCTAGTAATGGAACCACCTCGGCATTAAAAAGGAAGCTCAGTGATGCGGACATAGATCAACCAGCGCAGTGCCAGTGCGTGAAGTGATATCCAAGATTTGTGGGTATATCCTCTAATATGTTGATCATCGGACCGAATGGCACCCAGATTGTCAGAAAATTCTATCATTCGATGAGGTGGAAAGATTCAGTTGGATCTACACGGGAGATATGTGATGTCGTTTCTGATGAGAACATCTTAGCTACTCATTCTCTAATGGAGAATAAATTGCCAGCATTACGAACATAACTACAGGATCAAGCAAAGACGTCTGACATCATTGACTTAGTCTGTTCAGAATACAATAAAAGTGAACAAGTTGTACGGTTTTACATCGTGAGAAAGTGTGAAGATGCAGCCAGAAGAGCTCAGCGTCGTCGGTGAAGAGGAGTTAAGATTTTTCTTTTTAAACGTAGCACTAAGCTGTAATCAAAAATATATTAATTTATTTTTAACAGCTAAATTTGTAAAAAAGCCATTACTCAAATGTTCTACCATGTTTTGTGCTATTGCTCTAGTTTCTCAGAATGGCTGGGTTTCAAACAGTAAAAAAAAAATAATTTCGATGCGGCACTATTTTTTTGATGTGCATCTGCAACGCAACTTTGATAATTTGTTTCAGAACGTAGTTTGTACAAAGCAGGCAATTGCCAAAATTTAAATGACAAATTTTGAATTAAAAATAAATTTAAATGAGTGGTTTGAATGTCAAATGAAAGCATCGGAAAAATTATTGATGCATAGTTTTCTCAGTTAATGCGCTGAGACAGCGTTAAGGTAGCGTTTAGAAACTTGCGACTTTGTCAACACTTACTTGTTTGACTTCTGGAACTAATGACTTTGCATCTATGACGCATGCTGATATATTTTGGAACTCACCCTATACGCACAAATCCGATTCAATAAGCACATCAGTACCAATTGTCTGGACTGGTTTTGGTATAATTTTTTTTATATAATTCGTCTGCATTACATTTCTAGTTCATATTCTGGCCGTCGCACGATGTTAAGGGTCAACCATAATAGACTTCGCTGAGCTTACGTCAGCTTAAGGATATGTCGTATTACATTGAAATAGTACTTCATAACCATAATGGGATTATTGTCGGTTTAGTTAAATTTTCGTTAACTTGAGTGGGCTTACGAAGAGTCCCATTACAATGGAATATTAAGTACGGAAATTTCGCAATTCACAAAAAATGAAAAAAAAAAAGCAATGGCAGTTCAATTTAATTTAGAATATAAATTTGTAAATATGTTGATGCCAATGGTGCAACAAAATAAATGTTTGTACGACAAGACTGATGCATTATATATATAAAAAAAAAATACAAAAAGCAAAAGTGTGAGCTCAAATTGCCCAAACAATTGAGAAAAGTGGTAAGTAAATGCATAGGATACGTTAGTTTTCATGTTCATACAAATACATAAATTCTGTCACAAAAAAATGTTTGTCAATGTCCCGAGTACTAGCTGTTTGTTTTTTTTTTTGGAAAAATATAGTGAACCGCAGAGTTTCTTTATAGTAAGTACATGTGTATATAGTTTTCCTGAATAAAATTTAACTGTGAAATTCAAAATGAAGGAACGGCCCAAATCCAAGTTCGATATTTCATCGCTATAAACACTTGGGTATCAACAGAAAATTTGTTTCGTGCACTATTAATAGATACAAGAAGACTAGTACAGTTCAGGATCGAGCAAGAAGTGGACTGAAAAGGGCGTCGAGAACCTTAGCATTGAAGTAATTTGACTGATTTTCTACCAAAAGATGAATGGCCACCATCATCACCTGACCGTAACCCATTGCATTATTTTTTATGGTCGTACATGCTAATGAAGCTTAAAGATTACAAATATGCAAATATAAGTGAATTCAACCAAGTCATTAAAAAAGTATGGGATATGCCTTTAGAGGTCGTGCCTGCAGCGGCTTTAAAAAGCGTTTGAAGCTCGTCATAAAGGCAAAAAGCGGTGTAACTGAAAAAAACTTTTGTAATTAATTTATAATATTTTAAGCATAAAATAAAAAAAAAATTATGTAGACAGCTGATATTTTATTTTAGACTAATTTAAATTTTGGACAGAATATATTTGTCGCGGTGTATATAAAAATATATATTCATACGGCTTTTTTTTATTTGAAGAATATGAATGCAAAACCAAGTGGAAGTTGTTGCGGGAGCGCTTTAGGAAGGAGTTGAGGAAGAGAGAGAAATGCCGCCTGGTAGTGGATTATTTGAAGTCGAAGAATGTTTGTAAAATTCTCATTTCATAACTATTTGCAATGAAATTATTACCGAGACACCATTACCAGCTTCAATAGGAAGGAGGTAGCAGACGAACTTTTTACGAAAACGATGTTATCTTTGATGGAAGACCTACCAGCCCTGCGGCTGTTTTTTTTAACTTTCTTTATTTAATAAAAATATGTTCATATGTATACTTTTATAAAAAAATGTTTAAATCTTTATTTTATTTTTCATTAAGAAATTTACAAATATTATTTCTAATTTGTGTGGATGTTCTACCACCGGAGAGTAGTGAACGTTAGATGGTGCAACTGGTGTTAAATTTCTCCCTACTTCATTTGTCCACAATCCATCGTGACGCTTCCACGTTTTTAATAAGATTCGCCAACGGGTCATCAAGATTCGAAACGAATTTTATATTGTCCGCCGTCGTCTCGACAATCTTTTGTTGAAAGTTTCTTTATCTGCTGGTAGTAGTATACCAGAAGTATGTTCCAGCAGGAAAGTAGCATCAGCTACAAAATAATGGTGAACCTTTATCTGTCTGCCTGGTAAGTATTTTGGATGTGAAATCGGCAGGTCATATGCCAACAGTCTCTTTCCAAATTGACTTCTTTGGAAAAATCCTGAAATATCGAAATATGCATGTTCATTAAAAACGACAAACACTTTCAGAATGATTTGATACCTCCATCGCTCTGACTGCCATAAGCTCCAACATCTACGAATGTGAAGCGATACTTTGCATCACACGCTGATAGCAATACTATGCTGAAATATTGCTTGTAGCAGAAAAACTGACTTCCACTATTTGGAGAACATTTTATTGCTGCACGGGAAGCACGTTAATGGACCCAACACAATTGGGCATATTCCACAGGGTCCAGAAATCTTTGGCGATCTGTGAGTAGTCGTTTTCGTTTGGCTCTGATACATTTACCGGAAACAGTGCTTTCCACAGGTTTCCAAAACAATTTTATGCTCTTTGCCTAATTTAAAAGACCACGCAAGCGCTTGTAATGATGTCTCCTGTGTCAAATGTCTAATATAATTTTTAGTATGAAGTATTTCATAATCTGTTAGTACTTACTGCAAAGTAACAGCTAGCCGACACCAAATATGGCGTTAATACATCAAGCAATAAGTCATATACTACTCGAGACATTCTAGTATATATAGAATTGTCGACTATCTACCGACTTCATTGCTTCGAAGGACACAGCGAAAAACCCGTGTTGATTTCTATCGCGATTTGTTTCCTGAACACCGCCTTTTTTATTGTCTATTTCACTAATTCTGCACAGAATATTTATTCCTTCCATTTCCAGATGAAATAATTTTTTATTTATATTAAATTTAATATTAATTCTAAAATATTTAACTATTGGAGATCTGAGAACTGATCAGAGCTGTATGGCTTTTCTACAAATTTAGTCGTTAAAAATAAATTAATACAAAACACACTGCCGTTCCTTCCACAGAAACAATATCCCCTGAAAGTATGTAAACAATATTCAACAATAGAAAACTCAAAATAGTTTAGATTTAGCTATTTTTATTTTATTAATATATTTTTGATTACATCTTAGTGTTACATTTAAAAAGCAAAATCTTAACTTTTCTTCAACGACGACGCTGAGCTCTTCTGGCAGCATCTTCACATGTAAAACCGTACAAGTTGTTCACTTTTATTGTACTCTGAACAGACTATGTTAATGAAGTCGGACGTCTTTGCTTGATCTAGTAGTTTTGTTCGTAATGCTGGCAATTTATTCTCCATTAAAGAACGAGTAGTTAAGATGTTCTCACCAAAAATGACATCACATAGCTCCCGTGTTACTCCAACTGAATCTCTCCACCTCATCGAATGATAGAATTTTCGGTCAATCTGGGTGCCATTCGGTCCGATGATCAACATATTAGAGGATATACCCACAAATCTTGGATATCCCTTCACGCACTGGCGCTGCGCTGGTTGATCAATGTCCGCATCACTGAGCTTCCCTTTCAATGCCGAGGTGGTGCCATTAGTAGATGAGAGAAGTTTAGAAGTTGCCTCTGATAGTGTCCTTCATTGCTCTGTGGCGATCGAGTATGTACAATTTTTGCCATTTTGCTGCTTCTGGAGATCGCCAACTTTGTCTGTTGTTTTCCTTAAATGACCACAGTTTGATTTCTGTATGACATTGAGCTTCCCTTTCAATGCCGAGGTAGTTCCATTACTAGATGACAAGTTTAGAAGTTGTCTCAGATGGAGTTCTTCGTTGCTCTGTGGCGATCGAGTATGTACAATTTTTGCCATTCTGCTGCTTCTGGAGATCGACAACTTTGTCTGTTGTTTTCCTTAAATGACCACAGTTTGATTTCTGTATGACACTGAGCTTGCCTTTCAATGCCGAGGTGGTTCCATTACTAGATGGCAAAGGTTTAGAAGTTGCCTCTGATAGTGTCTTTCGTTGCTCTGGGGCGATTGAGTAGGTATAATTTTCTGGAGATCGGCAACATTGTCTTATGCTTTCCTTAAATGACCACAGTTTGAATTCTGCATGATTTTTGCTTTTTAATTCCGTAGATATAAGCTGACTGGTGTCTAAACTTTAAGTGTGCCAGCTTCTTTTTGAAAACTCATTAGTTCTTTCACTTCTACACGAAAAACATTGCCATTCTAATTTTTAAAATGAAAGCATGTCGCATTTCTGGTAACAAAAACTCTTTTTGAAAGAGTTGCTCCTTAAACTTTGAACAAAATTAGCTGGTCTGCAGATCTTCTTTATTATGTGCAAAGCAATATTACCAAAAGTTAAAGGTATGTTTCCTAAGATATGTAGAAGAACGAAACCATCTTGAATTATGGCATCAATTTGGTTTGGGAAAATGCTTATTGCTTTTTTTTTCTAAATGCGTGAGCAATACTGTTTTATCAGTGTTTATTATAGATCCATCTAGATGACCGACTCTAAAAGGAATTAGAGGACATTTAAAAATTTCTTTGACATCCACAAAGTTTTGGGGAAATGTTCCACATTTAGTTTAAGCCTCCTTTGTCTTGCACAACGTTGCAAAATATTTAAAGGACAAAGAAGATTTTCAATCATATCAAGAAACAGAAAATAATACATTTCTTGGTGAAAGTGAACATTTATCCAACAACTTTCTTCAAATTCGAAGATTAGGCCAAATGTAATCTTCAAATCAAATTTGCAGAAATGATATACAATAATTTTAATTTGTAGAAATGTATTTTTTATTATTCAAATAATTTTTTTTCTTTTTTACATAAACTTAAACAAAAAAGAAAATTGTCAAAATAAAATTTTCTTCCGCTTATAAATTTGACAAATATTTTTTTTTTTACAAATTAAAAAAAGTTGATCCACTATCTGGGCGCCGTGGCTCAAGTGGTTAGTGCGGAGCAAGGGGTTCCAGGTTCAATCCCCAGACAACACCTAAAATTTCTTTCACGGCCCCACCTCTCGCGAGCGTCTGACAAATATCCGAGAGTAAAAACTGTCATGAAAAAACTTCTCAAAATTGCCGTTCGGATCCGGCATTAAACAGTAGGCCCCTTCCATTCATGTGAAGAATATAACACGCACAACACGAATGTTTGTGAGAAGCTGGACCCTGGGTCCCATGGACCTGTTGCGCCCAAAGATTTGTACTTTGATCCACTATCTGATATAATGTTGGTGGGGCTATGACAAGATTTTCGTCCTTATTTTGGTGCTGGAACTCCTCCGTCTCTTCTGATGATGCGTTTATAGAAGTTGAACTGTTAGATGCATATTCTTCCGCCCATCCTTGGTTGGCATAACCTGCTCCAACGCCACCTTTATAAAACGCATGTTAATTAAAAGTCATATATAGTGTTAATACTTACCAGGAAAACAAGTGATCGTTGGATTTTCACCAGCGTTGAGAATATTGAGAAAAATAGTATCCAATTATTTTAGTTTTATGGGCTTATTTCCCGTTTTCTACAAATCTGTTTTTTTTTTTTAATATCGTTCTTGAAATTAGTATTTTTTTTTTTTTGCTCTACATTTATTTTAATACCCGTTTCGTTTCTATATTCATCAAAGAATAATTCTAGAGCTTCTGCCTTAGCACTTTTAGGATGTTGTCGTGATAAGGAGGCGGGTTGTCCGTTTTAGTACTAAGGTTTTCCAAAAGTTATAAGTTCTAGTTCTTCCTCGTCTTCAGAAGAGGATCCTTCTTCTGTGTCTTCAGGTGATGGTTTCATCAAACTTTGCTTGCACTCTCAGTACTGTTTTTGCGTTCAATAGCCAATTGATTAACCCGAGACCAGTGTATGATAAAGAAAGCAATCCACCAGCCTTCCACACTCCTGTCAGCCCTGATTTGATAATGGTTGGATGTGAGGGCATAACAGATTAGATCACGGGATGTTTTGACCCCCCTAGAGTATGTGAACATCAAAGCAAGTATTGTGTTTGCTGAGGGAGGAACCATTTTAGGCAAGGGATGCCTTTGACCCCAGAATGCTATAAACCTCTCATTCAAGATGGCAATCATGTGGTGACAAATGTTTGTAGGTTCTTTTGTGACAAAGAGCAAATTATGAACCGAGGTGAAGGCAATATAATTTATCCACCAACCTTTGCCTTCGTCATCTACAGAGTTTAATCCGGCTAAGACTGCAGTTGCCCAAGTTTTGACATGATTGAGCTCTAAGGTAATTCTTGAATCTCCAACTGAGTACGTTCCTGATTGAGCATTTTCTGATGTTTTGCCAGTGAAGAAGTAGGGTGATTCATATTCTAACGTTTTCTCCGAGGCATCGGTGTTGTCTTTTTTTATTGACAGCGTGTACTGTGTTTTGCCCTCATAAAACGTTAAACCCATTTTAGCCGCTTCCGGATCAATGCTCACAAAAGATGCGGACCGTTTTTAAACGTTCACATAGAAAAGCAGATAAAATCCTGTAGGAGACTTATTCCTCGTTATTCAAGCGCATATTTTATCAATTGCTCCTACAGATTGGTATCTGGTCTCTCCTTAACTTTGGAGATGTAATAAGCTCTGAAATTGTTCAAGTAGATTGGAAGAAACCGGGACTCGACGTTGGGCCTCAAATCGAGGTTGTATAAGATGAGAAACCTAAGATACTTGAATTGTTTGACAAGCTCTATAAAGCTTTGACCCAAAAACCATTTCGCTTAAACAATTCTCCCCTTCCTGAGTAGGTTCAAAGATCATAAGTTTTTGACTTAGCTGTATTGATTTGCAGGCTCCACGAGTTACAGTAGTGTTTTAGTTTATTAGTTTACAGATAAAGTGTGACAGGGTTGTCAGAAAGTATGACGAGTTCATTACCATAAAGGAGTACCTGAATCGAACATTTGCCGAACCTTACGCCAATGGGAAACTTATTACACACATCGTTAACAATAAGAGTAAACAGAATAGGACTCAGCAGACAACCTTGAGGCACATCCGACTCTGCAGTAAAAAAAAACTTGACATAGAGCTGCCTTTCCACACAGTTGCGGTAGTTTTAGAGATGAGTTGTTCACTCTTAAGAAGAGATATCTGTTGATCATGACGAATGGAGCCTTGAAATCAATGAAGAAGGCAAACTTTTTTTTATTTTTATCGATGTATTCATCGTGATATGTATGTACCTACAAGCCCCAAAGACTTAAGGTCGATAAGCCTCGCTCCCACTCAAGAATGTGAAAGATTGATTTATTAACACATTCACTTTAAACAAGTCATAAGTATATGTTCCTAGCCTAGCATGCCTATACTAAGAGCCGATCTATTGAGACAGCCTTGTATAAAATAGCAGCGACAGCTCACTATCTATCACGCCGATTAGCTTTCATAGGGACTACTAGCACGCTGCAACCACTACAAACTGCGAAGAATGCCCTACATTTAAAACAATTAAACTTTTGGAAAGAGGGTGATATGCTTAAACGTTTAAATACGATTCCCATTAGGAGAAGATTGAACAGTAAGGCCATCAACCCGAATAGAATCTCGATTTTCCGCGACAAACTCTAAAACCAGACAGGTTTATTACTCTTACCCTCTTGGCGGATCATTTAAGGACAATGCAACTAAGGTAGGTAGATAGGTAGAGTGGCGGTTCATAGAAAGAACCCAATTAGTGCTAGGATGCGCCGTTTTGTTACCACAAAAACTCGCGTGAAAAAACTTAGCTGATGTGAAATTAAACCCAACCCGTGGAGTTCAAATAACGGATTAGTTCTCCAATCCTTTTGTAAGCCGAAGTCCACGAAGAAGGGTCTTCCTAGAATATTTTGCCTGGTCCTCGCTAGGGTCGGACATCTGCAAGGGAAGTGATGTAGAGATTCCTTCTCATTGATATCCTTGCAGCTTCTACAGAAGGTCTTGTGAGGACTACCGAGCTTAGCGCATGGTCCCCAATTGGTCAGTGATCTGTAATGATAGCTACAATTCTGACAATATCTGGTCTTGTTTTACCAAGTAGCTCGTTTGATTTAGGTTTGTTGTAATCAGGCCATGTCTTTCTTGATATTACACAACTAGTCAGGCTTTTCCACCCTTGATTGGCAAGCTGTAGGAAGTAATAATGTATATTGCCCTTAACGCGCTCATTACCCTCATAGTTACTGTGCCCTGGGACCTAGATGAGTATAGTTGTTGAGTGGATACTTAGGCGATTAATTTCAAACCGGCATTGCTCTACCAGTTTTGAGGATATGGTGACCGCATTAACGGTGGGGAGATCGTTTAGCAAACGACAGGCTTCTCGAATCGCAAGAAACTCCGCTTGGAAAACACTAGTAGAGTCAGGGAGACGAAAGGACTTCGATATATTTAGTTGGGCAGAGATGATACCTGCGCCAACTCTGCAGTCCATCTTCGAACCATCTGTATATGTATATACTTATATCATAGTCACTGATAATGCGTCCGTTTTCCCATTCTTCTCTAGTAGGCAGTTTGACTGAAAAAGATTTACTTGCATAGGGTCACCTTTGGAGGCTGGAGGCCCCATTTTTTACCGAAAGTTTTATTGCAGGCATAGAAAGCTACACTTGCTTTCTTTACGCTGTTCTATATTAAGATTCCAACTAAGTTTCGGGTCGAGTATCGTGCCAAGGTATTTTGCACTGGAAGATAAAGAGAGTACCTCACCATTAAGTTTGCGAGGAGTGAACTCTGGTACTTTAGTTTTGGTGGTAAACAGCATCATTTCGGTCTTTTCTGGATTAACATCGCGGCCACTGCTCGTGTATCACGAGTGTACCTTATCCAGAGTACTTTCCATGAGTTGGTTTATCGTGGAGAGAAACTTTCCTGACACCAGTATAACCCCGTCACCTGCGTACGCAACCACCTTAACCCCCTCTCTATCAAGTCGCACTAAAATCTTGTTAATTGCCATGAGCTATAACAAAGGAAAAATTACACCACCTTGAGGGGTGCCTCTACTAACCGTCTTAGTTACAATGCTGTTACCTAATGTTCTCTGAATTATTCTGGTTTGAAACTTTGAAAGCAACATTTATTGCTTTCTCAAAGGTTTCAACTTTAGATTCAAATTCCGAAGTCGAGTCGATTCTGTGATTTGGCGTACTACCTAGTTTTGACGTAACTATACGATTAAACTTTGTCCAGTTTATTCGCTTTGGGTTTTTATAGGGTTTAGGAGCCTCTATTTGAAGACTAACGTCAAAAAGTATCCATTTATGGTCCAAAAAGAACTGTAAGTTCGATACTCTCTAATATTCAACCTTAATGGCTTCGTTATTTGATACTAATGTGATGTCAATAACCGATTCCCACCGATTAAAATTGTCCGTACTCGGAAAAACAAAGGTTGGAGAGTTACCAGTATTGCAAACTGAAAGGTTATTGTTAAGGATGAAGTCAAAAATGCACTCACCTCTGTCGTTTGTCTCTGTACTGCCCCAAAGCGTATGTCTTGCATTGGCGTCGCAGCCCATTAGGAGGTCGGCCTAACTGGCGTTGATAACTGTTTTTAGCTGTTGGACATCATCCGGCGATGCTTGCCGATCCCAGTTCATGTAGACGGACGCAACGAAAAAGCCCTTCCCGTTTGCAGTTTCCAATCTAATCACTGTTAGATCGGCGGAGCTAAGATTAGGAAATAAAAAGGCTTTTAAATGTTTCTTAGCTAAAATGCAAGTTCTATGCGAAACCTAAGACGGTAATTAGACTTTTCTAACTCCTCTAAACTTTCCTCGTTTATGAGGAGGCGAAAAGTCAGACTGCTTTTTTTGCGATTGTTCAGTCCTAATGACAGCCCAATCGTCCATTGGGACCGCGGGGTTGTGGAGTTTGAGACACTGGATCAGCTTTCCACTGTCAATCGGCATTACGGGCAACCAAATGCGAGCCATAGGTCTCCGCGGAATATCCTTGGCTGGAATCAGATTAAGTCTCAAGCCGTTCCAAGCTTCGCTTATCTTAGCAAGCACCCAAGAAGTCCCTCGAGAACCTATCCTCGCACTTGATGACTCTATACCCTCTGAAACTTCGGCTGGGTAGAAACAGGGTAGGGTGCGGCCTCCTTGTGTGCCCAAAAGGTGATCCATCACCATCTGCGAGAGTTTGGCTTCGATTTCATTCCAAGCCTTCGTAATGGACTTACCACTGCTCCAAAGTTCGTCTATTAGGGCAACGTGGAGGTCATCCCTGACCACTTCGCTGACGTTTGTTGTAGTCTTCAACAACCGCCTGGTACTTGAGTTTGTCTACTAGGTACGTTCAGTGACTGTACCAGCTTCTTCATTCTTAGCTATCTTGTTAAGGATGAAGAGGGCCTTCTGATAGTAGTGTCTATGCTGTGTCTTTGTGTACTGGTCTGTGGTTGTTTTTTCTGGGTGCACTCGCTGGTGTTCGTGCCAGCAACCACAGAGTTGGATGTTGAAGGAAATGGCATGGGGACACTCACGCTGGTATCCTTAGCTACGTCCACGGAAGCGGATGTAGATGGGTAAGACATGCGTAGCGTACCTTGGCTGGTACTAGCTACGTTGCCTGAAGAAATGACGGTCGCTTGGCTTGAGGCCAGCAATTCATCTTCGGATGAAGTGCCTATTACGTTTTTTTTTTGGTTTTGGTATTTTCTTTTTTTTTTTGTTAATTTTTTAAGTTTTGGATGTTGGTCCCACGAGTAAGTCGGAAATGAGGTCCCTCCTAGCAAAGCCGATTTACTAGGATAAGGCTAGAATATGACAGTCCTCGCCTGTGCATCTGAAGGAGCTCGTTAGTGATTGGTTTAACCCCCAATTGCATTCTTGGGCACGGATCTATGCAATTAGCGCTCAAACCACCACTGAAGTCAGGTACCTCGATCCGATGGTCAGGAGACATTTGTAAAAGAGTAAACTATTGAGCTGTTAAGAATCCTATACAAAGCCTCTTGACCTTGGCTAACCCCATCTCGATAAATGAAAGACAACTGTGGAGGTTATTACCGGCTGGCACCCACGTGGAGGGTTAGGATGAGGATTTTGCCGGCCGCAATGCGACTAAATACACCTGACCTCTGAACTTGGAGGGGCTGTGGCAATACAGATGCAGAAGAAATACAGAAATACTCACTTCACAGGCTTCATACTCACTTCATAGGCGAATACCCTAGCGTAAACAGAAAGCAACCTGATCTGTCAGGAAATCCACCATTAACCATCCTAAACTTTATAATAATTTCGGGATGGTTCAGGGAGACCACATACATACATACATATGTAATTAACTCAGAGTAGCTAACTAATTTTGTGTTCTACTCCCATTTAGAATTCTCCACGACCGCGATAGGAGAACTCAAAATGGATCCATTGGAGATCCGAGTGCAGAAGGATTCTAGATTTATAGCAGGACTAAGGTTTTCCTTGAAATATGATGCAAGGAACTCAACACTGATGGCCGCTGAATACGAATGAATTGCATTCCCGCAATGATTCAGTGTTAAACGACTCCATGTCTACAGGAATCATAGCTATCTACTCTTTAAAACCACTCGTATATTATTGAAGGACGAAATATTTTAGCTGGGGAACTTTAAGCGGAAATTAGCTTATTTTCTTGGGTTTTTATTCATAACACACACTTGTAAATATATGCGAAAACATATGCTTCTATGCTTCTTGCTCAAATATCAATACGACGACGAACCCAAATTAAACATCCTGGAGATGGCCTAGAGCACCAACCATCTCTTCTTCTTTCTGTAGTCCCCATGCGAACACGTACCATTATGTACATACAAATGTTTACATATTATCATCTCTGAATGTTATATTTGACGGTAGTCATGGTATTTCAGCAAACACCTCACTGACAATAACGAAGACGATGACGATGACGATGACGACTACTACGAGATGACGGTACGAAAAAGAATTTCTAAAATTGGAACAACTTCTTCCGTCGTCGTCGTCGTAGTCGTCGTCATCTTCGTCATCGTCCTCGTCCAATGAAGCAACCAAAACGCCAAAAATTTCAACACTTTCCCGTACCGTACCGGGGAGTTCCTTAGAATTTCACTCGAGCCATCTCTCTCAGTGGTTGAGGTTGCCTTTTGGGTTTTATTCGTGCAAAGCCATTCAAACGGCACCAACAACCATCACCGACTAGCGTACATTGCATTAGCGTGTGAAGACGGCTGACAGCTTCAGGCAAATGAAAGACAAATATTCGTTCTAGCGGAGCTGGTACAATGAAGCCGGTGGTGTCGGAGTGGCAAATATTTGCGAAAAGCCACTAACAGCATTCCCAAATTTAACCTCCCGAAAGTACAATGTGTGTATTGGTGGGAAACAGGAAAAAGGAAACCCGCTCGAGAAATGAGGGATGAAAATCTAGAGCAAGACGGGTTCCTCTTCAAAGCATCAAGCAACGTCGAAACGACACGAGGGTGTTCAACGGTAAATCAGTGCGCGCTCTCTTAACCGTCGGAGCACATGGGACGTGTGATTTGTAGATCCCTTTAATAAAAAAAAAAATAAAAAGAAAAAAACGGAAAAAAGGTTTTCCGCACACAGGATCTGGCGTCTGTCTGTGCCGCCGGTTTCTATTCGATAACACACACCGGATGTGACTTATACAACTCGCTACGTGGCAAAAGTGAATGAAAGTTTTGCGCTTTATGCTTGGGTTTACAATTCGACAAACCTTTGTTCAAATTCCAAGGAGTGTATGTTCCAATATTCGATACCTATGTACAATGTACGCGGTGCGGTGGGCGGGGTGGGGCTTAATCTTTGTCACGCTCTGAATGACGGCAAAAGATTGAAGCTGTTTGCATGATTTAAATTAGATACAAGTTTTGTTGACTCGAATTCGATGAGATGAAGGGGTGAATGCCTGCGGGCAACGCCTGCATGAGGAAGTCCTTTAAAAGTTTAAAAGTCTCCTGGTTCGGTTGGTTGTGTTGGCTGTGCGTTGTGACTGTTATTCACAGGCAATTAGTAAAATTAACTAGGTGGAAATAAAGTTCTTTAGTTGAGCTATTCACTGTAGCGAAGAAACAGAACTCCGCTGTCGTTAAGATGTTTTCCACGAAATTGGTTCTTAGAAAGCCAAACGATACTAATAGAAAGAAAACACATTAAAAGCCGGTACTTACGCCTACCCGCAAGAGATGAAGTGAAGACTGCGACATTCGAGACAAAATCTGTTAAAGTTGCTGGCTTTCGGTACGAAAGGAGTAGGTATGAGCAATGTATGGAAACAGAGTCATCACTGTCTATCAACTTATACTCTCACCTCTATGCGGCAAACCCGGGATGCTTAGTACGTTCACTGAGGATTAAGTTTTAATCTCTTTGGTGAAAAGTGATTGCACTTTTCCTTTGAACTGGTTGTAGCAGAATAGGTGCTCAGATAGACTGAAGAATTTAATGGGATCATGACAGCATTCGCTTCCCCGAAGTGAGGTACTGACGACTAGTTCATTGTTAAAGTTTTTAGTAACGAAACAAAAACACCTCTATGTGTACGCATCCATTTACTGTTGACAACCCAAAAAAAAACGAGACAAGGTGGCCTAGTCGTCGCGATAGTAGACTTGTCCAATGACGAAGGGAGGATATTGTACGAGTATGTACTTGAGATCCATCGAAGGTAGAGTAATGAACTGCTTTTATTAGAGGCAAAATTTAGCGAGGGGCCTAATTTAAGGCCAGAAGAAAACAAAAGCATTTTTCAATAACCCAATAAATCGAATATGCTGGACGACCAACTAAGGATACGCGTTAGAGGAACACGTGCTCAAGTTTTAAAACTTTCGAGAAGGTTATAGATACCTATCTAAGAATGACGGTATTCTTGAGAAGTTTCTTGACATAAGTATTTATACTCTTGGATGTTTGTCAGACACTTGTGAGAGTATCTATTCTTGGAAAAAATTCACTGATTTACAAATACATATTCATACCATCTAATGTAGACATTTGATTGTGCATTGTAACCAGGACATTGTAACTGAGGATCCCGTCAACACAATTTGTTTGCCTCTGCCCCGACCCTGTTGTTGTAAGCGCCGAAGTCGAGCGCTTGAAGTCTTGAGCTTTAGACACGTCTTACAACAATGCGCATCAAGGTTAAATTCATCGATATTATAACAGAGGAAAGGAAAGGACGCTACCAAAGAGTGTTTCTACGAGCTCCTCGACAAGACGTTAATATCGTTCTAGGTGATATTACCGCCAAAATACGAAAGGAGCAGATCTTTGGTCGCACCATTGGAAAGCATAGCCTACACGCACCACGTCTGGAAACAGACTTAGGCTAATTGACTGGTGCAGGGCGTAATATTACTATAGCTAGCATACTATTTCTTCACCGCAATATTCATAAGGGAACATGCAGATTACAAAATCATCAAACCCTCAACCGGCAAGAAGCAAACAACTCGCCTTCAAAGCGGCCCTGGATAGGAGGACAAGAGCGGGTCGGGAGCTTTACGAACCAAAGAGGAAGCAAGACCATCGGCTTCTCCGGAGGAAAAAGAAAGTCATGAGAAGCGCGCGATCGAGTAATTAGAGAGGTCATACTCCAGGAACAATGTGAGGATAGCAATATTTAAACTCAAGTCCACCAAGGGTGTGAGATTCTGGAGAAACCCCAAGTCATACTTACCATTTTTTTATCGATTTTAGGGCCGCATATGACATCATTAATAGAGACGAGCTATACAGAGTCATGTATAGTTTTGGCATTCATGCCAAATTCGTTAAATTGGACAGAATGATGATGGATAGATGATGCGCTGTTATGTGACTTTTTCAATATCATACCTATACTTGCGAAAATTGTGCGAAACTTGCAAGTCAACACCAGAAGCACAATTTTCCAAAAGTCTGTGCAATTGCTTGCATATGCTGATGACTTTAATTTCATCGGTAGAATACGTCGCACTGTCACTGGTGCGTTTGCAAGTATTGGAACAGAAGCTGTTAAGAGGCTCGTTGTGAATGAGGACAAGACCAAGTATATGCTGTCAACAAGAAAGGACACACAACATCGACAAATCGGACAAAATATCACAATAGATATATAACTTGAATAAGTTATAACTTTGAATAAGTTAGGGACTTTGTCTACCTAGACTCCCCTATAAACTCTGACAACAACATCACATTAGAAATCCGACGAGGAATAACTTGCCAATCGTTGATTCTTTGGGCTGAAGGCAAATTGTTCTCTCGAACACGGCAGTTAAAGCCCAACTCCCTAGAAATTAAATGAGTGTTCGATGGGATGTAGAGCGATACACTCCAGCGTTGACTATGTTGATATATCGGTGCGTACAAACCAAAGGTGCCCCAAGGTGAACTTCTGTAACGCTTTGTATGGTACTTCATCATTTAAAGCCCACTACAATCAATTAAAAGCCAAAGGATCGATGCAATTGGTTATGGAAATGATGTACCAATAATGCTCAGAGGATTACGTGAAAGATCCGTCGCGGAAATACTACTCTGTGAGGAACAGGGATGGAGTACGAATGACGGTATGTGAACCCTTAAATGACAACTTTCCGTCAATAAGCAATGAACATGAACTTATGTATATCTTTGGATGGCATGCCTCCCTTGTATTACTTTAAATGGAACTACATACTCTATTGTTATCCACCCTGAGAACAATTGGGAAAAAAGTCAAACCTTATCGACCGGAAATGGATTTAAAGTGGTATACCAATTCCTCCAAAATGGACAGTGAATCTTGATCTGGAATCTCTGGTGAGTCATGTGGCATAAAACTTGGACAGTAAAACCCAGACCTCGTCCTACAACTTAGCGCAGGACGCAATTCTACGTTCCTGTGACTGGAGTAGGAGAGCCTTCGGTTGTTAAGTCAACAGGTCTGTTCGAAGTTTTAGTATGCTCTCTCAAAATACAAGACTTTATCATCAACTTTTGTCACGTTCGGCTATATCATGACCATTCTTCGTATTGATCCCAAACGACGATGTTGTTTCCTTCTATATGATGAAATTATTCAGTCATCTGTTGGTGCTCCTGAAGCACAACGCATAGGTTATCTACAAACGGTTGCCCGAATCTACAGAGCCGATATCTGTTTACAAACTGTGTATATTTTCCAGACTGAGCTCGTTGAATTAGTTTAAAAGATGTTTAATTTCTGCAAGACAACACCAGACGAGCTCTACTGCAAAGAATTCTTTAAAGGTACTATACGTCAGATTATTTCTGGTGGATACGTCATCATTTTCAAAGTCAAAGGATATAACCACTTTTGGGGACTCCAAATCAGACGCGTGCAAGCTCTTTCATCAGCAACTAAATCGTCTGAAGACACTCTTCGACCCACAGAGTGAAAGACCTTAAAACGCAAGCTTCCTTCAACATGCTTCCTGGAACATGAGTTAATGCATTTTAGACTGGATATATTGGGAGTAAGCGATATAATATGGTTAGATGTAGGTGAGTACCAATCACCAACGCGTAACACTGTACTGCTCTACTACGGAAGGCCATGCAGAAGCCCCGGTGGATATGGAGTTGAACTGTTGCTAACACCCACAGCACGCAGAAGTCTGATTTCCTGGCAGCCACAGGGTGAAAGGATTTTAACTGCCGGATTCGAGACTAGAATACGTCGAGTTACTATTATACAGTGTAACGCCTCAACGAATGGCTCGTCTGATGAAGAAAAAAATACCTTCTACCACCAGTTGGGTGCAGTTTTTAATGCAATTCCCAACGACGACTGAATGCCAAAGTAGGCAAACATGTTATGGGAAGACATGGCCTATGCAACCGCAACGACAACAGTGAAAGATTCGTTGATTTTTGCAACGCAACTCGCCTTGTCATAGGTGGCAACATGTTAGAGCACAAAGCCTGCCACAAAATTAGTTGGGTGTCAACTTACAGACAAGCGACATCCAACCAAATTGACCATTTTATCATCAGTCGCCGTTTTAGAAACAGTCTCCTAGACGTCTGAAACAGACGTGGAGCAGAGATGATCAGTAGTAGGTGATCACCATCTTATGATAGCGACTGTCCAATTACGGACTACTGCTGTTCGAAATTCAACCGACACAAGGATGCCCAGGTTCAACATCGACTAACTTAGTGATCAATCAGTGCATCAGGAACTAAAGGAACATCCCTCACAGATTGTCTTTCAGCTCGCCCCCATACAAGACCAATGGTAAAACGGTTCTCACATCTACCGTAGGTCGGTTAATCGGAAGGAAAACATAGGGCATGCCTTTCTGAGGTTGCCTGGAGAAAGATCGACGCACGAAAACAATTTGGAGTTCGAATCGCAGCAACTCCAGCAGCAGGGAGAATCGAGGTAGAGTCCCTACATCGCATGAAGATGAGAGAAGTGCAGTGCGTGCATACGTTGAGTACTGAAGCCAAAGAAGCAGCAAGAAGGTGCGACAGCAGAATCACAACATAACTGATAGGTGATCGCAGCTCTACCCAAGTCCCGGTAAAAGGCTAAGCTGGTTCTTTCCTTGCATCGGATGAGGATCAGCTGAAGAGATGGAAGGAGCTTTTTGCTACGGTGCACATGAGGTATCCGAAACAAGAAATACACGAATTCGAACCACATCCCCCCAGTAAGGATGAGATCATTATCGTGATCAGAGCACTGAAAACCAACAAGGCGCTAGTACTTGACGGCATACCCGCGGAACTATTTCGAGCAGCGGAAACTGCATCGGCCTATCTACTGCACCCTCTTGTTGGGAGACGCTGGGAGGTCGAGAGTTTTCCGGATGACTGGAAAAGAGAATGATCGTCAAGTGCCCTAAAGGCAACCTAGTGCAGTGCGAAATCTGGCGAGGTATCGGCGTGCTCCTTCTGTGGCTAAGATAATAGCTAGAGTTATCTTTCAGTGAGATGACGAACAAGTAGATTTCCTTTCTGGATCCTCCTGTGTCGACCACATCAAAACCCTTGGAATCATCATCGAGTAGTGCGTTGAATATTGTTCATCACTGCACCTACTATTCATCGACTTTGAAAGGGCGTTTGATAGTTTCAATTGGCAATGTATTTGGAATGCCTTGTGCAGGAGAGGTTTTCCAGAAAAACTATTAACTACATATTATTGAGGCTACGATAGGTCTACATGTAAGTTTTTCATAGAGGAAGGCTGCCTAAGAAGTTCAAAGTGGGGTTCTGCAAGGCTGTATCCAGTCACCAATATTGTTTTTATTGGTGATTAGTGATGTGCTAAATGCTGCTTTGACAACGGGAAACCAAGGAATTCGATCGACTCTTACATCCAAACTCAAACACTTCAACTACGCTGGCGATGTATCCCTACTCTCTCACAGAATAACAGACCTTCACTAAATGATATCGAATGTTGAGAGGGAAGCAGATATCATTGGACTGAAAATTAATTCGAAAATGATCAGCCTGGGATGTAACTCATACATACATCAGCTCATACATGGATTGCTGGACAAACGGTTGAGAGAGTATAGAGTTTCCAATGCCATGGGAGTATTATTTCAACCAATGGCCGAACCGAACTGGATATAGCCAGCCGAATAGGGAAAGCAAAGTCTGGGTTTGGGAAGCTAACCAAAATTTGGTGAAATAATTCCATTAACTTAAATACCAAGCTACGACTGTTTGGTTCCAACGTTGAGGCCGTGTTGTTATATGGATGTGGTACTTGGAGACTAACCGCTACTATCATGAAAAAGCTAAAAACGTTCCTTAATAGTTGCCTACGGAATATCTTAAGGATTCTCTGGCCAAACCGTGTCTCTAACGAACAGCTTTATTGGAGAATGAGTCAGAAACCAATAGGTACAACTATACAAAGACGGAAGTGGCAGTAGATTGGACACTCTTTGCGAAAAGGTGACAGGTCCACCTTGCAATTAGACCCGCTAACTCAGGATGGCAGGATACGCGGCGGTCCTAGATACACAATACGCAGAATAGTAGAGAAGGAAGCACGGCAACTGGCAAAGAGGAGAACTGAGGCATATCGCCAGAAACCGCACACGATGGCACGAAGGCATTGTGGAGGCTGTAGGACCTACAAGGGGATACAGGACATAAGTAAGTAACTAAATCGTCTAAAAAAGAACTCGAAAATGGAGACAATGCATGACGCCTTTGTATGGGAATATCTGCGTATAGGCCAAGTGGAACGTATTTATCCAAATGGTCATCCTCAACAAGTTTGCTGCGTTCCATATTAGGGCTTAAGACAAATAACAAGAGTATAAAGCAGTACCTCAGCGGACTATCAGCGAAGCAACGTTGACTATCGAGAAGTTTTATAGCGTTCTCAATCTGTGCTTAATTCGAGGCCTATCTTAGCCTTAATAAATGATTCCACAGATTTAGGTGCCTTAACCCCTAGACACATCTTGCTGGACGGTCCCATGTCGAACTTTCTTGATATCAAGACTCGTAGACTAACAAGGTGAAACATTCCCAACAGATGTAACATGGTTTTTGAAAGAGGTGGAGTTGTAAGATGAACTCAGTGGACGTCGGTGGGTTTTATCGCATTGTAACATTTAAATTGGGAACCTATCTTGTAGAAATAATTGCAATCCAATTAGAACAAATAATTATTAACTCCAGATATTTACGTGAGCAGCAACCCCCATCCCAATACCATACATATCTTTGGGATATTGGTACAATAGTATGTATGTAGTTCTTTTGCGTAGTTCTCAATTGAATTCGTTATCCTTTGGAATAGTATGACAAAAATGTATATTTGTTGTTATTTTATTTATTATACATGTCATCTCAAAGGACAACACAAAAATACCACAAAAGGTAAATTATGGACCGCCCTCAAGTTATGGACACTGCATACATATGTCCATACGTCTTCTGTCAAAATGGAACCTGATCCACAATCCCGAATGTCTATTGATCCATCCAAGACTTGTCTATCCATCATCGAGGAACATTTTGACAGCTTCGGGTTCTTGGTTTTCATTTTGAGAATATCATTCACCCGTGATACTTGTCCACCCACATACTGTGTATACCACTTTATTCTAAGACAAACACCGAAGCAGGGTGGCTAGGACGATGAGAACGACACATGACTACCATACGGGATAAAAATGCAAATTCTATTTTTTTTTTATTTCCATTGATTATGTGAAAATTGAGTTGAGTTGACTTCCCTTACTCCGGGTTCACATCGTCATCATCGTTGTCGTCGTCTGGAGATTGTAATGCATGTCGGAACGAGGTGCGACGCCGTCAACGGAAGTATGCGGGCGACAAAGTCTGCAGCGGAATGCACTCCTGTGCTTGGATGCAATGGGTTGTTCAACTTCTTTGCCCAAATATAGATGGTTCCATCAGCGAGTGAGTCACTTGGAAAACAAGAGGAAATACTCGATCTTCGGTGGCTGTTGGATGTGTTACGAGTACGTCTTCGATGGATGAGTGCCTGATTGTTATCCGAAGCATAATACCGTGAGGTTACATTCGCAGTTGTTTATGTAAGTTGGATCAGACAGTGATGACAGGAACCACGTTACTGAGGTCAAAGGAGTAGAACAACGCGGAACGAATGCATTCGTTGTTTACCTTTGAATTGAATATTTGATGAAAGTAAACATTTGTTTTTCTCATGAGGGGATGCTGCATGCAGAGTTCACCTCTTTTGGTTCTTTTTAAAATGGCTGCCATTATTCGTGCGAACAAATTAACTCACATAACTCAATGGCTTGCGAGGACCTATCTATGTACATAATGTCCTATTTGTTTATTTTATTTCTTAGCAAATATATATAATACATACGACTATTGTAAGTCAGAAATGAAGAGAAGAATCTTGATGAAATCACTACTAAGGAAGAAGTCGCTCTAGCACTCTCGGAGCAATTCGATCAGAAAAAACTGATACCATAAACGGCAATAAAGTCCGTGAGGAAGACCAATTCTGGGACGCAGGCAGAGGTAGTAAGTCTGCTAGCAAACATCGCCAACAACGTGCTAGCAGTCGGAAAAGTCAGAATCAGTTTTGTAAATTACCGATTAAGACAAAAACCGGACCGAGGAAGATGTTACCGGTGCCACTGGTATGGGGACCTTGCAATGGACTGTAAGAGCGAACACCGGTCCGAACTAAAGATGCGGTAAAAAGGATCATAAGGCTTTTCAGACCAGGAAGGCATGCTCTGTAAAGGAAGTGGGCATAGCACAGTACTGAAAGCATTAGCTGCCCTGCATTACAGCTTGCGCTGAACGCTTTCTAGAAGCTAACATGAAGGTTATCCAACTAAATCTCAATCATTGCGAGGCAGCTTAGGACCTACTTACACAGACGGTCCGAGAGTACGATGTGAATATCGAAATACTCAGTGAACCCAACAAGCAGTTAAATGAGGGTGTGGGACAGCGGAAACTTCTGGCGATATGGATATGCGGCCAACGAGCATTTGAAGAGAAAATGACGACGCGCCAGTAAGTTTCGGTCGGTCTAAAAGAAATAGGATATACTTCTTTAGCTGCTATGCGCCTTCAAGCATCACACAGGAAGAATTTGAACAAATAGTTGACAACATCACAACGTCTGCAAGAGGAAGAAATCATCATTGCAGGCAATTTCAACGCATATGAGTAAAATGGGATTCACGTTCTACAAACACCAGTGAAAGAACACTCCTGGAGGAGTTCGTTTTGTTGGACAAACGTAGTTCTCGCGGATTCCGGGAGCGAACTTACTTTTTACAAAAACGGAAGAGGGTCAATAATAGACATCACCTCTGTGAGCACGTGTTTAGCAAGAAATACTGTGTGAAAAGTATGCACCATGTATAAGTACAGCGATTACCAGGCAATCTAGTTCCAGCTACGGCTCAGTCCCATTGAAATTAGAGGAGAACAAAGAAAGCATCCGCAGGAAAGGAGATGGAAACCACACACTCTGGACGTTGAAGTACTCTAGTTAATGATGAAATCCTGATAATAATGATATAATAAGGATATATCCCTTCAGCCGACGACAAGACGAATCAGTTCATAAGATGATTGACAAGAGCCTGTGAAGCATCCATGTAACAGAAAACAAGGTGCGCTGACGTTGCAGAGCGCTGGTACATTCCAGAGAACATAGCAACCACGGAGAACTCCACGAGAGATTCATAACCGCCCGGAGAAACCTAAAAACTGTAGTTTTCTACTAAAGACAGTAAAAAGAGAAACCTTGTCGAACTGTACAACGAAGCCGATCAAAATCCGTGGGGAAACGCTTAACGTATTGATGAAGTTGAAGGGTGGCTGAAAACCCTCGCCTACGTCCACGGACAAAAGTGTTTCTGGAAAGTATGGTGGCTTTACTTTTCCCACAACAACAGGGAATGGAAAAATACGAGAAGAGGTAACAGGGGCGTAACCAATAACCCTCGTCACCGCAGAAGATGTCTTTCAAGTCTGCGGAAAACTTAGGAACCCAAAAGCGCCTGGTGTCGATGGAATCCCCAACATTGCCTTAAAAACAGAAATGAATTAGTGTCCACACATCTTCGCAGATATATTGAACACTTGTTTCAAAGG
This sequence comes from Xylota sylvarum, assembly GCA_905220385.1. Taxonomy (NCBI): domain Eukaryota; kingdom Metazoa; phylum Arthropoda; class Insecta; order Diptera; family Syrphidae; genus Xylota; species Xylota sylvarum. Next base: position 62,383,841 of record LR999958.1, on the reverse strand, counting down.
AGTATTTCCCGGCCTATGGAAGAAACAGTGGCTGATCCTCCTATCAAAAAGTAATGAACCGCCGCAGGATACCTCCTCTATAGGCCTCTGCATGTTGGACACCGTGGGGGAAATACTGGGGCGCATCATAAGTGACAGATTGGAGAATACAATCGATAAGGTTGGTGGCCTTACAGATCGCCAGTAAGGTTTCCGTAAGGCTCGTTCGTAATGATCGACGCCATCGACAAAGTCGTGAGTACTGGGAAAAAGCCCTCAAACTAAAGCGATGGAAGGGGGAGGGTAAAAAGTACAGCGCAATTATCACGCTGGATGTCAAGAATGCCTTCAACACCGCAAATTGGAGAAACATCTTCCCAGCTCTTACGGCAAAGAGAGTACTAGAGAACCTGCCGAGGATATTGATGGACTATTTAAAACAAAAAAAAGATACTGCTCTAAGACACCGACAAAGGAACAAGGCAGTATAAGGTCACAGGTGGCGTTCCGCAAAGCTCCGTATTTGGTCCGCTACTGTGGAAGCTAATGTACGATGACCTTCTCAGTCTTGGAATCTCGAGATCTTCGAAAATAATTGGATTCGCCGACGACATAGCAATCATTGTAGTGACGAAACTCCTTCAGGATTGGAGAATGGCTGCAATGAAGCTGTCGGAATGGTCCAGGACTGGCTTGTACGCATGGATCTACAACTCGCAGAAGAAAGGCAGGGGTCAGTACCTCATCAGCAGCAGGCGAGTCATGGAGACTATAAGAGTAACTGTGGGAGATCACGTTATAGTTTCTAAAGCAGATTTGAAGTACCTTGGCATTACTCTAGATCCAAGGCTAACAATTAAGCAGCACCTACAGCATACAGCTAAAAAAGCAGCAAAGACAACGGCTGCCCTGGCAAGGATCATAACAAATATCGGCGGAACAAACCACAGGAAGAGATTGCTCTTAGCAAGATTTGCGACATCGATAATTCTCTTCGGCTCTCAAATATGGGCTGGTGCCATGAAAACGAAATTGTACAGGAAGAAGACTGAGATAGCTTACAGAATCAACGCTTTGAGAGTATGCAGTGTCTTCCGAACAACCTTCTAAGACGCGGCATGTATAGTGGCTGCCATGGTACCAATAGACTTTCCTGCTAAACCTCAACGGAAATAGCGTGCCAGCAGACGACTCGAACCACCAAGGACAATTCTGGAAGAATGGCAGAAAACATGGGATGCTGAATTTCTACCTGACCCAGATGCTTACTGGCCATGGATGCTTCAGAGCCTACCTGCATAGGCTTGGACACAAAGACGACCCACATTGCCCCACATGCACGGAAGCAGTGGAAGATGCGGAACACACTATGTTCCATTGTACACGTTATTATGAAGACCCGCATCTGGTGGTGAATAAACTTGGAGCGAACATGACCCCAGACAGATGGTAAGCACGCAAGAGACTTGGGAAGCAGCTAACACTGTGACAAACATTATGAAGGAGCAGTAAAGACAGGAGCGACAACGAAATCCAGCGCAACAGGCTGCACTGCCAACAGGATTCTTCAGCCCTATCTTGAGTTTGCCACACCAACTTGGTAGTGATCCAAGCACCTTCTCTGAGGTTGACTATCCGGGCTAGGAACTGGTTTCCATCCACTCTACATGTCCCAGCTACATATCTTTGTTATTGCATTTTTAGGAACTTTTTTGGATAGTGTACATCCAATGTTTATGCTTGATAGAGCAGGATCATCGATGATCTACAATGGGACGTTATCTACAGTCCATCATAATCGTTCGCACTTCTTTGGTGGAGAATGCCCTCAAAAGTGCCTCAAGTTCGTGGTATTGAATACCCGATTTGACTTCACTAGTGTAATAAAATTCTCCTTACTCCCGCCGTTCAATTGTGTGCCTTTGCAGTCATATGTACCGACTTCATACATTGAATCTTCTTTCTGAAATTCAAATTGAAGATGTGAGCTTCCGAGTATTGTGGGTGATGCCATCGATAATAGGCACTAGAAACTTCAGTTTTTCTAAAACCAATGCGCACATATGTAGGCGGGAGTATTTGGTTGCTCTTCAGTTCCAACTTCACTACTTAATGGACTTGGTCAAAGGTTTTTTTTTTTATTTGGACTGCTGGACAGTTCTATGAAGATTTGTTTTTCTCTAGCTTTAATCGCATCTGGAAGAGGTGGCCGGCGATTGTGAATACATACATATGTAGCTTGGAGTTCTTAGTAGATGTACCATTCAGCGCTATCATTAGCTGGAGTAGTTCGCACAGAGATTATGGGTTTACGTCACGTGAGAAATTACGTCACCCATAACATGATACGGTGACAGATCGAACTTGTTCAACTTGCTTACAAAGTTGATCGTGACTCCAGATCCTCTTCTGTTTCTGTAGCTTGCTTCCAGTGCAATGCGTGTATTCCGACTTTCTGGAGCAATTGTAGCCCTTTAATCGTCTTTTAATTCTGAAATAGTTCTCAGACTAGCCATCGCACTTAACGTAGCAGTACAATACTTTTGATGTTGAATCTAAAGCCCAAAGGGCCGTTGCAACACTTCATCATGTTCCCTCTGCGAAGGTTGGTGAAAATTAACCAAAAAGTTCCATTTTTGTCTTTACGTTGGCATTAGTTACATCTTACCTCAGGGCATAAGTCTGTGACTTGACAACATGCTATCTCTAGTCTAGACTCCTTCCAAATCCGAATGGCACTGATTGGCACATTAAAGTTCTCTAAAAACTCGACAGCAACAAGGACAACACGGATTTTGTTTTTTTTTTTCAGTAAAATTATTGCTGCTCTGCGATTCAAATATCTCCTCCATACAATTAGTTCGCGATACACACATATGAGTTTTGTATCAAAAAGAAAAAAAAAGTAAAAAGAAACAGCGAAACAGCGAAAATGCAAATGACTACAATCAGATTGCAGTTCCACTCAGAAATTATTCGCAATGCTTCGTTTACAGTATAATCTCCCTTGGATTACGAAATGCTAGTTTGCTCCGCTCGTGCACTGGTATTTCCTGTGGGCCAGTTTTTATGTTCCCTAAACATTGCAGCCCATTCAATCTTGTTTTGCTCGCAGTCATGCAAGAGTAATTGGACCATTCAGTGAGGCAGCGAATACTAACCATTTGTGCAGAAATGTAATGTATGTATGTATGTATGGACGCGCGCTTTAAAATTTAAGCGCAAAAAACTAAAACAGCCAACATTTGCATGACCCACTTTGCCATCCTTAAAATGATTACAGTGGTTGACTGCAGGACCGATGGCGAATCACCATCGTCGTCTCCTAGATATTGCACTTTAACTGTCTTCCTTTCAGCATGGCTTACTCGGGGTAATCGAAAGGACGTACGACATAAACTGTAACTCAGATCCCACAAAGTGATGGTTCGGGTACTATTGAAAGGCAATGATATTAGGGTCAAAGGATTTCATTTTTGTTCGATACTCTGCAATGTTCTGGGCTAAAGCGTATTCTTCCATTTAGGCAATGTTATCGACGATTCCATCAATTTCTCTTCACATTAATCCGTTTTGTGTTGGATGGACATAGCCGGTGGACCCTTAGTAGTAAGCGTAGTGAAGTTAATGATAATAAACCTGTTGGCTAGGTCTTAATTGATTTTTGATTTGGGATGCCTTCGGGACTAGTTTTGGGTAGATAATCGTAGCACTTTAAATTTTTGTCAATTAGGGGGCCAAATATTGACTCGGATCATCTTCTCGTAATCGCCAACTCTAGAGCTTGACTATCAAATGAGAGGAATGCTCGGTCCACCCTGAAGAAAGAAACTCGAGTTTAAACGAAGGTACCATACCAGGAAGAGTGAAAGACTGCACATGCTACAAACATCAAACACCAGTGAGGTAGTCGCAACTAATTCGTGATAAGATGAACAGAAAAAGGCGACACGAGCGGCATAACTACAAACGGAAAACAAGAGTAGTGCGGAAAGAGTACAGAGTAAGAAGACTGGAGGAAAAGAAAGTCCTTCGTAGACAGAAGGAAGCCTATGTAGCCTCCCCACTCAAGGATATCGAGAAGTCTTATGACAGAAACCTGATCAGGAATTTTAACAAGAAAATCAAATAAGTGGCCGCAGGCTCCAAAGCCGGAACACAGGCTCTCCGACATAGTGGAGAAAACTTAGTCACAGACGCGCAGGGAATTGTAGATATATATAAGAACCACTTCCAGAAGCTGCTGAATGAACTTTCAACAGAGAGAGTGACTATGAGAGAAGATATCTGACAGAAAGTGGATGACTTCTTCCCAATTTGGAGGAAGTTTGCATAGCTATTATGAAGGTAAAGAACAACAAAGTCGACGCTCACCATGGCTTACCGTCGGAAGTTTTTAAATTTGGAAGCGATGTTCTTTAATAAATGTTGTTCATTAGTAAATAGGTAAATACATAGGTACCCTTGTTGACCAAAAGAAAAATTGTTAACGGCTCACTTAGACTAGCAATGGGTCAATACGATTAGTAAAGCAAGGGACGGCAAAAGCATGCTCGAAGAAAGGAGTGTTGGCTTTAAATGCCCTATCTAAAAACAAATACAAATTTTTGGCGCAACAGGGCCTAGCTTCTCAATCTACAAAAAGGAAATCATATGTCTCGTGCCAACTATCGAGGCTTATCCCTTCTAAATGTTGCATATAAGATCCTGTTCAGGAAACGGTGTGAAAGTCTTAGGCAGTTTTGCACAACATTTATGGGCACGTACCAATGTGGCTTTCGGCCCAAAAGGTAGACTATGTCTTCACGTTATGAAAAATCCTGGAAAAGATCACCGAATTTCACTTTCAGTCTGCGTATGACAACATTCACCACACACTACAAGGCGATGGATGACCGAATTCAGGATCTTGAAAAATCTGATTCAACTAAGCCGCATTACGCTGGAAAATACACAGTGTGTAGTGTTGTTCCACTTCGGAACTTTTCCATACATGCACCGGATATTGGCAAGGAGATTCTTTGACAAGCGATTTCTTCAATTTAGTGCTGGAACAGATAGTACTTGGTGTTAATACGGAAGGTACTATATTTCACAAGCCAATCCAGCTGCTGGGATTCGCAGACGATACTGATATCATCGGGCGTTCTCAGTGAGCCGTTGTAGAAGCGTTGACGGCAATTGAAACAAAGTTAAAGATATTGGACCAAAGTTTAACGAGGACAAAACTCAATATTTGCTGTTGACAAAAAAACCAACATCTGTCCACGTCTTAGGACAAAACATTACTATCGCCACCTACAACTTCCAAGTAGTTAAGTACTTTACCTACTTCGGTGTAAATAGTGGAGATCCGTCGAAGAATCCCCATAGTAAACCAATGCTACTTTAGTTTGGGAAAACAATTGATTTGAAAACTCCTAACACGGAGGACAGAGGTAATGCTCTACTGAACATTAATCCTGCCAGTCCGACTATATGGCGCCGAGTGCTCGACGATAAGCAGAAAATCTTAGCATATCTTGGGCTCGTTCGAAAGAAAAATACCTCGTCGAATATTTGTTCCCATATACGGGGAGGATGAATGGATGAATGGATGAAAAGTTGCACTTATAATCTGCAATGCTACAACACATCTATTATATTGTGTCGGTCACATCTAGCGAATGGATGCTCCACGAAAGATAGCCTTCTAATCCCAGCCCTTAGGTTCGAGACGACAATGAACATCGAACTATAATGATGAGATGCCAGGATGCTTAGGACGCAAGGAGGTGGAAAGCCGATAACCAAGTAAGTACAATGTCTTGTTTTAACTAGTGTTAGACATCCGGAAAGAAAGCGGAAATGCGTGTTCCTACAGGCCAAAGGCATGTACTAATATATAATATGAACACGAGCCCTCTTTGTAGTTCTTGCCTTGTATCCAATTGTACCTCTGACATATCTGCCTATATATCTATAAAACGATGTTGCTACCTATTTTAACTGTCGTTGGCGATCATATACTTATGTATGTAAATACACAACTCCTCCGAAAAAGATCTATCAAGAAATAAAACGCATCTCGCCTGAAGAGTTACGAGGAGACATATCGAGGAGAGTTTCTACTTACATTGGTCGGACTTATCAGCAATGATTCCCTTCTTTCCCACAATAGGAATACCGCCGAGCTGGAGGAGTCTAGAAAAGACTGTAAAGGCGTCATCATTGTTATCAATGACGAGTCTATGGTACCCCCCTGGAATCACTGAAGCGGCTAATCAATAATGGGCTCAGCACTATTAGCCTCAAGGTATATATATATGTAAATATGTATCAGCAATGATTCCCTTCTTTCCCACAATAGGAATACCGCCGAGCTGGAGGAGTCTAGAAAAGACTGTAAAGGCGTCATCATTGTTATCAATGACGAGTCTATGGTACCCCCCTGGAATCACTGAAGCGGCTAATCAATAATGGGCTCAGCACTATTAGCCTCAAGGTATATATACCAAACCAGTGAAAAAAAACAGGAGAAGGAAAATCTCAAGTCGACTGAAGTACCTGCTAAACCGGGTATAAAGCTGCCTTCTTCAAGCCTAGTTCCCTTATATGTACATCCCTTAAATTCCTAGGCCCCGACTCTTTGTCGACGAACACGAAGGTGGACCTTCCTAGTCTCATCTCTCTCTTATGGGGGTCGATCTGCAGTTGATGAAACGCACCGGTGACAGTCTGCTGAGTTCTGCCAATTATGTCAATATCGTCGATGTACGGTAGTAGTTGCACAGACTATTGAAAGATTGTACCTCCGGTACTGGCTTATGAGATTTGCACAATTCTTTCAAGTATTATGTTAAAGAAGTCACATGATAGTGCGTCACCTTGTCTAAATTCTTATAGGCATCAAAGGTGAGGTCGTTACCGACCTTGATGGAGCAGGAGGCCTTCTCACTGTCAAACGGATTGTCAAAACTAGATATGCCGTCGTTTTGTTACCACAAACTCGTGGAAAACCGAAATAATGTGATTAAACCCAGCCCGTGGAGTTCAAAAAACGGATTAGTTTTCCAATCCGTTCTCAGCTATCCAGCCGAGGTCCACGAAGAGGGGTTTTTCTACGGTGTGTTGCCTGGACCTCATTATGGCCGGACATCTGCAAACGAAGTGATGTACAGATTATTTCTCATTAGTATCCTTGCAGCTTCTACAGAAGGTATTGTGAGCGAAACCTAACTTTACCGCATGGTCCCGATTGGCCAGTGGCATGTGATAATGGCTACAATTCTGGCAATATCTGGTCATGATTTACAAAGTAGCTCGTTTGACTTAGGTTTGTTGTAAACAGGCCATGTCTTTCTTGATATGGCACAACTAGTCAGGATGTTCCACCCATTAATGGAAAACTGGAGAAAGTGAAGATGTATATTGCCCTGAGTGGCACCTAGTGGAATATTGACTCTTTCCGCTAGTAAGCCATTACGGACCGACTCTTGCCTGGTCAGCTCGTCAGCACAGTCATTACATCATTACTGTGCCTTGCGACCCAGATGAGTGTAATTGTTGAAAGGACACTTAAGTGATTGATATCGAATCGGCTTTGCTCTACCAATTTTGAAAATGTGGTGACCGCATGAATGGCTTTAAATGTAGCTTGGTTGTTTGAAAAGGTAACGATATTGTCACTAGATATCGGGTAATCGTTCAGCAAACTATAGGTTTCCCAAATCGCAAGAAACTCAGCTTGGAAAACGCTAGCAGAATCTTGAAGACGAAAAGTCCTCGATATAATTATTTTACTTGGTCAGAGAAGATCTCTGCGCCGACTCGGCCTATATACCTATATCATAGTCACTGATAATACTTCCGTTCTCCCATTCTTTCCCGGTAGGTAGTGTAACTAAATTGAAGGTAGGTATTCTGTAGTTAGTTGAAGGCAAAACCAATTCTCTTGGAATCGTTTCCAAGATCATGCACTGTACATATGGCACAGTAATCCAGCACTCAGATTTCCTGAGCCGTTTTTTATGTTGAAGGGGAGCAGGTGCAAGGTCACACTTAGAGCAGAAGATCTCAAAACTCCTTTAATGCCTACCCATGCTGATCTCTGTAGTCGATATTATACTTCTTGCTTAAGGCAGGACACCAAACGAAGGCAGGCCATAGGTAAAAATTTGACCCACAACGGCTGTATAAATCCATGGGGTCATCTTCGACTGTAGTCCCCAGTTTTTACCGAATGTTTTACTGCGGGCATAGAAAGCTACACTTGCTTGCTTTTTTTACCCGCTGTTCTATATTGAGCAACTAAGTTTCGGATCTAACATTGGGCCAAGGTATTTTGCGCTAGAACATAAAGAAAGTGATGGACCATTTAGTTTGTGAGGAGTGAACTCCGATGCTTTACTTTTAGTGGGAAAAGGAATGATTTCGGTCTTTTCCGGGGTTATTCCGAGGTTACTGCTAGTGGCCCATGAGTGTGTACAGAGCACTCTCCGTGAAACTTACCTGACACTGGTATAACCACGTCATCTGCGTACCACCTTAACCACCTCTCCCCATAAAATCGTACTAAATTTTTCTAATAACCTAAGCCATAGAAGAGGAGAGATAACACCACCCTGTGGGGTGCCTCTCCTGACCGTCTTAGTTGTTGCTTAATGCTTTCTGAATAAGTCTAGTTTTTAGCATGAATACAATCCATTGAATATTAAAACTTTTTATACCTAGTTTGGCTAGAACCTCTTGAATAGTTTCAGTATGGCTATTTTTAAAGGTTTCTTCTATGGCAAGAAAGGTAGCAAGAGTGTATTCTTATATATTCTTCTCCACCGTGTGCACCCGCTCATGAAGAGCCGTTTCAGTTGACCGACCTATGAGGTAACAATGCTGGGATTTCAACAATAGAGGACGCTTTGATTTGGACTTCTTCAGATTTTTGCAGAATCTGACAAAGTGTGAAAGGTTAACTGATTGTGGACTTTCTTGACTAAAACGTCACCTATCAGTGTCAATCAGGTTGCTCAGCCGTTCACACAATGTGGCAGAGAGGATCCAGTACCCAATTAAAGAGGTCACCTTTCTTGTGGATCGGGCAAATGATGCTGAGATTCCATTGACTAGACATATGTACATTCGTCTGACCAAATCCTAGAAATGAGGTGCCTGCTGTCTGCCAGACAATTTCTAGCTAGAAGCTCTCAGGTCCATCACCCTTACTGGAGTACATATGTATAATTTCTTTATACTTCGATTGTGCGCTTACGAGCAACACTCGTCCTTCTTTGCAGCAGCCCCATTGTATGCCTCTTGTTTAGCTGCATGTGATTCCCTCCTTTCTTCGTCAACCCAGAGGTTTCTTGGCGATGCTTGGGTAAAACTCAGTACATCAGTTGCGGCGCTTCTGATGGCATGTTGGCAACGTTGCCACTAATTATCGGCACTTGATGCTGGTGTCATAGGAGTCGTTGAGAGATATCGAGATACGCGTTTGACGAAAACTCTGGCGATATTTCGCGATTGAAACTTTTTGACGTTAGATCTTCTCAGAGTAGTTCTTTTTTTATTGCGACACTTGAAATAACCGCATGCGTACCTTGGCTGCAACAAGGTAGTGATCCAAATCGGTGTTAGCTGCTCGAAAGGCTCTGCGTCGATCGTAATGCGATCAATATGGTTGATCAGGAGACAGACATGTCCCCTTTTGGATATTGTGCTTGCCATACTGATGTGTGCTTGCAATACTGACGTGTGCTTGCTATAGTGACGTTTCGACCCGCAGCAAAGTAAATACATATAGATTACGCTTTAAATTTAACTTCTTTCATAGTAATCAAAATTAAGCAAAACACATTTGTCTAAATGGGTAACCCGCAGTCATGTCATGCTGTATACGACAACATGCCCAACATGATGTTCGCATCATCCGGTATCACAATTGAACAATATTTAAAACAAAATTGAACAAGCTTCAACATTCACTATGCACATTCAATAGCATTTAAGAATCCACCCACGAATGTATGTATGTTCACCCGTTTCACTAATAGCGAATGCCAAACATACATACCGTACACCCACCTCTGAAACCGAACTCCTTTACGTATCGTATTCAAATTGAGAGTCATTGCTATCAAATACTATGACCATGATGTCAAAATTTCCCAGCGTACACATTCAGCCAGATCCCAGATAGGTATGTTTGGAGACAGAGTGCATAGAACACAATTGCAACGTAATGAACAGTCCGCAGGTCGCGTATGTTTTTATATCCACTCCACTTATGCACATTTATCTATCTACCTACTTTGGTTACGTATATGTATGTACTATGATGGCAGTGGGTGGACGAGATATCCCAGCTGCTGGTCCAACAATCATTTCAACTCTGATAAGGTAACATTCCCAATTGGATGTCAACTCAAATAGATGCCCATACGATGATATGTGCATCACAAATCCAAACATTGACCATATGTGTGTGGCTATGTAGTGCATTGAGTATACCGTCAATTGCATTCGTGATTGTCATGGATTGTGTGCGCTGTCCTCTGCACAAACAAGGAAAACGCCTGGTCATCGCCCAATGTCAGGTCAAATTGGCTGAAAACGCACTTTTACTTTATTCATTCAAACGATTCAGAGTTTGCTTGTCTCAAAAAGGATTCGCTACTGAAAGAGTTTTGCTTACCAGAAAAAGGACGAGTGATTAGAAGGTACCTGATAGTGTTTTTAAAAAACCTGATGAGTACGAGTACGAGTACCATAATCTCTAAGATGAGGCACTGTCTTTGCACTGAACTGATTAACTTATAACAATTTAATTTGCCACGGAAGGGTCTACTCAATATCTCCGCTTAAGGATATCGAAGAGTCACACGATAGAAACAACATCCGAATGTTTACAGGAAAGCTAAGCAACTGTGAGCTGACTTTCGTGAAACCTAGTCAGCGAAGCGAAGGATAAAGTAGATGTATTTAAGCAGTACTTGGAGCAGCTTCTTAATAGGCATCAGGCAAAGAGAGTGATGGGATAAGAGACATCTAGTCAATGAAGAAGATCCTATCTAACGTACTATGTGAACGTTTCGAGTCTTGCTGCAACACACTAATCGGCATGTATTCGTACCAGTGTGGCTTCCGGCCAGACAGATCAACGAACGACCAGATTTTCACACTAAGGCAAATCCTGGTAAAGTCAAACGATTTCCAAGTCAAGACTCATTACCGGTTTCAAGACCGCCTATGATAGGATTCATTGTAGTGAGCTCTATACGGCGATGGTCAAATCCGGGATCCATCTCAGCCACGTGATCCTGGAAAACTTATAGTCCTCCGAACTATTCCAAGCGTGTACCGGATTCGCCAAGGAGATGCGCTGTGACTTTATGCGACATCTTCAATCCTGTGCTGGAACAGACAGTGTGCAGGGCAGGTGTTAACACGAAGGGGCACTATCTTTAACAAATCTATGCAGCTGCTGGGGTAATGCTCCAACAAAGAGGATTTTCGAATCACAGCCCCAGGTTTGGCAAGGAAACTATCGCGAATGCCAGATCGTTTCGTCTAAGAACCTGACAATAGCGTGCACTACCCACTGAAGAGGGTAGAGGACTGCCATCTATCTGCTCATTATGCCATTTATCGATTTCAAAAAAGATTTCGATATCGTCAATAGAGAATTTATTTAGCTTGCATTGCGCAGAAGAGTGGTTCAAGTAAAACTTATGCTATTATCAAGGCAACCTACGACGGGTTTAAGCGTTACGCATTGTACAGAGAAAAGTTGTCTAAAAAATTCGAAATTCAGAGTGGAGTCAGGCAAGGTTGCACTCTATCGCCAGTATTGTTTTTGTTTGTTTGTTAGTAATGTGCTTCGCTCTCCTTTCTCGTCGAAAATACTCCCTCACAGGATAATAAACCTCCACCAAATGACAGTAAACGTGAAGAGAGATGCAAACATCGTAGGACTAAAGATTAACTCGTTGAAAACGAAGATACTCAGATTGATTCTTGCTGGACAACCGGTTGCCATAGTTGATAGTTTCCAATACCTTGGAAGTATTGTCTCAGTACTTTACTATATTTTATACAAACTTACTTACTTACTTAGTGGCATCTTCGGCTCTTGATGCTGATGATGATGGCATACAAATGGCTCAGTGATCAGTATCTTGTCAGAGTAATTCTTCTTTGTTGTGGTGGTTGCGTGGTATCCGCACATCGAGTCGATGTTGGCTCCTTGGAAGGTTCAGATACATACATATGTGTTTAGAACTCAAAACTTTTTGCTAAGTTTCCTAAGTTTTCCGAATAAGCACTTCTCCTCTCTATGACAATCACCATAATACATTTATGACCTTGTGCCAAGCCTATATCATCGCTTTACCTGGATGGCGGTAAATATCCGCATTGTTTTTGCAGATCTGCAGGTCGTTGTCCTTATTTTGTTTACTGAAGTCGTCAACACTGGGCTCGTCTAAGTACAGGCTTGTAGTTGTTCCATAACTATGTTTTTTTCCGATTAGAAACGTTACTCCCATGCACAACCTCCAACCTAGAGTGCCAGATCCTAGATTTAATCCCCAAGAACAGTGATGAATCGATATCAGTAGCAAACCCGCAGGAATGCTGCCCCCCAAATTCCTCATGAAAATAGGCCCAAAAAAGGAATTCACTAAGTATGTATGCAGTTTAACCTGACTGAAGCTATAAACTCCACAACTGAACCTATCAAGAGATCAAGATCTTCTGCTGCCATCTGTATGAAGGGAAGAGTGGTACTGAAAATCTTAATGGTTAGTACCAGGTAGGACCCTAAACGTTTTCATCATTTCGCAAATGCCAAACGTAATTCTGATAGCTATCGATCTACCAACAAACTACCCCTACCTTACTAAATCACTCCATATCACCTTTGTCATACCCATACTCCAATACGCTAGCCAAACTTGGTCTTCTCCCTATGCTTTCCACTAGGCAGGACCTAGGACACGGTTCAAAGATGATACCGAGTCCTTCAGTTCAGCTAAAGCCAGGGTGATGGAGGCAGAAAGCGGAAATGGTGATGGACAGCCTGTGTCCGGGAATGAAAACCAAGACCACATGAAAATGAAAAGCTGATGGACAAACCAGGAAACAGAAGGTCAGTCAACCCGAACCGCACCGGGAAAAACTTAGGGTGATTCAATTGAACCTTAACCACAGCAAAGCTACATCAGCAATGTTGACCAGATGTTTTGTGGAGAAGTCGATTGATATTGTCTTGCTGCAGGAGCCTTGGATCTTTAAAGGTCTACCTGAAAGTATTGCCACTTTACACTATGTGCGATCTGGTGAAAGAATAAGATCTTGTGTACTGGTGAGGCACGGAGTTAAAGCGGTTTTGCTGCCGCAACTATGTGCCCCTGACCTGTAAGAGCAGGTGCGGACAGTTTTGTCATTGCATCTGCATGCCTGACGTATGACTCCGTAGAGCCTCCCCCACCAATAGAGGTAGAATCTGTAGTGAATGTCTGCGGGGATAGAAGCGAAGATCTAATGATTGGTTACGATGCTAATGCACACTGTACTCGTACAGTGTGGGGAAGCATCAACGATAACTACAGAGGAAAAGCTTTATTCGAGTTTGTATTGTGCAAGAGCTTACCATTGTCAAAAGAGGAACAGAACCGACCTCTGTGGATGCAGGACGACGGGAAGTTATTGAATGCTTGATAGAATATCAAATTGGAAGGCAATGGATCAGACAATGATGTCGGACCACAAAGCCATCTCAATTGATGTTCGATAAGGATCCAAAAGGAAAAAAGTCGAAAATATGTCAGAATTCCTAGGAACACGGACAAAGTAAAATACCAGGAAGTGTTACGGGATAAACTGAATGAGAACCGAAAACCACTTGGGATGTAGAGTCACAGCTGAAGCACTTACAATCAGCTGTTGAAAATGCATACCAAGAGGCGTGTACACCTACTTTGGTGAAAAGGACTCCACGCCCTGGTAATGTAGGGAACTTGAAATTCTAAAGAAGGAGGTGAGAAAGTCCTTTAATCATGCCATGAGAAGGGATGATTCTGAATCACGGGATGAGTATAATTATAAAGAAAAATTACCTAAAAGCAACTCTGCGACTTCAACACTTAGAGGAAGGGTTAGCAGAGGTTGCCCGCAAGGAGGAGTTTTGTCACCTACTCTGTGGAATATAACTGTGGACTCTCTACTGAAAAGACTTGAAGAGATGGGCATCCACACTGTGGGATATGTCGACGATATAGCAATAATGGCAAGAGGTAAATTCATGAAAATCACAGCAGATACCATGAGAAATGCTCTCAGAGTGGTGGAGCGGTGGTGTCAGGAACAAGGACTCTCCATTAATGCGGAAAAGACAGATCTGATCGTCTTCACAAGGAAGACGAGAGATCTGGAATTTCAGCCCTTGACACTTTTTGGATCGGAGCTACATGTGACGTTAAGTATCTGGGTGTATGCTTAGGTGCTGGACTAACATGGAACTTCCATGTGGAAGAGATCAGAAGGCGAAAAGGGTGCTTCATCAGTGCAAACGGGTATGTGAACTAAGGTGGGAAATCTAGCCGAGGTCTCAGCATACTAGATGTACACGATGATGGACCGATGATCACATATATATGCGTCAATTGCAAAAAGTCACCCAGAAAACTGTAAAGAAGCATTTAGATAGGGTCCAATGCCTGGCATGTTTAGGGATCCCCGGTGCAAGCAATACGAACGACAACAACATGCGCAATGGAAGTGATCCTAGCTATTCTGCCGCTGGAGTTATTTATTAAGAAAACGGCGGCATCGACGGCACTTTCTCTGCACCGGGATGACAACTGGCGCGGTACTATCTATCTATGGTCATAGGAAAATCCTGGATCTCGTGCGAAACGAGACTAGGAGTTGAATATGCCCATGGATGGAATAAAAAGAATGCATGTTACCGAAAGATATCAAAAAACTCTTATCGGAGATGGAATACTTTCGGAAAAGAAGATTGGTGATTTAATCATCTTTACGGATGGGTCCATGATGGATGGCAGAGCGGGGGCAGGTATCTTCTCAGAAGAACTGGAACTAGCCTCTCATATTAGTCTGGGGAAATATACCTCAGTCTATCAAGCCTAGATGATGCTCTGTTGCATGCGTTGGATCACCTGAAAGAGGGTCAGGCCGAGGGTAGAAATGTTACCATAGCACTGGACAATCAATCAGTGATTAGACGCATGGACCAGACAGATATCAATACATCACTGGCATTGGAATGTGCTAATAAGCTCAATGAGTGCTTATCTTGAAATGAGATGACGCTGCTCTGGGTGAGAGGGTACGTAAGGACTGAGGGGAACGAAAAAGCGGACTCTCTGGCAAAGCAAGGGTTAACCTCGGAGCTCTCTGGTCCGGGACCATTCGCTGCAATTGACAGAGGGATGGTAGAGTACTTAATTACCAGAACACCAGAGAATGTGGTCAACCGTGGAAGGTTGCAGGCAGGCGAAAATGGCTATTAAAATGCCGATTGGCGCCACTCACAGAGAAGTTCCAAGCTTAGAGCGAAGAACACTGAAATGGGTGGTAGCGTTATCTACATGTCATGGAATTTTACAGTATCATCTAAAGAAGATGGGACCTTCTAAAGGATGCCACCTGATATATTGTAAATATTTTACCGATAAACCATTTTTTGAAAACAACAACTAAAAAGCAATCCCTAAAGCTTTCCTAAGAAAAAAATGCTTTTACTTTTTGAAACGGTACTGAACCTATTCTATTGAACGGGAGTGTTGTAAGGCGTATCAGCACAGTTCTGATTAACTAGGGAGCTTGTCAGGACAGTCGCGCCCTGTGCGTGCGGGCTATGAGGATTCAAAAAGCACTTTGGAGATATGAAGGAGCATCGCATTCATGATCAACTCTAACGAGGGTAAATATTCCCACATGTGCCAATCCATCCATATGTACTTACATATGTGTATATGTACGTTAAATAAATTTTTCAAACTATGGACTTCATTCGAGGAGTGGTTATGGACTGTTAACGCTAAAGGATTTGACCATTACAAATTGAAAAGTCCTAAAAAATAAAAGAACAAACTATGTAGTATGTGTAAAAAAGGGCACACGTACAATACAAACTATTGGGTTTACCCATAAGGCGTGCATAAAACCTATCGATCCTCCGACTTCTGAATGCATATTCGGAGAAGAAAACCATCCTCAGAAAATGTAATTGCATATCGGCCATGAATGGATTCAATTTTACCCGCAAAAGTTTTCAGTTTTAACGACCCAGATGGTCCGAGCTGTTGTCGAATGAACGCTGGCTGGCCGGTCCTCGTTTCGTTCGACATCATCATGCATGCATACCCTCGGTTAGGTGTATATATAGAAAATCATCTATAATCTGACTATAGTGAGACACATCAATGCAATCGCACTGTTATTCTTCGTGAATATGAGTTTGCTGTTGCTGGTCCATGGTCCTTGATTAAGGAAAAAAAAAAATAATAAAAATAAAATGAAATTCATGGATGCGGCTGGGCGTCGGGCGTGCCCTTCCCATATGCGACCGAGGGTTTCCTTTATTTATCCGAATGCGTATTATTACGGTTTTTTGTTCGTGTTTTTTATGAAGAAAACTTCTCCGAATGTTGTGTTGATTTTATTTCGAAGGATTTAATATTGTGGCCCCCTTAAACAATATTCATTTTGATGTTATGGTGGTGTACTGTTTGTAACCCAGTTGTTGGGGGTACCAGATTGTATAGTACTTATGCTGCAGTGGGCACGTTTCACGGCATCCAATAAAAAAGGAAAAACTCACATTCACTTTTCTCACAGTACGGTGTTTTATAGCCCCAAGTTAAAATTGTATTAATGCCGGCGCGAGTACTTGCAGCACATACTAAATAGGCCACAATTTGAAGGCACTGCTTGTGGCAGGATATTTTCGGATTGTTTACTTGTTCACAGACGCAGGCATGTGCTTCTTTGAATTTAATATGTCCTAATAGGAAGGTTGAAGCGTTCTTTTCCTCAATGGAATGGAAATTTTTTTCGGGCAGGAAGCTATCGAAACCAGAACTCGGAATGGGTAAGAGAACTTTAAGCCTGTGTCGTGCTATTTGTCAACAGTTGGTTCCTTAAAGTGTGCGTTCGATGTTAGAAACATAGTTTGGATGTTGGACACTTAGTATGGATAACTTATGTTAATGGTAGATAATGCTAAAATAAATAACCACAGTCAAGTTAAATCAAATTGTCGGCTGGTCGAACCGAATAGCCGTAAACAAGTGCCACAGTAACCCAAGGGAACAGTAGTGGAGTTATCGTGATCAATAAGGAATATCTGGTTTATCTGACTGATACCGAGGGACAAATCATCTACGGTTTCGGAGCCGTAACCTCCGCAGAACTGACTTCTTTTCCGACTAAATACTAGTTCAGGAAACTACATTCATGTGTTTTTTACACAAGTCATTAACTTGAGAAACGAGGACAAACCCAGAGCTTGTATTCTCGTGCAGAGGTGAACAACTTTTTGACTATGGTATAGTATGGTTAGGATGAGTTTAGTGGTTATCCGTGTTTAACAGGGACACACTTAAACCAAAAAGAAGGTCCATTGTGATATCACTATGGAAAAACCAGACTACCAGCACCGGAGACCTACACGAAGACTTCCCAAATGGGACATGAGGCAGGGTAATCAGTTTCTGTGTGAAGCCATGCCAAAGATGTATGGTTCGCCGTTCAGGAATTAAACCAGTTTGACCCGGTAACGAAGCTTTTTATTTTGCCTAGGTCTAGTCTAACTTCCTTTTCAAAACCGATAGGGCAGGATAGGTATTCCTCGTCTCTACAGCTTCTACAGAAATCATTGAAGGGAGCACCAAGAGCCTTCTTTTATGTCTGCCTAACAGATAGAGTCTTGTGAGGGCACCAACTATTTTTCTTAGATTGGTCTTATTGACGGAAATAAGTCTATTGGGTTTCCTACTATCCAGCTTGAGCAGATTTGTTTAGAAACGAGACATGTGCTGAGAAACTGTGCTGAAATCTTGGACGAAAGTCAACATATTTTTTACACTGAAGGCAGGTAAAAGCTCGCATGTTAATCCTAAAGATTGTCATCCGTTCTGAAGACTCTGAAGAAACTAATGGACGGCCATATTCGTTGCAGCACCAACCAAACTCGTAATAGTTTACCATACACGTATATGTAGCAATGGTGAATGAACTGCTTCCATTCGTGGAACCCGAAGGCTGTAGGGTAAGTGCTTATGCAGACGACGATGATAGAGCTGTTTCAGGCAAACACCCTAATAGGCTCGAATACCATTTAAAGAACTTTTCTCTAAGCTTTGTGGTTCTCATTCTCAAAAAAACTTAGCATAAACTCCTAGCCACGCCAGTTCTCCTCCTAGTGGCCTAGGTCCTAGTTCTAATTACCAGAACTCTGGCAACATCTGCCAAAATAGTTCTTGTATTCTATAGAAGTATTTCTATTAAAGTATTTGGGCCACATCTGCCTGGATATGACACAGTTCCTCACCCCCTGCCATCTGCTATAAGCTTTTAATAGATAGTGCGCAAAGATTCTAACCTTAAGGGCCCCCAGTAGAACGTGTGGTAAAAGGTGTGATATTACGTTTGAGGCTTCAGTTGGACATGTTCTTATGTACTCCGTTGCACCTAGAGCCGCAGTTATTTGCTTGATTTTGTTAATAAGTTTGATGTTGTATTCTTTCCTTAACGCAAGACACCAGACTAGCGATCCATAGGAAAATATAGGACCCAACACATTGATGTACATCGATATCACCATCTTCAGGCGAAGTCCCCACTTCTTATTAAAAGTTTTACTGCAAACCGCAGCCGCAGGCTTTCTTTAGACACTGCTTGATGTTGAGTTTCCAGCAAAGTAATTGGTTGTTTACCCGTGAAGGTCTAAGTGGTAAAGAGCATCAGTTTAGTTTTGCTTGGGTGAAGGTCTAAGTGGTAAAGAGCATCAGTTTAGTTTTGCTTGGGTTGACACTGTTCCCACATCCAGTGCCCCTTTGCTAATCTAGTCCAAGGCACATTCCATAATCTAACTGATTACTTAAGGAAATATCCCTGATGCCAGTATTACCACATCATCCGTATACGACAACCTTGACTTCATCTCTGTCGAGTCTACACAGGATTTTGTTGATTACCATAAATAAAGGAAAAGGAGATATGACCCTACCCTGAGGAGTTCCTCTTACGAGGATCATTTAAAAGATTCCAGATTTTAGCATAGTCACTCTCCATTTGCTAGTAAACTCTCCCACACCCAGTTGGATCAGAGCTTCCAGAATCGATTAAATGCTGACGTTATTGAAGGCACCTTCAACGCCTAAAAAGGTAGTTAGGGTATATTGTTTGGAGTGAATTGTCTTTTCTATCATATGCATAACTTCGTGAAGCTCCGTCCCTATCGATTGCCCCTTAGTACACGTGTGCTAAGATTTGTATAGAAAGTGATCTAAGGTATTTTCTTTGTGTGTGTCTAAGATACGTTCCAACGTCCTTAAAAGGAAAGAAGATAAGCTGATGGGTCTGAAATGTTTTTCGGATTCATGTACACGCTACCCTGGTTTCGAAAAAAAACATAGCATGAACACGTCTCTTCTTGTTGTGTTGAAGTTAGGGTTTTATTATAGGGCTGCCAGGAGTTATGATCATAGCAGATGTTAAAAATCATTCTGGCCAACTTATAATATAGTCACCCTTATTATCGTCGTGTTCCGACGAAAACGACTGGCGACATCTGTCGAGTCGAGGCGTTTGGAATTTCACATTGCGTAACTTAAACCATACGACTCTTTGTACACTTATGTACATTCCACAAACTATGACAGATGGGTTTGACATTTTTAAATCTACTAATTTATCGTTTTTTTTGAAATTTTTATGATTGGGTGAAAATATTAATAAAATAATTTAAAAATGAATAGAGTTGAGATGTTTTATGAAAGTAGTGACGAAGAAGAAAACAAAACATACAGAAAAGCTACAATCCGTCTGGAAAGGATCGTATGATACCCTATCCTCCACTCTATAAAGTAGGCGTGACCAAATTGCATTTTGTACTCAAATATAGCTATAATGCCGAACGTTTGAGGATGTTACATGTAAAATTTTATCAAAATAGGCTTTTTGATGAAAACGCCCCCAAAAAGTGGGCGTGGCCAAAACTTTTGTATGGGTGGATTGTAGGGAATCCGAATCCCCAAATATTTGGTCTTAACAAAATTTTTCGGTTTCATATAATTTAGTGAAGTTATGAAAAAGTGGGCGTGGCAGTGGGCGGATTTTAAAAATTTTTACACTTGTACTGTATCTTTCTCTCAGAAGCCCAGATATGAAATTTCATCGTCCTAGCTCAAAATTTAAGGCCCAAAAAGCGGTGACATACGGACGGACGGACGGTCATCGCTCAATCGATTTCGCTATTGACGCTGATCACGAATATATATACTTTATAGGGTCTATCTCGATTATTTCTGTATGTTACAAACTATGTGTCAAACTTAATATACCCTTAGGATAGGGTATAAAAACAGCTTCTAAAGTTAAGAAAAGAAATCCGAACAAAATCCAATCCATTGGATTTGCCCGACGTTAAGTGAGTGGTAGATATAATTTGAATTGTATAGTTTGTTTTAATCACAATTATTTTTAGGCTTAAAATGTATTTTAGACTAACGAAGGAAGCATTCGTCTATCTACTAGGCGAACTGGAGAATAAGCGTTCAACTTCAGTACCAGTAATCCTAAAACTCGCTGGAACACTTAGGTTTTTGGCAGACGGTAGTTATCAGAAAAGTGTTGGGAACGATTTCAACCTTGGACTAGCGCAACCCACGTTTAGTCTGATTCTCAAAGAAGTGCTAGACATAATGGAAGGGCACATTTGTTCGCAATGGATTACATTTGAGATGACAGAAGAAGAAAAACACCAAGCGAAACAGCATTTTTTCCAGTCTGCTCGAATCCCAGATGTAGTTGGCTGCGTTGACGGGACACACATTAAAATTTTGGCACCACTCAAGAAAGAACAGCATTTATATTATAATCGAAAAGGATTTTATAGCTTAAACGCAATGATTGTAAGATTTTATGTAAACATTTCTCAGATTTCACCATGAATTTTCTTTTAGGTCTGTGAACATAGAATGTATATTAGGTACATAGATGGACGACATCCTGGGTCTGCTCATGATTCTTTTGTGTGGAATTTAAGTGAGCTTCGTTCGATGTTAAGAGCAAACTACGATAGAGGCGAAAGGAACACATGGCTTTTGGGTTGTACTCTTCATAAAATTAATCAACAATTATTATAGATTTTATCTAAATTTAACTTTTCTAGGTGTCCCTCATAACGCCATTCAGATCGCCGGAAGAGGAAAGTATTCAAAGCTGATTTAACAGCAAGCATTCAAGAACAAGAAACATTGTTGAAAGAACGATAGGAGTTCTCAAAAACCGTTTTCGGTGTCTGCTTGGTGCAAGGCAACTGCACTATACTCCGCAGAAATCATCACAAACTGTAAATGTTTGCTCGGCATTACATAACATATGTATGTATGCTTACACTACAGGTCAGATGCAACCACAGATGAAAATATATAGACTGTGGAGAATGACTCTGATTCACAGGCCGAATCTTCCTTCAATAACGACGATAGTTCGATCCTCCTTTCTTCAACATCCAGTTGACTTTGTCGGATTTCAAACTCCATAAGTTTTATTTTGTGGTCTTCTATTCTTTGTTTGTGAGGAAATCACGCTCTAACTGAGTCTTATATAGATTGAGTATTTCTTCTTCTAAATGAAACCGTTTTCTCTCGTATCTTGCAGTCTCTTTTAAATGATTCTCTATACGAGCTAGAGATTCTTTCACCTCTGCATAGAGTTGTTCCTGCACTGTCGTCTGTTTTCGTAACATTTCCAGTCCTTCAGTTGCTGTTATTGATCTCGCAGACTTCGAAGTAGTTGGCATATCTGACACGGACGTTGACAAATGTTGTAGTAAATTCGATGTAACTGTTGTTGAAATTAATCCGGTACTATTTGATGATAGAGGAGGTGTTGATGATTGAGCAGATGTTGATGATTGAGCTGATGTTAATAGTTGAGCAGATGTTGATGATTGAGCTGGTGTTATTGGATGAGCAGGTGTTGATGATCGAGCTAGTGTTATTGGTTGAGCAGGTGTTAATAGTTGAGCAGGTGTTGACGAAAGAAGGTCGATGGATGGAGACGATGGTGATTTAAGTGCAACTTGAAGCGAAGATGTATAAGAAGAAACACCTACTGCAGTTCCTCTCGGGTTTATAAGGTTATCGTAGGAAACAATCCTTGAAATTACTTCCTCCAAATCAGATAACTGTTTTTGATTTTACTGGCCTCCTCCTGTCACCTGGCATTCTCTTTTATTGTGCTGGAGTTTTAGATTCACTTTGTACTTGGCGTCTCTCCAAACCTACAAAAGATTAGTTATAAACAAATACGTATGCACATAATTTTCAAACAAACTTTGCCATTCCTCTCCGCTTCCGGTAGGTGGTCCAAGACAATTCAAACCTAAAGCTATGTCGTCCCATTGCCGATTCACATCACTTTTTGTTAGCCCCTTTGTGAACGATTTTGCCAAAGGAATATTTTTTTCAATTTCATTTATTAAATGCTGAAATTGTCTTTTATTTGTGATCTTCATCCTGAAAAATACTAAAATTGTCATTTTCTTTCATTTCGTTAATTAAAAATTAAATACACTTACGTTTCTTTAGCACTTAAAAACGCAGTCGTTCGCAAAATTATCGACGACAAAAATATAACATTTCCGCGACAAACGTCGTCATAAAACGTCTCAGACAATACCGACGGTCGTCGCCGAAAAATACAATCCACATACATACTTTGACATTTCAGACGACTGTTGTCGATCGACGCCGCGACAAATGTCGTTCCTTTGTCATCGTCAATGCCAAATGGTCGCGTCGTTTTTTTTTAGAGTCGTAGACGACGACGACAATAAGAATAAGTATATATATGTAGTTCGTCGTTAAAATGTTAATATTCGCTCGATCCAATAGCAAAGACAGTTGTTAACCTTCAAGTCAAGAAATACAGCAGATATAGCATTCGTTTTGACATTGTTGAAAGCTTCTTCAATATCCTTGTGAAATCCTTGTCCTCAAAAGATTTCTCAACGATTCCTACCAACGAGTGCAAGGCAGTCTCTACCGATTTTCTCTTGCGTACGCGTGTTGGGATATCGACGAGAGGTTACTATCCAAATTTGTTGTAATGTGGCGGTCGATCAGGCTTTCCAAAGTCTTTAATAGAAAGGACGATAGGCTGATCGGACGGAAGTTTTTAGGGTATGCGTGGGAGGTCCTACCGGCTTTCTCTATGAAGACTTCCTTGGCCCTCCTGCAGGATCTAGAGGTGTAGCCTAAGTTTACATAACTCCTAAAGATCGCTGATATTTCATAAGGATCAAGGATTGAAAAGTATCTTGGGCCACTCCTTTCCCTAATTCGATCTTGAACCCCGTACAAATAAGCCTTCGAAGCTTGTAAGACCAACTTAAATGAAACCCAACGTAAATTTTATAGACTTTTTGTCGAGGTATCAAGGCTCAGAAAGGTCCTACTCACCTTCCCTGAAACCTCTAGCCATCTGAAAAGAAATAATAGCCCTTGGACCACTTCTAGTATTGAATCACTTAAGTTGTTAATGAATCCTCATTTCCCTCGTTACTGCAATTACATGGTACATCCTTTACAATGACCTTCTGGACCTTATTATTAAAAGCTAAATTCTTTGGGCAATATACACCTTCAAGCCATTTAAATCGGCAGAACCAAATAGTATAGTTGGCTGAAATCCAACACACTGGATTTTATTCTCCCATGGCTGCTGGTAATCAGGAGTAACTGGGATCTGATTCCTATTTCAAAATCTTGGACGAAAGTCAACGTATTTTTTACACTGAAGGCAGGTAAAAGCTCGCATGTTAATCCTAAAGACGTCCACACAATATGACAGACCGGATATTGTACGCGATGTTTAGGAGACTGATACCTCTGTAATTGGCATAATTGAATCGGTCTCGGCATCTGATCTCTGGAATCTGGCATTCCGTTCATCAAGCATAAAC
Organism: Xylota sylvarum; assembly: GCA_905220385.1. Taxonomy (NCBI): domain Eukaryota; kingdom Metazoa; phylum Arthropoda; class Insecta; order Diptera; family Syrphidae; genus Xylota; species Xylota sylvarum. The sequence goes on along the minus strand of LR999958.1, from coordinate 62,359,660 downwards.
TCTTCTTACCACATCTTAGAAATCAGTTGGCGTATGCTCTCTACGAAGTCAGTTCCAGATGCTTTGAATTGCTCGGCGTGTAAGCCGCCAGGTCCAGCAGCATTTTTGGATGAAACTATCCTTACTTTGGTTGGGTCAAATGTAAAGTAGTTTTAGCTATCGGATGGGTATGGGGTGTTTCTGATGGCCTCTAGGGAGCGTTGCCATTGGTCTTCCGCCATTAATTCTGACGACAATCTTGTCGTTGCAAAATTGTGGGCAAATATTCTGGCGGTCTCTTTCGATCAAAGCTTTTATATTTATATCTTTTTATAGCAATTCATCTTTGTTGTGATGGTCTGTTTCACAAGTTGTTCGAAAAAAGAAATTCCTGAACAGTTTTTCTATAAAAAACAGTTGTCTTGCAGCTATACGAATATTTATAAATAGAAATAATTCACTATAACACCATAATTTGTACATACGAAATATAAGCAATTTTTATCTTATCTTCTTAACACAAAGTAGCATTCACTCAAAGTGATTTACTGTATACCTTTTTACTGGCATAGTACTGCAGACAAATCACAACATTAGCAAAAACAATATTCATAACGAAGTTAAACGAATATCTTCGAATTAGTTGATATTTCAAACCGTAGATACTGCTTCTGATCATCAATTGGTCGATCTGCAATAGAAGATTACTAGTATTTGGTTAAAGCAGGAGCCCCATGCTTACCTCCGCCTCAAATGGAGCACTCATTAATAGTTTGTCTTTGCAGATCAGGACCATTATTCTGTTTTCGAATAGCTTTTCCGAACGAAACAAAATGTCCGCCAGTCGACTAATCAGATAAATGTCGTATGATACCGTCAATACAAGTGGCAGGTTCCAGTTCAAAAGGGCAATTAATTCCAGAATTTTGTTTATCCCGCTTTTAGAAAACCGGTGATACACAACTATCTTAAGAATTTTATACAAACGCCATATGTCCGAAAATATGCCCAAGTAGGTCGACAAAAATAGACCAGAGAAGAACTCATTCAGATAGTGCTTCACATGATGGATACGAATCGATAGTGTCCACTTTAGTCGTCAGATGGCTCTTGCTTCGCTTTAAAGACTGAGTTTGAAGAAAGGTATTTATCTTTCCGTAGAAACAGATCAGCACCAACTGAGAGTACAGGTGACCAAAAAATGCAATCATGATCAAAACTCCACTATATGGTGCAATAAAATTAAGTCGAAAGAAAAAGGCTGTCACTTCAAAAAGAAAACGCGGCAAGCAGAGTGCTACTTTCCAGATAAGCGGCGTTACGAAAGTGGATAAAAAGAATATCCTTGAATTGGATAACTTTCTGATGAGTTCGTAGATAGCAAACATTTCATTTATAATCGGCACGAGCAAGTGCCTTGAGGTCAAGTATGTTCGCACAATCCGAATGTTGGACGCGGTTAAAAGTATCGTTTCTTGCGCTTCGATGGTATTCCATTGCCTTCCTGGCACAAAGTGAAAGTACAGAACTGTACAGGAAAATAATGTAATCGCGAGAAGTCCTATGCACATGACCTGAAGAAATTCGAATACGATTCTGGAGATACGAGAACGAATTCGACTGTATTCAATTCGTCAAGTGGAGTCATTGAAGGTGAAATGCGAAAAGCCGAAGAATTGGAAACAGTTGTACAGGACTTTTAGGTGCGGACGGAGGTTGAATTTTTGCCTAGAGGTTTTCATGTTTATAAAGCCAGCGCTATACTGCGGAGTTAGTTTGATGCAGCAAGAGACATTTCCTGGCACTTCCTTTTCACTTAATTACCTAGGAATGTAATTTATTGATTTCGATTAAGTATGAAACGTAGTTTTTGAAGCTATACGACATTGAACGTTTTTATGTGGTGAAAGGCATATTATCAATTACTTGGCAAATGGACATTAATGAATAATGAAGGCCTCCAACAGTTCACATAAAAAAATGTAATGTGTGTTGTTCGTGGTCGCCCAGCTTAAAGAAGTAAAAAAAAAAAGGATCTTTAGAGCGTTAGGAAAGATACTGGTTGCTGACGTCTAAATCGAAAAACATTTATCAATATTAGTTTACATAAAGTCTCCAATGGACTACTTGCATTCATACGAATCTTTTCCAAGCAATAGTATAACATAGTATATACATATGTCGTATAACATGGAATAATTACGGAGGACCCATACTGGCAGTTCGACTGGAAGCAGAAGTAGCGCTTATGCGGATGTGGATTCGTCATAAGCGGGAATCTTAGGCAACAAATCTTAAGCTTTCGACACGTGGGGAGCGTATTATGAAAATCCGTATCAAGGCTAAATTTTCCAACATAAGCCTAATATGTGCTCAAACCCTCACAAAAGACAAGGAAGACGCCACCACCTGATGAATGCGGCATCGTTTACCCGACCCTCAAATGAAGAATAACTCTTGCCAATCGCAGTTTCTTTGAGCTAAAAAGGCAATTAAGTAGTAAGGTCCTATCCCGAAGAACTAAGGAGACTTTCCATAACCCCTTGATCGTCCCAGTCCTCCTTTATGGCGCTGAAGCTTGGACTCTATCTATGAAGAGGATGAAGATATAGTCAGTCGCTTAAAGGAAAGTATTCTTTGTAAAATTTTCGGTTCCGTTTATGTTGACGGGCTTTGGAGGAGCAGATTCAACGACGAACTATACGAGCTGTACAGTGACAACCTAGTCAAAAACCTGCGCATCAGTCGTTTGAGATGGTAAGACACGCATAACGAATAGACACCAGTGCTCTGGCCCACAGAGTCGTCGAATCAGACACGGAGGAACAACACAGTTTTATAAGGGGAACTCAACCGACTTGGAGTGCGCAACTAGAGACAGTTTACGTATGAACAGGCTAACTGAAGATGCTTGTTGGTTGAGGCCCAGATTCACGCCGAAATGTAGCCTTTGGTCTTGCAAAAGGCCAACGAATTTCAATGGTGCTTCGTTCGCCTTAAAGTCAAAGCTTTGAAGACGCATAGACAAATCAACTCCCACGGCCCTAGAATGTGATGAAACCAACTCGAAGGGATCTTCGCCATCTTCAGTTGCCTTGCCGTATACTTGAGGGTCAAAGATCCCGGGTAAGAATTAAAGTGTAGCCTTAAGACGACGATGATGTTGTCATACCTTTTGGCGGGTCATACGGAGAGAAAGTCTGTGCTTACGTGCACCTAGCCTTAGGTATGATGATGATCGAAATTGTTCTCTTTACAAGAAGGAGGATTGTGACCGGTCGAACTTAGATAGTGCTTAAGCGAGTTACTATCTAGATCTCCGATGAAGCGAAATATCTGGGAGTGATCTTGGATAAGAAACTTTTTTGGGCAAATTATATGAAGTCGAAGACGTCCAATGCGCTTTCAGTTTTCTAACAGTGTCAGGGTACTTTTGGCAAGACATGGGGCTTATCACCGAAAAATGTCATCTGTCTATAGTAAGATCTTTTCTAGCTTACGTATCGGTTGTTTGGTGAAGAAGGCTCTAGCGTAAGTATGTGACAACCTTCTGGACTAATCTTCCAAGAGCGGCATCTGTTCTAAATGGTCTGGTCTACCTCTCGTTCATACTGCTGTCATTGACTGAACTATCAAAGCAATCTAGTCTTAGGCGGAGTGTCTTTTAATAAAATCTGCACGGGAAATCTGATGCTCTTCCTAGACACATAATATTAGACCCTGATTCCATGAACTGTGTAAATTTGAACTTCGGATTCTGTGTAAATTTGAAGTCGACTTTCCTTGCGTTGAGGACTGGTTTTGACCAGAATCTGTGTCTGAATTAAGATGCTGCAAAACTAGTGGTGTCTTCGTGGAGACCAACAACAGTAGACGTCACTAGTTAGGCCTCCATACCTAGGTCTGTCAAACGAAGACCTATGCTATCCTTATGTCTACCGACTATATTATGAAGAAGGTGGAGGAGTCATAGAATCTGCCAAAATATTTAGCGCATACACAAACTCTTCGACTGTTGTCTGGGTCCCATGTCAGACTGGAATTGCGGAGACTGAGATTTCCGATGAGATTGTTAAGCAAGATTCAGAGGATGATTTCTTAGGATCAGAACGTAGAACTCGAGAACTCTGTGAGAGCCTCTATTGACGTTTGAGTTCCTTCTATGTATGTACATCAGATTGCCTAGGTGGAAGGAGAGCCTAAGATTGAGACAGTCGGATAAAACACCTCCACCAACTCTTTCTTTAGTTTTACACGATCTGGGTTTACCTTCGCTGCGCGCATACAAGGCGTAGTAGTCGGAGGGTCTTGGACGAAAACTATATCTTCCCTGTCCTTTGGAAGACATAGAAGAAGGCCGGCGAATGCCGTAATGGAGTGGTGGAAATAAATCTTTACTAATTGCAGCATTGGGGTTACAATTGGGTAGGGAAACCTCCTTTACAGTGGAATTTAGAGCTTCCGAATCTGAGGACGATTCCAGCAGTTCGTCCTCTCTCAATCGAGCTGCACTTTGTCGAAATGACCATCCATCCATCCTTATATCGGACAATTTTGTCTTCATCGACTAGAGACGGATTCTACTCACAAAATGACGGGAGTCATCGCTTTCCAAAAATGTAAAAAAGATGGATGGTTCGAAGTCGTTGGATGCAGGAGTCGGGTTTGAAGGATGGTGGAGCAGCTTACCTAAATTAGTCTCTTCGTCTTTCTTATAAACTTTGATGGTAATAGGGTTCGAACCGTAGTAGACAACACCTTATTGATGACAATAATTGGGCGCCGTGGCTCAAGTGGTTAGTGCGTTGGACAAACCCCAGATAACACCTAAAATTTATTTCACAGCCCCACCTCTCGCGAGCGTCTGACAAACATCCGAGAGTAAAACTGCCTTGAAAAGTATTAAACAGGATGGTTGTGAGAAGCTAGGTCCTAGGTCCCATGGACCTGCCGCGCCAAAAATTTGTATTTTTAGGTGCACATCTAGAAAGACCTTCTAGGCTCGTCCAGCTTAGCAACTCTCCAGTTGAGTGTCGGAAGTTCGGGATTCCTGGTTTTCAATGTCGTCTGGAATCCTACTTCGCAACAACCTCGAGCTTAGCTCCTGGCCATAGCTCCCCTAATTGGCCTATAACCAGTTTGTAGAGGTCGTATGACCTTTGATCTTCGCAGGCGATCAGCTTTATGTGACCTTGATGCCATCCGACATCGCAACATCTGGAAGGAGGACATAGGTTTTCCTTAATGATCTCCAGGAAAACTAAGACCAGTTTCGCTGGAATAATCTTCCATTTCTTTGGAGCGATGGATTTATCGTATAATTTTATCGATGATCGCCAGGTCTAATTTGTCCTTGAGGACATCGCTGTTAGACTTCGATATAGCGTTGGAAGGCCTAGAAGAGGTATTGGTGTTATGTACTTACCTTGGCGCTTTTCAAATCCGACCCGGATTCCTCCAACGATCGCTGACGCTTTCACGTGGAATCGCTGCTTGTCCCAGCTTTGTCCTCACTGGCGATCTTTTTAGCCCGGGCGTTCACCTTTCGGTATATTACAAAAGTGCCACAGAATTCGTCTAGCAGTGCATCGATCTTTATACGTTTGGTTTGAGGGAGCAAGGATACGTCTTGATCTCGAAGAGTCCCTAGTGGAACGTACGGGAGTACTAGTACCTTGGGTCTCCATGCGGCTATTGGAAGTAGTTGGATCATGTAAAGCAACAATATTCCTACTCACCAGCTCCTCAGGAGCATTACACGGATACGGCTAGCTAATGCGGATATCGCCAAGTATCCGGATACTCCGTTCGCGACTGACATATGTTTGGGCCCTCACTCAGGCTTATGCTCGGCATGGGTCGTATTACACCTTGATCTAGCCCCCGAAGAGGGGAAAGGGAGAATTGGGATCGACTACATCGTGGTTTCGAATCTCTTCTAGGGAATGAATCCGAAGAATTTTTGATCTCTACTTTGACCTTACACCACGACGAGGTGTGCAGTCTCGTAAGAGGAGAGCAGTGATACTTCGGATCATATTCTTTAAGATTGACCTTCCTTTGCTTGGATCAAATGGCAGATCTTCAGTGGTGATGATACTTACAGCTCCTTATTGTTTCTTGGGCTTTTCCGAAAGTCGAGTAAAATGGGTGATATTTGGTCGTGCTTCCTGGTGCAATGGACCAGTTGTTTCTGAGTCCTCCAGTGGATTGTTTCCTAATAAGGAAAAAATCCAATTCCTGAGTATTCACGACCCACAAAGAGCTATTTATGTTGACATGTATTTTTGTACTCCAAATGAGATATTTTTTTGTTTTTCTTATTACAATATTGTACTAAATATATCGTCAAAATTGGCATACGTACATCCTCAAATTAACACAAAATTTAAAAGAATAGTAAAAAAAAAATATAAAAGCTAAATGGGAAAAAATTGCTTTGATCACGTAGCGTATATTTTATTCACTGCGAAATCAAGGTGTTATGATTGATGTCAGCATCTGCTTCGAAGAGCCATCTACATTACTTGTATTTTGATTAAATAATTTAGACTCTAAACAATAATTTGCTACGATAAGATTCGTTGTATCGTACCGAGATACAAAGGTTGCAGAAAATTCCTTTTGATCTTTTAACAAGCTCTTCCGTAAATGAGCAATTCTTCGATTCGCGTTTATTCAGTCAGAATGCTTTTGATGTTGACGAACCTTGAACTTATTGCCAACTGTTCTGGGTTATCTGTCGGCTTTGTATCTATCGGAATCTGGCTACGTAGTTGCCACGTCTCTGTCGCTACATCTCAATCGATAAATCATTTTGATTTTGTCTTTTTGGCTTTAATTTGTTTCTACCAGACGTTGTTGCCGAGCAACACAACAACCAATTTAATTGGACGATATTTCTGATTTAGTATTAGCTTTATTCAGCTCTTATCTCATCAACCAAAACCATGTTACGACTCAAAATGAATGCCCAGTCATATGGTGTTATGCGAATCGATAACAAATTTTCACCTCTTAAAGTTTGAAGTGAAGCAGTAGCCTCTAGCTGGACAGGTGCGAAGTGGTTTTTCATTCGGAAAATTAAATTCTTTTGAAGAAGAATGTGAAAAGTAAAAGGAAAGATCAACAAAGCAAGTGGATGGGATTTATTCGAAGGACGAAGACATCCTATGGATGTGTAAATTTGAATAAAGTCACTGGACCAAAAAACTGACCTACAGGTGTGAATAGACTTATACTGCTTGTCAGATGGATTCAATTTGAGTTCCGATGTCGATTTTGCATAAGGGGATGAGTTTGAGAATTTTCTTGGGAAAGAATGTTGAACATGGTAGAATGAATATGCAACAATGATATTTACGTGTTAAGCTATGAAGTTGTAGAATATATTTGCAAAGAGTGAGGACGAAGGACGAGGAAAAGTGAATCAGTTTTGGTAGGGAGTTAAAATTATACGTATGACTTGACACAAAGAGTTTGAGTTGCTTAAAGAAATGTGACTTGGAGCAAATTTTCGACCTTCCTCATACATTGTTATGATCAATGTTTCAAATGTTGTCGTTTTTTGAAATTGTGAAACTAGGTAGAAACTTACTTACTTAACGGGCTTCCGATTCTTCTTCGATTCCGGTGACACTGCCTCCAGTTATTTAGATCAAGCGCTCTGGAATCGGCAACAGCTTAATCCTTAAAACGGAGGTTCGGTCTTCCTTGTCGTCTCGAACCAGGGGGCTGTGATTCGAAGATCCTCTTTGTTGGAGATATATTGTCCATTCGCTCGATATGGCTGAGCCAGTGTAGTCGCCGTGTTTTGGCTTTTTAGACTACATACATATCTTGGTACAGCTCATGGAGTTTGCGGTTGTATCTTCTCCTCCATTCGCCCTCCTTGCATATGGGACCGAATATTCGACGAAGCATTTTTCTTACGAAAGTGTTCAAAATCTGCTCTGCTTTCCTGCGTATCGTCCAACACTCGGCTCCATACAGCAGAACTGGCAGGGTCAGAGTTTTGTAGAGCATGCATTTCCTCTTCCGAGTTAAGAGTTTTGAACCCACTTGTTTGGCCAAACTGAAGTAGCAGCGGTTTCCTAGGGTAAGACTTCGTCGAATCACCACTAAAGTGGCATTCGTGGTTGATATTTACTCCGAGTTAGGTAAATTCGTTAACCACTTTCAAAGTACTGTTGCCAACAGTGACGTTTTGTCCTAGGAGGTGGACACATGGTTCTTTGTTTGTTGACAACAAGTACTTGATCTTATTCTCATTCACTTCAAGGCTAACTCGTTTCGCCTGTTCTTCAATTTCCTCAAAAAGCCTCTACGCACTGGGACAACCGATGGTGGCGAAGTCTTTTGCATATCCCACCAGCTGGACAGATTTGTTGAAAATAGTGTTTTCCGTGTTAACACCTGCCCTGCGCACTATCTGTTCCAGATTGAAGAAGTCACAATCTAATCCGATACATGTTCGGAATAGTTCGGAGGAACTGTTTCCAAATTGCACGTAGCACCACGTGTTTTCCAGCGTCAAGGGGCACAGCTGGATCAGTTTCGCCTTGTAGAGCTCAATACGATGAATGCTATCATATGCGGCTTTAAAGTCGATTTAAAAAATTGTGAGTCTCGACTAGAAATTTGTTGGTCTTTTCCAGGATCTACCTTAGCGTGAAAATTTTGGTCGATCATCGATCTGCCGGGCCGGAAGCCATACTAGTACGTGTCGATTAGTGTGCTCCAAAAATGGGTTCATACGTTCATATAGCACGTTGGATAGGATCTTATATGCGACATTAAGCAGGAGTATGCCTCGGTAGTTCTTACAAGGCATAGGATCGCCTTTCTTAAAGATGGGGCATACAGAGCTGATAGTCCAGTCTTCATGCTTCATGGCTTCATCCATCCATACTTGGCTGATGTTTTGGTGCATGCACCCTACCAAAGCATCACCTTCATGTTTGAAAAGCTCCAATGGTAGACCATCAGAGCCGGCGGCCTTGTTGTTCTTCAGCTTTTTGATAGCTGAGTCGACCTCTTCAAAACTAGGAGAGGGGATGGATTCTTCATTGGATGGATGCGGGTTCTCTTCTTGCCCTATCACTCTCCCTACCTGCCTATTAAGTAGCTGCTGGAAATGCTGCTTAAACACATTTACTATTCCCTGTGCTTCGGTGACTAGGTTTCCTTCACTGTTGCTTGGCTTTCCTAAAAAACATCCGGATGTTGTTCCTATCGCGGGACACTTCGATATCCTTGAGCTGGAAGACTGCTTGGGCCCTTTTCTTCTTACGCAGGATCTTCTTCTCCTACCTTCTTCTGTCTCGATACTCTTCTCTCGTTGCCCTTGTTTTGCGCTGCAGAGCTTGCATGTGTGCATTTTCTGTTACCTTTTCCCGGTGCACGCATTCATCATCATACCAAGGGATCTTTTCGGGTGGTAGCTGGCAGCTTTATGCTACCCTTTAATGATGGCGCCATACTGGTTCCACATATTGTTGCTGTTTGTTGTGAGCGAGAGACTCTCCGCTGTGCGCTCTCTGAAGGCTCTGGCTAATGCAGTCTGCTAAGGCTTCCAGCGTTGAATTCCTTTTTCTGGGCGGTTTGCAGCTTCTCCTCGTTGGATAGTCAAGCTCTGAATGTAGCTGCAACAAGAAAATGGTCAGAGTCGACGTTTGCACATTCAAAATGTTGGATGCGTGCCTCGCATCTATTAGCAAGTGGTCGATTTGGTTGGCGGTTTGACCATATGGAGAGCGCCAGGTTGCTGTGTGGATGCATGGTCTTGGAAACCTAGTGCTTCTTATCACCATATTACGAGCTGCTCCAAAATCGATGAACCGGAAGCCGTTGTCTGATGTCATGTCGTGGAGGTAGGTAGGCATCCTAACATGTGCTGTCTTTTGTGACAGCTGTAATAAATGTCGCAATTTTTCAGTTTTTGCATATCTGATCCTATCCATCGTATCTCCTGGATCGCGGTAATATCTGCCTTGTACCGCGTGAGGACAGATTCAAGTTTTTGAATAGCACCAGAAGTGTACAGTGTACGTACCATAGTCCGTGTACGTTCCGGGTAGTGGTATTAAATGGGGGGTTCCATTATCCGAGGCTTGTGTCTCTCTCATAACTATATTTTTTTTTACGTAGTAAGGAAGTTACCCCGACGGCACAGCCCCCAACCTGGAGGGCCAGTTCCATTTTTGAAACCCCTAGGACGAGGGACCGGTTTTAAACAGATGTCAGTAATACGCTTCGGGGGTGTTTTTTTTTTTTTTTTTTTTTTTCCGTAGGAAGGTGGGAATCTTTTAAAGACGAAACTGAGTCCGTACTCAGTAACAGTGTGGGATTTCCACCCACTAAACCCACCTCCCCTTCTACCCCTGGTCCTCGCGGCACTGCCGTCAAGCATTTCATCGCGAGGGGGGACTTCAGCCTTATGTGCTCGGCTCATACAGGTTAGCAGCCTGCTGCGCTGCGTTTCGTTGCTGCTCCTGCCTTCGCTGCTCTTTCATTATTGTAGTCACAGTGTCGTTAACTGCGTCCCAAGCCTCTTCGCTGCTCGTCATCTGTCTGGTGAAGTTGTCTGGGGTTAAGTCCTCGCCCAATTGGTTTACCAGCAGGTGGGCAGTGGAACATGATGTGTTCCGCATCCTCCACTACTCCCGTGCACGTTGGACAATAGGGGTTGTCTTCGTGTCCAAATCTATGCAGGTAGGCTCTGAAGCATCCATGGCCCGTAAGCATCTGGGTGAGGTAGAAGTTCAGCTCCCCATGCTTCCTATTAATCCAGGCGTCTATATTGGGTATCAATCTCTGCGTCCACCTGCCTTTGTCAGAGTGACACCATCTCTCCTGCCATTCTTCCAGACTTGTCCTTGGTCCTTGTCCTTCAGTATTGCTTCTAATCGTTGCTGTTGCCGTTGTCCTGCTGGCACGGTATTTCTGTTGCGCTTCTTTTGCAAGAAGGTCTATTGGTACCATGCCAGCCACTACACATGCCGCGTCGTAGGAAGTTGTTCGGAAGGCGCTGCATACTCTCAGCGCGTTGCTTCTGTAGACTGCCTCAGTCTTCTTTCTATATGCTTTTGTTTTCACGGCACTAGCCCATATCTGGGAACCGTAGAGCATTATTGATGAGGCAACTCTTGCTAAGAGTAATCTCTTCTTATGTTTTGGTCCCCCGATATTCGGCATTATCCTTGATAGGGCAGCCGTTGCCTTTGCTGCCTTTTCAGCTGCATACTGCAGATGCTGCTTATAGGTTAACCTTGCATCTAAGGTAATGCCAAGGTACTTCAGCTCTGGTTTGGAAGCTATGACGTGATCGCCCACGGTTACCCTTATAGTCTCCATGACTCGCCTGCTGCTGATGAGCACTACTTCAGTCTTTTCTTCTGCAAGTTGTAGGCCCATGCGTACTAGCCAGTCCTGGACCATCCCAATAGCTTCATTGCAGTCATGCTCCAACTCCTCAAGGTGTTTGTTTACTACAACGATCGCTATATCATCAGCGAAACCAATTATTTTCGAAGACCTCGGGGTTCGAAGTCTGAGAACGCCATCATACATTAAGTTCCACAGTAGCGGACCTAATACGGAGCCTTGGGGAACGCCGCCTGTGACGTTATACTGCTTCGTTCCATCGTCGGTGTCGTAAAGCAGTATTCTATTTCTAAAATAGTCCGTCATTATCCTCTGCAGGTATTCTGGTACTCTCTTGGCGGTAAGTGCTCGCAAGATGTTTCTCCAGTTTGCGGTGTTGAAGGCGTTCTTTACATCCAGCGTGATGATTGCGCAGTACTGTTTGCTCCCGCCCTTCCATCGTCTTCCTTCTATGGCTTTTGACGCGGTATTCACGACTTCGTCGATAGCGTCGATCGTAGACCGTGTCTTACGGAAACCGTACTGGTGAGCTGCAAGGCCTCCTGCCTCATCGATTGCACTCTCCAACCTGTCACTTATGACGCGCTCCAGTATTTTGCCCATTGTGTCCAACATGCATAGAGGCCTATACGATGAGGGATTCTGTGGTAGTTTACTAACTTTTGGCAGGAGGACCAGTCTTTGTTTTTTCCACTGGTAGGGGAATACTCCTACTTTTAGGCAAGTGTTATACATATCTGCGAAGATGTGTGGGCGCCAATTGATTGCTGCTTTTAAGGCAATGTTAGGGATTCCATCGACACCAGGCGCCTTTTGGTCCTTGATTTTTGCGCAGACTTGGAGGACTTCTTCAGCGGTGACGAGGGGTATTGTTAACGCTCTCGTCGTATTTACTCTCTCCGTTTGTACCTCCATTTCTTGTTGTTGTGGGAAGAGTACAGCCACTACGTTTTCGAGAAACACTGTGGATGTAGGCGCGGGTTTTCGGCCACCCTTCAGCTTCATCATCACCACTTGGTAGGCTTTTCCCCACGGATTTTGGTCGGCTTCGTTGCACAGTTCGATGAAGCTTCTCTTTTTACTGTCTTTAATTGCAGTTTTTAGATTTCTCCGGGCGGTTATGAATCTCTCATGTAGTTCTCCATGGCTGCTGTGTTCTCTGGACCGCTGGTACAATCTGCGCGACCTGTGGCACTCTGCGCGCAGTCTGGCGATTTCATCGTTCCACCAGTATACTGGAGGTCGCCGCGCGCTTGTTGTTTTCTTTTGCATAGATGCGTCACAGGCGCGTGTCAATCCTCTTCTGAGCTGCTTCGCCTTGTCGGCGGCTGGTCCACTAAGGGATACATCTTCCATCATTAGCTGAAGTACTTCGACGTCCAGAGTATGTGGTTTCCATCCTTTTTTCCGCGGCTGCCTTCTCTGCTCTCTTCTATTTTCAATGGGGCTGGGTCGTAGCTGGAACTTGATAGCCTGGTGGTCGCTGTGCGTATACATAGTGCATACTTTCCACGCAGCATTCCTTGCCAAACACGTGCTCATAAAAGTAATGTCTATTATTGACCCTCTCCCGTTTTTGCTGAAAGTCAGCTCGCTCCCGGAATTCGCGAGAACTATGTCCAACGATGCAAATGCCTCCAGGAGTGTTCTTCCTCTGGCGTTTGTGGTACGTGAACCCCATTCTACCGCCCACGCATTAAAATCGCCTGCAATGACGACGCGGTTTCTTCCTCTTGCGGTGGTTGCAATGTTGTCAACTATTTGCTCAAATTGTTCTTGTGTAATGCTGGGAGGAGCATAGCAGCTAAAGAAGTAGACGTCATTTACTTTGGCCCACACGAATCCTGCCTGGTGCGTTGTCATTTTTTCTTCGAATGCTCGTTGGCCGCATATCCATATCGCTGCTTTACCTGAAGAGTCCGCTGTCCACACACTCTCATTAAGCTGCTTGTAGGGCTCGCTGAGTATTGCGATATCCGCATCGTACTCTCGGACCATCTGTGTAAGTAGGTCCTGAGCTGCCTCGCAATGGTTGCGGTTAAGTTGGATAACCTTCATGTTCGCTTCTGGGAAGCATTCAGCGCGAGCTGGAATGCAGGGCATCTTATGCTTCCAGTACTGTGCTTGGCGCTATGCCCACTTCCTTTACAGAGCATACATTCCGGCTCTAGGGAGCAATCCTTTGCCTTGTGTCCCTTTCCACCGCATCTGTAGCAGTGTTCGGACCGATCTTCACTTTTGCAGTCCATTGCGCGGTGGCCATACCCGAGGCACCGGTAACATCTTTTCAGATCCGGTTTTTCTCTTAATCGGCAATTTACCCACCCGATTCTGGCTTTTCCTGCAGATAGCGCTTTGTTGGCGATGCTTGCTGGCAGGCTTACTACTGCTGTCTGCGTCCCAGCATAAGTTTTCCTCATGGACTTTATTGCAGTTTCCGGTATTGGCTTTTGCAATTCGAACTGCTCTGAGAGGGCTAGAGCGACTTCTTCCTTGGTGGTGATTTCATCAAGATCCTTCACCTCTATTAAGACCTCATGTGTCATCGTTTTGACTTTGGCCTTTGTTTCCAAAATCTTTTCCACTTGTTGCTGGAAGTCTGAAGTTTGGGCATCTGCTGTTTTCTTCAGCTGCAGCAATAATTCTCCTTTCATGGTCTTCCGGACGTGGTCGACATTTTCTCCTAGCTCTTTTAGTGAGGGGTCGGTTTTCACCTTCCTCAGCATGTCCGCGTAGGAAAGATCTCCTGTTGCCTTTATTACAATCGCATCGGGTCGGGTTGGCTTCCTTCTCTGTCTTTCCCGTCCCTTCACCTGCGTCCATTCCTGCTTCTTTGCTGGCCCTTGACTTTTCGTCGTTTTTTGTTGTTGATCTAAATTCGAAGATCCTCCATCGACCTCTGTCTCCGGTTTTTTCCTTTTTGGCTCAGGCAAGAGCTGTTTTTGCGGGCTCGCTTGCCTTTTCGGCTTGGGAGTCGTGTCCCTCCTCCTTTTATTGGTGGGTGTTGCCTGCTTTCCGGGATTCTGGGCAGGACTCCGCCCGGGCCCGCTAGCGTTATCCTTCCCAATCCTAAAGGTCGCACTGCAGCTCCTTTCCTCCGTTTGGGTACTTTGGGACGAGAAATCATTTTTGACTCCGATCGTCCTCTTGCTTATTTCCTGTTTCTCCACTGTTTTATAGTGGGTCCGAATTGAACTAACCAGTCTCCTAATTTCATGATGCACGTTATTTTTTCCCTGGATGAAATCCATCAGCTCGGTGATCTTACTGCCGAGGATTCTCATAGCACACGCTTCGGGGGTGTGAGCGCTGCCGTTGGCCCAGAAGGGCTCATCAGCCACCATCCCTTTTCCAAAAATCTGACTTATTTTTGGAAATCTTTATCGGCCTGAGCTCCGAATATGCCGGAGTAGCCCAGATAAAGTGTTATGCTTCTGTTTGAAGCTGTGACGCCACCATCGAGAAAGTCCGTCCGCTGTCGTGTTTATAGTCCTACTATTTTCTCTTGTTCAATACTTGCGCTTATAATTTCAGCAAGTCTAGCTCCGGATAGACACCAACCACTACCCGATGGCTATCATCAATAGGAGATAAAATAACAGTTACAACGCTGGACAACGCCACGTTGACGCTAGTCAGTGTTTACCCTATTCCTACAGCATCCATCCATCAACATATCAATATCCTGAAAATAAATTTTCGTGAAAATGCGAAAAATTTGTGTTATGAACCAGCCTGAAGCATACGACATCGGATACATGACTATGGGTATAAGTAGACAAACTAGGTATTATACTTGAGAACTTGGTATAAATCCTATAGAGAATGTGTCATCAAATTATTATTATATTGAATTCCGATAACCATATATTTACTCGAAAATCATACCTCCTCCATCCACATATGTACCATATACACCCAGATGTATCTAAACTGCGTGTTGCAGTTGAAACTCAATATCAAACGCATAAGACTCAAAGAAAAATTAAAGAGATTCGCAAACCATATGTTAGTCAAGGATGCTCCAATAAACGTGCTTAAGGTACTTGGGCTATATATGAAACTTGGAGAAATTCAATTCCAAGCTACAACCATTAGGGGGCCGGGAATACCTTATGTTGGAACACACTACCTGGCGATAGTCACGCAGGAGAAATGGCATATAATACTTATCCAGCCGGCACGGCCAGGACGTGACGATGCATTTCTTTTCGTTTTTTTTTAAAATTTCTTCTTAAAGAATTGTTTAAAGATAAAAGAGTAAGTTGCCTTAAGAGGCTAACATTTGATGCCTTTTCATTTTGTACGTTATAACTGTATTGACAGTTAAAATAGAGAAAGGCTTGGTATATAACCCCGAAGTAGATCTGATCCGAGTTGTCCTTGTATTTATACAAGGACATTGTAGGACCCACATTGTATGATATATTGTGGCAAAGTATTTTTGTTTTTCAAGATACAAACTAAATGCTGTTATTAAAGTCGGTTATACACTTCCAGCGATTCTTTTAAAAATGTCCTTTCTTATTAAATAGCACTCTTGAGAATTACATGTCCTTAATCCCTTAGCAAATTATAATTTCAATCAGAATTTTTCGAAGTCATACACATACATAAGTCACCATAAGCTGTGACACAAAATCCTTTTACAATATCTAAGTCAAAAACATTTCATTTAATCACTTGACAGAGCCCCATTGAGAACAAGTACATACTGCATACATACCTACTCAATTTAGCATAAATCTCGTTATGTACATATATCTACTGATTAACTTACTGCAAAACATAATGTCTTATTCAGGATTCGGCTTACTTGAAATGTCCTTAAATATATCATGAAACACTTACCCATTCACTGCGGAAACCAAAAAAGAAACTTATTTTGCCACAGGTCCTTTAAGTATTTTCGAAAGCATTGTGTAATTCTCATGAATTCCTGTGGATAACTTAACAAACATAAACAAGACTGCGTTCCGGAAATATGTTACGGCGTTGGTGTGTGCAAATCATCAAAATACAAAAGTTTTGCTTTTTCGTTCAGTATCCTCTGCAGCTGAGCGACGAGAATACGTGCCTTGCCTCCAGCATGCAAGTCATATGATACAAAGCAGCTAAGGAAACACTTCACACCGTGCAAGTAAATTTACTAAATTAAGCTAGAGTTCATGAGGTTGACAGGAATTAAATGTGTATGTAGTTTCAATAGACAGGGTTGTAGGATTCCATGCCATATACACTATGGTATACCTATACGGAGCTTATGTAACGCTATGCTGCATCTGTGGGGCAAGCTACATACTCGTATCCATAGACGTATTCATCGTCGTCGTCGTCGTCGTCGTACGGATGCAGAGTAAGTATTCTCATGGCAGACCCGTTTTTCTTGCGGCGGTATTCTTAAGTTAGCCAAGGACAGAAAATATTTTATGTTCACAGAGTCCTTGCAGGTATTTTCATTTCAAATCCTCTTCGCTATCTCTCTCTCTCATTCTTATGGTTTTCTATTTGCCGAATTTAAAAAGAAAATATCTTAGAAAATCATTTTGATACTAGCGGGAGGATGGTAAAATTGAATTATGCAAAATTACAAGCTGCGATATATTTAAAGAATTTTCGTTATGCGCTGGGAAAGTGACTGTTATCGCTAGCATTCTACTTATGAGAGGCAGAGCGGATTGAAAAGTGTATCTTATTGCATTCCTTTCGGAGCATATTTTAGTAATAACCGGCACAGTGTCAAAAGCGTTTGTTTACGTAGATACATACGTTCCCTTCGGCTAGATGGTTGTCTGGTTTAAGATAAATTAAAATTTTAAATACACAAACATCGTGTTTGTTAATTGGATTTAACGTACCTCAGGTAGTATTTAATGCTCTGTTGCGTTAAGCTGTAACGTTGTAATTATTTTCATGAAACTATTTTATGTTTTTACCTACAATATTGTGGTTCCATGCTATGTGCATACGTATGTATTTATTGCGTAAAGAAAAGTAGTAAATGACTCCGACAAAGGAATTAAGGACAATGATTTACGGATTTGCAAGTACATATGCGAATCGTGTACATCGTCCCCCGACATCTTAGAAGATTCGAAACACAGAATATCATTGAAATAAACTGAAATATAATGCAGTCCGTGGATTTCAATAAATGAAACATATTTGAGACTATTGGTGTCTAAACCAATAGGTACTAAGACAATAGATCAATAAAGAGAGTTGGAGACAAAACAGAGCCTTGGGGAACTCCAGCATTGGAGAACAGCAGCAGAAATTGAACTGTCCGAAAGACCGTATCTAATCCATGAACATTAGATTCATCGATTTGGCCGAGAGATCATCTGGACTAATGGATTCAAGTAACTGCTCTTGCTACCATATGATGAATTTGAGCCAGTATTCGACGCACACAAGTATAGGTCTAGAACTCCTGGTAGTATGCACCTGGTAGTATGCACCTGCAATAATTGCCAAATTTGTTACAACCCTGTTTATCAATCCTTTAACAAGTGGGAACTTGCTCAAAGTTGTAAATTTGAAAAGTCTTACGGGGAACTATTTATGTATGTAAATTAGGGTTAGGTGTAACTCTAACTCCATTAGAGTTACACCTAATGGGATCAGCCATCACCATCCCACGACTTCAGCCTACTTGTTAAAACAATCTTTCCCTCGAGAGAGGATTGGATTAACGGTAGGGCCATCAACCCGAATAATATCTCGATTTTCACGGAATAGGTCAAAAACTGACGAAGGAGTAGGTTCTGGCATATAATCATCTGAACCCGAAATTGCTGGCTCTCTAAGACTTGCAAGCCACGGCAGTGTGTTCGAAGCGGAATTATTACCAATCGCAGAAGCAGCACGAGAACTATCCACGAAACTGAAAAAAGAGGATCGATATGTACATTGACAGTCAAGCCGCTCTGAAAACCATCTCATCCACAGTCGTCAAATCCAAACTTGTGAAACGATGCTGTGAAGAACTCACAGCAAACCACGAAATAACACTCCTTTGGGTTCCGATAAACGGATGATTTAACAAGAAAGGGGTCCGTACAGGAGCTGACAATAATCGTTACCTCTGTTCTATCGCCCTAGCACTCGTTAAATCCAATATAGAGCAAGCTTTTCCGAGTTTTTTTTTTTTATTCTTCTCATCTTGCACGCTACTCTTAAATAAGGAATCAGATGTGTAGAAATAGGAAGTAGTAAAGACTTCTCGCTTAACTTGAGTGGTGTTGTAAGTTTATAAGACCTTAATTTTCCCAGGTACGCATGGAAATGATCTGTACGGCATTATGGAAGTGATCAGAAAGATTGAAATCCATAGCCATCGCCTCAGAGTACCAAGATAAGTGGAAAGAATGATCCTAAAAGCCCCATTTGGAGTGTCTTAGACGGGTTAGGTTAGGTAAATGGGTGCCTTTGTTGACAGAAATTGTCAACGGGTCAACTAGACTAGCAAAGAATCCAATGTGTCCAATTATAAGATCCCTGAGAACCTAATTTTAATCTTCGACGACTGAACTAAACCACCCAGATACGTGTATGAATCTCGGGAGTTTGTCAGCTCAATATTTCCTAGATCGTTCAGTTCTGCAAGGGAATAGGTCCAAAGAGTGTCTTTCCTTTTGTTGGCTAGTGCAGGACAACCACATACCAAGGGGCGAATGGATTCTATTTCCTCTTCGTCGCTCCAGTTTCTACAGAAGTCGTTATGGGGTAGTCCTAGCTATGTTACATGATTGCCTATCACGCAATGTCTTGTCACGACACCAATAACTGTCCGGATATCCCTGCGATTGAGTTTCATGAGATCTGCAGATGTCTTTTTGTCATAGACTGGCCATAACGATTTGGCTATAGCATATGTACATATGTATGTAATATCGCCTGTTAGCCTCCTCGTTGGATTCGATTTCTATTTCCCTGTTGAAAGTGCTAAGCGGTATACTACCCTCAGAAAGGGCCTGCGAGGAGATTAGGATGTGACCTTGCCCTGATGAGTTCATCCAATTTTTCGTTACTTGGGATATTCACGTAGTCCGGCACTGAACAGAGGGTCACCTTATTGGCCACTAACATACAAATAGTCCAGCGTGTTTTATTGCAGTAACTTCGGCTTGAAAATCGCTGAAGTCGTCCTTTAGTCCTAAGGATCGATTTGTATTTCGAGACTCGCAGTAGAAACCAATACCAGTACCTACATCCATTTTGGATGTACTACACTGGTGGGTAGATAGTTAGCTCATTTTGGGTTACGGACTATACCATCATCCCACTCCTTCCTGCTAGAAATTCTTATAGCGAATCTCCGATTACAATTTGATAGTGGGACGATGCAGAAATGCTTGCGAATTAGGAGAAATGGTAACCGAATTTACTGCAGTGCACTGGATATTTGTATCACTGTAGTGTATTGAAAGCAGAAGTCACAGCAGTCCGTTAAGCCGCTACCTGGCTTTCGATTAACTCGATAGAGTGCAGCGCTACAGCTTTCTACTTACATACATAGATAGTCAAGCTGCGATAAAAGCCTTGCAAGGAATCATCAATAATTCGATCCAAGTTGGTTCACCAATGCCGTGGATCTCTTAACAAAATCACTGTCAGCTGCGACGTATACCTGTGCTGGGTTCCAGGCCACAGGGATATTCCAAGCAATTGCAAAGCGGGCGAGCTAGCTAAGGAGGGTGCAGGCCAGAATCTCCGTGCCAATATGGGGGAACTGTCAGTACCTATTAAATCGATAAAATTCCAATTAGATACTGCATCCATTAGAATGGTAGTCAGTAGGTGGAACAATATCAGTACCTATACATATTTCTCTTCTAAACAAATCTGGCCAGAGCTGGATTGTAAGAAAACCAGTAGACTTATTTCCGTCAATAGGATAAATCTGGGAAAGGTAATTGCCGCCCTCAAAGGGCACTGCCTGGCAGGCAGACATGCCAAAAGGCTTGGTGCTCCCTTCAACGATTTCTGTAGAAGCTGCAGGGACGAGGAAGAGGAGGAAACCATGGTACATCTTCTGTGTACCTGTCCTTTTCTATCGGTCTGGATATAGAAGACTCTAGGCGAGTACTTTTTCGAGGATTTTAACGACCTAACTAGAGTAGACTTGAGCAAAATAAAAAGCTTTGTCACCGGTTCAAACTAGTTTAATGTCTAAACGGCGAACCATACTTCTCGGCATGAGTTTACACCGATACTAGTTGCAAAGCCTCCTGTCCTATTGGGAAAGCTCCATTTTGGTACATCCCATAGAGTGGAGATGACTTACTATGCAGGTTCTAACCATTTTTCGATCGATTTTGGCCTTTCTCAGACGATGTTGTTCCAGTAGTTTAAATAGTTACATAAACGTCAACTGGACAGATAACTTATTTCAATTGTCATGTCAACCCTATAATTTTTCAAAGAAAACAACTGATAAGTGGCACCACTGTCGACTCTCCATCGTTGGCAGGCCGGAGCAAAAAGTAAAAAATAAAACATTATCCCAGCAATGGTCAGACGGAATGCGGTGGAGAAAGTTGATGAAATCATTCAGCAGGCTAAATGAATCGTAAATTCACATCAATTACATGGGTAAACTGGGTGAATCTGCATACCATAATGGGGAGTGTATTTTTTGTGTGTCTGCCTGCCACGATAAATCGCAGGAGTGGGATTATTTTTCTCTTTTTTTTTTATTTATTTATTTGTCTATTGCTTTATTTGCCGTTTTCACTTTTTATTTCTCAATACCGGCTTAGTGCCACCAAAGTGTTTTGCGATGGGAATAATTTGTGTTTATTCTGGCAGACATCCTAATCGTGGATTTACTGAGGGAATTCCAAATGGAAGGATACAAGTGGAAAAAAAAGTGGAATTTTAATTTTATATGGAAACGCTATCGGAATGTGGATTCAGATATTAACGCTTGGTATTTAGGAATCTGTTGGAACACAGCTGTGCGGGATTTGTAGGTTTTTTTTTCTGGTGGGAACAAGACAGAGACTTGTTGACTTGATTTACAGCAGGGAGATAATCCTTCGTGAATTTGTTAGGATTCGATTGATGTGTTGTTATAATAAATTGGAAAAAAAAACTTTTAAGAGAACTTTTCAATTCAAAAATTGTATCAAATTATTTAACATTGGTTCAGAATTGGATTATATTTATTTGTTGAGCTAACCTTAACCATTATAACATTTATTGAGGTTGTAGACATGGATGACAGGGTATCTCGGTACTTAAAGCTGATGAGTTTATAAGGTGAACAACTGGCAGTATCTGAAGAGTTATTTTTTACATTGGCAGCACTTTCCATAAATTTTGGCGATAAAGGAGTGTAGGAAGGAAAAGCTTTTGTCTTAAATCTTTCGTCTTGTTTTTTTCTATGCTCGCTATACCCTGAATCGTTGCAAAAATGAAAAATGAAAATGTATTAAATTTAAGTTAAGGAATCACACTTTTCGGTATTTTCTCATTTACAACCAAAAATTGCAGACGATGGTGTAGTGAAGCGAATGCACTAAAGGTGATGAATGCTTTTACTAGCGTATTTCCGGGAAGTACTTACTTTGTCGTGTATACATGCACAAAGGATATTGACAAAATTTGGCCGACGAGGCAACCGAGCTGAATGTACATATGTATTTACGTATAAAATTCGTCGTGATTTTTTTCCATTCCTGAAAATCTTTACATACATATACATACATATGTAGAATATATGAAACAAATGTCCTGGATGTTATAGGTATATATGTATATTGTTGCACGTTCGGGAAGGGAACGGCTTGCGCAAATGAACAAAATAATTAAAAGAAAAATATGACTTTTTATTTCTCTCCTCTCAACTTCCGCCTACGCCTATTTTGACAGCTCCATAAACCGCCATCTGTAAGTCATATTATTAATGTCCGTGGTCATCTTTAAGGTCATAACGGTTGATGGTCGTAACCACTGCCCCTCCATTAAAAAATATCGGCTGCCCTCAGTTGCCAGAACAAAGCGACGAGTGAAGGAAGAAGGGACCATATGGATTCCTACGGAGGAAAGCTGGCACAGTGCCAACCGATCCCTGTGCATTACAAGTGATTTGCCTCCTCCTGTCTTGACGATTTGATACAGTACATCGCGCATTTTCTTATTAACGTTGTAGGCTCTTTCCCAGTCATTTTGCAGCCTCGGGCAACGTCTTTTTCGTCGCTTTGAGACATACAGCCAAACCTTATCAACTTCGGTCTTTCATTCATTGACTGTATTCCAGAAGCTGATGCTTCATGCATTGCAGTTCGATAACTTAACAGCAAAAACAGAAGTTGTGCATCCCATTCCCTTTGATTTTCAGCGACATACTTAGCGAGGTAATTCAAGAGTGTCCGGTTAAACCGTTCGACCAATTCATCAGATTGTGGATGTAACGCTATAGTACCCGTCTTGTCGATGCCGATTTTTTCCAAAGTGTGCTTAAAACATCGGATTCGAAAGTGCAATTGCAGATGATCTCCAAATCGAGAGAATTCGAGACTGATGAGAGCTTCTGCTGCTGTCTCAGCGGTTTGGTCCGGCAGTGGAATGGCTTTCAGCCACTTCGTAAACTAATCACAGATGACGATTACGTACTTGTTACCTTGAGTAGTGACTGGTAGAGGTCCTAATATGTCAATGACTCTTTGTTGCAGGACACTTCGCTGCTGGCACTGCAAACAGGATCGGCAGTGTTGCTCTACATCCCTAACACAGTAATATTTGTTTTCGGTTTTTTCCAACTTCTTCTGAACTCCAAAGTGGCCTCCAGTAGGGCTGTCGTGTATCGCCTTAAGGATCATGTTCTGCAAAGAGACTGAGAGTAAAACCTAATAGTACTCATCGTTGGAAGATTTGACTCGCCTGCAAAGTCATACATATCAAGCATACATATCAAGCATGCCCCAGTACATATGCCTTTAACTTTGGGTTAAGACCTCAAATTTCATTAATGGTTGGTCTTCGAAAGTCATCCATCAACTGCCTACATCTTGCTTTTGACTATCAGCAGTATCCATCGATACCATCGTCAACCGAACCAGAACGCATTGGTTCTCGTTCAAGCGGGAACAAGCTCGACCATTCGATCTTCACATGGACGTCGTCGGAAAAGCGCAATGGATGGCGGTTTGATACTTTTTTCAGGTCGGTGCTCCACAGAAAAGTCAAACTGCTGTAAGAGCGATCTGTCCTTCTGATTCTCGAAAATTCACCATCCAACGAAGAAAACTGTGATTTGTTCGCATAAGGAAGTGTCTTCCTAGCAGGCATGGTTGCATGCCCATGGCAATTTTAGTGGAGCTTGCTTTATTGGATTAGTCCCTCCCGTATCTATCTGGTGCCGAATAAGGGAACTCCACCCTTACGTAGCTTCTGGCTGAGCAAATACAGAACGGCTTCGTGTATCTAATGATTCCAACCTTTTAAGTTCCTCAGTTGACAAGCTGGCAACGTTTTTTTCCGTCACATCGTATAAATCGGCTGACAACAGATCTTCGACGGTCTTGTTGTGTGTACATCGGAGTTTAAAAATGTCGGTTTGGAGGTCCAGCTGAACTAAGGCCGTGCGTCGTGGAACCCAAACATCATTTGCAGAAAGTTTGGTTACGCAAACGGATATTTCCTTCTACCACTTTCCATGCTATGAAAAGGGTCTAACCTGGCGTACGTAAGCATCAAATTCCCTCGTATGGGTGCATTCATGACTACCTTGGTGGAATTAGGAGATTCTTTCTCTCCGTGTATGCAACTTTTTAACCAGGCCAAGCGTTCTCGTGAGGCCACCAACTGGATACCATATAAAGAGGTCCTCAAGACTTATAAAACGAACATCAGAAACGAAAAAACCCAACGGAAATCCGGAGACTTTTCTGTGGTAAGATAGAAGAAATCTCTGAGGCATCCAGAATGCCTAGATATCTCAAAAGACTAGATGGCTAGTGGACCACCTCTAGCGTGGATGCCCTTAATCTATAACTGGACTCCCACTTGCCAAATAGCTGCAATGCCTTTTCGGGTCTAACTGTAATCTCGGCAAGGTCAATGTTAAGCAGCCCCTCTAATCTTGTTGCAAAGAACAAAATTGTTTGGGCAACAAGCGGGTTTAAGCAATTCAAGTCTCTTAGACGAGATGGTATTATACCTCCCGAACTTCCTTGGTTAACTGTAAAAACTGAAAAAAAAGTTGCCTGGCTTTGGTCATGCTTCTATATTAGTGGAGCCCTTAGAACCACTCCAACTGCGGCTATAGATACACTGTTCCACATGCTTCCGCTCGATATCTATTGCAAGGTAGGTAGGTAGGTTCCGGCTTCCCGTGGAGGCCCGTGTGTCCCGAAATCCAGCAGAGCGTGATGCTGTACTTTAAGCTAAGAGATTTGAGTTCCTCTTTACAACTCTTGACCAATGTAGAGTTGGTTGTGATGGAGGTGATGGCTTTGAAGGCTGCTTGGCTGTCTATATAGATGTCTATGTGTTCGTTGTTCTTCAGACTGGATAGGTTCCGGCAGGCCTCGGTTTTACCATATATTTCGGCTTGAAACACACTTCCGTGGTTGGAAAGTTTCATGGACCGGGCAATTGGTGGTGCCTCTAAGAAAATTCCTGAGCCCCTACCTTCTTCCATTTTTGACCCATCCGTGAAAATGGATATGGAGTCGGGATTAATGACATTACCATTTGTCCAGCTCTATCTAGAAGGAAATTTACAGTCGAGGTTGAGGCTGAAGTCCGTGTGGGGACCACATCCAGGTTTGTCTTGTCAGAGGCGCTATTTCTTATTTCTTTGGTGAAAAGGTACTATGGGCAAAGCAGTAGCATGGCTTAAAGTGCAGCGGAAGGTCTTGTCCTAATTAATATTGTGGTACTCATACATGCTAGACGATAGATCGTTGGTGAGGGTGTTCAGGTTTGTGGCTTTCGCGGCTGGAGGCCACCAGACCCGACAGCCGTACGTAATGTCTAGGTTTAATGTAAGGTCTAGGATCAGAAGGCAAGTTGACCACTTGGTGACGGTGCTGTGTCCGAATTGATTGTTTCGCCACATCCAGGTTTGTCAGAGGCGCTATTTCTTATTTCTTTGGTGAAAAGGTACTATGGGCAAAGCAGTAGCATGGCTTAAAGAGCAGCGGTAGGTCTTGTCCTAATTGAGCTTGTGGTACTCATACATGCTAGACGATAGATCGTTGGTGATGGTGTTCAGGTTTGTGGCTTTCGCGGCTGGAGGCCACCAGACCAGACAGCCGTACGTAATGTCTAGGTTTAATGTAAGGTCTAACGATGGCGGCGCACATCCAGTGGATTGTGGCTGGTTTTAGTCCCCATTTTTTTCCGAAGATTCGATTGCATGCGTAAAAAGCAATCGAGGCCTTCTTTATACGTTCGAGTATATTGTCCTTCCACTTCAATTTGCGATCTAATGTGCACCCTACGTATCCTGCCTTGTCTGATATTTGGAGTTGGGTTCCATTCAGTCTAGGTGGCTCGAATTCAGGTATTTTCCTCTTATTTATGAAGAGAACTAATTCAATTTTTAAGACTGAGTCCAGTGTTTGGCCCAGCTGTTTGCAGCAGGTCAACGAGTGTGGGCAGGAATTTACCCGTCGCTAATATGACGACATCATCAGCAGAGGCGACAACCCTAACCCCGTTTTGTCCTGATCTAATTAGTATTTCATTAATCACTAAGTTCCAGAATAGTGGTGATAAAACTCCACATTGGGCTCCACGCGAAGCCACAGCATGAGTTTGGCTACTGCCCAGTATTTCGTGCATTTAGCAAATATTCTATCCAATCTGATACGATAGGATTCACGTGCTGATATGACTGATTTCAAGTTTACATTGTTGAAGGCTGTTGTTCAATGTCCATCTATGTATTACAAACAAGTGGTAGTGTTCAAAGCGTTTATTGAACTCCAACGACGATTTTTTAAGAAAGAAAACGAATTTTACCCATACATGGTTTTAGGAAAAAAGAGAATAATTCTATGTTTAATTCGCTTTTTATAAGCTTAGATTTTCTATGTTCCACAAAATTACATCGCAAATTTATTAATTAGGATACGTTTTGTCAACATTTACAGCGAGAACATTTTCATGATTTAAAAAAAGTATTAAATATCAAAGAATTATTTACATAGTGAAGTATAAAAAAATTCAAGAAAAATTGTTAGGTAAATGATGTGAAGCATCAACATACTGCCCGCCTTGAAGGGTCGACCGGGAAAAGAGGCACTTCAACAATTTGGTAGTGGGACCAGGCGATGAATCGGTCTTCTTAGTACAACTCCCTTGGTCTTGACGTCTGCAACTCTAACCTTCCCATCGGCAGCAGCAACAAGTCGCTCGATTCTTCCCTGAAGCCATTGTTGGGGTGGTAAGTTATCGTCACTTATCAATACTACAGTACCAACTTTTGCATTCTCGGAGGCTGCTTTCCACTTCGTTCGCCGTTGTAAATCCAGCAGATACTCCTTAGACCATCTCGTCCAAAAGTGCTGCTTTATCTGCGTAAGTCTCCGCCATCGTTTTAAGAGCGGTATATCTCTTGGAATGGTAGGCTCTGGAATAGAATTTAAAGCATCGCCGATTAAAAAATGACCAGGGGTTAAAACTTGCTCATCGTTTGGGTCTGGTCCTAGTACACAAAGTGGACGAGAATTCATGATCGCTTCAATCTCGGCAATTACCGTGGAAAATTCTTCATACGTTAAAAAAGCCTGCTTCACTGTCCTGTATAGATGAGATTTAGCAGACTTGACAGCTGCTTCAAACAAGCCACCGAAGTGTGGAGCTCTGGGAGGTATATGCAGGAACCTTATACGATGGACTGCGCACCATGACGAGATAATGTTCTCCTTCTGTTGCTCCAAGACCGCCATGTACAGCTCTTTGGGCTCATTACGAGCTCCAACGAAATTCGTCCCATTGTCGCAATGGATTTCCTCACATAGGCCACGTCGTGCAACAAATCGTTTTAAAGCAGCTAAGAAACCTTGAGTCGACAAATCCGACACGACCTCCAAGTGAGTAGCCTTCGTAGCGAAGTAAATAAACACGGCCACGTATGCTTTATGCGTGCAGTAACCTCGACGTCCTTGAGAGATATGAAAAGGTCCACAGAAATCAACGCCTGACTTCGCAAATGGCCTAGATATCGTCACTCTGCTGGCTGGTAGATCACCCATGATCTGCTTTAAAAGTTTCGGCTTGTATCGGCAGCAGTGATAGCAGGAATGAACAGTCTTCTTCGCTAGCTTCCGAGCGTTGACCACCCAAAACCATTGTCTCGCAATTGCAACTAGAGCTTGGATACCTGCGTGAAAATTGCTAACGTGCAAATGGACAAAAAGATTGTACACAAAGGGGGAATTTTTGGGTAGGAGAATAGGACATTTGACATTATAAGGGATGTCTGCATTCTGCAAACGCCCACCAACTCGCAAGAGCTCTATACAGTGATCATCATCAAGGAAAGGATTGAGGTTACTGATGACACTTTTTGAGCTTATCGTCTGTTTTTTCCTTAGATCTTCAATTTCCTCCTGGAAATGAGTTTGCTGAAGATTCCAGATGATTCGTTGAAGAGATTCTTCAAGTTCTTCCACTGTCAATCCTGGTGACTTAGAGCTTACGGGGGCGCTAGAACTTGAATTGGTCAATTTTCGCTTAAAGGATTTTATAAATCGGACAACGTATCCGAAAATCCGGATAACTTTTAGGTAGCTGCTAAATCGCGCAAAATAGTCGGCAAATTCAGCCGAAATTACCTTAGCTAGTAAGACCACCGAGTTGCTTGTTTCCTTATTAATGAAAGAGGGGTTTATTTTCTGTTTTGGCCAATTTTCCTTGGGGTTGTACAAAAACTGTGGCCCAGCAAACCATATACTCTCCAATAACTCGGTGGTGTATGTACCACGAGATACGATGTCAGCCGGATTGGCCTTCGAATTGACATGTCTCCAAATAGCAGCTGGTAGTTCGGATTGTATCTTTGATACCCTATTGGCAACGAATATTTCCCACGCTGAGGGGTAGGACAATCTCGGAATCCGACCAAAGATATATCTCCTCAACGTCCTCGATGAGATTGGGTAAAATCCTTTGCACCAAATCGACTAGTAAAACGGCAGCACACAATTCCAATCGCGGAAGCGACTTGGTTTTGATAGGAGCTACTTTTGACTTGGCGCTCAACAAATTGCATTGTACATTTCCAAAAGTATCTACAACACGAAGATATACCGCACAACCATACGCACGAATTGATGCATCCGCAAATCCATGCAACTCAACCTTATGGTTAGACAGGTTGGAGCAGTGAATGTATCTATCTACCTTGATTGTGTTTAAACGCGAAATATCCTTGCGAAATTCTTCCCACCGTGAGTGTATCTCCATCGGCACAGACTCATCCCAACTGCATTTGGAGATCCAGAGGTCCTGCATTATTATTTTGCCCTTTACAACTATTGGATTTATTAATCCTAAAGGATCTTTTGGTTATGGGCTTTAAAAAATCAATATTTGGGGTAACGTACTGATAATTATCTTCCACCGAATTCCATACGATGCCTAACGTTTTTATGACATCATTATCATTGATACGCAAAGAATCACTTTCACTGTCATCCCCAGAAATCTTCTTTAAGACGCTGGCATCGTTACTGCACCACTTTCGCAACTCAAAACCTGCAGTTTGAAGAATGTATCTAACTTCACTATAGATTTGATAAATACTTTCCAACGTATCAGCACCAGTGATCATATCATCCATGTAGAAATCTTCGCTTATAACCTTTGCACCTATGGGAAACAGTGATACACTTTCCTCCGCTAGCAATTTCAGACATCGAGTAGCCAGGTATGGAGCTGATGTAGTACCGTAGGTTACTGTCTTCAACCTATAAGCTAGTAAATCCTCCTGCTCACTAGATCTCCATAAAATGCCTTGAAAATGTTGATCTTCCTTACTCATTAATATCTGCCTATACATTTTAGAAATATCTGCGGTAATTACGAATTTATAAGATCTAAAACGAAGTATAATGTCGTACAGGTCATCCTGAATCACTGGTCCTTTTAAGAGAAGGTTATTTAACGAGACATTGGAGGAAGTTTTGGCGCTACAATAAAAAACTACCCTAAGTTTCGTGGTCAGCGAATCAGGTCTCAGAACAAACTGATGAGGAGCAAAATAGCGAATCAGAGGGACTTCATCTTTTGGGACAACTTCCATATGTCCAAGGCTCTCATATTCCTCCATAAATTGAATGTATTGCTCTCGTACCTTCTCCACCTTCTGTAGTCGCCTTTCCAAGTTGAAAAACCTTTTTCTCGCCTGGTTCAAAGAATCTCCCAATTGTCCTTTCGTCTCATCGAATAGAATGGGTACGACGAATCGGCCATTCTCTTGCCGTCGAACGGTTTTTAAAAAAGCTATTTCACATTTTTCTTCTTCCGGCGACTGAAGACTTGGCTTGTGGTTTACTTCTTCCATTTCCCAAAACTTGTTGACCGTCTCGTTTAACGATGCTTCTTCCAACGTCGAACAACCAACTAACATGCAGGCAGCTTGAGGAATATCGGATAGTCCATAGCTTCCAGATGCTATCCAACCTAACAACGTCTTCTGTAAAATAGGTAAATGGGGGCCAAGTTTGATCTGACCAACACAAAGGAGTTGAAAAAAGTTATCTGCGCCTATCAACAGGTCTATACGACTTGGAAGATTGAAATAAGGGTCAGCTAGAGAGATATTATTGGGTATATTCCAACCGGAAATATCCATCTTCTTTTCAGCTTGCATATTGGTGATAGCCCTTAAGATCAACATATCCAACCTTAGCTCAAAATCAGATATCCTTGATTTGCAACTGGCTTCTGTTTTGTAATTTACAACACAGTTCGCTTTCCCAATTCCGGAGATAGATGCATGAGTTGGGACTTTATTTAAATTAAGTTTTTGCACCATATCTTCGGTTATAAAGTTCAACTGCGATGCAGAATGTAGTAAGGCTCTAACCGGCTGAAATCTCCCAAACCTATCTTTTATGTAGACAATAGCTGTGGCCAAAATCACACTGGAACGGCTAGGTTCAAGTACCTCCGAAATAATAGTGGTAGTACAACTGGTACTAGTATTTGGGATTGCATCATTCCCTGAAGCTACTTGTTTCATTACATTGTTCATCGTGAATCTATGAAGTAAGCGATGATGTGGTAATGAACAAATAGCGCACTTCGCTAAGCTGCATCTCCTTACTGAATGACCTTTCCCCAAACAATTGATACACAGAACGCGTCTCTTAACTTCTTGGAACCGATTTGCTACTGACAATTGATTAAACTCAGGACAACGCACGATATCATGCGTACTCGACTGGCAAAATTCACATTTGGATTTATTAACAACGAGCGAAATATTTGACGATTGGTTCCTATTTGAGTTTCGAGGACGAGGACGGAAATTATTATTGTTGGCATTCGTTTCCACCTTACTCATCTTGGATTCTCTTGCTTCTAGAGTTTTACAACGACGATCCAACAACTTAGAAAACTCCAGCCATGACGGTAACTTCGAATGGTCAAAAAACTCATCCCACTTGGCTCTTGTATCAGAATCAACCCTGTCTAATGCGAAACAGATCAAAATTGATTCGGCAATGTCCTTATAGTCGCCAATATTAAGCATGGCAGCTAGATGGGTGTTAAAACTATCCTCCAAATCTCGCAAATTAACGGAAGAGCACTTTGAAATTTTCGGAATTTCTAAAATTCCATTAACGTGTTCTTGAAATATCATCGCCTTACTGTCAAATCTTTTTTTTAACCGATCTATTGCCTTAGAGTAGTTTCCACTCGTTAATTCAAATTCCTTCACCGGACTCAACGCCGACCCTGTTAAACAACTTCTTAGATAGTTAAATTTTTGTAGATTATCCAAGGAATCATCTTTATCCACAAGGCTACTAAAAAGTCCTATAAAGTTTGGGAACTCCGAAAACTTTCCAGAAAAAATCGGCAACTTAATCCGCTCTAGTTTTGATGATCTTGTAGAATGTTGCAGGGGCATCATTGTTGCATTTAGGTTATCACAAACACTAGCACTCGGCTTCTTCTCGGCCAACAACATTAAAATTTCTGATTTGGTAACCACATACAAATCTTCAACCTCCGCTCTACTGTTAGCATTTGCTTTTTCCTCTCCAACAATATTCATTTTCTCTATAGACAGTTGAACATTTAAATTTTGTTTAAAATACGATTCGAGAATGCCTAACCGACATTCCAACTCAGTAATTGAAATTGAAGAACCCTTTTCTCTAATCAGCTTTTTGATTCTACTTATATTTCCTTTCGTTGTAGATCGCAGAATTTTTAACTCAGCTAACTGCTGACGCTTCTGACTCTCTGACCCCTTTCCACTCGCCTGCTCCATTTCCTGTTCACCTACGTCTTCGATACCCTCATTCTCATTCGACATTTTAATTGATTTTAATGAAATCAAAAACTAAGGAATAGAAACCAACAACTTATAAATTCTACTCGAATAAGCTTTCACCAACAACGATCTCCTCCAAGGTCAATGAGGAAAATTTTAATTATTCTATTCAAATGAATAAATCCAACGGCGAGTGTATCAGCAACAACGAAATGATAAGCCTTTATTCGCGGCGAATTGCAGCAGAAGAAGTGGAAACTTTAACTCAAAGACAATGAAATCACTCAATTTAACAGTGCAGCACGACTGCAAAAGCAACAACGAGAAATCAAGCTTTTATTACGGCAGATCGAACAACGATTATATGCAGCGAATTCAATAAATAACTTTGGAGTGAGAGTCCGTAACTCAACGAAGAAGGGGAAAATAAAGGAAGGCGAATTATGACCCAAATTCAAATTTTTCAACAACTATAAATTCACGTATTCTCTTTTTCTGCGACTTATCCCTCAGCTCTTAAATTTTCAGCGGCGAACAAAAGATGCATTTAACACTTCTATGACTGTACATATAGAATGTCTTGTACTTTGTACCTTGCACTTCAAGCACTTATATATGTATGTACTTATATATATATTTTTAAATTATACTTATGTGTAAATATAATATATATGTGTCGCGGCTGGCGACTTTAAGGGATGCGATTTAACAATTCTTCAAAATGTGTCGTTTGAATTGAACGTTTATTTCTATGAGATACAGAGAAATATTAATTAAAACTAAACTATTAAATAAAGTCTTACCGCACTTTTACTCCCTTCTTCCTTTGCTGGCGGCGGACGAATAGCAAATGAACATTTTAATGAAAATATTCTATATAAATCAAAGTTCTAGAAAGTATGCGTAGAAATCAAACAGAAAATAAATGTCAAGTAAGAAAGAAGGGAAATAACGCTACGTTTACAATATAAAATAAGCTTGAGCTATGTTTTCACTAGGCGTTCTGCAACATCCCCGCCCCCGTGAATCAACCCAGATTCACCAACTTCTATGTCCAGGACGGCTAGCTTCGATACAGGGCGCTGCATTACTCCTTTGGATGTGCGGACATCGACTCTCCGAACTTCTCCATCAACTCCCGGATGGGTGTTTTCAACACGCCCACGTAACCAGTGCTTTCGCGGTAGATTCGAGTCACAGACAAAGACTAAATCTCCTTTGGTTATTGGTTTAGATCGTTCACACCATTTGGTACCACCCACCACCAGCCACCCACCTTTTCCAAAAACGATCTCTTAGTTGACGGGCTATGCGCCATTGCTTTCGTAGATAACAGATATTCTCAGATGGCTCTTTTACACTGGGCGTCTGCGCTGTATTTGGTGACCCTAATAGGAAGTGGTTCGGTGTGAGCGGCTCTTCTTGATCGGGTGTAACTGGTAGGTGAGTAAGCGGGCGAGAGTTTACTACGTTTTCGGCCTCAATGATAAAGCATTGCAGAGTATACTCCCGTGGAGCTATTTCTTTCAGCGTATGAAGTAAAACTCTTTTGACGCACTGGACCATTCGCTCCCATACTCCTCCTTCCGATGGATTAGCTGGACAATTAAACACCCACTCAACTCCCTTGGTAGATAATTCTCCTTGCACTCGCTGACAGTCAAATACTTCTGAGAATCGCTTTGCTTCTTGGTTAGCACCAACGAAATTCGTCCCGTTGTCGGAACGTATTCTTACTGGAACTCCGCGGCGATTGATGAAGTTCCGGATCGCTAAGATGCATGCGTCTGTGGACAAGTCGTGGACAACTTCTAGGTGAATAGCACGCACAACTAGGCACGTGAATAGTGCTACCCATCGCTTCTCAGTATGTCGCCCTATCGTAACGGTGATAGGCCCGAAGTAATCCAAACAAGTGTATGAAAAGGGTCTTACAAACGGTGTAAGACGGTCCTCTGGCAAGGGACCCATCATTGGTGTAATCGGCAATGCTTTGGTGATTCGGCAAACGCAGCAACTGGCAATCACTCTGCGCATGATTTGTCGTAGTCGAGGAATCCAATATGTTCGACGAATTTCGCAAATCGTTGCTTCGATGTTCTGGTGCTTCATCCTGGAGTGTTGGTCAGCAACCACTAACGTAGTAAATGTGTGAGCAGACGGTAAAATGATTGGTCGTCTGGTTACGTAAGGAAGCCAGCTAGCTGCATCTATTCGCCCATAGACTCGGAGAATACCATCACTGTCGATATATGGTGAAAGTTTATATATCTCACTGTCTTTCGTTATTGCTTCGTTGCGACCGATCTGCTTCAGCTCTGTTGCAAACGCTTCCTGTTGGACTTGGCGACATAGGGATTGTTCTGCTGCAGTGAGCTCGGATACTGTTAACCCATTATTTTGAAAGTCGCGGAATTGTTTGCGACAGTTATTAACAAAACGAATTACCCAGGCCATGGTTCTCTTAAGCCTGGAAAGAGAGGAAAAACGTTTAAAATCAACGAAATCATTACTCACAATGAACAATGAATATTTCGGGCGGAGCTCTTCTTCAACATCCTCTTTGACGGCTGAAGTCGTAATGATTGGCCAATTATCTTCGTCTCCAAATAGAAAATCAGGCCCAATTAACCAGTGTGACGAGGGGCTGAAGTCGACGTGGCTATTTGTCCTTGTTGCCTCATCAGCAGGATTCTCATGAGTGGGTACCCATTTCCAATTGGATGGCTCTGTAGTGCTCAAAATTTCCGCAATCCTGTGTGCCACAAATGGTTTGTATCGACGATGCTCACTATTAATCCATTTAATGACAGTTGTTGAGTCGCTCCAGAGAAAAGTACGAACAACGCTTACAGAATGCTCCTCGATTATGGTTTTCATTAGACGTGCTCCTAAGACGGCTGCCTGAAGTTCGAGGCGTGGAATAGTCAGTGACTTCAGAGGAGCACACTTTGTTTTCGAACATACAAAGGCGGTTCCCACTTCACCTTTTCGATTCACGGTTCTCCAATACGCTACAGCGGCAAAGGCGTCTTCACTAGCGTCGACGAAAACGTGGAGCTGAAGCTGTTGCGGTGAACCAGTTCGAAAATAAAAACGTGGAACTTTGACATTGACTACATCGGGTAGTTGTAAACGCCATCTTTCCATGCTAGTAGAGCTTCTTCCGGTAATGGTTCATCCCATCGCACATCTCGTCGCCATACTTCACGCATTAGCAACTTGGAGGATATAGTAAAGTGATTAAGCAACCCCAATGGGTCGAACACTGACATTATAACGCTTAGAAGTTCTCTTTTTGTAGGGATCCTTTCTCCGGTGATAATGGCTTTCTCTACATGGTGAAAGCGTAATTGATAACAAAAATCATCACTGGCTGGCTGCCAGTACATGCCGAGTATCTTTTCACTTTCTATACTACCACTTGCACCCACTAACACAGCTGCATTTTGACCTTCCAATGTATTGAGTACCTCTGGCGAATTGGAGCTGAAGCCCCTTAGCTCGAATCCGGCGTGCATGTGGATCTCTCGTACTTGTTGCGATATTTCGAGGGCTTCTTTTGTAGATTCAAAGCTATCCACGAAGTCATCTACGTAATGATATTTCAGGATAGACTTTATAGCTCGTGGATGATGGTTTTGATGCTCCAGAGCGTTGGTTGTCTTTACATATTGAGCTGTGCAAGGCGAGCACGCAGCACCAAAAGTCATAACCACCATTTCATAAACGTCGGGTAATCTTCCATCGTCGCCATCACGCCAAAGAAATCGCTGCGCACATCTGTCCTTCGGTTGAATCAGTATTTGGTGGAACATCTCCTTGATGTCTCCACACACGGCGATGGCTCCTTCACGGAAGTGAAAAAGTATTGAAGGCAGTGGCTGGTATTGCTGAGGCCCTTTCATTAAGTACGTATTAAGAGATGCTCCATTCACCTCGGCTGCTGCGTCGAATACAAGACGTAGTTTGGCTGGCTTATTTGGATTTACCACGCCAAAATGTGGCAAATACCACGTCTTGGGTCCTCGAATTGCGGCTTCTGCTGGCTGCAGTTTACGTGCATAGTTCTTTTTGACGTAGTCTTTTATTATAAAACTATAGGCAGCACCAAAACTCTCATTTCGCTTCATCTTACGTTCTATCCCAACCAGTCGCTTCAATGCCATGGGATAGCTATCGGGCAGTTCCACATTATCATCCTTCCATAATAGTCCGGCTTGGAATCTTCCATTAGTTCTTTTGTTGTTAATCGAAGTATATCTCTAGCTCGAGTATCGTCTTTGCTCTCAACTGCAGGTGATGGTCTAACCCCAAAACTATCTGTTTCAAAGTACTCGGCGACTAGTTTGTGGAGTGATTCGTCGCTCGTTGTGTGAGTGAAGAGGCACGTCGACATCGCGCGAGGGATTTTCGTGGCTTGACCGAATACTACCCAACCTAGTTCCGTGTTGGCGGCATATGGACCATTATCACATATTTTTCGAGTTGATTTTGGTAGTCCTAAGTGGCAGTGGTCCAAACCAATTAAAAGTTTAGGTTCAGCGTTCGAGTATGACGGTAGTTGAAACTTCCAAGGTGGACTTGTAACGGTACGAAGCTCACTTTTACTTAGTGTATGTTTGGGAAGATTCAGCTTAGATACTCCGTAAACATTTCTCAACATATGCTTCTTTTTCTTTCCAGCTCCACTCACATACAAGTCGACAAGGAGTGTAGGCTCTTGAGCTTGTCTCCCACCAACCCATTGCATATTTAGTTGCCACTGTTGACCTCGAAAACCTAATTCCTTCACTAGATCAGCATCCAGCATTGTTATTGACGATCCTTCATCTAAGAGTGCATATGTATCGATGACTTTATTCGGACCATAGAGCGTGACTGGCAATACTCGAAATAGCAAATTGTTGGTTACCACTTGTGCAGCTAAGAGTGTAGTATCAGAAGCACTAGAGCAATGTGCCACCAGAGGAGGTACTTGTTCCTCGACGTTAGCTTGTTTGTGATGCAACCGAGAAGATATAGATACCTCCTCATGTAGTAGCGGATGATGCAGTCTCTGGCAACCACTGACTGAACATCGGCTCTTGCTGCGGCAGTCCCGCGTTGTATGACCCATCTTCAGACATGCAAAGCACAAGCGGAGATTCTTCACCTTCGACCATCTTTCAGACACCACTGCTTCAATGAAATTTTGGCATACACTGACATTGTGTTGACCCTGGCATATAGGACACTTGGGAATGGATAGGCGCGGCTTTCCTGCAGCATGTAAAATTGGCACACGCTTTCTCGGCTCTTTCGTTTCACCCTCATATACAGTGCAGATTAAATTCGCCATGTCACTCAACCAATCGCTAAAGTGCAGAACTGTCGGGTATGGTTGTATTTGTGTAGCACATCTAGCCCACTCGAGTTTCTTGCTCATTGGAAGCTTTGAAATAAGTTCCTCCAGTAACGTTGGATTAGCTAAATGTTGCTGCCCGTTCACTGATTGTAGAAATACGGCGAGGTTCTTTACTTTGGTGGCGAATGGTATAAGCCGAACAATTGCAGTTTCGTTTATTGGAGCAATCTCACGAACTTGGTTTAACTGGCTACGTATTAGCTGCTCTGGGCGACCGAAGCGGACACGGAGTTGCTCCATAACAGCATCCACGTTGTCTGGATGGATTAAAAGAGACTTAACCGTCTCCCGAGCTTGACCGGTTAAACTCTTTTGCAGACGCTGGTTGTTTTCCAAATTACTATAGCCATAGGCGGTGGTCGACTGCACAAAGGAACTAAAAAATAGTGGCCAATCCTCTGGCTGTCCACCAAAGGTCGGAAGATCTTGAACCTTTCGTGGGGCTACGAAATGTGGCGAGCATGCTGGATTTATAGTACTAGGCTGCTGTATTGCGTTTAATACTAAATTCGAAGACTGCGGTATATATGCATGACTCGGTGCGCTAGTAAAAACCATATCATTCTTGTATGCATAGTTTGTTGGAGGCGTAGTGGAATAAATTGAAGACATACACGTTGCAGTTCGTATATTATTGACACTATACGGATTGTGATCTTGATATTGTTGAAGCAAGTTTGATTTTGCTGGCCCAGATAGATTCGGCGTAGGTAGCGAAACGGCTATTGGTGTTGGGTTTTCCAAAGCAATTTTAAGGGTCTGACATTGCAAATCGCTTTCGTTTAACCTAACCTGCGTTAACTTAAGCTGACTTTCCAAGGCAGCAATTTGACCTTGCAGAGTTAACAACATATCTGCATATGTTGTATCTTCAGTGACCGATTCAAAATTCATGGCAACACCCATTGGTACTAGGGCTGCCCCTGTAAGTGTAGTACTCGCGGTAGCACCCGACGGTGCAGCTATGGCATATTCTGCAACCATAGGGGCATCCAGTAAATGAGCGGCGGTGGTTGTATCTAAGGCAGTGTTCCTAGTAGCATGTGTTGGCTTTCCGGCGGCGGCGGCAGGGGCGGCACTCGTAGCATCTGTTCGGGCAATAGATGCTGACGTAGTCGTAGTGATAGCATTTAAATTTGCAAGCATTTCATTTGCGACCGTTTCTTGGAAACGTGGACTTCTGCGTGGCGGTGTACGTTCCATTTGGCAATTATAAGAAATGGCAAAAGGTTTAGTTAGTTTATCTGCGGCTGCAGATAATTGCTTATATCCAATAAGCCAATATTATTTTTCGGCAATGGCGGATATCGCAATGGTAAATTGCGAAATAAAGAATTGTCGCGGCTGGCGACTTTAAGGGATGCGATTTAACAATTCTTCAAAATGTGTCGTTTGAATTGAACGTTTATTTCTATGAGATACAGAGAAATATTAATTAAAACTAAACTATTAAATAAAGTCTTACCGCACTTTTATTCCCTTCTTCCTTTGCTGGCGGCGGACGAATAGCAAATGAACATTTTAATGAAAATATTCTATATAAATCAAAGTTCTAGAAAGTATGCGTAGAAATCAAACAGAAAATAAATGTCAAGTAAGAAAGAAGGGAAATAACGCTACGTTTACAATATAAAATAAGCTTGAGCTATGTTTTCACTAGGCGTTCTGCAACAATATGATTAATATATGTATGTTTGTTTTATAGCATATTTACGTATATTATTATAATTAATTTTATAGTGCAATTTAAATTCGATTTTTACCAACATCCGTGGTGGCGATGTTTCCAACGATGATCAACGAGAGTGTGCTCTTAAGTGGTTCCACAGACTGGGTGCTTTTTCGATAGTGTAGAATCTACTTGTTATTTATAATTAAACGTACACTAGTATATGCTTTATAAAACTTTAACTTTTAAATTAATTTTTATGATGGGGAATTACAACTAATATTCCCGGGTTTCGGCACCAAAAAATATTCAAAGCGTTTTTTGAACTCCAACGACGATTTTTTAAGAAAGAAAACGAATTTTACCCATACAAGGTTTTAGGAAAAACGAGAATAATTCTATGTTTAATTCGCTTTTTATAAGCTTAGATTTTCTATGTTCCACAAAATTACATCGCAAATTTATTAATTAGGATACGTTTTGTCAACATTTACAGCGAGAACATTTTCATGATTTAAAAAAAGTATTAAATATCAAAGAATTATTTACATAGTGAAGTATAAAAAAATTCAAGAAAAATTGTTAGGTAAATGATGTGAAGCATCAACAGGTAGCAAATATGGCTATTCGGATGAAAGCAATTCTTTTGTGGAGCAGTCTGCGAACTGGCCACTCGCCTATTATAAATATGCTAGAATTCATCCCAAAAATTACACCCTCTCCTAGCTTCTTTCAACAAAAATTTCAAAACCTATACACCCTCAAGTACTGACTGCGAGGATCTCTCCGTACTCTATCATGAAACAGATCTGGCCCAAGCTGGATCTCAAGCACTCCAATAGTTTAATAAGCCTAAAGAGCTCCTTCATCGGCACAATAGTAGGTGTCATTACGCGACACTGCGTCATTGAGAGGCATTCCCTCCTGATGCGTCTCCCAGCAAACGATTTTTGCAGAAACTGCTTGTATGGTAGGCGCCGTGGCTCAAGTGGTTAGTGCGTTGGACTACGGAGCGAACGTCTGACAAACATTCGAGAGTCTTACTCTCACTGTTCTTAGACGTACCAATAAATCGGTATCGGTATCGGTATCAAATATTTGCATAGATACGTTTCGTTACATTTCATTTTGAACCGCTGCTACTCCCACTTAGAACAACCTTGCACTGCATCCTGACCTCAAACTTCGTCCTTGACAAATCTACATATGTGCATACTTTTATTACCAACCAAACTTCTACTCATATAAACGGTACAGCTTTATAATCGGCATTATCAAAAGTTCTAAAAAGTTTCTTCAATTATTTGTCCTTTTCCAAGTCACTAACCATTCTGACTGTCGCTACAATAAATGACAATCTGTCCACAATCGCTTTCGCAATTAATTGTCTACATTTAAGGATGGCATACTTCATCTCAACCATAAGTGCACCCCACATCTCTTAGAACACGCTCTACTCAATCTCCATGACAAAACCTTAAATATGATTCCGAATAAAGTTGAGTAAAATTTAATAAGGCCATATGCCCTGCCCCGACAACAAGAAGTCAAAGTATCCATCACAAAGCACATGGTAATTAATCTTTCCTCAAGCATATCAAAAATGTCCTCAATGTCTTTAGTTTCGGATGGCAATGTTTGGATTTTGGGAATTTATCTCGTAGTCGTAGAAGTATTCCACCGGACTGCATACACCAGGCACTGGACTAGACAAAGCTAATACATACTGGAAGGGATAAAAGAGCAAATCCCTAAATCATACCACTGGTAAAAACCACAGGATCCACAAAGGCAGAAACGTAGTAGCTAACCACACCAAACGACCGCCACTGACGTTTCCTGCTCGATTCCGGGATTCGCCCAACCCACTTGTAGTATATGCGGAGCCCTGTCCCAAATACTAGATTGTATTAGGCTGTGTTGGTTGATGCTGGTGACTGGCATCCGGGTGTAAGGGGAAGATACATAAACATCATGCTTGGGAGAACTTTGACGTGTTGTAAATGTGCGAAATCCTAGGAAATTTGTTGAATAGTTTAGCAACTCGTACATGATACGTCTGGGCGATCCAAAATATCGTCATGCATGGGTATGGATACTACGTTGCCCGTGAAATCGTTATTTTTATGTTCAGTAAGTTTTCCCCTCTATGCAGCACTTTTAATGCTAATGAAGTACATAGTGGACATGTGCCAGGAGACTAATATTTGATATCGTGACGCGGTTATCTTCACCAAATTTTACA
The DNA here is from genome assembly GCA_905220385.1 of Xylota sylvarum. NCBI lineage: Eukaryota > Metazoa > Arthropoda > Insecta > Diptera > Syrphidae > Xylota > Xylota sylvarum. Next base: position 62,318,505 of record LR999958.1, on the reverse strand, counting down.
AGAGTTTAATCGGTCGATTTGGTTTTGCAACACTGAAAGTGCATCAAAAAGTTGTTACGGATTAATGCTCATCTGGAGACCACCAAGCTGTTGTTAACTTCATTTACGAATAAAATAGTTTTTCAAGGCCAGGGGCGATGCGTTCATTGTAACTAATGTTGCGAAGGATTTCACTCAAATCCATTGAGTGCAATCTGTTCACTACAGTGTTGCTTGATGTGAGAGAAAATAAAATAAAACCGAACGATACCACAAGTAAAGCGATGAATAATCTTCTCTAATCGTATTCTTTGGGTCAGGGACATAATGAACTTATGTACTATGTATGTCTCAGTTCAGTGGGTGGTCAGGTGGACGAAAGGTTTGGCTATCTTTGTCTAGATTGAATAGTTCATTCTGCCTGACAGTGAATGTTGGTATACAGTCGCCGTTATACAGTCTGCAGAAGAAGTTTTTCCATATTCTCAGCACCGACTGTGAATCTACTACGAGGTTTCGTTCTTCATATCTACAGGTACGGGTCTTGTTGGCTTGCCATGTTCATTTTACCCATTGGTAACACTTCCGTACATTATTCCTAGAGTATAGTCTCTCAATGTCTTCGATTGCTCTTTTTTCTTCTTTCGAAGAAGCCGATATTCTTCCGACTCTTCTGGTCATTGAGCTCCTTCTTTGCAGTCCCGCTTTGTATGACCGTTGTTACGCTGCATGTGCTTGCCGGCATCTTCGTCAAACCAGGGGTTTCTTGGTGGTGTTTGGGTGAAACCCGGACCTTGCCTGCAACGAGGTAGTGATCCGAGTCGATGTTGGCTGCTCGGAAGGTTCGGACATCGAGAATAATACTGGAGGCATGCCTTACGTTGATCGCAATATGATCAATTTGGTTGACCGTTTGATGATCAGGAGACCGGCTTGTCCCCTTGTGGATATTGAGATGAGGAAACCGTGTATTTGCTATAAAGACGTTACGCCCCGCAGCGATGTCAATAACCCTGAGTCCGTTGCCAGACGTGGTGTCGTGTCGGCTATGCTCGCCTACTGTTCTATTAAAGATGTCTTCCTTTTCTTTTTTGGTGTTGCAATTCTAAAGTCATACCTAGGACATGATCATATATTTTGTAGGGTAGCTCGTAGACACATCCTTGTCCTCTGTGGGCCATGATCGCATACATATTAGGTTCATGTTCTCGAATTTTGCATTGATGCGGACTTCCATAAAACGCTCGCTCACGTTTCGAAAGCTGAAGACTTCTTGCTTAAGTCTGTCGCGTATGCCGACTCCACATCCGAATAGGCGCTGCTTCTGCTCCCTACAGCAATCACCATAGTAACCACCCTGGCTCAGTATTGGAGAGCCTTATGAACCTAGTATTCAAAAATGTTGAAGAAGCTCATAAAGGAATAACACTTAAAGTTCGACCTGACTGGAACTGTAGACACCACCGTTGATTCCATCTAGGGAATTCGTCCGCTGCCACCTGGATCAAGAGAAAGTGGTTTAGTGAGAAAACACTCCTTCCCCTCTCTCGTCCACTACCACCAACGACCTTCCGAAGCGGTTGGGTCCCCAATCTCCAGTCGAGGTGCTAGGCAGTCAGCAGTCACCAACGTGGAGGTGTATAGTAGTAGCTAATAGTAAGAGGCTATAGTGAGAACGCTTTCCGCAATTTGTGTGTGTTTGATTTCAATTTCAAATCTTAAAAGGCAGCCTTTATATAAAAGCACGTATACACCTAAAGAGTTATGGGAAAAATCAGCTGTTGTCTGGTGGATTTCAGCTGGAAAGTAGAAAGAGAGACCACCTGTAGGTTGACTATCTGTATCACCTAATCTGTGCTGCCAGGAATCCTAATTCCGTACGTCACTGCAACTAAGCTTAATCAGAGCCTTCTGCTCCTATCGTAAGAAGTCATAGGCTCCTAGCCGTAGCAAATGTCTGCAAATGGGTCCAGCAAACTGATGCTTTTCCCGATGATCATATTATGAGTAGACATTTGTATAGAGCCCAGAGAAAGTTTCATAAAGGGAAAAGTCTGTGATGTTTATCTGCTGTTCTATTACTTGAGATATGCCCTGCTACCCAAGACACGTTAGGGTAGACTCCGCTAGTTTGGGTCAGCCGTTGACGTTTTTGTATTTGTAAATGGTACTAGACCGTCATACTTTTACACCTGCTTGCTGTTTCTTCAAGCACCTTAGCCATCGCATGAATTCTCTTTTTCAGAACTTCCATCCCACGAGTTGAGCAAGGTTTTGACGTCTGTAGTCCAAACCCGAAGATCGTCAACTAATTTGTAGTCCATACACTAGATACATTGCATTTGTGTCGATTTTCTCGATTGTGACTTGCCTGGTCACAGACCAACTAACACTTATCCCATTTTGTGGTATACGATACCATTACCAGTGCTCCTGCAATTTCACAATTTCTAAATAAACTCTCTAACAGATGGCGGCACGAGGTGCCGTGTGGTAAGGATTGCTAACAGAACTACAACGTGTTCGACTGCAGACCATTCATCCATGCATCCTTAGGTCAAATAAAAGTAAGAAGAGTAGTCTGAAAACGCAGACAAAGAAGTGGCAAACAAGTTTAGAACCAGCAGGACTATAAGGAGTGGAGTAATGTTTTTTTCTTTGTCATAAGGTCAAATGTTGTAAAAAAAAAAAAACAAAAAAAGAAAGTTCAACACGGCATGTCGGGTTCTTTCACTTTCAACTCTCTTCGACAAGTTCAAATAAGTTTCTATATTATGCCCGAGCTCCGGAACTCGTAAAATGATAAATTTATAGCAAATAATATTCCAGCCATTTGCACGAGTTCTCTAGAAAGGACATTAAGAAAACTATCTAAACTGTTCACTTCCACTAGAACTTTGCCCAATTTTACGAAAAATTGAAGTCGTGGCAAAAATACCAATGCGTTCCGTTCAGGAACATAGACCCTTCTATACAACTGGATTTGGTAACGGATAACCTTGTTGGGGGTGTGCATTTTTACGACAAAATTACATCGCACAAGGGTAGGTATTTACAGATACCCCCACCTCTACCACCCATATTAGTGTGCTATAGATATGGGGTCTTCTGGTGATGGAAAACTTTATCCCCCAAAATGCAAAACGGTTAACGGATTTAGAGAAACGTGGCGAGTGAGAAAATGTCATCTGGTCATAGTTGATTCTGTGGAAACTTTCTTCATCCAGTTTTAGACAGTGTCATCATCGTCGTAGAGTGGGTAATTTGCATCTTTTACTTAATTTTGTTTCGAAAGCGATAATGTATACACTTTGGGCAGATCCTCAACATTCAGATTGGGTGTCTCTTGGAACGGAAGAAAAAAATTACTGTTTAGTTTATAAAAGCAACTTTATTGCTGAAAAGTTCTCTTCATTGAGTTTCATCTTCGGAAAGTTTAATTAAATGGCTTGAGGGTGTAATCCGAAGTGTTTACAAGGACTGAATAGAAGATAATATTACGGTATCCATAAAAGAGGCATTTTGCACTATTGCATTGTGCTGGAAAACTATTTGAGAAGAAACAACAACTTTAACTTGCCCAGGGTTGTACGAGACGCAGATAATTTCAGCAGAGACACTACTAGGGTGGAGGAAGTTTAAATTGATAAATTCCTTAACGATGTGGGTATATATTTGAATCCAGGAAAAATATGTTTCTTTATTAAGTTTTGAGGTCAGTTCCATTATTGACCGATAGAACTTCATTTTGTTTCAATTATATTGCGCAGAAAGTTTAAAAGAAATATATTTCATAGATATTAATACAGAGTATGAATAGTTCGGGGGATGTGACGTAGGTTCTCTAAGTGTGTAGAATAGGACACAACTCGATCGGACCAAGGACGTCTTGACCGATAAGACGGCCAGAAAGTTTGCGGCTCAAAAGAGCGTAGCTAGTGAGAGTAGACCTACTAACAAGATTGAGGGAGTATTATGGGACGGGAATATCAGCTGAGGTGGTCAGATAGGCGTCCCAAAGCAAAAGAAACAGATATGATGACGTCTTTAAAGCGAGTGCGGCAAAAAAGGTGAAAGCTGGTACATCACTTTCGGTACACCCGATTTACGACCCAAAAGAAGAGCTCCTTGTTGCATTTGTCAACGCGCAGGCACTTTGCGGCTGCCTAACCATGGACCAGTGGGGTGCTGTCGAAAAGAAGTTTCATGATGCTCTGTGGAAGAAGAAGTCAGTCACAGAGGAGAGCGTACTTCAATTTGATGGTGCTGGCTGGAAGTTCAGACCTAAGATTGTTGCCTGTGGGACCAACTTGTCGGCTGATTTCCTCAGACAGTTTACATCGGAGGGAAGTGTGAAGCGGGGCTAAACTTAAATGCGTGACTGTGGCGGAGTTGACTAAGTGCATGCCGCCCAAAGCATGGGTCTCTGTCCCACAGATATACTGCTACCCAGAGAAATTGGTTGATTTCCTCCATATGCAGAATAGACTACTGAAAGCAAACACATGGAGAGTCTTAACCCGGCGAGAGTGTTGTGATAAAATGTAAGATTGAACATGTGGCTGGGTATGACATACCCACATACAAAATTACCTGTAAATATTGTTATAATAAATATTAACATTTAAAAAATGGTATTTTATTATAAACGGTATATAATAATTAGTTGCAAATGAAAAAATACAGTTATGTAAATAACATTGTGGGCATGTCATACCCTGCCACACTCTCGCCGGGTTAAAAACAGGGCATAGGAAACAGTTTGGTCCTAGGACATTTTCTTCTTTCTTTAGGTGGCGCTTTAGTCCGGGGTGGACCTGGTCCTCAACCAACAAGCCTCTCCAACAAGCTCGATCTTTAGCCAGCTGCCTCTAGTTTCGCACACCAAGTTGGCTGAGGTCTCTTTCCACTTGAACGCGCCACCTTAGGCGAGGTCTTCCTCTACTGCGTCACCCCTCTGGGATGGATTCGAAGACTCTCTGGGCCGGAGCATTGTTGTCCATTCGCTCTACATGACCCAACCATCTTAGTCGTTGTATTCTAACTCTTCTGACTAGGTCGATGTATCTATATCCTAGGACATTGTGTTGGTCTTAAACAGAGAATCGCTACCATTCCTTGAAAAGACTAAAGGAATTGTGCTCAAGGACGTGGAGGAGGCAGAGCCTAAGGATGATGGAAGTTATGCAAATAAACTTGCATCACAGTAAGTAAGGACGTTTCAGTCGTACTGGTACAAGTTCCCGGGATTAATAACAACAACCGTATCTAGGGGCTCAAAATAAGGGATTACCCGTTGTTCTACAAGGAGAAAGGTAAAATCAGCAAGGGTTATGCTTTTGAATATTTGCAGTTATGGAGACTTGGTAGCAGTATCCTGCGAAATAGATGGAGGGAAACCGCAGTGTGTAGTATCAGCCTGTGTCCCATATGAGATGTCTGAAACAAGTGGATTTACATCGTGGGATGCGATGCAAACACGCGCCACTCGCAATGAAACAATTCAGCGAGTCGATAGCAGATACCAGCGAAACTTTCATTCTCCGCAAGATGCTGGCCAAGAACCCGGCAGTTCGGGCGTGATCTGATAGTAGTGGGCGGAAAGCAGCGAGGAAGTATTGGAAACGTTAATAGAAACTCACTTTCCAGGCATTCACCAGTGGATTCTATACCGAATTGGTACTCAGTTAATACTAGTTTGTCGGTAGAGGAAGATGTAGTGAATCTAGTCATATGGAAGAACTTGCGTTGGATTATTATATCATTCACACCTTTCAAAGCTCCAGGCCTTGACATGACAGCATTTTGCTAGCTATGCGTCAGGAGCCCCATCAAAAGTCAGGTACACTGCTTAGGGCTTAGGGAAATTTTCAAACAATATTTAGGGTTAGGCTACACACCAGCAGCGTGGAAGTGAGGATCATCTTCATACCTAAAGCAGGGAAATCAAGTCACACTCAAGCGAAAGTCTACAGACCCATTAGTCTCTCGTCATTCCTTCTCAAGACCTTACACCTGTTTCTAGATATACACATCAGAGGCAAGTGTCACATCGCGCAATTTATGCAAAGCTCAACATGCATATCTGAAACATGCATCAGTAGAAACTTGATTACATGAGGTTGTAGAGTAGATTGAAACTAGTCTTAATTGCAAGAAATTAGCACTAGCTCCATTCTAAGACATAGAAGGCGCTTTCAATAAGTTCCCTGGAAAGTTATTTATAGTTATTTTAGTTCAGTGAAAATTCTTAAACACATTAAGTGAAATGATGGAATTAGGTTTTAACAGTCTTGAAAAATGGGCTAGAGATTCAAGTCAACCTGGAGAAAATAGTTCTGGTACTGTTCAGCAGTTTGCCCTTTCGGATCGCTCAAGATATCTTAGCATTGTACAGAATAGGAAACTAGACTGGAAACTTAACGTACAGGAAAGAGTCCGCAAGGCGTACTACGTTCTCTTAATTTGTAGAGGAACAGCAGCGAAGAATTGGGACCTGAAACTAGCAATGATGCACTGGCTATTTAATATTATGATAGTCAGACACATCTTTAAATATGGGACTCTTGTATAGTCCATATTTTAACGATTAAAAATTAATTCACGGAATACCTTGGCCAAGGTACAAAGAACAGCCTGCATTGCCATTACCTGTGCTCTGTGCACTACGCCCATGGCTGCACTCAAGATTTTTCTATATCTTTTAGCACTTGACCTTCCAATGAAACTACAGGCGAGTATATAGTGAGCTTCGGCTCACTAACGTAGGGCTCTTCAACTCCAACAACGAGGGATATAGCTCCATTCTTAGGGAATCCCTTTTCCTGATGAATCGGATGATATCCTCGGTGCCCTCGACTTCGATACACCGAAGTATTATACCCGGAAAGGAAGGATTGGCATACGAAAGTCGTCTCTCAACAAAGTGAGATTGGAATTTACACAGATAGATCCCAAACCAGTGAGGGTACAGGCTCAGGTATATAATCTAGAGATATAAACCTGCAAGTGGCTCTGAGACTTCCAAGCACATGCAGTGTGTTCCAAGCAGAGGTTCTAGCTGTGCTTAAAGCTGTGGAATACTAGAAATGGGGTCAATATATGACAAGAATATCGCCATATACATTCGTAATCAGGCTGCGTTTAAGGCGTTAGAATCCAACATCATAAAATCTGAATTAGTCCGGAATTGCCACACAACGCCCAGGGTACTGGACACTGCGATATAGAGGGGAACGAAAGGGCAGACATACTGGCCAAAAGAAGATCAGAGCCTCCACAAAGCGATACAGTTAGACGAGTAAGACCAAAAATATGTGTGGCTGATCTAAAATGATCTAACCTAGGAAGAGAAAGGGTGTCTAAGGCCTTATGGCCTTTGTTAGAACAGAAATAAAGAAACTTAACAGGTCACGATGAAGAATAGCGGTAGGGATTCTCTGATGAGGCATGCAATGAGATTAGGACTACCAATATATAGGACATATGCAGATACTGCAGTAACGTTCACGTTTTGGAGGACATCTACTCTGTGAATGCCAAATCATAGCTCGGAGTAGACTTAACCCCCTAGTCAAATACTTCTTTGGCAACTTAGAGGAAACTGAGTCCGTTAACTAAACTAAAGTCTTGAGGGAGAGCAAATGCATGAAAGAGATGGTTTAGGTTTAGGTCTGTTACCGTAATGGTTCTCTAGGGATAGGATTTTGTTACGTTTGACATAAAGCTATAGCCAAACAGGACGTGGCAGAATTAATAAATTGTTTAGATAATTTTATAAGAAACTACTGCGAAAAAGGATGCCTGAACTTCAGATTTCTTAAAGCTTCTAAAACATTCAATGTTTTTGAAAATTACGCAATGACTGTTCTGCTTCCAATGCTGTCGTCTTACTATGATTTGCCTATAGTACACATTGAAACAGCGGATTATACCCTGATCTAAAGACTGAATAAGGAATGTGATGTTTGGTGGTAAAAAATGCAAAGCTATGTTTGAAAGCCTTATAGATACCGTCTAAAAGTCTGTGGCAATAAGCATTTTATCCACGAGCAGAAGAATATTTCGAGTAATTGTTTGACCCAGTTTAGTAGTATTTCTGCACAAATTGCACTGGTCATCGAACATTTGCTGTTGGATAAATATTTAATGAAAAGATTCTTTTCTCTAAAGGAATGCTGCTGCTTTGCACCACAAATTCCAGAAATGTTATTTTCGGAATAATCCATACTCGCTAAAAATACCAAAGTTATTCTATACTGTATTTTACAACAAATAGAATTTCCTCTTTTAAAAATCATTGATCCACTAGGTAAGGTACGAAACCATAAACCACTTTTATCACCATTAAATACATTTTTATTACAATACTTTTTAATTAAGCTTTGCAGTATATTCCTGATCTTTCACGTCACAAATGAAGCTTGTTATTGCTTAAATGTAAACTTGCACCAAAATATCTATATATACTTATTTTATGCACACATAAATGCATGTATCTACAAAAGTTACGGAATCTCTATACAAGGATTTATACATTTATGTAAGTACAACCACGAGCAGATGAAATTATTTAGTTACGAACTTAATTGTTGTGGTAATTGCTCAAACAAAATTTTGGACAGCTAGTTGTTTTCCAACCAACGTAACCACCCACCAGTCCTTAAATTTAATCAAACTTAATTCACTTCAAATATAAAATTACTACACCGAAATTGGGCACCAAATTCACTTTCAATATTGTTCGGACGAGAGCTAAATTGAATTTTGATAATTACATCTACTCCAATCTAAACAACAGCTTCCGCATCGCCTGAACATTCTCATAACTCAATTATCCGTAAAAATTTGTCCCAGTGAATATTGATGGCGGTTCACGCATCACAGAATTTATCAAACTGTGGCAGGAAACATTGAAAACTATTGGAGCATCCCCAATAAACTGAAAATTGATGGTGGCCCTATACTTTCTTTCTGATAATAAATTTTAATAAAAATGAAATTTTTATTCGCATCCGATACATCCTGCTATGTAGCCAAGTCTGGTATCTGGTGCGATAGTGAAACCGATGGGAACAAGGAAAAAATACATGCTTTACGGTATGTTAAATAGGATCCTGGTGCCTGGTGCCGTCACAGATGTGTGTATAAAACGATTGCAAATCCTCGATTTATGGGCGTTTTTGTTTTTTTTTTTTTTTTGCGAAGGATATAGGCGACTTCTGAGTTCGATCAGGAGAAGGTAATTTTTCAAACTGAATTACAAATTCAAGGATCATAAAACGTAATTACATAATGAAAATGAAAAGGATGTATGGGCTAGGATAGGAAGTGACATACATAAGATGTGTTGCATAAAATTATTTTATTTTTACTATAAAAAAAAGTAAACAAAAAAAATTTGGCTCATCGGAAGACAATTTTTCAACACCTAATGTTTTTTTGAGACATTTGTGATGTCCCACTATTCAATTGGAGAACGAGTTTAAACTTTTCCTAGTTTAGGAGTCATGGACATTGTGAGGAAAGGATGTATTCAGTCGAACTCTATTGCGTTAGATTTGATGTACTGATGATTCTAAGAATGGCGTTAACCAGATCAGTTTCATCACATTTGGAAAAATATAAATGAGAACGTCACATATCTGAGCTTGCTCCTCAAGCTGTTATATTTACATACATATTTAAACTTGCAAATGTAGATACTTATTATAAACTTACTACTTACTTACTTAGGTGGCGCTACAGTTCGGGGTGAACCACTCTACATGTCCTAGCCATCTCAAACGACTAATGCGCAGTTTTTTGACTAGGTCGATGTCGCTGTACAGCTCGTATAGTTCGTCGTTGAATCTTCTCCTCCAAAGCCCGTCAACGCAAACGGGACCGAATATTTTACGAAGAATTTTTCTCTCGAAACGACCGAGGATATCTTCATCCGCTTTTGATAAAGTCCAAGCTTCAGCGCCATAAAGCAGGACTGGGATGATCAAGGTCTTATATAGAGTCTCCTTAATGGTTCGGGATAGGGCCTTACTACTCAATTGCCTTCTCAGCCCAAAGAAACAGCGATTGGCAAGAGTTATTCTTCGTTTTATTTCTGCCGAGGTGTTATTTTCAGAATTGATAGCAGAGCCGAGGTAGACAAAGTCCCTTACTACCTCAAAGTTATAGCTGTCGATTGTGACGTTCTGTCCAATTCGTCGATGTTGCGTGTCCCTTCTGGTTGACAGCATGTACTTGGTTTTGCCCTCGTTTAGCGTTAAACCCATTTTGGCCGCTTCTGTTTCAATACTAGCGAACGCACCGGTGACAGCCCGCTGTGTTCTTCCAATAATGTCGATATTGTCGGCATACGCTAGTAGTTGCACAGACTTTTGAAAGATTGTGCCTGCGGTGTTGGCTTGTGAGTTTCGCACAACTCTTTCAAGAACGATGTTAAAAAAAATCACATGACAGCGCGTCACCTTGTCTAAATCCTTTTTTGACATCAAAGGTCTCGGTGAGATCGTTACACAATCTGACGAGTTTGGCAGGGATGCCAAAACTAGACATGGCTCTGTATAATTCGTCTCTATAAATGCTGTCATATGCGGCCTTGAAATCGATAAAAAGATGGTGGGTATCGATTTGGACTTCTTGGGTTTTTTCCAGGATCTGCCGAAGTGTGAAGATTTGATCGATTGTGGACTTTCCTGGTCTGAAACCACACTGATAGGGCCCAATCAGGTTGTTGACGAAGGGTTTCAGACGTTCACACAATATGGCAGATAGGATCTTGTACGCGATGTTGAGGCGACTGATACCTCTGTAATTGGCGCAATTGAGGGGATCTCCTTTCTTGTGGATCGGGCAAACGGTGCTGAGATTCCATTCATCAGGCATACACTCATCTGACCAAATTTTAGAAATGAGTTGGTGTATGCTCTCTACCAGGTCATTTCCAGCTGCTTTGAACAGCTCGGCTGGTAAGCCGTCAGGTCCAGCAGCCTTGTTGGACTTAAGTTTGGATATTGCTATCCTTACTTCGTTTTGGTCAGGTGGACGGAAGTTTTGGCTATCATCGTCTATGTTGAATGGTTCATTCTGCCTGACAGCGGGATGTTGGTCTTCGTCGCCGTTATACAGAAGAAGTTTTTCCATATTCTCAGCACCGACCGTGACTCTACTACGAGGTTTCCTTCTTCATCTCTACAGGCTTCTGTACGGGTCTTGTTGGCCTGACACGTTCTTTTTACCTGTTGGTAAAACTTCCGTACATTTTTCCTGGAGTATAATCTCTGAATATCTTCGATCGCGCGCTTCTCGTGCTCCTTTTTCTTCTTTCGGAGAAGCCGATGTTCTTCCCGTCTCTTCTGCTCGTAGAGCTCACGAGCAGCTCTCGTCCTTTTTTGCAGCGCCGCTTTGTATGCTTGCTGTTTAGCTGCATGTGATTGCCGGCACTCATCGTCAAACCAGGGGTTTCTTGGTGGTGGTCGGGTGAAACCCAGCACATCGGTTGCGGCACTTCTGATGACTTGTTGGCAGCGTTGCCACTGGTCTTCGGCGCTTAATGCTGGCGGCATAGGAGTCGTTGAGAGATTTCGGAAAATCTTCTCACAGTAGTTCTTCTTAGTTGTGGCGTTTGGGATATCCGCATTCGTACCTTGGCTGCAACAAGGAAATGATCCGAGTCCATGTTGGCTGCTCGGAAGGTTCGGACATCCAGAATACTGGAAGCATGCCTTGCGTCGATCGCAATGTGGTCAATTTGATTGACCGTTTGATGATCAGGAGATCGCCATGTCCCCTTGTGGATATTGAGATGAGGAAACCGTGTGCTTGCTATACTGACATTTCGCCCCGCCGCAAAGTCAATAAGCCTAAGTCCGTTGCCAGACGTGGTGTCGTGTAGGCTGTGCTTTCCAATCGTCCTACCAAAGATGTCCTCCTTTCCTATCTTGGCGTTAGGACATTGCTCATATGTTTTGTCGAGGAGCTCGTAGAAACTTTCTTTGTTGGCGTCGTCCTTGTCCTCTGTGGGGGCATGAGCGCATATTAGACTCATGTTCGCGAATTTAGCCTTGATGCGGATTGTCATAAGACGCTCGCTCACGTGTCGAAAGCTTGCCTAAGTCTGCCGCGTATGACGAACCCACATCCAAATAAGCGCTGTGTCTGTTCCCTATAGCAATCACCGTAGTATACGTCACAGTTTTTCATCCTCTTTTTGCCCGGGCCATCCCATCGCACTTCCTGGATGGCCTGTTAAGGGTCCGAACATTCCACGTGCAGATCCGAAGATCGTTGTCCTTATTTCGTTTGCTGGGGTCGTCAACAGTGGAATCATCCTTATCCCAGGCTTGTCGTAGTGTCATAACTACTGGTTTTTTACGTGGTAGGGAAATTACCCCGACGCACAACCCCCAACCTGGAGGACCAGTTCCTTTTTTTACCCCTAGGACAAGGGACCGGATATTCCGGAGTCAGTACCCCGCTTCGGCCCATTAAGGGTTCATCCGCCACCAACTCCATTCCAACACTCTGACTCAGTATTGAAAATCCCTATAGACCCGGAATTCGAATATGTCGAAGCAGCTCATATAGGGATAACACTAACAGTTCGACCTAACTGGAACTGGTTGACGCCACCGTTGATTCCATCTAGGGAATTCGTCCGCCGCCGCCTGAAGCAAAATAAGGTGCCTTAGTGAGAAGACACTCCTCCCCCCTCTCTCGTTCGCTGCCACCAACAACCTTCCAAAGGGGTTGGTTACCCAATCTCCAGTTGAGGTACTAGGCACCCAACAGCCACCATCGTGGAGGTGTTGAGTAGGAGTTGATAGTGAGAGGCTAAAGCGAGAACGCTTGTGTTCCCATATGTTCCGCATCACTACCCTTTGACCACCTTATTATAAACAGTTTGGCAAAAAAGTTTTTGTTTAGTTGAAACTGGCACTCGATTCGGATGCACTTAGACCACAAGAAGGTGAGTAGATCACCCTCTAACTATGGGAATCATTTACTCCTTTGTATGAAGGAGCTAATTTTCTCCTCTTCCTCTACAGAAGTCGTTGCCGGAAATGCCCAATCTTTGACCAAACACATGGTACAGTATCCGGTAGAATATTAACTATCTGTAGAGGATTCCTCTCTTATGTTTTAGTAGTCCTGCCAGAGCAGCCTAGCGGTGTTGCATTGGTCGAGTTCATGCCATCGAGGATTGACCTCACTCATCGCGTCGACGTGGATAAGGTATTTGGCATAAAACGTTGGCGCCTCGATGTCGGTGACACTTATACAATTTAAATCAGAGTAACCTCGTCTAGCCAGTTCATCAGCCTCAATTCCCTGGTATGTTACAGTGACCTGGTACTCAGCAAGGGGTGAGATTGTAGTGTGCAACTATCTTTTTTGGATCTCGTTGTGCTGGATACAAGGAATCTGATTGCATCCACACTGTTGGATGTATATAGCTATATTCAAATACCAAAAGAGTTGGGAGCATTCGCGGTTATCAAAAATGAGTGATGAACAGATCCAAGAAATGATGAACTCAGATCCTACTGATACTAAATCCGTTATCAAGAAGGGGATCCTTGAACCGAATAACGATGGATTTTCGTTAACCCTGGCGGAGATTGACCATAAATCTGTAGAGTTCCAAAAAATTGGAACTACATCGAAGCGAGGTAGTATTTCGTGGAGATGGCAGATTACCTCAAGCGTTCCATGAATTGAAAACACTATTTCCATGTTTTCAATTCTTTTTCGGTGACGATTTGATTGAGAAAATCCGTCATAACACCAAATGCAAGGCAGCAGGATGTCAATACTAAGTTTAATGTTAACAATATTAATATAAGAAGAACATTCCTTCGGGGCGATTTGCACAGCTATGACATCAAGGGAAGTTTATGATATTAGCTAACACATTCGGTTGAACGCCTTTTTATACCCTATCCTAAGGGTATATTAAGTTTGACACATAGTTTGTAACATAGAGAAATAATCGAGATAGACCCTATAAAGTATATATATTCGTGATCAGCATCAATAGCGAAATCGATTGAGCGATGACCGTCCGTCCGTCCGTCCGTCCGTCCGTATGTCACCGCTTTTTGGGCCTTAAATTTTGAGCTAGGACGATGAAATTTCATATCTGGGCTTCTGAGAAAAAGATAGAGTACAAGTGTAAAAATTTTTGAAATCCGCCCACTGCCACGCCCATTTTTTCATAACTTCACTAAATTATATGAAACCGAAAATTTTTGTTAAGACCAAATATTTAGGCATTCAGATTCCCTACAATCCACCCATACAAAAGTTTTGGCCACGCCCACTTTTTGGGGGCGTTTTCATCATAAAACCGATTTTTGGGCTTTAAATTTTTAACTAGGGCGCCGAAATTTCATATCTGGGCTTCCAAGAAAAAGATACAGTACAAGTGTAAAATTTTTTTACATCCGCCCACTGCCACGCCTACTTTTTTATAACTTCACTAAATTACATGAAACCGAAAAATTTTGTTAAGACCAAATATTTGGGTATTTAGATTCCCTACAATTCACCCATAGAACAGTTTTGGCCACGCCCACTTTTGGGGGCGTTATCATAAAAAAACCTATTTTGATAAAATTTTACATGTAACATCCTCAAACGTTCGACATTATAGCTATATTTGAGTACAAAATGCAATTTGGCCACGCCCACTTTATAGAGTGGAGGATAGGGTATCATACGATCCGTTCCAGACGGATTGTAGCTTTTCTGTATGTTTTTATACATGTGAAGGTGGTTAAACACTATGTCAATGACATGTAAGAATTTTTCCCAATAAAATTCAGGTAAATACATGACACCTGGAAGTAACACGACGTACTAAGACGTAGAATAATGGCCTTAAGTTGATTTTTCGTTCGAATATAACGTATTCTTATTTGGCGTTCGAGGTGATCCCACAAATGCTCTATAGAATTATATTTAAGTCTGGTGATTGGGGTGGTGTTTTAAGCTGGGTGCACACATGGTACAATAGCCATTGTCTAACAAATTGAGAACTATGCTTAGGATCATTATCTTGTTGAAAGACGAATGTCCCTTCCAAAACCAATTTCTGCGCATTTTAGTGAAGATTGTTCTTGAGGATGTTTAAATAATCAAAACAATTCATATTTCCTTCTACAAACACCAAATTACCAACGCCAGAGACCGCCATACACCCCCAAACCATTACGGAATCACCACCATGCTTTACGGTTCCAGCCATATTTTCTGGATTCAACTCCATATTCGGTTTTTTCCGTATAATGCGCCCATCTGAATCATAAATATTGAATTTGCTTTCGTATGTAAATATAACACTGTTCCAAAAAGCAATATCCGACGTTGCATGGTTTTTGGTAAATTCAACTCACTTTTTACGATTCACATTGCTGACAAATTCTAATAGATAGATCGTTAAAACTTTCCTGTTTCTTCGGCGATCTCTGATTGTAATTTTGGAGTATTTTTTTTTTAAATTTTCTTCATTTTAAAAGTTTTTTGTATCGTTGCATAAGATAATCATTCTCCTCTCGAATGAAGGCGAATTACTCCGTTTTTTTGATTTAGTGCAATTGTGCAAATGTCAAACAACAGGCATGAGGTAGGGTGGATAATGGTTTAAAGGATATAAACTGTTTTCGTAAGACTTTTGTTATATTCACATAAGTGTATACTTATTTTTGTACATACATACGATCACAGTGACAGCGGATCACAAAATCCCCGTGAAATTCACCAAACCCGCCCCAAAACCTCCCTAAGAACATAAAAAAAATCACCGACAACATTACCACACCACCCTCCAACAACAAAACCCACGCATAAAACCTCCCGGAGCATCGAGACAAAAGGTAAAATTATCACACCTGGTCTCGCAATGCACCACACCACTCTCAAAATTATCACCCATTAAGGTAAACAATTCCCGGCACAAATCCAGATGGCATTCAGCATTATAGCGCATGCCTTGTCCTGTATCCTAAAAGGCTGCCTGGAGCTAGGAATAATGCCGGCCGCCTGGACCGAGGTAAAGGTGATATTTATACCAGGCAAAACATCGCATACCCTTCCGAAAGACCTCAGATCAATCAGCCTTACGACTTTCCTTCTAAAGATCCTTGAAAGAATCATAGATCTTCACATCAAGGCCACAATTGATAGCACACTACTATCTACGTCACAACACGCCTATCAAAAAGGCAAGTCTGTGGAAACGGCCCTTCACTCAATCATCCAACCTATCGAAAAATCACTCTCAATTAAAGAATTCACACTGGTGTCTTTCCTAGACATTGAGGGAGCTTTCAACAACGTAGAAACATATTCGATAATCAATGCCCTACGTAGACTCAACATCTGCGAAACAGTCTGCCGCTTTATAGAACATATGCTTAAAAGCAGGGTAATCACCGCGTCCTTCGCAACTAGCCAGGTCAAACGACAAACACATCGTGGTACCCCCTAAGGGGGAGTTTTATCTCCATTACTATGGAACTTAGTGCTCAATGATGCTCTTCTGAAAATAGAAAAAACCGGATGCAAAGTTATTGCCTACGCGGACGACGTCGCTATACTAGTAACAGATAAATACCCGCAGACACTGGCTAATAACATGCAATCTGATCTTAATATACTGACAAACTGGACTAAAAGCTGTGGTCTTTCCGTAAATCCGACGAAGACTGAGCTGGTCCTTTTCACAAGAAAACACAAACTTCCTGACTTTAACCTCCCAAAGTTGAGAGGCATCCTCTCAAACCTTGACCGCAAGCTTCTTTGGAGAGAAAACATAGTCGAACGTGCCAGGAAATGGTGCCGTGAAATAACGCCGAGTGAAATTAGACCGAATTTCAAAATTCACTTTGTCAAAGTGAAATAAAGCCGAGTCGGCCTTATTACGCTTTCAATTTATTCACGCATTTATATACATACATATTTATATATGTTTATATGTATGCACCCTGTGTTCAGATTTGTACCCAAAACAATTTACCGTGAAAATGTACTCACTCATACAACAGCGACTTCAAGCAGGGGGGGTGCCAGGGGGGCAGCATGCCCTCCCATACATATTCCACTGCCTTATGTTGCTTTATCAAAGTGTCATACGAGAATTGGCCTTATGTCACGGCACCGAATATATGTACTAAAATTCTAAATGGAACGGGCGAAATGCGGCCTTATTTCACAAACAATGTTCGGCTTTATTTCACTTTCCTGTTGTTATTTCACTCGGCTTTATTTCACGGCACCCCAGGAAATCACTGGCTGCCCTATATACATATATGCAAAAAAACAGTAGGCTCCACCTGGGGCCTTCAACCAAACACTATGCACTGGCTATACACCACTGTAATAAAGCCGATTATTATGTACGGAGTATTGATGGGCCCAAAAATATAAAAATTTTACCGTGCAGGACTGGAGAAAGGAAATTTTACAAATTCTACGTAATAACTGACTACCTTAAAGAAGAAGTATTTTTCGAACGCGAACAAACAATTTTTAATTTTGTTTTTCAGGTTTGCTTCTCAGACGAATCGGTTTTTCAGGTCGTGATGGAAAAGTGCAATTTTGTACCGCGAAGACCAGGCGAGCAAAACAAACCGGAATGTATTGTGTCAACGGTTAAACATCCACCGTCAATAATGGTTTGGTCTGTGATATCTGGCACTGGAAGTCTTTACGTCGTAGAAAACACGATGAGGCAGGAACAATACAAAACGGTTCTGGAAACAAGACTCATACCGCAACTGGCAGAATGGTTTCCTGGACGTGAAAAGCCAATTTTTATGCATAATGGAGCTCCATGTCATAAAGCCAAAAGCATAACGGCCTTTTTGGAGCAAAAAAAAAATCGAGGTCCTGGATTGGCCAGGTAATTCTCCCGGCATGAACCCGATAGAGAACTCCTGGGAGCTCCTAAAGCGGGCCGTGGCTAAAAGTGCTATTACTACCAAAAGGGAGCTAATAGAAAAAATTATATTTGAGTGGAATCATAACACGCACTTCCAGGACACCATTCAGTCATGTATAGAGAGCATTCCTCGACGAATAAAGGCTCTTATCGCAGCTTAAGGTGCACACACCAAATATTGACAAAAATGCATATTCTGAATTCCGAAACATTTTTGAAATTATTAAACAAAAGTTTACTTCTATGATTAAAATTGTTTTTTCTTCTCTATAATACATATGTATATTGTTTTTAGAATAGCCAAAGGCCACAAAACTAACAAATTTGGTAAGGATTCGAAGAAATCGACCTCTAAAAGCTAAATATTGAAATTTTTTACTTGGATCTAATAATATGGCCAGGTACTGTATATTCGTCAGCCTAGTTTTGCACATAGCCCACAAATTTTCTACCGGATTAGGGGCTGGCAAGTTGCCAAGCCAATCCAAACAAGTTATGGCCTCAGCGAAATATTTGTTTACTACGCAATACAGCGGCCCAAATCTTGATAAAAAATTGCGACTTCTGAATTTATTTTCGACAACACAGGAACCAAACAATAATTCGATGTATTTGTCACTGTTCATTACCCCTGTTATTGGAACTACCGATCCTGTGCCGAAAAAAGAGAAACAACCCCAAAACATTTGCTTAACAGGATGTTTACTGTCTGCTGGATTTGGGCTGTTGAAATTGGCTCACAATTTGATCTTCGTACAATACAGTGGTCAAAAAAAGTATTGGATATCCCGCACTTTTTAAAGTTTTAGGTAATAAATTCTTCAGAAACTTGCAATCCTAATTCTTTTAAAGGAAAACTATTCAGCTAAACTTAAGTACTTTTATTTCAACTCTATTTTTTCAAAGAATTCTCATTTAATGAAGAAAAGTATTCGACAATTTAAATATGTTTATGATAATTTTCAGAACTTACTGGAAAAGGTGCTGCAAAGATTGTTGAGTGCAGTAAGTTGCATGTCTGTTATTGTTCGTAATTTGCAGTTCGGTGAAGTATCACGGCAAAGTGAGTCGCAAAGACAAGGAGAATCAAATGAAATAAGAAATCTTATTGTTCACCATTTTAAGTAAGGCTACTACATTAAATGAAAAAATTTAAATTCGGAAATTCGGTTAAAAATAAACTCAGAACGGCTTCTCCGGTGGCTCAGGTGGCTTCTCCGACGAATAAAAAAAAAACAATAACGATCGCGTCGAATACTTTTTTTGATCACTGTATTGATGTTTCATACAAAAATGTCTCTCGTCCGAAAATAACACGTTTTTCCATTCATCCGCTGTCCATTCTCTATATTTTCGAGCCCAAGCCCTTCTTTTCTCATAGCTCAAGTCAGCAGTTGTTTCTTCACGGGTTTTCTTGCTTTTCGTCCAACTTCTAGAAGACGTCGGCGAATGTAATATTGACGAATCTACGACCGTTCCTGCAGTCGCCTGATCTTTTTGTAAGTCGTCAGTGGTTTCAGTTGGTTTTATACCTTACTTTCGTATAAGAATAGCTTCTTCTTTCTTCGATCTGTTATTTCCAAATAAGTAGGATAAAAAATGGGCTTTTCATCAGACGATTATGAAGCTGACCCTAACTATTCTAATCGAAATCAGAAAAAAATTCTAAAGTACCATATTCGATTTTGAATGAAAAATAAAAACAAGAAGACTTGGACTGTGGTCCAATTCATCAGGTCTGCCTGCAGAGAAAGAAACTTCAGTAATGGAACTTCTAACTCTGAGTGGTTCTTACAAATTTGGAAGATGGATCAATTGGGGAACATTATTTGAGGTCAGGTTTGCAAAAATGAAAAAAAGTGGGTTGATGTATGTATGTACTGTGAATATTGCTCAAAATATCAAAAAACATTATTGGTATATTGCTCGCTGCCTACAATAGTTGCAAAAGTTCCAAAATTTAAACTGAACTAAGTATGACATCTGGGAACAGCATTTTAAACCTTATTTCAGTCTAATCGGCTAATCGGCACATCGATATCTCTTCTCCATTCAACAAATTATATTTGTAACGATGATGTTACCAACTTCGCAGAAATAATTGACGATGAAGCTGAATCTTTCGAATGTCGCAATGAAATTTGCCTCAACTGATTTTTCAAGAATTTTTAAGAAAAACACCCAGAACTTCACTAAACATCAAAATGTAGGTAAAGTGTGTAAGTTAGCGCATAATACGCATATCAGAACGAGATGATCTGATCATATCGGAACGAGAACGAGACGGTAATGCGATGCATATGTATTTAGTTTCCGAATCTGACGTTAATTCATTCCTTTTCATTTCTAAGAATTGTTTGTACCCTTTCCTGAGGGTATAATAAGTTTGATACATAGTTTGTAACATAGAGAAATAATCGAGATTGTAGATCCTATAAAGTATATATGTAAGTATTCATGATCAGCATCAATAGCAAAAATGATTAAGCCATGTCTGTCCCTACGTCCATCTGTCTGTGCGTCCGTATGTCACCAATTTTTGGTATGTCACTTAAATTTTGAGCTAGAAGGACGAAATTTCATATTAGGACCTTTGACAAAGAAAAGCAGTACAGTCTAAAAATTTCTCAAATCCGCCCACTGGCACGCCCACTTTCTCATAACTTCACTAAATTATATGAAAACGAAAAATTTTGTAAGACCAAGTATGTACATATGTATATAAATATTCAAATTCTCTACAATTCAGCCATACACCAGTTTTGGCGGCGCTCACTTTTTAGGGGCCGTTTACATCAAAGAACCGATTTTCGTGAAATTTTACCGCCACGTTAGAGGAGTCAAATGAAGAGCGGTTTAAACAGTGTACAATCTAAATTCGCATTATTTCACAAAATTTTAATCGGTATCAAAACAACAGTATTGTAGACGAAAATGGATACGCCGGCGAACAAAACTAAAGACTATTTCCGAAACTGTTGAAGAATCAGTGAAAACAATCAATTTGGTTCCCGAGAGGGTTTAACTTTTTTTTTTATTAAACGCAAAATTAGCTTTTCACATAAATTTAATCTTTCCGCTACTTTGCTGATAGTTTGATCAACTTTTGATCACGTAAACTCAACTCAACGCTCCCACTATTTATATGTATCAGACTGGATCATTTCCAATGGACTTCCAGGCTTTCAATTCAGCAATGGAACTCCGAACGTCAAACGATCCAGAAACATCTGGCATTAAAGCGAATTTTCACAGAATTCGTTCTGGAACTGTGGGGAATCTTTACGAATGAATTCATTAATTAAGGCCTTATCAGTTTGATTTGGGTTTTAATGATTCGACTGGCTTTATCCTCACAGAAACCGAACTTTCTTGCTGTCTAATCGCGCAGCTGTTTTACCTCGTTAGCTTCGATTTGTTGTCGTCCACCCATTGGTGGTGTAGATTTTGGGTTGTAATATAACTTCGAAGGAAATAAATTAATTCTGTGTAAGACCTAAAAATATAAATTTGAATTGACAATGGGCGATACGGACAATTATATTCTATGTACGTAAGTATCGGTAAAATACATACATACATACATGTGTGATTTGACAACAAACTATGTAGTCGTACTTTGTTTACAGGCCAAGTTGGACTATTTGTCGTAAATGACTTGCTCAGTCCATCGATTGCTATACAAAATGCATGGATTACTAGACGAACCAAACAGGAACCCGAACTATTACGAAGAAGTCATTCCTTTGTAGTCGTTCGAAAAATTTCGTAACCACTTCGGCATGAGTCGAGCTTGTTTTTCGGTCAGTATTGCGTGCATCCTTTTCCTCGGCTACCAAAATATTCTCGAATATTTTTTTTTTAATTTAATCTGTTGAACTAGCTTGTGATAACAAAAGTGAAAGAAAATATTGACCCTCACTTTTCTAAGGGCGTAACCCGCCCCAAAATGGATAAAGTCGGTTTTTTAATTACCTCATATCATATGGTACCACTTTGGGCGGTTTACGCCATTAGAAATGCGGAGGCCAAGATTTTCTTTCACTTTTGTTATCACTGCAAGCTTGAACTAGCTTGCAGTGATAACTAGAATAAAAAAACAAAATATTCGAGAATATTTTGGTAAAGAAAAAATTTCCTCTACCCAATTCATTTCCTGGTCTTCTTTGACAAGATCTAATGTTCACGATAGGAAACACATTATATATTACAGATCTTGAAAAGAAGCTGCTTTTCATAATATAGATGTTTAGTAAGCAGGAATGTTTTGTATCGGAGACCATTTCAATTACTCAGTGTACCGCGCACTGGGGATTTTGTGTGGTACTAGATGTACTGTCTAGTTTGCTGAAGCAACTCGTGAAGTGGCCATCTAGAGCTCGGTATACAGAAATTTCAGGAATAAGTATGTACATACAGTGATACAAATAAATATATGTAAATACCCCTCCAAAATATGACACCTTTCTATACATTTGAAGGAAAAAAAGCTTATGCAGTCTTTAAGCATTTAACAAACAATGTAAAATGAATCTGTGCATATCTTATGTGTGGAAATATGTCATATGATTTTAGTCCCCCTGTGTACAATAAAAGACTAGAAACGGGTATATTTACTTACTTGTGTCACCGTACATTGATTGCGTATCTGATATATGTACATAAGTTAATGAAAATTTCCATTGTTCTCTATAGATCTTAAGGAAAAATCTGGATGATATATCAATGGAACTATTGGTGCGATTGATGGCTGCCATATCCCAATTAAGCAGCCAACTAGGAACCCGATTGACTACTACAATAGGAAACACTCGCATTCTGTTATATTTCAAGGTGAATACATATAATACAGATATGTACATATTTCTATTTTATAATAAGCTAATAACATATAATCTTTTCTTAGCTGTGTGTAATCATAGGACAGTTCTCACAGATATACATATATGTTGGAGCACCAGGCCGGCTGCATGATGCCAGAGTGTTTCGTGACAATTTGCTGCATAAGAAGGTAGATGAATTAATAAAAACGGAGTTTCACCTCTTGTGCGATGCAGCGTATCCACTGTTACGAAATCTCGTAACTGCATTTCAGAACAACAGCCTTTTGACCGAGCAACAGTCCCACTTTAACGCGCGTCTCAACACCGCGAGAGTAACTATCGAAAGAGTGTTTGGAATACTTAAAGGCCGTTTTCGTCATCTCAAATATTTAGATGTTGCCAACCCTATTATGGCAAACAAAATTGTCATTTTGTCATTGAAAGTGTGATACTGCACAACCACAGCAAGGTGGACCAGACGATGAAACGTCAAAATGCCGATTCACAAAGGGATTGAAATCGACAGCCCTGTTGCACAAAGAGAAACTTTTTGCTTTCACGATTTTAAAAAACAAATAAAAATCCAAGCTTTTTTAAAACAATGTATCTACTTAGTACCAAAAAACTTCAAATAAAAAAAAAACAAAAATAAATGCATAAAACTACAAACTACTACTACAAACAAAATATATATAATAATATATAACGTAGGTTGGAAATAAGTACCAAACTCTACCAACGTGCGCTAAACTTAAAGTAAAACATACAGAAAAGCTACAATACGTCTGGAACGGATCGTCTGATACCCTATCCTCCTCTCTATAAAGTGGGCGTGGCCGAATTGCATTTCGTACTCAAATATGGCTATAAACTCGAACGTTTGAGCATGTTACATGTAAAATTTTATCAAAATCGGCTTTTTTGATGAAAACGCCCCCAAAAAGTGGGCGTGGCCAAAGCTGTTCTATGGGTGAATTGTAGGGAATCTGAATACATAAATATTTGGTCTTAACAAAATTTTTCGGCTTCATATAATTTAGTGAAGTTATAAAAAAGTAGGCGTGGCAGTGGGCGGATGTAAAAAAATTTTACACTTGTACTGTATCTTTTTCTTGGAAGCCCAGATATGAAATTTCAGCGTCCTAGTTAGAAATTTAAGGCCCAAAAATCGGTTTTGTGATGAAAACGCCCCCAAAAAGTGGGCGTGGCCAAAACCTTTGTATGGGTGGATTGTAGGGAATCTGAATGCCTAAATATTTGGTCGTAACAAAATTTTTCGGTTTCATATAATTTAGTGAAGTTATGAAAAAGTGGGCGTGGCAGTGGGCGGATTTCAAAAATTTTTACACTTGTACTGTATCTTTTTCTCAGAAGCCCAGATATGAAATTTCATCGTCCTAGCTCAAAATTTAAGGCCCAAAAAGCGGTGACATACGGACGGACGGACGGACGGTCATCGCTCAATCGATTTCGCTATTGATGCTGATCACGAATATATATACTTTATAGGGTCTATCTCGATTATTTCTCTATGTTACAAACTATGTGTCAAACTTAATATACCCTTAGGATAGGGTATAAACAAGGTTTCTTTATTATTTGAAAGAATTGCGGCTTCACTTAAAACCTTAGACTTGTGTTATACCTAGGGTTTCCATCTCATCTCTTTAAAAGAGAACATGTTCTCTTTTTTAGCTCCGATCTTTTTATACCCTATCCTAAGGGTATATTAAGTTTGACACATAGTTTGTAACATAGAGAAATAATCGAGATAGACCCTATAAAGTATATATATTCGTGATCAGCATCAATAGCGAAATCGATTGAGCGATGACCGTCCGTCCGTCCGTCCGTCCGTCCGTATGTCACCGCTTTTTGGGCCTTAAATTTTGAGCTAGGACGATGAAATTTCATATCTGGGCTTCTGAGAAAAAGATACAGTACAAGTGTAAAAATTTTTGAAATCCGCCCACTGCCACGCCCACTTTTTCATAACTTCACTAAATTATATGAAACCGAAAAATTTTGTTAAGACCAAATATTTAGGCATTCAGATTCCCTACAATCCACCCATACAAAGGTTTTGGCCACGCCCACTTTTTGGGGGCGTTTTCATCACAAAACCGATTTTTGGGCCTTAAATTTCTAACTAGGACGCTGAAATTTCATATCTGGGCTTCCAAGAAAAAGATACAGTACAAGTGTAAAATTTTTTTACATCCGCCCACTGCCACGCCTACTTTTTTATAACTTCACTAAATTATATGAAACCGAAAAATTTTGTTAAGACCAAATATTTGGGTATTTAGATTCCCTACAATACACTCTTAGAAGAGTTTTGGCCACGCCCACTTTTTGGGGGCGTTATCATCAAAAAACCTATTTTGATAAAATTTTACATGTAACATCCTCAAACGTTCGACATTACAGCTATATTTGAGTACAATATACAATTTGGCCACGCCCACTTTATAGAGAGGAGGATAGGGTATCATACGATCCGTTCGAGACGGATTGTAGCTTTTCTGTATGTTTTACACTATCTTTTTCCGTAAGGATCTTTTTTGTTCTCTTTTTTTCTTAGCAAGTCACTTTTTATGTTGTTTTCAACAAGATGTAACCACGGTGTAAAGCAAAAGTGGGTAATGCAAACCTTCTACTCTCAAAGTGAGACTTCGGAAACTATATCAAACTATATTATTGATAGTTTAGTTAAATATAATCTTCTGGAAAAATGTATAGCGTTTTCGGCAGATAATACCAACACTAATTTTGGTGGAGTTCGAAGGTTAGGTACCTGCAACATATTTAATAAATTAAATTCCAAAACAGGAAGAGAACTGATAGGAATTGGTTGGGTATGGGTATGGATATTGAATCCATTGTTTTAAAAATATTTAACCACTTTTCTATTTACACCGTACGAAACGAAACCTTGAAAGAAATTTGTGCTTTCGTCGAATTGGAGCACAAAAATCTTTTAAGGCATTCAGGTACACGTTGGCTTTCGCTGTATCCTGCAGTCAATCGATTGCCTGAGATGTTTCCCGCGTTAAAATCTTATTTTGAATCAATTCCTAACTGCCCGAAAATGCTGTTTACATTTTTCCAATCTGATTTGAGTGAATCATTCTTATATTTTGTCCATTCAATAACTTATGTATTTTTTCAAATCAAAAGAGTTGGAGGCAGAAAAAAACTCAATTTTAGAAGTTATGACCATATTGAAAGATTTAAAACTTTCACTCAAGGATAGAGAAGAAAACGCCTTTCTACCCATTAAAGTAAAAACAAAAATAAATATTGAAAACTGGTCATTTAGAAGAAGCAAACAGTTTTAAAAGCGATTGCATCACATGCTATCAAAAATCATTTGAATATTTGGAAAAATGGACCCTTCAATTAGAAGAGTTTTCATGTTTTGATTGGATGGCGCTAAAAAATGGTTTAAAATGGGAAGACGTTGAAACTACTATTGTTTATTTAAATTCTAAAAAAGTTTTTATAAATGATAGTAAATGTTTTGATGAATTTTGTGAATTGAATAACTTTTTTAAGGAAAATTCAAAAGATTTTAATTTCAAAAAATCACTTTCAAGTAAAAAATGGACAAAGTTTTTTCAAAGTTTTAATTATCCTGAGCACTTTTCAGAGCTTTCCAAAATTTGTGAGTTTTTTTTTGCAATCCCAGGACAAAATGCAAACGTAGAAAGAATATTTTCTTTTATTGGGGGACAATGGACAAAAGAAAGAAATAGACTCAAAATTTCTACTGTGAAATCTATTCTTTGTGTAATTTGTAATAATAGAGAGACCGGCTGTCAAGATTTTTATAAAACTCTTGAACGACAAAGCCATACTAGGAAAAATCTAAAATAAAGAAAAATATCAAGATGATATCAAGATGATATGATTATAAGCGCGAGTGTTGACCAAGAGAAAATTGCAGCACTATAAATACGACAGCGGACGAACTCTCTCGATGGAGTCAACGGTGGCGTTAAAGCTTCAAACGAAGCACAACAAAACAAAACATTAGCATAATATGTGCACATGCCCCTACCGACGAAGCTGAAGACTCTATCAAGGAGGAGTTTTATGACCTCCTGCCTGTCCGGAGTATGATGTCAAAATCATACTCGGGGACTTCAATGCCAAAATCGGTAAGGAAAACATCTTCGGCGGATTAGTTGGAAAGCACAGCCTTCACGACACGACAACAGACAACGGCTTCCGGCTAATCGATTTTGCAGCAGCTCGTAATACGGTGATAAGTAGCACTAGGTTTCCAAGACTACGAATCCACACAGCAACCTGGCGCTCTCCAGATGGTCGAACCGCCAACCAAATCGACCACGTGCTAATAGATGCGAGGCACGCATCCAACATTCTGAATGTGCAAACGTTCAGAGGGGCAAACGTCGACTCTGACCATTTTCTTGTTGCAGCTAAGTTCAGAGCTCGACTATCCAATGAGAAGAAGCTGCAGACCGCCCAGAAAAAGAAATTCAACGTTGGAAGCCTTAGCACATCTGGAGTAGCCAGAGCCTACAGGGAGCGCCTGAGTGAGAGACTCTCCGCTGTGCATTCACCATCCACAAACGCCAACAATCTGTGGAACCAGTATCGCGACATCTTCAAAGGGGTAGCAGAGACCACCATAGGCTACCAGCCACCACCCAAAAAGAGCCCTTGGTATGATGATGAATGCGTACGCCGGAAAAAGGTGACAGAAAATGCACACTTGCAAGCGCTGCAACGCAAAACAAGGGCAGCGAGAGAAGAGTATCGAACCAGAAGAAGGGAGGAGAAGAAGATCCTGCGTAAGAAGAAAATGGCCCACGCAGCCTCCCAGCTCAAGGATATCGAAGAGTCCCGCGATAGGAACAACATCCGGATGTTTTTCAACAAAGCCAAGCAACTGCCAGCTGGCTTCAAGCCCCGAACGCAGGCTCTTCGAAACAGTGAAGGAAACCTAGTCACCGAAGCACAGGGAATAGTAGATGTATTTAAGCAGCATTTCCAGCAGCTACTTAATGGGCAGGTAGAGAGAGTGATAGGGCAAGAAGAGATGGTCTACCAGCAGAGCTTTTTAAACATGGTGGTGATGTTTTGGTAGGGTACATGCACCAAGTCATCGACCAAGTATGGGTGGATGAAGTCATGCCCGATGACTGGACTATCAGCTCTATATGCCCCATCTTCAAGAAAGGCGATCCTATGTCTTGTAAGAACTACCGAGGCATATCCCTGCATATAAGATCCTATCCAACGTACTGTGTGAACGTCTGAAGCCCTTCTGCAGCACACTAATTGGCACGTACCAGTGTGGCTTCCGGCCCGGCAGATCAACGATCGACCAAATTTTCACACTAAGGCAAATCCTGGAAAAGACCAACGAATTTCAAGTCGAGACTCACCATCTCTTCATCGACTTTAAAGCCGCATATGATAGCATTCATCGTCTTGAGCTCTACAAGGCTAAACTGATCCAGCTGTGCCGCGTGACGCTGGATAACACGCGGTGCAACGTGCAATTCGGCAACAGTTCCTCTTAACTATTCCAAACATGCACCGGATTTCGGCAAGGGGATGCGCTATCATGTGACTTCTTCAATCTTGTGCTGGAACAGATAGTGCGCAGGGCAGGTGTAAACACGGAAGGCACTATCTTCAACAAATCTGTCCAGTTGCTGGGATACGCAGACGACATCGACATCGTCGGTCGCTCCCAGCGCGCCGCGTTAGAGGCTTTTACGGCAATTGAAGAAGAGGCGAAACGAGTTGGCCTTGAAGTGAATGAGGACAAAACCAAGTACATGTTGTCAACAAACAAAGAGGCATCTGTCCACCGCCTAGGACAAAACGTCACTGTTGGCAACAGTAACTTCGAAGTGGTTAAGGTGTTTACCTACCTCGGAGTAAATATCAACTCCACGAATGACAACTTAGTGGAGATTCGACGAAGACTTACCCTAGGAAACCGCTGCTACTTCGGTTTGGCGAAACAAATGGGGTCAAAACTCCTAACTCGGAAGACGAAATGTTTGCTCTACAAAACTTTGATCCTGCCAGTTCTGCTGTATGGAGCCGAGTGTTGGACGATAAGCAGGAAAGCAGAGCAGATATTAAACACTTTCGAAAGAAAAATTCTTCGTCGGATATTCGGTCCCGTATGCGAGGAGGGCGAATGGAGGAGAAGATATAACCGCGAACTCTATGAGCTGTACCAGGATGTGGATGTAGTCCAAAAAGCCAAAACACGTCGACTACACTGGCTCGGCCACATCGAGCGAATGGACAATAATGCTCCAGCAAAGAGGATCTTCGAATCACAGCCCCCAGGTTCGAGAAGACAAGGAAGACCGAACCTCCGTTTTAAGGATCAAGCTATCGCTGATGCCAGAGCGTTTGGTCTAGATAACTGGAAGCAGCGTGCCCGGGATCGAAGAGAGTGGAAGGCTGCTGTGTCTCAGGCAGAGACTCTTCACGGGTCGGGAGCCCGTTAAGTAAGTAAGTAATCAAGATGATGTTGATGAAGAGGAAAGCTTATTTGAATAGCTTTAAAATAAATAACAGTTAATTATATGTGATTTGAAACAATTGAAAGACTTATGTATACTTAGTAGTTTTTTAAGCAATAAAGTAATATATTTATTAATGTTTTGTTAATGTTGTACCTTCTCTTGTTCTTATAAGAAATGAATTTGTAATTGTTTATGTTTTTTTGAATAAATTTTTAATTTATTTTTTTAAATTCACAATGTTCTCTTTTTGTTCTCTTTTTTTTCCCTCAAAGTTCTCTTTTTTTATAGGCTTTAGAGCAAAATGTTCTCTTTTTAGAAAGGTCCCAGATGGACTCCCTAGTTATACCTAATGTAAAAAAAATTAAAACATTTCAAGCATTGAACAATTGAACATATTCTCTGGTTGTCTCAAATCGTAGATCAATTCATCGTTATTCACTTGGAACTTCATTATTTTATGTGCCCTATATCATCCATTTAATTTATAAAGGATAACTATAAATAAAATACTAACCTTTCAGCTGTTTATACCCTATCCTAAGGGTATATTAAGTTTGACACATAGTTTGTAACATAGAGAAATAATCGAGATAGACCCTATAAAGTATATATATTCGTGATCAGCATCAATAGCGAAATCGATTGAGCGATGACCGTCCGTCCGTATGTCACCGCTTTTTGGGCCTTAAATTTTGAGCTAGGACGATGAAATTTCATATCTGGGCTTCTAAGAAAAAGATACAGTACAAATGTAAAAATTTTTGAAATCCGCCCACTGCCACGCCCACTTTTTCATAACTTCACTAAATTATATGAAACCGAAAAATTTTGTTAAGACCAAATATTTAGGCATTCAGATTCCCTACAATCCACCCATAGAACAGTTTTGGTCACGCCCACTTTTTGGGGGCGTTTTCATCAAAAAACCGATTTTGATAAAATTTTACATGTAACATCCTCAAACGTTCGAGGTTATAGCCATATTTGAGTACAAAATGCAATTTGGTCACGCGCACTTTATAGAGAGGAGGATAGGGTATCATACGATCCGTTCCAGACGGATTGTAGCTTTTCTGTATGTTTTTGACTGTTTTTGAAAACTGACTTAAAATGTTGGGAGAATTTTCTGGGCTACAAATCCAGTCCACTACCTCAAGAAAAAATTATTTAATTTCTGTCAAATTTGGATCTCTTTACCAATTAGAAACATTTGACTACCTAGTGCCTGGTACCTGGTCAAAGGGAATGTGAAAGTGAACAGTTATTAATGCTGTTAAAATGCATGGTATTTTTTTTTATACCAGATACGGTGAAAGAGTTAAATGAAGTTACCACAAAGGAAGTGATCTGCCAAGCCCGAGATGTCTTAAAAAGTCTTTAAAAATTCAAAAAATATCAAAAAGAGGACTTAAAAGTATAATCAAAAGAGACTATTTCTTTGAGTAAAAAAAACGACTTACAAGTCAAAAGTTGGTCAAAATGAATACACCGCCGCAGTTCTTAGGCACTAAATTGTAAATTCTTTTGTTTTTATAGGATGACCACATGATATGATCGTGACATCTGTGTATCAATGATTTATGAATTCCAGTTATATTTGCAGAAATGTCACCCTGTTCAAAAACTGTACTGATAATGTTTCCATCATTGGAATTCCACAAGATGGGCTTTGGTTTATCCACTATGAGACCAAGAAATGATTTAAAATCGGCTTGATTTTGTTTTTTTTTTTTCAATTATAGTGTGATGTAAATGAACATAGGCAAACATTTTTCCAATGCGCGTATCCATGGATTTTATCACTGTCTTCTGCTTTATATATGTACATAGCATTTTATTAACAGAATTGAATTCTTTCGGTGCAGTCTTACGAATAAAGCATCTCTGTGTTGAATTTTACCGTCGGACAACAGAAGGTACTAAATCTTTAATTTCTTTTTCAACTCGATTCTTGTTCATCTCTAATTTGTTTTGCCTTATCTTCAAAATAGAGACGTAATTTTGGGCAAAATTGGCT
Organism: Xylota sylvarum; assembly: GCA_905220385.1. Taxonomy (NCBI): domain Eukaryota; kingdom Metazoa; phylum Arthropoda; class Insecta; order Diptera; family Syrphidae; genus Xylota; species Xylota sylvarum. The sequence continues at coordinate 62,287,218 of LR999958.1, read as the reverse complement.
TTACTAAATATACTGAAATTTGACATTGGGCTTTTCCTAAATTTTTGATTATATTTGCAAAAACCAGAACTACCATTTTGCGAAAAGTGTTAGGATTATTACTTGAGCTTGTGAAATCAAAGCTTCTTCTTGAGTTTTGAGAATACGCAAGGGTTTACGATTTCAGAGAGCTTGCCAGGAAACAGTCACCGTGCCTAAGAGACAGCACTTCATCTTGGTTTAAGGAACCTGATACATTTTTAAAACCTAATAACGCTACCTTATATTCGTTAGCCCGTTCATGTGAGGTGAAAGAGGAAACATCTTTGATAACCTTTGCAATTGCATGGGCTTCTTGCTCACGAAACTTCAAATCAAACACAAATCGTATTTTCCTCCCTCAACAATTCGATTCGTTTGCGTTTTGTCCGATCACCAGTATTTTGAAAGTTTAAAGCAGGTTGCCCAAGTAATTTAACTATATGTATTAAAAATCTCAAAATTTTCAACACCATCCAGCCTCAGCTCATGTCTTGTAAAGAATGTTCCCTTTGAACGGCCGATTTGCTGATATCGACTTTAAAATGCGTTATAAAATTTTGTTATTATTGATTTAAATATTTTCAGTTGGACAATTTGTTATTTTGTGCACAGTGTTTTTTAAATGCTGTGTTTGTTTTAGATAGCCAATCTCTTACCAGATGCTCAAACATTATAATTAAAAGCTCTTTTTATACTCTATCGTTAAGATTGTGAGTTGTGAAAAGCTAGGCCTGAAATCAAAACTTAGTTCGAATCCCAAAATCAAGTGCCGCACATATTCATTCAAGTGCATAAAAGTTAAGAATGAAAATGAAAATTATAAGTGAAATAAAGGTAGAGTGTGCAAATACTTCTTTAAAAAGAAGCGGAATTCGGGTTTGATAAAATCTGTGCAAAATGCATTGAAAGTAATCCAAGTGTTTAATTCCATCAGGAACAAATCTTTCCCTAAAGCCCGAAAGCTGGGAAGCTGGGAAGAAAAGAAGTGTTGAACTTACTTCAAACAAAAAATGTTATGAATGATTTTGGAATGCCTTGATACCAAAATAGCGACCTCTTCTATAGGTCCACATTTATTGAGGATAATTTTGGTTACTCCATCTTTCAATCCCCAACAATTGCAACTGTCATCCAAAAGTTTCCAGAGACAGCGAACCCCAAGTATTTAGTGGATGGCACTTTCAGTATTGTTACATCTTACGGCTATAAGCAGCAGATCATAATGAACATGTAGATAAGAAAAGAATAATTCGATGTGTAGTAAATGATTAATAACGATCGCAATAAATCAAAGAAATTCATCATGTCCTTAGTTGGAACGTTTGATATTTTTGAACCAAAAAAAAAAAATAAAAAATTTAAAGACAAGCAAATACAGATTAAGGCGAGTTTGAAAAAATTGGACAAAAAAATAATTTCAATCAATGATTTCTTAAATCAAATGACGAACAAAGGTAGACCGTTAAAGAACTTTGAGCAGTGTAGTGAACGTACGAAAAAACGTCGCGTACAAGAACTCATATCACAACACAGTACAGAGGAGCTAGGCTATGCTGCTGAAATGGTTGGCCGTTCATCAGTTTCTCCTCAAAAATCAGATAAGACTTTAACTCTCCAGCAAAGTTTAGCATTATACCTAGACTTGGATTTGTCTAAGAGGAAGTACGCTCTACTACGTTCTGTAGTCAATAGTGTACATAAAGACTTTTTTCCAAGTTACTATAAATTACAAAAATATAAAGCTGAACTCTTGCCCGAAATTGCTGCTGTATCAGAAACTATGGCTGAAGTTAACTTACAATCATTTTTAAATAAAACTGCTAAGAGAATTATTGAAATTATGAAGGAAAATCTGTTAGCTGCAGGGAATACGAACACTTCATTCGATCTAATATGCAAGTGAGGCTTTGATGAGAGTTCCGGACACAGCAATTATAAGAAAATATTTGTAAACAGTGATAATACGGATAGTTTCTTATTTGTTACAGCTTTTGTGCCATTATTTTGCACATATTTCAAACAAGCGTTCTAAAAGCTCGCATATGTCTAAGATCGACCCAGATATTGACCAATATCTACTTAAAAACGATTTGGAAGTGTTAACATTACCAGTGGATCTAAACTTGATCGATATTGATGGTTCATCAGAGAGTGGTAGTGATTAATTATTTATAATTATTTATTATTCTTATTATTATGATCATTAATGTAAAGTTTTAAGTTTATTGTATCATAAAATTTGTACAGATTTACTTAAAATACAAACTGAAATTAAGAAATACTTATTTACAAGATCAGAAAAATAAATGCAAAATTCCGTAAACAGCTCGCTGTTCAACTATTTTTGTCAAAACCAAGCCGGGCGGGGCAGTTGGTATCGTCTATTCATGTAATTTCAAGTTTATAACATAGATATGTATGTAATAAATGGATATTTGCAAAATAATGACATTCTATTCATAAACACACGAGATATTAATTTCGCCGATTTTCCCATACACTCGTCCCACTGTGCGACGGTCTGGAGAAAGACGATGAATTTTCTGGTCGCGATATTCTCCTGGCTGTACACAACCGTTACGACTCTGAAATTTATAAAACATCGCATACCAGTGATTTTGAGTTTATCTGCGCCAAAATTGCAATTCTTAAGCGCAACTAGCTATAGATGCTATAGACTCTCTTTTTGATGATACGGACCCCTGTGACGATGTCATAGTCTTAGAGAAAGATTGAATTCTCATCTCCAAGGGGTTCAGTCTAAGGATGAATCTCATTTTGTTCCTTCAAATGCAACCTGGGGCAAAGAAATCGTTTTCACAGATTGTCTCTCCAACTCTGGCCACCATCAAATCAGTGGCATAATTAATAGCCTCGGCAGACAACTTGACATTATTTTCGTATCGTTGCGGCAAGTAATCATCTTCTCTCTACTCTAGACCGCTACCATCCACTCCTCTTTCTTTCGTTTTCATAATTGAACAGTGTTTTTTCATTATTTTCTATTAAGCAACACGAGTTTTTTAAAGGTAGATCGACAACCACCAAGCTAACAGAATTTTCAGGCGATGGGTGCGTTTGAATCTCGATGTAATAGCCAGTGATTTCAGTAAAGCATTTGATAAAATCTCTCATCCAATTATTACTCTTAAGTTGAAAGCCCTTGGTTTTCAACCCGGTTTTATCAAATCGATCCAATCTTACCTTGAACATCGACAGTACGAAGTATATTTAGATCATCTGTCTCTAACACTTTTACGTCCACATCAGGTGTTCCTCAAAGCAGTCATCTGGGTCCTTTAATTTTCGTCTTTATCATCAACGATGTCGACCGATGACATGAACATTTTTAAATTCATATCTTCTACCATCGACTCTCACTTTCTTCCAGACAACCTTAAAATTTTTTTAACTTAATATTAGAAAATGCCAATCCATTACATAAGTAGGTACCTTCCCATAGGTACTAATTTTTCTCCAACGAACCTGTCCCTTCTGTCTCATCGCTGCGCGATTTAGGTGTCACTTGCGATAGAGAGCTTAACTTCCTGAAAGCAGCTGAAAAGTTCTGCTACTTGTCCTAGCTGCCATTGCGGAGCTATCACACGGGTAATTGTTTCTGCCATTTAAATGACACGAAACTCGACTACCATTTGCGGTGCCATTCACATGGCAAAGCAAATGGCATCACAAAAGTGGCAATCAGACGGGCACCATTTGAATGGCAGCTTTGTGACGCAGTTTTGACGTCACACTGCCATTGAAATGGCAGAGAATAATGGCTGCCTAATAGTAGCTTTATACTGCTTATTTTATTTGACTTTTGCTAAACATGTTATACATTATATTTTCTGGGATAGAGTTTTATTCAGAACTACATTCCGCTGAGTATAGCCCCATTGACCTGGTTTCACTTCTTCAAAGTGAAATTTCCAGATCACACCAGACACTTGGGGTTATTCTAGATAAGAAAAATTCAGTTGGCAACTGAATATTCAAGGCCGTGTTAGGAACGCCTCGATTGGCCTTTATTCACGTAGGATGGCCTTAGGCCCAAACTGCTGACTTCATTCCCGGATTGTTTACTGAATATACACGGCAGTCGTCGGACCCATCCTTATTTACGAAGTACTAATCTGGTGAATGCCACTGGACAATAAAAGCAACATTGCAATAATTGAGAAGGTTCAAAAACTATCCTGCGTCTGTATTACCGGCGCCCTTAAAATCACTTCTACATCTGCCCTAGAAACTATACTCCGGACTCCATTGTCTCCTATCTAGACCTTAACATTACGCATAAAACCAGGAGTTTTTAACAGAAGTGCTACACAGACGGATCGAAGACAGCATCTGGAACAGGTACGAGAGTTTACTCCAGTGAACTGGATATTCGTATCACCACACACACGATTGCCGGACCACTGTAGTGTATTTCAAGCCAAAGCAGTCCGTGAAATCGCGACCTGGCTTTCGATTATATCGATAGAGTGTAGCGCTATTGCTTTCTACATTGATAGTCAAGCTACGATAAAAGCCTTGGAATGGCCAAAAATTCGATTAAAGTCGGTAAAGCGATGGCGCGAGATAACGAGATTGCTGCCATGTGCGATGCACCCCTGTGCGGATTTCAGTCCACAGAGATATTCCAGGTAATTACAAAGCGGACGAGCTAGGTAAGGAGGATGCAGACCGGAACCTCCCTGACAATAGGGGGAACCGTCAGCACCTATTAAATCGATAAAATTCCAATAAGATACTGCAGCCATAAGAATGGCAAACAGTCGGTGGAACAATATCAGCACATGTCTCTCTTCTAAATAGATCTGGCCAGAGCTAGATTGTAAGAAAATTAGCAGACTTATTGTCGTCAATAGGATAAATCTGAGAAAGATAGTTTGCGCCCTCACAGGGCACTGTCTGGTAGGCAGATATGCCAGAAGGCTTGCTGATCCCTTCAACGTATTCTGTAGAAGCTGTAGAGATGAGCAAGAGGAAGAAAGATTGACACATCTTTTGTGTACCTGCCCTGCTCTATTGCTCTTGACAAGGAAAACCCTAGGCGAATACTTCTTCAAGGATCTTAATGATCTAGCTAGACTAGACTTAGGCAAAATAAAAACTTTGTCAATCAAACTGGTTTCTCTGCGTCCTGTCTTATTGGAAAGCCCCAATGTAGATCTCCGGTGATATCACAATGGACTACTTCTGGTCTAAGTGTTTCCCCGCTGAGCGGGGACAACCACCCAACCCTACCTAATAGTCATATCATGAGGTCATCCTATAAAACAAAAGAATTTGAAATTTAATGCTTAAAAACATTAATTTTGACCAACTTTTGATCTGTAACTGAACACTGCGCAGCGTTGCCGCTAAACGATTTTAAGTCGCAATTTCACGTTTTTTTGAGACAGAGATGTTCTTTCCCAGTGATTGCATGGCCATACGGCTTTCTAGTCTCTCACTTCGCTCGATTCTTTGGACTTTACTTTCGTGTTGGTTTCGCACGGTTTCGAACGTCAGACTACCAGTTGAGGTGGAAATTCGACAACATCTGCGGCACTGTCTGTTCACTTAGTGGTTCAGGAGACGTCCCCATGTCCGTGCTTTCTCGCCTCACTCATCCGTTATTTTTAATATACCCTATGGGATAATCTGTTTGAACCAATGCTTATTCCTAGGTTAAGGCTGGACCAAATCAGGAGTTTAAAAATAATCCTGGTTAAATAAAGATATTGGATTACTCCAAAATCGAGTTATCAAAGCATTTTACTTTAGTTTTTGTGTGCATATACGTATTTCATCCGCCAGTGATTGAGTCTTCAATTAGCGTTTATTGAATTTGCCAGCTTTAACCATAAAAAAAATAAAAATCGTAGCCACTCCCAATAAATAATCGCATGTGTACACATCCACACATTAATAATAAATACCAGAAAATTGTCCCACCATCGAGCTTCGAAAATGAATTTTTAATGGAGTTTTAATAGATTCCTGTAACGATAGCGTGCCTCAACTGCAGGGGGAAACACCGCTTAACGGCACCGGGGCCCAATGTAAATTCACTTTTCGTTAAACTGACACAATTGCATTTTGAAACCTTTATGCCGGGACCACGCATATGCATGTACGAGTATATGAACAAAACAAACAACTCGGGCAACGTCAAAAAGTAATTTTTCAGCTTGACATGGCAATGGACACAGACTCACAAACTGACAGTGAATCTGATGGCCAGTCTCGAAACTGTAGTATGGGTGAATTGATGTAATTTCACAACCCCTAATTGTTGTAGGAAATACCATGATTTGATGTGGCAGCGGATGCAGAAACAAGCCACTAACCAACAGCCCCGTACCATCTGCCGATTGGCGGTGTGTCGCCCGCACCAGCACGATAGCGAAAGTGGCCATGAATCAAAGGATTGATCCGTGTAGTGGTTCCGTAAAATTGACAAAATATTTAACAATAGCTAATGTAGTGTAATTAATCCGTACAACAGGGTGAGCCTTATAAGCATCATGGTTCATTGGAATGGGTATCATTTTAGTCTTTGAGTCTATAGTTAACACTATCGTGTAATTCTGTTATCTCCAAAATGGTCGGCATGTACATACATACATAGGTGCTGAGGATATGTTTCTAACGTATCTAAACAAATTTTAATAGCAAGGTTTTGATATTGAAGTGTGTTAAAGCTATCGATACAAAATTATCAGTCGATAATGTCCTCGTTAGCTCCAAATGTGCAGTGATGTCAAAATGGCGACGTAAACTTTATAAGCATCTGACTTATCATCATACCAATAAAGTGAGTCAGTAAAGTCGTTCCCAACGTTGTCAAATGGTCGTGATAGAGAAATCCTTTCGATAGAAGAAGTCTCAACAGGTTGGGAAGCAGGAAATCCTTAAAGCTTTCTGCACACTTTACACATTTTAATGCGTTTTTTGACCGCCTGCCGTCGCTTCATAATCCAAAATTCCTGCCGTAGTTATGACAGCACAATATTTACACCACCGCACCATAAGGTCTGGTAGGATCCAGCTGTTCATCAGTCACAGTCATTATCGTTGTCTCTGAGCCACTGCGAACCGTGAGCCCAGAGTGTAGATTAACGAAGGGCATTGGGGCTAATTCCTCGAGTAAGGAGATCCTTCCTTTTACACTGTCTCCACTGCAAGATTTTCTAATCTAATCTAATCTCGTCGACTCAATTCGGAACGTAGGACCAGCGCTGCGTTTTGAAAGACAACCCTGTATCTATCCGAAATATTGCCATCCTTATTGAAAGTAAGGCTGCCATTAAGGGTCATCGCTTCAAGGTCAGTCTCCTCTGGGTGCCGGACCACAATAACATAGAGGGGAATGAAATGGCTGATGATCTGGAGAGTCGAGGTTCAGCCCTTGACAAGCTCCTCGAGAAGTGTGTTCACATGCAGTTTGGATCTGTCAAAGGAAGAATCCTCTCGCACTTTCTATCAGAGGTCAACACCAGGTGGCAAAGATTGCAGAATTGAGTTATATCAAATCAGAAGTAGCCCAACTGCAAGGTCCAGAACACAAGATCTACAAAATAGGACTTGCACAGCCATCGCAGGGATCATAGTGAAATCTTGGGAAAAGATTAGCGAACTAGACAGAATGGTTGTAGAGGATTTCTGCTCCCTTCTTCTTGGTTTTTCAAACAACATTGGCAATCAGTTCACGTGCGTTGTGGTGTTAAAATAGCGCTAAGGTACTAATAAAGACTCATAGTGGAATATTGAAGGGACCACTTCTATTTACCTACCTACCTATCAGCGCTGCACATTGTCTTGGATTCAATCCAGAGCTATCTTAGAATTTGCCCACATACAGTATTGAACAGATGATAAGTTTAAACATTTCTGGAAATACGAATGGAGCCGAGTAGCCATTAAGGCAGCCGTAAGTTCCATTCTGGGCAATGTCAGTTAATTTTTGGGGAACATTTTCGTCCGGTTAAACGAACACCATACAGATGATTTGATGTTTGAATCTCACCAAGTCATTCAGGTGCTTCAATGGAACCTTATCGGATTGTTGGGGCCACATATTGACTGCGGTTGAGGGGTTTGAAGTTGTGTGTCATCAATCGAATAATCCTTTTTGCCTGACAGAGGGACGTTCGTCTTCACCATTCTGCAGAGGCTTGTTCTCGATTAGTAACCCTGGATTGTTCGTTTTACGTTTGGATAAGGAACAACTCTTGTCCTGTTCAACCAGGCTTTTCGGTACTCTTGTAGGAAGCATGAGTCTTGACCTAAAATCAGTACATCAACCTCTTGTCAAAGGTTTTCTGCAGTTCTGTATAAGCTTACAAGAATAAGAAGCAGAGCTACCAACGACAAAACCACTAAACAGTATTCCCCGACAATAATTACCCCAGTTCTCAGTATTTCCAGAAATACATTATACATATGTATGTACATATCTTGGTAGTCTCATGCGGAGACACATAAAGGGTTTCTCATTAAGAGTCCATTTTGTTTTTCATGAAAAAGCTTGCTTCAAAAGAAAATGTTTTTCGGGTTGAGTACCATTGATGCAACTAACCCAATTTTCGCTGAACCCAACTTTCCATGTCTTCTTCGCACATCGGATGACATGTCAGCAATTTGATATTTTATGTTGGTCCTGAGGACTACTAATGTCTCTGGCTTATTGGCACAGACCACGGACTTGACCTAGCCCCAATGATAAAAGGCAACACGAACGAGGACTAATTGACTGGTCGATTTATGGAGATAACACGGTGACCGATCTTCGACTTCAATACCTCGATCGTTATGCCAGCTGTATCGCATGTGGCACCATCTTATTGAAACCACATATGCTCAAATCTTTCCTTTTAAATTTATTCCAAAATAGTCAGTCAACATGGTTCAGTAGCGCTCTCCATTGATTATGACTGTGTTACCAGAATCAATGAAGAAGAAGTATGGGCCAATGACCCCCGCATCCAACAGTCAATTTTTGTAGGTGTAATGGGTTTTCGAGAATGGCTTCGCGTTGCTGATTTCCTAAAATGCCACGACTTTGGTTATTAACGAAGCCGTAGAAACAGAAATGGGCTTCATCGCTGTGAATGATTCTGCGATGAAAATCAACAAATTTCGCACGTCAAGTTAAAGCAACCGAACCTGAACTTTGATAAAAAAAAAAAATGTTGATTAAAAAGCACGTGTAGACGGGACGAGTTCATTATAGAGAAATCTTATTGGAAAATGGGGTTTCCCAATTGAAAACCCCTTTCATTCAAATCTGTAAAGCAAGGCACATAATATGTAGTGACTTCGTAATGACATGTTTAAATGCATATGTAGATATGTATCTAAAACACTCAACCACCCCCAGGATAAGTCTCTTCTTGCAGATTTCTTTGACGCAAATTACAGCTTCTAGTATATTTAGCTTGATAAGATATTATTACCAATGCACTGATTATATAATCATTGAACGACGGATGAAGAGCTGATATCCATTCCAATGCCACGGATGTTAATGGTAGAGACGTACCACGATATCTTTCACTTCACGTGTCAAGTGTTTGTGAAATCGTAAAACCAAATCATTCGCAACATCTGAAGGAATAGCAAATTGAAGTACATATTGAACACTCGTATCAACCAGTTATTAAATCGATTTTGAACTTATACCTCAATCCTTCGTTGCCAACGGAACTTTCTTCTCGTACTCTATAGATATTTTGAAGAAAGATGGGTGAGAGTCTCTTCAGGATATTGTACAAAAATTTAGGAACATGAAGTTGCATGAGTATTAGTGGCACGATCTTGGTTTAGTGCTACGAGGTGGTCAAATGATGTAGGCCATTGCATATTAATGTCGTACAAGGGATGAGGTTTAATGAGATAGCTAACTTAGAGGAAGTGGCTATTTAAACCCACTAACTCAAAAGTCCCATAACTCTTTGTGTGTTTATGTAGAAATGAAATGAACGCTCATGTAAAATTCTTTGACTGTCAAAAATTATTGTTATTTGTCATATTGCAGAGGAGACAATAAGTGCTTTAACTCTTAAAGGAAGGAGTTACGACTACGGTAAATTACGGTTCTGAGTTTAGTGCAACAAGACGAATAGATTGTTATAAACAAAAATAGTGTTAGAATGAACTAAATTTACACATTCTTGTGCTAATTGGCAAGGAATTCAACGATTATTGCAACCGAAAATTGGAGTAAGCGTTCTTAAAGTTGGGACCGCCGAGTCAGAATTTCGGAACTAATTTTTAAAAATTTTCAAACGTTACGCGTTCGTAAACTTCAGCATGATAAAAACGCAAACCATGGGTGACGTTTTGACATTGACCGATCATAAAAAAAGTTTAAAGTTGCATTTGTATTAAAATACAAAATTGTTATGTCCCTGTTGAATATGAATAAGCGATATGTACCATCGCGATCTATTGGAGAGGTAAATACATATGAACGTACTATGTTTCCTAATTAGAATTCCCCTCCTAATTAAGATACCTTTTGGAATTATTTTTGAGAGTCTTATACTATTGGTTAGCCTTGGCGAGAGAAAACTGTCCTAGATCAATTTCTCTAATCCAGTTTCTCCTAGGAATCTGAGGATGATAGTAAGCTCTAGCGACAGTATTTCCTCATCTGATAAATTGACAATTCCCTAAATAATTTAAACACCGACTTAATAACTTGACAGTCAAGCTTTGGCTATGCAATCATTACATAAGAAATCATTGGTCTCCATTGCAATATATGTATGTATATGCATACGATTAAGGATAATCGGGCTGCATCTGCAAGATTTAACTGCTGAGTTCGGTAGATCATAAGAGCTGGGGTAGCCTTCCTGGTTATTTTTTCTGCGTGTTTCGTCCAAATGAGATGATTGTCCCAGATATATAACATCTTTGAATTATATCAGTATTGTAGCAGACCGCTTTAACAGTTTCAGTCGTTTGAGTTTTGTTTTTCTCGTGAAGGATACTACATACATATATTGTCTTTTATTGGATTTAGGCATATCCGAATCGTATTGCACCACTCTCGAGTTACTCGAGAAGTATACTCGTAATATATACATATATGTAATTATAAATATGTCATCAGTATCAAATAGTTCATCCACTATAAGGCCACGAATGAAAGGAGGTAGTAATCCTCCTGTGGGCATCCTCTTGTTGTGTTGATATTGATAATGCCTTTTGATGTTGGAGTCTCTTCTGATCTTCTGTTTAGAAATTCATAAATCCACTTAGATACTGTGTTATTTACTTCTTTTCTTTCTAGGACCCCTTTTATGTCCAAGAAAACGCACAGTACCATCTCTTTTACTACACAAGTGATTTGAATAATCTCCGTCAGCTGATACAAAGCAGGAAGCTCTGTATGCATGCTGACGGGGATTGAGATGTACTTAGTACTCACTTAGGTAGTTGTCTAGCTTTTTCAATAGTATTGCGATTGCCGTGAGTGGACATTCTTTTCCTCTTTTGGAATGAACATTACCCTAGACCGTCTCAATTGCTTTAGTGTAGTTATAGCCCATTGCAAGACTACTTTTTGATATCCTAGCCAGATGTGCAAGTCATTTTTCCTGTCCCTTTTGTAGGACGACTGGTATAATCCCAACCACCCATGGTGATTTAAATGCCTAGCTGGTGGGACAGAGGAAGCTAGAGTAGTGATAAGTGAAAAAGTGTCATTCAAAGCTTGATTCGAATGCCCCTCTTATAAAAGAAATGATTAAGCTCGCCTCGAATTGGTATACACACGTTGCAAAAGTCTTGTGAAGAAGTGCGCCCAATTGGAGGAAATCGCCTGCTGGTACGAACTAGGCTATCTACGAAATACGATAAAACAATTTGAACGAGGGTACAACAATCTTCAAGATAGCCGCACAGTGAAGGAGAAATGCACAGGACGTCCCTTGTGGGCGACGAAGAAATTCTACACAGGTGGCGACAGTATTGTGGGGGACTTTTGAACGAACGGGAAAAAGATTGGAGACATCGGCTCATGATTCCAGGCTCAACCAACAGGCCTCTCCAGCCAGCTCGATCTTTAGCCAGCTGCCTCCAGTTTCGCACACCAAGTTGGTTGAGGTCCCTTTCCCTTACTGCGTAGTCCCTCTAAGGTGGATTAGAAGACTCTCCGGCCCGGCAATGTTGTCCATCCGCTCTACTCTTCTGACTAGGTCGACAGTTCTTGGTTGTATCTTCTTCTCTACTCTCCATCTATGCAGACGGGACAAAAAATATCCCGAAGTATTTTTCTCTCATAACAACCGCGAGCGGCCTCATCCATTCTGGACATACTCTATGCTTCTGGGCCGTAGAGCAGGACTGGGATGATCAGGGTCTTATATAGGGTTACTTTAGTTGTTCGATAAGGGAGCTGGTGTCATTGTCTGAATATATAGCGGATCCTAGGTAAACAAAGTCCTTAACTACCTCAAAATTGTATCTGTCGATGGTGACGTTCTGTTCGAGACCTCATAACCAAACTTCGCTTATACATGCTTCTTACCAAGTTATTACCCTCTACTTTGAATAGCTCGGCAGTGAATTTTTGGTCATCGTCCCGATTCCGTTATACAGTCTTGAGAAGTGATATTTCCATATTTTTAAAATCGACTGCATTTTTACTACTATATTTCCTTGTTCGTCCCTGCAGGCTTGGGTTCTGGGTTTGTAGCCTTGACATGTTCTTTTTACCTTCTGGCAAAACTTCCGAACCTCCAATAGTATCTCCCTATTTCTAGAATCACGCCCTTCTCATACTCCGTCTTTTTCCTTATGAGAAGCTGAGTGCCTTGCGTCGATCGCAATGTGATCAATCTGTTTGGCGGTTGACTGATCCGGAGATCTCCGTGTTTTTTTGTGAATATTGAGATGTGGGAATCACGTGCTAGCTATGACAAGATTTTGCGCCACTGGAAAGTCGATTAGCTTGAATTCTTTATTGGAGGTGGTGTCGTTCAGGCTATGCTTTGCGATGCTTCTCTTCCTAGCTTTGCGGTAAAATCGCCAAGAACAGTATTAACATCATAGCTAGGGCACTGCTCGTATGTTTTGTCTAAGAGTTGGAAGAAGATGCCTTAGGTATCGTCATCTTTCTCCTCTGTGTGGCATTAGAGAATATCAGGCTAATGTTAGCGAATTTAGCCTTGATGCAAATTATTACGAGACTGCCTAAGTTTGTCTCCAATAACAACCCTGCATCCAAATCCGAAAGCCGTTGTCCTTGTCACGTTTGGTAAGGTCATCAATAGTTGAATCATCCTTATCCGAGCCGGTTGGTCTCCTCGCAAATAATGGTTTTTTTTCATGGTAGGGAAGTTACCCCGACGCACAACCCCCAATCTGGGGTACCATTTCCCTTTTATATCCCTAGGACATGGTTCCGGGTTTTCCGGAATCAGTAACCCGCTTTGGGGATATGAGCGCTGCCATTGGCTACCATCCGCCACCAAATCTTTTTAAACACCCTGACTCAGTATTGGACATGCCTATAGACCTGGTTTTCAAATACATATGTCGAAGTAGCTCATAGAGGGATAACACTAATAGTTCGGCCTAACTGGAACTGGAGACGCTACCGTTGATTCCATCTAGGAAATTCGTCCGCTGCCGCCTGGAATAAGAGCAGGTGCCTTAGTAAAAAACCACTCCTCCCCCTCTCTCCACTGCTGAAACCAACGACTTTCCAAAGGAGTTAGTTATTCAATCTCCAGTCGGGGTACTACCATCGTGAAGGTGTTAAGTAGGAGTTGCTAGTCTTTTTTCTTTCTACGAACGAAGAGGTGATACGAAAAACTGTGATAATTACCGTTATATTATGCTGATGTCACACACCATGAAGATCATTGAGTAGGTATTAGATGGCCAATTGAGGGAGGGTTTGTCACGTATAAATTCACCACAGATGTAATCCGAAGTATTAGGATCATATTGGGAAAACTTCGTGATTCCTTAAAGGATTTGCATATGGTGTTGATTGATTTTGAAAAATCATTCGACAGACAATCAAGAAATCTGATATGGGTGGCGCTAAGACATCGAGTAAAGACAAGAGTAAGATGGCCCGCCGGAATCACTGAAGAGTGCCCAATAAAATCGGTGTACACCAGAAAAGCGTCTTTAGCCGTTTGCCATTTATTAGCATACCAGTTTATCTGCTTGAAGGAAAAGTAAAGGACCCCAAAGTCCGCCAATCTTCAAAAAAAAATTGTGGTTTCCTATTGAGAGATTCTTCACAATAAAATCATATTTTGTGAATTATCTATAAAAAATGTTTGAGAACTAAGGAAACAGAACTAGCAACGGCCGAAGTGTGGTGTCCCTGACTCTTCCTTCAAACTTGGACATCGGACATCCTGTAGAACTATAAAAAGCCGTAGCTACATCTACAGAATGCCAGTAATCGCGACCGCATTGTTAATTATTTTCTTATAACCGAATTTGCATACCTTCCCCTTACACTTCGTTTCTAATTACTTCGCTTAATAAGTTCTCGTTTGTCCCTTTACCGCAACGACAGTTTTTCTGTCGCAACGCACTTTCACAGAGTCCTTTTTTTTACCGTCCAGCAATTACGAATGCTCGGATAGAACATCATTACCAAGGCGTAGGTACTCTGTCGACTTGAAGTCCCTGAGGAATCAGAAGAACGTCTTGCTCTTGTTTCTGCAGCCTACTTGAGTTAGAAAAAAAAAATGTTCACGATTATGTCTCCCTGCAGGAGGAAAAGGACTTTCACACCAGTCAGCGCAGCGCAAAGGAAAATCAATGTCAAAGCAATTTCTTGAATTAGTTTCTGTCTTTTGCTGTGTGCGCTGCAATTGCACCCACACCCTTTCAATATTGGATTTTAATTTTAATTTCTGTCCTTACACTTCGCGCACCTCCACGAACGGTCTCCAGAGGACTGCTGATTCCTCTTGACAGTGATGCTTCTATAATTTAGAAAGCAGAGAATTGATTATACTGAGATTTAAATATATTTTGTAATTACGCTGGGAAATTTCTCAATTTTCTTTTGAGGCACAGACGTCGATGTAGCTCCAGACATTGGCTGCACTGTGCTCCGCACAGATGGAGTGCAGTCTATTGCCATTGAAGGATGTGCTGGTGCTGGCGAAGAAAATGCTAAGATGGACCGAAAAAGGGTGACTGGTTGCACATTTTCTTACACCTGGTGTCAAAGGCTGTGCACCCAAGGTACGTTTCAAAGAAGCTTGTTAGTCATTGAATTGGTAATTAATTTTTCATATTAAATATCTACGCTTTAACGTGACGGATAGATTTGCAAATTCTAAATTGTTTACGAAGGAATATGGTAAGTAGATAAAGACACTGGATTAAATGTCCTTGTAAGAATTGGATTATTGGTTTCAACAGAGAAGAGCTGCATAAAGTCTAGTATGGATCTCATGATACCCTATTTCTTTTTTTGTAAATAGGCGTGACGTTGTGAATGTTTTGATTGTGACAAAAAGTATACAAAAAGTGGGCGTGGCTGTTAACAATGAGTAGGTGAATGTAGGAGAGTTGAACGCAGATGCTTGGTGGTTATGCCTTTGCACCGTCAATAATCACTCGAAGCGTCCGACTTTGTACCACGTTTGTAGAAACAGCACAGAGGCACTCCTCAAGGTGGTCTATTATCGCCCCTTCTCTGAGTCCGTATGGCAAACGAAATCTTAGGTAAGCTAAAATTTAGTGAAGTTAAGCAGTAGCTTATGCAGCAGACTTAACACTGCTAGCGACAGGAAAATTTCTGTCCACTCTTAGGGATCAAATAGAAAACGCTTTATCCTTGGTTAATACCGGGACCAAGAACTGCGGACTTGTAGTTAATCCACAGAAGACAGAATTGATCATTTTTACTAACATTGGGACAATGCCGGAATTTAAAATGCCATCAATTGAGAGGTCTCCGTTTAAAATTTTCGGACTTCATCAAGTATCTGCGAGTCATCCTAGATAGGAAATTAAACTGGAACCTCAACATAAAGGAAAGACCAAAGAAAGCAATGATAACATACCTTGCCAGCAACAGGATATTCGGCAAAACCTGGGGCTCAAGTCCTAAAATAATCATTTGGCTTTACACGGCGGTAGTAAGACCGATACAAGCGACGAAAAAAGCCGGCAATCTTAAGACTATGACAAAAATTCCAAGCATGGTCTGCATTGGCACCGCTGGGGCAATGAGAACCTCACCTACAATGAAACAATACTCAACATAAGACCCCTAGAAATCTTTGTACAAGAATCCGCCGTAAGTAGTGCACTTCGACTAAATCAAATTAGAAGCTGGAGGCCCAGTCTGAGAGGGCAGGCGCATATTCTATAAAAATATGCGCGCAATATTGTTTGCACAGACTACATAACCCCCTCTCTAGACTTTACAAGACCATTTGTCACTTATTTTCCCAGCAGAGAAGAATGGCAAGAAGATCACACAAGTAAATAGATCAACGATACCCATCTATACGGATGACTCCAAGATGGACACCGGCGTTGGCGCAGGTACGCTGATATTACCTTCTTCATCGACAGCCAAGTGGCAATAAAAGCGATTTCTGCCATTGAAATAAAATCAAAGGTTGTAAGTCACTGTCGCAAAGAACTACGGGTTCTTGGCGCGCAGCACAATGTAAGACTTTGCTGGATTCCCGGACACAAAGGATTATCACTTAAATTAAACGACGCAGATAATACATCCCTGTAATCTTAGACAAGAGATTGGAAACAAATCAGCAAATGAGAGATGAAGCAGACTCGATTCCTGTGTTAGAAAACTATAAAAATGTGGCCACCCTACAACAAACAAAATTAGTAACAAATTAGTAAAAAATCCTTGTCCTCCATAACATGCACGGACATAACATGCTGAAATATCACACAGAGACGATGAGACTTAGCATGGACGATCTATGCACAGGCTGTGGTATCGAGGAGGTGCATGAGGATACTGCACACTTCTTTTGTCACTGCCCAGCACTCTGTCTAGAAACAAAATTCTGGGAGATATATCTTCCAAGACTTAGAAGAACTTTCCGACAAATCTTTAAAAGATTTGCATAAATTCATAAACGCCTCGGGATGGCTTGAAGATCCATAGGTTTTTCACAGGTTCTATAATATTGGAGGTATAACCGCTAGGGCATCACAATGGATGTACACTGATCTAAGTGTGACGGGTGCAAGTTTCTCTTGTCCTGTCATCCCAATAATCTTACCTGACCTAGTATCACCTTCCCAACGTCTGCCTTCGATAGCGGTTCGGGCTCTCGATATTACCGCGTTTATCGCGTCTACCGTTGACCGTGACTTACGAAAATCATATTGGTATCTGATAGGTCTCCTGCTGTTTCATTGGCAAAAGCATATTGCCAATTATTCGCTCAAGGATTTTTCAGACCGTGTCAAGTAAACAAAGAGGCGACACGGTTCCTTTGGGCTCCCCTTTTTTCCTTTCGGGAGTAAAACTAGTCGTTGGCACTTCCATGGCTCAGGAAAAACGATTTCGTTAAGACAGGTCTTAATCATTTCGGCAAATAAGTCCGATCGGTTTTTGAAAGCGACTTTTAGGGCTCTATATGGGATTCCATCCAGTCCCGGAGCCTTTCTATCGCTTACCTTCTTACAAGCTTCGAAGCTTCATTGGTATTCACGCACTATCGTGAACGCTTTGACCTCTCTACTTTCTTGACGAGGAAATAGGGTCTCAACTATTTTTTGTTGATGACTGCAAACGGGAACCTTTTAGCCTCATTGATATAATTTTGTAAGCCTTACCCCAGACGTCGTTATTAAGTTGATCACAGAGGTCCTTAAAGTTAAGACGCTTTGCAACACTTAATCGCTTCTTTTAACCGGGTTCTCGCTTCTATTTGATTCCGTTCGAGTTGTACATAGTTTATTAGCGTTCCGGGTCTGGGATCGATGAGCATTCGGTGATATACCGATTTTAGTTCCGTGAGTTCTGGGGCCACCAGTTCGTGCTTGAAGATTCAGCCAACATCTAAAAGACTGCAGCAATTAACGGTATACATGGTATTCATATCTAGAAGGGTCGAATTTGAGGCACGAAAGTGAGTGGAAAATTATGTCTATATGCATTATGTCTTCGGTAATAATCCGTGAAGTGATGAACCTCTCCTCTGCAGTCTGTTAGCTTCGTCAGCTTGATCACTCCATTAGGTAGAAAGATTTCCATATGAGTGTCTGGAATAAGTTTCAATGATTTAAGTAGAAAATTAGTTAAGCTGATGGGTTTTAAATTCATGCTTTCAGAATAAACACTAATTGGAAGCGTTTACAACTTACATGGACTAGGTTTAATACACTTCTTTTGAAACTCATTACTTGTCATGAGATCACAAAGTTTTGAGTTCTTTGCGATATAATATGGACAGTAAGCTGGCCAGCTGACTAACATGGAGAGATGTTGGTGATAATAGAAATCAGTCAGTTCAAGGATTCTCCAGTAGATTCTGTTCAAGTCCCATCCGGCCTCTCAATAAACAACGGGCTAAAGTGTTTCTTGAAGAGAATCTTATTTAGACTGGCAGAGTTCGTGATTGCTACATACATATATGTTGTATCTGCTATATCTTGTATCTGCACTATTATAACTTCAAAGCAATACCTAAATTATTTCCTATTTATTGCTTAAGGGTTACCCTTAAAATTGGTTGAACTTACTATGTACTTGGTTTTTCATGAAATCGGGTGGTTTATTCATGTAAACATGTAAACATACTCATATCATATGCGAATCGCCTTCACTTCCTTCGTAGAAAAAACTTTGCTTACCTAGAATTGTACGCTAAGGATTGTTCTGCTCCAGCATGTGCACACATATGAAAGGAAACAAATAAAAATACAGAAAAAAGTTTTATGCGAAAAATCATTTCACCATTACCGCAAATAAATTCCACTTTACATTCGATGAAAGTCATGCTCCAGGGGATTTGAATGCTTGCATGCACTCGTATATTGATTTCTATGCGTTCGTATCTCAAATTAACGAGAAATGTTGTAGAGAAAATCTTCATAATAATCCTTGATTCTTTGCATAGTTGTAAAGCTTCCTTGAGTTAGTTCGGGATGTGTAATTATAACTTACTATGCGATATTAATTTTCCAATTATGTTCTGGTCTTGTTATTAGTTTAAATGCCTCACATATTCTGTCGTACCGGTGATTTCATTAGAGAAGTGTTGCCATGAGGGGCTTATATAATCAGTATGGCTGTAGGTAGATAGAAGAAAGAGATTACTATACATACATATATATGCATATCCTAGCAAATGTATGGAGCCAGTGCAGTGCCCCGGAAGGGATAAATATCGAGCAAAGCATTATATACCAATTGGCTTTGCTAGATGCTCACAAGAAATATCAATTCAACTCTCGGACATAGTTTAATAAAGAAATCGGTAACTAGAGGCACTCACTCTTCTCTGGGTTCTTGTCAAAGACGATATACTTAAGGATCTATGCAACACAGGGTTTACCGTCACTTCCTATGCGGATGACGTGGTGATTTTAGTTCAGGGAAATTTTTTTATGATTTTGAGCAAAGTAATGGAATCAGCACTTAACAGACTTAGAAATTGGGCTGAAAAGTGTGGACTTCATGTCAATCTGGAAAAAACAGAGCTAGTACTCTTTAGCAGGAAATACAAAATACCACTCTTCAAATTGACTAGGCTCGCTGGAGCTTTCCTTCTTGGATCGCTTAAGATATCTTGATACGGTACTAGATGGAAAGCCAAACTGGAAACTTAATCTTCAGGAAAGAGTCTGTAAGGCTCACAATGCTCTCTTCAGTAGCAAGAGGACAGCGGGAAAATTTTTGACTTGAACCCGACATTGATGCATTGTGTACACATTATAGTAATCAGACCCAGTCTTACATATGGGGCTCTTATTTGTCGAAGGCTACAACTAAGAAGAATACATGGGACATATTGACCAGAGTACAAAGAACAGCCTGCATTGCCATGACTGGTGCTCTACACAACGCCGACCGCGGCACTCCAGACATTTATGTGTCTTTTACGATTGGATCTACAAATCAAATTACAATTAGGTAACAGTGCGCTTAGTCTCACTAACGCAGGTCTTTTCAAAATTAGCAAAATATGGAGCATAGCACTATTCTTAATGGATAATTTCCCAAAATCCGTGACGAAGCGAATGAAAGTCTTGGTACACTCGACTTCGACACACCCTACGAAATAATGTACCCTTTTGGAGAGGAAACGAAATTTCAATTTATGGTGCTATAACTAGCGAGCGTACGGGGTCAGGCATATATTCAAGAGATATAGACCTACATATGGCTCTGAGACCGCCGGACACATGCAGTGTGTTCTAAGCTGCGGAATTACTGAAGAAGTGAAACAAAATATCGCCATCTACATTTACAGTCAGACTGCGCTAAGGACCCCAGAGTCCTAAAACACTAAATCTAAACTAGTCAGGAGTTACCGAACAGTGCTCAGGGCATTATGTTCGCAGAACCGAGTCAGATTAAGTTGGATTCCTGGACACTGTGATATAGAGGGTAACGAAAATGCTAAAGTACTGGCCAAAAAAGGAGCTAAGCTCTCGGTAAATGATATAATTGAATGCAATGGCTGTGGCTAAGAGAATTATTCTGGATATAATCATCAATATGGCCGACCTAAGATGGTCAAAGTTAGAAAGGCACAGGGTTTCTAAGGTCGTGTGGACTGAGTAAGAAAAAATCTGGAAAATGAATAAAACTCAGCAGAGTAAAGTACCTCGGAAGATAATTTTTTAATAATTTAGAGCAGGTTCGTTTTTTGAACAAAATTGAGTCAATATTTAGGTTCTGTAAGGAAATTAAGTGTATTGGTGAATTGAGAGTTCCCTAGGGATCGCGATGGGCCCACTATGGTGCTTAGTGCTTTATAACGAATTCTTAACCCTAAATAACCTAACTAAACTTAGTCGTGTAAGCCACTTGTCTCCTTTTCCTGTCGAACCTTTCTATGAATATGTCGGACTTTAAGCTTAGTAATACCGATGCAGACCTTATAGTTATGTCGATGGAGTATCTGCTTTGATTTGTAGTTTAGCAGAACTGTAGCTGCCGGTGCTTTTTTTGGGTTAGAAGCAGCAGCCTTTGGTTTTGTTGTATTTGCCTTAACTCTTCATATATAATGAGTAGCACTTCATCCCAAAGTTTATGTATGTGGCTTCATTATCATTCCCATTTAAAACGGTTGATTGGTAAGATAGTACAGCCTATGATAAAAGTACATATCAATAGGAGATAAATCAAGCAGACTACTAGAACAGACCTTGGGTGCTTTCGATTTGACTTGCCAAAGAAGTTTTTTATCTAAGAGCACTCTTGCTATGCTCGAATATGAGAAGCACAGCTGAGGTCAATAGACTTCAGAAAATTGTCTCGAGGGATCCAGTTTCCTAAGTCGGACTCATTCATGATGGAATAGGAGAGATTATAGAGGCACTGGATCGTACAAATGAAGCCCTCATGAAAATTCACTTACACCTGGGCTCTGAGGAAACAAGGAACAAACAGGATGGACAGTGCAGAAGCGGAAAGAATAGTAACCTGTAGCGGTCAGTGGGGTGATAAAAACGTTTTCCCATTACAAGACCGCAGGACCGGTCCTGGTATTTTCCCAGCTTTAATGCAATGGAGTGCAGATCTCATTGTTCCAAGGTTTAGGGTTATATACATTACATGCCTAGCAATAGGCTACACACTGGTAACATGGAGAGAAACAAATGTGGTGTTTCTTCCAAAACCGGGAGAAAAGGACTACACCGAAGTTAAGTCTATCAGGCCGGTCAGCCTAACACCATTTCTGTTGAAAATATAGAGAGCACGGCGCTGAAAGCGTGTCCTTTGAGTAGTAGACAACATGCATACAGAGCTGGGACGTCTATGGAAACAGCGCTACACCAGGTGGTGCGCGTTGCGGAAGAGGAGATGCATACCGGAGGCATCGCAATGGCCATGATAATGGACATTGAAGGTACCTTCGATAAGTTATGCTTTGAAAGTCTGAGAGTAGCCTTATAGGTGATGAAATGGGTTCACAATATGCTGCAAAATAGAGCGATAAATATTCAGACGGGAACTTCAGTACTTAGAGAAAAGGTTAGCAGAGATTGTCAGCAGGAAGGAGTTGTATCACCTACTCTGTGGAATATAACTGTGGACTCTCTCCTGAGAAGACTTAAAGAGACTGGTATTTACACTGTGATATAGCAATAATGGTAAATTCATGAACATCACAGCAGATACCATGAGAAATGCTCTCAGAGTGGTGGAGCGGTAGTGTTAGGAACAAGGGCTCTCCAATAATGGAGAGACAGATCTAATCATCTTCACAAGGAGGAGGAGAGATCTGGAATTATAGCCCTTGACAGTTTTTGGATCGGAGCTGCATGTGGCCAGGAAGGTTAAGTATCTGGGTGTATACCTAGATGCTGGACTAACTTCGAACTTCCATGTGGAAGAGAAGATCAGAAAAGCGAAAAAGGTGCTTTATCAGTGCAAACTGAGAAGAGAATGCGTGTTAACCAAAGGTATCATAAAACTCTTATTGGGGATAGAACACTTCCGAAAAAGAAGATTGGTGATATAATCATCTTTACGGATGGGTCCATGGTGGATGGTAGAGCGGGGGTAGGTATCTTTTTAGAAGAACTGGAACTAGCCTGTCATATTAGTATGGGGAAATATACCTCAGTCTATTAAGCCCAGATGATTGCTCTGTTGCATGCGTTGGATCACCTGAAAGAGGGTCAAGTTGAGGGTAGGAACGTTACCATAGCACTGGACAATCAATCAGTGATTAGACACATGGACCAGACAGATATCAATACATCACTGGCGTTGGAATGTGTTCAAAATCTCAATGAGAGCTCATTTCGAAATGAAATGACGCTACTCTGGGTGAAAGGGGAAGTAGGGACTGAGGGAAACGTAAAGGTGGACTCGCTAGCAAAGCAAGGGTCATCCTCATAGTTCTCTGGTCCGGAACCATTTGCTGCAGAGGGATAGTAGAATGCCTAATTAGCAACTGGGCCGCGGCGGAACACGAGAGAAGGTGGTCAACCTTGGAAGGTTTCAGGCAGGCGAAAATTACTATTAAAATGCCGATTGGCACCACTCACAGAGAAGTTCTAAACTATGGGCGAAAAACGTTGAAATGGGTGGTAGCGTTATCTACAGGTCATGGAAATTTCGGGTATCACCTTAAGAAGATGGGTTTTCTGGAGGACGACACCTATGAACTATGCCTGGAGGAAGTCGGAACGGAGATACATATGTATATTGTGTCTATGTTCGACAATAGCTAGCAGAAGAAGGAAGGTCCTAGGGAGTATATACCCAGAGGATGAACCAGATTTCTGTTAAACAGATGCTAGCGTTGACACGAGGAATCAAAGGCAGAGAGGAACTGTGGATAAATCCAGAGAGACTCTCGGGCTAAGATGGATCGTGGAAGAGAAGTGTGGTCTGTCTCGAATAATATGTATATGGTAGTGTAAGCAGAACGCCACATTACGGGCAGCCTCTATTAAAACCTGCCACAATATGGCGGCCACAGTCCTCATCTACAACGAATGCGCTATTCAATTGACGTCTTAGTACCCTCCCAAAATGCGGAGTGCCACGCTCACTGAACTAGGCCTCATGTATAAGAAAATGTGTTAACGAGTTTGCTTGAACTTCAATCCTGAATAATTTATAATCCTTCAGTATAAGGACTATGGAGTTTGTTCTGGCCTGAATTTCAGCTGTATTTAATCCCGGTTGGTAGATTGGATTATTCTGTACAACTATTTCTTTTTAGAGTATTGCCTTCAAAGGAAAAGTCTGTAAGACTGTTCAACCCTTCCTAAATTTCAGTTAATCAATTCGTGCAACCATATGTCCTTCTAATAAAAATGCACCCTATTCCTAAATAACACTTTTTTTCTTGTACCATTTCACCAACTTTACAAAAGTGTGCTCATTTCATCTTCCTCTGCCAAAGCCGAAAGGGTCTGCATCCTTTGTTTTATTATTTATTCAAAGTAGGTCGAGCAACAAGCCCCTTCGGCTTTAAATTAAAAACAAAACTAAAGCCAGTAGTCATTGCATTTAAGTTAACTAAACCCACCCCTACCCTAAATAGAACCCACCACCCGTCCCTAATCCAAAAGCGCGAAATTTCTGTTGTAAGATTTTTTTTTTGGAGAAAATATCCTCCCCGGAGGATATTACACAACAAAACAAATAATCAGGGAATCACTGACTTAGGCTGTTGTACACCCAAATATGTAAACATTTCCCTCTATCGCTGTTTTATTCTTGTTTAATATGCCCTAAGGTTGATATGTATAACACCACACATACTCGTACAGGCCAGCTTAATTAGTAGCACTCCGATTAGCTTATACACGTACCTACACAGTGTCCTTTCTCGCATAAAGAGAGAAATCCCACATCTCGGTGGGGTGTGTGGAAAAAAGTAAATCAAATTATCCCTTGGTCGTTAGAAGTTAAATATGGTTCTGGCCTTTTTTTATTTTGCCGCTCCTGCGAGTTCGCACTCTCATTATACAATTCGCACTGGAAATAGTATTGTGTGGATACAAATAGGAACGTAGGCATCCTGATGATGATAATGACTGCAGAAATATGACCTAATGTACCCCCGTCAGTGTGCAACTCAAGAGCGCTCCGCATGGGTAAGGTCTGTAGAACTCCTAGGAACCAGTGAAGACAGAGTAATATCACGTAGCGTTGATTAAAAATGTTCTCATGTTACAATAATTCACCCCGTGTCATCGTCCTGAACTTCTGTTGGAAGTGTGTATTCCGTGTCCGTTTTCAAATGCGAGCTGAATACTCTCGTAAGGACGGAACCGTCTGCCCGTAATAGTGATGTGATGAAGGATTGAGGCTGCAACACATTCAACCTGGAAAAAAAAAACTTCTCTTGTTGGGTAATTCCAAATGTCTTTGGATGGATAAATATAAAAAAAAAAAAAAATAAGAAACAGAGGAACTCTGCTATTAGCTCTCGACCGGATGTCACGTGGACATCGTTTACTAAATATTTCATTTCAGTAATTATGGTGCGGATAAATTAGCCAGGAGTTATGAGTTGGTTCATGCGTCTTCAGCTCAAGGCTAACCCTAACAAATTATTACCCATAATATGTGCGTACCGGTATGAGTGTTGGTGCTTTTATGGGTTATCCCTAATTTCGTCGTCCCATAGAGATCCGGGCGATAAAATCATCTCTGAACTGCTTTAATTTAGTCCCGGAATTTGATTCTCACAGTTATGTGTGTGTATGTGATTATGTCGGTAGCATTTCAAATGGTCTGATTGAAAAGGGATATCCAGGAGCGTCAAGGTCGTTTGATGAAATTTCCGGATGAGAAATTCTAAGAAATTTAATAACCGGTTGAAATGGTATCCCTGGTGTCTAATTTTGGAAAGGTTGCCCACTTTACATTCGCAGGAGCTATGGAAATTATTTTCGTAAATACCGACAATTCTTTCGATAAACATGTGAAATATCAACATGATGTTCCGATTTTTTTTATGCTCTGTCCACATATCGTTCTAGATGATTATTTTTTATTTTTATAAACAAACACTGTATTGTGGAACCCCCCAGTCACTTCGAGTAATTTTAGCCTTTAATTAAAAGAACCCAGACAGTCGGTTATTTATAAAGTCAGGATAATTAGAATTTTAACTGTTCTGTGAAGGCCTTGTACGTGTCGACATTGATGACAATGTACAGGGTATTTATCCTATAATTAGGGTTTATACTGTTTGTATCCTTTACTTATAGTTAGGATTAAATCAAACCTTTCCTACTCGTATTGTAACACTGACAAGATAATCGAAATAGTCTAGTCAATGTCAAGGTGGGAGAATGAGTTTTGAGAAATGCTGACGAACTTGCGCAGGATTTTGTACCAGATTACTACAACACAAGGTCCCATCTTTGAGATAGTAAAAGGTTCTCGTTGATATGACTTAGGATAGTAGTATTGGTTTAAGTTATACTGATCAAGAAACTGTCATAATCTTCGCCGAACATTTAATTCAAAATCTGTTCTCTCAAAATCTTGACCCTTATCCTGTTAGCAATTAACAAATCAATGCCTTCAAAAGAAACTGCAATCTGTGCTTTTATCGATAGTGACTGAGTCCTTGACAACACGTCCTACGAGGCTATTAGGCAGGTTATGATTAGGAAAGAAATCACACCTTTCATTATAAACTATAGGCAGATATGTATTTACCATTATGAGAAGCAGAAGGATACAATAAGACGATGCCCACAAGGGGGTGTGCTCTCCTCTCTGCACTGCACTTCGGTCATAGACGAAGGAACAGATTAAAAGGTTACGTAAGCGATGTTGTCATTATATCTGAATTGATGCAAAATGACCTTAACATAGCTTCGGGGTGGTGGAAAACTAAGAGAATGTCTATAAATCTCGGAAAAACAGTCTGAGTACCCTTTTCCAGGAAAAAGAGATAGAATTTCAGACTAGTGTCACTGTAAAACAGCTCCATTCATCTTGGAGTATTCAAAACACTGACAAAACGCTTACTAAAAGGCGAATATAGCAATATTCCTGTGCCGATGTTCCTACGACAAAATCTGAGCACTGAAACCCAAGTTGATTTATTGGGCGTACAATGTCATAATCTAACCAATGATAACATATGGATCATTAGTATGGTGGCCAGAAACGCTTTAAATTAAAAGGCAGGAACAACTTAAAAAACTTTATTTTATAGTCTGCATGGATGTCACCGGGGCGATAAAAACGAACAAAGTTTAACCGACTTCGATTCTCCAGAAGTTTCGAAGTTTTTATACATACTTCGGTATGTTTTTATACATACAGGTAACCACCAAGAAGCACTTGGAAAGTCATCAACAACATTTCAAGCAGAAGTACATATTATTGAACTATGTGGACGAGAGTGCCTGGAGAGAAGAAGTGGAGTCCACAATCGTCTTTTCCTTTAATTCCTATATGATAGGGTCTAGACTGATCTGGGACTATCTAGATCTTATACTCATGAACAAAGTTAAAACATGGATTCCAGGATATAAAGGTTTCGAATGTAATTGTATTGACTGCCTGTCGTGGTGAGGAGCTTATAGGCATTTTAGTAGTTCTGATTCCTATCTTTACGTACCACCTAACAGTGGTCACTGCAATATAACACAATCGGATAGGCACGCTGTGCTAACCTTTAGCGCCTGAGACAAATGAAAAAGTTCATCAACCTCAACAAAGATTACCTCCTGGATGAATCATACGGTTACAGAAGATATTGTTGGTCATAGTGCACATTAAGGCGCATAGTATATAGTAAGTAGGAAGAAGTAGTAGCTTCAGCTCAAGCCTTCTTAGCACTTTAGCCCCATTTTAAAAGCACAAGTCATGTGACCTGTGATAAACCTTAGAGAAGAGATTTTGAGTCATCTGTAAAAATTATTGTTTCATGTTCCTTTCTCATTTCACCTTTTTCCCAGTCCACCCTAGTGATAAGAAACCTACCGTGAACTGTTTCCCAATTTTCAGTTTCGGTATGGTGTAGTCAGTTAGAGAGCAATTTAGGTTTTCGTGCTAGAAAGCATACTGTACTGTTGCTTTCTAGCACGAAAACTACAATTTGCTTGGTTTGACACTAAATCGGCAACTAGTACTTCATGTATTTACCTTATCCAAAGCATCTTCCACAATCTCACTGAGAACTGATGGAAACATCATCCACGTATGCGACTACCTTGAGCCTATATAAGAGGAGAGATAACCTCCCTGAAGTGTTTCTCTGAATGGTCACTAACAATGGTTAATAAACTTCTCCTTGCCCAGTTGGAATAGAGTTTAGAGATTCGGGAAGTTATTTAAGCCCACATGGCCAAACTAACTGACATATGAGATTTTATCAAATTCGTTTGAGCGTTTTCGAGAAAAACCAATTTTAATTGGAATAAAAATTTCAATTCGACCTCTAGGGTAGGGATCATCCCACAGACCCCAGATATAAAGTTTGAAGCAAATCCGTCTAGCCGTTTAGCGTTCAGTCAAATATACAGAGAGACAAACATCCGGACAGACAGATATCCAGGCAGCAGCCCAGGATCTTCTGACTTAGACTGTCGAAGAGCGAAAATCCGAAATAGTACTTCGTCGACAATATTCGCAAGGCAGGAATATGGATGTGTGGTAACTATCCTCCGCAAGAGGTGATGAGGGAAAAAATAGACGGATTTATGTGGGTAAAAGTTAGAGGCGTATGTATATATGTACATATGTATCTACGCCCTACCTAGCTGGCCACACTCAAAATATAACGAGATGTTAAACAAAATAGTTAGATTAGCAAGGAGACAACATCCTGTAATTATCTCCGGAAATTTTAACGCGTGGGCTATGGACTGCGGTAGCAGATCGACAAATTTTAGAGGTCAGACCTTATTACAAGCCTTTTCATGCCTTGGTTCGCCGATTAGAAAAGTTAAAAGGCACGTAGGCGAGCACTATACTTATAGCAAAAGAGATACTTATCCCAATAAACACCAAAGATCGATAGGTATTTTGACGAAGAAGTCCTTTGTAAAATGATGCTTGATAAAGAGTTTGAGGCAAGCCCAGCAGAGGACAATGTACTATGCTTCAAAACCTACGTCAAAGAGGAGTGCGATGCGTCAATGCCAAGAAGAATATGAACAAATAACAGAAGCCCAGTCTTTTGGTGGAGCAATCATATTGCAGATCTTCGAGCAAAGTATCTTCGAGCCAGAAGAAAAAGCCAGTGGTCGCTCAGAAAGCCAGGACAGCTGAAAAACGAACTTCGCGACGAAATAAGAAGAGCAGATAAGAGAGCAAGTTTCAGGTTTCTATTGGACAAGGCTGACGCAATGGGGCTCGGCGTACAGGGTAGTAATGACAAAAATTAAGGGTCGCAAGGCGCCACAAGAGAAATGCCTTGAACTACTCAAGAAAATCGCCACAACGCGGTTCCCAAATGACACAATACGGCAAGTGCAACGTAATTATGAAGTATCGACGACACCCGTAATCACAGTAGAAGAAATACTGAACGCTTACAAAAATATCGGCAGAAAAAAATGCCTAAGGCCAGATGGGGTGTCCAACAAAGCCCTTAAAGCAGCGGTAAGATGTAACCCTGCAATATTCGCGAAAAAAACAATGCAGCTATGTATAGAAAATGGTACCATTGCCCAATCTGTCTGCTTAATACAATGGGGAGATACTTGAACGCCTAATATTCAGATTACTCTTGGTCACTGAATCGGAGGAGGGTCTTTTGGACCAACAATATGAATTCCGTAAAGCGCGAAGCAAGGTGGTGTTAATGGCCAATAGATAGAGGGTTCCCGCTGGATTCGAGGACGTAAAAAATATTGCGGAGTGATTACACTTGATGTAAGAAACGGTGCATTCAAGGTGGGGAGTTAAACAATACATTTCGAAAGATGCATTAAATACATCGGCGTTATAATAGACGACAGAATAAGCTTTGGTAAACATTTGGAGTACATATCAAAGAAAGCATCAAATGCATAGTCAGCGCTCTCCAGAATGCCGCTGGATGTTTGGGCCCAAGAATCTCCAGGAGAATACTACTATCTAGAGTAGTGAGCTCAACAATGCTCTACGGATTCTCAGTTTAGTTGGAGGCACTACAAATTAAACAAAATCGGCTGCGGATAAACAGATCTATAAGTACACTAATAGCACAATTTCGGATGAAGCGGCGTATGTTATCGCGGGTATGATCCCCATAGGTATACTGGCTGATAAAGATAAAAAAAATTCGAGATGGAAGGACGGAGTACATGGATCTTAAGGAACTAGGAAGACAGTGTGGTAGCAAAAACGGGACACCACACATAACGGAAGGTGGACAGACGGGTTAATCTCTAGGACTGAACCATGGATAAATAGAATTCATGGGGAGGTTAACTAATAATTGACGCAGTTTTTATCAGGCCATGGCGGTTATCGCTGACACCTCCATCGCTTTAAACTCGACGACTCGCCAGAATACTCAGTTTACCCTCGATGCGATGAAGACCCGGAACACTCTGCTTTTAACTGCCCAAGGTTCCTTGAGGAAAGACAGAGAACAGGAGGTGAATAAAATGTCACATTAGATGCTCTAAATATAATACAGGAGATGTCGAAATCGGTGTGTAATTGGGAAGCAGTTTGCACAGTATTGACCCGAATACAAATCGAGCTCAAACATACAGAAAAGCAGAGAAGAATACTACATCCATAGACAATGTCGGCCATTTAATATGGTAAACCCACACCGCGAAGTCATATCAAAAGGTGGTCCCGCGGAGCGAGAGTCTGAGCTAGCGGAGGTTAGGTTAAAAAAAGACATCCGCACAGACAGACAGACGGAATTGGTGAACCCACTTTTTTGGACTCTCAATCATAGTAATGTCAAGTTTGATTAAAATTTCAAGTTCGAAATTTTTCACGAAACTAATACTTGCCCTATAGGTATAGGTTCAAGTAAAAAATAAAATACGTACATATGTTTATGTACCTATGTAGAAAGCAAAAATTTCCAAAAAAAATTTCGAAACTAAAATTTCGAAACCAAAATCTAAAAATGAAAATCTAGTTTCAATAGATTTAATGGATTTCAAATGCAAAGTGTCAAGAGCAACACTAAAACCAGGTTTTATCCTACCATCTCTATGAAGACAAAAGCTGCTCAGACCTTATGAACAAAAGAGACGAAAAGAACACCAGTTTTTTAATAGATCAAGAAAGAACATGAGACGCGCAAGGAATGAATCTAGCAGAACAGTCGGACGATGATAGCCACAACTTCCGTCCACCTGACCAAAACGAAGATTATAACAATACCTTTTTAAGTTTAATCCAACAAGGATTCTGCACCTGACTGCTTACTAACCGAACAATATATTTAAGATAAATGTAGGTGAAGCTGTCATTATCCTCAACCCTTCCCCTCCTTTGAAGAAAGTTTGCACCATTTAGATTTGACTTAACAAAGATATTTAACTTTGAATTTATAGTCCGATTAAAAAACAGGACATCGCTGTAATCTTGTTTTTCACTGAAAAATTTTGTGTGCAGTTTAAAATCTGTATATAATAATAAGAAGGGAGCTTATCCCCTCTGTACAGATGCTAATAAAAATATCGCATAGCCCAATAAATAGGCAAGTCTTCCTTTTCGATTTGACTCTACTTTCGTTCTGAATCCTTTAGTTTACAGAAGCCTAGTTCAGTTCAGCACGCTGTGTTAGGTAACATATTGTCCAACAAAGTAAGTACCTTACCGTGGTGTAGGGACTTAGTGCAGTCAAAGACTTTCGGGACTCAATTCCTCAGAAGACCTACTCTAACCTAAAATGTGTTGAAATTCTTGTTGTAACCTCGGTCCTTGTGGCACAGCCTTTGAGCTAAGTGTGCACTTTTTTAAAAAACCGCGGAATAAAACAGAAGTGTTTTTTGTTAAAAAGCGCTTATCATCATTTTCATGGTCCTTCGAGCCGGGTTGTCGAATCGTTTCTGGGTTTCTGGAAGAACTACCGAGGTATGTAGTTATCTAGGAACTAGTAACTACACATTTGATATTTCGATTCTCTAAGGTTTTTAAGAAAATGGGTTTACGACCTACGGAAATTCTCCTTCACTGTACAAGTAAATAAGAGAGCTAAATTCTGTTGGGGTGTCCTGAGAGGATTTATGCCACAGTACATAGTTGATTTGGGACAGGGAGCTTCAATAGAATGTACTTGTTCCGAGCATTTTTACAGCCCACGTCCTATACTACAAAACCTACACTGAAATTCTGGCTACGCCCAAGCTGTTGTTTATTTTATTTACCGACCGATCATCGCCCTGTTAGCATACTTGAATAAATTGAGTCTTATAATTAAGTTCGTTATTTTTTACCAAATTCTTTTCAATCAAGTGCCATCAAGGAACAACTCACCATTCAATGGACACTTAAAGACATTTTCTCTAAACCACATAGAGCGGGAGTTGGAGAAAACTTTAAAGTTTTTGTATTTTTCCTGCACACATACTCGTATTGACAAATAGGAAATCCTTCCCTAAAATCCTACCAACACCGGGTGCATCAGCCCAATGGAAATCAAATTTACCACTATATTGTTTGAGATATAATTTGGATTATTTCTGTATTCGCTGGAGAGATTTTTACTCAATAAGGGATGAGGGAGCATAAGAGAGTTGGGGTTAGGAAGAGAATAGAGCGAAACAGGCGCGCTAGCTAGAGAAGTGAAATTTTCCATAGCATTTGAGAAGAGAAGAGAGTTTCGATGAAGCTTTTATTTGTATCTCAGAGCATTCGAAATATATTTAGAATACTTTACGGTTCTCTTAGTTGCGGTAGGCCTATACTTTTTTGAATTATAACGTAAACAAAAATTATTGAATGCGCTTCGCTTTTCAGTGGTCCAAGTTATTAATGTACAAATTTTATTAACATTTTTGTATAAGGTATGCAGTTCTAGTCATATTTTTGTTGGTCGGATATATGCGACTAAAAACACATGAAAGGAAGATTTCCGTCATAGTTTTTTGGGTATAAATATAGTGTGAGAAAGGATGTAAGATGAAAACCCTACAGATGCTGGTTTGTTGGTAAAATCCGCACTACGTCTTAAAGTCTTATACATTCCGTAAAGGTTTGTGTATCAACTTTTGTATAAGAGTTCATTTCTCTTACAACATGATGCTATATCCTTTTGTAAGAGAGCGGAAAGCTTTTTGAGAAAATATCTCTGAAAATCAAAATCTCTACAAGTACTATAGACTTTCATTGAAAACATTTGCGACTCTATTCGTTGAGAGCGAAATTTTAGTCAGTTATCGTTATCGATGAATAATAACGGCCACATTTTACCGTCTACATTATTTTAAATGAACATGACCTTCTGGGAAATATGTGAGTTGCAGAAGGAATTTTAGGTAAGAACTTTTCAAAATTTAATATTTATTTTTGAACTATATCTTGGTAGCACCTTTGAAGAAGTTTAAGCCAACTCCATTATCTGCTACATAATAAAGACTTTCATTCCGTAGGACGTAGATCTAGGCGATTCATGTTCATACTCCCATCAAGTCCGACTAGATTTGTTAGCAAATTTGTAAAATACATTTCTGGCTGAGAGAATTTAACCATGCCTCAACATGAATGGAACCTCAACATCGTTTGCCCGATCCACAAGATAGGAGACCTTCTAAACTGCATCAACATTAGAGGCATTAGTCTCCTTAACATTAACATTGTATACAAGATCTTGTCGTTCTTACTGTGTGAGCGCCTGAAACTATTGGTCAAAGAGCTCATTTGCCCCTGTCAGAGCAGTTTTAAGCCCGATAAGTCAACAAGCTTCCAAATATTCGCACTACCGCAGATCCTGTAGAAAATCCTATCAGTCCAGATCGATACTCACCATCTTATTATCGATTTTAAAGGCCGCTTATGACAGAATTTATAGAGATGAGCTATACAGAGCCCTGTCTAGTTTTGGCATCCCTGCCAAACTCGTCAGATTGTGCAGAATGACATAAGGAGAAAGCTCGGTGCTCCATAAAAGTCAGAAACCCAAAACCTTTGATGTCAAAAAAAGATTCAGACAGGGTGATGCGTTGTCATGTTACTTTTTCAACATCATACTTGAGAAAATTGTGTGAAATTCACTAGCTAACACCAGAGCCACAATTTTCCAAAAGTCTGTGCAATTACTTGCATACGCTGATGACATTGACATCATCGGCAGAACACAACGAGCTGTCACTGGGTTTAGTTATGAATGAGGGCAAAACCAAGTATATGCTGTTAGCAAGAAGGGACACATAACTAGATCGCTATAACTTTGAGGTAATAAAAGACTTTGTCTACCTCGGCTCCGCTATAAACTTGGAGTGCGCAACTGGAGGCAGTTTCCCAAAGATCGAGCTAACTGGCTCGAGAGAGGCTTAACGATTGAGGCCCAGGTCCACCTCGGACTGTAACGCCACCCAAGAAACAAAGACTGATATTACTCTCTAAAGAAATAAATTCACAGCTTCTTCATTTTCTTCTCATTGGCTGCCACGCTGCCTGTCTGTACTGCTCTTTCATAATTCTTGTCACAGTATCGCTAACTGCTAGGAGGCTTAGGCTCTTCACTGCTCATCATCTGTAGTTGTCTGGGGTTAAGTTCTTTCCCAATTCGTTTACCAGCCGTTCTATGTAAAATCGTGAGCAGTGGAACATGATGTGTTTCGTATCCTCCACTGTTTCCGTGCACGTTGGACAATAAATGTTGCGGTCGTGTCCAAACCTATGCAGGTAGGCTCTGAAGCATCCATGACTATTAAGCAGCTTCCTGTTAATCCATGCGCCTATTTTGGGGATAAATCCCTGCGCCCACCTGACTTTGTCAAAGTGACACCATCTCTCCTTCCATTCCAGATGGTGTTGGACTCCAGGCTTGTCCTTGTTGGTACTTCAGTATGACTTCGACTCGTCGCTGTTGCCGTTGTCCAGCTGGCACATTATTTCTATTGCACTTCCATAGCAAGAAGGTACCTTACCAGTCACTACACATGCCGCGTCGTAGGAAGTTGTCCGGAAGGCGTTGCATACTCTCAGTGCATTGGTTCTGGAAGCTGTCTCAGTCTTCTTTCTGTATGACTTCGTCTTCATGACACCAGCCCATATTTGGAAGCCGTCGAGTATCATTGATGTGGCAACTCTCGCTAAGAGTAATATGTATCTTCTTATGTTTCGATCTCCCGATATTTAGCACAATCCTTGCCAGTGCAACCGTTGTTTTTGCTGCCTTTTCAGCTCCATGCTGCAGGTGCTAATTGTAAGTTAGTCTTGCATCTAGGGTAATGCCAGGGTACTTCAGCTCTGATTTGGAAACTACGACATGATTGCCCATGGTTACTCTCTATAGTCTGCATGACTCCCCTACTAGTGATTAGCACTACTTTGGTCTTTTCTGCTGCAAGTTGTAGACCCATGCGTACCAGCCAATCCTAAACTATCCTGATAGCTTCATAGCAGTCATTCTCCAATTTCTCAAGAAGTTTGTTCACTACAAGTATTGCCTCATCATAATATGGAGCCTTGAGAGACGGCGCCTCAGACGGTATACTGCCTCATTCCATCGTCGGTGTCGTAGAGCCGTATCTAAAATAGTTATTATCTTCCGCAGGTATTCTGGTACTCTCTTAGGAGTAAGTGTTCAGAGGATGTTTCTCCAGTTTGCGATGTTGAATGCGTTCTTGACATCCAGCGTAATGATTGCGCAGTACTCTTTACCCCCGCCCTTCTTTCGTCTTCCTTCTATGGCTTTTTGGCAGTATTCACGACTTCGTCGATAACGTAGATCATAGACCGTGTCTTGCGGAAACCATACTGGTGATATGCAAGGCGCATCGATTGCACTATTCAATCTGTCACTTATGATGCGCTCAAGTATTATACCTTCGTATGTAGATATGTACATATGTATATGTTGGACGACATCGGTAAGAACTTGGTGCGTATGAGCTGTAAAACATTAGAAGCAGCCGTCAATGAACCTAGAGATCTGGCAGAACGTCTGTACGTCTTTCCATCTTACTTCGAGACAATAGGAGATGTACTTTAAGGTTAGGTCTTGACGCTTATCATATCTCAAATGAACAACTGCACCACATAATGGGTCAGGAACTTAAAGGCACCGCCATTCAATGTCGAAAGTGGGAGTGGATCGGTGATAACCGTCGAAAGGGCGACAGTTCGATAGCAAAGCACTCAATGCAAAATAGTATTATTTGCTTTCATTTGACCATTATTTCTCGTTTCGTCCCTAAGTGTGCGAGGCGGGATGTTTACCTTGCAGTCGGCTTGCTATAGGTCAAGTGCCGAGCCTTTCCTAGCCAGTTCCTCAGCTCTTTGATTCCCTCGTATACTTTCATGACCAGGGATCCAGTAGAGTCTTACCTTATGCTGTGTTTCAAGAACCTTTAGCTCTTCTTTTTTTCTGTATCAGATAGCGCTTTTATCGTTGCCTTACTGTCGATGAAAAAGGAGATATCCTCACGCGGTATTGCCTTCATCGCCATCTTACTGCCAGCTATTGTCACTGCTAGGACCTCTACTTTGAAATCGCTATTATAGTTCCGGATTCTGACTGATTTAGATATGCCTAGTGCTCCTACTCCGATGTCCATGTCCCAATATAATTTTCTGTAACTTTTGAGCTTGGTATTTCCCTTCCTCTCTATTTGGATATATCTTGTACAAGGTCTTAAAATGTCAAGATAGGGTGTTATGTAGCCTGCTGTTGTTACATACCCTACATACTGCTGAAGGATTTTAATGCGGCCTGATGCGTTTGGCCTCCATCTGTCCGATTCACTTATCCTTAGCCGTGATAATAGCCTTATACATCGACAGGATAATTTTGGGACTTGGCGCTCACGTTTCTCCGACAATTCTATTGCACGAGTAGAAAGCTATCGTGGTTTTTTAATTCTTTCCTCGATATTTATTTTCCAATTTAATGTTTTGTTTAGTCGCAGGTATTTGGCGTTGCCAGAGATTTTGATGGGGATTCCTCCAACAAAGGGGGTTTAAAACTGTCAAAAGCAAACGCGATCTTCTTTGTTGGCCCGGCAAGGAGATATACATACAAGGTGGAGTCAAAGGAACTACTTGCAATTATTTGACCATTAGGGCTCACAGACATCGCTTCAATGAATGCTTCAATTATAGTGTTCACTCGCTGTGACATCTTCCCGGATGTCGCAGACTTTCACAACATCATTCAGTGCTTCAGTCGACGATAAAGTTTTTCTATTCCGGTGATCCTGTATTTAGATTATCGCCTTCATCGGAATGATTAAAACAACCTAGTTCGACTGGTTGGAGTTTAAATTCAAAAATTCAAATTTCCAGTTTGTTACATACATACATACATATGTACATTCCAGTTGTCTGATGAATCACTCAAATATAATTTTTTACAAAACTGTTATACAGATCCAATCCTGGAACGATTGTATCTCTTTCTTTAGCACTCTCTTCATTCCTCTATATATATTTACGTCTCTAATAAAACTAGAAGGTAATTCTAACATCGAAATCGAATCTGTAAATCCAAAGCTCTCTCCGGAGAAAAAGGATAACCTTAGTGTTATCGGTATTACGAAATAAAAATAATGAAAAAAAAATTCAACGAAGTAGGAAAAAGTATTCTTTGTAAAAGCGCCTTGCGTTATCACTAGATGCGTTTCGAACGCCATATAAAACGGTCAAAACGCAGCCGTATACTGAGTGAATTCTTTCAAATCATTTGAATTTACGCGAGTGTTGGGATTTGACCAAGTCATATCAGTTCAGTTTTAACCTATCTCAATCTTAAGTGACATAAACAAACTCAAATTCTCACATTTTCTTTTGATTTTGACAGTGACAGTTCGCTAAATGTGTAATTAGAACGTATGTTGTGAAATTTAACTGTCTGTACATTATGATGGTGACTACCAGTATGGATACTTGCCAGTAAAAACACAAATAAGGATATTCGAACAAGTTGCCTACGACATTTTATAAAAGTAAAAGAAAGGATTCGAAGTATTTATATGCGATTGCAGGCTTGTACCTGTAGTGTGAAATATTTTGTGTTCCTTAATTACTGTCTTACCAACGTATTTGCGTATAAGTAGTATAGGGTAGTCTTTTAATGTTGGCAAATGCAGTGCACGTTAATAAGAATCTTTGTCTAACTATAGAACTTGTTTTAATCTAGCTTAAGCTCTGATGATTCGCCGTGTTTTGAGTATCGGCGTAGACATATTTTTTAATGTCATTGGCGTATTACCTGGGGTTGAAAAAACACCGGCGACTTCAACAATAAAGACTCTGCAAAACTCTGGAACGTTAAAGAACACTTCGGCGCCTACTCCATCCTTTGACTCATCTATGAAAATGACAGAGATTTGTTGTAAAAAAGGACCGAGAGATTGTGTTTAATTCGAGATGGAAGCTAGAAAGCTGCGAAATGTCTAGGATTCCTTAAACGATGGTAGAAGTACCTTAATCTCTTTGATTTGGATAGAATGTTTGAGGCAAAGTTCCTCGGTGTCTACTATCTTCTCATCCGAATTTCTTTACCGTGTTGTGTCTTGACATAATAAGGGTAACCTCTTAAACCCTTGATCGCGTGAGATTAATAAAAAGAAAAAAAAAATACGTTTCCGACCTCTATTGGAAAGAGGTGGCTACAAATGCAAATATTTGGAGCGTTAGGCCCATGGGACCCTGGGCCCAGCTTCATTCGTGTTGTGCTTGTTATATTCTTTACACGAATGGAAGGGGCCTACTGTTTGATGCCGTTTCCGAAAGGCAATTTTTTATTTGAGAACTTTTTTCATGGCAGTTATACTCTCGGATGTTTGTCAGACGCTTGCGAGAGGTGTGACCGTGAAAGTAATTTCTTTAGGTGTTGTTTGGCGATCAAACCTCGAACCTCGCTCCATAGTCCAACGCAAGGCACAAAGGTGGCTGCTGTGTGAAAAATTCTCAGTCCATCAGTCTGTCACACCGTCACATTATAATTTGTTGCAATCCGAAATATTCGAGAGTCTAACAGAAAATGGCCTTAGATTGAGAGGAATGAAGCAGGCAACTTTATATTTCCTAGTAAACAGAACAACTTCTGCCGTGTTCGGTATGAAACTGAGACTGCAGCTAATAGTTCAGGATAGCGATGTACTGTAGGTGCCTATATATGTACATAAGACAACGGAGTCATCCGTATAAAGCAAACAGCTTTACATTTTGAGTCCTCAATTTTCAGAAGGCGTGCATTGTAAACTGTATTATACAAGTTCAGCGGTGAGAACTAATCTCCTTGAAGAATATGTGCACATATTGATAACTCTACTCCTGAGTATGTGCTCTAAAACACAACACAATGGTTCACATAATATTTTATTCTGATAAGGCATTGGTGATTGAATTGTTTTTAACATTATCAAAAGTTTCTTTTACATCAAGGAAAGCCACCAAGGTCAAGTAGCGATGTCTTAACATATTTTTCTATCTGGTAGGTACATATGTATATTTTTATTACTAGGAAGAAATGTAAGAATCTTTTAGTTTTAATTTTAAGTAAAAAAGAAGATACGCTTCAGGGTCCACCGTGTGTGAGATTCACACGTCACTTATGTGTAATAACCACCCTCAACACTTTCTTGATAGAGTTTCAAGTGGCGGGCAGACTTTTAGTAAGCTGTACTTTAGGTTCCATCTTATCGTTACAAAATGTACCATCCAATCCCAGAAATTTGAAGTCATTCATCTTAAATCCTTTGTCCCCTTATGGCTCTTAGCCCCTAAGAACAACGAACTTATAGCCTATGCCACTTTGTCTTCATTTATATAATGGAAATCATTTTGGAACCATATTCCAGTTGCCACTGTTGAACGCTTTTTATTAAACGCCAGGTAATAACTGCGTAGCATTTTACTTTAAAAATCCTTTCCATCTTGCTTAAAGAGTGACATTAGGATTGTTCATTACGAGTGCATACCCTATCTACGAGTATCACAAAATTTTGCATAGAAGTGTACTAAGTAACTAATCGTTTGTACAGTATATGTATATACTTTCAGGCGCAACAACAAAATTATTTCAGCTTAGACACCAACCGCTGTTAATCAAAATGCATATTTAACATAAATTCAATTTGAAAATAGTGGGCAAAAGCTTTTACTACGATCGTTCAGCTACATCTGCGAAGGTACACTGCATGGAGATTCTAAGGCCATCCTGGGCCTTAGAATAATGGACCATTCGCATAGAATAATGGACCAGCATGTAGATTGGGGTGAGATTTAAATAACGAAGTAATCGATGTAGATGTGAGATACAAAAACCCTTGGTTGGTTGGTTCAAACCCGCCCTCGATGAGGATGCACTTGGACCAGAAGAAGAATTATGCTCCCGATGTGTATGGTGGATGGATCACCCTCTTTCTCTGGGAACCATTTAATCCTTTGTATGAAGGAGCTAATCTTAGCCGTGCAGACGTTGTTGAGATCATTCAGATCATTGAAGAGGTATTCACAGTGTAGCCTTTCTGATGTTGGCGAGTGCAGGACACGTGCGTAGGAGGTAACTAATAGTCTCGTCTTCCTCTTTCGTCCCTACAGCTTCTACAGAAGTTGTTGCAGGGAATGCCCAATCTTTGAGCATGTCTTTCTATAGCAAAGTGTTCGGAGAATGTATTAAATATTTTGGAGAGGGTTTCTCTCTTATGTATTAGGAGTCTGATGGACCTACTTTTATTTAAAGTCGGGCAGAGCAGCCTAGCCATATGCCATTGCTCGAGTTGATGCCAATGATTGGCCTCACTCACCGCATCGGCATTGGTAAGGTCGACAGAGAAGCCTCGTCTAGCCAGTTCGTCAGTCTTACATATCACTGGTATGTTACAGTGACCCCTGGTATCCAGCAAACGATAAGGTTGTACTGTCCATATACCTTGTTAAGATATATGCGGCAGTCTTTTACTGCCTTGCATCTCGTTGTGCTAGATACAAGGGATTTGATGGCTGCCTGACGGTCAATGTACATACATACCTATGTATATGCATGACAATATCCGATGCTGTCACTGCATTAACGTCCAGCCAGTCAGCTGCTTGACGAATGACAGTGACTTCGGCTTGAAAACGCTACAATAGTTTGAAACGTTAATAGAGACGGGGATATCCAGGTCTTCTGAGAAGACTCCAGCACCGACTCCTTCCTCGGTTTTGGACCCATTCGTAAAAATTGATAGTGATTCTTGGTACAGGATACAGTCCATATTGAAATTGTCAATACGTAGTCACGTAGTCTAGGGGATTAAGACGTATTGTCAATACTCTGACAAAAACTGCGCCATAATCTACGTTTGGCTTTCCAAACTTCTGCTTTGAAATTATTCTGGTTTTCTGGGACCGAGATGCGGACTGAGGCGGTTGTGGCCGGTATGGAGGGAGCTACAGCGTTAGTGCGGAAAAGACCCTCATCTCTACTTCTTTAAGACCGCCTGATCTTAAAGCCTTTAGCTTGGAGTAAAGGGAGAGACTCAGTGGTTAGCGAGGCAACCAGCGAGCGGCCCGGTTTTTTCGCTTCTTCCGGCTTTTTTAGAGCTCGGTGTTTCTTTGATAAACCGAGGTCCAAGTTTTAATATGTCAGAAGACCTTGCATTGTGGCAGGCTCGTAGGGTTCAGTTGTAATCCAGATTCTTACTTTCGGGCTGTAGGGGACATGACTACAGTCCACTGTTTTAAGCTTGGCACCTGGCCAGATTTCACCTTTACCGAATTTTGGTCATCACAGGCTATTAGCTTTACATAGCCCTAGTTTGAATGGGTGGTAATTCACTGGAAAGGCGGTTCATCACACTGGCTTCAATGAGCCTCCATTTCTCATAGGAGATCCTTCTTTCATCGTCAGACAGATCCATTATCGCGACGACACGGGGCTATTTTTAACCGTCTCTAAAAAGGTTTTGGAGCTCGTTGAGTTCTTCGTCTTCTTCGAGGCGTTGGACCTCTCGTCTGTGGATCTGCGATGGATTGGCTCCCACCTCCGACTCGATGAGTCCTTAGGTTAGGGCTACTCTTTCGATGAGAGGGATTAGCTCCTTGGGTGGTGGTGGAAAGGAGGGTTGATGTGTGTCGCGGTTGGGGTGGTGGCTTATGCAAAGGCTGAGGAACGAGTCGTTCCAAGCAAACATGTCGATGAGGAATACGACTCTGTCTTTTGTGTTAAATGTGAAGGAATCCAGAGATTTCATCGCGGTCTGATTGTCTGTAAAAAATGAGGATTTCTCGATTGGATATCACATTAAACTTCAGCCCCGATAAGGCATCCTTTACCGCTGGCCGTGATCTCCGCCTGGAAGAAGCTACCGTGGTTGGGAAGGCGGAAAGGGATACTTATATTAAGATAGTTGGAGAATCCGATTCTGTCTTTGATCCGTCCGTAAAGAAACATATGGATACTGTGTTTTGATGCGAAAAGATACTACTCCTAATCATCTATTGAGGGGATACGCGTTTCAAAGTTCTTGTCGTCGAGAAATTGTGGAAGAACGTAGTCGGAGTCTTGCGGAAGGAATTCAATGTGAGTGTCCAGTAATTAGATTAGACAACAAAGA
The DNA here is from genome assembly GCA_905220385.1 of Xylota sylvarum. NCBI lineage: Eukaryota > Metazoa > Arthropoda > Insecta > Diptera > Syrphidae > Xylota > Xylota sylvarum. The sequence goes on along the minus strand of LR999958.1, from coordinate 62,244,879 downwards.
AATAGCCATGAAACGAGGCTACTATAGATATGTTAAGGTGGCAAATGGAACTAAATATCCAGAGCCGCTGTTGGGGTGGTTTTTAATGTTCCACCGATGCATATGGAGGCCGACCTTTGTACTCAGCAAAGGTGAGATAGGTGACAGGCTTTCTCCAAGGCTTTCCACTAGACATGATGGAAGATACATAGAGCCAATACGTAGTTCATGGCTGTAGTCCCCATTTATTTCCTATTGTTATCTTAGAGCAGTATAGGGCTGTAGTGACTTTCTTTACATGCTCCAAGATATTGGGTTCCAGCTAAATTTCTTATCGAACATGAGACCCGAATATTTTGCTTTATCAACAAGTGTCAAGCTGATGCCACATAATTGTGGAGGGTAGAAGTCCGGAAGTGCAGCGAACACGTTCGCCATCCGACTTAGAATATAACTTTTTCGCAGTCCATTCTGGCCGCTCCTCGATCCTCGATCAACTAAGCTTGATAATGGCACTACATCCTATCAAAACTTAAATTTGATCATAGGTTGTGAACAATTTATCATGCCTACAATAAGTGCGTCCCAATCTGAATGCAAGGTGGGGACTTCGACCTGAGTATCTTTTTCCGTCTTCTAGATCATAGTAGCATTTTTCAGGCAGAAACTATGGGGATTACGGATATGTCTTGGTTTTAAAGTACAATGCAGTATCTATCAGATATACTAAATTTTTACTGATAGTCAATCGCCTATTGAATCCCTGGTATGGATGGTAGGAGTTGGTGGGCAGTAGATAGTTTATTGTAACGTGTGCCTTCAAAGGTTGGTAAATGTCTGCCAAGGCTTAAACTGTCAGTATAGTTCGACTCTATTTATCTTTGGGGACTAGCACATCATCAACAACATTGTGTATTATGCTGCTGCTCCTACTTCCGGGAGTTGAAATACTTAAACATAATGGCATGGATTCCAATAGTCCTGCCTGATAAGTAGGACCCTAAATAATTGTCACGCATTAAACAGAAATGAATAAAAATATTTGCAAACACTTTATAGTAGAAATAATAAAAACAAAAATTCTTACGAAACATATTTCATAAAACGAATCCATAACTCAAGACGTGTGTCACCTTAAACCCCGACACAAATATCCCGAAAAACAGGGTCATTAACGCCTCCGCCTCAGCATTCCTTTTAGCCAATAAAGGCATTCTTAAGTGCATCAAGCTACCGCCAGCGTAAGCCACTTTAAATATTCAGGACACAGGTAAACATTTTATGTGCCATAAAGTTCATAACGGTTAAGGTGTAAGAACATAGTCGATTACTACAAAGATCAGGATCCAGTTAGGGTTACCGAACTACGCCTTGTGACATATGTAATTTATGAAAAAAAAAAGATCCCGCGGTGGTTTATTCGTTTGCGTCTTTCATGTACTGAGCCCGCTTGAGGTGAAAAGTACAAAATTGCTTGAGAATCTTCGTTGTATCTTAAGTGAGATGAAATGTGTACACAAGTTGTACTTAAGTATTCAAATGAGATGCCGCCGGTTGGATGGTACCAATTGTCTTTTGTCGACAATCGTGTTTAGTACTCTTGTACATCTGCCTGACTACGTCATCTTGCATGCATAGCAATATCTTTAGATGTGGTTATGAATCAGCTTCCTCGTTACACTGAAATGAGATTCATTTGAGAATCTTAAAGATAGTCGGCAAGAATGTGGCGCGGGATTTTTAATTCGTTTACCTACTCCTGCTAGTTTATCTTAGTACGTGTTACTAACTTAATCATTGCGTTGAATATTTAGCGCATGACCAGGGATACGTACTGCTTGGGAAAAAAAATAATCTTCGAAATCTGCAGTCTACACATCTGCATCATCTTGAATATTACGATAAGATTGCCAACATTTTTAGTATCTATAGCTACTATCCTAGACTGTGAAAGATATTTAAATAAACGCGCACAAGATCTCTTCCATTTTCTTAATAATAATTGCACTACAATTTATGTGAAGATTGTATCCTTTAATGACTCCAAACAAAACGCTCGTAACCAGGGCATACGTTTCCTTTTAGATAAATCATTATGCCGACATTAACCCTCTTCAACAAGTAGGGAGTTACTCTATAACGAAGGGTATAAAGGTCGGGATGAAATGAAAGAAAAATCCTTTCATAATGACTTTTCGTTTATAACTACATTTTAGGGTTTTTGGGAGATTATCTCTAGCTTGCCACATAATTTGGAAATTTATTTTTTTTTCTTTTTTTTTCAGAAGGACAAATCTTTAAGTGTTGTCGCTTGGATGAATAATTATTAGATAAATTTGAATAGTTGCGGAAAATTTTAATGCAAGTTAATAAGGCATTTTTCAAGATTTACGGAAAAATATTAAATATATAGAAAGAAAATAGGAATGCATTTTTAAACAACTATTGCATCGTACATTCGGACCTGCCTCAGATTTTTAACAACAAAGCCGCAGTTTTTAATAAAAAGGAAAAAAACTAATAAATTACAACTAATCACTCCATAATCACTTTGCCTTTTTTCTGTTTAACATGTTGTTTCATACTGCTCCAGGTTGTGTTTTGTGCTGCTCCCTATCATAGAAAAACCACCTAGTTACGAAGCAACAACGAGCCTCGAATAAGGATGATGTTGACGACCCCTCTATGCCTAATATGAGCTCATGCCTCCATAGAGGACAAAGACGACGCCATTAAAGAATGTTTCTATGAGCTCCACGACAAAACATATGAGCAATGTCCTAAGTATAAGCGTGCCAGACGATTTTAACGCCAAGGTAGCTAACGAGCACATCTTTGGTAGGACAGTTGGGAAGGACAGCCTACATGATACCACGTCTGGCAACGCACTTAGACTTATTGACTTCGCTGTGGGGCGAAACGTCACTATAGCAAGCACACAGTTTCCTCATCTCAATATTCACGAAGGGACATGGCGGCCTCCTGATCATGAAACTGTCAACCAAATTGATCAGATACCAGTATTCGCGATGTCCGAACCTTTCCGAGCAGTTAACATGAACTACTACCTTGTTGCAGCCAAGGTACGAATCCGGATATCCCAAGTGCCACAACAAAGAAGAACTACTGTGAGAAGATACGAAGTCAAAAAGCTGCTATCGCTATAAACCGCCAGAACTTATGTCGAAGGCGTGTTCAGAAATCTCTCAACAACTCCTATAATTATATAATACAGCAATATCCAAGCCTAAATCCAAGAAGGCTGCTGAAAATTACCTGACAGAGAGCATACACCAACTCATTTCTAAGATTTGGTCAGGTGAGTGCTTGCCCGATATATGCAATCTCAGCACCGTTTGCCCGATCCACAATAAAGGAGAGCTCTCAATTGCGTCAGTTACAGAGGTATCAGCCTCCACAACATCGCGTACAAGATCCTATCTGCCATCCTATGTGAACGTCTGAAACCCTTCGTCAACAACCTGATTGGGCCCTATCAGTGTGGTTCAAGACCAGAAAAGTCCACAATCGATCATATTCTGAAAACACCCAAGAAGTCGAAATCCATACCCACCATCGTTTCATCGATTTTAAGGCCGTATATGACAGGATCTATAGACACGAGCTATACAGAGCCATGCCTAGTTTTGACTTCTCTGGTAACTCGTCGGTTGAGCAGAATGAAGACGGAGAACTGCACCATCACGGTCAGTAACAATCACGAGACCTTTGACATTTTCCCACTCCCCTGGACTATACCATATGGTTTAGTGAAAGAAACGACACCATTGATGGAGATCTGGGATACAGTTGTCAGCAACAATAATGTAGAAACTCCGGAGAATGGAATGTCAGAGGTAACAGTGAAAATAAGCTAAAGACAGCAACAGAATATACAACGCATGGAATATAAACTGTACTTACTCTTTAAATTTATGTATCTTCTCCCTCAGTTCCGACGGCTGCAGTCTGAACACAAATCTGACCTTCTGATCCTCCCTCAGCAGATAAATAAAAACATGCGCTGAATCTTAGACCATCTGTATCGTTGGCTACAACCATAAAATCAAAGTAACCCTTCATACCCTTTTGTGGGTCGAAGTTCAGTTGAACATCACCAGTCTCACGATCGACCAAAAATGGAAACTTTTCAACATTCTCCAAACCCTCGGAGAGAGTCTGCCTTATCTCACCCACTTGGTAGTACGAAATGATAGCATTTTTCCCATCATCGGGATCATTAGCATCGACTTTCATGAACTTCGTTCCGAAGTCAGCTGTGGTCGTAAATCCACCGGTGAATATTCTCGATCTAAATTTCGGTGGATTGTCATTAATATCCAAGACACGAACCAGCACACGCACAACCGTACTATCGGACAAAGGATCTTCGACTGCTGAAAACGGCTCATTTTCATCGGATGTAAATTCAGCACTTTGTTGGGTTTTTGAGTATTGATCCTCTTTATTTGCACGACCTGCCAGTGGCATTATGTGAGGTGAATCGCTGCGGCGATTTGTAGCTTTTGATTCAGTTGGTCCGAATGAAGTTTCAACAAAGTTTTCCGTTGCCCGAATGTAGAGGGTATGATTGGCTGTCAATTCTCGATCTAGTTCCTTGTCGAGTGTTAAAATGTGAGTCTCTGGATGGAGGGAAAAATAACAAAAATCGGGAAGTTTGAACGTTTGTGAGCCAGGTTCAGTGTGTTCTATGAAATAAGAAAGTTACTCCTCCTCCAACTATGAACTATCTATGGACTTGACTTACCTGTAAAGTTGACAACAATTTGATCGACTAAAAACTGTGGTTCATAATCGTTGACATTTCTTACGTAAATTGTAAGATCAAGATCTGTGCTTAAGGATGTTGGCACACCCTGATCATAGGCTTCAATACGAACCTGAAAATATATTCAAGACATTTCTGTAATTTTTTTTTCTTCAAAAGCCGGTTAGATTCTATAAAGACCTCATAAAGCCGTTGTTTCTCTCTATCAAGAGCACTCCTTAGATATATCGATCCACTATCTGGGTCGATTTCAAAGGTTTTATAACTTCCCATCGGATCAGGTTTAAGACGGTAACGCACCAAAGCATTTAAGCCGACATCATCATCCGTAGCTTGCACTTGCATAATCATAGCGTCAACAGTTGTATTCTGAAACATCGAATGGATACAATGTAAGCCCACCTTGTGTTATATTTCATCTTACCTCCGGTATTCGCAAGGTTGTGTTGTGGACTGGCGACACAAATATCGGTGCATGATCATTAAAATCGGATATACACACGTCTAGCGTTTTTTTGACTATATTTGGTGGCATTCCCAAGTCTCGGATCGTAATGACCAGGGAGAAATTACCATATCTGTTTTTTAGAGAAGTCCTTGCAAGAAGATGAGCTGTCCACGGATCAGTTTGTCGAAGTTCAAAGAGTCCTGAAAAATTATTTGAAATATATACTTCCATACATAGATGGTTCAACAGACGTTGTATGGCAGCGTGAAGTTACCTTCAGAGTTTCCTTTCGTTATTTTCATCTCCAAACGTTCGTTTGGTAAGTTAGGATCATCTGCGTCCTTACCGCGGATGGTGGTTATAACCTCGTTTAAATCATGATATTCTGTTATTAACACACATCCAGTCGGAAGCGTAACCTCTGGTGCAGAATCATTTTCGTCTAAGATGTTGATCCTGGGTTAAAAAAATTAAAAACATATCTTAGAAAAGGTGGTAGTAGGTAAATTGAAGCCCCCTCGAAGCCCCGTCTTAAAATATGTATTTGTTTTTCAATTTTACATCGATATAATGGGCGAGACAACTTCGCAGCCAAGTTAAAGTTAGGATCAAGATAGTACATGCTGAGCAATCCCTACGAATAACCTGCTATTGCACATATCGAAGAAGCTGTACTAATCCTCGGATGTAACGCTAAGAACATTGTACAGTCTAGGGAAGTACCGATATTATAAACAGTGATGACATATCTGGAAAAATGTCCTCTGCAGACTGTATAACGGCAAAGAAGACCAACACCGCGCTGTCAGACAGAATCAACCATTCAACATAGACGATGATAGTCACAATACCCGTCCACCTGATCAAAGCGAAGTAAGGATAGCAATATCCAAGTTTAAAGTCAAAAATGCTGCTGGACCTGATGGCATACAGGCTGAGTTGTTCAAAGTAACTGGAGATGACTTGGTAGAGACCAACTGATCTCTAAAATTTAGTCAGACTAGTTTATGCCTGATGAATGAAACCTCAGCATCGTTTGCCCGAGTCACAAGAAATGTGACTCCCTCAATCTGAAACCCTTCGTCAACAACCTGATTGGACTCTATCAGTTTGGTTTCAGACCAGGAAAGTTCACAGTCAAATCAAATCTTCACACTTCGGCAGATCCTGGATAAAACTCAAGAAGTCCAAATCGATACCCACCATCTTTTCATCTATTTTAAGGCCGCATATGACAGCATACATACCTATATAGAGACAAGCTATACTGAGCCATGTTTCGTCAGATTGTGTAGAATGACTTTGGAGAATTCTCGCTGCTCCAACAAGGTCGGTAACGATCTCGCCGAGACCATTAATGTCAAAATTGCAATTTTGGATTACCAGGACAAGGTAATGCGCTGTCATGTGATTTTTTAACATCATCCTTGAAATAATTGTGCGAAACTCACAAGCCAACACTGGAGGCACAATCTTTCAAAATTTTGTCAACTACTAGCGTACGCCGACGTTATTGACATTATTGGCAGAGCACAGTGGGCTGTCACTAGTGCGTTCGCTAGTACTCAAACGAAAGCTGCCAAAATGGGTTAAGCAGTAAAAGAGGGCAAAACCAAGTATATGCTGTCAACAAGAAGGGACACACAACATAGACGAATTGGACAGAGTAGTAAGGGACTTTGTCTACCTCGACTCCGCTATAAACTCAGACGAACAGCTCAGCAGAAATAAAACGAAGAATAACTCTTGCCAATCGATGTTTCTTTGGGCTGAGAAGGCAATTGAATAGTAGAGCCCTATCCCGATCAACTATGGAGATTCAGTAGAAGACCTTGACCATACAAGTCGTGCTTTATGGCGCTAAAGCTTGGACTCTATAAAAAGGGGATTAAGATATCCTCGGTCGCTTCAAGAGAAAGATTCTTCGTAAAATTTTCGTTCCCGTTTGCGTTGACGGGCTTTGGAAGAAGAAATTCCACAACGAACTATACTAGAACTACAGCGAAATCTATATGTGAATTGACACCAGCGCTACGGCCCGCAGAGCCTTAAAATCAAACCCGAAGGGATAACGCAGTTTTCGAAGGTGCAACTGGAGGCAGTTAGCTAAGGACCTAACTGGAGAGGCTTGTTGATTGAGGGCCAGGTTAACCCCGAACTTTAGCGCCACCAAAGTAAGTAAGTAATGTCTGGACTGGGTGGAACATACATAATTCGATTGTGAGCTTAAGTCACAGCGGTGTCTATATGCAAATAGCCTCTCTAATCTCCAATCAAAGCTGGTGTTTTTTTTATTTATTACGAAATGCTGGAGCATTGCTTCACGCAAAAATGTATTCCTCTGCTAACCACTCTGCGTTAAAAGTTGTAAAAACTGGTAATATCCTTAAATCAGTTATCTCCAAACCTCTATCGTGTATCTTTAAGCGAATACAATAAATACTTACATAAGGGGATACTCCTGTTTACAATGAAAATGACCACAAAATTTCCAAGAATTTACAATTACACATGTACGAGTATGCTAGAAAGTTGTTCTACATAGTACTTCGTAGCACACAACGTCCTGAATCCTATTTGGCATGGAGGGTTTGTTTAGGAAATTAAAAACGTAAATTATAAGTTTTTTAAAACATCCAAAAATATGGAAAAAAGTTTGAATTAGTGAGAGATTTCGCTTCATGGCAGGGTGCTGAATCATCTTGAAAAATCGATTAATTTTCGTACACTATCCAATATAATTTTTTTATAAGGCATTGTGTTGACAGTGCCCTCGAGCATAATTTGGAATCCAACCTCAATTGCACTGAAGCATCCCCACACTCTAACATAAAGAGAATGTTTCACAGTGTGAGCTATGGATTCTACGCTTTAGTGGGTCTGCTTTCTATCCGGTTCGATTAGGTTAAATTTGAATTCATCCGAGAACACAATGTTTGACCAATGTTGAACACTTCAGTTTACCAGTTCTTTTGCCCAACTATGGCACGTTTTCTTCATTTTGCTGGTCAGCAGCGGCTCCTTTACTGGTCTCCTTCCTAGCAAATCCATCTCGATTCTGGATGGTACTCACACTAACTTCAGTACCAGTAGCTTCGTAGAGATCAGTTATCAACTCCGTTTAAATCCCTTTATCAAGCTTGACTTCATCAGTTGCTGGTGATACACCTCTTTAGTCCTGTGCACATATTTAATTTACAGCCCTATTTCACAAAATGACACTTTCCGTCACGGTTACTTCCTTATTTTCTTCACTCAGTTGTGTCCTTTTAAACATCATAATATAAGTTTAGATAAGTGGGTCGATGACGAAAAAGTTTTTCCTTCATCGCACTCAGGTCAATGTAGACCCATTGTGATGCCCATTGAGGTTTACTTCAGTGCTCTTGGTCTGGAGTGTATTCTTCCTACACCTGCCGGTCTGATGTCCTCGAGAACCTGTGATGATCAAAGAGAGAAGCATCATATATAAAGTAACTTCCTAAAGTTATATTCCTCAGGTGACAGAGGCTTGGGCAGTGGAAACACAAAGGAAATGCGGACTATCCTTATGGAGCCGCTGCACCCTCTTTACAGGTCGTCATCATTTAATTTTAATTTCATAGTATGATTTCTTAGTAGTTGCGACCAGTGATTACGTTTATAAGTAAGGAGGGGGATGCCCTCTTTCACCCACCAAACGTGAATGTTGAACCAGGGACTTGATCGCCGCTTGGCTGAAAATCCTAATATCTATGACAAATATTGCATTTCTTCTAACCATGACAAAGGTTCCTGGATCGTTATACTTTTGCCTGAAATATTTTAGTCATCTGGGATGGAAGGTGATGATAACATTGAGTTTTTCAGAGAAGAGACCACAGCCTAACTAGCTTTCGGTCTTGGAGCCGTCTGTGATACGCAATGATACGCACAAGCGAATTTAAGACTGTTTGAACTGAGTTGCCTTTACATTATGCATGATGGGACGTAGAAATCATAGTTTTTTTCCAGTTTTTTTCTGGAAAACTCTTAGATTCCACGTGCGAGCTTTTACCTGTTTTAGATATGAAGACGACTTCAACCTCCCCAATTATTGGCAATTCCACATTGATCTCAACAATTGGGTTTCTCTGTGACCAGTTTGTTAGGAAATTCGTGCAAGAACTTGGGCCTTCATTCCAAGAACTGACGTCGAACGACCTTCAGCTTCGACGTAACTTCAGTGCTTGGGAGCGAAGCATGCACGAAAACGATCCCGATATTTATCGCAAAATCATTCTCAGCGATGAAGCTCCGGCTTAACGAGGTTCATCGCTGAGAAGAAACGCCTTCGTTAACGACCAACATTACCCACATTTGGGCAAGTCAGCAATCCGAAGGCATTCAACAAATGCCATAACACCCATCAAAATTGATTATTTGGCCCAGGCATTCACAGTCAATGGAGATCCCTACCGGACTATGTTGCCTGACTATTTTCGAGATAAATTAGAAGAGAATGATTTTAAGGATATGTAAGTAGTTTCAAAAAGTTGACTCCACAAGCCACACAGTTGGTCTAAAAATCGAGTTATTGTAGTTGAAATCCGGTTATAAAGCCGATACTCACTTATAGAGTGGTTGCCTATTAACCTGCCTTCGATAAAGTCATAATTTCGATAAGCTATGCAAAGTCTAGATTGAACGACACCCTCTGAAGAACTGGACATTCAGTTGCATCTAGCACCACTCAATATCTTGGGCAAGCCAATTATAGCTAGTTCAGACACTTGCCTTAATACAGTCTCTCAGGGGTCTAGTAAAGAATTTGGGTCCACTCTGAATAAATTCAAAATCTCCCACGAAAACTTAGACTACACCATACCCAGGCTAAATTTAGGCAATAACTTTCAGGCTACAACCCCTTGCAGGTTAGAGTCTCTTCCAGGTCATTCTGAGGGGAAGATGTAGTCTCTGGATATAGTTCAAACACGACGCGTCTCAGTGAGATCGTTACCGATGGCGTAGCGAGAATTCTCCATCGTCATTCTGCACAATCTGACGAGTTTGGCAGGGATGCCAAAGCTAGACATGGCTCTGTATAGCTCGTCTTAAAGATGCTCTCATATGCGGCCTTAAAATCGATGAAATATGGTGGCTATCGATTTGGACTTCTTGAGTTATTTCAAGGATTTGCCAAACTGTGAAGATTTGATCGACTGTGGACTTTCCTGGTCTGAAACCACACTAATATGGGCCAATCAGGTTGTTGACGGAAGAAGATTCAGTTGTTCACACAATATGGCAGATATGATCTTGGGCGATGGTGAGGAAAGTGCATATTAGCGCTAAAATCCCGGACACTGTCTAATAGGTAAGCATGCAAGAGGGCGTACATTCAAACGATTCCTGTAGAAGTTGTGCGGTCGAAGAAGAAACTATTTTCTACCTTCCTTGTACCTGTCCCGCTATCTTCCACAAAAGAAAACTTCATCCAATAGATTTTTAGCAGCCTGTGAATCTATGTAGAAATCAGAACTTCTTAGTGGTATCACAATGAATCTATTGTGGTATACTTTGTATCAACTTTCCTGCCTATCGGTCTTTATAATTATTATCTATCACCCTCCATCAAATCTGGCACCACGGTGATGTCTGCCTTCCAAAACTGTCATAAATTTGACGGGGAATAGTTGTAGCAGGAAAGTATCTTTACCAGGCAATGACTCTTCATGCTTGGAAGGTCATCAAGGAATAATATATCACTGTGTCCGGAAGTTATCCAAAATGTTTCTTACTGCCGCATAAATCTATTTTAACGTCGTTCTTGCAACTGTATGAACCAGAAAACTAATTCATTTAATCACAAAGGTAATCCTAAGTGGGTCATAAATTAATTCTATTTAAAAACAAAAAATAAAAGTACTTTACTTTGCGAAATTTTAATTCATTCCATAGATAACAAGTGAATTTGAGATTTACACACGATGGGCGAAAATTCGCGCATATACCCGCCTAATCTCCTCCAAATTTTATTATCAGTAAATTATGGGCAGGTCCCATGTGTATCTACCTAAGCCATGCGTAAATTCAGCCGATTAGAGGTCACGGTCTCTGGTGTGCTATTCTAAGATTTCGCAGTTTTTACACTCGAATGCTCCTGGATATAAAAACCAAGTGCCGTCGCCATCAAATCACAGTCAAACAATTTTCAAGCTAAACAACACATCTACTCCACATATCCTTTTCTGATCCACACATAAACACAGAATGGTTTGTTTACTGTTCCTCACAACCCTTGTGGCGTTCATGGCGTTTGCCAAAAGCCTTCCAGTCAACGATAATGGAATTGTCGATTTGGCGAAGAATTCAATTGACAATGAGGACATCATCGCTTTGCCACCGGATTACATTGACCTCAGCCAATATGGAAGTGCACTCTTCGGGGTGCCAGACAACGAAACAACTGGCAAAGCAGTAGCCGAATACACCGCAGCGTCGAATCAAAATCCCGAAGAGTTGGGCTCCTATGTCGAAGGTGACATACTGATCCCGCGGCAAATCGGACGCAATGGACTGTCGTCGGTGAGCTCCAGGTGGCCCAATGGTATCGTTCCATTCGAGATTCGGGGTAACTTCAATGCACGCGAAATGGACATCATCGAGAAGGCTATCAGCGAGTTCCGTAGCAGAACGTGCATTCAGTTCGTTCCACGTATGGCTCAGTCGGACTACATATCGATTGTCAGCGGAAGTTCGGGCTGTTGGTCTTCGGTTGGACGCATTGGCGGAAAGCAGGAAGTTAATCTCCAATCGCCTGGCTGCCTGACTAAGCAGGGAACAGCTATGCACGAGTTAATGCATGCAGTTGGCTTCCTGCATGAACAGAATCGCAACGAACGAGATAGTTATGTAACGATTCGTTTTGAGAACATCCAACAATCGGCTGTTTCGAATTTTGACAAGGCCTCCGCAGACAAAACTACTGGATTCGGGGTACCCTATGACTACGGCAGTGTTATGCATTATTCCGCAAACGCTTTCTCGTCAAATGGAAATCCCACCATCGTTGCCAAGGTAAGTGACATGAGTTTGTTTAGATATCTGAATGTAAATAGACGTTTTCGACTCTGGGTTAAGGTCGACAGTGTTGTTGTGGGTTTAACAGAAGATAATGCTTCTTGTTTTCAGATAAGAATGAATAAATATTTATCTTTTCTTCCAGCAATACAGTGCCAACGCAAATATGGGTCAGCGTAATGGATTCTCCGCATCGGATATTCAAAAACTTAACGCGATGTACAACTGCAATGTGAGACCACAACCAGTGCCCGTTCCAATGCCCGGCCCAGTGGCACCTGTTGGTCCGAATTGGGGAAGTGCGGGTCCTGTTGTAGGACCACAGGGACAGGGACAAGGACAAGGCCAAATACCGGCGGGAAATGTTTTGACCAGCTTTTTGGGTGGACTAATCAACGGTTTAGGGTTAGCCGAAGAACCCTCGACTGAAAAACCAAAGCAGTAAATCTACGTCTGGACAAACGCACTGACTTCATTTATATTTATTTCATTTCATAACGAGTGGTGTTAAGCGGATTAAATAAAATTATTGAAACTTGCTATATGGGATTGTTTTTACTTGTAGCTGGTGTTTTGATGCGGATTTAGTTAAAACTTTAAACTTCGGGCAATTAGAGCGTGTTAGGTATGCTAGTAGCCGAAGTGGGAGTAATTCACAACCCCAAATTCAGGTCATACTTACAGAAGAGATATCCTTTGCCCATTGGTTAACCGTGTTCTAGCTATAGTTCAACTTCTTAGCACAAAGAAAGGATTCAAAACCCAGTCTAGGTTTTAGGTTAGGTGGCTATCCCCGCTAACGATAGGATGCACACGATCGTTACTCTTCGATCCATTTTGAGTTTTGAATGAGCTTTCAGATTTTATTGATATCCAAATCGGAAATATTCTCAAGCTCCTTGAAGAAGTATTCTACCAGAATCTGCTTTCTTGATGAGGGTAACGCAGGACAGCTGCAGAGAAGGTGAATCGGTGATTTTTTTCTCTTTTTCATTCATACAGCTGCGGCAGAAGTCGTCGGCCGGGATTCCAAGCCTAACCCGTCAATAGTCCGACCAGGGTACCCACGCCATCTTACATTTGCCTGATGCAAAGCTAATGCACAGATATTGTATCTTGCCGTTTCAATGGTTAGATGAAGACCCCCTTTTAACAGTTGAGAGCCACTTTTGGCAAGTTGGTCTGCTTCGCAATTTCTTGGGACTTTTGAGTGGAACCCAGTACAAAGTTACAATTATTCGATATCTCATTCAGAGATGCCGGCTTTCGTAATACGTTCATGTATGTTCACTGTTGAGTTTCCATGTCAGTTTCCTGTCTAGTATAAGACCCAAGTATTAAGCGTGTTCGGAGAAACTCAGGTGAATTCCCTTAATTTTTGGTGGTGTCATCTCTGGAATTCTAAGTCTTTTAGTAAAAAGAACTAGCTCCGTTTTCGTCAGATTGGCACTAAGTCCGCAACTATCTGTCCACTTGACCAGCCTTGCACGGGCCCCATGAATTGGGGTGTTTCCCAGTGACTGCCAAAGCAATGTCTTTTGCTAAAGCTATAACTTTGACTCCTTTTTGTTCTATATTGAGGAGTAATTCGTTCAAGGTAAGTAGCCACAGTTATGGTGATAGTACCACTCCATGTAGTGTGCCACGTTGAACTGATCTGCTGGATTTACAATGGCAAAGTTCTGAATTGTTCACCTTTGTTGACTAGCATCTGGTTGATCCAGTGACTTATCCTAACATTGATGCTTAATTTTCTGAGAGCCTTCACCATGGTCTCTGGTTTTATGTTGTTGAATGACTCTTCTATATTAAGGAAGGCTACCATTGTGAATTATTTGTTGGCCAGCGATGTTTGAATGGTGCCGACAAGGGAATGTAGTACGATTTCAATTGATTTACTTTTACTACAAGCATGCTGGAATCTCGAAACCATTCTTAAGTTGATGTTATTACAGATGTAGCCTTTCCAATGTCTATAATAGAAAGGAGGATAGACTGATGGGTATGAAGTCTTTTAGTGTGGTAGACGTGGATGTTCCGGTGTTCGATATAAAGACCACTTTTAATTGTCTCCAAAGCTTTGGTATGTAGATATTGTCTAGATCCGGACTCGCCAATTTGTATGAAAAGAAGCTATTAATTGTCCATTGAAGCTTACGACCGTTTACTTTCTGAGATATGCGGGGTCTCTGTGTTGAGCTCCTCAATACTGAAGACACACGCAGCAGTGTTTCCTGGGAAAGTGTGCATCTAGGAACAAATCTAGAGATTTTCTACTACATTTTGCAATTGTTCCAACAGGTCTTTTGATATAGCCGTGCACAGTAGGTGCTTTAAACAAGATCCTCCTAACTCTCTTGGCTTCATTTTTATTTTCGATATTTGAGCAGGTATTTCTTTTCGCCTTTCTGATCTTTATTCTGAGGTTATTAAGGCTCCTCTTATAATTTTCCCAATCCGAGGGCTCCTTCGTCACTTTAGCCTGATTGAAGAGCTTCCTACTACTCTTCCTCTGCACGTTTAGCTCAGAAGTCCACCTTGAAGGATTATTACCCCTTTTAGATATATTAATGGGGGACGATCTAGAAAGAGATTTGTTCATGGGACCAGTCACTTTCGCCCTGTTATCACTATTACCAAGTGGTCGTGTTAAATTGCTGGTGTATCTGTCCAAGGCCCAATATCCTTGTACGTCGATGCGATCCATACAGCTTCCCGAGGCGAGATTTCAACATTCACCACTGTGAAGTCAGAACTGCTGTAAGATCATAAAAGAAAGGTATTAATATTACTTTTTACTAAGACTCAGGTCCTAAGTTTACCTTTACAGTTAGCATGTAGAAGTTTGTAATTATTTGACCTTTAACCGGCTATTATTGCTAATCCATGGTTCCTGTATAAGGACTATGTCGTCCCCACTTTTTTGGAGGTGGTGAATAAGGTTGACAGAGGTAACCTCATTGTGATGGAAGCTTATCTGGATTATTCGGATCATCGGAGATGTTGATTAAGCCAGACGACTCTATCACAGTTGCGTCCGCATCCTCTAAATCAGATGATGGATCTTCGGTGTCCTGCCTTTTTAAGAATGATGAATAAGCAGCGGGCTCCTGACTAAGTGCGTGTTTCTCATCTTGCTCATATATTTTAAATCAGATAGTCTTCAAACAGTGTCTAGCCTTATTATCCCTCGTTTTTAGAGGAGCAAAGGACTCCGGGTTCAATAGAACGATGATTGATCTATCGGCGTCCTTTACTACCTCCGACTTAACTACTTTCCAGTTACTGGTTGGAATTTCAGGATTCTGTCTCCGACGCAAAGCAGAATATCCTGAGACTCACTAGGGTCCATGGAGACCCAGGCGCAGGCCCTTTGCCTGAGTGGGATACCATCCCTGCTTACGGCTTCAAGCTAAGCACCTGCCCACAGCACACCTGCAGCGGCAACGGTGAACTTAATAAAGTCAACTGCACTGTCATTGTAAGGAGTAAGGGAGATGTCGGAGGGTACCTCGTTATCGATATGCAGTCGTTCCAGTTCCCATCCGCTCCTTGTGATCACTTGGCTATGCACCCTGTCGTCGCCAGTTTGTCTTGTCCAGTCCATTCGTATGTCCTGTCTATAATGTGGACTAGTCCTTGAGGTTTTTTTTTTGTTTTTATTGTTTGATTTGTTTTTGTATGATACATGTTTAGAAATTTGAGACTTGGTCCCACGAGTAACTATGTAACCTCGTTTTCAACTCCCTTCTCCACAACCGAAGTTGGTACTGCGTTCTTGTCCATAAAACCTGGAACCGCAGCTGGAGGTGATGGAATTTATCCCAAATTTCTGAACCGGTTCTACATTAAGAGGCTTACTTGCCTGTTGCTATTACGGGACATTATCAAACGCTAAGTTTTCTACCTAATTCATGAAGTCCAGGGTTATTGCTCTTGTTATGCCAAACAAACCCGCATGTATCCCAGAAAGCTACCGACCAATTGCTCTTCTATTCCTCGACTTAAAGTTTTTCGAACGCATAACTTTAAACAATTTTGGCAACGCTATCAAAAAGCTATCCCCAATGAACAGACTGGATTTAGGCAATCTATAGGTAGAAGTTGCAATTACCTACATTCCGTATTGCAGATTAAGTTTGTTAAGGTAATACCTCCGGACACAGTAATCTATGAGAAAGCTCACTATCCTTGCCTAACTTAAGGATTTTCTTGTAGCTATAAGGCAAGATTAATCCTTAGATTGTTTCAGCCCCGGGAAATTTTTCCAGTAGTCCAGACGAAGACGTAGACCCAGTTAACACCACAGTATGGTTCAGTTCCTATGACCGCAGATTCTGAGTCATCTCTAGATTCGTTATCTGCAGATTCGTTGCCTCCATTCCTTGATAACCAGGGACACATCCGAGTTTAACCCAGTTATGTCTGGAATGAGATTGTAGTACATTGTAGCAGCATTTAACTGATACAGAGTTCAAATTGGATGACAGCGCTTTGAGTGCAGCCTGGTTATCTCAAAAGATCCACTAGCGCCCTTAATACCTATACTAAGGTTAAACCTAGCGCTGACTTCAATGGCGTGGAGTTCAGCCTAGAATAGCGTGGGGCACATTCTCATAGGTATTAAGACTTTGGTGTTGCTTCCAAAGACGCCAGCTCCAATTCCAGTTTCCATCTTCAATCCATCTGTGACCCATATGAGACCTCTAGGACCCAGTTTGCAAGGTCCAATATTTTTACCTCAAATAACCTGCCGAAACAGTACTTCCTGACCATGATGTTGGGGATAGTCCAAAATATGTCCCTTTTGGGAATTGAGTCCAGAATTTGCAGGTTTCCCACATGGTCGCATAGTTTAAACTTGTATTCTAGCTGCAGCTCAATGTCGTCTTTACTCAACGATAACGGCGAGAGATTAACCTCACTGGACTAAACTAAAGTGGTACCTTTGATGGTGATAGATCCCAGATTGACCAGTCTTCTTTTTAAAAAAGAATGTTTTTGCAAGGATTAATGGATAGTCCTTCTCTGCTGCATCATTCTAAACTGTGTAGTAAAGCACCTTGTATGACACTGGAAATGGTCGTGCTGTGTTTACCATGAGTAAATATCGCCAGATTATCCGCATAAGCAATGGCGATGTAGCCTGATAGACTAAAAGATTGTCGATGACTAGTGACCACAGAAAGGGAGAAAGGACTATTTGGGGACAACTCTTAACTGTGGTCATGGAAACTGACACACCTCCAGAAAGGGAAGTACTAATTCAACTTTCAAGCATGGCCCTTATCCATTGGTTGGTCGAATCCTCGATACCTCTGCTACAAGTTGCTCTTGCTATTGAGCCGTAGCCAGTGTTATCGCATACGCCCTCAATGTCAAGGAAAGCGCACCGAGGTATTTCCTTGGAACGGAAAGTTTCTTCTATCTTTTTCACAAGATACAAATCCCATTTAATAAAACTACCTTCTCCCCTCGCCAGTTTTTAGCTAAGTAGGGTCTAATCTCCGAACAGTCATGCGCAAACCACAGAACACTTCCAAGTTAACTGTTCAATTCTGTCTTATAGTTCATTATTAGATGCAGTTTCCTGATATCCTTTTCAAGTTCAAGATGTCGTTCAATAGTCGACTGGATAATTCGTCTAGGTCCTGGAACCGAGAAATTGGTATTTGATGGTACCTGGACAATGACGGAGAAAGTGGGTTGCTTCCTCATTGACTTCTCTCAAATCCACATCCTCGACGAATTGCAGATCAATTTTCGTTAGACGTAGTTTTTTAAGGTGGTACCGCAGAGGGTTTTACCCATCGATTACTCCTAACAGGGTAGAAAGGGATTTAGCATTCTTTTGCATTAGCTTGTCATTCCTAGATTTTTTGTCACACAAGTGTCTAGGGATGACAATTTGCTGATTGCCTAACTTTGGATCTTAATCCCTGCTTTGAGCTTCACTGTTAGGTTGGTATGTCCTCAGTAGCAGAGTTTTTCAACTCAACAGTGGACATTTCCTCAACTAACTAGACCTCTAGAGTCCAGTACCGGAACACCATTAGACCAATTTCACGGTCCAATATTTCGTCCTCTAATAACCTTCCGAGGCAGTAAATATGCCCTGAACATAATGTCGGGGATACTGAAGAACATGCATCTTTTAGGAATTTAGCCATTTAGATTTCTATCAAGTCTTCATGATCCACTGTTCATATTTCGGTTTTGTTCTTATGATTTTCTCCTCCTTCTGCTATACGGCCGGAGTCTGGGCGCCTGTTGTTTCCTGTAGTTCCAGCAGCAACCCTCATTTCCGAAGTATTTCTAAAGTGTTTAACTTATGCTCTCCTAAGCGTTTATATACGTTTTTTAAAGGTTTTATGACCTCCAACTCTAGGAGGAACATCTCTTCAGGCACAATTTCCTTTCTTGTTTGATTGAGGTATCGTCGATGATGTACGACCGAACCCCACTGACAAAGCCCAGGAATATATGGTTTGACAGATTTGTTTACAGTTGTCCGGTAGCCACACGAAAAGATACTTGTCAATTCCAAGATCGATCTATCCACAAGTTGAATAGATCTCCGAGCTACATATCTACCATTCGAAAATGATCCTACGAAAGTGAATAAGTTAATCGATAACATACCAGTTGCATACCCAATTAGATGTAGATACTCAAATGTAGTTCCATTCAGGTATTTACTCCTGTCCTTTTGTGGTTGGAACGATAACATTCTTCAGTTTAATGATTCGCCAAAGGCAAATTACGGAAGTGCAGATGTTGAGGACAGCAATAACAGTCAGCTATCTACAAGTACTTCTTTCGTATGCAAATGCTACCTACAATCGACACAGCCATTGTCTATAAAATTCCGTGGAGAATCTACAAACAGATCTTCTTTTAGGAACCTATTCTTGTTCTTGCTTTCGTTTATCCGTATTGAATATCTAATTTTTTTTCAAATTCGTGACCAACGCCGCGGGCAGACATGAAGCTATCACTGGTAGAACTCATAAAACCAATTAGATTTGTATCTGAGCAGAAAAAACCTCATGATATCATTCACAAAACAACCGTCGATTACCGGATCAATTTGCTCTACATCATTCCCGATGTACCAGGCAGCAAGACACAAAAAAAAAAAACATCGCGAATCATAACACCAAAACTACACTACAGTGTATGGAGCGGAGCTCTTTCGTGGAATCTCGACGGGGTCGTTGTCCCAATGAAACGCAAATCGCTGAATGACTCAAATGTTATTGCTTTTTAACGTCCCATTAGTATTCAATTTTAATAGTCCTGCTCCCAGATTTCGAAGATCGCTCTTTCAACAGACAGATGGTCTTTGTTTGATAGGGCCTACTGGTCATCAACGATGGTGCATTAAACAGTGTCATCTCAAGATGTGGTGCTGCACTCTGTGGTTTTCACTTATGTTCTTCAACATAACGCAGATATTATTTTTCAACAGAAAAAATACTTCAGGTATTCGAGGAATGTACGAGTAATTGAGTTTGGGATTATACCACTGAAGAATTTCATTCCATTCATTTTATGCGACCACTGTATCTGAAGAAGGTAAAAGGCTTGCACGCGAAAACTGGGAATATTTATGTAATCACGTGATAAGTACTGGGTCAAGTCCTACCATTGCAAACAAAGTGGAGAAACGTCGACATCTCAATCTCAACTGATACGTATCCAAACTCGCGACGAATTTCTTAGTGCCAGTAAATTTCAAATGTGTGTGCATTCATCATCAAAGAAACTTCCAAATTTCTATAAACACAATCCCCGATAAGTAAATGAGAACCCTGTTTCGACACAGATTGTATAAAATCAAGAAAGAAATCTTAACAGAAGCGTATTCGTTACATTCATGATCTTACTAATGAGCTCGCTACAGCTAAGTAATTGTTCATACTGGCCAGTAAGAAAGAGGCTGGATGGTGTTAGATACATTAAAGGCAGCGTGCTGTGTCCAAGAGTTGAAGCGGGTTTTTTTTCGCAATGATTCTCCACATGGGTATAATTAGGAAGACTTTTGAGTGCATTTCAGACTAGCTTTAGTGCAAACTTCTCAACGTTTGACGCTAAAGATTTCGGACCAATTCGTCTAAGCCCTTCTGACTAGCAACCTCGTCGCGATGTGGGAGCTGAGTAAGGTAAAACAAAAAACCAATGATAGTCAACCCCTTCCCTTACCATCTCCGTATCTTACCCCGTATGCGTATCTTACCCCTCTCCTTAAGAGGACGGCCCTCTTAAAAAACCGTCTAATAGCATCCTGAGAATCACAGCGGACCGCATTGTTTTGAAGCCTAGGGCTAACTTTGGGGGCAACTGCAATCAACTTCTAACCTGAAGATATATCTTAAGGGCCAGGTAGTCCTTTGGCTTCGAGCTCGCGGCAAGTTGTTCCCTCCTCTCCGAAGGACCTTCATCCCCTTCTCAATTCACTCTCCGTAACTGAGCGTACGGCCTCGAGGTTATGGAACGTCCCCCACTTCAAGATCTCATATCAGGATCGACGGCTGGCTTTTAAGCTAATGCGCCATATCCATTCGATCCCGGAGCAAGAGGGAACCCAGAGGCACGAGACCTCCTTAAGCTGGGCATCTAAGCTAAGGAAGAGGAAGAGGAAAAAACCATTATCCACATCCTATGTACGTGCCCACATCTGTCCTAAAAAAAACTACTCCATCTAGGAGTAAACTTCTTTGACAACCTAGGCAAACTGGCGTCAGTAGGCGTCACGGGCCTCCTTCGCTTTATCGAAAGCTCTGTTTGGTTTTTAATTAGTCTCAGGTAGCAAAATGGTTCGAATCAAGGCATCACAATAGACCTTTATGCGTCTGCACACTGGAGCAGATAGCCTTTCTAACCTAAACCTAAACCTAACCTCCTTCTTATTGAAGACCCTCGAGCGATTTCTGGATAACCATTTGCCTGATACAATCGAGTCATTACTATAAAAATCCCACCATTTTAGAGCAGAACATACCCAACTTCACGGGGATTATTACGGGCCACAACCTCCTGGCGGCCCACCGAAGAAAATCGACTAGACACTGATGACCTCTACCCGGGCTGTAGTGACACGGACGCAGAATGCGATTGCGTATACCCAAGCCTTTGCAGAACTAGAAAAACGGTCGTCGGTGAATACCACTTCGATACCTAGGCGATCTGACAGGAAAAATCAATATAGATCTTTTAAGACTGAAACACCGGCCCCTTGTCCTAGGATCTTCAATGAAGAACCTGACCCTTCAGGTTAAGGATTGTACGTCGGGGTTACTTCTCTGCAATTGAAAAACAAATGATTAAAAGACAACCAACAGCCACGGATAAGGATGACCCAAGTGTTAACGACACCAGCAATGGAAGGAAGGCGGAAGGAAGGTAGCGGGGTTTCACCCGACCACCGCCAACAAGAAACATCTTGATTTTAAAGAATGCTGGCAAACATACTTACTAACTTACTTAGGTGCAGTTCGGGTGAGCTTGGCCTCAACCAACTAGCTTCTCCAGTTAACCCGGTCCTTAGCTAACTGCCTCCAGCTGCGCACTACAAGCCGGTTGAGGTCCCCTTCTACTTATGCGAACCACCTAAGGCGAGGTTTTCCTTTAGTGCGTTGTCCTTCCGGGTTTGATTCGAAGATTCTGCGGGCCGGAGCACTGGTGTCTATTCCACCTATGTACATCTCCTCCTCCAAAGCCCGTCAACGAAAACGGGACCGTATAATTTACGAAGAATTTTTCTCTCGAAACGACCGAGAATATCTTCATCCGCTTTCGATAAAGTCCGTGCTTCAGCGACATAAAGAAGAACTGGGATGATCAAGGTCTTATATAGGTACAGAATCTTCTTAGTGTTTCTTGACAAGGTCTTGTTACTCAGTTGCCTTCTTAGAGCAAGGGCACTGATCGTACGTTTTGTCTAAGAGCTCGTAGAAGCTGTCTTTGATATCGTCATCTTTCTCCTCTTGTGGGGACATGAGCGTATATCAAGCTAATGTTAGCGAATTTTGCCTTGATGCGAATTATGACGAGATGGTAATGTCTGCTTTACAACAGTCCAGGGCCTCCGCTAATTGTTCGGCAGCTAACCTAACATTCCAAGTGCAGAACCGAAAGTCGTTGTCCTTATCACATTTGCTTGGGTCGTCAACAGTTGAATCATCCTTATCCGAAGCGGTTGGTGTTTTAGTAACAAGTAGTTTTTTCCATGGTAGGGAAGATACGGCCACGCAGAACCCCCAACCTCGAGGACTAGTTCCTTTTTAAAACCCTAGAACGAGGGTCCGGGTTTTTCCGGAATCAGCAACCCGCTTCGGTGATATGAGCGCTGACGTTGGCTTATAAAGAGTTCGTCCGCCTCAGTATTGAAGATCCTTATAGACCAGGGATACAAATATGTTGAGGTAGCTCATATAGGGATAGTTCAACCTGACTGGAAATGTAGACGCTACCGTTGATTCCATCTAGGGAATTCGTCTGTTGTCGCCTGGAGGAAGTGCCTTAGTCAGAAAAACACTCTTCTTGTCTACGTTGCACTCAGAGAAACTCATAATTGAACTGCTTCTTTGCCACTTTACCTTCCTTAAGGAGATATTTCATCATGCCAGGTAACCAGTAGTTTATGGAAAAAATTCCCGTAGTAGGAGGCATATTTAACATAGCTTTGATTGGGTTCCTATTTGCATGATCGACGCTTTAGTCCTTGAGACTGGCCTGAGGGGGTGTGACTTTACATTTGAAATTGTTTAAAAAGTGCATCGTTCTGTCTTTCTGTCCCACCATAATGATATGCTATTAAAATTAATGAGGTATCTCACTAGGACCATTTTCCCATCGAAAGTTCTATTGCTCCTAAAAACTACACTTTGACTGTTCTCCTAGAGGTCCCTGAGTTGCTGCTTAGAACGACTTCAATCAAATTTAGTAACGTCTCTAGCACTTAGCTTTGGTAGTTCTTAGAACTCTCCACTCATGTAATAAGTATTATACTCAGTCATTTCAATCGCCTTACATTTCTGTTGAAAGATTGATTAACGATCAGGGCATGGCCTTGTACACCTGACAAGAATGGCATACGATGAACAATACCACTTACAAAACGTGCGAAACAACTTGACAGGCTAACTAAAATCAGTTTTGCTCCGGAGAACCTTAAGTTAAAATTCTTTATTTGGCATTCAAAGATGGTACATGACGTCCGTATCCTCATTATCTAAACGACTTCTTAACCCAGCCCCAAAAATTATCTGTCGTCGGTCGTCAATTAATGACAACTATACAAAATCTGTCCCCAATAACGCTGTGTCCTTTCTTTTTGTCCTAAAAGTGCATTGAAATCAGATATCGTCTGTGGTGCACATTCATTTTCATTTCTTTCGATACGTCGCGGTCGTCCAGCCTTTTTGGTTTTTCTACTTTCTGGCACCGAATAATGAGCTCCCCAGCCAAGCGGCTGGTTTCGAATATCAATGAAGCCACTGACCGCCGAATTTAGGTGCCGCTGCGAACCATTTCCAAGGCTTCCCACTGTACCCAGCCGGCCGACGCGAGTTCCGTATTCGTTTTGACACTTTTGTCAATTTGCAGAAACTGAATCGCGGCGAACGAATTAAACTTCTCATGTTTAGAACGAAGCGCCCGATAACATCTACCAAATAGTCAGTCAGTCGAAATGTGTCAAATGATTTGATCCAGTTCACTTTGGGCAGAGCAGCGACACAGCGCAATGGGGATTGGTGCGTTTTGATTGCTTACCACCTACACTACGATTTCTCTTCTAATTCAGGGCCATATCTGGCATAGAGATTTCGGATGACGACGATTGACAGCGGTTCGTGCGACCAGAACCTAATTAGATATTCCGATCAGATACGCAATGCTCGTAGTCAAGCGTGAGCTTAAATTTAACCGGTACAAGTCATAATAAATGTCGTACACACCGCGGAATATGGTAGGCGTCTTGTGCCACTCGTTTGGCGAACTACTTTCGGCGACATGATGTAAGGTTATTGGTTAGCAGTTTCGACACAAATTGGTCAGTAGGTCTCTCCTGCTGAAGATGTTGTTCCCAATGTTTTCGGCGGTCGGTCGGCGGATGATGTTGCCTTGCGTAATGTACGGGCAGCACTTGGCGAATGTATGTAGATACATCGAGTTTAATGTTAAGCAAGTCAGGGGAGAGATTTGCATTTGTGAAATGTTATAGCTTCTGAGGGAGTGGATGCTTTCCATTTTGATTCGAGTTTATGATGGTGCTTGCTAACATGGTTTATGGCTGCTGGTGTTGCGGAAAACTTTCATGTGAACCAATTTGCAATCTGATGGATGCCTTATGAAGCGCGGTAGGAGTTATTTGTTTCTCATATGCACCCGGATGTGGTAAGAAGGTTCAATGGAATACAAAGACAAGAAAGTACAATAACACAAATATAATGTCAGTGACTTATTCTTCTCATCATCATTTCATGTTAATGCATACTTTTGCAATATGAACGTGTGTGAACGATGTTTATTGGCAGATTGATGGATCGAACTGTAATCGAACCATATTCGAGATTGCCACAAAAACAAGTAAGTTTAGGAAATAAGTACATAGATATATGGCGAGCAAATGGTAGTTCTGGGAATATATGAAAACACAAGTGTTCTCAAGTTAGGATCTCACTATTAACTCCTACTCTACACCTCTGCTATCTCACTAAAGCACTTACTCTTGCTCCAGGCGGCAGCGGACGAATTTCCTAGATGGAACTATTAGTCTATCCCTATATGAGCTACTTCGACATACTTGAATCTCAGGCCTATATGGATCTTCAACACTGAGCCAGGGTATTGGAAAAAGATGGTGGCGGTTGAACCCTTAATGGACCAACGGCAACGCTCATATCCCCGAAGTGGGTTACTAACTCCGGAGAATCCAGCTCCTCATCCTATGGATATAAAAGGGAACTGGACCTCCAGAGTGGGGGTTGTGCGTCGGTGTAACTTCCCTTTTCCACGGAACCGCACTTTAGTTTCGAAATAACCACAAATCTCGGAAAAAGATGGATTTACCATTGCCTGCAAAGGGACAACGACATTCGGATTTTCACGTGGAATGTTAGGACCATGTACAGGCCATGTGCAACCGAACAATTAGGGAGGCCCTAGACTGCTATAATGCAGATATCACCACCATCCAGGAAGTGCTATGGGATGGGCCGAGCAAAAGACAACTGTGACATATACTACGATGATTGCTACAGAGAACATAAGCAGCGTCTATTTGTGCGCGGATTTGTTGTAAGCGGCAGACCTTGACATAAAGTCTTGAGCTATAGACACGTCAGTGAACGTCTTTTAACAATCCGCATCAAGAACAAATTCGCCTACATTAGTCTGGTATACGCTCACGCCCCTACAAAGGAAAGAGACGATCCTACCAGAGAGTGTTTCTACGAGCACCTCGACAGGAAATATGAGCAATGTCCTAAGTATGACGTTAAAATCGTCCTAGGTGATGTTAACGCCAAAATAGAAAAGGAGGACACTTTTGGTAACACCATTGGAAATCGTAGCCTACACGACACTACGTCTAGAAACGGAGTTAGCATAATTTACATTGCTGCGGCACGTAATGTTAGTATAGCTAGCACACGGTTTGTCCATTTCACCAGATCTGCAAACCATCAACCAAATTGATCATGTTGTAATCGACGTAAGGCACTTTTCCAGTGTCCTAGATGTCCAAACATTCCGGGCGGCCAATAAAGACTCCGACCACTAGCTAGTTGCAGCCACGGTACGTCTACAAATATCGCAGACGCCACAACAACGGAGAAATACTGTGAGGGGGTTTAACGTTGAGCGGCTGCAATCGCAACAAACAAGCTCGTGCGATCGAGGAATAAGGTTCTACTCCAGGAATTATGTTCTAAAATTTTACCAAAAGGTAAAAAGCACGTTTCAGGGCAACAAGACCCGAATAGAGACCTGTAGAGATGTATAAGGAATCCTTGTAGTGTAATCATAGTCGATGCAGATGATATGCAAAAACCACTTCAGCAGACTGTTAAACGGCTACGACGATCCGTATGCAAGCAGAACGAACCATTCAACCTGGACCCTAAAACCAAGACTTCCATCCGCCAAACCAGAATGAAATGAGGATAGCAATATCCAAACCCCAGTAAAATACCAGCCGAGCTATTTAAGGCAGCGGAGGATGACATGCTGAGATTCGATTCATCAGGCGTATACTCATCTAACCAAATCTCAGGTTCAGCTGTCTTTGTTAAGGTTGTATATTGCTATCCCGACTTCGTTTTGTGCAGGTGTATAAAAGTTTTGGCTATCACAGTCCATCCATTCTTTCCTGACAGCGGGTTGTTGGTTTTCGTCGCCGTTATAAAGCTTGGAGAAGAATTTTTTTCATGTTGTCAGCACTGACTGCGACTCTACTAAATGTTTCATCTCTGCAGGCTTCTGTACGGGTCTAGTGTCATTGACACGTTCTTTTGACATTTGACAAGACTTCAGTACTGTTCCTGGAGTATGAACATCTCTCAATATTTTCGATAGCGGCGAGAATCCAATGTTTTTATACCCTATCCTAAGGGTATATTAAGTTTGACACATGTTTGTAACATAGAGAAATAATCGAGATAGACGCTATAAAGTATATATATTCGTGATCAGCATCAATCCGTCCGTCCGTATGTCACCGCTTTTTGGGCCTTAAATTTTGAGCTAGGACGATGAAATTTCATATCTGGGCTTCTGAGGAAAAGATACAGTACAAGTGTAAAAATTTTTGAAATCCGCCCACTGCCACGCCCACTTTTTCATAACTTCACTAAATTATATGAAACCGAAAAATTTTGTTAAGACCAAATATTTAGGGATTCAGATTCCCTACAATCCACCCATAGAAGAGTTTTGGCCACGCCCACTTTTTGGGGGCGTTTTCATCATAAAACCGGTTTTTGAGCCTAAAATGTTTAACTAGGACGCTGAAATTTCATATCTGGGCTTCTGACGAAAAGATACAGTAGAAGTGTACCTTTTTTTTAAATCCGCCCACTGCCACGCCTACTTTTTTATAACTTCACTAAATTATATGAAACCGAAAAATTTTGTTAAGTCCAAATATTTAGGTATTCAGATTCACTACAAGCCCTGTAGCACCTGTCTGTTCTACCTGTCTTACCAAAGATGTCCTCCTTTCCTACCTTGGCGTTTAAATCGGCCAACACGATTTTCAGTCATACTTAGAAGATTGCCTATAGGTCGTGTAAAGAAGCTTGTAGAAACACTCTGCGGTGGCTTCGTCTTTATTAGTGAATTTAGCCTTGATGAGGATTATCATAAGACGTTTGCTCATAAGTCTGCCGCATCCGAACAAGCACTGCTTCAGCTCATCCTTTTTTCATCCTCATTTTCATGGGCATCTCTTCTCCGCTACTCGTGGGTCACAATCATGAAGCGGTCCAGTACAAGAGCTCCTTAAGTGTTGTCAACTAACCCAATCTAAAATGCAGTATTCGGAGCGGCGTACCACCTCCAGACATCTGAAGCGCTATGAGAATGTCAGCTTTCAGATGAAAAGTAAAATGCACTGTTGGACTGCGGAAATTCTGGCTCACTTCGGGGTACCTGGCTTACGATCTACCCCTCCCTGCGGCTCTACTGGGGAGGACGATTCCGAATATGGAGCTGCACTTATCCTAGGATGTGATGTTAATGCTCATCATACACGATTACCTAATACAGAGGGCATTAGAATTGTTCATGGGCAGATTGGGTAATCAGGATTGACGTCGTGTACAAACCTGTGAAGATATGCGCTAAAGCATATCCGTGTACTGTGAGAATCTGCGTCAGATAGAAATTCAAATCTCCATGCTTTATGTGGATCCACACTTCGATGTTGAATATAATTTTATGCGTTCAGCGTCCTTTTTCAGAACAGTCCCATCTCTGTTGCCATTTCTTTAATTAAATTTAGCTGTCGATTGAGGTTGTGGTTAATGTCTCCGTTGGTCCTCTGGTGAGGTACATTTTTTGGGCTTCTTGTCCTAGTATGTCGATTGGCACCAGACCAGGCAAAACAGTCATTGCATCATAAGATGTCTCAGAGCATTGATTCGTTACGCTGCCATAGTTTCTCTATATGTTTTTTTTTTTCGTGGCAATGGCCCATATTTGGAACCCATGCAGCATTATTGACGATGCGACCTTTGCTAACAACAGTCTTTAATTATATCGTGGCCCACCAATATTTGGCATTGATTTGTCGGCTGCGTACTGTAGGTGTTGGTTGAAGGTAAGCCGTGGTTCTATGACTATGCCAAGGTACTTTAAATCTGGCTTAGAAGTCACTTTGTGGTCGCCGACGGTTACGTTTATAGTCCCTAATACTTTTCTGCTGCTTATACTTCCGTCTTTTCGTCCGCAAGGCTTAGGCCCACGCCAGTCTTGGACCGTCCTTATAACTTCATTGTAGTTGTTCTGCACTTCTTCTAGTACGACGATGGTTATGTAGTCAGAAAAAGATAGTTATTTCTGATGATCTTTGGATTCGCAGTCGAAGGACGTCATGCTACGTAAGGTTCAAAAGTGGTGGACCCAATGCAGAGACTTTAGGGACACCCCTTGTCAGTATGTATCGCTTTGTTCCATAGTCGGTGTCGTAAAACAGTACGCTGTTGCCGAAGTAATCAATCAGAATCTTTTGAAGGTATTCGGCACCATATTCCTCTATTTCGCAGTGTTAAACGCATTTTTAACATCAGGGGTGAATAGCTTTTCTCGCTTTGCTTGACTTTGCTGACAGTTTCATTGATAGCGTCGATTGTAGAACACTTCTTCCGAAAACCATGTTGGTGATCTGCGAGTCCTTTTGATTCAACAATCGCACATTCCACTCTGTCACTGATGATGCGCTCTAATATTTTCCCGTTCGTTGCTTTTATACAAACGGGTCTTAAATGGAAACAGGAGTGGGTAGAGGTGTTTCCTCGCAAGATCTAAACTGTAATATCCAATCACGAAGCAGATCTATTCCAAGGTGGATATACAGCATTCCAACAGTCTAATAAGACTAGATCTTTCATCAGTTCAATAGTACGTATCATTACGGCACACTGCATAACAGAGAGGCATGTGCTCGTGATGGGACTCCCGGCAATTTCTTTCTGCAGAAGCTAGATTGATAAAGAAGAGAAGATTTATTCGTTAGAAGCGTGATTGACAATAACTACCTATTCAAATCTCAACATCCATACATCCGTGGCAGATCGGTAGACACAGCTCTCCACAGGGTTGCCAACCTTAGAAAGATCTCTTCACTTTAAGGAATTTACTCGGGGATCATTCCTAAACATTGAAGGAGCATTCAAAAATGTGAGCGCCATTGCAACCTGAACAGCTTACGCAGGCAAATCTGAGCACCGGACTCTGAAACTGGATTGTACTGAAGCTCAGACCGAGAACCATACACTCAACACTGGGAGATACAAATATCTGGATGAGGGTTTACAGAGGAGTCTTCTCTTCCCTAATATGGTTTCTCGTGGTTGACTTGACCTTGGTAAGAAGAAACATGACTTCAACGTGTCAGTCAGGGAAGTTCTTTGCTAAGTGAAAGGTTCAATCTCGCATTACAACTAGTGGACGACTGGGCTGGCAGCAAAAGGCTGGGAGTCAACCCGTCGAAAACGGAGGTATTGATCTTCACTAGAAAGACGTCGATTCCTACCTTCAGCCTCTTAAAGAATAGCGGAGTTGAACTCAGAGGTCGGCGCGATATCTGGCCGTAATTCTGGAATTACACTAGAATGACACCATCGATGAACGGATCAGGAAAGCAAGCGTAGCTTTTAACTCTTTTAAAACGGCGTTCAGTAATTCATGGATCTTTACACCAGCCATGGTATACTGAGTGTACACGGCGATTATAAGAACCATTCTTACTTATTGTTCACTGGTATGGTGGACGGCACTTGAGAAGAAATATCAGCTTTCTAAACTTACAAAAATACAGAGGGCAAAAATACAACACCGACAGCGGCAATGGAGACCATGCTCAATCTCATTCCCCTGGATTTGTACTGCAGCAGTCTGGAGGCCAAAACTAATGTAATGATGTAATGTGATGTACTGACTGAAGGCAGTATGATTATCGAACCCTCATAGCCACGCATCGACACTTTCTCGATGGGAGAAACGGATCGACGGTTACTGATCACATGAACACGATGCTTGTACAATATTTGAAAGGAGATATGCTTTACAAATTCTGGACGAAACCTATTGGAAGCACCATAATAAAAAGGAACTGGCCTTCTACATCGACGGCGTTAAGATGGACATTGGCACAGGGGCTGGGGTCTATTGGGAAATTCTTAAACTAGACCGTTCCTTTAGAATAAAGGACGATTGTAGTATCTTTCAAGCTGAAATCACTGCCGTTACTCAAGTTGCCGAAATTATACGTAAGAGCATAATGACAGCTGTCTATATAAACAGCCAAGCAGGTCTTAAGGCTCTGGGCTCTGCGGTAATTAGATTGAAGGTTGTGAACACCTGCAAATCACTCCTTAACAATATATCCAGCACCAGTAAGGTGATCCTCTGCTGGGTATCAGGGCATATTGATGTCTTAGGAAATGATAGGGCTGATGAGCTTTCAAGCAAAGGGTGGGCGCAGCATCTCCTCTTTGTTGCAATCCCAATATGTTCCTTAAAGAAAAAATGAGAGGATGAAACTACTGGTCGAACCAATCGACGATGGACTGATCTAGGCACATATGTAACGGCCAGGGTGTTATGGCTGGCCTTAAATAAGACCTTTCTCTGATGAAGCTCAGTTGTCATTGTACACGGGTCTTCACAAGCACTTGACACTGTGTCATGGTATTCATGCGGAGCGCCTCGATATACTACACAACGACTATTGCAGAAATTGCAGGGACGAGGAGGAAATTGAATCTGTCCGACAACTTCTATGTGACAGCACTGCCCTATCTCCTAGAAGAATGAGAAATCTCGGTAGTTATTTTTTCATTGACTTGGAGGACGTGGGTAATGTCGAGCTGATGGACCTCCTGCGATTCATATCACTATTGGGTTGGTTCTAATGCAGCGGTTTTCTTTTCAGCGTTTCCTGGGTTAAATAATTGGGCACAATGGGCCCAATCCTGTTGGTCTACGTTAGCAGCGATCCCCTCGGTCGCAACGCACCCATATATCTTAATAAATAGGGAATTCTATTACTTTTGTTGCTTCGTATCTTGTGCACATTTCATTTATTCATCCATCAAAACAAGGCAGAACAAATCAAGTAACACTTGCTTTTAAATTGTTCGCAGTACATACATACATACGTGGATATAGATGCAGTGTTCCAGTGATTCTGATCAAAATGAAACCATAATTCCTTGTAATCAGTTACAAACATGACAACCAAACAGTGTTCCAGTCAACACCTGTGCCTGGCCAACAAAGAATCACATTTACCCCATCGCATCTATCACTGACCACAAGTGGTGTGTGTATTCAATGTCATTGAACGAGCAGGTGCCAGTGAAAACACTAAGGATGAACTGATTTATATCTCCTTCAGGTATTTTTCCTTCCCGCTTCGCCCAAGGTCACTCACCCGAATATTCTCCCCACGTATCAAGTGCAAGTCATGGCAATACGTCAAGAATCAAACGTCAAAAAAAGTAGTGCCCATCAGCCATTTATCACTTGAAAATATGTACACAAAAGGAAATTTATGGACAATTGCCATACAAAAAGGTTTTCATTCAGCGTAACAATTTCTCGTCGATGATTCATCAAAATTTACAAAATCCACAATTGAAATCCGTCTGTCCGTTCATGAGTCAATAAATCGCTCAGCGACTCTCTTGCAGAGAGAGTATCTATGAATTATCAGGCTAACTGGCGGGGGACGTACAATACTCTCGAGTCATCTGCAAGACGAATTGCCGAACATAGACAGTAGTAGGTTGATAGATAGCCAGACACTTACACTCCGACTGACTACACCTCATTGTAAATGGGCACTGACCTAAGTTTTGTCAAAAACAATGCCTCAGGCAAAACAACACATTCAAGTGCGGCTTCCAGCGAACGTTGTTGTGGTGGCTTCGAAATGGGCCTCTGGAATAGCGTTCGAGTGGTCATTCAACATCGAACATAAATTTTAAGCGGCCCCGAAGTTTTTTTTTCTCTTATTTATTATGACTGACTACCTGAAGTGTACGAATATCGCAAGCTACGTCATCCCGATCGACAGGAATTTTAAGTGAACTGAAGTCTCTGTGGATCAAAGTCGTGCGATGGGGCCACAATAATAAAGAATACAGGTTCAGGTGTATAATCACATGACGGGGAAATGAAGTGTGTGTTTGCTGCGTGATCTCGTACCTAATATGTTTATTAATCTTGATTCGTTCGTACAATTTGAATTTGGAATTCAGAATTGTTCTTTCGTGTCGGGGCTTAGCCCCCCCAAGCAAAGTTCTTGCAAACTTTCTACGCATTCATTCAGCTGGTGAAAGTCAAGGTAAATAATTTTGATTTATTCAATTAGGGTAGTCGCATTTCTGGGAAAGAATTTTGGAAAACAAAACTGCAAAGCGGAAAAATCTGGAATTGTAAAAATTGACTTCTTGTAGAAAGATTGGAGGTAGTAGGTGGAGGGACACTGAAAGCATAAAAGGTTGGGGGTCAAGCGAGCCGGTCCCTTTTTTTTTTCAAAAAATTATTTGGAGATCATTTACGTTGCAGGGTTGAACTGCGACTTTTTCCTGTTATAACTTCAATCGCGATACTCAGTTTCGGGATGTAGACAAGATTTAGACTACGAACAACAGTATTGTATTGTAGGGTATTATTGACGAAGATTTTCTTTAGAAGAAGAGTTTTCAGGATTGGCGCACTTTTTTCTCAATTACTTTGTACATGAGATGAGGGACATTACTTATAAGGAGATCCCAATAAGACGTTTCATGAACTCTTTTGGTTTGATTCTAGTGGGTGCTTCTACTTTGAACGCTGACACAGTTAAACCAGTGCAGATCCACACTATCTTGGGAATCCTCAGTAGTGTCTTAGAAGCAGTTGAATTTTCTGATAAAAATTACTTAGTTAAGAGACTTCTAATGGGTGACCATTCAACTTCTTCGACCACGGGTACGTTGCTTTCAATTTTCTATATCAAGCGCCCTGCTTGAAATATCAATTGCTTGATATTGGAGCAGGCGGTTCGGTCTTCTTTGTAGTCTTGACCCTTATTCGCTCAATGTTGCCAAACCAATATAGTAGACTTATCATGGCTTCTTGGACTACAACCAAATCTTTGAACAGGTGTAGAATGCGTGGTTGCATCTTCTTCAACGAAGGATTTCTCGTTTGAAAGCTCCTAATATCTGCTCTGTATTCCTGCAAATGGTCCAGCTCTCGGCTCCGTAAATCAGAACTGGTGGGATTGGGTCCCATGTTGTGGATATGTGTGGTGGATGAATTTCTGGAATCACTGGACGACATTCGGTTCAAATGTATGTACATACATACATGGGTAGCATATG
This sequence comes from Xylota sylvarum, assembly GCA_905220385.1. Taxonomy (NCBI): domain Eukaryota; kingdom Metazoa; phylum Arthropoda; class Insecta; order Diptera; family Syrphidae; genus Xylota; species Xylota sylvarum. The sequence goes on along the minus strand of LR999958.1, from coordinate 62,211,020 downwards.
CTGATGACCTCGAAATCTTTATTAAGAGGAGAAATCTGAATAAACTGGGGGATCTCATCCTCATCCAGGCTGCTGTGGTTTGGGCGTCAAGTCTGAAAAGATAGACATGGTACTCTTTATGAGGAGACACAAGCTAGTGAACTACCGGGTCCCACTTTTAGGGAACGTAAAACTGGATATAAAAAACGTATTGAAGTATCTCGGGGTCTTTCTGGACATCAACGCTGCTTGGAGAAAAAATATAAAAAAAAAGAATCACGAGAGCGAAAAGAGGATACTGGACATACCACAGAGCTTTAGGTAAAATATGGTGCATGAAACCGATGCAAACCCACTTACATCATCAGTCTGCTCTATGGAGTGTTTGCATTCTGACCGATACTACGAGTATGTAGATAAAAAAATATGCCCTTGAACTACTATCGAAGGCCCAATACCAACAATTTTGTTCGTACTCCCTATAGGACTAGAGCTGAAAAGAACTATCTCAAATTCTAAACACTGGGTTACTTCAACGAACGGACCATAATGGGTCACAAGGCTATCTGGAAGGAAGTGGCGATATTTTAAGTACAGACCTCGATTTCCTAAATGAAAAAATAGCAGCAGAGCACTGTGAGGGAATAGAAGTGTTTACAAAAGGATCACAGATCGATGGAGAATCTTGACTAGTGGTCTGTTGCCGAACGCTAGCTCATGCGTGACTGTATTTCAGTCAAAGATTTTTGATATACTTAGTCAATTGCGCAAAAATACTTCTCAGCACTGGAACCCAAGGCAATAGCATTAATATCTCTTTGCACAGTCAATCAGTCCTAATAAGAATACCAAAACCAAGATATAAATCCAAACTGGTGAAGAGAACCTTCTCAGATCAACCTACTTTGGGTTCTTAGCCACTGCAACATACCTGAGAACGAAGCCGCGGATGAACAGGTATAAAAGAGGCGGAAAATACTGACACCCACAAGGTCACAACTATAGGAATAGCCTTAAAAGTTGTTAAAATATGTGGTAAGGGTCAAAGGGCTACCAAAGTCATGACTGACGACCATTAATCACGCCAAGCAAAGAAGGTGCTCGATCTGGTTAGGTCTATGCACCGGACATATCAACTTGAATAAACAAGTCTACAGACTGAGACTGATGAGGTCTAACACTTGTCCGGGATGCGGATTTTCTTTCACCCTAATGATTTGTATCCTTACCTCTCCCTACTCCCTTCCGGTGGATCATGGTTTAATACAGCATAAAGGTGTTATACGATTCATGTCAAGGCCTCATTTTAAAAATAGCTCAGTCTCCGGATACCTGGCAACCTTCGGATTAGTTAATCTTATCTGTGTACATCTTTTCTCTGTTACTCGTGAGATCTAAACACGTACATGTACATGAATATGTAAAAAATAACAACAATTTCAGACTCCGGTATCAACAGGCTGGAAGTACTACCCTTTGTTCCTAAGAGTTCATAAAGTACTGGGAGCTAAGACTTTGGCCAACAAACCTGGTTCTAGCCCTGAAGAAAGTTTGGCAACTAACTTCCCCAAAATCTTGTAGCGAAAGTGGGTGTAATCAGGGGCAAGTAAAGGTGGTCGCCTTCTCTTATTAGAGAGCTGCAGATCCCTTCAAAATAGTCGTACCTAATCTGGGTGAAGTTAGGGAAGAGGGCTCACTTTAAACTCATCACCAAGAATCAGATCGCTTGTAAACCCAGGACTCATAGGTATATACCAACAAAGCCTTCTGACCCCTCTACCATCCTGAAAATCGTTCATGTTAGGAATCCTCAGTTTCTGACGAGTAATTGGAAAATTTCTAAGCTAGAGAATCACAAGAAGACTCTGGGTCCTCTGGTTGAAACTGAGAACCAACTAAGCTTTGGCTTAGAAGCCATAACTCTCCGGGTATACAAGAAGGATGAGGAGGATCTGGAAGTTGGGGGACTTAGTTCCTAAATTAATTGGAGGACACATCGGTCTCGACTGATCAAGATAGTGACATCCTGTCCTCTCTAGAAGCTACGCCAGAGGCGGTGGTGATGGAATGAGACCCCGATTAGACCGCTCATCCTGTAAAGGCTCGAGCAGATGTGAATTCGGACAGCCTGGCCCTGTCCCACCTGGATCTCTTCAGAAGCGGTCCCATCAGCCCATTCGTTCCTAATCTTACATTCTCACGAAGATAGCACTAAATATTTTTTACTCTCTAAGCCTCGAAGTTGGATGCCGACGATATTGACTAACATCGGCGTACCTGTCCCTTGACCACCAAGTGCCTCTCTCTGCGACTACTTTAGGGAGAACGATAACATACGTAGAGGGGCATAAGTCTGAACTCATTCTGGCATTTTATAGGAATGGATTCCCTGCTCTTTTAGCAAGCGTAGAGGTAAGCCCGGACCTGCTTGTTGGGATCAGGAGACTAGAACCCTCCGGAGCGTATACAGATGGCTCTTTCGGCTATCAAAGCTTATAAGTCTAATCTTAGGACAGACCAGCGTAAATCTTGGAGACATTTTTGTGGAAGCAAAAATACGTCTTTGATGCATCAAGGCTCAGAAAGGTCCTAGTTACCTTTCCCAAAACACCCAGCTACCTAAAAAGAAATAATGGCTTCTGGACCATCTCCAGTACGGAATCCTTTGAGTTCCTAATGGTTTCTCACTTCTCCAGCTCCTGTAACGATATATTAAAATTCTTTGGCATTGGCTTTTGGCTTGAAGCCTTTTAAGTCGGGAGGACTGTACTCAGCGGTGAAATGAAACGGACCGAAATGAATGAGCCTTTTATACCGAAGGCAGTTAAAAGCTCATATGTAAATCCCAAAGATCTCAGACCTGTAAGTCTATCGGCATATCTTCTGAAGACTCTGGAGAAACTGATGGATGCCCATATTCGCTACAGCTTCAATCCAAACTTACTGTCAGCCTCCCAGCATGTGTACAGTAAATGGAAATCGGTAGAAATGGCCCTGGACTCACGAAATTCTATGCATGTTCTATGCATCTGTCATCAGGTCTATATGGACTTAGACCATCACCATCACGATCAAATCTCTGGAATCTGGCACCTTAAACTCAAAAATTGTCCTAAATTGTCGCCTAAACAATACAATATTCACCTTATTTTAGAGCGGGCCACGGAGACATTACAGGGAATTGCATGGGCGACAAGCTAGTCAGGCGGAGTAGAACCCTGTCGATTTTACCGGATAACCTGAATCTCGGTATGCCTCTCGCTACTGTTATGTATATGTTACCAATTTAGCTTCTTTACTAACCAAATCTAACCTGAACTGGATCAGAATCTGCCTTGTTAGATTGAAAAGATCGATCTTTTCCAATATAGTAGGTCTTTAGAGGACACTTCTGTAAAAGCTGCATGAATGAAGAAGAGGAGGAAACCATAGTATACCATAATATACTCCTCCTGGTTCTGTGGGTAGCTCTTGGAGAACTTGATTTATGTGAACCTTCATTGGTGTAAGTGAGTACACTTCCCATAGGTACATAGGTGGGTAGGTAGAAGTGGTAGCTTCAACGTTCCACGATGAGGCTTAATTTGCGCTTTAGGGATTCCATTTTAATACCGCAACTGACGTGACCTGATTTTCAATGTGCGCGGGAGCGGAAATCCTGTACAGCCATACTGTCCTTTTTCCTGAGATTTTGTTAAGGTTGTCAATGAAAGTTTACGTCTGGCCCTTCTTAGAGCTGAGTACCCACAGAGGAGATAAAACACTGTTTCCTTCTCGTTGCATTTTTGGAGCTGTTGTAGTTGGGGCACATTTGCCTTGATATGACACAATTCATCCACCTCTGCTAGAAAGTGCGAGTGAATTACTTTAGCAGCTCCCAACGGTATGTGAACACACTTCGCGAGGGACCTATCAACGTCTGAACCGCGCTTCACCAGCTTATCAGCCAAACCATTCACCTCATGGCATCCTGGCTGTTAATAAGGATGGTAATGTTTCCAATGGATGCAGGGTTGTCTCTCATCTTTACCTACTAGACACATTTTTTAGACGGGAACACAACGGAACCAAATGCAAATCATCCAACTACATACCAATACAAACTCACCAGACCAACTGAATATCAAAGCCTTTTGGCAGTTTTATGAAACAATATTTATGTATACTCTTCTCCAAGTCCTACCTGCTTTAAAGGCGTAAGGATCCGATTCCACAATGAGATTACTAGATGTAAAATATATAAAATCCATTACTCCATGGAAGCATACGTATTTTTACAACGACGCTACACAGAAGAGACTTCATTAGCGCGCGTCATTCACAAGCAAAAACGGAAATCTACCAATTTGGCGCAAGGAATTGATCATACTAGTCCTTTCACTGGCTGAGACATGTAATGGCTGTCCGTTTGGAATGATGAATTTGAATAGTAACGCTCCTCCTACATGACAGTCCCAACATAGTCATCCACCTGCTAACAACTCACTTGATTGCACAACTACCCTAGAATGAGGAAATGATTCGAAGCACATCATCCTTCCCATATATGCATGTACAGCAATCTAAGAAGTCGTAATTAAGCGGTAATTTGGTTAGCTTCCTTAATATCCACAAACACAAAAACCGGACCGTATAACGATTGGAGGCAGTCCTACAACATTTCGTCACTTGCGTAAGATCCTTCGAGTGCTGTTATCGCATAGATACTTGAATGCATAACCCGACGACATGTACGATGTGTAATATCTTCCTACAAGCCTAATGCCATCCCATTCGTTATATTGTCCATGGATGGTCATCTCAAACTCAAACTCAAACGCACTGTCCAGTGTCCAGCTCTGATTACCGCAAACAGGTCTTGATTTGCTTGCGCGTACCTGGCAATGAAATGCAAGCGCTCATTAATGTGCAACACCTTTTCGCATTTCATTAAATTTATTTTTAATGGGCTGACATTTTTCCAGCACGCAAGGGCCGTTGCCCTATTTTACCCCAACCAACCATCACTAGGCGGACGAACCATGTAAATTTGCGAACGCTGGGAAATTCACACCGCATAACGTTAGCACCGGCCGCCCATAGATAGCATCTTGCGGGCTCTGGCTTTCTGACAGCGCAACAACAACGAATATGGGTTAAAACTAACATTGGCATCGGCTCAGCATAAAGTATCCACTTTCCAGGGAACAGATACGAATAAAACCGAGAACCGGATCTTAGGTATTCGCCATCGAACCGAAATAGGTTCGTCTCTGTGCAATAATCTGTGTGCGGCCCGAAGGGACAGAGTTAACCACCATCAGGGCTAGCTGGTGCTGGAGTAGTGAGCGTACTTTTATGGATCGTTTAACTGGATTTGAAGTTTGCGACGGGTTTCTTGGAAGTGGCGGTGGCATCACTGCATGGCGCTGCCCGATAATTGTGCAGAGACCGAATTTGTATGACTAATTTCTGGTGTTTCTTGTTGTACATATAATTAATAGGCTCGAGAGTGGTAAACCGAGTGGATTATGAGGTTGTTGCGTGAGTGGATTCCTTCTCTTGGTGGTTTACCTACGTTGACGGCTTGTGTGCTCCCGGGCGTATAATGGACGGTTTGAGTTTAAGTGTCCATTTAGAGCAGGAGATAAGAATCTGTTGTGGTTTGATTGTGATGATCTTGGTTAATCTACTTGGAAAATATAAAGTGCAAGCGTTAGCCATTTGCTACTTCGTTATGTAATTGGTAATAAATGGTTGAGGTATGTACATGTGTTCATGAAGTAATCCAGGATTTAGTTGTCATAATGGCCTTGGCGTGGATCAGAAAGGTTAATTAAATAAATTAACCAGGATGTAGACCTAGATTGCGGTTGAGGTTTAGGTGAGGGTCAGTATTTATACCAAGATACAGATACACTTAGACCAGACGAGATTCTTTATGAACCATGGATCATTCCACGTTGGCTTCCTAGGAATGAAACCAGTCCGAGCTTCTTATGAAGCGAATTATACTCATGACCTCTAGAGACGTCATATCCATTAGGATTTTGAAGAGAGAACAGTTTTCTTTGCGACAGGGCCGGATAGGTGCATATGAGGTGAAGAATGGTTTTCTTCTCTTTTATTTGAAAAGATATAGCTGATCTATGATCAATTTACCATAACCAACCCGGTATTACGTTTCTGATCCAACTTAGGCCAGATCTATCTTGATATATGAGTATATGACAAGTCGATCCATTTTCATATCCGTGGTTGGTCTTGCTGAAAGTGTAGAGCTTTAGTAGATGTTTACACGAAGTGAGTGGCATACCCAAGTGCCATTTGACAGAATCCTCAGAGTCGTACCCTTTCTGGCGACCTCGTAAGCTTTGCAGTTTCCGGGAATGTCTCTATAGCACCCAGTATTATAATGCTTCATCATCTCTGAGAGAGCCAAAAGACGTGAAAGAGCATGATTACAAGGAATTAATACACGGGAAAATAATTGACAACAGGTTACGAGCAGTAGCAGAAGAGAGAAAGGAGCTCTCTCAGATCATCAATTTGGTTTTAGAAAAGCGATCTACTGTCAATGCCATAAGATCAGTAATCGCTTTCGTAGACCTGGTGGAGTAATGATAATTGGATTCGTCGAAGACATTGCCGTCGTCACAGTAGCTAAAGAGATCAGTGGAGTAGAAAAAGCTGCAAATAAAGTAATTGGCCGAATAAAAGACTGGTTAGTATCCCCCGGACTAGAACTACCCGACCATAAGATAGAAGCTGTCACGCATGTTGATTATTTAGCCAAAAAAGGATCGGAAATATTGCCTAATATCGATCGACCTGTATATGCAAGAAGACCTCTACTCTCAAGAGTTATCATTTCAGTTTTGTTATATGCCACCCAGTCTTAACTCAGGCACTAAGAAGAAGAAGACTAAAATGAGACTATAGTCAACATACAGATCTACGGACAATCAGTGGCTTTCGAACCATATCGATGAAGACTAGGCCACCTTTGTTATAACTGGAATGGTCTCCATCTACGTCCTTGTAGACGAGATGCTGAGAATATACAATAGAAGAATCCTGCGCCGTCGCCAGTGGCATCTAGATGATTAAAATGGTCGAAAAGTCAGGATCAGCAGGTATGGAACAAACTAGTTGGGCCACTACAACGAAAGTCAGATGGACATACAAACTGATATCGACAATCAAAGACTGGTTAAGTCGAAAGTATGTGGACTGCAACTATCATCTTACACAGTTCCTGTCTAGTCACGGCGGCGGTTAACCACCGTATTTCCACCGATATGAACATGACAGCTCCCTATCCTGTCCGGAATATCTGGATGAAGATGAAGATACGGAGCAACGCAGTATTATATTGCACACGTTTCATGGAATAGAGAATTAGGGTCGGAAGAGAATCGGATTGCTGTATATGTAGTTTCATAACAACTCTCCAAAATGTGCTGCGAAGAATAGAGAAACTAAGAAAACCAATAGAAACAGCTGACAGAAGACGCATGGGATGATTCGCTAATTAACCCTATGAAGTCATACCTAACGACAGTCCCATGGGAGGAATAGTTGAAGTCTGTTGATAAAGTTTAGGTAATAGATCGAGGATCCTGCCAGATAACTGCACCACTGCGAGCAGGCTTTAGAATGGGTGGGCGCATTGACAGCCATAAGTTTGCCAGATTGTACATAACTATGTAAGGGAAGCTGATGAAACAATATGTCCAATGCTGCAGGTGGTGTAGTTCTTAGTCCACCGCTTCACACATTGAGTGAAGTTAGGAACGACTTTATCAAGTAGTACAAGTAGTACGCCATATATTAGTACATATAAGCCTGATGACGGACCGGTTCTTACCTACATATGGCCTTTTTAGAGGAATAGAGAGCTATATTTATTTTCCATTCGGGTTCTAGTAGATTGTTAAGTTAAGTTTCCTATCCCAAATAAGACACAAGTGCTTTGCGTTTTCGGTAAAGGAGAGGCTGATGCCATTAATCGTAGGATGGACTATGAGCTGAAATTTCTATTTTCTGGTGGAGCGAACGAATTCGGTTTTGTGAGGGTATAGCCCTAGTTAGCATTGGAAGAACCATCTGGTAAGCAGAAAGAGATCATATGAAAGGATTTCCCTCAGAGTATCTGGGTGTGTAACTGTGATTGTAATACCACCTTGCATCCTGTCCTTGCTAGATCTACTAGTAGCCCATAGATAACCTTGGGCTGTACCGCGACTAACAGCCTTATAGTCGATGTACCGTTTAATAGTCCTGCGTGTAAACAATTGATTGATCAATACTCTGAGCAATGTATACACTTTCAGACTTGAATGCACGCTCCCTCAAATATCAAGAAAGGCCTCAGAGATCTTGCAATGATATGACGGAGCGAATGTAAGTCTGTATCGACAGATTAGCCTTTGAATTACGCGTGTTAGGACGCAGAGATCATAGTGAGATTGATGCTCTCGCTTAAATGGATATTAATCAGCCTTCCCATTGCTCAGTAAAAAGGAAGATAGACCTATAGGTAAGAGATCTTTAGGTTCCATATGCGAGCTTGCCATAGGTATAAAGACATCTTCCACCTTAGTCCATAGTTTAGGAATGTAGACCAGATTTAGACAAACCGACATGACAGCTGTAAGCTGGCTATATCTTCAGATTGCTGAATCTGAGCAGGAATAATACGTCAGGTCCTGAGGACTTCAATAGTTTGAGGCTTCGCATACTTCGCATGATCTTATCTGTAGTCACGTATAGTGAGGAGCACGGTGCACGGTGCAACGAAAGTGTTTCCAGAGTAAAGTACAGCAACAGGGAAGCTACCAAGAAAGCGAGTATATAGTGAAATATCAATGGAGTTGAGAGGTTTTCAAAGATGATTTTTGCAATCCAGACGCCTCTGAGGACGGTTCAATGCTATCGAAAGAAAAGGATTATCGTCACTCTTTCCTCAGTGAAGTTTTGTATTTTTTCAAGAAACAATCTGTAGCCATCCCAATCAGCAGTCTCACGAAAGCGTTTAGCTAAATTTAATGAGTCTCCTTTGTTTTCTAAGAGTGGCGAGATATACATTCTACCAAGTTGGTTTCTTCTTGCCTCGAGATTGACAGAGAAGACAAACGATCTTCATTGAGCGCCAATGTTAAGGTGTTCAGCATGTAGTGAAGGTCATCAGGGGTTTTTAGATTCACTTTCTATAATTTTTTTTTTATAATTTCTGATGACCTTTCGGGTGGGCGGATGGTTATCTAGATCAGTCCTTAGCCATATCGAATATATCCAGTTTCCAACTACCCAGGGCTCCTGTATAAAGACTATGTCATTCTCGTTTCTGTTGAGTCGGAGAATAAATGGAGATTAATCAGAAGGAATCGCAATACTGGAGCTGATACCATTACCACGGTATTGAGAATTGATTAGGGAAACTATTAACTCCTAGAATAGTAGTGCAATTTCCAATTTCGGGATCAAGGATATACTCTAAGCTCATCAAGGGTAGGTAAGCTCATTTTTCAGTACGGATGGTCTAGAGCATTAGTTCTATTAAAATTGAAAAGCTTTTGAAACCAATGCTACTTCTCGGGCTCAAATTTATTACACGTTGATGACATTTGAAAGTTGGAATGGTCCATCAAATGGCTCTCCTTTTTGACAACTTTGACGACCTAGCAAACATTACAGCTATAAAGAGTTCCAAATGTTTCAATGAACTCCTAGGTAGATGATAATGGGGATGGAACTCTTGGTATCATAATCGAACTCCTTTGGTCTGTTTGTGTCTATATGAGCTTAGGGACATAAGCTCACGGAACGTAAGTGCGCAATGGAGTTTACCCGCTGAAGTGGGATATAAATAAGTCCAAAATTGAGTTATGGACTTATGTTCCACTTCATCAGGAAATTTGTAAGTCCACAGTTATTTGTTGTCGAATATGCGACATATGTAGATCTATAATTTTTGGGAAAATAATCAAGCATAATGAAAATTATTTCAAATTACCGTACGCTTAGCTACTCCTTAACGATCGTCGTAAAATTATCCTCACTCGGAAGAACAAATGACTATTGTTAGATGTTGGACTTCCTCCGACGGTGCTCGACAAACCCGGTCCACGCGCAGATTAATCTAAATCAGTTTTATCAGGGACACTGCGGCGTACTGGAACTATCATTATGGCCTCGCACAGAGTGTTGGCATCGTCGACATCATCTGTGTCCTCACCAGGTCCCAAAGATTTGTAAATTTTGAGCTTGGCATACCTTATGCCAAACCTTAACCGATGGTTAGATTTTTCTAACTCCTTCAAACATTCCTCGTTTATGAGGTGAAGAAAGGTTAGGCTGTTCCCCCCATATGACTGCCCAACCATCCAAGTTCGTCATAAGCATTACGCACCATATTGGACTCATTCTGATCCGTAGGGAACCTTCACGGTCAGAAACCTAAGTCAATTCGCCCATACATTTAATTTCTCTAGAGAACCTTCTCCACCAAATTGTTGAAAAAGTAACCTTCCTTTACTCTACTCCGAGCAATGGCTTGACATTCACAGAGTAGATGAGTAATATCCTCTGCGACATGTAGGTCATCATAATACCTGCATGTGTCCGCGTTCGTTAAACCTCATGGCGTGCTTCCTCAGAAGGCAATGGCCAGAGAGTATCCCTATCCCTATTCTTAACTTTGATCTGTTAAGTTTTCTTAATTCCCTAAATTTTTCCAATCTAATAAGTGAGGCTACAAGACCTTAGAAACCCTGTGCCCTTCTAAGTTCGAACCTTCAATGATGCAGGTCGGCCATATTGATGATTTTATCGAGAAAAATTCTCTTAGCCACGGCCTTTGGTGGTCTTATGCCTTCAATGAAATCATTTGGTGGGAGCTCTGCTTCTTTTTTCGACTAGTTCGTCGGCACGTTTGTTACCCTCTATATCACAGTGTCTAAGTATCCAAAATAATCTGACTCGGTTTTGCAAGCCCTGAGCATTGTACGGCAACTACTGACTAGTTCAGATTTAGTATATAGGTCTCTAGCGCCTTTAACGCAGCCTAACTATCAATGTAGATGGCAATATTCTTGTTGAATATTGATCCCAACTCAAGTGGTTCCGCAGCTTTGAGTACGATCAAAACCTCTGCTTGGAACATTCTGCATGTGTCCAGAAGTATCAGAGCCACATGTAGGCCTATATCTCTCAAATATATACCTGATCCATGTAAAGTGATATTTCGTTTTCGATCGAATCTTTTTTCCTTTGCCAATCCTCTATTTTAGGGTACATTACTTCGTAGGGTGTGTCGAAGTTGAGTGTAACAAGATTTTCATTCGGTTTGTCAGGGATGTTGGGGAATGATAATAGGCCATATAGGTAATTTTTAACGTATTTGTAATTTTATGTGTATATCCAGTGGTAAAAGATACATAAATGCCTCAAGTGTACCCGTGGGCGTATAAGTACCACCCGCACTTCCCTCCATACCATAGGTACGTATCCTTACCTAACACAGTTTTTAAAAATTTCCCTGATCCTGTTTATAACTTTAGCTGGAGCCTTTTACAGCATAGCTGGCAGAATGCCGTCAGGGCCTGACGCTTTGAATGATGCGAAGGACATTATAGCCTATCGCAGTTTCCTCCATGTGATAAGGTCCTTTGCATATGTATATTGAGAAGCTGATGTTATGAAAATGCACATTAGGTATCGAAACAGTTGGTGTGATACTTCCTGGGAAATGAGTTTTGACTAATGATTTTAAAACTTCCTCACTATTTTCTGCTCACGATCCGTCAGAACAAGCTGTGAACTGCCACATCCTTTGCCTTCATTTTGCAGAGTCTAAAAGCTTCACTTTTACTTGTATCTGCAATCGATTCACAGAAGACCTCCCACTTAAGCTAGCATTTTTTTTTTAATTGTGAAATGTTGACCACTTTGGATTAAAAGTTGCGAAAACGGGTAATATCCTTAAATCTGTCATCTCTAAACTTTTATCGTGTATCTTTAAGCGGATTCACTTACCGTAGCGGCGCATAACAATTCGGCTATAATAACTGCTTACATATGTACATAAGACGATACTCCTGTTTACAATGAAAATGACCACAAAATTCCCAAGAATTTACAATAACATATGTACGAGTATGCTACACTAATTGCAATGCCGTAACGCAGACATTAACCAGGTTACAACGATTTCTAAAAGGTGTGGTGCCGCACAGAAATTAAGTACAGTGTAATCATCCCCGAAAACCGTAAAACGATCATATTACTACCCATATCATCGTCATACGTACTCGTATCTGTAAGGAGCAATCTCGTATGACTGTATCGCAGGAATTCAATTAAGGTTCTCGAAATCCGTAAAAGAGGTGTGATAGCGCATTGCTGGATAGCCGGCGCTTGCCGATTTTATCGTCTTTTTTGGATACCATTCCGTCGGTCTTCCCCCGGTCGCCAACGTCAGTTGTTAACTTGGTTTTATTTTCACCTGACCGAATTTATTTTGTTTTTGCTGCGCGCGCTGTTATTTTTGGTGATAGGCACTCATTCATGCATTTCTGCGGTCCGTTGTGCGGGAGTCGTTTGAATGAGGTTTTGTCCTTCTACACAATGCCTGTTTGTTGGATTTTTATTATTTATTGTCGCCTTTAGACGATGAGTTTCACGAAAATATGCTTTTGACTGTCGTGTGGTCATTGGGGATGCATTCACCTGCGGAACGGGACCGATATCGCTGAGAGAAATTATTTACTCACAAATGACCTTACTGGCGGTCGCGATTGCTCATTCGTTTGGCACACGAGGTAAATGACATTTTGGTTTTCGGGGGGGATGATTTAAATATGAGGAAGCATATTAAGACTTTAAGGGGTTTTCGTCGCTCATTAAAGATATATTGGCGGGCTTTGCTCAAGGAATTCAATTTCCTGTAAAAGGACGATTAATCTTGCCTTTGATTGATGTGTGGGTCAAGCGGGTAAATGAGTTTGTAATTCGTGTTAATACAAGTCTTGGTCATCCTACAATGACGAAGCGTTCTTGTTGGTGGCTCTCAACATGACATTTCAATGTAAGCTTGTGTAATAAATCAGGGAACAGTTCTTTGAGTTGTCTTGAGACCACCTGTGTTACTTTGTACACAGGTGATCAGGATAATCTGCGTGTTAATACCATCTAAAGATAGTCGTAGGTACTAGCAAATCGTTGAGTCAAGACGAAGATACTTATGGAATCTTTGGGATTTTACATAACAAGTTGATCCTTTTTACTTCTACTAATGTATTCAGACGAAGTTTTTCTTCATTGCGTCCTCTTCACCATGTGATTGACATCCACTCAACTGTTCTAGCTTAAATATTTCGAAACCAGTAAAAAGAAACAAAACCCTTACTGCTGAAATCCTCGTCCTATAGACCTCATATAAGTTGGATTCCATGAACTAGAGCGCATCCTAGTTTATAGTGACTGCAATCGATGTGGTCATCTATGGTCTCCGAAATTCACGCTTCAATCCACGCCATCGATAAAGTTCCCAGTACAGTGAGAAAACTCGTCGATGTCAAAAACGCAACCGCAAATTGAGGAAACATTCTGAGAATACCTACTTCACTCAAGAAAGTCGCGGAATATGAGGAACTCTCTTAAAAATTAGGATACTGGATATTGGTGGAAATACTGGATGAACTGAACTGCAAGTAGCTTTTCAAAGCAAATGATGAGCATACGTAATATATATAATATATAATATGCTAGGACCGGGCTTCAATATCTTGTTGAAGATTTTCACCACCTAACCGAAGCCTTAGCACGACTGTAGTGGCCGTAGCACCTGAGCAACAGACTCTGCGCTGTGCATTCACCATCCACAAACGCCAACAATCTGTGGAACCAGTATCGCGACATTATCAAAGGTGTAGCAGAGACCACCATAGGCTACTAGCAACCACCCAAAAGAACCCTATGATGATGAATGCGTGTGTCGGAAGAGGGTGACAGAAAATGCACACATGCAAGCGCTGTAGCCAGAAGAAGGGAGGAGAAGAAGATCCTGCGTAAGAATAAAAGGGCACTCGCAGTCCCCTAGCTCGAGAATATCAAAGAGTCCCGCGATAGGAACAACATCCGGATGTTTTTTAGGAAAGCCAAGCAACTGACAGCTGGCTTCAAACACGGAACGCAGGCTCATCAAAACAGTGGAGGAAACCTAGTCACCGAAGTACAGGGAATAGTAGATGTGTTTGAGCAGCACTTCCAGCAGCTACTTAATGGGCATCAGCTAGAGAGACTGATAGGGCAAGAAGAGAATCCGCGTCCAGTCAATGAGGAATCCATCCCCCCTCCCATCCCCCTTTTGAAGAGTTCGGTTCAGCTATCAAAAAGCTGAAGAACAACAAGGCCACCGGCTCTGATGGTCTACTAGGAGAGTGGTGATGCTTTGGTAGGGTACATGCACCAAATCATCAACCAAGTATGGGTTGAACTAAAGAGGCATATCCCTGCTAAATGTCGCATATAAGATCCTATCCAACGTACTGTGTCCGAAGCCGTCTGAAGCCTTTCTGCAGCACATTAATTGGCACGTACCAGTGTGGCTTTCAGCCCGGCAGATAGACGATCGACCAAATTTTTACACTAAGGCAAATTCTGGAAAGGACCAACGAATTTCAAGTCGCGACTCACCATTTCTTCATCGACTTTAAAGTCGCATATGATAGTATTCATCGTCTTGAGCTCTACAAGGCAATGGCAGAATTCGGGATCCCGGCAAAACTGATCCAGCTATGCCGCGTGACGCTGGAAGAAACGCTGTGCAACGTGCAATTCGGAAATAGTTCTTCCGAACTATTCCAAATATGTACCGGATTTCGGCAAGAAAATGCGCTATCATGTGACTTCTTCAATCTGGAACGGATACCGCGTAGGGCTGGTGTTAACACGGAAGGAACTATCTTCAACAAATCTTTCCAGCTGCTGGGATACGCAGACGACATCGACACCATCGGTCGTTCCCAGCGCGACGTCTTAGAGGCTTTTACGGCAATTGAAAAACAGGCGAAATGAGTTGAAAATAAAGTGAATGAGGACAAAACGAAGTACATGTTGTCAATAAACAAAGAAGCAACTGTCCACCGCCTAGGACAAAACGTTACTGTTGGGGCAACGTTACTACTGGGGCAACCGTAACTTCGAAGTGGTTAAGGAATTAACCCACCTCGAAGTAAATATTAATTCCACGAATGACACCTTAGTGAAGATTCGAAGAAGACTTATCCTAGGAAACCGCTGCTACCTCAGTTTGGCGAAATAAATGGATCCAAAATTCCTAATTTGAAAGACGAAATGCGTGCTATACAAAACTTTAATCCTGCCAGTTATGCTGTATGGACCCGAGTATTGGACGATAAATATTATAGAAATACAGAGCAGATATTGAACAATTTCGAAAGAAAAATTCTTTGTCCAATATTCGGTGAAAAAGGTGTAATTGCGAACTCTATGGGCTGTACCAAGATGTGGATGTTGTCCAAAAAGCTAAAACACGTCGACTACACTGGCCACATCGAGCAAATAGACAATAAGGCTCCAGCAAAGAGAATTTTCGAATCACAGGCCCCAGGTTCGAGACGACAAGAAAGACCAAACCTCCATTTTAAGGATCAAACTATCGCGGATGCCAGAGCGTTTGGTCTAGACAACTACAAGCACCGTGCCCGGGATCGAAGAGATTGCAATGCTGCAGTGTCTCAGGCAGAGACTCTCACGATCCGGGAGCCCTTTAAGTAAGGAAGTAAGTAAGTAACCGAAATAAAAATAACCAAGGGACAAAATAGTTCCATTTGCTGAGCATAATGGCATCTTAAATTCTTTTTTGGGTCATGTCGTCTTTTCAATTCGTCGGGTTCTCAAAGAGATTTATAAAAACTCCGTTTTAATCCCTTCTGCTATCTAAAAATAAATAAGGATTGTTATGATAGTATAAATAACTATCGACCAATCCGAGCCAGCTAGTGCTAGTAATTTTTACCAAAAACTATAAAAATGGAAACAAGTACTCTTAAGCAAAGAGGCTTTATACAGAATTTGAATCAGAATAACCATATTAAGCCGTACGAACTACCGATGTGGATGGTTGAGGTTCGAGTCGTAGACAACACCAAAGTGCCGTGTGGGCCTATGAGACTATGATAGATAAAAATGTGGTCTAGTGAAAATAAAGTCAAAAATTTACCCAACCAAAATATTTAGTGTATACATCACACTTATTGCTGTGGATCAACATGCATACAGCCCTGTTACTCGCTGTCCCAGTATCTATTACTTTTTTTATTTGGTAACGGCTGTGACTGATATTTTTGAGGAACAGTGACAAAATATCTGTTTGCCGAAATATCGATCCATCTCTAGTCATAATACTATTACATCATTTGAAAGCAAACGAATATACACAGCCGCGATCCAGATATTTCTTTGTTAACCTTCAGTCAATGTTTCTGTGGCAACAAGGAAAAATCGACTTATATGTTGAAATTAAGTTATCAATATCATGTCCTAATTTTTCGTTTAATTATCTCTTACGGTTGCTGAGTTGTAGGCCGAGGAAAAACAACATAAAAATTATCTCGGAAAACTAAACTCATGTCAAATCTTTAAACTGCTTTCCTGAAAAATTATAAAAAAGACTGTTCTTCCTTGTGGCCACAGGTTTATCAATGACCTACTCTTTCAAAGCAATATTTGCATATGATAGCGCAGGAGATCGACGATCAAAAACAACTGCTCGCATTGCAGCTACTCCAGCACCAGGGAAGATCGAGCTAGAGTCTGTCTGTCACATGAAAAATTGTCACGACTGTTCCATTCCAATGATAAGTCCTTACAGGATGAATGCAGCACATAGAGAGTGACCACTATTATTAGGGGGAAGCGTTCATTAAAAGGTGCCTTCGTCACATATTAAAATATTTTCTTTGCCAACCGTATATCTAACGAATGCCTCTACTAAAAAATGATTCAGGAACTTATAGGTACAACCATCCAGCGAAAGAGTCGGTAGTGGATTGGTCATACGTCACGTTATGTAATGTAATTCTCATAAGGTCTGGTGGGATAAAAATAATAACATTCTGTCTGCTAATCTATCCCACCGAAACACTAAACTACCAAGAAATGCAGGCTGTATAACAAATCTTGTCCTATCGTAAGAAAGACCAATAGTAAGGGCCTATCTTACTGGAGTACAGACCTTACTACTCTCCGCTGCAAAAGTAGGAAAGAGTTTATTGTAGCCAAAGCAACTAGGCTGTACACAGAGTGGAAAACCTACAAGCCAAGCCTCAAAACCTATCAAAAAAAAGTAAGAAAAGCCCAACGTAGGTCCCGGCTCAGATTCTGTGAGATTATTTACAAACTACATCTAAACTACGCAGAGTCCTCTGATAAACTACATCCACATCTTGGTACAGCTTATAGAGTTGGCGGTTGTATCTTCTGATCCATTCGCCCTCATCGCATACGAGACGAAGAATTTTTCTCTGTAAATTGTTCAATATCTGCTCTGCTTTCCTATTTATCGACAGATTTGGCTCGATATAGCATGGAAAGCATGCATTTCGTCTTCCATGTTAGGAGTTTTGAACCCATTTGTTTTACCAAACCAAAGTAGCAGCGGTTTTCTTAGATGAACTGCTCAGTAAACACCTTAACCATTTCAAAGTTACTGTTGTTACAGTGACGTTTTGTCATAAGCGGTGGACAGATGCTTCTATGTTTCTTGACAACATCTACTTGGTTTTGTCCTCATTCACTTCAAGGCCAACTCGTTACGCCTGTTCTTGAATTGCCGTAAAAGACTCTAAGTCTGCGTATTCCAGCATCTGGACAGATTTGTTGAAGATAGTGCCCTCCGTGCTAACACCTGCCCTGTTTGATACCTTAGGAAAACTTTTCAAAACTGGGAGAGGGAGTAACGTTTGACTAACTTCATTGACTGGAGCGGGGTTCTCTTCTTGCCGTACCTTTCTCTGTACCTGATGCCCATTAAGTAGCTACTGGAAACGCTGCTTAAACACATCTGCTATTCCCTGCACGTCGGTGACTAGGATTTTTTCACTCTTTCGAAGAACCTGCGTTCCGGGCTTGAAGTAGCTTGGCTTCTTAAAAACATTCGGATGTTGTTCCTATCGCGAGACTTTTCGATACCGTTCACCTGGGACTGAAGAGACCCTTTTTACGCAGGATCTTCCTTTCCTCCCTTACATATTATTATAAGACTGTTGCCTAACTGTTTATCTAGCAGCCCTAACGCGATTATGCCTTCATTTGATGCCGGCACTATCGCCACTTTTGGACGATTAAGGCAAATCATACTTTTGATTTATCTAGATAAGGTAGGGTTAGAAGAGGGGAGATGTGAGACAGTGGCTAGATGGAATTGGAAGGCTATTCTAAAGGGTGGCTCTAATGCAGTGAAAGTTTAACTAGTTTTCCATATTGTTAGCCAAACCAATCATTCTAGATAAAAGATTGGTTATAACCGTAATTGAGTACTGAGACCGAAAAGGGGAATGGACCTAAAGCTACGGGGATTTGTGTTAAATGAGATCGATGTAAGAAGCACGGAGCAATCAATGTGAGAGGAGGGCCTCATTTCGCGACAATTTTCGAGAGACTCAAGGTTGATCAGTTTCAAACGTTCAGAGAAGGGAGGCAAATTGAAACTATCAACCAACACGCGGAGGGCAACACGTTTAAGCTTGCGTTGGACGACTTCAATACGTCGGACGTGGACAGCATAAAGAGGGGACCAGGCTAGAATACGCTAGACAAGTATTTGAGCATGTGCCTGACGAAAGTGGTTAGTTTTGGCTAGATTGAATGGTCCATTCTGCCTGACAGCGGGATGTTGGTCTTCGTCGCCTTTATACAATCTGCAGAAGAAGTTTCCATATTCTCAGCACCGACTGTGACCCTACTACAAAGTTTCTTTCTTCATCTCTGCAGACTTAAGGGTCTTGTAGACTTGACACGTTCTTGTTACCTTTTGGTAAAACTTCTGTTCATTATTCCTGGAGTATAATCTGTCAATATCTTCGATCGTTCTCGTGTATTTTTTTTTTTTTTTTTGAGAAGCAGATGTTGTAATGTCTCTTCTGCTCGTAGAGTTCACGAGCAGCCTCATCCTGCTTGCACAGCGCTGCTTTACATGTTTAGTTGCATGTGGTTGTCGGTATTCTTTGTCAAATCAGGGATTTCTTGGTGATTGTCAGCAGCACATCAGTTGGGGCACTTCTGATGGTGTGCTGTCAGCGTTGCCACTGGTTTTCTGCACGTGATGCTGGCGGCTTAGAAATAGTAGCGAGATTTCGGGATACGCGTTCGTTTAAGATTCTGACGATCTCTTGCGATTGTAGCTTTTCGATGTTAAATCTTCTCACAGTAGTTCTTCTCGGTTGTGGCGTTTGGGATATCCGAGTCGATGTTAGCTGTTTGAAAGTATCGGACATTCAGTATACTGGAGGCATGCTTTACGTCGATCGCAATGTGATCAATTTGACCGCTGACCGTTGATCGTTTTATGATCAGGAGACTGCCAGACGTGGTCGTTGATAAATGATTTCTTCCAGGAGGAAAGATTCTGAAGAAATGAACATGAGAAAAACTGAAGTCAAAAGTTGTGGTAAGTGTGTCACGCATGTCTGTAAGACAATAGCAGATAACCCGTCAGGACCGGGAAGTAATCATCCTTAAGTTTGTTAATGTTCTTTGTGACAAGGTGCGAGGTGAGACCGAGACTAAGGACGTTTGAGCGCAGTTGTCCACATAAGAGAAATAGTCAAGGTCGGGTTCGAGAATACGGTCAGTGAACAACTGGGTAAAAAAGTGACGAAGCGAATAGGTTAGCAACAATTTTAAAGTCTGACAAAGAGGTGTTGACAAGTTTGAGGGTAGATGGTATGATGAGCTATAATGAGCTGATGATCTTGATCCGTTTATCAAAGAAATATTTCATTGGTCGAAAGCAGGCTTTTATACATAGCACTTATGTAAGTTCATCTAATTGCATCTCACCGAAAACTACTTTCTATCTATCTATCTGTCTTACCTCCATTGAACTCTATATCTCAAATTAAACATGTCCATCTGGAATATGTGGTTGAAGGTGAATCCCACCCGTACAGATGTTTAATCTTCATAAACATTTTTTGACAATATCTTAACCGTTCTTTAAATATTTATTTTTTCTCATTTACCACCCAACTAGGTACAATGGGACTTCTTGAGAATGAACTAAGTAAATGTTTTCCAAACGTAATTTCATCGTTTGGCATTGGCGTTGCCCTTTTGCAAATTTTCTATAACGCTATGTAAACAATTAAATTCTTTCTCTATGATTACTCACAGAGTTCTAGCAAACTTTATTTACCACTAGTAGTAATGTTATGCTAATTTATGTACACATATCAGGCATTTGTTTACGTTTTCTATAAATGTAACCTCATTAGTCTGTTTGTGCCATACATGCTGTGCCAATCAATTACCACAAATCGAATCCGATTAATTCATTATCGGACGTTATTAGTCCGTGACCAACCTCGGCTAGACGAAGTCAACTAATTTGGCATTTCACTCGGCAGGCAGTGAATGTTTTGATTTTGTTTTGGCATAGATCATAATTATCTCATTAGCACTTTTTTTTTGTTGTTCTTTCTTTGTCTCTACGTGAATCGAGTGGATTTGGTGTGTTTAGATACATCCAATCAACAAGGTTGATTATGACCCATTTAGCGCGTTCTGTTTTTTTGCTCATTCAAACATATCATGTAGCACGTACTTAACGGTTTGAAAGTTATGTCTGCATTGAAGATTTGATTAATTATTAAAATCAAACGGATATCTTCTTGGAAGTCGAAACTCTCATTCATTTCAATTTTGAAAATGGTGAGGATATCTGACAAAATTAGGCTGCTAAGTTTGTAAATCCATTCGCTTGGACTGGCTCTTGGGTGAAATATTGTACTTTCTTTTAAAGTGAAAGGCACTAGGAGAATTCTCAAGAGACAGGAGAGAAAATTTCCTAGACGTACAGGTCAAGAACGTTTTTAGATGGATGAAGACAAACTTCTTAACCCTGACACAATCAAGTGCTTGGTAAACTTTAATACTAGTTGTCAGTCCACCTAAATGCTATAGATTAGTTTGTCTACATTCATTGTCTTAGCAAAAAAAACCCATCCATCAGTGAATTTAGGATAGAATAAGCCCATAGGTATAATTGGGCCACTTTCATCTGTTCTTCACAATTTAGCACACAAGAACAAAATCTTCGACTGGTTCACTAGCTTACCATGATATCCTTTTAGTGACTAACGTCACAATGCATTCAACCATTTAATTGCCCAGCTTGAGGTATGATAAGCACATCACGATCAACTTGGGAAAGACTATCAACCATTCACACGAGTGACACGAACTTGCCATTGGAATACAGGGAATACTTCAATAAAGTAGAAGCGTAGAACTCAAAGAGTGGCTTAATAGCAATTAAATCCAATACAATCACATCAAAATCACCATTAGACACCATTCGGTCAAACCCTGTTGGGTTTTCGGATCTAGCAATATAAACTGTAACCATCTATTGGTTTCTTTTGAATTGTTTATTTTTCTTTTTATTGTTGTAGAGCGCCTGGATCTTCTCTGGATTATTCGCATAACATCGATCTTTAATGGTAACCTCAAAAAAAAAAACAAAAGTCCAGCGACGTCAAATCGCAGCTCCGTGCCGGCCCAGCAACATCACCAAAACGAGATTACACAATTATTGAACTTAGTGTGCAATAAATCGATTGTTGACCGGCTTGTGTAGCACATAACCTCATCTTGCTGGAACCATAGCTCGTCCAGGTCCAAATCCTCAATTTCTCGCAATAAAAAATCGGTTATCATGCCTCTGTCGTACATGAGGCGGATGCTTTGGCAAGAATGGGTTCGGCAATGAACTTCAAAACATTCCCACCGATTGGGTAATATTGTGTAGCGTAATTGATAACATAAAAGATAAAGTGTCCAACTTCTTTCAAAGCAAAAACAAAGATCCTTCTGGCTCTGTCCACACCTTAACTGGAGTAATCACAGGATACTGCGACATTGGTGTCACTCTACGTAAGCTTTTTCATATGTCTTATTCTTTTGGACTCTTCCCGAGTAGATAGCAGTCCAGCCCATAAACACTATTAAAATTCCATAAAAAAGGCTAATCTTTTCTCCCTCCAACTACCGACACATTCCTTTCCTTCTTTCAAAGGTCATGGAAATGCTAATAAACCGTCAGTATATTAAATATCTTGAATCACGAAAACTGTTAAATGTCCGACAGTACAGATAATTTGATAGTATATCTCACCGAAAAGTGGAACCACTCTCAATACTATTTCAAAGACTCTAAATGCTGTCTGCTACTACTAACCCAATACATTCATTCGCTGACGACAGTACCCTCAGCTCATATTCGTGTCCAGACTCGTGTCCCTACTCTTCGACCATAGAACTGGAGCGGCAGCGTATGTTTAACTCATTAAATTTCGATCATGACAGCATAATAAAATGGAGTATAAACAACAATGTGGAATTCAATACTTCAAAACTCCAATGGTGTCTTCAGCGTAATCTAAACCCTCATCTCCGTTGGCATGACCACATATTTGAATCCGCCAAAAATGCTGCGAATGTATAGGGTTCTTCAAACGATGCAAGAAGTACTTTACCACTCTGATCTGACTGCAATATATAAGGCATACATCCGCCGCAAGATCTAGTATAATGTTTATGTCTGCTAATAGGAGGCAGAATAATACCGAAATCAATAGACTCGCTCGATGGAGGGTAGAGTTCAACGATTAATGCAGAAGCTGCCGAGATGAGAAAGTCAATTCAACGTCCACTACGCTACTGTCCCACTTTGCAAGAACGATGCCTATGCAAAGATTCGATATAATTGCTTGAACCGGTCCATCCGTATCTTTTCCAAGATTTCCACCACCCTACCGTGAACAGAGGATTTTAAGAAGTGTGGGATTTCAACTAAAACAATAATTTCGACTTCACATCTACAAAACTGCCTAACGACGCCATACGAACTCTAGAATGAAATGTATATAAGTACTTTCTTCTTACTAAAACCGTGCCCGTTTGGCTGACACCGTAATCTAAAAAATCCGTGGCATCAAAGTAAAATCACCTTATATAGACTTACCACATCCCTTACCAATACATGCAGAACCTTCATAGAAAATATGGTCAGAGGTTTCCTCTTCTTCACAGGTTTAGGTAATATTTCAGGCAAGTTACCAGGTTACATCCCCTGTCGTCTAGCGATAAGGCCTGCTTAGGATAGTTTTAGATAGCTCTGGGAAATTTTCCTAAAAGGCTAGTCCAAATTGATTTCCCTACAGCACAGACAGCACCACACTGTGCTTGTATACCTCCAAGTATAAGCATTCTGGTTCGTGTGATGCCTATACAGATTTCAGCCTAGAACGCACGGGTTCTCATTGAGAACGAGCTTCGTCTTCGATCCACAGATGAACCAGACCAGTCTGTACGGTTCAATAAGTCTACCTCTAATAACCTTTCAAAACAGAACTCCTAGACTATAATGTCGCTGATAGTACAAAACTTGGAATTACGTGGTTTATACTTGTTTCTAGCGGCAGTTTTATAGCACATCTACCTGCCGTCTGTAGGGTTGAAGCCCAATGACAGCTTTTCTCAAAACTGATACTTCTCAAACCTTGTTCCCGTTGATGACCCTATCCATCATGATGTACGACCACCAGTAGGATCCCAAGTTCTAACGTCAGTCATGGACCCCAGTGGTTCCCTCGCTTATTGATTGCAGGATACCAAGTTTGATTAAAGGCAAAAAGCCAGGGTTATATTGGTCCTCGCACAGGTATCTGGTTAGTTAGGGGCTTAAACGCCTGTCTTATGCCTGGGTACAGTCTGAAATACTGTACTACTATCAAAATGCACTTCGATAGATATCTTGGGGGTATCCAACCGCCGTAACATCCTCACAAGGATCCAACGTCTACCGAATATATGTACGTATATTAAGTAGAACAACACCAACTACCGTCATCGAAGTCATGCTCGGGTTATGCCCACTTTACATTTTCACCAACGATGTAGCGGCAAAAACCGCCCTCCGCCTTCGACAAACCGAAATATGGAATGGAATAATAACCCAATTGGACACTGTACCTTCGTCAAGTGGTTAAACGTTGATGCATCTTCGGACTACATTACCCCCCCCCACATACCATATGTTCTATGTGGAAATATGTATATGGTATCGCCAAGCCCTGCCGGAACCTACCCACTCTGTAGATAATCAAGCAGCCATCACATCCAAATCAAAAACGGTTAACAAATGCAAAGAGGAACTCAAATCCCTTAAATCGAGCCATAGTATCACGCTCTGCTGTATCCCGGGATACATGACTTCCATGGGACTGAATTGGCCGATGAGTTAGTTCGAAAAGGCTAGGAATCAAATGAACCACAAAGGTTCAGTCTTCTCATGTCCAAATTCGCTTTGGACTCTGACAACCTGGTCAACGACAATGACAACATTCACAGACTAGCTTCTTTGATTCTCCTCATAGGTAGCCTCAGAAGCCACAATTGACTGGCGGCCCATCTAAGAAGAACTCATTCTTCGGTACCGCAGATTTATTCAGAGGCTGTGTTGATACAGAAGTAGAGGAAGGTTCCATTTCCTTTCCGAATGCCTAAGCCTCAGCAGAACCAGATACACAATCCTTGGAGAAGTATCCTTCAACGACCTGAGAGAACTGCCAAACATACCACCTAAAACCATCCTAAAATTCATAATGAAACCGGGATGGTTCAAGAGGGTCGCTCCTGCCTTACACTGACTATTGGGTTATATTTTTCTCATTGTTTCATAGCTGTCCCACACCGGGTAACACAATTAATCTGTTGAGATCCGAGTAAGGCTCCACTTCTGTAGATCCAATCACACCATCAACCAACCAACCATTGGTGGAACTTGCACAATTCCGCAAGGAAAGCCACCATTTATGTAGATAGTACAGATATTAGAAGCCTCAATTGGTCCAACTAGTAAGTTGAATTTGTTTTACACATCCGTGTGGTATCAAAGTGGCCAGCCACTAGAATCTTAACTGAGCTTTTGCCGACAGAAGAAGCGCCATCAATGGATAATAATTCACTGAATGAACTCAATGCGATACCACTGATGAAGAGAACTTAGGTTATTGAGTTGCGCAAAACACAAATTCTTGTGATACGTATTCTGAAAGCTTTTCCGAAGAATAAAAACATTGGAAGTATTGTCTCAGCCAAATAGAATGCTGACTTAATCCCGTCTTGACTAATTGTAATCTTTAAATGTTGCCTGAATCTGGCTCACATTCCCAAGTTATAAACGAAAGTCAATGAGATTTTTATACCCGAGGCAGGTAAAAGTTCGCACGTTAACCACAAAGATCTTAAACGCATAAGTTAATCATCATTTCTCCTGAAACTCGAGAGTAATTGATAGACACTTTTATACACTGCAGTGTTAGTAGGTACTAATCTTCTGTTAACCTCTCAACATGCGTAAACATAATAAGTGTATCTCCGTTGAAACGAGCCTGCACTCAGTAGCAAGCGCTATTGAAAAATCTTTGAATATACTTCGGTAGCCTTCCTGGACATTAAGGGAGCGAGATTGGGAGAAGACACCTCCCCCACCTCCCCAGACTGGTCCACAAAAGAATTGCTTTCATGAGAATGGCCATATTTGCTGCCACTTGTTTGCAATAGATATCAAGTGGTAACACATGGAACAATATGTCCATATCCGCAGTTGTAGCGCTCCTTAGGGCTACACTAGTGCAGACGCATCCCGTTCTTTGCACACGACTGAGGAGGTTGTAGAGGATGGCTTTATCCAGCGCAGTCCACCAGACGATCACGCCATATGAAAGTATGTGTCTGATAACGGATACATAGACCTATTATGTAATTCGAAGCTGAAGTCCCCATTTGATTCCAAGAGCTTTTTTTACAGCAGTACAGAGACGTGGTGACTTTCTTAACTCGCTCCAGGATCTTGGGTTTGCAGCTTAATTTACTGTCTACGATGAGGCCTAATTATTTGGCCGTATTTGGGAGCACCAGGGGGTGCGGTTTAGTTTCTAAGGTTGAAGTTGGAGAATTATATACTTCCTTATGAAAAAGACCAGTTCGAATTTCTAAGGATTGACCCAATTCTTAATTTGTTTGTCCATATAAAGAGCTTAGAAAGGGCATTCTGCAGAAGATCCCTAAGCGTACTGAGTTGTTTCCATGAGACAACAATAGCAACGTCGTCTGCATAGACAATTACCTTGCAAAATCTCTTTCCGCCTTTCTAATCACTGTAGCGTGTTCCATTCGAAGCTCGTGGCGATTAAGGAGGCCCTGTCGTGGCTAAGGTACAATGGGATATCTGTGGGGATATCATTATTTTTACTGATAGTCAAGCAGCGATTTAATCCATTCACCTTCAATGCCTTAATTACCCTTAATTGTAGTTGTTCTCTTAACGAGATGACGGAACAGTTCAAAATGCATCTTATTTGGATGGCGGGCCAAATAGACATTCCATGACATGGCATGGCCGATGAACTCGCTAGGCATGCCACAATTCTGTCGATTCTACTGGAATCCTCCTTATCAACATGCAACTCGCTACTTACAAACTTTTGATTAAACAAAATGCAATAAATACTACTAACAGTAGGTGGTTTCACTGCACTACGTGCTCTATCATCAAACAGATCTGGCCAAAATTGGATCTCAAGCACCCCAGGAGTCTAATAAGACTAAAGAGAAGTCTCATCACTCTCAGTACATGTCATTACGGGACACTGTATCATTAGGAGGCATGCCCTCAGTTTGGGTCTCCCGGCAAATGATTTTTCCAGAAACTTCATGGATGAGGAAGAAGAAAAGACCGTTCTTCACTTCCTATGGACCTCTCAAGCTCTCTCATCTGCAAGCAAACTACATCTAGGAAAATAGCTCTTAGACAATCTCGTCGAACTCGTTAACATAAGAATTAGCCGCCTCCACCTCTTTATGATAAGCTCCTGTTGACAACGGGTGGATTGAGAACACTAGATCCTGTGGTATCACAATGGGCCTATTCTGGCCTAAGTGTGACTGCACCCTGCCAATCGAACCTAACCTAACCTAATCTAACTGCAAACAGAATTCCTAAAGCGAAGGCAGCTTTTAGAATGATGTCCAAAATATGAAAAAGTAATGCCATCAGCTTACTGTTCCGCTCCAATGATTAGTCCGTGCATCACATGAAAATTTATCGTCATTATCACAGTTTTTGCGCTATGCAATGAGGACTCTAATCTACAAAGACTAAGTGACAGCCACTACCAAATATGTTCCATGTACCTTTATAAAGGATGCAGAGTTCTCTAAGCCGAGTCTTTTACATTACTCACGTCAATGGTCACAAATAAATATGTATGTATGTACATATATTTGTATTAATGTGTACCATTCGTTCAAAGTCAATTTATTTTCCTCCTGTCAGAGTGTTCTGGGAACGTTGGTACGCGTTCTGAGAATCTGGGAATCTAAATTAGTATTTACTTACATGTGCGCTTAGATTCTTCCCTTGGCGACTTGTTTCCTGTTTGCAGTCTTTTGTTGTCCTGCCCCAATCACATTCTTATTTATCGACCGCCAACATATGCGCACGTAAAAATGCCTCCTCCGCATACTCAATGTCACACAGCCGGACAAAGGGATGGAAACGACCTTCAAAACGCATTTGAATATCTGTCCCACTCCCAACACAACCTCTCCACCTACCATTTCACAATTTATTTACATCAAGAACGCGGCGAATTCATCTTACACTCTCTCGCCAAAGAAGGAATTAAGGGAATCACCGCACCGACCGCATAGAAGGCACAGACAAAAGCGAAATCGCCAAAGACCTCTCAATTATTACAAGAGCGTGGCACTAAGTGATACGAATCGCAAAACAACAATCGCGAACAAATCGAGAATCCCGCGAATGATGAAACGAAGCAAACCCACCGAAGCTCAAGAATAGGAGAGTACCTACTCGTACAATCGCACAGTGGTATGTAATCAGGGTGGTGTAGTTGTAACATGGCGAATTCACCTAAAAGCCCCATCCGCTGGAGAGCCAAAGAGAAAGAAGACCTCAAGAAGATCAAACAGAACAAAAAAAAAAAAAAAAACCAAAAAGATATAAAACTTCTGATTCTTTTGCGTGGTTCAGCGAGCGCCGTACTACAACGGATGGACTTGGATGAGCTGCTGCTGGTGCTGAGATACAAAAGGTATATAAGAACCTGCCGCAATCTTCAATTGAGCAATACTTGCGACGGGACTGTGGGATCGCGAAGAAGTTCTAGAGTGTAACTGGCAACACAAACAGCGCGAATGTATCTGAGTATCTGAGTGGTGCAAAGTGAATCAACCCTTAAAAGGATAAAAGTGTTTCGCGGTCAGATACAAAGAAAAATTCTTAAAATATCGGCGTTCAATAGTGAAGTGTTATACTGTGTGTTTTTATTTACTTATTTTTGGATTATCACAAGGATACACAAGGATTTGTAGTGCCATTCACCCAACAAACAAAAAAATTTAATTTTCAAAACCAAAGATTTTATGATCAGTTGAGGAATTCAATTAAAAAAAAAAATATATATACAATCGATTCAAGGACATCACTTCAATCAACTCAAGGACATTCCATCGCCCACCACAGACCAACGGCTGACGGACGGAATAAAATTTCACATAACTCACTGCAGGTATGTTTTTCCATGGAAGAAATCTTTTTTCGGTTCCTCCACACCACAAACCATCAAAAGCTCGATACAAACATAAATTTAACGTCAGGATAATAAATCAATCAGGCAGGCAACGCCGTTGACTAAATGAATGCATCTGCCTACAGACTGTGGCTATAAATGGACTTCGTACAGCCGGTGTGTTTCTGTAAGCCATGTCTTTGCCATTGTAGAACAGTATGCGATAGAAGGTGCTTAACACCCTGTGGGGGTTCCTGTGTTGCATATCCGAGTAAGCTCAGGCGCCCGCCCATTCCCCTGTTTTAATTTATGAAATTGAAATGAACAAGTGCACAGGAATTTTGTCCCTTGTGTTACGTACGAAACGACCATTAAGTTCTTCGGAGTCGAATTGGCTTTCTGAATCGCTTAAGATACAGGTTGTGTGTGAGAGACGTTTGTACGAGTACGTGTCTGGAATTCATTTGGCCACAGTCACTTGTTGTTGATCAGCTCGTGACAATGAATGTCTCAATTTTGTAGTCTGGATGTGTTATTTTAATCCTCTGATGGGGAGATTATATGCTAATCAGTTTAGTGAGATTGTTGGAAATTTTTTTTTTGCATACCCAGGTATCTACCTGTAGGGGATAGGATTGCGATTTGACTATCCGATTGAGTGACCTATTTTCTATACTATTATAGACTGCTTATAGTCGGTACAGTTTTTGGGTTACTTGCTATTAATAGCGAAAATGTGTATGAAGAGTTCATTTTCAAGTATTTTTCACTGTCAAGGTGATAGATAGGTTGAGGGTGGATATGCATTCGTCTTCGAAGCGAGATATTCAACGAATGCTCGTAGAATATGCAGTTTTTAGCAACAGTCTTATTTTTTTTTGATTGGAAATAAGTAGATTCGATATCTGTGATCCTGGTACCTATGTAGAGAATCTAGATCCTAGTGACCATAAACGCCGTTCTTATAGAGCAGTGGTTTCGGCGCATCAAATGCTGGATGGACTCTACTTCTTCTCCGGAGTTTCTGCATAAATCGTTGGACTAAACTTTTCATTTTCATTGCCAAACTGTGATTATTCCAGATTCTATTATCCCATGGAATACAATTTTTCTTTCGGTGATTGTATGGATCTTTTCATTACTTTAATGTATTTCTGGCAATTGATCCATCTTTAGTTCCTTTCTATGTAGATATGTATATCCAGGAACCTCAAATGGCTATAAATGTATCCTGGCATCTTCTGACTGGTTTTGATTCACTTTCACTGGATTTTATTGATTTTAAAACTGCTTGGCTATTAAAGAAGATAGTTATATCCGATCTTACAGTCTTTTTTCTGTGGCAGTCCATCAGGGAAGGGATCTGAAGAAGGCTAATAGGTCATATGGCTTGAATTTGGCAATGGGCCCGAGATATTTCGCCTCGGATGAGCGATCGATTGTGATAACATCTATGTATACAGCTTCAGACATGGGAAGCTGAGTATCTTTTGATGAAGACCCATTTCCAGAGCTTTTGTTCCGTATTTTCATCAAATCCAAATAACAGGGTCATAGTGTATAACCAGTGAATGGTCAATTTCCCAAACCACACCTTTTATGACGTTTTTTTTTCTTAAGTTTGACGGACAAATAAATCCGTCCCTAATTAATTTTGGGATCATCGATGAAAACAACTTTGTAGATGGAAAGCCAAATCAGTTCCGAATTCAAATTATGATTGAATGAACTATTATTTCCCAGTAGCATGCTATGAAAATGACTGCTCCTTTTAAATCACAGTGAAAAATAACTGTGACTAGAATAACAGAAGTGAATTTTGGTTTGCTGTTAATTTTTTTTTTCTATTTTAAGAAAATGGAGTGACATGGGTGAGCAACTCATAAGAAATGTGAAAATTTACTATAAAAAATGATAAAAATTTTGCGGAGACTTTTCGTTAAGTTCATACATAGTTTATTCTTTATTTGTTGGCTCTAAAGGATCTTGAAGCATCCCAGCTATCTGAGAATTCAATTGGCCACCTTGATCGTTCGGTTTAACCCCGCTAGACTTCTTTATTTCGGGATAAGTTAAGGACAAGGTTTACGCCAATAGTCGATACGCGATTCAAGTGCTCAAAGATAAAATCAGAGTTATTTGCGAAATTCATGTAAAATTTCTTTAAAAAGTTGAAGATTTGGATCTATCGTGTTCCACATATAATAGTAGAGTCTATATTTTGAAGTTAAATAGAAAAAATCTGCACTTTTACGGAAAAAAAAATCTTCTTTTTTACAAATTTAAAATGAAAGTTCCTAATGGAAGACCCTATACTTATGTGGTAACAGTCTATGACTAATACTTTTGTGGAATGATAAGAAAATTTGAACTTGTTACCATAATATCGAACCATCTCAAGTTTTAATTTCGATTCTTTGCTATAAACCCTGAAAACCACAGGATATTCTGTCTCTTAATTTTGTTCACTCCATACCTATAAACATACCAATGACAAACGTCTCCATATAACAAATTTTGGTCAACGTATCGCCCGATCAACACTTCTATAAACGGAACCACCTCAATTACTTACTTAGGTAGTGCTACAATCCGAGTTGGACCTAAGCCTCAACCAACATGCCTCACCAACCAGCTCGATCTTTAGTCAGTTGCCTCCAGTTTTGCATACCAAGTTGGTTGAGGTCCCTTTCCACTTAGGCGAAGTCTTCCTCTACGAC
This sequence comes from Xylota sylvarum, assembly GCA_905220385.1. Classification (NCBI taxonomy): domain Eukaryota; kingdom Metazoa; phylum Arthropoda; class Insecta; order Diptera; family Syrphidae; genus Xylota; species Xylota sylvarum. The sequence goes on along the minus strand of LR999958.1, from coordinate 62,179,435 downwards.
GTCGTCGTTCTGGGATGGATTCGAAAACTCTCGGACCGGAGCATTATTTGCCATCCGCTCTATATGACCCACCCATCTTAGTCATTGCATTCGTTGTTGCATAACAACCTAGAACGTTCTCATTCATTCTTGACATAGTTCATGCCTCTACACCATAGATCAGAACTGAGATGATTAGGGTCTTATAAGGCGTTGCTTTAGTTGTTCGAAAGAAGAATTTGTTACACAATTGCCTTCTTAGCCCAACGAAGCAGTGACTGGCAAGACTTAATCTTCGTTTGATGTCAGCGCAGGTGGTTATTGTCTGAATTTATAGCGGATCCTAGGTATTAGGTAAATAAAATTCTTAACTACCTTAAAGTTATACCTGTCGAGGGTGACGTTTCGTCCGATTCGTCGGTGTGTTGTATGTCATGAAAGATTTTGCCTCTGATATTGGCGTGTGAGTTCTGCACAATTTCTTGAACAACGATGTTGAAGAAAACGCATCGACAGCACGTTGGCTTGTCTGAATCCTTTTTTGACATGAAAGGTCTCGGTGACATCTTTTACCACCTTGAGTAGCGTGCATTCTCCATTGTCATCCTGCACAACGAGTAAAACTAGACATAAGACTATATACATCTTCTCTATAAACGCTGTCATATGCGGCCTTAAAATCAATAAAAAGGTGATGGGATGGAATATCGATTTGAAATTTCTGGGTTTTACCGTAGTGTGAAAATTTGGTCGATGGTGGACTTGGCCTGACCTAAAACCACACTAATATGGACGAATCAGATTGCTGACAAAGGGTTTTAAGTGTTCACACAGTATGGCAATTAAGATCTTGAAGGCGACGATGAGAAGACTTATTCCTCTATAGTTGGCGCAGTTTAGAGGGTCTTGTTTCTTAAGGACTGGGCAAACAATCATGAGGCATATTTCGATGGGCATACTTTCGTCCGATGATACAGATTTTGCAAATGAGTTGGTGCATGCACCTTACCAAGTCATCTACCGGTGCTTTGAATAGCTCGGCAGTCAGGCCCTCAACTCCAGTAGCTTTATTGGATTTCAGCTTAAATATCGCTATCTTAGCATCATTCAGGTCAGGTGGACGGAAATGTTAGTTATCATCGTCCAGACTGAATGCTGCAATCTGCCTGACAGGCCTCGGTTCTGGCTTTGTAACCTTGACATGTTCTGTTTACCTTCTTGTAAGACTTCCGAACTTCGTTCCTGCAATAGCATCTCTCTATTTATTCAATCGCGTCCATCATACCTTTAATAACTTTAATGCGAAAAAACAGTTCACTACCTTATGCAAAAACCTGGAAATGAACGACCAAATAGGTACTTTGTTTTGCTCATGTGCTCTGGAAGTGCTTAGTATGAATAAGTATTATAGATATAAACACATACATATGTACATACATACATATGTATGTAGATAGAGAAAACACAAATTATTCTAAGAAAATCGATGAAAATTGATTTTTAAAGAAAAACGATCCCCAAAAGTAGGCTTGACCATGCATACTACAAGGACGATTTATAGAGAAGGTGAATGTCTAGATATTTGCTAAAGTAGATTTATTCGAGTTTCCTAGAAGATGACTGAAAGATTGTGGTTTTGTATAAACGATCAATACGGTCTGCATTCTTAATACCCCTTTAATTTCTATAAGCTTTGCTTAATTTGTCCTTTATTTTGATCTTTTTGATTTATTTGAAACGATAAGGGAAAATTACCTTTGCGACGAGGTTGGTCTAGTTCAAAAGATCTTCTTGTAAGTGATGCATCATTAAAATGTTGTATTAGATTGACTTTGAACTCGAAAATAGTTTTTAAGCTTGAAATCATGACATAACCGGCTATAGATCCTCCTACGCCGTTGTATCTATAAAAATCCCTGAATGATAGTTTCCTATCGCAAAACTCTGCCTACATTCCAACTAAATACTCGCTATACTCGCTCGACTTCCATGAATTTCTAAAATAATTGCTTTCTTCGGTAATCTGTCGATGGCACTATTATGGACTTTTATGACATGGTTTACCTGCGTTTTAATGAAGAGTGGTAGTTATCTGAATTTTATCTAGAGTGCTCTAGCTCATTATTATAAGCGACGTGTCAATGATTAAGTAAAAGCACATGAACTTTGGTGTAAACGCTGAAGTACCACAAGGTTCTATTCTTTCACTAACACTTTCTGGGTCAGCTACGCTTTTTATAATCTCGCATTCCAAGTCCGACCGCGGGATTTTAAAAAATGGAATTACAAAAATCCCATTTTTTAAAATCCCGCGGTAAGTGTTTGGAAAAGGTCATCCGATTTTTTAAAAATTTTAGTACATATGTTCTAGAGGCAATTTTTTTTTTTGAGTATTTTAATACATACATATAATGAATATGAAGGAAGGAATCCTATTTCGGTGCTCCTTAACGATCGTCGGAAAAATTTGGTACGCAGACGCCTATGTACGTAGATTAAGTGTGATCTAAGGACACACACTTTTTTTTGGGGACATAGATCCAGATGGGGTCCCACCCCGTACATATGTAGCTGCCCCATATGTGGCTGCATAGCATAACATGGCGCAGTCATGGAAGTTATGCGTAAGCCACCTGTGATGGCAACGCGGGCCATTCTTTGTACCACCGCTTGTTTCCCTTTGCTGCTACCCTAAATACAGTTGTTATATATACTCTCGAGTATGGGCCTGACTATCATAACGTGTGGTCATTGCCTCATTTCTGGCTTCAGCCCTTACTTTTAGCTTTACAATAGTAAGATCCTGTATCATTTCTACATTCAATGGCATGCTATCGCTGATTTACCTTTCGCTATCAACCCATCTTATCCATCCAAACACTGCCTAGGCTTTGCGACAACTAAAGGAAGTCGTGATGTTGCGAATAGAAGTCGAAATCGATAAAAAGCCGAAAAATTATTCTAGTCAGAGTGAGTGGGAGTCACTGCATGTCACTCCTCTACCAGTCACTTAGACCGCCCCGAAATCCATTGCTCACGTCATATATAAAGAATTTAATTCTTTTTGAGTCAAGCTAGTCAAGTCAAGTAGTCAACTAGTCAAGCTAGTTTACCATATCGTTTCAGGGCCAAAGGCTGTAGGTCCCTTGAATCGATCGTCTCCTTGTCGCGATAGTGGAACCAAATAGAGGCAGATTAATGAAAATCTTCAAGGAGGCTTATTCTCATCAAGTTTTTCTCAAGCTTGTCGCCTGTGACGGACAAAACTAGGCAATTTTCATCTGTTATCGACAGAATTTACAAAAACTGATCAGGGATTAAACTCAAAACCTTAAACAGTGCTTAAATCCCCTAAATGCTGAAAGAGAAGTCCTGGATTCCTCTCAAATTGAATGATCAAAGCATTGTCTTTAATATTATAAAATTTGCCAGTCAAAGGTTGGAATCACCCTAAAGATGTTAGATAAATCTTTGCTACTTTCTTTGCTGCTTAAAAAGAACCATAGAACATACAATGACCTTAAGATACTATGGGTATTTGGACTTGTGTACTTACTAAAACATCTTTGAACCTACATAGCTTTACATCCAAACCGCAGCACAAGCATGTTAAGTAACAGATCTAAAGATTTTAACCAGGATCCGATTACATTCCTAAAATCTTTTCTGACAATTTTTGTTCCGATAGGAATTCACGCAGTCTAGAAGCTTATAACGTGATCTACGTCGAGGTTTAGCCTTTGAATTGTTTCAGGCTGCCTTTGTAGATCCAGTCCAGCAGCACGCTTGATGATTTAAGTTATGAATTCCAGTAAGGAAAACTAATATCTAATTTGCTTTTGATACTACGATAGGACTCATTAAAAACTGAATTTTAAGCGGAAAGTAGAACTTTTTTGAGTTCATTTAGTTCCATTTGTAGGTATATACTTGGCAGAGAGTGGACACATGGTTACTGGTATAACTACCACTCTCGTTCAGGAAGTCTCTGAGTTAATCATTTCTCTTAGTTGAAGGTTAACTTCAAGTATAAAACCAGGATACTCAGCAGAAGTCTGCGATAGAGGTATAGCCAGGCGGATCCAGGCTAGTGTTTGGTATAGGAGTTACTTCAATGCACCGCATCACCACACGATTGCTGTACCACTGTAGCCCATTTCAAGCAAAAGTCACAGCAGTCCGAGAAGCCGCGGCCTGTCTTTCAATTAACTCAGTAGATTGTAGTGCTATTGGTCTTTATATACACAGTCAAGCCTTGGAATCGCTAAACCAACGATCCAAATTGGTGAAGTAATGCCGAGGATCGCTTCACGAAATCCCCGTCAATTGCGAACTATCCCTGTACTGGGTTGCAGGCCACAGGTACATTCCAGACAATTGCAAAACTGACGAGCTAAAGAGATTTCAGTAGAAGCTGCAAAAAAAAAAATGAAGATAAAGAAACTTTGACACACCTTCTGTGTACCTGTCTTGCCTTATCGGCTTTGAGAAGGAAAAACCTAGGCAAGTACTTCCTTGAAGATCTTAACGATCTAGCCACTTAAGCGAAATAAAAAACTTCGTCTCTGAGTCAAATTAGTTTAATATCAGACGGCAAATTAGGGTTCACACCGAAACTAGTTAGTCTGCCTCTTATCCCATATGGTAGTTCTACATGTAGGTCCCGGTACTTGTAATCCTGTTATTTCTTGCGTGGTATCACAATGGACATTCTTTTGGACTAAGTGTATCCCTGCCAGAGTTGGGATAGCCACCTCATCCAACGCAAACAACTAATTTGGTAGTTCTTGCCATCGGACAGATTTGGACAGTGAAATCTTGGAAGATAAGACTATTCTAGGAATTCGGCAACCATCAGCCAAAACCATAAGATTTGGTAAATTTCATTGCGTCACCCTTAGATACTAAAACTTTCCTTAGAAGAATTAGAACAACTAAAACTATCTACGCCCACCTTTTCCCTAAGACGGTCAAAAAAACAAAAAAAAACCGCAAACAATCGATGACGGATATTCATCAGTTCGTTAACCTAACCTGCCATTTCCTCAGCTGGTCATAACCGTAAAACTCGAGTTTTTTTAATCAAACGACCATCAATCCAATCAACCGAAAAAAGATCCCAACATCTACTAAAACAACAGCTACCCACAAATTCTGACATAATCCGATCAGAATCTCGCATCTTCCACTCTCTTTGCCATTTTTATACTCTGTTTGACCCACTTATCTGAACAACAACAAAACAAATTAAATATTTAATAACCCTTACCGATAAAAAAAAATAAAAAGAACCACCAAAACTAAGTAAATTGTCAACGAAAACTCCGTTTGGGGGTAACTCATTAGCATGAACAATCTGCATGCCAATCAGAGGCGAACTACAATATTCGCTGAATAATGCTGATTATGCAAATAACCTGGCTATCGTAGGTATTACTCACCCGGCTGGTGTTGATGACTACAGCGACTCCATGAGGAATCGCTGTCCAATAAAACAACACTAGACCATAATTCGTGAGAAAATTTCAATAGTCTCAGCTCAGCCCGTGCGAGTGGTTATTGCCAAAAAAAAATTGCGGCTAATTAATTCGTGGATACTTGTTGTATGTCGTCATAAACGAGAGAATTTTGAATTAGTATCAAACAAATTTTACAGCTAACGGTTTGACATAGTTATTTTGGGGGCTACGAATACATACATACATACATATGTATGTAGTATATGATGGCTTCATTCTCGCGCACTCTTGGAGGCGGGTTGAAACAATGTGATAGTACTTGTTGGCAATTACCAGACGCTTAGGATTGTAGATACATATTTGTTTATGGTGTTTGATAGTTCCGTTCGAGTGGTTTTCTTTTCAAATATTTGCCCCGAAGCGCTTTGGCGATTAATGTCTTATGATTGGCGAAGATGTGGTAGGAAAGTAAATACTCACTGGATGGCAATTGACCTCACTTTTGGGAATCATGTGAAGTTGTTTGGAATTTTTTAGGGCAAACGAAATCATCATACTCGTACATTGTTTACAGAGAAGGCTGTTTACCTTTTGTGGGAACTAAATACAGGAGGTTTCGATTTGTGAATGATCATTTGGGATCAGATCCACATCCATTCCACAAACGAGCTTAGGACAGAAAAGATTTCTTACTGCATCAGCTATGGTCATCGAATTAAATCAGTCTTAGGCAACAAATTTGAACTCAACTAAGCGGCCTCCAAGGAAGAAATCAATAAATCTCTTTGACTTAGAACATAGCAACACAATATCACAACCGACCCGCTTCTATGCTTTGGAAGTTGCTTAGACGTCTATACCATTTATAAGCCAAACAAATGATGAGAATGAAAATAACTGAAGACCGACAAACAGGAACACGGATCAGGAAATGAAATGCAAAGCTGATGCAGGTGCTCTCGAGATTTTAAATCTCATCTATAGCTACTTCTCGTATAGGTCGTGTATCTACGTTAAGTTTAGCTTAGTGTGGCTGTCTATACCAAGATACAGAAACACTTAGACTAGTAGAGGTTTTTATTGATACCATGGATCTTTCCACTTATGTAGCTATCCAGGGCTTAAAACAAAACAAAACTTCTTATGAAAATAAATATGCTCATGATGTCAAAGAACCATTTAAGAATGAAGCCCCTAAATAGAGTAGCCTTCTTTGGGATAGGGCCATATAGGTGCATAGGAGGTGCAGGATCCTACTCCTCATCGTAGTCCTTACAACTCCTGCAGTAATCTTTGGAAACAAGGCCCTACCCTTTAGCATATAGGCGTAGGAGAGAGTTTCCCATGAAGACGATCACATAGCTGATCTGTGATCGCTTTAGTCTAACCAACCTGGCACTACGTTTCTGATCTTTGAAAGACTTCTTGATAACCACATAAGAAGCAAGTGCCCCAACAGCGCTTTATGCAAAGCATGAAATAGCATGAAGTAGTAATGAACATAGTAATGAGCTTTCAGGTATTGCCATTACCTGGCTTCTTAAAAACAGAAGTCGCTTTCAATAACGAAAAAGAGGGAGCAATGAAACGTGCCCTAAAAAGGTTCAATATCGAATACATCATTACCAATTACAAAACAATTTTTTTTTTTGGCGCGACAGGCTCATTGGACCCAGGGAACAACCTGTCACTACTCAATGAGGTGATATATCCCCTTAGTAGTTGTTAGTATATTTAAAGAACTAAGTAAAACAGGAGTAAACGTTACAGTGCTTGCGGATGACGTGATGGTTTAAAATTCTTAGACACATTAAGTGAAATGATAGAATCAGCTCGAAAATGGACTAGAGGTTGTGGTTTACAGGTCAACTCGGCTCAGTCCGTAAGGCCTATAATGCTCGCTTCATTTGGAAGAGAACACTGGAGAAAAAGTGGACCTAAAACTTGACCCATTCAGACCCATTCTTACATGCGATATGTTGGCCAGGGTACAAAGAACAGCCTGTATTGCCATCGCCGGTGCTCTAGGAACTACACCCACTGCTATACTTGAGTGGTATCTTTTAACATACTTTAGCTTACTAACGTACGGTTCTTTAAAACCACGAGCAATTCGGAGCATAGCTCTATTCGGAAGGTTAGGTTAAATTATATAGGGTTATGAGTTAAACATGGCCTCAATTTTGTCCAAGTAACCAACCTCCTCTAAATTGCTGATAAAGTATCTTCCGAGGTATCGAGCAATGGCTTAACATTCGTAGAGTAGATGAGTAAGATCCTCTGCGATATGTAAGTAGGTCATCAAAGTACCTGCATGTAAACGTGTTCATTAAACCTAATCTCATAGCGTGGTTCCTCAGAAGGCAATGACCAGAGAGTATCCCTATCGCTATTCTTAACTTTGATCTGCTGAATTTTATTGATTTTTCAGATTTTTTTTTAGATCCAATTCAGGATCAAAACTTTTGTCCTTTGCTAATCCTTCTTATCAGGGTACAATACTTCCTATAGTATATCGAAGTCGAGTGTACCAAGACTTTCATTCGTTTTGTCACGGAGGTTAGGGAATGATTTCTTAAAAATAGAGCTATGCCCTACGTAGCTGGATTTAAAAAGCGCTGGGTTGGTGCGCCAAAGCGCACTTTATGTACCTGCCTGTAATGTTATGCGTAGATCCAGTGGTAGAAGGTACATAAACGCGTAGAGTGCAGCCGTGGGCGTATTCTTAAGGATAATTTCCCACTGTCCCTGCTAAATTGGATGAAGTCATTGGTATCCTTGACTTTCCTACACTTTTCTTCAATGGAAGCATGCTATGAGATTAGAATTACAATATACAGATGTATGTAGATACTGCAATGCCCTACATATCTCAGAGGACATAATACACCTACTTTGTGAATGCCAAGGCATATCCCAAATTAGACTAAACAAACTTGGAAAATACTTCTTTTATAACCTAAAGGACGTTGAGTCTTCGAACCAAATTAATGAGTTATTCAAATTCTGTAGAGATATTAAATGCATGGGTGAAATGGTTTAGGTTTTATTTTTACCGTGAAGGTTCTCTAGAATTACGATGGGCTAATGTCCCCTACCCATACTCTACTTACCCTAACCTAATATCATGGGATTGTACCGAGTAGCATTCTCTATATAGGAATGATCCAGCTTCATCTATAAAATCTACTGAGAAAAATGTACAGCTTCGTTTTCATAGCTTGCAATCTTTACAAATTCAAGCTGAGGGGACATTCAAATCTAAAGACCATCTTTTGCAATTTATTTGATTTATCTACTAACAACAAAACGTAATCTGCATAAAACAATATCTGTATCACCACATCCGAAATGTAAAATCTACCGTTCGTATAAACCACCATGTCATTCGGGAATAGAGAGAAAAGTAGTGTACTTAGTGTGCATCCTTGCCTTAACCCAGTGGTAATAGTAAATTTCGCAGACATTTACGCTGCGTTCTGAACTGAGGCCATACGGAGGCGAGAGAAAGCATTTAAAATTATAATCCTATTTGTAGAAATTCCAATGTTTGACAGATTGTTAAATAAAAGCTTCCTGTCAAAGCTTGTGCAGTTTGAAGTGTTTATATCTCTGTCGAACTACTCTTAATTATCAAATTTACTTTGTATACTACAATGGTAGCGTTTTTTAAACTATTTTGTAGTTTTTCAAATGCACACACCTCTTGTGTGTACCTAAAAGTTTCCAACTCAATGTTAAGGTTGCGCCGGTATTTTACTTTTAGGCTTGTTCTTCATACTGGTTTTGGTTGTTAGTTTGTTTTTGTTGGCTTTTGGTTGTTCTTTCCCCCGATTTTTTCATGACGACTTAGTGAGTAGATTCGAGAATAGAAAAGCGAACGATCAGCAGTTTATATTTAGTTATTAAGCAGAGGTTAGGCCCGTCGGGAGGATGGTTTATCCATCAGAGTTTACGAAATCCACTGAACAAAAATGTAAGAACGAACACTGTATCAAGAGAAAGGATTGATTCGCTTGTATCCACACCGGTGGTCTTCGGCTATTAAGTGTTCTTGGATGGAGTGAGTGTAAAAGTTTAATATGACGTTCAGTAGACGTACAGCTGAATAATGACTTACTTGGAACTTATTGGGTATTAGTACTGTCTCCACTTATTTTCAAATAGCTATGTGCTGTGACTCCTCTGTCTTATACGCATAAAACACCAGTCACAAAAACGTTTTTCACAACTATCCTATGCTCCTCTAGGTTCGCGGGCGCTACGTCACTGATCGTGAGATAGTCTCTAAAATGTTGGCTGACAATGGGATCCCGAAGGGAATGAACGCCAAGTGGTTAATCTAATTGGACGCCTATTAGTTGAAACCCAACTAGTGTAATGGCAGGTGTTGAGGTAAAACACGGTACAACAAGGCGATTATATTGCAGATGTCAAAACGCTCGCTGTTTTATTCCTTCCCTTCTCCGAGGCCCAATCGGCCCCTCACATAGTACTATCGTTGCATACCTTGGCCTCCATTACGATGGTGATGTCGGCGTTGGGTTCTGTATTGCAGGCGCTTGTGGAAGTTGTATTTTTCTTCCTCCGTCGCAGCTTCTATCAGTGCATAATGTAGTAACGCTCCTTCTACACTATCCGGCCTTAGTCGTACGACAAAAAGTATTAGATACAAGCCCAGACTCATGTAAAGATTCAATTGATTTTCCAGAGTAAATTAGGTAGGTAGGTATAAGTAGCACGCGGATTACCAATTGATCCATCATAAACCCCTGTCGTTGAGTAACCTAAAAGAAGAAAGCAATTGTTTGTGAATTTGGGATAGCTAAGCGCCCTCGCAGAAGCAACACGAAATTGTTATAAATTTTAGGATGGTTAATGGTGTCTTTCCTGGCAGGTCCCCCATGTGAGATGTGCTCTCTTCTGCCCACAGCTTCGGAAGAGGTTGTCTGTGTTTAGTCGCATTCTTCTTCATTGGGCCAGGACTTACTAACAGAGTTACAAGATGTTCAGTTGTAGCGGCTATTTCTCGGTATTTAATGAGGGAGATGTTGCTTCTATGATCTCTTGACAAATCTACATTGCTGGAAGTCTAAAGAGGTAGAGTGGAAGTAAGCGCGGTGAAGATTCTAGGCCTGTAAACAACATACCCTATTCTATAATTAGGAGCATTTATGACGATTATGCTCTCGGACTCAGACGTTCGCAACTCTAAAAAAAACGTTGCTGGTATCTAGGATCTTGAGTCTGGAATTTCTATTCAATAATCCGACGCACTAATCACTCCGCCCAGACTATACAAAAAACGCTCTTTGTAATTACTGATAACACTAATTTCTGGCGAAGGCGACAGTGACCTTATATCTCTTTTCAGTTGAAACAAAACACCGCACGGCTATATGTCACCTATATCACCCACTTGTCAAATAAATTCAAACTACATACGAAGGGCCATTACTCTACTCGTATCGCAATCCGTATGTTATACGACCAATTAATTTATTTCCCCAAAAGATAAATGTACTTACAGGTGTATAGTCGCCTAAGAGCCATCCGAAACAGCATTACACTTTTTGTCAGTTCGGCTTAGGACAAATCCGATTGGAACACACATCCAAAGATACTTTGGCCGGCAGTTGTACGAGTAATTACCACAACATAACGATTTGCTATGTAAATGCTCTGTTCTGGTGTGGCATGAGCATGATGTAATCCCTTTCAGATTTCGGCGCGGCATACGATCATGGTGTGATTACATTTGTTCCTTAAATACCGCTCTCAATTCCACATTAGCAACGGCTATTACTCACCAAATTGGTCACAATTTTCTGACCTATTATATCGAATTAACATTTTGGAATGCGGATAGGTCTAGAATCGTGTGTGCGGTGATTTGTAAAGATTGGATGTGAAAACAACTATCATCTCATCTCTAAAGATGGGGCTTTCGTGGCACAAACCCTTCACAGATCGTTAGCCATGAATTACATGAGACGGCTGTGCAGATTTGCCTCTTTTTTTTTTGTCAGAGTGCACCGCACGAGAATAATTGGCGTTTCTGTTCCTTAACCGGATATGTGGAAGTGATGACGCAGTTTGGCACAATTGCGCCAACGACACGTTCTATCTGCGAGGGTAATTATGGGATGTTGACTTTTGAACTGAAGCCAGAGATTTTGACATGCAGATACGCACATATGCTACGTTTGATAGACTCCCTTCTTGGGATACAAAGCGGTGCATCATAGCGAACTGTTGCACTGTCAGATGGAAATATGAGACTCTTGGGTCTGGTTTATGGTGCTTTTTTTTGACAAATTGTGGACAATTAATTCTTTTGTTGTAATGGCAAACGTGACTTTCTTGTGACTTTTCCATAAAGTATTTCTTGGACCTTTAGGATCTCTTTGTATGCAATTGCCTCCTTTTCCAAGCTATCACTTTTCAATCACATCTTCACATTCGTGGCGCACTCTTTTTTAAGAATGTTTGGTTAAGCTATGATTTACCCTAAACACCGGGGTATCCTCCTGATATTAATAATCTCTTTTCATTTAGTAAAGCTTGACGTTTAAGATGATGACTTTATTACTTTGAACCCTCTATGGTCTATAACATACTTTATCCGACAATTGATATTCGATTCAAGTTCATATATTGCAATAAGACCTCTCAAGATACAGAAAATCTTGAAAGTCCTTCTTCTTATGCAAATGTGGTGGTCATTTGGTGTGAGTCTATTCATCTGGCAGGAAGTTGCGTTAGTTACCACCGCTTACCACTAATAATACCAATATTGTCAATCACACAAAGTAGTGTCGTTAACAAACAGAATTGAGGGACTCCATTTTGCAAGTCAAGTTCCTCCAACAGTTTTATATTATCAGGTTATCTTACAGAAAAAAGTTGCTAGTTTATGCTAGTCCAGCTACATATCTTTATGTGTAGATACCGTATTAAAGTTAATCCAGTGTAAATCGGTTGGCACACTGCCACAAATATTAGCTTCGCATTTGGATGGTTTGCTAGCAGTACAATCGATAGCAAGGCGATATTGTATAAGTTCAAGAATTCTCTTTGAGCAACAGCAATTTACATACGTAGCGTCAGAGTTCTGGGTGAGCCTGGGCATCAACCAGCAAAAGGCTGTAGTCCTCTTTTATTTTTGGTCACCAACTAAGGTGTGGTTTTTCTCTCCTGCTTTTTCCCTCTGCGCTGGTGTCTTTCCGTTAGCCATCTCAAACGACTGATGCCCAGTGCCAGCGACTGATGTCCAGTCGTTGAATCTCCTCCGAAACCCGTCAACATAAACGGGACTGCATATCTTATGAAGAATACAAGGCCCATTGTGATACCACTATAAAAAAAACCGACTTTTCAGCACCCTAGACCTACATGGAAACTTCCCGAATTGGGACAGGAGGCAGGACAACCAGTTTCGATGCAGACCCATGCCGAAGATTAAACCAGTTTGACCCGGCGATGAATCTTTTTAGTTCTAAAAGTTCCAGTCTGCACCCTCCTTAGCTATCTCGTCCGCTTTGTAATTGCCTGGAATATGAATGTGGCTTGAAGATCTGAGGCATTTTGATCGAATTATTGACGATTTAAAGGTTTTTATCGCAGCTTGACTATCGAATATCTTAATCAAAAGTCAGAGTGCAACTTCACCAACTGCTGTGACTTCTGCTTGAAATGCAGTACAGTGATACAAATATCCAGTGCACCTGTTCCAGATGCTGCCTTAGATCTGTCTGTGGAAATCTTTGTCGAAGATTCGTTTATAATTTCTCCCGATTCCCAAGCACTTCTGCTAGGAATCCTGGTTTTATACTTGACGTTAAAGTTCAAATAGGGAACAATGTAGTCCGAACTACTAGCAATAGTGGCCTGGCCCTTATTTCTACGAGCCAGTTGCAAGGATTCCATAAGCTGTATTGCTTCTTTAGTCACCATCAGCTATTCGAAGATATTAACGGAAAGGAGATGGATCATAGTTTCTCGTGCAGCAGTAGGAGTGGTTTTAAGGGCGCCTGTTATATAGACACAGGATAGCTTTTGTGACCTTCCTAGGACGGTCTTGAATATTCAATTTCCAACTGAGTCAGCCTACATTTAAGCATTTGCTCGATCCAATTGCAAAGATAGTTGTCAACCTTCAAGTGCAGTAGATATAGCTTTTGTTTCGCCATTATTGAAAGCTCCTTCAATATGAAGGAAGGACACCATAGTCAAATCCTTAATCTCAAAAGATTTCTCAATTATTCCTACTAACGTCCTACTAACGAGTGTAGGGGAGTCTCTACCGATTTTCCCTTGCGATACGCGTGTGGGTACACAGATAGGAGATTACTATCTAAATTTGTTCTAATGTTAAAATCGATCAGCCTTTCCAAAGTCTTTAATAGAAAGGATGCGTGGGAGGTCTTACCGACTTTGGGTATGAAGACTACTTTGTCCCTCCTCCAGGAACTAGGAGTGTAGTCGAAGTTCAAACAAAACCTGTAGATAATATGAAGCCAAGGACTTAAAGTATCAAAACCTTGCTGTAATTCCACTGGTAAGATAGCATCGAGACAGGGGATTTGTACGGGAGGAAGCTGTGCACTGCCCACTGTATTTTTTTAGGGGTGTCAACGTTCTCTGGCACTATAAATTGGACTTTCCTATGATTTTCGACAGAGTGTACTATCTCTGTTTTACTACCAGGAAAGAGGACGGGGTTGCTTTCATCCGCTGTTGATAGAGTTCATATTCATTCAGTAGAACTGGAATGATTAACATCTTGTATAGAATCCCCGTAGTTATTCGGGGTATTACTATTGCCTTCTCAGTTCAAACAAACATCAATTGGCAAGAGGTAAAAAGTTTGGAGATATTTTCATTGACGAAGAAATGTCGCCAGAACCTTAGGTGCAAGTTTCGCCATATCTATATATTCTGCGAACAGTATCGGTTCGACGATGGTAGCATGACTCGGGCTGTCTATCGGAATCAAATAATCTACCATTAACAAAACCACTACTAAATAATCACCGTTATTCAACCCAATCCAATAATTGCCATAAAAAATTCTCTGAAAGCAGAAATTCCATATTTTATCAACTATTCGTCGGTCCAAATCGCTATAACAATGTGTCGAGTTCATCACGTAATGTAACGGTATGGCTGAATGGACAACAACGTTAATGTTGGATAGGTCATTGCCATCGCACTCAATTCAATGAACTTTGCTTTATTGTTATGTTACAAGAATTTTTTTGTTTGTTTTTAGTACTCGTATTATTTCATTTGAGAGTAGAACGCTACAAAGTTGCAAAAGTATCTATGTATCTAAGAGTTGACTTCGTGCTGTTTTTTTTTTGTTATTATCAGCAAAAACGTCTCACCATACACAAACTCTTATTCCCTTACTGCCGCCGGAAGCATTGCAGTGCAGAAGAAACATTTTCAATTGCTAATGTTCGTCTGATTCAATTCGTTTTAGGGGAACAAAAAAAAAAGTTACAGCACAGACATCTAGATACATCTCTACATGCACAGAGAGGAATATTTTTGAGCATCGACTCTACTGCACAGGTGGTTGGATAGAAATGAAAGACACTGCACACCTGGAAGCCATTCTTGGGTGGTTAAGGCTAGGTGGTGGCATCTTGTGTGTCCACACGCTCTGTTATAGGTATGGTTGTGCGGAAAGGCACAGCCACTTGACTTTGGCCTCTTCGTGCCATGTGGACATTCATTTTATTGCATTTTCTTTGCAAAGTTGTCAAGAATCAGCATTTTACTTTGATTCGCTGAAAAGCAATCGACTATTGCCGGGACACACAGCTCAGGAACAACAAAGTGATTGCTGTCAGTGTGCGGTCGAAAGCAAGTAATTTTGTAGATTGTTTTCCGGTTTTGCGGTTGTAATCGGTTGACTGATTGTACGACGGATAGTTATGAATAGATTTATCGTACGTGCACAGACAGACGAGTAACTCATGAAAAATTAAAGAATGATTGGACGGATTTGCCATTGAGATTGGAATAGATACATTTTTATTCATTTCAAACGAAGAAGTTATGCGACAGAAGTGATAACTATTATACGGAAACTTGAGACACTTTATTTTATAAAGCCTTGATCTATACGTTTTTTAGATACATATGTCAAGACCACTACGTAAAAAAAAAGCATTTAAGGAACGCTTGGAGCAGGAAAATTACTCCTAGGGAATTTCCTTCACCTCTAATGGGGAATTAGTCCACTTTACGAATATGGAGTAATTTCTCACTGAGAGTGGGAAGTAATAACACTTACTTGTGAGAAGGTACTTCACTTTTTAAATATCAGGCAGACGCTTGTGAGCGAATCTGGTGTTTTCCAAGTTTGGGGCGGATGACTCGCTTCACTCACTAACAGGATTTCACTCTTTTCTCCAAAGGATTTAGCCGATCACGCAAAATCAGGAGCAACAACTATGAAATGCTTTAGAAATTGAAGAAAATTCATCAAATGAAAACTGAGAAATTGTTTCACCAAAATTTCATGGACACCACATTCGAAAGTAGGCTATTTGCCTCCTAAAGGTGAAAAAAATTCCCAAGTGGAGTAAATTCCCGTGAAGTAATTTCCCTCTAGGTGGAAAGTTTTACAGGAAAACTCTGAAATCAATTAAATTCGGACTGTGGAACGCTCAAAGGAGAACATTCAGTCTATTCTTTTAATAAAATTGAAGAGTCTTTTGAGACTTTGAGGGTTATTAAAATTCGTTCTATAAGTACGACCGTTCCTGGGTAATGTCAGAAGCTCATGGATCTCCTTCTGTTGAGAATCCCTTATACTGCTGTTGGAAGCTCACTTAACTTATTGGTTGAAAATTATGTACGTCCTTTTCTCTACATCGATACGTCACTATCGAGAAATTTGAAAAGTCACATTTCAAAGCCAAAACTCATTTGGGGAATATATACATACATATGTAGCTTGCAACCTTTCAAGCCTACAAGTCTTGATAGTTCTGATAGCCCGTAGGTTGTGGAGGCAAGTAAAGATAGCCTTTACATTAGAAGCATATCGCGAGAAGGAACGATACCACATTGAAAACCATATTAGCCTTATTTACTAGCTAATTCAAGATCTGCCACAACCAAAATAAGATTGGAAAGTAACTAGCGAACACTCCTTCGCATATCATAGATACATTCAATTTGGTATAAACTACCTCCCTCAGGCCCAACCCGTCTTTAGGAATTTCAGGTAGACGGACTGGAGTCTTCTGTAATAAACAGTACCCCAGTCCCCCAACTAACACGCACAAATTAAACACGATTTTGGAGGAACTAACGAAAGTCCTTAATCGTTCAATGTCTATTTCATGTCCATTAAACAACCCAAAGGGCAAGCCTAGATCACCTTGGTGGAATCAGGAGATTCTTTCTACCTCAAGTTTTATAAAATCAATATTAGGAAAACCCAATGGAAATCCTGGAGACTCTTCTGTCTATCTTAAAAGAGAAGATGGTTTATAAACCACCGGATGTTTTACTAGATTCTCACTTCTCAAAAAGCTGCAATGCCATTTCGGGTCTAAATTTGATCTCGGCAAGGTCAATGTGAAGCAGGTGAATATTTGGCGCGACAGGTCTATGGGACCCATGGCATTCTCACAACCATTCATGTTGTGCGTGTTATATTATTTACATGAATAGAAGGGACAGTATGTATGTATATTTAATGCCGTTTTCGAATGGAAATTTGAGAAGCTTTTTCATGACAGTAATACTCCCGGATGTTTGTTAGACGCTCGCGAGAGGTGGGCCAGTGAAAGAAATTTTAGGTGTTGTCTGGGGATTGATCCTCGAACACTTCGCTCCGTAATTCAATGCAGTAATCACTTGAACTACGGCGCCCTTACTACATAGAGCAAAATTCTTTGGGCAATAAGTGACTCTAAAACATTCAAGCCTCTGGATATAATTCACATTCTAAGCCGTGGACGGAAATCAATGTGGTTTTTATACGCAAAACGAATAATAGTTCAAACGTTATCCTCAAAAATCTTAGACCCATAAGTTTGTCATCATTTCTCCTGAAAACCCTAGAGAAATGGATAGCACCCATATACGCTGCAAAGGAAAATCGGTTGAAACGGCACTACACTCATTAGTTAGCATTATTAAAAAATCTTTAGATTGCAAAGAATATACTTTGGTAGCGTTCCTGGGCATTGAGGGAGCGTTTAACAACGCTGAGACAATTATAGGTGCACTGTCTCACCTTTGAATTGAGTCGTTGAATTGGGGCACTGTTTACTAACAGGTTCATCAACTCAAAGCTGGGAGAGGCCTCAATTCGGAGGTTCATCAATATGGATACAAGAACTTGTGATCTCCCCTCTTCTTTGTAACCTAGTGGTGAATGAACGGCTTCTAGTACTGGAAGAAGAAGGGTAAACCTTGCTGTCTAAGGAAAACACCTCAATACTCGTAGGTATCTTCTACACAACGCCCTCTCTGAGCTTTCCAAGTGGCCTAAAAACTGTGGTCTTGGGGTCAATCCACAGAAAACTGAACTTCTTCACAAGAAAGTATAAAATCCCCAATTCTGTTCCACCGATACTAAACGGCACTCTCTGCTGCTTACAAATACGGCCAAGTACTTAGGCCTAATCCTAGATAGTAAATTAAGCTGGAAACCCAACATCCTAGAGCGAGTTAAGAAAGCCACCACGGTTCTGTCCTGGTGTAAGACAGCTGTTGGATGTAGGTGGGGACTTCAGCCTTGAATTACATATTGGCTCTATGTATAATTGGCTCATTTGAAGGCATGCCCTCAGGCTGGGTTTCCCGCCAAAAAATTTTTCCAGAAACTGGATGGATGAGGAAGAGGAAGAGACTATTCTTCACATCCCTTACACCAGCTAAGCTGTCTGGGCTTTTCTGCTCCTTACGTCCCCTTTCATTACATATTACATTGTACATACATTAAAAGATTTCCACCCTCCAACGGGAATAAGCTACCCTTAGTATTCCCGGCTACCGTAATTCCAAAGACGTAAATAAAAGAAAGAGCTAGCTATTTAACCAACCAAAACGAACTTTTAAGACAGCACTATAGGACTCCCTAAGGTACCGCAGTGGCTTAAACGCTCAAAAATGCAAACATTTGTACGCGATGGGCCTGTCTGGCGCGTGATATAATGAGAATTGCCTACTGCTATGGCCGTGGTTATAATTCACAGAGTAGGTGATAAAACTCCTCCTTTCCTCAGAGTCCAGTGCTGATCTGACTTAAGGCCTCCCGGAAAGTGTATTTCCATGAGGATCTCTTTTGTAGTATCCAGTATCTCAACAATTTCCCTTATTCTATTACGAATGAGTTGGAAACTGGATCCCTCGAGACAATTTTCTGAAGTCTATTGACCTCAGCTGTGCTTCTCATATTCCGTCAAAATTCCCTCCACGAGTCGGCTTTCTAGCTCTTTCTTCTTTGCCTTATACTCATCGCATGATTCAGGATCATCCCTTCTTATAGCATGATTAAAGGCTTTCCTCACCTCCTTCTTTACAGTTTCAAGTTCCCTACACTACCAAGGCGTGGGGTCCTTTTCATCTA
Organism: Xylota sylvarum; assembly: GCA_905220385.1. NCBI lineage: Eukaryota > Metazoa > Arthropoda > Insecta > Diptera > Syrphidae > Xylota > Xylota sylvarum. The sequence goes on along the minus strand of LR999958.1, from coordinate 62,160,394 downwards.
CCAAAGTAGGTATACACGCTTCTTGATATGCATTCTTAAAAGCTGGTTGTAAATGCTTCAACTGTGATTCTACATCCCAAGTAGTTTTCGGTATTTTGGGTACCCTCCCATTCAGTTTATCCCGTAACACTTCCTGGTATTTTACTTTACTTTGACATATTTTCAATCTTTCTTCCTTCTATCAGAGTCACGTCAATAACTTCCCTTCGTCTTGGTTTCACAAAGGTCAGTTCTGTTCCTCTGTTGACAATAGTTAGCTCTTTGCACACTTCAAACTCGAATAAAGCTTCTCCTCCTACTCGAACAGCGACAAGGAGCTTTAGCTCCGTGCCTCAGCAGTACACAAGATCTAACTCTTTCCCCAGATCACACATAGTGTAATAAGTGGCAATAATCTAATCTTTCTTTTGATGCAAGATGCAAGGCTCCTGCAGCAAGGCAATATTAATCGATTCCTCCACAAAACTTCAGGTCAACATTGCTATGGACCTTTGCTATGATGAAGGATCAATACAATCACCTTAAATTTTTACCGGTACCCTAGTCAGGTCTGTTCCTATTAGCGCACACTGATTCTCGCTTACCGGAAGCAGCATGTCACAATAGACGTGGCGTGCATTAGATTAAACCGCCTATCTTTGGTTGGATAAAAATACTTCAATGCACATCCTTGCTGTATAGAGCATTCAGTCTTGAAAAATACTCTGCAAACATGGATCCTAGTCCTAGGTACAACAATATTATTTTAATTGCCGCCAATTTTATCATGACAGACCGCATCCGAAGGCCGTAGATAATAGTGCATCGGCACTGTTTGTGCAGCTATTCCTAGAAAAGGACTTCGCCTTCATAGAGACCAAATCAGTGCGCGCTAAGAAACCCAATTCCCTCCCATTATATTGTGAAAACTGTCAACACTTTGGATTCTCCACATTGTATGATAATGGACTGAGAGAATCTCCCTTACCAAAGATATTCATGTTGCAAGAGCACTCGCAACAGGTGCACACACATGTGCAACTGACCACAACCGTCAATAATCGATAACCTTGAGACGAAGCACGAACTAAATTCGCATTCTTCAAGGCAATATAACTCCCTGGTCGCTTCCATGGCAGTAAGCCATAAATAACGACCACAGAGGAATACCACTGCTGGATGGCTGGTTGGTTGGTTGGCTAGTGGCGGCTGAGGAGGTGCCCGTGTGCGCAATTGCTCCTCGGCCAATAATTCTCGTTGTTGAGCCGCACTGACGCACGGATTGAAATTCATTGTACACAGCGAAATCCGGTTTGCAGTAGTCGCCCGTCAGAGTGTTTTCCGTGTCACAATAAAGTGTTATTAAAGACCAACCGAGTTCCACCTGAACTGAGTTATGAGCCATTGTGTGTGAGAGCGCGCGGAACCGACGGATGGGCGAGCAGCTCGAGGCGGCCACGACTATGACTAGACTTTGATGGTGGTACGTACTCGTAAAGGGACCATAAATTCGATTTCCCTCAATCCGCAATTTAAATCGCATATTGATCCATCAAGGACTCGGCTATCCATCATGCGAGACTGCATGTTGACAGCTTTGGCTTCCCGGTTTTCAATTCTAGAATGTTCTATGCTGCCGCACATCAATAACAATCGTTCCATTGAACCACATGCTACTGGGTGAATAGAAGGACCATAGGGGGGAGGCAGCGACATCTAGTGCTGGTAGGGAATGTGATAAAAATGCAAATTTTTCACTTATTTTCATTCATTATGTGAAAATTGAGTGGAGTTGAGTCGGGATCTTGGTCTTGGGGGGTAATGTATGCTGCAACGTCGCGACGTCGTCATCGTTGGTGGGTGGTGGGACTAATGGGTTGTTGGAGTTTCCCCCGAAATGTTGGTAGCTCCATCGACGAGCGAATCATTTGGAAAACAAGCGGAAGTACTCGATCTTTGGTTGTTGTTCGATGTGCATCATGGGTGAATGGGCATACAGGAGGGATGGCATTTGTTAGTCTTTCTTCGATGTGGGTGTAGGAGTTAAGAGATGTAGATGTTGGTGGTTCGTTACGCTTAACCAAGCAGAGATTCGGAATGGTTATTGTCTCGCTGGGAGTTTGATGTTTGATGTTTTTTTTTTGTCCCCTAGAGACGAACGGATGTCAAGTGAATGTCCTCGTTCTTTGTAGTTACGGAGTACAGTAACTACATGAGGAAGTTATTTTACAAGAAAGTGTAGGGTTTTGGCATTGGTTCTGAAATATAGTTGTTTATGTTTTGATGGAAATTGCGACAAAGCCGTAAGAATGCCGTAGGGTATCGCAAATATTTGTCTGGATTACCAATATTCTGAGTCTATGTACATATATATACATATCACTCAGGTATAACAGATATGGAATTCTAGAAGCGCCAGGACTTAAACCAAGTTTTGGGGTATGTCCCTGCATGCGGAAAAAATATGTATGATTTCGCATCAGGATAGGGCCCAGCATCATAAGCAATGGTGTAGTACTTCTGACTTGAGCCGTATAGGCTTGAGTGCGATTATTGCCTGGCCCAATTAATGGTGCTGAATCATCAGCAGGAATCTATACTATCTACCTTAAATCCTTCTAACTAATTTTAGCATATCCTGTTCAAGAAGTCGCAAATTTAACTTCTCAAATCACTTACGCCTAAAATTGGCTAAATGATCCAATTCTTGGAGTGAGTACAAAAAACTACTTACGGCCTATAATTAGGAAATCTAAAAGATCTACATGCAGATCATTTTAAGAAAACACTAATGACTTTCCTTCATCTGCAAGGGCTCAAAGGTAATAATAACTCAATAAGGTTAGGTTAGGGTGACCATAAAGCACTAGACACCATCGTTGGCCCATAGCGATCCCTAGGAAACCTTCATGGCCAGAAACTTAAACCAACTCGCGTATACACTTAATTTCCCTACAGTACCTCAATATGGCCTCAATTTTGTTCAAGGAAACAGCGTCCTCTAAATTGTTGAAAAAGTATCTTCCGAGGTACTTTTTTCTAATCCCAGCAATGGCTTGACATTCACAGAGTAGATGAGTAATATGCTCTGCCACATGTAAGTCATCACAATACCTGCATGTATCCGTGTTCATTAAACCTAATCTCATAGCGTGCTTCCTCAGATGGAAATGACCAGGAAGCTATACCAATTGCTATTCTTAACTTTGAGTTTTAATAATTATCCAGATTTTTTCGGGTACAACTCAGGCCACAAGGCCTTTGAAACCCTGTGCCCTTCTAAGTTTCACCATCTTAGGTCGGCCATATTGAAGATTTTATCGAGAGTAATTCTCTTAGCCATAGCCATTCAATTATATCATTTACCAGGAGCTTTGCTACTATTGTAATAATAAACATTAGGGTTACTCTTACAGACCCATTTTCGTAATCCTATCTACGAACTTCTCCACCATCCACCTAATAGATACGCTAGAACTCTCTCAAAAGCACTCTAAAGGTCCTTCTGGAAGCGTCTGCTCTTACGACGTACAATTGATATAATCATCGATTCCCTGATCCCAATGTGTAGAAGCAATTATGAACTAAACTACATTCCAAATGCGTGAAAAAACATTGATATGGTTTCCATTCTTATAGGTGGCTGCAGATCTTCCTCAAATCCAAATCCTTCAGGCCAATTAGCCTCACATCGGTGTTCCTAAAGGTAATGGAAACCCTCCAAATAAAATTTAATTTTCTTACCAAGCAGAAAAACCGACAACAAAAACATTGCACCTCCTGCACCACTATCGAACAAAGACATAGCCTTTTAGATACATGCATATGTACCTATATATCCAGAGGCTTCGACAACACCCTGTTCTAAGATGTCGAAACAGCCGCCAACTAGGAGACGAAACATTAATAACTAACCCTAAATTGTGTCCAAATCAGCATTTCCAAGGAAGTTAACTACCTCGGAATCAACTTAGATAACATCTTACCTAGAAATCTCCTCTAGTTAGAGTCACAGAAACACCAAACCAAGGACATCAAAGCCTTGTGGGCTTCTTCTAGACTATTCGGGAAAATCGAGAAATATGCCTAAAATGATTCACTAGACATGCTGGGATGGGAATAGAATAATCACGTCCATGCCATGCTTACATATTCGACTCCGGGACTGGAAAACCCTTTGGATATCCCGCCTCTACACATAAAAGTAATGAAGACTGCAGCTATTACTGCTCTAAGTCTTCATCTGATATGTAACCTCAACCACTCTGAATTACATCTGATATGTAACCTCAACCACTTCTGAGGATCCTCGACGAAACGGAGTAGGGGCCGAGTTGGGTAATAATACCACCAACCGTATGTTAGAAAGGCATTAGAAGAAACCTTCAAAGATCATATATTGACATTATATTAGATAGCCAGCACGCAGCTCTTACAAATCTCAAATCTTACAGTTTTGAATCTAACTCATTTGGAATTATCTTTAAATTTTCTAGGTCCAAAATGCACACAACCAACTCTCATTAATTTGGGTTCCCTGTCACGAGGCCTGATATCCATGAGATTGCTGATGTAAAGGCTTTCTTATTATGAGCTTCTCTATCGAAAAAAATAATTAAATCAAATTAAAGCAGTAACCTACATCTAGGAAACCAACATCGAATTCTTTGTTGTCAAAAAAATACCTGGCAAGTGTATAGAAGTTGAACAAAGCTTTGATCTTTCCTCTCCAATTATTAAGATGATAAGTGAAGCTCTGATTAAAAAAGTAGGACCAGCCAGATTAACTAGTGCGAAAACTAATTGAGTTTAGCTTCAAGAAATATATTGAGCCAAGCGTGCCGCTTAAAACACGTCAAATGCGGAAACGAATATTCAGACTTTAAAATAGTAATGACTGGGGTATCGCAAGGAAGAAGCCTTGGACCACTATTGTATCTATTATGTGCTCGTGTATTACGGTAGCTATGTACATTTGCCGTCGACACTGCTGTCTTGGCAGAAGATAAAACGGTCAAACAGACTACCGAAAAATTGCAAGATGCATTGTATAGAGTAAATGAATGAACAAAGATTTGGCGAATCGCACTGAACGAAAGCAGATTCTGTATATCAGAAAGTGCGATATTAAACAGATATCTCGGCATTAACACAATCGAAGACAAAATCAAACACTACACGAGAAAACATAAAAGTCGACTGGAAAGTCACTTAAATAATATCTAAAGTCCTTCAAATTGTGCATTTTCAAAATTTACTGTGTCGTCTGCAAAGAACCAAATCTTTAGCGCGATAACGACCAACCACGCCTAAATTGCGAAGCTAGCAGGAACTTCCAAAGGGAAGCTACCTGCCAAACGTCCTTATATTATGAAATGAAAACTACTTGATAAGCCGAAAACTTAGGTGTAGTATAATAAACAAGGTTGTTTTAAAGGGAGATTTTTTTAGGAGGTAAAAATCTGACTGACGATCCTCTTAAAGATTTTCACCTACAGTCGTTGCTCCTAAGAACGTCTAACGCCTCTAGCTTATTGGAATAGACCATGGACTTTACATAGGTCTCAAAGAGAAAAGTTCAGAAGCGTCAAATCACATAAACTGGCCAGAGATTGTTTGGCCAGCCGTGTGGCATATATCGTTACAACCAAGTCAACATGCTCCAAGTCATCCTCCTCCAATTTGTCCTAAAAATACTCCGTCAATTGCCAGCACCATTGAATAAGAAGTGTAAGCCAATACCTCTCTTTTTGTATAAGTGTATTTCGTGAATGGCTTCGGGTTGACAATTTTGCTTATCAACGAAGCCAAATATGGCTGAGTTTTGCGATGAACATCGTACTTCAAGTTATCCCAACCGAAAGCGTTTGAAGCAAATGATTAATGGGTTTACATAATGTGTCCATAATGTCCCACCTCATTGGGACTTAGCTCCAGATTTTGTTTGTCGACAGTGAGACATAGGTAGGTAGGTAGGTAGAAGTGGTTGCATCAGCAAGCCGTTTCGAAACATAATTAGTGCAAAGGCCCCGTTTTACTACCACAACTCAAGTGACCTATGGGATTTAAAAAGGATGTAAACTAATAGGGGTAAAGGAGATGGGTAACGTTTATTCAGATCCACTCCATTATATTGAGAAAACTGATGATATTCCCAATGCTAATCGCCGTTAACTCTACTAGGTTGTCAAAGAAGGGTTTACTTAATATGTGCTTTCTGGCCCTTCCTAGAGCTGGACACTTGCAGAGGAAGTGTAGTATTGTTTCTTTCTCATTAGCGAAACTACAGCTGCGACAATGTGCATTAAACGAAATGACTATTCTGCCGGCATGTACCCCAATGGGATAGAGGCCAGTACTAATTGCCTCTTGTTCTTATGATCTATTCCAGTGGTATTTGGGCCACATCTGCCTGGATATGACACAGTTCCTCAAAACGCGCCATCTGCTTTCAGCTTTGAATAGATAATGCCCAAAGATTCTACCCTTAAGGGCCCCCAGCGAGACGTTCACCGCTTACGCCAGGGAACCGTCAAGAGCAGATCTGCGCCATTGCTAGTTCATCAGCTGCCTCATTTCCTTCAATGTTACTGTGACCCGGCATCCTGAACAGATGACCATGCGAGGCATGTTGTAGTGGCAAATATGATAGCCTTGATAGCAACTTGGCCTTGGCCTTGATAACAGGATGGCTATGGTGTTAAGGGGTGTGGTGGTTTGTTTGAAGAGGGGGCAAGCCTCGCGTACAGCAAGAACTTCCACCTGGAAGACGCTGCACGAGTCAGGAAGCCGGTTCGACTTGGAAATGTTAAGGTAATCAGAGAATATCCCCGCCCCTACCCCACAATCCATTCTTGAACCGTCGGTGAAAATTGAATTGAACTCACTTGGTACTTCGCCTGATTCCCACTCTGCCCTGGTTGGGAAAATGACCGTAACGTCATTTCTGAAATTCACTCTGAGAGTTATATAGTCGGTTAGATTAGCTACCAGGTCTCGTGGTAACAGATGATGTTGTGATCAGAAGGTTTGGTACACCAGCAACCTGTTTCCCTTAATCTGACGCACTGCATGAAGATAAGAACATAATGTAAAGGTCGAATGGTAGAAGGTGCAATATTACGTTTAAGGATTCGGTTGGACTTGTTTTCATACCTCCCGTTGCTCCTAGAGCCGCAGTTCTTTGCACTCTGTTGATAAGCATGATGTTGTATTCTTTCCTTAACGCAGGCCACCAAACTAACGATCGATAGGAAAGTATAGGACGCACCACAGCTGTGTACATCCATATGACCATCTTCGGGCAGAGTCCCCACCTTAGACTGAAGATGGGACATATGCATGTAAGTCCACAAATTTTGGAAACATAATGAAGCAAAATTACTTCAGATAAGGTGGGACATAATTCCATAATTCGATTGTGGACTTATGTCCCACTAAACTGCGCCGTACTTTTTCATGATTAAGTAGCAAGTACAGACTGCAGCTAACCTTACGCATAGGGGAATACCCCCATATTTGGTATAAACTATACTTTAGAATATATAACATATGTATATAACAAGTTGACAAAAGAATCAATACTTAGTCATGATAATTTTTATTCCCAGTTTTCAAAAAATATGCATCTAAGGATTAAACTGTAAAACCCATATATTCAACCCATAACCATGAAATACGCATAAAAACAAGAAGTTGCGAATCGACAATAAAGGAATAGACTTTTGAGTCCTTGACCAGTTAGAGATTTTCAAATCCATTATTATCTGAGACACAGAAGTCATGATTTCACTCATTCCGATAAGAAAAGAGGGAATATACATACATACATTCATATGAATGTATATAACATATTATACGCCATATCATTTGCAAGCTTATAAAAAAAAAGCCCCACTACTGATTTTATTATCTTCAGCGGAATCACTTTGATTGCCTCAAGTAAGTGTTACTTCTCGAGCAATAAACACACTTTTATGGCCTCAGTTATTTTTACTTATGTCCCTATATGTGTATCCTTTATTGCACGTAAAGTGGAAATTGATATAGCGTCTCCTACAAATACTTTCGTCTTAACACCTTTATCCCGGCAAAATGCTCTTGGTATGGATAAAATTTTATGTAAATTGATGATGTTATCACGCCTTGTTCGTATGTTGTGCATTTAGCATAAAAATAACCTCAGTCTTCCGTAAGCAGGAGGCGAATGGGGATAGATATGTACACATATACTCGTAAGTACTAGCAAACCTCTTGGAATGCAAGTGGTGCGAAAATATCTCAGGTATACTATTTATCTCAATTGAAATATCTTTGGGGTAACGCCAGGAAGAAATGCAGCATCAACTGAAGACATGGTGTGTGTGTGGAAAGCGTATGTAGTTTACATTTTTAGTAACAGTCCAGGCCTGGAGTAATAGCCAGAGAAATAATTTATTATTTAGTAGGTATTGTGTATGCTATAGTTGTAATGCATTAGTTAATTGCTGATTTTTTCGCATTTAAAGAGTATAAAAGCAATCCTGTCGTATCCTAAAAGAATCGAATAACAAATTATCTCACACAGTGTACTTTAATATTTGATGGCTGGATGCTGTAGGAATAGGGTAGGCACTGACTGGCGTCAACCTGGCGACGTCCAGTGTTGTAACTGTTACTGCGCATCAATTGTGCTTATTTTACCTCCTAGTGGTAGCCATCGGGTACTGGTTGGTGTCCATCCGGACCCGACTTGCTAAACTTATAAGCGCGAGTGTTGACCAAGAGAAAATTGCAGCACTATAAATACGACAGCGGACGAACTCTCTCGATGGAGTCAACGGTGGCGTTAAAGCTTCAAACGGAAGCACAACACTTTATCTGGGCTACTTCGACATATTCGGAGCTCAGGCCGATAAAGATTTCCAAGAATAAGTCAGGTTTTTGGAAAAGAGATGGTGGCGGATGAGCCCTTATTGGGCCAACGGCAGCGCTCATATCCCCGAAGCGGGATACTGACTTCGGTTTAAAACCGGCCCCTCGTCCTAGGGGTTTCAAAAAAATGGAACTGGCCCTCCAGGTTGGGGGTTGTGCCGTCGGGGTAACTTCCTTACCACGTAAAAAAAAATTTAGTTATGAGAGAGACGCAAGCCTCGGATAATGGACCCCCTCATTTAATACCACGACCCGGAACGTACACGGACTATGATATAAGAGTATGCACCTGGAATGTACGTACACTGTACACTCCTGGTGCTACTCAAAAACTTGAATCTGTCCTCACGCGGTACAAGGCAGATATTACCGCGATCCAGGAGATACGATGGATAGGATCAGGTATGCAAAAACGAAAAAATTGCGACATTTATTACAGCTGCCACAAAAGACTGCACATGTTAGGATGCGGATTCGTCGTGGGAAATCGGCTACGCTCAATGATAATTGACTTTAAGCCGATCAGCGATCGCCTGGCTGTGATCCGCATCAAGGCTACATTTCAAAACATCAGCATAATATGTGCACACGCCCCTACCGACGAAGCTGAAGACTCTATCAAGGAGGAGTTTTATGACCTCCTGGACGGAGCCTACGGAGCCTGTCCGGAGTATGATGTCAAAATCATACTCGGGGACTTCAATGCCAAAATCGGTAAGGAAAACATCTTCGGCGGATTAGTTGGAAAGCACAGCCTCCACGACACGACAACAGACAACGGCTTCCGGCTAATCGATTTTGCAGCAGCTCGTAATACGGTGATAAGTAGCACTAGGTTTCCAAGACTACGAATCCACACAGCAACCTGGCGCTCTCCAGATGGTCGAACCGCCAACCAAATCGACCACGTGCTAATAGATGCGAGGCACGCATCCAACATTCTGAATGTGCAAACGTTCAGAGGGGCAAACGTCGACTCTGACCATTTTCTTGTTGCAGCTAAGTTCAGAGCTCGACTATCCAATGAGAAGAAGCTGCAGACCGCCCAGAAAAAGAAATTCAACGTTGGAAGCCTTAGCACGTCTGGAGTAGCCAGAGCCTACAGGGAGCGCCTGAGTGAGAGACTCTCCGCTGTGCATTCACCATCCACAAACGCCAACAATCTGTGGAACCAGTATCGCGATATCATCAAAGGGGTAGCAGAGACCACCATAGGCTACCAGCCACCACCCAAAAAGAGCCCTTGGTATGATGATGAATGCGTACGCCGGAAAAATGTGACAGAAAATGCACACTTGCAAGCGCTGCAACGCAAAACAAGGGCAGCGAGAGAAGAGTATCGAACCAGAAGAAGGGAGGAGAAGAAGATCCTGCGTAAGAAGAAAAGGGCCCACGCAGCCTCCCAGCTCAAGGATATCGAAGAGTCCCGCGATAGGAACAACATCCGGATGTTTTTCAGGAAAGCCAAGCAACTGGCAGCTGGCTTCAAGCCCGGAACGCAGGCTCTTCGAAACAGTGAAGGAAACCTAGTCACCGAAGCACAGGGAATAGTAGATGTATTTAAGCAGCATTTCCAGCAGCTACTTAATGGGCATCAGGTGGAGAGAGTGATAGGGCAAGAAGAGAACCCGCATCCAGTCAATGAAGAATCCATTCCCCCTCCTAGTTTTGAAGAGGTCGGCTCAGCTATCAAAAAGCTGAAGAACAACAAGGCCGCCGGCTCTGATGGTCTACCAGCAGAGCTTTTCAAACATGGTGGTGATGCTTTGGTGGGGTGCATGCACCAAGTCATCAACCAAGTGTGGGTGGATGAAGTCATGCCCGATGACTGGACTATCAGCTCTATATGCCCCATCTTCAAGAAAGGCGATCCTATGTCTTGTAAGAACTACCGAGGCATATCCCTGCTTAATGTCGCATATAAGATCCTATCCAACGTACTGTGTGAACGTCTGAAGCCTTTCTGCAGCACACTAATCGGCACGTACCAGTGTGGCTTCCGGCCCGGCAGATCGACGATCGACCAAATTTTCACACTAAGGCAAATCCTGGAAAAGACCAACGAATTTCAAGTCGAGACTCACCATCTCTTCATCGACTTTAAAGCCGCATATGATAGCATTCATCGTCTTGAGCTCTACAAGGCGATGGCCGAATTCGGGATCCCGGCTAAACTGATCCAGCTGTGCCGCGTGACGCTGGATAACACGCGGTGCAACGTGCAATTCGGCAACAGTTCCTCTGAACTATTCCAAACATGCACCGGATTTCGGCAAGGGGATGCGCTATCATGTGACTTCTTCAATCTTGTGCTGGAACAGATAGTGCGCAGGGCAGGTGTAAACACGGAAGGCACTATCTTCAACAAATCTGTCCAGTTGCTGGGATACGCAGACGACATCGACATCATCGGTCGCTCCCAGCGCGCCGTGTTAGAGGCTTTTACGGCAATTGAAGAAGAGGCGAAACGTGTTGGCCTTGAAGTGAATGAGGACAAAACCAAATACATGTTGTCAACAAACAAAGAAGCATCTGTCCACCGCCTAGGACAAAACGTCACTGTTGGCAACAGTAACTTCGAAGTGGTTAAGGAGTTTACCTACCTCGGAGTAAATATCAACTCCACGAATGACAACTTAGTGGAGATTCGACGAAGACTTACCCTAGGAAACCGCTGCTACTTCGGTTTGGCGAAACAAATGGGGTCAAAACTCCTAACTCGGAAGACGAAATGTTTGCTCTACAAAACTTTGATCCTGCCAGTTCTGCTGTATGGAGCCGAGTGCTGGACGATAAGCAGGAAAGCAGAGCAAATACTGAACACTTTCGAAAGAAAAATTCTTCGTCGGATATTCGGTCCCGTATGCGAGGAGGGCGAATGGAGGAGAAGATATAACCGCGAACTCTATGAGCTGTACCAGGATGTGGATGTAGTCCAAAAAGCCAAAACACGTCGACTACACTGGCTCGGCCACATCGAGCGAATGGACAATAATGCTCCAGCAAAGAGGATCTTCGAATCACAGCCCCCAGGTTCGAGAAGACAAGGAAGACCGAACCTCCGTTTTAAGGATCAAGCTATCGCGGATGCCAGAGCGCTTGGTCTAGATAACTGGAAGCAGCGTGCCCGGGATCGAAGAGAGTGGAAGGCTGCTGTGTCTCAGGCAGAGACTCTTCACGGGTCGGGAGCCCGTTAAGTAAGTAAGTAAGTACTTTAATATTTGGTACAAACTGGAAACTGGGAAGTGGTATATGGACCCAGATTAAAGATCCTGCATCCACCAACATTGTTATCGTAATTTGGATCCCAAAACATCTGGCAAGAAAAAACTCCTATCGCCTGCACGTCAGCTCGGTCTTGGGTACCTCTTGCAAGTGGCTCTCCACACATGGGGAGATTGACAGTCTCTGAACCTTAAAATTTACGGGCTGCCTAGCGAGGAATAGTCCACTTACGAGTAGATAATGGCCGCTGAAATCCCACATACATATATGCCAGGTCTACGGAGAGCAAAAAGAAACGAAAAAATATATCCTTTTTGAGTCCCAGGAGCCACTAGGACTTTTCTAGGAATGCCGTAGGATGGTCAACCAAACTTTGAGACTAACTGCTATATTGGTACAGTGGATACTGATACATGCTTTGTTGGACCATGTCTATTGTAGAAAACGATTATTGTTGGCCGAGACCCCAAATTTTTGAAAGTCATCTACGTAAGTTTCAACCCAAAAGTTCGCCCAGAATTAATAAGAAATTCAGGACCGACTTACTGAGATTTCTGAAGGATACCTGGAAAATAGCCAAAGACTATCTGTTTTCGAGGTAGAATAGAAACAGGTGTTTCTCAAAGTAATTTTATTGTTGCTTAGTTGGTAGATCGACACAAGACCAGGTAAGGCCCAGTAGTAAGGCCCTATTCCGAACAACTAAAGAGATTCTGTATAAGACCTTGATTATCCCAGGCACACTTTATGGCGCTGAAGCTTGGACTCTATCTAAAATGGATGAAGAAATCCTCGGTCGCTTCGAGAGAAAAATTATTCGTATAATTTTCGGTTCCGTTTAGGTTGACGGGCTTTGGAGGAGGAGATTCAACGACGAACTATACAAGCTGTACAGCGACATCGACGTAGTCAAAAACTACGCATTAGTCGTCTAATATGGCTAGGAAATGTAGAGCGGATGGACACAAATGCTCCGTCCCGTAGAGTCTTCGAATCGAACCCTTAGGAACAACGCAGAAGAAGAGGTTTGTTGATTGAAGCACAGGTTCACCACAAACTGCAGCGCGGCCATAGAAGAAGAAGAAGAAGAAGAAGAAGAAAAAGAAGAAGAAGAAGTTGGTAGGTCTATTGTTCTTATACGTCTCTGTATGAAACATATCTACACCCCAGAGACAAAGTCCTCAAAGTTATAGCTGTCGATTGTGACGTTCTGTCCAATTCATCGATGTTGCGTGTCCCTTTTGGTTGACAGCATATACTTGGTTTTGCCCTCGTTTACCGTTAAACCCATTTTGGCAGCTTCTGTTTCAATACTAGCGAACGCACCGCTAGTTACACTGGCCTACAAAGTGATAAAATATCTGAACAAGTATCAACGCTTCTAATTTTCAGAAGGTACTCTTGGTTGAGAATTATAAAACGGGAGGTGCTCTATTGAAGAGAAACTTTACCAAGGGACTCGTAGGGGGTATAGACAAGACAAGATTCAACCTTTCGCATTACAGGTGTGATGTGACGAACCTCTACTCCTGCCACTTAACTCTTACTATGTCTGCTTATTTTGCATCTTTTTGATCTATGTGAAGGCAGAAAAGCTTTGTACCACATAAATGTAGGGCTTCAACAAAAGACCAATATCGCCGAGAAGCCAAGAAAGAGAACATTAGATGGTTTTCTTAAAGGCGTACTATGTCAAAATTTTCACTACTCAAAGTCTTCTTTCTTTTTGTAATCCACCTTTCATACAGTCCATGCTTCAATAAAGTAGGACTACGACGATTAAGTTCTTGTCTAGAGTCCCCTTAGTTATTTCGGATGACATCAGCCCTTACTTGTTTGCAGCCTCTTGTGAACAATAAGCCTCTTGTAAGTGAACATGATATTTCTAATGGCAGCCTAAGAATCGTTGTGAGCTTAAGGCACGAGCATTGTGCTCCTTTTCGATAAGGTTACTTAGCTATTTACGTGAAGTTAGCTGCGGTTTGTTTCAATTCGTCTATACTTGCCATTTAATCATGGATAAGTAGTGCTTTGACATCGTTCGCGAGTTATCCAAATTTTTTTCAAAGTTCGCTTTCGATTCCGGGTTTTCATCGCAAAAACATGATATCGTCAAACAAGTGACATTTTGACGAATCTACCTATCAGTGTATGAATTTTAAGTTCAAATATCTAATTTTCAAACTTAGAACGAATAAATATTCGAATGTTAACGACTTTGGCCGTTTTTTAAACTTTTGTTTCATAGTATTTGGGATGCTTTTTCTAAAGAGTTAAAGCTATTTAATAATTTTTTAATTACATACATACATATTTCTTACTTTTGTACAATCAACATCTACACTACGTAACATACTAAATCATATAAAAATAAACAATACTAATCTATTTATTTTTTGTTTTCTATTTTATTCCAGATTACAAACATTTCGTAAGTTTAATTGATTATTTGGCATACATACATACATATTTATTCCTGAGTATTTCACGTTTCAATAGTAATACGAGTAATAATAACAGTTCATTGAAGCATCTTAGTAACATACTTGCTGTACAACATCTTATTTTCTTGAGTACTGAGTATCTGCTTAAAAAATGGTGCATCTTTTCATTCTCATTTATTTTCCATAACGAGCACAATCTTGAGGTGTTGTTTTTTTTTCAAACTACAATTCCCATTGAACAGAATTAGGTCCACTCAAGCTTTACTTAGTTCTTGATTGGCATAATGCATCAACTAGGATAGGCTGCCACTGCATGGAGTACTTTTCAATGGAGTTGTCTTCACGCCGTGAGATATGACTGATATACATATTACCACTTTTTCCTCCTCATGCTGAGGTCTATAAATCTATTCCGCAAGATTATACCATACAACTGTACTGATTCAACTTTGGAATAGCACACTTGGTTTTTGTGCTGAGAACAGCGGTTCTCCAGCTTTTTGATAGCATTCCAAATGCAGCTATTCTGCTCCTCATATCGAATACCATGCCACTGTGACCGAAACCATGCTTCCTGAATATAGGAAGTTATCACTATCTCGACCTGCTGTTCGGGTTTGGACATGTTCAATGCTTTTCTTTTTCCTCTAATTGCCTTAAGTCCCACTTTGATTGATTCAAATTTTAAATTGTAGGTCCATTAGCCTCTGCGAAAGCTGAATTAGGAGGTTGGATGTAATAAATTCGCTGTTCTTCATTACAATATATTGGATGGCGGACTAGCATGTTATTAATATGAAAGAAAAGTAACGTAGATAAAAGAGTAGATTATTGCGGAATTTCCTGCATGAAACTCCTGAAAGAAAGTTCAACCAAAAAAGTCTCTTCATCTGAGTTAGACCTCTTGTAGATTACCATCAGGTGACGGGAATTCTGTGGGCCTATCTGTAGTCAATAGCAGATGGTGACCTGATATTAAGGTTTCTCGTAAGATATCAGTTGACGGTCATCTGTTTTACGGTGTCATCGGTTTTTTAGAGCATGGAAGTCAATTCAAGTTATGAGTGTTGAAGTCGTATTGGCAAACGTATGGTCTATGGTAGGTATGGTCCATCTAGTCACATCCGTTTTATTTCCACTGCTCGTATACGTCTGATAAACATCCCACAGTATAATTGACATGGGAAATCTGTTACGACAAATATTCCATAGCTATCAATATCACAGACGATTCTACAAATTCCCGTCGTTTTAACATCCGGTGTCATCGTGGTTATTCAATTCGAATAAATAGTGCATATGTACCTTAACCGTGAGTCATAACGACCGAGTAGTTTTATATTATTAACAAGTTCATGACATGACATTAAAATACTTGTTCGACATATCTCTCGTATTTTATGTACGTAATTCCCTGTAAATATTACGAGGATCTTGTGATATAACTTTAAAAACAAATGCGAACGACGATATTTATAAGTAGACCGGAATGTATCATACCTACGTGTCATAATAGATTTGTAAGTGTAATAAAAATACAGATTTACAGAAACTGAAAATCTCATTTTATCGGATTAAATCGTACAATGTATGTACATACGTAAGAGAGATGACTTGGAGTAAAGGAATGCAGCCGGATCTACTTAAGTTTTTTTATGTAGTTATTAAGTTTTATTGACATTTTTATTCAGAAGATGTGTATAGTTTTTGAAATCCTTAAGCAGCATTATTAACATAATGTCGTAAGCGCACAGCAATTCTTCACAAAAGATCTCTCTATATGCATCACTCCAAATAAATGATGAACCGGTTAAACATACTGCAATCCCTGGATTATGGAAGTCAGCTTTTATTAGTCTGAAATCATGGTTTTTCGAAAGTGAGTTCCGTTCTCTGCGAAAGAATAATGGAAGTAAAAACGAGAAGAAGTATAAACTGTCTTCAAAAATACAAATATAAGTGGTATTAGCACCTAGACTTGTCGGAAAAGATATCAGCAGTCGAAACAGATACAAAGATACTTAGACAGATAAAGTGTTTTCATTAAGAGCGCGCCATTTTCTTTTTTAAATAACCCAGCTTGTGCATACATATGTGAGGTATCAATGCGATTAATTATGAAACACAACATCATTCAAATGTCATCCACGGAAACGCCTGTACGAGTGAATGCCCTGAACCCAATTGACCATGATTTTTTCGTATTTGGCTATATTCCAGCAATTTGCTGTTCGATGTTGTTCCTGAAATCGTTTAAAGTCTTTGGCTTATTAGCATAGACCATGGACTTAACAGAACTGTGAAAAAAAAAGTCCAGAGACGACAAATCAAACAAATGAGGCCGCCAATTGATTGGACCTTTTCTGAAGATATCACGGTACTTCGACTTCGATAACTTGATTGTTTGGACAGCTGTGTGACAAGTGGCATCGTCTTGGTAAAACCACATACCAAGTCATTTTCTTCAAATTTATCCCAGAAATAGTCAGTCTACATGGCCCGGTGGCGTTATCAATTGACTGTGACTATATTGCCAGCATCTTTGAAGAAGACGTAGGGGCAAATGACCCCTACAGCATGAAACTCGCACCAAACAATAAATTTTTTTGGGTGTTATGGCATTTCGTGAATAAATTTGGGTTGCTGACTTGTCTAAATGTGATAATTTTGCTTATTAACGAAGTCTTTGAAGCAGTAATGGACTTCATACTTAATAGAATGATTTTGCGATGAAATTCATATAGTTTTCGTGCATGTTTACGGCCCTGAAATCCCTGAAAGCTTATGGAAGCTGATAGTTATTCCGTTTTATCGGTTTTATAGAGATGCAGGTCCATGTCCTTACGCAAAACCACACCACAAACTGGTTAAGAGATGCTCAATTTCTATGTAAGATCGATGACTACTTCGACTGAAATTTTTAGTCAGTGCGGCGAAAGTTGTCACAATCGAACGCGAAAACTTTGGATAATTTGCAAATGTTGTTGAAGGGTGCAGTTTTCTATGAATAAATGGAAAGTATAGATGAGTTGCAACGCCAAAAGATCCATAACCCTATTAGAAAAAGGGTGCATCCCAATTGGAAAATCCTTTACATCATTTTTAGCGACAGCAGGACTAGTTGCGTGGATTGTGGAGAGTCCGCAGTAACGAAGTTGACATCCTGCCGGTGATCTCCTTATGTCATATTCGCTAGCACATATTCCAAATTTCCTCTGGTTTTACATTAGGTATTTTCTTTGTTTAGCAATATTTAGTAAAAAGATTGCTTCTTTGTGCGATGCATTGAAGTAACGGCGGCTACTACTTGTGCTGTCGGCCCTTGTCATTTCCAAAATAAGATACATATGTATATGTACATATGTATTTATGTATTCCTCTATCTCTGTATTTTGCACGCAACGCATTCTTCATTAAACTGTGTTACGTTATATCTGAGTATGTACATATATACTCGTACATAGCTGCTCGTGGTTCTCTTGTAGGTCGTACCAAAAACAGATGAAGGACAAGGCTCAAAAATACATACTTATCTTGAATATGGTTGCTCACTTAGACTTCGAAATCAGGATTGAGTATTCCAAGCGGAAGTATGAGAAATTGCAGAAGCGACACGAGAACTATCTATGAAACCGCACTGCAGATGATCAACATACATACATGTATGTATACATCGATAGTTAAGCGGCCATGAAGGCCATCTCATCCACAGTCGTCAAATCCAAATTCGTAATGATGTTGCACTCCTTTGGGTTCCAGAAAACACCGGTATTGAATGGAACGAACTGGTGAATGGAACGGCAAGAGAGGGGTCTGAATAGGACCTGACAATCGTCATTACCTTTGTTCTAACGCCCTTAGCTCTTGTTAAGCCCAATATAGAACTGTTAGAAAATTAAAAATGTATTATCACGTTTATTTAATTAGGACGTTTTATTTTCTTGCTTGACGCAAAAAGAATGAATAATAGAATATAAGCAGAGAACTATATAAACTATTTTCAAGTATGTACATATATACATAGGCTTATACAGGCAAGTAGTTATGCATAATTATGTATAACAACAGTTGAAAACAAACAACTTGAAGTGTGGTGTAGGATTGCCATTTACTTCAACAAGAACAACTCTTTATGAGACTAGCTATTGAGAGATAGAGCACATTCTCATCTTGCAGTGTCTCTAGAAAATCTGGATACAACACGCCAATGCCAAAAGCAAACAGATTCTAGAGCTTAATAGACCCAACTCAGTGCTCTTCTCGGGGTTTATTACTGGCCACAACTTCCTGGCGGCCCACCGAAGATGAATGCGATTAGACGCAAATAACCTCTGCAGAGACTGTGGCGATACAGACCCAAAGGATTGCATATCTCACTTCCTATGCGAATGTCCAAACCTGTGCAGAACTAGGAAATACCACTTCGGAGATCTGAGCGATCTGTCAATCAAGCTACCATTAACTATCCTAAAATTAATAACATCGTAGGGTTGGTTCAGGGAGGCCGCTTAACTATCCCACAGCCACCAACAATGTTTGTGTTCTTTTAGGTTATACCATGATAGGGATTCACAAAGTATCCATTGGCGTTCCAAGTACCAGCTGGATGTGTACCCCTTGTTCTCTCATTTTTCCACAACCCACTACGCCAGACCTCTCCTTGCGCAGTTCTATCTTCTTACGACTTTCATCAAGCAAATAGAATACCTACATACCTCAGCAAGACTACCTTTGGGTTTGACAATCTGTCTTTAAATGATGCCCTCCATATCTATTTTTTACAGAGAAATATTTAATACTACCTCCCTTTATGTCACTTTTTCTCAACGTAAAATATCACCCACTTGCCCTCCTTGGTATAATCGTAGACTTCGCTCCTTACGAAGCAAGCGAAATAAGTTATTGGCAGTTTTTCTTCGCACTAGATCTTTCTCTGACTATTCTAACTATCTTGGCATTTATCTGCATTTTATCCAGCTTTATAACTCTCTCTAACAGCGCTACCTAATTAGTACGCAAGCCAAGCTTACAAACGGCTCTTAAGTCTTTCTGCCAATTTGTGAATTATAAAAGGAAATCCGACGGTTACCATATATCATTACAAATATGGTCAAAATAAGGTCAACTAGTACAAACCTCGTCGAATTTGTGTCCTTTCCCCTTTCACCTTTAGAAAATGGAAACAAAGTCGATATAATTGTAGCCGATTTTAGTAAAGCCTTCGATAGGATACCTCTTCAAATTGTCCACCCTCGGCTTTGAACCCATATTGTTAAAATGGATATCTTCATACCTCGAAATCCGTTTTTATAGAGTCCGCTTGAGGCTCCGTTTTTCGGCACCCCCGGTGTCCCACAAGGCAGCCATCTAGGTCGCTAAATACCAACCTATTACCTTTTCACATAAGTGTAACCAACATTCGACGTCGTTTTCTGCGAGGACTATCCTTATCTTGTCCCCACATCAAAATAGCCTCAACCTCAACCCATTCAGGATCGCAGAGACGTAGCCGACATTTTCTTCATCCATCGGCTCCTCTTAGGTTCCATCGTTTGCGTGTCCCTATTTTCTTCCACATTAACCCCGTAATTTATGACATCCCTTAACTTCTCGCCTTAAACACGATCTCCTTTACCTTTCGCCCTACCCTCATTAAGTCTTAGATTTTAGCTTGTATTAAGACGTAATGAATGGGGCTCGTACCAAAATTATGCAGCCACCTCTTCTTTCTACATACTTACCTTTGTGGGTCGTAAGCTAATTATGAATGGTCGCGGCCAATATAGTCCAAGAATCGTCTTTCCGCAGCTTGGTCGCCTGAAGACCATTCATCACGGTAAGTCTCAAACTATGCACCATCTTCAGAATCTGTCTTCATTTTGAGTTCGTAGTATTCAGTCCCCACTATGGCACTTTAGCATAAAAGTCACTAGCGATATAAACTTCAAAGCAATTCTTCACGACAATATTAATGATTTGGCAAGTGCGGGTGTGAGGATCATCTAATGAACTGCTTAATGGTTCAAAGTGTGATGAGTATATAGTGTCAATGTATCCAACCAAATCTATGGAAAATATTCTACCACCAGAACTTTGCGTTACCTCTTGCGTTACAACTAGAAAGTCAGAAAAAATGCCTTACGCAGTGAAATGCGTCAAACTTTTTCAAAAGTTCAAAATAAAAATACCCAGTCACCAATACGATGAGGAATGCTAATTCGTAAATTTTCCCTGCCCTCATTCAGTTAAAAAAAAAAAAAAAAACTATATGCCACAAAAAGGACATGACCCAAATTTCTTTTCTGAGCGTTTCACCAGACGTTTGTCACAGCGCTTCTAGAGAACCGACGTGGAATTATGCGTTATTACCAAGCATTGTCCAGAGTGGGCTGCAATCTCCAGCCCATCTGTATGCATGGAAACAATCAACTTCAGACAATACTCGAAATTTGTATTTCATTTTGCGATTTTCTTTTTTTTCCCCTTTTTTTGTGCATCCAGTGCTCTCCAACCAGTGAGAGTGCGAAAACAGTATCTGATTTCTTTTGCGTTACATGGTTTGACCAAATAAATTGGCTTGACATTCTGCACATCAATGGGACCAGAACCAGACCATCCTTATTTCTTTCTTTTTTTAGCATTTTGCTCACGTATTGACACGAAAACTGTAATCAAATAAAATAAAATATTTTATTTACTGCACGACTGGCCATGCAATATTTCATAGTTCGCAAGAGTTGGTACTTTTTATTGACACAAGGTGACTATTGACATCGATGCAGTAAGGACCGACAAATTGTATTTAAGTCGCATCATTGTTTAAACAAGTATGAATCAATATGACTGACATTCTTTTTATTCAATAAATGGCAACATCAAATGGAAAATAAACTTTTGACTGAATGATGATGATGGTGTACTAAAAAAGAATTGCAATGACAAAGGAAACAAACCCAAATAACAAGCCGTACACCACAAAGTGGCATTGACCTATACCTTTGTAGGTGTTGGCAAATATTGAAAATAAATATGTTGATAGAATATTACAGTTTTGAGTTAGTAACCTACCTATCATGAAATTTATCGAAAAGAAGCGAAATTTAAATCAGAAAGGTAAGAGATATTGCAACGACGATGAAGCCAGAATGGAAGCCAGTAGGTGGAACAAAAAGGTTCTAAACAAATCTGGCCAGAGCTGGATTATAGGAAAACCTGTTGACTTATTTCCGTTAATAGGACAATTTTAAGAAAGATAATCGAGGAATGCACGGGGCTTTATTTGGTAGGCAGACATGCCAGAAAGCTTGGTGCTCTCTTCAACCATTTCTGTAGAA
The DNA here is from genome assembly GCA_905220385.1 of Xylota sylvarum. Lineage (NCBI taxonomy): Eukaryota > Metazoa > Arthropoda > Insecta > Diptera > Syrphidae > Xylota > Xylota sylvarum. The sequence goes on along the minus strand of LR999958.1, from coordinate 62,138,499 downwards.
GCTGAAGAGACTGGGAAGAGGCGAAAACCATGATACACCTTCTATGTACCTATTCTGCCATATCGGCTTTGAAAAGGAAAACCTTAGGAGAGTACTTCTTCGAAGATCTTACCGATTTAGCTAGACTCGACTTACATATGTAAAATAAAAAGCTTCATTTCCGGATTTAATGGCTAAACAGCGAATCATATTTCTTCGGCATGGGTTCACACCGAAACTGGTTGCCCTGTCGCGTGTCCCATTTGGGAAGTTTCCATGTAGGTTTCCGATGCTGATAATCCGGTTTTTACATAGTGGTATTAGAATGGACCTGTTTTTGGTTTAAGTTTCCTGCAGAGCGAGAACAGTAACCCCAACCCAAGATGTCATTCTACTGGATAATTCTTCTAGGTCCTGAAAGAAGTTTCGCCCGAAAAATTTAAATCGGAGTTGGATGAGATCTGGACAGTGACAGAGATCGTTGACGTCCACAACTCCACATACCATGTAGCGCAGAGTTTTATGCCACATGTTGATCCCTATCAGGGTAGAAAGGAATTTCCTATCTTTTTGCATAATCGTGTGGGTCCTACTCTTATCGAAACGAGGCCATATACTTCTTGTTATCACACACAATCGAGCCTTCGGGTCTTAATCCCTGCTTACAGTTTCAGTGTGCAAGACGGTTTGAACACTGAGGTGTCGGCTTGTTCTTATGTGGATTCCGAACTTCTTCTGGCCAATTCGTCGGCCTTCTTATTTCCTGGTATATTTTCAAGTCCAGGGACCCAACTTTGTGCCCAAGAACCTTAAGCTCTTCTAGACAGACTTGAAGACTTCAAAAGCTTGAATTTTACTTCGATAGCAGAAAACGCCTTTATTGCTGCCTGGCTGTTGATGAAAAAGGTGATACCTTCCTGTGATATTGCCTTCAACGCAGTTTTACGGGCGGCTATAAATACTGCTATGATGCGGGAGCCGTACTGATACCCATTGTTTCAGAAAATATGCCTAAGCTTACGACTCCATCCATCTTTAATCCATCTGTGAAGACAAAGCTGGTACGTGTATGGTAAGATGACCGCCTTTTCATTCTTCTCTGCTCGGGAACGAGCATGGAGTCAGGTAATCCGTGGTGGGAACATTTTCCAGATATTTATTCAGGATCATAGAAAGATCCATTGTATTTTGTCTCCAACTATTAGACTGACTAATCCTTAGGGGCTAATAGCCGCCGAGGCTTAAACGAAGATATTCAGCGGAAGTAGATTGAGGAAAGCTTTCAGTCCTGCAGTAGCTGTGGTTCTCATGGCACTAGTGGTGCATATACAATCTTTGTATGCTCGTGAGAACCGCTAAGTTGGTGGTCTTGGTGGCGGACTGCCAGGGGAGTGCTCCCAATGGAAAGTAATGCAAACTCAGAAATTCAAACACCAGCTCAGTCTCTTGGAGGTTGACCGCTAGTCCACAATTTTTGGTCCAGATGTCTAGAGTCTTCAGCGCACCTTCCAATTGTACTTCGCCTTGAAGGGTACATCTAAAGGCGTATGATTCTAGCTTTGTACCCTCGTGCCCCGTTATAATGTGTCAGAGTATTGTTAATATTGAGGTTTGTAAGTGTTTTAGGCACCTCGTCCGTTCTGACATTGTTAAATGCTCCGTCAATGTCTAAGGATCCAGGTGATGTGTATTCTTTATCTTTCTTTATCTGATTTCTCTATTGAGCTAAACACACAACGCAGTCTACATACATTTTCCTTTGGTGTAGGCATATTGAGCCGTGGTTATATCTTCTGAGCGCCGTCTACTGCGAATGTGAATGTCAGCTAGTCCCTCAAAAGTTTTTTAGTATAAAGGAGGCTAATTAGCCTTAAGTCTTTTGCGGTGGTATGACTTGCTTTGCCTGCCTTGGATATAAATACCGCCTTAACCTCTTTCCATGTTCGTATGAGACTTCTGGCAAATACTTCCTTGAGTACCGGAATAATGGTGCCCGTCCAGTCCTGGTGATTTGTAAGGGGAGAAGGATCTAATTGCCCACACAATTCTATCCTCTGAGATCAGATCCGTTGGTAATTCGTATTTCGTGCTTGTACTAACTCTGGTGCTTCCTGGGAAGTGCGTGCTTATCAGTGCGTACCTCAGTCAATCTGAGCAACATTCAGTCCAATTTCCGTCCTCTACAGCTTTGGAACAGCGCGCAGTCTGACTGTGTTTGAGCTGTGAACCTTTACCCCAACCAACTGTACGTGGCATGCGTTCGTCCGCGATAAAGATGGACTTCAAATGGTATTCCCTCCTCATCACAGTCGAACTCTCTCCAGTTCTTCCATCAGTTTTGAGTCGTAGCCTATTCAGGGCTGTCTTGGAGGAGCAAGCAACCATCTCGGGCTCAGGCGGGTTCGAGTCGGTTGTTAGAAGAGGTCTCACATTGTTATACATAGGTGGTGAGCAAGTGGTTTCCCGCACGCACCACTGATAGTCGTCTTTCCTTTCGGCCTGCGTTCGTCAGTCTATTGTCGACCCTATTTTATCCTACAAGTTTGAGTGAGTTGCGAGCTCTATCCAGAGCCTCGCGTTCACTGTCCATTAAGGACTTGGGGTCACTGTAAAGCACTGCCCAACTGTGAGCTCCTTGGCGATTCTGTAGACGGTTCTGCTATCACACCTATATATTTGCTCCAGCATCTATGTTGATATAATGGCGGTTCCTATATTTTCATACGATATTTTGACACTCATTGATCCCTACTGCTAGGGCTGTGGCAATTAGAGCTCTTAGAGAATTTTGCTCTCCAATTAGTCAACAGGTATCTTTAAAAAGTATGGTACGTACGACGTACGACATTCCAGGCGCAGGTTTTCAAATTATAGTCTATGTCCGTTCCGGGTCAGATGAAGGTGTCCATTACCCAAAGCCTGAGGCGTGTCTGCTATGGCTCCGTTGTTGCACGTGCATTGGCAGTTACGAGGTGGGTTACTTTTAGGTACCCATTGGCCAGGGAGCCCGTCATCATGTGGAACTATACCTCGAATTCTTACATTTTTTCCTATTGGAACCGGTTGTGGAATCAACTTTTTTTTCCTTTTGCGAAGCAAATGTTTCGAGATTGTTAAACAGAGACAGCATATTTTTTTAAAAGGTGACGTTTCTCGTAGTCGCCTTTGCTTGTTGTTTATTCTGACCTACATATCTGAAAGTCATTCGAAGGTCGACGACTCAACTAGCTGTCTTCCAAGTCATTGGTATCCTTACTGACCTTGTGTAGACTTTGGGTTTCTGTTTATTATCCAATTATGACTGTGCATAGCAGGGTTACATATAAGGCCAAAACCACTTAACCTTATTGATCACTCTTCACTTCAACTATGCTATAGAATTTCATACCATTTACCCCCAGTGCTCCTCCATAATTAGATTTCATTGAAGCACAGTTCTGATCTGTGCTACCACCAAAGTCATTGTTTTCACGAAGTTGTATTTGCAACTATAATGACGCTACATCACGACAATAGTGTCTGCAGTGTCCATAATGCCTGGAGGTGTCTAATAAATATTCATTCAGCTTTCAAACAAAAATTCGTCACATCTCTACAGACGGCCAGCCGTTCCATAGGACCGGAAAGAATGAGCCAAAACGTGCGCATGAGATATTCTCACAGCTAAACCGCTACGGTCATTTGAAGAGTGCTTCCCGACCACGTATAACTCCACAACAGTAGCATTGAACTAAAGAGGCATCCTTCTTGAATCTATCGGAAGGATGATGGAACTATCATTAAAATTTCTATACGTTCGATTACATCGTTGTTCGTTTCCATCCAATTTGGACGATGGCATTGGTAGCGACCGACCAGAGCAACATCGACCAGCCACTGCCAAGAGTCAAGAGCCACCAAAGTGTGTATGAGTGCATGGCTGTGACTGCAGAGGAGGAAGTCCAACACAATAGATGAGAATCAAGCGGCGAGATGTGTTCGACTCTTCCTACTTTGAATACGAGGTTACACGTATCGACCGCCGAGGCGCATCTTGTTAGCAATGAATTGGCTTTTCCAATGGTGATGTGTTTTGATATGAGAGTTGAAATGTTTGTTGGGCTACAGCTAGGTAGCACATCCGTTCAACCTACTGGCATCATCACCATCGATGGTGTACCCAAAAGTATAGGCAGAGCCAGATGCCAGCTGAATGAAATTGAGGCTAAGCATGACGGGACATGTGTAATATATCGAACGAGATCTACAGGATGGAGTTCCATATGAATAGTTGGACATCTGGATACAGTAGGTGATAGGGATGGTCGACAGTGGGTTGTGGAAAAAGTGATTGCCAGATTTTGGGATGGGATTGTGTGCAATGTTAGTCGATAAAAGTGTACAAGAGGGCGGATTGACCACAGTAGTTGCGATAGATGTTCGATTTTTAATTACGATGGAAACTTGTCCGCTGTTGTTTCTAGTTAAATACACGATGTTTGACATCATGTCTATTTGATAGATGGTGGCTGGAATACATATGTCATATTTCTTATTGCGCATTTAAAATTTATTGTCATGTGGACAAGTTATGTGTCAAAGTTATTGGCTATCATACTTAGGTATGAGTATTTTTTCATCGTTACACTGCCTGGCAAAGCTTTGGTCTGAAGACCATTTATTTCCTAATACAGGAAATAGAAATCTTCAAAAGACGCTGCCAAGCCGAGGAAGACTTAAATCACTTACCTTCCACGTCGCATTCCAATTCTTCCGCAGTGTACTGTGGTCAAGTATTTCCGATAGTTGGGCGCCAGTTACCATTTGAGTTCTTGATTTCGTCTGTGTTTTGGCGTCTTAATACGACGGAATTTTTTTGAAACAGTTTCTGGAGTACTTACTAGTAGTACAAAATGCCTCAAGGAGTTTCGTCATTGGTTCGCTCACACGTCTTTGCTTGCCCACACGTCATTACTGCGCCCACAGATTCCACTAGGGTTTTACATACTAAGTTACAGACAGGTACGACGGGCAAATCGTCTAGAAAATCAATGAAAGGCCTACACCCAATGAAAGCCTTAGACGAGTCTTAGCTTATTTTGAATGAGGACCAGGTCAATAGATGTAAGGAGCACCCTTATCATTTCATATGCCCGATGTAAGTAAGGATGAGATCACTACAAGGTTCAAAGTATTGAAACCCAAAAAGACTATGAAACTTGACGGTATACCCACGGAAGTCTTATGAACAGTGACAGAAACCTCAACTGAGCTACTGCACCAACTTATTGTACAGAGCTTGGGAGACTAAGAGCTTTCCTAACCACTACCTGAGGTACATATGTATGTACATAGTAGCAAGCAAGTTTCCGCTCTGAGTCCTGCCGTGTCGATTATATGTATGAACACCCTACCGATCATTATCAAGTAATTTCAACTGTTGTTCATCTTGTGTCAACAGTCAACTTATTTGTCAGGAGAGGAATCTCGTGATATCTATTATCAAGGCACACAGGAAGGCTGTCTAAAGTATTCGAGATCCAAATTGGAGTAAGACAAGGCTGGATTTTTACACCAATATTGTTCCTATTGCTGATTAGCGAGCGATGTGATTCGTGCTGGTTTGTCGACGGAAAATGGAGGAATCGGGTGGACTCTTACACCTCAACTCAAATATGTATATACATTGACTATGGTGACGATGTATGCTTACAGTCTCATAGAATTATAAGTGATAGAAGCAAGAGTCGTTGGGTTGAAAATGCGGCTAAAACAAAATTGATTAGCCTTAAAAGCAACTCATCAGGGTCAATTATGCATTTCTGCATTACCTGTAAGGAGAGTAGAAGATTTCCAGTATCTTGGGAGTATTGTCTCGACTGATGGTGAAATCGGAATCGGTGAAGTCAGTAGAATTATTGAATATAGCCAGCCAAGTGCAAATATTGTCCAGAATGTGGCGAAATAATGCATTCAAGGCTAGAACGATCAGTCAACAGGTCCCTACGTAACTTACTTACTTACATAGGCGGCGCTGCAGTTCGGGATAAACCTGGTCCTTAACCAGCAAGCCTCTCGAGTTAACCCGGTCTTTAGTTAGTCAATTGCCTCCAGTTGCGCACTCTACGTTGATTGAGATCTACTTTTTCCGCTCCACCTAAGGCTGGGATTTCCTCTACTGCGTTATCCCTAAGGGTTTTATTCGAAGACTCTGCGAGAGCCCTAGTGTCCATTCGTCCCTACGCAACATCTTAAGGATCTTCTGGCCCAACGGATTCTCTAGAGAACATCTTTACTATTGAACTGTCCAATAATCTATAGATACAACCATCCAACGAAGGAAGTGGCAGTAGATTGGCGGTTAACTTACAACCCAGGATAGCAGAAAACTTTGTGATAGTCGAGAAGATGGGGCGATCTAAGGGACATTGTTAGTAGACGATTTCACATAGGCGTAGCAGAGGCCTTATGACACGCAACAGCTTACAGGTCATAAGCTACAGTGGTTGGGATGCTCATGATGCTCAAAACCTCCGGGTTCATATCTATTCCTGTCTTTAGTATCAATGACATCACTTTCATAGAAAGTATTGAAATTAATCATCAAGGAAAACGAACTTCATCTGAGATTTCATATCCCGTGATCGCATTGCGACCGACCTGAATACTAGGAGAGACTCAATAAGTTCAATCCATTAACCGAATTCAGTTAAAAGACGATCGGAAGATGTGGTCACAACAGACCTATTTAGCAAGTGAGGTTTGATGGAATCCCCTGAGAGTGGGTTTCATTTATTAAAATCTAATAAACACATACCATGCTAGGATAATACAAGCTGATCTAAGTATTGAAAGCAAGAAAGGTGGATACTGGGGACTGAACTTCCGAAACCACTGAACGACCATGGGTTTAAATGTATAGCATTCACGGGGAAACATCTAAATACACGCACATCATAAAAAGTTTCGGTTTCGGCGTCAACCCTAAAAATTATTATTTTTACAAGAAGTGGGACTCTGACCGCACCAAAAACACCTCCTTGATCATGACCAATCACAAAGATCGACAAATGATTTTAGTTTCAACGTTGAAGATGAAGATACAAACTAGAGGACTTTCGGGCCATATTTTTAAGGACCATAATTGGACTCAGAAAATAAGGTGAAATATCTTGGGGTCATCTTGGATAACCCATCTTTATACTATAAAGATGACTTATAGTATAAATCTGGAAAGCAGAATAACAAAAGCCAGAAGGGCTGGACGTGCCGCAGAGCTTTTGGTAAAACTTGGAGATTAAAAGTAACACAAGTCAACTGGATTAGCACGCTACCTCTCAATCACCCTATCCACACATAACAGTTATTGACTGTATTTCAGGCAGAGATTTTTGCTGTACTCTTAACACCGGAACCCAAGACAACAGTATTATTATCTGCTCTGTCAGTGAAACAGTACTAATGGCATTAACAAACCCGAGAACCAATTCAAAATTGCCAATATCCTCCCAGATCAACCTGGGCACTTCAACATGCAAGAGAATACGTGGGAAAGTCATAAGAGTAGCCTTAAAGGTTGTGCGAATCGTATATAGTAGTAAGTCGCTTGCAACATCCCATGAAGACATATGGAAAGAGCTTCAAACTTGTAAAGCTGCCAAAGACATGACAGCGTAAATGACTTGATCTAATTAGAAAAAAATGAAGAGAAGATCTTATTTCCTTTCACTGACAATGTCACTCGTTCTCTTTCGATTATCTGACAAAGCATTTGAAGTTTCACGATGTTGAATTGCCACGGCCGCTTCACATAAGTTGTACATTTTACGAATCTAATGGATCATTTCTTACTAGTCTGTCTATACACCGGATAGATCAGCCTGAACAAACATGCCTACAGACAGGGACTGTCGACGAAAATCTAGAGCGATTCGTCTACGTATGCCTCGCAACTGGAGTGATAAGATACGAATACCTGGGCAGACAATAATTTCTGTCCAAACTGAGTTCTCTTAGACGCTTTATTTTAAGAAAAATCCTCGAGTTCACTAGAGATACAAGACGTTTCCCCGTGAACCCTTCCCGGCTATACATTTCTATACTAAACAATCTCGTTCGCTCGTATCTCACGGTCTCGTTGCAAACTTGGACTTATTCATCCAAGAATTTTCCGACCTTATGATTACAGCTTAACATTATTGTATATTACATTCCAAAAAGGGCACCTAGAACTAACCCTTATGGTACTCCCTGTCCTAACCATACATTCCTTTAGTGCGATGAAAACGATCTCTATTTCTAAATAATTTTTCACGATATTACTTTAAAAAAAAAACCCTAGAATGTGACTGCATTTTACGGAGTTGCTCGTATGTGCGGAGAAGTACTGTTGTTCCTTTAAACCTTTTGGTTCGGAAAGTTTGCGGTTATCATATTTGAGAATAGCAATCTGTATTTTTATTAGTTACTTAACGGACTCACGATCCGTGAAGAGTGTCCGCCTGAGACATGCCAACCTTCCACTCTCTTCGATCCCGGGCACGCAGCTTCCAGTTGTCTAGACCAAGCGCTCTGGCATTTGCGATAGCTTAATCCTTAAAACAAAGGTTCGGTCTTTCTTGTTGTCCCGAATCTGGGGGCTGTGATTCGAAGATCCTCTTTGCTTTATTGTCCATTCGCTCGATGTGGCGGTCGACGTGTTTGGCTTTTTGGACTACATCCAAATTCGAGACCGAATATTAGACGAAGAATTTTTCTCTCGAAAGTGTTCAACATCTGCTCTGTTTGTTGACAACATGTACTTGGTTTTGTCCTGATTCATTTCAAGGACAACTCGTTTCGTCTGTTCTTCAATTGCCGTAAAGGCCTCTAAAACGGCGCGCTGGGAGCTAGCGATGATGTCGATGTCGTCTGCTTATCCCAGCAGCTGGACAGATTTGTTGAAGAAAGTGCCTTCTTCCAGCACGAGACTGAAGCAATCACATGACAGCGCATCCCCTTGCCGAAATCTGGTACATGTTTGGAATAGTTCGGAGGAACTGTTTCCGAATTGCACGTTGCACCGCGTATTTTCCAGCGTCACGCTGCACATCTGGATCAGTTCCGGGATTCTGACGAATTTCAAAACGATGAATGCTATCATATGCGTATTTGCAGTCTATGAAGAGAAGGTGATTCTCGACTTGAAATTCGATGGTTTTTTCCAGGATCTGCCTTAATGTGAAAATTTGGCCAATCGTCGATCTGTGGAGCCGGAAGCCACACTGGTACATGCCGATTAGTATGCTACAGAAAACCTTCAGACGTTCACACAGTACGTTAGGTGTTATATGCGACATTAAGCAGGGATATGCATCAATACTACTTACAAGGCATAGGATCGCCTTTCTTGAAGGAATCTGTGGATCTGTACTTTTAGCTTTTCTTACAGTAGGCTCTTTATTTTGTATCACTGTACTGTAGCATAGTAACGTGGTAGTCTTGGCTCAACTTAGGTGCATATGGTAAATGGGTGCCCTTGCTGATACATCAAAATTGTCAACGGCTCACTTAGACTAGCAGAGAGTACCCAGTTATGAGACCCCTGAGAACCTAATTTCAGTCTTTGACGACTGAACTAAAACACCCAGGTACGTGTATGAATCTCACTAGTTTGTTCTGTTCAATATTTCCTAGGTCGTTTAGCTCTGCAAGGAAATAGTTCCCAAGAGTGTTTTTCCTTTTGTTGGCTAGTGCTGGACAATCATATAGCAAGTGGCGAATGGATTCTATTTCCTCTTCGTTCTTGTAGTTTCTACAGAAGTCGTTATGGAGTAGTCCTAGCCGTGCTACATGATTGCCTATCCACAGTGTCTTATCACGACACCACCACCTGTCTGGATATCTCTGCGACTGAATTTTATGAGAGAGAATTTTATGGCTTAACGACTTGGCTGTAGCTATAGATAACATCGCCTGTTAGCCTCCTCCTTGGATTCGATGTCTATTCAAAGTGCTAAGCGTTGTACTAGCTTCTCAAGTAAAAAATGTCCCTTCAGAGATGGCATTAAACAGTAGGCCCCTTTCACCGAGAACACGAATGGTTGCGAGAAACTAGGCCCTGGAGAACCGCAATATCAACTGAATCCTCCAAAAAGGAACTAAATATTATTGCTGACGCTACCTTGAATGTTTTTATCTCCACACTTTAAGGATTGGGCTATTATCACTCGTTTTATTGAGACAGGAGTCGTGCTACCCACATATAAAGTTCATGTCGTCTTGGGTACTTTGCTTTTGTCCTTGCAGTATCCACCGAAGGCAGGCTTTCGTACCCTGTTTATGGATTACACACTTAGGGTTGAGCTCTTCCAGCCCCTCCGTTCCAATTATTCCTGATTCCGAAGTGATTATTCCCCTTACACACAACGTTGGACTACGGAGCAAGGGGTTCCAGGTTCAATCCCCAGACAACACCTAAAATTTCTTTCACGGCCCCACCTCTCGCGAGCGTCTGACAAACATCCGAGAGTAAAACTGTCATGAGAAAGCTTCCCAAAACAAAAATTGCCTTCGGATACGGCATTAAACAGTAGGCCCCTTCCATTCATGTGAAGAATATAACACGCACAACATGAATGGTTGTGAGAAGCTAGGCCCTGGGTCCCATGGACCTGTTGCGCCAAAAATTTGTATTTTGTTCACAACACCATGTATCGCAAACACCTCTCCCTACTCGTAATTACACCACAACCACAGGATGTCAAAAAAAATAAATTTTTCTTTTCCCAAATGCAATTGATGAATGGTCATGATTTGCAAACTCATCCAAGAGTGGGTCATGCTAATGGTGATTGTTTTCATTTGCGTTAAACGCGAACATAAATTTTCCAAAATTACACAAATGGCTAGCGCTGTCTGACTAACATGGCCCAATTACTCGTGCATGGCAGAGAGCAAAAAACAAAATTGAATGAGTCTCCAGCCCTGAGGGAGTATAAAAAGTTTCTACTATCGGCAACATCATGGCATGGTCTGGTGCAAATATCGCAACACGCAAGTGTTTCGCGTATACTGCAGAACTGGAGGCTGACCTATAGGTTGGCTACTGCTACTGATTAGGCTTTCCACAATCGGAATGTAATCCAAATGAAGAGATTTGCATATTTGTTGTTTCGTAGATAGTTGTTTTTTTGTGATTTTTGGTTGTTTAGGGAATAGAGTCATACCTACTATGTTGGTGGTTAACATGTTTGCAGTCTAGAGTTATTGTCAATATAAACATTTAATAGATACTTGTACTATAATGAAGATGCAGAGGCAACAGCAATGACAATTGAAACTAAACCGTGGAGTAAGCATACAACACTGATTCAGTTTTAACATCGTTCGGTAGGCCAAAATGACACGGTTGGTAGCTGGAATAAGTCCTCTGCAATTAATTTCGAATACCTTCACGCCTTCCCTACATTGCGGATACATGTGATAATTGTGTCACTGTAATACACTGATTGTTTGTGGCATCCCCATTTGCAATGAAACGGATAATCGATGTGGCACTGGAAGTCTGGTTTTGCAAAAGAGACAATGGTGGACGATTCGGCTAATTGTTCTAGGATAATGATACGTTAATGAGGGCATCGTGTTTGCAGTAACTTGACATGACCACCTCCAGAGGTATGTAGAGTGTTTCAATGTACCCGTTTCAGAATGGTCCAACAGTAATGATGGTTGGATTCTCATTATGATAAAAGCGGCCATTGACCGCTGATCGTAAATTCTTCAAAGGACAACGTTAATGAAGCTCAAACACTTAGACATACATTTTTGGCGCGACAGGTCCATGGGACCCAGGGCCTAGCTTCTCATAACCACTCGTGTTGTGGGGGTTATATTCTTTACGCAAATGGAAGGGGCCTACTGTTTAATGCCGTATCCGAAGGCAATTTTTGTTTTGGGAAGCTTTCTCATGACAGTTTTACTCTCGGATGTTTGTCAGACGCTTGCGAGAGGTGGGACCGTGAAAGAAATTTTTAGGTGTTGTCTGGGGATGGTACCTCGAACTCCTCGCTCCGTAGTCCAACGCACTAACCACTTGAGCCACGGCGCCTACAATTCGAAATGAAGCTCGAATAGCTGCAGAGAATTACCGGTCTTAATATTACAAGTGCTATTACAGACTCTAGGCCAAGGTTCACCCCGAACTGTAGCCTTGCCTTGTTGCTACTGCCAGATGCATTAGGCTCCGCACAATTTCTCCAAATGGAAACTTAAGGACTTTAGGAATAGAATTGTCAGCAGACATAAGCTTCAACTTACTAGTGATACTTCCAGACTTCCCAAGATGCTGGTCAAAGACACTGCAGTTCCCAGCTTCATCAAGAAATCCGATGATTCGTGGCCGGAAAACAGTGAGGAAGTGTTAAAGACCCTATTCGAAACTTACTTTCCAGGCAGTAGTACACCAGTGATTTCTTTAACAAATGAGTAAACAGATAATACTAGTTAGGCAATAGAGGAGGCGATAGCTAATCTCGTTACATGGAGGAACTTGCGTTGGGCTATCATGTCTTTCGCACGATTCAAAGCGCCCGGATCTGACTGCATTCTGCCAGCTATGCTTCAGAGAGCCCTAGTAAAGGTTAGGAAAATCTTCAAACATTGTTTAAGTTTAGGTTACATGGCAATACCGCGGAGGAACGTGAAGGTCCTCTTCCTACCTAAAGCAGGTAAACCAAGTAACACCCAGGCGAAAGGCTACAGACCCATTAGTCTTTCATCATTCCTTCTTAAGACACCTGAAAATAATGTGGATATCCACATTAAAAGTAGATGTTGTGATGGCAGCTTATGCAAAGCTCAGCAGGCATATCTTAAGGGTAAATCAGTGGAAACACTGTTGCATGAGCTAGTGGAGAAAATTCAAATGAGCCTTCACTATAAGGAATTTGCACCAGCTGCCTTCTTAGACATGGAAGACGTTTTCAATAATATAAAATGGGAGCCATCAAACAGGTCCTGAAACCAATTGGCTCTGCAAAATGCTCATTACAAGGAAAAACAATTCCACTCTCGGATATAGTTCAAATTAGGAAATCTGTCACTAGAGGAATTCCTCAAGGAGGTATTATAACCGCCCTTCTCTGGGTTCACATGATATCATACTTAAGGAACTAACAAATACAGGAGTAAGTGTCACTGCATATGCGGATGACGTAGTTATTTCAATTCAGGAAAAATTCCTAGAAGCATTGAAAGGATGGAATCGGCCCTTAACAGTCTCGGTAAGTGGACTAGAGAGTGTGGACATCACCCGGACGAGACAGATCTGGTGCTCTTCAGCTGAAGATACAAGATACCATCCTTCAAAATGGCGAAACTAGCTGGGGTGGAGCTGTTCCTGTTTGCGCATTACGCCCACGGCAGCACTCGACACTGGACCTGTAAATAAAATTACAGGCGGATAATAATACGCTTCTTCTCACTAACTCTTCAAAACCAGCAATAGGGGATATAGCTCCATTCTGAGGGATTCCCGATTTCTTTGACGAATCCTTGGTATCCTTGACTTCGATACATGATACGAAGTAATGTATCCTGAAAGAGAGGATTGGCAAAGGAAAGCAGTCTTTCTACAAACTGCGATTGCAATATATATAGATGGTTCCGAAGTTAGTAAGGGGACTGGATCACGTATATATATACTCGAAAGATATAAGCCTACACTTGGCTCTGAGAATTCCGAACACTTGCGGTGTGTTTCAAACAAACACATCGTGCACATTTTACCTCCAAGTGATAGCCATCGGATACTGGTTGGTGTCCAACCGGAGTCGTTTACATCACTGTAAACACGATAGCAGGCGAACTTCAAACAGAACCAGAACGTACGCTTATCAGGGCTACATCAACATTTTCGGAGTTTAGGCCAATACGGATTCCAAGAATATCCAATATCTTGGAATACAGATATTAACGGGTGGGCCCTTGTAGGGCCAACGGCAGCGCTTACATTCCAGAAGTGGGTTACTGTCATCTGTTTAACCATCTGATTGTCGTCATTACCGTCGGGGTAAATTCATTACCACTTAAAAAAAATCTACTTATAAGGGAGACACAGACGATGTCTGAATTCTGAAGCACGCCAAATTTGATTCAGCTGTGTTGCGTAATCCTGGAGAACATGTAATGCAGTGTACAGATTGAAACCAGCTCTTCTGAACTTTTCCAAACATGCACCCAATTTTTCCAAGGGGATGCGCTATCGCGTAATTTTTCAATATCGTGCTGGAGCAAATTGTACAAAGGGCAGGCATAGATAAGGCTGGATCTTTCTTGGCGATGAGAGAAGGCCAGTTCTTTCAACACAGCCTCCTAATGGTGTCATTATTGCTCCTTTGTTACTCCACAAGGTTATGTTGAGTCTTGCCAAAAAATAGGTCAGTTTGGCATACAAAGCCAGCACTTAGATTGCTGGTTGAAAATGGCTTTCTCTAAAGAGAACATTTCGAGGAAGAAAATCCAGCCCTTTAGTAAGTTTAAGGATTGGGGTGGATGGTTAATTCATCAAACTACTAAACTAAAAGTTCAACTTTCAATCCCCCGACTTTCAATTTTTTCTATCCCACCTAATGCGAACGTCTGACAAACATCTGAGAGTATATATGTATAGCATACGGCCTTGAATCACATTACATTCGTAGGATAATAAATCCAAAACTATTTATACTATGATACCTGCATATGGTAAGTCCATTGTCAGTAAATCAAATGCCTTTCTTCAGCAAAAAACAAAAATTAAGCCAAGCTATCCCATGAGTATCCTGTCTTCATCGGGACAGTAGGTACTAAATTATTATAAACAAACCTTTCTATCGCGTTACCGCGTTGTCATGATAGCTATCAAACGCTAATTACGTGTTGACTTCATAAACATAACACCAACCATGTATGTACGTACCCATGTCAGACTATCTATAAAAAATTTAATATGCACGAAACGTCATTGAAACTACATATCTCTGATAAGTCGTTGTGATTGAAGGCGTCATTAAACGCAACAGGTAATCCCCATCCAATTCACACCATTAATGAAGTATACACACCCGAAGCGCCGGCCAACTGTCTGTTCGCGTGTGGAACGCCAGCGTTACCAATGGCCAAGCCAAGTCAGCCATCCGTCGCTACGACTGTCAATCGGAAGTTGAAATAAAAACGCGCGCCATTAGTAACGACTGCAGTTGTGCCATGTGCACGTGTGCATCATTTCTGCAAGACAATGCTCCGCGTCGTGCATGCAAATCGGGTTTTGTCTGTACACACATGGCTGTATTGTGTGCATTAACAATTTTATTCAACGGTTGCGTGTGGGATGAGAGATTGTATCGTGTCGGGGTTCGGCTTGGCCGAAGACAACCTTGACTTTGACATCTCTGGCATTGTGATGTAATAATTCAAGAGTTCAGTCGGTGGGAACGCAGTAGTGACAAGGTGAGCACAGAGGTGTTAAACATGTTTTCGCTGACAGGTGGCAACGAGCGATGACCGACAAATGGGTAGCGGTATAATACGATTAACAGAATTACGTTTGTGTGGTCGGATGGTATGGAAAGAGCTATGTTTGCGCTAACAGGGAGTGCAGGTCGAATGCCATTATTTGCGGTCTATGTTTAGAAATGCGACGACAATTTTGTAAAGTTTTTGGAAGTAAGTTGTATATACAGACTTATGTATGACTTATGTATCTATGAATAGAGCCTATAAAGTTTGAAGCCAACTATCAACGAATATACTTTCCCACCCCTTCTATATTGACCACATGGTTTCAAACTTAAGCTCTCGAAAATTTTGCTCAATGTGATCGAATTAAATACTGGTCCTTGGTTTTTCCAATTGCAGCCAGCAGGTGCTGTTCATACGTGCTGGCAGATCAACTACGATTTGGTGGGATTCTTTCAAAGACGAAATTAAGTCCGTTCTTACGAACAGCGAGGGATTTATACCCACTAAGCACACCTCAACAAGCATTGCATTGTTACCTTAATAATAGCTAAGAGTTTCCGAAGACGCCGTGGGTCAGTGGTCAGATTCCCTCTCGCGAGTCTTTGACAAACATCCGAGAGTTTAAGCACAACTGTCTTGAAAACGAAAGAATATAATTCACAGAACGCGAATGGTTGTAAGAAGCTTTAGCGCCAAATATATGTATTTTTGTTTAAATTTTCCAGGAAGACCTCTTCTGAGTATGAAGTCATACCAGATAACCTCTCTGTTTAAACTGTATAAGGCTTTTCAAAGGCGATGAAAGGCAGAGGTCTGTGATGGTATATATATGCGCCTTGAATAGGTTTTGGGTTTGAAGTCAAAGCATTTCCTTTACTTTCATTTTTTCTTTCCGAATACCATACGTTTTATGTCGCTTTCGACATATCTGCGCTGATCTTTGCTTTGGATTCCCTTCGTTTTATACATTTGCTTCTACGCCAAATCTTTATTAAAAGGACGCCGAAATATTGGTCATTGAGCGTTTATCGCCATTCGGAGCCAAAAGCTTGTCGAAACCCGTGGCTACAAACGATTCTTTCCTCACGTTTTCTTGAATTTCACTTTTGATATGGTAGGTAAATGAAGAGATAACGAATTACCTTACAGCCCCAAATGTACATTGCCAACTGGTTAACAATTTTACAAAATGGATCGTATCTTTACGTGATGCTTTCTGGCAAGTCCAAAAGATTCTATTTAACAGTGACAAAAGACATGGCCCCTTTCTGTAGGATTCCTCTCAGAGTTGTAAATAAAGACAAACAAATTTTGTTACATTTCATTCGTGTTTGTCTAACCATTTCCTATATTGATATACAGTTAAAAAACCATCTAACAAAACTTTCAATATCTCTTCCAGGTGCCGCAGCAATACATTTCCCGACATTGGCTTTACAAACTTATCATAGTGTAGCTGTGCAAATTGCCATTTAAACAAATGGCATCAGCACAAGACTTAAGATGGGTGGGGAAAGCCATTATTCTGATCGTTCTTCCATACTTAATAACAGTAGCTTCCGGTTCTGAAAATGGTAAGTACCAAATTATGAAATCTATATCTAAACAGGACCTTGTGTCCCCATCTGAAACTATTCTTTAAGTATAAGAGTGATTATAATAACTGTTGTAACATGATCGGGAGAATACCATCCAATCCGAGTGATTTAAGGAGAGAGTATGATCTAAGAGCACATTCAATTCTCTCCCCTGTAATCATTTCCATTAGTGCTTCCGATTCCGAAGTACTGTGGTAGTACTTAAAATGAGTGTAACATCCTTAAGGACTCTGAGCAGAACTCAGCTCAGTTTCCGTTGAAGTCCTTGAGAGATCTTAGAGCTGTTGTTTAGATTCCATGGTACCAACTCACGGGGTCGTTGTTGTGGAGAGCTCAGGACCGATTATAATTATAATAGATAATTATCTATATCTTATGAAAAATGTTACCTTCGAAATGACCGTGAATATCCTTATGCTTCACTTATATGCTTCACCGCCATAAATTAGAACTGGGATGATCAAGGTCTTATATGTACTTATATAATTAAAATTTCCTTATTGGTTCGGGATAGGGTCTTACTACTCAATTGCTGTCGACTGTAACGTTCTGTCCAATTCTTCGATGTTGTGTGTCCCTTGTAGTTGGTTTTGTCCTCGTTTACCACTAAACCCAGTTTGGTAGCTTCCGTTTCAATACTAGCGAACGCACCGGTGATAGCCCGTTGAGTTCTGCTAATTATTTCAATATAGTCGGCGTACAGTGATAGTTGCAGTGATTTTTAATAGATTGTGCCTCCTCCAGGGTTGGGTAGGGAGTTTTCTCTCAATTCTTTGAAGTTATGTTAAAGAAGTGACAGCGCGTCATCTTGTCTAAATTCTTTTTTGACAACAAAGGTCTCGGTGAGATTGTTACCGGCTTTGATGGATCAGCGAGCGTTCTAAACCATTATTCTGCACAAACGGATAGGTGTGGCAGGGTGTGATAAAACTAGACATAGTTCTGTGTAGTTCCTGTCTATAAATGTTGTCATTTGGATTCGAATTTGGTTTTACGCTTCTGGAGTTTTCTTTTGAATCGGACTAAAATTTTATCAATTGTGAACTTTTCTGGTCGGAGACCACATTGATAGGAGGCAGCAAGGATGTTGAAGAAGGGTTTCAGACGTTCAAACAATATTGCAGATAACATACGACATGTTGAGGACACTGATACATACCTATGTAATTGGAGCAATTGAGGAAAGTTCCTGTCTTGTGGATCTAACAAACGTTGCTGAGACCACTTATGTATTTGACCAAATCATAGAAATCAGTTGGTATATGGTCTCTACTTAAACGTGTCCAGTTGCTTTTAATAGCTCGGCTGTTAAGCCGTGCGGTGCAACAGCCTTGTTGGATTTAAGCTTGGATATTGGATCACTTCATTCCGGTCAAGTTAATTTAGTTTATACACAAGTTTTTCATGAAGCACTAGGCTCCATAGTGGGCCCATAGCGATCCCTAGGAAACCTTCGGCCATACACATAATTTCCCTACATAACCTACAAATATGGCCTCCTCTGCATTGCTAAAGAAGTATCTTCTGAGGTACTTTATTCTAATACGAGCATTTACAGAGTAGATGAGTAATATCCTTTGCGAGATGTAGGTCATCACAATACCTGTTCGTTAAATCTAATCTCATAACGTGCTTCTTAAGAAGGCAATTGCCAGAGAGTATCCTTATTACTATTCTTAAGTTAAATCTGCTGAGTTTTAATAATTCTCCAGATTTGTTACCATCTAAATCCACAAGGCCTTTGAAACTCGGCGCCCTTTTAAGTTTGACCATCTTAGATTGTCCACATTGATGATTTTATCAAAAATAATTCTTTTAGTCACGGCCATTGGTGGTCTTATTCATTCAATGAAATCATTTGTTGGGAGCTTTGCTTCTTTTTTGGCCAGCACGTCGGTACTTTTATTATCCTCTATATCACAATGTCCAAGTACCCAACATAATCTGACACTGTTCTGCGACTCGAGCTTTGACTCGAAGCTTTGACTCGACTGTTACCTGCTTGTAATTTTATTTGTAGACCTAGTGATAAAAAATATATGAACGTCATGGGCGTAGTGCGTAGAGCACATATAGTAGAGCCTTCCACCAAACAAGAGTCTTATATGTAAGAATAACTCTGATTACCATGATGCATAGCCAATGCTTCATTCCTGGTTTCATGCTCCACTTTTTTCTGACTGGCCTCTTACAAATGAAGAGAATATTATGAGCCTTACGGACCCTTCCTTCAACGTTAAGTTTCCAGTTTAGCTTTCTATCTAATACCGAACCAAGATATCTTACGCGATCCAAGAGAGAAAGTTCCACTCCAGCAACCTTAGGTAATTGGAAGAGTGATATCTTTTATTTCCTGTTAAAGAGTGCCAGTTCTCTTTTTACCAGGATGAAATAAAGTCCACACTGTTCACCCCATTTTCCGAGCTAATTAAGGGCTGATTCCATCATTTCCCTCAATGTGTCTAAAAACTTTCACTGAACTAAAATTACCACGTCATCCGCATAAGCAGCGACGCTTAGCCCTGCATTCCTCAGTTCTTTAAGTATAACATCTATATCAAGAACCCAGAGAACAGGAGAGATTTCCTTATGAAACTATGTCCGAGAATAGAATTTCTCCCGACGAGCAGCTTGCAAACCTAATTGGTAATGTTATGTTCATGTTTAATTGCCTTCCCTCTAACGTTATTAAAATTTCCTTCAAAGTCTAAAAAGGCAGCTAGTCCAAATTGCTTATGGTGAAGGCTGCTTTCTAATTTACCTACTATTACATGTAAAGCTGTTTCTACCGATCTACCCTTTAAATAATGTGTGTTGAGCTTTGAACAAATTTCCGTTGCAACACTTGCTTCTTATATAAGTGACGAGAAGCCTTTCAAGCGTCTTGAGGAGAAATGACAAGCGACTAATGGGTCTTTGCAGTCTTTCGCTAAAATGTGCCCTGATTTACCTGCTTTGAGTATAAATAACACCTGCACTTCCCTGCATGCACTTCTCTGCACAGGTACGTACCCTAACCTAAGACAATTTATAAAAATGTCCCTGATCCTGTTTGTAACCTTAACTGGAGTCTTTTGCAGCATAGCTGGCAGAATACCGTCAGGGTCAAGTGGTTTGAACGGTGCGAAAGTCAATCGCAATTTATTCCATGTGATCATATGCTGTACCTTTTTTGGCTATATATCATCCAAGTATCTTCTTTTTCTTCCAAGTATTATTCTTCTTCTGAAAAAGATTTTTCTATTGTTTTTTTTTATTTTTATGTTACTTTCTAAGTGAACTTCTTCGAGTGTTTCCGTAATAGATTCCATCTTTATTCACACCAAAATGGAGAACGCATTCAACTGTCAAAATTTGTAAATGAATGGTTTTCGTTTAACTTAACGAAACTCATACATACTTATTCCCACTAAATGGACTGTTCTACCCAATAATAAAAGAAATCGCAAAAATATCACAAAGTGGGAATTTCAAAATTATAGTCGTAATATTTCTTTCTTTACTCACTAGGTATCTGCTTTATGTTAAATAATCAATACAAATCCACACCCATGCGCCAACGATTTATTAAAATGCAATTTGTAATAAAATCACAATCACCACGAGTCATCGATATGTCTTCATTCACCTTTAATCGTCAATGGGATACAGTCTACTTGAATTAATGCGAGTAAATATAAATAATTATAAGAACCTCCTTCAGGCACATTCATAAATATGCCACCATGTAAAAATAGAAATATTGGAGTTAAAAATAAACACCATTTCGTTACAAACTGTAAGCTGGCAGCCAACATCCTCCGTCAATATTTCTGGCTCATTGGTTTATGATCGCATTAAGATGCCATTTGTTTCTGATATCCCCTCTATTATGATACGTATTTTGCCGCCGACTGTTCGTTCCATTGTGATTAACATCAGCTTTGCAACATTTTTGCTTTTTTGCCTTGGCTTGACGTGCAGGGATCATCAAAGGGACTTCAATGGATGCAAGTATCTATCACAAGCACCAGTACAAATAAATAAACAAGGCAAGGCCACTTATAGCTGCTTTGGTATGTCTTAACTATAAAGATACAAATTGTCGAAGAGGAGGATCAGAATTGTTATTTATAGATGCAATACACAGCGGTACACCTTTCTGTAAACATTGGATGAACTAATTTTCTGTCAGAGCTAAGAATAAGTCGATAAGTGAAGGATAATTGTTTAACTCGAAATGGCATTGACTGCTTTAGAGGAACAACTGAAGATAGTAGGACAAAATGTATTCATACGTTTTAACATATCGGGAGTGTTTTTTGCTATTTATTGCCAACCTTTCTTCAGGTCATGTCACCTCTAGAAGGTGTTTTAAGATCCGTAAGGCGTGTTCTCAAGCTGGTCTATAACACGTTTGCTTGACACTCTTCTATTAAACTGTGTAAGTGGATTTAGACATGTGGTAACGAAGGACTGTACCCTACATCATATCGTGGAGAAGTATGCATAAGCGGAGCAATCTCAACTTGGTACTGTAAACATTGCTATTTATGCTAAACTTTTTTATAGAATATCTTAAACAGCTTTTGCTTTACCAATTCAGTGGTATCTGTCCCGTAGAGAGAGTACCTTCGACCTACAGAAAGTTATCAACTTGCTTAAATTGTCATCCACCAATGCTGTATTTATTTTCAAAACTAAGTTATTCATCTTGGCTTCCAAAGTTCTGAAGAATTATTTGTAGTTCCATGATTCTTTGGAAAAGGGAACTAATATAGTCTACACTGTTGCCGTTTTGACTGTTTTCCAGTCAGATCTGACTGGATTGATATGAATTTACCTGGAAGATTTTTTAAAATCCAGCCGGCTGGTTTTTTAGCTGGATCTAATTTTTTTTTGACTGCTTTTGCAAGTTTTGAAATGGCATTTTTTTCTAATCAGTACTTTTTAAAATTCAAAGTAAACAAAAATAGAAAAACTTTTACCATGAATTTACTATTTTTGGTTTGAACTTGGAAACAATTTTCGTAACTGGGAGAATATTTCAAGCACTAGTTCATTCTGGTGTAAAGTTTTCAACTACACAGTGCTGCGAATGAGAACCCGTACTCTGATCTAGCAAAATTAGCCATTTCAGTACAATATTAGTGTTCCCTTTATCTAATGCAGAAGTGGGAAGATATTTAGTTCTTAAACTAAACTTCACTATAATGTACATACATTTATTTATACGTGAATGAAAATGGATGCTGTGTTATTTTTATTTCCAAGAAAGGTTATTTATGTTTTTTTTTTTTCCAATGTACTATTAGAATGAATTTTTAGACGCTATTCGTTATTTTTTTTATAGAATACTTTTAAACGATTTTTATTTCCCAAACTAAATTTAATGTACTAGTTTATACGAGTATATTTACATACATACATATGAGCAAATAAATAAAAAAAAAAAATGTGAAAGAAAATGAATTCTATATTATCTTTACATCGAATAAAATATATTTTTTTATCTTGGCTGGATTTTTAGCTGGAATTGTGTTTAAAAATTTTTGACCTTTTTATGGGCTGGTTTTTAGTTTTTTGACTGTTTTTTTTTCAGTCAAATCTGACTGGAAGGACAATTTTAAAACGGCAACTCTGATAGTCTAAGCGTTTTCAATACTTCACCATTATTCATTGTGTGATGACTCTAGTTAAACGCACAATTTGATTTCAGTATGTATAGTATAAATGCTCTTAATTAATATAATATCAAACAAAGGTTAGAATGTGATTCATACCAGGAAGGACAAACAACTAACTGTAAGACCGTATGCTATGTGATTCCAATTACATAAAAGCTCTATTGCTGAATAAGTCCAGTCATCAGAGACACTCATCACACATTGAATTTCCTAGTTTTCCTCTGTCAATACCGAGAAATTTACTAATAAACACCAAAAAGAGAAGCAATGAAAGTTTGCAACCCTGTGGTACCCCATTTTGAGTTTGGGGGCATTTAACTATGATCTACGGCAATCCTAGACGCACTTGCAAGCCTGAAAGTCGATTCATCACTTGGAGTGTGGATTGCTCAGGATTATCTATTCGCAGCTGACGGCGCATGGGCTAGAAGATTGTTAGTTGCGGAACTCCTCAGGGTGGCGTCTTGTCCCCTCTTCTGTGGAATCTAGTGGTCAACAGGCTGCTATTGGACATAGAACGGACTGGCTGAAGATTGGTTGCCTATGCAAATGACATTGCTATCACCGTCTCCGGAAAACACCACAACACCCTAATGCTCTCAGGGAAATCCTCCAATGTGCTCTCTTACGGCTTACTAGATGCCTCAAAATGGGGGTCAGAGGTTAGCGTCCTCAAAACAAATCTTGTCCTCTTTCCGAAGAAATATAAATTTCACCTTATTGACCATCCGACGATTAATGGTGTCTCTCCTTAAAATATAATGAAAAATACTTGTGTCTCAATATGGACAGCAAACAAATCTGGAAAGCTAGTCTACTTGAACGCGACAGGAAGGCAACTGTAGTTTAATACTCCTGTAAAAAGGCCATAGGTAGGAACTGGGGTTTTCAACCATACGTTTGATGTACGTGTCCGTTACCAGTCCTATGCTACTGTATGGCATGATCGTCTGGTGGCCGGCTTTTAGTAGGGCTTTGTCTAAGGTACAAAGATCCGCATTTATATGCACCAGTGATGAACTGAGACTTTCTCCCTTAGCGGCACTGGACATTATGCTCCACATACTATCCTTAGATATTCTTGGCAAGCAATTGACTGTGACTGCAGCTATCTGACTCAAAGCCTTCTCACAGTAGTCTAACTAGCTATCACAAGGGCCACTCGTCGATCACTGATCTCCTCAATTAAAGACACTGACTACATCCCGCCGACCTGTTATTTGATCGAAACTTCCGCATGATCATCCCTCACCGAAATGAATAGGTCACTGCTCCCTCTCCTGAGGACTGTTCAGTCCACCTCTACACGGACGGCTTTCTTCTCCATTTCTTCTCCGACAAGCTCAATCGGAGCATCTGTTTCCGTTTCCCAGATTATTGTAGTATTTTTCAGGTGGAAATCATAGCAATCAAGGAAGCCTTGTACTCGCTGAAATGTAAAGCAATGTCTGCCAAGGATATCAGAATTTTCACTGACAGTCAAGCGCCAATCAAATCCCTGGAATGGTGATCCTTCACTTTAAAGGGCGCTTTAAACTTCCGTTTGTCCCTTCTATAGATAACTGAGCAGTTCAACATTTATCTATGCTAAATAACAGGCCTACACCCGAGTAGCCAAATGGTGCGATCCATGGCATTACAATGGACTTTTATTGGTCTAAAGCGGCCCATACACATTACACCGATCGAGACACCGACACCAAATATCAAACAATTTTGATTTTATTCTCACCGTGTTTGACACCGAAATCGGTGCGCACACCAGCCCATACACAGCACACTTGTTAGTGCATCGACACCAGCGCGCGCAAGTGTGATGTGTATGGGCCGCTTAAGTGTGTCTGACAGTCACTCTAACCTGAAACCTAAAACTTATGGTGGGAATTAATTTCCTCCTTAAAATGTTCATTTATATCCCAGCAAATGTGAACTTACTTATTTCACATGCACAGAAACGAGAAATATCAAAACGTAGTTTAATACAGAAACCCGTCTGAATTACATTTACATATCATTGAATCTACCACACTTTTGACATTTGAGGTGAAAACACTGCTTATGACTTTCTATATTACGAAATTATTTCTCCCAAACTCAAAACAGTCTATAAAAATATATTTATACCCGCAACATCACTTTATTTATTATAACTACCGTCTCATTCAATTAATTCGAAATCCGCTTAATTGCTGTGGCGACAGGTAATAGGCATCCTTAGTAACTCATGTCTTACAAAAGTCTTTTTTAAATGAAGTTAAAATAAGCCAGCAAGTGTGGTCAGCAAGAGGTTACACCCGATGCTATAAATAGCAATCTACGTGGCGGCACAATGCAGAGGCACAGGATTTGTGTTCTTATTTATCTTGCATCCTCTTTGGCGGACCTTAAGATGAAAAACAAAAAAAAAAAATCTTGGTTAATGGGTCAATGAAATGAAACGCATGTTAAGACGATACAATGATGCTAATTTTGTTATTCCCCACAAGTTCGTCTCGAAGGAAACGACGGACTACGTGTATAATGCAGGTGAATTGGAATTCATTAAAGAGAAGAATCACTAAGGACATTCATTAACTCCTTTTAACTGTGTAATGAATATGCTTAAACTTGTGTCTCATGTTGTGGGTATAGTAAAAATGTTAATTAAAGAAAACGAATCTATAAAATGTGTTAAGTGCAAATGAGAAGAAGTGAGTAGATACACAAAGAGCGTGAAATGACCTTGAAGTTTTTATTCACTTATAGGACTACAAGGTCTTGACAACAAACATATTTTATACTTAAAAAATAGGTACATACCTTACGAGTGCCAGGAACATGCAGGATTTGCTTAAGTTCCGTCTTTATGGCGAAGGTATAATTTTGGATACACAAAAACAAATTTTGTTTCTGGAAATAATCAAAAGCATTCGACTTACACGTAGGCGAGCATCATCAGTCTCTACTATCGGAGCTCAATAAACAAGTTTACTCCTGGACTAAAAAATAATTAAAGACAACCTAAAACTATTAAAAATGAAGTACTGACAACGAAGAACAGACTATTGATAACACGCCATTCGACAGTTCCTGTCCAATACAATAAACACTAGTGGATCCATAAAAGCATCATTCACCCTTCGAATAAACACTTATTTCTCCATCTGTACGCTTTTTTCTGATAAACATCCTGTCTCAAAGTTTGAGGTAAACTAACTTATCTCTTTTGAGCTAGTCACTCATAAGATATCAGATTATTTTTAAAACTGCTTTGAACCACTCAAATCGCCGGAACCTACAGGTCACCCTGACCATATATTACTTCGGATTTTATCTTGTAGGTACACTAAGTGGATGCCGATTGGCACTACATTTAGATCACAGACTGCTGTGATTTTTGTATTTAGGCAGACAAAAATTTCAAGAATTTTTTACCAAAAACTCCAAAAAGTATTATTGAATTTCTTAATTTAGAAGCGGGCGCTAAGGCTTCAGACAAATGTTTTCGTAAGAAACCCAATCTTCAATGAAACTCTTCATCAGGGAACGGGTTAACCCATCGCCGGTTCAGGTCCTAAGAAATTATCCTCTGACCCTTGTCCAGCTATTTCAGAAGAGATCTCATTTTCAAAAATCTTAAGTGGACCTGCGACTCAGATAAGAGAAATTTCTTGAATTCTGAAACTATTTTGGAACTTGTAAAAGGCCTTAGGCGCAGCCTATATACATAGCTATAGATGTAGATACTCCAACCATTCCACATATTTCTTACAATGTAGTACATGGGCATTAGGATAGCATAGGTCTGCGGTTAAAAAACAAAAGCATGCTTGTGTAAAGAGTAGTGAATTTTTATATTGTCGTTCTTCACAAATTCACTTATACTAGACCCTTAATCGGTTTTCTATCTATTCGATAATAGTGCAATCCTGGCTCAAAATCCAGCCGAAGGCAGTCCTACAATCAAGGAACAGCCGACGGTCAAAAGTGTTGGGTATTTTCCCCGATTCAAGGGTTAAATTATACGCGCGACTTTAAGATATGGAATTAAATTAAAATAATTACGCGAGAAAAGGAAATATAAAATGAAACTCGAGAGGTAAACAAAAAGACGGCCGCGCACGCGAGTTTAAGAGATCGAATGGGGAAAGGGATCCCAACTGCAACGAAATGTCAAAAATTTCGAAGCGAATGCCCGGCTAGCTCAGTCGGTAGAGCATGAGACTCTTAATCTCAGGGTCGTGGGTTCGAGCCCCACGTTGGGCGCCAATTCGTTGGGTATTTTCCCCGATTCAAGGGTTAAATTATACGCGCGACTTTAAGATATGGAATTAAATTAAAATAATTACGCGAGAAAAGGAAATATAAAATGAAACTCGAGAGGTAAACAAAAAGACGGCCGTGCACACGAGTTTAAGAGATCGAAAGGGGAAAGGGATCCCAACTGCAACGAAATGTCAAAAATTTCGAATATTTTTTTTTTCGGTAATAATTTGTGGTTTTACACTGCCACCAACAAAAAGAATTGAAATACATAGGTATTATCTAATTTGGAAAGATGATTCGGTCGGATAAAAAAAAAGAAAATATGTTGAGCGCCAGGTAATTTTTTTTTGAAAGAAAAGAATAAGGTAAAATTACCAAACCTTTTGGGGAGTCGACGAAATGTCGTAAGGTATGTATCGAGGTTACAGAGTTTCATTACGTCTCAGCGGGTAGCTGGGACTTACCTATCCCGGTATAACTGCACAAGGATCTGAGGGGGGCTTGGACCTGGTTCCAGCCCGCGATACGATAAAGAAAAATTTTAAAACAAGGATGGCCACCACAATGACAGTGTCAAAAGATCAAATTAATATAAAATGAATTAACGAAATAAAATATAATTTATAAAGAAAAAAAGAAAGGCGAATGACGAAAAGAAATCAACCAAAAGTGGCCAAAGAGGGGGTGGTAGTTTCGGATTTCCTTGCGGTTCCGTTAACTACAGGTTCAGAAAAAAAAGAACGGGTCGCGATTCTACCGCGTAGCAATAAAAAAAGCTACGATTAAAAAAAAGAAACGGCTACGAAGGCTGGCCGGATTTGTTTTTTTTTTTTAAAACAACTTATGGCTACGAAATAAACTTTACTTATCTTTTTACTCCTGATTCCTCTATCCTTCCACTTGGGTCCTCTGTATCCTGATTACGTCTATCCTATCCTGTGTACGGGGTAAGTGCGGTATTTCTCCGCCATAATCACTAGGTTATCTTTTCTTTTATTTTCACTAATTCTCTTTTTTTGTTTTACTAAGTCCTTTTTTTTCTCAGTCCTTTTGACTTCTCACCAAAACTTCTCACTACTTTTCCTTTTTACTTTTTATTCTCGTAACTTTTTTCTCACAAATAAATTCTTTTTTTTTTTACTAAGATAAAAAAACTCCTCACTAACGTGATGTCCTTCTCTGGACACGATCAAGCAACAAGTAAGTTCGCCGGGTGGACATATCCACCCTCTTTGCATTCACACACGCAATCATACACACACTTGAGGCGAATTCAGCCATTTGATGGTGTGCATTACGACTTAACTAATGTTTGGAAAATTCGGTTTTAGTCACACATATTTAGCAAATTCGATTTTGTGATTTTTAAAATGTTTTTTTCGCGGTTTTGAATAAAATTCACGCCTTTCTGCCGCGCCTTCCTTTTTGGCGGGAAAGGGTGCACATGTATTAGTACGGTTGATTTCGCCTCCTTGTAGTCGATTCAGCTACGAGAGCGAAGGGAGTCACATCCAGCGGTCCAGCAGCCTCCCTCGTTGATTCTCTCATTCGACACTCGATATCACGCTAGTGGGGAAATTTTTAAGACTGTTTGTTTTCGAAACCGAGTGATTGCTTGGGTTCGTACCTAGCCCTCCCCTACATTCAGAACATAATATCAAATACAATTCCCCTGCGGACCTACCATTTGGAGGGATAGATTATAAAATATACCGCGGGCCCTACCTACCAAGTAAGCCTCCGTAAGACATGACAAACAAGGGAGAAACCCCGGAAGTCGGAAACTACCCTTTACATTATCGATTTGAGTTTAGCAAATTATTTTTAGAATTAAAAACGCAAAGTTAAGCAATTGAGGTGGTCAGGATGAGTATTCAGGCGATCTGCCTGGCTCTTTCCTGCTTCAGGCTACCTGCCTGGCTCCGAGATACCTGCTTTGTCATCCCCCTTGAGACTTACGAGGATGTGAGTACTGATTGAGAAATTCAAGCAGGAATGCTCAACGATCGCAAAGCTCTCGGAGGACAACGGAGAAATAGAAAAAGATGGGTCAAAAAAGTGGATGGGTAAGGTTGGGAGGGATGGAACGGATAAGGAATTTCGCGCAATATTTGCACGCAACAAAGCTGAAACTATTTTGGAACTTGTAAAAGGCCTTAGGCGCAGCCTATATACATAGCTATAGATGTAGATACTCCAACCATTCCACATATTTCTTACAATGTAGTACATGGGCATTAGGATAGCATAGGTCTGCGGTTAAAACACAAAAGCATGCTTGTGTAAAGAGTAGTGAATTTTTATATTGTCGTTCTTCACAAATTCACTTACACTAGACCCTTAATCGGTTTTCTATCTATTCGATAATAGTGCAATCCTGGCTCAAAATCCAGCCGAAGGCAGTCCTACAATCAAGGAACAGCCGACGGTCCATTGTCATTGCATTTTTGTTGGTGTATGTATTCATTATAAGTTTCACGGAAGGTCATCAAAAATTCAGCGCGGTTAGAACCTAAAGCTATCTAAGATGATAGATTACATAGATATATAGTAAATTAAGCGGAGCATCTAAAGCAGTCTCAAGCGTTCTCGGAATAGCTTTCGTGTAGCTGTGACAGAGTCTGAAGTTTGGTACAGAGGGCAATCAGATTCATACGCGAAAGCCTCCTCCACTAAAAAACCGACGCATGAGCTAGGAACAGCCTTATTATAGCCGTGTAGATCCAAAGGAACTTTAAGCACTATGTGTTGCCAAAAGGTACCTTGCACTCTCCGAAAACTGAGAAAGAAAATTTTATTATCCAAGATCAGAGATATGTATAATAACCCCCTTTAGCATTGGCTGAGTCAGATCAATTACACTCTTCCTTCTTTTAAGGAAGTCAACCTCGATTTTTATAGGATTTACCCAAAGTCCACTCCTAATTTCTTAGGTCTACGGCCGCAAGAACAAACAATCTCTAGTCTTGATCCGAGGTCTGAGCATGCTTGAGCATACCCGTTAGAACTATTGAGAGGTAGGTATATAACAGAGAGTCGACCATAGAAGTGGAGGCAGAACTCCACCCTGCAGATAGCCACTGTTTACCTACATAAGTTTACGGATGACCAAAGTTCTATTCGTCAGCATTGTTACACCCTATCCTGAGGGTATATTAAGTTTGATACATTGTTTGTAACATAGAGAAATAATCGAGATAGACCCTGTAAAGTATATGTATATGTATATTCGTGATCAGTATCAATAGCGAAGATGATTTGGCCATGTCCGTCCGTCCATCACCACTTTTTGGGCCTTAAATTTTGAGGTAGGAGAATGAAATTTCATATCTGAGCTTTTGAGAAGGAGAAGCAGTAGTGAAAAAAAATTTTAAATCCGCCAACTGCCACTCCCACTTTTTCTTAACTTTACTAAATAGTATGAAAGCGAAAATTTTTATTAAGACCAAATATTTATATATTCAGATTGTCTACAATACATTCATACACCAAATTTCGACACGCCCACTTTTTGAAGGCGTTTTCATCAAGAAAACGGTTTTGACGAAATTTTACGTGTAACATCCTCAAACGTTCGAAGTTATCGTTGTAGTTCAGTATAAAATACAACATGGTCACGCCCTCTTTATAAGGGCTGCATAGGGCGGATGCTATTTCTGTATAGTTTTGATCTACTATCATCCACTTTCATCTACGCGTTCACGAGCAGAGTCACACATGCAGTATTTGGATTCATGGGAACTTAGTTTTGATGGCCACCATAATAACAATCTTCGAATTAAATTCTTTGAGTAATATCATTGTATATAAATCTAATAGTAGTATCACTTGAGGATATCGACACTAGCGCCTCTAACAAGCAAGGCAACTTTTTTCTCATTCGCTCCCAACTATCCATTTGCTCTTACAGTTGCAGATATCAAGTAAGAAGAGAAGAAAGAGAACAAAGAGAAAAAAAAGAGAACCAAACAAACACACAAAAAAAGATGGAAAGCGAAAATACAGAAAAAAAAGAGATGATCGTTATGTGTCATGTGAAGTTTCTGCCGAGGTGGACTGCGTTCAACTTTGTTTGTAGATACACATACATACATATATACTTATATAGGTATGCTTTTCATTATCATGATTCTGGCGGTTAAGGGTTGGTCACCACCATTGCATAACAAATCAGCCAGATAAATTTGTTTGACTGGCAAATAGGTGTAAGAAAGATCATTTCTTCTTTCCCATTCTTACATATGTATGTATGTGCAGCTTTAACCTGTAATCTGTTTCCGTGTCAGACTTTGGGTGGATTTAAACTCCTTAAGAGCATAACAGGTGCGCCTTCAATATTTGTTTGTGTGAAGGAATACCCAGGGGTAATGTACCACTTCTTCCATATCTGTATAGAGTTGTTGCGTAATGTGTGTCCTGAAGTTTTCTGCCATATGATGTGTATACCCACTGTGCGCAGCTTTGACTTACTCTGGACATACATATGTATATACACTTATACATGTGTATATGGATGTATGGATGTACATTTATAATTTTCCTTTTCTTGTCTTTGGCGGTTAAGGATTGGTCACAGCATTGCCTAACATAAAATCAAAAAATAAAATGCCAGAACAGAAACAAAAAACATATAGAATTGCTTGACTGGCAATTATCAAATTATACGTTGTAAGAAAGTTAATTTTTAATTTAATATTCAGAGCAGTGAATATATACATACATATGAAGGTACATTATATACATATATGTTCCTTTTAAATTTTATATGTAAATAAATAAGCAAAGGTTTTATAAGTGTGGCTAACCGATGTTCATCCACAGATTGCAATAACGTTAAGAAATAGTTTTCTTTGTCATTTTTTCACATTCCGAATGACCAGCGAAGATAAATTTGGTTAAAGCATTCTCAGAAAACAACTTTGAAAAAAATGCCCTTTTTTGCGAAGAACATTTTTACTTGAAAGATGTAATAATAAAGGCAACTCGAAAATGCCTCACTAAAAATGTAGTTCCGAAATCACACATAACGGTGTGCAAATGCAGTGACGTTGTAACTGACGATACGTGCTTTAAAATTTTGAATTCGGGGGCAAGCACAGTTGAAAAGAAAAGAACTATTCTTGAAGTTTCAACTGCAGTAAAAAAGGTTCAAAATGATTCGCCTTCATTAACAGTAAATAAAAGTATAGTTTATGAAATTGTTATATCTATGTACATACATACATACATGCATACATACTTATGTATTAAATGTATATTATATCCCTTTGAATGCATGTGCAATAATAGAATTTATGAAGTTGTGATAGAGGAATAGGCCTACTGGGGACACTAAAAAAAAACGCATCTAGTATTTTACCCCACTGGGTGATGTGGAAAGAATACAAGAATATATGTATGTACATACATACATACATATGTAAATAATTACATATGGAACTACATTTCTAGGTATAAATAGTCACATATGTATCTACATATAGTTAGGGGCAATAAAAAAATATTCAGCATAATCCGTATTGGTAACCGCAATTTACTCCAAAAAGGAAAAAAAAGGTTGTTTTCATCAATTTGTCATTTCAATCCAATGTTTGTAATTAAATAAAATAAATCTGTTGTTGTGATACAAAACATTAGAATACGTATTAAATATTTACATGTATTAATACATACACATACATATGTATTAACAAGAAGAAAAGCATTTGCATTTGCATTAACATTCAAATCTACAATATTGCAACGTCGCTAATTCCCGCATAGAAATAATAAAATGTGGCAACGTTTGAGTGTGTGTGCAATTGTGTATATTGCAGAAAAATAACTTCATTCATAATTAAGGTAAACACAAAAAAATACAAAAACAAAACACGAAAGAAAAACATAATCCTCCCGTCTCGTCCATCACGATGGTATTAAACCACACGACATGTACATATTTGGATGTGTGTACATGATTAAGAAGAGAGTCAGTTTTGTTTTTATATTCCTTGCCGTTTTGCCTTTTGTTCTCTCGTTTATCCATTTGTTCGCTCAAAACTCTCTTTCAGTGTGTAAGAGAAACCACTTTGCTTTGCGCCCTCTGTCTAGCAAGGTAACTAAGAAAAAATTTCGTCAAGTGATAATACTATTAGATTTATATACAATGGTAATATGCAATTCGCTTATTTCTTTTAATGTTTGCCCAAAAATTGCGTTTCGATCGCGTTGCTTAACCCTTTAAAATCAATTTTTTGATAAAAACGCACCAAAAAAAGTGAGCGGGCCCAAAACTAATGTACGGGTGAATTGTAGAGAATCTAAATGCCTAAATATTTGGTCTTAACAAAATTTTTCGGTTTCATATCATTTAGTGAAGATATGAAAAAGTGGACTTCAAACATTCGAAGTCATCATCGTAGTTCATTTAAAATTTGCAATGCGGTCACTCCTACTTTATAAGGGCTTTTCAGCAAAAAGCAGATGGGTGCAGTAACATTTGACATAAAGTATCAATTCATCACCACTACAGCGCCGAAGTCCAGTTACAAAATTTATTGTTGCTATACATTAGTCACATTGTTGGTAGTAAAGACCACAGATTATACAGATAGTCAACTTTCCATCCCCTGCCCGCTAAAAACCGTAAATGGGTGGAACCTACATCGTCTCAAAGAACAGAAAGACGGTTAAATTTTGTAAGCAAATATGTATCTCTCTTAGCCGAGAGATGACTTCACCCTGTAGTTTTATGCATTCCTCTCTTACGCGTTATTCAAGGTGGTGTACGTTTCTTTGTTCCGGTGGTGAGGAAAAGTTTTGAAAATCATCTAAAGTTTGAGTAGATCGGTTTGTCGATCTCGATAGCTATATGTATATTTTATTGCGTCTAGTGGAGCTTGAATCAATTGTTGATTTTTTTGCAGCGGCTGCTGTTGTGTTTGATGTTGTGGCTTGGGTGGAACTACAAGATGGTAAAAATGATGCGGTTGGGGCAGTTGGTGATATCATAGACTTTACACATACCCTTTGAACTGGTGAAACGGTCGACTGAAGCCCAATCCGTTTTTTCAATATTGTATAATTTTATTTTGATTATTTCATACACTTATATACATATGTACATATGTATTCCTGGTTAGAAACCTTAACTTTTTTTTAATTAAACACAAAAAATTATAACATAAATTTTTCACGAAAACTAGAAATTTTAAGGATTTCCGCGGTCCACGGTGAGTTTTAAACTTCCGACATACACGACAATCTCGTGTCCATTGAAGAGAGTCGCACCTGATTCCCCGCCAGATGAACTTTAGCTTAAGTTGGCGGGCGGTGACGTGATCTTTGGGATGAGCGACACCTTCCACGACGTCTAAAACACCCTTAAGGGAGACTGTGGAATGTGTGGACGAATCTAGCCGGTGGAGATATCACAGTAGAGAGGCTGAACTTCGAAAACAAGTTGCTGAAACTTGAACGAGGAATGCTCCTTAATTTGTCCAAGTCCTTTATGGTCCATGGACGATCTGTCTGAAAAACTTGATGCTTGCGAATATGGCGAGGAACTCCCTAGTATAGATACTACAGCGCAATTCTGCTGGACTTCCGAGAAAAAAAAAACAAATAGGATCCAGCAGCTATTTTCTAACTGTTCTAGTGCAGCGCCGATGGCAAAATTGGAGGCGTTTGTTGAAGGAGCTAGCGGTGCAGCCGGTGACAGGAAGGAGTCTGTGGCGGGCGAAAAATCTTGCTCTTGCAGTTTTCGAGTGCAGCCTCCGAGGCTGGGGTTCATTCAATCTCGCCTTTCTCGCGTTTATTAGCTTTCTTGAAGTAGCTGTTGAGTGGGACTTTAATAGTTTACTATTCTCAGAAATAATATTCATTCTGTGATAGTTTCCGTCTTCGGCTGGGCATTACAGACATAGGGCAAGTGGCATACCCAAAAACTCAAGAAACCTGTAAAGTTCACGCTCGTTTTTGAAATGTCTTCAACAGCTACTGGTATTTATTGATACACACGCGTCAAATCGATGCTCGCGTTAGTTGAGCCTAGGGTTCCCAACTTTGATTGAAACAAAAGGAGGACACCGATTGTACTAGAATTAGTTCAGTTCTTTGCATTTATTGTTTAAAGTAATAATGTAAATATATTTCTATAAATTTTTATAAATAATTATTTACATAAAACAAAAACGAAAATAAAGTAAATCAGTGGAACACATATGTAAATGAATAAATGACAAAATTCAGAAACCGTGGGACTGGAAAACCGAAACTTGTTGCAACTTTTGTTGGACGATAACATTAAAGTTATATCTTAGGGATATTCCTTATGCGTGGAAAATTAAAGATGACTACCGGGCAGTGTCCCAAAAGCTAAATATCGAGAAAATCCAGTGGTATACTTTCGAAATAAAGTCAGAAAGGAAGTTTTCAGACAAAACTATCAATCTGAACACGGAAACGTCAAAAAAACTAGTCTGTCAGTCTTGTGTGAAAAGGGTCATTACCGATAAAGGGGTACAACCGAACAAATCATCGAAAATGGGTGCGTGCAATAAAAATAATAGTAAGAAAAAGGATAATGGTTTTTAATCCCATTTTTATTTTGCTTGCTTTACGAGCAAAAGGAGGACATTTTTACTTAAAAGAGGACGGGAGGACAAAGTGAAAAGGAGAACTGTCCTCCAAAAAGGAGGACGGTTGGGAACCCTAGTTTAGCCCCAGTTGAGCCGCATCCTCAAAGTCGATTGGGTACCTGTAGGACCTGTAGTCACAATGTAGTGTGAGAGAGAGGATGGCCTAGAAATGTCAATGTACATACTTATGAACATAGGAGTTTCCTGCAAGCAGGCACTAGACTTAAGTCGGAGATGTTCGCTAAGCCATTGGTGGACTTGCTGAAGCGTCATGAAACTGACCCAAGGCGATGAGTTTCGTCAGCCGGTCGATTAGGCAGCACCCCTTAAGATATTTGAGAACGATGTAGTAGCAGATCTGCTCCAACGATGTCCACTTGTGAGCTTGCTGGACTAGATTTGCTGGTATTTGCTGCCTGACTAGCACTAGGCTAGGAAGGAATTTCGACAGAATTAGACAAGCAAAGATGCGCTTGTTCCGGCTTCTAAATACGTAAAGTCTGATACTCAAAAGACTAGTAGTAGCCTTGGAGTAGTATGTATGTACCACCTGTAGAATGTCAGCAGAATGACGCACGTTAAAGCGTACGCACTTCCGTCAAGATGACTACACGAAGCTTACCTCTATATTCTTAGTCTATTCGAACTGAGGCAGGGTTGGATCTAAAGGTTGGTCGGTTGATTATGGGGGCTAGGCGTACCGCCACTTTCTCCTTCATTGCAGAGGAAGATTAGACAACTTTCGTGGAATCTTATTACTCTAGTCAAGACGCCATCAGCTTTAAGTTTGATGTCTCATCTGCGACCTTTGCTGAACTTTAGTATCTTTGACCCTTGAGCCTTCCGCCTCGACAGGGTAAATGAAGGGAGGAATCTTGTACAGTAACTAGAATAAACTAAACTTCCATTAAGCACTTCTATTTTCCACAGTACTTTCGGATTGTAGTATGACATAGCAGTCCGATGCAGTAAAGTTCAGTGTCCCTTACACTGTACGATCCTGTCATACACCCAGAACTTCTAAAAACAAAGCCGACCTCTGTCTTAGACGTGTCTATTATCATATCTACTAGTGGAATTTAATCCAGCTATACAAAGTACTTCTGCTATTCATTGCAACAGGAATGACTCTTCAGAAATAAATCCCTCCACTCCACGCTGACTGTTGAATGCTAATGGTTCATCAGTTCAAATAAACATACTTCTCGCGCGCACAAATCTAATGAAGGAACACTCTACACGGTATGCCGGCCTGATAGGAGCCAGATATAAATCATCATGAAGCAACACAACAAGGTAATAATTTTAAAAAGCATCAATTGGTCCTCTCTGCTTCCAGCGTGCTCGGCACCTCAACTGCAGCATTTTGTTCTGTCATGCCTTTTACAGGTAGTTGCGTCGCATTATTCTCAACGTCACCATGGTGATGGATAGATGCTACCTACTTCATTTAACGCTATGACTGCGTCTTACCCTTCAGCTAGCATCTCCATCTATAGAATCGTAGATTCCATAATTAAGTTTGTTCGCTGGTTCGCCTCCTCCCAACGCATTGTGGGGCGCATCAAAGGCAGGCACGGAGCGGTAACAAATTACACTTGATTATGACCTTCACCTTGAGGACTGAAGATATCTTGACAACAGCTCAAGACTATGCAATCATAGTAGCATTCATTTGTAATTCGATGATACACTCTGGCGCACAAAAGCAGCGCGAGCGTCTTCATAATGCAACCATAGCGAAAGGTGCATTCTTTTGAGTGTCATCTCTGCTTGCACCCCGAGCAAAGGACAGAGCCAACCTGTTTTCCTGTCTTCAGATGATACGTTTAGATACCATAAAATTAAAAGTTAATTTAACTAGTGCCACTCGAAACGAAAGAGAACTCTGTCCAGGAGAGAGAAACTACGGGTATCCGTTGCCATTGCCTTTACAAGTTTTATGCGCTACTTGTCTCCATCTTTCATCCCGTTGCAGTTGGTATTTGTCATGGATTTTGTGCACAGCTTCTCCTGCTGTGTTTTACCATCATTATTAGTATTTAAACTTATGTTCCTT
This sequence comes from Xylota sylvarum, assembly GCA_905220385.1. Classification (NCBI taxonomy): domain Eukaryota; kingdom Metazoa; phylum Arthropoda; class Insecta; order Diptera; family Syrphidae; genus Xylota; species Xylota sylvarum. Next base: position 62,100,875 of record LR999958.1, on the reverse strand, counting down.
TTAAAGAGGAAGTTTATGGATGTTTCGGCATCAATAGGTTTGTTTTGAGATACGTGAGAGGATATCTAAAAATACTCGGAAGATAATTCAATTGCGCTTTATCCAGCTTGATGGCTCCCATGCCAGTGATACATCAATCCGTGTCGGTTGAAACTGGTTCCTTCTTGCTTAGTACTCGTTACGATACCAGCGTCATATAAATCATTTTACTACGTCTGTTGCGATGCATCGGTTTAGGTATGGACAAGTGTTTACTAATGGGTATCATTTATCAAGACCCAAAGCAGCACCATGGTCATGGTCAAGTTCAATGTTTATTGATTGCGTGTCGTTGTGGCTACACTTGTTGTCTAAATGTTATTAAGTATTGAGACATGCCGATGATTGTCCACGATACGTTGAAAGCGACATTTTAATCATGGAAATGTAGACAGAATTGGAGATCACCGCGCTGTCATCTAGGAAGGATAGTATTTGGTTATATGTAGTGGCTGAAAGATGACTGTTATGACCTTGAATAAGAACCTCTGACAGGATGATAGATTTTTGAATATTTAGAAGTCAAGATGACTTTTATAATTAACTTTGTGAATGACACTACATGCAAACCTGCAATCTTAATTGTGGTACATGTCGTTACCCAGAAAAGAGTAAGCAGGAAAGGAAACAGCCTATTGAAGTATTCTACAACCCTAATTACAGTATTTGTGAAAATATGGAGTAGGGAAGGTTCGATGACCTTACTTTTGTACCCAAATTGTATAACAAGGTCGTGGAATGTTCATTCATTCAGTCATTCATTTATTCATTCATTAATTCGTTCATTCATTAATTCTTTCATTCATTCATTCACTCAATTATTCATTCATTCATTCTTTCATTCAGTAAATGCTTTTCGATCATACATAGGCTGGGGGTAACAACTAAGAACCCTGGCATAGTAAGAAGTACCTGTCTTAACCGAAACGAATCCAAATTACCCAGGAAAGCCATGAATTCTATCTCTGGAAGTGGGAGCACATTCTAGTAAAGCAATAAAAGTGAAAACATCGTATCGAATAGGCTTCAGTAACATCCTTTAGCTCCCTAGTCAAGGCGGGAAGTTAGTCAATGTACCTTGTGGTCTTATCGACTGTGGCTGCATCAAAGATTGCAAGATCAGAATCGAATACAATACTTCGGAAGACCTCAGCTTGAATGAAGGAGAAAATGGTACATCTAACCTCCAGCAACAAAGACAAGCTGCTGATCGAAACGCTTTTGTTGATGGTTCGACACGGGAAGTTATCACGCGGGCTTATGACTTAGACCCAGTGAAAGAGGAAAAAAATGGAATGCGGAAACCGCCCAGCAAAAAGATGATGAAAAAGCAACTAAAAGCATAGTTTTTGATAGCAGCACCCTTTTGCCGACAACGGGGAAAACAGTCAGGTCGGTAGCAGGTACTCTCACCAAAACTGATAAGTATACCCTTAAGCTTATATTCGGACGTACCGATAAAAATGGTAAAAAGAAGAACGTGATTTATTTGAACTTCACAAGTCTCACCAATATTCACTTCTGATTTTACCAAAGTATCAATATGTTCTTCAATGTAATGTGATTCCCTTATTGAAAATTCTTTGGTTTCGCGTACAAAACTTAACCGTACTGATCTGCAAAATCGGGTATAATATTATCCGAACTTTCTAGTCGCAAAGGTACAAACAAAGTTTTCATGGAAACAAACAGGATGTTCTCATCGTTTTTGATGTTATCTGCTTTAAACGTCTGTTTATAACGACTTTGTCCAGAACTCCCATCGAAACCCAACTTAGAAATTAACTTCATATTCCGAAGCTGATGAATAATTAAACTGAATGCAACTTCTTTTCTACACTTCTAGTAAGCAACTCGCAGTATGATCTAAAAGTGACTGCAACTTACTTCACCACAAGATCCAGAAATTGTAATATCGTAGGGATATGGGTCTTTCTTTGACTGTTGCACTATTGAATAGCATGGAAATTTCAATTTATCTTTTTTCTGAATAAAATTATACTGGTGTCTTGTAAGTTGTTCTTGTAAGTAAGCTTCGATTAACACAGATAATGCTTCTTCACCATATAGTTATGCGACTAATTCCTCGCTATTTGCACGTTGCATTACAGTTCTGTATTCAGCGGCGCATATGCGTACCGAAGTTGCTACTTCCGTCACTAATTTAGATGCTTCCAAATTCCCCATAGATCTCAATGACATCTGAGTGACATAAGCCAGAACTGGTAGTGGAATTTTAGATCTTAGATGGGCTGTTTTTTTTTTGTTTGGTCCGCTCAGAACATTCAGCGAATTTCAACTCATGTCTGCCTCTCTGTTTGGAGGATGAAAATATTGCGTTGCATCAAGCCACTCTTTATTTTTCTGTAAGAAAACATAGCGTTTTTCCATTTCATCTCAGCCTTACTTGGGATGTAAAATGCGACAAGGGTTTGTGTAAATGTGGTAAAAAGTTTTGCATTTTTGATTTTATTATTTCCATGTCTGTTTTTAAATGAAAAATCTTCACATCATGGTCTACTGAATTTACACTAATAATAATTTCGAACATGTATGTACATTCGACGGCCTGCTTACGGCAATATTCTAAAAACAATATTAAAGATTGAGCTTATTTTTTTTTTTTGTTTAAATATCTTACGGCTGGACATAAGCACGTAAAGGGGTTTTAATAGGGACATAACAAGTTTCTATTTTGATATAAACGCACCCTTAAACTTTCTTTTTTGATTTGTTAATGTCAAAACGAGCAACGTTTGGAAATTATTAAAAATTACCACCGAAATTTTGAGTCGGTGGTTGCAACTTTAAGAGCACTTACTCTACTTTTCGGTCGTAATAATCGTTCCACCAGACAGGTTGTGCAAACTATGTATAGTGGATAAATTCAGGTCAACCGGTCGAAGTACCGAAAATATCACAGCCGAAAGTGCTTTAGTTCAAAATGAGCCAAATCAGTCGATTCCATGTCGTTCACAGGAATTGGGAATCTCTCAGTTCACATTGTCGCAAATTTTACGTAAAGGTCTTGGCCTACACCCTTACAAAATCAGTATGAAATTAACTCAAGAACTAAATCCTCTTGATCATTTGAAGCGTTGAAACTTCTCCGATTGGGATCTGCAAAAGTTTAAAGAAAATCTTGAATTTCATCAAAACATCATCTTCAGCGATGAAGATCATTTTTGGCTTAATGTCTTTGTCAAAAAGACGTGTTGGACAACAAAAAACGCACATATGCTTCAAGAGACACCATTAGATCCACAAAAAGTGACGGTGTGGTGTGGATTTCATGACGAAGGTGTGATTGGACCGTATTTTTTTCTCGATAAAAACGATCGGCATGTTACGATCAATGGAGTTCGCCATCGTGTCATGTTGGATGACAATTTTTGTCCAGAATTGGATGGACTTGACATCAGTGATATGTGGTTTGAACAAGATGGCGTCACATGCCACACAGCTGGTAAATTGATCTGGAATTTGATCTATTGAAAGGGAAGTCCGGTAATCGTGCAATATCTTCGACTTATTTCGGAAAACTTACTTTAAGCAAATGGATATATTTTTTTTTTCTTATTTCCCTCGTCCACTGATATTCAACAGCCCAATCAGCTCAATAATAAGTGTGGTTGATTGTTCCTAGTTTCACTTGCTTTTTTATTAGCGGCACTAGCACTTCAGCACTGTGTTCGTTTTCTAGACACACTTCCAGCCTCAAATCTTCGGGCTCATCCTCAAATAATCATAGAACCCAGTGCCCATCCACACGCCTTTCTTTGTTGAACTTCCTTCCTCTAAATTTGCTTTCGTCCATCTGGACGATTTTGCCTGGTCCGTCTATCTGTTCCTTCGCTTCAAATGTCAAAAATTACATCACTATTGTCTCTCGGCAATAATTATACCAGTCGGCAATAGTTCGTTAGGACAAACATTGAGTCGAAGTAAAATATTCCACCTTCACCGTTTCATAGGAATATTTCCTAGCAAAGCAGTACATTAAGTAAAAACTTCTTGGCAAAGGCATTCGGACTTGCTTAAGAATACTGGCAACAGCGCGGCTTGTTCCTACTGCACAACTTGATTTTATGCATTTGAACTCGCCATACATACATATGTATGCATGTACACAGCACAGTTTTGAATTTAGCAATCACCCGCGTGCAACATCAAATTCAATTCGTTTTCACCTACAATTAATTTTACATAATGTTAGAGATGAACATTGAAAGAATGTAAATAAATTACCAAGTTCTCTTATCAACCGCTCAAGATTCCACTGCATTTTCACATCTTCAGAGTACAACCGACGCTTCACATAGGGACTCTCACCCGAAGTACTAGGTTTAAATTCTAACGTACCTATTCCTATTTTCTATAACTTGATCGCACATAATATTGCACTGATTTCAAACTACTTAATAAAATGGATTGCAAAACGCAGCAAAAATTAGCTCTATCGGTCATGATAATTAACCGTTACAGCAATTCGCAAAAGTACGCAGTTACATTTTCGGGTATATGTACATATTTCATATGTTTACAGTTGGGAACAGTGCTGCCAGTTATAACTAAAAATCACCTGGCGCGATAAATGAAGTTACGTGGCTGAGACATACCCTTGTCAACAACTGTTTAAATATATTAACTCTGGGGTATGTAGAAGTATAATATTATCAAATAGTCGTTGAAAAAAAAAATATAAAAAAAGACAAAATTAACTTTAAATTATTTTAACTTCGGGGCATACATATGGTAGCACTTGTAATATTTTCGAACATTGCCCAAGCCCCACATCCTCGACTACTCCTCGACTGAAATCACTAAGCACAAGCGTTATACTAAGTGAACGTGTCCATTTCTGCAGTTTGTAGCTATGTATGTACATGCAAATTTTTATTTGAGAAGTTTTTTCATGACAGTTTTACTCTCGGATGTTTGTCAGACACTCGCGAGAGGGGATTGAACCTCGTACCACTTGCTCCATATTCTAACGCACTAACCACTTGATCCACGGCGCTACTACTAGTTATGTATATTCACAAGGAGACAATAAAACACATTGTACAACATTCAATAATTCTTATTTATATAGCACAAACCTTCAGACACTGTTTCGATTTCAAAAATTGCTCAATAAACGTAATTAAATAAATCCCCGCTGCGAAAATGATTAATGTATTTTTTTTTAACACTGCAAACGTGTATTTGAATTAACACTCAACTTTGCAATGTCGCTGGGGCTAATTGGTTTGACAGATTGTTGATGTTGTTATGCTTTTCCAATAGCTACGGTATTTCTCTTGAAATGTGCAAATATTTTTTTTAATCACTGACATAATTGACATTTATGCCATGTTTGATGGTCATACACCCCACAGCACAGTGCGTCGTCACCGTAGTCTAGGTATTTTAATTCTGAAGTCATTGTCCATTTTAGTTCGCGGCTTTCTTTCGTCAACCCTGCTTGGAGCGCATCGCTTATTACCACCAAAAATAGGAAAGGTGGGAATATATAGCCTTGTCGCACTCCGCTGCGTACCTCAAAGTCCTAACGCTGTCGAATGCATTCTCGAGGTCAATAAATAGCAAAGGGATGGGGGATCTACATATATTTCATGTAGTATTCTTTGATGGTCCGCAAAGTGTTTATGTGGTCTATGCAGGAGGATTCGTCTCGAACGCCTGCTTGTTAGATATTGGGTGTTGACTCCAGGTGTTCTTTGATGCGCTCCAGAATTGTTGTAGCCGTTTTCTTATCAGAACATGCAGACACCTCCCCTGTTTCCATCTCATAGAAATTATAATATTGTCTGATATGGTCTTTAACAACTACCACAAATAGAAGGAAGGTAATCTTCAGAGAAGCGATATACGAGTCCATCACCAGATGGTTTGAACTGGTGTACCGAGTTACAAAAACGTTTTGCAAATTACCAATTCCCGTTTAAACTTATAACTGCAGAGATTTAGAAAAGAAGACTGAAAACTTAGAGATCGGTTACTTAAGACCAATAGCCTTGGAGACTGTAATCTTTTCCTTTCTAGAAGTTAATCCATTGGCCGGAAAGTACTACATATAGAGATTGGTGAAATGGGACAAATGAATTACAAAATCTGTTGGTACTTTCGAACGACAAAAGCGGAGATTTTTGGTTTTCTGCTGGAAACTCATAGTCCAGGTAACCAGATGACTTTTGGGTCGTAAAACACTGCATACCTGGTATACTGCATCGGCCTTGGTAACAGAAGAGGTGATCAGATATACTGTAGCATCATTTACATACCAAGTCTTCAGGGTATAAGCCAGTTGCTGCCAACTCTGTACAAAATCTTCATTGTTAATTTAGCGCTGGCACATACTCGTATTCCTACATTCTGGCGAATAGTTGGAGTGGGTTTTATACCAAAAATTGGAGACTCCCGCCCAGGGTCTCAGACCTATAACTCGATCTTCATTCCTGCTGAAAATTTGCACCCTAAAGACATACCCTCCATCGAAGTTGTAGCATGCATACCAGTGATGAACTTCCTACAATGAATCCTTTGACTGGATCAGATCAATTCGGATGAATAGAACTTTGGTTATAGAGGCGGACTATGTTACAGCGGGAATAAGCAGAGGCTATGCCCAAAGTGGTTGACACCTACGCTCAGTTATATACGGATGGTGACTCTCTGTCTAATTATGCTTAGAGACTAATCTGTGACATGATCAATGACTGGTGCACTAAGAGTTTACGGTAACGGATGTTCTCCTAAACCTGCATCCCCTATATTATGGGTTTTTCTATCAAAATAATTTATCATCTAAGACGTGCCAGCCTTAGGTATTATTCTCGCTAAAGTTATGATGGTCTTGCACAACAGTTATCTTATAGTTTTGGTCTTATACAGTCTGATACAATTACGCCGAAACTTTCCCTGGTGTGTACATTTAAAGTCAAATTTATTTGCCTTGAAAACTGGTTTTGGCCAGAGCCTGAGCCTGTCCAAATTTTGCTTTTGTCTGGATCACAGGTAATACTGGGATCTCCCCAATGAAACTGCTCTCGGCAACTTTCTCACCTTATGCGCATTTTGTTCACAGTCATCAGTCTCTCCTTTGACCATTCTCGGGATTTGGTTGACATTTTGGTCGGGATTATCTTTTACCTTTCGTAACATTTCTGCATACGAAAGACCATCCGCGTTACCATTTATAGTATGAATGCTAATCGCTTCATTGTCTCAATGTTTTTAATAATTAAAGGCTCGTTAAAGAATAAAATAATGAAAGCACTATCACAAGCATAGTAAATCAATCAATTAAATCCGTAACACAATCCCATGCGTACCCATACCCATAACCTCATTGGACAGACCACACAAATCAACACAAATCCCAACCACAAGTAAATATTTGTTTATTTTTCTTCCAGATGAGGTAACGTTCACCTGTCCCGCCGAAGGACTATTTGCCGATGACATCGACTGTCAACTCTACTACAGATGTGAGCAGAAACTCTTGCATCACTCGGAAGAGAGTTACATAAAACCATACATGTTCCGATGCAAGGACGGCACGATATTCTCTAGAGTACTGAAAATTTGCGTCCCCCCTATGATAGCTGGACGCAGCGAGTGCTTGCATTACATGAACGAAATTGGCAACGAGAATGACATGATGACAATGTCATCACCACTACGAAACTATGGTGTAGGTCTCAATGGTGTGTCTATAATTTCAATGTCAACATCCTCATCGCGGTCGCTAGACGATGGATCAGTGGATCCATTACCATGTGAAGATGATGGATTTATGACAGATCCAGATGATTGTACAGTGTTCTATAGGTGCATATCGAATGGTCGTACCTATAATAAGATAGGATTCCGCTGCGCTGATGGTACCGCATGGGATGAGTCATTGCAGTCGTGTAATCATATGGATGACGTACGAGCCGGTGGGGGCTGTCCTAGGTCAAGCTATAATCAGGCTGGTGGGTCGTCTACGCAACAGAGTGCATGGTCAAATTCAACGAGTAGCAATTCATCATCGTCATCAAGTTCATCGTCGTCGTCGTCTTCGTCTTCGTCGACGCAATCCAGTTCCAGTCAAAGTAGTCAGTCGTCATCATCATCGACAGAGAGTTCATCCAGCAGCAGTAATCAATCATCATCATCATCGTCGAATAACAATAATCAATCGGGTGCAGGTCAATCTTCCTCAAACAATCAATCGGGATCATCCAATAACCAGAGTTCGTCTAACTCAAACAATCAATCGGGATCGTCTAGCAGTCAAAACACTGGCCAAAGTTCTAATAATCAAACTAGTTCCTCAAGCAATCAAGGCTCATCAAGTAGTCAAAGTTCATCAAACAATCAGGGCTCATCCAGCAATCAATCTGGTTCATCCAGTTCCAACAATGAAAATCAGAGCTCGGCAAACAACCAAGGCTCGTCAAGCACTCAAGGCTCATCAAACAATCAAACAGGTTCGTCCAGTTCCAATCAGAGCTCATCAAACAATGAGTCGGGTTCAACTAATACGGAAAATAGTCAGAATTCCAGTAACCAAAATCAGTCAGAATCATCGGGCAATCAAGCGGGGTCATCGGGTTCTTCATCTAACAATAACCAGAGCTCTTCCAGCAATGACTCCTCCACCACAGTGGGAACTCCAATTGGTGATTGTGAATCGGAAGATACATATTTAGCGGATGAAGATGACTGTGCCAAGTTCTACAGGTGTGTGGACAATGGAAATGGAGGGTTAGATAAGGTTCCATTTACATGTGCACCCGGTACCGTTTGGGATGCCGATACTCTGGCATGTAGTCACCCCACTCCGGATCAGAGTGAGAAATGCCGCTCATCAGGCGGTACATCAAGTTCTGGTAGTGGATCATCCGGTAGTCAGTCGAGCGGTAGTAACAATGAAAACTCCTCAAGCTCCAGTGGCAGCAATCAAGAATCTTCAAACAACCAATCCGGAAGCAGTCAGGGATCTAACAACAATGAAAGTTCTTCCAGCGGCAGTAATCAACAGTCTTCCGGAAGCAATCAGGGTTCCAGCAACAATGAAAGTTCCTCAAGCTCGAGCACCAGTAATCAGGAATCCTCTGGCAGTCAGTCTTCAAGCAATCAATCTAGCAACAATGACACTTCATCCAGTAGCAATAATCAATCTTCCGGAAGTAGTCAAGGTTCCAGCAGTAATGAAAATTCCTCAAGCTCAAGCGGCAATAATCAAGAGTCCTCAAGCAGTCAATCTTCTAACAATCAATCTGGAAGCAGTCAGGGATCAAGCAACAACGAGAATACCTCTAACAGTAATCAGAACTCATCCAACAATCAGTCCAGTAGCTCTTCAAATAACCAACAATCTGGAATTAACAATCAATCTTCGGGAACCTCTAGTGGACAAGAGTCCTCGCAAAGTTCTAGTCCAACTGTTGGAAAACCAGTTGGTGATTGTAAAGCTGAAAGCGATTATCTGGCTGATGAAGATGATTGCACCAAGTTCTATAGATGTGTAGACAATGGAAACGGTACCTACGATACGGTACCATTTGTCTGTGGACCTGGAACTGTTTGGGATGGAGACACACAGGCATGTAATCACCCAACAGAAGATCAATCTGAGAAATGTGCCGCTTCCTCATCATCAAGCAATCAAAGTGGTTCATCTGGATCGAACACCAATCAAGGAAGTCAATCTGGAAGTAACGAGTCATCAGGCAATAATCAATCTTCGAGTGGTTCTCAGGGGTCAAGCAGCAACCAAGGATCAAATAACAATCAATCTTCGAGTGGTTCTCAGGGATCAAACAACAACCAGTCATCAAGCAACAATCAATCTTCGAGTGGTTCTCAGGGGTCAAGCAGCAATCAAGGATCAAACAACAACCAGTCATCGAACAATAATCAATCATCATCATCTAGTAACCAAACATCAAGTTCATCCAATAATCAGTCTTCCGGTAGTAACCAGAGTTCATCCAGCAATCAGGGCTCCCAAAGTTCATCATCTAACAATAACCAAAGTTCATCGTCAAACAATCAAAGCGGCAGTCAAGGATCGTCGTCTTCCAATAACCAATCTGGTGGAAATCAAAGTTCTTCAAACAACCAGTCATCATCCAATAATCAGAGTTCCTCGAACAATCAATCTAGTGGTGCTAATCAGAGTTCTTCTGGATCAAATTCCACATCATCGAATAACAACCAAAGTTCGTCCAGCAATAGTTCATCCACCAACCAGCAGCAACAAGGCTCACTGGGATCTGGTGGAGAGTGCACGAACGAAGGATTCGTTGGGGACGACTCCGATTGTGCGAAATTCCATCGATGTGTTAGCAACGATAAGGGCGGGTTCGACAAGTTCTCCTTCACTTGTGGCAAAGGTACCATTTGGGATGAGTCGACAGGAGCTTGCAATCATATATGGGCCGTGACTGGTAAATGTGGAACATCTAGTACAGGCTCCAACCAATCATCGAATAATAATCAATCCTCGGGCAGTAATCAGAGCTCAAGCGGCAGCAATCAATCATCGTCAAGCAGTAGCAATCAAGGATCTAATAATAATCAGTCGTCTAGCAGTAGTCAAGGTTCAAATAACAGCCAAAGCTCTAGCAACAATCAATCAACAAGCGGTGGCCAATCTTCGAGCAGTAATCAATCTTCTGGCAGCAATCAATCGTCGGGAACAGGCCAGAGCTCATCATCTTCGTCGAATAATAACCAGTCATCTAGCGGCACTCAAGAATCAAATAATAATCAGTCATCAGGAGGCAATCAATCATCGAGCAGCAATCAAGGATCCGGTTCCAGTCAGAGCTCAGGCAGCAGTCAGGGCTCCAATAACAATCAGTCATCTAGCAGCAACCAAGGATCGAGCAACAATCAGAATACAGAATCAACTGCATCTCCGATTGATGCTCCACCAACAAGCAGCACTATCGGACCACCTGCTGGCCAAAATGGTGTTTGCGAGCGCGAAGGATTTATGGGACATGAATCCAATTGCGCGAAATTCTATCGTTGTGTCAATAACGACAAAGGAGGTTACCTCCGCTACGAATTTGATTGTGGCAAAGGAACAGTATGGGATAGTTCGATTGAAAGTTGCAACTATCCATGGGCAGTGAATGATGAAAAATGCGGTCAAGCTACGTCAACAAGTTCACCGCCATCATCAGGATCTCAAACTTCAGGTTCAGGTCAACAAAGTGGTAGTCAATCGACAACAAGTAGACCAACTACATCACGTCCAACTACCATTACCAGCGGATATCAGACGACTACTCAACCAACACAACAAACTACTTCCAACAAACCTCCAACTACCAGCAAACCTTCAACTACCAGCAAACCTCCAACTACCAGCAAACCCTCAACATCAACCGCAAAACCATCAACATCAACTATCAAACCAAGCACGACAACCAAAAAACCATCAACTTCTTCAACAACCACACCCAAACCAACTTACCCACCAACCAGTACTCAAAAGCCTGGTGGTAGCGGTCAATCTACTCCAGCTACTGCAATTTGTAAAAAAGAAGGTTTCACTGGTGATCCAAATGACTGCTCCAAATTTTATAGATGCGTCAGTAATGGCAAAGGCGGATTCACTCAATATGAATTCAAATGCGGTGATGGAACCGTCTGGGATGATGATCTACAAACCTGTAATCACCAAAGTACTACATGTGGATCTGGAAGCACACAGGGCTCTGGTCAGTCAACTACTACACAGCCACAAACTACGAAAAAACCTACAACACAACGGCCAACTACGCAGCAAACAACTACGACGACAGAACAAACAACAACACAAAAGACAACAACGCAACAGCCAACAACGCAAAAGCCAACTACAACAACCGGATACCAAACTACGACTAGTACTTATGCACCAACAACAACCACTCAGCCAACTACAGAACAAACAACAACGCAACAGCCAACAACAACACAAAATCCGACCACTACTACTGGATATCAAACTACGACTAGTACTTATGCACCAACAACAACCGCTCAGCCAACAACTACAACGCAATATCCCACCACAACAACTGGATATCAAACAACAACTACTACTTATCCCACAACAACAACTGGATATCAAACTACAACGACTACTTATCCCAGCACAATTACGACTGAATCAGGAAAAGATCCAGGAACAACAACATATCGGCCACCAACAACCGATTACCCCACCACTACAGGCCCACCAGTCACACAAGTAACATCGAAACCAATATCTGGCGGAAATTGTACTCAAGAAGGATACATAGGTGACAATGAGGATTGTCAGAAATTCTACAGATGCGTTGACAATGGAAAGGGTGGCTTCCACAAATATGAATTTTCTTGTGGCAACGGAACCGTTTGGGACGACAACATTCAGACTTGCAATCACCCCAATGCAGTAGAAAATCCAAAATGTAATAATAACTCTACTGTCACATCGTCATACCCCCAGGAAACAACAACAAGTGGATATCAATCAACAACGTTGAGCTATGAAACAACAACTACAACACCACAATACCCGACAACAACAACGCAATATCCGACTACAACAACTGGATACCAAACTACGACAACCTCTTATCCGACAACGACAACCACTGAGCCCTCAACAACTACCCAATCTCCTACCACAACAACAGGATATCAAACAACAACTACCACTTATCCGACAACAACAACTAGTTATCAAACAACAACTACCACTTATCCAACAACTACTACCACTAATCCAACCACAACTACAGCCTATCCAACAACTACAACGCAGCAACCAACAACAACCACTAACTATCCAACAACTACAACTTCAGGTTATCCCACAACCACCGACTCCACAACAGACACAACAGTATCACCAGCACCAGGCAAGGAAGAACCGGTCCCAAATCTACCACCAGGTACAAAGTGCACCGCCGAAGGATTCATGGCCGATCCAAATGACTGCAGGAGATTCTATCGATGCGTAAGTGATGGCGACAAAGGTTTTACCCGCCACGAATTCACTTGCGGCGACGGCACTGGTTGGAGTGAAGAAAAACAAACTTGTGACTTTGAAGGAAACATTGACAGATGCACTGGCTCAACTGGATACCCACCGACAACAAATACTTATCCAACTACAAGCGACTATGGAACAACGAGATCAACATATCCGACAACATCAACTGAAGAGCAGTCTACAACAGAATATTCGACAACAACGAATTATCCCACCACCTCCAGTGGATATCCAACAACATCAACTGAAATCAATGAGTCCTCGCCGACAAATTATCCTACCACAGGCACGGATTCTACAACGTCTACACAGACTGAAAGTACGACAACACTCCCACCGAATATCGAATGTACGAAGGAAGGTTTCTTCCCGGATCCAGAAGACTGTTCCCGATACTATAGATGTGTGGATGCCGCTATGGACGGTAAATTCACCATATACAGTTTCCGATGTCCCAAAGGTACTGTTTGGGATACATCAGTGGAGACATGCAACTATGCCGATCAAGTGTCTGGACAGTGTTCGTCGGGCAGCGGATCAACCACCGATCAACCCGGAAGTACCATAAGTACGACCGTTGAGCAAACAACTACAACACCATACCCTTCGACCATAACAACGACAACTGAATATCCTTACAGTTCGACTACAACAGGTAAATTGCTTTCAAATTCTTTTAATTCATCCTGTTTCTATTTGGTTAACTTTTCAACACAGAACAACCAATCAGTACTGATCCAACGACAACCACTACGGACTCACCGACAACCAGTACCAATCAGTCTCCAACATCGACTACTACAGACTTAGCACCAACGGGTAGCACACTAAGTCCAACAGAAACGACTACTGATTCACCAACAACCACTGGTTCCACTGAGCCACCAACAACAACAAGCTCACCAAGCGCAAGCAACAATGAAAGCTCACCTTGTCCACCGAAGAGCCCCAATCAAGATTTGTTTGTTTGTCCAACGGGCTTTAGAAGGCATCCCAAGAACTGTGACATGTTCTATCAATGCACCAACAAACCTGACAGTTATGATCTCAGTGTAGTCGTATTCAAATGTCCGAATGGAACTGTTTATGATGAGAAGAACTGCCTATGTGATGTCCCATCGCAATCGGAAGCTGAGTGCCATGGTTCAACCCTAAGGATGTCATTCTATGAAGATGAAATTAAACGCAGGAATATGGTGAGTTTTTCAAACTTTGTGTTCTTTTTGACTTAAGTGAGGACTCTCGCATGAAGCGTATTTTTTGCAGTATAAACCTGGTCACGAGGTCTTCCTCTAATATGTTGTTTCTCTGAATATAGTTTGAAAACTTTACTGACTAAACCGCTGGTGTTTATTCGCTCTGCTTCTCCTAACCATCTCCTGTGACCAATTCGTAGTTTTCTCTTTATAACCACGCAATCAGGATCTTATGAGGAATTTTTTTCTCGAAACGATCGAACACGAAGGAAGCCGAATGAAGGCTTTCGCTAGTGTCCGAAGTTATCGCTGGGAATGAAACTGCTTGTGATCTATCCAGATCGGTTGCCTAATCTTCATCCATTGGCCTCGCATCCTTCATTGGCTTACATACCTGTCAGCCAAATAAGGATTGGTTGTAGCCACAAGGAACAAAAAGAAGAACTCTAACTGGGTCTCACAATGTGACTTAAGACATGCCAAGAAATTTGTCAATCTTTTAATCCAATTGAACATATGCAAAGGTCTTGAGGACACTGAAACTGTCGAACGTATTTTGTGTGAATCTCCCGCCATTGCTCGGACTAGTTCAAACCAAGTTCAAACCCTTGCAGATAGTCTTTAGTTAGTCATATGCTCGTAGAATCTTCTTAATTATTTGGGATATGGGGCTTACTCCTCAATTGCAAGGACAAGGGACCGGATAAATAGAGCCAAGTAACTCTCTTTCGGGATGCGAGCACCTTTCAGCTAGGGTAAAGCCTTTTAACATCGAAGCATCTAGCTTAAAATGTACAGTCAGACAAGGTTCATCGTTCGTTCACTTTTAGATAGCTATTCAACAGGCACCACATGATGCGATTTTAGCTTGTGGGAATCGCCGGTTTGAACTTAGAGAATATTGGCGATTCTCCCGGTTTTGGATCACTTCGGAACGTACATAGATATTACTTTTTTGACAGGATAGGATCACTCTTTTGACGTGAAGGCTACGTACGTTTACGTGATGAATGATGTCATCATTACAAGTTGTTTCGCTATTGATTATATATAGATCCCAGATGTTTGAATTTCACTTGGAAAGCGTTTAAATGTTCCATTCAAATAAATCTCTGGAATAGGCTTGTGAGGATTAGAGAACGGGCAGCACAAGTACTCGTTGTTCGTCAAGCGCTCGTTACAGAGACGTTGGATCCTCACTTCTGATGACTTCATCGTCACCAATGAATTAAGGATGCAGTATGGGGTCTGTCACTTTATCTTTAAGCAGTTACATACATAGATAGGATAGGAGTGTAATAAAGAGCAACCGCATTTGTCCCGCTTATAACTTCTTTAGCTTCGAGATTTGGTTTCCTTTATTAAAAGAAGAAATCTTTTATTTCGAACCCGACTACAGTGTTGGATCCCTTTTTGACTCTCTTCCACGATCCATCTTAGCCAGAGAGTCTGGCTGGATTTCTCCACAGTTGCTCTCTGGCTTTGATTCCTCGTGTCAACGCTAGCATCTGTTTAACACAAATCTGGTTCATCCACTGGATATCTACCCAGTGGCACCCCAGAACCTCCCTTCTTCTGCTAGCTCGCGCCGGACATTGACACAATATATGCGCTGCCGTCCCGACTTCCTCCAGGCATAGTTCACAAGTCCTCCAGAAGATCTTCCAGAAGACCCATCTTCTTCAGGTGATATCCGAAATTTCCATGACCTGTAGATAACGCTACCACCCATTTCAGTGTTCTTCGTCCTAAGCTTAGAACTTCTCTATGAGCGTTGCCAATCGGCATTTTAATACCCATTTTCGCCTGCATGCAACCTTCCATGGTTGACCACATTCTCTGGTGTTCCATCGCGGCCCAGTTGCTAATTAGGCATTTTACCATCCCTCTGCCAATTGCCATCCAACTGGTTCCGGACCAGAGAACTCCAAGGTTGACCCTTGCTTTGCTAGAGAGTCCGTTTTTTCGTTGCCCTCAGTCCCTACGTGCCCTCTCACCCAGAGCAGCGTCATCTCATTTCGAGATGAGCACTCATTGAGTTTAGAAGAGAACACATTCCAATGCCAGTGATGTACTGATATCTGTTTGCTCCATGCGTCTAATCACTGATTGATTGTCCAGTGCTATGGTAACGTTTTTACCCTCAATCTGACCCTCTTTCAAGTGATCCAACGCATGCAACAGAGCAATCATCTCGGCTTGATAGACTGAGGTATCGCCCCATCTATCGCAAACGTTTGACAAACATCCGAGAGTAAAAATGTCATGAAAAAGCTTTTCAAAACTTCGAATGCCTTCGAAAACAGCATTTAACAGCAGGGCCCATTCATTCGTGCGAAGAATATAATTCGAATGGTTATGAGAAGCTAAACCCTGGATCCCGCCGTACTTTCTTACATTAAGTAAATATGGATCGTCGTTGTTTACCTCTGATTTGGGAGAAGTCTGAGCGACCTCACGAGGTCATCGAGCACTTGGGTGCTTCTAAGGATGTCCTAATGTACCGGGGTTAAAAGAATGTTCTTTGAATTCCTAAAGACTAAATTTTTTGGAAGATGCTCATCAAGTCCAAATTGAAAAAGGTCATGTCTAAACCCTGCGATCTATTTTTAGTAACAAAGGTGACTTCACAACCCATATTCCCCCCAAAATTAGTTCAAAATATTAGACCACCATCCAGATTTTTGTCTCCAGCTGCACACTTGACGTTTTATGAAAGTCATTGAGTCTTCGTGTACCTTTATGTAGAACTTCAGTAGAGTATACCTGCGAGGACTCTGCTGTCCCTTATTCTTCAAGTCCCGCTCATTGTCAAAAAGATTTGAAATTTTAATTAAAAACCAATAACAGCATCAATGTCTTGATTCAAAATGTTTAACCTTTCATAACACTTATCCTTCTTTCATCCACAGGTTGAGGTTAAGTCATCAACACCACTCTGTCCCGGAGAGGGACACTACGCCCTGAACGATGACGACTGCAGTTCTCTGTTCATTAAATGTGGCCGCTCTTTAGACACAAACCGAATGGAGGGACAAATATATCGCTGTCCCGAAGGATTCGCATATTGGTCTGTTAGTCGACGATGTGAACGAACGCAAAAATTAATCAATTGCCAGCCGCCGCGCTATGACATGAACAGTGCAATTCCAGTTGAATGGATCAATATTGGCAATCGTCGACGCAGTCTTCGGATATAATGATTTAAATCAGTAATTAACTTAGGCATATCTGCAATAAATCTCTTGGAATCTGCTCTGCATTTAGTCGCTGCTGTCGTGAATGACTAACCCAAACTAATTAGCCTGAATTTGCGACGGCAGCTACTAATGCAATACGTGCATTATAGATACAAATAGAAAGGCATTTAACCTGTTTAGTTTAGGTATACATAGGTAAATATTATCATATAATTGGAATTTATTGTGACCAAAGGACGTCTATCGTCCTACTATCGGACACATACGAGTATTGCATGTATGAAATTTTGGGCGACTACGGTGAAGGAATTTACTCATTAAATAATTAACACTCACATCATCTCTACAAGATTAAGCAAATATAGTACACTTTACTGGGTTTAGATAGGTATGTAGGTATGTAGCTACTGCAAATGTAATAAATAAACTTAAAATATTCATTATTGAAGGAGATACAGTACATATACGACTTTACGTACGAACCTTATCAATAGAATTAGAATCGTAAAAACCCTTAAGTATAACGTTAAAAGATATAAGACTTATTTAATGTATTAGAATGTATTTACGTTATGCTGATATTTATTTTAAGTTTTACACAAATGCCATAAACGTATGCAATAAAATTAATTAAAACATAATTTAATTTGTTTTACTTTGTACTTATACGTATTAGGTATCGACTCGTAAGTAGATTTTATTTCGAATATTGATTTCTAGAATGTGAGACGCTCCTTGACTTATGAAGAGGACAACCTGAAGCCACATCAAAACTATCGAGGTCTTGTTGAAGAAGACTAGAGTCTTGTGGTGATGAAATGGATTTGAAAAATTTGGTGCCCTCAACGTAGAAGATGACGGAGGCGTTTTAAATGACCTTCTCAAGATTGTTTGTAGTTAGGATAAAAAGAAGTGAACCTAGATGGCTGCCTTGTGGAATACCAGATTTTTCATTCATTTTAACAATATGGGTTCAAAGCCGAGGGCAGACAATTTGAAAAGAATCAATTGATGAGATGTCTTGCAATTCCCTAAGGTTGAATGAAAACAGAACACGAATTCGACGGTTTGTAGTAGTTGACTAAACTTTTAGGAAGTCATTTTGGCTATGGGAAATAAGGAACTTGTAAAGAAAGCTTAAGGCTTAGAAAGGGAGTGAGGAAAAGATTGGAGGAACACTTTTTAATGAATACGGCATGCAAAAGATTATTTTATAAAGGTGGCAATAGCATTTGGATCAGTTTTCGAAAGCAAGGGAGGAAAGAAAAACATCGGATTTCCTGTTATAGTTGACAAATTGGAAATAAGACATAGCGTCGTTTAGCTGGTAGAGAGAGTTATGAACCTGGTAGGTCACGTTAGGTGAAGAAGGAGTGTGTGACGGAAAAATTAATCACGTCCACTCGGAGACCTAAAGGTCCATTGTAAATCCCCTTTTACATAAAATAATAATAGAATGAAGTTTAGAAATAACCAAGTCAATAACTGGTTGACTTGGGAACCGGTTGGTGCTTTTGATGAAGTGGAGGAGATTTGATATCTGGAAGCCTGCTAACTCCATCTGAAAGCCTGCTAACTCTGGGACCTAGAGTGCGAAGGCGTCGTTCTTTCAAAGAGGGGCAGTAGCAAAGCAGAAGTATCATGCCCCTTGTTGTCTTTTTCTTCACAAAAATTGGCCCAAAAGCTGATCCTGCAGTTAAGCATGTTTTCAACCCAGTTTATGACGGGTCTGTTTACTGTCAAATCTTCCAAACCTTTCGCTATTGAGTTCGATTTTACATTATTGAAAGCGCCCTCTATGTCAAGGAACGCTTCCATAGTGTATTCTTTCGCATCCAGAGAATGCTGAATTTCCCTGACCGCACTATGTAGAGTACTTTCCACCGATTTACCTTTAAGGTAGGTGTTGTGCTTGCATAGGTTTTGGGACTTGATCATTCGCCAGATATGAATGTGAAGGTGTTTTTGCAGAAACGACGGCAGCTACTAATGCAATACGTGCATTATAGATACAAATAGAAAGGCATTTAACCTGTTTAGTTTAGGTATACATAGGTAAATATTATCATATAATTGGAATTTATTGTGACCAAAGGACGTCTATCGTCCTACTATCGGACACATACGAGTATTGCATGTATGAAATTTTGGGCGACTACGGTGAAGGAATTTACTCATTAAATAATTAACACTCACATCATCTCTACAAGATTAAGCAAATATAGTACACTTTACTGGGTTTAGATAGGTATGTAGGTATGTAGCTACTGCAAATGTAATAAATAAACTTAAAATATTCATTATTGAAGGAGATACAGTACATATACGACTTTACGTACGAACCTTATCAATAGAATTAGAATCGTAAAAACCCTTAAGTATAACGTTAAAAGATATAAGACTTATTTAATGTATTAGAATGTATTTACGTTATGCTGATATTTATTTTAAGTTTTACACAAATGCCATAAACGTATGCAATAAAATTAATTAAAACATAATTTAATTTGTTTTACTTTGTACTTATACGTATTAGGTATCGACTCGTAAGTAGATTTTATTTCGAATATTGATTTCTAGAATGTGAGACGCTCCTTGACTTATGAAGAGGACAACCTGAAGCCACATCAAAACTATCGAGGTCTTGTTGAAGAAGACTAGAGTCTTGTGGTGATGAAATGGATTTGAAAAATTTGGTGCCCTCAACGTAGAAGATGACGGAGGCGTTTTAAATGACCTTCTCAAGATTGTTTGTAGTTAGGATAAAAAGAAGTGAACCTAGATGGCTGCCTTGTGGAATACCAGATTTTTCATTCATTTTAACAATATGGGTTCAAAGCCGAGGGCAGACAATTTGAAAAGAATCAATTGATGAGATGTCTTGCAATTCCCTAAGGTTGAATGAAAACAGAACACGAATTCGACGGTTTGTAGTAGTTGACTAAACTTTTAGGAAGTCATTTTGGCTATGGGAAATAAGGAACTTGTAAAGAAAGCTTAAGGCTTAGAAAGGGAGTGAGGAAAAGATTGGAGGAACACTTTTTAATGAATACGGCATGCAAAAGATTATTTTATAAAGGTGGCAATAGCATTTGGATCAGTTTTCGAAAGCAAGGGAGGAAAGAAAAACATCGGATTTCCTGTTATAGTTGACAAATTGGAAATAAGACATAGCGTCGTTTAGCTGGTAGAGAGAGTTATGAACCTGGTAGGTCACGTTAGGTGAAGAAGGAGTGTGTGACGGAAAAATTAATCACGTCCACTCGGAGACCTAAAGGTCCATTGTAAATCCCCTTTTACATAAAATAATAATAGAATGAAGTTTAGAAATAACCAAGTCAATAACTGGTTGACTTGGGAACCGGTTGGTGCTTTTGATGAAGTGGAGGAGATTTGATATCTGGAAGCCTGCTAACTCCATCTGAAAGCCTGCTAACTCTGGGACCTAGAGTGCGAAGGCGTCGTTCTTTCAAAGAGGGGCAGTAGCAAAGCAGAAGTATCATGCCCCTTGTTGTCTTTTTCTTCACAAAAATTGGCCCAAAAGCTGATCCTGCAGTTAAGCATGTTTTCAACCCAGTTTATGACGGGTCTGTTTACTGTCAAATCTTCCAAACCTTTCGCTATTGAGTTCGATTTTACATTATTGAAAGCGCCCTCTATGTCAAGGAACGCTTCCATAGTGTATTCTTTCGCATCCAGAGAATGCTGAATTTCCCTGACCGCACTATGTAGAGTACTTTCCACCGATTTACCTTTAAGGTAGGTGTTGTGCTTGCATAGGTTTTGGGACTTGATCATTCGCCAGATATGAATGTGAAGGTGTTTTTGCAGAAACGACGAGAGACTAATTGGCTATAGTCTTTAGCGGTAGAGTGGTTTAGATTTCCTGGTTTAGGAATGAAAACCACCCTTACCTCTCTCCATTTACTAAGTATATACCCCTTACGCATACAGCTTGAAAAGATGTAGACGAGATGAGGTTCCACCGTGTTCAGAAACTGTTGCAGCAATACTGGTATAATTTCGTTGAATTGGATCCTGCTGGTATTGTCGTTCTGTTGGTCAATTTTGACTGACGTGGGTCGGAGCAGGGGGCTCTACTTGAAGGCTATTGCTCTTTCCCTTTGCTTGTCCTTTCGACAATCAATTTGTGGTTGTGGTGAACAACGGTTGCTTCATAACGCTCTTTTGCTGGCGTGGTGGTATGACCTTGTTACCAGGCAGTTGATGACCTCCTTTGCCGAGATTCAATTTCCGCTCTAGTTTGGTTGTGGATTTCCGATGTCTGTTCATGATCATCTTCTCACTATCCCTCAAAGTTAGGGGTTCTTTTGCTTCCATCTTATGCCATTCATAGAACTTTCCTCCTAAGTCGTCCTGCTTTGTCTTTCTTCTTGTCATTCCGGGTACCGATGGCTTCTGGATTTCTATCTTCTTCCTACAGTCGAGCCTCGGTGGTTCATGGTGTGGCTGGCCTGTGATGAAGCGAGTGATTCATCGTCGGTAGCGTGGCCAATCTGCAGACCACAAAGTTGAGTTCCGATGTCACCCGAATCCAAAGATCCTTTTGCGGTGGTATCCTGAGCCAATTGCCTTCCAAGTCTTTGCGGCAAGCTTTCCGTCCATTGGAGATAGTCCGTGAGTGTCTTGTGTCAAAAGTATTTTGTCCTTGTTTTTATTTTCCTTTTTGTTTATACTGATTATTTTTTAGTCCCACGAGTCGCTAGGGAAGGGGTTGTGAGTCTGCACAGAGCCCTGCGTTATGCAGATAAGGCTAATCAATTCATAGGGCGCCAGGTATCTGAATACACCGTTTGCTACTGAGCTATTTTTACTGAGCTCTCAGCCTGGTAGATTCTCGGCATGGTTCGGTTGACACCATTTATCCAGCCCATGGGGAAATTTCCAGTTGTTTACGCCCGCCCAAGTGGCTATTGTACAATTTAAGCCTTCCCGCCAAAGCCGCAAGCCAAGAGTAAGTAAATGAAGGTAAGTACCAAGATAGGAAACTGGCCATAACTTGTTTCTTTTATTTCGTAAGGAGCGAAGTCTTCGATAATACCAAGGAGGAGATGTAGATAATGTGTTATGGCAAGCAAAGAGTATACAAGTACCTAAGATAGATGGAATTAAATATTTCTCTGTACAAAATGGAGAGGGCATCATTTAAAAATATTGGAAGACCTACTGAGATATGCATTCAATTTCGGTAAATTTGCTCTATGTACGGAGGTCGTAAGAAAAAGGAGCTGCGGAAGGAGGGTGGTAATCAACAGTTGCTAGATTTAGGAGACAAAACGAAACGTAGAAATTAATGGGATCTGTTGTGGAAACAAGGTCTAAGGAAGATGAAAGTCGCCGAAAATAAGGATATCGTCTAGGAAGTCAGATGAGTCAATTATTTTGTCAATAGCATCAATAGCAAGTTGGTAGGATTCGATAAGAATGTAATACTTAACCTATAGGGACCAACGGGGAATGTTATTTTTATTGAAACAAAGCAAGACGATTCAACAAAGGAGGCAATCTTAAGGCGGATAAAATCTTTATCGCGAAGGGGAATAACTTCTGGTTCTTTATGTCGAGGATTAGATTGGTTTCGGGCAGAACATAAACATCGACAGGATGAGCATTGGATTGGCACAAAACAGCACGGGTTTTATGTTATAAGTAGTTGTGAAAGTTAAGAATAATGTTGTTACGGTGAGGAGTGAACAAGAATGGTTGTAGTACTGCCAAAGGCGGCAATTTATTTATGGTCTACCAAATAAATGACAATCAAGCTAACATACATAGCTCCATATGCCACGTTCTACATGGGGTCTGTATTATTTTTATTAGTATTTAGCGACGAGCTTCTATCCCCTTTGTCGACGAGAAACAGTGGCAGTGACTGACAGGGCAAACATTTCGAAAAAAAATAATTGTTGGTCTACCTACGAAGCATTTCAAATACATTACAAATGAATGCACCAAATCACCAGCCAACTCTAAGACAAAACCATTCTTACGAAAATGTATAATTTTAGTAGTTTAGTAATGTGTAATTTCTTCAATCTGGTCCTGGAGTAAATAGTTTTCTTCAGCAACTTCATTCAGATGCATGTTTACTAACTTATGTAGTTGGAACAACTGCTCTTTTTTTATCTTTTCCCGTTTTCTCCAGGTTTTTTTTTGCATGTAGGTACATAGGAATTTTTGGACTCTCATGGTGGTCGTTAAGCATATTAGTTGCAACGTCGTTGTATTTGATGGCATGTTGGCAGAGTTACTATTGGTCTTCGGCAGTAGAAACAGCTGGTGCTGTTTCGAGTCGATGTTTACCACACGGATGGTTCAGACATAAAATAATTAAGGTAGAATACTACAGACTTAAATTCTAAATCCTCTTTCATTGCCAACCGCTGAACCTAAAAGAATACAAATTCATCTTCTATTTCCGCATTCCGTTGTTAGAAAAACCTTAACGCTTGAGAATAAACCGAAACACATAAATATAATTATAAAAGTATAATTTATATGTATTTTTATTGTTTAAAATACATAATACTTATATTAACATCAGAGTACGTCTATAAAAACGTAACATTAATGAATAAAATTAAAAATGCATTCAACTGGCAGCTTGTTCTTGTCTTTTACGTTTAGGAACTGGTGCGGAGGGATTTGATAGTTTGTAAAAGTCTTTCAATAACTCCATTGCCTCTTCAGCTCGCACCCCAGCAGTGACATCGATTTTCTTTCCAACTATGCTCCCCACATCCACAACAGTTTTGCCTCCGAAACGATCATTGGCACAGCCATAGATGATTTCTTTTACACCAAATTCATAAAGAGCAGCTGCGCACATAACACACGGCTCTACAGTAACAACAACAGATACTTCAGGCAAGATATGCTTCCAATCCAAAGAATTTTCCTTACAATATTCCAATGTTTTGTCAAAGCACACAAATTCAGCATGGCGTGTTGCATTTTTAGTTGCGTTCACATCATTACCACCCCTTGCTATTATTTCTCCATTGTACACAAAAACACAACCCACAGGTACTTCATTTGCTGCCAGTGCATTGCGAGCTTCGACGAAGGCTGCTTCCATAAATAATTCCATTTTAATTTGTACTTCAAGTATTCAACTACTCAAAACTTTTTATAAAACCAATTGCTTATCCGAATTGAGTTGCAAGAAATATAATTTTAGTTTTCGTTTCGAAGATATTTTATAAGGTCGTTGTCTTGGAAGAAAAGTGTTGCTTTTTCTGGCCAGTTGGTATTGTTCAAACTGCGAGGACTGGGGTGAGCTAACTGTAAGAACTTAATACTGGTACCAACGTAATTGTCTTGTTTTGCGAGTTTTTTCACACAGTCTCCAACGTAGCCCCCGATGGCCACTACTATTTCAGGCTGAATTAATTGAATTTCCCTGTCGAGATATTTGAGGCAGATGTCTCGGGTAACAGCCTTTTCGGCACCCTGAAAAGAAATGATAAATGTTATTAATAATAAATTACAAACACAAGAAACTATAAGAAATTAAAAAAAGTGGCATCAGAGTACCAAAATGAAAGCAGTCACAATTTTAAACCACATACAGAAAGGCGCACAAAAAATCATACAACAATAAGCATTTACATTATTCAACGCTTCATTGATTTTAAAACATGAACGTACAGTTATTGACGAACATAAAATTTGACATTGAAATTATATTTTAAATATACATACATATTAACCTAGTTTTCTGTAACATTGGCTGCAAACACACCTTTGTTATTATAAGTATTTTATAAGCACTTCTGCTTTGACCATATACATATGTATATGTTCCAGTAGGTCTAACCGACCTTCTTCCCCACCTATTAGTCTTTAGGAATTACAGCTAGATACACTTGTAGAGATACTAAATGCCGCCATTAGTCAAGCCATGTCTATTTCCTACCCTACTAGCAAACCTAGATCAAGTTAGAGTCATAACCTTTTAACTAAAGAACATTACATCGACTAATGGGTGGTAAAGTAAACTAAACCCGCAAATCTTGGATTCCATGTTACAAGGAACGCTGTCAACGTCCTCACCAACCTCAGTACAGAGGATCAGGAAAACTATATTACTCTTGTTGCTAAAGAAAAACTTAACCGCATTGTATTCCGTAAGTGCCCGCACGAAACGCCTTTACGGCAGAACTTGATACATTGAATGTAGACAATGATGGTGAGGCCCATTATCACGTACGTGGCCATCATTTGGAAGCCGATGGACACTAGAAATCTGGTCTGGTTCGCAAACGGATCGACGATGGAATCTGGAATTGGAGCTAGTGTCAACACCAAAGTCTTGGTACCTATGGGAATGTGTCCCACGGTATTCCAGGCTGAACTCCATGCCATTGATATCTGCGTTAGTATATCTTTGCAGATAGCCAGGCAGCACTTAAAGGGCTGTCGTCCAATTTAATGGACTCTAAAACAAGTAAATGCTGCTACTATGCACTACAATCTCTTGCCAGACATAACGAGGTTAAGCTCAGATGGATCGCTGGTCATCAAAGAATTGCAGGTGACGAATCGATCGTTGATAGGATCTGAACCTTACTATGGTGTCAACTGGGCTGCCCCCATAGCGCTGATTAATGAATGGGAACACAATCTTCGCCTGGCACACTGGGTAAATGTCCTGGAACTCAGACAATCCAAAAGATTAATCATGCCTTATTCCTATAAAGAAATGCTTAAATAGATAAGGATAGTATTTGAAAGGTGGTGAGCTTTCTCACCGGCCACTGCGCCTAAGGTACCACATTAACAGTTTTAATCTATGCTCAGATACGAAATGTAGGCTCTGCTCGGAAGATTACGAATCATCTGGGCACATTTTCTGTGCATTACACTGTTTAAGGAGACGTAAAGAAATATGTTCGTCAGAGGAACTGGAAAACTATACTAGGTATTCTTCATTAGGGATGTAGTACGGGTCTTAGACTAATTCTACCCTGATAATACAATAGATCTTTTCAGTTCGCAGTATCAGCCATGTGGGCCACAGTCAACACAAAAATAAGGTGTCACAAGAAAAAGAAAAGAAAGAATACAGCGATCGTGTGGAAAATCCACAAACAACTAAAGGTGCAAATTCTGAGGAAAATGATCAAGTCGGTGACTACGGAAACGGCAAATAAACTACTCTTTTCTCTCGGATCATGTGTATTAAAAGGCTAACGATGACCACAAGATGACCGATACTACGACACCCTTGAGGAGAAATGCACTCACAGCAAATGTGCAATTGAGTCACTTCGTTTATGGTCTTTAGAATGCTTTCGGCTGGATCCCGTGAAAATCTGGCTCACAAGAGCAATGATAGGAATAATGCGAAAGGTTATTCTTTCGTTGTGATCAAGACCAAGTCTGTCGATGTAATGAAATCTGCGCAGAACATCCATCTTTACCTGCACTTTACTAAAATTATTAAATGAGTATCCACCATTTTTCCTTTGTTTCGTTCTTCAAGAGTAATTTCATAACTTCGACGCCACGGTACGACTGAGGCGGTAAATAGTTCACATACCACACGAGATCCACACCAATTGATCGATGGTTGCGTGAATAGCTGTGAAATTGAACCAATCAAAATGTTACATTCTTAGAGTAAGAATTTTTCGTAGCAAATAAGATTTAGAACAACTTCTTCTAAATGTATCCTCTTTTGTAAAACAGTTTGTTTTACTTTAAATGCAACGACAAATAGAACCTGTCAAGTATTTATGTACATACATACCTACATATATGAAGGTATCAATTAACTTTGTAATTTTGTGTGAAATTTTTTGCTTTGTATTTCCAATAACTATAACACAAGTCTTAGTCTTTCTACTACTACTATTTACTATTTACTACTTCGTCGTTTTATGACACTCAACGTCTTAAAGACAGAACAGTGACATTGCTGACATTACGACGTGTGTCGTAACGTAATGAATTTCACAAAGCTTTTAACGACAAATGTAGTAGATCAGCATACAAATGCTATTCTCTAATTTGTCATATTGTATATATTCTTTAACGCCACTGGGAATAAGAATGATTGTCAGTTTAAGTCAGGATGAAATGCCTACTATCCTAAAATTATTCAAAGGTATGTTTCTGATGTGATCATGTAAGATAGCAACATATCATAATATTTTGCTACTCGTGAGGCAAACATACATTAGTTTTTTAAAAGATTAGAATACCCTTAAACTATAGTTTAAGGAATATGTATGTGTTAGGCTCGTTGTATTTGCGCTTGAAGCCATAGGCAAACTATGCCAAGACATTGCTCATCCCAACAAACATTGTTGAACTAATTCATAAGCGTCCTAGTAGCTGTGGCTCAAGTGGGTAGTTCGTTGGACTACGGAGTATGGAGTTCGAGGTACACTCCCGAGACAACACCTAAAATTTCGCTCACGGCCCAACCTCTCGCGAGCGTCTGACAAACATCCGGTCCCTGGGTCTCGCGCCAAAAGTTTTCTATTTTTGTATTTCGTCCAGCAAAGGGTGAAATTGTAGTACAGAGCAATTTAAGAGCTACATATAAGTAAAAATTGTTTACTACATTAGATCTTAAAACGAGTGTCTGTAGTCCGAGTTAAACACATCAACAGAATTCTGACCAGTACTTTGTTCTCTTCATTGCTTGGACTCCACTAAGCATAATGCTAAGCTGGAATTGGAAGCGACTTGTTTAGTGAAAATGTCAACATTGTGAAGATACAGCATGATCGGAGTGAGTCCCGTGAATTCAGTCAGACTTATTTACCTGAGCTCTTTGGGGAGAGTGTGACAGATTTTACCTGCGTTAGATATGAAAGCAACAATAATCTTTGTCCAGGTATATGGTATGATTTCGAGTGGAAAGAGGCCTTTTAGAACATAGGCAAGATACCATGATTCAAAAAGATTCTGTAATTGCAACGGAAAAATGCCATGTCCCGGGAACTAAAGGATTATGGTAAGAATATTACTAAAAATAGGCGTGCAGCCGGGAAGGTTATTGGCCAAAAGTAGGCGGGGCTTCGATTTTTTATATTCTCCCCAATTTTGATAGAAGTTTTATGTAGGGCTATACGTAGTCTAGAGGATTGTGACGTATTGTCAATGCTTTGACAGACGCTGCGCCAAGATCTTGTATGTCATGCTCTTCGAACTTATCTCTTGAATATTATAATAATGATGTCATTATATCTTCAATCATATCTCCAAACATAAATCATATTAAGTAAACCAATTCCTGTGTATGATTTCAAGTTACCTTCAACTCTCCAGGTGTTATGTTTCTTCCTCGTGAATCAAAAAATGCCAGTGGGCAAAAATTATGTATGAAACATTGCTGGCTAAATATATCCACGCTTCCAGATAACTTTTCTATTAAACTCCAAATACGAACACCGCTTGGTTCCTCTGTAGTGCACGATAGCCCAGTGACGGG
This sequence comes from Xylota sylvarum, assembly GCA_905220385.1. Classification (NCBI taxonomy): domain Eukaryota; kingdom Metazoa; phylum Arthropoda; class Insecta; order Diptera; family Syrphidae; genus Xylota; species Xylota sylvarum. Next base: position 62,071,940 of record LR999958.1, on the reverse strand, counting down.
GCGTTTTGGATGAATTATTGGTGGTTGCTGCACCAGACCATCTAATCCCATCAAATGACGCACAGTTTTTGTGTTACCAAAAGGCACCTGTAACATGAAAAAAATGTGAATAAACCTTTACACCAAATATCGAGACTGATTAAAAATAATGTAGTTCGTACCCCATTTTGAGCCATGCCATTTGGACCAGGATTCATTCCAATGAACATCAGTCTTTTTGGACCATTAAGGAATTTTTGTAAGTACTGACAATGTATATCGAATGCGTATTCTATTGGATTATAAATGTGGGTAATCTGAGGAAATCGAATTAACCTGAGTTCTGCATTGAGTTCGCACTCAATGTCGTAGAAACTTTTCCAGAACGGTGTGAGAAAATACTTTGATGTTAAGCTATCATCCGTAACGACTGGCTCACCGTTTGGAGTGCTCCAGGGCGCTTTTAATTTTGACTTTAATTCATTTTTCAGTGATTTGATTGACATTGTTGTGGTTCTAATTTTGTTTTTACGATTTCCTCCTATTTGGGTTGAAATAGGCAAACATGTACACAATCACGTTATTAAAATTGAATTTTACAAAAAACAAGAAATGGAGATTTGCAAAAAAAATTCAAAATATTAAAAACAAATGAGCAGGAGGTGTAATCGGTATATACATACATATGTAGGTCGTGGAGAAGCGATGTCTAGCATACAACGTATGTATGTGATTTGTTAATTTTATTTTATTGAGTAACAAGTGAAACAACACTTCAGCAGGAATAAAACAAAGAATAACTCTATTCAATTGCTGTTTCTTTATGGCGCTGAATGAGGGACTTTATCGAAAGTAAATGAAGATATTATCAGTCGTTTCCAGAGGAAATTTTTTCGAAAAATATTCGGTCCCGTTTGTGTTGACGGGCTTTGGAGGAGGAGAGTCAACGACGAACTATACGAACTGTGCAGCGACATCGACCTAGTCAAAAAACTGCGCCTCAGTCGTTGGTGATGATGGTTACGACATGTAGAGCGAAAGGACACCAGCGCTTCGGCCCGTAGTCTTTAAATCAAACCCGGAGGACTTAGGTGGTGCTCACAAGTAGAAGATGACCGCAACCGACTTGAATTCCGCAGCTAGAGGCAGTTAGCTAAGAAACCTAACTGGAGAGGCTTGTTGGTTGTGGCCTATGTGCACCTCGAACTGTAGCACCACCCAAGTAAGTAAGTAACAAGTGAAACGAAAGGTTTGCCGGTGATCTTAAGACTGACTCGAATATATATGGGATTATAATGAGAGGTACAAATAGAGATTGGTAGAGCATTCCAAATTTACGTTAAACTGCTCAAGGAAGAATCTCTGCACTTTGAAGTGATGAACATTCGAGACTTGACGAGTATCGAGAAAAATGTTGAATGCAACTGACTATTGTTTGTTTGTTAAAAAAAAAAAACAAACCAAGAAGTGTCTACTATAACACGTTCGCTGCCATGTGCACCATCGGTGATCACACTTTTTACTCCCTGAGAGTCCGTGTGCACCACCGGCGGTCACAAATTAAGTTGAGTTGAGATTGAGTTAAGCAACAACATGGAGTTATTGAAACATAAAATTACACTCTATTGTCTACACCCAATTTTATTATGCTGTAAAGATCGGAATTAATTGACATCAGTATACTCTGCCGCTCCAGTTCCACGGCCGAAGAGAAGGGACGTGAGTCTGGGAACGAATAAGAAAAGCTGATAATACTGTCGTCAGCGAATCAATGTAGTGAACTAGAAGAAGATACCAGACAAGAGATAATTTATGAAGATCAGAATAAGAGTTAGAGAATTACATATGGAAAATTTGACTAGGTCGTTTTTCTTCGAGTTGAGCACTAAATGTGGGTAATATTTGTGCTTTGCTACCTAGCTTTTTGCAACGCCGTACGTCTTGAGAGGTGGTCTTCGTCTTCTGTTTAGTTTGTGGTGCATAGCCTACATATGTATGTCAGAATCGATTATACCTACTGTTTTCAGCTGTGAAGCTGTGTCCAACTTTTGAACTTAGCACTGCTACTGCATCTTTTCTTGGTGCATGAGATATTTTATGGTAAAAGTCCTGTGTTTCCGTAGCACTTCTCTACAATTATTGTTTGTTCGTTGTTTTCTTTGTAGATGAGGTGACTAGTAATACGAGATTTGTATCTACTTCTATATATTTGAGATCTAGAGGATTCGTGCATGGCGGTATCGTCGCGACTTTCGGAATATGTCCGATCTGTTCAAGAATGTTTTTAACTATTTGCGAGAAGTTTTGATATGTCTAATTTGGAACGTAGAAGTTTCCTTGTTGAAGCTTTGCTTTCTCTTACAGTTGTGCTACTTAAATATTGTGCTCTGTTTTTATTGCAATCTTCTTAATGGTGTCACTGATGTTGATGATGTGATATTGACTTATAATAATTCTAAGGACGTTGTTCTGTGCTATTTCTAGCTTTTCCTTTTTTGATTTGAAATAGTTGTCACTACCTTTCCTTCGTATTTCATTTTTGGTTTGATGTAGCCTGTGTACGTTCGATTCATTTTTACGTCGATTGTGCCGACCCATTGCATCCTGCCGGTCTCTTTAGTTTGCTTGATTGCAAACCTGAAACTGTCTAATCCAACTTGCATTGAACATTCCGAAAAGTAATTTATAATTTTGAAATTTTGCGGATTTGTTTATGGGAACAACTTTGTGCACTCTTGTGAAGGTGAATTTATCTGGAGGGAGGCAAAGTACAATCTTGGAGTGAAGAGCTTGCAGCAAAGGGGGTAGTGTAAAATTTGTGCTTCAATTTTTGATCGAAGGAGAAATCATTTAATTTTTACGGTTTTCCTCTTAACTCGATCAACGAATTTTCTTTGGCTTAAGACACTTTATTATGTTGATATCACATATACTTTGCATTACGTCTGCTGCAAGTTAAGGAAATCTACTGCAATTTTAGAAGCTTATTAAGTAATAAGGATGAGTAAAACTGAAGCAGTCACAGGATTCCTTAGTGGACACTATCCAGTTAAAAAAAACAAAACCCTCATAGCTTTGGGAATAACTCATGACGACATATCCTATCTGAGGTGAGAAAATAAACTGAAACGAAGAGGATCAGGTTCAGGTACTACTATGTTATTTTTACACTGACAGTTCTTATGCTCAAAAATTGACAGAAACTTATATGCTCGCGGTACGAAATGGATCGATTTAATCTTGAACAACGTTGGGAAATATTGCAAAGTTACTTCCAAAGTGGATGCCGTGTTTCCGAAACAGTGCGAATTTTGAATATTGAAATAGTGCGCCAATTACAACTGGTATATGATAACCGAACATATTCCCGTGTTCGTCCTGTACGTTCAACGGAGAATATTGCAGCTGTTGGTATAGTTTTTGGAGTGGCGACATTATTGACCCATATTTCGCCCAAGACGACAATAGAAGAAACATTACAGGCAATGGATAGTGTTGCCGAAGCATGATAACTGATTTCTTATGGCCAGAAATTGAGAATTTGGATTTGGTCGAGCTAAGGTTTCAGCAAGATGGGGGTACGTTTCACATAAGCCGATTAACAATCGCTTTAGTGCAGACTAAGTTTAATAATAGTGTGATCAGTCGTTTTGGTGATGTTACCACAAGCTGCGATTTGACGCCGTTGTAGTTTTTTGTGGGGTGTCATTAAAGATCGATGCTATGCGGACAGTCCAGAGACGATTCAGGCATACAAGAACAGTATTGGTCAAGCTATTCGTGAAATAGGGGCCGTAACCCTCGAAAATGTATTGAAAAATTGGATTGACAGGATAGCCTACCAAGCAAGCCAAGGCAGTCATTTGAATGAACTAATATGCCATAATTAATCGGAAGGTTAACTCTTTCTAATAAAGCAAAAATCTTTGAAAAATATTAAACAATATTTTTTTTTACAGCTTTTTTAAAAGAAACCAACAGATAGCCCAACCTTTACGTACTTGGATTTATCAGAACGTATCATGGGCGAGTTCTAATTGGAATAAATTCCAATAGGTCCATCAGAGCCGCAGTAATAAGGTGATTAGTCTCCATCACTACTAATAATCTAAAGTCAACTAAATGGAATCCTAGCCTGACTCACAAGAAAAAAATAGCTCAACTTCTTTAATCACAGAGACATTAGTCTTATTTACATTGATGTTACACCTGTTACCATTCGTCCAAAACGTTATTACCAACCAAACTAGAAAAAAAAATCCACCAATTTCTTGTCGAGACACATCATCTTTCTAACTAATTCATGACCACCTATGACACAATTTATTGAGACGAGTTATACAGACCAATCTCTAGCTTTGGCATCAATACCGAACTTGTCAGATTGTTCAGGACGAAGACAATGGAGGATACTCGTTGTTCCATCAACGTCGGTAGAGATCTTACCGACGACTTAATGCCAAGAAAGGATTTCACGAAAATTGTTGTCCGATACAAGAGTGTTGGCATCAATAAAACTCCAATCAGGGCCGAAGATTTAAGTTAAATAAACAACCCACTGCGAATACAGCTCCTTTCGATACATTAAACAAAGCACTGTGTTGTAGCAAATTGTAGCAAAGGACAGAGAGAATAACAAAAAGACAAAGCAAAAATTAAATGTCTAGAGTCTAGAATAGTGACAACAAAAATTACTATTATTACTATGCAAATCTCCACATTAGAATTTATATCAAGACAATAACTTACATTTAGTTTTTCACAATTTGTTTAGTAAGTTTTAATACAAGTTACAGTTGCGGTTATGTTTACTTGGAACTTTGTTAAACAATATTTTAATTGTTGCACTTATGACAGGATTGATTTCAAAAATTAAAAGATATTCCTTTACTAATGCAAGTGATATTATTGTAGTATGATTTCTGAGGCAATTTATATCAAGACAATAACTTACATTTAGTTTTTCACAATTTGTTCAGTAAGTTTTAATACAAGTTACAGTTGCGGTTATGTTTACTTGGAACTTTGTTAAACAATATTTTAATTGTTGCACTTATGACCGGATTGATTTAAAAAAATAAAGGATATTCCTTTAATAATGCAAGTGATATGATTGTAGTATGATTTCTGAGGCAATGTTTGCCTTTTGCGCCGCGAATTAAAGTTGGCAGGTACGAAGTTTTAATAATCGATTTGTAATTCGTAAACAACGGCAGAATAACGCGGGATAATTTGACATTTGTTCGTGAGCAGTCGCCCGCATCCAAAAGTTAAAATCATCATCTAACTGATATGAGCGACATCTCCCAGAAATATATGTATAATAACATTCGATGGATTGTTGTATTAGCTGTACGTTGATTTTGAAGGAACTACAGTGATAAATAAATGTTTGTGGATGGATTGAGTTTGACGACGAAAGTCTAAAATCGAAAATCGTTTGAAAATCTGATCAGAATCTGACAAGAGTCAGATAAATAAATGGTTTATTTATAACCAATATGTGTAATTCGTTTAATGCTAGTAGACATTTTGGGAGTGAGAGGACGAAAGCATGCCCAACAACTGGAATTTCAGATGTATAAGCATTTCTACTTCCTTTGTATTGCGACAAAAATCGAGACATATCCCTATTAAAAGTTGGATTTAAGATTTTGTCCAACATACTTTTTGAACGGCTTTACATGACTTCCGGTCTGGCAGCTCGTTCAAATCCTGGAACAGATCAACGAATTTCAAGTCAAAACACACCATCCAGCCATGTCCATCAACTCTAAGGGTGCGTATGACAACATTTATTGCTTGAAGATTTACAGGCGAATTCCAAATTCGGGATGCAGAAAAACTGATCCAACTAACTCGCATTACGCTGGAAAACAAACAGCGTGTAGTGTACTTTAGAAGTTCCACTTCGGATTTTTCCACATACCAGCTGCTGGGATACACAGACGATATTGACATCAGTGGAAGCCAGAGCAGATCTTTGACTCTTTTCGAAAGAAAAATATTCGGTCCCATATGTATGTAAGTCGAATGGAGCAGAAGATTTAACCGCTAACTCTATAAGCTGTACCAAGATATTGATGTAGTCTGGAAAGCCAAAATATGTACATCGACTACACTGGCTCATCCAATAATGCTCCAGCAAAGAGGATCTTTGAATCACAGGCTCTAGGTTCGAGACAACAAGAAAGACCGAACCTCTGTTTTAAGGTGGGGAAGATGTTTGGTTTGACGAACTGGCAGCAGCCTCCCTAGGACCGAAGGGGAGAAAACTCTTCACGGATCGGAAGTCGAAGAAGAGCTAAGTGTTAGTTACAATGTTCAAATAAATTTACAAAAATGTATAATTTAAGTGTTTTTCACTCTTAGCTGTTTGTTTTGCAATTTTTTTTTTGTCCAGGCAATTACGCTACCTGACGAGATGTCTAAACAATTCCATATTCACTTAATTTCTATGCTGTTGCATATATGTAGACATTCCAGGGAATTGCATGGCTGACAAACTCGCTATGCCAGGGTACTACCTTACCGATCTCATCGGATCAGGTGAATATTGGCATGCCTCCCGCTGCAGTTAAACTGTTACTTAAACTCAATGCTGTGAACTTAAAAAATGTGTCTCATTACTAATCTGGATCAGATACGCTCCAATTCTCTGATTAGTCAGAAAAGGTCGTTCATAACAATTATTCTAGGTGTCATTATGGGGCACTACTTCAACGGCAGCCACTCTATTAGGCTGGGACTTCTCGTTAATAACTTCTGTAGAAGGTTGGCCATGTTGAGAAAGTCGGAGGTGATTTTGGACATAAGGAGACTAATGAGCGTTAAGACTGAGTGATCTGCTGTTAGGTCTTTTGATTCTGATCCTTTTCTCGCTAGCTCATTGGCCAGTTCATTCCGGTGGAGGCCCGTGTGTCCCGGAATCCAGCAGAGCTAGATGTTGTGCCTTGAGCTGAGGGATTTGAGTTCCTCTTTGCATCACTTGACCAATTTAGAGTTGGTTGAGATGAAGGTGATGGCTTTAATGGCTGCTTGACTGTCTATATAGAAATCGATATGTTCGTTGTTAGTCAGAGTGGATAGGCCCCGCCAGGCCTAGGTTATACCATATACTTCCGCCTGAAACACACTAGCGTGGTTGGGGAGTTTCAAGGACCGGGCAATTGGTGGTGCCTCTGAAAAAATTCCTGAGCCCGTACCTTCTTCCATTTATGACCTATCCGTGAAGATGGATATGGAGTCGGGATTAATGATTATTCCCATTTGTCCAGCTCTCTCTAGACGAAAATTAGGAATCGAGGTTGAGGCTGAAGTCCGTGTGGGGAACAATGTAATCGGAAGGTAAGTTGACAATTGACCTCTTGGTGATGGTGCTGTGTCCGAATTGTCTTTCCACATCCAGGTTTATCGGAGGCGTAGGGCGCTATTGTTTCCTTGGTGAAGAGATCTAATGGGCAAAGCCCTAACATGGTTTCAAGGCCAGCGGTGGGTGTTGTTCTAATAGCGCTTGTGGTACACATGCTGGACGTTGGATCCTTGTGAGGGTGTTTAGATTTGTGGCTTTTGGCTGTGGGCCACCAGACCAAAAGGCCGTACTTAAGGATAGGTCTAACGATGGCAGTGCACATCCAGTGGATTGTGGCTGGCATTGGCCCCCTTTTTTTCCCGAAGATTCTACTGCATGTGTAAAAAGCAATCGAGGCCTTCTTTGTACGTTCTAGTATATTTTCTTTCCATGTCAATTTGCGATCTAGTATTCAAACTAGGTATCTAGCCTTGTCTGATATATGGATTTGAGCCCCATTCAATCTAGGTAGTTCGAATTCAGTTATATTTCTCTTATTTGTGAACAGGAATAGTTCGATTTTTTGTTCGTTAAGACCGAGTCCACAATGTTTGGCCAAGTGGTATAGGGCGTTCAGCGGTGTTTGTAGCAGGTCAATGTTTGTGGGCAGGAATTTACCAGTAGCTAATATCTTAATACCCTTACTTATTCGACAATTTAGCCAACTGGCTACCGCCAACATCAATAGTCCGCTTTATAAGCTCCCACTGGTTCTGAGAATAATGTTTCCTATGGGAATTTTAGATCTGTGTGGTACTTACAGCCAATACTCACCTATTGTCACCAGACTTGCAAAATTCCAAACTTAATCACATAATGCAATAAAAATCTATTATTATTATTTTTTTATTAATATCATTAAAAAACTAAAATTACATATACAATCTGTGCTTATTTCATTTGTGGGAATCAGAGTTTGTGGGTTATACAAAGAGACAGTTTTATAGCCCGAAAATTTCTGGTTATTCGTTATTTTTACAATTTTTTTTTCTTTTTTATAAAACATTAGTATACATTTATACTTTATACATGTTTAAAAATTTTGTTCTTCATTTGTAAATATCACAATTATAGTTTTCTTTTTTTTTTTTAATTTACAAATTAGTTGTTACGCTAGGTATTTGTATAATTTTCACAGAAATTTTGGGGCGTTGATTGTTAAAATTAAAACATTGATCTTACACAACTAAAACAAATATTTATATGTTTGTATGTATGTATACCTTTATGTTTCTCTTATTTAATGTTAAATAAACACATTAAAGCTCTTTCTATTGACGTCTTTTATTTTTTTTTTACATATTTGCTTATTCTTACAAGAGATTAAATTACGAAAAAAAAGTGAGGATTAGAGTAAAATTTTAAATTAATATAACAGCACTTATTCTGATACAATAACAAGCAACATTAAATATGTAGAACAGTATGTTTCGTTAGAGTTTTGATTTTGTTTACTTAAATTTGGGAGAAATGTGTATATCCGAAAATTCACAAGATTTAATATAAATCACTTACTCAAACATTAGGGGTTTCTTTTTAAAAGTATTTATCTTATAATCTTTCTTTTTTATTATTATTTTTTTTTTAAGACGTGTTGAATAAGATTATTTATAATATTTATTTATAAATACAAGAAAAATGTGAAACATGTTATAATAACAAAACGAAAAACAAAAACACAAAACGAACAGAATCCAGAGATTTAAAATCCAAACAAAACATTTATACAAAGTTAACGTAAAATTAAAACTTATTTAATCTTGTTAAAACAATGCGTACTATGTTGGAGAGAGCTTAAAAGGGAAGAGATCTTTTTACTACTACTAGAGAAAAAAAAAAACAATATTACAAATGCGTTTAGCTCCTTAGAGACAAAGAACAAACATATTTCACATATAACAGGTATCAGATATGCTCCATAAGATTTTACACTTCTTCAATTTTTAAGATTCAGGAAAAGCGCGCGCACACTTCCGGCATGAAGGGAGGATTATCCGACTTATATGAGTGTACGTAAAGAATAGCGCAGACTGATTGCACTGGGGGTCCAAGGGCAAGTCATGGGTATCGAAACCGCAAGAAGTCTACAGGGGATATACGAATGGCAACAGACAATAAGTATACAAGAAAATTAATTACAAATGTACAACGCATGGTCTTGTAGTCAAAGAAGCTTAATCTTCAACACGAGCTATTAAAACGCTTCAAACATCACACCAGCGCAGCTGAATGCGACAAGAATTGCAAGCCTCTCAGCCAGAATTCTTAGAGTGGTTAGTTACCTCGATAAAGGTACAGACATAGCAAATCCAAGGTCGGTGGTAAAAATAATGTAAAAGCTACTTCTGTAAAGCTACCTAGAGCACGATAGTCAAAACTTCAGTCCTCCTAACCAAACGAAGTAAGGCTAGCAATATTTCAGTTTCAAGCCGATAAAGGTGCTAGATGTGACTGTTTACTAACTGCTTTGCTGGAGATGATTTGGTAGAGAGGATACACCAATTTATTTTTTTGCTTTGTTTAGCATCATTTGTCTTATCCGCAGTTGCGGCAATTACCAAGGCATCAGTTTCCTCAACATCGCATTCAAAAACTCACATACCATACTATGTGATCGCCTCGAACTTCTCTCAAACAGCCTGATTATTTCCGACCTGTGCGGTTTCAGGAAATTCCACAATCGATAAAATTCTCACACTTCGACAGATCCTGAAGAAAACTCAAGAAGTTCAAATCGATACTTAAGATGTTTTTTTTTATCGATTTTAAGGCCACCTATGTCTATTGCTCGCTCGATGCTGCATCAAAGTCGGGTACAACCTCTCCGAGACCTTTGATGTCTCGAACTCCTGTAATATTCATGTGATTTCATAAACATTGTATTTGAAAGAATTTTGCGAAACTCACAAGCTAAAGCGAGCCCGAGGCACAATATCTCAAAAGTCAATTCGTAGAACTCAGCGGGTTGTCAGTCACCGGTAAATGAGGTAGAACGAAGTACATGCTGTCAACAAGAAGGGACACACAACATCGACGAATTGGACAGAACATCACAGTCGATAGCTATAACTTTGAAGTAGTAAGGGACTTTGTATACCTTGGATCTGGTATCAGTTCTGATTACAACACTGAGAAGGCAATTGAGTAGTAAGGTCCTAACCTAAATAACTAAGAAGATTTTATATAAGACCTTAATCATCCAAGTCGTACTTTACGACGATTGGATGCTCTTAACAGTCGATGAAGATATCTCCGATCCTTTCGAGAAAAAAATTATTCGTAAGATATTTGATTCCGTTTACGTTGGCTGGTTTTGAAGGAGGAGATTCAACGAAAAACTAATAGTTAAAGAACTGCGCAGTAGTAGTCTGAGATGGCTAGGACATGTAGAGCGAATGGACACCAGCGCTCCGACCCGTAGTCTTCTAATCCATTCCGGAGGGACAATGGAGTAGAGGAATATATCACAAAAGGTGGTGCGAAACATCTGGTTCGAAGAAGTAAAACAAGAGGCACACAGAGCGGTGTTAGCTAGATAAACCATAGCTGCAAGATACCTCTACAACCAGAAGAGAAGGTATGAATATCAGCGCGCTATCGGGAAAAAAGAAAAGTGCTATCGTTCAGAGGTTTTATCACAGTGCCCAGAAGGGTAGAACCGAAGCTTACAGGGATAAACAAGGAAAGCTAGTGTAAGACCACATTAACCATATCATCTGGATGAGGAATTTAAATTGAAATCCAATAAACCTGCTCGAGCTGATGGCCTGACTACCGAGCTATTTAAAGCACTGAGTGATGGTTTGGTAACGAGAACGCATCTGGAAAATATCCTCGATGAAAGAAAGGTGTGCCAGTTCTCAAGAAAAGTGGCCCTATAAATTTTAGAGCGCTACGTATGATCTAATGTATGGTGTGGACAACACCCTGATTAAATCAAATCAGTGCAATTTCAGACTAATACAGTCCAATATCGTTTAACTTTTCACAGGTCTTAATGAATATTCAACATGAAGTGTGTGATCCAAAACTGTTAGCTAAGAAACAGGCTAGCTAGAGAGACTTGTTCAGTTTCAGGTTATAGCTTCACAAGTCCAATATAAAACAAAAGCCTTTGAAGAACTAGCGGAGATGTAATACCGATTCAATTTACTTAACTTAACTGCGCAAACCTAACGATCGGCTGACGTTGATGAATGAGACGAATTGCAATTAGCCTGCATTTGCACAGAATAAAATCTTATTTCACGAACGTAAATAATGATAATGCAATTCTTTGTAAATCTGACGATTTGCATTCGTTCTGCTGCTGCGTGTTACAGATATGTATTAAAAAGAAAAATAAAAACGGTGTCCAATTACCACTGAACTTACTGCTTATTTTAAGAAAGGATTTTGGCAGTTTCTTTGACTTGCTTGGTAAACAATTCGCTATTACATAATTAGGTTATACAACGATGCTTACATGAACATTTGTTTACTCTGCTTAAATGAAAACAACGAATTGAATTAATTTTGACTAGAGATAGAGTACACAGAAGGTAAGTCAGGTAAGCCAATTTGTATTGCATTTGCTATGTCCGCTTATTCGACTGAAAGTGTTAAATAACTCAAAAAAAAAAACTATTACAAACAATTGAAGTAAAATGTATGTACCTTGTTATAATTAGTTAATATTAAAATAATTGTTTTATAAATAAAATGTGAAGATTAAAAAAAGATTTACATTACATTTAAATGAAAACAAATTTGTAAAAATGGTTAAAAATAGTAATTACTTAAGATATCATCTGCAAATGCTTTATATCGACCGACGACTTTCCGCTTCGGCTAAACCAGATGTTGGGCGGTCGGGTAATCTGGGTGACTGCTGTGGTGATGTCGGTGATGATGGTCGAGAAGGTGATGATGGTGGTGTATTACTCCCAGCTGAATGATAGCCATTACATTTTGCAACACCATTAGCTACCTCTTGGGCCTCTTCAGCAATGAGTGATGCGTCCACTATCATTCCATTTTCCAGTTTTGGTTCACTATATTCACTCAAGGAACTCTCAGATGATGATGAGCTTTCACTACTACTACTGGAGCTATCACTTTCGCTATCTTCACTAGATGAATCCATTGGTGTTGCATGTTGTGTTGTCGTTGTAGCTGTTGACAATTGGCGTCGCAGTTCTAAAAAAACAAAAAAGAAATAGATGGAATAGGTTATATATAGAATAATAAGATACATATATATTTGCAATATGAGAAAGAGAAATTTTAACATAATAGCTTGCTTGCTTGCTGTACGTCTTGTTCCTAGACTCCAGAGATACTTACGTATGTATGTATCTAAGAAATGCAGGAAAGCCCCAATAGCAGGAACGTCTTACGTTTCAAATCTTCATCTGCTTGTAATGATGTGAATACTTACATACATATATTATTTATTTAACCTGTCCGAACGCTAAAGTGTGCAAAGAAAATATACGTTTTCAGACCCTAATGATATTGGTTCAATATCGTAGTTGAGATCGGTAGACTACACAGCTTTCGCTCGTTCACCTTGTGAACACGAAATCACATAAAAACTATCAACATTTAAACACATCACTCTGCTATCAGCGGATGTCCTCAAAAAGCATTCGGCAGAGTTACAGCTATCTGTTGTATGTATATATTTATGTAGTACAATTCAGCAGTTAGAAAATAAAAGGGGATACCACAAGGAAATCGATTCATCTCCGTGAAACAATCCCACTTACAAGGGAGTTTAGAATATTAGGAATCATTTTTATGAGTGACCTATTGCAGAGCAGCTAAGTTACGCAATAATGCGTGAAAAATTATACGCTTACAAAAAAGGATTCCCATATAAACACAGAATTTGGAATAACAAAACCTTTGGTTAAAGGAACAACTTCAATATGGCATAACAACCTACATATGTACATATGTGTGGACTGCAAAGAAAAAACTAAGAATTCACTGTAAACCAATGTTACCATTGCAATAAAGGTCATCCTAAACGATGGTTTAAGGGCTAAATAGGTCATAGGGATATAGGTCATTTTGTAAACATAGATAAAACAAAAGTGTCATAAACTTAAATTTAAAGCAGTATCAGATATAAACCATCCTCTACATATGCTAATACAAAATGCACTGACGGAGTACTAGTACTTTCTGGGTACCAGGACACACCGGAATTTTAGACAATGGAGCAGTAGAGATGACAATAAAAGAAGCGGCGAATTTTCTTCTGATGATTGACACACCCACACTAACAATTTCCATCAACTTAGGCAGCAATGGAAGAATTGGAACTTAGTAGGCTTTAGGAAAATAGCACAAGTTTTCTTCAAACCCATCTCCACCATAATATACGCATTTATGGCGAAATCATATTCCGTAACCAGGATCCGAGGCCAACAGCGACCAATTTGGTTGTTCGCAGAAGTTAAGGTTATTCGCGCAAACTGCAGCCGGTTAATCAATGAAGCCTACGAACTATCAAGATTGAAAATCCCAAAAAATCTATCCCTTTATTAGATATTGGACTCTGATTGTGGAGGAACCACACTTCTCATCCAGAAACCATTAAATTCGCCACCTCTCTTAAGATGGAGTTACACATTCAATCCCTTCTCTTTTGCAATCATTTCATTAGAAATGCTATGTTGTCCTGCAATAATCATAATAAAAAAAAAACATATTTCTTAAGAGTTCAAATAATTTCTTAATAATCAAAGTACACGACTAAGTCGTACGCTGTTGTCCCTTTGTGCCCTAAGCTTACAAACTTTTTCATTTAGCATTCAGGATTTGTGACGGAATTATAATAACATTGAACTGAAGTTATCAGCGAGGTTTCACAAAAAAATATATTTTTTAAGGTCTTTAAATACATATTTTATTTAAAATTGGCCTTAAGTGGAGTACCCTTAATTTTGAGTGAAAATTCCGATTATTCCTTGAATTGTGACCATACACACTTCAGATATGAAGTTTGAAAACTCCGTCTGAAGGCGGAGACGTTATGGCTCATTTTCTAATATTTCTATCAAAATCGTCCCACAGATGTTCAATGGGATTATGGTCTGGAGATTGTATAAGTAACTCTCTTCCATCCACTAGTATTTCAGGCTCTACAAATTGTTGAAGCACTTTCTGAATTTCCATTTCATTCTAACGTCGAAATAAAAAGTAATTTACTTAAGAACGATTTCATTGCAAATGGATTTTAGGATATTAGACATATGCAAAGAAATGGCGTACCATATTTTGAAACAGCCACGGCCACTTTACAAAACTATCTAAAATTTAATATTTTGACTTGAATTGAGAAAAAAAGGGTGTAAGACAAAATTCATAGCAATTCAATTCATAAAAAAGAGGGTATACATTATACAGTTTCCTAACTTTCATGAAATGTTATCATTCTCTAAGAGATTTTATCCCCTAACTCTTGGAAATATGTATGTAATTTGTATGTAATTTTACAATTTTTAGTGCAGAAAATACAGAATTAGACCTCGATTGTTGTCTCTGTTTTAATTATGTTTACTGTTTTAAACGTCTTTGACGTACATAATAAAAGAGATTGCTAGGAAAATACCAAATCGCAAATGTAATGGAAAGCTAACAGCTTTGTAAAAATTAGTTGCCTGTATTCAAATAATATTTTAAGCTTTTTCCTGGTTAAGAATTTTGAGTCAAGTTTATAGATATTGTCCAAAACACATATGTACATACATACATAGTACATACATGTGTACTTATGTACTTTCGCACACTGGACGTCCAGTGTAACGCATGCCACCTCTATCTAACGAATGATGAGAATTTTGACTACTCTATATAAGGAAAAGAAACAAGAAAACATGAAATGCATTGATTTTTTTTCTCATACATACGTCTCTGGAGTTTGATTTCTGACGTGAAAATTTGAAATGAGAATTATCAACATCAGTTGTAGCGAAAAAGAGGATGACGACAGAGATGCGCCCATAGTTCAAAAGACCAAACATGACGCAATTGAGAGTTTTAAAAACTGCATTAAATGGGCAGAAGGAAATATTCAGGATTGATCCATAGTATTAGTACTCCGACGATTGCAGAAGTAAGCTGCTCATAAATGGTATGAACAAACAAAAACGTTCAGGCAGGCACGAATAAATTATTTCTTTCCACTCAAAATAAGTTGGATTTTTGTAATCTTCTAGAGTAAATATAATACAGAGTTTTTTAATCATCAGTCGGTGTTCTGTTTTCATTTTTTACTTATTTAGGAACGAACATTTTGGTTTCGATACAACGAATGGGCTGAACATTATATCTTTCGTTATACTGGACGTCCAGTGTATAGCAATTTAAAATACATCTACTTTAAGGCACACCATCACCATACTGACACTACGTACATACATGCATAAATGATTTACACAATCAACCCAACCCTAACAAAATATTACTGAAATCGAAAAATATATTTTTTTTTGTACGTGCATATGTATGTATGTTTGTTTGTATGCAGGTACGTTCACCCTACAGCGAAAAAATTTAAACAAAAACTGAATAGCGAATAAAAAATCGAGTTTATGTGAAAAATGAGTAATGTGAAATGCAATGATTCTCTGTAACTATGGGATACTCGTAAATATTGGCGCAAATGCATAATCAGATAGAACACACTTAAAAAGTATTTAAACACCTAGTTTAGTTAAATAGTTGTTTGCTAATCATAGTTCTCAAAAAGTCTATATTAAGTTAGAGAATCATTTTAAATGTAAAACAAGTCAAACGTGGTTTGAAATAAATAAAATGGACTTTGAATTATTGAGAGCTTTCATTGTTTGAGCAAATTACGTAATACAAGTTACTAAATGTTTTAAGTTATTAACTAAATTAAGTGTTTAGAACAAAATAGAGTGAGACATCTCCAATGGGTCTATTAGCGGCAATAGTTGAGCGAGCAACAATGGTTGTTTCGGAAGTAGCAACTGAGCATCTTTCTCCTTCCCTTCGTAAAAAACACCAGCTGATTTATTCAGTACCTGAGTAGACACAAAGGAATAGGTATATGTACATCTATGGTATCATAATTCACCACTTCTGGTCTACGTGTCTGTATCCTCATATACCTATCAAAATAAAGAAAGTTTTCGGAGAAATTTTCAAATATTACATATTTCAGCAACAAAAATCTTTTTTCAAAACTCAGTCGGTCTCATTGCAGACTGTTGCAATAGGTTTGCAATTTACGGAATATCACTGTAAACAGGTTTAAAGTGTTTACCTTTTTTCGTGTTTTTTCAGCAAAGTGCTCTTAACTGAAGTCGAAAATTCATTGCAAAACGGTGAAGCTAGCACTCTAAGTGACATTTGATAAAAATAATGTTTTATCACTTATTCTGGCTCATTAAACGCATGACTACATTTCTGATTCAGACAGTTTTAAATAACTTTCGTTTTCTATTCGATTGTATTCTACCCTTTTATAACTGAATAAAGCTAACATGTATGATATTTATGATGATTATACGATATACATATGTACATAGGTTTTCAAAAATTTCAAACAAACAGCAAAGCAGAACATTGTTTTTGTGTACTTAGCAAGGAGCACTCTAAATCGACATTTATCGACTGACACAATATGAACTAAATTCTGCATACATATACTTACCATAATTCTCTCTAGTGAGATCGCGAATTTTCTCCTCCAACTGTCGAATCTTGGCTAGGTACTCTGCGGAGATCTTCTGAACATTGAGTTGTTGTTGCCGCTGTGTACCTTGTTCCGAATATCTATCCTCAATCTGCAGGCATTCCTCAATTAGCTCCTGTTTTGTCAATGTATCTAAGCGGTCAACCCGCGCCTTCTCGTACACATTGGCAAACTCCTTGGTCAGAAACTCCTCTTCATCTTCGGGTAAAGAATAGAAGTAGTTATCTTCGGAATCAACAGAAAAACTCGAATCGCGTGTCCTACCAGATGGTGTCAGCAATGCTGATGGCACTTCAGCCAAATGCTCTTCCATTAGAAATTTGTTAGTGTTGTACGGCACCAGCGAACGGCTCCTATTTAACTTCATACGACGTCCGTTGCCAGAATTAGAGTTACTACTACTGCCACCACCACCACCGCCGCCATATCCACCACTCTGACTTCTGCCGTATCGGGGTACTTGGAATTTCCAATTTGTCTTCTTGTACGGTTTAATATTCTTGATCTTCGGCTTGCCTCGTCGATGTTTTCTTTTATTTTTCGAAGCTGGCAGTCCACCAACTGAATTATTTGGGCACGAACTGTTTAACGTACTCATCATTTCATCATGGAGCTCGGCGGAAGTTTCGGCAACTCCATCTGTTGGGAGTGCCACCACATCAATGGCCGCCGTCGACGACGTGAGTTTAGACTCCGTATTTTCTTTCATCGCGGACGACGTGAATTCAGTCGCCATTTGCGATTGCTGCGTATGAGGGGGACTGTTTTTCTCGCCACAAAAAATGTCCATTTCACTTGTTCTATCGTCAATTTTCTGCGACATTTCGATGCAATGTCAGTTCTAAGCACTTCACAAATCACAATTGAACACTTTTTGCAAATTAATTGTTTATAAAATATCGTAAAATACACCAAAATTACTGAGCACGAATGTAAACGATTCAGCTTCTATCGCCATTTTCCAATATTTAATCGTTTCTCTTGTCCGCCACCAGGTTGGTCTGATTCGTTCTTTGATGTTTTTTTTTTGCTTTTCTTTTTCTTCGTTTTTTTTTCTTGCTTGTGCATTGTGTTCTTTTGTGTTTTATTTTCATTCCTTCTCCTTTACTCTGCTTCGTTGATAAGTTGAGCTGCATGAACTTCGCTGCATGATAAAACGGGGAAGTAGTTATTCTATGAGTTTTGTGTAAGGCATGCGTATTCGCTCACACTAGTCGGATTTTATCGGTGCGGTTATCAATAGAATTTTGTTGTCGCGGGAAAGTTTTAACTAAGTAACATAGGCGTGCGGATTTATTTTTATCCTTTTCGATAGGGGGTCACCTTGCACTTTTTGAAATAAGTATGACACATATTTTATTCAGATTTTTCGGTTTGTTATTATTGCAAGAAGGTAGTAGATAACAAAACGCTTAATCTTTTGCCAGTAAATACAAACATAAGCACATAATTTTGATTACATGATGAAATTTTTGTTAAAAATAAATACATCCATACTTTGGGGCAACAGGGAGTTGTATACAGTTTAACTATTCGGGTGTATTGTCATTGACTAGCATGTAAAACTTAGTTTTATGCCGTTCCAAGAGGCAGAATGTTATTTATTAATGAGGCTCGACTGTTCGGAGTGACTATGGGCCTCAACCAAGAAGCCTCTCCAGTTAGCGCGATCCTCAGCTAACTGCCTCTAGCTGTGGACTCCAAGTCGGTTGGAGTCCACACTTGTGAGCGCCACATAAACCGAAAGCGAGTTCTTCCCCTACTGCATTTTCCTTCTGGATTAGATTCAAGGAATTTGAGGACCAGGCGACTGATTCATTATTTTGTCACTAAGACGTTGTCGATGTCGTCAACCCAAACGGAAACGAATATCTTATGTAGTTTTTTTCTCGAAACGACTTAGGAACATCCGCTTTCAAGAGAGTTTATGCTTTAGAAGGAAACGTTGTTCTATAGCCACACTCGGTGCTGAGAGTATGGGAAAACTTTTTCTAAACTCTGTAAAACGGCGAAGAAGCCAAAACTTCGGTCCATCTGAGCAAAATGAAGTGAGAATCGTAATATCCAAGCTTTAATCCAACAAGGCTAAGGGCTTTTGTTTTTAATTTACAATGGGGTGATTAGAGCTGTATATGAGCATAGACATAACAAAGCACTTTGACCTATAATAGATCTTTTGTGCAGACCCCGAGAAGAAGTGTATTAAACATAAATTGAATTCTAACTGAAATCAAATTCCCACAGGATCTTCTGTGTTGGGGATGAGATGATATCGAGTGAGCTGATGAACACTTTATGAAATGTTCTGCTGCTAGCAATGGTGGGACATTCCCACATAATGTTTTCAGCAGTCCTCAAGACATAGTCTGCAAGTGTCAGATTAACTAATGCCAATTTTCTTGAGGTAGTAATTCAAAGAGCAATGGTCAGTATGCCAATACTTTTATTCATTGACATAATCTCTTTCCATCTATTCCTAGAAAATTTAATGAATTTCTTGGCGGGCCTTAGATCAGTTTATGAGTCCTAATATGAGAAATTTTCATAATTTTCCTAGGGATTTAACTCTAGCTTTAGTTAGCTAGTTAGTAATGTACAGAACTGTTCCAGCCACACCTACCCTAGTAAATGGGGTGGGGACCCAGATTAATAAGAGTTAGTTGTATGTACTAAGCTGCAATAGGGTTTGCAGACAATTCCAATCAATTTTGGATTCAATCCTATAAGATTTGAGAGCTTTTCGAGCTACTTGACTGTCTGATCTTTTACCATTCTGCACACTTCTCGATCTTAGATCAACTAAACTTTACACAAGAAAACATGAGTGGAAAAATATTGTCACGCTGGCAGTTCGAAAGTGTGCGGAAATGTAGTATCTTCAATTCCTTCTCCTTCAGAGTAGCGATTTTCAGGTGGAAATTGTTGCTATTACGCTTTGTCTTAAATTAAAGTGTAAGTCGATATTGGTGGAAACTATCAAAATTTTCTTTTGGAGATGGAAGAGTATAGGAATAGAAACACTCTCTTGAGATACCAAAAGCTAAAGATAGAGGAACCTTGCACTCAATGCGTTTGCATAGGGACAATAATTCTGATGCGTGCTTCGTATCTTCCAATCCCGATAAAAGTCAGCAAAAAGTATCACAACGAGTCCGAGACTTTTCCTGAAGCCAGTACCGTCCAATTGTACTTGAACCTGGTATAAAGATAACGCTGGTAACCTCTATTCCATTGTTGGCACCTTATTAGCCACACGTTTCACGCAGATTGCGGAAAGAAATTGTTTATGGGTACTAGATAGTTTTCTTTATCGCTTTAAACTTCGAGAAAGTGGTGATACAAAAATCCCAGAGGAGTTTAATTTTTTAATGTAATTTCTGCACATGTGGAAGAAAACAATACCCAATCCAGTAGACAGGAAAAAATAAATAAAATAATAAAAACGTGCGTCTAGCTCCTGGGGATCATCAGCCACAACTCTCTGCCACCTAGGAAGTACCTATTAAACTGCTTATAACGGAGCCCCCATCTCACTAATTAGTGTATAATTAAAGACACAAGTGGAAAAAGAGAAATCTGGCAACTATTAACATTAACATCGCTGACTCCATAACTCGCATACCATGCTCTAACCTATTTAGACCTACGAGTACGTGGACATAAATTGATTAACATAAATTGAGAATCAGCAAAATTCGGTAGATGCAGGATCTTTCGATAAGGGGTCAAAGAAATTGCAGCGTCTCGTCGACTTAATCTTCTAGGACCATCCATATCCAGCGAAGAACCACATCCTGCACGAAGTCTCTTTGCTCTCAGGCGACTACGATCCGAAAAGAAGTGAAAGATCGACTTCCTAGAGCTGCTGCTTAAAATGTCTTTTGACTAAAGGATCGATCCAATCCATCGCTATTGCCTATCCAGGCTAAGTAGCTAAGAATACAAAACATGACTTCCATTTCAATAATTACTACTTTTAAGGAGGTTTTTGCAAGATTTTAAGGTTTGTATTTTCCTAGAATTTTCCGAAAGCTCTGCTTAACAATCAGCAATTGACTGCAGTACAGCAGCACATTTTAAAAAAAACTGTAGATCTGACAGAAGATCGGGTGAAATCAAAATTTCGTGGTACAACTTATCGCCTCAGGATAAGCTCTTGAATTGGGAAGATCAAGTAACAGTTGATTACTAACCCGTATCACTATCAAGCTATCAAGATGACAGTCAACAATGATCAAATTCCGCGAGACCAATTTCTAGTGTGTCACTCTTCTGTAGACCCTTCATTCGAAAACAAGAAGATCAATAAGACGATTAGTGTTTAAAATGCTGCTAATACCTAATTGGCATGTTTCAAAACAACCATCTTTGTCAGATCACTTACACACTAGATTTGACCTTGGAATCCCGAGTAACTCAATCACCCTTAACATGATTTAACGCACTGGAGTCTATACTTAGAGACTCTTCAAAGAGATTTTAATCCATCCTGTTCGAACATTGACTTCCATCAAATACATACATACTTGCCAAAGAAGCTATAAACTTGCTTTTAAATTACCTCAATTCACCTCAACCTTGATGTGCCATAGGAAAAAATCGTAAAAGGAAAGCTTTTTAACAAAACTAAATGCTTCAATTCTTTCTGTGAGTACAAAAAAGAACTTACGAACTACACTCCTGCTATAATGAAATCGAAAAGATTTACATGGAGTTTATTCTGCGAAAACATTAATAACCTCCTTCACCTGTAATGGCCCTGTTAAAAGATTATAGCAATAGGATCTGTTGCCTTCAAGAATCTGATGGCAGTTTTACTGAAAATAAACAGAGTTACACGCACAGACTCATTTTCCAGACCCTCACTCTTCCTACCTATATATAAACCTCTTCAACATACTCCTAATAGATACATTAGAAGTCTCTCAAGAAGACTATCTCACCTGAGTCAATCAGATTGGCTGTCTCGCCCTATAAAGTATCTAGTAGGTACGGTATTTGTCTGCCTTAGTACAACATGGAATTGATCTAATCATCTATTCCCTGGTCACAATCCTCAGATGCAGTTATGAACTAAATTACATTTCTGTTGCGTGGAGAAACGTTAATGAGGTTTTCATTCCTAAAGCTGGCCTTCCTTCAGGTCACATGTTAGCGATCGTAATGGTAATGTAGAAGATTATTTATCTTCACATCCAAAGTACTGCTTTATAAGAACAATCTCTCAAGGACCTCCAATTTGCTTTTTAAGACTGGTTGATAAGATCAGTGTCAGACAAAGACTTAGCCCTTTACGCTTTTCTCGATATATTCAAGACCTTCGGCAACACCTCGTTCGAATCTATTGAAAAAGTCGCTAACGCAAATGACATAGTTATAATAATCAGGGACAAACGCACATCATCACTAGACGCATGCAAAATGCTTTAACCAAAATCAATGCCTGGTGTCAGTGTAGGCAAGGGTTGAAGGTAAACTCACGGAAACGATCATTGCTCTACTTTAACTCGTGTCCAAATGGTGTTTTCCTTTGACCAAAAATTGGGGCAAAAAATCCGACTTTGTTCCAAAGGTAGTAGACATTTTTGGTCGTTCGTCAAAAACATAAAAAATTGTATCACATACTCCGTCCAAACGCTCCTTCATAATGACATTCCACCTGCCAGCTCTTTAGATAGGACCAATCTGCCCGCAACCCTTTTTGCTGTAAACTCCACACTTCCAGATTGTGCTTTGCCTGCCCTTTTACTTGCACTTACGTCCCGTCTTTCTAGGGCCATATAAACTTTAACAAATCGTGAGCTAATGACATATCTTGAATCTCGAAAACTTCTCAATGACGGATAGTATGGTTTTCGTAGCGGCGTACATACTTGTATAAATGCTAGTGTCCCTCAAGCCTCCGTTTTGCTTTCGACTCTCTTTCTTATAAATGATTTCTTGTCTGCTACTTGTTTCTTGTCTTGGGTTAGAAACCCAATACATTCCTTCGCTGATGACAATACCCTCAGCTTCTCATATTCGTTCCCAGACTTACGTCCCTGCTCTTCGGCCGTGGAACTGGAGTATGTTAAGCTCATTAAATTCCGATCTTGACAGCATATTAAAATGGGGTATAAACAACAGAAGTGGGGGTCGTGGCTCAAGTGGTTAGTGTGTTGGACTACAAAGGGAGGAGTTCGAGATTCAATCCCCAGACAACACCTAAAATTTCTTTCACGGCCCACCTGGAATACTACCAAGCTCTATTTTTCCCTCACATTATACTCCCCAAACATTCAAAACCAACGTTCATCGTTGTCTCCTGTCTTCTCTCGCTAATTTCCCTACCGCCATAAACCCTTGAGCTACCGTGAGTTATAAAAAAAAAAATCATCAGCTTCATCTCTGAATCTTACTTACTTACTTAGGTTGCGCTACCGTTTGGGGTGAACCTGGGCATCAACCAACAAGCCTCGCCAGTCAGCCCGGTTCTTAGCTAACTGCCTCCAGTTGCGCATTCCAAGTCGGTTGAGGTCCCATTCTACTTGTGCGTGCCACCTAAGGCAAGGTCTTCCTTTACTGATTATGGTTCGAAGAGTCTTCCGCCCGGAGCATTTGTGCCTATCCGTTCTACGTGTCCTAACCCTCTCAGACGACTGATGCGCAGTTTTTTGACCAGGTCGCTGTACAGCTCATATAGTTCGTCGTTGAATCTGCTCCTTCAAAGCCCGTCAACGCAAACGGGACTGAATATTTTACGAAGAATTTTTTTCTCAAAACGACCAAGGATATCTTCATCTTCGTTCGATAAAGTCGATGCTGAAGCCCTATAAAGGAGGACTGGGATGATCAATGTCTTATATAGAGTATTCGTAGTTGTTCAAGATAGGGCCTTACTTCTCAGCCCAAAGAAACGCGATTGGCAAGAGTTGCTGAGGTGTTGTTTTCAGAATTGATAGCAGAGCCAAGGTAGTCAAAATTCATCTAGTTAGAATCCCAGAAATTCCAGCAAAGTCTTGAACTTGATCTAGACTCTCCGGGAAAAGTGGGTACTCATATGTTACATAAGTTAGCTCCGCTATCGCTAACTTCACTGGACTTCAGTTATAGCACATCCTCTAGTCGAAAAGCTTCCAGAACAAACTAGGCGAAAGCAGAGTATTAGAAGTGGCTTCATCGAAAGCGGATCTGTCTTATGTTAGTTCAACTAGTTTTTGTATAGCTTGATAGTACCTATAGATCCGTGGTATCACAATGGACTTCTTTTCACCTAAATGTATCTACGAAACGATTTGTATGGACAGTCATCCTAACCTAAACCTAAACTAGTTACACAAAAAAACAAAAAAACAACGACGCTTATCGTATTCACCACAGATTAAGGCTGACTACAAATTGTACGCAATCACATCCACTTAAAGTTATTTTTAACTGCATACCTATTTCATGGATTGAAAAAACATTGTAATTGATATAATCGACTTAATGCCGTCGATTTTATTCGCATGGGCTTCTGGGTCTAGCTCACTGTACGAACAAAAAAACCCGCCAATCATCTTTCCTCTTACTGCACGAAAATATTTTGTTTGGCGTAAATTAGCTTGGAGCTCTACTCGAATGAGACCGGAATAATTAATATAACTAGGCGAACGCAGATAATAATTTTTTTTTTGGTTTGGTTTGCTGTTGTAACCTTGCACTGTATTTCGACAAGCTTATCTCAATGGTCTAACATTTTTCTTATTCTGGTCAAATAAGCTTTATGTTAACTAACTTTTAATTGTTCTTCTTACTCCGTCGGTTAGATGAATATATTTGTCCAAAGGAATATTCACACCTTTAATTAATTCAACTGTAATTTACCTTTTAACATCCCCTTGTCACGGTTCTTTATTTGTTTTCACGTAACAGTTGGACACGTACGTACGTTGACGTGTGACCTTGAGCATATGATAGCAGGCAAATAAATTTCAACCCACAGCTCCTATCAACTACGAGTATATTGACAATAAAAGTAGGTGTGTATCTGCTTCGACCGTCAACCAGCAGATTAAATGCCTTTATCGTTTCAATATTTCTTGCTTGGCCATCAAGATACACGAAAATTGTAATCACGATGGACGTAATCTCCACCGAATGAGTGTGGTGTGAGTCGATGTTTTCATGTTTATTAGCCAAATATGGTTTGATTTCGATTTCGTCATTTTGCACGAACATGGAAGAACTTAGCTTGGTTCATAGAAACTCTGGGGCCCACCACAATCGAATCCGCACGCAAGTCATTCCTCTCTCGCACTCTATGTAGCTGCTCGGAGGGTTTAGATGGGGGAGGAGGCGGCGTTGTACGCCCGGTTTTTATTGTTTATGTAAATCTGACCTACGGTAAAAATTATTACGACAGATTGCGATAGAAACGCTTCGCGGTTTTTTGTTGTTTTCTTTGCTTCTTCTTGTTCGTCGGTTTCTATTTCTGAGTTAATTTGTTTACTTGTGTACATACATATGTACACACATATGTATACCTATACATATATACTTGTGTATAGTTCTCTTTTCGGTCGGTGCTGTGCGTTCCAATAGCTTAGTGAACGGTAATCAAACGAAAGGTGATTAAAAATAAAAATAAAAATAAACTGATAAAAATGTTGTCACTATCAGTGGCAAGAAAAGTCGTCTGTTCTGTCTCAATGTGGAGGCATTGCATTTATGTAGATACTTCAGCCTAGATTCAGGCGACTTTGGAACTTGGCTTGGTGTAATAGGTAGGCAATTAGATGCCGTTTTTTGTTTTATCCCGTGTTAATTGGGTGCCCCATGCTGTGAGCTAACGCAGAAAGGAAAAGTGAAGAGTGTGAGTGGGACATGACCGGTTCTTTAACTTTACGACTCCGATGTCACTGCTGCATTGGGGGATATGCATGTGGGGATATTGCCAATAAAGGGTTCCGGGCAGATTTCGAAAAATTGGCGTATGTAATAATTTTATTGATTGTTAGAACATCTTTCACAACCGACTTAAAGTCTTTAAACGCAAAGTTACAATATGTAGGGTGGGCCATCTGTTGGTTACTTTTTGAATCATGTTATTTTGACACTGACAGCTCTTATGGGCTCAAAAAATTGACAGGAACTCAGTATGTATGTATTATATTTTTGCAGTACGAAATGGTTGAACAACTTTGGGAAATACATATGTATGTATGTATTGCATAGTTACTTCCAAAGTGGATGCTATCTTGCCGAAACACTGCGAATTTTGAAAAGAAATTTCGGTCGAAATAATGCACCAACTGCAGCTGGTGTACGAAAGTTTGTGATGAAAATTCGTGAGACTGTGTTCGTTCCCGGTTTTTGAAGTGGCGGCATTATTTTCCCATTTTACTTCCAAGACAACAATGGAAGAAACGTAACAGTCAATGGAGAGCGCTCCTGAGTCATGATAACCGATTTATTATGGCCACAACTTGAGGATTTGGACTTAGGCGAGCTATGGTTCCAGCAAGATGGGGCTACATGCCACACAAGTCGACCAACAATCGATATCTTGCACACTAAGTTCAATAATCGTGTAATCAGTTGTTTTGGTGATGTTGCTTAGCCGGCACGGAGCTGCGATTTGATGCAGTTGGACTTTTTTTGTGGGATGCCATTAAAGATTGATGCTACGCAAACAATCCAGAGACGATTCATGAAAGAACAGTATTGGTCAAGCTATTCATGAAAAAGGAGCCGATACTCTCGACAATGTATTCAAAAATTGACTTGGCCTATGGATGGCCTACTGGCAAGCCAGCCAAAGCAGTAATTTAAATGAAATAATATTTCATTATATTATTATAAAGAGTAAACTCTGTTCAATAAAGGAATAATCGTTGAAAAATATTAAACACTGTTTTTTGTAGCCTTCTTAAAAGGCCAACCAATAGAAGGCCCTCTCATCTAATTTTCTAATGTCGAGAGGTAAGAAGTTTCACTGTTTTTTTTCGGGTTACGGAACACTCACCTGGAGCACTCAGACGCAACCGGGCAATAGTACTACCAGGAAGCAAAATCCAGTATTTACCATTTTACTGTAATTTCTTCGACTTTCAGAGAAAGCCGAGAATGCACTTCAGCTATGAGTATCAGGACTCACAACATCAGCGGTAGCCATTAGGATAGTATAGATCTCCGCTTGAAAAACATAGGCATGCTTGCCTAACGAGTACTGAAGTTTAGTGTTGTCGGTCTCCAAGAAGGCACCGGCATCGGATCTTGACTAGTTTTGGGGTCATCCGTGAAGATTTGATTAGCCCAGTCCAGACTCAAACTCTGGCTGAGGCCAGTTCTAAGGAAGGTCGACTCCAAATTTCAACAGTAACCGAAGTTCCGGTGTCATTGCATCAGACGGCATATCCATGGAACCAGGATCGTAGGATAAGTATCGCGCAAGGTCACCGAAACTCTAGTGCGGATGATGCCAAAAGCCACCCCGTCTAGCTGGTAGATTGCATTGATAGTACAACCCATGATGAAAGTATCAAGGGGAAGTGATTCAAACAGAGCACCTAGAGTAGAGCCAGGTGCACCCGGGAAAGCTCCCGTGCAGCCAAGACAGGCCGTTCTTTGGATTTTCATGCAAAAGGCAGTCACATACTTACGCAAAAGCCTCCTCCACCAAACAACCGACGCATAAGCTAGAAAAGGTTCTATCATAGCTGAAGAGATCTAGAGAACCCTTTTCGGTGATAAGCCCCATGTCTTGCCAAAAACACCCTTACACTGCCAGAAAACTAAGAGTGCCTTGGATATCTTCGACTTGACATGCTTTGTCCAAAGAAGTTTCTTATTAAGATCACTTGCATATATTTCGCTTTATTGGAGATCTAGATAGTGATGCATTTTAGCACAGGCTAAGTCAGACCGGTCACAATGCTCTTTCTCGTGAAGAGAACAACCTCACTTTTCAAACGATTGACCGAAAGTTCATTCCTAGTGCACCATTCACCAATGATGATAAGGCTATCTGCGCGTTAACAGACAGTCGCTATCCGCGTATGCCTGAGCTTAGACGTTTGAACTATTGAGAGTAAGAGTATGACTCAAATACGATGTTTCATAGAAGTGGAGAAAGAACGCCACAGAACGCAGTCTTACAAAAATTTCCATTGTGGTAGGTATGCATGTTGCATCTTAGATAGAGAGTGGATCCGCAGTGCAGATGTGCGCACATGAATCTCGACTAGTCTCTCCAAGCTTTTCAGCAAGCAGGATGCCTACTTAGCGAGGGCTTAGTCATCTATACCAATTTTTAATATAAAAGCTACGCGAACCGTACGCCAATGTATAGGAATATATGCCAGTACGCCATGAAAATTGTCTCCAGAGTTGGCAGCAACTAGTTTATACCCTGTTGCAACAAACCTGGGCACACTCCATCGGTATCAGGCTATTTGAAGCTACCAAAAGATGCTATGATTGGCTAATACCATCACTAATATCATAAAGGGTAATTTACCGAACAAGCAGACCGGTGGCGTACTTGGCAAGCGCTCTGCTGCTGCCGGGTCCTCCGCAATTGCACAGACAGGGCGTAGTAAGAACGCACACCAGCTGAATAGGTTATTAATGCACAATGCCCGGCGTAAAGGCGATAGTACAAAGCTCAAAATAGTGTAGTTCAGAGGCTGTGACGTAATTTCACTTAGCGTGTGAGACAGGACGCAGCTTGAACAGAACAAGGAAGTATTGGCCGCTGCAGCTGTGAAAAAATCGGAAGCTCAAGAAGGCAAAGAAGATAAGGAATCAAGGTAGGCTTCCACGAGTGGATCCTGGTATTGGCCTATCTCCCGCGTCGACGGAAGTTCCGTCTAATAAGATGAGGCAGCTGATGGCCAGGAATAAATCGCTATTTATTGTGGGTTGCGAGGCTAACGCACACCATTTTTGGGCGACAGTGATACTAACTCTAGAGGTGAGTGTCTTTTTGATTCTATATTATCTACAATGCTCACCATCTGGAACAAGGGCAGCACACCAACTTTCATTAGAATATCTGTTTCGACACCTAATGCGCATTTTGATAACGTCAGTTTGTCAATAGAGAAAGAGGTAGGTCATCTCATCAAATGGAAGTCCTGCGATGGACTATAATGTCCTTCCAGCGAAGATTATAAACAGGATCAGGGAAATTTTAATAAATTGTTTAAGGTTAGGCTAGGTACCTTTATTATGGAGGGAAGTGTAGGTGGTGGAGGGGAGGCAATTACAAGTGCTCTGGAAAGGATAAATGTCGAGCATAGCGTTACCAATTGGCTCTGCAAGATGCTTGTCACGAGAAGTATCAAGTCTACTCTCGGACTTAGTTCAGTAAGGAAATTGGTTACAAGAAGCACTCCACTGCGAGGGATTATCTCTCGCCTTCTTTGTCGTAAACGATATACTTAAAGATCTATGTAACGCAGGTTTAGCGTCACTTCTTATGCGGATAATAATGTGTTTTTAGTTCAGGGATAGTTCTTAGATACATTGAACGAAATGGTGGAATCATCCCTTAACAGGCTCTGAAAATGGGCTGAAAAGTGTTGACTTCACGTCAATCCGGAAAAACAGAACTAATACTCTTTAGCAGGAAATACAAAATACTACCCTGCAAATTGCCTAGGCTGTAGTGGAGCTTTCCCTCTCGGATCGTGCAAGATATATTGGTACGGTACTGGATAGAAAGCTAAACTGGGAACTTAACGTTCAAGAATGAGTCCCTAAGTTTCACAATACCTCCTTATTTGTAAGAGGCCAGCGGGAGAAAAGTGGGGTATTGGCTATAAATCATGATAGTCAGATCCATTCTAACATATGGGACTCTGGTTTGGTGGAAGGCTACAAAATACAAATGTTTGGCGCGTCAGGTCCATGGGACCCAGGGCCTAGCTTCTCACAACCACTCGTGCTGTGCGTGTAATATTTTTCACACGAATGGAAGGGACCTACTGTTTAATGCCGGATCCGAACAGCAGTTTTTTGTTTTGAGAATCTTTTTCATGACAGTTTTACTCTCGGATGTTTGTCAGACGCTCGCAAGAGGTGGGGCCGTGAAAGAAATTTTAGGTGTTGGTTGGGGATTGAACCTGGAACCCCTCGCTCCGTAGTCCAACGCACCAACCACTTGAGCCACGGCGCCCACGGTAGGCTATGGTTAAGAAAAATACACAGGATATATTGACCAGGGTACAAAGAACAGCCTGGATTGCTCTCACTGCTGCTCTACGCACTACGTCCACGTGTTTACTCGAGGCATCACTGAATCCACAAATATAATTACAAGCAGATAACAGTGCCCTTCGCCTCACTAACGCAGGGCTCTTCAAAACTAGGTACATGGGACCTATTTGTAAGGGTTCATTCCATAACATTTCTGACGAAGCGGATGAAAGTCTTGGTACACTCGACTTCAACGCACCCTACGAAGTAATGTACCCTGATAGAGAGGATTGGCAAAAGATAAAAGTTTCGACAAAAAACGAAATTTCAATTTATATGGATGGTTCCAAAACTAGTGAGGGTACGGTGTGAGGCATATATTCGAGAGATATAGACTACGTGCGGCTCTGAGGCTTTCAGACACATGCAGTGTGTTCCAGAGGCAGAGGTTCTGGCCGTACTTAAAGCTGCGGAACTACTTGACATGGGATCAATATCCAACAAGAATATTGCTAGCTACGGTAGATGGCGCTAGAGTCCTACATCGCCAAATCTGAACAAGTCAGGCGATGTCACACAATGCACAGGGCATTATGTTCGCAGAATCGAGTTTATGTTGGGTCCCTGGACACTGTGATATCGAGGGTAACGAAAGTGCCGACGTACTGGCTTAAAAAAAGGAGCAGAGCTCCCGTTAAATGGTATAATTGAAAGCATTAGACCACCAATGGCCGCGGCTTAGAGAATTATTCTCGATAAAATCATCAATATGGCCGACCTAAGCTGGTCAAACTAAGAAGGGCACAGGGTGTCTAAGGCCTTATAGCCTAAGTTAGATCGGGAAAAGCCTAGAGAATTAATAAAACTCAGCAGATCAAGTGAGCAAATACTGAGATGCAGGTATTGTGATGACCTACATACATACATATATGTCGAAGAGGATATTACTCATCAACTCTGTGAATGTC
This sequence comes from Xylota sylvarum, assembly GCA_905220385.1. Taxonomy (NCBI): domain Eukaryota; kingdom Metazoa; phylum Arthropoda; class Insecta; order Diptera; family Syrphidae; genus Xylota; species Xylota sylvarum. Next base: position 62,040,766 of record LR999958.1, on the reverse strand, counting down.
AAGCCATTGCTCCGAGTAGAGTAAAGTCCCTCGGAAGATAAGTTTTTAACAATTTGGAGGAGTTTGGTTCACTGAACAAAATTGAGGACATATTTAGGTTCTATAGGAAAATAAAGTGTATGCTCCCTATTAATTGCGACGGCCCACTTATGACGAAATCATAACCCCTGCTGCTTCTAAGAGGCCTTTTGGGTATTTGATTATTTTTATATAACACTTGTAGGCGCCTGTCTTTAGTATGGTAACAAACTATGCCTCAATAATTGTGGGATAAAATGTAAAAAAGTCTGTTCCGCCAAAAATGATAGATAGAGGACAAAATTGTTAGAATATATCCCATAAGTATGCAATCAAATACTAAATGTGTTTGTCCACATTTCCATGCCATCTATCCTTGATGTACAAGAACTAAGACAAAACAACTTTTAGCCAATCCAAGCACCATTTCATGAAAAGAATAAAATACTTCCCCCTCAAATGTACAAATCAAATTCCAACAACTGCGCTACCCCAGCGCGTATGTTTTCATTTCAGTTTTGTTTGTATTCCACTACCCCTCCGGTAAACAGACCACACCACTCACTCCAACGACCCAACCATCGCGCCTTCACTAAAATGAACAGATACCGCGGCCATTTTAATTGCGTGCTGTCATTTCTCTACGTGACGCGTATTTTCACTTATTTACCGTGTTTATCATTGCATTTAATCAAAAAAAACTCTTGCAAAACATTAATCAAAACCCCCGCCCTTGAATTTATATTGTTTCGTAAAGTAAAAGCCGTCGGAATTGTGAAAAAATCCCTTTGAATATCTCTCGAAACAAGTGAAAATTTTTTTTGCAAGAAAATCTTCCAACAAACCATCCAGTGAATTCAGCGCTATGTTCATCACACCACAGTAGCTCCTAAACAAAACAAAACAACAACAACGCAGCGGAAAAGGGACAAAACTCATCGAGCGTGTAGGTTTCCAAACAAAAGAAAACGTTATAGCATTTTACCAAACTCCTCCAGTGGACTTTGGCTGGATGCGTCAGTGATAGTACGCATTTATTCAATGAATCCCCCAAACAGGTTTTGTTTTATTTTTTTGATTCAATTTTTGTGCATGTGGCAATCAACATCGACAGGTGCTTTGATTGACAAAGGGCGCTGCGAACACTCCCCTAGGACTTTACCCCTAAATGACCTTTCTCAATGACAGTGAACCGTTCGGCTTTGTATGTATCCAGCGGCATTCGGATAATCGTGTTGCAAATTCATAAACTATCGCCGTTGTTTATACTGCCGTTGACAGGGCCTCCGACACCAATTGGCAAGCAACTACGTTGAGAAAAAGAGGCTAATTAGCCAAAACATACGCACAAACAGTGTTTGGCCTGGCAGGCGGCGAATGAAGTGGTAGCTATTGAAATAAACAGAGGCCCCTAGTGAACTGGGAGCTCTCTCAAGTCTCAACACTCATCGGGCTGAATGAATTCGCCTGAGCAGTTCATCCATCTGTCAAAATATTTGACAGTCGACAAGAATTTTTGACAGTTCCGCGTACGATTCCCAGAAAACCTATGCTTTGCTGTAAAGATTTTATTTCTTTTATCTTTTTATTGCAAAATAAACTTATTACGCATAAACTACTTTGTGTTTGGGTCTGTGATCTGCAAATTTCACCATCAGAAAGCGCACCGAGAAAACGTACGTAAAGTTGTAGAGTAGAGCAAACAAATTGAGAATTTTAGGCAAAGAAGAACTGACGAAGACGCCAGGTTGGCCGCAAAGCAGCAGCAGCATCAGAGGCAGGAAACCCCTGCAAAGTTCAAAGGCTTTATTATGTGGCTTTGAGTTGTTTTTTTTTGCTTTTTTTCTATGCTCACGGAGGGAGTAAACAATAGGGAATTATACTAGTGAGTAGGTGGAGGGCGGTGCCCCCGACGCGTTGTTCTAGGAACCCAGCCAGTACTCTAATTTATTCCGCCAGGCAGACAGCAACGCAGAGAGTGCAGAGAACAAGAGGAAAACCTACAAAAAAAAAACAAACAATTCTTGATTTGGATCTGTGTTGGCTTTCTTCCTACGATTTTGTTTTTTTTTTATTACTCACGTCGTATTTGTTGTGTATTTTGTTATGGTTTGCTATGTTTTTATACTTTAGGTCTCACGTAAGCAGTTTTCAGTTTTTTTTTTGCAGTATCTGTTTGAAATTGTGTTTTCGGTCAGAGACAGTGTAGTATTTAGTTGATCGGATCCAATTGGCAACAGAAGTGTCTTTCGTGTTTGTTGTGCTATAAGTGTAATCTTCCATGCAATTTAGGTATATGTATTTATCTTATTGCTCGTCGTCGAGTTAAATGAATTATTAAATAGGTGGGAATGTATCTACACACCTCTTGCGAATTTCTAGGGCAAACGCAATTTGTACCTTCTAATCAGACTTATCCACGGAAATTTGATGTGGAATTGTTACAGATACGCATATCAACAATACTCAGATATTTATTTTCTTTCCAGTTAACCAAGTGACGAGCCTGAAATTAAATATTTAATATCAAATTCCCTAATCCGATCATCGATATAGACTAAGGTGGCCATTCGTTCCGATTGATGGGGACATTCTTCGAAATCAGATCACCATTCCCGGTTTAGTATAGTCCTCGAGAAATAGTTGGAGTTAAAATATATAATTATGTCGCATATGTACATATTTCATAAAAAATGCATTCATCCGGGCAAATTTACTGAAACAGTGGTGATACTAGTAACACGTAGTTTCCTGAAAATTCATATAACATTACACATATGCGTATGTTGAGATCTTCAAGGAGTTGTTTTTCTGTAATAGTATATCATTGTAAAGATAATTCCTTTTAGGTCAATTGCTGATATATGTACATAATGAAAACGATTAACATACTATATTTAACTTAGTGAGCAAAGTCTTTTCGTTGAGTAAGTTACTCACTTACTTAGGTGGCGTTACAGTTCGGGATGAACCTGGGCGTCAACCAACAAGCCTCTCCAGTTAGTCCGGTCCTTAGCTAACTGCCTCCAATTGCGCAATCCAAGTCGGTTGAGGTCCCCTTCTACTTGTGCGCGCCATCTAAGGCGAATTCTTCCTTTACTGCGTTGTCCCTCCGGGATTGATTTGAAGACTCTGCGGACCACTAGTGTCCTTTCGCTGTACATGTCCTAGCCAACATAAACGACTGATGCGCAGTACTAGGTCGATGTCGCTTTACAATTGGTATAATTCGTCGTTGAATCTCCTCCAAAGCCCGTCAACGCAAACGGGACCGAACAATTTTGTCTCTCGAAACGACCAAGGATATCTTCATTTGCTTTCGATAAAGTCCATGTTTCAGCGCCATAAATGAGGACTGGGATGATCTTAGTTGGTCGGTATAGGGCTTTACTATTCAATTGCCTTCTGAGGTGTTGTCAGAATTGATACCAGAGCCAAGTTAGACAAAGTCGCTTACTACCTCAAAGTAGTACCTACTTCCAATTCATGGATGTTGCATGGGCTTTCTCGTTCCCAACTTATATGTACATGCATATGTTCATACATATGTACTTGGTTTTGGCCTAACTTACCGCGAAACCCATTTTGGCAGCTTCCGTTTCAATACTAACGGACACATCGGTGAGAGATTTCTGCTAATTAGTTGCACAGACTTTTGAAAGATTGTGCCTTCGGTGTTGGTTTGTAAGTTTCGCATAATTCTTTCAAGTACGATGTTAAAGAAGTCATGACCGTGCGTCACCTTGTCTAAATCCTTTTTTAACATCAAAAGTCTAGGTGAGATCGTTGCCGATCTTGATGAAGCAGCGAGAATTCTCCATCGTCATTCTGCACAATCTGACGAGTTTGGCAGGGATGCCAAAACTGGACATGGTTCTGTATAGCTCGTCTCACCGAAGTGTGAAGATTTGATCGATTGTGGACTTTCCTGGTCTGAAACCACACTGATAGGGGCCAGTCAAGTTGTTGACGAAGAGTTTCAGTCGTTCACACAATATGGCAGATAGAATCTTGTACGCGATGTTGAGGAGATTGATACCTCTATAATTGGCGCAAATTGAGAGGATCTCCTTTCTTGTGGATCGGTCCAACGGTGCTGAGATTCCATTCATCAGGCATACACACAAATTCTTAGAAATGAGTTGGTGTATGCTCTCTATCCGATTCATTTTCGTCGTCAGGTTCAGCAGTCTTGTTGGATGTACACTTGTATGTTACTATCCTCATTTTGTTCTGTTCAGATGGACGGGTCCGGATTGTCATAAGACGTTCGGTCACGTGTCGAAAGTTCAAGACTTTTTGCCTAAGTCTGCAGAGTATAATTTATCCGAACGAGCACTGCTTCTGCTTCCTGTAGCAATCACCATAGCACAAATCACAGTTCTTCATCCTTCTTTTGCCTGGGCCATCGCATCGCACTTCCTGGATGGCGGTGATGTCTGCATTATAGCAGTCTAGAGTCTGCTGCATGCGGGCGGATAAGGGTAAGCACATTCCAAGTGCAGATTCGAAGGTTGTCCTTGTGTCGTTTGCTGGAATCGTCAATCATCCATATCCGTGACTTGTTGCTTCATAACTACATATTTTGTTTTACCATGATAAAGAAGTTACCCCTTCGGTCCTAGACTTCAAATATGTAAAAGCAGTTCATATAACTGGTAGACACCATATAGGGAATTCGTATGCTGCCGCTTGAACCAAAAGGAAGTGAATTAGTGAGAAAACCCTCCTCACCCTCTTTACCAAACACAGCCTTCCAAAGGGGTTAGTTATCCAATCTCCAGTTGAGGTACTAGGCATCTAGCAGCCAAAAACGTGGAGGCGTATAGTAGCGATACAGTAGGCTTACAGATATTATTTAGACACAACTGGACTAGAAAAGACAGTATAGAGAGTAATTGCTATGCGAATGACAATGCTATTACAGGTCAGGTGAACACCGGGACGCACTCATTGAAAGCCTTTAATATGCTCTTCTGTTTACCAGATGGCACTCCAAATGCGGATAGGGAGCAGACCTTCACAAAACCAAACTTGCTCTCTTCACGAGCAAAAATTAAGTTTTCCTTATAGACCCTCCCACGATTAATGGCACCAGCCTCTCCTTTACAGAAAATGCTAAATTCTTGTGTCTTTTATTTTGGATAGGACGCTAAATCGGAAAGCCTTAAACCGGAAAGTCAGTTATCTAGAATGCGCAAGAAAAGCAAATATAGCTCTTTATTCCTTTATTGCTGGGGTATGCAAGCTCGAATCATACGTTGTACGGGTCCATGATTGTTTGGTGGCCAGTTCTTGATAAAGAATCAGACATCATGTTTCATTTGGTGGCCTTTGATATACATATGTATGTACATATTGTACGCAGCAAACAGATGGCTGCCAGTCTTCTTGCAGTAGTCCTGTTATCACGTGCTCATTCCTCGATCCTCAATCTATTTAACTTTAGCCATAAAAAAGTCGACTACACCCCGTCGAAACTGAAATTTGACTGTAATATCCGAACCAGCATCCCTGCCTGCAGTGATAGAGGTAATGATCCTATGATAGTTCAGTTCACTTCTACATGGACGACTCCAAGAGCGAAGACGGAGTTGGTTTCCGCTTCCCAGATCACTGTAGCATTTTTCAGGGGGAAATCATGGTGATCAAGGAAGCCTTGTCCTGGTTGAAATCTAATGCAATAAGTCAGAGACATTAGCTGTTTCACTGACAGTAGAGCTCTAATTAAGTCCCTCGGATCGTGCTCTTTTACGTCAAATTCGGCCTTGTACTGTGGTCGCTTTGTCATCTCATGGAGATGACGGAATTATTCAGCATTCACATTAGCTGGGTGGCGGGAGATACACACATTTCGGAGAACTGAAAGGTCGACGAACTTGCCAGGGAGGGTACTAAAATTTATGTCTAAATGCTAAAACTTAGGTATGTCGTTACTGAAGCACGATTTCATCAGGACCAACCACAGATGGGAAAATGGCTCGACGTGTCATACTTGCAATGTATATCATGGATCAGAAACGTATAGCCGGGCTGGTTATGATAAAACGATCACAGATCAGCTACGTAATTGGTATCATTATGGTATAGATAGCGCCCCTTTTTATATGATTTCTACAGGAACTGCAGGGACAAATGGAGGAGGAAACTATCCACTACCTTCTATGCACCTTACTTACTTACTTAGGTGGCGCTACAGTTCGGGGTGAACCTGGGCCTCAACTAACAAGCCTCTCCAGTTAGCTCGGTCCTTAGCTAACTGCCTCCAGTTGCGCACTCCAAGCTTGTTCAGGTCCCCTTCAACTTGTGCGCGCCACCTAAGGCGAGGTCTTCCTCTGCTGCGTTGCCCCTCCGGGTGTGATTCGAAGACTCTTCGGGCCGGAGCACTGGTGTCCATTCGCTCTACATGTCCTAGCCATCTCAAACGACTAATGCGCAGTTTTTTGACTAGGTCGATGTCGCTGTACAGCTCGTATAGTTCGTCGTTGAATCTTCTCCTCCAAAGCCCGTCAACGCAAACGGGACCGAATATTTTGCGAAGAATTTTTCTCTCGAAACGACCGAGGATATCTTCATCCGCTTTTGATAAAGTCCAAGCTTCAGCGCCATAAAGCAGGACTGGGATGATCAAGGTCTTATATAGAGTCTCCTTAGTTGTTCGGGATAGGGCCTTACTACTCAATTGCCTTCTCAGCCCAAAGAAACAGCGATTGGCAAGAGTTATTCTTCGTTTTATTTCTGCTGAGGTGTTATTTTCAGAATTGATAGCAGAGCCGAGGTAGACAAAGTCCCTTACTACCTCAAAGTTATAGCTGTCGATTGTGACGTTCTGTCCAATTCGTCGATGTTGCGTGTCCCTTTTGGTTGACAGCATATACTTGGTTTTGCCCTCGTTTACCGTTAAACCCATTTTGGCCGCTTCTGTTTCAATACTAGCGAACGCACCGGTGACAGCCCGCTGTGTTCTTCCAATAATGTCAATATCGTCGGCATACGCTAGTAGTTGCACAGACTTTTGAAAGATTGTGCCTCCAGTGTTGGCTTGTGAGTTTCGCACAATTCTTTCAAGAACGATGTTAAAAAAATCACATGACAGCGCATCACCTTGTCTAAAACCTTTTTTGACATCAAAGGTCTCGGTGAGATCGTTACCGACCTTGATGGAGCAGCGAGAATTCTCCATCGTCATTCTGCACAATCTGACGAGTTTGGCAGGGATGCCAAAACTAGACATGGCTCTGTATAACTCGTCTCTATAAATGCTGTCATATGCGGCCTTGAAATCGATAAAAAGATGGTGGGTATCGATTTGGACTTCTTGGGTTTTTTCCAGGATCTGTCGAAGTGTGAAGATTTGATCGATTGTGGACTTTCCTGGTCTGAAACCACACTGATAGGGCCCAATCAGGTTGTTGACGAAGGGTTTCAGACGTTCACACAATATGGCAGATAGGATCTTATACGCGATGTTGAGGAGACTGATACCTCTGTAATTGGCGCAATTGAGGGGATCTCCTTTCTTGTGGATTGGGCAAACGGTGCTGAGATTCCATTCATCAGGCATACACTCATCTGACCAAATTTTAGAAATGAGTTGGTGTATGCTCTCTACCAGGTCATTTCCAGCTGCTTTGAATAGCTCGGCTGGTAATCCGTCAGGTCCAGCAGCCTTGTTGGACTTAAGTTTGGATATTGCTATCCTTACTTCGTTTTGGTCAGGTGGACGGAAGTTTTGGCTATCATCGTCTATGTTGAATGGTTCATTCTGCCTGACAGCGGGATGTTGGTCTTCGTCGCCGTTATACAGTCTGCAGAAGAAGTTTTTCCATATTCTCAGCACCGACTGTGACTCTACTACGAGGTTTCCTTCTTCATCTCTACAGGCTTCTGTACGGGTCTTGTTGGCCTGACACGTTCTTTTTACCTGTTGGTAAAACTTCCGTACATTATTCCTGGAGTATAATCTCTCAATATCTTCGATCGCGCGCTTCTCGTGCTCTTTTTTCTTCTTTCGTAGAAGCCGATGTTCTTCCCGTCTCTTCTGCTCGTAGAGCTCACGAGCAGCTCTCGTCCTTTTTTGCAGCGCCGCTTTGTATGCTTGCTGTTTAGCTGCATGTGCTTGCCGGCACTCATCGTCAAACCAGGGGTTTCTAGGTGATGGTCGGGTGAAACCCAGCACATCAGTTGCGGCACTTCTGATGGCTTGTTGGCAGCGTTGCCACTGGTCTTCGGCGCTTGATGCTGGCGGCATAGGAGTAGTTGAGAGGTTTCGGGATACGCGTTCGGTGAAGGTTCTGGCGATCTCTTGCGATTGCAGCTTTTCGACGTCAAATCTTCTCACAGTAGTTCTTCTTAGTTGTGGCGTTTGGGATATCCGCATTCGTACCTTGGCTGCAACAAGGAAATGATCCGAGTCCATGTTGGCTGCTCGGAAGGTTCGGACATCCAGAATACTGGAGGCATGCCTTGCGTCGATCGCAATGTGGTCAATTTGATTGACCGTTTGATGATCAGGAGATCGCCATGTCCCCTTGTGGATATTGAGATGAGGAAACCGTGTGCTTGCTATACTGACATTTCGCCCCGCCGCAAAGTCAATAAGCCTAAGTCCGTTGCCAGACGTGGTGTCGTGTAGGCTGTGCTTTCCAATCGTCCTACCAAAGATGTCCTCCTTTCCTATCTTGGCGTTAAAATCGCCTAGGACGATTTTAACGTCATACTTAGGACATTGCTCATATGTTTTGTCGAGGAGCTCGTAGAAACTTTCTTTGGTGGCGTCATCCTTGTCCTCTGTGGGGGCATGAGCGCATATTAGGCTTATGTTCGCGAATTTAGCCTTGATGCGGATTGTCATAAGACGCTCGCTCACGTGTCGAAAGCTCAAGACTTCTTGCCTAAGTCTGCCGCGTATGACGAACCCACATCCAAATAAGCGCTGTTTCTGTTCCCTATAGCAATCACCGTAGTATACGTCACAGTTTTTCATACTCTTTTTGCCCGGGCCATCCCATCGCACTTCCTGGATGGCGGTGATATCTGCGTTGTAGCAGTCTAGGGCCTCTGCTAATTGTTCGGCTGCACGCGGCCTGTTAAGGGTCCGAACATTCCACGTGCAGATCCGAAGATCGTTGTCCTTATTTCGTTTGCTGGGGTCGTCAACAGTGGGATCATCCTTATCCGAGGCTTGTCGTTGTGTCGTAACTATTGCCTTTTTTACGTGGTAGGGAAGTTACCCCGACGCACAACCCCCAACCTGGAGGACCAGTTCCTTTTTTTACCCCTAGGACAAGGGGCCGGATATTCCGGAGTCAGTACCCCGCTTCGGGGATCTGAGCGCTGCCGTTGGCCCATTAAGGGTTCATCCGCCACCAACTCTATTCCAACACCCTGACTCAGTATTGAAAATCCCTATAGACCTGGAATTCGAATATGTCGAAGCAGCTCATATAGGGATAACACTAATAGTTCGACCTAACTGGAACTGGTTGACGCCACCGTTGATTCCATCTAGGGAATTCGTCCGCCGCCGCCTGAAGCAAGAGAAGGTGCCTTAGTGAGAAGACACTCCTCCCCCCTCTCTCGTTCGCTGCCACCAACAACCTTCCAAAGGGGTTGGTTACCCAATCTCCAGTTGAGGTACTAGGCACCCAGCAGCCACCATCGTGGAGGTGTAGAGTAGGAGTTGATAGTGAGAGGCTAAAGCGAGAACGCTTGTGTTCCCATATGTTCCGCATCACTACCCTTTGACTTCTATGCACCTATGCACATCAAAATTGGACGAATCTAAGTGTGAATCGAAAGGATCTTACTTACTTATGTGTGGCTAAAGTCTGGAACCTAAACCAATAAGCCTATTCAGTCTGTTCGATCATCAACCCGCTGCTTCCAGTGTTGCACAATAAGTTGGTTGAGGACGATTTGATCGCGCCACCTTGTGCGAGGTCTTTCCCAACTGCGTCGTCCATCTGAAGTGGATTCGAAGACTCCGGGCTGAAGCATTGCTCTACATCATAATTGTTGTGTTTGAATTCTTCTGACTACATGTTTTGCTATTCAATTATGTTCTTAGCCCAAAGAAACAATGATTAACGAGTTAACCTTCATTTGATCTGAATGCTGGTGTCAGCTATTTTAACATCTCGGTGAGGTCCATCGTCATAGTGCACCACCGGACGAGTTTAGCAGGGATTCCAAAAGAAGACATGCATCTATATTGCTTATATCTATAGGTGCTGTCATAGGCGGACTTAAAATCTATAAAAAATAATGAGAATCGATTTGAAATTCCTGGGTTTTTTCCAAGATCTCCCGTAGATCTCTTGATCACTACCCAATGTAATCGTGATACTCGGCACGATCCCAACATCTACTTCTCTCACATCAACAACAACCATCGTTCTTGTATCTACTCGTTCAAATGTTGATACAATCATTACGCGCGATGACATTCAGCGCGCAACTGAAGAATTGTCTCAATCCATGCATCACATGCCCTTGTGATGTACATATCTATTTGGAGTTATCGTTAAAATTGACAGTGTTTTTTCCTCTTCCCTTGGCGTTCCCTATTTCCCTTCGATACTGTTGCTTAACGTATCCTGTGGGGTAACCTTAGTATGTATTAAAGCCACACAGTTTCCTCACTCTCAATCGGTCTATCCATTTAATCTTGGTGCTATCAACTTAATAAACGTGCCGAATGATTATTAATGTTATTTTAATTGTTCATCTTATAAACGGTTCAATTAATTTTAATTGTGCTGCTTTTGACCTTCAAATTGTATACATGTTCACAAGTAATCAATTACGAATATATGCCGTAGCATGCGGAAATCCCAATAACGTCGTTTCCCCCCAAACTTAAAGAAAGTTTGCAATATTTTTTTAACAGTACGCTGAACTTTCTATTTTTTTTTCATGACAAAACTTATATGTTTACTTGTTGCTTATCTCTCGACGATACCACTTAGTCAACTGGCAGTTAGTCATACGATAAACGATAGTATCATGAAATACAAGTTGTTCATAACCATAAGGTTTAATATAAAACATTTTCATTTCAGGACAGAGTGATAAAGAAAAATTCATTTGTAATTTGGACATGTCATGTCAGCAAGCACCCAGACTTACTGAAGATCCGTATGTGTTTACGGAAACAGTGCCAACAACGCCAGTTTTATTCAATCCTCAGGTGGGTTATTTTTTTCTTTTCCCATTAGTTGTTTTTTAAATTACTTTATTTGCATTGTAGAAATCGAGACATCAACAACAGCCCAAGCCAGTCACGCAACCACTACAACAAACCCAAACGAGTATACACGATACGGCCAATGCCAACGTAACGCAACAATTTTTCGGCGGTCGTTTTAACGGTACAACAACTGCGATAGAAACACCATCGGCGTCCATAACGCAACAGCAGCAAATTATCAATGGCATGCATAAGAATGTCATCTCGATAACAACGATTAGTAACGGTAATAGTAATCTGGCTGTTCCCATTAAATTGGCGCAACAAACTCAACATTCTCATCCGAAAATCGTGACAACAGCTGCTGTGACTGTAACATCAACTGCTGCTACATCCTGCGGTACGTTGCCAACACAAGTAATCTCATGGAATCAAACGCCGACTTCAGCGTCTCCACCCACCCAAAATTATTTACAGCAACAGCAACAGCAACAACAGCAGCAGCAGCAACATCACCACCAACAACAACAACAGCAGTCATTTTTTACATTGACAAGCAACTGTAGCAGTAATGTGCAGAGTGTACCATGTGGGTCACCTCTGCTACCACCGTCGAACTTTCACCAAAACACTTTAGCACAGCACATTCAGAAAGTTGGATCGTCATCGACGAACACTAACTCCACACCGACGCCAGTGCCTTGGTCGAGACCACAGTCACAGCAACAGCATCAACAACAACAACAATACTCAAAAGTTTCAGTCTACCCTCATAATCCAGGAACAACTACAGCCAACCTAAATCGTGAAAGTGTAGCGCCGTGTGGTACGGCGTCTTCATCGTCACCTTCTTCGTTCTCATCAGATTCATCACTTGCAACAGTGAAACTAAATCATTCCGATTTAAATGAAATTCCAGTTAGTGTTATCTATCGAACAACGCCTATTAAAAGTGAACCAGGAACAAGTCCCGGGAGTTCTTTTGGAGAACGTTCCATCGATGTGAATGCTACTTCGGTGCTGAATGCTAATCTCGATTTTAGCGAGAAAAATGTCGTATTCGCCACGCCTGCCAAAAGAGACTCCAGAGTTTTATCGTCTTCCGCTAGAAAATCGCTCAAGGGTGCTGGGGCACCCGGCAAAGCGAAACGCTCACACAGTCAAACAACCCACCATGAAGCTTTACAAAGAATATCATCGATCACCCATCATCAATCAACATCTTCATTGCCAGCATCATTATCATCATCGATACGGCGAAGGTATAAGGTTCGACGAAGTAGTGGGGAATGGCATGCTCCCGATACATATATATTTGACAGTGTGTCACCGCTCACGTCGCTGACCGAGCGTCGACAGCGCTCGGCAGAAAAATGTGATAGTTCTATAGCATCGGCGAGAGCATCCTGTGTACAACAGCACTGGTTGGGCGTGTACGATTTGAAAGATTCTACAGACATATCAGCGCGTGCACCTAATATCGGACGAGAGGAGCGTATCGAAAGGCATAAAGCTTTGCTGCGACGTCAAGCGGTTCAATTGATTTCATCACAGGAGTTCTTGAAACCGACATCAGCAAGAAGTCGGCTCATTCTCACTTCGAAATTCTTGCACAAGCTCAAGAGTCATGAAGATGGGTAAGTCTGTTACTTGTTAATGTTTTATACTTTTGCTTGGGCTTTTGGATCAGAGCATATATTCCATTCAAACGAATGTATGACAATTATACTCTCGTATTTTGGTCAGACCTCCAAGGTGTGCCCGTGAAAATTTTTACTTGCACCTATACCTATAGGGCAAGTATTGGTTTCGTGAACAATTTCGAACTCGAGATTTTAATCAAACTTGACATTACTATGATGGAGAAGTCCAAAAAAGTGGGTCCGCCAATTCCGTCTGTCTGTCTGTCGGTCTGTCGGTCTGTCTGTCTATTCAACTGCAGCCTAAACGGCTGGACGGATTTGCTTCAAACTACATATCTGGGGTCTGTGGGATAATCCCTACAGGCGAAATTGAAATTTTCATTCTAACCTCAAAATTATGGGTACTTTACTTAAGGTCGATTTCACTAAAAATGGATTTTCTCGAAAACGGCTCTTACGATTTTGATAAAATTTCATATGTGAGTTAGTTTGGGCATGTGCTATTGGATGGCATACAACGTTTTTCGCGAAAAAAATGCGTATAACGGTAATTTTACAAAATGACTGTTTCTCGTCTATTTCTTCAGCGATTGGGCTTAAAATCAATATCTGGGGTGGGTATAATAAATGCAAAAATATGACAAACCAAGTTTTGGAACTGCCACGCCTACTTTAAAAAAATTTTACTTTTTCAAAATTTTTACTAGAAATCAAAAAAAAAAATTGTTAAAACATAATTCATAGGCTTTGAAAATCTCTATAGTTCACCAACATCACACATATATGGCCACTTCCACTTTTTGATAGCGTTTTTACAAAAAATCTTGAATTTCAGTGCTTAAACGGTTGTAAACTTATAGCATTAAGGTGCAAGTACGTACGACCCAGTCGTGCACTTTATGTTTTAGTCTTTTCTGAAATTCGAATGGTGGACTCCATTCTTGGAAGTCGGCCAACAAGTGCTGATGTTGTTGCATTATTTTGAACCAAAATTATATATGTCTGAAGCTCATTAGCTATTGTTCCGAAACGCACAGGATACTTAGGATCTCTCCTTTCACGTTGGTTTCTTTGACTTGAATATTTCCTCGAATATTCTAATCAAACCTTAGCTCTCCTGCTGTCATGCGAAGCATCTATGTACATTTCAACTGCCGTAAATTTACTCTCATCCTTTTTGTACATTGTCCAACATTGTGAACCGTATGTGAGTGCTGGGCACACAACTGCAGGGTAGACCCTTCCCTGCAGCTTAGGGGACAATTGTTGTTTGCAAAAGATTATGCTTATGCGATGATTGATGTCGTTATCGTAAGTTGCTTCGATAGGACGGTAATAAAGAGAAAAGTAGTTCCCTGGTGTCCATATATATTTGGTTTTGGTACAACTAGGTTTTACTGTCTCGTGCAGGTCCATGATCATCCGCACATTGGTTTCTGGAATATCTATTTGTATATTGGTATTGGTTTTCATTGTTATCATTGTTAATGAATTTTAGTGAACAAAACTCTTTAGCATTTCTTCTCTGTGCGGCTATTTTGAAGACGATTCCTTGTTCATATTGACTTATCACAGCTCCTTGATAGCCTGATTTGTATCCGCAGTCCAAGAAGACATTTCTTTCAGCTCCCGGTGCAAGCCCTTCGTACTCGCTGCTTGAGTTGGGCGTACTGCTTCGCTTTTCTCTTCTAATGTCCATATTCCGTTCCTCTCTACTGCTGGTGTTGGTGCAAGTAGCCTACAGATATCTTCAGAAAGCTACGTGCTCTTATTTTCTTGCAATATTAAGCTCCAGAGGTGAAAACATTTACAAAATTTCAATGTACTTGGATGGTTGATGGTTTTAGAACTCTAATTGTTTCAAGGTGGTGGTCTAATTCGGACATGAGCGAGCTTCTAAAATGTTGATTATCGCAATATGATCGTTCAGGATTCGCTTTCCGAGGCCTTGTTAGGTCATCAAATGTCGGAGCCTTCGATTGTCGATGCCTACTTGGGCATCACTTGGTCTCCCATCACCATAGGTAGATAGGTACACAGGTAAGGTAGGGTTATGAGTTTTTTATAAGACACTAAGCGCCATAGTGTGTCTATCGTAATAATCCACCTAAATCTAAACAATCCCTACCGTGCATTAGATCTCCCTATAAAATTTCATTATCCAAAAAATTTGGTTCGCCGACCTAACTTCCTCTAAGTTCTCAAAGAAGTACTTTCCTAGGGTTTAAGTCTACTCCGAGCTATGGCTTGGCATTCACAGAGTAGATGTCTGATGTCCTCCGAAACGTGAAGGTCACTGCAGCAGCTGCATATAATATAAGCATTGACATTCCTAATCTCATGGCATGCCTCCTCAGAAGGCAATGACCAGACAGAATCCGATCACGATATCAATGTCTCCGATCGGTCTTGCATTGACATTCCTTACTGTAATAGTTCTAAATCTGTTTGACGGAATTATTTCGCCACGGGACATGGGACACTGTAGGCCTTTTTTTGAGCATCAAGTCCATTTCGTATTCCTGATAGCCGTCGGGCTTTCCAGAGTAGAGTTACAGTACTACTACTTACAGACGTGAATTCTTTGGTTGCAACTACCTCATCTCACTCAGTCTCAAAAAGTCAAGTTTATAGCGAATAAAGTTATGTTCCAATTGATGGTATCTAGAGTAGGTCTTCGCTGGCCAAATTGCTATCCGTGTCGAGAAGCGTGCTGACATTTCAAAAACCAAGACTTTCTACAGTCCCCACTCTTATTACTATACTAAAGTTTTTTTTTTTGTATTTCCAGTGTACCGGCGAAAAAATGCTGTGTTCCATCATGCACGAATAATGCGCTAGCATTAACGGCCCAATGCTATATACACATAACGCGCAATTCAGACCAACAATTGTTCCTACCTTGTACGGCGAAATTCGCCGACAATACACAGTGTCGCATTCCAGTGTTCGATATCTCACACGAGCTCCCGTTGTGTCGAGAGCATGGTTGGAAACGCGATAACTACAATCGAATTGTTCAGGAGCAAAGGCCAAAGGCGAAAGTCACACGAAAACGTACAAAATCAATTGTGATGTGCGGCCGCCCACCAAAGCGTAGCAAGAAAAAACGAAAAGGAAGCACTTCATCATTGGAATCGATAGGTAGTAGCAGTACTACAAATATTTCCACACCAACGGGATCGGCTGTATTGGGTCCGCCAATTTTAGCGTCGAATTGTATCGGTGACAACATTAATATCGACGATGGAAATGCTTCATTAGATATGATTGAAGGAGGTTATACACTGAGGATGAATGAGATTACTCAGGCTGTTTCACAGGCTAATATGTCATCAATAAATGCGCTACCCACCATGCATGTTATGAATATAATGAGACATCATTCACAGGAGGATCTGCTCACACAGGATATGCTTAGCATATGCGAAAATAGTTCCGTGTACGCCAGTTCAGAAGATACAGGAGTGGGTGGATTGAGTGAAAGTGAATTGATGGTCGGAACGCAAGATGCTGGTAAGTCATTTAGTCTATTAAGGCTCGCTAACGATATTGATGAATGTTTTTTTTTTTCTTTTAATAATTGCAGAGGAGATACCGCTGGGGGATACACGTCTCTTGGAAGAGCATGATTTAACTAATGTTTTAAATAATTTGCCAGTAGATGCTTTCAATGAATTGTTTACAGCAGGTAAGTTCAGAACTAAGGGTGATAATATATTTTTGGCTGATTGATGAACTAAATAAGATACAAATGTAACAAACGCAAAAGTACAGCTTAAACAGCCCCATGCGGCCATTCAGTTAATCAGTTAAAACTGTCTAAATTTTTGGGCAGTTATCATTTAGTATAGGTAGTTAAATCTACGTGTTCGTACTCACCAGACTGTGAAGAGAAGTCTGCCTGGGAGTTGTAGGTACCATGCGCTTTATTTCTGGCGATACTTTGAAAATCTGCTTGGTTTATTGCAGGCAATAAAATCAATGACATGACATTCTGCATAGAACACTATTTCCTATGATCGTAGTCCTCGCAGCACTACCGTCAAGCATTTCATCCGAAGCGAAGCATTTCATCTGAAGCGGGGTTTATGTATATGCCTGTAGTTTTTTTTGTCATGACCGCACTTCTTACTGGTTACAGTTTCGCTATTTACGTTTCAGCTTTCCTGTTGATCCTTTCCATTCGTAACGTGGGTATCTGTTTCTGTTTCTTCCATGGTTTTTGTGCAGCTTGCGCATTGGGGATTATCCCCGTGTCCGATCTTCATGTTGTCGGTTTCTCAACGTATCGATGTTGGGTGAGATTGTGTGACCGTCTGCGTCTGTTTTTGTCGAGATTTTAAATTTTGTGGCCACTAATCAGATTTGTCCATACATTCCAATATAGTATGTATGGTATTCGTTGGCGAAAAGTTAGCTTTGCCAATATGGTAACAGCAGGCTTCAGCAGCAAACTTTTTTGGTGTTCCCTGAGATTCTTACTTATAATTGTCGTACATTAAGTTCCACAATAAAAGACCTAGCTCGAAGCTAATGCTCTGGTTCATTGCAACGTTCGATAAACTATCTTTTTTACTTATGGATGGAGGATGGCGTTCTTCAGGTATCTTCACGTAACTCTAAAAGTTTGTTGAATCTCTTCTTGATTACTTTGCCGACTGCAGCGTTGGTGTTGTCTTCCACGCTGGCATTGCGCGCGTAGTCTTGCGATTTATTCGCTCCACTAAGATTTATTCGCTTAAGCAGATTCACGAGCGTAAACAGCTTAAAGCTCACATTACAGCAGATAGGGGTGATCTAGAATCCCAATATCGCATGAAAATATGAGAAGTAAATGCAAAGTAGCGTGCGACGCTTAATGCCCAATTTTTTTTAACCTAGTCAGCCTTATGTGACTGTGCTGTTCTCTTGTTCTGATGTTGTTTTCTTTACGAGAATGAGGATTTGGACTGGTCTTGCTCAGCCAGTGCTAAATGGCTTTACTATCCAGACCTCCGATGAGGCCTGATATCTGGGACTGATCCTGAATAAAATATTCTTTGTGCAAAGCATGTCATGTCGCAGTTTCTTTGCAGTATACTTTTAATCAGGCATGTGTTTTATTACCAAAAAGGGTTATACGGCTATACGAAGGGGGCTTTCGCGTAAGTGTATGACTGCCTTCTGGACTACATTTCAAAGAACGGCCTGTCTCGACTGCAAGGCTCTGCTACAGATGCTCTGATTGATTTATCTCCTTGGTACTTATGAACCATAATATGGTTGTACTAACAATCTACCGTCTTAGGCAGAGTGGTTTTTGGTATCATCCGCAGTAGATTTTTGATGACCTTGCGCGACATTTTACGACACTGGTTGTATGGATACGGTCGGTTAGCGATGAGCTTTGTTAAGCAAGGCTCAGAGGATGATTTCTTAGGACGTGAACCTGCTTTTGGAGTTCCATTGACTCCATTGACCATTGGGTTACTTACGAACACAATTATGTTTGGCACGGCTATCTACGTATGGTCCTAAACATTTGTAAGAAATCTGCTGTGTCAGCAGAAAGTACTATAGACAACTCATTGACGTTTTAACTGGACCAAGCATCTCAATGTGGTAGGCTTAAGTGATACCACTATTTGCGATGCTTGTGGAGAGGGCAAATATACTGTGGATCATTTCCTTTGTGTTTATCATGCCCTTGCTCGGATCAGGTGCCAGATCTTCGGTGCTGATGTGGTGAGTGCTGACTCTCAGATACTTATCGCTGAAGTACCTTTCAGCTTTTTCTGAAAATCAAAAGGTATATGCTGCGTGTTCAACAACCAAGACTGCTTACTTTTTAAATACGCTACACTTGTATGAGCAACCCATATATTTAAGGAAACACATAACAAATAGCTGTATTTTGTGTTTTTCTGTTCTGAACTGTTTCCCCGAAGTTTCGTTAAGGTTGTCAAAGAATGTTTTGCCTAGTATACGACATCTGGCCCGCCTTGATGGCAGCCCGGCTGTCAATAAAGGTAGCAATGTTTCGGATAGATGCAGGGTTGTCTTTCAAAATGCAATAGGCTTCGAGTACTGCTAGCACTTTAGGCTGGAAGACACTAGATGAGTCTGGGAGCCGATATGGCTCAGGTATCTAGTGCATTTCCGTGAAAATACCAGCAATTACCCGCAGTCCATTTTTGAACCATCTATTTACATTGTTGTATCATACTCCTTTATGACCTCACATTTTTGCCCAGTCCATGGCAGCCAAATCCCTAGGTAAGAGATCCAGAATGTTGCTATGATCGTACGGTTTAGCATACAAACACCCTGCTTCTAACCGCGGTACACGCTGATATGCTTTTGATATGTAGATAGAGTGGTATAAGGTGCAGAAGAGCATTCAGCGGCTTCGGTTGGACATGATTTTATGGCACCTGTAGTGCCTAAAGCAACTGTTCTTTGGACCTTCTTTAGTTGTCCAATGTTGTACTCTTTTCTCGCAGGCTAACAAACAAGTGATCCGTGTAAGAGGATAGAGTGTACCACTGAGGTATACATTCATAAGACCATCTTCGGTCGAAGTCACCACTTCTTACTAAATGTTTTACTGCAGACGTAAAGGGCTACACAGACTTTTTTTTAACTCGCTGCTCTATATTAAGCCTCCAGCTGCAGGATAAAGAAAGTAGTTGGTTGTTTAGCCGTGGAGGCTTGAAGGTCGGTATTTTGGTTTTTGTGGTAAAGAGCATCAGTTCAGTTTTGCGCTGAGTCCACATCTAGTAACCCATGTGTTTGCTTTCTACAAGGCGCCTTCCATGATCTCACCGAGAACTGTAGGTAACATTCCCGATACCAAAATTACCTCATCCTCCGCATACCCGACTACCTTGACTCCTCTCGAGTCTTCACAGCATTTTATTGATAACCATAAGCCATAGAAGAGGACAGATAACGCCTCTCTAAAGTGTTCCTCTTTCGACGGACTTGGTTGAAATGCTGTTACCAAGAGTTATTTGGTGGTTTGTAGTTTTTAGCATGGCCGCTATCCAATGGCTAATAATCTACTCAACGCCCAATTGGATTAGTAATTCCTGAATCGATTCAAAGTTGACATTATTGAATTCAGCCTCAACGTCTAGGAAAGTGAGTAGAGCAAATTCTTTGTAGTGGATGTTTTTTCAATTATTCGCACAGCTTCGTGAAGCGCTATCTCCGTCGACCGCCCCTTAGTATAGGGGTGCTGTGAATTGGATAAATATGATCTTTCGAGAACCATGTTCCAACGTTTAGAATGGGATAGAATTTAAGCTTATGGGCCTGTTATCCTTCGCGGATTAATGTCCAAACTTTGTTACTTTCGGAATGAACACATGAACGCGTCTCCAGCTTAGGGGACGTGGTTTAATAAAACACTCATTATCTGAAATAAATTGCTAGAATGTTCCAGAGGAAGGTTTACCAACATGTACATATGTACATATATCCCAATTTAACACTTATTATAGGCATATTGATCTTTCAAAATTATATCTATAGTGATATCCTATTTATTGTTAAATAATTATTATTTATTCTTTTAGTGCATCAAGACGAACGGGAGGAAGTTGAAAGGGCCCTGGCATTAGCTGATAAACAAATCCAATCTCTGCAACAAATGACTGGCAGTGACACAGACTTCCTACGAGATCTTTTGGACGGTAGTGATCAAATATTGGATGACACAGACATTTGCACAGAAATCGTGTCCTCTCACTCACCAGATACCAGTGGCATTGACACGAACACGCTCTTCGTCGATGGCGGAAGCAACAGCACAGCAGGCAGTTGTACCGGTCCAACCCCAACGGATATTAGAGGACTAGTACAAACCTGAAGCGGTGCCAACAACAGAGACACTATAGTCGTATAGCCGATTGTCATTCATTCAATATACAAATTGACATTCTCATACACATTTATCATCTTTCCCTCAATCCTCCATCGCCCCCTTCATCAAAACTTCATTTTAAACATATTAAAAATATTATTCAAGTTCAGTGTATTATTTTGTGTATAGTAAACCAAATCAGCAAACATAGCATAATTTAAACAAAAAACAAAAAAAAAATCATATATATATAAATAAAATAAATATATAATAATAATAATAAATAAATAAATTAATAAACAATTTTTGTTGCGTAAAATCGACGATGACGACGACGACGACGACAAGAGGAGAGGTGAATTATGGAATACGAGCATCTACCATATTTTACGGAAGTAATGATTCTGGGAAGAGATGTCTCAACATAAACAAGGAAAAAGAAAAAGAAAAATAAAAGAAAAGAAAATGTTTTAACCGTTATTTAATTGTAAATCTAGCAAAATGATATTTTGCTCTGCGCTTACTTGTACAAGGGATAGCAACCACGAATCGTATTATATTCTCTTTAAGTTATGTATACCATTTTAATTATATATTATCAATCAATTTTGATTTCCTGTAGCTTTTATATATTATACAAATAATAATTTTATTTTATACTTATTTTGTTAAGGTTTAGTTCTTAAGACATTTCCTTGTTTTTTTTATTTCATTTTAATATTTTCCTTTTTTTTTTTTACTAAATTATGCGTATTTTTGTATAGAACATAAAAAAAAGAGAAAACGGGGGAAAAAAAACCAGAAGAAATAGCAGTAAAATATTTTAAAATATTTTTATGTTGAAAAATTTTCTTTATGCATTTGTGATTTATTTTTTTAAATATTTAAAACAAAAAAAATAACAGAATACATATTTTAAGATAAAACAAAAACAAAAAAAAAAAACACATTATGTGCTTCTTCCTTTCTTTTTTCTATTTTTTTTTTTTTTCAGTTTATCTTGTTCTGTCATGTGTGTGTGTGCGTGCATCTGTATAATCAAGTGGTTCTTCAATTTTCTTCTTGTTAATTTGCTGCCTATTCTGTGGAACCTATTTGTTTCCTCTTCACTTTTTACATCTAAGCCAAAAATTGGATTGAATAAGGTGTTGGGTTTAGTTATTTTTCGAGAAATGTAAGTTGTGTGTTGATGTTTATGACTTTAATATATTATGAGACTATAGTACAAAATCAGCTTGTTTCTTCAAAAAAAAGGTCAGTTGTAAAAAATTCCGGAAGGAGAATACATACATACATATGCCTAAGTAGAAATCAACGTTCATGGATTAAAATGTTTAAATAAACCTTGAAACCTGCTCAACAATTTTTGAATTTTGGTATACGTAAGTAATAATATTCAGAACTATCATTCACCCCTATCGTGAAACCCGTCGGGGGAATGATTCACTAAAAAAAAAAATATTATTTGCATCGTGCAATCCGTTGAAGTGAACGTTTCACACGTCGGTCGGCAATGTGAATGGGCCAGCATACCACTGGATCAATTACTCCGGGGTAAAACTGAACTTATAGAAGAGGGAGATGAAGAATACAATACGAAACTGGGTAAAATGGTCATCTAGGATTGACTTGGTTGAACATCGGGAGAAAACCAATGCGCACATAAGATCAAGTGTGCGCTGGTCCAATGAGATTTACTGTATCGTGGAAAACGCCCGGATCGAATCTCTCCATACATTTGACATCCGCAACTATTTCATTGCTGATTTGATTGTTATGTTGTAGTTTTCTAAAGGATTACCCAAAAAAAAAAACAAAAAATAATTTAATAAACCGACAGAGGACAGTCGAGAATGTAGGGAGAAACTACAAAAAAATATAATACGTTGTTTTTTGTAGTTCTAGTAAGATTTATGGGTCTAAATAAATGATCAGTTTAAAAACTCAATTTTCACACTACAGACTAGTACGCTGATTTTAAGCAGCTCACAGAATTGGAATTCCTGACCTACTGGTAGATCCTCAAAGCACATGTATTTGGATTGAAGAAAGCCGAAAGGAAATCACCTAGTGAGGAGTGCCTTTCGCAGATTTTGGATACGCTATTTCCGAATTGTTGCAAAACTGCACTTTATCAATCAACACAAGCAGACCACTAACAAAATATCTCATATGAAGATTCAAACTGCCTGATGAGGTAATTCCTTCCAGATAGCTCATAGCATCTGATGTGCCTGGTCGCGAAGTTTATGACCAGAAGAGAAGGGAACACCGTCTTCTCAGTAGGAAAAAGAAGGAGCATGGAAGTGTGCGATCGAGAGGTTCGAAAGTTTTACCGAATGGGAAAAAAAGTCAAGGAGCACTTGTTAAAGACTCATCTGCAAAATATGGTTGGATGAAAATATGCCAGATAAATGAAACCTCAGCATTGTGTAACCGCTTTTCAGGTCTTATAGTTCGTCTTTGAATCTCCCATTCCAAAGCCTGTCAACGGAAACGGGGCCGAATATTTTACGAAGAATGCTTCAGCGCCATAAGGGAGGACTGTGTATTAGATAGGAAACTCAATTGGAAGCTTAATGTAAGAATTAAAAAGGGAGTGATCGTGTTCTACACTTGCAACCGAATATTCGGCAAAAGGTGGGGACCAAACTCTTGGATAATTCTGTGGATATACACGGCAATTGTAAGACCAATACTCACGAATGGGAATGTAGTCTGGTGGAGAGCTGCAGACAAACCAACCAATCTTAAGGCAATGACTGAAATACAGATGCTAGCATATACACGCCCAACCAGTATATGAGAACAACGCCGACAGCTGGGTTGTTACCAAGTAGAGAGGAATGGGAAATTAAGAAACCAACGGTATATAGGAACTGGCATCGGTATATTCTCCATGGAACTAAACATACACATTTAGCTTATACTTCCTGACTACAGCAATGTCTACCAAGCGGAGGTCCTGGCAGTGACAAGTGACAGCAAGTTTTCACAAAAATCAAGTCCGCTCTGTCGCTAAGAACTTAAGGTTCTTGGCTCACAGCACAATATAAATCTCTACTGAGCCCCTGGTCACAAGGATATAACCGGGAATGAGATAACTGCAATGGACCAAAATCCAGCACTTCAATGGATCAAGAATCCACTCTTCAACCTCGGATGAAATCGATCGTAAAATCCTAGTTACATCCAACAGTAAGTGGAAATCGCTTACCACATGTGATATATCAAGAAAGTTCAGACTACGATACGACAAAGCCAGAATAAACAAACTCTAACAAAATAGCAGGAAAACGCTGTCAATGTTGTTGGCCATAAACTTCTAAGGAAAAACCTCACTAATTGCGTCACTGTCCAATCCTATGTCAATTGAGGAACAGAACACTTGTATGTACATATATAAATTATTAGAGAGATTGCGAACCAGACCACAGTATTGGGTCCTCTTCCCAACAATCTCTTAGGATTTCTATAATAGTTCCTCTCTGACTCTGATTCCACGTGTCAACGCTGCTGAAAGGCAAATACTAATAAATAGAAACAAAATGTTTACTTAATTGTAAAAAACAGAAATTTTTATTCAATTAAATATTTGTCCTTCAGGACCTTTACTGGAAATTCATACTGGTCAAAATTTCCCTTACATTCTCTCAAAATTAATACGGATTTGGATTGTTCTCCTTGTTATTGTCCTTTTGATTTACGATGTTTTAGCATCTTACATTCATCAGCGCACTTGGTCGTAATAGCCATACGTATTTCCTTCGTAGTGGTGTTACAGTAGCTGGTTATAAGATCAACAATATCAGCAACTTTAGACGCATCTAAAGGTTTTTTCTCTGGCTTATTCAGATCCTTAAAAGCAGGCGATGGCCTGCCTGTAAGAGTGTGAGTGGCCATAGTGTCGCGATCAAAAACTCCCAGCATAACTTTTCGGGTAATGGCTGGAACCGAATGATTCCAATCGATTTTCGACCAATCTGCCTTGGAAATCACTGTGCGGTTGGGGCCAATGCAGATTAAATTTGGATCGTAAGGTGTGATATGTGGATAGGTGGTAGCTGGATTCTTTTCAATAACACTTAAACTCATATGATTATTATTTGAAATTGCTTTTAGATGAGTTAGCTCTTCAGGTGTTGTATCTGCGGTTATGTGGACAAAATTAGCCCTTGGAGTTGGTGGCGGAGTAGGTGGCAAATCAGCTTCTCCAATGGTTATTCCTTTTTCGTTTAAAATATATTCGAAGTTCTTTTGAAAATTATCAAATCTTTCGAGTATCCGTGCGTTTCTCTGTAAAATATTTTCATCGTTGTCAGTTACTACATTTTCAACTTTAATTGATGATGTCGATGCTACTGGATGAGCCTGAATATTTCGACGGCCTTCGACGGCAAATCTAACAGACGATGATGTACAAGGTAATTCATCGTCATACGAAGTGCGCTCTGGTTTGACTTGAGTTGGTCTTTCTATTTCCTCGGTATTAACAAAAGACTCATTGATAATTACCAGTGCTTTTGTCTCCAAATATGCATTTGAATCAATGCCAATGAACCCATGTATATTATCGGTGATTTGTGCAATTTCATTAGGAAAAGCAAAGGGTTCAGGGTTTTGAATTGCGGTGTCTGGAGCTACGGTGGTTTCGTTAGCTTCAACTGCTAATTTTTTTCTGATCGCATTTAATTTAGCCAAAAGAAGGGATGATGGTTGATTTGGATTCAACATATTTCCGTTCTGTTGATTTAATTTATCTTCAATTGTCTGGTTCAATTTATTTTGAGCTTCTATTAAATCTGCGGCGTCATTTGCCAATATTTGAGGGCGAATTGTAGCGACGGGGCTTGACTCTTGTGATATAGTTTCAACGTCTATGAAATCATTGGTATCATCGTGGCATGGTTGACTAACCGTCTCAAATAGACTTGGCAATGTTGAGGGGTGGTGTTGGTTGCTGGATTGGGTTTCAACTTGTAAAGCTTGAAAATCAGTCACATTTTGTTCTGGAGCTTCAATTGGGTGGACTCTATGAATGGTGTTAATAACTTCATTCTCAGTAACCCGAGTTTTCGTCGAATTGTATCCGTATTGCAGAAGGAATCGCTTACGGAAATGCTAAATAAAGAATAAATAGTTAGAATGCTTACTTATAAATTGTTAACTAAATATTTTGAACTTACCACTATTTTTCCCATTTTCACAATATTTTTCTGACCGGAGTTCGAAATCGATATTAACGTTCGTATTACTTCTCTATGTTAACACTCTGAATGTATCAACTTGAATGATTAATATTATGGCGGTCATCTTAAGCTTAAATACTTTTCCTTTGACTGAGGACAATTATAACAATTAGTAAGAGAAAGGATTTGACGAAAGATTTTCACAGGTAAAAAGTCCTTTTTCGGGTGTAATTCCCCCCATATCGATGCGATTCGTAGTTTTATTGCACCTTCCGAATGCAGTAAATAGCTACCTGCTTGTGCGCTATAAAACTAGTGCACATGTGGCTAATTGTTGATTTCTGGGAATTGATTTGCAAATTCAAAAATAAGGATTCGCTATGTGAAGAAGGAATGCCGAATAGTTTTATTAGGGTTATTTTTCGCTGATGATTAAATTTCGCAGGCAATATTGTTCGAGTTAATTACATGTTTGTATATGTATGAAAAAAATGTCCCTTGCCTGGTAGGCACGGGCTACAAGTTGCATCTTTGTATTTATAATGTGTGTTGTAGTGTTAAATGAAACATAATTCCAATACTAATGTGCTGATGATCTTTGCATCTTTGTATTTGACAATGTGTGTTGTAGTGTGAAAAGAAATACAGTTCGACTACTTGCAAACAAAAGAAAGCCATTAGAAGTGGGATACGCTGGGGTTTGTACATCACTGTTATACAGAAGTTAGACTGTATATGTTTTATACTGGATGATATGATCAAAATGGTCTCGGTGGTAAAATTGGGAAAAAATTTAAGAAATAACGATTTTACTTACAATTTTGAATGTTTGCCCAAAAAGTACTGCAAAGATACTATGCCTTTGACTGAATGCGTCACCCATATGTACTTCCGCCGTTTTCAATGGCTAAAAACCCCACCGTTAAGCAGAAAGCGTTTTGCCTTCGGATTAGGCGTTTTTTTTTACGCTACGAGGACGTTTTCTAAACATCATACAGCATGCGAGGAGCGCTGTATACACCAGACACTCATTCTTTTACAATATATCTGTCTATCAACAACTATCGATTTTCTAATTAATTGATAATTTGTCTTACTATTGCACTAACTATTTTATTTTTTATAACTTACGCGCGGTCAACGGTTTAGTACATACTACCCTTTTAATGTTAAGACACAGCGCGGGCATTAGGGAAATTAGGAAGTGAAGATAGGAGATACCGACCATCCCGGATGTTGGACACCTTGTTGTGGTGGGGTGGCATAATATTAGAGGAACCAAGAGGTTAATCAACGTTGTGGAAGCCGTACCCAAAGATTACGGTGCAGACCCTGATTCTCAGCGGAGGCTGCGGAAGCAGCTTAAGCAAACGGTGAAAAGGGTGAGAGGGAGACAGAGGCTGCCATTGGCTGGAAATAGTGACATATCGGTCAATGAATTGACTGATTTGATTGCTAATTTAGCCGAAACCACTCCAGAAGAGGCAGGACGTAGGGAACAGTTCACAAATTATACCGAGATCTTCAGTTCAGTTAAAGCCTGGGTGATGGATGCGGAAAGCGGAGAAGTTGATGGACAGTCTGTGTCCGAGGATGTTAATCAATCAAGAACACAGGATAGTGGAACGTCTGATGTACAAACCAGGAAACAGAAGGTGAGTCAACCCAAACCGCATCATCGAAATTTTAGGGTGACTCAATTGAATCTTCACCACAGCAAAACTGCTTCAGCAATATTGACCAGATGCTTTATGAAGGAGTCGAGTGATATTGCCTTCTGCAGGAGCCTTGGATTTTCTAAGGAAGGATTAGAGGTCTACCTGAAAGCATTGCCACTTAACACTATGCGCGATCTGGCGAAAGATTTAAATCTTGTGTACTGATGAGGCACGGAGTTAAAGCGGTTATGCTGCCGCAACTATCTGTCCCTGAACTTGTCGCTGTACGAGTAGGAGCAGGTGCAGACAGTTTTTTCATGGCATCTGCATACCTGCCGTATGACTCCCTAGAGCTTCCCCTAACAAAATAGGCAGAGTATCTGGTGAATGTCTGCAGTGATAAGACTGAAGATCTTATGATTGGTTGCGATGCTAATACACACTGTACAGTGTGCGGAAGCACCAACGATTACCTCATAGGAGAAGCTTTATTCGAATTTGTAGTGTGCAAAGAGCTAACAATTGTCAACAGAGAAACAGAACCGACCTTTGTGGATGCGAGACGAAGGGAAGTCATTGACGCGATTCTGTGTAGTAATAGAATGCTTGATAGAATATCAAATTGTTGTATCTGCATCTGCACCACATTGCATTAAAGCTGGGAATATACCATCCGGTCCTGCGGTCGCGTACGGGGTAAACGTTTTTATCGCCCCACTGACCGCTTCTGGCATTACTATCCGTTCCGTCTCACTTTACAATTTTTCCAGGTTTCTGAGGACATCAAGGTGGTTAATGTGGCTTATTCACCAACGAGCGCAGTAATGAAGTAACTAGGATAAATCTATTATTGGCACTGGGGTCAAACTCCCCATTGGTCATCACAATGGGTCCACAAGGATCTAAGTGTGATGAGATGGAGCCTTACTTCCCTCATCAACCCACCCATCTATCTATGTACCTTTCCTTTTTGAAAAGAAAAATATATGATCATATATCGTGGAATGGTGTGTATTTGATGTCCTAAGTAATATATTTGGTCTATGGTTGTACCTTCCGACGAGATGAGAATTCCATTAGAAAATAAATCTTGCCCTTACATAAACTGACATAAGGGTGGTTCGGACGTACCCCAATATCTAAAAAAGCGGAGATTCATAAAATTGATTTTCGAAATTTTTTTTTCTAGATTTTACTCATTCTACCATAGCTAGCGAGATGATCTAGGGTGGTTCACCCAGCGTAGATCCGTCAAGGAAGAAGCCATGTCTGGGAGTGTATTAAAGAGAGATTGAAATCGTTAGGTGGTGACGTTGACGGCGCTATTAAAGCTTCCATCAAAACAAAAAAAACATTTGTCCCAAGAGAACCCATATCATCAAAATCATAAACTGTTGTGGACAAAAGAAAATCAATTCAGCATCAAAACTCGCGAGTTAATTTGGGTTCAGTCACTTGGCTATACTGCCCAGTTAACCTACACCTTGTTTGTACACGGAAGTGAAGAAATTCACAGAATCAACAGGTTTCGTAATGGGACTACGTATCGCGGTCCTTACTACATTAAATCGTTATTACGTTTTATGCCTAGATTAACTGATCACAAAACTAACTGGGACCACTATTCGAGATAGAAGTAGAACTCGGTAAATTTATTGAAGCTATTCAGAATGCCGCATGGAAATACTCCCTTAAGGTGAAAAGCATCCAAAAGCAGCGAAGCGAATTATCCCCGGACAAATCGGTAAGCAATTGCAACAAACTAAACTTGTATATCTTCGCTTAGACTGCTATATGTTCCAGATCCGTGGAAAGTTTCAGAAGTGATAATGGTTCCGGAAAAACGGAAAAATGTACAAACAATCGTACAGACTGATATTGCTCCTACAAATCCTATCAAAGGTATTTGAAAGACTCGTATGCGTTATAGCTGACCACCAATTCGGTCTCTCAGGCCTTCGACAAGGTTTAGCACAATGCATGGCTTGAAGTACAAAGTAAGACGGGCTCTGCCGAAATACTTAAATAAGAAATCCTACCTTGAAAACAGATTATTTCGTCTTAAATAGGGAACTGAATACTCCGAGTTCAAGGAAATCACAGCCGGATTTCCCCAAGGAAGTGTCGTTGGTCTTATTTTATTTTTACTCGTGATCAGTGTCGAAAATTACCTTATAAACACGTTTTTGCTACTCGGGCTCGAAGCCTTGTAAACCCGTCTTGTTTAAGCAGCTAGAATCTTGCTGTCCACAATCGTAACAGAGTAGGACTACCCCTGTAGGTGGATAGAAATCCGAAACAAGTCATAAAGGCAGAAAATCTTTCTGGTCGTTCGGTAAGAGAATAAAGGTTCTTTTTCATCGACTCTGCCAGCTCTTGTCCAATGAGATAGCTAAATGAAAATTACCAGACACTTCTCTACCAATACCATTTCCGAATTCGCTCAGTAGCTAATCCTAAAAGATCTCATCAGTAACAAATCTTCTTTTGAAGAGATGTTCTTCTACCCTGACGATACCTTTACGTAAGGTCTTTCAACCTGTCATACTAAACAACCATTTTTCTGGATAGGTTATAGCATCTGATGTCAGAAGAGAAGGGATGAACACCGTCTTCTCAGAAGGAAAAAGAAGGAGCATGGAAAGGGTGCAAGCGAGGAAATAGAGAGACGCTATTGCAGAAATGAGGTTCGGAAGTTTTACCAAATGGTAAATGAATACACATGTCGAGTACTTGGTAAACCTTCATCTGCAAAATATGGTTTGATACAATATCTTCACGAAAAGAGATTATCTAAATCGCGTCGACTTACTTACTTACTTAGGTAGCGCTACAGTTCGGGGTGAACCTGGCCCTTAACCAACAAACTTCTCCAATTAGTCCGGTCTTTAAACAAATGCCTCCAGTTGCGCACTCCAAGTCGGTTGAGGCCCCGTTCTAATTGAGAACGTCACCTAAGGCGAGCTCTTCATCTACAGCGTTGTCCCTCAAGGTTTGATTTCAAGACTCTGCAGGTCAGAGCGCTGGAGTCCATTCGCTCTACATATCCTAGCTGTCTCAAACGACTGATGCGCAGTTTTTTGAGTAGGTCGATATTACTGTACAGCTCGTGTACGTTCGTCGTTGGATCTAATCTCCTCCAAAGCCTGTCAAC
Organism: Xylota sylvarum; assembly: GCA_905220385.1. Taxonomy (NCBI): domain Eukaryota; kingdom Metazoa; phylum Arthropoda; class Insecta; order Diptera; family Syrphidae; genus Xylota; species Xylota sylvarum. The sequence continues at coordinate 62,010,064 of LR999958.1, read as the reverse complement.
GGAAATGGGGGCGAATATTTTACGAAGAATTTTTCTCTCGAAATGATTGAGGATATTTTCATCCGCTTTCGATAAAATCCATGCTTCAGCGAAATAAAGGAGGATTGGGATGATTAGGGTCTTATATAGAGCCTCCTTAGTTGTTCGGGATAGGGCCTTACTAATCCATTGCCATCTCAGACCGATGAAACAGCGATTGGCAAGAGTTTTTTTTTTTTATGTATTGTTTTCAGAATTGATAGCAACGCGAAGATAGACAAAGTCCCTTAAACTGTAAAAGAAACTATGTTTCCAAAACGTCGCCAACAAGATCTTATCTGCTATATTATGTGAAAGTTTAAAACCATTTTTGGGTCAGGAAAAGCCACCATCGACCGATTTTCACACTCTACTGCAGATCGATCAATTTCAAATCGATACACACCACCTTTTTATCGACTTTAAGGTCGCCTATAGAAATGAGCTATACAAAGCTGTACCTGCTTTTGGCATCCCTGGCAGACTCGTCCGGTTGTCCAGGATGACGGTGGAGAATGCAGGCTGCTCCATCAAGGCGAGGAAAGACCTTACCGAGACATTTGATGTCAAATAAGGATTTAGACAAGGCTTCGCGGTGTTATGTGTTTTCTTCAACATAGTTCTTGAAAATTCTTGTGCATAACTCACATGTCAATACACAATCTTCACGTCAGTAGTGCTTATCTGAGCATTGAGACTAAGGAACTAAGATGGGTGTTAAATTGTTAATGAGGGCAGAATAGTTAATGAGGGCAGAACAAGATATATGTTGTCAACAAAAAGAACGTAACACTCAACAGATATAACTTGGATGCAGTTAAGTACTTTCAGTACTTTGTACTCATCTCGCGCTGAGATCAAATGAATTGAGTAGCAAAGCCCGCTCGCAGCCAACTAAAGTAGCCCTGTACAAAACCCTCATTATCCCAATCCCATCCCAATTTGGCAAGAATGGATGAGGTTGCTCTCGGTTGTACTTTCAATACTTTGAATTTTGGTCTCGTGTGCATAGAGACTGAGTACATAAGAAGATAGAACCAGTTCGGCTGGCAAGGACTGCCCGTGACTTTGCTGCAAGGTTTCCTTTTGCATATGTATCTACAGGTTTCTGTACATTTCTGACATATAATCTCTCAATATAATGGGCTTCTAGAGTTCTTTTTTCTTCATTTGAAGAAACAGATGGTCCTCCCGTCTCCTCGCGCTCAGCGAAGATCCTGGCGGTTCCTTGCGTAATTTTTCTTTGTTGTGGCGCTTGGGATATCTACATTTGTACCTTGGTTGCAAAAAGGTAGTGAGAGTCAACAATGAAGAATACTATAGGCATGCAATTTAATCAATTTGATTGATAGTTTATTTATCAGAAGACCACCTTGTGGGGTACTATTTAGATGCGGAAACCGCGAGCTTGGTATAGTACGATTCGGTCGTTTAATAATTCAAGTTTTACCAAGTTTCTCCGAAGCACAACCTATATGATAAAGAATCAGATTAACCGATACCAACCCTCTTAAGTGACAAGAGTGCGTATTGATATGAGCTCCGAATAAGTTGAGGTAACACTTTCCTTTTTAAAGGGTTAATCCCAATAAAACCGAAGTAGTGCTATTTACTACCGCAATTCAAACTACCAGCTATTGAGGGAGTACTCCTAAGGATATCTGATAGTACAAGGTACATAGGTATCATATTAGACAGGAAACTAAATTAGAAGCTTAATGCAAAAATTAAAAAGGGAGTGATCGTGTTCTACACTTGCAACCGAATCTTTGGCAAAAGGTGGGGACCAAACCTTTGGATAATTCTGTGGATGTATACGGCAATTGTAAGACCAATACTCACGAATGGGAACGTAGTCTGGTGGGGAGCTGCAGACAAACCAACCAAAGACTAAAATATAAAGGTTAGCATGTATAGCTACAACCAGATGAGAACAAGGCCGACTGGATATGTTGGAAACACATCAAACGGCGTAAACTCAAACACAAAGAACCTAAAGAACCTCGTAGGCGAAGACGTAAACAGCGACTACATGTCACCATACCTCAACTTTGAAATTCATTATTCATTATTCATTCAAGTAGAGAAGAATAGGAAACCATGAAACCAACAAAAGACAAATCTATATCTATCTACACAGACGGGTCAAAGATGGATATAAGAACTGGCGCCGGTATATTCTCCATGGAATTAAATATACTCAGCCTGATCAGACTTCCTGAATACAGTAGTGTCTTCCAAGCGGAGATCCTGCCAGTGACAAAGGCACTCAGTATCCATCCCACTGGATTGTGATCATGGTGATATCCATTTTTATTGACAGTCGGGTAACCATTACAGCAATTTTTGCTACCGAAATCAAGTCCAAGATAGTCCGACGTTGTCGCGAACAACTTAAGGTTCTTGACTCAGAGCACAATATTAATCTCTGCTGAGTGCCTGGTCAAATCAAGCACTTCAATGGATCAAAAATTCACTCTCCAACCTCAGGGAGCGAATCAAACCTAATTACATCCAACAGTAGGTGGAAATCGCTTACCACATGTGATATATCAAGAAAGTTCTGGCCCCGATACAACAAAGAATCAACCTCACTAATTGTGTCACTGCCCAATCCTATGTCAATTGATTTATTAGAGAGGGATTGCGAACCAGACCACAGTATTGGGTCCTCTTCCACGATCCATCTTAGCCCGACAGTCTCTCTGAATTTCTCCATAGTTCCTCTCTGGCTTTGATTCCACGTGTCAACGCTAGCACCTCTTTCACAGAAATCTGGTTCATTCTCGGGGTATCTAAATTCAAGAGATTAAGTCTGTTTCCAGTTTTTGGTTCGACTGTAAGTTCTTGTCTAGAGGTAAGGTCAAAATGATAATTATTTCGGTCGACTTTTCTTTCGTTCTAAAGAGAATAAATCGCAGATTGGAATTGCAAACGAGGTAAAAACAAATGAACACCATCAAGAAATCTAAACTGCTGAAAAGCAAATACTAATAAATAGAAACAAAATTTTTACTTAATTGTAAAAAAAACAGAAATTTTTATTCAATTAAATATGTGTCCTTCAGGACCTTTACTGGAAATTCACACTGGTCAAAATTTCCCTTACATTCTCTCAAAATTAATACGGATTTGGATTGTTCTCCTTGTTATTGTCCTTTTGATTTACGATGTTTTAGCATCTTACATTCATCAGCGCACTTGGTCGTAATAGCCATACGTATTTCCTTCGTAGTGGTGTTACAGTAGCTGGTTATAAGATCAACAATATCATCAACTTTAGACGCATCTAAAGGTTTTTTCTTCGGCTTATTCAGATCCTTAAAAGCAGGCGATGGCCTGCCTGTAAGAGTGTGAGTGGCCATAGTGTGGCGATCAAAAACTCCCAGCATAACTTTTCGGGTAATGGCTGGAACGGAATGATTCCAATCGATTTTCGACCAATCTGCCTTGGAAATCACTGTGCGGTTGGGGCCAATGCAGATTAAATTTGGATCGTAAGGTGTGATATGTGGATAGGTGGTAGCTGGATTCTTTTCAATAACACTTAAACTCATATGATTATTATTTGAAATTGCCTTTAGATGAGTTAGCTCTTCAGGTGTTGTATCTGCAGTTATGTGGACAAAATTAGCCCTTGGAGTAGGTGGCGGAGTAGGTGGCAAATCAGCTTCTCCAATGGTTATTCCTTTTTCGTTTAAAATATATTCGAAGTTCTTTTGAAAATCCTCAAATCTTTCGAGTATCCGTGCGTTGCTCTGTAAAATATTTTCATCGTTGTCAGTTACTACATTTTCAACTTTAATTGATGATGTCGATGCTACTGGATGAGCCTGAATATTTCGACGGCCTTCGACGGCAAATCTAACAGACGATGATGTACAAGGTAATTCATCGTCATACGAAGTGCGCTCTGGTTTGACTTGAGTTGGTCTTTCTATTTCCTCGGTATTAACAAAAGACTCATTGATAATTACCAGTGCTTTTGTCTCCAAATATGCATTTGAATCAATGCCAATGAACCCATGTATATTATCGGTGATTTGTGCAATTTCATTAGGAAAAGCAAAGGGTTCAGGGTTTTGAATTGCGGTGTCTGGAGCTACGGTGGTTTCGTTAGCTTCAACTGCTAATTTTTTTCTGATCGCATTTGATTTAGCCAAAAGAAGGGATGATGGTTGATTTGGATTCAACATATTTCCGTTCTGTTGATTTAATTTATCTTCAATTGTCTGGTTCAATTTATTTTGAGCTTCTATTAAATCTGCGGCGTCATTTGCCAATATTTGAGGGCGAATTGTAGCGACGGGGCTTGACTCTTGTGATATAGTTTCAACGTCTATGAAATCGTCGGTATCATCGTGGCATGGTTGACTAACCGTCTCAAATAGACTTGGCAATGTTAAGGGGTGGTGTTGGTTGCTGGATTGGGTTTCTACTTGTAAAGCTTGAAAATCAGTCACATTTTGTTCTGGAGCTTCAATTGGGTGGACTCTATGAATGGTGTTAATAACTTCATTCTCAGTAACCCGAGTTTTCGTCGAATTGTATCCGTATTGCAGAAGGAATCGCTTACGGAAATGCTAAATAAAGAATAAATAGTTAGAATGCTTACTTATAAATTGTTAACTAAATATTTTGAACTTACCACTATTTTTCCCATTTTCACAATATTTTCCTGACCGGAGCTGAGTTCGAAATCGATAATAACGTTCGTATTACTTCTCTATGTTAACACTCTGAATGTATCAACTTGAATGATTAATATTATGGCGGTCATCTTAAGCTTAAATACTTTTCCTTTGACTGAGGAACATTATAACAATTAGTAAGAGAAAGGATTTGACGAAAGATTTTCACAGGTAAAAAGTCCTTTTTCGGGTGTAATTCCCCCCATATCGATGCGATTCGTAGTTTTATTGCACCTTCCGAATGCAGTAAATAGCTACCTGCTTGTGCGCTATAAAACTAGTGCACATGTGGCTAATTGTTGATTTCTGGGAATTGATTTGCAAATTCAAAAATAAGGATTCGCTATGTGAAGAAGGAATGCCGGATAGTTTTATTAGGGTTATTTTTCGCTGATGATTAAATTTCGCAGGCAATATTGTTCGAGTTAATTACATGTTTGTATAATTATAGAAAAAATGTCCTTTGTCTGGTAGGCGCGGGCTACAAGGTGCGTCTTTGTATTTATAATGCGTGTTGTATGTTAAAAGAAACATAATTCCAATACTAATGTGTTGATAATCTTTGCATCTTTGTATTTGACAATGTGTGTTGTAGTGTTAAATGAAATACAGTTCGACTACTAATGTTCTCAAAAGATGATCAATTCCTTGCTAGACTCGGGAAATTTGATTTTGCAAACAAAAGAAACGATTAGAAGTGAGAAATGCTGGGGTTTGTACATCAGTGTTATACAGAAGTTAGACTGTTTATACTGTATATGTTTTATACTGGATGATATGATCAACATTGTCTCGATATTGGGAAGATATTTAAGAAATAACGATTTTTCTTACAATTTTGAATGTTTGCCCAAAAAGTACTATAAAGATACTATGTCTTTGACTGAATGCGTCACCGATATGTACTTCCGCCGTTTTCAATGGCTAAAAACATCACCGTTTGGCAGAAAGCGTTTTACCTTCGCATTAGGAGTTTTTTTTACGCTACGAGGACGTTTTCTAGATACCAAACAGCATGCGAGGAGAGCTGTATACACCAGACACTCATTCTTTTACAATATGTCTGTTTGGCAACAACTATCGATTTTCTAACAATACAACACGGTGTAAAACTGCTCTCTGACGGAGTATAGCATGGATATAGGATAGGGCATGAACTGATAATTTGTCGTTCTACTAACTATTTTATCTCTATGTATATATGTATATAAAAAATTGTTGCAAGTTTCAATTTATAACTCACCCAGAAAACCGGATCACCGGTGCAAAACCGGGATGCCAACTGGCACTGGCGCGGTAATATCTATAGTTATAGGAAAATCCTTGATCTCGTTAAAAATGAGAATAGGGAGTTGAATATGCCCATGAATGGAATAAAGAGAATGCGTGTTACCGTAAGGTATCACAAAACTCTTTCGGGACTGAGGGAAAAGAAAAGACGAACTCTCTAGCAAAGCAAAAGCAATTGGCAGAGGGATGCTAAAAAAAAACATACAGAAAAGCTACAATCCGTCTGGAACGGATCGTATGATACCCTATCCTCCTCTCTATAAAGTGGGCGTGGCCAAATTGCATTTTGTACTCAAATATAGCTATAATGTCGAACGTTTGAGGATGTTACATGTAAAATTTTATCAAAATAGGTTTTTTTATGATAACGCCCCCAAAAAGTGGGCGCGGCCAAAACTGTTCTATGGGTTAATTGTAGGGAATCTGAATACCTAAATATTTGGACTTAACAAAATTTTTCGGTTTCATATAATTTAGTGAAGTTATAAAAAAGTAGGCGTGGCAGTGGGCGGATGTAAAAAAAATTTACACTTGTACTGTATCTTTTTCTTGGAAGCCCAGATATGAAATTTCAGCGTCCTAGTTAAAAATTTAAGGCCCAAAACTCGGTTTTGTGATGAAAACGCCCCCAAAAAGTGGGCGTGGCCAAAACTTTTGTATGGGTGGATTGTAGGGAATCTGAATGCCTAAATATTTGGTCTTAACAAAATTTTTCGGTTTCATATAATTTAGTGAAGTTAAGAAAAAGTGGGCGTGGCAGTGGGCGGATTTCAAAAATTTTTACACTTGTACTGTATCTTTTTCTCAGAAGCCCAGATATGAAATTTCATCGTCCTAGCTCAAAATTTAAGGCCCAAAAAGCGGTGACATACGGACGGACGGACGGACGGACGGACGGACGGACGGACGGACGGTCATCGCTCAATCGATTTCGCTATTGATGCTGATCACGAATATATATACTTTATAGGGTCTATCTCGATTATTTCTCTATGTTACAAACTATGTGTCAAACTTAATATACCCTTAGGATAGGGTATAAAAATACAAATTTTTGGCGCGACAGGTCCATGGGACCCAGGGCCTAGCTTCTCACAACCACTTGCGCTGTGCGTGTTATATTTTTCACACGAATGGAAAGGGCCTACTGTTTTAATGCCGGATCCGAACGGCAATTTTTTGTTTTGCGAAACACCAGAGAAGGTGCTCAACCGTGGAAGGTTGCAGGCATGGCTATTAAAATGTCGATTGGCACCACTCATAAAGAAGTTCTAAGCTAAGGGCGAAGAACACTGAAATGAATGGCAGCATTATTTACAAGCCATGGAAATTTCGGGTATCTCCTTAAGAAGGTGGGTCTTCTGGGGGATGACACCTGTGAACTATGCCTCGAGGCAATCGAGATGGCAGCATATACATTGTATCAATGTCCGATGCTAGCTATCAGAAGAATTGAGGGCCTGGGGAGTCAGTGGGTAGATTGAATTTAGACAACTTGAAATGTTTTGGAGTACCATTTATATTGTGTTGAATAAGACTTTTATTTACTGACCTGCTATACCACGTCAGTTAGTATCTTCTTCACCCTCCAACTACCGACCCATTACACTTACGTCCCTTCTTTCCAAGGTCATGGAAACGCTGATACATTGTCAGCTTATGAAATATCTTGTCCGACAGTATGATTTTCGTAGCAAAAGGTCCACTAGTGATTTGATGGTATATCTCTCCGAAAGTGGAACCACTCCCTGCAGCATTCTAGTGAATGTAAGATTGTTGTGCTTGATATTGCAAGGGCATTTGACAGAGTTTAGCATCAAACTCTTTTGTCGAAAATACGTGCATTCGGCATCGATGAATCTCTTCTTCAATGGATTAGAAACTACCTTTCGGAACGTTCAATTCAAGTGGCTTAGCACGGTTTCAAGTCTGCTATCCACCATATAAATGGTGTTCCCCAAGGCTCCGTTTTGTCTCCGACTCTCTTTCTTATATTCATAAATGATCTCTTTTCTGCTACTTCTAATCTAATACATTCCTTCGCTGACGACAGTACCCTCAGCGTCTCATATTCGTTCACAGGCTTACATGTGACATGACTGCTGTTCGGCCGTAGAACTGGAGCGACAGCGTATGTCAAGCAATGAATGGCACCTGCATCGTCGAAACCGAAAACTTTCCATTCTCCGTATGTGTGTTAACGATCATCTCCATTGGAATGACCAGATATTCGAATCCACCAAGAATGCTGCGAAACGGTGCAAGAAGTTCTTTAACCCCTCTGATCTGGCTGCAAAATATAAGGCATATATCCGTCGCAAGATCGAGTATAATGCTTATGTCTGGTCCGGTGCTCCTAAGACCTCTTTGCATCTACTGCTTAGAATCCACAATTGCGCGTTGAAACTAATAGGGAACAGAATCATAGCGGAGTCGATTGAGTCGCCTCAACATCGTAGTCTCTCCTCTCTTGCCTTTCCTTATTCTATCGCTTTTTATACCCTATCCTAAGGGTATATTAAGTTTGACACATAGTTTGTAACATAGAGAAATAATCGAGATAGACCCTATAAAGTATATATATTCGTGATCAGCATCAATAGCGAAATCGATTGAGCGATGACCGTCCGTCCGTCCGTCCGTATGTCACCGCTTTTTGGGCCTTAAATTTTGAGCTAGGACGATGAAATATCATATCTGGGCTTCTGAGAAAAAGATACAGTACAAGTGTAAAAATTTTTTAAATCCGCCTACTGCCACGCCTACTTTTTCATAACTTCACTAAATTATATGAAACCGAAAAATTTTGTTAAGACCAAATATTTAGGCATTCAGACTCATTACAATCCACTCATACAAAAGTTTTGGCCACGCCCACTTTTTGGGGGCGTTTTCATTACAAAACCGAGTTTTGGGCCTTAAATTTTTAACTAGGACGCTGAAATTTCATATCTGGACTTCCAAGAAAAAGATACAGTACAAGTGTAAAATTTTTTTACATCCGCCCACTGCCACGCCTACTTTTTTTATAACTTCACTAAATTATATGAAACCGAAAAATTTTGTTAAGACCAAATATTTAGGTATACAGATTCCCTACAATTCACCAATAGAACAATTTTGGTCACGCCTACTTTTTGGGGGCGTTTTCATCAAAAAACCGATTTTGATAAAATTTTACATGTAACATCCTCAAACGTTCGACATTATAGCTATATTTGAGTACAAAATGCAATTTGGCCACGCCCACTTTATAGAGAGGAGGATAGGGTATCATACGATCCGTTCCAGACGGATTGTAGCTTTTCTGCATGTTTTTTACATACAGTGCTCCAGCAAAATAGCCAGTTGCATTCCGCCCCTTCAACAATTTTCTCTCAATACTCGTCACGCTTTGAATGCTCATCAGTATACCCTCAAGCCTATCATCATCGTACCGTCAAGTACAGAGATTCTTTCATAAACCGCACTAAACGAATGTGGAATGCTTCACCAAACTCTATTTTTCCGTCACATTATAATCCACAAACATTTGAAACCAACGTTCATCTGTATCTCCTATCTTCACTTCCTAATTTCCCTAATGCCCGCGCTTAACCTTAAAAGGGTAGTAAATTATAAAAATAAAAATAGTTAGTACAATCGTAAGACAAATTATCAGTTCATGCCGTATCCTATATCCATGCTACACTCCATCAAGAGAGCAGTTTTACACCGTGTTGTATTGTTAGAAAACCGATAGTTGTTGCCAAACAGACATATTGTAAAAGAATGAGTGTCTGGTGTATACAGCTCTCCTCGCATGCTGTATGGTGTCTAGAAAACCGTCCTTGTAGCGTAAAAAAACGCCTAATCCGACAGTAAAACACTTTCTGCTTGACGGTGGGGTTTTTAGCCATTGAAAACGGCGGAAGTACATATGGGTGACGCATTCAGTCAAAAGCATAGTATCTTTCTAGTACTTTTTGGGCAAACATTCAAAATTGTAAGAAAAATCGTTATTTCTTAAATATCTTCCCAATTTTACCATCGAGACCATGTTGATCATTCATCCAGTATAAAACATACATACAGTAAAACATACAGCATAATAAACCATATCCACAGTTTAACTTCTGTATAACAGTGATGTACAAACCCCAGCGTATCCTACTTCTAATGGCTTTCTTTTGTTTGCAAGTTGTCGAACTGTATTTTATTTAACACTACAACACACATTGTCAAATACAAAGATGAAATTATCATTAGTATTGGAATTATGTTTCTTTTAACACTACACACGCATTATAAATACAAAGATGCATCTTGTAGTCTGTGATTACCAGACAAAGGACATTTTTTTCTATAATTATACAAACATGTAATTAACTCGAACAATATTGCCTGCGAAATTTAATCATCAGCGAAAAATAACCCTAATAAAACTATTCGGCATTCCTTCTTCACATAGCGAATCCTTATTTTTGAATTTGCAAATCAATTCCCAGAAATCAACAATTAGCCACATGTGCACTAGTTTTATAGCGCACAAGCAGGTAGCTATTTACTGCATTCGGAAGGTGCAATAAAACTACGAATCGCATCGATATGGGGGGAATTACTACCGAAAAAGGACTTTTTACCTGTGAAAATCTTTCGTCAAATCCTTTCTCTTACTAATTGTTATAATGTTCCTCAGTCAAAGGAAAAGTATTTAAGCTTAAGATGACCGCCATAATATTAATCATTCAAGTTGATACATTCAGAGTGTTAACATAGAGAAGTAATACGAACGTTATTATCGATTTCGAACTCAGCTCCGGTCAGGAAAATATTGTGAAAATGGGAAAAATAGTGGTAAGTTCAAAATATTTAGTTAACAATTTATAAGTAAGCATTCTAACTATTTATTCTTTATTTAGCATTTCCGTAAGCGATTCCTTCTGCAATACGGATACAATTCGACGAAAACTCGGGTTACTGAGAATGAAGTTATTAACACCATTCATAGAGTCCACCCAATTGAAGCTCCAGAACAAAATGTGACTGATTTTCAAGCTTTACAAGTTGAAACCCAATCCAGCAACCAACACCACCCCTCAACATTGCCAAGTCTATTTGAGACGGTTAGTCAACCATGCCACGATGATACCGACGATTTCATAGACGTTGAAACTATATCACAAGAGTCAAGCCCCGTCGCTACAATTCGCCCTCAAATATTGGCAAATGACGCCACAGATTTAATAGAAGCTCAAAATAAATTGAACCAGACAATTGAAGATAAATTAAATCAACAGAACGGAAATATGTTGAATCCAAATCAACCATCATCCCTTCTTTTGGCTAAATCAAATGCGATCAGAAAAAAATTAGCAGTTGAAGCTAACGAAACCACCGTAGCTCCAGACACCGCAATTCAAAACCCTGAACCCTTTGCTTTTCCTAATGAAATTGCACAAATCACCGATAATATACATGGGTTCATTGGCATTGATTCAAATGCATATTTGGAGACAAAAGCACTGGTAATTATCAATGAGTCTTTTGTTAATACCGAGGAAATAGAAAGACCAACTCAAGTCAAACCAGAGCGCACTTCGTATGACGATGAATTACCTTGTACATCATCGTCTGTTAGATTTGCCGTCGAAGGCCGTCGAAATATTCAGGCTCATCCAGTAGCATCGACATCATCAATTAAAGTTGAAAATGTAGTAACTGACAACGATGAAAATATTTTACAGAGCAACGCACGGATACTCGAAAGATTTGAGGATTTTCAAAAGAACTTCGAATATATTTTAAACGAAAAAGGAATAACCATTGGAGAAGCTGATTTGCCACCTACTCCGCCACCAACTCCAAGGGCTAATTTTGTCCACATAACTGCAGATACAACACCTGAAGAGCTAACTCATCTAAAGGCAATTTCAAATAATAATCATATGAGTTTAAGTGTTATTGAAAAGAATCCAGCTACCACCTATCCACATATCACACCTTACGATCCAAATTTAATCTGCATTGGCCCCAACCGCACAGTGATTTCCAAGGCAGATTGGTCGAAAATCGATTGGAATCATTCCGTTCCAGCCATTACCCGAAAAGTTATGCTGGGAGTTTTTGATCGCCACACTATGGCCACTCACACTCTTACAGGCAGGCCATCGCCTGCTTTTAAGGATCTGAATAAGCCGAAGAAAAAACCTTTAGATGCGTCTAAAGTTGATGATATTGTTGATCTTATAACCAGCTACTGTAACACCACTACGAAGGAAATACGTATGGCTATTACGACCAAGTGCGCTGATGAATGTAAGATGCTAAAACATCGTAAATCAAAAGGACAATAACAAGGAGAACAATCCAAATCCGTATTAATTTTGAGAGAATGTAAGGGAAATTTTGACCAGTGCGAATTTCCAGTAAAGGTCCTGAAGGACAAATATTTAATTGAATAAAAATTTCTGTTTTTTTACAATTAAGTAAAAATTTTGTTTCTATTTATTAGTATTTGCCTTTCAGCAGTTTAGATTTCTTGATGGTGTTCATTTGTTTTTACCTCGTTTGCAATTCCAATCTGCGATTTATTCTCTTTAGAACGAAAGAAAAGTCGACCGAAATAATTATCATTTTGACCTTACCTCTAGACAAGAAATTGTAATCGAACCAAAAACTGGAAACAGACTTAATCTCTTGAATTTAGATACCCCGAGAATGAACCAGATTTCTGTGAAAGAGGTGCTAGCGTTGACGCGTGGAATCGAAGCCAGAGAGGAACTATGGAGAAATCCAGAGAGACTGTCGGGCTAAGATGGATCGTGGAAGAGGACCCAATACCGTGGTCTGTTTCGCAATCTCTCTCATAAATCAATTGACATATTCTTGGGCAGTGACACAATTAGTGAGGTTTATCCTCGTGAACCCATTCGTCACCGCATCTCCTACATATGTTTTCATCGTTGAGTTTAAGTTTTATTGTGTGGTTCCTTAGAATTTTATGGCCAACAACATTGACAGCATTTTCCTGTTATTTCTTTTGGTGGTTGTTGATTCTTTGTTGTATCGTGGCCAGAACTTTCTTGATATATCACATGTGGTAAGCGATTTCCACCTACTGTTGGATGTAATTAGGTTTGATTCGCTCCGTGAGGTTGGAGAGTGGATTCTTGATCCATTGAAGTGCTTGATTTTAGTCCATTGCAGATCTTTTTCTTGCAAGTTCGTCAGTTATCTCATTTCTGGTTATATCCTTATGACCAGGCACTCAGTAGATATTTATATTGTGCTGTGAGCAAAGAACCTTAAGTTGATCGCGACAACGTCGGACTATCTTGGACTTGATTTCGGTAGCAAAAATTGCTGTAATTGTCATCCGACTGTCAATAAAAATGGATATCACCATGATCACAATCCAGTGGGATGGATACTGAGTGCCTTTGTCACTGGCAGGATCTCCGCTTGGAAGACACTACTGTATTCAGGAAGTCTGATCAGGCTGAGTATATTTAATTCCATGGAGAATATACCGGCGCCAGTTCTTATATCCATCTTTGACCCGTCTGTGTAGATAGATATAGATTTGTCTTTTGTTGGTTTCATGGTTTCCTATTCTTCTCTACTTGAATGAATAATGAATAATGAATTTCAAAGTCGAGGTATTGTGACGCGTAGTCGCTGTTTACGTCTTCGCCTACGAGGTTCTTTAGGTCCTGTGTATCCCCTTCGAGTTTCAGTTTACGCCGTTTGATATGTTTCCAACATAGCTGTCATGCTAGCCTCTGTATTTTAGTCATTGCCTTAAGATTGGTTGGTTTGTCTGCAGCTCCCCACCAGACTACATTCCCATTCGTGAGTATTGGCCTTACAATTGCCGTACACATCCCCAGAATTATCCAAAGGTTTGGTCCCCACCTTTTGCCGAAGATTCGGTTGCAAGTGTAGAACACGATCAAAACAAAAAAACAAATTTTTGGCGCAACAGGTCCATGGGACCCAGGTTCCAGCTTCTCACAACCATTCGTGTTGTGCGTGTTATATTCTTCACATGAATGGAAGGGGCCTACTGTTTAATGCCGGATCCGAACGGCAATTTTGAGAAGCTTTTTCATGACAGTTTTTACTCTCGGATGTTTGTCAGACGCTCGCGAGAGGTGGGGCCGTGAAAGAAATTTTAGGTGTTGTCTGGGGATTGAACCTGGAACCCCTTGCTCTGTAGTCCAACACACTAACCACTTGAGCCACGGCGCCCCCGATCTCTCCCTTTTTAATTCTTGCATTAAGCTTCCAATTGAGTTTCCTGTCTAATATGATATCTAGGTACCTTGTACTATGAGATATCCTTAGGAGTACTCCCTCAATAGCTGGTAGTTTGAATTGCGGTATACTTCTTTTATTAGTGAATAGCACTAGTTCGGTTTTATTAGGATTAACCCTTCAAAAAGGAAAGTGTTACCACAACTTATTCGGAGCTCATATCAATACGCACTCTTGTCACTTAAGAGGGTTGGTATCGGTTAATCTGGTTCTTTATCATATAGGTTGTGCTTCGGAGAAACTTGGTAAAACTTGAATTATTAAAGGACCGAATCGTACTATACCAAGCTCGCGGTTCCCGCATCTAAATAGTACCCCACACGGTGGTCTTCTGATAAAGAAACGATCAATCAAATTGATTAAATTGCATGCCTATTGTTGCAGAACGCCTAGTGAAAACATAGCTCAAGCTTATTTTATATTGTAAACGTAGCGTTATTTCCCTTCTTTCTTACTTGACATTTATTTTCTGTTTGATTTCTACGCATACTTTCTAGAACTTTGATTTATATAGAATATTTTCATTAAAATGTTCATTTGCTATTCGTCCGCCGCCAGCAAAGGAAGAAGGGAGTAAAACTACGGTAAGACTTTATTTAATAGTTTAGTTTTAATTAATATTTCTCTGTATCTCATAGAAATAAACGTTCAATTCAAACGACACATTTTGAAGAATTGTTAAATCGCATCCCTTAAAGTCGCCAGCCGCGACAATTCTTTATTTCGCAATTTACCATTGCGATATCCGCCATTGGCAAAAAATAATATTGGCTTATTGGATATAAGCAATTATCTGCAGCCGCAGATAAACTAACTAAACCTTTTGCCATTTCTTATAATTGCCAAATGGAACGTACACCGCCACGCAGAGGTCCACGTTTCCAAGAAACGGTCGCAAATGAAATGCTTGCAAATTTAAATGCTATCACTACGACTACGTCAGCATCTATTGCCCGAACAGATGCTACGAGTGCCGCCCCTGCCGCCGCCGTCGGAAAGCCAACACATGCTACTAGGAACACTGCCTTAGATACAACCACCGCCGCTCACTTACTGGATGCCCCTATGGTTGCAGAATATGCCATAGCTGCACCGTCGGGTGCTACCACGAGTACTACACTTACAGGGGCAGCCCTAGTACCAATGGGTGTTGCCATGAATTTTGAATCGGTCACTGAAGATACAACATATGCAGATATGTTGTTAACTCTGCAAGGTCAAATTGCTGCCTTGGAAAGTCAGCTTAAGTTAACGCAGGTTAGGTTAAACGAAAGCGATTTGCAATATCAGACCCTTAAAATTGCTTTGGAAAACCCAACACCAATAGCCGTTTCACTACCTACGCCGAATCTATCTGGGCCAGCAAAATCAAACTTGCTTCAACAATATCAAGATCACAATCCGTATAGTGTCAATAATATACGAACTGTAACGTGTATGTCTTCAATTTATGCCACTACGCCTTCAACAAACTATGCATACAAGAATGATATGGTTTTTACCAGCGCACCGAGTCATGCATATATACCGCAGTCTTCGAATTTAGTATTCAACGCAATACAGCAGCCTAGTACTATAAATCCAGCATGCTCGCCACATTTCGTAGCCCCACGAAAGGTTCAAGATCTTCCGACCTTTGGTGGACAGCCAGAGGATTGGCCACTATTTTTTAGTTCCTTTGTGCAGTCGACCACCGCCTATGGCTATAGTAATTTGGAAAACAACCAGCGTCTGCAAAAGAGTTTAACCGGTCAAGCTCGGGAGACGGTTAAGTCTCTTTTAATCCATCCAGACAACGTGGATGCTGTTATGGAGCAACTCCGTGTCCGCTTCGGTCGCCCAGAGCAGCTAATACGTAGCCAGTTAAACCAAGTTCGTGAGATTGCTCCAATAAACGAAACTGCAATTGTTCGGCTTATACCATTCGCCACCAAAGTAAAGAACCTCGCCGTATTTCTACAATCAGTGAACGGGCAGCAACATTTAGCTAATCCAACGTTACTGGAGGAACTTATTTCAAAGCTTCCAATGAGCAAGAAACTCGAGTGGGCTAGATGTGCTACACAAATACAACCATACCCGACAGTTCTGCACTTTAGCGATTGGTTGAGTGACATGGCGAATTTAATCTGCACTGTATATGAGGGTGAAACGAAAGAGCCGAGGAAGCGTGTGCCAATTTTACATGCTGCAGGAAAGCCGCGCCTATCCACTCCCAAGTGTCCTATATGCCAGGGTCAACACAATGTCAGTGTATGCCAAAATTTCATTGAAGCAGTGGTGTCTGAAAGATGGTCGAAGGTGAAGAATCTCCGCTTGTGCTTTGCGGAAGATGGGTCATACAACGCGGGACTGCCGCAGCAAGAGCCGATGTTCAGTCAGTGGTTGCCAGAGACTGCATCATCCGCTACTACATGAGGAGGTATCTATATCTTCTGGGTTGCATCAAAAACAAGCTAACGTCGAGGAACACGTACCTCCTCTGGTAGCACATTGCTCTACTGCTTCTGATACTACACTCTTAGCTGCACAAGTGGTAACCAACGATTTGCTATTTCGAGTATTGCCAGTCACGCTCTATGGTCCGAATAAAGTCATCGATACATATGCACTCTTAGATGAAGGATCGTCAATAACAATGCTGGATGCTGATCTAGTGAAGAAATTAGGTCTTCGAGGTCAACAGTGCGAACTAAATATGCAATGGGTTGGTGGGAGACAAGCTCAAGAGCCTACACTCCTTGTCGACTTGTATGTGAGTGGAGCTGGAAAGAAAAAGAAGCATATGTTGAGAAATGTTTACGGAGTATCTAAGCTGAATCTTCCCAAACAAACACTAAGTAAAAGTGAGCTTCGTACCGTTACAAGTCCACCTTGGAAGTTTCAACTACCGTCATACTCGAACGCTGAACCTAAACTTTTAATTGGTTTGGACCACTGCCACTTAGGACTACCAAAATCAACTCGAAAAATATGTGATAATAGTCCATATGCCGCCAACACGGAACTAGGTTGGGTAGTATTCGGTCAAGCCACGAAAATCCCTCGCGCGATGCCGACGTGCCTCTTCACTCACACAACGAGCGACGAATCACTCCACAAACTAGTCGCCGAGTACTTTGAAACAGATAGTTTTGGGGTTAGACCATCACCTGCAGTTGAGAGCAAAGACGATACTCGAGCTAGAGATATACTTCGATTAACAACAAAAAGAACTAATGGAAGATTCCAAGCCGGACTATTATGGAAGGATGATAATGTGGAACTGCCCGATAGCTATCCCATGGCATTGAAGCGACTTGTTGGGATAGAACGTAAGATGAAGCGAAATGAGAGTTTTGGTGCTGCCTATAGTTTTATAATAAAAGACTACGTCAAAAAGAACTATGCACGTAAACTGCAGCCAGCAGAAGCCGCAATTCGTGGACCCAAGACGTGGTATTTGCCACATTTTGGCGTGGTAAATCCAAATAAGCCAGCCAAACTACGTCTTGTATTCGACGCAGCAGCCGAGGTGAATGGAGCATCTCTTAACACGTACTTAATGAAAGGGCATCAGCAATACCAGCCACTGCCTTCAATACTTTTTCACTTCCGTGAAGGAGCCATCGCCGTGTGTGGAGACATCAAGGAGATGTTCCACCAAATACTGATTCAACCGAAGGACAGATGTGCGCAGCGATTTCTTTGGCGTGATGGCGACGATGGAAGATTACCCAACGTTTATGAAATGGTGGTTATGACTTTTGGTGCTGCGTGCTCGCCTTGCACAGCTCAATATGTAAAGACAACCAACGCTCTGGAGCATCAAAACCATCATCCACGAGCTATAAAGTCTATCCTGAAATATCATTACGTAGATGACTTCGTGGATAGCTTTGAATCTACAAAAGAAGCCCTCGAAATATCGCAACAAGTACGAGAGATCCACATGCACGCCGGATTCGAGCTAAGGGGCTTCAGCTCCAATTCGCCAGAGGTACTCAATACATTGGAAGGTCAAAATGCAGCTGTGTTAGTGGGTGCAAGTGGTAGTATAGAAAGTGAAAAGATACTCGGCATGTACTGGCAGCCAGCCAGTGATGATTTTTGTTATCAATTACGCTTTCACCATGTAGAGAAAGCCATTATCACCGGAGAAAGGATCCCTACAAAAAGAGAACTTCTAAGCGTTATAATGTCAGTGTTCGACCCATTGGGGTTGCTTAATCACTTTACTATATCCTCCAAGTTGCTAATGCGTGAAGTATGGCGACGAGATGTGCGATGGGATGAACCATTACCGGAAGAAGCTCTACTAGCATGGAATAGATGGCGTTTACAACTACCCGATGTAGTCAATTTCAAAGTTCCACGTTTTTATTTTCGAACTGGTTCACCGCAACAGCTTCAGCTCCACGTTTTCGTCGACGCTAGTGAAGACGCCTTTGCCGCTGTAGCGTATTGGAGAACCGTGAATCGAAAAGGTGAAGTGGGAACCGCCTTTGTATGTTCGAAAACAAAGTGTGCTCCTCTGAAGTCACTGACTATTCCACTCCTCGAACTTCAGGCAGCCGTCTTAGGAGCACGTCTAATGAAAACCATAATCGAGGAGCATTCTGTAAGCGTTGTTCGTACTTTTCTCTGGACCGACTCAACAACTGTCATTAAATGGATTAATAGTGAGCATCGTCGATACAAACCATTTGTGGCACACAGGATTGCGGAAATTTTGAGCACTACAGAGCCATCCAATTGGAAATGGGTACCCACTCATGAGAATCCTGCTGATGAGGCAACAAGGACAAATAGCCACGTCGACTTCAGCCCCTCGTCACACTGGTTAATTGGGCCTGATTTTCTATTTGGAGACGAAGATAATTGGCCAATCATTACGACTTCAGCCGTCAAAGAGGATGTTGAAGAAGAGCTCCGCCCGAAATATTCATTGTTCATTGTGAGTAATCATTTCGTTGATTTTAAACGTTTTTCCTCTCTTTCCAGCAAACAATTCCGCGACTTTCAAAATAATGGGTTAACAGTATCCGAGCTCACTGCAGCAGAACAATCCCTATGTCGCCAAGTCCAACAGGAAGCGTTTGCAACAGAGCTGAAGCAGATCGGTCGCAACGAAGCAATAACGAAAGACAGTGAGATATATAAACTTTCACCATATATCGACAGTGATGGTATTCTCCGAGTCTATGGGCGAATAGATGCAGCTAGCTGGCTTCCTTACGTAACCAGACGACCAATCATTTTACCGTCTGCTCACACATTTACGACGTTAGTGGTTGCTGACCAACACTCCAGGATGAAGCACCAGAACATCGAAGCAACGATTTGCGAAATTCGTCGAACATATTGGATTCCTCGACTACGACAAATCATGCGCAGAGTGATTGCCAGTTGCTGCGTTTGCCGAATCACCAAAGCATTGCCGATTACACCAATGATGGGTCCCTTGCCAGAGGACCGTCTTACACCGTTTGTAAGACCCTTTTCCTACACTGGTTTGGATTACTTCGGGCCTATCACCGTTACGATAGGGCGACATACTGAGAAGCGATGGGTAGCACTATTCACGTGCCTAGTTGTGCGTGCTATTCACCTAGAAGTTGTCCACGACTTGTCCACAGACGCATGCATCTTAGCGATCCGGAACTTCATCAATCGCCGCGGAGTTCCAGTAAGAATACGTTCCGACAACGGGACGAATTTCGTTGGTGCTAACCAAGAAGCAAAGCGATTCTCAGAAGTATTTGACTTTCAGCGAGTGCCGAACCACTTCCTGTTAGGGTCACCAAATACAGCGCAGACGCCCAGTGTAAAAGAGCCATCTGAGAATATCTGTTATCTACGAAAGCAATGGCGCATAGCCCGTCAACTAAGAGATCGTTTTTGGAAAAGGTGGGTGGCTGAGTACTTGCCAACTCTTACACGCCGTACCAAATGGTGTGAACGATCTAAACCAATAACCAAAGGAGATTTAGTCTTTGTCTGTGACTCGAATCTACCGCGAAAGCACTGGTTACGTGGGCGTGTTGAAAACACCCATCCGGGAGTTGATGGAGAAGTTCGGAGAGTCGATGTCCGCACATCCAAAGGAGTAATGCAGCGCCCTGTATCGAAGCTAGCCGTCCTGGACATAGAAGTTGGTGAATCAGGGTTGATTCACGGGGGCGGGGATGTTGCAGAACGCCTAGTGAAAACATAGCTCAAGCTTATTTTATATTGTAAACGTAGCGTTATTTCCCTTCTTTCTTACTTGACATTTATTTTCTGTTTGATTTCTACGCATACTTTCTAGAACTTTGATTTATATAGAATATTTTCATTAAAATGTTCATTTGCTATTCGTCCGCCGCCAGCAAAGGAAGAAGGGAGTAAAACTGCGGTAAGACTTTATTTAATAGTTTAGTTTTAATTAATATTTCTCTGTATCTCATAGAAATAAACGTTCAATTCAAACGACACATTTTGAAGAATTGTTAAATCGCATCCCTTAAAGTCGCCAGCCGCGACACCTATAGTATTCTTCATTGTTGACTCTCACTACCTTTTTGCAACCAAGGTACAAATGTAGATATCCCAAGCGCCACAGCAAAGGAAAATTACTGTGCGAAGATTTAAAATGAAAATATGCAATCGCAAGGAACCGCCAGGATCTTCGCTGAGCGCGAGTAGACGGGAGGACCATCTGTTTCTTCAAATGAAGAAAAAAGAACTCTAGAAGCCCATTATATTGAGAGATTATATGTCAGAAATGTACAGAAACCTGTAGATGCATATGCAAAAGGAAACCTTGCAGCAAAGTCACGGGCAGTCCTTGCCAGCCGAACTGGTTGTATCTTCTTGTGTACTCACTGTCTATGCACACGAAATTCAAAGTATTGAAAGTACAACCGAGAGCAACCTCATCCATTCTTGCTAAATTGGGGTGGGATTGGGATAATGAGGGTTTTGTACAGGGTTACTTTAGTTGGCTGCGAGCGGGCTTTGCTACTCAATTCATTTGATCTCAGCGCGAGGTGAGTACAAAGTACTGAAAGTACTTAACTGCATCCAAGTTATATCTGTTGAGTGTTACGTTCTTTTTGTTGACAACATATATCTTGTTCTGCCCTCATTAACAGTTTAACACCCATCTTAGTTCCTTAGTCTCAATGCTCAGATAAGCACTACTGACGTGAAGATTGTGTATTGACGTGTGAGTTATGCACAAGAATTTTCAAGAACTATGTTGAAGAAAACACATAACACCGCGAAGCCTTGTCTAAATCCTTATTTGACATCAAATGTCTCGGTAAGGTCTTTCCTCGCCTTGATGGAGCAGCCTGCATTCTCCACCATCATCCTGGACAACCGGACGAGTCTGCCAGGGATGCCAAAAGCAGGTACAGCTTTGTATAGCTCATTTCTATAGGCGACCTTAAAGTCGATAAAAAGGTGGTGTGTATCGATTTGAAATTCCTGTGTTTGATCTGCAGAAGAGTGTGAAAATCGGTCGATGGTGGCGACGTTATGGAAACATAGTTTCCTTTACAGTTTAAGGGACTTTGTCTATCTTCGCTCTGCTATCAATTCTGAAAACAATACATAGGCAGAAAAAAACAAAGAATAACTCTTGCCAATCGCTGTTTCATCGGACTGAGATGGCAATTGAGTAGTAAGGCCCAATCCCGAACAGCTAATGAGATTCTATATAAGACCCTAATCATCCCAATTCTCCTTTATTTCGCTGAAGCATGGACTTTATCGAAAGCGGATGAAAATAGGACAATAGAAAATGGACTCCAGCGCTCTGACCTGCAGAGTCTTGAAATCAAACCCAGCTCGCCTTAGGTGACTTACACAATTAGAACAGGGCCTCAACCGACTTGGAGTGCGCAACTGGAGGCATTTGTGTAAAGCCCGGATTAATTGGAGAAGTTTGTTGGTTAAGGGCCAGGTTCACCCCGAACTGTAGCGCTACCTAAGTAAGTAAGTAAGTCGACGCGATTTAGATAATCTCTTTTCGTGAAGATGTTGTATCCAACCATATTTTGCAGATGAAGGTTCACCAAGTACTCCTTGATATATTCTTTTACCATTTGGTAAAACTTCCGAACCGCATTTCTGCAATAGCATCTCACTATTTCATCGCTCGCAAGCTTTCCATGCTCCTTCTTTTTCCTTCTGAGAAGACGGTGTTCATCTCTTCTCTTCTGACATCAGATGCCTATCCTATCTAGAAAAATGGTTGTTTAGTATGACAGGTGAAAGACCTTACGTAGAGGTTTCGTTAGGGTAGAAGAACATCTCTTCAAAAGAAGATTTGTTACTGATGAGATCTTTTAGGACTAGCTAGTGAGCGAATTCGAAAATGGTATTGGTAGAGAAGTATATAGTAATTTTTAATTAGCTTTCCCAGAGGAGTCATTGGACAAGAGCTGGCAGAGTCGATGAGAAAGAACCTTTATTCCCTTGCCGAACAACCAGAAAGATCTACTGCCTTTATGACTTGTTTCGGATTTCTATCCACCTACAGGGGTAGTCCTACTCTGTTACGATTGTGGACAGCAATATTCTAGCTGCTTAAACAAGCAGCATAAACGTTTATAAGGTAACTTTGGACACTGATCACGAGTAGCTACTACGATATCTTCAGTTAGGAGTATGCCCCGAGAGTACAGCAAAATAAAATAAGACCAACGACACTTCCTTGTGGAAATGCGGCCGCGATTTCCTTGAACTCGGAGTATTTAGTTCCCTGTTTAACACGAAATAATCTGTTTTCAAGGTAGGATTCTAAAATCTTATATACATAAGTATTTCGGCAGAGCCCGTCTTACTTTGTACTTCGAGCCATGCATTGTGCTAAACCTTATCGAAGGCCTGAGAGACCGAATTGGTGGTCAGCTAAAACGCATCTTTCTTCAATGACCGGTTGGATGCGTTTCAATATGAGTCTTTCAAATAACTTTGATAGGATTTGTAGGAGCGATATTAGTCTGTACGATTTTTAATCGTTTGTAGATTTTCCCGTTTTTTCCGGAACCATTATCACTTCTGAAACTGTCCACGGATGTGGAACGTATAGCAGTCTAGGCGAAGATATAGATGTTTAGTTTGTGGCAATTGCTTAAGGATCAAATGGCTTATTTCTAGGTGTTCGAAAAAACACCTTTAGCCCATTCCCTATTGTTTTTTCTGATTGGTGGCGATTGCATTTGGGGTTCTTTTACGCTTTTCATGCCTTTCCAGAGCGAGTAATGGGATTTTTTCAAGTGTTTGTTCGGGTGCTTCAAGTAAGCAGTAGTTTCACTGTTTTTTAAATCTTGAACTTTGTTTTTAGGTTTATTACATAAGTACCTCGAATATGTCCTATGTCTTTCACGAATAAGTTCTTTTATATCCGGGGGATAATTCGCTTCGCTGTTTTTAGATACTTTTCACCTTAAGGGACTATTTCCATGCGGCATTCTGAATAGCTTCAATAAATTTACCGAGTTCTACTTCTATCTCGAATAGTGGTCCCAGTTAGTTCTGTTGTCAGTTAATCTAGGCAAGGCAGCCGGCTCTGATGGTCTACCAGCAGAGCTTTTCAAACATGGTGGTGATGCTTTGGTAGGGTGCATGCACCAAGTCATCAACCAAGTATGGGTGGATGAAGTCATGCCCGATGACTGGACTATCAGCTCTATATGCCCCATCTTCAAGAAAGGCGATCCTATGTCTTGTAAGAACTACCGAGGCATATCCCTGCTTAATGTCGCATATAAGATCCTATCCAACGTACTGTGTGAACGTCTGAAGCCTTTCTGCAGCACACTAATCGTCACGTACAAGTGTGACTTCCGGACCGGCAGATCGACGATCGACCACATTTTCACACTAAGGCAAATCCTGGAAAAGACCAACGAATTTCAAGTGGAGACTCACCATCTCTTCATCGACTTTAAAGCCGCATATGATAGCATTCATCGTCTTGAGCTCTACCAGGCGATGGTCGAATTCGGGATCCCGGCTAAACTGATCCAGCTGTGCCGCGTGACGCTGGATAACACGCGGTGCAACGTGCAATTCGGCAACAGTTCCTCTGAACTATTCCAAACATTCACCGGATTTCGGCAAGGGGATGCGCTACCATGTGACTTCTTCAATGTGCTGGAACAGATAGTGCGCAGGGCAGGTGTGAACACGGAAGGCACTATCTTCCACAAATCTGTCCAGTTGCTGGGATACGCAGACGACATCGACATCATCGGTCGCTCCCAGCGCGCCGTGTTAGAGGCTTTTACGGCAATTGAAGAAGAGGCGAAACGAGTTGGCCTTGAAGTGAATGAGGACAAAACTAAGTACATGTTGTCAACAAACAAAGAAGCATCTGTCTACCGCCTAGGACAAAACGTCACTGTTGGCAACAGTAACTTCGAAGTGGTTAAGGAGTTTACCTACCTCGGAGTAAATATCAACTCCACGAATGACAACTTAGTGGAGATTCGACGAAGACTTACCCTAGGAAACCGCTGTTACTTCGGTTTGGCGAAACAAATGGGGTCAAAACTCCTAACTCGGAAGACGAAATGTTTGCTCTACAAAACTTTGATCCTGCCAGTTCTGCTGTATGGAGCCGAGTGTTGGACGATAAGCAGGAAAGCAGAGCAGATATTGAACACTTTCGAAAGAAAAATTCTTCGTCGGATATTCGGTCCCGTATGCGAGGAGGGCGAATGGAGGAAAAGATATAACCACGAACTCTATGACCTGTACCAGGATGTGGATGTAGTCCAAAAAGCCAAAACACGTCGACTACACTGGCTCGGCCACATCGAGCGAATGGACAATAATGCTCCAGCAAAGAGGATCTTCGAATCACAGCCCCCAGGTTCGAGAAGACAAGGAAGACCGAACCTCCGTTTTAAGGATCAAGCTATCGCGGATGCCAGAGCGCTTGGTCTAGATAACGGGAAGCAGCGTGCCCGGGATCGAAGAGAGTGGAAGGCTGCTGTGTCTCAGGCAGAGACTCTTCACGGGTCGGGAGCCCGTTAAGTAAGTAAGTAATCTAGGCATAATAACGTAATAACTTTTTAATGTAGTAGGGACCGCGATACGTAGTCCCATTTGAACTTATAACGAAACCTGTTGATTCTATGAATTTCTTCACTTCCGTGCACAAACAAGGTGTAGGTTAACTGGGCAGTATAGTCAAGTGACTGAACCCATATTAAGGCGCGTGTTTTGTACATGAAAGTGTCAGTTCGAGATTTTCTTGGATTCGCACTTGATGCTGAATTGATTTTCTTTTGTGCGCAACAGTTTATGATTTTGATGATATGTCATCCGTCATCCTTGGGTTCGGCTTCCACAACGTCGATTAACCTCTTGGCGCCTTGCAGCAACGCATTGTCCATCGACATCGAAAATTGTTCAACTGGATCCTTTGGTCTTCCTCCAGACCCAATTCTCTATACGAGCTCGTCTGCTATCGATCCCGCATCTTCCGGTACTTTCTCGACCTCTTAGGAGCCTTCTGCCTTGCCCTCTGATGACTCGTTCTCTTTTTTATTATTTTTGAAAAATTGGTACGTAATGGTCCCACGAGCCGGGGAGAAATCACAGACCAGGTAGGCAGAGATCCCCATTACCTACCATACTCAACTAGTATACAACAGAGGATTGATCTGCCTCTAACGAGTTACCACTAGCGATTCAATTACCTTTGAACCCTGTATGCCAGTAGTATCACTACCTAGACACAGATTTGGCGACCGATTTACAACCTTGGAGTTAAGGGTTGTTGGATCTTAGTTTTCGATTCCTATTCAGCTCTGCCAGAATAGTGTTAATTACCTGGTAGTGCATCCGGTTCCTCTAATTAAGCCACCCCACCGCGACAAGGTGTCGACCATCCGGGGTGGTCGGTATCTCCTATCTTCTCTTCCTAATTTCCCTATCTCCCGCGCTGTGTCTTATCATTAAAAGGGTAGTACTAAACCGTTAACCGCGCGTAAGGTATAAAAAATAAAATAGTTAGTAAAATAAATAGTAAGACAAATTATCAGTTCATGTTGTATCCTATATCCATGCTATACTCCATCAAACAGAGAGCAGTTTTACACCGTGTTGTATTGTTAGAAAATCGATAGTTGTTGATAGACAGACATATTGTAAAAGAATGAGTGTCTGGTGTATACAGCTCTCCGCGCATGCTGTATGGTATCTAGAAAACGTCATCGTAGCGTAAAAAAAAAGCCTAATCCCACGGTAAAACGCTTTCTGCTTGACGAGGGGGTTTTTAGCCATTGAAAACGGCGGAAGTACATATCGGTGACGCATTCAGTCAAAGTCATAGTATCTTTATAGTACTCTTTGGGCAAACATTCAAAATTGTAAGTAAAATCGTTATTTTTTAAATTTCTTCCCAATTTTACCACCGAGACCATTTTGATCATATCATCCAGTATAAAACATATACAGTCTAACTTCTGTATAACAGTGATGTACAAACCCCAGCGTATCCCACTTCTAATGGCTTTCTTTTGTTTGCAAGTTGTCGAACTGTATTTCTTTTAACACTTCAACACACATTGTCAAATACAAAGATGCAAAGATCATCAACACATTAGTATTGGAATTATGTTTCTTTTAACACTACAAAACGCATTATAAATACAAAGATGCAACTTGTAGCCCGTGCCTACCTGACAAAGAACATTTTTTCCATACATATACAAACACGTAATTAACTCGAACAATATTGCCTGCGAAATTTAATCATCAGCGAAAAATAACCCTAATAAAACTATTCGGCATTCCTTCTTCACATAGCGAATCCTTATTTTTGAATTTGCAAATCAATTCCCAGAAATCAACAATTAGCCACATGTGCACTAGTTTTATAGCGCACAAGCAGGTAGCTATTTACTGCATTCGGAAGGTGCAATAAAACTACGAATCGCATCGATATGGGGGGAATTACTACCGAAAAAGGACTTTTTACCTGTGAAAATCTTTCGTCAAATCCTTTCTCTTACTAATTGTTATAATGTTCCTCAGTCAAAGGAAAAGTATTTAAGCTTAAGATGACCGCCATAATATTAATCATTCAAGTTGATACATTCAGAGTGTTAACATAGAGAAGTAATACGAACGTTAATATCGATTTCGAACTCCGGTCAGAAAAATATTGTGAAAATGGGAAAAATAGTGGTAAGTTCAAAATATTTAGTTAACAATTTATAAGTAAGCATTCTAACTATTTATTCTTTATTTAGCATTTCCGTAAGCGATTCCTTCTGCAATACGGATACAATTCGACGAAAACTCGGGTTACTGAGAATGAAGTTATTAACACCATTCATAGAGTCCACCCAATTGAAGCTCCAGAACAAAATGTGACTGATTTTCAAGCTTTACAAGTTGAAACCCAATCCAGCAACCAACACCACCTCGTAACATTGCCAAGTCTATTTGAGACGGTTAGTCAACCATGCCACGATGATACCGACGATTTCATAGACGTTGAAACTATATCACAAGAGTCAAGCCCCATCGCTACAATTCGCCCTCAAATATTGGCAAATGACGCCGCAGATTTAATAGAAGCTCAAAATAAATTGAACCAGACAATTGAAGATAAATTAAATCAACAGAACGGAAATATGTTGAATCCAAATCAACCATCATCCCTTCTTTTGGCTAAATTAAATGCGATGAGAAAAAAATTAGCAGTTGAAGCTAACGAAACCACCGTAGCTCCAGACACCGCAATTCAAAACCCTGAACCCTTTGCTTTTCCTAATGAAATTGCACAAATCACCGATAATATACATGGGTTCATTGGCATTGATTCAAATGCATATTTGGAGACAAAAGCACTGGTAATTATCAATGAGTCTTTTGTTAATACCGAGGAAATAGAAAGACCAACTCAAGTCAAACCAGAGCGCACTTCGTATGACGATGAATTACCTTGTACGTCATCGTCTGTTAGATTTGCCGTCGAAGGCCGTCGAAATATTCAGGCTCATCCAGTAGCATCGACATCATCAATTAAAGTTGAAAATGTAGTAACTGACAACGATGAAAATATTTTACAGAGAAACGCACGGATACGCGAAAGATTTGAGGATTTTCAAAAGAACTTCGAATATATTTTAAACGAAAAAGGAATAACCATTGGAGAAGCTGATTTGCCACCTACTCCGCCACCAACTCCAAGGGCTAATTTTGTCCACATAACTGCAGATACAACACCTGAAGAGCTAACTCATCTAAAGGCAATTTCAAATAATAATCATATGAGTTTAAGTGTTATTGAAAAGAATCCAGCTACCACCTATCCACATATCACACCTTACGATCCAAATTTAATCTGCATTGGCCCCAACCGCACAGTGATTTCCAAGGCAGATTGGTCGAAAATCGATTGGAATCATTCCGTTCCAGCCATAACCCGAAAAGTTATGCTGGGAGTTTTTGATCGCCACACTATGGCCACTCACACTCTTACAGGCAGGCCATCGCCTGCTTTTAAGGATATGAATAAGCCAGAGAAAAAACCTTTAGATGCGTCTAAAGTTGATGATATTGTTGATCTTATAACCAGCTACTGTAACACCACTACGAAGGAAATACGTATGGCTATTACGACCAAGTGCGCTGATGAATGTAAGATGCTAAAACATCGTAAATCAAAAGGACAATAACAAGGAGAACAATCCAAATCCGTATTAATTTTGAGAGAATGTAAGGGAAATTTTGACCAGTGCGAATTTCCAGTAAAGGTCCTGAAGGACAAATATTTAATTGAATAAAAATTTCTGTTTTTTTACAATTAAGTAAAAATTTTGTTTCTATTTATTAGTATTTGCCTTTCAGCAGTTTAGATTTCTTGATGGTGTTCATTTGTTTTTACCTCGTTTGCAATTCCAATCTGCGATTTATTCTCTTTAGAACGAAAGAAAAGTCGACCGAAATAATTATCATTTTGACCTTACCTCTAGACAAGAAATTGTAATCGAACCAAAAACTGGAAACAGACTTAATCTCTTGAATTTAGATACCCCGAGAATGAACCAGATTTCTGTGAAAGAGGTGCTAGCGTTGACGCGTGGAATCGAAGCCAGAGAGGAACTATGGAGAAATCCAGAGAGACTGTCGGGCTAAGATGGATCGTGGAAGAGGACCCAATACCGTGGTCTGTTTCGCAATCTCTCTCATAAATCAATTGACATATTCTTGGGCAGTGACACAATTAGTGAGGTTTATCCTCGTGAACCCATTCGTCACCGCATCTCCTACATATGTTTTCATCGTTGAGTTTAAGTTTTATTGTGTGGTTCCTTAGAATTTTATGGCCAACAACATTGACAGCATTTTCCTGTTATTTCTTTTGGTGGTTGTTGATTCTTTGTTGTATCGTGGCCAGAACTTTCTTGATATATCACATGTGGTAAGCGATTTCCACCTACTGTTGGATGTAATTAGGTTTGATTCGCTCCGTGAGGTTGGAGAGTGGATTCTTGATCCATTGAAGTGCTTGATTTTGGTCCATTGCAGATCCTTTTCTTGTAAGTTCGTCAGTTATCTCATTTCCGGTTATATCCTTGTGACCAGGGGCTCAGTAGAGATTTATATTGTGCTGTGAGCAAAGAACCTTAAGTTGATCGCGACAACGTCGGACTATCTTGGACTTGATTTCGGTAGCAAAAATTGCTGTAATTGTCATCCGACTGTCAATAAAAATGGATATCACCATGATCACAATCCAGTGGGATGGATACTGAGTGCCTTTGTCACTGGCAGGATCTCCGCTTGGAAGACACTACTGTATTCAGGAAGTCTGATCAGGCTGAGTGTATTTAATTCCATGGAGAATATACCGGCGCCAGTTCTTATATCAATCTTTGACCCGTCTGTGTAGATAGATATAGATTTGTCTTTTGTTGGTTTCATGGTTTCCTATTCTTCTCTACTTGAATGAATAATGAATAATGAATTTCAAAGTCGAGGTATTGTGACGCGTAGTCGCTGTTTACGTCTTCGCCTACGAGGTTCTTTAGGTTCTTTCTGTTTGAGTTTACGCCGTTTGATGTGTTTCCAACATATCCAGTCTGCGTTGTTCTCATCTGGCTGTAGCTATACATGCTAACCTTTTTATTTTAGTCTTTGGTTGGTTTGTCTGTAGCTCCCCACCAGACTCCGTTCCCATTCGTGAGTATTGGTCTTACAATTGCCGTATACATCCACAGAATTATCCAAAGGTTTGGTCCCCACCTTTTGCCAAAGATTTGGTTGCAAGTGTAGAACACGATCACTCCCTTTTTAATTCTTGCATTAAGCTTCCAATTGAGTTTCCTGTCTAATATGATACCTAGGTACCTTGTACTATCAGATAGCCTTAGGAGTACTCCCTCAATAGCTTGTAGTTTGAATTGCGGTATAGTTCTTTTAGTAGTAAATAGCACTACTTCGGTTTTATTGGGATTAACCCTTTAAAAAGGAAAGTGTTACCTCAACTTATTCGGAGCTCATATCAATACGCACTCTTGTCACTTAAGAGGGTTGGTATCGGTTAATCTGGTTCTCTATCATATAGGTTGTGCTTCGGAGAAACTTGGTAAAACTTGAATTATTAAAGGACCGAATCGTACTATACCAAGCATGCGGTTTCCGCATCTAAATAGTACCCCACAAGGTGGTCTTCTGATAAATAAACTATCAATCAAATTGATTAAATTGCATGCCTATAGTATTCTTCATTGTTGACTCTCACTACCTTTTTGCAACCAAGGTACAAATGTAGATATCCCAAGCGTCACAGCAAAGGAAAATTACTGTGCGAAGATTTAACATGAAAATATGCAATCGCAAACAACCGCCAGGATCTTCGCTGAGCGCGAGGAGACGGGAGGACCATCTGTTTCTTCAAATGAAGAAAAAAGAACTCTAGAAGCCCATTATATTGAGAGATTATATGTCAGAAATATACAGAAACCTGTAGATGCATATGCAAAAGGAAACCTTGCAGCACAGTCACGGGCAATCCTTACCAGCCGAACTGGTTGTATCTTCTTGTGTACTCACTGTCTATGCACACGAAATTGTTGAAAGTACAACCGAGAGCAACCTCATCCATTCTTGCTAAATTGGGGTGGGATTGGGATAATGAGGGTTTTGTACAGGGCTACTTTAGTTGGCTGCGAGCGGGCTTTGCTACTCAATTCATTTGATCTCAGCGCGAGGTGAGTACAAAGTACTGAAAGTACTTAACTGCATCCAAGTTATATCTGTTGAGTGTTACGTTCTTTTTGTTGACAACATATATCTTGTTCTGCCCTCATTAACCATTCTGCCCTCATTAACAGTTTAACACCCATCTTAGTTCCTTAGTCTCAATGCTCAGATAAGCACTACTGACGTGAAGATTGTGTATTGACGTGTGAGTTATGCACAAGAATTTTCAAGAACTATGTTGAAGAAAACACATAACACCGCGAAGCCTTGTCTAAATCCTTATTTGACATCAAATGTCTCGGTAAGGTCTTTCCTCGCCAGGTACAGCTTTGTATAGCTCATTTCTATAGGCGACCTTAAAGTCGATAAAAAGGTGGTGTGTATCGATTTGAAATTCCTGTGTTTGATCTGCAGAAGAGTGTGAAAATCGGTCGATGGTGGCGACGTTATGGAAACATAGTTTCCTTTACAGTTTAAGGGACTTTGTCTATCTTCGCTCTGCTATCAATTCTGAAAACAATACATAGGCAGAAAAAAACAAAGAATAACTCTTGCCAATCGCTGTTTCATCGGACTGAGATGGCAATTGAGTAGTAAGGCCCAATCCCGAACAGCTAATGAGATTCTATATAAGACCCTAATCATCCCAATTCTCCTTTATTTCGCTGAAGCATGGACTTTATCGAAAGCGGATGAAAATAGGACAATAGAAAATGGACTCCAGCGCTCTGACCTGCAGAGTCTTGAAATCAAACCCAGCTCGCCTTAGGTGACTTACACAATTAGAACAGGGCCTCAACCGACTTGGAGTGCGCAACTGGAGGCATTTGTGTAAAGCCCGGATTAATTGGAGAAGTTTGTTGGTTAAGGGCCAGGTTCACCCCGAACTGTAACGCTACCTAAGTAAGTAAGTAAGTCGACGCGATTTAGATAATCTCTTTTCGTGAAGATGTTGTATCCAACCATATTTTGCAGATGAAGGTTCACCAAGTACTCCTTGATATATTCTTTTACCATTTGGTAAAACTTCCGAACCGCATTTCTGCAATAGCATCTCACTATTTCATCGCTCGCAAGCTTTCCATGCTCCTTCTTTTTCCTTCTGAGAAGACGGTGTTCATCTCTTCTCTTCTGACATCAGATGCCTATCCTATCTAGAAAAATGGTTGTTTAGTATGACAGGTGAAAGACCTTACGTAGAGGTTTCGTTAGAATAGAAGAACATCTCTTCAAAAGAAGATTTGTTACTGATGAGATCTTTTAGGACTAGCTAGTGAGCGAATTCGGAAATGGTATTGGTAGAGAAGTATATAGTAATTTTTAATTAGCTTTCCCAGAGGAGTCATTGGACAAGAGCTGGCAGAGTCGATGAGAAAGAACCTTTATTCCCTTGCCGAACAACCAGAAAGATCTACTGCCTTTATGACTTGTTTCGGATTTCTATCCACCTACAGGGGTAGTCCTACTCTGTTACGATTGTGGACAGCAAGATTCTAGCTGCTTAAACAAGCAGCATAAACGTTTATAAGGTAATTTTGGACACTGATCACGAGTAGCTACTACGATATCTTCAGTTAGGAGTATGCCCCGAGAGTACAGCAAAATAAAATAAGACCAACGACACTTCCTTGTGGAAATGCGGCCGCGATTTCCTTGAGCTCGGAGTATTTAGTTTCTAGAGTATTAAGATTCTAAAATCTTATATAAGTATTTCGTCAGAGCCCGTTTTAGTTTGTGCTTGAAGCCATGCATTGTGCTAAACCTTATCGAAGGCCTGAGAGACCGAATTGGTGGTCAGCTATAATGCATCTTTCTTCAATGACCGGTTGGATGCGTTTTAATACGAGTCAATACCTTTGATAGGATTTGTAGGAGCGATATCAGTCTGTACGATTTTTAATCGTTTGTAGATTTTCCCGTTTTTTCCGGAACCATTATCACTTCTGAAACTGTCCACGGATCTGGAACGTATAGCAGTCTAAGCGAAGATATACAAGTTTAGTTTCATTGTCAGGGGCTTCAATATTTTTCAAGTGTTTTATTATCTTGCAAAGTTCGTTTAACTACAAACTTTTCTAAAGCTGTCAGACGTCGTTATCATGCCTCTGTGATTGTTTATCAATGTTTGTCCATCAAATGGCTTACTACTAGGTGTTCGGAAAAACACCTTTGGCCCATTCCCTATTGTTTTTTCTGATTGGTGGCGATTGCATTTGGGGTTCTTTTACGCTTTTCATGCCTTTCCAGAGCGAGTAATGGGATTTTTTCAAGTGTTTGTTCAGGTGCTTCAAGTAAGCAGTAGTTTCACTGTTTTTTAAATCTTGAACTTTGTTTTTAGGTTTATTACATAAGTACCTCGTATATGTTCTATGTCTTTCACGAATAAGTTCTTTTATATCCGGGGGATAATTCGCTTCGCTGTTTTTAGATACTTTTCACCTTAAGGGACTATTTCCATGCGGCATTCTGAATAGCTTCAATAAATTTACCGAGTTCTACTTCTATCTCGAATAGTGGTCCCAGTCAGTTTTGTTGTCAGTTAATCTAGGCAAGGCCGCCGGCTCTGATGGTCTACCAGCAGAGCTTTTCAAACATGGTGGTGATGCTTTGGTAAGGTGCATGCACCAAGTCATCAACCAAGTATGGGTGGATGAAGTCATGCCCGATGACTGGACTATCAGCTCTATATGCCCCATCTTCAAGAAAGGCGATCCTATGTCTTGTAAGAACTACCGAGGCATATCCCTGCTTAATGTCGCATATAAGATCCTATCCAACGTACTGTGTGAACGTCTGAAGCCTTTCTGCAGCACACTAATCGTCACGTACAAGTGTGACTTCCGGACCGGCAGATCGACGATCGACCACATTTTCACACTAAGGCAAATCCTGGAAAAGACCAACGAATTTCAAGTGGAGACTCACCATCTCTTCATCGACTTTAAAGCCGCATATGATAGCATTCATCGTCTTGAGCTCTACAAGGCGATGGCCGAATTCGGGATCCCGGCTAAACTGATCCAGCTGTGCCGCGTGACGCTGGATAACACGCGGTGCAACGTGCAATTCGGCAACAGTTCCTCTGAACTATTCCAAACATTCACCGGATTTCGGCAAGGGGATGCGCTACCATGTGACTTCTTCAATGTGCTGGAACAGATAGTGCGCAGGGCAGGTGTGAACACGGAAGGCACTATCTTCCACAAATCTGTCCAGTTGCTGGGATACGCAGACGACATCGACATCATCGGTCGCTCCCAGCGCGCCGTGTTAGAGGCTTTTACGGCAATTGAAGAAGAGGCGAAACGAGTTGGCCTTGAAGTGAATGAGGACAAAACTAAGTACATGTTGTCAACAAACAAAGAAGCATCTGTCCACCGCCTAGGACAAAACGTCACTGTTGGCAACAGTAACTTCGAAGTGGTTAAGGAGTTTACCTACCTCGGAGTAAATATCAACTCCACGAATGACAATTTAGTCGAGATTCGACGAAGACTTACCCTAGGAAACCGCTGCTACTTCGGTTTGGCGAAACAAATGCGGTCAAAACTCCTAACTCGGAAGACGAAATGTTTGCTCTACAAAACTTTGATCCTGCCAGTTCTGCTGTATGGAGCCGAGTGTTGGACGATAAGCAGGAAAGGAGAGCAGATATTGAACACTTTCGAAAGAATTCGGTCCCGTATGCGAGGAGGGCGAATGGAGGAGAAGATATAACCGCGAACTCTATGAGCTGTACCAGGATGTGGATGTAGTCCAAAAAGCCAAAACACGTCGACTACACTGGCTCGGCCACATCGAGCGAATGGACAATAATGCTCCAGCAAAGAGGATCTTCGAATCACAGCCCCCAGGTTCGAGAAGACAAGGAAGACCGAACCTCCGTTTTAAGGATAAAGCTATCGCGGATGCCAGAGCGCTTGGTCTAGATAACTGGAAGCAGCGTGCCCGGGATCGAAGAGAGTGGAAGGCTGCTGTGTCTCAGGCAGAGACTCTTCACGGGTCGGGAGCCCGTTAAGTAAGTGAGTAATCTAGGCATAATAACGTAATAACTTTTTAATGTAGTAGGGACCGCGATACGTAGTCCCATTTGAACTTATAACGAAACCTGTTGATTCTATGAATTTCTTCACTTCCGTGCACAAACAAGGTGTAGGTTAACTGGGCAGTATAGTCAAGTGACTGAACCCATATTAAGGCGCGTGTTTTGTACATGAAAGTGTCAGTTCGAGATTTTCTTGGATTCGCACTTGATGCTGAATTGATTTTCTTTTGTGCGCAACAGTTTATGATTTTGATGATATGTCATCCGTCATCCTTGGGTTCGGCTTCCACAACGTCGATTAACCTCTTGGCGCCTTGCAGCAACGCATTGTCCATCGACATCGAAAATTGTTCAACTGGATCCTTTGGTCTTCCTCCAGACCCAATTCTCTATACGAGCTCGTCTGCTATCGATCCCGCATCTTCCGGTACTTTCTCGACCTCTTAGGAGCCTTCTGCCTTGCCCTCTGATGACTCGTTCTCTTTTTTATTATTTTTGAAAAATTGGTACGTAATGGTCCCACGAGCCGGGGAGAAATCACAGACCAGGTAGGCAGAGATCCCCATTACCTACCATACTCAACTAGTATACAACAGAGGATTGATCTGCCTCTAACGAGTTACCACTAGCGATTCAATTACCTTTGAACCCTGTATGCCAGTAGTATCACTACCTAGACACAGATTTGGCGACCGATTTACAACCTTGGAGTTAAGGGTTGTTGGATCTTAGTTTTCGATTCCTATTCAGCTCTGCCAGAATAGTGTTAATTACCTGGTAGTGCATCCGGTTCCTCTAATTAAGCCACCCCACCGCGACAAGGTGTCGACCATCCGGGGTGGTCGGTATCTCCTATCTTCTCTTCCTAATTTCCCTATCTCCCGCGCTGTGTCTTATCATTAAAAGGGTAGTACTAAACCGTTAACCGCGCGTAAGGTATAAAAAATAAAATAGTTAGTAAAATAAATAGTAAGACAAATTATCAGTTCATGTTGTATCCTATATCCATGCTATACTCCATCAAACAGAGAGCAGTTTTACACCGTGTTGTATTGTTAGAAAATCGATAGTTGTTGATAGACAGACATATTGTAAAAGAATGAGTGTCTGGTGTATACAGCTCTCCGCGCATGCTGTATGGTATCTAGAAAACGTCATCGTAGCGTAAAAAAAAAGCCTAATCCCACGGTAAAACGCTTTCTGCTTGACGAGGGGGTTTTTAGCCATTGAAAACGGCGGAAGTACATATCGGTGACGCATTCAGTCAAAGTCATAGTATCTTTATAGTACTCTTTGGGCAAACATTCAAAATTGTAAGTAAAATCGTTATTTTTTAAATTTCTTCCCAATTTTACCACCGAGACCATTTTGATCATATCATCCAGTATAAAACATATACAGTCTAACTTCTGTATAACAGTGATGTACAAACCCCAGCGTATCCCACTTCTAATGGCTTTCTTTTGTTTGCAAGTTGTCGAACTGTATTTCTTTTAACACTTCAACACACATTGTCAAATACAAAGATGCAAAGATCATCAACACATTAGTATTGGAATTATGTTTCTTTTAACACTACAAAACGCATTATAAATACAAAGATGCAACTTGTAGCCCGTGCCTACCTGACAAAGAACATTTTTTCCATACATATACAAACACGTAATTAACTCGAACAATATTGCCTGCGAAATTTAATCATCAGCGAAAAATAACCCTAATAAAACTATTCGGCATTCCTTCTTCACATAGCGAATCCTTATTTTTGAATTTGCAAATCAATTCCCAGAAATCAACAATTAGCCACATGTGCACTAGTTTTATAGCGCACAAGCAGGTAGCTATTTACTGCATTCGGAAGGTGCAATAAAACTACGAATCGCATCGATATGGGGGGAATTACACCCGAAAAAGGACTTTTTACCTGTGAAAATCTTTCGTCAAATCCTTTCTCTTACTAATTGTTATAATGTTCCTCAGTCAAAGGAAAAGTATTTAAGCTTAAGATGACCGCCATAATATTAATCATTCAAGTTGATACATTCAGAGTGTTAACATAGAGAAGTAATACGAACGTTAATATCGATTTCGAACTCCGGTCAGAAAAATATTGTGAAAATGGGAAAAATAGTGGTAAGTTCAAAATATTTAGTTAACAATTTATAAGTAAGCATTCTAACTATTTATTCTTTATTTAGCATTTCCGTAAGCGATTCCTTCTGCAATACGGATACAATTCGACGAAAACTCGGGTTACTGAGAATGAAGTTATTAACACCATTCATAGAGTCCACCCAATTGAAGCTCCAGAACAAAATGTGACTGATTTTCAAGCTTTACAAGTTGAAACCCAATCCAGCAACCAACACCACCCCTCAACATTGCCAAGTCTATTTGAGACGGTTAGTCAACCATGCCACGATGATACCAATGATTTCATAGACGTTGAAACTATATCACAAGAGTCAAGCCCCGTCGCTACAATTCGCCCTCAAATATTGGCAAATGACGCCGCAGATTTAATAGAAGCTCAAAATAAATTGAACCAGACAATTGAAGATAAATTAAATCAACAGAACGGAAATATGTTGAATCCAAATCAACCATCATCCCTTCTTTTGGCTAAATTAAATGCGATCAGAAAAAAATTAGCAGTTGAAGCTAACGAAACCACCGTAGCTCCAGACACCGCAATTCAAAACCCTGAACCCTTTGCTTTTCCTAATGAAATTGCACAAATCACCGATAATATACATGGGTTCATTGGCATTGATTCAAATGCATATTTGGAGACAAAAGCACTGGTAATTATCAATGAGTCTTTTGTTAATACCGAGGAAATAGAAAGACCAACTCAAGTCAAACCAGAGCGCACTTCGTATGACGATGAATTACCTTGTACATCATCGTCTGTTAGATTTGCCGTCGAAGGCCGTCGAAATATTCAGGCTCATCCAGTAGCATCGACATCATCAATTAAAGTTGAAAATGTAGTAACTGACAACGATGAAAATATTTTACAGAGAAACGCACGGATACTCGAAAGATTTGAGAATTTTCAAAAGAACTTCGAATATATTTTAAACGAAAAAGGAATAACCATTGGAGAAGCTGATTTGCCACCTACTCCGCCACCAACTCCAAGGGCTAATTTTGTCCACATAACCGCAGATACAACACCTGAAGAGCTAACTCATCTAAAAGCAATTTCAAATAATAATCATATGAGTTTAAGTGTTATTGAAAAGAATCCAGCTACCACCTATCCACATATCACACCTTACGATCCAAATTTAATCTGCATTGGCCCCAACCGCACAGTGATTTCCAAGGCAGATTGGTCGAAAATCGATTGGAATCATTCCGTTCCAGCCATAACCCGAAAAGTTATGCTGGGAGTTTTTGATCGCCACACTATGGCCACTCACACTCTTACAGGCAGGCCATCGCCTGCTTTTAAGGATCTGAATAAGCCGAAGAAAAAACCTTTAGATGCGTCTAAAGTTGATGATATTGTTGATCTTATAACCAGCTACTGTAACACCACTACGAAGGAAATACGTATGGCTATTACGACCAAGTGCGCTGATGAATGTAAGATGCTAAAACATCGTAAATCAAAAGGACAATAACAAGGAGAACAATCCAAATCCGTATTAATTTTGAGAGAATGTAAGGGAAATTTTGACCAGTGCGAATTTCCAGTAAAGGTCCTGAAGGACAAATATTTAATTGAATAAAAATTTCTGTTTTTTACAATTAAGTAAACATTTTGTTTCTATTTATTAGTATTTGCCTTTCAGCAGTTTAGATCTCTTGTTTATTTGTTTTGACTTCCTTTGCAATTCCAATCTGCGATTTATTCTCTACGACGAAGGCAAAGTCGACTAAATTATTTATCATCTTGACCCTTACTCTAGACAAGAACTTGCAGTCGAACCAAAAAACAGGAACCAGACTTAGTCTCTTGTATTTACATAGATACCCATCGAATGAACCAGATTTCTGTGAAAGAGGTGCTAGCGTTTACACGAGGAATCAAAGCCAGAGAGGAACTATGGAGAAATCCAGAGAGTCTGTCGGGCTAGGATAACGCTAGCATCTATTTCAGTGTTCTTCGCCCTAAGCTTACAACTTTTCTGTGAGTGGTGCCAATCGGCATTTTAATAGCCATTTTGCCTGCCAGCAACCTTTCACGGTTGACCACCTTCTCTGGTGTTCCGCCGCAGTCCAGCAGTCCAGTTGTGCTCTACCATTCCTCCGCCAATTGCAGCAAATGGTTCCGGACCAGAGAACTCCGAGGTTAACCCTTCCTTTGCTAGAGAGTCCGCCTTTTCGTTGCTCTCAGTCCCTACCTAGAGCAGCGTCATCTCATTTCGAGATGAGCACTCATTGAGTTTATGAACACATTCCAATGCCAGGGATGTATTGATGTCTGTTTGCTCCATGCTTCTAATCACTGATAGATTGTCCAGGTGCTATAGTAACGTTTTTACCCACAATCTGACCATCTTTCTTTTTTATTTTCCTCTTTCATGTCTTTTCAGAACAATCATCTCGGCTTGATAGACTGAAGTATATTTCCCAGACTAATATGACAGCCCTCGCTTTGCCATCCATCACGCAGACATCCAGAATGATTTGCTACATTTCTCAAACCCTTGTAGTCTATCGTGTAATGATTGGTTTCTGAAATTTGTGATTGCATATTTTAGTAAAACATTAATTTATTTATATTAGGTGAGATATAAGTCGTTCCTCGTATGTTTCCATCTGGATCTACAAGTGTTTCTTAACATTATTATGTCAAGAATGAAGTGCGGAACGATACTCGTATATGATTTATGGCTAGAAACCATTTTTTTTGGAGCTGACTGATCAACGCTGTCAATAATTTCCATTCTTTGATGATGTTAGGCTGACCGGTCTGAAGGACTTTGCTTCGGTGTGGTCTGCACTCCATTGCATTAAAGCTAGGAAAATACAATCTGGTCCTGTAGTCTTGTAAGGGGAATGAGTTTCTATCGCCCCACTGACCGCTTCTGGCATTACTACCCGTTTCGCTTTTGCACTATCCATCCTGTTTGCTCCTTGTTTCCTCAGAGCCCATTGCTGATCTGAACAGAACACTAGGAAGATATGAGTTTCAGAACTATCTGATGTGTCTCTTTACAATTTTTCCAGGTCTCTGAGGACATCAAGGTGGTTGATGTGACTGGGATAAACGCATTATTGGCACAGACACCAAACTCCCTTGGTAATACACAAACTGACATAAGGGTGGTTCACCATAGCGCAGACCCGTCGAGAAAGAAGCCATTTCCGGTAATGAACCCAACAGAACCCATCTCATCAAAATCATAAACTGTTGCGCACAAAAGAAAATTAATTCATCATCAAGTGCGAATCCAAGAGATTTCACCGAAATCTCGAACTGACACTTTCGTGTTCCAAACACTCGCTTTAATTTGAGTTCAGTCACTTGACTATACTGCCCAGTAAACCTACACCTTGTTTGTGCAGTATGCTATAACGGAAGTGAAGAAATTCATAGAATCAACAGGTTTCGTTAGAAGTCCAAATGGGACTATACGTATCGCGGTCCCTACTACATTAAAA
Organism: Xylota sylvarum; assembly: GCA_905220385.1. Classification (NCBI taxonomy): domain Eukaryota; kingdom Metazoa; phylum Arthropoda; class Insecta; order Diptera; family Syrphidae; genus Xylota; species Xylota sylvarum. Next base: position 61,968,901 of record LR999958.1, on the reverse strand, counting down.
CGTTATTACGGACCTCATTCGGTACAGGGTTAAAGAAGACAGCAATGACCTTTCTCGTGCTATACCAAATAATTTGCTTAATGCTAGTCTACACAAAATTACCCACCGTTGTTGCGCTGCGACCGTCACTATGGGAGGTATCCACAACAAACATCAAAGTGTAACAAGTTGTGAATGTTTTAATTACGAAAAAGCGAACAAAAACGAAATTGTCTCATGTTTGTGTTGAATTTGCAGAATGAGGTATGGTTTCTGTGGAAATGACAAAGGCAAAGGTAACTCAAAGAGGGATGACAAAATCTACTCTCAGATGAGAGCTGCCCCTAACCATAGTCATTGTTTGAATACACTTGCTCTCAGCTAATGTTTCATGTGCGTTGATTCGTATTTCGATTAAAGTCGAGCTTCAAATCGGATAAACACACTCGATAATGAAAACAGTAGTGGCCATCCGAAGTGAACAGACTCGGTATTGGAAATCTGAGTCAAATACTCAGAGAAAAGAGTAACTCAGAGATGAGAAAGAATACCCCAGACCGAGGAGGTTGAAACTTAAAATAACTTGCCTCTGATCTTGAAAAAGAAAAGGCAGATGGGGCCCTCACCAACGTAGCAATAGGTCTAATGAGCAGAGGCTGGGACTTACATTGTAAAGGACAAAGGCAGTAAGGGATAGACAGCTCAAATGACTCCTTCGCTATGTTTCCTTTCTTGATGGAAAGAATTTCGAGCCAAAAGGCAAAAGACCAAGGTCCACCCTGGATAAGCCGTGTGTGTCCTTCACAATTTTTGGTTACGTCTAATTCTATGGTCATTTCGACTGCGATGTAAAATCTGCCACATGTCGGTAAACCCTGTGGTGTTCCACACAGAAGAAAAAATCTACTTGTGGTCTAAATCTGGGGGCCCTAACCAGGATACTCAAAGGCTTCGCCTCTCCAGGCGATGATGCACGCCTGGAAACACGAAGGAAGCGCTGCGGTGTGCTGAAAAGTTTGTGAGAATGAACTGGAAAGAAGTATAAATCCGCGATAAGTTTTTACCTGGTACACCTCAACATAGGCGAGATTTGATAGTCATTTACCTCGGCTAAGCGAACTGCAGTGGGCGCAGTGGCTCAAGTAGTTACTGCGTTGAACTGCGGATCGAGGTTTCGAGGTTCAATCGCCAGACTACGTCTAAAAATTTCTTTCATGGCCCCACCTCTCGCGAGCGTCTGACAAACATCCGAGAGTATAACTGTCATGAAAAAGCGTGGCATAAATGGTTGCGGGAAGATAGGCCCTGAGTCCCATAGACCTGTCGCGCCAAATATTTGTATTTGCAAGTGAACTTCAGAAGTCCGCATCCCACTGACTAACACGTTCTATCTGGTAGAAATTACTCGAATACAATGAGTGAAAAGATAGCGACAGTGGTGTTGTGGATAGAGTGTTTGCTTGTAATTCGAACTGAGCAGGTTCGTGCCTGGGCGGGGAACAGTAAAACACATCCACTAAACCATCGAGCCACTGCACCAAAAAGGGGAATTTGGGTGTCCAAATTGGAGTCTGAGTGTATCTGGGATCTAAGCAAGCACTACTGAAATGGCTGAAACGGCGAAAGTTTTGGCATGCCTTGGTACTCAGAATCCTGGCGTCGAGACGGTCGAATGGACACTCTATTCCCACAAGAACACCAAGAGTACAAATAAAATGGAAGGTTCTTCTCTCGTTATGGACAAAGACTCTGCTCGGTAGAGAATACTTGCTCTTATCCTTAAGGATTCATTTACGCTTGATTTCATCTTACTTACATAAGATGAAGTACTGTATGCTAATGCTTAGAACGCATCTTGACCCAGCAGCAACTTCATTCTATCATTGGGTATGTTAATCAACAAAGTTAGAACTGGACCGACCGTAGTAACTGATGAGGCTACTATCAAATATTTTCATTTGCTCCGTATAAGGCAGCAGGGAATGGTGACATACTCCCTATTTTCCTGACGAATGGGCTAAAGTTCGAACTAGACGGCCGATCTAGCTATTTAAAGTAGGAAAGGTAGAGTCCAGTGCGAGGCCGCTCAAGGTAGAATAATTTCTCCTGAAATTTCTGAACTTCTGAAATCACTGGAAGGTAAATGTAAAGCAAATATTGATGACCTCGAAATCTTAATTCCTTGTCAACCCTGAAAGACTGGTACTCTTCATGAAACTAGCTGGAAATCTTCCGGGTCCTGTTTTTAGGGACCATAAAATTGGACCTAAAAAATGAGGTCAAGTACCTTGGGTCATTCTGGACAAAAAACTAACTTGAAGAAGAAATCCAGAAAATGGAATGACGAAAGTAGGGATTTTTGTAAGACGTGGGGGCTTGAAACCGAAGTAAGTCCACTAGACTTATATTTATAGTCAGACCAATCCTACGTTATGGAATGTTTGTTTGCCCAGACAGTTGCGGCCCAATGGATGACAGGCAGCTAATTATGTAGAAACCTGCTACGATGAGCGAGTTGATCCTTATGTATGTACGCTCCCCCTATATGGCCACCAGTGCCATAAGAAAATGTACATGAGAAGGATTAACTCGAGGCATAGAATCGCTTTAGAGTGTTAGGGAAAGCGATTAGCGTAATATCCGGTCGAATGCCCTTCGATTTAGAAATAAAATAGTTCGTGGCACTAAACGAAAACGAGCCGAAAGGTAGGAAAACTACCACCGATGCTATCCACGCAGAATAGCAGCACAGATGGTACACTACACCCAAAGGACGATGGACCCATACATTAATCCCCAACACAGAGGGATGCAGCAGTGGAGAAAACTTATAACATTCATGCTGACCTGGAATACAGCAGACGAAGTGATTACAAGCATAACGTAGCAACTGTGCCTGGAGGAATGAGTAGCGTGAATTGAGGAGCTTGCAATCTTTGGCAGCTAAGAAAACGAAAAGACGAGATGTTCAATGTTACAAATACGTCCATATATGCAAAAGTCATGCAAGTGTCATATACAGGCACACAATAATGCTCTGCGCATCTATGGACTATCAGTGATTTTCAAACGATTTCGGACGAAGCTGGTTTCGTCATAGCCGGAATGGTACCCATTGACATCTTCGCAGATGAGATGCTAAAGATCTATAACAGGAGAACCTCGAGGCAACTGGAACTATCAACAATCAAGAGGATCAAGGAAAAAAAATCAGTCTCAATGACTGCGTGGTAAGCTCGATGGGACAACACTATTATCTGGATCAGAACGAGTCCACGGTGACTGCAACTACCATCTTACGCAGTTCTTGTCCGGCCACTGTAACTATCGCAAATACACCGATTTGGATACGATACCTTACCTTTTTACCCTGACTGCCAGACGAAGAAGATACAGAGCACGCACGCTAGAAGGAGGAAGATACAGAGCATGCTGTATTCCATTGTAGACGCTTTACGGAATAGAGAATCAATTTTCAAGGTCCACAGTGCCTTATAGAACCAATGTTGTGTTCAGAGGAAGACTGGATGGAAATATCTGGGTTCATAAGAAAGGTGCATATCGAGCTTAGGAGAATAGAGCTAAGTCGAACCAAAACAGCAAAAGAAGAGAGCATAGCATAAAACGCTAACCAGCACCGCGGGGAGACTGGTACCATTCCTGATACTGCGAATTCCTGCCATCGAGTAATTCGGGTCTGCGAATCACGCATCCTAGTAGTCCGGGCTACCAGAAGATTTAGAAGATTACTACTTCCATTGGCGCACCCATAAAAAACACGCAGATGCTACATTAATCCATCACATGAACCCCTGCACATACATAAACGTACTCAGCCATACATTCGTGTATGTAAGCATTCGCAAACTTACAGATCTACACAAATGCTTAGACATACAGAGGCAGAGACAGCTGAAAACCCCCCTATGATGAAATGGCTAACGGCGGATGAATTGTGGGGAACATGGGTTGGATCCAGAGATGGTTTAAGTTAGGGTTTAAGTCCCACACTTGTCTTCCACCTTTCATTATAAATTATAACAAACTCTTGACCCCTATGTGTAAACTATTACATACTTCATTTAATTTCATACTTCATGCTTCGATTCAAAATCGAATGCAGTGTTCAACTAATTCACACCCATACTGTAGATAAATTCAGTTCTCAACATGATGATACACATTTTCTACTTTATGGTGCGCCGACAACGACGGTGGTATACTCGTACGTAGAGCCCCACTTTGTTTATGCATGGGTAATTTGAACTCGAGTAATGTACCTTAGATACCTGCTCCGGTGTTCATTACTTGGTTTCCCGTCACTCATTCATAATTCGAGAGTCAAATCGGAAATACGCCACGGAGTAGCAAGTGGTGTTTCGCGTATTAACTTCGGGGGTAATTCACTTGCATTGCTGCATTCGAATTCTTTACATACATACGTGTGGAAGGTAGTTCTTCACACGGTTGACAAACGCGTTTCCGGTTCAATTTGGCGTTCTTCTTGAGATAAAGGACTCACGTGTGTCCTGGAAAGTGTATGTATTGTAAATGATATATACATAAGTCTGTGTCGGTGTTTCGAGAACTTTGGATGTAAGCCACCAACTAAACGGTCACGCTTGACGCATTTGGATGGAGTTTTTGAAGATTGTTTTATTTGTGGCGCACGATTAACGTGGAATTAATTAGCTTGTCTTGTGTATTCTGATGATTGCGGCGAGTGTCGTGTGTTCCTTTGGGTGATCAAAAGGTGTTTTATAAGACGGCAGATGCATTTTGATCGAAGTTGAGTGCAAGGGTGTGCGTGAAATTGTTTTAGGTTCATGTGTTCGGCGTGTGTTCTTGGACATGCGCATTGTTCAGTTGATAATATGTTTTGTTTGCGAAACGTTACTGAGAAGTCTTAAAAGTTTTTACGGAGTTTAATAGAAAGATATAGTGAAGTGTTTGTGTTTTTTTTTTTTTTTTTATTGGAATAAGATTGCTGGAGTTTTTTGAGTATTAAAACAGGATAAATCTTGATGTAAGTTGCTATTTACAGTTGAATCATTACAATTTTCAAGGGTAAGTAAATTATTAAGTGTCCAAATAAGAAGATACTCCCCTTACCCAAGAACATAAATAGGACTCTATTAAATATATTGTAGAGTTTATTTAGTACCTTAGTGCTTAAGACAAATTCAATTTTTAAGCGAAACGTTCACTTAAATCTCTCTCTCAATCATAAAGCCTCTCCAGTTGGCTTGATACTTAGTTGGCTGCTTTTAGTTGCAATTATCCAAGTAATTAAGACCTATTTCCATTGATCTAAGGTGAGTTATTCCCAAAGGGTCATTCATGTCCATTACTTACGTTTTCCGTCTTAAATGTTGCATTGGAACTCCCGCGACTAGGTCAGTGTTGCATAAAAGTCAGGACAGTTTGTCATTACATCCTCTAATCCACATTATGTCTATGCAGATGTGACGACTATCTTCAGGTTCATGCCCCTATGCCGTAGAGCGTGACCAGCTTTCGTACGGTACACGAAATTCCCCGTCTTACGCATGCCAATTTCAGTTCGTTATTAACTATGGCCTATATGACTGGCACTGGGACTAAAAACGTTTATTGTATCAAAAAGGTAAAATTAACGCTTGATATTTCAAAGAAATATTTGTCGAAAATTAGTGCATTTGGCATCTCTCCACTGGATTATAAATTACCTTTCTAATTTAAGTTATTTTGGACGGTTTCAAGTCTCTATATATATGTGTAAAGTCTGGCGTCCCCCAAGGCTCCGTATTGTTTTCGATTCTCTTTCTTATCTTTATGTCTCCTACTTTTAATCTAATACATTTCTTCGTTGACGACAGTAGGTACTCTTAGCTGCTAATATTCATTCATTGACTCAGGTTCTTGCTTTTCGGCCATGAAACTGAAACGCCAGCGTATGTATGTTAAGCGCATTAACTTCCTACCATGACAGTATAATAAAATGGACGTGCTCAGCAACGATAAATATTTATTCCGTCTTACGCAAAAAGTTCTCATGCTGGGAATTCGGTAACGAGATAAAGTGAATCTCTAAAATCTGAATATAAGAAAATATCGTTTATTTTATTAATGTGTGCTTTATGCGTACATCCGCATTTTTTAGAGAAATTGCGCTATTCTTAGTCGTTATATCCGGTATGTCATGTTTCTTGTACGTGCTTCATTTTATTTTTGCGATCACCTCTATACTGACACTATACTCGTACAGAAATGTTATCGAAGTTGACCATCTCTGCTGAGTACGTTTTTGTTGTTGCTTTGGCTTGGAATTTCTGCAGACAAGAAGCAGAATTTTCTTCATATTTCTGAGGATAGGAAGGACTTGTAAGGAAGCGTTACATTAAAACATTAAAAACGAGCTTATGCCCACTAAACAATAGATCACTTCAATTCATGTGCAGAATATATGTAACACGCACAATCAGAATGTTTGTGAGAACCTAGTAGGGTGCTGTACGGTTCTATTGCGCCAAATATATGTTTTTAGACACCATAGGTCTCTTCTTGGAAAAGAGATGTACTATATATTTCAGTCTTATGTAATCGTCTTTCATGAAGACACCAACACTGAACCATTGACTGCTTTTGGAGGTATTCGACTACAATCCATTCCTACATCAAACTCTAGGTGGAGAAAGTCCAGGACCCAGGGAAAGTCGACATTAAGTTTGCACCACCACTGAAGTTTTGGTGGCATTGTGTCAGACGGTATATCCATAATATTGAAGTCTTAGAATAAGTGTCGCGCAAGGTCATATAAATTTCACTGCAGATAATATTAAAAGTTACTTCTATGACGATAGATTGCTTTGCTATTTCTGTCTATGACTTAAGCAACAAGTGGAGATCGATCCAGGAGTGCATCTCGACCAGTGCCATATACATATTTACACAAAAGGTCATTCACAAAATATCCGATACATGCGAGTCTTATAGACTCATATGACCTACTTCAGTGATAAGCCAGAAGCATGTTTACCCAAAAACTGAGAGGTTGTCTTTGACTTGACATGATTTGACCAAAGAAGTTTTTTATATCCACAAGCTTCGTAAGGGTTCTGAATAGTGACATTTTGTAACAGTGGCTGTCTCAAACCAGTAATTATATTCCTCCTCACAAGGAGTATCTATCATCTGATGAATGTCATCTAGGAGACAAAGTTTTCGACCACTTTTTCAAGTATTTGTGGCCGTATGTCCTCAATAACACGAATAATGTTGGCTTCTAATACGTCGATTGTTGTTGGTTTGTCAGCGTGGACTAGCGACTTTACGTATCCCCAAAGAAAATAATCACAAGGCGTCAAATCACAAGTTCTTGGAGGCCAATCTACAAGTCCATTACACGAAATCATGCGTTCATCGAATATTTCCTTCAATAAGTTGATTGTTTCGTTTGCTGTATGGCATGTAGCGCAATCCTGCTGGAGCCATATCTCTTCTATATTCCTGCCATTCAATCGAGGAACGAAAAGTCACCAATCATGGCTCTATACCGTTGACCGTAACACGCTGATGAGCCTCATTTATGATCATTTGATCATAAATTTCATCGCTGAACACAATTTTTCGAGAAAACAGTAGATCCAATGCCAGTTGATTTTGAACTCATCCACCGAAACTCATCGACGGAAACGGTGGTCATTAACCCTTTAAACCAAGATCTTTACCGTAAAATTTTCCATAAAGTGGACAAAGACCAAGCTGTTGTGAACCATGTCGAATCAATAAATTTGGATCTTCTTCAACACTCTCCTGAATGGATTTAATATTCTCTGCAATATGCACTCTTATTATGCGTCTTGGTGCCACCGCATCTTGCAAAGAAAATGTTGTGCAAAAGCGGTCAACAATACGGCAAATATCGGTCTCAGAGGGTCGATTATGTCGGGTGTAATATGATGCAAGTGCTATATAAGTTTGGCACACAGAACCACCATTTTGGAATTTCTAAAATTTGCTAACGTTATTGAAGCGTGTATGTCATCACGATAAAATTGACTACTGAGTAAAATTGACACTGAAAGATTGAAATCTGATAATTGGTTTGACGGATATAACTGTCTGAAGTTAGTATCGGGTTAAAAAAAACACCCTTTAGCTTGACTGTATATTTGTTGATAGATAGATAGTATCTACTTAGTTTGCTTAGTAGCTCGTTTGTATTCGATTTGCTGTAGCTAAGCAAACCGAATGGTACAGCTAGTGAAATTATTCCACTCAAGCTTGACAAACTTTAAAAGGCGATTTAACAGGTCCTATCGGGACATTTACTCTTTTCGTTTGGTCTAACTCGTAAGCTGGTACATTCTCCTTCAATATTCCTGTATTCTGGTTCCCAGATAAGACTGACTCTAGCTAGGATGTCTAATTGGTTGAGGTCATTCGAGCATTGGTTCTACTAGGGGGTTAAGTTTTGTACTTTGATTTTGGTGCTGGTACTGTTCAGTTTTATCTGAATTTACCCTAAGACCACAGTACAATACCTCAGGTGTTAACTTTATCCAGAATGTTCTCCAAGAATTGGCTTATCACGAAGAGATACTTTACCGAAACTGGCTAGTCGCACCAAGACTTTGTTTTTGATTATTAGCTATAATAGAGAGAAGATAAATTCACCCCAGAAAGTTCCTCTATTGGCCTATGCAGAGGCTGTGGGGGCACAGAGCCAGAGAAAGATTCAACACATTTCCTCTGCGAATGCCCAAACCTCTGCAGGTTGCAGGTGCATTAGTGAACTAGCAAACACGCCACCTAAAACCAGCCTACATATAATTCATCATGAAAGCGGGTCCCAGACCGGGGAACACAATGGATCCGTTGATATCCGGGCGTATCCGGGCAAGGCAGCACTCCTGCAGATGCAGTCAACCTCCCCAACATACTTACCTAGACTATTGTTTCCTTATGGTGCTTAAATAATCCGAGTTTTTAGCGTGGATACTACCTACACGTAGTAATAGAAATACTTCTACACCTACGTATAACACGGAGACTTGAATAGCTTTAATATGAACATTGTTACAATCTCCCTCATTGTAGATATAGAGGGTGGCGAGAGCAGATTCCTTACAATGTAGGGAGTAGTCTCTCTGTGTGTTTTTTAATCAACCCATTGTTCTCCATGATGGGTTTTTTAACTTTTTATTTGGTGTCATAGCCAGTCGCTTCACTGGAGAAAAATTGATACTATTTTGATTCGACAGATAGAAATTTGAGATTGTTCTATTAGAACGATTGAAGCGATAAGAGCACCATTTTCAGCGACAAGCTGTCATTTGAATGGAAATGGTGATATCAAAAACAGATAAACTGTACTATCGGTTATTCATCTATGGAAGCGGCATGCATTTGCAAAAAGAAGAATTGAGTTATCACAGTTTTTGAAGAATGGCATATCTTAACGATGAACTCGATCTCCGTCATTACTCTGGTGAAAGTGAATTAGTTCTGTGTAATGACTGTTGACTGCAAAAGAAGTACGATTACAGTATAGAACAAAACAGTAAAAGATCAGAACAAGGGAGAACAGAAAAATACAAACCTTGTGTTCAATGAGCCAGGATGTGCTCCAAAGTATTCTTCTTCTCCAGTTGTCATTAAGAAGTGCTAATCTACCCCGTTCTGCAATTAACTTTCTGCTTTAAGGAAATAATGCACCATAACGGACTATTTGTACTTAATTTCTATTTTTACATTGTTCCTCTAGGTTAGAGTAGAAAAAACATAGATGTAGAAGTATATGGTAATGGGGTGCAAGAGCACAACGACCTTAATACATCCATTGTGCCTACCAAACTAAGCTATAGGATACTCGAGTTAGAGCACCACTTCTAGTCCAAACGCTTTGATGAACCGGAGTGTTTGAAGTGAATCCAGTGAAGGTTGATCCATCTCTAAGAGAGAATAGACTCCCAGGTGGTTTTTTCTTCTACAAATTAGTGCTTCACATTCCATGAGAAGGTGTACTGATGTTTCTTTGCGGTTCATGCAGAATGTGCAGGATAATCTTCTCTAGCCTACATCTAGCTTTTGGTGGTCATCCTTAAGTTTACAATGTCCTGCTCACATGCCTTTAAGAAACCGCAGTCGGTCTTCTGCTTAAGTACCTATAAAGGCACACTTTACTCCATTTCTGATTGTAGTGTTTTTTTTAAGTTCTTTGGTCTGCCTGTGTTGGTGGATCTCATAAAAAAGCCTATTAGCTCCATTTTATCTTTTTCCAGCTCGTCCCGTATTTCGTGCGGTCCTATCCAAACAGCGGAGTGGGCACCGTTTCTCAAATGGTTAGTACGTTGGTCTACGAAGCGAGGAGTTTAAGGTTCAATCCCCAGACAACACCTAAAATTGATTTCACGGTCCTACCTCTCGCGAGCGTCTGACAAACATCAGAGAGTAAAATTGTCATGGAAAAACTTCTCAAAACAAAATTGCCCTTCGGATACGGCATTAAACAGTAGGTCTCTTCCATTCGTGTAAAGAATATAATACGCGCAGCAACTAATGGTTGTGAAAAGCTAGGCCCTGGGTTCCATAGACCTGTCGCGCCAAAAACTTGTATTTTTTATTTTTCAGAAGGTTCCGATCGCTAGAATCCAGTTTTCCGAACAGTTTCTTATCAATTCGTTAGTCGCTTCATTTAAATTGACTACATATACTGGTAACCAGCACAGGGTGACTTTGTTAGTTTACTGAGGAACGTTCTTTGTGACTGTAAATTAATTTTTATTTTATTCATTATTATCTTTTCTCAGGAGAGGCGTGTCCATAATACTAGGAAAACGTCTCGAGATACTATGACTGTTGATTTTCTTAAACTCCTGAGAGAGAAATCAAGTATCAAATTCCTGGGGATCATTTCATTGAATTCTTTGGAACAACTACCGTAGTAGTATCCGTAGTATAGGCAGTTCAGCCAGCCGTCTTCGACACTAATTTGTGCCAGTGGTTAGTTGGATCATCCTAACAGTCTAATCGCTCGTTTCTGGATGCTGTCGAGTAGATTTAAGCACTTCTTCGAGCCTTATCAACTTGATACAATACTAAACCTTAATACTCAATACAAGCATAGATCCTTGCAGAACACCAGCTTATCCAAAGCCAGACCATTGACCACAACTTGAATTAGTCTGTTCCGAAGCTTCCCATCCATCCGCAAGTCCATAAGAAATTAAGTTGGTGAATAAGCCAGACTCCTCTCGGATTCACACAAACTTGGTACTTAACGCCTTAACCAGTATAATGATGGGCATTCACAAAGAATGTGCTCGGATAATTCGTCATCTTTCGAGCAAAGCCTGAATTCCGTATCTGAGCACAGATTAAATTTGAGGTGATACCTCAGTCCACTGTGGCCTGTGAGAAAGGTCACCAGCTTTCTAACACAAACTTTTTCCAAATTAAGGATTTCCTTATAGGAATAAGGCATGATTGATCTTCTGGATTGTCTCAGCCCCGGGACAATGTTCCCAATGGCCTAGACGAAATTTGGATTCCAAATCAGCGCTGTGACGGCAACCCAGTTGACACCAGAGTAAGTTTCCGCTCCGACGAACACAGATTCTGAGCCAGCTGTAGCTAGTTCAACTACCAATTCGTCCCCTGCAGTTCCTTCATTATCAGAGACACATCAGAATATCCGAATTTCACCCTGTTATGTCTCCCAAGAGATTGTAGTCCATTATACCAGCGTCCAGTAAATTAGACGACAGTGCTTTAAGTGCTGCCAGGCTATCTGAAAAGATGTATATCCTAGCGCTCTTAATACCTTTGCTAAGGTGTAACCTAGCGCAGATATCAATGGCATGGAGTTCAGCCTTCGCGATTTTAGTGCTGGGTCTAAAGACACCAGCTCCAACTCCAGATTCCATCTTCGATTCGTCTGTGAACCAGACCAGATCTCTGTGGCGGAACACCATTAAACCAATTTGCGTGGTCCAATATTTCTACTTCAAATAACTTACCGAAATAGTTCTCCCTGACCATGATGTGAGGGATAGTGCAAAACATGTCCCCTTTGGGAATTGAGTCAAGAATTTTCAGGTGTCACCTGGTTTATACTTGTATTCTAGCTCCAAGGCTGAAAGACCAACTACAGCTCGTAGGGCAGGTAGGCATGGCACCCGTTATACAGAGACAGATAATTCCTTGGAACTTCTGCAGCTTAGTTGCCGTTTTCCGTTCAAGAACTTTCGACCACCAAATGGGCCTAACCATCATTGTATAAATCCAATGTATCATTTTCGGATATAGACCCCAAGTTCTGCCGTAAAGGCGTCCACTGATCCACCCGGCCCTAGTGGCACGGTCGATGGCGGACTTGATATGAAAATTTCAACAAACTGCCGTTTGTCAAGATTACTAGGCTTACTAGGCCTATTGCTTGGTTTGGGGATGAAGATTAAATTTACCAAGTAATCGGGATGTAATCCCGATTGTAGCTGTCTCTAAATAAAGAAATCATACTCGACAGGTTGAAATCGATTACCTTTTGTAGAAGGTAATACCATCAAATAAATGGTCCGTTGGAAGTAGAGCTTACTTAGACCAACGCATATGTACATACACTTGTGCTCATATAGTTAAGAATAGCTATTTTCTTTTAATGCGTAGGTATTTTTTTCGCATGACTATGATTCTCCGTTCACATAAACAGCAAAGAAAACAGCGGTATGTCCGTTGAGATACCAGTTGTTTATTTAGCCGGATCCTCCCGTACTCATGTCGTTAACAAATAATTTGGACTAGGAGGTTGCATTAATCTTTAAACCTCAGTGAAAGAATGAAATGTATATCAAGCTGCCAATGGGCTTATCCCGCACATGTCTAGACCGGGTAGGTCCCCTAGGCTGTCGACTGATTAGACACACTATCGACTGATTAGAAACGTACTATGGAATGAAGTGCTTCAATGCATTGTACATCTACATACCTACCAAAGTCTCTCCCTATTTTCTGTGTAGTTATCGAATGGTCACGACAATTAGATATGCATCTACATACAATTACAACTTTATAAATTAATGTACTAGATCAAAGTTAAGTTCAAAATATCAACGTTACGATCATCGATTACGTCGGAACGCAACACCAGCAACAAAATCTCTTCAGAAGTAACCAGGTGATGTGTAACAAACTCTTTGACTAAACTGATTTCGAAATAATTCCAGACGTAGAACTACATAAATTTTAGAGTTAATTGTGAGGCATACACCTTGAAGCAATTTATACTGACCGCGAGCCATTGCGAAACATTAGTTTTACTTGAAGCTGCACGAAAATTATTCGTGTGCAGTCTAGTGAACAAATTATTTAAAGATATTGGGACATTTACGAGTTTGGATGTACAGTACATGTAATGAATAAGATTTGTAATTAAGTGCTACAAAAGAATCTATCTTATTGTATAAGAAGTACTTTACGTATGTTGACGTAATTTAGGTATATGGATATGCTCAAAATAATGTCTAGTAAAAACGTAACAAAACGTCACTTTCTACTGATTAATGTACTTTTGATTTTCGACATTTAATCTTTAGTTTAAATCCTTCCCACGTTTTTCTTTGTCAAATTATGCTGCTATTCGGCTGCGACGTATCCCTTGCTAGGAAATTGTCACAATTTAACAAAACTTTTCGCTTCGATCTGACGTTTGGCATTCGTAAAGAACAAAGTAATCCCTACTTCCCAAAGTTGAAATTTTGACAGGTAACAAATGTTGAACTATCTGTCTTGAACTTTTGTCTATCTGGCTAAATCTGTATTTGAAGAAAACGAGCAGACTTATGTATTTTCTTTAATAGCATTGAGAGGGAAAACCCTCGGCGAGTACTTCTCCGAAGATCTGAGCTAGAGAGACTTATTGTAAACAAATTTGAAAGTATTGTCAAGCGACGTGAGTTAACATCGCAATATTGTGGTTGAGGAATGTGCAAGTAAAACGATTCTAAGAACGGCCAAGGAAGGAATAGGAGGAGATAAGTCCATTACATCGAAGCAATTCGATGAACTGCTCAAAAATCTACCACTCTTGGCCTTTCCTAGAGGTGACATCATTAGAAGGATCAAGTTCCAAAAGAACTTTGTTGCCAAGCTCAGTAACAAAAATAGTTGGAACAATGTATCCACTATCTACTAACTGAGCAATCACACAACAAAGTGGTACACAGATGGATCAAGAACTGATGAAGGAATTGAAGCAAGAGCATTCGGGCCCAGAATCAAGTACTGTGAATCCATGGGCGAAATCACCAATATCTTTCAGGCTAAAATATATGCCGTAGATAGATGTGTCCAAATCAATCTTCATAGAAACCACGTCAACTGTGATATAACTATAAAGTCAGATACCCATGCTGTTATTATGGCACTTGACTCCTATATCATTAAGTCCAAACTTGTGTGGGAATGCCTACAAAAACTTAATGAACTAGGTAGTAGAAACAAAGTGACCCTTTGTTGGACACCTAGCCACGTGAGAATATAGGGTAATTAAAAGAAGAATTCAGGAAACAAGAGAGAGAAAACATGGCAAGAACCTGGAATAATTCTCAGGGCATGAGGCAAGCCAAGTAACTTCTAGAGCAACATAACCGAAAAAGATTCGAAGCATATATCAGCTTTATGTGCAAGAATAACCTTCGTATCCTAATAGGGCATTGTAAACTTACGGACCATCTAAGGAAACTAGGTATACCTGAAGAAGGTTTCTGCAGATTCTGCGATGAGCCCAGTGAAATCCCAGAAGATGTGCTGGGATCTTGTGCGGACTGACCCACAAAAAACTGAAATACTTGGACAAATACAAATTATCAGATGAAATATCGGTCACTAGAGCCAGCTCTCATCCTTAGATTCTTAAAGGAAGCTGGATTAGAGAGTGTGCTCTAGGACAGATGTCTTCCGCCAAGGCGTAGTAAGAGTACATAACACTCAAAATTTTTCCGAAAGGAATCCTAATGCGAGCGGAACTCTAATGAGGGCATTTACCTCTCCAAGGTTTTAGCTGAGGGCGCAATAGGCCAACAGGTCGCAGTGCAGCATACCCCATCTTCAAATAATAATAATAACATCACAATCGGTTACCCACTCATTTTTGTCCCATATGTGTAGATTTTTGGTACTGATAATCCGGTTCTTTACTTTTATGGTCACAATGCACCTTTTGGTTAATTGTGCTTCTGACTGTACCAGGACTATATGAAAAGTACATTCTGTCAGAAAGGGATTTGCGTATTGAAAATGGTATTGATCTTGCCTACTTTGACTCTCCTCCAGAATCTAGGGGTGTGGTAAAGGTTTAGACAGCTCCTAAAGATAGTGTGGAGCAGGGTCTTAATATAACGAAACTCTGTTGCAATTTTTCTGGTAAGATAGCAAGGAGATCAAATTATTTATACCAAAGGAAGCTATGAATTGTCCAGCTTAGTTTCCGAGGAGTGAACACATCATCTAGCAGTAAAAACTGAATTCCCTTATAAAGTTCTACAGAAGGTTTTACCTCTGTTTTGTTACCAGGAAAATGGGTGTCCATAAGAAGCCCTGAAGTTTCCGAATGGTTTTTTTAAAAGTACATCACTAGGTTAGGTATATTTGGGATTGGGAAAAGTCTTTCTTAATTCAAGCGGCGTCATTTATATATTTCCACGGAATAAATTACCTTAAATCTTCTCAGACTACTCTTAAAATTATTCGAATTAATGCGTGGAACATTTTCCTTGATTAAGAAGTTTCGTGCCTTTATGTCGGTTTGACTCACTGATTTCAGAACCACGGAGGATTACTTCCATTCTCGTGTCTATGGATTGGGTAAGCTATGGGTAGGGCTTTGTGCGTTGTTTCTGTTAAAACACCCACCATGGTCGGCGAATGCGGAAGAAGCATTTTTGAGATGTATATTCAACATATGTACATAGATCCCAATCCTTCCTCTCTGGATTCCTAAAAATCGATTTTAAGGAAAGATTCGTGCTCTTAATCGTAGGAGGGTGAAGAGAACTAATTCGGTTCGGGTCGCATTTGGAGGCCCATCTAATGAACAGAAGGATATCATATTGAAGGATTTCCCTGATGGTATCCGAATTTTTACCTGAGGCTGTAATAGCAATGTCATCATTGACTATCACTCTGAATCCTGTCCTAGGTCTACTATAGGTAGAGTACCCCATTGATTACCAGATTCCACAGCAGAGCGGACAAGACACCACTTTGGGATGTACCGCGACTGCCAAGCTTTCTAACCGAACGTACTGCTCAGCTGCCTGCTTGGAAGCAATTGATTCATCCACACTTCGAGCGATGTATTTACTTTCAGATTTTCAAGTGCGATCATGATTGCCTCTACTTGCCATAGTTAAAGGCTCGCTCAATGTCAAGGAAGATCACCAACGTATATTCCATAATGCTCAGAGATTTTTCAATCCTGCACATAAGCGAATGATTTGCAACATAGTTGGATTGATGCTCTGTCACAGATGTATATCAATGATAGATCGAAGATCTTTAGATTCTGCATGCGAGCTTTTGTCTGCCTTAGATATGAAGACAACATCAACCTTAGTCCAAAGTTTGGGAGTGTAGACCAGATTCAGAGAACCCGGCTAACAGAATCACTATGTCTTCAGATTGCTGAATCTCAGCTGGCATGATACACCCAGGTCCTGCGGACTTGTAGTGTTGGAAACTGGATATGGGCCAAGAAGATCTTTTCTGTAGATACTATAATCAGATGGCCGCAGCACGGTGGTGTGGAAGTGTTTCAAGTTTGAAGCACAGCAACAGAGAGCTATCAGGAAAATGAGAATCAAGTAAAAGGTCAATGGACTCCTTACTGGAAGCATCAAATAGCTGAGTGTTGAGGGGTTTTTGAGGAGGATTTTTGCAACCTAGACCGGCTTTGCTCTTTCCTCAGTGCAGTTTTTTAGTTTAATTATAAAGGAGTCTACCTTCTTTTCTTAGCGCGCCAAAACCCGAATCCCACCAAGGTACTTTTAGGTTTACCAGCCGGTAAATCGGTGTCCTAAATTCCAGGTTGACAGCGACCACATCTGGATTGTTGTAATAAGGGAGTTAACCGATATTTAGACCAAGGATACTGGAACTCGAATAACCATTCTTCTTTAGGTAGATTTCTTTGTAATGTGGAATCCTAAGAGCGTAAATCAGATTTCCAACTACCTACGGTTCATGGATCAAGGCTATGTATGTCTTCGCTGTTTCTGTTAAGTCGGAGAATAAATGTGGATGTCCCCTGATGTAACAGGTACCCTAGGCTAGTGCAGGAATACTTACATAGGTTAGGTAAGCCATTTATAAGATATTTTTGGCCCATTGATTGAAAACCGAGGAAGCGTGGTTTACACGTGACCAAGCATAAGCGTATAATCAGTGAAATTTATTCCAACTTCCTTGAAACCAGTCACAGCATCTTTACATAGAAATACTCTTATTTTGAATACCATAAAGCATACTTGCCCCATTACTTCACGTAAAGAAAATGCAAAGTAGCAAGCATTGCATGACTACACCTCGTTAGCAGGCAAAATATAATGCAAAATAGTTCTGCATCAAAAGCCAACACGTATGTAGGATGTTCAGAACCATTAATGGTGGCATCAGATAGAAAGAGGGAGAGAGAGAGAAGAATAAACACTTTTTCCAGAAATTTGATTCTGTCTGTTGCGTGTTGATCTGTTTTGGTTACGCTGTCCAACCCAATAAACTTTGCGATCTGGAAATTCTGCACAGGTGCAGTGTGCCACATGAAATTTTCACCTTCATCGCTTTCCCTTTTAATTGTAAAACCAAGACCATAGACTTGTTATTATTTTGATTAAAAATTTTATCCATAGTCTTAGTTTTGCGCTTCGTCATTAAATAATTCGACTGAATGTCTTACACTGTGTTACTAACTAATCGTAACACAGGTGGAGTCAATTACGCTGGTTCAGATGCTCATACGTGACTGAACAAATTCAGGTAAGAGTATGTTATGTATATGTACATGTGTACGCATTTAATTACGAATTTTCTTTTATTGTTACGGTTATATAATATGTAGGTATATTGCTAATTGATGGTACAATGGAATGCTTGTGCGACTACAGTAACACATCCCACAATTGTCTCCTCAGCACTGGTGTGGTCCATGATAATTCGCGAAAGAAAGACAGTTGAGTGAGCGGTTTTCACTTTCCAGGGGGACCCTTGTACTGCAAGATTTAATTAAACAAAATATTAATTAGGTGCACAAGTGTATGTAATTTTTGGAAAGTGAAATTATATTTAAAACAAGGGACTTTGTGGTTCTAAAAAGATGACAACTACGGATGTTGGTTTTTCTTTAAGTAAACAATTACATAGTTCTTGGTTGGAACACATTATCGTGTCATACATGTATCTATGTAAATTCATCTTGATCTTGTGCCATCCTTACCTTTGTTTTACTAATGACGCAATATAAAACAAATTTCAATGTTAGGGTAGTTTAGGATTGCTTCAAAGCAACCAGCCCAACCAAAGAGGGTGTCAAGGCATTGAAGTTGTGAAGGGACTAAAAACGGGATGTAAATCCATCAACTTTTCAGCGACAAGTAAGAACGAATACACCTCAATACACTGAATAAGAGTCACATGTTCTGTGTGTTGATCTGTGTGGATCCATTGCATAGTGTACTTCGCAATGGAATTGTCTTTGGGCCGTTAGGTGTGACCAATCCATTGCCACTTTCTCTTGAGTATTTTGAGGTCTATTGGTTCTTGGCCAATATGGTATTCTTCCAAACATACCAATAGCATGCACGATTCGTAAAGCCAAGTACTCGATGTCTGGAGTACGTACCCTGCACATTTCTACCACTCTCCCTGCGGGATTGCCGTTAGGTATTACGTTACGAGGTTGGTTAGCAACATATACTACGTGCCCTGTTTCTGGCGTTTTAGCTCTCCTTAATCTTTGGAGTCTTCGTTCTACACTCTCGTTGTGAAAGAGCAGATCTCTAACCAGTCGTCCGCTGGCCTTGTCATATGAAGGAGTAGAAGCTCCAGGATCGGTAGGTTCAGTCTCTTCAGTTGCCTCTGCGAAGCGTCTGCTGTGGAAATTTGGGTATTCCGCGCCTTTCCTCTTATCTGGATATTCTGGCCCGAAGGTCGAGTTAACGTGTCCAAATCTGTGGAGAAATTTCCGAAAGCCGCAGTGGACATGAATTGCGTAAAGTGGTAGCTGCATCCCCCGTGTGATCTCTTTATCCAGACCTCAATCTTTTTTTGTTTTTTTTTTTGTTTCTGCTTATCAGCTTGTGGGTACACCTATTTTCTGACATGTTATCCCACCTTGCTTGCCACAGCGTTACAGTTGCTGGCCTTTTTTTGTGCTCTTCCCCCCTGATAACGCTGGTTGGTTCGCGGTTGACCCAAAACAAAACCTTTGCATCTCGTTAACTTGAATGTCGATAGGGACCATTCCTGCCATAACACAAGCTGCTGATTATGTTCCACAAGAGAGCTCCAAGGACTGACCGCTGAAGGAAACCTCCGGACACATTATAGAGCTGCCGTATCTACTATCTCTTTTATCACATCGATCGCGATGGTAGAACGCGAATTTTTCTCCTCAATCCTCTGCCACGGCGATTAGTCTGCCGTAGCGACACCAGATGCTGGTGTTTCCATGGTTCAGGGAATATCACCTCCTCAAAGCATCTCATTTGCATCCTTGCTATAAAAAGAACTGGTTTCCTTTTGACGGCTGCTTTGATCGCCATATTTTTTTTGATCCCATCGGGTCAAGGGGCTATGTTGTCGCCTGTCTGATTGGCGCAATGTGGTTAATGTTGATCTGCCATCACCATCCTATATGACATCCAGGGGTATAGGTATATTTTGTTGCAGATGCTTGAAGCATCTTGCCTAGCTCTCTTTGATGGGCTTTTGAAACTCACGTTTCCCCAATCTGAAGGGGTGTAAAAGTTCCTGGAACTCTGGTCTTCCCCTAGAACGCTGAAATCCATGTCGGGCTTAGAGGCATTTTGCCCTGAGAATTTTGATTTCATCGTTTCACCAGTAATAAGGCTCACCCCGTCTTTCTACGTGCGTCAGCTACAATGTCATTCAGCAGTTTTAGGTAGTTCCTATGTGCCAGAGTGCATAGTAGCTGTAGAAATGGGTGCCATTTATCCTAGCAGTGCGTGGTTTTAACAGTTCCATATCGCTACCTTTTTTGAGTCAATCCATTGGTTTGTATAGTTCACTAACATGGGCAATGTCGACACTTTTTCCCCTCGTCATTTGTGCCAGGAAGTCCTGCGCAACCACGCATTGGTTAAGGTTTATCTGCACGACCTTCATCATGGATTATTGGTGAAGGCTTTCTTGAATACCGGGCAGCCGGCACTACCGGCCATGTACCCAGCGTTATTTGGTTTGTCCGTGTTGTATGGCCTTCTTCTCCCTATCTTCTGCACTATATAGAACGATCATGATCAGTCTTGCAGTGGTGCCCTGTATGTATCCAAGTATTAGGGTTTCGCAGCACCCGAATATGGCAATTTACCCAGCCAATCTTAATCCTGCCCGATTTCAGGATTATGTTTGCGTTGTCTGACGGTAATCGAATCGTTGCGACTTGTGTGCCGCCGTAAGCCTTCCCTAAGGTTAGGACATCTGCCTTGCAAAGCCCGTTCAATTAGTACTGAGATCTTGGTGGTGACCTCATCGATGTCCTTCATTTCCAATGTTGTTCAGTGTGTCAGCGTTCAGACCTCATCGTCATCGTCAAGGTTTTCACCGATTATGCCCTAAAACTGTTCAATTTTTTTCACATGTCTCATTAAGCTAGATTAACGAGTCATCTTCCTGCTCACCGAAATTGCCGAGTTTGAGATGCACTTTGAATCTACGGAGTATTTCCATATAAGTCAGGTCACCCTTCACTGCCACCACATCGGATCGGGTTTTCTCCTTAATATGCCCATTTTGCTTCTTGTGTTCCTTCTTTTTTCTGATCACTTGGTCAAACCAAGCGTTGCTGTCGTTGTTTACGGGCATGCCTGTCATTAGCTGCTTTGTCAGCCTGTTGGAGTTTGATTCTCGCGTTGTTTTTAGCAACGCTAACGTTGCGAAGACTTCTTTTTATGGAGGTTTGCAGTTTTCTTGTGCCGGTGGTGGTCACTTTCCAAGTACTACACCTATAAAGTAGCACGGTTTCCACGTTTGATCTAACAGTCTAAACTTGGTTTATGTGCTGGAAACATTGCTTCTCCATATTTTAGACAGCATACTCAATAGACTTTGCTTTACGAATTATGTTGTCTACTTCCAGTAGGGTACCACTATCATCTGAGATCATTCTTCCTAGATGTAAAAAGCTGTTTACTTTCTCGACTTGCTGTCCGGCAATGTTTATTGAAGTGCTTAAGGCCTTTGTTTTTGCCATATTTATTTTGAGACATGCTATATTCGCCTTTGACTCGAAGGCCATCTAATACAGATCCATTATCCTATGTGAGAGCAGACAAACATCATAAGCTTAATCAAGATATTTGAGATACGGCGCCATATGCCATCTCAGCCCCATGTTTCCTCTGGATCACATCACTGATTACTTCAAGAAATAGTAGTGGCACAAGAATACAACCTTTTCGTAAACCGCTGCGAACTTCAAATTCCTCTGATACTTTATCGATGTTGAAGACATGACACCGTCATCATAGGTAGCCTTTATAGTACGATTATCAACGAATTTGTCTGGAGAGGAGAGGTATATCCTGCAACAGTAAATGTAGCGGAGATCTGTACTCGATACATTGGTTAATGATAATCCGCCAGTGTGGTCGATGCAAGAGAATCCAGATCAAAACCATGCCTATTCGTTGTCGAAAGAGATGTTCTCTCACTCAATCTGGTATTATACTAGCTATTAGTTTAGTCACAACCGGAAGCACTTACATATGTACATATGTGGCTCTCTAGTCGCCACATTCGGTCAGGCTTCCCTTTTTGGGCAGCTTAAAAATCATTTTTCTCTTCCAATCTTCGGACAAGGGTTCGGTTTCTCATTCTTTCTAATTAACGGGTGTAGAATTTCCGCCGAAATATTGGGCCCGACTTGGAAGGGTTTCGTCCAGATGTCGTCTATGCCAACTGTCTTGTTTTTCTTCAAGGGGGTCTGGTGTATTTCTTCGTGCAAAGGGCTCACTGTGCACATATATATGTATGTAAATACTTATGTTGGTATAATAATAACTGTTTCCCATACCTAACCTGCACGTGTCTCTAGACTTCCCACGAAGAAAGTTGCCATCAGTCAACGTTATTTTCGGCGCCCTTAATGGAACAAATTAGGTTCACTTTTCACCGAAAACCACCAAAAACCAATTTTAATGTCTTCACAATTCACCTGGATAATTCCCTGCCATTAAAATGCTCACGTTTCGCGAAGACGACGAAGACAAAAGACCTACATATGTACGTAAAGTGAATACACAGGCGAAGCCGAAAAAAGTGCTCCGACCGGGAGAAACCTACAACGTGAGATATGGTCGACAAATTTTTCACAGATATAGCGGTTTTTTTTAATGTTGATTATTTGATGACGGTCCTATTCCAGTTGGATTTCCTCCCAGAGTTCACAAAACAATGCGATGCCATGGAATTGGAATTCTTCGAAAGAAGAAGTTGAACTCCATAAATTTTCAGAGACTTGAAACGCTTTTCGTTGTTGATTTTCGTCGAGGTGTGACGGTACCTACAACATGTATGTATACGAAAAAAAAGTTTGCTAAATAGTTTACTTGGAACAGAATCACAAGTCCGCAACGAAGAGAAGGTGACGTTGAACTTGACTGTATTGGATAGATGGCCGGACATGGATGGATGAGCGAATGAATGAAGTTGGATGGTGCTACATACCACCTAATCTCTGTGTGGATGCGTACAAGAGTGGTAAATCTGGGCGAAGGTGATTGCGATCCGAAACAAAGGATGGCATCGAATGTTTTAATCGGCATCGCTCTTGTATGTTGGCCAATAGAAGCACCTGCGGGCCAAAACGCATGTTCTTTTGAAACTATGTACATGGTATCTAGTGGATACGGTTTGGTGAACCTGCCATTGACAGGTACGAGCGTAAAGAATGCGTATTCGTGTTTTGCCCTTTCAGATTAATTTGCATACTGGTGGGGTACATGCTTTCAAGGTCTCGTGCAGTCAGACTTTCAAAACAAAGCTCTTAATTAATTGTACAAACATCTATTATTGGTTGGCCTTTCAGAAATGACAGTTTTTATGTTCCATCTTACAGGGTGTTTTGAGTTTAATTAATAGGCGAATGCACATACACAATCACTGAATGGTTGGTAATTGGTATTAATGATGGTTCTTCTGATAAATGGATTTGAAATGAACTTGGTGTTCTTATACTTACTTATGTACATATACTAAAGGGGACTTATTGCGTATCTAAAGACTATTTCAACAAACAATTCAGTAGGGCCACTAGATTTTTTTTAATAAATTCTGATTTATTTCTTTTATGTGAAGAAATTTTATAATTACATTATGTCAATGAAGCAAGCCGCTTCTTAAAGAAGTTTAACCTTTATGGCCGACGTTTAACCGATTCATTGCATTTAGAGCTGCAATGACAATCAGACTTCGTCAACCTTGAAGAGATCGAAAGAGGGACTCAGCATCAGATTCAGCTTGCTTTGAAGTATCTTTCTCTCCGGTTCATTTCCGTTGCATTTGTAGACCTTTCTCCAGAGACTCTTCATTGATAATAATATTGACACCTCTAGAGCCTCGATTTAAGCAATCTTCCAATTATTGGTTGGAAAGATATCGTTTTATGTCCAGGATCGCCTTAGAATCGGCCATAGGATCGGCTTGATATCTGATATGATTCGACCTTAAGCTGTGCTCCTAATTAATCTTCTTCCGATCTGGAAACAACGAGTTTATACAGATCCTTATTTCAGGCTTCGAATCCACTGCCTTTACCACCAGTAGGTACCTATACCAGATGTCTGATCAATAATATTGGAAGCGGTATTCTGTTTGCAAACAGTTCGCATAGCTGGTGCTTAGGCTTAGATAATCTTTTTGTAGCAGAGCATTCAGGATCACTTTTCAAGGTGCTGGAGGTCATTTATTCCGGAGAACCATCCTCTTTTCTATTTGTTTTCTATTTTTATACCCTATCCTAAGGGTATAATAAGTTTGACACATAGTTTGTAACATAGAGAAATAATCGAGATAGACCCTATAAAGTATATATATTCGTGATCAGCATCAATAGCGAAATCGATTGAGCGATGACCGTCCGTCCGTCCGTCCGTATGTCACCGCTTTTTGGGCCTTAAATTTTGAGCTAGGACGATGAAATTTCATATCTGGGCTTCTGAGAAAAAGATACAGTACAAGTATAAAAATTTTTGAAATCCGCCCACTGCCACGCCCACTTTTTCATAACTTCACTAAATTATATGAAACCGAAAAATTTTGTTAAGACCAAATATTTAGGCATTTAGATTCCCTACAATCCACCCATACAAAAATTTTGGCCACGCCCACTTTTTGGGGGCGTTTTCATCACAAAACCGATTTTTGGGCCTTACATTTTTAACTAGGACGCTGAAATTTCATATCTGGGCTTCCAAGAAAAAGATACAGTCCAAGTGTAAATTTTTTTTACATCCGCCCACTGCCACGCCTACTTTTTTATAACTTCACTAAATTATATGAAACCGAAAAATTTTGTTAAGACCAAATATTTAGGCATTCATATTCCCTACAATCCACCCATACAAAAGTTTTGGGCACGCCCAATTTTTGGGGGCGTTATCATCAAAAAACCTATTTTGATAAAATTGTACATGTAACATCCTCAAACGTTCGACATTATCGCTATATTTGAGTACAATATGCAATTTGGCCATGCCCACTTTATAGAGAGGAGGATAGGGTATCATACGATCCGTTCCAGACGGATTGTAGATTTTCTGTATGTTTATTCTTAAAACTGCCTGCAAATCACCTTCAGATCAAAAGGTCTGATCTGCTTGCAAGATTAACTTAAGATCAAAAAGCCTTAGATCAACTTATCGGCATTTCCCCAATACAGCCTAACAATATCTTGCAGACAAGATTGAAAGACCATTCCTCTAAGAAGTAATTACCTTGTGTGTATATTTAAAAATCTAGAGAGCCGTTTACAACCCTTTGTTAGGTTAGGTTAGGTTAAGTACGTGGATAGGTAAATAGAAGAGATTCACAATGCCAGTCTAAGGTCCATACAGATCTATTGTGATATCAAGAGGGGGAGGGGTTCCTTGTCTATTGATTAACCCTAGTTCTACAGATATATGTAGTTTCTAGTCTTGTGAAATAGCAAACCATCCAGTTGATTTAATGTAGTCTAAGCGTCAGATGCTGCGAAAGACTTTTCTCATTAACCTGGTGCTTGCTAAAGCAAGAACATAGCTGTCGCTTCGTTTGGAACACTTTTGGAGGGTTGCAAGATTACGCATTCAGTATACAAACAACCTCTCAACACATTTGAAAGTCCTCTTTGCAACATAAATAGGTAAAGGTATATGGCTCAAATGCTTCGAGAATGCAAGTTCATAGTCTGGAATGAGTGCCCTATGTGACCCAAAAGAACAATGGAGGCACGGGATAGAATTTACGAAGCAACACAATAGTCAAGGCTGAAGTTGCTTTACTGCCTACCTGTGAATTCAGATAGACGTTGCAAGTCCTTCCAATGGGGTTTTTTGCTTAAGAGACTAAAACCTGCCTAAAATCATCCTTCTTGTGGCCAAAATTGAATCAGTTGTGTCTTAAGAAGAATATGAATTTACATTTAGTACTTGACGTGGGTGGGGAAACGATGTTTTTACCGCGCATCCCTGTTAATTCATCTGACTAGCGCTTTGTTTTAAACGATTGCAGTTTTAATTGAAGATCTGTTTCGCGATTACATTAAATAAATCTCAGGTTCAATCCTTAAATAATGCTCTGGTTGATTCAAGTGTTGAGCTCCAGAGTTAGCTTAACTCGCAGAATGTCCATTCTACAGATTTTTCAAAACAACAGTGAACATATTATTTTGCTGCAATACATATTATATAAACAAACACTTTCAAAACACACGAACGAATCCGGGTGGGCCAGCAATTTGTCAATAAAACCAACTTAAATTGCCCTTCACATCCTCACATATGTCAACTAATTAGAGGAAACAGGTGGCTCTAAAATAGCAAAAAAGAGTCCAAGTTTTCAATCTCCTGTACCATGGCATGTACTATTACCATGGTCCAAGCAGAGGTTTGTGCTATTAAGCATTATGCCAGAAAGACAATTAAAAAAAAACCATCTCAGATTCAGTGCCGAGATCCAGTTTAGAATCGTCAGTGTTCAATACCAGCTCTCCTTCGTTAGCTATCTGTCGATTCATTCAATCAAGTCTACCTATTGACTAACCAGTGGTAATGACATTATTGCAGGCTACAAAGCACCCGACGCTGACGGTATTTTCCCTATGGTGCTACAAAGTCAGAAGGAGTATATCAGTCCGCGGCGTGTCTTAAGTGCTCATACAAACCTTCACATACCAGTCCAAAAGACATTAGGCTAATTAGCATTAAAAACCATACTGTCACTGATCCCATTAGACCTGCACCTAAAGAAAATAGCCCCAAAAGGTAAACTACGCTTGCAACAATTCAACCTTTGGAAATAGGGCGACACGGGCCACAGCACCATTGCGAGGGCACACTTGGGTACCGAAACAGATTATACATATGTATATCACCATTCCATGACTTTAGCCTAAACGTTTGAACAATCCCCTCCTCTAGAGACGATTGGTTAAACGGTAGGGCCCTCAACCCGAATAAGATCCCGATCTTTACGGACGCCTCAAAAACTGACGAAGGAGTAGGCTCTGGTATATCTGAACCCGAAATTGCTCTCGCACTTTGACTTCCAAACCATGAGAATATTAACAATTGTGGAATCAAAACGTTGCTGTGAAGAACTGACATCAAACCAGGATTCCAGGACACACCGGTATCCTAGGGAATGAACTGTCAGACGAATTAGCAAGAAAGGCATCCAAACGGACCTGACATTGGATGTTGCCTCTGTTCTACTGCCGAACAAGCCTTCTTGAGCTATCCAATAAGAGATAGAGCGCACTCTCATCTTGCCATGTCTCCAGAATAGTTTGGACAAAGCATGAAACAAACGAATGAATTTTACGCTCTTCACGGGGATTATAAACTGCCACAACCTCCTGGCAGCCCACCGAAGAAGAATGCGACTAAATATAGCCTCTGCAGAGGCTGTGGCGATATAGACGCAAAAGAGAGCACATCTCACTTCCTATGCGAATGATCAAGCCTGTCTAGAACTAGAAAAAACGGACGTCGGCGAATGCCACCATTAACTATTCAAAAATTAATAACAATCCTGGGTTGGTTCAGGGAGGCCGCTTAGCTACACCAAAGGTTATGCCACGACAGGAGTTCACAATGGATCCATGCAAGTGCAAGCTGCATATCCAGCCACCCCTTCTACCTATATACATATCTTAGCCCCCCAAAATGTATTTGTTATGGTGAACGAATTTTTTCATTACCGATACTACTTTGTGAAGAGCCATATCTACCGATTTTCTTATCATATTGTCCGGATGTTATAATTTAGACAGACACATGTCATGTCCCTTACATGTTTACAAGGGGTTCCAGTATTTTCAGGACGGAGGATCGCAGGTTGATTTGTCTGTAATTCTTGATAGTGATTGAACTCGATCAGCAGGTTAAGAAAATCTGAATGAGGCTTAGAATAACAGTTTCCGCATGCACCATCACAAGTCGAATGTTGTCCATTCTTGGACAAATGAAGTATTATTCATTATTCAGTTTCTAGAATAGATAAACTATATCCGTATCCGTATACGTCACCTTATGAGAGTCGGTCCAGATGACACCGCCTTTCTTGATATTCAATGCTGGTATTGGGGTCTTGGCTAAGACTTTCTTTATACCAGACAATTCAGTTGTTATTTGTACAGAGCTGGAAAAATACCTCCAAGAGTTCTTCCATGCGAATTTCATTTCTCCTTATAAGTGGACCACTTCGTAATCTCCTCTTTGGTGCGGTTCCAACTAAATTTTGAGCTATGCGTACGCGTCGCAATAACTATACTATGTACAATGATGTAGTTTAATTGTAAGTTGCAATCTTCACAATCATAACATCAGTCACTTCATGTGTTAAGCGCATTTTAAGAATCTGAGAGTGACCTTCTTCAAAAAAAATTGCCGGCAGTTCATTCATAAGGATGAAGAACCCTTTGGTATCATTGTTGACTTCCTCTGCCACAACTACCTTCCAGCTCTTCATTCAAGGATCTTGTTCTTACAAATGAAAGAGCTAGGTCCAGTCCTTTCGTATGTCTGTAGCACTGCTCGCTGTGCCAACTGCTCCCAGGGT
This sequence comes from Xylota sylvarum, assembly GCA_905220385.1. Taxonomy (NCBI): domain Eukaryota; kingdom Metazoa; phylum Arthropoda; class Insecta; order Diptera; family Syrphidae; genus Xylota; species Xylota sylvarum. The sequence goes on along the minus strand of LR999958.1, from coordinate 61,940,386 downwards.
ATCATTCCGCTTACTGTGGCTAACGCAAAGTCAATCGTTAACTGATCTTTCCAATCCAGTATGACATTCCACTTTGTCACCTCGCTCTGCTGAATGAATGAATACCAATCGCTTGGCTTTACGAAATCCACTACTAATGGTATCAGTGACCTCTGGATTGCCTCGCTTTGCTACAAACTCGGTTCTGCCTTCAACTTTTTTTTAAGAATTCTTTCCATGGAGTATCTTCCTATTTTTATCATCAAAATTTTGCCTTCTGCACTCGGCTTGAAGTTCTAAGTTGCTCGACACTGAAATCTGACTTAGCGGCATAGAACTTTGTGTCGTGTTTGCCTTCGGCTTTTATGTCCGGCTGTCTACCACTGTGTGTTGACTTAGCGGGAACGGTTTTGTAATGGTTTTGCCTTCATCCTCTGGTGTTGACTGCCCCTACCACTATGACCTGCCTTAGTGACATTAAATTCAGCAGCGGCCTTGATTCTCCATTTCCTCCCTCACTAACTTAGTGAATAACGACCATGTGGTATTGTGCTTTGGCTCTGTCACACTCTACATGTTCAGCGGTGGCCTGGAGAGAGCGTTCTTTGCAATAACATCCAAGACAGGGATTTACGTTTCCTCTCTGAATGCGATGAGTGATCTTTCGCTACCAGGAAGTCTTTGATATGAGCCGCCTCTGTCCTATTTTTACTAATTTTCTTTGATGTTCTAGAGACTCTCAGATGAATCTACCAGTAGTTGCTCCTTCATTTCTATCGATATCTCCTTCATCGATGTATTAGCAGTTATATGTATTTATCGCCAAAAGTCATTCAAATGTCATTTTAGGTTCGGGTGAGCACACGAATCGCATCCGAACTAGTACTTTGATTTCGTCGCCGTAGTATTTGTGCTTGTATGATCCCAATAAAACCGAGCAACAGCCACTAGGCTTGACATTAAAATTTCCAATGGCAGACAAGGTACAGAATGAATAGAAAACATGAAAGACTACCCTCTCTTAAGACCTAGAGGACCTGTGTAAGTTCAACTTATAAACATGATATGTTTCCAATTATCCTTATGAGGAATCAAAGAATGACACAATGGACATACTTGCAGGCACAACGTTCATCTCCCACCAAACTCTAAGTAGCTGTTCTGATAAACCCTCTATACATACATTTGAACATACCTTCTTGAGTGTCATTGAATTTCGCTCACACTATACTCTTGTACTCGTTCATAAGAATTGTTTTGGTAACAAAGGGTTAGGTTGCATTTCTTTGAAGCCACCAGCTATTTCATAACCGGAAATGTACTCCAATTTTTTTTCTCTTCATTTTCAGAAATTTATTGCAAGCGCATGCGAAGTCGAATTCCATCGAATTGCACAAAATACCTGATGACTTGCATTCACCCGTTAGTGTTGTGTCATTTTGACTTCGATTTCAACGCAGCACAGCCGAAACCTACTTACTCGTGTATACCTCGATGTGCCAATTGCATTTCATGGCTCGATTGATATCATTATTTCCATCGTAAGGTCAGCCCGCACCGCACACACCGCACAGAATAAAAATGTCCAACGAAAGCGTCTTGGGGTTAAAACCGCAACTATGCAGCCAAAGAATGAAATTCAAAAAAGTTCGCTTAAAACAGATTCGGATATTTGCATCATCATGCGTGCTAGCATTATTTGCGTGTCTCATCAGAGGTGTTGCGTGTAATAGACCGCCACGATTTGTCATCGACGGTCAGTCGGAAATAGTGTTGCGATTGAAGGAAAGTCCCGAAACTGCAATTGGTGAGTTAATTTGTAAATCATCTGACTAGCTATTAATTTGAATTGTAACAGGTACCCTCATCTATCGCCTAAAGGGCTACGACCCCGATAACGACCCGCTGACGTTCGGAACACGACCATCCCCCGATAGTGATGTAATAAGAATCGAGAACAGCGGCACAAACGAGGCGAATGTATATCTAGCCAAGGAGCTAGACAGAGAGGTAAACTCAGTCACGCATGCAAATTCCCCGAAATTGCCAACATTCCATTAATTTTCAGACAAAAGATGAGTACTCCATTGTGCTGACATTGACGGACAATGAGTACAATTATGTAACACAGAGCTTCCTGTTGCTGGTGGAAGACATCAATGACAATGAACCTGTGTTCCGACCGTATCAGTCGGCGATTGAGGTTCCCGAAAATAGTCGACCGGGAATCGTCACCGCTTTGGAGGCCATCGACAACGACGAGGGCGCTTATGGTCAGGTGGTGTACTACCTGCAGGAGCTAGATGGTGACAATGATGTATTCTCGATATCAACATATCAGGGAAAAGGGATTCTTCGACTCACTGGCAAGCTTGACTATGAGACGAAAAGTTTATACCAACTACGAGTCTTAGCCATCGATCGAGCCAACCAAGGCCCAGTGAATACAGGCACTGCGGCGATTCTAGTCAAAGTCAAGGACGTAGAGGATCAACCACCAGAATTTGTGCAAGTTCAAGCGGTCGCTCGCATTCCAGAAGACGCACCAGTGGGCACTCGTGTGTTACGAGTCAAGGCGATCGATGGTGATCGTGGCATTAACAATCCAGTCAAATACACCGTCGAATCGAATGAGCTATTTGGTATCGAGAAAGATTCCGGATCTGTGTACACACGGCGAGCGCTGGACAGAGAGGATACAAGCAACCAAGTCAATGGAGCTTATATTCTGAAAATTACAGCCACTGAGCAGTCAGATCAACAGGTGAGGCAGTGCATCTGTATGCATTCCCGTGAGGAAGAAACTAATTAATTCCCCTTTTTTGTATGCAGCCACCCCCGTCTGTGAAAACGGAAGTAACGATTATCGTCACGGACGTTGATGACGAAACACCGACCTTTCGCGAGCAAGTCTACCGGTGTGAGATCAACGAGAACTCCCAAGTCAATACGCCGCTGAGTTTCATGGACGATGTGGACAATTTCGTATTCGACCATGACGTCGGCAATAATGGAACATTCCGGCTGTTCATGGATCCGCCGAATGACATTTTCGAGATTGTGCCGGAACTGGCAGTGAACGAGGCGACGTTTCTAGTTCGAGTGAAAGATCCGAAAATGATTGACTACGAGAAGCATAGGGAAATGAACTTTACGCTGTTCGCCAGGGAAGTGGAAGATCCAAATAAATGGAGGTAAGTGAAAGTCATGCAGGAAGTGTAACGTTCATTTGTACAGAGGGGTGTGCAACATATAGGGCTGGTTGAAATTGTAAGACTGTTTTGAATCCGATTTAGTTACACGTACATATGTTTATAAATTATTTGAGAGGTCATTCTATTCTATTGTTTAGTAGGGCCTGCTCCAGAAACTACTAAATCTCTTGTGCTGATCTTCTGGTTAGATAGTTAGCCTGTTTATTTCATTCGAAATCTTCACGTGTTGGAATCCAGCTTATAGTAATCATGTGAACGCAAAGTCTTCGTGTGGATTGAGACCCAACTTAAGAGCAGGATTTATGACCCATTAGTGCTTCTTGGGACCCGTTCGCTTAATTTTTTCTGCAGGTATTCGCGTGCATACACAATTATAATAGTCCCAATGATACTGCTGGCGGTGTCCTTCCCTGATAGCATGAACGATATTAGTCGCCTTGGGGCTATTGCTTTGCATATATCTTGTTCTAAAGCATTTCTGTCTGCTTAGTATTTGTCGCCTTCCAGTAGCACGTGCTCGCCTTTGTTGAAAGCAGAATGGGTTATCTGCGATGTGGCATTTGTTAAGGTATTTCCGGTAGCTTCCATGTCTTGTTGCATAATGAAAAACGTTTCTTCCCCGTGTTTTCTTCTGGTCCACTCTTCTATGTTCGACAGCTGTTTCTATGTCCACCGACTGCTATCTAAAGTGTTCCGTCGCTATTGTATTCTTTTCTGGCAGATGCCTTTTCCACTTGGTATTCGTTCTCTTTGCGGAGCATACTCTGAGTTCTGCTCTTTATAGATGCTGCCGAAGTTCTGACAGTTTAGAGCTAGAGACTCCTGGATTTACCAAGACACCTGTGATAAAATCGCATCGAGACAAACGCTCAACAAAAGGTGGAACTAGGAAGTGAATATCGGATAGCTCATAGGACAGTTCATCGTTCTGTGAGACATTATAGGAAAACTCGCCAAGAAGAGGAGATATCAGAGAACTGTACAGAATATCCAAAGAAGTTGTCGGTCAAAAAAGCAACACCGACCATCCCGTACTGGATGTGGACGGCACTCTATGGCTATCAATAGACGATCAGCTTCGCAGATGAAGGCAACATTTGGCAACGGCGAGCAGAGTGCAGCAATAAGCCTCCAGTTGCTCGACATGCTCAAATTTTTTAGGGGTATAGGCACCGAACCTCCTACAGTTGCAGAAATTAAAACTACGATCAATCTTCTCAAAGCCAAAAAGCAACAGGACTCGATGGTATTCCGGCTGAGTTCCTGAAATCAGATCCAGCCACAATGGCTAGTATTTTACTTCGTGCTTCGTTTTTTTTTCCTGAAGCCGTATTGTCAGTAGGCAAGCCTCCTTCGGTGTAATGGTCAAAGGTCTGTTGCGAATAATTTTTTGGACAACTTTCCCTGTTGTGGCTAGTATCCACGGTGGTCGCTATGAAGATGGTTGCTCTAAAGATCTGTCACTTTTTTTCATCAATAGCGTCTGGGGTTTCGATGTCCAAGAAATGTGGACTAGCGGTCAACCCTCAGATGACGGAGCTGGTATTATTTACTAACAAAAGGAAAATTGGTGGGCGCCGTGGCTCAAGTGGTTAGTGCGTTGGACTACGGAGCAAGGGGTTCCAGGTTCAATCCCCAGACAACACCTAAAATTCCTTTCACGGCCCCACCTCTCGCGAGCGTCTGACAAACATCCGAGAATAAAACTGTCATGAAAAAGCTTCTCAAAATTGCCGTTCGGATCCGGCATTAAACAGTAGGCCCCTTCCATTCATGTGAAGAATATAACACGCACAACACGAATGGTTGTGAGAAGCTAGGCCCTGGGTCCCATGGACCTGTTGCGCCAAAAATTTGTATTTGTATTTGTAAAAGGAAAATTCCTCAGCTTACATAATCTTCTATAAGAGCCCCTCCCCTTAAAATCTCAGACAGCGCCAGATAAGAAGCTGAACTGGAGACCTAACATTAATGAAAGAATCCAAAAAGCCACTATTGCTTCTATGGATGCAGTAGATTGTTTAGGAAAACTTGAGAAACTAAACCCAAAATTATACTATGAATGTACACGGCTATTCTGACTTATTCTGACCTATTCTGACTTATGGTTATCTTGTGTGGTGGCATACCGCCAGAAAGACTACCAACTTAATGGCTCTCACGAAAATACTGAGATTGGCTTTTATTGGCACGACAAGCACCATGGAACTACTCCTACTCCGGGGCGGATTAGAAGCTATTCTAAGTCTGCTTCCGCAGGATATGCATCTCCGTTCAAGCCTCAGCTGCTGTTAGTGCCTTAAGAACAAGTTAGTCGATAGCTGGAGACAAAACATGACGGGGCATTTTATGATCATGAAAAAATATCTAGGAAATATACTTACCGCCGATTATCTGACTCCGTACTAAGATTTCAAGAGTTATTTCACAAGCACTTTCCCGAGCAGAGAAGTATGGAAAAGCGGTCAGCTTTCCAAAACGCGTATCATCTCTGTCTTCACTGATGGATCACAAATGGATATAGGCGTAGGCTCAGGTATCTTTTCTTTTCTAAACCGCTGGGCATATCCAAATCAGTTCGTCTCCCGAACCATAGAAGTGTTTTCCAAACGGATGTCCTAGCAGTGACAATAGCCGGCTGTGAGACTGCGTTGAAGGCACAGGAAGATATCAGCTTTTTCATTGACAGCCAGGCATCAATAAAAGCGATTTCTGCTATCGCAATAAAATCCAAGCTTGTGAAGTGCTGTCATTTTTTTTTTTTTTTTATAATTCACGCGCGCTCAAGGGCTTATTACTACCCTTTTAATGTCAAGACACAGCGCGGGCGTTAGGGAAATTAGGAAGAGAAGATAGGAGATACCGATGGACATTGGTTTTAAATGTTTGTGGATTATACTGTGAGGGAAAAATAGAGCTTGGTAAAGCATTCCACATTCGTGTTGTACGGTTTATGAAAGAATCTCTATACTTGACGGTACGTCCGAAAATAGGCTTGAGGGTATACTGATGAGCATTCAAAGCGTGTCGGGTATTGCGAGAAAATTGATGAAGGGACGGAATGCAACTGGCTATTTCGCTGGAGCACTGTTTGTGAAAAAAGCGATAGAATAAGGAAAGGCAAGAGACATTTCTGCGATGTTGGAGCGAGTCAATAGACTCCGCTATGCTTCTGTTCCCTATTAGTTTTAACGCTCGATTTTGAATTCTATCCAGCAGGTGCAAAGAGGTATTAGGAGCACCAGACCAGATATGAGCATTATACTCGAGCTTGGGGCGGATGTATACCTTATATATTGTAGCCAGATCAGAGGGGGTAAAGAACTTCTTGCAGCGTTTAAGGAATCCTAAACATTTCGCTGCATTCTTGGCGGATTCGAATATGTGATCATTCCAACGAAGCTGGTCGTTAACACACATACCGAGAATGGAAAGTTTTTCGGTTTCGACGATGCAAGTGCCATTCATTGATAATGGCAAGGGGTTAAGGTTACGCTTGAGCGACAGCTGACAGCATTGGGTTTTCGAAGCATTAAATTCCACTCTGTTGTTTATACCCCATTTAATTATACTGTCAAGATCGGAATTTAATGAGCTTAACATACACTGCCGTTCCAGTTCTACGGCCGAAGAGCAGGGACGTGAGTCTGGGAACGAATATGAGAAGCTGAGGGTGCTGTCGTCAGCGAAGGAATGTATTGGATTAGAAGTAGCAGACAAGAGATCATTTATGAATATAAGAAAGAGAGTCGGTGACAAAACGGAGCCTTGGGGAACACCAGCATTTATATGGTGGATAGCAGACTTGAAACCGTCCAAGACAACTTGAATTGAACGTTCCGAAAGGTAGTTTCTAATCCATTGAAGAAGAGATTCATCGATGCCAAATGCACGCATTTTCGACAAAAGAGCTTGATGCCAAACTCTGTCAAATGCCTTTGAAATATCAAGCGCAACAATCTTACATTCACCAGAATGATGCAGAGAGTAGTTCCACTTTTCGGTGAGATATACCATCAAATCACCAGTGGACCTTTTGCTACGAAAACCATACTGACGGTCATTGAGGAGCTTTCGTGATTCAAGATATTTCATAAGCTGACGATTTATCAGCGTTTCCATGACCTTGGAAAGAAGGGACGTAAGTGCAATGGGTCGATAGTTGGAGGGAGAAGAAGATTCGCCTTTTTTAGGGACGGGCTGGACAAATGCTGTTTTCCATCTACTCGGGAAGAGTCCAGAAGAGTAGGATAGATGAAAAAGCTTACGCAGTGGTTTTGCCAGCGTGGAAGAACACCTCTTCAGAATAATGGGTGAGATACCATCTGGACCAGCGGATTTATTAATGTTGAGATCTTTAAGTACTCTTGCTACTGTACGAGTGCGAAAGTGGATTTGTCCCATAGAATGTTCGACGCGCTCAAGTACAGGGGGGGGCAAAGCACAATCTGGGAGTGTGGAGTTCGCAGCGAATAGGGCTGCAAGCAGATTGGCCTTGTCCAAAGAGCTGACAGCTGGAGTGTCATTGTGAACTAGCGTTGGGGTGGAAGATGAGATGTCATTGCAGCACAAGGTTACAGTCTGGTGGGTTCCGGGACATGAAGACATATCAGGTAATGAGAAGGCCTACTAATTGTCTAGAAGAGGTTTGGTATCGACATAAGAACAAGCAGACAACTGGGTCTTCATCCCGTCTTGCACACTGAGGCTCGAAGCAAGGATTAAGGCTCTAAGGGAGGCAAATCTGAGGTGGTCCTCTCTAGACACTTGTGTTATCTCTTTCTACCCCGATAGAAGTTATTACGGGGCATTACACTATGTGGTATCGCATGGAAAAAAATTATGACTAACAGAAGACTTATGTCGTGAATGTGGAGATGAGGAAGTCAATGTGGATACAACCCACTTCCTCTGTCATTGTTCAGGTCTCATCCACCTCAGATTTATTTTCTCGGGCAACACTTCTTCCGTGACCTAGAAGAAATAGTGAGTGAATGACATCTTGAACTACATCAAATCAACTGTTCACAAGCGTTATGGTTATGGTGCATATCTGTAGAACAAAGGTTAACCTCTCACCTCTCATATGTTATTATGCCGGAAAGGTGGACATTAGTATTCTCTTCGAAAGGACCGCGGACTATGGCATTAATCAGGCAGGCAGCGTCGCTTCTTAGTTTATCCATAACTATCTTGTAGGGGCTTCCCCACTAATGGTTTTAATTTAATATTTCTTTGTTTCCTCGGTTAAGTACGTAAGTAGTACAATGTGAGGACTAGCAAACGCATCCATCAATCCATAGTATATGTGGTTGGTCTTCGTACTACCCCATTCCACTGCCTATGCCTTAAGTCTCTGGCTACAATTGTTGTGAATCTCCTCGTATGTATATTAGTCACAAGTACGTCTAGCATCTGTTGGTACTCTACCTTGCACGCTCTCGGTGGCACATAACTGCTGAAAAAGTGGATGTTCTTAATTTTGGAGTCTCTTCCGTATTCGCAATGATGGTTGGATCTGCTCCTATGGGTTTCTGTCACTGTCTATAATATCTCGCATTGACGAATTTCAATCCTCCGTCTTATTCAAAAGGATCTTTATCTGCTTTCTAAGATTCTGGAAAACAGATATGTAGGTGAGTTGAGTTCTCGTCTTTTGGCCCTATTGTGTTTCACCTGATCTTTGAGCCAAACTCGATTCCAGTTGGATCGTTGGCGTTTTAGCGACTCTAGGACTCATTTGAAGCGTGTTTTTCTTCAGCCGTGCTTGCCGTTTGTATTCTTGGCGAACTTGAAACTTTGGAGCTCCTAAGGATGATGCTCTCCGTTCTTCTTTTGTCTTTCTTCGTTTGTTGTTATTTTGTTTATTGTAATCATTTCTGTTCGTTCCCCACTCAAACCCGCTATCAATATTCGGACGTGTAGTCACTTCATAAGTAGTGAGCCATGCGAGGGTTGACAGAAACCCGTATGAGGTATTGTGCCAGATCGCCACATGTCAAGTCACCTGCCCTAAGGTCCAAAAACTTATCCGCCATTTCATAAAAAAATTGGTTCATTTTTCACGAGTAGCATAGAAAAAAGGTTCAGTTCTAAACCATCTGGCAACTGTAGAACGTATCCCCGGACACCTTGCCCGAATTTTGTTCGCAGATACTGGCCTGATGGTCTACGAGTATATGCGTATAGTACATTCTAATGAGGCCAGTGTTTGATCACTTCGTAGACTCAGATTGTTCCATCTATACCTAATTCATACCTAAAACTACAACTAAAACTTAAACTAAATTACCCTTTGGAACATAACCCCAAAGATTTCAGAGAGGTGGTACTGCCGTTTGTATAACCACACTTGGAATTGGGTGGAAAAATAGAGTTTTTTAGGCATTGTATGTGGAATTTTGTTGTTAACTAGCCTTTGCATTACATTTCAGTTCCGCCCACCTTCAGATATACATTCGAGATCAGAACGACAACTTTCCCGAATTCACGCAATCTATTTACAATGTTACAATCCTAGAGAACAGTGAACCAGGAACAATTGTGGCGCAGATTGCTGCATTCGACGAAGATTCTGGAGACTATGGCACAATGGGCATACGATACAAGAACCTCCGAGGAGGCATTGCCAATCTGTAAGTAAAACCGTCAAGTTCCGACTTTCACAATAAAAATACATTCACTCTACCATTTCAGCTTGAATCTTGATCCGATTTCTGGAATACTATCTGTTCGACTAGCTGGCGGTGAAGCCTTCGATCGCGAGGTGATATCAAGGCACTATCTAACTGTGGAAGCACAAGATAACATCGGGTCGGGAAATCGCAACACCGCTCAGATCATCATTAACATCGAAGACGTCAATGACAACTCACCGATATTTCTGCAAAGATACTATGAAGCGAATTTATTGGAAAACAAAAAGGATTTTGAAACGCCTCTGGTACTGGAGGCCAGAGATATTGACCTTAACGGCACGGAGAATAGTCAAATTACGTACGAAATTGTCGAGGGAATGTATCAAAGGAATTTCACTATCGATGAGGAATCGGGTGTTCTGAGGCCGGTGCGATCATTCGATTTTGAAGATCTTCCACCAGAGGGTGACTCTAATGTTCGTAATATCGAATTACTTGTCAGAGCTAGAGATTCTGGTATTCCAATGCTGTCGACAGTTGTTCCGGTGGTGGTGTACGTGCAGGATATCAACGACAACCCGCCGATATTTCAGAAATCCTTTTATGCGAAGGTTATTCCAGAAGATCTCCCAAGTGGCAGCTCAGTTCTAGAAGTAAAAGCCCTCGATCGGGATGGATCATCGCCAAACAACAATGTGGTCTACAGAATCCAGTCTGGAGCGGAGGATAAGTTTATTGTGAACGCCGATACGGGTACAATCTATGTGGCAAATGGTGCATCGTTAGATCCAGACTTGACGAGCTCCAAGAAAACTTTGTACACCTTGACTGTGGTATGAAGAAATTATTTAATGTAAGCCAAACTTTGGTTATACTTTTGATAAATTACAGTTGGCCTTGGATGGAGGTCTCGGTTCGTCGCAGTTAATGAATCCGGCCACGGTCAATATAACGATCCAGGACGTCAACAACAAACTGCCAATGCTAAATGACCTGCCAACCTTAAGGATTGTGGAGAATATTCCAGTGGGCACTGTGGTTTATCGTGTCATGGCCAGTGATCTGGACGAGGTTCCTATTTTAAGATACCAAATCAATAGGAGCAACTCTGAAGCTCGCAATGAAGACGGTTCATTTGTGAAAAGCAGCGAGTATGATTTCATCAGTGCATTTGACCTGAATTCCATCGATGGAACACTTAAGGTAGATGTATTCGCAATATTTTTACGTTCCTTGTAAACAAAGGCTTATGCTCTGTAGGTGGCCAAGCTTCTCGATCGTGAAAAGGTGGAGTTCATAAAACTTTGCATCATTGCAGAGGATCTTGGTGCTACAAAGGGTCCACAAATTGTTGAAGGTAAGATAGTGGTCGATGAAGCTGGATGGAGGTGGCTGAAGGTATTACAGTAAGCCTCTGTTTCTTGTAGCCTACCTAAACATACAGATTGAGGATGAGAACGACAATAATCCCAAGTTCAAAGTGCCCTTCTACAGGAGGACAATCACGGAAAACAGTATGAATGGAGTACTTATCGCCAATGTCCTCGCCTATGATGTAGACAAAAATAAGACAATCACCTACTCACTGGAAGGTAAGACCTACACTTTGAACTTTTCGTCTAAAGCCTATATTTCCATTTTTCAGGGAATCCTAGTTTCACTAGCTTGGTACATTTGGACCCTGAAACAGGGGAAATTGTTGTTGCCAGCAAGATCGATCATGAAGTGCATCAGTGGTTGAACTTTACTGTTCGTGCTAGTGACTCCGGATATCCTCCACGTTCGTCTCTGATCGATGTCTACGTATCGGTTTTGGATGAAAACGACAATAATCCTTACTTTAAGCCGGGCAGTAAGAATTACACGATCAGTGAAAATGCGTCAATTGGCACACGGATCGGTACTATCCAAGCAACAGATGCGGATTCGGGTGATTTCGGTAAAATCACGTTTCTGATGGATCGAATAAGTTCGCAGGTATGAATGAAGATGGCGTGACTCGAAGAGGGTCGTTTAAAAGTTTTGGTATTCATTTTAGGGAAAATTCTCAATTGATGCAGACACTGGAGTTCTATCAGTGGTGGATAAATTAGACCGTGAAACCAAGGATGTGTACATGCTTGTTATCGAAGCTTGGGATAATTATCAGTTTGGATTCCTTGCGGGAGAAAGCCGAAATGCTTTCAAGCAAATCACGTAAGTTTTTTGTTGTTCAAGGACCGAGGTGTGTCGTTGTTGGGCGCAACGGACAAGTAAACAGTAAATCAGTCTGGGCATTGTTCAATGATCCTGTCACATATTCGATGCCTATATGTACATAGTTCTTTAGCTTTGAGTTTCAAGCGGATCTTAGTTGTGAAATTGTAGATCTGTTACTCCTGGGTAAACATAGATCGCTTTGATGTATCGGTGGTGTACGACGTCCTATGTAGTACGATGTTATCCTGACGAGTATTAAGCGTGGTTCTAACTGTGTCTTGATGATTGGTACCATGAAGTCTCCCCATGTAATGGTTGAAGATGATTGATGAATGTACTCCTTGTACCTTAGGCTTTTTCATGATTCTCCTATATTGCGATTTACTTTTGGAAAATTCTACTTAGGTAACTTTGTAACCTATCGTTTCGTAAAATTTGACAGTTGTGAACCTAGAAGTAAGATTGCTAAGTCAACAGTATCAATCCCTAGTGTTAGTGCTGCGATTTTTGCGGAAGCGGCGTGTGTGTTCGGTTAAATGGAGCTCGGATTGAAGTGTAGCTACCTACATACACCTTAGTCCGAGCTCCATTTACCCAAAAGTAATAAAAAACATACAGAAAAGCTACAATCCGTCTGGAACGGATCGTCTGATACCCTATCCTCCTCTCTATAAAGTGGGCGTGGCCAAATTGCATTTCGTACTCAAATATGGCTATAAACTCGAACGTTTGAGGATGTTACATGTAAAATTTTATCAAAATCGGCTTTTTTGATGAAAACGCCCCCAAAAAGTGGGCGTGGCCAAAACTGTTCTATGGGTGAATTGTAGGGAATCTGAATACCTAAATATTTGGTCTTAACAACATTTTTCGGTTTCATATAATTTAATGAAGTTATGAAAAAGTGGGCGTGGCAGTGGGCGGATTTCAAAAATTTTTACACTTGTACTGTATCTTTTTCTCAGAAGCCCAGATATGAAATTTCATCGTCCTAGCTCAAAATTTAAGGCCCAAAAAGCGGTGACATACGGACGGACGGACGGACGGACGGACGGTCATCGCTCAATCGATTTCTCTATTGATGCTGATCACGAATATACATATATACTGTATAGGGTCTATCTCGATTGTTTCTCTATGTTACAAACTATGTGTCAAACTTCATATAACCTTAGGATAGGACGGAACACTTCCGGAAAAGAAGATTGATGATGTAATCATCTTTACGGATGGGTCCATGATGGATGGCAGAGTTGTTCGGCACTAGCTAGCAGAAGAAAAGATGTCTTGGGGAGCCAATGGGTACAAACCCAGAGAATGCACCAGATTTCTGTTAAATAGATGTTAGCGTTGACACGACGAGGAACTGTGGAGAAATCGTGTCCGTATGTATGGTATACAGTTTTGGGATTGGACCCAGAAAAACGTTTTACAAATGATACAAACCTTCCAAAATAAGATACTAAGACTTGGCGTCGATGCCTTTTGGAAATATAATTTTCAGTTGTAATTATAGGAAGTTTTTTTTTTTTATCATTAGTACGAGTATATCCGTTCCATTAAATATTTCATATTTTCCATAATACCATTACCTGTAGCCACTTATAAATAAAACCAAAGACCAATGGTTGGTTTCTTCATATCCATTTACCTATGCATTTCAATAAAATCGTTAAAAATCAAGTAGTTGATTTATAGCGCCAAGGCTCAATAAGCCAATGTATTTAATTTAAGAAATCATAACATGGATTTGTAATACCAATTGAAACTTATGATTTTTCAACACTTATTGTCACGCAGTTATCCAAAACGCAAATAATAACTGAGTTATCATCCTTATCCACGCTTAAAAGGGTTTTCTGAGAATAAACCATATCCTAAGGGGAATAAAAAACAAAAAGAAATATAATTTTTTGAAATAAATAGAGATAATAAAAGTAAGTCAAATTTACCGTCAAAAGGATAACAACAAGTAGAGCAAACCAAATATAGTTCATTACTGGTATTGTTTTAGTTATTGCTTGATGAAAGTTAAATTCAATTCAGTCAAGAGGTTTCGCGTTCTTCTTTATATATGCGGCTGAGTTAAAAATCGAATGACTTACACCCACAAGTTTTGAATTTGGCAATTACTGTAACTAAATACCCACCGCGGATAATTTGCTTGTTATACAGTAAATAGTTAGAAATTCGTCCTAGCGTTAATAAGTAAATTAGCAACGATGAATTGGCTTATAGTTACATTTTGATTGTATAACTATGGAGAAAAAATTGTAATTATATCCGGTAGTTACGATCGTACGACGAAGTCCTTCGGTAAGGTGACATTGCGTCTTACATTATTTTAGACAACAAACCACACTTGTTACTATCGGCTCTTGTCTTGTTCTATGCCAGGTGTCGTACGCAATATGTATACCATCATTCAATATGGAGATTTGTGAAAGAGCTCCAAGCTTCCCAAACACTTTCTATAAGAAGGAACAGTGACATTGTTAACGGTGGTCCTAAGAGCTCCTCGGGTATACAGGAAGTCCTTTTGTCGTATTGCCTTTCCTTACTTTGATGGCGGTAATGATCTCATTATTATTACCGATTGTGATGTGTACTCGCGTATGTCTTCTCCTAAGCTGTGTTTTGAGTTCTTTTAAATGTAATATCGCAAGGTGCTCTTTCCGTCTCTTGAAACTTTTGGGACGTTTGAAATAAGTAAATGAAACTCTTACGATATTCGTATTTGTACTGCATCCTTTCAAAACAATCGAACCAACATGTTTCGCATAAAAAAATACAAATTTTTGGCGCAACAGGTCCATGGGACCCAGGGCCTAGCTTCTCATAACCACTCGAGCTCTGCGTGTTATATTCTTCACACGGATAGAAGGGGCCTACTGTTTAATGCCGGATCCGAATGGCAGTTTTTTGTTTTGAGAAGCTTTTTTCATGACAGTTTTACTCTCGGATGTTTGTCAGATGCTCGCGAGAGGTAGGGCCGCGAAATAAATTTTAAGTGTTGTTTGGGGATTGAACCTGGAACCCCACGCTCCGTAGTCCAACGCACTAGCCACTTGAGCCACGGCGCCCACATGTTTCGCATACCCAGGTAAAATATCATCTGAAAGGTGAGCTGAAAATAAAAGAAGTGCAGCTTAGGTTGAGAGCCAATAGACGAAATTGCGTTAGCGCTTAACCGTCACAAGATGAGAAGCACATTGTTTCAACAATAAAACTCTTTTTTTGTGAATCACAAAAAAAAAATGATAGGTGGACGGAGCTCCAAATAACAAACATTGGACCACCATCATCTGCTATTTACCGACTTCGAGACTAGACATCATGTGTTTACGGAGGAGAGGTATTCCAGAGAAACTGTCTATTATATCAAGGCTACCTATGGGGATGTTAAGTGTCACATAGTACTCAGTTGGGTAACGCCAAGGCTGCATACTTTCAGCTCTTTCATTGACTAGTGATGTTCTATGTGCAACTCTGATGGTATACAACAGCGGCATCTATGGACATTGAAATCTTTCCGTTAACATCTGTACTACGATGACATTTCTATGCTTTCGGACAGAATGATGGACTCGGATCAAATGGTGGACCATGTGCAAAGGGAAGCTAGTCACCAGGTCGAGAAAGTGCACAATTTTCTTAGTCTCTCTTTCATTTATGTATGTTCTATCCATTCAAGAGCAAATCCATTCCTCATTGGTTGCCATATGCCACATATTGATTGATTGATCTAATTTTATTCATTCTTTATCGACTTAAGACTATAAGTACTATACATTAAATTCATTAGTAAACCGAGAATGAATTTAGAGACCATTCTTAAACTAATTAAAGCAAGTGATATATATCTCTAATAAGAGATATAACAAATATTTCTGATGTTGGTTACATTCAGATCAGTAAAGTTACTATCGAGAATAGAATTAAAGTTAATTGTATAAGTTAATAAGATTAATATTATTATTTAAGAAAGTTTACAATGCAAGAATGAAAATAGAAAAGAAAAGTGCGAAATAAAGGCAACAACTGCATACATATGTATAATAGAATCATTTTGTATCTCCAAAACAACTATGTATATCACAACTGTTAGAAAAGATTCAATGCTTATGAAATCAATGGTGAATAACCAGGATCTAAGTTTACTTAAAAAGGCATGTGAGTTGTGGGTTCCTCTAATAGAAGCGGGTAATTTATTAAAATATGTAGGGTCGGATACTAAATAAAAATGCGAAAAACCCGAAACGCGAACATCAGCAAGCGACGTATTATTTAAACGTAGACTGTATATTCTAGAGTTTCTTGTAGTGATATTACCACTTCATTTAAAGAACTTTCTCAATACTTTATAACATAAATACTATATAACATAAATATGTCTTAGTGGTAAAATATGAAGATTGCAAAAAAAGTGGCCAGGAATGTGAAAAACGATTTTTGCCACAAATAATTCGTAAGAGATGTTTCTGCGCAATCAATAGGGACTCAAGAAAGTTGGCATAAGCTCCCCCCCAATTCACAAGGCCATATTGCAGCTTAGAATTGGCAAGACGTTTAGAACAATATGCCCTAAGCCGATACAATCTACGTGTTATCAGCATCATATGCGCCTTAACAGATTGAATGTGAGGTTTCCAGTTAAGATTACCATCAATTACCACCCCAAGATTCTATTTTAAAACATTAGAAGAGCATTGATGACTTTGAAAAAGTTTCTCCTACCACAGCTGTGCACAGGTAAGGAAAATTGTTTGCAGTCGGAGCCGTGGAAAAATAAGTTAATAAGTTAATTATCCGTTTGACGAGTTCCGGATAACTTAAATGTCATCATTTTAGTTTTCTCACTAATAACAAGTTTGTGTAAAGTAAACCAGTACCTTAGAGTTCGTAAATCATCTTCAATATTAGCAACGCAGTCAAAATGATTGGACCCTTGATACGTGAATGCTATATCATCCGCAAAGGCAGTCGGTTTTCCATTGAAATAAAAGCGACCCTAGGAGAGATCCTTGAGGGACACCATTTTTCAGTCTACGGGGAAAGCTTCACATTATATTGACTATTTGCTCTCTGTCTTTTAAATACGATTTAAACCAGTCATATATAGCTCCTCTGAACCCGGCATTGTATAGCTTCCACAAAAGTAATTCATGATCAATCAAATCAAAGGCTTTAGTCATGTCGAGGAACAGAGCCATTGTCGACTTATTTTCATTGATTTAAGTAAACAAATGGCAGCAAACCTTCAAAATAGTATCTTCCGTTGCCATACCTGATCTGAAACCAAATTGACTGCTCACAAGGAAATTAGATTTATCCAAAAACGAAATCATACGTTTTTTAATTAATTTTTCAAAAAGTTTGGAGAAGGTCGGGAGTAAGGATATTGGTCTGTAAGCCGATAAGTCTCTGTGATTTCCTTTCTTAAAGAGAGGAACTACTTCAGCAGATTTTAATGAGCTAGGAAATATTCCACTACTAACACTTAGGTTAAATAGGTAACACAAAACACAACGACAACGTACCAACCAATTTTTTTAAGGACAATATTAGAAGAAATGCCATCACTGGTGGCTTGTTTTATAAGGACAGTATCAGCCTATGAAGCTCATTGCAGCTCATCAGAAAACTATTAACATGTATTCTTTCTTAAAGAAGACCTCCAAATAAGCTACACCTGCAGTTAATACACTGAGCAACAGTCGGTTTTAATTTTTCTGAAATTTCAACAAAATAATCATTGGCGATAACATTTGGGTCGGAAATAGCTACGTTAATATCATTCATATCATTAATACAAGTGATTTCTTTTGTCATCGTTTCTTTTCCATTCTCTCCTCATATCACCCCTGAACCTACTTATTTGATTCGCGTAATAATTGTCACGAGTTTGTGCAACAAGCTTTTTTGTATATACATATATTTGCATAGCATGTCATAAAATTTCTTTAGGTATCTATTTAGCGTATTTTTTTTCCTCTTCCCACCAACTCTATTTTTGAATTTAATTTTGTGTAACAAAAAATCTGTCATCCAAGGTTTAATAAACCCTTTTCCCCTCGATCAATGTAAGACACTAGTGCAATCACTTATGTACATGATTATAAAATAGAAATAAATAAGCCATATCTTCCAACAAAGTTGCCCATGTTTTAGATCATCCGATTGTAGGTCTTCTGATTCAATCCTTTTATTCTGTGTTGTCTATTTCACTATTTATGGCTGGATGCTGTAGGAATAGCGTAGGCACTGATTGGCGTCAACTTGGCGACGTCCAGTGTTGTAACTGTTACTGCGCATCAATTGTGCTTATTTTACTTCCTAGTGGTAGCCATCAGGTTCTGGTTGGTGTCCATCCGGACCCGACTTGCTGAACTTATAAGCGCGAGTGTTGAACAAGAGAAAATTGCAGCACTATAAATACGACAGCGGACGAACTCTCTCGATAGAGTCAACGGTGGCGTCAAAGCTTCAAACGGAAGCACAACACTTTATCTGGGCTACTTCGACATATTCGGAGCTCAGGCCGATAAAGATTTCCAAGAATAAGTCAGAATTTGGGAAAAGAGGTGGTGGCGGATGAGCCCTTATTGGGTCAACGGCAGCGTTCACATCGGTTTAAAACCGGCCCCTCGTCCTAGGGGTTTCAAAAATGGAACTGGCCCTCCAGGTTGGGGGTTGTACCACGACCCGGAACGTACACGGACTATGATATAAGAGTATGCACCTGGAACGTACGTACACTGTACACTCCTGGTGCTATTCAAAAACTTGAATCTGTTCTCACGCGGTACAAGGCAGATATTACCGCGATCCAGGAGATACGATGAATAGGATCAGGTATGCAAAAACGGAAAGATTGCGACATTTACTACAGCTGTCACAAAAGACTGCACATGTTAGGATGCGGATTCGTCGTGGGAAATCGGCTACGCTCAATGATAATTGACTTTAAGCCGATCAGCGATCGCCTGGCTGTGATCCGCATCAAGGCTACATTTCAAAACATCAGCATAATATGTGCACACGCCCCTACCGACGAAGCTGAAGACTCTATCACGGAGGAGTTTTATGACCTCCTGGACGGAGCCTACGGAGCCTACAGAACCTGTCCGGAGTATGGTGTCAAAATCATACTCGGGGACTTCAATGCCAAAATCGGTAAGGAAAACATCTTCGGCGGATTAATTGGAAAGCACAGCCTCCACGACACGACAACAGACAACGGCTTCCGGCTAATCGATTTTGCAGCAGCTCGTAATACGGTGATAAGTAGCACTAGGTTTCCAAGACTACGAATCCACACAGCAACCTGGCGCTCTCCAGGTGGTCGAACCGCCAACCAAATCGACCACGTGCTAATAGATGCGAGGCACGCATCCAACATTCTGAATGTGCAGACGTTCAGAGGGGCAAACGTCGACTCTGACCATTTTCTTGATGCAGCTAAGTTCAGAGCTCGACTATCCAATGAGAAGAAGCTGCAAACCGCCCAGAAAAAGAAATTCAACGTTGGAAGCCTTATCACGTCTAGAGTAGCCAGAGCCTACAGAGAGCGCCTGAGTGAGAGACTCATTCACCATCCACAAACGCCAACAATCTGTGGAATCAGTATCGCGACATCATCAAAGGGGTAGCAGATACCACCATAGGCTACCAGCCACCACCCAAAAAGAGCCCTTGGTATGATGATGAATGCGTACGCCGGAAAAAGGTAACAGAAAATGCACACTTGCAAGCGCTGCAACGCAAAACAAGGGCAGCGAGAGAAGAGTATCGAACCAGAAGAAGGGAGAAGAAGATCCTGCGTAAGAAGAAAAGGGCCCACGCAGCCTCCCAGCTCAAGGATATTGAGGAGTACCGCGATAGGAACAACATCCGGATGTTTTTCAGGAAAGCCAAGCAACTGGCAGCTGGCTTCAAGCCCGGAACGCAGGCTCTTCGAAACAGTGAAGGAAACCTAGTCACCGAAGCACAGGGAATAGTAGATGTATTTAAGCAGTATTTCCAGCAGCTACTTAATGGGCAGGTAGAGAGAGTGATAGGGCAAGAAGAGAACCCGCATCCAGTCAATGAAGAATCCATCGCCCCTCCTAGTTTTGAAGAGGTCGGCTAAGCTATCAAAAAGCTGAACAAGGCCGCCGGCTCTGATGGTCTACCAGCAGAGCTTTTCAAACATGGTGGTGATGCTTTGGTAGGGTGCATGCACCAAGTCATCAACCAAGTATGGGTGGATGAAGTCATGCCCGATGACTGGACTATCAGCTCTATATGCCCCATCTTCAAGAAAGGCGATCCTATGTCTTGTAAGAACTACCGATGCATATCCCTGCTTAATGTCGCATATAAGATCCTATCCAACGTACTGTGTGAACGTCTGAAGCCTTTCTGCAGCACACTAATCGGCACGTACCAATGTGGCTTCCGGCCCGGCAGATCGACGATCGACCAAATTTTCACACAGCGTGCCCGGGATCGAAGAGAGGGGAAGGCTGCCGTGTCTCAGGCAGAGACTCTTCACGGGTCGGGAGCCCGTTAAATAAAGTAAGTGTCTATTTCACCTAGATAGTCAAGGGAAAGTCGTAGTTTGTGATTTGTACCTACATTTCGGGACCTGGACAAAATCGAAAATCTTGCTGGATAGGGTTTTTCAAGCAACGTGTCTCTCTTTCATTTACATTTTATACATTGTTCCATAAATGCCTCATTGGCCAAATGCCACATATCTTGCAACAAAGTTGCCTATGTTTTGCGGATGATATCGCTATAGTTGTAACTACAAAACTATCGAAAGTAGTTGTTCGAACTAGCAATGAAACCATTTCAATTGTTCGACGGTGGCTAAGATAAGTCAGACTCACGCTAGCTAATTATAAAACCGAACCGGTCCTCATTACCAATAGAAAGCAACGAGAAACGATCACGCTCACAGTAGATGGGCATGAGATATATATGTATGTAGTATCCAAACCAGCTATTATATACCTTGGAATCATGATTGAGTCAAGTCTTACATTTAAAGAACATCTGGAGTATTAACGTTAGCAACAAATCCTCTCCTGTGGGTGCCTCCATTGCGCAGATAATGCCGAATATAGGAGGGCCAAGATACAGCCGTAGACTACTTTTAGCTAAAGAAGTCACATCCGTAGTGCTTTATGCATCACCAGTTAGGGCCGTAGCTATGAAAGTGAGTTCTTACATTAGAAGAATCATAGCAGTAAATCGACTACACATGTGCATTAGGAGTGAGTAGCGCGTTTCGCACAATTTCGAAAAACGCGCGCCGCCTGCATCATCGCTAGAATGGTACCTATCGATATACTCGCAGAAAAACTGCAGAAAAGTTCCTAGAGAGTAGACAGGAGGGCGGCTGACTTACAGTGAAGCGGACACAAGAGAAAGAAGCAGAAGTCTAATAGAGTGGCAGATGTGCTGGAACCTTTCATCTAAGGGCCGTTGGACTTACTGCCTTATCCCGAGTACCTACGCAAACGCTTAGATAGGTGGACATATTCAGATACATGTGCCCACTATGACAAAAAAAAACAAAAAAAAAGCTGAGGTTACAGCGTGGAAATGCCGTTCAGGCAAAAGCTCACACAGAAACATAATTACCATGACCATCACCAAACATACTTACGCATAACAAGACCTGCAAATACAACTGGAAATACATATGAACGTACATATATGTATCAAGAACACAATAACGTACAAAGACAAAAACTCGTGGGGACCAGGGATCAGAAGCAGTGCATTAAAGTCCCATACTTTCAGTATAAACTCAGTTGCTACTAAATTAAAAAAAAAGAGAGGAAATAAAACACCGCCTTGTGGTGTGCCTCCAACCAATAGTCCATCCATGGTCCATCAATACATCAAATAAAATACACCAAGCAAAATCATGATGAACAGTATGATGAGAACAATTTTGTTTTAATTTCCCTTCTTAATAATTTGTTAAAAAATAGTTTGTATGGCTTATAAGCTTCTCTCAAAAGGATGGCTTGATCTACTCATGTTGGTACCCTTAGGATTGGTTGAGTGTCCGATCAGATATTAATGCTTTTGCTTTGGGTTCCGGTCCTAAGAATTATATACTTAAGTATATGAGTGTATGTAGTATATAAATGCTGAAATGTAAACAAATGTACGTATACTCATATTTTTTTTGTAAATGTATCTTATTGCAGCAAAAAAAAAAAAAAACAAACAAAGAAAGTATCTTAAGGAAGCTGCTAATTTAATTTTTGGGGACAGTGAAAATGATTTTGTGTTTGAATTAATCTCTGTTTTTAAAACATATAAAAATGCTACCTTATTCAAATGGAATGCTTTAACAAATCTGAAAGATTAATTAACTCTTACCTTAGAATGGTTAAACTTTGTGTTTCAGTACACTTATGTCGAATCTATATCTATCTATAATATCTTCTGCAGTGCCTCTTAAAGATGCACGCATTTTTCTATTCAAGGATATTTCATTGTCATTATTAAATGCATTTAATATTCAATTAAAAAAGTTATGCTATTCATTTCCGATTGAAATTGTTTTTCTATATTAATAACCGTCACTTTTTTTTTTGTGAAATCCTTTATGGATACACTATAGCCCGTGCTACGAGTTATGCCAGACTCCATGCTCCTGGATGTTTACTTGGCTAAACCCCCCCTAACCCTGTCATGTTTCCCCTACGGTACCGCCGGTCAAGGCATTCCTTCATAGGGGCAGGTTTTGACGTCATGTCTTCTCCTTCTTATGATCCAGGGTTTTGTCTCCCATGCTTCCTTCGTTGATAGCATGAACGATATCAATCTCATTGGGGTTAACGCATTGCCTACCTCTCGTTCAAGGGCATTTCTGGCTGCTTCAAATTGTTTGCATTCTAGCAATACATATGTGCTCGGCGTTCTGAACTTTACCTTCACAGTGGCGGCAGAATAGGTCATCTACGATGTTGTAGTTGTGAAGTTATTCACGGAAACTTCCATGTCCTGTTAGGAATTGGGTAAAACAAAAGTTTACCTCACCGTGTTTTCTTCTGGTCCACTCTTCTATGTTCGGTAGAAGTTTGTGTGCCCACCGACCGTTTTCCGAGGTGTTCCATCGCCGTTGCCATTCAACGGTGGCATTTGCTCTTATAGCCTCTTTGTCTGGGTTTTCGTCAATATACATATATTGATGCCGTTACTTTGACCTCCAGGTCAATAGGCATTCGCGCCGCTATAACACTTATAGCGTCCCCCGATACCGTTCTGTATGCACAGCATACTCTAAGCGATGTTCTTCTGTGCACAGCGTTTATCTTTCTCATGTACGAATTTATTGTTGTTGCCGGTGCCCATATAGGGTATTGACTTGCTTACTGTCGCAAGCAGGTTTCTTGTTGGCTGCCTGGGCCCTCCAATATTTGGCATTAGCCGGAATATTGCGGCAACCGCCCGATTGGCGTTCGCGTTTGTGTGGATCAAGTGTTCTCTAAAGTGGAGCCTATGATCAAGCAGTACCCCTAGGTACTTTATGAAGGGCTTCGAATCGATGCTGTGTTCTCCTACCTGTATGGTCAGGCGCTCGACTTTCTTGCTGCTGCTAATGAGGACAGCCTCCGTTTTTTGATCTGCTAATTCCAGGCCTGATAAACGAAGCCATATCTTCACGTCTTTGATGGTGCTGTTGCAGTTTTGTGTCACCTCCTCTATGGTTTTAGCCACTACTACCACCGCGATATCATCGGCGTATCCGATTATGTCCACTCCTCTTGGTCTCCACATACGTAGTACTGCATCGTACATAATGTTCCACAGGGCAAGACCTAGAATTGATCCCTGTGGGACTCCTGTAATTTTTTGTCTTTTCGGCCCCGTATCGTAGAAGAGGGTTCTGTCTTCAAAATAGCTTTTAATTATCTGGAGCAGATAGCTTGGCACTTGCATGTTCCTCAACGCTCTCATGATTAAACCCCAATTGGCCGAGTTGAAGGCGTTCCTGACGTCTAGCGTAACCACGGCGCAGTATTGCTTATTGCCTCCTTTCCATCTGGTCCTAGATATGGCTTCGCATGGGTGCTGCTTCGTTTTTTCCTAAAGCCGTGTTGTCGGTCGGAAAGCCCGTTGTCTCCTTCAGTGTACTGGTCGAGTCTGTCACGAATAATTCTTTCCAAAACTTTCCCTACTGTGTCTAGCATGCACAGCGGTCTGTATGACGAGGGTTGCTCTGTGGGCTTGTCGCCTTTTGGGACTAATACCAGCCTCTGTCGTTTTCATTCCAGAGGAAACTTTTTTTCTATCAGGCACGTTGTGTAGAGGTCTGTAAATGCCTCTAGTTTATTTTTAATGGCTTCCTTCAGGACGAAATTTGGGATCCCGTTCATTCCGGCGGCCTTATTGCTCTTCATTGAGCCCGCTGCTTCCAGAACTTCTGCAGTTGTTACGGGTGGTATTGTTTCCGTTGGTTCTATTATAATTATACGGGAAAGGTGCACGCTAGTATTCCTTGGGAATAGCCCGCTGACTATTCATCATAATCGGGCATGTCGGTGCAGTTGCACTGCCGCTTTTAGGTTTGCCCATGACTATCTTGTAGGCGCTTCCCCTCGGGTTTTGTTGGAGGTCTTCTCTTAATGACTCGAAAGATTCCGCTTTACTCTTTTTTATAAATCTCCGAAGTTCTTTTCGTTTCCTTAGGAATTCTTCCCGTATCTCTTCTGCTGGCGCCTGCGTAGTTTCAGGCAGTCTGCTCTCAGCTTAGCGATGCTGTCGTTCCACCAGTACACCGGTGTTCTGTCATTTCCCTTTCCTTTACGTGGCATGGGTGCGTCGCATCCTCGCGTGAGGAAAGTTGTTACCTTTTTGGCCTTTTCTTCAGCTGTGCCCTTGGGTATTTCAATATTGTTCAGCCAATAGTCGAGCATCTCTTTATCTACGTTTTTACTTTTCCAGCCTAAATTTTGTACTTTTTCTGTGGCTTTTTGGTATTGGAACCGTCTTGGCTCTGTTGTCTCAAATATAATGGCCCGATGATCAGTCGGAGACTTTCCATTTTGTCCATATCGATGCTCTCTTGGTGAAGTTATCTACCCATCTTGCATTGACGTGGAAGGCTTTATACTGCTCGCATATAAGGGCTAGGTATGCTTTTACCTCTTTTACTGTCTGTATAAGCAGATCCTGTACTTATAGGTAATATAGTTCACCCGGCGTATTTTACGATGCATTTGGAAAGTGAAAGTGAATCGAACGAGTGAAGTGAATCTCAGATACGGCGTATTCTACTATAGGGGTGTATATATCTGCTTATGGCTGGAGGGAGATTTATATGAGTAAGGACACATCTACGAGTAGTAGATTCATTTAAATGCTCCTTCAATGTCTAGAAGAGTAAAAAGACATATCTCCCTTTGCTTGATGGAGTCTCCAAGACATTTAAGGCTATCTATACATGCCTATATATGTATACCAACCCATTTAAGGCTATACCAAAATGTAGTCGCATGCATGTACGATATCTGACACGTGTAAGAACTTGTGAGACGTATGATACGACGCATCTATTCCACCATACCTAAACTCGAGAGCGTCACTAAAAGGGGCAATTTTACCTTTGTGGTGATATATAGTTCAAAATTGTTTTTTTTTTTTTCAAAATTGAACATTTTTAATAAGTAATCGGCACTAATTTGTTGACGTTAGAAATATTTTACGCCGCAATTAACACAACTTTCTTTAAAATAGAATTAGTATCGGGTGCTAATTGCAAACGGAAACGTTAGTAGGGCACGTGGTGTTACTCCATTTTCCACAGTAAATTAGCAAATAAGTGACGATTGGTAAATATCAAAGTCTACCAATTACGTAAATACAAAAAAATTCCTTTAATCCTATTCGTTGGCAACCGATATTGAAAGGGATAAAATGAGATACCTAGAGTTTCCTTTAATTTCGTCTTTTAGGTTATGAAATGGTAGATACGAATGACGATGATGAAGTAATGATCACATGCTCACGACTTTTGGCTATTGTTTCCGGACAAAGATGGTATTTTAGAATATGAAGGCGCATTTTCACTCGCAAAGCTCGTACTGTTCTGCTTCATCCGGAATATCCCTGTGGCCTGGAACTCAGTGCCTTAACGATCGGGTTAAGGGACCCGCGGGCATTGCTTTACCAGTTTGAATTGAATTATTAGCGATTCCAAGGCTTTTATAGTAGCTTGGCTATCTATGTATGCAGAAAACAATAGCGCTGCACTCTGTCGAGTTAATCGCGCAGTGGGCGCCGTGGTTTAAGTGATTAGTGCGTTGAACTATGGAACGACGGGTTCTCCCACTTCTCGCGAGTGTCTGACAGTCATACGAAAGTAAAACTGTTATGAAAAAGCTTCTCAAAAACAAAACTTGCCCTTCAGATACGACATTAAACAGTAGGGCCCTTCCATTCGTGTAAAGAATATAACACGCACAACACGAATGGTTGTGAGAAGCTAGGCCCTGTGTCCCCCAAGGACCTATCGCACCAAAAATTTGTATTTTTTTTTTTTTTTTTTGTCCGTGAATAAACACTTCCGCACCTGTTTCATACACTGTCTTGAATCCGTCTGTGTAAAACTCTGTCCCAGATTCCTTTAAAAAGCCTGGTTTTAGGCTTGACGTTAAATTCCAGGTAGGAGGCAATATAGTCCGAATTACTAGGAACAGTGTTATGACCGTTTAGGATGCTTGCGTAGCCCATATTTCCACAAGCCAGTTGCAAGATCTCCATACGCTGTAATGCTGATTAAATCGCCATCATCTTCCCAAAGATATCAATGGGAAGAAGATTGAGCATAGTTTCTAGTGCAGCGGTGGTTCTAAGGGCGCCCGTTATACAGACGCAGGATAGCCTCAAGTATTCTCAAGCATTGCAATGATGGTTTTCTTGTCCAATATCGTCCACCAGGATAGGTCATAAGGATAGGTATGAAGACTGCCGTGTATATCTAGTGAACAATCCGGGTTGGAAACCTCAGTTTGAGCCTAAGGTCTACCTACATGCACGGTCTTGAATATTCAGTTTCCAACTGAGTTGTTTTTGTCGAGAATAACCAAGTATCTAGCGTGATCTGCAAATTGCATGTTAATACCATTGAGTTTTGGAGAAGCTATATACGGTATTTTATACCTTCTTGTGAACGATACTAGTTCAGTCCTGGACGGATTAGCCCTGAGGCCAACACTATCCGTCCAATTTGAGAGTTTATTTAGAGCAGACTCCATCAGTTGTCTAACTGTAAGAAGGAACTTCCCTCCAACAGTAAACCCTTCGTTACCCAGGATTAGTAGTATCTCATTCACTACCATGCGTCACAATACTGGTTGTAATACTTCGCCCTACAGGGAACCCCTGTATACCGACCTTCTGGTTTAGACAGCACCCCAGCTCAGCATGGATAAGCCTTCTTTAGAGCATTTGCTCAATCCACTGTAGCATTGGATGTGAAAATCCTAGGTACATCAGCGAACTGGCTACTAAGGCAGATGAAGCTGCAAACAGGTGCGACATTAGAACCGTCTACAGAATCAGAAAAAAAGGCTATGATTGTTATTCGCTTATTTCTGATGAGAACCAACTCAAGAGATACTTGCCTAAATTCTCTTACCCCTCATGCGGCATAAAGTGAAATAAATGAAGGATAAATTGTCAACAACATCTGTGCGCATTTCAGTTCTCTTCAACTCATTCCCAATATCTTTGATTCCTACTCAACTGCTGCTTTTGTCGAGTTCGGTGCCAACATCAACCAACCGAGACAATACTTCCTAAATAAAGAAAATTGTGCACTTTCTCGATCTGGTGGCTAGCTTCGCTTTGCACATGGTCTACCACTTGATCCGAGTCCTTTATTCTGTGGGAAAGCATAGAAATGTCAACATAGTACAGATGTCCATAGATGCCGCTGTTGTATACCATCAGAGTTGCACATAGAACATCACTAGTCAATGAAAGTGCTGAAAGTATGCAGCCATGGCGTTAACCAACTGAGTACTACATGATGTCTTGTCTCGAAGTCGGTAAATAGCAGATGATGGTGGTCCACATTCGAGGTCAGCAAGCAACCGTTCAGACCCTTCAGAGGAATTTGTTTAGAGCTCTGTCCACCTATCAATTTTTTTTTTTTTTTGTGATTCAAAAAAAGAGTTTGTTGAAACAATGTGCTTCTCATCTTGTGACGGTAAAGCGCTACGCAATTTCGTCTGTCGGCTCTCACACTAAGCTGCACTTCTTTCATCTTCAGCTCAGCTTTCAGATGATATTGATAAGGATGCAGTACAAAGACGAATATCGTAAGAGTTTCATTTACTTATTTCAAACGTCCCAACATTGCGATATTACACTGAAAAAAACTCAAAAAACAGCTTAAGACAAGACAAACGCGAATACACATCACAATCGGCAATAATAATGAGATCATTAGCGCCATCAAAGTATGGAAAGGCAACACGACAATAGGACTTCCTGTATACCCGAGGAGCTCTTAGGACCACCGTTAACAATGTCACTGCTCCTTCTTATAGAAAGTGTTTGGGAAGCTTGGAGCTGTCTCACAAATCTCCATATCGAATGATGGTATACATATTGCGTACGACACCTGGCATAGAACAAGACGAGAGCCGATAGTAACAAGTGTGGTTTGTTATCTAAAATAATGTAAGACGCAATGTCACCTTACCCAAGGACTTCGTCGTACGATCGTAACTACCGGATATAATTACAATTTTTCCTCCATAGTTATACAATCAAAATGTAACTATAAGCCAATTCATCGTTGCTAACTTACTTATTAACGCTAGGACGAATTTCTAACTATTTTCTGTATAATAAGCAAATTATCCGCGGTAGGTATTTAGTTACAGTAATTGCCAAATTCAAAACTTGTGGGTGTAAGTCATTCGATTTTTAACTCAGCCGCATATATAAAGCAGAACGCGAAACCTCTTGACTGAATTGAATTTAACTTTCATCAAGCAATAACTAAAACAATACCAGTAATGAACTATATTTGGTTTGCTCTACTTGTTGTTATCCTTTTGACGGTAAATTTGACTTACTTTTGTTATCTCTATTTATTTAAAAAAATTATATTTCTTTTTGTTTTTTATTCCCCTTAGGATATGGTTTATTCTCAGAAAACCCTTTTAAGCGTGGATAAGGATGATAACTCAGTTATTATTTGCGTTTTGGATAACTGTTGGACAGTACGTGCTAAAAAATCATAAGTTTCAATTGGTATTACAAATCCATGTTATGATTTCTTAAATTAAGTACATTGGGTTATTGAGCCTTGGCGCTATAAATCAACTATTTGATTTTTAACGATTTTATTGAAATGCATAGGTAAATGGATATGAAGAAACCAACCATTGGGCATTGGTTTTCATCTATAAGTGGCTACAGGTAATGGTATTATGAAAAATATGAAATATTTAATGGAAAGGATATACTCGTACTTATACAGGAAATTTAAGACAGAAAGTTCTCCAGCAACTGATAGGAAATATAGCGCGCGAATATAAATATATGAAGAGACTAGAAGATCAGACGCTTCGGAAGTGTTAATTGAATCTTTACTTTCTGGAAGACATAATTTATATACATA
Source organism: Xylota sylvarum (assembly GCA_905220385.1). Taxonomy (NCBI): domain Eukaryota; kingdom Metazoa; phylum Arthropoda; class Insecta; order Diptera; family Syrphidae; genus Xylota; species Xylota sylvarum. Next base: position 61,910,705 of record LR999958.1, on the reverse strand, counting down.
CCAGTATAAGTACATAGCTCTCCTAATAGGATCTCAGATCTTTCAAAGACTACTGTACGTACCGGCATGGGTATTCGAGTGGATTTTAAAACCTAATGAAAAAAAAAACTTCCTGTAATTATAACTGAGAAGTATATTTCCAAAAGGCATCGACGCTAAGTCTTAGTATCTTATTTTGGATGGCTTGTATCATTTGTAAAACGTTTTTCTGGGTCCAATCCCAAAACTGTATATCATACATACGGACACGAAGAACTCTCGAAATGACCAGGGATATCTTCATCCATCTTTGATAAAGTTCGCCACAAAGTAGGACTGGGATAATCAAGGCTTTATATAGGATCTCCTTAGTTGTTTGGGATACGACCTTACTACTCAACTGCTTTCTCAGCACAAAGAAAGTGCGATTGACAAGACTTATTCTTTCTTTTATTCCTGCCAAGGCACTGCCGTTAGAACTCATAGCAGGGCCATAGTAGACAAAGTCCCTTAATACTTCAATTTTATAGTTGTCGATTGTGACGCTCTGTCCAATTCGTCGATATTGTGTATCATTTCTTGTTGACTTAGTTTTCCACTCATTTACTCATTTACCCATTTTGACAGCTTCTATTTCGATATTAGAGAACTCACCGGTGATAGCCAGAGAGACCAGAGTGCAATACATTATTTAAGCTCATTGAATATTAAGCATCATTTAAGCAAATTGAATATTAAGCATACTTTAACACTACGAAAATCTTAAGAATCATTCATTCACTTATTGAGTGTTATGTAATATTCGAAAGTAAAATGTAAATGAAATATAATGCCTCAGGTTTGGCATCACTAATTTAATTTAAAAATTAAATATTTGCATGACCATATTAATTCCCATTTGTCAGATAATAATTGAGATAATCTTGTAGATAACGCTGTCTTCCATTTCAGTTCACTTCGCCCCAAGCTTAGAACTTCTCTATGAGTGGTGTCAATAGGCATTTTAACAGCCATTTTCGCCTGCCTGCAACCTTCCACGGTTGACCATCTTCTCTGGTGTTCCGTCGCGGGCCAATTGCTAATTAGGCATTCTACCATCCCTCTGCCAATGGCAGCAAATGGTTCCGGATCAGAGAACTCCGAGGTTGACCCTTCCTTTGCTAGAGTCCGCCTTTTTGTTGCCTTCAGTCCCTACGTGCCCTCTCAATCAGAGCAGTGTCATCTCATTTCGAGATGAGCATTAATTGTTTATGCTTATGATATATATATTCCCATGCGTCTAATCGCTGATTGATTGTCCAGTGCTATAATAATATTTCTACCCGCAGCCTAACCCTCCAACGCATGCAACAGAGCAATCATCTCGGCTTGGTAAACTGAAGTATATTTCCGCAGACTAATATGACAAGCTAGTTCTAGTTCTTCTGAAGAAAAAGAACTCTGCCATCCATCACGGACCCATCTGTAGAGATGATTATATCACCAAACTTCTTTTCCGAAAGTGTTCCATCCTCGATAAGAGTTTTGTGATACCTTTCGGCACATTCAACTCCCTACTCTCGTTTTTTACCAGTTCCAGAATTTTCCCATGACCATAGATAGTACCACACCAGTACCAGTTGGCCGTAAATATTTTTGTTTGAAATAAAAAGTAAAAAATCACTCTCAGCGGACTTATACTTACCGAAACATGCTCGGGAACATTTTCTTTCAAAAACCCGCAGTTTTTCAATATAAGAAGGACTTTCGTTGAACCATATAGGACAGCCATAAGTCAAAATTGATCAAATCAAAGTTAAATAGCATATTATCTTCACGTCAGAGGTAAGATGTACCGAGTAAAATAGTCTTTTTAAGTCTTTGAATGCTGACCTTGCCATACGCAAGCCATACGCCTAAGTATTTCACTCCTGTTAAATTTCTCAACTGCGCAGGATCATTACTAATACTGTTATGTATTCTAAAATTTCTCCAATTTGTCCTTCGGTCACGGTTAGCTTGACTTCAACTTTTGCTAAAATTAATTTTAAGCTTCCAATTATGACAGTAAGCTTGTAACTGATTAAATTTGTCCTGTAGGTTGTCCTGTATGGCCCTTACCCTAGATCCGAGAGAGTAGAGAATAATATCGTCGGCAAAGGCTATAGTTCCTTCCCTGTCCTTCAAAAAATCGCTTAATAATTCATTGTGCCTTGTTGCAATCCATTTTACATCCGCCCCGTCTGTTACTAAAAATGTTCATAGCATTAAATAATCTGGAAACCCATATCTGATCAATTTCACAAGCAAACCGTCACTTCACTTTTTTTTTAAGTATACGTAAATAAAATACAAAAATTCGGAAACAATAGTTGCTTTACTTTTCAAAATGACATAACTTTCGATACTTGAAACTAAATTCGCAAATTTCATCGTCCTAGTTGGCAGCAGTTGCATTCGATTCTATTTTCTTATAGAGTAGGTACTTACCTGTTAAAATATTTGACACTATAGTAATAATACGTAGTAAGGTCCCTGGTAGTGAATTTTTGACACCAAAGTGGCTGCACCTATGAAAATCTCCATAGCTCAAAGAATGTGTGTGTCAGTTTCCGTTTGATTTCTGTATGTAAGCACCTATACACCTAAAGAGCGACAAAACAGCTGTTTTCTGGTGCATTTCAGCTCTAAGTTGTGAGTTACACGCCATTACGCATACACTACGTATTCCACGTCAAAAGCTTCCTCTATTTGCAGCGCAAATAAGCTACGGTTGTTAATTAGTTACAGAATTGGGAAATTTCATTATAAAACAATTAAAAATTTAAACTACTTCAAATACGGACGACAATAAGTAGTCTTCGTCAATTCGTTTTGAAAGCAGTAGTTGAAGAGTAAAAAAATGTATTGCCTTTGGACTGGTACCCTTCTTTTTATTGGTATTATCCTCTTAGCGGTATGATATAATGAAATCTAATTTAATCTTATTCGCTACTAATTTTATTTACTATATTAGCAAATTGGACAGTTACTTTCAATGGGCTCAGGTGAAGGTTGTCAAAGTTGCGCAACTAAAATTTGCGAAATGATCTGCCGCTCTTCATGAATTGTCTATGAATTGATTGTTAATTATTTATGAATTATCTATACATTGTTATATATAATGTACGTATGATAGATATAACAAATAAACTGAGACTTGACTATATTCTCTAAGGAGTTAAACACACACAGCTCGATCAGACTTCCTGAATGGTCACGGGACTAATAAAAGCAACCAGTATGGTATCCATGGTGCCAATAGCACGAGATGATAGCACCATTTCTATTGACAGTCAGCCGGCCTTTATTGCAATTTTTACTACTGAAATCCAGTCCAAGATATGTAGTTCGGCCTTGTCGCGAAAAACTTAAGATTCTTCAGAGAGTTGAACGTCCTAATGATAGCCAACAGTAGGTGGAATTTGCTTACCACCTGTGTTGAATGTGTTGAACTGACAAACTTCTACAAAATGTGGAGGATATTGATTTCAATATTGGTAGGTGTATTCACTGATTACTTAAGAACCACACGGCAACAAAGATGCTCACGAGGAAACACCTAGGTATCTCTGTCATTGCAGTAGTGTCTTTCGTCCAGTTCTGTTTTTGCTCTACACTCGTCGATGATTAACTCGAAAGTGAAGGCAAATTTGATGATTGAAGATACGTAGTTCAGAGCTTTCAAGTATATGATGAAGTCTGTGAAAGGTTTCGATGTATTTTCTGGAAAAGTTTCCAAGTTGAGAGAAAATTCCTTTAACCAAAGTTATGTGAAACGTAGAGATATGCAAGGTGGTACTAGTGGATATCCTTGGACAGATCCTATTTGTTACATTATAAAGTTCAAATTCAGATTATTGGCTTTTATGAATCAAATGGAATGGATTTTTGTTCTCAGATTTTGACGATGATTATCGCAAACTTATTGGGCGCTGGCGCTTAAGGAATATGTATAAGCAATTCGTTCTCATTGCTATAGCCTTTCCTTGTCGGCAATTCTCAAGAGACATTTCTGCGATGTTAGAGCGAGTCAATAGACTCCGCTGTACTCCTGTACCAGCAGGTGCAAAGGAGTCTTAGGAGCACCAGACCAGACATGGGCATTGTACTCGAGCTTGGGGCGGATGTATGCCTTATACATATATTGTAGCCAGATCAGAGGGGGTAAAGAACTTCTTGCACCGTTTGAAGAATCCTAGACATTTCGCAGCATTCTTGGCGGATTCGAATATGTGGTCATTCCAACGGAGATGGTCGTTAACACACATCCCGAGAATGGAACGTTTTTCGGTTTCGACGATGCAGGTGCCATTCATTGATAATGACAAAGGGTTTAGGTTACGCATTGTGTTTTTAGAGCATTAAATTCCAGTCTATTGTTTATAAACCATTTAATTATATTGTCCAGATCGGAATTTAATAAGCTTAACATACGCTGCCGCTCCAGTTCTACGGTCGAAGAGCAGGGACGTGAGTCTTGGAACGAATATGAGAAGCTGAGGGTACTGTCGTCAGCGAAGGAATGTATTGGATTAGAAGTAGCAGACAAGAGATCATTTATGAATATAAGAAAGAGAGTCGGAGACAAAACGGAGCCTTGGGGAACACCAGCATTTATATGGTGGATAGCAAACTTGAAGCTGCCCAAAACCACTTGAATTGAAGGTTCCGAAAGGTAGTTTCTAAGGTAGGATAAGTGAAAAAACTTACGCAGTGGTTTTGCCAGCGTGGAAGAATACCTCTTCAGAATAATGGATGAGATACCATCAGGTCCAGCTGATTTGTTTATGTTAAAATCTTTAAGTACTTTTGTTACTGTACGAGTGCGAAAGTGGATTTGTCCCATCGAATATTGAACGCGCTTAAGTACAGACGGAGGCAAAGCACAATCTCGGAGTGTGGAGTTCGCAGCGAATAGGGCTGCAAGCAGATTGGCCTTGTCTAAAGAGCTGACAGCTGGAATGTCATTGTGAACAAGTGTTGGGACGGAGGATGAGGCACAATTTTTTATGTTTTTGACAAACGACCAAAAATTTCTACTACCTTTGGGACAATGTAGGATTTTTTGCCTCAATTTTTAGTCAAAGGAGAACTTGACACGGCTCGTTTTAATTTGTTCCGATTTTCCTCAGAAGAGTTTTTGTAAAACCGAAAACTTAACTCCCTCAACCTGATAGCCTCTTTACAGCTCGAGTCATACCATGCATTTTCCTTTGGCTTGATACTCTTTATTCAGTTAGGAATAAAGTTAGGAATAAAAGGATTGCATGCCAAGGTAAATGGTATTAGTGATCATATCGGCGGCGGCATCCACGTCGCTATCGAGGAAACATAGCGACCAGTTAAAACTCCTAAAGAAGCTGTTCAAGCCGTTCCAATTGGCTTTCTCGTATTTAAACACTATTTTTCTAAGATTTTTTTCTTTGACTGAGTAGTTGAGGTACGATAAATAAGCCGATACGACACAGTGGTCTGACGAACCTAGAGGCGACAATATGTATGTTTATAATGTATTTATCAGGGTGGGAGCTGAGAAACAAGTCCAGAGTGTTGGCGGAATAACTATCAATGTCGGGTAGCCGACTACAATGGTTCATCGCAAGAAGAGGAATTATACAGATAATGGTATAAATTTTCGAGAATTGCTAGTCAAGAATTGCGTACAAAAATATTAATTTTTGGCGCAACAGGTCCATGGGACCCAAGGCCTAGCTTCTCACAACCATTCGTATTGTTTCTGTTATATTCCTTACACGAATGGAATGGGACTACTGTTTAATACCGTTTCCGAAGGGCAATGTTTTATTTGAGAAACTTTTTCATACTCTCAGATATTTATCAGACGATCGCGAGAGGTGAGGCCATGAAAAAAAGTGTCTCTGGATCGAAACTCGAACACCTCTTGAGCCACGGTGAAGGTAAATTCAAATAGTCATTTATTCCTCCAGGAGCTCCTCATATGGGTTGTAGCTGGAAGAGACCACTTCGCTCGGTGAAAGCAAATCTGGCCCAAATTACTTTCAATAGAAATCCCAGCGATGAAATTCTGTTGGCGATGCCTGAGATCGAGAGTGTCGTAAATTCCCGTCCATTGACACATGTATGTTGCAGTGAGTACGGAGAACGAAGAACATCTAACTTCCAACCGTTTTTTGTTAGGCTCATCGGATGAATCAAAGCCGTTGGGAAATTATCACTATAAAGGCGCTATTTAGTAGCGGAATTGGATGGTAGCTGCACAGTTCAACAATTCCTTTGGCGAAGATCGATTCGTGACTACATGCCGAATTTAAGAAGAAGGACGAAGTGGTTCCAGTCTACGAAGTGGTTCCCGAATGACGTGGTCATTATAATTGACGAGAGTAACGGCAAAAATGTTTGGCCCGAAGGTCGTGTTCTGGAATTCAACACTGGCCGGGATGGCAACATAAGGTGCGCCGTTAGTCAAACGAAGTTCGGAGATTACGTAGGACCTGTTTCCAAATTAGTGGTATTAGATGTACCTAGCTCTGATGATAATAATAAGCAGGTACAACGCTCTATCTTACCAGGGGGGAGTGTTGAGAGATCTGCAGATCAGCACCGATTTCATTAGATCCTAGATGGCGCAAAAATCATTTCGGTAATTGGCATAAAGTAAGTATTTGGAAAAGTCTAACTTTCTAACATTTGAGATGTTCACAGCTCACTTTTAAAAGCCTGTTAAATTTGTTATTCAATACTAAACGTTAGAATTTATCATATTCATATTTTTCATCTACATAAGGAAATTCTATCCTAACGTTAAACCATCCCAAGCTAAAATACAAGACAATTCATAGCAATAGCAAGCGAAATAGACGTGTTAATCAAAATTCGGATTTGGAATTTAACTTATTTAACAATACGATTCTTTTGAATAGCTCAATGATTGGTTTCGTCATATAAATTTACCTATGCATTTCAATAAAATCGTTAAAAATCAAAAAGCAGATTTACAGCGCAAAGGCTCAATAAGCCAATGTATTTAATTTAAGAAATCATAACATGGATTTATAATACCAACTGAAACTTATGATTTACCATCATAGGTTATTGTTATGCAGTAATTGAGAATGCAAATAACAATTGAGTTATCATTCTGTTCCACGGTTAACTGAGAATAAACCATATCCTAAGGGGAATAAAAAACAAAAAGAAATATGAGTTATGTGAAATAAATAGACATAATAAAAGTAAATCAAATTTTACCGTCAAAAGGATAACAACAAGTAGAGTAAACCAAATATAGTTCATTACTGGTATTGTTTTAGTTATTGCTTGATGAAAGTTAAATTCAATTCAGTCAAGAGGTTTCGCGTTCTTCTTTATATATGCGGCTGAGTTAAAAATCGAATGACTTACACCCACAAGTTTTGAATTTGGCAATTACTGTAACTAAATACCCACCGCGGATAATTTGCTTATTATACAGAAAATAGTTAGAAATTCGTCCTAGCGTTAATAAGTAAATTAGCGACGATGAATTGGTTATAGTTGCATTTTGATTGTATAACTATGGAGACAAAATTGCAATTATATCCGGTAGTTACGATCGTACGACAAAGCCCTTGGTATGGTGACATTGCGTCTTACATTATATTAGATAACAAACCACACTTGTTACTATCGGCTCTCGTCTTGTTCTATGCTTAATTACTTACTTATGGTGATCCTGGGCCTCCACTAACAAACCTTTCTAGTTAGACCGGTCTTTAGGTAACTACCTTGAGTTCCGCACTCCAAGTCGCTTGAGGTTCCCTTCTAATTGCGCGCGACACCTAAGACGAAGCTTACCTCTACTGCGTTGTCCCTTCGAAGACACTACGGGCCGGAGCATTTCCGTTGAACTGCTCTACATATCGACGAATTGGACGGAACGTCACAATCGACAGCTATAACTTTGAAGTAGTAAGGAACTTTGTCTACTTTAGCCTTGCTATGAGTTCTAACGACAGTGCCTTGGCAGGAAGAAAAGAAAGAATAAGTCTTGTCAGTCGCTTTTTCTTTGTGCTGAGAAAGCAGTTGAGTAGTAAGGTCGTATCCCAAACAACTAAGGAGATCCTTGATTATCCCAGTCCTACTTTGTGGCGCCTAAGCATGAACTTTATCGAAGATGGATGAAGATATCCCTGGTCATTTCGAGAGTTCTTCGTGTCTGTATGTATGGTATACAGTTTTGGGATTGGATCCAGAAAAACGTTTTACAAATGATACAAGCCATCCAAAATAAGATACTAAGACTTAGCGTCGATGCCTTTTGGAAATATACTTCTCAGTTATAATTACAGGAATTTTGTTTTTTCATTAGGTTTTAAAATCCACTCGAATACCCATGCCGGTACGTACAGTAGTCTTCGAAAGATCTGAGATCCTATTAGGAGAGCTATGTACTTATACTGGTATGTATATAAATTATGTCTTCCAGAAAGTAAAGATTCAATTAACACTTCCGAAGCGTCTGATCTTCTAGTCTAGTCTCTTAAATTTCCTGTATAAGTACGAGTATATCCTTTCCATTAAATATTTCATATTTTCCATAATACCATTACCTGTAGCCACTTATAGATGAAAACCAATGCCCAATGGTTGGTTTCTTCATATCCATTTACCTATGCATTTCAATAAAATCGTTAAAAATCAAATAGTTGATTTATAGCGCCAAGGCTCAATAACCCAATGTACTTAATTTAAGAAATCATAACATGGATTTGTAATACCAATTGAAACTTATGATTTATCACCAAAGCTTATTGTCACGCAGTTATCGTAAACGCAAATAACAACTCCGTTATCAGTTCTAGTAATGTCGATTATGTCCTTAGAATAAACCATATCCTAAGGAAAATAAAAAAAAAATTTTAAATAAATAGAGATAATAAAAGTAAGTCAAATTTTACCGTCAAAAGGATAACAACAAGTAGAGCAAACCAAATATAGTTCATTACTGGTATTGTTTTAGTTATTGCTTGATGAACGTTAAATTCAATTTAGTCAAGAGATTTCGCGTTCTTCTTTATATAGGCGGCTGAATTAATTAAAAAACGAATGACTTACAACAAATAACTAAATACCTACCGCGGATAATTTGCTTATTATACAGAAAATAGTTAAGTAATTCGTCCTAGCATTAATAAATAAATTAGTAATGATGAATTGGCAGGTTTATAATTACTTTTTGATTGTATACCAGATATAACTATGGAGATGAAATTGCAATTATATCCGATAGTTACGATCACACGATGAAGTCCTTGGGTAAGGTGACATTGCGTCTTGCAATATATTAGATAACAAACCACACTTGTTAGTATCGGCTCTCGTCTTGTTCTATGCTTAATTACTTACTTAGGTGGCGCTACCGTTCGGGGTGATCCTGGCCCTCCACTAACAAACCTCTCTAGTTAGACCGGTCTTTAGGTAACTACCTTAAGTTCCGCCCTCCAAGTCGCTTGAGGTTCCCTTCTAATTGCGCGCGACACCTAAGACGAAGCTTACCTCTACTGCGTTGTCCCTTCGAAGACACTACGGGCCGGAGCATTTCCGTTGAACTGCTCTACATGTTCTAGGCATCTTTCAATTTTGACTAGGTCGACTTCGCTGTACAGTTCGTATAGTTCGTCATTGAATCTCCTACTCCAAAGCCCGCCGACACAAACTGGACCGAAAATTTTGCAAAGAATATTTCTCTCAAAGCGACCGAGGATTTCTTCATCCGCTTAAGATAGAGTCCAAGCTTCAGCGCCATAAAGGAGGACTGGGATAATCAAGGTCTTACACAGAGGCTCCTTAGTTCTTCGGGATAGAGCTCTACTCGATTGCCTTCTTAGCCCAAAGAAACAGCGATCGGAAAGACCGATTTTTTCTTTTATTCTTTCCAAGGTACCGTCGTTAAAACTTATAGCAGGTCCAAAGTAGAGAAAGGCCCCTACTACTTCAAAGTTATGGCTGTCGATTGTGACGTTCTGTCCAATTCGTCGATAATGTGTGTCTCTTGGTTTTGCCCTCGTTTACCGCTAAACCCATTTTGGCAGCATCCGTTTCAATACTAGCGAACGCACCAGTGACAGCCCGCTGCGTTCTACCAATTATGCTGATTCATCGGCGTACGCTAGTAGTTGCACAGATTTTTGGAAGGTTGTGCCTCCTGTGTTGGCTTGTGAGTTTTGCACAATTCTTTCAAGAACGATGTTAAAAAAGTCACATGACAGCGCGTCACCTTGTCTAAAGCCTTTTTTGACATCAAAGGTCTCGGTGAGATCGTTATGCTGTCATATGCGGCCTTAAAATCGATGACAAGATGGTGGGTATTGATTTGAACTTCTTGAGTTTTCTCTAGGATCTGCCGAAGTGTGAAGATTTGATCGATTGTGGACTTTCCTAGTCTGAAAGCAAGGTGGAAGGGTTTCAAAAGTTCACACAATATGGCAGATAGGATCTTATATCTCTATATTAATATCTCTGTAATTGGCGTAGCTGAGGGAGTCTCCTTTCTTGTGGATCGGGCAAACGGTAGTGAGATTCATCAGGCATACATTCATCTAACTACATTTTAGAAATGAATTGGTGTATGCTCTCTACCAGATCATTTCCAACTGCTTTGAACAACTCAGCCTGTATGCCATCAGGTCCAGCAGTATTTTTGACTTTAAACTTGGATATTGCTATCCTTACTTCGCTTTGATCAGGTGGACGGGAATTGTGACTATCATCGTCTATGCTGAATGGTTTATTCTGCCTGACAGCGAGATGTTGGTCTTCGTCGCTAATATACAGTTTGCAAAAGAAATTTTTCCATATTCTCTGCACTAACTGCGACTTTACTACGAGGTTTACTTCCTCATCTCTACAGGCTTTAGCACGGGTCTTGTTGACCTGTTACATTCTTTTTACCTTTTGGTGAAACTTACGAACATTATTCCTGGAGTATAATTTCTTACTGAAAGGACTTGACAAAAGTTACGTACCTGAGAAAGTGTTAGAAGTAGCTCTTCTAAACCTGAATTTAGAAAACTTGACACTTGTCCATTCTTTCAGGTTTGACAAGCGCGTGCTCATAGTAGTGTCAGAATTTTACTGACTAAAAATTCCACCGTCCGATATAATATTATTAGATACTGAAACTAAGATATAACTTATCAAGCAATATTTTTATCACGATTTAAAAACTTTTGACAGGTTTCTTTCCAATGAAAGAACCTGCATGTTCCGCAATTTAGACGCGGTTAATCCTTATCGCGCCAAGCCGAAAGGTTTTGTTCTTTGTAGTCGACGCAATAAATTGCTCTCATCCAAGATTTGTAGGACTGTTTCTATGCTTTCGCGCGATGCTTCTAGTTTCAGCTTCGATTGTAGGAATTCCGAGATCTCTATGGATATCGTCGTTTCTAGTATACCACGGTGCTTGGACAATTTCAATATTTGCGTTTGTTTTCTTGGTACAACCCCAAAGTTGTATACCATAGGTTCACACCGGTTTTAGCACTTGCATGTACAAAAGCTGTTTGTTCTCGGTACTCAGCTGGGAATGTTTTCCGAGTAACCAGTACATTTCTCTATATTTTATTTTAAGTTCTTTACGTTTCAATTTCACGTGCAAATTCCATTTCAGTTTTGCGTCAAGTGTCATTCCCAGGTATTTGGCCTCGTTTGCAAAAGGTATTCGTGCCAAGTTTAGATAGATTGGCAAATCAATAGCTTTCTTATATGTGAAATTCACGCGAATAGATTTAGTTTCGTTAAGGGCGATCCGCCAGTCCCTCGTCCATTTATTTACTTTATTCAACGCGTTTTGCAGTCGTTTCTTCGACTGTTTTATCTACTGCTGGGATAGCGGTGTTATCGGAAAACGTAGCAACGATAGTGCCATCTTCTTTCGGTATATCACGAATATATAACAGGTAGAGAAGCGGCCCAAGAACACTTCCTTGCGGTACGCCGGCCGAAATTACTTTAAGCTTCGAGTATTCGATTCCATGTATAACACGGGAGAGTCTATTACCGTGATACGATTATAGAATATCGTATAGGCAAACGGGGAGAACTTGTCTTATTTTCCATTTTAAGCCTTTGTGCTACACCTTGTCAAAGGCTTGCGAGACGTCGAGGAAGCATATGTTTTATTCTTCGAGTGCTTTCTCGATTACGTCAGTAATTCTATGCACCTGGTCAATCGTCAATTGCTTTCTTCTGAACCCAAACTGGTGGTCAGGTATAAGATTATTATCTTCTATAATCGGTTGTAGACGCCTTAGTAATATGCTCTCAAAGATTTTGGATATGACTGGAAGAACCGAAATTGGTCTGTATGATTTTACCTCATTTGGCGGTTTTCCTGTTTTAAAAACCATTATGACTTCCGCAACTTTCCATTGGCTCGGCACGTGTTTTAATTTAGCTTAATTAATGATTTTCTAGGTAAAACTTTAAGAACTTCTCCGGTGATCAAATCATAACCAGGAGCTTTCTTAGGTTTTAGAACCTCGTATTTCGTGTTTTAGTTCTCTTAGTGTTGCACTTGTGAGTATTAAATCGTTAAAGAGTAAATCTGCCCGATTGCTATTAACGTAAGCCACTTGCCCATCGTACGGTTTAAGGGTTTCTTCCAGATGGGCGGCAAAAACGTCCACTTTTCCTTATCTTCCCTTGCCCACTCATTTTGCTTTATTTTAATTGGCGGCGCTGGGATTTTGGGCCTTTTGGTGCCTCTTACAGCTTTCCAACGTGAATAATTGGAATCTTTTTTCGCTGTTAAGCACTCAAGGTAAGAGCTTATGCCACGATTCTTAAAATCCTTAATAGTCTCCTTCAACAAATTGAACAACAAATTCAAATGGGCTTTATGTTGCGGAGCACGGCTCTGTTGCCATTTTTTACGCGCTTTTCATTTTTCCTTGCCATTACAGGAATGACAGAATCAATGCCGCACTAGGCGGCGGTAGTGTAATTCTTGTAAAGAGAGGAATAGCATTTAACAGAGTAGAAAAATATGATATACAAAATTCTATTTCTTTAGAAACCACGATTATAACATTCGATTTGGGAGATAACACAATTTTAAATGTTATTAGTGCATACGCGGCTAATAATAGTATCCAAAGTTTTTCGAACGAATTTACGCGGCTTTGCGAAATTTTAAATTTGAGAGACTTATATAAATTTTGGCTAGTGACTTAAACGCAAAACATACAAGTTGGTTAAATTCAAGCAACAATACACGTTGAAATCTCAACACAATACCAGTGTTGCCTTAAGATAGTGACCACTCTGCGATTTTGTTGAATGTGGCCCTCCCGACCGACTCAGTGATACAACTCCATACTCCATAGATACAACTACTTTATTAAAACTAATTGGAGTCGTTTTGCAAGAAATGCCGCGATTGAATATAGGCATCAATTTCAAGAATCGGAAATACTACTAATAACACTAGACAACAAATTTTTACTTTAAAATGATACATATTCTTTGTCCGAAGTAACTTTTTTATGGATTTTGATGTGCTTAATGCGAAAATGAATGTGAAAAAATAAAATTAGTTTCGGTTTTGAGGAAAATGTTTTATTTGATTTTTTAACAAAAATAATAAAAAATCAAAATATTTTTATTATTCTGCCGAATTTGGACATTGTCTCTTTGCTGCTCATTAATATTTTGGTTCTCGAATGTCTCTAGTAATAGTCCAGCAATGATCCGCCAACATTGAAATGATCCATTTATCCATTTCCATTTCCATGTTTTTCAATTTTTCATGAGGCCTAGTTGTATATGTATGGGTAGAAGCAGTTATTTTTTTGAGTTAACAAAAGTGACCTTTTAAATATTTCTTTGCCCTGGTTCGAATGACTTACGAAGAAGCCATTACTACTTTTAAAATGATCGTTTCTACAACGCCTATCACATTCACAAATGTAACAACAGAGTTTCGTGTAACCTAATTGGAGTCAAAGCATTAGAGCAACAATTTCTATATCTCAAACATTTTACATTTACAAACCATTTCTTCGTTTTGTATTCAATGTTATGGACTTTATACAAACCACTTATGTATGTATCTTCTTTTTTTTTTACAAAAAAAAAATCGTTTAATTCAACTTCAGTTATTTTATGTGGCTGTTAAAATCGGGAATTTTTTTGAGAAAAAGCTCGAATATTGTCTTCTAACAACTACACTTATCTATGCAGATCAGTACTGGAGAATGAAATACAATTTGTGTATACCCTATTATGATACCCTAACCTCCATCCTATGCAGCCCTTATAAATTGGGCGTGGCCGTATTGCATTTTGGCTGAACTACTAGGATAACATCAAACGTTAAAGGATGTTACATTTAAATTTCATCCACATCGGTTTTTTGATGACAACGAAAGATATAACGAATCGCGAAAACCCGAACTAAGAAATAACTTTAATAAATGAATCTGTATTCAGCATGGTCAGACAAGTAAAATTTAGTTGAAAATATTTCAAATACCATTTCACTGTTGTCTAGTGTAACCGGAACTTGTCGAACTCTGTGTTCGATAGAATTGATGTCTATATCGAAAAATTAAGTTTAGTAGTAAATAATGCAATAGATTTAACAGTTCCTAAATTCACCGAAAAAAATTCAATGGAATGCTATCTCACTCCTATGATTACGAGATTATTAAGGTACAAAAGCTTTCTTTTAACAAAAATAAATAATATTTACAGTAGTTTCAACTACGTAAATAATACAGAGCGTATACGTTTGAAGGCTCTTCTAAACAACGTGGAAGAGTTGTTGAAGCAACAGTTTCGCAACTCTATTAACGATTTAAAAAAAAATAAAGTGCACGACGTACTTGCACCTTAATGCTATAAGTTTACAATCATATAAGCACTGAAATTCAAGTTTTTTTTTGTAAAAACGCCATCAAAAAAGTGGGCGTGGCCATATATGATGTTAAGATGAATTATAGAGATTTTCAAAGCCTATGAATTACATATGTATGGGTTAACAATTTTTTTTCGATTTCTCGTAAAATTTTTTAAAAAGCAAAATTTTTTAAAAGCATGCGTTACTTACTTACTTAACGGGCTCCCGACCCGTGAAGAGTCTCTGCCTGAGACACAGCAGCCTTCCACTCTCTTCGATCCCGGGCACGCTGCTTCCAGTTATCTAGACCAAGCGCTCTGGCATCCGCGATAGCTTGATCCTTAAAACGGAGGTTCGGTCTTCCTTGTCTTCTCGAACCTGGGGGCTGTGATTCGAAGATCCTCTTTGCTGGAGCATTATTGTCCATTCGCTCGATGTGGCCGAGCCAGTGTAGTCGACGTGTTTTGGCTTTTTGGACTACATCCACATCCTGGTACAGCTCATAGAGTTCGCGGTTATATCTTCTCCTCCATTCGCCCTCCTCGCATACGGGACCGAATATCCGACGAAGAATTTTTCTTTCGAAAGTGTTCAGTATTTGCTCTGCTTTCCTGCTTATCGTCCAGCACTCGGCTCCATACAGCAGAACTGGCAGGATCAAAGTTTTGTAGAGCAAACATTTCGTCTTCCGAGTTAGGAGTTTTGACCCCATTTGTTTCGCCAAACCGAAGTAGCAGCGGTTTCCTAGGGTAAGTCTTCGTCGAATCTCCACTAAGTTGTCATTCGTGGAGTTGATATTTACTCCGAGGTAGGTAAACTCCTTAACCACTTCGAAGTTACTGTTGCCAACAGTGACGTTTTGTCCTAGGCGGTGGACAGATGCTTCTTTGTTTGTTGACAACATGTATTTGGTTTTGTCCTCATTCACTTCAAGGCCAACACGTTTCGCCTCTTCTTCAATTGCCGTAAAAGCCTCTAACACGGCGCGCTGGGAGCGACCGATGATGTCGATGTCGTCTGCGTATCCCAGCAACTGGACAGATTTGTTGAAGATAGTGCCTTCCATGTTTACACCTGCCCTGCGCACTATCTGTTCCAGCACAAGTTTGAAGAAGTCACATGATAGCGCATCCCCTTGCCGAAATCCGGTGCATGTTTGGAATAGTTCAGAGGAACTGTTGCCGAATTGCACGTTGCACCGCGTGTTATCCAGCGTCACGCGGCACAGCTGGATCAGTTTAGCCGGGATCCCGAATTCGGCCATCGCCTTGTAGAGCTCAAGACGATGAATGCTATCATATGCGGCTTTAAAGTCGATGAAGAGATGGTGAGTCTCGACTTGAAATTCGTTGGTCTTTTCCAGGATTTGCCTTAGTGTGAAAATTTGGTCGATCGTCGATCTGCCGGGCCGGAAGCCACACTGGTACGTGCCGATTAGTGTGCTGCAGAAAGGCTTCAGACGTTCACACAGTACGTTGGATAGGATCTTATATGCGACATTAAGCAGGGATATGCCTCGGTAGTTCTTACAAGACATAGGATCGCCTTTCTTGAAGATGGGGCATATAGAGCTGATAGTCCAGTCATCGGGCATGACTTCATCCACCCACACTTGGTTGATGACTTGGTGCATGCACCCTACCAAAGCATCACCACCATGTTTGAAAAGCTCTGCTGGTAGACCATCAGAGCCGGCGGCCTTGTTGTTCTTCAGCTTTTTGATAGCTGAGCCGACCTCTTCAAAACTAGGAGGGGGAATGGATTCTTCATTGACTGGATGCGGGTTCTCTTCTTGCCCTATCACTCTCTCTACCTGCCCATTAAGTAGCTGCTGGAAATGCTGCTTAAATACATCTACTATTCCCTGTGCTTCGGTGACTATGTTTCCTTCACTGTTTCGAAGAGCCTGCGTTCCGGGCTTGAAGCCAGCTGCCAGTTGCTTGGCTTTCCTGAAAAACATCCGGATGTTGTTCCTATCGCGGGACTCTTCGATATCCTTGAGCTGGGAGGCTGCGTGGGCCCTTTTCTTCTTACGCAGGATCTTCTTCTCCTCCCTTCTTCTGGTTCGATACTCTTCTCTCGCTGCCCTTGTTTTGCGTTGCAGCGCTTGCAAGTGTGCATTTTCTGTTACCTTTTTCCGGCGTACGCATTCATCATCATACCAAGGGCTCTTTTTGGGTGGTGGCTGGTAGCCTATGGTGGTATCTGCTACCCCTTTGGTGATGTCGCGATACTGATTCCACAGATTGTTGGCGTTTGTGGATGGTGAATGAGTCTCTCACTCAGGCGCTCTCTGTAGGCTCTGGCTACTCTAGACGTGATAAGGCTTCCAACGTTGAATTTCTTTTTCTGGGCGGTTTGCAGCTTCTTCTCATTGGATAGTCGAGCTCTGAACTTAGCTGCATCAAGAAAATGGTCAGAGTCGACGTTTGCCCCTCTGAACGTCTGCACATTCAGAATGTTGGATGCGTGCCTCGCATCTATTAGCACGTGGTCGATTTGGTTGGCGGTTCGACCACCTGGAGAGCGCCAGGTTGCTGTGTGGATTCGTAGTCTTGGAAACCATAAAACTCCTCCTTGATAGAGTCTTCAGCTTCGTCGGTAGGGGCGTGTGCACATATTATGCTGATGTTTTGAAATGTAGCCTTGATGCGGATCACAGCCAGGCAATCGCTGATCGGCTTAAAGTCAATTATCATTGAGCGTAGCCGATTTCCCACGACGAATCCGCATCCTAACATGTGCAGTCTTTTGTGGCAGCTGTAATAAATGTCGCAATTTTTTCGTTTTTGCATACCTGATCCTATCCATCGTATCTCCTGGATCGCGGTAATATCTGCCTTGTACCGCGTGAGGACAGATTCAAGTTTTTGAGTAGCACCAGGAGTGTACAGTGTACGTACATTCCAGGTGCATACTCTTATATCATAGTCCGTGTACGTTCCGGGTCGTGGTATTAAATGAGGGGGTCCATTATCCGAGGCTTGCGTCTCTCTCATAACTAAATTTTTTTTACGTGGTAAGGAAGTTACCCCGACGGCACAACCCCCAACCTGGAGGGCCAGTTCCATTTTTTTGAAACCCCTAGGACGAGGGGCCGGTTTTAAACCGAAGTCAGTATCCCGCTTCGGGGATATGAGCGCTGCCGTTGGCCCAATAAGGGCTCATCCGCCACCATCTCTTTTCCAAAAACCTGACTTATTCTTGGAAATCTTTATCGGCCTGAGCTCCGAATATGTCGAAGTAGCCCAGATAAAGTGTTGTGCTTCCGTTTGAAGCTTTAACGAAACCGTTGACTCCATCGAGAGAGTTCGTCCGCTGTCGTATTTATAGTGCTGCAATTTTCTCTTGGTCAACACTCGCGCTTATAAGTTTAGCAAGTCGGGTCCGGATGGACACCAACCAGTACCAGATGGCTACCACTAGGAGGTAAAATAAGCACAATTGATGCGCAGTAACAGTTACAACACTGGACGTCGCCAGGTTGACGCCAGTCAGTGCCTACCCTATTCCTACAGCATCCAGCCATCAAAAGTATGCGTAGCAGTTCCAAAACTTGGTATGTCATATTTTTGCATCTATCATACAGATATTGATTTTAAACCCAATTACCGAAGAAATAGACCAGAAATAGCCAATTTCTAAAATTACCGTTATACGCATTTTTCGCGCAAAACGTTGTATGCCATCTAATAGCATATGCCCAAACTATCTCACATATGAAATTTTATGAAAGTCGTTAGAGCCGTTTTCGACAAAATTCATTTTTAGTGAAATCGGCCTTAAATAAAGTACCCCTCATTTTAAGGTTGGAATGAAAAAGCCAATTTAGCCTCTAGGGATCATCCCACAGACCCCAGATATGAAGTTTGAAGCAAATCCGTCCAACCGTTTAGGCTGCAGTTGGATATATGTACATACAGACAGCCAGACAGACGGAATTGGCGGACCCACTTTTTTGGACTTCTCCATTATAGTAATGTCAAGTTTGGTTAAAATCTCGAGTTCGAAATTTTTCACGAAACTAATACTTGCCCTATAGGTATAGGTGCAAGTAAAAATTACTCGCAATTCAAAAACAAAATTCACAAAGTATAGTATACCTATGTTTCCAAAAATTAATCGAATATTTAGACCAAAGGGTAAAGTATCTATTCCTGCACTAAAAGCACCAGACAGTAATGTTGGCCGAATACTTTTACACAATGCCGTGTTTTCTTAAGCGATTTTTTGAAGGACAGGGAAGGGACTATAACCTTTGCCGGCGATATTATTCTCTACTCTCACGGATCTAGGGTAAGGGCCATACAAGACAACCTCCAGGATAAATTTAATCAGTTACAAGCTTACTGTCATAATTGAAAGCTTAAAATTAATTTTAGCAAAAGTTGAAGTCAAGTTATCTTCTTTAGGACAGTCTTAAGTCAAGCTAACCGTGACCTAAGGACAAATTGGAGAAATTTTAGAATACATAACAGTATTAGTAATGATCCTGCGCAGTTGAGAAATTTAACAGGAGTGAAATACTTAGGCGTATGGCTTGCGTATGGCAAGGTCAGCATTCAAAGACTTAAAAAGACTATTTTACTCGGTACATCTTACCTCTGACGTGAAGATAATATGCTATTTAACTTTGATTTGATCAATTTTGACTTATGGCTGTCCTATATGGTTCAACGAAAGTCCTTCTTATATTGAAAAACTGCGGGTTTTTGAAAGAAAATGTTCCCGAGCATGTTTCGGTAAGTATAAGTCCGCTGAGAGTGATTTTTTACTTTTTATTTCAAACAAAAATATTTACGGCCAACTGGTACTGGTGTGGTACTATCTATGGTCATGGGAAAATTCTGGAACTGGTAAAAAACGAGATTAGGGAGTTGAATGTGCCGAAAGGTATCACAAAACTCTTATCGAGGATGGAACACTTTCGGAAAAGAAGTTTGGTGATATAATCATCTCTACAGATGGGTCCGTGATGGATGGCAGAGTTCTTTTTCTTCAGAAGAACTAGAACTAGCTTGTCATATTAGTCTGTGGAAATATACTTCAGTTTACCAAGCCGAGATGACTGCTCTATTGTATGCGTTGCAGGGTCAGGCTTCGGGTAAAAATATTATTATGGCACTGGATAATCAATTAGTGGTTAGACGCACGGAGCAATATTATTAATATAAATAAATATATTATTATATTATTAATACATTATTGGCTTTGGAATATGTTCATAAACTCAATTAGTGCTCATCTCGAAATGAGATGACACTGCTCTGATTGAGAGGGCACGTAGGTAGTGATACCAACGAAAAGGCGGACCCTCTAGCAAAGGAAGGGTTAACCTCGGAGTTCTCTGGTCCGGAACCATTTGCTGCAATTGACAGAGGAATGGTAGAACACCTAATAAACAACTGGGCCGCGGTGGAACACCAGAGATGGTGGTCAACCGTAGAAGGTTGCAGGCAGGCGAAAATGGCTGTTAAAATGCCGACACCACTCATAGAGAAGTTCTAAGCTTGGGGCGAAGAGCACTGAAATGGATGGCAGCGGGTACAACAAACTATACTGCGCACAGCATGAAAATGTATCTTATCTTCCACTCTGACAAATGGGAATAAATTTGGTCATGCAAATATTTTATTTTTAAATGAAATTAGTGATGCCAAACGTGAAGGCATTATATTTCATTTACATTTTACTTTCGAATATTACATAACACTCAATAAGTGAATGAATGATTCTTAAGATTTTCGTGGTGTTAAAGTATGCTTAATATTCAATTTGAATAAAAAGATATTCCATTTTTATAATATGCGATTATTTTTCGCGATAAATGTGTATATTCCATTTGAGCTTAATTGATGTATTCCACTCTGGTCACTCTGGCTGTCACCGGTGAGTTCTCTAATATTGAAATTGAAGCTGTCAAAATGGGTAAATGAGTAAATGAGTGGAAAACTAAGTATGTGCTGTCAATAAGAAGGGATGCACAATATCGACGAATTGGACAGAACGTTAGAATCGACAGCTATAACTTTGAGGTAGTAAGGGATTTTGTTTACTTTGGCCCTGCTATGAGTTCTAACGGATGAAGATATCCTTGGTCATTTCGAGAGTTCTTCGTGTCGGTATGTATGGTATACAGTTTTGGGATTGGACCCAGAAAAACGTTTTACAAATGATACAAACCTTCCAAAATAAGATACTAAGACTTAGCGTCGATGCCTTTTGCAAATATAATTCTCAGTTATAATTATAGGAAGTTTTTTTTTTTTTTAGTACGAGTATATCCTTTCCATTAAATATTTCATATTTTCCATAATACCATTACCTGTAGCCACTTATAGATAAAACCAAAGACCAATGGTTGATTTATTTATATCCATTTACCTATGCATTTCAATAAAATCATTAAAAATCAAAAAGCAGATTTGCAGCGCAAAGGCTCAATAAGCCAATGTATTTAATTTAAGAAATCATAACATGGATTTATAATACCAACTGAAACTTATGATTTTTCAACACTTATTGTCACGCAGTACTCGTAAACGCAAATAACAACTTCGTTACCATTTTGAGTAATGTCGAGTATGTCCTTAGAATAAACCACATCCTAAGGGGAATAAAAAAATTTTTGAAATAAAAAGAGATAATAAAAGTAAGTCAAATTTACCGTCAAAAGGATAACTACAAGTAGAGCAAACCAAATATAGTTCATTACTGGTATTTTTTTAGTTATTGCTTGATGAATGTTAAATTCAATTTAGTCAAGAGATTTCGCGTTCTTCTTTATATATGCGGCTGAGTTAAAAATCGAATGACTTACACCCACAAGTTTTGAATTTGGCAATTACTGTAACTAAATACCCACCGCGGATAATTTGCTTGTTATACAGAAAATAGTTAGAAATTCGTCCTAGCGTTAATAAGTAAATTAGCGACGATGAATTGGTTATAGTTGCATTTTGATTGTATAACTATGGAGAAAAAATTGCAATTATATCCGGTAGTTACGATCGTACGACAAAGTCCTTGGGTAAGGTGACATTGCGTCTTACATTATTTTAGATAACAAACCACACTTGTTCTATACTTAATTACTTACTTAGGTGGCGCTACTGTTCGGGGTGATCCTGGGCCTCCACTAACAAACCTCTCTAGTTAACCCGGTCTTTAGCTAACTGCCTTAAGTTCCGCGCTCCAAGTAGCTTGAGGTTCCCTTCTAATTGCGCGCGCCACCTAAGACGAAGCTTACCTCTACTGCGTTGTCCCTTCGAAGACACTACGGGCCGGAGCATTTCCGTTGAACTGCTCTACATGTTCTAGGCATCTTTCAATTTTGACTAGGTCGACTTCGCTGTACAGTTCGTATAGTTCGTCAGTGAATCTCCTACTCCAAAACCCGCCGACACAAACTGGACCGAAAGTTTTGCAAAGAATATTTCTCTCAAAGCGACCGAGGATTTCTTCATCCGCTTAAGATAGAGTCCAAGCTTCAGCTTCATAAAGGAGGACTGGGATAATCAAGGTCTTACACAGAGGCTCCTTAGTTCTTCGGGATAGGGCTCTACTCAATTGCCTTCTCAGCCCAAAGAAACAGCAATTGGTAAGGGTTATTTTCGTTTAAAATTTGCTGAGATGATATTGTCAGAGTTTATTTCAGAGCCAAGGTGGACAAAGTCCTTTACTACCTCAAAGTTATAGCTGTCGATTGTGACGTTCTTTCCAATTCGTCGATGATGTGTGTTACTTCTTGTTGACAGCATATACTTAGGTTTGCCCTCGTTTACCGCTAAATCCATTTTGGCAGCATCCGTTTCAATACTAGCGCACTAGTAACAGCCCGCTGACTTCTACCAATTTTGTCAATATCGTCGGTGTACACTAGTAGTTGCACAGATTTTTGAAAGATTGTGCCTCCTGCATTGACTTGTGAGTTTTAAACAATTCTTTCAAGTATGATGTTAAAAAAATCACTTGACAGCGCATTACCTTGTCCTGGTAATCCAAAATTGCAATTTTGACATTAATGGTCTCGGCGAGATCGTTACCGACCTTGTTGGAGCAGCGAGAATTCTCCAAAGTCATTCTGCACAATCTGACGAAACATGGCTCAGTATAGCTTGTCTCTATATAGGTATGTATGCTGTCATATGCGGCCTTAAAATAGATGAAAAGATGGTGGGTATCGATTTGGACTTCTTGAGTTTTATCCAGGATCTGCCGAAGTGTGAAGATTTGATTGACTGTGAACTTTCCTGGTCTGAAACCAAACTGATAGAGTCCAATCAGGTTGTTGACGAAGGGTTTCAGATTGAGGGAGTCACATTTCTTGTGACTCGGGCAAACGATGCTGAGGTTTCATTCATCAGGCATAAACTAGTCTGACTAAATTTTAGAGATCAGTTGGTCTCTACCAAGTCATCTCCAGTTACTTTAAACAACTCAGCCTGTATGCCATCAGGTCCAGCAGTATTTTTGACTTTAAACTTGGATATTGCTATCCTTACTTCGCTTTGATCAGGTGGACGGGTATTGTGACTATCATCGTCTATGTTGAATGGTTGATTCTGTCTGACAGCGCGGTGTTGGTCTTCTTTGCCGTTATACAGTCTGCAGAGGACATTTTTCCAGATATGTCATCACTGTTAATATCGGTACTTCCCTAGACTGTACAATGTGCTTAGCGTTACATCCGAGGATTAGTACAGCTTCTTCGATATGTGCAATAGCAGGTTATTCGTAGGGATTGCTCAGCATGTACTATCTTGATCCTAACTTTAACTTGGCTGCGAAGTTGTCTCGCCCATTATATCGATGTAAAATTGAAAAACAAATACATATTTTAAGATGGGGCTTCGAGGGGGCTTCAATTTACCTACTACTACCTTTTCTAAAATATGTTTTTAATTTTTTTAACCCAGGATCAACATCTTAGACGAAAATGATTCTGCACCAGAGGTTACGCTTCCGACTGGATGTGTGTTAATAACAGAATATCATGATTTAAATGAGGTTATAACCACCTTCCGCGGTAAGGACGCAGATGATCCTAACTTACCAAACGGACGTTTGGAGATGAAAATAACGAAAGGAAACTCTGAAGGTAACTTCACGCTGCCATACAACGTCTGTTGAACCATCTATGTATGTATGGAAGTATATATTTCAAATAATTTTTCAGGACTCTTTGAACTTCGACAAACTGATCCGTGGACAGCTCATCTTCTTGCAAGGACTTCTCTAAAAAACAGATATGGTAATTTCTCCCTGGTCATTACGATCCGAGACTTGGGAATGCCACCAAATATAGTCAAAAAAACGCTAGACGTGTGTATATCCGATTTTAATGATCATGCACCGATATTTGTGTCGCCAGTCCACAACACAACCTTGCGAATACCGGAGGTAAGATGAAATATAACACAAGGTGGGCTTAAATTGTATCCATTCGATGTTTCAGAATACAACTGTTGACGCTATGATTATGCAAGTGCAAGCTACGGATGATGATGTCGGCTTAAATGCTTTGGTGCGTTACCGTCTTAAGCCTGATCCGATGGGAAGTTATAAAACCTTTGAAATCGACCCAGATAGTGGATCGATATATCTAAGGAGTGCTCTTGATAGAGAGAAACAACGGCTTTATGAGGTCTTTATAGAATCTAACCGGCTTTTGAAGAAAAAAAAATTACAGAAATGTCTTGAATATATTTTCAGGTTCGTATTGAAGCCTATGATCAGGGTGTGCCAACATCCTTAAGCACAGATCTTGATCTTACAATTTACGTAAGAAATGTCAACGATTATGAACCACAGTTTTTAGTCGATCAAATTGTTGTCAACTTTACAGGTAAGTCAAGTCCATAGATAGTTCATAGTTGGAGGAGGAGTAACTTTCTTATTTCATAGAACACACTCAACCTGGCTCACAAACGGTCAAACTTCCCGATACAATAGACAAAGATGAAGTCGACGACTTAGATGATCCGCCTAGTTCTGTGTGCTACTTCATTATACAAGGCAACGAAGAGGGTTATTTTTCCCTCCATCCAGAGACTCACATTTTAACACTTGACAAGGAACTAGATCGAGAATTGAAAGCCAATCATACCCTCTACATTCAGGCAACGGAAAACTGTGTTGAAACTTCATTCGGGCCAACTGAATCAAAAGCTACAAATCGCCGCAGCGATTCACCTCACATAATGCCACTGGCAGGTCGTGCAAATAAAGAGGATCAACACTCAAAAACCCAACAAAGTGCTGAATTTACATCCGATGAAAATGAGCCGTTTTCAGCAGTCGAAGATCCTTTGTCCGATAGTACTGTTGTGCGTGTGCTGGTTCGTGTCTTGGATATTAATGACAATCCACCGAAATTTAGATCGAGAATATTCACCGGTGGATTTACGACCACAGCTGACTTCGGAACGAAGTTCATGAAAGTCGATGCTAATGATCCCGATGATGGGAAAAATGCTATCATTTCGTACTACCAAGTGGGTGAGATAAGGCAGACTCTCTCCGAGGGTTTGGAGAATGTTGAAAAGTTTCCATTTTTGGTCGATCGTGAGACTGGTGATGTTCAACTGAACTTCGACCCACAAAAGGGTATGAAGGGTTACTTTGATTTTATGGTTGTAGCCAACGATACAGATGGTCTAAAGGATTCAGCGCATGTTTTTATTTATCTGCTGAGGGAGGATCAGAAGGTCAGATTTGTGTTCAGACTGCAGCCGTCGGAACTGAGGGAGAAGATACATAAATTTAAAGAGTAAGTACAGTTTATATTCCATGCGTTGTATATTCTGTTGCTGTCTTTAGCTTACTTTCACTGTTACCTCTGACATTCCATTCTCCGGAGTTTCTACATTATTGTTGCTGACAACTGTATCCCAGATCTCCATCAATGGTGTCGTTTCTTTCACTAAACGATATGGTATAGTCCAGGGGAGTGGGAAAATGTGGTCGGCATCTTTCTGTTCTTCTCTATAGTAAGGATAGGGACCCAATGTTGAAAGTTCCATCTTAAAAAGATGAAATTCTGCTGCCACTTCGTAAGGCTTTGATCCCAGCAATGACGGGACGAATTTAGTATACTTAATCTATACCACAGTTAGTTTTCCTCGCATGTAATTTGACTTTAAGTGCATTGGCCCAAATTGGCACTGACTACAGCATAATTGATTGCGTGACTCTTGAAAACAGCAATCTATTACTTTACCAAGGCGTTTTTGGTGTTATTTTAATAAGCTGGTTTATCCCACGCTGCCTGCAGATGTTCTCCACAAGTCAGTCTCGTAAGAATCATCCTTGCAAAGCAATGTCGTGATTGTTTAGTGTGACTGTTTTTTATGTTTTTCTGCTGCTAATCAATAAAATTTCTCTTGTGTTCTACTGGATCCAGACAGACTGATCCAATAGCTAATCCTGCTGTTTCATCTTAAAATGTTGCTATTCCGTCCGCATGGTTCATTGTTTTCGCTTCTCTGAGGAAAGGCTTCTTCCAAACTGCAAGTATTACGTTCCACACAGCACCAAGCCTTGTGATACTCTGCTCTTTATTTCCGGAGTGATTCTAGTATGCCATTCCAATTTGCAGATTATAATTTATTTTCCTTCCTTCCATCTGTTTCAATTTATGGTGGTCCTTGGCTTGATGGCATCCCCTGTTGAGGGTGCTTTCCGAAAATCCTATTCATTTCGTCTTTTGCTTTTCGTCCATATGATGCATCCTAATACATATTTGTTCCATGTTGTCAATAATACTCAGTTATGGGTAGCTGTACCTCCTCACAGTAATCTAGCTATCATGAATGCTACTCGATCATTGATCTCCTCAGTTTTATTCTAGAAGCCATCGACTACACCCCGCCGACCCTGTTATTCGACCAAAAATTCTCCTCTCACTGTACCTACTCCCTCTCCTGAGGACAATTCAGTCCGCTTCAAGACTGACGAGGGTATTCTCCGACAAGCTCCAACAAACTTGAGCAAATCTTTCCGCCTCCCAGATAATGCAGCGTTTTTCAGGTGGATATCATGGCGATCAAGCCCTGTCCTGACTGAAATGTAATGCAATATCATTTTGCAATAAGTATTTCCAAGTGGCAATCAAGTCCCTGGCATCGTGCTCCTTCACTTCAAATACAACTTTAATGTATCTTTTTCTTCTGGAGATGACTCAGCAGTTCAAAATTCACCTTTGCTGGTTGCCAGGCCATAGAGACATTACAGAAAATTGCAAGGCTGACGAGCTCACCTTTAACTCTTACTAAAGCTGGTCGCTTTAAGTAAAACCATTTGAGATGGGAGATTCTCTCTAATTGCATCATTTCGAAACAGATCTGGCCTAGATTTGATCTGAAACATAGTGCCGATTTGGTTCTGTTGAAGCGATCACAAATCAGTCACGTTATCGATGTTCTTACTGGACACTGTCTGTCAACATGCCAAAATACTGGGCTCATTTTTTACATGACTCCTGGTGTAGCGATGAGGAAGAGGAAGAAACCATTCTCTTAGCTCCCTGTGGCGAACTGCAGCAGGCTCTCCGAAGGGAGCGGAAAGCGCGCCATTAACGTACATACAAGTCAGGGCGAACCATCGTCAGTTGATAAGTAACTGCCATCGTAAACGAGTTGATATGAGACCTTGTTAAGTTGTAAAATAGAAATATACACGCGTAATTGGAAAGCTATTCTGTTGTGTTTCTATTAAGCTACGTGTGCGTATAACCGGGTAGTACAGTCCCAAAAAAGACGTCTCATCTAGAAGCTCCCGTCTTTGACAACGTATGCGAACTGGCGTCATTAGGCGTCACGAGCCTTCTTCGCTTTATCCCGCAGTACAACGCCTAAACACTTGAGCCACGGATGACGGCACCCACCGTACATAATTAGATAGTTTGAGAACTAAACTAGCTTAGCGAGATACTTTAGGCGTTACTTTAAAGGCGTTACTTATTATCTGTTTACTATAGAAAAGAGAAGCCTTGTTAGAGTTCTCTGCTGCTCATAATTGGGTAAAATGTTGTCATATTTCAAGTTTAGGCATTGTACTGGTTTCCAAAAAGTTAACTTTTCATTTTCATCTTTTTTTTCTCTACTCCCTTCCGTTTAAAGGTCTCCATAGAGCCATCGAGGTTAAATTTATTATATATAACTTCAATTCGGTTCTGGTGGGCTGCGGTGACTGCTAAACCATCCATTATTATATTTGAATACAAGTTCTTCTAACGTAGGGCTTCGCTTACACCTTCCATGACTCAATTTCAGGTGCAGCTGTGATGCTTAAAAGCCATTGAACTTACTTATATTTCTTTAAATTCATCGCAACAAAACATTTCATTGTATTATACTATGCTATGCACTTTGTTCAAAAATTAAATCCCTGTTTAATTTTTTTTAGCACGTTAAGTAACGTCACCAATGCGATTGTCAACATTGATGAATTCAAAGTGCATGAAAACAAGGACGGCTCTGTGGACAAGACCAAAACCGATCTATACATGCATCTAGTTGAGAGAGAAGACAATTCCATTTATGAAGTAGCCGAGGTTCTTCGATTAATCGACCAACGTATCGAAAGTCTTGATGGTCTTTTTAAGGAGTTCAATGTTCTGGATACACAACCTGCTGAAGCACAGCTTCTTATTGCTGGGCAAACGAAAGCTCCAATGTTCATTTGGTTGGTGTTTTCGAATTTGTTCCTTGCCACTTTGCTGGTGGTTACCTTGGGTCTTTGTGCATCCCAACGAAACGGTTACAGGCGACAATTGAGGGCAGCTAAAGTTAACATTTTTCGTAAGTTTTCCCAAGTAATACTCGAAAGGAGGGAAATATAACTTTAAGTTTTTCTTTACAGATCGATCATCCATGTCAGACATTCGAAATGGACCAGAACCACCAAGTTCCACAGTACCGAATACCAACAAACACAGTGTAGAAGGCTCCAATCCAATTTGGCTAAAGGGTTATGAGAATGAGTGGTTTAAGAATGACGATAATTTGAGGTAAGTTTACTTTTCAAGTTTGTTAAGCAGATGATATTACTTACATTTTCTGTACGATTCCAGCCAAGGAGGACAGGACTCACTGGATGATAACTTTTTATCGACAGAACGGCAGAATTCTTTTAAGCAAAACTCAAAAATTTTCGAACAAACAAACGACTTGAATCGACATTTCAATGTCTATCAACAGATTGATAAATTAACGAATAATGCTCATATATTGGTTAAGAAACTAGAGACAACTGAATTATAGTAGATAAAGCTTAAGTTTAGTTTTAGTTGACCACAGTTGGATAAGTATGTGTAAATAGTTAATTTGTGTAAATTTTACTTTTGTACCATAGAAGCTGTAGTTATTTATTTCAACGAATATAAAATCTAGGATTTTATAATATATTTTTTTTACTGATTAAGGAATAAAATTTAATTATTTAATTATTACTTTTATTGTTGATGGCGGATTTCAGTTCCGGTCATTAAAGATAATTTAGCTTCGACTTTAGGGAACACCATTGCCACTCTCGGTCCTTGGGCTATAATCTTTTGACCATCGTTCTAGCTTGAATTATAAAATGGCCGTTTCTTGTGTATTTTGGCTGCTACTAGAATTACGTATTTAAATTTCATGACGATAGTGGTAACAAAGTCCGTTATGAAACTAAGAGCACACATCAATTTTTGGTTTTGGACGATAATCAAAAATAATTGGTTTTATTAGATACCACACAACGACCCATCAATCAATCAATCCCGTCATGCATACGGGTCATGTAAATACAGTACTACCTCGATAATGTGAACCTCGAAAATGTGAATTATCCAAAAATGTGAACCAGAAAAAGTTTGCATTGCATACTCTTAAATGTAAACTCAAAACCAATTCAAGATACTCGAATATGTGAACTTGTTTTTCTTCACGAGAAAAATCAACCCCATTTGGTTTGACTGAAATTATTGACTAGAAATTATTCATTTGGGATTTCTGAGGGAATGCGGAATCTAGCAATGAAAAAGAAAACTGTCAGCTCCTCCGAAATGTCCCAAATGGAAACTGCTTCATTTCAATGGCTAAAAAACAACTTTAAAAAAACCTACACATTTCAACTGATTTACTGAGAGAAGAATGAAACTTTTTTCAATGAGACATTTAAGGAGGCGGCATATTTTAAAGTCAACAACGGATGGATTCTAAAACTTTGCAGTATGCGGTAAAAAAATGTCTGCGAATCAGAAAGACGTTCATTCATGTTTATAGGTCATCGATCGAACTACAGGGTCAGTACACAACGAAGTATACTTGCTGAACTTCAAACTACTTCCGGTGCATTGCTTCCTCATCCACAACATCGACTTCCGTTGTCGCTATCTCAACTCGGCGTCACCCATCGCCACCTCGCGTCATAAAACAACTTGGAACCACATGGACCATTACCGATTGGAACGAAAAGCTAAACATACAAACTCTCCGCTGAGAGTCGCACTTCAACACGCCGCCGTTGCATCATGGGAGCGGAATTTTTCATTGCAGATATGGTATCAATGTAATTTTTTGCCAAAACCTCCAGTAAATCCAGCATTTTCAAATTTAAAATGCTCTCAAGATATGACTGGTTGTTTCAGAATTCAACCAACGATCCGCTCAGAATAGGTGAAGTAAGCGTTAAAAAATGGATTGGCGATAATAATAATAATGTTAAGTCAAGTTCTAAACCTAAAACTCCTAATAATTATGTTAAGCCTACCCCTAAACCCATAACTAGTAATAAATATAAGCATAGACCTAAGCCTAAACCTAAGAATTAACCCAATCCTAAATACAACCCCAGACATAACCTCGACCCCAATTGGAGTCTTAAGCCAGGTCCATTACTATTTTCTTCAATCCCATATGCCTGCCCACTTTTCTTCTACGTAAGAACGACCCTGTGTCGCGCCCACAGCGCCAACGAGTTTCTTTAAATTTAGCCCCTACTTCCCACTCTCAAGTCTTAACATCTTCATTTTATTACCAGAATGTAAAAGGTCTACGCTTAAAAACCGGTACTGTTTTGTGCCAATCTCATGCTCTCCCTTTCAATATATATGCTCTGACTGAAACCAATATAATCCCTGACATAAAGAACCCTCGTTTAATGTTTTCTGCGACGATGAACTTATCCATCCTATGGGTGAGTCTCCTTGTCCTTTTATTGCAACAAAAATAACATAACCTCAATTGAGCCAATAACAGAGGTATCAGTCTCCTCAACGGCGTGTACAAGATCCTATCTGCCGTATTGTGTGAGCGTCTAAAACCCTGCGTTAACAACCTGATTGGGCCCTATCAGTGTGGTTTCAGACCAGGAAAGTTCACAATCGATCAAATCTTCACACTTCGGCAAATCCTGGAAAAAACTCAAGACGTCCAAATCAATACCCACCATCTTTTCATCGATTTTAAGGCCGCATATGACATCATCTATAGAGACGAGCTATACAGAGCCATTTCTAGTTTTGGCATCCCTGCCTAACTCGTTCGCCTGGCAAAACCAATATGCTTTCAACAAGGAGGGACAAGCAACATCGACGAATTGGACAGAACGTCACAATCGACAGCTATAACTTTGAGGTAGTAAGGGACTTTGTCTACCTCGGCTCTGCTATCAATTCTGACAATAACACTTCGGCAGAAATAAAACGAAGAATAACTCTTGCTACAACGCCTATCACATTCACAAATGTAACAACAGAGTTTCGTGTAACCTAATTGGAGTCAAAGCATTAGAGCAACAATTTCTATATCTCAAACATTTTACATTTACAAACCATTTCTTCGTTTTGTATTCAATGTTATGGACTTTATACAAACCACTTATGTATGTATCTTCTTTTTTTTTTACAAAAAAAAAATCGTTTAATTCAACTTCAGTTTTTTATGTGGCTGTTAAAATCGGGAATTTTTTTGAGAAAAAGCTCGAATATTGTCTTCTAACAACTACACTTATCTATGCAGATCAGTACTGGAGAATGAAATACAATTTGTGTATACCCTATTATGATACCCTAACCTCCATCCTATGCAGCCCTTATAAATTGGGCGTGGCCGTATTGCATTTTGGCTGAACTAATAGGATAACATCAAACGTTAAAGGATGTTACATTTAAATTTCATCCACATCGTTTTTTTGATGACAACGAAAGATATAACGAATCGCGAAAACCCGAACTAAGAAATAACTTTAATAAATGAATCTGTATTCAGCATGGTCAGACAAGTAAAATTTAGTTGAAAATATTTCAAATACCATTTCACTGTTGTCTAGTGTAACCGGAACTTGTCGAACTCTGTGTTCGATAGAATTGATGTCTATATCGAAAAATTAAGTTTAGTAGTAAATAATGCAATAGATTTAACAGTTCCTAAATTCACCGAAAAAAATTCAATGGAATGCTATCTCACTCCTATGATTACGAGATTATTAAGGTACAAAAGCTTTCTTTTAACAAAAATAAATAATATTTACAGTAGTTTCAACTACATAAATAATACAGAGCGTATACGTTTGAAGGCTCTTCTAAACAACGTGGAAGAGTTGTTGAAGCAACAGTTTCGCAACTCTATTAACGATTTAAAAAAAAATAAAGTGCACGACGTACTTGCACCTTAATGCTATAAGTTTACAATCATATAAGCACTGAAATTCAAGTTTTTTTTTGTAAAAACGCCATCAAAAAAGTGGGCGTGGCCATATATGATGTTAAGATGAATTATAGAGATTTTCAAAGCCTATGAATTACATATGTATGGGTTAACAATTTTTTTTCGATTTCTCGTAAAATTTTTTAAAAAGCAAAATTTTTTAAAAGTATGCGTAGCAGTTCCAAAACTTGGTATGTCATATTTTTGCATCTATCATACAGATATTGATTTTAAACCCAATTACCGAAGAAATAGACCAGAAATAGCCAATTTCTAAAATTACCGTTATACGCATTTTTCGCGCAAAACGTTGTATGCCATCTAATAGCATATGCCCAAACTATCTCACATATGAAATTTTATGAAAGTCGTTAGAGCCGTTTTCGACAAAATTCATTTTTAGTGAAATCGGCCTTAAGTAAAGTACCCCTCATTTTAAGGTTGGAATGAAAAAGCCAATTTAGCCTCTAGGGATCATCCCACAGACCCCAGATATGAAGTTTGAAGCAAATCCGTCCAACCGTTTAGGCTGCAGTTGGATATACATACAGACAGACAGACGGAATTGGCGGACCCACTTTTTTGGACTTCTCCATTATAGTAATGTCAAGTTTGGTTAAAATCTCGAGTTCGAAATTTTTCACGAAACTAATACTTGCCCTATAGG
Source organism: Xylota sylvarum (assembly GCA_905220385.1). NCBI lineage: Eukaryota > Metazoa > Arthropoda > Insecta > Diptera > Syrphidae > Xylota > Xylota sylvarum. The sequence continues at coordinate 61,877,488 of LR999958.1, read as the reverse complement.
TATAGGTGCAAGTAAAAATTACTCGCAATTCAAAAACAAAATTCACAAAGTATAGTATACCTATGTTTCCAAAAATTAATCGAATATTTAGACCAAAGGGTAAAGTATCTATTCCTGCACTAAAAGCACCAGACAGTAATGTTGGCCGAATACTTTTACACAGTGCCGTGTTTTCTTAAGCGATTTTTTGAAGGACAGGGAAGGGACTATAACCTTTGCCGGCGATATTATTCTCTACTCTCACGGATCTAGGGTAAGGGCCATACAAGACAACCTCCAGGATAAATTTAATCAGTTACAAGCTTACTGTCATAATTGAAAGCTTAAAATTAATTTTAGCAAAAGTTGAAGTCAAGTTATCTTCTTTAGGACAGTCTTAAGTCAAGCTAACCGTGACCTAAGGACAAATTGGAGAAATTTTAGAATACATAACAGTATTAGTAATGATCCTGCGCAGTTGAGAAATTTAACAGGAGTGAAATACTTAGGCGTATGGCTTGCGTATGGCAAGGTCAGCATTCAAAGACTTAAAAAGACTATTTTACTCGGTACATCTTACCTCTGACGTGAAGATAATATGCTATTTAACTTTGATTTGATCAATTTTGACTTATGGCTGTCCTATATGGTTCAACGAAAGTCCTTCTTATATTGAAAAACTGCGGGTTTTTGAAAGAAAATGTTCCCGAGCATGTTTCGGTAAGTATAAGTCCGCTGAGAGTGATTTTTTACTTTTTATTTCAAACAAAAATATTTACGGCCAACTGGTACTGGTGTGGTACTATCTATGGTCATGGGAAAATTCTGGAACTGGTAAAAAACGAGATTAGGGAGTTGAATGTGCCGAAAGGTATCACAAAACTCTTATCGAGGATGGAACACTTTCGGAAAAGAAGTTTGGTGATATAATCATCTCTACAGATGGGTCCGTGATGGATGGCAGAGTTCTTTTTCTTCAGAAGAACTAGAACTAGCTTGTCATATTAGTCTGTGGAAATATACTTCAGTTTACCAAACCGAGATGACTGCTCTATTGTATGCGTTGCAGGGTCAGGCTTCGGGTAAAAATATTATTATGGCACTGGATAATCAATTAGTGGTTAGACGCACGGAGCAATATTATTAATATAAATAAATATATTATTATATTATTAATACATTATTGGCTTTGGAATATGTTCATAAACTCAATTAGTGCTCATCTCGAAATGAGATGACACTGCTCTGATTGAGAGGGCACGTAGGTAGTGATACCAACGAAAAGGCGGACCCTCTAGCAAAGGAAGAGTTAACCTCGGAGTTCTCTGGTCCGGAACCATTTGCTGCAATTGACAGAGGAATGGTAGAACACCTAATAAACAACTGGGCCGCGGTGGAACACCAGAGATGGTGGTCAACCGTAGAAGGTTGCAGGCAGGCGAAAATGGCTGTTAAAATGCCGACACCACTCATAGAGAAGTTCTAAGCTTGGGGCGAAGAGCACTGAAATGGATGGCAGCGGGTACAACAAACTATACTGCGCACAGCATGAAAATGTATCTTATCTTCCACTCTGACAAATGGGAATAAATTTGGTCATGCAAATATTTTATTTTTAAATGAAATTAGTGATGCCAAACGTGAAGGCATTATATTTCATTTACATTTTACTTTCGAATATTACATAACACTCAATAAGTGAATGAATGATTCTTAAGATTTTCGTGGTGTTAAAGTATGCTTAATATTCAATTTGAATAAAAAGATATTCCATTTTTATAATATGCGATTATTTTTCGCGATAAATGTGTATATTCCATTTGAGCTTAATTGATGTATTCCACTCTGGTCACTCTGGCTGTCACCGGTGAGTTCTCTAATATTGAAATTGAAGCTGTCAAAATGGGTAAATTAGTAAATGAGTGGAAACTAAGTATGTGCTGTCAATAAGAAGGGATGCATAATATCGACGAATTGGACAGAACGTTAGAATCGACAGCTATAACTTTGAGGTAGTAAGGGATTTTGTTTACTTTGGCCCTGCTATGAGTTCTAACGGATGAAGATATCCTTGGTCATTTCGAGAGTTCTTCGTGTCGGTATGTATGGTATACAGTTTTGGGATTGGACCCAGAAAAACGTTTTACAAATGATACAAACCTTCCAAAATAAGATACTAAGACTTAGCGTCGATGCCTTTTGCAAATATAATTCTCAGTTATAATTATAGGAAGTTTTTTTTTTTTTTTAGTACGAGTATATCCTTTCCATTAAATATTTCATATTTTCCATAATACCATTACCTGTAGCCACTTATAGATAAAACCAAAGACCAATGGTTGATTTATTTATATCCATTTACCTATGCATTTCAATAAAATCATTAAAAATCAAAAAGCAGATTTGCAGCGCAAAGGCTCAATAAGCCAATGTATTTAATTTAAGAAATCATAACATGGATTTATAATACCAACTGAAACTTATGATTTTTCAACACTTATTGTCACGCAGTACTCGTAAACGCAAATAACAACTTCGTTACCATTTTGAGTAATGTCGAGTATGTCCTTAGAATAAACCACATCCTAAGGGGAATAAAAAAATTTTTGAAATAAAAAGAGATAATGAAAGTAAGTCAAATTTACCGTCAAAAGGATAACTACAAGTAGAGCAAACCAAATATAGTTCATTACTGGTATTTTTTTAGTTATTGCTTGATGAATGTTAAATTCAATTTAGTCAAGAGATTTCGCGTTCTTCTTTATATATGCGGCTGAGTTAAAAATCGAATGACTTACACCCACAAGTTTTGAATTTGGCAATTACTGTAACTAAATACCCACCGCGGATAATTTGCTTGTTATACAGAAAATAGTTAGAAATTCGTTCTAGCGTTAATAAGTAAATTAGCGACGATGAATTGATTATAGTTGCATTTTGATTGTATAACTATGGAGAAAAAATTGCAATTATATCCGGTAGTTACGATCGTACGACAAAGTCCTTGGGTAAGGTGACATTACGTCTTACATTATTTTAGATGACAAACCACACTTGTTACTATCGGCTCTCGTCTTGTTCTATACTTAATTACTTACTTAGGTGGCGCTACTGTTCGGGGTGATCCTGGGCCTCCACTAACAAACCTCTCTAGTTAACCCCGTCTTTAGCTAACTGCCTTAAGTTCCGCACTCCAAGTAGCTTGAGGTTCCCTTCTAATTGCGCGCGCCACCTAAGACGAAGCTTACCTCTACTGCGTTGTCCCTTCGAAGACACTACGGGCCGGAGCATTTCCGTTGAACTGCTCTACATGTTCTAGGCATCTTTCAATTTTGACTAGGTCGACTTCGCTGTACAGTTCGTATAGTTCGTCAGTGAATCTCCTACTCCAAAACCCGCCGACACAAACTGGACCGAAAGTTTTGCAAAGAATATTTCTCTCAAAGCGACCGAGGATTTCTTCATCCGCTTAAGATAGAGTCCAAGCTTCAGCTTCATAAAGGAGGACTGGGATAATCAAGGTCTTACACAGAGGCTCCTTAGTTCTTCGGGATAGGGCTCTACTCAATTGCCTTCTCAGCCCAAAGAAACAGCAATTGGTAAGGGTTATTTTCGTTTAAAATTTGCTGAGATGATATTGTCAGAGTTTATTTCAGAGCCAAGGTGGACAAAGTCCTTTACTACCTCAAAGTTATAGCTGTCGATTGTGACGTTCTTTCCAATTCGTCGATGATGTGTGTTACTTCTTGTTGACAGCATATACTTAGGTTTGCCCTCGTTTACCGCTAAATCCATTTTGGCAGCATCCGTTTCAATACTAGCGCACTAGTAACAGACCGCTGACTTCTACCAATTTTGTCAATATCGTCGGTGTACACTAGTAGTTGCACAGATTTTTGAAAGATTGTGCCTCCTGCATTGACTTGTGAGTTTTAAACAATTCTTTCAAGTATGATGTTAAAAAAATCACTTGACAGCGCATTACCTTGTCCTGGTAATCCAAAATTGCAATTTTGACATTAATGGTCTCGGCGAGATCGTTACCGACCTTGTTGGAGCAGCGAGAATTCTCCAAAGTCATTCTGCACAATCTGACGAAACATGGCTCAGTATAGCTTGTCTCTATATAGGTATGTATGCTGTCATATGCGGCCTTAAAATAGATGAAAAGATGGTGGGTATCGATTTGGACTTCTTGAGTTTTATCCAGGATCTGCCGAAGTGTGAAGATTTGATTGACTGTGAACTTTCCTGGTCTGAAACCAAACTGATAGAGTCCAATCAGGTTGTTGACGAAGGGTTTCAGATTGAGGGAGTCACATTTCTTGTGACTCGGGCAAACGATGCTGAGGTTTCATTCATCAGGCATAAACTAGTCTGACTAAATTTTAGAGATCAGTTGGTCTCTACCAAGTCATCTCCAGTTACTTTGAACAACTCAGCCTGTATGCCATCAGGTCCAGCAGTATTTTTGACTTTAAACTTGGATATTGCTATCCTTACTTCGCTTTGATCAGGTGGACGGGTATTGTGACTATCATCGTCTATGTTGAATGGTTGATTCTGTCTGACAGCGCGGTGTTGGTCTTCTTTGCCGTTATACAGTCTGCAGAGGACATTTTTCCAGATATGTCATCACTGTTAATATCGGTACTTCCCTAGACTGTACAATGTGCTTAGCGTTACATCCGAGGTTAAGTACAGCTTCTTCGATATGTGCAATAGCAGGTTATTCGTAGGGATTGCTCAGCATGTACTATCTTGATCCTAACTTTAACTTGGCTGCGAAGTTGTCTCGCCCATTATATCGATGTAAAATTGAAAAACAAATACATATTTTAAGATGGGGCTTCGAGGGGGCTTCAATTTACCTACTACTACCTTTTCTAAAATATGTTTTTAATTTTTTTAACCCAGGATCAACATCTTAGACGAAAATGATTCTGCACCAGAGGTTACGCTTCCGACTGGATGTGTGTTAATAACAGAATATCATGATTTAAATGAGGTTATAACCACCATCCGCGGTAAGGACGCAGATGATCCTAACTTACCAAACGGACGTTTGGAGATGAAAATAACGAAAGGAAACTCTGAAGGTAACTTCACGCTGCCATACAACGTCTGTTGAACCATCTATGTATGTATGGAAGTATATATTTCAAATAATTTTTCAGAACTCTTTGAACTTCGACAAACTGATCCGTGGACAGCTCATCTTCTTGCAAGGACTTCTCTAAAAAACAGATATGGTAATTTCTCCCTGGTCATTACGATCCGAGACTTGGGAATGCCACCAAATATAGTCAAAAAAACGCTAGACGTGTGTATATCCGATTTTAATGATCATGCACCGATATTTGTGTCGCCAGTCCACAACACAACCTTGCGAATACCGGAGGTAAGATGAAATATAACACAAGGTGGGCTTAAATTGTATCCATTCGATGTTTCAGAATACAACTGTTGACGCTATGATTATGCAAGTGCAAGCTACGGATGATGATGTCGGCTTAAATGCTTTGGTGCGTTACCGTCTTAAGCCTGATCCGATGGGAAGTTATAAAACCTTTGAAATCGACCCAGATAGTGGATCGATATATCTAAGGAGTGCTCTTGATAGAGAGAAACAACGGCTTTATGAGGTCTTTATAGAATCTAACCGGCTTTTGAAGAAAAAAAAATTACAGAAATGTCTTGAATATATTTTCAGGTTCGTATTGAAGCCTATGATCAGGGTGTGCCAACATCCTTAAGCACAGATCTTGATCTTACAATTTACGTAAGAAATGTCAACGATTATGAACCACAGTTTTTAGTCGATCAAATTGTTGTCAACTTTACAGGTAAGTCAAGTCCATAGATAGTTCATAGTTGGAGGAGGAGTAACTTTCTTATTTCATAGAACACACTTAACCTGGCTCACAAACGGTCAAACTTCCCGATACAATAGACAAAGATGAAGTCGACGACTTAGATGATCCGCCTAGTTCTGTGTGCTACTTCATTATACAAGGCAACGAAGAGGGTTATTTTTCCCTCCATCCAGAGACTCACATTTTAACACTTGACAAGGAACTAGATCGAGAATTGAAAGCCAATCATACCCTCTACATTCAGGCAACGGAAAACTGTGTTGAAACTTCATTCGGGCCAACTGAATCAAAAGCTACAAATCGCCGCAGCGATTCACCTCACATAATGCCACTGGCAGGTCGTGCAAATAAAGAGGATCAACACTCAAAAACCCAACAAAGTGCTGAATTTACATCCGATGAAAATGAGCCGTTTTCAGCAGTCGAAGATCCTTTGTCCGATAGTACTGTTGTGCGTGTGCTGGTTCGTGTCTTGGATATTAATGACAATCCACCGAAATTTAGATCGAGAATATTCACCGGTGGATTTACGACCACAGCTGACTTCGGAACGAAGTTCATGAAAGTCGATGCTAATGATCCCGATGATGGGAAAAATGCTATCATTTCGTACTACCAAGTGGGTGAGATAAGGCAGACTCTCTCCGAGGGTTTGGAGAATGTTGAAAAGTTTCCATTTTTGGTCGATCGTGAGACTGGTGATGTTCAACTGAACTTCGACCCACAAAAGGGTATGAAGGGTTACTTTGATTTTATGGTTGTAGCCAACGATACAGATGGTCTAAAGGATTCAGCGCATGTTTTTATTTATCTGCTGAGGGAGGATCAGAAGGTCAGATTTGTGTTCAGACTGCAGCCGTCGGAACTGAGGGAGAAGATACATAAATTTAAAGAGTAAGTACAGTTTATATTCCATGCGTTGTATATTCTGTTGCTGTCTTTAGCTTACTTTCACTGTTACCTCTGACATTCCATTCTCCGGAATTTCTACATTATTGTTGCTGACAACTGTATCCCAGATCTCCATCAATGGTGTCGTTTCTTTCACTAAACCATATGGTATAGTCCACGGGAGTGGGAAAATGTGGTCGGCATCTTTCTGTTCTTCTCTATAGTAAGGATAGGGACCCAATGTTGAAAGTTCCATCGTAAAAAGATGAAATTCTGCTGCCACTTCGTAAGGCTTTGATCCCAGCAATGACGGGACGAATTTAGTATACTTAATCTATACCACAGTTAGTTTTCCTCGCATGTAATTTGACTTTAAGTGCATTGGCCCAAATTGGCACTGACTACAGCATAATTGATTGCGTGACTCTTGAAAACAGCAATCTATTACTTTACCAAGGCGTTTTTGGTGTTATTTTAATAAGCTGGTTTATCCCACGCTGCCTGCAGATGTTCTCCACAAGTCAGTCTCGTAAGAATCATCCTTGCAAAGCAATGTCGTGATTGTTTAGTGTGACTGTTTTTTATGTTTTTCTGCTGCTAATCAATAAAATTTCTCTTGTGTTCTACTGGATCCAGACAGACTGATCCAATAGCTAATCCTGCTGTTTCATCTTAAAATGTTGCTATTCCGTCCGCATGGTTCATTGTTTTCGCTTCTCTGAGGAAAGGCTTCTTCCAAACTGCAAGTATTACGTTCCACACAGCACCAAGCCTTGTGATACTCTGCTCTTTATTTCCGGAGTGATTCTAGTATGCCATTCCAATTTGCAGATTATAATTTATTTTCCTTCCTTCCATCTGTTTCAATTTATGGTGGTCCTTGGCTTGATGGCATCCCCTGTTGAGGGTGCTTTCCGAAAATCCTATTCATTTCGTCTTTTGCTTTTCGTCCATATGATGCATCCTAATACATATTTGTTCCATGTTGTCAATAATACTCAGTTATGGGTAGCTGTACCTCCTCACAGTAATCTAGCTATCATGAATGCTACTCGATCATTGATCTCCTCAGTTTTATTCTAGAAGCCATCGACTACACCCCGCCGACCCTGTTATTCGACCAAAAATTCTCCTCTCACTGTACCTACTCCCTCTCCTGAGGACAATTCAGTCCGCTTCAAGACTGACGAGGGTATTCTCCGACAAGCTCCAACAAACTTGAGCAAATCTTTCCGCCTCCCAGATAATGCAGCGTTTTTCAGGTGGATATCATGGCGATCAAGCCCTGTCCTGACTGAAATGTAATGCAATATCATTTTGCAATAAGTATTTCCAAGTGGCAATCAAGTCCCTGGCATCGTGCTCCTTCACTTCAAATACAACTTTAATGTATCTTTTTCTTCTGGAGATGACTCAGCAGTTCAAAATTCACCTTTGCTGGTTGCCAGGCCATAGAGACATTACAGAAAATTGCAAGGCTGACGAGCTCACCTTTAACTCTTACTAAAGCTGGTCGCTTTAAGTAAAACCATTTGAGATGGGAGATTCTCTCTAATTGCATCATTTCGAAACAGATCTGGCCTAGATTTGATCTGAAACATAGTGCCGATTTGGTTCTGTTGAAGCGATCACAAATCAGTCACGTTATCGATGTTCTTACTGGACACTGTCTGTCAACATGCCAAAATACTGGGCTCATTTTTTACATGACTCCTGGTGTAGCGATGAGGAAGAGGAAGAAACCATTCTCTCAGCTCCCTGTGGCGAACTGCAGCAGGCTCTCCGAAGGGAGCGGAAAGCGCGCCATTAACGTACATACAAGTCAGGGCGAACCATCGTCAGTTGATAAGTAACTGCCATCGTAAACGGGTTGATATGAGACCTTGTTAAGTTGTAAAATAGAAATATACACGCGTAATTGGAAAGCTATTCTGTTGTGTTTCTATTAAGCTACGTGTGCGTATAACCGGGTAGTACAGTCCCGAAAAAGACGTCTCATCTAGAAGCTCCCTTCTTTGACAACCTATGCGAACTGGCGTCATTAGGCGTCACGTCTTCGTTTTATCCCGCAGTACAACGCCCTAAACACTTGAGCCACGGATGACGGCACCCACCGTAAATCAAAAGAAAAGAAAAGCCTTGTTAGAGTTCTCTGCTGCTCATAATTGGGTAAAATGGTTTCATATTTCAAGTTCAGGCATTGTACTGGTTTCCAAAAAGTTAACTTTTCATTTTCATCTTTTTTTTCTCTACTCCCTTCCGTTTAAAGGTCTCCATAGAGCCATCGAGGTTAAATTTATTATATATAACTTCAATTCGGTTCTGGTGGGCTGCGGTGACTGCTAAACCATCCATTATTATATTTGAATACAAGTTCTTCTAACGTAGGGCTTCGCTTACACCTTCCATGACTCAATTTCAGGTGCAGCTGTGATGCTTAAAAGCCATTGAACTTACTTATATTTCTTTAAATTCATCGCAACAAAACATTTCATTGTATTATACTATGCTATGCACTTTGTTCAAAAATTAAATCCCTGTTTAATTTTTTTTAGCACGTTAAGTAACGTCACCAATGCGATTGTCAACATTGATGAATTCAAAGTGCATGAAAACAAGGACGGCTCTGTGGACAAGACCAAAACCGATCTATACATGCATCTAGTTGAGAGAGAAGACAATTCCATTTATGAAGTAGCCGAGGTTCTTCGATTAATCGACCAACGTATCGAAAGTCTTGATGGTCTTTTTAAGGAGTTCAATGTTCTGGATACACAACCTGCTGAAGCACAGCTTCTTATTGCTGGGCAAACGAAAGCTCCAATGTTCATTTGGTTGGTGTTTTCGAATTTGTTCCTTGCCACTTTGCTGGTGGTTACCTTGGGTCTTTGTGCGTCCCAACGAAACGGTTACAGGCGACAATTGAGGGCAGCTAAAGTTAACATTTTTCGTAAGTTTTTCCAAGTAATACGCGAAAGGAGGGAAATATAACTTTAAGTTTTTCTTTACAGATCGATCATCCATGTCAGACATTCGAAATGGACCAGAACCACCAAGTTCCACAGTACCGAATACCAACAAACACAGTGTAGAAGGCTCCAATCCAATTTGGCTAAAGGGTTATGAGAATGAGTGGTTTAAGAATGACGATAATTTGAGGTAAGTTTACTTTTCAAGTTTGTTAAGCAGATGATATTACTTACATTTTCTGTACGATTCCAGCCAAGGAGGACAGGACTCACTGGATGATAACTTTTTATCGACAGAACGGCAGAATTCTTTTAAGCAAAACTCCAAAATTTTCGAACAAACAAACGATTTGAATCGACATTTCAATGTCTATCAACAGATTGATAAATTAACGAATAATGCTCATATATTGGTTAAGAAACTAGAGACAACTGAATTATAGTAGATAAAGCTTAAGTTTAGTTTTAGTTGACCACAGTTGGATAAGTATGTGTAAATAGCTAATTTGTGTAAATTTTACTTTTGTACCATAGAAGCTGTAGTTATTTATTTCAACGAATATAAAATCTAGGATTTTATAATATATTTTTTTTACTGATTAAGGAATAAAATTTAATTATTTAATTATTACTTTTATTGTTGATGGCGGATTTCAGTTCCGGTCATTAAAGATAATTTAGCTTCGACTTTAGGGAACACCATTGCCACTCTCGGTCCTTGGGCTATAATCTTTTGACCATCGTTCTAGCTTGAATTATAAAATGGCCGTTCCTTGTGTATTTTGGCTGCTACTAGAATTACGTATTTAAATTTCATGACGATAGTGGTAACAAAGTCCGTTATGAAACTAAGAGCACACATCAATTTTTGGTTTTGGACGATAATCAAAAATAATTGGTTTTATTAGATACCACACAACGACCCATCAATCAATCAATCCCGTCATGCATACGGGTCATGTAAATACAGTACTACCTCGATAATGTGAACCTCGAAAATGTGAATTATCCAAAAATGTGAACCAGAAAAAGTTTGCATTGCATACTCTTAAATGTAAACTCAAAACCAATTCAAGATACTCGAATATGTGAACTTGTTTTTCTTCACGAGAAAAATCAACCCCATTTGGTTTGACTGAAATTATTGACTAGAAATTATTCATTTGGGATTTCTGAGGGAATGCGGAATCTAGCAATGAAAAAGAAAACTGTCAGCTCCTCCGAAATGTCCCAAATGGAAACTGCTTCATTTCAATGGCTAAAAAACAACTTTAAAAAAACCTACACATTTCAACTGATTTACTGAGAGAAGAATGAAACTTTTTTCAATGAGACATTTAAGGAGGCGGCATATTTTAAAGTCAACAACGGATGGATTCTAAAACTTTGCAGTATGCGGTAAAAAAATGTCTGCGAATCAGAAAGACATTCATTCATGTTTATAGGTCATCGATCGAACTACAGGGTCAGTACACAACGAAGTATACTTGCTGAACTTCAAACTACTTCCGGTGCATTGCTTCCTCATCCACAACATCGACTTCCGTTGTCGCTATCTCAACTCGGCGTCACCCATCGCCACCTCGCGTCATAAAACAACTTGGAACCACATGGACCATTACCGATTGGAACGAAAAGCTAAACATACAAACTCTCCGCTGAGAGTCGCACTTCAACACGCCGCCGTTGCATCATGGGAGCGGAATTTTTCATTGCAGATATGGTATCAATGTAATTTTTTGCCAAAACCTCCAGTAAATCCAGCATTTTCAAATTTAAAATGCTCTCAAGATATGACTGGTTGTTTCAGAATTCAACCAACGATCCGCTCAGAATAGGTGAAGTAAGCGTTAATAAATGGATTGGCGATAATAATAATAATGTTAAGTCAAGTTCTAAACCTAAAACTCCTAATAATTATGTTAAGCCTACCCCTAAACCCATAACTAGTAATAAATATAAGCATAGACCTAAGCCTAAACCTAAGAATTAACCCAATCCTAAATACAACCCCAGACATAACCTCGACCCCAATTGGAGTCTTAAGCCAGGTCCATTACTATTTTCTTCAATCCCATATGCCTGCCCACTTTTCTTCTACGTAAGAACGACCCTGTGTCGCGCCCACAGCGCCAACGAGTTTCTTTAAATTTAGCCCCTACTTCCCACTCTCAAGTCTTAACATCTTCATTTTATTACCAGAATGTAAAAGGTCTACGCTTAAAAACCGGTACTGTTTTGTGCCAATCTCATGCTCTCCCTTTCAATATATATGCTCTGACTGAAACCAATATAATCCCTGACATAAAGAACCCTCGTTTAATGTTTTCTGCGACGATGAACTTATCCATCCTATGGGTGAGTCTCCTTGTCCTTTTATTGCAACAAAAATAACATAACCTCAATTGAGCCAATAACAGAGGTATCAGTCTCCTCAACGGCGTGTACAAGATCCTATCTGCCGTATTGTGTGAGCGTCTAAAACCCTGCGTTAACAACCTGATTGGGCCCTATCAGTGTGGTTTCAGACCAGGAAAGTTCACAATCGATCAAATCTTCACACTTCGGCAAATCCTGGAAAAAACTCAAGACGTCCAAATCAATACCCACCATCTTTTCATCGATTTTAAGGCCGCATATGACATCATCTATAGAGACGAGCTATACAGAGCCATTTCTAGTTTTGGCATCCCTGCCTAACTCGTTCGCCTGGCAAAACCAATATGCTTTCAACAAGGAGGGACAAGCAACATCGACGAATTGGACAGAACGTCACAATCGACAGCTATAACTTTGAGGTAGTAAGGGACTTTGTCTACCTCGGCTCTGCTTTCAATTCTGACAATAACACTTCGGCAGAAATAAAACGAAGAATAACTCTTGCTACAACGCCTATCACATTCACAAATGTAACAACAGAGTTTCGTGTAACCTAATTGGAGTCAAAGCATTAGAGCAACAATTTCTATATCTCAAACATTTTACATTTACAAACCATTTCTTCGTTTTGTATTCAATGTTATGGACTTTATACAAACCACTTATGTATGTATCTTCTTTTTTTTTTACAAAAAAAAAATCGTTTAATTCAACTTCAGTTTTTTATGTGGCTGTTAAAATCGGGAATTTTTTTGAGAAAAAGCTCGAATATTGTCTTCTAACAACTACACTTATCTATGCAGATCAGTACTGGAGAATGAAATACAATTTGTGTATACCCTATTATGATACCCTAACCTCCATCCTATGCAGCCCTTATAAATTGGGCGTGGCCGTATTGCATTTTGGCTGAACTAATAGGATAACATCAAACGTTAAAGGATGTTACATTTAAATTTCATCCACATCGTTTTTTTGATGACAACGAAAGATATAACGAATCGCGAAAACCCGAACTAAGAAATAACTTTAATAAATGAATCTGTATTCAGCATGGTCAGACAAGTAAAATTTAGTTGAAAATATTTCAAATACCATTTCACTGTTGTCTAGTGTAACCGGAACTTGTCGAACTCTGTGTTCGAATTAGAATTGATGTCTATATCGAAAAATTAAGTTTAGTAGTAAATAATGCAATAGATTTAACAGTTCCTAAATTCACCGAAAAAAATTCAATGGAATGCTATCTCACTCCTATGATTACGAGATTATTAAGGTACAAAAGCTTTCTTTTAACAAAAATAAATAATATTTACAGTAGTTTCAACTACGTAAATAATACAGAGCGTATACGATTGAAGGCTCTTCTAAACAACGTGGAAGAGTTGTTGAAGCAACAGTTTCGCAACTCTATTAACGATTTAAAAAAAAATAAAGTGCACGACGTACTTGCACCTTAATGCTATAAGTTTACAATCATATAAGCACTGAAATTCAAGTTTTTTTTTGTAAAAACGCCATCAAAAAAATGGGCGTGGCCATATATGATGTTAAGATGAATTATAGAGATTTTCAAAGTCTATGAATTACATATGTATGGGTTAACAATTTTTTTCGATTTCTCGTAAAATTTTTTAAAAAGCAAAATTTTTTAAAAGTATGCGTAGCAGTTCCAAAACTTGGTATGTCATATTTTTGCATCTATCATACAGATATTGATTTTAAACCCAATTACCGAAGAAATAGCCAATTTCTAAAATTACCGTTATACGCATTTTTCGCGCAAAACGTTGTATGCCATCTAATAGCATATGCCCAAACTATCTCACATATGAAATTTTATGAAAATCGTTAGAGCCGTTTTCGACAAAATTCATTTTTAGTGAAATCGGCCTTAAGTAAAGTACCCCTCATTTTAAGGTTGACCGATCCCAGATATGAAGTTTGAAGCAAATCCGTCCAACCGTTTAGGCTGCAGTTGGATATATGTACATACAGACAGCCAGACAGACGGAATTGGCGGACCCACTTTTTTGGACTTCTCCATTATAGTAATGTCAAGTTTGGTTAAAATCTCGAGTTCGAAATTTTTCACGAAACTAATACTTGCCCTATAGGTATAGGTGCAAGTAAAAATTACTCGCAATTCAAAAACAAAATTCACAAAGTATAGTATACCTATGTTTCCAAAAATATTTAGACCAAAGGGTAAAGTATCTATTCCTGCACTAAAAGCACCAGACAGTAATGTTGGCCGAATACTTTTACACAGTGCCGTGTTTTCTTAAGCGATTTTTTGAAGGACAGGGAAGGGACTATAACCTTTGCCGGCGATATTATTCTCTACTCTCACGGATCTAGGGTAAGGGCCATACAAGACAATCTCCAGGATAAATTTAATCAGTTACAAGCTTACTGTCATAATTGAAAGCTTAAAATTAATTTTAGCAAAAGTTGAAGTCAAGTTATCTTCTTTAGGACAGTCTTAAGTCAAGCTAACCGTGACCTAAGGACAAATTGGAGAAATTTTAGAATACATAACAGTATTAGTAATGATCCTGCGCAGTTGAGAAATTTAACAGGAGTGAAATACTTAGGCGTATGGCTTGCGTATGGCAAGGTCAGCATTCAAAGACTTAAAAAGACTATTTTACTCGGCACATCTTACCTCTGACGTGAAGATAATATGCTATTTAACTTTGATTTGATCAATTTTGACTTATGGCTGTCCTATATGGTTCAACGAAAGTCCTTCTTATATTGAAAAACTGCGGGTTTTTGAAAGAAAATGTTCCCGAGCATGTTTCGGTAAGTATAAGTCCGCTGAGAGTGATTTTTTACTTTTTATTTCAAACAAAAATATTTACGGCCAACTGGTACTGGTGTGGTACTATCTATGGTCATGGGAAAATTCTGGAACTGGTAAAAAACGAGATTAGGGAGTTGAATGTGCCGAAAGGTATCACAAAACTCTTATCGAGGATAGAACACTTTCGGAAAAGAAGTTTGGTGATATAATCATCTCTACAGATGGGTCCGTGATGGATGGCAGAGTTCTTTTTCTTCAGAAGAACTAGAACTAGCTTGTCATATTAGTCTGTGGAAATATACTTCAGTTTACCAAGCCGAGATGACTGCTCTATTGTATGCGTTGCAGGGTCAGGCTTCGGGTAAAAATATTATTATGGCACTGGATAATCAATTAGTGGTTAGACGCACGGAGCAATATTATTAATATAAATAAATATATTATTATATTATTAATACATTATTGGCTTTGGAATATGTTCATAAACTCAATTAGTGCTCATCTCGAAATGAGATGACACTGCTCTGATTGAGAGGGCACGTAGGTAGTGATACCAACGAAAAGGCGGACCCTCTAGCAAAGGAAGGGTTAACCTCGGAGTTCTCTGGTCCGGAACCATTTGCTGCAATTGACAGAGGAATGGTAGAACACCTAATAAACAACTGGGCCGCGGTGGAACACCAGAGATGGTGGTCAACCGTAGAAGGTTGCAGGCAGGCGAAAATGGCTGTTAAAATGCCGACACCACTCATAGAGAAGTTCTAAGCTTGGGGCGAAGAGCACTGAAATGGATGGCAGCGGGTACAACAAACTATACTGCGCACAGCATGAAAATGTATCTTATCTTCCACTCTGACAAATGGGAATAAATTTGGTCATGCAAATATTTTATTTTTAAATTAAATTAGTGATGCCAAACGTGAAGGCATTATATTTCATTTACATTTTACTTTCGAATATTACATAACACTCAATAAGTGAATGAATGATTCTTAAGATTTTCGTGGTGTTAAAGTATGCTTAATATTCAATTTGAATAAAAAGATATTCCATTTTTATAATATGCGATTATTTTTCGCGATAAATGTGTATATTCCATTTGAGCTTAATTGATGTATTCCACTCTGGTCACTCTGGCTGTCACCGGTGAGTTCTCTAATATTGAAATAGAAGCTGTCAAAATGGGTAAATTAGTAAATGAGTGGAAACTAAGTATGTGCTGTCAATAAGAAGGGATGCATAATATCAACGAATTGGACAGAACGTTAGAATCGACAGCTATAACTTTGAGGTAGTAAGGGATTTTGTTTACTTTGGCCCTGCTATGAGTTCTAACGGATGAAGATATCCTTGGTCATTTCGAGAGTTCTTCGTGTCGGTATGTATGGTATACAGTTTTGGGATTGGACCCAGAAAAACGTTTTACAAATGATACAAACCTTCCAAAATAAGATACTAAGACTTAGCGTCGATGCCTTTTGCAAATATAATTCTCAGTTATAATTATAGGAAGTTTTTTTTTTTTTTAGTACGAGTATATCCTTTCCATTAAATATTTCATATTTTCCATAATACCATTACCTGTAGCCACTTATAGATATCCATTTACCTATGCATTTCAATAAAATCATTAAAAATCAAAAAGCAGATTTGCAGCGCAAAGTCTCAATAAACCAATGTATTTAATTTAAGAAATCATAACATGGATTTATAATACCAACTGAAACTTATGATTTTTCAACACTTATTGTCACGCAGTACTCGTAAACGCAAATAACAACTTCGTTACCATTTTGAGTAATGTCGAGTATGTCCTTAGAATAAACCACATCCTAAGGGGAATAAAAAAATTTTTGAAATAAAAAGAGATAATGAAAGTAAGTCAAATTTACCGTCAAAAGGATAACTACAAGTAGAGCAAACCAAATATAGTTCATTACTGGTATTTTTTTAGTTATTGCTTGATGAATGTTAAATTCAATTTAGTCAAGAGATTTCGCGTTCTTCTTTATATATGCGGCTGAGTTAAAAATCGAATGACTTACACCCACAAGTTTTGAATTTGGCAATTACTGTAACTAAATACCCACCGCGGATAATTTGCTTGTTATACAGAAAATAGTTAGAAATTCGTCCTAGCGTTAATAAGTAAATTAGCGACGATGAATTGGTTATAGTTGCATTTTGATTGTATAACTATGGAGAAAAAATTGCAATTATATCCGGTAGTTACGATCGTACGACAAAGTCCTTGGGTAAGGTGACATTGCGTCTTACATTATTTTAGATAACAAACCACACTTGTTACTATCGGCTCTCGTCTTGTTCTATACTTAATTACTTACTTAGGTGGCGCTACTGTTCGGGGTGATCCTGGGCCTCCACTAACAAACCTCTCTAGTTAACCCGGTCTTTAGCTAACTGCCTTAAGTTCCGCGCTCCAAGTAGCTTGAGGTTCCCTTCTAATTGCGCGCGCCACCTAAGACGAAGCTTACCTCTACTGCGTTGTCCCTTCGAAGACACTACGGGCCGGAGCATTTCCGTTGAACTGCTCTACATGTTCTAGGCATCTTTCAATTTTGACTAGGTCGACTTCGCTGTACAGTTCGTATAGTTCGTCAGTGAATCTCCTACTCCAAAGCCCGCCGACACAAACTGGACCGAAAGTTTTGCAAAGAATATTTCTCTCAAAGCGACCGAGGATTTCTTCATCCGCTTAAGATAGAGTCCAAGCTTCAGCTTCATAAAGGAGGACTGGGATAATCAAGGTCTTACACAGAGGCTCCTTAGTTCTTCGGGATAGGGCTCTACTCAATTGCCTTCTCAGCCCAAAGAAACAGCAATTGGTAAGGGTTATTTTCGTTTAAAATTTGCTGAGATGATATTGTCAGAGTTTATTTCAGAGCCAAGGTGGACAAAGTCCTTTACTACCTCAAAGTTATAGCTGTCGATTGTGACGTTCTTTCCAATTCGTCGATGATGTGTGTTACTTCTTGTTGACAGCATATACTTAGGTTTGCCCTCGTTGACCGCTAAATCCATTTTGGCAGCATCCGTTTCAATACTAGCGCACTAGTAACAGCCCGCTGACTTCTACCAATTTTGTCAATATCGTCGGTGTACACTAGTAGTTGCACAGATTTTTGAAAGATTGTGCCTCCTGCATTGACTTGTGAGTTTTGAACAATTCTTTCAAGTATGATGTTAAAAAAATCACTTGACAGCGCATTACCTTTTCCTGGTAATCCAAAATTGCAATTTTGACATTAATGGTCTCGGCGAGATCGTTACCGACCTTGTTGGAGCAGCGAGAATTCTCCAAAGTCATTCTGCACAATCTGACGAAACATGGCTCAGTATAGCTTGTCTCTATATAGGTATGTATGCTGTCATATGCGGCCTTAAAATAGATGAAAAGATGGTGGGTATCGATTTGGACTTCTTGAGTTTTATCCAGGATCTGCCGAAGTGTGAAGATTTGATTGACTGTGAACTTTCCTGGTCTGAAACCAAACTGATAGAGTCCAATCAGGTTGTTGACGAAGGGTTTCAGATTGAGGGAGTCACATTTCTTGTGACTCGGGCAAACGATGCTGAGGTTTCATTCATCAGGCATAAACTAGTCTGACTAAATTTTAGAGATCAGTTGGTCTCTACCAAGTCATCTCCAGTTACTTTGAACAACTCAGCCTGTATGCCATCAGGTCCAGCAGTATTTTTGACTTTAAACTTGGATATTGCTATCCTTACTTCGCTTTGATCAGGTGGACGGGTATTGTGACTATCATCGTCTATGTTGAATGGTTGATTCTGTCTGACAGCGCGGTGTTGGTCTTCTTTGCCGTTATACAGTCTGCAGAGGACATTTTTCCAGATATGTCATCACTGTTAATATCGGTACTTCCCTAGACTGTACAATGTGCTTAGCGTTACATCCGAGGATTAGTACAGCTTCTTCGATATGTGCAATAGCAGGTTATTCGTAGGGATTGCTCAGCATGTACTATCTTCATCCTAACTTTAACTTGGCTGCGAAGTTGTCTCGCCCATTATATCGATGTAAAATTGAAAAACAAATACATATTTTAAGATGGGGCTTCGAGGGGGCTTCAATTTACCTACTACTACCTTTTCTAAGATATGTTTTTAATTTTTTTAACCCAGGATCAACATCTTAGACGAAAATGATTCTGCACCAGAGGTTACGCTTCCGACTGGATGTGTGTTAATAACAGAATATCATGATTTAAATGAGGTTATAACCACCATCCGCGGTAAGGACGCAGATGATCCTAACTTACCAAACGGACGTTTGGAGATGAAAATAACGAAAGGAAACTCTGAAGGTAACTTCACGCTGCCATACAACGTCTGTTGAACCATCTATGTATGTATGGAAGTATATATTTCAAATAATTTTTCAGGACTCTTTGAACTTCGACAAACTGATCCGTGGACAGCTCATCTTCTTGCAAGGACTTCTCTAAAAAACAGATATGGTAATTTCTCCCTGGTCATTACGATCCGAGACTTGGGAATGCCACCAAATATAGTCAAAAAAACGCTAGACGTGTGTATATCCGATTTTAATGATCATGCACTGATATTTGTGTCGCCAGTCCACAACACAACCTTGCGAATACCGGAGGTAAGATGAAATATAACACAAGGTGGGCTTAAATTGTATCCATTCGATGTTTCAGAATACAACTGTTGACGCTATGATTATGCAAGTGCAAGCTACGGATGATGATGTCGGCTTAAATGCTTTGGTGCGTTACCGTCTTAAGCCTGATCCGATGGGAAGTTATAAAACCTTTGAAATCGACCCAGATAGTGGATCGATATATCTAAGGAGTGCTCTTGATAGAGAGAAACAACGGCTTTATGAGGTCTTTATAGAATCCAACCGGCTTTTGAAGAAAAAAAAATTACAGAAATGTCTTGAATATATTTTCAGGTTCGTATTGAAGCCTATGATCAGGGTGTGCCAACATCCTTAAGCACAGATCTTGATCTTACAATTTACGTAAGAAATGTCAACGATTATGAACCACAGTTTTTAGTCGATCAAATTGTTGTCAACTTTACAGGTAAGTCAAGTCCATAGATAGTTCATAGTTGGAGGAGGAGTAACTTTCTTATTTCATAGAACACACTGAACCTGGCTCACAAACGGTCAAACTTCCCGATACAATAGACAAAGATGAAGTCGACGACTTAGATGATCCGCCTAGTTCTGTGTGCTACTTCATTATACAAGGCAACGAAGAGGGTTATTTTTCCCTCCATCCAGAGACTCACATTTTAACACTTGACAAGGAACTAGATCGAGAATTGAAAGCCAATCATACCCTCTACATTCGGGCAACAGAAAACTGTGTTGAAACTTCATTCGGACCAACTGAATCAAAAGCTACAAATCGCCGCAGCGATTCACCTCACATAATGCCACTGGCAGGTCGTGCAAATAAAGAGGATCAACACTCAAAAACCCAACAAAGTGCTGAATTTACATCCGATGAAAATGAGCCGTTTTCAGCAGTCGAAGATCCTTTGTCCGATAGTACGGTTGTGCGTGTGCTGGTTCGTGTCTTGGATATTAATGACAATCCACCGAAATTTAGATCGAGAATATTCACCGGTGGATTTACGACCACAGCTGACTTCGGAACGAAGTTCATGAAAGTCGATGCTAATGATCCCGATGATGGGAAAAATGCTATCATTTCGTACTACCAAGTGGGTGAGATAAGGCAGACTCTCTCCGAGGGTTTGGAGAATGTTGAAAAGTTTCCATTTTTGGTCGATCGTGAGACTGGTGATGTTCAACTGAACTTCGACCCACAAAAGGGTATGAAGGGTTACTTTGATTTTATGGTTGTAGCCAACGATACAGATGGTCTAAAGGATTCAGCGCATGTTTTTATTTATCTGCTGAGGGAGGATCAGAAGGTCAGATTTGTGTTCAGACTGCAGCCGTCGGAACTGAGGGAGAAGATACATAAATTTAAAGAGTAAGTACAGTTTATATTCCATGCGTTGTATATTCTGTTGCTGTCTTTAGCTTACTTTCACTGTTACCTCTGACATTCCATTCTCCGGAGTTTCTACATTATTGTTGCTGACAACTGTATCCCAGATCTCCATCAATGGTGTCGTTTCTTTCACTAAACGATATGGTATAGTCCAGGGGAGTGGGAAAATGTGGTCGGCATCTTTCTGTTCTTCTCTATAGTAAGGATAGGGACCCAATGTTGAAAGTTCCATCTTAAAAAGATGAAATTCTGCTGCCACTTCGTAAGGCTTTGATCCCAGCAATGACGGGACGAATTTAGTATACTTAATCTATACCACAGTTAGTTTTCCTCGCATGTAATTTGACTTTAAGTGCATTGGCCCAAATTGGCACTGACTACAGCATAATTGATTGCGTGACTCTTGAAAACAGCAATCTATTACTTTACCAAGCCGTTTGTGGTGTTATTTTAATAAGCTGGTTTATCCCACGCTGCCTGCAGATGTTCTCCACAAGTCAGTCTCGTAAGAATCATCCTTCCAAAGCAATGTCCTGATTACCGACTTTTAAGTGTGACTGTTTTTTATGTTTTTCTGCTGCTAATCAATAAAATTTCTCTTGTGTTCTACTGGATCCAGACAGACTGATCCAATAGCTAATCCTGCTGTTTCATCTTAAAATGTTGCTCTTCCGTCCGCATGGTTCATTGTTTTCGCTTCTCTGAGGAAAGGGTTCTTCCAAACTGCAAGTATTACGTTCCACACAGCACCAAGCCTTGTGATACTCTGCTCTTTATTTCCGGAGTGATTCTAGTATGCCATTCCAATTTGCAGATTATAATTTATTTTCCTTCCTTCCATCTGTTTCAATTTATGGTGGTCCTTGGCTTGATGGCATCCCCTGTTGAGCGTGCTTTCCGAAAATCCTATTCATTTCGTCTTTTGCTTTTCGTCCATATGATGCATCCTAATACATATTTGTTCCATGTTGTCAATAATACTCAGCTATTGGTAGCTGTACCTCCTCACAGTAATCTAGCTATCGTGAATGCTACATCGACTACACCTCGCCGACCCTGTTATTCGACCAAAATTTCTCCTCTCACTGTACCTACTCCCTCTCCTGAGGACAATTCAGTTCGCTTCAAGACTGACGAGGGTATTCTCCGACAAGCTCCAACAAACTTGAGCAAATCTTTCCGCCTCCCAGATAATGCAGCGTTTTTCAGGTGGATATCATGGCGATCAAGCCCTGTCCTGACTGAAATGTAATGCAATATCATTTTGCAATAAGTATTTCCAAGTGGCAATCAAGTCCCTGGCATCGTGCTCCTTCACTTCAAATACAACTTTAATGTATCTTTTTCTTCTGGAGATGACTCAGCAGTTCAAAATTCACCTTTGCTGGTTGCCAGGCCATAGAGACATTACAGAAAATTGCAAGGCTGACGAGCTCACCTTTAACTCTTACTAAAGCTGGTCGCTTTAAGTAAAACCATTTGAGATGGGAGATTCTCTCTAATTGCATCATTTCGAAACAGATCTGGCCTAGATTTGATCTGAAACATAGTGCCGATTTGGTTCTGTTGAAGCGATCGCAGATCAGTCACGTTATCGATGTTGTTACTGGACACTGTCTGTCAACATGCCAAAAGACTGTGCCCATTTTTTTACAGGACTCCTAATGTAGCGATGAGGAAGAGGAAGAAATCATTCTCTTAGCTCCCTGTGGCGAACTGCAGCAGACTCTCCGAAGGGAGCGGAAAGCGCACCACTAACGTACATACAAGTCAGGGCGAACCATCGTCAGTTGATAAGTAACTGCCATCGTAAACGGGTTGATATGAGACCTTGTTAAGTTGTAAAATAGAAATATACACGCGTAATTGGAAAGCTATTCTGTTGTGTTTCTATTAAGCTACGTGTGCGTATAACCGGGTAGTACAGTCCCGAAAAAGACGTCTCATCTAGAAGCTCCCTTCTTTGACAACCTATGCGAACTGGCGTCATTAGGCGTCACGTCTTCGTTTTATCCCGCAGTACAACGCCCTAAACACTTGAGCCACGGATGACGGCACCCACCGTAAATCAAAAGAAAAGAAAAGCCTTGTTAGAGTTCTCTGCTGCTCATAATTGGGTAAAATGTTGTCATATTTCAAGTTCAGGCATTGTACTGGTTTCCAAAAAGTTAACTTTTCATTTTCATCTTTTTTTTCTCTACTCCCTTCCGTTTAAAGGTCTCCATAGAGCCATCGAGGTTAAATTTATTATATATAACTTCAATTCGGTTCTGGTGGGCTGCGGTGACTGCTAAACCATCCATTATTATATTTGAATACAAGTTCTTCTAACGTAGGGCTTCGCTTACACCTTCCATGACTCAATTTCAGGTGCAGCTGTGATGCTTAAAAGCCATTGAACTTACTTATATTTCTTTAAATTCATCGCAACAAAACATTTCATTGTATTATACTATGCTATGCACTTTGTTCAAAAATTAAATCCCTGTTTAATTTTTTTTAGCACGTTAAGTAACGTCACCAATGCGATTGTCAACATTGATGAATTCAAAGTGCATGAAAACAAGGACGGCTCTGTGGACAAGACCAAAACCGATCTATACATGCATCTAGTTGAGAGAGAAGACAATTCCATTTATGAAGTAGCCGAGGTTCTTCGATTAATCGACCAACGTATCGAAAGTCTTGATGGTCTTTTTAAGGAGTTCAATGTTCTGGATACACAACCTGCTGAAGCACAGCTTCTTATTGCTGGGCAAACGAAAGCTCCAATGTTCATTTGGTTGGTGTTTTCGAATTTGTTCCTTGCCACTTTGCTGGTGGTTACCTTGGGTCTTTGTGCGTCCCAACGAAACGGTTACAGGCGACAATTGAGGGCAGCTAAAGTTAACATTTTTCGTAAGTTTTTCCAAGTAATACGCGAAAGGAGGGAAATATAACTTTAAGTTTTTCTTTACAGATCGATCATCCATGTCAGACATTCGAAATGGACCAGAACCACCAAGTTCCACAGTACCGAATACCAACAAACACAGTGT
This sequence comes from Xylota sylvarum, assembly GCA_905220385.1. NCBI lineage: Eukaryota > Metazoa > Arthropoda > Insecta > Diptera > Syrphidae > Xylota > Xylota sylvarum. The sequence continues at coordinate 61,853,509 of LR999958.1, read as the reverse complement.
AGAAGGCTCCAATCCAATTTGGCTAAAGGGTTATGAGAATGAGTGGTTTAAGAATGACGATAATTTGAGGTAAGTTTACTTTTCAAGTTTGTTAAGCAGATGATATTACTTACATTTTCTGTACGATTCCAGCCAAGGAGGACAGGACTCACTGGATGATAACTTTTTATCGACAGAACGGCAGAATTCTTTTAAGCAAAACTCAAAAATTTTCGAACAAACAAACGACTTGAATCGACATTTCAATGTCTATCAACAGATTGATAAATTAACGAATAATGCTCATATATTGGTTAAGAAACTAGAGACAACTGAATTATAGTAGATAAAGCTTAAGTTTAGTTTTAGTTGACCACAGTTGGATAAGTATGTGTAAATAGTTAATTTGTGTAAATTTTACTTTTGTACCATAGAAGCTGTAGTTATTTATTTCAACGAATATAAAATCTAGGATTTTATAATATATTTTTTTTACTGATTAAGGAATAAAATTTAATGAGTAATTTAAAAGGCATTATTTAATTATTACTTTTATTGTTGATGGCGGATTTCAGTTCCGGTCATTAAAGATAATTTAGCTTCGACTTTAGGGAACACCATTGCCACTCTCGGTCCTTGGGCTATAATCTTTTGACCATCGTTCTAGCTTGAATTATAAAATGGCCGTTCCTTGTGTATTTTGGCTGCTACCAGAATTACGTATTTAAATTTCATGACGATAGTGGTAACAAAGTCCGTTATGAAACTAAGAGCACACATCAATTTTTGGTTTTGGACGATAATCAAAAATAATTGGTTTTATTAGATACCACACAACGACCCATCAATCAATCAATCCCGTCATGCATACGGGTCATGTAAATACAGTACTACCTCGATAATGTGAACCTCGAAAATGTGAATTATCCAAAAATGTGAACCAGAAAAAGTTTGCATTGCATACTCTTAAATGTGAACTCAAAACCAATTCAAGATACTCGAATATGTGAACTTGTTTTTCTTCACGAGAAAAATAAACCCCATTTGGTTTGACTGAAATTATTGACTAGAAATTATTCATTTGGGATTTCTGAGGGAATGCGGAATCTAGCAATGAAAAAGAAAACTGTCAGCTCCTCCGAAATGTCCCAAATGGAAACTGCTTCATTTCAATGGCTAAAAAAAAATTTAAAAAAAACCTACACATTTCAACTGATTTACTGAGAGAAGAATGAAACTTTTTTCAATGACAACAACGGATGGATTCTAAAACTTTGCAGTATGCGGTAAAAAAATGTCTGCGAATCAGAAAGACGTTCATTCATGTTTATAGGTCATCGATCGAACTACAGGGTCAGTACACAACGAAGTATACTTGCTGAACTTCAAACTACTTCCGGTGCATTGCTTCCTCATCCACAACATCGACTTCCGTTGTCGCTCTCTCCACTCGGCGTCACCCATCGCCACCTCGCGTCATAAAACAACTTGGAACCACATGGACCATTACCGATTGGAACGAAAAGCTAAACATACAAACTCTCCGCTGAGAGTCGCACTTCAACACGCCGCCGTTGCATCATGGGAGCGGAATTTTTCATTGCAGATATGGTATCAATGTAATTTTTTGCCAAAACCTCCAGTAAATCCAGCATTTTCAAATTTAAAATGCTCTCAAGATATGACTGGTTGTTTCAGAATTCAACCAACGATCCGCTCAGAATAGGTGAAGTAAGCGTTAAAAAATGGATTGGCGATAATAATAATAATGTTAAGTCAAGTTCTAAATCTAAAACTCCTAATAATTATGTTAAGCCTACCCCTAAACCCATAACTAGTAATAAATATAAGCATAGACCTAAGCCTAAACCTAAGAATTAACCCAATCCTAAATACAACCCCAGACATAACCTCGACCCCAATTGGAGTCTTAAGCCAGGTCCATTACTATTTTCTTCAATCCCATATGCCTGCCCACTTTTCTTCTACGTAAGAACGACCCTGTGTCGCGCCCACAGCGCCAACGAGTTTCTTTAAATTTAGCCCCTACTTCCCACTCTCAAGTCTTAACATCATCATTTTATTACCAGAATGTAAAAGGTCTACGCTTAAAAACCGGTGCTGTTTTGTGCCAATCTCATGCTCTCCCTTTCAATATCTATGCTCTGACTGAAACCAATATAATCCCTGGCATAAAGAGCCAGGGGCTATTTTCTCCCTCGTTTAATGTTTTCTGCGACGATGATCTTACCCACCCTATGGGTGACTCTCGTTGTCGCGGCGTCCTTCTGGGCATTCACAACAGCCTTAATTCTGCCCTCATTGCTTCTTCTTCTTCTTCCAAACTCGACTTAATTGCAACAAAAATAACACTTACAAAAAAGTCCCTGTACATTATATGCTGTTATATTCTTCCAACCCAACTTATCGAATCCTATCAACTTGCTAACATCCTCAACGATATTGACGATTTGTATCCTTTGCCCTTTCACCTTTAGAAAATGGAAACAAAGTCAATGTTATTGCAACCCCTTTTAGTAAAGCCTTCGATATGATATCTCATCAATTAATCATCTTCAAATTGTGTCCCTCGGCTTTGAACCCATATTGTTATTGGATATCTCCTTACCTGGAAAACCGTTTGAAAAGTGTCCGCTTTAGGGCCGTACTCTCTTCTCCTTTTTTGGCTACCTCTGGTGTTGCACAAGGCAGCCATCTATGTCCCATTTTTTTTTTCATTCTAGCTAAAAACGATCTTAAGAAAGTCATCAAGTACTCCCACGTCTCCCTCTGATGACACCAACTTTTTCAAATCCATCGCCGAGACCTAGTCGACATTCTGTTCATCCATTGGCTCCTCTTAGGTTCCGTCGATTACGCGTCCCTTTATAACGATATGTCCTAGTCTTTTCCATTTACCGACCTATCATACATCTTATGGCTCCAACGAACCAATTTCTCGAATGTTGCGCAAAGTTAAATTAAACATTTCCGTTTTCGACTTCAACTGCAGCACTTCCCGCCTTTCAATCGATCTCCTTTACCATTTTTTCTACCCTGAATAGGTCCTAGTTTGCAAATTAGTTTTTAAGTCTTAGTTTTAGCTTGTATTAAGCCGAAATTATTATAAAACAATTTATTAACAAATATTAACTATGTATTTACATTGTAATTGCATTAACAAATATTGTTCAAATCATTTTTACAACCACATACTCGTACATATACATATAGGTTAAGAATTAGTTTTGCTTTTTTAATTTATAAGTTGGCAGGAAGGGTACATAGTAGGTCCATTTCCATCTGTAAATAGAAACAAAACATTTAGTAAAATAAATCTTGATTTAGTATCTTTTCTGTAAGCATACTTCTTAAGTAGACTCATTCCATAGGGGAAGTCATAATCCGGTGAATGTTCTGTCTTTTCTTCATCTGTACCCAAAGGCATTTCCTTTGCCCATTCAACCAAGCCTCTTTCTTCAGGTGTTCCTACAATAGATACATAGTAGAATTATAGATAATTTTAAGTTCCATTAGTTACATTTTTAGAAAACCATTACCTGGAATAACATTGTCCAAGAAACAACCCAAAAGTCCTCCGACTAAAATTGTTGTTCCCAGCAGCACAGATAACGTCGAATCTACAGTATCATTTCCAGTTCGAATAACTCCCGGATGTTCCTGCATCCATTTGCAGAGTACCATTGGGAAGAACATGGAAACACCCAGAATGTATAAATTTCTAGCTGATCTCAAGTCGACATATTGTAGAGTCGACAAACCGAATGCGGTGATCATGCCAAACATAACACAGAATATCCCACCAACAACTGGATCGGGTATCATTATGAAAACAGCTCCGAATTTTCCAATAACACCTTGGAGCAGCATTATGAATGCAGCCCATTGAATGACACGACGACTTCCGACCTTGAAATGGGAAAATTATAAGAGTCCTATCAGCTAATTATAAAGACTTCTTACCTTTGTCACACCAATGGCTCCAACATTTTCACCGAAAGTGTTTGTTCCATTACCGGCACCCCATAAACCCGCTAACATGGTTCCCAGGCCCTCAGTACCAATTCCTCTGTTGATAGCGTGAAGTGGGGGAGAATCCGCTCCTGAAGGAAAAGAAAATATTTTTTGTATAGAAATATATATACAATGGCGGACCGTCATATAGAATATCTTCAATATCCATTTTCAGCTTTACTAAAAATAAAACAGGATACACATCGATCTATTGGAGAACGGGAAAGATACATTGTCACTACTTCACAAACATTATTCTCTTTAATTTAGTCTAAAAGCAATGGTAAAGGTTCTGAAGAATGACAGTATTTGAATGAATGACTCTTCACTATAACGAACGTCTTCGCAGAAACTTGTCAAGTTATAGCACATGACTAACTGCAGATTCCTAAAAAAAAAAATACAAATTTGAAGGGAGACAGGTCCACGGACCAGGGCCTAACGTCTCATAACCATTCGTGTTGTGCGTGTTATATTCTTTACACGAATGGAAGGGGCCTACTGTTTAATGCTGTATCCGAAGCGGATTGTTTTGACAAGCCTTTTCATGGCAGTTTTACTCTTGGATGTTTGTCAGACACTCGCAAGAGGTGAGGGCGTGACAAAAATTTTAGATGTTGTCTGGAGATTGAACATTGAACCCCTCCCTCCGAAGTCCAACGAACTAACCACTTGAACCACGGCGCTCAGATTCCTAGACTCTAATGCTTGAAGCTTGGATTGTAGAGCAATGCGTCGAGTATAGCTCTCCGCTCTACCTGCTTTCAATCGATTTTGAGAAGGCTTTTGATAGCGTGAATCGGGAGTTTATAAGTGCAACCTTTCGCAGGAGGGTTAAAAATCTGCTAAAATCGTTGCTATTATGAAGGCTACGCACGAAGGCGCAAAATCCCGTATTCTACACAATGGTAAGTTATCAGAAACCTTTAAAGTTCCAAGCGGATTTCAGTAATCACATCTTATCTGGAACATCTTGATTACGATATCTGCTTGCTTGCACACAGGGTTTTGGATCTACACCGGATGAGTCAGAATCTGGAAGTTGAAGCCAGTAGAGTGGGGCTTAAAATAAATGCAACTAAAAGCAAAGTCTTTGACCTTTCCAGCTATTTCTCGCAACTTAACATTGCTGGACAGGAGGTCGAGAAAGTGCAGAATATTCATAGTCATAAACATACAGAAAAGCTACAATCCGTCTGGAACGGATCGTATGATACCCTATCCTCCTCTCTATAAAATGGGCTTGGCCAAATTGCATTTTGTACTGAAATATAGCTATAATGTCGAACGTTTGAGGATGTTACATGTAAAATTTTATCGAAATAGGTTTTTTGATGATAACGCCCCCAAAAAGTGGGCGTGGCCAAAACTATTCTATGGGTGAATTGTAGGGAATCTAAATACCCAAATATTTGGTCTTAACAAAATTTTTCGGTTTCATATAATTTAGTGAAGTTATAAAAAAGTAGGCGTGGCAGTGGGCGGATGTAAAAAAATTTTACACTAGTATTGTATCTTTTTCTCGGAAGCCCAGATATGAAATTTCAGCGTCCTAGTTAAAAATTTAAGGCCCAAAAATCGGTTTTGTGATGAAAACGCCCCCAAAAAGTGGGCGTGGCCAAAACTTTTGTATGGGTGGATTGTAGGGAATCTGAATGCCTAAATATTTGGTCTTAACAAAATTTTTCGATTTCATATAATTTAGTGAAGTTATGAAAAAGTGGGCGTGGCAGTGGGCGGATTTAAAAAATTTTTACACTTGTACTGTATCTTTTTCTCAGAAGCCCAGATATGAAATTTCATCGTCCTAGCTCAAAATTTAAGGCCCAAAAAGCGGTGACATACGGACGGACGGACGGACGGACGGACGGACGGACGGTCATCGCTCAATCGATTTCGCTATTGATGCTGATCACGAATATATATACTTTATATGGTCTATCTCGATTATTTCTCTATGTTACAAACTATGTGTCAAACTTAATATACCCTTAGGATAGGGTATAAAAAGAAAAGGAATTACATATTACTTTGAGAACATACCTAGAATGGAAAATAATTCATCCACTGGCAGATCTTTTATCACTAGACAGACAGACAGACACTAGACAGACAAATTTAATATTGTTTGCTTCGGCTGCTTCGACAACTTCAATAGAAAAATAAATTGCCAAGTTGTCACCCATTATCACAACCTTTTGCTCGAAATGCCTCGTCTCCGGAATAAATGAATTAAGGAACCAGTCCTTACATGCATACATACATACACACATACATATAGCAGCTTCAAACCACCCTTATTTATTGCAGTTGAAGCCACAAAACATTACGAATATGTTTGTTTTCGTCATCACACGCTCTGAGTATTTAGTTTCTTTTTTTGAAAACATATTTCCTTGTCCCAGGTCGCATAAATTGAATTCTCCAAAGTTAAATATAATTATTTTTATTAAATAATTCAAACAATACTAGTTATAGATTACTTTACAAATTATTCTGACTTACTTCTCTGCAGGAATTCATTCTCTATTTAACGATTTCAAAGTTATTTTTAAATAAAATATTTCGCTAAATTGTTTTTTTTTTTTTTGTTTGGACTTAATATTTTGGCATTGCCTCATTAGCAGGATGGCTACATATCGTATAAGGAATTATTTAACCAAATATGCAATAATAACAAGTCTATCTTTCAAAAGATTACTATAGTGTAACCATTTATGGGTTTTAACAATTTTCGATCAAAAGGACCCCAGTTGACGGTACACGTAAATTAATTTGATTTCTACTGAATGGAAGAAATGAGACAGAAAAATAGTCGATGCGAGAAAAAGACGACATAAAATAAAAGAAATTATTCTTGCAAAACCTTCACATGTGAGTCAATGTTTTGGTGAAAAAAACGGAAGAAAATTCTGGAAAAGCGTTTAAAAAAATATATATATACATATTTAGAATATTAAATATGATTATATTCAGGCGTACATACATACGTAAGTAATTTGTATTAAATTATAAAAGGGCGTATAATATTGGCATTCAATTACAGGATGTAGAAAAATACTATCGTTGTGGACTGCAGGATTATCGTATTTCAATCCGCTTGTTGCCCTGGGAAAAGTAATATATGTACATGTAGTTGTCGATGGTAGAAAGGTAAGAGCATTTCTGCCGAAAGACGGTACTCCTAAACGGAAAAGAAAAGCATGGCGTCGGTTTGGACCATAGAGCGTTTCTATAACTAACTATCTTCCAGGAATTGAATTTAAACTTGGTAGCTGATCATAAGCCAATAGAAGGGATTTTTAAAGTTACGTCGAAACCACTGGATGGGTTCTTAGACTAGTCCTTTAAATTTAAAGTTGTTGACCAGGCTGGGAAATTGAAAATTGCTGATACTCTCTCTCGACTTTGTAAAGTTGAATGTACAAATTTTTTTGACAATCTTTCTGAGAAAAACGTCCATGCGATAATACAAGGAATTGTTGCACTTGCGCTCACGGTAAGTGAGATTGTGCAAAACAATGACGCTGACGCGGAATTGATGGGAATCAAAAAGAAAGACGAGTAGGACACAATCACCAAAAATAGATTCTTCCCTTTTGGCGGGAGCATCCTCTTGCGTGATACCAGAATTGTTACAGCAGTTATCGAACGACCCTAAGTTTTAAACCTTACTCACGAAGGTCATCCGGGAGAAACAGTAATGAAGCGTAAATTTCGAGGCAAAGTGTAGTGGCCATCGATGGACAGAGACGTCGAAAAATTTGTGAAGAACTGTCGTGTGGCTGTTTCTAATTCAGTTTCCTTTAAGAATCTGAGGATGAGAGTTGACTCTAGTGACGGTTATTCCTCGACTGATAATTATTGGTACTTGCCCAAGTATTTCAGTCTTTTGTGGGTCAGTGCCCCACAAAATTCCAGCACATGTTCTGGGATTTCATTGGACTCATCATAGAATCTGCAGAGACCTTCTTCCGATATACCTACTTACATAGGTGCTTCTTATAACTCCAGATACCAGGAGACGAAGTTCTTTAGAAAAATCATGTCTACTGAGATCATCACACTTCTAGAAGAAATATCAGACAGATTGGGGTACCGCAAATCAGATATACCAGTTTGTGAGCGAAAAATTTAAAGCTTATTGCAAAAACAACAATATAGAACTAATAATGATTTCTGACGGCGCAGTAGAAAACATAAACCGTTAAATTTTAAAGTAGTAGCATTAATATCGGAGATTAGGTATTAGTTCGTAACCTAGTTTCCTTAGAATAAACTGACACTAAACTTTGATTCAACCGACTTTAAGGTAGTCAAATGGACACCGAATGAGGTAGTGGTACGAGGGAAGTCTTTAGCCGAAATATAAATCACGTAACGAAGATTCGAAGATCTTTCTAACCAGATTATCTATGCCTTTAATGTTCATCTTTCATTACTTTCGATTATTCTGCAGATTCCTTACAAAGTACGGATACGAATGAAGCTACCGCTTCTTCTCTAAGTGATGCTCCGTCTCCTGTAAAAGATTATAATATTGGACAGCCTATTAATCCAGGAAAAGAAAGACTGAAGCTGAAGCTGAAGAACATTGGAAGGATGTGGGAATGCAATTGAGATCGGAAATTCCTTCACCAATTCTCCACGAAAACGCTACAACACTTTTATTGTATTATTATGAGTACTACATGGGTTAATTCATAACCTGTCACTGTATTTTTTTAAATTTTAATTTAATTTTTTTTAAAAGTAGGCATTAATTTTTGTTTTGTTTGGCAAACATGGACACGTGCCTAAACATTCAATTTAATTTCGTTGAAGTTGAAAGTTAATTTGGAGTTTTATGTGAACATTAGTTTCGTGTGTTTTCTGGTTGAAACAATATTCTATCATTGTGAAAGGAAAAGGTTAGTAAAAATTTAAAATTACCAACAAACATATGACTAATGAATTTCAGCTTTTAGATTATAAACGGTGCTCATTTCTTTTAAAAAAAAGCTATAAAAAGGGTAAACCTTCCGATTAATTATGGAATATTGTTTCATTCATATGACTGTCTCGGCTGGCTTGGCAGTAGGCCATCCTATCAACCCAATTTTTCAATACATTTTCGATGGTTTAGGCCTTTATTTCACGAATAGCTAATAGCTTGACCATCCACTTTGGAAGTAACTTTGCAATATTTATCAACTTTGTTTAAGCATAAATCGATTCATTTCGTAATGCGTTAATATAACACTGAGTTTCTGTCAATTTTTTGAACGCATAACAGCTGTCAATGTCAAAATAACATATGAATCAAAAAGAAATCAACAAATGGGCCATTCTTGGTAAAATGTAACCAACTTATTCAATATTTTGTATAGTATCTCTTACTTTTGATTACAGCAGCACACCTCTTCGGCATAGACGAAATTAGATTCGTTAAAACAGTATAGCTGTCCCAACTTTCTTTTAAAGAATTCGTTAAGACTGTTTTGATCCGAAAGCGCAGACCAGCTACTCTGTGCTTGAGTATCCCAAAAAGATTTTCGATAGGATTCAAGTCAGGGGAATGTGCTGGCCAATCAAGTACTTGAATACTTTTATCGTGGAGCCACTCTTTTACTAGATTCGATGTGTGTTTCGGGTCGTTGTCATGTTGAAACGCCCATCGAAGCGGCATTTCCTATTCCGCGTAGCGTAGCATGTCTCTGTACTTAAAGCGGTCCACTATGCTTTCGATTTCAATGAAAGGACCCACTCCATGAGCTGAAAAGCAAATCTACACCATTATGCTGCCACATCATACATAGCTGTCACCTTACAGTAACGGAGATTTAGCTGTTCTCCTTTGCTTCGTTGCACAGTGCACATGCCATTTGAGTGAAAAATATTAAATTTCAATTCATCGCTGAAAAGTACCGTTTTCCACTTTTCAGCGGTCCATTTAAGCTGTTATTAAACAAAATTTAATCGGTATGTGAGTTATTAAATGAGAATTATGAAATACAGTATGAATCAGCAAAGCAACATTTTTGGAAAATGTTTCTTCGTTAGCACAGGTTTCTTGCAAGGTCTTTAACTTTTTAAACCATATTCAATGGCTCAGGCATAGGCATATGCTCAGTAGCAGTTGAAATTGAAATCAACGAACGGTTTGAAGGTGAAGACGATATTCCACTAGCAAAGCTAAGCGAAGAAAGCTTGGACAAGTCCAGTTGGTTATTCAACTGATATGGATCAAATATTTCATTATTTGTAAAATTTGTCCAAAATAAAAGAACAACTGCTATTGGAAGACAAGACTCAAATCTTTGAACATTTTTTCGATGATATCATGAATTTGATTGTGGAACAGAGTCGTAGGTATACATACGATACGAGTATATGCACTCAACCGAAATTGTCATATGTATATTCACATTTACGAAAGAGGATCTAAAAAAGTTTGTTGGCGTATTATTATTTCCGGGTACCACACTCTACCACAAGAGTCATTATGCTCAGAAGAATATATGTATACATACATACAAGTGTTCCATTGATAGCTAAAGCAATGTCTCGCAGTCGATTCAAGGAAATCAAACGCTTCGTTCGTTTGGACGATAATGCTGACATTAAGAGAATCGATAATATGGCTAAGGTCCGACCATTGATGAAAATTATTTGCCAAAGATATCAACAATGCGTTTTTTTCTTGAAAAGATTAAACTTATGTACATATGTATGTATGTACGTATTTTCAAATTACGCATAAAATGAAATTTGACATTCAGGGAAAGCGGCAATTCCGAGGAAAAAAAATGTTTGTTCCTAGGAAAATATTTCTCCTATCGTAAATTTCCATCAAAATTTATTTTCCCCAGAACCTAAAAATTGTTTTCGAAAGTTTGTAGTTGTCAAAAAAGCTTTTATTTGAGAAATTTTTACAAATATTTCCTTTGAGCAAGAGAATTTAGTTTATTTTGGTAAGCATAGCATTTACATTGTTAGCCGAGAAGCGGAATCAAGAGAATAAAACTCAAAAAAAAAACTTATAAGATGTTTAAGAGATAAGTTCAACCCATTGAATTTATCACAGGGTTTGTAAATGAAACAATAGTGTTGCAATATAGTTTAGTGTTATATTCCTTATTTATCTGGTTTCCTCCCATTGTCAAACTGAATACATGACTCCGTTTCTTTGCAGAAGCTAGTTACCAAACAGGAGTGGGAAAAGACCTTGAGATTGGACTACTGCAGTCATCTTTCTCCCAGGTTCTTTCTAATGTTGTATGCCGATGTCAGCGGTAGAGAGAGTAAAAATATCCGCAAGCTTCTACGAAAAACATAGAAATACAGGAAATATAGGGTGGATAGACGGGACAACAGCTAAACATTTGTACTACAATCATAAAGGATCTCATAGTTTGAATGTATTACTCGTAAATTAGTTTTTCTTTGATAAATACAAGAGTAATTAAGTTTCTTTTACTTTTCTCAGGTTTGTGGTGATGAACTAAGGATTCGTTTCGTTGATGCTACATACCCTGGAACGTGTCACGTTTTACTTGTTTAGTAAGGCAGAGAAATGAGGTCGTGGATGGAACAGTGAAAGAAATTCGTGGATTTTAGGTACATGACTATATATTTTTGATTGTGTCTAGCTTTAACATATGTATGTGTTTCAAATAGGATCGCTGGATATGCATTGGAGTCATGGCTCTCTCCTCACAGGATAAAAATACAAATACAAATATTTGGCGCGACAAGTCCATGGGATCCAGGGCCTAGCTTCTCAGAACCATTCGTATTGTGAGTGTTATATATAGCTTTTTCATGACAGTTATACTCTCGGATGTTTGTCAGATGCTCGCGAGAGGTGGTGCCATGAAAGAAATTTTATGTGTTGTCTGGGGATCGAACCTCGAACCCCTTCGCTCCGTAGTCCAACACACTAACCACTTGAGTCACGGCATCCACCTCCTCACAGAATAACCGAAATCCGCTGCCGAAATATCATAGAAAGAACCAACGGCGTACTTAAAGGTCGGTGGAGATGTTTGTTTGGTGCAAGAGAACTGCACTATCTTCCGCCCAAAGCAATTCAAATTATAAATGTTTGCTGTGCTTTGCATAAAATTTGCATACATTGTAAAAGCAATATTCCAACATTCATGTTAAGATTTGATGATGACGGTTGGAATACAGACACAGGAAATGAAGTGCAATTATAACAGATTGGAAATTGATGGCTGAAGCAGAACGAATTAGAAAAGACATAGGAGATAGTCTTTAATCAGTATTTATTAAACAAATACCCAATAACATAATTTAAATAATTATAATAATTAATAAACACACATTAATTGAATTTTCTTCTCTTCTACTTGTAAACGCCGCTCTTGAAATTCTAAATTGGCCGATTTCTCATTTTCGTAGTCTTTCCACCTCTAAGCTGTGGCATTTTGTTTTCTCCAAGGCTAATTTTTTTTATCATAAAGCCGATCAATGGATCGATATATTGTAGTATTTGCTTGTGTTTCCTCGTGGAATTTTTTCATATCAGATAAAGCTTGTCCTATCTTTTCACACATTTCGCGTTGTATTTGGATTTCTTCTTCCAATATTTGCTGCGATGAATTCCCTTTTTTTTACAGATTGACTGTCCCCTTGACGAACTGCAGTTTTCTGGTGCATCAAAACACTTTCTTCAAGCTAGGAACATGTTAAATTTTTTTTATATTTATAAATAGACAGAGTATTTTCTTTATCATCTACATACATACATAAGTATGTATATTCAACTTCCTCCTTTTTTCACACAAAGGTAGCCCAAATCTCGCACTATTGGGTAAACCTTCCACTGAAATATACTCATTGAACTTATTTTAATTTTAACTTCTTCCATTGAGGTGCATTTATATTTCTTAAAAGGTACTCCTTCAGTACCATTTGAGTGTTTTATTTTAATTTCGGAATATTTTTTTTTTGCCCCCCTATACCTACAAATATATTTCATAAATATCTTGAATGATTTAAGTATAAATATAACAAAAGTCATCCTTTTCCACTCAAACAAAGATTTAATTAGAGGCCCAATACTGATCAGCGCCCTCTCTTTCTAGAGAGTTTCCAAAACTTTTTCACGTCCGTCACTGCCATTATTGTTACTGAAACCATTGGCATTGTAACCTTTTCCGTGTCGCTTTTGAATTCCATCAGCAAACTGAAAATTGAAATTCCTGTGGAAAATTTATTCACGATACATACTCATTTTTTCCTTATTCGAAATTTATTGACGATACCTATTTTTGAAAATGAAAAACAGTTTGGGGCGATTTTTTTCATGAAAGCCCTGAATATCTAAATCCTTAAAGCTACCGCTTTCGCTATATGGAAAGCAGATACATAAATAATTTTTTTTGAGGATTTTGTCCAAATTTTACTTACATACGAACATGGTAGCTCATATGAGAACTAGTAGCGGAAAATAGAGTGGGATACTTGTAGAAATGACTGGTATTTGAAAGTTCTCAAGGTCCACTCCCGCTAAAGCTAACCTTAACAAATAGTAATTGGCATGATTGTGATGTAACTACTCAAAAATTTTGTTAATAAAAACAAATAATGAATAAATAAATGCTCAAGAAAGAAAAACATCTCGTAAAACTTGAATACCAATTAGTCTTGGCCATTAGAAAAATAAAATGTAGGAACCAATAGAATGGAGTTTCACAATCCCAACAACACACAATTCATATTTAGCACAAGTAGCGTAGATAACCTTATCACGAATAAATATGTTTAATATCTTAAGAACAAAAAACAAAGAAAAAAATAACTCTTAACTATAAGCTATAAAAATAATAATTAATAATTTTATAATAGTTCTTAATAAATATATGTTTGTTAAGATGTATTAAAAAAATTATTCAGTTCGGTTAATCACATAAGTTAATCAACCTAATAGCCTTTTAATAGTCGTGTACCTTATACTAAATGCAAGTGCTGTAAGATTTTCTTAAAACTTGCTACAAAATAAAACCGAAACATTAAATTAATTTAACTTTGACTTAATCATGGCTATGGTGAATAAAATTACCTACGAAATGTTTCCCATTTTCGACACATACATACATACATATTTAGGTATCAGTAAAAAATTTCGAATGAGGAAATAAGTATTCGCGGGAAACAATTAGTATCGTGAATAAATTTCCACAAGAATTTTCACGCAATTTCCATCGTAATTTTTCTTCCATCAGTTTTGCTGGCGGAATTCAAAAGCGAAAGCAGAAATTAAAAATTTTAACATAAGTATATACATTGGCATATTTATCCAAACTGGACATACTTTTGACTCGAAAATGGTTAGAGCATTGTAAAGAACCTCGGAGAAAGATGACTGCATTGGTCCAATATCATGTTATTTTCCCACTCCTGTCTGGTAACTATCTTCTGCAAAGAAACGGAGGCATATACTCAGATTGAAGAAGGGAGGAAACCTGATAAATAAAGAATACTTATAACACTAAACTTTCTTGCAACATTATTCTTTCATTTACAAAGCCTGTGAAAAATTCAAAGGATTTAACTTATCTCTTAAACATCTTCCAATGAGTCTTTGTTGAGTTTTCTCCTCTTGATTCCGTTCCTCGGCTAACAATTTACATAGGTGCAATGCTATGCATTTTCTGGTGATATTTTATTTTAATCTAGAATAAATCCAAAACTTTGAATACCAAAATAAACATAAATAAAATATGCGTCTATAACACTTACCAAAATAAATTAAAATCTCCTGCTCAAAGCAAATATTTTCAAAAATATCTCAAATACATATGTATGAGCATTTTTGAAAACTAAAAACTGAAAATAACGCTGATTGACAACTGTCAAGATATTCGAAGCTAATTTCGAAAACAATTTTTAAATTCTCGGGGAAATAAATTTCGATAGAAGATTTTGCTATTCGCTATTCGATTTTTTTTTTTTTTTGCGAAATTGCCGATAGCCCTGAATATTATAATTTTTTAAATACATATTTTCTTAGAAACACTATTTTGAACTACTATAATTCTTATAGAGATTCATTTTTAAAATGAAATGCTGAAACAAATACTATTTGCAAATTTTGTTTATAAGACTTAAAGGCAGTCCTCTAATCATAATTGTTGTTAAGATTGATTCTTTTCTCGTTTCTAATCCAAATTTTAAGAAAACACTCGGTTTATTCGTCTACGTAACACAATCTTTTTTTAATATGACCAACTACTAAAGCTGAATTAGTCTAAACGAATTTGGAAGACAAATGAAACACACCCACGTATGTAAATATGTATGAATGTACGTTATAATACTGCAAACAAACAGAACCAGTAGTGTGCTGGCATTTAATTTCGAACACTGCCAGTAGTCAAACACTTTCTGAAAAAGGCGTTAAACTGCGTAATTTTTCAAATTTTAAACTTTTACGAGTACAAAATTGTGAATTTGAATGCGCAAATTTCAAACAAAACAATCAAAGTATCGTGGAAAAAATTCAGCTTGTGATAAGGTTTTATTGAGTTCGGCCATTTGCGGAATCCTTAAAAAAAACTATAGAAGCGTTGCGGGAAACTGTATTAAAAGTCATATAAGAAGCTTTTTTCAGATGTTTTATATTAGATAATATGGGTCTTATTATATTTACTCACAAATTTGAATAAAAAATTTACAAATAATTTTATTTTTTTACTGTTCGGAAGGCAAATTTTTCAGTTCGATTTCAGCCAACTACGACAAAATAGTTTTCTTTCGTTCAGGCGTTGAATATTATTGAAAATTGAACAATGTTTCCTTTTTTGTATAATAATATATAATAGCTTAAAAGATTGAGTCCAGAAAGTGAGTAACTTAAGCTTGTTGAATATTGCAGGTTTCTGCAAAAATCACGCCACCTCTTGGATGTGGTCCAAAATATTGTTCAAGACGAAAAACGAAAAACTCCTTTTATGGTAAACAGAGCAGCCACATGCACTACTATTGAAGTGATTTTACTTCCCTTTTTTTTATATTCTACTACCTCAATTCAGAAAAAAGCAAACACTTCACTTTATTAACTTAATTTCTAGAATTGTTTGTATCGGTGTAGTGACATAAAGTTTAGCGTCATAAGGCCAAATTCTATCATTTTGTCAAGTCTTAAATAATTTTAAACTTCTCAGAATTGTAAATGAAGTGCTATGCTAATCATATATGCACAATTAGATGTGCAATGCAAAGTTACATAAAGACAAATTGGCCTAGTGTCGCTTAATATAATGGAAAATGCTAGATTTTGGCCTCATGTCACGACACATTTTGTATCACTTCACATTTCGGATTTTACTTCCTTTTTCAATTCACTTCACTTCGTATTTTGAAAACTAAGTGACTGCACTGACGGTAGACCCGACAAGATGTGGTCCGTATTACATCTTTTGAAGTGATATAAAGAATTAACACTATGAGTGTTCGAATATGTACATATATAAAGCAATAGTTATTGTAACAGAGACTACAAGGTAGCAGTATGGGAATGAAGCAAGTTGCCTAAAATTTGTGGTAAATCCATCACAAAGGCAAACTTCTGTCAAGTATTGAAACTGATCCTAGACAAAACCAATCGGTCACAAATTGTACGCAATGCATTCATTAAATCTCGTATGTCATTTATCCATTTGATTCAAATGCACTTGATAGCAAATGCGTTCAGAATACTTTAGAAACTCTGAAACGTGAATGTATGCATCTGCGTTTACATTCATGGAAAAATAGAATGTCTTAACTTATGAAAAGTTAAGGTATTGTCATCTTGAACAAAACGACATAAGTTTCGAATTTTTGCTTAAAAAAAATATTGGCTGTGATAAGTGCAACCATAACTTGGGGACATCACTTTGCACAATGTCATTTGATGAAGCCCAAAATGAGGACTTTTTTGAAACGTTTGCACTTAACTTTGACTTAATTGTTGGTGATTTAATCATTTAATCTACTACTAGCTTCTTTTCATAATTTTTAAAATAAAAAAAGCTACGTAATCTTTGTTCGAAATCAGGAAACTCAATGTTCGTTTGCGGAAACTAGTGTTCGACAAGTGGGGAATCAGCTTTTTTTATACCCTATCCTAAGGGTATATTAAGTTTGATACATAGTTTGTAATATAGAGAAATAATCGAGATAGACCCTATAAAGTATATAAAAATCTTTTATGGATATTTTACGGACTTTTTACGGATAGCTCGTGCTAAAAGTCTACTCGATTCCATACTCCTACATGTCAACGTGCAAAAAAAAACCCTCCAATTGTTCCGTCCTGTTTGTCCCCTGAGGGACAGCTAGTCAAGGCATTCCTTCACAGGAGCAGCTTTGACAACTCATCTCTCCTTTCTTAGCTGACAAAGCTAACAGATTCTTCGTTTCTCGCTGTTCGTTCCTATATATGCTGTTGCTGCATCATACTCGTGATAACTTCATTGGCAGTCTCCCAGCCTTCTCTTGTCGCCAACATAAATGTCATCAGGCTTCTTGGGGTCACTTGACCGCTAATTTCTCTTTTCACGATTTTCATAGGCCTCGTGTAGTATTGGCATTCCATCAGCAAATGCTCTACATCTACATGTACATCGCCCTTTGGTTGTGATGTTCCACCCATGCTGCCATTTTGCTTTCTTAGGTTCCGTCCTCGTGCTAGTTTCCACGTGGTGTCACAGACTTCTTCGCTTCTAGATCGATAGGCATTCGGCTCGAAATAACATTTGTCGTATCCGCTGATACAGTTCTAAAGACGCAACATACCCTTAAAGATGCAATTCTGTGTGTCGAGTTCATCCATCTAATGTACGACTCACGGTGCGTTGCTGATGCCCATATTGGGGCCTCGTGCAAGAGTATTGACTTGCTCATAGTTGTAAGAAGTTTTCGTATTGGCTGCCATGGTCCACCGATATTTGGCATTAATCTATATAACCCCGCTACTGCCCGGTAGACAAAGAATTAGTCCCAGGACCGACCCTTGAGAAACTCCTCACGTTATCTTGTACTTCTTTGGTCCCTTGTCTGTGTCATAGTAGAGTAGTTGGGTATTATACGTAGTAGGTAGTTTAGGCAGAATTAAACGCGTTCTTGACGTCAAGCGTTACGACGGGACAGTACTGTTTTGACCTTCGGAGACATCTTTCTGTCGCAATTGCTTCCCGTGCGATGTGCTATGGATGGTGCTTCGTTTCCTTCTGAATTCCAACTGTCGATTGCGTAGCCCCCTTCCGTATATTGCTCTAATCTTATTCATATAATTCTCTTGACCACTTTTCCCAATGTATCTAGCGTGCATAGTGTCCTGTACGATGACGATTGTTCAGGTGGTTTGTCCCCCTTTGGTATGAGCACTAGTAGTTGCCGTTTCCACTGTGATTAACATGGTCTGGTTTTTGTCACTTCCTTTAAGACGAAGTTCGGGATCTAATTAATTCCTGGTGTCTTGTTGCTTTGACGCGGCTGCTACCGGCATTGTCTCAATTTCATCTGCTGTTTCTCGTGGTAGTGTGAATCCATCTTTCCTCGGGAATTACTGCCGACAATTGAGTTCGTGATGTTTAGGCACACCGGTGCAGCTACCGCGGCACTATTTATTCTATTCATGACTATTTGGTATGCGCTTCGCCATAGGTTGCATTGTAGTTCCACCCTGAGCTCCTGAAATAATTCACCTTTGCGCAAAATCAGTTTACTTTCTCTGGAATTTGTTTCGTAGATCTTCGTTATTCTCCGAGTCTCTGCCTCTAGTCCTTTTCTAGCGTCTCTGCATTCAATGACAGTGGGCTCGGAGCTTGGCGATGTGGACGGCCAAAGGTAGACAAAGTCCCCTAACCCCTCGAAGATATAGCACCCCAATTCTTCAAAGTTGAATATCCCTTCTTGCTACATAGCCACTTCGGCAGCTTCACACCCACCGGCGGCGAAAGCCTGCTAATTTCTCTGGGTTGGGTTTGATTTGAAAGTTGGACGTTGACTTGGGAGTTCCATACAATCCAATTGAATATAATGTTAAAGACCAGCATCAGTGCCGTGCCTTAATGGTTAGTGCATCACTGTTAAGCAGGGGTTCGAAGTTCGATACACAAAATATGTTTTTTTACGGTTCTTTCGAGCATTCTAGAATATTACTTTCATGTACATGTATATGTACAAATATATATGTAGGTATATACATATGTACATACATTTGATCATAGTGAGCAACAGAATGTACAGACTCTGCAGTTTTACTAACGTTGTAAGTACTCATCCACTACTCATGCGCATTATGGAGTTGCAACTTAAGGAATTCTTAATATAAAGTAAAGCTGGCGATAGAAATTCTGCAAATAACTTCAACCAAAACTTACCACTCATCTGTGAAACTGTTGGATAGTAGCTAATTGACTCGACTGTACACGCCAGGACTCCTGCCATCATACCCAAAACACCTTTAAGATACAAAACATGAATATAACAAACTTTAATACTCCTATACTGACATTTGAACTTACCTGATAGTGTAACAGAAGGTAATCCAAATTGACCAGGATACGGAATATAAAACCATGAAGCATCAGTCAAGACTTTAATACGCACATCAGTCCTCGCTGCATGTCCTTCGGCAAAAACTCCTGTCAGCGTTAGAATCCCACACAAACCCCACATGATGGCAATGGTTAGCAGTACCTTTAGGTTACAAAAAGACATCTTAGCACGCCAATCGGTCACAATTTAGTACCACTTACCGGAAAAAGTTTAAACAAAGCAAACTGTCGAATCTCTAGTCCAGATCCTTTTCTGTATGCAACAATTGGCACTGTGACATTAACCATTATTTGCGAGAACAGAGTGAGCATGCCTGTTGTTCTTGAATAAAAAATAGTTATGAATTTTAAATTCTCAACAACCTATAGCAAGCCTTACCCCACGGCAATACCCCAATGCTTAGACGCCGTCGAAGCGGCATGTTCGAACAGAGTCAAACCGACCAGCGATACTGTCGGTACAATTGTCAGCGGAGTGACAAACTTTAATATTTTCCCCACCAATCCGGTATAACCAATGAAGACTTGAAGTAAAGCTGAAACTGCAATTGCGCCCGACAATTCCCGCATACGAATCTGCCAAAGCTCTTGCTTATCATCTTCTTCCATTGCCGCGAACTCATCAGCTGGCGGACACTTCCACTGCGGCAATGCGAGAATAGCTAGAGTTGGCACCAGAAAGGAAATCGTTCCACCTTGAACAATTGGCAATCGAACACCCCAGGTGGCTTGAAAGAATGTCACGATGCCGGTGACAAATATCATCGTGGATATAATAACACCCCGACTGGGATCCTCATCGGACATACAGAGGGCAGGTGTTAGAATGAATGGAATCGATACAATCGCACCGATCATTGTTAGGTAATGCTGAAAAGCCAGGAATATACTCAGATACCATGGTGGATTGTCGTTAATGCCGTACAACAGCTTCGGAGGTGCCTTTTCATCGTGCACCGTATCGGACTTATGGTGATTCCCATCGATCTGAAATTGTTAATTGGAAATGATAAATTATTGATTGACTGAATGGGGATTACAAAACACCAGCACAAGCTATAATTGTCAAGATAATTTATCGGATGAGCGCATATAGAATGAAAACCGCAATCGAGAGCTTAGGAATAATTAATCAAACACTTGTGGATTGCACAACAAAACTGCCCACTGACTTTAGTAGATTATTCTTTCAATCATTTCGCAAAGCTTTCCGTATATGAATATGGTTATGAGACATGATTTATTGCCCCGATGTAACGTTGGGGTTAAACTCCTACTTTAAACCTTTGGTCACTTATATCACAAGAATATTAAGAATTGAGACATCACATTGGACTGATTTTATCTTTAACAAACCTTGACATTCTAATTACAGATCTTGTTGCCTATACCTAACCAGTTCCAAGAAAATATGGGCGGCGATCTGCACGAAAAGTCATTATCAGGCAGTAGGGGAGTAACCGTATAATTGGTGGGATAATATATTCATAATCCAAACAAGTACTTTGTTTTATTAAACCATCGTCTATCCCCTATACCTATGTAGACCAAGACATGTAATAATTAATGCAACCATGTGAGCGCCATGGCTCTAGTGGTAAGTGAGAAGGGGTTTAAGGTTCGATGCCCAGACAAGACCTAAAATTTCTTTCACAGCACCACCTCTCGCGAGCGTCTAACAAACATTTGAGAGTAAAAAAATTGCCCCTTCCATTCGTGTAAAAATATAACACGCACAACACGAATGGTCATGAGAAGCTAGGCCCAGGGTCCCATTTCATAACGATTGGAATTGTTGCGTCCTGTTTATAAAGTACTTGATTCCAAGACGTTTTATTTGTCCAAAGTATCGAGTAAGAAAACGCCCCCAAAAAGTGGACGTAGTGTTGAACCTTTTAATTTGTAGTTTTATAAAAAGTCTCAAATGTGAATCGGACTTAATTTTTGTAAATTGCCTTGGAATTTGAAACTAGTTGCAAATTCATAACGAATACACCCATGGCACAGTATTTAGTACGTCAGACTACTTAGTGGGATTTTGAAGCTCATTTCGCAGGTATCACAAACGTTTTTCATGATCCGAGCTCTCACAAACGTCTGACAAACATCCCACAGTTAACTGACACGAAAAAGGTTCTCCTAGTTCTTTGGAAATACCATTAAACTGTAGATTCCCTCCGTTACACCGTTTTATAGCTCCATACAATCGACTGCTAGTCGCATTGTAGTAGACCACAAATAAACCTTTCGGTGGATGTTGGGTTAACTTGTCCTAGGGTGAGATATCATCTCGACCAGCCGATTTGTTTGTCTTAAGATCTTTAAGTACTCTTGGTACTTTATGAGTGCGAAAGGGGATTTGTCCCATAAAATTAAAACGCGCTCAAGTACAAAGCATAATCTGGGAGGAGGAAGCAGATTGGCCTTGTCCAAAGAGCTGACATCTGGAATGTCATTTTGAACGAGCTTTTGGTTGGAAAACGAGTCTTGGTAAAAGAAACAGCGATTATTCGGATGCCGATTTGTCACACGAAGCAGATGTAGGCAAGAAGTCTTGAGTTTTTGACACGTAAACGATCGTCTTATTACAATCCGCATCAAGGCTTCGCGAACATAAGCCAAACATGCACTCATGCCACTACAGAGGACAAGGGTGAAACTGCTAAAGAATGTTTCTACGAGATCCTCAATAAAAATATGAGTGTAGTCATAAATATGACGTTATAATCGAGTTCGGTGACATCTTTGGTAGGTAAGTTGGTAAGTATCCTACACAACACCACGTTTAAGATGGGCTCAGGTTTGGGGCAAGACGTCGCTATAGCAATCACACGGTTTGGTCAGCTGAATATACATACACGGGGACATGGTGGTTTTCTGAACCAGAAACGATAAACCAAATTGATCATGTTGCGATCGACGTGATGGTCCGAGCAGCTAACATCAATTCGGATCACTACCTTGTCGCACCCAAGAAACGAATGCAGATATTCCAAGCGCCACAACAAAGAAAATCGTCGAATAGCTGCAATCCCAAGAGATCGTCAGAATCTTCCCCGAAATATCTCAATGACTCCTATGCCGCCAGCATCAAGTGCCAGAGTCTCACGCCTCAACTAATGTATTGGTTTTCACTCGATTACCACTAAGAAACCCCTGCAGGGGATTTGACGAAGAATGTCAGCATTTGCATGTAGCTACACAAGTGGGATACAAAGCGGCGACGTAAAGAAGGATGAGGGCTACTCATGAACTCTATGACCAAAAGAGACGGAAAGAACTTCGGCTTCTTCAAAAGAAGACGGAAGAGCACAAAAAGCGAGATCATAGTTATTGATTAACTATACCACGCAGGAAAAATGTACGGAAGTTTTAACAAAAGGTACATAAGGAAACCTTGTAGTAATCACAATTCACAAGAACGTAGACCCCCCGCCCAATTGCTCCAAATATAGAGCCTGAATGTTTGAAACGCTTCGCCAACAACCTAATTCGTTTTTATCAGTGTGGTTTCAGGGTAGAAAATGTGTGGCAAATCCTGGAGAAATCCCAAAAAGTTTGAGTTAATACCCACCGCTCCTTTCCAGGGAAAAACTCTTCAGGAGAAGGAGATTTAACGACGAACTATATGACCTGTACGGCGACATCGGCTTGATACAAAAAAAACTGCACATCAAACGTCTGAGACCGCTAGGATATAAAGCGAATGGACACCGGTGGTATGGCCTGCAGTGTCTTTAAATCTAACCCAGAGAAGGCCTTGGAAGATCTTAGATGGTGTGCACAAGTAGAAGGAGACCTCAAGCAACTTGGAGTGCACAACTGTAGGCAGTTAGCTAAGGACCGGGTTAACTGGAGAGGGTTGCTAGTTGAGGCCCAGGTCCTTGCTGAATTGCAACGCCACTTAAGTATTCTGTTCAACAAAACTTGAGTGTGTTATAGGAAACTTATGATATATACAAGCGATTGCAAAGATTATGGTCAGTCCTATGAATTGATATCATTCGGAAAAATCAAAATATTTCAAAATCATGCCATTCATCTGCACTATAGGAAGGTCGGTAGATAGGTGGTAGCAGGTCAGTATAGACTCTTTGTGTTCCACATAGTGGGAACAGGTGTGTCTCTTAGCTCGTGGAGCATTACCTAACCAATAAAACCTAAGATTGAATGCGTGCTAATTACTGCATCTGGTTTGTCGGACAGTTCTTCGATGTCCTGATGGCAGAGGCTTGGGCAATGACACAGGAAATGGGTAGTATTTTCTTGGACTCCCTCATCACCGCAGCCTCTACAAAGATCTTCATTGGTCAATCGTAGTTTGCTTTGATGGTAGATATAGATTTCCTTTCTTTTCGTGTCCGTCTGATGGATCTTCCTTTATTAAATACAGGCCACATTTTCTCTCAGAGGACACGATTATCAATAATTCTGGAAATTTACACTGATAAGTCTAAAACAACCCAGGGTGTAGGAGCTGGACTGTTTTTAGTCTCTCTTGGTCATGTGCGGGGTCCTAGTCACTCAAACATCTCAGGCAATTGCAAAGCAGACGAACTACACAAAAGTGGCATTAAACAGGATCTTTCGACTGCTAAAAGGAGGCTTCATCTACCCATTGAAACGGCAAGATACAATATCACTACATTAGCTCTGCGTCGGGCTAATGTATGATTTAATCTTGATACATGCACTCATGCTAGGGAAACGTGGTCACAGTTATCAGATGTAGAACAAGTCTACTACATATAGTTACCCTGGTCGGATTATTGACTACCGACTTCTGCCCCAGCTGTATGAAGAAGAGAAAGAATCACCATTTCACCTTCTCCACAGCTGCTCTGCGTCATCAAGAAAGCAAATACATCGAAAACTTCTTCGTGGAGCTTAAAGATATTTCCGATTCGGATATCAATAAAATCTGGAAGCTCGTACAAAAATCAAAATTGTTCCAAGAGTAACAGAAGTAACCGGCTCGTGTGTATCCTACCGTAAACAGAGGATAATCACCTAACCTAAACCTAGGAAGGTAAGTACTTTTCAGTTCCACCTCGAAGGGACAGAAGTCAAGTAGACTAGATATGGAGATGATGGTTAGCTGTTCAAATGTAATATTTATGGGTATCATTCAATAGAGTTCTTCGGAGGGGTAGTATCTGAAATAGACATAATTTTGCTACCAGTCTTTAATAAGGCAGCAGTTGGATAGTAATCATAAGAAACTGCGGAAATGCATAAATCATCTGACCATGATTTCTGACCTACAATTAAATGAAAAAAACATGACAAGTTATCAACTAACATTGGTTAGTATGCATTCCTTTCACATATTCCGCTGCAAGCATAACTAACTTGACAATTAGTATTTCTTGCTAATAATAGTTATTTGGATTAAATGTCCAATTTCCTTCGCTACACTCCTGTCCTGTTATTTTTTTAATGCCGACATGTTCACAGTTATTAAACATAACAAGAGTATATCAAAAGTATCGATTAACCAGCAATTACTTCATACCATACTCCATTGGAAGTCAAACACTTTGTTGGCAGTTGCAGTTGAAGTCAGGTACGGATCGTGGCTAATTAATTCTTTGCATTTTCTCAACAAGGTGTTGTAATTTAATCGACTCGACATATCTCTTGAGACTTCTTAAAAATGCACATAAATTTTGCTGTAAACGATCAATAGACAGATTGTGCTGCAATTATTCAATAAACAGCGGCAGGTAAATAAATTTGCATTTTTGGATAAGTAAGTACTCGGATGTAAATGTATGTATCTACATATGTACATACGTGTATTCTTCTTTTCGATTTACGGTCGTAAATATTTATAACATGATTGCATCAGTGATTAATGATATAAAACAAAGTTGACCAATAAAAACAAACAATGGGCGGAATATTCCCTGTCAAACGCAAGGAGGTGTGACGGTAGTTAAACAAATTAACATTTATCGCATAATTTTATTGAAGTCACAACCGCAAGGCATTCGCTAGTTGTCGACATAATATTGACATACGAGAACAATATTTATTTAAGAATTAATGGTCTTACATCAAATTGTTTTGAGTGATGAGGCTCACTCCTGTATCAGTAGATTTGTTAATAAGAAAAATTGTTTGAATTTGGAGCGAAGAAAAGCTACCGTGTATAGAAAAATTTATACATTCGGAGCAACAAAACTAAGTACAACAAAAGAACCATACAAAGAAAAACCATTAACCAAAAATTATTGCATTCAAGAAAACTTTATTACAGCCAAGAAGATCCGGTAACAAACAAACTACAGGTAGAAACAGGAATTGACGCGCAGAAGTCAATGCCGGTATAAACAAAAAACGGTATTTTTGAGAGAACACGGTTATTATGTGATGTCAAACGAGTGCTGCTAACGTATGGCCTCCAGGTAGTCTTGCCAGATCGATATGCTCTTGTACAATTAGCTACCGATGCACCCCGAAAAATGCACTATTTGGTGTGGTTTATGGGATGGCGGCATCATCGGGGCAAACTTCTTCAAAAGTAAAAAAAATCGAAATATCAGCGTCAATAGTGCCCGGTACAGAGCCACGATCAACCATTTTTTGTTTTCAAAATAGCGTCAACATGGTCTGCAGGACATTTAGTTTCAACAGAATGGTGCTAAATCCCATACTCCCGGCGAAACCATCCAGTTATTGAAGGAAGTGTTCGATGGCAATATTATCTCCAGAAATGGATCTGTGGCCTGGGCTCCATTCCAGTCTTGGAAGCCAACATCGTACACACTATTCGGAAAATACAGCCTCAATTACTTTATTTGGTTTTGACTGGGTACCTAACTATGTGTCATAATATAGGTATATCTCTGAATAGTTTGAACTATGAAGGCAAGGTACATCTATGTAGGTGACGATAATTGTGCAATACTGAACGAAGCTCGATTTAGTAGATCAAATATGTTGATTGAACTACCCTTGACTACTATAGCACATAGTTTGAATGTACCTCAACTAACTATGGCATGGAATTTGAAAAAATTTCGAGACACTAGGAGCCAAGAAAACAACGCCGGTAAAAGATCGCTTTTTACTACTGCAAAGCCAAAGTAGACACCAACTTAAAACCTCATGAAGCATTAGAAACGATCTTTAACGATCGGCAGAAAAAAAAGTTTTGACAGGGTTAATGAGAAAAAGACTGGTTAAAGCTGGGCTGAGTGGACTTAAACCAATACAGAAACCAGACTTTCCACTGCGAGTCAGGCAAAAACATGTACTCTAGGCTAAAGACCACGTTTCTTGGGCCCAAGCGATGTGAAAGAACCTCATTTTCTCCAAAAAGTCTAATTTTAAGTTGCATATCGTAGGTAGGAGAATTTTCGTTTAGTACAGAACTAAACGAGAGCCATTGCAAGAAATATATCCAAAGAATGCTGTTATGATTGAGGTTAGGATCACGGAGCCACCCTTCATGTCTTATGACACAAACCGTGGAGCCTTACGCTGGAGAGACAAGGAAAAAGGTCTAGTTTAGGGATTATTTTAAGTTTCAGCTTTAGATTAGGTTAGTTAGCTTTAGTTAGAATAGTTTCGCGGTTCTATTCCCAACTTTCTCCAGGGTATTGACATGAGTTCTTCGCCACTGCCTCTTCATTCCTGTTTTTTTTTTGTCCGAAGTCTAAGTAGGGTTAAGTTTTCGTCTTAGTTTAACAAAATGGCATGATTTATGTTGTTTAAGTAGGTAGTGTATGTTGGGGTTGCAAGAACCGCCCCGTCCGACGTGCTGAACCGCCCTCCTCACCTGCACCGAAGATACCTCCGTGGCTCAGGAACCTCACTCATAACAATGCCCCCTAAAGCCGAAGTTGTAATAGTCTCAGGAAATTTTCTGGAAAAAAAAAACACAAACAAGTTTTTCCAGTAGGCCCCTTCCATTCGTGTGAATAATATAACACGCACAACGCGAATGGTTATGAGAATCTAGACGCTGGGTCTCATGGATCTATCGGGCCCAGTATTGCTTTCCACTTTGCTTCTTCTGCATTCTTTAATGTTTGTCTCGCAGTCGACACAAACGTTTTTATAAAAGTCTATTCTTAATGTGTTTAAACTGCTTGACATCCACCACGCTATACAAATATTCAACACAAGCATATGCGGGTGCTATGTTTAAATGTCTCATATGCTGATACCTTTACTATTCCATGGTTGCAGTTATGTGGCGCGGTACTTTCACCGAAACGGATTAAAAAGATACTTCGTTCCTTCCTTAAAACCCATCAATTTAACCGTGGATTGACTCTTTGACCTTCGTTCGTTTTGAATCAAAACACTTTTATACATGAACTACTCTCTACTCTTTAATACCGTGCCCAAAGAGGGAATTTTTTAATTGAGAACCTTTTTCATGACAGTTATGTACCTATATTCTCGGGTGTTTGGTGGGTGTTCGCGAGAGGTGGGACCGTGAAAGAACTCTTGGTGCTGTCCGGGCATCAAACCTCGAACTCCTCACTCAGTGTTTCCAACTCACTAACCACTAAGCCCCGTCGCCGAATTTAATAGCAGAATAGATTATTTTGATCAATTCTATGTTCTTTTTTGCCATATACATATGTACATACTACACTACTACTACACTGCATCTTTTCTAAGCATATCGATAAGGGTATATTAAGTGTGATAAATAGTTTGTAACATAGAGAAATAATCGAGATAGATCGTGTAAAGTATTTACATATATTCTTGATCACTATCAAGGTTGAAATTTCATATTAGGGCTTTTCAAAAAGAGAAGCTGTACAGGTGTACACATTTAAACGCAAATGTAGATTGTCTACAATTCACCCATACATTATCTTTAGCCATGCCCATTTTTTGGGGGCGTTTTAATTAAATAACTGATTCTGATGCAATTTTCTATGTAACATCCACAAACGTTGTAGAGGAAGACCTTGCCTAAGGTGGTGCGCTCAAGTGGAAAGGGACCTCAACCAACTTGGTGTGCGAAACTGGAGATGGCTAAAGATCGAGCTGGCTGAAGCGGCTTGTTGGTTGAGGCCCAGTTCCACCCGGACTGTACCGCCCCCTAAGTAAGTATATAAGTATCCACAAACGTTCGAAGTTATCGTTGTAATTCGACAAAAAAAAATGTAGTATGCCATGCCCACTTTACTAGGGGTGCATAGAAAGGAGGATAAGTATCAAACGATCCATTTTAAATGGATTGTAGCTCTTTTGTATGTTTTTTTTGTTTTTTAGATAAGATATTTTTCTAGAGCTCTCCAATACTAGATACTGATTCATTGTATTACCAGAGGTAGACTCTGTGAATGTGTTGCACATTTTACTAAATTCGTTATTTCTTTGAAAGAAAGCCCATTAAATGCTTCAGTGAGGCAGAGTTTATAACATCACAAGGAGAGTGTCTGAAATGTTAGTTTAAATATGTACGCATGAACCCCTATTTATGTAAAGTGTACTTACCAGAGTAAGTTCTTAGCAATACTTGTACAATGAGAACAAATTGGCTCAAGCCATTCATTTTGATTATTTCCAAGTATCAACGAGTATAACTAACATTGCGATACTTGGTACATTAAATAGAAATTCAAAATTCAAGTTCAATTTAACTGCGATGTGAAAAATATCCCACCCTAACCACCGGTCATAACAAGTGATTAACTTGTAATTTTATATCTGCGCTAATCAACAATGTAGTTGCAAGTATGCATAAGTATATGTATGTACATATGTATACGTATATTCACCGAATTACAGTAAATTGCATGGCTTTTCAAAATTCCAAATATACATAAATATTGAGATATGTGTTTATGTATGTACATGAATGAATGAAAAACTACAAGCTACAGGTGGATACTTAACAACGAATCATCAGTGTACAATTTTTTTGAACTATGATGTCCGTCTACTTCGTTTTAAGCTAGGGTATACAAATCTTCAACAATTGAAGTCTCCGAAGTTTTTTCTTTTATAATTCACTTTACCATAACCCCGGTTACCCTTAAAGTGTTAATATGCAGCATGAGCGGAAGACTAAATTGCAAGCTGAATAAATGACTGAAAACTACGAAAAGTGGACATAGAAATTCTTATTTGTTACCAAGTTAGGAAGGACATAGTTGAGAGTTTGCAAAAACAGAGACAGACTTAATTATACATACATATAGGTAAATACATAGATAAAAATGCAATCGAATCAGCTTGACATATGTATGTACAAGGCCGAGTACAAAGTACTACGCAACCAGGTGAACAAAAAACTATTGAGGATCAGTACTAAAAGAACATATAGAAAAGTCACAATCCATCTAAAATGAATCATATGACACCTTATTCTTCTTCTTATGCAGCCCCCTTAAAGTGGCGGTACTGCATTTTTTTTATACTGAATTACTACGATAACTTCAAACGTTTTCGGATGTTACATGGAAAATTTCATCTATGGCCATACACAGTACGTATACGGATGAATTATATATAATTTGAATACCTAAATATTTGGTCTTAATAACTTATTTTAGTTTCTAGCAACAACAAACGTTTTTGAAAAATTAATTAATTTAATAAAAATTACAATACTTAAAACACCTATTGCCTTTAAGTTGATTTACTCGGTAAAATCATTGAAATTCAAATTTGTAGCGGCCATCCATTACAAAAGATGTCATCAAACAAATTTGAATAACAAAATGTAATTTATGTGTTTTATTGATTTATAAATGGATGAAGTACATTGCAAATTAAAACCACCTCCATTATTTATAGTTCAAGTTTTCTCTGATTATACACATTTGTAATTTCATTTTACACATCCATCATCAAACAAAGTAAAGAATGCGGATAGCTACATACTTCAATTCTACACTATTTTTGTTAATATCATTTAATTTGTCTTTTGAAAAAAGCAATTAAAATTTGTCGTACTTCTTTTATTTAAAACTTATAGTCCTTTCAATTTGCCATTTCAGAGCTAAGTATAACCAATAACAACAAATATTTCCCACCGGTAGTCAATTTTTGACACCAAAAAATGTCAAAATCGCAGCGCTCATGATTTGCCCGTCAACCAAAAAATGTATGTGTGAGCTCCCATATTTGATTCCTATATACAAGCACCTTTAGATACAATGAGTTATGGGCAAAATCAGGTGTTTTGCGGTGCTTTTAGTTTGAGGGCTGAAAGATAGACCCCCTTTAGGTTGAATATTTATTATAATTGATCTGTGAAGTTGTAACTATTTATCCATGCATGCGAGACATTAACATCAAGTCATTAGAGCCCATCATTAAGAAATTCTATCTACTTGGGAAAATCTGAACGCCAGAAGCAGATAATATCGGAGCTATTTATCTTAAAATTGTATTATACAAGTTCCAAGGGTGAAATGTAACAAAATAGTTACATTGTCGCTTCTGAGTGTTAACAGTGGCTGATAGGATAAAAGTTAATAAAAGTATGTATTACCAGCAAATCCTCGTGCGATAAGTCGCCCGGGGAGGACCCTAGGCAAGCAAAAAGGTTCATCAATCCCAACTGATATAAAGCCAACTCACGATCTCAATAAAGACGACATAAAAATCTTAACGGGCTACCTAAGATAAAATTGTCAGATATTGATATACATACATACCTACATGTGTATGCCAGTTCTGTGAAGAACAAAAATAAACGGCATAACGAGTTATTCCACTTCAAACAGGAATCTGTCCGTCCAGCAGAAATTTGGAACTTAGAACCTAAACTAAGGTTTATTAAGAGCGTCAGTGTAACTCCTGGTTAAACAAAGAATTCACAATGATAGCCTTGCTTGACATAGAAGGGACATTCAACAACATAAAACCTGAGGCCACAACTTTGGCTCCTTACCGTAAACGAATTACTCCTAACCTTAGAAAAAGAAGGTTTTAAAGTTATAGCTTATTCAAATGACATTGCTATACCTCATGAAAACAGCCCTTAAAAGGCTGGTCAAGTGGACAGATACATAGCTCCGGTCTTAGTGCCAATCCGACGAAAACGGGCCTGTTTTTCTAAAAGACATCCCACAAAAAAGTCTCGACCAAGCAACATCACCAAAACGACTGATTACACGATTATTGAACTTGGTGTGCATGTGTCGATTTTTGGACAGCTTGTGTGACACGTACCCCAATTTTTCTGGAACGATAGTTCGCCCAAGTCCAAATCCTCAATTTCTGCCCATAAAAATCAGTTATAATGCCGCGGTAGCGCTCCCCATTGACTGTAATGTTTCTTCCATTGTCGTCTTAGAAGAAAATTGGGAATATAATACCGCCACCCCAAAAACCTACGAAAAGCTGCAATTTTTCCATTGAGTGCCCAGAACGAACATGGGAATAGGTTCCGTTATCAATCGGGAAATCAGCGGTAGTAAGACTAATACTCATGTATGGAATCCTAGCCTGGTGCACAGCATTAAATAAAATTAGCTATCTATCTCTCATAAGAAAAAATTTAGAAAACGGCTTGCATTTCCGTTACCAGCGCCCTTCCTTCAGATAACTCCCATGGCACAGCTGGAACAAATGCTTTATATCTTCTGTCTGGATATTTATGGGAAAGACGCTGCAATGAAATCGGCGTTGCGATTGAGGGAGTCATCGCAACAAGGCAAACCATTATCCTCAACTCTGTACATATAAAAATAGAAGCCACGAACTACGTAATCCCGTTCTTGGACTTACATAGTATTTACGCGTATTTCTTATCACACTCACTAGGAATCAGACGAACTACTCAAAGTGGCACTAAACAGGAGCTCTCGACTGCCAAAAGGGCGCTTAATGACAATGGGCCTTACTAATAACGAATCATTAGTCGTGACTTAAAAAAGGTGTCGACTTAAATATTAATACACACTTAAGTCTAATGTGTACTAATAATGTTTTAATAGTCGGCTTTTACTTAAACTTGACTCTTTCAAAGAATTTACTACATTTTCATTGAATCTACTACATAACATTGGTTTGACGTTTCATATTTGCACTTGAATTTGAATTTTTATTTTCTTCCATGGAGCTATAAGGACAATGGTTATAATTTCAAATTGAATTCACTGTTTATTTTACATACCAATATCAGGAGACGCCTACACACTTGGCATTCGAAAGTCGAAATAAACAAAATCAGCAGAGATTCTTTTCTTCGCTTGTTTATACATATAAAGCGGTGATACCAATGTACTGAAGTTAATACTCTTTGTTGGTTCCCTTTTCCCTCCTGAATGGAAAGTGGATTCCATAACAATTCTTTTTAAAACTCTAATATAATATTATTTTCATCAAACAATAACTTTGTATAACGAAATATGTAGTAATTAATTGTTTCAATGAAACATTCATGAAAAACACATTTTTACTGTAAAGTATTTCAGTATATAATAATGAACATTAAGGAATTTTTAAAATTCATGAAAATCGAATAACGCTTATACAGTTTCAGCTAAATTCAATTACCATTTAACGCATAATTTTAGTATTCTAGATACCAAATCTAATCCTTTTTAGTAATGTTCGTGCTATTAAATTAGTACATTGGCATTACTCTGGTCTTTAATGACATATTTGTAAAATTAAACATGACTTTCTGTACATTAAAATTTATCTCCTTACTAGCACTAAAGCCGACTATTAAATGCGTTATTGGTACACACATTTTGGAAAATGTGGAGATTATACTTATGCCGTATACTAGATTTGGTTGTTAGTAAGGCCCAATATCTCTGCATTAGCTCTTCATTAGGCAAATGTAAGATTGCGTGATCTTGATACGTGCAATCATGCTATGCAGATGTGTCGACAATTGAGCAGACGTAGGACAACAAGTCTTTTTACTCATCAGCAGACCAGGACTAGGTAGGACTATTGACGGGTTAAGCGGGCTTGACATCCCTGCCAATGACTTCTGCCGCAGCTGTATAGATAAAAGAGAGGAAAAATCATCATTTCACCTTGTCTGCAGCTGCCCTGCATCCTCATCAAGAAAGTAGATTTTGGGAGAATACTTGTTCGAGGAACTTGAAGATATTTCCGATTCGGATATCAATAAAAATATGGAAGTTCGTCTAAAAATCAAAATGGTTCCAAGAGTAACGGAAGTGACCGGTTCGTATGGTAATACAATAAATCTTTCCTGGTCCAAGCGTATCCTACCGTCAACGGAGGATAGCCACCTAACCTAAACTTTAGCTGCTGATTAAATCATATGGAGCAGTACAAAAAATTATAATAGTATAGTATAATTATATCCTTACATATCCAATGACCAATTTACATGAAAGGAGATAGTCCAATTCAATTTGGGCTGTAAACTACTTTTCTTATACGAGTATACATACATACACTACACTTTACTTCCATTAAAAAAGGCACGCTATACCTACCCTGTGGGGAAAAAAAAAATTATAATATAATAAAGGTAATAAAATGTAATGTATGCATCCAATTTCAATATTCCCAATAATTTTATTGTAATTACTATTTGTTAACAAGTTACTTGAATGCAAGGAATAATTGACGGGAAATATCCGAACTTATAAATATTCATAAACGAGTTAAAAATTATTATTAAAAATTACATAACCCCAAGGGGTGTTCAAAGTCAGCCGACACCGACATGGACAAATAAATTAATATAAAAATTGTGAACAAGGGTATTTTCTGATGAAGTAGAATAACTTGAGAGTAAGTTTGTCATTTAAAGGAGCTGATTGACGACATGCCTGCTGGCTATGCCGTTCGAGTTGCGAATGTTAAAAGTCCGATGACAACATCGAATCAAATCATTCGAAATATTAGTTATGAAACTTATTACTGTGTTTCTCGCCTCTTATTTTTATAGTCTACAACAGAGCTGGTGCCATCAAAGTTTACAAAGTCAAGGCTTTTTTAGTTTTATTTATTTTTATTGATTGAATTTATAATATCTTTTACATTACACTTGAAGCCCATTTAGAGTAAAAGTTAATTTATTTTCCGTTAATTTAAGTTAAACTGCTTATATAATTTGTGTTACATTAAACAAGAAAAGAAAAGAAAATAAAAATAATAAAAACGTAGAGCAAAACAAACAAAATTAATATACATGTATGTACATTCAAAGAAAAAGAAAATATAAAACATTGCAGTACGAGTTTACATATTTAAGAATTGTTGACTAGAGATCTGAATAAACCTTTTTCAAAACGTTTGGTACTGCAATGTTGTCTTATGTTTAGGGTTAAGGCATTCCACTGTCTGACAACTAACTTACTTACTCAGGCGGCGCTACAATCCGGGGTGGGTGAACCTGGGCCTCAATCAACAAGCCTCTCCACCTCACTCGATCTTCAGTCAGATACCTCCAGTTTCTTCTTGATGGCCCTACTTTAGGCGAGGTCTTCCTCTACTGCGTCGTCGCTCTGGGGTGGATTCGAAGACTTCCCGGGCCGGAAAATCGTTGTCCATCGGCTCTACATGACCAACCATCTTAGTCGTTGTATTCGAACTCTTCTGACTAGGTCGATGTCGCTATATAGCTCGCGCAGCTCATATTTGTATCTTCTACGTCTATGCAGACAGGACCAAAAATCACCCGAAGTATTTTTCACTAATAAGAAGCAATAGCGGGCTCATCCATTCTTGACATAGTCCATGCATCTGCGCCGTAGAGCAGGACTGCGATGATCAGGGTCTTATGTAGGGTTATTTTAGTTGTTTGAGAGAGGGCTTTGTTACACAGTTGCCTTCTAAGTCCAAAGAAACAGCAATTGGCTAGAGTTAATCTTAACCAAAACTAACATATTTGACAGAAATGGAAGTAGAGGAAGGAGTTTTCCCTGTATTCCGCTGTATTCTCATGTCTAGCAGCAGCTCAAATAAAAATTGGTATTATGGTATTACTTTGGATGCCTTTCATAGATGTGGATCCGAATTTGTCAAAATATAGTCGGAAGTATATGAGGCAGAATGATTTTAACAAAAAGTGGATGTGTCTCATCAGGACCCATAGCCTTTGAATTGATATCAGTCGGTTGGCATAGAAATGACTTTTGGTTTCCTTTATTTGAATAGAAGCTTTATTTTTTAGAGTCCGGAAAATGCTGTCGTATTCCGGAAATCTAAATCGTTTCCATCGGCTGTAAGCATTATCTCTCCGTTTTATTGCTTCATGTATTTTGGAAGTAAACCATGAACTATTTTCAGTTCGTCTTAACGGAACATGCGTATGAAAAAGAGTTCTAATAGCACCTTGAAAAATATTAATTTCGTCATTCGACAAATGCATCAAATATATTTGTTACCAATTAATATGAAATGTAGAATTTCCCAGATAATTACAATTTATATTGCTAAAATCTCTAAACTTGGTGTAGTTTTAAAGGTCGCAAAAATTTGATCATATTTTGAATAGACTATTGCTGATAATTGTGAAAATAAAAGAATATTGTCTGGATTGTTAGGCTATGGTTATGCAATAAGCGAGTAATACAAGCGTTAGCAAGCACGCTTTAAAACTAAGTATTTGATCAGGGCATTTTCGTTATGTAACAAAACCACACTTACTCGCGCTTGTAATTTTTTGTTACATAATCGCAGAGCCCCGATATAATGCACTTCATTTTAAAGCGCGAGCTCGCGCTTGCTAGCACTTGTATTACTCGCTTATTGCATAACCATAGCCTAACAATCCAGACAACATTCTTTTATTTTCGCAATTATCAGCACTAGTCAGCCTTAGTCAGGAAAATATCAACAAGAGTAGCGCCTTGATGCTAAAAATGTGTGGGAAAATCTGTATTCACAGAAACCAGGACGAGAGTATTGATGCTCTCAATAAACAATCATGACGTTTTTCTACACAGTAGGTTGCAATTAAAATCGCCATATAAAACAATATCGTGATAAAGTAGCGAAACTAAAAAAAACAATGGGGCTAGATGGGTCATTTGGACTTGGCACATTTGAGACAGTAGTTTTTTTTTAAATTTCATTAAGAAGCAAGATGTCCATTGTTTATACTCATAGTATTCTTTTACTCATAGTTGTATTATGAGTAGGTTGATATTTATGAGACTTCAAGTGAAAAGTGGCCCAACTAGCCCCGCCCTACCCTAGGCATTTACTACCATTGTTTGTCAATTTCTATTTTAAAATGATTGAAAGAGCTAAGGTTTCTTGCTATTACCTAATCTCTTGGAGAGCATTATTTACGACTCAATGTTTTTCCACTGCAAATCTATTTTCTCCCAATACCAGCAACCACAAAATTAATTGAATTCGTGCAAAGTACTTTGTGTGCACTAGAATGTGCAAATGAAGTCGATGTGATCGCCACGGATTTTAGCAAAGCCTTCGGCAAAATCTCGCACAAAATTATTGTTATTAAATTAAAGGCTCTTGGCTTCCAGCCGAGGTTTATTAAGTGGATTGAATCCTATTTAGAAAACCAACTTTATAACGTTCTGTTTAGGTCCACGATTTCCATACCAATTAAACCCTCATCTGGAGTACCACAAGGCAGCTATCTTGGTCCTTTTTTATTTATTTTGACAATTAATGATATTGATCATATCATTGTAAATTCACATTTATCTGTTTACGCAGATGATATGAAGATCTTCAGGCATACATCGCCCTCCTCTTACTGTCTT
Source organism: Xylota sylvarum (assembly GCA_905220385.1). Lineage (NCBI taxonomy): Eukaryota > Metazoa > Arthropoda > Insecta > Diptera > Syrphidae > Xylota > Xylota sylvarum. The sequence continues at coordinate 61,816,278 of LR999958.1, read as the reverse complement.
CTACTCGAGGAAGACCTGGATAGATTTCCTACTTAGTGCCTTAGTAATTTGTTTGAGTTCAATGTCAATAAGTGTCAAGAAATAAAATATACACGCAAGCGTACTCCAACTACACATCGTAGTTATCTGATTTTTAATGAACCCGTTCCCTTGATAACTGAAATGCGCGACCTAGGTGTTATCTACGACAGAAAACTCAGTTTCCGTTCACATATCGACAACATTATAATGGAAGCCAACTCTTCCCTTGCCTTTATCAAGCGCTGGTCTAAGGAATTCCGTAGTCCTTATGTCACTAAATGCCTTTATATAACCTTTGTTCGGTCCTCCTTGAATATGCCAGCCAAGTTTGATCGCCCACAAAATAATTGACTAAATTGTAATTATAAGAACTGTTCAACGTAGAATATACAAAAGTAAACTTTTTTAATTTTTAACACAAGCACAGACACTATTGACAAAAGTTTTAAATTTTTTAATTGTTTCGCTAATACATCGATAACTATAAACATAATTTAATTGTCTTAAATGAAAAGATAAACTGTAGGTGGTAGATTCTTTATATTTAACTTAAATTAAATAAATTAATCAAATCAAATCATTTTTCTATAAAAGCAAATACTGTCTCAAATTCTAATTATCTCCTATAATTCTTATATTATTGTTAATCAACAAATATTGAGTGTTAATTAAATTATAAAATTTTCGTAATACAATACCATTTTATTACGAAATAAAAATTTATAATTGTTATGTATTTGAATTGTTTATTACTAGCCCCTAAGTCTATACACCTTTAAGTACTTGGTTTTAATTATCATTAGTACTCTTTGTGCTATACATAATATAAACACGTAACATAGATTACTTTAGCAAACGCTATAAATAGGTGTTTATGGAATCTCTCTCTTCTGTGACCGGCAATTAATAAAGTTGATTATTGACTTTACAATAATGAACTTTGGAGTAAAAGATATTTGACTCATATTGACTTAAAGGGTTAAGGTTTGCAGAATCTGCGGAGACCTTCTTCAGTTATGCCTAGTTTTCTTAGGTGGTCCTTAAGTCTACAGGTTCCCATTATTCATGCCAGAGAATTCCATTATCTTTTAATCCCACATGACCAGGTATCAAATTGAACATTACATTGTTTCTTCTACCCAGTTCGTTAAGTTTGTAAAGGTATTCCCACACAAGATTCGTTTTAATAACATATGAGTCAAGTGGCTTCATGGCACCCTGGCTATTATTATTAATTTGGCTATGTAAATTAATTAATTATGGCTGAAATTATTATTATGTATAACACAATTGGTGTGATTTTTGACAAAATTGATTTAGACGCATATTACTATTTGAACCGGAAAGAAGCGGGTGCTCTTCCACATGGCCTCCAAATATTTAGTTGTAGACGAATACTCCTGCTTTAGTTGATTCATCAGTTCTTAGCCCATCCGTGAACCACAATCGTAATAATTTGTGTCATTGTGTCTGTTGCGCTAGAGGTGACTCTCGCTGTTCGCAACAAGATCGTGAAAGCGATAATGCAGTCCTACGAGGCTTCCCTAAGCCTGAGTGCAACTTTCCCCAATAGGGTAATTAAGTGGAGCATAGTTGCTAGTGCAGTTGTAGAAGTGGGTCTGAAGACATACGGCCATGGTATTGACTTATGAATTCAGTTTTAAGCTCAGTTTTTTTCTTATTGACAATAACCCCCAAGTATCTATCGTAGTTCGCGAATTACGGTTTAATACATTTGAGTTTTGGAGGAGTGATAAACAATACTAATTTGGTCTGAGGCGGATTTAACCCAAGACCAACACTGTCTGTCCACTTTGCAAGTTTATTAAGAGCCGACTCGGCATAGGTTATAAGCCTCTCCCTATTCAGGATTAGGAGTACCTCCGTTGTTAGTACATCATTTCGTTCGATGTTTGATTCCTAGAAAACACCAACGATTTTTCATAGTCATGGTTACACAAAGCCATGTCTAGTTCATAATTTGAAGGGGACCTCAACCGACTTACAGTGCGCAGTCAGTTAAGGACTGAAGAGGCTTGTTGGTTGTCTACCCTGAACTCTAGCGCTACCTAATTATATCGTAATGAAATAACTACACCTAAGGAAAATGGACAATAATAGTCTTGCATCATCTGTTGGCACAATTAAAAATCTCTATCAAAGAAAGAACTCACCCTCTGTGCGTTACTGGACATCTCCGGAGCCTTTTATATCCATCAGAACTGCTACTGATGCCAAATGCATTAACTCTCAGGTAACCAGATCGATATGCTCCATGCTCAGCAGCAAAATCATTTCTGATAGGCTTGGACCATTCTCGTTTTTCGTTTAAACTACTAAAGGTTGTCGTCAAGGTGGAGTTCTAACCCCCTACTATGGTACATCGTAGTGGATACTCTTCTTAACGACCTAAAGAATTCCTAATATCTAACTGAAGGCTATGGAGATAACTTGTCATAATAGTAAGGCGAAAAAAAGAATCCAATACTATTGCACAAATGCAAAATGCCCAAACCAAACCAAAGATAATTCACTGAACTTATCTCACCATCATTACTGCAATAATAACCTACGCATCACTTTTATAGTGAGAATAGACTATTCAAGCCTCCTCCTGCTCCGGCTTACAAAACGTCCAAAGACAGGCCTTTGTAGGTATTACGGATACAATGCATACCTGTTCAACTACTGCGCTGAAAGTCCTTCTAGTATTATGAAGACTGCGGCGGCATGCGCCATAAAACTTCACCTACTATGCAGCATCAACACCACCAACCTATTTGGACATATGAAAATCCTTGAAAGAATTTCGCTGCTATCTTCACCAGCAGTATGCTTCTTGGACTAAATGCCGAAAAGAATCAATCTCTATCTCCCCTATAAAATTGTCATTCCAAATCACAGTTATTGGATAACCATCAAATCCCTTAATTGATACCTAAATCTGAATGGTACACTGACAGTTCGAAAATGTCAAATGGGGTAGGAGTCGGAATTTTGGGCTCCAAATTACAACAGATCTGCGTCGTTAGGACACTCTACTTTTATTTCCTAAGCAGAGGTATTCCTATCGAGCTCTGTGCCAGAGTCTTTATCTCGTCTTCCGTCTCCTCCTCCTCAGCTCAAACAATCCTATGCTTCATTCATGAACTTGATTTCAGCTAGTAGGCAAATACACACAGCATCTTTAAGGGGACACCACGAAAGAGCTCTATGAGGTCGTAGTGCTTCCTGAGGCTATTCTAAAGCTGATCACCCCACTTATAAAAAAAAATTAAGTAAGCTCCACTGTCCTTTTAATAACCATGGAGGAGCTCCAATTGAAGCAGTAATTAGGAAGCTTGTCTTCTATCTGAAGATGACTATCATGTAGAGGAGCATGTGGTTTCTAAGTAGAAAAAACTTATGGAGCTGTAGTCTAGCTTCCATATTGAAGCCAGGTCCAAAAATAGGTTGAAAGACGCAGTGAGGGTACATGGGTGGTGTTCTCTTTTTAGCTGTGACTTCGCAGGTCTTTTGCCTAACATAACGGATCTTACAACAAGGGAACACGAACTATTCGATTTTTGGTATCAGTCCACCTTTCTTGCGCAATTTTTTGAGTCGTGTTAGACCTTGATACCATAATTCGTCTCCACCCGTAATAATGAAAATAAATTATACATCCATTGATTCAAGGAAGACCAGCATTAAATGTATCTTCATTCCTTTACTCGTTTCTAATCTAAGTGAACACAACATTTGGGCCTCAGTGTTGATGATGCTGGTGATGGTATGCATACAGACGTGCACTTTAATTAACTTAATTGATTCGAATTTCTCAATCTTGATCGAAATGGGACATATATATGTCTGTATGTACATCGTGTTATGGTATATTGTCATGTAATTGTGGTATTTCCACATTCATGATTCATTCCTTTTTAATTTATCAATGCGACAATCAGTCCTCTTATTTAATCTGCTTAATCTTAAAAGGGTATTGTTTAATATTAAACGCCGGCTTTATAAGTTTCTAATCAAAAACTACAAAAAATAAACAAGAGCAGCTATGTAGTTGTTAATTAGTCGATATATCGTTGGATTCAACAATGTAGTTTCTGTCACCCAATGGCATTGAAAATTTCAGAAACAAATTATTAACGCGTTTTTGTAGTTATAAGAGTAAAATATAATAACAATATTAGTGCTTAATTATGATGGCTTGAGGGAAACTACGTGTAATTTCATATCACAATAAAGTGTCTGAAATAAACACAATAATTGGCGTATCTATTTGAAGAAACTGGTTCAATAGCAAATCACCAAAGCCCCTTAGCACATGCCCAGAGCGTTCGTTTAGTAGACAAGTATTTCTGAAATGTCGGACCCCTCCGTTAGATACAGAGGAAATTTCCTTCCATACGATGTCTGATGAATTTGATATCTAAAGCGACGAGCTGTATGGGTGAATACTTTCACGACAGTTATTTGCAGCCGTTATAGTTATGTATATACGTTCACGGATCATTGGCTGGGAAATATCATGGAATACTATGAACTAGGATTGCCTATCTCAAGCACTTGGATTACCGTGGTGATATAAGCTTGCGTTACCATAGAAGAATGTACCTGCACCAAATGGCGTTCAATTTAAGAAATGAAGCAAGCGCTCTGGGGCTGAAGATGATTACTGATGATTACAAAAGATTTCAGCCTCGTACAGTATTCTACTCTCTATTTAGGATCCATTGCAGGGAGTCACAGTGGAATTAACTAGATGTGGACAGCAGGATTAGTAAAATTTCATTGGAGTCATAAAGTCATAATTAGCTTAAAAAGGTTATCATTAGGTCAACTCATAAACTTCACCATAGGTCTGATGCATGTAGAAGAAGCGTTGAGCTTTCTCAAATTCGTCCAAGTCTTTGTATCCAAAGACTTGGCTTGTGTAGCACAAGCATGTATTAATTGAATGCCCTGAATTTAGAAACAGTATCCATAGCTGAGTTCATGAAGAAACGGTATCTTAAAAAATTGATAGCAGCAGAGGTGGGATGTATGCCAAATATGCTAACCCAGCTAAAACTTGGATTACCAATGGATACATTGTGTACCCCTGTTGTGGAGAAACTTAAAGCAGAGGATCCTGTTCAGACCCCTGGCTTACTAATTCGCCCGCCACTTCGTTCCCTCCGATACTGCTACGTCCTGGAAGTGGAAATCATAATATTTCACGAGTTGGACTTTACAACCGTTAATAAGATTGCTTTTATAGCGGCTTGGCTGTCGATGTGGACATCGATCGCCTCCTAAAGTGTAGTTTCATACATAATTCTTGTATGGTTTCCCTGATCCTCTCCTGAGGGGAAGATAGTTTTAAAGGCTGAAGTCAGGGGATGGTGTTAGGCAATCCGTGTTGGTAGCCAAGTGTGCCTATCTCACAATATTGCGTTGGCCCATCTTTCCAAAAATTGATTCATACAAAACTGCAGTTGGCGTAGTTCTTAAGTCGTTAGTAGTGCATGTGCTTATGCAGGCTAATCTTTTGATCTATGTAGGTCAGTTGCTTGAGTACGTGACCTTGTGACCGTGACTCCCTGCAGATCACCAGATTAGGAATCCATTGGTTAGGATGACTGTGTGTGCAAGCTTAGGTCCCCATTTTCGACTGCAAGTATAAACGGCTATGCATACATACCTTCTAATCCTTTCTGAAGTTTTTTTCCTTCCCTTCCCAGTAAGCTTTCAGTCAAATATATAATCCAATTATCTCACCTTATCAGCGTCTTGAGTGGCATGTCATTGAGTGTCAAGGACCTAATTCTTGACATTGTTCCCTTGTTAGTGAAGAGGACCACCTATGTTTTCAACGTTAACGTTTCTCCAAACTCGGGGTACATACGAGCAAGATACTCGCGAAGAATGATCATGAATGAGCCTCAAAATGATATATTCCTTACTGTTTTGTAGCGTCATGGAGAATGTACCGTCAGGGCCGGATGCTTTAAAAGATGCGAAGTAGTCGACGGTCCTGTTGATCTTATGTTAAGTATAAGCTTTTATAAACTTATGTACTCAATATTCCTAAAAAGGAAAGTCACAGCCAGTTTTTAACTTACCGTAACCATTAAACCCTTTCAAGTGAATTGTTAAGGAACCCTTGGAGATAGCGGTGGTTAACTGCAACATTCCGGATGGCAACATTACGGCGGATAAATGAAGGAAGGTAAAGATCAAACTCGCCACCAACTTTTTCCAAGCTCTACGACACCATTTCGGCCCTACACCCAAATGTCAAACTAATTTCTGCGGTGACCAAATATTAAAACACCTCTATAGGGTCGGTATTTACAGATTGGGAGAAGTTTGAGTGGCTGGTCCCATTTGCTTCTTTGAAAGAGTAGTTTGTTATGAGCCCAGTTCCATTACCCTCCGGGTCTCTCGATGGACACAGAAATAGTCAGTGACTCTGGCCTTCCTGATCTGTGTCTCTTTTGAGAGACACAGAGATGGATGGGGAACCAATTGACCTCTTTCTTGAGGATGACCATTTGTCATCAGATTCGGAGGAAGCCAACAACATCACGATAATGATATATGATGAACCTACATACTCCAATCCGCCCTTATTCTCTGAATCACTAAACAAAAAGACATAGCCTGAATCTAGGAGCCCTGGTTAGTTAGCACTTGGGATTGTGATCTCAAGACTTCAAATAAAAAATGAATCTGCCTAAGAAAGAAAGAAAAACTCAAAACCTGTCATCTTGTGAGAACCCATTTTAATATCCCTTTACTCTCAAATTAGAAAGAACTAATTGCTGGTATCAACCTATTTGGTTCAGGATTACATGTGTCTCTTTATAAGAAACGTTAATTGTTAATACCGCTTAACGATTCTATATTCTATATTCGAGCTATGGGTCCAGCATAATGGAGTTACGTGCCATTCAAGCCGTCCAACAATCGATTTATTGCACACTAATTTCAATAATCAATTGTGGGCACCGTGGCTCAAGTGGTTAGTGCATTGGACTACGGAGCGAGGGGTTCCAGGTTCAATCCCCAAACAACACCCAAAATTTTCACGGCCTCACCTCTCGCAAGCGTCTGACAAACATCCGAGAGTAAAACTGTCATGAAAAAGCTTCTCAAAACAAGAAACTGCCGTTCGGATCCGGCATTAAACAGTAGGCCCCTTCCACACGTACAGCACGAGTGGTTGTGAGAAGCTAGGCCCTGGGTCCCGTGGACCTGTCGAGCCAAAAATTTGTATTTTTTGTAATTTCAATAATCATGTAATCAGTCGTTTTGGTGATGTTGCTTGATCGGCACGGAGGAACATTTATGGTGGTGTACCATTAAACATCGATGCTATGTGAAGAATCTAGAGACACTTAAGCTATTCGTGAAATAGGGGTCGAAACCATCGAAAATGTATTGAAAAATTGGGTTTACTGTATGGTCTACTCCCAAGACAGCCCAAGTCATTTGAATGAAAAAATATTTCAAAATTAATCGAAAGATTCACTCAATCGTTAAAAAATATTAAACAGTGTTTTTATAGGCGTTTTAAAAAGAAAGCAACAGATGGCCAATCCTATACAAAAATTCACTGAAGATTCAACGCCGATCTACGGAATCTTCGAAATGCGAAAAATTCTCTCCAAAAACACTCCAACACTCAGCGACCTGATGCATCGCTTTCTTACTGGATACTCATTTTCATGATAGCTCCATTCTTGCTGAGCTATTTACTCTCCACCGTGTAGTAACTCCGTGATTAAAGTAACTAAGCATCTGTTTCCGCCTTCCAGATCACTGCAGCGTTTTTTGGACAAAATCATGGTGATCAAAGAAGCCTTGTCCTGTTTGAACTGTAATGCAATATCTCTCAGGGATACAAGCATCTTCACTGACAGTCAAGCGGCAATCAAGTGCCTGAAATCCTACTATTTCGCCTAAAAAGCCGCTTAGCTGCCGTTTGCCTTTCATGGAGATGATGGAGCGGTTCAACATTTTCCCCCTCGAATAGGTAGCGCAGGATTATGAGTTCATTATAAGACACCAGGCACCATAATAGGCCAATCACCCTGGAGAACCCTAATGGTGAAAAACCTAAATTTTAACCATGCAAGTAGAAACTGAAAATCTTTTACGATGCATCGATAGCCACCCATATTGCTCCTTTTATAGTCACAACCATCTTGAGTGATATGCATTGTTCGATATTAGTTCATTATACTAAAGATCCCAGCGACCGGTGTTAATGTAGCATAAACCAAGTAGACCCCGATATTGTACATTATCCTACTCAGTTTGTATATCTTCCATGTTTTTTACAACACTCACAGCAAATCACAACACAAAATTCTCGTGAATTTCAGGATACACTGGTACCTAAGGGAACTAATGACCTGACGAAGAAACCACATCCTACTTCCTATGCGAATTCCCTAGTCAATGCCGAAACAGGAGAAGGGCCGTAGGTGAATACTATTTCGAAGACCTACATGTGCGATCTGTTAGAAAGCTGCAATTAACTATCCTAAAATGTATAACAATCTCTCGGGTGGCACAATTAGCACAGAGCTTTTAATTAATTTGTTTTCCTTTTTCCTATTTAAGTTTCTCGGCAATAGGAGTTTGGAGTGTTACATTATAATTTAGATAATTATCAGCCAATCAGAGTGATTGACAAAGAGTATTGCAACTTTGTGCCTTTTTCTAAATTAATAAACTAGAAGAACTTATGTTTAAACTCTTTCCCGTAATAAAAACTCCATGCTTCCATTTAATCTGTTAAAAGTGGCATAGAATACTTTCGAAAACTTCATTTGGGTCCTCTTTTGGTATTTCAACAGGATGATGTACCTAATTTCCATGGGGAATGCTGAAAATGTCTGTATTTTTTACTACCGTACCCGCAGAGCATAGACGTTCTATTTTAAGACAATGACTTCATCCAAATAGAATTTATCACAGAACATTCCTAAAAGTTCAGGTTTGTATTTAGAACCGACTAACCCTAGTTTTTTACATTTGGTAGGACGACTGACAAGCTTAGTCTCCACGACGCACCACGTCCGGAAATGGACTTAGGCTTATTGACTTCACTGCGGTGCGAAACGTCACTATAGCAAGCACACGGTTTCCTCATCTCAATTTCTTCTACAGACTGTATAACGGCGACGAAGACCAACATACCGCTGTCAGGCGGTATAGACGATGATAGCCAAAACTTCCGTCCACCTGACCAAAACGAAGTGAGGATACCAATATTCAAGCTTAAATCCAACAAGGCTGCTGGATCTGACTCATTTCTACAATTTGGTCATATGTATGTACGCCTGATGAATGGAATCTCAGGATCGTTTGCCCGATCCACAAGAAAAGAGACCCCCTCAATTGCGCCAATTACAGAAGTACCAGTCTCCTCAACTGAAACCCCTTCGTTAATAATCTAATTGGGCCATATCAGTGATGTTTCAGACCAAGTATGTCCACAATCGATCAAATCTTAACACTTCGGCAGATCCTGTAAATACAGCCAAAGATTTCTGAAACATTGAAAACTGCGGTGGTAAGACCAATCTATAAGGGTGGTAAAAAGAATTGTATTGAAAATTATAGACCCATTTCAATATCGCCTGTAATAGACAAATGTCTGGAGGAATTTGTTGTTAGCAGATTATGGAACTTCACTAGAAGATACGGAGTTTTACACAAGAATCAATACGGCTTCCAAAGAGAAAAAAGTACAAACCAGAAATTTGTTAAGCTTGTCAACAGTAGTCTGGAGCAAAATCATCATGTACTGGTTCTCTTCCTAGTTTTTAGCAAAGCCTTCGATACGTTAGACCACGATAAACTAATGGAGGGTTTAGAGCGTGATGGTGCTAGGGGCTCTCTGTCTATCTGGTTAAGAAACTATCTTAAAAAAAGGAGATTTGTAGTCAGGATTCAGGACAAACTAAGTAAGACAGAAGAAGTTCACTACGAAGTACCATTACTTTTCAAAAAATGTTTTTCCATAGCCTTTTTTTCGAAAACGAAAACTACATATGCATATTCGCCTGCATTGCCACAAACAGAGTGAACTACAAATTAAGTTCGAGAACAAGAATTGTCCAAACACTCGAATGGAATTATAGATAGTCAACGAATACAAATACCTCGAAATTTTCATAGACAATAATTTGATATAGAAAAACCACATTGATAAAGTAAGAGCGGATTTGAAATGCAATGTTTGCAGTTGCATATCTGAGAAGATGTTCCACTTATACACTACTGGATATGGCTGCTTTTTCTCACTTAGAAAAGCTCCAGAAAAGTCAAAATTCAATCGATAACTTAATCATACAAAACAGTTTAAATATTGAAACCTTTAATGTTCTATCTGTTGGAGACATATTCAGAATGACGATCACACTAGACTACTACGAGGACGAACGTTTCACAGTACCAATTCCACATGAAGTCAACACCCGAAGATGAGCTCGAGGTCTTCATACATCCCTACAGTTAGAAATAATTACAAAAGAAAACACCTGAAGTATACAGTTCAAAAAATAATAAACAAATTACCAGAGAACTTAAAAAATATGCAAAGATTAATTAAACGAAAAAAACTGATTAAAAAACATTTTATATCTTAGTTTTTTTGTTTCCTTATTTTTTTTTTTTATATATTTTTTTATCTTCTATAAATTTATTATTTTTTGCATTAACATAAAACTTTGTATTCAACTATAAAGTAATAAAGTCACTTAAATAACGAATATTTGTGGACATAACCACCTGAAGACAAACCAAATTTTATTGCGAGTCAAACGAATGTTGTAAAAAATTTATTTGAACAATAAAACATACATATATAGCATACATACATTCGTTGTTAATTCTTTTTTGTGGATCGGGCAAACGATTCTCAAAATAGTTATACAAATAAAATCTGTCATTAAAATGGCACCTCAGAAATGTAACGCACTTTTAATTCAAATAATAAAGATTACCAAAATGTACCTGAAGATCAAGTAAACAATAATTTTCATATTACTCGTATTTAACTGTTCTAGAATTGACAGATTTTTTTATATCTAGGGCATAGATAAGAAAATAAAAAGACTAAGCCACGGTCGTATAATGTTGCCATTGAGCCATAGAACCATAAAAGTACCTACATATGTACATACATACTATTTCGAATGCGGACATATTTCCCCTTTAGAGTATCTACTACAGTGGTACACATAAATCATATTTATTTAAAAAATACTGAACTTAGCTTTTTCCCGCTGACTGTAACAATGCACTATTTCACCAAAATAATTTTAAACAAAAAATTGACCTTGAAATCATGTAATACGACAATTGAATATTTTTTTTTATGTATTTATAGCAGAGTGACGAAGTGACGAATGACTATTCCTTTCGATTGCTCAATAAAAACTTTTAAATCGCAAATGATGTTTCCATTATTTTAAAGTTAGCACTATTACATTAATAAAACTCTTAATCAAAAGAAACTCACAGGATTGGTTGTGGAAACGTCTGTTAATTCCATCTTGTATAGTGTTTATTACAAAAAAAATTAACGAAAACACTTATTTCACCGATTTAACACTTTATTTAATATTTTAAATTAACTTCATAAGGATGCGAAATATTCTAACAATCACCTTCACGCACGACGCGATCGAAGCAATCCACCGACAGTACAATCGATCAGCGAAGGTTCACAATGAACTCTGCTTCCTAGCTACGACGTAGAGCGACCTCTTAGCTCTACAGTAGCAGTAAAGTGATCGTCGAGACGACTGTCTGTAGCACGTGCTGTTAATAGACTACTCATCACTTGTCGATTGACTGGCGAGATTTTTACAGCGCGCGTGAAAATAAACCACCGGTTGTCAACGACGGCGCCGCTCGCTGTCTTCAATCTTGCCGATCGTGCTGAATTGTTCTAATCTAACCATCAACAGCACAACACCCCTCCTACGAATTGGTGATGACAACGCGCAGAGTATTTAAGATCATTGGCCGTTTGGAGGAATTTTTACGAAGAAATTATATTGCCAAGTATTCTCTGAATTTTAAAATCATTTGTAATTATCGTCGGGTTTAATTAACTCAATTAAAATCACTTTCTGATTAGAAGGAACTTTCAATGTTTCCAACCAATACTTTGTAGGTGAGGATAATAATATGGGTAAACCCCTAGAGGCGTATGATTAGAGTTAAACTATTGCTTCAGCGATTTAGCCGAGTCTGTTGATGAATGACTGCCACACCGAACATATATAAACTTTTCATACGTACTATGTTCTTAGCGCGTTCACGTATGACGAAAAGTTTGTAACGTATACATAGATACTTATGTGTTCATGATCGTTATCGATAGTCTTACCGATTAACATTGCCGTTTCGTCCGTTCACTTTTGTGCCTTAATTTTTTAACCAAGCTTGGATGAGAAACCTAGATGAAGTCAACAGGCCAGTTAAATATAATGTGGTTAATTGTTTCTTGGGGTTCGCCATAGTCACAGGCGCTGGATATTATCACACTCCACTTGAACAGAAAGATCTTGTTGAGTTGCGTCCATATATCCCTTGTTAGATTAAACCCTGGTACGTGAAGAACCGGGTTGGCGATGAAGTTGTTAGCTGATGGGAAGTCCCTCCAGTGCAGTCTCTAGGCTAGTCTTATCGGTGGATTAGGTACATTTAAACGGAATGATTTACATTCATATCCTCGTGTTTTAGGAGGTTTGTTCTGAATCTTTGTGAATACCCTAAAAAGCATTACGTACCTTTAAACGGAATGATTTACATTCATATCCTCGTGTTTTAGGAGGTTGTTCTGAATCTTTGTGAATACCCTAAAAAGCATATTTTGTCATAATGGAGGTGGGTGTATGATGCTCAACACTGAGAGCCATTGGATTGGCGTGGATAACACAATTAATTTCGATTTCAAATGGGAGATAGGCTAGATGGTTATTCAAGTGGAAACAAGCTGACTCAGTCTTGATATGCTCAAAAGAAACTACTTCATTTATAGCACCGACAATCCCATTGTAGATAAGACGCTCAGGGATCTTATAGCAAATGCTTAAGAGAGCTATTGATCTGTAGCTATCGGCCCTGTCGTTTGGTTTCCCTGGTTTAAGAATCGCAACAATTTTGGATTTCTTAAATTCTTTAGAGTTTTTACAACCAGACTCTGACGTTCTTGCCGCTATTTTTGATGAATTCGGGGTAAATACCGTCAGTCCCTGCAGCTCTACCAGGTTTGCAGCTAACGAAGGCAGTCTCTAGCTTCAGGATTGAGAATTTGCGAGAAAAATCAGAAAAAGCTGGCTGCCTCTCTTTATATCAGCGATTTCTTAGTGTCTTGGGTATAATTTTTAACGAACTTAGCTTTAGAAGTTTGCACTATCCGATTACCAACAAGCTCTGGGTTGATCCTAGGCTTTTCGGAGTAAACTCCTTGTTTTTCTGTTTGAGTGGGTGAACTTTCAGTGGTTTCTTCCAAAGATTTAGGCGTGCTCTATCGAGCGACTGAAAAAGTTCTTCTGCAACTTTATGATCACCGTTTCGCAAGATTTCTTGGCAAAGTCCATTGCTTTCTGCACTCCATCCAGGAATGTAATTCTTACAGAAACCACGTGGAATATATTTCTTCTTATTACGATACCGATGAATCTCTCGTAGTTCTTGAGCGTCGAAGGGATCCAACGAATATTAGAGTCAAGCTCTAACGCGAAGTTTGCCAAGATGGAAGATGAAATTCCACCTAGGTCGAGGGATGGACTTCAGTAAGGGGATTTTTATGGCGGTATCTAGGACTACTGGATGATGTTGGCTGCGGGGGATGTCGGGTAGAGCTTGTTAGGATATCTGTTGCGATCTTTCGTCTTGGACCGATGTAGCACGGCATAGATCGGGATTGAAACTCCTACACCACCTTGATAAGTAAAAGATCACTCGTCCCTGGTGTCGAAAATAAGTGTTAAGCGATTTGCTTCAGCCCAGTCATAAAGTCATACACCAGTGTCGTCGTCCTCTTGGTACTTCCAAACTGTGTTGTGACTGTTAAAATCTCCAGCATAGACTGCTGGGTGTTTGTACACGGGTAGTATATTCGTGGGTCAGCAGCTATTCGGAGGTTTGTAGATGTTCACAATTTTCAAGCCAGATATTGATATTGCCCCAAGGAATAAATCACCACCGTCCTTTGTTTCTACCAGACTTTATAGTGGATCGTACGAACGTTGTAATTCCATAACAGATAACGGCACGACTGGAGTATTCAGGGCCTAAAAAGAGCGCCTAAACGAGAGATTCTGCGCTATGCATTCGCCATCCACAAACGCCAGCAATCTGTGGAACCAGCGACATCATCAAAGAGGTAGCCGAGACCAACTTAGATTACCACCCACCACCTTAAAGAGCCCTTGGTATGATGATGACTGCGTACGCCAGAAAAAAGTAACAAAAAATCCACACGTACAAACGCTGCAACGCAAAACAAGGAAAACAACAGAAGAGTTTCCAAGCTCAAGGCTATCGAAGAGTCCTCCGATAGGAACAATATCCGGGTGTTGTTTTCATTCAGGAAAGTCAAACAACTGGAAACTGGCTTAGAACCCGGAACACAGGCTCTTCGAAACAGTAAAGTATATATTGAAATTCATGATCAGTATCAATAGCGAAATCCATGTCCGTCCCTCTTACTTCTCTGAGCGTGACAACGGGAATTTCATCTTTGTCCCTTTAGATCTTGAGTAGTTCCACTTGACGAGCATAGTTTAAAGAGAGATATTCTGCGAAGAGGTTAACTTCTGTTTCGGGTTTACGATGCATTTTCCCCATGGTGCGTTTAAGGGCGGATTTAGTAACTGAGATCTTTTAAGACGCTTAGGTTGTTAAACTTCTTAGAAACTAAATGGATCATTTTTGTATTCGCAGATTCGAGCTCATTATTAAGACTGCCTTGCGTCTTCAAAATCACCAATCGGTGAGATAAATCGTCATACCAATGGTTCCAATATTCCTTTAAATATTTCGTTTCCTTGTGATGCGCGTTATATCTCCACTAGACCTGTCTTATCAGCATCGGTTCTTTGGCTTAGTCTGGTGTTTTTCAGCAGTCTTATCGCTCGGGTTCCTTATTTTCTTTTCCTTTCTGTCTTTGATGCCTTAACACCTTCTTCGACGCTTATTTTTCCCTTTAGATCCGGCGTCATTTCTGATGGTCTCCCTGGATCAAGCGATTTTGTCGTTCAAAACAGGGAATAACAAGCCCAGCGATGTAAGAGAAATTAATAAAATCCATGTTTCTCTAATTGCTGCACCAAATCATGGATTCTGCCTGGTAGTACAATGGTCCAAAATCGGAGTCTGAGTCCTCTGGATGTCCAATAGTCGAGTATGCAAAGCCAGATTCTTAGTTAAAATCGCTAGGACAAGGGGACGGGTCAACCATCACTTTAGACGCTATCGTTGGATTCCTCTGGAGAATTGTCCTGCTGCAACCTAAAATGGACGACTAAATCTTGCCATACTCCTGAGATTTGTTGCTACCAAATGGCCAATACGGTAGGCAAATGCGATCCACCAAGGTTAGAATAGCAATTAGTAAATAGTGAATGCGCCGATGGCTTGCCTCTTTTTTTTTGATTTTCCTTTGAAACCTTAAATCCTTCCTTAAACATCTAGAAAAAAAACACTGGAAAAAGAAATAGCTTCCCACCCACTCACTATCGATTCTGAGTGGCTTACACAAGAAACCAATAAAAACTACTCAATCAGGACACACCTACTCGTATTTCTAGTTTCTTTTTATTGAGATTTCACAATAGTTAGCTACGCCATGTTTTGTTTTGCTAGTTCTGGATTGAACTGACTATTATACTTTTGCACTATCCTTGGTGCACTACGGATCTCTTCAACCGGCTTTGGCTTCTCTATTTTCGGGCACAGAAGCTCTTCCTGTCTGGCTCGTTCGCGGGCTTCCCGTTTTATTCTCTCCTTGCGCAGTCTATCGATTAGTTCTTTTTTTCGGGTGAGTTCCTCCAATCGTTTTTCCTCATTTCGTAGATGCTTTTCTTTTTTCTTACTCTTTTTCTTATCCTTTTTATGTTTCTTTTCTTTCTTCGGCTTTTTTGCCTTGCGATTGGCTTTCTCGGCGATTTCTTCAATCACTGATTGTGAGACAGGTACTGTCTTCACCTTAGTTACGATTTTCTCCTCAGGTAATAGGCTTTTAATCAACGTTAGAGGATCATTTAGATATTTGGATTTAAGATCTTTTTCAATGATTTCCCGTTCATCAACTTCCTCTCTATTCGGCGCAATTTCGTACCAACTGCGCAGCTTCAAGGCTTCATTGGTGTCCTGCCCCAGGTATGTTAGATATCCAATTTGCTTCTCGTATTTTTCCTTTTCTTCTTTTTTCTCTTTTTCGTGCTCCTTGTTGATTGTCTTTATGTGGGACTGGAAATCAGAGAAGAGGTCAACATGACCATCACTGGTGATGATTGTGGCTGCTGGTACCGTATCAGATGCAGAAACGCCCGGTGCTGTATTCGCGCCAGCCTTAGACCTCAAGAGATTTAATCGGGCTTCGCTTTCCTATAAATGAATTTAGTAAGTGGGACTGCAACTGAATAAGAATATATTACTTACGGCATATTCTAGTTTATCGATACGTTTACGTTCTTGTTCTGCGGCCTCGGCTTCATCGCGTCTCACCCGAGCAATGTTGTCTTTGGTACGGACATGCCATCTTTAATGGGAAAAATTATTATTATGTGATTTGAATGAGTTTGTAGGCGGATATTTACCTTTTTTTGGGCAAAATATTCATTTTGTTGAGGAAATAAAAGTAAATAAACAAAAAGTTGTGTTTTATTACGATAATCAGCTGTATTTGACAGTACGAGCTGTCAAATCCTTAGATGAGACAGACGTGTATGCAGATGTAAGAACGCAACGTTATGAAGTTATGCTAAGTCCCTGTTCACATTTCAAATAAATACTTACAAAATATAAATTTGTTTTTTCTGTTACCCGTCGACCAAACGAGCAAGTTCATAGCAAGTATCCATAGACCATTTGATATGTATGTAAGTTTAGCATCCTAAGCTACCTTACCTTAGGGAACGGATTATTTAATCTGTGATCTGTATTATCTGGTCTGCGTTACAGGCATTCCATCATTTTTGAAGAATTTCAACGCTAAAGGACAACAGTCGCTAGCATTATTGGTATAGGACGAGAAGTCCAAGTCTAGTACAGAAGACCAGTGGAAACATCAGAGATGCTGATATGGCTTAAAGCTCTACTACTTTGTCCCTCCAAACCATATTTTTCCAGCAATTGCTTCACGTGCTTCGCTTCTTTCTGAAGCTGAACTGTTGAGCCCAGGATTTGGGACGAGAAATCTAAGTCAAGTCCAGAAGACCAGTGGAAACATCAGAGATGCCGGTATCTCCAGTTCGATTAACGCTCTAAGTTCCAGCTCGTTGAATGTAACGACGGCACAGTACTACTTTGTCCCTCCTAGCCATATTTGTCTCCCGATTGCTTTAAGTGCAATATCGCACATTATTGCTTGTATGTTG
Organism: Xylota sylvarum; assembly: GCA_905220385.1. Classification (NCBI taxonomy): domain Eukaryota; kingdom Metazoa; phylum Arthropoda; class Insecta; order Diptera; family Syrphidae; genus Xylota; species Xylota sylvarum. The sequence goes on along the minus strand of LR999958.1, from coordinate 61,798,642 downwards.
CGCTGTTTCTTTCTGAAGCCGAACTATTGATTGGAGAGCCCTCGATCCACTTCAATGTATTAGTCGTTTTTCTTTTTTAGTTCAGAGCAGAGCCTGAGTTGTCAAAAAAAATGTTTGTGTTTCTTTTTTAGTTCAGAGCGCTTAGAGCACTCGATTCGTGTTTCTTTTTTCGTTTAGAGCTCTATCAGCTCAGCATGAATTGATTGAGCATCCTGAGCAAAACCCGAGCACAGTGAATTTGACGTTTGACAAGGGGTAAAGCAATAAGAAAACGAAATCGAAAACAATTGAAATGGAGTTCGAGGCTTTGTTTTTAATTAATTATTAGTAGTTAATAATTAAATGAAAACTTTATTTGTGTATAAACGCTATTTTAGTGTTTAAGAAGACAAAAAGCATGAATGGTCGATTAATTTTGCAGTCATATGACAGGTACTGCTCAATCGTGTTTCTTAAATATATCAGAGCGTTTAGAGCGTGCTCCGTTCACAGCGCGCTCGACATGTTCAGGCTCTGTTCAGAGCTCTGTTCTGAACTAAAAAAGAAAAACGCCTATTGTTGAATCTTTTTCAAACTTCATCCATTGTGCCTAACTGTTGGGCAGCAGGTAGTTTCGTACTAAGACTAGCCGCTGCCTTTTATTTTATTGTAGTGGGGAATTTCATTCTTTTCAGCATATCGTGTACAAACGTGTAAAGATCTCTGCCCTACTTTCTATGGCTTTCTTCAGAACGAAATTTGGAATACAATCAACTCCTGCCGCCTTGTAAGTATATTTCATTGTTGCAGCCTCTAGAATGTCCTTCGTTGCGACTGGAGGTATTACGTCCCCTTCTTCTGGCATTTATCGGTAGGTAGAGTGGCTTCGTCTTCTCTGTGGAATAGGGCGCTTATAATTAAGTGCATGACATTTGGACATGTCGGTGCAGCTGCCGTGCCTTCGTGAGTTTTTTATGAGTATGTAGTATGGACTTTATATGTCTGCGCTGATTGCCTTCAACATTTCTCGCTTTTCTCATCATTTCTCATCATTTGAAATCGTTCTTGCATTACGTCATAATTCTTTATATCTCTACTGCGGGCTTCTTGTTTTCAGTGCTGAAATCGATCTTTACTTTTCATTTCGAATATAACGGTCTAGTGGTTACTATTCATATACAGGTCCAAGACATACCATTCCATCTTTCTCGCTATTGACCTGCTGGCGGACTTCAGATCGACCTGTTTCCCTGATCTAGAGGCACTAGTTCGAGGATAACAAAGGCCTCCGAATCAGAGGACTGGTCAACACTGAAATGATTTAACTATTTTAGAGTTAACGATTTGTTCCCACGAATATACCAGTAAGAAGGAGTCCATAAGCATGCCTACAACAAGCGCTATCAAAACACTTGACAGAGCTCTTTAGAGATTGATTTTAGTCTCAGTATTACATCATTTGACATGGTTTGCTATGCGCTCATAGAGTCAAGTTGACAATTCTTTAGCTCAGGTGACCTTACAGACTGGAATTAAATATTAGTTCCTACTGAGCATCTCCTCCACGACAAGGTAAGTAGTCCAAAAATATCTGATTATTGCGTTGGACTACTAAGCAGCGGTACTAGGTTCGATTCCCAGACAACATCAACGTGTTAACATGGTCTATTCTCTTACGAGCGTCTGACAAAAATAAGAGTGTCACGTAAAAGCTAAGCGAAAGCTATCAGTTTATCTGTTATGCCCCTTATGCGCAATACAAATAAACTCTATACCTTTATCAAAATCGGTGAACAGCACGTGGAGTGGCGGACACTATCCAAACCATTGCTCAATAATGATACGAATCGGGTTGGCCTCTATACTCGAGGGTGTCCATCCAGAGCATTCTATTTCTTAAACTCGCTCCTCAGGTAGCTACGAAACCTTTGATGATGTTGCTGCAACTACTTGCAAAAACTCTGCGGGAATGCCATCAAATCCTATTGCCGGTTGTTCTTCAATGCTTCAGTCGTGATCTTTTGAACTTATTCACTTTTTAAATTTTTTGAAGACTTTACCGAGCCTGTACTCAGTAACAAGGTTTAGTCTTCACCCACTAAATCACCTTTTCTTCTGTCAGCTTCAGCTTTATATCGTATACATATCTTATACAATAGTTATTCTTTATAATAGTGCTTCTTCATTATTATCAGTCTCGCTGATTACGTCCCAGCCACTCGCTAATTACGGATGCCACTGCACATGGTTTGAGTTAGCAACAGAACCAGTACAGAATTACTAAGAGGAGGCCTTTTGTAGTAAAGTAGCATATTGTTACGCGTTAAGGATTGATTACTTCCAAAATATTCTTTGATCGAATGCAGGAAAGGAAATTTCAAACGGCGCAGTGCAGAGCCAAAACAAATTGTTCTTTTCTTTTGACTGCAAGTACTATCCCTACATTGTTATTCCTTCCCGGTAAATGAACATAACTTTTGCTTACTAACTAACTTTATTTATCTTCTTGTGACGTATTCTGGATGAGTAACGACTTGTCATAAGAAAACATTTCAATTCTGTTTTGTCAAACTCTCGAACATTCTACATTTCTCGAATCGAACAAATTTGAAACTTATAAACTCTTGTTGCATACCACATAAAGCACAATTCCCACCTTATCCAATGCCTATTGGCACGAATTCCAATTTGATAGCAACTGCCGCCAACACTAAACGCACAAACTGCAATGTTTACATCTTCGCCTTGTCGAATTCCTTTGTGTTTGCCTCTCTCTTTTTTGATAGCGCAAAAGAGACAACAACCTCGAGAAAAATTTTCATCTTGTCAGTTTTCTATTCACTCTGATGGCGGACGTAAAAGTGTTGAAAACGGAAATTCTCTGCTGAGTTTAATTATTTTTTACCCGAAATGGCTGGCGACCAGCGCATCCTAAAGCAAGATGGTTATCTCAATATTGCGACCGAGTCCTGCAATATAACATATCATCCAAATTTAAACGTTATAATTGTTTTTGATACCAAGAATCAAGTGAAAATTCTAGACGTGCACTCTGGTGTAATATTACAAGCATACACATTGTCTGGTGGTAAATTCCAATTGCAAATTGAAATCCGAAAATAATTCACATTTGTGGAGTTTACGACGAGCCCCCGATTGTGCAATTATTGTACAATGGGTGTAGCTGGGTGTAGCACCCTCGTGAAATTCCAATCTGCGCATTATTGTCGGAAACACAAATGGCCTCCGTTGTAGTCGTCGTAGTTGTCGTGCAACGCAGAAAATGTAATCGGAACGTGTGGTTTTTTTTTCATTTATTTTGCAGATATCAGCCGAAATGTGTGTGGAAAGTATATGCCGCTACAGGAAAAAGTTCTGTTCTGGGACGGCAAGTGCCTGGGATTCCGTGGCGACTACAATGGAGTGTTGCTTCTGGACACCATACTGCAGTCGCCAGTGGTGCAGAATGACGACATGATAAAATTGGAGCTGCTACTATCCGAGGCGAAGATATTCGAGGAGAGTCTGCGAAAGTTGGAAGAGGAAGGCCTTGAGTGCCCCACAGATGTGAGCAATGAGTTGATGGAGAAGATCCGTGACGCTCAGACAAATTCTAAAAAAGGCATCAAAGCACAAAGGGTAAGGGGTTTTTGTGTTTTTTTTTTTTTTTCGTTTTTCGTTTTTTTCTTTTGTTTCATTAGATTTTGATTTGATGGAGTACCACTCGAGGCTTGCGCTTCTAGTATTTTACCGGAAATGTTCTCTTGTGTGTTAGAGGAGAAGAGCCGTATTTCTAGGAATTTTCAAACGGGAACTACTGCAAAAGATACCGTTTTTCCGTCTTTCGGCTGCTGGTAGGCGTTAAATTTGTATTTTTTTTACTACGAAATAATTGCGCATCCCGGGTATCCAGGTGGGAGATTGTGCAAATCATATCTGTGATTTTTTTTTAGAATAGAACAGGATATTTCCAGGAGTTCGCGAAAAAACGTTCAACTAACTGTTTTCTTGCGAATACAGTAGCTCAATGTGCTATTGTAGTGCAGTATAACTGAAGTGTACTCCATCGCGCAAGAGAATAAAAACGCTTATGCAAATTTCATCAGAACTGATTCGTGATAATGCATATCATTTGCTAAGGGGAGAGAAGTATGCGATCCATGCAATGTTTAGTATTAGTCGGATTACTAAGCAAGGTCATTTTTGGAGACCGAAAACAGAAATAGTTCTGTAATCTGTATTGAGTTATACTTACAAATTTTTCCCCTTCAAGGTTTTAAACTCTTGACAGTTCGTACATTTTGACATTTTGCGTAGTAATTCGTTTCCAATTGGAGATTTGATAGGTACCTGTAGTATTTTGTTTCCAATTAGAGTTTTGATGAGTACCTACATGTGTTTGTCTGAGTACAGTGGCTCAGAGTCAAACTCATCGATATTTTTTTTTTTATTACATATTTAAATTTTTATTTTCTTGCATCTACTTATGTACATACATATGTACGTATAACTTTAGGGCAATTACATATTGATTACGTTTACAATTTCGAATTCTAGTTTTTATTATATTTGTATGCTATATTACTATACCATGCCTTAATGCTTTATGTCCATGTAGAACTCTTACCTATGTAGGTGGTGGGTTAAAAGACATAATTTAAATTTTACGAAGGTCGATTGGAGATGGAAGAAATGATATTTGTTACTGCTACCCTTTCTGGATAAGCTTTAAAATATATTTCGTGAATATTCGGTTGTCATCAGCACCACAACTGTTTAGGAAATAATTAATTATCTGAGTTGCAATTAATTTATTACACATTGTTTCAGATTTCCAAAAAATAAATTGTGCGCATCGCATAACATTCCTAAACGTCATGATTCACAACGCAACAGAATGCGCATCGCATAGTGAAAGCATCGTGTGTTCGCAGCACGGATGCGATGTGCAGTCACAATGCGCATTTTGTTTGAATTTAGCAAAGCAGTTTAATTGTGAAGTTTCCTGATCTGAAATTACACTGATAATGGTCAATTAGTTTGTTGACGAAGGGTTATAGACGATGTTGAGATGATGCATTTCTAACTAGCGTGATCGAGGGGGTTTGCGTTCTTGTGGCTCGGGAAGCGATGCTGATATTGCATTCATCAGCCATATACTTTTTCAAAAAAATCTTAGAAAGGAGTTGGTGTATGCTCTCTACCATGTCATTCTCAGCAGAATTGAACAGCTTGGCCGGTCCGGGTCAATCCGGCCTACTTGGATTTACGCTTCGATGTTGTTATCCTCAATTCGTTTTGTGGAGGTAGACGGAAATTTTGGTTTTTGTCTTGGTTCAATGATCCAACATGGGGATATTAGTCTTCGTTGCTGTTATACAGTCCGCAGGAGAAGTTTTTCCATATTAAAACCCAAAGTGATTATTACAAGGTTTCCTTTTTCATTTCACTGTACGGTTCTTGTTGCCTTAACACGATCTCTTTACCTTTTAGTAAACAATTTTTATTTTCACAATTTTCGTACATACATATTTATATGCACATATGTGACAGTAAACTATGTGCTGTGTATTTTCTACTTTTTAATTAGAGTTGTTTTCTTTGTTTAGTTTATGAAAAAATGAAACAAAGTTAGTATGTAAATTTATTTATTGTATGTTACAAGGAAAATGTGCTTGATATAACCATGTTTTCGATTTAGCGAATGTACCTGGACATTACATCATTCGTTATACTAGACCACCACTGTATGTACATACATATATAGCTAAAATGAAACCTATTTTGCTATAAGTAAAATCGAAGATTCGGTATTATCCTTTCTATTTAAAAACCATTTATAATCGTCAAAAAAGCATTCCTTTTCTGTATTCAAAAATAATTATTTTTGGGTTGCATCATTACAATGAAAGTCATTCAAGGACATACAAGGTGACCAAACAATTGAAATGTCAACCTTTTTCATCGAATATTGAGCATACGAGCGGTCCCTAAATTCTCCCTATTATGCATTGTATCAAGTTCACAACGTTTTCGTTCCACTTTTTGTGTATTTTGATCTTTCCATACAGCCAATTTTTCTGTACAACGAGCAAGTTTTTGATTTCGGTTTCCAGCGAAATCATTCGGTTTTGTCTCCATATAACGAACTTTTTTAAATAATTTTTTGTTACGCATATTACGCATACAACTTTGTACCGAGAAAAAAGTAAAACATAATTAGGGTGTTTTCCAAAAGTTAAAAATAACAGCAGAAGAAAGTCCCATCAGTAACAATTTTGGCAGTAGTTCCCTGTAGTAAATAATTTGAAAATGCCATAGCGGAGCAGCTTTCCTATTGAAAAAAAGTTATTGATAACAATTAATAAAGTTGAAGGAGTAAAAGGGTTATAAATTTTGTCCTAAGAATTTTTGTGATTTTTAGTAAAAACGTTGAAAAGTGGGCGTGGATGCCCTAATATTGGTACGCTATATCATATTGCACAATAATATTGATCGTATAGGCACCGCTAAAATTCCCAAATAAACTTTTCATTGCGACCGAAGCTTGAGCAAGTTTTTTTTTGTCGTAATAAATTTAACCAGCCATTGATATTGAAAATGGTTAAATGTTACTTTTGGAGGTTTCGTGGCTAAGATATAATGCAGAAGCCGCGAGTGATATCACCATTTTAAAAAATAGTCAAGCCGCGATTAAAACCCAGGATTCGTTCACTTTCACTTCCAAAACTGTACTCGAATTCGCCAGGAATTCGACAGCTCTGTCGATTCTACCGGAGAAGGGGAATCTCAACATGCCTTTCGCTACGTGTAAACTCTCAAACAAAATCCGATAGACGCTACTAATCGTCGGTGGTCTAATTACACTGTGTGCTCTATCTCGAAACAGATGTGGCCCAAGCTGGATCTCCAATAGTTTAATAAGACTAAACAGATCCTGCATCAGCACTATAGTAGGTTTCATTACGGAACATTGCGTCATTGAGAAGCATGCTCTCAGGCTGGGTCTCCCGGCAAACATTTTTTGCAGAAGTTACCTGGATGAGGAAGAGTAGTAGACTATTCTTTACCTGCCGTGCACCTGCCAAAAGAAAGAAAACTATATCTAGGCGACTACTTCGGTAAACAAGCATTATCCGGCTCCAGCGCTTTATAATAAGCTCCTGTTCGTTCAACGGGTATATTGAGGACACTAGATCCGGTGGTATCACAATGGGCCTATTCTGGCCTAAGTCTGGTTGCATTTGCTGCAGCTTGTCATATCGAACGTACATACATTTGGAACGTACTGCTGTACCGGTGGTTAGACTTAAACTTTGAGGAAGAAAGACTTAAAAATGTAAGCTTTCGAAATGTGGACGTACGGGAGAATGTTAGATATGACGATAAAATCACCAATAACGAAGTTGTGGAGAAAGTCGGCGCGCATAAATACTATAAAGCAGAAGAAACTGAGCTACCTTTGAATGTATTTTGTATATATTTAACGATTTAATTTCTTTTTTTTTTTTCTTTGTCAGCACACGAAAATGACATGTGCTGACATAAAAAAGGATTTAAATGGGATTTATTATAACTCTCGGATTTAGATAAACGTCAAATCCTATGGTAAATCCTCGGGATTTAGTGAAGATCTACATACATAGGTGGATTCAGCGAAATCATTGCTAAATCCCGGACATAGCACTAGTTTGGGCAAATGCTACATATTACATAGCATATCACATTTTGCACAAAAAATATCTACATACATACATATATCGGTAATATTACAAATTTGCTATTTCTTCTGTATAATATTTCTAATAATATCTAGTATTTAAGGATGCAAAGACTTTTTACTAGAAATCGAAAAAAATTTTTAAAATAAAATATCACCTGAACACGCCCACTTTTTGAGGGCGTTTTTATAATAAAAAAAAAGAATTTGTGAAATCTTCCAGATAGCATCAGTTCAATGTTATCAATTCTATCAAAATTGCAGAATGGCACGCCCACTTTATTAGGCCTCATGTGTAAGAAGAATAAGATTTGAATTTCAGTGCTTATAAGATTATAAACCTACACCATTAAGGTGCAAGTATGTATGTACAACCCAGTCGTGCACCTTATTTGCTTTGGGAAGAGGAAGTATACATAGTTGCCAGTTTCGACTTTTGAGGAACTCTATAACTTTAGTTATAGAGTACCATAGGTCTAGACACTGTTGAAAATAGAAGATTTCTTAACATATAGTGCGAAATTCGGTCCGTACTTGGAGTTTTGCTCTTAAGAGTTTGCTCTTTAAACAACTTTCAAATTCCATATACATATGTAAGTATTTTGTCCTTCAATGAACCTTGCAAAAGTAGAGATGGAAACATTATCGATATCGAATGAAATATGTTTCTTGGTAACAAAATTGGAAGTTTTCGTCTTTTGATAAATTAGATCAAGAGAGAGCAAGATAGATACTATTATCAGCTACAGTAGATACAGGACCAGTAGGTGTTTCTTTGACTTTTGTTTGCTAACTATAAATCGCAGTTTACACAGTGGATGTTATACCTAATGTTATAGTCCCGATGTAAATTTTTTAATATTTTAATTAAGCATTGATTTTTTAAACAATATGTGTTAAGTTGTACTGACCTTGAAACTTTTAAGAAAGCCTACATCATATGTGCATATGTAAGTAATTTATAGTGTTAAGTAAAGTAAATTATATAGAGTTCAGCACTATTGTCTAGTTCATCTATACATATGTTAAGACGTCTTTATATACAATTCAGATAAACAGTATGTTAAATCAATGTACATATGTACATATGTTTGTGTGTGGAAAGATGAGTGAGTTCGATAAATTTTTTTTTTCTGTGATAGCACTTTTGTGATTGCGACAACACAGTAAATTTAAAATCAAGAGAAGGCGATTATGCAAAAGTCGATTTGTAAGATTAGTTTGTTGAGGTGAGGTGAGCTGTTAAGGTGGTATTCGGGCCATTCTGGATGGAATAACTTTTGTGATATTGTTGTCGGAAGACACCTTTTAGGCTGAAAACACACCAGGCTGATAAGTCACAATAAAACACACACACGTTTTATTGTGACTTATCAGACAAAAATACATTAATTCTTATAGTCAAACAAATACAAAGCAGACGAAATAAAAGGCATGTCTTTGACTTGATATGTTTCATGACTGGTTGTCGAAAATACATGGCTTTGCATGCGACCAACACACACTGACTGGAACAAGAATGTTTTTAACAAGCGTCGTTGTCGATTATTGCACGTGTGGTTATGACGGAACACACACCACATACGACAGAACCACCTATATCGTGGTACCCGCGGAGGGAATGATTCACTAAAAATTAAAAATGTGCATCGTGCTATCCGCTGAAGTGAACGATTCACATGTCGGCAATGTGAATGAGATTCATTGTATCGTGGAAAACGCACGTGTCGAATCTCCCCATGCATTTGACATCTGCAATTATTTCATTACGGATTTGGTTGTTGTGTTGTAGTTTTCTGAAGGATTACCCCAAAAAACAAAGGATAATTTAAAAAAACCGACGGAAGATAGTCGGGAATATAGGGAGAATTTACAAAAAAAATACGTTGTTTCTTGTAGTTCTAATAAGATTTATTGGTCTAAATAAATCATCAATTTAAAAACTTAATTTCATTCAAGGGACGATTGACGATTTCTTCATCGCTAATATTAATTAATCAGGCATGGTTCATAGACTATCCCTTTGGATGAGTAGATGTTAGTGTAGAGTTTAACCGTAACCGGACATTGCTTTACTAATTTGTAATGCGAAGGAGCTTATCTGCAAACTTTTGGGACCTAGTCAGGATGGGAGTATTACCGTCTCTAAATTGAGAAATCTTTGCATATTCTGAGCTTACCGGGGCGGTTGTTTGCCCGCGCACATAGGCATTTACTAATGTAAAGAGTTGTTTTTCGACTTTTGCGTAAATTATCAAAACCCCAGATTTCTTAGGTTAATGGGAAGTATTTTTTTATAGAAATTTAATCTGAATTCCCAAGACAGGGAATCAGCCAACTCACGAAACTGATTCCTGGAATTAATTTTATTTGGTTCGAGGTTATTATTTTACGAAATCGAAAATATCTGAGTGCCAATATTTAACACACGTGGTTAACGAAAACACAAACAGATAGATAGGCAGCTACTTAGGAAAAACTACTATTACTAGGAAAAGTCAGCACGAAATAAACACTACGAGAGCTAGACGGTAAGATTAAGATTAATACCCACATGTTTCGGGTCTAGGCAACAAATGGTTTGTGGAAAACGGGTAGGATATATGGAATTTAAAATTTAAGGGCAGATTGAAAAAGATCCATTTGACCCCAAAAAACAAAAATTACAGATCCGTACGGAACTTAGAGTTTCACTTCTCAATCATTATGAAATATGGCCTAGAATTTAATGCCGTATTTGAAAGGCAATTTTTATTTGAGAATCTTTTTTATGACAGTAATACTCTTGGATGTTTGTCAGACGTTCGCCGTCCCACCTTAACACACACAACATGAAAGGTTGTCGCGACTAGTACATGTTTTATTTTACTATAAAGAAGTCGTATTCCAACCATTTATCGTTGCACGATTCGGTACACTATGAAACCAAGGCGTATGTGGAACTTTTTTCTTAGAAGATGTTCATACTTGCGCTACCGGTTTAAGTTTTCTTTTTATGATTGGGAAATTGTTTTTTTTTTATAGAATTAAGGGATAATCAATGGATGGTAGTTTATGTTTTATCTATCACTTTCAAGATGGAAAGGGCGATTACTCTATTTGGTCGATTTCTTCTAGACACCGACTGGAGTGCATTTTTTTCACACTCCAAGTGACTAAACAATCTGACCGCATTCAATGGTTGTATGGAAATGTCTGACTAACAACCTTAAAGCTTCTAGTGTTACATCAAATCAATTTAAAATAGACAACTTATTATTGAGAGTAATTCTTTTTGAACAAAAATTAAATATTTCCTTGTTTTTAACAGTGGAATACAATATGCCTGGAGCTACCCTACTCCAGTCTGAAAATGGTGGCCAACAATGCAGTGGTACATTTAAAACGATTGGAGAAGCACATACCAGCATTGGCAATAGCATCGGCAATAAATGAGCGACTCACCGACTTACTAGTCGGTTCAAGACTTATAGAAATCGGCTGCAATAATGGCACCATTCAACGGGTGTTGATGTACTCGGAGGCAGTACGTCGACAAACGTTTGAAAAATGGCCACACATGGACTACAACTGGGCTTTGCCCGATCAAATGGCACAAGCCGGTTTTTACCATCAACCCAGCACATCCGGTGAGGACCGAGCAATGTGTTTCACATGCAATGTCTGCCTTGTGTGTTGGGAAAAAACAGACGAACCATGGAGCGAACATGAGAGGCATTCTCCTACATGTCCATTCGTGAAGGGGGAATATACTCAAAACGTACCGTTGGCTGTGACATATGCAACCAACCCCGCTGCAATGACAAACGGATTCGATGTCATATCGAACAGTGATTTTGCCCACGTTCTCTGTACGAGCTCATCAAGCTCAGGCGAAATAATTGTCTGGAGCATCGAGAGAAATCTGAAAGAAATGCATACAACGCAATTGTCAGTTTTAATGAAGGACATCTGTCCAGACGGCTATGACGAGGCAAAAATTACAGCAATGTGCGTTCTACCGAACAAGCTGTTTAAAAATACTACAAACAAAATACCCCTGACAAATTCGATTAAATCAAGCGTCATAGGTTCGAAAGTGATCCTTGGACTGTGGGTGAAGAAAGCAACTGGAATGATACTGATGTTGGTCGTAGTAGATATTTGCGAATCGAACGCTAAAATAATATGCGACAACGGACAGCAGCAAAACTGCTTAGAGAACTTGTGCAACAAGTATGATCGAGATGATGATAATAAGACTCTGATGGAGAAATACGAGGACAGTTTCGACAGCAATGGTTTTATGTCAGATTTGGTAACGATAAAGTTCAATGGCACTGAAAAGGGAGACGAGCTTCTTCATGAGTTGCCTTACTTGGATGGAGATCTTATAAAGATGGACGCTGAGCTCTGTGAATTGCAAATGCAAGGGCATATTCTTCCTATTCCAAAGCTCGACGAAGAACTAGACAACAACAACATGAAAGCAGAAGAACAAATGGTACAGTTGAACAAGAAGCCAAAAAAAGAAGAAATCATATGTGTCGTAAGAAGCTGCGTGAATGTGACACCTCTAATAGCAGGTCACTTTGAAGTGACAGAAATTATACCAACCAACCGCAGTTGCAATCAACTGCTGGTGAAACTAATCCGCAGCCAAGATGTGCCAGAGGACTCAATGGAAGTGGACGACGAAGATGATTGGGTCAGCGGACAAATGTTGCTTTTCTCTTGTGACACAAACGGAGAGATTTCTAGTGACTACACAGCTTCGGTCACCTTCAACCGATTCAAGTGTCCGAATCAAATATGTCTTCTACCGGCATGCGACAATTTTGACAGAAAAGTGCAAGGCGTGGACTTTGATGGCGGCGCACTGTGCGTAGTTTGCGCGGATGGAAGTATGCAATTGCATTCACTGCAAGACTTTAAGCTAATTACCAGTATTGAGGTGCCAAATGAGCAGTTTGTCTCGGCGGCCTATTGCAAAACACTTGACAGACTCTGCGGATGCACCAAAAGCGGATCACTTATTTTCTATTCCCTGCACGACACAGACAATGAGTCTGGCGATGAAATGGTTGACGACGAGAATGCCAACATATGTGGAAATGTAGACTTCTCCTTGGGCAGCGCTATGACCGACGGAGAGATTTCAGAAACCGACGGACGAACTGGCTCTCGTGGAGTTGGGTGCAGCCGCAAACAGCAAGGCGATGCACCTTCAGTGAGTACGGCACCTGGTCCAAGTACCAGTGAAGCTCCATCAACATCCTCGAACCTTATCGCACACAAAAGCGAGTTGTCTCTAGAGGATTTGCGAACTCTATGTGAACTTACGCAGTTTGATGAAATGCTTACACCGTACACAGCTGAAGTTCCCAGCTGTTGGAATGAGCTTGTTCAAGCACAAAAGCAAAGGAAACAGCCACAACATTTAAGACCCGGCGATGACACTCATCTCACAAAGACTTGGCGGCTACATAATGACGCGTTAGTACAAATTTATGGTTGTGTTGTATTATTGTGTTGTATATTGTGTTTATTTTTGCAGAACAACCTGGGATGAGCATATCATCGAAGTGAATCTAGTGCAACCTGTTGCGCTGGGTCATATCGATTTGAAATTTTCTCTCTACCAACCATGCCCAAATCCAGCTGCAATTCAAGTGACTCTTTTAAAGCAGAATACCAGCGGATTTGGCTATCGTATGAAAGGACCACACTCGGTTAATCTAGGCTTCAAACAATCAGTTGCCGTGGATGAAAGCATCGATTTCCCATTGAACAGTGATGGTACGAATAGTACATACATATATGTATATTAATTGCTGGTTTTATGTTAAACATTTTTGTTATTTCTATAGGAGTTCACGAGAATCCAGTTCTGACAGAAGAGTATCTACAAGCTCATAATGCTGAAATTCTAGCTGGACCAATTGAGTTGTCATCATGCATGGATCTGTGCGATCAAGGAGGAAATGTTACATTGACTAGTCCAAAGTTGTTCAAAACACGAGCTCGGAATTTCCTTTTGCACATTAAAACGATGGGTGATCCGGCAAAGGAAGGTCAAGGAAAGACTAGAGGTAAGTGTGTTTGTGGATAGGGATTTTATTTTTGTTTTTATATGGTTGCTTGCTTTTCTAAATGTGGTAGTTGTCGAAAAAATTGAGTCTTTAAGATTGTCAACAACAGCTTATATTCCTTAATAGTTATGTAGTATGTATGTACTTAGTTCTACGATTGTATATTATGTCAAAAGGTCACAAAGGAATCATTGTCAATGATTTCAATCACGAGTGGTAACATCGCCTAGAATAGAAGGGGTCTATTATTTATTGCCGTATTGGAGTGACACGTGCTTTTTCTCAATAGCGATTCTCTATGATGTGTGTAGGATGTACGCGATAGATAAGACTCGTGTTCTTTACACTACATCATGCGCTTCAAGACTTCTCAACTCGTCAACACTAAACCAAATGTTTGGGCGATGGAACATCATCATCAACTTTAAAACAGAGTTTCAATTAGTCCCTAATTGGACGTAGTCTCCTTTAGATTGAGCCGTTTAAAAACAAACAATTAAAATGGAAATTTTACTGTCAAGAAGATATGTACTCGGTGAGTACCGTATAATCTTACTGAGGCTTAAAAGAACGCGCGAGTTGTAAAGCTAAGAGGCAGAAAGTAAGCAACAAACACAGCAGTAAACCTTTTACACCAACTTATAAGTCAAAGAACGCTTAAGAAAAATTGCTGCCTTATTTTTCTAAATGATGCATAAAGAATTGTCTTCCATCATCATGATAATATGATACAATATTAATGACTTATCCACAGTAAAGTCTTGACTTAGGATCTTGTGATTGACACATCCGCTAATCATGTCAATATCTGTCATAAAGTTCCTTTTTACTAAGTTTCCCCTTTGTAGTATGACGTGTAACAGTTGGTACTTGTTGCTCTTTAGTACATGGCTAAGGTATTAGTTTTTTTTTATATAATCCGTATATGCGTCTTAACACCTTATCGTTTGTTATTTTGTTAGCTAAAGAGATATGCAAGTTGTTTAAGAGACGACCTAAAATTTTTCGCAAAAGTATAAGCATGTACAAACAAAACTAAGAATGAGACCGGGAGATGAAAAAGAAAACAGAAGGTTTGTGAGGTTTCTAAAAATATATGTCCAATCTACTGCCACCTCAGTCTTTGAATTGTGTTCATAAAGCTTCGCGTTAAACATGAACTTCACTTGGAGCTGAATATGAATGATGTGAATATCGAGCATTTCCTCGTGAATTAGAAAACCTTCTTAAACAACTACTGTTAGCTGCTTGCGTTTCTATTGAATAACCATTTATATTGTTCTTTCATATTTTGATATACATACATACATCTTCATCGTCGTCCTTGACAACATCTTTTTTCACATCACTACGTTGCATCCGAAAATTGTTGGCTATACGAGTTGCGCAATACAAACAAATAATGACAAAGTTAAAACGAAATTCGTATCAACTCTAAACGTTATTCTATGACCAATCATTTTAACATGCACAAAAGAATTTTTGTTTTTGGAAAGCAAAAAGCCACCCGAAGCATGGAATGAATGGAAGAAAATAATATTCTGATACGAAATATATACATATGTACATATGTGCATGTTGTGTTCTTTTTGTTTTGACATGGTGTATACAATCTATCTTTCTTTAGTAGATGCCAGAAAATTTCACGTTCCTTTTGTTCATTCATAATCCTTCGAAACACATTAATAAACACATTTTTTTTTAATAAAAATACCCCTGTAAGTACTTGTACGTTATGTGTTGTTACATTATTCTGCCTTAACTTCACGAAACCAACCAACAATCGATAAGGTTTAACAAATAATTAACTCAGCTGACTTCCTTGACGATATTCTTATTTTCGACGACTTTAATCTGACAATCATCATGATACAATCTTTTTCATTGCTTCACATGCCAATTCGCCTGAGAAATGCCTTCATAGTAGCGTTGTGCAATTTAATTACTTTTTAGTAACGAATGATTACTGATTACTTAAAATTCAGTATTCGGTATTTGGTATTCGATACCAATTATTGAAGAATTTAAGTATATTGTGCAGAAAAGTAATCAAATTGGAGAAGAACCAGGGAAAAATGAAACTAAAAAGAAACACGAATTGAGTGCTCTGAGCGCTCTGAACTAAAAAGAAACACAAACATTTTTTTTGGCAACTCAGGCTCTGCTGTGAACTAAAAAAGAAAAACGACTATTGTGTTCGCAGAATTGAGTTTGTGTGTTGTACTTTTGACAGGTCCTACTATCGACACTAATATCCGACACACGACACACCATTGTGTTCGCGCAGTATGTATGTATAGTGTACATGATGCATTGCATATTTTAATTTCACTTTTCTCTTCTCTTACACTCTCCTGTCTCTTCTTTCCAAACGTCTCACTTGATGTGTTCTATTCCATTTTGATTACTTTTTTGGACAATGTACTTAAATTCTTTGTCTTCAGTAATAAGTAATCTGTATCGAATACTTACATATGTATATTCAGTAGTATTCGGTACCGATAATTACTTTTTGCACATGCCTACTTCTTAGTAGTGTCTAAAACTACATCGGTATGCAATCAAACTTTATGTTCACGACAATTTCCATTGGTCTCGATTTGTCTATTATATATCACTATAAATTATTTATAACTACCACCCTCCCCATATTCTCTCTTTTTTTCACAACTCTTACGATTTTCACAAAGCAAATTTCCTTAAAATTAATGTTACACTATCTTTAAATGATGCCCTCTTCATTTTTAACGAATAAATATTTAATTCTACCTCTCCTTTCTGTCCGCTTTTGGCACCAAAACACATGTACATTCCCTCCCTGGTATAGTCTAAGTCTTCGTTCATTACAAAGTAAAAGAAACAAGTTATGGCAGTTTTCCTTCGCACCGGACTATTCCAACTTTTTGGGTATTTATCCTGATTTCACTCAGCTTTATAACGCCTCTAACAGCGCTACCTAAATAATGTGCAAGACAATCTTATATCCGACTTTTCTCTCTTTCTAATCTGTTCCATCTTTTCTATAACAAGGGGAATTTCCTCAAGTTTGGTAGACCTCTTTCATAACTCCTATATATAAGAATGAAGTAACTAGTTTCCGATCCCATAGGGAAACTTTCTCATACATACATATGTACATACGTATGTATGTATATCAACTGAAAGGTAGGGTTCCTAAAAGTAGGTCAACTACTACAAACCTCATCGAATTTGTGTCCATTGCTTTCTCAATCTGAGAGAATGGATGTTATTGTGGATGTTATTGCAAACGATTTCAGTAAGGCTTTTGATTTGATAATCCCTTTCAAATTGTCTGTCCTCGACTTTTAACCTATGTATATTGTTCAAATGGACATTTTCTTATCGTGGGAAATCTATTTCGTTCTCTCGTCTCCTTTCTTGACCACTTCTGGCCTTTCACTAGAAGACTATAGTCTCTTTCAATAAGACATCGATAGTTTTTCGATTAGGTGTTTTAAAAATTGCTTGAAACTCAACATAGCCAAATGCCAATCCATTACCTTGTCACGTTAGTCCAACCAGTTCTTTTTCCGACTTTACTTTTTTCACTGTCAACCTATGTATATCGCTCATTCAATCTAAACTTGAATACCCTGGAGGAACGTAGCATACATTCACACCGCACGGTGTGACAAACCGCTTGGAAACCGCAACTCAACCGCCAGAAAATGAAGCCGCGGTTCTTTTTCTATGACAAGCCTAGAGGTCGTTTAGTTGTTCTGCGGATTTCGTGTGTTTTGGAATATATTTCGTGTGTATATTTTTTTGCGGTTTAAAGCGTGCGGTTGCAAATGCATGGTTTCCGCCCTGTCTGAACAGGTGCTGAGATCCTCGCGGTTCATATCACGCGGTTTACAAACTTGCTGTTTCCGCCTGTTTCGAGCCTTTATGGCTCCGACACAATTATTTCCTGTATGCTGCGGAAGGTTAGCTCAGACCTCCTTAATAATCATGGGTTTTAATTTAGTTTAGGCTTAATGAAAACCAAATAAATTGGGGTTTAGCTTAATACAAGCTAAATAAAGGGGGGTTTTGCATTGCGAAATTCACAACTGAGGTTGTGCTTAGAAAATAATGGCGTATTTTGAATGTTTAGTAATTCGAATGTACCGGGATAGAAAGTGGAGAAAAGACCTAAATGAATCACTGGTGAAATTTAAACTGTCAATACATTATCGTTTACACACAGTCTATAAGCCGCCCAAAAAAGCTTTGAAAGCACAAGGAGACAAGGGATAAATAGTCAGACATATTGCGTATTTCAAATGGTTAGAATGCTTTTTCTTACGTATCTTCCCAGTGGCAAAAGCTCTTTATCGATTACTTACGTTGTTAATTCCAAACCTGTATGTGCCTTCGTTGGTACTAAGCCAAAATCATTAAACATAACCCGTTTGGTCCTTCTCCACTAATATTAGTAAAAGTTTATAGAAGAGCGATTTACCGATAAATCTTGTTTACAAGAAGCTTAGCATTAAAAACCCAACAAAGGGCTAAACAAAAAACATTAGTTTGTGTTTTCGTGTTTTGTAGAAATTCTCTTTCGTTTTAGCTGTTTGTGATGTTAAAGATTTATTTGTTGGTACTGAAGTTCGTAATAAACCAGTTGCTCATTAGAACTCACTCGTAATTATTCAGAGATAGGTGGCTGGTCTGTGCTGTATTGAAATATGTATTCCTAAGCGTATCCAAATGTTTGTTATTCATATTAGCCACGTTTCAATATTGTTTGCAATATGTATGATCTTGCATGTGTGTGACCCTGGTAAATGTATTTTTTTTTTGTTCTTTTGTTTTCTTTACTACTCACAAATCATTCATATTTCTACTCTTTTTATGTATATCCTATTTTTGATTTTGATATGCAAAACAAAAACCTTTTGCTAACAATTTTCAGTTCCGGTTAGAAAAAAAGGTGTCATGCGTTTCCTGATTTCATCATATGCAAACAGTACATCACAAAACTTCACTAATGCCACATTTTCTCAGAACTCCTTCTCAGCCACGAAACAATCGCGAAATGAATTTTACATAGGTATGCAATTTCTCATTTATTTCAATTTAACTTCATTGCTTCTCTCTCTCTCCATTCATCAGTTCTCTATATATTTATGTATAATTTAAGTTATAGTATATGCTTTTTGTATTTTATTGGACTCATGTGAACTGTTGTTAGAAAAAGCTAAAGACGATCCGAAAAAATGTATTCTCAAGCAGCATGATTTTTTTTAAAGTAAACCGTCGTAAAGTGTTTTTTTTTAACGAAGGACTTTTTCTTTTTTTCTTTTCTTTACTTTTATTTTTTTTCGAAAGGTTGTGATTGGCTTCATGAAATCTCAATAACTGTACGCGGTACAAAGGCAAGCTCACGAATACCAAGCGAGCGACTGCAAAGGATTGCCATGCTGGAGAGTAACAATATTTTGGAAAATTTGCTAAAAGCTCTTGCCTGTAGCTCATCTAATGTATTGCAAAAGAATCTGGCATTAGACATTCTTCTGTGGATTTGTACAATTAGACTCAATAGGTTTAGATCACCAAAATCAGAGCGGTATAAATCTGCAGAGGCGAGCGGCAGCAGAAGTGGTTCTTCTTCTGGTATATTTTCGGACAATGCAGCGATGGATATGCAATCGCAACAAGTCGAATGTCTTGTTATTGTAGAGAAATACCTAAGGGATCTACTGTTGAACTGCATCATTCGAAGTGATAGAACATTGGCGCATAAATGTGTGAAGCTTGTATTAATTCTGACAGAGTAAGGAAAACATTTATTATAGTACGATTTGGTGGTTTTAATTTTTGTGTTTTGTTCTTTGCAGAGGAGTACGAAATCTACCTTCAGACTTACAGAGTAAAATCAGCTTTGATGTATCGCTTAAAAATGCAATCACCACAACACTTCCCGATTTGACATCAGCAAAGCATTCCAGTGTAGTACGCTGGTTTAGTCTATTGGCGTGTTCGACTTCAACTGCGGATTCGCATAATTCAATTTCAGAAATTTGTGTGAAACTTTTAATGGAGATAACTAATGAAATTGAAAAGCGATGTGATCCCTTCTGTTCATTATTGGGTACAAGGTATGCATAGTCAAATTTATAATTGAAGTTGGAATGTTTTTGAAAACCACTCTTTCTAGATTTGGTTTGTATGGTTTCCCATTTGAACCGGAGCTCTTTGATATTGATCTGCCAAATTTGAGCAAGAATAATACAGCTTCTCCCAACACTTTGGTTAATATCATTCGGTCAAATGCCGGACTTTTACAATCACAAGGAATGGACTTTAAAAAACTGAGTTCAATAGGTAAGTTATTGGTACCACATACATATGCTAAGCGATACGAGGATAAGAGGACTTAAGTGCTGTAAATATTTGTGATATTGGTAAATTTCTTCTGTATTTATTAATTCGAATATGATTTCTAGTATTCGTGCACTCTTAATCTTATAGTTCGGCCACTCTTAACATCGATCAGGGTCACCGCTGCCTTTCCCGTCGGTGAATTGGTCTTAGAGCTCGCGCCTTCCACATATCAGCAGATGTACCAACAACAGAAACTCTCGAGTGCTGTCCGTCATACCTTGATTGTGGTGGAGCCCACCTTCACTAGAGGGACTTTAATAAAGACGCCTTAGATTCATTCTTCTACCCACTTGTATCTATTATGTACCTGATATTTTAGCCTACGAAAGTCTCAGTTCACGGTTAGGTACTCATACCTCCTCAGACGTTGGTCTTCAATTGGTGGTGATAAACACCTTGACTAGGGATTTAGTCAAAGAGTCTCCGCCAAATGACCGTGAATACGTCTCAGAACTGTCTCAGACCACTAGTACCTCGCTACAAGACGTAAGCTGCTCTACCTGACATTGAAAAGTTTTCAGTTTTTTTCCTTCGGTTTTTTATCAGAAGATAGTCGATTGGTCAAGTGGGTGCTCTGGCCTTAGTGGTTAGTGCGTCGGACAAGGCTCGATTCCCCTACAACACCAAAGGTTTTTTTTCACTATCCCACATCTTGGAAACGTCTGACAAACCTCCAGGAGTACAATTCTCATGAAAAGGCTACTACATTCGAAAATTTTTGGCTTTCATTTCGAAGATGTATGTATACGTCAACATCCACACCCCTGGCAACGATATCGCATCATATCAAGAACATCCGGATCATCTTCTGCCATGGGTAACATCCGTCTTAGTTTTTTGTAAAACTCGTCCGACTAGACGATTGTTCGTCACTGTTATCAGCATCAACGTTATGTCCCGTACATGAATTGGGTATCCTAGACTTTCCTCTCTTAGACTTTCAATGAAAGCCCCGCGAGGACCTTAATGTTGAATTGTGAACGTTTCGGGCCGTATATCTGTTTCTTTTTCAGAGGTTGAGCAACTAGCCAAGTGTATATGGCATATGTGGTGGACTGCGTTCCACTCCTGCGCGCATCCTAATCAGCATCCGCCTAGTTTTCTGTTGCAGCTTTCGACCGAATTATATTTTGCAGTCACTGCACCTACACGTTCGGCTAGATCCTGGAGTTTACTAGTTACTATTCGCCAGTTTTGTCCTGTTTGATGGTATTCAGCCAAATTGCCACTGGTTTTTCGAACTGTGGGGAATGTTTTCAGTTTGCTTACCATTTGCTGCTCTTCTCGTCTCATGATATGACAATACAACTGCACTCTCTTTTCGTTTAGTTTTCCACTATTGTCTGCAACTTAAAAAGTGGTAATCATATGCTTATTTCAGATTTTTGAATAGAATAAAGATCTAGTCTCAACGTTAATTTACTGGTGTCCATTATAGAGTCTAATCTAAAGTTTAACTTGTTTCATAGTACACTGACAAATGTGTATTTATAAATTTTTTACAATCTTTTTCTAGACGGCGTTGAATTCCGCTCGTTTCCACATTTGATCAAATGCAAGGGAGTAAGTAACCAGTTACGCGGTCTTCTGGAAGTAGAACAACTACATTTTATATGCTCAGCAACATCTGAAGCTACACGAATCGACAACATGGACAGTGCGTCTACCAGCAGCGCCTCAAATATAAATATGGAAGAAATAATAATTCCTGCGATGTCGAATACGATAGATGGGCAAAAAGACCCGGAGAATGGAAAAGTAATTTCATCAAAAGTAACCACATACTACTTTGCATAACTTGTTACTTGTTGTCTTTGTTTTTATAGCTAAACGATATTGTTAACAATGTGAAAAATATTCTTGCTGACAAACTTAAAATGTTCGGAAAAGACGAATTGAAAGCCAACGGTATTGGTACGTATTTATGAAAACTAGTCGAAGCAGAATTAATGTTTCATTAATTTACTTCCAGCTGATCCGTCAGAATCTTCGGCTCAATCAAACAAGGAGGAGAAGTCGATTAAATACAAACACTTGCCCAAATTTAAGGCAATATGTCAGTATATTGAATGCTGTGATGAAAGCTCAAGTGTTCCCGACAATGACCCCGAGGTTAAACTATCAAACAAACTTATTCAACGTTACCTAAACGAACAGAATATGGAAGAAAATACGAATGTCTTCCCATGGCATAAGATTTTATCACCTCCACCCAAACAAATGGTGGTAATAGACAGAATGCACTCCGGGGCAAGACGCTTTGTTGTACTTGACTTTGGATCACCCATTCTACTGACTGATGTGGTGATTCCTTCATGCGATGAACTCGCTTCCCTTCACATTGATATTTGGTGTTTTGAAGAAGAAGCCGATAGTGTTCGCTTAGTCGTAACACAAGACATAGGCTCCAAGACATTAGTACTCAGTGATCTACAACCGCCGCCGATTTGCCGATACATGAAAATTACGATCATAGGTCGTTACGGAATGTCTAATACAAAATGTAAAATTCCATTAGGCTCTTTCTATGGACATACTGTAGTTCTGGACAGTGATGGTTATGGAGATCCTTGTAAGTTTATAGTTATGTTTTACCAGAACATGTGCTAATTTTTTTGGTTTTAATTGACAGTATTGCAGTATATGAAGCATCCAGCGGGTAATATTCAAGCTCAAATCAAAGCGTTGAACTCTTTGTATGAAGATGTGCATTGCCGCTACAGTTTGGCCAGTTGTAAATTAATGGAAATGCTAGCACCAGTTCTCAATTGTGAATTGTCTAATGTGGCTCATATGCAGGCATTCATCAATAAGCAACGTGAAGATGACAATAACATGGACAACAGTAAAATCGTGTCAATATATGAGGTAAGCAATACTCGGAACATGCATAACCCAGTATGGTACCCAGCATAGCGTCATCATATTGGTTCTAAATACCTCATCTAGAAAGCTCTTGCAGATTTTTAGTAGCCTTAGATTTAATGACTTTCCGACAATGTTGCTTTGGAATATGATTTTTTTAACTTGTGGGATTGTTCTAATCTTATTGTAAAAGAGTACTCGATCCCTAAAGTTTCATCAATTTTGGAATCGTCAGTGTAGAGTTCCAGTTATTCATCATTAGTGGTTAATCGATTCACCTAATCAAATCTGTCGGGAATTCCAACGACCTACAGAGCCGGGATCGTATGGTCAGTTTCAGTCTGCCTGTTTGTCGCCTCCCATCGAACAAAAACTTAGGCATATCCGTAAGGATGACCAGAATCTGGATTGCTTCATCTTAAGTGCTATGTATTTTCCCCGTCGCAATAATGGAAGCATGGTCTCCTAAGATCTGGCTAGAACCGTTTCTATCAGTTGACTGTGTTCGTACGAATACTGGTCACTGACTTTCCAAAGCTCCGAACTTCACAGCTGTACTGCATGCCCGGTTCTCTTTGCGCATCGGAGAATCTTACTCTTTTAGCTGGAAAATGTTCGCTTTAGGCCTAATAAGCATACATCTAAAATGATTGGAATTATCGTATTAGTTAATATCAGTATGTAATATGTATTAAAATTTTCAGGAGTGCATCATGTTACAACATCAAATCAACGTTATTCAAAACGTAATTTTGCGCTTGGAGTCTTCTTTCCAAACGGAACCAGTAAATCTACCAAAAAATGTATTGCAGTTAGCATCAAGGGATAAGTTAAGAGTGCTTAGCCAAGGACTAGTCGAAATACTCTTGCATTTTTCTATAGAATATGGACTTAAGGTATAAATTTGTAATATACTGACGAATTGAAAAATTAAATGAAATTATTTTTTTAGAACATTTTACCGCTGCACTCACTATTCTCAATGGATGTAGCCAATACTTTATTCAACACACTAGTTGTCTATGGTGATGCGCACATACAACTTGCCACCTGTTCGCTCTTGGTTCGAATGTGCTGTTTCCGCAGCTGGTGGGGAGATTTCCTTGCAGACATATTTTGTAATTTGTTTTCATCGCAAAACAGCAAGATTTTCCCTCAAGATAGGTAAGAGCGAAATTCAATATTATTTCCTAGTTATAAAAACTTTTTCTGTTAGGATTTTCTTTTTGTTAACCTACTTGGGCCGTCGAAGTATTGCAATGGGCACATGCCGTTCTATAGTAATCGATGCTATTTTAAAAACATTGGCCAAGTTGCTGGCCCCAATATCGCCAAGATACCAAGCAAATGAGAATCCATTGCACATGAATCGAAACGACAACGGTGGTGACTTGTGGTCTAAATCCGACTTACAGTTGGTGACGTGGCTGCTGTTATTCCTTTCCGTTTGTCTGGATGATAGTGTTGAAAGGAAAGATAAATGTAAGTGCAGTTTTGTTCTTTGTTCTTTTATTAATTTTTTTTTAAATCATTTAAGCTGCCAATCGTTGGGAATTCATGTCTTGTGAGACTGATTTTGCTAAAACTCGATCGCAGTCGAATAACAATTCGGGCAAGCAACTTCGAGGTTTCAAGAAACGTATGATTCAACAAAACAAATACAGCATCCAACCGTACACAGATTGGGGAAAGAAAATCTTTATGATTCAAAATGAAGTAAGTTAAAGTTCGTTTTGTTTACTTTATCATGACAGTCGATTCATTTCAGCACCCGGACATATTCATGCAACTGACTGGTAAACCAAAGCCTAAAACAACAACTAAGCCAAGTACCACTCCTAAAATCCCTAAAGATCCAAATCCAGAACCAGAAAACAACTTTGACAAGGGATTAAAGACTATTCGTTTGAACAATATTTTGATTGTTATCCGTGGACTAATTGCACTTCTGCTCGAGATGGACTTTAGTTGTAACATGGATTTGTTCCTTTTGACGTGCAAGGTTGGTTACAGAAAAATTGTACATCAAAATCAGTTGAGTCTAACTATTTTTATCCATAATAGGTGATTGCACGACTTGTGTCTGCTTGTAAGTCATCGGTTCAACTATCGAAGATTGTAACTACAAATCAGCTGGAGCAACTTGTTCGTTTAGCTGTTTGGAATGATCAACAACAGCCTTGGGCTGTTCATGCTATCACTTGCCTATTACAGGTATACACTTTCTTTTTTTGTGAAGAAGCAGAAAAACTACAGTAATAGTATCTCGTTTAAATAGGATCTCCTGGATGCTGATAAACATTTCAAAGATCAACCACAAAGCTCCGAACCAAGTTGTAGCGATTCAAGTAGAATGGAAGGCGTTCAAGAGACGGAAGAAGTATTTGTTGACTCAACAGGTAAGCCATGCAGATTTATTTATATTTATCTTTTGATATTTGATATTGCTTGTTTATCACTCGACTACAAATGTAATTGTCGTTTTATTCATTAGTTTAATTGTTACTAATTGCGAAATAATTGTGTCATATCTACAAATAACAATCATTCTATTGTTCTACTTGTTAGGGAAGGTCACAGAGTCCCAAGTTGTTTCTATAAGCCACAGATGGCTGTTGAAATGTTAACAAAGCCTAAACTCAAAATCAGTCGTCTTATTTTCTTTTAGCATATTAATCTTTACAATACGAATACGAGTATTTTGATATCATGTTTATTGTTGTATACATATCTTCATATTTGTACATACATAGTTTAGTACGGTGGTAATATGCACGCTGCATATTTGTATTTGATCCTCATTCAAAACTAATAGACAAGGAGTGCGAATATCTTTTATCTCTTGGTAATTCTAGAGACTATTGCATAAACTTTAATAATTACGGGATGTTATTTTCGCCGCTCTGGTTCATACTGGTGAGAGATACCGAATAATGGGTATGACTATTCTACAAACTCTAGTAACAGTCTACGGCCGTGTCTAGGTCCTCTGTTATATGGCATAATGTCTTCCTGAAGTTCAGAAAGTCCTCTCGTTTCTTTTATCGCTGTTTTCATAATTGTTACAAATGACATGTTCCTAGACTTTGACAATTTAAGGACTCGTGATTATCTTTTAAGTCCCACACAAGTGCTTTTTATATCCGAAATTAAATAAGCTCTACTGCAATGATTATATTGGTATTGCCGATTTGATGAACGGAACATGTCTCTACTATACATGTACATATTTCTTGCAGCCCCTTAGAAGTAGCAGATGTGTCCATTTGACCTGTACTTGGCAATCGACGTTAAATGACTCAATGTTTTTTTTAGACATCTGCGATTATTTAGAGTAGATGTACTTGGCTGAAGCTTAGTAGTGTGTTCGTTCGATTTTGCTAAACCAATCTAGACGACATGTTTTGCACCCAATTATTGGTGGTGATTCATACAGTTTGGCCCCTTTTATTTTGCTAAACCGTCGCACCTCCACTAAGTCATCATTCATTTAGATAACTCCATAACTACCTCAAAGTTGTGCTTATCAAAAGTGACGTTTTGTCCTTAGCGGTGTCATGGCGCACTGAAAGTGTCCGATAATGTCTATATCATCTGCGTTTCCCAGCAACCAGATAAACTTCTTGAACATAGTTCTTTCCGTGTTGATACCTCCCCTATGCAGTATCTGGCCCAACTCTCTTGAGTTACGCGACACTGTGGCTGGATACCACATTCAGCTTTCGCCTTGTAGAGCTTGGCGCGATAAATACTTCGTCTTTGGGCCTTTAACCCAGCTGCAAGTTGCATGCATATGTATATTTTCGTCAGTCTCCTAGTCTTGTGCCGCAGTAAATAAAGTGTGTATCAATTTATCGTCCAAGCTTTAACATGGATCCCTCTTGCCTTTTATACGTATTGACATCGATTCGTGTAACTTATGCTCAGCTTTTTCAAGAATTATTTTTTAATTAATATTTTCAAAGTGCAATATAATGATCACGTGGTTCAATTGATGTTTTCAACCAAAAGGATGCTATTATTATTATTTGCTTTATTTTATTTTAACCACGCTTGGCTCCGTATTGCTCTTTTTCTATTGTTTTCTTTTTTTATTCAAAGTTTGAAGAAAATGTTCCTTTTAAAACATTTTTTTCTTTTAAGCTTTGTTGATGCCATCGTCGATTATACCCATTTCTGGAACTAGTAGTATGTCATACGCAGACGGTACGCTTCTATTCGCTTGTTATTGTAGTACCATTTCTAGTGATCACTCTAAAACAATGTAAACATATTTATTTCAGCCGTCAAGTATTCACATCTACCATCTCTAATCGAGTGCGAAGATACCGAGTTCGACGAGCTCATGAATGAGATAGATATCGAGAATAGGTCAAAGAATCTCATGAAGACAGACTCAGTGGCCCAAAATAAGAATAATTTCAATTTCTTCTGTAAGACTGTATCGAGTGCAATGGATGCTCGTCTAGATTTTGGACTTGATACCAATGTAGAGATTTCCATTCGTCGTCTAACAATGATTTCATCGCTGGATATGTATGCATCGTTACCACAGATTCTGACCAACGAATACATCAATTCTTCGCCTGATACAGCAGCATGGCCAGAATACGTGACAGATATTTGGTCAGGTCCGGAATACAATTGTGGCTTACCAACGTATCAAATGTTCAAAAATGTTTTCGACTGCATTTTCTCGGATCTTCATCTACAGGTTTGGTTGATCCTAAATAGTTGTTTCATCAGTTTTCTAAAGTATTCTTCCATTTTAGGATACATGGGTACATTTGGAACAAGTTTTACAAATTTGGCTCACACTCAACAGTGAGCTCTCGGATAAACCTTACAACTCGGGACTGTGCCCGAATGATATCCCAAAGATACCCTTCGGACCGAATGCTGTTCAGGGTTTGCTTCTTGCGTTGGCTTGGCACAATGACATTAAACTACGTACCTGGTGCTTAGGATTTCAGTGTTTATTGTTGGCCTGCAATTCACAGTCAAGCCTCGAATCTGGTAATCAAGTCGTTTTGATTTGTGTTAAATTTATAATTCGTTTTTTTATTTTTTTTTTTTAGGGGATACTAGCAGCAATTCAAGAATTGGTGACATAATTATAGGTGATGAGAACTTCGAAAAAATGCTACTTAGGTTCTTTTCTGGTTATGGCATGAGTTCTTCGATCATAACAAATCGCTGTGTATGTTTTTGGAGTCTAACTGCCGTATGTGTGATTAATTTCATTTGATATTTACAGGCTGGACCAACTATTTGCAAGCATTTGCATGAGTTACTCTTGTGGTTGCATAAAAAAGCAGAGTTCACCGAATCTGGTCCATCAATCAAAAAGAAACTAAAGGATACATTATTGAATGTTATTTTGCAATTGGTGCAGCCGGGTGGAGCAATTTGCAATCAACAAGGTCCAATTGATGCTCAAAGTCAACTTGTACGCGATTTACTTCTGATTCAATATGATAAAGCAGATTTGAATGTCTCGCTGAGTATAATAGAGAGTGTCTGTAAGTAAATTGTTGATGAATACTTTTGTAAAATTATCGCATTTAATTATTTTTTTACTCTTTTCAGCTTTTCTCGTCTACAACAACATTTCGAATGCGGACAAAATACAGTGTCAGCGCTCATCCGACACTAATAGTTCAACAAATAATTTTAGCAGCTTGTTTGCTAATGTCCTTGGATCGGAGAATTCTAAACAGAATGCATCTATATCGGATAATTCTTTGATCATAAGCCTGCTTAAGCTGTCGTCATCCTTGATTCAGACTGAGCTACCACGGGACGATAATGTAAGTCTAAATGTAGTTGTAAATCAATAATACAAAAAACTTAATTACAAATCACAAGTCTCTCCACCAGAAGATGTCGAACTACAGCAATGGATGCATCTTCAATTGCATTCGTACAAATAGGTCGACAGAGGTTGTCGTCGCGTTATGCGTTAGGAACAGATAGAACTTTGTTGAAAAGTTGCTGACAAATTTTATCTGCGGTGCTGCCTGGGTATCGATTCGTGCAGTCGTTCTTGCCACCGTTGTTCTCTTGGCGAGGAACTTTTCCTGCGATTCCTTCTCAAGATGGTCGATTAGCACTTTGGCAGCTACAGCACACGCTACCTCGTATGAGATTCTTCAAATCTGCATATTCTCAGCGCTTTTATTCTGTATGCTGCTTCTGTTTTTCGAGATTTCGTTCGCACGACACCAGCCCATATATAGTGCTATCTTCAGTATCTTGTTAAAAACAGTCTCTTCTTATATTTTGCTTCGTCTAGACTTGTCATGATCTTTTCTAGTACAGCTGTTGCATTTGCTGTCTTGTCTTGTCTGTAGCAAAAAAAGTAAACCTTGCCTCTATAATAATGCCAAAATAAATTGACTCCGGCTTAAAGGTAACGGCATGATTTACGACGGTATAAAATTATAGTTTTTCGTTATTGTTGGAAGTTTTTCGTCAAGTCAGCCAGTCACGTAATTATCCGATTTGTATGCGATTGCTCTCTATTATTCGTGTTATGGGAATAGAACAGCATCCATGTTTTCCAAGCACTAGTCTCTCTTTCGCACAAAATATTTTTTTTTAGGGGAGAGTCAAAACCCTCTGTTTTAGCTATTCACATTATTGAGCTAAAATCGGTTACCACGCCTCTTTTTACTCTTAACACTTCCGTCATAATCCTATAAATAACTCTAAACAATAGAATCATAAATCCATTTCTGCTGAATATCGAATGCATGCCAGATGTCTGCTGAACTCCCTAATATTGTGGCAAGTCGAACAAAAAACGCTCAGGTTGTGATATAGTCTATTTTACTACTACGCAGTTTCCCCATTTTTGGTGCAATGCCTCCAACCACTTAGATTTCATACGCTTCTCTCTCATAGACTCTCTCATGGTGTCTGTTTTCCGCCGAGGCTCGAACGTGCACACTTCGGGTCACTACACCGTCGCCGACTTTTAATGCAATACATTTGCTTACAAATTATTTCTGGCTAACTTACAGAGATTAATGTGTTTCGTGTTCCGTTTCAGCAATTTCTAATTGACAAATTCTGAATATTATTTTTTTTTAGCTCATTACAATGCATGAAGCCGATGTATCTACAGAAAGTCAAACCGACGAGACAAAAGCAGAGCAATTGAATATCGATTGCAATAAAACGAAAGTTCCTTGCATTGCCGATATGGGTACGAACTTAATATATAATCTATTTTGCATAATAATCTTAATAGATACATATTTTGCTTTTAGTGTTGCGTCACTTTTCAACAATGAAACGACTTCTGGGATCATTATCTAATTGTTCAAGTAACTCACTAACGTTAATGACACCAGGATCCCTGTATTCAATGAAGTCAACCGATTCCACTTTTCTATTGGACGAGCCACAGACGACAACTGACGCTGTTTTCAGTTTACTAATGCTGCTGAGTGAGAAAGCGTCGGAAGTCAGTTTGGTGGTTGCTCCCTTATGTCAGTATTTGGAAACTAGTAAGAACATTAACTTTTTCCGCTCATGTATAAGTATTTATGTATTTGTGATTAAATTTTAGATTCAATAGCACGTAATGCACTTCCGAGATTGCACTTGTCCGAACCATTCCTTTGGTACATTCTAAAAGTTTTGGAAGCTCCACAAGCTGTTCATATATTCACCGAAATGGGCGGTATACAAATTATTTGTCACAATTTGGTTAAATTGAACAAAGTTTTGGTCAACATACAACCGGGACTGGTAAATACTTTGAATTGAATTATGTAGAGGAAGAACACGTTTTTATTTCAATTGTCATTGTAGATCTCCTTAATAATGCAGCACATGACAAAGAACACAAAACTAAAGCTACACAACAGCACCTCATCCAATGGTGGTGCCAAGAAATGTACATCACAGCAAAATCAACGCAACCAGGACGGTCTAATTAA
The DNA here is from genome assembly GCA_905220385.1 of Xylota sylvarum. Lineage (NCBI taxonomy): Eukaryota > Metazoa > Arthropoda > Insecta > Diptera > Syrphidae > Xylota > Xylota sylvarum. The sequence continues at coordinate 61,767,668 of LR999958.1, read as the reverse complement.
CTTTGCACCGTTTTGTAGTATATCATCGGAGAATGATACCGCACAATCAGCAGATGTTCTAATATTAACGCCGATCGCATCGCACCGAAGGCCGCGTACACCAGCATGGAGTTACATGTTCTATCCGAATGAGTCTCATGTCGATTTGACAATAACTCTGCCAACAGCTATTTTGCTCAAAGAAATCCAATTGCAGCCACATGCACCTACATTAGTGTCATGTCCTTCAGCTGTAGCGGTTGAGATTTCTCGCGACTATGGTCTAGGTCCGATTCCATTTGGTCAGCCGCTAACTACAACCGGTATGACCTGCATCCGATTGAAACTTTCTAAGCCCGAGATTGCTACAAGCATAGTGTTGCGACTTTACAGGTAAAAAGCCGTACGAAACTATTTTCCAACTTTGTACTCACAATAGATTTCTAAAATTTCAGGCCCAAAGATAGTTCCAATATTGGGCTGACGCAAATAGCCATTCTTGGTAACACTATTTTCTCGACTGGAAGCTATGCATTTGTCGGCGGTTCAGAATCCGGGGTAGATGATGATTCTCTGGCTAAGACCAGTGTTGGGTGGATTCGAATTTTAGCGAGGTGTTATACTGTTGCTGCGATAATGTTAGAGAACAAATTGTCGAAAGATGTGATTGGTGCATCTTCAGAATATGCTGGCTTCCTCGAAGCTTGTTGTTCACTTATGAACATCATGCCATTAATTCCTAATTCGGCGTTGCAAAATCTCGAAACGGTTTTACTCAAACTGGGATCGTACAGTCGTGATCTTTGTCTTGCACTTATTCGCATCCTATTATGGGGAACTACACCTCAAAGTAAGTAAATATTACTAAGCATTCTTTCTCCCATTTAATTTATGCTTACTTGTCCATCACCGCAAATGATGAAAATTGTTTCCTCCTTAGCGTATAAACTGTCCAACGAAGCAGTTTGCGATTTGCTGTACGATCTGGCTACTGCAAAGGATTCCTATGTTAGCGACAAGATACAAGTTCTCCTCGATTGGGTTCAGAAACTTCGACAAAATTTCAGCAATCGGTCAATACGCTGTACGAATCCTCAAAGCGGATTCGTCAAAGTAACCGCTTCCATCCTTTGGACTGTGCATTCTCAGAACTGCATTCCCAACCTCGCAGATTTGATCACCAATGACATATTCGAAGCGTGTATTTACTGGATTGACGCTTTGGACAATGATCAACCACTAAAGGTAGCGTTTGATTCATTGCTCTGCTCACTATGTTGCATAAAACCAGAATTGTTTAACCAATTGCTGAGTAAAGTCGATGTTGCTCTGATGCAACATGATCTGTTTGAGAGCAATACATCGCAACAAGAAGAATCATCTGGTATCACGGACGACAACAAAGAAGCTAGCGGTAGTGAATGGTTCAATAATGTTGCCGAAGAGAATCTCTCTACACTACTGCGAAAACCATCGTACTTAACCACAATAGCCATGTCGTGTCAATCGCCACTGGCTATATATGAGCTTGTAGATTCAGGATTACCCAAGCTTCTTGCACATGCTCTCTTTGAGTATTGTTGTTTCCTGTCGCCAGAAATACAAAAAATGACTTCGCATACTGAAAGAACGCAATCGACTAGCAGCGATGAATGTCTCACCGACTCATACAAAGCAGAGAATCAGCCACAGGATATCAGGAGCACAGCGCAATCGTTGATAACCTTCGAACACGTACCGAAAATCTTAGACTTCTTCTCAGAGTGCTGCTCAGAGGGTCATATGCGTGATATGCTTGGTTCATATCAGGGATCGATTTTCTGGAAACCATTACTTGAACTTCTGTGCAATTATAGACCAGTAGAGACTGGAGAAGAACCCATTCAGCAAGCATTGATCCGTATGGAACGAGCAACAATAAATTTCTTCACACGAGTTACATCCTGTCATCCAAGAAATCAGGATAAACTTTCGACACTCCTGATCTCGGTTATCAAGAAACCAACTCAAATCTATGCGAATAGCAACAAAGCGATTATATCCGGATTTACCCGACAACTAGTGTTGCAGCTGCTGTTAGAAAATGAAAGAATTTTGGTGTCAGTTCGAAGCAAACAGCCTCTACAGAAACGAGAGAACAACATTAGCTTGGTGAACCATCATCCTTCCAAGAGGGTGAATTCACACCATCTGCTGTTCTACGTGAGTGTAAATACAAAGTGTCAGGAAATTTTGCAGAACTGCGTTTCAGGTAATTGCGAAAAGAGTTAGTACCTACATATTTTAGAATTTAAACACTCAATTCATTCGTGACATTGGCCAAATGGCAAAAAATCGAATGAACCCTTTCATATACAGTTTACAGTAACATTTTCATTCAATCAATGCATTCAGAATCCCGGCAATCGGATTCGACAGTGTCAAACATTTCGAGCAGCAACCACAGCGAGAACAAGAGTGATGACAAATCGGATGCCTTTGAGATCGCGATGGACTTCAATGGTCATGGGATGGAATTCTTATCCGTTGCAGCTGGGGTCACAGCTAAGGACAAGCGAATAAAAGATGTTAAAAATCAAGTAGCTGCCATCAAAGATAGCCGGGTTATATTTCCTAAATACCCAAGTAAGCTTTTCAAAATCGTAAGGATGGCGATTGAATAATGTAAATATTTTTGTTTAGGACTTTTTCATCAGGATGATTTTCTCACATCGTCGAATGCCTCGAGCATGACTAGCTGTGCTCAGTTGGTACATCCAGAGTGCCCAGAAGTGATGTTAACTTGTGACACTACAATATCGCAGATCTTGGCTGCTCTTTTCAAAAAGGGACACCGACTATCTACACCATGTATTACTTTGAATTTGGTAGGTCCAAGCCTATGACCAGCTTAAATCAGCATAAACAAATCCACCATATTTTTTTCTTTTATAGATTCCTTCAAAAAACCTCAGCGATGAATTTGATGATACAATATTAAAAGCTGCCAATATGGAACCACTTCCGTCGCCATTACAGCGATTCTCCAGTCGTGGTGGGCTTTCTTTGTTAGCACAGTATTTGCCAACGGTCTATCCTGACAGCGCTGGTCGAAAAAGTCCCACATTGCTGGGAGAAAAAGAGAAAAGCCCTCCCACAACTGACTGGGTAAAGTTGGAACCAAATGAGGAAATCTATGAAGATCTTGAGGACCCTATAACTGAACCATCCTCCAAACAACCCACCATAACATCTGTTCCTCAGCATTCACTGGCCGCGTTTGGCTTATTCCTACGATTGCCCGCATATTCTGATGTTTTGCTTCGTGATAAACTGAGAGCTCAGTGTCTGTTGCGATTGGTATTGGGTGTTACTGGCGATGGTGAAGGCAGTAAGTTTTTTTTCATTTTCATAAATTATTATTCATCTAATAATTTGATATTTTAGATGACATATATAGCTTATCACTTGCACCATCACTTCCCACATTGCCGTTTGAAGTTTTTCGTCAACTTCTTGATAGTTCACCTCTCACAACAGACGATGGTATGTTGTTGCGACGTATGGTCGTAGAAGTAGGTGCTATGCATTTGGTACTTAATTGCTTAGGAATTTTCACACACCAATCTCAAAACTACCAAATCAATGGACCACAGACTGAGGTAAGTTTAATCGTTTATGTAGGGAAAATTGTGTTAACTTCTCGAATGAGATACATGTATAATGTATGTACATATGTACATACATAGGCTCCCTTCTCATGTACATAGATCATGGTTGGGTCCATTATGGCTTCCGCCCTACATTCTGACCAGAAAACATTTTTTTCTGATCTTTTCTCCTGAGAAGTCTAATTTTTTTTTTTATTATTATTTTTTCTTGAGAGAGTCGCACCTTAAACACTTGGATAGCGCCCGAGATGATAGCAGATGCCTGTCAATTCTTGCCTTGAATTACTTCTGGTAGTGAATTCTAGAGTTTGGGATAGGGATATTCGCGAGTCCGTCAAACAAACGTGGACAATACTGTACTCTAGTAGGCAATCGGTTGAGTGCCCAAATTTCGAATTTTTAGGGTTGAGTTGAGTTGAGTTTTTCGAAACATCATCTGTAGTATAGGCATAAATCTAAGTTCTATGTGTGGATGTTGGGTCACTTATCAGTATAATCGCTCCGTGCTGGAAGATTTAAACAATTCTTTGGAGGCGAGCCATAAACGTGGGAACAATACACTAATCGCGTTCTTACTTGCGCTTTGTATAAGATGAGGAGCTGTGCCGATGTGACATATTTCTTTGCTCTTAATAAATAGATTAATTTAATGCATGGTGATTTTGCAATGTTAGATATGTGGGCATGCCATATTAATCCAGAGTTGACGGTGGCATCAAAAAGATGTATTCTTCCTGGAAAAGATGGATGATTGTGTTATCTTCGCATTGCAGTCAATGAGGTTCCTTTCCCTCATTGTAGTATTTAACGCAGAACTTCATTTGTTATAAAGATTTAGTTTCATCTCTGATTATGGGACGTTCGACCAATCTTTTGATCTGTCCCGTAGAAACTCTTCTATCTTTCATCCGCAGAGTTGTTGGGGTAATCCATAGGAAGTTAATTTTCTTAGTAGAACCGTAAGCCAGACCCGATCGAATGCATTTGATGTCCAGCCCAATTGTTCTTAATTTGCAATGTTGCTCGGTGCCTGACGTTCACAAGTGTATAGGCTGAACGTCAAACGTTCCAAAATGCAAACAAACAAGTATTGCTAAGCATCACGTTTCAAAACACATCATGAATAAATCAGCTGCGTAAATAGCGCATCATAAATTCCTATGATGCGAATGATTTTTCTGTTGTTCTGTGTTTGATTGGGAAATAGAAGTTTTTACAAATTATTTAACGAAAATATTTAATAAATTGTCGCGTTTAATTTAGTGGAATTATTGATATGTAGTTGTTTCCAATTGACAAAAGCATCGCGTAGGCATCCTTTGTTAAATATTGATTGAATGCAGGCAGTTGGTACACAGCAATCGTTATAGGTGGTTCCTCAAAGCTTATTCGTTTTTACAGAACTTGTGGGAGGTCTTTAGTGGTTGCACTAATATTTCTTTCCTTTGTTAAATATTGATTGAATGCAGGCAGTTGGTTCACAGCAATCGTTATAGGTGGTTCCTCAAAGCTTATTCGTTTTTACAGAACTTGAGGGAGGTCTTTAGTGGTTGCACTAATACATATTCAGCCGTTATTTGGTGCAGTCTATAATTTCTAGAGATAATATGAATAAATAAAAACTTTTTATTTTTTAGGCTGCTGCTGGTGTTAAAGCCTCTTTAAATAGCATGGATGACTCTGTTATTATATCCGATGATAAAAGCCACATGTACTGGGCAAAGGGTACAGGATTTGGAACTGGTTCAACACAACAATCCTGGAATGTTGAACAAGCATTGCTTCGCCAGAAAAGTGAGGAGGAACATGTTACTGTCCTGTTGCAGGTAAAACTTCATACAGAATTGATGCTAAATAAATATGTATATTGTGTTGTTGTCTTTGTAACTAACAAAGTTACAGACTTCCACTTATATTACTGACTAGCATGCTCGTTTTAATTTTGTAACATTCCTTTATTCAAAGGTTCTCTCAAGCTACATCAATCCCGGAGACAAAGTACCATCAGCTCTGCAATGTGACGACATCATGAGCTATCATGAGATTAGTGATGTAGCCGGCGAATTGCCCATAGCATTCCTCGATTTATTAAAGAAATCATGCTTAATTCCTGCACTGAGCTCATACCTACGCAATGACTCTGTGTTAGATATAACGAGGCACATTCCCCTCTATCGAGCTATTTTGCAGTTGCTGCGCGCTATTTCACTTTCATACCAATTAGTAAGCCTGTTGCAGCCCTACGATAGACTTGAGAGTTCACCGTCTATTTCGGAATTGCTTGCCAATATGAAGACATGTGTTGATACCTATGCGAATCGCCTAAAGTGAGTAAATACAAAATATGTATAGCCCAACTATTTCATATAGTTTGAAACACTTTTTCAGGCTCAATAAGAAATCCAACATTAAAGGACAAACGCAACAAGTGACCGTTAATATTGATGATGGCGATGACGAAGGACTAGCGTTATTAATACCTGACATCCAAGAAACTACGGTACTAGTGCAAAAAGCCACAAATGTCGAAGATGCACGTGTAAGTCAGCTGCGTGATCATGAACATTGCAGTAGTCGCATGGAGAAACCGCTTAGCAAATCCATTGAAGAACGATATTTGGAAGTAATGAAGAAAATGCAATTCGACACCTATGAAATGATTGTAGAGTCGGAGAAAAACGGGTTCCGCTTCGCCATATCTCATCATTTTGAAAAGATGGTGCACAAGGCTGGAGATCGATATCATCCGTCGAGAGTGAAGCGGCTCGCCCAAGAGGCTGTAACACTTTCAACGAGTTTGCCATTGTCATATAGCAGTTCCGTTTTTGTACGCTGTGATACTGATAGACTGGACATTATGAAGGTAATTCAGTTTGTTTGCACTAACCTTTAAATGGAAATATATAATTCTATTTTTTTTTTCTTTAAGGTACTGATAACCGGCCCTGCCGACACTCCCTATGCAAATGGATGCTTTGAGTTTGATGTGTTCTTTCCGCCGGACTATCCAAATTTACCAATGTTAATTAATTTAGAGACAAACGGTCGGCATTCAGTTAGATTTAATCCTAATTTGTACAATGATGGGAAAGTGTGTTTATCTGTGTTGAACACATGGCATGGACGGCCCGAAGAAAAATGGAACGCACAAACTTCCAGTTTCTTGCAGGTAAATTTTTGATCAAGTTTTTTGATACAAGGTGCATATACAGAATCTCTACCCTCTACCGCATACGAAGCCATACATGGTTTTCCATTTTATATGAACAACCATACATTTTTCGTTACAATCAAAATACTTTGAAATAAATTACTAAAGTTGAAATTTTTTCACTGAATTTAATTCATGCGGTAGAGAGTTATTTAAAGTATTCCTGACGCGTTAAGTGAATAAGGCTAGGATAGCCCCGGCTAAGCTGGCCGATGACGCTTCCTTCTGCGCTTCAATCCTTGAAACCTTCTGGAAATATGTACATATGTATGTAATAAAATGAAGTTTGGTAGATATGTATGTTCGTCTGATGTCCCTACTAGCTTGCCTGATCGAATTATCGTATTTCTGGGTATTATTGCAGAACACTTGCCACATAAGTATATGTTGTATAGAAAAAAGTCAACTCAAAGGATGTTTTGTATTTTATTTAATAATTTATATATACTTTGGATTCATAAGGTCAGGATACCAAATTTGAAATCCATCAAATAGTCCCACACTCAGGTGTCCTCTAAATAGTGGTACTCCACAATGCGGGGTGGATTCTCTCTCCTTATTTGAACTTTGCGGTGAATGAACTGCTTTTAATCGTGGAAATGGAAGACTGTAAGGTAATTGCTTATGTGGATAACGATGTTGCTATAGATATCTCGCGTAAACACTTCAATACGCTCAGTGTTCGTTTGCAAAACGCCCTCTCTAATCTCACTAAATGGACTAAAGGATGTGATCTGATGTGAAAAAGTAAATGGGGAGTTCCACTTGTAACCTTTAAATTTTTATACATAGTAAACAAGTGGCAACTTGTGCAGCGATACGCATGAATACCATATCCTAGTGATCCACTCTCAGTCCTTCTGATAACAACTTTGAGAATCGTATCCCCTCCAGACTTGACTACGAGGAGAATCTGGGGTTTCAGAAGAAATCTATATGTTTCTACGCAGATGGGTTTAAATCAGACTGATAAGTGGTTGGGGGTGTCGACAGTACAATATGATGTCCAATCGGGATATCATCATTTTTACTGGTTGTCAAGCATCAAATCGCTGGAATCTGTCACCTCAAAAACTCGTCGTCTATCTCTTAACGAAATGTCTAAAAAATTCAACATTCATTTTGGATGCAGGGACACAGACATTTCAAAGATTTGCTTGGAATCGATTTTACCGGGGAAGGAGAATCGCGGTATGCATCTCGCTACTTTATACTATCAACTTAATCAACCGTATATGTGCACATGCCTCATCACCAAACTGATCTGTCCTAAGCTAGATCGAAAACACTCCAATCGTCTAATCAGATTGAAAAGATCCCTCATTACTAACATAATAGGTGTCATTAGAAAACTGCAACATTGGCATGCACGCCATCCTCCTATAGAAGCGGTATGGACAAAAAAGAGGTACATATATCCCATACTACACTTGTCTTGGACTTGCTAAACTCTCTCCGCTCCTAAAAAATGCACTTAGTAACCTACACCTTCGACAATCTCGGCTAACATGAACGCCCGTCACATTCTGCTTACTTAGGTGGCGCTCAGTTCAGGGTAACCTGAGCCAAGACCAACAAGCCTCTCCAGTCAGTCCGGACCTTAACTTACTCTCGCAAATTGCGCACTCAGGTTGAGGTTCTTCTTCTTGTGAGCGCCACCTTGTCCTATTGCGTTGTCCCTCCGGGGTTGTTTCGAAGACTGCGCACCGGAGTGCTACTTGTCCTAGCCATCGCAACTTTTTGACTTGGTCGATGTCACTCGGATGGATCGGTGTCTTTACATAAAGGCTTCCACGAATACGCATATTTCTAATTGGTTTGCGTTTTAACATTCCCGCTGAGATCCGTACCATTTTTATCACCGTCGAGGTAATTTTTCGTTTAAGTTTTTCATGCGTCGCCCAACATTGCAATGCGAATGTTAAAGTCAAATGTTATAGCACAAAAGATCTCCATGAGGTGGAAGTGCTGCTTGATGCTATTTCAAAGCCCATCACCCCAATTTATCTTAAAGACAAATATGCAGCAGTCATATAAAGCAGACATTTGAGTTGAATTGTCATTTTATGGACATAGACTCTGTGCAGTTTCCACGTCATTTTTCTAATACCACACTCACTCGATGTGATGATAATAATTTACGATTTAAACCAAGCATTCAAATATTGCGGTTTCAGAAAAACCGCAATGTAAATGTTTTGTATTCCTTCTGCTGATTTTTAAACCGTTATCTTCGAACGCCTTAATCCAATTATTAAATGTAGTCTGAAGATCACTGCTTAGGATATTGCTACCGTCGCAACGCGTTGGCGAAAAACAAAAGTCCAATAAATATTTTAACTCCGAACTCATTTTACTTTCGTTTTTACGTCATCGTACATATCTTTTATCATTCTAATGACCATACTCTGTCGAATGCTTTATGCAGATCTAAAAATATTACATATTATGTGCAAATGTTTCGAAGCGTCACAGATGTTTTTCTATTTTTATCCTTAAGCTTAGAATCGCATACCTATCGGATAACGACGCATTTTTTGGCGATAAAGAACCCTCTTCAGATAGTAGAATGCGTTCATTGTTCAAAGGAAAAATAGAAGACATTATTAAACCCCCAGATGACTCCTCTCATCCTACCTTCATGAGTTCGCCAAAACTTCTTGAATGTTACGTGTGCTAATATTCTGCCTACAATGGACTATGGCTACGTTGGTCTTTCGCTTTCCACCTTCATTCATCATCAAGGCGTATGACTTTTTACTTGTGCCTAAAATGCATGTATTGTGATTTAACAAATTCAGTATTACTACATGTTTAGTCTGGAATCCCTTGTTATAAGTATGTTTCTAAACCAACGATTAACAAAAACCTGCATCTTTCTTGTGATATCGGCGGCCACACCCCAGGTACTGCAGCCATAAAACTGACTTCACATTTGAACGGATAAGGCGGATCTAAATATTTAAATTATTAAATTGCTTCTTCAAATCGTTGAGAGCATACTTCAACTTTGACCCGATGGGATGCTCGATGTTTAGCCTCATATAGGTCTATTATCTTCTGCGGTATTAAAGAAAGATTGTCAGTCTCCACTTGATATAGACAAGGCAATACGAAACACGTCACTAGAAACAGTAATGGCGTCAGTATACAGCCTTTTCGAATCCCTCTAACTTTTCTTTAGTTAAACTATGGAAAGCCTTTTCAGTAAAAGTCAATGGAAAGCATATGTAAGGGAAATCCGTTCTCAACACAATGCTCGTAGTTAAACTGTAAATGTTTTAACACAGGATTACTTGAATCGAAAAACTACTTATTCTTGTTAAGAGGGCTTTTATTTGAGAGCTTGTAAATCGTTCCCTTCTACGAATCTTTCAATCTAATCTAATTTAGAACGACAACAATGCTTCCTTCATCTTTTCTCATCCTCATTCGAAACCATTTGAACTCTTCACAGGATATTGGCGTAAACTGTAGCCGCCTGATAGCTCTTTGGCGATCCTATATAGGATTCTACTGCCCCATCTACTTGCAGCTTTCTACATGGTCAGCAAATCGTCGAATCCATTCCGATTGAAACGCATTCATAGTATCCGCTTTCGTACAGAAACTTTCAACGTGTGTCAACGTTATTACATGCCAAATTGGATAATATCGTCTCGAAGAATTTCTGTCGGAGAATTTTGGAAAAATTTTAAACAACTGTCAGAAAAAATACGAAGCATCACTGTTAGCTATGGTCCCCATACCATACATCGTTCCTTTTCGGAGAATGTAATGTGTAAGATAATGGCAACAAGATAGATTTCGTATAATATTCTGTTCCGATCAGACATCGTAACTGAGTATCGAGAAAAAAATTTAAACCCTCCAAAACCAATCATTGATTTTGGGTTCGTTCGAACATAAACAGCCCATTTTCATGTGGTTTGGCCAAATTGCATTCATCCAACTAACCTTACAACCCAAAAAGTTATAGCTTCATAACCCATCTATCTATCAACCCATAACCCATCACTAGGATTGTTACATATTACATTACTATACGGTTTCCAGAGGTTTATAGAAACTCCGCCAAGAGCAATACTACATTTATCATAATCTACATATTTATACTATATGTATAAGAAAACACCAAATTCATACATAATATACTTCACCAGGTCCTCGTATCGATACAGTCACTAATTCTTGTGCCGGAACCATACTTCAATGAGCCAGGCTTTGAACGAAGCCGTGGTACACCGAGCGGAACACATTCATCCAGAGAATACAACAGCAACATTTACAAAGCTTGCGTTCGCTGGGCTATGCTTGAACAAATTCGGAATCCAAGTCCATGTTTCAAAGACGTAACTACATTCATTCTTATTCCATAGAACCATCCTAGCTTTGACAAACAATTTTAATTCCCACAGGTAATTCACACACATTTCTGGTTAAAACGACACGAAATTTGTGCACAAATCGAGGGTTGGATTGAGGAACTCAGCAAACCGCAGTACAGTGAGCGTAATACCATCACTTTCAATTCCATGGTTCTTCGCCGTGAGTACCGACATTTGCGTGAAGAGATGGCCAAACTAAAAGTGCCCGAAGGGTTAGAAGATCTCGATATGCCATTTAATCCGAATGTAACACTCCCTGTGATGACTGAAACTGTAACGGCAACATCAACAACAACAGCTGCCACAACAAGCCCCACATCCAATCAGCCATCAAGCAGTAATGCCGCTCAGAAACCGTCTTCAGTAAACACAACACCCACTTCGCCGTCATGTGAGTGCTTAGAAGACGACGATGTCCACGCCACCGATTTAATTGAAACCAATGATGCATCTGCGCCGCCAACTATATATACGTCCTCGTCAGCGCCCCAAATAGACGTTGACGTTGAAACCCTAGACTCACCTGTAATGCTGGAGGAGACTGATGTTATTACTATAATCAACAAGTGGAAAGCAAACAATGAATAGCTTATCAGACAAATTACAACTTAATCACATTTTTTATACAAAAAAAAAAGAATTAAATCTTAAAAATTGAATTTAATTAAAAAAACTGAAAAAAACAGTAAAACCCATAACTATGCAATTTATAACAAATTTTCTGTCTTTATGTTCTTTACTGTATGGATATCCAAGTGCGGAATTTCAACACACGACCTTTAAATTGACATTAAATATTTTTTTATATAAATGTTTAGCTTTTAATGAAAACTAATAGGAGGACAGAAATTTAAAATACGTTAGTGTACCTAGGTTTCTATTTTATTCCGTAGTAGTCTCGCTCCCTACCTATTGGCACAAATGCTTATAATATATTTTCTCAGTTGTCTTAAGCATGTCTATAAACCCTCTTTTTTTTTACTAAGAAACAACCTTTGTGTTACTTTACCCGACAGCAGGTTAGACTATTGATTTCGCGATAAATGTAATAAAGAAAATAAATGTAGAAGTAAAATTTCAAAAAAGAAAAGAAAAACATTGATATGAATAATTTATTTTAGTTTTATTTGTTCTGTTATATCTTTTATAAAATAGAAATAAAACAAACCATTATTAATGTATTCAATGTATAACGATGTGTTTTTATTCAAAATCCATCTATCACTATCAGCTGTCTCTGTGTACCGTGTGTGTTGAATAAAAATGAAATGATTGGAACGCCCAAAAATTATTGAACTTTGCCTCATACCTTGTGGAGTAAATACACAATAATTGAACATCATATCATTGCATAAGATTCTGCCATTGCTCACCTTTTTTTCGATTTTATTTCACATAAGGCGTTCTTTAGCATTTACTTCCTATATTTTCCCAGAGATTGTTAACATAAATTCACAAAAGTATACCCCATCACTGCATTTCAAACCTTTAATTTTAATTGCATTCAATTTGGCCTTAACCAATAAGCCTCTCCAGCCAGCTCGATCTTTAGCCAGTTGCCTCCAGTTTCGCACATCAAGTTGATTGAGGTCCAAATCCACTTGAAGAGTCTCCGGGCCGGAGTGTTGTCCATCCGCTTTACATGACCCAACCATCTTAGTCGTAGTCAAACTCTTCTGACTAGGTCGATGTCGCTATATAACTCGTACAGCTAATGATTGAATCTTCTCCACTCTCCGTCTATGCAGACGGGACGAAAAAATCACCCGAAGTATTTTTCTCTCATATATAGCATTACTTTAGTTGTTCAAGATAGGGTTTTGCTACACAATTGTCTTCTGAGCCCAAAGAAGCAGTGATTGCTAAGAGTGTCTTCATTTGATATCAGCGCTGGTGTCATTGTCTGAATTTATAGTGGATCCTAGGTAAACAAAGTTGAGGGTGACATTCTGTTCAAGGCGTCGGTGTTGCATGCTCTTTTTTGTTGACAGCATATACATACTTCGTTTTGCCCTCATTAACCGTTAAATCCATCTTAGCCACTTCCGTCTCAATGCTCACAAAAGCACTACTAACATCACGCTTTGTTCTTCCGATTATGCCAATATCGGCATATTCGAGCAAATGCACGGTCTTGCTTGTGCCTGTCAGTTCTACACAATTGACGTGTGAGTTCTGGCATTGTAGCCTTGACATGTTCTTTTTACTTTCTGGTAAAACCTCCGAACCTCATTTCTGCAATAACTTCTCTCTATTTCCTCAATCGCACGATTCTTATGCTAAAATGAAATGAAATGCAGCGCCACTTTGTATGCGATCTGTTTTTCCGCATTTGCTTGTCGGCATTCATCGCCGAACCACGGGTTTCGTTGTAGTGGTCGAGATAAACCTAGCACATCAGATGCGTCATACCTGATGACTTTTTAGCAGTCTTCAATAATTAATACTGGCTTTCCGACGTCAAACTTTCTCACAGTATTTCCTTGTCTTCGCGATGTTGTGAATACCCGCGTTCGTACCTTGGCTACAACAAAGTAGTGGTCCGAGTCGATGTTCGCTCCTCGGAACGTTCGAACATCCTTCATACTGAAAGAGTGCCTTGGGTCGATCGCAATGTGATCAATCTGGTTAACGGTTGACTGATCCGGAGATCTTCATATTCCTTTGTGAATATTGAGATGTGGGAATCGCGTGCTAGCTACTATGTAAAAAATTTTGCCCCAACGCAAAGTCGATTAGAATGAATCTGTTACCGGAAGTGGTGTCGTGAAGGCTATGCTTTCCGATAACAACCAAAGATACGCTCTCTCCCTAGCTTTGCTTTAAAATTGCCCAGGACAATTTACGTCTCGCCTAAGAACTCGTAGAAGCTCTCTTTGGTGTCGTCATCTTTCTCCTCTGTGGGCATGAGCGCATATCAGCCTTGATGCGAATTGTTACGAGATGCTCGTTCACATGCTCGAAACTCAAGACTTCTTGCCTATGTCTGTCCCCAATAACAAACCCGCATCCAAATAGGCGCTGCTTCTGTTGTCGGTAGCAATCACCATAGTACGTATTGCAGTTTTTCATCCTTCTTTTCTCCGGGCCGTTACATTGCACTACTTGGATGGCGGTAATGTCTGTTTTACAGCAGTCCAGGCCCTCCGCTAATTGTTCGGCTGCACGTGGTCTAGGTCTAGTGACCTAACATTCCACGTGCAAATCCGAAAGTCGTTGTCCTTATCATGTTTGCAGGGGTCGTCCACAGTTGAATCATCCCGGTTGCAGTTTGCGCAAATAACCTTAATTTCGGGGCAGACCAAATTGGTTTACCTCTGATTCTGGTCACAGAACACGAGTTCGCCATAGTTTTGTGAAAAGCGTCTGTGTGCTGTTCAATATCAGGGTTCGAGTATGTAGTGGGGAAAAATGAGTTTTAAAATTGATCATTTATTTAGATCAATAAATCTTCTAGAATTACAACAAATAACGTATTATATTTTTTTGTAGATCCTCTCTATATTCTTGACTGTCATCCATCGGATGTTTTTAATACATATATCCTTTTCTTTTTGGGTAATCCTTCAGAAAACTACAGCACAACAACCAAATCCGCAAAGAAATGGTTGCCGATGTCAAATGTATGGGAAGATTCGATCTGTGCGTTTCACGATGGAGTGAATCTCATTCACATTGCCGACAAGTAAATCGTTCACTTCAGCGGATTAGACGTTCCCTTCACCTTTTCGTAAAACCTTTGTACATTGTTCCTGGAATATAATCTTTCAATATCCTCAATCGCGCACTTCTCGTGTTAATTTTTTTGGTCTTGGAGAAGCCGATGTTATTTCCGTTTCTTCTTCTCGACGAGCTCACGTACAGCACTCGTTCTTCTTAGCACCTCAGCTTTTTATGCCTCTGTACGTGGCGAGACCAGGGATTTCTTGATGATGGTCGGGTGAAACCCAGCACATCAGTTGTGGCGCTTCTGATGCCATGTTGGTAGTTTTGCCATTGTCGTTGAGAGATGTCGCGGTATACGATTGGCAAAAAATCTGGTAGACTCATTGATTGTAACTTCTCGACGTTGAATCTTCTCATAGTAATTCTTTTTTGTTGTGGAGTTTGGAATATCCAGATTCGTAACGTAATGTGATCAATTTGGTTGAACGTTTTATGATCAGGACCCCAAGGGACATTTGCCCTTGTATATTTTGAGATGGAAAAACCATGTGCTTGCTACAGTAATTTTCGACTCAATAAGTCTAGATATGTATGTCCGTTGCCAGAAGTGGTGTGTAAGCCATGCTTAACTGTACTAACAAGGATGTCCTTTTTTAAACTAGTTTAACACGATTTTAACATTATACATATTTATTATATACGTCAAATATTTGTATATTTATTGAAAATTTTTTATACTAATTACTTGTGCAGACAAGAGGGCGAGCCAATAAGCGATATATTTATGTAACACAAAAAAAAAAATTCTTAGTATATCAGCTTTATTTATTTGTTTGTAAGTCTTTGTTGATGCAACGTCTTAGTTGCTATAACTAGTATTAACCTACTATTTGTCAAAATGAGTTAGTAAATGGTTCTTTAAATCCGGCATTGTCTTTGGCTTTTGGTCGCATTGGTTACATTGCAATTCTGTTAGTTCAAGATCTTTAAGAAAGTCCTTGGTCATTTTCTGGACTGCTCCATGCTTCTTTAACCCATCTACTAGTTCTAGAATTATTTAAAAAGGTGAACAAGTAACTATCATGATGTATATACTTGTTAAATTGCAAAGAAATCTTACCACCGTAAGGCAGAAATAGCCTCGTGTTAAAACTGTTCCAATGTTTTTTCGTCTTCAAGCATGAGGACACAAAGTCTTTACTAATCACATGTACATGCAAACGCTGCATACTAGGTTGAGCATGGAATCCGATTTTGAAGTCATCGCTCCGACAGTTCATCACTTCTATTACGTTTATGGCTAGGAGATGCAGTTCCGATAATAGATCTAAATGAGATTTGTTTAACTGCTTTTAGTAAATAGGGGTAGATGGATAGTAGAAATATAAGGATGCACTTACGTGATATATGCTTGGGATATCATCTTTGGGCAACACCAAATAGTGGTGCTTGGCTTTCGGGTACTTATCTCTTATCACAACTCCCAGGCTGGATGAGATTATCTGATTAACTGGATCATCAATGCTTTTTATAAGACCTACGGACCAGCTACTCTTTGCCATCGATATTTCTAATTGATAAAACGACTTAAACAAATTAAAAAGGCACTAAGTTTTAAGTTTATAAAATGGGATTCGTTTTTGGATTTGGGAGATGACATTTGTTTGAAGTTTAGGGATGTGTAAAATTAACAATAGTCGTTTTTCTTTTTTAGTTCAGAGCGCTTAGAGCACTCGATTCGTGTTTCTTTTTTCGTTTAGAGCGTGCTCAGAGCGCGCTCTATCAGCTCAGCGTGAATTGATTGAGCATCCTGAGCAAAACCCGAGCACAGTGGATTTGACGTTTAGCAGAGGGTAAAGCAATGAGAAAACGAAATCGAGAACAATTGAAATGGAGTTCGAGGCTTTGTTTTTAATTAATTATTAGTAGTTAATAATTAAATGAAAACTTTATTTGTGTATAAACGCTATTTCAGTGTTTAAGAAGACAAAAAGCATGAATGGTCGATTAATTTTGCAGTCATATGACAGGTACTGCTCAATCGTATTTCTTAAATAAATCAGAGCGTTCAGAGCGTGCTCTGTTCAGAGCGCGCTCGACATGTTCAGGCTCTGTTCGGAGCTCTGTTCTGAACTAAAAAAGAAAAACGCCTAATATCGATAAATTTTGCTTCTTGTAGCACGATATTTTTCGATTTAAATTTCAGTGTATCGATAAGACTTTTCAGACATGTAATGCAGACCAGCATAAATACCCAATTAATAGAGCTTATAGGCGTTTTTCTTTTTTAGTTCAGAACAGAGCTCTGAACAGAGCCTGAACATGTCGAGCGCGCTGTGAACGGACCACGCTCTAAACGCTCTGATATATTTAAGAAACACGATTGAGCAGTACCTGTCATATGACTGCAAAATTAATCGACCATTCATGCTTTTTGTCTTCTTAAACACTAAAATAGCGTTTATACACAAATAAAGTTTTCATTTAATTATTAACTACTAATAATTAATTAAAAACAAAGCCTCGAACTCCATTTCAATTGTTTTCGATTTCGTTTTCTTATTGCTTTACCCCGTCAAACGTCAAATTCACTGTGCTCGGGTTTTGCTCAGGATGCTCAATCAATTCATGCTGAGCTGATAGAGCTCTAAACGAAAAAAGAAACACGAATCGAGTGCTCTAAGCGCTCTGAACTAAAAAAGAAACACAAACATTTTTTTTGACAACTCAGGCTCTGCTCTGAACTAAAAAAGAAAAACGCCTTATGTTAACATTTGAAATCAAGACTCTGTTCACTGATTTCTAAAACCTTCGCTTTGCAGGATTCTCTTAACTCACCATGTCACGATGCATCTCGTATTTAAAAAGGTATTTTGGATTACGACCTAGTGATATGTTTATTTTTCTCGTACTATTTAGTATCTTGGCAAGAATATTTCAATCTATAGTACCTTCTTTAAATCAATTACCGTGAAGAATCTAAGAATGAAAAGCAGGTCTGCCTACCTTTATCAGATATCCGGTACTTGCCAAATATTTCATTGTTTTGTGGGTCAACTCTCCCCAAAATTCCACAATATGTTCCGGAGTCTCGGTGGATTAGTTTCAGAATAATGCACTTAGTTTTCTCAGGTGTTCCCACAGTTATAATGCCTCGTTATGAAACCTATTTGGATAGGTTTGGTTAATACATGCATTGCATCTTTTCCGGTTGTAAGAGTGTCTTAACTTAGCTCAGACCTTAGAGATTTTTCAAGTCATTGTTATGGTTTTCATCTCCATCTTTCTGAGTATTTTGATTGGCTTCCCTAAGAACTCACTTTTCTACAAAATAGCATACCAAAAACAAATATTTGGCGCTTGCGAGGTGGGACCGTGAAAGAAATTTTAGGTGTCGTCTGGGAATTGACCCTCGACCCCTCGCTCCGTAGTCCAACGCACTAACCACTTGAGCGCACCTACAAAATGGTATGCGATTCTTCTATCGGTGATCATTGGTCTTACAATGGGATCTGCATCCCAAGGTCGTCCTCGACATCTTTACAGGACGGGTAGCCTTTAAGATAAATATAATTTGGTTTGGTTAGCCTGGCAGACTGCGTAAGATGCTGGTTCATTGTGATACCATATTTGTCGCGACAGGTCTATGGGACCGAGGGCATAATTGCTCTTCGGAAGCTAGGCCCATAAGGATCTAGGATCTCCAAAAACTACTCGAAAAGAATCATAAAGCACTAGAGGTTAGCACTATTAATTACATTCGTAATGAGCGATCTTTTTAATCTGATTATACCAGATCCGCTTTGCGATGAGGCACGTAGTGCCGTCTGCCTATTTGAGTTTGATCATGTTCTTGTAGCAAGAGGCATGCCAAGATTCATCTTATGCGGTAGAATCAGTACCATGGCGTCATAGAATGTTTTTTTTTTCATCTCGTTAAGACAGGAGAAAATTTAGTGCAGTGTTTGGGTTTAAAGTAACAGATTCCAGAGATTTAATCGCAGTCTTGACCATTAGTAAAAATTAGCTTCGACAAGGCTTCCTTCATCGCCATGGTCTCCGGCTGGAAGACACTACAGTGTTAGGAAGGCGGAAGGATATATACATAATCAGATCGTTGGAAAACACTAATTTTCCTATTCGCAACACTCTTACTTCACTTTTAGATCCATCTGAATAGAAACATATGGATCACTTATGTAGGATGTGGTATTTCCTTGGGAAAATGAGAAGAGGACTGATTATGTTTTTCTGACCACATCTTTAGTTCGTTTAAATAGCTTAGAGAGGTATCTGAGAGTATTGAGGTGTTTGTTACAAACAGCAACACTATCCGAATAGGCAAATACCTTACAGCCTTCCACTTCCAGGATGAAAAGCTGTTCGTTTATCATAATGTTCCAAAGCAGGATGAGAGCACTTTGCCTTGTGTAATGCCTCTACTACTACGAACCTGCCCAACTTAGAGTTGGTGACCCTGTTTATCAAAGCGTTAATCGGTGCTGCAATTCCAAGGTTCGTGAGTGGACGCATAATTGCCCTATGTTCACCGTTGTTAAAAGCTCCCTCGACATCGAGAATATGCGCACCAGTGACTATAGGTCCATTTCAATTGATTTACTTTTACTAAATGCACATTCAGCGAGTGACAAGTTTGAATGAATGCTGCAGGAAATATGGGGTTCTATCAGTTTCTCCAGAGTTTTTAGAAATAAAGATAGATTTAGACCTGGAAATTCACATTAACTTCTCCGCAAGACTTAAGAGATGCAAACCAAAAGCAACTTCTAAAGTTTACAATTAACCAGGTTCATAGTTTGTTGAGTTTCGACGGGAAATACACTAATCGAGCCTGTCGACTTACACATTTAAATGATTTGAGTCTGCATATTGACAAAAGAATTTTGCGTATATTAATAGTAATACAATTTGAGCTGCATAGCACTGATACTGCACAGGTTTCTTTAGAATGCGCATTGCAACGGCTAGGGAAGTGAGATTCCACTAGCAGGTCAAGGAACATGGTACCAGAAGTGGTCCAAGAACCCTCTTTTTTCTTGCAAATAGCTCTTCGTTTTTCACAAAAGATTGTCCATGATTTTTAGTGGTGTTTTTTTTAGGATGATTTGTGTAACTTTGACAGACACAAAGCACACACGGGAGTGCTTGGCCTGGTTGCAGAGTCGTATGTAGTCTTTACGAAATGATTGGGATACCCTAAGCATAGACGGTTGCTGCTATCATATTTTCCAGTTTTTGCTCCGAGGTTTCAATATATTGGACAAGCTTCCATGGAAATGGGTTTCTAAAAGCAATAGTTTTCGCTGTAGCTGCAATATAGTGTTTTTTTTTTTAAGTTATAGAAGGGAAAGCTGTGAAATCTGTCTGTAAGCTTACCCGCTATAAGTGACATATACATATGTGTTCCGGTATAGCTTAGCACTTGTTATGAAAACATTAACACCACAACACATGATACGTATTCCAGAAATTTATTCCTAATTCCATCAGTTTGCCAAACGAAATAATCGCTTACCCGAACAAGCTATTCATTGCACTATTGATAAATTTCGCACGTAAATCACGTTACTTCATACAAAAAGACCAACACGACTAAGAACTGATTATTCCGAAGAAAATATCGGTATCACAGAGGCTTTTGTTGCTGAAGACCCAAATTCGTCGATTCGCCAACTAGTACTGTATCTTGGGCGTTTATCGTATTTTAATTAGAGAATTCACAAATACACAGCATAGTGCGGATTACAAGCTGCAGGCACCATTGGCGAGTACTTCTTAAAAAATGAGGTTGTCCAGCGCGTTACCATCAATGGCGACCGTTACAGAAAGATAATAACCGATAGAACAATATCCAAAATAAATGACCAAGCATATACATATGTATGTACGTACAATCTATAGGCACATATTGGTTTTCTTTTATAGAAACAACGTATTGTCATATTTTATATAAGACATATATTAAAGTAAAATCAATATTACAATAACAGAAGTCTAAAATGTACATAAAAAACATATAGTAAGAATTATTTAAAGTGTTAGTGGTACTGTAGACGTATCCATTATCATTCGGCAGCCAACTCATTCGTACAAAACTCAAATTCGAACCGGGTGAGCAGGTGGGGCGAGGAACATCAAAAAATAATTTCAGATTCCAGGTGATGCAGGATGACATGGGAAAGAAGAAGCGAATGTGGATAAGCGTGGATATTGATAAATGTTTGTGTGGGTTGTAGAAATCTATGGATGATGCCTGGTTCACTGATGGCAATCAAGACAGTAGTGTGTCGTCGAGTTCTTCTTCTTTGCCAATCGGTTGAATAACAACTTTGCGTAGTACTTTGCTAACAACTTCGCTAAGTGAATCGCGGGCGCCGGCTTCAAGCAGTTGAATGCATTTTTGATAAGTTTCTTCTCCGTCCCTCAGTCGAAGGATTGCAACAAGGGCGATTTCAGAGTTCGATTTGACATAACCGTTCTTTTCTTTGGTACCATTGACCAACATTGGTATGAGTGGTTTGAGCAATTCAGCAGTTGTATTCTCGGGGGTGACTACCTTTGCCAGATAAGTACAACTCTTTGCCACTAGTTGCTTCACCTCGTTACTGTTGTGATTCATAGCGCGGATGAAAGGTGTGACTACACCCTGTGGAACTGGCACATGTTCGGTCATGCAATACTGTAGGAGATATGCGGATGCGCGGACACCATTGCAGGCGATCAGTACCTTATCGGACGCAATACTAGATACAATTATTTTGGCGATTTTAGCTTCATAGGTAGAGGTGTAAATAGTGGCGGGACATTCCTTGAGCGCTACAAAGAGCACGACTGTTCGTCCATGGCGAAGCTCCCAGTCATCACTGTTATCGTCGTTCAGCACGTGGTTCTTCAATACATCGTCTAGTTGCTCTGGCGTTAGATATTTACAAAGGGCTCCAAGGCATCCACCAACAGCACTGCGGGTTACATCCTCCGAATGACCGAGCATGGACGAGAGAGTTGCATACACCTGTTTTCGAAGTGGCTCAGTCATTTTGTCTCCAGCGGGAGTGATAATGCCACGCAAGGCTTGTAGCATAGTTTCGCGAATGCCTGAATCATCTGTGTTCTTCACGCCATTGTGCATTTCTGTGAATAATGGATCGGCGCGGGTGTGGATAACAACCAATTCGGCAAGAGCCTGTCCGGCTTTCATGCGCACTGTGCGGTTTTGATCATGCAATGCCTTTAAAAATGTTGTTTGCAGCTGCGGTAAGAACTGCTTCAACATAACACCAACTCTGTGTAGGAGGATGGCCAACGTCTCAAGAACTGCAGCCTTCACACTGGCATTGAAGCGGTCTCCCAAAATTCGGATCAACGGACCTGTGATATGTACGACAGATGGCTGCAGTGATGGTGCACTGGTCAGTGCAATAATCTCGCCCAACCCTTGTGCTGCATTTTCTTTTTCCTCTGGCAGGCCATTCAAAATAGCTTCACGGAAGACGGGCAAGAGGGGTGAGATACCCTTTGGTAAACAGAAACCTGGTAACTCGGTTCCCTTCAAGTCACTGGCGGCAAAGCGAACCGCTTGACGAACATCCGAAACGTGTGCAATTTGTTGAGCAGAATCCAATCCTTTTATGACAGCGTTAAGAGCGTCCCAGGACCTCTGTAAAATATCGCGATCCTGTTCGGCCAGCAGGCGAAGAAGACATCTAAGCAACTGTGGCACGTACTGTGAGTAATCGCCCGGTGAATGAGTACAGAAAGCAGACAGAAGACTGGCCGCAGATTTGCGAGTTTGTAGGTTTTCTGATTTAGCAGAGGTCATGAGAGTATCCATGATGGTGCGAATACCAGCCTCGTCGCTTACAGAGAGAATAACTGCTTGACAGTACTCCAGTTCCTGCATTTCGTCTGAGGTTCCTTGGGCATTCGATAGAGCTTGTAAGAGTGCGAAGAGAATTTTCGGTAAATATTTCGTTAGAGCATCTCCCGCAACGGAAACCAGAATCGACAGTGCTTTGGTATTTACTGGTGGAGCGGTTAACTGAGGAACCAAATATGGCAGAACAACACGAGACTTAATTGACATAACTTGACGCAACCCATCGAGAGTGTTCTCAGCAATTTCTGGATCTGGATCGGAGAGGCCTTCCAACATAGAAGGCAAGATGTCGTCCAAAGCACGCGAACCCACGGTGGAATGTAGAGAATCGAATGTTTTAGCCGCCGCTTCACGAACCTCGGGTAAAGGATCCGATAACGCCTTGCGAACTGTTGGTACCAGGCTATTTACGAAGGTTAACACCATATCTTTAGATGTGGAAGCCATTATTTCGGACAACCCAATGCATACACCTTGACGCTGATCAGCTTGGTCCGAGTTCAGACCTCTCTCGAGGATTGGAATGATTTCAGGAAGTACACGTTCTCCTAATTTCCTCACAAGATCACCCAATGTGCGCGCTGCAACCTGTCGTTTGTCATAGCTCGTACTAGCTAAACAACCCAACAGCAGACTGAAGAGGGTTGGAAGAATTTCTCTAAGAGTGCGTGGTGTATTCGTGACTACAACCTTCCAAACATGCAAAGCAGCTTGACGAACCATTAATGACACATCACTGCGGCCCATGTACAAGCCAGCCAGAACTCTGTTGCGCCGTTCAGCACCCAGAAATCGAATGATTGCAGTGTGAGATTGTTCGGTACCGAAGTTATCATCCTCACTGGCTGTTTCAGTAGTCATCTTACCTGAAACGCCGGAAATACGATAAAGCAAATCGCCCAACAGCTGAACCGAACTGAAGCGAATGCGCCAGTTGTCATCGAACAGACCTTTCTCTAATTCAGGCAGCAAGAGTGTCACTGCTGACTCAGCATACAAGTTAACAATTCTTTGGCCGGCCTTTAGCGCAGTGTCACGCACATATTCGTTCTCATCGGCTAAAGCTTTCAGAATTGGTGTGATAATCTGACCAATGTATGGAGTAAACTCTTTGGGGAACGCTCCTGGCATGTAGATGAACATCATTATGTAACCGTCCTTCACATGCGGTGCAATATCTGTTCGCTCTGCGGTGGCAATGATTTCCGGCATCAGTTTGTGTAACTTCTCCACACCCAATCCGCCGACAACTTCAGACAGACCTTGAGCTGCTCCACTACGATCAACGCTACTCGATTCCGAAGTCAGTGTCTGCATCAGCCATGGCAGGAGATCTTCAAATGATGACTCGCCCATACCGCGCACCATAGCGCCCAACGCTCTTGCTGAAACTGCACGAACCTCCGGCACTGGGTCCAGCAGAGAAGTCTTTAATCCAGGGATGATGTTGGGTAAGTATGGAGTTAAATCCTTTTGGTCTGTCAACGAGTACATATTTCCGATGATTTGTGCTGCCATTTTTCTAGTTTCTGTTGAACGATCCATGAACGCTCTCTGAACCACCGGCATAATCAAGGCCAGAGAGGGAGCATCGATGAAATGTACGAACTTAGTTTGCAGCAAGCTGTGCAGACACACAGACGTGTTCTTTGAGGGATCTTCCAACGCCTTTAACAGCACTGGGACAATAGCTTGAATTTCCGGATTTTTGATGACTGATCCGATGACTTTCAATGCATCAGCGCCAGCTTCCTGCACTTTAGTGTGCGAGTCACCGAGGACTTCGATGAGTTTCGGCACAATGCTCGGCAAACATGAGGATAGTTGTTTTGGTGCACAGAAAGCCATGGCGCCAAGTAGCTCTACAGATGCGGTTTTTGTCCGCCATGAATCTTCGTCTAAAGCATCCAGCAGTGATGGTAAAACAAGCTTCACTCCATGGGCTGATAGCTTACCCATCACAACCTTTGCGGTTTCGTCGGCTGCTTGCCGAACATACTGCGATGAATCTCCAAAGCACTGCAACAAATGCGGTAGAACATGAACGATGTAAGGTTCAAAGAGGCGTCCTAAAGTTGTGCAGAGGACTTCAAATGCAAATAGAGCTCCTTCTCTGGACTTGTAGTTCTTTTTTTCTTGTATATACGTCGTTAACTTCGACATGATATCAAGCTGCTTGAGTGCAAGGATTGTCAAACCTTTGACGATGCCTGCAATGCCATATGCCGCTCCTCGTCGCTCACCATACTTGTCCGACTTAACCAATTGCTGGAGGAGTCTTTTCACCATCATCGGAGCCTCGTCCTTAATCGATGGCATCAAGTGAGGTAAGCAGTTTGCTACGGCTTCTTGCACCTGTTGGGATGGTGTGGACAAAGCAGCTAGCAAGCGCTTTACAATCGGCTCAATCCTCTTGTCGTCCTTGTCTAAATGCCTGGCTAAGGATCCCATTAGAATCACTACTGCTTGGCGGATGTTATCAAAACTCTGCGACTTTGGTGCCTTATCCAGGAAGTCTTCGAACACTGGTAGCAAATCGACAATGGTTTCCTTGCCGTGCAGATCTACTATGGTCAGCGACGCAGCCAACATCTCTTTATGAACGATTTCTTCACGATCTCCAAGTCCGTGCGACACCATGAACTGCATTACACTATTCACATCGTCTAGTGTGAAAAACTGGGCAATCTGCGAAATGGCTATGGCAACTCCCCTCCTAGGACCCCACTGATCAATGGCGGGTTCGATTTCTCTGCCGAATTGGTCAAGTTTTGGTGGAATCATTGTCAGCTTATCGTGGTAGATCTCAAGTAACTGACTCAATACACTCTGCACTAGTGTCGCATCGTCCTTTAAAATTGGAACAAATGACGCTGCGGCAGCTTTTTGGATGCAAAATTCTGGATGAATCACATCACCCATGAGCTCCTCGCACATTATTGGCGGCAGCTCCAACTGCGCTTTCTCCCACAACTCATAAGCCAACATTCGATTATCCTCTGATACATCATACTTTGCAACCCAGAAACGACGAGTGATGCGCAAATTTAAGTCATAGTTTTGCTCCGCAGTTGGTAGTGCTTTAACCATGATCGAGAGAGCTCTCAAAGCGACATCTCTCGTTGCCTCCAATGAGTTCTGCAATGCAGTAAGGAACAATTCTACTTCTTCTTTTCCAGCAGTCGCACAAAAATCCTCACCACTGCTTGTAGATGCAACTTCCAATAGTGCTGCCACCGCTTGTGTTTGGGTGCGACCCCGATGAATACTAATCAATTGCAACAGGAGGCGGAACATTTCCAGACGTGGCATAAACTTTGGATGTCTATAATCAGACAACTCCCCATTCACTGTGTCGCCATTGACTTGGGCGTGCTTCTCAATCAATTTAATACCCATAAGTAGGAGATCTTCGTTGGTGGCAATAATCTTAGCCAGCAGTGAACGTTTGAGAAACTCAAAGGCGTAACAGAAAGCTGTTGCGTTCAGTAGAGGGTTCTCATCATCCATGTCCTCCATATTAACTTCGTTCATTTGAGCGACTGTAGCTTTGTTCAGTTTTTTCAGAGTCTCCTCGACTGTCTCGTTCAGATCTTGCTTGGTCCACTCTTCTTTGAGATCACAGTGCGGTTTGGAAAGACGCAAAGTGACAATAGCTATTGAATTGGCAAGATCTTGTTGATCGTTCTCGAAACAGGTTAACCTTAGAGTGTAATACAACTCCGTAAGGGGAGCAGCGGCTAATGGCGACTGTAATACTCTCAAAATGGATCCCAGTAACTTTGAAAAATGCAACGAGACTTGCTTTCCATTCCCATTACAAGCTGCATGCAGAATGGATACCAAACTGGTTAATTTATTATTCAAAGCACGCAAACGTTCTTTGATGGCCTTTTCTTTTTCTGTTTGGTTCCTGATAGCTTCCTGCTGTTTGGGTGTTAGTTGCGGTGGTTTGGCTTTGCCTTCTTTGCGACGTTTCTCTTCAATTTCACGTCGAAGTTGTAGTTCCTCTAGCTGCTCTTTGTAACTGTAAACTTTGTTTTCGCGCTTTAGTCGCGCAGTGGCATATATATCATCACTGTTCGGAATTACACTCTTGTCATAGAGCTCACCATCGGGAGTTAAATATGTAAAATAATCATCATCGGTCACATTCGACATATTGGCATCATTCAGATCGGCGGTGACCTTCCCAATCAGAATTGGAAGCACTACATCCGGACTCAGGCGGGTGATAGAGGCAATAGCGTACTCGTACATCTTGTTTGCCTTATAGTCATCAATCAGAATCTCGTTAATTTGCTTCACATTCAGAGAGATAAACGACTTTGGATCCAATTCAAAGTTAAATTTCAGAATATTCTCCCACAATTCAGGATCATTTGAGACAACTGCAGGATGATGGCAGCAAAGAAGTAACTGCGAAGCCAATACTTGACTGTCAGCACAGGATATACTCTCAAATTCACACAACTTCTGTATGGCATCGACAAATGCGTATGAAGGAATTGCATTAGAATCCTCGTTAGCGTCCCCATCGTACTGAATCTTAGCGACATCAATGTAGTTTTTTAATTCCGCCAAAATCAATTTCGCAAAAGTAACTCCCTCCGAATGTCGCAAAATTCTCGGCAATACGTCCAAACAGTAGTTGCGTACTTTTCCCGAAGTTGATGTGATACTGTAAACTATCGCCTTATACAAGGGTTCTGCAGATCCTTTCAGTTTGCTAAACTGTTCAGTTAGAAGCCTCTCCGCCATCAGGGTTACATAGCACAGTGTATCGCTGGGTGCTGATCCAAGAAATCGATCTGAGAGGAATACCTGCTTCTGCATATCCAAAACAACGTTCCAGAATGAATTCAGCTTCTGATCCCCGACAACAGGATCCGTAATCAAAATTAAGCATGTAGCGCATACTGCTTCCGCGACAACTGGAACTTGGGTCGGATTCTGATTAGCTTTATCGACTGCTTTCAAGAGTAATGGTGTAAAGTCGACATCCTTACTAAGTTTACTATTATGAAGCGCAGCCAGCAACCATTGAAGATAAGCAACGCGCACAGATTGTGTAGTGGATTTCAATTCAAGTCCCTTCTTGAAGATATCGGTGACACGTTTAGATAGTTCCCCACTGAAATTTATGGACCACAGGCTAAACATTTCCAGAGTGTGGCATAAAACTTTCTCCTGAATTTCACTCTCTAATGCCTTACCAAATAGTTCGGTGACAGTGTTCATTATTGAATTAACTTCATTCTGTGGAATCGAGTTGAAGCTTAGATTACCTGCTCCCTGTAAATATAGAAAAATATAAGGAAACGAATTAGTAACTAAAATAATGATTACCTCCAAACAAATTGATTATACAGCGATGGATGAAAAGTTTTACTATGGTAATTCTAAGAGATGACCATGATAGAAAATATTACGACTGTAATAAGCTTCCTCACTAAAAATACATTCAATGTTGCTAATCTACAAGCACTCAGAATAATGCAAGTTGCAACGTCTCTAGTCCTATGGAAGGCTCCACAATACTACCAGAATATACAGGTATAGCCTCGGTTAGCTAGAAAATCCCTCAACAATTAACAGGGAGGCATCCTAAACATGTGCAGATCCTTTTGTATTCCTATTGTAGTAAATACCATGTTCGTAAAACAAAGTCCTGGTCCCTAGCATTTGGTAGCCTCGTGTAAAGCACTGCCAACCATTTTCTCCCGACAGACTTTTTACAAGCAAGTAAAAGAGGACTTCTAGGATAGGCGAGGGATTTACTTCCACCATGAAAAACTACCTGTCCCCAGCCATCAACAAAGCTGAGAAGAAGAGTACAGAGCCAAAAATATGTGAGATTCTCTACAGCGAATTTGCTTAGAGATAGCCAAATCAATACTAGGAGCTTTAAAAGATTACTAGAAACGCGTCAAAGAAACATGATGCTGGAGTAATAATAGAGAAGCGAAAAAGTGCACCTAACTTCAGGCTACTTAGGAGCTGCGAAAAGACAAAGTGAACAACAGCTCAACCATCTTCAAAACAGCCGCTCAGAGAAGAAGATTCATTAACCAAAGCTGATTAACAAAACTAGCTTCTTGTGAATGACCACAAAATTCTCTACATTGCAATATCCAAGATGTTTACAATCTCCAATCAATTTGCTTTGTTAACTAATCTAATTGATTTTTTTTTTCATTTTACGTTAAATACAGGAACTTAGGAGTCCACCCATGGCACCCGTAACAAAATCGATGATTGTAAAAATGGTTGGCGGAGTTTTACTATAAATGTGTCCCTGATCTACTGTCGATCTTGTTAGCCAGCAAGTTTTTGGCTCCTTTCTACCTAATTGCACTCAACCAACTTAGAGTGCACAACTGGAGACAGCTAGCCAAAGATCGCGCTAACTGGAGAGGATTGTTGGTTGATACTCAGGTCCATCCTGGGCTGTAGCGCCACCTAAGTTCAGATCATAACCCTACCGGAAAAGGTAGAAGAAAATGCATCTTCGGGGTGGTTAACTATTTATTATAGCACACCTTTACGCACAATAGATTGGTGGTGGTTAATAAATAGCCGACGTAAAATTTTTAACTCTCAAAAGAATAGAATCTCACTCACCTGTAAAATATTCATACGATATTCAGCAACAGTTATCTTCCCATCGGCTCCATTGAGTATGGCAAACATACTTTTCAACATATCTTCGATAGACTTCACTTTGGAACATTTCCTTGCCAACTGTTTTAATGATTCAACCGACTCACTGCGAGCATTATCATCCTTCGAATAAAGATTCTGCATCAATGGTTTTCCTAAATTGACGGCATATTCGCTGAATTCTAGATCGATTTCCTGTACAATTATTCCAACTCCTTGTAAAACAATTTCCGGACTACGTAACATTGATCGTTGTAATGCAGGATAAATTGATGACTCGAAGTCAGCTTTATTGACCGATTTCAATAGAGGACGACAAGCATAAATAAAATTATAATTAGGCTTCACTTTCACCGTTATTATTCCCTTTACAAAGTGATCCATCATCTTTGCTCGATGTTTTTGTAAAAAATCTCGATCATCATGTCGTTGCTCTCGAAATCGGGCCAATAGCATTAGAAATACAATAACATTACTACAGGGATCCTTCTCAATGAAACATTTGAGATAATCATCGAATAAGGTTTCTCTTTCCGTCCACAAATCGAAAAGTATCTTATCAGATAGTTCAGTTATTCTTGAATTGCCTGACAGTAAGGTCATTTGATATAGAAGTGATTGATACTCCAGCAGTTTGGGTAACTCGGTTTTGGTGACATTTGACTGCAGATTGACATTTTTCACTACTAATGCTGTCCATCCAAGAGCAATAACCGCTGCCTTTGCTGCCTTTACAGGTGGTGCACTAACTAACTCCTTACTTACTAGCGCCTTGAATACTGCATTGAAGTGCTCAAACGCGGAATCGGAATGAGCTTTCAAGAGATCGACGATTAGATTTCGCACAAGCAGTTGTGATGGTGGATCCTTGTACTTGGTTAAGGTAGTGCCAATAACTTTACAAATGCCTCGCACTATAGTTGAGTTGATGCCTGCAAACAGAAATATTTAATTTGAAATTAGAGGTTGTTCAATAGTTTGTTTTAACAATCCATTAATGGATAATATTTTATCTAAATTAATGGCAGAGAACGGCCCCACCTCTTCCCAGCGTCTGACAAATGTCGCGATACGCACAACCGAGAAATGTCCACCCGCATTGAAACCATCTCCAGCCTTCCCATATCAATCAACACTAAATTGGCATCACATACAAATTCTCGCTTTCTTAACCCAACATAACAATAAACTACACTTTCGGTCAAGCAACGAACTTGATCTTAATGTACGTAATTCAAACGATTGCATGTTCCAAATATGACACCAATCGAATACGTACCGAAAACGCAGAGTAATAAAACCCGAAAAGCATTAAATGCATTTAGCGTTACGGTTTAGAACAATTTATGGATGGATGACCTTGAATGAGGAGAAATGAGGTCCTGGGAAGGGATAGGAAGGAGAAAGGACATGCAGAAGTAGTAAAAAAGGGGAATCGATGTGAAGGGAAAAACCACCTCAATAATAAAACAAAAAAAAATTAAAATATCGCAGCCAAGCTTAAGACATCGTGCCTTAATAATATAATAAAATAATAAAGTTAAAATACAAACAACTCGTCTTTTAACGCTCCGAGCAGTAACGCTTCCAGGATCAAGGAAGCACGGTCACTACGCGAAGTGTCTCCAGACGTAAGTGGAGAAAATCCAGTTCCAAAAATAAACATTTCACAACCGTCCGAGAGTATAACTGTCATCAAAAAGCTTCTCAAATAAAAAATTGCCCTTCGGACACGGCATTAAACAGTAGGCCGCTTCTATGCGTGTGAAAAGTATAACACGCACAACACGAATGGTTGTGTGAAGCTAGGCCATAGGTCGTGAAATATTTGTATTTTGAACCTATTTTACTCTACGAAAGACCTTACGAAGGGATTTAGAGACATAAGGCTCATTAAATTCCTTAGATCAGCTATAGATCCTCCTAGCTATAGTTTTATCAATATAGGGGGACATCAATATATTTTTTTTTTTTTTGAGAAGACATTTGTTGATATTTATCTCTGGGTAATTTGCTTTGCACCAAAACAGGTATGATTGTGCGCTGGGAGAAGAGTTATCGGTTCCAGAAGAATAATTTGATGGCTACTTTTGTCCAAAGTTTTACTGAAAACTATGAAACCTAAATCAATTTTTGTTTTATTCAAGTTGCCAAGTTGCCGAGTTTGTTTGAAACGAATGCAGTTACATATTTTATATTTTACTATTTATAACTGTGCCAATATTCCGTATTGAAACCATGTTGCTTACTGGAAAATATTGATTTACAATGAAAGATCGTTACATTATATGACACTTTTGAACGTTTTTAGCGGAGAAACTACCTAAAACTGATAAATCAGATGATTGACAGAAGAACTATACCTTCAGTTTGTTGAGATTCCTAAACGCGGAGTTGAGGGAGTTATATAGTCTCAAAAACTAGAGAGGTAAGCATAACTTACATACATACTTATGTACAAATCACTGTGCCCGGCTTATTGACTTTGTGGTAGAGTGAAACGTCACTACAAAAACACAGGCTTTCAGTAGACCACCACAAAACACCTGTTTTAACGAAAAATGCCGGCAAGCACATGCAGCTAAACATATTAAGAGCCGTATTGAGAAGCGCGCGATCGAAAATATTGAGAGATTATACTCCAGGAATAATGTACGGATGTTTTAACAACAGGTAAAAAGAAGTGTAGTTTCAGATCAAGAAAGTACACAATCGATTAAATCTTCACACGTCGGTCGGCATAACCCAGAGAAAACACAAGATGTCCAAATCGATACCCACCATCTTTTCATCGACATATGACAGCATCTATAGGTATAGAGACGAGCTACACAGTGTCATGTCTGTACTCACAAGCCAACACCGGAGGCACAATCTTTGAAGTCTCTGCAACTCCTGTCGTACGCCGACGATATTGAAATAATTGGTAGAACTCAGCGGGCTTTCACCGGTGCGTTCGCTAGTATTGAAACGGAAGCTGCCAAAATGGATTTAGCGGTAAACAAGGGCAAAACCAAGTATATGCTGTCAACAAGAAGGAATACAAAATGGTCCGGCCCATAGAGTCTTCGAATCAAACCCGGAGTGACAACGCAGTAGAGGAAGACCTTAGAAGACTTTTAGGTGGCGACCACAAATAGAAGGGGACATCAAACGACTTGGAGTACGCAACTGGAAGTAGTTAACTAAGGACTGCGCTAGCTGGAGAGGATTGTTGGTTGAAGCCCAGGTTCACCTCAAACTGTAGCGCTACTTAAGTAAGTTTTCAATAGTGTCAAGACAGGCCTCAGTCTCTTGAACATCAGGTGCAAGATCTTGAAACAAAGGCAAGTCAACAAACAAATAAACATCTCTCCACAGCTTAGGTGTTGCAACTACAACTTTGAGGCAGTTATAGAGTTAACGTTCTTCGGAGTAAATACCAACTCTACAAACTAGCAAAGATCCGCCGAAGAATCACTGTAGCAAATCTCCTACCATAAAAATTCATATTTAGCAGCTATAACGTTCAGGTCCTTAAGTACCTCTAAAATACCTAAAATATCGGTATCATTCCAGTCCCACTTTATATGGTTGAAGTATGGAACTTAAAAGAAATACATAATTCAAAAAGCTGCCCATTGCTCATTTGTGATAACTAGGACATAAATGGGACGCCAACTGCCCAGTCTTCAAATTTAACCCAGAGGAACAACGCAATAGAGAAAGACCTAAGGTGATACACACAAACGTATAGAAGGAAAGCTCAACCAGCTAGTTAAGCTCAGGTCCGTCCTGCAGCGCCACCTATGTAAGTAACTACGTAATAACGCAATAAAGCCAAAAGCTTGACACTTCAGATTTCCTTTCAATGAATTCTCTTTCCTTTCATTTTCGCTGAATAAGTTTATAAAGCATTCGCAATAGGAATCGCTGATCTGAACAAAAAAGAAACAATGAATGTGGGCCCATATGCGAAATTTGTTTCAATACACATTTTCAGAGTATGTCATAAAATCTTTTTAAATTGACTATGGGTTACAATTTACAAGATATTAGAGCGGGAATTCAGGAGATTACAGCCTCGTCAAAAGTTGTAGATCAGAATTTTCCATTATCAACGAGAAAACCGACAAAGCACACAAAATAGGTTCGACTATCGTCAATTGCTATGCGTTAAACACTATTTTATAAAAATTCCTTAAATAGGAATCACAACTGAATAAGATTGAGTTTCTATAATTTGGAACTTGGTTACGTCGAATTTTATTTATTAGAAAGTAATCCAGTCAATTCCAATAAATACTATCACACATCTCACAATGCAACAATTTTTTTGGTTTCCTATTGATTGATGGGCAATAAAGCACTTATTGCATATCTACATATATATACATATCTGTATCCTGTACAATTTCCCCGGGTGCAATCAAATCAGATATTGATTGATCCAGGCGACTGCTATCTTTTGCACTTCCCAGGTGAATAAGATTAATTTTTACACATGCACATTTCACAATTCTACACAAAACAACCTCGTTAATTAGTTGAAATTTCAATTTCTTTTTCAAAAATTTGTGAAATTACACATATTTACCAGAATTTGTTAAAACCGATGAAACATTCTGGAACAGCACATGCCTTTCTTCGACGGGTACATTGAGCACACGGTTTGGTAAATCGCGCAGTGCCTTCGACAACTGAAAAACAAAGTAAAGTTAACATTTCAAATAAAAACAACTTCAACTGATAGTTTAATTAATGAATTTAAGAAATATTTTCGGAACAAAATTAACCTCAGCATCTGCCATATTTTCTAGGTGGATGAAACTTTTGACGTGACAATTGGCAAAAAAAAACGATGAAAAGAGAGGAGAGTACACTGCGTGCAGTTGTTTCTGCTTCGTTCTTATAAGGTACTTAAATGCAATTGGAACGTGATGGAACTGTTAGGGAGAGTGAGATGAAATGATGGATATGTTTATGTTTTTTCTCATTTAGGATATGTCAAAACCGGCATGCTTCGAAGTTCGAACAGTTCTTCGTGTCACATGTATGAGGAAATTTTCGCAATGGTGAGCCTTGAATGATCATTATCAAAATAAAACTCACCATTATTTAAGTTGTAGTTGCATTCAATTTAACACACGGACGGCTTTTTTTTGCATTTGAATAGTTCTGTATGTTTGCCGTATTACGGTTTGTAGAAAGAATTCTCTACATATTCTATAAATCTATCTATGCTCTAATTTTTGGTCGTAATTCGGATTAAGTTAAAAATTAAAAAAAAAAAACTTTTTGTGCTCTGAAATATAAAACATAGTTTCTCTGGTGCGTGGATAGTTAAGGTACGAAGCAATACTGCTATGAGAAGATCTTTTCTTTTCTAGTTTATGCGTCGGTTGTTTGGTGGAGGGGACTTTCGCGTAAGTACTTGACTGACTTCTGCTCGAAACTCCAAAGAACGGCCTGTTTCGGCCGCACGGGATCTTTCCCGAGTACGGCTGGCTCTGCTCTAGATGCTCTACTTGATTTATCTCCCCTTGATACTATCAAAGCAATCTGCCGTCCTAGACGGGGTGGCTTTTGGTATCATCCGCACTACAGTTTCCATGACATTGCACGACACTTATCCTACGACCCTAGTTCCATGGATATGCGGTCGCAAGGTTGAAGTCTTTGACTCTTGTCCAGGTCACACTTGAATTGTGGGAAATTAGATCTCCGATGAGATTGCTAGGCAAGGCTCAGAGGATGACTTCTTAGTACCTTGGGACTTCCGGAGTCCTCAGTCAGGGCCTCCATTGACGATTGGGTTTCCTACGAACACAATTGTGCGGGGCACGGGTCTCGAGGATGCAGGCGGACTAAACTGATGCTCCCGAAAGTCTGTAATAAATTAACGGCATTCTTGCTGTCTCTTAGCAGAAAAGACTGTAGACAACGGACATTTTCCTTTTGTCAAGCATCTTAATGTGCTAGGCTTAAGAGCACTGTCTGCGACGTCTGTGGACGCGACGATACTTCGGATCATTTCCTTAGTTATAGTCCTGGTTTTGCTCGGACCAGGTGGCAGATCTTCGGTGCTGATGTGGTGATGATACTGTAAGTTCCTCATTGCTGAAGTGCATTCTCAGTTTTCTCCGAAAGTCAAAGAACTTCCAGTAAAATGGTAGTGCTGGATTTTGTTTCCTGGTAGTACAATGGACCAGTTGCATCTGAGTGTCCCAGATATAAAACGAAACTCACTGTTGTTATCTTGATTGTCAGACAATAAGGCGGTAATGAAGGTACTTTATTCGTACATTGGCAGGCCCTCGTTAGTATGGAAGACCCTGATTAATATCAACTGACTGAGCCAGACAAATATAGTCACCCTCGACTGTCCTCTAAGACAAACAAGAGGAATGTAAAACGTATGGCTCGCCTGGGGGTCATGGAGAACAACCATTAACATCAGTTGCAGCTAGTAGTATTGCAGAAGCGATGTTATTAATATGGCTTTGTTTACAACTTCGGACCAATTTCTCATTCCTTGAAGGCAGTTAGTTAAGGACCGGGCTGATTGGAGAGGCTTGTTGGATGAGGCTTACACCAAACTGTACCCCAACATTTGTAAGTGAGTAAGACTAATAACTCCGCCTAACGAGTAGCAAACTAAACCATAAGACAGGAAAACCCGACTAATGTTTGTTCAAACCCGGCTCAATGCCTGTACAGTACTCCCATCGCCACTGCCCTGCAACGACGAGTCAAAACTAAAGATATTGGGGTCCTGAAACGATACCGGGCTTATAACAACTCAGGCAAAATGGAATGATACCTTAGCACTGATACAGGAACTATAATACAATGAGTCTGCCCCACCCATGTTCTAATCAGTTTTTTTTTTTTAAATATACTATTGAATCCCAGTAGCTTGATTATTAAAGTACCTGCTCAGTTTTTGCTTCTTATTACTGAATAGGCTTTGATTCCACAGTAATAAAAAAATATATCTATATAAGAGTGATGCAAATGATATTGAATTTTTGCCAGAGTAGTGTTGCAGTTCCGAACACCAATTGTAAGAATTCTCAAGTTGGCAATGGTGATTATGTCAACGTCAGAATAAAAGGCTCTTTTCGACCTGTCAAAAGGCCAAGTTAAACTGCTCCATTTATTGGCAAAATACAAAATTTATTTTTATTTATCTAAAAATTTATTAATACAAAAAATTCATTAACAAATATGCCAGAAAATAAACACGTGCCATCCTTTTCCGAGGATGAGTTTGGCAAGAAACTAGACCGATGCCTCACCGACACACTGATCAAAGGAAGTGAGTTTCAACATTTTTTTCTCTTTTTTTCGTTTCTATTACATAATTTTTTATTTTATTATAAATGCATGTTGCGGTTCGATTGTTTTGATTTTGTTACTATTTCTTGGTTATAAGATGTTCAACATATGTACGTTGTGTCTTGTATCCTGGGTTTGGTGATGCAGATGAAAAGTTTTCCTTGTCATGGAGTTCCTAAATAAGAAGTTAAAACTGCTTTAAATATACTAGATATCCTTTTACAAGAAAATAAGTTATCTTAAGCATTTAATTCAGTGTTCCTAAATGAAGAATTTCAGCCGGAACCCAATTGACAATGACGTCACATTTAAATTTATATTTTAATCATAGGTTTTGCTTTGATGCAATGCAATGAGTACATTTTTTTCTTTTTCAATTGCAGGTGGTGGACTAGCACTGGGCACACTGTTCTCTTTGCTATTTTTCAGGAGGCGAGCATGGCCCCTTATACTGGGCACAGGATTCGGAATTGGGGTTGCATATAGGACATGCGAACGAGACTTAAATTCATAATTGCATTCATTTAACATAACGAAGTACATTTATTCCTTATAGATTATTTAAAAAAAATAGAAAACACAATGGAAATTGGTAAACTCAAGCAATTGTATTTATTTTTTTTTTCCGTGGCTCGACGCAGTCAGTCATTAGAATAACCTAATGGAATAGGCTTGCGTACACTTTGTTGAAGCTTTTGTGGAGTAAGTTTAAATATGGAGTACTTTTTGAAAATGTAAACCGCAAGGCAATGTTAAAATAAATTTCTTTTTATGAAAAGAACTGCACTTTTTAAAATGAGTTCCCAAATATAGGAAAAGGAAGTTTTTTCTGGTTATGGGCAACGATTTTCGGAAAACAAACCAAGTAATCAGAGTACGCCTTTGGATTATATAATTCATACATGCATAGATACATGCATGTACATATTGAAAAGAGTTGCTTGGTCCAAGCACTTTATAAGAAGCGGACAGGAGTGCCAAATGTCTGAGACAGATTATACATAATCACCAATTCACGACTACAGCCTAAACGTTTAAAAAATCTTCCTCTCAAGAGAAGGTTGTATAAACGGTTCGGCCATCAATCCGAATAATATCTCGATTTGCACGGACGGGTCAAAAACTGGTCAAGGAGTAGGCTATGGCATATATGTACTCATCTGAGTCTGGAATTGCTCGCTCTCTGAGACTTCCAAACCACGGCAGTGTGTTCCAAGCGGTGGTATTAGCAATCGCAGAAGCGGCACGAGAACTATTCACGAAACTGCATTCGGGAAAGACGTACGACACATGTATATGTACATCGACGATCAAGCCGCTATGAAGGTCATCTCATCCACAGTCATCAAATCCAAACTTGCGAAACGATGCCGAGAATAACTCACAGCATACACAGCAAACCACGAAGTTACACTCCTTTGGGTTCCAGGACACAGCGGCATTCAGGGAATGGATGGACGCTTTAGCAAGAAAGGGGTCCATACAGGACAAACTCTTGTTAAATCCCATATAGAGCAAGCCTCCGCGAGACTAGCCAATGAGATGTCTTCAGAAAACTCGGAACAGAACATGGCAATTTCAAGACCAAGCAAAATTTAGTGCTTAACAGATTCAACTTACCGCTCTTCACGGGTATTATTACCGGCCATAACATCCTGGCGGACCACCGAAGACGAATGCGACTAGGCACTGATAACCTCTGCCGAGGCTGTGGCGTAACGGACGCAGAAGAGACACATCTCACTTCCTATGCGAATGCTGTGCAGAACTAGGAAAACGACCCTTGGTGATTATCACTTTGAAGATCTGGGCGACCTGTCAGGAAAGCCACCATTAACCATCCTGAAATTTGTAACAATATCGGGTTGGTTCAGGGAGGCCGGTTAGCTATCCCAAAGCTACAGATCAATTTCTTTTCTGTTTTTAGGTTATCCAGGACAAGGGTTCATAATGGATATTGATGATCCGAGTGCTGGCTGTTTATGCAGCCACCCCTACCCAATACGACGTGGTCATTCGGCCTTAAGAAGCAACAAGAATAATTTACAAATAAAGAGTTCTCATGGTCTTCGCATCAAGTTAAGGACTGTTGTAAAATCCGCAACGTCTATTCTTCTTCAATTATTTGAGAATCGATGTAGAGGTTATATGTTACCAGTCCTGCAGGTTCAGGTTCAGGTTCGTTGTCTGTAATTCCTTGATGACCAGGGACCCATCCGAGTTTCACCCTGTTGAGTCTGGCAAGAGATAGTAGCTTTTAACTGATATACATATAGTCCACTAAATTAGACGACAGCGTTTTCAGTTATCGGAGAAGCCTTTAATACCATTACCAAGGTTTAACCAAGTGCAGACCTCAATGTCATGGAGCTCAGCCTGGAACACCGTGGGACATATGTATTCCCATAGGTATCGGAACTTTGATGTTGGCTCCAAAGACATCAGCTTCAACTCCAGATTCCATCTTCGGTCCGTCTGTGAACCAGACCAGACTTCTGGGGTCTTGTTTTGGAACACCATTAGACCCAGTTCGAACGGTATAATATTTCTACCTTAAATAACCTACCGAAACAGTACTCCCTGATCGAGATGTCGGGGATTGTGGAAAACATATCCGTGTTAGGAATTGAGTCAAGAATTTTCAGGTGTCTCACATGGTTACCTGGTTTATACTAGCTTCAAGTTCAATAGCGCATCTAGTGGCCGTCTTCCTAATGGAGGTTTGTAGGGTTGAAAGCCCTACAACGGCCTCTAATGCTGCCGTGGGGCAGGTTCTCAGGGCACCTGTGATAGCGAGATGTGCACTTCGTTGAAGCTCAAGAACTTGCGGCCACCAAACGATGGTCGCGTACGTGATGATAATGGTCCTCGCCATCATTATATACATACATACATAAATACATCCAATGTATCATTTTTGGATAGAGACTTAAAATTCTGCCGTAAAGTCATCGGCTGGCCCACATGTCCCTGCTGGCACGCTCGATGGCGGACCTGATACGAGAATTCCAGTTAAGCTGTTTATCAAGGATGACGGCGAGATATTTATTTGATATGTATGTACATTCACACATATTAAGAATGGTTGAGAAATATTTGTAATTTTTGTTAGTAGCCCACAATTACTGTCTCTTAGGGATTTGTCAATTCTTGTGGTAAGTTTTTTTTATATAAATGGGGTAGATAGGGTGAGGTCAAGGAGGTCTTCCCTAATTCTGTTTATTATGGTGGGCTATTCCCATATTCTAGAAGAGATTCACTTTTTTTGGTGATATTTGAGCTGCCCCAGTTTGTGGTGGGAGTACGCATTACATCCAATTATTAGCTGGAGTCTCCTTCTGCCACAGTAGTTAATATGCATTTGAATTACAGAGTTTCCAAGTCTTTATACCCTTTATTGATGCGGAAATACGCATTTCCTCGTTGTTGTTGATGTTGACATGTTGATGTAAATACATTTTATATTCGCTCTGCCAATACACACCTGACCGATGAATTGTTACGATGCAAGCTTTTGTTATTCCTCATGCAAGGTGTTTCGTTTTAGCGGCCGCGGTCCCCGTAGATGCTATTTTTTCCAGAATAAGCTCAAAAAGATTTCAATCACATGATTGTGGTTTCCAATTTGACCTTTTATTTATGCATGCTTGCTGTCGAAAAAAATTGACTTGCATATTATACGGTGCTAATGTTGTGCTATTAACTCCTAAAAGTATATCAATTATTTGAATAGGGCAGTCTATAAAAACGACATAAATGTCAATGCATAGAATTTGGTGTTACGATTTCACTGACACCTGAAAGTATGTTATAGAATGGTACCAATTACAACAGTGCATCTCAAAATCTATACAAATAAATTACTGATAATTCTGAAGAAATGGATGGGATTTGTGTCGGATCTGTGTTGATAGATCTTAAAAACTACAAGTTGCTTTATTTCCGGCTAATATGTCCGAGTGGCGTGGTTAACAGAGATGGTTTTGTGGCTGTACATATGCTTGTAGATAAATGTAGTGATGTATCTAGGCAACGTAGATCTGTATCTGAAAAAAATTACGTAGACGTTCAGATGATTTCTTCTGCTGTGAGCTAGTGCTTCATATTCCATGAGAGATTATATGTACTTCAGGAACATAGTATGGAAGATTCACGAAATGGTTAGAAGAACGTGTCAAGAGAAAGAGACCCGTGCAGAAACCTGTAGAGATGAAGAAGGAAACTTTGTTGTAGAAGTCGGTGCTTGGTAAACGGCGACGAAGACCAACATAGAGCTGTTGAGCAGCTGATAGCTAAAACTTTCGTCCATATGACAGCATTGATAGAGATTAGCTATACAGAGTTTTGTTTAGGCTATCACTGCCAAACTCATCCATCAAGGTCGGTAAAGAAATTTAAACAATGTGATGCGCTATCTTGTGGTTCACTTAATGTTTATTACTGTAACGCCTCATCGGGCATAGGGCGTCAACAACTGCGGCGTGTTCTCTTCAACTCATTCCCAGAGATTTTGCTTCCTTCTCAACTGTGCTACGCCAAGTTTACTTAGGGCGGCCCACTGTTCTTCAACGCTTCGTAATGTGTGGCCTATCCACTGCCACTTCCTTCGTCTTGTTCTGATGTCGGTAGGTTCCTGTCTCGTTCTCATTAAACACTGTTCGTTCGAGATACGATTCGGCGAGATTATCCCCATTATGGAGAATAGAGCTTATGAGTAAAAATATCAAAGACGATAATATACAACCTTGCTTGCTACCAAAACCAACCGATAAGATCCTTGTTTTGCTGCGAGGTCCAACGAATTCGGGAATTTCTTGCAACTCATTAAGTACCGCGGCTAAATGATTCTTCCGTCTCCTAAGATGATCCTCATCTGAACTTAGATGGACACTCTTCACCGGATGTGAAGTTGAGCCCATTACCCAATTAACTTTTTAGTGATTCTGTTAACAGCCCTGCTATCAGAACTACTAGCTGCTTCCTCTAGGTTCGAAAGTCCCTACAATGTTGGCGCACTATGGGTTCCCAAGGCTATTGGTATTATACTTGGGAATCCGAAGCACGTTGGTGAAGTTGCTTCCAACGGATGCAGTGCGATGGCGTACGAGAGCTACCATAAGATGGTCAACCATTCTTTTCCGATATCCACGCCATGCTTCTTTCGGATGTCTAGGATACGATTTCTAAACCGCCAAGTGGTCGATCTGGTTGAAGGTGTGTTGCTTATTAGTTAAAACCCAACTAATCTTGTGGAAGGTCTTGTGCTCATACATATATATATAGTGCCCCCAATAACAAGACCAATGGCGTTGAAGAAGTCCCCAAAACGCTCGATGTTGTCAATTTCTTCTTCGAGGCTGTGCTTGCCGCAAATCTAATTTGAAGACAGATCTCGCATTAGGTGGCACGCATAAGTAGAGGGCGAAACTGGAGGCGGTTAGCTAAAAACCGAGCTGGGTTGGTTGGGGTGGCTATCCTCGCTAAGTAGGGACACACTCAGACTAAAAGAAGGTCCATTGTGATACCACTATGGATATGGAAACTTCCCATATAGGACAGGGGGCAGGGCAATGTCTGTCATGTCTGCATGTTTTTCTTAGATTTGTCCTGTCAACGAAAATTGGTTTTTGGTGGGTTTTCCTACAATCCAGCTTTTGAAAAAAGACGTATGCTGATATTGTTCCACTTACTGTTAGCCATTCTGATGGCTGCGGTATCAAATTGGAATTTTATCGATTTAATACGTGCTGACGGTTCCCCCTATTGGCAGGAAGCAGGGAAGTTCTTTAGCTATGTAGCTTGTGCGCTTTGGAAATGCCTGGAATATCCCTATGGCCTGGAACCCAGCACAGGGATATGTCGCACCTGAAAGCGATGTCTTTAAGACATTCGAGGCATTGCTTTACCAAATTGGACCGAATTATTGGCGATTCCAAAACTTGGTTGACTATCTACATACATATATAGAAGACAACAGCCCGGTCATTCTATCGAATTAATTGAAACCCGTGGATTCTCGGGCTCCTGTGACTTCTGGTTGGAATAGACTGCAGTAGTCTGGCAGTCATGTAGTGATACACATATTCAGTTCACTGGAGTAGACTCCCGGATCTGTTCTAGACGCTGCTGTCTGTTGAAATAGCTGTCGCTTCAGATTTCTCTTGATTCCCAATCACTTCTTCTAGGAATCCTGGTTTTATTCTTGACGTTAAATCCCAGATAGGGGAAATATAGACCGAGTTACTAGGAATAGTGTTATGGCCGTTGAATATCCTTATGTAGGCCATATTTCCACGACTCAGTTGCAAGGATTCCCTAAGCCGTAGTGCTGTTTTAATCGCCAGCAGCTTCCTAAAGATGTGAACGGAAAGAAGGTGTAACAAAGTTTGTAGTGCAGCTGTAGGAATGGTTTTAAGGGCGCCCGTTATGCAGACGCAGGATAGTCTTTAAACCTTTTCTTATCCAGTACTGTCCACCAGACTGATACTCCTTACATAAGGATGGGTCTAACGATTGCCGTGTATATTCAATGGACAATCCGGGATTGGAGACACCAGTTTGGGCCTATAGAGTTTCTGCATGAATAAAGACGGGTTATTGCAAATTGCACTTCAATATCCTTGAGTTTTAAAGGAGGTGTACATGGTATTTTATACCTTCTTGTGAACAATACTAGTTCACACTTGGATGGATTAACTTCGAGACCGACACTATCTGTCCACTTTGAAAGTTTATTTAGAGCAAACTCCATCAGGTATCTAACTGTAAGAAGGTACTTTCCTGATATCGCTATCGCAATGTCGTCCGAATTGGCTATAACACTGAACCCCTCTTTACCCAGGATTAGGAATATCTCATTCACTGCCATGAGCCACAGTAGTGGTGAGCCATTTTCTCGATCTAGTAGCAGTGATAGTTGTCAACCTTCAGGCAAAAAGTGCGGCAGATATAGCTTCTGTTTTGACATTGTTGAAAGCTCCTTCAATATTAGGGAAGGACACCATAGTGAAATCCTTGTTCTCAAAAGATTTCTCAATGATTCCTACCAATGAGTGCTCCGATTGGAGATTACTTTCTAAATTTGCTCTCATGTGGACATTGATCAGTCTTTCCAAAGTCTTTAATAGAAAGAGCATAGGCTGATTGGACAGAAGTACTTTGGAGGATCCTTGGGAGGACTTACCGGGTTTCGGTGTTAAGAGTACTTTGGTCCTTCTTCAGGATCTAGGGCTGCACCCGAAGTAAAGCTCGTAAAACTAGTAAAGATAAGCCAGGAACTTAATCTGTCAAAACCTTGCTGTAATTCCACTGGTAAGATACCATCGTGACTAGGCGATTTGTATGGGAGGAAGCTCTGCTCTGCCCACTGTATTTTGTGTGAAGAACCGGACTTGGTAGTGACAGTAGTGAGTTGATGAAAAAAGTAAGGTCCCACCTCATCACACTTAAGTCCTTGTAGATCCATTGTGTTGCCCAATGGGGGGTTTAGTTCCAGTTCCAATGCGAGTTTTTTTCTAGATACTTCCTTACTGCTTACTGTTGGTCAATAGGGTCTCCAACCATCGTGATGTCCTGAAAAGATTGTAAAGTGAGAGAGATATCAGATACTGCTTGTAAGTCCTGGAAGTAATGCCTTCCTAG
The DNA here is from genome assembly GCA_905220385.1 of Xylota sylvarum. Lineage (NCBI taxonomy): Eukaryota > Metazoa > Arthropoda > Insecta > Diptera > Syrphidae > Xylota > Xylota sylvarum. The sequence goes on along the minus strand of LR999958.1, from coordinate 61,723,253 downwards.
CGTTCTGTTCCTCCACATGGATAGTGACTCAGATAGTCCTCGTGAAGCTCTTCGACACCGAATCCTGTGCATATATTGTCATCGTTGAGTTTAAGTTTCATTATGTAGTTCATTAGAAGATAATAGCTAGTGAGTGCACTTGTCTTAATCCTCTTAATTCCCAGTTTCAGAACTATTTCGTTGATAACTAGAATCCATAGCAAGGAAGAGACAATGACCTTTAAATGGCTTTCATCCAGTTTCGCGTTAATATTCCTTTTGTTCAACAGACTCACGATCATATTGGTGAGTGTTTGATCAACGTTGGAAATTTCAAGCGCTCTTATTACTGAGCATGTTGAAGGCTCCTTCGATATCTAAGAGTGCAGCAAGTGTATATTCTTTGTCCTTTAAAGACCTTTCTATTATGACGACCTCGTGTCATCTGTGGAGATGACATTGGGGTTATTTCGAAGGCTTTCAGCAAGAAAGATGTTAGACCAATGGATCTACAGCCTTTCGCAGTGGTGTGGCTCGATTTGACAGCTTTTGGAATGAATATTACTCTTACCTCCCTCCAAGCTGACGGTATGTGACCGCATTCAAAACTGCGTATATATAGTCTTTTGAGGATCGGTGTGATCACAGCCTTGGTTAGTTGCAGCATAATGGGGAAAATTCCATCACTTCCGGGGGATTTGAATGGAGATAATGTGTCTATTGCCCAGTTTATTTTGTCTTCGGTTATAATCCCTTCTGGAGCTGTCGATTCTGTTACCGGCAAAGCAACATCCATACTTATATTGTCGCTATGATTTACTCTGTATGTAACAGAAGGCGGAGGAGCGCTGTCGGTAAAGAAAAATTCAATCGCTCTGTGGTCCGTGACACTGTCGACAGAAAGGGAAAGTGCGTTACTAAGAAGGGTGATTGTCTAATCCTTCTCGTCTATTCTTGGTTATTAAAATAGATTCGTTACCTATTCGTTCGCTTTTTTGACGAGCTAACTGGTTAATTCAAACGGTGGGTCATCTTCCGAGTCGTGTGGGATATAGACGGCTCCCAATATTAGTCGGGCTTTTCCTCTCCTATCGCACTTAACTACTGTCTGATCGTTGCCACCGTCATCTCCACCAAGTCATCCCCTGGTGCCTTAAATAACTTTGCTGGATATTGCTATCCTCACTACATTCTGGACGGGTGGAAGTCTTGATTTTCATCGTCAACCTGGTTGAATGGTTGTTCTGCATCGACACGTTCTCGAGAGGTTGAGGGATACCCAACCGACTGGATGGCGGTGATATCTGCCTAAGAGCAGTCTAGAGCCGCAGCTAATTGTAGTGCAAGATCGAAAGTCGTTGTTCTTTTTAATTTTTGCAGGGTCGTCAACAGTGAATTCATCCTTTTCCGAGGCTTGTAGTTGTTTCGGAACTAAGTTGTTTTTACTTGGTAGGGAAGTTACCCCACAACCCCCAACCTGGAGAACTAGTTCCCTTTTATACCCCTAGGACGATGGGCCGGATCTTCCGGAGTCAGTAACCCACTTCGGGGATAGTGAGAGACTAACGTGAGGACGCTTGTGTTTTCATATATTCGGGTCACTATTTGGCCACCCCTAAGAGCAGCTATAATATGGTAAAGGGTGAATGTAAATCTGTGCAGGGTTGTTGCAGATTGTGTAGAAGTTTAGCGGTCTTCGTTGAATAATTCATTATGCGATCTTTCCTTTCTAATAGATACCAATGACTATTTATTTAAGTACAATTTTGCATTGATGTGCTGCATGTATGTATGTATATTCATCTTATTAATACATTCATTAAAATAAATCTTTGCACGAAGTTTTCCCTAGAAAAACATGACCATATGGTAATCATAATAAAAGTTCGTATAATCTTCTCCCATTACCCCCCGTTTCAACAATTTGTTACGATTTAGTTAAAGTCATAAACTATTTTCCGCAAAAACTTCTGTAACTGTTGTCATAAATTTTTTTTTTAAAAAACAGCTCGCTATTGAAATTGTTCTAATGAAGGAGGTACTTACACAAAGTTCCACTTGAACTCGAATGTGTGCAACAGATGACGACAGTCGGTCGCCACAGAGGGGTCAGCGAACGCAATTAAGTCTTCCGGATTTGGTTGCTCTCGTTATTGTTATTATCACAGGTTGACAATTGCTCCCAAATGCGGGCTAAAGCACCAAAGTAGCCATAAACAAATTCACTGAAAGCAGAGTGTGCTACAAGATAGTCATACGCAAATCATAGCTCCCGTGTATAGTGTGTCATCACAGCTCCAAGGAACGTCAGGCTGTATTCACAGAACTGAACGATGTCCTTGATGGCATGCGTGTTTAATTCAAGTCAACAATACTGTACCAGTACCACTGTCACAGATACCGGGAAATAAAACAAACGCAAAAAAAAAAAAAAAACATAAATTAACGAGCACGTGAAATTAAAATCAATAAAACATCATTTTTCAGATTTAATTGTCTGGGCTGCCCTTACGTTTTCCCGGTTTTACATCTTACAACGGACGTCGTGCTTATTTTTCGAAAAAGAAGATTTGCATCCAAACCGGGCATGAGTGCAAGTGCAGTAGTTTTAGTGTAGCTTCAAAGTCGGTAGTAACGAGATTGTATCTTTTGGATTATACAAGTGGATTGAGGAGAAGATTTCAATTGAATTCAACTTTTTAAGAGCCATTCTATCGGGCGGACGTGCTAAGTTGTGTGCTATTGTGGTGAGTTTTTTTTTTTTTTAAATTTGCCTCTAATGCGGGTGTTAAGTGGTTAATTCAATTGGCAATTGTCTTTAAGTGAAAAAAATGATTTTATTGATATTCAATGTACTTGAGATGTAGTATCTTGTAGAAAAAGATTGCAGATATCTAAAAATAGTGAATCAGTTCAAATACGGAAACTCCAAATAGTAATTGTTTCGGATCTACATACACTCGAAAAATCAGATAAAAAGCGTTTATCGGGGGCATATAAGCGTAAATTTTATAATGGCTGGATATGTAGATAGACATACTCGTATGTATGTATGTACTTAATGAGATTTTTTTTTTTAACTAGAAAGTAACATTTACATATAGTAATAAGTCATATTTGTTAATGGGAATAATATTATTTAGCATTTAGTTTATTTTCGAACACAGGTGCGAGCTGGTTCGTGTTGTTTTGTTTAGTATTCATCGTCAGAAAAATTCAGAGGAATTTAAGAAGTGGAATGCAGATGTTACAAGAATTTCCTTATCTTTAATGAAAACAATTTCTGTCTTTAAAACGAGAGAATTTTCCTGGTATGTATCAATTATTGGATCACCATTGGCATAGGAGGTTACTTGCTGTATCGTCGTAAGGATAATAAGTTTTAAATCAGATTCTGTCGATCTATTGGGCGTCAAAAAACCTGCGCACCTACGTGTTTCAAGTTCTGCAACTCGTTTTTACTCACTGCTTATAGAGACCCTCTACTGCAGTCCTCTGGTGCATATTTCATAAAACTACAAGTGTCTGCAAGTGGAAATAAAGTATGTAGTTGTAGCTCTGTGTTCCATAAATATTTTTCAGCACTTCAGCACGGTAGATTTAAATTGTAAGTTTAGCTAGGTAGTTTTGTTAAGTGCGACAAGTGTACAAGTCTGTAACTACAAGTACATATAAGATTATTTGCGAAGAACTACAAGTCTACAGCTATTCAAATTGGAAAAGAATTTTACAATTCGTTACGTAAGCTGTTATTATATTGCAGGCGTAACTGGGATTAACTCTTAAGTCTTGTAGACATGTGAATTTTTCTTTCGATTAGCCGCTTTGTAGTTTTATGCGAATGTTTGAACCAATTCATACTTATATTGCTGATTTGTAGTGTTATTAGCCAATCTGCACATCCATATCTGGAATCACCTAATAAAATCGATCAAGGGTGCGCCCTCCAACCAGAATCCATCTTAGAAACAAAATCTTTGTGAAGCAAAAATTAACTCATAAGTTACAAGTTACAGGTGAATACAAAAATAATTATTAATGGTGTAGTTTTATGAAATAGGCCCCTGCTGTCCATTCGCTTAACATTCCCTAGTTATCGCAGACGACTAGGCTCGCTGTACAGCTTTTATAGTTCCTCGTTGAATTACTTGAACCACCAAGGATATCTTTATCCGCTTTCAATAGAGTCCATGCCTCTGCACATTATAGAAACTTCTTAGTTGTTCGGGATAGAGATAGAACCTTACTACTCAATTGCCTTCTCAGTCCAAAGAAATAAAGATTGGCAATTTTTAATCTTCATTTTATTTCTCTTGAGATATTGTAGACGAAATAACTTACTACCTCAAAGTTGTAGCTGTTGACTGTCACCCTCTGTCCAATTATGGCCTCTTCCTGTCGACAGCGTAGCTTGGTTTTGCCCTCATTTACTGCTAAGCCCATTTTTTTAGCATCCTTTTTACCTTTATATTAGTGAACGCACCGGTTACAGTCGCTGCTTTCTGTCAATTATGCGCAGACTCTTTAAAGATTGTACCTTCGGTGATAACTTGGTAGTCAACTTGTCTAAGTCCGTTTTTGACATCAAAAGTCTCGGTGAAGTCCTTACCGATTTTGATGGAAAAACTTAGCAAGGGATGTTAGATTTCTATAAATACCGTCATATGTATGCGGCCATAAGTTTGATGAAAAGATCGCGAGTAAGTTTTTCCTTGATCTGACAAAGTGTGAAATTTGATCAATTGTAGACTTTCCTGGCCTGAACCACACTGAGAGGAGCCACACACAATCAGGTTGTTGATGGAAGGTTTCAGACGTAAAGTCTTGGTAAGACTTTCGTATATTGTTCCTGTAGTGTAATATTTTTGATCGCGTGCTTCTTGTGCTATCTTTTCTTTTTTTCTGCTCGTAGAGCTCACGAGCGATCCTCGTCCTTCTTTGTGACGTCACTTTGTATGCGTCTTGTTTAGCTGCATGTGCTTGTCGAGATTCTTCGTTAAACCTGCTGCTGATAGAATATTGGTAGGTAGAATGTACACTTGCGTTTGCATTTTTTGACATTAATTCTTCTCACAGTAAATTATCTTTATTGCGACTCTTGGGATATACGCATTTGTACCTTAGCTGCTACAAGGTAGTGATCCGAGTCATGGCTAGTCAGAAGGTTCGGATATTCAGAATACTGGAGTCATGTCTTGCCTTGATTGCAACGTGATCTCTGTGATTGCTCGTTTCATGATCAAAGACCACCATATGCCACCGCAAAGTTAATGAGACTAAGTCCGTTACCGGACGTGGTATCATGTAGGCTATGCCTACCAATTGTCCTACCAAAGATGTCCTCCTCTAATGCCTTGACTTTGAAATCACACAACAAGATTTTAGTATCATACGTAGGACGTTTCTCACATGTTTTGGCAAGAAACATTCTTTGATGGTTTTATCCTTGTCCTCTGTGTGAATATGAGTCCACCTAAGGGTAATGTTGGCGAATTTAGACTTGTTGCGTCATAATATGCTTGCTTACTTGTCGAAAGCTCAAGACTTCTTGCCTAAATCTGTCACGAATGACAAGTCCTCATCCGAATAACGGGAGCTTCTGTTTTAAGTTGCCCACCTTTTGCTCGGATCATCCACTTCCATTGGATAGTGGTGATGTCTGCGTTATAGCAGTCTAGGGTCTCTGCTCATTCTTCGGCTGCACGAGGTCTGTTAAGGGTCCAGCATCATTCTAAGTTATATTTTCTAATTAAAGTGGAAATCCCCACATTTTACAGAAAGTTTTGTTGGAGGCCTAAAAAGCTACGCATGCCTTTTTAATTCGCTTTTCATTATTTAGTTTCATACTGGAACATAATGGACGTTACTTATTTATTTAATGGGCTCCCGGTCCGTGAATGCCTGAGATACGGCAGACTTGCGCTCTGGCATTCACGATAGCTTGATCCTTAAAATGAAGGTTCGGTTTTCCTTAGCGTATGCTCCTCTTGTGCTGGAGAATTATTGTCCATTCGCTCGATGTAGCCAAGCCACTGTACTCGACGTGTTTTGTCTTATCTTGACTTTTTGAACTACACGGCTCGTAGAATTGGTGGTTGTATCTCCTCCTCCTCCTATCACTTTTTCTCTCGAAAGTGTGCAATATCTGTTCTGCTTTCCTGCACTCGGCTCCATACAGCAGAAGTGGCGTCGAATTTCCACTAAGGTGTCATTCGTGGAGTTGATGTTTACTCCGAGGTAGGTAAACTCCTTAACCACTTCGAAGTTACTGTTGCGAACAGTGACGTTTTGTCATAGGCGGTGGACAGATGCTTCTTTGTTTGTTGACAAATGTACTTTGTTTTTTCCTCACTCACTTCAAGGCCAACTCGTTTCGCCTGTTCTTCAATTGCCGTAAAAGCCTTTAATAACAGTAGGATAAAACTAACCTGTCTCACGACGGTCTAATCCCTGCTCACGTTCCCTTGCATGGGTGAACAATCCAACGCTTGGTGAATTTTGCTTCACAATGATAGGAAGAGTCGAAATCGAAGGATCAAAAAGCGAAGTCGCTATGAACGCTTGGTCGCCACAAGCCAGTTATCCCTGTGGTAACTTTTAAGATGACGCAGAACCGATGGGAGTGAGTGACCGATGATGTCGATGTCGTCTGCGTATCCCAGCAGCTGGACAGATTTGTTAAAGATAGTGTCTTCCTTGTTAACATCTGCCCTGCGCACTATCTGTTCCAGCACGAGATTGAAGAAGTCACATGATAGTGCATCGCCTTGCCGAAATCCGGTAAATGTTTGGAATAGTTCGATGGAACTATTTCCGAATTTCACCGCGTGTTTTCCAGAGTCACGCGGCACAGCTGAATCAGTTTAGTCGGAATCCCAAATTCGGCCATCGCCTTGTAGAGCTCAGTATAATGAATGCTGGTAGCAGGTTGCGGGTTCTCTTCTTGCCCTATCACTCTTTCTACCATTAAATAGCTGCTGGAAATGTTGCTTAAACACATCTTATCATCATTTCCTAAAAAAACATCAGGATGTTGTTCCTATTGCAGGTCTCTTCGATATCTTTGAGCTGGGAGACTGCATAGGCCCTTTTGTATGTTTGCATTTTTCTTAATTTTTTTCTGGCGCACGCATTCATCATCACACCAAGAGATCTTTTTGGGTGGCGGTAGGTGGTAGCCTATTGTGGTCTCTGCTACCCCTTTGATGATGTCGCGATATTGGTTCCACAGATTGTTGGCGTTTGAGGATGGTGAATGCACACTCTGCTGTCTCTCGCTCAGGTGCTCTCTGTAGGCCCTGGCTACTTCAGCCCTGCTAAGGCTTCGAACGTTGAATTTCTTTTTCTGGGCAGCTTGCAGCTTCTTGTTGAATAGTCAAGCTTTAAATGTGGCTGCAACAAGAAAATGGTCAGAGTCGACGTTTGCCCCTCTGCCAGTTTGCACATTCAGAATATTAGATCCGTGCCTCACATCTATTAGCACATGGTCGATTTGGTTGACGGTACAACCATCTGGAGAGAGCTAGATTGCTGTGTGGATTCGTAGTCTTGGAAACCTATGTAGGCCTAGTTATCAGCGTATGACGAGCTGCATCAAAATCGATTAGCCGGAAATCGTTCTCTGTTGTCTCGTGGAGGCTGTGCTTTCCGACTAATCCGCCGAAGATGTTTTCCTTACCGATTTTGGCATTGAAGTCCCCGAGTTTGATTTTACCCACCTACCTTAGTTAATATCATAACATAGCCTCTAAGTTTGAGTTGCCCCAAATACGACAAAGAACGTTTACATTAGACGCGTAACGACGAGTCCAGCGTTGTAATGTAATGTAATTTAAGCGTGATAAGGTCATCTATTTTTATACAACAGACTAAATTAATCTGTTATTCATTACATACCAACGTCGCGGAGTATCTCGAAAATATGCTTAATTCACGGCACTAAATACGAGTATGTGTGTCCCCCATTCATCTAAAAATGACGTCGTGTTATTCGTATGAATACGCACTTACAACTGCGGCGTGTCTACCATTCTCGCAAAAAATACTTAAGTCGTGTACATACATATGTAATTGAAGTCGCTATAGTGTAATTAATTAATTTATTTTCCCCTAATATAAGTAAAAAAAAAGAACTTTACTTGCGACAATCTGATTAGCTTGACATGAGTTTTGTAAATTAATTCCATTCATCCCGCAGTATCATGATATACCCTCAGAAGTTAGGTCATTTTGTCACCTTGTAAGCTTTGCGTCCCTTAAATGACACAATGACACGACACACACGGGGGTAGAATTATTAATTAAATTGTCCTAGTTGAGACGTGTAAGTGAATTCTGCCATTCACGGATGGTTTTTCTGTTTTCAGAGATTAGCTGGGGGTTCTAAGAACACCACACAGAGTACAATGTATCTTTTCTGCATTTGCATTTGTTCCACAACTACAAAGGTTGCATTCTGTGCTGTACCCATATCAACAAAGCACCAGCCACCAGCAGATTTATGTATGCATGATAATATTGTAATTCCGACTGGAATAACATCAATACAAATGACTGGCAGGCGTATAATTGCAGAACTGTTGAATATGTAATTTCGAAATACCAGTATAATTGCATTGAATAACTTCTTGGAAACTCGAAATCATCCAGACAGATACATTATTAAAAAAAAATATATACACCTACGAGTACAAATGTTTTTAATTTTTGATGTTATATTTTCATCACATCCTTGCCTGATAGCTGCTGGAATGGTAAGGAGGTGGAGTGGCAGGTTTAATGCAGTTCCCAGAATTAATTCAATTAACAAATAATTAATGGACTATTAATGAAATGTAATGTAATGATTTCGAAGAATTATTTTGGAATCACCCGTGCATATTACATATTTTTAAATATTTGTACATCAGTGAACGAGTACATATGTCCACCATGTCATATGTAGCTGGCTGCGGTTGGCTATTTTGTTGTTATGAGTTATAATAATTTAATAATTAAAAGTAGACTTAGGTAGGTAGAAGGAGGGGCTGCATATGCAGCTAGCACTCGTATCAGCAATGGAATCATTGTGAACTAGGACCTATTTCATGAGACTATAAGTATTGTACTTGTAAAGTTGTAACTACAAGCGCAACTAAAGTGTTCCATAAACACTTTTCAGCACTTGTAGCGCGACAGATTTAAGTCATACGTAAAGCTAATAAAGTGCTACAAGTCTAGAAGTCTGTAGGCACAAGTATAAAATTATTTGCGAAGTTTGCCGTAGTTCTAAATTTACTTGTAGCTACAAGTCTTGTATGCTTGTAGTTATTAGTCAGTTGACATTCTTTATGAAACAAAAATTTACTCATCCAATGACAAGGATCTCTTTGGTCTTATTAGAATATTGGAGGGCTTGAGATCCAGCTTGGGCCATATCTGTTTCATGATACACGGTTAGTAGTGTTTATTGACTATCGGTAAAAATGGTGATATGCCTCGCGGATATTACATTGTATCTTAGCCACTACAAGGTCTCTTTGATCGGTATAATTGCTTTAGGGCTTTTAGGAGAAATAATGACAAGCTTATGGGTCTAAGATCTTTGGGGTTAGGACGGTTAATAGTGGCTTTCGTGATAGGTTACACAAGTCTTCGAAGTGTTTTTCGCCGAGGGCCGTTTTGCTAGTTTTGCACAGGCTTCGACATTCGCATAGAAAGGGAGATGTGCTCTCTTCTGCGTCTGTATTGCCACAGCCTCTGCAGAGTTAGTCTGTATTTAGACGCATTCTTCTTCGGTGGTTCGCCAGGAGGTTGTGCTCGGTAATAATCCCTGTGAGTTGGAAAGGAGCTAAGTTCGTTCTATAAAGCGGTAGAATTAGGTTTTATTTCGTCGTATTTTATTTAGAGTTTTCTGGAGACATGGAAAGATGAGAGTACGCTTCATCTCTAATTGGCTAGTCTCACGAAGGCTTGTTCTATGTTTAACAAGTATTGTCCGGTTCTATTCTTCTTCTTTTGGGAACAAGGGTTTACAATGGTGTCCCTCCTTGATATTGAAGGAGCTTTCAAGAATAACAAAACAGAAGCTATATCTGCTGCACTTCTTGACTTGAAGGTTGAAAATTATTTTTGCTATTGGATCGAGGAAATGTTTAAATTTACCCGTCCTGAGCTGCTGTTTAACCAAAAGGTCGGTCTACAGGGGTATCTACCAAGGCGGAGTATAACCACTATTGTGGCTCATGGTAATGAATGAGATACTCCTCATTTTGGGTAAATAGGGGTTCAGTATCATCGTCTATGAGGACGACATTTCGATGGCGAAATTCCTTCTTACAGTTCGAAACCTGATGGAGTTTGCTCTAAATAAACTCGCCGAGTAGATAATTAGTGCCCGCTTAGTGTAAATATATAAAATATCATACTCCTCCAAAACTCGATTTGCAGATCATGCCAAAGTTATTCTTGATAAAAAAAAACTCATCTGGAAACTGAGCTGAGCTGGAAATATTCAAGCTCGTGTTAGGAAGGCCTCGATTACACTTTATTCATGTTCCAACCCCGGATTGTCCACTGGATATATGTATGTACACGGAAATCATCGTACCCATCCTAAAGGTACAGAGTACTAGTCTTGATGGACGGCACTGGACCAGAAAAGCAATATTGCAATACTCGAGAAGGTTCAAAGACTGTCCGAGAAGTTAATGGAGAGTAAAGTCAGTCTGTACACTCGATGGCAGCCCAAACGGGTGGATGGATTTGCTTCAAACTTCGTATCTGTTTACTTTTTTAAGCTTAAGTTTAATATAAAGATGCAACTACGTACGCCGCAGTTGTGCTCTTTATTTTACTTAGGAAGTTGTGCTATCTAGGTAGACAAAAGAATTTTAAAAATCTGAATTTTTTCAAAAATCTGGATAAGGAATGTAGCACTAAAACCAAGATAGTATGTGTCATTTAATATATTCACCATCCTCAGGATTTTTCAGCCAAATTGAATCTCAAACCAACTGCTTTATATGAAATCGGCTTAGGGATCAATTGACATCACCATCCAATGAGAGAGTTGGAGCGCAGAGAAGAACTCCAGAAACTTCGATGAGCAGGCGAGTTTGATGTTCTTTATCATCGTTTAAATATCACAGAAAGTTTCTTAGCATAAACTCGCAGTCAATACGGCCATCTAAGCCTGAACGTAGATATTATAACTTTTGAGCAGTAGAAACTAAACGCTACCTTCCTGGCATAATACATTTCACTTCCGGTTGAAATTCATTTCTCTAATCCATAATGTTGGAGGAAGGAGCATAAAGATTGTCTGAATGTCTACAGTTTGGCTGATTTGACACTTTTGAAAACTTTAACCTATTAGGTTCATAGAGTGCTTGTATTATTTATGCTGTTTCGATCTAAAAAGGTTCCAGCCCTGTCTTGAGTTATTGAATAAGAAGTAAAACCTCATCTTAGGTGGCACATACAAGTAGAAGGGAACCTCAAGCGTCTTGGAATACGTTATTGAATAGACACAGATGCAAGTGTAGAATATCATTGAAATTAGAATATTGTAAGGCGATTAATTTTTATTTCTTTTTTTCAAAATACGTTCAATCTTGAACATCTAGTTTTAGGTCGATAGAAAGTTGGCTGTGTTCAAAGACTGTAGACAAGATGTAGTTTACAAAACTAGACGACGTTACTTAAATTTATTACAATATAAATACTTGAATGTCTTCAAGGTGTAAGACAAGTCATAAAGCTTTAATAAGGTATTTAATTGATTACTGTATTAATTTAAGATACTGTATGTGTAGGGTCCACACTTTCTGTCATGGTCAGTGTATTTTATATAAATCTGAACGCCACTGTGTTATTTCTGCTAATCAAATGGCAATTTGCCAATAATGATATGGGCAATAAAATCGGCAAATAACTCCCTATACATACATATGTATGTACATATATCAAATTTCAAAATAAATATCACTTGTAATTCACTTAAGGATATTCAATTAATTACGACAGGCTTTGCACTTGATAAATTGACTATTAATCAGGTCAAGTTGAGACGAAAGAAACGATGATGCTTGCGCTTCCAATCAATAATATTCGTTTCAAGGCATGAATCTATTAAAGTTCATTGAATCTGTTGTGGTAATTTGGTTATAAATTTAAGAAATAAAAAAGTAGCGTCAACTTTGTCAAGCTATGCAATTAATAGACATCGAAAGTACCTACATAGTGAAATTAAAAAATAGAAAATCCAACCTCACTACCTATTTTGCCAGTACACTTATTGATGAACAAAACAAACATTTTAGATTAACGCGAAACTTTAGATATTCTCAGCACGATTCTCAATAATTGCTCGATGATCAGGGAATTGAATTGATGAAATTGCCGTAGAGAAGTGAAAGTGTCAAATTGAGTTTGTTTTGAATAAATTGACTTTTTGTTCGCCAATTAGTGGTTGTAGTCAAGTCAGTTTAAGGAAAAAAGGGGATTTTTCGAAAATATGTATTGTGATTGGATGTTGATGGTAATCTTCTGAGAGATTTTATGGAATGAATCCACTGCTTATTCATGATTGTGTTGAGCTTTGAAACCCGCCCATTAATTCGCAAGGCTAAGGACACTAACAAGTTGAATCAAAAAAGCAATCGTCCACATATTAAAAGCAAAGCCGTTCCACTGCTTCAAGACAACAGCAATACCAATATATGCCGCGAGATTATAATACTAAGGTTCTCAGATAACATTTACCGTATCCAACCCTTGCAATTTAAGTCTAGCTCTATTGCACATGAAGAAGAAAACATTCTCTGATGAGTGACATCACAATAATCATAAATTTCGACAAGTTTCGGTATATAGGGTTATTGCTGGGTGATCTGCACAAAGACCAATGCTACTACATTTGATTCTGAGCTGAGGTTGTGATGGAAGTGATGGCCTTGAAGGCTGCTTGGGTATCTATGTAGATGTCCACATGTTTGTTGCTGTTCAGAGTGGAAAGGTCCCGGCAGGCGGGATTTTCAGTAATTTCAAGTATTTTCCCTTGGACCACACTTTCGTGGTTGGGAAGTTTAATGGACCGGACGATTGATGGTTCTTCTGAGAATATTCCTGAGCTAGTACCTTCGTCTATTTTTGACCCACCCGTGAAGATGGATAGGGATGGGGGGCTAATCACCCCACCATTTATCTAACTCTCTTTAAAGGGAAATATGGAGTCGAGGTTGAGGGAAAGGTAGTCAGAAGGCGCGTAGAGGTTTGAACACTTGGTATTGGTTCTGTGTCCGATTTGGTTAGTTTTGCACATTCAGGATTGCCGGAGACATATGACGCTTTTTGCAGCTACTTCTTTAGTGAAGAGGATCAGTGGGCAAAATCCGAGCATGGCTGCAAGGGCTGCGGTAGGTGTTGTGCTAATAGCGCTGGTGGTTCCTAAACATGCTAGACGTTGGATCCTTGTGAGGGTTTAGGTTTGTAGCTATTGCGGTAGCAAGCCACCAGACTAGACAGCCATATGTGAGGATTGGAGGTGTACATCCAGTGAATGATGGCTAGTTTTGCCCCATTTTTGAACGAAGATTCTGCTGCATACGTACAAAGCTATCGAGACATTTTTTGTGCGTTCAAGTATACTGTCTTTTCAGTTCAGTTTTCTATCTTGGTATCTAGCTTTGTCTGGTATTTGGAGTTTGACTCCATTCAGTCTAGATGACTGGATAGAAGTCGGGTATTTTCCTCTTATTGGTAAAGAGAACTAGTTCGATGTTTTGTTTATTAAGACCAAGTCCGCAGCGTTTAATCCAGTTATTCGGCGCGTTCAACGCTGTTTGTAGCACGTCAATGATTGTGTGCAGGAACGTTCCAGTTTTGGTCTAATCTTATAAAGATTTTGTTGATTACTAGATTCCAGAGTAGTGGGGATAAGACTCCTCCTTGGGTGGTTCCACGCGAGGCCACAGCATGGCTTTGGCTACTTCCCAATTCAAATTTAATGTTTCATGTTCATATTGAGCATATGTACATTCCATCCAATCTGATAGGATAGGATTTACGTGGGTCTGGTCTAGTGTTGTAGATTGTTGAAGGCTCCTTCAATGACCAGGAATGCTCCTAGTGTAAATTCCTTTTGGTTACCACTTCGTGTAACGCTATCTTTACTGATCGGCCCTTCATATATAGGCATGTTCGGCAGGTGAGACGTCCCTTGTGGTTGATATGGAGAGAATGTAGATGTCGTCGGTAGGTCCTCGTCGGACACGGTGGCTTCCAATTTTCTTAGTTAAGCACCCGTAAACGCTTTGAGCCAGAGTTTCAGTCTTTATTTTCGCCTTAAACCCAGGGGCTGGGAATTGAAGATCCTCTTGACTAGACCGTTGTTGTTAATTCACTCGATCTGTCCAAGTCAATGTTATCTTCACATCTAAACTTTTTGAACTAGATCCACATCCTGATATAGCTCGTAGAGTTCTTGGTTGTATCTCCATTGGCCCTCCTCGCAAACAGGACCAAACCGATGAAGAATTTTTCGTCCTGCACTTGACTCCGTGTGTCCCATGGTCCTGTCGCGCCAAAAATTTGTATTTGTATTTGTACTTGGGTCCGTGTAGCAGAACTCAGGGTTAGAGCTTTGACCACATTCGTTTTGCTAAACCGAAGTAATGAGCCTGCATCGTATCTCCACTAGGATGTCATTCGTGGAGTGGATATTGACTCCGAGATAGATGAACTTCGAAATTGTAGCTATCAACAGTTACATTTTGTCCAAAGTATATCGTTTTGTCCTCACTCACTTCAAGACCAAATCGTTTCACCAGTTCGTCAATTGGCTTGATAGCCTCTAAAACGCTACCCTACCAGTTTCATTTTATTATCCCTACGATTCGCTGTCAGTAGTCCACTACGGGAATGTGAGAACTGCCATTCGCCTTTTCAAGATCCATCACCTCTATTCCAGAACTTCGACTAACCCTGGAAATTATTTATGGACCTGCAATTTGATTGTTTTTCTTTAGCAATAATATTTCCAGCAGCTTTCGAACCTCAGTAAGAGTCATTTGACACCTTGGCTTAGGGATATGACGCTTATTTAAAGGTCTTATTCTTCCAAAATTTTGCCTCCATTTTGGCGCTCTTGTATATCGTATCCGATATTTGCTCAGAACCCTGTGGTGGATATACATGTACATATATAAGTATGTCTTTACATTACCCTTTGTTTAAGCCAAAGGGCTACGGACAGAATAAACGCGAAAAGCTTAGGGCACTCTATTCAGTAAATATGGGAGTCCAATAGAATCCATAAGAGTACAGTTTTGCTCCAATTTTTTTATTCATCAAAAAAACGTAATGCTTCGTAACGTGACTACAACTGACTGCAAGAGTTTAATTCAGTTGAACTTCTGACCGCATTCTGTGAGTTCATTAAGAAAACGAAAAAGAATTTCTGCGGCAGTCGATTCATGTTTATATTTTATTTTAACCACCATAAAGACGAAAAGAAAGAGAATTCTGTCAAAAATGACACATCCTAATCAAACAGCTGGTAAACGCAGATGTCACTCAAAGTGGATTGAGAAAACATGGGTCTTAACAGGGTGAACATTTTTTAGTCTGCTTATTATTTTTGTGTACTATTTGGCCTTTTTTATTTTTTCACTGATACATATGTACATATGTATACATGTTTATACGTTTCTATGTATATTATATATAAAATAAAATGAAAGCGTTCGGATAAGATAGTCAGAGTGTAGAGAATTAAACTGGATGTCCACAACGAGTAGGAATCCTTATTTTTACATTTTCGTTAAATCCTATCAATATTGGAATGTATGGACTGTGGAAAATACTTTCGTCATAAAAGTGGTGGGCGGACGCCTCAAGGGTACCACAAGTCTCAAAATGTCGAAAGCCTTTTATCAAAGTCGATAAACAGTAGATGTAGCGGAGACCTATATTCAACGCATTGCTCTATTATGATCCATAAGGTATTTATGTAGTCGATGCAGGACTATCCGGCGCGAAAGCCTGCCTGTTCGACGTCGAGTGTTGAATTTAAATGCTCTTTAATACGTTCCGATATTATTTTAGCTAAGGCCGGGAGAACGCATATACCTCTCTAGTTCCCACAATCCATAAATTCCCCTTTTTTGGAAGCTTAATGATAATTTTTCGGAAGGTTGATGATCATAAATGATAGAATAGGGTGAAAGCCCTTATTAAGGTAGAATAGGTGGCTGCATTGATTGATTATAAATTTCAGGATGGTTAACGATGACTTTTCTGACAGGTCTCAGCAGATCGGCCTTTAGTATAGGTGGATTGGGCTTGAGAGATATCCCTTGGATTTATTTGCAAATCTATTACACTTTCAAATGTCTTGAGTAGGAACGAGGTAAAGCTAATCGGCCTAAAGTCTTTTGGGCTGGTATGTGAAGGCTTACCAGCTTTGGCTATGAAAATGATTTTGACTTCTCTCCAGCCTCGAGAAATATATGACCAATTAAGATACTCCGTAAAATCTGCGCTAGCCGTTGACTGCTGTACTCCTTGTGCCTTAGTACCATCATGGGAACAATACCGTTAAGGTCAGGTGTTTGAAAGGGTCAAAGGAGTCAATTGCCCCGTTGATCTTCTTTTCATCTACAATCTGGTTCTCCAGGAAATGGCTTGTGTTGGCTGTTTTGTCATGGGGGCTTACTGCAGTGTCAGATGTTAGGATTTCGCACAGTGTGTCCTGAATAAGTGTTCCAGGGTCTCGGAGTATGATTCTGTCCAAAATTCATCTGGTTTTTTTATGAAGCCTGGGACGGTGGGTACCTTTAATAGGGTTTTTCGGAATCTGGTTGGGTATTTTGTGAGCTGGGTTACTCCAGGAGGCCCTTTTAACGTACCTACGTATATTGTCTCTTTCTTGAGAATACCTTTGATTTCCCTGTAGGGGTTCCAGTCAGCGGGATCTTTTGTGCGCTTGTGCACGTAGTTTAACTTCCAACCATACAGGGTTGGGTTTCTTTTTGCTCGTAACAGTAGGACAGGATCTAACAAAAGCTGAGTGTAAGTGTTTTCACCTCGCGGTCAATCTCACAGTGCGTGGTTAAGGTGTGAAATTGAGGATTCCTTCTTTTGGGGTTGCGATATCGCCTTTGTAGTTTAAGGTCTTCGGATCAAGCAGATCATTCTAGGAAAGCTATGAAAGCATTCTATGAACCCCTTTTGCAGTTTGATACATTTTGATGATATCGGAGATCCCGTGTATCGTTATCCGATATCGAGTAGCTTTCGCCTTTTAAGGAGATTCGCATGTAAACATGTAAGAATGTACTAAGTCTAAATATGTCCATTTTATATTATAGATACACGTACTTCCCGTGGTATACAAATGGATTTTTCTTCTTCAATGACACGTGATGGTTGTTGCCCCCAAACAGTCAAAAGACTAACGAACTCTGCAAGATGAAAAGGCGCATTTTCGTCACATATTTTCGTCAACAACTAGGCAAACAATAAATCATTTAAGTCGCCCTAAAGTGACCTTTAACAAATTGCTAAAATTTTAGTCACCTTCTATAGCGTTACAGCAAGTCAACCATCCAGGGGTAGGCTCTATCCAAATCAAAGCTAAACTACGCAGTGTACCCTCTTATTCTTCCACAACAATACGAATCCATTAGGAAACCGAAATTTATATGTATACTCACTCAGAATTAACTTAAATTGGTTCAACGAGTTCAAATTTGTTGTCGTTTAGTTGTAGTTTTGCTCTTCCCTCTCGGTGGCATCAACAAGTTCTCAGTTGTTGTGGTCGCTCGTCGCTATCAACGTTAGGCATATAACCAAGTACCACACGAGTCTACAGATACAATTCATTATGAAGAAGCGACATCAATACGAATTTTTATTTTTTTTTTAAATGGACAATCATCAACTGTGAGAGGGATATGAAAGCATCTGCCATATATTTTCTGTAAAAAATTGAGCAGTGATTTCTTTTTCAGTATGGAATACGCGCGCGTCCAAAGAAGCCACGGGCCACGGTCTTTTTCGTATCTACTAGTAGTTATAGGAATTTGTACATCCCCTTCTAGATGATAGGCGTTGTTCCTTAGTGTTAGAGATATACATATATAGTGATAGTCATGAAAACACACAAGGGACTGCAATTGAATATCAATAAGATCAGTGATAGCGATTCGATGAGCACCGATCAGTGCATTTGCAAGCTCGGTGTGAATCGAAAGACTGGCCGTGTTCAGTGGTGTCCTGGTTTTACATGTTGTAAATTTTTAATCATTCTTCCAGTGGTCATGTTGCCTATTACATTGGTTTTGATCTTGCTGATGCGGATGGATGGTATGATGTATGCGCTGAACTTGCAGAAGACGATCGACAGCAGGCAGATGAGCGAGGATAATTATTTGCTGCAATCGGACTTGGATGAGGTTGAGCGTGTGTCACGGTGTATGTCACTGAAGTTTGGGCTTACGGAGGCCGAGGATATAGAGGACAGGGATCTAATGAAAGATTCCCGAACATCATTTATACCAAGGGAAACGGCGGCGATACCCAGAGAGTGTTTGGACCTCGGATTAGGGTCGTATTCGTATGCGGCGAGTCGATCAAAGAGGTCGTCGAACTATAGTTTTCACAATATCGCGAGACTTCATGTATCTGGAGGGCAGAGGAAGGCCGAAGGTGAAAAAGGCACAGAATCCTCGATGGGCTTACATTTCATATGGAAGGCGCAGGACTCTAAGGAGGATATTCGTCGAGCTCAAGCGGAAACAATGGTGAGGTATATGGATACCAGTGTAAATCCCTGCAATGACTTCTACAAGTACGCATGTGGCAATTGGGAGAAAATCAACCCCATCCCGAAGGATAAGGCCGGCTTTGATACATTCGAAATGTTGAGAGAGAATCTGGACGTTGTTTTGGAGCAGCTTCTTCAGGAATCTCCCGAGAAACCTGAAGTGGTTCAGTTAAGCAACAATTTCTACCATGACACCGAGGCTAAATCGGATATTGCCCCTCCCGGCAGAGAGGTCCTGAGTGAGGAGTTAAGATCAAGGCTGCTGCGAAAGCATATAATTAAACGAAGGAAGGCATTTGAAACTCTACTTGATAGGTACAAGCGTGGTGTGCTTAGCCTAGCTGAAAATCGGTCGGACCGTTTATTCCGACAAAAATCCGACAATTCTGAGGAAATCGATGCTGAGACGAAGGCCAAAATGCTCTATCAGTCCTGCATCAATAGTGACTTACTGGAAAAACGTGGCATAAGCCCTTTGCTTGATCTCATAAAATCTCTAGGAGGGTGGCCGGTGCTAGACAAAGATTGGTCAGCGGAGAGCTTTGATTGGTTGAATTTGACAGCGCAACTGCGGCTCTACAACAATGACATTTTGCTGGTGGAATGGGTGGGGCCGGATCTGAAGAATTCCAACGAGAACGTCATTCACTTCGATCAAACTAGTCTGGGGTTACCGACACGCGACTATTTCCTGGAGGACATTAACGAAAAGTACTTGAAGGCATACCAAGATTTCATGAGAACTGTGATGCATCTGCTGGGCGCTAGTCTAAGGGAAGCCGACAGGACTGCCGAAGAACTTATTGCTTTCGAGTCCCAGTTGGCTGCCATCACATCACCGGCGGAGGAAAGGGTGAACGTCACAAAGCTGTACAAAAAGATGAGTGTACACGACCTGAGTCAATCTGTGCCGGACATTGATTGGAAGCGGTATTTGGGCATCATCCAGGAACGTACCATTGATGAATCCGAGAATGTTGTTATCTTCGCATTGGACTTTATGAACGATTTGGTGAGTCTCCTCGCCGATACGGAACCGAGAATCATATCTAACTACCTCATGTGGCGCTTCGTTCGCCATCGCATCAACAACGTGGACGATCGTTTCGAGGAACCCAAGCAAAAGTTCTTCCACGCTCTCTTTGGACGCGAGGAAAGCCCGTCTCGATGGAAAGTGTGCATCGCGCAGGTGAATTCGAATATGGGCATGGCACTGGGCGCGATGTTTGTGCGAAAATATTTCGACGAGAACAGCAAGGAGGACACTCTACGGATGACGCACGAATTGCAACAGGCCTTCCGCGATATTCTCCAAACAACAGACTGGATTGATCTCACAACGAAACAGCTGGCCGAGGAGAAAGTCAATGCGATGTCTCTCAAAATTGGTTATCCCGACTACATTCTGGTGCCAGCCGAGCTGAACGAAAAGTACAAAGGCATCGACATCCATCCGGATAAGTATTTCGAGAACACTCTGAACGTTTTGCGACACACAGCACGCACGGAGCAGCAAAAGATGCAAGAACCAGTGAACAAAACGAATTGGCAGACTCCGCCGGCAATCGTGAATGCCTACTACAGCCGAAATAAGAATCAAATTATGTTCCCAGCGGGGATACTCCAGCCGCCGTTCTATCATCGGCACTTCCCGCGGTCACTTAACTTTGGCGGAATTGGTGTTGTCATAGGTCACGAGTTGACCCACGGTTTCGACGATAAGGGGCGTCTTTTCGACAGCAACGGCAGCATTCACAAATGGTGGACCGATTCGGCCATTCGGGGCTTTGACGAGAGGGCGCGGTGCCTTATCGCGCAGTATGGCAACTATACCGTCAGTGAAGTGGGTATCGCTTTGAACGGGGAGAGTACACAGGGAGAGAATATCGCAGATAATGGAGGCATAAGGCAGGCGTTCCACGCCTATCAGAACTGGCTGAGCAGGAGTACTCCTGCGGAGCGCGAGGGTGAGGCGTTGGCCGGATTAAATATGACCGGTTCGCAATTGTTTTTCCTGAACTTTGCTCAAGTATGGTGCGGGGCGATGAGGCCGGAGGCAACGCGCAATAAACTGAATACCGCCATTCATAGTCCGGGGAAGTTTCGTGTAATTGGAACGCTTTCGAATTCGAATGACTTCGCCAAGGAGTTTCAGTGCGAGAGAGGCTCGCCTATGAATCCGGCCCACAAGTGCGGTGTATGGTGAGGAATTGAGGGCAGTATATGGAATGAGATATGCGTCCTCGTTGTCGTCGTCGTCGGCGTCGTTGTCTCGTTTTATTGGAGTTAATTGAATCAATGCGTGGTGACGTCGGTAAGTGTTCACTTTCATTTTATGCAATTAATGTTGTTGTAGTGCAATTTACTTTTCTCATTTCTCATTTTTTTTTATTTTTTGTTTTTTTTTAATTTATTGAATGATGATGTGATGGTGATGATGATAAAGGGGTAACGTGCATTGTGTTTAAATTGGTTTGTTTCGCTTTTTTTTTTTCGTAAATAGGAGAAGGGGTTGACAAATATTTATAGAAGAAATGGTTGTTGATAGTACATTGGTGAGATTTTTAATTAATCGATATTTATGGGTGAATTGATTGTTTGTCATCAGTAAATGTTGGAGCGAACATCAAATTAATTTCGACAGCTGTCACAAATGGTGCGAGAAGCCATGGTGTCAATTGTGATTGATGGTGTAACGTTATTTAAATTATTGTTTTCTTCCGTAAAACGCATTTACTTGTCATTTTAAGAGGTTCATCGAATTTTGTAGTAGAGCAATGTTAACGACCAATACGCATAGAAGAGGGGATAATTCTCCCTCTAGAGCCTGTACTCATATCGTGTGATGCCAATCATCGTTTCCATTTCGCCGTAATTTGTGACGATAGTGTTGTTATACATTCGAAAATGTTTTCCCTTGACATGTGTGCCTTTTAATGTCTGTCAAACCGATGCCCTAATGCAGTAAATGCCACTTTGCACTGTTGCACCAGCTTAAAAGATATCATTTCGATGCTAGGGCCTTAATGTCAGCCTAGCTGTTAATAAAAGTAGAAATGTTTCGAATTGATACAGGGTTTTCTTTTAATAACCGGCAAGCTTCGAAGATTGAAAAAGATTGGAAGATTGGAAAATACGGAACGGACCTGAGGTGGACTATTGAGCGAGGGGTTTGAGGTTGAATCACCTGATCCTTATTGGTAGAGCATCATTGTTCATTCACTCGATGTGGTCGAGTCAAAGTCGTCGACGTGTTTTGGCTTTTAGGACTACATCCACATCTTGCTACAGTTCATAGAATTCTAAAACCTGGTATTGCGTGGGGAATAGTCCTTTGTCAAATCTCCTGTCTATGAATACTTATGAATAACAGAATACAGTTATCAGTTAATTCAATTTCCATTAGTGTGAACTAAGTATTGCGTGTGTTAAAAAAGAAAAAATAAATTTCCTTTTTATTGAATCTCGTAACATTTACCCAAACAATGCGTAAGGTTAGGTAAAGTCGCTGGGTCTCATCAAGAGAAGAAAGAATCCACCTCATCACACTTAGGTCCTTGTGGACACATTGTGATGGCAAATAGAGGATTCGTCACAGTTCCTGTACTAGTTTCCGTCCTTTGGCTTTGTCGCATCTTGGCCATAGGTTCCTTCATACATACATATGTATCACAGTTTGTAAGCGAATTCTGTTTGGACCACTTTCTTGTTAAATCATCCGCCAGTTCGTTTCTTCGAGTGTAACATTGTGATTTGCTTTGAGAGTATTGAGTTCTTCCCATCATAGTTTTACAAGTTTGCATTTGACGACTGTGAATGAGATGGTTGGTAGTTTGTCTTGGCACCCAAGTGTGCCCGTATCGCCCTCTTGATATGGATCTGATGGCGCTGGTAGTCCCCATGCATGCTAATCTTTGGACATAGTCAGTTCCCTGATGTACATGACCTTGTTTGCTGCGGCTCACATGCTAGAATGGGTCGGACTATAGCTGTGGATACTGGCTTATATAAAAGGCTGTAGATACCTTTTTGTTATGCTTTCTGACGTGTTCTCTTACCAAGTCAGTTTACGGTCGAGTATTCAGATCTAATATCTCGCCTTATCTTAGATTTGGAGTGGGTAATATTGTGTTGCGAACCAATAACTTTAAATTATTATTCGCGACTTGGGCGAACTAGCTTAGGCATGGTTTCAGTAGCAAAAAGCGCTTTAATGGTCATGGGACTGTCAATAAATATTGACATCATACTGGCTGCCTCTGTCACTGCCAGGACCACCGCATAGAAAACACTGCTGTTGTCAGGAAGTCTGATTGCTAAGCTGTGTATGTTTCTTAACTTTTCAGAACCATTAATGTTGTGCGTCTTATATAATCTGTTAAAAGTTGTGAAAGATTTTTTGGTGAACCTCGAACCCTTCGTTTCGTAATCCAAAGATCTTAACTTGCCTTTTATTGGTTTAATCATTATTGGATTCCCATTCTTCTTTACTTGGGAAAATGCAGGAAAATGGTTTTTAATGTTGAGGTATGGTGACGGGTAGTCACTGTTTACATTTTTACATACGAGTTTATTTAGAATCTGAATGTCCTTCGAGATTTGAGTAGCAGCTGTTTGATTAGCTAATCCTGAAGGCGTTATTGGTGACTGACTTCATGTATGTACAGGTCTCGTGGTGTTGGGCATGTTAAGAATTGTTTCTAGTTGTTCTCATCGCGCAGGTTGTGGTTTGTTATTGCCTTAAGATTTGTTGAATTGTCTTTAGCTAAGAATAAGTTTTCTCATTCAAATACCATGCTTTGCAAAAACCCTGTAAAAGACTAGAATCAGAGAGCACCCCCTACCATACAACTTCGACCGTCGAAGTTCCTCTTCGAAAAAAACTTCCTTCCTTCGCTAATCTTGATGAACCGGATGGCTTTAATGGATATTGGCACGATTTACCGAAGGAACTAAGGTTTTTTTCGAAGAGGAACTTCAACGGTGGAAGTTTTATGGTAGGAGGTGTTTTCTGCGCTCAGGGTAAGGTTCCAGTTGCCTTTACCTCCACAAAATGTGTAATATAGTCTACACCCAGCTACTCGAAGAGAATTTGGTACCATACTTAAGGCGGTACCGTCGATTTCGTGATGTCTTTCAAGAAGATAATGCAGTCACCTAGTTTCGCTTTAATATTTCTTTTGTTGAGCAGACACACATTGGTGAGAATTTGGTCAACGCTGAAATTTTTAAGTACATTTTTTACCGCTTTTAATATTTTTCAATGCTCCTTCGATGTCTAAAATTGCAGCAAGTGTGTGTTTATCATCCTTTATCAACTTTTAACGACATCGGTTTGGTTTGAGTGGTTTTCTGTGCCTTGTGGACCTTTCCACAGGTCCATTGTGATCCCAGGAGCACTTGGAGCTTATATTTGTACTTACGAACTCACCTAAATTGTGAAAAAGAAAATCTTCTAAGTGAGCCTTCCTTCTGAAAGCAAAAGCTGGATATTTATGTACAGAAAGGCTGAAGTATTTTTTTTTTCTTTCTTGACTGAGAAGGAATCCAATCAATTCTTCAGCAACTCGTCAGTTTTTCAATTGAGAATTGTTGGATTCTTTGGGAAGAAATTGTAGTTGATCTGTTGGTCATCCTTGATATTAGTTTAGTTTATGTTCTTTATTTCACAAAAAGTTTTTACATTTGTTTTTAAATTTTCTTTAGATAAATTATTAAAATAAAGCCCGTACAACAATGGTGAAAAAAAAAGTTGTCTGTTGGAAATTTATTTCTTTATATTTATTTACCTAATACCAAGATACGCAGTGCTGAAATAAATTCAAATTCACTAAAGTGTAATTATACACTAAACCCTCCACATACGCAAAGGATGCGTTTCAAAAAAACACAGCATATGTAGAATTCGCGTATGTAGAGTCTAGAGAAACAGAATGGATGCAAATTTAGGGATGCGTTCCAAGGATAGCAAATTTGGTGATAAATATTTTATATTAAGACTATCAGTGGATTTATTGATTTTCGACATCAATTTCTCTATGTTTTTGATTCTCAGTTGGTAAGCTTTTTCTTCTGAATCTAATTTATCCTCAATCGATTCCTGCTACCCTTCCAGGTCTATCAGTTTCTGGACGGATAGCTCATCATCGTGCGCTTTTAGGATCTTATTATTATCACTTAGCCCCAAGTTTTGAAAGCCATCCACCCCAATCTGTCTACCAAGTAAAGACAAGTTGTCTGCACTGCATTTAAGAGTAGGGCCCACAACAAACGAAAGAAAGTTCTAACAAATTTTGGCATGTACCATTTATGGCATTCTTCGCTTGTATATTTCTTCCTATATTTAAGAACCATCCTTCTGATAAAGCGGTGATTATCTTCCTCGGTTTTGGAAGCCCACAATCTTTAAAATTACTTTCAAGTTCCGACACCCGATACCGATAGTAAACGCACTTTTGTCGGATATTCTCTTCGCGAGCTTCTAGAGACTGGCTTGTTCTCATGGAACAGTGACCTAAAAAATTCCAAAGAAGTCTGTAGCGGTCAAATCGGGCGATCTTGTCGGCCATTCAAAATGAGACATTAGTCGACCCTGAAACGCATCTTCAACTCTTTCACCAAAATGCGCTGCAGAGACGAACATGTAATGGACAATTGCGTGGCACGTCGTCTGGTCGACGTTAACGGATCATCCGGCGAGCGGCTAAACGCCTTAGTGTTTACCCAATTGGCGTAGGACGGCCGGGAAATCTGTGCCGAAATTCACGTTGCGCCAAAATCACTGACAAATTATTTCGTAAAAATAATAGTCACGAGTATTTCACGATCTTGAGGTGTATAGCGTTCCATGGCGTGTCGACGTGCAATCTGCATCCGTTTAGTTCAAAAATATCAAAACAAAACTGATAGTTACCGCATTTGCAAAAGTTATAGTATCTTCCAATAGAATGATACATTTTGGGCCACCTTTTATATAGTACAATCATACCTGTTAAACACCAGATCGTATCTCAAAATATTCAGACATTAAGCTTATAAATTAGAGATTTTCTCGCAACCGTATCAAAAGCCGATTTAAAATTTACAAAAAATGCGTAAGCTTTATTTCTTTTACCAAACTTAAGAGGAACGATTGCTGCCAAATTACTTATACTTACATATATCCTATCTACCGTCGAATATTGCTTTCGGAAACCCGCTTGGTACTCCATCAAGGCATTATTGCTTTCAGTCCATGTGTATAGTCTTTCATTTAAAATTCCCATTAAAAGTTTGGCTATACAATTCATAAAAGATATGCCTCGGTAATTGCAGAGTTGGTTAACATTTCTCTTCTTATATTATGTGTAAAGAAAGGACAATCGTCCTGATAAATGTGCCATCTAGTATCCTATTATAAATGACTACCACTTGTTAAAAAATTGATTTGTGGCATTTATTAGAAGTAGGTACATAGGGAACTCTATCCTCTCCACGAGCTTTATTCGGCTTTACTTTTTAAAATTACTTTCACTTTCATTACGTATTGTAATCGGTTCGTCTAGTTTTACATCTTCGTTTAGTGTAGGTGCATACTGAATATTTTGGGCTACTTGCGGTGGATTTGGCAGTACGTTGAAATAAGTTCTAAAATCAGCAGAGGAAATTCCAAACTTTTTTGGTACCTTTGGTTCCCTATCTCTTTCTTGATCAATGTTGATCATTTTCTTTTTGTGAACCTTTCCATATAGATTGATTTTTTTTTGTATCATTAACTGTAAAATTTGAAAATAACTTTATTCGTAAATGACTTATGTACTTACTTAACGGGCTCCCGACCCGTGAAGAGTCTCTGCCTGAGACACGACAGCCTTTCAATTATTTTTATCTCGGACACGCTGTTCCCGTTGTTTAGACCAAGGGCTCTGGCATCCACGATAGCTTGATCCTTAAAACGAAGGTTCGGTCTTCCTTGTCGTCTCGAACTTGGAGGCTGTGATACGAAGATCCTCTTTGCTGGGGCATTATTGTCCATTCGCTCGATGTGGCAGAGCCAGTGTATTTTTTGTTTTTTGGACAACATCCAACTCTTGGTACAGCTCATAGAGTTCGCGGTTGTATCTTCTCCTCCATTCGTCCTCCTCGCATACGGAATCGAATATTCGACGAAGAATTTGTCTCTCGAATGTTTTCAAAATCTGATCTGCTTTTCTGCTGCATACTCGGCTCCATATAGCAGAAATGGTAGGATCAAAGTTTTGTAGAGTGTGCAATTCGTCTAACGAGTTAGGAGTTTTGAAACCAATTGTTTCACCAAACCGAAATAGCAGCTGTTTCCTAGGGAACTCCGTAACCACTGCGAAGTTACTGTTGCCAACAGTGACGTTTTGTCCTAAACATGCAAGTTTATTGCTGTCCAATAACGCATATTTAGCTTACTGGCAAAGTCATTTAACCAAAAATTAGTTTTATCGCTGAAGATGATTTTTCTATGAAATTCAAGATTTTCTTCAAACTTCTGCAGAGCCCAATCGGAGAAGTTTCGGCGCTTCAAATGATCAAGAGGCTTCAGTTCTTGAGTTAATTTGATCTTGTAAGGGTAGGCCAAGATCTTTACGCAAACTTTGCCACAATGTGAATTGATAGATTCCCAATTCCTGTGAACGGCGTGGAACCGACTGATTTGGCTCATTTTGAACTGAAGCTCTTACGACTGCGATATTTCCGGTACTTCGACCGGTGAGTTGATTCACTGGCACAGGAATATTTAATAGTCAATATGCTGACTCGCATTTATCCACTATAGCCCACGTACATATCTTTTTTGTCTGGTGGGACTATTATTACCACCGAGAATTGGAGGAAGAGTTCTTAAAGTTGCGACCACCAACTCAGAAATTCGGTAGTAATTTTTAATAATTTTCAAACGTTGCTTGTTCGTGAACTTCACCATGATAAAAATGTTAACCTTGAATGACGTTTTGACATTATCAGATCATAAAATAAAGTTTAAGGTTGCATTGGTATTAAAATACAAAATTGTTATGTCCCTATTGAAAAGCCGTTGGTTTTGTTCTCATTTACTTCACTGCCAACTCTTTTCGCCTGTTCTTCAATTGCCGTAAAAGCCACTAAGATGCAGCACTGGGAGCGACCGATGATGTCGATGTCGATAATAATTGATAATAATTTGGTGCATCCACACCCTACCAAAGCAGCACCACCGTGTTTGAAAAGCTTCGCTGGTAGACCATCAGAGCCGGCGGTCTTGTTGTTTTTCAGTTTTTTTGATACCTGAGCCAACCTTTTCAAAACAGGGAGGGTAATGGTTTCTTCATTGACTGGATGTGGGTTCTCTTGTCTCCGGATGTTATTCCTATCGCGTGACTCTTCGATATCTTTGAACTGGGACACTGCATGGGCCTTTTTCTTTTTACGCAGGATTTTCTTCTCCGACCTTCTTCTGGCTCTATACCTTTCTCTCGCTGCCCTTGTTTTGCGCTGCAGCGCTTGTATGTGTCCATTTTCTGTCTTCTTTGTTTTGTAATTTAAAACTATTAAATTCTTATCGATGCAAATGTCCTGAAATTCCAGAAATTTGGCGGATGACTTTGCCCTTTGGTGTCGAAAATCTATTCTTCTGTTTCTTATTGTGATTCACACAACCTGATATTAATATCTCCCATTATTATAGGATTCACCACATTATTATCAGGAAATATCAGGGTCTCATAGAGTTGAACTCATCCTTGATATGTTCATACAAATATGTTTAACCTTTGAAAATGTTTTAGAAATTTACATCACAATAACATTACCCCAAATAATTTTCTATTTAAAATAACAAAATATTAATTTTATTTTATTTTCTTTCTTTTACCAGATTGCTCAACCCCTCCGTTTAATTAGCTAAACATCTGCACCATGACGGGATATATCGCCAGTTTTAGTTCATAAAAATAAAAAAAAAACCTAATCATTGTTGTGATATTCAATTTCTTAATATAATTGCAAGACATCAGCAAGCAGTGTAATTTAGTGTATATTTTATATATTTTTTTTTTATTGTTAAGACTTTTTTTTAAATAACAACTTTGAGAAGCTGTTCAAAATAGAACATATAATTAAATGTAATTCGAATACAGACGAAAAATTGTACGCTTTTCTATTGTTCCAGCACATTGTAGGCTTAAAAAAGAAAATAAATAAGAAACGTAATAATAAATGAAAGATACTGGAAAAGGGAACTGCCAGTTTTAGTTGTGTATAATTACGTTTAACTTTTAGATTTGGTCGAGAATAGACATTCGCACTATAGGAAGGGTATCATACATAAGATGTTGTGAAAATGAAGACCTCAATAGATCTCAACCCTCTGTGTATCTCACCTAAAAAACAAACGGGATAAAACAATTGGAGAGCAACATCTTAAAATGGTGGACAGATACATCTGTACGCCTGAGAAAACAAATTTTGAGATCAAACTTTTTGATGACAAAGATTTCAGTTTCTCGTCCAGCATTGTCGGTATTGTTGGAGTATTGAAGCCAATTCTAGTTATCAGTGTTGATCATGGGTTGGTGAATCTGTAGCCAGTCCATATCATCGGGTAGATGGTGAAATAAAAGTTACAAACTTAGGCATTCATGCATCCCAACTTTGAAGCATCAGGCTTCATCGATTATCGCCACAGAGGAGAAAGATGACGATGCCAAAGACAGCTTTTATGAGCTCCTGGACAAGACTGACTAGCAGTGTCCTAGCTATGATGTTAAAATTGTCCTGTGGGATTTTAACACAAAGCTAGGAAGGGAGCGTTTGGCAGTACTGTCGAAAGCACAGACATGCAACCACCTCCGATAACGATTTTAGGCTAATCGACATTGCAGTGGTGTAAAATCTTATTTTACCTAGTATCAGGTTTCAAAATCTTAGTATTCAAAAAGGTATATGGACATCTCTTGATAAGTCAAACGTAAATCAGATTGAACACATTGGAATCGACGCAAGATACTCTTCCAGTATGATGGATGTCCGAACGTTCCGAGCACCAAACATCGACTCGGCACACTAATGTTGTAGCCAAGGTACAGTTGCGTATATCTAGACAAGGAAATACTCACCCTTATTACGACTGGCGTTTTAGTTCATCGACTCTTGTCGTTTTTTGAGTCGTGGCGGTTTACTGGCGTTTTAGTGTCGGAATTATGAAAGCGAAACGCCTTGAGCGTCGTTTTACTTATGTTCCACATACGTTCCACAGAAAAAACTGAATGATTGACTTATATTTTGCTATATGAAGTTGCTGCTTACATTGTTTTTTATTTCCCTGAGTGCATACGTAAAATAATTGTCGGTTTTTGTGCAAAATAAAATTAGAAAAAAAAAAACAATGGACAGCATTTCAGCGCTATGGCGGCCAGAAGACATCACAGTAAGGTTCAGGTCCTATGAATGCAGATTCTGAGCCAGCCCTAGCTAGTTCATCTGCTGATTCGTTGTCCGCAATTACTTGATGACCAGGGACTTATCCGAGTTTCACACTCTTATGTCTGACAGTAGATTGTATTATATCGAAGGAGGTTAGTTTTCAGGAAGTATGGTTAAACTGATTGGCTCAATAACAGGGCAACTTTAAGTAATTTAGTTACCTCAGATTACTTAAACCGCCTGTATAGAGTATTCCTAAATGTATACAAAAAAGAATTAAGGAAAGCCGAACGTAATTGTTGGAGCCTTTTCTGTGACAAAATAGAAGAAGCCTCTTAGGCTGCAATTTTTAGGTGGCGCTACAGTTCGGAGTGAAGCTGGGCCTCAACTAACAAGCCTTTCCAGTTAGCTCGGTCCGTAGCTAACTGCTTCCAGTTGCGCACTCCAAGCTTAGGCTGCAATACTAATTAAAATTCTCTTCTCAAATCCAATAACACCCAGCATCCTTAAGAAAACTGATGGGTTTTGGACGACTTTCAGCAACGATTTGGTATATTTACCGCTTGACACTCATTTCACAGGTAGTTCCCAAATGGTTAGCAACATGGTTTCCAACAGACCATCTGCACGTATAACCATCACCTCAAACTTGATTACATAGAACAAACTCCATTGGGCACTTCATAAGCTTTAAATCATATAAATCCGCGGTATATGGCGACATAATAGCTGCCGAGTTCCAGAAGTCATCGGAAATAAACTTGCCGGTATTTGAGACAATTTAAGAACTAGTTTAAAGTTGTCTTTATACCCAAGGCGGGTCAATGTTCTCATACTACTCCAAAATATTTCAGACTTATTATCATCTTTTCTTTTAAAAACCTTAATACGATTGATTGATACCCAATTACGCTGCTGCAAAGGCAAACCAGTGAAAACGGCATTTCACTCACCAGTGCGTAATATATCGAATATTCCCTGTTTCATAAGGAGTACCAGATGGTAGCCTTCATAAATATCGAGGCGCTTTTAACAATGGTAATACATCAGCGGTAGGAGATGCTCTAGGTCAACAGCTCAATTTGGGATATGATTAATCTATTTTGTAATCAACTCCAAGCTGGGTGGGATGTCTACTAGACGTTATGTCACTAGATACACTTCTTTGGAAGTTGGTGGTCAATGAATTATTCACAATCCTGGAGTGCGAGGGATGCACGGCGGTTGCTCATGTGGATGACGTTCCTTTAGCTGTTTCAGGAAGCACCTAAATTCTCAAAAAGAACTTCTACAAAACGCTTTAAAAAATTGGTTTGGGCATAAACCCCCACAAAACTGTGCTAATACTCTTCCGAAGGACATTCCGTTGGTTGACCCTCCTATTTAAATTTCTCCGACAAAGCAGAATATTTGGGTCTTTCCTGGATAGGAAACTAAGCTGGAAACCTAACATTCAAGAAAGTGTCAAGAAAGCTTCAGTAACACTTTTCTCGCAAAAAAGCTATTGGAAATAGATGGGGTCTCCTCTTTAACCAGCGTCACGCTCAGTCCACTCTTAGCTCTGATCCTCTCAAAGTTCGATCGCATCCACCCAGCAGTAGCACTGTGAGATGCGAGCCACAGCCTAGGTCTGGTGCTATAGTCGGAATTTCAAGAGAGGCACAAAGCGCGATAACAAGTTTCCCGATTGGAGGGTGACAGCTATAGTATGGGAGCCGTTCGCCGGTGGCCACCACGAGGTGGTAGTGAGTTTTCTTGAAGGGTTTTCTGCGGAGATCTTTCAGTGAGTTTGCCCTATAGGTACGCTATCCGCTTTTCAAATGAATGCTCTATTGGTATGAAAGAATTTTGTAAATTCTAAATTACATTAGGGCAACATGACATAACTTTCCTTCTACAGACTTTTACCAATGCACATTTTGCGCCCACTCGCATTGCACTCATGTCGACAAGCTTAACTGACACATCGACTAAAGACCCCCTTAGTTCGAACTACAACAAGATCCATGTTATATCGCACTCATCTATAAATAACAAAATGAACATTTAAAACTATGCTGAGGATAAAAAGAAAAGTTTTCAAACTCACTAAAGCTATTACCAGTTACTAGTGTGCTCAGAAACTTTTCGCTTCCCCCTGTTCCAGTGTGGACCTGCTGCTCTTCGTGTACCCAAACATGTCTCTGCCAGATTGCAACCATAAAATGCAGAAAATTTCCAACAAGTAAGTAAAAAAAAAAAAAAAAAGAAAAAACCCTAAAGTTGGATATTCGTCGAGAAAGTATCTACCGAAAGTAACTCTGCCCTCCAAGTTGTACTCGAAACTCGTTGATTTATTGTCAAAGTTTCGCACAGTGAGCAGTTGAAAAGTTTTATTTAAAGATGGTGTAGAAGTTTGCCCGATGTGATAAGTGCCTGCTACATGTGACTGTGGGATTCGCGATAAAGACTATAATTGAAATTAAACGCAATGTCTTTTGCGAACAAAGCAGATACTCGTACATACATAGCCCCTGAGTGGAGTAGTAGGCATTAAAGTGAACAATGCGAAAAGTTTCAATGCCCCATTATGTGGCTAATTAATTGCTTCACTTGGGAGCTTGTTTTACCGGAACCCTCCTAAATGAGCTGCTGAGTCAATTGAGAGGCTTCCTGGATTCAACCATTCAGCCATTCAGCATCCACCATTCAGCAATGGGTGGATTTGGGGAAATGATGTTCATGTTTTTTTTTTTTTTTTAAATTGCCTTGATATCTTTTTAGATGAATGTCATGGATGCGCGCATCGTAATCCAAGAACAAGAAGTCAATCAGAGCATCTTGATTTAATTTGTCAGATTTGTGTCAGGGTGTTTCGTCGCGCTGCTATTGCTGTGGAAGGCGAATTGCTGAATGGATGACTGCGATGAAGTCTATGACATTCGTTTCTTGTTATGAGAAAAATTTTTTTTTTGTTTTTTAATTTTCAATGAGCTTATGTCACAGAAGTAAAATGAGAAATATTCCACTTAATTGAGTTTACAACAAAGTTTATGGGAAATTTTAAGACTAGGGTGGACAAAGTACGACAAGGTTGCCAAAGCCAGGAGAGACAGTAAGTCAACTTTGAGAGAGACAAAGGGAAAAGTTGTATGAGTTTTAGTTTTTTTTTTTATTTTAAAATCTAAAGAAAAGTTTTCTTAGGGAAAGTAAATAATTGAGTTTGAAGGAAAGCCTGACCAATTCTGTAGAAATTTTCGATGGAAAATTTGCAGAATTTCTAAGAAATTTTTTTTTTAGACATATACATAGCTGCAGAGAATGCTGTAGGCGGAGGAACTGTTAACAGCCGATTTAAAGGCCAAGAAGTTTAGGCCAGACTGTTGCATGTAAGAGGATTGTAAATTTAGTTTTTTGAATGTAGGGGAGATCCTAACCACAGAAGGCGTTTGCCCACTTAGTTGATGAGTTGGCGGGTTTGGTTTTTGCTGTGGGACGGTAGTCGAATTTACGTGGTAGAGCACTGGAAGCATAAATGCCGAAGGTTGTAATAGCTTTTTGCTATTTCAATTTATTAAATTTGGTTTTGCTTCTAAATATAAACATTTAATTGATACATGTAAAGTGTGGCCATCTGTTGGTTCGTTTTGAATCACATGTTATTTTGACACTGACAGCTCTTATGGGTTTAACATATTGACAGAAACTCAGAATTATATTCTCGTGGAACGAAATGGATCGATTCACGGTTGAACAATGTTGAGAGATATTTCAAAGATACTTCCGAAGTGAATGCTGTGT
Organism: Xylota sylvarum; assembly: GCA_905220385.1. Lineage (NCBI taxonomy): Eukaryota > Metazoa > Arthropoda > Insecta > Diptera > Syrphidae > Xylota > Xylota sylvarum. The sequence goes on along the minus strand of LR999958.1, from coordinate 61,689,277 downwards.
AGCCGAAACAGTGCGAATTTTGCAAGATGGGGCAACGTGCCACACATGCCGTCCAACAATGATTTATTGCAGACTAAGTTCAATAATCTTGTAATCAGTCGTTTTGGTGATGTTGCTTGGCCGGCACAGAGGTGCGGCTTGACGCCGTTGAAATATTTTTGTGGGGCGCCATTAAAGATCGATGCTATGCGAACAATCAAGAGACGATTTAGGCCTTCAAAGAAATCAACAGATGGTGCGCACTTAACATACACACATGTAATTACTTACATACATAAGATTTCTTGAACTTTGCCTTCTGCGTGCCTAAAGCACATACATATATACAAAGTCGTTGGACAGTCCCTGTATGAGAGTGCTACAAGAAGAATCTCTGCCTCATAAGGGCGACCATTGAACAACGGCTTACAATAGCTGTTGCTCTCCAATTCGGGAACTTGCTACAGTACTCTGTGCCTGTTAGTTCTCCCCGACTGACTTATTACAGCAATATGAGGATCGACTAAAGTGACCAACATAAATTAAATTTCGTTATCAAATATCGAATCCCAGGTAGAACAGATTACGATTACTGCCTGGGTGGGAAACTTTACCTTGTAAATAATAAAACAAACTTAGAGATGTCACATATTCTGGTACTACTGTGGAGCAACCAGTCGTATCACCATCTCGAGAAGCTACAGTCCTAAACCACTTGGACGATGGCGATATGATTTCAAACTTTTATGAGCAGTCCGAAGCAGTAAATTCTCGAATCCGCATCGGACCTCCCAGCAAAACCGAAATCTCAGCAGCAATAAATTCTCTTAAGAAAAACAAGGCGGTGGATCTTAATGGCATCCCTGCCGAACTATTTCAAGCGGCGCCAAATATTTTTTATCAACCAATCTGCTACACCCGCTCATACAGAAAGCGTGGGAAAGCAAACAATTAATGATCATCAAGCTTCCGAAAATGGAAAATTTGGTAGATTGTAGGTACTGGAGAGTTATATGCGTTCTCCCTGTCGTAGCTAAAATTATAGCTAAAATAATATTGGAATGTATTAAAGTCACTCGACATCGAATAGGCAGGATTTTGCGCCGGATCGTCCTGCATCGACCATTCAAACACCTTACGGATCATAATAGAGCAATGCGTTGAATATGGGTGTCCGGTACATCTAGTGTTTATAGACTTCGAGAAGGCTTTCGACAGCTTGAATAAGGATGCTATTTCGTTGGCCTTGCGCAAGGGAGGTATTCCAGAAAAACTCAAAGCTATTATTAGGGCTACATACGATAAGTGGCATATTTTACATATTGGTAAGATATCTGAGGATTTTGAAGCTTAAACCACTATTGTTCTTGGTGGTTATCAGTGATGTACTTCGTGCAATATTAACGGAAGGTAACTACAGAATTCGCTAGACAATGACATCTTACCTTAAATACCTTGACTAAGCTGACGATGTTTGTCTTTTTTTACATCGGATAATGGATCTACATCTGATGGCCCACAATCTAGAAGCTGAGGCAAACAAAGAGGGACTTACAATAAGCACAGCCAAAAGGAAATCCCTGAGCACTTCTAAGACCAGCGCTCAACTCAACATTGCCGGACAGGTAGTCGTGGAAGTGAACGACTTTTTATATCTAGGAAGTGTGGTCTTGGCTAACCGTGGTGGCACCGAAGTGGATGTGCGCAGAAGAATCGGGAAAGCTAAAGCTGCGTTCGGAATTCTATTCCAAATCTGGAGAAGCAATGTCATCAGCTTAAGGACCAAGCTGCGACTGTGGAATCAGTACTGCTTTATGGGAACACTACTTGGAAGGTAGACACCACTACCACACGCAAGCTGCAAACCGTCTTAAATGAATGTAAAAAGAATCATCTTGAGGGTGGCCAAATCGTATCTTGAACGAACAACTTTATCGGAGAACAAGCCAAAAATCTGTAGACATAACTATACGGAGGAGAGTGTGGAAGTGGATCGGACAGCTTAATTGAAAATACGCGTGCAGTGGAATCCACTCACTTAAGCAGGCAGAACAGCTGCAGCGGGACGCCCTAGGCAAACATGGCGCACAACAGTTGAGGAGGTACCGAGCTATCTGAGAATGACCTGGAGGCAGCTCAAACGCGTTGCAGAAATCCGAACAAGATGACGCGCAAGCGTTGTTGACGCCCTATGGCCCCGAGGGGTTATATGACTTAACTGTGATATGTTCTCATAACTCAAAGGCAAGTTTAAGCGTGTCAATGGTCTCATAGCTTAAGGCAGTTTTAAGCGTGTCTAAGTTCTCATAGTTCAGAGCCAAGTTTAAGTGTGTTTATGACTTCAAAGGTCAGAAGCAAGTTTAAAGGTGTTTATGACCACATAAATCAGAGGCAAGTTAAAGCGTTTTTATGGGATTTTAGCTTAAAGGCAAGTTTAAGCGTGTCGATAGCTTAAAGCTAATTTAAAGGTTTTATGTCTTCATAGGTTAAAGGCAAATTTAAGCGTTTTTATGACCTCGTAGCTCAGAGAGAAGTTAAAACATTTTTATGCTCCATAGCTCAGAGGCAAGTTTAAGCGTTTTGATGGCCTTACAGCTGAATGGCAAGGTTAAGTGTGTTTATGACCGCCTAGCTCTAGGCAAGTTTTAGCGTTTTTATGGGATCCTATCTTAAGGACAAATTTAAGCAAGTCGATAACCCAAAATCAAATTTGAAGCGTCTTTATGACCTCGAAGCTCAGAGGCAAATTGAAACATTTTTATGGGATCCTAGCTGAAAGGCAAGGTTACAACTATAAGTTCGAACGCCTGGGAATGTTACATGAGAAAGGCTCAATACCATAAGGTAGGTAAGCTAAGGGTAAGAGTGCTACCAGCTACCAGCTTAATCAGATCAAATTCGTCAAGGGTGCGTCTGGTCGCGGTAACTCTTGTACAGAGGAATTAAGGTTCCACGACCTTCCTGAAATGCTGGTATGCTGGCCCCAGCGATTCTGAAACTACGTCTGGTAGACATAGAGAACATAAACCAAGAACAATTGATTACTTGTGGAGAAATTAAAGGAACAAGGTAAGTAAGTCAATCTACAAATGTAGTAAGTAATTGCCAAGGTGCCTAGAAATTTTGTCTGGAAACGACCAAGGATATCTTCATCCACTTTCGATAAAGTCCATGCTTCAGCGCCATAAACTAGGACTGAGATGATCAAGGTTTTATACAGAATTTCCTTAGTTGTTCGGGATAGGGCCTTACTACTCAATTGCCTTCTCAGCCCAAAGAAACAGCGATTAACAAGAGTTATTCTTCGCTTTATTTCTGCTGAGATATTGTTGTCAGAATTGATAGCAGAGTAAAGGTATATAATATCCTTTACTACCTCAAAGTTAGCAGCATTACGGCTTAGGGAATCCTTACAACTGGCTCATGGAATTATGTTCCAGCAAGCATCCTAAACGGCCATAATACTATTCCTAGTAATTCAGACTACATTGTCTCCTATAAAACCAGGATTCCTTTGCAGAAGTGCTTGGGAATTGGGAGCAATTTTAAACGAATCTGCAACAGAGATTTATACAAACGGATCCAAGACAGCGACTGGAACAGGTGCGGGAGTTTACTCCAGTGCACTGAAAATCGATTAACTTGATAGAGTGCAGCGCTATTGTTTTCTATGAGACATAGCTATTCAAGCTGCTATAAACGCCTTGGAATCGCCAATAATTCGATCCAAGTTGGTAAAGCAATGCCGCGGATCTCCTAACGAGATCGCTGTGCTGGGTTCCAGGCTACAGGAATATTCCAGGCAATTGAAAACCGGACGAACCTCCCTTATAATAGGGGGAACCGTCAGGACCTATTAAATCGATAAAGTTCTAATTAGATAGCAGCCATTAGAATAGCAAACAGTTGGTAGAATAATATCAGCACATGCCTCAAATCTAAGAAAGATACTTAGTTGGCGCACTCATAAAGCACTGTCTGGTAGGCAGACAAGCCGGAAGGGATGGTGGACTATAACTCTTTAGGAGCTGTAGGGACCAAGAAGAGAAGGAAACCATGGCATATCTTCTGTGTACCTGTCCTGACCTATCGGTTTTGAGAAGGAAAACCCTAGGCGAGTACTTTTTCGAAGATCTTAATGACCTAGCTAGACTAGACTTAAGCAAACTAAAAAGCTTCGTCACTTGTAAAACTGCCTAAATGGCGAACCATACTTCTTCGGCATACATTATGTTCACACCGAAACTGGTTCCCCTCCTCCAAAACCATTTGAGAAGTTTCTGCGTAGGTCTCCCGTGCTGGTAATGCGGGTTTTCCATAGTGGTATCACAATGGACTTTCTTTGGTCTCAGCTGAACGGGGACAACAACTTACCCAACTAACCTCAAAGTTATAGACACAACTCGCATAGCATGATTTGCCAACCAACCTCACAAAGTAATACCTAACGGCTGTCCCGGGGGTTTGAAGTGTGTGTGCGGGGTTAAGTACTAAGACTAGGTATATGAATCGTACATAGCACGGACTATTGGCATCTGAGGAATATTCTTAACCTCCATGGTTTAACCAGAAAAAAAGACAGAATGAACGATGATAACCAACATTTACATCCACGCGCAAAGAAATAAGGTTTAGAAAGCGATTTCTATCTTTCTTTTCTGTAATCCAAAGCAGCGGAATATGACGTGGTAAGGAGTAAGAGGCACCTCTGCCTACTAGTGCATACTAGTTGGTCCTGAAATCTGTTTGAAGCAGCACCCACTCATAATAGCACAATGAGAGGTGCTGAAATGTTAAGGACTGAAGTTATGCGAAAAAACTCATCACTATTTATCAAGATCAACCACGCAATGGATCTTCAAGGCCTGTCAAACAAAGTTGCATGGATAGGTATACTAACTCAATTTCAAGAGCATTCCACAAACTTCGAAGAAAAACCAGCCTCCAATTTGCATGACAAATAGCAACGACTAAAGAACAACTCCGGCTTCAATTAAATTCCATTTGGGCACTCAAGGTCTCGCGTTTGAAATATCTCTGCACTTGATTCAGTCCTGTGGTGCATCATAAAATGCATATTTTATTGCAGTTGACTTAATGGCTATTTACGGTCACAGTAGTGGATCGACTCTGATAAATTAATCCGCGCAACACATATCAATGGGACCACTTCTTTCTTCTCAGATTCCGGCTAGAATAGTGCAAGTATTTAAAACGGTTGCAGCTTGCTAATGCAAATAGCGTTAGCACGGATAAACGGCCCCCCTGTCAGTCCGACAAGAAAATCTATTTGAGAACATTTAACGTTTCAATTTAAATGTGCACTGGTTAGGTGCTAATGCGACTGGGGTGGACCCCCTGCGGTCTCCGACCTCAAACGGAAAGCGCTGAAATGTTATTCAAATTTACGCATTAATAATCGCTTCATTTGGATTTTAATTGGTAGCAAATTGTTGAAACTTGTAGAACAGCGTTACATAATTTATTGGTCAGAGCTTGGTCAGGTCTGTTGTGCGCTAATAGTGTTTGCATTGGGAAATGAGAAGCAGTTGCATGCAATGGTGTGTTCTTGGTTGGGTGATTCAGTCTAACCACAAATGGCCCATTACGATAATTGCAATGGAAATCGTTAATTGAATGTATAGATGTGAAGTTTAGTTGCTTTGATTGTTTTTTGGTTGAAAATGAGTAATATGATTTTTAACAAGAATTTGAAAATAAAAAAAAAATGGGGTCAACATAACAACATCTGTGTCCATCTAGGAGAAAGAGGGAGACTAGATTCCTAGTTACGTTACACAGTAGGCAATATAGCCATTCCGGGATCTCTGTTCATCAATTTTGTACTCCTTTGAAAGTCCCAGCCCTGGTAAGAGAACAAATAAAATGTACTAGTAAAGTTGTTTCTAGCGTATTTTCAGAACGGCTTTGTTGATTTTAAGAATATCATTCTGGTATGTGTTGAGGATACTTAGTTTCTGTTCCATAAAGGCCAGGGTGTAGGAAAAGAGCGGTTTGATCACCTGGAGACCGCAATGTTCCCTTATGGATGTTGAGGTGAGGAAACCGTGTGCTAGGTATAGTATACGTCCCGCAGAAAAGTCAATTAGCATAAGTCCATTTCCAGACATGGTTTCGTGTAGGCTATGCTTTCTAATGGTGCTTCCATTCACTTAGGACGATTTTCACGTCATACTTAGGACATTGCTCATATGTCTTGTCGAGGAGCTGTTAGAAACGCTCTTTGTAGCATCATACCATTCGTCTGTTGGGGCGTGAGCACATATTAGGCTTATGTTGGCTAATTTAGCCTTAATGCAGATTGATATAAGGCGTTCACTGATGTGTCTAAGGCTCAAGACTTCATGCCGAAATCTGCCGTATATGTAACAGTTTTTCATCCTCGTTTTAGCCGGTTCATCCTACCGCACTTCCTGGATGGCGGTCATATCTGCTTTATAGCAGTCTAGGGCCTCCGCTAATTGTTCGGATGCACGCGGCCTGTTCATGGTCGGAACATTTGATGTACAGCTCCCGGATGTCGTTGTCCTTTTTTTGTTTTGCATGGTCGTCAACAGTAAATCGTCCCAGGGATTTCCAATACTGATAACAGTAGTAGCTCGGCCTGATTGGAACTGGTAAACGCCACAGTTGATTCTATCTAGGGATATCGTCCGCTGCCTCTGGAGCAAGAGGAAGTGCCTTAGTGAGAAAACACTTCTCCCTCTTTTTTCATCCGCTACCACCAACTTCCACAGGGGTTGTTTACTCAATTTCCAGTCGAGGTACCCAGCAGCCACCAATGTGGAGATAGAGAGTAGAATTGAGAACGTTTGTGTTTTTATACACCCGCATCAATAGCCACTGTATACTAAATATGACCTTAACATCGTGTTATCCGAATCTTCCGAGTAGCCAACATCGACTCGGCTCAATACCTTGTTGCAGCCATAGTAACAACTCAAGGCCCACAACAAAAAGGAATTACTGTGAGAAGATATAAACGTCGAAAAGCTATAATCGCAAGAGACCGCCAGAATCTTCGCGATTCACAAATCTCTGAGAGGATCCTATGCCGCTAGAATCAAGACCTGTGACAATGTTGCCAACATGACAAAAGAATCGGGAGTAGGAGAAGGTGTCGTCTCCAACGATCTACATATAAGTTATCTCTTTCGGCCTTCCTAATCGCAGTAGCGCCTTCCAGGTGGAGATCATGGCGATAAAGGAAGCCTTGTCATGGCTGAAGTAGAATGTGATATTGATATCTAATCGGGATATCACAACTTTTACGGATAATCAAGTTCCGATTAAATCTCTAGAATTTAATTCAGAAACTGCCCTAAAATGTCGCCTCACTGACGAGAAGACTTACCAGTTCATCATTCACTTGAATCGGGTGACGGTTTACAGAAACACTCCACGGATTTGCTTGGTCGACGCCAGGAAGGTTACCAACTTACCGATTATATCGAATAAGTTAAATATCGGATGCCTCTTGCTACAGTTAAACTTCTGCTTGAGCTCAACGAATTTAACCCATCGTAGATGGGTAGACGGCACTACGTGCTTCATTATGAAAGAAACTCTGTCTGAAACTGTCTGATTAGACAAATAAGGTCGCATAAAGTAATCAATGCAGGTGTTTATACGGGATATTGAATTATCATCAGGTACGACATTAGACTGGGGTTCCTTTCTAATGACTTCCGTAGGAGCTCCATAGACGAAGAAGAGGAGTAAACTATACTCCACCTCCTTTATACGCCCACCCTCTCGGAGTGTGGTTTTTAGGTCTCGTATTTGCTAGTTCGCTAAGGTCAAGAAAGATACTTTTCCAAGGATCGTGTATCTGATTCTGTTGAGACTTGGGCATTCGCTGAGGAAATGTGTTGAGTCTTCCTACAACTCTGTGTCGCCACTAGGTCTGTGGTGCTCATTCTCGTTGTTCTAAGATGGGCGGCCATTAAGTCGTGGCCTGTAACGATACATGTAAGGAGAGTAGTCTGTTAAGTTCTTTATCCTTTTGTTTTTCTATTGGACCCAAAGTTTTCTAGAGATGCGAGATGAGATGAGTGTACGCTAACTTACATTGGCCACGTTGTAATAAAAAATTTTGGACATGAAAAGCCTAATGGGCGTTAGGGCCGAATGGTCTGCTTGTTGAGCTTTTTCTAGCTTACTCCTTGGCCGTTTCATTCCCTAGGAAGCCCATATGTATGTATGTCCCGGAATGCAGCAGCGCGTCATGCTATTCCTCAAACGTGGGTATTTGAGTTCCTCTTTGCAACTCTTGACCAGTTTTTACTTGGTTGTGATAGCCATCACCTGGCTTTGATGGCTGTTTGGCTGTCTATGTAAATGTCTAGAGCAGTTCTGGTGATTCTCTATATGTCCGCTTGGAACATATGGCAGCTGGCCACCAGATCAGACAGTCGTATGACGATAGGTTTAATGATGGTAGTGTACGTATATCCAGTGGATGGTGGCTGGTTTGAGCCTAAATTTTTTACCGAAGATTTTACTACTTACTTACTTAGATGGCGCTATAGTCTGGGTTGGAACTGGGGCTCAACCAACAAGCCTCTCCACTTAGCGCGATCTTTGGCTAACTACCTCCAGTTGCGCACTCCAAGTTGGTTGAGGTCTTCTTCCATCTGTGCGCGCCACCTAAGGTGAGGTTCTCCTCTACTGCGTTGTTCCTCTGGGTTGGATTCGAAGACTCTTTGGGCCGGAGCGTTGATATGCATTCGCTCTACATGTCCTAGCCATCAGGTCTATGTCGCTGTATAATCTCTCCTCCAAATCCCGTCAACCCAAACGGGACCGAAAAACGTCCGAAGAATTTTGAGTTCAAAACGACCAAGGATATATTCATCCTATGACTCTGCGCCATACAGTAGGACTGGGATGATGAGGGTCTTATAGAGAGTCTCCTAAGTATTTCTTGACAAGGCCTTGTTACTCAATTGCCTTTTTAGATCAAAAAAACAGCGATTGGCAAATGTAACTCTTCGTATTATTTCTGATCTGATGTTGTTGTCAGAGTTTATAGTGGAGCCGAGATAGACAAAGTCCCTAACTACCTCAAAATTATAGCTATCTATTGTGAAATTCTGTCCGATTCGTCGATGTTGTGTTCTGCCGCTGATGTTAATGTCATCATGACTTTTGGAAAATTGTACCTCTGGTTTTTGACCTGTGAGTTTCGCACAATCCTTTCAAGAATTATGATGAAAAAGTCACAGCGCATCATCTTGCCTGAATTCTTTATTGACATCAAAGATTTCGGTGAGATTATTTCCGACCTTTATGAAGCAGCGAGCGTTTTTCACCGTCATTCTGCACAGTCTAGACTAGTTTGGCTGAGATGCCAAAACTAGAAATGGCTTTGTATAGCTCGTCTCTATAAATGCTGTCATATGCAACCTTAAAATCGATAAGAACGTGGTAAGTATCGGATCTGAACTTCTTGGGTTTTTTCCAGGATCTGCCGTAGTGTGAATATTTGGTTGGTTGTGAACTTACCGGGGCCAATCAGCTCGTTCACAAATGGTTTCAGCCGCTCCCACAGTACGGCCGACAAGATCTTGTACGCAATATTAAGGAGATTGATGCCTCTATACTTGGCGCAGTTTAGAGGGTCTCTTTTCTTGTGGATCGGATAAACGATGGTGAGGTTCCATTCATCAGGCGTACTTTCGTCCGATAAAATTTTGGAAATGAATTGGTATGCTCTCCACCAAATCATCCCCTGCTGCCTTTGATAGCTCAGCTGGTAGACCGTCCGGTCCAGTATTGGACTTGAGTTTAGATATTGCTATCCTCACTTCATTCTGGTCGGGTGGACGGAAGTCTTGGTTTTCATCGTCCAAGTTGAATGGTTTGTTCTGCCTGACAGCGGAATTTGAGTCGTCCTCGAAGTTTACCGACGATTCTACTGCATGGGCAAAAAGCTATCGAGGCCTTCTTTTTGCGTTCAAGTACACATACATGTTGTCAATTTTCGATCTAGTATGCACCCAAGATCCAAGGTATCTTGCTTTGTCTGATATTTGGAATTGAGCTCCATTTAGTCTAGATGGATCGAAGTCTTCTACTTATTTTTGAAGAGAAATATGTCGGTTTTTTGTTCATTAAGACTAAGGCCGCAGCGTATGGCCAAATATTCAGGGCGTTCAGCTCTGTTTGTAGCAGTTAAACGATTGTGGGCAGGAGCTTTCCTATCACTAATATGAGACATCATCGACACAAGCGACATGGCCCTAACCCCCGTTTGGCATAAGTTAATCACTAGTTTCCAGAGTAGTGGGGATAAGATTCCACCTTGCGGAGTTCCATGCGAGGCCGCAGCATACGCTTGGCTACTAGCACTTTATAATAAGCTCCTGTTGGTTCCAAGGGTAGTCTTATGGGGCTTACGAAAACCAACTGGAACAGGGTAATAACACTATCGCCATAGGAAAGAACAGTGAACTACAGCAGTTAGAATGGCTGTCTCACTTTATTTATTTGGATTTTCAGTAACATGTGACATAGTCCGCCACAATTCTTCTGAATTAACTTCTGACAGTAATATGTTTTCCATCGAAATAGTTCGTGTATTTATGTATTAATGCAACGAGTAAACGAAACGAGATTCGCTACATACATAATTCATAACTCCCTAATTCCATCAAATTCCCGCACACCATTCCAATTACCCCGGAGCGATGTGTCGCTATTGCAATGCCAGTCTTTAAATAAATTTATTCAAACCTAATTATCAGCTTCGTAAACATTCGATTATAAAATAACTAATGGTCGGTCTAAATTAAATGTAAATAATACAATTTTAACTACTCTGTTTGACAACCCTTAATTATCACTTAATTAAATTTCCAATCGGCAAACTTTAAATAATTAAAAGCATTCGGCAATCAAGGAGTGTGGCGGGCGGGCGGTTCTGATTACTATCCGGAAACATTCGAATGTCCTCCAAAGGTCAGCATAAATGCGCCAATCTCTGCGCGGCAAAATCATTCTCTAATCTGCTCAATCGACCAGCCAAAGCTAACTGCAGACCTTTTTAATTCGAATTCCCATATCGAACGCTTGTATCGCGCAATTGCCCCAGGTAACCACTATTCGCTTGGCCGGGAATTATTGCGCGATAGAACTACTGGCCTACACCACCGACCGTCCAGCCGAATTCCATTCAAATTAGATTTTTCTCTTGACTTCGAATGGGCTTGGACTGGTTTTTGTTTTTTTTTTTTTGGTTTTTTGGACGGTTTCGGTGACGGCAATAGTGCAAATATTGATACAGATGCAGATAGGTACTTCAACTAAACTGCAACGGCAGCAGCAGTAGCGGCGGCGGCCGGCGTCATGGATGGTTGATTTGCAATTTATATGGACGGACAATAAAACCCAGCAGCAGGCAATTTGTTTTTGTTCTGGCCTTTTGTGTGCAGGTACAGATGTATGTAGATGGACATTCGCTGATTACACGCACTGGTTACTTTCAGTTAGCGCGGACTGGCCTGGCCCACTGACCAAAAACTAAAGTCGATGTAAATGATATTCGGTTTTTGTTCGTAATAGACCTGACTGATGTTGAAATGGCAAATCAACAAAAACCTGACGCTGCTGAATCGATATGGTAGTGGGTGATGTTAGATCAGCGGAACTATGTTTTTTTTTTTTCTGGCCAAGGTGGAATTCGCGTTCATGCAGTAGTAGTTGATGGATTTCACTTAAATTCGAATACTGTGCGAGTCCAGCGTTGATGGCTGATGGACAGAAAGGTCACGAATTACTTGTGCAGGCTAGCCTTTCATTCGGAATGTATTTATGCGAAATTTGAATTTCTTTTAATCTAATGCAGGAAAAAATTCGCATTAAATTAACGACAGTTATAGCCACTTAATTATCTCAAATTAAATATTAAATTGAGTTAAATTATATATATCTGCTTCGGAGTAAAATTTCGCAGTTTTCCTCTTGAGCTGCTCAACCGAAATAGTGTTCTAAATGATAGTGGTATTAAAATTCTAAGCTACTATGAAGTGGTGGCCAAAGGATAGTGACACGAATACATACAAGGAGACATGGCGGTCTCCTGATCATCAAACAGTCAGCGAAATGGATCATATTGACGTAAGGCATGCCTCAAGTGTTCTGGATTTCCGAACAATATCGACTCTGATCACTACCTTGTTGGAGCAAAGGTACGAATGCGGATATTCCAAACTCCACAACAAAGAAGAATTACTGTGAGAAGATATAACGTCGAAAAGCTGCAATCGCAAGAAACTGCCAACACCAGCATCAAAAGTCGAACACCAATGGCAACGCTGTCAACATCCCATCTGAAGTACTGCAACTGATGTGCAGGATTCCTCCCGGTTACCACCAAGAAACGAAGAATGCCGGCACATGCAGCTAAACAAGAGGCATACAAACCGGAGCGCCGCGACGCTGCAAAGAAGGACGAGTGCTGCTCGTGAGCTCTATGAGCGGAAGATACAGGAAGAACGTCTGCTTCTCGAAAAGAAGAATAAGGGCACGAGAAACGCGGTTGAAGATATTGAGAGACTAAACTCTAGGAATAATGTACGGACGTTTTACCAGATAACAGATAAAATGAACAAGCGTCAATCGAACAAGACCCGTACAGAAGCTTGTAGAGATCAAGAACGAAACCTCGTATCATCAGAATCATAGACGGTGCTGTGAATATGGAAAAACTTCTTCTGCAGACTGTATAACGGCAACGAAGACCAACATCGCGCTGTTAGGCAGAATGAACCATTCAATATGAACCATGATAGCCAAAATTCCTATCCACCTGATCAAAATAAAGTGAGGATAGCAATATCCAAGCTTAAATCAAGCAAGGCTACTGGACCTCATGGCCTACAGACCGATCGATTTGTTTAAACCAGCTGGAGATGACTTGGTAGAGAGCATACACCAATCTCATCTCTAAATTTTGTTCAAATGAGTGTATGCCTGATGAATGGAATCGCAGCATCGTTAGCCCGATCCACAAGAAAGGAGATCCCTTGAAGTGCCCCACTTACAGAGGTATCAGTCTCCTCAGCATCGCGTACAAGATCATATCTGCCAGAAATTAGACGAAGAATAACTCTTGCCAATGATTGTTTCTTTGGGCTTCGAAGGCAATTGAGTAGAGCCCTATTCCGAGCAACTAAGGACACTCTATATAAGACCTTGATCATCCCAGTCCTCCTTTATGGCGCTGAAGCATGGGCTTTAACGAAAGCGGATGGAGATATCCTTGGTCGAGAGAAAGATTCTTCGCAAGATGTTCGGTCCCATTTGCAATAACGGGCTGTGGAGGACGAAATCCACGAAGAACTATACGAGCAGTTCTGCGGCATCGACCTAGTCAAAAAATTGCTCATCAGTCGTTTAAGATGGCTGGGACATGTAGAGCCGATGGACACAAATGCTCCGGCCCGTAGGGTCTTCTACAACGCAGTAGAGGAAGACCTCGCCTTAGGTGCCGCAAACACGTAGAAGTTGACCTCAACCGACTTGGAGTGCACAATTGGAGACAGTTAGCTAAGAACCGGGATAACTGGAGAGGCTTGTTGGTTAAGGCCCAGGTTCACCTCGAACTGTAGCGCCACCTATGTAAGTAAGTAAGTAAATTACGGTAGCTTCCGCGCAAACATGTGAGTTGTATTCGAGTTTCCGACGAATATAAGCTTTATAGATAGTTATAGTCTGCAAGACTGAAAAAAAGTTTGCATCTCTTGAGGAATCCGAGGCACCTAGAGTGACTTTTCACAGTTTCGGAAATCTGATGATTCCAGCAAAGGTAACTTGCATGCCAAGCATTGACAAACCATCAGATTCCTAAATATCAGCTACATTCATTACACCCTATCTTAAGGGTATATTAAGATTGACACATAGTTTGTAGCATTGATACACATGCAAGTTTGAGACTGGTTTGCTGATTCATAATCAACAACATGGGAATGTTCGTCCTGTGAGCTCAATGGAGAATATTGCAGCTTTTGCAGGTTTTTGGAGTCGCGGCATTATTAGCCCATTTTTCTTCCAAGACCATAATGAAAGAAACGCTACAGCCAATGGAGAGGGCTACCATGGAATGATAAATAATTTTTTATGGCCAAATTTTGAGGACTTGGGCTTGGGCGTGCTATGGTTTCATCAAGATGGGGCTACATGCTACACAAGCCATTCAACAATCGATTTATTGCAAACTTCGTTCAATAATCGTGTAATCAGTCGATTTGCTTGTTGCAGTTGAATTTTTTTTTTTTGTGGGGTGTCATTGAAGATCGATGTTATGCGAACAATCAAGATACGATTCAGGTACTTAAGCACAATATTGGTCAAGCTGTTCGTGAAATAGGGGCCGAAACCATATATGTAAAATATATTGAAAAATTGGTCGAGGCAGTCATTTGAATGAAATAATATTCTATCGTTAATCGGAAGGTTTACTCTTTTAAATGAAAAAACAATCGTTGAAAAATATTGAACAGTGCTCTTTTATAGCATTTTTAAAAACAAACCAACAGATGGCCCACTCTACCAACAAACGCAATCGTAGCTTCAATTAAATTCAATTGCGCGTGTGGTAAATTTTACTGCAAAGGTATGTACATAGGTAGATATTTTTTTTATTATTTTTTAATTAATTTTACAACAACTGCAATATGTTCCATAACAATATCTTTCCACAAAGCTACTTAATTTAATGAAGCTTGTAATAATTTTTTTTCAACTATTCGCTTCATATTTTACTACGTCTCTAATTAATTCAATAAAATTTTATGATGAGGTGTTACTGCAAACTTCATTACAATTGGAATAGTTTGAATATTCACTGTTATGAGTTTTAATACATATATTGTAGTAGTTTTATGTTGAAAATTCAATTACGTATGTGGTATACATATAGACTATTGTATCTCATTTAGGGATTTAAAACAAAAACGTTTCTATTGTCGACTCTGTAGTTTTCATTTAACCATACAACGATGTTACCCTATCAATTTTCGAAGTCATTGAAATCCTCTTTAAGCTTGGACTCTTGAAGATATCTCAGCAATGTACATATCTCAGATGCTAGGCGTCATCATTACATCGAAATATTTTGTTACAACGCTCTGTGGAGCACAGTCCCAAGCTCCAAATGTCGTCGTTAACTAGCTACGATTGCAATGCGCATAATATCATCTGGAGAACCTCCGACACCAACACCGGAGTTCAGTACCTGTTAGACATCAACTTAAGCTCTTCTCTTGATATTTATAATTTAGGAAATACCACCACCTTTATAATTGAAGTTAGACCTTGGTCCTACGAGTAGACCTTACAATAGGCAGCCACAGCTTGGGCAAACTTGCTAGGAACTGTAATTAGAACTAAGTCATACACTAAACAACATCTAATAAAGTTGTTCCTCATATTTTGTGGCTTTTCGGTATGTTTTATCCTGAAGCTTGTTTTTCATTTCACGAAATGACTTGTTAACGTTTACCATTTGTCCGAACCTGTATTAAGACTCCGTAAAGCTTCAAGCTACCAACGAAGTGGAACTTGAGGGAATGTAAGAATTGGAGAGGTATTTGGGTTCTTTTTTTGTAGTTTGTTCCTAATGTCGAACAGGGATGCTATTAGTCTAGATCTACCTGCGTCGACCCCATGAACACCTTGCAGATCGTTATAGGTAATGCGTCGAGTACGTGTCTCCTTTGGCCTTTGACAATATAAAATTAGATTTTATTTAGTCGGCATTGAGCTAATTAAACCTAATTATAAAGGTGTCGCGTTTTACGCAGTGGTAAGGTCTCAGAAGAATTTGATGTATGTATATATCATATAAAGCGGAGCAAGATAGAGATGTATACTTCCATCACGGGTTTTTCTTGCAGGCGAAGAATGGAAAATGTCATGATATCTAAGTCACCTCGATTACACGCTGATGATATCCGTTCATTATCGCTTAAGATAATGGATTTACACCAAATCAGCATGTTCGCCTCCCAGCATGAGAAACAAGCTGCGACTGTTCCTCTCCAACTTGGAGTCCGTACTATTAAATGGGTGTAGTTCATGGTTTCCATCGCTGTTTTTTGTAAGCTGGAAACTTTAGTAAATCGTTGCCTACGTTCTTTGCTGCGGGTTTCGGCCCATATCTCGAACGAAGAGGTCCTAACGACTACGCGTTTGGAGCCATACGGCTAAGGAAGTAAATAGCAGTGGATCGGTCATACATGTACATATTCTGGGGCTCTTTTGGCCGTAAGTATGGTAACATCGACTTTATGTAGGAACCAGCTTATTTTCAGAAAATATACAAAAAAAAAAAATGGGCCTGAAAATCACCCATTGGACTAACAAAGAATGAGATCGATTTTATCATCGTCATATGTACCAATGTACATACATAGACGTCTGCCTTTGAAATTCTTATGACTATCGTTAAGAAGCAGCGAAGCGGAGCGGTAGCGGAGTAAATTATGATATTTTGCTTGATTCCACTAAACAACAATGATTTTGTTACATGAACACATGATGCATAGCTCTGAGTTGGTTGCATCGCACATTATTTTCTGTATTTTTATTGTTTTTGTGATGCACGGTGTTACAATATACATACATACATATGTACAATAATTCAAATATACCTCGCAATCCAGATAACTTCTGTTATGTATGTGGGGATGTTACTTTCAAGTCCCGAAGAAGATGTATAACACCATTAGTAAGTAGAAGCTATGAACTATATTTTGGGTATAAGATAGGAGATCAGGATAAGTTTTAGTCCCCTCATATTTGCTGCGCTTCCTGTTTCACCGTGCTTACTAGTTGAATGAAAGAAAAACCTCGATATATGGTCTTTGCAGGACCAATGGTATGGAAAGGACTGATTTTTTTGTATTACAAAAATCATTGGACTCGCAAATAAATGTAGATACTCTGAACATTACCCGAACATCCCCTCCGCAATCCGACTAGTCTGTCGCAGAGATTAGTTGCCTGTAACAGAAGCTACAGAATGCTGGCATTTAGATGTAAATGTAATGGATGAAACAACCGGTACTGAACATGATATTTTTAATATTGAAGAAGGAATTCAACATTAATTTTTTTTTGTAGAAGTGATTCTAAAAACTCATAAAATAAATTAGGGCGAGTTTAATGACTTGGTCCGTGATCACAATCTTTTCAATGCTCAAGCAGAGCTATTAGCTTAGAAAATGCAGTTCACAAATATTGGCAGACTACTACTGGATACTCAAACGAAACGTTCCACAAAATATATAAAGAAAGAAGTTAATAAGGAATACCTTTTATTTATTTATTTTTAAAGTTAAACTTTAGAAATATACCGCATATTACTGAAAATTGAATACAGATCTGGATTCAGCAGACAAAATACTGTAAGAATAACCCTATTTGATCCATGTAACATTCCAAAAAAATGTTTTAGTTGACCAGTGCTATTGTCCAAAAATCATGAACTTATGTCGCGATGTGGTGCGACTTATGTCCCTGTGCCTAGATTTCCTTTTCGTATAGCATGTATGCCCGAATCAGAAAAACATTTTTTCTGCTTTTGTTCAACATTGAGCGCAACTTACCATGCGCAGCTTTTGATTCCATTCTGCCGTCATAATTAAGGAGTTTTATCCTTAAATCCAGTTCAAAATTCACGACACTTAATTTTTTCATTAGCAATTCTACTCAGTTTTTGTCGACTCATCGCCTTGCCAAGTTTTTCTTCATTGTTCTGGTCTGGCATTGATAGATTTTCACCGGTAATTTCGCATTCTGTTTAAAGATGGATTCGTCCTCATGTTGAGCAGTAGGTGGTATCTATAGTTTAAGCTTCTGGGATAAGGGAAGGGCGGTCAATATTGGCAATCGTGCGAGTAAAAAACTCATGTGACTTATAACAACTACAGCCTACGATCTTAACACCTCTCAGCCATCATTCGCCATCGCACTTGTACTCAATCGGATCACTATTTGGGATGTGTGCCATCATGGCTTTAAGCGGCCTGTAGACATTAAAACATGATTTCACAAAATATGGTCTTACTAAAAACCCGCAGACGGTAAGACCAAGATGAGACCAATTCACTTGAACTTAGTTCAACAAATCTCTTCATTTAGTGAGACTAAGTCTAAAGGTACGCGTACCAGCCCGCAGACGATCAACATGAGCTAAAATATGGGTAGCGAGACCATGTTTAATGAAACCATAGTTTAGCGTCTATAGCGGACTTTAAGAATCTCGTTTTCCAGCAGAACTAGTTCTCCATAACAAATAGGAATAAATTCCGGTGTTATCAGTGGCCATCTTTGAGTCTATAGATGTCTAAATTTAATAAGAATTGGAATGAGAAAATTCTGCAGTCCAGTAACCTCGGACATAAAATTAATGAACGTCTACATAAGTAGCAGACTTGACCTCAATGTCATCTGCATAGCGCAACATGCGTATAGTAAAGGCAAACGTATGGAAACATTACAAGAGGTCGTCAACACAATGCAATGGAAAGGTCTAGGACTTGCTGCATTTTTACTCATTGTAGGAGCCTTCAACAATGTCAAAATATGTATGCACAGTGAAAAGAACTCTTGAAAATTCAAACGTTGATCAAACACCAATATTTTCGGAAGTCTGCTGGATAAAATGAATATTAATGCGAAACTGGGTAACAATCATTTAAAGGTCATTGCTTCCAGAGGTATGCCACAAGGAGAAGTCGTCTCTCCCTTGCTATGGATTCTAGTCATCAAAGAAATACTTCTAAAACTGGAAAACGTATTGCTTATGCAGGCGATGTAGTGCTGCCGGCAAGAGGAAACTTTGTATCAGCGAACTGTTAGAAAATTTCTTAAAGATACTTAACACGTGAACAAAGTATTGCGGACTTGGGGTTAATCCTTAACGTGGTATCGCTAGACTTGTGCATGCAAAAGTTTGCCACCAAGAGTACCTTGAGGATTAGCCATTCAAACGACTTGAACTCAAACCTCGAAGAGAATACACATATCCTAAAGAACCTTCTAAAGTAAAAGAAGACGTATACAGCGACTACATGTTACGATACCTCGATTTTGAACAACGATTCTATCTAGCATTATTCCAATTAGATAAGAATGAGAAACCAAGAAACCACGGATACACAAATCTATATCTACCCACACAGATGGTTCAAAAATGGATATAGGAACGGGCGCCAGTATATTTTCTATCGAACTAAACATACACAGCTCGATCAGATTACCTGACTACAGCAGTGTCTTCCAAGTGGATGTCCTGGCAGTGATAAAGGGAACCAGTATGGTATTAATGATGGCAATATTACGGGATGATATCACCATTTTTATTGATAGTTAGGCGAACATTAAAGTAATTTTTTCTACAGAAATCATGTCCGAGCTAGCTAGTAGACGCTGTTGCGAAGAACTCAAGGTTTCATATATGTATGCTGGGTCTTTGGTCCCAAGTATATAACCGGGACTGATACAGCTGACGAACTTGCAAGAAAAGGGTCTACAATGGACCAAAATCAAGGATCTACAATGGATCAAGCCTTCACTCTCCAACCTCAAGAAATCTCTGGGAGCGATACGACAAAGGCAGAACCAAAAAACTACACAAAATGACAGAAAAAACGCTGTCAATGTTGGTATCTGTATTCACTGGCCATAATCTTCTAAGGAACCACATAATGAAACTTAATCTCAGCACAGAGATTAACATACTCGTATGCAGAGGATGGTTCACGAGGATATAAGTACCTCACTGCCTGTGTCATTGCCCAAGCCTATGTCAATTGAGAAACAAAACTTACTTACTTACATACTTAGGTGACGCTACAGTTCGGGGTGTACCTGAGCTTCTACTAACAGATAGCCCAGTCCTTAGCTAACTGCCTCCAATTGCAAACTCCAAATTTATTGAGGTCCCTTACAATTTGTGCCACCAAATGCGAGGTCTTCCTCTGATGTATCGTCCCTGCGGGTTAGATTTGAAGACTCTACGGGCTGGAGCATTTGTGTCTAGCCTTCTTAAACGACTGATGTGCAATTTTTTGACTAGGTTGATGTCGCTGTGCAGTTTGTATAGTTCGTCGTTGAATCTCCTCCTTCAAAGCCCGTCAACGCAAATCTTCGAGAAGAATCTTTGTCTCGAAGCGACTGAGGATTTCTTCATCCGCTTTAAATAGAGTCCAAGCTTCAGCGCCATAAAGGAGAACTCGGATGATAAAGGTCTCATACAGAATCTCCTTAGTTGTTCTGAATAGGGCTCTACTATTCAATTGTCTTCTCAGCCCAAAGAAACAGTGATTGGCAAGAGTTATTCTTCGTTTAATGTCTACTGAGAATATATTACTTTCAGGACTCACAATAACTACTAGTTTCTGAGGTGGAGTCTTACTCCCCCTCATCAACCCACCCACATACCTGTCTACATCGGACATAACTCCAGAAGGATTTAATTTCCAATGATTCACGAGCTCGCCTTTTCCGAGATAAAATTATAAAGAAAATGTATCTGTAATAACAAGCAAGTATCTTTAGTAGTTTTACTTATTTCAAAGCACAGTTTAAACGAACCATATGCGGTTCCACTCTTTAAAGAACCTGATTTCTGATCATAAACATCTTTAAGAGGCCTTATCCTCAGTGCACAACACAAAGATGTTAAACACCATGAAATGCCAAATCGACTCTCGTACGTGGTGTATGCCTCGATTCCAATAAATAACACACGCCTAGTCATTGATTTCATGCTTCATATTTCCATTGCATACTAAATGAAACAAAAACATTGGAAAAATGTTTCCAACATATTTATTTTCCTCGTTTGTGCTCCCACGACGACGACGACAGCATGACCTGGCAACCAGAGACGCCTCCACCTCCGCCCGCCTTAAATACCACAGGGAGGCATAGAAAGCGTATTCTATGTAGTATTCACATTCATGCTTCAAGACCGTACATACCACCTCCTCCCCCAAAAAAATAAGTAAACTCATTGAAATTCAACTCGCATTCAAGATCCAATTGTTCCAGTGATTTCGCATCATTCATTTGAACTCTCGCTCCAACCCGAACAATGACAAGTATACGCCATGGCAGCTCAAGCACACATGTGTGTCAGGGTAACAATTGCCTAGAAATTGAAGGAGGCTGAATAAAATCAATACCTTCACCCGAATTATAGACATTAAGCAGACCAAAAAATTGCCCAATATAGGTAACCTAATAGGATTTCCGGCATCCGCATACCTTTTTTACCTTTTACCTAAGTCCGGCGAAAGGCCAAACCATAAGGTGACCCGGTCTCATTCCACTAGCTTGGGGCGGTTTTTCCTCCTCATACTTCTCCAGTTCAGCCAGGCGCGAAAGGTGACGGAGAAACCGATTTCTCTTTTATTTATGACAAACATGTCACCTCTATGTTGGCAATAAATTTAAGGTTAGGTTTTTCATCGCAAATCACTTCGGGACGACAGTGACAATTTGTTTCCTTAATAAAGATATCGATCATCGCGCACAGCGCACGTGATGTGACACAAATGAAGCTAATAAAATATTTTATTACAATTAATAACGGTGGTTAGTGAAAAGTCAGTAGGAAATCCCCGCCTGGTAATTAAAGCTCATGTGAGCTAATGGCTTTTAAATTATAGCTAATCCGCTTAGATTGGTGCTGGGAGCGCGCGCCGTGTACAGCCGTCCGCCGTTGGCTGGCTGGTCTGGCCTGGCCTGGATCTCCGACCGACCGACGTGCTTAAACCATTTACTGGGAAATTTATGAATGTCATGGGGACAATAAAAATCAAAACCGCACCTCGGTTGACGATGGCATTTGACAGACTGGGCCACCGCATGGCAGTGTAAGTCACAGAATGACAGGTCGGCTTGTCAGCAGCTGGCCCGTGGATAGGTTACGTTACGAGTAAAAGCGGAATTAGACGACGACGGCGCGCGACCAAAAGTGAATGCTAGCCTTATAGAGGTGCATTGACAGGGTGGTGTCAAAACACATTGTTACGCCAGCCGCCTAGGTGCTCACACACACAGTTGGCTTTAACGAAAATTAATTGGCAATAGATTATGCAAATGCGATATGCATTTCATCGGTTGTACGGTGCTCCAGTGTGTTTCGGTATTTATGGCTCTAAGACCGGTGTGCGTGCAGTGAAATGTAGTTCCGCCGGCATGGAGTTTATGGGGTATTTCGAGGAAGTTAATGGATGGGCTTAAGGCTAACCAC
The DNA here is from genome assembly GCA_905220385.1 of Xylota sylvarum. Lineage (NCBI taxonomy): Eukaryota > Metazoa > Arthropoda > Insecta > Diptera > Syrphidae > Xylota > Xylota sylvarum. The sequence continues at coordinate 61,667,004 of LR999958.1, read as the reverse complement.
GGAGTAGGCAATTGCGCGATTATCGATTACGAAAATGTTGAGTGGCAGTTTCAAGGCATGTATGCATGTTTGTATACATATAGTGTAGATGCACATAACGCGATTAGATTGTATTAAATTGGTGAGACTTAGTGGGCAGCAAGGGAATTATTTCTATGGAATCAACAGTAGTGTCTACAGATGCTATTTCAAAATATTTAAAGCTGGTGCCTATAAAACTTTTGAAGACTGTCACGGAGAAGCCTTTAATGTGACAACGTGAGGCCAGGTCCTTGTTATAGAGCTATTAACTATAGATCTGGCCCTTTTTTGTGTTGACCCTGTCCCATATGGCTGCTACTGCTACCTAAAAAGATCTAATATATCATTAGGGTAGATTGGGTCTAAGACACATACCATCTCCCTAATGAAGGATAGTATGTCCTTAGTATCATTCCTAAGATTCTATCTGAAACAAAGCAGCGGATGTGTTGAAATTGACTCCAATTAGTGGAATTTTAGGTCCTAAAACTGTACAATCATTCACCCTTGACAGATCCAAGAGAAATCCCAAGAAATACTCATCATCTCTTTATTGATGTGAAGGCCATATATGAAGCAATTATAGAGACATAGAAACCAAATGAAGCCATGTCTAAAGAGTTTTGGCATCCCTGCCAAGAATGCTCACTGGTTCATCAAGGTCGAAGAAAACCTTTCACTAGTCTGTACAACTACTTGTGTACTGACATTAGTAGTAGAAATAAACTAGCTACCACCAGTGCGTTCAAGAGGATCTGGGGCGATCTGGATTCCAATGAATTCGGAAGACTACTGCTACTACTCAAAACATGGCCTAAGGTAGTAGCACAATAATGAAAAGCTTCTGATCCTGATCCTCCGGCAAATTATGTCCTAATACGAGATCATTTTCTTATGATAGCTACTCTCCAATTAGGTTTAATGTCCACAGATTAAGTGTACTCTTCGTGTCCAACGATTAAGGTATCATCTTTCGAATGGTGTGGAAACCATCAGCAGATCACTGCCAACCACCACGCAAAGCTATTGTTGTTCTCAGACACCTGCTTTTCAACAGGTACTGACAGAAGTGTCAGTCGCAGGGTGGATATACTTGTAGGGCGGACTTTCCCAAGATACCTGGAGACGGATCAACAAACGAAAACAGAAAACAGCCGCACAATGAGCTTTTCAGCTCGAATATGCATTGCTGGATAACCGACAGGGAGAGAGAGTAGAGAGTTTCCAATACATTGGGAGTATTGGTTCTACCGAATAATGGACATGAAGAAGAGAAAAAGGACTTCCGCCAGCAGTTGTGTAGTTGGTTAAATCTTCTCATTTCTTGGTATCCCTTAAGGTATGTAGACAAAATCCCTTACTACCTTAAAGTTATAGCTGTCTATTGTGACGTTCTGTCCAATTCGTCGATGTTGTGTGTCCCTTCCTGTTGACAGCATATACTTGATTTTGCACTCGTTTACCGCTAAACCCATTCGATACTAGCGCACTGCTGACAGCTCGCTGATTTCTGCTAATAATGTCAATATCGTCGGCGTACGCTAGTAGTTGCACAGACTTTTGAAAGATTGTGTCTTTGGTGTTGGCTTGTGTTTTCGCACAATTTTTTCAAGTATGGTGTTAAAGAAATCACATGACAGCACGTCACCTTGTCTAAATCCTATTTTGCCATCAAAGGTCTCGGTTCTAGAGAGTTCTCTATCGTCATTCTGCACAATCTGACGAATTTGGCAGGGATGCCAAAACTAGAAATGGCTCTGTATAGCTCATCTCTATAAATGCTATCATATGCGGCCTTAAAATCGATGAAAATATGGTGGGTATCGATTTGGAATTCTTGAGTTTTTAGGTTTTGCCTAAATGTGAAGATTTGATAGAATGTGGACTTTCCTGGTCTGATATCACACTGATAGGGCCCAATCAGGTTGTTGTCGAAAGGTTACAGACGTTCATATAAAATGGCAGATAGGATCTTGTACGCGATGTTGAGGAGACTGATACCTCTGCAGTTGGCGCAATTGAGGAGGTCTACTTCTTGTGGATCAGGCAAACGATGCTACGATTCCATTCACCAGGCATTCACTCATCTGACCAAATTTTAGAAATGAGTTCGTGTATGCTCTCTACCAGGTCATTGCCAGCTGCTTTGAACAGCTCGGCTAGTAAGCCGTCAGGTCCAGCAGCCTTGTTTGGATATTGCTATCTTCACTTCGTTTTGGTCAGGTGGACGGAAGTTTTGGCTATTTTCGTCTAGATTGAATGGTTCATTCTGCCTGACAGCGGGATGTTGGTCCAAATAGGTTGGTTACCCAATCTGTTAGGTACTAGGCACCCAGCAGCCATCAATGTGGAGGGGTATAGTAGGTATTGATAGAGAGAGGCTAAGATGAGAACACCTGTCCTCTCACATATTCGCATCACTACCCTTTGGCTACCAACTTAGTCTAAATGCTGCATTTATTTTCTGAACCAGTAGTGGCAGTCTCCTACCTTTTTTAGGAAGTTTTATTTTTCAGCATTTCTCTTGTAATAAGAACAAATCCCGGAGCTTTATTCGAGTTGATCTTTCTTTCTTTTATTTCTTTCGCTATTTCTTTACAGTGCACTGGTCCTATTAGTCTATCATCCTCGCATATTTCTCCAGTTCCTTACAAGTAGTCTAGCTGTTGGTCATTGTATTTTCTTTGTAGCCTTCCACAGTTGTACCATCGTTTGTCAAATTGATAAGGTATCTTTCTACTGACTATTTGTTTAATCCCTTTTCTAAACTTTTTAATTACATTTTTAAAAATTTTCGTGTAACAAAAATACAAATTTATTTCACACTAAAAAACCCAAATTACTTTCTACCCAACTCGATATTTTATTTCTTAATTCTTTATAGAGAAAAAAAATCTTTGTTGACCTTGATTCTCTGCATTGTCTCTGCCCTCAATGTGTGTATACTGTATAGTGTAAACATCCGCATAGTATTCCAACTTGCTGAGGTTGTTCTCATTTCACAGCGTTGTCCTCGCTTTGATGAAAATTAAAACTCAAGTGTGTTAATTAAATATCCACCCCCACTACAATGAAAGCAAATTAACCAACATGTGTGTGCAGTATGTACGAGTACGTTCGTAAAGAATTTAATTCATTGCCTGAAGCCAGCGGAATTCTTTCGAGTGCATTCCTCCACAGTCAGACCCTCTAAAGTGCCTGTCCGTTTTTATTCAACCCAATTGCACCACGCATAAAAATCAATCAAACTCAATATGAAACCAATTACCAGCACACCAACTCAATCACTCTACAGAGCCACCATTGGATCTATTAGAGAGACACCTGGTAAAATTCGCCGAAACCAGTTAAACATCCTTCACTGATGGCCTTCGGTCATATGCAATTCATTAAGTATCTGAGAGATAAAAACACGCGCCTATAGGCGTATGGAACAGATAACGCTATCATGCTACCCTAAATCATCGTACCGTCACGATATATGTGCGAATTAATTTTAATTAGTGTTATTACAAAGTTATGTTAAATAGATGCAGCCAGCCACTCGACTTGTGCACCCAACCGGGCGCACCCGCTTCGAACAACATCACTCGGTGTCTCTGGAGTGGGGTTGGTGGGTAGTGCAACACCAGCGTGTCTTTGACTTTGACAGAAACGATGTCATGAGAGGCCACCCTGTGGATTCAGTAAATCAGACCGGGAGGGCTGTCAACAAAACTGTTCACAAGCATGTTGCAGGAAGGAAGATAGTTCCACTGAACTCCCGTGTCGGTCGTTATGCCATGGAAATTGGATAGTGTTTACAATGCATTCATGAAATATTAATTTACAGGCAACTTCAAGAGCGTTCGCCATTCACTCGACTCAACTTTATAAACTTTACCCGGCAGGTACAACATTAATTGAGATTGAAGAAGAGGACTCCTTTGCAAAAGTTGTTTCAATGGTGCGCATAAAACTCGACGAAAGTGAGATCTTTAGCTGGAGTTGCATTCTGAATTTAAATGGGTTCGCTTGGGTTCGCACAGGGAAAACAAAGTTCGTTAGCGAATTTGCTTGAAGGCGTCTAGCTTGGATTACCATCGTCTTGCTGCTGTCGATTCAAGAACGTAACACTTCTTGTTATTATTTATTATATACAACAGTGTTTTAAGAGGTCCCCGAGGCGAACGTACCTATTTTATTTTTAGTGATGCCGAATGTATACCGAAGCTACGGGTAAGTTGAGCTTGTTTATCTGTAAAGTGGGGCAGATTGAGTGAAACAATTTTTTCATTGCCATTAGCGGTTTGGTGTTGAATTGTTTTCCACCTACTTTAGGTTAAGGTTGAAACATGAAACATGAAACAATGTTTTCACAGGATATTACCATCCCGGAGAACTACTGTTTTAATCGTTCAGTCAAAGGGGTTGAATTTCCCACCGAAGTTGATGAGTTTTGTGTAGTCTTCCATGTAAACAACAGGTAAACAAGAACCACCCTGGTGGTGGGCGAAGCTTAAGGCTATACGCGAGAACTGTAGACTGTTATTCAATAAACTCACGGAATACATTTAATGAAGAGTCTTACCGGTAGTCTTTCAAATATCGCACTAAATAAAACTCCAAGGAAGTTGTTTCGGCTCTTTTGAAGTAAAAGTCCTCGGAAGCTTCGAGGTTTAATGAAATTCTTTGCATAAGTTCGACCATCTTTAGTAACTTAATGAAACTGAATAGCAATGTATCTAACTCTTGCAATAAAACTATTAATTAATCGCAGCACTATCAAGCAACTCGCACAATCTCATTGCAGATCAAACTTTATGAATTTTGTGTGGTAGTAAGGCCTTAAGAAACATCGTACCGGAGGTAGTAGTGCGTGTTTGCTAGTACAAATCCACGTCAAGAAGGTGTTCTGTCTTTCGGTTTTGAAATGTGCTGGTTATCATTCGAGGCGATATTGGGATTTGAAAAGAATTTATTCAAAACGCTCTATGGAGTATCAACCCCAAAAAAAACCAGATAATTCCTTAGTGACGCATTCAGGAGTGTTACTTTGAACGAATTCGAATTTTACTTTTTTTACCTTAACCCCCCAGAACTTCGTGACAAATAAATGGAAGTGAGTACACCCACACTACTCAAAACATTATTGGATTGTTCATATAGATACATATGTATGTATATTGATGTCAGAGAGTCGATTGTGCCCGAATTGTTTAAACGCCCTCGAAGTCTAACTTGATTGCTAGTTAAACAACAAAACTAAATGAATAAATCATATGACTTATGTAAGATTCCTGGAAGCAGAGAGATGCACGGTGATCGCTTATCCATATGACGTTCCTAAAGCAGTCTCAGGAAAGCATCTAAACTCTTTAAAAGAACTCCTACAAAAGGCTTTATATAAGCAGATTGGCAGTACAGTCTGACATTGACGTCCTAAAGCAATATCACAGTGGTCCAGTAAAGGGTTTTATTTTGAATAATTTTAAATTTGCTTCGGAAACATAGACTACACTACTCCCAAGTTAAGTTCTGACAAAAAGTTCCAGATAACGCAGGTAGAAGGGGACCTCAACCAACTTGGAGTGCGTAACTGAAGGCAGTTAACTAAGGACTAACTCAAGAGTTGTTGGTTGAGGCCCAATTTCACTCCGAATTGTAGCGCCAGTTAAGGAAGAAAGTATTTAGGCTAAGTTGTGTTCCACGAATATGAAACGTCGCGAAAGTAGTTATAGAACCAAAACCCGTTAAGGTATTACTTCATATCGTCTGATTTTCTTGCTAACAATAATGCCTAAGCTATACTAAAAAATTCCTCTAAGACGTATCCATCCGATTATAAAGAGTGGGCCATCTGTTTTTAAAAAGACTATACAAAAATATACTGTTCAATATTTTTCAACGATTGTTGTTTTAAGGCCGAATGTATTCCAAATGTATGTGTGTGCCATCTTGTCAGCCCAATTTTTCAATTTCAATTTCATTTTCGATGGTTTCGGCCCCTATTTCAGGAATAACTTGGCCAATATTGTTCTTGAATGACTAGATCATCTCTGGATTGAATGCATAGAATCGATTTTTAATGACACTCCAGCAAAAAAAGTTCAACGGCGTCTAATCTCAGCTCCGGACAAGCAACATCACCCAAATGACTGATTATACGATTACTGAACTTAGTGTGCAATAAATCGATTGTTGGAAGGCTTGTGTGGCACGTAACCCCATCTTGCGGGAATCATAGCTCGTCCAAGTTCAAATCCTCAATTTCTGATTTAATCGGTTATCATACCTCGGTAGCGCTCTCCATTGACCTTAACATTTCTTCCATTGTCGTCTTAGAGAGAATCTGAAGTTTCCGGGTTTAGGCGCACACTTTCTGCAACAGCTGCAATATTCTCCGTTGAGGGCTCAAGACGAACAAGAGAATAAGTGCATGTTTGGTTATCAATCAGCAAACCAGTCTTATGAACTTTCATCACAAACTTGTGTACACCAGCTGCAGTTGGTGCATTATTTCCACCGAAATTTCTTTTCAAAATTCGCATTGTTTCGGCAATACAGCATCCACTTTGGAAGTAACTTTGCAATATTTCCCAAAGTTCTTCAAGCGTAAATCGATCCAGTTCGTACCACGAAGTGAGCACATGAAAGCTGTCAGTGTCAAAATAACATATGATTCAAAAAGAAACCAACAGATGGCCCACCCTTTAGAAGAAAAGACATTATATTAAACCATCAATTTGGTTTTAGAAATAGATAGGTATTCAACAGTAGATATACATACAATAAATACATTGAATAACTGATAAAATGTAAAAGGCATTAGATGGGGAAAAATATATGCTCTACTATCTTTGTTGATGTTATACAGGCTTTTGATTAAGTGTGGCACATAGGATTAGTACATAAGCTGCAAAAATATCTGCCAGAATAATACTCATATGTTCTAGAGTCTTACGTAATGCTGCGAAAATTTAGAATATCGCAAGAAGATGAGTACTCACATTAAATCTGGCGTACCTCAAGGTAGAGTGTTAGGATTCATTTTGTGCCTTTTATACACAACTAACTTACCACAAAATGAGAAAACACATTTGTAGACGAGACTACTGTTGAAGAAATAATTAACTAGGGATAACATTATAATGCAACAGCATCACACGAAATAGGTGATTATACCTGCTTATATAGGTAATCCAAAACAAATGCTAACTGACAAAAGTTTGCAGTCTTAGTGACGGACATATGTATGTGCATAAACCCTCAAATGATAAAAAATAAAGTGCACGACTGGATCTTACAAACTTGCGCTTTTATTCTGAAACTTTACGTACATATATGTAAATTATTTAGGATTGAAGTTCAAGTAAAATAGTCAATAGTCTGAAACGATTGGTTTGAAATTCCATCAAATTTCTTATGCTAATGAGAAGTGTGGGCGTGACATTCCTTATTTTTGAGGGAAGTACCGCGATAACTTTCAACGGATGTTATCTACAAAATTTCATTGGAATTTTTTTTTTTTAAATAACGGCCCCAAAAAGTGGGCGTGGCCCTATATAATGTATTTATAACTGAATTATACAGAGTTTTACCCCTTATGAATTTGGTCTCGCACATTTGGTTTCGAATTCCACTCAAAATATGAAAATATTGGAAAGTTTTAAATAGTGACGATGTCTGCAAGCATGTCTTATATTACTTACCTATATATTCATTTTAAGCCCAATCGCCAAAAAATAGCTAAGAAATTATTAATTTTTAAAATTACAAATTTTATACAAATTTTTCGCTCAAAACGTGGTACAACATCTGATAGCATATGTCAAAACTAATCAATATATAAAAGTTTAACGAAATTGTTAGATGGTCTTAAGTAAACCATCGTTATTTAATGTGGAGGTTAGAATGAAAATTTCGATTTCGTCTCTTGGCGTGATGCCACAGATCGCAGATATGAAGTTTTCTTGAAGAAGTCTTACTTAGTCATAGACATACTGACAGACAGAATTGGCGGACCCACTTTTATGGACTTCTCCATCATAGTAATGTCAAGTTGAGGTATACATACGTACAAGTTAAAATTCGTGATTAGTTTGACGACTAGGTGCATTGTATATTGAAAGGAGATCGCTGCCCTTCTCTAGTTCAACGACAAAGGATGACATAAATCATACCTTCCACGGGTGTTTTTAGTGGATTAAAGTCCCACATTATTGCAAGCAATTATACCTACATACATACATATATAATTTCCTCTCTGGTTAATGATTTTTTGTCATCTTTCTAGCCTTCATTATTCCGTTCTCATAGAAGTTTTGGTACTTAACAGTAAAATCTCAAATCAATTCTGATTTCGGGTCATCATCATTAGTGGAATTTTTACAATTCAAAAAGTTTAGCAAACTTCGAAATAAATGGTAATCTGATGGCGCGAGTTCAGGGCTATATGGTGGATGTGGCATCACTTCCCAATTAAGCTCCAATAGTTTTCTACAGGTCACGAAGGATGTGTGTGGTATAGCTTTGTCATGGTGAACCTGGATTCCCATAAGATTTGGTAGTTCTGGCTTTTTTTTCTTTGATTGCTTCCTTCAGTTTCACTAGTTGTTGACAGTAAACGTCGAAATTATCCATTTGGTTCCTTGGAAACAGGTCAAATGGTCATATTTGAGTGCAAAATTTACAGAACGGCATTTTCTGATCTATTAAGCAACCAAGACCATAAACTTCACATTATCTTTTTGTGAGCCTCAACAGCTTTCTGTGGTTTACAGAACTACCAAAGCAAAATATGCCGAAAATGTTAGAGCCTATTAGGTAGGTAGGTAGGTAGATGCACTGTTTTGATACCATAACTCATGTAAACTGAGCATATAAGGGTATAACTCCATCCAGTGGAGTTTAGAAAAAGGATGAGCTCTCTAATTCTTTTACCAGATAACTCCACGTTGTCTAGTCCTCGCTAGGGCCGGGCATCTACAAGGAAGTGATTTAAAGACTTCTTCCTCATTATCTCTGTAGCTACGACAGAACGTGTTGTGAAGGATATCTACAATAGCTTGGTTGTAGGCTGGAGCCTTTCGGCCAGTGGGCTGTGCTAAAAGCTACGATTCTTGTAGAATCTAGTCTTAATCTGCTTAGTAGCTTGTTCGTTTTTGATTTATTATGTAGATGGACTTGATGAAACTCTTGTAAAAGTGAATGTGTTTACATTTCCTAACGACATTGACTCTTTCCGACAGAGACCCGTTAAGGGGTGGATCAAGCCTCCCCAACTCGTTAGCCAGTTTATTTCCCTCATACTTAGCTTCTGTGTCATGGGACCCAAATGATTGTTGTCATTGAATGGGAACATAATAGGTTAAGTTCCATCTAACATCACTTTACCAGTTTCTCTTGGGTTAGGTTATCGAAAATAAAGGGTGTCCCATAATTCACGCAAAATGTAATTTTGATAGAAAATACAGATTTTTAATTAGAAAGCTTAAATTTTTTATTGATTCATAGAGTATACAGATTGGGGTTATGTATGGAATAGCACATCGGATAAATGACCGCCACGGCTTTGTTGGCAGATACATATTCGTTTATTGAAATTTTTAATGACCGTTTCGCATAAATGTGGCTGAATTTAATTAATACACCTCCCAATTTCCTCTTTCAAGGCGTTGCTGGTCGTGGTCTTGTTTGCATAGACCTTCGATTTCAAAAAACTCCAAAGAAGAATGGATGGCCAGTTCTGATCGCTAAAAAGGTCGATTACACGATTAGGAAGTGACTCATGCAGTAATTGAATTGTTTCTATTGTGGGGCATGTGACACTGTCTTGTTGAAACCACATGTGGGTCACATCCATATCTTGTAATTTAGGCACTAAAAACTGGGTTATCATGTCTCGATAACGAATTTTTACTGCCTGACTAACCGCATTTTCGAAGAAGAATGATCCGATAATGCCTCCAGCCCAAAATCCGCACCAAACAGTCACGCGTTGTGGATGCATTTGTTTCTCAACAATTACTTGTGGGTTTTCTGAACCCCAAATGCGACAATTTTGACGATTAACGAAGGCATAAAGATGAAAATGAGCTTCATCACTGAAGATGGTTTTGTACGAAAAATGCCGACTGTAGCTGACAAACCTTCTTTATTTTTTAAATATTGCTCAACAATGAAAATGCGTTGTTCTTGTGTATAGCGCTTCATTTTTACTAACCCCGAAATGTCAGCTGTCACATTATTATCTTTTTTTTTCCGCTGGCATCACTGTACTATTAAATGGCACAAAATTCAAATTTTGCGTGAATTATGGGACAGCAGTACTCAAAGTGTTGGTAAATTTTCTGTAAATATTTAAGCTCTTGAACAGTAAGATCTTGTTCTGATTCTGACATTTCAATGGTCTAAGTAACTTGCATAAAAAGTGAGTTTAACAGAAAAGTTCGCAGTGGTCACGCATAGTTTTAGGAAATTGTCTCCAACAGCTGTGATGAATTTAGAGTGAAATTTTGCAGATTTTAATTGCCAATCAGTCAAGGATGTTAGTATCTACATAGTCCTTGTTGGATGATGACACCTTCCCGGTTTAATTCGGCAAACTATAAGGGCATTCGTTTTGAACATTTGTTTTCTCCCACCTCTGGTGAGAATAGAGACGCAATGAAGTGACAATTGCAAAAAACTTTTCAACCCTAAAATGTGAGGTTATTATTTTAAAACAAGTTGCAGCTCTACATTTTAAAATGGAATAGCCTCAAGAGAATGGGTACTCGATTTTAAATATTTTAGATTTAATATGTAATAATTAAGTTTGACATGACTAGAAACAAAAAGGCATTGGTGTCACTCTTCTTTCCAATAACTGGAGTGTTGCAGCAGAATAAATTATCCACACAGATCTTCACAACCTGAACAGTATACCTGGACCTGTGCTATTCAATACTAACAGCCAAGTAAAACCAGTTATGTCCAATTGTATACCAGTATATAATGTATTTAAAGGTTCTAAGACAATGCTTAAAAGCGGACTCATCCATGTTCAGTTGGGTCGCTGTCTAACCAGAAGATCGGTGTACGAGAGCTTCGTCACCGGATCAAACTGGTTTACTGTCTAAACGACGAACCATACTTCTTTGGCATGTGTTCACACCGAAATTGCCTTCTATCCCATTGGGAAGTCTTCATGTAGGTCTCCAGTGCTATTAATCCGGTTTTTCCATAGTGGTATCACAATGGACCTTCTTTTGGTCTTACTGTGTCCCTGTTGAGCGGGGGCAATCACCCATCTTTGTTGACTGACTGATGATGAACCATATAAGACCATACCACCTGCTCTAGAAGCATTGCAACTTTTTTGTGTTCTCATTTAGTACCTTAAGCCTAACACTATTTAGAGAGAGATCTCAACTAAGAAATGTCTGTCCGTCCCAAGAAGTTTGAAATTTGGTGTCAAAACTTCTTCGAGCCCAAGCCAAGCCAAGTGTTTAGTATTTTTAAAACCCGCCACACAATCATTATACTAAATGTTCATCAAATTAAAATGTATAATTATTTTTTACATCTTAATCATACTTAATGCATATAGTGCAACTTTTCCATACATTCTTAATTGACTTCGCAAACAAGTTGGAGATGAATACAGGGTGTTTTCGTGTAGTTAGGTGGTTGGGTAAATTTTAATAAAGTTACACCGCGCAATCAAGGTATATCCATGGTATGATACCACTGAAATATCTTGGAAAACTTTTACGAAACTTTTCAGACTTCATTGAGGAGCTCGCATTTCGATGGTATGAATAATACTAAGTGATATATGTTGGTATGTATGCCCAGCACGGAGGTTATCTGGGAAGTTGTAGTTAGCTGTAATTGAATTCCTTGATATCCTTTACCTCATAAAAGTTGGAGCGTTTTAGGTAAATCAGGCATACAAAGAATTCCAGTCTATCGTTTATTTAATATTCTCGTGAAATGGTTGTGTTACCCTAGCAGTGACTGTGGAAGATAACTTTGGAAAGTGGATGGGACATTGAATAAAAGAAGAATGAACATTTGGCTGATTTTTACTTATAGTATTATATCTGTACTGAGGATGTGCCACCGAGCAAAGGCAGGAGAATCACAAAGGAAATGAAACGAAGTATTGTGGCCCTCTCCACAAATATCGCAGACAGTGATGTCTTTTAATCCTAGCACACTAAGGAGCTTAGCAAAGAGAAAATGAGTCGTAAGAACGCCAATAAGTACAGCCCTTTCCACAGGTAGACATCATCCCACTGGTTTCTTACTATGGTTCGGGAGCAAACATTTAATCTGCCTGCATCCTAGAGATCCATGCCATACACAATTGTGTTTGTAGGAAACCTAATCGTCAGTGGTAGCCCTGACAGAAGAAACCCCAATCAAGGGTTCAGGTCTTAAGAAATCTGAGCTTTGCTTGCTTAGCAATCTCATAAGAAATTTCATTTCACGGAACCCCAGTGCAGACAAGAGTCAAAGAGTTCAGTTGTGAGTTTTAGTTTGGGTTCTCGAACTAGTTAGGAATGGGTCACAGGGTTCACCAAGTCCGACCCCTCCACCTATTCTTGACAATATAGTTGGTAGCCTTTAGGATAGCGTAGATCTACATTTGAAAAATAGAGTCAAGCTTGCGTAACGAGTAGTGAAGTCTAGTGTTGATGGTCTCCACGAAGACACTAGCACCGAATGGCTCTAGTTTTGGAGCCATTCGTGAAGATTTGATTACAGCTCAGTTCAGGCTCAGGCTCTGACTGAAGCCAGTCCTGAATCCAAGCAAATTTCACTCTAAATTTGTACAGCAGGCGAAGTTTCGGAGTCGTTGTATCAGACGGCATAACCATGGAAGCAGAGTCGTACGATAAGTGTCATGACACCAGTGCGGCTCATACCAAAAGTAGGCGGTAGATTATTGTGATCGTACAGCAGGGGAGGTAATTCAAGCAGATCATGAAGAACAGAGCCATCAGTACTCGGATACGATCCCATGCAGCCCACACAGGTCGTCCTTTGAAGTTTAATCCAAAGGCAGTCACAAACAACCGACACATAAGCTAGAAATATCTTACCATAGAAATAGATTCAAGAGACCTTGTTCGGTTATAAACCCCATGTCGGGTGCCAAAATCAGCTTTTTTTAATGGGAATACGAGCATTTAACTGACACCAGACAATGATCCGACATCTGTAGAGGAGCAGAATTTGGGAGTGTGCCGTTTTCTGGAAAAAGGTAAAAAACAGGTTTACAGACATCGGCAACGTACGAGGCTTTATCCATAAAGTAGGTTAACTTAGCGAATATCTCTGAACAACGACCTTCAGGCGTTGTTGGCCCAGAGTGGTTTCCTTTCGAGTAGTATCCCGTGGTGATTGGCGGTCATTCTAGCGATGTCTTTACGCGTTCTGTTGAGGTAGTCGTTAATTTTTGACTTGTAGTAGTTCTACACATCTTTCTAGATATGATACAATTTGTGAGTCTAGTTCATCTGCGGTTTGTTTTTCTAAGAAAGTTTGATGAGATCTTTGCTCTGACAGGGTAATCGTTTCCATGAACTCTATTGTACTCTGGAACAGAAATCAAGGTAACCTTTAATTGGCCATCTAGCTAGGCTAACTCATATCCGCATTCTTCTACTAGCTTGGAGGATATAGTAATCGATCTTTGAATCGTAGGTTGTTGGGTCGAAATACTAAATGACCTGAACATCTTGCCATTCTGTTCTTGTGGAGAATTGCATTGACATAGAAAGCTATACCCAAAGGTTTTGTTCTAAGTCTTTCAAAGTTTCCACTTAAGTTTGTTCTATAGATATGGATCTTACTTACTGTGGTGGATGAGACCTAGACAGTGAAAGAGAAAGGTGGTTGTATCCTCAATACATTCCTCATCTCCATTGTGTACCCATTGTGATTCCCAACTGGGGGTTTGGTCCCAGTTCCTATACTAAGTTTTTCCTAGTTGCTTGCTTGGTGAATAGGATCTCCAGCCATCGTGATGTCCTTAGAAACTTAGAAAGATTTGGAAGCAAGGCATCAGACAGTTCTCTTAAGTCCTGGAAGTAATATCTTCCTAGTGTTCTGTTTCTCAATTGATATAGGCTTGGGCAGCGACAGAGGAAGTGAGTATCCCCTTGAACTTCTTCGTCACAAGTTTGGATCTTTTGGATCTTATTTCGATAGTAGAAATCGCTTACATATATTGCTGCCTGTCTGTTGATGAAACCGGATGTGATACCTTTTTGTGGTTTTTAGGTTTTTAGTTTTTTTCCGGCCTGCCTGACATGTCTACAAGCCTGGCGCAAAGTTCAGCGACCAAGAATGGGACCGAATTTCCAACAATGGCTGGACGCTTTCGAACTTGCAAGATGGAATTCAAAAAGAGCAATTAGGGGGAGCGAAACCGCATTTTTCAAATGTCTCTGCAAGGAAGCCGATATTAACCCCTGTGGAACGGCATTAAGAGTGGTAATGACCAAACTGAAGGGTTATAGAACCCGTCCAATCAAATATCCAATAATGCCGCTATCTATAGTAGAGCACATTAATCGTAAGAGGAACAATAAGGGGATCTTTATATTCCACATTTCAATTGTATACATTGGAAGATATCCAAGAGTATCAGGGTGTTTTCCGGAGTGGGAGGAAGTCTTTAAACCGATGCGCCGCCCAGCAATGGATTGATCATTATTCAAAGCGAAAAATCGACATTCAGGGTTGTAAGTGCGTCTGTAATTGCAATAGATTTGACATTGTTAAAGGAACTCTCAATGTCCAGGAACGCGACCACGCTATTTCTCAGTAATTTTTGAATGATGCGCGCTAACGAATACAAGGCTGTCTCGACTGATTTGCCTTTGTAATACGCATGTTGGGATGCAGAAAGGATAGATGGACTAAAGCTATGGGGATGCGAGCGCTGGGCTCCTCCGTCACCATTTATTTTTCAAAACCCTGCTTCAGTATTGAAAGATCCTTATTAACCTGAGCTCCAAATGCATTGAAGTAGCTCAATTAGGCATCCGCTAATCTGATATCACCTTTGATTCTATTTGAGAAATCCATACGCTGTCAGTCCTCCTTTTAAAGAACTCTTGTTAGACATGTGAGACATTTGTTACTGCGAATCAGGTCAACAAGAGATGCCTCTTCTAATACATGCGTGCTAAAACGAAAAAAAAAAAACTAACTCAGCGACGCTTTTGCAGGTTCGAGTATTCAGCTTCACATGTGCAGTCACTATCAGGTAGCTATTCAGGTATTCGACGAGATGGTGTTACGATTTTGGCCGCTCGTATGGACTCACTAATACAAATTTTAAGTATGGTACCTCCGCGTGAAAGATTGTGGATGATATCCCCATTGCTATGGTTTCTTGGAAACTAGGTTCGTAGATCTTTCGACCAATATCAGCATTTCCGATTTTTGAGCTATCTGTGTGCAAAATTTGGTATCTCTAGAGTTGTCTATCAGGTATGGCTGTAGTAAATTTTATGGATAATCTCCTCTTTTGCAAACTATCAGAGAATTCAAATCCGAGATAATTTGGAAGCTGTACTCTCAGACTTCTGACGTTAGTTTCCCGTCAGATTTCTGACATTGAAGTCCTATATCTTAGACTCCCTCAGACCCAGAGTAGGTTCATGGTGATTAGAGTCTCAGTGAAATGCCATACACTATTTTTCTTGTGCTTTGGTTTGCAGGACTTTTGACTATCAACAAAACTGACCAACGGTCTGAGGACCATTAGGGGTGTAGTTTTTTATGTTGTTATTTAGCCTTCGGTGTTGTAGGAAAGGGTTTAATCCAGATAGCGGATTAACTATCTAGATTATGTAAAATGCTGAAAACGAGACACATTAACTTAGAACTGGGAGACTGCCAAGTGCATGCATTGTTCTCCAGAGGCACCCGGCAAGGTGTGGTCTTATCCCTTCTACTATGTATACTCGTAGCGAACGAAATTTTAAAGAAATTAGAAGAAAGTAGAACGATGTTGTTATAATGTCGACAGGCAAGTTCACACTGACCTTCACCGAACTACTTCAAACCGCCCTCAATACCCTACAAAAATGGGCGAAAAGATGTAGATTAAATGTAAAACCCCTGAAAGTAGAAGTTCTCTCTTTACTAAAGAGAGAATAATGAGGGCTTTGAGACTCAACGGTACACACCTCCAAATCTCAAATAAGGCGAGATACTAGGGCTGTATTCTCGACCGTAAATTGACTTGGAAAGAGAATATGTTAGGAAGGATAAGAAAGGCATTCTATACATGGAGTAAAATCTTTGGTAAAAAATGGTGCCCAAGCCCGCCATTATCCACTGGATGTATACAGTCCCATTTTATCATATGGATGCCCAGTCTGGTGCCTCGCAACAAAGTTACCACGTACCTCAGGTAACTGACCAGGATCCAAAGATTACCATGCATAGGGACTACCAGTACCATCAAACCATTCTGACACTGATTCCATTTGACGTACAGGAAACAGTTTCAACGAGTACCCAAAGTTTAAAAGAATTTCACTTTTGGAAAAAGGACGGAGTACCTTACTATTACACCATCCCACAATTTCAGCCAAAACGTTAAAACCACCTCCCCTCAAGAGTTGATTGGTAGTATCATCAAGCCGAATGGGGCAAGCTCGTTGGGACAATACTACGAAAGGCAGAGGGACACACAAATGCATACCGACATTCCAAGCTTGGATAAGTGGTAAACGTGGAGGACGCAACTACAACCTTCCACAGTTCCTGTCTGGCCGCGGTGGTTACCGCAATTATGTACTTACATCCACACGACAGCTCACCATCCTCCCCCGAAAGCCAAGTAAAGATGAAGAGATTCGAAGCATGTTTTATTGCAGACGCTTTACGGCATGGAGAATTACTCTGCCCAGCCCGTCGTCAATCGTCGACCACACGCTGCAGTCGCCGGCGAATTTGACGGTAACATGTGTTACCTCTCCAGTATGTGGATGTGTGAGGCTAAGAAAAGCAGCAGAAGCTTCAGAAGAAGGATTTGCTAACCAAAATAAACCAATAGTAACAAATTACATCTAGGTATACGTTTAATGGTGAGAAGTGTGAGCATAGTATTTGGATACAAAACCTCTTGTTTACTCTCTCACTCGTATTCCCCCATCAAATTCATAATTTAAGGATCTATTTTGAAATGTGATACATCGCTTGTTATCGATTTTCAAAGCTGAATCATGTGCGTCATTGTCAACCTACAACACACATCAACAGGATATGTCAGTTGCACATGTGTTGAGAATAGACTTGTGACTTCTGCCAATTGATTCGCTTTATTGATTGATTATGACATATCGGCTTAACTACACACATAATCCAGCATTTGCTGTCACTCAATAAAGACCCACATTAACCGCAGTTGCGCCCACATAATGAAGGCCGTCGAGTCCTTCAAGATTGGCCATAAAATGTGCATTTGTGACATCTGTGCATTCGATATCACAGTAACTTGAGCAAACAGCACAAATTAAAGAACAATAATCCAATCGACCTGAATACGTGCCGGAATCTAGAATCACTCACTCACAGATATGACATTCCCGGCCTCAGAGATACCTACATGCAAGTAAGAGTACGTAGTACATTGTTGTAAATGGACAGATTGTCAGAGACATTTGCGCTGATTGACATAACAAACCGCGACAGAAACTATTGTCACTGACATGACAATGAGGGCGATAACTTGCGAATTATCGCGATTTTACACACCAAGTGGTTAGGTGTGGTCGCAGCGCGATTTACTGGCGCTTTTGTCATAATTACACACACGTCTGGGTCGACGTTGAACAACATATCGACGGCGAAAGCCGTTCGATTTGATTTACAGCAATCAAGTGGTAATAAAAAAATTTTGAAATTATAATTGACTTTGCCGTCAGCGTCAGCGTCACCCGTATGTTGTCAATTTAATGGCGGATTTACTCTCCACTAATACCGTTAGATTATGTACGATTGGTATCCAACAATCCCAATGGCAGCCAGCTGTCTTAATCGAATCGGTTTTAGAAACCGAAACGATTTACATGTGTTGTACACTGGACGGGTTGTTAATCCGATTGTTTAGAGAGAACGTCGAGTTATCGGAAAGGGTGTACCTATGTACATACTGTATCTGCTGCAGGTTGTATCTCTGTTCGTGTTCGCTAAGAAATTTCATTTTCAATTCCAATACGCGCTACTACAGCTCGTTAAATGTCGACTAATTAAGTGGTTTTAAGAGCTTGCTTTGAAAATGTAAAGCAGTAGCTGTTGGGGCTTTGGCTCGCTGCGGGAAGTGTTGGCTAAGGAATTGGACTGCATTTCTCTTTTTATGTCTCTGTGCCAGTAAAGTTGGTAATTATTTTCGGTGCATTAACGCCAGTTTATGACACAACATAAAACGGATTGTTTGGTATGTGTCTAATGTGAAGGTTATACACTTGGATTTCTCTCTATAAACAACTGGGGTATTTGTCAAATGGTTTAAGAAATCCAATTACCGGAGCAGACTAGAGTAATGAAAAACACTGAATTAATTATGATTTCGATTTGTATACGAGCACGTATGTATACCCTTCGGTATGGACAGGAATTATGTATTTGGAAGGTTACATGCCGACATTGACATGTTATGAGTATGCTGATTGATTTATGACAGCTTAATCAATCTTTATTGCGCAATTCTATGTAAAGAAGTTGAAACTTGCATATAGTCACGGCACGTTCGATATGTTTTACATGGAAATAAATTGAGCCATTATCGCTGGGAACCAACCTCACCATTGCCACTACGATTGGCAAACAGGTACACGGGTTTATTTAACCTATAACCTTAGGGGAATAGACATTAAATTAGTTTGACATTAATGGTTATGTGTTTGACTTGCTGTACCAGGTTCAGACTTACCAGGTTCAGACTTACCAGGTGGAACCCATAAAAATAAAATATTTTTTTTTTCTTAGTGTGATGTCATCATAGCAAGTATTAGCTGGCCGAACGGATCTGTCCATATGAAAACTATGGGGTCATCCTACAAGAGGTGTCATTTTAAAACCAAAGAAACATACTATACTTTTATGAAAAGTTATTATATTTTTATTTCAATTTAAAGTACAAGCTCTGAGGTTAGTAATGAAATACAAAATCTTCCAAATGTCCCCCTCGGATTTGCCTATAAACAGTCAGTCTTTCGATGACATTTTATATCACGTTTTCGCATAATTGCGGCTGTATATCGCGGATAACAGCACCACGGGCGTAATGAGCCTATGTCCCGAATGCTACACATGTCCAATGACTGCCATAATCTTTTGATTTTCAGTGTAGCAACATACACTCCTCCGATAGCACTCTTTTTTTCTGTATCCATCTTGAACTGGATCGAGGATGTAACAAAACCCAATACAGGCTCAGGTACTGAGAAGACATACTCTGACTCTTGTTAAGTACAAAGTGTGGCAAAAGTAATGTCGTAATGTGACATTATGTCATTGTCAAATGTCATGGTTTGCAAATGGCGTCAAATGTCATTGTGCTTTGACATTTATGTTGTACAAAGATATACAATTAGTTGACAACAAGCAATGGAGCATTACACACCTGAAGAACACGGAATTATTGTTACTGCTTATTTGATAATTTTTTTTAAACGTTTGGCTGAGCGTCTCTTGCAAACTGGGCCCACTAGAGATGTTGCAAGGAGTGGTCAGTCCCGTATCGGCCGAGAATATCACTGCTGTGGCCGAGGACATCTGAGGCAGTTCACAAACATTGACAAGGCAACGACGCACAAAATTTGGCATTAGCAGACGTTCATTGCGTTGATTTTTGGTGAATGACCTGCTTCACAAATTGCTGCCTGCTGACCGCCAAGTGAGGTAAACTTGCTCCTATGCTCTGTTAAACCTGGTGCAAGATGAAGAGGATTTCGTATCCAAAGCAACGAAGTCCATTTCCACTTAAGTGATTGGGTGAATAAATAAAATTTGCATTTCTGAAGCACGGAGAATTCACATGAAATGCACGAAGAGCCATTGTATCCCCTCAAAGTGACTGCTTGGTGTTGCATTTGACTTTTTCCTAGTTCTGAGTTGATGTGTCTCATCTTGGCCATACTTTCAACTTAGTCTGAGATTACTGGGTCTAGGCTTTGTTGATCCAGTGCTAGTCTTATGGATATAGATTTCATGTTGTTGAAGGCTCATTCGTTGTCTGGAGTGAATTATTTGTGGTAGAACAAACTTTTAATTGTTGCAACCACTAGACATTTAGGGCTGGATATATATCCCTAACATTTGGTTGGTTGTTTGGTTAAAATCGAAGCCTGATGAGGATTACACCAGAAGAAGGTCCATTGTGCTGCCGATGTGTAAGGTCTGCGAACAATTTGCTCCTTTGTATGAAGTAGCTAATCGTAGCCATGCAGTTGTGGCCGAGATCGTTTAGATCATTGAATATGTATTCACCTAATGAAACCTTCCTGGTGTTAGCGAAAGCAGGGCACATGCATAGGAGGTGACTAATAGTCTCCTCTTCCTCTTAATCCCTACAACTTCTACAGAAGTCGTTATAGGGAATACCCAATCTTTGAGTATGACTTTCTATAGCACAGTATCCGGTGAGGGTATTAACTATCTTGAAGAGGGTTTTTCTCTTATGTTTATTAAAAGGCCGGATGGCTTGGACGGACTCCTCAAAAAAGTCTCTTGAACTTTTAATGCAAACTCACTTTCCAGGATGCACAAAAGGAATAGCTCTTGCACCGGACCTTCACGTCCCGCAATCCTCATCTTGGAATGATATTAAGACAACAATTACAGCAGTTAACACTTCCTGGACTATTAACAGCTTCTCTCCCTATAAGTCGGCTGGCCCTGACGGCATAATTCCGGTTATGCTACAGAAAACTTTGGACCAGGTGGTTCCATGGCTAGTACCTATCTACAGAGGCTTTATTCTTTTAAACCACGTTCCTCTGAGCTGGAGACGTGTTCGGGTTGTGTTTATTCCGAAAGCTGGGAAGCGAGGACATGAATCCAGAAAAGATTTTAGACCCATCAGCTTATCCTCTTTCCTTCTAAAGACGTTGGAACGTATTTTAGACACACACATACGAAATACCCTAGATCAATCCCTTCTATGAAAATCTCAGCACGCATATATTAAGGGGCGTTCGACGGAGACGGCACTCCACGAAGTTGTGCGAACGAAAGAAAAGACAATTCACTATAAACAATATACCCTAGCTACCTTCTTAGACGTTGAAGGTGCCTTCAACATCGTCAGCACTGAATCGATTCAGGAAGCTCTACTCCAACTGGGTGTGGAAGAGTTTATTAGCAAATGGATAGTGACTATGCTAAAAACCAGAATCATTCATTCGACTCTCGGTAACAGCAGTTCCACCATATCCGTCATAAGAGGAACACCACAGGGTGGGGTCATATCCCCTTTTATTTGGCTTATGGTAATCAACAAAATCCTGTGTAGGTTAGACAGAGATGGAATCAAGGTCGTCACGTATGCGGATGATGTGTTAATACTGGTATCAGGGATGTTTCCTTCGGTAATTAGTGAGATTATGGCAGGTGCCTTGGACAAAGTTAGCAAATGGGCCACTGGATGTGGACTCAGCGTCAACTCAAGCAAAACTGAACTGTTGCTCCTTACCACTAAAACCAAAATACCGACCTTCACGCCTTCACGGCTAAACAACCAATTACTCTCCTTATCCTCCAGTGCGAAGTACCTAGATGTGGTACTTGATCCCAAACTAAGTTGGAAGCTCAACATTGAACAGCGGGTAAAGAAAGCCTGTGTGACTTTCTATGCTTGCAGCAAAACCTTCGGCAAGAAGTGGGGTCTTCGCCCGAAGATGGTCATATGGATGTACACAGCCGTGGTGCGTCCTATACTTTCCTATGGTTCGCTAGTCTGGTGGCCTGCGTTAAGGAAAAATTACAACATCAAACTTATCAACAAAGTACAAAGAACTGCGGCTCTGGGCGCAACGGGAGCGATGGGAACTAGTCCATCCGAAGCCCTAAACGTAATATTGCATCTTTTATCAATCGACCTTCATGTCATGTTTTTAACTTCATGCAGTGCAGTCAGATTAAGAGAGACGGGATGCTGGTGTAGCAAACCTTATGGCCACAACAGCATCCTGAATCTGCTACCACGGGACCTGGTAGCCAACACAACCGACTATATAACTCCCAGAGTGAACTTCGGAAAAGTCGTCACGGTCAGATTCCCAACCAGGTTGGAGTGGGAAGTCGGTGAAGTTACAAATGGGTTCGATACAACAATTTTCACCAACGGTTCTAAAATGGACTGTGGGGTAGGGGCGGGGATATTCTCTGCTCCTCTCAGTATTTCCAAATCGTACCGGCTCCCTGACTCGTGCAGCGTCTTCCAGGCGGAAGTTCTTGCTGTACGAGAGGCTTGCCGCCTACTCAAACAAACCACCACGTCCCTTAGCTCTATAGCCATCCTCATTGATAGCCAGGCCGCTATCAAGGCTATTTCATCTGCCACTTCTTCTTCGAAGCTCGTAGAACAGTACAAAGAGGAACTTGACTCTCTGGGTCATCGGTTCATGATTAGTCTTCTTTGGGTGCCGGGTCACAGTGGCATTAAGGGTAATGAGCGAGCTGATGAACTTGCAAGGCGGGGTTCTGCCCTTGATGGTTCCCTCGCTGAGGAGGTGAATGTTCCGCTGCGGGCCCTTAAGGGTAGTATCTTGGCGTACTATCTATCAAAGGCTGACTGCAGATGCCAGGGTGTGAGGAACTGCGTCATATCTAGGCAGATGTGGCCGAATTACTGCTGGAGCAGAACACAAGAACTTTTAAGTAGAAACCGTGCAGATATAGCAAGAGTTCTGGCAATTAGTACTGGCCACTGGCCCATCGGGGTTCATGCGGCCAGAATAGGCATTCCATTTAATGCACATTGTCGCAGCTGTAATACTGCTAACGAGACAGAAACAATCTTACTTTTTATTTGCAAGTGTCCAGCTCTAGGCAGGGCGAGGTAGCGCACGCTAGGTAAACCCTTTTTCGACAACCTATTAGAGTTGGCGGAGATTAGCAATGGGGATATTATCAGTTTCCTCAATGTAACGGGATGGATTTGAATAATTCTCCCTCTTTTCCGCTACCTCTAATCGCTAACACCCTTTTTTTACATCCATTAGGTCACTTGAGTTGTGGTATTAAAACGGCGATTTTGCGCTAATTATGTTGTCAGCGCGGCTTGCTGACACAACCACTGCTACCTACCTACCTACCTTCTCTTATGTTTTAGGAGTCCGATTGAGCTAGTATTGTTTAAAGTTGGCCAAAGCAGCCTGGCGATATGACATTGGTCGAGTTGATCTCATCGAAGATTAGCCTCACTAACCGCGTCGGCGTTGATAAGGTATTTAGCACAAGAAGTAGGCGCCTTGATGTCTGTGACGTTTATGCTATTAAGATCAGATGAGCCTCTTCTCGCTAGTTCGTCAGCCTCACAGTTCCCTGATATGTCACAGACACAGTGACCTAGTACCCAGCAAAGGCTGAGGTTGTACTGGCCAACTATCTCGTTAAGAGACACGTGGCAGTCTTTCACTGCCTTGGATCTCGTTGTGCTGAATGCAAGCGATCTGATGGTTGCCTGACCTATATTAAAAGAAACAATGCCAGGATCTACGTTTGCTTTCCAAACTTCTGCGTTGAAATTTTTCAGGCATTCTTTGTAGATTTCCCAGTCCGTGGGTAGCCTTGTTGATTTAGCTTTGTTAAAATTCTTCCTGACAGGTTGCTAAGTTCTGCATTCCACCAATATGGACGATCCCCTACCTTTTTTGTTGTGATGGGACAAGATTGATTAAATACTGAGTCTCCTATTGCACACTATTAGGTTGGTGCCTACTAAGAACTCAAAAAGTGACTCACCTCTGGAGTTAGTGTGGGTGCTGCCCCATCATCAATTCCTTCTTCTTTCTTTCATTTGATGGGACAGATTCGTTGTCTTCGTAGAGTAGGTAACCTGAACTTAGTTTAGAGTAAATTTGCAAATCTATTAACCTTTCAAATGTCTTAAGAAGGAATGAGATAAGGCTTATCGCTTACCCACGAAAAATATTCGCCACCAGCAGACTGGAGACTCCTTGTAGCTTTGTATCATTATGGGGAATTGAGTCATTGTAATTTAAAGGAGCATTTCAAGAAACTGGGTATTGGGGACGATTGACACTGTAGTTTCCGCATGAACCAAGAGGAAAAATAAGTAAACCTTCTCTTGTAAAAGAGATTCATCAACTGGATGATCTGCATACATGGCGCTCAAATCCCCCATTACGGTGGCATTATCCACATTCTATATAAGATTTTGGACAGCGCTTAGTTGTCTAAAATGTTGGTCTCTTCTGCTTCCATAACGACGTTCATAAGTAGAGCGAACACCGTTTGGAAGCACCTCCATATTTGGCATAGGGTGCTCAATGTCCGTGCGAATGTCCGTGAATGCAATGGCTTGATTGGTTTATCTGTTCTTACTGTCGGACTGGAAGTGTTTTTTTTTTTTCAAAACTATTCCCAGTCCTTAATTTTTACTACTTTCCAAACAACTTTGACATCACGGCAGCCTAACAAAAGCTACGCCTTCGTGCCTTTTATTTGCCCTGATTTAGTCAATTATTAGTTTGGTCATCAACTCGATTCAAGTTTATTGTCACTTGGCAAACAATTAGCTTTCCATAAAAGTAATAGAATATCACAAGACACCAAACATATTCGGAATGACGTACAAATGTATATACTCGTATCTGTGGTGAAATGAACTCGCAAACAGAAGTCAGCAAGCTCATCTCTTAACCGAAGTGTATGGATATTTGTAGTGAAATCGATCAGACAACTTCAACCGACTCAAATGACAGATGATTGACATTTTTTTTCCTCTAAGACAACCACTCTCCGATGATATTTCCATTACTTTGATAATGTAATCCATCTACGTCGCCGCCGGCCGGGGTAAAGAAAAACAAAATATTTTCCCACAGCAGATGTGACACGCCTATAATTCGGCCTTGCACCAGTTTACATGTAACTCAACACCCGACTTTCCCAAATCAAATCTAAGACATGCAATACTTATTACTGTCCAAATTGACATGTTTTGCATTCACCATAAAGTAATTTCCTTGTCACAAGGTTCCCCACTCACTTGCCCTATTCAACAGACAAAAATACTGTCCACCATCGCCATTTCCCAACGACCGACACGGGGAATGCTATTAAAATACCATCGGACATTCCAATTCTTGGCGTTGGCCAACTGTACAAATGTCAAAACTCTCAAAAGACAGAAAAACACTGAAATAAATTGTGCGCTCCCCCGCCCGGTCGGCCATTGGATCCGACTCTAATGAACTTAGTCACCTGCACTCGTTTAAGGCAGACCGCGTTCGTGGCATGGTCGTTCGTTGAACGTCCAGTTCGAGTTCCACAAGTGCTCGGGTTTACCAAAAAATATTCCATACACACCTCCCGACGACGACCGACGACCGACGACAGAGAGCAGTTTGTTTTCCTGTTTCCATACGAGTACGAGTCCGGCCCCATAACAAAACCCCAAACACACCTTCGCTGCATTCGTTTAGGCCATTTAATCAGAATCGATAAACGAAATATGCTGCAGAGTCAGGCAACCTGCAAATCCAGGTAATTGGAGTATGACTTTGTTATGATTGCGTTGCCTGTTGCCTTTCTTGCCACAGTATACCACAGCGCGATGGTTGTTTGCAGATAGCCAAGTGGAGTTGCAAAGTGGTGGGCAGGCAGCCCCACGCCACCACCGCCGGCCGTCACCTGTAACAGCAGTGACCGCACAGATGGTTGGTTACTCGATTGCGAAAGTGAATTTCGTGAAGTAATAGGTGAACATACTAGTCCAGTAGTCCACTAGACCAGGTGGACGAGCACGCTATAATCGCTTTGCAATAAACGGTCTTTATTGACGTGGACGGCTCTTTTCATGTCCAGACAGCTGTTGTCGGTTTTATTTATTTTTTTTTCTCACCACTCTGCTAAGTGCGTATGCGTGGCCTAGACATTGAAACTTGTTGCACGCGGCCTTGGCGGTTTGGCAGGCTGATGGATTCTGTAATCTTCTTTTGACAGGTTTTTCGGTGTAGACAGGTCAAGGATATCCGTATTGACATCATCGTCGGCTGCTATAGTGGATGGGGGAATTCTTTGGCCGACGTTAATTGAATTTGGATTTTGATTGACTAATTAGGTTCGAGTTCGTGGAATGGATTACACTGACAAGTTGTTGACTTAGGGTAGCTTATAGAATACGATATCTCTGCGGTTGGGGAACTGATTTAGCGGTTAATTGTGTGTCTATGATGTGTCAGACGTGAGGGGTGGAGATTTATTGTTGCGAATGGATACAATAGTGTCATAGATAATTGCGGCCAATGTCTATAAGAGTATTGGGTATCAAAAAGTTTGCTGGTGAAGGCAAAAAGCAAGGCTGTTAACCTATGCCACACTTCTGAATAGGGTATCGGATAGAATACAGCTTGATTTATGGCCTGATGGCAAAGTGAACGGAGGAATCTGGAATACGAATTACTTCGCAATGGGTGCTGCAAATATTTTTAAGAAAAGGTCAAAGTATATGGTCATGACTTTTGGTTATTAGGAGCGGAGACGGTGCAACGTAACCAATTTCAATATGGCTGCGGCCTGTCAATGTTTCAATGAGACAATACGTCGAATGGGCTTTAGATGCGAATCGGAAACATATGTTAGAGTCGCACAGGAATATAACGGTGAATTAGTGGAGTTCCACAAGAGTTCGTGCTGGGTCCGATCTTGTGGAACGTTTGGTATAATGATAACTTTCATAGAGAAGGAAAAACCAGACCCCGTATAAGGAGTTATTCAACGGTGACAGCTTCGGCTATTGACAAAGATTGATTTCTGTAATATCAGCACGCTACTCAACTTAGACAGCATTCTGATCAATTATTTTGCGATAAGACTCTGCAATAGAAGTCCGTAACAGATCGATGGGAACATGGAGAGGGCGCTCGACAACCACCTTATGTCAGGCTCATCTCAAACAACGCAGTGTATCAGTTAGAAGACTCCGAAACATCATTATGATGGTCAAGTACAACTTCGATAGATTAGATTAGCGCCCTCAACAATCTAAGTTCATTAGAATGCTGTGAAAAATTATTTTACTTCTGGAACAAAAGATATTTTCAGAAGATCGTAATAAGAACAGAGCACATGGCTTTCGGAAGATACCTGGAGATCGGGGAAGAAAAACCCTTAAGAAATCGTATTGCAGTAACCGCAGCAGGAGGGAGGAACATGGAGTATTGTTTTGTTTTGTGTCATCCGCTGGAGGGGTGGAATCCTTTATGAATACTCGGTAGTCCGTGCTACGAATTATGCCAGACTCCATGTTCCTGCATGTTTACGTGGCTAAATAAAACTGCCTCTAACCCTGACCTTATTCCTCCTACGGCAGCGCCAGTCAAGGCACTCTTTCGTAGGGGTAGGTTTTAAAATCATGTCTTTTCCTTCCTATGATCCAAGATTTTCTTCCTTTCGGGCTTTCCGTGTTTGATTTTTCAAACAGCTTGGTTAGCTTTCACGCCTGTGTATGTTAGGTGTTCTCTAACGTTGATCATACATAATGTTTCACAGGGCAGGTCGTAGAACTAATCCCTGTGAAACCCCTTCTGCCATTTTATATCTTTTCGGTCCTTCGTCCGTGTCGTAGAAGAGGGTTCTGTCTTCCAAATAATTCGAATATTCCTTAGCGCTCTCATAATGAAGTTCCAGGTGACCGAGTTGAACACATTTTTTACGTCCAGCGTAGCTACAGAGTAGTACCACTTTTACTCCTTTCCATCTGGTCCCAAATATAGCTTTACGTGCAATTTCATAAACTGCTTGCATCGCATGGGTGGTGCTCCTTTTCCTCCTGAATCCGTATTGTCGGTTGGAAAGCCCATTGTCTCATTTGCTATACTGGTCAAGTCTGTCGCGGATGACTTTTTCCAGCATGTTCCCTACCGTTTCAAGCACACTGAAACGGTTGCTCTGGGGGCCTTTGCCGCCTTTCGGGATTAATATCAGTCTCTGTCGTTTCCATTACAAACGGAACTTTACTTTTGTCAGGCATCTTGTATAATGATTTGCAAACATATTTGGTTGGGTTTTAATGGCTTCTTTATCCTGTCCATTCCTGGAGCCTTATTGTTTTTCATTCAGCCCGCTGCTTCCAAGATTTCTGCAGTTGTGGCGAGTTGTATTGGCTCCGTATTCTCTGTTATTATGCAGGGAAGATGCATTCTTGGTATTCCTGGGGAATTGTCCACTGACTATAATATTCATCACAGTCGGGCTTGTTGGTACAGCTGCCGTGCCTCTTTCAAGTTTGTCTATATTTATCTTATATGCGCTTCCTCCTGGGCTAAGTTAGAGGTCTTCTCTTAGCGATTGGAAGTTTCGGTTTTACATTTTCAATGAATTTCCAAAGTTCCTTACTTTTCCTTAAGAATTCTTCTCGTATCTTTTCGGAATCTTCTCTTCGTCTTTGTCTTGCATTTCGCATTTTGAGGCAGTCTTCTATCAGCTTAGTGGTGCAATTGTTCCACCAGTACATCCGTCCATTCCCATTGCTTTAGCGTGTCATGGATGCGTCGCATCCTCGGGTGAAAGAAGTTGTCAGTTGTTTGGCCTGTTCTTCAGCTGTGCCTCTGGGAATTTCCATGTTACTCAGCCAATACTTGAGAGCATCTCTTTATCTAGATTGTTGCTCTGCCAGCCCAATTTTGTTTTTCTCGCCATATCCCTACTGGTGAAGGTTAGATCTATGATGGAGCCAGATCTGCCGTTATTAAAGGTTTCTATATTTCCCTGATTTAGCACTGCAAAGTCAGGGCTAGTAAACGCATCCAGCAATGTCTCGCTTCTGTGATTGTTCCTCGTACTACCCCATCTTGTTGCCCATGCATTCAAGTCCCCAGCTAAAATTACTAGCGATTTTCATCGAACATCAGGCACAAGTAGATAAGGCCATCATCTGTTGTTACTTTGGCATAGTCACGCTTGGTGAGGCATAAGAACTTGTTCCTTAGGTAGCAGAGGCTTGGGCTATGACACAGAAAGTGGGTAGTATCGTCTTGGACATCCTCATCACCGTAGCCTCTACAGATTTTCATTGGTCAATCGTAATTTCTTCATGTGGCACCGCAGAGTGTTGTGCTTCATTATCTCTTCAATGAGTGGTAGATAGGGATTTTCTTTGTTTTTATATCAGTTTTTCGAATTTTCCTTTATTGATTAGATGCCACATTTTTCTCGTTGTAGCACATGTGCTTAGAGAACTTAATCTAGTATTTGCTCTCATTAGAGCTTCATTTCTGGTTTTATGCCTTAAGTGGGCAAGGTGGGACGTTCACCGTGGGTAGGCTTGGTCCAGGTCAATTGCTGAGCTTTTCCTAGCTAGTTCATCAGCCCTTTCATTCACAGGTATACCTTCATGACCAGGAATCAAGCAGAGTCTTACCTTATGCTGTCTTCCAAGAATCTTAATCTCTTCTCGAAAGCACTTCACAAGCTTCGATTTTATTTCTGCAGCAGATGTCACTGGCTGGATGTCGATGGAAAAGTGGAGATCCTCATGTGGCATTGCCTTCATCGCAGTCTCACGGTTAGCTATTATCACTGCTAGAATCTCTGCTTGGAAAGCGCTACTACAGTTCAGAAGTCTGACTGATTTAGATATGCCTAGCGCATTAGAAAATATAGCTGCTCCTACACCAATGTCCATTTTGAACCCATCAGTACGAACTTCTGTAACTGCTGGGCTTGTTTTTCCATTCCTCTCTGCTTGGATAGAGGCTTGCCCGATATTACAATTTCTCTCAACCTCAAGCAAAAATGAGATCACCACCGAGATCAAAGCATTTAAGAACAACGAGGCGGTACGACTTGAGTGAACTCCCAGGGAGTTACTAAAAGAAGAATTTGTATGCTGCTCGTTGTTGCCAAAATAGTAGTAACAATAATTCTGCAGTGAATAAAAGTCTTTCTCGCTACCCATACCGCAAGCAGATCATCATCGAGCTGTTTATTGATTTTGGAAAGGCGTTCAATAGTGATAACAGAGAGTTGATCCGTTTTGTGTTGTGCAGGAGGGGCATACCGGACTAAGTTATACCTCCATATAATTAAGGCAAGATACGATGAATTAATATGTTCGATCTGCTTAGAGTAACGTTGTCAGATAAATTCTCTCTGATGATGTCTGCTTATTATTCCATCAAATGACAGCTGTTATGGATAGGGAAGAAGTCGTATTGAAGATTACCATGCGGGACAACTGGTAGGGAGGGTAGAATGTTTTCAATATCTTGGAAGTATCGTCCAAGCAAACCGAATAAGCAAGACAAAATCTGAGTCTGTTGTGTCCATGCCCAGTTTCAAACCATACAAATCCCCAGAGTCGGATGTTGTCATTCCTGGTGAGCTTCAGCAATCAGAAGAAATATTGTTCCCTTTACTTAAGGCCATCATGTCTGGTTGTCGGACTCTGGTCTAGATTCTCAAACTGCGGATCGAGGTTGAAGTTATTTTCAACTCAAAGCAGGCAACTGCTCGCACGTGTAACCAAAGGATCACCGAGCTTATCAGCTTATCGTCGTTTCTATTAAAAATACTAGAAAAACTGATCCACCTGCGCCAGAGCATTAATCCATCTATGATCTTGGCGTCCCAACATGCGTGTTATAAAGGCAAATCAGTCGAGATAGCCTTGCACTCGTTAGTGCGCATCATTGAAAAATCACTGAGCATCAAGGAATTTACCATGGTCGAGTTCCTTGACATTGACAAAAGGCTGCTTTGGACATAGAAAGGACTGGTTGCAGAATGACATTGCTATCGTCACTCTCAGGGAAATCCTCCAAAGTGCTCTCATGTGCCTTACTAGATGGCCCTTAAAATGCAGACTAGGGGTTAACCCTCTCAAAACAGAACTGATCCTCTTTAGAAGAAAACATAAAGGTTCCATTATTCACTCATCTATGATTAATGGCACCAAACTCTCCTTTCATAAGATGGGCAACTAAACTGGAAACCAAATCTACTTGATCGCGTACAGAAGGCAGCTGTGGCTCAATACTCAATACAATTGTACCGACTACACCCTTGCCGACATTTTTATTTGACCGAAACTTCTGCACGAGCATCTCTGACAGTAGTGAATAGGTCACTGCCTCCTCTTCTGAGGACAGTTGACGAGTGGGTGGGTTGTGGTGTTTTCTCCGACAAGCTCAGGTTATAGTAGCATTTTCCGGCGGAAATCTTGACTATAAAGTAGCCCTTGTCCTGGCTCATATGTAATGCAATATCTGTCAGAGATATTAACATTTTCAATGACAGCCAAGCTGCAATTAAATCCCTGGAATCGTGCTCCTTTATTTCAAAGGTTCCTTTATTTCACGGCAGTTCAGCCGTTTGTTCAACATTCACGGGATGTACATACGATAGAAGTAAATAGATCCCCGATTTACCAGAATCCAGGTCTCAAACTGGAAGGATTTTAAAATTCAAGCACGCAAAAATTGACCCTCTTTGTCAGGGACACTGGTCAAACGTGTCACATTTTTTCAAACCGGAGTAAACAAAAATATATTCATTGGTACTTACTTCATCCGGGGCCTAGCGTAGCTACATACTGTTTGGTAGTTCCGAGAAATAGGCCAAACAAACAACGCCCATTGA
This sequence comes from Xylota sylvarum, assembly GCA_905220385.1. Lineage (NCBI taxonomy): Eukaryota > Metazoa > Arthropoda > Insecta > Diptera > Syrphidae > Xylota > Xylota sylvarum. The sequence goes on along the minus strand of LR999958.1, from coordinate 61,635,156 downwards.
TGGAATTTTTGTTTTCGTTTTTTCTCTTCTCTGAACGAGGCCTTTGATTGAATCAATGTTGGTAATCTTTTAATCTTTTAATGTAATTACGAACGAAATCGCCAATTTTCAATTAATTAACGAGTCAATGAAGCTCTCATCCCATTTAAATGGATTAAACGCTTCTGGCTCATTAATCAGAATCGGCGCGCGTACAATTCGTGGTCATAGTCACTGTCTCTAGTGACACAAATATCGAACTGATACTTTGATTGTTTGCAGTGGGTGGCTATTCTTGGAATTATCCTCAAGATTAGAGTAAATTGCCAATGATAAGGGTATCTGTTTACCAATGGATTTCTCGTCTGGGTAAATAATTAACAATCATTTCCTAATTAGGGGTTGTTTTTGCAACAGTATTTAAATACTTAAAGCTTTTCTAATGATTTTTTAACTAAGTTCGTAGTGACCTCAGGCAGTTTCAGTGAATTGATGGATTGCTCACTCCTAGTAAACCATTCATCGATCATTTCTAAGGCATGACCTAGTAGAAAGTATGACAACGTCATTCGCATACATTTGAGGGTAGACGGTAGAACTCTTGAGAGTGTGCAACAGAGGGTCAACTACAGAGTTCCAGTGGGAAAGAGCAAATAAGATAGATGAACAAACTTAAGAGTGGGTTGGCAGTTACACCGATATGCCCGACCATGATGAATATTACAGTTAGCGGGTTATTCTCCAGGAATACCAGTGTGCATCTTCCCCGATAGTAGAGGATACGAAACCAATACAGCCCGTCACAACTGCAGAAGGCCTGGAAGCAGCGACCTCATTGAAAAGCAATAAGGCTGCAGTAACGGAAGGAATCCCAAACTTCATCCTAAAGGAAGCCATTCAAACCCAATCAGGTGTTTGCAAACCTTTACACAAGATGCCTAACAGAAGTAAAGTTCCCTCTGCAATGGTAACGACAGAAGCTGGTATTATGTAATCCCAAAAGACGACAAGTCCACTGAGTAACCGTCGTCATACAGATCGCTGTGTATGCTAGACATGGTAGGGAAAGTGCTGGAAAGAGTTATCCGCGATAGACTTGACTAGTACACCGAAGGAGACAATGGGCTTTCCAACCGACAATACGGGTTCAGGAAAAAACGTAGATCTACCCTTGCGGTACAAGCAGTTTAAGAAATTGCTCGCGAAGCCATATTTGGGACTACAGATGGAAAGGAGGAAAAAAGCAGTACTGCGCTGTAGTTAGGCTCGATGTAAAAAATTTGTTCAATTCGGCCAGGTGGAACTTCATTATGAGAGCGCTGAGGAATATTCGAGTGCTAAGCACAATCACCAATTTTGAAGACAGAACCCTTTTCTATAACAAGGAAGAAAGGCGGATCAGCTTTAGGCCCTCCCGTGTGGAAAATTATGTATGATGGAGTACTATGTATGCGGAGACCAAGAAGAGTAGTCATAATCGGATAGGTCGATGACGTCGCGGTGGTGCTAGTAGCTAAAACCCTAGAGGTGATGCAAAACTGCAACAAATCATCAAAGACGTGAAAATATGGCTTCGTTCAATAGGTCCGGAATTAGCGGATCACAAAACTAAAGCTGTTCTCGAGAGCCTAAGGGGAAAAAACCCTGACGACATTATGTCAAAACCTGCCCGTACGAACGAATGCCTTGACTCGTGAATGCGGTGACGTAGAGGGAATCCAGACAGGGTTAGGCGGGGTCTTTTAGCCACGTAAACATGCAGGAACATAGATTCCGGCATAATTCGTAATGTCGGCTACCGAGTGTCAATAACGGACTTACCCCATCCAGCGCATCGAAAAAAGAGCACCAGTGAAGACAGAATGGCATTTTGCGTTGTTCATCCGGTGTTCACTCCCGCCTTAACATAGCCGCCATACTCAGCTTCTACACTCAAAGTTCTTTTCGTTAGCATTGCCTTGATCCATGTCACGATGCCTTCTTTCTTATCTGTGTGACAGGATTTATGACGATTACTTGCATCCTCAAAAGGAAAGGAAAAACATACACATAAATCTGAACATTTTAGAACAAAGACCGCTCTAATTGTTCACTTTCAATATATGTCTGTGCCAAAGCCGCAGTGAACGTTCTCTTCAGAGTTGGATTTGATACTCTAAAACTCTCAAATTATGCCACAGCATATTTGACAAGATTACCACGATCGATGCAGTATACCAAGTCTGCTGAGGTTTCCTACTTAGATTAACTTCAACCTTTGTAAGAAGGCCATGCTGTGACCGCTTGATTATGAGGATACTTGGAAAATAAGCTTACAGCTGAAACCTGAAACTCTGTGCAATGTTACTCAATGAGGTTACCATCAGATTTTTTGAGTGACTCCGGTTTGGTTGGTTTGCCTCTTCTGATAGTTTTGAGAACCAACCTTGACATAAGCTTGGTTTTTCTCTTGGACTTTGTATCCGAAACAGCCAACTACCGTCCATTAATGGTGGGACTGTATGGGCAGTATCGAAATAAAAATAAAGTGCACGACTGGGTCGTACGTACTTGCACCTTAATGCTATTAGTTTATAATCGTATAAGCACTGAAATTCAAGTTTTTTTTGTAAAAGTGGGCGTGGCTATATATGATGTTAAGGTAAATTATAGAGATTTTCAAAGCCTATGAATTATGTTTTAACAATTTTTTTCGATTTCTAGTAAAAATTTTGAAAAAGTAAAATTTTTTAAAAGTAGGCGTGGCATATCCACCTAAGATATTGATTTTAAGCCCAAGCGCTGTAGAAATAGACGAGAAACAGTCAATTTGTAAAATTACCGTTATACGCATTTTTCGCGCAAAACGTGGTATGCCATCTAAACGTGGTATGCCCAAACTAACTCACATATGAAATTTGATCAAAATCGTTAGAGCCGTTTTCGAGAAAATCCATTTTTAGTGAAATCGGCCTTAAGTAAACTACCCTTAATTTTGAGGTTAGAATGAAAATTCCAATTTCGCCTCTAGGGATCATCCCACAGACCCCAGATATGAAGTTTGAAGCTAACCCGTCCAGCCGTTTGGGCTGCAGTTGAATATACAGACAGACAGACAGACAGACAGACAGACAGACGGACAGACAGACAGACAGACAGACGGAATTGGCGGACCCACTTTTTTGGACTTCTCCATCATAGTAATGTCAAGTTTGATTAAAATCTCGAGTTCGAAATTTTTCACGAAACCAATACTTGCCCTATAGGTATAGGTGCAAGTAAAAATATATTAATATATTAAATGCGATAATGCACTTGACTTTGTGGCTGCCGTTGGCAAGGCAATAAATGCCGAAATAACGTAATCAGACATAGAAGACATTCGCACATATCCCGATAGGAAAAACAAACAGTTGACTAATCTGGCAGTTAGTTTCTCGCGAAAACAAAAAAAAAAAAAACTATTTTTACAAAAATCTAAAGCTAAGGGAACACTCAAATATGAACAGGTATGCGTCGCTATGAACAGGAACAAAACCCGGTATATGCCAAACAAAATGTTTTCGTAAGCACACAACTGACAACTCACAATAAGAAAATGCTGTGGCTTGCAAAGACACAAGCAAAGACGGCGAATTGGAAGTATGTTTGGTTTACCAATAACAAAATTCTCGCTAGAAAAACCGACTGCGGTCGCATCATTGAGATAGCGAATGCTGATGATATCGAGAAAATGACAACATAATGTTCTATTACAATCATAAATAGATAGCACAGTTGCGACTAAAAACAGATACACACATGGAAGAAAATGAATTACGTGAAATTGTAAATATAAACTTTATTAATTTGGAAACAGAAACAGAAGCAGAAAAATTTATCAAAAATAAAAATGGATTTTCATGCTTGCATCTCAACATAAGATCAGCAAGAAAAAATTGGAATGCATTTGTACTAAGTATTAATGGACTTCTGCAAGACTTACAAATACAAATTTTTGGCACAACAGGTCCATGGGACCCAGGGCCTAGCTTCTCACAACCATTCGAGTTGTGCGTGTTATATTCTTTACACGAATGGAAGGGGCCTACTGTTTAATGCCGGATCCGAACGGCAATTTTGAGAAGCTTTTTCATGACAGTTTTACTCTCCAATGTTTGTCAGACGCTCGCGAGAGGTGGCGCCGTGAAAGAAATTTTAGGTGTTGTCTGGCGCCCTTGAGCCACGGCGCCCACTGCAAGACTTAGACATAATTATATTGACTGAAATAAATATATATAAAGAAGAAAACAGTATGTATAAAATAAACGGTTTTAATAACGAATACTTAAACAGAAATTCAGGGCGCGGAGGCATTGCAATATTTGTAAAAGACAACATTACCTATGGATTTGAGAATGGATTCAATGGATTTGAGCCACAAAATAGCTTTTATGAGAGCTTAATATTAAGAATTAAGCGTGATAAGCTTACCGCTACAATCATTGGAGTCTACAGACCGCCGCACCCATATATAAAAGGATTCATTAATGAATTCGCAGCCAACATTGACTTTGTAGAAAGGAAAGAGACGCTCGTGATCCTAGGCGATATGAACATCAATATCAAAGATCAGAACGACAGTTATGCAAAAAATTATTTGTCAATGATTGCATCGAGAGGACTTTGCAATGTCATACAATCCGATACCAGAACCGATCTCATACGAAACACCAGTACGCTAATAGATCACAGCTTAATTCGTGTCACAGGCAGTAAAATAGAGTCAGCGGTTATAGAGCTAAACATATCCGATCATTACGATATATACTGCAGGATTCTCGCACAAAATAGCACAGAAACGAAACACAAAACTATGCAACAATATATAAATAATCGTAAGGTGGCACAAGGAATAACAGATACAAACTGGGATGAACTTGACAAATATAACTGTGTAAACGAATTCTACGAGCAATTTAGAAAAAGGTACGCGAATATATTAGAAGCGGCAACGACAACAAGAGAAGAAAAAAGAAAAAGCATTGGATGTGAGTGGATGACTCGGGAATTAAAGCAGGCTTGTAAGGAAAGGGACAGATTATACAGAAGATACAAAAACAATAGGCGAAACCAAGAATATGAAAAAGAATACAAAACTTTTCGAAATGTCTTAAACAAAAGAATCAATGCCACAAAATCTGGATATTACAGGGAAAAAATTCGAGCTGCAAAAGCAAATCCAAAAGAAACATGGAAACTTGTCAATCAGATATTGGGGAGAATACCCCTTAATCTTGATGACACCCTATTCAAAAACTTTGCAAGCGAATCAAATATAGAAGGTCTGGCGAACAAATTTGCAAATCAGCTATCACTGGAGGTAAGCAACATAGTGCACCAGTGTAATCATCAAATTTTTATCGGCTCAACGAGAAGTGCAACACATTCGATGTATCTGGAAGAAGTGACTGTGAGAGAAGTACAAAATATACTCAGTACACTCAGTGATAAAAAGTCAGCAGGAATAGATGGAATACGACCAATAGACCTTAAACTATATGCTGCGTTTTTAGCACCAACAATCTGTAAGCTTGTCAATAAGAGTATAATACAATCTCAAATCCCTCAAATGCTTAAAGTCTCTGTAGTGCGTCCAATATACAAAAGTGGTATAAAAAATGACATATTAAACTATAGACCTATTTCTATCTTGTCAGTAGTCGATAAAGTACTTGAAGGGGTAATCTCAGATAGGCTTTACAGATATCTAGAAAGATTTAATATATTAGAAAAGAACCAGTTTGGGTTTCGAAAAAACAGAAGTATTAATCAGCTACTAGGAGAGTTCAGCAATCAAATCAACAGCAGCCTCGATAGAAACCATAATACAGCAGTTCTATTCATCGACTTTAAAAAGGCGTTTGATACCCTGAGTCACGGGAATATATTACGGCAGGTAGAGAAAATCGGTGTGCGAGGAGTCATCCTGAGGTGGTTTGAAAGCTACCTAAAAAATCGTGGCTTTAAAGTTAAAATTAAAGAACATTACAGCGATATGGAAAACACAGTATATGGAGTACTTACTTACTTACTTAGGTGGCGCTACAGTTCGGGGTGAACCTGGGCCTCAACTAACAAGCCTCTCCAGTTAGCCCGGTCCTTAGCTAACTGCCTCCAGTTGCGCACTCCAAGCTTGTTCAGGTCCCCTTCAACTTGTGCGCGCCACCTAAGGCGAGGTCTTCCTCTACTGCGTTGTCCCTCCGGGTGTGATTCGAAGACTCTTCGGGCCGGAGCACTGGTGTCCATTCGCTCTACATGTCCTAGCCATCTCAAACGACTAATGCGCAGTTTTTTGACTAGGTCGATGTCGCTGTACAGCTCGTATAGTTCGTCGTTGAATCTTCTCCTCCAAAGCCCGTCAACGCAAACGGGACCGAATATTTTGCGAAGAATTTTTCTCTCGAAACGACCGAGGATATCTTCATCCGCTTTTGATAAAGTCCAAGCTTCAGCGCCATAAAGCAGGACTGGGATGATCAAGGTTTTATATAGAGTCTCCTTAGTTGTTCGGGATAGGGCCTTACTACTCAATTGCCTTCTGAGCCCAAAGAAACAGCGATTGGCAAGAGTTATTCTTCGTCTTATTTCTGCTGAGGTGTTATTTTCAGAATTGATAGCAGAGCCGAGGTAGACAAAGTCCCTTACTACCTCAAAGTTATAGCTGTCGATTGTGACGTTCTGTCCAATTCGTCGATGTTGTGTGTCCCTTCTGGTTGACAGCATATACTTGGTTTTGCCCTCGTTTACCGTTAAACCCATTTTGGCCGCTTCTGTTTCAATACTAGCGAACGCACCGGTGACAGCCCGCTGTGTTCTTCCAATAATGTCGATATCGTCAGCATACGCTAGTAGTTGCACAGACTTTTGAAAGATTGTGCCTCCGGTGTTGGCTTGTGAGTTTCGCACAATTCTCTCAAGAACGATGTTAAAAAAATCACATGACAGCGCGTCACCTTGTCTAAATCCTTTTTTGACATCAAAGGTCTCGGTGAGATCGTTACCGACCTTGATGGAGCAGCGAGAATTCTCCATCGTCATTCTACACAATCTGACGAGTTTGGCAGGGATGCCAAAACTAGACATGGCTCTGTATAGCTCGTCTCCATAAATGCTGTCATATGCGGCCTTGAAATCGATAAAAAGATGGTGGGTATCGATTTGGACTTCTTGGGTTTTTTCCAGGATCTGCCGAAGTGTGAAGATTTGATCGATTGTGGACTTTCCTGGCCTGAAACCACACTGATAGGGCCCAATCAGGTTGTTGACGAAGGGTTTCAGACGTTCACACAATATGGCAGATAGGATCTTGTACGCGATGTTGAGGAGACTGATACCTCTGTAATTGGCGCAATTGAGGGGATCTCCTTTCTTGTGGATTGGGCAAACGGTGCTGAGATTCCATTCATCAGGCATACACTCATCTGACCAAATTTTAGAAATGAGTTGGTGTATGCTCTCTACCAGGTCATTTCCAGCTGCTTTGAACAGCTCGGCTGGTAAGCCGTCAGGTCCAGCAGCCTTGTTGGACTTAAGTTTGGATATTGCTATCCTTACTTCGTTTTGGTCAGGTGGACGGAAGTTTTGGCTATCATCGTCTAGATTGAATGGTACATTCTGCCTGACAGCGGGATGTTGGTCTTCGTCGCCGTTATACAGTCTGCAGAAGAAATTTTTCCATATTCTCAGCACCGACTGTGACTCTACTACGAGGTTTCCTTCTTCATCTCTACAGGCTTCTGTACGGGTCTTGTTGGCCTGACACGTTCTTTTTACCTGTTGGTAAAACTTCCGTACATTATTCCTGGAGTATAATCTCTCAATATTTTCGATCGCGCGCTTCTCGTGCTCTTTTTTCTTCTTTCGGAGAAGCCGGTGTTCTTCCCGTCTCTTCTGCTCGTAGAGCTCACGAGCTCTTTTTGCAGCGCCGCTTTGTATGCTTGCTGTTTAGCTGCATGTGCTTGCCGGCACTCATCGTCAAACCAGGGGTTTCTAGGTGGTGGTCGGGTGAAACCCAGCACATCAGTTGCGGCACTTCTGATGGCTTGTTGGCAGCGTTGCCACTGGTCTTCGGCACTTGATGCTGGCGGCATAGGAGTAGTTGAGAGGTTTCGGGATACGCGTTCGGCGAAGGTTCCGGCGATCTCTTGCGATTGCAGCTTTTCGACGTCAAATCTTCTCACAGTAGTTCTTCTTAATTGTGGCGTTTGGGATATCCGCATTCGTACCTTGGCTGCAACAAGGTAGTGATCCGAATCCATGTTGGCTGCTCGGAAGGTTCGGACATCCAGAATACTGGAGGCATGCCTTGCGTCGATCGCAATGTGGTCAATTTGATTGACCGTTTGATGATCAGGAGATCGCCATGTCCCCTTGTGGATATTGAGATGTGGAAACCGTGTGCTTGCTATGGTGACGTTTCGCCCCGCAGCGAAGTCAATAAGCCTAAGTCCGTTTCCGGACGTGGTGTCGTGGAGGCTGTGCTTACCAATCGTCCTACCAAAGATGTCCTCCTTTCCTATCTTGGCGTTAAAATCGCCTAGAACGATTTTAACGTCATATTTAGGGCATTGCTCGTAGGTTTCGTCGAGGAGCTCGTAGAAACATTCTTTGGTGGCGTCGTCCTTGTCTTCGGTGGGAGCGTGAGCGCATATAAGGCTTATGTTGGCGAATTTAGCCTTGATGCGGATTGTCATAAGACGCTCGCTCACGTGTCGAAAGCTCAAGACTTCTTGCCTAAGTCTGCCGCGTATAACGAACCCACATCCAAATAAGCGCTGTTTCTGTTCCCTATAGCAATCACCGTAGTATACGTCACAGTTTTTCATCCTCTTTTTGCCCGGGCCATCCCATCGCACTTCCTGGATGGCGGTGATATCTGCATTGTAGCAGTCTAGGGCCTCTGCTAGTTGTTCGGCTGCACGCGGCCTGTTAAGGGTCCGAACATTCCACGTGCAGATCCGAAGATCGTTGTCCTTATTACGTTTGCTGGAGTACCGCAAGTTTGTATTGAGTACCGCAAGGATCAAAACTCGGGCCATTACTTTTTATAGTATACGTGAATGATCTACTTTCCGTTCTTCGGCAAAGTAAGGGATACGCATACGCAGATGATACAGCGATAGTAGTCAACCATAGATGTGCAGAAACGGCATTTGAAATATTGCAAGAGGAATTCAATGCAGTTACAACTTGGTGCCATGATCACGGTCTTGTGATAAACGCACAGAAGACAAAAATAATGCACATACGCCCACCACACATCCAAAAAGCAGTAATAAAAATAAAAATGCATAACAACAACTGCCTTCATAACGCGGGGAGCCATACACAACTTCAAAGGGACGACAGTTGCGAAACGTTTATTGAAAATGTGTCAACCTATAAATATCTAGGGGTCATCGTGGACTACAATTTTAAATGGAGCTACCATATAAGAGCACTTGAAACAAAACTTCGACAGTCAACTTACGCGCTATTTCATCTCAGCAACGTATGCACGATGGAGGTTATACGGCAATGCTATTTTGGATTGGTAGAATCCCATCTCCGACATGGTATATTAGCGTGGGGAAATGCTCCTCAGATTCAGCCATTGCAACAAATTCAAACAAGAATCCACAAACTTATACATCGCGCTAAGGCGGGGCAGCAGTACGATCGACGACATATCAGTAACCAGACGAAACTGCTTAACATCGAACAACTGCATAAGATGGAAGTTATTTCGAGATTTTGGGACGAAAATACTTATCAAATTCCAGTTCAACATAATTTTAACACACGAAGAAGACAGCAAGAAAGATATAATATTCCACGATACTGGAATGAGTACGGGCGAAGGCGATATGAAGTAGTAGTACCGAAAATATTTAACGAATTACCAAGCAATTTTAGAAGTCTTTCAAAACCTCTAATTTTAAAAAAAGCAAAACAGTATTTTTTCGACATAGAATAGAATAAACTAAACTAAATAGCAACATACATATGTATTTGTACACATACTTATATCTTTGTTCTTTTTAAATACAAGATTTTAACCTGGAGTTTAAATGAAACTCAACTCACTTAAAATTAAAAAGAAAAGAAATTTATATAACTAGTCTTCTGCAGATAAGCCCCTAAGGCTTCGCAGATAATTATACCAAAATGTCAATTATTTATGATATCAATAAAGAAATTGAATTGAATTGAATTGTACAGCTTTAATGAGCTGATTTTGAGCGTGAACAACGCTACCAGGAGCACTCTTGCCAACGATTCTGTCTGTTCTAGACGATCTCTGTCTTCTTGGGAGGGCTCAGCATTAGCTATATCAAGAATTTGTATCAAGAATTTCAGCGAGACCATTAGTTGCAGATTGTTCAAATTCGAAGAACAAGAAACAGCCTCTGGTCTAAAGACGGTCTTCCGCACCAAAAGAGGACTGCGTTGGTTGATCATATTTGCCCCGCACGATAAGAGGTTTGGTTTTTTCTTCTTTTTTGGCTTTTAGTCAAGAGCCCTTCGGAGATCAGCCTCAATCGAGTATACTCGACTTAAACCATCAACGTTAGTACTCTGATCAACTGCATGTCTATGTTGATTACGATAAGCGTACCATTCCACCACTTTTTTCCTTCTAAATTATCCTTTCGAACGTGTTGAGAAATTAACCGTCTTCAGAAATGTGCGCTGTGCTTGGATTAGTATCAAGACATTGTGCACTCATCTAAACTTTAGTCGTTAAGTAGTTCAATCTGAAAGGCTAATTTAACCAATGATGTTCCATTAGCATCACTTCGCCTTGCGCAGCTTGCAAATGCTGCTCCTTGATCTTACTGTCTCCAGGACTACTCGTTTACTTATTACCCTTAAGCGGTCTCGAATATCGCCCCGTGGCGATCCCCAGGCAATACCTAAAATTTCTTTCACGGCCCTACCTCTCGCGAACGTCTGACAAACATTCGAGAGTAAAACTGTTATGAAAAAGTTTCTGGAATACCAAAATTGCCCTTCCGATACGGCATTAAACAGTAGGTCCCTTCCATTTATGTAAAGAATATAACACCCACAACACGACTGGTTGTGAGAAGCTGGGCCCTGGGTCCCATGGACTTGTCGCACCAAAAATTTATATTCTTTTTGATCTCGAATACCAGTGATGACTGAAACAGTTCCCATATGGAGGTTTTTGTGATGATAATAACTCTAATGATGGACCAAAATTTGACTCTTGGGTAAAATCGAATAGTTCAGGAGACAATTGTTTTTCTTCTTGAATTCATTCGATTTCTCTTTTCCAAAAAAACGGTGACAAGTTGAATATTGAACTTGAAGAATCTAAAAGAAACAGAGCCATTTTTTTATATTTCTAAACATCCAGTTGTCAACATGCAAGTATTCGTCTGGATTGATGAAAGTTTTCTGGACAACAGGCTTCTTGTCTAAAATACATCTTTGAACCACAGATAGAAGGCATTAACTCTGAACGTAGGTGCTCATGTCATAAATGCTTTGTATCATATTTATGGAATCAGCAGCATTCTTCCTCGTTGAAACAAGCCATTTATTTTTCTACAAGTGGAGGAATTCAGGCTTTTAAACTACCTCGAGCCCACATCTCCTACCGACAAATCCTTCCAATACACCTTAAACAGCTGCTTGTAGTTCTAGCCTTAGAACTAATAATTTCTTCACCTGAGCAACTTCGGCCTTCCCAGTCAACTGGAAAGTGAAGCCATTGAAAGATAAGTGCAAAGTATCTTAAGTTCTTCAATATTCCTTAATTTTGTGAGGAAATCCAACCGGGCGATTCTCTGATCCAGGAACACTGGTTCGTCCCTGCTGTTTTCAGCATTTCCCGCATGTTTATTACAGTACTCGACTGCAGAATATACTTCGATTCGACAACGCTTGATAGCTTGTAAAAAAGGCCGACGACGGATGACAATACGTCCTTAGGACCCTGGACACAACTGATTCACAGCTGTTCGGATCTATAGAGATCAGATTTGGATTGATGTGACGTTCGCACTGCTAAATCTCTTCAGAAATCCGAATCCTGTGAAACATTTCTTTGTCATCAGCGCTAACTGCTACTCCATGAAATCGAAACTTGAAAAGCCCAGAGTAAAGCGGAACAAGATTGTCCAGGCCCTTTAACAGATAGGTGTTGAGAGAAACACCGTTGAACTTCGCGGTTATATCAGCGACATACCTTAAATTTAACTATAAAGACATTCGACACTCGACACTCGACACTCTTTGTCAATTCTTCTGCAACTCGTAGTCTTCATCAACTCATTTCAACGTTCGTTGCATAATATATAATATATAATAATTACTAACTCGCACTTAGGTGTCTTGACACAAAAACCTTTCATACTCAAATCATGTTGCATCATGAAACAAAAATCGCATCGAACGGTTTAATTGTTTGATACAATTAACATTTAACATCTATTAGCGGACATCCTCGCAGATGACTCCACTACTTTTTTAATTCCTCAGCATCGACAGTGTGCACATCCTTCAGTAAATGAAGTAAGCGTCATAAACGCTCGACTCAGTTGAAGTCGTTTGTCATAACGTAAGAGCCCTTTGGTCCACTGAAGGATGAACTCCTTTTTATTATCTTCAGGACTTAATTGGGCAATATGTCCTTATCCACCATTTACAAGCACGCATCATAATTGAGAAACGCATATATGTATATCCATAAACCTTCCATCATTTCCACTGAATGAGATGAACTGGAGCGATATTGGATATGACGGACAAGTTCGATTCCATGTGTGAAGAGTAAAATTGCACCTAAGGAAGAAAAAGTGTCGCTGTGTTGTTTAAAACTGGAGTACCATTTGCTGGCATTTAATAAACCAGTGGGTGATGATGACCGCCGTTTTCTTCTGGTGGCAAGCTATCGAGTCATGTTTCATATATCCTTTTTATATACAAATCCCTGAAGATTGGAGATTCACTCACCATTTGTTTTCGACCACATTTTACGAGAGCAGTAGGTAGTTAAAACTTTGGTAACACCGGTTGATGAAACAATACTCGACCGGAACCTATCAGAGATCTTGAAGATTCTCTAAATTCCAGATTTTTTGTTTGCGCGTACCTTGACAGTGCAGGAGACATATCAATCACTAACTTACTGTGTCAAAAATCATGATCTCCGCCTGGAACACGCTACAGTGATTAGGAAGGCGATGAATAGGAGCTGGAGGAGGGTGTAGTCAGTGTCTTTTGAGATGAACAGATGACTGGCCATACTTACGCCATACGTAAGTATGGGCCTGATAACGGATATATAGAGCTAATATGTAATTAGAGGGTTAAGTCCACTTCCAAAAGTTCCAAAACCTTTCTTACAGCAGTAGAGAGGCGTGGGGGCTTTCTTAACTCGCTCCTGGATGTAGGGTATCTAGCCTACTTTACTGTCTAGGATGAGGCCTAAGAACTTGGCTGTATTTATAAGCACCAGAGGAGTGCCGTTTAATTTCAGTATAACAAAGCTGAGAATTTATACTTCCTTGTGAAGAAGGATTGATCCCCAGACCGCATTTTTGTTGTCCATTTAGAGTTCTTAGAGGGAGCGTTTTGGAAAAGACCCTAAGGTGTTTCCCTGAGACAGGAATAGCAACGTCATCTGCATAGGCAATTAGCTCGGACTTTGCCATGATTAGAAGCACTTCGTTCAACACTAGGTTTCAAAGAAGATTAAAAATTACACCTGCTTGTGGTGTACTCCTACTGACGAAGCTCTGAACTGACGCCTCTTCTAGCTTTGAGTTGATGAACCAGTTAGTAAAGATCTCGTTCACCAGTGCGCCAATCAACATCTCAATTCCAAGGTTCGACAGTGCGCCTATAATTGCTTCTAGTTTAACGTTGTTAAACGATCCCTCAATGTTCAGGCACGTTACCAAAGTATATTCTTCACTTGAATAGCTTGAAGCCGCTTATTGCCCAAAGAATTTTGCTCTTTGTAATATGATAACAGAGGCTGCTTAACTCTGACCTTGCTGAGATCTCAGTTGGACCCGAAATGGCATTGCAGTTATTTGAGAAGTTGGAATCCAGTAATAGATCCAGGGATTCTGCATTGGAGGTGGTCCACGAGCCAACTGTTTTTTTTTTTAAAAGATAGCTAGGCATTCTGGGAGTGACTGCGAGCACCTTACGTAGAATAGATATCTCAGAGACCTCTGCTATCTAACCACAGAAGAGTCTCCAGAATTTGGATGAGGAACTCCTTTTACGAGATCCAGTCGGTACCCTCAAGAGCCTGGTTGAAGAACTGCCTGCACATTTTGCGGAGAGAAAGAATTGCCTGATTCCACCAAGGTGGTGTAAGCTGGCACTGTAGGTTGCTTAATGGACATGTGATAGACATTGCATGCTTGAGGACCTTCGTAAATTTCTATATCATCACGTCTAATTCGTGAATGTTAATTGGGGGATAGGGGTACTGTTTATTACAAAAGATGTGCAGATGTGCTTAGAAAAGTATTGCAGAAGATAAAGCCGATGTGCTTAGGAAATATTCAAGCTACTATGTGTGCGTAAGGCATACGCAATTATATCTTAACCCCATCTCCAGTTCTGGAATGATTTCATTACCATGAATCTATTCTTATCTGCCCACTCGAACCTTACAAAATAGATACATATATGAGACGCCCACCGGACAGTAAGAGAGTAAGGTCTCTGTTAATCTTTTAAGCATTTTTGGTTCCCTAAAGCGTTGAGCGTTTTTCATTTATTCCACTCATCCTAACTCATCTCGGATAAAGTATCCGCGAGTCAAATAAAATTTTATATTCAAATGAGAGAAGTTAATGAAGAATGGAATTTAAAGGTACAACCGTATTGTCCTCGATATAAACGGGAAGTCCGGCACCCAGAACCAATTTGCCAGAATAAAATTTTAATATTACCCGGTGACAATTTCACAAAAAAATTTCTTTTTTGTTTATTTTTGGCGGAAGTGTAGGCCTGACGAATAAAAGGGTATCTTCCCGGGATTATTGTTGCTCTTTATTTATTCAAATATTCCTCTTTAATCAGAAGTGATTGAAATTGAGAATTAACCTTTTTATTCAACCCTCGCAGGCACAACAAAAAGGATAAGTTTCGCAAATAAATTTGTAAATGAACCGCTAGAATTTCAAAATTGAATAATTTTTTTTTTTTCAAACAATCCAGGATGGGTAAAGGACAAATTGAATTCCACAAAAGAATCTGGTACGCTAAGGCGTGCAGGTGATCAGTCAACGAATTGATTCCAACATCCTACACAAAAACTCCTCTGCAATTGAATTGGAATTTTTTTGTGATACATACAAATAAACATAACTGAATAATGATAAGGACTCCTTTCGGAAAGTATTTTTTTTTTGGAATTTGAAAGGAGCACGTGCCGTCAGTGACCCTGGCATTAGGTAAACGTTTCTCGGGAAATGCCAACAGTCCAAGTAAAGTAATATAATTCCAAAGGTTAACATGGTAAAAAATCAAAAAATAAAAAAGAAGCAAATTATCATAATTATTTCATGTCCCTGGTTCCGTTTCCTTTGCTCCAAAACGAGAGAGGCAAGGAAGCTGAGTTATTAATTCAAATGATTTATTAATTAATATGTATTTCGTAGCCCGTTTTTGTTTGTCCTTGCGTCGCAATGAACCTTGTTTATGCTAATGACGTTAACAAAATTATACGTAACTGACCATTCCGAAGACGTTTGTCGATTTGAAGGTAATGCTACTTCCGTGGGCGGTTTTTTATGGCATTGTATATGCAAATTTTTATTACTCTGTATCCTGGCTATACTTATACCTTCAGTACTTGCTGTCGTCGTTGTGTGGTTTTTTAGGTTTTGGAAGTAAATTTCAAATATTATCTGCAATGTTTGGTTGTTAGGTGTTTGGAAGGAGTCCCACTAATTGTGTTCATCTTACGTAAACGCATAGTGGCAGGACATAAGTCCTGCCGATGTAGCAGATTTTAGGGGCTGGTACGAGCAGTTTTCCGCAATGCAAATGAAAGTTGAAATGCTTCGATAAAACCATGAGGTACTAATATTTCCAGTTTGTACAGAGAATTAAAGTGTTTTTCAATAGGAACGCTTTATTTCCAATAGGTTGGGTTAGGTTAAGTACGTGGGTAGCAGAGTGGAATAACCCACAACAATACAGGTCAATACAGACCCATTGTGATACCAATGCCATAGGGATATTCCAGGCAATTGCAGAGCGGACGAGTTAGCTAAGGAAGGTGCAGACCGGGACCTCCCTGATAATAGGGAGCACCTATGAAATCTATAAAATTCCAACTAGATACCGCAGCCATAAGTTTGGCAAACAGTAGGTGGAACAATATCAGCACATGTCTCATTACTAGGCAAATCTGGCCAGAGCTAGATTGTAGGAAAACTAGTAGACTTATTTCCAGCAATAGGATCAAGCTTAGAAAGATAATTGGAGTCCTCACAGGACACTGTCTGGTAGGCAGGCATGCAAGAAGACTTGGCGCCCCCTTCAACGATTTCTGTAGAAACTGTAGAGACGAGGAAGAGGAGGAAACCATGATACATCTTCTGTGCACCTGTCCTGCTCTATCGGTTTTGAGAAGGAAAACCTTAGGGGAATACTTCTTCGAAGATCTAAACGATCTAGCCAGACTAAACTTAGGCATGATTAGGAGCTTTGTCACCAGGTCAAACTGGTTTAATGATTAATCAACGAACCACACATCTTCGATACGGATCTATACCGAAAATGATTGCCCTGCCTTTTGTCCCATCCAGGAAGTCTCAATGTAGGTCTCCGGTGCTGGTAATCCGGTTTCTCCATAGTGGTATCACAATGGACCTCCCCTTTTGGTCTAAGTGCGTCCCTGCTAAGCGGGGACAACCACACAACCCAACCCAACCTAGTAAACAATACCAGCTCGGTTTTCTGGGGATTGACCGGTAGTCCACATTTCTTGGTCCATTGAGGGTAGGGAGGAATTTGCCCGAAGTCATCAATATGACGCCATCCGCATAAGCGATGTTCTTGACCCCACTATACCCAAGTTGTCACAGTATTTCATTTAGTACAATGACCCATAGTAGTGGGGAGATTACTCCGCCTTGAGGGGTACCTCTAAACTTGTGGATTCCTTCATCATCCAGCCGTCTTTCAAAACCTTATATTTAATTATATATCTATCCTCCGAACCCATAAAATAATGTCACAAGAATGTTGCTAGTTTAGGCCACTTTACTGAGGGTACATACGTACCAGGTTACAGCGACATTTTTGTAAATGAACGATCAAATGATCTACCCAGAACAGACTTTTCCACACTGCGCTGTTAAAAAAATGTACACTTTAACTAAAGTTAAAGCTATCCTTGATTTCTCTTAAATTTATTTATGGTTTTATGAATAGTTCATGACGACGAAAACCGTTAACAGACAATATCCACACACACAGACAAAAGTTACAATCCCTAAATCCCTTAACTCTTCATTCTCACTTTGCTTTGGCCACACGCAGAGTTTCCATTTTCACAGCTAACTAATGCTGGATACTTGCTTATAAATATATAAACAGACTCCAGCAAGGACATTCAACCAACAGTTGAAACGAAACACATACGAATACATACCGTCGGTGTGTAACGTGCAAAGAATAACACCAAAAAGTTATTCTCGGAAGTTGAGGAAGTCATCAAAATCATACCAAGCCACCGGAACTTATGTTAAGGACGGTTAATTTAGATTTATCAGTCATTAAGGCGCACTCAATGCTTAAGGATGACAGCACATATGTATGATGGCAACACAAATTGAGGAGGACGACAACATCTAGGTACGTAGGTATACGTACAAAACTGATTGCAAATCTAAAGTGTCATTCTCATTACCGAGACACATCAAGTGTCACATGACTATGGTTTCGTACATATGAAGTACAATAAATTCATCATGTCATAATTTCATTCCTAATACATAAGTACATACATACACACACACACACCTAAGAACATAATTGAAAATAATGAACGCAATTCAAGGCAGGAAAGCAGATTTCCCATGTCATAAACAATCGCAGGCTCAGACAATTCCTTAGCATGTTATGTGCCTGTGTCTGCTTCCAGTTTTATGGCGCATACCATACGTTATCCATGATGTATATCCTTTAATATCCACATGTACACACATTCTACTCTTTCCCATTCTATGGCATTTGATGTTTAATTCCGCTAATTATGAGAGTACCATTCCGATGAACTTCGTCATTTTGGTCCTTTGAACGATGTATTCCAAGAAAAACAAAATACTGGTCTTACGGTACGAATGTGGATGGAAGTACTTTCTTAGATAATTAATAGAAATGGCAACAATTATTATTTCTACATGAACTCGGGTTTCAAGGTGTAGGTAGACATGGGCCATATAAGGATGCGTAGGTGTCTACGTAATACTTGCTGAAGGTTTTTAATGACAGCCGAAGTGGTCTTATTAGGGTTGGTCGATGCAGCTGCCACACGATCACCGTAGACTAAATCTATACATCAGGAAGCCCTATTCTTTGCCCGGTACACCCTTCTTTTACCTTAGAAGCGTTTGTCGGAGAAACTTTGTTTTGGACCGTTCAGTACTATAAGGGTTCGTCTACAATAGCTCTGGCTACAGACTCCGTCAAGTAGTCGTTATAACGTTTTAGAACTTCACAATCCCGCAAAATGAGAATTCTTCAACTAGTTTTTGTCGTCCCTGACTATATGCCTTGAATGAGTAAGGACGTTCAGTAATTTCTAGTAATTCCAGAGAGCGATTGAACAATTGAGAATCATTCGTTTTGGCAGGGCTTGTTAGGACTACAACCTTAGAACTAATTAACTTCCTACTGTCAGTTTCTTTATCGACCACTTGCAGGACTAACCATAAAAACGATCTCAAGGCAGCCCTATGAAAAAATTAACGGACTGTCCTGAAACAAACGAATGGGCTATATAAGCAGACTTTATCATTTCCGACAACGGAAATTGAGGAGAAACAACTCTACAGGACTTACATTAAAGACGACAAAATCTACTGCATCTCCATAACATTTCCAGTCTTTGAATCAGCGGAGACATCATTTCGGTTGCCCCTATCAGACTTGCTGAAGTTTTTACCATATCCAACAGGCAAAGCCTACTTTAGACACAGCAAGTCTAAAGTCTTTTACCTGACATCGTTAGGTTCTACTTAGGCAACAATATCGCAATCCCACCGATATTTATGAAAGTTAAAATCGTTGTTACAAAGCTCAGCGCTGCAAACCAATTAGCGCTCAAGAGCCATTTACAAAAAGTCGTGAATTTAAGGAATCTTTAGTAAAACTTTGAACCGCAAGCCAGAAAATTTCCTTTGAGAACGGTGATCTACTCCTAGAATTAAGAAGGCCTCCATCAGCAGAAACGACTCAGCTTCATACATCCGTGGAACGAGAGAACGCGAAAACCCTATCGCACGAAACACGCTTAGAAGCAAAGATCTAGACGAAATCAGGATGTAAGATCTTTGCTAAATTTTAACCAAGCAATTGGAGGGATTAAAAGACTCCTCTGTCGAAACTAGCGCCATAAAGTCTATACGACAAGCGTGCCTAGCAACACAGATAGTGATAGGGAGCTTACTGGCGGAAGTGGGTGAGAAACTACTGGCTATCAATATAGTGCGCATATTATGTGCGGAGCGAGTGGACATATCACAAAATGGTGGGTCCTAATTAAAAGTACATCAACAGCAAGCATGTCACAGGAAAAGTCTTTGACGTGGAGGCATTCACATGCAACCTCAATAGAGTCGAAGTAGTGACAGAATTTGCGGGCAGTACAAGCCAAAAATGTGGTTATACGAGCCATGGAGCCTTCGTCCCCAGGTTACTGATAAAACGAACAAATCGCACAGTTAGGTGCCTTTCAAGTGGCTTTCAGTAAGATGGCTGTATACGCGATGTAGAAAGAGAGTCCCCTCCAACCTAAAGCAGACCTAAAAGCAGTCATACTAAAGAAGAAACGAAAAAGCTTCGTCAAATTGTGTGATTAAGCTGACCAAAAACTTTAGAGTAGAACCTACCAAGTCTTTATGGAAAATATCAAAAAGTGGCAGCCGCATCGTGATCGGACTGTTCCCTTATCAACAAGAGAACTCATTCTCGAATGATCCCACAGTAGAAGCACCTAATTACAATCCGAGAGGTCAACATAGACGATATACTCGAGATTTGTAATAAATATTTTTAATAAGTTTTAAAACTTCAGGACAGACAGTATTGTATATAAAGCAATCATGACATCAATTAAAGCAAGCCCAGACGTATTCATTGAAACCTACAACTCGTGCCTGAAAGAAGGAGTTTTCCCGGACGAGTTGAAACGACAAATTCTGGTGCGGTTTTCCAAGGATAACAAACCATCAGATGTACTATTATCATACCACCCACTCTGAATGAATTATTATTTGCAGCAGCCAAAAGGCAGCAATTCAAGAAACGGGAGAACTTTCAAAACACCGTACCATCCACGACTATCGCCCTACACCCTGGAGAAGATTTAAAGTGGACTTCATACTGAGAAACACTAAAGCCTTGCAGTCTTGTCTCAAGGACTTTGACCTGAAAAAGAGTATGTTCACTATTGTGAATGAGTTACAACGTTATAGCGCTTGATGACCATATTCGGACAGGCACGTCGGACAGTTAGAATTATTAAGTGTACTTCAAAGCAATTGAAGTAGTTATGAGTCCACATGGATAATATAAGGAAGGTAACACTATTGTTCTACACAAAGGTTGTCAGTCAGGTTCATGTATGTAGATGCCTTGTAAGTGCCAACAATGAAATCCAAGTCAATAAAGCAAATCCACAGATTTCTACATCTCTATAGAGGAGCTCGCCAGAGAAGCCTCGTGGAAGAAGTGAAAACCATACTGTGCTCTTAGAACAGATTAAATATAATTTCTTCTTGAAACCCTTGGTTACCAATCTTACATTAAGACTAATCTAGACGTTGCTGGTTTAGAAAAAGGATGTTTCTTTTTAGAATAACAAAACGAAAACTGGCTCTGGTTTACATACCAAAGTATTGGAAACGGGAGAAGACTATGTTTATACTTAAAGCAGACTTAAACAGACCAATCAGCCTAACATCGTTCCTTCTCAAGACGATGGAAAAGATAACTTTACATAATTACCTAAGGCAGTGCTATACATATCCGATCTGCCCCACTAACAGCATTTAGTAACACTTTACATGAAGCTATTAAACGAGTTCTAGATTGAAAAGGAGTCAATAGCATAGTATTCAAATCCATGTGTTAACTGCTGAGCCCAATAACAGGGAAAGGCATAAAGGATCAAGGTCAAACAAGACCCAGTTTTACCCATTTTACTGGAATTTCTTCGACTTTCGGAGAAAGTCGAGTATGATTTCAGCGATGAGGAGCTTGCAGTATCAGCACTCACCGTCGAAGATCTGCCTCCAGATCCGAGCTAAGGCAGAACGATAATAATAACGAAGTATCATTACCCTCTCTATGCTTGTGGAAGGTATCTCGTGGAAAGTGTCCTGTAAGAACGCCAATAAGTTGTCTACAGTCTTTTCTGCTGAGAGACAGCAAGAATACCGCTGATTTATTACAGACGTTCGGGAGCATACGTTCAGTCTGCCTGCATCCTGGAGATCCGTCATCATCCTCTGAGACTTTCTAAGCAATCTTATCGAAGATCTCTTATCCCCAATCCCAGTGTGGTCTGGGACCAAAGCAAAGGTCAAAGAGTTCAACTTATCGACCGAATTCAAGGAGTTTTTGCATTCTCGAACTATTTTCGAATTGGTTACTGGGTTGAGCAAGGCCTTAAGTGGAGCTTGACTGTAGCTATACACCCAGATACTCCGACCTAGCCACCTATTCTTAGGTATAGTCGAAATATAGTCGAAAGCCATTAGGATGGCATAGGTCTCCGCTTGAAAAACAAAACCATGCTTGCCTAACGAGTAGTGAAGTCTAGTGGTGTCGGTGTCCACGAAGACACCAGCACCGGACCCTTGACTAGTTTTGGAGCCATTCGACTACAGCTCATTCGAGACTTAGACTCTGACCGAAGCCAGTCCGGAACGTAAGGAAAGTCGACTCTAAATTTGCACAGCGGCCGAAATTCCGGTATCATTGCATCAGACGGCATATCCGTGGAACCAGGGTTGTAGGATAAGTGTTGCTCAAGGTCATCGAAACTCCAGTGTGGATGATGCCAAAAGTCACCCGGTCTAAGATTATAAATTGCTTTGATAGTACAGCCCATGCTGAAAGTATCAGGTCCAGAGGACCAGAGGACCTTTTTCAGTGATATGCAGCAATGTCTTGCTAAAAACGCTCTTACACTGCCAGCAAATTGAGAGTCCTTGGATGTCGTCGGATTGACATGCTTTGCCCAAAGAAGTTTCTTACCGAGGATCACTCTCAGATTCCGTTCATCGGAGATCTGGATTGTGACGCCTTTTAGCACTGACAGTCCTCCTTCTTGTGAAGAAAACAACATCAGTTTTCAGATTGGCCGAAAGCCCGTTCCTAGTGGACCATTCATCGACCATGTCTAAGGCCAACTGCTCGCTAGAACAGACAGTCTGCAGCCATGACCCGGCAGAAAGGAAGGCTTCATCATCCACGTGTGCGTAGTGTAGACGTTTGAGAGTATGCAACAGAGGGTCAACTTAAATGCTGAAAAGTGAAGACAAAACAGCCACAGTCCGCATCTAACACCAAAGTTCTGTTCATCAGCATCCACTATACCAATGTCTCATCAATCCCGTGTTGTTTAGTAGAGCCACACATGCAATCAAAAGACGCATTGTCGAAGGCGAATTATTTCCTATCGAGCGCCCATTCAATTCTAGAAACTAAAACTAGAAGAAGAAAGTCAGACTTATAGGTACCGCAGGTTTTCTAAATGATTTGGGTTTGATTCGTTTGCCGCTTCTGAGAACTTTAATCAACCTATTGGTTTCACTTAGAGTCTCGATCTTTTCACAAAAATCTTTTTATGATGCACTTTTCGACAGGCGAAAAAGGTTCCAGTCTTTAGAAGTTTTCTGTTTTTTTTTTTTTTTAAGGAACTGCATTTGCTTCTGCCCCAGACTGTATTCTGAGCATTAGCATACGCGCATATTTCTCCAGAATCACAATACTCTCCATCCAGCCTGGTCCTTAACTCTGCACTGGCGACTGTTGCATAGTTGTTTGAACGAATTTCCTTACTAAGATCAGCAAAGAAAGACTGGAGCGATGAATGTACAAGTGGAGCACAAGTGGGTCAAGAACCTAGGAAAGAATGGGTGCAGGAAGTTTGCCCCATTGACAGTCGTATCCAAATCAATCTTGACAGAAAATATATCAAGTGTTACATAATGAGTATAGAGGGTAATGAAACACCTGATGAACTATCAAGACAAGGGGCAGTAGAAACCTTCAAAGGTCCTACACTGCACAAGCTTAGAAACTTTTTGGAAATAATAATTAAAAAGATTCAAAACATGCATCAACTTCACTAAAAACAATCTATACCTCTTAGGAGGTTCTTGACTACTTCATGAACGTTAAGAAAACTAGCTGTTTCAGATGAAGCCTTTGCAGATTTTGCAATGAGTCTGGCGAGACTGGGGACTACATTCCGGAATCTTGTGGGGCAGTGACCCAAAAGTAAAGTGGAGAAGGAGCTCTATGGTGCAGTATCCTTTCCAAGAATAGGTAGAACACCTTCGAGCACAATTCCTGGAGAATTATAGGACGACAGGACTTAAATGAGGAAACAAACCTCACCAAGATATTAGTAGACTCGCAGTGGGAAATACCCTTCGGGAATACATAATAATAATAAGTCCATATTTTTCGCGTCCTTTAAAGGCTTTCCGTATGAAGCCCACGTGTAGCTATACCACTTTCATGCAATTTATTTCACTTCAAGAGCATTCAACTGCTTGAATTTTTTGTTCTGTAGATACAAATAAATCCAAGGATGAATAAATTATTAGAGAAAGAGGTTCTAGGCTTTCATTTTATTTCCGGGAAACACTCTGCAATTATATTCATACATACAAATGTGTGTCTGTGTGTATGTGTGCTAAAAGGATGGAACCTCCATCGTTTCATGAAAATCGATTTATCCGTTCATAACACCTAATGTATCTAGATACATATACTATACTACGTGCATAACCATCCATATTTCCCAAATAAAAAAAAAAAAAGACAACATTCCAGCATTTCAACTTATGAAAAGCTAATCACCACACCATGTCGTTGCGCTACAATGCCAGAGAAAATTAACAAACAATACCTACTACATACAGCCAGCGCCGGAGCACTGGTGGGGAACGTGTATGTTTGCACACATTCCATCCTGATGAAGACAATAACAAGCCAAACTGAGAGCGGAGCCATCATCCGGCATTATGCATAAATTATTCCAAATGTCAGATGTGGGCTTAAGTGTCTTCCTTTCGGATTAACAAGAATGCTCAGGAGCACATACACTCGAATACATATGTCAAGTATGCGATAACAAAATCCATATGAGTGGATGCTCTCCTCTCTTACTTTGGCTAAATAATTTCAGCAAAATGTGTGTGCCTGCAAATAATTCCTCGCCTCTACAACTGCTACATTCATTCAGACATCCTGGCGCCATGAAATCTGATTTCATTATCATAAATGGAGCAATCGTGTGCGGTATGAATGAGAATCTCTGACTGTGGATCCTTTCTATCGGCCTGCCCTACATATTCTCTGTCTATATATATGCATGTATGTGTGTTTGTTAGTGCGTATTACGCAATACAGGATTCATTTAGCGAGAAAATTTATAATCATCCCTTCTGATTCCCAGTCGCCGGATTGGGGGTTCGAGTCACAGTTGGAGCCAGAGCCCGACAACTGCTGAGTGTCATGTTTTCAAGTCGTTCCAGGCTGTCGTCGTTTAACTGTATTCACGCAAAAACGCAAAAACCATTCATAGATAGATACGCAGGGTAAAAGAACAAAAAAAAAATGTATCTCTTTGAGAAACATTTTAAGAAATCGCTGAAAAGAAAGGACGCCCTTCCACCGTAGCGTGGCGTGTTCTTTGCATCCCATCTGGAGTTGAATGGGGTGGTGGAAGGAATTTTCATTTTCAACTACGCCTGAGATGATTCCCAAAAGGAATAAACATCCTTCCGTGCTTGTGTCCTGTGATGTGGGGCTGTCAGTGAGGGGGGTGGGGTACGGATTTATCCCGGTGGTAAAAGGTTCCCGGCATTGGCCATTTATTGGCTGCCTGCCTGCCTGCCTGCCTGCTGTATCACGGTATCACAGCATGAATGGGTTGAGGGACTCAGGAGCTGCTGTAGTTTTTTATGGGGTCAATTGAGCGTTCAGTTTTGGCAGGAGGGAGTGAATACACAGCGATTCATTTTAAATTTCAATGAATAGTTCTTTTTTTTTTTTTCATCGCTACTAGGATTCGTAGGTATAGTAGGTCCTTTTTGCTTTGAGCCGCATTGTTTTTGGATTTTACTAAACGACGACGGAGTCAACTCATTCAGGTCCGTTGAAATGGAAAAACTAATAAATGGAATTTATGGTTTCGGTTATGGCCGTTTGTGGATTTATGCAAATGGATTTTTATTGGAGTCAGAAATTGAAATGAATAAACTTCCAGTTTTAAAGGTTTAATAACAGAGAGAGGTTGTAAATGCCGTCAGAAATAGGATAAAGTTGTTGTTGGTAAGAGGTAGTAAATGCTTGCTGTCTTAAGTACACACTGACGTGGAAGTCCAAAGTAGTGGAGTAATTTACCTAACATTGTCCGTATTTTACGTTTACCATGGTTATTTAATGAGCTTTTTTGAGTTTTCTACGAACTTAAGGAGAACTATTGATGTTATTGCTAATAGAGGTGGTGACCCAACTTATTCCTATTTTCGAAACGAGAATTTCAGAATCCATTTCAATCACTTCGTATTGGTATTGAATTCAAATTCCAATTTCGTGCTTTTGTTGAACTAACAATATTCGACTATCATTCTGATGAATTTTGATAAGTAAAAAGCAGGTGGTAATATGAATTGATACACACTAGCACAACGTGTTAAAATAGTGCAAATTCACTACAAAAACGGCAACAGGAAGCCGCACACAGCTGGTGAAACAATGGCTCTGTTGTATGCCAGATTTCCAGGACATCCATAGTTGTTTATGTTAGTCAGTAACTTAATCTGGAAGAACAGTGGGCGCGGAATAAATGAATTTTTGATTTTGGTGATGTTCGGGGTATCGTACTCTGTGACGAGCGATCTGAAAGACCGATCTAATTGTACCACACTTTCTCTGAGTGACCAAACTTGAACAATTTTGTGGCCAGGATTTGGTTGGCCATGACAAAGCGAATGGAGAATGGAAAATCTTCGTCGTTGCGTCAGCTTACTTTCCCAATGATTCGATAAGAACTCCGCAACCAAAGGTTTTTGTCGAACCCACAGCGTATTGAAATGGGACTACTGATATGCGCGGATGCTAATACTCAGAATATAGTCTGGGGCAGCAACAAATGCAATGTACGAAAAAACCATTTCCTAGACTTTCTACTATCGTTTGACATGGTCACAAACAATATTGGATCTGAGCCAACCCTTGTTACGGAAAGAAGAAAGGAGGTGATTGACTTGCCTTGCCATCAAGGTGAAAACTGACTTTCCGGGTAACCAGATAACGATTGGGTCGCAGCTTATCCCACCTGTGCAGGTTGAGCTTGATTTAAGTCACAAAACTTAGAGTATCCGGTATACTGCATAGGCCGTAGCAACAGATGAGGCTATTAACTATGCTGTAGCATTTTTGATAGCTCCAAATCGTCTGGTACCGAAGGAGTGTAGCCAGCCTTTCTGCAACAAGGTATAAACCAGTTGCTGCCAACTCTAAAAAAATACTTCATTGCGTGTCTAGCACTGGCATATATTAGTTTTACCATTATGTAGGTAGGGTTCGACTGACTTTTATACAAAAACTTGGTAGAGATGACCATTCTCTCACTAAATATTAGTCGAGATTCACGTGCGCAGGTCTGCACTGACAATGTACCCTCTATCTGCGATCCAACATGCATACCAACGTGGAATATCCTGTAAGACTGCTCTTCAAAGTCTAATTACTAGAATTGAATACTCGATAGGAAAGAATACGCCGTGGGCACTTTCATCCACACAGAGCGCGCTTTCGACAATGATACTTTTGATTGGCTGTGTGACTCTGTTGGACAACACGGGGTAGATGAGACATTGGTATTGTGGATATGGGCAATGCTGATGTATACTTGTAGTGGTTGTAGATGCAGACTGAGGCCGCCATGTTATGGCAGGTGTTGACAGAAGCTGCCTGCAAGGTGGCGTTCTGCCTGCACTTTTATGGTGCATGGTAGTTGACTCTCCCTACATACTCTATGCTCAGGCATACGCGGATGATATTGCCATACTTTCTGTCGGGTTATGCGCAGATAGTCTCGATGAATGGTGCACTAAAATTGGGTATGTGACTGCCTTCTGCATAAAACTCAAAAGAACGGCCTGTTTCGGCTGCACGGGAGCTTTATCGAGTTCGCTTGGCTCTGCTTTAGATGCTCTGCTTGATTCTCTTCCCCTTTATACTTTCAATATCATGGAGTTCTGTTTTTGAAGCGGAGAGCTATGCTATCCTAATGGCTTTTGACTATATTATTAATAGTCAGCGACAGTCAGGCTGCGCTTAAGGCCTTGCTCAACCCTGTAACCCGTTTCAAAATAGTTCGAGAATGCAAGAACTCTTTGAATTCGGTCGCAAGGCTGACTCTCTGACTCTTGTCTGGGTTTCAGGGCACACTGGGATTGCGGAAAATGAGATCTCCGATGAGATTACTAAGGAAGGCTCAGAGGATGATTTATCAGGACCTAAACCTACGATTGACGATTGAGTTTCTTACGAACACAATTGTATGTGGCATAGCTCTCCAGAATGCAGGCAGACTAAACGTATGCTTCCGAACGTCTGTAAGAAATCAGCGGCATTCTTGCTGTGTCTCAGCAGAAAAGACTGTAGACAACTTAGTGGCATCCTTACGGGACACTTTCATTTTGCCAAGCATATTGGTGTGCTTGGCTTAAGAGATACCACTAGCTGCGATGCTTGTGGAGAGGGCGACAATACTTCGGATAATTTTTTTTTTGTTATTGTCCTGCCTTAGCTCGGATTAGGTAGCAGATCTTCACTGCTGATGTGGTGAATGCTAATACTGTAAGCTCCCCATCACTGAAGTGCATTCTTGGCGTTTTCCTAAAGTCGAAGAAATTCCAGTAAAATGGGTGATACTAGCTTTTGCTTCGTGCTAGTACAATGGACCAGTTGGGCCTGAGTGCTATAGGTAAGCGTTTCCTAATCCGAAGTGCCATTTGCAAACACATTTCAACATTTTTACTATTATTTACTATGTCTATTTCTGCTGTCGGGATTTCTTTGGGCATATACCCAACAAGTTGTCAGCACGCATATTCAATGTCCACACCCTGGCGCAATTTCGTGTAACATTTGGATCCGACAGGCAGGACTTACCACCCGCTCCTTTGAAAAGCAGCACTACGAATGCTGGTCCCAGCCAGCGGTCCCCAAACAACGTCTACTTCCCTTAGCAGGCGGTTCGCTAATGAAAACTTAACCCTGGGTTATTTGCCGATAAATCAAAGGTCTACGGAACAGGGCAAGTAAGTTAATCTTTAAATGCGGTGAGCAAAAGCCTGGGGCAGCCTGCACACAAGTATTAACTTTCTTCCCATTCCAGAATTTACTACAAAAACCTGTTGGCCCTACTGTTGAACCTAGTTCCGAACGATAGAGAAATACAGATCATCGTGTGAGACATCAATGACATCCTGCCAATAAGTTTTGGAACTCAACCTGCAGTGCATCATCCGCTACGATGTTAATGCGCATCACGCATTATTTGGCAGTAATGGCATTAATAGAAGGGTTGAATGACTATTAGAATATCTTGTTAGTAGTCATGTAGATGTTTTAAATAAAGGCTGTAAACCAAACATCGTAAATGCGTTTCGCGAAGCGTTGTTTGATATCACATTCTCCAATCCATTTACATATTTCTAATCTTATTGAAAATAAGCATGCATCAGACGAAGTCTCACTGTCAGACCAACAACATATCAGGTAAATTGTCACATATTTTATCTACTCGTACCTAGATATAATCCCAAGTTTATAGCCTAAAATCTGTATCGGAGACTTGTCCCCTCTCTTTAACTGGGCTAGGGGCCTTAAAGGGTGGAGCGCGTACAACCTACGCTTTTACAGAACACAATGTAAAAGTGAGTCGATCTAAACGCGCTAGATGGAGAAAATCCTGTGAAAACATTGCTACCATCACAGTAGCGGCACGAATCTTTAAGGCACTCGTCAAAGATCATCCAAATTGTGTAGGTTTACGTAAAAGATCGATGGCACGTACACGTCAGACCGTATGGATACACTTAGAACCTTATTTCAGGTTCATTTCTGAGGTTCATCTACTCGTGCATTCTATACGTACCTGAACGCAACTAATCATTGGGTCTGTATTGCTTATAGAGTAAATATTTTATCTTGCAACATCTTTAGTCCGGATAAGGTTGAATGGGCGGTAGGCTCGATCAAACCATTCAAATTCCACGGCGGAGAGGGTAGTTTCTAACACTTCTAATAAATGTCATGGATCTCATTCATTTGGAAATGATCGATACATTTGGGAACTGGAGATACGTCCCGATTATCTGAAGACAGGTAAATGTACTTTTCATCCTCAAGCCAGGCAATGGGCCTAATAAGCTGCTTAAATCCTTATAGATCTATAAGTCTAACATCACTTGTTCTCAAAACTATGGAGATATTCATCGACGTTCCCATTAGAGGCCGGCTAGATCTGTCTACCCCTCTGCACTCCTGTCAGTATGCGTACGGAAAAGGATAACCCACGGAAGGTGCTCTCCACTAAGCCGTCAAAAAGGCAGAAAGAGCTTTCAAATAAATAGTTTTATGTACCTCTTATGACATCGCGAAGGTCTTCGATAATACTAACTACCGCTCATTATCTAGAGCAGTCAGTAGCAAATGTATCGAAGATTCGACCTATCAATAGATTAGGACCATGCTGGAAAGTTGGTGTCTGTGATCTTTGTACAGTTCGTTGGTTGGTCGTTGAATCTCCTCCTCCATAGCCCCTCAACGCAAACGGGACTGAACATTCTACGAAGAATCTTTCTCTCAAAGTGACCGAGGATTTCTTCATCCGCTTTAGGTAGAGTCCAAGGTCCAGAAGCATAAGGCATGACTGGGACGATTAAGGTCTTATACAGAGCCTCCTTAGTTGTTCGGGATCAGACTCTACTACTTAATTACTTTCTCAGCCCAAAGAAACAGCGATTGGCAAAAGTAATGAACGTCGCTGTCGTCTTTACTTTCACCTATACCATTATTTCCAACACCCTGGCTCAGTACTTGAGATGCCTATAGACCTGGGATTCAAATATGTTGAAGCAGCTCTAATAGTTCGACCTGGCTGGAAATGGTAGACGCCACCGTTGGATCGAGAGGAAGTCCTTTAGTGAGAAAACACTCCTCCTCTTCCGTCGTTCGCTACTACCAACGATCTTCTAAAGGGGTTAGTTACCCAATCTCCAGTCGGGGTACTAGGCACCCAACAGCCATCAACGTGGAGGTGTAGAATAGGAGTTGATAGTGAGTGGCTAAGTTCAAAACGCTTGTGCTCTCTTATACATATTTGCATCACTACCCTTTGGCCATTGCATTCCATAATTAATGTCATCGATGGGACTTTTCTCTGAAATAAATCAGAATGGCGCGCTTTGAATGAAAAACCCTTCACATGCCATCCGCAGTGAACACATTCACAGAGCCATTCGCTTTAATGTGATTGCATATGTGATTAGAAAATCTAAAATGAAACTACAACCTCCAATCAAAGCATACGTGCACTAGTCACAATTATTGATATTACAGTTATTCATATGCCCTCTACTATTCCAGCAACAATTATTCCAAAACGTGCTATTTGGGTCATATACTTACCATAGATTAGAATGCAGTTTTAATTATGTTCTCCTATGCGAGTACTTATTTCCCCCAGACCGCCTTTGAGCACACTTCCACTCTATTATAACAGAAATAGCACCATTGAATATGGTGGCATCCCACATGGCTAAAAGTATCATAAGGACATACACGTACACATGAGATAATAAAAACATATTGCCAGAGAACGATATACCTAATGAACTGGGAAATGTATACCCTATTCATTAGCTTTATAGAGCCCGACTATTATACCATTCTCGTTTGAAATTGCCCCTTTCATGTTGCACTCTTAACGAGATGAAATGTGTATCCCTATAATCTGTGACGATGATGGCTCCGCAGTGAACTAGTAAAGTCCTGCGACTGCCGGAGCGCCTAGGAACGTGCGACCCTACTTATGTTTCGTATTTCGAAAATCGATAATCCACGCAGCTATAAATAAATAGTTCAATGAAGAGAAAGAGATACATTTCCGAAAATAAACAAAAAAACAAACCAACATATGTACGTACGTACTTTTGAGTCAAAGCTATTTCCATTTTATTTGGTTTCGGTGGGACACACGCCTCCCGAAAATGGATGACTTCAGTACGCAAATAATTACCCACGACATTTTTACCTAATGAGGATTATTTTGTCTTTTTGTCTTAATTGCAAAATTTGAAAAATAATTTTAATCAATTAGAGCGTAATTAAGAAACCCAAGATCCTGGACAGATATCGGTTTGCTAGCATTGAAGTGCGCTCGTTAAAAATGTGTATAACCTAGCAATTAAGTATGTATAGGCAAGGCAATGCTGGCAGAAGGAGGTTAAAGCTTATTATTATCAACTTAATGGGCCATTAGATTAAAACATATGTTTGTATGGGAAACGCCTCGCAAAGTTGTCTGGGAACGAACGATTGCTGTTTACTAATTCTAATTGAAGCATGTAATAAAGATTATACAACAACTTCAAGACAATTGTCAACCGGAGAGAGTCGACCAAGTGACGAGAACTAGTCAAGGTATTAATTAAATTGGATTTAAATCCGTTTTAAGGTCGAAAGGAATTTCCTGTGATCTGACAGAGGCTGTGTGTGAGTGTGTGCCTGGGTAAATTAATCAACGACTTATCTGATGGCATAGTAAATTTAATTGGGATTAGGTAAGTACTCGTACTAGTAGTCGTACTCGTATCTGCAGTCGCACTATGGCGGCTTTAATTTATTCATTGATTTTAAGATACTCGTATCTGTTATTAGCATATACAAACAAATGACACAAGTGACAAATTGGTGGTATGTGGCAAACATAACTTGGATTGTTTATGTGAAATTGACTTAAATACTGTTGCAAATGCGAAGTTAATGGCCAATCATTTGAGTTGTAGTCATAAGTTAGGGGATTAACTCGGTTGTTCACTAATTGGTTGTGCTGTACTTTTTTTTTTTTGTTAGAAAAAAGATATATCTTGTTATTTACTTCATGGAGAGTGTAAAAAAGCTTGATAAACTTGACAGAAACTTCCTGGATTTGATGGCTAAATCTTAACCGGAAATTCAACATAAAAGTGAATGTCGATGAACGTGCCAAACATTTCGTACATTCCGATGAACGTGACGATTCTCACATATGGTATACCCACTAGTGTAGTGAACCGCACTGACAAAGAATTCTCATTTGCAGCTATTGGAAGGATCTCAAGGAGTAGCATTTTACGGAAAAAATTGGTTAAAACATCAACTTTGAGATCACTTCAATGGCAAATATGACACCCTAAACATGCCTCTTTCGATGTACCATTATCTTGTCAACATTACCGATGCCTTACCTTTTGAGCTAGATTTAAATCTAAACTGATTTTTTTTAGAACCTTATAGCCTTTCACTATTATTTCCTAATCTACATCTCCACGTTGGTGGCTCCTGGGTACCTAGTACATCGAATGGATATTGGGTAACCAACCTCCAACCTCTCTTTGGATGGTCGTTGGTGGTAACGGACGAGAGAGGGGTGAGAAATGTTTTTTCACTAAACGCCTTCAACTTAATCCAGGCGGTAGCAGACGAATTCCCTAGATGAAATCAACGGTGGCGTCTACCAGTTCCAATCAGGTCGAACTATTAGTGTTATCCCTATATGCGCTATTTCGACATATTTGTATCCTAGGTCTACAGGGAACTCCAATACTAAGTCAGGGTGTTGGAAAAGAGTTGGTGGTGGATGAACCCTTTATGGGAA
This sequence comes from Xylota sylvarum, assembly GCA_905220385.1. Classification (NCBI taxonomy): domain Eukaryota; kingdom Metazoa; phylum Arthropoda; class Insecta; order Diptera; family Syrphidae; genus Xylota; species Xylota sylvarum. Next base: position 61,601,768 of record LR999958.1, on the reverse strand, counting down.
AACGGCAGCGGGGGTATCCCCGAAGTGGGTTACTTTCTTCGGAAATCAAGTCCCTTGCCATAGGAAAATAAAAACCCTCCAGGTTGGGGTTTCAGAGTAAGTTCCTTACCACGAAAAAAAAAAAAGTTACTGTAGACGAGCTATTGATGAAAAAGGATGAACAACTTAGGTAAGAATTCTTAAGCTTTCGAAACAAGAGTCTTGCGACAATCCGCATCAAGGTTGAATTAGTGAACATAAGCCTATATGCGATCATGCCGCACAGAAGACAAAGACGACGCCATCGAACCTTCTGAGCAACTAACATCGAATCGCATCGCTACTTTGTTGCTACAAAGGTAATAATGTGGATATTCTAAACGCCAGGATATTCCAGGACTGCTCGTGAGCTCTACGAGCATAAGAGACGAGAAGAACATCGGCTTCTCCACAAGAAGAATAAAGAACTCTAGAAGCGCCCAATCGAAGATATTGAGAGATTATGCTCCAGAAATAATGTATGGAAGTTTAACCAACAGGTAAAAAGAACGTGTCAAGCCAATAAGACCCATACAGAAACTTGTAGAGATGAAGAAGGAAACCTCGTAGTGGAGTCATAGTCGGTGCTGAATATATGGAAAAATTTCTTCTGCAGAATGCACCATTCAATCTAGACGATGATAGCTAAAACTTCACCGTTCACCTGACCAAAATGAAGTCAGGATAGCAATATCTAATCTTAAATCCAACAAGGCTGCTGGACCTGACGACTTACCAGCCGAGCTACTCAAAGTAGCTGGAAATGACCTGGTAGATAGCATACACCAACTCATCTCTAAAATTTGGTCGATGGTCTCAGCACAGTTTCCCTCATTCCACAAGGGATCTCAAAGGAGATCCCCCTCAATTGCTCCAATTACAGAGGTATCAGTCTCCTCAACATCGGGTACAAGATCTTATTTGCCAAGGAGAACCGTTGTCATGTGATTTTTCCAACATCATACTTGAAAGGATTTGCGAAACTCACAAGTCAACACCGAAGCACAATCTTCCAAAAGTCTGTGCAATTACTAGCGTATGCCGATGATATTGACATATTTGGTAGAACTCAGCGGGCTGTCACCGGTGCGTTCGCTAGTAATGAAACGGAGACTGTCAAAATGGGTTTAGCAGTAAACGAGGGCAAAACCAAGTATATGCTGTTAACAAGAAGGGACACTCAACATCGAAGAATTGGACAGAACGTCACAATCGACAGTTATAACTTTGAGGTAGTAAGGGACTTCGATTGGCAGGTTACAGGAAGTGCAGCCACACTTAGGCCATAATAGGCCCATTTTTATAAATAACATTTCAGCAGAACTTCAATCGCTGTTTCATTGGGCTAAGAAGGCATTTGAGTAGTAGAGCCCTATCACGAATAACTAAGGATACTCTGGTCACCCCAGTCTCCTTTATGGCCTTGAAGCTTGGACGGTATCTAAAATCGGATGAAAATATTCTCAGTTGCTTCGGGAGAAAAATTCTTCGTAAAATTTTGGGTTCCGTTTGCGTTGACGGGCTTTGGAAAAGGGGATTCACCGACGAAGTATACGAGTTGTACAGCGACATCGACTTAGTCAATAAACTGCGCATTAGTCTTTTTAAATGGTTAGAACATGTAGAGCGAAGAGTCCAGCAGAGTCTTCAAACCAAGCCTGGAGAGACAACGCAGTAAAGGAAGACCTCGCCTTAGGTGACGTGCGCAAGTAGAAGGGGACCTCAAACGACTTGGACTGCGCAACTGGAGGCAACTGGCTAAGGACCGGGCTAACTGGAAAGGATTGTTGGTTGGGGCCCAGGTTCACCTCGTACTGTAACGCACGCTGCTAGTTAGAGCATCGTCGCATTATTTGAATATTTAATAACTTCCGACAGTAAGTCATCGCCAACATTCTCTTCATCGTAGAGCTGTGAGATCTGTTCTTGCGGTGTCACTCTATCTGTTTTATGAACATTCAGTAGCTGGTGGAAGTGTTCCTGTTCATCCACTATTTCGAAGAGTCTGTCATCCGGATTTAAGTTACCTGGCTTCTAGAAAACAAGAATCGATATCCTTGAACTGGGAAGCGACAGAGACCTTCTTCTTCCCACGTCTACCTTTGTCCTCTGCTGTCAACTCTGCACTCACCTCAACAGAAATTAAATGTAGAATAATTCTTGCCAATCTCTGTGAAGGCAATAAAGTAGTAAATCCGTATCCTGAATGTAACACGAACAGAATAGAATGCAGGTGAAGATTTTCTAGATATGTATATCCCTTTTGAGTTGATGGGCATTATAGTGGTATGGTGGGCGCCGTGGCTCAAGTGGTTAGTGCGTTGGACTACGGAGCGAGGGGTTCCAGGTTCAATCCCCAAACAACACCTAAAATTTATTTCACGGCCCCACCTCTCGCGAGCGTCTGACAAACATCCGAGAGTAAAACTGTCATGAAAAAGCTTCTCAAAACAAATAACTGCCGTTCGGATCCGGCATTAAACAGTAAGCCCCGAGAGGTTTTGTGAAATCGAACTAATAAGAAAACTGGGGATCAGTCATTTGAGATGGTCCCGTAGAAACTATTTTTGTGGCGTCATATTTGTCCTGGTCTGTGCATTCACGTATCGAGAGTTTAAGACTTCTTTCCTCAGTATGCCGCATATAAGTACAGATTCTGCTTCTTGGAGCAATTACCATGACAGATGTCACAGTTTTTTATGCGAGACCGAAGGCAAATGAAGTAGGGCGACCGAAGGACTAAGTGACTTTGATTGTTATATCGGCATCGGGGAAAGATATATGGTATAGTACAAAACCTTACTTTAATTAGAATACATGTTAAATTTCAGAACATCCGTCTACATCATCACTTAAATCAATTTAAGTATGTTTCTTGATTCCTACCAGGTTTTGCTATTCTCCTTATTTCATGACAGACTCTCGTATCCTTTTAACATAAATTTTATCCTGTGCATCCCCCCACAGTGTTGAAAAGCTTTCCAAACGATTACTTGTTGTTGTCTTCGAAGTGATAAAGGTGACCTACCCATTTCCTTTCACTTAATCTGGGTCGCTAATGGATTTTTTTCGCACTAGTGAGCATACACTTCTGCGTTCGTGACTTGCCTCCGCCAGTGTTGAGGACGATAATCCTTGTAAATATTTTTATTCTATATCACTGGCGGTGTCTTGTAGTCGTACTTCCAATTGTTTTTTATCATTCCATGTACTTTCTCCCCTTTAGTGGACATTTTTCTTCGAGAGTAGATGGATTCTGGTGCATTATTTACTGGCTAATGTTTGTTGGGTTTATTAATGAGAGGCACTGGCTTATACTTGTGGAGTACTACTTATTTAACAATTCAAACTATTTGTGTATATCTTTAATATTCATAACAACAAGGAAGTTACAACGGGTCTAGGAATAAAGTGGGAGTGGCATTCTGCATGTTTCGATTTAAATACAATGGTATTTCAAAATAAATGCTATTTGCGGCAGAATAATATAATGTAGCATTGTGGCATAATGTAGCATAATGGCTACAATTTTTCTGTCTGATGTTAAGCAGCCGAACTCTCCTGTAACTTCAGAAGGCGTTACCATACGGTTTATACCAAAGAAGGCTACTCTATCTAGGAGCTGACTTTTTTGACCACCTAGGCTCCGCTTGGTTTTAATCCGATCCACAATGGACCAATGGACAATGGAGCTAACCCTAACCTAAACCTTAGACCTATCCTCATGTAAGAAGTACTAGTCTTGTTAACTGGTCAATAAAAACAACTTTGTAATACTCTAGAAGTTTCAAAGGTTTTCCTTCGGCTGTGTAAGGGGCACCCTTATAGTCATTACTAGAATTGCGCTAGAAACTATGCTCCACTTGCTTCCCATTGACCTTTCCTTTTGGAAGCTGATGACGACAAAAACAGAATTACGTCTTAGGGAATATTGCTCCTAGGACTAAATTGTACTTGGTAGAGTAATACTCGAATAAGTCTATGATAGAGTTGAACACAAATGGATCCAAGACAGCGCTGAATACACAAGCGGTAGTCCTTTCCAATGCACCAGACAATTGTATCACCACACGATTAACGGGACGCTGTAGTGTATCTTAAGTAGAGATCACAGCAATTCGAGAAGTCGTGGCCTGGCTTTCAATTAACACCGTAGATTGCAGCGCTATTGTTCTTTATGCAGACAATACTCAAGGAGCGATAATACGATCAAAGTTGGTTAAGCATTGCCGTGGATCTCTTAACGAAATTGCTCTTAGAGAGAGAGTATCCTTACGTGGTCATTTCATACCCAAAACATCAGTTGCGTCGTGTTTGATGGTATGTTGACATTATTGCCACTGCTCTTCGGCAATTGGTTCTGTTGGGATTTGTAACTTAGCTTCAATAAGGTACTACTCCGTGTCGATGTTGGCTGATCACTTTCAGAGGATGCAAACGTCGACTCTGACCATTTTCTTGTTGCAATCAAATTTAGATCTTGACTATCCAACGAGAAGAAGCTACAAACCGCCCAAAAAAAAAAAAAAGAAATTCAACGTTGCATGCCGTATCCTGACTGGAGTAGCCAGAGCCTACAGAGAGCGCCTAAGTGAGAGACTCTCCGCTGTGCATTCACCATCCACAAACGCAAACAACCTGTGGAAGCAATATTGCGACATCATCAAAGAGGTAGTTGAGGCCACCTTAGACTACAAGATACCAGCCAAAGAGAGCCCTTGAATGATGAGGAATGCGTACCTCGGAAAAAGGTGACAGAAAATGCACACCTGCAAGCGCTGCAAAGCAAAACAAGGGTAGCGATGGAAGAGTATCGAGCCAGAAGAAAGGAGGAAAGGAAACTTCTGCGTAAAAGAAAAGGGCCCACGCAGTCTCCCAGCTCAAGGATATCGAAGAGTCCCGCGATAGGAACAACATCCGGATGTTTTTTAGGAAAGCCAACCAAGCAACTGGCGACTGACTTCAAGACCGGAACGCAGGTTCTTCGAAACAGTGAAAGAAACCAAAAACAGGGAAAAGTAGAGGTGTTTAACCAGCACTTCCAGCAGCTACTTAAACGGCAACAGGTAGTGAGAGCGATAGGGAAAGAAGAGAACCCACATTCAGTCAATGAAGAAGCCATCCCTCCTACCAGTTTTGAAGAGGTTGACTCAGCTATCAAAAGTTGAAGAACAACAGGGCCGCTAGCTTTGATTGTCTACCAGTGGGGCTTTTGAAACATGATGGTGAGTGCATGCACCAAATCATCAGCTATCAGCTCTATATGCCCCATTTTCAAGAAAAGCGATCCTACGTCTTGTAAGAACTATCGAGGAATAACCCTACTTAATGTCGAATACTTATAAGATCCTATCTAACGTACTGATTGAACGTCTGAAGCCCCGTTCTGCAACACACTAATAATGTACCAGTGTAGCTTCTGGCCCGGCATATCGACGATCGACTAGATCTTCACACTAGGGCAAATCCTGGAAAAGACCAACGAATTTTAGTCGAGACTCACCATTTCTTCATCGACTTCAAAACCGCATATGATTGCATTCATCGTCCTGATCTCTGCAAAGCTATGGCCGAATTCGGGATCCCGACTAAATCGATCCAGCAATTCGGAAACAGTTGTTTCCAAGCATATACAGAATTTCAAGGATATACGCTATCATACGCTTCAATCGCGTCCTGAAACATACATATAGTGCGCAGGGCAGGTGTCAATCGGAAGGCACTGTCTTCAAAAAATCTCTCTGGGATACGCGGACGACATCGTCACTATTGATTCTGCCTGCCAGTTCTACTATATGGAGCCGTGTGCTAGACTATAAGCAGGAAAGCAGAACATACATATATTGAACACTTTCGAGAGAAAATTTCTTCATTGAATATTTGGTCCCGTATGTGAGGAAGGCGAATGAAGGAGAAGATACAACCGCGAACTCTATGAACCAAAACACTTCGACTACACTGGTGCGGCCACATCAAACGAATGGACAATAATGCTCCACCAAAGATGATCTTCGAATCACAGCCTCCAAGTTCGAGACGACAACCTCCGTTTTAAGGATCAAGACAACAAGACAACTGAATTTAGACAACTGCTAACAGCTTGACCGGAATAAAAGAGAGCGGAAGGCTGCCATGTCTCAGGCAGAGCCTCTTCACGGGTCGGGAGCCCGTTAAGTAAGAAAGGACGCACTATAATGACATTTCGTCTAACTGCGAGTCAATAAGCATAAGTTCATTGTCAGTCGTGGTGTCCCTTAGGCTATACTTACAAATGCTATCCTGTTTATCTATTTAGGACACTACTCATATGTGTTGTGGACAAGTTAGTAGAAACACTCTTTGACAGCGCCTTCTTCTACTCTATGGAATCATGAGCACGTATTCTACTATTTTAGCCCTGCGAAACCATTTCTCTAAATCCGTTCCCAAATCCTTTCTCTATAGCAATCACCATAGTATACGTTACGATTTTTTATCCTCTTTTCATCCTTCATCCCGGCCCATCCCATCGCACTTCGTGCATTCGCTAGTTGTTCGGCTGCATGCGGCCTGTTAAGTAGCAGAATATTTCACGTGCAGAAGAGAAGGTCATTGTCCTTGTTTCAGTTGCTGGAGTTGTCAACGACTACGGGGTCATCCATAGTCGTGGCTTGTTGATTGTGTATGCTACTAGTCATCTGCTAGTCAGCATATGCTCATTATTATTCCACTATCATTGCTACCCAGCAGGAGGGGGTGATATATAAACATACATACATGTATGTACAACCCATAACGCAGTGTTCACTACACTGCATTATAGTTGTATAATGTATTTCTCCTCTGTTTATTGTTTCAAACAAGTGATTTACCGGATATTAATAGAATCCATCGCTAGGATCTAGTTTATGGCTAAGAATTGTGTAATTGCATACATATGTCAAAGCTAATTACTCGCCATACTAGGACAGGTGTGTTAATCATTAAATTCTTGACAACACAAATTTATTTCATCGTTAAGTGACCAACAATTACTTTTTAATTATTCCATTTACTCCATAACAACAGACATACCGCAGGCCCAACCTCAGCTACCCAACATCTTAAATTGAGTCATAAAAAAATTTGAATACCAAAAACTCTTCTGGCCTCACTTAGGCACTTCCTTCGTTCATGGTCCATAAGTGCGAGTGAATTTCCAGAAATGTAATAAAAGGCAGTCACTCTGAACACAAAGATACTCGTATAAGCAGCATCAAGAGATGGAAAGTACCTACTATCCGATGAAATGGTTTTCTACGAAACAGGATTTGAAATGCTGAAAGTGTTTAGAATTATTTTGATACGATATTGCATTGAATTGATTCCTATCGAAGGTTAAGCTATTCGAAATGCAGTACCTTCTAGCAATTCTTATTGAACTGATTTAATTTTTAAGTTATAGATTGTTATTTATGTGAATTCAAACCGTACCCCGTCTATAAATAAAATAGGAACGTACATATCGATTAGAATTGATTTAGAAATTTTTGGAAACTGGTTCATTGCAGTCTGTCGGCCCCGTGAATAAAATCCAGTTGGTATTCAGAGAACATCGATGTGGTATCCTTCACAACAGTTAAGCATTTTAGAAAGCTTTTAGCAGTGAATTTGACAAAAAAAAACTGCAACTCCATGCTTAAAAATTCAGTAGATGCAATAAGAGACCATAACAGTTTTTTAGTCGGATTCTGGAGAACCACGAAGAGGACCACTGTTTTGCGGAAAAAACCAACGTTTTTAGTGCTGAAACTCATTTTCAACTGAATGAATTCATGAATAAACAAAATAGCCATTTTCGAGGACAGAGAACCGGCGAGGTTTAAATACTCTACACCATTTGGGACTAAGTCCTTTAAAAATACAAATTCAGTGATGGAGTAAAAGAAGAGGGTATAGCAAGGAGTAAACTAAATATGCGAGTAAATTGGGGTAAGGATAATGAGGACGATGGGCATAAATTCGCAAATTATAATTTACTAGAAACATTTCTCATATGCCTTGAGTGCATAAAAAAAATCACTGTGTACCCGTAAGCAGGTTCTAATTATTATTTATATGGTTGTGCTATGTGGACGTCGTAGGTCTTGTGGTTAGTGCGTAGGAGTTCTGAACAGAAGTTCGAGCTTCAATTCATGGGATGCGACGCAAATACAAACTCCCGCGGTGAGTCCTTATTTTAATTTATCATCGACAACAACCTTAATGCAGCTAAGAGGGCTAGCGAACCTACTTTCGTAGTTAGGAATAGATAAGAAGTTATAGACATAACCGTAGCAAGTAATTCTAGTATTCTTAACACAGAGAAATGGAAGATTTTGTGGGACGAATTGAACTCCGATCATAAAATTATTTAATTTCACTTAAGCAGTACCTGCGATCCTCCTAAGCCATATAGGAATCCCAGGAAAGCTAATTGGGATGTCTTCAGTAAGGAAGTGAGTAAGATTTGCGGACGCCTTTAAGAATGTAATTTGCAAAGTCCCTCGGATATCGACAGCAAGGCCGATGAAATTACTACGGTCTTCAAAGAGGCTTTCAACCTAAATAGAATGTCCGGAGACTAAAAGGAAGAACAGAAAATCACCTCCATGGTGGAGTGAAGAACTGGCAGACATTAGGAGATTTACCAGAAACCTCCTTAATGTGGCCAAGAACATAAAATCAGACACATACTGGGATCAGTATAAAGCCAGTCAGATGAAGTTCAAAAATGAGATGCAAAGAGCGCCGCTCATGGCAGCACTTTGCGATTAAGGGAACAACAGAATCTGCGAGACTAAGGAAGATCCTCTACAGACAAACTATGGCTATAGGATCAGTCAAAAATCTCGACGGAAATTGGACTAGATCTTGCTCACGTTCACTGAGGTTACTGATAAGTACGGACTACTCAGGAAGTGAAATCCAATTTGTCCACAGCACCAGAGTTAGTACAAACACGGAATATGAATTATAAGCGGATTTGATCTCAGAGAAGAGAATTGAGTGGTCAATTAGATCGTTCCCCCCTTATAAATCGCCAGGTCTGAACGGTATCATCCCGATCATGTTATAAAGCACTGTGAGCATGATCATTCCGGTACTCAAGTACTCAACTATTTGCTAGTAGTCTCATAAGAAGATATATCCCACGAATATGGAGTGAGGTTAGGATGGTTTTTATATCCAAGGTCGGTAGAGCAAGTCATACCATCGAAAAAGACTTTAGGCACATCAGCCTTACCTCCTTTACACTAAAAACTTTTGAGAGACTAGCCGACATTCACATTCGCAGTAAACTACGTCCCGATATATGTATCTACTACCCAACATACCTACCCCAAAGGAAAACTGTCGAAACGGCTCTGCACTGTGTGGTTAGCTCAATCGAGAAATCACTAAAAGATAAAGAATACATTTTAGCTGTATTCTTAGACATTGAAGGAGTATTTAACAATGAACGGACGCGGTATGTAGAACACTTACACACCTCAATATACACAATACCCTGATCAACTGGATTGTGGAATTCCTTGAGCACAAGGATACGAAGTTGGAAGCTTATGCCGAGGAACCCCTCAGGGCGGAGTAATCTCCCGACTACTATGGGTCATTGCACTAAACGAAGTACTCAGACAACTTAGGTACAGTGGAGTCAAGACCATAACTTATGCGGATGACGTCATATTGATGGCTACGGGCACATACCTCCTTACCCTTAGTGGACCTAAACATGTGGAATAATGGTCAATGGCCTGAAAACCGGGCTGGTATTATATACTAACAAAAAGAAAATTCCTGAGTTTACATTACCTACCATAAAGGGCACTCCTCTTCGAAACTCGGACAGCGCCGGATATCTAGGCCTCGTACTTGACAAGAAACTGAACTGAAGGCCTAACATTAGTGAAGAAATCAAGAAAGCAACTATTGCGTTCTATACATGCAGTACAATGTTTAGGAAAACCTGGGGACCAAAGCACAAAATTATACTCCATCACTGGGTTTATAACTTTGAAGGACTTTAGTCCTAGTGATGAATTACATTAAAAAAAATATACGGCCATAGTAAAACCTATACTGACTTATGGCTGTCTTGTATGATGGCAATCTGGCAGCAAGACCAACTTAGCGGCTCTCTCAAGGATACAGAGACTGGCTTGTGTTGGAACAGCTACTGTGAGAACTACACCTACTGCAGGACTGGAGGCTATCCCCAATCTTCGTTCAAGTCTCGGCAGCTATTAACAGCCTAAAAATAAGTCAGTCTTCTGAAGAAATATCTGGGAAATGTTCCCACCACGGATTACCTGACACTGTACCTAGATTTCAAAAGACCATTAAAAACACAAAGAATAGAAAAACGGTCAGCTTACCATCTCTGTCTTTGCAGATGGTTCAAAGATGGATGTAGGCGTAGGCTCAGGTAGGTTCTTTTCTGAACCACTGGGCATAACCAAATCAGTCCGTCTTCCGAACCATAGCCGTATTTTCCAAGCAGAGATCCCAGCCGACAATAGCAGCCCGTGAGACTGCGTTGAAGGTAACATCACAGGAAGCTATCATCTTTTCCATCGACAGCCAGGCAGCAATAAAAGCTATCGAAATATAATCTAAGCTTGTGAAGTGCTGTTGCGAAGAGCTTGAGCTTCTTGGAACACAACACAAGGTTGCGCTTTACTCGGTCCCTGGACATGATCGGTTCCTGAATATTCCAGGAAAAGAGCAGGTTGAAGAATTGGGCAGAAGAGGTTCAGAATCTATGTACATCAACACAGGTCGACACCTCATACCTCCTTGCACATTGAAGATCGAAGTATTAATTAAGGTCCGTAAGGAGACTAACATCAGATGGTCCTCCCTAGACACTTGAGGACCATCTGATGAGGACTTGACCTGAGTGTGGCATACCTATCCTAACCTACGGATAGGTATGCCACTATGCCGACTAGCGGGACACAACTATAGATCTACGACTGCTTACTATGACCCTGAATATAATTTATCATAATCTAGATAGAGGCACATCGGTTTATGTAGGTCCGAGAAAGTTTCTTAAGTTTTGCTTGTTGGGTTGATGATGTCCTTCACTTTCCCTAGACCCTTAGGCTGGGTACCGTAGTTGTACCACTGAACTACGGCCATGTTGGATTCCTTAGCAAACGGTTTGAGATTCGAAAGCCAAAAAATCTAGAGATTTATTCACGCTTTTATTTCTTGCGAACGTCTAATAAACGTAAGAGAGTACAATTGTCCTAAGAAATGTGCTGTCTTTCGGAAACGGAATCGAATTAAAAGTTCCTTATTGTTTCAAGGAGCCAAACCTTCGGCATTAGTGAAATTGCTGTTGAGATTGTTGGCTTAGTTGTTATTTTCTCTTTAAGTCCCTTATCGTTGTAGTGAACTCCTTGGCTTAGTTATTGGAGCAAGTTCTTGGTTCTGCTTCTGAACAACTTATGGTCTCAAACACCAATGAGTCTTCCAAAACAACAAATTCCCGAACTCGCACCAGACCTATTAGCATAACCTGGCCCCAAATACAACGGCAGAACTGTTACACCCGCCCATACGTAGAGCCGTGAGAAAATGAGGAATTTTCCAATGTGAAGTACGTCAGGGGTGTATACTGTCGCCGCTGTTGTTTTTGGTGGTAATCAGGGATGTACTCCGCGCAGCATTGATGGGGGTAACCATGGATTTCGATGGACTTTGACATCTCACTTTGCCTACATTCACTTCAGATAATGAACCTCCATCTGATGGCTGAAAATCTAAAAGTGGAGGGGAGGGCTTAAAACTAAGCCAAAATAAAAGCCCTGAGTTTAGTTCAATACTGCCGAACAGGAAGTTTAGAAATATACAACTTTTTATGTCTATGAAGTATAGCCTGGATGTGGATGTGGAACTGGATGTGTGTAGCAGAATCAAGAATGTAAAAGAAGTGTTCGGAATGCTATAGAAATTAAAAAAACAATGTTGTCAAAATAAACTATAATAGGTGCAGGATTTGGAAAGTGGATACCCTTAACAGAGGCAAGCAACTTACTTCGTAAGTAGATGACCAGGAATTATTGTGAGGAATTGTTGGCGCAATCGTATCTCCAACAAACAACTATACCAGAGAACTGGCTAAGAATCTATTGACGTTAATATACGAAGGACAAAGTGGAAGTCTGGTCGTTAGGCAGGCAGAACTGTGAAACGCTTAGTCAAACATGCTACAGAACAGTTAAAAAGGAATCAGGCTCTTTGGAAATGAGTTGGAGATACCTCCAACGCGTTGCAGTACTCCGAAAAAAAAAGCGTGGAGGCGTTGTTGACGTCCTGTGCCCCTCGAGGGGTGATATGATGACTAACAAGACTAACAGTTGGTGGGTTCAGTACCATCATCGGTGTTCATTGTAAAACGACTTCTGCAGAAGCAGAGATTAGAAAGAAGAGACTTTATCTGTTCTCCATCTCTTTTTCAGACGATTACAAGATCAGAAGCATTATAAGTAGTAACGAATCCGAGGTATCACAATGGACATCCATTTGTCTACAAGCCAAAAAAAAACTTGTAAGTGCCCGTTTCTAGACTGAATCATTCCTGATTGCAAAGTGTTGTGGTTTTAACTCTGGAATACTTTGGGATCGGGAGCTTGGTCATCACCAAGCAGCTTCTAGCACAGCTATAGTGAATTTAATCGATAAATTTGAACGTTTCGGACGAGTTAGTGATATGACTCCAACTTGTGTAATTACGACAAGTTCAGCTGAAAATATCACCGCCGTAGCTGAGAGTGTGACTGAAAACCCAGTTGTGATCATTTCGAGACGATCTCAGGAATTGGGCCTATCCGCAACCAGTTTGCACCGCATTTTGCATAAAGATATTGGCCTACATGGTTATAAGATCCAGTTGGCACAATAATTGAAGCAAATTGCATGCTGGAAATGAATGAACAAGATCATGATTTTTTTACACAAAATTATTCTGGGTGATGAGGGTCTATTTCCTTTTGTCTGGGTACTCCGCTTAGGTACTCTGGATCGAGGGTCCCGCTCACCAAAGAGAAATAGTGAAACAACCTATCCACCCACATCGAGTAACAGGTTGGTGTAGTTTTTGGGCTGGGCCATTAGGCCATATTTTTTTCGAAAATGATGCTGGTGCGATCGTTTCAGTAAATTAATTGTATTACCAAATGATGTTAACTATTTTTTTTTTGCCTGGAATTAATGCTATGGATGCAACGTTTATTTTCAGGAGGACGGCGCCACATGCCACACAGTTAGTGATACAATGTCTCTATTGCATGACAAATTTCCTGCACGTGTGATTTCTCGAAATGGTGACTTCAATTGGCTGTCGAGATCGTGATATTTAACACCATTAGACTTTTTATTTTGGATCTATGTTAAAGGTCTACTCCACTGTTCCACCAACGAGAATACAGCCGCAATTATGCGAAGAAGTGATGAAAATTGTTATTAAAAGAAAGACTATTTGTAGGCAGATTTATAGGCAGATTCGAGGCGAACATTTGGCAGATATTGTATTCCATTAATAACCTCAGAGTCTGTACTTTAAAATTTAAATAAATAAAATACCACTTTTATTAATTTTTATTAATTTAAAATTACACCTCTTGTTGGATGGCTCTATACACATATCACGGATATCCAGCAACACCACACTCAGCCATCATAAAGATTCTCTAACTTCAGGCAGAAGTCTGCAATTTTTTTTAACAAGTGTGTACCAAGTTCATCAGAATTTTTGAGAAACACCAATTTAGGCATAATTCTTTACCTTGGATGGATGAATTTTACTTAGCCAGAATGAGACCAGGCAGAATGAGACAGTCCATACTACACCTGTTGGATCCCAAAGTTAGAATAATAAAACGCACTTCAACAACAATACAAAGCCCACAATCGATTCTGTCCATACTTCATTCAAAAATTTCATCACACATTCCGCTAAACCTTTTATACTAGTCGTATCCTCGTTATGTACACTTTGCCTAAATTACTACGAATCCAAATATTGCCTCAATGCCTAACGAATTCACCAGAACGTGTATCCGTTTCGTTTAATTTATTAGATCACACCGAAGCAATTTGCTAAACTTCATATCTATCCGAAAGACAATGAATTGCCACCCCGAAATAGCAACCCACACTCAAATTTATGTTTTTTGCAACCAAACCACCTTCACATTTCCAAACTATGAGCATATCCACCCAAATAAAAGAAACAAGAAAGGTTTTTGTTTTTGTTTTTTGGTTTTTGTTTGTATTGCTTTATTCAAAAACTAATGCACATTAAACAAATTTCAAGGTATGTCCGTTGCTCGATGCCCGAATTTCCACACTGCACTGCAGTTTAGAGAACAGTCCAAAATTGCAGGTATTATTATAATTTCGTACGCTTTTCGTACACATTCTCGGTCGAGTGTATGCAACAATTGCAACGGATACTTGCATCTGTAACGAGTGCACCGCACCAATGGCACGATCGCAGTTGACTGGGCGCGCGATCACCCCCACGATGGTACCGCAAGCAGTGCTTCAATTACGATACGACTAAAACTAAGGCATTAGAATTGTACCACATATCGACGACGATCGACGTCGTCCACCGTCGCCGCCGCCGCCTGACTTCATCGTTGTCGACGACGACGACGTCGAAGTGCCGGTTACTACACAATGTGCGATCCAGTCCATTGATTAGACGCTGCAACGCCCAACAAATTGCCCACATTTGAGTTAGCCGATTAAAGCAAGACAACATAGCTGAACTGCAAAAGCTCGCCTTAAAGATTCAAAGGCGGAACGATAACCAAACGAAAGAATGACAAAAAACTATTTGGATGTTGTGTGTACGAGTAGGTACAGTGAGGCAATGCAATTTATTTGCATTTTTTTGTTTTTTTAGCAAATATGGAAATATTTTCACACAAATTTCTTGTAAAGTTTTCTGCGAGTTTTCTTTCATTAGTATATTATAGTATTTTTTTTAAAATTACGATACTGCGGTAAATACTGGGCTATGCTAGGGTATAACGCAGAATGCAACAGGGAGCGTTTGAAAGCGTTTAAAAATTACCGATGAGTTCAATGTTTTTGGCCACAAAATTAACTTGTACCTAAATTAAGAGAAGAGCGTATTCTACTGCGTACCACTTTGATATGGTCGAAGCTTAGAAACAAATAGTAGATGCGACAAATGGCCCTAATGATATCGAATAGGAAGTATGATATGTAGTAAGTCAAAATAATCACTCCTCTTATATACGGGTATATTCTGAAAGTGAGAACTATTAAAGGATTTAAAGCTGGTGAGGTGACTTACTTATGGTCAAAATAAGTTAGATTTTCATACTTTGCTCATAAGTATGATAGAAGACATATATATTTTAGTAGAGTGTAACGACTCACTTCAAAAGAGGAAATTTATTACACACTAGCTGCCAAGATTGACCAAATCTACAAGGAAAGAAAGTAAGTCGCAGGCAGTCGTTACCTACAAGTTTTAACCTTATCCACCCTGCATAAACGATAAATCGATGATGATGCGAATAATTCGGGAATTAAAAAGGTTTTATCAAATTTGATTGGATGGTAGTGCTGATGTCGGATGCAAAATTGAGTTGTGTAGTAAATCTAACTCATCTTCTTCTACCACTTACCTTGGCGCGGTGAAGATGCTGAGTAAATCCCATGAAACCAGTGGGCGATTGCAGCAGGGCTTCTCACACTGTAAGTTTCTGGCTTGACACTCGGTAACAGCAATTCCACTATGTCTGTCGTAAGAGGAACTCCTCAGTGTGGGGCCATATCTCCTCTTCTTTGGGTTATCAACGAAATCCTGTGTAGGCTACACAAAGGTGGAGGTACTTAGGTGGCGCTACGGGGTGAACCTGGGCCTAAAGGTGGAGTTAAGGTTGGTAATACTGTTAATACTGATATCAGGGATGTTTCCTTCAGTAATCAGTGAGATTATGGAAGGTGCCTTGGACAAGATTAGCATATGGGCCACTGGAACTGAATTGATGCTCTGCACCACAAAAACCAAAATACCGACCTTCACGCCTCCACGGCTAAACAACCAACTACTCTCCTTATCCACCAGTGCCAAGTACCTAGATGTGATACTTGCTCCAAAACTTAGTTAGAAACTAAATGTTGAACACCGGGTAAAGAAAGCCTGCGTGGCCTTCTATGTTTGCAGTAAAATCTTCGTTAAGAAGTGAGGATTTTGCCCAAAGATGGTTGTGTATATGGATGTACACAGCTGTGGTGCGCCTTATACTTTCCTATGGATTGCTAGTCTGGTGGCCCGCTTTAAGGAAAGTATATAACATCAAGGCAACGAACTGCAGCTCTAGGAGCAATGGGGACCATGAGAACAAGTCCAACCGAGGCCTTAAACATAATATTGCACATTCTACCAGTCGACCTTCATTTAAAGTTCTTTTCTTTATGCAGTGCGGTCAGATTAAGAGAAACAGGATGCTGGTACCTTATGATCACAACAGCATCCTGAATCTGTTACCATAAGACTTAGTATCTACTGACTATATAACTCCAACAGTGAATTTCAGAAATAACGTCACGGTCAGATTCCCAACCAGAGCGGAGAGGGAATCAGGCGAAGTAACAAATGAGTTCGAAACAACAATTTGCACCGACACTGTTCAAAAATGGACTGTATGCTACGGGCGGGGATATTCTCTAATTTTCCATGTCTTACCGGCTTCCTGATTAGTACAGCGTCTTTCAGGCAAAAGGTTTTTCAGTACATGAGGCTTGCCGCCTACTCAAACAAATCACCACACCCCTTAACACCATCACAGGGCCAAGCTTAGGCTACTGTGGGGGTCAGCAGGTGGCGGATCGCTGAATGGCCTGTAACGTCAGGTTAGCTGCGAATAACAAATAAGCAGTCCCCGACCAAAAGCGGCAAAGAAGGAGGGTGAGGCTGAAAACGTCTCAAAAACCTTATGAATTCTTTGCGACAGGACAAGTCGGCGCCGTCCGCAAATAGGTGCCCCCTACTCCAAGGAGTGGCAACGGGGGAACTCGCGAAGACAAAGTCGGCAAACGAAGCTACAATTGAAGTCTACATGTTAGACATTAAGACCGAGCCCGGTAAGGTCTTAATTACGGTATACCGGAACAACGATTGGATTTGAATGCTGTGGGCTGACGGTTGTAGTATTCTGTTACCTTAGTAAGCTGGAGTGAAATCTGGCCGAAACGGCTCTCAGGCCAATGCTGCAACCGCCCCCGTCCCGTTAAAACCTTGGCAGGCCTCAAAGTACGTTCTCCGTCACGTCGCCGTTAAGTTGGAGGTGTATGTTCAGATGTAACATTCCTGATTAGCACCGATCTGGTTCTGGCACAGGCACCCATAAGGTCCTGTGTCAACCCTCGCATGGCCTCCCTGCCTGCATAGATAACCATGGGATCATAGAGGTGAATACACATTCGGACGGAGATAGCGGCTTTGAGTGGGGACCCAAGAGAGATGATACAACAAAAAAATCAAACACCAGAAAAAACACAAAAAAACACAGAAAATTTAATAAAAAATCAAAAAAAACATTATTTACAAGGAGAAGGGGAGCTCACTGTTTTAGCAGTAGCACCCCCATTTAGGAGAAGTTCGCTAGTTTCCAGATCGCCGGCAAAGCCAACACCAGTGGAGAAACAGTATAGTACCGAACCCACTGGTCCCAGCACTTCCAAAAGCACGGAAAAATCCACTGAAGCAGAGAGGAAGACGGATACAAGCCCCAGCCTGAATAAACAAAATCGGGAGAGTGATGCTATGAGAATCCTCGGCAGCAAGATCACCGAGCTGATGGATTTCATCCAGGGAAAAAATAACGTGCATCATGAAATTAGGAGACTGGTTAGTTCAATTCGGACCCACTATAAAACAGTGGAGAAACAGGAAATAAACAAGAGGACGATCGGAGTCAAAAATGATCTCTCGTCCCAAAGTACCCAAACGGAGGAAAGGAGCTGCAGTGCGACCTTTAGGATTGGGAAGGATAACGCTAGCGGGCCCGGGCGGAGTCCTGCCCAGAATCCCGGAAAGCAGGCAACACCCACCAATAAAAGGAGGAGGGACACGACTCCCAAGCCGAAAAGGCAAGCGAGCCCGCAAAAACGGCACTTGCCTGAGCCAAAAAGGAAAAAACCGGAGACAGAGGTGGATGGAGGATCTTCGAATTTAGATCAACAACAAAAACGACGAAAAGTCAAGGGCCAGCAAAGAAGCAGGAATGGACGCAGGTGAAGGGACGTGAAAGACAGAGAAGGAAGGTGAAAACCGACCCCTCACTAAAAGAGCTAGGAGAAAATGTCGACCACGTCCGGAAGACCATGAAAGGAGAATTATTGCTGCAGCTGAAGAAAACAGCAGATGCCTAACCTTCGGACTTCCAGCAACAAGGCCAAAGTCAAAACGATGACACATGAGGTCTTAATAGAGGTGAAGGATCTTGATGAAATCACCACCAAGGAAGAAGTCGCTCTAGCCCTCTCAGAGCAGTTCGAATTGCAAAAGCCAATACCGGAAACTGCAATAAAGTCCATGAGGAAAACTTATGCTGGGACGCAGACAGCAGTAGTAAGCCTGCCAGCAAGCATCGCCAACAAAGCGCTATCTGCAGGAAAAGCCAGAATCGGGTGGGTAAATTGCCGATTAAGAGAAAAACCGGATCTGAAAAGATGTTACCGGTGCCTCGGGTATGGCCACCGCGCAATGGACTGCAAAAGTGAAGATCGGTCCGAACACTGCTACAGATGCGGTGGAAAGGGACACAAGGCAAAGGATTGCTCCCTAGAGCCGGAATGTATGCTCTGTAAAGGAAGTGGGCATAGCGCCAAGCACAGTACTGTAAGCATAAGATGCCCTGCATTCCAGCTCGCGCTGAATGCTTCCCAGAAGCGAACATGAAGGTTATCCAACTTAACCTCAACCATTGCGAGGCAGCTCAGGACCTACTTACACAGATGGTCCGAGAGTACGATGCGGATATCGCAATACTCAGCGAGCCCTACAAGCAGCTTAATGAGAGTGTGTGGACAGCGGACTCTTCAGGTAAAGCAGCGATATGGATATGCGGCCAACGAGCATTCGAAGAAAAAATGACAACGCACCAGGCAGGATTCGTGTGGGCCAAAGTAATTGACGTCTACTTCTTTAGCTGCTATGCTCCTCCCAGCATTACACAAGAACAATTTGAGCAAATAGTTGACAACATTGCAACCACCGCAAGAGGAAGAAACCGCGTCGTCATTGCAGGCGATTTTAATTCGTGGGCGGTAGAATGGGGTTCACGTACCACAAACGCCAGAGGAAGAACACTCCTGGAGGCATTTGCATCGTTGGACATAGTTCTCGCGAATTCCGGGAGCGAGCTGACTTTCAGCAAAAACGGAAGAGGGTCAATAATAGACATTACTTTTATGAGCACGTGTTTGGCAAGGAATGCTGCGTGGAAAGTATGCACTATGTATACGCACAGCGACCACCAGGCCATCAAGTTCCAGCTACGACCCAGCCCCATTGAAAATAGAAGAGAGCAAAGAAGGCAGCCGCGGAAAAGAGGATGGAAACCACATACTCTGGACGTCGAAGTACTTCAGCTGATGATGGAAGATGTATCCCTTAGTGGACCAGCCGCCGACAAGGCGAAGCAGCTCAGAAGAGGATTGACACGCGCCTGTGACGCATCTATGCAAAAGAAAACAACAAGCGCGCGGCGACCTCCAGTATACTGGTGGAACGACGAAATTGCCAGACTGCGCCCAGAGTGCCACAGGTCGCGCAGATTGTACCAGCGGTCCAGAGAACACAGCAGCCATGGAGAACTACATGAGAGATTCATAACCGCCCGGAGAAATCTAAAAACTGCAATTAAAGACAGTAAAAAGAGAAGCTTCATCGAACTGTGCAACGAAGCCTACCAAAATCCGTGGGGAAAAGCCCACCAAGTGGTGATGATGAAGCTGAAGGGTGGCCGAAAACCCGCACCTACATCCACAGTGTTTCTCGAAAACGTAGTGGCTGTACTCTTCCCACAACAACAACAAATGGAGGTACAAACGGAGAGAGTAAATACGACGGGAGAGTTAACAATACCCCTCGTCACCGCTGAAGAAGTCCTGCAAGTCTGCGCAAAAATCAAGGACCAAAAGGCGCCTGGTGTCGATGGAATCCCTAACATTGCCTTAAAAGCAGCAATCAATTGGCGCCCACACATCTTCGCAGATATGTATAACACTTGCCTAAAAGAAGGAGTATTCCCCGACCAGTGGAAAAAACAAAGACTGGTCCTCCTGCCAAAAGGTAGTAAACTACCACAGAATCCCTCATCGTATAGGCCTCTATGCATGCTGGACACAATGGGCAAAATACTGGAGCGCGTCATAAGTGACAGGTTGGAGAGTGCAATCGATGAGGCAGGAGGCCTTGCAGCTCACCAGTACGGTTTCCGTAAGACAAGGTCTACGATCGACGCTATCGACGAAGTCGTGAATACCGCGTCAAAAGCCATAGAAGGAAGACGATGGAAGGGCGGGAGCAAACAGTACTGCGCAATCATCACGCTGGATGTAAAGAACGCCTTCAACACCGCAAACTGGAGAAACATCTTGCGAGCACTTACCGCCAAGAGAGTACCAGAATACCTGCAGAGGATAATGACGGACTATTTTAGAAATAGAATACTGCTTTACGACACCGACGATGGAACGAGGCAGTATAACGTCACAGGCGGCGTTCCCCAAGGCTCCGTATTAGGTCCGCTACTGTGGAACTTAATGTATGATGGCGTCCTCAGACTTCGAACCCCGAGGTCTTCGAAAATAATTGGTTTCGCCGATGATATAGCGATCGTTGTAGTAAACAAACACCTTGAGGAGTTGGAGCATGACTGCAATGAAGCTATTGGGATGGTCCAGGACTGGCTAGTACGCATGGGCCTACAACTTGCAGAAGAAAAGACTGAAGTAGTGCTCATCAGCAGCAGGCGAGTCATGGAGACTATAAGGGTAACCGTGGGCGATCACGTCATAGCTTCCAAACCAGAGCTGAAATACCTTGGCATTACCTTAGATGCAAGGTTAACCTATAAGCAGCATCTGCAGTATGCAGCTGAAAAGGCAGCAAAGGCAACGGCTGCCCTATCAAGGATAATGCCGAATATCGGGGGACCAAAACATAAGAAGAGATTACTCTTAGCAAGAGTTGCCTCATCAATAATGCTCTACAAAAGCATACAGAAAGAAGACTGAGGCAGTCTACAGATGCAACGCGCTGAGAGTATGCAGCGCCTTTCGAACAACTTCCTACGACGCGGCATGTGTAGTGGCTGGCATGGTACCAATAGACCTTCTTGCAAAAGAAGCGCAACAGAAATACCATGCCGGCAGGACAACGGCAACAGCAACGTTAAAAAACCATTCCGAAGGACAAGGACCAAGGACAAGTCTGGAAGAATGGCAGGAGAGATGGTGTCACTCTGACAAAGGCAGGTGGACGCAGAGATTGATACCCAATATAGACGCCTGGATTAATAGGAAGCATGGGGAGCTGAACTTCTACCTCACCCAGATGCTTACGGGCCATGGATGCTTCAGAGCCTACCTGCATAGATTTGGACACGAAGAGAACCCCTATTGTCCAACGTGCACGGGAGTAGTGGAGGATGCGGAACACATCATGTTCCACTGCCCACGTTACTACGTAGAACGGCACCTGCTGGTAAACCAATTGGGCGAGGACTTAACCCCAGACAACTTCACCAGACAGATGACGAGCAGCGAAGAGGCTTGGGATGCAGTTAACGACACTGTGACTACAATAATGAAAGAGCAGCGAAGGCAGGAGCAGCAACGAAACGCAGCGCAGCAGGCTGCTAACCTGTATGAGCCGAGCACATAAGGCTGAAGTCCCCCCTCGCTATGAAATGTTTGACGGCAGTGCCGCGAGGACCAGGGGTAGAAGGGGAGGTGGGTTTAGTGGGTGGAAATCCCACACTGTTACTGAGTACGGGCTCAGTTTCGTCTTTAAAAGATTTCCACCTTCCTACGGGGAAAAAAAAAAAAAAAACCCCTTAACACCATAGCCGTCCTCATTGCCAGACAGGCCGCTATTAAGGCTATCATATCTCCCACCACATCTTCGAAACACATAGAACAGCGCAAAGAGGAACTTACCTCGCTAGGTCTTCGGTTCAGGATTAGGCTCCTTTGGGTGCCGGGCCACAGTAACATTAATGGAAATGGGATAGCTGATGAACTAGCAAGGCGGAGATCTGCCCTTGATAGTTCTTAAAGCCCTTAAGGGTAGAATCTTTGCGCACTATATATTAAAGGCTGACAGCAGATGACAGGAGGTGAGGAACTTTGTTATATCCAGGCAGATGTGGCCCAAATACCATTGGAATAGATCATAAGAACTTTTAAATAGAGACCGTGCAGATATCGCAATAGTTATGGCAATTAGTACTGTCTACTGGCCCATCGGGGGTAGGCATTCCTTTCTCGCAGGTGTAATATCGCTAACGCTAACCAACCATGTGGTCACAAGGGCGGCGCAGGTGAGAAAGCAACTGTGATAGAGTCATCTAGCATAATTGACATCACAGTAAGGTTCCCTCTGCAAACCTTATTCTCCACCTTCAAAAACAGTGGACACAACTTAGTCGTTACACAGAAACCATGGATTAGCAATAATCAGATCGCCGGTTTAAGGACAAATGATTCTCAGATACGACAAATACGGCAAATGCTCACCACATAATCTGGAGTAGCAGTGGCATTAACGAAAGAGGGGAGAATTATTTCTTTCTCCGATCACTGTTGCATTTTCTTCAGTTTTAATGCTACCCCCCAGCCACGGTTCCATTTTGAAACCCCAGAAAGACAAATAGACAGGTATAATATCAATCTAGCCAGAGCACTTGTATATAGTGATAACAGGGCACTAGAATCTTTCGTCGACGTCGATTCTTTGACTGCGTAAATGACTGGTGCCATGAACAAATCTCTTCCTAAGTCGTGCCTTAATAGTAAGATGTAAGAAGGAAATAATCCCCCATGGTGGACTTCTCAACTGAACATACAAAAGAAGAGTAGTCGGAAGCTCTTCAATCGGCCTATAATGACGAAAAAGCCCTCGGATTGGGACAGTTATAACAGGAGTCTTACTGACCTCAGAATAAAGACCAGAAAGGCAAAAAGAACTACCTGACAGCTATTCTGCTCAAATATCGAAAACACAAATGAAGCCGGTTTATTTAAGGTGATCCTGTCTAAGACACCTACTGTACCCTGCTATATTAAGAGGCCTGATGGAATAACGGCAATGTCTAGTCGAGAATTTCTAGATTTGCTCCTAGATGCAGACTCTGCAGGATATCCTTTCCGTATATCTCAGAGGAGGTAGTAAGCGTTTATAGGCTTCAATGGGTAATTGCCCATAGCTTCAATTCATACAAATTGGCAAAATTGAAAATTATCCCAGCAACAATTATATGGCATTTTCCGATTCTGTCTAGACAACGCCTACATATCAAAGCTTTGGAGAGAAATGAAAGTGGTCTTTATACCGAAGACCGGCAAAACCACGTATACCACACCTAAAGATGTAAGACCGATCAGCATATTCTCCTTTCTATTAAGGACAATGGTATACATCTAAATCCGTAATGCAGCATGCTTATAATAAAGGTAAATCAGTTGAAACATTGCATTCTCTTGTTCGGACCATTGAAGTATCATACATAAGGGCATTCAACAACATTAATCCAGAGGCCATTGTGAAGGCTCTCAGAAGATTGAGAATTAAAGCTAGAATAAGTCACTGGATCAACCAGATGCTATTCAACAGGGTAATCAATACAGAACTTGGTCATTACAAATCCAGAAGATCAGTCCAACGCGGTACACCACACGGATGGGTACTATTATCACAACTATGGCCCATTACCGTGAACAAATTACAGTTTAGGAAAGATAAAATTCAAAGTTATAGCTTATGTAGATGACATTGCTATAGCAGTCAGTGTGAAACACCAAGAAACACTACGGGATCCCATTGAAACAGTCCTTGCAAGGCTCGTCAAGTGGACAGATATGTAACTGCGGACTTAGTGCCAACCCGTCGAAAACGGGTTATCCTCTGGATATCTATGAAAAAAAGGCGGAAATGAAATCGGCGCTGCGACTGACGGACTCATCATTATGGTAGCCACGCCACTGTCGTCAATCCTGTACATACATATATGTACAAATAGAGGCTACAGACTACGTAACATAATACCACACATTACCAGCCGACTGCACTAGGGTGCATTTCCATTTACACTAATGGGTCTTAGACAAGCGAGGGTGTAGCAGCTGGACTGGCAGATTCTGAGAGAATATTTCTTCGAGGAGGTTGAAGATATTTCCGATTCGGGTATCATGGTTCCAAGAGTACCATGGTACTAAGAGTAACGAAAGTGACCAGTTCATGTGGTAACATAATGGATCTTTCCTGGTTCAAGTGCATCCTACCGTAAACGAAGGATAGCCACCTTAACTAAACCTATCGTAAATGGTTTTGTATGTTCTGTTTTGTAAAGTGCCTTAAGCTCACCGTACTGTCTATGGTAGATATAACCCTACAATATTATCCAAGGGAAACGTGGATTGAAATGACATTGACATGACGTTAACAATACCATTAACTTGGCGGGTTAATAAAAAATTCCGTTATGATGGCAAGTTTGAAGTCTTAGAAGTTGCCCGAACAAAAATTGAACTGGAAGAAACACTGGAGGAATGTACTTAAACGTTAATGCCGCGTCCGAAGGGCAATTAGATTACTGGCGATCCGCTGCTGAATTGGTGCCTGTATCCGTAAACCCAAATCCAACATTTCGAGAGAACTTAAAAAAAAACTCCTTCATTCACGTAGTCCATCAAATGACACAAAATCTGATATGAATTACGTGCTTTAAGTCACTTATGTAAGTACATCCATAATACTAGGAGGTATGTATATGTTCTACAAAGACACTGTGCAATTTTTTCGTCATAAGGAGCGTCAAACAACATTTTGCCTAGAAATGAATCTTTAAAGTTGCAGTACCTTATTTACAGCAAAAAGATTGTAGAAACTCTTACGTATGCTTGGGAATCGGGAGAAATTCTAAACGAATCTGCGACAGAAATCTACACAGACGGATCCAAGACAGCGTCTGGCACAGATGCGGGAATTTACTCCAGCGTTTTGGACATTCGCATTGCCACTCGACTGCCGGATCACTGCAGTATTTTTCAAGCAGAAGTCTCAGCAATCCGTGAAGCCGCGGCCTGGCTTTCGATTAACTCGATAGAGTGCAGCGTTATTGTTTTTTATATAGATAGTCAAGCTGCGATAAAAGCCTTGGAATCGCCAATAATTCGATCCAAGTTGGTATAGCAATGCCGCGGATCTCTTAACAAGATCGCTGTCAGGTGCGACGTATCCCTGTGCTGGGTTCCAGGCCATAGGGATATTCCAGGCAATTGCAGAGCGGACGAGCTAGCTAAGGAAGGTGCAGACCGGGACCTTAAATCTATAAAATTCCAACTAGATACCGCAGCCATAAGTTTGGCAAACAGTGGGTGAAACAATATCAGCACATGTCTCATTCCCAGGCAAATCTGGCCAGAGCTAGATTGTAGGAAAACTAGTAGACTTATTTCCAGCAATAGGATCAATCTTAGAAAGATAGTTGGCGTTCTCACAGGACACTGTCTGGTAGGCAGGCATGCAAGAAGACTTGGCGCCCCCTTCAACGATTTCTGTAGAAACTGTAGAGACGAGGAAGAGGAGGAAACCATGATACATCTTCTGTGCACCTGTCCTGCTCTATCGGTTTTGAGAAGGAAAACCTTAGGGGAATACTTCTTCGAAGTAGCCAGACTAGACTTAGGCATGATTAGGAGCTTTGTCACCAGGTCAAACTGGTTTAATGATTAATCAACGAACCACACATCTTCGGCACGGATCTATACCGAAAATGGTTGCCCTGCCTTTTGTCCCATCCGGGAAGCCTAAATGTAGGTCTCCGGTGCTGGTAATCCGGTTTCTCCATAGTGGTATCACAATGGACCTCCCCTTTTGGTCTAAGTGCGTCCCTGCTAAGCGGGGACAACCACACAACCCAACCCAACCCAATGCTTGGTAAATTTTGGTGGCAAAGGCATCAGAATTATACTGAGAAAAATCCCAAAGAAGTTATGCACGTTTTTTTGGTCAGATTGAAGCGTCTTTGAGGCTAAGAAGCTTTTATCGTTTCCATAAGTCGGTGTAATTTACAACAATTGAGATATTCCAAAACCTACAACACATAATGAGAGATCTTTCTGATCTTGGATATGAACTTTTACTTACTTAGATACTTTTACAATTTTAAGTTCTGTCGCCAATATAAATATAATCCTGCGCCTAAAACTATGCCCTAATTGTAATGCAATTGCAGGAGCTAATAGGATAGAAAGTGGTTTGAAACTTTGTTGTTATGATTGGGACTAGTCTTAAGATAACCACCCTGCTGGACACTTTTAACTGGGTATAAACACCAAATCTTACTTTGATACCAATAATTTGATGATATGGTGATGAACATTCTCAAACTGAAAAAACTAAAACATCTCTACAAAATTTGATCTTACTCACTGTATAGCGAAGACTTCCAGCATCGCATGTGCCCATGTGGCGTGTTCAAGTTTAGTTCCTTAATGTCATAATGTACTATTAAGGCAGAAATATGCGCATAGAATGTGTGTACGTACACTGTACTGCCTTTAAAATTGAGCGCTTCAGAATCTTACTAGAGGGGAAGTCAACACGAATACGACGCAAATATAGAGCTCTCTCGCGAAAGCAAGGTCATGGGTTGATCACTTACAATAGTGTGTGCGCGCGCGAGCAATGAGGAATTTAAAGTTTTTTTTCTTTTTTTCATTTTTTTTTTTTGGGCCACGCCAACGTTTTACTTACTTCCTCCCTTCCAAGATACATCGCGCGGTATTGCTTGGGCATTACCACGCACCGAATGCAATAAAATTCCAAAGTGGTGCAAGCAAGGCAACTACACAGAGAAGCAAGTGGACTTTACTTTACTCTACTTACCCATTGGGGGTTACCGGCACTACCACCACCACCATCATCACTGACAGCAGCACCACCTTCTGCATCTGGGGGAAACAATTCGTATTCTTCGCGGTTGTATCTTGCCCGTATATATTGGGGCCCCTCTCAGGTGATCAGCACAGTTCGTTAACAGTCCTAGTCGATTCTAGGAGGTTCAACAAATTCCCATCGTGCAAGTTGAATACCCCGAGTGTTAGAGTGCTATTTAGTGTGTGCTATCCTTTTTATTATATTGCTGTCCAAGAACTTCCTTCGTACAGAATGAGACCATTCGTAAGTATCCCGTTGTCATCGCGCTATCGTCATAGTCATCGTCAT
This sequence comes from Xylota sylvarum, assembly GCA_905220385.1. Lineage (NCBI taxonomy): Eukaryota > Metazoa > Arthropoda > Insecta > Diptera > Syrphidae > Xylota > Xylota sylvarum. The sequence continues at coordinate 61,574,236 of LR999958.1, read as the reverse complement.
CGTCATCGTTAAGTGACATCCTTCGAACTCTGGCCCAGTTCACACGCTACTGTGGTGTGGTGGGTGATTTGTGTGTGAACGAGTGCTTGTGATTGATACGAGAGGCCAGGGTGGGGTTTGTGTTACCGCATCCAAGTCCAACCTGGTGCTCCGTTGCCTAATAATAGTGCAGCTATGTGCAGAGTTTCTTGCGAAATCGTAACGCGATACGGTTGAGTGAGCTTGTTATCAAATTACATCGTTAAACGAAATATAGTGCAATCTGCATCGATTGCCACTGGCTACGGGGCAACCTGTTGCCGGTGTCCGCATGCAGGTATGCGGTTGCACCACCATGTGCTTGCGAAATTTCAAGCAAACTTTGTTTTTTTTTTTTGTTTTCGTTTTGTTTTTCTGGTTAACCGCATTCAGAGTACGACGAATCCTTCAGATATCGGATCAGTGTTAGGTTTGTGGGGTGACATACCTGATGGTGGTGGCCTTTGACATTTTTTGCTTGTTCGTCTGACCACTAATTGATGTTAAATTGTTGCTGAAAGCTGTTAAGCACGAGGCAATTAAAATTGAAATGATTTCAATTAAAATACTTTAAACTGACCAAAGGGGGTGTGTCAGATACTAACAAAAAGGAATGTTTATGGCCATTAGCGGGGTTATTATGACGTTAAATCGGATTGGCTTTTTAATGTTTTGTTTTTCCCGACATCAAGCAAATCAGATTGACATGCAATTAAGAATGAAAAACAAAAGAGCTGACAACTGACCACCAACTGGTGGTAGTAGGGGAGTAGATTCAGTTGTTTGGTTTCGATCTGTGTTTCATTAATGGAATTACTTTTGGATTTTTTTTTGTTTTTGTTGGCAAGTCAGTGAGATTATAAGGAGTTATGTCCTTCTGATTCCGTCATTTGAGCCACACCACTCAATCGAAACAACTCATGGGACTACTTAGCAGTAACGTCACTGCTTCCTCCTGAGACTCATTGGAATTTGAAATCATGTTTTGAATATAAAAAAAAAAACATTTATTTGTTCTAAGAACACCCACATCAGCGATTTCTCTTTCTGATCAGTATCTTACGCCTTCAATGCTACTGCCCGATACTTCGTCTTTGGGTGTTAGAATAGGGATACATCTTAGACACTTCCATATGCACTTCTTACTTACTATGAACGTACACATAGGAGCAATTGTAACGTCCCATCATTTAAGTTGAAAATTTTCTTTAAATAATTCATTGACTTGAATAAATCTGGCTAAAGATACTTCCCGGATTACGCTTAACGTGGTATATACTTCTGACGTGTTGACTGAATCTATAGACGATGGTGTGTGATATTGTTGATGCACAAGTGGATTATCCAGTGAACTTTGTGTATAACAAGACGCGAACGATAGGCTTTTCTTTTAGCTTTCACTTTTCTCAAAGTCAAATATCCCTGGAGGAATACATACATTGAACATCAGCAATGGTAGAATTGTTCTCGTTGTATCTTTGCCTCTTTTCCCTAACACTTGGTCCTTTAGGTCGAACAAAATGTGTGAATTAGGTATTTCATAATATCGATTGACTTTCTTTTCCATGCTTGTATTTTATTTTTGTGTATGAAAGTGATGGTTACAGACTTAGGAATACATACCTCAATATGGATCCCTTAACAGTGCAAGTATGGTACCCATAATAGAATCGAAGATTAAGTATATAATACGATAGATTTAGCTTCCTTAGAAGAATAGTCCACATAAGTATTATCTCCATATTTATTACATTAATTTGGTTAGTAGCACTGTGTTCGTATTTGTGTTCCCATAGGGCCCGGGTTGGGCGCCAAACTTTTGTATTTGATTCTTTGATAGAATTACTATTCTATCTTCTGATTTTTTTTATGCTTGTAATGACTTCATTTAGAATGACAATTGTTGTATCTGAAATATTAGAAAGCTAAAGTACAAGTACAAGTTGAAATATTGTACTTATGTATGTACATGGCTCTCAAGGAGGGCATTGGTCCGATTAAAAACTTTGCACATTAACTGCCTTCACTTCCATAAGTTATTATAATTGTGTAGATTACCATTCCGACTCATTAAAATTGGTTTAATGGAGCAACAATGTGGAATAATAATTGTTTGGATTCTATAGGACATGTATGCACTCTGTTATTTTCATCTTTATTTTCATCTTCATAATATTTATCAAATTTCTGGTATCAGTCTTAAGATAAAATGAATGAAGCAGTAAAGCGGTCCACAGTGGTGCAATAATTTGATTGCACTTACATATGTTCCCTAAGTGTTTCCTACCATCAATTACCATTGCTCTCAATAAGTTTTCTAGCAGATCTTGCCATTGAACAATTTATTCACTTTATGCCAAAAACTTAAAGAGTCTTGGGCTAAGTTTACGGCATCCAAACAATCATCATAGCTTCTAAAGGTAGATAACCTCAAAATCGATATCTCAGAGTTCTATTTTCTGAATTCTGAGAATATCCCTCCCTATTTCCTGCACAGCGTTTGTATCTGCATTGTAATAGCTATGAGTTACAACATAAATTTTGACACATTTATCCACGTGTGAGATATTAGAAGCTCTAGCCAGTTCTTTGTGACCATAGCTGGGGGGGATGATGTGTTTTCGGACTAGAGAACGGTTGCTTCAAATCTGTAGTCACATCTGAGATTATTAATGTTGTGAGGCTCTACACTCTCTTTAACTATTAAATTTAGCAAAGTAATCTTATTGGATCTATGTACTTCCTTTCAACAGTATATTTGTGCTCAATTCTCTCCTTACAAGACTGATACCAGAAAGTCGTGAATTGCTTGTCTGTCTGTCTGTCATTAGATCTGTTTTAAGTGCCATTTGACAATAAGTTTAAAAAACCGAAAATTGTAATAAAAAATCGATAGGAGTTGGTCGTCAGTCATAGTTCATGGTAAAGGTGCCTAAGTCCATAACAATCTCAGATGGTATTCCTGCCTCTATGCCGAATCGTTCATTACTATTTCTGTAATTGAAAAATAAGTGCAAATATCACCCGCCTCTCAGATTTGAACCTATGCCCTCTGTTTCAGACTAATGTCTATTGCTAGTATCACTGATGCCGATGGCAAAGGCAATATTTGTGGATTCAGCGCACGGGTGCACACATCATCGTTAAATAAAACTTTTAATCTCTAAATAAATTGGTTGCGTGGTGAAGGACGCACGAACTAATATAGAGCTTAACCAGTCCAGGGGTTAAGCCAACAAACATAAAGCCTCTTGGATCTTTTTAATTGATTGTGCATTGCGAGGAGCGAGACTGTGTATGGCAAATCAGGGATTCAAGACATTTATGTTTCCACTGCATCCATTCACATCATCAAAAGCATAACCTTTCCGAGTGTTTTATTATCCAACCACACCTCACTCAGTTGGTTATGTTGTGAACAATACATTTAGCACTGGTTTAGGCACGCTCTTAAAACCATGAAGTTTACGCTCATGATGTTATAAAAATAAAAGTTAGTCAACATACATACTCGTATACACAATATCGAGTTTAAGTTCAAATGCCTAAGACTTTTTCAAATGTTTTAAATGATCCATAAAAGGATACTGTACAGTGAGTGAATGTATCTCAGCTTTAAATTTCCAATATTAGATATTTATGACTTGCATACTCATTCGCATGCTCGGCAATTTTTATTATGTCAATCAAAATTCCATAAAAATTTAAAATTCAAAACTGAAACCCAATATTGATGCAAATGACTGTTAATGGCATATTGTCAATAAATTTATGACACAATCATTGTTATGACTTTATAAGTAGGAGTATGCATAACATAAATATGTTAGAACATATTTCGATTTAATATTTGTATTGGCTCTTTTATTTATATGATACCAATTGGGTTGTGAAAATTATTCAGTCTTTGGAATTGTATAATTTGAAAACAATGGGGTTTTTAGGCGTACATAGCATCATATACCTCCTCTATAACTAGAAATTGGTCAAATAGTTCCGGCTGTACGTAGTTCTGATGAAAAAAATTGCGAATCATGATTCTTTGGCAAAAAGTTTAAAAAGGACTGGTGGACGTTAACAAATAAAATCGATCAAAATGAGTGATACAATACAAGCCCTTGAATAAAACGTATAAGATACATCAAAAGAAGACCAGAAAGTTCGTTTACCAAAAATGCAACAGCGGATATGCAACTTAATTTAGGTACCTAAAATACCATAAAATACTGATTAGTATCAAGGGTCTTTCCATCATTTTGCTAAACCCAATCTGACATACTCACCTGGAAAAAGAGATCGGTCAGAAATGGCTTATGCACTACACTATACACAGGAATTCTTGAAAAAAAAAGCATATAGATTGTATACTCTATAATTCAGGTACATAAACTCTTACAAAGTGGGCATGGCCTACTAAATTTTTGATTGAAAAACTATGATGAAATCATAGTTCATGAGTCGAACAATCTGGTTCTTTACCAAAAAACATCGCTCTATTCAGAGGGTCTTTTTTTCAATATCTTAGTGAACATTTAAAGTCAGGAGCACATTTCACATCATAAAAATTCCGGTTACTTTAATTAGATCTTGGTTATTGTAATACCTTGGTTATTTGAATTCAGTTTTATTGGATCAACTTACATTAAATTGTGGCCACCTGAAATCACAGACAAACATCTGTGAGTGACAGATACACCCACGTCTTCTTTAACATAATTAAGTGACAAGTGAATTCAACAGGGTGTTTCTGTTCCTCTTACGGATATGAAAAAATTAAAATAGATCGGTGATGTCACAATGGATCTCTTCTGGTCTAAATGCGTTTGTATCCTCAAACAGACAATTGCCCTTACCTACATCTAGGGTGGAGTAGGCACTTAAGGCTTAAGGAAGTCCAGCAGAATAGGGAATTATTCTATCTTTTTTGACAGATGAAGAAAACCATTACCTTATTCGACCTCGAATACTGACTATAACTGACATTCTTGCGTATCCCTTGAGGATCGTAAAAAGCATCTACCAAGCCACGTATTCGGTTTCTGACGATGAGTCTCAGTTTTCCTTAGTATATCTCCACCTCGCTAACCTTTCTACTTTATACTTTCCTTGGCCTGTTCATTCCTTTTCCGTCTTGAGTTAGTATATTCCATTCTATATTGCTTGGAGTAAGTGACCATGCTTTTCATTCGATCAAAAAACTCTCAAGATATTTCTAAGACAAGGATTAAGGCCGAAAAATTTAGCTTTAAGTCAAAACATGGTTCACTGGTTTAAGTCTGTAATGCATTGAGTTAGTAGGCATCGGCGTACTATAGGTTTTTCAATAAAGTTGCAATGCTGCATCGAATTTATCCGCTTCCTCGGGAATAGAACTGAAAAGCATATCACCACTAGTAAGAAGCCGCTTTGGATCATAGATACTATCACCTAATCACCACCTGATCTTTGGCATCTTTAGCTTGCCTTTTTAATGGCTTAAATTTTTTCATTAATTTTTTCCCCGGTATGTAGATGTTCTTTTGCTGTGACTTCTCTCATTTTCATTCGATATTGGGACTTCCGTTTATTTCTTTTGGTTATTGTCTCCCTTGTCTCAATTTATCTGCTAAATCATACAGCTCATACATCGAATGAAAAATTTGTAAGAAGATTCCAAAGATTCCATAAATAACACAATGATACCTAGGCCTATCTTCAATTATACGCTACTACTTTCAATTCCCTTTCACACGCAAGATATACATACACGACAGATGTACTCTAGACTTGTTCCTAACCTCATTTCCAGATATGTATGGATTAGGACCATGCCAATTGGAGATCCCTTAATAATAGTTTGATATTGATATATTAGGCTCTACTTTTCCCAAAACACTCATCATATGTACATCTTTTTATTCACTTTCAGATCATCTTAGCTGCCTTTTTGGTATCGACATGTTCTGCCTCCCTGTACGGTGCCATCTCAACTCAATACCATACTCAGGACAAACTGGGACAGTACTCGTATGGTTATGCGGATCCGAACTCACAAAAGAACGAAGTTCGTTTACATGACGGTGTTACTCGAGGCTCATATTCCTATGTCGATGCTAATGGCCTGGTTCAATCAGTTTCATACGTAGCCGATCCACATACTGGTTTCAATGCTGTAGGAACGAATTTCCCTAAGGGTCCAGCACCTGGTATTGCTGTTGGTGCTCCACTATCGTATGCTGTAGCAGCTCATGCTCCAGTTGCCTTACATAATGGTGTCCCAGTAGATACACCCGAAGTTCAATTGGCAAAGGCTGAACATTTCGCTGCTCATGCTGCTGCTCGTGCTGGTCATCATCTCTACAAACGATCTCTCTACGCTGGACCATGGGCCTATGCTCCACAACATGTGCCAGTAATTGTGAATGGTGTGCCCGTAGAAACACCTGAAGTTCAACATGCCAAGGCCGTTCATTTCGCAGCCCACGCCGAAGCTCGTGGTCATCTTCCATCCAATGGTGCTCCAATCGATACTCCTGAAGTTCAACACGCCAAGGCTGCTCACTTTGCCGCTCATGCTGCTGCTCGTGTCGGTGCCCCAGTAGTGCCCCAGTCCTACCATGTACCAATCATTCACAACGGTGTTCCAGTCGATACTCCCGAAGTGCAGCATGCGAGGTCTGCACACTATGCCGCTCTTGCTGAAGCATCTGCTCGTGCTGGCAGTGGACCTTCTGCGCACTACGCCCCCAGCTACAACCATGGACCAATTCACATTCCTGTGATTCAGAATGGAGTACCTGTCGATACACCCGAAGTGCAGCACGCTAGGGCTGCTCACCTCAACGCCTTGGCTGCCGCAAGCCACGGAAGCAGCTACCAAGAAGATGACGGACAATATCGCAACCACTACAGCCAATGGTAAATCGACTACATACACCGAATATCATCTAACACTGCCACAGCAGGAGAGGACCCGCCAGCAGGGTCTTGCCTGGAAGATAAAGCTCCCTTCTCTCCTCCCCTGTCAAGCATTATCTATCACCAATCATTCACTCACTCACTCTGGATATGATGACTTATCACACCACGACGCGCTCATTAGATTGCTCTGAATGTAACGGTATCGAATTTCATTAATATCTTAGTCAACAGGCTACAAACACATGTACATACAATTAATTATATAAAATGTAAACCTTATATACTATACAAAGCAAATGAAATAAAAGAATTCATAAAAACGAAAAAAAAACAAACTTTTTGCTGAATGAATTCAGTGGCAGCGGTCCAGACCAGGTAACGCCACCGACCACCGACCACCAACAACGACGACCTTGCCTGCGTGTGTTGCTGAAATGTGAGGAAATTTATGTATCAAACGTTGAATCAAAACATCATGAAAGGTGTAAGCATATGCAGATTAAAGTAGGTGCAATTACTCGGGCGTAATTAATTTTATTTTAATTTATTCATTTGATTAAACCACACACATTTAGATACGTGTACCCGTAGGTATGTACTCGTACGTGTGTGGGCTACTCGGGCCACTCGTACGTTTGCGTTTAGGAAAGAGAGATGGTAATGTTGATTATTCTGTCGTTTTATTTATTTGGATGGAAAAATAATTAATTTGCAAACGTATACGAGTCGAGTACTAAATAAACTTTCGACACAGTAAGGCAGTGGACATTGCGTTGCGTTGCTGTGGCCATGTGTACCTAACTCTTTATAAAAACAGATTATCAAATGGTAATGTCCTTTAAGGGATTGTTTTGTGCAAATGGGTCATAAATGAGTCCGTTTATTAGGGTAGATGAGTTTGTTGAAACCAAATTATTCATATGATGTCGTACTGGCAAATGCCGAGAGCAAGGTAAAGCAGACCAAAAGGAAGCAAGAAAAGGTCGTTATCAAGGGAGTTGGTGGTTCAAAGTAATGAAAACGAAATGCAAACCAAAAGAATTTACTTTTGAAAGGAAATAGGGTATACAAACACTTTGACAATTTCAGAAGCGTGCCACTGTAGTGTACTTATACCTGTCAAGTCTAACTAAGAATACCCGTACATTAGACCTTAAAGATTTCACGAGTTTCCCCTTGAACCAGACCCTTGTAATTGGATCTGACTTTTCAATCTGCTGCCGCTCCTAGATCTATTTTTATCCAAAGGTTGGACGGAGATCAAGCCAATAAAACGAGAAGTTCAACATTATAGGCCACAACCAGAACTTGCATCTTTATTTGTCAGGCTAGGAAACACTCCTTCATTCTAATACCGGGAAGCAAGACCCAATATTACCTATTTAACTAGAATTTCTTTGGATTCCGGAGAGAGCTGAGTATCCACTTCAGTGATGAGGAGCTTACAGTATCATCTGTCACCAAATCAGCACCGAATATCTGCCACCTGATCCTAGGAAAGGCAGGACAATCTCAAGGGATTTGATCCGAATTGTCGTCGCCCTGTTCGCAAGCTTCGCAGACAATAGTATCTCTGAAGCCTAGCACACTAGTATGCTGTTTTTTTTTGTATAAGATAGGGCAAGTATTGGATTAGTGAAGATTATCGATCTGGAGATTTTGAAAAATTTAGATATTACTATTATATATGCAAGAACGTACCAGTCGTGCCAGTGGTACAAGTTATGCCCGACTTTAAACTAACTCCAAACGCCTGCTAAAAAATCCTTTCTATTGCTTTGTGTTGTTTGTTTCCTGGGGCACCGCCAGTCAAGGGATTTCTTCGCAGGAGCAGGTATGTCATTTCGTCTCTTCTTCCTTAGCTGACAGAGCTAGCAGATTCTTCGTTTTTCGCTGCTCGTTCTTTTATACACTGTTGTGGCATCATATTAGTGATAACATCATTTGCAGTCTCCCAGACTTCTTTTGTTGCCAACATAAATGTGATCAATCTTCTTGCGGTCACTTGGCCTCCAAATTCTCTTTTCAAAATGTTTCTAGCCGTTGTGTAGTTTTGACATTCCATCAGCAAATGCTCTGCATTATGGATTGCTCCTTCACAGTGCTGACAGAATGAGTCATCCGCGTGCTTATACTTGTGGAGATACTCCCGGAAGCAATGGTTGCCCCGATAGAAATTGCATTAAGCAATAGTTTAATAAACAGTGCTCTCTGTTAGTCCATTCGTCAACGTTGGGTGTCAATTTATATGTCCTTTGCCCTTTGATTGTGATGTTCCATCTATAGTGCCTTTCTGCTTTTATGGCCTTCATGATTATTCTTCTGTCCTCGTGCTCGTTTCCGCGGTGTACCACTGACTTCTTGGCTTCTAGGTCCATAGGCATTCGGCTCAAGATAAGACATTTCGCATCTATTGATACAATTTCTCGCTTGCATACGTTAGGTGGTCTCTGAAGAAGTCTCTGTGGTCCAGCAGCACTCCCAGGTACGACTTCGACTCAGTGATGCGCTCACCGACTTGTATGGTTAGGTGTTCCATTTTTTTTCTGCTGATCATGAGAACAGTTTCGGTTTTGTGGTCCGCTAGTTCCAATCCTGGTAATCTGCAGATAAGCTTCACGTTCGCGACTGTTTTATTGCAGTTTTGCATCACTTTCTCTAGTGTTTTGGCCACTACTACAAGCGGAATATCATCAGCATATCTAATAATATTCACTCCTCTAGACCTCGATTTTCTGACTATGCCTTGTTCAAAAGACTTGGTCCCAAGACCAGCCCTTGAAGAACTCCTCCCGTTACCTTGTACTTCTTTGGTCCCTCTTCCGAGTCATAGTAGAGGGTTCTATCTTCGAAGTAGTTGGCTATTATACGTAGTAGGTAGTCAGGTCACTCAGTGCTATTACTACACGGCTCCAATCGGCTGAATTGGTTGCGTTGCTTTCTTGACGTCAAGTGTTACGCCGGCACAGTACTGTTTTGTCCCTCGGACCCATCTTTCTCCCGCAATTGCATCCCGTGATATATCTCACACAGCTTGTATTGCATAGATGGTGCTCCATTTCTTTCCGAGTTCGAACTGAGGAACTTCATAGCAACGAGTCCGCTTCCGTATAATGTTCTAATCTTGTTCGTATAATTCTCTCGAGCACTTTCCCCAATGTATCTAGCATGCATAGTGGCCTGTACGATGACGATTGTTCAGGTGGTTTGTTGCCCTTTGGTATGAATACTTGTCGTTGTCGTATCCACTGTGACAGGAATTTACATTCCTTTAGGCATGCTGTATAGAGGTGTATAAAGACATCTGGTCTGTTTTTTGGCTTCCTTTGAGGAGAAGTTCGGAATCCCATAAATTCCTGATGTCTTCGTGCTTTTGGCTTCGTCGACCTCCTCAGTTGTGACTGCTAGTATCGCCTCCGTTTCATCTGCTCTGTCTCGTCGTAGTATGAATCCAATTCATCTTTCTTCGGGAATAGGCTGCCAACAATCATGATACTTGGGCACATTGGTGCAGCTGCCTTGCCACTTTTAATTTTAACACTAATATGATTAACAAAAGGACATTGTCCCGTAAGATCGCCAGTTATCTACTGAGAGGCAACAAGAGAGCCGCTGTTTTCTTACAAATGTTCATAAAGATTCTTTAAGTCAGACTGCATTCTGGAAACCAAGCTGACACACAATAGTTTTCGCAAGCTCAATGTGACAATGGACTTATTGCATTCTCGAACTAAGCGCAACCTGATTGTCGCTACAGATGCAGACACTCCGATCCTTCTTAACAATATAGTCGGATAGATCTTCGCTTGGAAAACAACACACAAAACAGTGATGTTGATCTCCGCGAAGACACCATCAGCGGATTCTTCACTGGTTTTGGAGCCGACTACAGCCCAGACTCAGACTCTAGCAGTTAGTTGACTTTTAATTTGCACAGCAGCCAAAGTTAATTGCATCAGACGGCATGTACCAGGGCCAAAACTTCAGTGCGGATGATACCAAAAAGCCATCCCATCGAAGACGGTAGATTCGTTAGTACAGCACATAATCAAAATATCAGGCGGAGGTTAATTAAGCAGATCATATAGAGCAGAGCTAGGAGGATTCGATAAAGCTCCCGTGCAGCCGAGACAAACTGATATTTGGAGTTTAGTGCAGAAGGTAGTCACATACCTACGCGAGAGCTCCCTCCATCAAACAACGGACACATAATCTAGAAAAAGTCTTATCATAGCCATATATGTAGATCCAGGCGATCTTATTCGGTCTTCCCAACAGCACTGCCAGAAAATTGAGAGCGCCTCGGATGTCTTCGACTTGACATGCTTTGTTCAAAGAAGTTTCAAAGATCTGGATCGTGGTGCCTGTTAGCACTGGCTGACCGGTTCTAATCCTCCTTCTTGTGAAGATAACAACCTTAGTCTTCAATGGATTGACGGAAAGCCCATTCCTAGTGTGTCATTCATCGATAATGTCTTAGGGCTATCTGCGCATTAGCACAAACAGTCTTACGGCGTTTGAACCGTTGAGATTCAACGACCATGCACCGAAGTAGTAGATGCAAAATGCCACCTTGCGAAGGTTCGGTGTACCTTGTCATCTCGAACCTGTGGGCTGTGAATTGAAGATCCTCTTTGTTGGAGGATTGTTGTACATTCGCTGGATGTAGCCGAACTTGTGGTGACTACGTGTTTTGGCTTTTTGGACTAAACCCACATCTTGGTAAAGCTCATAGAATGCGCGGTTGTATCTTCTTCTCCATTCGCCCTCCTCGCATACGGGACCGAATATGCGACGAAGAATTTTTCTCCCGAAAGTGTTCTGCTCTGTTTTCCTACAGAACTAGCAGGATCAAAGTTTTGTAGACTTTGCATTTCGTCTTCGGAATTAGGATCTTTGAACCCATTTGTTTCGCCAAACCAAAGTAGCAGCGGTTTCTAGGGTAAGTTTTCGCCGAATCTCCACTAAGGTGTCATTCGTGGAGTTGATATTTACTCCGAGGTAGGTAAACTCATTAACCACTTCGAAGTTACTGTTGCTAACAGTGACGTTATGTCTTAGGCGGTGGACGATGCTTCTTTGTTTGTTGCCAATATGTCCTTGGTTTTGTCCTCATTCACTTCAAGGCCAATTCGTTTCGCCTCAATTGCCGTAAAAGCCTCTAAGATGGCGCGCTGAGACCTACTGATGATGAACAGATTTGTTAAAGGTAGTAACTTTCATGCTAACACTTCCCCTGCGCACTATCTGTTCCAGCATTAGATTGAAAAAGTCACATGATAGACCATCTCCTTGACGAAATCCGGTACATGTTTGGATTACTTCAGAGGAATTGTGTTTTCGAAAGTCACGCGGAATAGCTGGATCAGTTTTGCCAGGATCCCGAATTTGGCGGCCTTGTTGTTCTTCAGTGCTGTGGTATAAGGGGGGTGGCTTTTTCATTGACTGGATGCGAGTTCTCTTCTTACCCTATTATTTTATTACATCTATCTGATGATGGATGCGAGTTCTCTTCTTACCCTATTATTTTATTACATCTATCTGATGATGTCGCATGCGTTGTTGAATAGGTGGGTCGACAATACTGTAAGCTCCTCATCATTGTATTGTATTACTAGCTTTCTTCGAAAGTCGAAGAAGTTTCAGTAAAATGGGTAAGACTGGGCCTTGCTTCATAGTAGTAGTACAAATCATCTTTCTTCCTTCGTCCTCTTTAAATCCGATGAAGTATCATTTTTTCATAATTCAATATCCCCCTTACCCAGAGTCCAGCACTGGGCGCCAAAAAAGGCATTAGTCATCCTCCTTAGACAGAACGGTTTGCCGTTCCGGATCAAACCACTGTCCAAGTGTATTCCGATAGAAGGCCATAAACTTCACGAAGCAATAAATCGGCGTAGAAGTACCGAACTTTATCTAGCTATCGACCCTTTTTACCCCTAATACAATCACATCTACATTCTCGACAAAGTTAGGAATTACATATATCCATTACTACAAGTTGCAATAAAGAATCTAATAAAACTATTACAATAGTCACAAGTCAGAAGAATCCCACGCTAGATCAACACCAATCAGATTTAAGTGTAGCTCTCCAATAAAGCAATGCTCTCAACACAGTTTTACCAAATGACCTGTGGTGATACAGAAACCAGAGGCATGCCAAATAAACAAGCTATTTACGTTTTTAGTAAAATCCGATCCATTACCTAATCACCGGCCATTCCTTGTTTACCCTAAGTATACCATTTCCAAATCTATCGATTTCCCATTTCGGCCAGCGAACCTAAATAACCTGTCGACCTATTTGTTGTGGTCGCTAGAGTCAACAATCACGCAATCGATACATGGTTTAGCTCTAACCAAATCAATACGATGAGGTACAACGCTAAAACAATATCAATTCGCCGCAAATTGGTTCAGCTGGAACTGGCCAGCAGTAGTGTGCTTATGAGCCAGAAACTTTTGCCCCGCGTCCATGGCACAACCGCATGGCACAAAGGGAGCAATCGTCGTAGTCGTCGTCGTTGTCGTGGTCGTCATCATCGTCATCATAGTATCGCCACCGACGACGACGTCTAACCGACACACCTCGTACCATGGCTTCTTACGTAGATACGAGTACTACGTACATACATATGTACGAGTATACTGCTGGCTTACTGCGCTATAAACACGCTTCCAACATTTTCTCCGATTGAGAAACAATAATAATAATAAATTACTGGGAAATTGCAAGCAGCATGTGAATGTGAAAATCCGATACAGTAGTTATAATTGCGTTTATACGCCGCCAGTTATTTGACCACGGGGGTTACGGCAGGTTGGCATGGGGTAGGAACATAATAATGGCAACGAAATGCGGTGTTGGGAGTGTTAATGCCTTCGAGATCAACGGGGATACATGACTGCGTAGTCTTGGTTAGATGACAATGGATGATGCTGGGATTAATTGGTGCTTAGTGGGTGATTTTGCTCCTGCTGCTGGTTGCCGTACACTAGTCGACGCCGCGCAGACCGCAAGTAGGTGGGGTCGGTAACATTTGAAGGATCTTTGAATGGAATTGTTTATTTGCTACATACCATTATTGTGGTTGATATTTGGTATCACGCAAATTATTGGAGAACGGTATTGTGATGTTGGGTTTGACTGAGGGTGTGCAGGAGGTGAAAGTATTGTATTTGCTGTCTGACTGGGTTCATTGGCATGGCACCAGACTAAGCTTTACTTTATGTGGCGCTACAATCAGGGTTTCATTTCGGTCAACATGTTCCTGCTTAATGTCCTTAGTTACTAGTGATAGAGTTTTATTGCTGAAAGCCTTCTTATTCGCCATAAATAGCGATTGGAAAGGACATATAGAAAGAAAGTCATCATGTGTATACGTGACAAAACGAGGATCAAGTGTCTTATGTCACAGTTCATCTATCCAAAATGGTTACTTGCGAAAACAGTTCATAGTTCACTCCAGAAACTTATCATGCAATAAATGAGCGAAATGAGAACTAATGTCCGCATTAGAATCAAAAATGTAAAAAAGGGAATTCTCCTCTCATTGATTCAATCCCAATTTACACACTAAAACTCTTTGGAACAATATTCGTGAGTTAGGCGTAGGGCGCCAAAGGAATGAAAGCCTTAGGGACGTTGATCTTAACCTCCTTAATGTTGATTTTGTTAAAGCTCAAAGATCGATGTGCGTTACAGACCTGCCGATGCCATTTGTACCTCAGGCTGAGGACAGAGTTGACGAATATGAGGTTGTAAGAACCGTTCTTGGTATTAAATCTAGTGCTATGGGCTTTGATGAGATGCACCCTGCATTTGTGAAAATGATTTTACCACATATATTGCCAACGATAACTCATATGTTCAACACTTTCTTTCCTTTTGATATGCTGTCAAGGTTAACCTATTGTAAAAATAACTTGCTACGCGGCTGTCGCTAGCCGAATTCAGACCCAAATCAATTTTCTCGTTTCCTTCAAAGGTCTTAGGAAAAGTCCTTCATAAACAAATTTTACACTTATTAAAAATCTCTTGAATGCTCATCAGTCAAGTTTTTTGCGGCAACACAGCTCTCCTGAAAGTTGCAGATGACGTAAGAAACTCTATTGATTGCGACGATGGCATTCCTGTGTCTATTAGAATTTTCGAAGGCATTTGATACAGTGGATCACAAAATTTTAATTTCTATATTAAAGATTTATTTTCTGTTTTCAAACTCTGCTGCCAGTTTGGTTTTTTCTTTCCTTATTGGTAGAACAGAAGCAGTTGTTGAGGGAAGAAACAGTTTCTGTTTTCTGGAATTAAAGTCAGGTGTCCCGTAAGGATCCATATTAGGTACTTTGCTATTTATGGTATTTATAAATGATTTTCCAACCATTGTTAACAACTCATGTATAGTATACAATGTATGCCGATGATCTGTAAGTTTATCTGAGCTGCAAACTTGGAATGACAGAGGATGGGGCCAACGAACTGAACAGGGGCCTAAGTAATATTAACCGATGGTCTGAACAAAATCATCTTTGTCTTAATACTAAAAAATCTAGTTGTTTAGTGGTTTATAAAAGTGAGTTCGATACATATTATTTTCCTGTTATATACATATCTCCGAAATGATATCATTGAATACGTACGGCAATGCAAGTCCACAAAAGATTTGTCCAGCTGTTGCATGAGATGTGGGGAAAGCGGGTATGTAGCGAAAACCTGCACGCGTGATCCTAAATGTCTCCACTGCCGTGGCAACGAAGGAATAGAAAGCAATCACTTCACAGGAAGTAGAAGATGTCCATCCTACCAAAAGGCGATAAAGGAACTGCATCAACCATGAAATTTCTGCAGCTAAACCTAAACCACTGCGAGGCTGCCCAAAATCTTCTGCTGCAATCTGTACGGGAACTGAATATCGATGTGGCTATTCTAAGTGAACCGTATAAGTAGCACGATAGAAATAGATGGATCACTGACAGCACAGGCACAGCTGCGATCTGGTCCTGCAGCAATAAACTCTTTCAGGAGACGGAGGTGGTACCTAATGCTGGTTTCGTACGAACCGAAATTAGTGGCATCAATGTATATAGCTGCTACGCCGCACCGAGCCTCACGATAGAGGAATTTGAAAACTTTCTCGACAGACTGACTCTAGATGCAAGAGACCTAAGCCCGGCTATCATAGCTGGTGATTTTAATGCCTGGGCTACAGAGTGGGGCAGTCCCAGAACAAACCGAAGAGGAACTTGCCTGTTAGAGGCTTTCGCCGCACTCGACATAGCCCTTCTTAACAATGGCCAGGAAAAAACATTTACCCGAAGCGGAATGGGCTCGATTATAGATCTGACGTTTGTTAGCTGTTCTCTAGTTCAAAACGCTTCATGGAAAGTAAGGTCCCACTACACCCACAGTGACCATCAGGCCATACAATTTGAGATCAAAACGAGAAGAAATCCTTCAGCTCGAAATACGACTCAAAACCTAGGATGGAAAACCAACACCCTGGATAGAGATGCACTTATGGTTATGCTAGAGAACACGACGCTGACAGGTTCAGCAGTAGACAAGGCGAAACAAACTATGAGCCACCTTACAAATGCCTGCCATGCCTCTATGGTGCGAAAAAAGGTAAATCGTAAATATACTACCTCAGTTTACTGGTGGAATGAAAATATTGCGCAGCTACGCTCCGAATGCCACCGCATGAGAAGGCTGTATCAACGTTCTAGAGGAAGGGACACGTTCGAAGACCTTCAAAACCGGTACAAAAGAGCGCGTAAGGACCTAAATCAAGCTATCCAAAATAGCAAACGTAGATGTTTCTGGGAATTATGCAATGAAGCGAACCAAAATCCATGGGCGATGGCGTATCTAGTGGTTCTGAAAAGACTTAAAATATTCCATCAACCACCACCAACATGTTCGAACATGCTCCTCGAGATCGTTAATGGGCTCTTTCCAAGTCACCGTGAATTGCAATCCAGTACATTACAGCTAGCATCAACCCAGTTGATACCTATGGTAAAAAGAGAAGAGCTGGTTACTATCTGCAGCAGAGTTGGAGACAGAAAAGCACCTGGTCCAGATGCGATACCCAATAGTGCACTAAAAACCGCAATTAAAGCCAGACCGGACTTGTTTTTGGATCTTTACAACTCATGCCTCCGAGAAGGAGTATTTACGAGTCAATGGAAGATACAAAAACTAGTCCTCATACCTAAAGGAAACAAACCACTGGGAGATCCATCATCTTATCGACCACTCTGTATGCTGGATACAGCTGGAAAAGTGCTCGAACGGATCATTGGTACCAGGCTAGAAACAACGATTGAAAACGCGGGAGGTCTAGCCGAGCACCAGTATGGCTTCCGAAGGGGACGGTCTACGATAAATGCAATCAAGGTGGTAGTCGATACTGCGCAGAAAGCCATAGATGGCCGAAGATGGAAAGGAGGCTCAAAAAAGTATTGCTCTGTCATTACTTTAGATATAAAAAATGCGTTCAATTCCGCAAATTGGGAACATATCTTAACTACGCTAAGAAACAAGAGAGTTCCACAGTATCTAATAAATATAATAGAGGACTACTTTAGACAACGGATCTTTCTGTATAATACAGATGAGGGTATTAAAAAATACATCGTCTCGGGGGGAGTGCCACAGGGCTCGGTATTGGGGCCGCTGTTGTGGAATATCATGTATGATGGAATACTTCGGCTGCCAATACCAGAAGAAGCAAAAATAGTGGGATTTGTTGACGACATCGCCATTGTCGTAGTGGCCAAATTTTTGGAGGAAGTCTCCCAAATCAGCAACGACACTATTAGGATAGTCCAGAAATGGCTTACATCAGTAGGTCTTAAGCTCGCTGAAAATAAAACCGAAGTGGTGCTGATTAGCAGCAGGAAAGAGTGCGAGACAATCACCATCACGGTAGGTGGACACGAGGTTGAATCGAAACCTGCAATCAAATACCTGGGTATGGTGTTAGATGCTAGGCTTACCTTCAAACAACACCTAGAGCATGTAAGCGAGAAAGCCTCACGCATTAATAACGCCCTCATGAGGATAATGCCAAATGTAGGAGGACCTAGGTATAGTCGAAGACGATTGTATGCAAGCGTAATTAAGTCCGTAATCCTATATGCTTCACCAATTTGGGCAGGAGCTATGAAGACCAAGTCGTATAAGACTATGTGCCTTGAGAGTATGTAGTGCATATCGTACAGTGTCTAGCGACGCAGCGAATGTCATCGCGGGAATGGTCCCCATTGACCTGCTATCAGATGAAGCGCAGAGAATCTACGAAAAGAAAAGCGACGGAATGAACACCACTGAAGGAACTAATGGCATAAACGAAGCTGAACGAACTGTTAGTTTAGGCAAATGGCAGCAGCTCTGGAATGCGGGAAAGAGGCAGAGATGCAGAAACAAGAAGGAACCAAGAGACTGGTCATGTAGAAATCTGAAGAAAGCACTATCTGGAGGTAGTACCGCGGGGTATAGAAAAAGATTTAAAGGGAGGTGGTTTTAGTCAGTAGAAATCTGGCATGCTGATCAACCGAGTATTTCGTCAGTATCTTCTAGAAGATTTCCATAAAAAAAAATCATTGAATACGTTGACAAAGCAAAAACTTAGCTACATATATGGTTCAAATCCACGCTCAGTTGTGACTATCACAATTGCGTAGTCATTGCCAAATTTCCCTTTGTTAACCATAGGATATAGGGCGAATTTTTTAAAGTCAGTACACCGTTTCGTGGATATGAGCGTTGCCGTTGGCCCATTAAGGGTACCTGCGATTCCAATATGACTAATAGTTCGACCTGACTGGAACTGATAGACGCCAACGTTGATTTCATCGGAGGAATTCGTCTGCTGCCGCCTGGAGCAAGAGGAAGTGCGTTAGTGAGAAAACACTCATCCCCCTCTCTCGTTCCTTATCACCAACGTCCTTTCAAATGGGTTGGTTTCCCAACATCCAGTCGAGGTACTAGGTACCCAGCAACCACCAACCTGAAGGTGTAAAGTAGGAGTGGATGGTGAGAGGCTATCGTGAGAACGCTTGTACTCTCATATATTCGTATCACTACCCTTTGGGCACCTGTTGTATGTGGCCATGGTAAATGAATACACTCTGTATCGTCCTTTGCACAAAGGAGTCAAAATCGAATTTCCAATTTTTCGCGCGGAATATGCGGAATCATTCTGATCCCGAATGACGGTAGGTAGGTAGGTAGGTAGAGGAGGTGGCTGTATATACCTTTGAAAAATGGACATCAGATTCGTTCTTCTCGTGTGAATATTAGTCTATACTGAATTATTGACTTAAATCAAAAAATAAGGCATCAAAGGGTTAATTTATTCCTCTATTAAGGAAACAAAACAACGTGTATAGATACATTTTCCTGAAGTGTTGTTTTTTAGCATTTGATGAAGTATAACCTTACAGACCCCGTGTTTCTTTGATGGGATCTGTTTATTATCACATAAGATAATGGATCTCCATCAAATAACAGCTGACAACTGGAGGGAAACAAATGAAGATTAACCCTCATCCTCATAGAGTGTATCGTCTCGACCAAAAGCTGAAATGAACAGGATGTATGGAAAATCAGCTTTTGGTATGCTGTCCAAGTTATGGAAAAGCAATGGCATTAGCTTAAGTACTAAACTACTGCTGTTCCGATTCAATGTTGAATTCTTTCTGTTATATGGGTGCAGTAGCAGTAGGAAAATGTTCCATCACTATCACAAGAAAGCTTTGCTGAATCGGTGTCTAGAAAATATCTGTTAGATATTGTAGCCTTATAGCATTTCAAACGCGAAGTTCTATGAAAGAACGTATTAGGATCACATAGACATTACAAGTGGCAGTATATCGGACATAAGTTTAGAAAATAAGATGCCTTCATAGCTTGTCTTCCAATCCAATAAAACCCGCTAATGCAGGATGGAAGAAGAGCAGGTCGACCTTCGAAGAGGAGTTACAGCAACAAAAGTTAGGGGATATATTTTTAGAAATCGTAGACTGTGGCGCCTATACAGGTGTAGCTAAGAGCCCAAAGACCCACAAGCGGAATATGACCCACATGTTTTAATTAAATGAACTATTGCCTCGGGAACATCGAAAGAATAGAAAACAACGCTCCAGATAAAAAATCTTCATCTATTTCAGTTTTGGGACGACCCAAAGTACTGAACCTTCTTCAGCAGAGAGTGTATATATGTACATCTGTAGGTCAGATGTACATATCAATTACCGTCTAGTAATTGTATGGTTCGACACAGGAGCATTTGTCATTGGCATTCAAGCTACTAAATAGTCAGAATTGACTGTTGCTCCCTGAATTTCAAGCTACAAAATCTTTTACTTGAAAACCGTTGTGATGGAACCTTCCTGAATCCACCAATGTTGTTTTCCTCAACCTATTTACCAAAGCAGTTGCAGAGCACCCTTTAAAGAGTTCGTTCAAGTCCATGAGGTCGTAAAATGTGTACTTGACATGGACTTTATCCACTTCCCTAGGTGAATATGTGAATGCTAGAATTTCTCTTTAATATACATTCCACAACGAATCTGCATCCCATAACTGGTGTCCAACTGCTACGTGTAGGATTTAAAATCCCTTTCCTCTCCATTTTCTTCCAAATTTCACTTAGCTGAAACTCTTAAATAAACCATGCCTTGAAGGCAGAATCACCTGCGTATGTATTGTACTTAGCATAACATTTCATAGCATGCATAATACACATGCTACGACACCCAGTTTCCGATTCCCACAATACCTACACAATTCCCCAACAGACATAAAATTCTATCTACTATCAATATTATTCCATAATTTCCTTTCAATTTAAAATTACATGTCACTTCGTCAATTTTAATTCCACAGCATATGTATCCTCCATTCCACTCTGTGTCGACTTCCTGTTTTGTGTATAATGTCTCCTGGTGTCTCCTGGTATCTCACAATAAGAAATATTCAAATTGAGATGAAAATCCTACAAAAATTCTCACAAAACATCTCAAATTCCCTTACGTGTATTTGAGAAGCTGTTAAATAAATTATTTGCATTGCTGGTCACCGGAAGGAAGTTGATAGCTCAATTTTCGGTGAAACCATTTCCATAAGAGTTTTGGGAAAACTCTTCGTATCACTACCTCAGGGATTGCAATGATTTCCCTTAAAAGGGACATATGTGAGGAATGACAGCCAAAGGATTGACGTTTCCATTTATGCAATGACAAATGGAATGGAAAAATGAAAAAAAAAAAAAAAATACATACATACATACACATATCTGGGAATACTATAATCCCAGCAGCACGGAGTATACAACCATACACATGAGGCAAGGACCCAAGAAAAGGAAAACACACAGCTGATATCAATGGGAAATGGCAGACGGGTTTTGGATATAAAGCAAAACTCCCAAGGGACAGTTGGTCCTGCGAGTTGGCTTTCAAAAATTTTGAAGTTTTCTTTAAAAAATAAAACAAAAAAAAATAAATGGTTTATAGCTCGTTTTAAAGGGAGGAGATTTTCAAGTTGATTAGATTAGGTTTACACGTTCATATCGACTTATGAATGTAGTACATATGAAAGTAAGTGAAATGCCCGATTTTTTCAAAAGGGTTTCTCAGCTTTTCGTGAAGTTAGCTGTGGTTTGTTTGACATTTCAACCAAGTCTATATTTGCTACTTAATAATGCCTTCGCATCTTCGACTGCTTCCATGCAAGTTGGGTAATAAGGGTTGTCGTCATGTTCAAATCTGTGGAGGTAGGCTCTGAAGCATTCATGCCCAGAAACCATGTGACTGAGTTAAGAATTCAGCTTGCCATGCTTCCTAATGATCCAAGCGTCTATGTTGGGAATCAATATCTGAGTCCCTTTCAGCCTTTAACAGAGTGATATGATCTCTCTTGCCATTCTTCCAGACTTGTCTTTGGTGGTACCTCAATATCACTTCGATTTGTCGCTGTTGATCCCGTCGTATCTTTGTTGTGTTTCTTCTTCTTCAGTCACAAATGCCGCGTCGTATGAGGTTGTTCGGATAGCGCTGTATACTCTCAATGGATTGATTCTATAAGCTGCCCCTGTCTTCTTTCTGTACAACTTCATCTTCATAGTACCAACCATGTTGTAAACTACAAGTGAGGTGAGTCTTCTGGTGAGTCTTCTCCTTTGCAAGTTGTAGCATGCACGGGTTATTCATGCTCTAACTCCTCAAGGAGTTTGGTCACTACAATGAAAGCTACATCGTCGGCGAAGTCAATTATCGTTGACTAGTTTGCCTTGGGATTCAAGTCCCCATCACTAAGCCAATACCCGCACAAGTGCTATTGAAGGCGGCTCCTAATTGATTGTAGAAGATTTCTTTTTTGTCAACAGATGAGTGATGCGTTAGGGCGTACGACTGTACAATGCTGTACAATGTACAAGCTTCAACCATGTTTGCAAACATCCAACAAGAAGTGTCATTTTAAATCTACAGACATGCATTTTTTTTAAGAAAAGCAGTAATATTTTTATTTTAGTCTAAAATACAAAGGTCTGAGGTTAGTAATGGAATACAATATCTGGCAAATGTCCGCCTCTGCTCTGCCTACAAATAATCATTCTTTTGATGGAAGTTTTCATCACGTTTTCTTATAATTGCAGCCTGATATTAGTGCAAGAATTGTTAGTGGAGCATTGGAGTACACTTTATCTTTAACAAAGGCCCAAGGGACAATGACTAATGGTGTTAAATTCCATAATCTCGGCGGCCATTTGAAGACGAGAAATTACACGTCCAGAAAATTTGTCACGCGATAAAGCCATTTTTTGACCAGCTGTGTGGCATGTGGCACCGCGCTACTGAAAATAAACGTCGACTATATCCATATTATATTTTTAAGGAAGTCAGTCAACATAGTTCTGTAACTCAATCTAAAAAAATATGGCCGCCATGACACCGCCAGCCCAAAAAAAAACCACCAAATTATCATTCGTTGCGGATGGAGAGATTATTCCACTATTTCGCTTGGGTTATCATAGTCCTAGATGCGACAATTTTGTTGTTTTTATACCCAGACAAATGGAAATAAGCCTCATCACTCATTCTTGTGAGAATCATGATCTTGTTCCTTCATTTCCAGCACCCAGTCAGTGAAAGTACAGCGTGTGCGTGGTCTCCTGGCTTCAATTCTTGTGCCAACTAGACCTTAGCAGTATCTAGGCCAAGATCTTTATGCAAAATGCGGTGCAAAGTGGTCGTGGGTAGTAGTGGGTATTTTCTGGAGTATTTCAAACATTTCTTCGTAGATTTGAAATCATTTTCTGGCTATAAGACAAGTAACCCCGGATAATTTTCAGAAAGAACAAAGTCTTTGTCAATTTTTTATTCATTATAGTTTCTTACTAAACGATCCGCTTGGTTTCTTGAATACTGACTATTAAGCGTAAATTTTCTATATGGAACCTGCCTTCCTCAATTCTTGCAATCTAAGTTGACTGTAGAACTACCAGCAATAGTCAAATCCAGCAGTCACCAAATTCATCTTATTGGAGGCTTCTGATACATTGCTTCGTATTCTTCAGGAGCTGTGGGTGATAAAATACAAGCAAATTGTTATATAATTGCCATTTATATCTTAATTTATTAAATTTGATAGTACCAAGTTTTTCACTGGACTCTCGGTTAGGGGATTCGGCATCACTTTAACAGAACTCTGCAGCTATTTCGTATAAATTTTGCTTCTTTTCCAACGCGGTAATATTCGGCGTTTTCGATTGATAACTTGTTGCCGAGGATAGATCATGCTTATCAGTATATGCCGATGCTCGTCTAGAAGACTGGAATTCACTTCAATTGTGTTACGGAAACCTGGTTTCAAGATGGTGTTTCCAATTCTCTTTATAATTTACATGGCTACAGATTGTTTCGTGCTGATAGGTTAAATCGAATTGGTGGAGGTGCTGCAATATACGATAAACGGTGGTAGTAAATGCCTACTTGGCGTAATATACAGACCAAATAAATATGTAAACTCCTCACATCTATTGTCAGTCTTAGAACATCTTTCACCAGTTTATCATGATATTATTTTATGTGGTGATTTTAATTGCAACTTACTGTGTAGAGAGACGTCACGATCTTTTATTGAGAGCATCAATACTCTTGGTCTGGTTCCAGTGAACATAGATTTTCTCACACATTTTTCGCATCAAGGTGCTACTCTCCTAGATATTTTTCTGACTAACAATACAGACAACACTCTTTTATTTTCACAATTATGAGCACCAGCCTATTCACAACATGACTTAATTTTTGCAACCTTTAAAATTACACCAACCAACGTCTTCAAGTTTCGAGATCTTAAAAATATAAATTATAATAATGTGGAAAATGATATATTTCATATTAATTGGCAACAAATATATTTCATGCATTCGTCGAAAGACCAAATAAATTTTCTTCAAGATGCTATTAGAGCTCTTTTTAATAGGCATGTTTCGTTAAGACAAACTACTCTTTTGCCTGAAAATAGTTTTTGGTTTACTTTCGAAATACATGAAGCAATAAAACGGAGAGACGATGCTTACAATACTACAGCATTTTCCGGAGTCTAAGGAATAAAGTTACCATTCAAATAAGGGAAGCCAAGTGTCGTTTCTATGCCAACCGACTAGATTCCAATTTACATTTTAGAGCTCTCTGGAAGCATATTCGAGAATTAGGTGTTGGACGGCAACGGGAGGAATATCCAGTAGATGTAAATCCAGACTCGCTTAACACATAGTTTGCAAAGACTTAATCGACCCAACAATCTTACCAATTTGACGTATCTTCATATTTAAATAGTGTTGAGGGCAGCTTTTATTTTAAAAGAATAGAAGAACATGAAGTTGTTAGGGCTGTTCTTGATATCAAATCAAAGGCTATGGGTCCCGATGAGATACATCCACTTTTTGTGAAAATCATTCTGCCTCTTATACTTCCGACTATAACACACATTTTTATACCCTATCCTAAGGGTATATTAAGTTTGACACATAGTTTGTAACATAGAGAAATAATCGAGATAGACCATATAAAGTATATATATTCGTGATCAGCATCAATAAGCGAAATCGATTGAGCGATGACCGTCCGTCCGTCCGTCCGTCCGTCCGTCCGTATGTCACCGCTTTTTGGGCCTTAAATTTTGAGCTAGGACGATGAAATTTCATATCTGGGCTTCTGAGAAAAAGATACAGTACAAGTGTAAAAATTTTTGAAATCCGCCCACTGCCACGCCCACTTTTCATAACTTCACTAAATTATATGAAACCGAAAAATTTTGTTAAGACCAAATATTTAGGCATTCAGATTCCCTATAATCCACCCATACAAAAGTTTTGGCCACGCCCACTTTTTGGGGGCGTTTTCATCACAAAACCGATTTTTGGGCCTTAAATTTTTAACTAGGACGCTGAAATTTCATATCTGGGCTTCCGAGAGAAAGATACAATACTAGTGTAAAATTTTTTTACATCCGCCCACTGCCACGCCTACTTTTTTATAACTTCACTAAATTATATGAAACCGAAAAATTTTGTTAAGACCAAATATTTGGGTATTTAGATTCCCTACAATTCACCCATAGAACAGTTTTGGCCACGCCCACTTTTTGGGGGCGTTATCATCAAAAAACCTATTTTGATAAAATTTTACATGTAACATCCTCAAATGTTCGACATTATAGCTATATTTGAGTATAAAATGCAATTTGGCCACGCCCACTTTATAGAGAGGAGGATAGGGTATCATACGATCCGTTCCAGACGGATTGTAGCTTTTCTGTATGTTTAATACTATTATTTTGACAAGTACTGTTCCATATCAATGGAAGGTAGCCAAAGTAATCCCAATTTTAAACATACAGAAAAGCTACAATCCATCTGGAACGGATCGTATGATACCCTATCCTCCTCTCTATAAAGTGGGCGTGGCCAAATTGCATTTTGTACTCAAATATAGCTATAATGTCGAACGTTTGAGGATGTTGCATGTAAAATTTTATCAAAATCGGTTTTTTGATGAAAACGCCCCCAAAAAGTGGGCGTGACCAAAATTGTTCTATGGGTGAATTGTAGGGAATCTGTATACCTAAATATTTGGTCTTAACAAAATTTTTCGGTTTCATATAATTTAGTGAAGTTATAAAAAAGTAGGCGTGGCAGTGGGCGGATGTAAAAAAAATTTACACTTGTACTGTATCTTTTTCTTGGAAGCCCAGATATGAAATTTCAGCGTCCTAGTTAAAAATTTAAGGCCCAAAAATCGGTTTTGTGATGAAAACGCCCCCAAAAAGTGGGCGTGGCCAAAACTTTTGTATGGGTGGATTGTAGGGAATCTGAATGCCTAAATATTTGGTCTTAACAAAATTTTTCGGTTTCATATAATTTAGTGAAGTTATGAAAAAGTGGGCGTGGCAGTGGGCGGATTTAAAAAATTTTTACACTTGTACTGTATCTTTTTCTCAGAAGCCCAGATATGAAATTTCATCGTCCTAGCTCAAAATTTAAGGCCCAAAAAGCGGTGACATACGGACGGACGGACGGACGGACGGACGGACGGACGGACGGACGGACGGTCATCGCTCAATCGATTTCGCTATTGATGCTGATCACGAATATATATACTTTATAGGGTCTATCTCGATTATTTCTCTATGTTACAAACTATGTGTCAAACTTAATATACCCTTAGGATAGGGTATAAAAAGAGCTGCTACCCGACATGAGAAAGGGGAAAACAGGCCAATTGCAATACTTCCATTTCTGTGAAAAGTTTTTGAAAAGATTGTACATAAACAAATTCGGCTTTTGTTAATGATAACAAAGTCTTAAGCAATTTCAATCGGGTTTCAGACAAAAACATAGTTGCGTTTCAACTGTACTCAAAGTCACAGATGATCTAAGGTGTTCTCTGGACAAAGATTTAGTATCATTTCTTGGACAGCTGGATTTTTCTAAAGCGTTTGATACTGTGAATCACAAAATACTCATCTCTAAAATGAGGAAACATTTTCGGTTTTCGCACTCGACCGCCAACCTAATGTTTTCATATCTTACAAACAGAATGCAATCAGTTGTAATAGGTAACGATGCATCAATTTTCTAGAACATTCCTCTGGTGTTCCTCAGGGTTCCATTCTAGGTCCGTTGTTGTTCACGATGTTTATTAATTATCTACCGGTTGTGGTCAAGAACTCTTCTTTGCACATGTACGCTGATGATGTGCAAATCTATTTAAGCTGCAAACTTGGAATGGTTGGAAATGGGGCTGATAGATTGAATAGAGATCTAAGAAGTATAATGGATTTGTCCCAAAAGAACGGCTTGCAACTAAACCCATTCTGAACTTTTAATAGTCATTTATTACATCCGATAAGGTTACAAATAGATGGCTGCACGTAAACTCAGCCCTTTTGAAGAACACAGTGATAAAAGATTTGATACGTATGATTTTGTTTTCCATGAATAGATTCATCTTTTTGTACGGATGATGAAAAGCTTTTCCGCCATTGAGCTAAATTATGTTCGAACAAGACGAGGTCACCAATTTTCTGATTCTTGAAACGCATTACAATTTTCAAAAGTCGAATGTTAATTTTTCCAGTAAAAAAAAAAATAAAGGCACGACTGGGTCGTACATTTTTGCATAAATGTTCAAGTAAAATAGTCTGAAACGATAGGTATGAAATTTCACTCATTTTCTTATACATAAGGCTTAGTTACATAAGTGGGGGTGGGACTACTTTGAGGGAATTACCACAATAATTTTTAAATTTTATTAATGTTATCTGCAAAATTTCATTGAAAACATGATGATCATTTATATGAGTGAATTAAAGAGAATTGAATTGAATTGTGCCCTAATAAACTTTTTCAACTTCTGGTCAAAATTAAATATTGAAGATTTAAAATGTCGAATTCATCAAAATCTCGAGATCAAAAATCTGCACGAATCTAATACTTACCCCATAAATAGACAAATTGATTAACTTCAATCTCTAGCCAGTTATACAACATGAACATAAAAAAACATACAGAAAAGCTACAATCCGTCTGGAACGGATCGTATGATACCCTATCCTCCTCTCTATTAAGTGGGCGTGGCAAAATTGCATTTTATACTCAAATATAGCTATAATGTCGAACATTTGAGGATGTTACATGTAAAATTTTATCAAAATCGGTTTTGTGATGAAAACGCCCCCAAAAAGTGGGCGTGGCCAAAACTTTTGTATGGGTGGATTGTAGGGAATCTGAATGCCTAAATAGTTGGTCTTAACAAAATTTTTCGGTTTCATATAATTTAGTGAAGTTATGAAAAAGTGGGCGTGGCAGTGGGCGGATTTAAAAAATTTTTACACTTGTACTGTATCTTTTTCTCAGAAGCCCAGATATGAAATTTCATCGTCCTAGCTCAAAATTTAAGGCCCAAAAAGCGGTGACATACGGACGGACGAACGGACGGACGGTCATCGCTCAATCGATTTCGCTATTGATGCTGATCACGAATATATATACTTTATAGGGTCTATCTCGATTATTTCTCTATGTTACAAACTATGTGTCAAACTTAATATACCCTTAGGATAGGGTATAAACATATAGAAAAGCTACAATCCGTCTGGAACAGATCGTATGATACCCTATCCTCCTTTCTATGTAGCCCCTATAAAGTGGACTTGGCCATATTGCATTTTGTACTGAAATACGACGATAACGTCGAATGTTTGAGGATGTTACATGTAAGATTTCATCAAAATCAGTTTTTTGATGAAAACGTGGGCATGGCCAAAAGTGCTGTATGGGTGAATTGTAGGTAAATAATTGGTCTTAACAACATATTCCGTTTTCCTATAATTTAGTGAAGTTACGAAAAAGTTGGGGTGGCAGTGGCCGGATTTAATAATTTTGTACACTTGTACTGTATCTTTTTCTCAACAGAAAGCACATATGAATATGAAATTTCATCCTCCTTGCTCAACATTTAAAGCCCAAAAAACGGTGACATACGGACGGATAGACGGACGGTCATTGATACCGATCACGAATATACATACATATGTATATCTCGATTATTTCTCTATGTTACAAACTATGTGTCAGACTTATTGTATCCTTAGGGTAGATAGGGTAGGTATAAAAATCCATTCAATTTCTAAGTGATTTCATTGGCAAGCAACAACAATTTTCTTTAGTACTATAAAAATGCGTATTTCTTTCTGCGAGGCGCAGCAATGCACGCCGGGTATGTACGCTAGTATGTAATATATGTTTATGCACTTTACTTCTGCAGAATGCTTTGCTTACCATAGCAAATCACTCTTATAATAGTTTTTTTTTTCACTTTCAATTTCACTACTTTCTCTCTTAACTTTACTGAAATTTCAACGACCGACTCTCATTGAAAGAAAAACGTTAGTGATTGCAATATTCCACTCCAGATGCAGGAATTGTTTGCAAGTTGTGATCTCATCATCAGTCTGAGTTTTCTTTTATGAACAAATTCATTATCAGCTTCATGCCTACATATTTGGCTGTATTTGATTATTCCACTACATTTTTATATATGAAATGTATGGAACATCTTTAGGTCATTTTACCTAATCTGCAATTTTTAGTCCAATCTGTGATATTATTTACTGGCTTTTGAAGATTTTTTGTTGCTACTTCGATAGTTTGTCTCTCAGTATGTACAGCAGTATTATTTGCAAAGTTTGCTTTAGTGATTTCTTCACTTTCTGGTGGATCGCTAGTACATTACCTTGTGGTACACCAGCTTTTATTTCTCTAATGTTGAGTACTCTGTTTCCTGTTTAATTCTGAAGAAGAAGAATTCTGTAATATAAAAGACAGCTTTATTAGAAAATCTGACGGAACTTGGGCAGGAAGTAGCTAGGATGTTTTAGAAACATTAGTCGAAGCTCATTTCGCAGGAATTAGTACACCAACTGTTTCGGTACCTTTTGTACATTTTGTACATTTTGATAACGTTAGCTTATCAATAGAGGAAGAGGTAGATCATTTCATTACATGGAAGGAACTGCGATGGGCTATAATGTATTTCGCATCATTTAAAGCCCTAGGCCCTGACGGCATTCTGTCAGCTATGATGCAAAAGGTTCCAGCGAAAGTTATAAACCAGATCAGAGAAATTTTTATAAATTGTCTAAGGTTGTATGGTATGGATTGAAGGGCTGGTGTTTATACCCAAAGCAGATAAACCAAGTCACACTTCCGCGAAAAACAATCGTCCCATTAGTCTCTCGTCATTTTTCCTCAAGACCCTTAAAAGGCTTCTCGAGATTCATATTAGAAGCAAGTGTTGCAACGGATATTTATGCAAAGTTCATCACTCATTTTTAAAGGGTAAATCGTAGAAATTAGAAAGCAGGTGAAGAAAGGTGCCTTGGAAATGATAAATATCGAGCGTAGCATTACCAATTGGCTTTGTAAGATGCTCATCATTAGAAATATGAATTCCACTCTTGCATACATATGTAGTTCCATAAGGAAATCTGTTACTAGAGGCACTTCCCAAATAGAGGTTATCTCTCCCCTTCTCTGGGTACTTATCATAGACGATATATTAAAAGATCTATGCAACGCAGGATTTAGCGTCACTGTTTACGCGGATGACATGACGTGGTGTGGTGTGAAAAGTGTGGACTTTATGTCAACCCGGAAAAAACAGTACCAGTACTCTTTAGCAGGAAATACAAAATACCCTAGGCTTGCTGAAGTGGAGCTTTTCCTCTTGGATTGCGCAACATATTTTGGTATGATACTAGACAGAAAGTCAAACTGGAAACTTAACGTTCAGGAAAGAGTCCGTAAGGCTCACAATGCTCTCTTCATTTGCAAGAAGATAGTGGGAACAAAGTAGTGTACTAGAAAGATTTAGTCCTGCAGGTGGTTCTAATACTTCCAGAGACATGAAGTGTGTTCTTAGCAGAAGTTCTGACCGTACTCAAAGCTGCGGAACTACTTAAGATGGAATTAATATCCAACATGAATATCACCATATACATACATGGATAGTCAGGAGTTGCTGCACAATACTCAGGGCATTACGTTCGTATAACCGAGTCAGTTTATCTTGGATTCCTGGACAGTGTGATATAGAGGGTTACTGGCCACAAAAGGAGCAGAGCTCCTGGTAAAAGATATAATCGAAGGCAGACCAACAATGGCCGTGGCTAAGAGAATTATTCTAGATAAACTCATCAATGTGCTCGACCTAAGATGGTCAAACTTAGAAGGGCACAGGGTTTCTAAGCCCTTGTGGCCTGAGTTAGATCGGAAAAAATCTGGAGAATTAATGAAAGTCAGCAATAGCAATAGGGATACTGGCCATTGTCTTCTGTGGAAGCGCGCTATGAGATTAGGGTTAAAGAGCACGGACAAATGCAGGTATTGAGATGACCTAGATGTCGCAGAGGATATTACTAATCTACTCTGTGAATGTCAAGCCATTGATGGAAGACGGAAGATACTTTTTTAACAATTTGGAGGAGGTTGATGACTGAATAAAATTGAGGACATATTTAGGTTCTGTAGGGCGAATTGGTTTAGGTTTCTGACCGTGAAGGTTCCCTAGGGATCGCGATGGGCCCACTATGGTGCTGATTGCTTATGACAAACTTATAACCCTATATAACATAAGAACCTAAACTAAGTAAAATTTACATGAACGGATTTGGTTTCGTTGAGTGCGATTCTCCAGATCTTTGTCCCATTCATTTACTCTATCCAATGCTTCTTACAAATTTCCGGTAGTCTCTTCGACCGTTTTACCTACTGCCTATCGTGTCTTCGGCAAATGTAGCTACCGCATTGCCTTCTATTTGCGGAATATCGGGAATATATAAAAGATACAAAACTGGACCAAGTACGCTTCGTTGCGATACCCCAGCCATTATTTCCCTAAAATCTGAATATTCGTTTCCGCATTTGACGCGGAAAAGTCTATTCGTAAGGTAAGTCCCTAAAATATTATCAAAGTGGCTGTACTTCTCGTAATTTGAACTTTAAGGCTTCATGGTAGACCTTGTTAATAGTTCGAGAGATGTCAAGACATACGCTTGAACACATCCTTTTTCCTTCAAGGGATTTTTGATTACATCTGTTATTCTATGCACCTACTTGTTCTATTGTTTAATGTTTGCTTTTGAATCCGAATTGGTGATCCGGGATTAGATGCTTTACTTTTATAACTGGCTGTATTCGTTGGTTGGGATTATGAATACGTTTTTCATTTTATGCAACGATTCCTAAATTCTATGAACTGGTCCATCAACCCCATTTGTGTTCGTTGAAATTTTTTTCTGCAATTTAATGAATATTTTCATAAATCCAATCTTTTATTCTTGAAAATCATAATCGACAGTTCAATGAATAGTTTATACGCTTATGAAAAAAATCATTAAAATAAAAATCAGTGGTTCATACCCAAAATTTTCCATGCAAATATTTTTATGAATGCAATTTCATACAAACAATGAATTGGTCATAAAATCCTTATTTTTATTTTTTTTAAAGATATCGTACATAAAACAAATGAATTTTACTTTAAAATTAATGAATTTTGCTATATAAAAGCCATTCATTAATATGATGCATGTACAATAATTTTCCGTCCGATTTATGCGGAAAAAGTCAAGGTAAATTGGGTGCAGAGTGCCCTCGTACAGGCATTTCTGTGAAGGACATTTGAATGATGTTGTATTCCATAATTAATCGCATTGACTTTATCGGTCGAATTTTTAATTAACACAATTTGATTTATATACCAAACAAAATAGAGCACTCTTTATGCTGAAAGTTAGCTATCATGATATAATAGTCACATAGCATTCTAATGTCAGGCCCAGGATTATTACGGACAACTATGGGACTATTTTTATAGCGCTTGCTGATCGCCAAGTGGTTAATCTGGTTAGATGTCTGCTATTTATCGTTTGAAATGCAGGTGCTTTTATGGTAGACATTGTGTTTCAAGGTGCCTCCTATAACAAGCCTGTTTTAGGTTTTAGGTTAGAGTGGTTATCTGCACAAGTGTGTAGATACACTTACCTATATCAATAAAGGTCAACTCAGCACTACTAAATCAAGTTTGGGCCTGATTTGTTTCGAAATGTTGCAAGTAGAGAGATTTTCCCATCTACAGTTGGTTTTGCTAAAAGCGGCCAAGTTTAGTAAGAGTTTACCAGTAGCGAGGCGCATACCTAGGCTCCGCCACCTCGGCAGGATCGCGAGCTTGTCAGCCTTGCAATTCCCTGCAATGTCTCTGTGGCCTGATACCTAGCATAGGTGAATGTTGAACTGCTCAGTTATCTCCGGAAGAGACAAATGGCAGTTTAAAGCGGCCTTTGAATTGAAGGATCACGATTCCAGGCATTTGGCAGGCGCTTGATCGTCAGTGAAAATGCTAATATCCCTGACATATTTTGCATTACATTTCAGCCAGAACAAGGCTTCTTTCATCGTCATAATCTCTATCTGAAAAACGTTACAATGATCTGGAAGGTGGATCTCAAATTGAACTTGTCGAAAAGATACCACAATCCACTCCGTCATCAGTCTTGGATCCAGCCGTGTAGACTGTCCTCAGGAGATGGAGTAATGACCCATTCGCTACGGTCAGGGATCCTCGTGCGGAAGTTTCGGTCACATAAAGAGTCAGTTTAGTTTCCTAACCAAAATGAGACCCAAGTGTTTTGCATTATTTTTAAAGGCGAGACTGGTGTCATTAATCGTGTGAGAGTCTTTCCACGTAAAAGGTCAAGTTCTGTTTTGAAGGGTCCCCTAGTCTTCATTTTCACCCCCATCTAGTAAGCCGTTGGAGAGCTCATACAACGATGTCCCTGAGAGTAATAGTGTGTTTCCGGAGGCGCCGATAGCAATGTCATCTGCATAGCCAACCACTCTCCAGCCAATCCTTTCGATGTCCAATAGCAGCCCGTTGAACACTAAATTTCACTAGTTGCGTAACTTACAAGTCTTTTAGCTGGTGTACCGCCCAGCTGGGAATTGATGATACTGCGTGAGTGTAATTGATTGATCAATACTCCAAGTGAAGAATCAACTTTCAGGCTTGTAAGTGTATGTCTATGATTGCAGAAGATCTGACATTGTTAAAAACCCTCTCAATGTCCAAAGTACCAACGCGACCATGTTCAATTCCTAAGTTCTCAGTGATTTTTGAATGATGCGCAGAAACGGGTGTAATCCTGTCTCGACTAATTTTCCTTTGTAATACGCATGTTGGGACGCAAAGAGCATAGACGGGCTAATGCTCTGGCATAGGTGGATATCCATCAGTCTTTCTAGTGTTTTCAATAGAAAGGACGGTAGGCTGATAGGTCGGAGAACCTTTGGTGCCACGTGCAAGCATTTTCCCATTTTGGGTATAAAGACAGCTTCAACCTTGGTTCATAGTTTGGGAATGTAGACCAGATTTAGACAACCAGCCAGGATGGATTTAAGTCAAGGAAGCACTATATCTTCTGATTGCTGAATGGGGGACTTTGAAACTGCGCATGGCTCAAAGGATCTTCTCAGTAATAACTATATTGGCATTAAAAGTCACCCATAACAATCACGATTTCACGATTTGGTGTCCGATACTGGATGGCATTAAGCTGATTTATTAGGGTCCATTCACGGTAAAAGGCTTTGACGTCAGGAGTCAGTCGAAAGCCAATTTTACGTACGCATCCTACCTAGTTATTTCTTAAAAGATATCCTGCGAGTAGGAGGACTTACTATCTATATAAAGCGAAAGGTAGTTTCCATTGCATTAAATCTCTGAATCAAATGCAGAGTGCTTCGTTTGATGCAACCGTGTCTATGGGGAATCAGAAGTAAAGAATGAGACATCTCGTATCCGGAATGGAAGGCTCTATTGTCTCAGGCAGACTTTAAGAATATGCAGTCTGCTAAGTAGATAAGTAGGATCGATAACTCGGATCGCCAATGGATCCACTATATACCCCAGCCGTGGAGTAACCTAAAAAGAAGACAAAAATTCGTCAACAGCTTTGTGATAGCTAAGCGCCTCCCTGAACCAATTCGAGATTGTTATAAATTCCAGGATAATTTCATGTGACTTTCCTGACAGAACGCCCAGATCTTCAAAGTAGTATTGGTCGAGGGGTGCTTTCCTAGTTCTACTTAGGGTTGGGCGTCGCGTGGAATGCGGTCTCTTCGGCGTTCGTGTCGCCATAGCTTCAGCAGCGGTCATCAGTGTCTGGTCGCATTCTTTTTTGGTGGACGGTCAGGTGGTTGTGGCCGGTAATAATCCCCGTGAAGGGCGCTATGTTCGTTCTGCTAAGCGCTAAAATTTGTTTGGTTTTTGCTTCTTCGTGTTTTGTCCAGAGTTATATCTCTCATTAGCTAGTCTCACGAAGGCTTGTTCTATATTAGATTTAACAAGAGCTTGGGGCGTTAGAACAGAGTTAACGACCATTGTCAGCTCCTTTCTTGCTAAATCGTCCTCCAGTTTGTTCCCTTGAATACCGCTGTGGTTTGCAATGAGTGCTATGAGTTCTTCACGGCATCGTTTCACAAGTTTGGACATAACAACTGTAGATGAGATGGCCTTCATGGTCCCTCGACTGTCGATATACATTCATTTGTGTATACATATATATCGATCATCTTTCTAGAGTGCAGTTTCCTGGATAGTTCTCGTGCCTCTTCTGTGATTGGTAATACATCCACTTGGAACACATTACAGTGGTTTGGAAGACTGAGTGAGTGAATAATCTCGGTTTCATTGGTTTATATGTCAGAGTTTCTAATCCTTCATCAGTTTTTTATCCGTCCATCCGTGAAAATTGAGATATTGCACAAGTTAATGGCTCTACCGTTTATTTAGTCCTACTTTGAGAAAATGATGGTACATAGTCGTTCTAGGTACTCAAGTGTGCCCATTTCGCTGCAATAGTGCCAGAGCCTGTGTCGCCTTCTTTTCAAAAGTTGATTGCTTCAAGTGTAGGGCACTCATTGCAGCTGTTTCCTGTATGCTCAAGTTTAAAGGGCTTCAGTCGGCGTTGTTCTGTCTCTATGCATGCTACTTTTTGGATCCTGGTTAGTTCCCTGATGTACGTAGCCTTATTCGCTCCGGGCCACGAAAAGGGTAGGGTGAGTGGCCCACATAGGTTTGATGGCTGTGTATGTACATCTAGTGGATAATAGCGGGCTTGGAGCCCCATTTTTACTAAAAATTTTGCTGCATGTGTAGAAGGCTATAGATTCCTTTCGTATCCTTTCTGACGTGTTCTCTTTAAAAGTTAGCTTACGGTCAAGTATACAGCCCAAGTATGTACCTCGTCTTATCTGAGATTTGGAGGGTTGTACCGATCTGCAGAGGACCACCTTTGTTTTCATAATTTTTCGCCAATTTCTGTAGGGCATTGAGGATGGATTGAAGTAATTCAGTGATGATAGGTACGAACCTGCCTGTCGCCAATATTACAACATCATCCGCATATGTGACAGCTTTGACCCCACTTTGTTTTAATTTCTTTAAAATTTCGTTCGCGACTAGTATCTATAGTAGAGTGGATAGGACTCCACCTTGCGAGGTGAGTCTAGAAGCCAGTGCCATGCACAAGGTAGTCTCTCAGTTCTGTGCCTCCAGTCTTAGATTACTGTCTCCATTTTTTTTGTCCAGTGCTAGTCGTATAGATTCCGATTTTACATTGTTGAAGGCTCCTTCTCTATCTAGGAAGGCCGCAGCATGAATTCTTTGTAGTGAAGTTATCTTTCGATATTTATTACCACCTCATGGAGGGCAGACTATTGGCAATAATAGGTATAGTTCTGATACTACGGCTATAGATAGCCAAGTATTTCGTCATGAAATACTCACCATTTGGGACAAAAAATATATTTTAAATGTTGGCAATGTTTTTTTTACATAATATCATGGAATATGTGATGATGGATATGTTAAGAGCGGTGTAGCTTTCATACCCACATGTGTGTACATATCGAAACTTTATTCAGCCTGTTATCGCCTCAGGGAATATTAATCCACATCTGTCATATTGAATATGTTGAACTTCAAAGGAGAGGATAATATTTATGTTCTTCCGCATCAAAGCCAACGTTTTAATAACAAAAAAATAAAAATATATACAAACATGTATTATATACATATGTTAATGTCATTCTTAAAAGAAATACTAACAACCTGTTGAGAGGAGAAACGTGCGCCATTTGTGTACACATGCAAATCGAAATATACCCCAATGCAACAATCTATAACTCATCAAACGGAAGATAAATATTTGCCCTGATTGTGGCAGAGATACCAATCCATCCCTTCCTTGCGGTGGATAAACACATTTGCATACGTACAAGCCTCATACACAAGCAGATATCGATTATCCAGCAACAAGCCAACTCACGAGATTGAATGGGAATCGCACTGGTACACAGGATTTCATAATCGATTCCTAGCCACTCGGGTAATTCAATACCCTACGGCGCGGCGTACTTCTGTGTGGTTTTTGGTCAACTGAGCTGAATTTGTGTGTTTCGGCCAACAGCCGTTCATATTACTGTCACAGCATGCCACCAGTTTACGCTTGCAGGTGCTAAACGAAGGAGAAACCAGTGTGACGCACCCAAGTGCGAGCCCAAGCCGAATGGCATTCACGACGACGACAGTCCAACTAGAGAGGCTTAGTGCGCAGTCATCCAAACAGAAATTTCATTATACCCATGCTCCGCATATGTCAAACAGCCTTAACCAGTTCTTAGCGCGGTATAACATTGATCTTGGGCTGGTAATTGTAGCCGTAGAAGTAGCACGTACAGCCACAATGGATCATTTTCAAGGTCGTTCCCAGGAATCACATCACCACCGATGATGTGGTGGAGGCTCCATTAAAGGCCCGACAACCTTTGCAATGACTGCAAAGTGCAAAGTGGTGCAATAGGCGTGGTGTACATGGTGTACCGTTGTCATGATTGAAATTGATATCGATATGGTCGTAATGATTGATGGGATTACCTACTGGGATGGGAACTGCTTTGTTTTGCATCTCTCCTGCAAGACGTGTATGGTAGGGTAAGGTCTTTGTGAATCAATTGATGGTAATTGGTCTGATTAATATGTATCTGCTGGAGTGTCTGCTGGAGAAGAAGAAAAATGTAATTTCTATGCGGCGGAATGTGTTGGACACGATAAATATAATTTTAATTACTGCGCGAATGTTAATATAAATAAATTGCTGACGGATGCTGATGGAGTATTAATTAATGCGGGTACAGTTGTTCCAAAGGAAATGAATCATTTTTAATTGGTCTCGTTAATTGAGGAGTTGTTACAGAAGGAGGGATAGTATCTCCTTATACATAGATATTATGTGGTTGTACCTCATCTTGGCGGTTGCATAATACTGTTGTGACTACTAATTGGAGATACCACGAGATTTATACATGTACTTGTATTCACAGCTGGTTGGTAATCAAAGGCCTTGAATTAGAATTGATTCTGTTAGGTGGCTATCTTGTTGGGAACTAACCAGGCAACGTGAATGCTAAATCGACTGCAATGGTGAATCATTTTCTTATTATATTATGTCCATTTCTGGACGAAGATAGAATTCTTGAATGTAAAGACTCTTATTAGCTTCGGGAAAGAGGATTCACGAAACTTTAGATTCTTTTAATTTGAACAGGAATCTGTGTGTCACATTCCGACATCTTCATACTAATCACATGATGGACAGAATTGTTTCAGTAGGATTTAGAATCAGAAAGAACATAACTATGTACCTAGTTCGGTGGCGTATACGTACTATTTTTTTTCAAAGATTTTTGGGGAATGTGTTTACATGCGAAAAAGAAGAGCTTAAAAGCCTTATCTCTTGGCAGCCTTACGAAGGTAGTATTAAGACAGACAACTCTTAGCCGAGACTACGTTGGGTCACTATAATACAGTCCCAACAGAATACGGAGGATTATCAGGAGCTACGAATTCAAGCTAATCAACTTTGTGGTCTGTGGGACAAATTCTTGTTATCATCTCTTGTCGACATCTTAATATTCACAAGAGGACACGGAGGCCTCCTGATCAATTAAATGTCAACCAGATTGATCACATCGCGACCGACGGCCTTTCCGTCAAGGAAGGACTAGATAAACAATAAGGCTATCAACCCGAAGAATATCTCGATTTTCACGGACGCGACGGGTCAAAAACTGTTGAAAGAGTAGGCTTTGGCTTATACTGATCTAAATCCGAGTTTACTCGCTCACTCAAAGTTCCAAACCACGGTAGTATGTCCCAAGAGAAAATATTATGAATCGCAGAGACGGTACGAGAACTATTCAGGAAATTGCTTTTCAGGAAGCATCGGCAGTCAAGTTGCAATGAAGGGCATCTCGTAAAACATTGCTGAAAAAAGCTCAGTACTCCCACAGCAAATCACTAGGTTACACTTCTTTGGGTTACAGGACACTATGGTATTCAAGCAAACGAACTGGCTGACAATTTAACAAGAAAGGGTCCGAACAGGAGCTGACACTTGTTTAATTTAATATAGAACAAGGCTTCGTGAGACTAGCTAATGAGAGATGGGGCGCACTATTATCCTATCGTGTCTCCAGAAAACCCTGGCCAAATACGACTTTGCCAAAACCAAGCAAATTCTAGCGCTTAATAGACCCAACTTAGCGCTCTTATGCGAATGCCCAAGCCTATGCAGAAGAACTACTTTGAAGAACTGCGCGACCTGTCAGGAAAGGCACCACTAACTATACTGAAATGTATAATAATCTCGGATTGGTTCAGGGGGGCCACTTAGATATCCCAAAGCTGCAGACCAACTTTTGTCTTCTTGTTAGGTTAATCCACGTCAGAGGTTTTACAATGAGTCTATTGGTGATCCAAGTGCTAACTGCATATCCACCCACCCCTTTTACCTACCTACGGATGATAGTGTTGCATCTGGGGACTATACAATGGCTAAGATGACCACAACTCCGCTGACTGGTAGAGTGACGCATTCTATCTAGACGTAGATAGCCAACACTACCGCCCATCGGACCTGGATAAGGGTAAGATACCGAAATCCCAACTGAAATCCAATAAATCTGCTGGTGATGATGGCCTGTATGGCGAGTTATTCAAAGCAGCGAGGGATTACTTGGTAAGGAGGGAGCACCAAAGCATGCATAATATAATCAGAGAAATGCTTGCCCACATGCCTGATGAATGGAACCTGAGCATTGTTTGCCCCAAGGAGACACTCTAATCTGCGCCAACTATAGAGGAAAAGCCTGCTCAGCGTCTTTTTTTTGTGTAGACTATTGCCCATATGATTGACACTGCGACCTAAAAAGACCTATTGTATAGAT
Source organism: Xylota sylvarum (assembly GCA_905220385.1). NCBI lineage: Eukaryota > Metazoa > Arthropoda > Insecta > Diptera > Syrphidae > Xylota > Xylota sylvarum. The sequence goes on along the minus strand of LR999958.1, from coordinate 61,533,893 downwards.
CTACCTTGCCGGCGTAGTTGAGCTTTTTTATTGCCTTTCCTCTACTATAAGCAGCCGAGTTAGAACGACCCAGTGGTTGGTTGAAGAGGCTGGTCGTCTAGCCTGCTTAGCGGGAATTCTTTCGAAACCGCGACCGGGACTAACATGCCCAGTGACAATGTTAGTCTAAGAAGCGGATAGTGGATCCTGCAAAGCAGACATATTTCCGATTACAGGTTGAGGTCCGACTTCTCCTTTATCAGAGGAACCGCCACAAGACGCTAAAACCTTGTCGGTGCTCCTAAAGATCAGCTCAACCTGCCCAAAGTGGTAGCTAATTTTACCTTTACAAGTGTTGAGCCATTTCATAGAGGCGTCATCTATCGCAAACACGAAGTGGATGAGCGTACCTTCTTTATCCCTCTGTATAGGTATAACTTTTCATGAATTAGCCAGCAAGTCAACATTTTGTGCAGAAATTGTGGTAAAAATCTTCTCTGAGGGGAGATCCAGACTCTGTGGAAAGAACTCATGGACGATGTCTGTCTTGAGGAAAGATCCCTCTTCCATCAGCGTCACGCTCAGTTAACTCATGACTCTGATCCTCTTGAAGTTTGAGCGCATCCACCAAGCAGTAGCAGTGTCTGAGCAGACGAAAACTAGGCATCCCGATTTGAAATGCGAGCCGGAAATATGCGGTCAGATGCCGCTATTGCTCAATTCAATCGAGATGTCTATGACCTCCTCTTGAAAAAGTGCCATTTGCTCAGTTAAGTCTACAAGTCGGTCGGGACAACACCTAACTTGACAGCATTAGACACTTGGCTAAAAGTGGGTACATCAGGTGTAATCTGCCTTGACCTTCTTGGCAGCCGATAGTAGTGGCGACTCATCCTCAGATCTAACACTCTTGGCTGAATGGAAAAAACGGAAGGGGCGGCTCTGGCCGAAGCCAGAGCGCTTTTTCCACTTTTGCGTGGAAACGTCAGAATCATACGTGGCTGATTCTACATCCTCGACTCTGACATCATCAGGAGATTCAGATAGGATCTGTATGGCAACGCCTTCTGAAGTTTCAGGAGAGTTCGGCTGCTCAACAGTAGACCGAGAAATTGTGCCCAGTATGGAGTTGGCCGTCAAGAGCTCTACAGCATCTTGGGATACAACGGGTTGCTCAACAACAGAACCCGAGAATGATGCGATTTAAGATGCATCACTCATTGTTTTTTTGAGTTTTTATTAAAAATGTTGGAGTCTCCGGGAAAGGAGATCACCCATATGGCATGGGAAGCCTAGATCGAAACCGAAAGTCGCTTATATATTTGGATATTTGGAGCCCACATACAAGTGACGCTGTTCCACCTTGGATTAGAGATATGGCAATGAGGTTTTCTTCTCACGTTGCTCACTTTAGCCGTCTCTCATGCTGTTTGTGTAACCGGTCATTCGAGACAACCTGAGAGGACAACAACTAGTAGCAAGTTTCCCGATGGGTGGGTGACAGTTAGAGCATGAGAGCCGTTGCCCGACGGCCACAACGAGGAGGCAGTGAGTCTTCTTGAAGCGTTTGCACGTAGGGATCGTGCACCTGGCGAAATACTCAACGTTGCTTAAGATCCTTTGTCAAGAACTTGATTGGTCTCTGTTAGTGTGGTCTTAGAAAACTTCACTAAAAAAATACAAATTTTTGGCCCGATAAGTTCATCGGACCAAAGGTGGGGCCGTGAAAGAAATTTTAGATGTTGCCTAGAGATTGAATCTAGAACCCCTCGCTCCGTAGTCCAACGCATTTGGATTCACCCCATTCTTCACTTATGCATCAATATTATGGTACGAAAAGTTTGAACAAGTCCATGCTCACAATACCATTCAAAAGGTGGTAAGATTTGACTGTGTAGGCATCATGGGTACGACGCATACATGTCCGACAAGGGAGCCAGAAGTGCTTCTGGATTTACCACCTCTAGATATAAAATTTATTAAGACTAAAGCTTCATCTGACATGTAACTTCAACCGGGGGATCAGAAGATCCTAAACAACATTCAGCTCCACTCCGCACCAGAAATATGTGTAACGAACTACCCCTTCAAACTGATTATTCCCAATCACACCTATTCGACCCTAACTTCAAACAATTGGTCCCGCTGTCATCTTTCTATTAGAGATTTATGCAATCTAACTGTGTATTAAAAAAATTCTTCCAGATAACCAAGTGGCTCTAAAAGTTGTTAAATCGTATGGCTTTCAACCTAGTGCACACAGCCAACTCTCACTAATTTGTGTCCCTGAACGTTGTTCTAGACGTACTGCAAGATATCCCTTCGCTTGATACCTTTTGTTCGGAAGAGGTCGTGGTTTTGGTGTTGTCTTCGGTCGACTTCAGTTCCTTGATGGTTGTCCACAATCGTTTGCCCTGCCTCTGCTTGGTCACCACTCAGTCATCATCCGTAATATGCCGGTTGAGGATATCCAAGGCTGCTTTTTCCACCACCTTTTTACTTGCACCTATACCTATAGGGCAAGTATTGGTTTCGTGAAAAATTTCGAACTCGAGATTTTAATCAAACTTGACATTACTATGATGGAGAAGTCCAAAAAAGTGGGTCCGCCAATTCCGTCTGTCTGTCTGTCTGTCTGTCTGTCTGTCTGTCTGTCTGTCTGTCTTTCTGTCTGTCTGTCTTTCTGTCTGTCTGTCTGTCTGTCTGTATATTCGACTGCAGCCCAAACGGCTAGACGGATTTGCTTCAAACTTCATATCTGGGGTCTGTGGGATGATCCCTAGAGGCGAAATTGGAATTTTCATTCTAACCTCAAAATTAAGGGTAGTTTACTTAAGGCCGATTTCACTAAAAATGGATTTTCTCGAAAACGGCTCTAACGATTTTGATCAAATTTCATATGTGAGTTAGTTTGGGCATTTGCTATTAGATGGCATACCACGTTTTGCGCGAAAAATGCGTATAACGGTAATTTTACAAATTGACTGTTTCTCGTCTATTTCTACAGCGAGTGGGCTTAAAATCAATATCTGAGGTGGATATGCTAAATGCAAAATTATAATATACCAAGTTTTGGAACTGCCACGCCTACTTTTAAAAAATTTTACTTTTTCAAAAATTTTACTAGAAATCGAAAAAAATTGTTAAAACATAATTCATAGGCTTTGAAAATCTCTTTAATTTACCTTAACGTCATATATAGCCACGCCCACTTTTTGATGGCATTTTTACAAAAAAAACTTGAATTTCAGTGCTTATACGATTATAAACTAATAGCATTAAGGTGCAAGTACGTACCCCAGTCGTACACTTTATTTTCTCTCGCCGGCTGGTTGTCGATTCATCGTGTGAGAACAATACAATAGAATTGTGCTACTTGTACTATTTATGTATATATGTACCAAAATACAAAACATTCCTTTCTATCTTTAAATACTTCTAAACATAGTACTCGTATATCCCCAAAAAATTTAAGCACATCGTTTATTTATTGCCGTCTCTCCACGGTTGCTTAACTTGTCTATAACTTTAAACTCAAAGTAATTTAATAGGTCAGCAGCTCTAACCACTTGAGTGTCAAATCCTTCCCCAATGAGGTCACAGATCATTAGTCTCCGCCCCGAGTGAACTCCTTTGATTTTCCTTCGTCTGTCTTGAACTTTGAGATAAGATTAACTATCTTCAATGTTTAATGGTTGCGGTTAGTCTTTCCACGTCCGAAAGTTATCACTATGGTTGGTCAATGGCAAGGGTTGTGCCACTCGGATAGTTTGGGATTAAAAATGAAGAATCTACCCCAAATAAATGCAAATCAATCAATATCCTTTTTTTTTTCTGTCAACTTGTTTGTTAATATCATTTGCATTTCATTAAAGTTTCACTTTCGCTGCGGGTATCCTTTTGGGTAAATGTATCGCAAATGTTAATATAAACTCACAGTAAGACATACACCAGCTGTATTTACTCATCCATTTAAATAATCCAACGAAAGTCCACTACCAGAGTACATCTCCAGTAGGTACTCGTACTTTAGTCCTCTTTCAATAGCGCAGAAAGCGCTTTGCTTTTCTAACTAATTGACTTCGTGCTTTTTCTATTAACTTATTCAATTTGTTGTACAATGTTCCTTGACTAAGGTCAAAATTGATTTACCATTCCTTCCTCGCGTGCGTCTTTACACTCTCTTTGTCATTTTATCAAAGGTCAATAGTCATATTTCTTTTTGGCCAAATTTAAATTGTCCCCTTAATGGAATACGGTATCTTCCTTTTGATTGTGCCCACTTGCCAACACCACTCTCGATGATGCTTCTGCCGTATTAATGTTGTTAAAAGTCCTCGAGCACTTTATACATCAGATAAAGTATCAATTCTTTGAAGTGACACTTTTGCGAGAGATGTGTCCCTCATTTGGAGTTGCTTTGCTCGTCACTTTGGCAGAAGGCGACATAGGCAGGCAATATGTTATGCCCTACCGATTTTTAGGGGGGCGACTCGGTGTTGCTGCGGGACCTACATTTATAATGGAATTTCGTATTACTGTTTCGAAAGTGTGCTTAGTATAATGGTATTGGAACGGTTTGCATTATTTAATATTCCACATGGTGTAGTGTGCAAAAGCCCCTGTGAATAGTCTTTAATAGAGATTCGCTTTTAAGTAGCTTTAAGTGTTCGTATTGGGCAAATGGAGACATACTTGTAACCCTAAGGATATAAAGTGGGCCAACGGCACTATCAACAACAATATAATGGGTGGGTTGATGTTTAAAGGTGTAACTCCTTAGACAGCGAAGAAGTGATGACAGCTTCCGCCAACACTTCGGTGTTGAGTTGTTGAAGTGTAAATTTAGGGATAAGGCTTTATGTCCATTGTTATTGAAGGTGGAAAGGATTTTACGTTGAATGGTGTATACGTGTATTATAGTCGCAGGTTTATGATTTAACCTTTAACGGCTGCTAAGGGTGACTCACCCTTTTACTAGATTGGGTAAATAGATAGCATGGTTTATTTCGCAATGGAGTTATCATACTGGCATGTCTATGAACTCCCCGAATGTAACTCCCTCAGGTAAGTACATAAGATAGATGATGTGTTGGATATCATTACTTAGGATGTAGTCGTATTGAACGAAATCATTAAAGCTGTTACCGAGTAAATCAATCTATTTCAAGGATTGGTTCAAGTACAGGAACATTGTAGGAACATCTCTACTTTATAGATCCCCTGATCTCCCCAATAATATTCATGGGCTAGATAATATTGTAGTGGAATTAACTGGCACCCTACAAATGGCTCTTCAACCGGGCCAAACGGTCTCATTACTCTCAATCGTAGACAATGTATAAAGATGCCATCAAAACTTATACAACCAACCTAAGGAAGTCTCCAACGTAAATCTTGAAGATTATTTTGTGGAAAAATAGATCTCAGAGGCACCAAATCTCAGAAACGTTGTGACATTCTTTCCTACGTCCCATAATCATCTGAAAGGAACTTATGATTCCGACACCACTTCTAGTATCAAATCCATTGAACTTTTAATGGATTCTCACTTGTCTAGCTGCTGCAATGACATGTGCATTCTATAGAAATACGTGCAGTATCTGTTCCTTTCACCTCAATGAATGTTATTACCAAGAGCTTCATTCTTTGGGCAATACCTAGCTCCATCGGCAGAACCAGATGGTATAATTCGCAATGAAATTCAATACAAATATGGATCGTATCCTCCTCAGGCTGTTTTTAATCTTCAGAAGTTGACTGAATTTGGTTAATATTCCAAAATCTTGGACGGAGATCAACGTTGTTTGTATACCGAAGGCAAATAAAACCTCGTATGTTAATCCTAAAGATGTCAGACCCATACGTCTATCATCATTTCTTGTGCAAACTCTGGAGAAAATGATGGATGCCCATATTCGTTGCAGTATTAAGCCAAACCCGCTGTCAGGCTCCCAGTATGCATATAACAAAGGGAAATCGGCACAACATTGCAAAATCAGCACTTCTCGACATTGTAAGCGCTATTACTCTAAGCCCCCTAAATGGACTAAGGGATGTGGGCTTAGTCTCAAGTCTCAACACTAAAAAAACAGAATTTGTCCTCTTCACATTAGAAAATTCCGCCATTTTGACCTTCCAAAACTATGTGCCACTAACTTGACACATGCTAACAAAGCAAAATATTTGGGTCCCATACTTGATAAGAAACCTCTGGAATATATACACATATGGGAAAATATCTGGAAACCCAATATTCTAGAACGTATAAAAGAAGCCACTAGATCCCTATACTGCTGTAAGAAAGCAATAAGAAATTACACCGTGATCGTCTCGTGGAAGGGTTTGGAGAAAGCCCGTCACCTAACTTATAGTAGCCGGCTACAAAGGTTGTCTTGCCTATGCATCCTTGGAGCACTATAAACCACCCCAAGAGAGGCTCTGGATATGTTGTTGCCACCTTTAGATATCTATACTACACAAGTTACGGCTTGTACAGCCACTCGTCTCAAAGGTTTATCTTTGTGGTCTAGTCTAAGTGCGGGACACTTCTCTATTATTAATGATCTTGAATTCCTTCCGGAAGATACCGACTACGTACTTCCACATCTTCTGCTCGACAAGAAGTTTGAAATACGTTTCACATCAAGATTTAATTGGAAGGAGGACCTTTGACTTGAAAACATGGGATCCATTTGGACGGATCAAAAACAGAATCGGGAGTAGGAGGACTAGGTGTCTTTTCCAGCGATTGAGACATAAGCATCTGTTTCCGCTTTCCTAACCACTGTTGTATCTTTCAAGCGGAGATCATGGAGATTAAAGAGGCATTCTCATGGCAGAAGTATCATTTTTGCGGACAGTCAAGCCCCGATTAAATCTCTGTAATCATTCACGTTTTAAATTCACGTTTAAATTTCACCTAAATTGTCGTCTGTCTCTTAACGAAATGGTGGAACAATTTGCTTGGTACGAGCTCTATTTTTCTATTTTTCTTTTTTTCCATTCAATCGTCTAGCCGTTACATATCCTTGCTTTGGGCCAAAAAGGGTCTGCCTTTGTAGACTACACAATATTTCTCAGGAGTACTCTAAGTATTACTTTGCCTTCGACTTTAAATTATATACGCATTAGGACGCGTAGGTATGCTTAATGAGCTCTGCAAATGTTCTTTATATTATAGCCTTGAATCGATTATATTCTCGCCAAGTACTTAATAGCCGAAACTATATATTTTATAGTCGTATTGATTGCCCAGCGATTCTTGCATCGGTCTCATTTAATACCACTCCGCATAGCCTTAGGTCTATTCCCCTCTATGCTTCGTTTGGCTAACAATATGGAAAACTCATATGCACACGAATCTATACTCCAAAGATATAGATCAATGGATCACGACAGAACAACTCACTATGTCATACCTTACATAGACTTTCATAAGAAATACTCCATTATGTTCCCGACAGACTCCAACGCATTGACCAGTGCACAGGACTTCCATCTCTATACTGACGGATCAATAATGGACATAGGAACCGGTGCTGGAGGTTTATATGACTCACTCAATATCTATAATTCATACAAACTCCCAGATGACTGTAACATCTTCCAAGCCGAAGTCTTCGCCATTGAAAAAGCAACAAAGACTATTAACACAAGGACCCTAAACCCATCTAGGGTCCCAATATTCGTGGGCAGTCAATCCGCACTCAAGGCACTTGACAGTGCGATGTTCAGATCAAAAGCAGTCTCCGCATGCCGACTAACTAAAAACAGAATATGTAACCCCCATGTAGTCACTCTGTTCTGGGTCTCTGGACATAGTATAATATAAGGGAATGAAACAGTGCTTGTACGGGAAAGGTCAGCATTAAATGAAGAATTTACCTAGACCAGATTACTGCAGGAACTGTCATGATATAGAAGAAACTGAAACTATCAAACACCTACTATGTTACTGTCCCAACCTCCAAACTCGCCTCTTCTGCTACGTGGAAAACAGATTTTTCGGAGAACTGGAGGATATGATATATGATAATCTCTCGGGACCATGATACATTTCATCAAGAGCACAGGTTGATTTGACTCAAGACCAACCGAAATGCAACCAAATTAGATACGGTACCACAATCAAAGGGAATCACAATGGACCAATAGGCCCCCATGCAAGCACTCTCCATAGTCTGATGCTGATTCAATCGTATTCCGTTTTATGTTCGCCCATTTCCAGCCGCCATACGGATTTTAACCAAGTTTTGACGATTCATATACTTTCGTTGAATATCTGCACTAATTCGATGGTTCTTCATATACATAGTTAATCGATTTTGGATAGTTTATATAGTCTAGCCCTGGCGACCTCTTGTCTTTGAACCAAATAGAAGCCTCTGGAAGTTTATGAGTGATAACTGAGTGTGTTGTCCCTCTGTGGGCTCCCAGAAGTGTGTGGTTTCTGCTGGAAAAATTAAATTAAAATAGGACAATTGTAGCGTAGTGTCCAGAAAATTTGACTTATGAAATGTCCAATTTTAAGAAGTACCGTTATTCATATTTTTACCAAAAAAACGTGATGAGCCATCTGTTATCATACATATATCCAAACTAACCCAAATAAGAAATTTGATCATAATCTTTAGAGCCGTTTTCGAAAAAATCCATCTTTACTGAAATCGGTCTAAGATAAAGCATACTTTATTTTAAGGTTAGAATGTAAATTCCACTTTCGCTTCGAATCAATCCCAAATATAAAGTTTGAAGCAAAACTGTCCAGCAGGCTGTCAAGCATACAGACAGACATAACAAATTTGCGGACCCACTTTTTTGAATTTCTTCATATGTACGTAAGTTAAAAAAATTTGAGGACCCATGTCAAGTTCGAAATTTTTCAGGAAACTAATACGTGCCTTATAAAGTGTTATGCAAATGTTGTGAGTTCTGCGTATGTTTTTACATAAGAAGGAAAATAATTGTTTTAATTTTTGCATGTAAACGCACATTAAAGATTTTTGTTCTATTAATTAAGATGAAAAGAATTTTTAAAAATAAAAAAACACAAGAGTGATTTCCCTTTGACAAAGTTAATCATGGTATTCTTTGCTGGAAACTAAAACACTTGTTCCGTTTCAGCGATAGTAGTATAAGGCTGTTGAGAGACTTTTTGTCCAATTGTTTTCAAAGAGTAGTTGTTGGCGCAAAATATTCCACACTTAAACCTGTCAAACAAGGTGTACCTCAAGGGTCACGACCTTCCTTCGGTATGTCTTCACTCCACAATCCATTTATATGCTTGAAAACATTACAGAACTTGTTAGACTTCTTAATGTGGAGTTGTCAGCAATAACAATTGGGCAGTGAGTAATGGACTTGTCTCAAACCCCTCTAAATCTATGGTTATCACCATATCTAAAACATCTTTTGACCTCAACCTAGTGCCTGACATATGGTTGTCAAGCTCCAAAATTAAAGTGGTTGAGTATGCTAATAGCCTTGGATTTGTCTTGAATTGTTGCCTATCATGTTACAACCATGTTAACCTTGTTATTGGTCGCGTCTATGGATGTCTGCGTAAGTTTTGGCTTACTGCTAGTTTTACCCCCAAAAAAACTCGGCAAAGACTTATACGTACACTTATTATGCCTATTATAAGTTATACAGAAGTAGTCTACGGCAATCCTGACTCTCTATCGCAGCGTAAACTCCAGATAGCATTTAATGACGCCATAAGGTATATTCATGGGCTTCGAAGGTATGACAGAATATCAGTCTACTCCCGCGATTTTCGTGAATGCACACTGACTCAATTCGTAAATGCAAGGAATTGCAATGGGAATGTTATAAAAACCCAAAATGTCTACAAAATGTATACGCTAAATTAAAATTTTCTCGTTCTCGTAGAATATTAAACATCGACATTCCTTTTTTTCGCTATCTGAATTCCTCCCGATTTTTTTTCATTCACGCAATTAAGCTATGGAACTCACTGCCTTCAAATATTAAAAGGATATCAACAAATGAAAGTTTCAAAGCAGCAATTTTTACTCATTTTTCTATGCAGCAATAAAAAAAATATATTTATATATATATATTTCCTCCGTTTCCCCTTTCCTTTCCACTTACGATTATGTATCTTGTATTTTTTATCATAATTATACCTTTAGTACTAAAAGAGACTTAAGTTTCATTGTATAGCCCGCAACTTATATTATATTAAATAAATTTAAATTTAAATTGAAAGTTATTAGTTAACAAACATATTTGAGAAAAATCCGGAATGTTTTGCACAACACTGTCGGTATACATATCCAGGTGCAAGTATTATAAAAATGGTCTTCGTATGTATTAAATAATAATAAGCCTCTTCTGTATTCATGGAAACACAAAATTTTTCTGTTTTACCCTTGAGTAAACCATTTTTAAGGAAAAACCCAAGACTTCACGTTTTTTTTCACACAAAACCTATGCAGGTACATAGGTATCAGAGCACAATAAGAAAATAAAGTATGCCTACACACGAGGCGACAATTAAAACTCGATTTGAATCGAAAGTTGTTCAAATTCATACAACCGTTATGATCTGCGGGTAGTTTATCGACCACAATTCGCTGCCTACAATTAGGCAGAAACAAATTGTGTGGAGCACCGTTATGGGGGTTAAATTGCTCATATACTAACCGATATTGTTTGAATTAGTCTTTTGATTTCAATTCAGGAAGTGAGGATACATTTAATTTGTAAATTAGATATTATAGTCAGTCCTAGGTAGTTGTACTGTTTATTAGAAACCATTTAATACCCGTAGAGTTGAATTTTGATTTTTTAATAAAAAGTTTAAAATGTTTAAGAAGAAGATCGATAAGGTAGAATATCGGTACACATCCTGGCAGACAAAGGCACCTAAGGTTTACCAATCGCTACTTGCAAATAAAAATTTAAGCAGGTTTTAAAAAAAATTTGTCAAAGCTGGATTTGAAACGCTCTAAGAACTTGATCTCTCTCATATCTCTCTCTATGATCTCTCGCATATCGGCACTACAATAGATGTCATCACTGGACACTGTCTAATAGGCAAGAATGCTACAAGGCTGGGACTTTTTGCGAAAGACTTTTGCAGAAGCTGATGATGAAGTAGAAGAAAATATTCCTTACCTTTGTCCTTTTTTCGGGATTCTGTCTGACTCCCCAATGCAACGTTCCAAAGATATTATTTCTTCTTTCAATCAATCAATAGAACCGTAGACTGAAGATGGGGTCTTGTACCAGCATACTGTGCCACGTATGTATGTATGTAGGTATGCCTTTCTAATTCTGTCGCCTGCAGGACATTGATCAATTAAAATCATAGTCGAACAAAATTTCAGTAAGTTTTTAATGTCAAGGTAGGATTAGGACAATGTAAAGGGCTCAGGATTTGCGTCTGAACGTTGTTGTCGAAACGATTGAGTTAATGCAGCTACTTAGCAGCCTGACATGAATAATCTTTCAAAACATACTGTAGAAACCGACTTTTTATTAGGTGACATGAAAGAATTGAAAGGTAGTATACTATTTTTTAAAACTTTCAACTACATTTGAAATAAAAGAGCATATTAGTTACTGCGACCAAATGCTTTGATATAACACAAGACTATCTTTCACAAGGTATGAAAGTGCAGGAACCGCTCGGATAGATTAGTTAAACAAAAGTCAAATCTGTTACCAATTCTTCCCTAAGGACGAATAAGGAATAAGACCTACGTGGCACAAATTTCTCGACCTGAAGTTGGTTATTTCCTTTCAAACTACGTACCTACTTATACCAGAAAAAAGCAAATGATTTTATCCGTTAGAGCGTATGTATGTACTTAATAGAGAACTTGCACTAAAAATGCCTCGCGACCTATGTACATATTTCTAATGAAACAATTTTCCTCCAAACAAAGTCGGCTGTCCGAATTGTAAGAGGTTCTAGAACGCAACATGCTCAGTAATAAAATCCCTTGAAATCCCGTGTTGATATCAAACACTCCGAAAAAACACTATTTACAGGACTCAAACTTAGGACATAAAGACATAATCCAACAAACGACTTTAGATGACCCAAATTCAAAATATACAGATGAATCCTCATCGCATTATAGACGAGTAGAATCTCTTTCGAATAAAATTGACATTTGCAATAAGGAAGCCTTTAAGGCCTTAACAATTAGCCATGTGCGTTGATATCCCACAGGAATATAGTTCGGTTCACCTCACCTCAAGTGGGAAATCCTCATTACAGATTCCGATGCCAACAAGGGCTGATTAGGTGCTTAATTGACTCCAAAACGTGCAAGGCTTAAAGGCTAAAATAGTTTAGGATTACTGTCTGCATCAAGTTGCAGACACATTTAGACCAGCAGACATCCTGTGCGGAGCTTTCGACTTTGCTTACGCAGGAACTAATGAAACAAACCGGAACTTCTTATGAAGCAAAGATGGTCATGACGTTTCAGGACCATAGTTTGCTGAGGTGATTGAAAAAAGAGTTAGGTTAGGTTAGGTAAATGGGTGCCCGTGTTGACAAGAAATTGTCGACGGCTCACTTAGACTAGCAATGACTTCATTGTGCCGAACCTAATTTCAGTTTTCGACGGCTGAACAAAACCACCCGAATATGTGTATGAATCTCAGGTGTTTATTTAGCTCAACGTTTCTTAAATCGTCTAGTTTCACAAGGAAATAGCTTCCAATAGTGTATTTTCTTTTCATAGCTAGTGCTAGACAATAGGATAGCAAGTGGCGAATGGATTCTATTTCCTCTTCGTCCCTGCAGTTCCTCGTTATGGGCATCAGTAAGGCCCTGTGAGGAGCTTGGATGTGATCCTGCCCTATCTAGGTTAACCGCTTTATAGTTTTCCGGGATATTCATGTGGCGCGGTACACAGCAGAGAGTCGGTCACCTTATTGGTCATTGAGTCTTCTGATGCACATTTTTACGAACTTGGACCTTATCGATGCTAACTGTAATGCTTTAATGGCTGCTTGACTGTCACCATAGATACTGATTTATCTTACCAGAAATATTTCTCTCAATAATCATGTTCGCTGCTTGTTTTATTGCAGTGACTTGCTTGAAAAAGCTGCAATCATCTGTAAGTCTGAAGGTTTGTATTTCAAGACTCGCAGAAGACGCCATCACCAGTCCCTACATCTATTTGGGATCCATAGATATATCATGGTTAGACATAACCATAGGGTTTAGGCTTACCAAACTCCAGGTTCCGCCGTTTTAACTGCCGACCTGCAGGATTAAATATCCAGTGCTGCTGTTGAAGTTAATCTCACCTCTCCTCTTATCTCCAGATAGCCTTCCCGTTGAATCCTTGTCAGACTTTTAAAATGATATTTCTTCTCGAGCGGCTTCCACCAAACAGTCAAACCAGGCTAAAATGGTTCTTATCACAGCACTGTATATCTAGTATACCACGTTAGGTTGGAATCTCCATGTTTTCCCTAACGCTGGACTGGATGCGTATAATGCCACGTAAGTCTTCTTGACTCGATTGTCTTTGTTTTCTTTCTACCATAGTTGGAAATCCAATATTACGCCGAGGTATTTTGTAGTTTTCTGAGGTATTAAGTCAACTCCGTTCATACGTGAGTATTGACCTTTTCCTTGTAAAAACCACAGCCTCGGTTTTTGGTCGGCTTACTTCCAGACAAGAAAAGGTGTTTTGGGTTGTATGTCAATTTCACAAGGATCAGAAAATTTCGAAAATAATAAGCTACTGAACATAACTGAATGATATGCCTTTACGGGACTTCGATATTAAATACCTATATGAGCGCAATAACTGATGTTAGTTGACTAATAGTCAAGCTAGCTCAAGTAGTTGGGTGGTTGAAAACTAAAAAATTTACTTGTTGACGGGAAATTTTTTTTTTTTTTTTTTAAATAGTAGAAAGAAAAGTTCAAGCTATGGGGAATTGTTCTAGGCTGTTTGCTATGAAATAACCAACAAAGAGAAGAAGAAGTGAAAGAAGCCACGCCAGCGCTTATTATTTTCAACGGTCTAAATCGGGAGCTGTATGCGAGGGTAGCATAGACGTCTTACACAATGGTAAGGTATCAGGGGATTTAGAATTTCAAAGTGGAGTGCATACTATTAACGGTGTTGTTCTTGGAGGTCAACTGCGATGTGGTTCGTGCAGCATTGCCGGAAAGTAACAATGGAATGCGATGGACTATGACGTCTTACTCAAGCAGTTCGACTACTCTGACGATGTTTTCCTCCTTTCACATCACATAATGTACCTTCATGAGTACTATCATCCGCAAAGGAACGGATTGGATTACGAAAGAGGGAGAGAGAAGGTCGTTAATGAATATTTAAAACAGGGTCGGAGAGAGGACTGAACCCTGGGGTACTCCAGCGCTGCTTGAGAATGAGGTAGAAGTACATCTGTCCAATACAACTTGTATTGACCAATTACTTAAAAAGCTTGCAATCTATGATGAGAAGATGCTACCTATGCCGACACCATAAGATGCTCCTCAATTTATACCTCCTATACGTATATAAGAGAACAGGGCAGGTAAATTCCTTTGGACCCAGCAACCGAGACTTATTCACGTCTGGTTTACCTGGCAACTGTTAGAAGTACAAAAAATACAAAAATACCCACTGTATGTTTGATATACATAAAATGAAGTGCAAATCAATATCCAACCTCTATCTTGGACACCCTATCTTTTCGTTGGTTTTCCCTCACTTCTTTGTATTTGACTTCAGCACTAATTTGAAACTGCTATCTACTATTTGACCCTAATAGTACTTCGACATAAATACCAAAAGAAAATAACAACTAAAGATACATCCAATAATAATGACCTCTGTGCATACATTTCACATGAATTTAGTGGATCCAATTCAATTGATTACAAAGTCATGTACGAGCTCTAATTTACTCACTTTCATCCAATGTCAATGGCATTTACATCTCTATATCCTTTTGCTACTCGATAAAATCCATTACCAACACCAACCCAATCCGCCAGAGCAATTACAGTAGAACAATAAAGACAAAAGTAAAAACATCCAATAGAATTAAAATGTCAATTGGAATTTTATTCCCAACGTAAAAAGGTTCGTGAGCACACCTCGAACATATAATGGCTATAAAATGGGACAACATTGAAAATAGGCCGTTTATCCGCCTGCCTATTCGCAGGATAATTACTACCTCTCCTATTTCAACAGATAAGTGACAGAAGGGACCATGCGGCGCTCATAAAAAGATTATCTACATCGTACAATAATTGTCTTTATACGTCAATAATCGTTATCCGCATTGAAGGCACGAAGATCTAGGCGATATAAAAGGAAACACATGTTACGCATTGCTGGTATAGCAACAGCCTTTTTGCAAAGAATAGGCTGGTATAGGTGGATGAATTTACGAAATTTATGATTGAATTTTAAAATTATGTTACATTGCTGTTAAGCCCGTAACATATGAGGGTACAATTGAAAAATTGCCTCATAGATATATAGATACATATGTACATTTGTACATGCAAGGATATGAATTTTTTATGTGCATGAATATTAATGTAATATTTTAATATATCGCTCCTGTTCGTGTTTTATTTATGACGTCGTTAAAGAGCACGTGGACAATTTGGAATGACTTTTGCCCTAAGGTAGATGTATTGTATTTTTTATAGGTAAATCATTGAGCCTTGGAAAATTAATGCTTATACTCTATTATATCCATATACATACATACCTTATCTGTCATGTGGGTTATCCTCTAGAATGTATGACAGAACTGTTCAAGGAAATGATTTTTTAAGTTCTAGGAAAATATTGAAAAAAACATTTTTTTAAAAGGTTCGGATACATATTTGTAGGAGCACTTAAAACCATTTTATTGTCGTTTCCCTTCGGAGTTGTGATATGGGTTTCTATGGAAACTTCGTACGATAGAATAATAGAGAGTAACACGGTATTCATGATTGGTCCATTAGCATCCAATAAATATGATTTCAAAGAATTAATTTGAATGCATTAACTTTCAAGACTTACAGGTAGGAAGAAATGGATATATATAAATAGGTTTGATACTACGACTCGTGCGACTTCGATGTTGATGTGTTTTGGTGAGGAGAATCTAGAACCAAACTGTGGTGTTTGAAAAGAAGATTATTTCTTATATTGGGTATCCTGGAGATTGGATATAAGTACGAATACGAAGTACGAATTGTCTAGATGGAATCAACGGTGGCATCTACAGTTCCAGTCAGGCCGAACTATGTATCTATAGGTAGTGTCATCCCTATATGACCTGCATTTACATGTTCGAATCCAAGGTCTGTAGGGATCTTCAACACTGGGTGTTGTATGAGCAGCGCTCATATCCCCGAACTGGGTTACTTACTCCGGAAAATCTGACACCTGTCCTAGAGGTATAAAAGGAATTGGACCTCCAGGTTGGGGATTGTGCCTTGGGGTAACTTCCCTACCATGGAAAAAATATAATAGTTCTGAAAGACATACAAGTCTCGCATAATGATAACTCTACTGACGACCCTAGTAATCGCAACACGGATAACGACCTTCGTATCTGCAAGTGGAATGTTAGAACCCTTAACAGACCATGTGCAGCCGGAGGATTAGCAGAGGTTCTAGACTGCTATAAATCACACATCCCCGCCATCCAAGAAATGTGATTGCATAAGACGAGCAAAAAAAAAGAATGAAAAACTGTGACATCTATTACGGTGATTGTTATAGAGACCAGAAGCAGCGCTTATTCGCATGCGGATTTGTCATACGCGGTAGACTTATCGATACCATCTTTGCATCGATTCTAATGCCGCATATGACAGCATTTACAGAGACGAGCTATACAGAGCCATGTCTAGTTTTGGCATGTCTCGTTCGCCTGTGCAGGATGACTTTTCAACATCATACTTGAAAGGATTGTGCGAAACTCCCAAGCAAGCACCGGAGGCATAATCTTTCAAAAGTTTGAGCAACACTAGCTTACGCCGACGACATTGACATAATTGGTAGAACACAGCGGGCTGTCACCGCTGCATTGGCTAGTATTGGAACGGAGGCTGCCAAAATGACCAGAAAGGACACAAAACATCGATGAATTGCACAGAACGTCACAATCGACAGCTATAACTTTGAGGTAGTAATGGACTTTGTCTACCTCGGCTCTGCTATTAGCTCTGGCAACAACATCTTTGCGTTGACGAGCTTTGGAGAAGGAGATTCAACGACGAACTATACGAGCTACACAGCGACATCGACCTGTTCAGAAAAGTTTGCATTAGTCGTTTGAGATGGCTAGAACATGTAGAGCGACACCACTGCTCCAGCCCGTAGAGTCTTCGAATCAAACAAAAAGAAAGACCCCACCTTAGGCGGAGCCCACAAGTAGAAGGGAACCTGAACCTACTTGGAGTGCGCAACTGGAGGCAGTTAGCTAAGAACTGGGATATCTTGTTTGCCTGCGTGATCTCCTGTCGGCCAGTGACCCGTCGCTATCGCGTTTATTCTGGTAATATCTTTGCGCTTTCTGTTTATGAGAGCGGTTGTTTTAATCTTGTTATACCTTTCACATCTTTCTGGATATGATGCGGTTCGTCAACCTAGACCATTTAAAATTAGCCTTTTTAAGAAAGATTGAGGAGATTAATTGCTTCAAGCGAGGTGTGAACTAGTTCCGCAAGTGAGTAGTGGACGGCTAAGTCTTGCCTCTCCCGTTCACCAAGCGTGGTCGTTACCAACAACGTTGCTGTGACCTGGAATCCAGATCAGGTTTACCATAAATTCACCATCCAGCTAGTTCAGCTCCTTTCGGGATTCTAGTGTTTGGATGATTGGATGAATGATTACCGAAGCAATGATAGCAGCTTGGCCATTGGATAGCATCTGGAAATCTATAAGATTTACCATTCTCTACTTGTAGGGAATTATATGTCGAAAAACTTTGTGAAGTTCATTGTGGGGACGATGTAGTCTTTTGGCGTCGATACGAGTTCTCCTGGTATAAAATCCAGGATAATACTGTGTCCATAAGGCTTCACAGTGCAGCACTTGGACCGTACTACAGCTCTATACATCCACAAAGTCAATTTTTCGTGCTGGTCCCATCTTTTGCCGAAGGTTCTGTTGCAGGTAAAGAAGGTTATGTATGCTTTCGGTTCTCGCTGGTCTATGATTAATTTCATGAATTCAGGTATTTTGGAGATGAAAAGTCTTATTTGGGTTGACTTTTTGGCCAAGGCCTTGACTTTACTCAGATAACATTCCAGGATCGCACTTATCATGGACGGAAATAGTCCCGACACTAATATCATAATGTCTTCCACATACCCGACTAATTTAATTCTTTCTCTGTCTAAACATAAAAGAATTTTATTCATGACTATCAGTTATAGAAAAGGTTAACACCGCCTTGTGGTGTTCCTCCGCTGGCGAATTTGGTTGTGGTACTGTTTCCTAGAGATGCCTGAATAATTCCAGTGGACTATACAGCGACTTAGATTGTTTTCCATAACCAGTTCAGTGAGGGACTCCAGAATTGCTTCAGTGTATAAATTATTAAAAGCTCCTTCTATGTCTAGAAAGGTAGCTAAAGTGTATTAAATACTTTTAGTGTACGGATTTTACTATTGTTTGGACTACTTTATGAAGAGCTGTTTCCGAAGATTTTGCTTTGAGGTCTGCGAGCTGGGATTTGAAGAGATATGGTTCGGTTGTATCTCGCAGATGGTTTTCTAGAACGCGCTGGAGCATCTTTTTTTTCCAGGAAAGTGCGTGGATAATAAAGTCTCTAAGGTTAGATAATTCTTCGTTCCACCACGGAGGGAAGGTTTTTTTGTGTTATATTTGAAAGGACACGCAACTTTAAATGCATTGGTGAAGACTTTTCGAAAGTCTTTGCTTTTGTATCTAGTTTTGCAATAGAGATTATTTTCGGGTTGGGAGTTCTACTTAGCTTGGATTTAATGACTTGACTAAACATTATCTAGCTAGTCGATTTTTCGAGGGTTCCTGAAAAGCTTGGGAATCGTATGATCAGAAAACATTTCAGAGTAGATACTCTACAGCAACGTCTGTAACATCTTCCCAACCGTTGAAATTATACTTACTCATAAAAATAAAGGTTGGAGCGCTAACTTCGTTACATATCGAGACGTTATTTGAAAGGTTGTATTCGAACATATTCACCTCATTTATTGCTTTCGGAACACCCCCATAATACGTGCCTGACATTTACGGGTTGATTCAGCTTAGGACATCAAAGATGGGAATTCACCATCATAGAGCTCCTAAACTAAAAACCCTACGTGGATGCTTTTACAAAATCGTTGTTATTTTGAGATATAGAATGATCTGGTGATAACATCGAAAATTAATGATTTTCATTTTTCCTTCTTATTTTTTTTTTCCTTAAAAACTTACCTAGAAATTGTTTGAGCAGTTTTTGAGAAAAACGATTTTTATGAACCCGCCCTAATTAAAGTATTAAAGTACAAAATAGAATGCCAAAGAATGAAGAAAAAAAAGGCAAATAATATGATACATCAAGTACACAGCATATGGTGCATGCATACCCCAAGTATGTGACAGCAAAAGAGACGTGATTTTTTGGTGAATAGGACAGAATCTTACGTGTTGCGGGGTATGGACTCTTTCGTAGGTGTCCACATCTTTCTATAGGAGGGAGGTTGCAACTGTGGATAAGGTTGTAGAAAACATTAATCAATATTTCAAAAGAGAAATCAAACAGCACCATATGTTGCTTACTCGTCAGCATAGAAAGTTGAAGTATCCAAATTCAAGTCCTTTTTTTAGATCCTTTCAAAGCACTCATAATTGACGAAGTACCTACACATTAGTACATACTACAACGCTAAAAGAATAAGGGGTGTCGTATGGTGCTTAAGTTTTAGAATCCTCGCGAGAACTTGGAATACTTTTTATACTCAAAGATACATAGACATAGAAGAATCGCTCATTCAGAGTGCCCTATTTTGTTTTTTAAATAAAAAACTTGTGTTTGAGATATCAAAAACGAATTTAGTTTGGAAAAAATTACCATCGATGACTTTAATTATGAAATACAACACCATGAATGCTATCATCTGCGGCTGTGAAGTCGATGAAGAGATGGTGTAGAGAAAATTTGGTCGATCCTCGATCTGTGTCGATTAGTGTGTTGGAGAAAAGCTTTAGACGTTCAGACCGTACTGTGGGTAGGATCATATGTAGTTGTTAATGTAAACCTTCTGTATTCTTTAAATGTCAAAATACCCACAAATACAAAAATGGTCTGGTGGGTACCATCCCTCTGAAGCATTTATATTTTCATTCAGAAGAATAATGATAACCTTACATAAAGCCTCCTTAGTTCTTTATTAGGCTGCTTAGCTCTTTGATTGCTTTTTTATAGACCAAAGGAACTGCGATTGACAAGAGTAATTAACTTTCTTGATCTCTATGGTGGTGTCATTTTCAGAAGTAACATTGGAACCTCCTCGTAAGTAGATGAAGTTCTTTTCTGTCGAAAGCATTGCTATATTTTGCTTTGTTCTTGTTCATCGAAAACACAAGTGACAGTTCGCTGAGTTCTTTTCATTACGAGTACAAAGGTATGTACATATATTGTTGTCATCAGCGTATGCGAGTAATCGTAGGGAAATATTGCGCCTCTAGAATTGGCTTGGGTGTTTTTTAATTAAGTACCCTTTCAAATACGATATTACGAAAATGCTTGACATCACGTCACCTTGTGGAAATCCATTACCTCTAAAGGTCATGCAGAGGCTTTTACCGACTTCAGTGCAGCAGGAGGGTTCTCCAAAGTTATCCCACACAGAATCTCTGACTATGTAAGCTCATTTACGTCTCTGTAAGTACTATCATAGTGGAGTTTAACATCGAAAAAACATGAGCCTGGACGGAACAGACGAGTAATTAAGAGCAATTTTCACGGAACCTCTGCAAGGAAAGTGACCATAGCGACGTGTAACTTCCGGGTTTTCTACACAATCCACGGTAATGTTTGTTTGATACATACACATGTCACGAAGCATTCAGATTTTTGACGAATGATTTTAGGTGTTTCTAACAAATAAGACTTATGTCTGTCTATTGGAGTAGTTCAAACGGATTTCTTTTTTGAAAATCGGAAAAGAGAGATTTCCGTTTTCATACTTGCGTCCGATCATATTTTAGAGACAAGTTGGTGTAAGCTCTAGCCCATGTTAAAGGTTTTCGTATGTCGTGGCTTTAAATAGCTCGTCAGCCGTAGCTATAACTCCAGACACCTTGCATTTGAGTCTCGATATCGTTATTTCGACTTTATATTGATCGGGGAACGCGGATATTGATTGACCTATTTAATGATACAATCAGCCAGAAAGCGCCTGAAAGTCATTTAAGGGAATACTAAAGTTTTTTTCCTACTATATGGTCCGCATATATACATACATACTATTGATTGACTTTGGAGTCACTATATTTCTGAATTGGAGTATGCCCAGTATGGAACAGTTCGTGACTTTATTTCACGTAGATTGCGGAACTGCATCTTAATACTTATCATAGGCTTACTGACATGCTTACTTACATAGTGATGGTACCTGGGCAGAGTAACATGAGGAAACGCTGGATATATGTATGTACTTCTGAGCACCCACTTTCCCGGATGTACATCAATCTCCGGAGATGATTTACCCATTCCAGAGACGACATCGGGAATAAGCACGAAAAAGGTGGGTAATGATAGCTTGGTCAATTAAGTCATTTGCTCCATATAAGGCTCCAGGAATGGATAACATTCGACCTGTGATGTTGCAACAGTCAGTGGATATTGCTATTCCATGGCTCAAGCGCATCTTCACGGGATGCCTTAAGCTAGGATATGTTCCTAAAGCATGGCGGGTTGTGCGTGTTGGGTTTATTCCCAAAGCGAGCCACACAAATGCTAAAGACTTGAGACCTATCAGTCTGTCGTCTTTTATGCTAAAAACACTGGAACATTTAATAAAAGTATGGAGAGATTTAATAAACAGGGTCGTATCAAGCATAGAAAGATCCCTCCACTTCAAGGAATTCACTCTTTTGGGGCGTTCCTAGACATTGAAGGGGCGTTCAACAGCGTAAGCACCGATGCGATCCTGGGCAGCTTACACAGAGCTCGGCTGAGCATCGGTCTCTCCAATTGGATTGCTCAGATGCTTCAATCGAGAGTTATATCTTCATCGCAAGGAGATGTACATAACTATCAGGGGAAGCCTCTGCAGAGGAACCCCCTAAGGAGGAGTCTTATCCCCTCTAATATGGCTCCTTGTAGTGGATGAGATCTTGGTAATATTGAAGGAAAACGGCTTCAACGTCACGGCCTATGTCGACGACGTGGTTATCCTGGTCTCGGGGAAATTCCCTTCAGTCCTAAGCGAAAGACTCAATCTTGCACTACAACTAGTGGAGAATTGGGTTAGTAGCAAAGGGCAAGGAGTGAACCCTTCAAAGACGGCGGTAGTTCTCTTCGCTAGGAAGAGATCGAGATCGAGATGGACGTTGGCACGGGAGCCGGAGTTTATTGTGAAACCCTAGGAATAAACAACTCCTTTAGAATAGACTATGATTGCAGCGTCTTTCAGGCCGAAGTCACAGCCATCATACAGACTGCTAAGATTATAAGTGAGAGCAATATCGTTGGCAGAACGATTACTGTGTATGTATGTAGACAGCCAGGCAGCCGTTAAGGCTCTGGACTCCGCTATAATCAGAACAAGGCTATGAAGATCTGCAAATCGCTCTTGAATGAGATATCTAGGGCTAATGCGGTGACCATCTGTTGGGTGCCAGGGCATATGGATATCGTAGGAAACGAAAGGGCTGAAGAACTTGCTAGGAAAGGGTCGGCGCTGCACTTATCGCGGGCCCTCCCTTTTGTAGTAACCCCAATCAGTTCCTTACGGAAGAAAATAGAGGATGAAGCCATCGGTCGCTGGGTTCATCTGGAAACATGCGCAACAGAAAGGGCCCTATGGCCGGGCATCAGCAAGAAGAGATCAACCTCTCTGATGAAACTGAGTCGTTATAAAGCACGGGTCGTTTAAGTTACTGGCCATTGTGCCATTGGCGGCCACGCGGAGCGACTCGGTGTACTACATAATGACTTCTGTAGAAGTTGCAGGGACGAAGAAGAAATTAAGTCAGTTCGTCACCTGCTGTGCGACGGTCTTGCCCTATCCGACAGAAGAATGAAGACTCTTGGCAGTTACTTCTTCTCGGATTTGGAGGACTTGGGTAACGTAGAGCTGACGGACCTCCTGAGATTCATATCATTATCTGGGTGATTCCAATAGCGGTCTTCATAGGCTTCCACTGTGGTCTAAGTGAGCAATGGTACTATCAGAAGGCACTCCTTTACCGAACCAAACCTACATAGGTGGCGCTACAGTTCGGGATGAACTTGGGCTTCAACCATCAAGCGTCTTCAGTTAGCCCGGTCCTTAGCTAACTACCTCCAGTTGCGCACTCCAAGTCTTTAGAAGTCCCTTTTCTACTTGTACGCGCCACCTAAGGCGAGGTCTTTCTCTACTGCGTTGTCCCTCCGGATTTGATTCGAAGACTCTGCAGGTTGGAGCGCCATCTCTGAAAAACCCTGGCTCAGTGTTGGAGATCCCTATAGACCTGGAATTCGTATATAGGGATGACACTAGCGAGTTCGACCTAACTGGAACTGTAGACGCCTGACTCCATCTAGAGAATGCGTCCGCTGCCGCATGGAGCCAGAGGAAGTGCTTTAGTGAGAAAACACTCCTCCCCACTCTCTCGTCTACTACCACCAATGACCTTCCAAAGCTCTTTAATACTAAATCTCCAGCCGAGGTACTATGCACCCAGCAGCAACCAACAAGAAGGTGTAGAGTAGGAGTTGATAGTGACAGGCTAACGTGAGAATGTTTGCCCGGGATGCTAGAAGGAGGAAGTAAGTCTCAAGCACTTTCTCTGCGACTGCCCTGAAATAAGGCAGACTGAGAAGATACGTTGTCCGTCCTGAGTACTGGTGTTCCGCCAACCATTCAGTACAGTAATTCTGGTTCTCGCATCGCAAAACTCTAAAAACATTTCTGTTTATGTAGTAATAAGGCTATTAACTGCATACGTAGCCGCCTCGCTAGATGGCATTTAGTACTCAGTCTGCAATTTTCACAGTGTCCTGGTTTCTATTGCTTGCTTTCTTTACTTCCGGGTCTCTAGCGATAATGAAGTGTCCTACTTCTTCGGCATTGGTTACTATTTCGTCAAAATATTGCGCAAATCTCCTGTCGGTCAGTATTCATATAGCGTCACCTGTTTGAGTTAATTCATCATTTACTAGTTAAGTAGTACAAGATTTCTTCGTATAGCTACACCAACCGTCAAATAGCAGTCTAATTATAATAAAATGAAACCATTAAGGTCAATGCTTGTAGATGTAGGTCACACATACCTCCTTTGCTGTGTTATACCGAATCTAACAAGCCAACCTAACCCACTGAATTTTCTTTCTCTTTCCCTGAACGATATTTATCAATATTAACGAGCATAAAAAATGGAAGGCACTTAGTCACAAGGCTCAAACAACACCTTGGAAGTTTTACGGCCAGTTGCGTGACAATCTTCTTCGTTCATCAGCCGTGTGGATGTAAACTTAAATGTCAATCACTGTCGTACGCCAATTTCCTCATAATTTGCATATCACCATGCAATAATCAACTCATATACTCATATACAAGTGCACACCTACATAGGGAGTAGGTCCTGCTCATATAAGAGAAAAACAAAAACCGAATTAACTCGATAATTTCCGGCTCCGTCGGTGTACCCCTACCGAAGACTTTCACAGGCCCCATTAAAGAACTACCAGCCCACCCCCACTCAATGTCAAGTAGCAATGGTTTCACCGGGAACAGGATAACCACAGCCAGTAGCTCACACACTCTCTAGCAAAGCAGGTTATTATTGTATCCAGTGCACTCGAATGCACTCGAAACACTCACAGCCTTGGAAGTAGGTGGTAGGTAGGTAGGCACTCCTTGTGCTATGTGCACATTCAATGTCGGTTGCGCGCGCTATTATGCTGTGACCTTCGCGTGTTATAGAGAATTAATTTGCAGTTCTATCATAGACCTATCTAAGTATGTGTGTGTATAATCCTCTTCAATGAACGGGGGCGAACAATGCTCCACAATCCCTTGGAGTGTATTTACAAAATTTTAAAGGACACTCTGCTGTCAATACCCCAGCACTTGTTACGATGCGTGCTTATGCTGTATTTCGTATTTCGTATTTCGTATTTCGCTAGCTGCTGGCTGCTTGGTAATACCGCCTGCCTGTGTACTGGCTCCTCCAGGGCTCATCCATCAGGGAGGCAAACAACTTTGTGCCATTACATGTTACGTGTCACAGATGTCTTCGGATTGTGTACTCAAAATATCGATGGTAATTTGCCGTTCTTGTTGGCGTAATGGATGACGTTAGTAGTGACCTTGACTTATGAAGAAAATAATATTTGAAAATATTTGGAAAGACCTTAGTGCCGGCCTACCAGGTCATGTCATATATATGTATTTTCACATGCTACCCCGTGGCTAAATAGAAAAACATTGAACAAATTTTAATTAAAAGTGACAAACAAAATTGTGTTTGCTTCTGAGGCGGCGGTATGCCTCTTGTCTCCTCACGTGGGTTTCTATTTATCTTGTCTCCGCTCTTGTTTTGATATTTCTATAGTGGTGAAGTTGATTTAGGTTCAGAGTTTGCAGAGTGTTTGGTTGGCAAGGAATTCAAGTGAATGTGATGCGTGGGACTTTATGTGGTTGTCTACGCCATTCTGTTGTGACCGCTAAATTACGAATCCTATTTTATACTATGCACCTGTACAAAAGGTCACGTTCCATAGCCTCAGCATGATTGAGTGATTTATTTAAGTTTATGCGTCCTGTTTACACACCAATTAAGGTCCTTTCTTGTTGAGTCTATTTCGCGACTTGCTGCTACAAATTTGACATAAAATTGGGCCTAGTTTTATTACCGTAAAAGGACTAAAATTATGTGACACAGAGAGTTGTGTTTATGTGTACATAGTACATGGGTATGTTTGCTCATAGATATGTAAACGTCACACAATATTCCTTGACTTGAAACTATAACCTGCATGTATATGTACGTACACATCATGTGGCTCACTTTGCTTGGAAGGAAATTAGCTAAGTAATCTCGCGTAGGTTTTAAACTATACATACTCCTATTGTTTTCTATACGACAGAGAATAAAAAAGACGGCAACTAATGTGCTGGGTTTCACTCGACCACCACTGTCTGAATAAACCATTCAACGTAAACGATGATATTCAAAATTTCAGCCCACCCCATTACCTCAACATCGCGT
This sequence comes from Xylota sylvarum, assembly GCA_905220385.1. NCBI lineage: Eukaryota > Metazoa > Arthropoda > Insecta > Diptera > Syrphidae > Xylota > Xylota sylvarum. The sequence goes on along the minus strand of LR999958.1, from coordinate 61,507,485 downwards.
TTAAGACTTTATCTTTTATTGGGCCCTATCGGTGTGGTTTCAGACCAGAAAATCCACAGTCCATCCAATGTTCACACTTCGATAGATCCTGGATAAAACCCAAAAAGTCCAAATTGATACAAACCATCTTTTCTTTGATTTGATAGAGACGAGCTGTACAGAGCCACGTCTAGTTTGTTATCTCTGCGTTCGCTGGTATTCAAACTGAATCTGTCAAAATTAGGTTTAGCTGTAAACGGGGGCTACATCAGGTATATACTGTCAAGAAGAAGGGACACACAAGATCGACGAATTGGACAAAACGTCACAATTGACAGCTATAACTTTGAGTTAGTAAGGGACTTTGCCTACCTTGGCTCTGCTATCAATTCTGACAATAACACCTCAGCAGAAATAAAACGAAGAATAACTCTTACTTTTTACTTATGTCCTGTATCCCCTTATGGGTTGCGGTTGCTGGCAATGTGCCTCAGCTCTCCCCAACTCCTTCCCAATTACCGTGCTTCCTTCTCGACTGTTCTGCGCCATGTATTTCTGAGACCGCTGCGTATTCTGCCATCCTGATCAAGCAGGTTCCATTGCATCGCGTGGTTAGCTATGGGCCTGTCAGCTTTTCGGAAAATGTGATCAATCCACTGCCACTTTCGCCGTTGTATGGTTGTGCCTATAAGTTCATGACCCGTTCTCTGATAAAGTTGTTCATTAGAGATACGATGAGGACAGAAAATCTTTAAGATGTTGCGTAGGCACCTATTAACGAACGTTTGCAGTTTCCTCGTGATAGTAGCGGTCACTCGCCAGGCACTACATCCATATAGCAGCCATCAGTTGAGACAATACTCCCAAGGTATTGGAAACTCTCTACTCTCTCAACCGTTTGTCCAGCAATGCATACGTATATGAGTTGATGAGTTCGGTCCTAGGCTGATCATTTTTGTTTTTGCCGAGTTAATTTACAGCCCAACGATGTTAGCTTCCCACATTTGCTGTCATTTGATGAAGGTCCATTATTCTGTGAGACAGTAGGCATACATCGTCGACGTAGTCGAGGTGTTTGAGTCCGGATGTAAGAGTCCATCGATCCTTCGATTTCCCGTCGATAAAGCCGCATTTAGCACATCGCTTATCACCAATAGAAACAATATTGGTGAAAGAATGCAGCCTTGCCGAATCCCAATTTGGACTTCGAATTCCTCAGACAGCCTTCCTCTGTGCAAAACGTGACATGTGGATCCATCGTATGTAGCCTTGATAATAGCTATTAATTTATCAGGAATGCCTCTCCTGCGCAAGGTAAGCCAAATGCATTCTCGATTGACACTATCACACCTTGACTTTTTCGAAATCGATGAACAGCAGGTGTAGTTGTGATCGATATTCAACGCATTGCTCGATGATGATCCGCAGGGTGTTGATGTGGTCGACACAGGAGGATCCAGAACGGAAACCTGCTTGTTCAGCGTCGAGTGCGTCTTCGAGGTGTTCTTTGATTTGCTCCAGGGTAATTCTATTACTTTAGCCACAGCATTACAACATTAAGTTGTCTTTTTTAGGGAGCTTGACGATCATTTCCTTCTTCCACTCAGCTCGCCTTATTGGTTTTCAGTGCTTTGATCTCGGTAATGATCTCTTCTTTACTGGGGGTTGAGGTGCGAATTCGGGAATTTCTTACCACGGATACTTTAGTCTGACTTGGGTGCATATTGCTGGCGAATAATCTGTTCAAAACTGAAGCAAAATGCTCTTTCCATCTCTTGAGCTGATCCTCATCCGATATTAGCAACGAACCGCCTAAGCCTTTCACTGGGTGTTGAGTAGAGCTTCGGCCATCTATTAGCTCTTTGCTGATTCTATAAACGGTTCTGCTGTCACACCTGGCTGCTGTTTCTTCTGCGTCCATAGCTAGCGCATTGATGTAATTGCGCTTGTCACGTCGCACGCTACGCCGCACTTCTCTCATCTTCATTCGATATAGGGACTCTAGCTCGATCCTTCCTGCTGCTGGAGTTGCTGCAATTTAAGCTCTTATTTGTTTTCGGTCGTCAATCCTTCTCCAGGTACCCTCAGAAAGCCACGCTCTATGGCTTCTTTGCGATCGACCGATCAGCACCTGATATGAAAACAGTTTTCACAGCATACCAATGGTCTTGGATGGTGGCGGGTAGTGAGCTGCTGATTGTTTCCACTCCACGTGAGAGATGGTCCATTAGTTCTTGGCGCACTGTGGGATTTCTCAGTCGGTCAATGTTGGGCGCGTTCTCATGCACTTGGATCTTCGAACGGCGGCAGTGCGTAATTGGACAGTAGCTATCATAAGACGGTGATCTCGTGCCAACCCCATGTCCGCTCGTCTCTTTCGGATGTCTAGAACACTACTTCTAAAACGGTGACTAATGGCAAAATGGTCAATTTGGTTGGAGGTTGCTTGCCTGCCAGTTGACACCCAACTGATTTTATGGCAGGTTTTGTGCTCAAACATGGTGCCACCTATGACAAGGCGATTTGCGTTGCAAAAGTCAAAGAATCTTCCGCCGTTGTCATTGCGGTGCCCTAATCCGTGTCGTCCCATAACATGTTTGAGCGCTTCGATGTCAGGTAGCCCATCACTATGACAATGTCGCCGTTGGGTGTTGCATTATACACAGCTCCCAACTGGTATAATAACTCTTGCCAATCGCTGTTTTTTAAGCTAAGAAGGCAATTGAGTAAAAGTGCCCTATCCCGAACGACTAAGGAGACTCTATTTAAGATCTTAATCATCCCAGTCCTGCTTTATAGCACTGAAGCTTGAACTCTATCAAAATCGGATGAAGATATCCTCGGTCGCTTCGACAGAAAGATTCTTCGTACAATTTTCGGTCCCGTTTGCATTGACGGGCTTTGGAGGAGGCGATTCAGTGACGAACTATACGAGCTGTACAGCGACATCGACCTAGTCAAAAAAATTACGCATCAGTCGTTTAAGATGGCTAGGACATGTAGAGCGGATGAACACAGATGCTCCGGCTCGTAGAGTCTTCGATTCAAACCCGGAGGGACAGCGCAGTAGAGGAAGACCTCGCCTCAACCGACTTGGAGTGAGCAACTGGAGGCAGTTAGGTAAGGACTGACTGGTGAGGCTTGTTTGTTGAGGCCCAGGTTCACCAGGAACTGTAGCACCACCTAAGAAAGAAGAAAGAACGAAACATGCAGGAGCATAGAGTCTCTCATAACATGGGCTATGGAGTATCCATAAAAAAAATCACCCCTCCAGGGCATCAAAAAAAAAAAAACTTCTCGCGAACGTTTGACAAGCATCTGAAAGTATAATTGTCATGACATAGCATATGCATAATACGCACATAAATGTTTGTCCAAAGCCAGGACTTGAACCTCGTATGCACTATTTGTGTCTTTCCTTTATTATTTTCTCTCTCTCTCTCTTTCACAATATTACACTTCTCCTTTACGATATCGATGGCTACCGTCACGTAAGAAAGTATAACTTCACAGGATGCATTCCCCAAGGTTGTGTAATGGGTATTGTACTGGTGTATGACGACGGCAATATAGGCATATTGTAGATCCGCAGGCCATCACTGACAACTTGTTTTACTGGTGACATATTACGTAGAGAGAAATTCTTTCGGTATTTGAATCATGAATGTACTGCAGTTTCGATCTTCAATAGGCAGTGAGCGCAATAGTAACCAAGGACATCGTCATGGATGCCAGTCAATAAGATTAGGTGGAGGTTGCGAAGTGAGCGCAGTGAGCGCAATAATAACCAAGGACATCGTCATGGATGCCAGTCAACAAGATTAGGTGGAGGTTTCGAAGCAATTAGTAACACAGTGTGAACATCAAACATAAGCAACGACGAAAAAACGTATGTACATACATACATACATATGTATAATGGCCTGCAGGTTTAATTCGAACATAGAAGTTTGGAACCCGATCGCATTCATATCTAAGAACAGGAGGGTCGATCCGACAAGTTGCGTGTACTATTGTGTCCTTCAATATAATTCCCACCTCCTCTCGGGAAAAATGAGTCCATCCCTGCAGCAACCAATCTTCACTTAGATCCCTGCAATCTTACAACGATATTGGCTGCAATTACTCCAAACAAAAGTAGCTTTAAACCAACTCCTAGAACTATGCACCATTCCGCGACAAACAAGACAACAATCTGCTCACGAACAAACCAACAACACCGGAAATAGCTTCAGACAGTATTCTTCTGTCGCAGGATGAATAAAACTTTGTAAAACAATTTGAGGCAAACAAACAAACGGCACTTCCTTTTTCTAATAACATTTGTCTAACAGCCAAACGCATCAAAAACACTGCATCGGCAATGACCAACTTTAATTGAAGGAAGCTAAAGTTGTATCAACTCCTGCAGTTCAGCCTTCGCTGGACGCAAAAATAAAAGGAAACCAAACACAGAAATAAAAGTCCCTTGACCAAAGATAACACTAAAGTTTTAATGACATCTGCGGTTCACATTTCATTTGGAGTACTGTCCCCAGAAGTCTCATTACACCCACTAACCACATAGTCACCACTTTCGCTCGCACCACCACCACCACCACCAGCAACAGCAGCACCAGTAGCAACAGCAGCAGCAGCATCAGCAGCGTTTGCTCTATTTACATTTGCCACTGCATCGGATTGTGCCTGCAAATGAGCGGCTTTGGCTGCGGCAACTTCGGGTGAATCTGGAATTTCTACTGGAACAACGGGTTGGGGTAGATTGGTTGCCGCCACTCGAAATCCTTCGTCATCGGAGACATACGATACGGTTTGCAGCTTTCCTTCGGCGTCAATGTAATTATACGCACCTCGTGTTATCCCATCTAGGAGCTTGAATTCCTGCTTTGAACTATGTTCGTTGGCATAGCCGTAGTTGTATTGGCCCAATCCGTCCTGGTGGTGAAACTGTGATGCCGATGGCCATGCCAACGGTGTTGGTATCGTGTACGTGACGGGAAGGCTAAAAAGGGACGAAATCATTGCCAGTATACACAGAGTATGCGGAGATTTATCCTTGTCGAAATTCGCTTCATTTGTTTCGTTTCTTTTAGAGTTCGTGATCCTTAATCATGCACACTCACCTGAGATGATAATATTTTACTTCATCTGATGCCAGAGGTGGAGGAGATGTTGGTTCGCCCAGAGCTGATGGCCCTGGAACTGGAGATGATGGCGCCGCCGGTAAGGGGGACTCCGCTTCTGGCAAAGGAGATTCAGGTGCAATTGAAGGAGCTCCCTCTCCGAGTGCAGTTGATGGTTCAGGTGGTGATTGATTACCTGGAATTTCTTCAGATTCCCTTCTGTCGGCTGCGATATCTTCCAAGGAAGCCCCAACGATGACAGGTGGAGGCAATGCAGCACCTGCAAGAGCTGCTTCAAAGTTCAAGCTTATGGGATGGGATAGCACAACTGGAGGACGTGTATATGAATATGTTAATGCATAGGGTGATATGTATGGATACGGTACCCCAGATGCATACAAAATGCTACCAGCTGCACCTGCAGTCAGAACGACATTCACTACCAGAAATGCTACCTATCAAAGAGGATACGAGAGGAGAGAGTATATTTAGGTTGAAAGCCGGTGTATTCCATACTCGTACCAAAGTATACTCCATGGCGTGAGTTGAGTTTAATTCCTTGCTACGGCTGTGGCCCGATACAGATGATGAAAACTAACTGATTTATTCAATGTCGGTTACGTGGCTTTTATAGCGATGCAGCGCTTCCAGGAATAGATCCATTGCAATGTGCAATTAATATTAAACACGCAAATTGTCTCTCTGAGGGCTGACACTCTCGTTAAGGTTGGTTAGAAAACAAGATTGACTGGTTCTGTCTGTCGCGACGATCTTGAAAAGGAAGGTGGCTGTGCTTGATGCAGTGATGTTGATGGTGTCTGATTCTGTTTAGTCAACAGTGCAGCGGAGTGAGGTAACCTTGTTATGGTGCGAGGAAATTGTTTTGTTTTTCGTTCAGGAATGTTTGGTGTTTATTCTTGTGTATTAGAACATAAAATTTACAACAATTTAATCATAGATGCTTTATAAATATGTATGTACGTATGTAGTAATATCTATCGCACTAGCAAGAGCGAATAATAAAGATTGACGAAGCTGAACAATTAGATTAATACCTTTTGTCTTTATGATATAACTTAGCAGGTGCAAATGGAGTATCAGCCTAAGAATCAGTACCAAGGACGTAACGCAACAAGATTTATTAAATTATTTATTTGTTAAATGTTAGAAAACTATTACATACTCTCCTTTTTCTGAGGGGTAATTGTTTTTTAGATCATCAAGGGATTATTTGAATGCATCGATTCGAAGGGAAAGGGATAAAGCGCTCGCAGGCAACAACTTCGAAGATCTAAAGATAGATTCGCTTATAGAATACATCCTTTATACATATGTATCTCAATCTGTAACTTGAGGTCTAAACCGACCTTGTAACTGACAAAAAACCTTGTAACTGACAAAAAACCTTGTACAGTGCCCTTATCGCTGATCATACATTTATTACAGTAAAGGACTGAAGAGTCTACGGGGAGCACTCCTTCTCAGACCATTGTTACCATTCAATCAGTCCATTAAACTTCTGAAATTACAAAAAGACCAATTCGTCTCTTCACAGAGAATGCTTAGCAATATTTATTTCTGAATCAATAACTAGTATTTCATGCAGCTATCACAAAGCTGAAATAGCTATTGCGGCAGATTTAAATGTCCATAATAGATACTAGATACTCTGCTCCAATAACACTTCAGGTACAAAATTACAAAAAGACCAATTCGTCTCTTCACAGAGAATGCTTAGCAATATTTATTTCTGAATCAATAACTAGTATTTCATGCAGCTATCCCAAAGCTGAAATAGTTATTGCGGCAGATTTAAATGTCCATAATAGATACTAGATACTCTGCTCCAATAACACTTCAGGTACAGAGATTTTTGCTGAATTAAACCACCTTACTCAGCTTGTGGACCAGGCCATGCACATTACCGATGTCGACGGTCACGGCCGACACACTCTAGACCTGTTTTTAACCTCTTTTCCAGAAAAGTATGCAATTGTAGTTTCTTCTCCCCTGGGGAGATAGGATGATTGCTTAGTGTCAGCTAACTTCCATCAGCACTCAGTTAACAGAAGATACCCTAGAAGAACAATTTGGAAATACGAGAATCTCAATTGGAGCGGCCTAAATTCGTTCTTCAGGGCTTTTAACTGGTCTCTGAGCTTCCTTGATAGAGATGTAAATGCCGCTACTGACATGATCACAGACTTGGTTTTACTTGGATTGCGCTTCTTCATCCAGAGTAAAACTGTTAGTATCAAACCAAAACAAGAACTGTGGCTTAATCCGACCTGTGCGGTTACCGTTCGGAAAAAGGAATAGACTATTGCGTTTTGGGGTCAAACACCTTCTGTGCAAAACCGAAGTCTCTATAAACGGACTAGAAATGATTGAAACTCAAAAAAGCACCACGAATGGTTGGGAGAAGCTAGGCCCTTTGTTCCATGGGTTTGTTGAGCCAAAAATTTGAATTTTTTTTTTTGTCCTTAAGGCAGTAAATCTTTTTGGTCTTTCGTTAATAGAATCAAAGGCTCCGCCTAATAGTCCATCAGGCTCATGTCCACAACGATCAAACTATCACTGACTCCCAAGAGAAAGCCAATCTGCTAGAAACTATGTTCGCTGCAAATTCTACCTTCCCAGAGACTTCTCTACCACCACCATTACGAAATCCGGTTCCTACGGTACGTAGGATAAATATTTTTCCGAATCCTCTCAATAAGTCGACTTCTAAAAGATCTCAACAGTAACAAATCTTCAATTCCAGATAGGAACTCAACCCTTTATTTTGAAGAGGTGTTGTTTTACCCTGGCTAAAACTCTGCGTAAGCTTATCCCTTTCTCATACTCTACAGGCATCTTTCCAGATAGATGAAAACTCGCGCACAGGCTAGATCCCTAAAAAGTGCGAAAAAACAAAAACCTCGCCTTCAAACAACCGACCCATAGCTCTAACATCAGTGCTCCCTCAAGTCAAGGAAAGCATTGTAAATTTCAATCACACGAGATATTTCTAAAGAAACCGTCAATAACGTTCCACAGGGACTTCATTGTGTACCTAACAGAAAAATGCAAACCAAAGCATCATAGGGAATGTCGATTAGTTGCTCTTGATATCTCTAAGGCTTTCGATAGAGTGTGTCACAATGTCGACTTACGCAAAATCCCAGCTTACGGTGTCGGTAGCATCTTTTCATCATGGATTGCAAGCTTTTTGAGTAATCGGTGAATACAAGTTGTATTGAACGGATACACTTCTACTTCATTCTTAACCAATGCTGGTGTACCCCAAGGCTGAGTCCTCTCTCCAACTCTTTTTAATATTCATACCTTCTCTCTCTCACTCGCAATCCAATCCATTCCTTTCCGGATGACAGTATTCTTGACTTCGCATTGACTTTAATGACTCTACGGCTAAGACCTCAAGCTGTGAAGTCTCACCGGCAGCGATAGAGTTCACTTCCATTCGTGAAATATCCAGTGGTGTCTTCTGTCTCTGAAGCGGGATGTTAATGTGGCCAAACTAAAAATGAATGAAGCTGATTTTGAGGAACCTAATCCTGCAAGTTACCTTCGCTGGAATCATCAGGTTTCCGAGGCTACGAAAAGTATCGCTAGATACCTCGGATGCTTCAAGTCCTGCAGACTTGTCTACTATCTATAAAGTTTAAATTCGTCCGAAACTCGAATACGACTCACATGTTTAAGCGGGAGCTCGTGTCCAGAGTCAGACATGTAGATTGATCGGTGGCCTATCAATTTGCAACCAAATTCCTTCGCTAAAGCATCGTCGGAATGTTAGGATGCATTTCGTTCTTCGAGTTAGGAGTTTTGAACCCATTTACACCCCCCAAACCGAAGTAATAGCAGTTTCGTAGGGAACGTCTTCGCCGCATCTTCACTAAGGTCCCATTCGTTGAGTTGATATTTACTCCGAGGTTCGTACACTCCTTAACCACCTCGAAGTTACTGTAGCCAACAGCTACGTTTTGTCCTAGGTGGTAGATAGATATGTACTTGATACTTGATTCTTGATACTTGATATTTGATACTTGATACTTGATACTTGATACTTGATGCTTGATACTTGATACTTAATACTTGATACTTGATACTTGATACGTAATACTTGATACTTGATACTTGATAATTGATCCTTGATACTTGATAGCTGAGCCAACCTCTTCAAACTAGGAGAGGGATAACTGCATGCGGGTTCGTGCTCTATCACTCTCTCTATCTGATGGCCATTAAGTAGCCACTGTAAATGCTGCTTAAGCACATTTATTGTGCCCTAAGCTTCGGTGACTAGGTTTCCATCACTGTTTCGAAGAGCCATCGTTCCGCGCTTGAAGCTGCCAGTTGCTTCCTAAAAAAAACATCCGAATGTTGCAGGACTCTTCGATATTCTTGAGCTGTGAGACTGCGTGACCCTTTTCTTTTTACGCAGTATCTTCTTCTCCTCATTTCATCTGGCTCCATACTCTTCCCTTCGTGTGCATATTTTGTCCCCTTTTTCCGGTGCACGCATTCATAGCACTGGTAGCCTAGGGTGGTTTCTGCTACGTCTTTGATGATGTCGCAATACTGGTTCCACATAATGCTTGCGTTTGTTTTGATGGTGAATGCACAGTGGAGAGTCTCTCGCTCAGGCTCTCTCTGTAGGCTCTGGCTACTCCAGTCGTGCTAAGGCTTCCAACGTTAAATTTCTTTTTCTGCGCGGTTTGTAGCTTCTACTCGTTGGATAGTCGAACTCTGCATTTGGGTGTAGCGACGTGTATACATATTATGGTACTGTTTTGGAATGCTGCTTTGATGCGAATCACAGCCAAGCGATCGCTGATCGGCTTAAAGTCAATTATCATTGAGCGTAGCCGATACCTCTCATAACTAGATCTTTTTTCCATGGTACGGCAGTTGCTACCATTTTTAGAAACCCTAATACGAGATGCCAGTTTAAACCGATATCAGAAACCTTGTGATGCGAGCCCTTCCGTTGGGCCAATAAGGACTCATCCGTCACCATTTCTTTTCCAAAAAACTGAGCTCCAAGTATGTCGAAGTAGCCCATATAAAGTGCGCTTCTGCTTCCGATTGAAACTGTGACGCAACCGTTGACTATCAAGACTGTTCGTCCGCTGTCGTATTTATAGTGCTTTATAGTTTTTCTTGTTTAACACTGGCACTTATAAGTTCTGCAAATCGGGTCCGGATGAACATTGACCAGTACTCGATGGCTACCACTACGATGTAAAATAAGCACAATTGATACGTGGTAACAGCTACAATACTAGGCATCGCCAGGTTGACACCAGTCAGTATCTACCCTATTCCTACCATATTCAGCCATCTAAATGAGTGATAAAACGAATAACTTCTGTCAATTCTACCTCCTCTATAAGGTCATGTAATCCCGAAGTAACAAAAAAGAACAGCATAAGACCCAAAAATTAGAAGATACCATAGACATCCGTATCACACAATGCAGCACACAATGAAAGTCTTATCATCAGGAAAATAAATGACTAGAAAGAATATCAGAAACAAGAGGTTGTGTTAATATTAGAAACAAATATGTCCTTAGAAGACCACCAATGAATAAAAGAGAAATCGCCATATTACACAGTTTATTCAAGTATGAGTCCAATTCATTTGAATTTATGTTCAAACTACTGTCCCAGCAAGTGATATCATGCCCTTTCGTCCTTTACTTAATGTTGTGCGTATTAGATTGTTTTGTTTTTTTTTATGGTTAAATCATCACCGTCGTTATTTGGAGTATGTATCGCACATTTCATTTTCCCCACTTACATGAATTTTTATTATTTCAAATTAGACTCTCCATACTGTACACAACATTGCTTCGTTATATGATTTGTTTATGAAAAAATAGTACATCAACCGTGAAATTGCCAAAAAAAGGTTTCAGGGATCTACGAGTAAATTAAAGTGTGACTATAAATATTTGAGATTCAACCAAATAGCCAACAAGGATTGCCACTCTACATACAGTTTTACTACCGGTATTGGATAGATTGTAAAAATTGTAGGAATATAATATAACCATATAGCTCAATAAGGAGATCTAAAACAACGCTGATTGCCAATTTCATTGGCGCCATCGTATGTATGTTAGAGGGTTAGAAATTTAGAAGTCATTCACGTGGAAAGTGGATACTATGAGATGTCCGATCAAAAGAGATATCCGAGTATGCATCGGTATGAGGCGGTTAGTTTATCTTAAATCCTTTAAGAGTTGTTATGGGTAGATTTGTGGTACATAGTTAAATCTTGAGTCAAACGATATCCAAATGATGATACCATCATATGAACCTAAAATTTAATGGTTATCAAAATAATATCTACTTCATTCCCCTAAGATGCCACAACTGCAAGTACTATGTTGTACGGGGCATTCATAAGGAAACCTTAAGATAGGATCAATATTATTATATAGCAGAGTGGTTGAAGATGTGAAAGATGTCAGTCTGTAGCGTCTCTTGAGTATTTTCAATACACCGATCTGTAGCATCGATCTGTATCTTCAGCAACCTTGAACAATCCGTCTGGCACCGTTGGTATAATACACTGTCCTTCTTCTTTTCATCAGTCCTCTTTTCTTGCAAACTTTTGCCCATATGGCTGACATAGCGACTTAAAAAGATCTATTGTATCATCAGCGTTAATTTGGTCTAAGAGACGTACCACTTCCCTAATAAAGGATGGTATGTCCTTAGCACCAGAGTTTCTCAAGCTCGCAGACGAACATATTTTTTTATGGGTTTGTGGCGGGAACCCAGTTGAGATCACAGTAAGGTTCGGGTGTTATGAACGCGGATTCTGAGCCATCCCTATTTACTTCTTCCACTTATTCGTTGGCTGCAATTCCTTTATGACCAGAAACCCATTCGAGTCGCACCCAGTTATGTCTGGCAAGAGATTGAAGTGCACGTAACTGATATAGAGTCCGCTTTAAGTACTGCCTGGCTATTTGAAAGATATATATCTTAAACCTTTGCTAAAGTTCAGCCTTGAATACTGTGGAATACATTCCCATAGACATTGATACTTTTTTATTGAATGCAAAGACATTAGCTGCAACTCCAGATTGTATTTTCGATCTGTTGTGAACTAGACAAGACCTCTAGTCCAGTGCCGGAACACCATTAGATCAATTTGTAATATGCAATGTTTCCAATAAATCGGGCCAATAATCTACCGAAACAGTATTCCCTGATGATGATGTCGGGGATTGTGCAAAACATGTTCCTTTCGGAAATTGAGTAAAGAACTTCTAAGTGTCCCATATGGTTACCTTGTTTATACTTGTATTCTAACTACAGCTTATATACATTTTAGAGAGTACCTTTAGTAGTTGGGTACCTTTTCGTTTCTCTTCCACGATCCAGTTTAGCCCGAGAGTTTCTCTGGGTTTCTCCACAGTTCAGACATAGACACAATATATGCGCTGCCGTCCCGACTTCCTCCAGGTATAGTTCACAGGTGTCATCCTCCAGAAGACCCATCTTCTTAAGGTGATACCCGAAATTTCCATGACCTGTAGATAACGCTATCACCCATTTCAGTGTTCTTCGCCCTAAACTTAGCACTTCTCTATGAGTGGTGCCAATCGGCATTTTAATAGCCAATTGCCACCTTCTCTGGTGTTCCGTTGTGGTCCAGTTGCTAATTAGGTGCTAATTGCAGCTTAATATCGTATATATCGGTGATCTTTCTGATGAAGATTTTTAGGGTTTAAAGGCCAACAACAGCTTCTAATAATGTAGGGCAGGTATATCACTTGCATATCGAAACGAGGAATCCTCTGGAGCTTCGGAAACCTAATTTCCCTTATCCGTTGAAGAACTTTCAGGCACTAAACGATGACCATCATTGCATACATCCAATGTATCATTTTTGGATTTAGACTTTAAGTTTTGCCGTAAAGGCGTCTACTGGCCCAGATGGCCCTAGTGGCATGCTCGATGGCGGATATGAGATAGTATGAGAATTCCACCTAAGCCTTTTGTCAAAGATGACGCCAAGATATTTAAGCTTATTGGAATAGACCAGTCGTCCTAGATTGACCAGTCGTCTTCTTGAAAAAAACGCTAAAAATGGTCGTACTGTGTTTACCGCTAACTTGCTATTGAACCGATGCTAGTGTTATCGACTGCGCTCTCGATGTCAAGGAGTCAAGGAAGGCACACAGAGCTATTGAAACCAAAAGTTCCTTCTATCTTCTTCACAAGATAGTGAAGAGGACTTTTTATGGATTTACCTTTCCTGTATACAAACTGACTTGAGTGCAGAGGAGTAAACAAATCTAACCGACCTCTAATATGTCTTCATTCCGTTTTGGGAATGAAGATTACAGTAACCTATCTCCAGGTAGTCGGGATGTAACCCTAATTGTAGCTGGCTCCAAATAAAGCAATCATACCCGGCAGGATGAGATCCCGGCTAAAGACACTCAGGCCCCCTCAGATCCTGGAGCTTACGGCCAGAAACTTTACACTTCATCTGAGGGTACTAGAATTGTACATTCAAAACGACCCAGTTCTTAAAATTGGAGATTCGGGTTCTCCAAAAATTTTGAACTTTATACATAAGTATAATTCCACGTTTTAAAGTGCGGTTGGAAGGTCACCAAACATTTTTCAAACAAAAGTTCATACTAATAAACTTTGCGCACGCTGTACATGTCAAGCATCTAAAACTGTCTCTACTTGAAAGTCTTGCATCCATAAACAAGGTTACCGTAGCTTGGATTCCAGGTCATAAAGGTTTCGACTAAAAAAAGCGCCTAAAATACATCTCTCATGACGATAACTCTGAAACGAAACTCTACTGATAGCCTTAACCCAGGTTTCTGAACTATCGTAGAATTAACAATCATTAAAAGCGTTTGACTGAGCCAGTTGAGTGCAAAAAAATCATGAACAGAAGCTTGGAGAAATAAAAAGGAGATGGGCAGCCCACAAAAGCGTAGTCCAAGCAATTGCAAAAACATCATGAAGGGCATCCAAATAAATCTAAATCACTGCCCCAGCCACCAAGGATTTACTTGCACAAAGTAGATGTAGTCCTTATCTCCGAACAGAACAAAGCACCTCACCTTGACGGGGGAAGCGAGAGGGAGAGGGTAGAGAATGAAACCAAAAAGCCTGCGATTTGGACTTGCTGCATCTATCCCTTCCAATGCAAGGACTCAAAACGGCAGCAAAACTTCTTGTATCCAAAAGTTAATGAAATATATTTTTTGGATCTATATCCCACTAAGTACGACTATGAATGAATACCTTCAGATACTGGACAGTCAGTGGATGGAGATTGAGGTCCAAAAGCTGATATAGAAGAGCAAGCGGGAATCTTCACAGGCAATCAGGGATGAACTGTAATATGAGTCATGGGGAAGTGCCTACCGAATGGCCATGTAAAACTTAAAAATTTCACGATAGCTCCATCGACTTGCCTGACCATCATGTATGTATTAAATTTTTCCGATGAAACCGAAGCTTGCATACTCTACTGAGAAACATTAGAAGAAGTGGAGGCGGCAGTGATCAAAATAAGGCCAGATATCTTCACACATTTGTACACGGCATGCTTAGCTTGTAACTACGGACTTCGTTGGACCATGACATCTTGCCTGAACCACATTGACTACACTGACGGTGTTTGTCTACTGGTCGAGAAAGTGAACGACTTTCTATATCTAGGAAATCTGGTCTCGGCTAACCGTGGTGGTACCGAACTGGACGTACGCAGCAGAATCGAGCTACTTTCGGAATCCAATCCTTAATTTGGAGAAGCAATATTAACAGCTTAAGTACCAAGCTGTGACTGATCCGATCCAACGTATAGAATCCGTTGAGGAGGAATCTGGTTTTCTGGAAATGAGCTGAAGGCAGCTCAAACGCGTTTCAGAAATCCAAACGAGATGGTGCGCAGGCGTTTTTGATGCCGTATGTCCCCCGAGAGGTTAAAGAACTTAACTATGCTTAGTGTATGGCAAATTCCCACTTCAGTGGAAAATGCAGCGGTTAGATTCAATCCCAAAGGACGGTAAGCCAGGTGATTAACCGTCATCGAACAGAGCGCTGTGCATGGTCAAGACAATTGGTAAACTTTTTCGAAAGCCATACGTACAAGACTACATAGAACATAACACTGAAGGATATTTAGGACTCTCTAATCAACAGTTCGGCTTCAGAAAAATGCAAAGCACCACACAGGCAATATAAGTAGTGTGTGACATTCCACTAAGGTAATCGCAGGACGAAGATTGCTAGGAGGGATTGAGTCAGCTGGACTTCTATAGTCAGAGTATTAAGCTACCTCCAGAAACTAATATATATAACCAGCTACTTAAACGACACAGAATCTGGGCCTAAGAACTACAAAATCGTTATAGGAAGCAGTAAGAAGTAAGAAGAGTAGCCTACCTCACTATACGAGTTCATACATCAGATACCTGGGAATGCTGCTGGATCACAGGTTCAACTTCAACAAATAGACAACACATATGATTAATGCCAAGTATTGTAGGACCCAGTCAACCAATAAGAAATCTGCGAGCAATGATGAACAAGTCGATCCTTACGTTGTCGAACTTATGTAAGTATTTATTAGCACCAGCCATGGACATGAAAACTTACACGAGACACACGAACGTGGCGCACAGATTCGCAGACCCAACCCATAAGACACACAAAAATTTACTACCTAATTCTCCAGATTCTCAGTCCTTGTATTGTGTATCTATATCTACTCGGAGTCCCACTATACTGATTCCCGTATCCCAGAAATAGCAATTGCCAACCCCAGTACCATGACGACAATCCTTAACAAACAACAAGACAAACAAATACAATAAATATCAAGAAATCCTTCACTGAAATTGCATCCTACATTTTGTTTGAAAACGAATAAAACTTTCGGGATAATTTGACACAGACAGGACAAAAACGTAATTTCAGTGTTATTCCAGATAAGAATCGTTCTAGATCTCCCGGGAAAGTAGCATTGACTACGGTCAACTTTAATTGAAGGAAACTAGGGTTGTATCAAGTCCTGAAGACAAACTCGTTCACTACACTCCAAACAGAGCGACAACTTCAAGGAAAACACAAATATGAAAATAATAATCCTTGGACAAAAGGCAACAGTAAAGTTTTAATGGCATTCGTGTTCCACTTCAATTGGAGCATTAATTTTAGAGACAGAAGTCGCATTGAAGGAACTTCCGGTTCCGTCTCCATTCACATTTACATTCACGTTTACATTTACATTTGACACACCTTTGGACGGTTTAGCGACAGCAACAACAGGTACTTCGGGGACAACCACTGGAACGCTGTCGACGATTTGGGGTAATTCTGCTGCTACCACAGACACTCCGCTGCTATCAGAGGTGACGGTTGCTTTCATCTGCAAATTTCCATTGGTGTCAATGTAAACCGATCCTCTGGTTATGCTATCTAAGAGTTTAACGTCTGTTGCTGGTGCTAAGTTATCCACAGCTGTCGGTGCTGGTAATGGTGGAGACGTCGGAGCCGGTGCAGGAGACGGTAAGGATACTGGCTGTGGGGTTTCTGGTGCAGGTGAAGGAGCCGGTGTTTGATTCTCAACTGTTGGTGGTGCTGGTTCACCTAGAGCTGTTGGTGCTGGAAGTACTGGTCCCGATACTGTGAGGCCAGTTGCAGCGTCTCCGATTGCAATTGATTGTGCTGATTCACTCAGCTGCTGACTGTTTAAAATTTCCAATACTTGTCTTGCCTCAGCTGATTCGTCTACGGAAACCTCGGCGACAGGAGCAGGCGCTTGTTTGTATCCTGCAGCAGCAAGAATTTCGTTAACGTTCAGTCCAAGAGGTTGTGACAAAAGAATCGGAGAATGTACATTTGGATATGTTACTTCCAACGGCAACAGATGCTGAATTGGTGCTTCAGGTCCGTGTAAAACACTTCCAGCTACGCCACCGGCCAGGACGATAGCCACCATCATAAATGCTACCTATCAAAGAGGATGACGCGGAAATAGTATATTTGGTGTACACACGGTCGATGTAATCCATACCAATCTGTGCTCCATTGTGTGAGTTGAGTATAATGTTCTCGTGCAGTTGGCCCAATTCAAATGACGAAATCCAACTAATGGCCCTAACGGCGATTGCGTGTCTTTTATATTATCGCAGCTGTTCCAGGAATAGATCCATTGCAATGCTGCAATTAATATAAACCACACATGGTGGTGGTGCTTTTGAAAACGGGACTGACTGGTTTCTGTTGCAATAATCTCGAAAGGAAAGCGGTTAGGAAGAAATGTTGTTGGTTACTGCAGAATGCGTTGTTTTGCGTGGGCAGTGGTTTCTTGAACGTATTCTAATCGTAATTATACCAAGGTCGCCATGGTAATAGATTACGTAGCATAGAATATGTATCTGAGTAAGAGATCTAGTGGGTTATTTGTTAGATGAATGTTAGGTTTACTAATAAAGTTGATTAGATCAGACTGACAATGTTTTCAACTTCCAGGCATAGTATAAGGGAGTAATACCAAGGACTATCAGAGGTGGTCTCAAAGGTTCAAAAATCGTGTTTATAAAGCCGACTCATGCATATGTATATTTATGATTTGTTATTTTACCTCTTTCAGCACCAGGCGATATCATTATCGATATCGATATCGATATCGTGAAACGAATTGCACCAGTCGATTAGCTACCAAGAGCCTGCGATTTAACGCCCCCTCACTTATTTCTAGTGTGGATATGTTAAGATGCTGTTCTATGCCGAAAAACCAATGATTAATGCTTTAGAAATCAACATTGTTCTCGTTATCTGCCATATTAATCGAAAAAGTTATCGAAAATCTGTCTCCTCTAGTCTATTGCAAATGATGTGTTAATCCATTTTGGTAGCCTTGTCTAGCATATAGAGCGGGCTGCAGGACGTTGGCTCGATTGGTGATTGGCGCCGCAACGGATGTGCTGCGTTTCACCCGACCACCACCAAGAAATCGCTGGCTTGACGAAGAACTCCGGAAAACAACTACAGCTAAACAAAAGGTATGCAAAGCAGGACGAAGACTGCTTGAATATCCTTTTCGCCAAAAGAAGAAAAAAGAACGTGTTAAAGCAAGCAGCAAGACCCGCACAGAAGCCTGTACAGATGAAGAAGGAAACCTTATCGTAGAATAACAGAAGATATCGAAAATATGGAAAAATTTCTTCAGCAGACTCTAAAATGCCAATTAAGACCAACATATGTATATACCTCTGTTGGGCGAAATGGACCATTGAACCTTGGCAATGATAGCTAAAACTTTAGGCCACGTGAGCAAACCAAAATTTGCTTAAACACAACAAGGTTCCTGGTCTTGACGGCGGACTGACAGAGTTATTTAAAGCAGCTGAAAATGGCTTGTTAGAGAGCATATACCAACTCATTTCTAAGATTTGGCCGGACGAGTGTATGCTTGATGAATGGAATCTCAGCATCGTTTCTCCGATCTATAAGAAAGGGAACCCCTCGATTGCGCCACTTACAGAGATATCTTTCATATTGCGTGAACGTTTGAAACACTTCTTCAAGAGCCTAATCAGTGTGGCTTCAAATCAGGAAAGTCTACAATCGATCACACTTCGGCAGATCCTGGAGAAAACCCAAGAAGTTCAAATCGATACTCATCATCTTTCATTGATTTTAAGGCCGCGTATGACGACTATAAGAGTAACGGTGGGGGATCACGTATTACTTTCCAAACTAGATCTGAAGTACAATACCTTGGCATTACCATAGATGCTAGGGTTACTTATAGCAGCAAGTAAGCCTGAAAAGGCAGCAAAGGCAACGGCTGCACTGGCAAGGATTATGCCAAATATCAAGGACCGAAACACAAGAAGAGATTACACTTAGCGAGACTTGCCGTATCAATAATACTCTACGGCTCCCAAAATATGGTCTGGTGCCATGAAGACGAAATCGTACAGAAAGAAGACTAAGACACCTTACAGAACCAACGCGTTGAGAGTATGCAGCGCCTTCCGTATGCGTAGTGGCTGGCATGGTACCAATAGACCTTCTTGCTAAAGAAGCGCGAATGAAATTCCATGCCAGAAGGATAACAGAGATCAGCGACGAGTCGAAGTAATACTGAAAAATACCAAGAACAAGTCTGAAAGAATGACAGGAGAATTTGTGTCACTCTGATAAAGGCAGGTGGAGGCAGAGATTAATACCCAATATAGACGCCTGGATTAATAGAAAGCATGATGAGCTGAATTTCTACATAACCCAGATACTTACTGGGCATGAATGCTTCAGACCTTACCTGCATAGGTTTGAACACGCCGACAACTCCTATTGTCCAACGTGCACAGAAGCAGTGGAAGATGCGGAACGCATCATGTTCCACTGCCGACGATATTACGTAGAACGGTGTTAACCGACTGGGTTTAGTGGGTTAACACCGAAGGCACAATCTTTCAAAAGTCTGTGCAACTACTAGCGTACGTCGACGATATTGACATAATTGGCAGAACTGAGCGTGGGGTTGGGGTCACAATCCCGAAAACCAAAATCCAGACAATCCCGAAAAATTGGTACGAAATATAAAAATATAACAATGTAACAAAGCATCTAATCCTTTTCAGCGCAGGGTCATAAGTCCACAGGTCATAAGCCAAAATTCGATTTGTTCATAAACAGTGAAATATGTATGCGGGGCATGTTGCCCCCCTGCAACCCCCCTGCTTGGAGTCACTGTTGGATTTGGAGTAGGTGCAAGGTTAGGTATATGCAAAGTTTCTTTAAATCCATACGAACATTTTTATTTTCGGGATTTTGTCCGACTCTCCCGAGCGGGCTCCCGTTTCGCTAGTATTGAAAAGGAAATTGCCAAAATGTGTTCAGCGGTAAGCGAGGACAATACCAAGTATATTCTGTCAACATGAAGGGACACACAACATCCAGGTCCAGGTACTTATCGGACACTGCCAAGACAGCAACCTCCACTACATCATCGGTTGCGATGCCAATGAGCATCATAAGGTCTGGACGGTTGTGGCATTAATAGAAGCGGTGAGTGTCTTTTAGAATATCTTGTTAGTAGTCGTGTAAAGATTTAAATAAACCTTCCTTCATAAATGCGATTTGCGAAGAGGTCCTTGACCTCACATTCGCCAGTCCATTTATCTCCAATTTTCTTGCAAATTGGCGTGTGTCTGACGAAGCCTCGCTGTCTGACCATCAACATATCAGGTTCTTCTCGTAGATATGGTCCACGGACTGGAATCTGTATGGGGGACTTATCCTCTCTAAATTGGATATGCTTGTTACATTTATCGAGTCCATAGGGGCAGCTTACCAATTGAATGATGTGATGCTTACTTCTTATCATGACAGCTGTGTCCATAAAACTAGACTGTGTTTCCTGGCGGAATGACCAGTTTGTCAAACTTAGGAAAAAAGTTAGAAAACTCTTCAATTCTGCTAAATGCACGAAGAGTTGGGATGAATGTAGGTTCGCTTACAGAATACAATTTAGAATTGAGACGATCTAAACGTTCTACATGGAGGAAATGCTGCGAAAACATTGCTGACATGCCAAAGCAATAGCTCTGTGTGCATTCCTTGACATTGAGGGCGTATTCGATAACACTGGTTACGACTCAATAGCAAGAGCAGAGGTATCGAGGATTCGACCAACCAATGGATACAGGCCATGCATGAAAGTCGAATTATTACTTCCTGCTCTGGGGGAGTATGTGTCTGTGAGGACAGTTAAGGGATGTCCCCAGGGAGCAGTCCTTTCTCTCCTTCAGTGATCACTAGTCATCAACAATTTTCTAGTCTGATAGTCCTAGCCTGGTAAATATATGACCTATCATCATCAAAGGCACCACTTAAGTTTATTCCAGTGAGCTTAAATATCTCGGAGTCATCTTTGACAAACGGCTTAGCTGGAATTCACACATCAAGTTCACCATCGGAGGCGCTACTAGGGCCACGTGGGCCAGTAGACGCCTTTACGGCAAAACTTGGAGTCTCAATCCAAAAATGATACACGTACGCGACCATCGTTCTTGAACGGACAACGGCAACTAAGCTCCAGAGATTGCACTATCTCTTGCCAGACATAAAATGGTGAGATTCGGTTGGGTCCCTGGTTATCAAGGAGTTGCAGGCAATGAATCTGCAAATGAACTAGCTAGGGCTGGCTGAGAATCTGTGTTCATATGACACGAACCCTACTGTGGTGTCAACTGAGCTGCCGCCACAGGACTGATTAATGATTGAGGACACAAACTTCGTCTGGCCCCCTGGGAGACAATTCAAGCGATTCATCAGGCATTATTCTTAAAAGGAAATTCTTAATCTAGACAAGGATAGTATTAGAAAGCTGGCGAGTTTTCTCACAGGTCACTGTGGCCTGCGATATCACCTCAACAGGCTCAATCTGTGCGACATTCCAAACGGAATGTAGGTTCTGCTCCGAGGAATCTTCTGAGCACATTCTCTGTGAATGCCCAGCAAGGAGGCGTATTTTCCATAAAGAAATATGTTCGTCAATGGAGTTGAGAAATTCTGCTGCTAAGGACGTACTATTCTTCATTAGGGAGGTTGTACGACTCTTGGTTTAAACATACTGTAATTGATACAATAGATCTTTTTAAGTCGCAGTGTCAGCCATATGGGCAAAGGTTCAGAAAAAAAAATAATAGCCCTTCCAATAGTTCTGGGGACGGAGAAATAAATAAAATCTTGACACCTACTTGAAAAATGGCAAACGGAGGGCTAAGAGCTTTTGAGTATTTTGCCTTTCAACCAGCAATAGCGTCTGGTTTACACATAATCCACCTGAAATTTACATGTTTAATAGGTTATTACTTCCTTTTTTTTTGTAGTCTCCTTTTTTCTTCATCAGAATCAACCCACCTATCATCTGATTACGGACTCGCTAAATATTTATCCAAGCGTGGGTTCATTGAACACAACTCTTAGTCTAGGTTGTTGGATGACTACGGCCTCGCCTTTCAGGACCAGGCTGCTGATAGCGTCTCCTTTCGCCATATTTTGCTAATACTAACTACAAGAATGCTACAAAGTTTCTAACACCCAAAACCCACATCTTATCTTATCGTCCTCTGCCTACTTGTTGTACTCAGCTCTGTATACTTCTTCGAAACCAATTCGAAGTGAACTCGCAGCTGTAACAGCCACAATTTAAGTCCAACTTTTTGATTTTCAAATTCTTCAAAGTTTAAGGTTCAGCTACACATGTTTATCAAATACAACCTCGAAGATAAATTTCGCGATATTCAGCTAAAGTTTCCCTCCATATCTTCACGATTTAACCCCACCATCGGCTGTGAAAACACTTCAAAGTAACCACAAGATTTGAAAACCTCAACTAACTTTGCCTTCTCTGAACTAATACGCAAATTCTTTGCCCTCACCTACCTCAAACTCCTTGGGGGATTCCTGAAAATAACCAACCAACCCACCTATAATCGCATTGTTCTCAAGAAGACAAGTGGACAAACATAACTGTTGCTGCTGATACCTTCATCAATTTGGCCCGGACCCAACCCTAATATTTCTTTGACGATAACAAATTTAGATCAACTTTAGCCCAGCCTAAGAGATACGCATCTAAATAACACTCAGCCAATATTCATTAGATTCACTCAACAGGACATGTCGCTCTTTCTTTTTGCACAAATTTGCTGTCATCCCCAAGAATCCCTTTTCAATGGAGCTGCCTTAAGCCAATCCACATCACTTTTCGACCGACCTTGAAGAAAAGTCTCAATATCATCCACATTCACATTCAGAATCCAGGGTCAGCTGCTCTCACAATCATGTTGTAATCCTCGTCACCACCACACCGACCACCCGCTCCGATATGAAATGCGTGCTCATGCTCACCGAATTAGTTTTGCTTCATTTGCATGAAACATAAATAGAACTTTGTTTGCCATGGCCGGAGCTGGGTAATAAAACCGAATATCCCGACAGTTCAATTGACACGAGATCCACGACCTAGATGTCCCGGTCCCCCCATATCCCATTGGCAAAACGAAAAGAAAAAATAATGCTAATGGAGGCGGCGGCGGCGTCATATCAAGGAACATCGAAAAACATCCAAGTATCGAGATACATACCAGAATAGTATCTATTTCCCATTCTGAGTTCATAATGATTTGTGTTTAAGGTATTATCAACGCAGAATAATGAGGACTGACAAGGGTAACAAGAGGTTAATGATTATGACGACAAAGCAAGAAGGTCAAACGCCCAAAATGCTCGTACAGACTCTCAATTACAGACGCATAGCACGTGGATGTACGGAAAACTACTCGCAGTCTGGTGCGGCGTTGTCGTGCGTCGGCGGCGGCAGTTGAATGCGAACCAAGACATTTTGAAACATTTTTTTTCGTTAATGACTTGCGTGTCGAAGAAGAGTGACGGAATATTAGCCCGAATGGGCCCGGAGTGACTTCCCCATGAGTCAATCACTGTGAAAGTGGAAACGTGCCTTGAGGATTCCTCAGCACAACTGGCAAGTGGCACGAGAGTCTAATTACGTTAATTATTTCACGTGCGTTCGAGCAAGCACTCCCTGGAAAATTTATGAAAACGATTACTAGACCAATGCAGAACTGTGACTTCTTTTACGACCTACACTGTCCACCGGGTCCAGCACGGGGTGGGTGTGCATTAGCACACGTGGGACGGTTAAAGCTGATGAAGTGAGTGCTTTAACGGATACGACAACGACAACGACCACTGGAAATGTGTTCGGAACCTAATCCAAGTGTACGGTAGCAATTCATGGACCAGTTCTTTGTATGACTTCCATTTGAATATGCCCGTGAGTTTGTGTAACACCTTGAATGGGCGACACTTGAGGGGAAGGCTGGAGCATTTTTACGTAAGACGTTGTCGTTGGTAGCAATGAATGAAGTGCAAAAGTGAGGTGGGACGAGGTGTCCTTTGTTTATACTCTCGACTACGTTGGCTTGAATGGATGGATGTGCAGAGGGTGGTTGGGCAGTAATTCAGGTTTTCTGTGAATGACATTGAGTGCTGTCTGTGTTGACGTAACAACTTGGTCAGCACTTGAGAGTAGGAGTCGAATTGAATAGAATTTTATTGGAGTGCCATTCAGTAGTCAACGCCATGGCAAAGGATGTTTCCAATCAATTATTTTAAGAAGAAGATAGTCATTAGAACTGATAGCGATTTATTGATGAGTTTTAAATCCCTAATGGTGGTGAGGTTATCGCATTTGTCGAAACCAGATGTCTGGATGTTTTTTTTTTTCTTTAAGCTGGATTGCTACTGACAGTGGGACATGTTTTTATGAAGCTATCAACCGTTTAGATGTATAGATACATTAATGACACAAAAGCCAATTACATTTTAGATAAAGGTAAGCATTTAATTGATGAAACAGATCAGTTCGATTGATGGAACACTTAACGGTGTCATGAACAAACCAACTAATATGGAATAGAATTTAAGGTGAAGCATATCAAAGGCTTTTATAAAAGAAAAAGGCATGACATTTTTGGACGGAATCGATAGAATTCCGGTATCCGATTGAATCCGATTGAATCCTAAAAGAAGCCATTAAAGCTCAACCAGAGGCGTTTGAGAGTCTCTATGCAATAATGGCAGAAAGGAAATTCCTCCTGTAATGGAAACGTCAGAAACCGGTACTAATACCAAAGGCGACAAGCCCCCTGAGAAACCATCAACAGACCGCTGTGCATACTAGACACAGAAGCAAATGTGCTAGAAAGAATTATTCGCGACGGACGTAACCAGTACGATGAAGCGGACAATGGACTTTCCAACCATCAATACGGCTTCAGGAACAAACATGTAACACAAGCAGTTTATGATATAGCAGGTGAAGCCATATCTGGGTCCAGATGGAGAGGAAGCAAAAAGGAAGCCTCCCTACTAGATAGTGCCCGCTGAGGGCGCCAACTATTTTTCTCAGATTTATCTTATTGACGAAAATAAGTCTGCTGGTGTTCCAACAATCCAGCTCTGGGTAGATCGTTTAGAAGAGAGACATGTGCTGATATTGTTTCATCTTCTGTTTGTGATTCTCATGGCTGCGGTATCTAATTGGAATTTTATCGATTTAATAGGTGCTGCCGGTTCCCCTCTATTATCAGGGAGTTCCCGGTCAGCACCCTTCTTAGCTAGTTCGTCCGCTTTGCAATTGCCTGCAATATCCCTGTGATCTGGAACTCCATACAGATCCGCGGTATTGCTTTACCAACTTGGATCGAATTATTGGCTATTCCAAGGTTTTTATCGCAGCTTGACTATCTATGTAGAAAACAATAACGCTGCACTCTATCGAGTTAATCGAAAGCAAGGTCGCGGCTTCACGGACTGCTGTGATTTCTGGTTGAAAAATACTGCAATGGCCCGGCATTCGAGTGGTGATACGAATATCCAGTGCACTGGAGTAAACTCCCGTACTTGTTCCAGAAGCTGTCTTGGGTCCGGCTGTGTAAATCTCTGTCGGATAATCGTTTAGAATTTCTCCCGATTCCCAAGCACTTCTGCTAGAAATACTGGTTTTATACTTGACGTTAAAGTCCAGACAGGGCACAATGTAGTCCGAATAACTAGGAATAGTATTATGGCCTCTTAGGATGCTTGCATGGCCCATATTTGCACTAGCCAGTTGCAAGGACTCCCTAAGTCAAAGATATCAACGGGAAGAAGACCCAGCATAACATTTGAACCTTCTCAAGTGTTGCTTTTCTTGTCCCGTGCAATCCACCAGAACAGTACTCCGTATGTGAGGATGGGTCTCTAGTTTGGGAGACTCTAGTTTGGGCCTAAGACTTGAATATGCGGCAATCGAAGTCTTCCTAGCATGGTCTTGAATATTCTGTTTCCAACTGAGTGTTTTATCGAGAAGTATCTGGCGTGATCTGCAAATTGCAATTCAATGCCCTCGAGTTTTGGAGGAGTTATAAATGGGCTTTTATTCCTTCCTGTAAACAATACTAGTATAATTTGGGATGGATTAACTCTGAGACCGACACTATCCGCCCACTTCATTAGTTTAATTAGAGCAAACTCTTATACTACTACTACTACTACCATGAGCCACAATAGTACTGATAATACTCCGCACTGGGGGGTACCCCTGACACCAACCTTCTGGTTAGACAGCATCCCAGCTCCGCATGCTTTTAAACATTTGCTAGATCCAATAGCAAAGATAGTTATCAACCTCCAAGTCAAGAAGTGAAGCAGATGTAGCTTCTGTTTTGACATTGTGCTTTCAACAATCTTCAATATCAAAGAAGGACACCATAGTGAAATCCTCGTTCTCAAAATATTTCTCAATGATTCCTACCAACGAGTGCTGTGCAGTCTCTACCGATTAGCGATAAGCGTGTTGGGATACCGATAGAAGATAATTATCTAATTTTGTTCTACATAATGTGGCCTTCGATCAGCCTTTCCAAAGTCTTTAATAGAAAGGAGGATAGGGTTATCGGACGGAAGTCTTTAGTGGATGCATGAGAGGTCTTACCGGCTTTAAGACTACTTTGGTCCTCCTCCAGGATCAAGAACATCGCCGATGGCATCGCAGTGGTGGCTAAAATCCTAGAGGACGTGACGCAATACTACAACAGTGCAATCGAAGACTTCGTTTATCAGGCCTGAAACTAGAGTATCATAAAGCGGAGGTTGTCCTCATTAGCAGCCGCAATAAAGTAGAGCGCGAAAGCTAATCTGACCGTATATCAAGGCTATGGCCAAATATAAGAGGGCCCAGGCAACCAATAAGAAACCTGCTTGCGACAATGAGTAAATCAATTCTAATGTATGCAGCCCCCATGTGGGTACCGGCAACAGCTATAAATTCGTACATAAATTCATATGAAAGAAGGATAAACTCGGTGCGCAGAAAAGCATCACTCAGAATATTCTGAACTGTCTTGTATGGTAGCAGTTTCACGAAGATATAGAGATTGGCTTACATTGGCACCACTAGCTCTGTGAGAACCACACCCACTGCAGGAATGGAGGCTATCCTCAATCTACTTCCGCTGGATATCTTCGTTCAAGCCTTGGCGGTTATTAGTGCCCTGAGAATAAGTCAGTCAAATAGTTAGAGACAAAATTCAACAGGTCATTCTATGATCCTGAATAAATACCTAGCAAATGTTCACACCACGGATTAATTAACTCCTAGATTTTAAGAGACCTTTCAAAAGCGAAGATTTGAAAACGTACCAATAAACGTACCATCTCTGTCTTCACAGATGGATCAAAGATGGCTGTAGGCATAGGTTCAGGTATCTTTTCTGAACAACTGGGTATATCCAAATCAGTCCGCCTCTCGAACTATAGCAGCGTTTTTCAAGCGGAGGTCCTAACAGTGACAATAGCCGCCCTTTTAGACAGCGTTGAAGGCAACACCACAGGAAGGTATCATCTTTTTCACCCACAGGCAGACAGCAAAAAAGCGATTTCTGCTATCAAAATTAAATCTAAGCTTGTGCAGTGCTGTATCGTGACAAGCTTAAGGTTCTTGGAACACAGCACAAGGTTGCTGGGTCCCTGCACATGAAAATATACCAGGTAATGAGAAGGCCGACGAGTTGGCCAGAAGAGGTTTAGAATCTACATTCTGGAACTAGAATTCAAAGTTGCACCATTAATATGCGATATAAAGGCGAAAACCCAAAGAAAAGGAAGGGCCATCAAATCAACTGGCACAATAGAATAAAAACGGTGATGAGACACCGCAGAAAAAGATCGGTAGACTTATAACCTACTGCCGAACATAGTAGAGTGGGCCACCTTCTGAGTATCCGTAAAGGATTTCATCTCTCCAGCGCATCAAAACAAATAAAAAGCATGTAAGGACCTTAATACATCTTATACCGCACAGTCTTTAAATAGATAAAAGTGGTAACTAGGTACCAAAGGAAGTGCCTTATGCCGCTTGAGCTATTGCTCTAAACCATGATAGTGCTGAAACAGTGTATCTAAAATGAATCCAGTGAAGGCTGATCTGGCGCTAAAAGGAAAAGCCTCGCAGGCGCTTTCTGCGTTTGTTAATTAGTGGTTCAAATTCCATGAAAATGTGTGTCTTCCTGATGTTTCTTCGCGGTTCATGCAAAACCTACACATTGGTTGCATCTTTCGTGTGTAAAGCTCTGAAAAATACTCAATATCTAATCCTCGATCCATACACACCTCACCCAGTTACCGAGGATGTTTTGGATCCATCTGTGTACCATATAGTTGTGTCTCGTTTGAACTGGTAGTTGACAGATTCACTGATCCTCTCCCTATTATTGATTAGCTTTGCGTCAGATTTATTTCCAAAGTTCTTTGACAGTCTCATCACAAGGAAATGCAGTTGTGGATATCTCAAACTCAAAGCAAATTCTCGGAATTGCTCAATATTTGTAGAAGTGGTTTAGTAGGGAACACACACCGATTCATTTTTAAGATCTAGTTAGACAAGTGTATGCCTGATAAAGAGTAAGCCAAGCGTCGTTTGTCTGATCTGCCAGAAAGAAGACCATTCATCTTTTCTGCGATATTGTCTAGAATTCACAGTTGGCCCATTAAGGGTTCATCCGCTACCAACTCCTTGCCAACACCCTGGTTCGGTGTTGGAGATCCCTATAATAGTAGGGATGGAACTAGGTAGTTCAGCCTGACTAAAACTGTGGACGTCACCTTTATTTCCATATAGAGAATTCGTCCGCTGTAGAAGATTCTGGGATGAAGAAGAATTAGAGTCCATTCAGTACATGCTATGCGTCAGTCCTGCGCTGTCCCATAAAAGAAATGAAACCTTTTTTCAGAGATGTGTAGATGAGCTCCGAAATTTTGAGCCAAACAAACTCTTGGGATTGACATACCAATCTGAGTGTTTTAATTAGGAGTCGATTTATGCAATGTTAAATTCTTTAGAATCCTAAGGTTTTTTACCTATTTGGGCACAATGAACTGTGATCTAAGTAAGTAGCTGACGCCTTTGTAAGTCCTATACTTTGAGCCGTCACGGTATTGGAAGTCAAAACTTTCCATCTTTTTGTTTCTTTCACCCAAACTATTAAATCCATCAAAATTGTCATCTTTATTAGAGTCCATCTGTGGTCCTTGCTAGTAATTTAAAGCTAATTAAAAACTGAAAGATACCTTCGTATCAATGCATCCATCTACCCGGTTAAAAACAACCTTTGACAAACAAAAGTCCATTGTCTCTCTAGTTTACGGCCAGCCGCTTAGGACGATGTGAAATGAAGCAGCAACTGTGATTGTGACTGTGACCGTGACTGTGACTGTGACACTTGTGAATCTTATTAAGCTATCCCTTCCCAGAATGGGTGGAGGGACGGCGGTAAAATCCTCCAACCATATTCAAGTATCCCTCATCTTTAGCAAGGGTATCCTTTTATTCAAAGTTTCGTTTTGTTTTTTTTGTTTAGACCTAAGTACCCTCGAAACCTTAAATTTAATAAAGGACCAAGTATAATTGTATTTATTCTGAAGGAATCTCGACGACGAAAACAAAGATAAATGAATTCCACAATCCGCGTTAATAACATGGCGTGTAAAATGCTAATTGTTCGTTTCAAAATAACTTTGCGGATGCTTTCACTTTACCGGTTTTCCAACGCGCGCGAGGAAATAAATAACGTAACCCTTATCTGCCCTTTCCTTTACATCTGTTCGCATCCAATTTTCTAGAATCACACCCTCCGCAAGCTAACGAGCGGTAAGTAATTGGCTTTCCCTTTCTCTTATGATAAGCCCCACCGTCTAGGTCCCTGGCGTTGTAATAATTAAACAAAAGCCCGGTAGGGGGGATGCAAAAAAAAATAAAAAAAATTTTTAAATGACCTTTCTTGAATTCATACTCGCAATTCTGGCTCACTGCTGCCGGCTACTTATTAATAAAGTTGCTGGGCTGGGCTTGGACCCTTTTAAACTTGTGCACTTTATTTTAATGAAGATATTTTTTTTGCAGAATTTTTTTTTTCTATTTTTTTTTGTTCTGTAATTATTATCCACAAACCGCGCAAAAGGAATATTATAGTATAGTATGGTATACCGCATAAGGTGCGGCAGTTTACTGAATATGCATCCATGTAGAACGACGATCTTCACACACATCCCCAATGGCGTTGAAACTGTTCACCCGTTGTATCGGAGCAAATGAAAAATGAATTGCGCTGTGTAATTCAAATCCCCTGAACCGTTGAATGGACCCAACACATTTGTGGAATCTATCTACCTACTCGTACTCGTACTCGTATCTACTGCCAGGTCCACAAGAACGCATTAAGTAAAGTGTTAACCCGCGGCACCTTTTGCCGTCGAGGAATAAATTTGAGGAATTTTTTCGTGGCACCTCGTTTCGTGCCTCTTATTTGGTACTTCACAGGCAAACCGTGACGGAAAGGATTTATTGCAGGCGCGTACAATAAAGCCAAGTGTATAGAACCCTTGTTATGCATTAAGTGCTCCATGGTGCCGTGGTACCGTTGTGTACACATACAATCGTGTAAAATATGATTTTCATGAAAATGGAACAAAATTGATGTTTTCAGCGCCAGATTTACCGATTTCTAGGAAAAAGAAATTGGATTTCAGAAAAGGAAAAAAAAAGTATATAACCATCCGACTTAGGTGGGGGAGTTAAAGTTTTTCCTCCTCGTTTGAGTATCACGAAGGAGGTGACTGGTTGTTAATGCTCGACGGGGTGCCTTTTGTACTGGAATTTTGTTTTGAAAATAAGTCTTACTCTCCCCTACCATGACACGTCCTTTATTTTCTTCGAAAATGGGGAGCAAATTTATGTTTTCACTCGAAGATTTGCCGCTCAGCAGGGTGGGTGAAAAGATGAAGTTGACAATGATGTTTGTTGAACCGTTCTATTTCGTTTTCCAGGATATTACCTTAATTTACACAGATGATCCTTTTGGTGTGAGCCATTGTATTCTATCCGGAGGTTTACTCCTTAATCGCCTTTTCGTAATGGCCCTAAGGTGTGTTCTTCTTTGGCAATGAAGTTTTTCACTGCGGTGTGTTATACAAGACTTAAATGGCGGAAATGGGACTCAAATTTACCATAAATGATGACAAAATTGTCGTTGGAATTTTTCACGAGGAAACATAAACACACTTGGATGTCGCATCGATCGTGGATTGTAAATATGTAGGACCTAAACTACGAGGAGCACAGTCACAGCACACAAAAAGAGTTGCAATATTTCAAATTTTTATGAGTTAGTTTTAGAAAATGGAGGATGGAAGAGTGTTTCCACCAACGAAAAATTCTTAGACACCCTCTGATAGTAGGGTGTCGCGATGATTGTCTCGGGAGAGACTTTTGCAATAGTCCAGTGTCATAGTCCTTATTTGTTGTAAGGTTCTTAGAAGTGCACCTAGTCAAAGTAGGTGAGAAGGGGAAATATTGCAAAAAAACTGGAAACCAGTACATTGGGATTGGTCTTATTTTACCCGATATCAGCAGCATTCACTTGAACATAAAATTTAGTGGTGTGTGTGCTATTCAGTACTGGAGCACAGTATTCCACAGCGGGGTAGACCAGGGACAAAGACAAAGACAAAGTTTCTGGAGAGAATTAAAAAGTGGTTCTCGGTTAGATGCACTTAGCCCAATATATGTAGGTCCATAATGATACCACTATGAGGGAGGAAGACCTTGCCTTAGGTGGTGTGCACAAGTAGAAGGGGACCTCAACCGACTTGAAATGCGGAACTGGAGAGCCTTGTTGATTGAGACCCAGATTCACACCGAACTGTAGCGTCACCTAAGTGAGTAAGTAAGTAACTTACTTACTTATGTCCTGTATCCCCTTGTGGGTCCTAGGGCCTCTACAACGCCTACGCGCCATCGCGTGCCGTTGCTGGCAATGTGTCTCAGCTCTCCCCAACTCCTTCCCAATTGCCGTGCTTCCTTCTCGACTGTTCTGCGCCATGTACTTCTGAGACCGCCGCGTATTCTGCCATCCTGAGTAAGCGGGTTCCATTGCATCGCGTGGTTAGCTATGGACCTGTCACCTTTTCGGAGAATGTGACCAATCCACTGCCACTTTCGTCGTTGTATGGTTGTGCCTGTAGGTTCATGACCCGTTCTCTTATAAATCTGTTCGTTAGAGATACGGGGTGGCCAGAAAATCCTTAAGATGTTGCGTAGGCACCTATTAACGAACGTTTGCAGCTTCCTCGTAATAGTAGCGGTCACTCTCCAGGCACCACATCCATATAGCAGCACGGATTCAACGTTGGAACGGAACAGTCGTAGCTTGGTGTTTATGCTAATTGCATTACTACGCCAAATTGTGGATAGCATCCCAAACGCAGATTTTGCTTTCCCTATTCGGCTGGCTATATCTAGTTCGGTTCCACCATCAGTTGAGACAATACTCCCAAGGAATTGGAAACTCTCTACTCTCTCAACCGTTTGTCCAGCAATGCATACGTATATGAGTTGATGAGTTCGGTCCTAGGCTGATCATTTTTGTTTTTGCCGAGTTAGTTTTCAGCCCAACGATGTCAGCTTCTCTCTCCACATTTGCTGTCATTTGGTGAAGGTCCATTATTCTGTGAGACAGTAGGCATACATCGTCAGCGTAATCGAGGTGTTTGAGTTCGGATGTAAGAGTCCATCGAATTCCCGTCAATAAAGCAATAGAAACAATATTGGTGAAAGAATGCAGCCTTGCCGAACCCCACTTTGGACTTCGAATTCCTCAGACAGCCTTCCTCTGTGCAAAACGTGACATGTGGATCCATCGTATGTAGCCTTGATAATAGCTATTAATTTATCAGGAATGTCTCTCCTGCGCAAGGCAAGTTAAATACATTCAGCGGAAACCTGCTTGTTCAGCGTCGAATGTGTCTTCGAGGTGTTCTTTGATTCGCTCCAGGATAATTCTAGCTATTACTTTGGCCACAGCAGGTAGCACGCAGATACCTCTCCAGTTTTCGCACTGCATTAGGTTGCCTTTTTTAGGGAGCTTGACGATCATTCCCTTCTTCCACTCATCCGGAAAACTCTCGGCTTCCCATGTTCTCCCAAGAAGAGGAAATAGTAGAAAAAGCTCTGCGAGTATGCCATCAAGTCCTACCGCCTTATTGGTTTTCAGTGCTTTGATCGCGGTAATGATCTCTTCTTTACTGGGGGTTGAGGTGCGAATTCGGGAATTTCTTACCACGGATTCTTCAGTCTGACTTGGGTGCATATTGCTGGCGAATAATCTGTAGCATGTAGCATCAATCTGAATAAAACTGAAGCAAAATGATCCTTCCATCTCTTGAGCTGATCCTCATCCGATATTAGTAACCAACCGTCTAAGCTTTTCACTGGGTGTTGAGTAGAGCTTCGGCCACCTATTAGCTATTTGGTGATTCTGCTGTCGCACCTCGCTGCTGCTTCTTCTGCTTCCGTAGCCAGCGCATTGATGTAATTGCGCTTGTCACGTCGCACACTACGCTGCACTTTTCTTATCTTCAGTCGATATATGGACTCTAACTCGATCTTCCCTGCTGCTGAAGTTGCTACAATTTGAGCTCTTAGCTGTTTTCGTTCGTCGAACCTTCTCCAGGTACCCTCAGAAAGCCACGCTCTATGTCTTCCTTGCGATCGACCGACAATCCTTTCAGCACCTGATGTGAAAACAGTTTTCACAGCATACCAATGGTCTTGGATGGTGGCGGACAGTGAGCTGCTGATTGTTTCCACTCCACGTGAGAGATGGTCCCTTAGTTCTTGGCGGACTGTGGGTTCTCTGAGTCGGTCAATGTTGAACCTGGGGGTTCTCATGCAGTTGGATCTTCGAACGGCGGCAGTGCGTAATTGGACAGTAGTTATCATAAGATGGTGATCTCGTGCCAACCCCGTGTCCGCTCCTCGTCTGTTTCGGATGTCTAGAAGACTACTTCTAAATCGGCGACAGATGGCAAAATGGTCAATTTGGTTGGAGGTTGCTTGTCTGTCAGTTGACACCCAACAGATTTTATGGCAGGCTTTGTGCTCAAATACGGTCCCACCTATGACAAGGCGATTTGCGTTGCAAAAGTCAACGAATCTTTCGCTGTTGTTATTGCGGTGGCCTAATCCGTGTCGTCCCATAACATGTTTGAGCCCTTCGTTGTCGCTGCCTACCTTGGCATTCAGGTCCCCCATCACTATGACAATGTCGCCGTTGGGTGTTGCATTATACACTATTCCAACTGGTTGTAGAAGGTCTCCTTTACCTCCTCAGACGAACCATCCGTGGGAGCGTAACACTGTATAATGGTGACGCGACCCTTTTATCTTGCCTCCGTATCACGATCGCCACAATCTCATTACACTTCTTGGGAAATGCAGATACTTAGCATACATTCTGAGCAAATAGAAGGAACCTTATAGATTTTGGACACCTAGACCACATTTCATGGTTTGTAAATCCCCGAAAACAGTAAATCCCCGAAAACAGAACAAGTACTGTTCACAAACAAGAAGAAAATACCGCAGTTTAAAACTCCCTTTGTTGGAGGTATTCCCCTCAGAATCTCAGACAGCGCCAAATACCTGGGACTAGTTCTGGACCGAAAACTAAATTGGGGAATGAATATCGAGGAAAGAATTAAGAAATCCACCTTCCACTTCCACTCTTGTAGTATAATTTTCAGAAAAACATGTCCAAATCCAAAATTATCCTGTGGATCTATACGCTTAGTCGCAAGTCGCTAGCATGCCCACCAACTTAAAGGCCATCATAAAAGTACAAAGTCTAGCGTGCATTGATACTACCATTGCAATCAGAACAACACCAATGGCATTACTTGAGGTCAGCCACAACCTACTCCCGCTAGATCTTTTTATACATGAATCGGCAGGCACAAGCGCTATAAAGATAATAACACTAAGATTCTTTAGGAGTATGCAGAGAATCTAACAAAACAGACTACATGACACCCTATCTTGACTTTATAAAACCATTTACCATTTACAACCATTTACATGCTACAGAAATAAAATCTAAGAGCCTACGGTTCGTGGTAAGACTGTTCTAGATCCATGGAGGTATACCAGAGAATGAAAGGGCTAATAAACTAGCTAGGAGAAGCTCGACACTCAACCTGAAGTAAGCCGACCGTACTGTGAATGGACCTATTGTTTTAATGCCGTATCCGAAGGTCAATTTTTGTTTTGAAAAACTTTCTTATGACAGTTTTACTCTCGATTCGATTTGTCAGACGCTCGCGAGAGGTGGGACCGCGAAAGAAATTTTAGGTGTTGTCTGCGGATAAAACCTCTTGGAACCATTTTGATTTATGGACGAGCTTCCAGATTTATTGATATGCGAATCGGAAAGCTCCTCGAAGAAGTATTCTCCCATAATCTGCTCTCTTGAAGATAACGAAGGACAACTGCAGAGTAGGTAAAACAGAGATTCTGACTCTTCTTCATCTATACAGCTGCAGTAGAAGTCGTTGGCCGGGACTCCAAGCCTAAAAGCATACCTACCTAACGCACAATGACCCGTCAGTAGTCCCACAAGGGTACCTATGCGTGGTCTGCTGATGAGTAGCAGACTAGTTGTCATACGTCGGCTCAACTGTGGCCACATCTGCCTAGCATGATTTGCCTGATGCAGTGCTAAGAAAAGATATTGTATCTTGCCGTTTCAATGCGCAAAATTAAGTCCCCCTTTAGCAGTCAAGAGATCCTGTTCAGTGGCTAATCCGTTTGCTTCGCAATTTCTTGAGATGTCTGAGTGACCAAGAACTCAGCACAAAGTGAGATTACAATTATTCGATATCTCATTCGAAGATGATTATTTTACCAATTTAGATCTTATTATTGGTGGTTCGTGTGCTTTAATAGCTGCCTGGCTGCCGGTGTAAATGACGATGTCCTCGCACTTGATACCTATCTCATCGACAGGCAGTCAGCGGCTTCACGAATAGCCATAACCTCCGCTTGGAATACACTGCAATAGTCTGGTAGTCTAAAAGGCATTCTAACACCAAGAGAGACTGAAAACAGTCCAGTTCCTATACCCTTGCTTATCTTAGACCCATCAGTGTAAATTTTCAATACAGAATTATTGATCATCGTGTTCTCTGTCCAATTGTATCGGCTGGGAATACGAGTGTGGTATTGTGTGTTGAAGTCCAGGAACGGGGTTACGTAGTCCGTGGCTTTTGTTTTTATGTACAGAGTTGAGGATAGTAGCGTGCCATGTCTGGCTGGGACACCGTAGAGATGACTCCCTCAGTCGCAGCGACGATTTCATTGCAACCTCTTTCCCATAAATATCCAGAGTAAGGATATGCAGCACTGTTTCCAGCGCTGCCATGAGAGTTTTTCGGAGGGTAATGGTGCTCTCATCTCTTCTATTTACCGACCCATCGAACCGTTTATGGCTTCAACGAACCAAAATAGTACCAAGAATACCAAAAGATATTCGGCAAGAAGCAAGATTGACAAGTCTAATCAGAGATGGGACTCACTTGACAGAAGGACATACTCAACATCAATATACGGAACTGATATCATGGATAGTAAAAATGAACTCAGATGTTAATAGGCATTGGTGCTTTAAGACATACAGTTTAAGGTACGACGTTATTGGATTGATAAATCGGTCCGAAAAGGCTATGAATATATAATGTAGTGAGTGAACAAAAAGTAAGACAAACATTAAATGGTTGAAATCTTAGTTCTTATGGCTCAAGCGAAGGCGTTATTTTTCCACCAGCTTAAGTATTATTTTAACGAATTGAAATTCGAGTAATTACTGACTTATTTCACTTTAAGTACCATTTATTGATTTCCCTTAAAAGGAGCCGTATAATTAGATTTCGTTTAATCAGCTTTGAATTATTTGAAGGGATCGAACGCGGGGTTTTTCATTCAATTTCAAGCTTTCCTAAGAAGGGTGATTAATTTGCTATAACGACCATGTCTATAAGGTGTTGTACAGTTAACTAAAATCCTAGTAATAGTAGCAAATAGAATGAAAGTAATTAATTTAGGAATGGTTTATCCATTTTCAAGCATTGGGATGTAAAAGTGTACTTAATTCTAAAGCATTTAGGAATTCATCTCAACGAGGGTAAAAAGGATAAATTTTATAGCGTTGTTTATGGCCGTATACCTAGCAAGGTGTATACTGTACACGCATCTGATGCACCGATATGAGTCATTCTGGGTAATTGAAGTTCGAGTACTTAAAACATTTTGATGGGGCATCACCCAATACGCACTCTATTGGCCGGAATTAATTTCTGAGCCACTTCAGCTGATAATCTACTATGCACAGGTAGGTGTTGTGTGTGATTGCCATGTGTGATTCTTATAAAGGGATGAAACGTATCTATGAATCCATCTACAGCATTCGTTCATGAAATTTTTTTTAAGTCCACTTTCCATCCTCTTTGACTGGTATATCTGGGAAAATGGAAGTTAGGTTGGAACCTAGTTGATAGCGTTGGCGTATAATTCCAAAACAGCTTGTGTTTGAAATATCAGAAGAAAATTTAAGTACCATACACAGACATATGTGACTAGTCCTCCGCGGAAATGATTCCATGACTTTATCGCATAAATCGGACGGTATGTCACCAATTTGAGTTTGATCTCGGTCTTGAGATAATCTAAAGTCTCGGACTTATTGACATACATCATAGACTTGACATAGCCCCAATGAAAAAAGTCCATTTTGTTAGATAACACGGTCACCGAACTTCAACTTCCATAACTCGATTATCTGTCCAGCAGTGTGGCATGTGACGCCGTCTTGCAGAAACCACATATGCTCCAACTCATCCTTTTCCAATTTATCCTAAAAATTATCAATCAACATTGTCCGGTAGCAATTCCCATTGACTGTGACTGTGTTGCCAGCATCATTGAAGAAGAAGTCATCGTATCTGGTTGTCTGAGTTTAGTCTACATTCCGAAATCATGGACTGCACTTGAAGTCGTCTTCTAAGGCAGACACAGCAACGTAAGAATCTCCAACCTATCACTCTATCTTCGTTTCTGCTGAAAATATAGGAAAGGCTGATTGATATCCATCGGGCCCAGAACATCAATCCATTTATGATCTTAGTTCCAACATGCATCGCTCGTGCGCATCATTGAAAGATACATATCCGTGCATACTACATACCTTGGAGACCTTCCTTACCAATGTCCAATCAGAACCAATCATGGGCGCACTTGCAAGTCCTAAAGTGGACTTGATATATCGCTCGGAGTGTTGATCAATCAATTGATTCTAGGCAGAATTATTAACACACAGCTGGGCGATATAGGCTTGGCAGTCGCGGGACATCCCAAGTTAGTATATTGTCCCCTCTTTGCTGGAATCTGGTAGCTGTTAGTCGACCTTATAAAGGATGCAGAGTTATTACCTAGGTGGATGATTGCTATTGCAACCATAGGCAAGCACCTAAGCACTTTCAGGGAAATCATTAAATATACTTTCGATCTGCTTATGAAATGAGACTTCAAATGTGGACTAGGGTAAAATTTCTTCACAACGACCTTGTTCTCTTCACGAGGAAAACAAAGTTGCCCTCACAGACCGTCCTACGATAATGGCACCAATCTTGCCTTTTCTTATTTTAGACATGATTTTTTTTTTGTTTTTAATTATTTGCTTGCGCTCAAGAGGTTATTGTTGAATTGTTAAGACAGAGCCCAAGCGGAATATAAACCCAACCTCCATATCCATCTTTACGTATGGGTCGAGGGTACAGACTCAGGAATATATGTACTTCGAAGAACTAACTCGGTTCATAAAATTTCCCAACCGCGCAAGTGTGTTCCAAGCAGAAATATATGGAATCAACGAGAGCTGTTGGGACATCTACATCCATAGACAGTCAAGCAGCCATCACAGACATCACACCCACCACGACCAAATCAAAATTGTTTTTTTTTTTTATTTTTTATAATTTTTACTTGCGCTCAAGGGTTTTTCACTAACCTTATCTAGAGCGAGCGGTAAATGTTGATTTTACGCGATTTTACTCGTATAAGGACCGTCGCTAATGGCCATCGTTAGGACGCAAGGGGTCTTCTTGTAACGATTGCTAATAGAAATCGTCCTCAAAGTTTGCCCTTCCAGTACACACCCAGTCACTAGTAGATCACTGTAAAAGGTTTACGGTAATAACTGTCGGTAGTAGCTTCTTTTCAGGACTGCAGGGCCTACGGGAAATTATAAATCTTAGGTTGCTTGAGTTTCCAAACGAATTCTCGTACTCGTCTACATTGATTTCTGCCTAGGTGCGTGGTTGCATTCCCTTTAACAGATGAATTTTTGAGTACAAAAACGTCAAATCTATTTGTTTTTGTACATATGTATATGAATGGTTGTTCCAGACTTTGTCTTGTTTACTGGTTAGGCGTTGGTTTTCTGAACTTTTGCCATTGGACTTCAGGGACAGTCAAGAGGCTAATGCTCTCGGTTTAGAATTTATGCCCAGGCCCACATCTGACATTAAACCGAAACCCAAACAAGACATTTTCCGTCCACACAGACATGTTTTGTGTCCTTTGCACTCGGGGTTAAACTCTTTTAATCATACTTACCCTTTGCGCATCCTTACGCTCTGTGCACTGACGTCCTGAATTCAATTACCAACTCGTTCTCCTAGTAGGCCCAAAAAAAACTTCTATCAGTAACGTCATAAAATTCTCTCAATCCCATCCGTGTGGGTTGTGCCATGTCATGTATACAAAGGATAAAACTACCATCGTAGGATATGCTGTCTTGGAGGAAACCATAAGAAATAATAAAAACGCATTTCATGTAATATTGAATAGCCGTCGTAAACGGTCGAGGTCATGCTGCTCGTCGTCGTTATGATATCCCCTTTGGATAGACGTAAGTGCTATTTTAGTTGCTAGCCACCATTATGAAAATGTAATTCTTAAATACAATCGGATTTCAATAAATGGTCCAATATTTGTATCCCATATGTCGATGTTATTGCTTTCGCCTTTTATGGCCTCTCGCTTTGATAGCATTATTTCGGCTGTCTTCGTTCTATTCTAGTTCATCTACGATGTCCATCTTTTCAAATCGACTGGTATTATGACCGAAAAGGAAAGTGAACCCTATATTATGGGATTGCTCCTAGACTTTGGGAAATAGCGCAGTAGCCTATGATTTTATTTTTCATTAGTACTTAATGGCTTTCAGTAAAGGAGTCAAGAATAAATAATCAATAATTTTTTTATTGCGTATTTGCTTCTATACATACATACTTTACTTATATACGGCAGTTCACAGCTTCATTAAAAAAATCTGACGGATCGTGGGCAGAAAGTACTGAGGAGGTTTAAGAAACGAAGCTCATTTTCCAGGAAGCAGCACACTAACGTTTTCGATACCTAATGGGTAATCTGATAATGTTAACTTTTCAATAAGGAAGAGGTAGAGCATCTCATCACATGGAAGCAACTGCGATGGGCTATAATGTCACCGCTCAAAGCGTCAGGCCCTGACGGCATTCTGCCAATTATGCTGTAATGGCTCCAGTTGAAGTTACCATACTATCAGAGAAATTTTTATACATTGTTTAAGGTAAGGCTACGTATCTATTAAAAGGGGGGGGGGGTGCGGGTGGTATTTATACACAAAGCGAAAAAATACATCCACCAACTTCATCTTAGGTTTTTCAGCCGTCAGTGTAGAAGTGAATCGACTCGTCTTCTAAAAGTGGTTCTTCATTCCAGAGTGATCTGGAAGAGATGGTGACGATGAAGTTCTTATCAAAATTTAAACGTGGGGTGGTGCAGTCCGTGTTTTCGGGAAAGATTTTGAAATTATTCAGAATGGAGGCGTGGCAAAACGCTTTTCTTGACCACTGTTGGCAAGCTTCGCTTGGTAAATATATTCTGGGGTATCAGATGAGATAGTTGTTCGTAGAGAACCGTTTATGCACAAACAAGCTGTACGTTGTACCCTACTTAGATAGTCGCGGCTTATAGCTTTTTTAAGGCTGTCCACCAAACAATCATCCCGTATGTGAGTATCGGTCTAATGACATTGCAATGAGATGTAGATCCAAAAGTGGCCAAATAATAGTGACACTATCACATTGATGGGTTCTGGGTGCCTTGTATCTCGATTGGAGATTGGGTAACCAACGCCTTTGAAAGGTCGTTGATGGTAACAAAAGAGATATGGGGGAGGAGTGATTTCTCACTTAAGCACTGCCTCTTGATCTGGACAGCAGCGGGCGATTCTCTAGATGGAACCAACGGTGACGTCTACTAGTTCCAGTCAGGCCGAACAATTTAGTGTCATCCCTATATGAGCTGCTTTGACATATTCGAATCCCAGGTCTATAAGGATCTCTAACACTGAGCTTGGGTGTTGGAAAAGATTTGGTGGCGGATGAACACTTAATGGGCGGATGAACCCTTAATGATCCTTAACGGCAGCGCTCATATCCCCGAAGTGGATTACTGACTCCGGAAAATCCAGCCCTTCGTCCTAAGGGTATAAAAGGGAACTGGTCCTCCAGGTTTGGGGTTGCGCGTAGGCAACTTCCCGACTTCGGAAAACGCATTTACATAGTTCTGAAATCCACACAAGCCTAGGATAAGGATGACTCAACTATTGACGACCCCAGCACTCAAAACACGGAGAACAACCTTCGGATCTTTGCGTGGAACCCTGCACGTGGAACTCGTGCAGCCGAAGAATTAGCTGAGGCCCGAGACCGCTATAAAGCAAACATCACCGCCATCCAGGAAGTGCGATGGGATGGATCGGGCAAAAAAAGTATGATGAATTCGTCAACATAAACCTAATATGCGCTCATGTCCCCACAGAAGACAAGGACGACACCACCAAACAACGTTTCTACAAGCTCCTTGGTAAAATATAGCCTATGCAATAGCAATGTTTTAAGTTTGACGGTAATATCGTGCTAGGCGATTTTAAAGCCAAGATAGGAAATGAGGACATCTTTGGTAGGACGATTGGCAAGCCCAGCCTTCACGATACTACGTCCAGAAACCATACTATAGCAAGCATATGGTTTCCTCATCTCAATCTCCACAAGGGAATATGGCGGTGTCCTGATCTTCAAACAGTCAAACAAATTGATCATATTGCGATCAACGTAAGGCATGCCTCCAGTATTCTGGATGTCCGAACAGCCAACATTGACTCGGTTCATTACCTTATTGCTGCCACTGTATGAATGCGGGAATCCCTAACGCCACAACAAAGAAGAAATACTGTGAGAAGATAAAACGTTGAAAAGTTGCAATCGGAAGAGACCGTCAGAACCTTTGCCGAACGCAAAGCCGATACGTCCCGGAATCAAGCAGAGCGTGTTACATTGCTTCCAGCTTAGGGGATTGATTTCCTCTTTGTATCACCTTGTGGGTGGCCGTGGCGTAGTGGTAGGAATTATAAGCCAATGCAAGAAATCGCAATATCTCCTCACCCAGTGTGGACCCCAACCATGGAGAAAATTACTGAAAAAACGCTTTCCTGTTTGACAAATTGTTGCTCTACCTTAGAACCTTATTCCCGCTGACATTTCTCCTTACTAGGCAGCTGGTTTCAACCCCATGTTGTAATGGCTCTAGTTATGCCCTCTACAGTTTGTTCCAGTTCTAGATAGTGAATTGGAGCTCCCCTAATGTCAATATGCTCCAGATTAATTTCAAGCGACACGATTCAACGTTTGTCTTCTTTGGGTTTCTAACTTTGTAAATTGAAGACGTGGGTGCTTAACATCACGAATAAATCCCAAATCCAAGGTGTCACAACTAATCTCGAGAGATGCAGGGCTAAGAAAGAGCTAAGTCGTGAATACCCAGTCTCCGCTGTCTTCTAATAATATCCCGGAGACTCAAGAACTAGTAGAGACCGGAGACTCAACATCTCGGTCCAGTAACTGAATTCTACAAGAAGGTCGTAAGACGTTGCCATATGAGCCCCATCGCTTCTTTCTGATTGTATCAGAACCGAGAAAATGGAAAGACCCACTCATTCTGTTCCCTTTGGGCTATAGGGATTTCAGATTCAACAAAGGTGAATTTCTTGTCAAACTGAATTAAGGCGAGCCATTTCAGAAACCTATTATGCAGAGCGTAGAGGAAAGAATTAGCTCTCGCTTAAGCCAAAGATGCCCCTCACATATAACCTTATGAAAAGCGAGTCAATTGAGGATCAAACTCAAGTGGCCAGAGCTATAAGATGTTGTCCCAACCGACTTGGTGAATTTTTCAAGAAACATCTCAATCTCAATTGAATTAGGCAATTCGATGACTAGTCTTCATCTACTCAGACACTGCTACTGCTTCGTGAATGCACTCAAATTTTGAGAAATACTGAGCGAAGAGCAGACTGAATGTGAGCGTGGTGACGTTCTCTAAGCCACATATCGTTCTAAAGCTTTTTCTTCAGAATACTGAGCTCTCTTACATACATACTTATATGTATATGTAAGTGGTGTTACAGTCTGGGGTGGACCTGGGCTTCAACCAACAAGTCTCTCCAGCCAATTCGATCATTAGCCAGCTCCCTCCAGGTCCCTTTGTGGATATCCGCATCTATACTTTGGCTGCAACAAGGTAGTGGTCTGAGTCAACATATTCTCCTCGAAACATTTAGAGATCCATCATATTTGAAGAGAATCTTGCGTCGATCCCAATGTGATCAATCTGATTAAAAATGGACTGATCAGGAGGCCTCCATGCCACATTGTGAATATTGAGATGTGGGAACCGCTTGCTAACAACACTCGTGTTGTGAGAGTTATATTCTTCGCACAATTGAAATGGAATGGACATACAGTTCAAAACGAGAGATAAATGGTCTTCGAAATCAACATACTATACTGCCGTCTTGCTAAAAAGACATTTTGATCTCTAAGCAGTTGAACAGCTTAACTCTATAGTGCTGGGCAGTTACGGCGATTGCTTTTGTCTCTGTCGCCCTCAAAAAGAAGTATGACACCAACATTCACCATTTTCCTCCCAAACAGTCAGTTTTTATTAACAATTCAACGATTTTTCAAACACAGGTCCAAGCTGTTGAACTCCGTATACAAAAATGCGTGCAAAACGAAATCAGAGGAATCTGGATCTGTAAGATACATAGTACGACTTAGGCTTGTCTGAGGCTGTCTCTTTGAAGGTCTTGCATAGAAGAACAAAACTGCTGTAGTCTACATCACAGGGAATGAAGGCTTCAAG
Source organism: Xylota sylvarum (assembly GCA_905220385.1). Classification (NCBI taxonomy): domain Eukaryota; kingdom Metazoa; phylum Arthropoda; class Insecta; order Diptera; family Syrphidae; genus Xylota; species Xylota sylvarum. Next base: position 61,463,101 of record LR999958.1, on the reverse strand, counting down.
TGAAACGAACCGGTTGTAAGAAATAGCGCCTGTCGCTTACTCATTGGTCTTGAACCTTTATAGGGCACCACCTACCAATACCCCACTTCAAAACACTAACCAACCTTATAGGCCTACGGGATACGAGAAAGTTCATTCAACCGTTTCCAAACAAAGTAAAACAAAAAGATTACTTGAACGAAGCAAGGACGACTAATAACATCAACGGGTTACAATCGGGATAAAATGAAAATATTAGGTATAGATACTTACATATGTACATATGGATGTTCTTGTTCTGCAGAGATTAAAATGATATGGCAGACCACATTCCTCCCGGCTGACAGGTTCTTAGCAATAGCGGAATCGGGCGGCTTCGCTTGTGGAATATACATAATTGTACTTCTACCCAATTCTACCTGACAAATTCCTCCACAAATGAGGAAGTTCTTCTACTTCCACGGAATTGAGTATTAGCGGAATCTCTCATTTTGATAGCTATCACCAAACTTAAACAAAACCCCATCTCCGGTACTAAACGCCACGTGTTTACCACGCGGATATGAGAGTCAAAAGACTCCCTGTAGATCCTTGTGTCATCCAATGTTTTTATATCTCACATGTGTGCCTTTTGAATGCCCACCTGATTATTTTACCTTAATATTTTTTCTTGGAAATCACAGATATGTTTGCAACTCTTTTTAACGGATGCGCCCACTGATGTTATTTGCGAAGAGGTATGTATTTTCGTCTTCTTGGAAAACTGCTGTAGCTCATGCTTATATCATTGTAACAAATGTAACTGCGAGAGTACGAGAGTATCTAAACGTTGTCTTTCCAAAGATACGTCTGCACTTGTGTTTATTTTGAAAATGAAAGCATCTGGATTTATCTTCAAAATTCACCAGAATTTCAGTCGAACGAGTATTTTTGTCATGCCATTCCTACTCGTAATCATCCAGGGCATGGATGGGTAACTGAAGGTACAATGCTTGGTGGATTTCTAAAGCAATACCCACTCGAATGAACGCACATGTGTAGATATGTACATACATACATGCATATGCATGTATCTAAGTAGAGAATGATTTCACTGGATTATTGTTATGATAGTAAGTAATTGCCCTTAAGCTTTTATTAGAATGTTGTAATCGAAGATTCAGTATTTGTGTAGATATGTACATACGAGTATGTATGTACGTTACGATTGTACCTTAAGGATTTCAACAACGCGCTATATTTTGTGAAAATACATAAGTTGACTGCTTGCTGATAAAACGTGGTTTCATTGTTGTCGTGCCACAATATTTAACGTGTAACAGAAATGTCTAGACAATTGCTTGTATGTCAGTAAAGTAAAGGTTCTGGGAGTTCCTACAAACAAAGGAAAACAAACGCATGACTTGAGGGACAACATACATATTTATGTTCACAGAAAAGCAATGTTTAGATAGCACAATTCTTTGACGAAAATAAAAAAAAAAGAAAACCTTTGCTGAGTGGGTTAAAAATGGTGTAATAGATCAACACATCATTTGTTCTCAGAAATTCAAGTGAATCCCACGATAGGGTACCTATACTCTATCCAACTTGTGAAACAGTTTGTCCACTTTATAGGTTGACGAAAGAAGACAATCTTGTCACTTTTAAATCAATGTACATAGATCAATTGTGATGACCTAGGTGTTATGATTCCCATGCTATAGAATCTATGAAAAACCTATGGATCTTCAAGCCATCCTGAAGCGTTTATGAATTTATGAAAGGCAAAGCAAAGTCCTTCTAAGTCTTGGAAGAAATGTCTTCGCAGTAAATCAGGCTGTATATCGGCAATAACGCGTCGAATGTTGGCTTCCAAGTGTTCAATTGTTTCTGGTTTATTGGCGTAGATGAGCAACTTTACATATCCTAGAGCAAATAATCTAATGGTGTCAAATTTCGTAAAATTTTCGAAAATCGGATGTGGATTTGTCATAAGCGGCAGACTTAGGCAAGAAGTCTTAAGTTTTGAGCGAACGACTTTTGACAATCCGTATCAGGGCTAAATTCGCCAACAGAAGACAAGGACACAGCCACTAAGGAAAGCTTCCACGTCCTCCTCGACAAAACTTACAAGGCATTGCTCGTAAATATAACGTTAAAATCTTTCTGAGCGATTTTAACGCCAAGATAGGAAAGGTAGAAATCTTTGGTAGGACGATTGGTAAAGACCACCACGACATTGATTTCGCTGCGGGCCGAAACGTTGCTGCACCAAGCATAAGGTTTCTTCATCTCAATATCCACAAGGGAATATGGCGGTCTCCTGATCATCAAAGGGTCAATCAAATTGATCATATTGCGATCGATGTGAGCCATGCCTCCAGTATTCTAGATGTCCGAACCTTTCGATTAATCAACATCGACTCGGTACGAATGTGGATATCCCAAACCCCACAACAAAGAAGTCTGTGAGAAGATTTGACGTCGAAAAGCTGCAATCGCAAGAGATCGCGAGAATCTTCGCCGAACGCGTATACCGAAATCTCTGTGGCAGCCATCAGAAGTGCCGCAACTAATATGCTGGGTTTCACCCGGCCACCACCAAGAAACCCCTGGTTTGACGAAGAATGCTGGCAATCACAAGCAGCTAAACAAGAGGGACACAAAGCGGTGCTGCAAAGAAGGACGAGAGCAGCTCGTGAGCTCTACGAGCAAAAGAGACGGGAAGAATATCGGCTTCTCCGAAAAAAGAAAAAAGAGCTCGAGAAGAACACGATCGAAGGTATTGAGAGATTATACTCCAGGAATAATGAACGGAAGTTTTACCAATAGGTAAAAAGAACGTGTCAGGCCAACAAGACCCGTACAGAAGCCAGTAGAGATGAGGAAGGAAACTTCGTAATAGAGTCACAGTCAGTGCTAGGAATATGGAAAAACTTCTTCTGCAGACTGTGTAACGGCGACGAAGAGTAACATCTCGCTGTCAGGCAGAATGAATCATTCAATCTACACGATGATAGCCGAAACCTCCGGCCACCTGACCTAAGCAAAGTGAGGATAGCAATATCCAAACTTAAGTCCAATAAGACGAGCTATACAGAGCCAAGTCTAGTTTTGGCATCACTGTCAAACTCGTTCGCCTGTGCAGGATGACAATGGAGAATTCTCGCTGCTCTATCAAGTTCGGTAACGATCTTACCGAGACCTTTGATGTCAAAAAAGGATTTATACAAGGTGACGCGCTGTCATTCAACATCATACTTGAAAGAATTGAGCTCGCAAACCAACACTGGAGGCACGATCTTTTAAAAGTCTGTGTAACTACTAGCTTACGCAGAATACATTGACATAATTGATAGAACACAGCGGGCTGTCAGCGGTGCGTTCGCTAGTATTGAAACAGAAGCTGTCAAAATGGGTTTAACGGTAAACGAGGGCAAAACCAAGTATATGCTGTCAACCAGAAGGGATACGCAACATCGACGAATTGGACAGAACGTCACAATCGACAGCTATAACTTTGAGGTAGTAAGGGACTTTGTCTACCACGGCTCTACTATCAATTCTGATAATAACATCTCAGCAGAAATTAAAAGAAAAATAACCCTTGCCAATTGCTGTTTCTTTGGGCTGAGAAGGCAATTGAGTAGTAAGGCCCTATCCCGAACAACTAAGGAGATTCTATATCAGACCTTGATCATCCCAGTCCTCCTTTATGGTGCTGAAGCTTGGAGTCTATGAAAAGCGGATGAAGATATCCTCAGTTGCTTCGAAAGAAAGATTATTCTTAAAATTTTCTGTTCCGTTTGCGTTGACGGGCTTTGGAGGAGGCGATTCAATGACGAACTATACGAGCTGTAGAGGAAGACCTCGCCTTAAGTGCCGCGTATAAGTGGAATGGGACCTCAACATACTTGGATTTGTCTAAGGACCGGCTAAGGACCGGGCTAACTGGAGATGCTTGTGAGTGGATTCCCAGGTTCACCCCGAAATGTAACGCCACCTAAGTAAGTAAGTAAGTAAATAAGTATACAGTTCGATTCTCCAAATGCAAAGAACGGTCCCGTTCCAAACAAGAATGTAATAGAAGTGTACACGGATGGATCACACATCGATGTTAAATCGAGGGTGTGGCGTCTACTGCCACACGATACCTCTCGATCACGCAATCGCCACCTCTCGTAACTGTCTTTCAGGCAGAGATTTTCGCTGTACTAAAGAATGCGGAACTATTATTCAGTACCGAAAGCCAGGACATGCATTAGCTTCTGCTCGGACAGCCGAGCATGCCTAAAGCCACTAGCAAACCCAAGAACCAACTCGAAATTGGTGAAAGAATGCAAGAAAAACTTATTTATTTTGGCAACGTCTTCCTAGGTCAACCTGATTTGGGTACCTGGTCACTGCAATATAGCACGGAACGAAGCTGCGAATGAACTAGCGAGGAAGGTGGCCTGGAAACATCGACACGACGACGGTTACATCCTTAGAAGTAACCGCTTATAGCAGTTCATTCGCAAAACACCACGAAAACATGTAGAAAGGACTGTAGATCTAGAAAGCTGCCAAAGCCATGACTGAGCGCCATTGTTACCATCAGACGGCGCTCGATCTAGGTAGAAGACAATTAAGACAGATGGTCGGTCTATACACCGGACACGTGAACCTGAACAAAGACACATATGCACTAGGACTAGTGACATCTACCACTTGCCTGAGATGTGAGGAAAACGAAAAAAGCCCCAAGTACTTTCTCTGCAAATTCCTTTCATTAGGGGTGCTCAGATACAAGCACTTGAGACGACACGTCTGGCCCTGGCTGATTTACCTTAGGCGTTACGGTTTCGGAAAATTTCTGAAGTTCATCAGAAATACAGAACGTTTCCCGGAACAGCGAAACTCACCCAACTCTCTATCCCCAAATCAAATCACCCTTCATTTACATCCCCCTTCCCTGTAGACTGCTTAAAAGTTCAGCGGCTTTCCAAAAATCTGCTCTTCTTCAGAAAGCTTCTCTCAAAATTGTGAGGTCTACATTAAGATGTACTTTATGTATGTACGTTCTGAAATGCATCTTTTCTTCTTAACTTGTCTAATAGCAAGCTTGTGCTTGCTACATTTAAGTTATCGTTGACCTTTAGAGAGACTTCTAAGGGTATATGGTCTGAAAATATTTTCATTCCTTACCTTTGTAGTCCCAGGGATGCGGTAGTTCCAAAATTTTAACGTCTTTACTCGCATTCTTTGTCTTTGGAGTTACGGCTTATATTCATATAGGTAGGTTACTGGCTAAATACATTCACAAACCAATTTTGGGATAAGCTAATGCTTGCATTGAAGTCTCCAAGAAGTAGTAAGTCAGTTGTTGCTAGGTTATGTCTTAATTTGTTGAAATCCCGTAGTCAGTGGTTACAGCGCAGGATATACATAGTATTATCTATCATTCGCATGGCCTTGGTCGACATACAAGTACTTTTTCGTCATCTTAAGGATGACTCCGAGTCAGGAGTAGTAGGCACAAAAAAGTAATATCGGACTGGCCACCCCCCGTACCATAAAACAATAACTCCATTACAAAATAAAAACTAATTGAACCTCGTACATAATCTGGCAGAAGAATGGGTTGCCCCAAAGCAAGCATGACACAGAACACAGCCGAGGATAAATCCCGGTCATTGTCAATAACTCAATAAGTTGAAGAGATTTGAAACGTTCCGGTATTTTTGACCACCCCCTGTGTCATGTAAGGAAGTGACAGGACTTGATTTGAAACCTTCCTTGACTGCGTATATCCCCATCACAGAACATCTCGTTCTAAGAACTCAAACTTTTAAATTAAATTAAATAACTTTTTAAGTAAACGCTCTGGTTCTTTCCTCTCACGTTTCCTAATCATGACAAATATGTCCTTGTTGTAGAATTTCATGCCATGGCATGAAGTTTTCAATCGAAATGATAAAGGTCTTACGTCCACATCCAATCACATTCGGGGTAACTTAATTAAATTAATTGAAAACATTACACAGCACAGTAGAGGAAGTGCATTCTGCGAATCATTTCATAAACTCATCAACACGAGTGGAACTACATAAGAACATGACAAGTTTTCGATGACAAGAGTCCTGAGTATTTTTGAGTTCCTTGGAAAAATCTTATATCATCACGTCCCCAGCTCTTGGCCCCAAAATGAAGAACAAACAAACTTGGGAACTTCGTCTCCCCTGCAAATTGGATGGATTAAGTTGACACAGCGTTCTCGGCTCATTCGATGCCTTAAAAGTCCCTCGCCAGGGGAGAACCCACTAATTCCCACTTTCTATTAAATAAATTGTGAATGGGATGATAGCGTAAAAAGGAAGCCACTTCCAATTTAATGCTTTAATGCGGAATAAGATGTACACCAACAACATCGGTACCGACACTAACTTGCAGGAAGAGGAATATAATTTCCTTTTCTTGTTTTTTTTTTGTTTTTGTCTTTTCCCCAGCACAGGGGATTTCTTAAAGATGGCAAATGTTTCTATTAAATTTATTATTTCCAAAGGACACACTGTGCCATTGAGCTAAGGACTTACACCCAACACCGAACCTCCCACTATACATGTTGTCTAGACCAGTTCTTCGCTTCTGATAACCTTGTTTTTGAAGCCATAAAATTTAAGGATACAATTTGTGGTATGTTCTTTATGAAGGTGTCAGTTGAGAGTGTGAGTCCGGACGACTATGCGTTGCATGGAGTACCTACTGCGGGTCTCCACTGGGCTTGGTGGCATTACTTTCGCATTACCGAGTGGCTAAGGGCAAAGTTTGGAGCGTATATGAAGCGAGAACAAATTGCCAAAGCGTGTAATGGCCTCTAATCTTCGAAGGGTTTACGGATATACACTTCAAGCTACGAACACACAAAAAAAAAAGAAACGAACTATGTTGCCTTCTTATCGTAACTCAGAGAGCAAAAAGGAAAAAAGTCTCCTGAAACAAGTACCGGAAGTAATTTAAAAGCAATGAGGGAAAGTTTACTGAAATTGCATTTTCCTCTTTCGCCTTAAAATTTGTTGACCATTATAACACGTTACATACATATGTATGTATGTATGTATACTTCCGTGCCGAGGACTACAAATACGTATACAATGGTGATTTAGTGTAAGGCCATTGGCTGAATGGAAGAACAGCTCATTCTGGTCTGATAAACGCAATCAATCTGAGATGCAGACAGGTGGAACTGTGTGTACAGTAGCATTGTTAAGGAGATGAGTTATACGACCGAGGACGAAATAAAATGAAAGCAGAATGCGAGGTGTAGAAGATAACAATAAAACACCGAATAGACATGCGGAATTAATTTTCTTGGTTATGCTCATTTGTTCGGATATAGGATGTTGAAATTCGTTTACTCTGGGACGTGTTGTTAAGTGAAATCATTATTCAGGAGGAAGGATCATTAATTTGGTGTGCGTCATCAGCAATCAGTGGCTGTATAAGGATGTGGGAGTTTGTAATTATCTGTAAAAGGTTAAGTCTATAAAACAACAAGACAGGTGATAGAAAAGAGTTTAACTTACACTCAAGCACATACATACATAGGAGGGATAAAACTTTTAACATGAATTGTTAGGTACATATGTACGTAGGTAGCTTTGATTGGGTTATGCTCTGCGAGTTTTGTCGCATCTTGGAGTGGTGTTTACTTAGGGTTAAGGTTTATTTCAATTTCGCAAAACTCTTTGAGTAACGAATTTCTTAGTAGGTAAGTTAAAAGCTTATTTTTATTTGGAAAAATGCGTATCGATGTACGAATGCCTAGTGTTGTTAGGGTTAGGTATATACATAAATAATTTCTATTCCGGCCATAAACAGAATTTCTTGGAAGAATTGCTTAGATAGATTCAGCGGTGACGCCAGCAGAGAGACTGGTGGATGTATATTTGAAGGTACGTTGACATAGTTAGAGCTCAGGACTATAGGAATATTTTAAAGCTTAGTGATGGGCGTTGGGTTACTTGCATTGGTTCATTTGATTCCCTTATCTTAGAGGTTTTAAACGAGTACCTACCCGTCTTGAGGCTTATGTGGCGATATAACTTTCTACCGTAGATCGAAATACGATAAAAAAAACTGGTTACGAAAGGTTGGTATCGTCGCTTATGCCGATGATGTCATTATATTAGTGACAGGAAAATCCTTGCCCACAATCGTTGATCTGCTACAAATGGCGCTGAACGCCATGAATAACTGAGCCAAACGCTGCGGACTTGGTCTTAATGAACAAAAAACTGACCTAGTTCTCTTTACTAATAAGAGGAAAATACCCAACTCCGCCACCTAGACTAAATGGAGCTCAATTCCGAATATTAGATAAATTAAGATAATTAGGGTACATAGGAGACAGAAAATTTAACTGGAAAGATAGCTTAATAGCTTTCACCCATGCAGTATAATCTTCGGCAAAAAATGGCGGCCAAAATCATCATCAAAGCTATCCTCTCTTATACCTGTCTAGTCTGGCGGCCTATTGCCGCGAAAATCACAAACCTAAACACACTCACAATGATTCAGCGCTATTAGGACAACACCACCGGCCAGGAAGGAATGCTTTGGCTCTGATCACATGACCTCTTCACTACGTACTACGCTCCTCCGACAAACCTGGATGTGGAAAAGTAACACCAAATCAGACACAGCACCAACAAGTGGTCAAACGTTAATGCGCCTTCTGACTATGGTGACGGATGGGGCAAAAATGGACGCTCCTGATTATTCTCAGAGAAACCATCAATTGCCTGGTCCATAAAACTTCCAAACCACGCAAGTGTGTTCCAAGCGGTAATATAACCGAGGCCTGCCGGGACCTATCCACTCTAAACAACAATAAACATACTAACATCTTCATAGACAGCCAAGCAGCCATCAGAGCCATCACTTCCATCATAACCAAATCAAAACTGGTCAAGGAATGTACAGAGGAACTCAAATCTCTTACGCTCTGCTGGATTCTGGCACATATGGGCTTCCACGCGAATGAAATGACCGATGGGTTAGCTAGGAAAGGCTCAGAATCAAACAACCCCCAAGCAGACCACTCGGTCCTAACGCTCATCAGCCTTCTCCTCCAAAATTATTTTGCATTTTTACAGCATAGCCAACGTAAGTTAGCATACCTCACCTCTTGCGCGTCTCTAGAAAACTTTGGACCAATACAATAAAAAAAGGAGTAGAGAACTACCGTTAATCAGACCACAGCTAACTCTCCTGATAGCTATTTTCACAGGCTATCAACACCACAGATCTATGCAGAGGTTGTGGCGACGCACAGGTAGAGATAGCTCCACACATTTCCTCGGCGAATCTCCAAGCCTCAACAGAACCAGATGTGTACATAATCTTTGCGAAAGTATCTCTCAATGACCTTAGCGAACTAGACCTAAATTCATCATGAAAACGTGTTGGTTCAGGAAGGCCGCTCCTGCCACAAACTATAAACTAATTGTTGGACTTTCATTATTTCTTTTTTATTTTTTATTATTTTTAGGTACCCCACACTGCGGAACACAATGGATCCGTTGAGATGCGAGTGAGACTGCACTCCCGAATTTGCAGTCACCCTACTAACTAACCTACCTAATTGACGTTTATGTCTTAAGGAGATAACATAGTAACATAGAAGTTGCTCTTCTCCTTGATGAACTTAGAGTGAAAAGCTTAGGTTGATTTAAATAGTCACTGGGTAGCTACAAATGGAACTCCATGATCCATGGTATCACAATGGACCTCTTGTGGTTTAAGTTTGTCTGTATCCCCATACAGACAACCTACTAACCTAAACTTTAACCTATCAAAAGGTTGGTTAAAACTGCAGAAGGCGATAAAAGACGAGTCAAAATCTGGCGCAAGACAAGTTTATGGCGAGTGCAATGAATGATTCGTTCGACTGAAAGGATCACCGATATTATACATATCTGCGGAATTGACTCCCCGCTGTTTATGGACTTGTCAAATTCGGACTAAAGAAGATGAAGAATAAATGTCCGGCTGCAGAATTTTCTAAACCATATCGTAAAGACGGAGAGTAGTTAAAAACCTCGTCTTTAATCTGGAGGTCGCTGGTTTTTTGGAGGTCGCTTATATCGAACTGGTTAGAGAAAGTTACTTTTTAAGGTTCAAATCCACCCCAGAATGCATCCCCAAGCAAAGTGCATTAACGCAAAAGTATCCCTGTGCTGGGTTCCAGGCCATAGGGATATTCCAGGGAATTGCAGAGCCGACGAGATAGCTGAGGAAGGTGCAGACCGGGACCTCGCTGACAATAGCGATTTACCGTCAGCACCATCGATAAAATTTCAATTAGATACCGCAGCCATAAGTATGGCAAACAGTAGGTGGAACAGTATAAGCACATGTCTCACTCCTAGGCAAATCTGGCCAGAGCTGGATTGTAGGAAAACTAGTATACTTATTTACAGCAATTAAAAAGGATTACTCTTAGAAAGATAGTTGACGTACTCACAAGACACTGTCTGGTAGGCAGGCATGCTAGAAGACTTGGTGTCCCCTTCAACGATTTCTGTAGGTACTGTAGAGACGAGGAAGAGGAGGAAACCATGATACATCAAGCAAAATTAGGAGCTTTGTCACCAGGTCAAACTGGTTTAATGATTAAACAACGAACCACACATCATCGGCATGGGTCTATACCGAAAATGGTTTCCCTGTCTTCTGTAGAAAGTCTCAATGTAGGTCTCCGGTGCTGGTAATCCGGTTTTTCCATAGTGGTAGCACAATGGACCTCCCTTTTGGTTTAAGCGCGTCCCTGCTAAGCGGGGACAACCACCCAACCCAACCCAATCCATGATCAGTTAAGATCGATCTTGGATATTTCAATGCTAATACCATTGGAAAATATAGCCCCCCGAACAAGACCTCTGGAAACAGACCTCGACCTACCAACTTTACCGCAAGACTAAGCATGGTAGTGTGGTGTGTAGCATGAAATTCTCACATTTCAATGTCCACAAGGCAGTATGGAAGTCATCACATCAAACTACGGCCAACCAAATTTATCATGTTTCGATTGTCGAAAGCCACTCTTCCAGTGTTTTGGATGTTCGAACATTCCGAGTTGCAAATACCGATTCCAATCAGTAGTTCGCGAAAAGTCCCCTAGATGGAAGAAGACCAGTAGCAATACTACCAGTAAGCCATTAAAAAAATTGGCGACAGAAGTGCTAGGTTTCATCCCTCTACAAACGCAGACAAAATGGCTGCATATAAAGCAGTGCTGCAAAGACGACGTTCGCTAGTCAGCTCTGCGCTGGTTCGCTAGTCGGTCTCAAACTAGAGCCTATGAAGACAAAAACGAGAAGCACTCAGTGCTGAATATCTGAAAAGACTACTTCTGGTCTGGTGTTTGAGGACCTTGATTACGCAGAACTATAACGCCATCGTGGGTAATGCTAAATTGGATAACAATCCCTACATTTTCGTTTTGTAATAAAAAAAAAACCGGTCGAATTTTTCAAGGATGCCTAAACCAGAAACTTAGGTAATCATACGATCACAGATGACTTGATTTCAATAAGTCTAATATAGGTATACAAAACTTCGTCTTAGAAATGGTACAAAACTATGCCTCATCCTTTGTCCAGCCATTTTACATGTTTTGTGTATGAAACATTTTGCAGTTACTGCCTTTGAAGCAGCTTTTATTGACAGGATTTTAAAATTTCCAGATTATCGCATTGTCCTTAAGATGGCCCGTTGGGTATCTTTATTCGTTGTTCTTCGTAATAACTCCTTTCCGGTTGGTCCGTTTCTCTCAGGTATCGCAGCTTTGTAGGAGTATGTGCACTTCAGTGGATTCGTGTCTTGGTTGGCAGATGATTTCACGACGGCGATGCTTACTTTCCTAGCCTTCCACTAAGCTCATATAGAGAATTGAGCCGTCCTTTTGCACAAGAACTAACTTCGCTTTCATGCTCTTCATAGTACCTCTCGGAGGTCTGAATCGCCATTGATTGACATCAACTCGCATTGCACCGCTTGTGCCGGAATGTTTCTATACCTCTCAAGTAGGTGGAAGATCTTGCTGCCGAAATTTACCTCGATATCTTTCCCAAATTCCTGAAGATAAGCAAAATAACTTTGATCCACCTCATTCGTATTCTCACGTATCACCCGGAACACTTGATTACCAATCCCAGGATCAAACAGTTTTCTAGGACCAGTCATTCCATCGAATGACCTGCAATTTCCATGGAATTGCTGAAGATTTATCAAAGCTGAGATATGTGGGTTCTGTATATGACAAATGTAGAATTTTATGGACACTATCAACGTATGAAGGTATTGAAATGCTCAATACCGGGATTTTGGTATAAAAGCATGACTTGAGCTACCACCAATTCCTCTCCGCAGTTAAGAGCTTTTATGCGGTTAAAAATGATAGGTTTCCTTATGTTATGTTATATTCCTTACTCACATACCTCCATACATTTATGTGTATTGATGTCAAATTAACTAAAAGCAAATTAAACTTTGGTAAAACACAAACACGCGATATAGTTAAACAACCCGGAATTTAGTTTGGTTAGAAATTAGCCCGACGATTTGACATATGTACATACCTACTTCTGTCAGGAGAACTTTTGTTTGAAAAGAATCACGATAATCAATTATTTAAGACTCAAATCAAATCGATAAGCGCTTAATTAACAAATATCGGTATTAAATTTCAACAAAAGCTCTCAGCAGTTGGAGAAGAAAAATGCAAATTATTTGGCGCGACAGGTCCATGTGACCCAGAGCCTAGCTTCTCACAACCTCTCAGTTGAAGAACACTCCTGTTAAAAAATCGCGAAGATCCGATAACTTTCTAGTCCTTTTGACATCAGGAGTTCAACAGTTTCTGTGCTGAATTGGATGTTTGGAAAATGGATCGCCAATTGCCCTGATTGATATAAATACATAGACGAAGCAAAGAAGACCAGGGATGAGTTTTACGATCAGGCGTGGTATAATGAATGGAACTCTCACCAAACTAAGCAGTAAGTTAAACAAGTTGCAATAAGCTAATTTTACATTCATTAAAAAAAAGTTAAACCTTCAAGGGGACCAAATTAGCTGGTTCCATTAAAATTGCCGACGTTTTTGGAATTTGTATTCAAGACTTGCAGAGAACTTGGAAGTTGGAAGAACGACAAAAGACTTAAGTTCATACATATAAATTGCACTAAATCCTTTACATATGCGGAGGATGCGTTCTAAAAAAAAACATCACATACATACATATGTATGTCGAAACTATAGAATGTATACAAATTTAGAGGATGCGTTTATTTTAAGACTTTTGTGTTTAAGAAAGTAAAAGTACAAACAATTCAACATAATAAACAAAGAAGAACTACCAATATCAAAAAAAAATCACTATGAATTTGAGGTTATTTCCAAACATTTAAAAAAAAAGCTGATTAATTGTTTTATAGATTTTCTTTTCTTCCAACATAATTTTAGTAGTTCTACTGTAATCGTTGAACTTCTCTCGCAATAAGGATCAGTAGACTCTATGATATCAGTGCTTTCATTGCTTTTCGACATCAGTTTCGCTATGATTTTGATGCTCAGTTGGTCAGCTTATCCTTTTGGATCTGATTTATCTTCACCCGATTCATCCTGCCCTTTCAGTTCTATTAGTTCCTGGACTGATAGCTCAGGACCGCGTGCTTCTTACTTACGTGGCGCTACAATTTGGGGTGAATCTGAGCCTCAACCAACATGCCTGTCCAGTTAGTAGTTGGATACTCCAAGTCGACCCCTTCTACTTGTGCGCGCCAATTAAGCCGAGCTCTTCCTCTACTGCGTTGTCCCTCCCCTCCGGGTTAGACTCGAAAACTTTACGGGCCGGAGTGGTGGTATCCATTCGTTCTACATATCCTAACCATCTCAAACGACTGATGGTTAATGTCTAAATCCTTTTTTGACATTAAAGGTGTCACTTATCGACCTTGATGGAGCAGCGAGATTTCTCCATCGTTATTCTGCACAATCTGACGAGTTTGGCAGGTATGCCAAAACTAGACATGACTCTGTATAGCTCGTCTCTATAGATGCTGTGGGTATCGATTTGGACTTCTTGAGTTTTTCCCAGGATCTGCCGAAGTGTGAAGATTTTATTGACTGTGGACTTTCCTGGTCTGAAACCACATTGATAGGGCCCAATCGTGTTGTTGACGAAGGGTTTTAGACGTTCACACAATATAGCTGAGATTCCCTTCATCAGGCATACACGCATCTAACCAATTCCTCGAAATGAGTTGGTACATGGTCTCTAACAAGTCATTTACCAGCTCGACTAGTAAGCCGTCAGATCCAACAGATTTGTTGGATTTAAGCTTGGATATTGCTATCCTCAGTTCGTTTTGATCAAGTGGATGGAAGTCTTGCGCATTATCGTCTATGTTGAACGGTTCATTCTGCCTGACAGCACGATTTTGGTCTTCGTCATCGTTCTACAGTCTGCAAAAAAAAGTTTTTCCATATTCTCAGCATCAAGTGTGACTCTACTCCGAGGTCTCCTTCTTCATCTTTACAGGCGGGTCTTGTTGGCCTGACACGTTCTGCTTACCTGTTGGTAAAACTTTCGTATCTGTAGGCCCTCAATACCTTCGTGTTCTGATCGTGTTCTTCTCGTACTCTTTTTTCTTCTTTCGGAGAAGTTAATATTCTTCCCGTCTTTTTTGCTCGTAAAGGCTCACAAGGAGACCCTGTCCATCGTTGCAGCGTCGCAATTGTATGCCTCTTGCTTAGCTGCATGTGCTTCTCGGAATTGTTCGTCCAGCTAGGGGTTTCTTAGTGGTGGTCGGGTGAAACCCAGCATATCAGCTGCGGCGAAGACTCTCCTGATCTCTTGCAATTGCAGCCTTTCGACTTTAAATCTTCTCACAGTATTTCTTCTTTGTTGTGGGGTTTCGGATATCCGCATTCGTACCTTGGCTGCAACAAGGTAGTGATCCGAGTCGATGTTGATTGAGCGGAAGGTTCGGACATCCAGAATACTAGACGCATGCCTTGCGTCGATCGCAATATGGTCAATTTGGTTGACCGTTTGATGATCAGGAGACCGCCATGTCCCCTTGCGGAAGTCAATAAGCCTAAGTTCGTTTCCGGATGTGGTGTCGTAGAGGCTGTGCTTGCCAATCGTCCTACCAAAGATGATTTTGACGTTAGATTTTGGCGTTAAAATTGAGATAAATTTTCAACCAAATCAATATTTTTTGCAGCAACCGCAGCTCATGGTTTAGCTGCTCACACATCGCTACTTTTGATATTGCAGGTTGCAAGAACTGTCTGGCTGCAGACATAATGTTCGTTGTTGCAATGTTGTTTACATATTGTGACTTTGTAAGCGCATAACTCTAATACAACGCTGTAATGTACATACATAGTTATAAGAACTGCCAAAGTGCAAGGACTATGACACTCGCGTCCTGGCTATCGTTGCAAAGCGGAAGTCTTGCGCCTTGGCTAAATAAAAAAAAATAAAACGGTGTTTACTTCTCACTTTCTTAACAATGGTCACTTCAACCATCTCAATTAGATCTCATGCATAGATTGGAAGATTTTATTATGAAGTAAATGCTATGTGACGCAACGCACGCAATAAAGCGCCTTTGAAAGCGTTTAATACTAGTAACGTCATAACTTAGACAACACTCGGAACTATAGAACTAAAAGGCGGGACGAATTAGAGAATAGTACAACAAAGCTTTAGTACCGAACTAGTTTCTAAATTGTTTGGAAAACCGCATAATACGAGAAGAACGTCAAGAACTACAAACAAGACGAAGTATCTTAGTGTTTAGTTTATCCCCCTATCTTTAACAAGCTTTCAAAGGGATATCATACACGATAGTTTATTCCCTTGGATTAGTTTAATTGCAAACAAGCATCCGCAATATAAAGGTTTAACTTAAGGGTTCAGTTTAGTATGTGTAAGTGTTTAATCAACGTAATTGTGGTACTCCACTCATGCAAATAAATGGGTTTCACGAGAGTCAAGAGTTGGATTATTTTTAATGCTACAAGTTAACCCAGGTATAATCTCATGGCAACCGGTGTCTGATGGAATAATCGTAGCATTTTGCACAGTGGATTGGGATGGTCCGGCATTATACTTATAGTGAGAAAATGCTTCATATATCGTTGGAGATTAGTGTAATGAGTTGACTAAAGGGTACAGCTGGACGCGGTAGTGTTCATTATAAAGAAAGGGAAACTTAACCAATATGGCAAGTTGTGGAAGTTGGCAAAATAATTATGTATGTGCACAATGAACTGGTAAAAATATCGCTTCAAATTTACATACAATTACACGGATGCACTTAGGTATCAACGTGTAGAAGTGTTATTGGGTACTATGTTGAATTGGCATAATGTAGACTATAAATAATTCAAGGACATTCAATATCGATTTTACATCTCGGCCACCATTGCCGACTTCGATGACTGCCATGTTGCACATAACCTATCAAAAATTCAAGTGAGATATGGCTGCTAGCTGATATAGAGAGTTCATTCAATCAAGTTGATCCTATGTCTAAAGTGAGCTAATTCACTTTTTTCACTGTTTCCGTATAAAACCTCTGAATGACACCATGATATTAAGGGATTTAGAAATCCCTAAGTAGCCCAACTTTCAGCACGACCCTTTCTGCGTCGCAATGGACCACTGTAAATGGTATTTTAGCTAACGACCATGATTTGCCGGTGATGTGTACTTAATTTGAATTATTTAGATTGGGAAAAGGGTATAATCATCCAATTTAATAACAAAGGGAACTTAACGGAGTGGATAGGGATTTACACTTTATTGTAGCTTCAATGATCATAGAAAAAATAATTTTTGAATCCATAAAAGAACACTCGATGTTAAAAAAAATAAAGTCGACATTAAATTGTATCAGAAAACGCTTGTTACCTACAATTAACAGTCAGTGCATACGGAAGTATCAACAGGAAGAATAACAATTGGAAATTGTAGGACTGACCTAAAATTTTGATTGAGACGAGAACTAGATGGGCTAGTGAACTTCCTTGTTTCGAGTGATTAGTCCAGTTTTAATTAAACTATCACGATTCAGGAACTTGAGTGCCTCGCGAGTACAGTATGAATTTTAGAATGCTTTTTGGGGCCTTAATTTCCCTGTCCATAGGTTGGGATATTCTTAGACATATAAAAGGGATGCGTCTTCATTCAGAGGGGGGAGGAGTGTTTTCTCACTAAGGCATTTCCTCTTGATCCATCAATCAATGGTGGCGTCTACCAGTTCCAGACAGGTTAAACTATTAGTGTTAAGCCTATAAGAGCCGCTTCGACATATTTGAATCCCAGGTCTATAGGAATCTCCAATACTGAGCCAGGGTGTTGGAAAAGAGTAAAGGAAAGGAGAACATTTTTGGTAGGACGATTGGCAAGCACAGCCTTAATGACACCACATCTGGAAACGAACCTAAGCATATTGACTTCGCTGCGGGCCTCTACGAACAGACGAGACAGAAAGAATATAGGCTTCCCCGAAAGAAGAAAAAGAGTTACGAGAAGATCGCGATTGAAGAAATTGAGAGGAATAATGTACCGAAGTTTTACCAACAGGTAAAAAGAACGTGTCAGACCAATAAGACCCGCCAGTAGAGATGAAGAAAGAAACCTCGTAGTAGAGTCACAGTCCGTGCTGAGAATATGGAAGAACTTGTTCTGCAGAGTGTAGAACGGTGACGAACACCAACATCTCGCTGTCAGGCAGAATGAACCATTGAATCTAGACGTTGAAATGCAAGTCTTCCGTCCATTTGATCAAAACAAACTGAGGGTAGCAATATCCAACAACGATGGAGAATTCTCGCTGCTCCATCAAGGTCGGTAACGACTTCACAGAGACTTCACTTTCAAAAAAGGACTTAGACAAGGAGATACGCTGTCATGTGATTTCTTTAACATGATACTTGAAAGAATTGTGCGACACTCACAAGCCAACACCGGAGGCACAATCTTTCAAAAGTATGTGCAACTACTAGCGTACGCTGACGATATTGACATAATTAATAGAACTCAGCGGACTGTCATATGTCTTGGCTAGTATGTCACGGTGACTTCGCTAATACTGAAACGGAAGTTGAATGGGTTTAGCGGTAAACGAGGGTAAAACCAAGTACATACATATGTATATGCTGTCAACAAGAAGGGACACACAACGTCGACGAATTGGACAGAACGTCAGAATCGACAGCTATAACTTTGAGGAGTAAGGGACTTTGTCTACCTTGGCTCTGCTATCTATTCTGAAAACAACGCCTCAGCAGTAATAAAACGAAGAATAATTCTTGCAATTGCTGTTTCTTTGGGCTGAGAAAGCAATCAAGTAGTTCAAACAACTAAGGAGACTCTATATATGACCTTGATCATTCCAGTTCTTTTTTATGGCGCTGAAGCATGGGCTCTATCTAATGAAGATATCCTAGGTTTCTTCGAGAGAAAGTTACGTTGTAAAAGTTTCGGTCTCGTTTGCGTTAACCGGCTTTGAAGAAGATTCAACGAACTGTACAGCGACATCGACCTATTCAAAAAAATTGCGCATCAGTCGTCTAAGATGGCTGGGACATGTAGAGCGGATGAACACAAATGCTCCGGCTCTTCGGATCATCGATTCAAACCCGGAGGGACAACGCAGTAAAGACAGACCTCGAGAAGGAGACCTCAACCGACTTGGAGTGCGCAACTGGAGACAGTTAGCTAAGGACCGAGCTTTCTGTAGAGGCTCGTTGGTTGCGGCCCAGATTCACTCTGAACTGTAGCGCCACATAAGTAAGTAAGTAAGTTCCCTTCGTTAAAGTTCCTCTTAGCTCTAAAACGAAACACGTCTATTGATGATGGGGTCACAAGAAAAGCCAACAGTCGCCCGGCCAGACTATGAATGGAATGCACAAAAATTGTTAATTCCAAGTACAAAAAACCTAGTAAATTCTATTAACTTCTTTCCACAGAGATCCGGAATCACATCTACAGCTAACGCATAGAGGTTGCTAAAGATAAAAATTGCAGCCAATAATCAAAATAACATCGTTAGAGTTTGCGTATCTTCAGACTTCTCTCAAGGGGAAAAAAAATAATGGAATCATATAGCAGAACAACCGAAACAAGAGCATTCTATCTTTGTTGATTAGATACATTGGTTGCTACTACATATCGACTGTTTTCACATTGCCCGTCGTCTATAACACATTCATACACGTACTAGGCTCTTTAAATCCTTTAGCAACATTAACTTGTAGAAGCGACCTGTTCTATCAGATAATTTACTGATATGTCCACTTCATCATGCATAAATTGAAATGTATTTATATCTTTCCAATATGGAAGTATCTATATGACATATCAATGTGTAAAGTCGGATGGGCCATTCTTCAAAGTCATGAATCGATATGAGTTCTCATTCCAGGTCAGCTAAAGACTATCCCATGACACAATTTCGAAACCGATTAACACTGATTAACATTGCATAAATGGCAGTACATTTATTTTCAATGTGTAAGGAAGATACTATGTATGTACATACCCATGTGATTAATCAAATTAAAATAATATAGTAGAGTTGTACGATGTACATACTTAAAATTCCAATCCATAAAGAATGCTTATTCGACAAACGCATCCAAGTGTCATTTCAAAAATGTCCACTCACCCCACACCGAAAGGATACCATTGGCAAATATTTTAATGCATTTAAGCGTTCATAGGAGGAAAAACAAAAAAGTAGAACACACGTATACATAATTTAGTTGTTTTCACTTGATTACAGGATCGATACATCTGCCTCAAAGTGAATTCGATATTTTCAACTAACACGTACGGATAATTTCATTTCATTTTTCTTTTTTGTGTTGAAGTTGTCAATTGCTCCCCATTGGTTGTACAGTTGATGCATACCAATCTCTTTAATCCACCAGCCGCATATACACACAAAAGAGGCAAAAGATGGAAACCAATAACCCTCAACCTCAACCTCAACCCCACCCAAATCGACCGTCTTTTCTGGCATTTCACCAACATTTCACCATCCCTTCAATACAACAATATTAGCGCTGTGGGTCGATTAAGCTCACTACGTGATGTTAAACTCTTATTTCCCAGTTAACATTGATCCTGATCCGAGTAAGGATTGTCAGAACAACACAAGCGCACACACATACATAGATAGATGTATTCGTAGTCAAAAGAAAAAGAAGCAAAAACGAAGGAACGTAAATAGAACTCAAAGTCGGAACCCCCATGTTCAGATAATCAATTACTACAATTGAAAGAGAGGCTCCTCTTAACCAGTGGATGATAAATATCCCCAGAGTTCCTTAAATACCTACGTGGTGTAGTGTAGTTCTGCCTTCGTAAGCAGCCGCTGGCTTCTGCAATGAAAGCATGATGAACGAATCTATTCAGAGCAACGACAAAAGCCATCCATCCGAATGTGGAGCTCTTTTGATGGAGCGGTACAATTTTTCATATCCTATGGCTGCAAGGATATTTTTGTGCTAAAAAAGTCGTCGCGGCGCGGTGGCGGTGGCGACGGGTTGAATTTCGCAGCGAAATAAAATATACACTACGGCTGAACATTTTCCGCTGTTTGGCATTAAATACAAGAGGTGGCTGGCTGCCCACAGAAAGGCGCATTCTAAAGCCAAGAATCTTGCTTGAAAATTATCATGTCAAGTACCATAAGCTTCAACCACCAGACATGCTGTTTAGGTACATCCTCAAGTACGCGCTTATTGCAATCTATTTAAGTTATATCTTTCAGAGTATCTCTTGGTTATGATGGTTTTAAGTTCCGCTACTTGACTCCGCTCGTTTCCACATGAAAACCCAATTTCGATGGGAAAGGATCCAACTAGCGCAGGAATGCTATTCGTACAAGGAAACTAATGTTTTTTGGATTTTTCTCTTTTTAGAGAACGAAATGCAGCCAGTATTATGCATTCAAATGAATTTTGTTTTTAACTTGTGTTTTCCATTTCCATTTACTTGTTTCGAACAAATGCTAAAAGTTTAACCATAAAGTGGAAGTCGAAAAAAAGAGGGAGGAAATATCTCTGCAACGTTATAGGGTAGATTATTTATATAATCACTACTGTAAGTACATAGGGATAACTTCTTGAGTAAGGACCTTTGTTTCATTTCAATTCGGCCTTATGACATTCCTTTCTTTTTTTAAATAAATCGCACTCGCAGCTATCTTATCCTTTATTCAACTGTCTTCAGTTTGTTATTCACATATGCAAAGTGCAACACATTGGGTCTTAACCACTATGGAAGGTTTTCAAGAGGGGTCTGAGTGTTCCCAAAGATGAAGTCAACGGTGGCGTACACAGTCCCAGTCAAGTCGAACTACTTTGTGAATACATATCTGGTTTGAAGCTTCTTTGACATGTTGACATATTCGAAGTAGAGGTCTACAAGGACCACCCACGGCAGACTCAGCTTCCTGGTTAGAGATTATGATGTTGGATGCTCCAGGCCTCTGATAAAGTAGTCTTTCAACAAGACAACAGATCCGGAACGAAAATGGACTATGGCTGGAGAGTCAAGGGTCATTGACTTCAAACGCGTAAGCGATCGACTGATCCACTTCAAGGCTACATTTTACAGCAACAGGCTTATAGCTACCGAAAAATCTAAAGACTCTCTCATTCTCTGAACTTCCGGACGGAGCCTACGGAGTACAATGTCAAAATCGTGCTCAGCGATTTTAATGTTTAATCGGTAAGAACAACGTGTCTTGCGGACTAGTCGGAAAGCATAGCTTCTACGGCACAAAAGTTTCATAATGTGCGCGGCTTCTGCCTTACTTTTGCTTTTAAAGTTAAGTGAAGCTTGTAATATGATGATAAATTGCACAGGATTCCCCATAAGCGAATCTTCACAGCCACCAGACACTCCCTAGTTGTTGACTCACACGGCTTAGACCATCTTCTGGTCGATTCCAACTTCAGAGTTTAACTGTCAAACGAGAAAAAATTTCACCTGCCATAAACGCCAACGACCTGTGGCTCAAGTGTCGTACCATCATCAAAGAGGTAGCTGAAACCACCATAGGATACAAAACAATCCTGTAAAAAAATCTTTTTTTAGTGTCGGAAAAAGGTGACAGCTGCAATAGAAAACAAGAGTAATGCAGAAAGGGTATAGAGCTAAAAGACTGGAAAATAAGCACTGGGACTACGTAGCTTCGCAATTAAAGGATATCGTGGAGTCTCATGACCAAAACTATATATTGAATTTCTACACGTGAACGAAATCTTGTCACCGACGCACAAGGGTATCGTAGATATACATAGTTTAAGGAGCATTTGGAGGAACAACGTAATGAACATCAAACAGAGAGAGTGACAGCGCAAGAAGCAATCTTACAGCCAATCGGTGAAGTAAGCTTTTTAATTATGGAACAATTTTTTGGTGAAAACCATGCACCATGTATGGGTGGTCGAAACATACCTGACGTTCCTCACCACATTTATCGGTACCTACCAATCTGGCATTGGGTCTGGCAGTTCGACGTCAACGGACGTCCCCAGCGAGCCATCGTAGAAGCTTGCATAGCAATTGAAACAAAGGCAAGAGATATTGGTTTCTAGGTCAATATGGATAGAACCAAGCAAACATATATCCACCGCTTGGGAAAAAACATCACTATCGGTAGCTTCAACTTTGAGCTTGTTAAGAAGTTCATCTAGCCCGCAGAAATATTAACTCTACCAACTATACCTTAATGGACATCCGACGATGTATCACCCTAGAGAACCGCTGTTACTTTGGTTTGATAAAACAACTGGTTTCAAGAATTCCAACAGGAAGAACCAAAGTAATGCTCTAGAGCACATTAATACTGGCAGTCCTACTATATGGCGCTACGGATACCCCAACAGATCTTGGGATATGCGGAAACCGAATGGAGAAGACAATTTAACTTCAAACTTTAGGAAATATACCAAGATGTGGGTGTCGTCAACTACACTGACTCAGCCACATCAAGAAAATCGTCGAACCCCAGCCCTCAGGTTGGGGACGATAAAGTAGAACGCACATCCTGGCGAACTGGCAGAAGCGTGTTTGAAACAGCCGCAGCTGGAAGGCCGTAGTAACTCAGACAGAGACTCTTTACAAGTCAAAATCTAGATTAGGTAGTGCCTTAAACTAAATCCAAATCTTTAAAATAACCTCTAATTTCAACCGCTAGAAGGAGCTTTTAACAACGAACAACCTGAAGCGATCCTGGAGTCCCTCAAGGAGCTGTGTATAGAAAATATTCAGGCATCACTAGGAAACAATACCATAACCAAATTTGCCAGTACCGGAACTCCCCAGGGCAGTGTTATTTCACTTTCACTGTGGTTGACAGTCATGAATAAAATCCTTTATTTCCCTTAGACAGAGAAAGAATTAAAGTAATCGGGTATGTTGATATTAGTGTCGGGACTATTTCCGTCAGTAATAAGTCAGGTAATGAAACGTGCTTTGAGGAAAGTCACAGCCTGGGCCAAAAAGTGCGGTCTTGGTGTCAACCCAAATAAGACTGAAATAAGGCTTTTCACCACCAAAACCAAAATACCTGAATTCACGTTTCATCAATTAAACTAAACTAGGTTACTCTCTCTATATCGTCCAGTGCTAAGTATCTAAGAGTCGTCCTAGATCCTGAACTTAACTGGAAACTAAACACGGACACAGCGAGTAAAGAAAGCACGCACAGCCTTCTATACCTGCAACAGAACCTTCGGCGGAAGATCAAAACTGACCCTGTGGATATGTACAGCTGCAGAACGTCCAATCCTCACCTATAGGTGCCTGTAAACTAACGAAATTAAGTAACTTACAAAGAGGAGCGTGCATAGGCGCCTGTGGTGCGCGGATGCTTCAACAGTCTCGCTATATTTTTTACCTCTAGATCTACATCTTACAAACATTTCAGCGCACAGCGCAATCAGATGTAGAGAGTCCAAATGCTGCACTGCTAAGCAGCCAATGAACTTTACAAAGCGTTTCGATGTATGCCTAATGAATGGACTGTCAGCATCGTTTGCACGATCCACAAGAAAGAAGACCCCCTCAATTACGCCAATACAGAATATCTCCTCTAAACTACACAGGTTAGGTCTAGGTACTTCGAACCAACACACATCAACATCCAGGTCACATGAGTCCTGGTATCAAAACGTCACAACTGTCCTAATTCAGTTGTCAGACACCTTAGGTTACCTTAGGTACGTGGGTCGGCGGATGGAGGAATCCACAGCGCCACACTCAGGTCAATACAGACCCATTGTGATACCCATAGGGGAAAGATGTCCCTTGCCCATTGGTTAACCCAAATTATGCGAATATGATTCTTACGAACTACCAAACCATCCAGTTGAATTGATGTAGTTCAAAATGTCATTAATTGGTCTACTGGATAATTCTTCTAGGTCACGAAAGAAGTGTCGACCGAGATATTTAAATCTAAGGTGGATAAGACCTGGGCAGTGGCAGAGAAAGTGGTTTGTATCCTCATTAACTTCCTCATCACCACATCCACGACATAGATATGTCTTCTTCTGTAATCTTAGTTTTTTCTTATGATACCGCAGAGTGTTATGACCCGTGATAACTCTTATCAGGAAAGGATTTTCCTATCCTTTTGTATAATTCTGTCGGTCCTATTCTTATCATAGGACCATCTAATGTTAGCCTCCCTTCAGGCCCTAATCCCTGCTTCGAGCTTCAGTGAGCAAGGCGGGATGCGCACCGATGTGTCGACATGTTCTGATGTAGATTCTGAAACTCTTCTTGCCAGCTTGTCTGCCTTCTCATTACCCGGTATATTTTCATGTTCGGGAACCCAGCAGAGTGCAACCTTGTGCCGTGTTCCAAAAACCTTAAGCTCTTCTCGACAGCACTTCACAAGCCTTGATTTTATCTCAGTAACAGAAATTGCTTTTATTGCTGCCTGGCTGTCGATGAAAAAGGTGATACCTTCTGGTGCTATTGCCTTCAATGCAGTCTCGCAGGCGGCTATTGTCACTGCTAGGACCTCCGCTTGGAAAACACTGCTATGGTTCGGGAGACGGACTGATCTGGATTTGCCCAGTAGTTCAGAAAAGATACCTGAGCATACGCCTACATCCATCTTTGATCCATCAGTGAAGACAGAGATGGAACGCGTGTTGGTAGGCTGGCCGCTTTGCCATTCTTCTCTGCTCGGGAACGAGCTTGTGAAGGGTCTCTTGAAATCTAGGCACGGAGTTAGATAATCCGTGGTGGGGACATTTCCTAGATATTTATTCAGGATCGTGTTCGACTGGCTTATTCTCAGGGCGCTTATAGCTGCTGTGGCTTGAACGAAGATATCCAGCGGAAGCAGGTTGAGGATAGAATCCAGTCCTGCGGTTGGAGTGGTTCTCATGGCGCTCGTTGTGCCAATACAATTCAATCTCTGTACCTTCGTAAGGGCCGCTGGTCTTGCTGGCGGACTGCCACCATACAAGACATCCATAAGTCAGAATAGGCCTTATAATAGCCGTATACATCCACAGTATAGTTTTGGATTTTGGTCCTCAGGTTTTCCCAAAAAATCTGCTGCATGAATAGAATGCAATAGTGGCTTTCTTGATTCTTTCATTAAAATTGGGTCTCCAGTTCAATTTCTTGTCAAGTATGAGGCCTAGATATCTGGCGCTGTCCGAGATACTAAGGGGAGTTCCCCCTATGGAAGATACTGTAAGCTCAGAAATTTTTCTTTTGTTAGTAAATAATACCAGCTCGGTTTTTTGTAGATTGACCGCTAGTCCACATTTCTTGGTCCAGGTGTCTAGAGTCCTCAGCGCACCTTCCAGTTGTTCACTAAGGGTGCATAAGCGATGGTCTTGACCCCACTATACCTGAGTTTTCTAAGTACTTCATTTAGAACAATGACCCATAGTAGTGGGAGGGGTAGCTCTAAAGGCATAAGCTTCCAATTTCGTACCCTCGTGTTCCGTTATGATATGTCTTTCCTCAAGGAATTCCACAATCCAATTAATCAGGGTATTATGGGTATTAAGGTGTGCGAGTGTTCTACGCACCGCGTCCGTTCTTACATTGTGAAATGCTCCTTCAATGTCTAATAATGCAGCTAAAGTGTATTCCTTATCCTTTAACGACTTCTCGATCGAGCTAACCACACAGTCTCAACACTTCTACCTTTGACGTAGGCATGTTGGGCTGTGGATATATCCTCTGGGCGTAGCTCGCTGCGAATGTGAATGTCAGCTAGTCTCTCAAAAGTTTTCAGTACAAAGGAGGTGGGGCTAATTGGCCTGAAGTCTTTGCGGTAGAAAGACTTGCGTTACCAGCCTTGGGTATAAATACCACCTTGACCTCTCTCCATGCTCGAGGGATGTGTCTACGTATGAGACTACTTTTAAATAGTTCCTTAAGCACCGGACTAATCGTGCTCGCAGTCTTCTGTAGCATGATTGGAATAATTCCATCAGACACCTTACAGGATCTTCTTTGACATTATCCTTAAAACAGTATGAACTCGAACTTGGTTTCACATGTACTTTCCAGTTGTTTCTTATGCGACCGTTTCATCATTCCAAGGTGCGTAACTTCTATAATTGGGAAGGCATTGAGGTTAGAACACCCCTGTAAGTACCTTTCTCGGAGGAGCTTACATCAATGGACCCAGCACAATGTGCTAAACCTCCACAAAACCTTCAGTGGTTTTACCTAATTCGTATTTGAGTAAGCTGTAATACATTCATACATATCTTCGTAGTGATCATATGTGTGTACGCTTCCTTTGATTCTACATGTCCTTTACGATGGTATTGCATGACGTAAGTAAGAAGCGTAACAAGTTCACTTGTCGGTAGTTTTTGTCTTTTAAATCTTTCGTGCAGCATACCCAAATTCGATTTTGTTATTTTCGATTCATTCATTCCATTAGCTTTATATTCGTTATCTGCTAAATTCCACTTTTCTCCGATGGAGCCTTACATAACATTCTATCGTAAACACACAAACTACAAAAATATGAATCCTATCTGCTTGCATATATGTATGTATGTATGTACATATGTACATAGATATTTCTATTTCAGCATTTAACTAGTCATCATGCAAAAAGGTTTCCAAAATCCTTTCGTTGACAAAGTCAAGTGACCTCAACCCATATTTCCAACATATTCGCTGACTCCACATTAAACCCACCCCATCTAAGCGGCCATCTGAACTACTTTAAATTGCTCCTTCACCCGGAACTTGATATTGTGTTCCGGGAATTCATTAGTTCATAATTTCAAAGGACCCTTAAATATGTAATGAACCATTTTAGTTCCTGAATAATACGAAGAACACTTATGCTTATGGTATGTATCATACATTAGTTTGCATATTCACACTAAATTCCTCTGAACTTCAAGTGTACCCACAGGCTAGTTAAGGGATGCCAAATTAATGGTCTTGAATGCAACAGAAACTATTAGCCTACCAAACAGTATGTAGAGGATGAGTACCTACACAAACACCTGGGTTAGTACCCCAGAGATTTGCAGACGTGTTCACGAATTGAACACGTAGTCCCGTATTTAATGGCGAATTACAATATTCCCCAGCGATGGGTGTATCTTTACGTCACAAACGAAACCGAAAAGGTCCTGTTCTATGGAGTGTGAAATTACACAGATACACCGATCGGAAAAGGAAATGAAATTAAGTTCAAGAATTTGAGTTTAATTTAGAAAAAAAACCACACGCACGCACGCACGCACGCACGCAAGCACGCAAATAAAATAACCCACCAAGTCCACGTTCAGCTATCAAAACTAATATCCGATTGGAAATTCCTAAACAAACTCGTAGATTACTCATTCAGATGGCTTATCAACGATTCACTCTGCGACCTTTGTTTATCTTTTCAATCGGACTACAAATATAGCCAAACTTTAAACATCCCAAACTTCCGAAGTACATCCACAAATAGTATCTAGGAAGTCCCCATGCCATGCCATCGCTTACAGGATGATCTGATGGCGCCTCAGTGGCCCAGAACGCAAGTTCCACCAAATTGTTATGATATCACTTGCGATGTATCTCTCTCTCTCCCAATGGCAATCGATTGAGGATAATTTATGCAAAATTACCAACTTTTTCCCTCGAACAGGGAACATTAATAAAACTGTTCTGTTACTTTCTTTTATTTATTTTTTTTTTTTTCTACGATACTACATAGCTATAGGAACAGTGTGTTATAAACTTTCATGTGAAATGACGTCAACTCCGACCGACAAAAAAAAAAAAAAAAGGAGAAATACCACTCGAGCCGAAAGATAAAAGTTTGTGCAGCTCCTCCCTGTCGTGTTTTTTAATAAATGACCGTGTATAACATTTCACGTAACGCTCACATTAAATATGTTAAGCGTTTAAATGTTTACTTCGTTTCCTTTATGGAGGCGCATTTAAAATAATTACAAGTAAAGGGACACACTGTCTGTCTGTAGAACCACCGGATTATCAGGCTTCGTCCTATGATCCACAAACGCACACCCGCCTTCCACACCCAGTAGACCCACTTTGGGGAAAATTTATCGTATTCAATAAAACAGTTCGTGATGTAAAAGTTTTTAATTTGATTTAAAAGTTTCTTGTTTTCCTAGTAGCTCATTAGGGAGTTGGCTAGCCGGCAGGAGTCCTGTAAGACTTGCGGACGACGACGACGGCGGATGGATTCAGCTGAGGACGATTGTTGGAATCGAGTTTGTTTGTGGGCAGTTGGAAAACTCTTTGGTAAAATCTGATAAATGCTTCCTTATCCTATTACTAACGAGGCATGGGATTCAAGGCAGCGGTAGTGGCTCTACTTAGAGCCGTAATGATTAATGCAAATACACCGCAATGGTCTGTAGGAGATGCCACTCTAATAGTTGATTAAACTTGAGCGTAGTAGTTTTATTATTCGCTTTTGACTTTTGTGTATTCGTGGCGAGTGTGTTGGTATTAATGGATTTTTAATGGATGGGTAGGATTGTATAAATTATTAACTACCTACCACAGGAAGTTAACTATTAATCATTTTTTTTTCTCAAGAAATGTATGTTGTTTTTTTGTTTTGTTTTGTTTTGGTTAGATTGTTTTGTAGAATTTGCAGATTGTTAGGTAGGTTGCGGTTGTGGAAGTTGGTTGAGGCGCAGGTTCACCCCGAACTGTAGCGCCACGTAAGTATGGTAGGAAAAGTGGGTTGGGTAGTTTTTAATTACCACTTCAAGTATGAAAGTTGACTGTGGGCTTATGACTAGGTGACAGAGTCGGATTTGCGCAGCAGGTACTTTAACAGTGGTACGAAGGATTGAGTTGGAAAAAGTTACAAGGCCACTAGAATTGTGTTGAGATTTTTCTGACAAATAATGCACTGATGAGTAATAAACTGAGGAGTGTTTCGCACGTGGAACCAAAGGATCTCCGACCTATCAGTCTATCGTTCTTTCTATTGAAAAGACTAGAAAAACTGATTGATATCCACTTACGTAAGAGGATAATCTCATCTATGCTCTCTGCGTCCCAATATGCGTATTACGATGGCAAATCGGTTGAGATAGTCATGCATTCGTTAGTGGGCATCATTGAAAAATCAGTGAGAATCAAGGAACCATAATCGCGTTCCGAGACATTGAGGGGAGCCTTTAACAATGTCAAATCTACGGCAATTACAGATGCACTTACAAGGCTGAAAGTCGATTCTTCGCTTGGAATATTGATCAATCAATTGCTGAGATGCATGATTATCATGCAGTTAGCTGAACTCCCAACGATGGTATTTTGTCCACTCTGCTGTGGAATCTAGCAGTATACGGGCTGCTATTGGACATAGGCAGGACTGGAGGACAGAGTGGTTGCATATGCAGATGACATTACTTTCTTCGGAAAATTCCCTGATACTTTCAGGGAAATTCTTCAATGTGCTCTCCTACGAATCGCTAGATGGGCCTCAAAATGAAGACTAGGGGTTAACCCCCTCAAAACAGAAGAAAAATAAAGTTCCACTTATTGCCCATCCTATGATTAATGGCACCAGTCTCTCCCTTAAAGAAAATGTAAAGTACTTGGGTCTCATTTTGGGAAGAAAATTAGAGTGGGAAGCCAATCTACTTGAACGCGTAAAGAAAGCAACTGCAGCTCTATACTCCTGCAAAAAAAAAAAGACATGTTAAGAGCGGGATTTATCGGCCTATACTACTGTATGGCAACGATCTGCATCTATGTCCACTAAGAACTCCTCGCTCAGTGGTTCTGGACATTATGTTCCACTTGCTCCCCTTAAATATTCTTCGCAAGCAGTTGGCTTCTTATGCGGCTATCCGATTCAGAGCCTCCTCACAGTGGTCTAGCGATCATGAGGGCCACTCCGCGATCATTGATTTCTTCAATTTTACCCTAGAAGCCACCGACACACCGTCGAACCTGTTATTTAACCGAAATTTCCGTACTAGGATCCCTAACCATAGGGAATGGGTCACTGCTCCCTCTCCTGAGGACAGTTCAGTTCTCTTCTATGGACAGCTCCAACACTGATGAGGGGGTGGATTGTGGTGTCTTCAAGCTTCAGATCAATCTGAGCATCTCTTTCCGCCTCCTAGATCATTGTAACGTTTTTCAGGCGGAAATCTTGGCGATCAAAGAAAGTTTGTCCTTGCTTGCTTGCTGAAATATAAAGCAATATCTGTCAGTGATATTAGCATTTTCACTATCAGTCAAGCGGCAATCAAATCCCCGGATTCGTGCTCCCTCACTTTAAAGGCTGCTTTAAACTGCCGTTTGTTGCTTTTGGAGATGACTGAGCAGTTCAACATTCACTTATGCAGGGTGCAAGGCCGCAGAGACAATGGAGGAAATTGCAAGGCTGACGAGCTCGCCAAACAGGAAACGACCCAAAGGATCCTCCCGAAATGGCGGGGCCTGGGTATGCTCTTTATTTGTAAATTTTTACAAAATCCGGATTCTGTTAGCTAAACCAACTTGATCTGAAACGTAGTGCGGAGTTAGTTTTCTTGAAGTACTCACAAATCAGCCACGTCATCGGTGTTCTTACTGGACATTGCTTGATAGCCCAACATGCCAAAAGACTGGGCCACTTTTCAAATCACTTCTGCCGAAGATTTAGGGATGAGAAGGAGGCAGAAACCTTCTCCATCTTATGTGCACGTGCCCAACTCTGTCCTAAAAAAGACCCCTCCATCTAGGAGCTCCCTTTTTTGTCAACCTAAGCGCACTGGACTCATTAAGCATGCACGGCTTCACAACGGACCTTTATTGGTCTAAATAGACAGTCACTTTAACCTAAACCTGAAGCTAAGACCCCACAATCCTCACCAAGGGTGGCTAAGAGGAAAATGCTCCACCTGAGAAAGCAAGGAAGAAAGCAGAGGAGCACAAAGTTAAACCTGGTTCCTCACAGTTACAGACACCTACAGAGTAAAAAGGAGCAGTATTTGTATAACACACACTGCAAGTAAAACGCCGATGGTGGTCGAAAAAGCGAAAAACCCTGGGTGAAGCTTGAAGCAGCTACAGCTAGTGGAAGCCATACTCTGTTCCGATATTCACAAACAAAGAACTGAACATTTAGAGCTGAACACAGAGCGCATAACTCTATTGCACGCTCATTTCCCCAGCAGTATTCCAAGCACTGATATAAGAAGCATGACCAACATAACTTGACCGATCGTTTTTTCTCAAGACAAACTGACAAATACCCGAAGGAGTAAACATTTCTTCCCATCATCATCGTCAGCATGTATACAAATCGGGCAGATGCTAAGAGACTGGTTTGTACTAGGTGACGGAGATTGGTCAAAGCGCTTTTGAAGCGATAGAGATGGTATGGTGCACTTTCTTGGACATCGAAGAGGCAATGCGAACGGATAAAACAATTGTAGGACCCCTAGAAAGAAAAGGAGTAAATAACACGGTATCTAAGTGGATGTATGATATGATCTTCTGAGCACCATTTAGCAGAGACTCAAACCACTGGAAAAACCAATGGCAGCGCTCGCATTTCCAAAGGAATTTACTGGCATCGGTTCAACCGGCGTCTTTTCCTTACCAAGGACCTGGCTCTCCAGGTTGGGGTTGTTCTTCCTTATTTGTTGTTCTTTCTTATTATTAGCAATTGATACCAACAACAGATCCAGCGCCTATTTAGATGCGGAGTTGGTATCGTTATTTATTTGGAGACAGTCGTGGCCAAAAAGTCTTGAGTTGCAGTAGCTAGCAAGCAGTTCCGGCATCTCAATATTCACACAGGGACATGGAGGTTTCCTGATCAGTCAACCGCCTACTAGATTGATCACATTGGGATCGACGCAAGACAATTCTTCAGAATGATGGATGTCCAAAAGTTCTAAGAAACGAACATCGACCCTTGTTGTATCCAAGGTATGGATGAGAATATCCATGACATCGCGAAAACACGAAAAACTGGGAAGAAAGTTTGACGTCGGACGAGAACAAGAGATCATCACAGCCTTTTCCTATCGAATGTCCCTTTATCTCGTAAGAATACATTTGCCGGATCAAGTATTAGCAGTTATTACTGGCAAAAAGCTGAGGGATGCCATCTTTGATGTGCTGGGCTTCTTCAGACTTCCACAACGAAACCCCTGGTTTAAGGAAGATTGCCGTCAAGTAAATGCAGCAAAATCGTAGGTACGAGTATGTACACCTGCTTCACAGAAAGTAAACGCAGGAGCATGAGAAGCACACGATCGAGAAAATAGAGAGATACTATTGCAGGAATGAAGTTCGAAAGTTTTACCAAAAGCTAAAAATAACATGTCAAGGTTAGGGGACGAACAAGAAAGCCTAATAGTAGAATCGCAGTTGATCTTGAGGATATACAAAGATTTTCCATTTTTGACCGTTTCGTCAGGCAGAATCAACCATTTTATCTGGAGGATGATAGCCAATATTTCTGTCCACCTGACCTGGATGAAGTTAAGTTAGCGATATCTCAGCTAAAATGCAATAAGGCTGCTAGTAATGATGGCCTGACTGCCGAAAGTATACCTGATAAATGGAACCTAAGGTGGCGCCTTATGAGAGGTCGTTCTCAAGTGTTAAAATGGAAAGGGAATTTTTTCTCATACGCTTCATACGCTTTCTATACAGTCCATGCTTCAGCGCCATAAAGTCAGACTGGAATGATGAAGGTCTTACGTAGAATCTCCTTCGTTGTCCGGGATATGGCCTTACTACTTAATTGCCTTCACAGCCGAAGAAATATCGATTGGCAAGAGTTATTCTTCGTTATATTACTGCTGGGGTGTTGTAGCATATAGACAAAGTCCCTTGCAACCTCAAAGTTATACCTATCTTTCGACTGTGACGTTCTGTCCAAGTCGTCGATGTTGTGTGTCCCTTTTTGTTGACACATTATACTTGGTTTTACTTTCATCGCTAGACCCATTTTGGCAGCTTCCGTTTGAATACTAGCGAACGCACCAGTGACAGTCCGCTGAGTTCTGCCAATTATGTCAATATCGTCGGCTACAGACTACAAAATATTGTGCCTCCGGTGTTAGCTGCTGAATTTCGGACAATTCTCCCAAGTACATATGATGTTAAAGAAGTCACATGACAGCGTGTCACCTTGTCTAAATCCTTTCTTGACATCTCAAATCTCGGTGAGGTGTTGGATGGAGCAGCGAGGTTTCTTCATTGTCATTCTGAACAAACGTACAAGTTTGGCTAGACATGGCTCTCTATACCTCATCCCTATAAATGCTGTTATATGCGGCCTTCAAATCGATGGTAACAGAACCTAAACAGTTCGTCATTAACTTTGACAGCAAGAACTTCACTCTGATGAATTGCTTCAAAATGAGAGCCGATGAGACTCAGCTTGTCTGTCCCACTGTCTATAACGAAATGGTCATCGATAATAGGGAAATGGTGGCTATTAATATCTGTTTGGTAGAAAATAAACCAGACTTCTATATGTTTTCCGCTCGTTGTCTCCAATACATCATTGACACTATTTTTAAACTTCTAGCTTTAACGATGTCCTCACATTTCTCAGGAGAGCATTCAATCTTTCCAGTTCCAAATTGGAGGATTCCTCTTGGCGCTGACGCTGTATTGAATGGATTTGACTGATCAAAAAACTTTTGTATGTAGAGTTTGTGTCTCGGACTTTAGATAACATTCCATGCTATTTGTGGATTCAATTCCCAGAAGACGACATTCTGAAGTTTGTAATACCACCGAATTTAAATTCCCAACATAAAAGTCACACATTGGTAAGATTCCTATTATTAGAAGTACCTACTAGAAGAGGATGACAGTTCCTATATGTTCTGATTACGCGACGCTGAAATTTACACCAATCCGTCAGCCTAAAATTTAATGAAAGGACTTCGTGCTACTTTGCGTAGTTAAACAGAAAATCGACACCAAGTGTTACCTTCTGCATTTGCAATCACATACATACCATGTACCCAAATTAACTCACTTACACACGTTCGGAATACCAGACCCAGTCCTTTTACACGATGAATTCTGGGCTCTTCCTTCTTCCTCCTTTATACGTCATCAACAGAGAAAAAGCGAAAGCCATTCGAGGAATGCAAAGATATCTAGCTGCAGTAAATAAAATCAATGAGGACGTTTACACATATAAAGCATGTAAACGATTTGTCTAACGCAATAGATTAAATCTTGAACTATTTCATTCCTTAAAGTTTCGGTCAATTAAACGACTGGTTTGCACAAATGGAAGAAGTTTGCATACGGCATACGGATCAAATGAGACAGACAATGTCACAAGAAAATCCAAGTCCACATCATGGATTCAACTTGCAATTAAATATATCTGTATACCAGACCTCCTTAGCGCAAGAAATCACTTGCGATACATTATTATTTTTTTTAATTAAAATTATCCTTACAGCCAGCGTAGGGAGTAAAGTCAACCTTGCTCCTTACGTTGGTTGTTGCAATGCAAGGAAGGACTTCTGTTCAAATCGTAATCTCTTACGTAGACAATAATTTCTTTTAGTGTTTTGCACTATATTCCAAAGTACGACATTGCACAATTTAAGTTATTTATAGAACATCATTGTCGCCATCGCCATCGCCATCGCCACCAGAGCAGGCAGTGCGCCAGGCAGTTGCTGCATCTACTACACAATTATTACGTTGTTCTATGTACTACATCAGTAAAAGGAGGCACAGATGCAGTGGTGTGCATTTGAAATAACGAAGCCAACTCTTAACCTAAAACTATTCATTTCGATTGTGATAATCGCGTTGTCGTCGACGGATACACTCGCACCATCGACCTACCTCCTACCAATCCATCCACATCCAACTGCGACTCAGTCTACAAACCACCCGGTCTAAATGGCTTTGACTCTAATGGATTTATGAATAAAACATTGAAAATTGAAGTAAATGATTTTTATGTTCTTTGCTGCAAATGGATTGTGTTTCGTTTTAGATACATACGAGTACATAGATACACTCCTCTCCCTGTGTAGTGTGTTGTCTCTTGTTGTGCGCTTTAATGGATGCGATTTCTTTTTTTTTTATCGTTTTCCTTCTGTTTCTGACTTTGTACCGTCGTCTACCACAGTATCATGCCAACATTCACATTGAATTAATTTTCAAGTAATTGAATTTGATTTCACGCTTTTAGATTTACACGCACATCTGCAGGATGTTGCAGACTTTAAAATCTGCTGAATATCTAAATTGACAAAAAAAAAAGCGAAAAAAAAATTAATAAACGTCTCGTTGGCAATATTTCGCGAACACGAAAAGTTAACTAATTATAATCAAGGAAATTAAGGGAAATCTCCTTGTTTATGTTTCCTGTGGATTTAGGCCACAGCAGAAGGGAAACAATAAACTTGTAAAGGTCAAACGGGAAACATGTCGCTCGGAGCCTCTCATGGGAGACTTCTTGCTTAACTGTGGTGAGCGTGAGACTCAAACTGTAACTGAAACTGGCCGAAAAACTTTTCGAGAGGAATTTAATTAGAATTCGCTGTCATAACGTGATGATAAATTGTTTTCTCGGTTTCGCATTTGAATTCGGGATACATTTCCTTCTCACTTTGTTGGTGCGGTAAAATGACTTTTTCTTTTTTGGGGAAACCTAAGTAGATACTGAGATACTTTGCACGTGATTATAGATAAATTGCTTTGTTTTCTCTTCTTTTTTATTATTCTCGAGGATGATGTAGGAAAATATCTCATTTTCCTAACCGACCCTCGGGAATAAGGTGAAGTCTTTGAAAAATTAGTTGATACACACAAAGGAGAACAGGATGAAGTCCGCCGCCTGCAAGACAATATTAGGATTTTAATATTTTTTTTATACCTACATATTATTTATTTGCTTCATTGTCTTGGGATTATAGCTTACAGCAAGTGGCTATATTTAATATAGAATTGAATACCCTTGACCTACACAAGGGTTGTAATTAAAAATCCCTTTAAATAGAGATATGTTGATATACTCAGTTTATTCGCTTAAAAGATCAGAAATTTAAGAATTATTTTTGTTTTATTGGTTAACCACCAACAGTATGAGCATTTGCTTAAATAAGAATGACATTTGAGGGCTAGAAACCCCTACTTAGTTATTTCATAAAGTTCATACCCTAATCAATTTCTTATTTGACTTTTGTTGACTTTGGGTATACAGCTGTCGTTGCGACACTGTCGGTGGTAGTTCACCTTTTTTTGATCCTCATCATGCTTAAGATATTATGTGTACTTTGCGTCAGAGGTCATACGTGCATACATACATACATAAATAGAACTGTGAACAGAAATGAAAAAGGTTAAGCCATTCGTTGCTGGCTTATTGACTCATCAGGATTACTCCTGCCTTTCATTAAGATAAAAACTCTAAACTCACGACTTCTTTAGGTACGACAAGGTCAAACAAATTTTAAACGCAAGGACAACATAAATGTTATTTTCATTTTAGACATTTCAATGTTATACATGTATACCCTGTATAAATTATTCCAAGTGAGTGATGAAGACGAAAAGTAGAACTATATAGTTACACCTTTCACTAGTATACATACGTTTATATGTTTATACCTCTCACTGACTGCACCGACCTTCAGTTCTTGAAAAAATAATACGCAGGGGGTTAGAGTCATACACAGAAGGCCGGAAGGGGGCTCTCTAATCGGGAATATGGCGTCAAAAAGAAACGAAGCACAATAGGAACAATGTGTGAGATTACACTTGAAGCAATCGCGGGACAAAGATGGAAAAGATAGACGGCAAAAACTTTTTCAACTGACCCAGTTGGAGCTGCATAGTTGGAGCGTAGAGCAACTTGCATACCCTCAACTATGTACCTGCGGAGTATAATAGGCAGCTATATCCTGCGAGCAGTTACCGCGAAGTAAGTACCAGAATAGGATATTGCTCTACGACACCGACGATGGAACAAGGCAGTATAACGACATAGGCCGCGTTCCTCACAAGGCTCCGTACTAGGTCCGCTACTGTGGAATCTAATGTATGATAAAGTCCTCAGACTCTCAAAGCCTTCGAAAATAATTGGTTTCGCCGACAATAGCAGTCGTTAACTCCTTGAGGAGTTAGAGCATAGCTGGAATGAAGCTATCAGGATGTTCCAGTACTGGCTAGTTCGCATAGACCTACTACGAGTTGCAGAAGAAAAGATGGAAAGATGGATGCTCATCAGCAGCAGTCAAGTCTTGGAAACTATGAGAGTGTGTGATCACGTTGTAATTTCCAAATCAGAGCTGAAGTACCTTGCCATTACCATAGATGCAAGACTAACTTTTAAGCAACATCTGCAGCATGCACTTAAAGAGACAGCAAATAAATGCCCTGGCAAGGATCATGCTAAATATCGGCAGACCCAAACACTAGAAGGGATTACTCTTAGCAAGAGTTGCGCTATCAATAAAGCTCAGCGGCTGTCAAATATGGTTTGGTGCCATAGAGACAAAATCATAACCAACCAAAGCGTTGAGAGTATTTAACGCGTTCTAAACTTCCAACGGTACCAATAGACCTTCTTGTTAAAAAGCACAAATGAAATACCGTATCAGCATAACAACAGGGAACAGCGACAAGTCGAAGTGATACTAAAGTACCACCAAACACAGGTTTGGAAGAATGGCAGAAGTCCCACTTGCAATGAAATGTTTGACTGCACTGCCGCGAGGACCAGGAGTAGAAGGGGAGGTGGATTTATTGGGTGGAAACTCCACACTGTTACTGATTTCGAACTTAATTTA
Organism: Xylota sylvarum; assembly: GCA_905220385.1. Lineage (NCBI taxonomy): Eukaryota > Metazoa > Arthropoda > Insecta > Diptera > Syrphidae > Xylota > Xylota sylvarum. The sequence goes on along the minus strand of LR999958.1, from coordinate 61,424,785 downwards.
GTCTTTAAAACATTCCCACCTTCCGACACAAAAGAAACGAAGAAACCAAAAAAAAATTAAAACGACGAGAGAACCCTACACTATGACACGAAAGAAGGGCTTAAAACGTATACAATCACAAGAGAACTTCCACAAGGATCAGTGCTAGGGTTAGTTCTGTAGAATATAATGTATAATGGTATACTGAGAATGCCAAGGCGAAGTGGAGTAGATATCATCGAATACCCTGATGACATTGCAGTAATCGTGGCAGCAAAAAAATTTAGAAGAAGTGTCCGAAAACTGCAGTCGAACAATTGGAAACGCAAGAGCATGGCTGCAACCATTAAGTCTGGAACTGACAAACCATAAGACAGGAGCAGTGCTAATAAGTAGCACTCAGACCCCGACGGCCCAAATAATACAAGATCACTGGCGGAGTTCCGGAGTTCAGCGATGACAATACAAGTTTAAGCACTTGAAACGAGAGCAATTCGCTCCAGTGGTATAAAGCCAGTTGATGCCCCTAAAAGTACATAGCATAGGGAAGTGGCAAGAACGCTGGAATGCCTTCAAAAAGGTGGAATCCATGGATAGGGGTACCATAAATCCATCCATACATAGGAAGACAGCATGGTGAACTGCATGGAAAACCCTGAACACGTTAGTTGAGTTCGAGGTCCCGGAAAACTGTGGGGTAGATGATAACACGGATAATATAACAATAGACATCTTCGTCCGATCCAAGCTTTCCATTGAAGAGGCTTTCAAAACGAACGACTAAAATGATATGGTCTGTAAACTCACCAACCCCAAGATGTGGAAAATAATGTGGACAGCGGCCAAAAGGATTTCCGTATCCCAGTCCCCAGGCTCGAGATAACAAACAAGACCAAACCTCCGGTATAATGACCAAATGATCACGGATGACAGAGCTAAAGACCTGGAAAACTGGAAGATCGACGAGGAAGGAAGCCCTGAAGGCAAGTAAGTAAGTAATATTGATCGAAACTTATAATAATCTTTCAAATGTCAGTGCAACTATAAGGCCGAACTCAGCGAGCTATCACGAGTATTGAGGCAAGAACTCCCAAAATCGGTATAATGGCAATCGAGGTGCATACATGCTGTCAAAAACAAAAACAAGACATGTATCTAAAGCAGATGAATATAGCCATCGTGGTTTTAAGGCAAAAATTCTTCATAAGATCTTTGATCCCATTTGCGTTGAAGGGTTTTGGAGGGTCACTCTTATCGGCCCAGTCACCCCAAAGGAAACTTTTTTTTTTCACATTAAAAGAACTGCATTGGAGCAATTAGATGTACAACTAGTCCATTGTATTTATTACCAGGAAGCAACCCTTTGTTTCACCTCTAGTAGATGTTTCGATGATGCCGGAGTTATGCCATCTGATTCGAGCCAAGATAGGGTAATCACAAAGCAAGTCTTATGTTGTTTCGTTTTCCTCTCCATAGAGGTCGAGAGTAGTGATGTCACTTAAACCAAGCACTTTCAGATAGGTGAGTGCCCTGTAAGGACATTGGTAATTTATCATCTCTCTTCACTAGGTTAGCACTGAGTCTGAGATCCTCTAGCATAAGGTTAGGTAAGGTATTTACGACTGATTGCTATTACAATCTCATCAGCATTAGTTATATTTTTGTATTCTTCTTTTTCTAAAGTAAGGAGTATTTCATTCACAGTAAGAGGCCGTATTTCTGGTGAACCACCTCTCCTTCTGATGTATTGAATTGATCTTCTTAATTTGCAACAACCGAGTTCTGAAACGGTAGCATCTGGTTGTCTCAGTGACTTAACCTAGCATTAATCTATAATTTTCCAAAATCCTGGTTGTTATTGTTTAAAGCCCCCTATATGTCAAAAATGGCTGCCATTGGGAATTCTTTGTCAGCCTACGATCTTTCAAGAGTTGGAACAGTTGACTATAAGGATCTGTCTCTAATGATTTACGTCTACTGTTAGATCTCTTTACTTCCTGTTTAATTATTCTTGTGCAGTTTTCAAGGAGTTTTTAATTTTAAATTCAAACTGCGTAGATTTGTATCTTGTCCTCTTTACTCAAAGTTGACATTGCATCAGCTTCACAAACTATGGAGCGGGGTTTTCGTTACATCATAAGAAATGCAAATGGTTTTGGTGCATATTACTGTAAGTAAATACATAGATATAATAGAAAGGATGCATACCACATCCGCAGTCTTACTGGACAACATTGTGAAGGACTTATTTGCACTTCAAAAGGCATTTGTCCTGCAGGCATGCAGTAAAGAAATGACGTCCACGCCGTTACAGTTGAAGAAGTACACACAATCCATGGAATATTTGGCCATACTGTGGCTGGAATTCTCAAAATATTGCTCAAAGCGGAAATCCGACATCGCATTTCTCTACCGGTAAAAAATAAAAAAGAATGATATTCCCATAAGGAAAAGAGCATGACTGCATTTCTCTGGGCATGCTGGACACTGCTGGTCTGGTTTCTTGTGAAATAGTACTGAATTCTTATCCACTACAACCACCTCTCAAGCCTCCCTTGGTGTCATTTTTCACCATCGTACTACCGTATAGTACCCCATCGTTGGATGAGTTTCAGTTTTCATTATGCCCTTTCACCTTTGAGTTTAACTTTGGGGTTGGTCTTGGATTCCTCCGTTCTTTGCTCCATTCGACGGGATTCTTTTAATATTGTGTTTGTTGCATTTTTTATTACATCGCATATCGTATTCAACTACATCCAGTACATCCCATATACTCGTATGTTTCAAGTTGTTCTCTGCAGTTTAGATAGATAAAACAGTCATCGTATCCGATTGCATCTGATAGAAGGTAACTAACTAAGATACAAATTGAGATATCTTCTAGGAGGTGCCAGTTCAATCATATATCGAAGATCTACACAAAGGATTGGAAATCCACAAGTTGATACATCTATGATAAAGATATGATTAAATACCGGCTAGATTTGTGCCTTTGTGCAGTATCTGTGATCTTTTAGTCGATCTACAGAGATCGGGCTATACATCGCCATTGCGGATGACTTGACGATATTCATTAGTGGTAAATACAACATAACCATTTCTAGCGTCGTGCAAGGTGCTTTGCAAGTTGTTTTAGAATGGTGCAGCAGAGAAGGACTATCCATCAATCCTTGCAAGACCGTTCTAGTGCTTTTTATAAAAAGAAGGCATCAAAGGCACGATTTAATTTATTTCATTCAAGTTAAATATCTCGGAGTCATCCTTGGAACTACGCATGGGCTCGATTTTGACCACGGTATTTAATATAGTTTTAATTCAGTAGATATCGTTGATATTATCAAACTTATCGGAGGTAAGCATAAAAAGCGGAAGTCCACGCCTTACCAGGATCTCCTTATCTATTTCCGTTGTTGCTTCTCCTTCTAGTTGATATTAACGGCATCAAGAATTCTAAATCCTTTCGCTTGAAGGTCGTTTATAACCTCTTCTTTGATTCATGAAGGGTGGAGTTCCCTTGCTACAAACCGATGTGGCATTTCGTTGGGTTATTCGATCTTGGTGGAGGAGAACGAGATGCCATTGAACTATTTGTAAAAGGGTCATTGGATCGCAGGATAGAACACCTAGGAATAAGGAAATTTTAGAATTCCTTAATAAAGAAGCTGCTGAGGAACATAGACGTCATGAAGAGCAAATGAACGTTGAAAGGGATACATTATTATCCTAAAAGATATTAAAAAACATTGGACAGCATAGCCTAAAAGTTTGATTTATTTCTTTTCGCAAATGTGACTACGTAGCATAACTAGCGTTGCTTATTAATTAATCGACGTATCTTATATATGTAAATTAAAAAGTACAAAATAACAAACCATTTTGTTTTTAATAATCATAATGTTATCGGAGTAATCACTGATGTTATGTTGAAAGAAATGTCATTCTAGCATCTCGTTTTTGCTTCAGAACTGGTTCTTGGAGTTTCAACAGACACTTCTTCTGGATCTTCAAATGAAGGGCTAATGTAATTGTTGCTCTCAATCTCCTGGAGTGGAATCCTCTAAGGCTATTGTTGATCGCACTTTGTTAGCTTTCCGTAAAACGATCGCAAAAACTTACTTATAACTTGGCAGCACAGCCTTTTGAAATGTCATTTTCTTGTCAGTGGTTTCGCCGGACACAGGACTGTTCATAGGTTTCAATTTGTTTTGATTTGTGAAAAATACAAGAAATAAATTGAGCACAAAGAATGTAAGGAAAAGGATGAGCTGTCCAAAACTCTGGAAAAGCAAATCAACCTACAAGAACGTTTCTTTCCGGTCATGCGATGCGCCAATTGTGAATGACGTCGAATTTTATAAACCACTTATTCCAGAAGAGGCACATTGTATGAACAGCAAATATTCTGTATGTATGTTAAAAAAAAGTCGAAGAGCTTAGAATTAAATTATATTTTTTAATTTAACAAATCACCTTCTGGTATCCTATACTTTTTAATGAAAATTGATTTAGTTGATTCCATCGGCACAAAGTTAATCCACATTGGACATAGCCTTGACTGCATTTTTACTTTTTACTTTGATCCATTGATACACCCAGCAAGTAAGTAAATTTAGTAAATTTAGTGTTGCAGTTGAAGAATTGGTGATATATGTATATCAAGCTCATGTTCCACTTGGTATGTCCAACAATCCCAAGTCATACAATGGTACTCGTACATGCCAAAAAGCATTTGTCAATCGAAATTTTTTTTGAGCATCTAAATTAAAAAAATTAACATTTGGCGACACATGAAATATAAATTTGCTACTACTTACATTGGATTTGGAAGTTCCTAAATATTTGAGTTACAGTTGTATGTACTTTGCAAATTAGATCGAATCAGTCGTACATTAGAATTATCATCTTATGCAACAGCACTGCATTATAAGGCAGAGAAGTAAACATTTTCGCAGCACTTCTTCACTAAATCATAAAAAAGAAAATATGTAACTCTATATGAAAGTGACATCTAAATAGGTGTCAAACAAAAACGATCACAAAAATGTGATGATCACGCTCAGATATGCTCCCTGGGGTAATTGAATTGTACCATTTTCTAGTACTATTTCTAATGAACTATTTCGCCATACAGCAGTATCATGCGATCTCCCTGTCCAGCCAAACACACTAAGTCTGTGATGATAAGTTTGGCATCCCATACAGCCTGTAGAAGTAGGAAGAACTTATTTTGTACAAATTTACTGGCAATATCATGGAATGAATTCCATGACGGTTATAATAGCTGTCACTGTTTCGTGAAGGCTTGGGAATTTCAATATGCCTCTCGTTAACACATCCAACAACATATGGGAACGGATAACTTCTAAGAACATGGAACTCGTTGATCTTCTTATTAAACTCCACTTCAGGGGCCTATTTCATAAAACTACAACTCTAATAATTATTTGTGAATTCACTTGTAACTTGTAAATTATGTGCAAATGTTTGTTTCATAAAGAATGCCAATTCACTAATAACTACAAGTATGTTAGGCCTGTAACTACAAGTGAATTTACAACTGCGGCGAGCTTTTCTGTTTCATAAAAGTATTTGCCCAAAAAATTATTAGCAACGGACTTGTAACTACAACTGAATTTCATACAAGAGTAGAGAGACTAATAAAATCACGTACTGTGATCGCTTAACTGTGCAGTATAGCCGCAGACTCGTAGTTCTTCGCAAATAATTTTTAACTTGTAGTTACAGACTTGTAGACTTGTAGCATTTTGATAGCTTATAATTTAAATTTGCCGCGCTACAAGTGCTGAAAAATGTTTATAGAACACAAAATTACAACTCCATACTTTATTTGTACTTGTAAATAGTTACAAGTTTACAAGTACAACACTTGTAGTTTTATGAAATAGGCCCCAGTTCTTTGTCTTTTTATGAAATCTATTTCGAAGTCTAGTTATAAGCTTTATAACCTTGATAACAGTGGAATGCGAAGTTACTTGACCAATATTACATAAATCGATCGGATAAGTCGCGATATGTGCTACCGGTAGATATTTACCATACATAGAGTGCTACACAAAAATTTAGTCCAGACCTGCTAACTTGCGTTTTTCAAAAGAGCTCTAAAATAAACTCAAATTCATAGATATGGATTATGACGAAAAAATTAAAAGAAGGGTGTGAAAACCAAAAATATACATATGTATAAGTTATCCCTACCTGAAGGATTGCTCTTTTCATTCTGAAATGGATATAAAAAATGTCATCCGGAAACTTGTTTATGATCTCAAAAAATTACAGATTTTTACAGATTATACAGATTTTTTTTCTTGAAGTTCCCTTTTTTTGTACTTGTACCTTATACTTTTTCTACTTGCATTCTAACCGTCCAATAAGGTGTTAAGATAGTCTCAAAATTGTCTTTTTTAGAGCAAAAACGCAACCTAACAAATTATATGTTCGTAAACATCGAAAATTATGCATAGGAGGCGTATGCTTTTAAGTTTCACCTGGTTTGTTGCTCTTACGTTGAACAAAATTTGCTTTGCAAAGTTTGCATTTCCGAATGAGTTCGTAATTTTTTTTTAGATAGCAAAAATATGAGCGGAACAATTTCGTAATTGGTTCAGAAATATATAATTCTAAAAGTTATTTCCATTTTCTTCCCACAATTTCCTATTATAAATAAACAAAACTATTCCGATGGTTCTGGGAATATCTGCCCACAACTCAAAAACAAAAGTGCACTCGATTTCATAAAATATCCATGCTACTCAACCGTTCAGCGTTTCGATTTAATGTTTCTTGAAACATTGTCACCTACATAGAAATCAGTATTTATTCAGAAGGTAGCGATGAACGCCATCGAGAATACTTAAAAATGTTATGATGTTAATGTTAGTTGACACTTGACACTGACTCAGATCTTTCAGTTTTTAGTAGACCTTAAAGGAATTTGGTCTTGTAAGGAATCGTTTGCATATAACCATGCATAGTAGTAGTAAGTAAGTAAGTAAGATCTTTATTTAAAAAAATAAAGAAGAAAAATAATGTTAATTTCTTGATCGTATGATCTCTTCTTCTGTCTCCTTGCTTTGAGTCCGATTTAATAAGCGGCGTTGGACATCCTTATCCTGAGTGTTACTTTCTTGGCGGATGGAGTGTTTATATCACTCCTGGCCTATTGCGAATGGTGTACGTTTGCATCGTAGCTCACGATAAAGGGTCAATTGTCCCTGGCCATCAGCTGCTGTATCGTGTTAGATGGAACTTTTGTCGACTGGTGAGGAATATAAGCCGATACCAGACACGATGGCTTTTTTCCCTTAACTCAAAAGAAATGCCCTTATAATGTTTTTAATAAAATACAAGCTCTGACTTTACCTTCGTTGACCTTGAAGAATAACATGTAATTCCTGGTATTGAGGCCCCGAATACTGTTGTTATTGTTGATCCAGTGCGACTGAAAAGTCATGCTTGATTAATATGCAGGCTAATTTGCATCACTTCCGTCATCATGGACTTCAACATGACATGCACCATACTGAGTCGGACCTTGGGTCTTTTCAATGGATAGAAGCGATTCCCCATTTACTCTCAGCAAGTCTTAAACATTCTCCAAGTGTTAGCCTTCATCTCCTGCACACTTTGCCAACACCCGTAATAAACACTCTGAGGAAGTCAACAGAGGCTTTATTCCCACATGAAACAACTTAGCAGCTACCACCCCAGTTAGCACCATCGAATTCAAGGTTACTTTATAGAGCTTACTGAAATTTCTCCTCGACGGTTATGCACTGGTATATGATCAGGCGACCCCAGATCTCCTGTTCCTTTCCAAGGCAAAGTACCAGCCTACACCTGTTTCGCTGCACCCGGTTAGACGACGTTCATCGGACCTGCTTCTTATGCTCTGGAAAGCCTCTTTGAGCTCCCCAGCTGAAGTCTCATCCCCATCTATTGTTCCCTAGCTTTTGTTTGGACGCCTTGATCCACTCGTGGAAGCCTAACCTAGATTTCTAGCTTCTATGGCTACTTGAGCTACCTTTATTTTGACATCCTCAACGGTCAAAACCTCTTTGGCTCAATCAAACTGCGTCCTGTCCCATGGTTGGATTGGTTGATTGGGTGGTATCCAATTGGGATTTGATCGATTTAATAGTTTCGGACTAATAGATGCAGACAGTTCCCCCTATTGTCAGGAAGGTTCCGGCCTGCACCCTCCTTAGCTAGGTCGTCCGCTTTGCAATTGCCTGGAATAGCACTGGGGCCTGGAACCCAGCACAGGGATACGTCCCAGCTGACAGCGATCGCGTTAAGAGATCCTCGGCATTGCTATGTATATCAACTTGACTTCTGCTTGAAGTACACTACAGTGGTTCGGCAGTCGGATGGTGATACAAATGCTAAGCATCAGCAATGTGTTCAACCGGTGTGCGTTCCCTGTCTGCACGACTTCGGAGTAACCGGAAGCAGCAGATTGCCTGACAGCTGCGCCCCCGATTTTCTTGGTCAGTTTCTTATTGATTTCTTAAGTTACTTTTCATTTTTATTCCCACTAGTATGGGACACTTGTACCAACTGTCCACTTCAGGTTAGCGGCATGCTTAGGTAAGACACTACTTACTGTAGTTAATATTAAATAGCATAAAATAACATGTATCTACTATTAAACACGTAATGCTCTACAAGAATGGGGTATTTTTACTTCCAGAATCATTACAATAGTTTTACATACATACATATGTACATACATATGTATATCGACCTGAGTGTGGCCAGATCCACCCGTCCAAACGAGCCAAGACCGTTTATCTATTCTACAATGACAATCGTTTTTCCTGCCATTGATATCTATCCCCTTTGTTGAAAACTGCCATTTTGAAACTTTTTGGGAGCTCTCCTACGTACCTATATATCTAGAGAGTTGCTGCTGTATCCTTAGTTGATGTTATTTGGCTATTTCTTTATTCCACAACTGGGTAGGTACCTACTCTAGTTATGTTTCTTGGCATCGATTCAACTTAGACACCTGTTAACCAAACTGAGTTAGTGCTTCTGTGCTGTTGACAATTTGACAACGTAGGTTAAATTGTCACTAGCAAAAAGTCATCCCCTCAGACCGGTCTATCAAATATGTAAAACTACCCTTTACTCGTACATTTATGGAAAACCAAAATCTCATACACAAGCAAATTGAGACCCTGCTAACAATAGCTACATATTTGGGGAAGGTTAATCTATGCGTAATAAATGACAAACATCAATATTTGTTGCTTGACATGCAACATTGCCCAACTATGTAGTTTGCCTTTTTCTCGCTCTACTGGACTCTGCAGTATGATTGATTCGTATCGTTAGAAGGATACGAAATTCTCCACACTATCCATCAACGAGGACAATATTGAATTTCGACCGACCAATTTCCAAGCATTGACGGAGTATCAACCATCAAGTATCGAGTATCTTATTAATGAATTTAAAGTATCGAATCTATTTATACCTACTCCCCGGACATATTCACATTGTTATTCCTCCTTAAAAGTGTCTTCGTGTCGAGAAAGAGATTTCATCCAGCGTTTCCCTCTGGCAAAAAAAAAATATTCTACACCAACGTCTATAAATATAGCCCGCTTATCGGGTCCCCTTTGTTTGCTATCGAAAGAGAATCCACTTAAATATCTTAATGCGTGCGATATCTTTTACTCCAACCCGCCAACCGCCAGCCGCCTTAGCCGTAATTCAAATAAATTTTCTATCTCTCGGTCTCGTGTAGAGAGGTACGAGTAAGGCAAAAGTCAAACCAGGTCAATAACAAAACTGCGATTACATTTTTCACCTTTATTTTTTCGTTCTGGCGTGCTTTTTGTTTTTTTTTTTTTATTTTTTTTTTAGAGAAAGTCTTGGTTTAGGTTTGCCAACTACGACGACGACTACCAGGTTAATAAATGTTTATACCAAAGGAAACTCCAATTGAAGTCAAAGAAAGCTTTAAAGGATATTTATTGGCATAATTTAGACTCCCCTTGAAATGAAAATGGAAAAACGAACGTTACGAACGGAGGATTGATTGAAAAATATTGATGGAACCCTTAACTTAAGCGACGGGATATTTCTTCTTAGCCAAGCGAATGGTTTTGGGAGGTTTCCTTTCAGCCCGGATTGAGGGACTGAGGAAATCACGGGGAGGGCAACAACGCGCCGTCAAAATGAAACCAATTAAATTGCCTAGAATTTATGAATACTAATGCCACTTGGGTCTATAATAACATACTCGCGCATTCCCTTAAAGAATTGTGGGTGGGAGTTGCAGGATTTGTCGTGACGTGGAGATTTTTCCAAATCTAACTAAGAGTGTTACATCATTCGCGGATAAGGTATTTGGTTAGAGGTCAACTTACTACGTGTTTTCGTGACGAGTGACGAACCGTTGAAGGCTCTGAATTACGTAATCTTTCGGGGGAAAAAAAAGGACATTTAGTTTGAGACCTGTCCAGAACTTAAACCATTCAGCACGTGGCATTGCCAACGACTGATTCATTGAATGATGAATAATGAACATATAGCAACCAGTTGGCGGGATCCTGATTCACCCGAAGTGCATTCAAGTTCTGCGCATGCATTTTGTGAGCTTTCGTCATTCATTAAAGCTTTCGATACCCCCTTCCAATGGCTTACAATCCACACGGGAGTGGAGAAAAACATAGAATACTCTCCCCGTCGCAAGCTCCAAGTGCAACTTTAAGGACTTTCGTTTCTCCAACACATCCTGCGTGGAGAAAAGTTACTTTTTTTCTGAAAAAAGTTATGCAATTCGAAAAGTTTTAAGGATTTACCAAGCCATATGTTCCATGGATTTATCTTGTTGAATGTGGCAGTTAAAGAGATAGACAAGTGACCCGATAAGAACTAAATGTGGCTACAAATGCAAATGCTTGGGGGGGGAACTTAAAGCTATGGCCTACGAGCACTTAGGGTGTTTATCTTTAAATTTTCGCTGAAAGCATCTTAAAAAGTTTCTTTTCGAATCCATTATCTGTTACAGTTCTATGAAATGCTGGCACAGCACGTTTCTGGCTGCATATGGTAGTTGCAATTCTTGGTCGATGTTCTTAATAAAGTTGGTGGGAGTCTTGCCATATGGTTAACATAGTCACAAAATAACTGGTGGACCCACTAAACAGCTACGTGGTAAGCTTACTTGAATGGTTGAATAGAGATAACTAGTTTATGGTAAATGGCGAGAAGATAGCGGGGTACGTGGCGAGGAAGAACTTCGAAAACAGAAATCGCTGCAGGGATGGATGACATTCCATGAATCGTTGATGAAGCAATATTGTTACATTTTGCGAAAATGCTGACAATGTGTTAGAAATCTAAGAGTGTATAGCATATTTAGTTGACAAGGTAATTTTTGGTTCATCATAATTATTATGAGCCTCTGGCGATGTTATATACATACTGTGAATCAAAAGATACCGGAAATGGGATTTATATTAAGTACGACACCGCTGAGAGCTTTAGGATATGCGGCCGCAGGGTCGAATCCAATTAAGAACATCATAAAGCCAAAGAACACGTCTTGAAAAGAATAAGGAAAGGTAATAAGTTGGTTGTTTATTATTAATCTCTGATTATACGTATGAGATATCCTTATGGTAACGTTTGTCCAATATTAAGAAGAATATTTCGAGATTTATTGATTATTCTTCTTCAATAAAGTTGAAATTGACTTCTTAAGATGAACCTGAGTACCAGCTGACAATCATTTTCAGTTGGAGTCAGCCTTTAACAGTTGTTTCCAGTTACATAACTCTTAGAAGATTGGGAAGATGCAGTCAATCTTTGAGAAGCCTTATAAGGAAAGAGTATAACTTTTCATCACCTTTAGATAACGTAGCCATATTATAGGTAAGATTTATAGGTAATTATTGAGGTATAGTATTGTTCTTACGACTACTGTCATCTTCTGAACATTTTTTCTTGGATGTGCGCTTTATTCGGTCTTGACAAAGTCCATGCTTCTTTTCCATTGCATTAATTTCCGTAGTTCTACTTAAAAGAGCAGAAAAATGTTTGAGAAGTGTACTTGTCTATTTCTTCCATTTGACAGGATCGACACCAGAGCTTAAGTGGACAAATTTGTTGAATACGTCGATATGTTTGAACAAACATTTCCTGTCAAAACATCTCAAAAAACCAAAAATAATGTTTAGGCATGAAAAGATACATGTTGTATCTATGGTTGCTTCTGTGTAGTGTGACTGTGACATAGCAAAAACAACTTCCCTCCTTGGTCGAAAGAAGAACTCTATAATCTTAGGAAGTTCACCAGAGAAACCTTCAATACATGCTATAGGTGTAAATACTGCCTTAAATTATACAAACAATCCATCAGAGCGGAGAAACAGTGCTGGATAGATTACTACCAATACATTAAAACCCTAAAAGTTTCTGCAAGACTCAGTCAAATACTATCCAAAGAACACTCCAACCCATCTCCATAAACACTCACTTTCCCGGATATGTGGATAGTAGAACAGATCCAATCCAAAGCCCCCGATCTGGCGCCTGGGAAAGTATAACATCCATTATTGCCGAAGAAAAAATCTCCTGGGCTATAAACAGGTTCGCTCCTTAGGTACAAATTGCCTGGTCTAGACGACATATTAACCATTATGCTTCAAGAATTGCAAGTTTTAGCGTTTCCATGGCTCACGTCGATTTTTAGGAGCTGTATATTAAATAATCACGTACCCCACTCATGGAGACGAGTGATAGTTGTTTTCATTCCAAAGGTGGGCAGGTCCGGCCATGAAAATACGAAAGATTTTAGGACAATTAATTTGACTTCCTTTGTACTGATGACTCTAGAAAGTGTTCTAGACTATCACCTGCGAATAGCAATAAAAGTTACATCCCTCAGATGCACTTATGGTCTTTCTGCATCTTTTAACTCTAGATCTTCAGTCCAGTTCAAGAGAGTCTGGATGCTGGTCCGCGAAATTCTACGGCTATAGTAACATTCTGGGAGAGAGGGAACTCCTATTGACTCCAATAGATTACATTGTCCCCAAAATTATTTTCAATAACTGTTTCGATACACATTTCCCTACAAGAACAGAATGGCAAGATAGACAGGTGATTAAGGATTTGTACATAACAATCTACAGAGACTGCTTAAAGATGGAATGTTAAGTCGGTGCACCTCAAAATTATATAGACTTCCGGATCTGCGAACTTTGCTACGACGAACCCTTCATCTTTTGGCATATCTCTTGTGTAGAGCAGGAACATCATTGGACCGAGTATGCTTCCTTCCGTATTACTGTCTTCCGGAAAGGAATGTTTTACCACGCTGCACTCTGAATGGCTTCCACAAGACGGAATGTTAAGTCGGTGCACCTCAAAATTATATAGACTTCCGGATCTGCGAACGTTGCTACAACGAACCCTTCATCTTTTGGCATATCTCTTGTGTAGAGCAGGAACATCATTGGACCGAGTATGCTTCCTTGCGGAACGCCGGCGTAGATTTCCTTGAATTCTGAGTATTCAGTCCCATGTCTAACACGAAAGAGCCTGTTTTCAAGCGTTTATAATGTAGAGCAACTTAACTTGTTGCCTTTGTTGGTAGATCCTACAAAATTTCGTGATTAAATCATATCCTGGAGCCTTGTTATTTTTCAACCTTCTTATTTTCATTCGATGTTCGGACAGGGATACGATTTTTACTTTAAAGTTGTCGGGTGCCGTGTTAACATTCGGTTCTTCGATCAATGGTTGTCCATCGAACGGCTTGAACGTTTCTTCTAAATGCTCGGCAAATAGTTCCGCTTTCTCCTTGTCTCCTTTTGCCCATTCGCCGTAAACTTTCCTTATTGGTGGCGATTGCATTACGGGTTTCCTTATGAACTTCAAGGCTTTCCATAGTGAGTAGTTTGAGATGTTTTCAGCAGTCAAGCTGAAGCTCAAGTTATTTTTGTCAGTTGGCCAATACGTTGGCTTTCTCGTCGAAAAAAAAACTTCACAATAGCCTTTCGTTGGGTTACATCTTGAACCGTAGAAGGTGTGTTTCGCGTTTCACCACCGATTATAAAATTAGGCCCGAGTGATTCAAAGAGGTGAAAGTAACTAGATCTGATGTGGTAGTCTAAGTGGTTTATTTTTACGGAGACTGAACTTATTTGCATAGAGTCGAGTTCTATTTTCATGTTTTCTAAGCGCTTGATACAGTCTTTGATGTAAAGAGAAATTCCGCCTCTCACATTTTCCGAAAGATGATGTGCGTGATAATCACTGTAACACAAACTAAAGCAAACAGTTTTGAGTTTCAGACGTCGGAACGAGCGCCTCATTACAATTTGCATTAAGGCAAAAAAATTGTATACCTACGCTAGATTTATCCTTGTATATGTACATACCTAGATATGTACTCACAGAGGCAAAAGATCACGATACCAAAGACGCAAATTTAGAAATGGAGGCCATCTTTAATAGTATGTACATACTATTAGAAAATATAGCCTCTGCTACGAAACCTCCAATAAAAAATCTTATCGTAGCTAGCACGTGGTTTCCACATCCCAATATTCACAAAAAGACAGATCGTCAACCAGGTTAATCATGTATCGACGCATAGAACTCGTCCAAATGTTCCAAGGAACAAACATCAACTCGAACCACTAAGTTGTTGCAGACAATAGATCGTCAGAACCGTTTTCGATCGAGTGCCCCTTAATTTCTCAAGGGCTTCTATGCAACCGACCTATGTACGTCAAGTACTGAAAACCAGTGGCTACACTGTCAAAAACTGTAGGGTGTGAAATCCTTTGGGAATCCTCGCGACATTGTGATTTGAGCATTTTACTATCAGTGAAAATGTTGACGGTATCGCCTTCTTCCCTCATTGATAACATGGGCAATATCAGTGTCCTTGCAAAAACGTATAGCCTATCTTTCGTTCTATGCAAATAAATAAGTTGTTCGATTTACAAGAATGCTTAGGCGTAGACTATTTTGTACGTCTTAGCGTAGTATACAGGCAAACTTTTAAAATTCCAACGTGTGTACATATGTACATACATACGTGTGTATATACAGAGCTACTATGCAGTTTGACCT
Organism: Xylota sylvarum; assembly: GCA_905220385.1. Lineage (NCBI taxonomy): Eukaryota > Metazoa > Arthropoda > Insecta > Diptera > Syrphidae > Xylota > Xylota sylvarum. The sequence goes on along the minus strand of LR999958.1, from coordinate 61,409,686 downwards.
TATAGCTTTGTATGTAGCTGACAAGAATTAGCTATTATAGGTCAGGTTATGTTAGGGTAACACTTTGTACCAGTATTTTTTTTCTTAAGAAGCTCTACAACCTCATAGAGATCTTTTCTGCTATCCCCTGTACGAGGATAAAAACACAATTATACAAAAGAAGCTTTATAGTGATACCACGTATCTATAACCCCTAACAAACTACCCAAGTACTAATTAAACCAACCAAAGTTTTAATACAGTCGAGGAGGATCCTAAGTCAAAAGTCACAAGTCGTAGAAACTACTTTTTAAGGTGTATAGGCCTACCAACCAGGGTCAAGTGAGGCCACTTACTATCACTTTAACATAACCAACCCAAAGCTATTTACCAAAAATGCCATGGTTGAGGAATAACTTGTCAATACAAGTGAAGGTCAGAACCTCGATGTATCCTGGTATGGCATGCATCGATTCCCAACGACCCAGTTGCAAAGTGGAAGACACTCAAAAAACTGTCCCGCTTTACTGGGACAAAACAATGTCTATATTTGAAGAAACAGATAGTTGCTCTCCAGAAACTAAGTACAAAAAATTCTACTTTATAATCTGGAACAACTTTTGAACGAAAAGATAAAAACTAATGAAATAAATTACAAATAAAAGTTTATGTCATGGACATTTTATTATGTGGCCGCCTTAACGCGATTGAAATCTAAGTCTATTGCCATTGCTAGTAGTACCTAACAACTATCGAGTTGTCTTCTCTTAGTTGACGCCTAGAATTCATTCCTTCTTATCTCAATGTGGAGCTTCATTTCCCTCTAAAATTGCTAATTTGATCTCAAATGCAATAATAGTTGGAACGTATGTAGTTGCAGTTAGGATTTCTCCCGCTTTAATATTCTTTAAATACTGGTTCCATCCACCTTTTATTTGACAGTAATCGACAATTGCCAACCAGCCAATATCCATTTTCCTAGATTTATCTTGGATCGGATTCCTAGATCCACGAGCATGCTTAGGGAAATCGTCAAATATTCTATTTGTCTGCGCACATAGCTGCCAGTGGAAACATCAAACTAAAAGTCTCCTGATAGTGTGGTCCAACTAGACCACGATAAGCAATCCTCGATCCCCGATCTCCGCGCCCAGACGACTACTTGATCAAGATCAAGAAAGCCTTGTTTTGGATGAAATGTAATGCAATGTCTCTCGGGGATATTAGTATATTCGCTGACAGACAGTCAAGCGACAATCAAATCCATACAATTGTGCTGTTTCACTTCAAAAGGGCTGGTTTACACTACCATTTGACTCTCACAGAGATGACGGAGCAGTTCAACATTCATCTAGGCTGAGTTCGAGACCTTAGAGGCATTTCGAGTAATTGCTAGGCTGACGATCTCGCGAAAAAGGGTACGACTCTGAATACTCGTATTCTAAGGAAATAGTGAACCTTTGGTAAGCCTCCCGCTACATGGTAATATCTATCAAAGCTGGATGCAGTTTGCATAACCAATCGCAGGCGACACGTGTCATATGTGGAGATAGACCTGGCCTAAACTGGTTATGCTAAAGCGATCACAGATCAGCTACATAATCGGCGTCTTTACTGGACACTAGATACTAAAACTTAGGCCTCTTTTCAAATGACTTTTACAGGATCTGTGGATATGGAAAGGAGTAGGAAACCATCATTCGCAATAAATATGCATCCATCCGGTAGTATCCAAAGAAGACTGCTCCATCTACAAGCTTTTTTCTTCATTAGACCTCATGAGTAGCCTAAATTTAAAGATCCATTCTAACACAAAGAACCTCTTCTGCACCCTATCCCAAACGTTGTTGCAATACGTTGAATCATTCTTTCTTTAGATGACTAACAAATTTTATTTTTCATCCAAGAGTCTGGTACACTTTTGGAATATTAAATTACTGAGTAGGCTTACTAGAAGCCTAAATGTTGGTGGCGAAGTTTCTTACAACTAGTCCTTGCGTCATATTAAGTTTGAAATTTAGATCACCAAACACCACATCCTGACACCTACTGAGTATATTTCACCTTTACTCATGCTCTAAACTGATCTCCTGATCTCCTGCAAAGAAATACCCATTTAGGGTATCTACGTTACTTGTACTTACCAGTCCTTGCTGATCCTTCGGCTGCCTCAACCAGTAAAAATTCTCAAACAAATTGGCACCCGAAATATGTACATATGTAGATATGTACCATTTCATACTCCGAACAAGTCTTTGACACAAATTGAATTTTCATTACAACTGGGTTAAGCATCACAAGATACATATCGCCCTAAGGATTTAATTTAATCACCGCTATCTTCCTTACACCCGTAAGACGAATCATTTCATTTACGATATCAATGAGGAAAGTGCATTTGCAATCATTACTCTATGTTGGGTCGATTCAAAAGAAAATTCACAAGGATAGAGTTGTAAGAATCCCTTTTTTCCTTTGTCATGTCTCTTATCGAGTGATGTAGTTGTTGCTGCAGGTTGTGCTTTAAAATAACAAGAACATGGCTCTGTAGTACTCTTTGGTCTTCTCAGATACATACATACATAACTAAAAGCAAACACAAATACACTTTATCCATCCATCGAACCCTGACCTTTGCCTGAGACGACAATGATGACCTTCCTTCCTTCGTTGCGATGAAAGAAATGAGTTTTCTCTAGTGGATCTACATTCAGTACATCCTCCCTGGTTCGCGATAACGACTCTTCATTTAAGGGAACTACACGCTTTTTTTTTTTTTCTTTTTTTGCCTATTTAGTGCAGCTGTTATGAGGATAGTAGTGGACTAAGCCGCGCACCATTTCCTCTCGGCCACCGCCACCCGTCCCGTTGGAGTGAATAAAGCAAATCTAATTGGTTCTTAAGATAATTAGTCCTATTTTAATTAGGTTAACGGAGGATAACTTCATTTCGTCCAACTGGGCCAGAGGAAAGAAGCTGCAACTGAAATGCAGAAATGCGATTAAGGACTGCCTGATGAGTATGTATTTTGTAAATGCACTTTTATTTTTTAATTAGTGTGCTCTTTGTACTTTTTCCATTACTATGCCTGTGGTGTTTTAGTTTTTATTTATTAAGGACTTGCTACTGAACGAAGTGACGTTTGTTTCCCTTTGCAAACCTAAATGACCTTAAAGTACATCTTGAGTTTGAAGTATTTTTCCTGAATGTAGTGTATTGTAGACGCTTTGGTGGTTAACCGGATGAAGATGACTGGTTTTTAGGTCAATGATAGTCTTTTATAATTATGTATTCGGACACAAATTGCTTTTGAAAAAGGATTATGTAGTAGGATTACCGGTCTTCGCAGGAGAAGCAATAAATATTTTTACTTAACCAAAATCACTGTGGGCGCGAGTCAATGGTTAAGACGTTGGACTGTTAAACTGGAAATTCGAGGTTCGAGTCCCAAACAACACTACTATCTCGAGATCGAGACACAACCGCAACAGAAATAGAAACCAATGGCGGCCTCTGCTATGTGGTATCGGCGTATCACGTCCATGATAATATAAACTCTCTATTTGGGGATAATTTTGAAAGACTGATCACAGATGCGGGGAGGCAGAAGATTGATCTTATTATGGGCTGTGATACTAACTCTCACCATACTGTATGGGAAAGTTCTGATATGTATCAACAAAAGGGGTAAGGGAGTTACTTTTTGATTTCATTCTAAGTAAAGGGCCATCTGTTGGTTTCTTTTTGAATCATATGTTATTTTGACACTGACAGCTCTTATGCGCTCAAAAAATTGACACAAATTCAGTATTATATTTTCGCAGTACGAAATAGATCGATTTACGCTTGAAAGACGTGTTCCCGAAGCAATAAGAATTTTGAAAAGAATTTTCGGTCGAAATAATGCACCGACTGCAGCTGATGTACGCAAGTTTGTGATGAAAGTTCGTGAGATTGGTTTGCTGATTGTTAATCGAACATATTCCCATGTTCGTCCTGTGCGCTCAACGGAAAATATTGCAGCTTTTTGCAGGTATTTTTTTGGACTGGCGGCATTTTTGGCCCATTTTTCTTCCAAAACAACAATGAAAGAAACCTTACAGTCAATGCAGAGCGCTAACGAGACAGGATCACCGATTTTTTGTGGCCAAAAATTGAGGATTTGGACTTGAGCGAGCTGTGGTTCCTCAAGATGGGGCTACGAACCACACATGCCGCCAACAAATGATGTATTGCACACTAAGTTTAATAATCGTGTAGTCAGTCGTGTTGGTGATCCTGCTTGGCCGAAATGGAGCTACAATTTGACGCCGTTGGACATTTTTTTATGGGGTGCCATTAAGGATCGATGGTATGGGAACAATCCAGTGACGATTCAGGCACTCAAGAACAATGTTGGTCAAGCTATTCGTGAAATAGAACCATTGAAAATGTATTGAAAAATTGGCTTGACAGGATGGCCTACTGCCAAACCAGCCGAGGTAGTCATTTGAATGAAATAATATTCCATAATTAATCAGACGATTTACTCTTTTTAATAAAGCAACAATCGTTGACAAATATTGAATTTTTTTTTTAACCTTTTTAAACAGCCAAGAGAAGGCCCAGCCTGTACAAACTTATTTTGTGAAACATTCAAACCTACTTTTGGCACGAGATATAGACAAGAAGTGCTGGTCATCACCCTTGCCTTGTGAATTGATTATTCTACTGCTTAATGGTCGGATTATAAACTCCAAGCTGAGTGGGACGACTACTAGAATCCCTGTCAGTAGAGGTATTCTATCCCCACTTCTTTGGAAATTGGTGGTCAACGAGCTATTGATAATTCTGGAAGGCGAATAAGGGATTTCTTAGCTGGGAAGCACCTAAATACTCTAAAATAACTCCTACAAAATGATTTAAACAAGGTAAGTAGCTGGGTGGTTTGGGCTTTAACCCCCATAAAACTTATCTTAAGGAAATATAAAATTCCGTTAGTCGAACCTTCCTCTCTCAATGGTAGTAGCTTAACTTTCTTTGACAAAGCAAATTTTTTGGGTCTTATCCTGGATAGGAAACTAAGCTGTAAAACTCAGAAAGAGTCAAGAAAGCTTCAGTAGCACTTTTCTCAAGCTATTGGACGGATGGATGGATACTCAAATACATACGTGATGACGTTCTGGTAGACAACCTTAGAAAAAGCTAGAAATTGCGATTATCTAAGCAAGGTGCAAGCTACAGCTTGTCCGTGCATAAACGTAGTACTACGTAAAACTCCCTCTGCGGCGCTGGAAATCATATTTCACCTGATGCCCTCTTAGGTATACCAATCGCTAATTGCAAACAAAAATTCCAGCTGAATGCTACGAAGAATACAAATCATAGGTGGATCCACATGTCTAGCGAGAAAACAAGTTTGACCAAAGCTGGATTTGAAACGATCTAAGAATTTGATTTCTCTAAATAGATTTCATATTTGGAACCCAATAGGTTTCATCACTGGGCACTGGATGAAAAAGAAGAAGAAAATAGCCCCAAAGATAGTAGAAATTTTTGGTCGTTCATCAAAACATACAAAATTGTGCCTCATTCTCAATCACAACGTTCGTTCATAATTCATAATTAAACAAGACCAATCTTCTGGACTCTTTCCAATTAATGGAAAACAGCATTTGTACAGCCCGTCTCTGAATCGCAAAAACTCCTCAATGACCAACAAGTATGGTTTTCGTAGCAAAAGGGGATTTGATGGTATATCTCACCAAGTGGAACCACTCTCTGTATTATTCGGGTGAAGTTTGTTGCGCTTGATATTTCAAATGCATTTCACCGAATTGACAGAGTTTGACATCAAGCTCTTTCGTGGAATTGGCATCGATGAATATCCTTTTCATAGTATTAGAAACTACATATCGGAACGTTCAATTCAAGTTGTTTTGGGAAATTTGAAGTCTGCTATCCACCATATAAATGCTGGTGTACCACAAATCTACATTTTGTCTCCGACTCTCTTTCTTATTTTCATAAATGATCTTTTGTCTGGTATCTTTGATCCAATACATTCCCTCGCTGACAAAGCTTCTCATATTTGTTCCCAGACTCACGTCCCTGCTCTTCGGCCGTAGAACTGGAGCCGCAGCGTATATTAAGCTCATTAAATTCCAATTTTGACAGCATAACAAAATGAGGTATAGACAACAGAGTGGAACCCAATGCTGTCTTCTGTTGAACAAGTGTAACCTAAACCCTCTGCCATTATCAATGAATGATACTTGCATTGTCGAAACCGAAATACTTTTCATTCTCGGTATGTGTGTTAGCAGCCATCTCCGATGGAACGACCACTCCTTCGAAGTCGCCAAGAATGCTGCGCAATGTCTAGGCTTCCTCAAAGATAGGCAAGAAGAACTTTACTCCCTCTGATCTGCCTGCAATATTTAAGGCATACATCCGCATTAAGCTCGAGTATAATGCTCGTGTCTGACCCGGTGCAGCGAAAACCTCGTTGCACCTGCTAGATAGAATCCAAAATCGCATTCTTAGACTGATAGGAGACAGAAGAATAACGCTCGATCACCATAAAAATGTTTCCTGTCTGTCATTCTTTTATCGCTTCTTCCACCAACAATGCTCCAGTGAAATAGTCAGTTGTATTCTGCCCCTTCAACCATTTTCTCGAAATACCCGTCACGCTTCGGATGTTCATCAGTATACCGTCAAGCCAATCTTCGGACGTACCGACAAGTAATTCTTTCCTAAACCGTACAACAAGAATGTGGAATGGTCTACCAAGCTCTATTTTTTCCTCGCATTATAATCCTCAAACATTCAAAACCAACTTTCATCGGTATCTACTATCTTTTCTACCTAATTTCCCTACCACCCGTGCTGTGTTTTAACACTATAAGGGTAACAATTTAATTTAATTTAAAACTTCCAACAATCACTCCGTCCTTGATTTTGAAGTCCTCCATAAATTGTGTTAGCGACTTGTTCATCAGTTCGACTAGCCAGTTCATCAGTTCACTCATTCTCCGGTATATCTTTCATAACTAGAGTCTTACCTTGTGCCAAGAATCTTCTCGACAGCACTTCACAATCTTTAATTTTATTTCTGTAGCAGACATCGCTTTTATCGGTGCCTGGCTGTCAATGAAAACGATGATACTACTACGATACTGCCTTTATAGCAGTCTCACGAGAGGATATTAGACTTCCTCTTGGAAAACGCTACTAAGATTCGAAAGTCTGACTGAGTTTGCCTTGCGAATCCGAAAAGATATCTGCGCCTACACCAGTGTCAATTTTGAACCCATCAGTGTAAACATCTATAGCTTCTGCGCTCGATATTGGTCCGTTTTTCATTCTGCTCTCCTCGGGTTGAGGCTGGTAAATGGGCTAGTAAAATCCAGGCATGACGTTATGTAGTCGGCTGTAAATTGTCCACATATTTCAGTAGGAATAAAAATTATGCGTTTGGTCCCCAGCCGTCTAATTGACTTATATTTGGTGCGATAGCTCCGTACGGCCCCGAGGGCTTCTCACAAACATTCGTCTTGTTATATTCTTCACACGAATGCAAGTGTTTTACTATTTAATGCCGTATCTGAAGACCAATTTTTGGTTGAGAAGATTTTTCATAACAATTATACTCTATGATGTTTGTCAGACGTTCGCAAGATGTGGGACTGTGAAAAAAATTATATCTTATCTGGGAATTGAACTGAGCACATGGTTCGAGATGTGCTCAGTAGTCCCAACATACTCATCACTGATACAAGGCGCGCTGAGACCATTTAATAAATAAAAGTCGCAGTAGTACCTAGGTTGAGGATGGTGTCCAGTCCTCCCGGTGGATATGTTACCTTGGTATTTTCATGATAGCTTTGAGTTTGGTGTTCTTGTTGAGTATAGGCCTCACCATAGCCGTATACTACTCAGGATACTACATTCTTAGTTTACCAGACAGTTTACGAGAAAAATTAATTGTAAATATATTTATTTTTGCTCTTCTAATTTTTTTATGCAAAAATAACAAATCAAGCAAAAAGAGAGAGAGACTAGATTAGAGACTGGAGAAAACACCTACCAACTGGTACTGCAGGTGAAGATCGCCTGCACCTGTGTGGTTACCATCGTTCCTAGAAATACTGTTCGTGGTGCCTACATGAAGGTTTGTCGTTAACAACAGCGCTAAGGTTTATGTACGACCATGATTACAAGGACTTTCAAGACATCCAAGAACAGCAGAGGTTTCATTGGACCATACCTTCGACGCTACGCCGAAGAAGGACATGGTGTTCTTTATGTTGCAGGTAGGTGTTGTTTGGCCGCCATTTTAGTTTGGTTGGCATTTGTAAGTTTGGTTGGCATTTGTAAGTTTGAATTTGACGGTCGTGAAGAGCCTCAACAAAATGTTGAAATTAATCAAAGGGCTAGTTCTAGTTCTTGCAAATTGACTACATTTTACTACTTATGTACGCATGTATGTCCTGTGACTTGTGATGTACATATGTAGTATGTATATCCTGGAAACTCTGATAATAAATAAAACGAAGAATAACTCTTGCCAATCGCTGTTTCTTCGGGCTGAGAAGGCAAGTGTGTAGTAGAGCGCTATCCCGAACAACTAAAGAGACTTTTTATAAGACCTTGATCATCTCAATTCTGCTCTATAGCGCTGAAGCTTGGACTCTATCTAATGAAGAAATTCTAGGTTTCTTCGAGAGAAAGATTCGTCGTAAAAATTTCGGTCTCGTTTGCGTTGACCGGCTTTGAAAGAGATTCAACGAGATGTACTGTGACATCGAGCAAGCCCAAAAATTGCTCATAAGTTGTCTAAGATGGTTGGGACATGTAGATCGGATGAATGATCACAAATACTCCGGCTCGTAGAGTCTTCGAATATAACGCGAACAACCCAGAGAGACATTGCCACAAGTAGAAAGGGACTTCTCTCGACGTGGAGTCCGCAGATGAAGGCAGGACTCCAAATTGGTTGAGTTCCCTTTCTACTTACCACTACACTACGGGCTAACTGAAAAGGCTTGTTAGTGGAGGCCCAGGTTCACCCCGAACTGTAGCGCAATCTGAATAAGTGATTATATTCTGTTACCCCTTGTTGATCCTAATACCCCTTCTACGCCTTTGCACCATTGTGTACGGTTTCTGGCGATATGTTTCAGTTCTTCTCAACTCTTTCCCAGATCCCATGACTACTTTTTTGTGTTCTGCTCCATATTTTGCCTTTTGATATCCTGGGTTAATGAGTTCCATTGCATAGTGTGGTAAGCTATGGAACTACTAACTTTTCGGAAAGTATGACAATTCCACTGCCACTTCCGTCGTTTAATGGTTGTGCCTTTAGGTTTTCTGATAAATTTACGATGATGATACGGCTGCGTAGGCACGAATGTTTTCAGCTTTCTCATGATAGTAGTGATCATTCTCCATGTTCATTAACAGTTTTAGTTCAAGGTTGGAGTGAAACACCCTTAGCTTAGTTTTTAAATTTATTATCTCCTTTACCGGTTGTCCAAGGATACATACTTGAGGTGATAGTTAATCCAATAAACATTTTTGATCTTTTTCAGCCCGATGACGGCTACCTTCCTCTGTATACCTTCTATTATTTGGTGGAGGCCCATCATTCTGTGAGACAGTAAGCATACATCATGAGTGTTGTGAAGCTGTTTGAATTGGGATGCAAGAGTCCATTCGATTGCTCCGTTTCCCGTCGGCAAAACAGGATGAGTACAAAAGAGGATGAGAACATTGCTGACCACTAGTGGGGAAAAATATAAGAAAATGAATACAGCCTTGTGTTTCCCCACTTTGTATCATAAATTTCTCATACAAACTTCCTCTGTGCAGAACATAGAGTCATGGTATGTAATCTTGATAAAAGATATTAATTTATTGGAGTTATCTTTCCTGCCCTACCCAAAGGTCCCTGTTAACACTTTCGGACGCCTTCTAAAAAAACAATGAACAATAGGTACGAAAATGATCGGAAGGAATTGGTATTGAGGGTTTGTTTCAGAAATATTTTAGATACTACCTCAGCTACCACAGACATCAGTACCACCACTTACTTCAGTTTTTGCACTCCTCTAAATTTATTTTCTTATAAAACTTGACGATCATTCTTCGTCTCTGAGTCGTTAGAAAATCTCTAAGTCAATCCTTTCCCAACTCTCAAGTTTTCACTATAAGTGCAAACAGTAGCTTAGACGGAATTGTTGGTACTCCCACGTAAGAGCTCATTGGGTATACCATGAAGTCCTATCGCCTTATTGTTTTTCAAAACTTTGAACGTCGTATTGATTTCATCTTTACTTGGTTTGATGGTATATATTTGAGTATCTCCTACCTCGAGTAGGTACGTGCATATCGTTAGGGAGTACATGATGCGAAACCATACAAAAATGCTCCTTTCATCTCTTAAGCTTGTCATCAATCGAATTAAGCGAAGAACAGACTAAGCCTTTAAGTGGGTGTTGGCTGAAGCTGCGACATGTCATGTTGCTGCTGGAATAAGCCCTTTAATTTGATTGACATAACAACCTATACACAACGATAAGTTAAAGAATACACAAATTCTAAATTCCGAACTATAAACCTTATCGTTAGAAGCAATTTAGTGGATAAACCTAAAAACAAATCAATACATGTGCTCAGTGCTATTACAGTTTAGTCGATCCATTGAGGAGCACTGAGAATTAAAAAAGTTAAAGTTTAGTATCACATATCACAGCACCATTACTGGAAACATTACTTAATAACATAATAGTTTCTTTTGTTCGCTTAATTATTAAATTGCATTTATTATAAATTCTAATGACCTAACGGCTAAATTTCTAAAATTTCTTTTAAATTGTTGCTCAATTCGAAAAAGGGCTCATTTCTGTTTCACCAGGTGCGTATTTATCCTCTGAACGCAAAATATTCCCGGGTTGTGAAAAATGATAAAGCCCACATTATATATCCCAACCCAAGTCAATAACCCCAAACGTACATTCCATATTGAGCAACAACACCTAAAAGGGTGTGTTCATAAAATCAGTTCAGTAGTGCTGAACGCTGTCAGTGAGTACTAAATTTCTGGTATATGTCTAAGAAAGTGTATCAATTTTATATCACAACCAGAAAAAAATTAGAATTCACAATAAGAGAATTGATTTCCGGTTAAGGTCTATACTTGAGAATACCTTTTCTTGTAACTTAACCAATTTGTATCTTTATTTTATAACTAAACCAGAAATAGGAATGTAGTGTAACGAACTGTCGCAGTAAAAATATTTTCAAGATTGCAAAGTAAAGGTTAAGTAAACTTAACCACCAAGAAGAACTTTAAAAGAAATGATATGCAACAGACACTATATGAGAACGATTACGTTACCTGTTATGTAGTTCCCAGAATTATCCCCTCTGTCGGCAAAATTTCCTTTGCACCTAAAACATACCTATAGTTGTAGGTATGTTGTACATACTTCTTTTTTCCAACAAGAACCATACACATGCGTATATACATTTGGTGAAACCCGCGCGTTAATAGGTAAGAACCTTGCGTGCGTACTCAAATCGGAAACCATCATGTATGTTCATACGTACATACCTACATGGGATAGTTCACGAACGAAATGAGTGTTCATATAGTTCTCTCACTCTTTCAGTTCCATATAGTACGTACACATTCAGAGTTGAACCTAAGTTGAATCTGGATTGCTCAGGCGAGTCGAAAATATGCGTAATTACCTGGGTCGAGGGGTCAAACTGACAGATAGTTTTGTTTTTTTTTTTTTTTCGATTGTAGAGCAAAAAATAGTTTATTTTGTTTCTCTGTAAAGTTGAACTATATGGACATGTTTACGTGCAGTTTAGAAAGAAAGGACATAATTACAGGAACTATACACGTTCGGAAAAACCAACTCTAAGTATAATGATACTTAAACGCCAGCTGTCGAACAAGAAATACGTTCCACAAAATCTAGACCCAAAATTGTCGGATATAACATGAAACGACTGGTGTAAAAAGCAGATTTCATTGTATAGTATGTATATATTTCTTCGCCAGGATACTAACTTCTGATCATCCAAAGCCATAAAAATTGTTATCGCTTATGTAATTATGTATCAAATGTGGCTATAAACCTTCCATAATCTACAACACTAAACGCCGATATTCCGATGACGCTAATATTTTGTGGTACGACCAGAAAATAAGGCAAAACATAACAAAATCACATTTTTTCGTATTTAATTTCTTTGTTTTATAAATTTTTGTTTCATTTTAAGTTCTAATTCTTTTTCTTGGACACATATTTCTCTTCTCCTTAATTCCAATAATTCTCCTTCATATTGTTTCTTCCATTCAAATGAGTTTAGTTGAACTTCATATGATTTTTTTATGTAAATTAATTTTTCTTTTTCAATTTTTAAATGTTGTTTGTTTAAAGAATATATTTTCATAGGTTTTCTCGAGAGAACCCTTGTCCTTTTGCGTAGTACTAGTCTTGGAGTGGCTTCTGTTCCTACTGTTTGTTCTACCGGCCTTTCGACAGAATTTTCCGTCGAACCCACATTTGAGACTTCGGAAATTTCGAAATTCATCTCATTCGTAAGAACTGTCTCCGGTTGTGACAGATTATCCATATGACAGATGTCCATCGAGTCCTTGAAATGTAAAAGGACGCTGGAAATTATCTTAAATCTATAGTATAACATAAGAATACATACATGTTCAGGCTCTAACTTAACGATGACCTCAGGGATAACTGGGTCGCTTAATGAGGCGACGGGAGCTAAAAGCCTAAGTACGCGTTCTTCGAATGGGCCCAGCGGTTTAAGTTTCTTGAATCCGTTGGCCCCGCTGTTTTGAAAGGAGGCTTTTATTAAGGCATCTCGTTCTTTGATATGCAGTCTAAATGTAGAATTAAACAAAATATTGTGTTACTTTAATATTGTATTCATTAATAGAGCTAACTTGAAACAACTTTTTTGCGGATCAGGTACATACATATGTATTTTGTTTTTCGGGAAAAAATTGGGGGCTTAAATGCAACACTGTATGCAAATCAAAAAAATAAATTATACTTACTTCTGGTCTCTCCAAAACTTACGCCATTGATTGACATCTTTCGATTCCCCACGTATGGAGTTCAAACGGGAGGTAAGGGTTTTCCATTTTACACTTTTCATATTCGCCTCGTCCAAAGTTTCAAATCTGCATTTAAGTGAAACTTTAATATAAAAACAAATACATACCAAGTAAAATAAACATACCTATCGTTAGCAAAGTCTGAATGTTCTTCCATGTAGTTCAACAAATATTCCTTTTGTTCCTCGCTCGCTTTTTTACTTTTTCTTTTATCACCCATTTTCAACTTCAATAATTCACATAAAAAAAAACGTACTGAATAAATTTGTTCAACTACGGGTGGATTCCGCTATCGTGAGTTTCACCGTGTACACGATTCCACAACACTTCATTCACTGACTCTTTCCGCAATTTCACAAGCGCGAGAGAGAATATGCATGACAAAATGTATGTACATACATTTGTAAATGTTTAGGTGTAGGTATAGTGTACACAGTTGAAATTGAAAATTGTGTACACTCTGCTTCAGTGCGTGAGTTTAGAAAACGCAAAACAAAACTGCAGTTAATAATTCACAATCAAACGACAAACTACATCCATAGATACGTACATACTTCTACGTAAACTCACTCGGTTGATGGAATATAATTAATTTATTCGGGGGACCGCATGAATATGAGTTTGTGTACACGGGCTGCGAGTGTGAATTTTTTTTAATGCGAATACATGCGAAGCGCTCACGCTTGTGGATTCTGGAATTATGTTGATAAAAATTTCCAGTGGAATGAATGCTTTGTTTTATTCCGGGTGTGCACGGTGCAGTGTTGATGGGTTCGCTTATTGAATGGAAGATGGTTGATTCAACACAGTGCTGCCGTTTCTCTTGTAATAACAGTAGTCTACTGTTAAAAAAGTACAATCTACTGTTTCTTGTTGCGAGATAATTTTAATGACATTTCTGCTGTTGATTAACTTTTCGATTGATAGCCTGGTTTTTCATTACACGGTGTCTCCACGAGCAATATTCCATAGATTGCCATCTGTCATTTTTCATAGAAATAAGGAAATATAGTATGCCATACAATTTAGCGTGGGCATTTCATACCTATCTACAAGGCCGTAACCAGACAAATATTTCGGGCGGGAGGATATGATCTTTGAAAAATATGTATCTTTTTGTTTTTAAGGTTGGGAGCGATTGAGGAAAATATAATAATGTTAAATTTAATTTTTTATTGACTAGTATTTAATTATAACAAAAGTAGGAATAGGTTAAAAAAGTAACTATATTCAACATAACAAAGTAAAGAATTATTTTATAAAACTAAATTTAATCGCCTGGCCTTCTTTGCTGTTAATACATCAATTACTTCGTCAGTATTTATTTCTATCTCCCGATGAATTGACATTAAGGCTTAACCAGTATGTCGATCTTCGTCATTAGAGTTTTTTTTTAAAAGTTTTAAGCGTTTCATGTCGCCGTGTACATGTCGATACTGATAAGGTTGCCAACATTTTTAAAAGTGAAAAAAGATGTATGTTGGGAAAAAGATCTTTACTGCAGTCTCCTAAAGCTGTTATGGCGTTCTTTGAACGTCTCACGGTACATGGGCAGAATCCAGCCAGGAATCTTTGGAACTGCTAATGGATACTCACTTTCCCGGCTGTAAAGAAATTGAAACTGCCACACCTTGCAGGACTGCAGTTCCTCTAGAATACGGAGAAGAGGAAGTGATATCCAACATTATAAATGAAGACAAAGTGGCATGGGCTATAAATTCGTTCAAACCCTTCAAATCTGCAGGACCTGCGAAATTATACCAGCTATGCTGCAACAGTCTCTGAGCAAGGTAGTACCCCACCTCGTTTACATCTTCTCAAGCTGTATGCGCACGGAATACATACCTAGCAAATGGAGAGAGGTAAGGGTAGTTTTCATTCCTAAGAAGGGAAAATCTAACGACTCTACCGCTAAAGACTATAGGCCAATTAGTCTCTCATCGTTTTTGCAAAAAACCCTAGAGCGACTCATTGACCTTCATATCAGAGAATTGATCAACTCCCAAAACCTATGTGAAGCACAGCACGCCTACCTTAAAGGTAGATCGGTGGATAACGCTCTCCATAGCGTGGTCAGGGAAATTGAGCATTCTCTAGATGCAAAAGAATACACTATGGCAGCGTTCCTGGATATTGAGGGCGCTTTCAATAATGTAAAAACGAACTCAATAGTGAAAGCCTTGCAAGATTTGACAGTAAACAGGCTCGTCGTAAACTGGGATGAAAACATGCTTAACTGCAGGATCATCAATTCAGCCATCGGGCCTAGTTCTGTAAGGAAGATGACAACAAGGGGCACGCCACAAGGAGGAGTCCTTTCTCCACTGCTTTAGCTCCTTACCGTCAACAAAATCCTAAGAATCTTCACAGAGAAGAGAATCAAAATCGAAGCATGTGCAGATGACTTAGTAATACTGATTAAAGGCAAATTCTTGCCAACAATCAGTGAACTAATGGAATCTGCTCTCAAAGTGCTCTATACGTGGGCAAAACAGAACGGTTTGGGGGTTAATCCTCAGAAAACTGAACTTGTTTTGTTCACTAGGAGAAGAAAGATACCCGACTTCACGTTACCAAAGCTAGATGGCACCACTATAATTCTCTCATCTGAGGCGAAATATCTTGGCGTCATTCTGGATTCCAAGTTATCCTGGAAAAGAAATGTTGAAGAAAGGACAAAGAAAGGAATGAATGCTCTATATGCTTGTAAGAGGGCCTTTGGGAGAAGGTGGGGATTGCAACCGCGCATCATTCACTGGCTTGCAGCACTCTGCACTACTGGAGTTGTGAGAAGCGCGCGCAAGCAGGTTTGGATATAATTCTTCATATTCTTCCCTTAGACTTGTTCATTAAAGGCTCTGCCACGAAAGGAGCTCTCAGACTGAAAGAATCCAACCTGTGGAAAGGGACCACCTATGGACATGCGGTAATACTAAACGCTACAAAGACAATGGGCAGGAAATACAATTCCGAATGCTTAACAGCCACATCGGATTATATAGTCCCCTACAACGACTTCAATTTAGATATCCCAGTCCTATTCCCAAGCCGAGCAGAGTGGGAGTCCAATAGTATAGACAACGATCTAGGGATGACAGTCTACACAGATGGAGATAGGTACGGGAGCGGGATTTTACTCGGAAACATTGCAAAAACAGGAATCATTCAGATTACCAGAAGCATGTCCTGTATTCCAAGCTGAAATCCTGTCAAAAGAAAAAGCTGCTAGATGCATAGAAGATAGTCACCTCCCCCCGTCGGATATAACCATCTTCGTTGACAGACAAGTAGCTCTTAAATCGATTAAATCTAATACAATTAAATCAAAGGCAATTAGTTCCCAACCGAATTGGCTCATTTTTGTTTGGATTTGCATTTTACTAGAAGTTCTTGTCACAAAATCGTGTTACCAACTTATTGCTCTGTTCTCGTTTTAAAAAAAGTGCACTTGTTAAGAATTTCGGGGGATGGGATCAAACCCCTGTGATCCCCCCCCCCTAGTTACGGCCTTGCCTATCTATAACATTTATGAAAATGGGGCCGAATATGTGTTCTCGTATTAGACGTATGAAATGAATTGAAAAAAAAAACGCAGAGAAATCTTAAAGTTCCACGGATCGGAATAAAATTGAAGTTGCCATTGCTAGATCCCCAATCCACAAGAAAGGAACAAAGACTGATGTAACTAACTAAACTCCCATTGCTAAACTCTCTCATATATCTGAACTTTTCGAAAGCATTTTATATGAAGCCTTAAGCTTTCACTGCAAGTCACGTATTTCCCCTAATCAACATGGCTTTCTAAAAGGTAGATATATGAGAGAGTGTCCGAATTTGTGTCCTTTGCCCTCTCAGCCTTAGAGAATGGCAACGAAGTTGATGTTATCGCAACCGATTTTAATTGGGATAGGTTAGGTTAAGAAGGGGTGTGTGACGGTTAAAAACTCATCACATCCACTCGGAGACCTAAAGGTCCATTGTGAATGCCCTATTTTATATAGATGGAGTGGCAACAACAAAATACAGAAACCTATCGCGTCACTGGTTGGTATGGGAACCAGTTGGTGCTTTTGATAAAATCTCCCACGAATTAATACTTTTCAAATTGTCTGCCCTTGGCTTTGAACCCATATTGTTAAAATGGATATCTACGTCCGCTTCAGATCCGTCCTCTCCCGTCCATTCCTGGCCACCTCTGGTGTCCCACAAGGCAGCCACTTAGGCCCACTTCTTTTTATCCTTACCATAAACGATCTCGATATGGTTATTAAACACTCTCACGTCTCCCTCTACGCTGACGATACCAAATTCTTCAAAACGATTTCTTCACCCCAAGACTCCATTCTTCTTCAACAAGACCTCGATAGCTTCTCGGTATGGTGCACCAAAAATTACCTGGATCTCAACATCTCCAAATGCCAATCCATTACTTTCTCTCGTAAACGCATCCGAAGATGAAATATGAGGATAAATAATATGAAATTTCATAGTCCTAGCTCAAAATTTAAGGCCCAAAAAGTGGTAACATACGGACAGACCGACGTGAATCAATCAATGAAGGTTTTACCTTTATTGTTGTTGACAACCATTGCAGATTTGCTGATTACCAGCCTTCTGGAAGTTATATGCAGTGTTGCCCCTAAAAAATGTGATTCCGGTCAAATCTAACCGTATGACCGAATTTATTTTTTTTAAATTCTGTCGAAAAATCCGGTTAGCCTTAAATCTAATAAAACAAAGAAAACCAAGCTCAGCTTGGTAGTGCAAAATCAAAGATCATCATCTTCATCGGTCTCTGAAAACCATTTGGAAAACCATTTGCATACCCTAAGGGTATACATATGTATGTATTTAGTTTGACACTAACTAATCGGTATCAATAGCTTATTCGATTAAGTCATGTCCATGTTGGGCCTTAAATTTGAGCTAGGTGGATGCAATTTCATGTCTTTTGAGAAAGAGAAGCAGTAAAAGTGTAAACATTTTTGAAATCCGTCCCCAGCCCAATTGTTCATAACTTCACTATTTTACATGAAATCAAAAACATTTGTTAAGACCAAATATTTAGACATTCAGATTGTTTACAACTCCCCCATACATCAGTTTCGGCCATGCACACCTTTTGGGGGCGTTTTAATCAAAAAACGAATTTTAATTTTACATGCAACATAGGGTGTCATACCATCCGGTCCAGTAAGATTATAGCTTTTCTGTATGTTTATATGTTTTTTTTTTTTGAATCCATTCAATCCCTAAAGCGTTCTTAGTGTCAAAATTTGAATCAATAGCTTCGTCACCATTGATTTTGCATGGTCTGCTGTTACTGTCTGTGAGCCTATGGACTGGACAGTAGTTTTTTAATGAAAATTCACAAAAGAATTGGTTTTGGTTCCAACCTTTGCTAGGTATGGTCGGTTAGTATGATCAAGTTTCATTCAACTGTAAGACATACATATGTATTTCTTCGTAGGCACAAATATTATTTTTTGGTCAAAAAATAACTTTTCGGTTAAATAATTTTTTTGTTTCGGTTAAAAATCGGTTTGACCAGATTTTGAATTTTTCTCCGGTCAAAGTGAAGAGATTTCGGTCAGACCGGTTTAATTGGAATTCGGTCAAAATGGCATCACTGGTTATAGGCACCAATGAACTACATATAGTGCTTCGAACTCAGCATCAGAACATCCCTTTTGTCCTCCCACTTCATAACATCGATCTTATTTTCGTTTTGCTCACTACACGGTTCACATTTTTTGAGTTTGGCCTTTACAACGTCTACTGGGTTATTCTTCCCATTTATGCGAAGGGTGCCGACCAAATGGGTTTGTCTACTGACCAAAGACTTTGCCAAAGAAACGCTTGTGTACCATCTTTCACAGAACAAAGTCCTTCCGCTATCCAAAAGACAGTTCTTCCCATTTATGCGAAGGGTGCCGACCAAATGGGTTTGTCTACTGACCAAAGACTTTGCCAGAGAAACGCTTGTGTACCATCTTTCACAGAACAAAGTCCTTCCGCTATCCAAAAGACAGTCCATCAAATTCATCACGACTTTCTCAGAAATAGATAAATTTCCACTTTGACTTTGAAGTCCCATGTGTATCCTCCAGAAGCACAAAATTTTGGACAAGAAGCAGCGTAACCAGTTTTGTTTTAAACCCATGCCGAAGAGGTATGGTTCCCCGTTTAGACATTAAACCAGTTTCACCCGGTGATAAGGCTTTTCATTTTGCCTAAGTCTTGTCTAACTAGATCAAACCGATATCAAGACCGATAGAGCAGGACAGGTACACAGAAGATATGTCACGGATTCCTCCTCTTTCTCGTCTCTACAGCTTCTACAGAAATCGTTGAATGGAGCACCAAACCTTCTGGGGTGTCTACTTACCAGACAATGAGGGCGCCAACTAATAAGTACGCTGGTGTTTTCTACAATCCAACTGTGGCCAGATTTGCTTGGAAGAAAGACATGCGCTGATATTGTTTTACTTACCGTTTGCCATTCTAATGGCTGCGGTATCTAATTGGAATTTTATCGATTTAATAGGTGCTAACAATTCCCCCCTATTGTCAGAGAGGCTTGACTGGAATATCCCTGTGGCCTGGAACCAAATACAGGGATACATCGTCCCTGACAACGATCTCCTTAAGAGATCCACGACATTGCTTTACCAACTTGGATCGAATTATTTTCGATTCCAAGGCTTTTATCGCAGCTTGACTATCTACATATGTAGAAAACAATAGCACTGCACTCTATCGAGTTAATCGAAAGCCAGATCGCGTCTTTATGGACTGCTGTGACTTCTGCTTGAAAAACACGACAGTGGTCCGCCAGTCGAGTGAGTGGTGATACGAATATCCAGTGCACTGGAGTAAACTCCTGCACCTGTTCCAGAAGCTGTGTTGGATCCGTCTGTGTAAATCTCTGTCGCAGATTCATTTAAAATTTCCTATCCGACTCCCAAGCACTTCTGCTAAGATTTCGGGTTTTATAATTGACGTCAAAGTCCAGATAGGGGACAATGTAGTCTGAATTACTAAAAATAGTATTATGACCGTGTAGAACGTTTGCGTGGCCTATATTTCCACTAGCCAGTTGCAAGGATTTCCTAACGTAATGTAATGCTGATTTAGCCGCCATCAACTTATTAAAGACATCAACGGAAAGAAGATCAGCATATTTGCTATATAGCCTTTGAACCTTCTTAAGTGTTGCAATATTGCTTTTCTTGTCCAGTGGGTTGGAGACCCCAATTTAGGCCTAAGGCCTTCCTACATGAATAGAGGCCATTCGAGGGTTCCGAGCACGGTCTTGAATATTCAGTTTCCAACTGAGTTTTTATCAGATAATAATTGCATTTCAATACCCTTGAGTTTTGGAGGAGTTATACATATATGGTATTTTATGTTATTTTATAGCTTCCTGTAAAAAATACTAGTTCAGTCTTGGACGAGACCGACACTATCTGTCCACTTTGCTAGTTTATTTAGAGCAGACCCCATCAGGTCTCTAACTGTAAGAAGGAAGGAACATCTAATTGTTTTCTAATGCAGACGTCGATCAGCCTTCTCAACGTCCTTAATAGAAATGAGAATATGCTGATTGAAAGGAAGTTTTTAGGGGATGCGTGGGAGGTCTTACCGGCTTTCGATATAGACTACTTTGGGCCTCCTCCAGGACTTAAAGGACTCCTAAAGATATTGTGTAGTAAAGGACTTAAAGTAATTGCTGTAAATTCACTGGTAAGATACCATCGAAACCAGGGGATTTCTACGGGAGGATTGCCCACTGTATTTTCTTGGGGGTGGCAACGTTCTCTGCCTGTTTAAATTGAACTCTCTTATGGTTTTCTACAGAATGTACTGTATCTGTTTTATCTATATATGCATGTATCTGAATAAGAAGCTCTAGGGTGTCCTTGTTGAACATAGTCTAGTTACCATCCGGTTTTTTAATGAATAATTGGAGATTTGGATAAAATCTTCCTAATCCGAGAGAAGTCTTTTATATATTTTCACAGAAAAGATGCCAAGAAGCCTTTTGTGATTTCCTAACTTCTAACTTAATTATCCTAAGAGTGTTTGATAGAAATCCCAGTCAAGTGGGTCCCTGATGCTTTGCTAGATTAAAAAGCTTCCTAACTTCACGTCGATACTTACTTATTTCAGAGTTCTAGCCAACTTTTTGTCAAGAGCTCTTACAATAGCAGCGAAAATGTGATCAGGAAAATGTAGAGATTTTTCTAAACCATCACTAACACTTTAAAATAATTCGCATTGAATCCGTTTGTGTTGATTGATGATGCTTCCTTTCAAGATGTTTAGTTAGCAATGTGCATTTCTAACCAACTCTTTGGTAGAAACTGTTCTGAGAATATCTTACTTACTTACTTATGGTGGCGCTACAGTTCGGGGTAAACCAGAGCCTCAACCAACAAGCTTATCCAGCCAGCACGATCCTTAACCAGTTGCTACTAGTTGCGTGCGCCTAGTTGGTTGAGGTCACCCTCTAATTGCACACGCCATAGGAGATTAGGTCGTCAACTTCTGCATAGTCCCTCAGGAGTGGATTCGAAGATTCTTCGAGCTAGGGGATTGGTGTTCTTTCGCTTCACGTAACCTAGCCACCTTAATCATTGTATACGCATCATACACCAAGTTAATGTCATTGTACAGCACGTAAAGTTTGTGGTTAAATCGACTCCTCCATGATATGTCTTCGCAGGTGGGACCATGAATAAGGTAAGAGCATTGATGTCGCTTCGTCTGGAATAGCTGCAACACTTTTGGAGTGGGATTGCGCTTTCAGTATTCAAGCTATATCTCAATTCAAACACGTTTGCAAGTCCTCTTTGCAACATATATAAGTAAAGTCCTATGTAATGTCATAGTCTGGGATGAGTGCACTATGTCACAAAAAATAGTTTTGTGCTGACGAAATAAGGGCCTGCCTAAATTCATTCTACTTGTGATCAAAAACGAAGCAGCTGTGTCTTAAACATACAGAAAAGATACAATCCTACTAAAGTGGATGCGGCATACTATAATTTTGTATTGAATTACTACGATGAATGCATCGGATAATTTTATTAAAGAGCTAGCCAAAACATATAATAAAATACTTAATAAAGGAATAGTGGACAATACTTCTATATCAAGCATCGTTTTTCCAATTTATAAGAAAGCAGACGCCAAACAACCATGCAATTATAGAGGCATATCTTTCATGAATTGTATAGCTAAAATCCTGATGGGTGTTGTAAATGAAAGGTTATCAACGTGGTTGGAAAACCACAAGAAATTAAACGAATATCAAGCCGGATTTCGAAGAAATTATTCAACAGTTGATAATATATATAATCTTACAACAATAGTCCAACTTAAGTTCGCAAAAAAGAAAAAAGTATATGCATTTTTCGTAGACTTCAAAGCAGCGTTCGACAGAGTCCCAAGAAAACATCTGGTATACAAACTAAACCAAATGGGTGTGTCGTCAAAAATAGTTAACTTCCTGGAGCAAATTTACAACAATACTAAGTCTGCGGTTTGGGCTGGAAATGAACTGTCCGAATATTTTGAAACATACATAGGCGTGAAACAAGGATGTTTGCTATCACCTCTACTCTTCGCGGTATATTTGAACGATCTCCATGACCATCTAGGAGTAGGACTTCATATAGATGATATTAATATACGGTTGTTACTGTATGCAGACGACATTGTTATACTGGCGGATGATGTTATGGTTCTACAAAATATGATAAATCAGTTAGAAAGGTACTGCAGCGAGTGGGGAATGGAGGTTAATCTCAGCAAGTCTGAGATTATGGTATTTAGAAAAGGTGGAAAGCTTTCCATGAAAGAAAAATGGAGATATAAGGGGGATGAAGTGAAAATTACTTCAGAATACAAATACCTGGGAGTATTACTAACGCCTGGAATGTCCTTCATAAAACATATAAATAGCAGGAACTCTGCAGCCAAAGGCAGCATCAATGCCACTTGGAAAGACTTTTTTAAAAAAAAGGATGTATCACTGAAAATGAAATGGAAACTTTTCCAGGCAGCTTGCAGATCAATCCAAACTTACGGCGCCCAAGTATGGGGATTCTCTTGGTTCGAGGAAGTGGATAAATTCCAGCGCTACTTTTTAAAGCGCATTCTTAAGTTACCTGCATACACACCTAATTATGTATTATCCCTTGAAACAGGAATGGAGGATGGTCACTTCTATACCTTAAATCTTCACATGCGATATATCGCCAAGACGCTATTCGAATTTAATGCCGAAAGATTACCTCACAAGCTGTCAAAGAAAATAATAGAACAGGAACTTTATTGGTATAAAGAACTTCGAAATAGAATGCAGGACTTTGGAATAGCTTGGGATAATGAAAACTGGACAATGAGAAGTTGGAGAAATAAATGTGTCGAACTGCTAACAGGTATAAATATACGAAAAAATCAAGAAAATGTGTGCCAGGCCACAAGCAGCCAAGAAAGAATATACAAATACTTGGACTACACTAGGGGATATAGCTATTGTGTCGATGGGAACGAGCAAAGCCAAATTACTTGGATACTTAAAGCACGAGCAGACCTTATATTGCTAAATGGAAATAAGCTGCAGTCGAATGGCCCAACGTGGTGCACAATGTGCAATTTGAAGGAATTAGAAACGATCCAGCACTTTTTAGGTAGATGCCCAGTACTCGAGGAAATCAGAAGCAGATACTTTAATAAAATTAGGCTTACAGAAGAGGAAGTAATTAAAATATTAAATGGAGAAAATGATAATTGGAATAGCTTATTAAAATATATTGAAGTTGCTTTGTGTTATAGAAAGTTTTTAATTGTGGAGTTCAATCTTTAATTGTTTAATAATATGTTAATGAATAAGTAAGTGAATTATGTAAATGCTAATTGAAATGAATTATAATGTCACTAAACTACCGACAGACGGTTAAGACCATGTCGTATGTTCTTTATAAAACTTAATGAGCTGATGATGTTGTGAAATTTATTTGAAAAATAAAGAACTTTAATTATTATTATTATTATTATTACTACGATAACTTTGAAGTGAAATATTTTACACTTCTACTGGTTCTCCTTCTCAAAGCCCAGATATGAAATTTCATCCTCCCAGTTCCAAATTTAAAGTATAATATATACTTTATAGTGTTTATCTTTATTATTTCGCTATGCTACAAACTAAGCATCAAACTTAATATAGCCTACAGGGTATAAAAAGAATATGAGGGTACATTTAGGACTTGGTTGGGACGTGGATGGTAAAGAGTCTACGCAGCTTGAAAACTGAAATAGACGACGGAAATATACATAGAAGAAGAAAAGTGAAAAATACAAATTCTTAATACTTTGAGTCAAGTCGTGAAGGACATAAAGGCGCTCTGGATTGGAAGAACATACCCAACAAACCAATTCCAAGGCTAAGGGAGCGTACTATACTAAAAAAAAAAAAAAAATTATGCAATCGAAATTAGTGCTTAGCTTTCGCTTAAAAATACTTTTCATATGACCTCCAACTATATAGTAGATAGTAGATATCGAAGAAGTAATGGATTAAACAAAATAAATAAACATTTGGCGCAACAGATCTATGGGACCCAGGGCCTAGCTTCTCACAATCATTCGTGTTGTACGTATTATATTTTTCACAAAAATGGAAGGATAATTTTTTATTTGAGAAGTTTTTCGTGACAGTTATACTCTCAGATGTTTGTCAGATGCTCGCGAGAGTTGGGGCCGTGAAAGAAATTTGTAGGTTTTGTCAAGTGATTGAACCACGAACCTTTGCCCCGTAGTTCACCGCATTACCTGTTGGAGTACTTACATGCTCTCAACTCCCCAGTTATTCCTTCACACAAAATAATATTGAAGGTAGGCACTCTTATTATGCTCTTAAGGAATTTAAACCTAAATGTGCATCGGAACCCGAATGCAGATGAAAGCTTTCCATAAAATGTGATAGAGACGACAATCTTTACCAGCTGCGGCCAAGGGATAATTGTGTTTACACGTCGCATCCCTTTTATTCCATATGACTGCAATTTTCATCGTAGGTCTGTTCGCGATGACAATAAATAAAGCTTAGCTTAGCTCATATAGTTTAACTCCCAATGTACAGTCTATTGGAACAACAGCAAGCATATTATAGTAAAAATAAGCAAAGCCGCAGGTCTAAATGTTTCGTAACACAATACGTAAATTATCGACCTCGAATTAAATAATATATACATATATGTATGTACGTACGTGGTTACAAGGTTTATAAAAATGACATATTTAAATATGAAACTTTGTAAATTTGCTTTGATATCGATTTTTGATTTATTAATTTGGTTTGCTTAGAAAATATATTGCAGAGATCCGATAATAAAAATTAGCGCTACGTACGTTCATATCTATTTATTCATACCGTGCATTTAAAAACACACGAGCGAAGCCGATCGTGTTGGCTAGCTATTAAATAAAAACAACTAGATAAAAATACAATTATTCATTTATTATTTCATTAAACATTCTATTTCATAGTTTCAATACATTTAGAAGAGGAAGAAGTTGTCTTTGATATAGTATTTTGTAGTTTTTTTTTCTTTTTTGGTTAAGTACAATAAATTCCATGGATTTATGTTTCATGTTTACACTAACACATTTAAAGCTCTTGGGTTTTCAAATTTTTGCTTAACATACAAGTAGGTATTTAGCGTTTATTGATTAAATTGTTATTATTATTATTATGTTTTTTTTTTTTTTTTTAAACTATAAGGAATTCAATTTTACTTTTATTTCAAAAAAAAAATTCATGTTTGCTATATTTTATTGGTGTGTATTACTAGTCATAACAAAATCCAATTATGTACTCTTAAATATTAAGGGTTGACAGCCTCTAGCGATAAAGCTAAAACTGACAACGGAATTGGTTATATTTCAATCGCGATGCGGCAGATTTTTATTCTAAATAAAATAGGAAGGGAAAGGAAAATGCACACATATAAGGGCTGCAGACCAAAATAAAGGCAGCGAGGGAAGAGTATCGAGTCAGAAGATGCAAAGAGAGAAGATCCTGCGTAAAAAGAAATGGGCTTACCCAGCTTCCTAGCTCAAGTATATTGAAGAACCCCGCGAAAGGAATAACATCCGGATGTTTTTAGCAAAGCGAAGCAACTGGTAGCTGCCTTAAAGCCCGGAACGCAGGCTCTTCGGAACAGTGAAGGAAACCTAGTCATCAAAGTACAGGGAGTAGTAGATGTGTTTAAGCATCATTTCCAGCAGCTGCTTAATGAGCATCAGATACAGAGAGTGACAGGGGCAAGAAGAGAACCCACATCCAGCCAATGAAAAAGCCACCCTCACCCAATTCTGAAGAGGTTGGCTCAGCTATTAAAAAGCTGTAGAACAACAATTCTACCGCCTCTGATGGTCTACCCGCGGAGCTTTTCAAACATGGCGATGATGCTTTGGTAGGGTGCATGCACCAAAATCATCACCCAAGTATGGCTCGATGAAGCCATGCCCGACGACTGAACTATCAGCTCTACATATATGCCCCATCTTCAAGAAAGGCGATCCCATCTTTTGTAAGAACTGTCGAGAACTTTGATCCTGCCAGTTCTGCTGTATGGAGCCGAGTGTTGGACGACAAGCTAAGAGCTAATATTTAACACTTTCGATAGAAAAATTCTTCATCGGTCCCGTATGCGAGAAGGTCAATAGCGGAGAAGATACACCCGCGCATTCTATAATCTGTATCAAGATGTGGATGTAGTCTAAAATGCCAAAGCACGGCGACTCCCCAGGTTCGAGACGACAAGGAAGACCGAACCTTCGTTTTAAGGATCAAGCGATCACGGATGCCAGAGCGCTTGGTCTAGACAATTGGAAACAGCGTCTAGATCGAAGAGAGTGGAAGGTTGTCGTGTTTCAGGCAGAGTCTCTTCACGGATCGGAAGCCCTTTAAGTAAGTAAGTAAAATAGAAAGCGAGGAAACAGAACTGCATATCTGTCAATTTGAAACCTAAAGTAAGTTTTTTTTTCTGGAATTGAGTAAATTTGAGTGTCGTGCGAGGAGAGAGAAACCGCCAATCAAAATGTATAAGTCTTTGTAGACTACTTAGGGGAAAATAAAGTATGCAGGCATGCAAAAGTTATGCCGCCACAAGTTCAATTTTCTAGGATACGGAGTGAGTATTACTACGAAAATGTCAGATTCCTCCAATTTGAAAATTTATTTGCCTAATATAGCCTAGTTTTAGGTAGGTTGAGGTGGCTAAGATAAGTAGACCTGATATATGAAGGTGGATTGTAATACCACAAGGATCTTGGAAAAAAATCCTTTCCCTTTCCCTTTCCTACTCGCTAAACCGATTCAAGCTTTTGATGATGAATATGAGACTTCTATTATCTGTGCCTATAAAATCGCCTAGATCGTTGTAGTAAAAACCTCCTAGGTGGAGTATTCTTTTGTGGGAGAGAGCTGTTTCTTCCTTTTATTTAGTTATATAACTTCTACAGAAATCGTTTAAATGTATCAAAAGTATTCTTGTATCCTAGTCTATTAGACAGTTCCCGGTGACGACACATATTGAGATCACCTTCTTTGATCGTTTAAGATCCAGCTTTGGCCAAATCTTCTTAGTCGCTAGACACGTTACACCACTTGTCCACCTAAGATTTGTTCTTTCAATATCTTTTATGGTATCTTTTCACGAAGGATGGGTATAACAGGGAAGTTCGTCAGCCATACAGTACCCTGGAATGTCCCTATGATCCGACGCCCAACAGAGGCGAATGTTAAACATCATCTCTATGAGAGACAGATGGTCGGCAACTAAATCGTAGCTTTATCTAAGACAGTTCACCAGATAACCACCCTGTAAGTGACTATCGTTCGTGTAACCGATTTCCCGATGGCCTTTCTGTAAAACAAAAATTCTACTGTAGCTTTTTTGACTCTTCCTTAAATGGTTAGGTTTCCAGCTTAACTCTCTATCTTAAATAACTCCCAAATAGTTTCCTTCCATTTTGTGAGGAAGTATCAATAAAAAGAATTTTATTTTTTCTAAAGAACAGTCTCAGTTCAGTTTTGTGGGGGTTTACACCCAAACCACACCCATCTAGTTATGTAGCTTTTCTAAATCTGTTTAAAGGTATTCAAAAGTATAAAGGTGTTTTTCGGAGACTGCTATAGGACCATCATCTCTACAGACAATTACTGTGAATTTCTCGCTCTTCAGGATTATGAAGTTCCAAAGAAGAGGGAATAGGACACTAGGCGCCTTGTGGCGTTGAAGACTACTGAGGTTATTATCGAGACAGTATGCTGACAAAAATACTGATACTGTTGGTTTATTGGCATTTTTACACAACACGGACCTCTACTGCCAAGGTTAAATGAAGGATCGCCAACCTAACAAATGCTTGAGGAAAATCGATTGCCCATATCGAGCACGAATTTAAGCGACGATGGATCAAGTTGAGCGTTGTTAGGCAGAATTAATTCTACCACAAGAAGAAAGGTAAGGCTGTAGGTAAATGTAATAACAATCTAGTGTACAGGATCACCAATATAGTTTAGCAGGTGCTACTTTGCACCCGAATTGCTTCCATAGTTCTGTGATCAGTTAGAAGATCAATGAGGTAGTATCCACCATTCGGAGCTTCTAGAGGAGCTTCGCAGGGAAGACTGATATGCAATACATTGTATAACACTATGTCCTGCAATCCATACTATAGTCAACGAGGCTTGTAATATGTGTATATGTCTGGTACTTAGTTTTGATAACAAGCAAAATTGGAAACTTAATGTCAAAGGACGAGTAAGAAAGACCAGAAGAAAAATGGAGACTAAACGTCGACGAGTAGTGGCCAAAATTGCAGCATTATCTCCGCGTGATGTCTGCTGGATATCTATCTGATAGAGAACTTATGATGAGCGTTTGCAGTTTGGCTGCAAGCTGAGTATTGTGTACTCGTACCTGTGCAAGCATAGTTGGTTTAGTTTCAGCACGTAGGCGCCAGACGAGGCATCTCTTGTTGACATGATTGGCAATAACATACATCTCAGATGTCTAGCAAGCAGAATAATTCCCCAGATGGAATTAATGCCTCATTTAGCTACTTCGAGGTATTCGGAGAACAGGTCAATAAGAATCTTTCAAGACTGAGGCAGGGTCTTGAAAAAGAGATGGTTACGGAAGAGCCTACAACAAGAAAGGACACACAATATCGACGAATTGGACGAATATCACTATCGATAGCTATACCTTGGAGGTAGTAAGTGGCTTCGCTCTGGTATTAGTTCAGACACCGAAAGCTTAGCAAAAATAAAACAAAGAATAACTCCTGCCAACCGCTGTTTCTTTGACCTTAGGAGGCAATTAAGTAGTAAGGCAATATCCCCAATAATTAAGGAGTTTCTAAGTATATAAGACCTTGGTCATCCCAATTTTACTTTATGGCGTTGAAGGATGGACTGTATTGAAAATGTGTGAAGATATCTTCAGTCGTTTTGAGAGAATATATCTTTGTAAGATAGTCGATCCCGTTTGACCCTTTTGTTAGAAAAGATCTCTGGGGCATCAAGGCTCAGTAAGGTCTTAGCTTCCTTCCCTAAGTCCCCTAGTTATCTAAAAAGAACGGATGGCTCCTGTACCACTTTTGCATCGAATTCCTTGGGCTGTTAATGGATTTCCCTAACACTCCTGCAATGACAGGGTGCATCCTTTGGAAATGGCTGCAGTATCTATGGTATGCAGCTCAACGAATCTTATTTCTAAATCCTTTAAGCAATACACAGCTTCAAGCCTTTTTAATTGGCAGGACTAGATGGTATAATCGCTAAAAGATGAAGACTGTAGTGTAATTGCTTATGCGAACTACGTTGTTATAGCTGTTTTGGGTAAACAACTCAATATGCTCAGAAATCTTTTGCAAAATGCCCTCTCTAAGCTCTCTTAATGGACTAAGAACATGTCCCTTCTCATTAGGAATTACAAAAATCCGCATTATGATCCTCCAAACAATAGCTTGAAACTTATCGACAAAGCAAAATATTTGGGTCTCATACTCAATAAGAAACTTAGCTAGAAACCCAATATCCTTGAACGTGTAAAGATAGCAACTATATCCCTGTAATGCTCTAAGAAAGCAATAGAAAGTAAATGGGGGCTGAAGCCACGTATTACATAGTGGGTCTGTGTATCTGTCATCCGGCCTATACTAACGAATACAACGTGATCGTCTGGTGGAAGGGTTAGAAGAAAGCCTGTCACCAAACTTATCTTAATTGGGTACAAAGATCAGCTTGACTATGGATCAGAGGAGCACTATGAACCACCCTTACAGCGGCTTTGTGGTAAACAAGTGGGAGCTTGTGAAGCTACTCGTTTGAAGGCTACATCTCAGTGGTCTAGTCTAAGTACTAGATACTCCTCTATTCTTAAAAATCTTCTTAACGTACTTCCACGACTTCTGTTCGATAAGAACTTTGAAACACGTATCCCAACAAGAGTTGATTGGAAGGAGGATCTGCGGCTAATAAACACCAGATCCAGTAGGAGGAGGTGTCTTCTCTAATGATCTAAATAGAAATATCTCTTTCCTTCTTCTCTTAGCGTCTTCCAGATGGAAATCATGCCGTTCGAGGAGACCTCGTCGTGGCTGAAGTCAATGTAATATCTAATCAGGATTGCAGGACATATGTACTCACGTATAGGACAGTTTTGTGGTGAAAGACTGCGAGAAGGGAATCCTTGTCGGGGCAATTAGCGGCGCTACGTAGAACCACTTTGGAAAGAAATTGTAGTTTAAATGGATGATTTGAAAACTATACTAGGTTCTGAAATTCACTATATAGAGCCGAACTTAAAGAGTCTCTATGACTTTCGGTGCATGCAGTGTGTGTGCGATAAAGAACGACTTTAGATACATTTTCAATTCGAAATCAGAACGAGGTATGTAGCTATGTAGTTGGTTAATGCCAGGATATATTCCAGGCTTTGTTAAGGTAAGTATTTGTTTTTTGGCAAAATAAAAGTTTAACAAAGAACTGTTCTCAAAGTAATGCTCTTTAAAAATTAATAAGCGACATCGATAAAAAATATAAATGCTACAATTATTAATTCTTCATTTTTTTTTACTTGTATACAGTATACTATTCTTTTCGGAAAGACAGACCTATGCATATAACACTGAAATAAATATGCTAAAGATAAATTTTATGGTTAAAAATTATTAAATTAAATTACTTCTCTAAGTATAACATTTCAGTCGATCCGGAAGAACATATACTTATACATATAATATATGTTTGTATGATAATACTATGTACTTTAATAACATCTAGTTTGGTGTATCTTTTTGTTAAGTTTATAAATTTTATGTAAGAAAGATTGTTTTTTCTTTTTTTTTATGTTTGTAAACAATTTTGATGTTGAACTGCATTGTTGTTACATCTAATTGGTCTGAGTTATATGCGTTTCATTGGTGGATTATTTCGGTGGGTGTGATGTTCACAATTTGTTTTTGTTACAAGTGGTTGTGTTCGTTAACCAAAAGAGTTTGTTTTTTTTTCTTTTATCCAATAGTTATTTTGTTCTTGTATGACAATATTTTATTACAAACACTTTACAATGTATATTTTATTTATATAGTTAATACTTTGTTTTTGCATTTGATTATGGAAAGCTTTTTAAGTTGTGGCTTTGGTTTATTTATTTTTTATTTTATTTTTTGTAAACATTTATTGTATATTTTATTAGGTTAGATATACATACATATATGTATCTTATTAAAAAAAAAAGCATGAAGCGTCTTAAATAATACTTTTTTGATTTGAACTGAAAATCACAGTTTTACTGAAAAAATATTTCATGAAAAGCATTTCAACAAATTTTGGAAATATTTAACAAAATCATTAATCTGTGGACTTGAATGTATCCACTTAAAATTAAAACTACAGCTGGGAAGGTATCTCCCAAGTATTGTCTAACTATTGGCTCATTTTACATGAAATTTATGTTTTAATGGATAAATTTATGTATAAATACGTTAATTTATGAGTTAATAATATAATCTATCTATGTAATAACGATATGGTGTTAGCTTTTATCTTTATATGCAAGAGATTCCA
The DNA here is from genome assembly GCA_905220385.1 of Xylota sylvarum. Classification (NCBI taxonomy): domain Eukaryota; kingdom Metazoa; phylum Arthropoda; class Insecta; order Diptera; family Syrphidae; genus Xylota; species Xylota sylvarum. The sequence continues at coordinate 61,377,407 of LR999958.1, read as the reverse complement.
TAAATATTTTGACCTATCTAATGCATATTTTGATTTTACCGATAATACATATTTATGTATTTGTAAGAAATTCTTTATAACGATATGTTATGTATGTGTTGTTGTTAGTTTTGATGATAATGATGGTAAATTTGTGATTAGTTGTTAACTTCGTGACAAACTTCCATGTAATCGGGATTGTGCATGATGCCTTTTATCATATCCTTAAGCATGGTGTATCGTAGAAATATTGGATACATTTTGGAGCTGCCATATTCCTCCTAAAAAAAGGAGGAGTTAAATATGTACTTAGTCTTCTTATGGGACATGCAGTACTTACCTTAAGAACACGAATTAAGTGTCGCAATCCAAGATATTTCTTAAGGAGTCTGTATAAATCATTAATCAGTTGAGTGTTTTCCAGTTCAATTTGTGCTGTAGTCATGTCTGAAAGTAGAGTTAAAAGTAGATATGTAGTTCTCAAATATTTACATTGTGAAGACGGTCTTCCAGTAGAGATGGCCAATGTTCTTGAATCTCAAAAATCTCATGCAAAATCATGAAAATGGATGCATCCATCCCCCAAAAAGTGGACGTGGCTTAAGACAATGTATGATTGAATTGTAGACAATTTAAATATCTTCATATTTGGCCTTAACAAAATTTTTCGATTTCATATTAAATAGTGAAGTTACGAATAAGTGGGCGTGGCAGTAGGAGGGTACAAAAAAAAGGGAGAAAATCTCTAAATCGTCTTGCTATTGATGCTGATCACGCATATACTCGTACATATAGACTTTATAGGATCTATCTCGATTATTTCGCTATGTTACAAACTATGTGTCAAACTTTATATATGTACCCTTAGAATTGGGGATAATTAGGATAGTATACAAATATGTATATATACAAATCAGAACACAATTCGACAGTGTTTGAGAGCGCATCATCCGTTTTATGGTGCACTGAATCGGCCAAGTGAATTAATAAGCTCGACGTGACGTGTTATTAATAAGTTTCGCACTCAGTTCACTCTTTTAGGCATCCACCCATTAACCAGATCTAGAACTGGGTATTTTGAAGAATATATTGGCGGTGTAGAGGTTAGTGTCGTTGAAAACCCAAATTCACAAGACGCAAAATTCACTATTTTGTGTATAATGTATCTACGCTGGTATCGTCAGACCTTATTTTTATAAAAATGAGCTCGCATTATCAATGGGGTCCGTTACCGAGTGAAGATTAGCGATTATTTATTTTCAAATTTGCATGACATTGAACTGGTAGAATGTGGTTGGGATCATTTTGCGTCGTTCAGGACAATTTGCCTAAGATTGAATATTAAGTAAGCGCTAGCACAATTCGTAGACGACTTCAAAATGGCAACCTTCCCGGAAGAGTTGTAAGGAAAGTGCCTCTATAGCGGGAAAGGAACTTAAGCTAACGCTTTTGGAGAGGCCCAAAATGGATTAAAAATGGTATAACATTCTTTGCAGCGACGAGATTAAGGTCAATTTGTTTTTCTTAGACGGTGCACGTAACGTTCGTAGGCCAAAAGGGAAGGAATTTCATGAGTGTTATACATACATGAAAAATATGTCCCTAGACTACAGCACAGGTCTGTAAAAGACTTTGCGATTAAAAAGTGTCTATGGCCAAATCAATCCCCAGATCTCAATCTGATTGAGAATTTGTGAAATAATCTGAAGAGGAAACTGGCAGGTGAATACTTTGGAAATAAGGACCAAATATAAAAGATACAAATACTTGGCGCCACAGGTCCATGGGACCCAGGACCTAGCTTCTCACAACCATTCGTGTTGTGAGTGTTATATTCTTTACCCGAATGGACGGGGCCTACTGTTTAATGCTAAAAAAAATATTTGTTTTAAGAAGCTTTTTCATGACAGTTTTACTCTCGGATGTTTGTCAGACGTTCGCGAGAGCTGGGACCGTGAAATAAATTTTAGGTGTTGTCTGGGGATCGAACCTCGTACCCATCGTCCGTAGTCCAACGCATTAACCACTTAAGCCACGGCGCCCACTACTATTATAAAACTAATAAGAACCAGCTATGGGAAATGGACCAAAAGGAGACCCAATGTTCGACTGATCATGACTCAATGCCTTGGCGGATTGAAAATTCCTGGAAAATGTTGACGGATATTCTTGATACCAAGCTAGGGAAAAAATATAAATTTGAAAAGAAATTTGCCTAATAATAAAATTATATTCAATTTAACAAAACACACCTATTCTATTGACCAAGTCTAAAATTAAATTTTTGTGTTTTATAATTTCAATTTTTACATTTATGAATGTTGGTATTTTTTAGTTGGCCAATTCTTTTTCCAAATAGTTTAAAATTAGTTTAATTTGATTAATTAATATTTCTTTGAACAGCTGTGTATATTGTCGTTTCCTATTTTTTAAATAAGTAAGTAAGTACCAATTTTATTTGTTCTCAGCGAGAGTGCGAATTTGCTTACATTATGTATGTACGCAGTTTCATTAACCTTGACACAGTCAACAACTTTGAAAGGTAACTATACAATTTCTAGAGTGAAAGATACTCGTAGTAGTGCTAGCGTCATAAGAAAACTAAACAATTTTATTAACACAATTGTCATAGGTGTCATACGACTATGTTGATAAACAACACATTCCGAATTTTTAACACTTCTACTTTTGTCACACCAATTTGAAGGTCATTATGTATTTGAATTCTTGTGGATAATAGAAATTTGCCGAAAAATACATTTTCATAAATATGTACATTGTTCCTCTTTATTATTTGCTTGACTCGAATGTTGTAACACGAACATTTTTTTTTACAGCGAGATCATGAATCTTAACCTCATACCTACACACGTAATATGGAATTGTGTTCATTCAAAATTCAAAAAGTTATTTATTCCAACCTACAACTTTCATTGTGTACAATAGTTTATCAGAGGTTAAAATATTATATGAAGTGTTTGTAGAGAAGATGCTGGAATAATACATGTATATACATACATATGTATGTACAATCGTCTAATTACTTACAGATTGGAACATCGAAGTACGTACGTATGTGTGGTATATACATACAAAGGTACATATGCATCTATTTTCCTATCCTAGTTTGGTCTTGTTTAACGGGCTCCCGACCCGTGAAGAGTCTCTTCCTGAGACACGGCAGCCATCCACTCTCTTCGATCCCGGGCACACTGCTTCCTGTCTAGACCAAGCGCTCTGGCATCCGTGATAGCTTGATCCTTAAAACGGAGGTTCGGTCTTCCTTGTCGTTTCGAACCTGGGGGCTGTGATTCGAAGATCCTCTTTGCTGGCCGAGCCAGGGTAGTCGACGTGTTTTGGCTTTTTGGACTACATCCACATCTTGGTACAGTTCATAGAGTTCTCGGTTGTATCTTCCATTCGCCCTCCTCGCATACGGGACCGAATATCCGACGAAGAATTTTTCTTTCGAAAGTGTTCAGTATCTCAGGAGTATCTACACTGATTTGAAAAATATCGTAGGTTGTCCTTTTTGATAGTGACCAACCTTGTATTTTGTGGTCTTACTTTCACTGTTGATAGTGCAAAATACTACGAACTACCAGTCGATCAGTCTACTACTGACATTGTCAAAGCTTCTTGAAAAAATTATAATTGATCGACTACAATCAATATTAGATGAAAATAATCTAGCACCTTTTAATCAAAACCTTTGTTCATAACGAAGAATAACTCTTAACAATTGGTGTTACTTTGAGCTGAGAATAATGAAAGTAGTAAGGCCCCATCCCCAAAAGTTCTACTTTATGGACTTCATCGAAAACGGGTGAAGTTTTCCTTGCTCATTTCGAGCGAAATTTTTTTTGTAAGATAGTCGGTCCAGTTTACGTCGGTGGGTTTACGGCCTTTGGAGGAGGAGATTCAATAACGAGCTATACGAATTCTACAGCGAGATCGACCTTGTCAAAAAACTGCGCAGTAGTCGTCTGAGATAGCTAGGCAGCAAATGGAATAGACACCAGCGATCCGCCACGCAGAGTCTTTGAATCCAATCCGGAGGGACAACGCAGTAGAAAAAGACCCCGCATAAGGTGGCGCGCAGAAGTAGATGCAGACCTCAACAAACTGAGGTGCAACTGGAGGCAGTTATATAACAACCGAGCTAACTGGAGAAGCTTGTTGGTTGAGGGCCAGGTTCAGCCCGAACTGTAGCGTCACCTAAATAAGTAAGTAAAAGATGGTTCCATGAATCCGTTTCAAAAAATGCGCATATTGCATAGAGTGTGAATAAAAATGTTTAGCAATCCCGGAGTTCCGAAAACTAAATACCAAAATACCGGCCAAGAAAAAAACATTCTCAAGAAATTGGCTTTATTGGTTGATATGTCGGAAGACCATGCTGGAGTTATGAATGCAGGGGTCACTTAAGAACCTATTGAATGCTTTCACTGTATTTCCACCGAAAATTACCGAAAGATGTAAACATTATCTTAAGTTATGTGATCAAAGTGTAGGAACCTACGTTGGCCAAATATTTTGGTCTCATTCTTGAAACGAAACTTAGTTGGAAACCCAATATCCTAGAAATAGTGTAAAGAAGGATTTGGAGAGAGCCGTTCACCAAACCTATCTTACTGCATGCAAAGGTCGGTCAGCTTATGCATCAGTGGAGCACTAAGGACAACCCTAACAGCGGCTTCGGAAATTTTGTTTCACTTTTAGATATAGAAAGCAAGCGGCAGCTTGAGCAGCCACTTCCAGGAAGGCCATATCTCATTAGTTTCGTCTAAGTACCGAGCTCTCCTATATTCTTAGTGACTATTTCCACAACTTCTGTTTGAAAATAACCTTGAAACCCGCATCTCCTCCAGAACGGATTAGGAGGATCTGGGGTTATAAAAAATGGGATTCGTATGCTTCTGTACAAATGAATTCTGTTATAGAAGGTGGGTGAGGTAGAGAAAGGGGGATGTTGTGTCGTCGCTAACGATTTAAATATATGTAAGTATCTCTTCCGCCTTCCCAATCAATGTAGCGTTTTCCAGTCGCAGATCATGCCAATAAAGGAAGCCTTACCGTGGCGGAAGTACCATAAGATGTCTAATCGGGTTATCACCATTTTTACTGACCATTAAGCCGCGATCAAATATTTGGAATCCGTCACCTTCAACTCAAAAACTGATTTAAATTGTCGTCTAATTATCTCGAACGAGATGACTACGCAATTCAATATTCACGTTATCCGGGTGGCGTTACACAGATCCCTTTCAAGGACTTGTATGGACCAAGAGCTCGCCATGCAGGATACTACCCTACCAACTGAGATTTGATTTTCGAAAAATCACAATGGCATAGTCTTCTGGCCTAAAACACAGCGGTACTATCAATTGCCTAGTGCATAGTTGCATTCTAGCTGTAGTTTTATACACAATTCTAACAGCCATCTTGTTAATAAGGATCTACAGATGCGCATAGCATCTGTGATACAAAAACAAGCAATTCTTTGTATTGTCAATTCTCAACATTAGTTGTCATTCAATAACTTTAGGTCACCAAACTATGACTGTTCTTCTTTGAGTTTCGAAGATATGTATAAAACCCTGTCTTGCTAGTACTTTCTGTAATACACTGCAAACCATCTCTCTTTCATCGGCTTTTAAATAAGCAAAAGGCGTTGCATTATAGATGTTAGGCAAACCTGCTCATGTTTCCAATAACTATCGATCGCCACTAACTACTCAACTGTTAAATAATTGTATGGAACTCTCGTCAACAATCAGAATTCGGTAGAACAGGCTGATTTTTAGATGAACTTCAATCGTACAAATCCGATACATCTACATACAAGGTATGTACATCAAGTCGAGATTTCGTTGTTTTCTTTGATTAGACTTCCGCACATGACACACGACTTTCGCACATGACACACTATAGTGGTAGAGTTTACTAAACAAATACTCAAACCTCCAACCTAATCAAGAACATACCTTTTTCGAGGCTCTTTAAGCCACAAGCGCTGTTAACGTAGAAAAAAAAAAAACAATGGACTGCCTCACGGTTCATGAATGTGTCCATTACTGTTCAATCTCAATGAACTTTGACATATATATCTGAGATCACTTCAAGAACATTCACTTGTAATGCGATGATGATGATATAGTGATCAAAAGTGGATATTTAAACACCTTTTAAAATAGGCCAATACTTCCACAACTGAAGGCAAAGGTCTATCAAAATATTTACAACGACCATCGGAGGTCAGCTAATTCGAATTCCTTTATGATCCCATTGACATAAGATTGTCATGACTTAAATATTTATTTGACATAAACTTACGTTCGAGTCGTTCCATTCGTTCTCTCCTCTCGGCAGCTTCTTCGGCTAATTTTGCCGATGTCTTGACACCCTCACCAGATTTTTGTGTCTTTTCCATTATCGAGCATGCCCTCATCACGTAAGAGGGAACTGTTTCCTGTTTTTCTTGACGTGGAATATCAATGAGAGTCCAGTACTGCGTTTCAAGTCGTATAACATCCTAAACAAACAATAGCACAAGAGTAAATGTTTACCTGATTTTCTTTTATTAATTTTCATTCCTACCTTTATCATGAGCTTTAGCATTGGATATCGTTGGAAAATATTACGCTGGCTCTTCGAATCACCGTATTTGTTCATGAGGGTGACAAGAGCGCTTTTGGCGGTGTCATAAGATTCCTCCAAGCGTAATCGCAACGCTCGCAGTCTCTCATTCGTCTCGATAACTTCCTCACGGCTCATTCCACCTGTAACAATATAAAATCCATTAATAAAACCGCCAGAAAGCCAAAAATTAGGTCATAGTCATTTATTACTTGGAGCTCCTTCGTCCTTGACATCTTGGACAATACGACGAACACTTTGGGTGAATTTCCCAACAAAGTTTGTCGTAGCTGCAAAAAAAAAGTAAACAAAAGAAATTGTATTGAAGCATAGTAATGAGGAATTGTAAACATGATGATAAGGATGAATTTACGTATGATACACCTTATTTCCCGGAACCCAGTGTTTAAGAGATAAGAGAAAACCACTTGTTATTAAAGTTGTAGGAAGCGGTGGGAAAGCCCTTAACGAATAAATTGCTCGTTTTGACGAGAAATTTATTATCACTGACGAGGCCCATTTCCACCTAAGTATGCAAACATGATTCATGAGATACTTTTACGGGCTCAAAAAAAAAAGAGACAATTTGGTAAGTTGGATTGCAAAAAAGATGTGCGTAAGGTGTGTGCCATTAAAGGAACCAGAAAGATCTGTCTGTCGTTAATCGCCCCAAACCACAGAACCATTCGAAATTACCTACAGGATGTCAACATACGTAGATGGGATCATACTATAAAATGAGTTGAGGTAGAAATATAGTTCCACAGGACACATCAAAGTTTTGTCAGTTTCCCTGGCCCTGATATTGTACATTCGATTTTTAGTCTTGCAAGGACTGCAATTACTGTTTTTCACATGTGTACCTCTAACTGTTAAAGGCAGTATATCCAGCTGATACTTGATTACTAATCAATGATTAGTAAATCGATTTGTATTTGTACATATGCGATTCTGGGACCTTAGAACCCTCCATGTCTTCAGAATGCCAGAATCTTTTAATCAGTTTACAATGAGTAGCCGATGTATATAGTAGGTACTGACAGTACCTTTAATGATCAAAAAATTAGTTGAATCAACATCGCATCTTCGTGGTGTATCCGTCAGTAGCAATTCCGCCGATGCAGTATAAATAGGACCTGCGGGCATTAGGGTTATACAAGCCATAAATGAGGTGACTGTTCATGTTCATGAGCCGGTCTACTGATAATTACGTACTTAAATACTGTCACCCTTCGAGAGGCATTAGGCGTCAACAACGTCTACGCACGATTTTGTTCAAATTTCTGCAATGGATTTCAACTCACTTCAGCTCTTCCCTAGTAGTCTCGATTCCTCCATCACTGTTCTTCGCCGTGTTTGCTCGGGCGCCCCACTCTTCTATCTGACAGGGTGATTGGATTCCACAGTATGTCATATCTGCCAATGGCCGTTTTCATGCCGTAAAGTGTGACCAATCCATTGACACTTTCTCTTCAATAAGGTAACGTCTATAGGTTCATTACCCGTTTTCAGATAAAGTTGTTCCTTGGGGTACAGTTCGGCAAAAAAAATTCTTTGGATGTTACTTAGACATCTAATTACGAAGGTTTGCAGCCTTTGAGTGACAGGTTTAGTAATCTTTCAATTACTACACCCGTATAGTAGTACTGATTCTACTACCATACGATCTACTGATGGAATAAGGAAAAAGTGGAAAAGGAGTTACCTCCGGTAAACATGAGTGTTATAAGGCAGTAGAGAGCTGAAAGCTGCCATCAATAAAAGTAAGCGGAAATGCTTTATGTCAAGATTGTAGGGCATATTATCTGCAATAGACTAGAAAAAGCAAAAGAAGAGACCAGTAGACTATCGAAACACCAATATGGCTTTCGAAAGCCACGCCTAAAAGAGAACTAAATGGAGACACTAGATATCAAAAATCCAGTCAACCCTGTGGCAGTGATGCATGACATGTGGCCACCAAGGTATCTCATAGGGATAGTAGCGGACTACTTCAAGCGCAGGATCCTTCTGTATGATCGACAACGACCTAAAAAAAACAATGTAACATGCACGGTGTAAACGTTAAGGGTAAGAGTCGGTGATTGGACCCTATTGGTGGGATTATTATAAGGCTATCCCAAGTCGATAGTAAATTTGGCTAAAGAACTCAAATGAAAGTAAAGATTGAATTGAACTTCAAGACATACTGTGGCTTCCTCTACCCGATGAGCCTAATATTGTGAGATTCGCTGATGTCATCGGCATCGTAGTTACTCCTAAACTTTTAGAAGAAATGGAAGTAACGCGACAATAAGAATCGTTAGGCAATATTTTACCTCGGTCTGTTATTTGCTTAGCTGGCTTTAAGCCCGGAAAGCAGGTTCTTAGAAACAGTGAAGGAAAGCTAGTCACCGAAGCACAGGGTAGATGTGTTTAAGCAACACTTCCAGTAGCAACTTAATGGCCATCAGCTAGAGAGAGTGATAGGACATGAAAAGAACCCTCATCCAGCCAATGGAAAGTCACCCCCTCCCCGTTTTGAAGAGGTTGGCTCAGCTATCAAAAAGCTGAAGAAAAACAAGCTTTTCAAATATGGTGGTGATGATTTGATAGGGTGCATGCTCCAAATCATCAATCAAGAAGGCAGACCTACATATGTATGTCTTATAAGAACTATCGAGGCATATCCCTGCTTAATGTCGCATATATGTAAGGTCCTATCCAACGGAATATGTGAATCCCTGAGGTCTTTCTGTAACCCACTATTCGGCTTGTACCAGTATGGCTTCCGATCCGGTAGATCGACGATCGACCAAATTTTCATACTAAGGCAAATTCTGGAGAAGACCAATGAACTTCAAGTCGGGACTTACTATCAGTTCATAGTTCATCCGAACTATTGCAAAGATGCACCAGATTTCGGCAAGATGATGCTCTATCATGACTTCTTCAACCTCGTGCTGGAACACATGGTGATCGACATCATCGGTCGCTACCAACGCGCCACCTCAGAGGCTTTTACGGCAATTGAAGTAAATGAGAACAAAACAAAGTACATGTTGTCAACGAACAGAGAATCACCTGTCCACCTGTTACCGACAGTAACTTCAAAGTGGTTAAGGAGTTTACCTACCTCGGATTAAATATCAATTCCACGAATGACACCTTAGTGGAGATTCGATGAAGACTTACCTTAGGAAAATGGTGCTACTTCGTTTTGGCCAAACAAATGGATTGAAAACTCCTTACTCGGACGACGAAATACATGCTCTACAAACCTTTGATCCTGTCAGGTCTGTTATATAGAGCCGGATGATAAGTAAGAAAGTAGAACAGATATTGAACACTTTCGAGTGAAAAATTAGTCATCGAATATTCGATCATGGAGAAGATACAACCGCGAACTCTATGAGCTGTACCAAGATGTGGATGTAATCCACAAAGACAACCAGACAGAAGTTTACACTGACTCGACCACATCGAGCGAATAGACAACAATGCTCCAGCCAAGAGGATATTCGAATCACAGGTTCGAGACGACACAGAAGACCGAACTTCTGTTTTAAGGATCAAGCTATTGCGGATGCAAGAGCACTTGGTCTGGACACCAAGTCAGCGTGCGAAGAGAGTGGAAGAATGCAGTGTCTCATGCAGAGACTCTTCACGGATCGGGACACGGTTAAGTAAGTAAGTAAATACTACTCTTATACTTCGCAAAACGACAGCGAAGGTTACAATTAATTAACAATTTAAATATTAAAACAGCAAGCGAACTGTAAACATAAATGCGAGGACAGACAAACGGAATTGAACGGTTATAGTGCTTTTAACTACAACCAGCCTTTAATTTGTTCCTTGGTTTGGCTAAAGCACTTTAACTTCTTCACACATCCTATACCACATAATGGTTCTTAAATTAAATTAAAACTAAATGTAGAACTAATCTCGCACACTAAACTCTCTTGTCCTATCATAAAATAAAAATTGTTCGGAAATCGCTCGGAACACTATCATTTATCTACTAAATGTAGCATAACTGAGAAATAACCGATGGAAGTTTAATCTACGATTTAATTGGAAACGAATTGTCCACAGTAGACAGAACATTATGCCATGATAAATCGCATTTCGTGTTTTGTTGTGTGAGCGCGAGTGTAATGATTCATTTTATTTTAACTCAGAAAAAAACGTTGCTACTCACTGTATTTGAACCGACAACCTCTCGCGCAAAGGTGGTTGAAGTCGCAACACACAGACCAATTGCGCCAACCAGCGCACATACATATGCTGATTATCGGAGGGGTGGATGGAATCATGAGACAAAAACCCTACAAATGCACTAAATGCCGGCGAGAGTGCTGCCAGTATCACTGGTTTAACGAAAAATATAAGATTTATAGTGATTGCATCAGCACATTCTTTATTTCAGGTTTTCTTTGTTTTATCATTAAATGTATCAGCAGTTATTAATATACATACATAACGACTTAATATAATTAGACAATTCAAAATAAGAATTAGGAAGCTATTTCATATTTAAATATTCATACGAATTTGAAGGTTATAAATTATTATTTCATTTTATTCAGTTTTTCTATTAAATAGAATGTAAGTGGGGAAAAAAACAAAAGATTCATTGGTGGATTATTTTTCACTAAACAAAAAAATAATTATACAATTATTGATTTGTAGTGGGAAATAATAATTTGAAATTTGTTTAATGGTTTAAAGAAGATGGATTGGTTTCCTATTTCTATAACGCAATTAAAAATATTTATTATGAATTTTATTTAAAAAAATTGTTCCATTGTTGGTTAGTAGAATTAAGATACATCTTTTATTGAAACTTGTAACTTCAACAAAAAATAAATAATTATAAATACTGTACGGCCTTAGGCTCAGTGGGTCGTAACATCAACACCTTATGAGAGTATGTATTACCTAAAATCGAGGATAAATTGATAGTGGTTACTTGGTTCCTCGTCTGTAAATGCCACTGGAGCAATCAAATACCAGTCGATCTTACATCGATTATTATTGGACTAGTTAAAACCTATCAAATGGCATAGGAAGCATCAATAGAACCGAGTACAGACAACTACTTACAAGTCAATGGTACTCTGATCGAAATGAAAACACTTTTGGAATAAAAAATAACATCCATGCTATATTGGTATGCTACACGAAATGTTTATATATCAATTCTAACGGATATAAGGCCAAGACTTTATTCGAACTCAACAAAGACGACCTAAGGAGGCCCTTGCTATTCGTGTAAAGAATATAACACGCACAAAACGAATGGTTGTCTAGCCTTTTGGTTCTGGTTAAATCATATGTGCCAGTACTAAAGATCTTATAGGTCGCAGTTCAGAATAAGGGACATAGTGCAGTATAAGTACAACTATGCCCATTGTATGTCATTAAAAAATGATATGTATAACGATTGCAGTATATTTGAGGCCCAAATCACAGCCATCCTAATCGTACAAGGTGCAAAAACCCATCCATCTAACAAACATTATGGTCGGAAAATTACTGGATACGTTGACAGTCAGGAAGCCTTAAGGTGGTAGACTCTGCACTCTGTAATAAAAAATCTATAAGCAATATGATGAACTAATACTGGTTTCCCCTGATAGTAAACATATCATGTACCGAAAGTGCACATGAATCTGCAAGGAAATAATTGGCGCTTAATATTTCACAAGCTCGTCTTTTGGTTAAAGTACTTTTTAGCTTTATAAAAATTCTATTGACAATGAAGCCATAGATAAAGCTAACATTATCTGGATCCATTTGGATACATGCGCAATGACTAAGACCCCGTGTTCGTCCTAAGGCAGAAGGAAAACAGTTTCTCTAGTTAAGCTAAGTCGGAGTGACGCACTATGACGCACTCTATGGCATCATTACCAGGCAGTGTGCCATGGGTACTCATGTTAAGTCCCTGGTGGATACGTCACAATGTCTATCATACCTCACAATACTAATGCCACTTTATCACGAGTTGGAGAAACTATGCACAATTGAGCTGAAAGACTTCCTGAGGGTTGTTCTAAATTAGCACTGTTTCTAACCCGCATTTGATGACAAAGGAATAAAAACTACTAACAGTTGCTTCATGATTAATTCGGAAGATTAGAGCGAAATTGAGCTGAAAGACCTTCTGATTTACTTATCTCATCTGAGTAATCAGAATGGGCAAAATGGATCCAACAATTGGTCAAAGTAAGCAGTGAGAACGTAACCATATATGTATGTACATACCAACCAACCTACATATATACATACTTATAAAATATGATGTTACAACAGGTTAAGGATTCCCAATATGATCGCTATTACTTGGAATGTGATAGCTACTCACGTCATGACATTTCGAATTATATTTTCGAAATTGATACACATGTTCATATCGGGCATAGCTGATGTATTAAAACTGGTACCCACCATATCCAGGCATTGAACAATTCGATTTTAAACTACTGAGTGCTGTCACGGTAAGTAAAAACCAATCGATTTGTGCTGTACATCCTATTTGATCTTTCTATCGCAAAATCCTCTGGTTGATTAATTCTGACAGTTTGGCATAACTGGTAATATGGCGGTGACTCATTTGTGGTGCATGCCACATGCATAGTTAATGCCATATAAAGAGCATTGATCCAGTCGCCAAATCTATGGTTTGGTGAACATAATATAGATCGCTACAAATGTCTTCATGATTGCTCTGACTAGTCCACTGTCGGTGGATGTCGATCCATTGCTCAAGAGCACTCGCAGTGTTTATAGTATGAACTCGTTTCGAGTTGGATTATGCTGTGGTGGCTGCTGGTTATGGAAAATTCAAAGACGAGGTACTATGTGTATATACTGATCAAATAATTATGGCCTACATATTGGAACAATGATATTTAAATAGTAAACTGCACCAAGGCACACAAATACGGCGTTATGACTCACTCAATGGCATAGAGTTGAGCTGTCTAAAACTTTTAGGCTTTTTTAGGTAAGTAGGAGTTAAAGTAGATAAAGTTGCCTTTTCTACCGGACAACTTGTGAAGACCACAAGTCAGAATAACCAATAAGTAAATAAGGTTGGTAGATATAAAATTATCCGCTAGAAGCCTACGACTATGGTCAAGTTGAGTATTGGCAAAGACAAAAAACATTTATCCTGGAGAATCTCATCTTACATTAGTTAAAGTTAAGACTTACCTATGTATGTGTATATTCGATGGTTTTCATGAGAAAATATGATAAGCTTGGTCTAAAATTTTTGGGGTTAATTAACCCATTTACCTGCCTTGGGTATAAAAACCATATTGATTTCTGTCCATGGCTTGGAAATGTGAACCAATTCCAGGAAAATTTTAAAAATTAGAGTTAATCAAGAAATATTAGGTTCACATTCTGCTGAATTTCGGCCGATATAATACCGACTGGTCCAGGGGACTTGAATGGCTTAAAGCCGCTAATTGCACAAAGACTTTTATACTTAGTTTGTACAAGATAAGCTTACCATTGACCTTGGCGAGATCATAATTGGGCCTCAAATAGCATTGCAGATATTTGGGAAGTGGGTATCCAGTAATAGATCGAGAGATTTCGCACTAGAGGTGGTCACGAGTCATCTGCTCTTTTGAGGTAGCTAGGCATTCATGGAGTGGCTGCGAGGATCTTTCAGTGCCTAGATGCGTCAGAGATCTCTTCTATCTTACCACAGAAGAGTCTCCAGCATTTCCGTTGGGTTTTTCTGATGTTTGATTTATAAGACTTGAGGACCTCTTTATATGAGATCCAGTCGGTGGCCTAACGGGTTCGCTAGGCCTGTCTGCCCGTTTTGCGGAGAGAAAGAATCTCCTGATTCCACCAATATGGTCTAGGCTTGCCCTTTAGATTGTTTAACGGACATGAGTTAGACATTGCACAATTGAGGATCTTGGGGGGACAGTTAGTTGGGGCAGAGGGGTTGAATTGAATTGAATTGAAGTCTGTCTTCCTAAAATTTCCTAAAGACGAGTTTGGCTTGAAGGAGGTATGAGATAGATTGTTTGCTAGAAACTTTCTAATCTTTGACAACATGATAAATGCTCTCAGAGACCTGATATCTAGTATTTCGTGTCTATTACAAGTGATAAATCCAATATTACATAGGACTAGTGTAGTACTACACTCGAGAAGTTTCACCTCTTTCGTTAATATCGATGCTGCCACTGGATGCATCACCACTGTGTGATGCGCATTGGCGCACATGTACATATACATGTAGTATAGCCGTTACACGCATTCCTTTGATCTGTTGACCATATACAAACGCTTCGAGCTCAGTGTTACCAGAGGCCTATTATTTGCAACTGTTTCTGGAAGTATTCAGTATTATAGACCCAGCTAGAGCTCAAAGCTTAAGTCTATTCTAGTACGTCTTGTACTCGTGACCTTAACAAATAATCTTGATTATGAAATTGCATAGCGTATTCAATAGACCCTGGTTGTCTTTTTTTAATAAACTTTGATATAATCTTTTGGAGGGCACCTCCGTCTGACCAGTTTTGTCTAGAGAAGAGGTAGGTATATTTCATATTGTTCAACCTGACATTGGTGATTTTGATCATTCTCCAGCTCCCTTGCTTTGAGTTACTTTAAATGTTCTTATGACCTGCGACCCTTCGGATACGGCATTAAGCAGTAGGCCTCTTCCATTCGTGTAAAAAATATAGCACGCACAACACGAATGGTTGTGAGAAACTAAGCTCTGGATCCCATGGACCTGTCGGCCGAAAATTTGTATTTATGGATATGTATGTCTAGGTATGGAAGTCAGAGAAAGACTAGCGGTCGCATATTGAGCTACTTTCATCTATTCGAAGCCACGAAAACAAAAACGCTAGTAACGAGACAACCAATAGCCACTGATAAGGATGATTACACAGAAAACGATATTCGGATCTGCACGTGGAATGTTCGGACCCTTGACTAGCCGCGTGCAGCAATTAGAACAAGCAAATAGAACAATAAGCATAGGCACTAGACTGCTATGTATAATCCAGAAATCACCGCGATCCAGAAATTGGGATGGGATAGCCCGGGCAAAACGAGAATGAACAACTGTGACATACTATGGTGATTGCTATCGGCTGATGTGCGTTTGTCAGACACTCGCGAGAGGTGGGGTCGTGAATTTTGAGTGTTGTCCCCAGAATCCCGCACCTCTCGCTCCGTAGTCCAATGCACTAACCATTTGAGTCACGGCGCCCACGCCGTAGGGAAGTCACCGTTGATTTTATCGGACGTTGCCCGTCCTCCTTCTGAGGAAGGACATCTGAGATGTAAGTTACTATTACTACCAATCAGGTCATCAAGAGATGCCTCACTTGGCACATGCATGATGGGGTTAACCCACATCTGCATGCGTAGATCCGAGTATTCAGCTTCACGTGTAGGTACAGTCAGAGTCAGCTCATCGTTCGTTCTCTATTAGTTAACTATCCAGAAGCCACTGGGAGGAGGTGATGATGCTATTTTGCTCACTTAATACATAACCACATAAAAAAACCCACAATTTCCTTTTATAAATATGTACACTTAAATAATTAAAAGCTCATCATTTGCTTGGCAGTTAAAATAAATTTTGCATTCCAATTGCAATTACAAACCACAAAAAAGAAAACTTCTCCAGATTTATTCAAATGACAAAAAATTGTTTTCATTTATAGTCGAGGTAGTCAAAGGTGTGGAAGAGGCACTCGACAGTATTCATTCAGTTCAATAGATCACTAAAACGAGGCGAGAATTCGACTTGTGTGATGTATAGACTGTGTACGAGTACATATAAGGTGAAGTGAAATCGTGAGCACTGAACCAAATTGGATAAGGAGTGCACAGGTACTCTTAAGTTAATCACTTTACTCAAGGGTGTGCTCATTCAATCACGGCATTAACATTCGAGGGTTTTTTTTTAAATTAACTACAGGACAACAGGGCATTTGGAATTAAAGCTAAGGGACGAACTTTCCAAGAAAAAGTAAGTTAATAAGAGGCATTGTAATACAATTAGTATTTAAGGTGCATTCCTAGCGGGAATACTTTAGAACTCGATTTAATTAAGCAGGAACATAAGTATACATTGGGCATTCGAATCGAAAGTCAGATGTGCTCTATTTTATGTCCATGTCATCATAGCCTTTGCAGAGGTCATCTGTGTCTATATCTACGCACAACATCTGCTACCGACTGCAATTATAGGGCCATGGGATCACAGCTACATGATCTTGAACTACAAAAGGTCTAACATCTTTTCAATGGGTCGATGTATCTTTTCAAAATCCCGAAATCAACAAATGTGTCGAATCTTGTATGGAGATACATAATACTTCTGGGAATGGAGCTTCCTCTTTTTTTTTTTAATATCGAACCAGTTACCAAAAAATTTTACTATTGAAACACTGAACAAACCACGTAGTGAGATAATCTTCAACAAACTTTTTTAATGTCACAGCAGTTCACGTTCCTTTCTTTCCTCCTGCCTTTAATAAGGGAAGATCACTAGCTAAAGCACCTTAAGAAAAAGAATATCTTTTTCTAAGGATTTCAGTCAATTCAACATTAGATCCGTTGCAAGTGGAGACCATACCAGCAGTGTCGACATTGACGCCTGAAATGAAGTAGAGGCTTGATAAAATCCGACGCTCAAAGACCTAGACTACGTGAAGGCCATTGGACACAAGGGAATACCAGCCGTCGTTCTCAAAAAACTTTGAACCAGAACTAACATTTGGTCTTTGTTAACAAACATTTCTGCTTCCCTTACATACAGCAAAACTTTAATATGAGCTACATATGTCCTACATATGACGTTAAAATCATCCTAAGTGATTTTAACTCTAAATAGGAAATCTTTGGTAAAACCTACTCGACAACACGTCTGGAAACTGATTTAGACTAATTGACTTTGCTGGAGGCTGTAATGTTACTATAGCTAGCACCATTATTTCCTCACCTCAACATCCATAAGGGTACATGGCCGTCCCCAAATCATTAGGTCAACCAAATTGATTATGTTCCGACCGATGCAGGGCACTCCCCGAGTATTCTAGATGATTGAACATTCCAGGGGGGGCATAGACTCGGACCACTACCTTGTTGCAGTCAAAGTACATCTATGGATATCTCAGACGTCACAACAACGGAGAAATACTTTGAGTAGATTTAACGTTGAACGCCTGCAATCACAACAAACCGCCAGAATCCTTGCCGATCGCGTATCCCTTAACCTTTCAAGAAGTTCTATGCAGGGTGCATCAAGTGCTGAAGACTACTGGCATCGATGTCAACGGTGCAATTGATATGCTGGTTTCACCCGACCACCTGCACGAAACCCCTGATTAAATGGCGAGTGCCGAGAAGTACATTGCAGCAAAACAACTCACCTACGAAGCGGCGCTGCACAGGAGGACGAAACTGGCAGATGAGCTCAACAAACAAAAGAGGAGGGAAGAACCATTCAACCTATACGTTGAAAAACAAGACTACCGTCCACTCTACCGGAACGAAGTGTGGATAGCAATATCAGAACTCAAGTCCAACACGGCTGCTGAAGCGGGCGCCTTATTTAAGGCCGAGCTATTTAAGGCAGCCGGGGATGACTTGGTGAAGAGCATACATCAACTCATTTCCAAGATTTGGTCGAACTTGAATATGCCTGACGAATGGAACTTAGGCACTGATTGCTCGATCTACAAGACAGGAGACTCTCAACCCTAAACTGCGCCAACTATAGAGGCACCAGTCTCCTTAAGATCGCATGCAAGATCCTCTCGGTCGTACTGTGTGAGTGCCTGAAACCAATTTGCCTGATTGGCCTTTATCAGTTCGGTTTCAGATCAGATAAGTCCACAACCGACACTGCGGGTAGATCCTGAGAAGTTCATATCGTTACTCACCCTCTTTTTATTTATAATAATGCCGCAGCATTTATAGAGACGAGCTATGTAGAGACATGTCTAGTTTTGGCATCCCTGCCAATCTCGTCAGATTGTGCAGAAATGACGATGCAGAACGCTAGCCGTTCGGAAACAATCTCACCGAGACCTTCGATGTCAAAAAAGGATTCAGACAAGGTGATGCGCTGTCATGTGAATTTTCCAACATCACTCTTAAAAGGATTGTGCGAAAATCTCTAGCCAACATCAGAGGAACAATTTTCGAATAGTCTGTCCAATTACTTGGATACGCTGATGATATTGACATAATTGGCAGAACACAACTAGCCGTCACTCGTGCGTTTGTAAATATTGGAACAGAAGCGGCAAATATAGTTTTAGTTGTGAGTCAGGGCAAAACCAAGTATATGCTGTGAACAGAAAGGGACAGACAACATCGAGAAATCGGACAGAACGTCACTTTAGACAGCTATAATTTAGAGGAAGGGATTGTCTATCTTTGCTTCGCTATAAATTGTGAAAACAAAATTACATCAGAAATCAAACGAAAAGTTACACTTGCTAAATGGCTGTTTCTTTGGCCCAAGAAGGGAATTGATCAACAAGGCCTTGTCAAGAAATACTAAAGAGACTCTATATACATACCTATAAGACCTTCATTAACAAAGCCGGATAAAGATATCCTTGGTTGTTTCGAAGGAGAAATTCTTCAGATGATTTTCAATCCCGTTTGCGTTGACGGTATTTGGAGGAGGAGAGTTAATAACAAACCTGGTCAGAAAAGTACCTGGTCAGTGGCCTAGGGTAGCTAGGACATCAACGCTCCGGCCCGAAGAGTCTAAGAATCCAAGCAGGAGGGACAACGAAGTAGAGGAAGACCTCGCCTTAAGTGGCGTGGACAAGTAGAAGAAGACCTCAACCAACTTAAAGTGCTGGCTGGAGATAACCAAAGACCGCGCTAATTTGATAGGTTTGTTGGCTGAGAGTAAGTAAGTAAGATACATTTATAAATGTTCTTCATCCTTAGGACAAAAGTCCTTTAAAGTTTTACTCAGTATTAGAGTGAAAGAAAAAAGTATAGGGAACTTAAAGTTTGGAAGGAAAAGAATAGAGATTAAGGTGACGATGTTCGTTGACTTTTAAATCTTTCCAAATTATAATTTGTTCAAAATATTGAGGAGGCCAAATCATTACAGCATTGAATTACTAGAAAAATTATTGATTTTAATAGAGACTTGAACCAAAATCCTACCATAGCCGTACACTCCAGGGTGGTGTTCATTTACCATTTAACCTTGTGATTGAGATTTTGGAAATTTAAGAGAGAAATAATCTAACCCATCAAACACAGAGATTGCCTTTTTCACAAAGAATTGATTCATTGATCATTTGAGTCAAACTAAACATTTCAAGAACAGCACGATATGTATGTATGTAGGCATAATTTTGGATTCCAAATTAGATTATAAGGAAAAATCGATCATCATATCACATCGGACTTTAAATCAGTTGTGGTCTGGCTTCCCGACTTTATAAAACGGTTGTGAAACACTTACTACCATATGGATTTATAGTATGGTGGAAAACACTTAAAAGAAACATCATTTTCAAAGACTCACCAAAATCAAGAGAACGGCTTACATCGGGATCCATGATAAAAACACCCAGAGTGGGAATGAAAATCGTGCTTAGTCTCGTTTCGCGTGATATATATTGCAATAATATGACGGTTGAAAATGCACATATTTGGAAAGACACAGGATTATTGTCAGCAGCAATATGCGGTCATGCTCCTGTCTTTGACCGATGGAAGGCTACATAGACTACATGATCGGTGCTAAATACTATCAAGAAATCCTGATCGACTTGACTGGATGAATAGGTTCCAAAGGTCGATACTGGATCTGGAGTTTACTGAGACAGTGAAAATGTCTCTCACCTCCTTTAAAACAAGGCCAACAGGAAAGCCAAGCCGCCTGGACTCAATTGGATACATGTGCAATAACCTACGGCCGGCCTATAACAGCAAGGGAATGCATTTTGTGGTTAAGTTTCGTCACAGTGATACACGGTTTATCTCCAGCTATAATGGAGTGTCTCGATGTACCTCGCAACATCTACTACAGAAGCTGCAGAGACGGAGAAGGAACTGTCATTTACTGTGCGACTGTTCTGTCCTCTCCAATACGAGAATTAGTACTGAGAACACCTGAAATTCATATCTTATTTGGAAAATTCTAAATCAGCGGTCTATTCGTTACAGCTACCCAAGGTAACGGCCACAATGTCCCCAACAATTGGTCTAAGTGATTAGTGAATTACGTCACATGGCACCCATATACCTAATTATCTACATTAGAAACTATGAATTAACAAATACATATTTTACCATACCATGGCCAATGCAGATTATCTCGTCCAAAACGTAAGAAAACCACTTATTGTACGAGCATCTTTTAAGTCAGTGTAATTTTACATCTAAAGTAGTAAGCCGCTTATTTTCACATTTGTCTATTGAAGGACAAATATCTTATTTCCATTTCCTTGTCCGCACCAAAATTTGACAATAATTTTAAACGTGAACTTTACTTGGAATTTTTATTTCATTTACAACACGAAAAATGCTCATCGACACCTGTACAGATTAACACTTACGGATGTGAAGTTTTCTATAAATGCTTTACTGTAAGGCAAACAAAGCTTACAGCAGTTTTAAACAATACTGTTCACTATACATGCACCTGTACATGTGTATCTATGAATGTTAAGTCTAAGAAGATTCGATCATGTCTCACAATTATCTGAGATTATTTATGACCCATCTTTTGATAAATCGTTTAAAGTTTCTCACGATTCTTCTGTTGTTTGATAGTTCTCAGTCACGTCAAGTTTCATGTCTTTAGAGTCGACTATAGTTTACTTACATATTGTGTCTACTTTAATTGTTAATTTTTTGTTTGTTTCTTGTCTTTCGAATGCCAGCTTCTAGTCTACTATTCAAACCGAGAAGGTCAAAAAACACTGAAGGACATAAGAGAGGCTAATAAAGATTTTATTTAATTTTTAAAAAATAATGCTCGAGCCATAAAGCCCAACATAAGTTGTATACTCAGAGGAAAATAAAGAATTTTGTAAGTAGGCTTTGAAAGTTTTATGCGAGGTTTCTAGTGGGCGTGGCGGTTTATTTACGAAGTAAAGTTCTGAGATTGATCCGCTCGTTTTACTAAGAATGGTTATGTGGTGATCTTAATTCTGAGAATTGACTCTGAAACATCCCAGTTTGCCACAATTTCTAGCAGACGAGAACATTTACATGATGAGATAAATTGGATAACTAGAAGAGCTGGGTTAGATCCCAGCATTTAGCATGGACGAACTTCGTATTAGATTCGCTGGTAGTGATTGGTGATGGCCATAAATATTTTGGAATAGACTTCAGCTAGCTCGCATCTTGGTAATAAGTATTATACGAAATCCTCCCAAGGGTATTCATAAAACAATTTTATAACAGAATAAACAAATATTTTAACCATTTTTAAAATGAAGTCGCGAAAAGATACAGAGAGTGACTATTCTAAATGCACGTAGAACGTCGAGGCAAGTATAGAGTTCCATAGGATATTATACAGGATAAAAGTGGAAAAAGTCCATTCCGCGTCCAGTCAACCAACACCCGGATACACTAAACACCTTAAAGCTGACTTAAAACTGAATACACAGTATTTCGAGAGAGCTCAAATATTTATAGGAAGATGTACATATTGCAGGACTTCCAGCAGCTATGTACCTAATGAACAAACTATAAAGGGTTAAATTTCAGTTAACGAAGGTTTTTTCTTCCCACCATCAATAGTATGTCTATTGTCAAGGTAGCTACTTATAAAAAATTATAAAGCCTCAGACTTTAAAAATTTACATCAAATCTAGCTACTCTGGCAATACTGTCAATCCATTCAAGGACTCTACCAGACTGAGTACAATTCTGTCAGCGAAATATTTGATTCCATCCTTTCTAAAAGGTTGGATGGGACTTGAACAGAGTCTACCTTTTGAATGAACATTCACTCCCATGTTGCAAAGATAGTTGTATGGAATCACCCAGTATTCAGGTCGCACAAGCTAAGACAACAGTGACGACTTTCACTGACGACACCACACCTAAACTGAGTTTCAGAAGTGACAAGGAGGGAAATGTTCCCAGAATTACTTGGATTTGAAGAGAGTTTCCAGAAATCCAAATACTTACAACTCCCTATGTAAACTAGCATCCTAGACTCTAGCATCCTACAAGCTAGTAGAATAATGCAAAGAGAAATTCGCATCGATAGGTCGTTGCACCAAGAGCAGGAACAAGCCTAAATAACTATGTACGGTTTAGCTCTTGATAAACCACTTGCAGAAGAGGCTTACGTTCCTTTATCATTGAAGCTGTCAAGGGACGAATCCACTTAATTTATAGCAAAAGACAACTGCGGAATCCTGAGCTTCGTACTAAAGGAAGCAACAATCGTCGTATAAAACCCAAGACTGTACCAGTACACCAAAGGAGGCAACGGTCTCTCCAAACATCAGCATGGCTTCAGGAAAATATGAAGCACCACTCATGCCATTCAAGCAGCAGGAATATCTGGATGCAGGTCGAAAGGAGGAATAGAAATATAATAATAAGAGCGTTACAAAATATGCGAGTGCCAAACTACTTCTTGCGAATAATAGGATACTCTATTGAAGAACGAATCCTCTGCTATGACACAGACGAAGGGCCAAATAAATGTAAAGTAATAGGAGGAATTCCACCAGGGTCTGTCCTGGTTCCAGTCTTGTGGAATATAATATACGAGTTGTGGACATAATCGGACATGCCGATGACCTTGCAGTAGTAGTCGTCGTCAAAACCATAGAGTAATGCTTGAAAACAAATGA
The DNA here is from genome assembly GCA_905220385.1 of Xylota sylvarum. Classification (NCBI taxonomy): domain Eukaryota; kingdom Metazoa; phylum Arthropoda; class Insecta; order Diptera; family Syrphidae; genus Xylota; species Xylota sylvarum. The sequence goes on along the minus strand of LR999958.1, from coordinate 61,353,939 downwards.
CTATCGGGCTCGAGGCCTAAATATCGGCATCAACATTCAACGACGCAAACCCAGAGAATATGGCCATCTAATGAAGTAAGATGGAAGAATCAGCAGAACGCGTTTTATATCACTTTTGTTGTTTAATCAGAACACGTCATTGTTATTTATCAGCTAAGTCCCTTGATCCAGAGGATATGTATCTGCCAGCTCAAACAAAGACATACTTAGATACACATACACCCTTTTGACAATCGAAATGAAACCTCGGATAGGGAAAATTGACTAGTTTCTTGAAAGCCACGAAATGAATTAAAATTATAGTTCATGATGCAGCTCAGTAAAATAAACTTTTCGTTTCACGCGTAAACTGATTGAAAAGTTTGGTCCAACAGGGGACATCTCCGGTTGATTACGTATTAATTTGGGCACCCCTATAAGTCTCCGAATCTCCAAGAGTGATTATGATTTGCTTTGCATATACCGTAGGATGTTTCGCGAAAGGTAAAATTGTGAATGCACACTTTTATTTAGTTGTTTGCTGGGACTCGAACCAGAAACCTTTTAAAATAATGCTTCTTGCCTTTAAATGTTTAAGTACAGTATGTGCTCATATATGAAAAAATATGTCGTTCATATGAGTAACAATACTACTGTTGCAGGATCTACCTCAATTTTCAAAATTCCCAATGATCCTAATGTTTTTAGATAGTCCGAAAAACTCGACCGCCGACCCACCGATTTTCATTTTTCGGTTCAGCAGTTGTGTTGATCGACCTCCGACCGATTTGAGATTAAACGCTGTGAAAACTAGTAAAGAAGTTACTTCTGCAAAGGTACCCGTCCTAAATCACATTTTATCGAGGTTCGTTTCGTACCTTCCCATTGGAGCTTAGCAAAACTCCTACTACTTGTTTTGATACCTGGCATAATAGATAATAACCGGATTTTGGAAGACAAATAGCCCTATAATCCTGTCGAACCAAAAACCTCACTAAACGATAACTTTTGCATCTGTTTCCTATGAATCTCACAAGGATTTTCCAAACCCCAGATACATTCATTACGTTTAGATTTACGAATCCTTCAAGATGAAAGGTACTCGTCACTAAAGAACACGATGCAAAGGATGATGAACGTTCCATATTGATTGATGGCAACTGTAACAATAATATAACATCTGTCAAAAAAAGCTGGACTGCCAGCAATAAAACAACAAATGGCGGAATACTTATGTAAGTCCGGCGTTCAACAGTAGTCCGACGCAGAAACCAGTGGATATGTAAAAATATAAAATCGCCCAAATTTGGTGCAGAAAAAACTTTGAAGTTTTTCAGTAATCAATGTAGGTACTCGAGATTGAGATTTAAGTGCGGGTTTTGATCCGAATGGCATCATTGAATGGTGCTTTTCGAAAATGCTTTTACGACCTCTGTGGACACGCAAGGGTATTAGCTCTAAATGCAGCTATATATTAAATAATAGAGTATCTAAGTTCACTAAAAGTTCGATGATCGCACTATTTCCTATAAAAATGCGAGGTCAAGTGACATCCAAGATTTTTTGAGTAGTATTTACCAATAAATCCATAATCAGCATTTGAAATGCTGCCATAGATGTCATCGAACCACTCCAAAACTTATCGAAAATTTTGACTTTTGGATAGATAGTTGTGGTCGAAGACGTGATGATTATTTGAACGATTACGTGTTCCATGTGGGTATGACTCACATAAAGCCTTTCACCTACATACTACATATAATGAAGGTCCCCGCTGATCGCTTATAAATAAGTTAATAACCTCATGTGCAAAGTTATTTATGTAAATTGTTTATATGTACATATGGTCATAGCATTGATTTTACGAAATAATTATTCGCAACATCATGGAGCATGCAACCAGTAAAATAAATTAATTAATTTTGGGTGGTGTATCTGTGAAGTCATAAACTAAAGTTCTCCTTCAAAGAATTGTTCCTGTGTATTTGACTTCAAAGAAAATTTAATTTAATCTTGATTGCAAGCAATACAATTAGTTTCACTAGAATAATTACCCTGCCCACATCGTAAATCCTAGCAGAAGATTCGCTGTCTGCAAGTGAGACTATAAATTACGTGATGTATACAACCGGAATAACCAAGTTCAAAGTTTAAAATCATTTGTTTAGGTTTCTTTTAATATCCATGAGTACGAGTATGTGTACGAATGCATGTGGCGTAGCCAAGTACCGAATCGAACAAATTGTATCTATCCACAGCGATCGTCTGGGTCGAATTTATCTGATGACTCATGTTTATTTTGATCAGGGTTCCGATACACTTCACGAGTCTACTACTACCCGCAGTGCGATCCAACTATGAAGAAGTTCACTCATGTTTCTGCGATAGTGAGCAACGGCACATTGTATCCAATGTGTTGTATTTGTATACATCGACCGATCGTCTGGCCAATTTAAATGGCACACCCATGCGGGCAGGCCCCGCATTGATCGTATACCACGCGCAACATAATAAAATCAAATACTACCTATGGCTATAGCATAATCACTTTCAAACGGCCTTCAAACCGCAAGCATAAACACACACATGTATAACACTATCTATACATTAATCTGTAAACAACAGAGTGAAAGAGCACAAATACACAAAATGTCAAAGTATGGTCTACGATCACAAAATTTTGCCTGATCAGGCTAAATTTAATTCTGGTTATTCCTTAGTTATTTACTTCAGGTTTTCGTTGTTGTTGCTGCTGAATCTAAAGTTGCTGTGCGAGTTTCTTGACCATACCGATGTAAGTACTATAGATGGGCATGAAACTTGCTATTGCCAATTCCACGTCACTTCGATCACCCGCCTTGGAATACAATACAAAGCAAAACATCTGTGTGTGAGATCGTTAATGGTCGGAAAAACCAAACGAGAATAAACAACAGATTCAAGTGCTGTGCTCATAAATTCTTTGTATCGTTCTTTTAGTCTTTGAGAAGTTCGCTCTACTTGAGATAGTATCTCGGAAGAGCAGAGATCAGCACAAATGTGCCTCCTCCGCAGACAAACGTTTCGAGTGTTGCCAGCGTAAAATGATTTTAATACTAACATAAGCACTATTTGGGATTGAAGTTGGTGGGTTAGACTATTCGAGCGGGACTTAAGTTTGTGATCCCAAAAGACTATAAACAAATTTTTTACGGTTGTAAAGTGGGTACACAATAAGCGTATCCTGGAAATCTACCTGGATACAATTCTGTTAAAACTCCTCCTTAACTCAGAACCAAACTGATAGTTGACTAGTATCCTTACCAGATGTTTCTAACTGACGTGCCAGGTCATGACAACCTCCTGCAACACGGAGTAGGTGAGACATTGGTATTGGGGGATAGGGCCAATTTTGATAAATAGAACTTTGATTGCCGATTCGGACTCTGAGCAGAGGACGCCGCCGCATGTTGTCATTCTACCTCAACTGGTATGGTGCAATGGTATGGTAGCTCAAACGTCTATGGTCAGCCATACACGGATGATATCAAGTCGAAGACATCTAAGGTAGTCTCAGTTTTCGAGCGGTGTAAGTGTACTTTTGCCAAGACATGGGGTTTATCACTGGAAAAGGTCCTCTGAATTTACACGGATACGACAAGACCTTTTCTAGCTTTTGCGTTGGTTGTTTGGTGGAGGGGCTTCCGCGTAAGTATGTGACTTTCTTCTGCACGAAACTCTAAAGAACTGCCTGTCTTGCCTGCACGGGAGCTTTCCTGAATACGCCCGGCTCTGCTCTATATACTCTGCTTGATTTATCTCACATTGATACTTTTATCATAGTCTGTACTATCACAGGAATTAAGCGTCCGGCTTTTCTTGGAGAGACACTAGACTTCACTATTCGCAAAGCAAGCATTTCTCTGTTTTTCAAGCGGAGATCTATGCTATCTTAATGGTTACCGACAATATTGTACCAAATAGGTGAAGGAGGTCAGAGTATCTGCATCTGTTCTGATAGTCAGACTACGCTTAAGGCCTTAGTACGAAACCTGTTCCAAAACAGTTTAAGAATTCAAGAACTCTTTGAATTTGGTAGGAAGGCTAAAATCTTTGACTCTTGTTTGGATCCCAGGTCACACTGAGATTGCAGGAATTTATACATATCTTCTTGATATGGAAGGCGCTTCTTATGAACACAATTGTGTGTAGCGCTCTTCAGGATGTAGGCAAACTAAATGAAAAGACTGTAGACAACTTATTTCTTTGTCTTTGGAAAAGTTATAGTTTCTGTCTCTTCGAAATCTGACTTCGTATGGTAAACCCCATGTCATGCCGTCTTTTCTTAGAATTATTTCACACAAACTGATAAGCTCATTACTCTACATACTTCTGAGGATTGATTAATAAATAAGTCAAATGCTCAAATCAACAATCTGTTGAAAAAACCCCGCAATCAGAAAATTCCCAAACGCAGGATCCCAGATTTTATACAGCACGACTTCTTTTAGACAATAGTCTAGGTGATTTACAATTTATAAGTAGGTACATATGTAGCTTCAAACTCATTTGATAAGAAAAGTCTTACAGTTTATCACTAGAATACAAATACAAATAATTAAAGGAACAGACAAATTCATTTGTTCATGGTTGTGGCTTACAGGGTGTTCTATACTTCAACGTCCGTCTACCAAGTGATGTATCTTTAGGTCGAGACAAAAAAAAATAAAAATCACTTCTGTTCAAAGAAAATTAATGCAAAAATTATAATCTGTAAATGGTTTCCAGCTGCAGTAGTTCAAAAGTTCAAGCATCAAGCAGGCATTTTGAAATAGTCAGGGGATTCTAGTTACTTCCAACAGTTCCCAATTAGGCATAGCTTTGAGAAATTGATAGACTAATAAGAGTGCCCACCGAGGAAGTAATCCGCCCAAAAAGTTGAACAAGGCCGCCAACTCTCATGGGTTACCAGAGGATTTTCAAATGCTGAAATAATGTTTTGGAAAGGTGCATGTTCCAAATCATCAACTAAGTATGGCTAAATGATAGTCACTATCACTGGAATATTTGCACCATCGAGCAAATGTTTGCTCCTCGCGGCATGGTATTTTTTGCTAAGAATATTGCCTATTGAATATTGCCAGATTTTGGATAGCGTTCCGAATCCGAGCGCACCTTGTGCCTTCTCGATTTTGTTGGACTCAACCAGTTCGCTGCTACCGTGTTTAGTCGAGACCACACTTGTTTGATATAGAAAGTTGTCTACTTTCTCGACTTGTGAAGTTGAGCACGGGTGGTAAAACTGTATTAGTTGTGTTTATTTTAAGTCCCACTTTGTTTGCCTCAGCTTCTAGATTTCGGGCCATCAGATGAAGGTCCATTATCTGTTTAAGGTAAGATGTCATAGTCCCTTACTTCTCGTCAATGATGCGAAATACATCGTTGATGACCACCAAGAACAAAAGCGGTGACAGCATGAACTTCTGTACACACTCCTCTTTGGACTTCGAAATCCTTCGACCATTGTGTAAGTAGTGACACTTACTATCCTCGTATGTAGCCTTTATAATAGTTATGCGTTTTTCTGGGATGCCACTCTTAGGAAATTTGGTCTAAAAAATTCAAAGCAAAGTGCATAGGACCAATAAGGTTGACTTTAGACGGACCGGGAAGCCGTTAAGGCGTAACACTGAATGCTCTTCCTGAATCTTGTCCTATATCTGATCCTCAATATCAAGACACTAAAAGGCAGTTATGATAGTGTTAGGTTAGGTTAGATTAGGTTCAATTGGCAGACTGCAACAAATGCAGTACCCTTAAGCCAGAATAGGCTCATTGTGATAACACAGGATCTTGTGTCCTCAACCTTCCCGTTGAACTTATTATAAAGCGCTGGAGGCGGCTAAAGCTTATGTTAGCTAGTTCGGCAAAGTTGTCGAAGAAGTAATATCCTAGATATAATTTTCTACGAGTTGAGAGAGCTTGGCAGCAGCATAGCGGGTGAATAATAGTATCTTACTCTACCTCATCTATGTAGCTTTTTGCAAAAATCGTTTGCCGTAAGATCTAGCCGGAGAGCATGCCTCCCAATGACGATGTGTTCCATAATGAGACCTACTATTGTGCTGATGAAGCAGCTCTTATTAGACTATTGGAGTGCTTGGTATCCAGTTTGGGCCATATCTGTTTCGTGATAGAACACATTATGCTTAATTAAGAGTTCACAGGTAGCGAGAGGCATCGAATCGAAAAAGTTATGCCATGCCTGGCGAGTTCGTCGTCAATTCAATTTCCAGGAATGTCCCTCTGGCACCCAAATGAGGTGATTTTTGAATTGTTATGTCATCTCGTTAAGAGTTAAGCGGCAATTAAGGGCAGCTTTGGAATTGAAAGTGACTGAATCCAGGGATTTAATTGCGGCTTGACTATCGGTAAAAATTGTGATATCCCTCTTGGATATTGCATTGTACCTTAGCCACAACAACACCTCCTTGTTCATCATAATTTCCGTCTAGAACACGCTACAGTGATTGCGTAGGTGGAAGGAGATCTTGCAATTTAGATCTTGGGAGAAAACACCCCCCTTAACACCTGTTTCTGTCTTGGACCCGGCTGTATAGAGCCAAACGGATCCACTGCGCGACCCTATATCACCCTCCCAGTCAGTCCTGGAGGGTATATATGTATGTATGTAGGTACGTAGGTTTCGAATGTTTTGTTGAAAAATAGTCGTGGGAGGGATATCAGTGTCTTTTGGAATTAATTCATTTATTTTAGAAGTGGCCAGTTCGCAGACTGGTACTCGTATTTGCAGTAGATATCAAGCGAAAGCATGTGGAACAGTATGTCCATAGCCGCAGTCGGAGTGGTCCCCAGGGCTCCATTAATGCAGACGCATGCCGTTCTTTGCACACAACTACGGACGTTGTAGTTGATGGTTTTATCCAGTGCAGTCCACCAGACGATCACGCGTAAGTATGGGCCTGAAAACAGATATATTATGTAATTTGAGGCCGAAGTCCCTACTTACTTCCAAGAGCTTTCTTACAACAGTACACGGTCGTGCTGGTTTTCTTAACTCGATCCATTATGTTGGGTTGCCACCTTAATTTGCTGTCTAGGATTAGGCCTAAGTACTTGGCTGTATTTGTGAGCTCCAGGGGAGAAAGTTGGAAATTTTATACTTCCATATTAAGGGGACCAGTTCTGTTTTCTGATAATTGACCCCCAGAACGCATCTAGGTACTACGCGATGGTGATTGGAACTCACTTGCATCCAGGAGCCTTATTATACGTACTTAGTGGGACTAACGCCCAAGATACATATATCCCATCAACTTATTCTGAAGTTGACGGAATCTAGCGTTTTGAGTTATTGAGGCGAAGAAACAACTGGAACAAACTGAGTTTTAAGCAATCAATAGATTCCCAAACAATAGCTACCAAAAGCCCTTAATTAAGATTATATGGCTTCACACTTAATGTCGCAAAAAATCAGTCTCTATCCTTCTTGAAAAATATTATTCCAAATCGCAATTATTGTGATAATCCTCAAATTCTTAAATTGATACCTCAATCTGAATGCTACACTGACTATTCAAAAAATGTCAAATGGAGTAGGAGTAGGAATACTCGGCCCTGGCCCAAAAATTCTGCGCCATTAGTGCACTCTACTTCTATGAATCTTCGAAGTAGATTTCCTGCTATCGAGCTCTGTACCAGAGAGTGTATCTGAAAATAACTCCGAAATTCACATGTCAGCTCAAACAATCTCAAGCTTCATAAATGAACTTGATTTCGGCTATGAGGCAAAACCACTCAATATCTTTAAGGGGATAGCACAAAAGATATCTATGAGGTCGTAATGCTTCTTGAAGCTACTTCAAAGCCCATCATATCTTAAAGAAGAAGAAGAAAAACAATATACAAAGTAACCAACATTTTAAACAAGATTGTGTAAGAGGTGGCGCCCCAGGTACACAGGTTAAGAGCCCCTGCACGAGACAAAACAATCAACATCATGATTACCTCCAGACATTCATGTCATATTATAATTTCTAAGAATTATATCTTGTACAAAGAGATAATACTATGCACACTATTTACACAGCAGCGCAACACTATCTCATATAAACAGAGGAAAAAGAAAAAAAATATTAAAAACCTGCTAAACAGCAGCTGAAGCATCAACAGCACCAACAGCAGCCGCTGGCATGCTAAACGAACAACAACAAACTTTAGAGCCTCATACGCTGCTGGCTGACTTGAATGGCTCACTGGCTGGCTGGCTGGCTGGCTGGCAGACAAACAGACAGCTATTGAGTATTTCAGAAAAAGTTTGCCAACTCAGTAGTATTCGAGAGATACATGACGTTGAACGATGTTTCGCGCTGCTTGATCCAATCGCTGCAGTAGTTTTACGATCTTTAACACCAGATACGGATAGACCGACCTACCAATTCCAATCCAGTGTTTACTTTCGTAACACACAACGAGTTACCGGTCCATCGTGTCGCCGATAAAAACCCACCCGCAATAGCTTATGTTTTCGCACTATTTCAACTTCAAGTGCTGGCTTTTAATTTGTATCTTCAATTAGCTTTGCCTTTCTTTTCCATATAACAAAAAAAAAGCGCCTTCTAGCGCGTGTGCATTATTAGTCGGTTGTTAAGTAAATATAATACTCTCTGTATTCGTTTTGCTATAGTGTAAATCGTGAAGAAAAGTGAAGAAGTATCCAAAGTTTGTTTATTCGGATTAAGACTACTGGTGCTGCTTGCTGCTGTCTGTTTATTTCAGGTAAATTACACAAAACCAAAAAAAAAAAAGTATCTCGTTGTTACTATGGTAGCACATTCCTCATGCCAGCATGTCTTTGAACTTTTCGCATTGGAAAACCCAGCACGACAGAGAATAAAGAATCGTGAACAATGAAGCGAACACAGAAAATCAATTCATAACTCTGTATATAGATACATAATGTATGATACATATGTACATATGTATGTACATATGGTGGAAGGAAGGCGCGAAAATTGTGTAGGAACCAATTATTTCACATATGCAAATGAAGTCAGAATCGTGCGGCTAAAAATATCTGAAATTACTTTGTGGAAGCCGAAGACTGAAATGTTCTTTGGTTATATATTCGCGGGCCGAGCGCAGTAAATACATAATGTATCTGCGGGACGACCGTGAGGCGCAATTGTGTTCTCTCATTATCTCGTTGAAATGTATCTATGAAGTTTTTTTTTTTGTTTCTCGCTTTTATTAAATAACTATAATTAACTTAAAATATTTTCTAACTCTTTATTGACCTACCCCACGAGAATGAGTGTGCATGTGTGGGCCAAAACTATTCGCTTTCTGAGGGGGCGTAGATAATTACTGTTTTATGGTTGGGAAAATAAATTCAAAAATTCCACAGAGTATCGAGAGAGTGAAACCGCACGCCTTTGTGTTAATTGCTAATCTCTTGCTAATTGATTTTAAGGCTAAAGTTGCAACAATTTCGACCCCGGGTCCGAAGGATGTGAAACTTTTTTTTAAAGAGGGTTCAAATGAAGTCTTTTCAAGTTTTTCGATTTTGTTTTATTTTGTGGAGATGATTGCCCCTGATGGTAATCATTTTTGACACGAGCGAGTAATTGATGAGTATCATACTTTGTCGGACAGTGACTCAATGACCTAGTTTCAATATTTGAGATGAAAGTCAAAATATGTAAATATTGGACAACGTGTTGGGAGTAAACATTACCTCGAGGTAGTTTTTGATTTGTTTATTGATTAAGCGGATGCGTTGAGATTTTCAGTATGACTTTTCAAAAACTGACTTGAATTAGGTTTGTGCATGTAAGTATGAATATTGAATTTTGTTTATATAATGTAGTTACGACTATCCTAAATAATGTCAAGACACAACGCGAGTGGTTTACCCTTAAGGGTATACACTTCCTTATGACATACGAGTAAGTCGGAAGTGAGGTGAGAAGATAGATTTTTATGGTTCATGGATTTGAGACTTAGGTGTAGTTCGGTTGCATACCGTACTTCACGGTTTGTGCCCAGACTAAATGGTAGAATTTTTTATTCAGCTCTTAGTTCGTGGATGAGTTTTTGTATTGAGTTAGGTGGGGTCATTAATGCGCTTCTAATCAGCCTTGCCGCTATGCGACTTTTGTCTCACTTTGACCCCATTTTAACGTAAAGAGACTATGACCCGACTTTAAAAAAAACATCTCTTTTTGACCCTTTTTAAGTTCTATTGAGATTTTTTGAGATTTTTTCGTAAAATGCTGCATACACACTCACTCACTCGTAATATGTACATACCTATACTTGCATGGGGACTCGTAGGCTAAGGTGGAAATATATGTATTTGAATGACGTTTAGGTTTTTTAGTCCTACGAGAGCAATCTCCTTAGACATGCTTGATTTTTTGAACAATTTTGAAGACAATGAGGGAGTATGTATGAATTTTGGTACCATAATTTCGACGAAACGCATTATTTGCTTGGTCCTAAAATATTTATAGAGCGAGTAGTAAAGGAAGACCATTTAGATAAGGATCTAGCCGGCTGGAGAGCATCCTTCTTTCGAGCACATCTATTCACATTCTATGTATATATTTCAGCTCGAAATATGCGCTAAATGCGCTTAAATTCTGGAATTATTGTAGAATGAGCTTGTCTTCTGCTACCACGCGTAAAGAAAACAGGAATGAGTATCAAGTTTCAACAGTTTTCATAGACTAGGATGCTATGGTATCATAGAGCTGCAAGAACCTGTCGTACGCTGTATCCTGTATTTTGTAAGAAATAAATGGCAGATAATTATAAAGGGTCAATCATATATGTACATACATAAATGTATGACCACATGTACCATATAGCTATGCCATGCAAGCTACAGATAGTCAGCACAGCAGGAAAACCTTGGAGTCTAATCCAAACTGCGATACTGGAACTCCTCTGAAAATGGTTCTTGAAACTGGATTAGGCAGAGTTTGAAGTGAAGTATTTTTGGATAAGATAGAGTAGATACAAAAATCTTAAGTCAAAGATTAAAATCTTTAATCAAAGAAACTACTGGGGCCAAGCAGTTAATGTGGTTGGAGAAGAGTGTGTTTGTTCGTAGATTTGCGAGTAAGTGTGTTTACCGGGTAAATGGCCAGCGGGAAATATATGTAGCTTTTATGACAAAGTTCAAATGTCCTTGATTTTTGCAATATTTATTTTATTCCAATTTTTTCTTGCCCCTCGACCCTTTTATTAACACTTTCTGAAATTTTTCAGCGGCAAACATGCATCTAATATACGGATACCTGTTAGTACCGGGTCAAACCCGAACATTTGTTAAAGCTTAGTACAAGCACAAACTTAAATTTTAAACTTAAAACTAACAAAGTTCCTTAAGAGTATAATTATGAGCTAAGTATGGGAGCAATGGGGCGAAAGATGTAAGCGGGCAAAAATAAAAGGTAAAAGTAGCAATGGGGCGAAAGATGTAAGCAGACAAAAATAAAAGGTAAAAGTCATAGAGAAGGTGAATGTTATTAACTTCACGTAGCATTCAAAATATTTAGTCCTGGTACCTGTAATTTGTTCGGTGGGCATTGACTCGAAAAGAGGTATAGATCTGAGGTTACGCGGATTAGTGTTAAGAGAGATAAGCTAAAGTTGAGAGGGGCTATTAATGTTACAAACTAAAAGTTGATGAACAGAAAGTATGTCGGCAACTTTACGGTGAACAGAGAGAGCCTGTCGATCTGAGTATGGGGGTAAGTTTAGGGTATCAGTCCAGGGAAGTCCCCTTAAATCGAATCGAATAAACCTGCGGCGGCGTACAGCTTCTACCCGAAGAATGTGGGTGGTATAATAAGGTGACCAAACTTGATCGGTATATTCAAGGAGAGGTCGAACAAAGATTATACAAAGGGATTGAGTGACTTAAGGATTAGAGAATTCCTTAAACCAGTGCTTGATAAAAGCGGGAGAAGAGTTGGCTCTCGTTATAATGTTATCCACATATGTATATGTGAACGCAAACTGAGTTTTCTGTTACAGATAATACTTAGGTCGCGTATTCTAGTTACTAAGGGAACCGGTTCATTGAAAATCAGATAACTTGACAATTACTGACATTGAGCTCTAGGAAATTGCTAGGCTCCAAGTAGAATATCTACCCAAGTCCTGCAGTAGAATACAGTCAGAGGGGGATCTATGCCTGAAGATCTACAGTTCCTCTGCGTAAACAGATACATGTGAATGTACAACGATACGATCAACATTAAGAATTGTCAAGATAAATAATAAGGGACCAAGATGGATGCCTTGAGGTACTCCAGTGGAACCTCTTGTTGGAAAGGAAATCATGAAGCTAAGCAGAGCATTGTAAAGTCGTCTTCTAAACAGGACTTAATCTATGTAATCTACGAGATTTTGTCTAAGCGATCACATCGACTTCATTTCCACAATCTAGTGCACGCAAAGTACTCGACACGAATTCGGTTAAGTTGGTCGTTGTGGAACAACTTTTAAGAAACTCATGTTAAGTTTCCCTTAACAAAGTTTGTTCATCAAGGTTCTATTTGGAAGGCCTTGTTCAGGAGAGGGATCTCAGAAAATCTTTTAGATATTTTCAAAGGTACATACGAGGGTAGTAAGTGTCGTGACTTATACAATGATTGTAGAATTTTGAAGTTCAAAGTGGGGTACGTCAGGGTGCATACTGTCGCCGCAGTTTTTCTTGGTAGTCATGAGCAATGTACTCCATGCTGCATTGACGAAGAGTAACCATGGAATTCGATAGACTATAACTCACCTCAAACACCTCGACTACATACGTTGACGTTGTTTGCCTACTTTCACATCGAATAATGGACCTTCATATACTGTCCCAAATTCTAGAAGCTGAGGGAAACAAAGTGGGGCTTAATGTGGGGCTTGGTAGTCGAGAAGTAAGACAATTTTCTATGTCTAGTAGGCGGTGCCACCGATCTGGGTGTGTGCAGCAAAATTGGGGATTGAAAAGCTATATTTGGAATGCTATTCAAAGTCTAGAAAAGCAATGTTATTAGCACAAGAACCAAGCTGCGACAGTTCTACTCCAACGCAGAATCGATAATGCTACGAGTATATGGAAAGCTGTAGACCTTCGTAGATAGATCTTTAAGAATCATCTTGAGGATTTTTTGGCTCAATCAAGAACTTAATCAGAGAGCTGAACAAGAACCTGAAGTTATTACTAAACGAATTTATTATACCAAGGAGAAAGGGGCAGACCATATGGCGCGAAGATAATTATATTGCTTCGCTTTTCTTAGTGGTCACGACTAAATCTCCAGAATCTGACCCAGGATCTAAAGTCAGTCAAAAGTTGGTTAAATTTCCGGGTTTAGAAATCGCTGATGGTAATAAAACAAACTTATATTGGCTACAGTATATGACTTTGCTGAAGTTTATAGCACATTTGCAAACGAGACGACTAAATAAATCAAACTTTAGCCGAGTGGGTGCTGAGATATGAAGTTATTTTTGAAGTGCAACTTCGTCTGCATACACATCGAAAGAAAATTACATCATTTGACCAGACAGGTTTTAAATGAATGAGTTCTAAAATAACACTTTCTGAGTTTTATATGCCCATAAAGATTTCATATCACTTCAACAGATAGTGTCGTCACGCAATACAGTCCCAAAGGTAATAAAAAAAAAATAGTTTTATGAAGTTCGTTCTTTGATACGTCTTGTATCTACATATTCGAGTATACACATGTGTACACAATTTCATTTGACTTACACTCTAGGGAAAGATATTTTGTAATTTGAAAGTGACTGCCACGTGAAACCAGAACCTAATAAAGTACCTATAACTTTTGGGTAAAGTATTAGTAAGTGTAACTATTTGATTCTAAATCGCTGCCGAAATATAGGACAGTTCTATAATTACTTGCATTGCCCTTGCCAACTCACAACACCTCTTCTCAGTTTTTTGGACAGCCTTAATTAGGACAGTCTCAGTCTTAATACTGACATGAAATACCCCTGACCGAGTTTGGAAACCCTCAGTTGGTATGAATTGGCATTGTCGATTAGCTTAAATATTCTTGAAAAGACTCAGCAAGTTGCGATCCTTGATGTGAAGGACGCGTCAAGAACTTTTATAATGGTGACACAGAAAACCATATTATATTAAGTTTGAATGGATATTTGAATAAGCAGTAGTCTTCGTAACACTACATTCATCGTGTATCTTCTCCAGGAGCCTTATCACCATAACGATACAATGGTTGCTATGTTGTCAACGATTGTTATATTATCAGCAAATCCAATTATTTTTCATGAGCTCTGTATTTTGAATACAAGAACGTCATCGTGCATTAGATTCAAAAGTAGCGAACCTAATTCGGAACCTTGGGGCATGCCATCTGTGACGTTTTACTGACTAGACTAGTTACATCGTTGTTGTCGCACAGCAATAGTGCGTCATACTATTCTGCAGGTAGGCCCGTATGATTTTTGGCAGTGAGTGCTCGCATAGTGTTTCTCAGGTTAGGGGTTTTGAGTGCATATCTGATGGCGTTGATTGTGGAATGTGTCTCTCGGAATCTACGATCTGCATGGCTTTTTTGCAGTCTTCAGTCTGTGGTATATAAATTATTCTAGTATTTCAGGATGAATAGGAATCCTTGGAGGTTTCTTAACTTGAGGTTTCTAAGCTTTTCTTTCAACAAGATGTGCGAATCAGCGACTAATAGATCCCGAGTGTGAATGAGCAAGAAGAGAACATTGGCCCAAATAGAACAAGTTACCGTCTTAGGTTTGTAGAGATTGACATCAAGAATCCCCAAAGGCGATATTCTGGTAGAAAGTAATTTCGAAATCATTAACTATCGGTAGTCGAATCAGAACCTAGGTGAATGACATACATACATATGTATGTACATACGTCTTGTAAGCATATAACATCGCATTCATGATTAGCGCCACATACTGTTCTGCGAAATACTCTTCCAAGTACAGCAGTGAAGCTTACGGTCCCGTAGATGCAAACAATGGAAAAGATGACTCGGATAACTTTTGCATCCCAAATTTAACTCGTAATGACTTGTGATCTTCTATACAAAGCAAAATGCTATGATTTCCTAACACCGCTTGAATAACAAAGATTTCAATTCATGCAAAATAAAAATAAACATGCCAGATACTATAGTTCGATAATGGCACGACTTGACATTTCAACGAAAACTGATAGACTTCACTGATTGCAGTCTTGTACGTAAATTATTAATACAGACGTACTGTCAAAACAGAGATATTCCCACTTTCCATCTTCAATTGATGCCTTGCTTATCATTCATTTTAATTAAAAACACTGGCAACAGGGTTTTCCCATATACACGTCCTAAAGTCGTAGGTCGTTTACTGATTAAAATAGCAAACACGAGTATCGTTTGTCTTAAGGCACGACAGCTATAGCTCATTTCTTCCAGTACAAATTCTCCAATCAATTAGATTCTCTTAAAGTGCATAGACAACCGGACGACCACGCTTCAAAGAATCGCTAATTATTTTGATCTTTATTTGCAACCCAAAAAAAAAAAACAACGCAGTTCAACAAACTTTCGCGCAGCCTCTTTATTTGTTTAAATTGAAACCGAAACACCCCTTTCCTCTTGCACATGTGAAATGTATCTGTGTACCCAGAATAAGTCAGACTGACGTAATACCATGTCTGGGTCTTCGATCAAATCGATCTTGAAAAAAATACAGACACATGAACACTGCAATATTAATTTTAATGGCACAGAGACAAGCTCTCTTTCAGGTTCCAATTAATTCTGTCAGCTCAATCATGCGTTTATGACTTCATTGGGTTTCCAGCTCGAGTGAGCACACATATCCAATGGACGACTCCATTTGGTGCGGGCGTATGCAATGGAATTCACTATAACCACCCAGACACCCGACACTGCTTCCATCAATAAATTACAATTATTGATGCGGATTGCTGTCGTACGTTCCTATTGTGGGGAATCTCGATGGGAGTGATAAATAAAAGCGCTGCCTTAGGTTGTATAATTACTTTGAGGTGCGACACGAACATGTCAGACGAATCCATTACTAATTGACATTAAGCGACTTAGGATTGAGCTGGTTTTTGATTAATCGCTAACGTCGTACTATGTATCTGTAGTTGAAGTTGACTCGTTCGATCTCCGAACTTAGCCCAGAGAAAAAAAAAAACTTAAATTACGGCAGTGGAAGTAATAATTTTTTATGTCAAATTGACAACCATCATTTCGAAAGGCAAGCGAAATTACTTTCCGCCAAACGATCATCTGGGGTAATCGTGTATGTATCTATGCATGTCATTCGGTGTATCTTACGTGGTAACCCCCTTCCCAAATATTCTTGTGTCTTTAAGTTGAAAATTTTCATAAAGACAGCTCTCGGTAGCAGCAGATTTTTGAGGTAAACGACGACATTTTATGACTACATAAAGAACGAATATATACAAGTATTTCGCCATGATGTTAGCAAAAGTATCTAATGGAATCACATTATCAAGGTGCTAACAAAACGAAGGTGTAGTGACGACTGATACCTTCCGGGTTTACCTAATGCGGTATTTACTGTTAATTTGAGGTAAGCTCTGGAATTATGACACGTTTTTGGCATTTTATTGACTTTATTGTGATGTTTGGTGGGTTTTTGCGTCACATGTCTGCCCAGGGTCTTCGGCGCACGGGGGATTTCATATCTTCTGCGAGATGGTGTATTTTAATTAATATACCCCAATAATAATTGGGATCTTAGCACATTTTATTTAATGCTCAATAAAAAAACGTAAAAATGAAGTATTCACCTCGTTTTTTAAGCAGAGATGCGCACCCACACCCCCGCTTGAATATTGACAACTTCCACAGGCAAAGTGCTATGAAAACGAGCTTAACAGATTTTGGAGGCAGTAAAAATTAACTTTAGCAGATATAATGCTCGGTTATCAGTTTTGCTGGAAAGCAGGCGGAAGATGTCTATAAAAGTGGCTGCTTTATTACTCCAGGGGTTGGTATTATCTTTGGGGTGGGCGGGCTTTGGGTAAAGAGATTTCTTATTATCTTCTAAAGATGATTGTTTTTGAAATATATTTTATAAGTGGCAAATTATTTGTGAGTAATATAATGATTTTTGTGCTGAAAGGGTTTCGTGAGGTAAGATTCTGCGATAATAGATGCAATGTATGTATGTACATGCATCGGATTCCATCGAAATAATGGATTCACTTTTCTCTTTAACTTTAAATTGGAACAGCCATTGGCCGAAGGAAGGTATACTTGGTCACCAATACTATGTATGAAGTTATCGTCCCTTTATATCTCGACAGGAGACTACAATTAGGTGGGCAGAAACCTATTATACTAGTCCGATGCTGTAGATGACAGGAGATTCACTATTAGAATTCCTGGCAGATATAGACTATACTTGTACACTAAGGGTCTATTAGCGGACTTTATGCGATCAATAATAATGTCATTACCAGTATTGTCATTACTCCATCATTACTTACACTGTCAATACTGATGTCATTACTTGCTTTAGTATTAATTGATCGTCCGACGATAGGCAAAGTAGTTTCTCATCTAAAAAGCCTGCATTGATATAGTTTTGGATTTTACATTAAAAAAATTAGGTAGGTATGTATATAGGTGTTTGTAACAGCAAGCCGTGCCGAAACATAATTAGGGCAAATGTGCTGTTTTAATACTACAACTCAAGTGACATATCGTTTATATTCGATATGAGGGAGATGAGTGACGATTATTTAGGCTACCCCATTACATTAAGGAAACTAATGATATCTCCAATGCTAATCGCTGTTAACTCTTCTAGGTTGTTAAAGAAGGGTTTACCTAGTGCGCGCTGTCTGGCGCTGCCTAGAGCTGGAAACTTGCAGAGGAAGTGTAGTTGTGACAACCCTCGATAAGTTGTGACATAATCGATCCATGTTAGGCATTTATATATGTACATGACTTCACAAACGCTTGGAAAGATATCAAAGATATACCTATTCCTACGAATCGAAACGAGCACAGACCGATAGCTATCTTGTCATTTTTATCTAAGATGCTTGAAAAGATTATGAATGGTCAGGTAATTATAAGAATTTTTTAACAAAAATAGCAGGCTATGTCATACTCAATCTGGATTTCGTACTAAGCACGGCTGTACAACGGCTCTGAAAATGTGGTAGAAGGGATCAAATAGCTATTGATAATGATAACATAACTTTCCTCACTCCTTTGGATTTTTCCAAGGCTTTTCGGTGTAAAAACTTGTGTGTCAACCACAATATTTTATGTATAAAACTTGGGAGTCAGTTTCGTTTTCGATTTTCAGTTTATTTAGATAAAAGGTTCTATGCAGTTATTGCGAAAAATTCGGTTTCCAGTTTTTTATAACTGAATAGAGGAGTTCCTCAGGGGTCTATACTGTGTCCATGTCCACGTTTTTGTATGTAAATATATTAATGATCTTCCTTCACTTGCATTAAACTTCTCTATTCACACTTATGCTGATAATATCCAGCATATGATCTCTGCTTGAACCCGACTAAATCAAAATTAAAATACTCTATCTTATTATCTTTAAACTGAGAGGCACATATGAATAAAGCTAAATTGTTAAATAATGCAAGTAATAATGGCTCGAAACCAGGAATTCCGGATTTTCGTCATTCCCGTCCATCATCCATCACTCCAAGTAATGACAATACTATTAACCTTATACGATCATTATTAATGTCATTATTTTGAAGTAATGACATTATTATTGATCGTGTAAGGTCCGCTATTGATTTATAAACACTTTATAAATTTAAATTATATAAGTAAGGGCACAGTGCCTCAGTGGTTAATGTATTGGACTACTGAACAAGATATCAAGGCTCCAATCCCAGATAATACACAAAGTTTTTTTTTTCTATTACGTCTCGTGAACATCTGACCAAGATCTGAGGGTGTAACTGTCCTGAAAAGCGCTATAATAATAAAACAATCAAAATGTATCTTTCGAATAAGCCATTAAAGGTCCCTTCCATACGTGCTAAGAACACAAAACGTATGGTTGTAAGAAGATAGTTCCTAGCTCTTACGCAGGCTATCTGCGGCCGTAAATGGCTACTGTTGAAAATTTTATAGATATATTCAAAGCTATGCAGGAGGATGCATTAAATAAAGTTTCAGGGTGCGCTGTTTTGAATATCTGCATTATTAAGCTTTCTTGCCTTAAAAAGATCTAAAATCTTCCACAATCCATGCCCTCA
Source organism: Xylota sylvarum (assembly GCA_905220385.1). Lineage (NCBI taxonomy): Eukaryota > Metazoa > Arthropoda > Insecta > Diptera > Syrphidae > Xylota > Xylota sylvarum. The sequence continues at coordinate 61,334,654 of LR999958.1, read as the reverse complement.
CCTTTGAGGCAAATTCCATCTGCACCAGCAGCGGAACCAAATTTGATTGATAAAAGAATAGTATCAGTTTCATTTGTGGATTGAATAAGTTCTACCTAAGTACATACATATATACTAAGTACATACATATATATTCATATATGGTTCAGGTCCTTTTTGTGTATGTTTTGTCAAGATCTGGTTTCCTTAGCTTGGCAATGCCAATTTGGGTCAATAGGTGGATCTACTAACTTTCAGGGTAAAATACAAGCTCTTCGGCTTTAGGCTTACTACTGTTAAAAGTATTCAAACATTTTGCAACGATACCGTCTTATATTTTGGCCTTTCAGAAGGGTTGGAGACCAGAAAAGGTGTTGAACCAAATTCGGTTAGATTTTATAGCCTTCGTACGATAGAAAGTTAATGATGGAGATCGTTTATTTACATATCAACATGCAGGGTATATTTCCCACTGTGAGAGAAAATATGTCAAGTGGGAAATACATTGCACACAAGTTGAGTGTATGAGCTAATAACTGGATCGTATACAATGAACTTCATAAACGGTCTGTGATTATACATGTTGTCCGGTGATGACGATGCTATAACCCAAATTGAAATTAAGTCCACTATAACTTATAAGCGTTATTGAATAGACCAGAAAGTGTAGAAAACACCAGAAAGCGACAGTGCAGGGAGACTGCTTAGTCAGGTATGATCGCTGCCTTATTACAGACGTTCATTTGTCTATACATATGTCGTAATGAACAGTCAATCTCTGTTAAATCAGCCACTCACTAACGCTGAGTTGTAGTGCAACCGACTATCTTTGTTACATTCGATTTGCCTGTATCGACAATGATTGTGTTTGTTATAAACACAGTACTTCTGGATGCGGTTTCTATCACACACTAGTTAAAGCTGAAGTTGTCGTTATCATGCTAAAAAGCCCCAACAGACGACACACCCTACCTGTTTTTGCATTTGTGTTTTCATTCAGGCTTCTAGGGTAATTTTAGTTTGAGAAGCTTTTTAACAATAGTAAGTAACTGAAAAATGAAAACAAATAAAATTTGTAGAAAATTGTAGCTCGAACTTGCACTCAGTCGGTACTACTAAACCTTGAACCACAGTTCTTTGCATGTTGTTGTTCTTATTCCAGCGAGGGGTACATTTGGACCCTTTTGGCCAGTTTGCTTTATAAAAACTCCACCTCGGCTTCGGGGTCAACTCAATTGTAGGGTACCTATGCTTTTCAAGAAATCTGTTTGAACGACATATTGTCAAAGGCTTGTTGTTTGATTTGGTGACGACGCATAGGTCAGGGTAGTAGTGCTTACCTATCTGAGGGAGTCAAAAGTACCCGTACCCCCATCTTAACCGTGAAAGCCATGTGGGTTCGCCAGCTCTCTTAATTTTTTCGGCATTGTGATCCTCTTCTTAGTATTGCCAGGGAATAGACTAGACTGTTCAAACCTCCTGCGTAAATGGATAAAATGTATGGTTTAGGTTAGGTTAAGTAGGAGGGATAACTGCATACGCAGCTCGGATGTCAAATGTGTACCTCTGCTGTGAATAAACCTAAATGGAAAAAAAGAAAGATTTATTATTTATTCCTGTCCGACGCACGGCCGTTGTCCTGGTTCTACATAGGCTAGGGCATTCATATAGGAAGTGAGATGTACTTTGCTGTGTCTATATCGCCACATCCTCTGCAGAGCTCATCTGTTATCTTTAGTCGCTACCAAGAGGTTGTGAAGGGTAATAATCCCCATGAAGAGTACTAACTGCGTTTAAGCATAAGTTTTGCCTGGTTTTCATTTTGTCGAACCTTGTCCAGAGTTTTGTGGAGATACGACAAGATGAGCGTGCACTCCATCCCTCATAGGCTCAGTCTTGTGCTATGTTTGATGTAACAAGTGCTAGGGGATGTAGAACAAATGTAGATCATGGTCACGTCCTGTATAGTTCTCTTTTTTTGCTGATTGTTGCCTTGGATGTCAGTGTGTCCTTGAACCTACCAGAGTGTTACACTGTTTGCGGTAAGGTAAGTGTTTTGAGCTACAACCGTGGATGAGATGCCTTTTACAACAGCTTGGCTGTTGATGTAGCCTTTCTATAGTGCAGTTTCAAAGATAGTTCTCGTGCCGCTTCTGCGACGTTACTAAGACTTCCGCTTGTAACATATGTACTTCATATCACATCGATTTTTGATCCGTCCGTGTAGATCGAGATCCTATTGGGGTTAATCGCTTCCAAAAGTTGGATTGTTCTAAACGAAGGGGACTCTTCTGAGCTATTTCCTTTACGTCCAACTCTAATCGAATCAGTGCAAGTAAGCTTGACGGGCAGCAGTTGGCGTGATTCTAATGGCGTTAGTAGGGTCTATGCATGCTAATCTTTGGATCATGGTCAGTTCCCTGAGGTACATAAGTGACATTACCTGTTGGCGGCCTCCAGACTAGGTTTCCGTAGGATGGAATGGGTTTGCTGACCGACGGCTGTCTACATCTAGTGGATGATGCCAGACTTAGGCCCCCATTTTTTACCATCGATTTTACCCCTTGTATAGGGGGCTATAGACGATTTCTTTATCGTTTCTGACGTGTTCTCTCTCCAAGTCTCTCTCCAGTTTTTGGTCAGATAGTAAGGGCCCTATTGGTGGTATCTTTCTCTTGTTAGTAAAGAGAACTACCTCTGTTTTCAATTTCTTTAAAAAAGTTAACCTTTAATCCACATCGACGAGTATTAGCCTATTCGTCGGCGTTGTAGATTCATTAAAATTTTATTTGCGACCAGTATAAATAGAAGAGGAGATAGGATCCCTCCTTGCGGGGTTCTTCTAGAAGTCAGTGGACAGTTTGGTTTTCATTTGTTGTTGTGCATTTCGTATTACCTAGAATGCACCATGAGGAGGAGAAAAACAAGTTTCGATAAATAGCATATTCCTTATTTTTGTAAGGAAGCAGCTTCTTATTTTCTGGTTGTTGTTATCCTTAGTTTTGAACAAGTCTGATGCATCGAGAAAATATACTATCTACTTGTTATGGGTAGATATTCGCCATTATACTTAATACCTCTTCAACCAGTCTTCAACATCGTTTAAAGATTTGTTGAAAATTGTGTTTTTATGTTAATCATTTGACTCAAGGCTATTTCTTGACTGGCGCTGCTTTCATCATTACAGTACAGTCACTTCGATCTTGACTAATTCATTAGTTCTGAGTACGGTGGCGTCACAAACAAAACCTATAATGTTAACTTTTTAAGGGATTCCGTGTCTCAGACGTCGTCATTGGTTATTTCCCACAAAAATGTCTTAGCACAAATTTCTGCGAAATTGTACTGGATATGTGGTAAACTTCCAGTGGTTACCTGTGTAAACGTTTGGTTATTTCCATCAGTTTGTCACATTGTGTCTAGCACGCTTAACGCAGAGATTAATTGGTATTCAGGCATTGCCTTTACAAAAGATGTGACGAATTTATCGACATTTCCAATTTTTTTAATTATTGCGGCTACACGTTTTTTCTTCAGTGTTTCATACACCTGTTTGAATGCGATAAGATTTGAGCAGAAAAACCGCACTACGTTTCTGAGATAATGATTAGCAAATATTTGAAGCTTACTTTTTAAATGACTAACTGAAATGGTAACTGAAGTGATCATTCTCTAGGATTTTGTTTTTTTTCGAAAAATTGTTTAATGCGTCAAAGTGTAATTAATTAAAATTGGGATTGGCTTAATGACTTTGTCAATAGCACAATATGCGTTATTGATCAGCAAACAAACCCACATATGGTTCAAGAGACTCCATTGCATTCGCAAAAATTGATCCAATCTGATCCGTATTCGTCTATGGATATGATCGCTATGTTACGGTCAATGGAATTTCGCTATCTTGCCATGTTAGAAGACTACGTTTGGCCAGAATTGGTTGGACTTGACATCAGTGATATGTGGTTCCAACAAGATGGTGCCACATGCCACACAGCTGGTCAAACAATTGATCTATTGAAGGCGAAGTTCGGTAATCGTGTAATCTCGAGAAATGGTCCGGTCTAATGGCAACCTTGCCGGAACAATATCGAACACGAAATTGCCAACGTTACGTGTGGAAGAGTGTTGGAAAATTGAATCCAAAGAATCGATCGCTGCAAACGTGTTCGCGGTGGTCGTATGAAAGAGATCGAATTTTATACTTAAATTTAACATGTGTAACATACCTAGATTAAATTTCAGCCCGATATCTCAATTATTCTTAATTGAAATACAAAATTGGTATGTATATCCTCATTGAAAAAAAAACCCTTTATAAAGAGTTAGGGGAAAAATCAGCTGCTTTCTGGTGCTTTTCGGCTTGAGGGTAGAGACTGATCTGTGATCAAGTCCTACTGCATCATTGTTGAACGACCAATGGGCCGTCAAAAATGGTTTGCATTTCCTTAAGGATAAGCTTTATTAGTTGTAGCACATCTATCCATATACTAAATGTCTATTTCCACGTTTAATGTACTAATCGGTGTATTAGTGAGGTGGTGACACAATGACTAGGTTTCGAAATGGGTTGATTCGCAATTATGTATTTGGTTTGGTAACCACAGCCACAGTATGGTAACAATATGGTACATTTGAGTTTTGGGCGTGCAGGACCAAAATGTATCCCAACCACATGACAGTACCACATCGCCTGGTACTCGTATACCATTTCACACTGATTTATTACGGAAATGAATTAAAACAATGTTACCATTGTGAGCTGGGTACGCGTTGTTCTAAACAAAAACCGCTCGGGCGCTCTATTGTTCTATTCCTATTCTATACCACAATCACAGTACACAACTAAAATAAAACTTAATTAGTTTGTCAATTTGTAACAAAACGAAATGCCTGACATTACTCAGGGCCGCCCGTCGCCGTTGACGACACACTTCGTTAAATTTGAAGGACAGTGCCAATCGTGACTGTTATATAGATGCCCTTTTGTGAGTTTAGTTTGCTTATTTGTTTTGTAGAAATTCAAAAAAACAGAAGATCTGCTCTACTGATTTTGCATTATTTTGCGAAAGTCATTCAGTTTTTCGTTGTCCGACTCTGGGAATAAACCGATCCGACCTATGTATGTATGTACATATATGCATAAACAATTGCCAGAAAAGAGAAGCAATTTTTGTTTTTTTGTTTATTAATTTTATCGAAATTCATCGGGTCAATGCATTTTAATTAAGTATGTTTGTTTACCTTGCACATATGTACTTACAGTACATTTCGTTGTAATAACATCACAATATTTGTCAATAATACCATACATGAGTACCTGTGCATTATGCAATGTAATTTTAACAAAAAAAAAAAATATTTGATTTCATTTCATTTTGTAAATACTGAAAAACATCGATGTACAACCAAAGCCTGCATAAGCAAAAAAATATTCGATAACAGCCCGTGGCCATATGACATTTCACAAAGCCTTGAGGTAGGTATGTATGTATGTTCTCCTAAAATATATTTTTTTTTTGCTCGCGAACTCATGCGTATGTACATATATCGAGGTGTATATCCCATAACTTTCATTTTTGATCCAACACACATATGGGATGCGCCTATATCCCTAGTGACAAAGATTTATGGTTCGTATGTCACAAAGTGCTCCTCAGATAATTGATGGTGTAGTATATATGTACCATACCTACACAGATGTGAACGAGGACATATATTCAATGCCCATGCTACTATGACAAACGTGTTTATTATTTTCGCCAGGACTTTGTAGCGCACCTACACAACCATAATTGCCGAAACTAATCAATATTGAAACCAATTAACGAAAACTACTGATGTAGTTCGTCCATGTTCGAATTGAAATAAATTAATACATAAAATTAATATTAATGAGAGAACATTGAAAATGTCGCCATGTACGAATGAGTGGGTATTACGTCAGGCCTCGCATCGGGGACTAGTTTATCAAGTTAATACGAGAGGCGCATACTAAATTTTAGCAAACTTCTACTAGCTACACATACACACACAGACTTTTGTTTATTTCCAACAGATAACACGAATTGCGGTTTGTTATTATTTTTAGTCAAGTGGATTTAAAAAAAAAGCAATTATTTTTTATTTTTTTTTTTTTTATTATCATCTGGGTTAAAAGTGCAAAATGTTTGTTTTTTTATTTTGGCCTGATACAACGACGTTCCATTCATCACAGAATTGTATTGTATTTCGGGAAATTCCGAAATTTTTCAGTTTCGCTTAGTTTACGTATTTATTTCTGGGAATTGTTATGATTGAAGAAAAAGGAATGTAAATAATAAATCCTCCACACAGTACACAGATAGCAGTGGCGTTTCTCACGAATTATGTACATCAATCGTTTCTTTTTTTTTCTTTTTTTTGCGGAAATTCTCTTAGTTGTTGGGCTTGGGTTTCGAATAAATAAATACATAGCTATACATAGTAAAAGTAAGAGAATAAATCACAGAATGGAATAATCTCCTTCGATACAGCAGTGATGCAATTCGTATTGCCGGTGCCAATCTATTAAGTGATACATGCATGGGTGCCCAGCTTGTCTTAACAATCGGGAATTTCCAGACAGATATCGTGCCACGCGAGTGAAGCGATTCAGTCTTACTGTGCAGCGATTTATAAAGGTGACTGCTAGTTCATGTAACTTGAACTAGCATGTTCAAGGGCGAGGCGATTGCTTTTGCGCAACAGAATTATAATACGATGGCAGATACATACTGGTACTCGTATGTATTTGCTAATGACTTGAATGACCAATTATTTCTGTGAATGAATTCGCAAGTGGAGGTCAGTTTAATAGTCAGCATTCTTTACTGTGCACTCTAGTAAATAAATCGCTCGTAAGTCGAATAATTCGTTACTGATAGTATTATTTAATTCCGATACCTTCGATATAAACACTGTAGTGACTTAGGGCACTCTTTTTTCACCGATTCTATTTCTTTGCTATAATATCGGATTGTTACAAGTTCAACAAGATAATCCTATGAAACCCTATACTGCACCCATAAAAGTATATACATACGTATCTAAGTTGCTGTCTAACGTGTTATGTGAAAATCTTAAGTGTTGAACCAACCCATTGCTCGACTTTATACTCAATAGATCGATCATTCCCCACTTATATGAATCCTTGAAAGGCTAACGAACATCAAGTCAAGGTGCATCTCAGATTTATCAACTGTAGTTCCAGTGAGTGCACCGTGGGCGTTATGCCTCAACTGGTTAGTGCCTTGGACTACGGAGCGAAGGGTTCGAGTTTCAATCCCCAGACTACAGGTACAATCACGATCCGAGCGTCTGATCATCCGAGTTACACTTCGGACACGCCATTAAATAGTAGGCTCCTTCCATTCGTTTAACACAACACGAATGTTCGTGAGATGCTAGGCCCTAGGTCCAATGGACCAGTCCCGCCAAATATTTATATAAATTTAGTACACATATGTATATATATTTCTGAGTACACCCCCAACATTGACAACGTTTTCCTGTCATTTTGTGGGAGTTCGTTGGTTCCGCCGTTGTATTGTTGTGCCCAGAGCTTCCTTGATATACATATGTATAACATGTGGTAAGCCATTTCCACCCACCGACTGTTATTAGACAGTCATTCGATTTGCTTCCATAGGTTGTAAAATGGAGGTTTCATGAACAGGCAATATGAGAAGTTCTTAAAGTAAATTGACATATGTATATGCACGTCAAGGGAGCGTATCGGAATCCCGCTTTTTAAAATCCCAAAAAAAAAGTTTTAAAATCCCGTCGATTAAAATACTGTTTTTTTTTTAAATACTTAAAATCCCGATGTAATATAATCCCGATTTTTATATCCTATCCTAAGGGTATATTAAGTTTGACACATAGTTTGTAACACAGAGAAATAATCGAGATAGACCCTATAAAGTAAATATATTCGTGATCAGCATCAATAGCGAAATCGATTGAGCGATGACCGTCCGTATGTCACCACTTTTTGGGCCTTAAATTTTGAGCTAGGACGATGAAATTTCATATCTGAGCTTCTGAGAAAAAGATACAGTACAAGTGTAAAAAATTTTGAAATCCGCCTACTGCCACGCCCACTTTTTCATAACTTCACTAAATTATATGAAACCGAAAAATTTTGTTAAGACCAAATATTTAGGCATTCAGATTCCCTACAATCCACCCATACAAAAGTTTTGGCCACGCCCACTTTTTGGGGGCGTTTTTTTTATCATAAAACCGATTTTTGGGCCTTAAATTTTGAGCTAGGACGATGAAATTTCATATCTGGGCTTCTGAGAAAAAGATACAGTACAAGCGTACAAGTTTTTTACACCCGCCCACTGCCACGCCAACTTTTTATAACTTCAGTAAATTATATGAAACCGAAAAATTTTGTTAAGACCAAATATTTGGGTATTTAGATTCCCTACAATTCACCCATAGAACAGTTTTGACCACGCCCACTTTTTGGGAGCGGTATCATCAAAAAACCTATTTTGATAAAATTTTACATGTAACATCCTCAAACGTTCGACATTATAGCTATATTTGAGTACAAAATGCAATTTGGCCACGCCCACTTTATGGAGAGGAGGATAGGGTATCATACGATCCGTTCCAAACAGATTGTAGCTTTTCTGTATGTTTAAAATCCCGTTTAATCCCGCTAAGCCCGTTTCTTAGAATACCGCGTTTATAATGATTTCAAGTGCATAGTCCATATTTCGCATGGATTTAAAGAAAATTTGCATATACCCAAGCTCGCATCTACTCCAAATCCAACAGTGACAACAAGCAGGGGGTTGCAGGGGGGATTTTAAAAGCGGGATTTTAAAAATCAACATTTTAAAAAGCGGGATATCGTACCCAACCCATATGTCAACAAACGGTCCTGATAGGCTAAGTGTACTAGTCCTCAACTAAGTGTCCTAGTTTGACCTGGAGACAAATCTGCTTATCTGCTACAGATATCGAGGTCTGAGGTCGAAGAAAAAAATTGAGCTAGGTTTTTTCTTCTTAATGTGGATATTGCAAGAAAATTACACAGGGTTGTATTCTCTTTCTACTCTTTCTAAAGCTTCTACAGAAATTGTCTACCGTTTTTCCCTAGTTTGCCCTTCAGACTTTATCATTAGCAAGTTTCAATATGTCTTACTTAAATATTACCAATACAGACAATTTTCTGTAGCTTCACAACCTTCGTTGCTGACGGCCATATAAACACTTTGGTGCACTATAGTTAGCAAAACCATAACTATGTTTAAATAGTTTATCACTAAGACCCCAAGATCAGATTGGTGGTACCTTTGATGCTTATAAGTTCGAGATTGAGCACTCTGCCAGATGAGAGACAAGTATTTCTTAACCTAATATTGGCGGTGCTGGGTAATTTAGTGCAATAAATTATACCCGCAATAGGAGTATCGGCGGCGCCGCTATCTTCAGTGAAGTCTCGACGGGTAACCACTTTTGCTATCTCATAGACTTTGCATTTGTATGAAATGGGATCCAGGGAAGGTCGCATATACGTATAAGGTCCGGTGTATTGCTTAATCCATTTTATATTATAATTGTCAATTTTAAGACTTTTATGATTGTCTGACTATGTATGTTTGTTGATTTCGATAGTAAGACGCTCTATTGTTACACTGTAAGTCGGACTGCTGTTTCCCGGATTGGGTAACGCAATGAACTTTGTATAGTCGTTATATGGAGTTTCGGGTTTGGCCTGACATACATAAGTAGATATGTCAATTAGTCTTTATAGAGTTCTTAATAAACAACGAGACGCTGAAGGGTCAATAATCTTTAAGTAAGGAATGACATAACTCCCCAGATTTGACTATGGAAACCACTTTAACTTCATCCCAGAATTTTGTAATATACTTAGCTCAAAAGTAAACAGTTACTTAAAATTGAGTGGAGATAAAGACAGGATGGGCCACAGTTTTATTGTACGGACACTGGAATAAGACCATCAAATCCAAGCTATTTTTCTCACTCGACAAGCTAGTTACCTTCAAGTTGCTTGATATAGCTTAGCATCAACCTATGTAGACTTCAACAAAGATATTTTTTATCCTGGAAGAGTCACTTATCTTCTCCACATGTTCAAGGAAAATATGTTAGGCCGTTCTTCAGATACTCCCTAAGTTTGCCTTGTATCTCTTAAGACTCTTCTTGACAGAGCTCCATCTTCTGGGAATTGTCTGCTATTTACTCTGAACCGGCTATTGTCAAACAGAGAATGGTGTGTTACATAAAACGGAGTGGATATTGACTCAATGGATGACAATGAATGCCGTTGCAGAAAAACGTTGCTACTTCGATTTACCGAAACATATAGAGTCCGTACAATTCCTTATTCGAAATACCCGGTGTAAAATACTTTAGAAAATAGTAATTATGTCAGTTCTAATATAACCAGGAAATCTGAACTGATATGTGGATTATTCAAGCGAAAAATTAATTTTGGAATGCAAGGAAGCCGATGTAGGAAATACTGCAATCACGAACTCTATAAGCTGTAATAAGGTGAGGATATATAGGCTCAGATTGAACAAAAGGAGAACAATTCTTCAATGTACAAGTTCCCAGATTCAAGGTGACAAGGAAGACTGAATTATAAACATATAGAAGAGCTACAATCCATTCGAAACGGTTCGTTTGATACCATATCCTCCCTTCTATGCAGCTCTAATAAAGTGAACGTGGCATTCTTCAATTTTTTTTGCCGAATCACAACGATAACTTCATCAATATCGATTTTTTTTTAATGAAAACGCCCCCAAAAAGTAGGCGTTGTTAAAGGCAATGGGTGAATTTTAAACAATCTGAATAAATAAATATTTGGTCCTAACAAAATTTTTCGATTTCATGTAAAATACTGAATTAAAAAAAAGTGGGCAGTGGGTGGATTTAAAAAATTTTTACACTGTACTGTATCTTTTTCTCAAAAGCCCAGATATGAAATTGCATCCTCCTAGCTCAAAATGTAAGCCCCTAAAAATAGTGACATTAGACAAACGAACGGACATGGCTAAATCGTCTTCGCTATTGATGCTCATCACGAATATAATATACTTCACAGGTTCTCTATGTTGCAAACTATGTATATATCAAACATAATATACGCTTAAGATAGAGTATAATTACAAAATTAACAAGGGTATCTATAACTATAGAAGAAAATCGAAAAAAAAAACGGAAAAGTGACAGGCTCGCTATCTTAGCCCAAAGATAAAGCAGTCATTCTCATTCTCAAAGATATAAATTATTTATCGAAACCCATTTTGTAGACGCATAATTACTATCTACTGTATGATGATCGTTGTTAAATTCTCCTCGTTACAGAAATAAAAGTATTCATAGTATTCAGTCTTGTCGTACTCCACTTTCAGCGTCAAAATCTACCAACCTACCATTGCAATTATAAAATACATATAGAATACGTTTCATCCCCGTAGTTAGCCATATTAAACGATTTTTCAGGAAGACCTGTGTTGTGCAGGTATCCTTAGAGAACAGGTGGAGCAGCGTTCTTGACGCATTTCTGTAGTGAGCCTTAAAGTGTTTATTTGACCAACATAATATGATTCTGAGTTGAAATGTTGACTGTCCCACAACCAGAATTAAATTTTGATAATCTTTACTTGATTGATTGATTTGATCTTCAGTTGAGGATCATCGCTTTTTCACAGGATAGCCTTTTTGAAAGGATAGCCTCAACTTTTCATGCTTTAGAATTGCCTCGGGCACTTCAGTTTATTGGGCCTGCTTGCAAAATTTCGTCAGGAATGTGATCAAGTGATCATGGCCGTGATCTTAGTGTTGCTACGAGATCCTGTGCAAGTGGAAAAATACAAGCTGCGATTCCTTCTATGGGTTCAAAACCATGTTATTGTTTTAATATCGAAAAGCTTTTCCATGTTTTGGGATGATCCTCATTTGAGATCAGTAATTGGTAGAATATTATTTGCTCCTTAAATGATGCTCTGTTATATTGCGAAGTGGACAAGTTGTATTTTTTTTTTAATTAGATAGCAGTCAAATATACTACACAAAAGTAGTGTTCCAGGTTGGCTGTCCTGTTGGAATTCCATTACATAAAGTTAAGGGTACAAAGTCACCGTTGTCATGGTAGGTTAACAAATGCGATTTTATTTGCTGTATTTCCGGTGTCAATTACGGTGAAATAGCGCACATCCACTCCAGTATCTGTTCCGTAATCCAATCCAATTAATTCGGAAACGTACCGCCGGCCTTCTGAACAAAAGAATGCAACTAGACAAGCAGAGCAAAAATGTATTTACATATTTTCCTGCTGCTCATCATAAGTATGGAAGTACCGTCAGTGCGAATTGCAAATATTGATGAATACAAAATTGATTGGTTATTTCGTATGAATTCATGGTATTCATGGAAATGCATTTGGAAACAACACATCTGTATGTAAATTTGGAATATTGTTGTGAAACTAAATTTTGAATTTGCATTCCATTCACTAATTACATAGTATCTACAACTGAAAATATTTTACTCGTGCTCTGCATCGTAGCCAGTAGATATATTAGCAAATTAATTAACTTCATTTTGAAGCCCTATCTGCAGATACAGAGAGATAGATATATACATACCTACATACCTACCAACATTGAATCATAATGTTTTTAAATTAATATTAATCATATTAATCATAATTTTTAAATTTAAAATTAATTTTCAACTGTAGCCAGGAAGGGTATGAACTGAAAGTATGGAAAAAATCGTACACACTTTTTTCTCTTTTATTCAACCAAACTCCCTGATACTCTTACAAAACTGAAGCGGAAAACAGTCCGAACAAAGTGCTCTGTTCAAAGAAATGACTTTTCGTAATCCTGACAAAAATAAGTAGATACTAATTGCTACTTACAATTAAGTGTTTCCTGATGCTTCTTCATAACCAGAAGTTAAATTTCTGTTGTCACAGTAGCACGTTGGGGCAATCCTTCGATTCTATGGGGGGTTGGGTACTCCCTCGAATATCGAACTAAATGGCTTTACATACATATACGTGGATACAAAGAATCTTTTACAATCTATGGATTACAAAAAAGAAAAGTATGAATCATGAAAAAGCTTCAGACAAAGTATCAATGACACCCACAGCAGAATCTGAATATGTACCTCACGAATATATATGTAGGCTCCATCGCATTTCGGATGTTAACCAAAACCCCTCTCCAGGATGTGTTCAACAGGCAAACCAGAATGGTCTAGATGGGGTATAAACATTTCTTTTTTTTTGACGATGGGCTGTAAACCAATTTCATCCTTTGAAAACACAAAGGAATTTTTTTGAGCACATCCTGTAAAAGGGTTTTGTCACTCATGTATCATGTTACCTATACGAATAATGGAAGAGAGCTCATTGTTAGATTCATAACGTAGACAGGATGTCTCTATAGACCAATAGATTTGTCAAAATCATAAGTCGTATAACATTCATTGATAATGCTTATAATGAGAGCCATCAGAGTTGGTGTCCTTTGTTTGATCCCTGTACATATGAATCAATATCATGAACTTTGCTCTTTAGAATTCCATATCAACGCTTTAATCAATTTCTCCATTTAACTTGAAGGTTCTTTCAAAAGTACTGATATTAACCTATATAAAACTATGTAAAGAGAAACTTAGTGTCCCAGCCAGACGTACAAACTTGCCTCCATACAGATTAATGATCACATAGCCAAACATGTAATCGAGTAGTTTAGTACTGCATATGTTTTGAGTTTAAGACAATAAAAAAATAAAGAACTCCATTTACATCTTGGAGAAATAATATCTACAATTCATAGGAAAATGGTACTGATAGATACAGAGGTAAAAAGATGGAAAGGGATTCTCAATTAGATGCATCTAAAGGAACGTATTTCGGTTGTGTTAAAACATAGGTTTCCCTGCATATCTACGTGTACCTTCCATATGTTTATTTTCAGTATAGTATCCTTTTCAATACATATATACATATATGCAAGGGAAGCCCACTGAGCCGTAAACCTATGTTTGCGAAACCATATGCTGCATCATAGAGTAGATGCAAAGTTATTAATTCATCTATCCAAGGAACTCAGACAACAAGCAGTGTAGTTATTGAGGGATATGTTACCAGATCAAGTAACAGTCCAAAACACACAATTTTTCATTGGTAATAAAATTTAATAACGTTCCATCTCCAAATAGAGCGTATAAAGCCACAAATGTAATAAATTCAAGAACTCTAATCGAATGCAAAAATTCAATACGTAATCATGCATGACCATGAGCCCATTATTATGGAACTCCTCAAGTTCCATAGTTCCTAGTTCTTAACGAGTCTCTTTGAAAATCCAAAGGATTGGATGGAAAGTTGTTGTCAGATTCTTGTTAAATACGTATAGCCACTTGGACAAATAGCTCCGGTCTCACTGTCAACCCTCTGTTTACACTGCGACCGTCAGTGGTTCCTATTCCTGCAACTTCTTCTTAATATCATCGCCAACAAGGAGAGAACAGCATACTACTATGGAAAATCCTTTCGATATATCGTCATCTTCCCAGCGTCTGCCCGCGAATTAGTCTTCAAATTGGGCTGCAGACACTTGTTACCCTACAAAATAGAGTAAATATACAGCAACTTCTTACACAATGAATCGCTATCGATCTTTGCGAATAGGAACAAAACCAAGAACGAAGAAGGTAATCCACTGCCATATCCTTTATCGGATAGTGAGATCAGTAACATATTTAGAAATGATCGTACTCGACTTCTTTCTGGTATTCAAGTGGGAATATGTTGTACTCCATCCAACACAACCCAACGGCATTACCTATTCACCTGATCCTTTATGATTTGTTATGATGAGTGTTACAAATATGCCCTAGATTGTTCCACAAACCATTGCTACAAGTCCTTATTATGTACGCAAAGTATATGTATACATAGCTACATAGTAAATTGCAGTTGAGCTGGCTCTGAAGACAATGTAGAATTATTCGTGGAAGTTGAGTCAAACCATGCTATCTTATCTTGTGATAAGTTTGCATTGCACAACAAAGGTACTGAAATTCATACGAATATCAAGATAGAATCAACAAGGAGCTCCTTGGAATGTCTATCACACGCATGTCTCTTGTTTTCGTAATATCTCACAGATGAGTTTGCATAAGAATTAAATTAGTCATCTTGGATGATACTACGCCTAAGGAAATATCATAAAACCTCTTTGACTGGTTGTTGGCTAATAAGAAAGGTTTTCCCCAGACCAGTTATGGTCCAAAATAAGAAGAAATTTTTGTCAACAACTTTCAGGTCAACAGAAGGTTGGTCATCTTTTCGGGATTCCTCAGTCTTTTTCACTGTGTTGCACAAGACGACCGCGTCATAGTTGGTCTCTACTTTCCAAGCCTATGACCCAGTGAGTAAGTGGAGACACGTCAACTGCACACACAGGTTAATCGCTGTTATTTTAGTGATGATGTATCTGTATCTCAGGGCTTTCTTTTTAAGGATGATTCATTAAATAGAAGTGGATGAGATAAGAAAGATATTGAAAGTCGTGCATCTGAAAGACCAAAATGGTAACAAGCGATGTCCTCGGGTAGCAATTCATCGGCTTGGTTGCCTAGTTTTAATTCTTAGGTTGCATTTTATTTAAGAAAAATGATAGACTTTAAAAAATGCAATCATTTGGACAAAGAAATCTGTCATTGGATTTACACGCTTACAAGTTTTTATTAGAAATAAGTTTATTATTTACTTAGAAGTGTTAATGCATTGCATCTACACCCTTATGGGACAATTTAAAATACCTGACAATATTCCAAGAAGGCATAAGTTCTCCAAGTTTCCCGGCATTAAGGTTTAAGATTTTTTAAAGATTATTTAAGGTAGAGATATTAACGCGTATATACTGCTTTAATAGAGAGTCATCATTGAACAGTAGATTAGTCACAAGTCTAGCCTGGTTCACCAACGTGTTGAAAATGAAATCTAGAGTTGAAGCTGACTTCTTTGAATCCTACACTAAAGTCTTGGCATTAGAAGCGAAATTCTATGGCATTTCAGTCTCGGTTAGGATAATCTTTTAAAAGGTATTAAGAATCAATTAAGCAGACATCACTTACAGCCCTAACGTTCTGTTCAGTGAAATCCAAATCAAACTCAGATTTGATGGCTTAAAATCTATTCAAGCTCCAAACTTGCTTCGGTGACCACTAAGAAATAGAATGTCATGAATCCGCAGTTATACTGGTAGAGATTGCGTCATCTACCGCGTTCTTAGGTGGCTACAACAGAGCTGACTAAGAATTTGGAAAACCAGCATTGCCTATTCCGTTGAAAAGATACTCTACAGCTTTGGTAAACCAAAAGCCTAATCAAGCCTTATTCAAGGAAACACCGAAACATTGAAGACATTAAGATAAATTAAAAATCAGATTTATGTTCAGAGAAAGGATAACAACTTCGAGCACATTCTCTGTGAATGACCGAGTCTATGATTATTAATAAGACATATATTTCACAAAGAATAACATTTGCTAGTGGGATTGAAAATATATATTGCAGTCATAGCTAACTTTGGGTAATAGATACTGAAGAATTGTTTCAACAGCATGCCGGTTTTTTTTATAAACTTCAGCCACACAATTCCTTGAGGTACTTACATAAAATATTTCAGATACCTTGTAAAGTGGAAGTCCTCCTCTCCATGTCATCTTTCGATCCATGCTTTGATACTTGGGATAAGTCACTGTGTCCATCAGCCAGTTAGAGTCTGTTTTTGCTGACGTCGTTTGAAGTAGTAGATACGATAGGCAAAGCTTACTCTCAGGGCTGTAGTACTTAATACGCGTAGCAATGGTCCATATTGGTAAGGCATGGCAGATTATCACATTTTGGGCTTTGCTACTTATGTAAGTAAGCTGCTCCTTAAAAAAAGGGTCGTATCTATCGTCATTCCTAAATACTTAATGTGCGAGTTGGATCAGATTTTATGCAGATTGGGGTACGTAAGTGGCTAGTATCCACTCTAAGCTCTGCTTGCATTACACCAGCCGAGATGAGTGTTGAAAGACAATCCAGTTGGAACACATCTTTTATGTTCATTCTAATCTCTTTTGTTCCTGGATTAGTTAAACATATGTACACGCTAACGTATATAAAACGTCAGTTAAGATATTCAAACAATAAACCTAGTTTTCTTACATTCCAGCCAGATTTGTGTAGATGAGAGACATGTGTTAATGGAAATCCAGCCCGCAGATTTCTCGGAATACTGTGATCTCTGCCTGCAGGGCCTATAGTACTCCGGCAATCGTACTCAAACAACTGTACCAAACTTGTCTGTGTACACTTTTATCGCACTCATTCAAAATTTGTTGCAGATTCCTACCTCTACCAACAAAATCAACACTATCCTAAGGGGATTACAAGTTTTTTAAGTAAGATCAGACTTCAACAGGTCTTTTATTGTAAGAAAGAACTTTCATGATTTTGTTTATTCCGTCTATCATTGCTCGTACCTTCTTAAGACCGTATTTCCATTTTGAAAGACCTTCCATTTCTTGCACTGCTGCTTCATGTTTGTTACAGATAGGTTCCCAAGGGTCAGTCATACTCAGTCATACGAAGTGGTCGAAATGACAAGATTGGCTTGTTGTTTCCTTTTGGAAGAAGCACTAGTCTTTACCGTTTTCATTCTTCTGGGAAGGATTCCTTAAGCAACCACATGCTATAAATGTTGTTATTTACTATCGAATATTGATCAAATCTTAAGTAATTCCACAGTACAATTTGAGAACAGCCAGAATCTCTATTTGGAACAAACTGTATACGTCCGAAAGTCTCAGTATCTCTCGAATGTATACCTGACCCTGTTAACTCAGTGGTATACTGTAATTTCATTTCGGAAAGGGTGTACCTTCCAATTTGCAGAATGATGAATCGAAGTCGAGGGTACTAAGGACTTTATTCGATTCGTCTGGGATATTGAGTACTGATTCCCTATGAAGCTATCCCCACATTTTTGGTTTTAAAGTGCTCTACGTTATTGAGCCGAACTACTCTATTACCCGTTTGCAATTTTATTTGTAGGTCTATAGTAGTAAAAGACACAGAAACACCTCGAGTGCACCCGAAGGCGTAGTGTGCAGAGCACGGGTGATGACAATACAGGCTGATTTTTCTACTATAGCCAACATATGTATGTACATACATTATTCTTAATCATTGCTTACCACCATATATAAGGATAGGTTTGACTACCATGATATACATACAGTCAGTGCATCATTGCTGGTCTCAGGTGCCACTTGCAAATGAAGAGAACATTGTAGGCCTTACGGACTCTTTCCTGTTTGTTAAGTTTCCAGTTTAGCTATTTATCTAGTACAATATCAGGATACCTTGTATTTTTTGCTGAAGAGTATCAGTTAAGTCCTGTTTCTTTTAAGAAAATCAAGGAAGGTTTAGTATATCGGGGGTTGGAATGTCTTAATCCTTTTTATCCCAACAAAGTATGCTTTTGCTCAATGATTTTCAGAGAAGTCAGCATTCACTTCCCTGAATGGGTGATGAGAGCTCCTCAAGTGGGACCTTGCAGCACTGTTTCCATTTGGGGTAGTATTTACCCTAGCCTTGTTTTTTATATTTTTCTTATAATACGTAGATGTATAGGAATATTCGATTAATTCCAATCAAAAGATTATCACTATTCAATACAATGAATAAATAATAACATCACACTTGATTACCATTACAATACTCGTATGCTTTGTGTAATAAAAATATATAAATCATATCATATTTTGCCTGCAAAAAGTAGCCTTTGATTAGAATGTAGTGAAAATAATCTCAGCTAAGAGTTCGTAATCGAAACAAACTCAAATACATACATATGTACATATATACATTAATATCATGTGGCATACAACATGAAAATTAATTAAAATTGATTTTTCTGTTTTATTTTTGTTTTTTATTTTTCTTTACTAAACCAGTAGCCATGACAAAATCAAAAAAAATGCAAACAAGGAACAACCTCTCCGTACACGTTCCACACGTTCCATTAGATTGAATTTTTATTTATCCAACCATGGTTTAGAATTTATACTTCACAAGAAAAAAATAATAAAAAAAAAATAAACAAAAGTTGTCTCTTGATATTTCATTACCCAAAATAAACCAGTTATTTAGACTTGAAATTCAAGTGAATAATTTAGAGCTGATTCTGTTATAAAATTCTATTTACGTCACAACAAAAAAACCAATTCGTTGAAGAGGAACAATTCATCGCATCTTCAGGTTATTAACATTCAAATGCAGAAACATTTGTTGATGGATAAATTAACATAATTTAAATTTATTGCAAAGAATTTTTCCAAAAAAAAAAAGAATAAATAAATAGTAAAAGGGAAAGGTCCTACAACATGAGCTTATTGACAAGGTCAAGATTTGCTTTAAGTATACCATAAATGGCTATTGAGGTATTAATTTCGAGACTTAATTGATGTGGAAAGTAAAACGTAGTACATATAGCTATAATCTGAATAAGAATAGGCTTAAGGTGTTAAGTGTGTTAAATTGTCGTTTTTTTTTTTGTTGGTTGTTATTATTTGCGGAATTAAATACTGACAAGGGGCAAGCAACTTTCAAATTCCATAGCCATAAAAACTTGCTCTTTGTTGTGCTTTGTTTATATTAGCACTTGGTAGTTATTTTTCGTTGGATATTTCACTTTCAAGTCGTTATTTTGCAATTTCGTGCAGGATCTAGTCTTTTTGACGGCAAGTTCTATAGGGTCATCCAACATGAGATGTCATTTTAAATAAATAAATAATTGGTACATTTTTATGAAAAGTGGTGATATTTTTATTTTAATCTAAAGTACAAACTCTGAGGTTAGAACACAATACAAAACACAATATCTGCCAAATGTCTGCCTCAGTTCTGCCTACAAATAGTCATTCTAGTTTCTTTTAAGGCATGAATTGTTGGTGGAGTAGACTTTATCTTTAACATAGTCCCAAAAGAAAAACGATAATGTTGTTAAATTGACCGATCTTGGTGGTCAATTCGAGTCTCCATTTCAAAATATCACACTTACAGGAAATTTGTTACGCAACATATGTAAATATTGTTTTAACTGGCTGTGTTGCATGTATTGGTATATTTTCACCGTTTTTGTAGTGAATTTTCACTATTTCAACATGGTGTTCGAGTATGTATCGATCCATACTCAATAACATCGTAGTTTTTACTTATCAAAATTCGTTACAATACTAGGTGAGTGTTAACTGTTTAAAAATGACTTGAAATTTAAAATGACACCTCTTGTTGGATGACCCTATACAAAATAGAGAAGAAATACACAGGGAACTCTTTAAGCAATATTTCTAGTAGCTGCTGAATGGTCGTCGTGTTCATTTGAAGAGTGTTAGAGAATGAAAGGAATTTACATGTACATATGTATACTTCCAATCATTAAAGAAGTTATCCCTCTCCTTTCAATATTGATGAAGCAGCTATTTAGAAGCTTAAGATCCGAAGCTTTTCATGTACAAATCTGATGCTTTGGTAGGGTGCATGCATCAACAAATGAAAATGATATTTTCCAAAAGGGGAAAAGATACATCCAATTCGGCAAATCTCCGGTCGATAAGTCTCCTTACGAACATAAGCAAGGTATTCGAAGAAGTGATCCACAGAGCCCTGAATAAGTAGGTTGAGACCAGGAATATAATTCCAGATAACCAATTAGGTTTCAGGGCGGGGAATGATACCCTATATGCCGCGTCTAAACTGTTCTCGTATGTCCAACGGAATGAAAGCATGAACCAATGCACGGGTGCCTTCCTGAATGCTTTCGATACCGCATGGTTAGAGGAACTTTTTTACAAGTTGAGTAGGCTGGGTATAAGTAAACCACTGCTGTCCTTTTTTGTTAATATACTCACCATTAGACAGTTCGTTATGAAAAATGGTAATGTGACTTCTGCTGGTATGTTTCAAATTAAACATGGTCTACAACAGGGTGCATTTAATTCGCCTATACTTGTCAACATTTACACTAGTAATCTTATAGGTTCTCTTCACCATGCTATTGCGTATGCAGACGACTTGATTTCTTACAGATCAGGTCCAAAGATCGGGGTCATTGCAATACTCTTGCAACGTGACGATAGAGCGATATTGAGATGACTGGAAGCTGAAGATCAATTCCCAGAAGACGGAAACCATTCTGTTCAGTACACCGTTACTCGGAACAGCAGAAACATGGTCAGCCACCGGTGAATAAATGGTTAATCAGTGACTAGATCAGTGTCCATATTTCAACAAACACATAGATGCTGCTATGGACAGAGCCAAAGTTGCTTTTGTCCTCGTTGCAAGGGTGAAGGTAATCTGCTACACGGCCCTTATAAGACCAATGCTCACCTATTCATGTCCTGTGGGTTCAACGTGGAAGCAAGCTTAATGGAAATGATTCGGGTGTTTGAGAGGGCTTGTCTTCGAGCTTTTCTTCACTTATACAGAACACCAAAATCTGAGTACTAAAAATTCTATTCCAATGAGGTCCTTTATAACAAAGCGAATCTGATCAGAGTGGACAATTTCCTGGTGAAGTTGATTCGAGGTCATATTGCAAGAGCAATGAACTCGACCAATAACCTGATCTTTGGGGCTTATTACCCTAATATTACCACGACAAGGTCTGATTCAGGACAGAGTGGGATCTTCGATCTTCCACGTACAGTCAAGGCGTAGCACAGACTACTGAGGAGCGTCTCGGATTCAGTAGGTCGTTATCGGGGCGCAAGAGAGGGGCGCGTTGTGACAGTCATAAAATGACAGCACCAGAACGAGGTGGAACTGCCTCGTCGATCCGTCTCAATCCTGGTTATTCCTTGTAGGGCAAGCTGACCATTTTATTTATTTTTATATTAAGCCTGGCCGGCTTACATAGTTTAAGAGGTGTCCCCTGTCCTTGAAAATAAACACAGAACCAAAAATAAAAAATACAATAAAAGTGTATTTAATTACGTATAAAAAAAAGTTAGTGAACAACTAAAAATATAATTAACACATAATTAAGTTAGGTTAGGTCAAAAGACATAGTATTGAGGATTAAGTTTAGCTTATAGTGCCCGCACAAGGCCAGTAAGTTAGTATCTCATGAACTATGTTATTAAGCTAGTTTTGTTAATTAAACTAGTTTTAACTGTTTTTGTCTAGGGTGTAGAATTAATTGAATGAATAAAATGCATTAAAAATTAATTTAAATGACTACCACTGCATATTAATATATCTGCATAGCTGCAAAGACAAAGCTATCATTCACGATGTGCCATGGTGAACCCATTAGCTCGAAAAAGAAAGTTTAGGAACCTATTTAATAAAGCTAAACCCTCTTATTTCTGGACTGAATAGAAGATAGCTCTTACGACCAATAATTCTGCTTTTAGAAAATCAAAAAGACTGAAAAGAACAATTTCTTACCCTTTCGAAAAACCATAGCAATGGAACTGATCCTCTACAAAAACCTGATGACACGTTCACATTGTACTAGGATAGCCACTACAAATTCATTTTGCTAATGCTCAGAATACTCACCTCCTATGAATATATGTATTAGAAGGAGCATTTCAAAGAGAATCCCTTCCCCTGATTCCATCAGCTGGACCATCTCTACACAGAAGCCCCACAAAATTCCCGGTGGCGACGGAATTTTTCTTGCCCTCATACAACATCAAATAGACGCTCTTACTAAATCTCTAATGAATCGTTAGAGCCAGCTACGAATTTAACTACATTTCGATAGTACGGAGAAAAGTCTGTGTAGTGTTCATACCTAAAGTTGATAGCAGATTTCCCTCAAACTTAAAGGGTTTCAGGCCTATCACTTATCTTAATAAAATATATTATCACTGTCTTAATAAAATGCCCCCTAAACGAACATCAATTCGCATATCAATCAGGTGAATCGACCAGTATCAGTCAGTAACAGCCTTGCATCATCTTGTTAGTATGAAAGTTTTAGTGACAGAAAGAAATCACCCTTAGTTCTTTCTATCCATCTCTGGAGCCTTTAATAAAGCACCTTTCCAACCTTTGGAACTGTTATTGATGTCAAAGCCATCCAGATGGACAGAATCCATGATTAGCAGCAGAATAATTTTTCTCAAGCTTGAAAAATTCTTGCTTTCTGTTAAAACTACTAAAGGTTGTCCTCAAGTGTGTGCCCTATCCCCTAAACTAAGATCCATGCACTCTTCTTCTGCGGTGACATTAAAAAAACTTCTGGGTTAGGAGAAATCGTCTACAAAAACTCGTCAATACCAAATTACCTGATCCATCCAGATGGCAAGTGGACCGTAATATCTACAGAAAATATCCTTTTGGGCCATGCGCAGCTTCAAATTCTTCAAATCCCCAGGACCTGACGGAGTTATTCCTGCTAAGGAATCTGAAGACATCAAGCCTAGTTATCTGACTCTGGTTTATATTAACAAAATGTAAACAAATCGAAAGGCAAAAGTTCGTATGTGGAACCTAAGGATCGCCTACCTTACCAGTCTATCTTAATGTCCACTAAAAACACTGCCTGATATCCATTTGCGCCAGATATCCATCAATCCAACTGTGATCTCTGCGTCACAAGCCTTACAATCTATCGTGCGCATCATTGAAATAAATCCTTGAAATAAAGGTAGCTTTTAACAAATAAGAAGCAACCACGTTCGCACTTGGAAGTTTGAAAGTGGATGCATCGCTCTCGGAGTGTTGATCAAACAATTGCTTACAGACGGTATAATTAACACACAGCTTGGCGGTACATCGACTAGTAGACTCTAGTAGTCCAGCCCAAGATGGTGTCTTGTCTCCTCTTTTCTGGAGTCTGGTACTCACTAGGCCACTAGTAGACCTAGAGAAGATAGGATGCAGGGTGATTGCCTATGCAGATAGGATTGTTATTGTAGCTTCAGATAAAAAGATCCGGACATTCTCAGAGAAATCCTGGGGCTAAACCCTCACAAAAATAAAAAGACCCTCCTAGAATTAATGGCACCAGTCTCTCTTTTACAAAAAGTGCAAAATTCTTGGATCTTATTGAGGATACGAAACTTAAATGGAAGTCAATTTACTAAACACGTGAAAGAAAAACAAATATAGCTCTCTATTCATGCAAAAAGTGTAGGTAGGAGTTGGGGAGTATACAACCTCAAACCACATGCTGGCTTTATCCGTTATCAGACCTGTACTACTATATGGTACGGTCATTTTATAACTCTCTAGCTCTAAAGTTATACGGCTCACTCAGTTAGCAAAAGTGGAAAGAACTAAGAACTACTCCTTCTGCAACATTGGAGATCATGTTTCTTCTGCTGCCCTTGGCTATATGTTTCAAACAGATGGTTCTCACTCCGACCACTCAGAACTGTAGTGGTATTGGTTATACTAAATGGATCGCAGATCAGTGGAAGCCGTGGTTCAGTGCGTCGGACTATTGAGCAGCATGTCCGATTCCTAACGAAAATCAAAGATTTTCCATAACTCACATCTCGGAAGCATCTGACAAACATCCAAGGGTAAAATTGTCATTAAAAAGTGAGTAAGTAATTATCGGACAGTCCCGATTTCACTTCAGAATATTGCTCCAGTCTTATACTTTTTTCAAGTGCTACACAGCAGCTAATAAAAGAACGGCTGCTGAGCTGTTTTTGTCACCTTATGGGATGAGAACTAGCTATTGCCTCTTCCACTGCAGTAGGAATTTGCCATCCCTTAATAATTCTGTATAGATCAATTGTTTGCTTCCTACAAAACTTGGTTCGAGATCCCATAAATTTCCTTTATTGCTGCATACAGTTGTTACTGGTCGTATTATCTCTATTACTTTTTGCTTTTGCTCGCGATAGGATGAATTCATCTTTCTTCGAATAAAGAGCGCTGATTGGGACGGGTTTAAGACCTGCGGTCAGTTGATTGATTTTTTTTTATTGTCCTATCTTCTTATGATCTAATCAACATAAACTTATGAAGACACCTTGCTGTCTGAGGTAATTTAAATTAATCGGAGAACACCTGTCAACGCATTTGGTAAACAAATGACCAAAACACCCAATATATCTACCACACCTGACACCAATGAATAATTAAATAGGACTTTCTTAAAAGCATAGAAATTGGGTTTTTCTAAATATACCCGCTGTGTAAAAAGCGTTAAGATCAAGTTTTGTTCTTTTTTTTTTACAAGCAATCGAAACTGATGAAACCAGCAATTTAAAGACGTACCAAAGTGATCGTAAACTTGTATAAAGTATCTAACAGAATGGGAAATTTGTAAACCGCATGATGCTACCTATTGTCATGATGATTTCGAGTATGATGATTTGCAAAAATCTATAAGTGTCGTGTATCTTGACACTTTATGTCAACATAAAATTTACAATCGATCTTATAGAGTATATATGTACATACATATGTACATCTTGATGAATGATTTGTAGCAATAGAGGCTAAATTATCGGAGATATAAAAATTTGAATTTCCGATCAACTATGTAAGTAATTTGGAATTTCCATACTCATCGGGCTTTAGGAAGGAATTCATAGATACATTTTGTAGATAAGCTGCGCTCACTTGATAGATGCATCGCTTTTTGAAAGAATGAGTGACGATCTTGTAAAAGTATAAATTGTTACAACCACAATATCATCGTATTTAAATGGATCTGAGAATAGGGTATTTTCGTATCCTCTTCAAACGTGTCGCATCATTTCTATATTTCCTGATCACCTTATTCACATTTTTCATGGAAATTCACAAATAAGGTAAGATTTGTAAAAATGTCACGAATGCCATCACCCACCCACTTGAGACTTCCCATTTACGTATCTGTTCGTGGTTCATTCAAGTGTCCATTTATGAACATGTACATACATACATACATACATACGTACATATGGAGGTAGAAAGGTGCTTTACAACAATTTCATCAAAGTTCCATTAAAACTATACGCTTATGCTATGTCATTGTGAGTCATTGGAAATTATTTTCCATCGCAAAATACAGATACCAACCGAAGGTATTGTTAGACCCAGTCATTAATGTTTACCCAAAAATTTTGGTGCGTTTCACTGCGCATGGCCGACAAAGCATGATGAAATTAATTTAAAGTCCATCCTCATGTGCTTTAATTGTCTATTGTCAGGAGGAAGTTAATGAATTATGCATACAGGCACCTTCCGGGAGCCGGATCATTATCTGATTACCTCTATTGGAATCCCAACACAAAGCACATCACAGAGCACAAAAGATGTGCCCTGGCCTGGGACTATTCAGCTCGTATCTCATAGGAAACCACTGTTAATGTCAATGTGTCAAATTTGTGTGAGTTGTTTGCGAATTGTTTCCGCACATCTCTATCGATCAAAATGACTTCCTGCATTTTGGTTCAAAAATCAAAACCATCTGCTGTCATTGTGTGGCGTGCACGGATATCCTGTTGGGAATCTTTTGAAAGAAAAATGTAATCGTATAACCACATTTCGTATCTGTGTATCTGCGAATCATTATGGTATGGGCACAGTGAGAGAGAGAATCCTTTAATGCTCGTCTCGGTGAGACTGACATTTAATTCTATGGTCTCGAAAGCCAGAGGGTTGGACAGATAATCCCATTCGACTGGACAATATAAATACCTTCTTAATTCGATACGTAAGAGCTCCCAGATAATGGGTTATAATTTATTTTGTTGAGGTCAAATGAGATTTAAGTGTATTTATTGGGGTTGAACTTGATTCCAGCTGGCTTTGAGTTCGGTATAAATTACTTATGAAGTGCTTTAATTCTTCAAAGCAAAAAGGAAATATTTTAGAGATTACGAGACGAACGATTGCGACCTACGAAATTACAAAAGGAATTGTTATCGTTTAATGGAATTTTGATGGAATTTATTGTGGAATAAAAATGAAAAATGTTTATTGAATTCTTTTCTGTATTTCTTGTGAATTGTACAATAATAAATGGTCAAAAGAAATTGACGAAAGTTGGACATGGGTTTTCTCTGCTTTAAGGGTTCTCAAAATATCTAAAGGTTAATTAGGTTCCTTCACTTTGTTATCGAGTTCGTTGGAGTATCGGAATGGTGTAGATAGTTGATTAATGTGTCCAAGATGACGAAGGACATGTCCAAGTATTAAGTCGAGTCCGCATGTTCAATATGATGATTTAGTCTGTAGGGATGAAGGATTTTGCAGACTTTTTGGAAAAATGAGCTATGTTCGAAAATGTGGCCCAGTTACAGCAGCTCCGTTGATGGCGGTAAGCTAAGAATAAGTATTAATATAATTCACTTTAAGGATAGAATTTATGAAAACTCCGAAAGATATTTTGCTGAGACTTCTTTTTGTTTCTGGTAACAGTACCTACTCGTTCCTTTCTCTGCTACATCGAGGGAAAGATACAGTTTTCTACGCATAGTTGCATACTTCTTATGAACATAGTGGGTTTACTTTTTATTGCTACTTTCAGAGCGACACGTTTCGGACTCCAATCGGCCATGGGGATTTTTCAACACGTATCCGATACTTGATCAGTGATTTGTACTCTTCGTAGTGTTATGGAGATATTCTTCAATAATTTTTCTTTCAAGAGCCTTATAACTCTTTTTTTTCGCCATTATCCCTCCGTACGCTCCTCAAGGTGTTCTATCCGTTTCCTCCCACGTTCGCTTCTTTTCATCTTCAATAACTTTTGTGAGGTACTTGAATCCTTCCGTTTTAGTTTCGTACTCTAGCTTTTCAAAGGATCTTTGACTTCTTCTTGGTCTAAGAAATTTGCGATGTTGGCGCTGGTGTTACCTACGCTGGCAAGAGTAACATCAAGCACTTATGGCATTCGTTTATCTAGCCCCTGGGGAGTTCCTCTGGTAACAAATTTCTTTATTCAACAGCATATATCTGAGAGAGAATCGGTTCGATATTTTCCTTACTGCATTGTGTAGAGGTGTTTGCACTGATTTAGTCTTTAAATATGCATGATGAAAGTTCCATCAAAACACTTGCTACTTATGGGGATACCGAGAAGCCTTTCAAGTGTCTTGAGGAGAAATTACAATAGACTTATGGGCCTGTAATCTTTCACTGAAATGTGGCCTTGTTAACTGCTTTAGGCGTGAATATCAACCTCACTTCTCTCCCTGCCAGTGGTATGTAGTCTAGCCTTGGACAATGTTTGAGAATTTCCATAAGATTGTTTCTAACCTTGAATGGAGCTTCCAGTAACGTAGTTGGAAAAATATCGTCAGGACCTGGCGCTTTAAACGGTGAGAATAATACGAAGTCCAACGCAGATTCTTCCATCAAATAATATTCTCTACCTCCTCCCCTATTGACATGCTAATATTATCTGAGGACGCATTTGTTATAGAATCTACTGGTGTACTGCTTTTTACTTTCTGTTCACGAATCAACCGATTTTCTAATGAATCTGACAACTGTCGTGTCTTTGCCGAGCAACCTGAGAATTCTGGAAGCTTCACTAGTATCCGCGAACAACTGTGGAATGTTTCCACGATTTGTGTTAGACTGCCTGATTAAGTGTTTAAATGAGGGGAACTCCAGCTCTGCTAATAATGTGTTTCGCATAGAAGTCTCTTTTTCTATGCGCGCTCGTCTCAACAGACTGAGAATAAATCATGGAAGATGTAGTGCAATACATTTTAAAAGAGGAGTTACGGATTCACCATACTGCGACTTTGAAAATGTAAACAAGATCATCAAGCACGTAACTATTTACAACTCAGGCATTGGATCAACTTCTGCAAGGAAAATGACAACAAGAAGCACGATTCAGTAATAACGGCTAAAGGGAAATTCTGAGCAACAACTGATGGAATCTGCTCTTAAATAACTCTTTGTGTGGCAAAACAGAACGGTTTGGGAGTTAACCATCAGAAAACCGAGGTTTTCCTGTTCACTACGAAGAAAAAGATACCTGACTTCACATTATTAAAGCTCGAGAAGCTATCACCTGCATAGAAGAAAGTTACCTCCCTCCGTTGCGTATAGCTATCTTCGTTGATAGTTAAGCAACCTTAAAATCGATTAAATCCAATCAAACAAATCAAAGGCGATTAGGAAATGTCGTAATGCACTGATCGCCATTAGACATCATTCGGTAAACCGCTGCTGGATTCCCAATCATAGTAAGGTGAGGAAAAAGTAATGCTTTGGTAGGAATGGGGTCCGCAATGAACATCACCAGCTCTCCCTATGGAAACACTCGTACGTTATGGCCGAAAGTAAACAAAAAATAAAGATATATACTCAGGGTCTAGCTTCTCACAGCCATTTGTGTTGTGCGTTTTATTTTCTTTACACGAATGGAAGGGCCATTCAGTTTAATGCCGTATCCGAAGGAAATTTTTTGTTTTTGAGAAGCTTTTCCATGTCAGTTTTACTCTCGGATGCTTGTCAGACGCTCGAACCTTGAACTTCTCGCTACGTAGTTCAACCACAACCGCACTAACCACCTAAGCCTCGGCGCCTACGGAATTAAATAAAGCAAAACCAAAAAGCCTTCAGGTAGGTACTATATGCATCCTCTATTCGCATCTTAACATGCTCGGTAAATGGAGGGTGTACTCCAACTATTTGTGATGCAACTATGTACCTTAGGATCCAAGTGGTTTGCAAGCACCACAAAAGTTTCAGAATATCAGATATATGACTTTCTCCACTTCATAAACTGGATGGATTTGTTTCACTCTAGTTTAGTCCGTTTTCCAAAGATGGGATTCACAATGGAACATTCGGTTTCCAAGTGAAGTGATGAGTCCTTAATCACACACCCTTCCATAGCCTAACCTAACTACTGAGTGCGCAATCCGAAAATATCAAGGCGAACCAGTCATACAAATTTCGTTTTAGCTCAATTGTCCAATATTTGTATCGCTCTACATGTAATGTTGTGTGAAAATGTCAATTATAAATATTGTACAATATTAATTTAAATTCTATCTCGCCATAAGCCACATAAAATGTAAGGTTGAGTGGGGATCCCACTATCAAATTTGCTATCCTGACAGGTAGAATTTTGAATGAAAAAAAGAAAATTAAGCAGAACGAAGCGAATTAGAGTGGAAAAATCCATAAAACCCGTCCGACTTTCGAAGTATTTAGAACAAGTCTAACAAATCTGACAAAATAGTGTGAACATCCCTTGTAGTGAACCGCCAATCGCCCCTATCAACTTAAAATTTCTCATTTCAGTTAACAAAACATGAAGGCAAACACCCTAAAAAAAGGTATGAATACACATTCGTATCTTTCCAAAACCCAATGAAGTCGAGTGAAACAGTGCGTAACCCTTGACGCACGAGTTGAAACCAAGGTTCCCCAAAAGAAGCAATGTCATTCTTCCGAATCAATAACCTGAAACACTTTTTTTTTAGTTGAATGAGTTATTACTTAGAAAAAGTTATTTTAAAAACCATGTACTTTCCGAAAAAAAAAAAAGAAAAAAACAACTTCAGCGCTCGTTTCAAACCAATTTTACGTAGAGATACCCCGAACCGGAAATATTTTACTCTGAAAAACGCACTGTTATCGCACGTACTATACTTCGCAGAATAATAATGACTTGGTAGGTACCTGCATTCCACATGGCATTCCTGAATAAAAATTCAATGTTTATTGTATTTCCTTCAACAAACAAACAAAAAAGCATACAACATGTTTGTATCATCAATAATCATTGCTCGACTGATGGCAAATCTTTCGAGCATGAAGACATGAATACAAATGACGTTTCGAATTTCTCGTCGAGAACCTTTAGTCATTGTACTGAAAGTACTCTAAAAAAAATATTTGGCGGACAAAGTCCATGACATTAGTCGCACCCATTCATGTAGCAATTTGGAGGCATGTCCGTGCGCCACCGTCCCGTCATACTCAAAGCTGGGCTTTTGCTCTCGACTCAGAAGTTAACCACACAAATTTGAAAAATGTCACACGCTTGCTGTGATAAATGTTTTTTGCTTTGGTGGTTACTCAGTTTCATTTTATTTATTTATTTATATGTATGTATCTAAATAAACTATGAAATACGCAAAAAAAATGTCGGGGTATTCAACTGCTTCAAAGGTTAGACGGAGAAGCCTATTCAAAAGATTTATGGAGGTCATGTTCTGAGTCTCGGTTTATTCTGTTTTTTTTTTACGGCCACAGAATTTGCTTTGTCACAGTTTGGTAAAAGTTAAAGATAATTTGCATAGATATCAAGCTTTGTGTTCGATTTTGAAGCCTCTTGGCATTTCAGCTGGGTTTAAACCAGCTTTAAGCTGACTTTACTGGTAATGGTAATGAGAATATAGTTTATGTTTAATACAAGTTCTGATGGTTGATACGCTAATACGTTCATACCTGTATTTCTTTCTTTCAGATAAACAAGTTAGACGTTAGTGATATTTAAGCTGACATATTGGAGGTGAGTTATGCATATTAATTCGATGAAATTTGTTATATTTTAAATAATAGATGTGAAATACAACAAATGTTGGACTATCGCAGAATATTAACATTCTTGTTTGCGGGACGGGAAACATTAAGTATGTGTCACATGCAAAATATCTAAAGAATGGTATTTAATAAACATTTATTTGGTTTTAACCTTAGTCTTGCGTCAAACGTGGTTTCCTTAGTTAGATTAGGAAAATATGTAAGCCCCCCCCAGATGCAGAGCCTAAACATTTTTTGTGTGAGATTTATACAGCAAATTACCCAGATACACACACTTATTTCATTCTCCATACTATTGTTCCGCCTACTAATAATTTGGAGAGGTACCTACTTACTTGCTTACATAGATGGCGCTAGAGTTCGGGTGAACCTAGGCCTCAACCAACAAGCTTTTCCAGTTAGCCCGTCGTTATCTAACTGATTCCAGAGGCGAACACGCGTCTCTCTGTGAGGTTTCTCTGGTTATATTCGCGGACTGCGGGCTGGAGCATTTGTTCGACATGGACTGATGCTCAGTTTTTGACAGGGTCGATGTTGTTGTACAGCTCGTGTAGTTCATCGCTGAATCTCCTTCTCCCAAGCCCGTCAAACGGAACCGAATATCTTACGAAAAATTTTTTTCTCGAAAAGACCGAGGATATCTTCATCCGCTTTCGATATAGTTCATGATTCAGCGCGATAAAGTACAACTGGGATGATCTATGTAGGTCCTATCCACAGTCTAAAGATACAGCGATTGGCAAGAGTTATTTTTAAAATATAGCCAAGGTAGACAAAGTCCCTTACTACCTCAAAGTTATAGCTGTCTATTGTAGCGTTTTGTCCAATTTTTCGATGTTGTGTGTCCCTTCTCGTTGACAGCATATACTTGGTTTTCCCCTCGTTTACTGTTAAATCCATTTTAGCAGTTTCAATACTAGCAAACGCACCGGTGACAGCCCACTGAGTTTTGCCAATTGTGTCAATATCGTCGACGAACGCTAGTAGTTGCACAGACTTTAGATAGATTGTGCCTCTGGTTTGGCTTGCGAGCTTCACATAATTCTTCACATGACTCGATGAGGTCGTTACTGACCTTGCTGAAGCAGCTAGACTTATCCGTCATCAATTTGGACAGGCGATTTGTGCACAATTATTTAAAAAAGGAAATGCTGAGAAGAAAGCCGCCGATAGTGATATGAATCACATCAGGTCCATCAGCTCGACATTCCAAACGTCCTCCAAGTCAGTGAAGAAGTAACTATCGAGAGTCCTCATTTTTCTGGCAGATAGGGTAGGACGGTCACATAACAGATGTCGGACAGATTCAACTTCTTCCTCGTCCCTGCAGTAGTCGTTGTATAGTACATCCAGGCGATCTGCAATGGCACAGTGTCCAGTAATTTTGCCAGAGAGGACCCGTGTATTGTGACGACTTACCTCCACTAGAGAAACAGATATCTTCTTGCTTAGGGCCGGCCATAGCGCCCTGGCTGTTGCACATGTATCCATCGTCGGTTGGCTCGACCAGTGGCTACATCCTCTAATATTTTCTTTAAGAAGCATATTGGGATTGCAACAAAGGGGAGACCCTGCGAAACATGCAGCGTCTACCCTTCTATTGGAAGCTCACAGCCCTTTCGAGTCTCTAGAAATCCATACTCCAGAGTTATTTGCAGGTGCTCACAAGCTTCGATCTAATTACCGCAGAGTCCAGAGCCTTAACAGCTGCGTGGCTGTCTCTATAGACATTCATCGTTTTACCAACTATGTATACTGCTCTCACGTATAATTTCAGCAGCCTAACGGCCGTGATTTCGGCTTGAAAGACACTGCAATTGTCATTTATTCTAAAGGAACGATCTATTATTAGAATTTCGCAATGGACCCCAGACCTTGTGCAAATGTTCATCTTGGTGGCCTCCAATCGAGAAAATATCGATGCGTAGCCATGAGTGCCGGTGATCAGTCTTTCAGCAGTTTTGGCCGCCAGAGTGCTCCAGTACAAATCGAGCGGCATGAGACTGAGCATGGTCTTCATAGCCCATGTGGGTGATGTTTATAGTGATCCCATGATACCGATGCAAGATGCCTTCTGTATTTTTATAAGGTTATAAAGCTGATATTGCTTCTCAAGTGCCTTCAACCATACTAGTGAACCATAAATAAGAATGGGCCTTACAATCGCCACGCACAGCCAAACCAGGGTTGGTTTGAAGCCCCACGAATTACTGCACTCCTCTTTATAAGAGTAAAAAGCTACGCTTGCTTTCCTGATCGGTGTTGTCCTTTCAGTTTAATTTGGAATCCAGAATTAAGCCCAGATACTGCACTGAATTCGAGAGTCTAAGTTCTGCGCTAATCTTGGGAGGGCTAGAGGTAAGGACCGATTCCTTCGTAGTGAAGAGCACTACCCTCGTTTTCGACGGGTTGACTTCCAGTTCTTTGCTGCTAGTCCAGTCGTCCACTAGTTGTAATGCGAGATTGATCCTTTCATTTAGGACTGAAAGGAACTTCCTTGAGGCCAGGATGACTACATGATCGCATAGGCCAACAAGATCAAACCGTTTTTCCTTCAATCTTACCTCGATCTCGTCAACCACGAAAAGCCATATTAGAGGAGGGAGGACTCCACCTTGGGGTTTTCCTCTGCAAACCCCCTTCCGGATAGTTGTATCTCCCAGTGTTCAATGTATGGTTCTCGATCTGAGCATCAATACAATCCACTTGCAGAGTCCAGTGTTTAGTTTTGTCCTGCGTAAATTGTCCAGAATCGCATCAGCGCTCATATTGTTGAACGCTCTTTCAGTGTCTAGAAGTGCTCCCAGAGTCAATTCCTTGAAGTGGCGGAATCTTTCTATGTTTGACACAACCCTGTGCTGTGCATGTTGTGATTTGGATAGGTAGTTATCGCCAATCACACTTCTTATGTGTGCATCTATTAGAGGTTCCAATGTTTTTAGCAGAAAGGTTGATAGACTGATTGGTCTAAAGCCCTTTGAGGTCCTGTGAGTTGCTTTCCCAGCCTTGGGAATGATTATGACACGCATCTCTCGCCATGTTTATGGAACATAACCTAGCTTAAGGCAGCTTGTGAAAATTTGCTCGAGCCATGGAATAACGATATCTTCTGACACTAGTAGCATTACAGGCTGAATGTTATCCATTCCTGGAGCCTTTACTCCATAAATGACATGATTGACCAAGCTGTCTTGTATGCGGCATTCAAATGGATAAAAAGTTGGTGGGTATCGGCCAGGATCTGCTTAGTTGGGAAGATTTGATTAACTTTGGACTTCCCTGGTCTGAAACCACAACGATAGAGGCCAATCAGGCTGTTGAAGTAGGTTTACAGACATTCACACAAGATGGCAGATTAAATCTTGTAAGCTGGCGCAATTGAGTGGTTCGCCTTTCTTGTGGATCGGGCAAACGATCCCGAGATTCTATTCATCAGGCATACACTCGTCTGATCACATTTCAAAAATGAGCTCGTGCATGGTTTCTACCAGATAATTTCCAGCTGCTTTGAATACCTTGGTAGGTAAGTCATAAAGTCAATTTTGGTCAGATAGGCGGAATTTGATTCATTCATTCTACCTGACAGCGGGATGTTGGTCATCATGACTACTATACAGTCTGCAGAAAAAGTTTTTCTAATTCTCAGCACCGACTGTGACTCTACTACTAGGTTTCCTTGTTCAGCTCTACAGGCTTCTGTTCCGGTCTTGTTACTCCGACACGTTCTTTTTACTTTTTGGTAGAACTTTCGTCCATTGATAATGCTTAATATCATTGATCGCGACCTTATCGTGTTCTTTTTTCTTCTTTTGGAGAAGACGATGTTCTTCCCGTTTCTTCTGTGCAGGGCCGCTTTGTATGCCTGTTGTTTAGCTTCATGCGCTTGCTGTCATTTCTCATCAAATCAAGGGTTTCTGGGTCGGGTGAAACGCTAGTCTTCGGCACTTGATCTTGTCGGCCTAAGATTCCTTGAGTGATTTTGGGATATGCGTTTGGCAAAGATTCTGGCAATCTCATACGATTGCAGCTTTTTGACGCAATTCTTCTTTGTTGTGCCGCATGGGATCTCCGCATTCATACCGTGGCTGCAACAAGGTAGTAATTCGAATCGATATTGACTGCTTGGAAGGTTCGGACATCTTGAATACTGGAATTCCCTCAAAAGATGTCTCCTGTCATTATGATTTCATTCCTTTGAGTCTTGTACTCCTGCTTAGCCTTGGCGGTAGAAACCCGCTATAGAGCACCTTCTCCAATCCAGTTTCTCTTAGGAATCTAAGGATGAGAATTGACTCTGATCTTATAAAATTGGTACTTGTCAAAATATTTCTATCTTTTGTGGGTTAATGCCCTACAGATTTTCACCACATGTTCTGAGATTTCAATGGACTCAAACAAATCGCAGCTGACTTCACGTATAAAGCCGATAAAGCCTCTTGGAAAATGTTCGTCCCAATTGAAACAACCCTGTACATAGCTTTTGAGTTTAAGTCAATGTCACTATTAGCAACATATCGTGGTATTAAGGTAGAATAAGTTGCTTGGATGTCCTACCACTTCTACCTCTTGGTGAGCCCTATTACCGGACCTGTATACTTATATGTTACTTTGGCTTGTATGTTACTGGTATTCAGGTACAAAGCTTTATAGTGCCCGGTAACCAAGGGATTAAAATGCAAGCTATTGTGTTGGTGAAGCGATTTTAAAATACACATTTCCATTTTTTACTCAGAATATTAAAACGCACACAGGACTTGCTTTTACGAAGAGGAGTCCAAGTATCTGGCGCACTCTGTATCTCTACTTTCACAACACAGATAATCCGATATTCGTGTGAAAAAATTCTATGATGTTACGTAGAGGTAGATACTTATTCACGCAAATAGTAGTACTTTATCTCGACTCAACAGTGTTCCACGTAAATACATAGTTGCAGTTCCAAGGATTTTTTTTTAAATCCTTCTTTAGAGGGAGCAAAAATTACATCCATTTATAACCTACGTCCAGAGAAGGGTATTGTTTATTCCCGGAAATATGAAAAAAGCTGCAAACGAGTTATACCAAATTGATTGTAAAATATTCATCTCATGCATTTTGGGATTAAGGAAACACAACAGGGAGAGAGACAGACCTAATTATTTTTATTTAAAACCGAATTATGTACCTCTAGGCAAAATATTAAATCAATAAATAAATTGTTTAAATTTCTTTACCGGAAGAAGTGAGTCCTTTTGACATTTTTCCAAAAAGAGATATATACACATATTTAGATACAAAATCGGATGAGAATTTCTTGAGAAAAAGCTTAAATGTATCCCTAAATGCCCTAAGTATGTACATATATTGGGTTTGCTTAGGGGAGGAGGCAAACCGCTCCATGTTGCGCTTAAATCAATATGTATCAATTGTAAAACCGATTATATATGGTTCACTTCAGTACAAAACGGTTCCAAAACCATTGGTTGGTGGGTGGGTTGTGATGTTTTCTCTGAAACGCTTAACATGGGTATTCAAAAGGTTACTTAGGTTTCTTCTTAAATGAATTCTGTAAAATGTTCAGGGATGATTGCTACACTAGGTGGGTGTAGCTCCTTATTTTCGTCAGTCAACAGCCATGTCACAACACAGCCAATACAAAATTTATAATATCGACATGTGACATTATTTTATATGGTTTATTGGTTGACTTGTAGGTCTTTTAAATAGTATCTTTGGAGACAGAAACATCTTTCTTCGTGCGGATTTAAACATGGCCAACATGACAGCCTATTTAAGTCCACAGACGAAACAAAAATCGTACTTGCAACTTGTCAGCATCAAAACGGCTCTTGTATTATCAGTCGTGTATACCTACAATTACCAGGTCTAGCTGGTAGTTCTGTACTACAAAGTGTCCAGACACAGGTGCTTTTAATTCGCAGTTCTCTGCCAATATCAGGTGGGATATCAAATGAACCCAGAGCTGCTTCGAAATCGATGATCGAGGAAAGATCAAAGTAGGATCTTCACCTTGGCGGAAGATATCTAACCTAGATCACTCTCTCTAATCCAGTTTTCTTTGAGAATCTAATCATGAGAGTTGGCTCTTGTGACGGTATTTTCTCAACTGATAACTGGCACTTACCCAAATATTTCAGTCTTTTGTGGGTCAGTGCACCACAAGTTCCTAGCACATTACTACTTACAATGCCTTCGAATCTTTTCGGTTATGTTCCCCTAAAAGTTTTTTGGCTTGCCTCATGCCCTGATCGTTTTTCCAGGTTCTGGTCATGTTTTCCCTCTTTAGTTTCCTGAATCTGAATCCTATCTGAGGGTGTGATCTCCTATATCGCAGAATCGTTCAGGACCAATGAAGGTTACTGATGTTCCCTTTCTTACCAGGGAGTCGGCCATTTCCATATTCTCTGTTCCCACAAGACACAGGTATCCAACAGAGAGAACCCTACACAAGTTTAGACTTAATGACATAGGAAGTGCCATGATAGCAGCATGGATATGTGACATTATAGCTAGATCACAATTTGTGTGGTTTCTGTCGAGAGTGATTTGGACACATCTATCTATGGAATCGATTTCAGCCTGAACGATACTGGTACTTTAGCGTATGGATTCAGAGCATTTGGTTCTAGGCTCGAATACTGCTGTATGCGCACATCTGTGAAACATAGAACTAGGACTGCGTTATAACTAAATAAGCATCTGCCGATCAACTATCAAAGTAAAGCTTAATATCGTTACCGTGCGGGACGCTCATCCTCTTCCATACATTTTGAAGTCTTTACGCAAGCTTAGGGTTGTCAACTATTATTTCCGTTGAACATCAAGTCCACATTTTAGCAGATGTTTGTGGAAGAAAATGTCGAACACTGCTTTTATTCCGTACTTGGACACGATTCGGAATCTCACGATTTTTGTATTTTGATGACACAATTACCGTCACGGTATCCAGATTTTGAAGATTCAAAACAAACTTCAATAGCTGAAGAAAGTTTTGTTCCTACGACATCCAAAATGGCTTTATTAGGTCTGATAGAAAAGGGGTAGGTTGTCAAATGATCCACACCGGACAGATTGCAACATTCTGTATGTTTTGCGGAACTTTTATAACCGATTCATTCCTCTTTAGTCTAAAAAACTAGAGGCAGATGCATTATTACAGCTTTAGCTACAAAAAAAAATATTCTGCATCTATAGTGAAATGTTACACAAGTCCAGACCGTTCTGAAAACCAATATTTTTAATCCTACCTTTATCCCTTAAACCAACGACCCAACAGGGTAAAAACGTATCATTCAATTTAAAAAAAATAATGTAAAACAAGATTGTGTACGAACCTGGGTTGTCATTTGTCATCTACTGTCATTAATTACCCTACAAAAAGGTGTTGGTAATGAAATACAACCTTTTAGCGTAAACATATTTCTGTACACGTACACATACTTTTCATGTAAGAGCTTCTTGTCCCTAAAGTGTAATTCATTTTTCCTTTAATAAGCACACCACTCCTTTTGTGCATTTACCTGCCTACATCCGTGTGTTTCAAGGACATGCCCTATTTAGCATAATTACGAAACCTAATATGATACATAGCTTGGGTGTAATGAATATCTCTGAAAATCATGTACTCAGCGAATCGTGCTCATAAATTTACAATGAATAAAAGATTCAAAATATATTAAACAATAGCAGCCACCAATAAGCCGGATTTTTGTCATTGATTGTGGAACAAATTAAACAGATATACGTGATTATAAGTTTGTGTACACTATACATGATTGCATTGCTCATAGTTTATTCAGTAGTTCATTTAATTTGCCGATTTGTTGTTGAATTTTAATCTCTGAATTTATTTATGAACTAAAATTTCAGCACTAGGTCAAGTAGATTTTGATAATATTTTATTTTTAATTGCATGGCGTAAGTAGTTTTGATTTTGTGATTGACGTTGAAGACAAATCCAAGAAGGACGGTCTCGTAATTTTGTTTAGTTATGACTTGGATTGACACTTAAATGGGTAGATGTAGAGACTTCCATAGATACTGATTAGATACTGATTTATTGTTATTTTTGTTTCGTATGTACTTATACTGTAGAAAACCCATCTCTCTAGAAAAGGATGATTCGACAATGTATCTACAGCAACGTCAGCTATTCTTTGAAAGCCTAAAGCTATTTTTAGTGAAAGAATTAGTCAGTGGCATTAAGAGAAAACTCTCTTTAAGAAACAATTGAGGCAGATGCTAAGAAATACCTTAATATTGTTGAGTAGCTCCGCAGGGTGTTTTCGGTAATGAAGCTCAGACATTGTTAAAAGCAAACCAATCAATTGGCGAACTTCGGTTCTCTATTCTTTGAGCAAAAGAGCTTGCTATCTAGGATGACCCTTAGAAACTAATCTTTTTTTGGGGACTTAGACCGTGAGCCCTTAATAGAATCAGAGGACGATAATCTCTGAATCGTAGTCGGTCATACCTACCAGCGTCATCAGTGTTCTACGGCAGACATTCGCTAGGCATGACATAAGCAGTTTGCTTACAGAAGTTGTATATTTATTAGTTTACAAATCTTGAACTTACAAGTATGTTACTTAAAGTTAGGCTAGGGTGCACTATAGGACTACCAACACCAAGATCACCTGATTGTAACCGTTGCAGCCTGATGAGTTCCCGCTTAGGCATTAAACGAATTTTACCCAAAAATAGACTTTTTTATTTAGCTAGATCGATAAGATGGAAGCCCAGTTTCATCCCAAACTGTAGCGCCACCTAATATCGCTTAGATATTCGAAGAAGCACTCACCGAAGGTGTACATTTTCAATATGTGCCTATTGGGACGAACATTTGTTCCAAAAACTAAAAAAAGGTTACAACATCTTCAGCCCTGTAATTGACCCTTTGAGCTGGAACCTTGCAAAATGGTACGTGGGATTTAACAGTAATCTCGTATATTGTTGTATTGTTGCTGACTATATTTGTATAGAACAACGGTGGTTCTATCACTGTCATTATTTCAGCCTGAAATACAATACAATGTCCGGTGCACTAGAGAAGACTCGGATTTTCGGAATTTCTTCAAATTCCCAAGTACATGTGCTAGGAATCTTGGTTTTGTATATAACCTTGAACTCCACATGAGGACCTACATAGTCCGTATTATTAGGAATAGGAATAGAGGGCCTTAGCTTAAGATAGCTTTGAGAATATCCTAGGCCCTAATGCTGCTTTTGTTGCAATTGACTTTCCAAAGATATTACAGAGAAGCCAGAATATCATAGCTTTCAGTTACATAAATGCTATCTTGCTTTTCTTTCCAAGTGCTGTCTACCTGTAGGTAGGGCTGTACATCAAGATGGGTCTGACGGCTACCACATCGGGCATTAGAATTCGTTTGATCCAATGGTAATGGCAATGGCAACTGTCAATGCTGAGCTTTTAGCTTTATTGATGGATTCCATCATACATCCATTATATCAAGATCCTTATATATATATATATCGATACGAGTTTAGAGTCCAAGTTTATCATTCGTTCCACGGTCTTAAATAGGATGGAGGATGGATCTGGCAAAGATCCTCAACAGATGAATGAGATCTATAAAGACTAAGCTTACGCAGTGTTTCTCATTTCCCCCGACTCTTTCATAGTCGTCATGACTCCAACTGGATTGTTCTAATCCATATTATTCTCCGACCACCAGGCTTTCTGGCATCCTGGCTTTGGAAATGTCACGTTTTCGAAACGTATGACCCATTCACTGTCACTTCCCTCGTCAGATGGTTGAGCTATAAGTTTTTGACCCGTTCTCTGGGGCCAAACATCTCTGGTAGAGATTTTCATTAGGGATATCGTTGGGAAAGAAAATCCTTAAATTTGCGTATGCACTTGTTTATAGCTATATCTTGATAAAAGCGTTCACGTACTGCATCCATATACCTAATAGCATGAACTGAACGTTGAAGCGGAACAGTCTTAGTTTAGCATTAGCATTATTATCCTATAGCCAGTTCGATTCCACCATCAGTCAAGACAATACTCCTTAAATACCAAATCGTCCGAGTCCATCGAATTCCTCCGTTTCCCGTCGACAAACTAGCACGAAGCACGTCGCTAATCACCTATAAGAACAATATTGGTGATATAGTGCAGCTTTGTCCTAATCCTATTCGACAAAAGGTAGATCCAGAGCAAAAACCAGCTTGATCAACATCGAGTGTGACTTCAAGATATTATTGTATTTGCTTAGCTACTCCTCCAGCTTCATAAGATACTGATCATTTAGACATCCAAGAGAGTACTTCTTAAACGTTGGCTTATGGCAAAATTGTTAATTTGAGAAGAGGTTGCTAACCCAGCTGAGTTTTGTGATGGTTTAACAATCAACTGTTCGGTGTCATTATTGCAGTTATTTACTGCGTGTTTCCCGATAACTTGCCTAGGGTCTTCATAGTCTTCAATGCCTACCTTGACATTTAAGTTCTCCATCACTGTAACATGACAATGTCTACATTTCGTGTTGTGTTGAAGATAGTCTCGAATTTATTGCAGGTGATCTCCTTCTCAAGATAAGACGAGCAATCCATTGGCCTTTGGGATGTACTTAATTCTAGTCCGGCATCTGCTAGTCAAAATTCAATCACAAAGAATTAGGCCCTACTATTGGTGTAAGCAGCAGGCCCATACTAAATATGTATATTCAAGCTAGCCTCCGGATGGTATTTCGAAGTAGTGCAGTCTAGCCTATATGGGCATAAGCTCATCCTTGAGTTGGAGAAACTTGCCATTGGACCTTCTTTTTCTAGTCAAATATTGTAACCGAGTTCGTGTACAAAACCAAAATTGTGACGCATGTAATGACTCCTTATCCGATACGTGTCAGTTTTAGATGATGTTACCTTTTCTAGAATTAAGATTCTCACTCACAATTAAGACTCTAGACAGCTTCCACCTGCAATTTTCCTTACACGATCGGGGGTTTATACATCCAACCACCACCATTAGGACGTAAAGCAACCAGTTGGCTATGAACTTGATTGTTACTCTACTTACCCAAACCATATTCGGAGTAGTCAGTAGCTTCGAAATAAATCGCAATGCAGATCTGCCCTATGTAGTCCATGGGGAATAACTACAGCCTCCGGCGG
Organism: Xylota sylvarum; assembly: GCA_905220385.1. Lineage (NCBI taxonomy): Eukaryota > Metazoa > Arthropoda > Insecta > Diptera > Syrphidae > Xylota > Xylota sylvarum. Next base: position 61,291,957 of record LR999958.1, on the reverse strand, counting down.
TAGAACTCGACACTCTTTAGAGTTTTACACAGAAAAATCTTGCTCTGATACCGGGGAAATGTGTATCTATGCGTAGCTAATAATAATGTCTGGTTCAGTTTCCGCCTATGTTGATGTAATAAGGAATGCTTAAAAATTTGGACGTCATTTGCCTGAGCATCTGTACTCAACTGATCTACTTGAAACTTCATATTTGACACATTTGATAATTTTGTTAAAAGTTTTGATACGAAATATCATTAAATTTTTATTGGAATTTGCTTTAGATACTCGTATCTAAATGTGGATACCAGAAATCATTGAGTAAAGAGATATTAAACCTCTACCCCTCCTTCCTTTCAAAACCCATTTGTTTACATTGCTTTTGTTGTAATTCGCTCCTCGTCTGTGAATACGTGTGAGCATTGGCAAAAACCTTTGGTGCATGTCTAAACTAGAATCAATAGATGTCAGCACTGAAAAATAGTTTTGGCTGAATGTATCCCATCATAAGCTATGGTGAAACAATCAATTTTAATGGCTTTCTGCCAAAAAATCTTATTGTCAGTCATTGGCAACGACAATCCCTAGTGGTGGAGTAAGTACGCCAGCGGATATGTTCGCATAAAACGGAAGCATTCAACTAAATTTACTAGAAATATTGTGCATTGGAAAGAATACTGGAAAATCAATGCGAAACGAGAAAATTAAATTCAAAAATTCAATTTAAAATAATTATTGATTGTTTTTCGAATTGAATAGCATCAAAACGACTGTTTTTCTTAAATAAAAAATTATTTTTGAGTTAAACTGATTTTATTTTTCAGCGAATTTTGATTTAATTATATATTACCAAACAGATAAATGTGTATTAACAGAATCGTTAAATATCGGTCATTACATTCTCGTTTAATAAATGAAAATATGTATAAGTTTCATCTCGAGTTAGAAACTTTAGGAAAACATATGTACGTATGTATATGAAATGTTGGTAGCTCCGCTAAAGGTAAAAGGTAGATGATTTTAATAAACAAACATTAGTATTTGACAAAAGTAGGACAATTGCAAAACGCTCGAATTTAGCTCGTTGATGTAAGTGATGGTAATGTTTTTGTAAAGGTTTACGCTTACAAATTTTTTTGGACTGGTTCTGATCCAGTGTTCACCTCAAGGCACACGTTATGCAGAGTTTTAGTTTATGTTCAATATGTGTATATATGTATGTTTGCACATGTACATAGGTATTGCTTAATTTAATTTAATTTTTTTATAAGTAACTCATAAGAAAACTTGCTTATGATTTTATTTAAACTATTTTAACCCCAGTACATTTATATGCACATGTGCTGACAAATGTTCTCTAAAAAAGTTGAATAAAGTCTGCGAACAATAATATCATTACGCTTTTGATATTAGAAAACACATTATATAAAGGAAACTTAAGTAGTTACAAATGGAAAATAAGTTTCTAATTGTCTAACAAAGTACAGCCATTCTAGTCCGGAGACAGCCGAAACTTTATGCAGTGAGGCTGCACTGTAATTTATTGGTTGAAGACCCATCGGTAACTCGCTCACCTTCCTTTTTCTCGTCCTTAATAATGTTATTTACTTTTCAATTCAATTTTCTCAGACAAAAAACAAATTTTACTTATGCAATTGACATGATTTCTTGAGAATTGAATACAATTTCCAAAAAATAATGCTTAAATTAATTCTAATGGTGAGTTAACATATTTTATCGGCAACCTAGGAAATAAATAAACAATTTGTAAAATCAACCGAACTTTAATAAAATATTATCGAAGCCGGAAATAAAAATGTTCCGATATAAACGCTGTAGAATCCGAAACATGAACTTGTTATAAACAGAATTTACACTAACAACAAGTCGTTATACTGGTTTCCTACTTTATCTGAGACCTTTTTTGTGCCATTAAATATTTTTGGAGACATTTATCCAATTACATGAAAATCAGTGTTTAATCCAATTGTATTCATCCAATTGTTACAATTTTAAAGAAGATAGTATCACAATTTATCCAAAACTTTTGACAAAAGTTATTTGCGATAATTTGAAATGCTGAAACATGTATGTACATACATATTTATAAAAATTCAAATCAATTCCTACTCTTTTTAATATCTTACAACTGTTTCAATCGATTCCCAATTTGCTTAATGGCATTTTTCTTCTTTTCACGATTTAAGAAGATTTAATTAAGAATGGATCTTAAAACATAGTTTTTGGTTTTTACATTCTCGGTCAACCAATGAAATTTAAATTCTTTTTGTCTTTTAACGCAGAATTCAAATTAAAATATTTTTTAAATCTAACGAAAATACTTTCCCGCAAATACTTTCCCGCTCCTTCCATGAATTCATAATTCGGTTGTCATCGCCCGTCAAATTCACTCGTTGTTGTTGTGAAATTGACCCATTGTTGTTATGTTTAGGGGTGAATAGACGGATATTTTTGGTGAATAGACGGATTCTAACAAATGTGCGTGAAAATGTAACAATATACGTGAAATAGCTTGTAGGCACCTGGAAAGTGCCGGGAAAGTTTAATATCTCTTTCTTCAATGATTTCTGGTGGATACACAATTTAATGGTTTTTCAAATAGGACGTCCCATTTTTGGAATAGGGTTTCTCGGCTCTGCGTGAAGTTAGATGCAGTTTTTTAACACATTAAACTCGTCTATACTTGCGATTTAATCATGAAAAAGTAAACGCTTTAACAAGTTTGGCAAATAATCCGGAATTATAATCAAATTTCGCATTCGATTGCGATAACTTTACGTAAGGTTTTCATCGCAAAATCATTCTCAGAAGCCCATGGCAGGCTCAACGGATTCGTTAATAAGTACAATTGTCACCAAGAGAATTCACGAAATATGTACCATTACACTCTACAGGGGTCTTTGGCCCATACTTACTTCTTATTCAATGAAGCTGGCTACACAGTCACAGTCAATGGGTATCGCTACCGGACATTGTTGGCTTACTATTTTTGGGATAAATTAGAAGTGGACGACTTGTAGCATATGTGGTTTCAACAAGACGGCGCCACATGCCACACAGCTGGCCAAACAATCGACTTATTGTTGTCGAAGTTCGGTGACCGTGTTATCTCTACAAATCGTTTGTGTGATTTGGCGCCTCTGGACTTTTTTCTTTGGCTCTAGCTATGTCAAATCCATTATCTATGCCAATAGACCTGATACTTTACACAACCTCAGAGTCAATATCGAATGTCAAAATGAGGGCTTACCGCTCAATGTATGTGAAATTGGATTAACATCTTGGGTTTAGTACATTCACTTGTGCAGGCATTTCCGTGAAGGACATTTAAATTAAGATATATATTCTCTCGAAATGAATTGTCTTCTAATATCTCAAACACAAGCTGTTTCGTTTAAAAAAACAAAATGGGTCGTTCTTAACGGAAACTCCTTTACATCCACTGTGGTCACAGTAGTAACAATGACATTGCGTCAATAGGCATACAATATCGCTAAATAGAATTTTCTGACCACAAAATCTGTCCATAAAAATCAATTAAACTTGTTTGACATTCAAGGTTTTCCGATCAATCAGAGATAAATAGTTAGATGTCACCAAGAATGCTGCAGTAACCAAAGGCATTTAAGAATTCGAGGAATTCCGAATCTAAGCGTTGCCTTAATTATTACATCGTCAGTCACCAGAGATAAAAACTAATTAATTTAATAACTTGCGCACTTAAATCGAGAATCTATTGCTGAACATTAAAATGCATTTACCATTATAACACAGCAAAGCTTTCATTTGTCGTGCAGTTTTAACACTAAGCGACACTTCAAGGTAAACACTAATCTCTTAAGATATTCCGTCGTTTGCAGTAGTCACACCGGCAATGACCTAATTTAAAGCAATATTTAATGTGCACATTAACGATTATTGCTAGGTATTAGGTGGATTGTAAAAAAAACATTAGTCACACAGCTCACTTTTGTCTACGCTTGCATGTGGAGATACAATTTATCATTGGCACCGCAAAACTACATTACCCGGTCTGATTAATTGACATTTATGTGAAGGAAAGTCCGGAATAAATTTTGTTAAAAAAAAAGAATTCCTAAATAATCACAAAATCTACTATTGTTCCATCTAATTGACGTCATTTAGTGAGCGTGGCAGCTTTATTGCCCGATGCGCAGATTTATGAAACTATAATGACCATCCGACAATAAATTACTTCTTAAGACTCGGCAGGTCTTGTCTTTTCATCACGGAATAATCATCAATTAATCAGCTAACAATTATAGTTATTAAATGAATTGTATAACAACATTGTACTAAAATTAATTAGTATAACTACTGCGAATTCAGCCACAAAGCCATTAGCTTGCATTTGGAAATTCCCAATTAGAGATCATTTGTTATTTTGATTCACATCACAAGATACATACTGACATCCCAAGGGTTTTGTTACGCGTTTCAAGTTTTGGGTAAACAACAACATCACTCGAGATGAGATATTCCTTCGAAAAACCAACACCATCAGTAAAAATGGAACTTTATTGTGTGTGTGTGTCTACATAGTGTCTACCGACAACGGGCACTCTCCGGTGAAAAGTTGCGTGATTGAAATACTTGATCGAATTACGAGCACAGATACACATTGTTCGCTGACAACATGTAATGCTTCCAAAGTTATTAAATTAATTACAAGTATCTAATAGTGAGCACTTATGTACTTGCAATCATTTTTCGGAAATTTTCACACACAGACACAATACTGTGCGGTAGGCCTTGAAAATTGATTACAACAACCAGTGAGCACGTACAAACTGTCGGGTGGTGGGTCCTTTTTTCAAAATCTGGCGAAGAAAGTGTCTCGAATAAGAAATTAGTTCAACTTCACCAAGTGTCTGGGCGGAAGAAGTAAGACTAATGGTTTGTGATTAAATATTTAATAGAATAAATACATGATCCAAAGTACAGTCGAGCTTTTGAAGGACTTTAATGTACATATGTATGTCCTGGGTTGCTATGAAAATACTATCCGAAGAGAACATTACTGGTACAAGGACTAAAAATCTTTGGCTTTCTAATTCCCGCTATGGGTTTGATTGTAAGTCTGAACGAAGCAGCTGCCTGTATCATAATTCGGGATGATCTCAATTTAGATATCAAAGCGACAGCAACACTGTCAATCGCGAGTAGAGAGGTCTCTGCAGCGCAGTCAATATGCATCTAAAACCCAGGAACAAATAAACTGGGCAAAGCTTAGTCCAGTAGTTAAGTCCAACCTGAGTAAAATACCAGCACAAAAATCAACTTGATTAGGGAACTGTCTGGAAAAAGAGGCGTGCACCCTTTCTCACTTTGTACCATCCAACAGTTCTTAACTCAAAACTTAGCTGGAAACTAAACACTGAACTGCTTGTTACGAAAGCAAACACAGCTTTCTATGCCTGAAACAAAATCTACGGTAAAAAAATCGGGACTTCTGCCAGGTACGACCCTATATATTATATGTATATTATTAATCGAGAGATTGCGAACCAGACCACAGTGTCGGGTTCCTTTTCGCCTCTCTTCCACGATCCTTCTTAGCCGGAGAGACTCTCTGGATTTTTCCACAGTGTCAAAGCTAGCAACTGTTTAACAAAAATCTGGTTCATCCTCTAAGTTTCTACACAGTGGCTCCCCAAGATCTCCCTTCTTGTGCTAACTTGTGCCGGACATTGACATATATGTGCGACAGTCCCGATCCACATATGTGTGTGTGGCATAGTTCACAGTCATCCTCCAGAAGACCCATCTTCTTTAGGTGATACTCGAAATTTCCATGACCTGTAGATAACGCTACCACCCATTTCAGTGTTCTTCGATCCAAGCTTAGACCTTGTCTATGAGTGGTGCCAATCGGCATTTTAACAACCATTGTCGCCTGTCTACAACATTCCACGGTTGACCACCTTCTCTGGTGTTCCACCGCTGCCCAGTTGTTAATTAGGTGCTCTATCATTCCTCTGCCAATTTCAACAAATAGTACTGGACCAGGAAACCGAGGTTGACTCTTGCTTTGCTACAGAGTCCGTCTTTTCATTGCCCTCAGTCACTACGTGCCCTCTCACCCAGAGCATCGTCATCTCATTTCGAGATGAGCATTCATTGAGTTTATGAACACATTCCAATGCCAGTGATGTATTGATATCTGTTTGGTCCATGCGTCTAATCACCGATTGATTGTCCAGTGCTATAATAATATTTTTACCCTCAACGTGACCTTTTTCCTTTCCCAAGACTAATATGATAGACTAGTTCTAATTCTTCTGAAAAGGTACATGCACCCGCTCTGCCATCCACATTCAGGAAGAATACCTAGAATCAATTCCATTACGCATGACGCAGACGTTGGACCCTATCTAATTGCTTTTTTATGGTTTCCTGGGAGGCTTTCCATAAAACTGACGCATATGTGATAATCGGTCTAACTATCATCGTATACATCCAGTATGCTGACTTCGGAGATTCCCCACCTTAGTCTACATACTTTGTACTGATGAAGCACCCTTTTCGCCTTTCTAATCATCTCTTCCACATGGAAGTTCCAAGTTAGTCCAGCATCTAGGTATACACCCAGATACTTAATCTTCCTGGTCACATGTAGCTCCAATCCGAAAAGTGTCAAGGACTGAAATTCCAGATCTCTCCTCTTCCTTGTGGAGATGATTAGATCTGTCTTTTCCGCACTAATGGAGAGATGTTGTTCCTGATACCACTCGGAGAGCATTTCTTATGGTATCTGCTGTGATGTTCATGTTGCCGTCGCCCCCACCAAAAATTAAAATTAAAAAGTATTGCTATGTCATCTAATTATCCCACAGTGTGGATACCAGTCTTCTCAGAAGAGAGTCCATAGTTATATTCCACAGAGTAGGTGATAAACCTCCTCCCTGCTGGCAACCTCTGCTAACCCTTCTTCTAAGTCTTGAGGCTCCCGCCTGAATATTTATCGCCCTATTTTTCAGCGTATTTTCCACCCATCTCACCAATGGGTTAACCCTGCATTCTTCTAAGGCTATTCTCAGAGATTTCGAAGCATATATTATCGAAGGCATCTTCAATGTCCATTATTATGGTCATTACCGTACACCAACCAACGATAATGTCTAGAAGAAATTTGCACGTTCCTACAGACAGACCTTAGAACTAAGTAACCTGGTAAGCAGGCAACATAGAGTCAAGCACCTTGTGAATAGCTTTATTTGCCTCTGCTATGACTTATCAGCCGCAATCCGCATCTACAACCAAAATTCTATCTATCAGCGATACTTTGATCTTGGGCTAAATACTAACTAACGTTTCTACCCTGATACATCAAGGATGTACCCCAATGGTACGAGATGATTTGAAACTATCAAATTATGCAACGGCATTGATAGCTTCTTCCATTTTCATGGCCGATCCAATACATTTACCTGCTATGTATGCTGAGTTTTGTGACTTAGATGAATCATCTGTATCTCTGCCTTCTGTATGACTAAGGCTAGACTTCCATCGTTTGAGCTGAGGTTCAAGCAATCACTGGAGTATGGTTTACAGGATATCTCTAAAGTGTCTCTACTACTACTAAACACTTTCAATTTTACTTGTTTAAGACTTCTGGCATTGAACTATGGCAAGGTACGTACTTAACGTACACAATTTGGTATATGTTGTATATTTGGCTTTGTAAAAAGTCAAAAGTTTTATATGGGCACCGTACGGCCGATCTCCAATAAGTTGTTGTTTGGGTTTTTTTAAGTTCCCTATCCCTTGCACCTAATAGTATACAGTGTTTTACTGCATTTTTTTCATTTGCTTGATGACCGGATGAACTGTTTGGCGTAATGGATGTGTTATTAAGCTTAAATGTATCTAGGTTTCATTATTTATTCCACGCGTGTGGTTTGTACTAAACGAAGTAATTGGTGCGGTTTTTTGCATTTGATTTGAATTGTAGATTTTATCACTGGAAATGCTAAGTGGGTGTGACTCGACTTGACTCATTAGGTAATACTTCACTACTACTACAGGCCTTAGAATCAAGTTCTCCGTGTTTTTAATAGTTCACCTAAAGAACCATTAGGCGCTGAGGCATTGTTAGGCCTAGAGTGCAAATCTTAGACCAGTAGAGAGCATTCTAATTCTTCACCTGATGAAGTAGCCAACTGAGACTACCTAATAACTCATTGATGTTGGCTTAGAGGCTGTGTATTGATGTGCATCTATAAGATTACTTTGCCTCTTTGTCCCTTCTTGTAGGCTTTTCACGTTTTTGAGCGGTAGTAAGAGTCACCCTTAAGCGGTTGCTAATGCCTTGGTATTACTTTCGATCGTGTCGATACTTCTGGCCATGCTGACATGTAATGCTAATATAAGTTGTTGACGAGTAGTAGGAAAGACTGTGAATATTAGTTTTAGCGGAGTTACTCCTCAGTCCCTTGTCGGGTAGAGAGACATGACAGAAAGTTTAGTGCTCCGATTTCTATGGACGTTATAGAGACAAGGAAGAGGAAGAAACTATGATACACCTTCTGTGTACATGTCCTGCCTTTGACAAGGATAGCCCTAGGCGAGTACTTCTTCGAAGATCGTATCGATCCAGCCAGACTCGACTGAAGTAAAATAAAAAGCTTTGTCAAACTGGTTTAAACGGCAAATAATATTGCTTCGGTTCTCAGTCCCACTAAATTTGGCACTGCCCATTTGCTGCAGGTCCGTGATTCTCTGCGATAGTAGGCAAACATCGCCAGCATAGTTGAAGTATTTGAGTTAGGTTGTAAGATTCTATTCACTTTCGCCACTTTTGTTGCCAGAGCGCTCTATAAAACATCGTTCAACACCATCAAAAACAGAAATGATGATAGTGTGCAACCTTGCCGAATCCCACTACAGATCTCACATTCTTCCGACAACATACAGTCAATTTGTTAGGAATGGTTCTCTTGCGCACCATATAATCTGTCTATCTACAGTGTCGAGAACTTTTCGAAATCAGTGAACAGAGAAGTCTTAGCAGACGTCTATAGTAGACTTGTAAGGTATTAATGTTATCAACGCTGAGGGCTCCACAACAGAAACCTGCTCATTGTCGAAAGTACGTTCTAGATGTTCCTTATGGTGTTTAAGGATTATGTATCTTAACTTACTTTGAGAGTTTGGCAAGTATTCCTTTCTCCATTTTTCAAGAAAAGTTTCGCTGTTCAAGTCTAGAAGAGTCTTCCTATTCCAGAAACCAATCTTTGTCCGGATACTTCAAGAGTCATCACCGATTGATCAGTCTTTATCGAAGGCAGGGTGTCTAGTTTCGAAAGCCAAGTTAGGTCTAGAAGCGAATATAAGATTTAAGTAGGTACATATGTATGTGAGAAGGAAGAAGCAGAAGCACATCTCTGCACATAACTCTACCCAGAGCTCTTCCATCCTCTGGAGCTACTTAATTCTGGACTATGGGATTTTGCGCGTTTGCTTAGTTTTACCAAGTCAGATCTAAGCTACCTTATGGTTCTAATATTGTTAAATTACAATATCAGTCCCTCATCCGTTCTGATAACTAGTCACCAAGTTGACTAGATACTTGCTTGGTGCAATTAAATGAAATTTGCTTGCATTTGCATTAAGGTCCCGTCTTACTATGTATGTAAATTGATACTTCTACTAGGAGTTTATAGTAATCGTTCTTATATGTACATACATATGTATTTGTTAGGTAGAAATTCCAACTGAACGTTTCTTAGTTGATGATACTCCTCTTTACTCCTCAATGTTCGAACACTCAAAACCTTCTTCTTCTTCCATTGTTGCTTTTTATTCAAGTCATGGTAGCATCATAGCAGCTGCTGCAAAGGCCTATTATTTTTTTTATTGAAGAAAACCATTCTCCTACGCACAGCACCCAAGTGAGCACATAATACGGTCTTAAATTAAGTCCTTTGCGATGAAAACAAAACAAAAAAAAAATCAAAGTGGGTACTATGCCGGGTGAAGTAGCAAAACGAATCCATTTAATGTATCTATTACGTTCCAAAACAACCTTGGAAGCACACGTACATAGGTATGAATCTCTCGTATGAGCATTTATTTTTTCAAGGAAAAAAGATTAACATGTTCTAGTGTCATCACCTGTTGAAGTACAACGATTTATTTAACAAATACTCCATCCATACAACTGATCAAATAAACAAGTACGTAAGTAGTTACTCATCGTAATATCAATATTTTGCATCGAATGGCAATATCAAAAGCAAAACCACTATGAACGATGATGATATCTTGAGGGGTCTTATCTTCAACGTAAAATTTGTTGCCATCATGATAGATGGACTACAGAGACAGGATAACTCGTACAACATAAATTCACTTGAGCGGAAGCCATCCCAAGAAAACAACCCTACAGATATGCAGATACAATGTAAAAAAAAGAAAATGCTTGTATGTACAGAATCGAAATTTCAATTTCATCAATCCAACGAGTCTCTCGTAAATACGTTCATACTTTCCTCCCAGGAGGAGATAACCATGGTGACGACCCCCGCCTTTAATATCAAATACCTACCGAGGCTATGTACTTCAACCCATTTTATTCAATAATATTACTTAAATCGACCATAAATCGATTATGTATCCTGCATACACCCCATGCCGACCTTTGTTCAACAAAAGGAGACGTAGTCAAGTGGATCATAAAAGGATTCTATAAAATGTTTATACAAAAAGTTTGATTACTCCCCAAAATATATACTCTAGATACATAAATGGATATGTGGTTCTATGTATGTATGTATGTACATCAAACAAAATATTTATAACATTAACATGAGGATGAGTTCGTTTTTTTTTATCGCCATTCATAAAGTTGCCATATGTATGAAGGGAAATCATTGAGATGGTACCGTCCTCACTCTAGTGAGCTTCGATCAGTTGACCATGATAAATATCCTTCCGGTTTAATCCCCACTAGGTGAAGCAAAACTAAAACAAAAGAGATGCAAAAAACTAAGAAAATCCCAGCGTTGTTAGGAATACAAGGCCAAATCCAATTAATTCAAAAAAGCCCATCGTCCGTAAGGTACAACTTTAATCCTGTGATTCATGTGTTGAATCTGTAATGGAGAGAATCGGTATTTTTCTTTCCTGCAGTAGTGGACCCACAAACAAATCCAAAACAAACTTCGACGGTTATCCTTTTTTTGTTTTTTTGTTTGTCAGGCAAAACAAAGCGATGACGAGAAGCGAATGTTGGAATAGCACCAGCAGCATCAGAGATACATAGATACTTTTTTCTTTTTTTGTTAGGTAGGTATTCCTGGTAGGACTGTAAAGTTTAGAGGAAGAAAAGGAAAATATTTGCGGTCGGTACGTCTCCATCAATTTTGCGGAAGAAAAAATGGCTCACAATTAGGGTCATTATTTATTTTGATTTCGGGAGTTCGGCGGTGAGTCGGTCTTAATTTTTTGTGGACAGAAGGATTCTATTTTTTGTGTCCTTCTGCGTTGTTTTTGTTATGTGCCTGGTGGTGGGAAGCTTCAATCCATGACAAATTGCGACGTCGTCTTCGGCGAGTGTAAACTATGGTGAGTTCCTCCCTTTTTGCGGCCTGCGAGTAGTAATGGAGTAATTTTTTTTACTGGGTTGTTTGTTACAGGCTGTGGATGGACGGAATGCTTTGTGATTATGGAAGGGATTTAGAGTATTAGAGAGAATATTGGGAACGATGGCGGAATGAAAAAAAAAAATTCTGAAATAAAAAAGATTCTTTTTCGCATTAAGAAGTTTTCCACGAGAGATATTGCTTTAATGTACCACCTGTTGTGCGAGAAAGACAGTAGGCAAAGTTAAAGTGATGCGCCGTTGAATGGTTAGTGTTGACGAACGCATTGTAGTTTCTTATTCTTCTTAGAACTGATGAAAAGAAGGAAAAGTTCTGGTGAGGCTCCCAAGGGTACTTACTATGAAGGACGAGGATGACGGCAACCGATTATGAGGCTGATTAGCTTCTCAATTTACATTAGATACAGAGAGCACATTACTTTTCAAGGTGTCCTATTTTCATGGCTGGATTGTAGTACTAGACTTGCATGCAGGTTGATGACAAATTTATCTGCCAAAATATGGTTGAGCCTAAGTTGACAGAAACCAGAAATAAGACAGAACAGATTGGTCAACCTAGTGATGAGGTGGTTCTAATTCTTAAATTTTACACCGGCAGATTTACTACTAGGTATATGCTGTGAGAGATTGTAGGTCCATATTGGAAGCGACTAATATGACACTTAAATCCATGTATTTCGATGGACCTTACTCGTAACTTGAATGTCTGACAAACTTCTGAGAGTATAAATGTCCCAAGAAAGCTTTTCAAAGCAAAAGAAAAAGCACACATGCAGAACAGTTACAATCCATCTGGAACAAAATAGACATCATGGAACTGCAATAATAATTTCGAACGTACGAAGGTATTTTTTACAAAATGTCATCCAAATCAGTTTTTTAATCAAAACGTCTCGAAAAACTGGGTGTGGCCATATGTATAAAGGGTTTTTTTTTCATTTGGGACACCCAATTTTACCAATAGAGTTTTCCGGCTATACGTGAAGTCAGCTGCGGTTTGTTTGATTGAAACATCAAATGTCTATACTTACATGATTCAAAAATGTTTGCAAATGATTAATTTTTTGTAAAGTTCCTGTCGGGTTGCAACAACTTAATGTACGATTTTCATGGCAAAATACCTCTCAGGAATTAACCCCATTTATGACTCAACGGCTTCATTTCAACAACTCAGCAGTTCGAAGCAATTCACGAAATTCCATTACACCCACAAAAATTGACTGTTTGGTGCAATTTCCAAATATTGCGGTACGCTCGACATAATTCTTAAACAATTTGGGAGTCATCTGGTTGAGCGGAGAAAATTTAACTGCATCATACTAAGGTCGTTGTGCTTACTGTTCTTTGGTGATTATGGTCTCCAACCATCATGATGTTCTCAGAAACCTGGATAGACAATTCCTTCATATCCTGGACGTACGTATTTTGAACGTTCTGTTTCGCCAATGTCATGGGCTTGGGCAGTGGCAGAGCAAGTGAGGTGTATCCTTCTGCCACTTGGTAAAAAAATTGCGACCACAATTGAAAAAAAAAGTTACCAAATGAAGTAAAAAATTACCAAATCATTCTAAAGGCGAAAACGTTGATAAAGTACTAATATACGTTAACCCTATCCTTAATTTTTAGATTTTTTTAAAATTTTTACGAGCTTAATATAAATAAAGAGCATGACTGGATCGTACGTTAGGTTAGGATAGGTAAGTGGGTCCTCTATAGTTGGCGCAGTTTACAGGGTCTCCTCTCTTGAGGATCGGGCAAAAAATGCTGAGGTTTCATTCATCGGGCATACTTTCATCCGACCATATTTTGCAAATGAGTTGGTGCATGCTTTATACCTAGTCATCCCCAGCTGATTTGAATCGGTATTCAGGCCATCAGCTGCAGCAGCTTTATTGGATTTCAGCTTAGACATCGCTGTCTTAACTTCATACAATCTGCAGAAGTGATCTTTCCATATCATCAACAGGTTTACTAGGTTTCCTTGTTCGTACCTGCAGACTTCGGTTCTTGCTTTGTAGCCTTGACATGTTCTTTTTACCTTCTGGTAAAACTTCCGAACCTCATTCCTGCAATAGCATTTCTCTATTTCCTTAATAGCCTGCTTCTTATGCTCCTTTTTTCTTCTGAAAAGCCAGAAGGATAAAGACCCCTCTCTTCTGCTCTAAGCGACACTCGATCTGAAAACACTCTGGCGATCTCTTGCGATTGTAGTCTTCCGACGTCAAACTTCCTCACAATATTTCCTTGTGTTTCGGTGTTCTGAATATCCGCATCTGTACTTTGGCTACAACAAGGTAATGGTCCGAGTCGATGTTGGCTCCTCGAAACATTCAAACATCCATCATACTAAAAGAAAGCCTTGCGTCGATTGTGATGTGATCATTCTGGTTAAAGGTAGACCGTTATATTTCTTTATACGAATAGAAGGGATTTACTCCTAGATAGACTTCACAGGAAACACGGCGCAGTGTGCATTAACGGAGCTCTATGCGCAACTCCATCTGCGGCACTGGACATCTGATTTTATCTGACACCCCTTGATATATTCAGCAAGCAAATGGCAGCAAGTGCGATCCATTCTGAATGATTTCAAAATTTCTCCCGAAAAGACGGACTATACCAACCCATGTCTAAATTTTGATATGAACTTCATCGCCACCAACCCTTCCTGATCACTCTAGAATGAAGATGCACTTTTAGAAGATAAGTCGATATAAATCTCTTCTCCACAGATGGCTCAAAAACCAAAGACGGAGTTGTTGGAGATTTTTACTTAGACAGTCTTAATCTTAACCTCTCCTTCCGTCTTCCAAATCATTGTAACATAAAGGCGGACATTATGGCGATCAAAGAAGTCTTATCTTGGCTAAAGGAAAACTCCTAAGGATATCCGCTTCTTTTCGGACAGCCAAGCAGCTATAATCCTTGAAATCGACTTCTAATAATGTTTTAGTAGTTCTAGACTGCAGAGTGTTTTTCACGGAGATGGCTAAGCAGTTCCATATTCACCTGTGTTGGGTGCCGGGGCATAGTGATATTCCAGGGAATTGTAAACCTGAGACCTGAACCTTGCCAGACTAGAAACAATTGGTACTTGCAAACTAAAAGTTAAGCTGGATCCTATTGAGAGTACAAACCTTGGGTGCTCAAGTGGACTAACATGGCTAGCGACAAAACAAATTTGGCCAAAGCTGGATTTAAAACGATCTTTGATATCGGCACTACAATAGGTGCCTCCACCTCCATTCGCAGTGCAATCGTTATAGTAATTGCACTCCTGGTTGACACGTGTGTATCTCTAAAAATAAAACAGAAGGAGAGATAATCGCCATCAAATCCCAATTATAGGCTAGCTACGGCTATAAGGGCACGAAGCGATACCCATGCTTAGGTATTGACCATGTTTGTTTAGGGCTTACCTCCAGCGGTCTGAGCACAGCAACCCATGTTGTTCAACCTGTACGGAAACAATCGAAGATACAGAGCATTGTATGTTCCATTGTTCAAAGACTCGAACCAAATACCGAAGCCTAACGTCTACTATTCTTCATAGTCTAGAGGTTGGAGGTCGGTGGTCCTTTAGTACCCTTGAAAATTTCCACCTTGGTACAACAGACATTCAGGTCGGAGAGCTTGAAAATAAAACATCATTCAGATGTCCTCCACCGAAACGCCCGCACCAGAGACTGCACTGAAACCAATTTTCCACGATTTTTTTTGTATAAATCGAGCAATTTGGCACTCGATGTTGGTCATGAGGTCGTTCTAAGTCTCTAACACGATCGAGTCTGTCAATTGACTGGTTAATTTCTAGACTTCGACTTCAAAAACTCGATTTTTTGGAAAAACTTTGTGGACGCCGTGGCTGAAGTGGTTAGTGCGTTGGACTACGGAGCGAGGGGTTCCAGGTTCAATCCCCAGACAACACCTAAAATTTCTTTCATGGTCTCATCTCTCTCGAGCGTCTGACAAACATCCAAGAGTAAAACTGTCATGAAAAAGATTCTCAAATTTGCCGTTCGGATCCGGCGTTGAACAGTAGGCCCCTTCCATTCATGTAAAGAATATAACACGCACAACACGAATGGTTGTGAAAAGCTAGGCCCTGGGTCCAATGAACCTGTTGCACCAAAAATTTGTATTTTTATTTTGTTCTGCGGTTTTATAAGGGAAAAATGTTTTTATCGCCCCACTGACCGCTTCTGGAGTTACTATCCGTTCTGCTACTGCTCTATGCATCCTGTTTGTTCCTTGTTTCATCAGAGCCCAGGGCTGATCAGGCTTCCCGGAAAGTGTATTTCCCTGAGGACCTCATTTGTACGATGCAGTGTCTCAACAATCTCCCCCGTTCTATCGCGAATGAGTCCGACTTTGGAAACTGGATCTCTCGAGACAATTTTCTGAAGTCTACTGACCTCAGCTGTGCTTCTCATATTCGAGCAAGACTCCCTTTTACGTCGTCACAGCGTTGCTTTTTAGCTCTTTTTTTTGGTCTTATTCTCATCCTATGATTCAGGATCATCCCTTCTCATAGCATGAACAAAGGTTTTTCTCACCTTCTTCTTTAGGATTTCAAGTTCCCTACACCACCAAGGCGTGGGGTCCTTTTCATCTACAGACAAAAATAGGTGTACACGCCTCTTGGTATCCATTTTCAACAGCTGATTAATGCTTCCGCCGCGACTCTACATCCAAAGTGATTCAGTTTATCTCATAACACTTCCTGGTATTTTACTTTGTCCGTGTTCATGGGAATCCTGATGTATTTCCTATCTTTTTGTCTTTTTAGATCCGTACCGAATATCAAATGAGATGGCTCTGTGGTCCGACATTATTATTTGATCCATTACCTTTCCATTTGATATTCTATCAAGCGTTCTAGTACTACACAAAGTCACGTTAATAACTTCCCTTCGTCTTGCATCCACAAAGGTCGGTTCTGTTCCTCTGTTGACAATAGCTATCACACTACAAACTCGAATAAAGCTTCTCCTCTGTAGTTATTGTTGGTGCTTTCGCAAACTGTACTGTATACATTAGCATCGCAACCAATCGCTAGATCTTCGCTCCTATCCCTGCAGACATTCACCAGAGACTCTACCTCATTTTGTTGAGGGAGGCTCTAGGGAGTAATATGGCAGGTATGCCGATGACATGACAAAACGCACAGCGACAAGGTCAGGGACATATACTTGCGGCAGCATAAGCGCTTTAACTCCGTGCTTCACCAGTATACAAGATCTAACTCTTTCGCCAGATCGCACGTAGTGTAAAGTGGCAATACTTTCAGGTAGACCTCTAATCCTTCCTTTGAAGACCCACGGCTCCTACATCAAGGCAATATCAATCGACTCCTCCACAAAGCATCTGGTCATCATTGCTGATGCAGCTTTGCTGTGGTGAAGATTCAATTGAATCACCCTAAGTTTTTTCTGGTGCAGTTCGATTTGACTGACCTTCTGTTTCCTGGTTTGTCCATCAGCCTTTCCACGTTCATGTGTTCTTGATAGCACCAGTTACAGAGGTATCAGTCTCCTCAACATCGGGTGCAAGATCTTATCTGCCATCCTGTGTGAACATCTGAAACCTTTCCTCAACAACCTGATTGGCCCCTATCGGTGTAGTTTCAGACCAGGAAAGTCCAGAATCGGTCAAATCTTCCCACGTATAACTTCCTTAAGGTTTCACTTAACATTCCTGTGGTTGCATCGATTTTATCAGGTGTGGCTCGTGGTTGCTGCTGCAATATTTTTGGTTTTCCCGTACTTCCTTATAAAACAGTTCCCAGATTGTCTTCATAGGGTTACTATATTTGATTGACGGGGTATGTCACTCTAATTGTAGGTACATATGTATGGCTAGGTTGAGATATGTATATGTATCTTACGACCTCGCTCGTGCCGTACTCGTTAAGTTATTTCCACGAAGTATTGCACTTGACTTTTTTAATGCTGGCCTGAATTGTACTCGAATGGTATCGACACCAAGGCGATCTCATCATGCTTAATGAATACGTAGAACTAGAACTAATGATGGCGGATTATAGAAAAAAAATTCAGTTAAAATGGCCGACAAATTCAAAACAAAAAATTGGGGAACCACCGTGGGATTAGCGTGGGTAGAACTGTTTCAAACTGAGACTCTTCGCCACTTGGGAGTTCCAGGCATTAAAATAAATGATCCTACAAAACTGATTTGATTCTCATTCGTGATAATGATAGTAACAACTTTTTATTATTTTTTTTTTTCACCACGAATTCATGATTAAGTATTTGCACCGAGTAATTGGTGTTCGTTGAGATATACAAGTGTTTCCTAAGCCACTGCAAAGTCAAGCTAATACGCGAAACAATTGTATTTGTTTTATAATAGCTTTTTAATCACGAATACACAACTCCGATTAAGAAACACTTAAACAAGCAATACAGTTATCTACGTTATTAGAATCTATTATTTGCACTGTTAATTCTACTAATTGTCCTGTGGTTATAATAATTAGATTATAAGAGATCTTTTTACACGGAAACTTCCAACAGATATTAGTATGCAATACCCACGGTTTAAAAATCACAAAAACAGAACATATTCTAATTAAGATGTCTCTAGCATATAAAATGCTTTCCAGCACAATGTGTTAGATACTCGTACAACAAAACCAGACGTTGTTGCGACGTAGCTTAATGAGATAAATATGGTTTTGTCATCTATGACTGGATAATGATACAACCGCCAACATTCAGAGCTCATTTCAATACATCCTCTCTTAAGGGTGGGCGCTACGAGATGGCCATATGCATAAGCATGAGGTAACTGGGAAAATATTGATTACTCATTGAAAAGATTAAAATAGCAAATTTCATTCATGACTACTCAGATGCAGCACAATAAGTGTTACTGAGAACTTCGAATTACAAAGATAACACTCTTTAGGTCGTAGTCTTCCGCCTTTGTGTAAGCTAGTATTACTATAAACACAATCTGCTCTAATGGGGTGTGTAATAATGCATGAATCTGTTCTCCGCTGAATATTAAAATGTAAATAAATAAAGTCTGCTAACTCATCTGGATTCGTCATCATATTTAAATCAATTTCTCATCAAGCCGACATTCTATAAATGTCTAAAGAGAAAAAGGGACTCTGTTCGACTTATCGGACCTCGGAGTAAGTTAAAGATCGTCAGTGCTGGGTTAAACCCTGGGCGGTGTTATCGCAGATATTCTATAAATAAGAAGCTTCATATCTCTGTATCGTCTGGAGGCCTTACATTCCTAAGACCATAGTTTTCTACGACCGCATTTTTTCCCTTGAAATGCGAAAACTTAATTTAAATACTAAATGGGAAGGAAGTTCCTTAAGTCTTAGTTGACTTCGTTATCTTATGGAATGAATGATCTAAAGATTGTTATATCTCTATTTGCCCTGGAGTGGGGTGTAATTACTTGTATCGTTACGACGCGTCATAAGATAGGTTGAAGAGCACTTATCTTGACTTACTGACTTATTGCCATTAATACCAACAGACGTTAAGAATTGAATGTCTAGTGGTTGACACTCAGATCAGGAAATCTAAGTAAACAAACCCATGAGCACTACTATTTATTTCTAAAGAAAATCTTTGTGGTCTGTACCCTAATAGACTTCGTTGAATTGAATTTGAAAATTTCACATGACTATCAAATCATTCCGTCTTTTGATTCTCTTTGGCGATTTTTCTGTGTCATTGATCATTCGAGTACAATGTCTCATGCTACTGGTGCAACTGTCGACAGCAACTTAACCACACATTTCGTCACTACAATGCAGAAAAAAAATAAGTCCAATATTTCTAAAATTCACTCTGAGCAGTTGCTTTTCCTTAACGATCGCCGTACATACGAATTTGGATGAGCGGCTAAACCCTGCGGAGAAAAGGAAAACATCCTTTTAATCCTTTCAAAAGTGTATTAATATCCAAACTCTTACGACGATCATTAATGAGCAACAAAGCAATTCGAGCAATTTAGGACGTGCATTCAGACTTTATTGCACTTTTAGTAGAGCTTCGATACTTCGGTGCTCCATTGTGGACTTATATCCTGTGGACTTATATCCTGATCTGCGCCAAGATCTAATTCCCAAGTGAACATGTTAAACGAAATTATTACATATTACATGCATACATCTGCACATGTCAGTTCTTCTGAAATTTTTTTGGGCGATTTGTCATTGTATTTGGGTTTTGTATCCACTTTTTTGGACAATAATACCTTATTTGGGCATTATGACACATTTTGGTTATGACATTACGAATTTGAGCGTTAGTACTAACCGGCAAACTCATGAAATACCAATACAATACAACAATTTGCCATCGGAAGAAGCATCATTATACCGCCCGATATGCATGCTAGGCACGGCAGTAAAGTTTCTGGAGCGAAGTATCTGCAACAGACTGGAAGTAGCGATAGAAACAAAAGGCGGGCTATCAGAACTCTAATATGGATTCCGGAATGCTTGCTCAACAGTAGGCTTTAATTCCTTGATTATGAAGTAAAATGTTCATAACGAGGGACTATACGAAGTGATAGAACTCGGATAGCCTTGGGGTTATAGCCATTCAACATGAACATAATTTATTTGCTTATGGTCGGCAGGAGGGCTCGTTTGGTGGATAAATATAAGATGTTACTGAATGCTCCTTTCCACTCCTGTATAAAAAGAGACGAAAGCAACTCTCCTTTCTGTTGATGGAAGTTTAAATTTTGGGTACTGAGGCATAAACTGCTGTCTTAGGAGAGTTATGTGATAGATATGGAACTCGAACTTTAGGAGCCAGGTAGCTAGGTTGTGTCGTTAATATTTATGTGGACCTATATTTGAAATTGACTCTGTCCGTCAGCTACTGTATTATTGCACTTCCCTATTTCAAAAGAAAAACGTATTTCTGCATGGAACTGCCAATGAAGCTTCTTTGCTTTACAGACTCCGACTAGTAGGTCCTTTGTCTCTTGAGGGTTAATACATTGCTTTGCTCATCATCAATAAAACGAGTTAATTTCTACTAGAATACTTTTAACCAAAATACGACAGACCCATTTCGGGTTCAGTTACTGACTTCCACTGAGTCTAACCAGTGAAGCATTAAATGGTTTAAGTTCCTGGTTAGTTAGAATTGATATGTACAGTTTAAGGAAGGGTCAAATCTTTATTCGAAATTTGTCAGGTTAAGGTCCTTTTAGGGCAAAGTTTCCTAAGAGGAATTGAGGAACTAAGACACGAGAGTGAATAAACAGAGCTTTCCTTTGATCGGATGTGACGGTGATGCATGAAAGGGGATTGCTTGATCCACACCATGTTCTGTACCAACTTACTTAAGTAGGTGTCGCTGCACTTTTGTGATGAACTTGGGCCTATACCAACAGTTAACACGGTTGTTACTTTACGGCGTTCAGTTGCAAACTTTGGTTTAGGTACCAACCTATTTATGCACGCCATCTAAAGTGAGGTTTTCCTAAACCGTGTTGTCTTTCCATTCTAGATTCGAAGGCTCTGTAGGACGGTTTTTCTAGAAAATTTATTGAATTTCTTTGAATGTCTTAGACCTGTCTGTGAATCCCAATGTGAGAGCTTTTCATGTTGTTGGCTAGTTGGTAACCCATCAGCAATCTCATTGCCCATGATACCCTTGTGAATGGAGACACAGATTAGTAAGAGTTGGTTGTATGCACTGACCTCGAACATGTACGCATCGCACCATAGATGCATACAAGTTCCCATTTTTTCCTGAAGAGTCTAGAACAAGCGCATAATGTTTTGGTGGCCTACTCTGTGGTTCTAACTAGATGAGGTTTCCAGGTAAGTTTTTGCCCTAAGGTCTTAAGTTAACTTCCTTGGAAAAGTTGATTTGGTCACAACTTAAAGTCAGAGTGTGGAGATCTACATTTTTGCTCCTGGATGATCGATTTCCATGGGTTTACTTCCAACCCTTCGGACTGACCCCAGACTTTGATTTTGATTAAGGCATTCTGCATCCATCTAGCGTTGATAGACTTGTTTTTGCCTTCGATTATTATAACTAGGTTATCTTGTTTCAAGAGGCCGTTGTCGTTTAAATAGTTTTCACAATCCCAAAACAGACTGCTATTCTACTAGTTACAATTTTTTTTGCCTTCAGCTCTACTGGTTTGTGTTGCAGTTTAATAAACTTATGGAAGATGTCCATGGCAAAGTGGTTTTTAGCGATGAATTCCATTTTTAGGTCAACGGTTTCGATATTAAGCAAAATTGTCAGCAACCTAAAGCCATTCACGAAATGCCATTATACCCACAAGAAAGTGATTGTTTGGTGTCGGTTTCATCCTGGAGGGATCATTGCTGGTATTTCTGCTTCAATGATGCTGTCAACAGACTCACAAACAATGGATATCGCTACCAGATCATGTTGAGAAAGATTTTTTATAATAAATTGGAAGAGAATAACCTGGAACATATGTGTGTGGTTTCAACACGAAGGCGCCACATGCCACACAGGTGTCCTAACAATCGAGTTATTGAAGTCGAAGTTCGATGACCATATTATTTGGAGAAATGGACCAGCCAATAAGACGTCGTCTCCATGTAACGACTCTGGACTTTTTTTTGTTGGCTTTGACAAGTCCGTGGTATATGGCAATAAGCTAGAGACTTTGGACAACCTCAGGATCTTATCGACATATCGCCTGATTTATGCGAAGAAGTCATGGAAAATTAGGTTCAGTGTATTCACTCGTGCAGGCGTTTCCATTAAGGATATTTGTGTGGTATTGTATTCCATTATTAATCGCATTGATGGTACTTTGATTCGATGTTTTTGTTTAATATCTCAAACAAAAGCTGTTTTATTTAAAAAATCAAATAGGACGCTCTTAACGAAAAATCCTCAACAAAAGACCTAATAGTCATTCTAAAGGAATCATTACATATACATGCATATGTCTATACATTACTTCTACTTAGTCCACGAAAGTTAAGCTGAGATGATGAAATTTTGTAAGAGTCAGAACCATAAGAGTGTAAAAAAGAAAAATAAATCCGCTTACAGGCACGTACACTTTTATAAAAATACTCAGAATGTATAGATGTTGTATTTCCCTACAATTCACTCTTCCGTTACAGAGGGGCATGCCCACCTATTAATCAAATATTGCGGTTCCCACGTAAAAATACAGCCCACTGACACATAGATAATAATTTACAATGAAATAGCAAACTTGCTTCTCATTGGTCCCCGTAAAGGGGCTTGACATCATTCTCTCAAGTTCTTTCATAATTTCCATATCTGTGAAGCAGTGTGTGGTTTTCCTATGTGTACAGATTATGTATATTAACAAAAATGGCGCCTACTCATGATAACCGCCACGTCATGCTTTAGTATCATTGAACTCCCATCACATGGGAAACAACAGCTTCTAGATGAAAAACGAAACCCCCTCTATAATGCCAAACATAGTCTTATGTAGCTTTATTGTGGTCATGCAACCTTACACGTCGCCAAATTTATGAATGAAATCAATGTGTAGAAACAATTACTCTTGATTTTATAGTTAATTTCTTCTGACTACAGGTGGAATTACGTCTGACGAGTACATCTACGTAAAATGTATTCCATAGGTTCAGTGTATATACATATCTTGATTCGAAGTCAATTGGAAACCACTTAACCCTGCATAGCATACAACAATCAATCAGCAATCGATTGAATTGAAGTAGTTTATCTCTAGTAAAAGTTTTCCATAGAAATCAAGAGCGCTCCCATAAATGACTGCAGAACTTAATATTGGATAAGCAAACAGTTGGTGCGTTTCCCAGGATACAAAACCACCCCCATCGCCAGCCCAACTGCAAACACTGAAACACGACCACAAATTATTCTTCGCCGTTTATCCTTTGACCTTGTAGCCCTCTCCTCCCATCCTGCGGAAGTGATGATTCATTAAGAGAAATACTACAATGAAGAGATGCTTTATTATAAATCAATAGATTAAAATAAGAAATCGTAGTGAAAATATTTTCAAACTTGTTATACCTATAAAAGATATGTCTGCTACGAGTAGATACTTTTTTTTTCGTACTAAATAACCAATTGATTGGTATTTCACTGTTGAAAAGTTTTATCAGATAAAAGTTTGCAGTGTTGCTGTTTTTTTTTTTCGTGAGATTTTTTTTTTTTTTTTGGAATCAGGAGAATGCTAACAGAACTAATTTCAACTTTCTTCTTTTTTTTTATTCTTTGAACATGACTAGCTCAATCAGACTTATAGATTTGTTCTGACGTGGAGATAAAAAAAAAGATAGAAACGAATTTCAAAGAACAAAAATTATTTCCAAGTATTTTGATGATGAAGTCCTTCCAATCGAAAAGGGAGATTTCATGTTGGTTTCAAACTTTAAATTAACAGCGGCGAGGATTTTAAGGAAATAATTGCAACAAGATAGGGAATTAAGTTTGAAAGTGTTTTGATTTTGGAATGTAGGACAACTTTTTAGTTCATGTTCAGGAGTTACAGGAATTCCGCGTATTTGCGAAAGGGATTTTCTTTTGAAAATACAATTGCATACCTAAAATTCTTTAAGGACTTTCAGACACCCAAATATGGGACGAAAGTATTCCCTAGATGTCTATGTTTTTTTTTAATCTTCCCTGCACGTCCAGGTCCACTCCATAGCTACCGCCAGATCGAGGTATGAGATGGTATTACGTTCAAAGGTTCTATATCCCTAGTTGTTTTTTGCTTATGCAAGAAGGCTATAGGCTTTAGGTACTGGTTTTACAGCCTTAAGTTCGTTCGATATTCATAAACGGTACACTTGAATGTTGGCATAAAAAGGGAGTACAAGTGCAAGGATACTCGAATAGGACGATCTATTTGCATCGCTCTTTTGAAATCGCCTTTATAGACAACAGAGAATGGGAAACCAACGTGGTCTCAATCTCGTTGTAGGTCTAATCCAAATTAATATGAAACTGCCTTATCTGCTGATCTTACCATAGTCCTTCTCTCCTGCATATCCGCTTATCATTATATCGTAGGGAATGAACCATTGTTTGGGCTTTGTCCCAGTTAATTGATGTGGAAGCTGATTTGCATAAACAAGCGGATTTCAGTCAAAAAATTACGGTGACTAAGGAAAGGAAGTCTTGTTCTGGCTAAAATGTAATTAGCGTCCAAGTGGGAATTCAAATGATCGATTGCCGGTTGTTTTTCTTGGAGATAACAGTGTGGGTCAACGTTCAGCTGTGCTTATTATTTCGGGAAATTACATGTCAGACCGGGAACTATTTTCAGGATTAAGGACTTTGGGTATACTTCTTGTTGGATGCTGTTAAGCTTACGCGCCAATTCTTAAATAAAGAAGTGCGGAACGATCCCCCATTTTCTTTTAATTATTTCGGCCCTATCCAACAAAAAAAATGTATCCTTTTCGGGGCTCTTCTCTACTAAGACCCTATCGAAATGACTATTCTCAAAGTTAGAAGTATCTCACTTTTTAAAATATGTATATGCAATAACTTCTTATGGGGCTTGAAAATAGCTATAGATTCGCGGTATATTAATGAATCTCCTAGGACCATTTTAACCTTGAATGACTCTGGTTGCACATTTTTTAAAGGAATTTTCTACGTTAGTGGAGAAATACGGTAAAGACTCACTATTCACGTATTCCCTTGGTTTCGGCAATTGCTACAAAAATACTAAATATGTAGTTTTGGTGAAAGAATGTATCCCTGAGGTACTCCATATTTTTGCAAAATTTTTAGAGGACGATATACCGTCAAGATATGTCCAACCGTGGTAGTAGAACATCTTACTAGCTTGATGAGGAACTCTGCCAGGCTGGATCCAATGCTTTCGACAGGTCTATGTCACGATTCTTGAGGCTAAGGTTGAGGTTCTAATGTGGTTTTCATTTCGCAGATTTTTAATTGAATCATCACTAAAAATAATAGTGGATACAGCAATCAACCTTGTCCGATATCGTTATAGATCTCAAATCAGTTTAACTTACTCCAGTGTAGTAAATTACATTTCATACCCTTGTAGTTTACTTTGATACTGGGTACAAACTTTACTGGGATACCTCGTTAGTGTGAAGTTGAGATATGTATTTAGATAACTCGAGTTGGATAACTTGTTCTGACCTTGGGGTATTCCATCATTAATAATATGGTTCATGACGATCGAAATTGATGCTATTCATCAGTCTGTCATTCGTTTGATATTGCAATCTGTAGACTATTAAACTGTTTAACATAATTTTTCTCAGAATACTCGGTCATTGTAATATGACCAGCGTGCACTGATGAATTTGCTAGATATTTTATAGCTGGGTACTCTATAATCGTATTAGATATATCGGGTGTCACCAAGTATGCACTTCCAAGAACTGTTCGCTATCATCAGCTGCACATGCCTTAACCATGAGTAGTTAAGCTGATTAGTTGTGGGTACATTTTCCAATAGATGGCAAATACATGGTAAAGAAGTTTTCCCACGAAGATTTGTGAATAGATTGATACATATCTTTGCTATAATGTTTATGCTATCTCAGAAGGGAGATTTTGTTGAAAACCGGGAGTACCTAAAAGTTCATACCTAGTCTAAATGAAATACGGGGATGTGATGTATGTATCAACGATTTGACTCATGCAAGTGTATTGAAGATATGTACAATGAGCTTCTGTAAAATTCCTAGGTTTCTATGGCCATCCCTAGGCTTTTACTAAAATCATAATGTACCTACTGGGTCCGAAAAGGCCGAAAACTGGCAAGAAAAGACTCAGAACTGGGCCTCTCAATCAATTCAGTCTTATACTCAGACATCATCACTTTCAAAAACTAGCTGATAATAGATGGTCTAGTCTGTTATCTTCATGGGTCTCGTAGACATTGATCTGCCATCCAAGCACAAATTCAATAACGGCTAAGTTTTGGGTTCCGCTTTGCTGCTCCTAATCTTGGCGACTTTTAAGGATATGGTGAATGGAGCAGCTCAACGTGCAGTAGTTTATGTTTTTTGCACGAATACATATGTATGTTCTATAGCGAATCTAACTCTACGTCTCAGAAGTTAAGGGTAAAGTTCTATGGAATACTGCTCGAGCACCTATTTATATTTTCGATCTAAGTCATAGTTCCACACTACAACTCGTTTTGGTTGGCCATAAGTCCACAACCCTTTTATGTGGACTTACATACTGTATATCCCATCCAGGTGAGTCTTAAATCCACATTAACTAATGACCCTGCATCGTTCTTAAGTCTACTTCCTGATTGTAGTCATTAAACTTGGTCATAAGTCCACTTGTGATGGTGCAACTCCTGAAAATAATTGACTCGTTCCTAGAATTTATTACTATCTACAGCATTATGACTAGAGAGAACTGTTTTGGAAAGTTATAAGAGGAAGAGATAATGCTTCTTGTTACCTGATCAAAAAGAATAATGGTCTAGTTTACGAATGGATTGAAAATGGAGTTTAGAGTAGCGATACCAATGGGTCATCATTGTATCTTAATTCAAAATATAGTAGTCTGACATGCCTACTTTATTAGGGTTGATGCAAAGGAAGATGGGTGATATAATCATTTTAGATGGATTATAGCATTTCTGTATGATTTAGATATAAATAAATATTTCTAGGTGGAATGCTGAGAGTGCAGTGTCATTTCTCTATAAGAAAGGTGGTATGTTATTTTCTAGGATGACCACATACATAATCATTCTGCAAACTCTAGAAACATTATTCCTGGAAATGTTCTTTCGTATTGAATTTTTATTTAAAAAGATATTTACTCGACTATTAATACGCGCTATGAGTGTTTTTTTGGCACAAGCGATTCTGCCAATCAGTTTATAATTCGCATCCTGGCATATGTGCGTACATTGGTTCCTAAAATAAATTGCAAATTTCCTAGAAGAGATTATTGAAAGCTTTTCTGAGTAAATCTAAAAATGCAACGCCTTTAAGTATTAAAAATATGGCCATGATGTAAGGAAACAGAGAGGGATGTGTTGTTGAGAAGTTTCAACAGATTTACTTTAAGAACCATCGTGGGAAAAATTGATAAATGACAGATTGACGGCTTTCATTGAATCAATGATTGATAGTATTTCGATCACTACGTTTTGACTGGATACATATGTATGCCATGGATGACTTCATTTAAGATGTCATGGTTTGACACATACATATGTAGGTACATCTAACTATGACACATTGGTTTATAGAGTGAGTATCTGTTGAAATTTAATTCAAATTATTTCTTTGGAAAATGACATCAACTTACCAGAATTGAGCGTGTCTTCTTGATGATGGCTTAAATATATTTTAATTTATCCTGTTTTATAGCTGTATGAGACATAAATTAACTCAAGTCTTTTTTTGAGAAATTCTTATTCAGAGCTACCTTTTATGGACATAAACAGAGGCAATTTTAACATAAAAAGGTATGAAAAGAATGAAGCTATTCGAACGACCATAAATAAACCAAAAATTATCATACTGTTTATAAATCCTGTACAGTGACGTGCTTCGTAGCTGGGCAAAGTGGTGCAGAAATATGACTTTCTTGTTCAAATGATAGGTGTGCACTATAAGTCAATTCTCCTCAAAACCATGGTATTTTTTTTTAAGAGAAGAAAGATCATGGACGATATGACTCAGTCAGTGGACTGTACTGACAAAGCATTCTATACTCTCAGATGGGCTGGCTTTTGCTATTATCCGCATATTCTACGACTTCGGTCTCATGGATATGCCGTCTGAAACATTGGTTTTGGAACTTGGATTGATGTGCAAAACTTGAAGTCGACTTTTCTTATGTTCAGCATTTGTTTTAACAGGAGTCTGAGTGAGGAATGAATTGAAGTCGATGGCGCCAAAGGTAGTCCAATATTGGTGTCCGCCTGAAGTATGCTATGTGTGCATACATCCGTATGTAAGTACACCAAGCGAAGATTTATCACAAGCTACAATCCAAGGATTAGATGCAAGGTTTATAGTGTGTAGAGATAGTCAAGGTACGCTTAAAAACTTCCATTGTAGTTCAAGAATACAAGCACTGTCGCAACTCGTTGACTCTATATTGAGTCCCATGTGACCATGTGATGTGGTCATGGGGAATGAGATCTCAGATGACAATGTCATAGGGCCTGAACATAGATCTTTCGGATCCTCGGTCTTTCGTACATTCTTTGAAAATAAATGTGTGCAAGGACGCATGCAGACTAAACAAATCCCCCCTGATTTATATGAGCTTATAGGTATCACAAGGGCTCGCAATGCTTCGACTGAGTAATCTGTTAGGTTTAAGTGAAACTACAGTCTGCCCCGCTTATGGAGAGAGCTATGAATTTTCGGAACAATTCATTTGTGATTCTGTTCTCCCTATGCTCATATGAGGTGCCAGATCTTCGGTGCTGATGTGGTTAGCTCTTTTTTTTTTATTGTGATTAAATTGGGTAATAAACCACCCACAAAGAAAGTTTTACAGACATAACCCTATGTAGTACGGAACTCCTTTTTACACAACTCCTTCCCTGAACATTATACCTTATTTCAGCGTATACAATGAGATTGTACGACTATAAGGCTCTTAAACAAGTTTGACTACGTCGCCAAGAATGAATTTCTAGGAAAGGGTCTTACCTCCTAAATAATGCATAATACATACCTTTGATATGTATGTATCTTTTGATATTGCTTTTGAATAGCTGAAATTTACAAGGTATGGTGTCGAAATATGGAGTAGTAGAGTACCTTCGTTCGTTTGCACTTTGAGAAGATTAGATCCAAAAGAAAACTATTTTCTTTCCGCAAAGTGTTGAGCGCTCAAATGAAAAGATTCTGACCACAATCACGGTTCAGAATACTGACTTAAGTCCCAACTTCTAAAATATCATTCCGAAGATGAAAAAAAATTGCTTCAATGAACATACTTACATACATCTTACGTTAAAGAGAAAATATATGCTCGGGTTACCTCTAATATAACAGAGGAAGTCAGCACAGCTCCTACCATCGAATCACTTTCCGATAGGCAGAATGTCATACAAAGTTTTTATTACTAACTGTCACACTTTTATATAGCTTTAGTTCGTATTTTTTACCATCTAGGACATTGCACTCCAAAATTATACGCCACAAAAGCATATTGATGTTTTCTATTTCAATATTGAATTCAACAATAAATATCTACGACATTGACGTCAATTCACAAAATACATGTCATCACCATACTATCAAATATCAAGAAAGTATCAAGACTTTGCACAATGCCAGCAGTGATACCTGCTACGACATCTATTGACGTTTTGGAACTAATCCAGCTAGACTAGACAAAGACTCAGGTAATGTGTTTTTAACCAGTTGGATGTTGTCCTCATTTTTTGACATATCCTGAATGCTTAGAGAAAAGTGACACGAGTAAACAATCAACCCTGGGACGAACTTGCGTTCATAGATACTCATTATATGTATGTGCAACGCAGAAGCTAATAAAATTAGACACTAATGATTTGATGCGTTCGAACACATTTGATATCTAAGTCGATTCATTTAATTGATGAATCAGTTACAAATGCGCAGTTTGTTTTGTGTTCATTCATTAAATTTATGAAAAATACTTCAGAGGCGATGATGACTTTGGCACTTTAGTCCAATTTAAACGCGACCATATAGACAGAAGCTTCGTCACGCCACCCACCTAAGTTCTTAATAGACACCAAACTTGATGAGTTCATTGAATTCATCGGAAATGGTAAAAACTTGTTTTAGTACGTATGTATGTATAAAGATTAGTTCTCCTAGGTAGAAGCTGAGTGATATAATCGTAACCATAAAAGTCCAAAAAGTATAAAAGTGTATCTATAAAATATTTTTTTAAGACTTCATGTCAGCTAAAACGGATATTTAGATCAGTAAACTGAGACTGTATCTAAGAACTATCTTAGATACAGCTCAAAGTACCAATAGAAAACAAAAAAATGTATGATGAAAGAGAAAAATTCTGGAAAAAAATCGCCCAAATGAATGCCAAAGAAGTTGAAGTTGTTGCAACAGATTTTAGCAAAGCTTTTGATAAGATGTTTCGTAACCTGATGCATTTCAAATTGTCTGCTCTCGGTTTCGAACACATTGTTAAAATGAATATCTTCTTACCTGAAATACCGTGTTTATAGTGTTCGCTTCAGATCCGTCCTATTGGCTCCTTTTTCGCACTCCTCAGGTGTTCCACAAGGCAGCCATCTTGGTCCTCTTATTTTCATTCTGTCAATAAACGATGCTGATAGGGTCATAAAACACACTTCCCTTTCCCTCTACCCTGAAGATAACAAATACAAGGTTTGGAATTTGAATGGGATATTACCAAGACTTAGCCGCTGACTGAACCTTCTCGTAACAATTGCCAAAGGACTCCAAAAATACAAGGAATGATATTTAGATACTGTCTTAAATGAGCGGACATGTCAGAAATGCACTAGATCACAAAACAAAATGTTAGCTTCACTAGGGCATAACTAAGACTGATGCTGACATGTGAATTCAATGATCTGCATCTGCTATTGTTATAAATAACATTCCACGCAACAACATCTACATATGTATATATGTACTCGATTGTTTCTATAAGGTCAAGCCCACGTTGTAGCGCTATCGCAAAAAAATGTTTTTTTTGTTTCATTGATAGTAGTAATTGAAAACGGAAATCCCATAATTATTTCAGAACATATTATAAGATTCTTTAAGGGGAAATCACTTAAATTTTCCCAGTAGACCTTCGCTGATAAGGACCTATCATCGGTGTCATAAAGCAGGACGGTGATAATATTATTTTTATACAGGCTCATTTGTTTATTAACATACTTACGGATGTTTTGTGAAAATTCCCTGAAATCATTTTTTTGTAAGATAAGGCTGGCGTCTTAATGCAAAATAAATAAACCCATGCAAGGTATTCACTTTCTAAGAATCTGCAGCTTTAATTTTGAGCGTTTATATATTTGCAAATAACAATTTTGAACTTGGGAATTCCCGTTGTATAAAGACGATTTATTTCCATTGAAAAAAAATATTTGTCTTCTACATATCCTTCTGCATCGTAAGTACTGTGTATCTTTGCAAAACTTATGTACATAGCTAGAATCTCATGAAGCATGTTGAGTCTGAGTGAGCTTCAGATGTAACTGAAGCAGTCTGTATACCTAACCAAATCTTTGACCTAAGCTAGCAGTTTCAATTCACTGACGAGTTGTTTTACAACTTTACCGAGGGTTAATAGGAATCGGCAAGATTATAGCAAGTAGTGTAGCTTAGTATAACTTATATTATGTTTGCCTACTGTGCCAGACACTATCGATCGTCTACTTATTTACTTAGATGACACTACAATTTAAGATGGACTTGGAACTCCAAAAATAAACTCATTCCGCTAGGACATATAGTTCTTACAAGTGAAGTGAAGCTTTCCTCAATGGTCCCTTTCTGCGCGAGGAATTTAAAGACTCTTGAGACGTAAATGTTGGTATCAATCGTCTGTACATATCTTAGCCATCTTAGAGAACGCGGTAGAAATGTGCTATTTTACAATCGAATGTTTCGAATGCTCATCAGTTTACCCTTGGAATATACTGTAAGTATAAAGATTCCTTCCTACGAATATAGAATGATCTAGCAAACTCAATTCTTCCTTCACATTATAATACACAAACATTCAAAACCAACGTTCGTCGTTGTTTTCTATTTTCTCGTCCTAAATTCACCACCAATGCTTTCTTAATTCTTTTTTCATAGTTTCACATTTTGTCTATAAAAAATCACTGAGCTCTGATACAGCCAAAGAATCTGAGGGGGATTCCCTCGATAACTTTAATTTTGTACTTCGTTTTACCTCGCTTATTCGTGTAAAGTACTATTTCTGTTTTCTGTGACTTGAACGAATATCCGCAATGTCTGGTCCAGAGGCTCTTTCTCAAAAAAGAATTTTAAGAAATTTGTCGGCAGTTTTAGTCTCACTTTATCTAAAAGTTTTGTTAAAACTTCATTAAGGCGTCAAAACAAGAATAGAGCAGTAAGAACTTCTGCAGTTAACTAACTAGAGTTCACCTAATTCCGATTTTCAGGAACCACTACCTAGTATGGATTCAAACCATCTACATTAAAGGTTTCTAAAGGCTTTTGTTTTAAAATATTGAATGTCTGTTCATTGTCGAGAAAGGACTCCTTCTCTAACTAATACGATTTTGAGGAACCGATACTTTCGCTTTGTTCAAAGCCAATTCAATGTAGAAAAGCACTCCGAAGATAGACTCTTGATAAACTCTTGCTTCAGCCTTGCTTTGTGTAAAGATTTCCATCTTTCGCGTATGTCAGTTGTGTTGGGGATAAGCCTTTTGGACTTTTTTTTAAACTATCGTTTGCAGAAATAAGAAATATCTGAGACCTACTTGCAGTAAAGTAAAATGGCTACATGTCTGGAATAGCTTATTTAGTAACATGGTAGGATTTCTTTCAGTTTTTTGTACCATCACTGGAAAATATCCCACATCCCCAGATTTATACGAAATTCTTTTGGTATGTTACGAATTAAGGGTACTCTATTATAAACACTTCTATTGAGCTCTACTGAGCTACTACATTACAAGAAGAACTGAAATCGTTCCAGTTACCACAGTCCGCAGCTATCTTTAAAGTGCCCTAAACGTCCCTAAATCCAATGAGAAAATTTTCATAAGCCTTGTGATACCTTGGTTGGTTGGTTGGAGACAGTGAGCTACTGGCTCTTATATAGTCCTATATTGAGGACTTTGTGTTACCTTCATCATATCAGAAGGGAATAGGTATTTTTTGATGAGTTGCTATGGGGATGCTGGCTGCATTTATCGGGAAACCAGTTAGTCTAGTATCAGTTGTGCACCCAACACTTTGTATCGCAGTGAATTGCATTCTACTCGAAGTTTGAGCTCGCAACTTTGTTAATTTGTTTATTGGCCTTTCTACGATTTCTACGATTGACCTGGTCACTTTGCAAGTCGCAAGGTCCGCCCAATAGTCATTGAAGTTCTGCTGGATCTGCTTGTTTATGGCTGTTTTGATGGTCGTTAACCGAACTGCTTTCGTGATTTAATTCCTTGCAGGGAAAGCCTTCTTTTGCCAATTCGTTGGCTCTTTTATTTCTTGGTATACCTTCGTGTCCCGGTACTCAGGTTAGACAGTCTGTATGAGACTATTGAGACTTACTGATTTGCTATCAAAACAGAATCCTATTTGCATACCAAGGGTGTGGCCTATGATTAGTACTTTTGCTTCCCGAAGTATAGAAAAGAGCTCTGATTTGATAACTAAGTAAATTCTTCTTCATTACAAAAAGACGGCTTAAACAGGTAAATTCCCGGTTAATCAAAGACTATTCCAAAAAATGTAACCAAAAAATATCTCAGAAGGATAAAACTGATAAATATCTCAGAAGGATAAAACTGAATCCTTCCATGTTTTCTTTTGTGGGCTTACAAATTTAAGCTATGTTTTAACAGAATCTGATTATTTTAAGTAGTAACGACCACAAAATATTGTCCATGGTTGCCAAGAAAATGCCTAATGCATCCATATCATAGGTAGATAAATTAATTACTAGGAAATATTACCGACTAAATATGAGCATACTTTGCACACATCACACTAAAAGTTAAG
This sequence comes from Xylota sylvarum, assembly GCA_905220385.1. NCBI lineage: Eukaryota > Metazoa > Arthropoda > Insecta > Diptera > Syrphidae > Xylota > Xylota sylvarum. The sequence continues at coordinate 61,257,620 of LR999958.1, read as the reverse complement.
TTGACGAATCATTCCAATTCAATCAAATTTTTAATTATCTAATTGTTCAGTAACCGTGACTCATGGTATTTTGTCAATTCGGCAGTGATGATTTTTGCAGGAAGCTTCTGCACTTGAATAAACAAATTCATCCGATAACACATCCATCTATCCAACTGAACACCAAAAAATATTGACACAATTCCCTTCACGTCTTACTCATTTCGCGAAGGTGAACACCGTGAAACACCGACAAACCGCCAAACACAGATAGTATTCCAATAAAATCTAAAGATGTTCTGTCTTATCAATCAATTCCCGTGGGTACTTTTTTTTTTTTCATAAACGTTTTTCCACTTTTTTGGTTTCCGTATCTAGAAAGTTTTCTTCTCTTTACAACAAAAAGATACTGAGTCACAGATACTTGTTGTACATCGACAGACTGGAAGTTAATACAAGACGAAGGCAGTGTCAAAGTCCAATCTACTCGTGTGACGTAGGTCGGCATGGAAAAGCGCACGCTATCACCATTCTCGTTTTGAGATAAATAATGAGTGAGACTAGCCAGCAGTGTCAGTGGGAAAAAATATTCTAACAAACGCGTGTCAGAGAACTTTTATGTACTGTTTGTTATTTTTGCGCTACGAAGTGAAAAGTTTAACTGAAATATCTTTGGCGGGATTTAGTGAAATTCAAAAAATAAAAAAGGTACCTGAACGTGAGGAGTTACTTGTTACACAAGTAATTTTTGTTTTTGTGGTTTTTTGTGGTTTTCGATGTGTGAATGAGTCTTAATTTGTTACCGGTTTTTGGCTTGGTTTGTGTTATGATGAGTTTCCAAAATAGAAACTGTAGTGGGTGGAAGATTACGTAGTGAATATTTTTTGGAAATTTAAATTCAAGTGGTGATTTTTTTTTGTTTATTTATTTTGGAAGTGAAGCTCGATGAATAAAATTCACTACTTTTTTGAAAAAATACAAGCATTCAAAATATGCGTCATGATTATAGAAAGTGTTAATTTAATTTAGTAGAGTGAAAGTTAAAGAGGATAAAGAAGAGAAATAATGTACAAGGATACAAGAATGTGCTCTACAAGAGTGTGCTCTAAATTTATACGAACGAAGTTTTGAAATTTTTTCAAATAGAAAAGTGTCTTCAGATAATACTCGTAATATCCTCTTAAAGTTTCAAATCAATAGTGTCAGAGTTACATAGTTTAGATACGATTTTAAGCACCACATTACTAGCACTCGGAAAGGCCTTTATTCTTGAGATAATATCTGAAAGACTAGGATCCTGGAAGTAGTAGAGTTTAGTGGCCGTTTTGTTTTAATCAGTGAACTTTTCCGTAGTGACCCTGAATCTAAAAACATTCGTGGCAGTCGCAACCGGTTTTTTTTAGTTCTAAATATCCTTTCAAAGTTTTATTGCAAGATCTAAAAATGATTAAAGCTATACTACTTTGAGGTGTTTTTTTTTTTTGTATTTTTGCATTTAGTCGGCGAAGGTTCAATACTATACTTAATAGTTAAGGACCAAAGTTTTGCCGGTCGTTATTGGTCTGAATTACTAGATTTATGTCACAGTACTCCTTTGTATCATTTTGAAGCAATGGAACGCAAATAGTTTTAAAAAGTGCAATTTACCAGCTTGAAGTTTAGAATACTTCGACGTAGACTCAGCCACTTAAAGGCCATGCTATCGGTTTTTATTTCTTGGTTGCATTTAATGTTAAAAAATGCTGACTGAACGCACGAAAAGGATTAGAAAACGTATTCAATAGTTGCGTGCATATTATGACTGCCTATGGAAAGAACTTATTACCTATTTTAGATCCTTAGATTCGCCATAGTGGTCGCTAAAGTTATCCGTAATAGTTCGTTGGTTTTCTACAAATAATCCTTCTTTTCGAAACTTTTGTGCTCTGGTACCTAAATCTAAAGCTGACATTACTAACGTATGCTAACGAAAAGTTGGAGTAAATCCGAAATAGACTTGAATATCTGAAAAGATACATAGGTTAGGTTAAGTTCGATTAGCAGGCTGCAGCAAGTGCAGCCACACCTATGCCGGAATAAGCCCATTGAGATACCACAGGAAGGAGCCTAAAAAGATAACCATTCTTCTAAGTCCGTTTTCGTAGTTCGATACCGTGGGATTGGAAAGTCTATTCAGTGGCTTCAAGGCCTTCTTATAATTTCCCTATGAGGTGAAAATATTCATAAGACATAGTAGTGTGACAATTCTATTCAAATTCTTGGCACACAACAAACTGCATGCGATTACTATTCACAAATGATGTTTTTGTAGCTTTTAGTTTGTGGAATAGTATATTACGAATACTGTCTACCTTAACAGATATCTTTGAAATTATCGAGAATTGATAGAATAATCGTTATTGCCGTTTCGGTTATTTTAGGACCATAATGACTTCCGCAAGAGTCTACTACATCTGTGCATATTGCAACTTAAAATCAGCATCTAAGATTTTAGCCTATTATTAAGTCGAACCAAAAGCTTGTTTCTCTTTTCTTGTTTAATTTTAACCAGGGTTACACTTTTGAGTATGAAATTGTCGCGTATCATGACTGATGCATTGATATCCTTAGTACGCTATTTTTCTTCCTTCTGCAGAGTTTCACAGGTACTAGTAGCATACCCAAGTTGTACCATTATCGGCACCTTCCTATCTTCCAATCTTTCAACTGCTTCGATAAGTATACTACTGGACCAAAAATATTCCCTTTCCATACTCCAGCTCTGAGAACTCGTATATTCAGGGTTCGCATCAGGTCAGGACTTCTTTTATAAATTTTCGTTAAGAAATCGTACTCCAAACCCTTAGCAAAATTTGTGAGATATCAAATATCGAATAAATATAAATCTTGATAAACTTAATACAGAGTTGGGTCTATACAATTTTTTCTGATTCGAACGCTAAATGATCCTCAAAACTACTAAAAGTGATCAAATTAGTGTTTATAAAATAGATGATCTTATGATACCTTAAGTAGTCACCTGACCTATGCTATCATTTATTCGGAGCCAGGAGCTCTCAAATGCCTTAATGCTAGGGTTATGTAACAAGCGAGTAATACAAAGTTAGCAAGCGCGGGCTTTCATTTAAAAGCGCTAGCTCGTGCTTTCTTAAGTTTGTATTACTCGCTTGTTACATAACCCTAGCCTTATTCGAAGAAGCAAGATGGTTTTGACTTTAAGATTGTTGGGTGTCATGGATAATCGATTAATATATTTAAAACATGTTTGAACGTCAAATGGAAAATAGTATTCCGTATCGGTCAGTATTTGAAATAGCTAAAATGTAACATAAAATCGTAATCACCAAAAATTAGAATTTGGCAGCACCGTTGAGTAGAATTATTCATTGCGTTCTAGGAAAAGCAATTACTAATTATTGCTTAAAAATGTAACCTTCGCAGAGATGATGAAATAACCTTAATTAGCCAACTCATTAAGTAGAACACAGAATTAGTCCAAAACATGCTTCATTGAAATTCCATTTTTATCCATGTCTCATGGGTAAAACTATTTTCACCTTGGTTATTCAGGGCCAGTCTCTATCCCTAGTTTTTACTTAACTCCTTAACATTTTGCAAGTCTTGTAGGATCAAATATATTTTGACGCTCCTATAAGATACATGCCCTAGCTTCTAAAGACATTCGTATTTTGTGTGTATTATACTTCACACGATTGAAGGAACCTGCAGTTTAATGACCTATCTGAAGGAAATATTTTTTGTTTGAATCATAAAAAAGATAGTTATACTCTCAGGCGTTTGTTAAAGGTTCGTGACCTAAATTGTTTTGTTTAATAAATGTCTGGTAGTTGAATCTAATTTAATCCCGCTATTGTTAGTTCTTACGACTTGCAACTCTGTCTCAGTTTATAAAATACCTAATAGTACCTAAGTTTCAAACCAGCATTCATTTTTCAAGTTATCACCTCTCCTCACTAATGCTGAGCAAAGGACAAAATTGCATTTAAACAGGGAATACTGCGTCTTAAGACCTAATTTGTCTATGACATCTGGGCTTTAAATTGTATTTATATATTTTTCTACTACACCTCCATAAGGTTCTCAGATTCCTAGTTCATGTCTTAAAAAACCACTACTGTATATCATAATCCAATAAAACTTTGACCTTCTGATCAATTTGCTTAAAAAGCGTCTCTTACGATTACTATTACTCATCATTCCTTTCTTCTTCTAGTATCTATTAGATAGTATCATAGTTGACTATAAGATACTCCTGTTTGAGTAGCATTTAAATCTGCGCAATACTCATAGGCTTATGTAAATGAAACCTTAAGAAACTTACTTCATTACTCTTTCATTGTATGTATAATTAAACTGGTGAGATCAGAAACGGCATGAGTCAAAAATCATAAAATCGGAGTTTATGGTTTAAATGTACTATGTATATGTATGACATGTATCATTCGTTGTTTACCAAAGGTAATGAGTGCAAAAATGTCGGCCAATTGTGTTACTAATTTATGATTACTTGTTGTCCCCTATAAGTTTGGCTGTGTTACATTATCACGCCATGACATATAAATATTCGGCTTATAAGGAAATCTTTTATATTTCATTTATATTTGTTCAGTTATTTTGACAGTTGTAGTAGCGCCATCTATCGGATTCAATGTAAACTATTGTTGTAAACTGCTATCTCAGGAAACGTTCATATTTGCATAATATGAAAGAAAGTATTAAAATAAAAAGTAGCCTATACTACACACAAGTTTATAACGAGCAACCACTTCAAATTTTCTTTCGAGTCAATCTTTGACAGCTAATAGGGTTACGATCTATGTATATATTGTTATCTTTCAAAATTTAGAGCTATCTTTTAACAAAGAAACCATCTTTGTCTTTTCAGATTACACAAATTATAAAAATAAAAATATAATAAGAGAAAATGAACTCGTTCAACACAAACGCACATGACTTCCGTTCACAGCGGAACTGCTTTTCTATGACTGGATGTCTGATTTTTGTCCTTTTGCTGTCATATGCTTCCTGTCGGCCATCGGAGACCGATGATGTTCCCTCATACAATGACGGAGACTACACAGATGCTGACGACGTCGATGTACGTACATACATATACAAATGCCAGACCAGATTTTTTTTAGTTTTTCTATTTTTTTATAAAATCCTTATTTACATTCTTCTTCCTTCTGCAGTGGCCAAACTTTCCAATTGGCGAAACCACAACGAAAGACCATCCAATAATATACTACAAGGAGGACATTGTCAGTGAGGATTATGGTATGCCATCAGGATTATTAGTCATATATTTATTTATTTCATAAATTTACCATCACACAGATCCAAACAAGGAAAAGAAATCCTCCTCCAAGGAGCAATCGACCGAAATAAAGCCACAATCTAGGCGAAAGTACAAAGAGATATCTCGTCGCAATCGACTCAATCGCACCGAAAACTATCGATACATTAAACCGGAAAAGGTCTTCTTTGACGTTTACCCAATCGAAGATGATGGTATCAAGGAGGACGATACCAAGTTCAATGATAATGATATTAATGTTGAATTTATATCCTTGGTCGATGATAACAATCTGGACAACAGTAACAGTGAAGAGAAGCATATGCTTAGGAAAAAATCAAAAAAATTATCTCGTCGTCATCGTCAGCGTCGTGACGTTTTGGCCACATTACCAGAGAATGAGGAAACAGCTGTACACCATTCTTTGCGCCACAAACGTCATCCATTCTACTATGGTGTAGCATTGCCTAATTATCATGGGGCATTTTATCAGACGAAATTTGTTATCTATCCTGTTAACTCCATAAAGTGAGTAGTGCCTTCAGCAACGAATACTCCTTACTTAATGAGAGTCTGAAAATATAGATTATGTATTTATAGACATCCAGTTAAAGGAAAACAACATAATCCAGTTTCGCCAGTTGGCACCAGAAAACCACAAACAATTGTTCCTGACTTGGGACCACGAGTCGATTTACCTTCAACGCAACCAACACCAAGAACTCCTGAAACCGCGCCAGTGTGGGATTCCTCTGCTGTGACAACAAGGCGACCCTCTGATATGACAACAAGGCGACCATCAAGAAGGCCAGCACCGCCGCTCGTTCACTCTGGCGATGAAGACTATGTTCCAAATTCCCAAGCAAGCAGCTCAAATCGTAATAGTTTAGGTTTTACGACTTAAAGTACGAATAATCAACGATTACTCTTTTCTAGTAAATCCAAGACCAGCAAGTCCAGCAAGAGAGGCAACACGCCCACCTAGCTTTGGTATCCAAGGAAATTTCGGTAAGTCTTTATCAACCACTTAGCCATTGAGTCATTGAAATTAAAGTTTTACAAAATTGTTTATAGACCTTGAATACCCTCCTCTGCCTAGGCCATCACAGTCATGGGGCCGACGTAAGTCTATCGTGTTTGTGTTCGTGTTTGTCTTAACTAATTCAGTGTTAAAAGATCGTCGATATTGTTTCAAAAAAATCTGCATATAGAAGATTTAATCCTGTAGTCTTCATTTACGCGTTTGCTTTGACCATGTTTTAAGGGGTTCAACTCAAAGCAAGCCTATGGACCGAATTGCCCAACCTGTAGGGATTTTAGATAAGACTAATGGTCTACCATTACACTAATTTTCATGACTCTCCGACAGTTTTATGTCGTAAAACATTCAAACATCCTTGGATGCTCGTAGACAAGGAATGGATTAGCTTTTGATTTGTTTAATTTTTTTTTATATAAACTGGTGAAAGAAATAGACTCCTGTTTTGGTAGTCATTACCTCCAAGACCTTTTGGTTTGCTTAATCTTATATCCTTACGCCAAGGTACAAATTTTAGCTTTTTCGTCACTATTTGGTTCCGGTTTAGTCCAATATATTTCTAGCTTACATGACCTGGTCAGAAACTATAGGCTATGACCGCTTTACTGCTTAATAAAATCGCGATATGCTTATTGGAGTTAAATTGGATACAGCTACTGGTCACGACCTTCACCCAAAAGTTGCTTGTAGAACTTGTCACATGCCTATAAGGATCTCAAGTGTCGACTCAGAACACTTTTTCTTTATAGGTAGTAGTTTCTCCTACTAGGTTTTGACTCTTAGCACACTGTTGTCAGCGTGAACAGTACCACCCACTGACACATTCGTCTGTTATATGAACAAGGGCACAGAGACCTTTTTTAGACCTTTTAAAGGTACTTCTTTAGTTTTAAGCTCAGTTAGTATAACGACTTAAGAGACTTGATATACATAAGTATATAAAAGTCCCATTGGATACCTTTCACTCCAGACATTAACTATCACAATCTGATCATTAGAGGTTTTAAAAAGAATTACACGTATACAGCTGGGTACAAATGGTGTATGGACATCTAGTACTATGTAAATTGTTTGTGTCGGTACATACTAGACCCTGGTATTCTTAAAGGAAGCCGAAGTTAGGACTTTATAGCTCGAAAGTTAGTCGTTGTATGACCTTGTCTGCTTCTCTCTATATAAATGGAATGTACCCTAGTTTAAGATTTGAAAACGTTCTATCCTCATTCGGAACATTCTATTGGCCTAGCAGCCAGGAGATTCATATATTTGTACTCCATTTGATGGAAGACCATCTGAAAATAATATGCCTGCTTTTCTACAATGTCCACCGAACATAAGACTGCCCTTAAGGATAACCTCGAGCTTCTTTTACCACTCCTTTAATACTCGTTTACGGTATTAAAGTCAGTATAGAGTCTTACTAAGGTTGTCAAGTCATGTTAATGCTGCTTAGTCCTGTCTTTGTTTGAACTATCTATCAAGTTCAATTTCACGTGTCTAAATCGATGTGATGTGCATGATTCTATAAAAAAGCTGTGGCTGACAAAATAAAGACAGTTTCGAACCTTCAGCTTCCAGTAGAGACAATAATTAGTATATTCAGGTTTTATCAAAACCTTATGAAAGATACACCAAAATGTTACTAACTCACAAAAAAAAAACACAAAAACTCCATTGACAGAGTTGGCTTCCATCTTAACGCAAAACAGCAACATTTCTCTAAAAGGAACTACATAATAATTTATTTAATTTTTCTTTGCAATTCCAGAACCACAAACCACTCGAAGAACTACGACTACAACACCCCCTCCACCGCAACCACAAGAATCCCGAGGAGTATCGGCATGTATCTGGGCAATATCATCGTGTTGTACACAATCTACTAATATTCGCTATCAATGCTTTGAAAGACTGGGTTGCAGTGGTGCCTTCTGGGACTTGAATCCTTGTGCCGAGGACATATACAGACTAGCCGTAGAAGCTGCAAGTCAATATTTAGATTAGAACTACAGGATTTTTTTTTATATAATTGTTTCTTGTGAAACACAATTCGTTGTTTATTTATTAAATACTTTAATTGTATGTCTGTATATACCAATACTTAATGTATCCATTTGTTTGGTGAGTCCACTTTGGAAAGGTGGTTAAAAATGAAAGATGCATTTATAGAGATATCTGTGAAGAACCTCACCGTGAAGATAACATAGTGAGCCTAAGTGTGATGTTTTTTTTTTTTTTTTTTAATCGAATAAAAGTAATTTTGACTTTGTACAAAAGTAATGTTTATTGTTTTAATATTTAAATACTAAATTTATTTAATTGAGTGGAGGTACAAGTCCTACTTACCCACCCACTTCAATCTTCTCAAAAACCTCTCATAACAACCGAGAGCAGCCTCATCCATTCTTGACACATTCCATGCCTCTGCACCGTAGAACAGAACTGGCATGATCAGGTCTCTTGTATAGGATTGTCTGAATCCTTTTTGATAACTATGGTCTCGGTGAGAACTTTCGCGAGTTTGATAGAGCAGCGCGTCGCATTTTCTATCGCCGTCCTGCTCAACTGAACGAGTTTGACAGGGATGCGAAAACTAGACATTGCTCTATATAGCCCTTCTCTGTAAATGGTGTCATAGAAGGCCTTGAAATCGATAAAAAGGTGGTGAATATCGATTTGAATTTCTTGGGTTTTTTCCAAGATCAGCCGTAGTGTACAAATTTGGTCGATGGTGGATTTTCCTGGCCTAAAACCACACTGATATTGATCAATCAGATTGCTGGCTAAACTTTTCAAGCGTTCACACAGAATAGCAGATAAGATCTTGTAGGCGACGTTAAGGAGACTTATTCCTCTATAGTTGGTAAGAGGATCGGGCAAACAATGCTGAGGTACCAAATGAGTTGGTGCATGCTTTTTACCTAGTCAAACACAGCTGATTTGAATCGGTATTCAGGCCATCAGATGCAGCAGCTTTATTGAATTTCAGCTTAGACATCGCTGTCTTAACTTCATCCAAGTCGGGTGGACGGAAATGTTGGTTATCATCCTCCAGATTGAATGGTTCATTCTGCCTGACAGCGGAATTTTGATCATCGTCGCCGTTATACAATCTGCAGAAGTAATCTTTCCATATCATCAACAGGTTTACTAGGTTTCCTTGTTCTTACCTGCAGACTTCGGTTCTTGCTTTGTAGCCTTGACATGTTCTTTTTTACCTTCTGGTAAAACTTCCGAACCTCATTCCTGCAATAGCATTTCTCTATTTCCTTAATAGCCTGCTTCTTATGCTCCTTTTTTCTTCTGAAAAGCCAGAAGGATAAAGTCCCCTCTCTTCTGCTCTAAGCGACACTCGATCTGAAAACACTCTGGCGATCTCTTGCGATTGTAGTCTTCCGATGTCAAACTTCCTCACAATATTTCCTTGTGTTTCGGTGTTCTGAATATTCGCATCTGTACCTTGGCTACAATAAGGTAATGGTCCGAGTCGATGTTGGCTCCTCGAAACATTCAAACATCAATCATACTAAAAGAAAGCCTTGCGTCGATTGTGATGTGATCATTCTGGTTAAAGGTAGACTGTTATATTTCTTTATACGAATAGAAGGGATTTACTCCTAGATAGACTTCACAGGAAACACGGCGCAGTGTGCATTAACGGAGCTCTATGCGCAACTCCATCTGCGGCACTGGACATCTGATTTTATCTGACACCCCTTGATATATTCAGCAAGCAAATGGCAGCAAGTGCGATCCATTCTGAATGATTTCGAAATTTCTCCCGAAAAGACGGACTATACCAACCCATGTCTAATTTTTGATATGAACTTCATCGCCACCAACCCTTCCTGATCACTCTAGAATGAAGATGCACTTTTAGAAGATAAGTCGATATAAATCTCTTCTCCACAGATGGCTCAAAAACCAAAGACGGAGTTGTTGGAGATTTTTTCTTAGACAGTCTTAATCTTAACCTCTCCTTCCGTCTTCCAAATCATTGTAACATAAAGGCGGACATTATGGCGATCAAAGAAGTCTTATCTTGGCTTAAGGAAAACTCCTAAGGATATCCGCTTCTTTTCGGACAGCCAAGCAGCTATAATCCTTGAAATCGACTTCTAATAATGTTTTAGTAGTTCTAGACTGCAGAGTGTTTTTCACGGAGATGGCTAAGCAGTTCCATATTCACCTGTGTTGGGTGCCGAGGCATAGTGATATTCCAGGGAATTGTAAACCTGAGACCTGAAACTTGCCAGACTAGAAACAATTGGTACTTGCAAACTAAAAGTTAAGCTGGATCCTATTGAGAGTACAAACCTTGGGTGCTCAAGTGGACTAACATGGCTAGCGACAAAACAAATTTGGCCAAAGCTTGATTTAAAACGATCTTTGATATCGGCACTACAATAGGTGCCTCCACCTCCATTCGCAGGGCAATCGTTATAGTAATTGCACTCCTGGTTGACACGTGTGTATCTCTAAAAATAAAACAGAAGGAGAGATAATCGCCATCAAATCCCAATTATAGGCTAGCTACGGCTATAAGGGCACGAAGCGATACCCATGCTTAGGTATTGACCATGTTTGTTTAGGGCTTACCTCCAGCGGTCTGGGCACAGCAACCCATGTTGTTCAACCTGTACGGAAACAATCGAAGATACAGAGCATTGTATGTTCCATTGTTCAAAGACTCGAACCAAATACCGAAGCCTAACGTCTACTATTCTTCATAGTCTAGAGGTTGGAGGTCGGTGGTCCTTTAGTACCCTTGAAAATTTCCACCTTGGTACAACAGACATTCAGGTCGGAGAGCTTGAAAATAAAACATCATTCAGATGTCCTCCACCGAAACGCCCGCACCAGAGACTGCACTGAAACCAATTTTTCACGATTTTTTTGTATAAATCGAGCAATTTGGCACTCGATGTTGGTCATGAGGTCGTTCTAAGTCTCTAACACGAACGAGTCTGTCAATTGACTGGTTGATTTCTAGACTTCGACTTCAAAAACTCGATTTTTTGAAAAAACTTTGTGGACGCCGTGGCTCAAGTGGTTAGTGCGTTGGACTATGGAGCGAGGGGTTCCAGGTTCAATCCCCAGACAACACCTAAAATTTCTTTCACGGCCCCACATCTCGCGAGCGTCTGACAAGCATCCGAGAGTAAAACTGTCATGAAAAAGCTTCTCAAAACTGCCGTTCGGATCCGGCATTAAACAGTAGACCGCTTCCATTCATGTGAAGAATATAACACGCACAACACGAATGGTTGTGAGAAGCTAGGCCCTGGGTCCCATGGACCTGTTGCGCCAAAAATTTGTATTTGTTTTTTTTTTTTGTGGCGTGTGGCACCATCTTGTTGAAATCACATTAGCTCCAAGTCATCCCCTTCCGAAGTCATCGTGGTCCATTGATTGATGATTGATTGTGTTGACAGGATCATTAAAGAACAAGTATGGACAAATGATCCTTCCAGTCCAACATGAAACCCGCAGTAAACAGTCAATTTTAATGAGTCTAATGGCCTTTCGTGACTGCCATCGGGTTGCTAACTTGCCCAAAGGCGACCATTTTCTTTATTACAAAAACCATTGAACCAGAAAGGGCTTCATCGCTGAGAAGGATTTGGCGATGAAAATTTGGATAATTTGCAGTTGTAATTGAAGTGTGTACCTTTCCATGAGTAAATAGCAAGTATACGCGTGTAAATAAACCGCAGCTAACTTCACGCATAGCTGAGAAATCTTATTGGAAAAGTAGGGCGCCCCAATTGAAAAATCCTTTCGAAATTATTCTCTTCATCCTCAGATACAAACTCCGAATTGACGCAGTCGACACAGTATTGTAGTATTGTGGCGCTTCATACTACAGTCCGCAGCATGACCGTCAGAATCCTATCTCTGTCGAACTGCCAGGAGGTACAAAATATTTTGTTCCTTTAGGCTATCACCAGTCCAGATACTCCGTCATCAACCATTATCCGAAACGTAGAGAAATTTGATTTCACATCCTAACCTATTTGATCACCGGAAAACAGTTCAAAATGGGATGCACAGGAAAAGGTAAATGCCCATCGATCACATAAAAAAGGATATATCCTATACCTCATGCAATAGGAAAGCAACAGGAAAGTCTAAAATTTGAAACCCGAGGCTATGTATTGGTACATAATATGCCGCAGGTATTAATTAGGAAATAGTCATAGTCTTAAGCCCCACCACAGGTCACGGACTTAACAGGATTCGCATGCCCAACATGGAACGTAATTAGTCACGTTCAGGCATATTCAGAATATTACGATGTACGAGCCTAAAGGCGAATCGAAACGAGGAATGTTTCACGGATGGAATCGTTTTAAAACGAAAGTATGAAAAATGCATACAAAACTTACCGCTTGAGCTGTCGTAAGACTTCGGAACGTTCGTATTGGCCCTTTTAATCTCTCGCCTACCCATGTTTGATGCTGCTTGTGCTGTTGTTGCTGACGTGGTTGCGATAGCCGATAGCGATGTCGGAGAATCGTTTGCTGGATGCGATCCGGATGATGATGTTAATATAGAGTAGCCTTCAAAGGGGACCACCGTTCCTCGGGAATGAAATGAATTTATGGCGGTTGCAGAGGAGGAGTGTGTATGATGATGATGATGTTGATGCTGCAACGAATGATGCTGTGGATGCGCTGCTGCTGCTGCTGTTGATGATGATGTGGAGGATGCTGCTGTTATCTGTGGTGACGAGGGTGCGGATGGTGGTGATGTTGGATGGTGAGCAGCACTCGCCGAGAATGATGGTTTGCGTAACGATGATGGTCTCAACCCCTTGACAGGGTACAATGGGTACTATCGCCCAGCAACTCGTACCCAATCGCGGTTTTCACTATTATACCAAATACCTGTAACGATGGGTTAGTTTAATTGATTTTTTTTTTTTTTTTGCTTTTTTTAATTTTTTAAGTAGATATTTGTTCGTGGCCAGGTATGACCGACATTCTACTCTGGTAAGGTGTAAAAGGGGGTAGGTGTGCATGATGAGGTTTATGCGATAATCGAATGCAATTGAGTTCTGATCCTGCAGAATCCCATTAAACAACCGACGGTGTACTGTTCATGGTAGCGAAAAACAATTGGGTTTTCGCCCGATTGCATCAGTGAATTTAATTGACAATAAAAATGAATAAGTGATTGCGTATTTGTGCGAAAATTGGTTATAGTGCATTTGGGGGTGAATTTTCATGTGATAATGTGTGTATCTCCGACTCTTAACCAGAGTCTGGAGTAACTGAAGAGCTATTGTTTAGTTTGAATTGATTTTCCAATTGCATAGCGAACTGGAAACAAGTATCTGACAGAGGATATCAGTAAGTTAAAAATGGCGGTGGAAGGAGTGGGGTTGTAAAACTAGAAATTTTTCAGGTGAGGAAAACATAGAACTGGATGTGTACATGTGTTGAAACCTACCCCAGCTAGGAATAAGCTGCACTGCCTACAGTTTTTCTCACGGGCCCTGTATTCTCTACTGCTGATCCTTGTTAACGAAATGGTTTGTGAGTGAACGAAGTGCACCTGTGAGTAGTGGCTGCCATGGCTCAGGGATTTGTGCATCGAACTACTGAGTAGGGTTTCGCGGTTCGATTCAACACCATTCGTTCGACACCAAAGATTTTCTCACGGTTCCACCTCTCTCGAGCGTCTGACAAACATCCGAGAGTACAACTATCACCAAAAAGACTAAACACATTCGCTGTTTTATCTACCTAGGTTAGGTTAGGTTAATGAGTTGACGGGGCAAAAGAAACTTGCATCCGTCACACTTAGATCAATGTAGATCCATTGTACTATCCTCCCATACTATTATATCTATGAAAACCCTATGGATCTTAAAGCCATCCCTATGCGTTAACGAATTTATGCAGGTCTTTTAAAGACTTGTTTGGAAGTTCTTCTAGGGCTTGGAAGAAATGCCTTCCCAGGATTGTGTTTCGAATATGACACTGCTGGGCAGTAAAAGAGCAAGTGTGGAGTATCCTCCGGCACATCCTCGTCACCACAACGTTTTATTTTAATTAATTTTTCATTTCAATGGTAGTAGCTGTTGTCACTGCCAGGAACTCAGCTTGAAAAACGCTGCTGTAGTCAGGGAGTCTAATCTCCCGGTTCTCGTAGACCCAGTGGTCACAATGCAGACCATTCTTTGAATCTTGGTCATAATCTTACGGTTGGTTGGTTTATACGACAACCAGACAAAATTACCATACGTACATAAGTATCGGTCGTACTACCGCGCCAAGGTTTTGCTAAATGTCCTGCTGAAGGCAGGTGTATGCTATCATTTTTTTCCTTTATTAACTGAACATTTTCAAATACAAACAAATTTATATCTAAGGCATATGAGACCTGGGCAGTGACAGAGACAGTGCGTTGTAACCTCGTTGACTTCCTCAACTCCACATACGCGACATACATATGTAGGTCTTCTTTCGTTAGTCGTATTTTTTTCATGTCGTACTGCAAAGTGTTACGTCCCCTGTTGTCTCCTCATATCCTTTTACATAAGCTGTCAGTCTTTGTTTTGTCTTAGGATCACCATCTGTTATTTGTTTTCCTTAGAACCTTAACCCCTGGTTAGAGCTTTAGTGCGCAAAGCGGGATAGGTACTAAGTACATATTATCAGAATTTGAGTACGGTCCCAGATTCACGCAGACCAATCTGCGACGATGTATTGTATGATACTTAACATGAAGTCAAAGCCCGACTTTCAAATGTGAAGAAATATCGATTTGGCATGCCATCACCTACCATAAACGCCAACGACCAGTATGGCAGCATCATCAAGGAGGACACCGAAAAGAGCAACATGCACCACAAAATTCCATTGTATGATATTGAGAGCACGTGTTGGGAAAAGATGACAGAAGTGGCATATCTAGAGACGCTGCAAGCACAAGAAAAGTACAGATCCAAAAGACTGTAGGAAAACAAAGCCCTATGCAGAATGAATAAGGGCTATGCAGCCTCCAAGCTAAAGGATATCGAATAGTTTAGTAGTGTAGTGCATTTTAGAAGTTCCACTTTGGATCTTTTCTAGACATGCATGGATTTAGGCACCGAGATGCTCTGTCATTCGACTTCAATTTTACACTGGAGCAGAAAGTGTTGAGGGCTGGTGTCAACACGTAAGGTACTATCTTTCTTAACTGAATCGACGCAGATACGGAAGGGACATCGACTGCGCTATGGACAACGATTAAGACAAAATGTCATTGCCGGCAGTTACAACTTTATGGTAGTTCAGAAGTTCAACTACCTAATGTCAACTCTACCAAAATAAAAACTTAGGAAAGATCTGCCGACGAATCATCGAATCATCACCGCTCTTACTTGGGTTCTCTGCCGGATGCCCTTGAGTAGTTGTTGGAGGTCCTTTTTAATCATGTTTACTATTCCCATTGCTTCGAAGACTAGATTTCAATCAAAAGAGCGTTCCGGGCATGGGTCTCATTGCTTGCGGATTGGGTATTCAATGCTGAGGTTCCAAAGATCGGACATACTTTCGTCCGACCAAATTTTTGCAAAAAAAATATACTTATAAGGATATTCAAAATCTTTTGCGAGAATATTCTTTATACAACAAATTGAGTTAGGAAGAAGCTTTGCAACGGACTAGAGAAAAGGCTAATACTCTGTTACTTGTATTTGTAGAGATACTTTCTTGCCCCGAAATGAATTCTTGCAGATAGAAGTTTACTGCTTCGTATTTTTTATTGTTCCCCTCCTCTACATAAAGAATTAGTGAGTAAGGCCATCTTCCTTTGGGTGTAGTGGTCCAACGATGTTCCCATTATGTTTATATAACCTGGTTGCTAACTCTACTGCTTTCTAGGTCCGTACCGCTTAGTGGTGCAGGCTCGGAGATTACGCTAGTCGCTTCCGCTGACATCGTCCTAAAGACATATTCTTGACGATGTGACTTTTATCGACGAGTTCATTTGTTTTTCGAGATGTCGCATATGTTTATATGGAGGACGCGTATATAAGGATCGACTTGTTCACCGCTGCTGGGAGGTTTCTAGTTTTGTACCCGGGTCCTCCAAGCATTAATCTCAAGAGTGCCGCCACTGCCCGGGAGGCTGCCTTGGCTACGTAGATCAGAAGTTCCTTAAAGTTAAGCTCGTGATCCAGCAGCATTTACAGCTACTTAATGTGTGGAGTCGACTCGATGATTTGCTCACCGACCTGTATAGTAAGGTGTCCTACATATTAGCACTGCTTCTGTCTAATGGTCTGCTAGTTCCAGTGCTGATGCTTGTAGCCATTCACTCACGTATCTGGTTATTAAACTGCAGTTTTCGGATACTTGTTTTAGCACTTTTGGTGCAATAATTCTTCTAGCATAGCTATAAGCATCAAGTAACAGACAGTCACTGCTACAGTCATCAATTTGTAGTTATCATGTCACAAGTAAACAACGTATTTGATCTTCGACTTCTTTAATGTGTAGTTATAAGAAAACCACATAAAGCTAAGCTCAGGTATACTGCTTCCTCCAATAAATTGGCGAATCCTTATATAACACCGCTATAATAGCGCCTACTTCCTCTCATACCCTTTTAACACGAGGAAACCCTACAAAGTAATATAAAGTGAATGTGACACTTCAAGCTGCCAATCAAGCAGCAACATACAACTGGGTTAAGTACCCAGAAAGGGAAACCAATTTGTGTTCTTTTACTTTAAATGTTTTCTGCGAGTCAAAGTTGACATTCTACAAAAGAAACAAAAAAAAAAAAAAAAAACTTTCTTAGACCCTCACCCACTCTTTTGGTTCAACATCCACTACCCAACTATAGGTACATAGGGAAGCACTTTGTCTTTTCTTTGAAATTCTACAACATTCAAATAAAGCACCTAATTGTTGTTCCTTTATAATACAACAATTAATTTAATTACACCGTCTACTTTACGATTGTAAGGACTCCCTTGAGTGAACGCTCATTCACACTTTCCCCGTAGGCTGTAATTTTCCTCGCACAAAAGGACCATTTGCATTTTCCCTTTATTTTTATATCCTACTCTTACTTCTACCCGACTATTGTCAATTAAAAAAATTAATTTCAATTTACAGCCGCAGACAAGAAAGAGAACAAAAATAAATAAATAAACAAAATTATGAAGAAAACAACAACGGAACGGATTCGACGAGTAGGTACATCTCTAATCAATTTCGCATGACGGTCTGCTTAAAATTCAGCGAATTTCCTTAATTAAACCCCAAGGGATAGTCCCTTGTGCACAAAGCACAAAGCACAAGGCAGCAAAACATGTACGACTCCAGAAAACCCCCTGTCGACCGACAGTTCGTTTCAGTTGAATCTTTAACTTAAAGTCGACTAGATCCTTGCCAGGAGAATCAGCAAAAAAAAAAAAGTAAATATAATATCAACAAATGAAAACCTCAGTCAAGAAATTGATTAACCAGGATGAATTATTCACGTCTCTTGACTAATGGTAAACTGGCAGTCGAGATGTCGGAAAACAGCAATCAAGGAACAACTTAACGTGGCACCTCTGCAAGGGCATGCCCAACATCCCCATTTTAACACTATCGCTGTTAGCCCACTCTGATGAAGTTTTTGATATTATTAGTTCAATTCTACTTGGGTACATTGATTACAGATGTAACTACTACGTGAGGGTAGACACATACACTCGCGGCATACAAACAGAACAACGATTATAGTCTTTTTAGCAGGGAAGGGTACACTCTAATGTATAGGATACTTTAGGAGTGGTGTTAACCCCATTTATGTTCGAATTCATTATTGTAGCTAATGAACCTTAATGGACATCATAGAGCGGCAGAAGGATAGAAACACATTCAAGAAGGACAATGTAATAGAGAAACTCCATAGATTAAGTTTGGAAGGTATAGGTACTGCGAATATTTTTTTTTGATGACAGATACATGTATTCAGTTTAGTCTAACTGACTTCCTCCCAAATCAATCAAACTTAGGGAATTAAAGGAAGACCGATTGGTCCTAAAATAAGGATAGTGTTAGAAGATCAGTACTATCTAAACTAACTGGCACCCTTAATCACGCAATGTCCATCGCCTGCCCTTTAACAAGCCTAGAGGCAAACCCATATCTCCCTTATGTGATTAGGATACGAAAACCCTTCAATCGGTCCGAGCAAATTCGTGCTCCCAAAATTTGGAACCTATACAAAGTGGCACTCAAAGCTTACAAGACTATACGTATAAAAGCCCAACGTGCATCTTGGAGAATTTTTGTGGAAACATAGAAAAGGTCTCTGAGGCAACAAGGCTCAAAGAAGTCCTAACCACCTTGTAGCTATTTAAAACGGAACTGTTGCTCCTCGAGATGCTAATGGGTTTTCACTTCCCCAGCAGGTGCATCGACATAGCGTGTTCTACTTTAACCCCTGCAGTATCAGCCCCATGCAGCTCAACAAATCTTATCAATACGAACAAAATGTTACCCTCCTCCAAGCCCTAAAAGTCGGCAGGACCGGAATATATAATCCCCGCTTAAATTCAATAACTGGTGGACCTTATCCTTTCTTTAATAACTTCGATTTTCAGAAGCTGCCTGGATCTGGTTCCCATGCCTAAATCTCATTTCTTCTAAAGACTCTGGAAAAACTGATAGACGCCCTTATTTACTACAAGATCAATTCAAACAAGCTGTCAGCCTCCCATAAAGTTCGGGGTAAACTTGGGCCTCCACTAACAAGCCTCTCCGGTTAGCCCGGTCCTTAGTTAATTGCCTACAGTTGCGCACTCCAAGTTGGTTGAGGTCACCTAGTACTTGGGCGCTCAACCTAAGGCGAGTTTTCCCTCCGGGTTGGATTCGAAGACTCTACGGACCTAACCATCTTAATGTGCAATTTTTTGACTAGGACGATGTAGGTGTACAGCGCGTATAGTTCGTCATTGAGTCTCTTCCTCCATAGCCCGTCAACGCAAACTGGACCGAAAATTATACAAAGAATCTTTCTCTTGAAGCGATTGTGGATATTTCCATCCACTTTAGATAGAGCCCAAGCTTCAGCGCCATAAAGTAGGACTGGGATGATCAAGGCTTTTGATGAACAGACTTTTGAAAGACTGTGCCTCCGGTATTAGCTTGTAAGTTTCGCACAGTCCTTTTAACAATGAAATTGAAAAAATCACATGACAGCGGGTCTCCTTGTTTAAATCCTTTTTTGACATCAAAGGTCTCGGTGAGATTGTTACCGACCTTGATGGAGCAGCGAGAATTCTCCATATCGACGTTCTGCACAGTCTGACGAGCTTGGCAGGGAAGCCAAAATTAGACATGGCTCTGTATAGCTCGTCTCTATGAATGCTGTCATATGCGGCCTTAAAATCAAAGAAGCGATGGTGGATATCATTTCAGACTTCTTAATTTTTTTCAAGGATCTGATCAATGATGGAATTTCCTGGTCTAAAACAACCTGATAGGGGCAATCAGGTTGTTAACGAAAGGTTTCAGACGTTCACACAGGCCGGCATATAAGATCTTGTACGCGTTGTTGAGAAGACTGATAACTCTGTAATAGGTGTCAGAATCTCTCCAGTAGATCTGATCAAAACTGGATCTTACTTTCAGGGCACTGCATCATTAGCAGGTATGGCATCAGGCTTGGCTTCCTCAAAAATGACTTCTATAGAAGCTGCATAGATGAAGAAGAGGAAGAAACCATACTACATCTTCTTTGTACGTCTGTAGCTCTCTCCGATCGTAGGAAATAGCATTTTGTAGCCTAATTCTTCGACAACCTTGGCAAACTGGCTAAGGCAAACATCAGTGGTCTCCAAAACTATATACTAAGCTCCTCATGGTTCTGTGGGTATAGCTTGGTGATCTTCATTGATGTGGTAACACCAAAGAGCTTCTTTGGTCTACGTGAGGCTACATACGTTTACCTAAACCTAGCCTAACTGACTTAATATGCAAAGCCAGAGGCAAGATCAAGGTCCGACCGCACTGTGCACCTCTGAATGTCACACTATTGATAGAATTGATAGAATACTCCTCGACTTTGTATTATTGTAATCGAAAAAGTATCTATTATATACTCATATACTCCGTCATCTATTGGTACATACATATAAGTATGTATGTATAATCTTTGATGTACCTACATACATTGTACATCTCTATATACCTCAGTAAATAGGCGAATTAAAACTTTTGCGATTTATCTTTTAGAAATTACAAAATGAATCTCGTCTACATAATACCCTGGATACTCTTGAATTCGTTTCACAGGGATTTGCAAATATTGATGAAAACAAATTTGATTAAGGATATGTGTGCTATGGTAGCTATGGTATTTATGTAAATAAATTTGGAATGAATTATATTTGCTCCGGTATCATAATACACCGGATATGGATTTGAAATATTCTTGTGAAACGAGAACCGAATAAATAGTGTGTACATATGTATACACGTCCAGATGTGTATATAAATTTACATCATAATGTTGAGTGAACTATAGTAATATTTTGTGGGCGACGAGTTACAGTGATAGGACTGGATTACTGATCGAATATTTGACAAATATTCGAGAGTAAACAAGGCATCAATATTGTTCAGTTCTTTGACATGAACTTTACAATATGTATGTCAACAAAATTTGTGCATAATACACGACCACTTTTTGGAGTCATTACTCCACGCTACAAAAAAAGGAATTTATAATGATGTGGTGCCATCAAATTATTGACAGACATGTGAGAGACTACACCCTTCCATCGTCAAACGATTTACGATTTACCTTCCAAACATGCTTAAACTACTTAATAAATACTTTTTTCCTGCACTCTTAATCTAAGTTTCTTTCGAATCTGAGTAGGAACCACCAATGAACCTTGTCTGGAGCCATAAGGAGTCTTCTGAAACGACGTCCCATCTCTGGACCATATCTGTTGACTATGCCAATAGAGAATGGTGAGACAAGTTTCCTTAACGTACCTATTTTGTTCGGGTACTTCCGGCTATCAAACCGTGACCTGATTTACTAATTAGAAAAGAACAATCTTTACATTTCAAGCCTCAACGATCTTTAAGACCTTAAGAACGATCTTAAGAGTTAAATTGAAAATTTTAAGAACAGCTCGATAATTGGCCTTAATCTTGGAATCCAAACTAAACTGGCAAGCAAATGTAGATAATTACATCAAATAAGCATCTACAGATACTTTCGGTAAAACAAAATCCACAGAACGGAAATTGAAGCTATCAACACAAGGTATAGAGCGAAGGGCGAAACCTTTAAACTTGGACGACTTCAATACGGAAGGCTGACGTGGACAGCATAATGAGGGCACCAAGTCTGGCTAGCATCTTGGAGGATTGGTCTGACGAAGGTAATACTAAGTGATTTGGTAACATAGGAGTCTGAGTCTGATTTTTTAGACCAACGTTTCATAAACCTAACCACACAATTGACTTTACTTTTCAATATGGGAACAGAGGCTTAGTTCCGTCTCGCAGATAACACCTAAATCGCGAAAAGATTAGACTGAAGGGTCAGGTTTGTTGCAGAGAAAATAGTTCCTATGGGACGGTGGAATACTGCCGTAAACGGGGTATGTGATAGACTGACATTTGCGAGAGTCAATGATAGAAAATATGAATTTAATGATTAAAGGAGAGATAGGAGCCTTTGATAATGTAGCCGATATCGTTGGTGGTAAAGAAGAAAATTAAAAGACTAAGGTGACTGCCTTGAGGGACATCTAATTTCACCATAATACAGTTAAAAACAGAAGATCTATAATATAATTTCATACTGTCGATCTTCCAGGTAAGATTGGATCTGTGTGATAAAACGGGGTTGAAATGGTTTTCAGATTTCACTTTAAGAATAATAATTGCGTTGGAAAAATCACTTACATCGATTTCGCTGTCATCTTCAAATGCATGCAGCGCTCGAGAAACAAATTCCGTTTGAGGTTGTTGATCTACCTTTGAGGAAACCTTGTTGATTAGTAAAGAATAAGGATTTACAAGGAAAGAACTTTTTTTCATACACACTGCTTCCAAAGAGTTTGGGTATGGATGAAAGTTTGGCGATAGGTCGATAGTTGGTTTTGGGTTTTGGGAAATGGACATGAGAAAAAGAGAAGTCAAGTGTGTCATGAATTTGTTTAAAACAATTGCGGGCAACCCTTCGGGATCGGGATATTATTGTAGTCATATCTATACACTTAAGTTTGTTATTCTTTCCTGTGACAAGTTTTAAGATGATATTAACCGAGACTACTCGTAAAGACGTTAAGACGTTTGGGTGCAGTTGTCAGTAAACGACTGACTAAAATAGATTTGCGACAATATTAGGTTCCGACGAAGAGGTGTTGGAAAATTTGAAGGCAAAAGGATAACTATCAGATAAGATAAAAACGCTTAAGGTTAGTAATTAGACTGGATTCCATTCGGTGAAGGAAATCATGGTAAAGGACTTCGTAGAGTTCGGCGAAGTGTGTATATGTGTGCTAATAAAAAGAGTAGTCGTAACCAGAGCGAGATTTCAGGTATGCTCTTCAAAGTTTGTTCCTATTATTACGAGGCGACCACAATTATTGTCGAAGAAGAACATTTTTTTTGGGGCGAGTAAAGGACCATTTGCAGAAGGCAATTCAAAATAAAAGAAAATAAAGATCCGAGAGTGTTATCCATAGCAACACCTGGTTCCAAGTTCGGAAATTAAAGTTGTATGAGGTCAGAGTATAAAAATTCGAATTTAAGCCACCGTACGGAAAAAAACATACAGAAAAACTACCATCCGTTTGGAACGGATCATACGATACCCTATCCTCCTTCCTATCTATAAGTGGGTGTGGCCGTACAGCATTTTTTTTGTGAACTACGACGATAACTTCGAACATTTGAGGACGTTAAATGTAAAATTTCATCAAAATCGGTTTTTTTTATGAAAACTACTCCAGAAAGTGGGGCTAAGATTGATGTATGGATGAATTGTAGACAATCTGAATATCTAAATATTTTGTCTTAACAAAAATTTTCGGTTTCACAAATTTTAGTAAAGTTATGAATAAGTGGGCATGGCAGTGGGCGGATTTCAAAAACTTTTACACTTGTACTGTATGTTTTTCTCGAAAGCCCAGATATGGAATTTCATCCTCCTAAAAATTTAAAGGCCCAAAAAGTGATGAGATAAGCACAAACGGATCATCGCTCTATCGACTTTGCTATTGATACTGATCTCGAATATATTATATACTTTATAGTGTCTATCTCGATTATTATTTACAAACTATGTGTCAAACTATACCCTTAACATGGGTTATAAAGAGAAGATGGGGAAGATTAAAATGGCCGAATAGTATTCTGATACAAATTACGCTTAAGGATGATAATTTTAGCACAAATAAACTCCATACTAGCGGTATGCGGTATGAGCTCAGAGTCGTAACAGTTGTAACGTAACTCCGCAATCAGAAGATTCATCATCTTTATTACGACCGTACAAGGCGAAAGATGTTATAGTCAAAGTGCAGATCTCGTTACTTTTATAGGCAGGAGAGAGATTGGTTTCAATGAGCGCGATAGCATCATAGGGAAGCGTTTAAGAGTTAAGGAACACAGTGAATGATAGATTTTAGATTAGAGAGGCTGTCCGCACCAGTGTATGGATGTATATCGAAACTTTCGTGATAGGAATTAGGATTCTGGTGACCAACACTTTACGCCCATGCCTTCGGCTTTGGTTGATTGAAGCTGCAAAAGGGCTGAAACTGATTACACATCCCGGCCCTAAAACTTTTTAGCAAGTTCACTATCAGAGTTTTGACAGACTTGATTGGGTGAATAGACAGGTCTACAATCTACAGTGACAGTTCCAAAATGAGATTTAAGCCATGCTTCAAATTACAGCCATGCTTCAAAAATCGACTAAAACTATTTTCGAAAACACGTTGCCGGTAGGGTAATTACTCGTATCTGGTAGCCTTACCTAAGAAAAGGATTCCACATATGATACGTACATATGTACATATCTTCGTCGTCTGGGTTGCAAATCGCACAGTTAGTTTCAATTTACGGGTATTTTCTGACTTTTTTTATTTGGTTATCCAAAAGGATTGCGATGGAGCTCAATACTCCCAATGTTCCAAAGTTCACGAATGGATGAACGTTTGGAAATTATTAACAATTACTACCCAAATTCTGATTCAGACTAGGAGTAAGCGCTTTTAAAGTTGCGACTATAAGAGCGCTTACTCCAATTTTCAGTCTTAATAATCGTCCCACCACACAGGCTGTGCGGGCTATAGTGGATAAATTCCAGTCAACACATTCACTATTGACTGTTCCTGTGCCAGTGAGACAACGCACAGTCGAATGATCGCCATGTTACGGTCAATTGAGTTCGCTATCGTGCCATGTTGGAAGACTATTTTTAGCTAGAATTATATGGACTTGACATCTTCGGATGCCAAGAACAGAGATTAAGGTCAATGACCATCCAATCCAGCAGAGTAAAGAAGACTTAGCCTTTTGAGCTTACGAAATGGACGCAATCTACATATTGAAACAACAATTGGAAAATTATGCACATCCAATCAGTATCCAAAAAAAAAAGGAATTGTCTGCCAAAAAAAAACGAGAATTTTTTCTCTCCTGTATTCATGCGTTCTAGAGTTATAGAAAAGTTATCGGCATACTACAACCATATATTTACCATTCAACGGTGGAGCTGTGTTCAACGAAACACCCATCTAACTTCAGCTTCTAAATGGATCACCGAATAATCGAGCCCAAGAACCGCATGGTTTACTTGGTCAACTCTGAAGTTATTTGCTGGGACTATATAACTATGCAACATCCTAAAATCAGTCTATAAAATTACATAAATGTTTAGCAAAGCGATACTTCTTGTCGACGGAGCTCTTTTTATATCCTTTCCTAAAGGTGTATTAAGTTTTACACATAGTTTGCAACATAGAGACATAATCAAGATAGACCCTATAAAGTATGTATATATGTATGTATGTCCATATACATAAGCAGGGTAATAGGCTGAGAACTATTGCCAAAAAAGTCAAAGTTTCAGACAAAGGATTGCAGTACACTATTCAGCGTTTTCTAAAAACTGGTAGTTTGTCAGATCGTAAAAGATCAGGAAGGCCCAAAATAACGACAAGAACTGAGGATAGAAAGCTTAGAAGAATATCCAAAAGAAATTGACGTTTGACCACTCCTGAATAGCAGTAGAGAGAAGCCTGTTTCCCTAACGACCGTGAAAAAGCGTTTGATTGAAGCAGGCTTAAAAGGCAGGATAGCAGTTCGAAAACCTTTGCTCAGGTCTAAAAATCGATCTAAAAGATTGATGTGAGCCAAAGAGCATAAAAACTGGACGATGGAGGACTGGAGCAAGGTGCTATGGACGGACGAGTTTAAATATGAGGTCTAGGGTTCAAAGAAACGGGTGTATGTGAGGCGATCGGACCACGAAAAAATGCGACAAGACTGTATTGTGCCAACTGTGAAGCATGGAGCTGGTTCCATTATGGTATGGGGATGTTTTTGTTCAGCTGGAGTTGGAGATATTATTCGTATCGGAGGAATTTTAAAAAAGAAAGGTTACAAAGACATTCTAGAGCACAACACCATACCATCGGGACTGCGATTAATTGGAACAAACTTCGTTCTGCAACAGGATAATGATGAATGAATGATTGGCTGCTAAGAAGGAAGAAAATTTGTTGCGGAATATGGTTTGGCCAGCACAGTCTCCCGATTTGAACCCAATAGAGCTCTTGTGGGAAGAGCTCGATTGGAAGGTTCGCCAAGCATGCCCAACGTCCAAAGATCATTTGTGGAATCTTCTTAATGAAGCATGGAATGCTATTTCCACCGAAACAATCGACAAACTCATAAATAGGATGCCTAGATTATGTACAACGGTCATAAAAGCAAAAGGTGGATTTTTCGATGAAAAGAAGGTCTGAGTAAAATATGTAATATTTTGTTATTTTGTAGTAATAAGTAATAATAAATGTAAAATAAAAAATATGTTTGATATCTTTTATTTCAATCTTTTACAACAAAAAATACGAAAAATGCAAAAAATAGATGGGGGTTCCAAACTTATGGCCGCCAGATACGTGATCTGTATCAATAGCGAACTCGATTGAGCGATGACTGTCTGTTGTGTAGAAGGATGAAATTTCATCTTTTGAGAAAAGATACAGTGCAAGTGTACAATTTTTTGAAATCCTGCCACTGCTACGCCCACTTTTTCATAACTTCACTAAATTTTATTAAACCGAAAAAATTTGTTAAGACCAAATATTTAGGCATTTAGATTCTCTACAATTTTGGGGGCGTTTTCATAAAAAACCGATTTTGATGAAATTTTACATGTAACATCCTCCAACGTTCGAAGTTATTGTCGGAGTTCAGTATAAAATGCAACCTTTATGTTCAGAACCTAAGGTAGTTCAAAGATAAGTGTAAATTTGATAAAAGACAGTAAAATCTGAAACTTCTTTGTTATTCACTTGCTGTATTGACAGAAAAAACTGACTTGTCGATAAGTGGCATGGAAAGATATCTTGCGAAGAATGATGACAGTAGGACCAACACAAATGGAAAAAAACTATGAAGATTGTCCTAAATAATTCATTTCTTTAATTTTTTCTTTTATCTGGATGACTGAGACGACCAAAAACTAAAATTAGTGCACATACATTTGTCGCAACCGAATACAAGCTTTGAGTAATTAAATGGCCAGCAGAGTTGAAAATTCAAGCAAAACGCATCTAACTTTATTATATCTATTGGAAAAATGGAGCATCGCAATTGAAAAACCTTTTATTAATCTTTTCTAATTCAAATCCAAAGTTTTGATGCTCACTGCATGTAAATGTGTTTGTTTTAGTTGAAGTGGGTCACAGCTTAGATACCCCAACACACTTAGACCAGCAATAGGTCCATTGTGATACCACGTGGATCATATGAGAAAGTTTCTTTCTACCTACTCGTTAAACTATGTATTTTGAATTTCTGATGAAGCATATGAGGCTCTTAATAATTATATACATATATTCATTAAATTGTCTATAACTTTGTAATAGAAGAGTCCTAAGTGAAGCTTCCTTCTACGGAAGAGAGTTGAGCAGAAACAAAGAAAATCAGGAATAGTTTCTTTTTCTTCTTCTTCTCCTTTACAAGAGCAAGAAGGCCCAGCCTTGTAACGTGGTTGCTTATTAGACAGGCCAGTGATAACACCTATTTAAATCCAGCTTTAGCCAAATTTTGTTTTATCCCTAGACATATTGGTCCACTTGTCCACCTAAGATTTGTACTATCGATAGCATCCAGCTTGTATTTTAGTTAGCAAGTAGCGATTGTCCGACGAGTTCATCGGTCTTACAATTCCCTGGAATGTCTCTACCCTCCGGCACCCAATACAAGTGAATATTAAACTGCTCAGCCATCTCCGTGAGAGACGTCAGAGACGACAGTCGAATGCTACTAAAGAACTTATAGAGGTCGGTTCTAAGGATTTGATAACTGCTTAACTCTCTGAAAAGATCCGGATATCCCTAGCAGATAGCCGTTCTTAAGCCAAGATAAGACTTCCTTATTTGCCATAATTTTAGCCTGGAACACGCTACAATCATTTGGTGGGCGGAAGTAGAGCTTTAGATTAAGGCTGTCGGAGAAAAGAACTCCGTCCTTGGTTTTTGAACCATCAGTCTAGAAGTAAATCAACTCATCTTCTAAACATGCATATCATTCCAAAGTGATCTGGAAGGGATTGTGACGGGGAAGTTCTTGTCAAATGCGTTTATTATTCATTATTTTTTAAGACCTATTTCACACTTTTGAATAAAGTTTTAATAAATACATGTAAGTAAATAGTTTTTTTTGTCCTGCTCGATTTGCAAAATGAACACACGTAGCTCGGGACGAAAGATGATTCCATATACCTTCTATTGGATTCTTTGTGATTTTAAATAATTTCAACTTATGTATATCAAACCTGCTTAGATCTCATTATAATGGTTGTGGATACTTAATTAATACTTTATTAAATAAGAAGACCTTGCATTAAAGCTTTAAAGTTCGAATGCTTAGTAGCAATTATTTCGAGCTCGCTGTGATTCAGATTAATATAAAAAACGAATCATAACTTCATTTTACGACGACATTTTCAATCAGTATGTATCCTATTCAATGTATAACCCAAAAAAAAAGGTAAAATTTGTCCTGAATGAGTTTCGATACATGCATGCATACATACTTGTATGTAAGTAACTGATTGAAAAACATAACTCTACATATGTCGTATTGCTGTTATCCGGGATTTCTACTGGACACTACCCAATCCATTTCGTCTACTTCCTTTCAATCATGCATTGCAGACGAAGCAAGTTTTTTTTACATTCTGCCATTTTTCTTTGAAAATTCGACCCTTTTGAACGAAAATTGTATTATGTACATACTTACATGTCTAGTAAAACGACAGCATCATAATCAGGATTTTAATCACATTAATCAAAAAAAAAAAGAAGAATAAAAAATATAGCTTTCCTTGCAGTTATGGACACGTCCATTAAATCACAAAGAATCAAATTACTTTTAACAGGTTGCCGACATCTGGTGTTGTGCTAAAAGAAAAGTGTCCTTTAAAATACCCTGAAATGCCTGTCATAGTCTGTTTCACAAAAAAAAAAGCATATAAGACAGTCCCAAAGGAGTACTCGTAATACTCTTCTTCTTCCTCTTCCTTTTTTTTTTTTGTTTTTTGGGAGGAAATGAAGTTCGTAATTTTAGAAGTTAAAAGTGCAAATTACAGCCCACAATTCAAGGCGGATGGTTAAACTCAATCCTATCTGTTATCTCGTCGTACTTTTGCTGGCTATACCCTTAAGCCGTATTGGGTTTACCAGGGACCGCTATTCAAATTGCAGGATATCTAATTACTTAGAGGAGCATTGTGTTATTTGAAGTAGTTGGCAAAAAGGAGTTAGGTGCATGGTCTTTGTAGAATACTCAATAAGAACTCACCGTGCATTAAAGAAGGGAAGTATTCAATGAAATTTCCCAAATATTTTACAGCTCCAACTGTGACAGGATATGCTTATGTGTGGTATCTCGTACGTTTGATGCTTATACACAAGAACTAGGAAGTCTGCAATTCAGTCGAAGCCATTCAGTACATCTGGAAATATGTCAATAAAGGTTCAGATTAGATGTCATTCGTTACAGAATAACAGGACAAGGACGATATGTACATATTTCCTATAATCAATTTGCAAGATGCTTCTTGTACAAAGAATCAGTCAATGGATACATTTTTAGAGATGGATAAGGTTCTTTCTATTTTGAGTTAAAGAAAAACTTTGGAATTCAATTTTTGGAACTGTATGGACTATAATTAGTAATCTATTTATAAATTCCACCCTCAATACAACAGGAAATGTTATCCTCCTTAAATTGGTTGTGAAGTTCATCGAGATATTTAGAATATTCAGATGAGATAATTTGAAATCAATGACAAAGTGCTGTCTCTTGGAAGATACAGCGAGACGATTTTAATTTATTCCATCTGATTTAAGTCGGCCACTTTGTATACTAGCAATTGGTATTTATTCTTAGTTTCCTTTCTGTCGAGATAAGGAACAATTCACTCAGAAATAAATGATCCAGTGAAACATACAAAGGCCCCGAAAACCCGAAAACTAAGATGTAGTTACCCTAATTCTAGTGAAGGGCTGAATTAATTTTAAAACTTACAAAAGGATGAAAATTTGGGTGTTAAGCTAACCACTAACGTGCTGCTAAAAAATACAAATACGAGTATATGCAAGGTATCGCATGTCAAGGATATCCTGGTAGTGGAAGATCCCTCCTCTCTTTCGATAAAGGAACGTAACTCCTTATCTGGTCAAGAAATGCCTGTAGAGGCTTGCACCAAAGCAGTGTGTAACCAATACCACCCAGAAGATGGTTGATGCTAAAGCAGTTCAGAGTGAAAATTCTCGATTCCGATAAGGTAATGTTGTCGCCGAGACAAGTTCTAGCCTACAACCTTAAGGAAAACTGAGTGGAAAAGCAAGAAAGCCCAGACGAAGCGGGATGATTTTGCAGTCATAGAGAAAGATCCTCCGAGGATGCAAAAATTAGTCGAAAATATGGAAGGCAGAAGCAAGTCTGCAATACAGCAGGATAGTATGGACCTTATTAAAACTAGCAGTATTGGACTTTGAAAAGTCAAGCCGTCAGTATTCCTACGAATGTGGTCAGCTCAAGGAAAAGGCTCAGATCGGCTATTGAACGCATTTAAAGGAATGTCGTCTCAACAGCTCTCACTTTCGACAAAGCGAGCTGTCAACGTGGAGTTATCACACGGGACTGTAAGGAGCAACTATCGTATGATTTTGTGTCTGCGAAAAGAAATCTTAGAAGACGGCTACTCTGAAAGTAGTACCACCATAGGAGAGAGATACTTAACAGATCCAAGGGAAGCTTAAGCGTACCATACATAGGGTTAGATAAGAATTAGATCTTCAACTTCCTTACGTTCAGAATCCATCATCTGATAAGAAGAGCTGCGAGATAGTCGAACCGCCAGGACTGTTGGTAGGGGATAGGCAGGTGAAACTGTTCTATGTGACTGGGGAGATCACTCTCAGATTAAAAAAAACGCGTTCTGCTAGCCAGAATTCAAGAACTAACTGACACTATGGATATCGAGCTTGAGACAACTCATAGAGCTAGTGCAAATCAACCTATGTATGTGGTTATATAAAACTAGGCACTGGATCCCGGATGAGGACCTGTCGAGACAAATATTTAAGTTTTTGTTAATCAACCTATATCATAGTTCAGTTGCCTCCAAGAACTCGATACTGCTTTTTCTTAAGGAGCACCTGCACTAAGTCTTAGTCCAGGAACGTAGGATTCATAACAATCACGTCAATGGAATAGCAGCAAAAAATACAACATCCACTGTACCATCGATGACAACAAGGACTTATGTATGCACTATATATTGTAACAACGAAAGCGTTCGAATGCCTTCTCATTTCACAGAGGAGGAACGATAACTGCATTTAGCCATACCTACCCTACAATGGTGCCCTAGACGTTCCTCGGATGCTCTGAGTACGCACATGTGACACAACAAGGTAAGAAAAACGTTGTTCTAGGATGAGATGCTAACGTTCATCTTTTTTGTGGGGTAGCACCGATAATTTTCCTAGAGAGGAAATTTTGTTCGACTGGATAAAATTCATTTCTACCAATAATCCCAATGAGGTTGTAGACTGGAAAGTGTCCGACAAGGCGTCTTTATCCAACCCTTGCTGGATTTTCTTCAGCCTACAACTACCAAGTGTATCTTAAGGGATATGTATGATCGAACTGGCAAAAGTTTTGTACGCAATTAAGAAGATTAAGAAGAGTGGGCGCCGTGGCTCAAGTGGTTAGTGCGTTGGACTACGGAGCGAGGGGTTCCAGGTTCAATCCCCAGACAACACCTAAAATTTCTTTCACGGCCCCACCTCTCGCGAGCGTCTGACAAACATCCGAGAGTAAAACTGTCATGAAAAAGCTTCTCAAAATTGCCGTTCGGATCCGGCATTAAACAGTGGGCCCCTTCCATTCGTGTAAAGAATATAACACGCACAACTCGAATGGTTGTGAGAAGCTAGGCCCTGGATCCCATGGACCTGTTGCGCCAAAAATTTATATTTTTTTTGTAATTAAGAAGATTAGTAGAGCATTACCTATTAACCTATGTAGGTAGTTGTCAACGTAGAACTAAAAACACTAACCAACGCTCTTACTCAATCATTTGAAAGTACACGGCAGATTAGCGGTCACAGCTGAATAAATCGTTCACACTTGTGGAAATATTCACAATGGCTAGAAGCATATGCCCGGTCTGCAACAAGAATAGAACGCTTTCTGTGGCTAATCTTAGTCGCATTCAGCAAAGTATGTCATTACCAGGCATTGTGAGATGCAACTCATGTGGAGTGTGACTACTCATGTGTCGAATGACCTACGCAAAATTGAGCTACTCTTGAAAAGACTACCTGAGATTCATATCTCATCTATTTTTAGCCACAAGCGTTCTTTTTACTACTCGTATAGACTCCCAGGGTAATCAGAATTAGATCTATGGACCCAACAGATGGTCTAAGTAAACAGTGACCAATGCCACAAGGCATCCATATACCTACATACCTACCTAGGGCTCCCATAAGTTGTTTGTAGTCATTTCTGCTAATAAACAAGACAAATGCCACTAATTTCTTGCAGATATTTGGAAGTATTCTTCGCTATATTCGTTAGATACCCAATAAATCAATCGAAGTCATAACCGAGGACGTAGAAAAACATAACGCAGTTTCAGTCCCTGAGAAATTAACCTTGGGGCGAACGTCTTTCTTTCATTCTTGTTTTAGAAGTAGTTGAAGGGTTGGGTAAAATCGACACTGTACATATATGTACATACTCCGACACCTGTTCCTTGTAATATAGATTAGGGCACATTGGAATATCATACGTCTTCGGTTGACTTTTTTGCATAAATCGAATGATATGACTGCAATTTGGCGTTAAATGTTCATCCTGAGGTCGTCTAAAGTCTTTGTCGTATTGGCATAGACCATGGAGTCGATATAGACCCAAAGAAAAATGACCACAGGTGTCAAATTACACGAAATACCCCTCCAGCATGAAACTAGCATCAATCAATTTTTGTGTGTACTCGTATAATCGCATTTCGTGAATGGTTTCAGGTTACTGACTTGCCTGAATGCGACAGCCGTTGAGCCAGAAGGTTTCATCGCTGAAAATCATTTTACGATGAAAATAGGAAAATCGACCATGTAAAGTTTTTGCAACTGAACGCGAAATTTGATAAAAAATTTTGATGATTTGAAAACGTTTTTGAAGCCAATACTTTCCCATAGTAAAATGGCAAAGCATAGCTTAGTTGAGGCATCTCAATTGTAAAACCATTCAGAAGGTAGTTATTTAAACGTGATGGTGTTCGGATATTCTATTTCCAAATTGTTAAAAATCTGCGAAAATCTGGCACTTATCTTAAAAATAATAAATAAACAGGATTTAACAATAAAACTATATATAATATAATAATATAGGCGAAGAAGTCGCTCTCGAAATGCAATGATGGATATAATACTAAGAATCACAACATGGAAAGCCTACAGCCTACATCTGAATTAAACATCTTTCTGACCATTGAAAATATAGACATGGGACTGGTCTCTGCAACACATTTCAAATGGTAAAGATTACAAATGGAAGATTGTACTAAAATGCTAAACTATTCATAGATATTATGACGCTCCATATCCAGCTGATAAAGTTGGA
This sequence comes from Xylota sylvarum, assembly GCA_905220385.1. Lineage (NCBI taxonomy): Eukaryota > Metazoa > Arthropoda > Insecta > Diptera > Syrphidae > Xylota > Xylota sylvarum. Next base: position 61,223,875 of record LR999958.1, on the reverse strand, counting down.
GGAGGACCAGTTATACTTATTAGAAAGAGTCTGCAACATTATGAAGAACTTAGTTTTACACTTTCAATAAGAATATATAAGTAACAACAACTAGTGCTAGTTTTAAAAATATATAGTTTAAGATAGCAGCAATATTCATGACAGATCTTCAAAAGACGGGAAATAAAAGCATACCAGGTAAGTAATTTGAATAAAAGACAACCTAATAACCATAAGAGAGTTAATAGAAAATGTCAAATCACTAGGTTCCCAGACAATAAGGCTGTGTTCAACCGTTTTAATAACGACCTTAAAAATCGAATCCGCGAATACAAAAATCATTATTTACACAACGGATACATCCACTGATCTGAAAAACAGCTGTGCGTCTTTAAAAACCTCCAAATCATAGAAGAAAGAATCCCGAATCATCAGTTCGGATTTAGAAATAAACATTTCTTGATAGACCATGTGACACGAATTATGGATGTTGTGGAAAAAACATTGGAAGAACAACAAGTCTTTTTGGCATTGTTTTTAGATGTCGGTCAACCCTTTGACAAGGTGTGGCATAAGGGCCTTAGGCATAAACATGCCCATACACAGTATGAGGCAGTTCAGATATAAATGAAAGGGGTGAGCAACTTTAAGATTACATTCTAAGTACTAACCTGATTGTTAGCAATTTAGGTTATGAACCCACTTTTATTACTAAAAACCAACAAGAAGTCTTAGATATTACCCTTGACTCTGACAACATTTAGTAGTTGATTAAAAACTGGAACGCATCGAGTGAGTACTCCTTTTTTACTCCCACAAACCCAACGGTTTTCGAAATCCTCATAAAACCGACTGACTCAAATACGGAGAATCTTTGAAGAAATTAGATAACCCCGATCTTCTTAGGCCCCCTTGCAACACTCAAGAGCTGGATTGTAGGGTTGCAGATTTCACGCCCTCTATAAAGTCAGGTCAAGTTCCTGCCCTCTTATTGAACCTATGAGCAAGAAAAGCCTCATTAGTGGATTCCAGTACTAGGAATCCGTTCAGATTTCATTGTAAAAAACTTTTCAACAATGCAAAAAGTACTAGAGATGCAATTGATTGGGAATCGTACATAGAATCTTTAAAAATATATACAAAAGAATTATAAGAAGAGCCAAACGAAAATCGTGGATACTCTTTTTTGGTAAAATAAAGGAATATTCTGAAACTTCAAACTTAGAAAAATTGTTCCGACAGTTATTTAAAGTTATCTAAAAACAAAAACAGATGACTCTTGGACGATTTCTAGCGAAGAACGGCTAAACCTGCTCCTTGGAAACACACTTCCCAGAGAGCCCCCAAGTTGGTAGCATTACTGACCTTAACAGATCAACTTCACAAATAACCAACTCCTCTAGACTTAATATGCAAGATAAACCTCTTTGGGCGCTGCACAGCTTCAAACATTATACCTGGCGAACTACATAAGACTTTGGATATAATCTTGCCAATGCTGGTAAATATCTTTAAGAGCTGTGGATCTGGTCTACATTCCAAAAATATGGAAAGAAATTTATGTGGTTTTCATACCCAATTTCATCTAAGAGTTCTCACACCCATTAGTGTATCTTCATTCCTTCTAAAAACACTAGAACAGTTGATTAATATTCACTTACGCAACAGATATACAACTTGTCTACGGTTCAACATGAAAACTACAAGGGATAATCAGTGGCAACGACACTTGTACAAAAGATCGAATATTCCATGCATTACAAGGTGTACAAAATGGTGGCTTTCTTAGATATAGAGGGTGCTTTCAACAATGTCAACACATCAGCAATCACAGATGCACTGTCCGGTCTGAAATTAGATGGCTTACTCTGGAAATTGATTAAAGTAGCTTAATAGTCGGATTATAAACTCATAGCTGGGTGAGTCATCTCCTCGAATATCTGTTAGTATAGGCACCCCACAAAGTGGGGTCCTATCCCCTCTTCTTTGAAATTTGGTGTTTAAGAATCTACTGATACTCATAAAAGCGGTGGGATGGACGGTGATCGCTTGGAAAACGAGTTGACGTTGCTTTGGAAAACGTATAAACACTCTAAAAGAACTCATGCACAACGCATTAAATAAGTTAACCAAATGGCCAGTACGGTGTGCTTTATGTGTAAGCTTCCACAAAACGGAACTGGTACTCTTCTCTAGAAAAAAAATTTCATTAATTAATCCCCCTCTGGGATTGGTATAACTTAACTTTCTCCAAGGAAGCAAGACATCTGGATCTTATTTTGGATGGGAAGTTAAAGTGGAAACCCATCATTCAAAGAAGAGTCAAAAAGGCAACTGACGCACCTGCTCTACATATCGGTCATACGACCGATACGTACGTACGGCATGTTTGTCTGGTGGACTGCCTTAGACAAAGTCATAAACCGCAATTATCGAAGTAAAGTCCAACGATCAGCTTGTTTGTGCATAAGTAGAGTGCTTCGAAGAATCAACTCCCTGCACTGCTTGACATTTTTATTAGGCAAACAGCTGCTAGTGAAGCTGTTCATCTTAAACCAGTATCACAGTGGCCCCGTAAAGAATTTGACCACGCTTTCATATTGTATAATTTCGAAATCTCTTCCGAAAACATATGTAGGCTACACAAGTCTCAAGTTAAGTTTTGACAATAACTTCTAGGTACCCATCCCTTTCAGGTCATTCTGGGAGGAAGAGGTTTTCTGGAAGACAAGTCGTTTTACTTTTATACCGATGGATCAAAAACTAACGACGGGGTAGATGGACGTGTTTTCCCTGATGGACTTAATCTCTGTCCCTCCTTCCGTCTTCTAAATCATTGTAGCGTGTTGCAGGCGGAATTGATAGCGATTAAAGGGTCTTATTTTGGCTCAAGAGAAATGTGATACATACTAAAGATATCCGTATCTTTTCTGATAACTAGCCGAGCACCTATCAAATCCTTGGAATCTTTCTCAAGTCTCAGGTGGACTTATATAACTTGTCTAGCGACAAAACCGATTCGACCAAAGCTGTATCTGAAACGCTCTAACAAAATTGATCTCTTTTAACAGATTGCATATTGGCACTGTAATAGGTGACATCACTGAACACTCTATTAGGAAAGCACCCAACTAGGCTTATAGTTATCATGAGAAGTTGGAAGACTATTTTTGGCCAGAATTGGATGAACTTGACATGTGGACGTGATATGTGGTTCCAACACGATGGTGTCACATGCCACACAGCTCGACATTGAATTATTGAAGTGGAATTTCGGTAATCGCGTAATCTAAAGAAATGGTCCGTTCGAATTGCCACATCGCTCATGCGATTTAACGCCGTTGGTACGTTAAGTCGTTGGTTTATGCCAACAAGCCAACAAAGTTTGAGGAGCTCAGGAAGAATATCGAATGCGAAATTGTCAGCGGTCCAGCCGATATGTGTGGGAAAGTTGTGGAAAATTGGCTCCAAAAATGATCACTGCAAACGTTCTCGCGGTGGTCATACTTAAATTTAACATGTGTACTACATCTGAAATAAATTTTAGCCACATATGTATCTCAATTATGTGTTTCTATGTTTTACCTAAATACAAACTTGTTATGTCTTTATTGAAAAACTCTTTATTTAATGATCTTGGTGATCTTATCAAAACTGATATTAGGAGTCTACTACGCTTCATTAGAAACTCCGATTGGTTTCACGAGTAGGTATGGAGAATTACATGATCCAGATCGTATCACAATGGACTTATCACTGGTCTTAGTGTGCTGGCGATAGCTGGCAGCCACTTAAACCTAACCTAACTCAGCTGGCTTCTTTCCGGACATTATTCGCTTATACTCAATCTAAACAGGTTGGGTCCCGCTCAGAATCAAATGAAGATATTTCTGGGTTGCGTTGTTATAGAGCCTATTCCACTATAATGTCGTATCGCATTGGCATCCCAATGAAAAGAGTTTTTAATTAAATCACCGAATGATATTGGAATAGGAGAAAAACATTCATAAAGTGTCGAGCTAAGGAGTGGCTAGGAAGAACTTCAACAAACATAAGGCAACTTTCTTTAAAAAAAAAAAATTTCTAAGTATCAATCGATTTTAAATAAATAGTCAGGATAATCCAAGATTTTGACTGCACACTCTGTACTAAATTTAAATCAAAACGTAATTACTTTTCCTTTATCAATTCGAACGAAGGAATAAGTAAATCTTTTTCGTTGAAAAATCCATTAAACTTGACATAGAACCCTTGAATACTCGCGTTGCTAATTTTATAAGATTTAAAAGATATAAAAAAAGGTTCGGCCATAAAAAGTCACTTACATACATATGTATGTATACATGTTCCCTACTTCGATAACAAATACCTTCATCTGTACAACATACAGTACACATGCAATACAGCGTTTGCAGAGCACGTTTTCCTCCTGTTGATTCTCGAGGAATGTGTTACTCATACGACCCCCCTAAAGCGACGAACAAGAAAAATAAAGAAACGCAAAGGAAATCGTTTTAGGCATGTTCAGCATTTTTTTGCTTCTCTTCTTTTTTTTTTTTTTTGTTCCCAGACTACTCGCGCATTGAATTCCTATCCAAATCCCTGAGAGGTAAAAAGAAATCTACCCTCTAGACCGATAGTACGACGATTTCTACTCCAATGGTCTTAAGGTGGTAAATGCTCTATATGTACATATACATATCTACTGTGCGCTTTCACACGTTCATATATGTAAGACAGTGTATTCTGAAGGATAACAAGGATAGCTAAAAACGACCAGGGGGTTAGGTCTGGGGGTGACTTTTGGTATTCATAGTGTACTCGTAGTACTCGTACGTTTATCTATGCCTTATGAACTACCTAGGACCCCTTGTTGCTGTATCCAAATACTTTTCTACCACAGACTTTCAATCTCTCTATATGTGTATCCTTTTGTATGGAGTTGCTATCTCGCTCATTTATAGTTTCATTCCACACACAGCAACAAAAAAAAAAAAAAGGAACACAAAGTGTCGCAAGGATCTCGGTGAAATATGTGCGTTCTTCATCGCAAACAGCAGTCGGATGTCATGTATTTATGTGTCAATGTAAACACTCCAACAAACACTCAAATAGACAAGAGAAGGAGAGTTTGTTTCAATGTTGTCTATCACAATCACCCCTTCAAGCTTTCAACAGCTCCTCTAGCAGCGCCCACCCTCTGCTACGCTCAATTGTAAATTCGATGACAGGTTTACAACGTCGCGCATCTGTAGGTATACATCATCATATCCGTACATCTACTAAGTCGTCCTCTTCGTTGTCGGGATATGCTCTATACTATGCTATATGTATGTGTCATGGCTTTATTGGGTTTAATCAAGAAGGATGCACAAGGATGGGTTTGCAAAATTAAAAAAAAAAAAAAAAAAACCAAACAAAATCCGGTACTCGACTCGGGCAAAATGCAATGAACTGAAGTGCCGGAATTATATTAGCTGAGGTGGAAGAGGTTAGGGTTAATGATGGGTTAAACCTTCGATTATTAAATTTGCGGAACATGTCTTTAAAATAAATATCCTAGAGGACGCAGAAGTGTGTTTTTTTTTTTTTTTTTGTTAGACTGAGAGGAAAAGAGAGACTTACTGATCATGGCTTTCTATGAATTGTCAATGTGTCAGGAAAGTATCCTTTTTTTAACGATTTTTTTATTTTATTTTATTGCCTCCTTGCCTGACTTTATGCACAATTTACAAATTGACAAGCTCTTTAGACACACTTATTCCTTGCGTATGGAATCAAAAAAGCGATAAAATTGAAAATTAATTTTATGAAGGACTCACCCGCCCCGAATGAGTTAAGATTGAATTGAATTTTCTTTTATTTTTTATGCAAATTAACCTTTGTATCTATACACAACTACTGGTTCACTTCCTTTTGCAGGATTGATTGAGGAATTCACAAATTAAATTGCAACTTTGTACTACGACGTATTACCGAAAATTGCATCCTTTTCAGCCCGGCGAGAGAGATTCAACTGGAGCTGGAGCAGAAAGCAAAACTGATAAGAGAAGTATCCTTTGGATGTGTCGCCCATCGAGGGAGATGGAGCTTTTCACCACGAAAGCATAACAAGCGGCGCCGGGAAATCAACGATTGCTTCGAATATATGCGCGGCGTTTGAAAGGACGATACACAATACACAACTCGACGAGGATGGCACAACAAATTGTTGCTTTCCGTCGTTTTGGCTTTTCAAAGTGGTTGCAAGGACGATTGTCATACCGTCGCCGCCGTCGTCGATGGATGGTAGGTAGCCTTTTGAGAATATTGCTGCTACTATGGACTATACATACATACATACACAGAGAGGAGAATGTATTCCTTTTTTTTTTGTGATACGTTTCCCACAGGCTGTCGCAAATTGAATATTCTCTATAAGGAGATACACACAGTTGGCCATAAAAAGGATCCCTCAAACTATATGCATACACACACAGGAGTGTATGTACATACAAATAAGTAGTTCCCAATCCCAATCAGCAGCTATGGAATCCTTGTTGCTACCGCTGCCGCCACCGCCATCACCGCCTTGGGATAGGAGCGCCTTTGAATAAATTTCCCATCTACGGAACTTGATTATCGGGAGCGTCTGACTTTGGTAAATTGCGGTAGCTTTGGGTTCTCGTTTTGTCTCTTCACATGCAGAGTGTGTATTAATGTTGAGAGGTGTTTGTGTGTTTTCCTCCTGCCACCTCCATTATCGACAAAAAAGAAAACAGGAAAGGGATTCTCTAAGATCTCTGTGTAAGCCCTATGTACTGGCATTTTTTTTTTATATACACACTCGTATCTGCTGTGGTGTGTCCTGGAGTGGGAAAGTAAGTCGTCGTCACGTTAAATAAAGCGACTTGTGTGCAATGAAAAATAATTTGCTTCGTCCGCTTTTCCTTTTTTCCTTTTTTTTGTTCTGGTGCTTCCTTTACAACTCCCTCACCAATACAGTCCAAATTAGTTTTCAAAGATGCTAGCTAGTACTGTATCCGGCTATATGGAGCGTAGAAATCTTTTTCGAGTTGGAAAAACTTTTCTGTTTTTTTTTTTTCTTGTATTAAGGAGTACTTTGCACCTGTTGAACTAAGGCTACAGCAACTGGTGGTGGTGATGGAAGGAAGCACTAGTAAGTTGTCATATGTGTCACGAAATGCGGATTGGATTAAAGGGAAACTTTAATGACATAACTTTAAGCTTTGGCGTATCTAGTGCTTGGTTGTTTAGGGGTGGGTTTTGTGAAGAGGATACTTAGGGTGTGACATTTAGACATTCACCTTCTAATTATTCCATCGATATGTTGTGTACATAATGAAGTGGTATATGTGCTTTCATCTATCAATTACTTTTACTCGGGAAGGTAGCGCCATTATTATAGTGTATGGGAGAGGGTGAGGGTAAATAATCATGTACAAGAAAGATGTTTTATGGTTGTAAGCATTTCTTGGATATCATCCATATAGGCTGAGTAAAACATCCTTGAAAATCAGATAGGTAGGGCATTTGTCAGTGTATATGTTTTTTTTTCTTTATCCTTATAAAAGTTTCTGTGTTCAATCGTCGACATGTCAGTTTCTGTCATGTACATACATAAGTATCTATATGTATCATTTATATCCAGTTTAAGGATCACAACTGATTGTTTGAGAATTAAGATCTGCTTAATGGGGTAAGAGAAACGTCAACAAACAAGGAAAGTGACTCTTTATTAATTGAAATGTAATTATGATACCTACCGTTGTCAATTCTAGCGCTCCAATCTGTTTCCAATCAGTTCTGCAATCCCTTTCCAACTTATTTACAAAGACTTAGATTCTTCATAGACTATTTTTGTACAACAACTGCCCACTTACTTGTATCTGTATGAGTGGGTGAATAGCCAATAGGTTCTTGAACCCTACGTAACAATTAACTTTATTAAATGTAGGGGACCTCAGATGTACAGCAAGAAGAGGTTTTCAGAAGGAACACGTGCATTGGCGAATTTCGATGGCGTATGCCTTTTCGTATTATTGTATTGATTGAGTGCTTAAAATCCTCTATCAGTAACTGCATTGGTCTATAGTAGTGTGATTTTAGGCGAATAAAGTTTAACATCGACCACGTATTCATACAACAAGGTCCTGTATAAGAACTTGATTATTCAAGATCTGTTTTACGACACAGGGACATGATTATGTCAGATAATGTCACTGTTAGTTGCTAGGGTGAAAAAGTGTTCATCAACAAAGAGTATATAGTAGGATAGTATTTTTTCTCACTAAAGCACTTCCTCTTGATCCAGGCGGCAGCAGACGAATTCCCTAGATGGAATGGTGGCGTGTTATACCTATATGAGGTGCTTCAACATATTTGAATTGCAGGTCTATAGGGATCACCAATACTGAGCCAGGGTATTGGAAAAGAGTTGGTGGCGGATGAACCCTTTATGGGCCAACGGCAGCGCTCACATCCCCGAAGCGGGTTACTGACTCCAGAGAATCCGGCCCCTTATCATAGGTGTAAAAAAAGTGAACTGGTCCTCTAGGTTGGTAGTCATCTGGATGTTCTTCTAAGGTTCAAAAATCTTCACCAAAACTTACAGCAATGTAATTGACCTCCTACAAAAATATGATGACAAGTTGCAGTAAAGCATTATACCTGCTCCTATAGAGTAATTGTTCTCAATTGACCCGCTTACATCGAGTTCCCCGAATTCGAGACACCAGTACTAAATGGAACTCAATTCCAAATCTCGGACAAGGTAATATACCTAAGATGCATAATAGATCGCCATTTGAACTGCAAGGACAATATACTAGAATGCACGAAGAAAAAGTCAATAACTTTTTACGCATGCAGCAGAATTTGCGGTTAAAGACGGGTGTTCAAACCTCCCACCATCCACTGGATGTACACAGCCATGCTTAGGCCCATCCTCACATACGAAAGCTTGATTTGATGACCTCCTGCCGAGAAGGTTGCAAATCTGAACATTCAGGGATCCAACGTCTAGCGTGTGTAAGTACGATCAACGCTATTAAAACAGCACCAACAGCCGCGGCGCCCTCAAAGTCATGATTGGGCTATGCTTGATATTTTCACCAAAAAGGTCTTGCGCCTCCGACAAGTTAAGAAATAATCCAACCGGACACTGTACCATCACCAAGTGATCAAACACTGATGCACTTTCCGACTACTTTACCCCCCACACGGAGGGGTAACCACTAAACCAAATTAAATTTTGAGGGAGTTCGGAGAGGAAATGAGAGGCAAACACAACAACAAACCACATGGTCCTAGCGCCCATTAGCCCTCTCATGTCCAAAATTCCTTTGGACTTAGACAACCTGACCAACAAAAGGTGACGTGCACCCAACTCATGCCGTGTCTCTTAACAATTATGGGCCCAATATAGCAAAACGAGGACTAGGGAAGTTGTGGCGCTAAACAAATCAGAACCATATTTTTTTCCTTACAAGCACAACTAACTGGTGGCCGTTCCAAGGATCACAAGTTCCACTTCCTTTGCGATTGTCAAAGCCTCAGTAGAACCAGAAACACAATCCTTGCAGAAATATCTTTTAACAACCTGAATATACTGCGACACTTATTTACTTTACTTAACTACTAACACACGGCAACCGTTCACACTCTCTGCTCCCGGACACGCTGCTTCAATTTGTCTATAAAGGAGGTTCGGTCTTCCTTGTCGTCTCGAACTTGGGGGCTGTGATTCCAAGATCCTCCGAAGAGCATTATTGTCCATTCGCTCGATGTGGCCGAGCCAGTGTAGTCGACGTGTTTTGACTTTTTGGATTACATCCACGTCTTGGTACAGTTCATAGAGTTTGCGGTTGTACCTTCTCCTCTATTTGCCATCCTCACATACGGGACCGAATATTTGACGAAGAATTTTTCCTCGAAAGTGTTCAATATCTGCTTTGGTTTCCTGCTTATCGTCCAGCACTCGGCTCAATATACCAGAACTGGCAAGATGAAAGTTTGGAAGTGTATGCATTTTGTCTTTCGAGTTAGGTGTTTTGAACCCATTTGTTTAGCCAAATCAAAGTAGCACCGGTTTCCTAGGGTAAGTCTTCGTCGAATCTCCACTTAGGTGTCACTCGCGGAGTCGATATTTACTCGGTGGTAGGTAAACTCCTTAACCACATCGAAGTTACTGACACCAACAGTGACGTTTTGTCCTACATGACAGATTATTTATTTGTTGACAACATGTACTTGGTCTTGCTCTCATTCACTTCAACGCCAACTTGTTTCGCCTTTTGTTCAATTTCCGTAAAAACCTCTAAGACGGCGCGCTCGGAGCGGAGCATACATACATAGCTGATAGTCCAGTCATCGGGCATGGCTTCACCCAACCATACTTAGCTGATGATTTGGTACATACACCCTATCAAAGTATCACCACCATGTATGAAAAGCTCCGCTTGTAGACCATCAGAGCCGGCGACCTTGTTGTTCCTCAGCTTTTTTTTATGTGGTAAAGAAGTTATCCCGACGGCCCAACCGGTGGGTTAGTTTTATTTTTTTAAACTTTAGGACGAGGGTTTCAGTTTTAAACCCGCTTCGGGGATGCGGGCATCCAATAAGGGTGATAAGGGTTCTTGGGAATATTTATCGGCTTGAGTTCCGAATATGTTGAAGTAGCGCAGATAAAATGTGCTTATGCGTCCGTTTGAAGTTCTGACACCACCGCTGACTTAATCGAGAGAGTTCGTCCTGCTATTTTCTCTTCTTCTATACTCGCGCTTATAAGTTTAGCAATTCGGGTCCAGATGGACACCAACCAGTATTGACTTAACAGAGTGAGTACGTTCTGCTATCTTCTCTTGTTCAACACTCGCGCATAAAAGTTCAGCAAGTCGAGTCCAGATGGACACCAACCAGTAGCCGATGGCTGCCACTATGAGGTAAAATAAGCAGTTCAAATGAGATGCTTCTTACGACGAGTTTTGACGGACTACTTTACATGCAGTAAAAGGGTAAATATTGACTGTATATGATCAAACCGATCATCAACGTTTGATAAGTATGTGTACCCTACCCATCCCAAAGCGAGCGATGTGCATCAGAATGAAGCGCTGTAGTATTTATATGTATGTAACTGGTCATGATCTCCATTTATTTCGGGCCATAGCTAATTGCCTCCAGTTGCTGACTCTTAAGATATACAATGCAGGTAGACATACGCTCTACATGTCCTAGCCATCTCAAGCGACTAATGAAATGAATGAAATTTTGATCGATTGTGCTCTTTACTCGGCTAAAACCATACTAATAGCGGGCAACCAGGTTGTTGTTACAGGATTTTAGACAACACAGTCTAGGACATCTGGTTTTCGAGTACGGACAATTTTAGTGGGTTGGAAACGGTTATAGACATCACGTTAATATCAAACAACTAAACTATCGGGGTTGAAAATTGGAGGGTATCCAACCTTCTGTCCTTTTTGGACCGTAAATGGTGTCAGGATACAGCAATCCGTCCTTCCTGAAAAAGTCGGATGAAACTGGATTGACTCTACTGCGGAGTCATTGAAACTTCTTATGAAAGCACACTTTCCAGGTTACAGGGATGGTGATACAAAACAAGCTAGTTCCGTTAATGCACAGTCGGCAGCGTGGAATAGCATCATAAACATTATTACGGAGTATAAAATCTCCTGGTCCATAAAGAGCTCCTCCCCTATAAGACTTGATAGCATTATGCCTATTATGCTACAGAAACTGCAAGACATAGCAATTCCTTGGCTAAAAAAAAATACAAATTTTTGGCGCAACAGGTCCATGGGACCCAGGGCGGTGGAGCCGTGAAAGAAATTTTAGGTGTTGTCTGGGGATTGAACCTGGAACCCCTTGCTCCGTAGTCCAACGCACTAACCACTTGAGCCACGGCGCCCTTGGCTACTACCGATTTATAGGAGCAGCTTATTGTTAAACTATATCCCTCAGTCTTGGAGACGTGTCAAAGTTGTTTTCATACCGAAGGTGGGCCGGCAAGGCCATAAATCCGCGAAGGATTTCAGGCCTATTAGCCTATCTTCATTTGTACTGAAAACTCTAGAACGAGTCCTAGACCTTAACATCCGTGAAACGGTGAAGAGCCCTCCTTTATCGAAATCCTAACATGCCTACCTCAAAGGCCGATCTACTGAGACGGCTCTTCATGAGGTGGTACGTACGGTGGAAAAGGCTCTCCACTATAAAGAATATACTCTTGCTACCTTTCTGGACATAGAAGGAGCCTTTAACAGCATTCATACTGAAGCTATTCAAGAGGCTCTCACCGAGTTAGGTGTAGAAGGTTTTCTTAAACAATGGATTGTATAAAACCAGAATAATTCAGGGAACCTTAGGTAACAGCATTACAACTAAGACGGTCAGTAGAGGCACCCCACAGGGAGGTTTCATTTCCCCTTTGCTATGGCTCATGGCAATAAATAAGATCTTAGTGCGACTTGATAGAGAGAGGGTTAAGGTGGGTGCGTACGCAGATGACGTGGTTATACTATTATAGTGGCAGGAAAGTTTCTCTCCACGATAATTCAACTCATGGAGAATGTTCTGGATAAGGTGCACTCATGGGCCACGAGCAGTGGCCTCGGTGTTAATCCGGAAAAGACCGAAATGATGCTCTTTACCACCAAAACTAAAGTACCAGAGTTCACCAGTACAGAGATCGGCATGTATAGGCATCACAGGAGCTTTGAGGTCTTGTCCTACAGATGCTCTAAGTGTGATTCTGCACCTGATTCCCCTTGCACACCATATAAAAGACTCACCGACATGCAGCACTGTCCGGCTCAGGGAATCTGAATGCTGGACTGCCAAGCCGTATGGACACTGTAGAATGTAGATTCCAAGAGAATTGGTTTCGTCTCCAACTGACTATATTAGAACTACCTTCAATTTTAGTAGATCTTTCTCGATTAAACTACCTTCCAGAGAAGAATGGGAGAATGGAAGCTTTATCAGCGACTATGATATAGGGATATATACGGATGGTTCGAAGATGGACTGCGGAGTCGACGCAGGTATCTTCTCTGACCAACTAAATATATCGAAGTCCTTTCGTCTCCCTGACTCTGCTAGTGTTTTCCAAGCGGAGCTTTTTGCGATTCGCGAAGACTGTCGGCTGCTGAGCGATCTCCCCACACCCAGTCACAATATCGCTATTTTCTCAGATAGCCAGGCTGCTATCAAAGCTATTGATGCTGTCACCATATCCTCAAAACTGGTAGAGCAATGCCGGTTCGAAATAAATCTTTTAAGTATCCACTCAACAATTACACTCATCTGGGACCCTGGGCACAGCAACTATGAGGGTAATGAGCGCGCTGACGAGCTGGCCAGGCGAGGGTCAGCCCTTAACGGCTCTTTAACTGAAAGAGTCGATATTCCGCTGAGTGCCGTTAAGGGCAAAATACATGATCACTTCCTCCAGCTTGCCAGCCAAGTGTGGAACAGCCTGACTAGTTGTGTAATATCAAGAAAGACATGCCCTGATTACAACAAACCTAAGTCAAACGAGCTACTTGGCCAATCGGGACCAGATATTGCCAGAATCATAGCCATCATTACAGGCCACTGGCCAATAGGCGACCATGCGGCCAAGCTTGGTATCCCTTACAACACCTTTTGTAGAAGCTGCAAAGCCACTGACGAGAAAGAATCTCTGCACCACTTCCTTTGCAGCTGTCCGAGGAAAATCCCTCCTCGTGGACCTCGGCGAGATAGCCGAAAAAAGATTGGATAACTAATCCGTTATTTGAACACCACTGGTTGGGTCTAATTCTTAGCACTACTTTATACTTTTTCTGCACGGGTTTTGCTTGTGGTTACAAAACGGCTCACTCTAGCGCTAATTGGGTTATCCCAAGAACCACCACTCTACCTACCTACCTAGGGCGTCTAGTAATTGTTCAGATGCACGCGGTTTATTAAGGGTTTGAACATTCAATTTGAAGGATCAGGCTCTTGGTTTAAGACCTTAGAATAAGGAGCCGGTTAAATCGATAATAGAATCTGACGTTGGACTATCAAGAGCTCTCTTTTCCAGAACCCGCGTCAGTTTTGGTAACTTGGTGAAATTGATCTGAGCTCCGAATCCTGAGGCCTTCTTGTAAGACATTAGAGACGCATGTTACCGCCAATCAGGTGAACAAGAGATGTATTGTCTAGCACAAGCGTGGTGCTTGCACAGGTCCGAGTATCCAGTTCAAGGTGCGTAGTTATGCTCAGCCCACCACTGGCACCATGCCTCTACCCACAAAAGATGCAACGAACTGTTTTTGTACGGGTGTGATGAGCACATGGCTAACCGCGTTTCCGAATAAGAGGTTATAAGACCGCGGCTGCCAGCGCCCTAATGCTTCATTTCTAATGAAAGTTCATGCCCAATAAACTCAACTTAGACAGTTCTTTCAAAATCATCCCACAGAACTATTTGCACTAATCCTCAAACCCCCTCAGTTAAAGCCAAAAAAGCACAATCCTGAGAGGTACACCGATGTCACATAAATTGTTAAATGGAGTGGGTGCAGGAATATAGGCTCAAATTTCAAATTTACGGTAAACAACCACCTTTCGAAGCTAGTTTGTAATTGTTTACAAACCTTCATCCAGCTTCCTGCCCACAAAGAACTCTGTGTCGCAGTTTACAAGGGCATCTCTGGGATCAGCATTATTGGTGAAATATCCAGAATAGGTGTCACTACAGAAGAACCAGTCTACCTCCAATGCACAGGCATAGACTGTTTGTTGACCTAAGTGGGGGGTAAAATGCATCCTCCACTCCCAACTTATGAGTCACCAACTTTTTACCTGAAACTTTCACTTTGAATCTACAACTCCGTTGAAACGTGTGCCATTTACAGCAAATGCAAGTCAAAAAGTCCGCACAAGCGGTTCGCCCCAACCTGGCTTGCCACGTCCACATTGCAAACGCATATCCCCCCGTGCAATGAACTAAGTGACACTAAGTGCCTTAATAATTTAAAGTGATTACTCCCGCTTCTCTTCGAAATTGAATTACGCCGACGAAATGCAATGAAGCATAAAAAATCCATTAAATTATGTTCTTGCAAGTGTTAAATGAAATATACGTACGTGCATATGTATCTGTGCAAGGACACAAAAAAAAATCATTGCAGTGTGGTACACTGCAGTTGGGAAAAAAGTTTTTCATCTACAAAAGGCGCACCTTCTACAGACAGATACATACAGTTTGCAGATATGAATGCATATCGAGGAAGTACGCCACTCTGACAGAACAAACGAACAACTTTCTATCGTTTAATGAACTTTTGTTGGCAAACTTTATCCTTTTTTTCTGTTATTTTTGTTTGTAGTTTAACAATTTTTTTTTTTAACCCGACCAGAGTATCATCTCTCCCCAGTGTGTCGGGTGCGTTTAATACAAACGCAAGAGGCCAGTTTGGCTTTTTGAATGCATACAAGTCAACACAACTCAGCCTGGATGTGTATAACATTTGGTATCATGGTCCTTGTTGCTTTCATGCAAATTGAAATTAAAGAAGAAACAAATAACATGCAGATATGTATGTGTATGTACATATGAAAAAGAAAATGGAAATTTCATCAACTGGTACAGTTGAGTTTTTAATTCCTTAAATCCTTTATAAGGCAGAGCCAACCGGAAAATGGGTAATGAGTAGAATGCAACTTTTGTCATTTCTATACATATAACGGAAGAATGAACAAAAACAATATTTGGTTTCTCGTTAAGGGGCTTTTTTGAAAAAAACATTTGATGGAATAGCCTTTTAGGCCTTTTGTTCCTCTGAAAGGTGCAATCCAGTACCATAACATCCGATGTCCTCTGGTAAGTACAAAGAGTTCTAATTATGTATTTTAGTCCCATAACCTTTACTATAAAGTACAAGACCATAGTGATGTTGTAGGGTCTTCGGAAGTGGAAGCAGGAAGGATTCCCGGCCTACAATGATGTTTTCTGTGATTACTTTATTTAGAGCCAGCTACAATTGGAGTTACATCCCGGCAACCTGGAGACAGGTAAATGTAATCTTTATCCCCAAACCAGGCTATATATCCTATAGACCTATAAGTCTAACATCATTTGTTCTCAAAACAATGGAGAGACTCATTGACGTTCATATTAGAGGTCGGCTAGATTTGTCGGTCGGCTACCCCTCTGCACTCAAGTCAATTTGCATACAGAAAAGGAAAATTAACAGAAGGTGAAGTAGATAGAAGGAACTAAACGTTCCAAGGAAATAGCTCTGTGTGCCTTTCTTGACATTGAGGGCGCATTCGATAGTAGCAGAGGTAGCGTGGATTCGACCAACCAATGGATACGGGCCATGCTGGAAAGTCGAATTATTACTTCCTCCTCTGGAGGAGTGCCAGTGTCTGTGACCACAGTTAAGGGATGTCTCCAGGGAGGAGTCCTTTACCCTCTTCTATGGTCACTAGTCATCAACAATCTCCTAGTCGTTAGGTTATGCAGATGACTTGGCGATTTTTATCAGTTGTAAACACAGCACGACCATCTCTACATAGTGCGATGCATTGTGCTTTGCTATACGTGTTAGAATGGTGCAGCAGAGGAGGACTATCCATAAACACTTGCAGAACCGTTCTAGTGCCTTTTACAAAAAGAAAAATGGTCAATTTAGGACCTATCACGATCAAAGGCACCACCTTAGTCTATTCCAGTGAGGGTAAATAAATATCTCGGTGTCATCCTTGATAAACGGCTTAGTTGGAATTCTCATATCAAGTCCGCCATTGAGCGCGCTACTAGGGTCATGTGGGCCAGTAGACGGCTATACGGCAGAACTTGGGGTCTAAGACCAAAAATGATACATTGTTTGTATACAATGATGGTAAGGAACATTATCACGTACGCGGCCATTGTTTGGTGGCCGAAAGTTCTTGAACGGACAACGGCAACGAAGCTTCAGAAGCTTCAAAGAATTGCATGTATCGGCATTACGGGTGCAATGCCCACCTGCCCTACGGCAGCTTTAGAAGCGGTTGTTGGGCTCTTTCACTTATAAATCTTTATTAGGAAGACTGCCGCTAGATGCGCTATCAAACTGCAACTAAAATACAAGTATAAATCAGGCAACCCCTGAAAATTCTTGACTCAATTCCCAAAAAAGACATGTTCTGTACTATCCCCGACATTATGGTCAGGGAGTACTGTTTAGGAAGGTTATTTGAGGTAGAAATATTGGACCGTGGAAACTGGTCTAATGGTGTTCCGACACTGGACCCTAGACGTCTGATCTGGTACACAGACAGATCAAAGATGGAAACTGGAGTTGATGCTGGTATCTTTCGACCCAACACCAAAGTCTCAATATCTATGGAAATGTGTCCCACGGTTTTCCAGGTTGAACTCCATGCTATTGAGATCTGCGCTAAGATAAATCTGGATACAGGTATTAAAGGCGGATATATATCTTTTCAGATAACCAGACAGCACTTAAAGCGCTGTCGTCCAACTTAATGGACCCTTTATCAGTTAAATGCTGCTACGATGCACTACAATCTCAGTGCATCACAGGGTGAAACTTGGTTGGTCCCTGTTCATCAAGGAATTGTTGGCAACGAAATTGCAGATGAACTAGCTAGGGCTGGCTCAGAATCTGCGTTCATAGGGCCTGAACCTTATTGTGGTGTCAACTGGGCTACTGCCACAGCGCTGATTAATACTTGTGAACATAAACTTCGTCTGGCCCACTGGGAAAATGTTCCGGGGCTGAGACAATCCAAGCGATTAATCAGGCCTTTTTCCTACAAGGAAATCCTTAATCTAGATAAGGAAAGCATTAGGAAGCTGGTGAGCTTTCTCACAGGCCACTGCGGACTGCGTTACCACCTTAACAAACTCAATCTGTGCCCAGAAACGGAATATAGGTTCTTTTTAGAAGATGACGAATCCCTGAGCACATTCTCGGTCAATGCCCAGCATTACATTGGTTAAGGAGGCGTATTTTCCAGAAAGAAATATATTCATCAGCAGAGCTGAGGTACTCCGCTGTTCAAGACGTACTATCCTTCATAAGGGAGGTGGAATGTCTCTTGGCTTAGTATTACCCTTTGATACAATAGATCTTCTTAGGTCGCAGTGTCAGCCGTATGGGCAAGGGTCTTTCAAAAAAAAAAATTATGTTTTCTTTAAAGAAGAAGGTTGGATACCTTTATAGGTTGTGAAAAAAATTAGTCCGAACCTCGTTGCATGCTTGTCTATGAGTCAGTCACCTCAAGCAAGAGCAAAACTTTGGGACAACTATTAACTTTCCCTAGGTACAGGTGGAAATACATATATGAAACAATCCAAACAAAAAAGCATTCGGAACATGATGGCCATTGAGCTGGTAGATTGCCTAGACCAAACCATTTGAGACGTCATCTAATGCAGAAGAGCAACACTAAACGCCAAGAAGGCTCAGATACCCATAGGCGAGGAAACAATAAAATCCTAGTGTCATGCTTGCCTATGCAGCAGTGTAGCACTAAGAATTTCCCCTACAGCGGTTCCGGATATTTTGCTTCACTTGCCACCTTTAGATATCTATAGCAAACAATTGACAGCTTGTGGAGCCACTTTTTTGGAATCTATATCTCAGTGATCTAGTCTAAGTACTGGACACTTCTCTATTCTTAAAAATCTTAAATTCCTTCCACAAGACACCGACTACTTATGTATATCCACAACTTCTATTTGATAACAACATTAAAACATAAGTTGATTGAGAGGAGGATATGGACGGATCAAAAACAGAATCGGGAATAGGAAGAGGTGTCTTCTTCAACGATCCAAATATATATAAGTATCTCTTTCCGGCTTCTCAGTCACTGCAGCGTCTTTTAGGCAGAGATCATGGGGATCAAGGGAGCCTTGTCGTGGCTGAAGTACAATCTGATATCTAACCACGATCAAATCTCTGGAATCGTTCACATTTAGTTCAAAAAATGCCCTAAATTGTCGCCTGTCTCTTAACGAGATGGTTACATAATTTGGGTGCTGAGTCACAGAGACATTCCAAGAAATTCCATGGCCGGCGAACTGGCAAAGTAGGATAGCACCTTGCCGATTTTATCGGATAAAGTGAATATGATAGTTAAGCTCAATGCTGTGACTTTCTACCAATCGTAGATGTGTTCATTACTAGGCAGATCTAGTCCAAGCTGGATCAGAAACGCTCCAACTGTCTGGTCAGACAGAAAAAGTTGTTCATAGCAATTATAGTACTACTTCTGTAGAAGCTGCATGGACGAAGAAGAAGAAGAATAAAACTATACTCCATACTCTACACGTGTCAAAGTCTCTCCGCACACAAAAGATTGCGCTTAAATGTCTACTTCTTCGACAATTTAAGCGAACTATCCAACGCTTGCATCAATAGCCTCCAGCGCTTTATATTAAGTTCCTGTTGGTTCCTAGGGTACTCTAATGGGGATTTGAGATACATGTGGTACCACAATGAACCTTTACTGGAGCAGATGCTACGCTTCATACAACAAGGATTCAAACTTAAAGAAGCCAGGTAGCCTCATCCATTTCAGCAGCATAATGGCAGTCAAGGATGGGAACATTCAAGAAAACCTCATAGGAAGCTATCAGGAAATTATAAGAAGTGTTAGAAAACCAATACAAATAGCAGTACAAGAGACTCCCCACAAAAAGAATTAATGTAAAGCCTAGTGCCACACTACTACAAAAATTGACAGATATTGGTATAAACTGTCAAGGATATGCGAATGTCACAGTCCGCAGTATCTAAGTATAATAGTAGATAAAAATAGTAATTGATGTGAACATTGATTCCCTGGTCCCAATTTTCAGATGTAATTATGGTCTAAACTTCATTCCCGTTGGAAACATTAATGTGATGTTCATTCTGAAGCTGGCTGCAAATCTCTGTGGAACCTACAACCCTTCAGGAAAAAAATCTTCAAGTCGGTGTTCCTAAAGGTAATGGAGAAAGAACATTCGAAATATTGGCCCCTTAGAACACCCTCTCAACGAATCCCAATTTAATTATGAAGCAGGCAAAACGACTACAACAGCCTTGCACCTTTTTAGACATATCCGGACGCTTCGACATCAAAGTACTAAGACCTGAATTAAGAAACAATCCGGATCGAACATCCCCTCTATAATCCATCTAATCTATAAAGAATCGACGGCACCCTAACATAGACTGCAGCCAAAGTATACCTACTTATGTTTGCTAACGTGGACAATTCACGTTCGAAGACAAATTCTAACCTTCCTAATTAAGGCTGGAGAAGTTATTTCTTGACTAAAGGAAACAAGGCACTGGACGAGCCCTCTTCGCATCGCTCCCTATGTATGATACATACGGCAAGCGCATATCAATATGATTTTCGGAAAGTATCCTCAACAGGTAGTCGCATCCATAACGATTGACAACGCTTCATTATATCATAACGCACTGTGTCCACTTTATTTTGACCGATAACGTCTTTCTTACTTATTGTGGCGCTGCAGTCTCGGGTGGACCTGGGCTTTAACCAGTAAACCTCTCCAGTTAGCACGGTCTTTGGATGTTCATTCGCTTTACTTGCCCTAGCCATCTTAGACGATTGATGCGTACTTTTCTGAGCAGGTCGATGTCACTGTGCAGCTCGTAGAGTTCGCTGTTAAATCTCCTCCTCCAAATACTGTCAACGCGAACGACATCGAAAATTACCTAGGATGTCTTCATCCGCCTTCGTTGTCATACAGCAGGACTGGGATAATGAGAGTCTTATATACCTATAGAGTCTCCTTAGTATTTCTTGACAAGGCCTTGCTACCCAATTGCCTTCTTAGGGCAAAGGAACAAAGATCGGCAAGTGTAATTCTTCGTTTGATTTCTGATGTGATGTTGTTAGAGTTTATAGCGGAGCCGAGGTAGGCAAAGTCCCTATCTACCTCAAAGTTATAACTGATTATTGTAACGTTCTGTCCGATTCCTCGCTGTTGTGTATCCCTTCTCATTGGCAGCATATACTTGGTTTTGCCCTCATTCACAACTAAATCCATTTTTGCAGCTTCTGTTCCAAATTGACAAACGCACTAGTGAGAGCTAAGTCTGGTAACGAACTAATTCTAGTTTGGGGCATTAAATCGAAAGGATTCATGTATGTTGTTTCATCAGTCCCTTAGTCTTGATGGTGATCTCATAGCCAATTGTTTTCTGACAAGGACAGTATGGAGCAGACACCGTGCATCAGTGCGACGGTGATGTCAGTGAAATTAGAATTTCCCTACAGAACTTATGGGTAAGGGTAGTATCTCCACTTGTCTTATTTGAGAAAGCGATGTGTGTCACAGTTAATCTACAATATGTTGAGAATTCCAGACTAGCTTTCTGGGAGCATAAGTAGCTCTCAGAAGTCTATATTCACCGAGGGTTCCAAAGTAGCTTCAGGGTCAGTGCTAGTGTTACTGTTCAAGGATAATAAAGCCATGCTCGTATGGGTAGCATGTTGTTTTGAAATAGAACATGCTGGTAATTTGAAAAGCTTAATTAAACTGATCGGATGAAAGATGGAATACATCTTGCCTCGGAAACAGATAGCAAGTGTTTTTTCCTACTCCTTCTTCTATGCCCTCGAATTGTTCGTTATGCTTCCTAGAGAGCGAGTTCCTAGTGAACCTATAGTCTCGGCGGGGCAGTAATTCTTGCAATTGACTGACAAAAATCCTGCAGTATCAATTTCTATGGGTAAGTTGTGTTGTGGTTGTATCTCGTCGGTCTGCATATTTACACTCGATTAACACGAATATGAAATGACTTGCCCTTTTCAAATAATCCATACATTCGAAACCAGAGCACGTCATCTCACTTTTTAGCCTTTCTTTTTAGACTCTATTTTTTTTTCATAAAACATAGACAGACAAGTCAAGGAGACTGAAAGGTTTTGAATACATATGTATCTTATATTAACCACTTTAATCCTTATTGAACACTGTATTTGATCAGTTATGGATGCGATTGGAAGCTAATGCCCATTCGGAGTACCTAAGGAGACTTTATGCGTAAGTACAAAAAAATGTCGACCTACTACATAGTAAATCAACACTTCTGTTTGCACAATCTGCAAATTTATCCAGAAAGTGCAAGGTGATGCAGCAAGACCTTAAAAAAATTAAGACTTAAAATTAAAGACCTGGCTAATTCATTTTTGGCTAAGACCTGCTGGCGGCGCTACTGTAAGTAAAAGTTGATATACAAATAGGTTATACATATGTATATAAGATAATGCACTTGATGGATGAACTGTGTTGAAATTACCTTAAAGATATGTTTAAATTCGATAGGTTTTAATTTTAGCCACCCAACATAATTTAAGTTAGCTACATAGATACTTCCAAATACTACGTACGTATCTATGCATGTATTAAAGACATTGGTATGTTCCACTTATTGCTAATAAAGTCGGATGTAAAACTTCAATCGACAAGTTTTAATTAAGCTTTTTGCCTACTTACCACTAAAGCTTTCTGGTTTCTAAAAAAGTTGATTTCCCATAATAGAGAAAGCTATCAGAAAAACTTTATATAATTTCCAATAGTAGGAGCACAAACCTAATAGTTTTCCAGTTTTGCTGTAGATGTCGCTTGTAATATATAAAATTAAAAAAAAGCATTTGAGGATGTAAGGATTAACACATTTTATTAAACCCTATCCTAAGGATATACATACTAAGTTTGACACGTAGTTTGTAACAGAAAAATAATCGCAATCGCAGCCTTTCACTCTCTTCCAGCTGACCAAACTTGGATTAGAAAGACATTACTTACTCTCATTCTTTTCTTGTTAAAATTTGTGCTTTATATGTTCTGCTCATGTTCTGAAGTTGTGCAGCTATGTTGAGGTCGACAGAGTATTTACTCAAATTTCCTTAAAGTTGTAAAGGCCCTGAGACTGAATCCTGGAGTACGGCTTTGTTCCGTTTTTCTTGGCCTTTTGTGACTACAGTTTAGTACAGTGATTAGTTTAATGCATTTTTGATACGCAGCGGTTAAGTCTATATGTCCCGTGGAGGATTTAAATTCGGTCTGGTAACCTGGTTCTCCTTGACATGCCTTCTTCGCTCTTCTCAACAGCATTTCACAATTTTCGATTTAATTCCTGTAGCATTGCTGCTTGGCTATCCGATGACAGATTTTGAAAACAAAAATCAGGAGAATACCATTCTGTTCCGAAGATTGAAACGGTAATGGCCCTTTCAAGTCCCTACTTTGTAATCAGCTTTTGAGATCCGCTTCCACAGTCTGGTGGTTTTATGGTTTACATCGGACACACACCCTACACCTATCAACACCTAACCGAGAATAAACGAAGTAGTCAACCCAGTATCACATGACACAGAACAATTAAGTTCGTGTCACGTCAATTGGTAAGGAGTAGCAGAGAGCTGAGACTCATTACCAGAAATAAGGATCCACAAGGGGAAACAGAACATATGTAATTAGATAAGAGCTAATCTCGTTTTAGTACCTGCGCACTTGTTAAAGATACTCCATTTAGTTCTTCTATAACTTCTACATGGAAGGGGTAGATCAAAGTCACATTCTACGAGTTTGTGGTCAGAGTATGATTCTCCCATCCAAACTGGTCACCTATTAATTTTAGGGTAACTAGAATTCCTGATTAAATATTACATGTAAAACAGCCTGGTTGTACTTAGGTACAGGCGGTTCTCTATTAGCTATAATGCTAATACTAAATTACTAAAATAGGTGGCGCTACAGGGGTAGAGCTGGACCTGAACCAGCTGTCTCCATTTTCACACACCAAGTTGGTTGAGGTCCCTTTCTACCTGTGCTCGCAGCCTTAGACGAGGCCTTCATTTTTTCTTTCAAAGCAATCAAGAATGGTGATATTTAATTTTTGGCATGGGCAAAAAACTACCTTCATGAGGGGGTAGACTTGCATTGAATTCCGCGTCCCAATCATGCAGTTTGTGAATATCACTATTTTCTCAAACTCCTCATAGTAAAAGTTTTCGTGCGTCCCATATAAAGCGACATTAGACCAATTTGGCTTTATGTGACTTACATATATGCATAAACAGGGCAATATGCAACTGCAATCCCCCTGATCACTGTTGGATTTAGAGTAGGTACGAGGTTGGCTGTATGCACAGTTTCTTTATATCCATGTAACTTTGCATATACCATCCTTGCACCTACCCCAAATCCTACAGTGACTCCAAGCAGGGGGGTTGCAGGGGGCAGCATGCCCCCCATACATATTGCACTGTTTATGCATATAAGTGACATACATAAATCCAAATTGGTCTAATGTCGCTTTATCAAAGTGGAAACATTTGCTTTGGTCTTATTTCACAAACAATGATCGGCTTTATTTCACTTTATGGAAGTGAAATAAGGCCGAATTTCAAAAGTTGGATTCTAACTTGGGAAATTCGGCCTTATTTTGCTTCCATATTTAAAAGAGCGCAAAAAGAGTACAGAGTCAAAAAAAACTGAAAAAAAGCCCTGAGTAGAAAGAAGAGGGCCCATGCAGCTTCTCAACTCAAGGATATTAAGGAGTATCCTGACAGAATCCCGGCTTCAAACTCATAACACAGCCTCTTCAAAATAGTGGAGAAATCCTAGTCACAGACGCGCAGGGAATTGTAGAAGTATTTAAGGAAGAAGCAGCTACGAATGAGTATCATGCAGGGACCATAAGACCGTAAGAAGATATCTCAGCCAGTCGATGAGATAGTTCTCCCCTCCTAGGAAGTTGGCACAGCTATTATGAAGATAAAGATCAACATAGCCACCGGTCCCAATGGCTTGCGCCAACTATAGAGACATATAACTGCTAACTGTTGAAACAAGATTCTGTCCATCGTACTGTGTAACAGTCTTAAACCGGACCAACAGATCTACTATAGACAAAATCTTCACGCTAGGCCAAAGCCTGGAACAGTCCAATTAATGTCAAATCGAAATACAAACTTTAAGAATGCATATGACACTATTGAACGCTTGGAGCTCTAAAAGGTGATGACCACGTCCCCAATGAGCCATAGGAGAGGCATTCACGGACATTGAAACAAAAGCTAGAGATATTGATCTGAAGGTTAACAAAGACAAAGCAAACAAAACAAGCACCGTCTGTTTACTGCCTAGGACAAAACGTCACTATCGCCAGCTACAACTTTGAGGTAGTTAAGATGTTCACCTACCTCGGAGTAAATGTTATGTAACTCTACCAATGACCCCTTAATTGATATCCGGCGAATAATAACCCTTGAAAACTGCTGCTACTTTGGTCGTTTTTTAGTATTCGACCTTTAGATCTGGTAAGCTCTAGCAGCTCCGTCTTTTAAATGAATCCAAAGTTGGTATTAGCCCTCAAACCAACCTTCGGTCGAAGAATAAGAATTATTTCTTTAATTGTAGAAGGCAAATGTGGAATGCTCTTTCCTATCAGTGTCCAGTGTTTAGAAGCATTATTTGTTCCAAATCCAAAACATGTATCATACATATACTCCATCACTTCCAACAAAAGAATAATGAACATTATTCTCATCTAAACACATCCTTTTCGGTCTGCCCCCCATCTCATCTCAAAACGATTCTTAACGATTTCTCACTTAATTTGCGTTCGTATTCCCCAAAAAAAAAAAAATAATAAATCTCAGCTCTCTTGTCGATGCAATAAAATTTCTCCATCACCATTGCGACAAAGTCCTTTACAAGTTGATTTCTCTAATCCACTCTGTGTGAAATATAAAAAAATATCCTTTTAAGCAGCCCCTCAGCTATAGATAAGCACAAATATCAATTTATATGTAGATTCTTGGTCCTTATTTGCGCCTATTAAATGACATTGAATTGGAAGCGTCTCGAGGGTTAGTCACCACTAGTTTCGGCGGCTTATACTTCATTGGCGACCTCCAAAAATAGTACACGCATTCCATCCCCATCGCCGACTACTGGCGGGTAGGGGTGGCACAATGTGATCACAGTGACGCGATAAGTTCTCTTTTTATTGGTCGTAAGCTAAGTTCACAGCTCGAGGGTAATTGAATTTTATGGAATGATTTAAATGGCAAATTCGTCTAGATATCGCGATGGTGAGTTGTTGGTATAATTTTCAGCGAAGCTCGTGGAATGAGACCCGTCCAATACCGCAGGTTTGTGCGGGTAAAGTAAGTTGTATAATGCCTCGATTTACAATGAAAGCACTTTGGCAAGAACATTAATGTCGGTTTGTCACTGATTCAAATCAGTTAAAAGAAAAGAAAAAAAAAACACGGTCCTGCACGAGATTGTTGTTATAGTGATAGTTTTGCGGAATGGAAAACGGAAGAAATACTTTTCCCGTGTCCTTTGAAAATATTCGTGTGTTCCTTTGTGGGACTTTTTTTTTTGTAGCTGAGTCACAAATTAATTCCTTTTACTTAAGTTTATGTCACAAAGTCTTTTTGAAATGAATTTCATCAATTAGATGCGGTAAAAACGAACAAGATACAAATCATTTACGTAGAATGTAAAAATGAAAGAGCATCTGCACACAAATGCGGTCACAATTAAGATCTAAAGACATTGAGAAAAAAATTGCTGGCAGTCTTTTCAAAAGAGTTTAGTTCCTTCGCCAATTATAAAATTCTGTGAACAGCGAAAAATTTCTATGAAAAACAAACTCGTGGAAATATTTTTTTTTTTTTTGTGATCATTCATATTTTGCATCGATAACAGTCCAAAACCATGATGATGAGTATTTTATTTCAGATCTTGTTGTAGCCCTAAACAGAGATAAGGTATGATTATGCCAATATTGTACACCGACAGTTCTAAAACGCAACAGCGGTCTTAGCCACCCGGCAGTTCTTCACTTTGCTTTAAGTCCTTTTTGAGATCTCAAATCTCGGCGAGGTGGCTACCGACCTTCATGCAGCTATTTTCATACTCCATAGACGCACGAGTTTGGCAGGAATAATAAGACTGGACATAATTCTGTATAACTCCTCTCTATTAACGTCCATTTTGGCGCGATAGGACCATGGGCTGCAGGTACTAGCTTCTCAAAACTATTCGCGTTGTGGGTGTTTCTTCACTCGAATGAAAGGGGCCTATTGTTCAATGCCGTGTCCGAAGGAGGTTTTCTTCTTCTTCTTAGCTTCTTAGCTTTTCATAAAGTTTTTTTTTGTGAAATAACCACAGAGCCATGGCCCTCAAGTAAGGTCAAGTTAGGGTAATTAGGGTCAGGATTGGAGCAAATTGGTACCTTAAACACTAAGCACCAGAGCTCTCCCATACTGGCTATATACAGCGGTGGTAAGACCTATTTTAAACTGCGATGCGATTCTTTAGTAGAAGGCTGTCGAGAAGAAATATCATCTCGAAAGCCTGATGGGCAGGCTGTCTGAGGGTGACGAGATGGATTACATCAAAGCAAATAGCAGAAAAAATAGTGAATCTTCTTCCACTTGATATTTACTGCCGCAGCTAGGCAAGTAAAACGGGGCTAAGACTAAGAAAAGCCGGACTTTGGTAGTCATACCCTATCAGTTTATTTACATAGGTACTGGAGCTAGTGTCTACTGCGAGTCTTGAAATAAAAATCGGTCCTTCGGACTTAAGGATGATTGCAGTATATCTCAAGCCAAGGTCACTGAAATAAAACAAGCTGCGGGGGTGATTATCGAGGGAAATATTTTTGGTAAAATAATTAGTTAAATAAGAGAAAATAGCAGCATTATACATACATATATACGACAGCGGATGAACTTTTTTTGTGGAGTCAACGGTGGCATCACAGCTTCAAACGGAAGCATAAACACACTTTATCTGGGCTACTTTGACATATTCAGAGCTCATGCCGATAAAGATTTCCAAGAATAAGTCTGGTTTCTGGCAAAGAGATGGTGGCGAATGAGCACTTATTGGGCCAATGGCAGTGCTTACATCCCCGAAGCGGGTTAATGATATTGGCTTAAAACCGACCCCTCGTCCAAGGGGCTTAAAACACTTAAAAGGGGGGTTGTACCGTCGGGGTAACTTCCTTACCACGTACAAAAAACAAAAAAATTATGAGAGAGACACCAGCCTCGGATAACAACGGACCACCTCATTTAATATTATGACCCGGAACGTCCAAGGACTATGAATTGAGAGTATACACCTGGAACGTACGTACACTGTACACTCCTGGTGCTATTCAGAAACTTAATCTGTCCTCACGCGGTACAAAGCAAGTACCACCGCGATCCAGTAGATACGACGGATAGGATCAGATATGCAAAAACGGAAAAATTGCGACATTTATTACACGATACGACAGCAGACAATAGACAACGGCTTCCGGGTAATTTACCACGATGATAAGTAGCATTAGGTTTCCAAGACTACGAATCCACACAGCAACCTGGCGCACTCCAGATGGTTGAACCGCCAACCAAATCGACCACGTGCTAATAGATGCGAGGCACGCATCACGCACGCACAACTGGCAGCTGACTTCTACCCGGGAATGCAAACTCTTCGAAACAGTGAAAGACACCTAGTCACCGAAGCACAAGGAATAGTAGATATGTATCAAGCGAATGGGCAATGATGCTCCAGCAAAGAGAATATTCGAATCACAGCTCCCACGTTTGAGACGACAAGAAAGACCGAAGTTGTAGTCTGAAGCCTGGTACACATGTGTGCTTGTTGCCTGGTGCAAAGTCTCTCTAAATCTTCGTCCACTCCTCGTCGACGTTAAAGTTGAGCTCATGCAGTCTGGTAGCTAGCCTTAAATGTTGGTTTTCGTGACTTTAGGCGGTATTAAGGAGGTATAATAGGTATAAATAAAATAATAAATGATTGCAGTTCGCCAGACAGCTAAATCTACGAATACGGCGCCTGTTTTGATTTCATTTTCAAAAAGCTTTTTTGATAAGAGATGTTAGGGATAAAACAAATACGACAATTTCGAATACAGGCCCTTCAGTCCTATTGTGTAGAGACTACCTAACCACAGCAGTGTTTTCCAACCTGAACCCAAACCTAAGAACTCTCGATATAATCTGTCGTTTTCTGTAGTCCATCCAGGAATGTATTCTTTTCGAAAACCACGTAGAAAGCGTTTTTGCGCGGTCGTTATTACGTCTCCGACGAATCTACCTCTAGGGGTGGAGTTCATTGTTGGAATTTGTATGCCCGCATTTGGGATCACTACCTGATATTGGCAGCGAACAAATTCAGTTAAAACTGGTCTAAACATCCTTTGTTGTCGTTCAGCATGGTTGGATGTTGGATGGTTGGATGGTTGAAAGCAGGGATTGGGATTGTCTCCTTTTATTGACTTGTACAAAAGCATTTAATTTTTGTTACGAAATCAAGTACATTATCAATAGAAATACTAGAAATCTAATCAAAGGCAATAAGTCGTAAAAATTATTCCCATTTAGTTTAGATACACTCAACCGAGTACTGAAACCTAACAAAAGCTTAGTTTCAAACTATGACTCTCAAATTTCTGGATTTCTTTATATAGTAAAAGTAGTTGGAACTGCGGCGTAATGACAACGGTAGTAAAACTGCAGAGATTGTAGAGACGTAAGGAGATCTATTGCGACCTGGAACCGGGGTTCTATGCAAGTAAGTAGAAATTCAATGAATATTATAATATGAATATTATAGATTATACTTTCGCTTCTGATTGAATGGTTAACTGTCCATGAAAGGTATGATGCTGTTTGTTCGAGATCTTTCTTCAATGTGTAGTACCCCAAAATATACATCCCTCCCAGAATGAGTATTCCAAAGCCACCCGTATAAAATGTAGATTATCTCAATCAGCCCATGATATCGAGGGGAAGTAAGCCTAGCAGAGCATCTATAGCAGGGCCAGGGATACTCGGAAAAGATCGCGTGCCGACGAAAACAAAAGCTAACTTCACCAAACAACAGACGCGACACATAAATA
Organism: Xylota sylvarum; assembly: GCA_905220385.1. Lineage (NCBI taxonomy): Eukaryota > Metazoa > Arthropoda > Insecta > Diptera > Syrphidae > Xylota > Xylota sylvarum. The sequence continues at coordinate 61,193,918 of LR999958.1, read as the reverse complement.
AGAAACAATTTTATCGTAGCTGTATAGATCCTAAGGACCTTTTTCGTCGCAAAGCTTCATGTCTTGCCAAAAGCGTTCATATACTCCCATACTGAGATCGTTTTGGATGTCTTCGACTTGACATTCTTTGAATTTCGGTTTCATAGAAAATCTGGATAGTGACGCCCTTTAGCACTGGGTAACTAATAGCAATCAGAGTCCTGTTTCTCGTAAAGAGAACTGAGGTTTTCAATCGATTGTCCGAAAGCCCACTCATACTGAACGACTCACCGTTCATGTATAAAGACATCTACGCGTTAACACACACAGTTCCTAAGCATGACCCGTCGGAAAATATGGCAACACTATCTGCATGTGCTGAGAAAATGTTAGAACTACTGAGAGTATGCAACAAAAGGGCAACCACTACGAACCATAGCAGTGAGACAGAACGCCATCTTGCGGACAAATTCTCTTTATCTCCTTCGTAATATAGCACCCGCAGTCCGTATCTCCAATCGAAGTTCCATTCATAAGCATTACTCTGATTCACAATTCGTATGTTTCATCTATCCCGGATTTTCCATCAAAGTTACTCAAGCACTCAAAGATCGCATTGTGGTAAGCTCACTCCAGCAGGCATTTGAACCAACTAGATTTTGAAACGCAGTCTCACAGGATTTCTTTAATCACTTTCAATAAAGGTTGCCAGTTACGCTAAGTTTTGCAGCTTAGATCAAGCTCAGTCTGTATAAGCCCATCTCAATCTAGATTTGTTTCCATCCTAAATCTCTAGAGGTCTGGCTTTCACTCGGGGGCTGTCAACCTGCAAGAAGTTTTCAGAACCGGGCACCTTTAAGCTTGATCAATAATAGAACAAGTTTCTTTACATACCAGTACCTTTATTTCCAATCCAATTTTTTCGAAATTAGCACCTGATCAGACTATCAAACTTGGCTCTTATGCCTTCTCGACTTAACGGCTTTTCAGTCCAACTTCAATCCAAATCTGGATTAAAGTCATCATGATAATATTTATCCGTCACAAAACATAACAAACTCATGCAATTCCTCGATCTTGATCCCCAATGGTAACACTTAACGTTTGTTGACAGAACTCTATATTTTGTTTTCGAAGGAAGGTATTATTGTTCGAACATTTAGACAAACCCTTTCAATCCACAACTGACCACCCAACCGCAACTATCCACATTATTGTGCTCACCAAATCCGTATAAATCCAACATCAATAGCTCAATGTTTATCACAACTTGTCACTTGTTAAACACAAACAAACAGGAAATAAAACCTAATGCCAAAAAAAAAAAAGAAACCCAAAAGAAAAGTCAAGAAAAAAACAGGACCTCAGTACAAAGTATAATCGCTACACTTTAGCGACAGCCAAGTTAAATACTCCCTTTGTACCACAAAAACCTGTATTTTCGCAAAATACAAGCGATAAAGGAGTACTGCTCCTTGGCACACCCTTTCACCATGTCTTCTACAACAAACAACTCGTGCAACAAGTGCCTTTCAAAATCCCTCAAGAGTGTTTGAGCACCGCTAAGTGGGGTGGGTTGACACTGCGGCAAGGGTTCGTTTTCGAGAAGGAAAATCGTTGTGTGTTTGTACGTGCAACGTACCCGAATTGTGGTTCTTGAACAAACACAGATACAGAGATTATAAAATATTTATTGAGATTTTCCGGTTCCTGTTGACGAGCAATTTAATTTGCATTCCTAACACATGCTTAGTACTGGGGAGGACTGAAAGTGTTAAAGGTGTTGACTTAGTGGCATTAATTGAATTTGGTTTCGGATGTTGCAGTTCGTGGGAAAGTGGCTTGACACGTGGTAATTATGAAAAGGATTTGATTGACTTTGTTATTTTATTGGCATTTGTGCTTATGTTCTTAACTGGAGGGATGAGTTATGAGATTCATTTGTAGTTTGGGCCAATCCTAGGTGATAATAGTTTTGTGTGTCAGATTATATGCTCACCTCGGTATGACGAACAAAGTTTTGTAGTTAGAAATAGACAAGAGGTAATATACTTTACTTGACATAGAGAAATAGAATGTTTTTGAGGTAAAATCCTATTCCGACCACAAAATTATTGAAATTTTCTTAGGTAACACCTGCGTCTCTCTCAAGCGTTGTGGGTAAAAGTTTTTTTTTTGTTTGTTAAAGTAGCAGATGTCTATATATGTAGAAGGGTAACTTGCAAAGTCCTACAGATATTGGAAATCACTATCGTCTTCAAAGAGGTTTCGACTTAGTATGTCCGATGACTAAAAGAAAGAACAGTAAATCACCTCCATGATGAAGTAGCAGGCAGATATTAGAAGAGTAAGAAGAAACTTCCTTAATCTGGCTAATAGGATAAAATGAGATACAGACTGGGAACTATATTAAGCCAGTCGAAGGAAGTTCAAAAATAAGACACAAAGAGTTAAGCATCTCTCAAAGCGATATAAAAGGTACAAGGGAATTTGCGAAGGTCCTCTCCAGACAACCTACGGCTATAGAATCACTCAAAGATCCCGACAGTAATTTGACTGAATCATGCTCGGATTCACTAAGGCTATTAGGCACCTCCCAGGAAGCAAAATAGTAATAACACGGCATTCGAGCTACCAGCGTATTTGATCACAGAGGAGGGAATTGAGTTAGCAAATCTTTACAAATCGGTAGGATTCGTAGTATTATCCCGATTATGGCACAAAGCACTGCGAACACTATTATTCCGGTACTCAAGGAACATGGTGATGTAAAGGTGGTATTTACACCAAAGGCCGGCCACCGCTAAGGACTTCAGATCAATTATCCTTATCTTCTATGTACTAAAACCATTTCAGCGATTGGCTGACATACACTTTTACCAAAGGACATATCTTTGGGTTGACGCGACTACACCAAAGGAGATCTGCTCTATACTCTGTTGTTGGCTCAATCGAATGACAAAGAATACATATTAGCTGCATGCTTGGACATTGAAGGAACATTTAACAATGTCAGAACTCTGACAAACCTCAGTATCCATAAAAAATTGACCAATTAGACTATGGAAATACTCTTGAGAGAAGACACATAATAACTGTACGCAGAGTATACGCCGCTAAAGGTACCCATCAAGGAAGAGTAATCTCCCCATTACTATGGGTCATTCTATGACGGATGATGGATGACGTTATACCCTGGTATAGCGAGCTGATATTATCTACTAACATAAAGAAAATACCAGTGTTTTTACTAACTTCTATACGGGGCACTACCCTTAGAACACCACGTACATACCTAGAACTCATACTTCAGAAGACGCTGAATTGGAGGCTCACCATGCCTTCTATGCATGCAGTAGAATATTTGGGAAAACCTGAGGACCAAAACTTAAAATTTACCATGGATGTATACGGCTATATTTATACTCATATTCATTAAAACTGACATATACTGACTAACGGCTGTTTTGTTTGGTGGCAGGCTTCCAGCAAGGTCCTAGCAGTGACAATAGCCACCTATGAGACTGTGTTGAATGCAATACCACGAGAAGGCTTAGCCAGGCAGCAATAAAAGCGATTTCTGCTACCGAAATAAAAACCAAGCTTATAAACACACCACAAGGTTACACTCTGCTGGGTGTTTGAACATGAAGATATACCAGATAATGCGAGGGCCGACGAATTAGCTAGAAGATGTTCCAAATATAGATTATAACAAACAATTTGTCTAAGGAACGCAAACAACAGATGGTCCTCCATAGCCACTTGTATGACCACAAGAAGAATATGACCTTGCTTCAGCAAAAGAAGGACTGACAGGATTATGCGAAAGGATAGGAAATCCCTTTCTACCCTGATAGGAGTCATCAGAAGGAACATCACTCAGCGGTACCACATGACAAAACTAAGACAAACATTAACGAGAGTGAACGAAAATAGATGGTTTGGAAGTTCATCACTCTAAGAAGTTGAACTATAATTATGAATAAGGTTAACCGATGGACGAGGGACGTCTCTCCCCAATGGGTATCACAATGGGTCTGTATTGACCTCAGTGTGGCGTTGTGGATCACTTCCACCTCGCCTATCCACGTACCTAACCTAACCGATGGTCACATATTGCAGTCTAATCAGAGGGGGTTAATAGCGGTAAAAATTGCAGTGAACAGTAAACAGACTTGGAATCTTAAAGCACGACTTAAATTGAAGAACAGCTACATGCGTAGCCGGAGTCTATTGAGCCCCTGCAGAGATTTTAGGATATTTTATGGGCTGTAGCACTCTACCTAAAGGTATATAAGAGGGAAGAAAAACTGGTTTCTGACTTAGCTGAGAAACAGGTTGACTCGTCTCAGTCTAAGCTTCCTGAGAAGTATATCAGTGGAGACCAATGGTCTGTTTTGAATGGCTGCAATGGCACAGAAATAGAGACGTCTGTACCAACTAGCACTAATGCTCCGCTTGATACAGATTAATCTTTATCATTCAAAAGCAGCCTCTGCTAATTTATTGCTTCGCCTACGCCTACAAGAAGATGGAAAAAACATTACCTTCATCCAGGAACTGTGGATCCTAAGAGATAACAGTATAGCGGGATTAAGGGCAAAGAATTACACAGTTTTCTAGGTGAACCCAAGGTCTGTATTCTTGCCAAGAACAACCTTAATTTGTTTCTTCTATCCAATTTCAACGATCCTGACTTTGTTTGTGTTAGTTTGGAACGCGGTAAGGAGATACCAATCTGGATCATTTCTGCGCGACGCTAAAGCTGATCATGTTGCATGGGACAGCAGCGATACAAATATCCGCGGTGAGTGTCTATTTGATTACTTAATGGAAACTAATCTTGTTATATGTATGTAATAAGGGACCAGATCCTACGTTTATTACTAACAATATACAGGAAGTCACTGATGTGACCTTTGTTACGAATTCGTCAAGAACTGGTTGATATCTAAAGATCTGTTGTTCTCTGACCACCGCTTTATACAATTCAGTATTGACTTTCGTACTACCCCAAAATCTATTTTTAGGAACCCAAGGAGAACGGATTGGGATATTTATAATATATGATAATATAATAATATGAAGTTGAAAAGATGGTGAACGCACTAACAGCAGCAATGAATTTAGTTCTACGTCAAGAGTGGGCTTCGATGTGAAAGCTTCGATATGAAAGTAGGAAGCCTTTTAATCAAATCACTCTAAGGACCCACTAACCTTTTTGTTAGAGGTTAGGAAATCACAAAGGGACTCATGGCAACTTTTCTGTGAAAATATAGAAAAAACCAGTGATTCATCTCGGATTAGGAAGGTCTTATTCAAATCTTCAATTATTTCTAGTTGCATTTAAAAACCAGATGGTAACTATACTATGTCCAGCAGGAAAACCTTGGAGCTTCTTATGGACATCCATTTTTCTGGTAGTAAAACAGAAACAGACAGCTTTGACATATTCCAATCTTACCAGTGGAATAACGACAAGGTTTTGATACTTTAAGTCCTTGGCTCCACATTATTTTTAGGAGTTGTTCAAACTTCGGCTACACCCCTAGATCGGAGAATAGGACCGAAGTAGTCTTCGTACCGAAAGCCGGTAAGAGGTTCCACGCATCTCCTAAAGACTTCCGTCCGATCAACCTATCTTTCTTACTATTAAGGACTTTGGAAAGGCTGTTCGACGTCCACATTAGAACAAAATTAGATAGTAATCTTCTATGGGTATCCCAACACGCTCATCGTAGGAGGAAAATCGATAGAGACAGTTGGTGGAATCATTGAAAAATCTTTTGAAAACAAAGATTTACTTGAAGGTTGACTGCTATCTTTGCTATTGGATCGAGCAAATGCTTTAAGCAGGCTTATCCATCCTGTGCTGGGGTGCTGAGTAACCAGAAGGTGGCCGTGTCTGTATACACGGGCATCCCCCAAGGTGGAGTATTATCACCACTATTGTGGTTTATGGTAGTAAATGAGATACTCTTAATTATGGGTTGAGAGGAGTTCAGCGTCATAGCCTATGCGGACAAAACTGCGGTAGCGATGTCAGTGAAGTTCCTTCTTACAGTAGATACCTGATGGAGTCTGCTCTAATTAAACTCGCAAAGTGGACGGATAGCGTCGGTCTCTAGTTAATCCGACCAAGACTGAACTAGTATTGTTCACAATACATAACTCCTCCAAAATTCAAGGGTATTGAATTGAAATTTGCAGATCTCGCCAGATATTTGGGGTTTATTCTCGATAAAAAAATCAGTTGGAAACTCAGTATTCAGACCGTGCTAGGAAAGTGCCCTCTATTTATGTAGGAAGGCCTTATGCCCAAACTGGGGTCTCCAACTCCAGATTGTTCACTGGAATTAGTACTACTCTAGTGGACGGCAGTGGAAGAATAGCAAAACTGCAATACTCGGCACTGTCTGGTAGGCAGACATACCAGAAAGCTTGGTGTCCCTTCAACGGGTTCTGTAGAAGCTGTAGAGACGAGGAAGAGGAGAAAACAATGGCACATCTACTATGCACTTGTCCTGCCCTATCGGTCTTGAGGAGTTAAACTCTAGGCGAGTACTTTTTCGAAGATTTTAACGACGTAGCTAGTCCTGACTTAAGCAAAATAAAAGCTTTGTCACCAGGTCAAACTGGTTTAGTGCCTAAATGACGAATCATACTTCTTCGGCATGGGTTTACACCGAAGCTTGTTACCACGCCTCCTTTCCTTTCCTTTGAGAAGTTCGCGTGTAGGTCCGTTTTTTCCATATAAGTTCACAATGGACCTTTTTTTGGTCTAATTGTGTCCCTACCAACCCAACCCTATATGCGTACCTACGTACATAGATATGTAGTTTCTAATCCGTGAAATAAGAATTTCGTCGATACAAAGCCAGAAATTGTCTATTGGATGCATCTCTGTACTATTGAAACCACTTTTCTCATAGTAGATCTATCTACAGACACGAAGGCTGAAACTGGATGTATTTGAAAAATTGTCCGTAATATTGAACCATAAAAGAGTAAGAGAACGTTCACTGGTAACATTAAATGATTGACGCACCTACAAATGTTTGCTTTAATGGTTCTATACCTCCGACTATGGAGGAAATCTATTTGATGTTGGGTGGATATTTTCCTTTAACATTAGGGATTCTCTCAAAAGAAAAGCTTTACGTACTGTCAATATTTCCAGCAATCAAAGACCTTCGATTTTATTGACAAGATAGTGTAGGGCTGTGAGGGAGAACACAAGATGTAGCGTATAGTCAACGGAATACCTTTAGATTGGTAGGTTGAAAGAGTAGCTAAAACTCGGACCACCAATGAATCCACCTGTCTTGGAGAAACCTTAATGGGAAAAAGAGAAACGAATTGATTAGTAGATTTGTGCTGGCTGTGTGGCCTCCGGCAACCGTTGACAACGATTGCCATGAGTCAAGACTTGTTCGTTTCCTTGAATACCGGTGTGTCCTGGAACCGGACTTCCTGAAACTGGACTTTCGCAGGCAGGTGAGAAGAAGACACCAAATCGCACTCCTACATCGGGTTAATGGCCCTAACATTTCCTTACTCCTCTCTCGAAGAAAATATTATTTCAACATTTAGGCTGAAGATAGGGGATGGTGTCAGATTATTTGTGTCGGTAACGATGTGTGCCTATTTCGCAATAGTGCGGTGCCTAACGTCGTCGCCCTATTTCCAAAATGAATTATCATATTTCAAACGCAGAATACTCTTCGTAGGTGTTTCCTTTAGATTCAAGTCTATCAGAATCAGTACGAGCATAGTTTCAAGAACTGCAGTTGGGGTTAGTGTTGTAGTGCCTATGCATGTTAATCTTTAGATCTCGGTCAGTTCCCTGTACTATATGACGTTACTTGCTGCAGGTCACCAGACTAGGAATCTATCGGTTAGGATGATGTCAGACTTTGGCCACACTTTTTACCAAAGAATTTATACATATGTATTTAAGGCTATAGATACATTCTTTATCCTTTCTGATATGTTCTCTTTCCAAGTCAGCTTTCGGTCAAGTATACACCTCAAGTATATTCAGAGATTTAGAATGGCGTCCCATTCAGTCTCATCGGTAACATCTTTCAGCCCATTTGTGTAGAATATTAAGGGCGGACTGTAGTAGTTCGTTGATGGTGGACAGAAAAATCACTAGTGTCGTTAAAATTTCAATTGTAACCACTTTACATACATTCCTCCTTGCGGGGTTTCTTTAGAGGCCTGTGCATGTACTTGACTGTCAAAATAATGGCACCTTGGAAGCTGCCAATAATAGAGAAAGCGAGGAAATATATAAAGTAGGCATGATTTCCACATATTCATCCATGGACAGTGATGATCCATTTTCTTTACGCAACGATTATAATTTTTGCAATGATGACCTCTGGGTGCTTTAAAACTATGTCTTAGAAGGCCGCTAACGTGAATTCTTTGTGATGAAGTGAACTTTCTATTGTTACTACCGCATCAAGCTTATTCACAATGGACCTTTAGGTCTCCGAGTGGACGTGATGAGTTTTTAACCGTCGTAACCTTCTTAACCACTTCAAGCATATTGGGTTGGAAACATAATCTTTAGGAATTCGTTTAGAGTGAATATACAAACCTATTAGGGTTGCCAGTATCTAGAGTAGGAACGTGGTGAGGGTTATCCGCCTAAAGTCTTTGGTGTTCAAGTGCGAAGGTTTATGCGCTTTAGGTATGACAAAGATTTTGACTTTTCTCAATGCTCGAGCAGCATACAATCATTAAACGCACCCGCGAAAAAATATTTCCAGCCGCGGAATGACGTACTCTTTGCTACTTTGTGGCATCATAGGGAATATACCATCAGGATCAGGTTCTTTAAAAGGAATGAAGGAGTTGACTACTCAGTTGAACTTTTGATCGTCCACTAACTAGTTGCCCACAAAGTGGCTTTTGTTAGCCGTTCTGTCTAGTGGCATGGCAGTTTTAGTCTAGTCTAGGGTCTCGTTTGCATGATTCCGAAACCTGGGACTGTGGGGACTTTTGAGAAGATATTTCGAAATCTAGATAGCTGCGTCCTTGGTGGATTATATTCGCAGAAAATTTTAGCTTTTAATCCAAATCCTACTTGAATGTGTTTGGCACTAAAGCACTACTGAAGGCATTTCTACTGCAAAAACTTATTGATTATTATACTTTTCATGGCTCTTACTAGGCTTCGTTTAAATCTCAATCGACCTTCACAACTATATTTCTAAGAATATCCCCTAAATATTCTTCAAAACTGTGACATGTCAGCAAACAAATACAATTTTCTTCAGAAAGCATTTAAAAATACTAATATATTCTCCTTTGCCAGGATACAGGTGAATTTAATAAAATTCTTTGCAGCTGGGCTATATACATACAGCCGTGTGTGTGTGTGGACTTGTATCAATGGAAGCATCCCATTGTCAAATAAACGATAGAACCAAAGATCTAAGGAAATTCATTCGTCATAAAACTCCACGCTTCTTCTCACCGAAGGACGATTTTTCATCATTTCCATGTAACAGGCGGCTCCATAATGTGGTTATACACTTGACACATTGTGATTAAGTGAAATGCCGGTTGCCATTCAGCCACCGTTTCTGCCGGATGGGTGTGGGAAGCTCCCTTTGTCAGGGTTTCCTATACAACCAGAGAACCGTTTTTTGATTTGATTGTTACCGTGATTTGTTCCCCATGGCACCAGTTAAGTCGTTGAATCTAGGCCTCAAATTTTCCTTATAACACAATAAAGTAGAAAAAAAAAAACTGCGAACGAAGTAGCTGTGAAATACGCTGGGGCTTCGTAACATGAGAAGCCACAACGAGAAACGTTCACGGTTCACCCCTCATCATAGCCTCGCACATGATAAGGTGGTGAATAATTTTACCAGAATTTTATTATATTAAAACAAGACCGCGTTCCGGTTCACGAAATGAGAAAAAAAAAAAAAAAGAAGTAAAACCCTCCGCAGAGCAACGTAGCAGAAGAACGTAGGTTCATTTATATCCTGTGGCAAAGTAGCCCACCACCGCCCATCCCTTTGACGACGACGCTCCAAATGTCAGATGGTGAGAGTGGTGTTGAAAAGTGCCAAACTGTGACACTTGCAGGAAGTGGAGACGAAAACTTTTTCTTTCTCTTGGCTTCTTTCCATGAGTTTTTTTGCTTTTTGCTTTTTTTTTTTTTTGGTTCGTCCTTGTGGACTTTTTTTTTAATAATTCAATCAAAGAGCTTCCAGTGTTGGCATGAGTTAAACTTTGTTCTCACTCCAGGTTGCAGGATTCTTTCTTCTTCGGTTTCTTTTTTTTTTTCCCTTTCGATTTTCAAGGATAAAAGAAAAAGGACCCATGCACTGGCATGGTGGTGGCTAAATTTGAGTTGACAACTTTTGTGTCTGATTAAATTTTAATGCCAAATTTTGCGTCATTAATAAATTCTGCATGAATAATTTGTGATTGGGGATTGGAGAGGAGGGAGTGCAGGGATAGATGAACAGGTACAACGTATTGTCACTTGGTTTTTGGATGGACAGACACTTAATTCAGCGAAACTTCGCCCAACACCAGTGAATTTATTAAGGGAGTTGGCTGGTGGCCGTCGACTCCGGGCGGCATCAATAATTCGCAGCGTTCGGGCCGGGTGGATGTTGTAACCGCTGGCGTTTTGTAATGCTGACAAGCTAACATTGATAAGTTAATTTTGTGAACGTTGAGGGTGTTTCAAGTTAAATTCAATTAGACCTGTTGGAAGTTTCATTCGAGGGTAAGTACTTGCTGTGTGATACGGGTGGTCGACTCTTGAGGACAATTTTACGATACATTAACTTTGTAATGGAATTGTAGATATACTGGTGAGGCTAGGGTTTGTTATTAACAATTAAAAAAATACCTTCTTGTCATAATTAGATTAGCTATTATTTGTAGTGATGAATATTTAGGAAGAGTTTGTGCTCCTCTATCTTGGTTGGGACTCTACTACACTACAATCCTTAAAGCATATTCAAATGACACCACAACTAAGTAATAAAAGACTTTGATTTCTTTACAAAATTTGGGTTTTGTTATTGCAGCTATGGTATTCGGTTAGTATGTGCACGACAACTTCTGCGACACATGTGTCATTGTAGTAGCTTCAAACGTTCCTATCCATACATGCGATCAAGCGTTGGCCATTAGATACCCAATGCCCTTTTATATTGAACCATCTTAGCTCAGCTCTTTTGACGCTTTTTATGAGGCATTCGCTTTGACCGCACATACAACAGGTCAAGAGGCGGGCAATCTTATTCTTAAACTCATAACAGCAGTCAGCCTACAGTTCAAGAAAACACTACTGAGTCCTATTCGCGATACACATCATTGATTGATCACCTCGATTTTCCGGTCATGTCATGTTAGTGATGCATAGGTTTAGGTTCAGGTTACAGGCTGTCTGTAATTAGAGTACAGTCCTTCCAAAAGCCCGAAAAAAACCACTGAAACGGAGAAGAAAATGGACACAATCCCCGTCCTAATCAAGGAAAATTGGGGAGTGATGTCATGAATATCCTTGGCAACAAGATCACCGAGTTAATGGGTATCATCCAGGGGAAAAACAATGTGCATCATGAAATTAGAATCAATCCGGATGCACTACAAAACATTGGAGAAATCCGAAGTGGCGAGGAGGACGATGGGAAACAAAAACGAACTCTCATCCCAAAGTACCCAGACGGAGGAAGTAAGCCGCAGGGCCACCTTCAGGAGTGGCAAGGAGGGCACAAGCGGTCTCGAGCGGAGTCCCTTGCAGAATTCAGGAAAGCAGGCAACAGCCGCAAATAAAAGGAGGAGAGCCGTGAAAGTCCCGATGACCGCGATGGGAGACGTATAGCTGCAGCTGAAGGAAACAGCAGACGCCCAAATTCGGACTTCCAACAACAAGTGGAGCCGAAGTCAAAACCATGACACATGAGGTCAAAATAGAGGTGAAGGATCTTGATGAAATCACCTCTATATGTGAGCACGTGTTTGCCAAGAAATACTGTGTGGAAAGTATGCACCATATATACGCACCGCAACCACCAGGCAATCAATTTCCAGCCCAGTCTCATTGAAAATGCAAGCAACCTTCCTCCAAAAGGTAATAAACCACCGCAGGATTCCTTATCGTATAGGCCTCAAGTGACAGATTGGAGAGTGTGATCGATGAGGTTGGTCGGGTATTACTCTATGACACCGATGATGGAACGAGGCAGTATAGCGTTACATACGGCTACTGTGGAACTTGGAATCCCGAGTTCTTCCAAAATAATTGGCTTTGCCGACAATATAGTAATCGTTGTAGTGACCAAACTCCTTGAGGAGTTGGGCCAGGACTACAATTAAGCCATCAAAATAGTCCAGGGCTGGCTTGTATCCATTGGTCTACAACTTGCAGAAGAAAAGACAGAAGTAGTGCACATCAGTAGCAGGCAAGACATGGAGACTATAAGAGTAACCATGGGCGATCACGTTATAGTTTCCAAACTAAAGTACCTTGGCAGTACTTTAGACGCAATTCTAACCTTTAAGCAACATCAGCTGAAAAGGCAGTAAAGGCAACGCCTGCCCTTTTAAAGATCATACCAAAACAAAATAAGAGATTACTCTTAGCTAGAGTTGCGCCATCTATAATGCTCAACGGCTCCCAAATATGGGCTGTTGCCATGAAGACGAAATCGTACAGGAAGAAGACTGAGACAGCTTACAGAATCAACGCGTTGAGAGTATTCAGCACCTTCCCAATAACCTCCTACAATGCGTCTTGTATAGTGGCTGCTAAAGAAGCGCAACGGAAGGAATGGTTGGAGAGATGGTATCACTCTTATAAAGGCAGGTGAACGCAGATATTGATTCCCAATATAGACGCTTGGATTAATAGGAAGCATAAGAAGCTGAATTTCTACCAGACCCAGATGTTTACTTACACGAGGACAACCCATATTGAGGAGAGGAGGATCTAGTGGGTTGAAATCCCACACTGTTATTGAGTACGGGCCCTAATTGCATTATGCCTATTATGATACAGAAACTGCAAGCCATAGCAATTCCCTGGCTACTACCGATTTATAGGAGCAGCTTATATTAAAATCAGATCCCTCAGTCCTGGACACGTTTCAAAGATTGTTTTAGGAAGGACAGATTTCAGGCATATTAGCCTATCCTCTTCTGTACTGAAAATTTTAGAACGTATCCCAGATCTTAACATTCGCAAAACTTTGAAACGCCCTCCGTTGTCGAAAACTTAGCATGCTTAACTCAAAGGTCGGTCTACGGAGACGACTCTTCATGAGGTGGAAAAATCTCTCAATTATAAAGCATACACTCATGCTACCTTTCTGGACATAGAAGGAGCCTTTAACAACATCCACACTGAAGCTATTCAAGAAAGCAAGTGTAGCTTTCGATGCTTACTATAAAACATTCGGTAAAAAATGGGGACTTCAGTTGAAAATAACCCTATCGATATACACAGCCGTTGTGCGTCCAATTCTTACCCATGGCGCCATCGTTTGGAAAAAGTAAAGAGATCGGTGTATGTAGGCATCACTGGAGCTTGGAGATCCTGTTCAACCGATGCTCTAAATGTGATACTGCACCTAATCCCGCTCAAACTTCATATGAAGGACTCAGCTACATATAGTGCTGTCTGGCTCAGGGAATTTGAGTGCTAAACTGCTAAGCCGTATAGGCACTGTAGGATCTTGGAAACGGTTCCAAGAGAAATGGTTTCGTCTTCAACTGACTACGTGCTACCAATAATACGAAATCCTGTTCAGTTAAAAGATGAATGGAAGAGTTATCAGCGACTATACTATAGGTATATACACGGACGGTTTGAAGATGCACTGCGCAGCTGCAAGGATACTAATGAAAAAGAATCTCTACATCACTTCCTTTGCAGATGTCCAGCCCTAGCGAGGATCAGGTACAGACCCTAGGAAAATCCTTCTCCGTGGACCTTGGGGAGATAGCTACAAAAGGATTGGAGAACTAATTCGTTCCACGGGTTCGGTCTAATTTACATCATTTAGGCTCTGCAAGAGTTTTGTGGTAACCAAAAGGCTCACTCTAGCGCTAATTGGGTTCTTTCTCCAAAGAACCACCACTCTACCTACCTTCCTACCTAGAAATGTACTGAACTGCGCAGGAAGGTAACTGATTTCCTAAATCAACAATACTGCAAAAGGAGTAGTTTTGAGTGGACCACTGATAAACACATATGTATGCAGATCTCTGTACTTTCACTAATTGTTTGAGTAGTCACGAAACCATTAAGTCATGTAGTAGTATAGACTTTACGTGTCTCTTAACCCAGCGTGTGATTCGAAGTTGCAAACCAGAGCTCCTGCCTATAGCTTTCTTACAGGAATAGGAATCAGTTTCCTATGCAGAATGACACCCAAGAACTTTACATTTTCTGTAAAAAAAAAGGACTGGTGCCATTTAACGTGGTGGGTCTATGAGGGGAACTTTGTATTTCCTAATATATAGGACAATATCTGTTTCGTGAGGGTTTACACTTAAACCGTATTTTGAGTCCCATCTAGTGAGCAGTAGGAGAAGATTTCCCTAAGAGCATACAGGTTTTTACCTTGGGCTGCAGTAGCAATGTCGTCTGCATCCCGTCCTTTTTAAGTTCACAAAAAGCCCGTTTACTATTAAATTCCAGAGAGAGGGAGACAAGATATCACCTTAGGATGATCCCATGGACCTATCGCGCCAATTGTTTGTATGTTTTTATATCTTTTTCATAACTAGATCTTTTTGATGTGGTAAGGAAGTTACCCCGAAGGCACGACCCCCACCTTGGAGAACCAGTTCCATTGTAAAAAAAAATAATTCAGACGAGGGCCCGGTTAAACCGATGTCAGTAACCCATTTTTGCTCTCAACCGCCACCATCTCTTTTCCAAGAGCCGGACTGGGACATACATACATAGGTACTGTAAAGCACAGATACACAACGAATGCGGAATGCTCTACCAAGCTCTATTTTCCCCTCCCATTATGGTCACAAACATTCAAAACCAACGTGCAGCGGTAACTGTTAAGTTAAATGGTTCGAAACTCTGGTGTCGGTAGAGCTATTAGTCCATAATTGGTATGTGTCCGAACTAATCGAAGCATAATGTTGCGAAGTGTGATTGTATAATGGTATGGACTTTCAAACTTTCAAACTTTCAATCAGAATCATAGCATCTGTAACCTCGTGGCCACCTACATACATTAGACACAAACAAGGAATTTCTCTGACTTAAGGCTCTCTGCCCCAAAACCATGACATCCCGCCAACAAAATGCTTTTCTCACAGAGCATGGATTGCACGGGTTCCAGTTAATTAACAGAAGGCAAGAAAATATTCAACGCTTCACTTAATACTTGCCCAAGGACGTGGGACTAATTTAAATTCATTTACTTGAGTTTCTTTGATAGCTGCTACAAAATTAATTACCTCCTTAGGGATGATCCCAAAGTGAAATCCTTGCGAATGCCTAACATCAAGCAAATCAAGCGATGAATTAAGGTAAAAGAACAAGTTGGAAAAAAAGAAAACCTTCTCCAGATACCCTTCTCTTCTCTGTTCATCCGCAAGTAAAAGCGTGGAATTATGTCCTATGGGCCAGCTTCCTTCCGCACCGGACGTTCGTCATCATCCGCCAACCGCATTTCCGCTTCGCACAAAATATGCAGATCTGAAAAATTAATTTACGACAAACAATTTTAACGGACAGTGATTTTCGAAAACTTTTTCCTCTCCAGGTATTTGAGATTCTTTTTCTTGGAATTTTTTCTCTTTTGCACCCAACTTCGGATTGGAATTATTTGTGGAAACAGGGCTGGGGGTAAAAAAAAAGTGCGCGTATAACTTTTCGTTAGTCGCCAGGAATGCAAAAGTTTCTAATACAAAAATTGAATTTGAATTCGTGAGGTAATCTTCAAATTAAAACAAAAAAAAAAAAAAACCGAAGGAACAAAGCGAAGACACTGAGGGGGACGGCCTAAGAGGAGGGTGGATCCAGCTCATGAAAGTGTAATTGAGCGTAAAAGCTTTGGAATATGACTTGGCTAAATGTAATTGAATGTGCAAATTTACTTTTTGTAACATAATTTTTTTAAATATTCTCTTATCAATTTGTTATACTTACAACTTAGTTTTCGGGGGGAAAAAACCTACCTACATACCTACCTATCGTTTTAAAGGTTTTTTGTTCTACACTAGTATGAGAAACGAGAGTCCTTTGGGACCATACATAAGTGCCCTTAGATTTAATGTAACAAACAGCTGTTGAGCAATTTTTAAAAGGTTTTGCACTGCCATCTGTTAAATAATTGTTAACTCAAAATTGAGTGCTGAAGTGGAAGTTTTTGAAAAGATACAGACAGTTTAGCTGAATTAAATATTATGGTTCTGAAAGAGTTCGAATAAGAATACTGGCTTAACCATGAAGCGAAACAGGAGGCACACAGAGTGGTGCTACATAAAAGGACGAGAACTACTGAACAGCTCTACTAAAAAGAAGAAACACAGACTTCAAAAATGTACCGCACTCGATCGAAGAAAGAGACTGATGATCGGGGGTTAACCCTGTAGATCTGATGTAGAAGATGTAAAAATTGAGTTGTTGAACCACTTTCAATAACCTTAATACATATGACTTGTAATTCGCTGACAGAGTAGGTAAATTACTTAACGTGGATAATTATAACCAACACTTCTGTCACATTTTATCTAAATCACGTTATTATAACGATATCTAAACTCAAGTCCATTAAAGATACTGGCTGACGGATGTTCTAACTTCTAAACTGTTTAAATAGCAAGACATACTTTAGTTGGTTGACTGGTTTTGAGTTGGCCTCGATAGGAGTGCACTTATGCTAGAAAGCGGTCCATTGTATTGCTACTAAATAAAATGGATCACTAACTTACTTTTTGTTACAAACAAGTTCATCGAGATCATTCAAATCATTGAAGAGGTAGGTATATAGGTATATTCAAGTATTATCTTTGAAAGATGAAAATGGGCCCGTATCCAGTAACAGTGTGGGATTTTTGCCCACTCACCCCTTCTCCCTTCGTACTCTTTCTCACTACGGTACCACCTTCTTAGCATCTTATCATAGGAGGGGTTTTCTGAGTTAGTTTTTATGTGGGTTCGTTAGTCCCTCTCTCTTTCGTCTCACTATCCAGTATTTTAAGTATCACCACTACTTCCCAAGCTTTTTGGCTTTTAAGCATTTCACCAAGTATGTTTTCGTGGATTTGTGCCGCGCCTAGTTTTCCCTCAACGCTTCCCTTTCGCCTTGAAACCGTGGGCGTTTTCAATGCACTCAACACATTCAGAGCAGTAAATGCGGTCATAATGTTTGAACATAGGTATGAGCGAAAACATGACCATGACCTGTCAGGAACTGTGTTAAGTGAAACCCTACTTCACCATCTCTCTATCCATAGCTGAATTTGTGGTATAAGCATATGCGTCTACCTACCGCTTTGGGAAGCGTTCCAACGTTCTTGCCACTCTCATATGGTATTCATCCTTAGTGTGATCTGCTGGGTTTCGTCGGTTTGAACTGTTTATTCTTCTACTACTAAGTGCATTAGTTCGTATTATAGCCGCTGCTCCTCTGTCAGGATGTCTATTGGCATCATTTTTGCTATCGCACGTGCATATGTCCATATTCTATACTTGTTCTACTTGCTCTACTCGTCATGGCGCTCGTCGAGATTGGTTTGGCGCTACAGTTCGGGGTGAACCTGGGCCTCCATTAACAAGCATCTCCAGTTGCGCACCCCAAGTTTCGTTACGTCCCCTTCAACTTGTGCGCGCCACCTAAGACGAGGTCTTCCTCCACTGCGTTGTCCCTCCGGGTTGGAATCGAGAACTCTACGGGCCGGAGCATTTGTGTTCATCCGCACTACATGTCTTAGCCATCTTAAACGACTGATGCGCAATTTTTTGACTAGATCGATGTCGCTGTACAACTCGTATAGTTCGTCGTTGAATCTTCTCCCCAAAAATTTTTCTCTCGAAACGACCAAGAATATCTTCATCCGCTTTCGATAAGGTCCATGCTTCAGCGCCGTAAAGGAAGACTGGGATGATTAAGAACTTATATAGAGTCTCCTTAGTTGTTCGGGATAGAGCCTTACTACTCAATTGCCTTCTCAGCCCAAAGAAACAGCGATTGGCAAGAGTTATTCTTCGTTTTATTTCTGCCGAGGTGTTGTTGTCAGAATTGATAGCAGAGCCGAGAAAGATATTAAAAAAATCACATGACAGCGCGTCACCTTGTCTAAATCCTTTTTGACATCAAAGGTCTCGGTGAGATCGTTACCGACCTTGATGAAGCAGCGAGAATTCTCCATATCGACATTCTGCACAATCTGACGAGTTTGGCAGTGATGCCAAAACTAGACATGGCTCTGTAGACTTGAAATCGATAAGATGGTGAGTATCTACTTCTTGGGTTTTTTCCAGGATCTGCCGAAGTATGAAGATTTGATCGATTGTGGACTTTCCTGGTCTGAAACCACACTGATAGGGGCCAATCAGGTTGTTGACGAAGGGTTTCAGACGTTCACACAATATGGCAGATATGATCTTATACGCGATGTTGAGGAGACTGATACCTCTGTAATTGACGCAATTGAGGAGGTCTCCTTTCTTATGAATCCAATTACTCTAGGCAAAAGTAATCTTCGACCATGTCTAGGGCCTCCTGTATTAGGCATGATTCGTGAGAGAGCAACGCTGGCATACGCTGCTTTGTGACTCACACACTTGAGGTGTTCTTTGAAGGATAGCCTCGTATATATGTATTATTACTCCGACGTATTTTATGTGGGACTTTTATGTTATTCTACCCACCCAATTAGTTTAATTGAGTTCAGCCTCCTCTGGTCTAAGCGCATTTTCCCACCAATCTTATGACCACCCACTGTGATATTTATCGTTTCCGCCTTGTTCCTGCTGATTATAAGAACCTCTTCCCTTTTGTGTTCCTCAAACGTGAAGCCAGCCGAACTCAACCAGTTCAGTACGGTCCTTTTTGTGGAGTTGCTTAACTCTTTCACATCTTCCAGTAGTTTGCCAGTCACGACGATTGCAATATCGTCGGCACAACCAATATTTCTGTCTCGGGTATTGGAGGACGTCAAATTCCCCTCATATATGGCATTCCAGAGTAAAGGGTCTAGCACTGAGCGCTATGGTACTCCGCCGGTAATCTTACATATATATTTTGGATCTATTGTTTGTGCCCCTGAAGTGGCTTTTCACGATTTTAATGACGTACCCTGAAACTCGTAAGCCTCTCAGTGCTTGTTATGTGGAAATTTGCAATTTTTATTGAATGCATTTTTTATATCCAAGGTTCACAATAAGCAGGTTTTCTGTGTACCTCCTTTCCACCTCTCGCCTTCAACCGCTTTTTTTGCTGTTTTTGTTTTTGCTAAGCTAATTGCATCTACTGTTGAGCGAGCCTTCCAGAAATCATGTCAATATTCCGATGTTTCTATCGCTGCCTGTCTGTTGCAGATACATAACTCGCACAGCGGGTGGTATGATAATGCTTCTCCCGGCGACTCTTCCACTTTGGGGAGTAGTACCAGATCAAATATATTATATTTCCGGATATTGTGGAAACAGTTCTGTGAATATCATATGCAGGAATATAGGGCACATGGAAAAGTGCTGTATGTCTTTAGCTTTTTCATTACAACTTTGTATACTTTGTGTACATACTCCAAGGGTTGTTGTCTGCTTCGTTCCATAACCCCAGAAAAATCTTTTTTCCTTTGATGGATTGTCATTTTAAGCTCTTTACGGTTTGCCTTGTATTGCTCAGTGCGCGGCCTCTTCTGTTAGTTTCGAGACTACCCCACTCAACTTCCCAAGCATTGAAGTTGTCAGCGATGATAGCGGGGTTTTTTCCTAGTGCATAGGCTTCCTTATGTTGTTGAGTACAGTTCTAATAAATCCTCGTGGATCTTAGGCCCTCCATTAAGCCTTCGAGCCCTCGTGTGCTATTTTTTGTGTTTAATTTGTGATGTCAATAAGATACCCGTTCTTTCATGAAGGTTCGCATTGGACATGTGATTAGGTCATAAGATCCGCAAAATGATTCGTAGATACCGCTTCAATAACGTTCGCACCTTTCTTTTGATAGTGGCGGGCATTCTATGTAGATGCTCCACCCATATAACAACATAGATTCAACATTGGATTGGAACAGCCGTAGCTTAGTCTTTAAGCTAATACCATTTCTTCTCTATATTTTGCATAGCATGCGATCGCTCCCTTTGTTTTAAAGAGGTGTTCTTCTACCTAAGCCAAGCCTCTACATAAGCTCTTTCACCGCAAAATGGGCTATTAAACCTACTCTTCAAATAAGCTATATGGTCGCCCTAACATCAGTGCTTTCTATGGTCATGGAAACTATTGTTAATTAGCATCTTAAGCATCTTATGGTTTGTAAGCTTCCGATAGAATGTAGCACAGTGCCCACTAAAGCAAATTCCAGGCTAACGATGTAGGTTGCAACTTCTCATCATGGATTGCAAGTATGCAATATAGTATATATATAATACAAGTTGTGTTGGATGGATATACTTCTACCTCAATATCACATCAACCATTGTTGGTATTCAGGGCTGCAGTCCTCTCACCGACCCTGTTTCTAATATTTTTAACGACCTTCTCTCTCTCACTCGCAATCTGATCCTTTGTGGAAAACAGTACTCTTAACTTCGCTTATTCTTCGTTTTGCCTTAGTCCCAAGCTGTGGAATCTCACTGACAGTGAATGTCTGCCGAGCTTAAATCCGATACTTAAAATCTCAGATTTCTGAATCAAGAGGTATAAACGTTCTATCACTTCCGTGGAGTTCTCTAATATCTTTAAAGCTAATATTCGTCCGAAACTCCAATAAAACTTACATGTTTGGGCGGGAGGCCCCGCAACTTGTTGGGGTTTATTAGGTCGTGTCCAGCTTTGTAAATATACATTTCGACGACGTTTGTCGTCTCCATGTCAAATCCATTCTATCATATGGATGCAGGTAAAGTTATGCAGGTATCTCAGGGAACTGACCATGATCCAAAGATTAGCATATACAGACACTGGCGAACATAAATTGGAGATACTGAAAATTGATTTGAAAAAATTTCAAGGATACCTGGAGACGGCGAATAGTATGCAAATGGCTAATAATAGTCCACAAGCATAGGAACTACCATAACGAACCTGAATAGTATTTCGGCGGGTCAAAAACCGATGTAGCAGTGAGTTTTGGAATCTACTCGTCTTCCGTTCAAAGTCATCATATCCACGGTAATAATACCAAACTTGTTACCATTGCCGCGACGAACTCAAAACACTTACAGCAAAAACTCTGGTGAGTTCTAGGACACACCGGTAAAAGGGAGGGGTCTGAACAGAACTTGACAATTGTTGTTAACTTTGTTCTACCTACCCTAGCACTCTTACCGAGTCCAGCATAGCACAAGACATCCCGAGAGTAGCCTGTAAGAGATAGGTCGCATTTTTATCATGTCATGTCTCAACATAACTCAAAACTCAGCAAATCCTTCTTTTACTTCCTTTTAAAGTACGCAGGGATTAATACCAGCCACAATCACTCAGCGACCCGCTGAAGAAGAATGTGACTAAATATACATATGTATGTAGATGAACTCTACAGAGGCAGTGGCGATATAAACGCTGAAGTAAGCACAGTTCACTTTCTATGCCATTGTCCTAGCCTATGCATAACTAGGAAAGCGACTCTCGGCGAATACCATCTCGGAGATCTCTATTAGGAAAGCTACCAATATGTAACCAACCTAAAATTTATAACAATCTCGGGACGGTTCAGGGAGGCTACACAGTTAAATCAATTCAACTAATAAAATTATTTTCTTTTCCCACTTAGGTTTCTCCACGACAGGGGTACACAATAGGTCCATTGGAGATCTGAGTGTTAGCTTTCATTTGCAGGTATTACCTCTATATGTATCTAGATACCTACGTATACCAAGTAGGATGGTAGCTGGGGTAGAAGCACCCTTCTCCAAAACAAGGGAAGGGATCCCATCTGCCCCTGAAGATTTGTTTTAGGACTCAATCTGACGTATGTATATTGAACAGGATTCAGTAATAGTGGTGCTAGAGATCTATCTGGCAAGGTGCAATTTGGAGCGAACATAGTTGCT
The DNA here is from genome assembly GCA_905220385.1 of Xylota sylvarum. NCBI lineage: Eukaryota > Metazoa > Arthropoda > Insecta > Diptera > Syrphidae > Xylota > Xylota sylvarum. Next base: position 61,171,700 of record LR999958.1, on the reverse strand, counting down.
AGCAGATTGGATTTTTTTTGAGAGTCAGTAATATTTTGATCGTTGTGGATAAGAGCAAGGAGGTGGAGTCTTTGATTCTTTTGACGAAAGACCTTTAGGACATTGGAGTATTTTTGCCTAGCATTTTTCGTAGAAACTTCACACGCTTTGAAATTGAATTGGAAGGAATTAACACCCAGGTAAAACCAAGTCTGTAATCATGTCAGTAGCAGCAATTATATGCATAGAGACCAGTTAAAAGCCTTAAAGAACGAATTTAGGCCGGTCCAGTCGGTATTCTCCTATTGGCAAATTGTTCTTCTAGGGTTAACTAGGTACTGATTGGAGTACGAGAATTAGGCGTCACTGTCAACAACGGGAATGTTCGTGGCCTTGTAAGGTGATTTAACTCAGCTAAGATCTCTGCATAACGACCTTCAGATGTTGTTGATTCAGAGTGGCGAAGCCAACTAGTATTATGCCAAGATTATATCCTTACTCAGGCAGCTTTTGTAGATTCGCATTAGCCTTGAAATATTGAACATTATACTCAGGATGTTTATTTTTCCTGCTATGTATAATCTGATAGGATCTTTTGAAGAATCGAGTAAGAGCACAAAAAAGCCCTTCAATAACAGAAGCATATCAGCATGTACTTCATGGCAATATTAAAACCATGACTCTCTCCTTTAATTTAACGTTTATTGAATGTACACATGTATCTACCGTTCTACCTGGAGCCATACTTATATAATATAAATTTATATTCTCAGAATTAAATAAGTCATGATATTCTTAGCTGAATATTTCCCCAGATGACGTAATTCCAAATACTTATTCTATTCTAATTAAATCATTCACGTTATATATATTTTTTTTGCTTCGCTATCTATTGTATTAAAACCAAAAAGTTTACCATTGACTCCCACACACTAACAAATGTCTTCAAGTTGCCATCGCAATGAAGTGGAAATTTTACTTTTCCGATCGCATTAAGCCCTGGGAACCAAAAATCCATCCAAGCAGAAGTAAAAAGAACACAAAAAAAAAGGAATTAAGAATGAAGAAAACACGAGAAAAGCTAAACAGTATCCCTATAATTGCCCTGACGCGTTTTTTTTTTTTCCTTCTACTTTTCGTCCTGCCACCACTGCTTTCACATTATCAGACACAAGGACCAATTATGCACGAAGAAAAAAAACCCCTCAAAACACCCTCTTGAAAATCCTGTTGTATATTCATAAATTAGAAAATTACAGTATTAACATAATTTATTCATAAACGTCACTTAAAATTTCAGCGTTCACAATGAAGTTGATGCCACAGCGACTGTATAGGAATAGCAGCAATGGAAAACTCATCCAATCTTTAGAAAGGACGACGCCGGAACAGAGGCCACGTAGGTCAGAAATAAAAGGAAAATCATTCGTATGGAGCATTAAAACAGTACATCTGTTGTAGGATTTTTTATTTTTTTTTTTTGTGAGAGGGCTTTAAATTCCTTTTGAACAAAAAGGAATCATAGAGGACACTCAAGAGGTTTTATTGCGTTGCTTTGAGTTCACTAGCTATTAGGGAATCGTTTAGTATACGTAACTTTATAACTGAAATTAGGCTAAATGGGGATGATTGCCCACGCCGAGACGAAATTTGAAATAAAAAATTAAATGTTAAGTACATGGGTATTACAAACAAAAAAAAAACACGTGGGATATGGTACTGGAAATAAACGTGAGGTACAATTACATTATGTATATATGTACATCACCAAATTTGTTGCAGGTACCTTTACCCACTCGTATCTTGGAAGAATGCTTTAGAATTTAATTTCAAAACTGAAATTTAGTAATCGTCCTTTACTTCCTGACTTCCTGACTGCAACAGGACAACCAATAGAATATCATCGACTTGTGCTTACAGTATCAGCAACATTACAGTATCAACATCATAAAAGATGTGCCACCCAATCCAGGCAAAGGCAGGAAGAAGAATTATAAAGAAAATGATGAGGTATCATCATACCCACGTGATATCTCTTTACCTAAGATACTTACCAAAAAGAAAGTGTGCCATAAGAACACCAATAAGTTGTCTCCTACCATTTCTGCTGAGAAACAGAAAAAATGCCTCTGATTTCTTACAAACGTTTGGAAGCATTCGTTTAGTCTTACCGCATCCTGGATAGCCGTGATTCGGCTACAGCTCAGTAAAGGGTCAGACTCTGGCCGAAGCCCGTTTTGAATCCAAGAACAGTCGACTCTAAATTTATACAGCATCCGAAACCAGGTTCGTAGGATAAGTGATACGCAAGGGAAACAAAACTTCAGTGTGGATGATACCGGAGAGCCACCCTTCACCAAACAATCGACGCATTAGCTAGATGCCACGCCACGTCTCAATCAGGCAGTCAATCTGGAACAATTCGTGACTTGTCTTTTAGGTAGAAATCTTGGCCTTACCTTAATATCTTGGCAACCTCCTCCAATCAACCTGATCTGGGTGCCTGGGCAGTGCAATATTTCAGGAATCGAAGCCGCGGACGAACTGGCGAGGAAGGTGGAACGAAACATGGTTACAACTTTAGGAGTAGGCTTAACCACCAAATAATTGACGCATAAGCTAGGTCTACTGTCAAAAGCCATCTATCAATCACGCAGTCGAGATTTTTGCTACGCACGAAGCTATCACTCAGTACCGGAACTCAAGCCAACTGCATTTACTTCTGCTCGAATAGTCAGATAGCTCTAAAAGCACTACCAAATCCAAGAACCAACTCGAACCAACCTCCTCCCAGGTCAACTTACTTTGAGTACTTCTTCACTGTAATATACCAGGAAACGAAGCTACAGACGAGCTTCCGACGAAGGGGCGAGAAACATGGCTACCCCCATAGTTACAACCTTAGAAGTAGCCTTAAAGGTTGTTAAAACCCCATGCAGCAGCTCGTTCACAAAACATTACAAAAATATGTGGGAAGAACTGGAAACCTTCAAATCTTCTAAAGCCATGACTGAGCGCACTTACCACCGTCAGGCATAAAGAGGACGCTCGATCTAGGTATAAGAAAATTAAGTCAGATAATCAATCTATACATCTAGCACTTGTTCAGGTTGCGGGGAAGAGGAAGAAAGCCTTGAGCACTTCATATGCGAATGCCCTGCACTAGAGGCGCTAAGATACACACACCTGGGAAGATATGTCCTGCCCGGGCTAAGTTATTTTATTACATTACAGTTTCAGAAAAATCCTGGAATTCATCAGAAATACATAATGTTTCTCGGAACAGTGAATCATACTCAACTTTCCATCCCTAAATCAAACCACCCTTCACCTACATCATCCTCTTTCAGTTTTCTCTACCACACAGTTTATCAAACCCACAAACCAACCAACCAAGCTAGAAAATAGCTGTATAGATTCACTTTTTCGGTGATAAGCCCTATAGCTTGCTAAAAGCATTACTGCAAAACACTGAGAGGGATTTAGATGTCTTTGACTTGACAATGCTTTCCCCGAAGAAATTTCTTATCCAGAATCACTCCCAGGTGTTTCGATCCGGCCAACAGAAAGGATGGCAACATCATTCGCATATGCCTGAGGGTAGATGTTTGAACTATTGACAGTATGCAACAGAAAGTGAACTGCCATAAACCACAGCAATGGAGACGGAACGCCACCTTACGGGGAGACTATGTTTACTCCCTTAATAACATAGCGAGCACAGTCCACATCAACAACCAAAAATATTTTCTCTGAGCTTATTCTTTCCTATCAAGCTCGCATTCAATTTCAGCAACAAGATTTTGAAGCGCAGCATCGGAGGATTCAATTGGATACATATTTTGGATATCTTGCATCTCAAATATAGGTTGCATCCTTAGTGGCAACCTGCGCCTATGAATCTCAACCAGTCTCTCCAGGCCTATCAGCAAGAGAAAAAATGAACTTACTTATAGGTTTAAAACTCTAGGCGAGTGGGTGGTCTCAACCAATTTTTAGTATAAAAGCCACTTTAATCGTTCGACAGAATCTCGGAATACGACTACACGCCAGTACCAGACACGCACTGTAGATTCTCTTTAGAGTTGGCAGCAACTGGTTTATACACTGAATACTGTAAGTCTGAATATACTTCATAGGTACCAGGTGTTTTGAAGCTGTCAAAATGAGCTACAGCATATTTGATATCCTAATCTGTTACGACAACCGATGCAGTATACCAGCTATGACGAGTTTTGCGGCTTAGATAAGGCTTAGCCTGTGTAAGCGGACCAAGTTGTGACCCAATCGGTACCTAGTTACCTGAAAAATGAGTTTCCAACAGAGGACTGACAGTCATTTTGACAAGCGAATTAACTTTTATTCGTTTTCTTTGGATCGGAGAAGGTTCCACTCTACATTTGAATTTGTCTTAAGTGGCTGATTAAGAAATTTTCTGGCTTCCTTTCTGAGTCTCTCCAGTTCTGGGTTGTACCAGGGACTTCGCGATCTACAGACGGTTTTCATAACCAGGCACGTCAGTTTAAAACACCTTCCGAGGATATTAGTCAGTTTTTGAGCTGCTGCCTCAACCTTCCGTTTAGCACTGAGTTTAGGAGAGGTTTTGAGGGTTTTTCCCGGATTCTTCCTTTTCTAAAAATAATAGCTTTGCATTTGATGGAAGGTGATGTACCCATGGTCTAGACGGGACACTTCTCTTTAGGTGGTTTGTAATCGACTTGAAGTTCCGGTTGTCTAATTTTGTCTATCTTATCTAAAGGTTATCTAAAGCTCGTCAAGTCAAGCACATCTTTTCTTATTACCGTAGCAATAGTTGGCACACATAGACCCCCTATCGTGGAAGCCGAAGGATCTGATATTCCCTTCACCCATTCGATTTATGTGCGTAAACTTTGAATACCTACCGTGGGATCCGTTGAATACACTTCCTTATGCTTCCGATATGCATTGTCTTGAAAATAATGTCCAAGGTCTTCTAAATTTCCACAGGAATTCTCCCATCACGCAATTTAAATCTGAATCCACATACAGTCCAGATGTTTCATCTCTTTAATAAAACCGTTTCTTAGTGGTGCGGTTGTATTGATGGATGAATAGAGTGCAACTTTGGAATAACCGGGGAAGATAAGATCCAAATTCGGTTCAAGAGGTTCCCAACTTAATGACTTATGCGTTAAGTTACGTGGACCACCAAGTGATCCTAGCTCCTGTTTGTGTTTGTCACTTATATGCATAAACAGTGCAATATGTATGGGGGGACATGCATGGATACCCCAAATCCAACAGTGACTCCAAACAGGGGGGTTGCAGGGGGGCAGCATGCCTCCACATACATATTGCACTGTTTATGCATATAAGTGACATAAACACAAATTGGTCTAATGTCGCTATATCAAAGTGGAACATTTGCTTCGGCCTTATTTCACAAACAATGTTCGGCTTTATTGAATATCTGAATATCATTTTTGTACCCAGAATTGCGGCAGTTTTAAATAAAGACAGAACATCATACTTAACTTCTTAGGGCATCTTTTATCAGAAAGCATATTCATCTTTACCGTTAGAAACTTTTGCTACCTCGATACCTGTTTTTCGATTTAGTTGACACAGTCCCAAACTCAGAATGTAGTCCGATTTAAAAGTATCATAATTTACTGAGCTCTAGTGCTCTGTGTACCGGGATCTGTTGTACCTGCATATCCGGTGTTAGAAAGTAAAGAGAGAAGTATCTATCCAGAAAAGTGATTGGAATTAAATATAATGTGCCAGAATCTTAGGTACCTACCCTATAAGGATATTCTTTTTTCCACGTACATGTGAACATATGTAGTATGATATATGCGCATCTGCAAGTTAAGTTTACTTGGCTTTAAACATAGTATAAAATAATTGGCTAAATGCTGAGAGCTGGGGCCTCCCCTCCTTATTTTGATAAAATTTTCACTGTTAAGGGTATGTATGTGCTTATTTATCTGGTGGCCCGCTTTGCGAATCAAAAGGTTATCTTAATATCTGCATTCTTCGACTCATACACTGGACGGCCTTCGGTCTCACATGCTGGTTCTCAGTAAATGTGTACCTATATGGAGAAAAAATTTAATATACATGGTCGCCTGTATTGTATACATTGTTCGCCTGTACAAATATCTCGGCCCCACAGTCTTGTCACTTGCAGATACGTGGGTGTTACGTGTTTTTTTTTAAACTGTTCGCTTGAGACCCCTACACATATGTATATGTATTGTATGTAATTGTATCAAAATTCTCAGAAAATACCCACTACACCAATTTATTCGGGGGCGGGGATCTTCATTTCAAAACATTCACTCATAATTGCATTGACTTGTGGAACATTGTTGGTTGAAAATGGTGATTCTTCAGTTTTCAGCGAGCATATTAGCCTTGTAATATGCTCGCTGTGTGCTCCTCCTTCTGTTAACTGTGCGGATTAGTTCTGTTATTTGTATTGTACTTTAAAGTGCGACAAGTGGGTGTTTAAGTGTGTTTTGAGTCGCAATCTTGCTGTAAAAAAAAACAGTGACAAGAAGAATTCTACGTCTTCCTTGTCCTTTTTAGCTGTTGGTACAAAGTATCTTTCTGTTTGTTGAGATGGATGTGGCTTGTTATGAGTCAAACCACTATCAATTTTGCCTGTGTCCTGCTTGAGCTTAGTACTCTGGTTGTTTCTCGGCTCTTTAATTAAATATATGGTCCTTCAGAATGTATCTATTTTCGTGCAGTACTAATTCTTCTGTCATGTTGTCTGAAGCTGAACTTCAAAACACAAGTTGCGGTGTATTTAGGTAAGGTACTATTCATGCTTACCATAATTGCCTGTGAAGCCAAGTATAAGCCGTGTATTCCTCTAAATAGTAAATGGCGTGTATAAAGCGTTTCATACTTTACAAAAAATTAAAATCTTTAGATTATACTGAAGGAAAATATATTTGTAAAAAAAAAAATAATAAAACAAAAATAAAAAAAAATATTTACTACATTAAAAAATTAATGAATTACTTTCTTCAGATATTCAGCACTCTAGCAAAAGTGGTCAACAATTAAAAAAAAAAGAGAAATAATAATAATAATTATAAGAATAAGAAAACAAAAATTTATGTAATTTAACGCTTTAAACAGGTGATGACATTATTGAGATACTCATACATTTTCCGCAAATTAAAATACATATTCTTCATATATTTTGTTTTGTTCAATTTACAACTTAGGTCTACAACATTTGTTTAATATTTATATGTACAGTTATTTTGTTTAATGAAAGCGCAATACTAACCTCATTTTTTTGTTTTTTTTTTTTTTGATAAATATTTATTTCTGTTTTCTGCTTGATTTTTAGTGTTTTAAGAAGTAGAAGGCTGAAGTAGAAGCAGCCATATTATTTCAATAATTTCGTTTGTTTTTAATTAAAATGTTTACTCATTTTTTTTTTATGTTTTTTTATGCATTTCCATTTGTTTATATTATTTTACTTAAGTTTAGTTAATTTTACTATTTGAAACTTTGCTAAGATTTAGGATAGTAAATGTTTTTTTTTTTTTTAATAGTTTTTATTTATTTTGTTACTTAAGGCTAATTATTATTTGTTTCATTACTATTTCCGTTGTTTGCCGTTATTTATTTTTTTTTCTTTTTTTTAAATTGATTTCATGGTTTGTTTTATTTTTTTAAAAGAAGTAAAGGATTTTTTTTTAAGATCAGCATTTATTTTTACGTTTAATGAACCCATGATGGTGGTGTCACACTGGCCTGTGAATATTGAACCCTCGTGTGAGTGTTTGTTGACTGACTTTGAGGTAAATCTATAGATGTGCCCGCATTGCTGTTCGTTGGCTGAAGGTGATTATGTTGCAATGGAGTCGTTGTACTTGTTGTATTGAGTGTTGCCAGCGGAATATTGATATCAAGTAAGCCATCGTAATTCATCTCTTGTTGAATCAACTGCAAATAAAGAGAGAATAGTTTTTCGTTTACTGAAAAGTTTGTTTTTCTAAGGATGTAAGACATGTTTAGTTGATACTGAACCTTCCAAGTTTGGGCCTCGTCGCCTGAAATAGGGCTGCTTAAGCAGTAATGCCAGGTGGAGTTTAAAAAAGTTATATAAAGCTAAATTATTGAAACCCAGATGTCAGAGCAAACACAGGAACCAAACGAAATGCAGAGAAGAAAATATGCTTTTGATGATTTTTTTTTCTGAATCTCAAAGATTATCACAAATCTCAAAGGAACCTGCTTTATAATACCCTCTGTGCATCTTATGAAGGCATTTGCGATATTTTTGGAGGCTTACAAGTGCCTTTGAGTAATTCTGGTTAAAAAAAACACTTCTTCGGTCAGTTTAAGGGTAGGGAAACCGATGAACCTACCTCCAGTATCATTTTTAGATATTGTAAAAAATTTAAGTCGACTTTCCTAAAGTTCAGGACTGACTTCAGTCCCGAGTCAGATAACTCTAAAATCTTTGGTGTTTTCGTGCCGTATCACAACATAACACTTCACTACTCGTTACATTTACATATGTACATATGTACATATATGTAAGTGTATATAAGGTCGGAGTATATCTGCCTGAAAAAATACCCAGGCTGCACTAATCGCCTTGCTCAATCCTGTAACCGCTTTCCGAGGCAACGGTGAACTTTTTGTGACATATCAAGTGACACTAAAATCACGAAGAATGAAACTCCTAGACAAGCCTCAGAGGACGATTTTTCAAGACCTGAAACTGCGTTCAATATTTTCGGGTCCTCAATCAGGGCTTGCATTGATGATAGGGTTTCTCACAAATATACCTAATTGTGTGGGGCATAGCTATCCAGGATCTAAACTAGCCCGAATGTCTTAAAGAAATAAGCAACAATATGTCTGTCTCTCAGCAGAAAAGATAATACAGCAATCAACTTATTGGCGTATTACACTTGCCCTAAAAAGGTAATAGTGTCAAGCCTTTGCTCGTATCAGATATCGACGCTGATGTGGTGAATGCTAAAGAAAGTAGAGTTTTGTTAGGTAGGTAGTACAATGGAGCAGTTACGTTTTGGTCCTATAATAAACTACGGAACCTACCTAGCTACTATAGCCCCAAAAATTACTTACGGACACAAAAATATTTCATCAATCAAAAAGAAGTAAAGAAGGAATTCACGGAAGAGACATTATAACCACGCTGGACATTTGATTTTTGGAATTTAAAAGTGTCTGTGTCAGCTTCATAGATGATTCATATTTCATACACAATCGCGTTCGGTACACAAGCCTGTGGACTTGTAGATCAGTAATATTCTCTGCGACATGTGTGTCATCGAAATACCAGTGTCCAGGATCCAAATATAATCTGAATCGGTTCTGCGAACATAATACTCTAAGCATTGTGCGACAGCTCCTGACTAGTTCAGATCTAGTGATATAGGAGACTAGCACCTTTAGCGCAACCTGACTATCAATGTAGATAGTGATATTCTTGGTGGATATTGATCCCAAATCAAGTAGTTCCGCAGCTTTGAGTACGGCCAGTGTAGAACCATCCGTGTAGATTGAAATTTCGTTTTCGATCGAAACTTTTTTCTTTTACCAATCTTACCTATCAGGGTACATTACGTCGTAGGGTGTGTCGAAATCGAGTGTACCAAGACTTCTATCTGCTTCGTCATAGATGTTGGGGAATGATCCCTTAAGAATATGAGTAGAGCTATATCCCATACAGCTAGTCTTGAAGAGCCATGCGTTAGTGAGATGAAGAGTATTGTTACCTGCTTGTAATTTTATTGTATCTTTTACCACTGGATAGGTAAAAGATACATAAAAGGGGAGCGGCGCTAGTAACCGATTTAATTATTGAATTATGCCCGAGAGTCGAATTGTTATGCACGACATTTATTCTTCCTAGGGCACGTTTAATTGCCTCTCCTCTTACGTTATTAAAAGCCCCTTCAATATCTAAAATGGTAGCTAGCACGAATTCCTTATGATGAAGGCTGCTTTCTAATTTGTCGACTACTTCATGTAGAGTTGTTTCTACCGATTTCCCCTTTAAATATTCGTGCTGTACTTTGCATACATTTGCCTTGCAAGTGTACTTCGTATATGAATGTTGAGAAGCATTTGAAGTATCTTGAGGAGAAAGGACAAGAAACTAATAGGTCTATAGTCTTTCAGCTTGTTAAGCCACGTTTAAAGCAATGATATTACACTATACCAAGTCTAGCTTCGATAACATATAATCACCAAGCAGTGGCATGAAATAGGCTGCCTGCTGCCTACTAGTCAATTCTCCTAGCTTATAAGGACAACTTTCCGGGGCTTAGTTAATTTAAAAGATTAAGTGAGCCGTATCTTCGCAATCTTTACACTGAGCAAGGAAACTTAATATAGCTGGTTTCCACCCTCACAGGTCACTCTCGTTGTAATAACATCTTCACATGAACTCCTAGCCACCCGTGATAGACCGTATTCATCTCTCAAGGACGAACTAGTAAGTTTTTTATCAGAATTCTTTTGATCGCCGTAGAGCTATTGCTGTCAGTAAGACCGCTGGTACAAAGTATCGCGTCCTACACACGATGAACTGTTTCAGGCGATCGACGTCCAAAGTAGCATTCTTCCATCGCTGTTATTACTGGTCGTTCTCAATGATATTCTACCCAGAACATTGACTGAGAAAAATCTTGGAATACGATGGACTACGGCATCCAACTTCAAGGACTTACGATGTGTGGTTGTCGTAAACTAATAAACCTGGGTCAGTGAAGTGGCCAGTGAGTCCTTAATTTTCTTAATCGTATTGGCAGGAAGGCTGTGCAAGATGACCTGGTTATCTCTTATCAATTCCAAGAGATCATTAAAGGTCACGTGAATGGGCTTTGTTTTACCTTGTCTGAGTCCATTACCGGAGGAGATGGATTGAAACTTACATACATACGTAGATATATCCCTTCTTCTTCGGAGGTTGGAAATCATCGTTATATATAGGCATATGAAGATATAACCCAGTTGATGCTGAATATTTAAATAAAGCTGACCAGTAAGTTTAAAACAATTGAATTGCAATTGTTCGAAACGAGATGATTAATTCCATTTGAAGCAGTATTTTAGAAGCTCGTCATCCGATAACATGGTAAACTTTCTTTCAGTTGAATAGAGTAGAGAACAACATTTGTAGGCTTATTCTTGGTCCCATTTCTATCTGGACTTCTACATATGTACATATAGTGGTAAAGGCAACAATATTTGACGTTGAAGTGCGGTTCCAGCATTCTATAGTTACAGAATTAGTACAGACCAATACAAAGCAGGCCTGATGACTAGATCTGCAATTAAATCGCCATTTTCAGGCTAAGTGTCCAGTTTCAGCTGCATATGCGGCACTGAATCTACAACGCTCGATGTACTCTACTGCTAGCACGATTTATGCTCGAGTTTTGAAACATGTATGTATTAACTTTTCAGGATAATCCGCATATACTTTTGCTTCGCCACAGGCACGTAGTGCGTCGAATAAAAAGGTAGAGTATCCCACCTCCAGTTAAAGGCGAAACTTTAACTTATCAATTGCACAAGATCAAAGCTTGACCTTAAACCAATATTCATTGAAATCTACTGCCATCACGAACTGCTGGTATCTATAGAAATTAATCTTCTGAGACTTTATCATGAATCTAACCTTATAAGTAAATTCCTGAATTTTCTTCAAAATTGCAAAGCCAGTGGATATATAAATCTCTTTTATTTTTTACCTTCTCAGTCAATCAGGGAATAGCAAAGACAAAACCTAAAATGTATGGGAACCCCATAGAATAAATAAACAACAAAAATATTAAACATAATAGTACTAACCTCTTCAATATTGCACTCGATACCGCCATGGAAATTATCAATATTAAATTCGTCAATTTGTGTTTGATTGTTCAATGCTTCCATGCATTGTCCTATAAGCGTTGAAGCACAATTATCTGTAAAAACAATGAAATTCATTAATACGTAACAACGGGACTAAGAAGAAATAGTAATAGGTTCTAGGTGGTCTAGGTGGCCTTAGTTCATGTCAAGGTAGGAAGTGATATTGGTCAGTAATCATAGTCTGTGGCACTAGCTTCTGAGTCTGCTCAGTTGCAGAACTGGATCGCAAACTTTGAAGTAAAGTATACTATAGCACTGCGAGACCCTAATGTCAAATGAAAGACAACAGTTTGTAAGCTTCTGCAATGCATTCGAAATAAACCTACTCCTTGACCACATAAGGATAAAGGTAAGGGTTACCACGTTCAAACCAACAAATAACACCGGCTTGAATAAGACCACATCTAGTTGTCCTAGATACATCAACTACTTAACTTTTCCAATCAGATACATACCATCTAAATTTGTGCTAAGTTGTTGTTGTTGTTGCTGTTGTTGCTGCTGCTGTTGCAACTGTTGTTGTTGCTGCTGTAATTGTTGCTGCTGTTGCTGTTGTCCACCCACTAATAGGGATGAATTATCAGCGGTTCCAACACCAGAGTCCAACACTACAGAGTTATACGTATTCAACGAATCCGACGATGGCTCACTATTAGGATACGCAGGTGACATTCCAGTACCGGATGAAGGTGACAAACCCTTAATAACGCAACACACACAAAAGAAAAATAAAATGATATTTGTAATTGAAATTCAAAAACCACTCCACTTGGATGTTTGTTATAACTACTTCTCTTGAATTGTGCAAACAAGTGCAGGACAGTGAGCGATGGAGTGGACATTGATTCTGTTGCATTCCATAGGATTGAGCGACTGCTGAATTAATTGAATAACTTTGTTGCGGTGGTTGATACGGAGGTGGTGGCTGATTGGGTATGGCCGAAGCTGCACTAAACCTACTCCATCCGTATGATCGTTTGGTTTCAAAAAAAAAAAGAGGAACGAAAAACTTTTTGATAAAATCCATTCGTGCTACAAGTGGACAAGTTTTTTTTTTTTCTTTCTTTTTTTTCCAAAAAAAAAAATTCTAAAATCTAATTGCATTTGAACTCAGCATGCCATCAAACCGTATCTCATGCATAAAATAATAACAAAATGCTTAAGATACAAAATTTTGAAACAAAACAAAAATTTAAATTAAAATAAAAAACAATAACTGACCCCTGTAGAAAGTCCTTTTGTAAAGTCAGCTCATCTGCCAAAGATCCAGCCAACTGATCGAGAGCATTCGCTTGAGCTGGCGTTATGCTCGAGTTTGGATAGTCCGCCGGGAAGCCCCAATCTGGTTCCAGACCCACTGCCGGGATGGGACTTAAACGGCCGCACGAACTTGCATTTGACGATGCCCGTTGACGAAAATCGGGTGACAATTGAAATCCTCCAGTGCTGTTAGATTTCAATTTCAGAAGAGCACGAATATTAATTTAAAAGGAAAATAAAAAAAAAATAAAATAAAAATAAAATAAAAGAAAAAAACAATATATAAGCAAATTTAAAAACAAATAAAATGTAATAATATAATTAAAAAAAAACTACTGTGCTCGGTAAATATAGTAAATAAACTTATAAAAGTATATTATATTAAAAAAAAAAAAGCATGCATTTAACTTAAATGAAGTGATTAATGAAAAATTCTTAATAATAAGCCTTGTCATGAAAACGCTTCAAGAGAAAAAGTGCGCTGCTAAATTAACAAAGGTTAGTGATTAAATTTAATTATAGTTGATATGTATATGTAGTTTATATCAATTTAACCCTAAAGCTAGCATTTAAGAAAATGAACATTAATTAAACGCTTTTGATTTTACTGAATGCCCTTAAGTTTAACCCTTCCTTGACTATGGGATATTGGAAACAAACGTCAATACTTAAAAAGCTTTTGTAATTAAATCGATAATTGTGCTTGCACCTTAAAAACAAAAAGATAGTTCGCTGAAATCATAAAAGAAATAGCAGGGAACTCCTAAATGTTATTACCCTACGGATTGAGACTGACTGAAAGAAGAAAGCTGGTAAAGTTGGGAAGATTCTGTGAAGTGCGTATATAGATACATGTAGGTAGATATATCAAAAATGGTGATGGAATGAGGGCAAAGTTTATTCGACAGTCTTTTCTTTTAGTCCCAGAGACCCATTTCACAGTACCGGCCTTGATTTTTCACGAACGATTCAGATTAAAAACTGTGCATATCTCCACGTGAATGCAAGAAAGGATTGATAAAAATGTACATAGCTTCTTATCGTATTAATTAGCAAAAACCAGATGTAATTTCCGGTATGGATAGGAGACCCCAACCAAAAAACTACGATAAGTAGCTCTAGGTTTCCCCATAAGCTAATCCCCAGCATCCTGGCTCTTCCCAGATGTACGAACCGCCAACCTAATAGACCACATTTTGGATGTGTGCGCCTTCAGGGTCCAAATGTTGAGTTGGACCATTTTCGACTATCAAACTAGAAGAAAATTCGATAGGTCCTGAATAGTAAATTCAATACTAAGCACCTAAGCACACCAGGAGGCTACAAAGACTACAGAGAGCGATTGAACAAGACTATACCATCACCGGCCACAACGACCAATGACTCCATTGTCGCATCATTAAGGAGGTAGTCGAAACTACCATAGACTACATGACAAAAAATACCCGACGACTGAAGTATCAGTTCTATGTACGTGCCCAATCTACAAAACATGCGATCTTGCCCCAACTATCGGGGATATTCCTGCTGTATGTCGCATATAAGATCCTGTCCAGCATACCTTGTCTTAAGCCGTTTTGCACCATATTTATCGGCACCTTTGGGTTTCGGACCGGCATGCAGATCGACTAAAGACCAAAGTTTCACGCTAAGACAAATCATTCGGTCTGTTTATCGACTTTAAGGCTGTGTATGACAGAAATCATCAGTTGAAGCTCTCCAAGGCAATTGCCGAACTCGGGATCCCGCCAAAACTGCTCCAGCCACGTTACGCTGGAAAACACGTTTTCTACTTCTGAACTGCCGCAAACATGGAGTTCAGCAAGATTTTTTTTGGTTGGGTTAGGAAACACTCACCTGGAGCAATCAGGCGCAATTGAACGATTGTACTACCAGCAAGCAAAATCCAGTACAACCCATTTTACTGGAATTTATTTCTATTTTAAATTTGTACAGCAACCGAAGTTCCGTTGTCATAGCATCAAACGGCATATTCGTGAAACCAGGATCCTAGGATAAGTGTCGGGCAACGTCATCGAAACTCCAGTGCGGAGGATACCAAAAACCACCCTTTCTAAGACGGTATTTTGCTTTGATAGTACAGCCCATAATGGAGTAAATCAAGTAGAACATCTAGAGCAGAGTCAGGCGTACTCGGGAAAGCTCCTGCAGCCGAAACAGGCCGTTCTTTGAAGTTTCGTGCAGAAGGCAGTGACATACTTACGCGAAAGCCCCCTCCACTAAATAACCGACGCATAAGCTAGAAAAGGTCTTATCATAGCCGTATAAATCCAGAGGACTTTTTCGGTGATAAGCCCCATGTTTTGGCAAAAGTACCCTTACACTGCCAGAAAGCTGAAAGCGCCTTGGATGTCTTCGACTTGACATGTTTTGGCCAAAGAAGTCAAAAGAAGGAACACTCCCAGATATTTCGTTTTATCGGAAATCTGAATAGTGACGCTTTTTAGCACTGGCTGAGTCAGACCGGATTGACCGAAAGCCCATTCCAAGTGCACCATTCATCAATCATGTCTAAGGGTATCTGCACGTTAGCTCAGACAGTCCAACAGAAAGTATGGCAGCATCATACGCGTATGTCTGAACGTAGATGTTTCAACTATTGAGAGTATGCAATAGAGAGTCAACTACCATGAACCATGATGGATACTCTTTCATGCGATTTCTTCAATTTAGTGCTGGAACCTATGGAGCGGAGAGGTGTTGTCAACACGCAAGATACTAAATTTTAAAAGTCAATCCAGCTGCTGAGATACGCAGAACATATCGACATCATCGAGCGTTCCCAGCAAACCATTGTAGAGGTGTTCACGGCAATTGAAAAAAAGGCTAAAGACATTGGTCTGAAGGTTAACGAGGACGACACAATATATATACTGTAGACAAACAGTAAATATTAACTCCACGAATGACGACTTAGTGAAAATCGGGTTTGAAAAACCATAGGGTTCAAAACTCCCAACAGGAAAGACCACAGTGTTCTTCTACAGAACATTGATTCTGCCAGTCCTAGTATACATACATATATCGCCCAGTGTTGGATTGTGAGCAGTAAAACGGAGCTGCTTGAAAAAAAAAATAAAAAAATTCGTCGCTCAAGCCATTAGGTTCGAGAAGACAAGATGTCAAGATGGAAGACCACAATGTCTCAGGTAGACACTCTTCACGGGTCAGGAGCTCGATACATAATTATGAAAGTAAGTGTTACCTCTTAGAAAGTGCGTTTGAGAGGTCCAAACTTTGACCACTAATTCTGGTAATTGGGGCCGTATATCCCGAATAACGCCGGCAATCATGGCTCTAAAAGCCTCAATTGTCGCGTAAACCAAATATTTAATATATTCCCACAAGAAATAATCCACTGGCTTTCCATGATCTTGCTGGCCAATTTACTGGTTCATTTGTGAGATGATGCTATCACCGAACGCCCACGACTGCAATCGTGATGTTTCTGTAACTTTTACCACTTGACCTACAAATAAAACTACAGACGGCTCGCTACCGTAGGGTTCTTCAAGCCCAACAATGAGGGATGTAGCTCCATTCTTAGGGAATCACTTCCCGATATCCGTGGTGAATTGGATGACATCCTTGGTACCCTCGACTTCGATACACCGTACGAAGTATAGGTAATATACCCGGAAAGGGAGGATTGGAATAGAAAAGTCGTCGCTCAACAAAGTGAGATTGCAGTTTACATAGATGGTTACAAGACCAGTGAGGGTACAGGCTCAGGTATATACTTCAGAGACATAAACCTGCACGTGTCTTATATAGTGTGTTCCAAGTAGAGGTTCTTGTTGTGCTCAAAGTTGCGAAATTATTAGAGATGGGATCAATATCTGACAAGAATATCGCCATTTACATTGATAGTCAGGCTGCGCTTAAGGCGTTAGAATCCAACTAACATCATAAAATCTGATAATTCAGGAATTGCCGCACAATGCTCAGGGCATTATGTACGCAGAACCGTCTCAGTCATTTGCCAGTACGAAAGGGCCGACGTACTGGCAAATGATCAGAGCTTCCACAAAGCAATACAGCTGGGAGTATATAACCACCAATATGTGTGGCTAATACGATTATTCTCATTCTTGATAGGATCATCAATATGGCTGACTTAAAATGGTCTAACCTAGGAGCACATAGGGTACCTAAGGCCTTTCATTATTTAAAAAAAAAACTCCGAAAATAATGAAACTAAGCAGGTCGTGGTTAAGAATAGCGGTAGGGATTCTCTCTGGTCATTGCCTTCTGAGGAGCTATGCGATGAGATTAGAATTATCTAACACGGATATACTCAAGGTATTGCTCGGAGTAGACTTAAACACATAAGAAACTACTTCTTTGACAACTTATATAGTATAATGTTTACATGGAAGAGATGGATGAAGTTTAGGTTTGTTACCGTATTGGTTCTCTAGGGATCGCGATGGGTCACGGTGCCTAATATCTTATGAAAAACTCATAACCCTACACTACCTACCAACCTACCTTAGCCAGAAATGCGACTCGCCACTGAAGAAAACTTGACCATAAAATAATACGATCCACTTCCAGTTAAGACGCTCAACTAAAGTACCAGGAAGGAATAACCCTTAAACTGTTTTCTATGCAATTTTCACACAAGAAATTTAATTTTACTGAAAATAGGGAATGTGCAGCCAAGTGACTTAAGATGAAGAAGAAGCAGTAAATTGGTGCGATAATACGACCGCTTGCAGAGTCACTATACAACTGATAGGTGGTCATACCCTGATGACGACAAGTTCTTCCGTAGAAGGATAATTTGCATTCATTCATTCGTTTAAATCAGTTTAAGCTAATTCTTCAAATCCATTGGTGTTACTAAACTGTAGAGTTCGAGGCAAAATTTTTTTTTTACATTAAGGTATTAAGGATTAAGGCATTAAGGATTAAATGGATTTAGATAAAGTGGCGGTATTTAAGTAGCATTCGTCCTAAGAATTTTAAGCAATTTATTCTTCAAGGTTGGGGATCATATGTCTAGGTGACTGCATTTCAAGTTATAAAACACCCATTAGTCTAGAATTCTCATGAAAGTTATAAAACAACCACAACTGTTGGATTCTGATGAATCTACTGTTGCTGACCACGTGTACAAAACCTCAGTGCCAGGACTACTAGCTCCACAAGCAGAAGGGGAGTGAAGATCATCGTGAATCAAAGGACATGTATAGCAGAAATTATCTTTCCAGCGGGTATAATAACATGCCAAAGCTACAAAAACCGAATGTTGGAACGATTTTAAATACTGCTGACACTACTGCTAAAGACCCACAAACGGCGGAATACAATCCTGTCGAGGCGCTTTTTCAGCAACTCCATTTCTATTTACTTAAATATTTCTTTATAACCAAACAAATATTTTACCTTACTCTTAAGGTTTATATAACTTCCAAAAAAGCATTCAGCAAAAGCCAAAACGAAAATAGTATTAAGTAAATGTTATAAATTTCTATATAAATTTAACTATAGCATTATTTAAAATCCTCTCGCTAAAAACCTCTACTTCAAAGCATTAATAAGTTTATCTACTTCAAATATTTAAAAAGAGTAAGATTGAATAAAAAATAAATAAATAAAAAGAACTGCACTCAGCCAATACAATGTACAATAAATTTAATAGTTACCTATGAAGAGGACTCTCCGGAAAATGATCAAGTCCTTCACTAACACTACTACTCGGTGACGGTGTCGCATCATTTAAGCCAGTAACACCGGCATTTCGAAGTGCTTCAACACGCTTTTTGGCACGTCCCCTTCGCTTCTCATACTTTGACGTTTCCATTGATGCTGCTCTTCGACGTACCGATTTGCCTGGCTTTGCATCCGGATTCAGCATCCACCATGATGATTTGCCTGTACCCTCGTTTTGTACTCTCATGAAACGATTGTGCAGTGACAAATTATGTCGGATTGAGTTCTGAAAGTACAAGAAAATCGAAAAAAAAATAAGTACTTTGGTAAATAATGCAAATCAATAGAATTGGTATTGTATGTCTAAGAAGTATCTTTCGAGTGCGAGGTATTTGTGTCGGATGAAGTAGCGCATCTAGCGATTGTTTTAAACACATAAGTTGTGAGTTGAATGTACTTTTGATACATTATTGAATAAAAAAGGAAAAGCGTTTGAGAGTTTTTTAAATCTCTCCGTTCGAGTCGAGGCTTTAAAAATGTATCGTTAGGGACCTGCATGGAGTTTGGTTGGATACCTACTGAAACGTTCATTACTAAACAACTAACATTCAATTTCTGGTCAGTAAATACATTCGTTACTATTGTACGTTCTTATAGGTTAAAGTTAGAAGTTTGGGTAAAGAAGTCTGTCATTTTAGATATTTCAAAAGCAGATGATGGTTCAAATAAAGTACGCCTTATGTATCTGTCAGATGTTGGCTAAGATTTTTGACAGATGTTGGCTAAAGTAATTGGAAATTAATAATGGACCGCTATATCCCGAAGAACGTACGTAAAAAATTACGTAAATTTATACGGCAAATTATTTGCCGCTTTTTTGACGTAATGCAAATTCTGAACAGAATACTATTGCTCTGAGTCTACAGATACTCGATTGGATCAACGAACGGCAACGAACGATCGGAAAACGGCCTAGTCAAAAATTAGGGTTGGGGAGGTTTTTCCCAAGAAGAAATTCCCAAACCCAAAATCCCCGAATTGAAACCCCAATACGCAAAATCCCAAAAGAGAGAATCCCCAGGGCTAAAATCCTCGACCGAATATTCCCAAAAGAAGGACGTTCAAATAGTGAATCATTTGATTAAATCGCGGCCACTCGATAAAGCGACATTAGGCCAATTTGGCTTTATGTCACTTATATCCATAAATAGTGGAATATCTATGGGGAGCATGCTGCCCCCTGCAACCGCCCTGCATTTCATCACTGTTGAATTTGGGGTAGCTGCGAGGTTGGGTGTATGCAAAGTTTCTTTAAATTTTGAGATTTGGCTTTATGTCACTTCATATTATGTCACGGCACCACATGGACTCTAGCGATTTGGGAATTTGGAGATTTTGTTGAGATTTTGGCAAAAAAGTTTGTTTCGTTGGAGATTTTGTTCAGAAATATTTTTTCTCCAGAGATAATAGTTAGTTGGATTTAAATTTTTTGGAGATTTTGTCCAATGGAGATTTTTTTTTTTGGGTATCCGCTTCCCAAAAAATTGCGCATTAGTCGTCTAAGACACTTAGAGCGGATGGACACAAATGCTCCGACCCGTAGAGTCTTCGAATCCCTGACGCAGTAGGAGGCAGATCGGTAAGGACCGGGCTAACTGGAGAGGCTTATTGGTTGAGGTCCAGGTTCACCTCCAACTGTCCTAAGCAAGTTTGACAGCCTGGACTTCTTGTTAAAATAGCATTTTGAAGCGGTACCACACGTTGGAAACAGGAACCGTGTACACCAGAAAAAAATTTTGCTATTTTCCAATTTGGAACTATTTGTGTACTCAATTTGGTAAGGTTATGAGACCTTCATTTCACCATTCGCGCCGAACAACGGTAACAAACTCGAAACTTCTAGGTAATCCAAATATCTTGAGCAATGTATATGAAATCTTCAGAATTAGGTCGTGATGATTATATTCCAATGTTCTTAGGTGACCTATAAAACCACCAGAGAGAGCACTGAACATAACTTCTTTCTTCATCGCCAGATATAATGGTGAGGGATTAAGATGCTCCTGCAGTTGGTCCCGTTTGCCTAAGATACGTGATACCCACGCATGCTGCACGATAGTCTTTCCACCTGTCTCTGCTTTTATTTTGTGAAATTTTCGACATATTTTGATAATGGCGTTTTACGACCACCTACTCGTAGTGAGTTTCAGTCCCCAAGTTTTCCCGAAGACGTGTTGGCACATAAACATTGCCATTGTCGCCTTGTTAGTAACTTTATTATGGTACCATTGTCTTTGGATTTCGGGATAGAACAATGTGGATGTTTTCAAGTGACACTTGTCTTAGATTGTGTTTCCTTTTCCTGGAAAAAGGTACAAGAACAGTTTTACCCTGCATGTAGATGCATATCCATGTACACTGTAACCAGCCTTTGAACTCATGTATATCGCACTCTCACGTGTCCCAATTAATAGAAACATTAGAATTTATTGACAAATTTTCTGATCTTATACAAGTTTTAGCCTGAAAGACTATGCAGGTAGTTGAAAGAGTACTCAGTTTTTAGAGGTCCCCAATTTGAATAGACAGGACATGCTAAGCGCTAAGGTCAATGCCTGCATTTTCTTTGCCCGTTTCTACAGAAATTATTGCAAACAAAGTTCAGAGCTGTCTCCAGTTATTGTTAAAGACTTTATCTGACATCATTCGTCTAAATTATCGCTTCATTGCTGATGGCAATATCTTCTATTGAGGCAACTGAAACTAAAGCTTTAGGATTTTGGGAAGCTATAATTTGGGACTGAAATATAGTCCAGTGTCCCGGAAGAATTTTCGACCAGTCACAGTGGCAGTGCTACCACTAAACCTCTTCGCTTATGCTTTGACCCCTGTAGGAGCTCTTGAGGATTCTCAGTTTTTCAACTTTTTTCTTCTGTGGTAGTTGCTACGTAATATGGTTGGGTATTCATACCCGTGGGCTTATATTATTTATAAACTAAAGCTTTAGGATTTTGGGCAGCTATAATTTGGGACTGAAATATAGTCCAGTGTCCCGGAAGAATTTTCGACAAGTCACAGTCACAGTGGCAGTGCTACCACTAAACCTCTTCGCTTAAGCTTTGACTCCTCTAGGGGCTCTTGGGGATTCTCAGTTTTTCAACTTTTTTCTTCTGTGGTAGTTGCTACGTAATATGGTTGGGTATTCATACCCGTGGGCTTATATTATTTATAAACTAAAGCTTTAGGATTTTGGGCAGCTATAATTTGGGACTGAAATATAGTCCAGTGTCCCGGAAGAATTTTCGACAAGTCACAGTCACAGTGGCAGTGCTACCACTAAACCTCTTCGCTTAAGCTTTGACTCCTGTAGGGGCTCTTGGGGATTCTCAGTCTTTCAACTTTTTTCTTCAGTGGTAGTTGCTACGTAATATGGTTGGGTATTCATACCCGTGGGCTTATATATTTATTCGACATAACCAAAGTCAGTGCATTGTCTGATTTGGTTCCAGTCGATGTTTCCACCTATGTACATAGAACCTACTCTAACCTAAGCACACACTAGTCAGCTCTATAAAAGAATTCCTGGCGACATGTAATGTAGAAACTTCCGCACCTCACACACTAAATTGAGTCTCACCAGACTACATCCATTATTTTCTTTGCTATTAATATTATTCACTGTGGACTGCCACACATTAGTCCCAAAGCCCTTTTCAATCCAAACGAACAAAAAAATAGGTCAAAGTCTATCCAATGACCATACAGAGTCTATAATTGGGCATAAATAAATGAACAGGCAATTCAAGAGCCATTAATTTGCGATTTATTCTCAACGTACAAACTAATCGAATCGAAATAGACCCCATATATAACCCATTCAATTATCCTTGCTCCTTTCATAGCTTGCTCCACAATCAAGACGACTCTGAACGCATCAATTTACACAAATTTATATCACTTGCTCATTTGCTATGTCGGCGAATTTTAGCTTCTCATTGAGCCACCACCCTCCCTGACTGGCGCGCTATCCTTTGTTACTAAATGTCAATACTTGTTATCTTGTTCGCCACCAACAAGGACTATAACGTCGACAGTGACAACGAAGTCGCTTCTTATAAATTCTGCCCCGACACGATTTGATATTCTTTATAAATTCAGCTCATTTCTGGTGGTCGGAGAACGAGCAAACCTTAACACACACCGTGATGAGGTTAGCATCCTCATCGAGAAAAAGTCAATCTAAGACAAAAAAAAAAAAAAAAGTGAAAGAAAATCATTTTTACCTTTAGTACCTTAGTACCCCTTATTGAGAGACATTCCCCTGCTTGGCATCCCAAGGTAGATGGCAATTTTATACTTCATACACGCGTTACAATGCGACGACAACACACCGTCATCGCAGTCGTTAGAGCCGCAACCATCGCCAAGTTGGCGCCATTTATCACCGATACCGATAAAAGGATGTACACGGGTTTCGAAAGGATGAACAAAAAAAAAAATCTGAGTTTCCTTCGTCTTGACTTTTCCTGGCGTCTCTTTGAATAACTCTAACTCGCATCGTAGCATCCCCATTCCCAGCCCACAAATCCACCCCCCGCCCGCCATTGACAGTCTGTAAAACCGGCTAAGAAAACGAAGGCAAAAAAGGAAAAGCGAAAAAAAGAAGAAAATTATTACACATATCCCCGCAGTGATGAAATAAGATGAAGAAGCAGTTCACTTAGATAAGTTATTGTTCGAAGGGGGTGAGCACCCTCGCGCACGCGATGACATCACCCTTCGCACTACTACTACCCTTTCGCATGACATTTTGTCCCGAAACTGCTGCGGTAGGACTCAAATCAATTACTTTATTTTATTTCCCAGGATATGTTTGCCGAGC
Organism: Xylota sylvarum; assembly: GCA_905220385.1. NCBI lineage: Eukaryota > Metazoa > Arthropoda > Insecta > Diptera > Syrphidae > Xylota > Xylota sylvarum. The sequence continues at coordinate 61,147,990 of LR999958.1, read as the reverse complement.
ACAGTCGAGCCCACGCTATGCGTTCGTTCTCCTCCTCGACTAAGGATACGATATTCATATTTAATATGCTGACGGTTTGTATTTTTATGCAGAAGGTCTTGAGGTGGAATCTCGGCGGATTGTGTGTGCCCCGAGGAGGATGTTACAATTTTTCTGAGTAATGGCCAAAGGGGTTTTCTTTTTGCTTTTCTTTTATATAGCAATGCCTGCCACATGCTGTATTATTAACCTAATTAAGGATGGGAATGTATTATCCCATCCATTAGCCCGGTGACATACATACATCGTCTCGTATCCGAATTGCACAGCAATCTGCTGGGGCTTATTAAATTTCATAAGCACCGGCAAATGGCTATTGTCTTGAAAATAAATTCATGCATGACCAAGTTGTCCGTAATGCATTAATTCCACGCCCATGACTTTTACGTAGTAGGAGTTGAGAATGAGATATCTATCTATCAATTGGGCGCCGGATCCTGTCCACCTAATCACATCAAATTAGTGTAACGCTTTTCCTCAATGCATACCGACTATGGTATTTACGTAGTGCCTCCTCGCTCCTTTGAAGAAGGAAGAAGATTTTATCACCACGGTGATGGTATAATTGGCTCTGATTGCGCCTGACCGTCTTGTAGAGTTTACGTATGTGTAGGCATTAATGCAAAATAAATTGCTATGCACCCTCGAAGGTGTCTTCACTTGAAGGATATTTAAATTTAAGTGAGCTCTGATCGGATTCATAGATTTTGCATTAGTTTTAATTTGTTCCTGGAAATTTGTTCAACGAAAACTTTTGGCACGTGGTAGCATTACGTGGGTGAATAGGTAGGATTACGGTCTTACGGATTGTTGACTCAATTTAATTAACACTGCTCTTAGCAGGCTAAAGAGAATAGTGGGTTAAACTTGTGCCTAGAATGCGTAACAGATGAAATTTAACAATAAGTGTTTCTATTTTTGTTTACATGATATTTGTTTACGAAGGTTGAAAAACATCATTACGGGATAAGATACTTTTGGATAGTTTCTTCCAAATATAATAGATATGAATAGTCAAGTTAAAGTCTGCAAGGAAGAGGCAAGTTTCAAAACTCTCCAATTTTCAAATAAGCACACAGTGAAAACAGACAAATTTTTCCACGTCCGCAGATGATACGATGATACTTAGTTACAAGCTACATAAAAAATTCCCTTAACGTCTCTTTCTGAAGTTCATTGTGGATCCTTTTGCCACACATTAGTGAGTGATCCCTTTACTTGTCTTGAGATCTTCTGTTGATCATGCCACTTCAATACAAGATCGTTACAAATTTAACCAATAGAAAAACGGACAGAGCTTGTAGCTAGCTTAAGGGCCTTAAAGGGATTAGCCCTCTTGTAACTTCTGGACTTTCTGATGCATTGATGCATTTGAGAACATTTCTCATACTCCCACACCGGACGCGAAATTTCTTCCACCTGGCATACCTACTCGGATAATGGGGGATGTATCCTTAAGATTCAAACTTTAATGAAGGAATTTCATCAGTAACTTCCTATGCTACGCAGGTTTCTTTCTTTCACTTGCTGTGTAGGATGTGATAGTCATTCCCAAATCGTCTGGCAGTGAATCCAAGTACTGCCATGACCTTAAAGAACTACGTTCAGACCTTCGGTCGAGCAAGGCCTTATGGCACCGTAGTGTTATAGTATATAGCCACCATTCTCTTTATGTTATAGTTCTTGCTCAAAGCGGACCACCGAATTTCTGACCCGTAAGTAGGGCATATTAACGAGGTAGACATTCATAGATCTCCAAACCAAAAGTTGCCAAAGGTTTCACTACAGGCGTAGAAGCCCTGCACTCTTTGCCTTATGTTTAGCTAGCGCCGGAGGATAGGTATTTTAGTATTTAAGGATCATTTAAACGCATGGCCCAAATGCTTACATTACCTAAAATTCCTTCCATGATCCATTTTATATGCAACCTACTAGAGTAAGAGTGTACCTAGTGATAGAACAGACATTTAGGACAGTCTTGAGTGCTATTACTGATTTTAAAAAAAAACATTACATGATCCCATGCCCATTTTAAGAGCACAATTGCAGAATCGTTTTATTATTTCCGTCTTTAACATGTTAGCCCCAGAGCCTACTTGCTGGCCGAATTACGTTCTAGAACAATTTTCCTGATATAAGAAAAACAATCACCCTTATTCCGTGTGGCGTTTTATTAAAACGCCGTAAAATGTCGATTGTCATTCTTTAAGGCGTTTCATTTTTTAAGAGTAGATCATATGTGGAATGTATACCTACTTACCGACGAAGGCGTTTTGTGGCGTTTAATTCCTGGAATAACTCTTAAAAAATGAAACCCCTTAAGTAAAACGCCACCGGAATAAGGGTGAATACTGTCAGTGATTATCGCCTCAGCATCTCATAACCACAAGAAACCATACGAGTCCCGAAAGGATACACCATTCAAGTGTTCCTCTATAGTCTTCTACTACAACTGACGGACAATAGAGTCAAGTTCAGAACGTAATCCCGTAGTAAAAATCAGTATTGACGTTGCGAATTGTCAAAGATCGCATCGTCTCTTACGTGACTAAGCGTTCACCTATGCTGCAGAGAAGCCTAAACGTATCGTTGTAGCGTTTAGACGGATAGTTGTAAATCTATCAAACTGTCGAAAGTATTCAACCAGACCGCCACCTGGTTAAAAGGCCTGTATTCTAAGACAAATTGTATCCCTGGGGAATTTCTACCCAAGAAATTCTATTACCAATATTCCTTTTGAATTAGAGCCTACGATCCACCGCACAATGTCAACTACGCTTTGAATTTCGAACAGATGAGAACGATTCAAATTTATCTATCACCTTCCTGCCGACTGACTACATCTGCTAAGTGTGATCCATTTGCGCCAGTTTACACACCTCATTACCAAAACCGCTTGAAAAACTAGATTAATGTTTGCTTTGTCCAAATATGAAGTTACCCGCTTACAAAAAAGAAAAAAAAGAAAAAAAGAACAAAATTTCCATCGAAAACCCCCCCAACAGAACCACTTCACACGCTCATTCTGTCAAAATGCAAATTTCGTTTGCTTGTGAACTTCACACATTCGAATGAAGTGCGAAAAGAAAACGACAACTAAAAGCGTATAACCAACATTCAATTCCAAAGACCTTGAACTAAAGCGTCTAAAAAAGAAAAAAAAAAAAAAACTGCTTCCACTTAACAATGGCTTTAAGAGAGAACCCATACACATTAGCATTATCTTGAAGGTCATGACTAAGTTGACTGTATTTAGCATACACTATCCAGTCTTACCTCCCGGTGTGTATCTGTGTGCCACCATTTTACATATACTTGTGGCCCGGCTCATAATTTTTACTAATGATGAATTGCAAATATCAAATAACTCGTTCGATGATTATTAATTGGAGGTGCGATATTTATTTATTTTTCTATTCCATTTTGACATATCGGCAGGGGTGTGATGTTCAGGAAATAATCTACGCAAATGGTTATGTACTGATTACTTTACGTTTACGGTGTACCTATCTACACACCTATTAACGCATTTATGCCTGTCAAACCGTTAGAGAAACGCAAAATTTTCTTGCTATAGTTTGACATTTCGATTAACACATTTATATTGATGGTATTTGCATAAGTATCGCGCGATTTGAGCTTTACTTTTTTTGTTTGTATCTAGATATGTAGATACACATATTTGAATTAATTGTTTGATATTTAGAATAGAAATGGTAGAGTTTAAATTGGAAAATTCTACAGAGATGGTAAGGCTAATAACGATGGAATTTGTACTTATATTTGACAGGATTGATTGTTCTCTGGAAGAACTAGATTTTACTCGTTTTTCCATAGATACTTTGGTGTATAAATGCGGCACATGCCGCTTTAGCAACATATGACCTGTACACAAGGGTAAATGCGCTGTCAATAAAGGGTGTTCCATTGGAAACGTAGAGTACTTGAACATTTTTTTTTTGTTTGCATACTTGAATTATGACATTTGCATTCTGTTGTTGTAACGTGTCATTAGCTGCGTTTTCGAAAAGCCTATATGGGCGTGGACGAAAAAAACAACATCTGGGCTTAGAAACGTCATCGCAGAAACTTGACAGTACTCCGTATGGACTGACATTCCAACTATTCAGCTGTAATGTAAGTAAACAAAATAAAAATTATTGACACAAGTCGCAATAAATATAAAGCAGTAGCCCACATTATTCTGAGTAATAACTGCAACAAATAATAGGAAAAATTAGTAAAACAATTGTGTATCTACGATTTTTTGTAACAAACAATTGCTGCATGTCATCTACTTACGTCAGTTTTGACGTTTTCATACAAATTATCGATAACACAAGGAGAATTGAAATATAGTATTGTGAACAAAGCCAGTGAACAATATTTCGATGACATTTCGCAAAGTTTGTGCAATTTTTGGTCGACGAGATACATCAAATCAGAAGAGAATTTCTAAATTGATTGAGGCATTGGAATAAAATGCACCCCAAGAAACGTCTGTCCATTTACGTTCATTTCAATGAATAGATTTCCAATAAAATGATTCTCAGCTTTGGCTAGAAATTGATGCGTAAAATCATTGCGGTTTGTTTAAGCGTGGAATAGTTGTTGGAAGGGACTGAGAGCTGTCCATATTTTATAGTTCTTATAGGAAACTTTCTTTAAGGAATATCGTGCTTTTAACTTCGATTTCTTGCTCTGTGATCTGTGATTTCATGAGAGATAAATTTTACAACATCAGACTACAATATTAATCGAGGATACACTTTATTGCCTTTTGAACAAAATCGTATTCGTCGATTTAATTGCCAATTTACAAAGAAGGACATCTTCAACGAATTAGGCATAAAGTACAGCTGATATGACAATAGGTAAGGGCTTTTGACTAATAGACTTCACGATTGCTTAGCAGTATCCAGGCCCAATTATAAAGTAGCCTGGTTTTCTCCAGGTAGTCGAACATTCAACCAAAATACAAAATTCAACCGTTGTACAAAAAAAAAAAAAAAAGGTAGTTGAAGGTAGTCTTTATATACGAGGCCGAGCAAACCTCTTAAGTTTGTTCCAAGGATCATATACCTATTATCTAGAATTGTCTTAAAATTATCAAGGTATGTATGTAAGCCAGTAGACGGAAACCGCAAGACTGTGTTTTGTCCTCAATTCTTTAGAAGCCTACCTACCTATTATTTATGAGGAAGTAGAGCACAGAGACCTGTATACTCTAAAAGGACTTACTCGAAATCATTTTTTTAAACTTTTTAATTGAGGTTATAAGTGTCCTATTTACAAACAACACCCATGAGCTGGAAATTTAGAATTCTGGTATGATGGATGATATTCTACAGTCGATTCTACCCTACGAGTCAAAATAAATTGGTGATGACCTAATGTACCTATTAATCTCTTTGCAACTCTAAGCGACCAAATAAAAGGGTTCGTAATACAGTCAACAAAATTTCTGATAAATCAAAGGAACTGATACTGCTCGGAGAGCATCCAATCAATATCTTACAGAGCTTAATATCTAGGACAACTGAATGAAAAAAGGTACATATATAAAACAAAGAAAGAAAATACAGAAGAATATTAGATAAAGAATCATTCTGTGTCTTTACACACTAATTAGGATGCCCGTACTGGCATACTACAGGATAATGCCCAGAATACAAAGAATATGTGCAATCAGAACCATGTAAACAACGGGGTTAGAGATTATTCTAGAGATAGAGTTAATCTAAAGACTGCATGTCCAATTTCACATGACATCGCGTGGCATCGCAGATTCTACATGCATACATATGTATATTTGTTCGTTTAGACATGGATATGGTTGTTGCAGAGACTATATGGCATCCACCTCGATTCATATTGATGGATCCAAGATAGGCGCAAGGATATTTTATGAAAAGTACAATCTGTAGGACAGAAATCAAACTCTAAAGCAAGGAGACTCTTTCCATATGGCAAACCGTTCACCTAATTCAATGTACACAAGGCATCTTCACTCCATAGGTGACTACGGTGATCAGAAAAATGGCACTACTAAGCCAGATGATGAAGTCATTTTACGATTCACACATGCATGTGTAATCTCAGTCTCAGTATAAAAGTTGGTGTCCACCAAGGTTCGGCACTAAGTCCATTACTCTTCAAACTCATTGCAAACAATAGTTTTGTAGTGCTTCTCCTTGCTAGGAATCTACATGGGGTCCATCAACATATGTATGTATGTACATAATCATTGTAATTCAATATTCACTGCAATTTCAGTGGCGATACTTTTACATAAATACGTCAAGGTTGCAATCAGCAACGAGCGTCTGCACAGACATGGAACAATTTCCTTAAACTACCCTCAATTATCCTTAAAGTCCCCTAATCGTTTTTTTTTTGCACTTAATTTGTTAGTTAAATTTATTAACAAATGTATCAAGAAAATATATAAAAGTATATTTACATACATACGTACAGATACAAAAGTATCTTTCCTATGACAATCATCCTCATCGTCTGGCAAAATCCACAAATCAATTCGTGCAATACGTTTAAAATTCAAATTAATTCATTCGTTTGAACATTTAACAGTCGATTAGTCCTTTGTGATTGGCGAATGATAAAAAGAAACTTTTCTCATTTTCAGTTAAATAGTTTTCATGAAAGTAGATACCTTCCGTATATTTTATTTTATGCAGTCGCGACGTTAGAATTATTAAAAAAGTTTTATCTAACAATAAATAACTTGATCGTAAAATAAAAGTGATTCTTTAATTTTGAGAAAATCGTTTACAATGTTTTTTATTATTATTTTGTCTTATTTATTGTACTCAAGTCTAGAATTGTATGAAGAGGATGAAATGAACAAGTGAAGTCGGTTCTTTTTTTTAAAGAAAGGAGACTTTTAAAATTATATATTGTACGAACATATGTGCATAACATAGGAGATAAGAGTTTTACTAAATGCATAACGGGTGTACAATATTTTAGTGAAAGAACTATTTCGGGGATGTATTACACACGGTCTAAAATACACGTCAAAAGGCCATCGTCCAATTGTGAATCTCAGGCTTTTTCTAAGTCCCAAAGGACTGTGGTTGGCTTGATAAATTGATACTATAGACCAAGCCATTCATTTGGAATTTACAGTACACAAAATTATTTAGCCTTATTAAGGGTCCAAACAGCAGCTTGTAACTCTCACCTGGGTTCTAGGACTAACATTGAGGGCATAGAACGAACTGACGAGTTAGGTAGGAGAGGGTCACTAGCGAAAGTGTTAAGTTGTGTTTGTAGGATTACAATTCAAAGTTGGCCATCCTCGGGTGGAATATGCTTAGCAACTGCGTCTTATCAAGAAAGACATCGCACAGCTACAGCAAACCACAGCCCAGGTAATTGGCTAGGTATCTCTAACAACAACAAACAAGAACGCATAGTTAACAAGGTAACTCTTTAACGCTTAAGTACTCAGTCTTGAGTAGCTTTCAATTGTCTACGTCTAATTTTAGGGAGAAAAAAGTCATGGAAATGGAAATGGATGGCTCCATAAGCCTTTGGTTTTTAAAAATAAGACTCTGTTAATAGTTGTGCTTCTTTTGAGTGCTGGTACAGGGCAGTCACACTATAGGACTCGAAGGAATTCCGTATTTTATAATTGGCAATCGAGCGATGCCATAAGGATGGCAACGGAAGCTTGAATTTCCAATAACCGCTGACGTTTGACAGCGGTCTGTTCTGGGACCGCTTCTATGGAATATTATTAATGATAGTGCATGCTCGATGGAGTACAAATAATAGGTAACCCTCGTGAAGGAACAACGGCAATAGTAGAAAAACGAAACACAGTACAGGAGGCTCCAAACACGACTGATCCGAATAATAAGCTTGATGGCAGGGTATCCAATAGATGGAGCTGCTATTAGTCGGTAGAAGTTCGACATGCTCAACTTCTCTGACCGGTCTTTCAGTATCTTTTAAAGGACTTTCACAATTTAATCGAAAAAAAATATTGACACGAAAATAAATCGAGTTTAGACTACCAGAGAGCTAGAGAAAGTGCAACCAACGTACATATGCAACGACAGACATTTAAAATCGGAAAACTGACGGTATGTACAATAGTTTCATGGGGTAAATGTCTGAGTCTTAGATTTAGTAAGTAGAAACCTTACACTACTGTGTAAGTTGGAGTATAGTACCCTAGAAAATTACACTAAAAATAAAAGAAAAACAGACCGGATTTCAAACGTAATATACCTCAGAAAATGCAATAAAGCCATCATTATCGCTTATTTGAACTGTCACATGTTCAGTGGTTCAACTTAACTATTGTGTACCAACTTCTATATCACAATTTTGTATAGCTTCTAAATTAATTTCAAATTTAAAAAATATTTTATGTTGCATTTTCTTTCAGTAATAAATTAAGATGACAGGTTGTGATAGCTTTTTAGGAAATTTCATGTATGACTGTCAAATTCACTAAAACCACGTGTTCATCAATTCTGTCAAAAGCCTCGCTGTCAGTTCACTTGGTTCCCTCTAACGATGTAAACGTCATCAATTTATGAGCACTCTTCGCCTCATTTTAACAACCATTTCGAATGACACTGTAATTTTGGTTGTCGTGGCTGTTGGCTTTCCCTTTTAAATAATTTTTTTTTTTATTTCTCCCCCTAAACCGAATGTTAAGTCATCACTTTTGGCATCTCTTAAAAATTTTACTACCAAAGAGGTTTGACTTGATTTTACAGTTCCTTTCGGATCTTGAAGTCATAAAAAAAGACATCAGAAAAAAAAAAAAAAACTAGGTGCCAGACTTTATAGTTCAATCAATTTGTGGTAAATTTAAAGGGTTTCGTATTTTGTTGGGATTTACGGGTTAACGGTATTATTTTATTGATTAAATGTTTATAACGGCAAAGCGAAACTATAAAATTTGACATTTGATAGGTTATTTGTTCAGATACGGCATTTAGGCTAATTGAAGGTGGCGCTAACATTTCCGTTTGATGTGATTTTTTTTTTTATGCAAACAAATTTCAAAATAATTAAGTGTTAATAAATTACCTCAGCTTTGTTCTGGATTGGATGAAGAAATAAAAAAAAAAAACAAACAGAAGCGAATTTCGCACATTGATTTCAAAATTCACGCTTTAATTGCTGAAGATATACGATTCATGATGGCGCCATAATCAGCTGATAGCTTTCTATGATATTTACACTCTAATGGATTCACTAGCGTTGATAATATGATAAGTCAATTTGTATATTCAAAACATTCATTGGTAGCACTATAGCTTCCTTGAACTACCACCTCTACTGGCTGTATAAAAGCCTGATGACGAAGCTTGAAGAAGCGATATCCGACAATAATGGAAATATTCTGGCTTAGTCAAATTTAAATGGAGTCCCTCAAGGTTCTTTCCTAACTCCTGTACTATTCATTGCATCCATACATAATCAAGCTAACTGAAATAAAACCAAAATAAAATGCAAATTAATGCCGAAGTGTGCAGAGTAGAACTGCAAAGATGGAGACTTAGCCTTGCATACGCAAAAGTCAAAATATCTGGATGTTAGGGTGGACCGAACATTATCAAAAAAATAAACATGTAACGAAAGACGCGAAACAATATTTTTTTTAAAGACTTATGCTACGTTAAGTTCGCCTGTCCTCAAGTTACTTTATTATAGTCCGGGATAGGCTAAGCCTGTAAACAAATGTAACGGAAGCAGACAGTCCGCTGAACACGTCTTCACGATCTATTCCCTCAAAATGGCTGTCAGCTTTTAGCTATATTACACTATGTACCTTATGTCAGAGATGTCAAAAATATGTCTTAAGAAAAAGAATGCTGTAAGGTAAATGCAAATGTTTTTCTGGGTGGTCATGCTGAACTGGTAATGCAATGGGCTATTGAATAGAAGGCTGTGTGTTGAAATCCTAGCTATGTATGTATATCCATTCAATTTGTATTAATAACTTGACAGCCCCGTACAGCGTAAATCTAACGTATGTCCGAATGAAATACACCGAATTAAAAGCCTTTATGATCGAATAAAAAACCATGAATTAAGAGCCGAATGCAAGAGCCCCCTTCAGTATGGACCTAATTCTAAAACCAAATAACATCTTACCTTCAAACCAGTACATCACAAAAGTGTTTACTATCTTCTCTCCTAATATCCGAATTACACCATAAAGGATTGTATACTCTATACGTAAGTTAAAATCAACAGTTCGCGCTGTGTCTTGAATTATAAGAGCAGTCAATACCCCTTCAACGCAAGCAAGTTAATTTCAAAACAAAATGAAAACGACCCACTAGCCCCACTGCTACACAAATTCAAAGTTTAAGCCCACCATTTCCACATATTTGGGTTTACAGGCCCGAGTAGACCTTAGCTTCTATCTTGACAATTTAAATCAGAGATGTTTGTCAGCCTGTCGGAGGCTCGAGGGGCTAGACATTTTTGGAATCTGGTTCGAACATCCACCTAAGCGGGCTAGGAAATTAGCTACTGATCCACGAGGCTCATGTAGGCGTCGTGGGTCAAGTGGCTAGTGATAGAGTCTTGTAATTCAATCCGCCAGTAAGAGTAAAGACTAGAAAAGCTGATGTAACCAAATTCAGGAGTAATTTGAAGCCTTCAGAGAATAGGAAGTTACTGATGGATTTCGTTCATTTAGGTATCAACATGTAGGACATAGTCCCCACTACGCGACTGGGTAACCTGGTGGTATTGGTGCTTTGATTGGGGTGAAGGTGACGTACGAATTGGTGGAGTATATTGCATGAGGACAGTCAATTTTAGTGAAAAAGTGGCAACGCATTGAAGTATGGTAACAGTGGTCACAAACCAGCTTCTCGCATTCTCGTTTGCTTGCCGCTGGTTCACGCTAGTTAAAAATAAAGCCGACAACGAATGAGTGCGTCCATAGTGAACCCACTTCCTGCTTTAAATAGCTTTTAACGGAATTAATTTTCAATTCTTGTTGACACCGGTAACCAGGTTTCAAGCGCTTTCTTTCAGTTTTTAACAAAGTAGTGCCAGGCGTGAGTACTTTGAGACCTCTACTGAACAAAAAAACTGGCGGTACAGGCGCGACGTACCGCTCTGAGTACCGGCGTGAATCTCACCGGAAAGCTGGTAAGTGAGAAAGCGGGAAGTTGGTTCACTCTGGCCGTATCCTTACAAAAGATGGTTTGCCCAAGTGGAAGATGAAGAAACCGATGCAGAGAATTAAGAAACCCAGGAAAAATTAAACTAATTGAACCAGCAACAACAGACAGAGGGAATGCACCAATGAACTATGTACATTTTCATTCAAAATTCCACTTACATTCATTGTCTTTCATTCACTGGTATTTCATTTAATTTTATGACCATACACTTCCGAATCGATCATCATTTACCAGTTTGACAAGTTTCGATACTCATAAAGAATCACTTAAACTCTAGGTCATCCACACACTTGGACTTTGCAGCAAGTGAATTCTTGTTTTATGGCTCCGTTTCATAATCTTAATTTTACGACCAATCTCGTGCTTTCAATTGGAAAAGGACAACTTCAGCACGACAACCAACCAATAAAATGCCGAATCATAGTTCTCTAGTATGTAATTGAATTCAAAGATACAAAAAAAATATAACTTCCTATTCGTCCAATCGATTTGACATCCAACCACACTTTTTCATGTGCCATGCCCTTGCTAAACACCATACTTCAACTAATTGAGGCAATCATTATTTTTCGCTGCAAAAGATTTGTATCTAAAAACGCAAATCATAAATTTTAACCTCGAAATGGACTAACGACGCTGAAAGGAGTTCAAATTTTAATCACTTTAGTCATTTTGACAACTGCAGTTAATGACATCCTTCGCATATCACATTGGTATCTAAATATGAAAAAAAAAACAAAATCCTGATATCTATTTATACGTGTGTATGCATATGTTGCACATACTGAAATACAGCGACACAGATTAAGTGTTTGTGTGTATTTCTGTCCCCATCTGCTTTAGTTCACACGGTTCGCAGAAGAATCGCATTCGAAAAGTTTCACTGTTGTCCTTTGTGATTTTTTTTTTCTCTCTTTGATACCAATCGCGTGGAAGACTTGCCACATGATTTCCACTTAAGGTTCAAAGAGGGGAGACAAACAAAATGTAGCTTTTCTTGGACTATGGTGATGTACGTAAACAGGTTGGGGATTGTATCTTCAAACACTTTTTTTGAAATATGGATACTGAAATGAATTTTGGAAAATAAACAAAAGTCAGACTAAACATCCTGTTGTTAAATTTCTTTCTGCTAATTTTCAGCGATGACGGATAAATTAAGGAGTTTAGACGGGATTAGTTTATAGAAAGGAACAACATACATATAAATAACTTAAAAACCAAATAAGCCTTTGGGTTATAGTATATTACCTCTTACAGTCTTAGATGCTTGGATGCAATGGAAACTGATTTTGTACACATAACATTTCTGAAATATGATGGGAAAGGATATCCACTCAGGAGAGACCAACATAATTTTTAAACAAAACACAAGTATTCTTGAGTTATGATATTTTCAGTTCTTCAGATAATAACTCGAACTGCCGCTAGGATGACAGGAAAGTTGATGTAACGAAATTAGGGAGGACTTTGAAACCTTCGTTAATTCAGATACCAACGTGTAGGACTTATCCCCCGCTAGTCGACTCGGTAGGAGATCTGTTGCGTTCAAACTGTCATTGAAGAAATCGTTAACCGATACAGTGGGTCAAGAAAAACTTTTAATGGTCAGTTGATCTGAATTGTCACGGATGCAGTACTCCTGCATACATCAGCGACTCGGTTTGTCCCTTTCTAAAAAGCAAATCAATTGTCAACATTTTTGAACAACTCAAGCCTTATAACTATGTATGTACATATGTACGTTCGTTGACCAGTTTAATACCAGATAATAAAGCTTGCTTCTTGCAGTGTAAAAGGTCACGTCATCCTGCTCGAACCATATGTCTTCAAAGTTAATATCTATCTGTTAAAGGCATACGAATTCGGTCATCACGCTGCGGTCCGAAAATGCAAAGCCCAATCACTCTACAACTCGAAGACCACATAAAACAGTGTCGAGGATGCATCAGACTAACATAAATCATTCAAAGATACTCTGTACCCTAAAACTCAATACAGGAACCATATTGTAAAAAACTGACCTCAAGTTCTCAACTGGTTTGACCTCCTATGTCAACTAAATACATATTTTTAATATGCAGTGGGAGTCTCGAACTAATTGGCAAAATGTACCCAAGTACGATCCTTTTAATTCATAAAATTTAATAGGAGTCTGTTCCATTCAGTCCATTTTCCGAACGCAACACCTCTCAATTTGACATTCGGATCTGGATATCTGTTGGCCATCTGTTGGTTTCTATTTGAATTATATGTTATTTTGACACTGACAGCTCTTATGCGCTCAAAAAATTGACAGAAATTATTTATTTATATTTTCGCGGTACAAAATAAATCGATTTACTCTTGAACAACGTTGGGAAATATTGCAAAAGTTACTTCCAAAGTGGATGCTGTGTTGCCGAAACAGTCCGAATTTTAAAAAGAAATTTTGGTCGAAATAATGCACCAAATGCAGCTGGTGTACGCAAATTTGTAATGAAAGTTCGTGAGACTGGTTTGCTGATTGATAACTGAATATATTCCCGTGTTCGACCTGTGTACGGAGAATATTGCAGCTACAACAATTTTGCTTCCAAGAAGACAATGGAAGAAACGTTACAGTCAATGGAGAGCGCTACCGAGCCATGATGACCGAATTTTTATGGCTAGAAATTGAGCATTTAGAATATTACGAAGACGTCCAACAATCGATTTATTGCACACTAAGTTCAATAGTCGTGTAAACAAACGTTTTCACGGAACTGCGATTTAACGCCGTTCGACTTTTTTTTTGCTGTCATTAAGGAGATGATTATAGCACTCAAGAACAATATTGGTCAAGCTATTCATGGAATAGGGGCCGATACCATCGAAAATATATTGAAAAATTGGGTTCACAGGATGAACTACTGCCAAGCAACCAGAGGCAGTCATTTGAATGAAATAATATTTCATAATCAATTGGAAGGACTCTTTTCAATAAAGCCACAATCGGCGAAAAGTTTTTTTTTTATAGCCTTTTTAAAAAGAAACCAACACCCTTTATATACATAGCTACATAAGTAGCTAATAATCATGATACCGGCACTTTCTGAGACAAACCTCTCATATGGAAATATTTTTCACTGTCAAACCTTGTCAGTGTTTTCCAGGCGGAGCTTCTTGTGTACTTGCCGCATTCTAAAACACCCATCGATAATTTCGCTTTGAATGGGCTACTACGTCTTCTAAACTAGTTCTAGAGCCACTTTCACCTGTGTCCCAGGACACTGCAATCTGAGGATCACTAACAAGCTGAAGTCAGTCGAGCTGCAGCCTTTAACGCTTCTTAAGCGTAAAGAGCCAATATTTTTTAGGAATTGCCAAAGAAAACATCCACGCTCACTTTTCACCAGTGGCCAATGTAGCGTCGGGTGGGATAAGCTTCCTATATGTATATCTTCGTCATATCAAGAAAGACATATACACCAGTAATGTATAACATCACAGGCTATTTTCCATCAAAGGACAACCTAGTTAAGCTAGGTATTCGGTATTTACTCTGTTCCTTTCTTTTTGTTTTGGCAAAACGATTATAGAAATAACCTTCGAAAACTGCGGCACAGATAACTTGGTCTACCTAACTACCTACAGCATTCTTAAAGAATAGGGCCACTATTGGGAAAAAAGGATTGTTCAGTCCGTGGCCCATACAGCACTGGCCTTGGCGTGTATACATCGTACAACATGAATTATAAGTGTCGGTCTCAGAAGAATAGTTACAGATTAATATTGTTTGTTTAATATTTTGATTAATATTCCATTGCCTAGAATTCCGATAAACCATTTTCCATCGAAAAAGCTTGTTTAGACTGTTCTGCATTCTAGAAGACCATAAAAAGAAAAAAATGTAGGTAATGCACTATACAAAATAATTAACGCAACTGCAAACCTAACAACCTTGAAAGTAACAAATTAATAGGAATACCAATGCCACATGCATAGTAGAATGAAAAGTACAGCGCCTCGTTCTGACGGCGAACAAAAAATATCAGCCCAAATTGTAAATTAAAATCAAAAAAAAGTAGTCCCCAAAGCTACTGTCACAGTGACAGAGCAACAAGATATAATCTTCTACCAAATATCCACAGACTAAAGAAAATATCAAGAAAAGAAAAAAATACGCCCTGTTATTTTCAGTCACAGGTAAAATAAAATCAGAAGTGCATCGCATTTATTTCTGCGCACCAACAAGAAATAATGCCCTGTTATTGGTTGTTTCTTATAACAGGTGACAGTACCTGTTACTTTTTATATATGGTAACAGGTGACACGTACCTGTTATCGAAATATCTACGTCTTGGTTTGTGTATGCATCGATGTTCTCAGACTCACAGCAATACTTTCATTCCCTACAGTGATTGAAAGAACTAGTCAAACGGAAACACAACAATCTAAAAACTGATAGAAATCAAAACAGATGACACGTCATGTCATAGTAAACTGGCACAAACTTCATTAGAAAACGTAAATAAATGGATTTCGAAATACTAATTCTGTGTACATACATATGTATATATCATTCAAAGAAAACCTTCCAGACTCGATTAATAGATAGAAAGGTACTCGGACTTTTAATTTAAAAAAAAAAATTTATCGTCCATTGACTTAAGGCTTTCGACTGATCGATTATAAATAATTAAAAACCATTAACAATATTTTTTTTTCTCCTATCGACAAACTGAATAGCGAATCTTTTTTTTTTTTTGTATTTCTGTTTTATTTATGAACCTAGTCCCATAATTCAGAACATTCCCCGCCCTTATCAACGAATTGATAATTATAGAACAAAAAAAATTCTGAGAAATTGGGAAATTGCAAGCTTAGTGGTGTGATACAGTTAATATTTTAATAATATGCAATAAAGTCGGTTATATCTGGTGTAGTAGTAGTAGTACGCATCAACTTTGCTGATGGAAAAGTTTTATTTTTACCTACATACATACATATATACGGATATTCTGTTTAGATTGACCTGATTTACACAGAAACGTCAATTCAGGCATTATTTGCTGTTAGAGCCGATAAGGGGGCTGTTTACAATCAGCATGGGTGAGATAATTAGGTTGTGTTAGCCTCTAATATAAATGGTGCTGAGAGATAAGGAATTAGTTCCCTGTATACTTTTACATGAATATTGCGCTTCGGAGTTCGTGTAGAAGGGCCCGTCCGGGTTTGAATAATTTTTGAATTAGAAATTGTTGTTACATTCTAGTACTAGATTATGAGCTATGATTTGAATGGCAAATATTGGTGGCTACTTATACGAATTACATATGAATGAAAATTATAATTAATGTGTATTGACCTTAATGTTTATAAATGAACTTTATCTGTCAAATATTTTTTTTTTACATTTTGCATCTGTCAAGCAAACTATTCATTTGGCTATGCGATACAAACGTCAAAAACGTGTGACTATTGTGAATATTAATATTCAAAACAAGTGATGAACTGCGCACAAAGCGCGATTTCCGCAATAAATACCGTTGTCGGTGTTTACGTTGCAAACTTGGAACGAATGATGCGCATAATGTCATTCCTCGGTAGTTCCGGGGCAAATGTATGTATGTTAATGGGACTTAAACGTCTCTGTCCAGAAGCTACCAACAGCGTAATCAGTATACCCTGACTGTTTTAAGCCTCAACGAAAGAGATGTCGGTTTTGAATAAAAACCTAAAAAATGAGAAAGTTCAGAATGTCGTAAAAAGCTAGTGCATAGCATTACTGAACGTTCGGTGTTCGATTCCCAGACAACATCTGAAAGTTTTTTCACGGTCCTACCTCTTGCGAGCATCTGACAAACACCCGAGAGTATAACTGCCATAAATTGTCAGACAGTGTATTAAACAGTAAGCCCCTTCCATTTGTTTGAAGAACATAATGGGGGCATCAAACGAATGGTTGTGAAAAGCTAGCTCTCTTACAGACCCGACGCACCAAATATTTTTATTTATTTTTCCTGCAACTTCTTTTAAAACGGCAATACCCCAATTGCCAGTGCTATAGAGAACTGTTGCAGAGCCTGAAGCATTTGTGGTTGCAGGAGAACTAACCTACAGCTACAACATCCGATGCCCATAGCCTCATCGAGTATTCGGAGAGTATATTCCCCGGTGGCTTTATTTCACGTTTTTGGGCGATGTGGTATGAATTGCGAGACGGCCCAATCCGGTGGTACTAATTTTTTTTTAACGCTGGGGTATCTGGATTTCGGTTACGAAACTATTCATTACTCATAACCTGCCAGTAGCTAGTTTTGTTTTATCTTCTCCCTATCAGTCACAATCGACTGCTATAACTTTGAGGTAGTAAGGGACTTTATCTACCTCGGCTCTGGTATCAATTCTGACAATAACACCTAGGCAGAAATAAAACGAAGAATAACTCTTGCCAATCGCTGTTCCTTTGGGCTGAGAAGGCAATTGAGTAGTAAGGCCCTATCCCGAACAACTAAGGAGACTCTATATAAGACCTTGATCATCCCAGTCCTGCTTTATGGCGCTGAAGCTTGGACTTTATCAAAAGTGGATGAAGATATCCTCGGTCGTTTCGAGAGAAAAATTCTTCGTAAAATATTAGGTCCTATTTGCGTTGATGGGCTTTGGAGGAGAAGATTCAACGACGAACTATACGAGCTGTACAGCGACATCGACCTAGCAAAAAAACTGCGCATTAGTCGTTTGAGGTGGCTAGGACATGAAGAGCGAATGGACACCAGTGCTCCGGCCCGAAGAGTCTTCGAATCACACCCGGAGGGACAACGCAGCAGAGGAAGACCACGCCTTAGGTGGCGCGCACAAGTTGAAGGGGACCTGAACAAGCTTGGAGTGCGCAACTGGAGGCAGTTAGCTAAGGACCGAGCTAACTGGAGAGGCTTGTTAGTTGAGGCCCAGGTTCACCCCGAACTGTAGCGCCACCTAAGTAAGGAAGAGGTGACAGTATACCGACTTGAAGTGTGCCTTGTTATAAGTAAAGCGGATAATTTGGAAAGTTGATTATTAATAGATCTACGAAAGGGTTTGTGTTTAAAAGATTCCTAATTATCTACCTAGCCTTGCGTAAATTACGAGGATTAGTGTTGATGAAAATAAAGTTTTAAGAAGACGCACAATCGACGGAACCTGAGAGGAGTCTATGAATGAATAGAATAGCAAAGATATTTTAGTTAGTGAGGTGGAGGTATTCTTGATACTAGAACTTCTTTTACAAAGTACTGGATTGGCTTTTAACGATATTGAGCACTAAATAATGTTAAAGGTGTCAGATCGAAAAACTATTCAGATCTTGTTGAAGGAGACAATAGTCTTGTTATGAAGAAATGGCTTCGAAAAATTTGGTGTCGCCAGCATAAAAGGAGACGGAAGAGTGTTTAATGACTCCCATGAGAATGAAAAGAGTGGGACCTAGATTGCTCCCTTGTAGTACACCAGAGGTGGTCAAGAAAGGAACCAAGAGGAAGAGCCAAAAACAAACGCTTTAATAGAATATAGAAGATCTCCATTTTAACAATACCCATTTAAAATCGAGGTCAGACAATTTGGGAAGAAATACGTAATTGATAAGATGTCTTATCAAAAGCCTTATTGAAATCGGTTGCAATAACTTTGACTTCGTTGCCATTTTCTACTTCTTTCTAGAAGAAAAGGGAAAGGTTTGAGGAACAATTGTTAAGACATACATATGACGGGGAGATCATCTGGACCGGATAAAGATTCATCATAAAGTTTGTGGAACTTATTTTCGATAGGTTTGACGAAAAAACAAACCCCGTCTCCACCCAGCCATTGAGAGTGAATAAACTGAATATTCGTCACAAAATCTTCCCGAGTAGTTAAGACACCAACCGTGTAGTATTCAATACCCAATACCACTAGAGTTTCAAACCAATACTCCGAAAAATCGATCATTGCTATTGCTTAGCAATTGCATGAAAAAGAGTGCATACTCTTAGGTGCAAATTAAAATTTCCCACTTGCGTTATTTCCTACCATTACGAAGGGTTTTCATAATCCCTTGAGTGAGTACAAAAAAATTCAAAAGCTACATAGTATGTACTGTTTTTAACTAATGGGAAACCCTTTAGTTAGAACTGAATCATTCAATCAGCTTCTGTATAATTTAACATTAATATGCAAAGTGGAAGGACCTGCACACGCACATACATATTTTCAAACACCACTCACTTTGTCAAATAAATTAATCTCATTTCATTGGCCATTTAATTTTATCGTCATCTTGTCTTTCTTTGAAAATGTTTAAAAAAAAAACCGAGAGAGAAAAATTCTCCGCCACTTGATATCAAAGACTTCGATCTGTCTAGCATTCAGTATTCAATTAGGCCTGAATATTTCCGAAATTACATTCAATGAAAATTATGCATACGAAATGCCCCTCCAATGGCAGAAGAATCCTTCTACTCGCTCTAGCGGAAAGTCCTTCGAGCCTCACATTGAGCTATCCCACTTAAATGGACTATAAACACAGAAGAGGGCACCAAAAGATGAACAGTTCTTCTGCGAACGCAAAAAGATAAAGGATGTCCCATCACCACCCATCTTTGTTATCTTTTAAGTTTCCTCGTGTATCTCTTAATACATTACAGAAGACGAACAGAAGCATAGAAAAAAATTAGATATTCAATGACCATTGATGCTTTTATTATCGCTATTCACTTGAATTATATACACATCCGCTCACTCACTTATCCTGGCAAGATATCCAAGGGAAACTAATAAAAAAAAAAAATTTTCTTCATCGAAGCGATGAAGTAAGAGTGCTTCCCCGCCGCCGCCGAAACGGAATTCCATCTTCTTTATTGTGTCATTTCGAGGACTTTTGTTTGGTTATTCATTTTCGTTCGGTTCTAGATAAGTTTTATATGGACTTTCGAACGCCTGGTCAGTGTAGTCGGCTGAACTTTCACTCTGACTACGACTACAGATACTATAGTCGATACTGAATGGAATGACAATTTAAGGAGTTTTTAAGTTTATTTTTGCACATAAATATTGACCGGGGTTACTACTAGGGCCAAGTTTATTTTTATTATGACACCACCACCGCCGCGCTCTGTAGTGTAGTGTTCAAGGAGTTGAATTGTTGATCGGTTGAGTTTACAACTTGAAGTTTTTTTTTTTCTTTTTTTTTATATTTTATAGTTTTATCGCACATATGACAGTTGAATAGTTGGAATTACTTTGTCGAGTGTGTTTTTGTATTTATTGCGCGCCACCGTTTTGTTGAGAGCTATAAAAAGTCATCGGTTATTGACAGTTTTATTCGAGTGCTTAATTGACTTGTATAGGGGAAATTGTTCTCAAATCTTGTTGAATATGTATTGAGTGATTGGTTTTGATTTTAAGGAGTCTCTAATCAATGAGACATGTATAAGGTTGTATGATCTTTACAGTACTAGTTTCGTTCATGCTCGTCATGAGTGGCAACCAGTACAAAACACCTCAAAGGAAAACCCCTAAATATTATTTGAATCACACTTCGAGTCAGCACATGGACGTATAAGAGTGGATTGATCCTTTACACAAAGAATATCAGAACTGCAACTTAAGTATTTAGGGAGACACCATCAAGTATCTCGGAATCATATTTAACCTGCAAATAGAACCTAGTAGAAAGTAGTGGCTAGTAACACCATGGCTCACCTCTCGCGAGCGTCTGACAAACATTCGAGAGTATAACTACTACAAAAAGTTTCTGCAACAAAAATTGTTCATCAAACACGGCATTAAGCAGTAGTATGAAGCTATGTATGTAGGTCCTGGGTCCCCTACAGACCTGTCATGCGTCAAATGTTTGTATGTGTATTGGGCTAATAATAGACTGCCTA
The DNA here is from genome assembly GCA_905220385.1 of Xylota sylvarum. Lineage (NCBI taxonomy): Eukaryota > Metazoa > Arthropoda > Insecta > Diptera > Syrphidae > Xylota > Xylota sylvarum. Next base: position 61,126,890 of record LR999958.1, on the reverse strand, counting down.
CCTGGGAGTCACAGAAGCACACTTTTCAGCGCCAAATGCACGTAGTGAAGTTATTCAAAATATTACACCAATGGACCAATGCATGAAATCCTTCTCAATATACGAGTATTAAACCAACAAAACATAGACCTATTAATCTCAAACTGGGTTGCGTGCATGCTCAAGACGAGGCACATCAACTCAGAACTGGGTGACTGTGAAGTACATGCACTGGCCTCTGGAGGCATCCTGCAAGGTGGTGCTCCCTTTCTACTATGGATACTGGTCGTGATTCGAATCTTAAAGAAATTAGAACAAAGTGGGGTCAAAGTTGTCGCATATGCGGATGATGTCGTCATAATGGAGACAGGTAACTTCATACCCACCATCACCGAAATGTTTTAATCCGCCCTCAAGGCCCTGCACAAATGGGCAGATTAAGAGTTACAAAAATTTTTGGCGCAACAGGTCCATGGGACCCAGGGCCTAACTTCTCACAACCATTTTTGTTGTGCGTGTTATATTCTTCACATGAATGGAAGGGGCCTACTGTTTAATGCCGGATCCGAACGGCAATTTTGAGAAGCTTATTCATGACAGCTTTACTCTCGGATGTTTGTCAGACGCTCGCAAGAGGTGGGGCCGTGAAAGAAATTTAGGTTTTGTCTGCGGATTGAACCTGGAACCCCTCGCTCCGTAGTCCAACGCACTAACCACTTGAGCCACGGCGCCCACGGCGATTAAGAGTTAAGCCTTTGAAAACAGAGGTGGTTCTATTCACTAACAAGACAACAATCCCTCAGATCGGGCCCTTGAGACTCAACGGCACACCCTTCAAAATCTCAGATAAGGTGAAACTCTTGCGCTGCATACTCGACCTTAAGCTGATTTAGAAAGAAAAAACATCAGAAAGGATAAAGTAAGCATACATGCAGCAAAATTTTTGGTAAAAAATGTGGCCCAAGTGCCTTCATCCACTGGATGTACACAACCATCGTCAGACCCATTCTATCTTATGGGAACCTAGTCTGGTGGCCCGCAGCAGACAAGACCACATACCTCAGAGCACTGACCAAGATATAAGGATTAGAATTCATAGGGGCTACCAGCTCAATCAGTATCACACCAACTGCAGCCCTTGAAACCATACTAGCACTAATCAAAACTAAATTAAACAACTGCAAAGAGTGCCCTCTGCTTAAAGCTATCCAACCTTTAGGAAGAGGGCGACTCAGGCCACCGCACTATTGCGAGAAGGACACACTTGGGTACCGAGACAGATAATATATGTACATACATATCACAATCCCACGACTTCAGCCTAATCATTAAGACAATCTTCCCCTCATCAGAGGATTGGATTAACGGTAAGGTTATCAACCCGAATAAAATCTCGATTTTCACGGACGGGTCAAAAACTGACGAAGGAGCGGGCTCTGCCATATACTCATCTGAACTCGAAATTGCTCGCTCTCTGAGACTTCCAAACCAAGGCAGTGTGTTCCAAGCGGAAATATTAGCAATCGCAGAAGCGACACAAGAACTATCGACGAAACTGCACTTAATAAAGAGGATCGACCGAAGCCTCTATGAAGACCATCTCATCCACAGTCGTCAAATCCAAAACTTGTGAAACGATGCCGTGAAGAACTCACAGCACTCACAGCTATCCACGAAGTTACACTCCCTTGGGTTCTCGGACACAGCGGTATTAAGGGAAACAAACGCGCGTAAAATTCAGGACCTGACAAAGGTCGTTACCTCTGTTCTACCACCGTAAGTCTTGTTAAATCCAATACAGAGCAAGCTTTCGCAGGACTAGCTTATGAGAGATGGAGCATATTCTTGTCGTGTCTCCAGAAAACTCTGAACTAAACATGTCAATGCCAAGACGAAACAAATTTTAGCGCTTAACAGACTCAACATAGCGCTCTTCACGGGGATTATTACCGGCCACAAACTCCTGGCGACACTCCGAAGAAGAATGCGACTAGACACAAATGACCTCTGCCGAGGCTGCTACGACACGGACGTAGAAGAGAATACATCTCACTTTTTATGCGAAGGCCCAAGTCTGTGCAGAACTAGGAAAACCGCCCTCGGTGAATACCACTTCGAAAATCTGGTTGACCTGTCAGGAAAGTCACCATTAACCATCCTGAAACTCATAACAATATCGGGTTGGTTCAGGGAGTCTGCTTAGCTATCCCAAAGCTACAGACCAACTTTTGTCTTCGTTTTTAGGTCATCCACGACAGGGGTTCACAATAGATCCATTGGTGATTCGAGTGCCTACTGCGCTCTCGAAGCCAACACTGATTCTGAATATTAATTCATTGTTTCAGATTCAATAACAGCCGCCGACTCAAATCAAGCTCAACGAATCTTGGACGAATAAAAGAACAGCACAATTCACTATCCCCTTTGAACCATACGTGGCTCTGTTCTAAACAGAAGTCATTGTCAAAATCAAACCGGTTTAATTATTTAGAGAAGACTCTGGACAAGAGAGAGACACATCTCCTCGGACTGCACAAAATGCCGTCACATGTCAAAAAAGTATTTAGGAAGGGAATGTAAATACAAACTAATTTTCCTTGCCATTCGTAAAAGCTTCTAAGCCCTTTCTCAACCCATACACACTTCCAAATAAAAACAGAGGATGTAAGATTTCTCTGAATTCTATCGGAGAGTTTGATCTGACCAAGTCTTGTTTGGGACCTAGAGTACGATACTAGCACATGATTTTCGATTTTTAACAACTTTGCTGGACAAGACTTCAAAGTCAAAGGCAAATGTTTTTCATTTAGCACTGTTTTTTGCTACCATAACAAACATGTCTCTTCCGCGTCATTTATTTCCAAAAATCTATGTCACTTCGTTTCCGAACCCCGGCTCAAGAGCGAAAATGATATGAAATGGTCTAGAAAGTTTCGCCCTTCAAGCATGTACTCCTCTGTCGGATTTTGATCCAACAAAAACTTCAGAAACTCAACAGCGACATCCGCCTTAATCACCACACAATCACCCACCTAAGGTTGAAGTCCCCATTAAAAAACACCAAACTACCCAGATAAACCTCGAAACATGCATTTCACTTCCCTCCAGTAGTACCTTTTCACTTCCTCTGGGTATACTATACACACCCGATTCATAAGAAGTCTGCAGACTTCTTTACTAGTGTTCCGTATTCTTTTCGGGCGCCACCTAGACGTTATAATTCCGATTAATCGATTATACCATCCGCCAAATCTTTTCGATTCCTCGACAGAATTCGACTCAAAAAAAAAAAAACGAACACCATAACCCGAAATCCCTGTAACATACATATCGCGAGGTTTGAGATACACTACCAAGATTATCTCTGTATCTGGTTCTATCAACCCTAGTTCCGATACCTATTTGCTTTATAGGGCGGCAGTAATCTCTCTCTCACAATAAAAAAAAAAACAACTTTCCGCATATCTCCCCTAGTTTGCTGAAACTATACCAAACTACCACCCCCAACCCGGGGCAGTGCCACCCCGTTGAACTGCTGCCACATTCTGCACGGTGGCGGCAACCCCTGACTCTGATAATAAGGATAATCAACAAATACTTTGGCCAATTACATAAATGTCCTCATGACGCACTCCCATGTCTACACATAATTGTTACATATATTTACATATACATACATACATACTCGCATATACATAGTTTTTCAAATGTGAAAACTTTTTTTTACAGTTTCCATTTGATTTCGGTGAAAGGCTTTTCTTTCCTCACCCACATCCACACCCACAACCCGCTCCATTCAATCTATCGAAGACGTTACTTCGATTCAGAGGGAAAGTGCACGGACGAATTGAGTCCTTGATGATAATCGGCAATCATTGGACAATGTCTTTGGCACTGAAAGAGAAAAAAAAAATTCCAAGGAACTGAAAGTCTGGGCTTCCGTTGAAAGGAATGTCATAATGATCAAGTGTAATTGTCGTAATAGTTTTGTCGTCCTTTCCACCCCGTTGGGGGTGGTGGTCCGTCGTGTATACATACATGTGTTGCTCGGTTCGGTGACACTCGTGCATGTCGTATTTGGTAATCCTTCCAGACAGCGGGATAAATATTGATTATGCTGAACATGGGAAATATTACGAATTGTGTTGGATAATCCTTGGTGGGGTATAAAATGGGAGCTTAATTAATAATGGAGTACTAGACACAGGGACTCACATTTCGTATATGGAACTTAGCGGGTGTCATGGTAGTCTTCGATTTCATCGATCACTTAACACATTCCCGGCTGACAGTTGCCTTTTATGTTCTTTAGTTTTTCATTAAAATAATTTATGTGGATCAATTGGATTTCGATAAATCGGGTCAAAGTAGGTAGGTGTTTGGAGTGCTTGGGAGAGTGTCGTGTGACCAAATTTAAGAAGAAGTATCAACGATAATTGATGTAAAGAACTTGGTTATTGGAAAGCCCCACATGGTTAAATGATAATCAACCTCGCCTTCGCATTGGAGCTGTGAAAAATGTCTATACACTGTCATGGGTTATAGAAGCATCGATGCCTACGAGGCAAAGTCTCTAGCAAACTTTCGTTCAACAAAGATTTTTATTCAGTCACTGACACTAAGAACAGATCCTATAGACAATGACGCTCAGGCAAAATAAAGTAAAATAAAAATTATATACTCGTCAGTCGAAGTTCCGACCTAGAGCATCGTTAAACTTTTAAAAAGACGACTGGACCCAACTGAATCCTTTGGATGTTGGCGCACCGCTCACAATTAACTGAAATGGAACAAATCGTTAATTCAAATAACCAAATATGTATCTATAGAGGATGATTTTCTACTTCAAGTTGTAATCAATCTAGAGTGCCTCATACCTACTGTCACCAATTCTATGACCCCTTGGAAATGAAGTGGAATTGAAACGTCCAAATAATGATCAGTTTAGCTGAAGAACTCAGCCACTATGGGGTCTATTGTATTTAAATCCCTACTTAAAGAAAAACATTTGGGTTAGATACATACATATATTTCCATGACATCGTGGATTAATCTAGTTCTCGCGAAAGGAGGACACGAACAGAGTTGCGTCATATCCTCGCCTTCCAAACAAGATTCACAAATAGGATCAGCGTTGTTCATATGGTAACATGTGTTGTGTCGCGTGATAAGCCTGATCTTGAGAGTAAATTCTGTAGTGATAGGGTTTGACAAAGTCTTGGAATGTCAACGTCTCTGTAAACACTCGATAGCTGCACCGAAGGCGGGACAAAGAAACCATAGTAAAATGAACATCTGAGAAAACTATGTATATCAGAGAGATTTACATATATCCTTTACAGATTCTTCAAAGAGTATAGCCAGAGTCCGGAACATATTCTGAAGTCTGGTGGACATGATTGACTCACAATATTTGCCAAGTTTAACGTTTTAGTTTAGAGACGGTACTTCAGGGTGAAATAATCTTGCCAAGTGCACAAGATTCTCCAACAGAAGCCTTCGAAAATCGCAACTGGCAGTGACGCTTTGATGGGGAAAACAAAAAGGTACTAGTAGGCAGGATAGACAAGCTTACTGTTGTATGTTTTGTAAGACGTTCGTGAGAGGTGAGGAAAAATTAAATCATTATTGGACCAAAAAGTAGGAGAGGTTATGTTATACGTTCTTATCTGCTGACACTTGGAACAACTTTAAGTTCGCACTGAAGCTCTCCCTCGCAAGCTTGAGTCCCTGCACCAATAAAGGTAATGGAAGTCCAACGTAGTGTGCGCCGTGGCCAAAGAAATGCCATCAGCGCACTGGCCGAAGTTACGTACATGCTTCCTACATTAAAAGACATCCAGAAAGTTCTCTAAATAATGAACAAGCGGGTATCTGTCCAGGACCCTTCTCTAGTGACCACATTCATACTGTACGGATCATAGTCATACAATGGGTCGAGTATAGATCTCCTGTACACCAGCTTTCATTGATTTCGAAAAGAGCTCGAAAGTCTAAACTGAGAAGTTGCATATATAAATTTCGATGGATGGTGGTGACCAAATTAGACGTAAGAACCCGCGTATCTGAAGCTAAGGATGAATTCGCTTTAACCCGGAATAGGCGCTGTTATATGACTGCAGGGAAGTCCCTATCAATGTCACACGTAAGCTCCATACATTTGTTAATCACTGTCTAAGAAACATATTTCTCGTGTTCTTATGAAATAACAGATCTGGGACGTATAGATGTGATTATACATAGAAAAGGGGAAATGGCAATAGTCACACCATATGTAAGGACGAAAACTTTATTGCCCTAGAATTTCGAATCTTCTAACGCAACAAGGTCGATAACCTCATGTTATGTGGGGCATGATAGTGTACAAGGAATATCATAAAATCAAGGACCACAACGTGCCTGATGTCCATGGAATCCCTAACATTGCCTTAAAAACAGCAAAAAATTGGCGTCCACACATCTTCGCAGATATACATATGTATTCAACACTTGTCTCAAAGACGAAATATTCCACGCCCAGTGGAAGACATAAAGCCTGCTCCTCCTACCAAAAGGTAATAAACCACCGCATGATCCCTCATCGTATAGACCTCTATGCATGTTGGACACCGTAGCGAAAAGAGAGTATCAGAGTACCTGCAGAAGATAATGACAGACTATTTTAGAAATTGGATACTGCTCTACGATACCGACGATGGAACAAGGCAGTATAACGTCACAGGCGGCGTTCCTCAAAGCTCAGTACTAGGTCCGCTAGTTTGGAACATATGATGACAGACTTCTCAGACTTGAAATCCCGAGATCTTCCAAAATAATTAGCTTCGTGGACAACATAGCAATCGTTATAGTGACCAAACCCCTTGAGGAGTTGCAGCATAACTGCAATGAAGCTATCGGAATGGTCCAGGACTGCCTCGCACGCATGGGTCTACAAATATTGCTCATAAGCAGCAGGTGGATCATGGAGACTTACCGTGGGTGATCATGTTATAGTTTCCAAACCGGAATTGAAGTACGTTAGCATTTCTCTAAACGCAAGGCTAACCTTCAAACAACACCTGCTCCTTCTCTACAGCTCCCAAATATTAGTTGGTGCCATGAAGACGAAACCGTACAGGAAGAAGACTGAGACAGCTTACAGAATCAACCTCCTACAAAGCGGCATGTATAGTGACTAACATGGATGCCATAGCAGGACAAAGGCTAGAGCGACGAGTACCACCAAGGACATGTCTGGACGAATGGCAGGAGAGACGGTATCACTCTGATAAAGGCAGGTGGACGCAGAGATTGATATCCAGTATAGACGCTTGGATTAATTGGAAGCATGTGAGCTGAATTTCTACCTGACCCAGATGCTTACTGGCCATGGATGCTTTCGAGCCTACCTGCATAGGTTTGGAAATGATGACAAACCATATTGGCCAATGTGCACGGAAGCAGTGTAAGATTCGGAACACATTGTGGTCCATTGTTCACGATATTATAAGGAACAACACCTGCTGGTTAAAAACTGGGTGAGAACATAACCCCAGACAATATCACCAAACAGGTGATGAGCAGGCAAGAGGTTTGGGAAGCAGTTAGCACTGTGACAAACATTATGAAGGAGCAGTGAATACATGATCGACAACGAAAAGCTGCGCAGCAGGTTGCCAACAAATGAGCCGAGTACGTACGGCTGAAGTCCCCCCTCGCGATGAAATGCTTGACGGTAGTGCTGCGAGGACCAAGGTTAGGAGGGGAGGATGGGAGGTGGGTTTAGTGGATGAAAATCCCACACTGTTACTGAGTACGGGCTCAGTTTCGTTTTTAAAATTCCCACCTCCCAACGCAAAAAAAAAAAATAAAAAATACGACTAGTTCCCGAGCTAGAACATAACACTTTGCAAACATAATTATCCCAGTGATTGCGTCTGACAATCCGTGATGACATCGGAAAGCCAAAGCGCTCAAGCATAACTTCGTTAGTACAGATTTGGTACCTAAAACCAACCGCAAGTCCTGCCCCTGAATAAAATGTTTTCTTTAGTACAATTTTTCCGTCAATTTCTTATTAGCACTTGACTGCAATTAAAAATTATTTAATGTGATTTAATGATTCTATCAAATACTACGCTGCAAGTTGTAACCTATGAATAATAAATCATTAATTTTATAATCAACACTAATACAGAATAAAAATTCAAATAAAAACAATTAATTTATTCTTACAATTCCCACAATAATTTCCGTTTATAATCCAAAACGTACAAAAGGCGCGGTTTTTAATTTTAATTAGTCTATTCCATCGCAAGTCTACTGTAAATTTTAAGTTTAACTAAAAAAAAACATTTATTCGAATCATTTGCTCACTCTTGATCGTCTTAATTACTCAGTCAAATAAAATGCCAGAACGCTGCCAACTTTACACGCCCATAAGAATTTTTTATTTTTTATTTTTTTTTCTATGATACTAGTACGCTTTCACTATCAATATAGTTCAAAAATAGCCTACAACCACATCTACAAAAAATATTTGTAAAGTGTTTGACGAGAAAAACCGATGTAGTGTACGAGTACATGGTGTATACAAGTATTCGATTAAAAAAAAAAACAAAGTATCTACAAACTGTGTCCCTCTATCTCGGCCGTCTGCTTCCGTGTGCAATTATCACAAGGTTAGCCAGATAGTAAATCTGGCATCAAGAGAGCAAGCACAAAGCATTATTATTTAAATACGCATCGTCGTCGGTATATTTTTTTTTCTTTGCAACGAACCCCTGACGTGACGACCACGATGCCTTATAATACATTCTAACGAGAATTTAATTTTATTAAGCTGCTAAATTAAGGTCAACTGCAGCTGCTAGAATGTTTCTTATTAAACAGTCTATGCAAATGTAGAGGGTATGTGTATTATATTCTATTTGCTTGCTCAGTACATTTGCTATTGCGTATTAGCAGTAGTTACGCTGTGCAATTGATCGATGAAGTGCATTTTAAAAATGCATTTTAAGTTTAATAACACGTTATGACGGGGAGAACATGTTTTCGAAATAGGGAACTTGTTTCAGCAGGGAGTTCGCGAAGGTGCGCAGGCGCCTTTATGATAGGTGTTGGACTTTCATCTAGAAGTGTAGTGTAACGTTTTTCCAGACTGAAGTTTTGAAACACTACTTGTGTTTGATCCTATATACTCGTATTACTACATAGTACTGGAAAACATCCAAGCAGCAACATACATATGTATCTATCTCATCGAAATTGTGACAAACAATTTAAGAGTCTCGTCGGTAAAGAATGCAAGTAAACCAACAGCGTGCCACAAGGTTCTGTGGTGGGTCCACTGCTGTTGAATTTATTAAGATACGACCTTATGACTTTCAGTACCCAGAAAGATCAAGGGTATAATTTGCTGATCTTTATCACCAAGACTGTAGGAAGAGAACAAGAACAAGAACAAATACGCAAAAAATATTATATTGCAGGCGATGGGATACTTTGACGAAGCATAGGGCGAGAACAGTCTCTTTAAACTGTATCTTCAGGCAGCAAAAGAAAAAGGAAATTGACGCGGACATAATCCTACATCTAAACCGCATATCCAATGCCTCGAAGTGATGATAGATACGAGGCCGAATGGACCATTTGAAATATGTAAATCGTAAAAGCCGCACAATTAGCGTGTCCAATTTGTCCAACGCAGAAGACTTGGCAAAACTAGTTAAATTTATAATCGTTAGCTGTGCTAAATGTCGCACAGCACATGTGCCAGAATGCCACATATAGTGATCCTAGAAGTTGAACCGTAGTAAAATGAAACCGACAAAGACCACAGGGCCTAAAAAAGAAACAGGAACTCAAAAATGTTCCTTGGCAAGACAAATGGGCTCATCGGCTAATACATACAATTCAAGCTTAAATTGAGAATTGGATTTCCACCCAACACAGTTTATGTAGAGACATGGATGCTTTGGTTCAAACTTGCAACAATAATCCTAAATCCTAGAACTAAAACGCCTTAGAAAACAACTTATCTTGGACAACAGAGACAAGTATGATAGCGAGAACAGGTCCGCATGTAAAGAAAACATCGGCGGTTACGCATCTACCTATCTGGGGTACAATAGGGAGACATGATGGGAGAACTCCGAACTGGGGACTGGGGAAAGATTCAACTGCAAATCAAATAACCTGAATTAGAAAGTGTGTCCAGTCGGCCACAGTATGCGAATGAATCTAAGTCAGGGGTTCTCCGATTCTGAACTATTCAAGACCAACCAAATTCTGTCTTAAAGACCAAGTGATCGTGGATGCCAGAAATTTTGGTCTTCGCGAGCCAGAAATCGAATGAAGCTCGGCGGTAAGCAATATGGCGTCATTATCACGCCGGACGATACAAAACACCTTTAAGTCAGAAATAGTCCACAGATACTCACTACTAAAGGAGTGCAGGACAACGTCTGAAACGATGTCCTCCAAGGCTATATACTATGCACGCTATTTCATGTACGACGAGTTTCATAGATTGAGAGCCCTAATGTTATGAAAGATATTCGGCTTTGTTGACGACATACATATCTATTGGTAGACAAACTCCAGAAGGTGCTTTGTGCACCGAATCCATCATAAGACTCATTAAATTGTATAAATCTACAAATGTTGGACAAGACAAGGGAAGTAGTCCCCATCAGCCGACACTCTTTGGCCATCATGTCATGACTTCCAAGCCGAAGATAAAAGCATTGAAATCGCCATAGATACAAGGCACAGTTTCAAGCAGCCCTGCATTTCGGAGCTTACAACTTCGTAAGGGAAATGGCTTTCAATGTTTTGAAAGTAGTGAACGCCTTTAAAACAAAGTTCTACGAAGCAGTGTATAGTGTCTTGTACAATACCACAACAATGATGGGATCATTCTGACAAAGAAAGATGAACGCGCTGTATCATATTAACACATGGTTTGACTGGCCATGGATGTTATAAACAGTATCTACAATACACAGGTTCGAATACGACAACAAACCCCATTGTTCAAACTGCAAGGAAACCATCGAAAGTATGAAGCAGAAGCTGGAAAAAACATCAGACTACATGGTCAGTCATATGATTGTGACGGTTCTAGGGACACAATAACAAGTATCAGGAGAATCAGTGCTGACAAAGCCATGTAAGGTCAAAGTTTAGTAAGCTGAACGTGGTTCTTGTTAGTGTCTTTCAAAGAAAACTTACTCAAAAATAAATCGTAGCAGCTGATAGCAAGTGCAGATACGTAAGTTCGAAGTATGTACATACGTGTGGGGTCAAGGAAGTGTTCTTTCAATTTTCCAAGCGAACATTGACTAAAATTAGTATTCAGTAGCTGAAAGGATGTAAGGAAAATAACGCACCACTTTGACGTTATTCAATCACAGATGCATACATATCAGAACTGATAGTCCTTGTCACAAATATGAACAAACAAATCAAAAGGTTGCGCAATTTTTTACTCGAAGAGATATGCTTCGCAAACAAATTCAACTGCGCACTGTCACACCCACCGTAGAAGCGTACCTATAGTATTTTTGTAGATCATAATATATTTTCAACACTTTAGGTCGTACGTTCTGACCTATATGCTATTTTTACTTAGAAATTAAAATCATTATACTTTGCCCCGAAACAATTATAAAATCTTCTGTTGTGGCTGGCATCTTAGTGCTGCGATCGTCGTAGAATGAGGAAATTCGCTACATTTGTGCTTTCAATTTATTTATCGTGAAGCTGAATTATTTTTAATGCTTTTGAAAGTCGTAAAAAGTCTGTGAAGTCTACACAAGACCCCCTCGAAGAATTTAAGGCTGACGCCGCCGTTACAAGTGCATTTTTATAGTCACTGTCCTGCAAGGAGACAATTACGTCTAATTTTTACTTATTTATTTTTTTTTCCGTTCGTTGCCAATTCAAACAGTCATTGCGCGCCTTCAATTATAAGGCATACAGTCTCTCGCTACATTGTAGAAATAGTCATAGATATTCATAGGATCTAACTAACACCGCACGAGCGTAGATATTTTTAGAATCGCGCAAGGAGTTTCCTGTCATAAATAAACGCTCAAACGGCTTAAGAAGTTGAATATTAAATAAATTAGCAAGAAAGAAAAAAATGATGTATTCTTTATCTGTTGAATGTAGTATACACCCATAGATACAGATAGACAATTCCCTTGTATAAATTATTATTACAAGACCGCTCGTACTCGGTACGGTACGCTACGCAGTGCTATTTCCGTATTCTTGGCCGTTGAACTTGTGCCAATATGAAAGAGGGCCTCACGTATAGTATAGTATAGTATCTAACCCGGTAGAAGGGCTTTATTTTCTAATGATGGGCAATTAATTTGAATTTAATTTTCTCTGCTACTTGTAAGGTGTTTTCAAGTCTAAATATATTTGTTGCTAGACTGTGATCTGTTTGTCGGATAGAAAAGCAAAAAAAGAACTACACCGTGTTCGAAAAGAATTAAAATAAAGAGCTGGAAATAAACTATGAAACATATCAAACACATGTGCGGGACCAGGTATGTATCTACAACTGAACAGATACACGAACATATGTAGATAGATACACATGAAAGAATAAAAGCGGAATTTTCGTTTTAAACAAAATAAAAAATGTATACACTTCACAAGGTCAGTTGTATGAAAAATGGGTGTAGCCACTAGAATTGTGTATACGTATGTATATTGATTTTGTGTCATATGGCAGAACCCCATAACAGTAGAGTTCAAGAGTTTGTCGGGGCTTTGGATGATAATATTCTTTAAGAGACCGAGTACAATAGTATAATAGTGGCCTAATAAACACGACCCTACGGTGAAATTTAAACAAAAGCTCTCTATAATGTTGCAAAAATGACTAAGGATTCCTTAGATTAGGCTAGGATCAGCTCAAAGAAAACAAAGGGAGTTTCATAAATAGAACTATGTACTTGCTTGATTTGCAGTGACCTGCTGTGCTGGCAAAACAGTGCGAATTTTGAAAAGAAATTTCGGTCGAAACAATCCACCAACTCAGCTGGTGTACGCAAGTTTGTAATGACATTTCGTGAAACTGGTTTGCTGATTGCTAACCGAACATATTACCGTCTTCATCCTGGGCGCTCAACGGAGAATATTGATTTGATGCTGTTGGACTTTCTGTAAAATGCCATTAAAGATCGATGCTGTGCGAACAATCCAGAGACGATTCAGGCACTCAAGAACAACATTGGTCAGGCTATTCGTGAAATAGGGGCCGAAACCATCGAAAATGTATTGAAAAATTGGGTTGTCAGAATAGCCTACTGCTAAGCCAGGCGAGGCAGTCATTTGAATGAAATAATATTTCACAATTAATCGGAAGGCTGACTCTTTTCAATAAAGCAGCAATCGTTGAATAGTGTTTTTTATAGCATTATTAATTTAAAATGCATAAACGACTGTCTTAAAGTTCTTTAAGCCTTGAACCACAGAGTTCAACTTTTCTTAATTCAACGGTGTCAACGGTATTGAGATAGCAAACAAACCGGCTATAAAAGGCTCAGACAAGGACATCGGCTCAACTAATGGGGACATTTTTGCTCTATACAACTCGGTCAATGTATTAATCGATGACACAATCTAGCAAATACACCTCTGATTGACCTCAATTTTCGCAATAAGCCTTTGGATTTTCGAGTGAACATAAGTAAGAAGCAGATGGATCACACCGCTTACTTCTGAAATCATATGCTTAAAGCGAACATGTTTAGCTAAGCTGTGACGAAGGAGTAGTCAAGATAGTTGAAATCATTAAATATGTAGGTGTTCACCTACTTAGTATACAAATACAAATACAAATTTTTGGCGCAACAGGTCCATGGGACCCAGGGCCTAGCTTCTCGCAACCATTCGTGTTGTGCGTGTTATATTCTTCACATGAATGGAAGGGGCCTACTGTTTAATGCCGGATCCGAACGACAATTTTGAGAAGCTTTTTCATGACAGTTTTACTCTCGGATGTTTGTCAGACGCTCGCGAGAGGTGGGGTCGTGAAAGAAATTTTAGGTGTTGTCTGGGGATTGAACCTGGAACCCCTTGCTCCGTAGTCCAACGCACTAACCACTTGAGCCACGGCGCCCACACCTACTTAGTATAGCCCTTCAAATTTGTCGTCCATGTTTTTCGTTTTTGAGCAGCCTCTATTACCATTATATCTTTGAATGTTTGTCAAAAATTTTCAAACGGTAAAAACGTGAACAAAACTTTTTTTCTGCGATTTGATCCTTGAAATTCAAGCTAAACAGTCCGACACAGGTTAAAACTTGTTTTGGGATAAATTCAGTAATTTAGGATAGAAGGACTGCCTTTTCTTAGTAGACGAAGCCGAAAAGCTTTTGACTATCTGCAAGAGTCCAGTTCAGAGAGTAATAGTTCAGCTCAATAAGTACTGAGAACTTCTTGGCTTCTTCATTTATTGGAAACAATAGATACATAATTAATCTCTCGGGTCGAAGTTTATCAGTGAAGTACCACTTAACCTGCGGGTCTCACAGCTCCAGGCTCAAATGACTGTTGGGTATACCAAGACTTCAATAAAGATATCAAAGCAGGTGTGCAATGGAAGCTGCACTACATTTACTAACGTAGTTTTCATTTCAAAGACACCTAAGGTCTCGCTCTTCTTATCTAAATAATTTCTGCAAAAGACCACTTGGAGATTGACTGTTAAACATATTGTACAAACTTAAACGATAAGTGCATTACGAAATGCGAACAGACGTGTTATCGGCCAGGTTGAATATATTACGATTTCTCCTTCAAATAAAGGTCTACTGGTAGACAATATTTGACAAAAAGTTTAATGTTAAGATGTAGGTGCTTTAAAGACCACTCTTATAGTGAAAACAGAAACAATGCCTACCAAGGATATATTCAAAAGGAAAGCGGACTCTAATATTGCTTTACGAATATCGCAGATCAGCTTCTTTATGGGTGTCCTTATTGCACATTATCTGATGTGTGCAACACCAAGAGGTTAGGCTTCGACTCAAATGATCTTTGCAACATCAGCTGTAAAAAAGAGGAAAATAAAATGATCCACCATATCCTTTGCACTTGTCCAGCCCTTTCCCAGAGAAGATTGTTCTACCTTTACAACTGGCGTCTTGTGTTTGAGTAGCTTGGTTATAGTGATAGATCCATGGTATCATAATGAAACTTCTTTGGTCTAAGCGTATTTGTACTCTGGTTCAGGTAGCTACCATAAGATAAAATTCAACCTTTTAAGGTTGATATTCCAAGCAACTGTAAAGCGTTTGAGCTATCCAAAGAAACCTCACCGATGGTAAGTTTTCCGTCGAAGTTTTGACTGTTTGGTTACATGTTTGCTGGCGAAAAACGAAAACAAATCGGGTATATACACCAACAATTTCTGACGAAGCTATAGAAAGTAGTTCCGTCATATTTTAAAAAGGCGGTCGTTGTGAATACTGCTACGTTCATCTCAACGTCAAAAATTTCATTGAATACTGAAATCAAATAGCTAAGAGTACTCTTTCCCTTTTCCTCTTCTGTTCTTGTAACTTGAATTAAGTACGTACTGTTAAACATCTCTTAATCATGGCATCACCATACAATATTGTGGAACAATACTTCACAGGAGTACCTTTAACTCAAGTCTCAATCTTTATCTTTAAAAGGAGTTCAAATTTGTCTAAAGATGTCACCTTTGTTAAAGAACTTAACTTGAAATATCATATAGACAAAACAGTAGTAGAAAGAACAGGTTTAGGCCCAGAATGATTCCTGTTTTTCTAGTCTAGGTCAAACAGTCTGTTCGCACCTCTCGCAAACTTTTGACGAACATCCGAGAGTATAACTGTCATAAAAAAGATTCTCAAACAAAAATTACCCTTCCCATTCGTGTGAAGAACACGCGAATGGCTATGAGACGTTAGGCCCTGTGCATAAACTGTCGAATATATCGACTTACAATGTACAATGTACATACCACCTCAATTTGACGTTGGAATCTAAAGCGGCCCATACACATCACACTTGTGCGAGCACTGGTGTCGGTGCACTAACAAGTGTGCTGTGTATGGGCTGGTGTGCGCACCGATTTCTCGGTGTCGGACACGGTGCGAGTAAAATCAAAATAGTTTGATTTTTGGTGTCGGTGTCTCGATCGGTGTGATGTGTATGAATAGGAAGCATGGGGAGTTGAATTTCTACATGACCCAGATTACTTACTGGCCATTGATGCTTCAGAGCCTACCTGCATAGGTATGGACACGACAAAAACCACCGATTGTCCAACGTGCACGGAAGCTTTGTAGGAACACATTATGTTTCACTGCCTCCGATCTTACGTAGAACGGCACTTGCTGGTAAACCGACTGGACTAGGATTTATGTAACTCCAGACAACTTCACCAGACAGATGATGAGAAGCGAAGAGGCTTGGGAAGTAGTTAGCGACACTCTGACAAGATTTATGAAAGAACAGCGAAGACAGGGCGCGACAACGAAACATAGCGCAGCAGGCGCTAACACGAATGAGTCGAGTATTTAAGACTGAAGTTCCCCCTCGCGATAAATTGCCTGACGGCAGTGCCGCGAGGGTCGGGAATAAAAGGGGTAGTGGGTTTAGTAGGTGGAAATCCCACACTGTTAGTGAGTACGGACTCAGTTTCGTTTTTAAAAGATTCCAATCTTCCTTTGAAAAAAAACCTCAATTTCTCTGCTCTGGTTCTGCCATGTAAAGTAAAAATGAAGTAAAGCTCCTTACTGGTGGATTACTCCTTACAACGAATTTAAGGAAAAACCTGATGAAGCCAGTCGGGATGTCAGTAATACTTTTGTGAATATTTCGGCGAAAGCGGGTAACGATCAACGAGAGCAGAACAAAGTACCTATAAGCTATCGACAAAAAGGGGCAACTCTTGCCAATCGTTGCTTCTTTGGACTGAGAATGTAATTGAGTAGAAACGTCCCCTCTACACAAGATTCTTTCAAGGAATCACTAGAAGTGGATGAGCCGCCAATGCCAACGTAGATACATAGGTACTTTGGATTCCTTGAGTAAGTAGAGCACACTGACTACGTCTATCTCTTGTCAAAGTATAAAATGTCAGGAATCGAATATTACAAGAGAATAAAAGTTCATTTCGAGGTAGAGGTATCTGTCAGCCCAATACACAATAACTTTCCTTTTTCAACTTTTCATTCTATTTTCTGCCCTACTTTTCAAGGCAGTGCTTAACCATACAAAAGCACTTAGTGCTATTTCCGACCCACCCTGTAGTTATTAAATAACCAATGCGCCATTGGAACGAAGGCAATTGCTGCCAATAATCAATTGGTGTTACATAACGAAAGGAAAACTTAAATTGCAAATATCCATCATAACTCCCATACACACCCACAAATCAACCGTTCAATCGGTCGCGTTCAGAAAACGTGATTCGACTTCTTAAAGCCAAGATAACAATTTCATAATGGCGCACTTTTTGTGACAATCTTATAGGTACACCCCGCCACAGGTATCTGTAGACATTAAGTCATTTTCGGTGAACGTCATCCACCCCCAACTACAAAACCATAATTGTCACTAGTTAATTGCCTTTTAATATTAAAAGATACTCCATCAAGTAGATATTAAATAACACTTCAATCAATTCAACGCTCCCACAAAGGCTAAGTCCAAAACTTGCATAATACTCGTAAGCTCCACGTTCCTCCTCACCGGGGTTAACTATCTCAATTATCTACTCTCCAGTCGACAGTCTACAGTGTACACTATTCGTTCTGTCCGCTAAGCACGTATGCGTGTGTAAAAAGGCAAAATAGACAAAAAAAACACAGCAAACAAAATTAATGCAAAAATAATAACAAAAAAAAAAATAAATAAAAAAAAAAACAAATTTCGCGCGCACTTTTCGCCGGCATTATATAACAAACGACACTTAACATTGTTTTATGGACTTTTGCCGTACCGCACGACTGTGTGGGGCAGATTTTCGTCCCCCTTCGCCATTTGTTGCGTTTTAATGACTGTCAGTCGGTGTGTTCATTTGGTAATCTTTGTATCTACACACAATGGTTGTGTTGTGTGTGCGACAAGGCATAAGCAAACTACGATTCCACAACGGCCATGACAGTGGTGGCAGGTAGTGTGCGACACTGCACTATACAATCGCATTCGCGCGCAGATACAAGCATTGTATAGTGCCCACGGAATCAAAGAGCACACCAAATACAATTATAATACCATAATAACAAAAACAACAACAACAACAACAAAACTAACGGCACAAAAACGCAGAAGAAATGAAAACGAATAAATAACCGACCATGAACTTGACTGCAGAATGTAAACAAATAAACGGGAAACTATGTCGACAATAATTTTCGTTGTGGCACAGCCAGACCGCTGAAGACGGTGTCAATGGGCACACGCGATGCGAACGGGTACATCTCGTTCATCGAAAGTTAGATTCGGTGTTAGATACGGATTGAGAAAGTGTGAACTGGTTTTGCTTGGCTTTGCCGGTTTGCTCATTGATATGACGGATTGCAATTGCAGTTGGATACCATAAATGAGGTGGTGGCTTATAGGTGTTGTAGACTGCAAGACCTACATGCAGATACTTGGTTTAGGTATTGTCTCTGTCTCATCGATCATGTATTGATATGCGAACCTTAAAAATCATCTGTCAGACATACTTTAGGTGTAGGTCCCGGTTTAGCAGAAATTCGTCTTATTCGACTTAGCCTCCCAGTTTTTTTTGAAAGCATAGCCGGGATACGATAAGAAACAGATTTATGGAGGTTTATAGGAAACACAACCATACAATGGACCCTAATTTTTTCGAGTAAATATGATGCGTTAATGCGTCACACGTCGTTAACCACGAGAATGGACTTCAAAAATCAAGATCAACGATAGGACGTCATAAAAATGGTAGTTAACAGCATAGAAGGGTTTTCGTTTTTAAAAAGGTGGGACCTACTGTTTAACGCCCGTATCGATTTGTAACGAAGGGCGATTTGTTATTTGAGAAGCTTTTTCATGACTAATACAGTGGATGTCAGACAGGTCGTGGATTGTAAACAGGTCGAATCTCGAACTACTTGAGCCACGACGCCAGCAAAAGCATCTTACGTGCGCGTACATATGTGTACGTATGTAAACTGTAAAGGCGAAAAGCACGTATTATCGTAGAACATATTATACCCAACTTGGAACCAAAAAACGAACAAAAGCTTCAATAGCGGACTCGGGGTAAAAAAAAGACAAACTCTGACGTACAGAAGAGTCAGTTCTAGAAGCCTAAGTGATCAGCTAGATCCGGGTGGACAGTCAAGCCTTTTTTTTGCTTATTCAGCACCCTTATCAACGTACAGGAACCAAGAGATTACCTTCTGCTTATCCGAGATTCCTAAGCGTCACTACTTTAGCATATGCTATCCTTATTTAGCCCATAGTAGTGAGAAGATGATACTGCATCTAACTACGTTTAATTATATATCTAGAATGTAGCTTTTGTAGAGACATGTATAACTAATGATGAGGTTCTGCGGTTTAAAATTTCCTTTCACCGAAAAGACAATCGTCTACCCATTCTCTTAATAAACTTCTCCAGGCCCACCTGAGTTCCTTCGGCTTTTTGTTGTAGGATTGAAATTGCCTATTTCAAACTGGAGATACAGGACGCGATTTAAAGCAGTTGCTTCGGATCCTGCCTTATTGTACAGTAGGTAGTTAACCTCCATGACGCCAATGTCAAACCGAAGTCTGGTTTGATTGTAAACAACGCTTAAGCCAGTTTTCTTCAAAGATTTCAAGTGTAGGACGTTGTACACGATTTGTTGTCAAAATGTCTGGAAGTACTTACAAGCGACAATATTTTTGTTTTCAAATCAAAAAATGGGTTTGCCGCAAGGCTGCAGATGTTCACCACTTAATTTTTGGCCGTAAGCAGTGATGTTCTGGGCACAGCGCCGATGGTAGAGAAGTGACTCTGTCATTTTAATTAAGCATCAGTCAAAGCAATCAAAGTCGGCTTAGACAGTGAACAGTTTAACTAAACTAACTAAGCATTCCTAGATATTTGAACCCAAGCTGATGAATTTTTTCATATAGAAGCAAAGTCGACACGGTGACTCTGAATTCATTGTGCGGAGCAGAATCGGGAAAGTCAAATCTACTTTGGGTGTACGATTAAAAATCTTGAAGGGCAATGTTTTCAAACATAAAATTAAAGCTCCGTTCATTTTCGGTTCGACCACAGTCCGAATCGCTCAAAACACCAGAATCGCGCCTCCCCAAGGGGGAGTCCTTTCTCCGCTTCTAGTAGTCAACGAGATCGTAAAACTTCTAAAAACAAATGGCAACATCATCCCCAGCCGACAGGAGTGAAATGAAGGAAGTGTCTGACATACTGACAGATCCAAAGTGGATAGCGTTACGGGAGCTGGTGTCTACTGGGAATCTCAAGGTGCAGAACGCAGCAGAATCTGCGACGAAGTGAAAGTTCCAAGGGTTTTTGAATATGTGGACAAAATGAATAATCTAAGTGAATTTTTGAAGTGTACTCAACAAGGACACCCATCTACCTAAACTAACCTAATCGGAACTCTATGACACAAAGATATTCACTTAAATCAATCTTAGCACTAGTAGGTATCATGGGTGCAGCTATACATATTTTAGCTGATAGCCAACACAACTCAAAGCACTCAGTTCTATGATGATGAACGAAATAGTTGACTGTATTTACAATGTTTTAAAATGGTCACACAAAACAAGGGCAGTAAAAGTGTTAAAAGTAATGAAGCTGCCGCCGAGCAGACTAGTCGACTAGTCGACTGAATAGTGACTCCTAAAGCGGAGGATAAAACTCGTGATTATGTTGCTCCATGTAATAAAAAATGTTAACCTAGAGTACAAAACTACAAAAATGTAGCTCGTATTGCCGTCAATCCAAGGTCACATTTTAATTAGTTCTAAATTGACGCTTTATACCAAAAGCTATCTTTCAACTACGCAGATTCTATCAAAAAACAGAAGCATACACTTTCTATAAAATATCTTAACTATCACCAGACTAGCGTACAGCGCTCAGCAACACAATACACCTGGTGTTTGTTTACAATCGTTTTTGTTGAAATTAATTTCATGTTGAAAGTTGAAAAATTCAGTCTGCCTGTCTTAGACAAACCCCAGTCATGAGTAAATATTTGTTTTGTGAGAACATTCCGTTTATTTATATTAAAGTCACGAGCGTCGACTTAAATTTCAACAAAGACTTACCTTCCATCCAGCACTACTGTTTGAATCTCCTTTATCTTTGAAATATGGCACATTTTGGACCATCCATTCGTATATCTGACTTAATGTCAATCTTTTATCCGTAGCCGATCCGATTGCATGAGTTATCAGATCTGCATATGATAAATTACCCCAAGCATTTCGTCTTGATGAATTCTTTTTTGAGGCTCCAACATTTTGGGATACGGCTTGTTGTGAATCTAAAATTTAGAAATGAAATTAGTAAATTGTTAGTGAAACTAAGGAGTTAAAACAATAAGATACATTGTGTCGTTTTGGTGTGTTTTACGCTTCCAGAGATCTGTTGAAACATCCACAGAAACTGGGTCTGATGCTTTTATGGTCAAAATACAGAGAAGATCAACGATTCATTGCTATCAAAGTACTGAGCTCTCCTAAAATTTAAAAATTAGTATGGAAGTGTCTTGCTACAATAAATAGACTGGGTTAGAATGACCGGTCATTACACCCCTAAGCAACATCAAGATACGTAGGTTATCCAGTATTATGAAGCTAGACTATCATAAAAATAGTGGGCTCATTCTGATTCCTGGACTTTGGACTTGTAATTACCTATTTCTTGAAGTTCTTTAAGGATAGTCTCGATAGTCAGTACTCAAAGCAATGAGGATATGATTTCGTCTTGGGAGATGCCCGCGCCTACTAATTTCCTAATTGAAGTATGGCCAACTTTCAAATGCTAACTATTGAAGAAACAACGGAACATTTTGCCAATGGAGTATAGATCTAGAAAATATTTACCATCGCTAGATGAACTCTGGGTTCATCAGGCCAGTTACACATGAGAAAGAAGTCTAGTCAAGCTTCAACAGGGAAAATCAGGAGAAGCCAAATACTAAGAATCTTATTCGCCTTGACGCAGTAAAAAAAAAACAGCTTTCCTGGTTATGTATGCATAGAAAACAGCCCTACCCAACCTATCCATTCATTTCAACTCCAATCCATCCACTAACAGTACTGAAAGGCACTAAGGTCATACAAAGTCATAAATGAGGTAACTAGGTTTTGTGATGCCACTATGATAAGGAGAAGAGCTACGGATTACCACGCCACCGGTCTTCTGATGGACTGAGGAAATACCACCTCATTCAAGTCCGAAAAAGTTACGCGGCCCCAAGTGAAGGTCGCCAACAGCGAACTGCATGAGCTTTACAATGCAGCACGCAAATATGTTAAAGTTGTTATCAACAGAAAAATGGTTTAATTGAAATATGCAACGAAGCGTACTAAAATGCTTGAAATATGTCTCTCGATGGACCTGATCAACGTGTAACCTCATTTTTAAACGCCTTAGTGTCCTAACAGTCATAAAGAGTACAATGTAACCGGCGACGTACCTTAAGGCTCCATTCTCGCCCCACTTCTATACATGCAAGACATCACACAGCGTATTTATTTACACAGAGAGGCTAAAAAAAGTGGGACTAGCTGCTGACATCGCTATAGTTCTTATTCAAAAGTATATTACTAGTCTAACACCATTGTAAATTATAACCCATGACACAACAACAAGAGAGTCAGTTTTCAATAGAAAAAAAGAAAGCTTTGCCTGAAGGTCTTTTTAAAGACAAAAATCGTGCTTAGACTGTCAAAAGTAGTAGTCCCAAAGGTCCTCACCAATGACTGCCTAAGTCTAAATAAACATAGACCCTAGAGACAGTAGCCACCATTGGTGATATAGTTAAGGATCATCTTGGTTGATTAGAAATCTGCCACCAGTAAAGGCCTATTGTGATACCACAAGGATATAAGATAAGATCCTCAAATACTACCCGCAGAACCAGTCGCGAATAATGTTTGCGTTAGACAGTTCGCCTGGACTAGAAAAAAGTGTCTAAAAAAAATATAATACAAATAGGCTTCTACGAGCGGAAAACCCTTGGCATGTACAAAGACGGTATAGTCTTTACTCCTCTTCTTCTTCCATACAACTTCTACACAGAAGTCATTTGGAGGAGACTTAGTCTAGTGCGGCCTTTTCCATCTAATAAGCCAGTTAGATCGTTTCTGATCCAGCTTAGGCCAGATCTGATAATGTATTAAGGCTCGTACTGCAGTTGCCAAATCTGCGATTCGTAAAGTTGATAGCATTGGACTTAACCAGAGGCTTAACAGTAGAGAGGGGCATACTGAGACCAAAGAAGGATAATTTTCAATTTTCAAGCTGCAAATTGCCCAAAGAATTCTCCTTTTAGTAAAGAAATTACCATTCTCAATAGCATTGCTGGCAAGTGAAAAAGAATCCATTAGCAAATCAAGAGATTTTGTATTTGAGGTGGTCCAAGAGTCCTCAGTTCTCATCAGACAGCTAGGTTTTCAGAAAAGGTGGCTAGGACCTTCTGAACCTTATTGCCTCAGAGATATCTTCTATTCTTATACGAACAAGTCTCCTGGTTTACGTTGAACTTTTCTTGGACTGGTCTTATAACTTTTGTGGGCCTCTTTGCATAGCGGTCAATTTTGAGAATCATGAAACTGTTTGGTCCAGTGAAGAGTCACTCCGAAAGTCACTCTCCTAATTCCTCCAGAAAGGTATATGTTAGCTTACCTAAAGGTTTGCTTAGTGGACAGATTATCGATATTACGTACTTAAGAACGCTAGTTAGTTTCACTACAAGAGTGTCTAGTTCAGGTGTATTGTTGAGGGGATCAGCGGGTCTGCAAACTACAGATGTTCCTATAACCATCCTGTAATTCCTAAAGACTGATTGTTTGGTAAGGAGGTTTGTAAGACTAAACTATATCTGTGATCAGACAATCAGTTGTATGTATACGATAAACTGTCATTGTACATATCTAGAAATCACTGTCTATTGCTAGTAACAAAGTTGGGTTTGCAACCAGTGTTACAGAAAGCGAGGTTAGTACTTAGAATGTTATTGCCTAAAATTGTAACCGTAGTTATAATATAATACATACGCAGCTTGGAACGATATCTGGCAAAAAAGTAATGAGCAAATCTCTTCGACTTTATGAGTGTGTATCCTGTAGGACCGAATTCAGAGTCCTCGTCTATCGCGATGAATTTACTCTTAAATGGATCAGACAAAAATGACACTGGGAAAGTGTCTGTCTGCGTGTTATTACTCATAGTTACAAGAAATTTCGGGACCATCTAGATCAAGCAGCGGACACAATCTCCACTTTAGTACGGGAAAATGCAGTTGAGCTCTGACCAACTGTTAAAAATAATAAAAAAATGTGCCTGAGTAGTGGCGCACCCCAAGGTTGCATACTTTCACCGCTATTAGTCCTAGTCATGATTGATAGATTAGATGAGTATCAAATAACATTAACTTTAAAGAAAAAAGCAAGCGTTGTGAGATTGAAGATTATTTCACCAGTAACAGAAGTGTCCAGCCTCTAAAAAGTCCTCAGCAGCTTTCGCCATTGAAGATCGATTTTAGTGACGTGAACAGCAAGATCGAGAAACAAATTCCAACCAGGAATAACCATTTTAAATATATGACGAAAAAAGTGGATAGAACCTTACGAAAAAATGACACCTCCGACATCATGCAATGGAATCCATATTGTCAGGATTCCAGGTCTTTGAGGATGAGTTTGAAAAAAACTTTAAACACGGAAACCTGAACACAATAGTATCTACGTAGATGTTGTGAAAGCCCTGTTATTATTTATCTTTATTACAACAGTAGATAATGTGATATGCCCGTCGCTTCTTAAGGCAACTATTTCGAAGGTCAAATTCCTAAGCAAGTAGTTCTTATAAAATAAATCTTACAAATCTTAAATGCATACGAAAACTTACCACCAGCCAAGTGTTGATTACTCGCTTTAGTACTATCCAAGTCGTCTATTGGCTCAACGAAATTCTCTGGTCTTGGGCAAGGCCAAGTATTCGATCTGGCCCTAGTCTGAGGTTCGAATCCGCCATCGTGTAGCTCAGCAACTAAATCCATTTGCAGACCATCGTCAGTGGGTCGTGGAGGTGTTGACCAATTATTGGCAAATGAATCCATTCTGTTGATATCTATCACAAGACTTCTCCTTCTTCTTCTGTGTTTTTTACTTTTCCAAAATAATATCAGTCGTAACCAACTTGTCAAAAGTACTCTCAAATGAAATTAGGCAGAGTGTAAGTTTATCTAAAAGTACAAAGAAACCAAAAAGATACTATTAGTCTAAGTGTTATCCAAAGACTCGTAGATACTTCTAGAGTCATTGACAAAACGTTCAAGCAATTTCAAACATTTCAATCGTCCGATTCAAAAGAAAAAAAAAAACGAATAACCAACTAAAAATAGACGCTTTAAAATATTCAAATTTAAATGGGCGGTCAGGCAACATTAGCCCAATCCAAATGTATCTGGATTCCCAAATAGAATCGGACATCGATGCTTTTGCATTTGAATTGATCAATTTAAACTGATTCTTAATGATTAAACTGAGAATATCTGTGGATATTCCGAGGCACTGCTTCGGAAGTTATTTTAGACCTAACATCGAGGCACAGCAATATAATATTCAAACTACTTGGAATAATGGACCCAATAACCCCATTAATTAGCTGATTTTTTTTATTTTATTTTAATCTATGCAATAGGCCTGTTGGCTTATGCGATAGATTGTACAGAAGAGACAGCGCTCGTAAACCACTAATATTAATTTAAATGTTAATGGGAATAAGTCTGGCGATTTAGACCCTTCCACGACGTGATATTGAGCTTAAAAAT
Organism: Xylota sylvarum; assembly: GCA_905220385.1. Classification (NCBI taxonomy): domain Eukaryota; kingdom Metazoa; phylum Arthropoda; class Insecta; order Diptera; family Syrphidae; genus Xylota; species Xylota sylvarum. The sequence goes on along the minus strand of LR999958.1, from coordinate 61,100,875 downwards.
GGCACGCACGGATTTTGATTTATAAATATTTGAATTTTTAAATATTCATTTGGCGGTGGTTGTGTACTAAATGCCTAAGCATTCCGGATGTAAAGTTAAGGCAATGCTCTCAATCTTAGGGCTTTTGGTCGAAAAGACTTCATAATAATTTATGGAGCCTATCATTTAAAAAAATAGGTGTGGCAATGTGAGGACTTTTAGCGCTAATGCTATCCTCTACAAAATAGAGTCTTTGACTCTGCAGAACCTCTATCAAAAAAGGTTACTTAAACCCTTTTAAAATAAAGTGGGTGTGTCCATTACAATTTGTAACAAACTATTTAATATACTTTAAAGAGATTTTCGAAATAGAGTCTCGACATCACCGTAAACAGATCTGATTAAGCACAAGCAGGCTTATTACTATTCTATGTATCTCAGAATTGTGGTACCATCTAATCACTTTTGAAAATCCCTTTTTGGCAGTGCAGGTTGTGTTTCGATAATGCATCATGTTATCGATAACGAACATCTTCAGGGGAAGATAGCTATTGTTTTCTACTGATCATCGTCTCGGCATGTTCTACAAAAGATGCGGCTGTAAAGGGTGTTTTACCCACTACTAACTTCGGATAGTTATATCTGTCAAACAAATTGTCAGATGTCATTGTTATTCAGTAGTCTTTGCAATTTTATCGTAATGACATACACGCTTCAACGTTACCAAATTTTAGAATTTTTAATCGACCATCTGCTATTTGCTGTAATGTTCACAGTTCTCGCACAACATTTTGTTTACAAAATGCAGTGGCAGCGATACGAAGAGTGCGTTCTGAAGAGAATATTGCATCCGTTCAGCAGAGTATTGAAGAAAATCCAAATTTATCGATTCGACGTCGTTCACAACAGCTTGGTCTTTGTCCGATCTCTTTATGGAGAATTTTACGCAAAGATCTTGGTTGGAAGGCTTATAAGCGCCAGCTCGTGGAAGAATTAAATCCGAATGACCACCGTTTGCGTCGAAATTTCGGTGAATGGGATTCACATGAGTCTTTCTTTCCACATGAGATGAGGACTGGTTTTCAAATTCAATTTTTATGGCTCTGCAAAGAAAAATTGTCAAAGGCTGAGGGTTGATTTCTATCACTTTGTGGAACATATTATCATAGATAGCTTTATCTCGAGAAGTAGCTTACCTACTAGTTGTGAGCATGTCTTGCTCTGACTCTATCCCAGACATCTGAAGGTTCTATATGCATGAGTGTAGTGAGGGTAAATGTCAGAGATGGCTCCAAGCTAAAGGGTTTCTGAGCTACTATGTCTCCAGCACTGATTTTACATATAGAATTTTTCACCAGAATAGAGAGGTGCATTGGCTTTCCTTAGGGATTCTGGTATGTACTTTGGCTTTCCAGTTTAATTTCCTATCCGAAATAAGACTAAGACTCTTCTTAATTGGCTCGCACAAGTAGCAGACAACCTCACCTAACATAGAGTGCGCAAGTCAGTTAGATAACGACTGGGCTTATTAGTAGAGCCACAGGTGCACTACGAGTTGTAGTATCACTTTAATAGGTACATTAGAGTTCCAATTCCAAAACTGATAGAAGACAGAAGAATAGGGTTGCAATAAACCCTTGACCGCGAGAGAATTATAAAAACCTAGAATCAGATTAGTGTATCTATGATTCGCTTTATTTATTGCACTGTTAAGCCCTGGAATCGTGCTTTTTGATTTCTAAAGGCCATTTATGTCTGGTGGAGATGACGAAACAATTAATTAATTATTTGTGATGGCTGGCCGTTCAGATATATTCCACAAGGTATATATTTCGCAAGTCAGAAAGAGCACTGTACTTAAATTTTCGCGGAAATGACTAGATTTGAACATGATTCACGTTATGTGTACATATTTACTAAAGCTGAGCGCAACAAGCAAACACAGAGAGGCAAATGGTTTGACGTCCCATATCTGGAGACATATCTGGCATAGGAACTTCTATGTTAGGAATTCCTTCGACTTTATATAACAATCAAAAAACGCTGTACACCAAGAGCATCATATTCCGGTTCATTCGATGTGGTGTCTTTTTTTATCAATATTCTTGTGCAGCAACTATTGGCATATTTTCGGTAGATTCTAATCTAGAAGATCTAGTCTAGATATCTGAAAGTCATAAAAGATAAGCTGTAGGTAGGTAGGTAGAAGGGGTGGCTTCATATCCGTATGCATATGCGGATCAACCCAATGAAATCAATTGTGAACTATGAGCTGTATACCTGTCTATTATATACCAATCTCTCCCATATCGTATGAGTTATATTTCTCAATCGTGACATGAGATACATTTTTTTACATTCAAAGCTACGAGACAAAAATGTCGTTATACATCTGTACAAGTTTAAGTACATTCCTAATGAATCAATGATGAAGAAGAAGATTCCGTAAAGACATTTACTTTCAATTTCAATGCAGATCACACCTTATATTGGATGCATAAAATCCTCCCAGAGGACTTCTAATACGCAGGCTATGCTCGGAAATGTTAGCATATCAGATATTCTATCCTTTGAGAGACAATATCTAACATATCACATGAAAATATTTTCATCTTCTACTCAGAGTCTTAGGGCATATCTACACCAAAGGAACATTTGAGTATTGTTCCAAAATAGTTTTTCCGAAACATTTGGGACACATTCTCTATTGTTTTTCATATGTTTCCAAAATGTTTCCCAATTGTTTCTGGAAATAAAATCCATTTTTTATTCAAGATGAACGAAAAGATATTTACAAAAAAAATTAGGAAATATCTGGTGGATAAAAGTCATCAAAAGATCTCAAAACTGAATTTTAAGTGGATACAAACATTTACAAACAAAATTCGTCTTTGTTCGTATAGATTGCTTTAAGTACTCCTTTTCAGTATTCTTTTCCAATTTTTGTGCCCGTACACCTTGAGAAACAAAGATTTTTTGGGAAACATTGGGAAACTTACAAAACATTTCAAGAACATTTGGAAAACATTTCAGAACAAAAACCGCATCTACATCGAAAAAACATTTCCTATTTGTTTGAGAACCATAAATTGATGGTATACTTAAACCACTGAGTACCTAATACAGGAGTAAACGTAAGTTCTAAATAGTCTCTCCATGTCAACCCGGACATGACCGAACTGATACTCTTCCGCAAAAAATTCAAGATCCACTGCCAAAACTAGCTGGTGTGGACGCTTTCCCTTTCGGATCGCACAAGATATCTTGGGATATATAAAAAAAAATTTAAATAGAATAAAACTGATCAACTGGCACTCATATTGTTGCTATTAAATTTGATAATCTTCCTCCTACAGTTCGGTATGGATCTCCACTTCAACCAACCAATAACCCCAGGTGATTATTCCACTTCAGACCAATACTAGTTAATCTGTCTAGACATTATCGATAACTCGTTTCATCGCAGTCGTCTTTTATTCGCTAGATAAATAAATGAGAATTAAAAAAAAAAAACAAAAAGAATAAACTATTCAAATATTTGTACAATTGTGATCGACACCGTATGGAACGCCCTCATCTTTTAAGGAGCCAAATGTCTGTGGAACATATGTACATATGTGTGACGAGAATAATTGGTATTTCAAAAATTCAAGGCCAAGGGCGAAGGTCAGATTTAAAATTAAAATAATTTATGTATTTTAGGTGGTGTCGGATCGGAGCCGCCAAGCAGCACACACATAATTAGAATTTTAATTCTTTGCTATTATTTAATTTTTTTTTTTTTTTTTGAGAGAGAGCGAGAAAAATTCTTGCGGAGATAAAATAACTTGAGAAGGTCATCGGTTTGTAAGCGCGCTCCATGAGTATAATTACGATAGGAACTTCTGAGTGACGTTTCGGATTAGTTTTAATTTAATTTTAATTTTTAATTTTTTTTTTTTTTTGCTTCTCGAATGTTGTGGAAATTTCCATGAGTCAGATTAGTCGCTTTTTTTTTTTTGTTTGAAGATAATATTCATTTTTTTTTAATTTATGAGCCGAAATGGGATTATGACTGGTGATTGCAATTTGGTTTCGAGAACTAGAATGTTCTGGTGATCCAAGCACTGTTTGCACCTGAGAACATTATAGTTCCATAAAATGTGTGTATTTTGCTTTTGACTGTTTTATATGTTATCCTAATGAAATTCTTGTAAGAGAACTGGCTATTGAGTGACTGTTCTGTACATGATTTACGGTTGTTAATGATATAATCACTCTGTAAGGAATGCTGAACATTACTACTTGTATCACGATTGCTCATAGACTTACGTTAGGTAAGGTTAGGTCGAGTGGGGTTATGAATGAGACAATTATAAAACAGTAGGCACCACAGAGGGTCCATCGCCATCCCTCGGCAACCTGCATGTGAAGAAACCCAAACCATTTTACCCTTGTACTTAAATTCCCTTCAGAATTTTAATACGTCAGAATTTAGAACGTTATTTTCACTGAAATACATTAAAGAAGTATTTAATAAAGTGTTTTAGTTTACTTTGGTCAGTATGAAATATTTTCTGAGACGTGTAGGTCCTTGCATTACCCAGCGGGAAAAATTGTAAGCGCTTCCAGAGTATGCAGTTGTAACTATTACAATTTGTATGAAGTGAAAGACATTGCTTACAAAGAGATTTCTCTAGAAGCTTATGGGAAGCACTCCAATACTTAATGGGTGCGAATATTTGCGACGCACCTGTAAGGGACTAGTGGATAAGCTTACTTTCAAAACCGGAAGAAGCTGCTTGTAAGCACTCACATAGTACAAATTGTACTGAATTCTTACAATACCAAAGGAGTCATGGAAGTTTATAGAAAGCATTTTAATACGCCGTAGCCCGACGGATGTCTAGACAGCAGCTGCAACATTTCTCGTTATTAATTACATTGTTGAAGTAATTTTTGCGCATAGATCGTGTTGTTTTATTGCAGTTTTTTTTTAAGAAAAAGTCAAGTGAGTTTATTATTGTTTTAACTTTTAATATTATTTTGTTATAAATAAATGATTACCTACAAAATGTTATTAAAATATAAACTTTATATATAGGCCTAAGCTTCAACTGAGCTTTCACGATGTAGAGTCAGTGCTTTCCTTTGCCTTTTGCTGAAGTGCTTAAATAGTGCTTCGCAGTCTAGTCGAAGGCGTTTACATTTGCGTTCTGCAGCGCTTTAAACCGATCTTGGCGTAAGCGCTTATATCTAATTAGGTAATGATGCGCCTTGGCTTTAAATCTTTACAAATTATAATTTATTGGAAATATTGAGGAGGGCAAATCATGCCACATGCGTGTTGAGTGGCTAAAGAACGAGATTTTGAATTTCACTGTACGACCGAAAATAGGTTTTAAAGATAAGGCACGCGGAAGAAGCCCCTATTTTAGTAAGATTAGACTGACGGACATGAGGGACACAACTATAGATTTCATCCGAACAACTGTGGTGGAAATATCGGTACAGGACCTACATATAAGCATCCAACATTCCGACGATGTGCTAGCGAAGGAATTTGGTTGCAAATTGATAAGTCACCGATCAATCTACATGCCTGACGCTAGACACAATCTAATATACTCAGACAAATAATGGGAGCTACCGCCCAAACATGTGAGTTGTATTCGAGTTTCGGACAAATAGAAGCTTTATAGATAGTAGTCAAGTCTACAGGACTGAAAAAACGTTTACAACTCTTGAGAAACCCAAGGCATCTAGCGACATTGTTCGTTGCTTCGGAAATCTGGTGATACCAGCGAAGGTCTGGGGTAACTTGCATGCCAAGCATTGACAAGCCATTAGATTTCTCAATATCAGCTACATTCATGTTTAGCTACAATTGAACTCAACTCAGTTTTTCACACCCCAGTTGATGATTGCATCATTAGAGTTGAGATCGGTAGACATTCCAGCCGTGGAGTCACCGAGGAAAAAGCGAAGTCAACAGTACTGTCATCCGCAAAAGGAATGGAGTGGATTGCGAGTAAGAGAGAGAAAGTCGTTATTAAATATTAAAAGGTTGCGAATGAGGTAGAAGTGTATCCCTTCAATACAACTTGTAGTGACCGATTAATCAAAAAGCTTGCAATATATGATGAAAAGATCCTACCGACACTGTAAACTGGGTTTCTGCTTAAGAGGGCACTGTGACATACTCTATCGAAAGCTTTAAAGATATCAATGGCAACTATTTGGCACGGTGAATACTATGGTTAATTTTTTCTGTTAGGTAGACCATGAGGTCCTCTGTGGAACGTTGTTGAAGGAAACCGTTCTGACGGTAATGTTGAAGACGGTTCCTTTCAAGATATCATGACCTTAGAGAGCAGTGACGTTAGGGCGGTAGTTTGAACGGGACGTTTTATCGCCCTTTTGGGGATCGGCTGGACGTGCGCTAGTTTCCAGCTATCTGGAAAGATTCCTGTAGAGTATGACAGGTAGAAGAGGTTACGTAGAGGTTTTGGTCAGGTTAGAAGAACACCTCTTCAAAACTAGAGGAGGGATACCATCTGGACTGAAGATTTTTTAGGACTCGAGCTACTAAGCGAGTTCGGAAAAATGTTAAACCTAAAGTATATTGAGTATCTGGGAAGGTGGAACTTGCAGAGAACATAGCTCCTAGCAGATTGGCTTTCTCTTGGGAGTCAGTAATATTTCGATCGTTGTGGACAAGACCTGGGATGGACGATGAAAAGATTTACTGCCTTTAGAACATTGTAGTATTTTTTGCCTCAGTTTTTGGTCTAGTAGAAATATTGAACGCTTTGAAATTAAGTTGCAGTTTGGCGCCAGACGGCAATCGTACAAGTCGGATTAAACCAGAGTTCTTGTTTTGATTTGATACCAAGAGTTTTACTCGGGATGAAGGATCGCATTCCAAGTAAAACCAAGTCTGTGATCATGTCAGTAATGGCATTTACATCTCTATCGAGGAAGCATAAAGACCAGTTAAAAGCCCTGAAGAATGAATTTAGGCCGCTCCAATCGTTATTCTCGTATTGCCAAATTGTTCGTCTAGGGTATCTTCTTTTAACTAAGTGCTGATGAGAGTACGAGTATTTAGCTAACACCAGGCAGTGATCCGATCTTCCCAGGGGAGCAAAAACTGCAATTGAATACTTGTCTAGAAGAAAGGTTAGAAACACTTCTAGAGTGCGTCGGCCATGACCGTCAACATCAGGAATATGTGTGGCCTTGTCCTCTTGCAAATGAAGACAGCATTGTAAGCCTTACAGATTCTTTAGTGTATGTTAAGTTTCCAATTTAGCTTTTTCTCTAGTAAGTACATTACCAAAGAATTTTGGGCTATACAAATGGGCAAACTCGACCCCAGTTAGTTTCGGCAGTTTGAATGGTGGTGTCTTAACTTGTATTTTCCAGAATCTCAGAAAAGAGAGTTGATGATTCTTGTGACGAGCATTTTGCAGGACCAATTGGTAATCCTATGGTCGTTTGATGACCTCCCTTTACGTTAATGAAACCGCCTTATATGTATATCTAGTGCAAATTCCTTATAGTCAATGCTCATTTCTTTTTACTGCTACATCTGAGCAAAGAAGATTTAATTTTGCTCGGTTCCGCAAAGAAATTATACAATAATAGCTTCCTCATAATTCGAGGGGTTAACGATAGCAAATTTAATAAGAATTCTTTTTATTACTTATAGGCAGCAGCCAATCGTTTGCTTATGAATATGTTTTCGAACGATTCGACTTTAGATCCGACGTAAATGGAGCCAACGTGAGCTATGCTACAAAGGCGGTCAACAATGGCAGATGTTTAGTGGCGACCTGTTATAGTCTGTTTTGCATTCTTTAACTGGAACAAGCCCATGAATTTAGTGTGAATATTGGATAGACATTTCAATTGAACATGAGAGAGTAAAAGTAAGACTTTAGATACACAGTCGCCCACGTCTGCCCGTCGTAAGAGCTTTCAAGGATCATGGTATAGTTTATTAATGATTGTGGAAAAAAATACCAACCTCCACATTATTATGGCCAAATCCATCAACTCCTGAATTGTATTCTGGTCTTATAAACATAAAAAATTTATTCAACAATTTTTTTTCCTCCACAAAATGGCACCCGTATCCAATTCCAATTAAAAAGAACATACTTAATTTTTTTTTCCATCAATAGAGTAATTTATTAATCGAGTTCAACATTAGTAATGCCTGAATCTGCAAAGCTGTTTGAAAACCTGAATTCTAGCTTACATTATGCTAATCAAACTAGTTGGAAACGAACTAGCCAAGCAAAAGGCTCAGGAGTCAATGCATCCATCCGAACGTCGTAGTAGGCCAGATGTAGGTGTCTAAAATGTACGCAGTAGGAATGTATTTTTTTTTTTTAAATAAAGTGTTCAATGAAAACACTTTGGCAAGACGTTGAATTAAGATCTTAATCATATTTCTTTGCAACAAGAATATAACCGAACAAGTACATATATACCAACTTGTATATTGTGCCATTTGAAGTTCACTGAGTGCTCGACTGGTTATACAGAATAAATTCATTTTTATATGGAAAATTAATTGTATAGTCATAAAATTATAAGCTATTAGTTTTGTATTTAAATCCATTAAGAACGTTTGGTTCTGATATTCCTACTTCGCAATTAGTGTTATTATATAATGTACTTGAACTCGTGTTGATGTGTAAAACTTGATTGTTTCTTTAATTATAGTAGATAGTAGATAAAGCTTCTTCTGTACATACATATGTACATACTTTCATTAATTGTTCAAGTGGATAGTTGTAATGAATGAAAAAAATGTAATTACTATCTCTAGCCACAGCTACTAAACTCAGTGCAAATATGCAAGTACATGAATAAATTCAAAGAAATTTATTAATACTGTCACAATAGCAATAGAAGATGTGAAATTCAAAACAGAGTCCCACAAGGATGCATTTTGTCTCCATTATTGTTTTTATATGTAACGTGCTTCGCTTTGCTTTTATGATGGGAAGAGGAGTGCTTGAATGAACGGTAACATCGCAACTAAGCCATCTTAACTAGACTGACGACGAATGTTTACTCACACACCAGATAGCAACAAGTCTGGAGAGAACATCATCATTTCAAGCAACTTGTTGAACAACCAGTAGAGTAGAAATTTTCGATTATCTTGAGAGTATCTTCTATATTAAGAAGGAAACGAATAGTAGACGAATTGACAAACATTTTTGAACGTTTTACAATACAGGTTTGAGTGTAAACACAAGCAAGACTGTTTCGGTTCAAAGCAGTGGTGGTGACCAAGGGCTTCTAGAAGAGTCACTGGCACGTAGTAGTGGCGCCCACCGGAAATGATTCTTCTACCGCAGTTAATAGCTCTCCAGTAAGGCAAGTCCCTTATTGTGTTTTGTAAGTCACGAATTTTTGGAGTGTGAGTAACAAGAGGAGTAAACTTCACTAACTTTCATTAGTCGTAAACATGTGAATTCGAGTGACAAGTTCGGTTCAAGTCTAGCCTTTTAATGGTATATCGGGTTCAGCTGTTTTCCCGGCTAAAATTGTAATTTTAAATAAAAACTTAGAGACAGATATCAGATATCGTATCAACATCCAGTAGCTCAACCACTTATGGATGCAGTTGAGCTTCTGACGATTGTTGGTTCTAGTCCAGGAATACACTTTGATCTATTCTTCTTCGTTTGCTATCGAGGAACTGAACTCTCTTAAAAGTGGGAAAGGTGGTACCATCTGGATCTACGGCAACGCCTTTCTCATCATGTGTCAGAACCGGGGAATAAGGAGAAATCTCCAAGACTTTTGATTCTGAGAGTACGACTCTTTTTGACACCTGTACCATCATGTCTTAGAAATTTGGATATCCTTCCATAGAGAAAATATAGGCTTTGCGCTGGCTACGACAAACTACCGTTAGGTAAGAGAAGGCGAGCAGAGCAGATGGACATTTCGACTTTTCAGGCACGTTTGCCAAAAGCGGAATGAATGTGATGATGATGCAAGGATGACCCTACTCTAAGCTACTTAGAAAGGAAAAGAATCGCAGTTGAAAATTCTGAGTTGGAGGCTGACTGATCAACCTCATTCTAGACATCGAATATGTCTTCATGAAAATGCATCTTAAAGGAAAAATATCATATCACTCTATAAAAGCAGAAGAAGTTAGCACAGGCCTGTGGCTGATAGTCAGTCTGACATACAGACTACTTCTTTAGTTAGTAGAGCCAGCAGGCAAGTTAGTCCCAGAGGTTTCGGAAGCGGAAGGACCATTAATCAGTAGTATTACTAATGTTGGCTAGAAACAGATACTTGGCGAAGGGGAAAAAGAATAAAAACACCCTGTATGGCAAGGCTCAGTTAGTGTCATTAGGGCACTACAGGCGAACCTCCATCACGTGATGGGCGCATCTGCAAATAGTTTATCTGGCAGAATTTTTAATGTACAGCAGGCTTTTGAATTAACTTAGGGAGACTTTTACAAATATTTGACGCTATATATATGTAGGTCGGTACGTGATCCAGGACCTAGGTTCTCACAACCATTTGTGTTGTGCGTCTTATATACTTCACACGAATGGAAGGGGCCTACTGTTTAATGCCGTGTCCGAAGGGCTTTTTCATTACAGGCGGGACCGTGAATGAAAATTTTATGTTGTCTGGGAATCTCCCGTTTGGTAGTCCGATGCACTAACTTGTGACCCACGGCAAAAAAAAAATAAATTAAATTAAATAGTAAGTAACTGAGATTCTTTAGACTCATCTGTGTAATATCACGCTCATACATGTACGTTTGTATGTACATACAGGAGATTGGCTAGAATCGCCTTCCCATCTTTATTCGAGTCGATATGAATAGTTTGTGCTTACCGTTGTAAGAAAATTACACTAAGTATCTTCCTGGACATCGAGGGCACGTTCGAAAATACTGACAACGACTCGATAGAAAGGGTTATCAATAGTAAAGGATCTGAAAAGTCGACATTTTTTCCGAGCGGTGAACACAAAAGGATGACCATCCCCTTAATGTCGAACCTTTTGTGGATGAACTTCTTGACAAGTTGACCAATTTGAGTACCAGTCAAAGCACTTAAGTATTTAGAACTAAACCTAGACTCATGCACCTAATAAACGCATAAAGGCATCTGCAGAAAGACTCGTATAATACATACATATGTATGTACATATGTAAGAATCTATCAGGTAAGTCGTAGAGATGCAGCCTGGGATGAGTGAATATTGCCAGTAGTGTGAGACCAACGATCATCTATGGGACAAATGACTGAACAAAAACATCTAGTTTAATCACTATGTGAACGACAGTCTATAAAGTACAAAGATTGAAAGCGTCTGTACTTCTGAGGCAATGAGGTCTTACCCAATTTCTTCGGTTACTGACTTCCTTACTTAACTCAGACTTCAGGTCGAGGATATTGACAAATAAAATGGTCCTCGGAGTAGGGTGTTTGGCACTATAGTAGAATTGACAAGGGCAGTAGAATTCTTCACGGGCTCTGAACCTTTCGGTACTCTTAATTTTGTAAAATTAAGGAGAATAGAGAAGAAAAACTGGGCTAGAACCTGAAAAAATATTCACGGTTTTCAAGCTTATGTATGCTAATTGGAAACACTGTCTTATTTGTCTAATATCTTGTCCAAGACCTTTACACAAACCACTTCTACTGGACTTAAATTTTATGTAGTATCCTGTACCTATTCTGTTCTGAATTGAACATCCTGAAACCTTTCCAAACCAACCAATCAAATAGGTTGAACTTGAGTTTTCTAGCGTCAGTTCCTAAATAAATTCATCATGACTACTGCATCGAATCTACAATCAATTTTGTAAGAAATTATTCTCAATAGATTGTATCATACAATGTGATCACTCTCTAGATACTGTATCTACATACATATATACATACATATGTATATATCTACACATACCACAACAATAATAATAAAAATTAAATAAAAAAAAAAAAACTTAATCACGTCTATATAACCACGCGGGAGTCTCACAATCTAAACTGGTTTTCCAATTAGACATCTAAAATTCTCCCAGGTAGGGGGTTACACAAGGTCAGCCACCAAATCTAATTTGGCACACAGAAGTACCGAGTACCTACCACTAAGCCAGAAAACTTGTTGGACCACCTCTAAAAAAAAGATAAAACCAATCCAAAACTGTGTCTTACCTACTTGCTTTTCACTTTTTCTTTTCTTCACAATTCTTTTTTTTCCCTGTACTTTTTACTAGCACTTCGCAGAATTTGGCGTATATAGCAAAAAAAAAAAAGAAAAATTGAATACAGCTAGTCACGTGTTTTGTGTTGTCTTATGTTGTTCATGCTAATAAATAAACAAAACAAAACAAACTTCTATCGCCACGCCATTCAACAGCTACATACATATGTATATAAGTGAAAACCAGAGAACCAGGACGTGATTGCTAAAACATTCGCACTCCCATTCAAACAAGAGTGGGAGAAGGCGCCTCGTAGATACTTTAGTTAGATAGATCAAAGTAAACAAGTCGCCCGACTGAAATTCATCGTCGTCGTCCGTAGCCACGGCATGGTTGTAATATCCCTAGAGCAGCAAAATAAGACAAAAATTCACATCGCAATGTGGTCTATAGAGGTATGTATGTATGGATGTATGAGCTTCCGAAAAAGTGTAAGCGATCATGTACTCACACAGATACTATTTATTGCACACACCACACCACACACATCAGTACGTTCGGCAGGCGGCGACGACGGTATGTCGTATGTCCCAATTAAAATTAATTTCATCGCATTTACGATTTCACATCGATTCGATAGCCAGACCGAAAATAACTCCACTCGATACGAATTACACTCAAGGCGAACAGTGGAATTTGAGTTTGAAATTGAACTCAGTGTGTGGAATGTATTTCCAAAGTGATGTGATGCGATGGTGTGGGGTTGCGCACGTGGCGGTAATTTTATTAGCTCTCGCGCGCTCTACCCAGTGGGTGGGTGTGTGTATTATTCGAAAAGTTATTGCCAGGTTTTGGTTTTTTCTTTCTTTTCGAGTAATTTTTGAAAGATTTGAATTTTTGGCCAGAATCTCAAAATTTTCTTTAGGTTTTGAAAGGTTTAATAGAGATACCCGTCCTAGTGATGAGTGGAAAGAGGTAAAAAGGATTGTCTCATAGGGTTATTTGGTGTAGGGTTGCCGCTGAAAATTTTGAAAAAGTCGGGAAAAAATTTTCTACTAGATGAACATGGATATCACGAGAATTAATTTCAGATTCCTGTACTGTAGCATACAAAATACAAATACAAATTTTTGGCGCGACAGGTCCATGGGACCCAGGGCCTAGCTTCTCACAACCACTCGTGCTGTGCGTGTTATATTCTTCACACGAATGGAAGGGGCCTACTGTTTAATGCCGGATCCGAACGGCAACTTTGAGAAGCTTTTTCATGACAGTTTTACTCTCGGATGTTTGTCAGACGCTCGCGAGAGGTGGGGCCGTGAAAGAAATTTTAGGTGTTGTTTGGGGATTGAACCTGGAACCCCTCGCTCCGTAGTCCAACGCACTAACCACTTGAGCCACGGCGCCCACAGTAGCATAGACTTTGAAAAATACTTGATTCTAGAGTACCTACCTCATCGAATCCAGTTTTTATTCAAAGAAATTTAGGATGTTTGGACGAAACTATCGTCAAACTTGCCCAATATTCATCATTTAACCACAAGATACCACGACTCAAATTATTAATTATATATCGATGAACAGATACATATGTACATATATGTATGTACATATGTGCCAAATGATTCGGAACAGTACCTCAAGATAGAAGACCATTCTAAATTCCAACAGTCCGTCAGAAGAATTCTAGAAAAACAAAATGAACTGAACGACATTGCGACAAATCTTACATCTTTCGTAATGAGCCGCACTTTTAACTTTAAGGCTTCGAGACTAGAAAAACTACATTTTCTGAATTAAGGATACAGACAATTTTCAAATGATGAAATATATGCCCGATAAATCCCTTTTTCGTGAGAATTTTGGCCAGGTGGAAGATGAGGCTAATTCTTTAACCCTGAGTAGTCCTTAAATGGGGACTGTAAAAGAACAGAAGCAAAATCGTAAACTGAAAACTGTCGGTTCCCATAAATGATAACGTGGACGTATGTATAAGGCTTTATTTCTCATGGACAATACCCGCCCGTCAGCCGTCTTTTTCAGATAAAATTTCTTAAAAATGGAACTTGGTCACAAATAAGAGTAAGAAAACCATAGACCTCCAATTTAAATAAGCATCCACGGCTTAGTGATTAGTCCATCAAACTATTGAGCGAGGGTTTCGAGGTTCGATTCCCAGACAACACCAACAGTTCTTTCACGGTCCCACCTCTTTCGAACGTCTGACAAACATCCGAGAGTATAACTGTCATAAAATAGCTTCTCAAATAAAAATTGGCCTTCGCACGAGGCATTAAACAGTAGACCCCTTTCATTCGTGTAAAGAATATAACACGCACAACACAAATGGTTGTGAGAAGTTAGGCCGTGGGTTCCATAGACCTGTCGCGCCGCATATTTGTATTTGTATCCATCCCACACAAATTAGGCATTTGTAGAGTAAGTGAAGAAAAGAGTTATGTACGAGAAAATACTGTGCTACTCCATCCAGGATTTGTTCCGATACGGAATAGGTCTACTGCTTATGTATAGGTATATTAGCGTGAAGCCTAATTTCATGGAGACCGCACAAGGGTAGAATTTATAGGTCAAACGACTTCAGACCAGAGTACCAAAAGAAAAACCGTCTTGGTGACCGATTGAAGGGATGTACCAGCTTACATATGTATAAGGCATATCCAAAGTATGCGAAGAACCGGCTTTCGTCAACAAAGGATGACTGGAGAATGAACATCCTTTTAACAAAGCTAGTTTTACGTTCTGAGCTAAGTAACATGGATTTAGACAACTATCTCGAGCCGACAGAATCTAACTGCCTTCAGGTTTGAAACGAAAAGGAGGACCAAAGATCGGATATAAAATCAAGTGAAAGCCTTAGTCCTTGATAGGGGTACTTTGCAATGGGTTAAAAAATACAGGTTTGATTAGATTAGTACGGTGGATTAAGTGTAGAATGCGACTCATATGTTATGACAAGGGAAAACAGAGGCTTTCCGCAAGGTGGGGTTCTGTATCCTCTATTTCCTCAGTGGTTAGTGCATCGGACAACTGAGCGAGGAATTCGAAGTTCGATTCCCAGACATTATCAAACAACGACATTGAAATGTAAGTTCTTTCTATTCGTATAAATAATATGGCACATATGAACAGCAAGGCCCTGGGTTCCGTATGGACCTATCGCGCTAAATATTTGTATTTGTTCTCTTTATCTCAAGATACAAATCTGGAAGTGATCTTCGACAAATAAAAACAAAATTTTTCACCATCAGTTTTCTAGTACTGATCTAGTTATATGACTATGACAAGATCGCTTCTAAGTTGGTTATTTGTTAGAGGTGGTTTTCCCATAACTACGTTTCTGACTTTTGCACTGAACTTCTAAGTCAGTCTTCACGGGAGATTTTCCGAAGCAATGTGTTTTCTTGGTATTATCTGAAATTTTGAGGACCATACGTGATACTATTCTCTTCTCATGGATATACCATCTGATGCAATAACATCGGAATACGACTTTATCTTTCGTTAAGAACTGTCTTCGGCCAGGGTCTGAGCATAGCCTGTAGTCGAATTTTTACGGTTGGCTTAAAAACCAGTAGCCAAGGCTCAGAGATCTATGCTAATAGTCACGAACCATGTTCTAAGGAATCGGTGGAGGAGTGGGAGTATCTAAGTCTGTAGAGATAGCAAATTAAGGTGTTCCAAAATAATTCGAGAATGCAAGGAATCTCTGAATTTGTTCGCTAGGCTAAACTCTCTGTCTTGTGTCTGAGTTGAAGTTCATATTGGTCGTTGGGACTACCTGCCTCCTTGGTCAGAGCCTGCAAACACGATTGGATTTCTTATAAACACAATTTTGTGCCTCCTAGCTGCTCGTGAATTTTACAAGCAGAAGAGACGGGAAGAACATCGGCTTCTCCAAAAGAAGAAAAACGAGCATGAGAATCGCCCTATCGAAGATATTGAGAGACTATACTCCAAGAATAATGTACGAAAGATTTACCAACAGGTAAAATATGTCAAGCCAACCCGTGCAGAAGCCTGTAGAGATGGAGAAGGAAACCTAGTAGTAGAGTCTCAGTCGGTGGTGAGAACATGAAAAAACTTCTTCTGCAGGCTGTAGGCAGCGGGCGACAAAGACCAAGATCCTGCTATCAAGCAGAATGAACTATTCAAGCTAGATGATAGCAAAAACTTCCGTCCACCTGACCAAAACGAAGTAAGGATAGCAATATTCAAGCTTAAATTCAACAAGACTACGGGTCCTATGCGGTTAACTTAGGGCTAGGCGCTGAAGCTTAGACTCTATCTAAAACAGATCAAGATATCCTCAGCCACTTTGAGAAAATGATTCTTCGTAAAATTTTCGGTCGCGTTTGCGTTGAGAGGCTTTTGAGGATGAGATTCAATGACGAACTATACAAGCTGTAGAGCAACATCGACTTAGCCAAAAAACTGCGCATTAGTCGTTTGAGATGGCTAGGACATGTAGAGCGAATGGACACCAGTGCTCCGGCCCGAAGAGTCCTAGAATCAAACCCGGAGAGACAACGCAGTAGAGGAAGAACTCGCCATAGATGGCGCGCACAAGCAAAAGAGGACTTTAACCGACTTGAAGTGTGCAACTGGATGCAGTTAGCTAGGGACCCAGCTAACTAGAGTAGTTTGTTGGTTGAGACCCAGGTTCACGCCGAAGTGTAGCACCACCTAGGTACATATGTATGTACATACATATATGTATGCATGCATCTAAAAAAAATTAAATCAAAGAAAAAAATGTGTAGACTTAGACAGACTCTTAAATCAATTTAAGATAAATAAAAAAGACTTTTAAATTAATAATAAAAATAAGTAGGTATTAAAAATGTCTCTAAATAATAATAAATTACAAAATTTTAAAATTTCTTTTGATTTACTAAAGATCAAAACTCAAAGACCCCGCCCAGTTTAAAAAGAAAAAAATAAACTAAGTATTCTTTCCATCACTTGTTATTCCGGACGTCATATCAACTCTGCTGATTTGATTAAAAGACGTAATCAAATGCGATTTTTATGTAAATCGTAAATAAGTAAAAAAAAAACCATCATTGCCTAGAACGTAGTTGCCTGTTATAACACTGCAATAACTTTTAGCTAATACGTAATACACAATCTCTTGAGGAAAGGTGTATCTAAACAAAAAAAAAATGTATTTCTTTTTCATTCTTTATAAATAAGAAGTCTTTAGAGAGAAACACCTTCTGCCAATATACCTGATGTCGATTTTTTTTTTGTTCTTTCGTCTTATTTAATTATAATCTTAAGATAATTGGAGAAATGAGTGTGCGCTCCTACCAATGTAAACAACGTTTTTTTTTCTGTTTATTTTATATAAGAGTAAGAAAAGAAAAAAAAAACGATCTGGACGATCTAACTTAAGCATAGAAATATATGTATATATGTTTCTGTTTTTTTAGTAGATACCTACATATATATTTTTAGAATGGGGAAATGGAAAACGTAACGCAAATTGCTGCTATTCTCAGAATAGACGGATGCCAAATGGTAGAACACTAAATAGTAGTACGAACATTAATTGTGAGTTGATCCGTTCTAATGGGGATGGGGATGGGGATGTACGTAGACCTACCTATGGTTGTATTTGATGCCAACATCCATTTTTCTATTAAAAAAATGAATAGCTACCCTATAACGCGTAACATGCCCATGTGATAAGACTCTTAACCTCAGATCAGAGCGCGTTTTTCAATTAAATGCTTTTGCTAATATTGAATGTAATTCTTAATGTAAATGTTATTTAAAAACCTGTGTGCAGTGCAGTGCTGAACCAACGAACACTCTCGCAATGGTGTGTACGGACAAAGCGTTGTGGTTTATCAAAGTTTACATATACATAGCTCAAGCTGACGCTGATGGATTGCAAGTTTTTGTTCCTTAGTACTGCCAGATACTTGTATTTTTCTTAATGATTAGAAAATAGCTGTTAATTTATTTACAATGGAATTCTATTTCTGCCCTTGTTCTCAATGTGATGTTAGATTGATACTGAGCTATCAAAATATTTGGTTTATAATCGCTACGCTATTGGAATCCTGTACTGTACTCTCAATGTGGTAACGAGAACTGTTCATTATTTGTTAAATGGTTTTGCACACTTTTTTCTTTTTTTATTTAGTTTGGATCATGTTGATTGTGATTATTCATTGGGGATTTGTTTACAACGATTTATCGGCTGTTTTTTGTTTACGTTTTAAAAGCTTACCACGTTTACTGGATTTGTTTTGAAAAAAACTCGGACAAAGAGTCAATCGTTGACGTTGTACAGTGTTTTCCAAGAAGTGCTACCACTTTTTATGTACCTCTCTTTGATTTGCATTTTACCATAACAATACATTCTAACCCTGAGTCCAATGTTACTTTGTTATTCCATCTTGCCACGCAATTCTGACAACTCTATTGGCTATGGGATCGAGCAATAGTGTAGCCCGGAAAGGGGAACAGCAAACACAGCCACCAAACTATACATATGAGAGAAGTTCTCCAACCACTGCATCAAAAACGGGATTGAATGGGAGTCCGACTGGCTGGTCTGTTTAACAAAAAGGTCGGTATGCAGGATTATCGCAGGGTGTCGTGCTATCAGCACTACTATCTGCTCGTAATAAACTTGAAAAGTGCACCGATAGTGCTGTTTTCGGGGTTAACCCATTTAAGGCCGAATTGATATTGTACAGTTCACAAATGTACCATGTATCATCCCGGTAAAAATTCAGGGTTTCTGAATCCATTCAGGCAGAGCTTGAAGAGTCCTCGATTGCTCTGTATTCATCTTAAAAGGTCCGGGGCTCGAAATTTGGTCTTCAACCTAGTGCAGTCCGTTGGATATATACCGCCGTTTTCAAATCTGTACCGATGTACGAAATACTAATTTGGGAGACAGCAGTAGAGAATATGAGCTCGAGAAGTATCAAAAGTTAGCCTGCTTCCGAATAAAGGGCGGTCTGCGAAAAAGTTCTACAGCCGTACTGGAGACAAGCTAGATTTACCCATTGATATCTTAGCGAAGGTAATGACGGCAAAAATAGCATTAAGGCTTGGGACAATATGGGATTGGGTTTACTGGACTTATATGGACTATGATGTCCTTATAAATTTTGAGAGGGAAGCGGATGAATCTGCAGAAGAGTCACACACAGATACATCCAAGAAGCCGTATGGCACAGGTGCCGGGGTCTTTTCCACACCTGACATTACTAACCCCACATGATTGTTGGCTAATTGTGTTTATTGTGTTTATTGTATTTAGAGATCGTGTCTCTTCGAAAATCGGAATCGCCAACAATACAATTCTAGTGGACATAGAAATACCACGGATTGCAGTCAGATGTGAAGTATCTTTGTGTTAAGTTTTAGCTCACAGGGACATTCCAGGTTAAGGGTTGTGAGGTTAAGCCTCCCTGATAACAGGGGAAACCATCTACTCCTAGGCAATCGACAAAGTTCCACCTTAATACTGTAGCCAATAGAACGGCAAATAACAGGTGCACCAATATCTGTTCCCATTATTCGTCTAAGTAGATCTGAGCAAATCCGGATTTGAGGATTTTACTCGAATAGCAGCTCTATATGCCCGGTTTTACGTTAACTACGAAAATATTTTCCTACTCAATTACCATCGTACAACGGACCAAATTTCCACCCTAAGACAAATTCTTAAGAAGATACGAATTTTATATTCATCTCGTATTCATCTCCCTGAGCACTTCATGGCAATGGCTGAATTAAGGACTCAGAACTCGCAATGCAATGGACAAACAGGAAGTAATTCCTTGGAATTTTTTCAAACATGAACCTGTTTTCCGCAAGTTGATACGCTATTTATCCAATCTTCTACTGGAACAGATACTATAAAGGGTACGTGTCAACTCCATGAATGACATCCTAATGCAGATTCGATTTGGCGGAATAAATGGGATTATTCTTCCTTTCTGGGACGACAAAGTATATGCTTCAAATGTTGGGCTGCATAGTGCCGAGTGCTAAACGGTTAGCAGGAAAGCCTAGATTATATTGCATGCGTAATGGAGAAGAAGATACAACCACAAAATCTCTATAACCTCTCTAAGGACAACTGTGCTCCACCCAAGAGAATCTATGAATCTCAGCATCCAAGTTCAAGACAACAAAGAAAGACCGAATCTCGGGTTCAAAGACCAAGTGATCGTCGATGCCAAAGCCTTAAGTTTAAATAACTGGACGCAGCGTATACAGGATTGACAGCACACCTTATTGACGGGCACCCCGTTAAGTGAGTTCCTAAGTGTGTCTTCGACCATACTTTCAGAAGTACAAGTATGATAATAAGTACAGGGAAATCTTAGGAGGCGTAGAATGTCGATCCAAAGAGCTTAGCGATGGTAATAGAGACATTACAAAGAAAGATATGTAGGTAAATCTGCTAAGAGGGACTAACAATTCCGCAGGAAACATGGAAATGTAATGCTCAGTAAGGAGAATCCTGATAAACCGGTGCAATCGGGAGTGGTCATGATGTCACTTTCAGAAATAAAATATTCCAGAGGTAAACTCCCGTCTCCCATGCGGATCTCCGGTGAGGTCTGTAGAAGGAGAAACAAAATTCAACAGATTTGGTTACAGATTTGACTTCAAAGCTAAGAACAACGTTGAATTGCTCCAGAGCAAATTGAAAAGATAGTGTTGGTCTCCGGGATAGTCCGTCCAAGACCGAATTAATATTCTTCACAGGAAAGAACAAAGTATTGTGTATCATTCCTCCGAACGGATTTAACTGCAATTTGCAGACATATGCTTGAGAATTATTATCGATAAGAAACTCAGCTTGAAAGTGAATATTCAGGACCGTTCTAGAAGGGCATTGCCCTTTATTCGATAAAAGCTCCTGGACCCCCATAATTGAACCGTCAACATCAAGTTGTGCATTGGATAAACAGAACAGTCTACAGACTCACACTCATGTACGGAGTATTAGTCAGGTCTAGTGAACGGCACTGGAAAAGAAAAGCAACATCACACCGCTCGAGAAGATTCAGACGCTATTCTATCTACACAACGAGCGCGCTAAGAACTACTTCTACAGCCTGACTATAAACTATGCTACACCAGCTTCCAATTGACATCTTTTGGAAGCTGATGACCAGTTTGGAAGCATTATTAGACCAGTTTTCGCAACCTTCGAAAATAGTATTCCCTAATGTCAGGGATGGTGCAGAACATGTCCCTTCTAGGAATTGATTCAAGAATTTTCAGGTTTCCCATTACATCTCCTAGTTTGTACTTGTATTCTAGCTAAAGTTTATTTGCTCACCCAGCAGCCGTCTTCGTAATAAAGATTAGTTGAGGTTATAGCCCAACAACAGCTTAAATGCTGGCTTATGGAGCAGGTGCTCATTCCGAAGCTTCTATAGCCTATGTAATTGCCGTTGTCCGATCCAGAACTTACGGGCACCAGAGGATAGCCGCATACCACTGACAAGAGTAGACTATTGTAGTGCCTTTAATGATGATAGGTTGTTTTATGGATAGTTAAGCACTGATAAAAATACGATTCATAGGTGGTCAAGCAATGCCGCGGATCTCTTAACTACAATAGATAACTGTCAGATGCGACATATACTTGTGGTAGGTTCCAGGCCACAGATATGTTAGGGGCAATTGCAAGACAGACGAGATATCCCAAGGGAGTGTAAGTTGTAGCCTCTTAGAGAATATAGAAGAATGATCCCTATGAAGACGATAAAGTTCCACCTAGATACTGCGGCTATCAGAATGCCAAACAGTAAGTGGAACAGTACATATCTTTCGTCTAAAAAAATCTGGCCAAACCTGGATTAGAAGAACACTAGGAGACTTATGTCCGCTAGTAGGGAAAACTTAGGCCCTCACAGGGCATTATTTGGTTGGCTACATACCAGCAGTTTGAATGCTTCCTTCAACGATTTTTGTAGAAGCTGTAGAGACAAGGAAGAGTTACAAACGAAGACTAACGTCCTATGCGCTTCTACCGATCTATCGCATAGATAGATGTGCATATCTGCTGCAGTTATTGGAGGAAGAACATAGTGATGGGGGACAAAAGAGTACTGCACCGTAATTATACTAGACATCAAGAACGCTTTCAATTCAGTTAAGTTGTTCAAGTGTGATATAGTGGACTGTCTTTAAACAATGAATACGACGAACTACATAATATTCTTATAACCTGATTAGATGATTATTGTCCAATACGTCGTGGGCAACACTGTCGTGAGTGCATGATGTTGTGCGCACATCTCTACTGCTTTGTAAAAGTTAACTCGTCCGATCACAACATTTTCTGCGATTGAGTTTTTGTATGTAAACGCGGATCAAATGATTGAGTTTGACAGATAGAGAGGAAGAAGTAAAAGAAGTGCCTCCGTGCACAGGAGAAGAAGTCTCAAACTCAATCCTCTTTTGATTCCACATGGTTATAGTGACAACCTGGATTGAAACTCAATCCTTTTTCTATCCGATCTCCCAATCCGGTCACGAAGATTAGTGTTAAGTCCTGTTCTGTGATACATCATGCATGACAATGTACTCAGGTAGCCAATGCCGTCAAAAAGAACAAAAGTCATAGGCTTCGCGGCCCACATCTAAAAATAGGTTAAGTTAGGTTCTAAAAATAGGTTAAGTTAGAGAGCTAGGATTGCAAAAGTAAATATTTAAACAATTCCACACACTGTCTACCACGTACATACCAAGTCCCAACACTGTCCCGTCCCTGATAGACAGTCGTTATCTATGCATTTCGGTCCAATTTAAATATTCCAAAATCTGATGACACAACGACAGCCAGACGTACTAATTCACTTGATGCTAATTCTGTCAGTCTATCTTCATTGCTCACTTCATTATCTAATAGATAGGAACACTATTTAATGATGCACACTTTTTTTTTTTTGTTTTTTTTTTACAATCTCCACCTTCACAATTACAGCGCGCCACAAATTAATTGGCACTTTATGAACTCTAATGAAGCAGCAAATCTTCCAGAGGGTTCCAAAGTTCACCAGATTCTCTCTACTCAGCCATACTAGTTCAAGATCGTGAACATAATCAAATAGAATTCAACGACTTTGGCTAAATGTTGGCCAAAAAAAAAAAAAACCGAAAAAAACCGAAACGAATGTGTAAAATAATCAAAATTCTACTTTTGCTCTCTGTTCTTCTTTGTGTGTTTCATCATTCGGTTTTTTTTTTTTTTTGCCTTATCGCTTTTGACTACAAGGTTTGAAGTTTGTCGAGAAATCAAGAACAGAACAAAAATCAGGTAGAGTGTGTGTTAGTATTGGGACCACCTACCTATATAACGATATATTCCGTCTGTCTGTGGGCTAAAACGTAGTTTTGTGCCTCACGATCTGCAAACATACAAGGTAGTTCCCCAGTCATGCACACTAGCACGTTTTTAACTAATACACTTGAAGTGAAATCAAGAAATGACAGAATTATACCCGCTATGAAATTTTTATGCAAATTGTATTGAGCGATCAATGTTTATGTTTTTTTTTTTTTTAAACTTTACGATCGAGGGGATTTGGTTTTTTTTTTTGTCTTCTTTTGATCGACGAATTTTTGATGAGTGGAACAACTTTGGGCGCCATTTATTGCGATTTAATTATTTTTCGAAACGAAAACTTAGACAAAATTTTACTTTTAATAATAGTCTAGTCATTTATGGAATTTTTAACTGATCGTCAACTGTCTAGAACGGAATTGCAATGTAGAATAGATGAACCACAGTACCAGGCGAAACTCTCGAATCAATTTAATACTGAGGGCTATCTCCATTTGGTCTTTGTTTAATAAATCTGTACATAGAGCACTATCTTCATGGTTGATGATCTTATCACTCCTGGTTAGAAAACTTTGTTAAATTTGATAGCGATAAAGTAGGTTTTTATATAGTTTACATATAGAACTGCAGATACATAAGGTTTAGTACAAGCGCACTTCGAATCGGCGCGGTGGCACTGCTTTTTAAAACTGCGTTTTTAAGCAAATAGCGAATGTGAATATGAATATTGAGAACACGTGTCGAATAATTACTGGGTGGAGCAAAGGTGAAAGTGGATAGCCTTCTGTTAGGTATTGAAACTTAAGTGAGTTGGAAAATTAAATGAATTTGATTGATTTCCCGATGGAAAACAGGAAAAACTCTGCTGATCTGATATTTGATCTTATCTTTACGATAAGATAAGACTTGGGTGATGAGCATTCAAATTGTGTCAAGAAGTACTACGACTTCAAAGAGATATCTTGTGCTATCTTCTTAAAAACGATTTTAGTGTGGTATGGTCTACTAGCTGAAATCAAGTTCATGGATGAAACTTAAGATTTTTTGAACTGAGGAGGAGGTGATATCAGAAGGTAAAGTAGAGTCTTTATGGAAGTGTTTGAATATAGCCCAATGTAATGGCGGGACATTCACTTACAATACTGCTCATTACTGCTAACATAGGTGCATAACATAGATAGGATAGGTTCTAGGTGAGATTCACTTTGACCAACATATGTATGTACATAGGTCCATTGAAGCAGCTGGTATATGGACAGAAATCCGTATCTACTCCTGGAATCATCTACTCTTTATGATAAAGCTTTATGATAGAGCTTCCCTTATTTCCATTCAGTTCTGATTCCAAAACAGATTTCTGTTTAGCTCTACATACATACTTCTAGGTAGCTTACGCTATCTTCAAAGTTCAAACTAGAGTCCGTTGGGTTTGGACTCGTTATGCTTGGAGTTTTATGTCTGTTTGGGAATAGGACTAATTTTGTTTAAACCAGATGGACGTTTAGTCCAAAGCTATCCATCTATTTGACTAGCTCTGTAAAGCGAATTGTCAAATATTAGTTGGTTATCCTGGCACTGAGATAGCAACATCGTTCGCATATTCAATCACTCTACATAATATATTCTCTACTATAAGATTTTAATTTAAAACTAGATTCCTACTTACATTTTTTACTTATCTCCTATATCCCCTTAGGGACCCTAGGGCTTCCGCAACGCCTACGCAGCATCGTATGCATTTTCTGGCAATGTGTCCCAGCGCACCTCAGCTCTTTCTCAGTTGCCATGATTCTTTGTCTACTGGTCTGCACCATGTGCTTCTAGGACCGCCAAATATCCTGCAATTCTAAATTAACGGAATACATTGCATCGCGTGGTTAGCTATGGACATGTCACATTTTCGGAAAGTCCACTACCACTTCCGTCGTTGTATGGTTGTGCCTATAGGTTTATGGCCCGCTGTTCCAGATACGGTTTGGCTAGAAAATCATTAAGATACTGCTTAGGCACCTATTAACGAACGTTTGCAACTTTTTCGTGATAGTAGAGGTTACTCTCCAAGTACCAAATCCCCATAACGGAAGAGTCGTAGCTTAGTGTTTAAGCCAATGGCATTACTTCGCCAAATGTTGGTTATCATCCTAAATACAGACTTTGCTTTGCCGATTCCTACGTAAGAGCTGATGTGTTCGATCGCAGGCTGACAATTTTTGTTTTTACCGAATTAATTTTCAGTTCAAGGACATCTCCTTTCGTCTCAATATTCGCTATCATTTGGTGAAGATCCATTATTCTGCGAGAGAGTAGGGATACACCTTCAGCGTAGTCAAGGGATTTGAGTTCGAATTTAAGAGTCCATCGAATTCCTTTGTTTTCCGTTGTGATACACTTTCACTTCTGAATCGGCTTTTTTGAACTTATTGTCGTTGAGTAGATGGTAAGCATGCATAAGGATGCAAGAACGCGCTCTTATCAAGGACTACTTGAACCTTAAGATTACTTTAAAGTAAAACATTTTCCAACTCCTTCCAGAAGTTCAATATTTTCCTACAAATTCAAACGTTGTCGACATTGTAGGTCACGGTGTAGAATCGAACCCAATCTGGTTGTTGCTAGTTTCATACAAAAACATTTTTACAGTCCCCTGACTATCTCCACTACACTGATAACTAATTGTAATCACTAAGCAAATGGTAAACAAATCAAGATGACAGCTTAAAGCTATCAAATAGCAACAGCAAACCAGGTTGTAATAAGCCCTACTATCAGAGCAAAAAAACAAAACAATATATGCATAGTTCATAACAACACAAAATGACGCTTGTATTTATTACTCACGTTGGTTCTTTTCTCCCCAGATACTTAAAGTATTGCTCTAATTTGTGTTCATTTTTTAATGTGTTCGCAATTTCCCGCCAAATAAGAAATGCAAATATTTTGTTTTGAATATTCATTTACTACGTAAAAAAAAAAATTGCTAACTTGTTTTCATAACAATTAGTTATAGCAATTACGAACGCTCATTACAAAACGATAATAAATATTATTTTATTGATGTACTTAAGTATGAAATAAAAACACAATAAAGTGTATATGTGCAGATACGTATATTTTTTTATATATTAATTTTGATCCATCATTTAGAGCGTACAAAAATAAAGGACTAAAAATGTAGTCATCCTAAGCTCGAACGCTTGCCTAGAGCAGAAGTCACATTTTTTTAAACTCCACTTGCAACTACATTCAAACTTGGTTTTAGGGCAATTTATGGTTTTATCGTGGGTTAAGGTCCAGATTTTGTGGCACTCATTGGTGACTGTAGTTACTTTCCAACGGCAATCAGATTTGTCTATGAATATGCTTAAAATCGAAATTCTATTATCATCTGCCCTAAATCTATTTCTCATCCACTTTTTAGGGCCCACCGAAAGAATTGCAGAAGCATTATAAACTAAAATACAAATAGATGACGAGAAAATGCTCGTATAGGACTCAAGAACTAGCTTGGAAAGTACCTACAGTTTAATGTCGTTTTGAAGCTCAATTTGTTGTTAAACTTTTTTTATGACAGCAGCACTACCTACCCTAAAAAACATGTCATAAAATCTCAAGTTGTAAATGCTATACGTATTCCATCAATTACAGCAGGATACCTTCAAACACTAGTTGTCCAAAATTCGGTAGACAAAATTTTACCACTTGAACACAGGCTTAAAGGCAATCTAGTTAAAACAAAGCTGTTAGCAAAAACTTTTTACTAAAGTCCTTTCCAACCACATTAGGGAAACTGAAAGTCACTTGAAAAAGTATTTTGGACTTTAAAACGCCGAGTTGACCTCCCAAATATACCCAAACTCATATGAGCACAATGTAATTCATACATTCCGACGTAGATACATAAGCATTCACTCCACGAACCGTATCCTGTGATTCCTTATTTGACGATCGACATGACTGCTTACTATAGCCGATTCATCTTACATCATATGCTCCTACAAAATAATCTGATCAATATACACATTCGCTCCATATAGGGCATGATGGGATACTCCCTGTCTTAGGCTACATGATCCCTGGAGGAAGTAAGGCTAGAAAAAAGTTGCAGGAACACTTAAACTGGCCCATTGTATGATACTTCCAAACAGATCCCTAATTTTGGTACAGTAGTTCGAGCAGCTTAGATTTTATTTGTTTTCTCTGATAAGTGTTGGTGGTTGTGTTTCGCTGTTCTTCGCACAGGCTCAAACCTGCACAGTTCCACTATACCATTGCCACCTTCAGGAAAAGACCTTAGTTCGGCAGAGGGTTATAGAGCAATTAGTCGTAGGCATCAGTTCACCAGATTACTGCCAGATGTGTCTTGATATAGAAGAAACTAAAACTATTAAACACCTACTATGTGACTGTCCCAACCTCTAAACTCGTAGCTTCCGATGCATGGGAAAGAGATTTTTCGGAGATCTGATACAAGTCCCACTCTGGAACAAGATATATGTACATATATGTATTTCATCAAGAGCATAGATTGGTTTGACTCAAGACCAACCGAAATGCAACCAAACTAAATATGTAACCACGATCAATAGGGAATCACAATGGACCAATACTCTCCTGTACAAGCACCCTTCATGGTCACAATCTCTCATACCATACCATACAATACCACCACCCTACCGGAAGATGCAATAACTTCTGCAAATGGCGGCAATTGACAATTTTGTTTTGATATTTGGGAAGTAAACAGATGCAGAATACACGTCGACAAGCCATGAAACGCTATACTCCTAAAGATCACAGAATACTCGTGACTATTTTTTTACGGAATAATTCGTCGGTGATTTTGGCGCAACGTAATTTTCGGCGCAGATTTCCCGACCGTCCTACGCAAACTGGTCAAATATTTTAAGGCGTTTAGCCACTCCCTTCGAAGAGACTAGAACAACACGTGAGAAAAGAGGCCCCGAAAGGCCTCATAGTGGTCGTTTCGACGAGAATCTCGCCGCTGTGGCTGAAGATGTCGCGGATGAGACGTCAACGTCGACCAGATGACGTGCCACACCATTGTCCATTACACGTTCGTATCTGCTGCTCATTTAAGTGACATAGTTAAAGACGTTTCTTTACAAATTGCAGACAGTCCATCAGCTACTACCTGCAGACCGCCAATCGCGTCTAAACTTCGCTTACGCTCTCCTGAACCTCAACGATAGAGGAAGATTTTTTGAAATTCATCATGAGCGACTAGATCCATTTCCATTTAAACGAATACGTAAACAAACAAAATTTGCGCTTCTGAGGTACTGAGAATCCACGTATTATTCACGAAGAACCATTACATCCACTCCATGGTGCCACACGTTTACAGTGACTGGTGAACAATACAGAACCATGTTTAACGTGTTTTCATTGCCGCAAGTTGATGAAGGGGGTGCAACCGCATACACAGCCGTCGCGACAATGGACATTTGCAAGGATGCGTTTCTCGGTCGTCCAATGTCTCGTTTCGGCGACAAGCACAATATCCGACAAAAGTGTTAGAACTTATCATCCGAAATTCTCGTCAAAACGACTGAAAATCAGTGCTACCAGACATTTTTCAAGAAAAATACCCCATGATGGATGAAAATTTACCATACCTACCAAAAATTTCCCACACAAGTAGAAATGTGTGAAATGAATCGGAAATTAAACCCACAAAACTAACGAAACAAGCACAACGCATTAATACATCACAAAACTCCGCAACTTCCAACGAGCTCGATTGGAATCGTTTCCTCTTGTTGTCTTCAGCTCCTTTTGACTTAAACAGAAACGTTTATCAACCTAGTACCTAGAATACGAAAAGTGCCCTGTGCCTAGAATAGTAATTGTCACAAAACAATGGTAGAGATCTACGCATACAACCACCAAATATGTGAGATCGCCGAAATTAACCCTTTCAAGTTATGGAATGAATTCATTACTGACTATTGCAGTGAAAATAAGCGAGTCAATAGAATTTTCCTTTTTTGTATGGAAATTGGAAAATATTACCTTTTTACCATAACTTGAAAATTGAAGTTGAAATTTACCACGAAAAGGTAAATTTACCACGATTTGGCAGTACTGCTGAAAATGCGGTAAAAAGAGCCCAAATGGTCATCAACAATCGCGGCGCACACTCGACCAGCGTCATCTTCAAAAAAAGATTGAAAGGTCCAGATAAACATTTAAAAAAAAATTATGATATTATGTCGTTTCATTTTAAAGATATAGCAAAACAACATGGGGTGAATGTTTTTGGGCCACCCTGTACATCCCATTGAGACAATCTTGCACTTACTCCATATATGACTAGCGGTGAAAAGAACTGCCAAGTTGTATGCTCTCAAACTCAAGACCCTAGGGTATTTCAATGAAAGGATCACAACGGGGCACAGCAGCTCGGTCGCAAAACGCCATGACATGTGGACAGTGCTGTGAACTTGCAAAGCTGCCAAAGCCATAGCTAGGCACCCTTGCTCTTGCAAGGCAAAGAGTGAGCTAGATCTGGGGAGAAAATGACTAAGACAGAAAGTCAGTCTGTACACCGGACACATCAACCTGAAAAAATATCCACCAAGAGACGCCCTGCAAGAGGGGTGTTAAGAAACAAATACCAGGTGAATTCCGGGTATTATGGAATTCACCAGAAATACAGAATATTTCTCGAATCCGTAAGGCCCATCCGACTTTTCCCAAATTAAATTATCTTTCGCTTCATGTCTACCCCCTTACCTTCCTCTATTACACAGTTTTTCCTCATCCTCCTTAATCAACCAACCATGTCCGAAAAGGATTATAAGAAATGCTAGATTGTATCGGCAGACTCCAATGAACACACAAAAGTCGCTTCCAACGAGATACTCGTAATTCCTAGAAACTACGCATGATGGAAATACTCTATTTTCTGTCCTACGGTCCTAATTGCAGTGAGTAACGTTGATGACCTAAGCAGACCCAAGTGAACTATAGGCATCCTCTTACCCTAACCTAAAAGTTCTGGTGACTATTTTATGACGAAACCTGTTCGAAGTCTGTCCTCTTAATAGTAAGGCATTATTAGACTTAAAATCTATACGCAACACCGATGGACCAATGACACGCGTACTTTATTACGAACAAATGCTAAAATATCGAAAATCTGTTACAGGCGGATTGATACCTGAAAGTATCTTTTGTGCTAAATAATCTAGTCTTATATTGCTTCACTTGAATACGCGTTCATAACATCTGAAAAACTCAAAAATAAAATTCTCAGCTGCCTTCACTGATACCATTTTCAACGGCATTGCCATTTTTCGATTCTCACAAATGGCAATCAGTTTCCATAGACTTACGAACACTATACGAGTACAAGCACCAACAGATTGGCGCTGACCTCGTAAACAATTTCCCTTATCAATAATATGTTAACAAAATTTATTGTCTGAACTTAACGTGAAACAAAATGCTATTTATTAAAGTACTCGAATGTATCTAAATAGCAAATAATGTGGGTAGATACATTCATATACGAGAAGAGTGTTCTTCCCCCTTTTCCTATGTATAACAAATTTTATGAATAAATTATCTATAACTGTGATAGGGACCAACAAAATTAAAAAAAAAAGTGTTACAGGTTATCAAAGTTACTATGCACAATTTTTTTTTTATAAGTGGTCACTATTAATCTATGCGAGTCTAATCGCCATCATTATAATATATCTATGTACATACATACATATGTACATGTGTAGACAGATATCATCGATAAACGTGGAGATATTCAGATACGTGCGGTGTATAGGAAGTCAGAAAACCATCAAAGTGATACGAACAGAGAGATAGCTGAGTTTGTTGCTGTTGGTAGCCGTTAAGTAGAATAATTATTCAAATAATAATTGCGTAAAAATAGGAATTGCCAGATTAACCAAATCGAATGTAGAGTCATTGAAGTTTATTGGAATGAAAGTGAATCGGAGAAGTTTAAACTGTTTTGTGGTTTAGGAGAACCTACTTTATGTGAAAAATTGGCATTTGGATAGATGGGGGATCTCCTATTTCAGAGAAACTATAGCTGCTGTGCCCTACCAAGTTATACTAAGATCTAGTATTTGAGGAAAGAAGGAGAACTTCTACCCATAACTACTTCTACCCAGAACTACTAAATAAGGCTTAAAATGCTTTAACAAAATATTCAGATAACTTTGCCTAACTAAACACTAAGCTGATTAAGCCGAGAAATAATATCACCACAAATGGACGAAGATCGCCGAGTGATACCTTACAGGCGATATACACTTTTTATCTTGAAACTCTGCATGTACAAGAGAAACTTGCACCCGTCACACTTAGATCAATGTAGATCTATTGTGATGTACAAATGTCCTACTACAATCGTTGTGTCACCGGCGTATACCTGTCATCAGAACTCCAGAACGATTTATAACAAGATCCTTGTCATTTTCAATGATACTTGGTGGAATTGTACTAGTCATCTAAAGTATTACTATATCTATGTATGACACGAATCGGTTTTACCACCGCCTTTTTATGCAAAAGGTAATATCAACCAGTGGTCTATGAGTCAGGCAAATATTTGTACCATTTACCATGGACTCGTCAGAACCAAAAGCCAGTCATTTCCCTATCATTTATCAGTACTACTCGTACAGCAGTAGCCGGGTTGTAAACATAGAAAAGTTCTGGTTCTGAGTTGCAAGTTTGTCCTTTGAACACTCCCCTTGATACCTTTTCAATATGTAACTTAGCGCAGAAGTTAAAAGTATGATCGTCAACCTGAAATTCATTTGGATACGTTCCCATTAGCACTAAAATTTGGGAGTTGGGTCCAACGATGCAAACCATAGATTCCATCTTCGATCCTTCGGCGAATCAGACAAAAACAGACTTTTTGTGTCCAGATACAGGTCTCCATTAGACCAGCATATACGGTTCTAATATCTCTACCTCAAATATCCTTCCAAAACAGTATTCTATGGCCGTACCCGTAATGTTTACAGTACAAAACATTACCCTTCTTGGAACTGAGCCGGAAACTGCGAAACGTTTTCAGAACGATATGTTTAAATACTGAGAGCTGATATGGAGTTTATTCGGTTTTGATAATAATAAACAATTTAACCACGCGGCATCTTTTTGATACACACCAATTACTAACCCAAAATATCCCAATATTCGTATTTATGATCTATTTTTGTGTGGCATATGCAATCCTTGTAGATTTCTACGGTGAGAATTAGTTAAATGGTCAATTTGGTCTTCCATAATTGTTTCTGTTGATGTTACTACTTCGGCAAGTATTGTATGTATTGTCAAATTTGTCTATAGAGACCTAACGCACTCCCCAAAGATGGGTTTAGTAGAACTTCTTGTTTTGTACTGTATACCAGAACATTACAACAAAAGGAGAAAAACTTATCATAAAAAGTGAAATATCAATTTCTTGACGTTTGTAACATTCTCATTTTTTTTCTAGCTTTCTTGTCCTTAAGGGACGGGATTTACGACAAGTTGGTTATTACATCCATTTCACGATCGATCTTTGAAGGTTTGTGTTCAGCACTCACTTGTAACTGACAGCTGTCAAAGAGGACAGAAGCTTAGTTGCAGTTTGGTACTCTAAACTAATGGCATATACAAAGCACAAATCCATTTACAGTTGCAACTAAATGGCAAATAATTTATGAGACATACAAAATACAGAAAATATTGAAAAAATTCAAAGAATCTTTCAGGTTGAATTAGCAAAACTATTCCACTTTACGTAATAACTTGTTTAGCATCTTATCGTGCTACCCACATTTATCATCTAATCCTAAACGAATCTTTTCGCAAACATACCTCAATAAAACAAAACTTAATTTATTGACTAAAAATTTAAATTTTAATAAAACAAGTAATGTTTGCTCTTTTTTTTTGTTGGTAAAAATTAAAATTTTTCAAGGCTACATGCATATTAGATTTTTACCAGTTTTTGCCTGGCAATACCACTTATCGCTTATAAAATAGTTTGAGATATGTTGTCTATCGCGATACTAAAAGATAAGAATTCAGATTGTTATTTCGGATATGCACGTCTGAAATAGTGAAAATAATTCCAATTGGGATATTATTTTTAAATCAATAGCAATTTTTGGGTGGGTGTATGTATCGCACTATAATTCTTATTGAAAGAATGAGCAACTTTAGTGACACACTTCTAAGCTCTACAGTGTAAGCCAAGAAAAGGAAAGATACATACATCAGTCCTGTAATCGAAACAACATTAGAAGCAACTATTAGCACCTGACATGCATGTAAGGCATGGCATCTGCTCCTCTAAAAATTATAATGGATTGCAAAACATATGTACAAACTTGTACGTATCTACATATTCTTAATTTAATAAATTCGGTGATTAAGTCAATTACAATTAAATAGATCAAATCGTTAAAAAGTTCAAAGTAAAACGATAAGTTAATTAACGAAAACCCCGGTTTTAGAAAATAGTGACTAAAAAAGCAAATTAAGCTAGGTTACCCAAATTATCAAACTATTTGCGTGTTGAAAGTCACTGAACGACAATGTTTTATTCTAAATTGTACAGAAAAGTTATATTTAGGCATCGCGTGATATCATAACTTTTATCTTCTATCACTTGAAGATAACTTTCTATAAAGTAGGCGTGGCGTTGTTAGAATGTTTATTTTAAATCCTACGCTAACCTTTATTTTAAGACAACATTTGCTGGGTAGTTATGAGATTTCATAAAAAAATGGCTAACTAACATATTATTTAAAATATAGTGGGTATAGAATTTATATTGAGAATCATATCCACAGCACCTGAATCAATACCAGAACCACAACCACAAATAAAACAATACAGATAGTCAACCTAGAGTGGGTCTCTCTTTCTACCCTCAACCTAAAAAGCACCAGAAACCACTGTATTTGTTCTACTATTGTAAATTCCCTCAAATTTGTCAATGATCTGGCACCACTGAGCGTACATAGGTGCGGTTTTATACAGTATTCAAAATACGTCAAACAGTCTTCAAACAGTACGAAGCAAGCAACAAGCCGCACATACGTTGTAAGTTCAGCTATAAAATAGGATGCCAAAACTTGTATTCTAAGGATAGATGGTTGTTGATACTGATAAACACTTCCGTGTTTATATGAACGAGGGATGTGTAAAATGTTTACTTTCCTAATTTTAATTAAGGAATAAGGGCTGCTGGATGGGAGTCGTGGTTCAGGGATCAGACTACTAAGACACAGTTTGTCCCAAAAAAAACACCAACACTTTTCACAGCTGGACTTCTGGAGGAAAATGACATTTACTGACATCTGCCATATTAAAAATTTCTGTATTAAAAATTTATCTGCGGTGTGGAAAGAAATGGAGACTTGGGTAGCTAAAATTTAGTGCAACCGGAATACGCCTAAATGTCCAAGAGTTTGTGAAATAAAATCAATTAAATTGACACGGTTCGTTAGACTCGACTAAATGCTTAAATATGTTCATTGTCGCATTCATCGTAATCTTTTCGTTCATTATTTCGTAGATGCTGCCAATATGGTAACCAAACCAGTCATCAAGGTATACAGTGCTGTCATTTGCACTACTATAGAAATTTGGACTAGTTTCGTATACGTTGCACTAGACATACTACTCCTTGCAATTTTGGAATATTTTGCTATTTATAAATTTGTAATATTCAGTGTGATTCAAGATTCATCTTTGTGCATTTTATAGTTCTGTTTTCCATAGGGAAAACTTTTTAATTTACAACTGATGAATGGCCCAAACCCAGAACATCAACCGAGCTTGTCCTGAAAATGAGGTAAGCTAGGAAATGCCTTCCCTAAATGTTTTAAATCCCATTACGTTTCTAGGCCAAAATGGAAATTAGGCTGGTAGAATTCTCAAAGAAGACATTTCATTCATTAACATAGTTTATGTCTTTAAGACTTCGAAATCAGTAGCAATTATATTCACCAAAATGTACTACAATGTGATAACAGCACCCACTAGACTGTGCTGTAGGTAAAAAATTCATATTTTCTTCGGTTTTTCATTAGAAACTAATCAAGAAGCTAATTAAACAAAATTTTTATAAACAATACGCAACTGATTGTAAATGTTGTCCTTATCAATTCTCACCTTTCTGATAAACAATGTGTTGTAGTCAATAAGATTTGTATAGGAATCGAAAACGGAGTTAGGTCAGTCCTCTTTTCGCTTTATCTTAGGGAACTACTTAAAAAAACGAAGACTTACTCAGAAGTGCTCCAGTAGTTACCGAAAGTTAACCAAAAAATATACTACATGTCAGCCAATGTTCGAATAGACGTTAAAGAGGATGTTGATAGGCTGCCAAAAGAAGAGGTGACAACATTGTTCATAGGAGCAGAATCATTTTCTAGCAGTCTCCTCAAATCCTTCTGAAAACATATAGACTGTATTTCCAGCATCTACCTTTGTATAGAATTAATTATTGTCCACTTATGTACTGCTAATATTACAGTGGTCTTCAACTCAAGCCATCATTGTACTGAATTAAAATCTTTGTCTTCTACGTGCTTTAGTAGTCTACTGGACTATTTCTTACGAATCAATCAGGCTAAAAGATCTTATAGCTCATCAGTGGGCGCCTTGGCTCAAAAGGGGCTGTGGAGCGATGGGTTCTAGGTTAAATCTTTAGACACACCTAAAATTTCTTTCACGGCCCCACCTCTCGCGAGAGTCTGACAAATATCCGAGAGTAAAACTGTCATGAAAAGGCTTTTCAAATAAAAAATTGCCCTTCGGACACGGTATTCCATTCCATTCGTAGAAAGAATATAACACGCACAACATGAATGGTTGTGAGAAGCTAGGCCTTGGGTCCCATAGTACTGTCGCGCCAAATATTCATTGTTATACCAGAAAGAAAATGTTATATGTGCAAGGACATCTTTAGTCTCACAGACTTAAAAAATTAAATTCTTCTTCCTGACTAACAACCTATTACACCCACTTATTACACCTTTCCGACCTGTCGATAATACATATTTGTTTTGAACGCTTTCAACTCGCGTCCCGCAAGGATCGTTTCTTACATTCACATTCATCAAATCTACGTCATCCAACCAATTTGATGAATGTGAACGCCCCTAGGAATGGTAATTTGGGTTGGTGGCAAACACTGTGTAAAGTTACTAAACTTAAGACTATGACTAAGATTCAAGGAATGGCCAGCATCAGCACCACTGGGGTAGTAAGAACATAACCCACAGCGAAGCTGGAAACTATACTCAATCTTAAGTCCCTAGATCTTTTCGTACAAGAGTCTGCCGCTCTCCGGCTTAGCCAAACTCGAATTCTGGAAACGCAGTATAATGGGACGTGAGCAGATCATACAAAAATGTACTTCCTTTCCCAGTATGGAGAATGACACAAAAATCAACTACCAGTCAACGAATCAGCGGCACCTAGGATAGCTCCAGAATGAACATAGGAGTTGGTGCAAATTTCTCAAACTATCCATTTCAATCAGATTTCCTGACTATAGCAACGTTTTGCAAACTGAGGCTCTGCTGACAACAGCTGATGAACAGGTTGTAATGATGGCACTACCACACGCTGATAATGCCTTTTTCATTGATAGTCAAGCGGCAATAAAAGCGATTTCTTTCACTGAATTAAAAGTGAAGTTTGTAAGATTCAATTACGCTGTACAATGTAAGACTCTGCTGGGTATCCATACACAAATGGGTGCCGGGACATAGAAAAAGTAAAACATCATCACTTCAATTAAACCAGACAGATACTACTAAAGGGTTATCCAATAGGAGCATAACAATTTCGAATTTTAATACAAACACAGCCTTAAACTTTTCAGTCAGTCAAGGTCTACATTTTTATCTTGGTGAAGTTCACGAACGAGCAACGTTTGGAAATCTGTAAAAACTCCTACCGAAATTCTGAGTCGTTGGTCGCTTAGTCCAATTTTCAGTCGTAATAATCGTCCCACCAGCAGGCTGTCCATGCTATAGTGAATAAATCGTTCGCTATCGTGCCATGTTGGAAGACTATTTTTGGCCAAAA
This sequence comes from Xylota sylvarum, assembly GCA_905220385.1. NCBI lineage: Eukaryota > Metazoa > Arthropoda > Insecta > Diptera > Syrphidae > Xylota > Xylota sylvarum. The sequence goes on along the minus strand of LR999958.1, from coordinate 61,063,253 downwards.
TTGTATGGACTTGATGTGTGGTTCCAACAAGACGGTGCCACAGGCTACATGCCTGGTCAAACAATTGAAGGGGAAGTTCGATAATCGTGTAATCTCGAGATATGGTCCGGTCGTATGGCCATCTCGCCCATGCGATTTAATACCGGTGAATTTGTTCTTATGGGGTTACGTTAAATCTTTGGTTTAAGCCAACTAGCTAACAATATAGAGGAGCTTAAGTACAATATCGAGTGGTGGAAAATCGACTCCAAAGAATCGAACGCTGTAAACGTGCTCGCGGTGGTCATATGAGCGAGATCGAACTCCATACTTAAATTTAACGTGTGCACTACACCTGGAATAAATTTCAGCCCGATATCCTAATTATTCTGTGTTTTATTTAAATACAAAATTGTCATATCCTTATTGAAAAGCCCTTTATGGCCGATAAAGAACAAAATACTAGTAGCAGCAAAAAAAAGACCGAAAGTGCTCGACTCCTGTCTCATAAACAAGAAAATGTGGCCATTCTACAACAAACCGAGAGAATTTCACAATTGATCAAAAAATGTTAGATGTCTCTTGTAGGTGTAATCACTGGACATATCATACTGCGATATCTCACAACGAATATGAAACTTAACACAAATAACCTGTATAGAGGATGTGATGACAAAGATGTACGTACATGAGGATACATCTTACCCTCTTTGTCACTACCCAGCACGCTGCCAATTTAGAAATAAAGTCATTTGAAGACATTTTTTCCATGACTTAAAAGAAATGTCTGGTTAGTCTATAAATGACTTGCACAAATTCGTAAACACCCCTCAGGATGGGTTGAAACTACATAGGCTTTCATAACCAGTGATGGTAACTTTTCAAATGGACTGAATGCGATCTGGGGGTCAAAAGTCTGCGGTCTGGGAGTCAAAAGTAAGTATAAAATTCCCCACTTTGCTCCCCCTGGTTCGCACAAATACGTCCAAGTACTTAGACCTCATCCTAGACAGCAAATTAAGCTGGAGACGCAACATCCTGGAGCGATTTATTAAAGCCACCGTGTGGTGGCTCTGTACTGCTGAAAGAACATTCTAAAAAGTACGTGGGGACTTCAGTCACGAATTACATATTGGCTCTATGTATCCATTATTAGGCCCATACTTGGGCTGGATAAAACCATCAACTACAACTACTTTAGTGAACAACGGCATGCGTCTGCATTCGTGGAGCTTGGAGGACCACTCCAACTGCGGCTTTGGATACACTGTTCCACATGCTTCCGCTCGATATCTATTGCAAGCAAGTGGCAGCAAATGCCGCCAATCGCATAAAAGCAATTCTTTTGTGGACCAATCTACGTACTAGCCACTTGTTTATTCTAAATAAACTAGAATACATCCCAAAAGACACTGATTACATTCTCTCAACTCCTATTCAATAAAAATTTCAAAATCTATATATGTATGTACATGCAGATGCATACATATACCCTCCAGGATTGACTTGGAGGGTGATATAGGGCCTCGTAGTGGATCCGTTTGCTTCTATACAGACTAATCCAAAACGGAAACAGGTGTGGGAGTACAATTTAATACCCGCATTGATATCACCATTTTAACCGATAGTCAAGCCGCGATTAAATCCCTGGATTCGGTCACATTCAATTCCAAAGCATGCCCTTAGTTCCGAGATGTCGGAACAATTCAAAATTCACCTCATTTAGGTGCTTGGCCATAGGGACAATAACGGAAATTGCACGGTAAACTCGCCAGGTATGGCACAACTCTGTCGATTCTACGGGAGAATTGAAATCTTAATGCGCCTCTCGTTACGTGTAAACTATTAATTAAGCAGCATTGAACGCTACTACCCGTAGGTGGACAAACTGCACCACGTTCTCTATCACGAAACAGATCTGGCTGAAGCTGGATTTCAAGCCTAATAAGACTAAAGATATCCTTCATCAGCACAATAGTAAGTCTCATTACGGGACACTGGGTCTCCCGGTAAAAGATTTTTGCTGAAGTTGCATGGATGAGGAAGAGGAGAAGGAAGAGACTATTGAAGAATACTTCATCACTTAGGCACCTGCCAAGCTCTCTCAACTCGAAGAACACTATATCTAGGAGAGTACTTCTTCGACAGCTTTGGCGAACTAGTTAGCATAAGCATTAGCCGCCTCCTGCGCTTTACAATAAGTTCAACGGGTAGATTGAGCACACTAGATCCTGTGGTACCACAATAAGGGGGTTCACACTGATCAAATTTTTCGTCAAATCGGTATGATGACTCTAAAATTGATGAATGTGAACGTAAATTTATTTGGATTGGATGGTTTGTCAAAGCCTTGATTGACGAGTGGCTTTGACAAATGAGCAAATTTGATTTGATTTGATGAGCAAATTTGATGAAACATTTGATAAGTGTGAATGCCCCTAATGGCCCTGTTCTGGACTAAGTGTGGCACTTACTTTGAATTTATTAACCGGCCAAAAAACAAGGACATTGCCTCAGGGACGTCAACTCAATGAGAGGAGTCAATGCTGCTGCTGTTTCTGCTGGAAATGATGCGCTAGATACTCCTTCGTCAACATCAATCAACATATCAACAGTTTGTAAAAACAATTTATTATTATATTATCAAAACGTCGGGGGTTTAAGAACAAAATTAGATAGTATTTTTGTCTCTTCCTCATCGGGTTTTTATGATATCATTATTATAACGGAAAGTGGTATTAATGAGAGTCATCTTACACCTGAGATTTTTAACACTAATATCTACAATCTGTTTAGGAAAGATCGGAGTCACTTAACGACTGGAAAAAAGAAGGGTGGTGGTGTGTTGATTGCGATCCGGTCTGTTTTACTTTGTAGACAGATTGAGATGAAATCGAATTCTTTACCATCGGCCTCTAATCTTGACGTAGATCAGGTGATAGTTTGTCTTAGGTTAGATGAAAAAACAGAATTGCTTATTATGGCTAGCTACATTCCGCCAAAGAGTTCTCTCGAGTTGTATAACTTACATCTATATAATTTTGGGTCTATTTTAGACAAATTGAATAGTAATCAGCACGTTTTGTGTGCTGGTGATTTTAATATTGGCTACATTAAATGGATACTTGATTTAGATGACAAGCAATTAATACCGTTTGATGTTAATACAGAAATAGAAGTATCAGTTATTGATTTCTTCAGTCAGTATGATTTAATACAAATTAATAGCTATCCAAATTATTTCAATCATATACTCGATCTAATTTTTGTTGACAAAGAACTTAATGTATCTATTGAAAAATCAAATGTTCCTTTGCTAAATAATTCTATTTTTCATTATGCTTTGGATATAAATTTAAATTTTTTCAAGTACTTAATAAAAACGAGTATAGATAATACCCTTGTGTATAATTATAAAAAAGCAAACTTTCGTGCAATGAATGGGTTTTTGTCTTCTCAGTCGTGGGATGTTCTTTTTAACTCCTCAAATTTAGAAAATGCGTATAGCTCCTTTTGTCTCAATTCTTAATTGTGGAATAGATAAATTTGTTCCCAAGAAGAGATTGAAAAGCAATTGTAATCCTATTTGGTTTAATAAGAGGCTATCTAATTTAAAAAATCAAAAAAATAAAGCGTATAAATTGTATAAGAGCAATAGAGAGAACCCAATGCTACGCGCTTGTTACTTTAACAAGCAGCGTGAATTTGATTTCCTTAATAGAATTTTGTATCGCGAATACATTCTGTCATCTGAATCTAGACTTAAAAGTGATAGTAAGCATTTTTGGAATTTTATTAATACGAAACGCAAGACGAATGGTCTTCCAAACTGTATGAGCTACTCAGGTACAACGACTTGTGATGTACCTACGATTTGCAACCTGTTTGCGAATTACTTTCAATCCGTCTATTCAGCTACTTCTCCTTCTAATGATGGTGAACTACCGGATGTATGCGAAGTTTTTGACATAGGATCCCTTTACTTAAGTATCTCTGAGGTAGAAGAGGCCTTACTTGCAATTGATTCAAACAAGAAAGAGGGACCGGATGGTTATCCGCCTATACTATTAAAGAGATGTGCGATTGCGCTGGCCGGACCTCTTACTTATTTATTTAATATATCCCTTGCGCGAGGAAGTTTTTTGGATCAATGGAAGATTTCATTTCTCTCACCAGTTTTTAAATCTGGATCGAAGCAGGATGTAACTAATTATAGGCATATTTGTAAATTGTCTGCAATTCCTAAATTATTATATTATATAAAAAAATCGTGTATAACAAACTGTTCTTTTTTGTTAAAGAACATATATCTGTCTTCCAACATGGATTTGTGTCTGGAAAATCAACGACGACGAACCTATCCATTATTACAAACTATATAATTATGAATTTTGTAAACAAATCCCAAACAGATATCATATTTACGGACTTTGCGAAAGCCTTCGATAGGGTAAGTCATTCGATATTGTTACATAAACTCTCACGCTTAGGTTTTCATTCCAATTTTTTTCGATGGATCGAATCATATTTAACAGGCCGTATCCAAATTGTTAAAATTGATAATAACTTATCTGAATATATTCATGTTCCATCTGGTGTTCCTCAGGGTAGCCATTTGGGCCCGCTACTTTTTCTTTTATTTGTTAATGATATTCCATCAATCTTTAATTATTCGCATTGTTTACTTTACGCTGATGACCTGAAGCTTTATCGGAAAATTTCCTCTGAATTGGACTGCTTTCTTCTTCAGGAAGATTTAAAAAAAATTAGTTCAATGGTGTGAACTAAATTGTCTCTACTTGAATGTCTCTAAATGTCAGGCCTTCTCTTGTTTCAGAAATTACACACCAATAAATTTCAGATACAATATTGATAGCATCTATATAGAAAGAGTAAATTGTAAAAAAGATCTAGGGGTCATTCTAGACACCAAACTTACGTTTCTGCCGCGTATAGATTATATCGTTAATAAAGCCAACTCTATGCTTGGATTTGTGAAGCGGAACAGTAAAGAGTTCACGGATCCATATGCATTAAAATCCCTTTATATTTCACTAGTACGGTCTATCCTAGAGTATGGTAATACAGTTTGGAATCCTTTTTACATTAATTCATCCGCAAGAATTGAAAGAGTTCAAAGAAAATTTACAAGATATGTTATGTTCATGTTAAATTGGAACATTGAATTGCCTTCTTATGAAACTAGATGTTTGTTAATAGGATTACAATCGCTTGAAAAACGACGGAAATATTTTTCCATTATGTTTGTAAGGGACATATTAACATATCATATCAAATGTCCTTTACTTCTTTCTTTATTAAATTTTCATTCTCCCTCAAGAAACTTACGTGTGCTCTATATATTCCATGAGCAATTTCATCGCACAAACTTTGGCCGCAATGAACCCATTTCGCGTTGCATTAGAGAAGCTAACTTAGTTTGTAATAATATAGACTTCTTTGTTAATTGTACAAGAGATACATTTAAGTCTAATATTTTAACCTTATTAGCTAGTCGAAATGGATAACTTTATCAATGTTATAAATAAAATTACATAATATACTGTTTGTTATCTTAGTCTGTAAGAAAAAAATGTCTAATTGATGAAATAAAAAAATAAATAAATAAATAAACTTTGCTGTAACCTGCCAATCGAACCTAACCTAACCTAACATCCGCAATTTTAATGATAAACTAATGTTTCCCATTTTATTTGGTCGCCCATAAAACATATGTGCTGAGCCTTCCCCCCGCAAATCCTGACCCGCAGAGATTCTTTTCTGTAGTAACAGATAGTATAACATTATTGGTACAATATGAATTCTATTCCATTTGTGTTCTGAATTACCTCTATATTTTGTTTTTCTATTCATTCATTAGAATTGGTTTTTATTTTTATAAAATAAGAAATGAAATAAATTTAAGGAAACTAGTCCTTTCATCGAGTTACCATCACTGGTCACAACCCATAGGACATTACAATGGATCTAGATATGTACTGATCTAAGTGTGTCGGGTGAAAAATTATTTTTATACCACCAACCCATTAACCTAACCTAACCTGTCAAGGACGATCGTAGGATAGCTCCATGCAATTTTGACAAAATTTGTGATTTGTAAAAGGGAAAGTGTGTGTACTTTCCAAAAGGTTTCACTTTGATGGGTCTGATGTGATTTGCGTATTGAAAAAGTAGGACAGTCTAAAATGAACAGTCTTTGTTACCTTTTTGGTTAAGCCTCTCCCTCTATGTCAACACACAGATGCTACCAAAACTGAATTAATGAAAGTAATGTCTAAACTAACCTAACTATTGTAGAGGTGTTTGAAGCAATTTTTGGTATTATTATATTTACTTATTTTACGGATGGATTAACGAACTGGATTCACACATAATCACCAAATGCATTATAAAAACTTAAAAATATCATATCTAGCTCATAAGAACTGAATTTGTTGGTATTTTGATAAGGACCCCCTACAAACTGTCACGTATGTATTCCTCCCGCTTGGAATCGCTTAAACGTTGATATAAGCAAAACTTTCAAATGTGGCACATTTATTTTTTTACAAGCACACCTCGGCTTTTTTTATTTATTTATATGTACACACGTATGTATATGATTTTTTTAAGGTGGAACTGAAATACGCACATAAATTCAGTGATATTACTGCCCATTTGATACTTTTTGACATTTGCCTACTTCCCTCTATCAACTCTGTGCATGGCGTGTATGTGTATGGGTGTCATTGGCTTTCATTGACTTATTAAAAATTCATTAAAATTGAAATTCCTTTGGATCGCAAACGCATACACTCAAAGAAACACCCCAAAACACGCACACACTCATGTAAAATAGTGAATGAATTAAATAACAGCAGAAGATAGATGAACTGACTTACTTCTTTGCGAGCGCGACGCGCGGGTTTTGCTGATAAATTCTTGTGTGTATAATACAGCTATCTCTCTCGTTCACTGATAATGCACAATCACACACGATCACTGTTTACAAGCAAAGCAGAAAAATACCAACAAAGCACACTGTGATGGAGCAAAAAACTACTCCCATTAAATGTGTGGGGGGTTGTCCGATTTTTTTTTTATGTTTCCGCGTATAAGAAAATATAAATTTTTTTTTTTATAAATGAGACTCAGAAGAGAGTATTATTTCGCAATATACTCGTATAAATCAACACGCACGCACACTATTTCGAATTTTATCACTCCGCATGCATATGAGGTTTGTGTGAATTTTTTTTCTTATTCACCAACACTCACGATCACTTGCTGATTTGATTTTGATTTTTTTTCCTTCCTTTTCACCTTTTTTTTCTTTTTTTTTTGATAACTTTTTGGTCTCGTTTTTTAGATTAATTTGGAACTTTTTTTTGTGTTTCTTTCGAGTACCTTCTAGGGGGCGAAGATAACAAAAAAAAAAACCGCGCACTTTTGGCAAGGGTATAGTTCTCAACTCGAAAACCAGGGGAAGGAGAGAGTATGCGAATTTGAAGATAAAATAAATCTGAAAATATGTAGAAGAAAACTTGAGAAAAACGTTTCTCGAACGACGACGATATCGAAGACAACGACGAAAGAAGGACCGATCGCCACGATCCCAATCAGACTGGCTAATCAGCAGCAGCAGCGTACTTCACAGCAATCGCGCGGCGCATTATCAGAATCAGAAAACAGAAGAAAAAAAAAATAATAAGAATCTCACTCTCACACAGCCGACAGAATGAATTTGACACGGATATGGTATGAAAGCGAATAGAATACAGAACTCTCAAGCGAGGGGGCAGAATAAGCCAAATGAACGATCAAATTGCTCTCCGGTGATCATGGTATGGCGGCAGAAAGTTGGGACGACGGCGAGCGCGATAATTCTTCTCTCAACTCTCAATTCACGATCACGACGATACGATGGACGATGGTCGACGATCACCACAGCATCGATCGATTCAAGTTTGCACACACTCACCCGGCGAGAGGCGAACGCGCATACATTCGCAGACAATCATGTGAATGGGAAATGAAAGAGGAAAATATTTTCAAAGTCGTCTTTCAACTTATATTTTCAATTTTTTTTTTTTTTGCTACTCTTCTTGTTGTATTGCTGTTTGTCCAAAAGGAGGCGGAGAGGGTGGTGCCTTGTCTCGGAAACAGTAGAGCAAAGCAAACCAACCAAAAAAGCAAGTACGAATAGCGAAAACGAAACAAAAAAGACGAAAAATATTCACAAAATGACACTTGTTACGTAAGTGTAAATAGTTTCTCTTCTATTTACTTTCCGTTTTCGTTCGTCATTGCTTCTTTTGATTCGAGAGCTTTTTTTGGAATTGATTTGGAATTCAAATTTTGCTTTTTTTTTTTTTGAAAATTTTTTTTTCTTAATTTACAAAGGTTAACTTTGTGGTGAGTCTTTCACTCAGTTGTGTCGATTGATGAGAAAGAACGAGAAACGAAAATATGACAAAAAAAAAAAAAAAGAAAAAAACCCGTCAAACGAGGTTACAGGTAAAATATACTTAGTAAGTGTTCCGCATATAATCCGCACACAGAACAACTTACTACACCGCAGAACTGGGGTGGTAGTGCGCGCTGCGAAGAGTGTGTAGTTCGCTGAAACTGAAATTACGTATTTATATTCGTCACGTCATCAATTCAAAAATATACATAGAACAAAAGGAAAGAACGAAATTTTTTGCTTTTTCAAATGCTTTTTCACTTTTACTTTGCGTATATTTTGGGTAACGAACTTTTTTTTTTAGCTAGGGGTGGAAAAACACTGCGAAACGCGTTGTATCTATGGCAGTTTAAATGTATCTTTTTCAAATCGAGTAACCATGCATTGTTTGGAAAACAGTTCAGTGAATTGATTACGTGCAAAACGACGAACTAACGACGACCTCGTGGCTCGGTTCTAGAGAAGCTCTAGCACGGACTCGTACTTGTTTTCTAGTTGGATGCGGACTGACAACTAAAGTGGAGAGCCCGCACGTTGAATATGGGATTAGCTTTCACAGTTTGCGTTGTTTTTTGCTGGTGGTGGTTGTAGTCTCCATTCGTCGTCGTCGTCGTCGTCGTGGTTAGTGGAGGCCATGGTACCCATGGATGGGGACTTAACATGAGAGGGTGTGTGTACGGCGTATGGGGTGGGCGCTTGGATTCTGTGTAGAGTGAATTTACCTTCCACAATGTTAAATTCACTCAAAAATTACACTCAACACAGTTTTTTCTGTTTTTTTTTCTGAGTTCATGTCGGATTTTGAAGGGATGAATGCAAGCTGGAAGATCCAGTGGATTCCTCTGCTGTAATGATGTACTTAGTGTAATTGTAGAGCGAATTACACGCTGTTTATAATCATTTAAACGGTCAGTTACATTCGCAGTAGAGTGATGGTGTGGGTTTTCATTCTGATGGGCTTAAAGAAGAAGGTGGTTGCCAGATGGTGGAGGGTGACTATGAGATTTTCTAGGTGCATTCTAATAATAAACCCGAAATGGGAATTTGATTATCAATGCGAAAATATTTTTTGGTGGGCTTAGTACCGACATACATACATATGTACATATGTAAATACATAGACATTTTGTGAAAATCTAAATTCCATCTGAATAGGTACAGGCACATGTAGGTAGGTACATACATACGTAGAATACAAATGAATAAACATATGTATGTACATACATATGTATGTATATATGTATGCATATATATATGATGTATGTATGTACATACATATATTATTCGAGACATTTCGAACCAGAACACAATGTTGGGTCCCTTCTTGTCTCTTATCCACTATCCATTTTAGACCGAAAGATTCTGGATTTCTCCACAGTTCCTCTCTGGCTTTGATTCCTCGTGTCAACGTTAGCATCTGTTTACAGGAATCTGGTTGATCGTCTGGGATCCTCTGGATAAGATCGTCTCGATTTTCTCCAGGCATAGTTCACAGGTGATACCCGAAATTTCCATGACCTGTAGATAACGCTACTACCCATTTCAGTGTTCTTTGCTCCAAGCTTAGAGCTTCTCTAGAAGTGATGCTAATCGGTTTAACAGTCATTTTCGTATGCCTGCAACCTTCCACGGTTGACCACCTTCACTGGTGTTCCGTCGCGACCCAGTTGTTAATTATGTGCTCTACCATCCCTTTGCCAATTGCAGCAAATGGTTCAGAGAGTAGAAAGTCCGCCTTTTCGTTGCCCTACGGGCCCTCTAACACAGTGCAGCGTCATTTCATTTCGAGATGAGGACCCAGTAAGCTTATCAATATATTTCAATGCCAGTGATGTATTGATATCTATTTGCTCCATGTGTCCAGTGCTATAATAATATTTTTCCTCGCAACCTGACCTTCTTTTAGGTGATCTAACGCATACAACAGAGCAATTATCTCAGCTTGATAGACAGGTATATTTCCCAAGGCTAGTGCCAGTTCTTCTGAGAAGATATACATATGCCATACATCATGCACCCATCCGTAAAGATGATTCTATCACTAATCTTCTTTTCTGGGAAAGTTCCATCCCAGCCATGATGCCAGTGCACCGACGATCTCTAAACGTGCCAGCCGTTGGACTCTATCTAACTGCTTCTTTACTATTTATACATCCAGATGCTTAAGCTTCCTAGTGACATGTAGCTCCAATCCGAAAAGTGTCAAGGGCTGAAATTCCAGATGTCTATTCCAGAAGGCTATTCTCAGACTTTCGAAGCATATCTTATCGAAGGCACCTTCAATGTTCAGAGCCCAAGGCTGATCTGACTTAAGGCTTCCCGGAAAGTGTATTTCCATGAGGACCTCATTTGTACGATCCACTGTCTCAACAATTTCCTCCATTCTATCACGAAAGAGTCCGACTTTGGAAACTGGATGCCTGGAGACGATTTTCTGAAGTCTATTGACCTCAGATGTGCTCCTCATATTCGAGCAAAATTCCTTTCAAGACTCCCTTTCACGCCGTCGCAGAGTTGCTTTTAGCTCTTTCTTCTTTGCTTTGTACTCATTCCATGATTCAAGATCATTCCTTCTCAAGGCATGATTAAAGGCTTTCCTCACCTTCTTTTTGAGAATTTCAAGTTCCTTATACCGCCATAGCAAGGGGTCCTTTTCATCTACCAAAGATGGTTTACTACATGCCTCTTGGTATGCATTCTCAACAGCAAATTGTAAATGCTTTCTACTCTACATCCTAAGTGGTTTTCGGTATTTTAGGTACCCGTCCATTCAGTTTAGCCCGTAATACTTCCGGGTATTTTACTTTGTCCGTATTCCTGAGAATCCTGAAGAGATAATACCAGGAGTGCAGTCATTGTCAAGACACACAGAGGGACAAATAAGCTACGGTTCCAAAACCACAGCTCTCCGGTTGTACAAAAAGGTTGAGAAGGACCTAGTGGTTGAGGAATCTAGTTCTTATACATCCGTCTTCAGAATATGAATGTGGGCTTACTATCCACCTAGGTTAGTCCTAAGTCAATATTTTCCACAGTATTTGATGGAATATTCCAATCTTACGTCGGTAGGGAAGAAAACTATAATAATTGTACACTATTGCACCGCTTTGCTCCGCTTCACTGTTTCGCTTGTATGATGCGATTTTTCACACATACATATGTTCTGTAAGCGAATCTACTCTTCCTAGAAGTGTTGTAAAATCTTGTGGAATTCTGTTTCTGTTCCTAATAAAATCCAAGATATTGAACGTCCAAGCCTAAGGGATGATTGGCATTCCGTCAGTATGTCTTCTAAAGGCAGATCATCCTGTCTCCAAATATGAACCTAATAGAACGTACACACATTGTGAGAAACAATGAGGAATGCACACCTCCAATCGTGCAACCTGAGAGGTCTGCTGCAGAGTTTGAACAACTTGACAACATGAGAGTCGAGGGGCCATTATCGGACACCATCGACTTAAGCGATGTCTTTTCCACGGAGGATGAGGAGACGGGGCTAAGGTAAGATGTGATGGTGATTGGTGCTCAGGGAGGTGGCACTAAAACTCCCTAGCGAAAGAAAATCAAGCTAAGGAGCTGGACGGAAATGCTTCAAGATGTTCTTGAAAGATGGGTGGCCTTAATATAATTAGAATGGGCTTAAGAATTATCTACTGCTGCATACATGAGAGTGCACCTCAAAATGTTTCAAGATCAATTAATAGACCAACGAGTTCTGTGACCATAGTAACAATGTGGTCCCTAAATTGTTGTAATACCAGATGAATTCCCTAATACCATCTGGACGACGCACGGAACATCTTAGGGTTCAAGATGGTATTCTTAGGGAAATCCTTCGGCAGGAAAGAGGTATTCGAAAACCCAAAACACCAGTTCCTCAGCTTCACTTTTAAACCGGGCTGGCTCTACTGTACTTACAGAGGTCAAGCTGTGGCTGACTGGCTTAGGGCGAAATTCCCCAAGAGGCAACCGTAGAAAGATGTTTGGTTGGAAGGTTGAAAGCTGTAGACGAAGTAAAAACATGCCACCACAACCCATTTTGGACTTCATTAAAGGTCACAATGACGAACTAACTAGGGGTAGACGACCAACACAGTCCACAGGGCAGCCGTAATACCCCACGGCAGTTTTACATCTAAAAAAACCACGAGGTGAAATCAGATATGGGTTCCGTTTCATTAACCTTAGGCTGAAGCATAACAAAAAGCCCTTAAGATCCATGGACAACCCCATCAGCACGATTGGAAAAGATATAAAGGCATGATATCACATCTACTGAGCACCATCGCTTAAGAGTTAGATGTGACTGATACATCAAAAGCCACCACCGAGCCCTGGACTAGCCACCCGAGGAACCGGATTTAATAGGAATCAATAAATATTTTACAGCTATGTACATACATATGTATATGCAAATCCATTCAGGAAATGAAATTTTTCAGCTCAAGTAGGCGCCTACAATTTCTGCAAAACCTTGCTCTGGTCGGTGTCCAATGTCAGCACCACGCTGGTGATTAGAAAAGATAAAAGCTTTAATTTTTTTTATTTTTTTTTTTGCTTCATTCGACGATCACGTTTCTTTGAACACTGAATACGTAATTAATTTGTTCACAGCCATGTGGAATATAATTTAAGCGTCTTTCCGGCTAAAACGATTACCCCGCCAATATTATTCATTAATGATCGCTTAAGCGCTTTGCACAGCTTCCCCAGCTCCGGCAGCACGAAGTAGCTCTTAATTACTTCTAAAACTGCAATAAATTTGCAAAAGAAAATCGCCAACCGCCAATTAAATTGAGCTGGCGTTCCCTAGACAACCATCCATGCCTCTTGACGCCCTGCCTCACCGGCAACGCCAACAACGTTGGAGTATCGCAATAGCACTGTACATGAGCATGGTACACCTAAACTTGTACGAAATCACTCAAACTAAATGCGCAGTATCGAAATTCGATGACGAGATACTCGGGACGGAACTTGTTGAACAACGTTTCAAAAGTCTCCACAGCGAGCGCCAACACTCTCAGAGAGCTCTGCTGTGGATCGTATCTATGAAAACAGTATTTCCACGTGGTTCGCGGTCGGCGTATCTTGTTGATTTATCTATGTAGGAAGGTGTAGCAGCAGATACAACGCTAAAATGTACGAATGTAGGTGACACATGCGCACTGGGGTGCCTAAGCCCATGCTGTTGCTTGCTTGAGAGGGTGGAAGTGGTTTCATGGTTCGTTTTTGGGCAAGGACGGCAAAGTTGTCTTGTTTTATTTTCCTGTTCTGGCCCCAATGTCTGCGTGTGTGCGTGTGTGTGTATGTGTGTGTGGAGCGAATGAGATGAAGGAAATGTTCTCGTTCTCAAAGGACATACATCTTCAGTCGATTGTGTGTCTTTTACAGTCGTGAAGGAAGCACCTATCTTTCTTGGGCATGGAAAGTTTAACGGGTAAGATTACACACTGACGTCGTTGTCGTCGTCACTCTCGTGCATTGTGGGAGTTGACAAACTGAATGCAGGATTCTGCGCTCGGATTTTATTACAATAGGTGATTTTTGTTTATAGGCTCCTTTTTCATTTGGTTGTATTAGGGCAGTCGGCAGTCGGTTCGGTAGGGAAGTAATTTTTTACACGGTTGGTCAGTTTCCCATTGGAAGTCAATGAGTTAAGGAGTTGTTAGTGCTGGTCTGAGGAATTTTAATCTCGCTGACAAGATGTTACATACATACTTATACTCGTAAAAGTATTTTATATTTGTAGCTATGTATTTATAGTTATTTTATATTGTATCTGATGAGAAGGTGAATATTTTTTACAAATGTAAGTGAAGGGGGCTTGAGCATTTTTGCATATCACTTGCCTACTTCATGCCATATATAGGGAGAGGGGCATTCTTCTTTAAGAAATTCATCGGGTATGTATGTAGATCTCCTTTCAGTGATCAACTGGTTAGTACTTTCCTAGGGGATGCTTTGGGGATCTCGGGACCCTCCCGAATTTTTCCTTTAAATTTACAATTCATTTGAGTAAAATTTAGTAAACTAGGGATATTTTCAACACCGTTGCGTCAATCCTTGGTGAAAAATCTAGGACATCTTCCTGCCACCCTTTATTCATGACATTGCTGTCAGGCATTTCATAGGAAAGCTTTATTCTGATATGAATTCGAGCAAGATGCAGTCTGCTGTACTGATCTAAAGGGTCTTTCGTTGGGAGCTCCCCATTTTGTTTTGTTTTTTTTTTTTTAACATAAAACAGCTTGTGTTTGAGTTATCAACAAAATGTTTTTCGGGGTTAAAATATGTCGTAAAGTAGATTGATGCCTCAAATGTCATCCACGGAAATGCCTGCACAAGTGAATGCACTGAACCCTATTTTCCATCAATTGGACGACACGCCGACAATTTGGCGTTCCCTGTTGGTACTGTGAGCGTCTTAAATCTCTGTCTTATTGGCATAGGCCATGTCCTCAAAGATAATAGTCCATAGGCGTTAAATAATCCGACGTTGCCAATTGACTGCTCCATTTCTGGAGCGTACATATCCTCTTAGTTACTTTCTTCCAAACATGGCTCTGTATAGTTCGTCTCTACAAATGCGGTCATATGCAGACTTGAAATCGATAAAAAAAGGTGGGTAACGATTTGGACTTCTTGGGGTTTTCCAGGATCTGCCGAAGTGTGAACAGTTGATCGACTATGGACTTTCCTGGTCTGCAACCACACTAATAGGGGCCTACCAGCTTGTTGACGAATGGTTTCAGGCGTTCGCGCAGGATGCCAGATAAGATCTTGAATGCGATGTTGAAGAGACTGATACATCTCCACCTTCTTCGACTACTTACCTTGCCGTGATGGAGATGCTCAGTACGACCTTATGATTCCAGGGAGCGATTGCAGTAAGGTCACCCATGCTGTAAAGTCTCTGGCTGTAAAGTCAAGCTAAAGAGTAGTCCAACCAGATTCCAGTGGTGGTGTGAGCGCATAGCGAACCGTGCAAAAAGATGCAAGGGTGAGTGCTAAATCAGTCTTTAACGAGCTCCTTAAAGTGCTTTGGCAGGGCTTGTCGTAATAGTGCCTTATCCCAGTCAAACCGTATATGCTGAGGATGGACCACTTCAAACCGCCTTTCTCGTGGAACCAACATAAACTTTTCAAAAATCAAACCAAACAAAACAAGACAACATAAGACGGTGGAAAGACAGCTATGTATATATACTGAGTATTGACGATAGTACTGACGGTTCCATCGTCTTCACTGACACAGATTCCGATTCGGTGGCGACCAGAGCATCTCCTGAAGAAGAGAGAAGCTAACTGGGATGAGGAATGAAGCTCTTGGGCGAGAGCTTTTCTTGATGACAAGAGCAGCCAACCCGTTTCGGGAGGGCACTCTTGTGAGAGCTCGGAGGGTCATTCCACTCCTTCCAGGCCACTGTTCCAGTGGCTGCCATTCGAAAAGGAAGTGGCTCTTGTTTCGAAGGTAAGTCAGCTCGTTACGGTAAGGTTCCCAATTCATACCTGGTGGATAAGCCAACTCATATTCCTGGGGCCCACAACTAGTTCTCAAGCCAGAAGGGATTCGGTCTCCAAGACCTAGGTCACAAGAAGATCCTTCTAAGACTTCAAAAAAGAACAAAAAAAAAATCATCCTGATTTCTAGGCCCTTCAATGAGGTTGCGAAGAACCATCTGATCTTTGGGGTCATTGACCAGGGCGACGACATAGGGCGGATCAGTGCGGAAAACTGATGCTTTTGAAGGCATAAGTGTCTTTGGGCATTCTCTCTCACTGCCTGGCTAACCCCGTGTTATCGCCGCCGCCAACCTTTAAGTACGGGGGTTTGCCAAATTACTGTATCGCAGCGACGAGGACTCTGGGCCAGAGTCTGGATACCTCTTGGTTCTAGTGACCCCAATCATCAACTCATAGATCCTTGCCTTCCGACATGCAATTGGAAGGTCGTTAAAGCTGGGGATCCAACTGAGGCTGGGCGATTAGTATCACTGCTGTTGAACCCGGAGTCTATTGGGTACCTGGCCGCAAGAGATTTCAGGATCTTCTATAGGCTGGAGACTTTCCACCTTAAAGTTTATGAGAGGGACGAAAAACTGGTTTCTGGTAGCATGGTATAGGTGGATCAGTTTTTTCGGGATTTCGAATGCGGCCATCGTTTAGTACAGCTCCAAGCGATGCATGCTGTCATACGTAGACTTCTGTAATACCATCTTAAAGTAATCGCCTATATGCTTTACCTTCACTGTCATCTACCGATAACATCTTCTGTATTTTACTCAGGTCGGGTTGGTCTACTTTGGAGACCACGGGAAGCCATTCAACTGGGGTTTATTTTTGGTTACCAGATAATAGCCTCATGGTGATTCATTTAAAGGTGGATCTTGTTAGTATAGCGACTGTTTCGCCAAACTAGTGCTTCATTTTCAGTTGAATAAACCAGTGAGAGAACTGATTGTTCGTCTTAAATCCGTCTTTAAATTTTGTGAGGCTTAAGTTAGAATGGACTTACATACATATACACACTTACGTCTTGTAGGGTTGGTGGAAACAAAATGTCTCAGTTTTCATTGCGTTTGATTGTCGGCGTATATTCTTGCAATATGCTGAGACATGGTTCAGGTCTGATGTGGTTACCTGTTCCAGGGTGTCAAAACGTCTTATGTTAACGCCTAGGATAGATTTTCAATTCAGGATCATGCATTTAAGGCAGGGATAGGAGCCCCATTGAGCCACAGGCTGGAAAAGAGCGATTACTTTTCAATTATGTATGAAGCTTTGCAAAAAAAGGCGAGTCTGTGCAAATGCTAATATATTGAAAACGCTCGGACGAGCCACGCTCTTACATTCGAACCGCTGTGCTACAAAAATTCCGGCTGCACTCGTTTCAATTCCACAATTATCTGGTTTTGTTTTTGATAGTCGGTACCGGTTTCGACTATGTCGGTACCTTACCTACACTGTTGGGACCAATTGTTGGTTTTGTAGCCAGTATGAGATTTGACGTGTCTATCATCTACCTTGAGTCTTTTAAATCGACTTTGTTAACCGCGCAAATATATGAGAGCACAAGCGCTTGTCTCTCACTAACAACTCTTACTTTACACCTCCACGTTGGTATCTGCGGGGTGCCTAGTACCTCGACTGGAGATTGGGTAACCAACCCCTTTGGATGGTGGTTGGTGACAGCGAACGAGATAGGGGAAGGAGTGTTTTCTCACTAAGGCACTTCCTCTTGGTCCAGGCGGCAGCGGACGAATTCCGAATGGCGTCTACAGCTCCAGTCAGGATGAAATATCAATGTTATCACTATATGAGCTGCTTCAATATTTTTGAGTCCCAGGTTTATAGGGATCTTCAATACTACGCCAGGGTATTGGAAAAGAGTTGGTAGCGGATGAACCGGCCGATGAATTGGCCAACGGCAGCGCTCATATCCCCGAAGCGGGTTACTGACTCCAGAGAATCTGGCCCCTTGCCCCAGGGGAATTAAAAGGCAACTGGCCCTCCAGGTTAGGGGTTGTGCGTCGGGGTAACTTCTCTACAACGGAAATAAAATAAATAGTTGAGAAGCAATCAATAGCTTCAGAAAAGGATGTTCTCCCCGGTAAATGAAACAAAGACAACGACTTTCGGATCTGCATGTGAAATACTCGGACCCTCAACCGCGCCCCGCCGAAAAAACTCGCAGACGAACTAAACTGCTATAATGGAGATATCGAAAGAAGTGCAATGGGATAGTCCAGGCAAAAGGAGGATGAAGAAGTGCGAAATATCCATGGTGATTGCTGTAAAGAAGATAAACAGCCCTTATTCGGATGCAGATTTGTTATACACGGCAGATTTAGCCAGGAAGTCCTGAACCTTCGACACGTGAGTGAACTTCTTATTACAATTCGTATCCAGACTAATTATCATTAAGATAAGCTTAATATGTTCTCATGCCCCATAGAAAACAAGGACGACGCCACCAAAGAACGTTTCTACGAGCTCCTCGACAAACATATAAACAATCTCCTATATATGTGAGAAGATTTGAGCTGCAATCGCAAGTGATCGCAAGAATATTCAAAGAACAGTGGCATCCAGAAGTGCTGGGTTTCACCTGACCACCACCAAAAAACCCCTGGTTTGACGAAGAATGCTAAGAGGCATACAGGATGGCGCTGCAAAGAAGGATGCGGGCTGCTCATGAGCTCTACGAGCAGAAAGACAGGAAGAACATCGGCTTCTCGGCAAAAAAAAAAAGAGCACGAGAAGCGCGCGATCGAAGTAATTGAGAGATTATTCTCCATGAATAGTGTGCGGAAGTTTTACCAACAGATAAGAAGAACATGTCAAGCCAACAAGACCCATACAGAAACCTGTAGAGATGAAGAAGGAAACCTCGTTGTAGAATCACAGTCGATGCTGAGAATATAGAAAAACTTCTTCTGCAGACACAGTCTGCGACGAACACCAACATCGCACTGTCAGGCAGAATGAACCATTCAACATAGAAGAGGATAGCCAATACTTCCGTTCACCTGACCAAAACGAAGTGAGGATAGCAGTATCCAAGCGGAGGGTTACCAGAGAGTATACACCTACTCATTTCTAAAATTTGATCAGATGAGTGTATGCCTGATGAATGGAATCTCAGCATCGTTTTCCCGATCCAGATGTAAGGAGACCTCCTTAATTGCGCCAAATACAGAGGTATCAGCGTCCTCAACATCACATACAAGATCCTATCTGTCATCCTGTGTAAATGTCTGAAACCACCTGATTGGCCCCTATCAGTGTGGTTTCAAACCACGAAAGTCCGCAGTCGATCAAATTTTCACACTTCAGCAGATCCTGGAGAATTCCCAGGAAGTCCAAATCGATATCCACTATCTTTTTATCGATTTAAAGGCCGCATATGACAGTATTTATAAAGACGAGCTATACAGAGTCATGTTTAATTTTGGCATCCTGGAGAATGCTCCCTCCTCCATCCCAGATGTATATTTTGTAAGCAGATCGGAAAATAGGTCTCTTATAAAATTCCTAAAATCAAAGATGAATTCGCAAATAAACGCCACCTTAGCCGAAGTCTTCCTCTACTGCGTTGTCCTTCCGGGTTAGATTCGAAGGCTCTACGGGCCGCAGCATTCGTGTCCATCCGCTCGACATGTCCTAGCCATCCTAAACGACTGATATGCAATTTTTTGACTAGGTCGATGTCGGTGTACAGCTCGTATAGTTCGTCGTTAAATCTCCTCCTCCAAAGTCCGCCAACGCAAGCGGGACCGAAAATTTTACGAAGAATCTTTCAGTCACATCGACTGAGGATATCTTCATTGATTTTAGATAGAGTCCAAGTTTCGGTGCCATAAAGCAGGACTGGGATGATCAAGGTCTTATACAGAGTCTCCTTAGTTCTCAGCCCAAAGAAACAGCGAGTGGTATAAGTTATTCTTCATTTAATTCCTGCTGAGATGTTATGATCAGAGTTTATAGCAGAATCGAAGCAGACAAAATCCCTTACTACCTCAAAGTTATAGCTGTCGATTGTGACGTTCTGTCCAATTCGTCGATTTTGTGTGTCGCTTCTTGCTGACGGCATATACTGGGTTTTGCCCTCACTTACCGTTAAACCCATTTTGGCAGCTTCCATTTCAATACTAAAGAACGCACCAGTGACAGCCCACTGTGTTCTGCCAATAATGTCAACATCGTCGACCTACGCTAGTAATTGCACAGATTTTTGAAAGATTGTGTATGTTTTCGGTGTTGACTTGTGAGTCTCACACAATACTTAAGTATGATGTTGAAAAAATCGCATGGCAGCGCGTCAAATTGTCTAAATCCTTCTTGACATTAAAGGTCTCGGTGAGATCGTTACCGATCTTGATGGAGGAGCGAGCATTCTCGCTTCATTGTGACCCAGTTTATAAACCTATGACCCACTAAGTTATGGAATTATGACCAACTTAGGTGGGTATAAAGTCCACATTCAGATTGTAAACTTGTGAATCACAAGAATGGGTCAAGTGTGCCATTTTGTCCAGTAATTACTTCATCGACCAATTACGATGAGCAACCCTTAACAACTTTGGTTGTAAGATTTCTTCCTGAGAAGAGTGGTCCTTACAGAATCTTGAAGAAGTTCTATATCTGTTTCATTGTCCTTGAGTTGGAAAAACGTTGGATTATGTATACATTCTACTTATGATACAGCATCAACCTGAACTACTTTGTGGTAAATGAATTCTCAACATGTTAGATGCGTTCTATTCACATTTATCTGCAAAAACTTTCGAATACGTCCTCATATCTAAATTGCAACATTTTATCTGCCAACGAAATCGAAAAATCCTTGCAACAAACCACACACTTTTACCAACTCCATAAACAATAAGATAATTCTTGATATCGCCAAAAAAGAAGGTCCCTTCTCAGACATCCATCCAGCAGAGATAATGCACAATCAGCCCATTGCAGGATAGTACGAGAGTATTGAAACGCCAAAGTGTACCAAACTCTAATGTAAAAGTTTTCAGGATATTTTTTTCCTTTTTTTTGTGTTTCTCTCTCTTAAATGAGCGTTACTTTGGGACAAGTGCAAGGAGTATACACGCAGAGGAACGAGGTTGAAACATCCCATGCAGGCCACGAAAGTGTGGGCGGCAAATGGAATGCAAAACGTGAAGAATATCCCTGAATAAGTTAGTTCGTCGCCATCGTCGAGTCTCCTTTGACGTCGACTTCTTTGCCGTCAGAGCACCCTTTTACTGGATGGTGGATAAGGGAAGGAAAAGTTTTGCAAATGAGAAAGGGTTGCTTCCACCTTTTTTTTTTCTTGTGGGGTTTCTGACGTTTCCTTTTTTTTCTTTTGCATTTCGAAAATCGTTTAAGATTCAAACAGCACAGTGAGGGCACAGCACACTACACGCTCGACAGGAGCACAGGAGAAACTTTAAACATCGAACAAAGATATAAATTATAGTTTGTGTGATACCTTTGGCACTTTTTGTTTCTGGACGCATCAGGAAAAGATCGTCGGCGCCAACCCGGTGACTCCTGCAGTATTCTAATGGATTATATAACCATTTTGGTCTCGCAACTTTTATCCGAAACGTTAAAGGACTAGAGCATCACTGTGGAGAATCAGACGACGGCGATGACGATGACGATGATAATAACGATGATGATGATGAGGGTGACGATACTGGCGAGACCATACATTATCCATTCGGGTTTGCAAAATTCCCATCAGGCCACCTAGTACAGACGACATCAAAGTCGTCAATTAGTCGATTCGCTCGATTCATCAAGAGGACGAAACGAATTAAATCGAAGCTCTTACAAGGAATCAGGAGGACATAAAACCAAACCAACAAACGTCGTCCCATTAAGATTGCTCCGTGGTTTATGACGAACACATCTCAGCGACATGTTAGATGTGAGATTTTAATGGCTCGGCTTATCCTGCCGGAGAGGGGAGTGTAATATCCACGCACATGTCTGTCCCGGATTGTACTGCGAACGATAAAAATTTAACTCCGAAGGAGGTTAACAGTCCAACTATTCGGAACGGCTTCCAATAAATTGTATGATTGACTATAAACCGAATGTCGATTGAATATTTTTATCTGCATCTAATCGGTTTTCGTTCGGATTGATATTTGGGTTACAATTGCGTGCAAACTACTTGCGAAATAGGCGGCAGTTTCTGTGGGTTGGTTTAGCTGAGGCGGGAGGGTTATGATGAGGATTTAAAATATTCATGAGCAAAGTGGGTAGTAAAGCCTGATATGTGTGGATGGGCTGTTGGAGGAGACATTTTGTTCGCCTTGTCGGTTTAAGGGACAATAAACGTTTTATCCACTGCCTTGGGAATTTATTGAAAACGTTTAAAATAAATTGAAACCAAGAATGTCATATGGTTATGATGGAATGAAGGCTTCAAATTTGCTTTTAATACTGGTATGCGTCTATATTTTGAAATTGATAATAGGTAAGAGATGCCGGGCCGACAAAGAGAAAAAACGGAAAAGGATTGAATGGGCTAAGTGCGACAATTAGACGCCTGCTGAATCCAGAGTCTATTGAGTCCCTCCCTACGAAAGATCTCAGGGGCCATTATGGTCTGAAGGTATTGACATTTGAAGAAGGTATAGTTTCTCTGAGAAACCGGCTAATTCGTCCCAATGCAGCCTTCCTGAAAAGCAGGTTTGTGCTGAACAATTCTCTGTTTCGGAGGATTGCAATGTATAATAGTAGAGGTGTATGTATCAACACGAACTGATTAAGCTTCGGTTGATACAGATTAATTAATTAAAACCCGGCGGACAACGCACTAGAGAAAGACCTCACCTTAGATGGTGCTTACAAGTATTTAGAAGGGGACGTCAGCCAATTTAGAGTGCACAACTGGAGGCAGTTAGTTAAGGACCGGGCTAACTTGAGGTGCTTGTTAGTCTCCACTAACCAGGTTCACCAGGTTCGAACTGTAGCGGTACCTAAGTAAGCAAGTATTCAATAACTATCTCTGCTAATTTGTTGTTCCGCCTACAAAAGACTGGAGAAGAAATTGTCCTCATCCAGGTGTTGGACAACACCAAATTGGGATTAAGGGCAAGCAATTACACGGTTTCTTTTGCTAAGGGAGAAGAGGAAAAATCTTCCGGTTAGGGGATCAGAGAATCTCCAATCATTCTTCTTAGACCGTCCATAGATGATAAGGAACCACATCCTAAAGAACTGTCTCTGCTGTCAACCAAATATGGCGGAACTAAAGAGCAAAACTTCAAAAAACCATAATACAGGGTTTATGACTACCGTGCTCACACACTGAATGGCACTTCGTGAGGGTGTCTCTAGTAGTTTATTTCGGATGCATAGGTGCAATCGGTTTCAATCTATGTAAGTCTTTTACGATGACATGAAGGGCTCTGCTATCGGTGACCGTCCTTCCACTAGCAGCTTCTCGTGGGAACAGTATTTCACCCAACAATAAGACTAATAAGAATGATACTGCCCTAAAAGCAACCACTGGCATGGTTGAAAATCTCTTAGAAAACTTACCCTCTACACAGAAGAGAACGATACATAATCAGACCATTGAAAGAAGCGGTATTACTTCAAGAAGCCGCCCCACCCTCATCGGCAAACTCTCAGCCGACTACAAGATGAAGCCAGAATCAAAGCCATCTAACCTTGTGATAGTCTGTAAAGCAATCGATCGATTCTTACAGCCTATCCAGGGAAAGAAACAATAAATGGCAAACCTCACTCACAGGTCTCTGAATGTCTCTAAACGTCCAGAGCTCCTTCTCATACTTTTAAGCAAGTATGGGATGATTTTAAGGGTGGTACATTTTCCGCACATTAGACCAGACTGCAGTGCAGGGTAGCATCTTGGAAAAATTGTAGATCTGATGAAAGATCGGATAAAAACGAAATTCCATAGTACAACTTTCGTAGATCTGACGGTAGACCAGGTAAAACAATTGTTCGCCCTCGTTGGCTTATTCTGAACTGTAAAGAAAGAGTCACAGTTGAGTGGCTCCAAAGTATTACCAGCGGTATCATGCTTTGGAAAGGTGTCTCACTGATGGCAGTCGACGAGGATTAAATTCCTTGAGACTAAATGCTGGTAGAAAATTTTCAGTAGACCCATCGATAGAAAACGAGAAGATATTTAAGGCTTTTTGTGTACCACATGCTAATCTTCTCGTCTCCGAATAGCAAGCCACAAGACGGAAAACCAAAGATAATTTTGCCACCTTAAACATTTCTGCGGACCACAAGCCGACGGATTGTTTAAGAAGGCGTGTAAAAAAAGCCGATCCGTCTAAGCCTAATCTGCACCACAGTATTTTAGCCGATAGAATCGCCTCCCTCTTTGTCAACTTCCACGTCCACATCGGTCAAGAGCGAGGTGACCCCCGCTTTCCAGCAGCACACCAACCAACTCTAATCCGGGCAATCTTAGAAGGGCACATAGTTTCAAAGGTTTTATGGCCTGAGTTAGATCGGAAAAAATCTGGAGAATCAATAAAACTCAATAAAAGTTTGATGGTGATAGGGATGCGGTCTGGTCGTTGGGTTTAACACCTCCTCTTTCAGTTGGTTCACCAGCAGTTGCCGTTCTACGTAATATCGTGGGTAGTGGAACATGATGTGTTCCACATCCTCCACTGCGTCCGTACACGTTGTACAATAGGGGTCGTCGTCATATTTAAACCTATGGAGGTAGGCTCTAAGACATCCATGGCCAGTAAGCATCTGGGACAATCCAGATCTCCATACTTCCTATTATTACAGGCGTCTGTGTTGATTGAGGTACCTCAGTATAACTTCGACTCGTCGCTGTTGTCTTGCTGGTACGATTTTTCTGTTGCGCTTCTTTAGCAAGATGGTCTAATGGTATCATCCCAGACATCCTTTCCAGTACAGCCGTTACCTTTGCTGCCTTACCAAGTGCATGGCACTCTGCGCGATCTGGCGATTTCATCGTTCCATCAGAATGCTGGTGGTCGTTGCGCGTTTGCTGCTTTCTGTTGCATGGATGCATCACAGGCATCATTGTCAAACCTCTTCTAAGGAGCTAATTCGTCTTCTCGGCGGCTGATTCACAACTGGATATATCTTCCATCATCAGCTGTACTTCAAAGTACAGGGTGTGTGGTCTCTATACCCTTTTCAGCGGCTGCCTTATATGCTCTACTGAGCTCGCTTCTGGAATTCGCGAAACCTATGTCCAACGTGAATCCCATTCTAACGCCCACGCATTGAAATCGCCTGAAATGACGACGCGGTTTCTTTTTCGGTGGTTGGGATGTTGTCAACTATTCGCTCAAATACTTTTCGCGTGATGATGGAAGTCGCGTAGCCTAACTGGCGCGTCGTCATTTATCGCTGCTTTGCCTGAAGTATCCGCTGTTCACACGCCGTCATTGAGCTGCTTGTAGGTCTCGCTGAGTATTGCGATATCCTCATCTCTTGGACCGCCTGTGTAAGTAGGTCGTAAGCTGGTTGGGATTCGGTTGGATAATCTTCATGTTCGCTTCTTTGAAGCGTATAGCGCGAGCTGGAATGCAGAGCATCTTATACTTCACAGTACTTGGTGCTATGTCCACTTCCAGCTCTGAGAAGCAATTCTTTGCCTTGTGGCCCTTTCCAACGCATCTGTAGCAGTGTCCAGACCGGTTTTCACTTTAGCGGTCCATGCTAGAGCGAGTTCTTCCTTGCTACTGATTTTATCAAGATCCTTCACTTTTATTGTAACCGCGTATGTCATGGTTTTAAATTCGGCTTTCCTTTCAAGGATCCTCTCCCCTTGTTACTGGAAGTTCGAAATTTGGGCGTCTGCGGTTTCATATTTCTCCACCATTTTGTACTGAGTCCAGGTTGAACTAACCAGTTTCTTATTTCATGATGCACGTTGTTTTTTTTTTGGATGAAATTCATGCTCGATGATCTTGCTGCCGAGGATTTTCATCATCATCCTCCCGATTATGCTTAGTCAGATTGGGACTTGTGTCCGTTTTCATCTCAGCTTCAGTGAAGTTCGTGAGTACTGTCCTGTTCTTCCACTGAACACTATCACCTAGTGTGACTCTCATGTTACTGATCCAATCACACTTCTTATCTATTAAGTTCTTCAATGTTTCCCTAATAGATACACCAGAAGTCTATCAAGAAAGCTATTCTAACCTGAGTCAATCTCAACTCAAAAGCCCTTTAAAGCTACTGATGGGGACGGCATTTTCCTGCCTTATTACAACATAAAATTAATATAATCATCTATTTACTGTTTCTAATCTTCAGATTGCGTAGAGAAACGTTAATGTGGTTTTTATTCCTAAAGCTGGCTGCTTATCTCCCTCAGACTCAAAGTCCTTCATACCAATTAGCCACAAGACAGTATTCCCAAAGGTAATTAGGAAAAAGACCCTCTCAAACAACTCCAATTTGGTTATCAAGCAGACAAATCGAAGGATCGAAAGGATCTAAAGAACAGCCTAGAACATAGCTTTTTGCTTCGGAGCCTGGGCAACATCTCGTTTCAATTTACCGAGACAGCAAAAAACTAACTCCTATGGTGTAAAATTATTTCTGTCAAACTTGATCAGATATAACTATCCATCAAAGGTACCAAAGGTTGTCCACAAGGAGGCGTTTTGGCACCTCTTCTTTGGTCTATTGTGGTTGATCTTCTCCAAAACGACCTTCAATCAAAGGCCAATAATTTTTTGAGACCCGGTATGAGGTTTTGGATGTGGGAAGACTAGGAAGTTAGTACCGTGTGGTCTCTCTGTGGTTCGTTTGATTCTGAGCGTTTTCTATCGACCTCATTGTCCATTTCATTACCGTGGAAGATCTTCCAGCACAGCGTGACACTATGCTTTGAGCTTAGAGATTCGAGTTCCTCTTTCCATCTCTTAACAAGTTTTCATTATTGCGGGATGGATCAATTCCTGCTGTCAGCCCGCAGGATTGGAAGTACACCCACGGAAAACGATCATCACTCCATTCACTAGACAAGAGACATGTGTACATGAGTAAATAACAAAACTCTACCTTTAAATGGTGCCCAAATCAGCCTTCCCAATGAAATTATATATGCATATATGTACATATCTCAGAAGCACCTTACGCCAAAACTTACCTGGAAACATCATCTAGTACAGAAAAGGCCAGAAAAATCTTCTGGGTTTATTCTAGTCTCTTCGTAAAGAAATGGCGACTTAAACCTAAAACGATTTACTGAACATATCTTTCATCCCCGCAATACCATAAACATAGCTTCAAGGACTGTCTAATATTCACTTAAACATTGTATTACTCATTTTAAAAATTAAACATTAATCCTAAAAACATTACTGTCCAATCGTTGCAAACACATATTTCAGTCAAAAAGTCGACAAATTACAAAACAATTTCAAATTGACAGACATACGAGGTGTTGACTATAATCGAATCATTTTCATTCATCAGGCTCAGAACACCTAAAAATAAAAATATTGTCGCCGACGTTCAAGGTCTATGATTTTAGCACTCTTCCTCATTCAACATATTTAACCGCAAAATACTTTCGATAACAATAAACACAAAAATTAAACTAATCGCTAGTTGGACAATCAAATTTACAATAAATATCTTCATTATGTGATGTGGAGAATGATTAGCGGTTTTACAATGATACGCACCAAAGCTCAACCAGTCACATGTATCAGAGTTACAATTACAATTATCTAAATAATAAATCAGTTTCAAAAAAAAAAAAAAACCAAAAATTGCTGGTAATTTTACACAAGGTCTATGTCAGGCTGTCTGGCTTCTGTAACCGTAAAGTGAATTAGATTTAATTTTGATAACCATGATAAGCTAGTGCAGAAGATGATAAATGTTGGTGTAGGGTTGTGTATTGCCATTGATTTCCATACGGATACCGCAGTCCATCTTTGAACTGATGCATCGATATAAATAAATTTCAAACTTTCTTGTAACTTCAAATACCTATCAGTCAAAATGTTGGTTAGATTCAATCTCTGATTCTCCGACCTACGTCCTTTTATACCATGCTGACCTATTGCTTCGTCTATCAGCCTCTTTGAATGCTGACATTAGCTACATCTTTGGTAGGACCATTAAAATAGTCGGCACGGCACGACTTTCGGAAACGAACTTAGCCCATTCACAAGGCAACTTGGAATTTACCAGATGAAACAACCAAGACAATCCTTCAGTGTATAGACTGTTTGAACGTATCGAGAACCTCTGGAGAATTTCCTATGAGCGCCGTGGCTCAAGTGGTTAATGCGTTGGTCTACGGAGCGAGGCGTTCGAGGTTTGATCCCCAGACAACACATAAATTTTCTTTCACGAACACACCTCCAGCGAGCACTATACAAACATCGTAGAGTATAACTGTAAAGATTATAACACGCACAACACGAAAAGGGTTTTTCGTTGTGGCACTTCTGATGGCATATTGTCAGTGTTGCTACTCGTCAACGGCACTTGACGCTAGCGGCATAGAAGTCATTGAGAGATTTCGGGATACGAGTTCGGCAAAGATTCTGGCGAACTCTTGCAATTGCAGCTTTTCGACTTTATATCTTCTCACAGTAGTTCTTCTTTGTTGTGGCATTTGGGATATCCGTAGTGATCCGAGTGGATGTTGGCTGCTTCACAATACTGGAGGCATGCCTTACGTCAATCGTAATTTGGTCAATTTGGTTGATTATTTCAGACCGTCATATGTCTCATGTGAATATTGAGATGAAGAAACCGCGTTCTTGCTATAGTGACGTTACACACCGCCACAAAGTTAATAAGCCTAAGTCCGTTGTCAGACATTGTGCCGTGTAGGCTTTGCTTTCAATCACAATTTGTCATCCTCCTTTTGGATGGTCCATCACATCGCACTTACTGGATGAAGGTGATATGTGCATTAAAGCAGACGCGGTCTGTTAAAGTTCTGAAAGTTCTTGGCTTTGTTTCGTTTGCTAGGCTCGTCTACATCCGTTTTCATAGTAGGGAAATTATATCGATGCCAGATTTTTGCTTTAAGTCCCTAGTTCTATGGGGCAAAGTTTACCGATGTCAGTATCCCACTTCACGGACGCGAGCGATGATGTGGTCATCTTGGCCCCAGTGACGTTTTTTCTAGTCCTATGTGAAAGGTTCAATATCGCATTACAACTAGTGGACGATTGAGCTGGCAGCAAAGGACTGGGTGTCAACCCGTCGAAAACGGAAGTAGTGCTCTTCACTAGGAAGAGATCGATCTCTACCTTTAGCCCCCAAAGATTAGCGGAGTTGAACTCAGACCCTCAAGGTCGTCGCGATATCTGGAGGTAATTCCAGATTCCAAATTAAACTGGAAGGACCACATCGATGAACGGATCAAGAAGGCAAGCGTAGCTTTTTACTCTTTTGAAAAGGGATTCAGTAATTCGTTTGACTTCAGACTAGCCACGTTATACTGTCTGTGTACGACGATTGTAACATCCATTTTTACTTGCACCTACGTATACCTATAGGGCAAGTATTGGTTTCGTGAATAATTCCGAACTCGAGATTTTAATCAAACTTGACATTACTATGATGGAGAAGTCCAAAAAAGTGGGTCCGCCAATTCCGTCTGTCTGTCTGTCTGTCGATCTGTCTGTCTGTATATTCAACTGCAGCCTAAACGGCTGGACGGATTTGCTGGACTTCATATCTGGGGTCTGTGGGATGATCCCTAGAAGCGAAATTGGAATTTTTATTCTAACCTCAAAATTAAGGGTACTTTACTTAAGGCCGATTTCACTAGAAACGGATTTTCTCGAAAACGGCTCTAACGATTTTCATAAAATTTCTTATGTGAGTTAGTTTAGGCATATGCTATTAGATGGCATACAACGTTTTGCGCGAAAAATGCGTATAACGGTAATTTTACAAATTGGCTGTTTCTTGTCTATTTCTTCAGCGATTGAGCTTAAAATCAATATCTTATGTGGGTATGATAAATGCAAAAATATGATATACCAAGTTCTGGAAATGCCACGCCTAATTTTAAAAAAAATTTACTTTTTCAAAATTTTTACTATTTAAAAATCGAAAAAAATTACTTTGAAAATCTCTATAATTCACCTTAACAATATATATGGCCACGCCCACTTTAGGATGGCGATTTTACAAAAAAAAACTTGAATTTCAGTGCTTATACCATTGTAAACTTATAGCATTAAGGTGCAAGTACGTACGACCCAGTCGTGCACTTTATTACTTATGGTTCACTAGTATGATGGTAGGCACTTGCAAAGCAATATCAGCTTCCTAACCTTACACAAATACAGAGGGCAGCTTCCATCGGTATTATGTGATCACTACTAACAACACCGACAGCGGCAATGGAGACCATGCACAGTCTCATTCCCCGGTATTTGGACTGCAGCAGTCTGGTGGGCAAAACTGCTGTAAGACTGAAGGCAGTACGATCATGGTCATCGCACGCTCATGGCATCGACGGTAACTGATCACATGAACCCGATGCTTGTATTTGAAAGGAGATTTGCTATACGAATTTTGGACAGAGCCTACTGGAAGCACCATAGAACCGAAAATAAAAAGGATTTGGCCTTCTACACCGACAGCTCATTGGCACAGGAGCTGGCGTCTATTGCGAAATTCTAAAAATAGACCGTTCCTATAGAATAAAGAATAATAATTGACGATTGTAGTGTCTTTCAAGCCGAAATCACGGCTCAGTTACTTAGGCTGCTGAAATTACACGAGAGAGCAGTATTGTTAACGATAACTGGCAATCAGCTGTTAGGGGTCTGGGCTCTGCGGCAATTAAATCGAAGCTTGTGAGCACCTGCAAATCACTTCTGAACAATATATCCAAAGCCAATAAGGTAACTCTATGCTGGGTACCACGGCATAGGGATATATTAGGAAACTAAAGGGATGATGAACTTCCAAGAAAAGGGTCGGTGGGCATGTATCACAGGCTCTTCCTTTTGTTGCAATCCTAATAGGTTCCTATAGAAAAAATGAGAGAATGAAGCCACTGGTTGAGTCAATCGTAGACATTTGCAACACAAGAAGAGATCTGTTTCTCTAGTAAAGCTTAGTCTCTAACATAATTACTGTGCACCGTGGCATTTTTTATGCGAAGCGCCTCGCTGTACTACACAACGACTGTTGAAGCAGTTGCAGGGACAAGAAAGTAATTGAATCTGTCTGACACCTGGTATGTGTCTGTCCTGCGCTATCTGCCAGAAGAATAAGAACTCTAGGTAGTTACTTCTTCAATGACTTGGAGGACGCTGAGCTTATGTACATACCTCCTGCGATTCATATCGCTATCGGGGTGGTTCTAATACCGCTGTTTTCTTTTCAACGTTTCCTGGGTTACATATGAACCCAATCCTGTTGGTCTATTTCATAGCTATTCAGCTGGCACCATGAGGAGTTGGTGATGCGGCACTGAAACTAATAGTGTAATCCACCCACCTTACCTAGTTTAAAATTAAGTCTTTGAACATCCAGTTCTAGTAGTTAGTTGCCAAGTTAAATCAATCGCTTGTGTCATACTATCCCAAACAGCAATCTCAGAACCAAGCTTCATTGTATCCCAATGTATCCTCATGTGTAAACCCCCTTCACCATACAATTCAGTTCCCCGCCAAAACGTCAACTCCCCACCAGTCATACTAATTCACTTAAATGTATCTAATAACATCATAGAAATATGAATTTCATAACGAAAGGATAAATGTTCCATGTGAAATGCTTAATTTAATCCGATTGCCTCAATCTATGGTCGGGGAGGGGGAAAAAAAGGAAAAAAAAAAAACGAAAGACTCCACCAACTAAAGGGGTGGCAGGCAAAACAAATAGTAAAACTGATTTAAGAAGATTCCAATGCTGCCGCATTCCACATCCACGGCGCTTCCAACCGAGCAAATTACAATAAATTCGATTTGCCAATCCGACTACTATGAATATGAGCTACAGTTCGCCGAAGCTGTTCAAATTGAATATGTCCGGGATACGTCGGTCGGTCTTGCTGGCTCACATGCCCGTACATCCTCTCGCTACGCGCACACTGAAGAAAATTGTATTGGAAACGATAAAAATAAATCTTATCCATCCAGAGCCGGAGATGAGAATTCCGAATCCTTTATCTGGGTGACATTTGGTTTCTGTGCCCGTTTCAGCCGTCTTTCCATCTATCCCGCCACATTCATCTCGCGCCGCACTACTCCTTCGGCAAATAATTCATTTTTGCAAATGTATCTATGTAACCAACCCTAACGAAAAAATCAAATTCATATCGAGAGTATAGTATCTAGATATGTATCTTTCCCCCCATGTACTCGAACACTATCTGTCGTACTTTGCTACACAAACTTTTCATATTTCCCATGAATGATTGCATGCATTTCTGGTGTCGCCATCCTGGGGACGCAGAAAGGGGGTACGAAGAACATGTGTGCATTGGATTTGCACCACTTGGAGCAATTTTAAAATCCATTTGAAAGTCAGCAGATACAAAGTACAAAGAAGCCACCAGCAGAGACATTTCAATGAGTTGCAGTCGAACAGCGCAATTCCCGCTTTCGCTTATCTGTGTGTCCGCAATTCAGAAATGTACTGGCGTATCGTTGAAATTCGATGATAAGATTGCTGACAGCAATCTTCCGACTGATAAGTACGGATGCGATAACCCACCACCGAGGGTATTTACTGGGAGTATGTACTTAACCTGCCCGAACTGTGGGTGAGTTCGATACAATGGACTGCGCCACATTGTGTGGTAATTAGATGATGCTGCTGCTGCTGCTTTCAGTCTTTCATACTTTCTGGGTCACATCCCTGACGTAATTCGATGACTGGTTAGTCAACCAGTGGCAACTTGTTGATATCCATTTTGTGAAAATGTATCCTCGGGATATCCATCACAACAGAATAAATGGTTGTTAATTAGCAACGGGTCCCGGAGAGACCATTGTGTTTGGCGGCGCGGCGCCCACCTGCGGATGCTGGTAATTGTTGGAAAAACTATGTACCCACTCTCGTCGTTCGCATTGAGTTCATGATTTGCCAAATGGGCTTCTTAATGATTTATATCAAATTACTATTAAGTGAACAGACAATAGATACGTAGTCTTTGTGTGCCAGAATAATGCTTTTGTCTAGGTGAGGGAGACAACGTTCGTATCAGTACTGATAGCCATATCATGGAGACACGACGTGACGTATTCCTGGAAGATAGTGAGTTTAATGGGATATTTTAAGCTTAAGCTTTAAGTTGAGTTTTAAAAAATGTAAAGGTAGTTGAATTAATTTAACTTTCTTCTAGACGTTCAGGAGCTAATTAGCAAGAAAAGCGAACGTCATTCGCATTGTGAAGTGGTTAGTTTCCATTAAGTAATCAAATAGACACTCACTTCGGACATTAGTATTGTTATTGCGTGCAGCATGATGAGCATTAGCGTCACTACCCATGACGAGAACTTTAACTTCCTTCTCGGTTTGACTGATCATTCAATGATACGTACATACTCGTACATATATTGTCTACAGGTCGAGAGCCCGTTTAACTATATGGCATATACGCAGAGGTCATCCAGACTATTTTGTCCTTGCTGCGTTCCAAACTACCGCAAACGAAGTCAGGATCGCTGAAATTGGATAAAAGAAACAGATTAAGGTTGTTCTTGGCAAGAATACCGACCCTGGGTTTACCTAGACCCATACCAAACCGTGTAATTCTTTGCCCTTAATCCAACTACATTGTTGTCCCTTAGGACCCACGTTTGCTGGATGAGGGCAAAATTTTGTCCACCTTCTTGTAGGAGGACGGAGGAAGGAGACTTATCTGTATCAACCGGAGCATTAGTGCTAGTTGGTATATGCGCTCCTATTACTGTGGCGTTGCAATCGACGTAAGAACGTGCCACTTTATCTATGGTCGCCGTTGAGGTTCTTTTTTTTTTTGCCATTTCTCTTCTGTTCCTCTTGTTCAAGACCTCCTCGATGAATTGGAATAATCGGTTACACTGTTCTTAACTCGTGCTCATCAATCTTACAATCTGGAGGGAAACCGCCTACTTTCGTTTCTAGCTTTCGTTTCTGTTCAAGCCATCTGCTGCGTAGAATATATTGTTGGCATTGACTTGAAAGGAGTTGGCACACTGCCAAGTTAGGATGTTTGCTAGCCTTAGTTCAGGGGTCCGTTTAAATAACTGCGAGAGGTACCAGCTAATTTCTCAACACATAATTTTGCAGTCCTTTTTGCATTGAATGGTAAGTGACCTGTCTTTTCTCGTCGCAGCCCATCAATCTCACAGAAGAAGAATAGAGTATCTTACACTCATGAGGAGTTTTAGCTAACTACCCGTAAGCCCTCCTGCATTTGCCATTAATCTACTTAGCGCTGTAGAGATCTTTGCAGGTCTTTCGACTACGAACTTAATCTGCTGCTAATACTAAACGAGCTCATCACTGGCTCTTTTGTTCTTATAGTCTCGGAGCTTACTTGGAGTTTCAGGTCATAGGAATTTGCCTTCTGGTCAGTAGGACTGTCTCAGATTTTTCAGTTGTTAGACATAAAGCCTGGTCTTCTATTCAAAAAATAGCTGATTGAGCCTTCTTTCGTAACAGCTTATTCTCGTCTCGCTTCTGAGTTGCTTTAACACTCTCAAACAACCAGCATACATGAGTTGAGGTTTCAAAGTGACACATCCCAGCCCCAACTTTCTGGCTTGTTGTTGGACGTTCCATGTTTAGGAGTGATGACTTATGGATTTCATGAATTCAATTACAAAGCACAGAGTAGGTTAGGTAGCAGTCCCCACTTAACCAGAGCCTCGCTTAGGATAAGAAGGCCTAAGGAAAAACTGTGTTGGCAACCTTGTGGTGTTAGCCTGCATGTAGGTTGGGTTGGTTTGGGTGGTTCACCCCATCAGCAGGGACACACTTAGACCAAAAATAAAGTCCATTGCGATACCACTGTGGAAAAACCGGATTACCAGCCCCGGAGACCTACATGGGGACTTCCGAAATGGGACAGGAGGCCGGGTAACCAGTTTCGGTATGAACCCATGCCATAGAAGTATGGTTCGCCGTTTGACCCGGTGACAAAGCCTTTTATTTACCTTAAGGCTAGCTAGATCCTTAAGATCTTCGAAGAAATACTCGCCTAAGATTTTCCTTCTTGAAACCAATAGGGCAGGGCAGGTACACAGAAGATGTGTCATGGTTTCCTCCTCTTCCTTGTCTCTACAGCTTTTACAGAAATCGTTGAAGGGAGCACCAAGGCTTCAGGCATGTGTCCCGTGAGGGCGCCAACTATCTTTCCTAGATTTATTCTATTGAGAGAAATAAGTCTGCTGGTCTTCTTACAATCCAGCTTTGTATTGGTATCTATCTATCTATCGATTAAATAGGTGCTAAACGTTCCCCCTATTGTCAGGGAGGTTCCAGTCTACACCCTCCTTAGCTCGTCCGATTTGCAATTGCCTGGAATATCCTTGTGGCCTCGCACAGGGATATGTCGCATCTGACAGCGATCTCGTTAAAAGATCCGCGGCAATGATTTATCAACTTGGATCGAATTATTGGCAATTCCAAGGCTTTTATCGCAGCTTGCCGATCTAGGTAAAAAACAATAGCTCTGCATCTATCGAATTATTTAAAAGCCAGGTCGCGGTTTTAAGGACTGCTGCGACTTCTGCTTGAGTCACACCACTACAGTGGTCCGGCAGGAGACCAAAATATCCAGCGCACTGAAGTAAACTCCGACACCTGTTTCGGACGCACTGTCTTGGATCCGTCTGTGTAAATCTCTGTCATAGATTCGTTCAAAATTTCTCCCGATACCCAAGCACTCCTGCTAGGAATCCTGGTTTTATACTTGACGTTAGTGTCCAGATAGGGGACAATGTACTCCAATGTATTGGCCTATATTTTCACGAGCTGTAATGCTGCTTTAGCCGCCATCAGCTTCCTAAATACATCAACAGGGAGCAGATACAGCATAGTTTCTAGTGCAGTTGTAAGAGTGGTTCTAAGGGCGCCTGTTATACAGACTTTGAACCTTCTTAAGTATTGCAATGTTGCTTTTCTTGTCCAATGCTGTCCACCAGACTAGTACTCCGTACATAAGGTTGGATCTGACGACTGCCGTGTATATCCACTGAACAAAACTTGGTTGGAGACCAAATTTTGAGCCTAAGGCCTTCCTAAATGAATATAGGGCAATCTAGGCCTTCAATATTCAATTTCCAACTGAGGTTTTTTTTATCGAGATTTAACCCTCAAATATCTGGCGTAATTGCAATTCAATACCTTTGAGTTGTTGAGGAATTCTGTGTGCATCTTCTGAACAATACTAGTTCAGACGTGAACGAATTATCTCCGAGACCGACACTATCCGTCCACCTTGCGACTTTATTTAGACCAGACTCCATCAGGTCTCTACCTGTAAGAAGGAACTTTCCTGTTGTTGCTATCACAATGTCGTTCGCATAGGCGATGACGTTGAACCCCAAGATTATAAGTATCTCATTCACTACCATAAGCCACTATGGTGTTGATAATACTCCCTCCTGGAGGAGTATTATCCCGGGTAGTACATCAACCTTCTAGTTAGACAGAACCCCAGCTCCAAGTTGTCAACTATCAGGTCAAGAAGTGCAACAGATATAGCTCCCGTTTTGACATTGTTGAATGCTCCTTCAATATCAAGGAAGGGCGTCACAGTGAAATCCTTGTTCTCAAAAGATTTTTTAATGATTCCCTTACGATACGCGTGTCGGGATACCGATAGGAGATCACTATCCAAATTTGTTCTTATATGGACGTCGATCAGCCTTTCCAAAATCAGTAGAAAGCAGAATAGGCTGATCGGACGGAAGTCTGTAGGGGATGCGTGGGAGGTCTTACCGACTTTTGGTATGAAGACTACTTTGGTCCCCCTCCAGGATCTAGGGGTGTAGCCTAGAGATAATGTGGAGCCAATGACGAGAATCTGTCTTTCCTTCTCGGCCTGACTGATCACTCTACGTATATTGCCTGCGGTTCGAGGCTCCGTTTCACCACAGGGCATATACGTAGAACCGATTACGAAGTCAGGATCGCTGAAATTGAATAGAAAAAACAGATTAAGGTAGTTCTTGGGAATAATACAGGCCCTGAGCTTATCTAGTTCCTTAGCAAAGATAGCCGTCTAATTCTATGCCCTTAATCTCGCTATATTTTTGTCCCTTAGGACCCATGATTCCAATTTCTTGTAGGTGGAGCAATAAATTAGTAGATGCTGCTTTTGAATGATGAAGATTATTCTGTATCAACAGGAGTATTAGTGCTAGTTGGTGCAGACGCCTCTATTACGCATCCGAAACAGAGAATTGGTCATCTGTTCTTGTGAAGCTCGAATTGATCATCATTACTAGTTGATGCAATCTGCATGTATGTCGAGCCTAGCTAAATCACTCAGACCTTCCAAGAAGTACCCGTGCTTTCTTTGTCCTCATCCCTACAGCTTCTACCGAAATTGTTAAACGGATAACCCATCCTACTCAAGTGTAGCGTATAAACCAAACATTGCCCTGTAAAAGCTTTAATGAAACATTTTAAACTTTTGCTGTTAACGAAAAAGTATTTTCTCGATTTCTTCAAAATCAAGTTTGGCCAGATCTATTCCGACATACTACACGTATTACCATTGATCCACCTGCTGTTTGCTATTCCATTCAGTGCAGGGTCAAGGTGGAACTTTGTCAATTTTTGGGGTTCCGTCCTACACCTTCTTTAGCTAGTGCGGTTACTCTATGATTACCTGCAACAGCAAACACCATATTGTGCTAGCTAATTTGGCAAGCTCGTGGGGCTGTTCGATTAAAAGTTTGTAGTATGTCAAACCTTGAGAAATGCGGTTTCAACATTCTCGAGACTGTAATACCCTGAGTGATCTCATTTATCTGAGGCCTTATAGTTTGAAATAGTTTAAAAATACCAGTTATCTGAAGAGTTCATTAACCTTTTGAGAATCATTACATTTTATCAGCCGAGTCAGGCTCACGTTACGTAAATGTCTTTCATCATTCAAAGGTAAATAAGCTGACGTCAATGTCCATTTAGCGTACGTCACTTTAAAATTTCTTCCCTACTACTATCTAATTTGGAAATTCATAATAAAACCACTTTCCAACTTATAGTTCTCTTCAAAAAGAACAACCCTTATCTCCTACATATGTATCAACTACATCATTTCATATTCAATATCTGAAGACCAATTCTGAGCGGTTGCTTGAAATATTTTGAATGCAAGCACTATATACAAATAGTGTTTGTATATTTTTTTTAATATTTGCATACCAGCAAATTTAGACGTAATCGCCACTACAAACTAAAGTACCGATAAGGGTGTGATAGATAAGGGTAATCGGCTCAGAGCAACAGCCCCAAAGTGGAAAATTCCCAAGCTTCCCCAATACAGTTGATTTACTTAATTTTGTTTTATTGAACAAGGTTGTAAAATTGTGTTTGGTATTTTGTAATGTCTAAACTTTTAGTTTGTGGCAATTGTTGCCAGATAGAGTAAGATCGATCTGGAATCTATAGATCTACTGGATTGTTTTAAAGATGTAACACTTTGAGTACCCACTTACAACGAGTGAAACACAGTCGGCGTGTGTACGCGAAACATTACTGATAATTACGGGAAACAGCAGCCATGAAGGTATTTATCCCTGAGGTATGCCACTTCGGATTTCAAGATTTTCTAATACCTCAGCATTGTGTAGGATGTATTGTAGTTCTTTGAGGTACCTGGAGTTTAACTCATACTTGAATTTGGCGGCTGATGTAATAAAGACGACTTCAAGACCTATGAAAATTCTTAGGGTTGTACCCTGGAGCAGGCGGATTGTTCGAAGCTAAGACCTAAAATACCAGCTCCAATACCATATTTCAGAACCAGTAAGCTAACGTTAGAAGTAGCCTCGTTCTTCCAAACACGACGTTTTTGGTTTTCGTTATAGAGTGAGTAATGAAGTCTTATGGTTTAGGATACTGTGTCTGCAATACACTGAGATGGGTTGGTGAGTATAGATATTAGTCGGACATGTTGGCTATCATCAACCACATTGAATTCAGTCTGTTTCTGATTTATTATCTGCATTGGCTCTGATTTGGGCGTATTACACCAAGCATACCTATAAATTCGACCGAACGTTCCTTTTTTTCGGGGTAAGAAAGATTTACAATCCTTCCCGTCTTAACATAGAGCTGGCGACTACCTTAGGGTGGAAGCTCTTTTAGCAAAAGCAAATTTTTTTCTGCTGACTATATAAAAAGAATGCCACTGAATTTTTACAGAACCAGAAGCATTAGTTTTCCTGAGGTCATTAGAAGCCCAATCGTCAACGCAGGCCCTGACCGGGGACGCTAGACGATCCAACGCAGGTTCTGAGTACTCTGACATTTGTCTAGCAACTTAATCGGAGATCTCATATCCAGAAAGGTATCACTACGCCCTGGTACCCAGATAAGAGTCAGACTTCTAACTAGTGACTAAACTCAAAGAGATTTTGCATTCTCGAACTAATTTGAAATTGGTTGATAGGTTAAGCAAGGCCTTAAGCGCAGCCTGGTTATCGCAGATGCAGATACTCCCTTAAAATAGAGTTCGCGGACATTAGGACAGCATATGTAGGTCCCATCTTGCAAAGTAGTGAGGATTCAGTTGTGAGCTCTAACCGAAGCCAGTGAACCCCGAAAAAATTAACTTACGTTTGCACAGTGGCCGAAGTTCCTTTGTCATTGCATTACATCACATGGAACTAGGCTCGGAGGATGATAGTCGTGATATATGATATATGTTAATCATATGAGTATCAAAAGGAGATAGATCTAGCAAAGACAGCCAGAAAGCCCTTTACGTCAAACAACCGATACGTTAGCTAGACACGGCATTTTTATAGCCGTATAGATCCAAATGATCGGTTATAAGCCCCATGTCTTGTCAAAAGCACCCTTATACTATTAGAAAACTGAGTAGAGTCAGCTACAAATGAAGCAATTGCCCGGATTAAAGACTGGCTGGTATCCGCTGGACTGGAACTGGCCGACCAAAAAACAGAAGCTGTCCTTATAACCAGTCGGAAAACAGTTGAATTCGCAAATTTTCAGGTTGGTACCCAAACCATCAAGTCCAAAGAAGCTGTTAAATACCTAGGAGTAATGCTGGACAACAAACTGCAATTCAAAATTCATGTTGATTATTTAGCCAAAAAAGCATCGCAAATACAGGGAGCCCTCGCGTGCATACTGCCTAATGTCGGTGGACCTGGATATGCCAGAAGGATTTTACTCTCAAGAGTTATCACCTCAGTTTTGTTATATGCCGCCCCAGTCCGGACGCAAGCACTAAGGACGAAGGAGACCAAAAGGAGACTATCGTCAACATGCAAAGTCTGTGCGCTACGAACAATCAGCGGTTTTCGAACCATCTCAGACGAGGCCGCCTTTGTTATAGCTGGAATGGTCCACATCGATATCCTTGCAGATGAGATACTAAGGATATACAATAGAAGAACGCTGAGCCACCACGACGTCAGTGGCATCAAAATGATTAAAATGGAAGAAAAGGCAGCATCAGCAGCTATGTGGCAAGCTCGCTGGTCCAATACAACCAAAGGCAGATGGACATACAAACTGATACCGACAATCAAAGACTGGATAAGTCGAAAGCATGGGGACTGCAACTACCATCTTACGCAGTTCCTGTCTGGTCACGGCGGTTATCGCAAGTATCTCCACAGATTCGGACATGACAGCTCTCCATCCTGCCCGGAATGTCCAGACAAAGACGAAGATACGGAGCACGCAGTATTTTACTGCACACGTTTCACGGCATGGAGAATTACTTTGCCCCGCCCGTCGTTACTCATTGATCACATGTTGCGGTCGGTGGAGAACTGGATGGCAGTATGTTGCTTCATAACGACGATCCAAAATAAGCTGTGGAGAATAGAGAGGCTAAGAAAAGCAACAGAAGCAGCAGAAGCCTCAGAAGCAGGTGACACAAGACGAATAGCTTGATTTGCTAACCAACCCCGCGAAGTAATACCTAACGGCAGTCCCACGGAGGGAATGGTTGAAGTCTGTGTATGGGGGTGAGGTTTAGTACGTAGGCATATATCGGCTGACTTATGTCTGGACCAGGTATATGAATCGTGCATGCCACTAGCGCGGGCTATTGGCATCTTTAGAAGATTCCCCTCCTCCCTGGCGCAACCAAAAAAAAAAAAAAAAAACTATTAGAAAACTGAGAGCGCTGTTGATATATTAAACTTGACATGATTTGACGAAAGATGTTTATACAGTGATGCCTTTTAGCATTGTCTGAGTTAAGACGGTCACAGTTCTCTTTCCGATTGACCGAAAGATCATCTGCGCATAAGCACAGTCAGTCTTTAGGCATTAGCCCACAGAAAGTATGGCAACATCATCCGCATATGCCTGAGCATAGACGTTAGAAGTATTGGGAGTATGTAACTGAGAGTCAACCACTAAGTATTATAGCAAAGGAGACAGAATGCCACCCTGTGACAGTCACACAAAACATAATGGCTATAGTTCGCACGCGGATATGCATGTTGCTTGATGGACAGAGGGTGTATTCGCAGAATATTCTTGTGCAGATAAATCTTTGAGCATCGACAAAGGTAGATAGACTTAAGGGTGAGTGCAGTTATCTTTAGCAATTTTTGATTAAAAACCACTTTAACCGATCGACATGATGTAGGAACTTTACATACATATCTCAATCCTACAGTGAAAATTCTTTTCGAATTACCAGTTACTGGTTTATACTCTGTTGTAGTAAGGCTGTGTATAATACATTGGTACCAGGCGATTCGAAACTGTCGACTGATGCCACAGCATATTTAATAGCCTCGAGATACCCGCACCCGATACTGTAAACTAAGCTGAGTTTATCGAGTATGATCAAGCTCATCCTCTGTGAGCAGGCAAAGGCCTTCGGTGTGAGGAGGTAACCGCCTTCTGTGTGTATATGCAATGACGTAGGCATTCCATTCCCCATTCTTGGATTAAAGCTGGCGTTAGCTCCAAAAATTTGGTAGAATTCAATTGGAACCTTAGGAACTTTGACTCTTAAGTGTAATACCCTATCCTTCTTCTTTATATCAGCCTTACTAAAGTGAGAATAGTTTTTTGAAAGTGAAACCTTCTAATACATAATATCGTTTCTAGGAAAGTCCAGGATTGGTAGTTCTTTTTATATTCCTTGTTTGGCCATTCTTAGAATCGTTTTACTTACACATTCCTCGACCACAAGGTGCAAAGGAATCAATTCTAATAGTGTCTTCATGGCTACAGTCGGTTCTTATGGCCTTCTTTAATACAGACGCATTCCAGTCTTCAAGCACCATTCTCGAGTTGTTTCAAGTCGTCTTTGTATAAGATCACGTAGGGTTTCCCTAAATTAACTCTGGCAATTACAACTATGTCAACAACATATACCTGACAGTTGATGACATGGTTTGCCAGTGGGTCATCAACTACAAGGCTCCACATTAAGGGAGATAGAACTCCTCCTTCTGAGCATCCTAATGCTGCGCTGTACCTCGATAATACCTTCAGCTGATCTTGTGCTCAGAAGTTCATACATCAACTTTGATTCACGGCTGTCAGTTGAAGAAAAAATTTACAACCAAACTTGAAAAAAAAGTTACAGTTTAAGCGTGTCCATGACCTCATAGCTCAAAGGTTAGGTTAAGCGTATTAATGACCTTACAGTTTTAAAGCACTTTTAAGCGTGTCGATGACATCATAGCTTAAAGGCACTTTTAAGCTTGTCAATGCATATGTATATGATTTTATAGCTCAAAGGCAGGCAGGCGTGTACAGGTAAGTGTATCATTTCGTAGCTCAAATGTAAGCTTAAGCGTATTTATGACCTCAAAGCTGTCGATGACCTTATAGCTCAAAGAAAGTTTCAAGCAAGTCTATGCGTTTCTAAATTCTCTTAGCTCAAAGGCAAGTTAAACCGTGTATAAGTTTGCATAGCACAAAGGCAGTTTTAACCGTGTCGATGAAGGACAAGGCGATGACGAAGTGGGAATATACTACTTAGTACATCCTTTCTTAAATAATTGTCCACAGCTTTTTTCATCGTTTTGAGAAGAACCGGATCGGTCATTCTTCCTTATTTTCGAATGAACACTAACTTCGCCCCTCTCCCCTCTCCCCTGATGGTTTGGTATATTGTCCAGTAACAGCGGGTTTTTAATATCCTTTTGTAATAGGATTACTGTAATTCCATCGACCCATGGTGACTTGAAAGACTGAAAGGAGCCAATTATCCATTCTAGGAGCCCTTTGGAAAACATTTCTGTCGTTTTTTTTTCAGTCTTCTTTCTGTGGTCTTTGTATATTGCTCCTGCTCTTAATATCAGTCCATGGAAAAGGTGCCCTGTGCCCCTTATCTTCGGTGAAGCTCCCATCTGGTTTTCTTAGAGACGTTGATATACCTCAAGAACATTCAACTATATTCAAGGTCACCAAACATTTGCTTCTTCTATTCTCTAGAAGTCTGTCCTAGGTAAGTATTTTCCTAATGTCCCATTTTTTTAAACTCGTCAATCAATTTGTATGATTGCACTCTTTCAAATTCAGTTGAGATACATTGCATTATTACACAAGCTTGGGCAAAAAATAGGTTCAGTCCTTTTTTGTAAAAAACTATCTTGTAAAAAACTAATCGAATGGTATCACAAGGGTTCGAATGGTGGTCTCAGTCTACTGTTTCTTAGGATGCCCCGGTTAGTTTGAAACGAATTCATAACCAAAAATAAGTTAAGAATAATAATAATAAGAAGAAACCCAATAAGAAAATAAAAAAAGTAAAAAAAAATCTTTCGACGAGGATGGGATTCGAACCCACGCGTGCAGAGCACATTGGATTAGCAGTCCAACGCCTTAACCACTCGGCCACCTCGTCATGATGACACCCGTTTGCCAGGAATGGGACTTCAACTTTCCATAAACAGTGTATTCTTCAGTACTTCTGTACTCAAG
Source organism: Xylota sylvarum (assembly GCA_905220385.1). Lineage (NCBI taxonomy): Eukaryota > Metazoa > Arthropoda > Insecta > Diptera > Syrphidae > Xylota > Xylota sylvarum. Next base: position 61,019,209 of record LR999958.1, on the reverse strand, counting down.
AACGGATTGGTGATGTGCTCAGAACATGTGTTTCTGACATTTTACACTAATTGATGGTTTTTCCCGCGCAAAGTTAAAACTAGTTTTAAGTTCGAAGTTGTTTTAGTGTTTTTTTTTTACGAGCAACTATCATACATAGATTGTTTGAATACTGCGACTCGGTAGGGTTTGGATGATACTGCGCTCTAAGTTAACTAATGATGACAGATGTGTATGTATGTATGTATGTAGGTAGATAAGATTCGCGATTTCTCGTAATTATTTCTGTGGTTACTTTGTAGTTTAGTAGTTTTTATGTTTATACATATGTACATATGTATGTATATATGTATGTACATTTGTATGTATGCAGGGAAAGCATGCCAGAAATGTGAAGAGTCAAGAAAGTCCCTTAAGTGTATGAAAGTTACGTTTACAATACACTCTAAGGATTCAAGTTATATTATGTTTGAAGGACAGTTTTGCCTTTGTGAAGGTTGTGCGCATTTTGGTTGGAAAGTGCGATGGGTGGTGACGAAATTAGCCAGTTGGGAATCAATTTTTCACTCAAAATTACTTACGTTTGCTGAGTAATAATGATAATTAATAATTTTATCAAGGTTAAGGTTACCGAGCATTGGTAGTCAAGCACAGTGGCACCGAATGTGTTTGATTATGTTTAGCCTATTACACCTTGATCTTGAGGGGCATTTTGCGATTACACATGACTCATGATCCTGATACTGAGCTCCATTTGAGCTAGCCTGAACTTATGCGATGAGTGACGTCGTCATTTATTTACCCATCTCCAGTTATATTTATACGAGCCGTGGTATTCGAAGCTATTTGTCGTGGTTATAGGTTCTTCTTTAATGTATGTATGTACATATGTACATCGTAGGTGTTGGGCCGATGACTTCAGGTTGGCTAAAAGGGCAGTAAAGATATTTAGTCTGTTGACGTTAATGCGTAGGCCATTACGTTCCAGCGCTGAATGCCATAGATTAAAATCTCGCTCTATCTCTGCTTTGTCATCACCTACAAGAACTGCATATCTATGTCATCTGCGTACAAGGTGTTCCATAGAACTTCTTTCTGTATATTTTAACTCAGCATATCTATTATGATGCTGAAGAAGAATGGACTAAGGGCTGAACCTTGGTGAACTCCGACTTTTACGAGGAAGCTGTTTGTGAGCCCATATGCGGTACTTACTGCTGCAGGGGACTCATTCACAAAGACTTAACGCTATATAGAACTGAATCGCAGAATGCGGAATGTGAGAATAGAACGTGTATCGTAGCTAGGAAACAGATAAACCTTTTTCTTCTATCTACCTACAGCAATATGAACCAAACCATGGTAAGATGCAATACGAAGGGAAGAATCCTATTCGGATTACAGGTTAATTGAATTTTATCTAGAAAGCAGCTGAGACCCACCAAAACCACGCAGAAATCCTAATGCCTATACTTATCTATGGGATGCTTGTATGGTGGCAAGCCGACAGCAAGACTACCAACCTAAAGGCTATCATGAAAATGCAAAGGCTAGCACGTACTGGTACTACCAGTGCAATGAGAACAACACCAAAGGCAGGATTCGATGTCATTCTCAACCTACTCCCGCTAGACCTTTTTATACAAGAATTGGCAGTCACAAGCCAAGCTAAACCCGTAAGTTACAGAAGTTTATACTGAAGGGTCCAAAATGAGCATCGGTGTAGGAGTAGGTATAATTTCTGATAAGCTAGGCATATATAAATCAGTCAGACAGTAGTGTTTTCTAAGCGAGGGTCCTAGCAGTGACAGTAGCTACCCGTGAGACTTTATCACCTTTTTCATCCACAGCCAGTCAGCAATTAAAGCTATATCTGCTACAGAAATAAAGTCGAAGCTGTGATGTCCTGTGGAGAAGAGCTTAAAGTTCTTGGAACACAGCAGACTCTGCGGTACCACATGAAGAAACTTCGATTGACCAATGACGATCTTTGTAAAGGATGCTGATGAAGATGGTGATGAAGATGTCCAAGAAGATACTACCCACTTCCTGTGTCATTGCTTTGGACCTCATAATCTCCAACCTAATGGCTGGGATCCGAAGACTCTCATGTCTAGATAGTTGTCGTCCATTCTCTCGATGTAGCCAAGACAATGTAGTCGACCATTTGGCCTTACGGACAACTACTTGTATATGGCACCGAATATTCAATAATATTTTTTTTTCGAAGCATCTGCTCCGCTTTTCTGTTTATCATCCAGTATTTTTTATCATATAAAAGAACTGCCAAGATTAATGCTGTGCCACTTTAATCCTTCCCTGAACCCAGTTGTTGTGCCAAATCAAAGTACCAGCGGTTTGTAAGTGCGATTTTTCTCAGCATCTTGACTACGACTTACTTACTTACTTACTTACTTACTTACTACATACCTGGGCCTGAACCAGCAAGCCTCTCCAGTTAGCCCGGGCCTTAGCTAACTGCCTCCTGTTGGGCACGCTATGTCACTTGAGGTCCGCTTCTACTTGTGCATGCCACCTAAGATGAGGTCTTCCTCAACTGTGTTATCCCTTTAGGTTACATTCGAAGACTATGGGCCGGAACATTTGTGCATATCCACTCTGCATGTTCTACCCATTTTAGACGACTGATGCGCAATTTTATGACTAGGTCGGTGGTACTGTATAGCTCGTATAGTTTGTTGTTAAATCTTCTTCTCCAACGTGCAAACGGGACCGAAAATTTTACGAAGAATATTTCTCACGAAGCTACTGATGATATCTTCGTTTGCTTTTGATAGAGTTCAAGCTTCAGGATAGGTGTCATTAGTTGAACTCGTCGAGAGTGTAGCTGGCTATAGTGAAGTGTTGTCGTAAGCTGGTTTTGGTCTGTTTATCGACTGCAGATATTTGGTTTTGTCCTCGTTGACCTTAAGAACCTAGCCTTTGTTTCAATTGCCGTGAACACCTCTACTTCGCCAACGCCTCGCTGGGAATGTGCAACAACGTTGATATCGTTCGCGTATCCCAACAACCTCTGGTATTGATTTGGTGCAGCACGTAGCATAGGTGGATCATTTTTTTTCAAGATCGCCTTATGAAGCTCCAAGCGATGAACGCTGATATGCAGCCTTAAAGTCGCTAAACTAGCTCGTTGCTCTTTTCTAGGATTCGTCTTAGTGTGAAGATTTGATGTACAGACAATTTGTCGGGGCAGAACCTACATTGGTATGTGCCTATACATGTGGTGCACACAGCTTAAGATATTCATAGACTCCACTGGACAGGATCTTTACGCAGCATTTATCAGACTAGGTCTTCTTCTTTTTACGGAGGACTTTTTGTTTTCCACAGCCTATTGATTCTGAATTCTTTCTATGCTGCTCTTATTTTTCACTGCAACGCCTGCGGATGTGCCGCTACGGTCATATTCTCCGACGCCTACACTAATCGTCACACCACGGATTTTCGGGGGGTACTTTCTAGGCTATGGTAGATTCAGCTTCTTCCTTGTTGGTGTTGCTACAATGTTGCTACTGACTCCTCTTGGTGTGTTTAGGCCTTACGCGCTCGATAAATTTGCTCTTCAGTGTGGACCTAGTTTTCTCCTCGTCTGATAGACAATCTCTGAAGTTCGCGATGATCAGAAGACGGTCCAAGTCGACATTTGGCTCCTAAAGATGCGGACATCCAAAATAGTTTAACGCATGCCTTGGATCAATAAGCACGTGTCCGATTTGATTGGTGGTTCGACCATCTAGAGAGACAGGCTGCTGTGTGGATTAACTTATGGGGAAACCTAGTTCTATTTATCACAGTATTACTAGTTGACGCAAAGCTAGTAAGTCGGAAGCCGTTATCTGACATTGTCACGTAAGGGATTTACTTTTCAACTACACCTCCAATTATGTTCTTCTTACCAATTTTAGCAATGAAGTCACCGAGCACGAATTTGATATCAAAGCCTTTAAAGAAAAGTTCAAAACATTCCTATTTGATAGTTTCGTCAGCATAGGGGCGAACAAGCACAAATATAAGGCTGATGTTGTAGAATGTAGCCTTGATTCGGATCACAGTCAGGCGATGAGAATTCTGTTTTTATTCTCATTTCTAATCATGTTCATCGTATGTCTTGGATTGCAATAATGTCAACCTTATACCGCAGAAGGACTGCCCACCCAGTAGTTGGATGAAAACAACTAGTTCCAGCCAGTTTTTAACCAGCCTTCGTAGTAGTCTATAAAGTCCAGGTACAGGCTCTCAAGTCATAGTCTCTGTTCGTTCTGGGTTTGTTTGCTTATTTAAGTGGAATGAGGAATAATGAGTGAAAATCTTACACTTCGCTGGTCAAACCCTTCCATGACTGGAAGATGTTTCCTTGACGAGGATTGACATGTGCACCACATCTGGAGAATACAGGAGACAGATGATACCTAATAGAACCCAAAGAATAGTTGGTAAGACGTTTTAAATATGAGTGGCGCCAAGATGAAATTGAAAGGCTTTAGTTAGCACGCCTATTGTATATTTAAGCCCTTCTCTTATAACAGAACGACACCGGGAGTAGGGAATAGAATTATTTCATTTGCGTTTTCCATAATAAAAATAAAGTAGCATTAATATACGTATGTATGTAAGCTATAGACTAGAAGTGTATAATTAATGTAAATCAAACAACTTTTATTCTTTCTCTTAAACTTTAGTCTCTCTATACTGTAGGTATACTAATGTTTAAGGTCAGTAGGGCATAATCGTGCACTCTCCTGAAGTGGGCATATTTTTATTCAAATTTTCATAAGAACTACTTATGCAGATGGAGATTACTGTGGAGGAGAGTATTTAGACGTACGTATGTCAGGGTAAATATATTAGATACTTATGTATGATAGTAATATCATTTTGTAAAAGACCACTTAAGATATTATCTTTTTCTTTTATATATGCACGAGTATATACATATTAATGTTGGATTCCTGTGGAAATTTTATTCATTTTATAAACAAAGCCTTCTTCTTACTCGTGTATCTTGTAAAAGATAAGCTCGTATTATTATAAAATAAATGTATTTAATTAGGAGTGTTTCTTTAAGGTTTACTTACTTGCTTAAGTGACGCTTAAGTTCGGGGTGCATTTAGACCTTAACCAACAAACCTATCCAATTTCCTCGGCACCCAGTACATATCCTTGTCATCTCTTGGGATTGATGCGCAGTTTTGGGATTACGGCGATGTCACTGTACAGCTCGTAGATAGATAGACTTTTCATTTCGAAACGGCAGAGGATATCTTCAGCCGTTTTCTATAGAGTTCATGCTTCAGAGCCATAAAGTAGGACTGTGATGGTCCAGATCTTATATAGAATCTCCTTAGTTTGTTCGACATAGGACCGTCGGTTTACACTTACACCAGAAGAGGTTATTTGTGATACATACCATGAATACTTCCATTTTGCCTAATCGTATCTCGTTTTCAAACTGCTTAGAATCTGCAGATGGTACAGTGGCCATCTGAATGCATCAAGTAGTCTCAGCCTAGAAGCTTCTGAGGACTCTTCAATACTATCACAGAAGCATTCTCAGTGAAGATTTGTATTTCTTTTACACTTTATAGGCATCCCAACCAACAGTCTCACGAAAGCGTTTAGCTAGTTTAAAAGGAGTATACTTTCTCTTTTTTATTTACATTCCACCAAGGTGGTTTCTTTTTACCTCGAGTTTGAAGGATAGGTCAGGGTACCGACATAGCGTCATAAAGGTTTTTACCATTCAGAACCCATAGAAGACCAATAAAGCACCCTGGTTTTTAGGACCTTGGACCTGTTTCGGTTTCAAGCCCCATGAGTTCCCTATGGCTCTCCTGCATATCCAGTACGCTCTTTTGGCTTTAGTAACACTTTCTTTTAGATTCTTTCTCTAGGTCAGTTTCCTATCTAATATTATGCCCTAATACCTGACGCTGTTTCGGAGTTCTAGTGGTGCTCCTCCCAATTGGGGAATGTGAAAGTCACTAGTTTTGATTTTCTTCGTGAAAATGACTAGGTCAGTTTTGTTTGGGTTTACTTCTAGTCTACTTTTCTCCGCCCATAACTATATGGTTTGAAGAGTGTTTTGCATAAGCTTCCCTATAATATTCAGGTGCTTTCCTTTTATGAGTACGGCAAAATCATCTGCATATGCCACAGATTTAGCACAGCTTCCCTCTAGTGCTTTTAACAGGTCGTCCATTACGAGCACCCACAGAAGAGGAGATGCTATTCCCCCCTGTGGGGTACCTGTGCGGACTGTTCCTCTTCTTGTTTCGTCTCCTAGTGAGGCTGTGATAGTGCTAATGATAAATCCTTCCCAGATTGTGGTAGGAATACTACTCTTATGTACCTCCTGCCATTGTGTTGGCGTATATCCGAGTTACATATAGACAACCCCTAAATAAGTATGTTAATCAGGGTTTCCCTTAGGATGCCTACTTCTATCCCTTTTGGAGAAAGATGGGTAGTATTCCCTTCATGCCCGGTGATTTGTATGATGCAAAGTAGTTTATGGCCCAAGCCACTTTATCTGCATCAACTAGGTATTTGGTTTCTTCCCATTTTGTCTCAACCTGAGCCAGTTCACTTCTGAAGGATGTGGCAGCATCAGTGAAGCAATTTGGAAGTATGCACTCATCAGAGCCTCGAATGTATCTGCTGTCCGACTGTAGAAGCTGGTAGTTTTGTGGTTCCTTGGACAAAATTGTCTTGATTTGCGTTGCTCCGTTATTATCGCATACGTTGGGGCAGAAAATTTTCCATGCTTCCCTGGTGAAGCTCTGGTGAGCTTCTTGAAGCTTCTTTTACTCTCTTTATAAGACCCCAAGTCTGTTTCTTTGTTGGTTCTGAATGCTTTATTTAGGCATTGCCTAGCCACTTTCCTCGCTTTTTGAAGGTCGCCGTTCCATAATTTTTGCCTTGCTAACCTAGGTACCGGTTTTAGAGGACAGACGGCTTCAAAGGATTCTATACATCCTTATATACACTTCTGTACCTTAAGGACTTCTTTGTTCAGTAGGTTAATATTGGAATAGCTATTACTCTGACTTGGTGTAAGTTTTGCCTGAATATTTCTTACAAAGATGGACCAGTTCGTTTTCTTTGGATTTCTAATCATTATTTTGGGTTTGGGGTCTATTCCAATGTCAAAACTCAGTCATCTGTGGTCCGAAAGGGAGATTTCGCTACTGATCTTCTAGTTGGACACCAGATGTATAGACCTGCTATCACATAGGATTATATTTTATCTTATTTACATGCATGATATATATATATGATCTTATTTACAAACGTTTACATATAGCTCACCTTTAAAGTCATTAGATTCTCAATATTAAAATACTCTGCTACACACACACCTCTTTTATTGATGTTCGTACTTTCCCAGTTTAGGTGGTGGGAGTTGGCGTCCATTTTCACCACTAGACCCTTATGTTGATACCTGGACCATGTTACGCACTTTCTGAATTCATCGCTGGGTGGAGGTTACGGAGAATCATAGGGAAGATAGCACGAAGCCAGGATGATTTGGTTGGTTTCGCAATTTTTTCCCTATGCTCGAGGCTTGTGACTGTGAGGTCTCCTGTACTCATCTGTGGGATAAAAAAGATATTGAGATATTTTTGCGCCAATACAGGTTCTACATTTAAGTACTATTGTTGGTGTCTGCTATTACTTTTAATTTGCTCTCCCATACTCTTACCTTATCATGCAAGCAATAGGGTTCCTGGATGAGGGTGATGTCCGCCTTCCTTTCTCCGAGGTAAGAACAGAGGTTGTCAGTTGCTACTGTGCTGAAGGTTGGCTTGGATTACCTTCATTACCTCTTTCGTGAAAAAACGTATTTGGTGAGTACAGCCATCTATCTGAAGACAACCTCCTCAGTCTTTTCGGATTCACTTTCCTGCCGCATCGTCAATCCCTATCACGATCAGTTGGCCTTTGTCTACCTGCTTATTTGCGTAGTAGAGTTTCCACTTTTCTGTTTGCATGTTTTTGTTTTGCAGTTACATCCGGGCAAACAGCGTTGTAGGTTGTTCGAACTTTCTTGGGATCCAAACGGATACCCTGGTTAGCTTTGGAATCTTCTTCCCTGAGAGGACCTCTAGACTGGTACCACCCTGTCTGGCTGCTATCATTTTCAGTGATTCAGTTGAGGCATTAACCTGACACAAGATGTGATATCGGTTACCTTTGAAGCCCGCCCTTAGGAAATTTAGGGAAACTGCAGGGTCCTCGCAAAGTGTTTGATCCAGTCCAGCGTTAAGAGTCTTCTGGAAACGTCTTACATTTCCTCCAGTATCTTCCTCTCCTCATTTTTTTTGTTGCACACCATCATCTCCAGGTGATTGGATCCCCATACGATCTCGTGGTAGTTGGTAGTCTATTCGGTTCCATTTCTCGGCTACCTCGCGGCAGAGACAGTAATTTTTCCGCTCCTGCCTGGGTGGGCATAAGCCAGCCCTGGTGGGGACGATGGAAGCCTAGGGTATGGTCGATAGTCCATGATGACTCGACTCATTTTGCTGTGTGACGTGTGACATCCTCCTCTTGTCACCAGAGGTTGCTGGTGACACGAGACTAGGATGTTCTATCCGCGGCTCCCTGTTTAGTGTTGGAACGATACCTCTACTTTTCGCTGGTTGCACATTCGCGGGAAAAGACTTTCGATATTGAAGCAGGGAAGTTTCTGTTTAAAGCCAAGCTACCTTGCGCCTTCATCTCCAATCGCCTTCTTTCTTTGGCCCTTTCCACTGTTGGGCTCCGGAGATTTTCCGCCTTCTTATGTCGCTTGTTCATCCTTTTGTGAGTAGCTGGCCCCGATTTTTCTGCTGTTGTGCTGTTTTCTTTTCTTTTGTATTCCGCTTTCACAAAGAAGTGATGTAATCTAAAGCCCGCTACTGATTTTTCCAGCTTTTCTAGTTGGTTTTCTTCCGGCACGAGAGTATTAACCACTGGCGAATTCTTCCCTGTGGTGGCGAAGCCCTCGCCGGCATCCGTGGCTTCTGCCGACTCTTAGATGTATATCCCCAACTGTGTTTGTTTGCTTTGTTCTGTACTCTCTATATTTATTTAAAAGTTTGGAGATTTTGCTACTTCACTGTAGGTTCTTTTGTTTGCCACTTGGGTTCGAGGCCTCCTCTCCGACCGTCCCTGAATCCACTCCCGGTGTAGCTCAAGAGTATCAACGGCCCTTACTCAGCCCCTCCACTCCGTTCAGGGTGGGCAAACGAGGAAGGGACTGACTATCTTACGACAAACTATTAGATACATAAAGGATACGGTTGCTGAATTGATGAGGGAGACTTAAGTCCCTATGGCCTCATTGGTATGTCCAATTTGGGTTGGTTCCAGTTTCTGTATTGGGTTGCTTCCTTACTGTTGGTTTATGCGTAGGGTCTCCAGTCATCCTGACGTTCTCAGAAACCTTGAGAGATTGTGTTATGCAACATTAGATATTTCTTGTGTAATGTGCTGTTTTTTCAAGTGCAATGAAGTTTGTGAGTTTTGTCGTATCTTGCCCAAAGCTTCTTTGATTAAGTGAAGGCTTAATCGATTGAAGTACTCGATTGTGGTCTATTGGAGATCATTTTTTTGCGAAGTCGTTAGCTACTCATATTCGGTTATGTCCTAATCAAAAATAAGTTCTCCGCGACAGCGTCTAACTAGCATGGTAATATTGTTTCATGGTATTGTCTTCAGTAATATCATCCTGGCTGCCTTTGTCTCTGCCAGGACCTCCGTCGCTGGGAATACACTGCTGTGGTGAGGAAGTCTAATTTGTATGTACATAGGTATGTATGAGCATATACATATGTGTAGTTCCTCGGAAAATATGTCGGCAGCCGTAGCTACATACATATATGTATCCATCTTTGACCCAGAATTGAAAGAATTGTTTTTCAAAATCGATTTTATTTAGAGCTGCAATACATGTTCTGGTCTTACTCTCGTTGTTTAATGGTTTGGTTTTGTATATTGCCAACCAAGAGTTAATATTATCTTTCTTTATCAGATATACTACTCTGTATTTAAATATACACCGAGCCTAACATTGTTCACAACATTTCTGAAACAACCAAAGACTTGCTCAGACTCGGTCGTTTCCTTGTCTGGGTTAGTTGGTGGCTGAGCAAGTTTAGCGCTATGATACATATTCTTTTCTTAATTTGGCCTAATTACATTTGTCGCTCCATATAGCTTTGGTCAATCATGTTCGCTTCCTTTTACGTGGAAAATTTTGGGTCGCAGTGCCTGAATCTACTAAATAATAGTCTCGCGTTTATTCGTTGATTCAGGAGGTGCTGACCCTAGCTGTCTACTGATTGTCCGCTTTGTTTTGCTGGTGACGGCTAGCACATCGGAGAAACCCGAAGAGTTGGTGTACTTCGGGTCACTTGGCAACTGTGCAAATAAAAGTCCTTACTTGCAGAATTGTTTAAATTATTATTGCACTACCCCCTCATTCTTGGTCACGCAAGTACGCGCAGTGGATTCGATGCAGTGCTGGGCGAGATTGAGGTGGTAACTGTTCCTCTGTTCAAGAGTTGGTAAACTTCCTTCCAGGCTTGGTGTAGCTAGAGGCATATGCTTACTCATCAGTTTCCCAATTCTTCCGAATTCCTCTAAATATCTTTGTTTTCTAGCAGTCAGTAAAAAGTGATGTTCAGCTGAGAGATATGTGGTAACTTTTAACAGCCTTAGTTGTTAGGTCTTGATAACTATAACTAACTAAGAAAGTTGCTGAATTGTAGACAAAAACGAGTGAATCAATAAGACAAGTCTTTGTATTGTAGACCACCATATACTTACATATGTACACATCGATCATACCCAGGGTCATCTGTGCTCAGTGCAGACGTGGTCAAGTGCTAGTCGGACATATGATAAAGTAATGATAATGCATAACATAGTGTATAACAGCTTCATGCTTAAGCTAATCTTAAGTAAATCTTTGGTAGCATACTAATTTCAAACAATACTGGCCACAGTCCACAGCCTTGTTGGACATCGTTTTTTATCTCAAACTCTTTTAATACCAGCTTCATTTTAATTCATAACATAATATAAATATTTATCCAAGTATGTACATACATATGTGTTACATATATATTTCATCGAGTATTATATATGTACATACATGTAAGTATCATAGAAGTCTGGCACAGACTATGCACGCTCCGTGTTCATTAAAATCAATATGGCAAGAGGTAACCATTATTCCCTTTTTATAATTACCCTCTTGCAAAACCTTAAGGATTTCAACAAAATCTACGTAACACATTCCTTGTCGGACATAAATCTCTTCCCGTTCGATGTGGATGTGGAAATTTACTGTGAGAACTCAACCCCAACCGACATGTGTGGGTGCTTTAGAGCTTCCATCCTCTCTCCAAAAGTGTGCACTAAACAATCTATGTACCATAGAAGGCATTCCTAATCCAGATAGTAGCGGACATACTACCACACAATGAAATCTCTTAATTTGCACACACAAAAATAATCTGCATCACAAGTTAATCAGAAGCATCAAAAATACAATTAAATTTGCATTCGAATGTACGCTAATTAAACACACATTCATGCAGAGTGCAGAATGTATCTGAAACAAGTACGTTTCGAGAATGCTGCTGTGGTGAAAATTAAAGAGCGGTTTGTGGGCATTTTTAACAATACCAGAGCCTGTTGATAATTCAAACAGGAACTTTCATCTTCTACAGGGTATGGATGGCGGGCAGAGCCAAAACGATTGTGATGCTTGTGCTCCCAGTGTGTTGATAGTCCTGTTGAATTTTGGGTGTCAAACACATGGGGATTCTTGGTGCAATGATTGGCCGCAACCAACGTTTAAATTCATTCTATCCACGTACCCGAGGCAACTAATTAATTCGAAATGAATTTACGAATATGATGAAATCAAAAGTGTATGCAATTAGTAGGAATTTAGGGAATTGAAATGCATACGTACGTGTATTTGTAAATAAAATACTCTTGATGATTTTCTATTCGGAACAATGTCCCGCAAATGATTTTGCGTAGCGCACATGGTTGGTGCGGCTGCAATGTTTTTCGAATAACATATTAATTGATTGTTTCAAAATAATCAACAAGCAGCAGTTTGGATGCTTTTCAACGGACTAGAACTCTTTTACATTCCCAACGGCTTGCGGATAATGAACCACAAGGTACTCGTATCTAACTAGAGTTTTGAGGATAGAAATTGCATGCAAATACACACTCTTCCTCTTAAGTAGTGAAGACTCATCGGAAAGTACTATGATGACACAAAGGCATGGTTGGGAAACTTACACTGATACAACTGAGACACCCTCGGTGCTAGTTCCCTCCTAGTGCTAGTTTCCTTCCCCATGAAATAATGTCATAAAGTGGATCCTGTCAAGAATAAATTAGGCTGTTAAGTACGGGCCTCGTCTTATCTGTCCCAAACACCAATCAAAGTGTCAATGTCAAATAGTATCAAATATGTACGTTAAAGTATTCTGGCGTCTTTATTTTCCAATTCCCGCACTTTTCTTCTTTTGGTCTTCTACTCACACTTACTTTGTATTTTAGTTATTAAGTCAGTCCTTGAATAAACCTTGAATTGTTAAGATATATCAGTTGGCAACGAGTATTAAAAATATGGACCCAAGCGTGCTAAGCGAATTATTAAACCAGCAGAAGGAATGAATGACGGCAATGATGATGGCAGAAAACTTTTAGCAAATATTAAAAGGCGGCGTTTCATCTACTGTGGCTACATCTCCTACAATACCACAATTTCGATCATTTGACGTGGCAAAGCGCATTTTCAGTGAACGTGTGGAAACCAAGTTCCGAACGCACGTGTGGAACGAACGTGTGAAAACCACATCAACGAAATTCTCCGGAAGCTACTAGATAAGTACACACACTTTTAAAGACTTATCTGCGATGTTGACCAAACATTTTCAAAGAAAACTCCATGTGCTCACTTCGAGATGCAATTTTTGAAGCAAAGAATGCTTCCGAATCAGTCATATGCCGAATGGATAGAAGATCTAAAGGGTATCGCCAGGAATTGCGCTTTCTTATGCGGAAAGGAGGGATGTAGAATGTCATATGCAGAAACCATGAACAGGGATATGATCACCTTCTACAACCCACACGACTTAGTTCGGGTGACAGCAACACAAAAAAAGGAACCAACTCTGGATGAAGCCGAGAAACTAGCAAATGCATAAGAGTTGACGCAACTGGAGTCGAGCATTTTGAAAGGAGTACCATCACCGATGTTCTCAGATGTTAACCAACTTAACCATATAAATTACAGGAGATCCTCAAGCAAGTTCAATGATCTATTAAGGTTAGGAAAATTATGTCCTGTGTGTTTCGAACAACATCCCAGAAATAGTTCCAAGCATCGTTGACACATTAGTAGTGCCTGATTATCAGTGAAACGCGACGATGAACCATCAACGTCGCAACTACGCTCTCGATCTAAGAAACGCAGAGGATCGTTCAGTGGAAAGCCAAAACATGAAATGTATCACTCTAAGTGTCGGATACACCTAAAGGCATTAACATATTGGGTTTTGAATGGTTGAAAGCGTATGGTTTCCACATACATAGGAGTTGAATCCGATGAATCAGCATTGCAGATCACTTCAGAGTCGAGAGAACAACTAACAATCAAGACAAAGGCCTTATGTATGAAATACGAAGCACTGTTCCGACCGGAGTTAGGCTGCTGTACATGCTATGTTGCCCATTTCACCTTGAAACCTTTCAGCCAACCCAAAATATTTTAAATATCGTCCCGTACCATTTGTGCAAAAGGAGGATGTACGCCAGGAGATTGAGCGTCTGGTCTGTGCAGGCGGGGCATTTTACGTTCCGTCGAGACAAGACAGTGGGCAGCATCCATCGTAATCGTTAAGAAGGCAAATGGAAGTTTGCGTATATGCAGTGATATTAAGGTCACCATCAATCTTACTTGGAGATAGATAGTCATCCAGCGCACCGGATACAGGAACTTTTCCACAAGCTGTAAGGCGGTCGGCACTTTACTAAAATCGACTTGTCAGATGCTTACCTAAAAATCCCGCTTGATGAAGCATCAAAGAAACTGTGCACCAACGTTTGCCATTTGGTACATGTACCTTAACCTTAAATTTCTTTGATTGGCCTTTATTTCTTTGATTGGCCTGTCTTCGGCTTAGAAAGCTAGATTTAAAGGAATTCGGTAGCAGTTTGAGGTCTTCAAACAATAGAACATTTCTAATGGATGTCGTTTATATAAAACATCATCACCTCCTCGCGGTGTCTGGTGGCTAGCTATTTAATAGTACTCGAACTTCTGCAAGCACATACGGTCTAACTCCAGGAAGCATGTACCAGGCGATGCATCTCTTATTGACCTGATTGGGCCACTTCGACATATTTTGAACTCAATAAGGATCTTTCAAGACTGAGGCAGGATGCTTAAAAAGAGATGGTGGCGGAGAAGGCCTTATTGGGCCAACTGAAGTGCATGCATACCCGAAGTAGGATACTGACATCGGTAAATCCGGTCCCTTGCCATAAGGTTGAGAGTTGTGTGTCATTGTTACTTCCCATCTATGGAAAACTTCATATTTACGAAGCAACAACACAAGCCTCGGATATTGATGACCCTAGTGTTGACGGCCCCAGCAAATGAAACAAGGATATCGACCTTTGGATCTGCATGTGGAATGTTGAAGGGCTCTTAACTGCTATAATGCAATTACCACCGACATCCAGGAAGTACGAAGGGATGGACCGGGTAAAAGGAAGATGTGAAGATGTATACTATGCTGATTGCTATATTGAGGAGGACATCACAGGATAGGGCATGGACAGATGACATAGTAGCCCAACATGGGCTACAAGAACTTTGCCCGATTATACTATTTTTTTTATCGGGAAACACAATGTCTCTTGCAATGCCTTTGTTATCCATGTCAATAGTGACTTGACGTGTCCCTAATGTTCGACTAGGTATGTATATGTAAATGTCTTATTCATGCTAGGTGAAATTATTTCCCAATCGCTTGGAATCACGCGATTTACCATTCGAATAATTTCACTTAAACAACAATCACTGGGTTCAATTGATCTGTACGACTGTGCTCAATAAAGCCCCCGGAATGCATCAGGTTGTCATTGCCGGATAAAATATTCACATCGTCCTTAAATATTCTCAGCTATCGGTTTAAATTGCTGGAACGACGTTAAACGATTGAAAAATCACCGGTCATTCTGTTCACTGACCAACGTTCAAGGAAATATGTACGTACTACGTACATATGTATAGGTATGAATGTGTGTACTATAGAAAATCCACTAGAAACACATGCCGCCAAGTTCCGAATATCCTGCCACGAAAGACCTTTGTCAGCCGCAATATATCAAACTTGAAACGAACAACGGAATCGACTCATTTATTCGATGTCTACAAGTTTGCGATATTTTACCTTTTTGCACGCTTTACTACACATACTCGCACATGTAGAGAATATATGTGTCTATTGGCGAGGCTAAAGGATTCCCATCGGCGCCAAGTAGACGTTGAAATCCTGTTTAATCGATTAAATTCTTCCCAAAAGCCATGGCACAGAGCTACTCAGCTTCAACCCGTGTATCTCTCCCTCTATGTGCGAGTGTTGAGATAGAGTAGCATACACATGTAACTGATTGGATTTTTTCCCAAAGTATCCTCTTGACTCCTATTCCTATGTGCGGTTACCTATTGCTAATCATCTACATATGTGTATGTATGGCGCTTCTACAGCTCTGATATGTGATGGGAAACTTTTTCGGGAAGAATACGAGCAAAGGGACTCTCAAAAGTTATGGCAATGCTTTTAAGACGCCACTATAATATAAGGACACCATGTTAGGGGGGAAGGTGTAATCAGCTAACCGGATTAATTTTGTTTCTGGAACATTGATAAAATTGACTAATCGCCAGAGATTGGATAGAGACTAGGAATTTGATTGATTGTGCACAATGATGAATGAAATGTTTCGACAGAGAACACGTTGTGCTCTAGATGGTCCTACTAATGATCTGTTGGTGAGGTGGGCTGTTCCGTAATTTATTCACTTTGGAGTTTTTTTTTTTTGTATCAAGTGCAACCCTCTATGGTCCCGTGTAAAAGTGGTCTGATGAATTACCTTAAGAACGAAATGTGGAACAGTCGACCAGATGTCACTATAATTGGTCTTTAAAAATATTGGCCATAGTTACGAGTGCTATGTACATAGTCTTTGAGAATGACAGCAAGATACTGCAGTAATTGCAAAAGCTGTCCGAAGTTGAATCGGAAAATTCCAGCCGATGCCAGATACTTCAACTTCTGATTAGGTCAAGAGAGCTACTGGCTATGCATTACAGTCCGAGGCAGGACAATCGGGAGAAATAGGCACGCATTCGGAGAAGTTGGTTTTCAAAAACATATTGCGCGATGTTACTTCAGATCCTGTGCAGGATTTGTTTAGATTCTTCATGACACGTGACACAATTGGAGATAGGAAAGGACTTTACGCAGTCTAGATTCAGAAGGTGCACCAAGATGTACATCAGGTAGGTAGGTTGTAGGTAAGTTGTCAAGGCAGACCCGGTTAAGATTAGTTAGGTACCAGACGATCACGCCCTACGTTAGTATAGACCTGATGAGGGATACATAGAGCCAATCTCTATCTCTATCTCATTCAGTTTGTCCAGAAATTTCAGAAGAAATGCTGATAGACGTATGGGTCTGAGATTTTTGGGATTAGCATGCAAAGTTTTACCTGCCTTCGGTATAAAAACCACGATGACCTCCATCCAAGATTTTGATATATAAATCAGATCCAGGCAACTCCCAAAGATTACAAGCAAACATGGGATGATAAGATCCATAGTGTATAGGATTTCGGGGCGGATGGCTGGAAGTTGCGTATTGCCCAAAGGATTTTGCTCTTATTAATAAGATCCGTTGAGCTGCATAGCACAGATACCACGGGCTTTTCTAAAGGATGTACCATGTCATTGCGGGTGCTAGGGAAGTGGGTATTCATTATAAGCTGAAGGGATTCGATGCAAGAAGTGGTCCAGGAGCCATCCGTTCTTTTAAGATGACTAGGGGGCTTAGAAAAGGAAGCTAAGACCTTTCTGAGCCTCGATGCCTCAGAGATCTCCTAAATTTTACCACGAAAGAATCTCCAATCTGGGCTTTCCTTAGGTTGGTTTTATAAACTTTGAGCGCCTCTATATACAGGGCTCAAGATTGAGAGCCATGAGACCGTTTGGCCCGGTTGAAGATGAAAGTGATAGTTAGCCCTTTTGTTAGTTTTCTGTTGCATACTTCCAGATTATTGCCATCTAGATACCTAACGATAATCTTTCTACTGTAAACGCGCGAGCGGCACATGCTGATATGGCTTCATTTGTCATGAAAAAGCTTCTCTGGGTCTTATAAGGACCTGTCGCTCCAAATATTTGTATTCATTAAGAGCCTGGGTTTGATCAATCGGTTCCAGACGAACCCACATCCTTGCTCCCGGGATTGGAATCCAATGCACGGACTTGAGATCCGCCCCTGACCACAATTCACCTTGATGTCCACAGTGATGAAATTTACCGAATTTTTGTTGTCACAGGCGATAAGCTTGACGAAACCTTGATGTCAGTGAACATCTTTGAAAACTAGGTGGGCTAAGGTAGCGCTCATAAAGGCTGTTCATTGACATCAATGAATCTTCATTTTTTGAAGAAGATTCTCCCTACGTCATCGAACAAATCCTCTATCCACGGTCCTTAACCATATCGGTTTCGAAGAAGGGTTTAGAGCTCGATTTGTTCTTTGCTTCTTCGAGACGCTGGATACCTTATCAAGTAACCTGTGCTTATTGCAAGTGTGCCCTCATACAATTGTGGATAGACAGCAGCTTGTTTCGGTAAAGATCTGGATTTGTTTGGAAGCGAGTCATTCCCTGAGAGTTATAAGCAGATGGCTTTCTTTTTACTTTGCCAGATAGTAACGCGACTTATGGTGGTCATACATGGAATTGGCGTTCTTTCTGACTCCAGACCTTTTCCGGCTTTTTTGCCAATTGGCTTAGGATTCCTTAAGTCAATTCCTACCCGCGATTCGACAACTTCCTTTAGCAGACTGAGAGTTTGGGAAGTGTAGAGAGTAACAAGAAAATACTTGTAGTTCTTTTGGAGCCCCAAGGATCCGTGTAGTTGAATAGTTATGTTGGATTCCAAACTAAATTGTAAGGAAATCACCGATGACATGTGTAGTCTTCGACGTGTGCAGGAAGGCATTCAACAACAAACGTTTGTGAAACCGTGTATACCACCTCTTCTAATCCGATTTGATCCTTACGTTTGACGGTTTGCACAGGGGTGGAGGATTCAATCACTCGCTTAGTCCGTTCAGAGACCGGTTTTTTCTGTGCTATAGAAACGCAGGTATGTAAATTAGATATTTGACATTACATAGAGTGTGCTCGTGGAAGGAGCAGCCTCTCACTATCAACTCCTACTCTACACCTCCACGTTGGTGGTTGCTGGGTGCCTAGTACCTCGACTGAAACAGTGCTTATTCGGATATGGACTCGTCATACGTGGCAGACTGAGGCAAGAAGTCTTGAGCTTTCGATGCGTGAGCGAGCGCTCTATGACAATCCGCATCAAGGCTAAATTCGCGAACATAGACCTAATTTTCGCTAATCCCCCCACAAAAGACAAGGACAAAGCCACCAGAGAATGTTTTTACAAGCTCATTGACAAAACATATGAGCAATGTCCTAAGTATGACGTTAAAATAGTCCTAGGCGATTTTAACGCCAAGATAGGAAAGGAGGAGATCTGTGGTTGGACAGTTGGCAGGCATAACCTGCACAACACCACGTCTGGCAATGGACTTAGACTTATTGATTTTGCGGTGGGACGTAATATCACCATAGCAGGCACCCGGTTTCCTCATCTCAATATCCACAAGGGAACATGGCGGTCTCCTGATCGTGAAACGGTCAACCAAATTGATCATATTGCGATCGACGTAAGGCATGCCTCCAGTATTCTGGATGTCCGAACCTTCCGAGCAGCTAATATCGACTCGGATCGCGTTTACAGCAATGTGCTCCATTGCATATGAAGCGGTCTAAATATTTGTCAATCGCGTCAGACATTTGCCCAATTTGTTATCGGAGACTTATTGCCTTTAGGTAATACCATTAGTCTCTGCTTGTTTACACTGATTATGCGTCAATAAGCAGCTAGGTCCTCTGGAACTAGAAACTCTACGCAGTTCCACATGGATTTATATATGCTTCTGTTTTTGTTTCTGAGATTGTAAAGCCTTAATCCTATTTCAGCATTCTTTAAAGCGCTGCCACAATTTGTAGAAAATCTCTGCTTCTTTGGAACGCTAGTACAGTTTTCTTGCCAGATCGCATTTGCTGTGTAAGTTTGTTGTTTATTTGTTCGTCATTTCCACAGAGTCTCAGACTCTCCTTTCAAAATCACTTTAAAGAAAGACAAAGAATGAGGCAAGAGATATTCAAAAGACCCGACTACAAAAGGCATGTTAATCCAGCGCAATTTAAAATCCGGTATTAAAATCCCTCATAAACGCATCGGTAACCATATTTGGACAGATTTGCAGCCAAATATTGGAAATTTGTTTACTGAGTGCCTACGGAGAATCGATGTAATTAAATCTCGATTTATTTAATCAGTCACTTCAGTGGTTTGCCCCATAAGATGGAATGTTCTTTGTGAATTTTCTGCAAACACTTGATATCAATATTAATTACAATCGATTGGTATCTATAGAAAAAATTAATAAAACATTTCAAAGCCTACAAAAATGGCAATACAAATAGAGAATCCATACGATACAAAGGATATTATCCATGTAAAGAACACCAAGAGGACCAAGAACACTGTGGATACAATGAAATCAATTTATTGGATATTATTTATTTGCTTTTTCAAATAAAGCGACATAAATGAATTTTTGGGCTTAATGGATGCCGTCACCTCTGGTTTCATCCCTTTCCATCCATTTGGAATCCACTTTTGTTGGGTAAATCCTTGCGGAGGGTCCATTTGTTCATTTTAAAGTTTCCTTTTTTTTTATGCAAATCGTACCGGAGGCGAATACTTACATGAATTACGTATGGACAGATGTATCTTCACATGTATGGAATGTAAATCCTTGCTGATTTCGATTTCTGGTGTGGTTACTTACATGTACATTACAAAAAAAAAAAAAAGAATCCATGGAGGATGTCAGATAGTATCCCCGTAGAATTGAGTTTAAGTAAAACAGATGTCTTTGGATATTGTGATTGATAGTCCTCCATTGATAGGTGGCTGATGAAGCTGTGAGGTGAATGATTTCATTATAGAGATTTAGACAAATTACTCAGTAGGTCATGCCCATGAGATGGGTCAACCTTGGACGTAAAGTGTATCTATTTTGGCTTTGACACTTTTCCGATGGTATACTTTGAGCCAGACTATACGATTTAGTGAGAATGATGTGTGATGTAACCGAAAAGATGTCAAAGGAATCCGAAATAAGTAAATATTTCTCACCAGATAAAGTATCGAGTTTTATATTAGGAGGGCTCGTTTCGGGTTCACTGTTGAAGATTAAATGGTTTAGTACGAAAAAAGTAGGAGACTAGCAGCAATTGAAGGGGAATGATATTTATACGAAGGTGGAAATCTGCAAAAGATACTGAAGAAACGGTTCAAAAGAATGCCTGATTTTTATTGACTGATTAATTTCAATATTGTAACTTTGTTGTTTTGAGAGAAAAATTCTTCGGGTGATTTTTGGTCCCGTCTACATAGAAGGAGAGTGGAGAAGAAGATACAATCATGAGCTGTACGAACTATATAGCGACATCGACCTAGTCAGAAGAGTTCGACAACGACTAAGATGGTTGGATCATGTAGAGCGGATGGACAACAATTTTCAAATTCACCCCAGAGGGACGACGCAGTAGAAGTAGGAAGACCTCGCCTAAGGTGGGGCGCTTAAGTGGAAAGGGACCTCAACCAACTTGGTGTGCGAAACTAGAGGCAGCTGGCTAAAGATCGAGCTGGCTGGACAGGCTTGTTGGTTGAGGCCTAGGTATACTGTAGCGCCATCTAAGTAAGTAAGTAAATAAGTATCTATATATTGTGATGCTCGATTGGATGCACTATGATTTCTAACAAACTAATAAAATAACAAAACAAAATTATTAGACAGGTTCTCATTTGAAACCCTAAGGAGCTGACCAGTAAGACAATTGTGGCCTTACACGATTTAACTACTGTCAATGGCCGAGTGGACCCCTAAAGGGCCACAACTCATCCAAGGTCTAAACAGTACTTCGCTTCCAAGAAGTCTGAGGTGGACAACACCAGAACCTTCCAAGCCCTGTGACATCTAAGATCTCCTTAAAAGCAAGCTCAGGCTGGCTGTTATTGACAAACGCGATGTTATAGGTACATACTATCGCTGATGAGTTGAAAATGATTTCAGCTAAACTGGCAGCAGAGTTCCTGAAGATCATGGAGGTAAATGTGGTTCACCTTCTAAGTGTTACGACGGGTTATCGGTGCAAGCAACGAGATCATGCGATCTCTATAAGCTTGCTAAAGGCTAATTAGGGAAAGTATGGTCAAGTACAAAGCTCGAGGTTGCTTCCATGATGGATATCGCAAGCTGACTGAGAACTCGCACTTAGGTTCCATACGAATTTTCGTTAATAGACAGTCTAAACTATTCAAGTAAGCAACTCATCGCTTCCAATGCGTAACTGAAAATATACTAAGTTGGAATAACCAGGGTGTACAAACCTCCAGATGTTCATTTACTCTGATTAATAAAGAATTTCTTGTCCCTTTGGCAGGAACTGAATTCTTGATGCCAATAGAAGCAGCCCATAAGGCGTCGCCGTCCTATTCAAGAAAAGAAACTATACTTAGGAGTGTACTACCTTTACGAGACTATCTACCTTGTTGCGGTGTAGGGGCTTAGTACAGAGGAGACCAACGCCAAAAGATAGTCGTTTCGTCTTCAAAATTTCCATCCACCCTCCTCATCACTAAATCCTACCCCAACCCTCTTCCTACCACCAACCCTTCACTTCCTATATGCCGGATCAAGGGGTCATATACCCGTGCCGGTGATTAACCTGACTGGGGGCCCATTACAAAAATAGCTGAGTTGCGAGCAGAGTATCCGGATATCTTGCGACCTCCGGATTAGACAGCCTTGTCTGTGTAATGTGGATCTCTGCACAGAAGAATATTTCTTCTCCGCTACTCGTCGGTCCTAATTATGAGCACAAAAAAAAATTAACAAACAGTACTTACTCTCCCTGTGCCCGCTTCCAGTAATCGACCTCCTGAAGTACTGGCAGTTATGACTTTGGCTACCAAACCTGGTCCTAGGTTCCCAATGCTTATCCAGCACGGACCACTCTGTACTTGTATGCCATACTGCTTCGAGCTCGCGGCATGTACATAAGTCAATCTAAAGGGCAATACCTAGAATGATGTACCGCTTCTAGACTTGGTTCTCCGATAAAAATAAAAATACCCTCTCCTGGGCGATGAAAGTTGTCCAGGAGAATACTGATGATTCTTCGGGTAAGGACACCAAGAGACAAAGGTCAGTCGAGGACCCAACAAAAGCGGAGGTTAACTGCAGCTGATCGCTTGAGCTGATCAAAGGTCTGCAGGGAACAAAATCCTAGCAAACCAAAAGCTCGCTCTGGTCCTTCAACCATCATCAAAATCATTCAGGCTAGTAACCTTCATCTGCTATTGGCAATTGGAAAGTTACCTAGCTAGAAAAGTCAAAAGGGGATAGAAGATGCGTATTTATTGGGGTCAACACCCAATCCCTGGTTCATTTGGCGGCAAAGAAAGGGGAGATCAATTATGACTTTAAAGCCATAACTTTCCGTGTATACAAAAAGTTGACGAGGGAGCGTAATCCTCAGCTTCTGCTGACACTGAAACGGTCAGTAATATACCGTCCACCTCAGTAGAAAAGGCGGCAGTGTAGGATTGCACTACCGCTAAGACCTCATCCTCCTGTAACTCAAGCCACTGTCTCAAGGATAGATTTGGACATGGACAGCATAGAAACTGTCGGAACTGGATCTATCTCACGGACTCAACAGCTGATCTGTCGCATTCCTGAAATCGGATACGGATGAAGCGAATATTGTGCTGGAGGTGTCTGTAGTCAATTGTGGCGATGAAACTGCAGTTACTTCAGATTAACCTCCATCACTCCATAACGGCTCCCGCCTCCTTTCTTTTGCGGTTATATAAAAACACGGAAGACATTGTCCTGATCCAAGAACCCTAGGTCTTTAATGACCTGACGCACGGACTTTGGACTCATAATAATAAACTTATCTACGTGATGAATGAAGATACGCAAAGAGCCTGCGTCCTCCCGAAAAGCACACTAAATGTTTTTCTACTTTCTAATTACAGCGATCATTACACCGTGTCAGTTAGCCTTAAAGTTGGATTGAAGAAAATCTGGTTGACTTCGGTGTACCTGGCTTAAGACTTAGCCCTCCCTTCGGCTCTACTGGGGAGGATGACTGCTGACGTGGAGGCGAACAAATCTGCACTGATACTGGGATAAGTGTGGGGCAGCACCGATATTAACGAAAAAGGTGAGCAACTTTTCGATTACCTAATTAGTACAAAACTAGTCGTATGTAATATTATCTGTGAGCTCACTTTTATCACTTGTAACAGACAGGAAGTACTAGATATCACCCTAGTCTCCGAGAGCATTTATCATGTTGTCAAAGATTTGAAAGTTTCTAGTGAACACTCCTCCTCAGATCATAGACATATTCAATTTGGTATAAACAACCTCCCGCAGGCCCAACCCGTCTTTTAGAATTTCAGGAAGACGGCCTGGTCGGTCCAAACAGTGTGGAGTCTTTTGTAATAAACAGCACCCCTTAGACGCGATGGTAGAGGAACTAACGAAAGACCTGAATCGTGCAACATCTATCTCATGTCCATTAAACAATCCAAAGGGCAAGCCTAGATCACCTTGGTGGAATCAGCAATTTCTTTCTTTGCTTCTCAACCGTTCTCATGAGGCCACCGACTGGATCTCATATAAAGAAGGCCGACAGAAATCCTGAAAACTCTTCCGTGGTAAGATAGAAGAGATCTCTGAGGTATCCACGCTCCGAAAGAACCTCGCTGGCTCGTGGAGCACCTCTAATGTGGAATTTCTAGATCTATTACTGGATTCCCATTTCACAAACAGATGCAATTCCCTTTCAGATCCAACTGTGAATTCGGCAAGGTCAATGTTAAGCAGCCCCTCTTATCTTGTTGCAAGAAGTAAAATTCTTTGGGCAATAAGCGGCTTCGAGCCATTCAAGTCTCCTGGACCAGATGCTATTATACCTGCCGAAGTTCAGTGTAATGTTGACCTAATCCTTTCTTGTTTAACCATAATTTTCAAAGTTTCCTGGATTTAGTTCACATTCGCAAGCCATGGACGGAAGTCAATGTGGTTTTTATACCAAAGGCGAAACCCATAAGTTTGTCATCATTTCTCCTAAAAATCCTGGAAAAATTGATAGACAGCCATATACGCTGCAGTTTCCACTTTTCTTTGGAACCTAGTGGTTCCAACTGTCCCACATGCTTCCGCTCGATATCTATTGCAGTGGCATCTATTGACAGCAAATGCGGCCAATGGCATGAAAGGAATTCTTCTGTGGACCAGTATACGAACTAGCCACTCGTCTATTCTAAATAAGCTAGAATCATCCCAATAGATCCCAATAACAACTGACGGCTCTAAAGAGAACCTTAGATAATCCAATTTGGGTGAGCTCAACGAAGTAGCCGTCAGTTGTATCTCCAATAATACTGCATCCCGAGGGCAGCATTTTTACCATAAAAGGCGATTTAGTGGGCGCCGTGGCTCAAGTGGGTAGTGCGTTGGGCTACGAAGCGAGGGGTTCGAGGTTCAATCGCCAGACAACACCTAAAATTTCAACAGTAGGTCCCTTCCCTTTGTGTAGAGAATATAACATGCACAACACGAATGGTTGTGAGAAGCTAGGCTCTGGGTCCTATGGACCTGTATTTGCATTCCAAGGCGATTTAGAAAATGGGATGCTGCTATGCATGTACGATGGTGTTCATAATTTGTTCCCTACTTTTCAATACACTTAACGAACGCTAAACTCTCTTAAGTGAGATTTCCAATTCTTAAAAGCAGAAGCATATACGCATATTACAACAAAATTCATTTCGAGTTTCCTTTAAATTTGTACCTCCAACCATGAATTTCCTTCAAACCACAATATTTCAGTTGAATTTTCGTACTTAAAAGACGGCACACAGGGTAACACAGGAGATATGCATGAAATTGCATTCGAAAGACACTCTATGGCTATTGTATCTGCAAAGGGTTGTATGGAATAAGCGAACCTTCATTTGTATCTGATTGGAAATTCAGTTGTATCATTACAATACCAATACATAATTTTGCATATGCAATGAGTTAATTCGACCGATGGTCAAGCCAGACGGATGAAATCAGTACGATTCAGATTGAACATCATTATTTCGTTTCATCTGAATTTTTCCACTACTTAAGGCAAAGAATTCGCAATGAGAGCATGATTTAAAGTGACACGAATGTTAAGAAGAAATTCTAGCAGTTTTGTGAGGGCGAGTAAAGAGGTCCTGCTATATGCTCGGGTTTGGATATGTGTTCCAATCGATGGATGAGGGCATGTAGGGAAAACTACTAGGTTGATTGGTTCGTGTCATGAAGTTTCGTAGTTTGTAGTGGTGTTCCTGGCTTTGTGACATAGCCTACATAGGCAAACTCGATAAGAAACCATCAGCTGTGCGTTCAGTTCATCATCTGGAATACCCGAAAGAACTGCTTTTAAGTCTTTTCATTCACCTAATTATTAAATGAACGATAAATGGACGGTTCTCAGTTAGAATAATCAACGGCAAGGGTATGCTTGACACCTCGATCCCATTCAAGGGGTGTAATAGGGGATGGCGTCAACAAAAAGGTATCGAAGCGACCAGGTGGTGTGATTAGTCTATACTTTTTAGATACAGCTCTGCATAAAGTAGTGGCGAATATCTATATACATATGTATTAGATTGCAAAGATCAATCTATAATAAAGAATTCACGCTAACACATATGAAGAAGGAGCCTTCAACAACATTATAAAATGTAAATCCAGTAATCTCAGACTGGGTGCATACATTTGGAACAAAAGGAGATACATTAGCTCAGAACTGGGAGACAACCAAGTATGTACTTGCACTAATCGCACGGAGACGAGAAACTTCGCTATTTTATCTTCTTTTCTATCAATAATGATAGCAAACGAAATTGTAATGAAACTAGGACATAGTGGGGTCCGAGTTGTTCTTATGTGGACGATTTAGTCATACTAGTGATAGTCAAGTTCCTGCCAACCATCAACGAACTACTACAATGTGCCCTCAGTTCCCTACACAAATGAGTGGAAAGATGTGGATTAAACGTTAACCCCCTAAAAACAGAGGTGATCTTCTTCGCTAACAAGAGAATAGTCGGGCCCTTGAGACTCAACTGTACGCCACTCCAAATTTTAGCTAAGGCGAGATTCTTGGGTTGTATACTCGGCTGAAAACTGAAAGACATTTACGGCCTATAACTGCAGTAAAATCTTTGGTAACAAACTGGGTCTTAAGCCTCAGATCTAAGCTTAAAGCAATCTAATTTTTGGAAAGAGGGCGACATGGACCACTGCATTATTGCGCTTCACCTGACTTCAGCCTTTACGTTAAAACAATGTTCTACTGAAGAGGAGATTGGTAGGGCCATTAAGCCAATTAGAATCTCGACCTACACAGACGGGTCAAAAACCGATGGCACTGGTAACAGAAAAATGTCCCTCAGCGAATATAACAATCTCGGGATGATTCAGGGAGGCCCCACAGCCAATGTAGAATAATCAGTACTGCTGTAGCTAAAGCTCTTACCTACCTATCTGTAGACGCTATGGGCCCAGTGTCATCTTCTCGATCTTGGTAATGCTTAAAGAGGCGCCTAAGGCGAGGTCTTCCTCTGCTGCGTTGTCCCTCCGGGTGTGATTCGAAGACTCTTCGGGCCGGAGCACTGGTGTCCATTCGCTCTACATGTCCTAGCCATCTTAAGCGACTAATGCGCAGTTTTTTGGACTAGGTCGATGTCGTTGTACAGCTCCCCTAGTTCGTCGTTGAATCTTCTCCTCCAAAGCCCGTCAACGCAAACGGGACCGAATAGTTTACGAAGAATTTTTCTCTCGAAACGACCGAGGATATCTTCATCCGCTTTTGATAAAGTCCAAGTTTCAGCGCCATAAAGCAGGACTGGGATGATCAAGGTCTTATATAGAGTCTCCTTAGTTGCGATGCGATGGGATGGGCCGGGTAAAAAGAGGATGAAAAAATGTGACATACATTACGGTGATTGCTATAGAGAGCAAAAACTGCGCTTATTCGGAAGTGTCATACACGGTAGGCTTCGGCAAGAGGTTTTAAGCTTTGAATACGTGAGCGAGCGTCTTATAACAATCCGCAGGTAGGCTAAATTTGCCAACCTCAGCCTTATGTGCGCTCATGCCCTCACAGAAGATAAGGACGATGAGGATGCCTAATGAATGGAACCTCAGCATCGCAAGGAGACCCCCTCAATTGCGCCAATTACAGAGGTATCAGTCTACTCGACATCACGTACAAGATCTTATCTTCCATCACGTGTGAATGTCTGAAACCCTTCGTCAACACCCTGATCGGCCCCAATCAAGTATATGCTGTCAGCAAGAAGGGACACACAACATAGACGTATTGGACAGAATGTCACAATCGACAGGTAGTAAGGGACTTTGTCTACCTCGGCTCTGCTATCAATTCTGAAAACAAAACCTCAACAGAATTAAAAAGAAGAATAACTTTTGCCAATCCCTGTTTCTTTAGAATGAAAAGGCAATTGGGTAGAAGAGCCCCGAACAGGTAAGGATACCCTGTATAAGACCTTGATTATCCCGGACCTGCTTTATAGCGCGGGACTGTACAGCGACATCGACCAGTCGAAAAATTGAGCATCAGTCGTCTAAGATGACTAGGACATGTAATGCGGATGGGCACAAATGCTCCGACCCGTAGAGTCTTGAATCCAACCCGGAGTGATAATGCAGTAGAGAAAGACCTCGCCTTAGGTGGCGCTCGAAATTAGAAGGGTCCTTAATCGACTTGCAGTGCGCGACTGGAGGCAGTTAACTATGGACCGGCATAACTGGATAGGCTTGTTATTAGGGACCCGGGTTTACCCCGAACTTTAGCGTCACCTAGGAAGAAGAAGAAGATAATTATTATCTCACAGCACTTGTAGAAGGTTGTGCACGCTTTCATAATCTTGAAAACGATTATTCAGCTCCTCGAATTCTTTGAGTTGACTTATTGTTACAAAAGGCAATAGTTTCAAACCCGGACTTCTGACTCAATTATTGACTAAGTCTTTCATTGCCTCATTCCATAAATTTTTTTTTATAATTTCGAAAATCTTGTCATCTATAAAGAACTAAGGTGGTAGTACGCCGCCTTGAGGAACTCCGCCATTACTTTTATTCGGCAGCAACATCAATTTAAGGGGCAAGTCAGTAGTTGATCACCAAAAGAAGACTCAGTCAGTCCACGTGGCGGCCACTTGCCAACAGATCTCATACTATAGGTGTCATTCTCCAATCGGAAAGCTTGCTACTCTGCTTTGTATCTCCTCTGTCGCAGCAATCGGCTATAGTGACCAACAACGTGGGGAATAAACCTCATTATCAGATCCCTAATCCTAATCCACCCTAATTAAAGGTGGAGCATATGCCGATGGATGCATAGCTAGGAGGGAGGTTACTCGGCAGTATGCGGACTCCGAATCCAGCCTTCCTATGTCATACCGGTCTCTGTTATGGGCGCCCTCCTTTCACGGAGACTCGTGTATCCAAAAATAATAATTTAAATTATAAAAATAAAGAGACAGATACATCTCCACTCGCATCATGTTGTTGAGCAACCAATTGTATCTCGAGATGCTGTTGAGCTCCCGATGGCCAATTCCATAGTGGGCTCAGCCTCTCGGTCTGCTGTCGAGCAGCCGAACACCTCCAAGGACAAAGTTTCGGCGCTTGAGAATTTCGCCGTGCCTGGGACCCCTAAACAACTTCGTCGTTTTCTAGGAATGATGGGTTAGTATAGACGGTTTATTTCCAATTTTACTTCTGTATAAGGACCAAAAGGCCGACCCAAAGACTGACTATTTAAAAAGAAACAAACATTTAACATGACTGATGAGACGTTGAGACCAATTTACCCGCTCAAGATGCCTCCTGGTGAGAACGCTGATACTGACAAATACAGATTTCACCAAGTAGATTTACATACAATGCGATGCATCAACTTCTGGTGTAGATGGATCCGGGGAAAACGAACGACCGGCAGTACATATTTATATCCTAGCTTAATTCTTTTCAACGAATATATAGCCTCTCGGAACTAGAGTGCTGTCGATGCAGAAGTTCACTACATATTACTACTGTTTATGCGAGTTTGAAGCTGATGATGTCGGCCTATTTAGCCAAATTAAGTCTTAAACTTCAAGGGTAATCGAGCACAGAAAGGATGTTCGAAACATAGTCCCTGTTCTTGATACTCTTTCACGTATTCATATATATATATATATATACCACATTTCTCTTCGGACTGGTATAATGATTTAAGGAAAACTTTCAGCAATCAAGACAGACTACCAAAAGTATGCGTGTCAGACTGATTTGTCTACAAACCGACTGACGTACAGCAAAAGAGAGTGTGGAATCGCTCGGTATCTAAAGAGTTGCGTAAGGGTCTTCTCAATACGGCCCGTGACTCTGAGGCTACAGGGCATGGAGCTATCAACAAAAATTTGTCGAAGGTGGGAGATAAATATTTCTGGCCAGGTATGGCATCTAATATTCACGACATGCAATATAGTGTAAATCACTCATCCAGTCAGGAAGAAGATTGGGACGTCCTATACATATCCAACCATGGCTCAGAATAATCGAGGACGGATTGAAATTTTTTGAAGTGAGCTGAAGGCAGTTGAAACGAGTTTCAAAACTTTGAAGTAGAAAACACACTCAGACATAATTGACACCATAAACTCCCTAGAGGTGCTAGAATTTAAGTGAGTAAATAACTTCAACATATGTCAACATACACACGGATATGTGGATTTGGTAATTTTCTGTGCAAAAAGGTGCAAATCAGTTTGGGAAATAATGTTTTTGAGAAAAGAAAAGAAAAAAGATTTTATACGAATTACCTCTGAAAACCACTTGAGCCCCGAGATTTGCCCAACTTTAATGGTTTCGCACATAGTTATAGTCATACTTAATCGAAAACATCTTCCTTTTTCTGTTTTTGTTATTGAAAATGAGATTAAAAAACCCCAACATGTCTAGTGTGTGTCCAAACCAAAACATCCCCAAGCTAGAAAAAAAAAGTACCCAACAAGTTAACGAAAGCCTCAAAACTAATTAAAAACTTTTGTGAATCCTTTTATCTTCTTTTATCCGCAAGTGCGAACAGATACCAATTATAATTACTTGCCGTCAACCGCAACTAATTTCCCAAAAAACACATTTAATTCTGTTGCAATCTGCAAGAGTCGGGCGCATATGTTTGTCATCTCATCCCAGGACTCTTACGAGCATTAATGCTTTTCATTTAAATAAATGAAAACATCAAAATAAATTCTACCAAGGATGTGTATGCATTAGATATTCGTAAGACATCACTTAGTATCCTTTCGTAGGAAAAAAAAAGAAGATATTCTTCTCCTTTTTACTAAAAGAATATAAATTATCTGGTTCCGTATCCATGGGAAGCATCGAATCGAATCTACAGGAACTGAACAGGAAAAAAAAAAAAGAAAAATCGGAGCCAAAGAAATTCCGCAATGTAGGACAAAGTGACTGTAAAATCCTTGACGAAATTAATTGAAGCTCTTTGTGAAATAAATGAATGACCACCTAATTGGGGGATTGAAAACGCCAGCGAATGGTGATTAATTATTATCGTTGGCAACGGGCAAGGCTCCCAGAGAGAGAGATGTCACACTGGCCTTTCGTCGTCGTCGTCGTCGTCGTTGTCGTTGTCGTTGTCGGTTGTATTGTATGTATTATGCTATGCCATGCATTTACATAAACTCCCTTGGAGCAGTGGGTGTGGAGGGATCAAAATTTAACACGTGCACACAAGTACGACGAGTAATGTGTGTAGAATATCCTTCGTTGCCTGTGCAATATAATGATGGTCAGTTTGTCCGGGACAACGATGTAATCGACAAAGTTTATTATAGTTAATTAAATGAAAGTCACCGGTCAATCAGTGTAGTGACGAGATTTCTCATCTCCTAACTTAATTTGCATATGATGCTTGCAAGGATAAACCCTTATAATAGGTGACGTCGAAGATTCACTTAATTATCTCGCAGTCAGGTGGTTCCCTTTTTTCAATTTAATTAGTGATGTACTTAATTACTATATTTAAATTAGTTTTACTTGCCTTTAAGTGAGCTGAAGTTGAAGTTTGTCTTCTGTTAAAGTTTGAAGCCTTAATAAATACCTTTAAATAGTTTTTTCCAGTACCGTTGTAAGCCACATCTGCCTCCATAGATACATGGATGTGAAATGAAGACAGGTTTAGTAATTGTATGGTATTGTCCGCTAGAAATGTCCCACTACTGTCCGGTTTTGATCAGAATTTACTTACTTACTTAGGTGGCGCTACAGTTCGGAGTGAACCTGGGCCTCCTATAACAAGCCTCTCCAGTTAGCCCGGTCCTTAGCTAATTGACTCCAGTTGCGCACTCTCATTCGGTTAAAGTCCCTTTCCACTTGTGTGCACCACCTAAGGCGAGGTTTTTCTCTACTGCGTTGTTACTCCAGGTTCGATTCAAATACTCTACGGGCCGGAGCACTGGTATCCATTCGCTCTACATATCCTAGCTATCTCAAACGACTAATACACAATTTTTTCACTAGATCGATGTCGCTGTACAACTCGTATAGTTCGTTATTAAATCTCCTTTTCCAAAGTCCGTCAACTCAAATGGGACCAAACATTTCACGAAGAATCTTTCTCTCGAAGCGACCGAGGATAGCTTCATCCACTTTAGATAGAGTCCAAGCTTCAGCAAGATAAAGCAGGACTGGGATGATCAAGGTTTTATATAGAGTCTCCTTAGTTGTTCGGGATAAGGCTCTACTACTCAATTGCCTTCTCAGCTTAAAGGAACAGCGATTGGTAAGTGTTAGTCTTCGTTTAATTTCTGCCGAGGTGTTGCTGTCAGAATTGATACCAGAGCAGAGGTAGACAAAGTCCCTTACTACCTCAAACTTATAGCTGTCGATTGTGACGTTCTGTCCAATTCGTCGATGTTGAGTGTCCTTTCTTTTGAAAGATTGTGCCTCCGGTGTTGGCTTGTGAGTTTCGCACAATTCTTGTCTAAATCCTTTTTTGACATCAAAGGTCGCGGTGAGATCGTTACCGACCTTGATGGAGCAGCGAGAATTCTCCATCGTCATTCTGCACAGTCTGACGAGTTTGGCAGGGATGCCAAAGCTAGGCACGGCTCTTTTTAGCTCGTCTCTATAAATGCTGTAATATGCGCCCTTGAAATCGATAAAAAAGGTGGTGGGTAACGATTTGGACTTCTTTTGGCTATCATCGTCTAGATTGAATGGTTCATTCTGCCTGACAGCGGGATGTTGGTCTTTGTCGCCGTTACACAATCTGCAGAAGAAGTTTTTCCATATTCTCAGCACCGACTGTGACTCTACTATGAGGTTTCCTTCCTCATCTCTACAGCCTTCTATACGGGTCTTGTTGGCTTGACACGTTCGCTTTACCTGTTGGTAAAATAATCTCTCAATATCTTCGTCGTGCTCTTTTTCTTCTTTCGGAGAAGCCGATATTCCACTCGTCTCTTCTGCTCGTAGAGCTTACGAGCCGCTCTCGTCCTTCATTGGACCGCCGCTTTGTATGCCTCTTGTTTACCTGCATTTACTTGCTGCCATTCTTCCATGGATTTCTTGGTGCTCAAGCAAAACCCAGCACATCAGTTGCGGCGTTTCTGATGCCATGTTAGCAACGTTGCCATTGGTCCTCGGCATTTGATGGTGGCGGCATGGGAGTCGTAGCGAGATTTCGGGATACGCGTTCGGCAAAGTTCTGGCGGTCTATTGCGATTGCAGATTTTCGACGTTATATCTTCTCACAGTATTTCTTCTTTGTTGTGGCGTTTGCGATATCCGCATTTGTACCGTTGCTGCAACAAGGTAATAATCCGAGTCGATGTTGGCTGCTCGGAAGGTTACGGACATCTGGAATATTGGAGGCATGCCTTGCGTCGATCGCAATGTGGTCAATTTGGTTGAACGTTTGATATTGAGATGAGGAAACCGTGTGCCTGCTAATGTAACTTTTCGCCTCGCAACGAAGTTAATAAGTCTAAGTCTGTTTCTGGACGTGGTGTCGTGTGCTGTACTTGCCAATCGTCCTACCAAAGGTGTCCTCCTTTTCTATCTTGGCGTTAAAATCGCTCAAAAGGATTTTAACATTATATTTCGAACATTGCTCGTAAGTTTGGGCGCCGTGGCTCAAGTGGTTAGTGCGTTGGACTACGGAGCGAGGGGTTCCAAGTTCAATCCCCGAACAACACCTAAAATTTCTTTCACGGCCCCACCTCTCGCGAGCGTCTGACAAACATGCGAGAGTAATACCGTCATGAAAAGCTTCTCAAAACAAAAAAAAAAAAAAACTGCCGTTCGGATTCGGCATTAAACAGTAGGCCCCTTCCATTCGTGTGAAGAATATAACACGCACAGCAAGAGTTGTTGTGAGACGCTAGGCCCTGGGTCCCATCGGGTCGCACCAAAAATTTGTATTTTTTTTTGTTTGTTTTCTCTTGTTAAATACTCGCGCTTTTAAGTTCAGCAAGTCAGGGCCGGATGGACAGCAACCAGTACCCAATGATTACCACCAAATTGAGAGAGGATGAGTTGAAGCATATGCATGTAATTTCAAGAAGATGGCACCACACGCAACTGGCCAAACATTCGGGTTATTAAAGCCAAATTTCGGTAATCGTGTTATTTCCAGATATGGACCAGTCAATTAGCCACCTCGTTTGTGGGATTTAACTCCTCTGGACTCATTTCTTTGGGGTTATGTTAAGTCCATGGTCTATGCCAATAAGTCAGAATGTTTAGACAACCTCAGGACTGGAAAAACCTTGGTTCAGTTCAGTTACTCGTGTAGGTGTTTCTGTAGGGGATGTTGGAATGGTTGGAATGATCTCAAAAACAATTTAGTTTATTTTTACAAATTAAAATCGGGTGTTTTTAAAGAAAAACGCGTTATATGTACATGTGTATGTATGTATGCTGTCGAGAAGGAATGCTACGCAACACCAACAAATTGGACATTGGGGCTATCTGCAGAGGTTAGTTGGCTGAGGCCCAGATTCACCTTTCTAAAGAAGCTATCTGAAGGAATGGTAACTGATTTGATCGGAGATTCTCCGGGAAACCTGTACTATACTTTAATTCATCTCCAGCATCTACTACTAGTCGCTCGGAAATCATGTTGACACTCCAACGATTCGAAAAAAAAAATCGCTGGTCCTGGTAATTTTGAAAACTAAGTACAGTTTCTCGTCTTGGTTCACATACTTTCTGTAGTTAAGTGTGACAAAACAAGGAAGTACACTGACGTCCTTAACAATTTGCTTTGAATGGTTCCACAATCCCTAGAATACAATAGAGGTTCGTACTCGCTTGGTATCCACCAATATGACCACTCCTATCAGAAACGTACGTTTTTGAAGGTTTCTCCAATTTAACGATTTAATAGCGGACAAGCATTTTTGTTTAATCGAAATACTTAAGTATAATAAAACTCCACATTGATTACTAATAATTGCAAAGCGCGATAAATTTCAACAAAACTCCATTCGACCGACTAAATGATTCGATTGCCGTTACGACAGTTCTAAAACTTTACAATTTCCAATTTCATTGCCATCGATAAAGTTCTATTCCTCCGGTGTTACAGAAAGTATAGTATATCCCCCTCTCATAAACACACGTTATGATGCACACACTCGTATAAGGAATACCATAAAATCGGGCTTCCACCGAATGATGATTATGTCCTTTTCATATCCACCCTACAACTGCCGCCGCCGAACACACTAACCCACTGGCAAAATGATGATGGAATTGAATTATATGCAGATATACAGATACGCGGTATGTATGTATATAACTACAAAATTTGAAACTTTTTTATATCCTTAGACAAATTATATTCTTTTGTCTTTCCTGCATGCTACTGGCTAAAGGAGCCGCGTCCAGGATAAAACACCAAACTATTTTCCTCACATCGAAATGTTTCGAGTGCACGAGAGGGGTGGTGACACTTTGTTCAGTTTTCCACTAGTGCCTCACCGTCACCGTAGACCGGTTACTGACTCTGGCCATGTGTGGGCGTGTGCAATTGCACGACTAATCGGAGGGTTGAAGGTATATTGTCGCCTTGAAGTCTCACAATATAGTAATGGGTAATATTTCTTCTTTATAACTAGCGTCTTCCTGTTGGATGCAGCACTGACAGGAAAGCTACCTTGGCGTCTTCTGCTCGCATTGTAAATCAGTTAGAAGAAATTACATACATATTTGGTATGTACATATGTACGGTATACATTTGTATGTTGAATTCTAAACGACTTTAGGTTTCTTCTGAGGTATGGTGGGTAAGCGGCAATAATAAAACGAAGGTGGGAACACAAAATGTCAAGTAATTCTTAATTCACCTCAGCAACGTTACCTGGCTGTCTGTATCTTAAATGCAGACACACTTATGTCGGTGGAAAATCTCCGACTCTACATTTGAAACAGTTGGAGCTTGCAATGAAGCGATGGAAGTTCCTCAAGTTTTGAATCTAAATTGTTCAAAAACAAGTTCAGTTCTTAAAGCTACCTTCTGACAGCGAGAACTGAAAAGTCACTGAGAAGATGAAGTATGGTCTCTTTTACTTCCGCGTCCATATGTAGCTGCAGTAGGATTGATGAGTTCCGATACTTAGACAGGAAAGATTTGAAATACATACACATACATATGTACATATAGAAGTAACCACGGCGAAGCTACATGTATCTGCTGCACTTCTTAACCTGAAGGTTGAAAACTTTACTATTGGATCGAGGCAATGCTCAAAAGAAGGCTGAGCTAAGGTACTGTTCATTCAACAAATGTAGGTGAATAGGTACTGCTGTGGCTCAGTGGTAGAAGGGAAAATTGTTAGAGCCGACAGGATACCACCGCGGTTGTATCTTTGTATTCGGATAACATCGGGACTCAACTTTTTGGTCTGCAGATTGACAACGCTAACCACGAAAATATATGTATATATAAATAGCCACTGGTACCACGATTTCCAAGAGGAAGGATAAGAACGGTAGGACCCAGGAGGAAATATCGAAGAATAGCTACCGAAGGTCTCTGCCATATCTACGTAAGATGGAAGCAAAAGACCACGTAGCCTTGTCTGATAGGGAGAAGATGATCGTGAAAATGCACTGGAAATCCACAGCCAAATTCGGGGAAGCAACTGCCTGTTAACAAGGCCAGATGTTCACCACCATGCCAGCAAATGAAAGTTATGAAGTTCCGTTGTCAACCGCAATCACTGCGAAAGTGATTGTCGAAATGACAGACAAAGGGAAATAGCAATCGCGTTTAAGTAGAGCCACATGCTCCTGCTCAGTCAAAATCGACCAACAGAACGCCATCCCTTTCAGCCATGGCAATACTAGCAGCAGCCAATTCAGCCTTATCCCTTAAACAACCCGCTTTCGTTAGCAAGTAGACCGTTAAACGGATAAGGTTTGAAGAAGAAACCCAAAGGGAACTGAAGAAACTGAAGCCTTCTGTTGGCTTCAACTCACCGATGGACCTTCATTATCGACCGTTCCGCCCCAGACTGAAGATAACAACACCGATAATTGACTGGAGGTTGAAATGAAAATTCTGCAGGCTGTCATTAAGAAGAGGTCGAGAATGACGGGGTCGTCTTTGATGGAGCTAAATGGCAAAACGGTGTCAAGGTAGTAGGCTGCAGCAACAGGAAATCCCTGGATTTCCTCACGCGTGTAGTGTAATAGCCTTGGCCAAGTTTGGCAAGGTGCCAAGATGGAAATAATACCTAATAATAATAAACCGTGTCTGCCTCTTCGTCAATTGATTTCACTATGAACCCTGATTACGGAGGATGAAGCCATTCCCTGGCTGGAGAATCATATCTTTGGACATGAGTAAAAAATGTACCAAAAAGAACTTTCTGCTCACTATTGACCAAAGCTCTTTTGACGGTTTCATGTTTGGACTGGGTTCCTAGAAAGCGAAACTACCCCATGAAAAGAAAGGCAATGACCAAAGGAAAGCTCACAGTGGTGCAGATTAATCTGTATCACTGTAAAGCAGCTACCAACGACTGGTTGCTTTTCGTGACTGAAAAAGACGTAGATATAGCCCTGGTCCAAGAACCCTACCCATAACCGAATTCTCTTCATCTTTAACTTGATTAAAGATACGCAAACCCAAACCCATCACAGATCTCCAAAAAACCAACTGGGAAAAATTTTCAAACCTAGTCGCAACGAAGCCCCGCTGTTAGCCACAGCTCCTGGACCACGACTAACATTGAGAATGCGGTAGACAACTTGGTATATGCTCTGAAAGAAGCATTTAATAGTTCGTGTCCTAACAGAGCTTCGGCAACTTAGAATAAAAACTAGAAAACTTATCAAAAACCGCCAAAACGAGTAAGAACACTGAAGACTGGAACTTATATAGATCCAGAATTAACGAATTCAGCCAACACACTTCCCCGTTTGTAAAGAAATTGAAACTACCCCAATGCATGATTGCAGTTCGTTTAGAACATGCAGAGGAGGAAGTGATATACAACATTATAAATGAAGGCAAAGTGGCAGGGGCTATAAATTCGTTCAAACCGTGCAAAATGAGCATCAATGAAGCCGACACATCCATACTGCTACGGATTGGCAAATTGTATAGCATAACAGAGAAAGACATCAACTCGTCCTAGATATCTAGGAAGGACAGTGCCACTTCTCTCACATTATGGCCGAAATTAGATAAAAAGAAAACAATGAGCCTTCTGGCATTAAATCGATCGTAACTGGTATAATCACAGGACACTGCACAATTGGAGTCACGATCCGTATATAAAGGGTACAGTTCGACGACTTATGCAGGCGCTGCGGAGACGAGGAAAAGGTTAAACCCAGCTTTGCTACTGCCCCGCTTTGCAAGAACGACGCCTTCGCACTCTAGGAAAGTGCAGAGTTATCGGTACTCAGCTGAGAATGCTTTCCGAGTAACCCTCACATTTCTCTATAATTAATTTCAAGTTCTTTACGTTTCATGTTGACGCTTGAATTCCATTTCACCATTGCATCGAGTTTCATTCCTTGGTATTTGGCTTCGTTTGCAAAAGGTATTTGGACCAAGTTTAGAAAGATTTGCAAGAGGGCGATCCCCCACTCCTTACTCCATTCATTTACTTTATTCAGTGCGTTTTGCAGTCGTTTCTTAAATTAATTTACCTACTGCTAGGATAGTGGCATATGACAGATAGAGAAACCGCCCAAGAACGCTTCCTTGCGGTACATCGACCGAAATTTCTTTGAGCTTCGAATATTCGTACCCATGTCTAACACGGGAGAGTTTATTCCCGAGATATGAGTCTAGGATATTGTATAGGTGTACGGAAAGAACATGTCGTCATTTGCATTTTAAACCATCTTGTTTACACCTCAGCATATCTTTTATTCTTTACGTGTTTTCTCGATTACGTCTATTTGCTTCTGAATCCAAACGGGTGATCAGAAATATGATTATTCTCTTCTATAACCGGTCTTAGAAGCCTTAGTAATATCCGTCTGTGCAAACTTTTTGACCAGCGTATGATTAGTTCCTCGCAGAATATATCGCCGTGCCTTTATCCATTTGGGGCATAAATGGATGTAGACTCGTCTTATGTCGATTTCTTGTTCTCCCATTATACTCTACTTGGAAAGTGCAGGATAATGAATTCTTAAAGTCGAGTTAGGTGATGTTGTCACTGTTAACGTCCCGAGTTTCTTTAGAATCCGCGTATACTCTTCGAGATTTAAGCTCCAGGTGTTTGATTGACTTACCCTCGAAGTAGTCTTAGCGGCAAACTCCTGCACAGATCTAGGAATAGGGGTAACATGTAGAGAATTGTGTCCAGCCCAGTTGTCGGCGCTTCTCTCATCACGCTGGTTGTGCCTATACATACTAATCTCTATATTTTTATCATTTCTTTAAAATAATTACGTTTCCATTATGTAAATATTGGTCTCAGCTTCTGCTGAATATTCGACTGTCAGTGTAAAAGGCGATCGTTGCCTTTTTAATTTATTCATTGACTGCCTAATATGACTGTTAGTAGATCAGTATAGGTTGATAGGTATCTTATACTAACAGATATCCTTAGGGATATTGCCTCCATAGCTGGTTGTTTGAATTGCGGTACAGTAATCCCTCAATGCCAGTCTATATTTCCATATTCGGCGTTTTTCGTAACTGGGGCGATTGCCTTTACCTTATTTTATAGCAAAAAATATCATTTCTATAATATTAGATACTTTTATTTCAAGTAATTTTCTTCCGCATACAAATACATAATTCTTGTTTCATTCTTCGTTAGGTATTACTCCTGAAATTGAAAAAAAAAAATGTATTTAACTCGATCGTTATTTTTGTGTGCTATTTTTACCTTGCAACAAATTAATATTTTCATTTATTTGATCTGGATTAACTTTCAACTTCTCTAATGATTCACGTACACCATCTAATAATTGGTTGAAAAGCTCTTCGTCGATTTTATTAATTTCCAGTGCTAGTTTGTAAACGTCTGTGTCACTTTTAAACTCATTAGCTTTCAAAGACTCTGCTATATTTGCGGCAGCCAACACTTTTATCATTCTTTTTAATGCAGAAATTATTCTTTTGCAGGCTTCATCAACAGCATCTTCTCGCGTGCTAGCATCTGTTATATGTATTCTCATTAATTTTATTAAATTGATCCTATTTGTTATATTGCATTTGGTTTCTAACATTTTCATTATGCAAATATTGTATTATAAACTTGGGACAAAATTGAATGATTAAGACCGAGTAATCTACAGTATATATACATATTCAGCTTATTTCTGTTTATTGATAACGGCGTGATCTGACAGGGTAAATGGATGTATTCAATGAAGGATTGATGTTTTAAT
Organism: Xylota sylvarum; assembly: GCA_905220385.1. Classification (NCBI taxonomy): domain Eukaryota; kingdom Metazoa; phylum Arthropoda; class Insecta; order Diptera; family Syrphidae; genus Xylota; species Xylota sylvarum. Next base: position 60,978,716 of record LR999958.1, on the reverse strand, counting down.
GGTATAATACCGTAAAGTTGTTTTCCATTGGTATAACCCAAGAATTGATTCTTTTTGGATTTCAATGGAAGATGCGAAAATCGTCTGCTAATTTGTACGTGTGTTATTATTTTATCAAATATTTTTCATATTTATTGTTTCTGCCAACTACTCAGAACTGAGAAAATGTATTTATATCAGGCTAATGTTGGCGAATTTAGCCTTGATGCGGATTGGTATAAGGCGTTTACTGACGTGCCTAAGGTTCAATCCGCACCCAAATAAACGCAATCTCCTCTCGCAATCACCGTAGTATACTTCCATACTTTTTTTGCATAGCCCATTCCACCGCACTACCTAAATCCGTCATTTTCGGAGGTGTGTGTTTGTTTCGGAAGTAAAGTGTTTTTCCGAGGTAGAGAAGTTACTCCGACGCATAACCCTGGAGGACCAGTTCCCTTTCGTACCCCCAGAACGAGGGACCCGATCTTCCGGAGTCAGTAACCCACTTCGGGGATATGAGCGCTGCCGTTGGCTATCCGCCACCATTTCTTTTCCTGCCTGAGTACTGGAGATCCCTGTATGCCTGGGTTTCAAGTATGTCGAAGCAGCTCATATAGAGATAACACTAATAGTGCGGCCTGGCTGGAACTGTAGACGCCACCATTGATTCCATCTAGGGAATTGATCCGCTGCCGCCTGAAACGAGAGGAAGTGCCTATGCACTGAAGTTGCTCACGCGTTGCATATTGATGTAGTGTTCCATTGAATGCAAGCAATAACTTAATATCTTGGCAACTTCTTTCGTGGTCAATCTTGCTCCGATATACGAGGGAACGATCCCAGAGATGAAAAGGGGATGCTTGATCTGGGTAGAAGATCTGCTGTTGCCAATCACTTTCCTTGGATGTGATGACGAAGAAGAAAGTCTCGAGCACTTTCCCTGCGAATATTCTGCAACAGGGTGTCTAAGATACAAATACCTGTGAACACACATCATAGGCAGACTGAGCGGGAAGGCAGTAATATTACTTAATTAACGCCTCTAAACATCTTGCAATTTGATAGTAAACTCTACTACCCTACTACATGCAGACTCGCCTCTGGGGCCACCTAGGGGTTTCTTCAGACGTCCAAGACGACTAACGCTCAAAACAAGAGCTTATGCTTGCTCATATACGTCTTCGTATTGCATTCGTCGAAAGGCACCGCTTTTACCTGCTGAAAATACGCAGGTACAATACCTACAGACTTCGAAATTCTATAATTGAAGGACCACTTTGCCGTACAAGAAGAGGATATTATTTACAAGCACAGTACATGAGTACGTGGATGAGCATTGGACTTGTGGCAGTTAGTTTCGTTGGTTAGTAGGAGAACAAGAGTGCATGGCTTGCAGCAGACACTTTTCAACCGGTCGATGAACGTACTGCACACAGCGCTCGCGTTATAGCGACATTAGTCGTAGAAAGACCCGAACTCGTATTCCAGTATCGCTTGAAGAAAAAGGAATGCAACAGTCAGGTGACTTCAACGTCCTTTGGAGTACCTACGACAGGGTTGTATACTCTCATTACTACTGTTCTTAAAAGTAATGAACAATGTAATTTGAGCAGCCCCAAGCGATGGAATCACGGAATAAACATCTTATATGGTCAAACGTACATATGTATGTATGTCCACCGTCTAAATGCATATGTATATACGTTTGTACATATGACTCACAATTTGGAAGTTGAATCAAGCAAGGTGGGGCTCAAGATTAAAAACGGGGAAAACAGAAGCCCTTAGCATGTCCCACTCCAACGTTCAACTCAACTTTGCCGGACAGCAGCTCGAGAAAGTGCTAAACTTCCTACATTTAGAAAGCATAGTCTCGGCCCACAATACCATTCAACTAAACGTGGGCAGCAGAATCTGGTAAAGCTAAAACTGCATTCGGAATCAAATATTTGGAAAAGCGATGTTTTCATCTCGATACCTAGGCATACTTTTTGAAAATGAGCTAAAAAGTACTGTCCATTCTCGGTGCAACCCTCACTGAACCGTCCATTTCCTTCCTGAATACTGTCATCGACCGCCTGTCATATTGCTTTTTGGGGTGTTTAGGCATAGTGTCATTTTCATTTTCATTTTGGCGAAAGGGGCGAGAGTCTCCTTCTTTCGTTTTTCTTTTATTTAATTAGCTCAAAAGAAGAGAAAGTAAATACAATTAATGCTAAAGCCGTCATTTTTGGAGGTTTGTATTTGTTTCGGAAGCAAAGTGTTTTTCCGAGGTAGGGAAGTTACTCCGACGCATAACCCCCAACATCTGGAGGACCAGTTCCCTTTCGTACCCCCAGAACGAGGGACCCGATCTTCCGGAGTCAGTAACCCACTTCGGGGATATGAGCGCTGCCGTTGGCCATCCGCCACCATTTTTTTTCCTGGCTGAGTACTGGAGATAAAGTATGTCGAAGCAGCTCATATAGAGATAACACTAATAGTTCGGCCTAGCTGGAACTGTAGACGCCACCATTGATTCCATCAAGGGAATTGATCCGCTGCTAGATTTAAGTCGTCTGGATTTGCTTCGCCATTTCTTAGAACGCTTATCGCCGTAAAACAATCGACTGATTTTAAAATCAGCGAAAAATCGAAATCGCCAACGAAGATCTGATTTCAGGAACTGTCGCGGCAATTTGGGACGATTGCCTTTACCTTATTTTATAGCAAAAAATATCATTTCTATAATATTAGATACTTTTATTTCAAGTAATTTTCTTCCGCATACAAATACATAATTCTTGTTTCATTCTTCGTTAGGTATTACTCCTGAAATTGAAACAAAAACTTATTTAACTCGATCGTTATTTTTGTGTGCTATTTTTACCTTGCAACAAATTAATCTTTTCATTTATTTGATTTGGATTAACTTTCAACTTCTCCAATGATTCACGTACACCATCCAATAATTGGTTGAAAAGCTCTTCGTCGATATTATTAATTTCCAGTGCTAGTTTGTAAACGTCTGTGTCACTTTTAAACTCATTAGCTTTCAAAGCCTCTGCTATATTTGCGGCAGCCAACACTTTTATCTTTCTTTTTAATGCAGCAATTATTCTTTTGGCGGGTTCATAAACAAGATCTTTTTGGTCGGTAATATCTGTTATATGTATTCTCATTAATTTTATTAAATTGATCCTATTTGTTATATTGCATTTGGTTTCTAACATTTTCATTATGCAAATATTGTATTATAAACTTGGGACAAAATTGAATGTTTAAGACTGAGTAATCAACAGTATATATACATACATATTCAGCTTATTTCTGTTTATTGATAACGGCGTGAACTGACAGGGTAAATGGATGTATTCAATGAAGGATTGATGTTTTAATGGTATAATACCGTAATGTTGTTTTCCATTGGTATAACTCAAGAATTGACTCTTTTTGGATTTCAATGGAAGATGCGAAAATTGTTTTGCTAATTTGTACGTGTGTTATTATTTTATCAAATGTTCTTCATATTTATTGTTTCTGCCAAGTACTCAGAACTGAGAAAATGTATTTATATCAGGCTAATGTTGGCGAATTTAGCCTTGATGCGGATTGGTATAAGGCGTTTACTGACGTGCCTAAGGTTCAATCCGCACCCAAATAAACGCAATTTCCTCTCGCAATCACCGTAGTATACTTCCATACTTTTTTTGCATAGCCCATTCCACCGCACTACCTAAATCCGTCATTTTCGGAGGTGTGTGTTTGTTTCGGAAGTAAAGTGTTTTTCCGAGGTAGAGAAGTTACTCCGACGCATAACCCCCAACATCTGGAGGACCAGTTCCCTTTCGTACCCCCAGAACGAGGGACCCGATCTTCCGGAGTCAGTAACATCCTCCACTATTTCTTTTCCTGCCTGAGTACTGGAGAACCCTGTATGCCTGGGTTTCAAGTATGTCGAAGCAGCTCATATAGAGATAACACTAATAGTTCCGCCTGGCTGGAACTGTAGATGCCATCATTGATTCCATCAAGGGAATTGATCAGCTGCCGCCTGAAACAAGAGGAAGTGCCTATGCACTGAAGTTGCTCTCGTGTTCCATATTGATGTAGTGTTCCATTGAATGCAAGCAATAACTTAATATCTTGGCAACTTCTTTTCCGGTAATCCTGATCGGGGTATCTTGCATCGATATACGAGGGAACGATCCCAGAGATGAAAAGGGGATGGTTGATCTGGGTAGATGACCTGCTGATGCCAATCACTTTCCTTGGATGTGATGGGGAAGAAGAAAGTTTCGAGCACATTTCAAATACAAATACCTGTGAACACGCATCATAGGCGGACTTAACCGAAAATCAGTAATATTACTTAATTAACGCCTCCAAACATCTTGCAATTTGATAGTAAACCCTACTACCCTACTACATGCAGTCTCGCCTCTGGGGCCACCTAGGGGTTTCTTCAGACGTCCAAGACGACTAACGTTCGAAACAAGAGCTTATGCTTGCTCATATACGTCTTCGTACTGCATTCGCATTTGCCTGAAGAAAAAAGAAGTGCAACAGTCAGGTGACTTCAACGTCCTTTGGAGTACCTACGACAGGGTTGTATACTCTCATTACTACTGTTCTTAAAAGTAATGAACAATGTAATTTGAGCAGCCCCAAGCGATGGAAACACGGAATAAACATCTTGATTAGACATTGGACATACATATGTACGTATGTACATATGACTCACAATTTGGAAGTTGAATCAAGCAAGGTGGGGCTCAAGATTAAAAACGGGGAAAACAGAAGCGCTTAGCATGTCAATCTCCAACGTTCAACCGGACAGCAGCTCGAGAAAGTGCTAAACTTCCTACATTTAGAAAGCATAGTCTCGGCCCACAATATCATTCAACTAAACGTGGGCAGCAGAGTCTGGTAAAGCTAAAACTGCATTCGGAATCAAATATTTGGAAAAGCGATGTTTTCATCTCGATACCTAGGCATACTTTTTGAAAATGAGCTAAAAAGTACTGTCCATTCTCGGTGCAACCCTCACTGAACTCAACCAATATGTGCGCTCAGTTAAATGTGACATTTGTCCGATATCACTGTCCATTTCCTTCCTGAATACTGTCATCGACCGCCTGTCATATTGCTTTTTGGGGTGTTTAGGCATAGTGTCATTTTCATTTTCATTTTGGCGAAAGGGGCGAGAGTCTCCTTCTTTCGTTTTTCTTTTATTTAATTAGCTCAAAAGAAGAAAAAGTAAATTACAATTAATGCTAAAGCCAACGTAAATTTGATAATCCACACGCATAAAACGCCCAAAAAACAGTACAAATTGTTTCACTAGAACTCGCAGCCCGTACAGCAAAAAATAAAAAAAAAGGTAAATCCAAAACAGTGGTACTAAAGGCGAGGTCTTCTACGCTGCTGCCTGCCTGCGCTTCCATCAAAAAGGGAGGAAAATTATTGCTTTGTTTGGGACCGAGTGGCTGCAGGCGTTGTCATTTCCTTGCATTCGGCTATTGCTTCCATGGTTTTGTTAAATTTATTTCGTAATATTTGCAATCCACCGCTGCTTTCAACGAGCAGAGGTCCTTTTGTTTGGTTTTTCATTGCATCATGAAATGGGAGCGCCGCTCTACGATGCAAATGACTTAATTGACTATTTATATCCATAACGTCAACACCCCCAACAATATAAATTCCATCGAAATAAATCGCAAAGAATTCTATTAAAATGTAATCTATACATTTGCTTCTGTTTTTTTTTTTCGTTTTCTTTTTTTATTAATTAATTGTGCGGTGCGAGTTTTGCCGGCGCGGTTGTAGGCGGCCAAGATTTCTCTCTACTGTTAAGTTAAACAATTTTTTTTTGCATTTACTTTGCGTTCTAGATGTCAACAGGAAGACCAATTAAGTGCGTTGTCGTCGGAGACGGTACTGTCGGGAAGACATGCATGTTAATATCGTACACAACGGATAGTTTTCCAGGGGAATACGTGCCTACAGTGTAAGTTGGCTATAAATTGACTGTCTATCGTGTTGAAAAGTTGATGGTTTCTTTTTTATTTGGATATAGATTTGATAATTATTCAGCACCAATGCAGGTGGACACGATTCAGGTTTCGCTTGGTCTGTGGGATACTGCGGGTCAGGAGGATTACGATCGGCTGAGGCCTCTATCATATCCACAGACAGATGTGTTTCTAATATGCTTTAGTGTGGCCAGCCCGTCATCATTTGAAAATGTCACATCGAAATGGTATCCGGAAATAAAACATCACTGCCCCGATGCGCCGATCATTTTAGTTGGTGAGTTTCTTTAATTTCGTATTCCTTTTTAATTGTCTTAATTGAAAGCCTAGTAAACAATGTCTAATTGGAGTACATCTGTGTCGTTATTTAGTTTAGAATTGCTGTGCGTCTTCACAAACTATACCGTCTGTCTTAGTTACCTAGGTGGCGCTACAGTTTGAGTTGAACCTGGGCTACAACAAACATGCCTCTTAAGATAGATCGGTCCGTATGCCATCTGCTTAAGGTTGTGGACTTTTAGTTGATTGGGGTCCCCTTCTAATTGTGTGGACGATGAAGGTCTAGTGTAGAATCTTCTTATTTGCTCAGGTTAAACCTTACTATTCAGTTGGAATTGCAGGCAAAGAAATAGCGATTGACAAGCGTTATTCTGCGTTTGATTCCTGCTGAGGTGTTATTTTTAGAGCTGGTAGCAGAGCCAAGGTAGTTAGGTTTAGGTTACAGTGGTTGTATGTAGAGATCCTAAAGTACCTAATGGTACTAAATTTTGCTTTTCAGAGAAAACACCATAATCGACCCCGCTTTTGGTCGTGGAATTATATAAAAGTAGAAGTGAACTGAAATACTAAAAAAGTGGGATTATCCCATGCAAATTTCAATCTCAGTTTCGGTGTAGTAGGGGTGTAGTCGATGTTTTTATGGTAAAGTTTAGTTCATCGAGGATCAATGAGTGGTCAACGTAATAGGTGACTCAATGCGAGAAGACTTTTAAGCGGATGGCCATATGCTACGAGTTAAGAATCCAACCTGTAAGGAAGTGATTGATAAACAATCGGAGCGAACTATGGTATATTCCTTAATGCTTAGATGTCTTTTAATGATGCGCATAAGCGAATCTATGGATGTATCGACTTATCGACTGATTTGTTTTGACAACACGAATGATTGTGAGGAGTTATGCTCTGGGTCTGGGTCTGGGACGGACCCTAATTTCTTACTTAATTGGCGCTGCCTTCCGGAAAGGACCTGGGGCTCGGCCTCAATCTAATAGCCTTTCCAGCTAGCTCTATCGTTAGCCAGATACCTCTAGTTATGCAGACTAATTAGGTTAAGGTCACTTTCCATCTGAGGGCGCCAACTTAAGCGAGGTCTTGCTCTACTGCGTCGACCCTCCGGGGTGGAATCGGAGTCACTGTCTTTGAACTCTTCTGACTAGATCGATGTCGCTATATATACATTGTCGCTATCGTACAGTTTGTAGTTGTATTTTCTTCTCCACTCAGACCGAAAATCATACGAAGTATTTTTTTCTTCAAAAGTAAGTGACGTTGAGCAGACTTCTTCCACTATTGTTTGGACAGTTTCTAAGGATCAGGAGAAAAAGCTGAGGTTATATTCATTAGGTTACTATTTTGCACATGAGTTGGTGCATGCACGCTCCTCACCAAGTCATCCACCCCTGGTATTAATAGCTCAACAGCCAGCCCATCACCTCCAGCAACTTATACTTTCAGTCGATGTTCGTTTCTCAAAGCGTTCGCACATCCATCGTACATCGCAATGTATTCAATCTGACTGATGGGTTGACTGATCAGGAGAGGGAGGCTCTATGATTTCTTGTGAAGATTCAGATATTATAGCTGCTATATTAAGACTTTCATAACAATTTTAACATCATAGCTGGGGCACTTGTATTTTTTATTTTCTGTGAAGCGTGACCGCAAATCAGGTTAATGCTGGTGAATTTCGAATTGATGCGAGTTGTTATTAGGCGTTCGTTCATAGAAGCTTCAAGACTTCTTGTCTAAGTCCATCTCCAATAACAAATCAGCATTCAAATAGAGTAGCGTCTATTTCTGTGTCGTTGTCGGTAGCCATCGCTGTAGTAAATTTTGCAAGAGGATGGATCACTTTTTGCCTGACTAGTTCCATTGTACATGTCTGACACTGCCAAGTCCCGGTCGCTCGCAATGGAAGTAAAAGGATCGTTTTCATTGCTGCAACTGCGACAATGCGCGTTAAATAGTATACCTAGCCTGATACGTATTTTCCAATAGGCTAGTAGTCTGTACTAATCACCATAATTCTTGGAATATTTCCAAGAGTTCTGTTTTGCAGATCTACTGTTCTGGACCAATTGTAGTTGGCCATATCTTGCCTTGATATAATACTTCCGCAAGCAATCTGTCAAGGTGTGAACACCCCTTCACCAGCCGGCACATTTCCCTCTATGTTATTGTGCCCTCTCAGACAGAGGAGACCGATCTAGAACCGATGTGAACCAAATGAAGTGAGTTCCTCTTTGCAATGAGGATGGTGATGTTCGGAATGGGTGCAGTTTTATATTGCAGTACTTCTACCTAAAAGATACCAGAGACACCAGACGAATGTGGAAGTAATGATGATTTTAGTATCCGTATTGTTTTAGCAAAATTTCCACAACTACACCTTGCAGTCCTTTTTTTTTTATATTCCTTTATCACTTCACCAATAGAACATTCAGACCTTTGGTTGGACATGATCGCATAGTACGTGTAGTGCTATATTTGGCTGTTGTAAACTTTTTTCAACTTTGTTCATAGTAAAAAATATGACGTCCTACTGCGATTTACATCTGCATATAAGGGCATCGGCGGTCTAAGTTCCTATTTCTTGTCGAAAGTTTTACTGTAGACGTAAAGGCTACACAAGTTGTTTTTTCTTTAACTCGCTGCTCTCTATTTAACTTCCATTTAAGTTTCGAAGCGAGTACTTAACAAGAGGATATGTTAGAGTACTTAGCGCCGGAGGATATAAACTGTATAGATTTTTGGTCGTGGTGGCGTGATGGACAGTATTTTATTTTCGTGATAAAAAGGCAACAGTTCAGTTTTCAAAACTAGTGCTCTATGTGGCTATCTTATCCGAAGCACCCACCGTGATCTCACTGTTCACTGATTTGTTTTGTACAGTGAATTGTTTTTTGCACTCTTTCGCGCTACTTTGTGGAGCTCCATCTCGTCAATCGTCAATTAGTGTAAGCATCCTGATATTTGGCTAAATAGAGTGTTGTGTTTCCAACATCTTTCGTATATGAGTGTCTAAGATACGTCCCAACGCTTTGAGTAAGAAAGAAGATAAGCTAAAGGGTCTGAATTCATTTGCGGTTTGATGTCCACGCTTTCTAACTTTCGGAATAAAATCAAGAGATCGTGTTTTAGTAATAAACAGCTTCTCAAAATCGATACAAGTCACAATTTAGCGCAATAATTTTTGGATCTTGTAAAGTGTGTTTTTCTTACAAGCTCCAAGGATCCTCCAGATAAATTTGTCCAAGTCCCATACGGTTTTTTAATAAACAACGGGCTGGAATTTTTCTTGGACAGAATCCTGCTTAACCTAGTTAAGTCCTTGATGGTTTCAATGAATTGACAGTAGGTCATTCAGCCTGTGCCTTGACCTTGCGATTGAATTACTCTTAATTCTAAGACAGTCCTTATAAGACTAGCAAAACGTAGGACTGTAATCTTCCTAAGATTGAATGAATCTATATTCCATCCAGATCGACTACTTGGCGATCAGGCAACAGTTTAGAAATTGTCTATTCGAATCGAATATCGGAATGGTACGGGTTCACCATTTTATAGTAGTCGTACTGCATCCGTTCAAAGCAACTAGACCAATGTGCTTTGAATTGCCAGGTATAGTATCGATAAGCTTGAGGATTCCTTAGTACCCCAACATTTTATGGGCCACCTCACCAAAGGAGCCGTTACAATCAGCAGCTTAGTGCCAGCGAATCTACAGGAGGATTGTAATGCTGTGAAAAACATTTTTGTGACTAGAGCTGAACGTTTTATTGGTACAAGAAAGATGATTGATAGTACATTGTACATATATGTAAATCGAAGAGCGTATCAAAAACGAATTCATATTAACGTTCTTGAGGGATAAGCAGAAGAAGGAGCTAGTGTGTGCAATAGTAAGACAGAATCACAAAGGATATGATTGGTAGTCAAAATTCCACGCAATATCCGGTGAAGAGTGTGTTTGGTATGCTTCTAACTTAATGGTTTAGAGTCCAACGGTACTCCATCCACTCATTACTCAAGTATGGGAAACAGGATTCTTTCCGTATAAGTTGAAGAAGGAAATGATCTTCAAACTCCCAAAGAAATGTATCCTAGAGGACTTTGAGGTACGCAGCGGAGTGCCACAAGGCTGTGTCTTATTACATTTGCTATTTTTGTAAAGCACCTACAATATGCAGACGATATTTGGTTGCTTCTGCATATAATTATGGATTTGTACCATATATACTATCCAAAGTCTGATAGACCAGTGTTATAAGCTTATAAAACAACTACACTGTTTCAGCTACACTGTTCTTCTTCTGATTGGTCCATATCAGCGGGGTTTTAAGCCAGAAAAGTCGTACCATCAACCAAGTTTTCACACTAGGAAAAAACCCAGGAATTTCAAATCGATACTCACCACGTTTTTATCAGTTTTAAGGCCGCCTGTGACAGCATCTATAGAGAAAAGCTGTATTGAGCTATGTCTGGTTCTGGCATCCCTGCCAAAGTCGTCCGGTTGTGCTGGATGACGATGGAGAACGCACTCTGTTCCATCAAGGACGGGAAAGACCTCACCCAGACTTTTGATGTAAAAAAGGATTCAGACAAGGCGACGCGCTGTCATGCGATTTCTTTAACATCGTTCTGGAAAGAATTGTGCAGAACTCACACGCCACCATCAGACGCACAATCTTTCAAAAGTCCTTACAACTGCTAGCATATGCCGATGATATTGACATAATCGGAAGAACAAAGCGTGATATCAGTAGTGCTTTTGTGAGCATTGAGACGGAAGAGGCTAAGATGGGTTTAATGGTTAATGAGGGCAAAACAAAGTATATGCTGTCAACAAAAAAGGACACACGACACTGACGCCTCGAACAGAACGTCACCCTCGACAGATATAACTTTAAGGTAGTTAAGGACTTTATTTACCTAGGATCCGCTATAAATTCAGACAATGACACCAGCGCTGAGATCAAACGAAGATTAACTCTTGCCAATCGCTGCTTCTTTGGGCTAATAGAGAAATTGTGTAGCAAAGCCCTCTCTCGAACAACTAAAGTATAACTATATAAGACCTTGATCACCCCAGTCCTGCTCTACGGCGCAGAAGCATGGACTATGTCAAGAATGGATGAGGCCTCTCTCAGTTGTTATGATAGAAAAATATTTCGGGTGATTTTTGGTCCCGTCTGCATAGACGGAGAGTGAAGAAGAAGATACAATCATGAGTTGTACGAGCTATATAGCGACATCGACTTAGTCAGAAGAGTTCGAATACAACGACTAAGATGGTTGGGTCATGTAGAGCGGATGGACCTGGATAGTCTTTGAATTTACTCAAGAGGGACGACGCAGTAGAGGAAGATCTCGCCTAAGGTGGCGCGCTCAAGTAGAAAGGGACCTCAACCAACTTGGTGTACGAAAATGGAGCCAGTTAGCTAAAGATCGAGTTGGCTGGAGAAGCTTGTTTGTTGAGGACTAGGTCTACCCCGCCTGTATAGTCAGTGTAGTTTAGGCCGCGAAGACAATTCCTTTGCAAAATATGCCATACAAAGGAATCCACTAACCCAAGCTGGGAGAAGAGTGGGGCTCTAGTCTCTGGGAATGAGCTGAAAAGAGTTAAAAAGAGTTGAAACACGTTGCAGCGCAATCCCCGTCCAGGATCGTGCGAAGGCGTTATTTATGCCCTATGTCCCACGATGTGTTCAGATGTCTAATTTTGGTGTTCAGATCTTCGATTGATTGGATTTTCAAGTCAGGAAGACAATCTCTGCTTTCAAACATTTATATTCAATGTTTGACGGCGTGAGTACCACGACTGTCTACTGTGGGCTGTTGCTACATATGTATGTACATACATACGTATATGATACATAACACTCACGCTACGTTTTATTATATAAAAAGTCTGAGTCTGAAATATATTTTACTTGCAGGTACAAAAATTGACTTGCGGGACGATAGAGAAACGCTTAGCGGTTTGGCTGACCAAGGACTATCGCCATTAAAAAGGGAACAAGGCCAAAAATTAGCTAACAAAATCAGGGCTGTGAAATATATGGAATGTTCGGCATTAACTCAACGAGGACTGAAACAGGTAAGCATTTTTATAATTCCCACTTAAAAAGGCTAAAACTTATTAAAAACGTTCGTTCTAGGTCTTCGAAGAGGCAGTACGAGCAGTTCTTAGACCCGAACCTCAAAAGCGACGTCAGCGGAAGTGTATAGTTATGTAAATAAAAAACAAATTGATTTATGATAAACAAAGTTACAAAGCAAATCTATGAAACATCATATAAACAAATCAAAATGACACACACAATCTGAACTCACATTTACACACAATTACGACAGATTATTCATATACATACATTTTTTTATGATTATCCTTTTTTATAATTTGTTATATTTTTAAGTTAATACTCGAATTAGGTATTAAACAATTTTTTTTTCAGCGAAAAACAAAGAACAAATTATATAGCAAACACGAATACTAATCTTAAATAAGTTTTGCACATCACAAACGATTATATTCACAAAAAAAAAGTAAAACAAAACTTCCGTCACAAAGACTGAGTTGTGCAGCCATAGCAGCAAACGTTTTTTTTTTTTTTTTTAAACATTAAATAATTTATAAATAATTTAAAAAAAAAATGTTTCAAAGAAAAGAAATACTCTTATGTATTGCCTTACACACATCTGAACAGAACCGAATAGTATCCCTTAAGCAATCCTCTCGATAAAGTTTCTTATTATTCTTTTTTTTAAAGCAAAAACTTAATTCTTTCCTTTTTAAAATTCATGTAAAAAAAAAATATTAAGTTTTGAGAAACAAGCAAACAAGTTTAAGTACCAAAGTTGAATAGAATGTGAAACGAGCTGAAATCAGATTTAAACAACGGCGAGACGAAGTTACCGCGTTGAAATTAGATTATCTAGTCAATTGAATTGAAGAAAAAAGTGAGAATAAAAAAATGAAAATGAAAGTGAAGAAGAAAAATAGTTACCTAAAGAAGACAGATTGTAAAAAAAGAACAAAAACACTATGGATGGAGATTTTTTTTTCTTTAAGAAAGTCTCTCATGCCAACAGACGGTTAAAGCAGCTTAATTAATATTATGTATTATGATTATTAATATTTCTTGTCACTACAGCTTTTGAGTTATTATAATTAATTAACTATCATTGAATCATGTCTACAATGGAATCTGACAATAGTAGGGGGTGGGTTTTTTTTTTTTTTTAAATTCGTTAATCGACCATAAATGTTCAATAGACTGATACTGTACTGGTGGACTTTAAAACTTCCTTGCAACCTGTTACCTGATTAAGTCTGCCTTTGAGAGCGGGCGTAACTCTGCGCCTCTGAACCTTTGGAATTGCAGGTTATTTCATTTATCCTCTTCCAATTTTTAATTTTCCTAAAAAATTCTTTTAAATCTCCTGCTTCATATTTAAATCTGTGCTGTGCCCGAATTTATGGCAGTATCGAGAATCACTGATCCATCATGATCATGACTCACATTTAGTTCCAAGCATCAGTCCGTCTTATAAGTCTTATTCCACATGTAGATGTCAGCGCGTCAATATCTTCCTACCAAAAATATTAGGTTATCCTTTCCTTTCCGCATTTAAAAGGCACCAAACCCAGCGACAGCAGCTCGAGAAATTGACCAGACATTGAGGTCACAATGAGGTGCTGTATAATTAAATTGAGCGAGGAAGAATGAAGGTCGTGGAAGACCGATGGTCAGGATGATACCCAATTACAGGGGGAAGTTGTACGTGATTCATCGTACGCAGGAAATTTTACAGTATCCATCATATTGGGCAGATGGGTAGTATTTAAAAAATTGTCAGATAGATACTCCACGAGTTCTATAAGGCAATGCCGGGTAGATGCCTGTGAAACTCTAAGACGGCATGTAAAACCACCACTTCACCCGAGAAATGTTATAGTAACGTACGGTAGACCTGTGAAGGTGTTATTGATTACTCTTTGGTGTAACCCGGTGAAACCATCATAACAAAAGTCATTGCATAGAAATTGTATGTAAAATTAAGCCAATTTCCGCCGGAACTGGGGAATAGACGTGGTCTCATTCTTCAGCATGGCACTGCATGACTGAATACATACATATGTATGTATATACATATGTTCGTCACAACGATCCGTTGGAAAACTTAGGCTGCTTTCCTAAATGTAACCAAAGTGCGCATTGTGACTGCACCTTGCATCGGTGATGCAAAGACACAATGCTTCCACGGTGCAATGCGCATTCTGTTGGGTTGTGAATCATGAGATTTCGGAATGTTACGCGATGTGAACAATTTTTGTTTTGTTAATCTGAAACAATTTGTGACACAATTAATTGAAATTCCTATAAATTAATCATTTGCTAAACAATTGTACTGCTGACAACCGGATATGCACGAAATATATTTAAAAGCTATATTATTTGCATCGTGCTAGTGGGCGCCGTGGCTCAAGTGGTTAGTGCGTTGGACTACGGAGCGAGGGGTTCCAGGTTCAATCCCCAAACAACACCTACAAATTTCTTTCACGGTCCCACCCTTGCGAGCGTCTGACAAACATCCGAGAGTAAAACTGTTATGAAAAAGCTTCTCAAGCACAAAAAACTGCTGTTCGGATCCGGCATTAAATAGTAGGCCCCTTCCATTCGTGTGAAGAATATAACACGCACAGCACGAGTGGTTGTGAGAAGCTAGGCCCTGGGTTCCATGGACCTGTCGCTCCAAAAATTTGTATGTTTTTATTTCACGATGCGCTGGTTGCTTTTGTTTGCGTAGTAATATGGGCTTATTCGTAAATGTAAAATTCCGCAAGATGTGCTAAGCAGAGAGTTCACAAATGCATGAATTAGCATCACTGTTAAGCATAGAATTCATAAATGTAGTTGAACTGTATTTTTTGGCAATTTTGAGAGCAATAATGCAGCTGTCAGTATCGTATTGCTTTGCAGTAGACTTAAAATTGCATTTGTGCAGGCTTTACATGCTTTGCATTGCGATTGCTTTGCAAAGCTTGCCTTTATGAATGGGCCCTATTCGTGCACAATGCTTTTCGGAACATAATGCATTGTGTCATCATTTTGAGTTAGTATTTAGGAATGGTTGCTGATTTACAAAGCAGTAAGTGGTGCATTTGGGAAAACACTTTTATTCTCCGTCATACACCATAGGTTAGGTTACGTAAATAGGTGTCCTTTTTGACAAAAAGAAAAATATGTCAACGGCTCACTTAGACTATCAATGAGTTCGTTGTACCCAATGATAGGACCCTTGAGAACCAAAATTTCAGTTATCGACGGCTGAACTAAATCACACAGATAAGTGTATGAATTTACGGAGTTTGTTCAGCTCAATGTTTCTGAGATCGTACAGTTCCACAAGGAAGAGGTCATCCACCATACTCACCTGACGTTTCGCCAATTATCGGAGTCTGGGCAATTCGCTGATAGACAGTCCTATCATGGTACAGTAAAAACTCTTTTATCCGGAATGCTCGGGACCGACAGTGTTCCGGATAATCGATTTTTCCGGATATTAGAGGTTAAGAGATTTCGAAAATAAAACAGTTTTTTATAAGTATTTATTTATATGATTCTCAATTTAATTCATATACATATATGTAAACACATTTCAGTGAACATTTTGCAAGTACATACAGGTGTTTTTTAAAAAGATATATATCTATCCAAGGTTTGTTGTCTTAGCACTTTCGGTTTTTCTTTTATAAGTTTGTCTTGCAATCTGTAAAGCTGCATCACTTCTTGTTGCGAAATAAAGTTTTTTTCCTCAACAAAATCAATAAGTTTTCCAATTGAGAGGATAGCCTCCGTTATCTTAACTCCATTAGATTCAGGCAAAACTTCGATGTCTTCGTCGCTTCCATTTTGATCAGTATTTTCTTGAGGATTCAGAACCATTTCCACGATTTCGGTGTCAGTTAAAGTGCCATATGCAGGAGCCTCTGAGTCACAGCCTATCCAAGCGCTTAAAGCTTCTGCATCAATTCCTTCAAATGTTGATGATAAGATTGTGCCATGTTTTTTTCAAAACCGAAGATGTAACACTGTTCCAAGCACGAGAAAGGCTCCAAATCTCATTTTTTATGTTGAACCTTTTGTAAAAATGTTCATAGCTTTGCTTCTCCTCATGGTTCAGAATGTGGCGCAGAATTTCTTTGCTGTAATGAGCCTTTAGACTTCTTATTACTCCCTGGTCCATCGGCTGAATAAGGGAAGTTCAGTTGGGAGGAAAATATTTGACCGACACGTGATTTCTCTCGCAAAGCTCTTCATCAGGATGTGCTGCACAAGTATCCAATAAAAGAATGATTTTGCAATCAACCGGAAGTCCTACTTTTGTGCAATGTCTTCTCGCTTCAGGAATGAAGTTGTTATCGTACCAATCCAAAAATATTGCTTGGGTAATCCATGCCCGTTTGCTGGCCTATATAAAACTAAACATTATTTAAAAAAATATTTTATGACTCAACCATGTTTAGGACTTACCTTGTACACCACAGGAAGTTCAGTTATATTTTTTAAAGCCCGCGGACGGACGCTTTTTCCTATCACAAGTAATTTGCACTTATGAGTGCCAGCTGCATTTGAGCACACAAGAGCCGTAATCCTATCTTTCGATTCCTTTGCGCCACTTAGAGGAGCCTCCGAGCTTAAAGCTAAAGTTTTCCTCGGCAAGACTTTCCAAAAGACCCCAGTTTCATCGGCGTTATAAACTTGGTCTTCTGTCAAATTCTCGGCTTGTAGAAATTGAGACAAATCATCCACGAATAGAACAGCAGCTTCATGGTCAGCTGATACACTTTCACCCGATGCTTGCAAGCCGTGGATTCCATGTCGGTTCTTAAATTTTTGAAGCCAACCCTGAGAATAATTGCACTCAGTTTCAATTTTCATATGCTCATGGGACCTTTTAGCTTTTTCTATCAGGATTGGCCCAGACAGTGGAATACCTTCTCTACGCCGTTGTCGAAACCATTCATAAAGTGCCTCGTCTAATTTGAGATTCTCAGCTTTTCGCATAGTCTTACGACTTCGATTCGTCTTTGTGGAATAAGTATCCGCGTAAAACTTTTTAATGGCATCCTTATTTCTTTTTATGTCGTAAACTGTTGACTCTCCTGTCCCATATTTGCTACAAATTAATCGGACACTTGTGCCTTTCTCCAAATCGTTTATAATTTCAGCATTTTCTTTAATTTGAAGAACTTTACGTGCTCGTTTTGTCGACATAGCGATACAAATGCTTACTGCAACGTACAATCAAACACTACGAGTGCTCACGAGATGTGCTATTTGGTGAAGGAAAAAAAACTTAAACATTTAGCCTAGACGACAAACGGCAAACTTATTTTTCAGACTAAAACGCAGATGGCAAATTTGTTTTCGTTTTCAGGCACGCATTCTTGTCCAAATCGCAACATGTTTGAACATTTACATTCGTGTGTAAAATCATCAGTACACAGCATTGCGAATATTAGAGGTTTCTCCGGATATTAGAGTGTAAATTTCACAAATATTTTCTTGGAAAAATTCCGGATATTAGAGGTTGCCGGTTATTGGAGTTCCGGTTAAAAGAGTTTTTACTGTATCCATTTCGAAAAGTTACAATCGTAAGAAAATTCCGAAAAAATTCCGGAAAATTTCTCTGCCACAAATATCTGCCGGAGAACTTCGGAGAAAAAATCATAACAACTGACAGAACAAATGCAATACCGTTGTACGACGTTCTACACAACCCCTTTCGGAAAATGTCTCTGATAAAATGTCGGAACACATTCCATGATATGAACTTTCGTTCCGATCGGATACCATGATAGGGCTGAGAAGCTGGTTAATGAAATTTCGGGCTTTTACTGTGATAGTGTTGATTCCTGATCTTGTTGCTTCGGCAAAGCAAGCTTGCATTTTCCTAGATACCTTTTGGAACTGAATAAAAGTAGTGTCTAGAACTTGGATCGAACTTTGTTCTACGGTTAAGCTCTTAACGCGGTCCTTTACATTTGTCACGATCTCTACAATTACATCAAAGGTTTTACAAGGTTTTACCAGTTCCTACTGCATCCATCAGTACTACTTCTAGAACATGCACATTCCTAGTCGATTCAGTTCGATCGACTGCCACAGAAGTAGTCGGCTTCATCTTCGATTGCTGCTTTCTGAGAGAATCCTCTACGTCCTTTGTCACTATTTGTAGTAGTACGGCCTATCATCATATTCGATGGGATGAATTGCTAAGGCCTATTTTGCCTAGTTTCTTCAACAGGAATTCATCGCAGAGAAATTGTTTGTGTTGCAGTCGGAGTTTTCTTACCTTTCGAAACTTTTTCGGCACATTTTTCTACTAGATCTTCTCTAATGGTCATGCCAATTTAATACATAATCTTAGGCTATGCGAACGGAAAAGAGCCGGCAATACTCGTATCTTGCTGAACAGTTTCCGCTTACGAAATAGTTGTAAGGTTCAGTACGTGGTTTCTAAACCGCTCTTTGCTAGTTCGTAAAATGGTAGTAGCGGGGGACTTTGTTAACCCGGCGAGAGTGTGGCAGGGTATGACATACCCACAATGTTATTTACATAACTGTATCTTTTCATTTGCAACTAATTATTATACACCGTTTATAATAAAATACCATTTATTAAATGTTAATGTTTATTATAACAATATTTACATGTAATTTTGTATGTTGGTACGTCATACCCAGCCACATACTCAATCTTACATGTTGTCACCTCACTCTCGCCGGGTTAATCTGACTGTTGACTTGAAAAAACGTTTATAGTGGAAACACATTGACACACTAACAGTAATTTTGACAGCCACAGCAAACATTTTAGAACCAATGCTTAATGAAACATAACACATTAGGCGTTTTTCTTTTTTAGTTGAGAACAGAGCTCTGAACAGAGCCTGAACATGTCGAGCGCGCTCTGAACGGAGCACGCTCTAAACGCTCTGATATATTTAAGAAACACGATTAAGCAGTACCTGTCATATGACTGCAAAATTAATCGACCATTCATGCTTTTTGTCTTCTTAAACACTAAAATAGCGTTTATACACAAATAAAGTTTTCATTTAATTATTAACTACTAATAATTAATTAAAAACAAAGCCTCGAACTCCATTTCAATTGTTTTCGATTTCGTTTTCTTATTGCTTTACCCCTTGTCAAACGTCAAATTCATTGTGCTCGGGTTTTGCTCAGGATGCTCAATCAATTCATGCTGAGCTGATAGAGCGCGCTCGGAGCGCGCTCTACACGAAAAAAGAAACACGAATCGAGTGCTCTAAGCGCTCTGAACTAAAAAAGAAACACAAACATTTTTTTTGACAACTCAGGCTCTGCTCTGAACTAAAAAAGAAAAACGACTATTGATCACAGAAACTTTAACGTTAAGCCTAATCTTAAATTGGCTATTGCTGTCCAAATACAGCAAATGTTAATGAATACTAAAACAAAGTCAGAAAGGCGACTAAGCCCTGAAGTACTCCAGCGGGTCCAAGTTTCAACTTAGAATGACCTAGGGGGTAGAAGAACAACTCATCAGTACGAGGGGATCCCTTCTGGACCTGAATGTTTGTAACAGTACTGAACGCGTTCGGAGAAATATTTGCCCTCAAGTGGAGATGTACCTAGCTGGTAAATTGAAATCTGCAGCAAACATTGATGATAAGAGATTAGCTTCCTTGGGATGGTCGATGAGGTCGACCTTTTAATTCTTCTAATGAAAGATGAGAAAGACTTACTACCTCTGGGGCTCTTATAGAAGTGTCTCTGGATGACTTCAGATATCGCTCTAAATCATTCCAATAAGTACTACATACCATGGTTACTAACTCACTTCATTCGAAAATCAAGTCAATGCAACAAGCCCCACTATCATTTCCGCTTAATTTTACATTGATGCAAGTATATTTTCTACCCTCCAACGTGCTGTCACTGTGTATCAGAAAATTTAGTGACTCCTTTAAAGGTTAATTTAAGTTTAACAACCAATGCTGGACCAATTTTTGCTTTTTTAGTAGTAGTTTTTCGATGTACCCAGTAAAAGCAACGCAAATCAAGTTTCAGTACATAAATCAGCTTAATTGGTCAGTCCTTACATTTTCAACTGGCCTCCTTAATTTATTGTCAGATTCCAAAGTAGTCAAATATATTTGCTACCTATTCTTACCTATTATTCTTGCAATCAAAAGCACAAACAATCAAATTTTCATAATTTTAGAAAAAAATAAAAACGTAGAAAGAAAGAAACATGACAAACGAGAAGAAGTAAAATAAAAGTAAAGTTTTTGTTGCATGCACGCAAGTTTCCTGTTTTGTTATTATAATTTCTCGTATAAAATGTTTTTTGTTTTATGTATGCGAATCTCGGTTTGCTGGCAACAAAAACCGATGCTTTGAGTTATTTTTGTTTCTTTTAAATCATTATCTATGTTTAAATATAAAAAATAAAAAAAAAATATATATTGCATATACTAACGAATCTCACATAAGATATTTTTGTATACAGAAACTCTGAAAATACTAATATATCATGTTTTCTTTTTTATATTCGTTTTACTATCATTATTAACGAGATTTTTTTAGGCAGAAAATAACAAAAAAAAAAAAACAAAAAAGATATTTAATTTAAGTTAAGATGAAAACAAGAGCATGTAGATTAGAGAAGAAGAACGAATGAACAAAAATCTTTATTATTGAGATGGCAACTAAAAACAAAAAAAAACACATATTGTTTTCCTTTTTATTAATATTACAATTGTATTTGAAAATTTAAACTTAACAAACAAAAAATGCATTTAAAACAAAAAGCAAACAAAAAAAAACTGAATTTAAGAAGAAGCATACTAAATTGCGTGTGTAAGAAAAATTTACTTTTTAAAAGTCTGTATAATTAAGAATAAAGTTAAAATATTAAAACTAAAAAAAAAAAACAAAAGCCTGGGATTTTTAATCTTAATTTTGACTCCTAAAATGTATATTTGTATGTTGATTTTATCCTACATGGTATTCCTTTCCTTATTGGTTTTTAAAAGAAAGAAATCAGTCAGTGGGAACTCTCAAATAAACTTAAGCTATGGTCATACATCACTTTTACATATACTCAGTGGAAAAAATTGAGTTGACAAGAAGTTGCAATGCAATGCAATGAATAGATAAATATGTGCAAAACAAATTGTTTAATTATCGCCACGAAACCCAGATAGATTATCATCTATGTATATTGGAATAACGCGTAGCCGAGAATATGGGAAGAAAAGCTTACTTAAATCTTTTCGTCCCTCGAGGAGCATAGAGCTTAAACAACGTACGGAGTAGATTGCTGATGACCACTAAGAACAACAGCAGTGACAATATACACGTACTCTACTTAGAACAAAATTTGTCGATACCTTACAATTATGTAGAACGTGACATACACTCGTATGTAGCTTTGATAATAGCTATGAAGTTTCTAGCATCTCAACTCACGCTATCGAATGCATTCTTGAAGTCGATAACTAGTAGATGAAGCGGAGACTTGTAATCGAAGCATTGCTCTATTAAGATTTCTAAGCTATTTATGTGGTCGATGCAGAAGTTTCCAGCGCGAAAGCCTGCTTGTTCGGCGTCGAGAGTTGAATCCAAATGTTCTTTAATCCGTTCTAATATGATTTTACTTTTTATCTTGGCTGCAATCGAGAGAACGCACATATGTATCTCTCCAGTTTCTAGAATGCATTAGATTACAATGCATTAGATTTTTTCGGAAGCTGCAGAAATTATTCATTGCTCTACATATGGGTATGAAATAGTTCGGCATGGATGTCATTAATACCCACAGATTTGATTCTTTTGAGGGACTTGATTGCTTATGTTACTTCAGTTGGAAATTAGTTACTTGGGAAGACCCATTAGAGTGTCAACCCATATCACCATCGAGTTGATTCTCATCCAAAATCAGATTAATATAAAAACTCTTCACTGGATGATGTATTAAGTTCCGACCACCAATGAACTCCTTAGAGAATTTATAGACAGCCTTACTGTAACTCCGGCTCGCTGCTACTTAGGCCCTTGAGGCAAGTGAGTCGATATACTTCCGTTTGTCACGTCTCACACTACGCGGGACTTCCTTCTTTTGCACGCGATATTGGGACTCTACCTCGGTTTGCTCTATTGCTGAGGCCGATGCAATCCGAGGCTTGATTGCTATACGCTTATCATACGTCTCCCCGTTGTCTGCCATGTGCGTTGACTTGTCTGCCTTTTACCGATATAAAATTTGCACAGCATTTTCTTTACTGCCTGGTCATTCCCACTCTCTTGTATTGTACTTTGCGACAATGACTCCAAAATGCTATTGTATAGGTTATAGGTTGTATAGGGTTATGAGTTCATCATAAAACACTAGGCACCACAGTGGGCCCATCGCGATCCCTTGGGAAATGTAAATGCCATTATAAAGGCTTAGCATTTCGAAAGGCAGGGTACGCATTATCAATGCGTTGGATAAGGAGTTAGTCAACGATGACGACTTTTGGGTATTGTACCCGAAAAAAATTGGTTTCTGGAATATCACCTCACTTTTCGACCCAAACAGTGTTCTGCCTAGCGAAATGTGATCTTGAGTTTACTCGGTTTTTTTCTACTCCAGAAAGCCTACGAGTGACTCAGCAGCACCATGATGAAAGGATTCTTTCACCCAGATTCCGGACTAGAGTAAGATAAAACACAACTTCTATAATAACATAAGTGCCGTCACTAACGCAGCACCGCACACAAACTTGGTCATTTTGCGATAAGAGTTCTAAGAGCTAGCTCTCAAGCTACGTACTCCATCAGTAAGAAGACTTCGAAACATCATTAGGATGCCCGGGTACAACATCGCCTTGCGCTACTAACCATTCAACAACAAATGATGTAAAATTTTTTTGTTCACCTTTTTTTTTTCATAGAGTTGGCTTGGATTGCCCGAGATAAAAATCGTCAACAACCTGATTGGCCTATAACAGTGTGGTGTCAGACCAAGAAAGTCCACAATCGCTCAAATTTGTACATTTCGGCAGATCCTTGAGAAAACTCAAAAAGTCCAAATCGATACCCACCATCTTTTCATCGATTTTAAGGACGCATATGACAGTATCTATAGAGACGAGCTATGTATAGAGAGCCATGTCTAGTTGTTGCATCCCTTCCAAACTCGTCAGATTGTGCAGAATGGCGATGGAGAATTCTCGCTGCTCCATCAAGGTCGGTAACGATCTGACCGAGACTTTTGATGTCAAAAAATGAAAGAATTCTGCGAAACTCACAAGCCAACACCGGAGGGACAAACTTTCTTTGGGCTGAGAAGGCAATTGAGTAGTAAGCCCCTATCCCGAACAACTAAGGAGACTCTATATAAGACCTTGATAATCTCAGTCCTCCTTTATGGCGCTGAAGCATAGATTTTATCGAAAGCGGATAAAGATATCCTCGGTCATTTTGAGAGAAAAATTCTTCGTAAAATATTCGGTCCCGTTTCCGTTGACGGGCCATAGAGGAGGAGTCGTTTAAGATGGCTAGGATATGTAGAGCGAATAGACACCAGCGCTCCGGCGCATAGAGTCTTCGAATCAAACCCGGAGGGACAACGCAGAACGCGCCTTAGGTGGCGCGCACAAGTATAAGAGGACTTCAAACGTCTTCTAACGAGGCAGTTAGCTAAGAACCGGGCTAACTGGAGAGGCTTGTTGGTTGAGGCCCACGTTTACCTCGAACTATAGCGCCACCTATGTAAGTAAGTAAGAAATTTAAACTAAAAGGCCTGTGTCTGGATGTTCCCGAAACAATATAAACGGCGTGTAGGCATCTGTTGATGAACATCCTTCGACACCGACCAGATGAGGGTCTTTGCAGCTAAATATCCAATGGACAGCAACCTTCGTCAAAAAACAAAATTTACATTTCTGGGGTACGGGAAACCCTTAAATAGGAGCCGGTGTTGTATCCACTTCGAGACCTGGTTTCGTGTGATATCTCGGCTGAAAAGATCATAGGGTCCTATTTGAAAACGCATATGGGTCACCTGTGTGGTGAGTCAGTGTGCGGTTTCAATAAGACAGTGCTACTGCCCATGCAAGGAAAGGTTTACGAGATTAATCCCTAGTCTCTTGCAGATCTTAAAAGGAATATCAAGTACCATAATTGGCCTTGAAACCACAAACTTTGAAAAAAGTGATGAAAAATTATATAAAAAAATTTGAGTTTTTCGAAAATTAAAATAAAGTACACCTAAAGGATATTATTATTATTTTAATTAACATTACAAAAAGTAGCAAAGATTAAGCTTCAACATTTTTCTAGTTTTGTTGAACTTCGTTGATCAAATAAAAAGTTATTCGAACTAAAGTCTAATTAATATTTCTGTGCTACCCTGTAAAAAGAAGTTCGGCAGAGTTGTGATATATTTCTAGAAATAGCACACAATGGAGCGTCGGCATATAGGAGTCCATAAGACTCATGAAGGGATATGTGACCTAATCAAAGTAAGTACCTATGTAAGTCTGTAAATAAAAATGATTCAAGGACATTTTTTTGTTTGTTTTTTTCGTGAGCGTCTCTGTGATATTTTTTGTTGTCTCTGGGAATGCGAAACCATAGTATCTAATTATATTACTTACCAACAAAAAGGACGGATGTTTTTGTAACGTCCATTACTTTTCGAATCAAAAACAAGAACATATTTAAACAATAAAATTGGTAAATATTATTTTTTATTTTATTTTAAGTTTTGCATTAAACAATGAAATACATAATTGTTACTGTGCGGAATCACTATTACACATGGATTATAAAAAAAGAAAAACCTTTTCAATTTTAAACAAACTAAGCAACATTGATTATTAACAATTAATGCATTTTGCACTGATAGAGATTAAAAATTTTATAGTTTTTTTTTTTTTTTGCCAAATATCTACTATTAGAATAATCTAAACGGTTTCGGATGAATCGCCTGTCCTTTCTTCTTGGCGCTCTTTGGTCCAGCACTCTTTGGTCGTTTCTCATTCAACGATGGCATAGATACAGATAAAACCAAACACTCGGCGGGCAGAGACATTGAAGATGTTAGCGTTGTGGCTCGTGTAATTTTGGGTGCCTTCCAGAACTGAATATCGCCGATGAAAAAGGATTTTAGCTTTTCTTGTTAATTCACATAAAAAACTTATCAATTGTCGTTCAATTAAAATGATATAATGAAGGATAAATAATAATAATAATTAATAAAAAAAAAAAACTTACGAATGAATTATTTTTCAATTGAGCCGCTACTACATACTGCTCTGCTGCTGTTGTTGTCTTTTGCCTATTGCTTAGCGTGATACTACCGCTGAATAGTTTTATTCGTGTGTGCGTTAAGATTTAAAAAAAAAACAACAATTTCCAAAACTTTTACTTTTCTATATTAAATAGTGAATTCTAAATACGGCGTTATACTGTTTCAGGTCTAGCACTCCAATGAGAAGTTTTACGGTGCAATAAAATAAGAACTTTGTTTTTTTGCACAAATCGACTGTTTATTTGCATGAAAAGTTTTTTTTTTTTTAATTTATTTATGCCAAGTGATTTGTTTAATAAATATATATATATTCAATTAACTAAATTTAATGTATTAAATTTTATAAAAAAATTAAACAAAACTTAATTCTACCATAGGCGCTTTGCCGATGTTTTTATTTTTTGTTTTTTGTTTTCTTTTTATTACAATTTAGCTGTTTGTTAAATGTATATATGAATTTTTTAATATAAATTTTAATAGCTATCAAATGGATTGCAAAATAGGTTACTTCATAACATGTGACATTAGTCGTGACCAATTTTGTTTTTTTTTTGTTTAAGCAAATTCAGGAAACCATCACTATCACCCAAGCATGTAATCAATATAAAGACAGGACCTCTTTTGAAAATAGAAAGTCCTGTGTACCAACCCTTGTATTACTAAACTAGAACATATATTAATAATAATAAAATAAAAACCTTTCGATATATAATATATTCATACTTTTATATATTTAATTGTTCTTTTATAAAATGCTGATAAGAAACACCTAAAGATTTTTCCAAAGGTGTACACGCAAAGCAGATTGTTTAAAAATGGAGTTTAGCGCAATAAATCAACAATTTTAATCACTCCAGCTTTGTTCAATTCACAAAAAGTAGGTAGTACAAATGTGGACAGAATCGTTCATATAACTGAAGCTGCCAGAAAAAATAAAATGTAATATAAAAATACCACCTACACCAGGAAGAGTCTAAGAGAATCCTTTTTATCAGCTGATTTTCAAAAGTACTAAGCTTACTGTTTTGGAATAAACTTGTCTAACTTAGATTTCCATTCAATAGTGAAATAGAATTATAATTCCATTTTACGACGACAAACCACTTGTAAACAAATCATTGAAAAAACAAAACAGCTGATTTTGACACTTTTTAACAAAAGCGTTCTACTTCTTCTGCTCAGAGAAAGTGGTGAAAAAGTTTTTCCCGATACGCCTAACAAAATGTTTGTGTTTCTTTTTTAGTTCAGAGCGCTTAGAGCACTCGATTCGTGTTTCTTTTTTCGTTTAGAGCGTGCTCAGAGCGCGCTCTATCAGCTCAGCATGAATTGATTGAGCATCCTGAGCAAAACCCGAGCACAGTGAATTTGACGTTTAACAGGGGGTAAAGCAATGAGACAACGAAATCGAAAACAATTGAAATGAAGTTCGAGGCTTTGTTTTTAATTAATTATTAGTAGTTAATAATTAAATGAAAACTTTATTTGTGTATAAACGCTATTTCAGTGTTTAAGAAGACAAAAAGCATGAATGGTCGATTAATTTTGCAGTCATATGATAGGTACTGCTCAATCGTATTTCTTAAATAAATCAGAGCGTTCAAAGCGTGCTCCGTTCAGAGCGCGCTCGACATGTTCAGGCTCTGTTCAGAGCTCTGTTCTGAACTAAAAAAGAAAAACGCCTAATATAGACCATCGCCAGCTTATAGAAGCTCTTTCGATGATGAATTGACTCGGAAATCTAATATGGCTGAAGCGACTCCGGATGGTCTAGAATCGGTGCACTCTGGCTAAGAACTAAACGAGCTAAAGAGCTAAACGAAAACAGGCGCTGATCAAGGCACAAACATGCTGGAGAGTAAGCTGAAGGAGTAAATGTTTAGATAAATAAGCAGTCTTTTAATGATGGGGGAGAAAATGATTGGGTCGGTGGAAGCAACTTCTACCGAAACAGAGCAACTTCTTGCACGTCAAAGCTGTCTCCGTCAGCTTGAATAGGATAAAACGGAAGAAGCAAGCTTTGTGCACTCCTCTTGAGGGAAGCGTGTGCTTTCTTGACACAGTAAGTTATGTGCCCACAAAATCTAGTTGAAGTGGGTGATGTAAAATTAAATTTGACGAAATTATTTGACGTGTTCCTCTCGGGGGAAGATTCCGCGCTCTTCTGTTTCCTGTTTGAATCTTATTTTCGTGGTTGATGGGAAGTCCATATAATAACTACCCAGGAGTGATGTCTTGTAAACAAAAGGGATCTGTGGTTTCGGATTTATTCGTAGTGTCACGGAATTCAAAGACCAAAATACATAGTTTGCATAGCTATGCCAAACTTCTTCTCAGGGACCAAGCTTGGACAGTTTTATCGCTGCTTACGCTGAGCTATGAAAATTGAAAAATTTCATCGTTGCCTACCTCTTTCACACATGAAAAGATCGACTACACCTAGCTAGAAATGAGATTTGGCCGTAACTTCTGGACAAACATATTTATGCGCAATGAGCAGGATAATGTTGCTGCTTTGGATGGAAGTTTTGTTTACTTCTGTACAGACGGTTCCATTACCGGAAGTGGGATGGGTTGTTGTGTTTTCTTTGGAAAGCTAGAAATTGATTGTAATAGGATAGTTCGTAGTCATAGAACCATATTTTAGTTAGAACAATACAATTTGCTGAAGAATCTTGGACATGGATGTCTAAACGCATAAAGTGGAACCTCCGTAGAGAGACTCTCAGGTGTGAATTCACACAGTCCTGTTAAAGAAAAATTCGTCCTGAATTAAAAAGACTCAAAGTCAAGTTTTTAAAACAAGCCGCATACGAATCTAGGCAGATAGGTAGGGGTATGGATGATCTACACACATATGAATCTAGCCATAAAGCTAAAAGTATATATATCAATCGCGATGTATTCTTGAGGACCAGTGAACTCAAAAACTGAAAAACAATGTTTAGAAAGCTAACCACTACAATTCATAGAGTGAGTATGAGATAGTTCTAACGACCTATAACTCTGCTATTACGAAATCAAAAATAATAAATTAATGATCTCTCATCAGCCATTAGGATTCAAAAAACCGTTTTTAGAAACTGTAGGAATGGAATTAGTTCCCTACAAAAACTTGATGGCAGTGTCACACTAGCGACAGCTGCTGCAACCTCACATCTGTTCAATCCATCAGAACTTCTGTTGTTTCCTGAAGCATTAAATCACAGACTACCAGATGGATATGTTCATGCTCAGCAGCTGGATCGTTTTTGCCAAGCTTGGCTAACTCTGGATTTCCATAAAAACTGCTAAGGGTTACCTTTAAGGTGGTGTTCTATCATCTCTACTATGGTTTGTTGGAGTAGAAACACTTTCAAACGAACCAAACAATTCCTGATTTCTAACTCAAAGCTATGCAAAAGACTAAGTCATAATAGTAAAGGGTAGAGAAGCCAATCACGGCTAAAAGTTAATCTAACTAAAACAGTCATCATACCATTCACCAAGAGGAGAAACTTTTTTAACCTCCGAAAGAAACAAAATACCTCGAGGTAACTCTAGACCATAAATTCAATCTACTGAAATCTGAAAATGCGACTAAGGCCTTCTGGGCGTGCTTTAGACTTTTCAGGAAACAATGCGGATTAAAAGTACGTATACGAGTACCTCACCATCGTCACTCCTGAAAAAGATTACTCGTATGCTGGGAAAATGCTTTGCAGGTCCACACCAAAATGCACTTCAAAAGGTGCAAAAACTGGACAGTGTACGTATTACAGGTGCAATGCGTGCCTGTCTGACTCCTACGTTAGAAGTTTTATAAGACTGCTGCTTGCAAAACACCGGTTGGCCATATGAAGATCCTTGATAAAAAAAACTTCGCTGCTTCTTCACCAGCTTTATGCCGAAAAGAATCAATCTTCAATCTCTACCGTCCCTTACTCAAATCATCACATACTTCATACCAAATTCTACACTAAGGGTTCAGAAATGAAATATGGGATAGGAACTGTAATTTTCGCTACAGCTAAGAATTGTCTGCGCCATACGGACGCTGTACTCTTATCCTCCCAGCAGAGGTTTATGCTATCGAACTATGGGTCTGGGAACGCATTTGAAGAAAACTCCAAATATCATACAAATACATTGCATCAGTTAACCAAGGAGCCGTACATACATACGAGTAAATGTTCTCAAGTCATTTTACTCTGAGTCTAAGCTGGTTCGGAACTGTCTTCAAACTCTACTGCAGCTTGTTGTTAATAATAAAATCAAACTTACAAGTGTCCCTGGACACAAAATCATCGCTGACAAAAAGCTGGTGACGGACTAGTCCAGATCTGGAACCCAAACAACATTTTAAAACTCCCGAACCTTTCCCTGGTTCATCTGTTAGCAAAATAAAGATTGCACTAAATCACTGGTACCTACTGGAACTCACAAACTGGCTTAAGGCATTCCAAGAAATTCATTAATTCCTCAAACAAAAAAAAAAGACTGACTTTCTAACTGGCTATTGCTCTTTCAAATACCAGCATGTGCCGACTATAGCTTGAGGGCATCGGAACTGCCGAACATACCTATTTTATAAGATACAAGCACTTTCTTAAGCTTCCATACCTAAGCTAAACATATTAACAATTTCTTAAGGAGATAGTGCAAAAGATCTCTATTAGGTCATTTGATGGGTATTACCCCACAACTTTCAAAAAAAAAGTGCACTTCAAACCAACCAACAAGGCAGGAGCCTTGTAGTAGTTGATGCAAGTTCACTTACTTCTAGAACGCTGAACCCATAAGCATGTATGTATGTATATTTCAACATTATGTAAAATTTTACTTCTACATCAACAAAAAATAAATAAAAAACAAAAACTTAATGAAATTTACTAATTTAAGAAACAATTATATATCTCAACGGTTAACTGCATATAGACGACCAAAGGATGTTTCTTGTTTTTTTTTTCTTGCTTACATTAATGATTCAATTAAAAGCTCCTTTTGTCTTCTGTGTAATTTTAAAGGACAAAAGCGTTGTTATACGCCTCAGGTATAATTATTTATGATTTTTACGTATTTTTTTTTATTATTTTTTGTTTTAAAGGTTATAAGATGGTAAATATGCGCAAATATAGTTTTGATGTATATATATTCATGTTTATGTGTATATTGTATGTAATTTTTTTTTCTTGTGTAAATATGTTTATAATTTGTATTACAATAAACATTGGTACTACATGTATACATATATAATATTAGATCTTAATTAATAAAAAGTTTCTTGTTTTTATCTTTTTCTTTTTTTATCTGGTTTGGCTTAGAAAATTATCATTTTTGCACTTGCAATTGATTTTATTTATTTTATTGTTTATAAATAGAAAATTTATTTTCTTGTTTTAGAAATTTTCTTTTTTAGAAATAAAAATAAAAAACAAAAATGTATAGTGAGTATAAATATGCTTTTTTTATTTTATAAACGAAAACAGAAATAAATGAGTAAATATCCAAGATAAGGAAAAACAAAAAAAAAATGTTAAACAGCTTCTTGGTGCTTAGTGAAGTTGAAATTAAAAAGAAAACGTTTATTTATAAAAAAAAAATTAATAAATAAATAATTTAGGTTGGTTGCTGCTGTTGTTGTTGCTGTTGCTGCTGATTTAAATTTTCATCGGCACCAGTGGTTGATGTTGTCATGGACGAAGGTGGAGGACTCTGTGTTTTAAAATTTAGAAAAAATAAAAAATAATAAAATGCAATATGTTTAAATAAAAATTTTAATCAAAATAAAAACAAAACTAAAACAGTGGGAAATTTAAGGTCTTTTTTTTCGAAACAGGTAACAGTCTGGATGAGCAGGATATTGAAAGCGATATGTCGTGTAGATTATGCGACATTTACATTTATTTGTCGTTCAAAGTATGTAGTTAGTGGAGTTAGGATATAACATCTCACATCGCTTGAATGTTGACGTGTGTTGTTAATAGTAAGGGTTCCCTTAATTCTACCTGAGAAATTTAGGAATAATATCAATTTTCTAGAACCATTAATGAATGGGATCGTCAAGGACACATTGTGTGGCTCATAGTAGTGCCGGATATCCACAGAAGAGTGGATTAGTTGGATGTTTTAATGTTGGATCTTTTTAATCGTGGCAGTAAAAGAAAACCTATGTAGTTTGGTTGACTGATCTGCTATTGACCAGAGGCCGTGCTCATCATAGCTCCTATAGTTATAAGCACGAATGCCTGTAGTTCAAAAACTCGTTTGCCTTAATCTGTATCTGCCTTAATATGACACATTTAGTCAGGAGCAGAGTTAACGTGACCTGACTGTTTAAACAGCCATTCTTGTACCATTTTCAAGGATATGATTGATATCTGAGGTCTGTTGAACAAAAATTCAAACGCCTTTTGTCGTGTTGAGAAAAAAAAATTTTAACGAATATTCATCATACATCGGTAAAATAGCCGATCGTTAGATGTTTAGGACCTATAGACCGATTTGACACCAGTTCTGCAGCCCTAGAGATTTTTCAATTGGAGGCAATTAGGTAAGAATGGGAAAAGGTTCTCGCCTTTACCTTAGCTACTGACTCCGAAACAATCTGTTTGAAGTTTGAAGAATTTTCACTGCTTGTTCTTTTTTGAACCAATGCGCTCTCCTCCTATGGCTTACCAGATGGGCCTTAAAATGCGGACTAGAGGTTAATCCCCTCAAAACAGAATTTGTCCTCTTTACGAGAGAATATAAAGTTCCCCTTATTGACCCTCCTACGATTAATGGCAACAGTCTCTCCTTTAAAGATAATGTAAAATACTTGAGACTCATTTTGGATAGAAAATTCAAATCCTCACAGTGGTCTAGCTATCAAAAGGGCCACTCTTCGATCACTAGGAGCCCATTTCTTTGACAACCTAGGCCAATTGGCGTCAGTAGGCGTCACGAACGCTTTATCAAAAGCTCCGGTTGATTTTAATTAGTCCCGGGTAGCCAAATGGTGCAATCCATGACATCACAATGGACCATTATTGGTCTCAGTGTGTCTGCAGACTGGTGCAGACAGCCTTTCTAACCTAAATCTAACCTAAATCTACGGTACCTCAGTAGCTAAGACTGTATTCAGACTAAGGACTGATGGTCTTTAGACATCGGGGTTGTATGATCAAGCCTTTATTCTAAAGCGGTTGAATATCTCGAAACGCCAGGTGGAAATGGAATACAACGCTCTTTTAGATTAATGGATGGTTCTAGCGTCTTTCAAGCCAACGTTACTGTAATAAAACCAACAGTGGAAATGATTATGGAAGGAAATATTTTAGGGAAAATAAACAGGACCTATGTTGACATCTAAGCAGCCATATAGGCGTTGCAATCAACATCGGTAAGATCCAAGCTCGTAAAACTATAAACTACATAAAACTCAACGTGATGTCAATAGCCAAAAATGTGATTCTTTGCTGGATGCCAAGATACATATGTGGATGTTTTCATTTGTTTGGTTGGGTTGGGTGAGACACACTTAGACCAAAAGGAAGGTCCATTGTGATACCAATATGGAAAAACCGGATAAGCAGCATCGGTGACCTACATGAAGGCCTACCAGATGGGACAAGAGGCAAGTCAACCAGTTTTGGTGTAAACCCATGCCGAGGAGGTATGGTTCGCTGTTTAGTCATTAAACCAGTTGGACTCGGTGACAAAGCTTTTTGTCTAGTCTAGCTAAATCGTTGAGATCTTCGAAGAACTACTCTCCTAGGGTTTGCCTTCTCAAGACCGATAGAGCAGGAAAGGTATACAGAAGATGCGTCATGGTTTCCCCCTCTTGCTCGTTTTTGCAACTTCTACAGCAATCGCTGAAGAGGACACATAGTCTTCTGGCATGTCTGTCTACCAGACATGTGCTGATATTCTTCCACCTACTGTTTGCCATTCTCATGGCTGCGGTATCTAATTGGAGTTTTATCGATTTCATAGGTGCTGACGTTTCCCCTCTATTATCAGGGAGGTTCCGGTCTGAACTTTTCTTAGCTAGCTCGTCCGTTTTGCAATTGTCTGGAATATCCCTGGGGCCTGGGACTCAGCATAGGGATACGTCGCACCTGATAGCGATCTCGTTACGAGATCCGCGACATTGCTATACCAACTTGGGTCGAATTATTGGTGATTCCAAGGCTTTTATCGCAGCTAGACTAGAGAAAACAATAGCGCTGCACGTCAAGTCGCAACTTCATGGGCTATTGAGACTTCTGCTTGAAAACCACTACAGTGATCCGGCAGTCGATATCAACGGGAAGGAGGTGGAGCATAGTTTCCAGTGCAGCTCTAGGAGTAGTTCTAAGGGCGCCCTTTATACAGAGGCAGGATAGTCTTTGAACCTTCTCCAGTATTGCAATGTTGTTTCCTTGTCCAGTGGCGTCCATCAGACTAGTACTCCGTACATGAGGATGGGTCTGACGACTGCCGTGTACATATATCCAGTGAATGATCCGGGGCTAGAGACTCTGGCCTTTCTACATGAATAGAGGGCAACTTGAGCTTTGCACTTTGTTGCATTTTTCTATTAATTTAAAATGACGCCTCTTGTTGGATGAACTCATACAAGGGTTTGCGACACATAATTTTGTGACACAGCAATGGAACAGGTCTGCATTTCTCATAAAAGTGACGAAGTTTAAGTTGAATCCATCCACTCCACTTACTAGAACCTAAGTCATGTCTTGTCGAGTTATAAATGAACTTTTAGTTATCCTACATTACAGTTACTATCGCTTTCAATATCCTTTACACCACTATACCAAAGGTTAAGGCACACCACACACTTTCAATCTTCATCTTGTTATTCACGTCGACAACAACACACAATAATTCACCACAAATGGTCGTATACACATGAGGGTTGTAAACCGAAGCTTTACTTACACACTACGGAATTTGAAAAGAGATTCGAGAGAAGTTTGATGCCCTTAGTAAAATGTATAAAGATATTCCTAAAATAAATAAACATCTCTCGATTAAATCCAATTATAAGGATACCTTTGTAGATCTAGAAATATTCAAGCATTGTAGCAGAAAGCACATGCTTTGCAGAAGCTTTGTACAGATTTGGTTTTGTTTTTTTTTAGTTCTGGGATATTTTTATTTTGTTAGTTACCGATAGTTTGAATAAAATTATAAAAAGTAGCGTTTATTAGGGAGTATGTCTTATGAAGTTATTGTAAGTAGGTAGGTACACACATTATTCTTATGATTGCAATGACCAAATTCAATGTGGATTGAGGCGCAAAGACGCCCGTTGCAGAGCTATAAATAAAAACGGAAACGGAAATCATTGAGTTAATTCTATTTTACAGGTCTGTTCCTTAATACATAAATATCAAGTGAAGCAATTTATTTACAATGGTTATCTGAATGAAATTATAATTAATATAGTGTGGATAGAGAGCAGAGAGAACTGTGTATATTTTTTTCCTAGAAATTATTTTTTCTCAAAAATTGTAAAGTTTTATTAAAACTTTTTATGAATATATATTTAATTAATTTTGTTTTATATTTATGCATGCATATGCACCCTTAGTTTTGTAAATGGCTTCATCTGTCAGAATTTTTTTGACAGTAGTTGAAAATAAATCCTGGAGCTATACACACTTCAATAACGTGTGGCTAATTGTACGCAGAGGGCACGGGTCAACAAATTTACCTAATAAGAGGTCCTAATCGTACCAGAAAATGAGTCATCTTCATGCGGTGCTCATAGGACTGGACCAACTTGACGTCATTCTAGTGAAATCTTAAAGTGCATTGACATTACTGGAGGGGACCCCCTCAGATTCTATCACATATCAACTGTGACTGTTTTGCCAAGAGTACAGATCTGCTGGGAGTGTTCCGCTTTGGTCGATCTCAGTTGGCAAAGAGGAAGATTAACAAGAAGATGCAAAATGTGATCCGGCCAACTTAGTCAGACTACTGAGTGCCAGTTGCTTTCACCAAAGGAAGGCCAAAAAGTAGTCTGTTCATTGACTACCCATTTCATAGTCCAGAAGTTTTCCACGGATGAGTATTATTTAAGTAAGCTCGAGCTTAAGCCGGTTCAGGGTTTACTTGTTGGATAAACATTGTTATGGTACTATCTACTGTGATGTCATAGTTACAACCAGCATAAAGGCGAAACATTACCTATTGTGGGTCAAACTGCAAGAGTCTGATTACGAGACGGTTCTTCAGTGGGGTAAGAAGAGAAGAAGAGTGCACGGGTCAAAGCATATATTGTAGTGTCGTTTGCCGTCATTCTTAACGTCAATATTTTCGACAAAGATTGAATGACTATCATGCAGTGACATGACAGAAAGTTTCAGTTCCTAATCACTACGTTGACGGTAACTGAGATGTTGTCGGAAAAGAAGTGCATAAGTGCAAAAGTTGGGTGAAGTCAAAATATTACATTCTTAGATCCTTTGATTCCCAAAGATTAGAGGCTTCACGAAGAGCTACAGTACTGCGTTGATTAACCTTACGCAAAAAGATGAGACAAATCCGAGAGTGATGTGTAAAGCATTGAACACCGCAATGGGTCGTGAAGGAAAAGTTCACAATTTAGTTTAAAATTCAACTTCCGCCAAATAAAATTCTTAGATTGGGTATGTTCCAGCACTTTTACAGTGCTTAATGTCGCATTTTGAGCAGACTTTGAATTTCTAATGGCCGTATGACAGGGGTACATGCTTTCACCATTACATTTCTGATTGTCATTTGTGACCTTATCTCTACAGAATTGACGGAGGAAAATCGAGGAATGCAATGAATAATGACAACTTATCTGAAACATTTGGAGTCCGCTGAAAATATTTGCCTAGTCATATATAGATCTTCGGGCCTTGGGCTAAATGACAGTATAAGACCCACGGCCAGTACTGTGGGTTAGAACAAAAGTACCCGTAAGTCTAAGATAAAATTTCGAACTCATTATCCTGTACTCCTAGAAATGGTGATTGACATAATGCTTATGCTGTTCACTCTTAACAAAAGCGGTTGTCATTCCTTAATGAGAGAGGGTTGCTTATAATACCTTAAAAAGCTTTAGAACTGTTAGCATATCCTTGATCGAAGTGCAAGTTACGTAGAATATTGTTGAAGAAGTAAGTCCATAAACAAAGCCATAAATATTATCTGGCAAAGCCGTAGAATGTGGTTGTGGAACCTGGGAACTAAGCCCAAGATTGAAGGTTATAGGGCCTTATTTCGGATCGGAATACAGGATTAGGGAGTGGATCGACTTAGAGCCGGCTGACATTGTCTAATAAACAAATTGTTTCCTTATTGACAGCTTTTTTGAAGTCGAAGTTTACCTAAAGGATTCACATATCAAGTCATTCACAGCTTTGAGTAGACTGAATACTACCTATCTTTCAGGTGGAAATTACTGCGACAAAAGAGCTGGCTCTCTTACAAGAAAAGACTAAAAATCAGCCTTTATTGATTTAGATTTTTCTAGATCGGTATCAAGCCAATGATAACCCACACGTCCCCTTTTTAGATCGTTGCCCATATGGCTGACACTAACCTAAAGAAATCTATTGTATCAGTACAGGCACGATTGAACCAAGAATTGTACCACCTCCCTAATGAAGGATAGTTCGTCCTTAGCAACAGAATTTCTCAACTCTGTTGACGCACATATTAATTTTTTATAGAAAATACGCCTCCTTAACCAATGTAATACTCTTCGCTCTTCGACTCTTCCGAGCAGAACCTACATTCTGTTTCTGGGCACAGATTGAACTTGTTAAGGTGATACTGCAGGCCATAGTGACCTGTGAGGAAGCTCAACAGCTTTCTAATACTATCCATGTCTAGATTAAGGATCGCCTTGTAGGAATAAAGCCTTATTAATCGCTTGGATTGTCGCAGCCCCGAGACATTTTCCAGTGGGTCAGACGAAGCTTGTGTTTCCAATCGTTAATCAGTGCTGTAGCGGCAACCCAGCATACCACGGTAGGGTTCAGGTATGGCTATTTGAAAAGATATACATCCTAGCACCCTTTACTAAGGTTTATCCTAGCGCAGATCTCAATGGCATGGAGTTCAGCCTGGAAAACCGTGTAACATATTCTCGATAACAAGTCTCGATACCTATGACTTTGATGTTGGGTCCAAAGACCCTAGCTCCAACTCCAGTTTCCATCTTCGATCCGTCTGTGAACCAGGCCAGACTAGTTTGCCCATCATTAGACTCGTTCAAATAACCTATCGAAACAGTACTCCCTGACCATAATGTCGAGGATAGTGGGCATATCCTTTTTGGAAATTAAGGTAAGAATTTTCTGATGTCACACATAATCATCTGGTTTATACTTGTATTCTAGCTGCAGCTTATTAGCGCATCTAGCGGCCGTCTTATAATGAAGAATTGTAGGGGAGAAAACCTAACAACAGCTTCTAATGCTGCCGTAGGACAGGTACGCATGGCACCCTTAATACCGCAACAGGCAATTCTCTAAAGCATCTGAAGCTTAGTTGCCGTCGTCCGTTCATGAACTATCATGTTTAATCTATCATTTTTCGATTTAGACCCCAAGTTCTACCGTAAAGGCGTTTACTGGTTCACATGGACTTAGTGACGCACTCGATGGCGGACTTGATATGAGAATTTCAACTTAGCCGATGGAAAGTCCTTTTCTGCTGCACCATTTACACGTTTAGTAAAGCACCTTGCATGACACTAGAAATGGTCATGCTATGTTTACAACTAATAAAAATCGCTAAGTCATCCGCATAACCAATGGCGATGTAGCCTGATCTCTGACTAGAAGATTGTCGCTGACTAGGGACCACAGAAGGGGAGAAAGGAGTCCTTCCTGTGGACGCAACTGACCACCAGCTACGCGTGATTAGTATGGTGCCGAAAAACTCTACAATTTAAAACGCAGAATGTCTAGCATGCATATGCATCACCGGGGCACTGACAGCCTGTCTAATACGCCGCTACATCTGGCAGTGCAGAATGCTGAGTGATCTAAGGCTGCTTGATATCCCCGACCTTATAGCCATTGACTTTACGGGTCATCTGAGAATACGAAACCATAGTCACGATGACCCAATTCTTAAGACTATAGGCACCATACTTAAGAGATTTCGATTCTCCAAAAGCTTTGACGGAATTATACGTGTTCGCCGCGAATTCTTAAATCTGGTACAAAAATGGCTCATACGCTTCCAGATTTCAACGTGCGCACCGCTTAGGAAGTCAAAAACAATATTTTAAGCGCTATTGAACTTCGTATGTATGTATGTGAACAAGAGTGCCTTACGGAGAAGTATTACAGGAGCCCGTATTTAGATCTTTTTAGAAAGCAGCCCTTAAATTCTGCAGGATAGTGCCTGCCTATCTGCGACTATCTCAATCTCCAAGAACGAGTGGTATCTACGAACAAAGGTATAGTATTCTAATTTTGGGTAACACCTAGTAGTGCCCACACCAAGTGGACACAATGGAAGATCAACAGACACGGTGTTGGGCAACTTATGCAAAGGAATGCAAAATGATGGGGCAAAGGCTATTCAAATTCATAGCTACAGAAATTGGGAAACAATTAGAGCATGTTCGAGGAATTCTCAATTCTCTTGACTGAAAGTCTGTGTCAACCCTGAACCCATTTACCCTTCCTGATAGGAGTCTCTCTAGGAAAGAACCCATGACTTCTCATTTCTTTCGCTCTCAGTTTACGTACGTATGTATATAATACTGAACATCCGGTATAAAGACCAAGTGATCGCAGATGCTAGAGTCAGGGTGTCTGGGATTGATGAGGATGCAAGGTTGCTATAACTAATGTATGGATCCTACATGACTTGGGTGCCCGTTGAGTAAGTAAGTTAGCATTGAATTTAGGTTAAAAAAAATGTATACAAAGTCATTTTATTTTCAAAAAGTTCCTTAATGTTAAATAAAATATAAAAATATAAAATAAAACAAATCTGTGATTAAACTTCTTTAGTGTGCAGGTTACTTCTGTTTAAAAACAAAAACTTTCAAGTTCATTCGGTTCATATGGATTGTGTGAAGTAGTTTCTGCATTTCGAATTTAAAAGCCAAAATAATGTTAGTAATACAGTCTTAGTCATACCAGAAGGAGTGTGTAAGTGTAAAAATTTTGAAATTGTGCTGAAAATGTGCGTTTTGCCAATACTGTTAACCTTTAATGTTTTACTTTTTCAATATACCATTACAATGCATTATTGAATTACTATAAGAAAAATTAAATTTCTCAAAAAAAAAAGGAAAGAAACGGAAAACATGTGAAAATGTTAGTTTTGCTGGGAAAGGGGATTTTTTTTTTGTTTTGGGTTAGGTTGGGTTATTATACCTGTGAAGGTGAAGTCAGTGCAACAGGGTGCTCAACATTTTTTAAATAGTCCTTGTCGTCGAATATTTTCTTATCCCCTCCACCTGGTTTGTGCTTTACATTATCCAAAGATCCAACTTTGCTTTGTGCCTTAATTTCTATCTTATGAGTTTGTATCTGAAAAGTATTACCATTTAAATGATTAGTATGCATATATTTACAAATATGAATTTCGGTCGCACCAAAAGTATAACCGTTTCGATTTTTTTTTTCTCATTTTGATGATCAAAAAAATAGAAAAACAAAAATTGAGCACAAAAAAGAATCTAAAAAGAAGAAATGCACAAGAAAGTCACTAGTGAAACTAAGTAGAAGACGACGGAGATAAAAATTTTGGAAAAATACGCAAAACATAAGATACAAGCATTTTTTTTTTGGGTCGAATGTGTAGATATTTAATGTTTGACTGTGCTTTGTTTTTTTTTTCTGGAAATTTAATAAAATTGTTTAAGAAACCATAGTGCTGCCAGCAATAATGGTCAGTTTGTTTTTTTTTTTTGTTGATTATGATTTACTTACG
The DNA here is from genome assembly GCA_905220385.1 of Xylota sylvarum. Taxonomy (NCBI): domain Eukaryota; kingdom Metazoa; phylum Arthropoda; class Insecta; order Diptera; family Syrphidae; genus Xylota; species Xylota sylvarum. The sequence continues at coordinate 60,938,178 of LR999958.1, read as the reverse complement.
TCCTTTGGCGAATCGTCCTTCTGATAAATGAAATGCCAAATGAAAATTTAAAAAAAAAAAAAAATATAAATGATCAGAGAGAACAAACAATATGCAGTACAGTTATTGAGTGATGTAGTACATATTGTTCTACCTAAAAGTTTTGTAAGCAAATTATTTTATTTTTTCTTTATTTAAGAGTAAGTTGTGTGGTTTTGTTAGGATATTGTGTAGTTTGTTATAGCTCATGCTTCAGGCTTATAAATATAAACTCAACTATATAAAGTGTTTGGTGTTTTCATAGCAAAAAGAAGAAAGAAATAACAACTCCGCATTCAATTCAACTACTAAAGCAGATACTTGGCTATTCATGCCGGAACTATTGAATTTTCAAACATATTTGCAGTTGTGTCCTAAGACTATTGTTGTTTCTTGAATATCGCTGCACGAAGAAGTTTATTTTTCGATGAATCCAATTTGAAATAGGAAGACAGATGGACAGTCTCGCTGGAAAGGAATTAGGGCCATATCCAGAGTTGATATTTCACATTCACGTTGGGGAGTATAGTCCAATAAAACTTTGTACTACTTTAGTTTAACAAAAAAAATAAATAAATGTTAATTCTAAAAAAACAAAAGGTTCCATTCCTTTGAACAGAAAAATTATGTCTTAAACCGATGGTGCCACGCCAGTAAAACGGTAACATATGTATGTACATAGGAAACAGAAAGAAGGGGCTGACTATGAAAGTGTACAGAAGGGATCTGAGACCAGCACAATGAACGAGGAACATTGGAGGAGCATTTGGTTGCTGACCCCGAGAAGACAGTCTAAAATAAGAGCAAGTTGAAACAGGAGAGACACATATCCGAAAAGTATGTGGAGACTCAGGGAGTACAAGCAAATTGTACACCTGAACTCCATACTGGCGATGAAAGATCTCATCTTGCTTCTCGACAAGGAAAAGGAGATACTAGAGTGGAACGAAAAGAACGCATAGAAGAATGTTCTAACTAGACCGAAGCCTGGTAAGGAAGATTTAGTATTTTTAAGGAAGGGTATCCTCGATAAAGAGAATCCTATCATAACTGCTAAGTACAAAATAGCTTGCCTCTAAGTGACTTAGAATTAACACCGATTCTAATAAGGCCGGTCATAGTGGGGTTCAAACAAATTCACAGAAGACCGTTCGCGTTTAGTCGATCTCAAGGTCCATCTGTAACACTGCAGTTGCTAAGACAGTGGAAGATAGGACCAAAACAACAAGCAAACCAACTGAAAAACAAGAAAGGGAATTCTTCGTGGAAAAGGCCTTAGTTAAGTCCTGAGAGGATGCTGCCTTTTCCTGAACGAGGTAGCAGAGAGGCCTAAAGCCAAACTGACTATACCATGACTATACCAGACAAATTTGGCTGGCAAAATCCTCTTCTTCACCCTCCACGTGGGTGCCAGCCGGTAATAATCTCCACAGTAGTCTTGTAGTTGTCAAGATGGCGTTAGCCAAGGCCAGGAGGCATTGTACAAGATTCTTAACTGCTCAATAGTTTAATCCTCTGCAAATGCGTCATCATCGAATTGAGGTACCTGATTTCAGTGGTGGTGTGTGCGCTGTATGCATAAATCCGTGCCCAAGAATGCAAGATTGGGGGTTAAACCAATCACTAACGAGCTGCTTCAGATGCACAGGCGACGTCTGTCGTATTCTAGCCTTATATATCGGATCTGCCAGGATCGACCTCCTTTCCGATCTACTCGTGGGAACAAAATACTTAAACCTCAAAAAATGAATTAAAAAAAAAAACAAACCAAAAATATTTCGGCGACCTCATCTGAAGATGAGCTGCTGGCCGCAAGCCAAGAGACCGTAATTTCTTCGGGCAGTGCAGTTAGTACCAGCCAAGGTACACTACGCATGCCCCAACCTTCCACGTCCACTTTCGTGGTTAGTGCTAGGGATACCAGTACGAGTGCCCCTAAGCCCCTTCCATCCACATCCGATTCAGTGGCTGCTGATGTGAACACTAGCGAGTGTACACAGAAAAAACAGCCACAAACTAAGTTCACTTCCACCCAACACAGGCATTATTATGAGAAGGCCCTCTTCATTCTTTTCAGGATAGCTGAGAATGAAGAAGCTGGTAAAGTCACTGAACGTGACCAGGCGGATAAGCTGAGGTACCAGGCGGTTGTTGAAGAATACAACAAACGTCAGGCCTCCAAGACAATTAGTAAAGGTCGAGCCGAGACCATGAAAAGAAATCGGTCACAAGATGAGGCGACCCATTCTAGCAAACGCAGTAAAGTCGAAAGCAGCGTGGCTAAAAGGCTCACTAAGAAGCAAACATTAAAACAGTCGAAACCATCCGGTACCACTACTAAGAAAAGTAGCGATATTGTGTCCACACGCACTGTCAATGAAGTGGTCAGGGATGATCTCCAGCTCTAGTGGACGAACTGTCGAGTAGTGGGAAATCCATCACCCAAGTCTGGAATGACATCGAGGCCAAACTGTCACAGAAAATTGGACGTCAAAAATACTTTCACTTTTACGAGTTGTGCGCTTCCTTAGGTCAATGATGGTGCCGTGAATCTTAATCAAAATAGTACTAAGCTATTTAAAAAAAAAAAATACTAAAGATGGAGTAAGGTATAACAACATATCTGGTTCCACAAGAATCAGTATTAGGACCTGTCCTTTGGAAGATTCATATCCTATGGAGTATCAAAAAATTAAGGTAAAAGTACTACTGAACAACCGCGGAAGAGAGAGATAAGAATGCACGAAGAAGCTGACCGAATGAGTGCAGGTTTATTCTTGTGGATTTATTCAAAGCGTGTTTACAGCAGCGTCTGAATTTTTTAATCTTGAGAAACTGAAGGTGTAAGAAAAGAACCCCCCAGCTTGAATCAAGATGCTATCTGGTTGGTCATGTGTACTAGAGGCATTTTAGAAAAACTCATAGCTGTTATAAATGCAACGTATGTCAGAAGACTTCGAAGTCCAAAGTGGTGTACGTCAGGGTTGTATACTCTCACCACTGCTGTTCTTAATGGTCAACAGTGATACACTCCGGGCAGCCGTAGCGGAGGGAAATTACGAAATCAAATGGACAATGAAATCATACCTTAAGTATCGTAATGTTAATGGATCTACATCGTATGACTCAGACTTCGGAAGTTGAAGTTTAGCAATCAGAGTGGGTCTAAAGATAAAATCGGGACAAACAAAATCCCTGATCATGTCGAACTCTAATGTTCAACTCAATAATGTTCGCGAAAGTGCACAACTTTCTATATTTAAGAAACATGGTCTCGGTGGACAGGGGCATCGAATTGAAGGTGATCGAAGAAGGATCGGAAAAGCTAAAGCTGGGTTCAGAATGGTATTAAAAACACAGAAAAGCAATGTTGTCACTAAATCAGTACTCCTTTTAGGTTGTAGTATTCGGAAGATGACCGCACTCATACTCTCATACGATGGCTGGAAATTTCCGTAAATAGGTATTATCTTGGGGATTTTTTGGCCTAAACGTATGTATTTCTAACAAACAGCTTAATCAGAGAACGGGCCAAGCACCAACCTAATAGGCATCACCATTAGGAAGAGAAAGAGGTAATGTATCGGTCAAACATTATTTCGCGGAGACAACTCGACGGCAAAATACGCCATGCAGTGGAGGGCACTAATACAGGCAGGTAAAAGAGTGGGCTGCCCCACGCAAATGTGGCACAGAATCATCGAAGAGGGATCGAGGTGGCTTGGAAGAGTTGAATAGAGCTGAAACCCAAAAAGTAACTTAAGCCTAAAATGAATAAGGCTTATTCCGGGGTAAAGGGTAGGGATAAGCAGATCGATTCTAATCTAGAGAGCTGTAATTGAAATGGAGGACGGTGGGGTTTGAGTTAACTTTCCGCAACATACAGGAGATTGAAGAAGATAAAGGCATCGTAAATTATAAGGGTTAATGTTGAAGAAAATGGAGTTGAAAAGAGACGCGTAATCGACGGAAATAAAATGGTTGTGACGAATCAAGAGAATGTCTGATATGTCTTGTGCGTTCATTGAGGGCGCCAAATATCAAATATCTGGTTTCCTACAATCCAGCTCTGGCCAGATTTGTTTAGAAGAGATACATGTGCTGATATTGTTCTACCTACTGTTTGCCATTCTAATGGCCGCGGTATCTAATTGGAATTTCATCAATTTAATAGGTGCTGATGGTTCCCCCCTATTTTCAGGGTGGTTCCGCTATAATATCCTCCTTAGTTAGCTCGTCCGCTTTGCAATCGCCTATGCTGGGTCCCGAAATGGGACTCAGTCACCACTCGACCTCACCTGTTCCAGACGCTGTCTTGGATCCGCCTGTGTATGGCAGCTCAAGCTCCTGTTTATCTCTGTCGCGGATTCGTTTAGAATTTTTCCCTATTCCCAAGCACTTCTGCTAGCAATCCAGATTTTATACTCGACGTTAAAGTCCAGATATATAATAGATCTACATCAGATGGTGAATGCGGCTGAACTAAAGCAAAACTGTTGATATGACTTTTCAACTTCGTGTTATAAATATCTCAATCCGTTCTCCTTGGGTTTTTAAAAACAGTAGAACCGCTTTTTAATAAATACCTATATCGGGAAGATCATCTGAACCGGTTAAGAATTCATCATTAAGTTTTTGTAACTTATTTTCGACAGGAGTTGTGTCGAAGAGCGCAAGGAGCTAGAGAAGTGATGAATGTAATTGAGGCCGCTTGTTTAGTACGATTAAATTGACAAACAATTAGAGATCTCATTCGAGAAACTGTGGTGGAGATATCGTTAACTGGTTAATTATTAATCTATGTACATGTCTAATGCTGATCGCGATTTAATAAACTCAAACAAGTGGCAAGAGCTCCCGGGCAAAGATGTGAGTTATATTCTGTAGGGGTAAAAAAAAACGTTCACAGCTCTTGAGGAATCCGAGGTACTTAGCAGAAATTCCAGCTAAGGTTTGGGTTAATTTGGATGCGAAGCATTGACAAATCATTAGATTCTTCAATAGCAGCTCCATTAATTTTTAGTTTGACCACGTTAGTATCCCTATTCAGAGATAGGAGACAGTACTTGGATTTTGATGAATTGAACTCAACTTAATTATGTTGGCATCAATATCGGAGTTGAGTTTGGTATAGATTCGCTGACAGTAAAACTCCACAGTTGGGGTTTAAGCCTTGGTATCGTTAAAGTATAAGTCAAGAGTACTGTCGTCCACAAAGGGATGGATTGGATTACGATTATGAGAGAGAGAAGTTCGTTCGTTCGGATTGTAGAGAGGACTAAACTCTGGTATACACCAGTACTGGTTGATATTGGGGTTTAAAAAAAAAGAAAAGGGTAGAAGTATATCCATCCAATACAACTTGTATTGACGGATTACTTAGAAAACTTCCAATCCAGGATGAGAAGATGCTACCGACACCGTAATCTTGGATTTTGGCACACTTTATCGAAAGCTTTAGATATATCAACATCAACTACTCGTAAGATGGTAAATTGCAATGCTTTTCATGATCTTAAAAACGACTGATTTTAGGGTTATAGGGGGATAATTTGAAGGAGAGGTTTAATCTTTTACCCTATTTAGGTATTTCAGTTTCCACTTATCCAGGAAGATGCCTTTAGAATATGACAAGTGAAAGAGCTTAAGTAGAGGCTCAGTCAAAGAAGTCCCATCTGGACTTGAAGGTTTGTTAATATTGAGATCTTTTAGGACTCGAACTACCGAGCGAGTTCGAAAAGATATTTGTCCTAAGGAATATTGAACGAGGTTCAGAAAATGGTGTTGGTGGAGAAGTATGCATCTGGCAAGGTGTGCAAATTCCGCAAACATTGCTGCTTGCATATTGGCTTTCTTTGTTGACTTGGGAGTCAGAGATATTTCGATCGTTGTGGGCAAGAGTTACGGTGGACGATAAGAAAGAGCCTGTAATTATTATAATGAAAGACGAAAAAGATTTACTGCCTTTAGGACATTGTAGTATTTTCTGCACCAGTTTTTGGGCTCGTAGGAAGAATCTAAGTAAAAGTATACAAAAACTTCTCAGCAGTGTAAGGAACACCAAGAACTTTTGGATATTTGAATTGAACAACGGAGAATATTTTATAAGTATTTGTTAGCCTTAATTAATAAGCCTAGCTGTGTAGAAATGATCCTGATCATTATGGAGTATGAATCTATCCACTAGCTATACAAAAACGAAAAATACATCAACTTTTAGAAAAAAAAACATTCCAAACAAATATTTCCATGCACATGCCATGGCATGCCAGAGATAGATTCTAGATAGAGTAAGAGATCATGCTCCCCACGAATCTTCTTTTAATTGTTTTTTTTTTTTGCTTCCCCCTAAATATAGTAATAATTCTTTTGTTTTCTTTTTTTTTTGTTCTGCCAATTAGTCTATGTTAGATAGGTAGGATACACGGGCAGATGAATCTCAAACGCTTACCTTAATATCACCACCCCCAGGAGCATGTTTAACATTGTCCTTAGAGCCAACTTTTGGCTTGGCCTTATCCTTAAAGTCCGCCTTTATTGTATCAATTTTCTTATCACCACCGCCAGGCTTATGGTTGGCGTTCTCTAGAGATCCGATTTTGGATTTAGCATTCCATTGTAGTTTCGTTGAAACTATCTACAATAATTACACCGAAATTATATTATTTTACTTGTGTGTGTGTGTGTGTGGATGTTAGTGTATTTAGATGGCATTGACTCTGGAGCTCGTTATTACTATTTTTTTTTTTTGTATCTTTTGTTCAATTACGTGAAATTCTAAAATAAATCTACAAAAAGTAAGTTTACTCTACTTATGTACACACACGCGTTGAAGTAATTTTTTTTTTTTGTGATTCAGGTTCAAATGAACCGTGAAATTGCTTTCGATCTTCTAGAACTGTGCACATAAATAAATTGCAAAGATATTTAAAGTTTTCTTTTTGAATTTTGAATTTTTTTTTTTGGTTCAACAACTGTGAAGCTGAATTGTTAAAAATTGTAAAAATTTGCTTTTGCCAAAAAAAGAAATGGAGTTACATGACGTAGATACTAGTTGAAGGCATGACTTACCTTCTTGTCGCCACCCTTGGGGGTGTACTTTTCATTTTTCGCCTCAATCCTTGGAGCGGCTTTTATCTCGATTTTCTTGCTTTCAATCTTGACCTTACCTCCGCCAGGCTTGTATGTGGCATTGTCCAACGATCCGATTTTCGAGCGTACAGCCTTCAGATTGGGAGAAGGTGCGTTACCCACTTGAACCTTATTCATTGGAACTGCAAAGTGAATGTGGTGGTCAGTAGGAACCGTATGACAAATTAAGTTTATATTTACCTTTCTTTGTTGTTGACTCTGGTTCGGGTGTCTTCAGGGCGAGCCTTGATCTAGAGGTGCTCCTCGATTTATTGGACTTGTTCGATGGTGTAGCGCTTGGAGGTCTTGAAATGCCCGAGGTAGGCTTAGTTGGTGTCTTGGCGGGAGAGCTTGGTGACGTTGGACCGTTGCGTTCCTATGTGATGGAAAACTTATTAATACCCTCTGCCTTATGCCTGACATCTAAGGACACCTCTCACCTATTGGATTGTATTGAACATATTTGTCTAATCGATTTTAGCAGGATTTATTTTTAGGGATACCGATAGAAAAATTGTTTTTGTTGCGGAAGGAGCTCGCGAAAATCCAACGACTGTGGGCAAAAGCAACTTTAGCGACTAAGAATTTTCAAAACAAGTATCTTTTTGGTCGCCTGTGGCAAAACTGATTGTTTGTTCAATCGAATGCGACTTATGAGGCTCATCAACCGTGGCATAGTTATTCGACATGGAGATGGGTGGTGGTTGTGTATATATTGTGTACATGAATGGGAGAAGCAAAGAAACGAAGAGAAACTAAATAAATTTATTAGGGATATTTCCTCAAAAAGTCGATTACAAGTCGGTTGTCGGTTGTCGGTTGGGGTGCTTGCTTGCTTGTCTTGTTTGAGTTTTTCGTTTTTTTTTTATTATTTTTACCTTTGGAAGTTTTGCAGTTTGCGCAAAAACAAAAGGAAAGTGATGAATGTGGGTAGTTCTGTGTGAATAGGTATGTGCTATAATTGCTGTTTTGTTGTGTTCCATTTGGGGATGTACATACTTGTATCATCACAGCGAAAATAGATTCGATGTCAATTATAATAGTGATGCGTACAAATATGCGGTTGGGTGAATGTCCTTCCATTCATTTGGAATAATTTCAATACAAAATTGGATTATTAGATCTAATTATTTTGATAGCGGTTGGGAATTTATTTTATTTTTTTTTTCTACTCTCTGGGTGGACCTGGGTCTTAACTTTTTTTTTATAAGACAGTCGGACACGCAAGACACGATTAATATTGAGGTAGTATTGAAAGTATCTCCATTATTTCGGTGATACTGTGGTGAAAGAATTTAGCTGCAAATTGTACTCATCACAGATCAAACTGTAACGCTAATTACGATATAGTAAAATGAAATAAGCTACAGAAATTCGCACCAAAAACATGTACATATGGATAGATAGTTGGTCTAAGTGGTTCATGGTGAGATGCACTTAGACTAACATACATAGGTTCATTGTGACACCACTATGAAGCAGGGATTTCAATCCAAATCTAATTGTGGCACTAACTACTCTTTCTGTTAAAGCCACTTATATTTTCAGTGTATTTAACTTTTGTGGGTGCTGTAGCTCAGTGAACTCTTAAGCGGGAGGATCGAGGTTCAACACCAAACAATACCAAAGTTTTTTACGGCCTTACCACTCGCGAGGGTCTGATAAACATGTGAGACTACAATGGTCATGCAAAAGCTTTTCAAATCAAAATTGCTCTTTGGACTCGACGTTAAACAGTAGACCGCTTCCATTTGTGTGAAGAAAATAACACGCACAACGGGAATTATGGTGTAAAGCTAGGTTCTGAGTCCCTCACGGATCTGTGATGGATTTGTATTTATTTCGATAAATTTTGTTCAGAACTTGCAAAAATGTATGTCTGCCAATAACGCAATGTCCGGTGATAGGTTAGGTTACGCTAAAGTAGCTACCAGCTAGTGTCCAAATCACAAGCGTTCTCCTCTTAGCCTCTAGGTGGCTGCTGGGTGCGTAGTACCTCGGCAGGAGATTGGGTAACTAACACCTTTGGAAGGTCGTTGGTGTTTTCATGCTAGGGCGCTTCCTCTTGATTCGGATGGCAGCGGACGAATTCTATAGAAGGAATCAACAGTGGCGTTCACAGTTCCAGTTAGGCCGAACTATCTAGTATCATTTCTATATGCTGATTTGACATATTCGAATCCCAGGTCTATAAGGATCCAAATTACTGAACCAGGGTGGTGGAATAGAGTTGGTGGCGGATGAACCCTTAATGGGTCAACGGCAGCGCTCACAGCCCTGAGCTTGCTAACTTTCGAGCAATGTCCTAAATATGACGTTAAAATCGTATTGGATGATTTCAACGCCAAGATAGCTAAGGAGGGTATTCCTTGGTAGGACGATTTGTAAGCACAGGTTTCAGAACACCACGTCCGAAAATGGACTAAGACGCTGCGACTTCTGGCACCGACTCATATGCCGCCAGCATCAAATACCAAGGACCAACGCCGCCAACATGCTATCAGAAGTGTGGCAACTGATGTGCTGGGCACCTTGATTTGATGAAGAATACCGGCAAGTACCTATACATGCAACTTAACAAGAGGCATACAAAGATGACGCACCAAAAAAGGAAGTGGGCTGCTCGTGAGCTCTACGAGCAGAAGAGACGGGAAGAACATCGTCTTCTCCGAAAGAAGAACAAAAAGCATCAGAAGCGTGCGGTTGAAGATATTGAGAGATTATACTCCAGGAATAATGTACGGAAATTTTACCAATAGGAAAAACGAAAGCGTCTAGCCAACAAGACCCATACAGAAGCCTGTAGAAATGAAGAAGGAAACCCCGTAGTAGAGTCACAGTCAGTGTTGAGAACATAGAAACACTTTTTCTGCAGACTATATAAAGGTGGCGAAGATCCGCTGACCCGCTGTCAGGCAGAATGAACTATTCAATCTAGACGATGATTGACAAAACTTCCGTCCATCTGACCAAAATTTAGTGAGGATAGCAATATCCAAGCTTAAGTCTAACAAGGCTGCTGGGCCTGACGGCTAACATAGTAGTAGCATACATAGTAGCATACACCAACTCATCTCTAAAATTTGCTCAGGCGGCTAATGAATGGAATCTCAGCATCGTTTGCCCCATCCACAAGAAAGGAGATCCCCTCAATTGTGTCAACTACAGAGGTATTAGTTTAGGCAACATCGCGTATAAGATCCTATCTGCCATATTGTGTGAACGTCTGACAGCCTTCGTCAACAACCTGATTGGCCCCTATCAGTGTGTTTTCAGACCAAGAAAGTCCACAGTTTATCAAATCTTGACACTTCGCAGATCCTGGAGAAAACCAAGAAGTTCGATCGATACTCACCATCTTTTTATCGATGTCATGCCCGCATATGACAGCATCTATAGAGAAGAGCTATACCGAACCATGTCAAGTTTAGCGTATACCGATGATATTGACATTATTGGCAGAACACACAGACATTGTTTAAGTGGGGTTTGCTTACATTGAATCAAGTGAGGCTTGCCTATTTCATCAGCTGTGCTATTTCCCGCACTAGTGGCCATGTGCTCAGCAGAGAATATCATCAAACAGTTTTGCTATCTCGTTAGATTTTACTGAGGACGCCACGAGAAACTTGATTGCAGCCTGGCTATCAATATAGATTGGAAAAGTTGGAAGTGGCTAAAGAACGAGCTTCTGAATTTCACCGTGCGACCAAAAATTGATAAGGGTATGCGGAAAAGGCCGCTTGTATAGTACGATTAAACTGACTGGCAGGCGGGATACAACTGTAGATTTCCTCCGAACAACTGTGGTGCAATGCATCCAACATGCCGATGATGTTCTAGCGAAGAGATCTGGTCGTCGATCAATTTACATGTCTGAAGCTGGACACGATCTAATAAACTCATTCAAGTTACTTTATAGATAGTAGCCAAGCCTGCAAAACTGAAAAAAACGTTTACACCTCTTGAGGAATTCGAGACACCTAGCGCCACTTTTCGCAACTTCGGAGATCTGGTGATTCCAGCGAAGGTCTGGGGTAACTTGCATGCCAAGCATTGACAAGTCTCAATACAGCTTTATTCATTTTAGTTTGTAGAAGTCAAGGGTACTGTCATCCGCAAAGGAATGGATTGGATTGCGAGTGAGAGATATATATATATATAACATATAACATATATATATTTGGAGAGAGGACTGAGCCCTGGAGTACATCAGCATTGGTTGAGAGTAAGGTAGAAGTATATCCCTCCGTAAGTTTGAATTTTACTTAAGAGGGTACTTCTATCGAAAACTTTAGAGATATCAAGGGCAACTACTCGGCATTCACCGTGATGGTGAATACTTTCCATTTTTCTGTTAGGTACACCATAAGGCTTAGAGCTTAGAGACCACTGATGTTAGGGCTAAGGATCGATAGTTTGAAGGAGGTTTTTTCGCCTTTTACCTTTAAAGATGAATATAGGATATAACAGGTGTATAACGCATCTTCAAAACAAGGGGAGGGATCCCACCTGGACCTGAAGATTTGTTACTGTTGAGGTCTTTTAGGACTCAAGCTACCGAGCGGTTTCGGAAAAATATTTGTCCTAAGGTATATTGAACCGGATTCACTAATGGTAGTGCTAGAGAAGTATCTGTCAAGGTGGAATTAGCAGCGAACAAAGCTGCTGCCAGCAGATTGGCTTTCTTTTGGGAGTCAGTGATATTTCGATCGTTGTGGATGACAGCTCGCACAAGTTGGATTGAACCAGAGTTCTTGTTTTACTCGGAATGAAAGAGCGACAATATCCTTCGTTTGTTTTAAAAACATCTCTGAAGACAGACAGTGAATGTTTACGAAGCACGTCTTGGTGTTTCCATGTTTCTCTGTTCAGTATAAGATATGCACTTGAAGCCAATGCCGAAGCCAACTATTGTGGGAGATTGCAATGGGGTGTGAAAACTTAGGCATGTCCATAATGCTGTCCCTTCCATTGGGCGGATACCCTTAGTCTTACAATCGAATTCGTAACTAGTTGTCAACCAAGCATCATTATATTTGATTTCTCTCTCAATGCAGGCCACCATACGGTTATACGTATACCGAGGTCAGTATTGGTCTTATTATTGAGGTATAAAGAAAATTCAACATTTTTGCATGAGTATAGGCAATTGTAGCTTTGTTAGCGCATTCAGAAATGTTCTCCTTCCTAGATAGCTTTCTGTCTAGCTTTAGTCCTAGGTAGATTGCGCTTCCTACGAGGTTCAAACTAGAACCCTTAAGCTTTGGAGATGTTATACTTGAAATTTCATGCTTGGTTGAGAATAGGACAAATTTTGACTTAGTCGGGCTTACGTTTAGTCTAAGGCCATTTGATTAGATCTGTACAAGCGAATTGTAAAATACCAGCGGTCGTCTGTGGGTATCTACATACGTGACGTCATCCGCATAAACAACCACTCAGTGTCATCATTGTTCAATGGTCCTTCAATGCCTACGAATCTAGACATCATAGTGAATACCTTGAGCGAGAGCCATCCTTAGGTAGGGTCAATGAGTGAGTGCAGCGACGTTTCAACTGATTTTGATAAGCATACTGTGATTTAGATAATTTGTTGTTATCCAAGAGTATTTGATAAAGAGATCTTGGATTCTCTTGAGAGTTTTCACCAAAACGGAAGTTACGCTTACTATTAGTCTTCCTTACGTTCGGGTAAGATTTGGTAAGTTCCTTGTTTAGGGTAGATTTAAGGACATTGATAAATTTGTTTTATTCCTCTTGCGTTATTGGAAACAAAACATGTATGTAAGTTGAGACAATCTAAAAAGATTAGTACAGACAGTTCAAACAGCTTTGCATGTGTTAAGTGGTCCGCATATCTAGTCCGGTTAGCAATACCAGCAACGATTCAGGAACTAAAAGTATCAGAGCTGTAACTAGCGATATATAAACGCAATTATGCAAAAATGTGATAAAAAATTTCATCAAAAGAATAACTATTTGTAGGCAGAGTCGAGGCCGACATTTGGCAGATATTGTATTTCATTTCTAACCTCAGAGTTTGTCCTTTTGATTTAAATAAAAATATCACCATTTTGCATAAAAATGTTGTTTTTTTTATTGATTTAAAATGACAACTCTTGTTGGATGACTGTATAATTTACCATACAAGAACAATTGAAAAATCTTAGTCTCTCGTTCTGATCGATCTAGCAAAGTGGGGCTACGTGCCGTCCAACAATCGGTTTATTGCACACTAAGTTCAATAATCAAGAAACCAGTCGTGGTCTTTTCAATTGCGATCGAAGCAAGGATTCTGGGGTCCCTAACCAACATACGTATGTACATATCAGCTTCGTCTATTCTGACGATGATACAGATTCGTGGATAGCGCTCGTGTACAAGGACACTTTCGGTCCCCTTTCCGACACACTCGCGAGAATAAACTAAATAGAAGAAAAGATAAAGTGGCGGAAAGGTTTCACACGGTACGCTTTTGGATCTATATAATTGGATCAAGTTGATAGTTTCGATTTCTCAATTTAGAGATTGGCCACCTAGATCGTGCACTAAACTCCATTAGAATTTTTCTTTAGGGCTTACGTTAAATATCATGTGTATGCTAATAATGATGGATGGTTGGTAGGAATAGGGTAGACACTGACTGGCATTAAACAAGTGATGTCTAGTGCTGCGCATTAATTAATTGTGCGAACTCTCGCGATGGAGTCAACGGTGGCATCTCAGATTCAAACGGAAGCATAAGCACACTTGGGTCTGAGCTCCGAATATGTCGAAGTAACACAGATAAAGTGGATGAAGCCATGCTCGATGAGTGGACTATCAGCCCCATCTTCAAGAAAGGCGATCATATGTCTTATAAAAAATATAGAGGCATAGCCCTGCTTAGTGTCGCATATAAGATCATATCCAACGTGCTGTGTGAACGTCATAGTAGTATGACTTCCAGCCAGGGAGATTGACGAACGACCAAATTTTCATACTAAGGCAGATCCTGAAAAGACTAACGAATTTCAAGTCGAGACTCACCATCTCTTCATCGACTTCAAAGCTGCATATGATAGTATTCATCGTCTTGAGCTCTACAAGGCTGTGTCGCGTGACGCTAGAAAACACGCGGAGCAAAGTACAATTTGGAAACAGTGCCTCCAAACTATTCCAAACATGTATCGGATTTCGGCAAGGAGATGCGCTTTCAAGTAACTTCTTCAATCTCGTGCTGGAACAGATAGTGCCCGGGCAGGTGCTAATATGGAAGGCACTATCTTTAAGAAATCTGTCCAGCTGTTGGGATACGCAGACGACATCGATATCATCGCTCGCTCCCAGCGTGTCGTCTTAGAGGCTTTTACGACAATTGAAGAAAAAGCGAAATGAGTTGGCCTTGAAGTGAATGGCAAAACCAAGAATATATTGTCAACAAACAAAGAATATGTTTACCTCCGCCTAGGACGAAACCTCACTGTTGGCAATAGTAACTTCCAAGTGGTTAAAGAGTTTACCTAGTGCAGATTTGACGAAGACTTGTCTAGGAAACCACTGCTACTTCGGTTTGGCAAAACAAATGAGTTCAAAACTTCTAACTCGGAAGTCGAAATGTATGCTCTACAAGACTTTGATCCTGCCAATTCTGCAATATGGAGCCGAGTGCTGGAGGATAAGCAGGACACTTTCGAGAGAAAAATTTTTCATCGAATATTCGGTCTCGTATGCGAGGGGGGCGAATGGAGGAGAAGGCACAACCGCAAATTCTATGAACTGTACCAAGATGTGGATGTAGTCCAAAAAGCCCAAACACGTCGACTACACTGGTTTGGCCACATCGAGCGAATGGACAATAAAGCTCCAGCAAAGAGGAGTCAGAGCACTTGGTCTAGACAACTGGAAGCAGCGTACACGGGATCGAAGAGAGTGGAAGGCTGCCGAGTCGCAGAGACTCTTCATGAGCCCGTTAAGTAAGTAAACATGCTAATGTTCCAGCAACGATTCAGAGTTTCAAAAACAAGACATTTGTGCGAAAGCGTAACAAAGACATTCCGATAAAAAAAAATTCCTACTAACTGGCGCCCTATGTTGGGCAAGAAGAAGGATAGTCAAGCACATATTGAACTCTTTCAAGAAAAAGATACTTCGTTAAATACTATGTTCTATGTGCGAGGATGACGAAGCTAAAAAAATCTTTGGGTTCCAGTCGTAAGTGTCAACATGACACAAAAGACTGAACCTCCTGCAAAAGAACCAAGCGGCAATTTGTGTGAACGGTTGAAACCCTTCGTCACCAATCTGATAGGCCATTATCAGTGTGGTTTCAGGTCACGAAAGTCCGCAATCGGCAGATCCTTGAAAAAAATCCGAAAAGTCCAAATCGATACCTACTATTTTTGTAACGATTTCAAGGGCGCATATGACTGCATTTATAGAGACGACCTATACAGGCCCATTGTCTAGTTTTGGCATCTCTGCCGAACACGCTCGCATGTGCAGGATGATAATGGAGAACGCCCGCTGGTTTACCAATATCGGTAACGATCTTACCGAGACCTATGATGTCAAAAAAAGATTTAAACAGGGTGATGCGCTGTCATGTGACTTCTTTACTATCATACTTGAAAGAATTGTGTTAAACTCACAAGCAAATACCGAAGGACACAATCTTTTAAAAGTCTGTGCAACTACTTGCGTACGCCGACGATATTGGCATAATAAGTAGAACTCGGTGGGCTGTCACCGGTCACCGGAGTGTCTATAGCCAGAGTTAGGCGAGCAGGTGATCAGTGACGCTGGGAGTAAGAAGGCCCACCAGCAATCGTAACTAGTATTGGTCTCTACATTTCGGGGAATTCCTCTGTCTTAATACTGAGCTGTTAGTCATTTGTTTGCTAAAGTGTTTGTAAAGTGTTTATGTAACCCTAGTTGAGTTTTTTTCTAGTAGATTATATAAGATTGGACCTCTTTGCAACAGCAGATGGATTCGCAGATGTTGAGCGTAGAAAGGCACTGCCAAAGTGCGTGAGGATATCCTTAGTTGTTTCGCTTGTTTTGCCTAATTTTGGAGAGGAGATATAATGACGAACTACTCGATTTGTACAGCGACTGAAAGCTACTCGAACAAACAACTGCATTATACACGTTTGAGGACACCAAAATTTCGGGTTGCAGCGATTTTGAATTTAATTTCAGCGGACAACACAGTAACGCAATAAAGTAAGATCTCGCCTAAGGTAAAGCGAACAAATAGAGAGAACCTGAACCAACTAGAACTACAAAACTAAGGACTGTTCTAATTGAAAAGGGTTGTTAAATGAAGCCCAAGTTCATTCCGAAATGTAGCGTTAGCTTAGTACATAAGTGGTCTGAGCAATTAAAAATCGAACGAGAAATGGAATTTAAAAGTTTCATACTTATAATGGGACACCCTTTATAATACCCTATGTACATGCATTACAATACCTCACTTGTGTTTTATCAAAAGTTCGAAATATTATTTTATTCTAAACCAAATTATAGGTATCCCATGAGCTAACGCAACTAAAACGCAAACTCCCCACGTGGTCAGAACTCAAGCAGATGTTATAAATAGACTAGACAAAGGGCGATATCCTATAAATACAAATATGTTTGTCGATACAATCCAATTCGGTGGATACATTCTCATTAATTTTTAAACATAATTGATCATTGTGCGTGTAGTCACATTTCCACTTAACTATACGTTTTACATACCTTTTCCTGTGTAGACTCATCGACGCCACTGTCATTATCCCCTTCTGTAATTAATGAGAAAGGAATTAGTTATGTCAACCAATAACAGGACGGGAAATATATATAAATATCGATTGTAGGGCAACTTTATAAGGCTTCTAGTAGTCAAAGGAAAAACCTGAAAGGATATAACAAACTATATACCCATACTAACTTATATCCTTACTGTTGACTGCAGGTCCTTCGGGTTTCTCGGGTTTCTCGGTTTTCCCCGGTTTTTGTATTTGAATCGGTTTTTCTGGTTTCTTTGGATTCTCCGGTACGTCAACACTGATTCTCTGGAAGTTTGTTAGCTTTGCCGAATGAGAACTCGGTTCGGATGGTCCGAATGCAGGTTCATTCGCCTTGGACTTCTCTGTATTTGTTGGATGGTTTGGTTCGACAATGGAAGATGGAACTTCTTCTTCGATATCCTTAAGATGATCCTTTCCATTTGGTTCACCGAAAAATGTGTTCTTAGGAGGCGCATTGATGTCTGCGTGTTGTAGGGCAGTTTTTACTTCATGTGGCATCTGGTCGGTTCTGATGGGGGATGTAACGCTTGATGGTGTCTTAAGGGGAGTCACTGCTTGTCCAAAGACTACATCACTGTCGTCATCTTCGTGACTGTTTGGCTTGGTGATTGGGTTACTGGGTTGCGCTGTTGCCTGCGGAGCAAAAGTTCTTTGTTGAGGCTGATGCGGCTGTTGTGAGTGTTGCTGTGGTCCTGGGTGTTGCGGTTGATGTTGGGGGTTCTGCTGGGGATAGGGTGGACGAAATTGTGGCTGCCCACCAGGTCCAACACCTGGTCGGGGAAACGGTCTTCCGCCTTGGTTGGGCGGGGGATTTCCAAACGAATTCGGCGGACGATTTTGTTGACCAGGAGCACCGGACCAGGGAAATGCACCCTGCGGCCTGGGTGCACCATGCCCAGGTGGACTCAGCGGACCCCCACTCGATGGAGGTCGGACTTGTTGATTCGGTTGCTGCGGTGGACCCGGTCTGGGTGGTTGGCCAGGATTAACCAATGCATTGCCCTTACTATCCACTCGTCTCAGTGGTGGGGGTATTGGTCTCTGCTGATTGTTCATTCCCTGAGGCGCAGGCTGCCGTGGCGATGGAGATCCTGGAGCTGGTGGTCCCATTTGAGGTCGCATTTGTTGTGACGGTGGAAAAGGCGGTCTCGGTGCAGACGACATCGATCGAATCTATTTAAAGACGGGAAAATATTTAAAAAAAAAAAAATAGGAAACCATATACCATGACAAGATATCGTCTTTCCTAATGCGACATCTAATGCTACAACTCTTTACAACTCATGTCATTGATTCCACCGCAGGGGTGCGCTCACAAAAAAAAAACAAAAAAAGTCCTACTCCTGGTTGAATGGTTTTGTTGTGGGTTTATTAGAAGACACCGACATTAAATACCAGTCCAATACACAACTGTTTGGGGGAATTTTTGTCATGAAACATACTTACTTCTTTATTTTTGTAATATGACCTAGATTTGCGAAATCACTTATTGATTATACAAGCTGTGTTGTCATAAGATCAGCGGATTGAATGGTATTGAAATGAAATAATTGCATATTTGATGTTCCAACATAAATTTGGAGCTGGGACAGCTGAAGGTCTTCGCTTGGAATGGAGTTGGAATTGAATTAGTTTGTTACTTTCTAAGAACTTTTACGGATATCCTTACGGCTTAACGACATTTAAATGGATGTAATCTAGGTGGGAACGGAGAAAGCCAGACGGTAGGAAGGTAAATGTAATTGGATTAAGGGAAAAGTTCGCGTTTTATTCGCATTAGATACGGCTGTGATGTCGTGTCGTCATGGTGGGTGGCGATAGTTTGTTGTCGTGAAGATGGAATGGTTGGGGAAAGGTTCTAAGGTTTTACTACTGAGAATGAAAAGGTGCAGTTTGATAAATACCAACTTTCGATCAACTTGTCGAAAGTGTTAAGATGACTACCTACAGACATGGACTTGGTGTCCAAGAAGTTGTAAATTTATCTGCCAACACCCAAATCAAGACTCCCTTTGTTCAATACACTGAAACTAGCCAGAGCCTACAAGAGCATTTCAGCATTTCAGCGAGAGATTCATCGCTGTGCACTCACCATCCACAATCACCAACAATCTGAGAAGTAGTCGAGACCACCGATAGTTACCAGCCACCAACAAAAAAGAATTTTTGATACGATGAGCAAACCAAGGGTCCCCTAAAGACTTCCATCCGATCAGTTCATTCTCCTTTCCATTAAAGGCTTTGGAAAGCCTGACCGATGTTCACATTTGAACAAATTTGCTGTATCACAACAGAAAATCGGTAAGGACTGCGTTGGTAGGAATCATTGAGAAATCTTTTGGGAACAAGGATTTCACTATGGTGTTCTTCCTTGATATTGAAGGACGTTTCAACAATGTCAACAGAATCTATATTTGAAGCACATCTTAACTTGAAAGTTGAAAACTATCTTTGCTATTTTATCTAGCACATGCTTAAAAGTAGGCTTGTAGATGCTGAGCTGGCATGCTGTGTAGACGAGGGTACCTCGCAGAGCAAAGTATCTCATAAAACCGATGGTGTCTGCTCTAAATAAACTCGCAAAGTGGGCGGATAATGTCGGTCTCGACTGAATTAGTATTGTTTACAAGAAGCTATAAAATACCACATGTAACTCCTCCAAAACTCAAGGGTATTGAATTACAATTTGCAGACCACGCCAAATATTTGGGGTTTATTCTCGATCAAAAACTCAGTTGGAAACTGAATATTCAAGACCGTGCTAGGAAGGCCTCGATTGCCCTTTTTTCATGTGGGAAGGCTATGGGCTCAAACTGGGGTCTCCAACCCCGAATTGTTCACTGGATGGTCAGACCCATCTCTATGTACGGAGTACTAGTCTGGTGGATGGTACTGGACAAGAAAAGCAACGTTACAATACTTGAGAGGGTTTAAACACTATCCTGAGTCTGTATAACGGGCGATCTTAGAACCACTCCTACAGCTGCACTTGAAACTATTCTCCATCTTCTTCCCGTTGATATCTTCGGGAAGCTGGAAATATCTCAAGGTAGTAATTCGGACTACATTACCCCTATTTGCACGTTAACGTCAAGTATAAAACCAGGATTCCTGGAAGAAGTGCTTGGGAATCGGAAGCAACCTTAAACGAATCTGTGACAAAGATTTACATGTTTGGAACAGGTGTGGGAGTTTACTCCAGTGCACTGGATATTTCTATCACTACTCGACCGTCCGGACCGCTGTAGTCTATTTCAAGCAAAAGTCACAGCAGTCCACAAAGCCGCGACTTGGCTTTTGACTAACTCGATAGAGTGTACTGCTATTGTTTTCTGCATACATAGATAGTCAAGCTGCGATAAAAGCCTTGAAATCGCCAATAACTCAATCCAACTTGGTAAAGCAATGCCGAAGATCTTTGTGCTGGGTTCCAGGCTAAGGAGGGACCGTAACCTCTCTGACAATCGGGGGTGACCGTCAACACCTTTTAAATAATAAAATACAAATCTTAAAAAGGTAGGTGACGGTAGACATGCTAGAAGGTTTGGTGCTCCCTTTAACGATTTCTGTAGAAGCTGTAGAAACGAGGAAGAGGAGGAAACAATGACACATCTTCCTGTATACCTGTCATATCGGTTTTGAGAAGAAAAGCCCTAGGTGAGTATTTCTTCGAAGATCTTAACGATCTAGTAGTCCAGCTAGACTCAAGCAAAATAAAAGCTTCGCCAACGGTTCACATTAGTTTAATGCTTAAACCTCGAACCACACTTTTTTGGCATGGGTTCACACCGAAACTGGTTGCCCTGCCTCCTGTCCCATTTAAAAGTTTCCATGTAAGTCTTCGGTGCAGGTACCACAATGAAACTTTATTTGTTTTAACAGTGTCCCTACCACGGAGACAACCACCGATCCCAACCCAACCAACGCAGCAGTACAAAACAAAGACAGCGAGAAAAGAAGTATGTCGAATCAGAAGAGGAAAAAATCCTGCGGAAATGGGCCTACGATAAGAACAACATCCTAATATTTTCCAGAAACTAACAGCTGGAACGTAGGCATTTCGAAACATTGAAGAAAACCTAGTCACCAAAGCGCAGGGAATATTAGATGTTTTTGAGCAGCTGCTGAATGGGCATCAGGTAGAGAGAGAGTTATAGGGAAAGAAAAGAAACCCGCATGGTGTCAATAAAGAAGCTATCCCTTCTCCCAGTATTGAAGAGGTTGGCTCAGCTATCAAAAGATTAAAGAAGACTTAAGGTGCACAGGTATGGGTGAATGCAACTATCCCCAACGACTCTACTATGAGCTCTATATGCCACATCTTCAAGAAATGCCAATCTATGTCTTGTAAAAACTAAAGACGGACATTCGTGTTAAATTTCGTATATAAGATCCTATATAACGTACTAAGCAAAAGTCGGAAGCCTTTTTGTAATTTGTAATTTGCACACACCAGCGTGGCAAATCGACAATCGACGAAATTTTCATAATAAGGCAAATCCTGGAAAAGACCAACGTTGAGCTCTTTGACAAATTCAATCGTTCAACTTGTACCTACAGATATGTATATGTAGTTGAAGACAAACGAATGGTTGTGAGAAGGTAGCTCCTAACTCCTGTACGAACCTGCCAAATATTTGTATTTCGTGTATCAAGCCGAAGTTAAAAGACTTTTGCGAAAGCTGGTGTCTGTAAGCTTGAGTGAACCAGCCTGACTCAGTTATTGTAGTCCTGGAAAGGCGTTACAATTTGAATCATAAATTTGGTCACATATTTAGGAGTAATCGAGGATAGAAAAAACAAAGAATATCGAGAATATCCAAGGCGCTGCAAGTTTGTTTTAGCAGTGTAAGTGCGCATTCTGGCAAGATCTGGAATTTAGCACCAAAGCGCGCGTCGTCTTTCTAGTACGCTTGACGCTGCTCTAAATGCACTGCTGCATCTAGTTACCTCCTTTTAGTTACTTATATCTTGTAGCAAATCTGCTTTTCTATCCAAGCAGTCTAACGTCTTAGGCGTGATGGTATTAGCCTTACGAACGTTTTGGTGAAGAAGTGGGGGATTAAAATAGACTTGCCTTGCGTTCTACGGAGCGAGGGGTTCCAAGTTCAATCCCCAAACAACACCAAAAATTTCTTTCACGGCCCCACCTCTCGCGAGCGTCTGACAAACATCCGAGAGTAAAACTGTCATGAAAAAGTTTCTCAAAACAAATAACTGCCGTTCGGAGCCGGCATTAAACAGTAGGCCCCTTCCATTCGTGTAAAGAATATAACACGCACAGCACAAGTGGTTGTGAGAATCTAGGCCCTGGGTCCCATTGACCTGTCGCGCCAAAAATTTGTATTTGTTTTTTTGCCTTGCGTTCAGGACTGACTTTGCCCAGAGTCAGAATAAGGAATGCGCTGGTCGAATTTTCACAGATGGCTTCGAAATCAATCTCGTACTGGTGTCCTCGTGCAAAACGACTAAAAGAGGTGTCATAACGGATTGAGTAGGTGGGAAGTTGAGTTTATCAGTGCTTGTAAACATAGACAGGGAGTGTTTAAGGTCTTGCTCAATCCTTTAACCTCTTTCTCTTTAATAGCAAGTGAATGGAAAAACCCTGTTGCATGCTTATGCTTTTTAATTTTTATTTGGTCACTATGGCGGGCTACACAAATTTATACATATTTTGATTTGCAGCAAACAATACTAGGAGAATAGGAGATACATACGATACAGCTTTCACCCAGGACAACAAAAAACTAACTCCAGCCTTTATTGGCTCTTAGGAAACGATATATGTATGCGCATATGTCTCCAAAAATATCGGTAATGGCATATGATAATTTTGACTTTATTCTCTTTTAGTATTCGTAGATACCGATTAAGTCAATATTTCTTGAATTTGATTTATAGTAGTCAAAGGCTAAGCGAAACTTAATCATTCTTATTTTGGGATTACACGCTTACCTATAAAGAAAGCAATAAATAATACCAATAACAAAATTTTAATATTATTCGCATGGTAAGAAGGGAGAACTATGTAGACACATACATATTTATGCATATGCGACCACGAAGAACAATTTTATTTTTAAAACATCAATATACTCGTATAGGGTGAGCCATCTGTTGGTTTCTTTTTGAATCATATGTAATTTTGACACTGACAGCTCTAATGAGATCAAAAACATTGACAGATATCCAGTATTATATTTTCACGATACATAATGGATCGGTTTACTTTTGAACAACGTTGGGAAATATTGCAAAGTTACTTCCAAAACGGATGGCTCTGTTGCCGAAACACTGCGACTTTCAAAATTGAATTTTAGGATATACATATGTTTATAGAAAATCACGACAAGATCTTGGCTTTGTTGTTCTAGAATAGTATATCTTAAATTTCAGAATATTGTACGTGAGGTGTTGTACTCAAAGTTAATTTTGTTGGACGTAAATGTTCGAGATGTACGTCAGAAAATGTTTTGGTCCTGGAACTGATCTGACTCAATTTCGTCTTCCAAAGAAGCTTATATTGAAATGCATCAAAGACTAGAATATGCTGGTTCAGACTTACAGATACTTTGTGTCCATGGAGATTTTAACAGCACTAGAACGTACTTCTTTTGCATTTCTGTCCACAGTATTCTAAAGAAGATATGGTATGTATGTACAAGTAGAACTAGACTATTGATAGTTTTAATGGTTAATGAAGTGAAACTCTCTGAATTGATGTCATTACTAAATTGTTATTAATAATTTATGTATGTTATTGCATTAGTTCGTTTTTTACAGCATGCTCTCGAACACGCGCCACCTAGTTATTGAATATTTTATGAGTGTGTTTATACGTTTTAGATATTTGGTTCGCATGTTAATGTGCTAGTCGTATATACACACTAAACAAACATATGCATACATACATATGTCATTTTTCTTACCATTCTTATAGGATTAAAAACCAATTTTGTAAATTAAAAACAAAATAATCTCACAACTGCATGCGAGGCATCAATGACAGGAGAATAACTTGGTAGTTTACAATATTTTAATAAAGTTTGTAAAACATTAGTTCGTATCCGAAGTTCAATGAAAAGTAATGCTGTCGATGATGTCTTGGTTCTATTTCCATATTGCTGCGAAGGTTTAACAAGAGCCTAATGGTGGTCCCAGCAGAATGGCGACTAACTCCAATATAATGCATTTCCCTACCTCTTGTCAATTCAAAACACGAAAGTGAAAATAATACTAACGTACAGTTGCATAGATTCCTAAAGACTGGGTATAGGCATGTATATGTAGGTTAAAGTGGCACGCTGCGATAGATGCAGCCACACTTAGACCAGTAACCCAGTACCAGCCATCCATCAGAACCAGCCGAAATTATAAATCGCTGGAGGCTGAAAGAATTGTCAATCGGAGCGGAGCGGGATGGAAAAACGAAATCAATTGATCGCTCGCATTGCAGCTTCAGCAGCAAGGATGATCAGCTTAAGAAATGGATGAAATAATTTGTTTTAATTCGAAGTCTATATTGGCTAGTGATGTACACGCAAATTAGACTGAGATGCCTTTATAAGATTGCTACTGCTCGCTGTATCCAAGGCAGTAATGATAGCATCTTCTTGGAGCGAATACAACAAAATCTTACAGGCACACTTGATGGCGAAAATTCGGGTTTCCATTCTGGAATCTGCTATATATCCGGCCGACTCCGCCTTCGGAATGTTGCCCAAAATATAGCTAAGTAAGCTAGGCAAGAAAACCGAGCTGATTTTATCCACCAATAGACGAAAAAATACCAGAGATTGTACTTTAGGGGGCACTGCTCTTGGAATCACGGACAGCGCCGGATACCTATAGAGGTATCGTGTTTGATAAGAAGTTAAATCGTTTCTTAAATGAGTGAATCAAAAAAGCCATTCCAGACTTCTATACATGCAATAGCAGTTTTGGGATAACTTATACACCAAAAAAAGTGCCAACTGGCACTGGCGCGGTACTATCTATGGTCATAGGAAAATCCTGGATCTCGTGAAAAATGAGATTAGGGAGTTGAATATGCCCATGAACGGAATAAAGAGAGTGCGTCTTACTGAAAGGTATCACAAAACTCTCATTGGAGATGGAACACTTCCGGAAAAGAAGATTGGTGATATAATCATCTTTACGGATGGGTCCAGGATGGATGGCAGAGCGGGGCATATATCTTCTCAGAAGAACTGGAACTAACCTGTCATATTAGTCTAGGGAAATATACCTCAGTCTATCAAGCCGAGATGATTGCTCTGTTGCATGCATTGGATCACCTGAAAGAGGGTCAGGTCGAGGGTAGAAACGTTACCATAGCACTGGACAATCAATCATGATTAGACGCATGGACCAAACAGATATGAATACATCACTGGCATTGGAATGTGCTCATAAACTCAATGAGTGCTCTTCTCGAAATGAGATGACGCTGCTCTTTGTGAGAGGGCACGTAGGGACTGAGGGGAACGAAAAGGCGGACTCTCTGGCAAAGCAGGGGTCAACCTGCTCAACTCGGTCCACTCGGAGCTCTCCAGTCCGGAACCATTCGCTGCAATTGGCAGAGGGATGGTAGAACACCTGATTAGCAACTGGGCAGCGGCGGAACACAAGAGAAGGTGGTCAACTGTAGAAAGTTGCAGGCAGGCGAAACTGAATATTAAAATGCAGGTTGGCAACACTCATAGAGACGTTCTAAGCTTAGAGCGAAGAACACTGAAATGGGTGGGAGCTTTATCTACATGTCATGGGAATTTAGGGTATCACCTAAAGAAGATTGGTCTTTTGGAGGACGACACCCGTGAACTATGCCTGAAGAAAGTCAGGACAGGTAGAAACCCGGAAGATGAACCGAATTTCTGTTAAACTAGCGTTGACACGAGGAATCAGAGGCACTCTCTGTATATATGTGTAGTTATTCATGGCAGTCTCATAGGCGGAAGGTCGTTAGTAAAACCACGAACTTAATGGCTATCATGAAGGTTCATAGACTACATCTATAGCGGGACTGAAGGGTATCCCCTACCTTCTTCCACAAGACATCTTTGTGTCAGACTTAGCAGACATTAGAGCCTCAGGAATAATTCAATCAGATTGATGGAGACAAAATACAATTTGTCGTTCTATGCTCCTGAAAAAAAATCTATATATTGTACAGACTACATGATAACATATCTGGATTTTACAAGACCTTTCTCAAGCATGTGCCATGTCGAATTGCCTATTTCGAGTAGTTCTATGTCGACTTATATGATGTTGAGTTGCGATGACTTCAGAGAATATCTATACAAATCACGAAGGATATCTTTTAGATATTACTCCTTTTCGTGGCTAAATTTATTGATTTGTACTAGAGAACTTTTTTTTTTAATCTTTTATTACTGAAACTTGAGAGGAAGACATTACTTTTCATTGAACTATCGCTTCGATTGTAATATACTACCTACTTCTATGCCTAAAGTATTTAAATGTTTGATTACCTGATCATTACTTACGGAGTCCGTGTCAGCCATAGTACGATATTGAAACTGTTCACTTTTAAAAAACTATATAATCCACATACGCCTTCAAAATCAAAATAAACAAAAAAATAGTACAACCCTTTATTAGGCCAACAGTTAAGTAAATTTATTTCAAACATTACTCAAGTGCTACATCAAGCAAAAACTAGAACATTCAAAGCATTTGAAAAGAAAGGTGCAAACGATAAATAAAAAGAAAAAAAGAACTCTCCCAACTAGAAAGTGAAAACTTCAAATGCACAAAACTCAAAAACCGCCAGCACAAACCAAAACCATTTGAAACAACCGTGTCGGCGGAAAACAATTAGTGTGAGAGCATAAAGTTAACTTTTCTGGTCAAACACATCCTTTTTGTGCGGTGCCTAAGCTACTACTCTCGTGCAAGTTCAGTGGGCTTGTCGAACAACTCATTGCACTTTCACATGCAAATTTCTCAAACAGTGTTGGAGTTGTGTATGCATGCTGTCCTTTCTTGGCGCATTGTGTGAAAATTGATTTCTTAATCCTGCCATTCATTCATTTGCTAGTTTTGCAAGCGCGCAATTGAATGCATGTTAGCTGGGTTTGGTGTTTGTTTTATCGTTCGCGGATGGTGTGCCATTCGTGGTCATGCTTGTCTAATTAATTGTTAAGTGTTTCGCATTTGCAGGTTTTTAGGGTAAGGACTTTGGGCGCTCTGATATTTGAGGACGTTGAAGTTTGTCTTAAGGAAAGGATATCTATACCGTGTAGGCAGCATTTGTACTATCGCGGGGTGAGTAATACTGCAAAACTGTTGTAAGTACGTAATGGTGGAGGTTGTAAAAAAAAAAGGTTTTTCCGATACTTTTAGATGCTTATCGTGTTCCAAAAATATAAAGGTAAGAAGGGGTTTCAATGCAAAAGAATTATGCAAGTTAGTAATCAAGCAGTAGGCTTACCTATATACATAGCTGCGTTGACCTGAAACAATGAAAGGTGATCTACTTCTGGAGTTAAAGAAAGCAACCTCGGAATTTCAATAAAAGTAGATAGAAATAACGACAGTAAGTCTAAACAGAGTAATTAGAACACTCTTCACTCTTAACAGGTGAAAATCGAAGAAAAATTACTGAAATACTCATCGAGATGCGGAATCTGACAGCTGGATACTCGCACCTTCGCAAACACGATAGGGGTTAACTCCAGCACGCATTTATCAGGCGAGGAATGTGTCTCAGATGTCTAGTAGATTATCCTCAGAAGGAAGATGTGTAGTGGAGAAAGTCTAACTGGGCTTCTTTTGAGCTTCTTTGACGTATTCGGAGTTCAGGTCATAAGGATCTTTGAAGATTAAGACAAGGTCTTGAAATAGAGAGGGTGACGGAGGTGTTCTTACTGGTCCACCAGCAACGCTTGCATTCTCAAAAACCGTTACCGACATCGGTATTCGGCCCTTTGTTCTAGGGGTTCTTACCAAGGACCCAGGTGTCCCGGTGGAGGGTTGTGCATCGGGGTAACTTCCCTACCAAGGAAAAAAGTATTAGTTACGAAACCAGCAACCTTCTTGGAAAAGGAAGATTCAACTACATATTGACGAGCCTTTCAAACATTATAGGGCCGCATCCAAGCGAACAATTAGCGGAGGCCCTGGACTTTCTGTACGGCAGACACTACCACCATCCAGAAAGTGGGATAGAACGGGTCGGATAAAAGAATAATGAAAAAATGAGATCTAATCGGGCGATTGCTGCCTACAACAGAAGTCATGCCTATTTTGATGCAGATTTGTTATTGATATGTGAATCGAACGACTCATCTAAACTAAACTAAACTAAATTCGCCAACGTTAGCCTGACATGCGCTCTCGCCCTTAGAGAGGAATTTACAAAAGACAGCTTCTACAAACTTCGAGATAAAACATGCGAGCAATGCCCTTTGTTCTAGGCGAACGGAGAGCATCTTTGGTAGTACTGTCGAAACCACCCCAGATAATGGATTCAGGTTACTTGACTTTGCGGCGGGACAAAATCTTGTTGTAGGTAGCACACGAAACCCATATCTCACAAAAGGACATGAAGGTACCAGTCAACTGTCAACCGGATTGATTATATTGCGATCGACGAAAGGCACTCCTCTGGTATGATGGATTTTAGAATGATCAGGCCACTATCTTGTTGTAGTCTCAAGATACGTATGCGGATATCAAGAACATCGTAAAAATACAAAAATATAAAATACAAAAAAAAACCAAGAAGTTGAAGATATCGAAAGACTGTATGTAGACTGTATAGCGGTGACGATGACGGAAATTCCGCTGTCAGGCAGAATGAACCATTCAATCTAGACGATGACAGCCCAAATTTCTTTCCACCTTACCTGGATGAGGTTATGATACCGATATCTAAGCTATAATCCCTTAAAGTACTTAAAGTATAGTACTAGATGACTTGGTAAGGAGTACTAAGTCATCTGCAAAATAAACCTCAGCATTGCTTGCCGGATCCTCAAATAACCAGAATCCTTAAACTGTGACAACTATATACGATAATGTCTTTGTTTTTGTGTCAACGCCAACAACTCTTTGTCAACAACCAGGAAAGTCCATCATTGACCACAAAACCCAGCAATTTAAAATCATTACCCACCACCTCTTTATAGATTTTAAATGCGGTAGATGAGGGCAAAACCAAGTATGTGTCAATAAAAAGGGACACGCAACATCGACGAATTGAAAAAGACGTCATTGTCGAC
Source organism: Xylota sylvarum (assembly GCA_905220385.1). NCBI lineage: Eukaryota > Metazoa > Arthropoda > Insecta > Diptera > Syrphidae > Xylota > Xylota sylvarum. Next base: position 60,908,999 of record LR999958.1, on the reverse strand, counting down.
AGCTGTAACTTTGAGGTTATAAGTTAGGTTTGTCTACCGTAACACCTCAGAAACAACTCTCCTCTAGTAAGACCTTATCCTAAAGAACTAAGGAGATTCTATATAAGAAATTGACCTGAATCTTGGGCTTTATACAAGGTGGATGCAAATATCATCGGTCGTTTCGAGAGATAAGATATTTGTAAGGTACTCGGTCCTGTTTGCGTTGGCGGGCTATGGAGGAGGAGATTCAACGACAAACTATACAATCTGTGCAGTGATATTGATGTAGGCAATTGGTCAGTCCAATGTCATCAGTCATATGAGATGACTAAGACAAGTACATATGTAGATCGAATGGACACCAGCGCCTTGTCCCGCATAGTCTTCAAATCAAACCCCGAAGGACAGCGCAGTAAAGAAAGACATCATCTTAGGTTTCGTGCTAAGTACTGATGATGGAACTATAGTAGGAGTATTCGGGCCTAGAACCAAATACTTTGCATCCATGGGCAAAAGTACCAGCATCTTTCAAGCTGAAATCTATGCCATAGACAGATGTGTTCGAATCAATCTTGACAGAAACCACGCCAACTGTGGTATAGCCATAATGTCAGATAGTGAAACTGCTATCATGGCACTTGATTCCTATGTCATTAAAACTAAACTTGTGTGGTAATGCCTGTAAAAGTTTAATGAACTACTTAGAAGACACAAGCTGACCCTCTGTTGGATACCTGTCCATGTGAGAATAGAGTGTAATGAAATGGCCATCTGAAACCTTCATAGGTTCTGAACCATTCTGTGGAATAGGGAATCAAACTAGAGACACAGGAAACTAGAGATGGAAAACAGTGCAAGATCCTGGAATAACGCTCAGGGCCTGAGGCTAGCCAAGAAACTTCTAGGGCAACATAACCGAAAAGGATTCAAAGCATGCATCAGCATGAGCAAAAATATCCTTCGTATCCTTACGGGGTATTGTTGCTTCAAGGAGCACCTAAGGTAACTAGGTATATCTGAAGAAAGTCTCTGTAGATTCTGCGATGAGTCCAGTGAAATGTCAGAACATGTGCTGGGATCTTGTGGGACACTGGCCCACAAAAGAGTGAAATACTTGCGCAAGTACCAATTGTCAGATGAGAAAATACCGTCATTAGAGCCGACATTCATCCTTAGATTATTAAAGGGAGAGAGTGCAATTATTTTTCCGCCACGGCGTAGTAAGAGTAAATGACCCTTTAAATGATTCCGAAAGGAATCTTATTGCAAGGGGAATTCTAATGAGTACACGTACCTCTCCAGGGTGTTAGTAGGAGGCACAATAGATCAAATAATAATAGGTTTCCTGCAGAAGTAGAAGGGGAACTCACCCGACTTGAAGTGCACAATGGAGGCAGTTAACTAAGGATCGGGCTAACTGCAGAGACTTTTTTGTTTAATGCCATGACAATTACAAGTTGAAACGATGGCTATAATAACCATTACTAGCTGATTGGAGCTCTAGGATAGTTGCAAGCTAAACAGGTGTTTTATCGGAAAATTGTGTTCAACGATAGGTCTACATCTAGACATCTACATTATATCCTTTTGGACAACTTTAAGTCACTAGTTTATGCTGATAAAAAAGCAAAAACTAGTGGCAGAATTGTTGACATTATTTGTGATATACGGCCAGCATTGTTTGAAAAAGTGACTTAAAATTCTATCGGGCTTGAAACAATACAATTCGGTGTTCAAGGAAGCAAAAAAGAAAGCAAAAACAGGAGGTAAATAGTAAATTTAACTCAAGATTTCCCTGCACCTGTCCAACTTTCACTATCACAAGAAAAATTTTTTTAGAAGCTTTTCTTTTGAAGCTATCTGAGCTGTCGAATATGAGTTTCCTAGAACTCTGAATAAGCAGAAATAATGTGGAAAGGAAAGACTGAGTGATAAAAAAAAGACAAATTAAGCTTTAAACCATAATTGCAGAGGTACAAAAAAACCAACTCAAGACATAATACCTGATAATAAATGCGACTAGAATCAGACTACACCTGAGACTTAACTGGAAGCTTAATGCCAATGAAAGAGTTAAGCAATCGCTTTCTAAACATTTTACCGAATCTTCAGAAGAAGTTGGCGACCAAACGCTAAGATAATTTTATGAATGTATACTAAAACGTAGCGAGGCAATGACAAAAATGCAGAGACTAGCATAGATAGGCACAACTACTACTGCAATCAGAACAACGACTACAGCAAGGCCGAAAATAATTCTGAGCATTGTACCTCTAACCCTGTACAACAAGGAGTCTACCGCCAAAAGTGGCTTAAGGATTAGCCAATAAAACACCTAGTACTTACATAAATATCAAAGGCCATGCACATAATCTGCGGAAACTCGTAGCTGAGGACGTAACTAGTAACAACACCATACCTCAACTTTGGAAACCTATTCTCTGGAACAGCAGAATGGGAAACCAATAAACCAACAATAGATAAGTCTATATCTATCTCCACAGATGGGTCAAAATGGAATACAGGAACTGGGGGCGGTATAATCTCCAAGGAACTAAGCATACACACCTCAAAACGACTTCTTGACTACAGCAGTTTCTTCCAAGCGGATGTAATGGCAATAACAGGGTCAGCCAGTATGATACCAATGATAGCATTACGACGATATGATGTCCCCAATTTTTTTGACAGTCAGGCGGCCATTAAAGCAATTTTTGTTACTGAAATAAAGTCTAAGATAGTTGAACGTGTAGATCATAAGGTTCTTGATTTACAGAACAAGGATGTAATCAGAAATAAGATAGCTGACGAACTTGTAAGGAAAGGGTCTGCAATGGACTAAGCCTCCACTATGTGACTTAAGCGAGGGAGTTGAACGTGAAATCCTAATGACAACCAACAATAGGTGGAACTCACATACCACCTGTATATCAAGGATCTTGTTAGCAGGATGCGACAAAGCTAGAACGAACAAAGTTTTACGAAATTACAGGAAACTGCTGTCAATATTGGTAGGTGCACTCACTTCCATAATCTTCTAAGGAACCACACGCATATGTAGGGGCTACGGCGACGGAGAGGTTCACGAGGATACATCTCACTTCCTCTGCCATTGTCCAAGTGGACATTATCTCCAGACCTTGCAAGAATAATCTGATGTTTCACTGAACAATCCTTCCAGGTTTCTGATGACAAAACGATGTTTGGAGACTTTAATCACAAACGAGGATAGGAACAGTAAAAAAGTGATCAAGTCCCTATTGGGCATCACCTTGGGTTCAAACGAACATGATATGTGATGTGGTGGAGTCGTTATACCCTAATTAATCCAGAAACCTAATCCGGTGGTCTACTGATGAGCCCAACCACTATATCAGCGCGGAACGCGAAAAAAAAATTGGAAGTAATAGACCAACATTTCATTATTTGATAAATCGGTGTAGGAGAGCCTTACATACATTGACTTCCAATTGATGTCTTTAACCAAAGATGCATGGGAGCAGCATGGAAGCATATGATTGCTTCTTGCAGTGGAAATTATGAACCCTGATCATCAATTAAAGTAATGCGTCTAGACCAGATATACACATGTACATTGGTGGTCGTCTACTGAGGAAAAATATTTTGGGAGTTCTGGACCAAATTTCCATCATTTGATGTAATACCTGACAATAGTCTCACGGGTCGCGGGTCTGACCTTGCAAAGGTTAGGTTTAGTGAGTAAGAGTTTCACGCTAATCTGGAGCGTGGCGAGTGATTTTTCATTACGCAGAAAACAGGGGCACTTAGTATTAGTAGAAAAGGATCTAGTTCTGAGCATTGTTGCCGCAACGGCATGACAAAAAGTATTTCTATAAAAACAAAGTAAGTATCAAAAAGTATCATAATCTGAATTTTGATTGAGTTCTTTAATCAAAATGCAAAAAATTGGGTAAAGGTATACAGGGAATATCTATGCAGGTTGTTGCACAGAAAACGGCTGTTTGGTCCCTTACAGGTGTCACTGAGAATGACGAATTGAAAGCCTGAGTGGAACTATAGGATATATCCCAAACATTTTTTGAAACTTATGAACAGTCTATTGGTAAACTGAAAAAAAACTGGATGAACGAGTTCGACATGAATAATCGGATCAAAACAAGGAACTTCGAATCTGATGAAGCACCAGGACATACATATATATACTAAAACTATGTTTACACCCAGGTAAGGTTATGGTGACTGTCTAGTGATCTGACGCGATAGTGATTTGCTCTTCCTTCCTTTCATTTCACGAAATAATTAATGCAGAGAAATAAAGCTCACAACTGTCAAAAAATATATAAACTTTTCTCAAACTATGCACCATTTTCTTTTGAAGAAATCTTTCAGATATGAACCAGCTGATCAAAGCTAATTTCAAGAATTTTTCACTTCCAGGAATCCAGACGTCTACAATGCTCTAGCACCTTCACAAAAGTTCTGTTTGTTTGAATTTTCTGTCTAAAGAAAACTATTTCATATACAGGATGGGTCATCTGTTGGTTTCCGTTTAAATCATATGTTATTTTGACACTGACAGCTCTTATGCGCTCAGTATTATATTTTCACGGTACGAAATGGATTGATTTACGCGTGAACAACTTTGGGAAATATTGCGAACTTACTTCCAAAGTGGATGCTGTGTTGGCGAAACAGTGCGAATTTTGAAAAAAAAAAAAAAAAATTCGGTCGAAATAATGTACCAACTGTAGCTGGTGTACGCAAGGTTGTCATGAAAGTTCATGAGACTGGTTTGCTGATTGATAATCGAACATATTCCCGTGTTCGTCCAGTGTGCCCAACGGAGAATATTGCGGGTTTTTACAAGTTTTTGGAGTGGCGGCATTATTGGCCCATTTTTCTTCCAAGACACGACGACAATGGAAGAAATGTTAGAGTCAATGAAAAGCGCTACCGAGGCATGATAACCGATTGTTAATGGCCAGAAATTAAGGATTTGGACTTGGGCGAGCTATGGATACGTCCCACACAAGCCGTCCAACATTCGATTTATTGCACTCTAAGTTCAATAATCGTGTAATCAGTCGTCGAACAGCGGTTTGACGCCGTTGGTCTATTTTTTGTGGGGTGCTTTTAAAGATCATTGCTGTCCGAAAAACTCAGAGACGATTGAGGCTTGGTCAAGCTGTTCATGAAATAGGTACGATCGAAACCATCGATAACATATTGACACATTGGGATTGGCCCTTTTAAAAGGACAACCAACATTTTCTAAATTTTTCCAGCTTTTATATTTGAAATATATTTATTCAGCTGTAGTGTGCCAGGAATATTACATAAAATGTTTGAAAGTTTATTACAGAGGATCCACTGCTTATTTTAATTCAGTGGATTAAGGCTTGTCCTGACTTACTATACTTATAGACAAACTTACAATGTTTACAATATTAAGACGAAACAAATACACAAGAAATAAAGCAAAATTTGGAATTTTCACTTATTTCGTCGGAAAAGAATAATTATTCTTATAAGTATCAATATAGGAATTTTTGAAAAACGAAATATCAAGTCGAAATTAAGAAGTAATTTTGATCCCAAAGAATCATTGTGCCAACTCTGGTTCTGAGCCAACCCTTCAAGTCTCTACATTGTTTCTGTATCTAGACTCAATATTTTTTCTAAGAAATATCTAAATTAGAGATTGAAAGTCAGAATTTTTTATAAAATATTCTCTCGGTAACTTTAATGTCTTACACTTGTAGGAAATTGTGATTGTACGAAGCACAAACTGCATCAGGACTTCAAAATACTTTAAAAAGTCATCATTCGAGGACTCTTAAGTCTCATTCTAAATCTTCTTGTGTACCTTGCCCAAGGTTTGAAACGATAAGGAAGGCTTCGAAACATCATGAACTTTCATACTTGTCCTGATAGTTCAAATAAAGTTTTCACAGACATAGTTTCAGACTATGTGCACATTTGCATATATATTAAATTTAATTTTAATAAAAATGCATAAAATAAAATTTAATCAAAGCTAACATGTGCTCATCACCAAGGAACCCTCTTTATTTACAACGATGTCATCATTTTCTAATTTTAGGAATGCCAAACATTCCCTTCCAACTAAAAGGGTGTAACATATCATAAAACCGGGTATTTAGCACTACTTTCCACTCGAGAAAACATTTTGCAAAAAAAGGAAATAAAATTTACTATTTTACAAACACATAAACTTCAGCAGGTCCTTTATCGATTTGCATTTTATTTTTTAACATTACGTGTGCGGTGCACTCTAGTTGTAATTAATTTTTCACTTAAAAAAATTTACTTGAATATATATTTTATTTCTTTATAGTAGGTATTGCCTTATATATAGCAAAGGGAACCGATTTTATTTTATTTTTTTGAAACTTCTCCGAATTTTGATCGTAAGGACACAGGTGATAGAACTCAACTGTTTTGAGTTTCACTTTCACCACACTATGTTGTGAGGAAAAGGACTACGAAATGTCCTTGCGCAGTGTGAAGCTAAAAGCACTTTTTATTGTTTTGACTGTCTTCGTTGGTATTGCCTGTTGGAGAAGTTTTTGTTTTTTATGGTTTATACGTCTTCTGAAAGGGTGTGTAATCTAATATCGTGACAACGTCATTGTGTGCTAAGGAAATGGCGCGTAATTCCTATTTTTTGAGGTCATTGGGTTATACTTTAGACTAGACTGGGGGCCTTTGTGAGGGAACTTGAGTGGTATTTAAGTTGTAAAACATATGAATTTTTAAAACATGTCCCTTGGCCCTATACATATAGGGCTTAGCCTAAAAATAGGTTAAAAACTGATTGCAGTTATTCGTACAGGAAGGAAATAGGGAATACGAATTGTTTCTATGACAAATGACTTGTCTATAACTGTTTTCTTATTAATTCCTAAGGATAACAAGTTTCAGACTAGAGACTAGATGGGTAGCGCCAACCCTTTTGCATACTAGATTACGACATTTAGTGGATTAAAGCACGCAACAAAGGGAAGACGATATTGTTTGTGTCTATGTGTGTGAATATGGAAAGTAATGGCCTTTTGCCTAATAGATGGATATCAGAATGACTTCGAATGTTAATGTGAAAGACTGACTATGCGATATTGAAAGATATCGCGAACAGGCTTTGATTGTCGTAACCTTGAATAAATTAAACGATTTAGGTAGCAAGGGTACGACTGAAATTTGTTAGCAATTTTCTTTGGCAGACAATTTGTGTTATCCATTAATACATAGTTGTGATGAAATCTTAAGGATAATTGGATCGATTCATGTCCACATTCTTGGAAATAAGTGCTATTATAAGTGCTATGGACGTTATTTGATTGCTTTTGTGAACTGGGATCTGGGTTTCGATTCAATTCTGAGTCACAGCATGTCCACTGCTAATTATCTAATTTTCATAGTTAGGAGCTAACTGAATATTTTATGAGTCCGAAATGATGATGTGCTTAGAACCGCATACAAGAGCTGGCTTTCGCCCCTGACGCCCTACAAGAATTTCACGACTCTTAGGTTTATCGCTCACTATACGACAGCATCTAGAGGGAGAATGAACATTTTTATTGCACTCAATATGGCCACTATGGGTGAGTCGTTTTGAATTGCACGCAGTTCATTTCTGTCAGCGAATCAGGAGGCGATTTAAGAGCAATCATTAATGCGAATCTTCGTAAACTGGTGCTCACTTGCAAACTCTGTATCTAAAAGAATCGCTATCAGATGACATCCACAGGTCTATGTATGACGGCAAAGACTAACATTGAGCAGTAGACTATTCCGACAAGTGATCGCTCGTTCAATAACGAAAAAGATCCTTCCTAGTTCTTCCCATCTCTATGGGTAAGTTCAACTTAATGACTCTCACCGCCATTTAGAAGTTTCTTTTTAAAATGGCGAAGGCGAGAAGTCATACATAGGTAATGATCAGAACAAGAACTTATACTGTGATTTGTGGTACAACAATTACTTGCTAGCTTGTAAGACGGTCAAACCTTTCCCTCCACACTAAGCACCATACCCGTTTAGAAAATTAAATTGGAGGGAAAAAGGACATGGACTTTAGAAAAGAATATGCCCACAAACTTCAAGGTCTTGTGCCCGGACAAATACAGAAAAAGAAAATAGAGAAAGGCTACAATCCGTCTGGAACGCACTACTAAAGTAGGTGTGGCATACCGGATTTTTGTTTTGGACATGTTTCAATCGTCTTCGTTATTGATGCTGATTACGAATATATACATATATGTATATACTTTACAGGGTTTATCTTGATTATTCATGTTGCAAACTATGTGTTATATATATATAATATACCCTTAGGATAGGGTATAAAATTCCCGCCGTGGTGGAATGAAGTTCTCTCAATTCTAATATAGATGACTAAAATATATCTTCAACATCTGCTAAACGCACAAAATAAAAATAAAAATCCTATAAGATTTGCTATAAAATATGCACAAAAAACATTAGTAAGGTTAATACAGAACCATGAGCAAAGTTCTGTTAAACTATTGAAAACTCTTAGGACTGGGTTAGATATAACAAAATTCCATCAAAAGAACAACCTGATTTCGTCATCAAACGATAAGACGGGACTTTCAGAATAACTAGAGCTCTTAATGAGCATTCATTATCTCGATACGAAGACGAGTGCGCTGCTGGAACTTCTATTATAAAATCAATCATCAGCGAGGATAAAATTTTATGTACTTTTAACAGTCTCTATAAGTCACCACGATTCGACAGGATCCTAGTTAAAATCCTCCAAAAGTTCTTGAAGAATGTACAACTGGTTGTTTACTGAGGCTGCCTATGATTGAATTGCATTCCTCTGTCATGGGAAGAAGTCCGAGTCATATTCACACCAAAGGTAGGTAAACGAGGTCACGAATCCGAAGGTTTTGACGTCTTTTTTTTTCAGGGAGCTTACATAATTTTTTAAGTAATTGCAAATCTTTCGGCGAAAAGTGGAGATTTATATTGTTAAATTGTTCCATGATGTGTAGTTCGTTCACCAGCGAGTGATGTGGTATTTTTTAAGTAAAGCGCACAATGTCACCAAACTAAGGAAAGTTCAAAGAACGATTACAATAGGAACGTCTTGCTCCATATTCTAAGTATCTAAGTATTCATAGCATCGCTCTTAACCTTCTGCCCAGAACTCTGACCTAGACTTCTTCTCATCTAAATTGAATTATTCTAGTATGTAATCTTCGGACCATAATCCAGATCAATAGGTATACCAATGCACTCAGAGGATATCAAGTCCCTTTAGTCAACCATCATATACTCCTAACTAATGCCAACTACATAGTTGCAACGATGCTTCGTCTCCCCGCCAATTCCGACGAAGTCCTACAAATTTGCTAGTTATAATAAGTGTCATTGATGTGGAAATACTCCTACATTTCCACATCAATGAAATGTTCAAAGACTGGTTCAAAGGAAGTAATGCACTTCAAAACACTTCTTCATATAGACCGCTGTGCATACTGGACATGATGGGAAGCATGTTATATGTATGTGACAGACTCGAATCAATAATAGAGACAGCTAATGGACTTGCTGAGCACCACTATGGTTTCCGTAGAGCTGGCTTGACGATCGACGCTATTAATTAATTGTAAGTAATGTAAGGAAACCTATACATAAATAGAATCAACTTGGTGGAGGGAGTACTATTGTCCTATTATTGGTAAGACTGGGTTATTATGCTAGGCTAGGCTATAAGCGACATCTAACGACGGGAAAGTTACATCGGAACTAGCACGTTTAATGCCAAATATCGGTGGACCAATATACGATAGAAGATTGCTCCTAACAAGAGTGACTACAACAATAATCCTCTATGGATGCCAATTATAGGCGAAGGGCATGCAAATTAAAACCCACAGACGGAAATGCAATGAGAGCAATGAGTGCCTTTCGAACAACGTCGTATGATGCAGCTTATGCTGTAGCTGCTACAGTATCGATTGATATTTTGACAAACAAAGCTCGTAAGTATACAAGCTAATAAAAGGAAGATCATCAGAAGATGATCTGATTGACATAGAAAATCATATCCAACATCGACACGTGCATCTATACCTAGATAGATCATGATGCTTCATCGTGCATTTATACAGATTCAGACACAACAGTAATCCACAGTGTCCTTAATGCACAAAAACATTGAAGACGTGGAACATGTCATATTTTATTCCAAAATTTCGAACATAAAATTCAGCTCTGCGTTTTTGGCAAGCTCTCCTAACGGCCACTTCTACCTGTCTAACTACTTATGTACCTAGACGACGCATTTTAGTGATACTGACTCTTTGCAACAACGACGGAAGACCGCTCTAAATAACGCGTTAAGGCCCTGTCAACTGATCACATAGCAAGCATCGGTATCAACATTCATACCGTTGAATCTATAGTTCAATCAGAATTTAATTTAGTAAGAGCTATTAGGACAAAGTTTTCAAGAGATGTCGATGTTAATATATGTATGTACATAGTCCGGTCGACAACCCACAACTACGTATAATCAATTAGACGGCATCATTCATTCTACTTCTAATAAACACATCCTTAGAGGCAAACCGAAGAGAATGTCCTTTTTACTTACATCTATACATAGGGTAAGTATTGGTTTCGTGAAAAATTTCGAACTTCAGATTTTAATCAAATTTGACATTGCTATGATCTGTCTGACTGCAGCCTAAACAGTTATACGTATTTGCTTCAAACTTCATATCTGGTGTCTGGGAGATGATTCCTAGAGGCAAAATTGGAATTTTCATTCTAACCTCAAAATTACGGGCACTTTACTTAAGGCCGATTTCACTAAAAATTGATTTTCTCGAAAACGATTTTAACGATTTTGATAAAATTTTAAAATTAAGTTAGTTTGGACATATGTTATTATATGTCGACAACGGTTTGCGCGAAAAGTATCTACATATAACTCTACAAATTGGGTGTTTCTCGGTTTTTTTCAGTGATTGAGTTTAAAATTAATATCTGAGGTATGTATGACGAATGCAAAAATACCAAATTTTTAAACTGCGTTGCCCACATTTCAAAAATTTAACTTTTCTTAAAATTTTTATTAGAAATCACAAAAATTTTTTAAAACAAAATGAACATCCCTTGAAGTACTCTATACAATTCATTTGAACACTCTATATAGCCACGCCCACTTTTTGAGGTCTTTTTAAGAAAAAAACATACAGAAAAGTTACAATCCGTCTGCAACAGATCGTATGATACCCTATCCTCCTTGCTATGTAGCCCTTATAGAGTGGGCGAGGTGATATTGCATTTTGTACTGAAATACGAAGTCGACCTTTTGAGGATGTTAAACGTAAAATTTCATGAAAATCTGTTTTTTATGAAAACGCCCCCCAAAAAGGGGGCGTGGCTAAAAGTAAACATGTGGATGAATTGTAGGAAATCTAAATGCCTAAATATTTGGTCTTAACAAAATTTTTCGGTTTCATATAATTTAGTGAAGTTATAAAAAAGTAGGCGTGGCAGTGGGCGGATTTCAAAAATTTTTACACTTGTACTGTATCTTTTTCTCAGAAGCCCAGATATGAAATTTCATCGGCCTAGCTCAAAATTTAAGGCCCAAAAAGAGGTGACATACGGACGGACGGACGGACGGTCATCGCTCAATCGATTTCGCTATTAATACTGATCACGAATATATATACTTTATAGGGTCTATCTCGATTATTTCTCTATGTCACAAACTATGTGTCAAACTTAATATACCCTTAGGATAGGGTATAAAAAAGAATTTGTGAAATCTCCCAGATAGCATCAGTTCAATGTTATCAATTCTATGAAAAATGCAGAATGCCACGCCCACTTTATTAGACCTCATATGTAAGAAGTACAGGACATGAATTTCAGTGCTTATAAGATTGTAAACTTATAGCATTAAGGCGCAAGTCCGTACGACCCAGTCGTGCACTTTAATTTTTGTTTATGGGTAGGTGAAAATCTCGAAAGACACTATAGATAGCCTGCTGTCTTTGGTTGCACCTAGTCATCAGACTAATTGGCAATTTTACCCTGGTTAAATATTTAGGTAATGAATACGCCAAGAGGCATCAGTGGATGGCCTCTTTATGGGTCTTGATTATTTTCTGTTCCAGGCGAAATTTAGTTTTAGTTGGCCAGTTCGAATGGTTTTACCCTCATCAGTCTTCTTACTAAGAATACTTCTTTTTCTACACATAGATCTCTGTGTATGGCTATCTTTCGACAGTACCACGACGCAAATAAATAATAAATATTTCGAAGCACTTTGTTTTGAAATCGTTGGATGCATTCTTGGTTTGACTTACTAGTACATCCCCAGAGTTGTAACTCATAAGTTTCAGGTTTTAGAATTTGTTTGTAAATTACCTATAGTACTTTGTTATTAACTGATAGACATAAAGTCCTACCGATAAGCCAGTACAGTTTCTTGTACTCTAAGTTTGGTTCTTCACCTTTGTTTCAGACATGAGCCTTTCATCAAAGTTTCACGTCCAGCGTCATGTACCTGGGCAGAATTAGAGTAAGGAATTATATTGTCGTTTATGAACAATGGTGAGAAGTTCTGTCTTCTGTTTGTAGAATTGATAGGAACGGATTTTAGTTCATTTAGTTTCGTTTGCCACTTTTTCATCCATGCGTTAATATGACATATTGACCTTTCGAGTTTCTCCGTTGTTTCTCGTACAGAATCTTCCACGGTTAAAACAGTAGTATTATCTGCAAATGTGGCAATAGTAGTTCCTTCGGTTTGAGGAAAGGCATTTGTGTATAGCAGGAACAGAGTAGGTCCTAGAACGCTGCCTTGTGGCATACCTGCATTAATTTCTTCTAGTGCGGAATATTCCTGACTTTCTAGCTTTGATGTGAGACTGTTATGCAATACTTTATCAATGCCCGCGCTATATCCAGGAAATTTGCAGATTGCAGGTTTTCTAGTCTTTTAAGATTCTTTCTATTATGTCTCTTATTCTGTGCACCTGGTCAATAGTACTGTATCAATTGAATTGTTGATGTGTTGATGAGATGGTATCAAGGATTTTTCTTCTATCATGGAAAGCAGTCGAATTATCGACTAATAATTTTCGAATACATAGTTTGTGGTTTACCCGGTTTAGGTATCACTATGACCTCAGCTACTTTCCACATATATGGTACATGTCTTATGGTTAAAGCTCCAATACGATGATCCTTACGATGATTTTTAGGCGAACAGTGAAACTCTGTCTTTTTTTAGTCATAAAGTCTTGAGCCAGGTTCGTTGACTGGAGAATCAGAAGTCAATATCTGCTCTAAATTCGTCTATTATCCCAACTGTGTTAGTTGCACCCTGAAACTTTTACAAGTTCCACCAGACAAAGATAGAAACAAACTTATGAAGAAGGAACCTGATTTACTTGAAAGAGTTTGTAGTGCACTAGTAGAGCTATGAAACCATGGAAAAGTTGTTATATTTCCAGAATTTCTCCTAGCCAATTCCTCTCTAACAAATTAGAAAAAAGAAAAACAGATATAAAGGTATTTTACTGTATTCACCGTGTTCACTGATCATCAGTAGAAGATGCACTCTAAACTGAGTAGCAACTTGATTGATACCACTGCGGTTTTATATCCGGAAAATTCAACATTAACCAAATTTTCACACAACGGCAGATCAAGGAAAAATCTAAGAATATCAAATCGATACTTTTACACCATTTAATTGTCAATTCAAAGCTGCTTATGGCAACATTTATAGAGCCAGCTATACAGTACCATCCCTATCAAACTTGTGCAAGATTGCCATGAAGGATGTATTACTGTATCAAGTTCAGTAATGACCTCACCGAGTATTTAGATGTTAAGAAAAAAGGATATCCAATATACTCACGTCTCGGACACAATATCTCTGATTTTAGTTGATTTGAAGACTTTACCTACTGCCAAGCTACTAACTTCACTAGTTTACCTAAAATCGAAAAATTTTGTTAAGACAAAATATGTAGATAATCAGATTGTCTACAATTCACTCATACATTAGTTTTGGCCACGCCCACTATTTAATGAAATTTTGCATGCAACATCTTCAAACTTTCGAAATCATCGTAGTGAATAAAAAAAATGCTGCGCCCATTTTATAAGGGATGCATAGGAAGGAGGATGGGGTATCATACGATCCGTTTTAAGCTGATTGTAACTTTTCTGTATGTTTTTTACATGTTGGTAAATAGATATGTTTATTCTTGTCTTGAGCCTTTTCTTTCATGAGAGGCTTGAGTTGAAAACAGAGGGCTCCTAGAACAAGCCGACCACTATAAAAAGTCTGAAAAATATAGTATTCAATCCTGAAAAGAACGTATTCAAAACTTACCTTTTTAAGACGTGTTTAAATTTTATTTTCTTTTATATTTTACTTATGTTGGTCAGATTTTTAAATCCCTTGTATCGTTTGATTTATTTGTAAGACAAATTCTAGTCCTTTTGATGTTTGAAGTACATACATAGAAGCCTTATTTCGATGCCATTAGTTAAAAGTTTAATATTTACCTGAAAATAAAAATAAAAATTGTTTTTATCTACAAGATCTAAATTTGAAATTATAGAGATATAAAATATGGATCTACATATGTACATATTTAGTATTCGTATCCTTGTGACTTTCTAACTGTTCTACCAGCTACTTGGATACTTTCTATTGCGCTTAAACAAACTGTCATTGAGTAATTGAGTGCTTTAATATCCGCACTGCACATAGGTATAATTAAATTTTATGCATAGTCAATAATTTAGTACAATTCTGCGTAAAACTGCCCTACACTCGTATGTGTACTTCTTTATATAGTCGCCTGACACAATTTCGTAATTGACTTCTTTTGACAGTAAAACTGTACATAAGTACATAATCCGAAAATAGAATTTGACTTTTAACTGTTTCCCATAAACGTTTCAAGGTGTTGCCTGAAAGCAATAACTCTGTATTTTAATCTATCACGCAATTATTCGTATTTCAGACATATAGGACATCCATTAAGGTATTGAATAAAAAAAACTGACAGAAAAGTTATAATCCGTCTGGAACAGGTCTTTGAGGATCCCATTCCATTTCAGAACTAATAAAGCGGTCATGGTATACAATATACATATAATGTCAACTTTCAACTAATCTGTTTCAAAAAAACATTAGTTCGTTGGACTACAGAGCGAGGGGTTCCAGGTTTAATCCCCAAAACAACACCTAAAATTTCTTTCACGGCTCCACCTCTAGTAGTCGGCTCGCTTTCTCAGCTTTTATTATTATTATTGGAGATTGTTGAAGTATGCACCGGGGCTTAACTTAAGTGCGTGGCGGAGTCGGCTAAATACACTCCGCCCAAAGCATGGGTCTGGGTTCCGCTGCTACACTCCTATCCAGAGAAAGTGCTTGGTCTCCTTTATATGGAGAATAGGAAACAATGATTATTTATCGATAGAGAAATGGAGGGTATTAGATGAGGCATCCCTGTCGGATCATAAGTGTATACGCTTTCAGTTCAGCTTCCAAACCAGGGTCAATAATACCTACAGGAACCCTAGGAGAGCAGACTGCGTCAAATACAAAGAAATAGTAATGCAACATTAAGAAATCTGATAGTTCTTGGGCGGAAAGCAGCGAGGAAGTATTGGAAACGTTAGTCAAAACTCACTTTCCAGTGAGTAGTACACCTGAGGTTTCCATATCGAATGGGTACTCAGATAATACTAGCTTGTCGGTAAAGGAAGAGGTAGTGAATCCCGTCACATGGAAGAACTTGTGTGGGACTATTATGTCATTAACACCTTTCAAAGTTCCAGGCCCTGATAGCATACTACCAGCTATGCTTTTCCCAGCAAAGTCAAGTACAGGCTTAGGGGAATCTTTAAACAATGTTTAGGGTCAGGCTACATACCAGCAGCGTATAAGGAATGGAGGTTCATCTTCATATCTAAAGCAGATAAATCAAGTCACACCCTAGCGAAAAACTACAGACCTATTAGTCTCTCGTCATTCCTTTTCAAGACACTAGAGAGGCTTTTAGATATACACATCAGAGGTAAGTGTCACATCGGCAGTTTATGCAAAGCGCAACATGCATTACTCAAGGATAAGCCAGTAGAAATTGGATTACATGAGATTGCAGGGAAGTTTCAAACTAGTCTAGGACTAGGAACTAAACACCATAGGAGTAGGTGTCACTGCGTATGCGGATGACGTAGTAATTTTAGTTTAAGGAAAATTCTAGGAACATTAGGTGAAATGATGGAATCAACTTTTAACAGTCTTGGAAAATCGGCTAGAGTTTGTGGATTTCACGTAAGCCGTGACAAAAAGATCTGATACTGTTC
Organism: Xylota sylvarum; assembly: GCA_905220385.1. Classification (NCBI taxonomy): domain Eukaryota; kingdom Metazoa; phylum Arthropoda; class Insecta; order Diptera; family Syrphidae; genus Xylota; species Xylota sylvarum. Next base: position 60,892,622 of record LR999958.1, on the reverse strand, counting down.
AGCAGGAAATACAAGACACCAAAATGCCGAAGCTGAATGGGGTGGAGTTGTCCCTTTCGGATGGCTCAAGATATCTTGGTATTGTACTGGGTAGGAAACTAGACTGGAAACTTAACATACAGGAAAGAGGCCACAAGTCTAATAACGCTGTCTTCATTTGCAAGAAGAATAGTGGGGAAAAAGTGGGATATGAAACCAGCAATGATGTATTGGCTATATATGTATGTATTATGATAGTCAGACCCATCCTTACATACATATGAGTCTTTTGTATGGTGGTATGACACAATAAAGAAGAATTCACGGGATACATTTTCCAAGGAACAAAGAACGGCCTACATTGCCCTTATCGGTGCTTAGCTCACTACGAGGTGTTTCTGTATCTTTTACCACTGGACCTACAAATTAAACTATAGGCAGGTAATAGTGCGCTTCGGGTCACTAACGTAGGGCTCTTCAAGTCAAACAATGAGAAACATAGGTCCATTCTTAGGGAATCACTTTCCGACGTCCCTGATGAATCGGATGACATCCTCGGTACCCTAGACTTCGATATAAAGGTTTGTATTTGAGGCATTGTTCAATCATGATCCCCAAGGTAATGTAGTTAATGCAGGAGCTCGAAAGTCTTATTCGTTGTCGAGTGTTGCATCGAGATGTTCTCTCACCCGACCCAGAATTATTCTAGATATTAGTTTAGCCACAGCCGGAAGAACCCATATACCTCCCCAGTTAACACATTCCGTCTAGCCCAGCTTTTATTTGTATCTGCAACTTGTACCAGCTGCCCTGATTGTTGGTTCAGCAGCTCCCTTATATGTTGATGTGATTCGGCATTCGAAGAAGCCTGAGACGAGTTTCACTTTACATTGTTTCACCAGCTGAACCTGAACTAGAGGGTTATACCTCAGTATCCTACTCGCCTCATATACTGTCAGTATTTACGCCTAGATAGTGGGCCTTAATATAGATAACACGGGTTATTTATCGAATACTCGATCACTTTTGTTAAATTTAATCCTATGTACCAAGATCCTGGCAGAGTCTTACGTCATGCTTCGATCCAAGGACCTTGAGGTCTTTTCCACAAAGCACTCCACAAGCTTCGATTTGAATTCTGTATCAGATGTCGTTTATATTGCTGTCTGGTAATATCCTTTCGTTATATTACCCTCAATCCACTCTCAGCCTCAATAAAGCCACTGTCTTGGCAGAGGTCATTTGTATCTAGTCGCATTCTTATTAAATGTGCCGCCTAGAGGTTGTGGTGGTCAATGATCCCCATGAAGAGTGCTAAGTATATTCTTTTAAGCGCCAGGGTTTGCCAGAGTTTTCTGGACACACGATTAGATGAGGTGCACTTCATCTCCCATTGACTACTCTAGTGGAAGTAGAACGAAGTTAACGCCAGGTCCTGTTCAGACCGCTTTCTTGCTAATTTGTCTGTCAGTTCGTTCCCTTGGATACCGATGGACCATAAGACCCATCATAATGTTACATTCTGATTTGCGGTGAGTACCTACTTTGAGCTCAAAGTTTAAACTTTTACCAACTTTATAACAGCTTGTCTGTCGGTGTAGATATTAATCGAAATAATAACTGCAACGTAAGCTAGGTTGTGTATCATCATAATGGTCATTATGTTGATGGATTTGCTGACAGCTTGCTGCCATTCTGGCCTGACGATAGTAGCCAAAACTTCTGTCCAACTGATCCAAATGATGTGAATGACTCTAACTGACAACCTGCCCTTGGGGTTGGAAAAGAAATCAAGTCCTAAAGATGTGCATAAGAAAAGTGTACATCGATTCCAGGTTTGAAGCAGTAATAAAGGCATAAAGAAGGCTTTTGTGGAGGTTATGGAGATGAGGAAGTTCACAGGAATACAACCTACTCTCTTTTGTTATTGTTCAAAGGAATAAATTTCTCGATAGACATTTCTTTCATGACTCATGATTGGCTATAACAATAAATTAAGAGAAAAATGCAATCACTCTGTACAGACAAAATGTAATTCGTTTGTGTCTACACTAAAAGTTCTGCACCCACACCATCTTGCGGCAATTGATAGATTTCCATTAATAGTTAATACATTGCACTAGATGTCGTCGCTGTCGAAGCGAAAAGCGTTCGCAAAGCTTTCTGTGTACTAAAAACGCCTTTTCCCAGCCAACACTTCCAAGAAAGGGGAACTATCTTTAAATTAAAGCCATTTATATGGGGTGGCACTGGAAAGCATGATGATGATATGCCAAAGGCGAGTGGGTGCCGCTTCAATGTACTCCCTGAATGATTTAAGCTTCTGCAGTACCATTTCATTGATTAATTTTCTAGATACCCTCACTTATCAGTTATCTGAGTTTTTTCCGAAAAAAAATAATTTAAAGTTTTAAAATGCAGATTTACGCAACCGGTGGTCATACACATTCGGCGACCTTCAAAAGATTCCTCCTCAATTTAATTGTGTCTATTTTCGATTTGTGTTCATTAAAAAAATAATTTTATTATGTTACTTCATTGCGGTTGTAAAATTCAGAAATGAAATCCGAAAGGTTAAAAGCCACAGCAAATTGTGTGAAAGACAAAATAAAGAATAGATTTTAGGGGTTAGTATATTATGTAGTATCTGCTTCCCGTGCCGGCAGTGTGTGCAGCACAAAGAGTGGTATCGAAAAGAAAAAATATGTATCTATGTACGTGGTGTATCCCAAACCACTAGTACGTAAGTATAGCGCTTCAAGTTGACATTAAAAGCATAGAAGCACACATTCCGTACTACTATCACATGTGTTGTTGTACACTAATAGCCACCACGATACCTTTTTGTTAAATAAGCTTAGGCAAGAACAAAAGACCGATGAGCGGCATATGCTTTCAGACATTATTTATAATGTTCTTGACTAGGTTTAATGTCCTCCCAGTGCATGCATATGGAGCATAATCAATTTTATGAATGTATTGGGGGAACTTTTTAATTACGACTATCATACGGATACGCGGGAGCTCTTGAAATGACAGAAACTGTGTCAAATGCTCAATGTGTGTCCAAATGTATGATTATGCACACAAGAGTTGTATCTTCTAATTATTAATTCGCTGGTTTTGAATATATAAATATGTGTATCTACACACTCATGAATTATGCATGGGTATTCATACTCGGATCATATGTTTCGGAGGTTTGATCGATAAATTTTAAATTAAAAATTTGCGTGCATCTCGGTGATGGACAGTTGTGCACTATCAGGGAAGACATTTACAACCTTTGGGTAATTAAAAGTTTCATGAAGTATGTTGATGTTCTTAGTAAGAGTAATAAAAGTATTTTGCTTTCTTTTTTTAAGGGTTGATGGGTAATTAACATGAGCTTGCTTGTGTCATGTGAAGGACAGACTAAAAAAGAAATGTCACTCTCGAGCCACGGCGACGTGTGCTAATGATTAACTAATCTTAGTCACACAGTACACTATTAAAGATGACATAACCCGTAGAGTGTTTAAATTTTTAGAATCATATGTATGTATGTACATATATTGTTAAAACTTAAAAGTGGACAACTTTTTTACTCGGCATTCATGCATTTACTTTATCATAGGTACGTGGTGGGCTTAAATTGTGTACCTACTGTGAATCGAACTTAATATTTGGAAATAGCTTTATCTGTCAGAAGTGTGGAGCAATAACTAGGATATGCGGCGCTTATTTTACTACGATCTGCATAGGCTTCCGTGTAATGTACAGGAGACTCATCAGCTACAAAACACTAAACAGTATTCCCAGACCATCCATTGGGCTACATATCTTGGCGGATATCGTCACTTGGTAGCTTTTAAGAGATAAGTTGCAGGACTTCTAGTGCAACGAATTAGTAGAGCAGGGCTAGAGAACATGTAACCTCAGTAGGACCACACATATAGTTCGTTAAACACTGTTTTGAAGCATATATTCCCTTGGTGTCTTATCTCAAGTGAACTGACAACGAGTGTTAGGCTAATGTGGTCACTAATCGTGTTACCTGAGCTACATTTTCAGTAGAAGTAGAGGACTGAATAAAGAGCTCAAACGAAGAACCGGGTATAAAGTCAATGTCCGGCCGAGAAATGGATACGTTCAAGTGATGAAAACATATGTATAACGATGACTGGATGGGAACGGCTAACAGAAGTAGCATGTTGGTAGATAGAAGCTTCTACAGCCGAACATCTTATAGCTCTGTTAGGAAGCCATACTCTACGCCTCCTCACGGCACTATCTGGGAATTTTTTCGGAAATTGCGAAGTGAAAGGGACACATGACGAGTTTCCTGCGTCATGTCATGTGTAGGTAAAAAAAATGTGTTGTTCTTAAAAGCCACAACAAGCCTCGGATACATACTGATATTTTGTTAACTACCTTTGGCTATGAACTGCGGACAACGATAGGATTTGAGTATTTTAGGACCCTGCTCGATTCAGTTCTCAGAATGCCAGATTGCTCAAACTTGAGCGAGAGCTCTCACGATTTAATATGGACATTTTGGGCTGAGCGAGATAAGATGGTTGGATGCTGGGGAATACGTCTTGCAATACTCTGGAAAACCAGCCGGAAGCATTCGAGAGTCCGGCGTAGGACTGATGCTTACACCAACAGAAAGAAGCAGCCTCAAATCTTGGAAACCGTAGAGTGATCGGATATTGACGGCCAAATTTCAAGGTAGGGTAAGCAAAATTACCATCAACCTGTGCTATGTGCGGATGGAAGCCGCGATTGAGGACAAAAAGGACAATTTATACAGTCAACTTAGCGCCGCTCACAACCTAACGCACAATAGCGAATCGTAATCATAATGGGAGATTCCAACGCTAAGGTACTCAACGACAACACAACGTTCGAACACGTGATGGGAGTTTACGGCTTCGAAGACCGGAATGATAATGGGGAACGGTTTGTAGATTTCTCCAATACCAATCGACTAGTCTTTGGAGGCACTCTGTTTAAGCTACAAGATCAGTTGAATCTCATCTGACAGGCAAACCAAATCGATCATTTTGCGATAAGTCAGCGTTTCACAAATTGCATCCTAACAGCAAAAACATACGCGGAGTCGATTAGAATGTCGCGCGACCATCATCTTATGTTTGCCACTATAGTGGATAAGAGACTCTATACACTAAACGAGACTCAACACTCGATGCCGAACAGGAGGGATTTCCCGGTGGATACTCTTGCGAATCATCATTGAGCAATGCGTGGAGTTCAGGTTTCCGCTACATCTACTGCTTAATACATGTAAATGCGGAAAAAACAAACGCCCTGAGCATTTCAAACTCCGACGATCATTGTTTCGCAAGCATCGTCTCGGCCGACGGTGGTACCGAACTCGAAAACTAAAGTTGCATTTGGAATGCTATCAAAAATCTGGAAAAGCAATGTTTTCAGCACAAAAATCCAGCTGAGACTATTCAGATCTAATGTAGAGTAGTATTAATTCTACGGTATAGATACGGGTGTAGTACTTGGAAGAATACGAGCATTGTCACTCGAAGGCTGGATTTTTTAAGGATTTTTTGTCCGAACAGCTTTTGGACCCGTTTTTGTTGACTGGTCAATAACCTGTAGACGTCACCTAAGGGAGGATAAAGCGGCAATGGATTAGTCGTACTTTACGGCGTGAAAACGCCTCAATTGCGAGAGAAAACGGCTCTATTGAGAGATGTCATGCACTGAAGTCCACTTACCCAGTTCGGTAGAAGAGCGTGGCGGTAAACCTGGCGAAGAATATGACACGCAAGCGTTACTGACGCCCTATGCCCCTTGAGGGGGTATAAAATTTATGTAAGTAAAGTATGACTTGAGAAACTGCACCTGGAATGTTCGCACTCTGAACAAACCGAATAAAGTAGCAGAGATCCTCGAATACTATAAAGCGGATATAACCGCTCGTCAGGAAGTCCGTTGGGATGAATCGAGTGTATAGAACTTACGTACCTACTTGCGACTTCTCCCCAGTGTATTCAATTCCGAGGTACAAACATTGGCTATGACCCGAATGTCTACTACTTTCTCGAGAAGTCGCTCAGCAGTAACAACAAACGCAGAAGAATATTGGCTATACTGGTAGGAAGCCATCAGATATACTGCGATTGATGTGCTAGGTTTCATCCCTCCATCTGTGAGGCGTTGGTTTGATGCTTTATGCAAATGCTGATAAATTGGCACTGCCACAAAGGACGAGAGCTGTTCGTCAACTCTACGAGCAGAGATAGACAGGACGTATTCAGACGAGAGAAAAAGGAACAAACGAGAATCGTGAGATTGAGCAGATGCTGAGATTTTACGGCAAGAAAGCGCTCCGGAGTTTTTAAAAGAAAGGTAAAAAGGCTAACCAAGGTTTCGTTACCCAACCTAGCGATGGGCGATTGGAAATGAATCTCACAATCGAATAAATCGACAATTGCTAAAAATGTAATTCGATTGTCGATTTACTCGGTCGCAGGAGGAAAAAAATCGAATAACAATCGAATCGAACCGAATCCGAATTGAATACAATCGACTCGTATCGAATCGAATTGAATTTTAAAGAATTTGTTTCATTATTACAATCGAGAGAATGGTGGGCACTAGTGGTCGATTGTAGAAATGTTTTTCTAGATTAAAACATCTGTTGGCATCGAATTATTCGATTGCTTTTATTCGTTTGAAGGCAAGTACAATAACTAAAATACAATAGTGGAGAAGTCTCGATGCTGAATATATGGAGGCTATTTCTCCAGACCCATTGGACGAACTACTTTAGTCAATCACTGGGCAGTCGTTGGAGATGCAAAAACGATTTAGCTACCACTTTACACACTTCCATTGAATAAGTAGGAACAGATAGTGGAAAAAATGATACAGTGTGGTATATAATCTGAGCTCAGTAGGACCGCACACACAGTCCGTAAATTGATGTTTTAAAGCATATGGAATGGTCTATGAATGAAAGCACTTGGGTGTTCGGAACTTAAGTACCAAATTGTGACTTTTATTATTGTGATTGCTGGCACGAGCAGGGACCGCGGCTGCAATTTTGCTGTAAGAGGTATACGTAGATAAAAAGTTTTGAGCTTCCGTAAGTGTAAGTAAGATTCCACGAAAAAACCTACGACCAATGCTCGAGATATAACGATAAGATCGTTCTTGGAGATTTCAACATCAGAATTGGAAAGGATGATATGTTTCGTAACGTCATCGAAAAACATAGCTCGCACGATAGGACCTCCGCAAAACCAACTCAGCCTCATCGACTTTGCTGGTCAAATTATAGTACTGTGTAGCACGAGATTTTTATATTGTTAACATTGACAAGACAACTTTGAAGTCATTGGATCGAACAACCGACATTCAAATTGGTCACGTTGCGATCGACGGAAGATACTCCTCCAGTGTTGTCCATGTTTAAAGCTGAGACAGTCATATTGGGGCTTAAATTCTAGAAAAGCTAAAGGCTCAGATGGCCTAAGAGGTGCAGTAGATGATTTGGTAGGGTCCGACAAAACCAAGCTTAATAATTGGAATAAAGCACTATTTGCCGATGATCGATCTGGCCTAAAAAATTGTCGATCCACCAAATCATACAGGCTTATCGCAATAATAAGGACCTAAACCGTAGGCATGAATCTTTTAATACAGGACTTAATGCAGATGTTGAGGGAGTATGGCTCCTTGTATGATCATATTTGTACCGCTTCAGTCACGACGACTTTAATGACATGGACTCGAACTGGAAGGACTACAAATTGCAATTCAAAAGCATTGCATCGACTGTCGTAATAGATGTGCGAGTAAATAAGAAGCGCAAGTCTTAGTTTCTATGCTACAAGGCAACACTGTCATCTTGCTCGTCAACCTTAGCGTAAAGCATCTAAAAAATTTAATTACATCTTACAATCCAATCTTATTATATGTAATAGAGGTAATGACTCCACCTTTGTAAAGTCAACTAGAAGGGAAGTCTTAGATGTTACGTTCATATCTGAACAGAGCTCTGTTGAAGTTGTCGACTGGAGAGTCTCCAACAAATCGTCACTATCTGATCACTGTTGGATACTTTTCGAACTACAATTAACTACTTGCGGGATCATTGGAACTCCACTCCACTGAGAATCTCTCCTCTATTGAAGCAGTTGCCTATGCAGTCGATGCACTAACCAGTTGTCTCCCGCGATTCTTGAAAGATCATGTCCGATCAGTAGAGTAGTAGTAAAACGTACACCATGGTGGAGCGAAGATGAAGGAGTGAAGATAATAGATGAAGATAGCTTGGGCAATCAAATTATTTGCCCCGTAAAAAGTTCCAGGAATAGATAACACTCGGCCTTAATTCCATAACTCAAACAAATTTTTACAGGCTGCCTTAAACTAGGTTATGTTCCAAAAGCATGGCGAGAGGTGCGTGTCATATTCATTCCCAAGGCTGGGAAAGCATGCCACACGACCACAAGGGACTTTAGACAAATCAGTGTATCGTCCTTTCTGCTGAAAACATTGGAACGGCTAATAGATGTAATCAGATGTCATTAAAAGTGTGACTGGCGATAACTATCTATACAAATCACAACATGCATACATCCGTGGCAGATCGGTAGACACAGCTCTCCACATAGTTGTGTCAACCATAGAAAGATCCCTATACTTCAAGGAATTTACTGTGGAAACATTCTTAGACATAGAAGAAGCGTTCAACAATGTGAGCGTCGCCGCTGCAGCTTACGCTGGATAAAACTAAACACGGGACTCTGCAACTGGATTGCACTGATGCTCAGATCGAAAACCGAATACACTCAACACTGGGAGTTACAATTATCCGAAAGAGGGTTTGCAGAGAAACGCCTCAAGACGGAGTCCTCTCTCCCCTAATATGGGTTCTCGTGGTTGACGAGACCTTGGAAGGATTGAAGGAAAATGGCTTCATTGTGTTGGGCTATGCTGAAGACTATATAGTCATCCTGGCCTCAGGAAAATTCCTTCCAGTCCTAAGTGAAAGGCTCAATCTCGTATTACAACTAGTGGGCGACTGGGTGTCAACCCATCGAAAACGGAGGTAGTGCTCTTCAATAGGAAGAGATCGATCCTTATCTTTAGCCCCCCCCCAAGATTAGCGGAGACTCTCGAGGTCGGCGCGATATCTGGGCATAATTCTGGATTCCAAATTAAACTGGAAGGACAAAATCGATGAACGGATCAGGAAAGCAAGTCTAGCTTTTACTCTTTTAAAAAAGCGTTCAGTAATTCGTAGGGCTTCAAACCAGCCGTGGTATACTGGCTGTACACGGCGATTGTAAAACCCGTTCTTATTTATAGTTCACTAGTATGGCGGAACGCACTTGCAAAGCAGTATCAGGTTTCTAACCTTACACAAATACAGAGGGTAGCTTGCATCGGTATTATATAATCATTACGAACAACATCGACAGTGCCAATGGAGACCATGCTAAGTCTCATTCCGCTGGATTTGTACTGCAGAGGTCTGGTGGCCAAAACTGCTGTAAGACTGAAGGCAGTACAATCGTGGTCATCGAACCCTCATGGCCTCGCATCGATATTTTCTTGATGGGAGGCCACCAACGGATCGACGATAACTGATCACATGAACCCGATGCTTGTATTTTAAAGGCAGAGCCTACTGGAACCACCATAGAACTGACAATAAAAGAAACTGACCTTCTACATCGACGGTTCTAAGATGGACATTGGCACGAAATCATGGCCGTTACGCAGGCTTCTGGAATTATACGTGAGAGCACTGTTGTTGGCAAAACGATAACTGTCTATATAGACAGCCAAGCAGCTGTTAAGGCTTTAGACTCTGTGGTAATTAGATCGAAGCTTGTGGGCACCTGTAAATCACTCCTGAATAATATATCCAGAGCAGGGCATATGGATATCTTAGGAAACGAAAGAACTGATGAGCTTCCAAGAATAGGGTCGTTGCTGCATGAATCGCCTTTGCAATCCCAATATGCTCCTTAAAGACAAAATTAGAGGATAAAGCCACCGATCGAGCCAATCGACGATGAACTCATCTAGACACATGTTCAACGGCCAGTGCACTATAGCCGGCCCTAAATAAGAAGAGATCTGTTTCTCTGGTGAAGCTCAGTCGTCACAATACACGGGTCATCTCTGGTATAATTACTGGGTATTCATGCAGATCGCCTTGGTGTACTACACAACGACTATCGCAGAAGTTGCAGAGACGAAGAAATTGAATCTGTCCGACGCCTGCTATGTGACTGTCCGGCCCTATCTGCCAGAAGAATGAGAACTCTCGGTAGTTATTTCGTCACTGACTTGAAGGACGTGGGTAATGTCGAGCTGATAGACCTCTAGCAATTCATATCACTATCGGGGTGATTCTAATACAGCGGTTCTCTTTTCAACGCTTACTCGGTTAAATTATTGGGCACAATGGATCCAATGCAGATGGTCTAAGTGAACAGCGACCGCTCCCCTAAACCTAAACATATCTAAAAAATTACTCAGCTCTCGAGTTAGACTTTTTTTTCACTTCCAATTGTGTATTAGAAAACAGAAATTAAACTTCTCGCTCCCATTGTGATTTATGAGAGCCTGCGTGGAGTTCAAGATATAGCACGAGTTGTAGAGTCAAATTCATTCGAGAATCCCTGCCCCAGCTGGTTTTATAAAAAGCTGCAATATGGATTCACCGAAGATCCGTTAATGAAAGACTCAATGGAGACACAACAGCAGTACTTGGTGCTTTGAACCCAGGTAGCGCTGACAGGATTATAGGAGCTGATGTCTTGATCCTATCGGAGAAACTACTTTAGTCAATCACCGATTGTTGATGCGAAAACGATTTAACTACTGCATTGAAGATTTTCATTGATTAAGTAAGAACAATGCAGACGGTTCCAACACGTTTTCTCAATTTCAACTTGAATCAGTGAATCAGTCATTCTAATGCGTTGTTACTCTAATTTAGACAAATATTTGTTTATACGCTAAAAACGCCCGCACCGAAGCTTCTGCTTTAATCTCACTATTCATCCGGGAAAACAGGTTTTTTTAGCAAAAGAATATTTTTTATTGCATTTAAAGTAAACAACGAGTATGTATAATCATAGCCTTGTCAAAGATGACTGCGCAAACAAAATTTACTCCTGGTTTCTGGTCGCGCTCCCACCCCGTGAGTGATATCTTTAAGAACCGGCATAACTAGTTCCATAGTGGCGCATAAGTTCCACATGTTGATACATAAATGAACGAAATTGATTAATAACAGTCATACGAATTTCGTTACACCAACTTTTCTAGTCTACCTGCATATCGGCAGTATCGTCATGCATAATCATGAATCTGATAATCAAGAATCTGTTGATGCATTTGAAGTCTCAAAGTATAAATTAACATCGTCACACGTCACCGATGTTATACCAAATGCTATACGGGAAACAGATACAACTGCCATCCGATCTTTTATTCGGATCGATCGGCCACAAAATACAAGTTTCAATGTACTGCACTGAAAACCCAGGAAACTTCTGGTTAAAACGAAACAGAAAAAGGCTCGGAGCAACGGATATGGTTAAGGCTGCATATGCAAGAAAAATCGTGACTATCATTAGTCAAATCCGAACTGATTGTAAGAAGGGGATGATTTGGCAATTTTGGAGAAGTTTTGGTCGTTCTACGAAGATCCAGTGCAATTGAGAGGGCCTGGACAATACCTACGAATAAGTGCGGTATACTGTTACACTACTCCTGAGTACGGACTATCGCTATCATCTTTTTGAAGAGTTCCACCTTCCGACGAATACAATAAAAACTGACAGTTCTGACAGTAAGTACCAATTGCAATTCCGGATGTGTTCAGCAGCTCACATTACATAAGCCTTTTACTATGTCCATGTACATAAAATTCCACTGTCATCATCGTAGAATTTATTCGCATAACTGTAAACTAATTTCTAGAAGGAACTCTGAAAATCATTCAAACAGTTCTCAAGGCCTCATTAACCTTATTACCATTGTGCATAAATACAATGAATAGTTAACTACGTTCGCTTCACTGAAAACGCTGCCAACTAAGTCTATATTGTTTTTTTTTTCGGTGGGAAATTTGAATTTATTAACGCGATACAAATTTACGACGGGAGTTTAGTGAGGTTCCGTGCTATTAAATGTCGTGGGTGTGTCCAATAGGCCACTCCACTTTAATTGGTCTCCTGGGCCGTCTAGATAAATTTCAACAGCACATTCACATTTTTTTTTAAAATTAATTTTCGAGGATTTCTAAATTCGAACTCATACTCGTATCTTCTCATCTATCATCAGATGTCTTATCAAACAAACCTAGATACTAATAGAAACTTTAATTGAATAAACGTGTTGTCTACAATGTTGTCATGCCCATGTGGAGAGAATGTAATGCAGTCAATTGACGTTGGAATTTTTTTCAAGTTCATTGCAACAAATATAGTTACATGTCGTCTGGCGAAGAAGAAATTTCTTTCGAGAAATATTTCATGCAATTTTAGTTTCACTTTTTTTTTCTGTCTTGTTTTATGTAGAAAAGGAGTGGAACGATACAAAGTTCATGACGACTAACCAAAAAATTCGTCAATAATTAAATATGTCACGAAACATAACATATGGCTCTTGACATAATGCTGCGATGTCATTTTTAATTCTAAAGACAAATACCGAATCGAATCAATTACCAAAACGAATTCAATGACTTCCGCTCCACATAGTATCTTAAAGAAAAACTTTGACCTAATGACGCAGAAAGTAATGACACCCAATTTTGGAGTAAAAAAAAAAATTAAAAGAAAAGAGGATTGTCCCCTCCAATTATGTATGTACACACTTGGATAAATTAAGGAAGCACGCATCTCTAATATGGAATGCGTGGGTGGTTCATGACAAAATTTATTGATATTACCACAGTTGTTTAACTGATTTGGTGTTAACCTAATGTTTGCATTCGTTTATGGTATTATCTAATTCAGTATCGATAACTGGGTTTAGTGTTTTGCAAAATTTAAAGGAAACACTTTCGGTTGATTTATTTATCTTATCTCATCGCCAAATGCCCCCATGGTCATTAACAATTTATAGTCGTCTTAAAATAAGTATAAATAGAAGTACTTGCCCATAATGCAAGTGTTGTGTTTCTTAGATAGTGAACTAGACGTTATAGTTATCTAGCAATTGTGTATACATATGCAGGTATTGGTAAAAAGCAAGTCATACTCGTACGATTCTAACAAATAAAACTCTCTTCAACGAAGTTCAAGAATCTGTGAACCATCAAAATATAAAGGGTCCGAGAACATAAGTATCTATAGGATCATCATGTCAATAAAATGTCCCAATTTCTACAAGATTTCATAAAGCACTATACATGTTACTTATATTCATCCAACAAATTGTATTAAATTGAATTTGGAGAAAAAACCATTTGTAGGCGCACAAAAGCTAATGAGTTATATTCGTAAAAGGCTTTTCGTTAAGTGACGCAATCCGATTTTAAACATTAAAGGAATAAATGCTCTGCCACCGAACTAACCAAGTTGATAGGGTTATGAGAAGATTTGTCAGATTCAGTACGGGCTTTGATATCAAGTTAAGAGGACGCTGGGAACTAGAATTACTTAGTGCTTGCAGTGAAAGTGTTGTGTATCAGTGTGTTACGTAGTGTGTTCTACGAAAGATCAGAACCTGATTACAGAACTTATATAATAAAGATACAGAGCTCGGACAAATTTCAATGAAGTGGTAAATAGTATCATCTTGTTCGTTACTACATATTACAGAGATTGGACGTAACAAAAAAATCGGTTTGATGGGCTACGCATGTAAAGTTGAGATTAAGGAGTTCAAATAAGAATTTGGTCTAAAAATAGTGCTTAAGCTACTAGTAAGTTATCTTTAGTGCTTTTTTTTTTAAATCTTATGAAAATTTAAATTTGCTGTCAACAACATACTACATTGTCTTCCACCAGTTTGGTTAAAGCCATCTCACACGATGCAGATAGTCAAAAGTCATTGCTTTAGTTCTCTCGAGGTTCATTTTAAAACCCCAGTTTCAACAGAAAGCCTGCAGTCTATTTATGTGTAACTGTAATAAGCACCCCAAAAAAAAGCAGGGCTAAAAATGCCGCCTTATGGCATACCTGACGTCATTTTCATTAAACACTGCTGCAGTAGTCGATGTCCAGAATTTAATGTACAGAAACACATTGAAGTAAATCAAGACTTGTCTAGTTACGGAGTCAAACGAAACTTTGAAGTTATTTTATACATTTTTTACGGGTTAGTCATGGCAACAATGTGATCGTGTTATATTCGCCACACGAATGGAGGTAGGCAGGTAGGTTGTTAGTGTAGAGTTATGAGTTTTTCATGAGACACTAGGCACCGAAATAGGACCATCGCGATCCCTAAAGAACCATCACGGTAACAAATCTAAACGTAAACCATCTCTTCCATGCCTTTGATCGCCCTACAAAATTTTATTATCTTAAAAATTTGGTCGCAGACCCAACTTCCTCTGAGTTGTCAAAGAAGTACATTCCTAGAAGTATCTGCATGTATCCGCATTTGACAAGGCTTGAAGACAATCCCTACTGATCCTTTCGAAAATAATCTTCTTAGCCACGCACATTGGTGGTTTTACTCCTCTAACTCTATCGCTTTGTGGAAGCTCTGATCCTTTCTTGGTCAGTTCGTCGGCCCTTTCTCTAATGGCAGCGTCCAAGTACCCAGCATAATCTGACATGATTCTGCGTACATAATGCCCTGCGCATTGTGCGGCAATTCCTGATTAATTCAGATTTTATGATGTTGGATTCTAACGTCGTAAGCGCAACCTGACTATCCATGTAGATGGCGATATTCTTGTTAGATAGTGATCCCATAGCCGCAGCTTTTAGCACAATTAGAACCTCTGCTTGGAACACACTGTATGTATCCAGAAGTTTCAGGCCACTTACAGGTTTATGTCTCTGCAGTATATACCTGAGCCTATACCCTCACTTGTTTTGGAACCATCTATGTAAATTGCAATCTCACTTTATTGAGAGACGACTTTCCTATGCCAATCCTCCCTTTCCGGATGTATTACATTGTACGGTGTATCGAAGTAAAGGGTATCGAGGATGTTATCCAATTCGATAGAGCGATCCGTAAGGGACAACTCCACCCCATTCAGTATCGCCATTTTGTGCTGAACATTTCCCAAGATAATTCCATCATTTCACTTAATGTGTCCAGGAATTTTCATCTGCGAATCGAACCTCGAAACTCCCGATCAATAGTCTGACACACTAATCCCTACGCCTCAGCAATGAAATCGTGTTGGTTTGGCGTACCTAAAGCGTACTGTTCAATTCGTGAAATAAGAAACAAATCACAAAAATCTGCGACAACTTGAAAAAAACCATTCTTATTCACTTTTGACCATCGACAAGATACATAATGTGGAGATGTATCGTGAAGTATTTAAGAATAAAGAAGGATTTTTTTTTGTTAATTTCTCCAGTTAGCGCGATCCTTTGTTACATAACTACCTCCAGCTAGAGCATAGTTGGAGTTACTGTACCGAAATTAGGTAGGAGTATGCAGCTATCGTAGAAGCAAGGATTTCTTCCATTTAGTTATCAAGGTGTAAGGTATATCAATCCACTACGCGACTAGATTTCCCGAGTGGAGGAAGTATCGCGCATGAATTGGAGGCCGCACGTTTACGTACTTACTTATTTAGGTGGTGCTACAGTTCGGGATGAAACTGGGCCTCAACCAACAAGCCCAAGTTCAGTTAGCCCGGTCTTTAGCTAACTGCCTCTAGTTGCGCCACTTAAGACGAGGTCTTACTCTACTGCGTTGTCCCACTGGGTTTGATTCGCAGACTCTATGTGCTCTACATGTTCTTGCCATCACTGATGGGCAGTTTTTTTGACTATGACGTTGTCGATGTACAGCTCGTATAGTTTCTCGTTGAATCTCCTCCTCCAAAGACCGTCAACGCAAACCAGAGCTAATATTTTACGAAGAATTTATTTCTGGAAACGACCGAGGATTTCGATAAAGTCCATATTTCAGCGCCATAAAGGAAGACTGGGATGATCAGGGTCTTATACAGAATCTCCTTAGTTGTTCGAAATAGGGTCTTACTATTCAATTGCCTTTTAAAAGATTGTGGCTCCGGTGTTGGCTTGAGAGTTTCGCACAATCCTTTCAAGTATGATGTTAAAAAAAAAATCACATGGTAGCGGCGTCACCTTGTGTAAATCCTTTTTCGACATCAAAGGTCTCAGTAAGATCGTTGCTGACCTTGATGGTGCAATGGAATTCTCCATCGTCAAGATCAAGATGGTGGGTATCGATTTAGACTTCTTGAGTTTTCTCCAGGATCTGTGAACTTTCCTATGCTGAAACCGCACTGATCGGGGCTAATCAGGTTGTCGACGTTACTTAGCGTTACAATGTCCTAATCACCGAAGTTAAAATTTAGGATACGTGCTGAAACTAAGTCAAGAAAAGAGTAGGGTAAAGCTGAACAGACCAAAAAGTGCAGGAAACACCAGAAAGTAGAACGTGTTGAGCGAAAAAATATTGGTGACTTTTCTACTGATCACTTATTCAAAGACTATGTGTTCAAATAGTGTGATCTTCAGGAAGCTCTTACAGCGAGTTCGAAAAGGTGCCACTCACTGGAAGGCATCGGTGATGCAGGGAACGTCAGCCACGCGTGCAAAACTAAGCATGGACGCATAGATCGGACTACCATCTTACGGTCCATCGCCCGAACCGTCTACGGATGTAGACGTTACGGATGCAATACTGGTGGTTCGTTTCTGTTTAACAGACTATCTATCCACCATTCTTTCGTTTCCCGCCTATCCCATCATAATGCTTGAGTGGCAGTCTTGCGTTATTATATAGCAAATAAATACATACATACATACCTATGTATGTATATATTAAATTGGCAAAGCTATAGGCCCTACTACATTCATATGTACATATATGTATGTGCGGTTAATAAACAACTTTTTTCAAAAATAAAATAAAAACAAAACAAAATGTGTATCACGATCTAATATCTAATATATTACATCATCACTCATAAATCAAAAATTCCAACCACGTACTAATAAATACACGAATACCGATAGTTAGCTATCAAGCAAAAGTCTACATTCGGACGTGAGACCGATACATTCGTATGTATGAATGACAAAATCAGTGTTAATTAGCATACTTATTATGCTAAATCTATGTATGTATGTTTCCATAAACAAATGTTACCTAATTGTAAACACAAATGTAGGGCTTACATATGAAGATACACCGTTCATGTTGAATTGGTGTTCTGTTAGTAAGTCAGCATGTAATGCGTTTAAGCTTCATACAACGGCAGACATGCTTATTTGACAGGCATTTCCCGTTTGTTGGTTCTATAAAGTTTTCCTTTTACATAATTAATATATATATATGGAAGGTCCATACATGATGCGATAAGTTACCACTGTAACTCAACTACTTCACCGATAGTTGGAGACAAAAGAATTCGCTTTTGGAAAATGCATAGCAAATGTGCCGACAATATGGCTGGTTATTCATGAATCATGGTGAAGCGGAGCAAACGAATAAATAATATTATTCAAAGTTATAACATAGTTGAAGACTATTATTATTTAATATGTGTGTGTACTATATTCGCTCTTAACAGTATAATTTTCCATCAACTACCTCTGTTTTTAAACAATAAACACTCAGCAATTAGTTCGATTTTTGGGAAGACCGAGAACACCTGATTCATGTTGTACATAAGACTTTTGTTGGAGTCCGCAATCTTGGATTGCAAAGGGCTTTCTAAATATTCTCAAATTGCCCTACGAGGTAAAAAAAACTTTAGGTTATCACGCAATATTTATCTAGGTCTGCCATCTTTAATGATTTCCGATTTCCATTTTATTTTTGTAATCGATTTAATTTACTATAGGGTGGGCCATCTGTTGGTTTCTTTTTGAATCATATGTTATTTTGACACTGATAGCTCTTATGCGTTCGGTATTATATTTTCGCGGTATTGCGAACTTACTTCCAAAGTGGATGGTGTGTTGCCGAAACAGTGCGAATTTTGAAAAGAAATTTTGATCGAAATAATGCATCAGCTCCAGCAGGCTGATTCATAATCGAACATATTCCCGTGTTCATCCTGTGGGCTCAAAAGAGAATATTGTGACTGTTTTTGAAGTGGCGGTATTACTGGCCCATATTTCTTCCAAGACGACAATGAAAGAAACGTTACAGTCAATGGAGAGCGCTACCGAGGCATGATGACGGATTTTTTATGACCAGAAATTGAGGATCTAGACTCGGGCGAGCTATGGTTCCAGGAAGATGGGACTACATGCCACACAAGCAGTCCAACAATCGATTTTTTGCATACTAAGTTCAATAATCATGTAATCAGTTGTTTTGGTGATGTTGCTTGGGCGGTCTTTTTTTTTTGTGACAATACAGAGACGATTCAGGTACTCAAAAACAATATTGTTCAAGCTATTCGTGTAATAGGGGCTGAAACCATTGTAAAAGTACTGAAAAATTGGTCATCATTGATCAACTCAGTCGAGGCAGTCATTTGAATGAAATAATATTCCATAATTAATCGGAAAGTTTACTCCTTTCAATAAAGCAACAATCGTTGAAAAATATGAACAGTGTTTTTCTTTATAGTCTTTTTGATGCCCCACCCTATTAGTAGTAGGCTATGGTGAAAAAGATCAAGATATGACAACCACCAATCTCTACATAAGTTTCCTAAAATTGTTGCAGAATTATTCTCGTATCAACAAGAAACCTCAGCGGATGAAGAAACAGATGGAACATCCAACATCAACATGATCTCTGATGACGAATAAACTGGGATCTGCAACAGGGTCCTCAAGACAGAAATCAAAGTGCGCCGAGGTATGTAGATATCTTTGCCGATATGTATAAATCGTGCTTAAAGAAGGCAACTTTTCCAAAACAATAGAAGCAGCAGTGAAACGGGTGGGAAAAGCCTAGAGAGTATCATCTGCAACAAACTAGGCTTTAGGCAGACAAGCTCAACAATAGATGTAGTAAAATATGCGGGTACCAACTTACAAATACAAATACAAATTTTTGGCGCAACAGGTCCATGGGACCCAGGGCCTAGCTTCTCACAACCATTCGTGTTGTGCGTGTTATATTCTTCACATGAATGGAAGGGGCCTACTGTTTAATGCCGGATCCGGACGGCAATTTTGAGAAGCTTTTTCATGACAGTTTTACTCTCGGATGTTTGTCAGACGCTCGCGAGAGGTGGAGCCGTGAAAGAAATTTTAGGTGTTGTCTGGGGATTGAACCTGGAACCCCTTGCTCCGTAGTCCGACGCACTAACCACTTGATCCACGGCGCCCGCTTACCTTATATAAATTGTGACCGACTGTTGCCATAAGAAATTCAAAAATCATAGACGTTCCATAGTGATCTGTGGCGTGGCCAGTGCTGTATAATAGGGTGTATGATGAAATACTACTTTTAGTTCCCAAGGTAACAAGAAATGTAGGTTTTGTAAACCATATTGCCGTCATAGATACAGTCAAACTGAGCATATTGACAATAAAACAATAAGGATCATGCAATAGTATAATTTTTGCAGAGCAGGAATGTTCATAACAATGAGATTCAACCTAAATCACCCATAAAGTATCTATGAGTCCCATAATTACGAAACTGTCCTTAAAGCAGCACCTAATCTATATACATAAACAACCAGCCCGCAAATGTGAGTACTACCCTTCCATAGGGAACTACTTCTAGTCTGGATAATTTTTTTTTATATCGCAGGTAGGGGTGAAAATCCTTTATTGATACTTGTAACTCGTACTACATTCTGTGCTGCCATTCTGCTTTTACAGTTTCCGTGGTTAATCTTCTGTCCTTGTACTCGTTTTCGCGTGGTACCACAGACTTCTTTTTTCTAGATCGATAGGTATTCGACCCGAGAATGCCCGCGTTCCACTTCTTACTACTTCTTATAAGAATGCATCTTTCTCCCGCAATTGCTTCCCGTGCTATGTCGCACACAACTTGTATTGTATGGATGGTGCTTCGTTTCTTTCTGAATCCGAACTGCCGATTGCATAGCCCCGAGTCCCCTTCTGTATATTGCCCTAATCTTGTTTGTATAACCTGGATAGCAGCATCCATTATCTGCTAAGCGTAATGTTTCTTTAGGCTGAGAGCTAAATTAGTTTGCATTTCATTCATTGATCAAGGTACAGGAATTTCCATTATAGCCAGCATGACTATCAAAGAGGCAAAGCTACAAAGATGGCATAGTTAGAGTTGACGGTTAGAATGTACCGTTCACTTGACCTCTTGCGATCTTCATCAAAGGGCATCGACTCCGTTTTAGAGGACAGGATTTCGGAGATGTTTAGAAGCAGGGAAATCATGGCTACCGTGAGCTGCTATGCCAAAACTTCGCAAGAAGTCAAAGGCTTTGCACAGTGTGTGATGTTTCCTACCACTTTCTCGGTTGGTCGAATCTCTATTGTAAAAACTTAACAGGGAAGCAACTTATCATTTCTAGGCAAATCAGCCCTTAAACCACAACTCATCTAAAACAGTGATGATGCCAATGATGTAGTCGGCATGCACAAACTATAGACGTTCCACAGGGATCCGTCGTCGGACCACTTCTGTAGAACATATGTATTGCATGATGAGGTATTACCCTCAATTTTCGAGATAACACAAATGTTGTCTTCCAGACAATATAGGCACGATAGAGAAACTTGCATAGATGATTACTTCTTGCCGAGGTAGCCTTGCTGCATTCCTTTAGCTTGAGAGCTAACGCGGTTT
The DNA here is from genome assembly GCA_905220385.1 of Xylota sylvarum. Taxonomy (NCBI): domain Eukaryota; kingdom Metazoa; phylum Arthropoda; class Insecta; order Diptera; family Syrphidae; genus Xylota; species Xylota sylvarum. The sequence goes on along the minus strand of LR999958.1, from coordinate 60,871,727 downwards.
TCATCCCCGAACCAGTGGAAGCCCATCCAACAAGGTTTACGACTATGAGCTTATCGTCTACAGTGGTCCAGAAAAGAATTTGGCCAATTTGGAATTTTTGAACAATTTCGCATCTTTTCAGAGAGTCAAGCAGCTATCAAATCCTTGGAATTGATCTCTATTAACTTTTTAGAAGCTCAAAACTGCCGATCGTTTCTCACGGAGATGGCTGAGCAGTTAAATATTCACCTTTGTTGAGTGCCGGGGCATGGTGATATTCCAGGGAACTGTAAGACCGATAAACTCGCCATAATAGGAACAAATTTACCCATTTTGCCGGACAAAGGCACTTTAGGTATACCAATCGCTACTTGCAAACTAAAATCAAGCTGAATGCTATCGAGAGCACAAATCTTAGGTGGGCAAGTGGACCAAAATGTTTAGCGACAGAATGATTTAAAATGCTCTAAGAATTTGAATTTGATTTTTCTCAATAGGCTGCATATCGGCACTACAATGGTGTCATCACTAGACACTGTCTAATAGGCAAGCATGCCACAAGGCTGGTCCTTTTTGCGAACGTCTTTTGTAGAAGCTCCATGGATGAAACCATTCCTCACTATCTTTGTGTCTGCTCAGCTCTCTTTCGCAAAAAGAAGCTTCAGTTAGGAGCCTTCTATTATAATGATTTAGGCGATCTGATAAACATAGATATCAAGAGCTTCTTACACTGTATCAGAAGTTCAAAATATTTTAACGAATAGGTAGAGAAAAATTTCCTCCTATGATCCATATGGTATCACAATGGACCTATCGCTGGTCTAAGCGTGTTGGCGTTTCTGAGCTGGGAGCCACTTCAACCAAACCAAGAGCGCCTTTCAATATCTTGAGAGAATTGTTTCGATAAATGAGGGAACTGAACTGAATATAGGCAGCTGATTTTGGAATATTGTCCAAAATATGTCGAAACAATGCAATTAGCTTGAACTCCAAGCTGTTCCGAACTAAGGTTAAGTCCGTAAATGCAGCATGTAGAGAATGAGCAGCACTAGTTTTAGTGGGAGCTGCAAATATTTGTCTACGCAGAAACTTAAGGATTTGCTGACTCAACAGCATCTCTAACGAACATCTTTATCAGAAAACGGGTCAAGAACCTATAAACAGAACTATTTAATGACAGAAGAGGCAGTGTATTTGGACACACTTTCTGAAAAACTTGAGAGTACCTAGCAGTGGTATTTCGGATCTGAGAAGAATATAAAAACGTCGAGAATTAGGCACAGAGATGGGGTAGAGTTTGGGAGAGCTGAAATCTATCCCCAGAAACTACAAACGATGGCGCGTAAGCGTAGTACAGCCCCTAGGATCCACAAGAAAATGTTTATAAGTTTACAGGAGATAAGTAAGTACGTCCGGGTCATCTTTGTATCTAGTATCTAGAAGTATCTCAACTTACTAAGGCTGTTGCCGAAGTTCCAGTGACGAACAAAAAATTGAATCTGTACATCACCTGCTGAGTCTCGCCAACAGACGACAGTTGACTCTGGATGAATTAAACCAAAGAACCATAATCTTGTATGGCTGGTATTAGATGAATAAGATGTCTTTTGCTAGATAGTCTAAATAAGCAGTGACTAAATTCACAAGTGCCCCATCTACTTAGATACCTATCTGTCACAAGTATTTATCTTAGAGATACGCAGATAGTTCTCAAAGTTTAAGGATGCTTTTGAGACCTTGTCCCCAAAGGTTGTCAATATGATGCTTAAGATCGCAATATAATTAATTTCTTTCCCAATCCGTAGTCAAATGATGGACAAATCTAACTGTAATGCCATTGGTTCGAAAAACTCATTTGATACTTCATTAAACTGCAAAGTGGGTCAGTCTCGTACCGGATATGGAGAAATTTTACTGATATGTTGTTTAAAAGTGTCTGTAATGCTAACAACACGTACTTCTAGGCAACGAGGCACTTGTTAATTAGTTTGAGTCATGACAAACAATATTTGAGTGAGTTGACTTATTTTGTTTGTTTTCATTTTGCCTGTACATAGTATATTTGTCAGATTAGAGCATTCAACAATTAGTTATCACTAATAACTGCAGTTATATTTAAGGCATTACTAATACACGATACCACTTGCAATCAATTTTTGATCAACCAAATGTGGTTAAATAAATAAACAAATTCAAGATTAGATTTGTTTTTGAGGAATTTCATTCTAACCTGTACTATAATGTTAGTCTAAACTCTAAGATTTTAAAGAACTTCTCACTAAAAGATACGAGTACAGCTCTTAAAAAAAAACTTCTGAAAAAAAGGCAATGGACACCATTACTACCTCTTAAGCTAGACTTTAAGAGAATCAACTTGAATAAGCACTGTCACTTCAACTAACTCCACTTTAAGACGTTATGTCTTTCCTCTATTATATTTGAAACTTTAAGGATCATTGACTTTAGTTTTTTTTTTTTTTTCTTTTCTTAGCGAACATACATAAGTTTCTCTACAATTTTCTTACACAACGAGTGTTCCTGCCAGTGTACAGGGGGGAAAAAATATGTACAAACTATAAAACCCTCTCAAAAGGACTAAGACTGAGACTAAATACATCAATTGACGTATGTACATAGATACGATTACATGATTGGTATACTATGACAGGAAACAAGGAGAAATGCGCACTCCAGCAGAATCCCTTCCATTGTACCGGCAGACTCTTATGCAATACTCTGTGTGTGCATACAATTTGAAGATACGAATCTTATTTTAGAAACTACCCTGCTGCTGATAAGAAATTTATGGTAACTGCTATGACATAAGATTCTATGATGTAATAGAATCTTTTTTTTGTGCGTAATGGTGCTGGAGATGATGCAACGCATTGGCGTCATTTGCATTTCAAAGTTGACATTTAAAGTGTTCGCATGTAGAAAGAGTAAATCGGGGCTATAAAGATACAATATTCAATTATCATATAATAGGGAATATTAGTTCTTCGAACCTATAGCGAACTGACGACGTACTCGTATCTGAGTCATTTAACGATATTTTTCAGAAATTACAGAATAATATAAAAAATGCAACAGAAGCGTGAGGGTTAGTTTCAGAATATGAGCGGAGTAGAATGCATTGAATAAATTTTAAACTTGCAAGTACATATGTACATACATTATTTGCTGATTGACCCCATGCAATTAACTGCTAGAGAAGGAGGTAGTTGAAAAACAAGTTGACGAATAGCTTAAGAAGGGAACTGTTCGACTCTTCTACTATCGACACCCTTCTTCAGAGTTTGCTAGTCCTATTCTTAGTCCTAGTCTTAGCGTCAATGAAATATGGTTCTAAGCGCCTTTGCGTTGACTTACATAGGTGGCGCTACAAGCCGGTTGAGGTCTCCTTCTACTTGTGCGTGCCACCTAAGAGAGTTGTCCCTCCGGGTTTGATGCGACGACTCTGCTGGTGTTCATTCGCTCTACATGTCCTAGCCATCTCAAACGACTGATGTCCAGTTTTCCAACCAGATCGATGTCGTTGTACAGCTTGTATAGTTCGTCGTCGAATCTTCTCCTCCATAGCCCGTCAACGCAAACGGGACCGAAAATTTTACAAAGAATCTTTCTTTCGAAGCGACCGAGAATGTCTTTATCCACTTTAGACAGCGTCCAAGCTTCAGCGCTATAAAGGAGGGCTGGGATGATCAAGGTCTTATATAGAGTCTCCTCAGTTGTTCGGGATAGGGCCTTACTACTCAATTGCCTTCTCAGCCCAAAGAAACAGCGATTCGTTTAATTTCTGCTGAGATGTTATTATCAGCATTTGTACCTAGGTAAACAAACTACCTTACTACCTCCAAGTTATAGCTGTCGATTGTGACGTTCTGTCCAAATCGTCGACATTGCGTGTCCCGTCGACAAGCGTTTACAGCATTTACTTGGTTTTGGTGTTGTTTACTGCTAAACCCATTTTGGCAGTTTCCGTATGAATACTAGCGAACGCACCGGTGACAGCCCGCTGTGTTTTGCCAACAATGTCAATTTCATCGGCATACGCTAGTAGTTGCACAGACTTGTGAGTTTCACACAATTGGCCAAAACGAGATATGGCTCTGTATATATCGTCTCTGTAGATGCTGTCATATGCGGCCTTAAAATCAATGAAAAGATGGTAGGAATCGATTTGGACTTCTTGAGTTTTTTCCGAGATCTCCCGAAATGTGAAGATTTGATTAATTGTGTACTTTCCTGGTCTGAACCCATACTGATAGTGGCCAATCAGCTTGTTGACGAAAGGTTTCAGACGTTCATACAGGATGGCAGATAGGATCTTGAACGCGATGTTGAGAAGACTGATACCTCTGTAATGGGCCCAATTGAAGGGGGTCTCCTTTCTTCTGGATCGGGTAAACGATGCTGGGTTTAAATTCACCCGGCATATACTCATCTGACCAAATCTTAGAAATGTTGCGGCACTTCTGATGACATGTTGGCAACGTTGCAACTGGTATTCAGCACGGTAGCGACGTAGGAGTCATTGAGAAATTTCGGGATACGCGTTTGGCAAAGATTCTGGCTGTCTTTTACGATTGCAGCTTTTCGAGGTTCTACTTTCTAACAATAGTTCGTCTCTGTTATGGCGCTTGGGATATTCGCTTGGCTGCAGGTAATGATCCGAGTTGATGTTACCTGCTCGGAAGGTTCAGACATGCAGAATACTGGAGACATGCCTTGCGTCGATCGCAATGTGATCAATTTAGTTGAGCATTTGATGATCAGGAGAGCGCCATGTCCCTTTGTGAATATTCAGATGAGAAAACCGTGTGCTTGCTATAGTGACGTTACGCTCCGTCGCAAAGTCAATAAGCCTAAGTCCATTGTAAGACGTGGTGTCGTGTAGATGTGCTTACCAACTGCCCTATCAAAGATGTCCTCCTTTCCTATCTTGGCGTTAAAATCGCCTAGCACGATTGTAACGTCATACTTAGGACATTAATCATATGTTTTGTCGAAGAGCTCGTAGAAAAATTCTTTGGTGGCGTTGTCCTTGTCCTCTGTGGAGGCATTAGCGCATATTAGGCTTATGTTTGCGAATTTAGCCTTGATGCAGATTTGCATCAGAAGCCTACTCACGTGTCGAAAGCTCAAGACTTCTTGCCTAAGTTTGCCACGTTTCATCCTCCATTCGCCCGGGCCATCCTATTGCACTTTCTGGATGGCGGTGATGTCTGCATTATGGCAGTCTAGGGCAATCGTTAATTGTTCGGTTGCACGTGGCCTGTTAAGGGTCCGAACAATCCACGTGCAAATCCGAAGCTCGTTGTCGTTGTTTCGTTTGTTGGAATCATTAAGAGTAGGGTCATCCTCATCCGAGACTCGTTGTTGATTCTTAATTATGTAGGTGGTTTTTTTAGGTGGTGGACGCACAACCCCTAACCTGGAGGGGCAGTTCCCTTTTATACCCCTAGGACAAGGATCCGGATTTTTTGGAGTCAATAACCTCTTGGGGCTATGAGCGAAGCCGTTGTCCCATTAAAGATTCATACACCACCAACTCTTTTCCAACACCCTGACTCAGTGTTGGCGATCACTATAGCCTCGGATTCAAATATGTCGAAGCAGCTTATACAGGGATAATGCTCATATACGGATGCATGCTGGAGGGGCCATTGGGGCAGTCTTTTTTTTTTCAAAAATGCTGCCGAACCATGTTGACAGAGTATTTTTAGGACAAATTGGAAGACGATGACTTGGAGTATATGTGCGTCATATGCCACACAGTTGGCCAAACAATCGAACTATTGAAGTCGAAGTTCTTCGATGGTGTTATCTCCAGAAATGGACCATTCCATTCATTGCCTCGTTCGTGTGATTTGATGCCATTGGACTTTTGTTTTGTAATGTAATGTCAAATTTATGGACAATGAGTCAAAGACTTAAGACGACCACCATATCGCCCAGTTTATGCGATAAAGTCAAGGCAAATCGGGTGCAGCCCATTCACTTGTGCAGAGATTTGAATGATGTGTTTTCTAATAAATGACATTGATTGTATTTTACCTATTTTGAGTTTGTCTAGTCCCAACATAGTACATTTATGGATGATTCCCTTGAGTGTTGGGATATCTGCTACTATTACTGATATAAACTGCTGTCAGCCTTATATGACCTAACAGTTGGAGATTAAATAAATGATTTAGACAATTCTGCAGTTGGTAACTGGAAACGTAAAAGAGATACTCAAATGTCGGTCTACATTTCGTATTGTAAAAAAAGAGACTGAACTGATACGGGATCATCTTTGATCAAAACAAGAACTAATTTTGGACCTGTCTGTTACAATAGATTTTAGGAGGATGCCCCAAGAACGTAAATGATCACACTAAATGCATGCCCTCCACCGTTCGTTTGAAACTGTAGGATAGTAGACGTTCAGGAAAGAAATTTCTGTCCATTTGTGTTCCACTTTGAATGATCAAGTCGCATCTAAAGGTATCCGATGTTTACATTAAGACTTATGTATATTGATGTGCTGTTATCAGAAAAGCAATCGTTTGTGTACCATTATTATTTGTCGAATCTAATATGTCATTCGTATTGAAGAGAAAAAGTGTTGATGAAAGAATGGATCCCTCAGGTACCCCAGCGATTAGTGCCAAGGTATTCAAGGAGAAGTCATTGAGGACAACATGAATTGATCTGTATAGTTTGATTAATAGGATTCCATTAAATGTCCAGGGCAACGAGTATCAGTTCCATAGATAGCTCAACAAATCGCCAGTTCAATCGAGGCAGTCAAAGCGGTTATTTATTAGACTGTATCTATCTCTCTTACTTCAGTCAGCGCTCATGGGTATAGATACCAGCACTCCTGTATAAAAAGACTCTTAATCTCAACCAACCATGATCTGCTTACCTACTTACGTATGTAGATTGTGAATGATTCTGAGTAGTTGCTTGCGTCAAACATTGCATCAAAGCCTAAAAATTTCAGGCTTAAATGATTAAAGAGGCATACTTAGCTCAAATGATGTATATTGTCGTCCAGTTGATAATATTTGAGTAGTCAAGTCCCCCACGCGTGATTATAGATACATTTATGCAAAAGCGCTCCATACTAGTTCGCATCAATTTCGCAATTCAGATTCACCACATTCACGGTTCAAGCGACTAATCAAACTCCAGCTCATGTAAATTAAATAAAATACTAACTAAAACTATAGCAGCCATCGTCGCTGGCCACAAGGGTAGATGTCTGTCTGTCTGTCATATACCACATGTCTAGCTTATTCCACAGGCTAGTCGGTCGGTCTAAATACCCCACATTTTGACAATGATCATTCCATTGCTGATTGTGTATATCAGCAATTTGATATCGTACCTCGCTGAAGTCATGCACTTGAGTAAACCACAATAGTACACCTAGAACGCGCTATAAAAAGTCTGATGTCATAGTTGTTACTTAATTTCAATGGATGTGCGCTCAGCTGATGTACGAATACATTTCAAGGGTCAAAATGAAACATTTACATATTTCACAGTGTTGCGTGAGACTACATAATATTTAGAGCTTCGTGTAAATGCTTGTTTCATGCTTTTTAAAAGAAACACTTTGTCAGTCTGCATATCGGCGGATGTGTAGGCAGGGGCGGGGGGTGTTGTCGTCGGGCGCTCTATTTACATGGTGGCATCCACGATTCGTGATATTTTCAATTGCTGAAAGTGAATAGGCTGACACTTTCGCGGAGCTATTTTTAAATTGGAAAGCTTATTTTCGCGTGATTCATTTTTATTTCTATTTCTTAATGGACTCGTGTCTTTAACATTTTTTTTCTGCAGATTTATGGGAAAATTAGAAAATTTCCTTTAATTATTCATAGAAGCCTGCATGTCACGCTTTTAAATTAATTAAGAGAATTTTAATTTAACCTGCATCAAGATATGCCTGGGTTTTATGGGCGTGTGCTACTTGCCGGGCCAATGAACTAATTCTAGAAAAGCACGAAGCTTTGGATGACTAACTGTAGGCCTTGTGGATGTGACATCTCTCGATAGAGATTACGCTTAAGAATGAGAAGGAGGCAACAATCGTTCTGTTAGTTAACTAACAGCGCCATCTGCGAATTTCTTTGAGAATTGCGAAATGAAGAGAAGGAATGGCGAGCTCCCTGAAACTTGTGTCCTAAAACAGTGGACTACCGAAAAGTTTTGAAGACCTGCCAGATTCCTAAGACTAGAGAGTTTCCAGCGACATAAAATCGCAGTGTATAATGCATACCTCTAAGCCTGAGGGCTAGCCTTAACCAAAACCCAAATTAATTCCACAACTGACTCAACATAATGTATCTTTGTTGCTCCTAGTACAAACTGGTAACAAGGAGAATTCAGTGAACCCCTTTGTTCAAGATACAGAAGTCACCCGTTGGCCAAGGGGCAACACCATAAGTCCAACTTAGAGGGACACAAGTCCTCATAAGAAAAAAAGCGATCATTGAACCGACTTCCTCAGTAGTCATAAAGCAAGTTGGAAGGACAAGAGCCCTACATGATTGGACAAACGTGAACCCTTCAAAGGTTCTCAAAAAGTACATACATATACATAGTACATCATCCATCATATTCGAACCATTTCAGTATTCCAAAGTGATGAATGAAGAAACTGCAAGGAAGGAAAGGAACCGGGCCAACAAAAGCATACTGACCTCTCCAGCTATTAACCCAAACATAAAAAAAAAAAACACGAACGATGGACAATACGATACCACGGTATCAATATATTGATCACGTAGACATATATTGCAACGCAACTATCGACGCACTAAACCTACAAAAAGTAGACTGCTGTCAAGACTTAAAAGCTTGTACATGTAGTTTACTAACAGACAGATCTAGGAGGTTGGGATACTTGGGATACGTTGAACAAGAACCTCCAAAATTAATCAAGCACAATCATAGAATGACTGTCAATGTGTCCGTGTCTTAAAAAAATACTACCCTGAATGATAAACAACGGAAAGGTACTTACGTATAGGAGTAGGAATATATCCAAATAATGCTCTCAAGCATGACGACTTCTTTGTGATTGCGGCTTTTCAGAAGGTGAATGATAGCGTTCACTCGAACCATGAACTGGAAAATAGCGTCCTTGTGCACAGAAGTGATATTTAGTACTGGCGAGAGGTTCCGATCAAAAGGGGAACACAGAACATCGTTTATTCGAAACTGCTAAGACAGCAACCTCCACTATTCATATGTTGCGATGCCGATGCGCATCATGAGGTCTGGGGCAGTAGTGGCATCAATAGAAGGGGTGAGTGTCTTTTAGAAAATCTTGTTAGTAGTCGTGCAAATATTTTGAATAAAGGCTCTAAAACCACCTTTATATGTGCGATTGGCGAAGAGACCTCAAACTCACCAGTCCACTTATTTCCAACTTTGTTGAAAATTGGTATGTGTCTGAAGAAGCCTTGATGTCTGACCATCAACACATCAGGTCTGACATTCCCGACTAATTCTCACATGCTTTTCCTACATATGATCCCATGCCCAAGTACTGGAATCCGTAACGGGGACTTGTCCTCTCTAAATTAAATATGTCTGTTACATCTATCGAGTTCACAGGGAATAAGTCTTGTAAACGTAAGTCTGTGTAAACGTAAGGTTCCCTGGTGGAATGACCAGCTTGCCAAATTTAGGAAGAAAGTTAGAAAACTCTTCAACTCTGCTAAACGCACGAAGAGTTCGGACAAATACAGGTTCGCCCTTACAGAATATAATTCAGAATTGAGCCGATCTAAACGTGCCACATGAAAGAAACACTGCCAAAACATTGCTGAGATGCCAGAATCCATAAGGCGCTCACTAAAGATCGGACATCGGACCGTATGGATACTCTTAAAACATTACTTCAGGTTAACTTCCCAGGTACGTATACTTATGTACTCCACACGAATCCGAACTTATCTGACCATGGAATTTGCATTGCGAGAAGAGTAAATAGTTTATCCGGTCAAATTTTCAGTCCGGATAAGGTTAAATAGGCTGTAGACTCCTTCAAACAATTTAAAGCCCCCGGCGGTGATGGTATATTTCCGGCACTCTTACAGAAGGTAATTGATCTCTTCCGGGTATGATTGCTTTATTTAGAGCTACAAGCTACAACCGGGGTTACATCCCGACTACCTGGACGTAAATGTAATCTTTATCCCCAAAATAGGCAATAGGCCTAGTGAGCTGCCTAAATCTTATAAACCTATAAGTCTAACATTATCTGTTCTCAAAACCATGAAGAGACTCATTGTCGTTCATATTAGAAGTCGGCTAGATTTGTCTATCCCTCTGCACTCAAGACAGTTTGCATATAGGAAAGGTAAATCTGCAGTAGATAGAAGGCAACTTTTCGTTGCCATTGAGGGCGCATTTGATAAAACTGGCTACGACTGAATAGCAAGAGCGATTAGTAGCAGAGAGGACCTGTTACTATCAAAGGCCCCACTTTAGATTAATCCAAGTTAAATAAACGGCTTAGCTGGAATTCTCATATCAAGCCTGCCATCGAGCATGCCACTAGTTCAATGTGGGCCAATAGACACCTTCTACTCAGAACTTGGTTTCTAAATCCAAAAATGATACATTGGATGCATGCAATGATGGTGAGGTCCATTATCATGCACGCGGCCATTGTTTGATTGCCGCAAGTTATTGAACGGACAATGACAACTAAGCATTAGAAGCTCCAGAGAATTGCATTGCTCCAGAGATGAGCTATTAAGCTGCAGCTAGAATACAAGTATTTATAAATCAGGTGACCATGTGGGTAACCTGAAAACTATTAACTCAATTCCCAAAAAGAATATGTTTTGCACTATCCCCGACATTATGGTCAGGAAGTACTGTTTCGGTAGAAATATTGGACCGTACAAACTAATCTAATGGTGTTCCGGCACTAGATCCTAAATATTTGGTCTGGTTCATAGACGAATCGAATATGGAAACTGGAGTTGGAGCTGGCGTATTAGGACCCAACACCAAAGTCTAGATACCTATGTGAATGTGTCTCATGCTTTTCCAGGCTAAACTCCATGCCATTGAGATCTGAGCTAGGACAAACCTTAGTAAAGGTATTAAGGGCGCTAGGATATGTATCTTTTCATATAGCCAAGCGTTGTCGTCCAACTTAATGAGTTAAATGCTGCTACGAACTCTTGCCAGACAGGGTGCAACTCGGTTGGGTCCGTAGTCATCAAGGAACTACAGGCAACGAATCTGCAGATGATCTAGCTAGGGCTGGCTCAGAATCTGCGTTCATAGGACCTGAACCATACAGTTGTAACACAACACAAACTTTGTCTGGCCCACTAGAAAAATGTCTAGGGGCTGAGACAATTAAAGCGACTAATCGGTCTTATTCCTGCAAGGTAATCCTTATTCTATACAAGGCTTACTTGGTTGACTTGGAGAAGACCTTCGATAGCATATGGGTAGAGGAACTTTTACAAGTTGAAGAGGCTGGGCCTAAGCAAACCAATGCTGTACATTGTTATAATACGGTTACCAGTAGTTGACAGTTCGTTGCGAAAAATGGCAACGTGACTTTTGATGGCACTTTTCAAGTTAAAAACGCTCTGCAACAGAGGGCGTTCAATTCGCTTATCCTCTTCAACACTTACACTAGCGATCTCATAGATTCTCTTCTCGAGGTCGTTGCACTAGTCTTACAAAGCTTATCTTCTAGAAGTTAGAAAGCATCCTGTTCAGGACATCGTTAAGTGAGGCCTCCAAAGACATCAGAAAGTATTGGCCAAAGTTCTCTATCGTGGAACCGCAAGGAAACTAAGGTAAAAAAAATATAAGGAGAAAAGGAGATGGAAAAAGTAGCGTAAAGACTAAAGAGCAGAGAACAGTAAGAAAGCAGTAAGACCAGAAGAAAACCTCAAACTACAAAGCGAACCAAACAGTACTGTATCGCGACCTACTTACATAGATAAGATACCAACCCTGGAACAGATCTATAATGCCATAGCATAGTGGTTTCTAATATGAGCGAACATAATGACTGAAGCTATCAAACATAAGTACATACGGATGGCTTTCATGAATCCTACCTTCTATGAAGCAAGTAAGATGATTGTTGCAGGACTTAAGTACATATAAGAATGGGATGGATGCGCTGCAGAATGCGAGGGCATCTAGCACAAACATAGTGCTATAGAAATGCTCAATATGGACATGTTGCTAGATACAGTATCATTGAAACACAACTACGTTGTGGAGACAAAGAGCACACCAAAAGGGTAGCAATATGAAAGTGCGGCACCTACACATCTAACCCTTCGAACGCAAGGACTCAAGATAGCGGCAGAACTTCGTGTACACAAATATTACGTAACTAGACTATTTTAGCTGTTATGGCTCACTAAATGCGGAAAGTCACCAACCTAACTGGAGATTTCAAAGGAGAAAGGATCAACTTTGATAGTGGTAGAGCCTATTCCGTCACCAGGAAGTAAAGAAAGACTCCATTATCACAACCGCTCTCCGAAAGTATAAAAGTTCTGGAAAAAAAGCAACGTCAACACCGAAATGTGGAGTATTTGCTAAACAGCTGGACATAGCAAGGGGCGCAGTAGAAGAACAAGTCAAAGAAGTAACGAGGTCCCCATTCCGAAGATACAATGTACCCATCCCAAGTAAAGGAAAAGGAAATGGCAGTACACTCTGTTTTGGTGAACCGACGATATCTCCAATCTACTTATGTGCAAACTATTGCCTTAGAGAGCCAGAGATAGAGATAGAAAACAGCAAACTGCACGACAGCTGGATGATGCCCAAACACCATGCACTCAATTGATGTGTACTATTTCCGAGGAAGGACAAAGCCTCCCTAGTCTATCGAAAAACATGAAGTGGTTGTACTACGAGGCACAACTGAGGAAGTTTTAGAGGCCACAGTAGCGATAAAAACTAACAAGAATCGCCAGGTATCGATGCGATTTTAGGATTCGTTCTACAGTGGGAACGGAACCGGCTAGTCTTTATCTAAAAGGGCAACAAACCATCTGACCACAACTTGAAAAAGTCATACATGAAAGACTGATGGAGATTCCAGGTTCTCTGAACAACAGTTCGCCTTAAGAATGGAGTGAAGCACTTCTCGGGTAATAGAAGCAGTTTGCGACATTGCGCGTGAAGCAATGAGTAGATGTCAACAACGCGTTCAACTCAGTCAGCTGGACCTGCATAATTTAAGCGTTAAGCAACCTGCAGATTCCAAGCTATCTACTAAGAATAATAAACAGCTACATCACTATGACACAGAAGCACAGCCGACGAAGTACAAAATCACGGGAGGTGATCCTCAAGGGTCAGTGCTTGGGCCCAATATAATTTGTGATGGGATCCGAATGGCTACATCATCGGCTACGATAACGATATTGCAGTATTTAATATGGCAAAGACACTCGAGCAGAAATATTCGGGAAAGCCGCAATATGGACATGTGGCAAATGCCCTCATCAGGTAGCAGAGGATAGTTTTGAAACGGGCCCTATTTGATCTAAAATTAATGGGTACGCCCCACCGATTTTAACTATCGGAGCATTCAAAAACTTCCTAGAGAGACCATAGATGCTAAGGCTGGTCAATAATAAAAAAGAGGGGAACCGCGGCAATACGCTTTGTAGAAGTGGAGGAATCTCGATCGAAAAATGAAGAGAGCTCGAAGAGACCTTTGCAAGAAAGAGGAAAAGTTCAGAAAATAAAAGCAAATCCCCAAGAGACTAATCAAATACAGATGATGAACCTAAGAAATATACGGCCACAGATAGTGTAGTGTAGTGTAGTGCCACAAGGCTCGCTTCTGGGAACACTGCTGTAAAATGTTATCAATGATCGTATTCTCAATCTAAATATGGTGGCTTCCGAGCTACTGAAAGAGATGGTACAAATAAGTAAGAAACAACTGAATGCGGATTCATGTATTGAAGTGTGAAAGGTTTTAGCGTGGGTATCGAGGGTGTTGTGGGCATGTACATAACTTAGCGTAATAAACGGCTAAAATGACCGATTAATCCAAGTGTTTTACTAGATCTAAGTTGCTCCACCTAGTGTATCTGCATCAATCTGTTGGCCTTTGGTTTCTGCAAATACTACTTGAGTTTGATTGAAAGCTCAGTCATAAATCTGCATACACTGGTGTTTCGATGGGGATGCAGAATTTATATTTTTATTTCTCAAAAGTAATGCCACACAAGCTATGTATAGCAGCTACTACGAATTTCTTAACACACAAGTTTGTTAAAACGTAAAATTGCAGTTATTCCTTTTTCGAAAGGACATTCGAACTCCAAGGTACATGAAACACTTGTTCGGTACTAGATAAAATTCCTTACCATCGGTTTTGAGCACGTAACCAAATGCTACTCCGATATTTTTCAATTCTATTCTTAAACCGCAAGCATGCTTGTGTTTTTTAAGTGTGAACACCCTTCTATGAAGTCCTCATGAGTAGTTACAAGTGTATGCAAGAGCCTTTGTAGGTGATTGCTTTCTCCCTATTGATATTTATTATTTTGTTTTTTTTTTTTTTTTACATATGGTTCCTATGCGAGATATTTTACTTAGATGTACGTATGTACGGTATATTGCATCATATGGTGTATCTATCCTGAGTAAATCCTGAATACATTTTGGTTTATTCAACCACTCAGATATAAAACCGATTGAAGAAGAGTTTCACAAAAAAAAAAACGCCAACGATGTATAGGTATATTGGCTTTGAAGTGGGCTTAAGTGGTCGATAGTTGTCTTGAGCTATGATTGGTTTGATTGATCAATGAAAATCCTATGCCCATGGAGTGTTGCGTCTACTTACTTTTCCACTCAGGCAGGTAAACAACGTTTGTCTAGCTGTGAAATGCTCTCTGTCCAATTTCATAGTTATTACGCAGGACTCTGGTGGAATTGTTCCAATGTTCTAAATGTTCTAAATGTTCTGTTACGATCGTCGGATCGCTGTTACGATCGTTTTGTTCTATTAAAGGACACGTTCCATTTTGAGTAGGCATTAGGCATTAACTCATTTAGATGACATAACATTAAGTCATCTTGGACATATTCCAACTGATCAAGTGATAACGTCAATAAAGATGCGGACTAGAAAACTTGAATAATTCGCTACAAGTTTGAAGCTTAGTTTCGATGCAAAGTTAGGGATAGATTTTGTTCAATTAGGTATCAGTAGGTACATTAAACTACATATTGGTTCGTATATTGCACTACAGAGCGAAGGGTTCGAGGTTCCATACGCAGACAACACCTAAAAGTTCTTTCACCGCCCCAACTATAGCGAGCGTCTGATAAACATCCGAGAGTATAACTGCCCTTTAGACTTGGTATTAAAAAGTATGGTCTTCCAATTTGTGTAAAGAATATAACATGCACAACTCTAAGGGTTGTGAGAAGCTAGGCCCTGAGTCCCATTGATCTGTCGTGACAAATTTTTTTTTTTTTTTAGGTATCAACCTATAAGGCTCCATATATGTATATATATTATCTTCTCTCATCGTAAGAGTAGCCCACATGCTAAAGACCCATCGAGTCGAACTGTTTCAACGAACCAAGCTGAGAGTCAATCCGTCCTCACGACAGGAACTGCTCACAAAAGGCACAGATCCATAGACAAGGAATCCAACGCCTCGAAGAAGACGAGTAACTCTACGAGCTCCAAAACCCTTTCCGAAAGGGTTAAGAATATCCTCGTCGTCGCGATAGTGAATCTGTCGGACGATGAAGGAATGAGGAGACTTATTAAAGGCAAAGCGATGTGAAGACGAAAAATCGGTCGATTTCGACCGATCGCTGGTTGTCTTGCTGACCACTGAGTATCTCCCTCTACTCTAACCTAAAGGCTTTAGGATCAAGTGTGGTCTTAAGGAACGCTGCCGGTCCCTCCATATCGGCCATTCCCACCTCACCCAGCATCTAGGCCCCGGATGATGAACCATCATCTCCTTAGCTCCCGAAGACTTAGACGCTCCTGTTGCGGAGAGATCTGTATTAGATGAAAATGATGCTCAAACTGGTACAAATTAACCTCCATCACTTCACTTTAGTATCCGCTAACCTAATTCTCCGCTGCTATGAAAGAGTTAATACCCTAACCGGACACTGTGTTATAGGAAGACATGCTCAAAGATTCGGTATTCTCTACAATGGCTTCTGAGAGAGCGGTAGGGACGAAGAGGCTACATTACTAAAATACCTATACAATGATCTAAACGATCTCAACAACGCCTGAACTGCTAAGATTACCTCCTTCATACAAAGGAGTAAATGGTTCCCAGAGTAAGAAGGTGATCCACCCACCTTACACATCGGCAGCACATTAGTCCTTTTTTTTTTATAATTCGGACGCGCTCAAGGGTTTAGTACTACCCTTTTAATGTTAATATACAACGCGGGCGTTAGGGAAATTAGGAAGAGAAGATAGAAGATACCGATGAACGTTGGTTTCAAATGTTTGTGGAAAAATAGAAAAATAGAGCTTATTCCACATTCGTGTTGTACGGTTTATGAAAGAATCTTTATACTTGACGATGATAGCCAAGACTTCAGTTCACCTGACCAAAATGAAGTGAGGATAGCAATATCCAAAACCAAATCCAGTAATGCTATTGGACCATGTGGGAACCAGAATCGACGATCAACATCGAAAGAATGTCACATCTATAACTTTCGGGTAGTATGAGACTTTGCTTATCTTGGCTCTGTAATCAACTCTGACAAAAAAAAACTCTTCCAATCGTTGTTTCCTTGAACTGAGAAGAGAAATAGTAATGGCCTTATTCCGAACAAATAAGTAGGTTCTATATATATACGACCTACGGATCAGTTGTTTAAAATGGTTAGGACATCAGCACCCCGACCAGTAGAAAAAGACTTCGCCTCATGTGACCCGCTCAAGTAAAATGGGATTTCAACCGACTTAGTCTGTAGGAACGAGCTAACTAGAGAATCTTGTTACTTGAGGCCCAGGTTCACTCTCAACTGTAACGCCGCTAAGAAGGTAATCGTTCGCTAAAAAGCTGAATTAGAGAATGAACTACAGCCTTGTATTCGTGCAACAAAATATTCGAAAAAATCTCGGAACCAAGCCCTAAAATTATTTTATCGAGGATATCCTCAACATGCTTCAGCTAGACGTGTTCAAAGAAGAATCGGCTGCTATTGGCTCTTAGCCCGCACCTTACTTTCTTAGGCAATTTTCAGGCTATCAAAGCTTGTGTCATGCTGCCAATAATGACTCGAGGTTTTTGGAACACAGAATGAAGTAAGAGTCTGCACGTGATAGTCTCTCTCTAGTCTGATGGAAATAATAAGCCTGAGGAATTAGAAAGTACCTACTGAACAAGCCCTTAGCTAGGAACAAGTCGCCTATTCGATTAATCTCATGCTTTGCACATTTAATGAAGACAAACAATAGATGGCGTTCTTTGGACACTGAAAAGGAAACAAGAGCTTGCGGTGACCTAGCCAATCTTGAAGATAGCTTTCTTTGCACTATGTGGGTATCACAGCGAGTCTCCTCTGTCCAGAATGTGTAAAAGGGAGTCTTTCTCATCTTCTCCCAGAACGCCTACATGTATACCGGTGTATGTCCAATGATTTTGACTCATTTTGACCTACTACCTGCAGTCATCCTTCGTAATAAAGTTATTTTATCCATTCCCAGTAGAAACACTCATTACTACATGTATGTACAACTCTACTTAATTGCAATACCAAGGTAGTATGCCAAAGAACCCATACAACTCAGTGCTGTTGCCCATTCTATAAAGGTCTTTGAACTAAAAATTATTAAAGCTGCATTAAAGCCACCACCGGATGTGTGGAAGTCATCCCTTCCGATGAATTTCGCATACTTTTCTGTATCCTGCGTTAAACGGTCGACACACAGAATATCGATTTTAAATTATACTCGTGGAATGGAAACCTGAATACTCGTTTGTGTGTACATACCTTTTTGTTGTTGTTGCTGCTCCTGCTTGTCTTGCTGCCGTTGTTGTTGTTGTTGTGGTTGTTGTTGTTGTTGTTGTTGTTGTTGTTGTTGTTGTTGTTGTAACTGCTGTTGCGACTGCTGCTGCTGTTGTTGTTGCTGCTGCTGCTGTGGTTGGGATGCTTCGCATAGTTGAGGAGATGCTATAGTTGTTGTTGCAGCGACAGGAGAAATCTTTACAGCCTCCGTAGCTGAGCTTTCTAGTACATCCGCCATTTTTTTTCACTTGCTTTCCAATAAGGAAGTCGAATACCAAAGTGGGAGGATTTATCCTTGCTGTGAGAAAATTTCACAATTTTTTTTCTTTTTCTTTTTCGTTTAAAAAATTCTCACAAAATGCTGTGCACTTGAAAACGGTTCAATTAACGAAACACCGCTAGAGTAGAAAAAAATTAAAATGTAACCTTAAATATTTTGTTAACGGGAATTTAACAAATTGAACCGACACACGGCGCACACAGTTAGATTGAGAGGCGACAGAGAGGCAATTGTCGCTTTAAAAAGTGGAAAATCGGTGGTCGAATAGCAACTTCCGGATTTAATGGCAACCAATGGCAGAGGAGGGTTGTTTTTGTTGGTCTCTTTAATGAAATTTATTTATAATTGAAATTGATCAGCGCACGGTACAGTGTTACTAGTCCGTTATCTCGAAATAAACTGATTTCGGACGTCGTAATTAATGGACTCTTGAGATACTTACCTGCTTCTCGATGGGAAAGTTACTCAAAGCTTTTTTAGTACAAACAAAGCTTTATGGGGGGGTATCGGTGGTTGTCTGTGCTATTTCAAGCAGTTTTTTTTGATGATAGACATCTTGCGGAAGAATTATGCAGTTGGAAAAATGTTTACCGACAAAACAGTGGATGTTAATAGAGATTTGAATTTGTTAAGGAGTTTCGAACTGCTCCACTTAATTGTAGTTTCAATTTACTGGGATTATCGGGTTCCTATGAGTAAATTCATATTTTTAAATAATATGTAACTTCAAACTGTTTTAAACATCTTATTAAGGAAATATAGCTGGATGCTGTAGGAATAGGGTAGGCACTGACTGGCGTCAACCTGGCGACGTCCAGTGTTGTAACTGTTACTGCGCATCAATTGTGCTTATTTTACCTCCTAGTGGTAGCCATCGGGTACTGGTTGGTGTCCATCCGGACCCGACTTGCTAAACTTATAAGCGCGAGTGTTGAACAAGAGAAAATTGCAGCACTATAAATACGACAGCGGACAAACTCTCTCGATGGAGTCAACGGTGGCGTCAAAGCTTCAAACGGAAGCACACTACTTTATCTGGGCTACTTCGACATATTCGGAGCTCAGGCCGATAAAGATTTCCAAGAATAAGTCAGGTTTTTGGAAAAGAGATGGTGGTGGATGAGCCCTTATTGGGCCAACGGCAGCGCTCATATCTTACTGACATCGGTTTAAAACCGGCCCCTCGTCATAGGGGTTTCAAAAAATGGAACTGGCGCTCCAGGTTGGGGGTTGTGCCATCGGGGTAACTTCCTTACCACGTAAAAAAAAAACTAGTTATGAGAGAGACACAAGCCTCGGATAATGGACCCCCTCATTTAATACCACGACCCGGAACGTACACGGACTATGATATAAGAGTATGCACCTGGAATGTACGTACACTGTACACTCCTGGTGCTATTCAAAAACTTGAATCTGTCCTTAAGCGGTACAAGGCAGATATTACCGCGATCCACGAGATACGATGGATAGGATCAGGTATGCAAAAACGGAAAAATTGCGACATTTATTACAGCTGCCACAAAAGACTGCACATGTTAGGATGCGGATTCGTCGTGGGAAATCGGCTACGCTCAATGATAATTGACTTTAAGCCGATCAGCGATCGCCTGGCTGTGATCCGCATCAAGGCTACATTTCAAAATATCAGACGGAGCCTACGGAGCCTGTCCGGAATATGATGTCAAAATCATACTCGGGGACTTCAATGCCAAAATCGGTAAGGAAAACATCTTCGGCGGATTAGTTGGAAAGCATAGCCTCCACGACACGACAACAGACAACGTCTTCCGACTAATCGATTTTGCAGCAGCTCGTAATACGGTGATAAGTAGCACTAGGTTTCCAAGGCTACGAATCCACACAGCAACCTGGCGCTCTCCAGATGGTCGAACCGCCAACCAAATCGACCACGTGCTAATAGATGCGAGGCACGCATCCAGCATTCTAAATGTGCAAGCTTTCAGAGGGGCAAACGTCGACTCTGACCATTTTCTTGTTGCAGCTAAGTTCAGATCTCGACTATCCAATGAGAAGAAGCTGCAGACCGCCCAGAAAAAGAAATTCAACGTTGGAAGCCTTAGCACGTCTGGAGTAGCCAGAGCCTACAGGGAGCGCCTGAGTGAGAGACTCTCCGCTGTGCATTCACCATCCACAAACGCCAACAATCTGTGGAACCAGTATCGCGACATCATCAAAGGGGTAGCAGAGACCACCATAGGCTACCAGCCACCACCCAAAAAGAGCCCTTGGTATGATGATGAATGCGTACGCCGGAAAAAGGTGACAGAGCATGCACACTTGCAAGCGCTGCAACGCAAAACAAGGGCAGCGAGAGAAGAGTATCGAGCCAGAAGAAGGGAGGAGAAGAAGATCCTGCGTAAGAAGAAAAGGGCCCACGCAGCCTCCCAGCTCAAGAATATCGAAGAGTCTCGCGATAGAAACAACATCCGGATGTTTTTCAGGAAATTTAGCTGGCTTCAAGCCCGGAACGCAGGCTCTTCGAAACAGTGAAGGAAACCTAGTCACCGAAGCACAGGGAATAGTAGATGTATTTAAGCAGCATTTCCAGCAGCTACTTAATAGGCAGATAGAGAGAGTGATAGGGCAAGAAGAGAACCCGCATTCAGTCAATGAAGAATCCATCCCCCCTCCTGGTTTTGAAGAGGTCGGCTCAGCTATCAAAAAGCAGAAGAACAACAAGGCCGCCGGCTCTGATGGTCTACCAGCAGAGCTTTTCAAACATGGTGGTGATGCTTTGGTAGGGTGCATGTACCAAGCCATCAACCAAGTGTGGGTGGATGAAGTCATGCCCGATGACTGGACTATCAGCTCTATATGCCCCATCTTCAAGAAAGGCGATCCTATGTCTTGTAAGAACTACCGAGGCATATCCCTGCTTAATGTCGCATATAAGATCCTATCTAACGTACTGTGTGAACGTCTGAAGCCTTTCTGCAGCACACTAAACGGCACGTACCAGTGTGGCTTCCGGCCCGGCAGATCGACGATCGACCAAATTTTCACACTAAGGCAAATCCTGGAAAAGACCAATGAATTTCAAGTCGAGACTCACCATCTCTTCATCGACTTTAAAGCCGCATATGATAGCATTCATCGTCTTGAGCTCTACAAGGCGATGGCCGAATTCGGGATCCCGGCTAAACTGATCCAGCTGTGCCGCGTGACGCTGGATAACACGCGGTGCAACGTGCAATTCGACAACAGTTCCTCTGAACTATTCCAAACATGCACCGGATTTCGGCAAGGGGATGCGCTATCATGTGACTTCTTCAATCTTGTACTGGAACAGATAGTGCGCAGGGCAGGTGTGAACACGGAAGGCACTATCTTCAACAAATCTGTCCTGTTGCTGGGATACGCAGACGACATCGACATCATCGGTCGCTCCCAGCGCGCCGTGTTAGAGGCTTTTACGGCAATTGAAGAAGAGGCGAAACGTGTTGGCCTTGAAGTGAATGAGGACAAAACCAAATACATGTTGTCAACAAACAAAGAAGCATCTGTCCACCGCCTAGGACAAAACGCCACTGTTGGCAACAGTAACTTCGAAGTGGTTAAGGAGTTTACCTACCTCGGAGTAAATATCAACTCCACGAATGACAACTTAGTGGAGATTCGACGAAGACTTACCCTAGGAAACCGCTGCTACTTCGGTTTGGCGAAACAAATGGGCTCAAAACTCCTAACTCGGAAGACGAAATGTTTGCTCTACAAAACTTTGATCCTGCCAGTTCTGCTGTATGGAGCCGAGTGTTGGACGATAAGCAGGAAAGCAGAGCAGATATTGTACACTTTCGAAAGAAAAATTCTTCGTCGGATATTCGGTCCCGTATGCGAGGAGGGCGAATGGAGGAGAAGATATAATCGCGAACTCTATGAGCTGTACCAGGATGTGGATGTAGTCCAAAAAGCCAAAACACGTCGACTACATTGGCTCGGCCACATCGAGCGAATGGACAATAATGCTCCAGCAAAGAGGATCTTCGAATCACAGCCCCCAGGTTCGAGACGACAAGGAAGACCGAACCTCCGTTTTAAGGATCAAGCTATCGCGGATGCCAGAGCGCTTGGTCTAGATTACTGGAAGCAACGTGCCCGGGATCGAAGAGAGTGGAAGGCTGCCGTGTCTCAGGCAGAGACTCTTCACAGGTCGGGAGCCCGTTAAGTAAATAGTATTAAGGAAATATAAAAAGGAATTAAATTGAAGAAGCGCAAGGAGAACTCTGAAATCTGTCTACTGTCGTACTTCCGAGAAATCGAAGTATATTTGGAGAAACAGTTACTTTACCATTGTGCAGTTGTGGCCGTCGTAGACGTAAAATAGACAATCAGCACAAATATTAACTTTCTTCCTACTTGTAGAGGTTCCGACGGAAAGGGGAACACAAAACATCGTGTGTGCCTCGGCATATTTCCCCGGCAACGACAACAACATCCAGCCCATAAAGGTCTGGGGCAGTAGTGGCATCAATAGAAGGGGTGAGTGTCTGTTAGAATATCTTTTGTGTTGTCATGTAGATCACATTGCGATTGACGTAAGGCATACCTCTGGTATTGGGGATGTCCCAACCTTCCGAGCAGCCAACATCGACTCGTATCATTACCTTGTTGCAGCCACGTTTCGAATACTGTGAGAAGATATAACGTTGAAAAGCTGCAATCGCAAGAGATCGCCAAAACCTTTGCCGAACCGACTCCTATGCCGCCAGCATCAAATGCCGAGGACCAATGGTAACGCTGCCAACATGCCATCAGAAATGCCGCAAATGATGTGCTGGGTTTCGCTCGACCACCACCAAGAAACCCCTGCACATGCAGCTAAACAGCAAGCATACAAAGAGGCGCTGCAAAAAAGGACGAGATCTGCTCGTAAGCTCTACGACCAGAAGAGACGGGAAAAACATGGGCTATTTCGAAAGAAGAAAAAAGAGCACGAGAAGCGCACGATCGAATATAGTGAGACATTTTACTCCAGGAATAATGTACGGAAGTTTTACCAACAGGTAAAAAGAACGTGTCAAGCCAACAAGACCCGTACAGAAGCCCGTAGAGACGAAGAAGGGAACCTCGTAGTAAAGTCACAGGCGGTGCTGAGAATATGGAAAAATTTCTTCTGCAGACTGTATAACGGTAACGAAGACCAACATTTCGCTAACAGGCAGAATGAACCATTCAACATAGACGATGATAACCAAAACTGCCGTCCACCTGACCAAAACGAAGTGAGGATAGCAATATCCAAATTAAAATCCGATAAGGCTGCTGGACCTGACAGCTTACCAGCCGAGCTGTTCAAAGCAGCTGGAAATGACCTGGTAGAGAGCATACACCAACTCATTTCTAAAATTTGAACAGGTTAATGTATGCCTGATGAATGAAATCTCAACACCGTTTGCCCGATCCGCAAGAAAGAAGATCCCCTCTATTGCACCAATTACAGAGGTATCAGTCTTCGCAACTGCGCGTACAAGATCCTATCTGCCATATTGTGTGAACGTTTGAAACCCTTCGTCAACAACCTGATGGGGCCCTAACAGTGTGGTTTCAGACCAAGAAAGTTCACAATCGATCAAATTTTCACACTTCGGCAGATCCTGGAAAAAACTCAAGACGTCCAAATCGATACCCACCGTCTTTTCAACGATTTTAAGGCCGCATATGACAGCATCTATAGAGACAAGCTATACAGAGCCATGTCCTCGTTCGCCTGTGCAGGATGACGTTGGAGAATTCTCGCTGCTCCATCAAGGTCGGTAATGATCTCACCGAGACCTTTGATGTCAAAAAAGGAGTTAGACGAGGAGATACGCTGTCATGCGACTTCTTCAACATCATACTTCAAAGGATTGTACTTCAAAGAAGTCTGCTGCTAAACCCGTCATGGTAAATGGTACAATGACCTTATTTTTCCATCAATTAGCCCATTATGGTATTAATATGTTATTAGGTAATTACTTTACTCATTTGTACTTGACGTTCTATATTTAATAAGCTTCGATCAGTATTTGAATCATTAAAATAGGTGCAGAGTACTCACAGGTTGAATTATACAGATCCTTTCACCAACGAAAGTCGTTAGCAAGAACTCAGTTCTAATAAAAAAAAACACGTATTTAATTAAAAAACTTGAAGCCATTAAACAATCTGTTCACATACGTTCTTTATAACAAAATCGTATACAAACTTTTAGCGATTAACCTTTGAGGCTCTGAGATTCCTGAAACTTTCCTTATCAACCCCTAACTTTCTTTCTCCCTTGTCATTGCCATTGAGAAATGGTTACAAGGCCGCTCGCAGCTCGCGAATGTGTTGATCAAAACAAAACGTTTAATGAAAATAAATCTCACCCCGCCTTGGACTCTCATTATCTGTAAACAGAGGCAATCTGAAAAGAACTCCCCTCTATAAATGAAGTTCCGCATGCCATTAGAATTTCAGAGAGCACATGTAAATCTTCTACAATAGAACAGTTTCAATCAAACATAAGTAAACATAAGTAAATAAAGTTCCAACATGAAGTCGATTGTGATAATCGTATTGATTTGTTTCGGTGTTGCCGCAGCTGGGCCGGTTTTCGAATCACTATTTGGTATTAGGACTGGTAACGTACAGCCACAAGGTGGGCAATACTACAACACACCCTATCAATATTCCAGACCGAACTCTGGGTATTATCGCCCACAGCAAGTGCAACAACCGCCTAGCCGAAATTATAAGGATATGTGCCGTTTGGTGAATCACGATGCATTTTTGAATCCTGGTGGGGCTTCTAGATGTCCTTATTGAAGAATCGTATAACTACATATTTTTAATATATATATTTTTGACTCATTGTTTTATTTTATTTATTAATTTCGTGAAATAAATTTACCTATGCGAGTTTGTAAATTTATTGAAGTTCTTTTGCGTGTCTGTTTAAAAAAATAGTTCAACATCAAACTTTACTGTACATACTACAGTATTACAGGCTTTATAGAATTTTTATTAAGGCTATTGAACCTTAACCGTTTTTATAATATTCTTTCTTGATTCTGATCTCGAAAGAAGGAAATAATTCCACGGGAATTTTCTACGAAGTGAGGTTAGTCTATAGACACTGTTCATCTGCAACCGATTTTGTTTAACTTTTATCCGTTTAACCGTATCCGTTCAAACTGGTTATGCGAAGAGCATTGTTAAGCTCCCTACTCTAGACAGTAGTATTCTCTTGGCTTTCTGGAGAGTATACGTTTGACGATTTCTTTGATATGTACTCCAAATGATTACCAAAGCTTAGTTTGACGTCTATTATAACGCCGAGGTGTTAAATTCATCTTTGGATAGTACTGTATAGTATAACTCCCCACCACGACTACTAAAAAGAACTGTCTCTGTCAGGTGGTCTGCCAAAGATACTTTAGCAATTGTTTGACAGATGCAATGGAGTTCAGTTCTAACTCGTCTATATGCTTCGGCGTAAACACTATCGATATGTCGCCAGCGAATCCTATAATTTGTACTTCATTGTGTGCTCTCAGTCTGAATATACCGTCATACATTATATTCCATAGTATTGGTCCGAGATCGGACCAAGGTCGACAGTATTCCAGTTACTAGAGTCAACCGACGCTCCCCCGTGTGGAGTTCTGTTTTCTAGGTCTATGGGAAACATTTCACCGACACCGATTTCCATCTTCATCTTTCCGTTGCCCTCTCAATTATTCGGTAAGTCCACTTTTCTTGGCGATTGTTGGATGTGAAAACTCTCTTTGAAGGGATTTCGTACATCTTTTCTTATACTCCTATCTACTACTCCAGTCAAGTCTTCCACTGTTTTAGTATTGCAGTCGTTGTATATCGAGTGTCATAAGAGTGAAGTTATTTTTCTCATAAAAGAGGATTTATTAGTCACCTGAACCAAACTCCACTAAATTCTGATTCCCTGGTTGATCGGTTAGAATTTAGGAACTTCTGCCGGGATAGTCTACATAGTATGAACATCTTTAATAGTCAAGATTAGATATATCTACTTTTAATTTTCTAACACCGTCGATACATGAAGAACCACTCTGCACAAGGTGTCCCTCCTGTCAATTAAATATGGCTAAGTTAAAGAGCAAAACCTGTTAAGGCCTGCATCCCGGGTGTATAACTACCATCCACAGGGAGTAAATGACACTATGTGAGTGTGTCTTGTAACAGTGAACTTCGGATACGTAGGTGTCTTCGGTTTTAATGTAAGTTCTTTACGGTGGCATGTGGGGCTTTGTAATCGATGACCTTTCTTTCCCCAACTTCTCGTGAGAATGAAATTTTATCTACAAATAACATTAAAGGGAATGATGCTGATAGATCTATTTTAAGAGGACGATACTATAATCGGTTAATTGAAGAAAAACGATACCACTATAAGAAGCCGCCTCACTGTCGTCAAAGGATTCTAAGCCAGCTATGATTCAAAAAGAAGTGAAAGAACAATGCATACTTTGGAGCAGCTTATAAACGATTCAAAAATAAAATCGATCTGATATCTTTGTATCGCCAATCCAGGCTTAGAAATAAAAAATGGCAAACCACGTCTACATATGTCGAAAGCATCTTATTTTCAGCCACCAAAACATACTGCTAAGCAAATTGTTCGATATTTTAAGCTCCTCCAAAGCCCATCCACGCAAACGGGACAGAATATTGTACGAAGAATTTTTCTCTCGAAACGACCGAGGATATATTCATCCGCTTTCGATAAAGTCCATGCTTCAGCACCGTAAAGGAGGACTGGGATGATCAATGTCTTATATAGAGTCTCCTTAGTTGTTCGGGATAGGGCCTTACTACTCAATTACCTTCTCTGCCCAAAAAAAACGGCAATTGGCAAGAGTTGTTCTTCGTTCTATTTCTACTGAGGTATTGTTTCCAGAACTAATAGCAAAGCTGAGGTAGACAAAGACCCTTACTACCTCAAAGTTATAGCTGTCGATTGTGACGTTCTGTCCAATGTTGAGTGTCTCTTCTTATTGACAGCATATATTTGGTATTGCCCTCGTTTACCGCTAAATACATTTTGGCAGCCTCCTTTGCAATACTAGCGAACGCACCGTGACAGCCCGCTGTGTTCTACCAATAATGTCAACGTCATCGGCGTAGGCTAGCAGTTACACAGACTTTTGAAAGATGTTGTTAAAGAAGTCACATGACAGTGTGTCACATTGTCTAATTCCTTGTTTGACATCAAAGGCCTCGGTGAGATCGTTACCGACCTTGATGGAGCAGCGAGAATTTTCCAATGTCATCCTGCACAGGCGAACGAGTTTGACAATGATGTCAAAACTAGACATGGCTCTATATAGCTCGTCTCTATAGATGCTGTCATATGCGGCCTTGAAATCGATAAAAGATGGTGGGTATCGATTTGGATTTCTTGGCTTATTTTCAGGATCTACTGAAGTGTGAAAATTTGATCGATTGTGGAAACCACACTGATAGGGCCAATCAGGTTGTTGACGAATGATTTTAAACGTTCACACAATATGGCACAATTGAGGGGGTCTCCTTTCTTGTGGATCGGGTAAACGGTACTGAGATTCCATTCATCAGACATACATTCACCTGATCAAATTTCTTGCGATTGCTGCTTTTCGACGTTAAATCTTCTCACAGTAATTCTTTTGTGTTGTGGCGTTTAGGATAACCGCATTCGCATCTTGGCTGCAACAAGGTCATAATCCGAGTCGATGTTAGCTACTCGGGAAGTTCGGACATGCAAAATGCTGCAATTCAAGCCATCGTGGATCACAATGTGATCAATTTGGTTGATTATTTGGTGATTCAGGAGAGCGCCATGTCCCCTTGTGAATATTGAGATTAGAAAATCGTGTGCTTGCTGTAGTGACGTTTCGCCCCGCAGCTGAGTTAATAAGCCTATCCAATCCACCTCCATAAGATGTCTTCCTTTCCTATCTTGGCCTTCAAATTACCCAATACGATCCTAACGTCATATTTAAGACTTTATGTCTAGGAGCTCGTAGAAACATTCTTTGTTGTCGTCGTTCTTGTCTTCTGTGGGGGCATGAGCGCTAATGGCTATTGTTGCCGGATTGTTGTAAGACGCTCTCTCACGAATCGAAAGCTTAAGACTTCTTGCCTAAGTCTGCGCGTATGATACCGTTAAAGATGTCTGTTTTTCATCGTCCTTTTGCCGGGCCCATCTCATTGCATTTCCTTAATGACGGTGATATCCGCTTTATAGTTATCTAGGGCTAACATTTTTTTTTCAAAAGTGTTCAAATGCTGAAACACCACGGCAACATTCTCAATCTTTTCCATAATAATATCAATACGCTACAAACTTTCTTACAACAAACATTGAGTGGTTCACTGCCCACTATTGCTGCCGCAGAATATGGTATCAATAACTTTTACACCTATTCCGCGTATTTCAAAATTTACTACGCATACTCACCGCAAAACCACAAACCCAGTGGTTTTGCCCAAAATTTTGGCAAAATTCAATTTCACTTGCTAGACATCTTAATAAAAAAGCAAATAAATTATTAATTTCACGGAAGAAGTCCGCTAATCGGTACTTTAGCCGTCACAGCAACATATGAAGTTTTAATGGAGACAAATTTACATCTTGTCAAAAAAAAAAAAACAATGAATCACCCACATCAAACCGCTGCATATTGATCTACTCGATCACACCTCGTAGTACAACTGATTAGCATCGAGACTAGTTTAGTCGTTACGAGCGTTCATGTTGTTTTGTTGGCGACAATAATCGCCTAGTCCATCATTTTCTTTCGAATTTCGGATTATATTGGCTGGTTGTTATTATTTCGATTAGGAGCGGTATATGGTGATTTACAAAGGCGTCTTCGGCTATAAAATTCTTCGCTAGAATAATTATCTGGTCAGTTCAAGTTTAGATTTTCCTTACGTAGTATGGTGTCGTTTAAGTTGTGGATCTTATTCGCGTATTACGTGTTAAGCAATGCTTACAGTTACAATTATCAAAAGCATACTGGCTTTTCCTCGGGATTTCCCATTCAAGGACATGGACAACAGCCGGTTGGATTTCTTCCACATCTCAACAACCCACCACATATAACGCACAGTCAACAACTAGTAGTTGCAAGTGATCCTCAAGGTTATGCCTACCCACGGCCTCAGATTGCTTTTGGAACACCATTCGGAGGATACGCACAATCACCATCCGTATATAGATCTCCACCGACTGAGGGACGCAGTTTAAATGAACCATCTTCGACAAACTCGCACTCTATTTCCAATTTCAACCCTGGACATGAATCCATAGGTCAGCAGAGAGCATTCGGTCACCATTCAAAATTAAATGTAAACCACCACTCGCATCACCAACAACCATATGGAGGACAGCAGCACAGTTTGGCCCATCATCAACGCACAGTGACCGCACGGCCACATGAAACACATAAACCAAGTCATTCGAACGGATTTGGCCACCAGCATCATTCAACTAACCATGGAGCGTATGGACAACAACAGTATCATCCAAATGCTATCAACCAGCAACCCTCGAAAGCAATCCTTGAATCAGAAGATATGCAATCATCAAAAGAAGAACGTGGACTGCACTTAGCTACTGGTGGCTATGGTCCTGACGCTTTAATACACCACACTTCTGCTAACACATTTGGATCGCATGCCACAAAACGAACAATTACCGGTCTTCAATCAGCAGCTGGTGGATATGGCCCAGATGCTATCAATTTTCCGGTCGAAGAAGAACAGTATGGAAGCCCATACGATTGAGATACACATAAATGGGATTTGGAATAGCCAGAAGGATTGAAAGTGTAATCCAAAACTAAGAGTTCTAATAATTTAATTTAATTTAATTTAGAGTACAAAATAAAGTTTTAGCGTTAAATATAGTAATTAAATTAAATATTTTTTAATGCATATAATATCATCTATACTACGGCCTTGAATATAGACTGCCACTTCGAAGATCTATTGTATTATTGTCTTAGGAACACCTCTATATAGTAAATGGATTTGGGTTATATGTATGGTTCAAGTCTCCGCTGAACTGATTGTGTCTTGCGCTAGTTGGACCAACTATGACCACCTATGTCTTACCTAGGCTTTATGGTTCCCACTGCAAGAAGCAGGTCTGAATTATATCCATGAACGCATCTTTGGATAAAGATCGCAAGTTTATGTCTATGTGTGTAGGCCGCGTCGATTAAGCCACTAGCAGCAATTATTTACTCTAACCACTATCGGTTATTTTTGGGAAAGGTTTTGTGATCATATTTGGTCCACAAGGGTTTTCCGTTCCTTAGGTGCTGAGGAACACCGATTTCTCTTATAGTTTTGGTAGATAAGACCTCCAATGGAAAGAAAAAGAGATCATAAAGCGAAATATAGTGCTCTAACCCGGGCGAGTGCTTAGTTGCGAGATTAACAAAGAACACGATGTTTCGACCACAATGAGTTACTCCAAAGCTTACTGAATGTCATGGATACAAACAGCAACCGTAAATGGCTCATCGATCTCGACAGCGATTGCATAACACTGCGTAGATCGAATGCAGAAGAGGAAACATGACATACGCTTCGTACAAGAGGAGATTTAATGGATCCGGTGGCGCATACATATGCATGCGGGAGTCTCTGTGGGTCATACAACTTCGTGGTGATCGAGGATTTGTTGAAACTTAGGGTGACTCGCCCGTCCTCAACGGACTACTGTTTGCCGATTGCTCTGACGCAGATGCTAAGACGGAACAGATGGGTTCTGTATCGACTTCTGAGTGGTTAACAAGATGACGGTAAAGCAAAGGTTTCGCATGTCATCGATGAGGTAGTTTCGTCTTGTGCAATCGGTCAAATGGGAACAAATTAGTCGGAGGAGAGAAAAAGTTCTGTGAAATAATCAATGGAGTTAGGAATGCATCAAAGAGCCAGTATCTCGTGGTACGAGATGGACTATCTAATCTTGATCGAACATGAAGCAGCTTCGACTAGTGAATTCTACTATTCTCTTTTACTTAACGGACTCCCGACCCATGAAGAGTCTCTGCCTGAGACACGGCAGCCTTCCACTCTTTTCGATCCCGGGCACGCTGCTTCCAGTTGTCTAGGCCTTAATACATAGTCCTTGAACCTGTGGCTGTGATTCAAAGATTCCCTTTGCTGGAGAATTATTGTCCATTCGCTCGCTGTTCCTGCACGAGATTGAAGAAGTCACATGATAACGCATCTCCTTGCCGAAATCCGGTACATGTTTGGAATAGTTTGGGGGAACTGTTTCCGAATTGCAAGTTGCACCGCGTGTTTTCCAACATCATGCGACACGGCTGGATCAGTTTAGCCGGGATTCCGAATTCGGCCATCGCCTTGTAGAGCTCAAGACAATGAATGCTATCATATGCGGCTTTGAAGTCGAGAGTCGACTTGAAATTCGTTGATCTGTTCCAGGATTTGCCTTAATGTGAAAATTTTGTCAGTCGTCGATCTGCCGGGCTGGAAGCCACACTGGTACGTGCCGATGAGTATGCTGCATAAAGGCTTGAGATGTCTACAAAGTACGTTGGATAGGATCTTATATGCGACATTAAGCAGGGATATGCCTCGGTAGTTCTTACAAGACATAGGATCGCCTTTCTTGAAGATGGAGCATATAAAGCTGATAGTCCAGTCATCGGGCATGACTTCATCCACCCATACTTGGTTGATGATTAGGTGCATGCACCCTACCAAAGTGCCAGCACAATGATTGAAAAGCTCCGCTGGTAGACGATCAGAGCCGGCGGATATGTTGTTCTTCAGATTTTTATAGCTCAGCCAACCTCTTCAAAACTGGAAGGAGGGATGGCTTCTTCAATGACTGGATGCGAGTTCTCTTCTTGCCCTATCACTCTCTCTACCCGATGCCCATTAAGTAGGGCAGGAAATGCTGCTTAAACACATGTACTATTCCCTGTGCTTCGGTGACTAGGTTTCCTTCACTGTTTCGAAGGGCCTGCATTTCGAGCCTGAAGCCAGATATCAGTTGCTTGGATTGCCTAAAAAAACATCCAGATGTTGTTCCTATTGCGGGGCTCTTCGGCATCCTTGAGCTGGGAGACTGCGTGGGTCCTTTTCTTTTTACGCAAGATCTTCTTCTCCTCCCTTCTTCGGGCTCGACACTCTTCCCTCGCTACCCTTGTTTTGCGCTGCAGCGCTTGAATGTGTGCATTTTCTGTCATCTTTTCCGGCATACGCATTCATCATCACACCAAGGGCTCTTCCTGGGTGGTGGCTGGTAGCCTACGGTGGTCTAGGCTACTTCTTTAATGATGTCGCGATACTTGTCGCATAGATTATTGGCGTTTGTGGAGAGTCTCTCGCTCAGGCGCTCTCTGTAGACTCTGGCTACTCCATTCGTGCTAAGGCTTCCAACGTTGAATTTCTTTTTCTGGGCGGTTGGATAGTCGAGCTATGAATTTAGCTGCAACAAGAAAATGATCAGAGTCGACGTTTGCCCGTCTGAAAGTTTGCACATTTAGAATGTTGGATGCGTGCCTCGCATCTATTAGCACGTGGTCGATTTGGTTGGCGGTTCGACCATCTAGAGGGCGCTTGTTGCTGTATGAATTCGTAGTCTTGGAAACCTTGTGCTACTTATCACTGTATTACTAGCTGAGCCCCCAACCTGGAGGGGCAGTTCCATTTTAGGAAACAGCTAGGATGAGGGCCCGGTTGAAACCGATGTCAGTAACCCGATTTGAGGATGCGAACGGGGTGTGCGGGCCGTACATATGTACGAAACTGATCCAGATTTTCATCGAAAAGTTATCCTTAGTAATTAACCATATTTCTGGCTCAATGGCTTCGTTAATAAGCAAAATTTTTTGATTCGTACAAGCAAGCTATCCGAAGCCATTCACGAAATGACCTTACAACGTTCATGCTGCAGTGATGCATGTCACAGTCAATGTAGATCGCTACCAACCTATATAGACTGAATGTTGTGAATCTCGTGTGTGTGTTTTATGTGATTTCAATAAGATAGGGCCATGAGACACATACTTGGCCAAATAATTGAGTAATTGAAGCTGAAGTCCGATGTCCGTGTTACCACCAATCAATTGGCTGTCTGGTTCGGGTGATTTGATAAGGCGACCTCAGAAAGTTATGGAAAATTGGGTTCAGCGTTTCCTTGGAATACATTTGAATGATGTTGTATTACCTAGTTACTATCAAGCACAAGCTCTTTTATTTACAAAACAAAATCGATCGCTCTTAATCTTGATGATTTACAACTAATTAAGGTCAAGGTTTATCGGGATTTGTGTGTGTTTAAACATTCCTTTGATCGTCTTATCATGTCGATCACTAATCGTAAGAATCGCATCAATGCCACATGAAACAATTTTTCAGTTCAGTTCTAAACTTTGATTGAGTAGGTAAAATGGTGTTTCGTCCGCTTCGGGTACTAATCGTATACTTGACGCTTTGCAGCGCCTACATGGAAATTAAGGCTGATAAGTTCATCGAATATTTTCCGAATTATTGGGCACATATAAATGGTCCACCTATGTACCCACCACCGCCGAGACCACGTGGATACAAGTCCCATACATGCAATCATCGTGCTTATCATCTGCCTAATAGACAACCAATACACGGTTGGTATGCACTACCACCACCACCACCACCACCACCACCACTACCACCACCACCTCCACCACCACCACCACCTCCCCCACCACTACCACCACCAGCTTATCGTTACAGTCAGCATCCTCCGGGTTATTATGGACCACCACATGGACCAGTTGGATATGGATAAAGTCCCCAAAGTTGACTATGGTCAACAACCATATTTCGGGTATGGTTCTCTACCAACTATAGCATACAATCCGAAGCAGTAGAATCCACCTGGATTACCCAGTCAGCAACCATCATCGACAGTAGCACAGCAATCAGATCCAGGAGGTTTCTATCCACCATATCATCATCATCGCCGTCAGTTTCATTACCTAAAATCAACCAGCAGCCATATCCACCAAACGTTGAATCAAAAAGTCCCCAATCTCCACCAGGACCATTAATAGGATATTTATAGATGCCATTTAACCCCAGCATCCGGGATATCAAGTGAACCTAGGTTACCAACCCGACACAGCGCCTACGTCCAATTTTGTGACATGTACCATTGACGTAAGCGCTTCGTAGATAAGCGTTGAAATGTACCGTAACCTATAAAAAAATTAAACATTGTTCTGTTTTTACAATTATTTATGTACATATATTACAAACAAATATAATCTATATATCATCCCAACAAAGATTTGGTAATAAGTACGTGACCATCCAAAGACCACCATTGCTCCAATCGAATCCGGTTCCAAAGATAATGAAGCTATTTTAGACCTTTCGTTCCATCAGGCTCAGTAGACCGTGGTGTATCTGGTCTTCAACGTTCGACCGTTCAATTGCTTCCAAGGGATCCATGATTAAGAGGAAGCTTAAGACAGCTGACAAGAAGTGTCTAGATCTAAATTTCTTCAATGGGGAACACCACCAGATGTCAAACTTACCTACCTGAGTAGGATATACGTCACTAGAGTCTAGATCAGCTGGGTTACTTTTAACAGATACGTACCTCCAAAATCCGATAGGTGCCAGCTCTTGAATTTAAGTTATCCGGTTATCGTACTCTTTATGTATCCAACTAAACGTTTTTTTGAGTCCGACCAACAGTTAATAGTTATCGATGGCAAATGGCGGTTAGCTTTCCAGCAAGAATTGCTCCATTAAGCTCCAAATATGGCACCGTAATTATCTTTAAAAGCGCCACCTTAGTCTTGCCCATTAGGATTCCCACTTTGATTTGACCTTCACATGTTTTAAAACGAAGATAGGAGACAGCGGCATAAGCAGATGTTAGGTTTTTAGGTTAAGGTTACGGTGACCGTATGTATCTGAATACAGGCCCACGTAGACCATAAGAGGTCCCTTTTGATACCATGAATCTTTTCAATTTGGCTACATAGGGACTTACAAAATCAACCAGAGGTTCTATTTAAATGAAGGATGCTAGTGGCATCTAAGGAGGCCAGTTCGCGTCGTTGAAGAAAATAAATTACATACTTAACTGGGTTGTAGTACTTGCACTTTAATGCTATAAGTCTACAATCTTTTATCCCCCGTGGTGGACTTCTGACCTGAACAAACAGAGAAAGAGCAGTAATGAGCTCTTCAATTGGGCTGAAATGAAAAAGGAGTCCTCGGATTGGGACAGTTATAAGTGGAG
Organism: Xylota sylvarum; assembly: GCA_905220385.1. Lineage (NCBI taxonomy): Eukaryota > Metazoa > Arthropoda > Insecta > Diptera > Syrphidae > Xylota > Xylota sylvarum. The sequence continues at coordinate 60,836,145 of LR999958.1, read as the reverse complement.
TCTTGATGATCGCAGAATAAAGATCAGAGAGGCGAAAAGGCGAAAAGGCGAAAAGAAGTATCTGACAGCTCTTCTGCTCAAATATCGAAAACACAAATGAAGTCAGTATTGTTAGAAGGATCCTGTCTACGGCACCTACTGTACCCGGCTACGGCAACAGACCTGATGGAACAATAGCAATGTCTAGTCGAGATGCATATTATAGATGCATAATTTCAAGGAAACACTGCTGTGTGTGTCTTCAGTATTGAGTAGCTCAACCCAGAAACCCCGCATATCTCAGAGAAGGTAGTAAGCTTCAATGGGCAATAACTTCCTTCCATACAAATCGGCAGGTCCGAAAGGAATCATCCAACAGTCATATGGCATTCTCCGCCTCTGGTTGATAAAACTATTCCGATCCTGTCTAGACAACGACTACATACCAAAACTTTGGAGAGAAGTAAAAATGGTCTTTATACTGTAGACCGGTAAACCCATGCAGACCATTCTATTGAAGACATTAGAAAGTCTGGTGGACATCTACATCCGTAATAACATCAACTTAAGAATGATTTCAAGATCGTAGCAGCATACTTATAGTAAAGGTAAATCAGTTAAAACCGCGCTACATTCCCTTGTGGGCACCGTTGAAAAATCGCTGCCCAACAAAGAATTCACAATGGTAACCTTCCTTGACATATGTAGAAGGTAAATTCAACAACATAAAATCAGGGCCATCGTGAAGGCTTTCAGAAAACTTAGGATCAATTCTGGATCAAGTCACTGAATCAACCAGATGCTATTCAACAGGGTGGTCAATTCAGAACTTGGAAATTGTAAATCCAGAAGATCAATTCAATACGGCATACCACAAGGAGGGGAACTATCACCGCAACTGTGGCTACTTACCGTGAACGAATTACTCCTCACCTTAGAAAATCAAGGATACAAAGTTATAGCTTATGCAGATGACATTGCTGTAGCAGTCAGTGGGAAACACCCAGAAACACTACGGGATCTCATGGAATCTGCCCGGACTTACTGCCAATCAAACTAAAAGGCGTTGAATTTCAGAGATAACACCACCAAAAATGGCGGCAATTCCCCTAAGTTTCTCCAAACATGCCAAATACTTGTGTCTTATACTAGACAGCAAACTGACATGAACATAGTAGGAAAACCGCTACGGAACTATACGCTTGCAAGATAACTATAGGGTGCAAATGGTAAGACCAATACTCATGTATGGAATCCTAGTTTGATTGACAGCATTAAATAAAACTAGCTATCTCTCGCTCATAAGTAAGATTCAACGAATGGTTTGCATTTCGGTTGCCAGCGCCCTCAGGACAACTTCCACGACGGCGCTGGAAACAATGCTGCATATCCTCCCTCTGATATTTATGGGAAGAGGTTGCAATTGCTATAGTATCCCAGCTAGACAGGGCACGGCGCTATCTTCAACCCTGTCTATAAACAAACAATTGCAGTGTATTCCAAGCGGAGGTTATGGCTATTTGTGAAATCGCTGAGTGGCTGTCGATGAGATAGCCTCGAATTACTAATAATAAGATCTAAATTGGTTAAACAATGTCGGGCATCTCTGAATCAGATATCGAATAATTGTAATGTCACTTTGTGCTGGGTTTCTGGTTACTCAGACGTCCCAGGAAATTGCGCGAAGCAGACAAACTAGCCAAAAGTGGCACTAAACAGAAGCTCTCGACTTCATCTACCCATCGAAACGGCAAGATACAATATCTCTGCAATAGCTCTGCATCAGGCAAATGTAAGATAACGTAGTCTTGATACGTGCAATCATGCTAGTCAGATGTGGTCACAGTTAAGCAGACGTAGGACAACAAGTCCCATCAGTAGACCAAGCATAGGTACCCTAGTTGGATTATGGGTCGGGTCGGGTCATTGTGCGTTAGGTACGGACGCCTTTAGGCTTGGAATCTCCACCAATAACTTCTACAATCTTATAAGCACTAAAATTCAAGTCTTGTTCTTCTTACACATGAGGGCTAATAAAGTGGGCGTGGCAGTCAACATTTTTGAAGAAGGTTTGAATAGTGATGCTCTCTGGAAGATTTTAGAAAAAAAAATAATTTTTTAAAAAGGTGTCAAAAGTGGGCTTGGTCATACATATAGGGGTTCACAGGAATTGTAGAAAACTTCATGGCCTATACTTTTTGTCATAACAACTTTTTTCGATTTCTAGTACAGTTCCAAATCTTGGTTCAAAATCTAAATCGTTGATGGAGCATGATGGAGCAGTTTTCTTTAGGATAAAGTTGGACAGGTGCATACTCGAAGGAAGTTAGAGACAGTTTCCTTCTCCTCTTCTCTGTAGCTCTTACAAAAGTCATTAGAAATGAGGACCAACATTATAGTATGTTAGCCTATCAGAGAGTGACTCGTAAGGACACCGATTTGGTAGCTGATGTGTGATCGTTTAGCATAACCAATCCGGCGCTACGTTTTTGATGCAGATCAAGCGAGATCTGTCTCAACATGTGTATGACATGGCCATTTTTTTTGTGGTTAGTTTCAACAACGTTTGTAAACTACCCAATTTTTTTTTTATCAAAGTTCGGGTCCGGTTGCCACAACTTTAACTCCAACTTTCGGTCGCCATGTTTATCCAGAACGACGGTTTTGTTCAAGTTTCATGCTGGAGGGGTCATTGACTCATACTTCTTCTTCAATGATGCTGACAACAAAATGGCCCTCTCGTTTGATTTAACGCCTCTGGACTTTTTTCCTTGGGGCTATGTCAAGTTCATGGTTGCCAGTAAGCCATGGATTTTAAGATGAACATCAAACACACCAAATTGCCATGATATCGCCCGATTTATGCGAGAAAGTTATTAAAAATTAGGTTTAGCGTTTCTGTGGAAGACATTTAAATGATTTTGTATTCCATAATCTCAAATACAAGCTGTTTTATTTACAAAACAAAATCGGACCTCTAATGAAAATCCCCGTAGAAGCTCAGCACACTCCGGTTTCGTTCGTCTCTAATCTTGCCGATTTACAACTAATCAAGGCCAAGGTTTATCGCGAATCAACTATTGCTAGACGTGTGATTGTCATTATAAACATTCCTTTGATCGCCTTATCATCTTGACCACGCATAGTGTGGTTCGCATCAATGCCACATGAAATAGCTTTTCAGTTCAATTTTAAACTTTCATTGAGTAAAATGTTGTTTCGCGGGCTTTGGACATTAATCGTATACTTGGCGCTATGCAGTGCTGACAGTGGCAGTGGGAGTGATGAGTCTGGCGAAGGAAAGCATCACAAGCACAAACATCACGCTGAATATTTACCAAATTATAGACCACATATAAATGGCCCACCGATGTACCCAACACTGCCGAGTCCAGGTGGATACAATCCCCATACATACAATCATCCTGCTTATCAAGTGCCTCACATACAACCAACATACGGTTGGTATGCACCACCACCATTAGCTTATAATTACCCTGCATACGGCGGTCAGCATCCTCCGGGTTATTACGGACCACCACATGGACCAGTTGGATATGGACAAAGTCCCCAACCATACTATGGTCAACAACCATATTTCGGATATGGTTCTCCAGCAACCGCAACATACAATCCGAACTTACAACCACAATATCCCGCTTCTGGTGGATTCTATCCAAACTCCAATCAGCAGCAGAATCCATCTGGCAACAATAGATTACCCAATCAACAACCATCATCGGGAGTAGGACACCAATCAGTTCCGGGAGGTTTCTATCCACCATCCCCACCACCATCATCATCATCATCATCATCGTCATCATCCTCATCTTCTACAATCAACCAGCACCCGTCTTCACAAAACATTGAACCAACAAATCCACAATCTCCACCAGGACAACTAATAGGCTATTTACTGAATCCTATTGAACCACAACGTCCTGGAGATCATGTGTACCTAGGTTACCAACCCGACACAGCGCCTTCATCCAATTTCCAGACACGTACCATTGACGTAAGAAATTCGTAGATAAGTAGAGTTGAAATGTGCCTTAGCAAATAAAGAAATTTAAACATGATTCCGTTTTTAAATTAAAAATTAATATAATCTGTATACCAACCCAACAAAGATTTGTTAATAATCATAAACTGTAAGTGACGATCCGAAGTGCAGCATTGCTCCAATCGAGTCCGGGTCTAAAGAATGTGAAAATTAAATGAGAAAATGGTCGTTCACAGCTTATAGTCCGTGATGAATACGGGGCTCAAAGGAATCAACAGTGTACAACGAGGGATACATGATTAAGAGGAAGCTTAGTGACAAGTGTGCAGACTCCGAAGACATTGGTACACTTGCGTCAAATTTTGAATATGTATCCCATACTAGTGTTTCTCATTGAAAACCACTTTTCCCGAAGAGTCGTGGGTCCAATATTTGTATATTTTCGTACTCGTGCTGGACTTCTAGTAGTGCTGTAGACAAACTGTACTCCGTACGTCAATTTCTCGAATTTCTCGGGCTGCTCGGGGCAAGCGAACTCTCCAAAAAGTACGGAAGGCCATTATAGGTTTCATTCATTCTTTCCGATTGTGCCAAAACCAGGAAAATGGAAACTCTGATTCTGACACATCCACTTTTGTGGAGCTTAAACGGATTTTTCAGCGTCTCATGGCGGTATCACTAACATTTAAGAGGAAGCCAGCTTATTACATCCTCCCCGAAATGTATCCATTAGGCAGGATACTTCACAGTCCGCTCTTTTTACTACAACAGCGATGAAAACATAACAGCGAATGATGAAAACATAACCCTTGACCACTTCTAGGAATCATGGGTTATTTGCGGACAAATTCGGCCTCGAGCTTTCCATTACATATATACGGGATTCGTCAGACCCATTCTCATGTAAGAAGTTTGGGTTCAAGGTCATCCTGCTTCTGCATAACGTGCACGTTGTCCCGTTGACATATTTGGAAAACAAAGCTGCATTACGGCTTAGACAATCCTCGCAGATTGTTGTCAGACACAGCGTATGTAATTGTTAAGTGGCTAAAGAAGGTAAAGGAACGTCTCTATTTCTGCCTCTATGAATTCAATGAGGGTCCAATTAGATGCTTCAGTCAATACTTGGTAAAAAGTAGATGGAACAGTATCACTGGTCAAACTTAGATTGAAAGAAAACAAAGAGGCAACAAGAAGAGGAAGAAACGATAACCCACCTTCTGTCCACATGTCCCGTCCAGACTCCCTCCAGGGAGGAAACAAAACCAAAAGAGCGACAAAAACAATAGAAGGTCAGAGACATTCGCTCCCCTAAAGATAAGCATCGCTAAATAGGATCCGGGTAAGTTTTTATCGGAAGGCTAGAGTAGACTCTATTATCGACATCGCCGTTGCGACCAACTCCATCCTGCAAATTCTCGCGCATCGTCTTACAGGCATCGTCACCACCAGAGCTTTAAAACAATGCAATAATTTTTGAATATAATTCTTTTGAATGCTCCGAAAAATATTTGCATTCAGTGAATGCTAGTGACCTCAAGGTGACTTCACTGAATGCAGAACAATCAACAAGATTGCATTCATTTTGACTTCAACACTTTGATTGCTTCAATCACGACTTCAAACTGAATGCTGATTTTGTTTTTAAGTTGAAGTCATTGAATTGAATCAAATCCACTTGAATGCTTAGTATGACTTCAATGAATACATTCCACAATGAGTGCATTCTTTTACAGCCCTTGTCACCACAATGTGTGATACATCATTGCCAAGAAGAGCAAACAGCAGGAAGACAACACCGTGTTACTAATGGAACAAGGGAATAAGGACACTTTGGCTGATGTATAACTGTGAAGAATACTATGAAAGTACCACAGCGATCGGTCGTAAAGGGCCGCTATTGTCGTAAAGTATGCTCGCCGCAGTGTCTCTATAGATGGGCAAGGGATTGATTCGTTTTGAAATTAACCTTGTACTGTTTTTTTGACGGTGTAATGCTATCTCCTCTATGAGCAAGGGTTAACTCTAAGGCTCATTCTATGATGAGGTTGAGTCCACCAGAAAGACGGGTGCTCACCTCAGGAATTTCGTAGAAGCTGCAGAGATGAGGATGAGAAAGAAACCACTTTTCACTTTCTGTGTACTACTCCTACTGGTCTCAGTAAGTAGTAAGGTATGCGGACTTAAAGGCTACCTAAAGATCGAGTTGTCTAGAGCAGCTTATTTACTGGAGCCAGACCTACCCCAGACAATATCACCATCAAAACAAGAAAGTATTTCCTCTTACTTTGTAGATAGCACGTTGTGAAGTCCAAATGAGTCTTATCAACTAGTCGACTAAGCTGTGAGCAAAAAAACTGCTCAATTGTATAGAGGACCTGAATGAATCTAAGATACATTTCGAGGTACTACGCAGTTGTCAGAGAATGAAACTTGTTCGAATGCTTCAGTCGCTCATACACCGTAGCATGGGTGCTTAACACTGCTTTTCAATAACGTCATCGCTCACTATCAGAATAGCTTGTTGATTTGTTTTTATGAATATAATTCTTGGTATCAGTTTTTTATAAACAAATTAATTTTGAAGGAAATACACAAGATAATATTTAGAGGTCAACTAACGCACCCAACATCCCCACAAGCATTCGAACGACCTTGCCTTAGAGTTGTCTGTTATCAATAGAAACTGTAACCGTCTTGACCTAATTTATTTGCTATAAAACGCTTTAAATGTAAATAGCATGATTTAGTACTCAATACAACACTGCAGTGGATATAGTGTCTGAAGATTTTTTTAAACAATAATTCGAAATGCTAAAGCTAATACTTGCGGTTCTCACTGTTGCTGTTTACGCAGCTAATGCAAAACCGACATTTGACGTGCTCTACAAGATAGCTGGCGTCTTGGAAAACGAACTTATAGCCGATTCTCATGGACCGCATAGAGATCATTATGGACCGAATAGAGAACCATACCGGACACACCAGCCGGGCTATGGACCACCGGCCGGAAGTGGATATTATCCTTCTCACTCCCATGGACACCAAACGCCGTATCCAGGGACATATCAACCTACATATCCAGGACCTTATCGGCCTAATGTTGGACATCCAACAGGACCGCTTTACCATGGGTCATATCCAGCAGCACGACCATCGCATGGACAATATCCGTCAACTAACTTTATCCAGGGTCCTTATGACGAACAATATCCGGGTCAGTTAGGAAACAATGGCTATGGAGCCGTGAGCAGTTCCAATTCATATGGATACGGAGGCAACGCAGGATACAAACGAAGGGGTTATTAGGGTATTGTGGTGATCATGTGTAACGACTGTGGTTAGATATTAATAATTTATTCATTGACTTGAAATAAATGTTCAAACATTTTGGATTTGGATGTTATATCTAGCAAGAGATGGCCAAGTATTGTAGCAGCATTTCACTAACATTGAGTCCATAGAGTTGGACGATCGTTTTCGGAAGCTTAATGGCATGGACATTAGACTGGAACGTATTGGGATATGTTTCCATAGCTATGTTGTGTTCAAAGACCCCAACTCCAACTCGAGAATCGATCTTCGATGGATCTATATACTAGACTGAACTTCTAGGACCCAGTACTGGGACATTATGAGACCAGTTCACACGGTATATTATTTCTATCTAAAATTACCTTCCGAAACAGTATTTCGAGACCATAATGGCGATAGTAGAAAACATGTCCTAGCTATGAATTAAGTCATGTATTTTCAGGTCACCCACAAGATTTCCTGTTTGTACTTGTATTCTAGCTCTTTGATAGTACATCTACCCAGCCGTTTTCCTTTTCGTAAAAGACTCTAGAACGATCTTGCTAGGATTGATGGAAACTCGTTCTTTGGCACAAAGTTTCGATGACTAGTGACCACAAGGGATCTTTGGATACAGCCCCTATTTGCAGATACACACGCCGACACTCCTCCAGAGGAGGCAGTATTAATTCAATTCTCTAGCGTAGCCCTAATCCATTGGTTGGTCGAATCTTCAATATCTCTTCTACTGATTGCTCTTGCTATCGAGCCGTAGCCAGTGTTATGGACAGCGCTTTGGATGTCTAGGAAGGCATGTAAAGCGATTTACTTGAAGTGGAATGCTACTTCTATCTTTTTGATGAGATGATGGAGAAAATTTTCCGTGGGCTCCCCTTTTCTGTACGGATACCGATTGGGACGCGAAGTGCAGATGAATAAATAGATCCAGCCGGCCTTTATATATATGTCACTGAGTCACTCCATGGTTTTAAGGACAAAAGATGTTAGACTTATAGGTCTACAGGATTTAGGCAGCTTACTATACCTATTGCCTGGCTGATAGGGATGTATACCCAGTTGCAGCTGGCTTTAAATAAAGCGATGATCATTAGGTCTATTACATTTTATAGAAGCGCTGGATATATACCGTGCTCGCCTCACTAAGGACGATTGTTGTCCTCGATGTCTTCTGCATACCACTGGATTAATTTAGGAAACATTCCATTGGAGCACTCAGACGGAACTGGTCTACTGTACTACCATTAAACAGTCATACACCTCCGCTTAAAAAAAGAAGCATACTTGCCTTATGAGTAATAATGCCAAGTCTTGCCGATCTCCACGAAGACACCAGCACCGAAGTTTTTGACTCTTGACTTGTTTTGACTCTGGGCGAAGACAGCCTGGAACACATAGTTCCGATGTCATTGTATCAGATGGAATATCGTAGTATGTTTCATGCAAGGACGTCCAAACTCTAGTGCCGATAATACGAAAAGTCACCTCGTCTAGATTGCTTTGATAATACAGCCCATGATATAAGTATCAAGGCCAAGAGGGCATCTAGAGCAGGTCCAGGCCGTGAACCCAAGACAATACAGAAGCGAGTCATGCCAATCAACTAACAAAAATCGATCTCATTATAGCCGTATAGATCCAAATGTCATTGTTCGGTGACAAAATATGATATCTTGTCGAAAGCACCCTTATACTGCCAGAAAACTGAGACTGCCTTAAATGTCTTCAACTTGACATATGTACTTTGCCTAAAGAAATATTTTATCCAGGGAGTAGTCACATCTATTTGGCTTCATCGAAGACGATACGTCTTTTAACACTGACTGAGTCAGATTGTTCACAATCCTCCTTCTCAGTAAGATAACAACCTTGAGGATATCCTTGATTTGATCTCTTGTCTTATCACCCAAAGCAATCTCCATAACCATCTTCGAATAGTTCACTAAGTATTTCGACATCATGGTAGTTCCTCTCCTACCGTCCAGAAGCATAATTAGTTTAAAGACCTTTTCCTTCGGTTTCAGTTAAAACTTAATCTCTAGTTCAAGTAGTAGCCACCCAAACTTTACTTCACCGCGTAGATTTGCTAGATAGGGATAAGAGTTTCGACATTTCTGTCTTTATGGAATCCGCCAAACAGGCAACTAAAAATATGAATAAGCTGCTCCAACATACTACCCACAATGACATAACACTAGGCAAAAGTGTGTGTGTAGTGTAATCAAATCTAAAGTAAAACTTGGTATCCACCAAGGATCAACTCTGAGCCCATTGCTTTGCAACCTCGAATGGAGTATCCCTCTTCCTTTGGAGGGTGTCGCATTGTATCCCAAAGAGTCTGTGGCGTCTTTTACTGTTGATATAATATAAATACCCGGATTTTCGAGTGAATCTTGCGTCGTCACTTTCAACCACGAATCAGACGGGCCAGTATACTGATCTCGCGATGGACATTGTTATTATCTCTTGATGATTTCAACATTTGTTGCGGAACTCTACTTACTTCTCGGTCTCTAAACGTTCAATAGATAAGTTCCATGAATGGACACAATAAAAACAAAATCTTGTATTTATTTTCAACTTCCATTGTATTCACAGATCCGAAAAGAATTGCCGATGACGTAGCAGGCAACTTATGTATTACCAAGGCGACATATCCTCAAAATAACTAACCGCTGTTTGATACTTCAGGTGCTGAAAGTAAACTAATCTGTTCAATACGTTCATAATGTATTTAAACCTACTGTCAGCTTACGACTTCTGTTTCTTTCTTTATGCCCACCAACAATTCCTTTAGTTTTCCTATCTCACTTGGTTCTAGTTCCGATTCTTTTAGTAACTTGTTAACAGCACATTCGTATGACCACAGGCATTCGTGTAACCGATGGATGTAATTAAACAAAGAACAATAAGCATACGCTATTGCACCGCAATCTTCAAACTTTGTCAATGTTTCAATAATACAATTAAACGAATCTTCGTGGGCTATTTCGTCGAATACATCTTTAAATACGTCCTCGAATAGGTTCTTATCGATCATATAAACTCCCATTGCTGCCTGGTAAGCCTCTGTATCTGTGCCAAACTTATTGATTGCCATTGTGCATATAATCTTATCGGAAAGTATTTTTCTGAGATCAAATTTTATTTGTTTCACTAGCACATTGCAGCATGCCTCTACTTCGTCTGTGCGAGACGGCGAGTATGTAACATGTTCTTCCAATGATTTTAATACATTTAGCCTTAGTAAAGCTCCGCAATTGATCGACATGTTGACTCAAAAATTATACTTTAATATTTTGTTTATATTTTGTAAAAATTTTGATCTAGATCACTGATAATTACACACTATCGATCTAAGGTTACAACAGCTATCAAACTAATTGAATGCATTCAGTGGAAAAAAAAAATTCGCCAGGCTGACTTCATTTTAATTTCTTTTTTTTATTCGACCATCTAATAATATAGCAGGAAACCAGAGCAGAGATTGAACACTTTCAAGAAAAAAAATTTTCGTCGAATATTCGGTCCCGTGTGCTAGGAGGACGATTGAAGGAGAAGGTACAACCGTGAACTCTATAAGTTATACCAAGATGTGGAAAAACTTGTACTGGCAGAGGCTTGAGCAATGACACAGGAAGTGGGTTGCATCTTCTTGGACATAATCACCGCATACTCTACAAAGTTCTTCATTGGTCAATCGTAGTTTCTTCAGAGTGTTGTGCCCCGTGATTTGTGTCAGTCTGTCGATTCTTCCTTTATTAAATAGTGGCATTTTTCTCGTTGTAGCACATGTGCTGAGAGAACTCCATCTGTTAGTTGCTTTCATTAGAGCTTGTGCCTAAGTGTGCAAGGTGGGATGTTCATCGTGCGGTCAGCTTGCACCATGTCCAATGCTGAGCCTTGTTATCCTTCGAGTAAGCACGTTGTGGTAGAGATGGGACGGAGCTTGATACTGATACTACTAGTATCAGATACTACTAACCGATCCAAGATTTTCAGGACGAAAGAGGTGAGACTTATTGATGTAAAGTCTTTCACGATTGCTTGGCTTGCTTTGCCAGCCTTTGGTATGAAGATAGCCTTAAAGTCTCTTCATATTCTTGGTATATATCCCCAACGAAGACTACTGAGGAACAGTTCTCGAAGTACAGTGTGAAGCTGCCCGGACTTTTACGTTTCGGTCCCAAATCTCTTCCTCTTTCATAGCCATTACCCTGTTCCTGAGTCGCCTTTCCAATTTTGCCTCCCTTTGCTGATTCCGGTGTATTTCACAGCTTGGATGATTATTTTCGTCCATGACATGCCTTGCTGCTTGGTGTCGAATCCCTCTTCCTTTTGAGCGTGTCGCATTGTATCGCGAAGAGTCTGTGGCGTCTTTTACTGTTGATATAATATAAATTTCGAGTGAGTCTTGCGTCGTCACTTTCAACCACGAATCAGACGGGTCAGTATACTGATCTCGCGATGGACATTGTTATTATCTCTTGATGATTGCAACATTTGTTGTGGAACTCTACTTACTTCTCGGTCTCTAAAAGTTCAATAGATATGTTCCATGAATGGACACAATAAAAACAAAATCTTGTATTTATTTTCAACTTCCATTATATTCACAGATCCGAAAAGAATTGCCGATGACGTAGCAGGCAACTTATGTATTATCAAGGTGACATATCCTCAAAATAACTAACCGCTGTTTGATACTTCAGGTGCTGAAAGTAAACTAATCTGTTCAATACGTTCATAATGTATTTAAACCTACTGTCAACTTACGACTTGTGTTTCTTTCTTTATGCCCACCAACAATTCCTTTAGTTTTCCTATCTCACTTGGTTCTAGTTCCGATTCTTTTAGTAACTTGTTAACAGCACATTCGTATGACCACAGGCATTCGTGTAACCGATGGATGTAATTAAACAAAGAACAATAAGCATACGCTATTGCACCGCAATCTTCAAACTTTGTCAATGTTTCAATAATACAATTAAACGAATCTTCGTGGGCTATTTCGTCGAATACATCTTTAAATACGTCCTCGAATAGGTTCTTATCGATCATATAAACTCCCATTGCTGCCTGGTAAGCCTCTGTATCTGTGCCAAACTTATTGATTGCCATTGTGCATATAATCTTATCGGAAAGTATTTTTCTGAGATCAAATTTTATTTGTTTCACTAGCACATTGCAGCATGCCTCTACTTCGTCTGTGCGAGACGGCGAGTATGTAACATGTTCTTCCAATGATTTTAATACATTTAGCCTTAGTAAAGCTCCGCAATTGATCGACATGTTGACTCAAAAATTATACTTTAATATTTTGTTTATATTTTGTAAAAATTTTGATCTAGATCACTGATAATTACACACTATCGATCTAAGGTTACAACAGCTATCAAACTAATTGAATGCATTCAGTGGAAAAAAAAAATTCGCCAGGCTGACTTCATTTTAATTTCTTTTTTTTATTCGACCATCTAATAATATAGCAGGAAACCAGAGCAGAGATTGAACACTTTCAAGAAAAAAAATTTTCGTCGAATATTCGGTCCCGTGTGCTAGGAGGACGATTGAAGGAGAAGGTACAACCGTGAACTCTATAAGTTATACCAAGATGTGGAAAAACTTGTACTGGCAGAGGCTTGAGCAATGACACAGGAAGTGGGTTGCATCTTCTTGGACATAATCACCGCATACTCTACAAAGTTCTTCATTGGTCAATCGTAGTTTCTTCAGAGTGTTGTGCCCCGTGATTTGTGTCAGTCTGTCGATTCTTCCTTTATTAAATAGTGGCATTTTTCTCGTTGTAGCACATGTGCTGAGAGAACTCCATCTGTTAGTTGCTTTCATTAGAGCTTGTGCCTAAGTGTGCAAGGTGGGATGTTCATCGTGCGGTCAGCTTGCACCATGTCCAATGCTGAGCCTTGTTATCCTTCGAGTAAGCACGTTGTGGTAGAGATGGGACGGAGCTTGATACTGATACTACTAGTATCAGATACTACTAACCGATCCAAGATTTTCAGGACGAAAGAGGTGAGACTTATTGATGTAAAGTCTTTCACGATTGCTTGGCTTGCTTTGCCAGCCTTTGGTATGAAGATAGCCTTAAAGTCTCTTCATATTCTTGGTATATATCCCCAACGAAGACTACTGAGGAACAGTTCTCGAAGTACAGTGTGAAGCTGCCCGGACTTTTACGTTTCGGTCCCAAATCTCTTCCTCTTTCATAGCCATTACCCTGTTCCTGAGTCGCCTTTCCAATTTTGCCTCCCTTTGCTGATTCCGGTGTATTTCACAGCTTGGATGATTATTTTCGTCCATGACATGCCTTGCTGCTTGGTGTCGAATCCCTCTTCCTTTTGAGCGTGTCGCATTGTATCGCGAAGAGTCTGTGGCGTCTTTTACTGTTGATATAATATAAATTTCGAGTGAGTCTTGCGTCGTCACTTTCAACCACGAATCAGACGGGTCAGTATACTGATCTCGCGATGGACATTGTTATTATCTCTTGATGATTGCAACATTTGTTGTGGAACTCTACTTACTTCTCGGTCTCTAAAAGTTCAATAGATATGTTCCATGAATGGACACAATAAAAACAAAATCTTGTATTTATTTTCAACTTCCATTATATTCACAGATCCGAAAAGAATTGCCGATGACGTAGCAGGCAACTTATGTATTATCAAGGTGACATATCCTCAAAATAACTAACCGCTGTTTGATACTTCAGGTGCTGAAAGTAAACTAATCTGTTCAATACGTTCATAATGTATTTAAACCTACTGTCAACTTACGACTTGTGTTTCTTTCTTTATGCCCACCAACAATTCCTTTAGTTTTCCTATCTCACTTGGTTCTAGTTCCGATTCTTTTAGTAACTTGTTAACAGCACATTCGTATGACCACAGGCATTCGTGTAACCGATGGATGTAATTAAACAAAGAACAATAAGCATACGCTATTGCACCGCAATCTTCAAACTTTGTCAATGTTTCAATAATACAATTAAACGAATCTTCGTGGGCTATTTCGTCGAATACATCTTTAAATACGTCCTCGAATAGGTTCTTATCGATCATATAAACTCCCATTGCTGCCTGGTAAGCCTCTGTATCTGTGCCAAACTTATTGATTGCCATTGTGCATATAATCTTATCGGAAAGTATTTTTCTGAGATCAAATTTTATTTGTTTCACTAGCACATTGCAGCATGCCTCTACTTCGTCTGTGCGAGACGGCGAGTATGTAACATGTTCTTCCAATGATTTTAATACATTTAGCCTTAGTAAAGCTCCGCAATTGATCGACATGTTGACTCAAAAATTATACTTTAATATTTTGTTTATATTTTGTAAAAATTTTGATCTAGATCACTGATAATTACACACTATCGATCTAAGGTTACAACAGCTATCAAACTAATTGAATGCATTCAGTGGAAAAAAAAAATTCGCCAGGCTGACTTCATTTTAATTTCTTTTTTTTATTCGACCATCTAATAATATAGCAGGAAACCAGAGCAGAGATTGAACACTTTCAAGAAAAAAAATTTTCGTCGAATATTCGGTCCCGTGTGCTAGGAGGACGATTGAAGGAGAAGGTACAACCGTGAACTCTATAAGTTATACCAAGATGTGGAAAAACTTGTACTGGCAGAGGCTTGAGCAATGACACAGGAAGTGGGTTGCATCTTCTTGGACATAATCACCGCATACTCTACAAAGTTCTTCATTGGTCAATCGTAGTTTCTTCAGAGTGTTGTGCCCCGTGATTTGTGTCAGTCTGTCGATTCTTCCTTTATTAAATAGTGGCATTTTTCTCGTTGTAGCACATGTGCTGAGAGAACTCCATCTGTTAGTTGCTTTCATTAGAGCTTGTGCCTAAGTGTGCAAGGTGGGATGTTCATCGTGCGGTCAGCTTGCACCATGTCCAATGCTGAGCCTTGTTATCCTTCGAGTAAGCACGTTGTGGTAGAGATGGGACGGAGCTTGATACTGATACTACTAGTATCAGATACTACTAACCGATCCAAGATTTTCAGGACGAAAGAGGTGAGACTTATTGATGTAAAGTCTTTCACGATTGCTTGGCTTGCTTTGCCAGCCTTTGGTATGAAGATAGCCTTAAAGTCTCTTCATATTCTTGGTATATATCCCCAACGAAGACTACTGAGGAACAGTTCTCGAAGTACAGTGTGAAGCTGCCCGGACTTTTACGTTTCGGTCCCAAATCTCTTCCTCTTTCATAGCCATTACCCTGTTCCTGAGTCGCCTTTCCAATTTTGCCTCCCTTTGCTGATTCCGGTGTATTTCACAGCTTGGATGATTATTTTCGTCCATGACATGCCTTGCTGCTTGGTGTCGAATCCCTCTTCCTTTTGAGCGTGTCGCATTGTATCGCGAAGAGTCTGTGGCGTCTTTTACTGTTGATATAATATAAATTTCGAGTGAGTCTTGCGTCGTCACTTTCAACCACGAATCAGACGGGTCAGTATACTGATCTCGCGATGGACATTGTTATTATCTCTTGATGATTGCAACATTTGTTGTGGAACTCTACTTACTTCTCGGTCTCTAAAAGTTCAATAGATATGTTCCATGAATGGACACAATAAAAACAAAATCTTGTATTTATTTTCAACTTCCATTATATTCACAGATCCGAAAAGAATTGCCGATGACGTAGCAGGCAACTTATGTATTATCAAGGTGACATATCCTCAAAATAACTAACCGCTGTTTGATACTTCAGGTGCTGAAAGTAAACTAATCTGTTCAATACGTTCATAATGTATTTAAACCTACTGTCAACTTACGACTTGTGTTTCTTTCTTTATGCCCACCAACAATTCCTTTAGTTTTCCTATCTCACTTGGTTCTAGTTCCGATTCTTTTAGTAACTTGTTAACAGCACATTCGTATGACCACAGGCATTCGTGTAACCGATGGATGTAATTAAACAAAGAACAATAAGCATACGCTATTGCACCGCAATCTTCAAACTTTGTCAATGTTTCAATAATACAATTAAACGAATCTTCGTGGGCTATTTCGTCGAATACATCTTTAAATACGTCCTCGAATAGGTTCTTATCGATCATATAAACTCCCATTGCTGCCTGGTAAGCCTCTGTATCTGTGCCAAACTTATTGATTGCCATTGTGCATATAATCTTATCGGAAAGTATTTTTCTGAGATCAAATTTTATTTGTTTCACTAGCACATTGCAGCATGCCTCTACTTCGTCTGTGCGAGACGGCGAGTATGTAACATGTTCTTCCAATGATTTTAATACATTTAGCCTTAGTAAAGCTCCGCAATTGATCGACATGTTGACTCAAAAATTATACTTTAATATTTTGTTTATATTTTGTAAAAATTTTGATCTAGATCACTGATAATTACACACTATCGATCTAAGGTTACAACAGCTATCAAACTAATTGAATGCATTCAGTGGAAAAAAAAAATTCGCCAGGCTGACTTCATTTTAATTTCTTTTTTTTATTCGACCATCTAATAATATAGCAGGAAACCAGAGCAGAGATTGAACACTTTCAAGAAAAAAAATTTTCGTCGAATATTCGGTCCCGTGTGCTAGGAGGACGATTGAAGGAGAAGGTACAACCGTGAACTCTATAAGTTATACCAAGATGTGGAAAAACTTGTACTGGCAGAGGCTTGAGCAATGACACAGGAAGTGGGTTGCATCTTCTTGGACATAATCACCGCATACTCTACAAAGTTCTTCATTGGTCAATCGTAGTTTCTTCAGAGTGTTGTGCCCCGTGATTTGTGTCAGTCTGTCGATTCTTCCTTTATTAAATAGTGGCATTTTTCTCGTTGTAGCACATGTGCTGAGAGAACTCCATCTGTTAGTTGCTTTCATTAGAGCTTGTGCCTAAGTGTGCAAGGTGGGATGTTCATCGTGCGGTCAGCTTGCACCATGTCCAATGCTGAGCCTTGTTATCCTTCGAGTAAGCACGTTGTGGTAGAGATGGGACGGAGCTTGATACTGATACTACTAGTATCAGATACTACTAACCGATCCAAGATTTTCAGGACGAAAGAGGTGAGACTTATTGATGTAAAGTCTTTCACGATTGCTTGGCTTGCTTTGCCAGCCTTTGGTATGAAGATAGCCTTAAAGTCTCTTCATATTCTTGGTATATATCCCCAACGAAGACTACTGAGGAACAGTTCTCGAAGTACAGTGTGAAGCTGCCCGGACTTTTACGTTTCGGTCCCAAATCTCTTCCTCTTTCATAGCCATTACCCTGTTCCTGAGTCGCCTTTCCAATTTTGCCTCCCTTTGCTGATTCCGGTGTATTTCACAGCTTGGATGATTATTTTCGTCCATGACATGCCTTGCTGCTTGGTGTCGAATCCCTCTTCCTTTTGAGCGTGTCGCATTGTATCGCGAAGAGTCTGTGGCGTCTTTTACTGTTGATATAATATAAATTTCGAGTGAGTCTTGCGTCGTCACTTTCAACCACGAATCAGACGGGTCAGTATACTGATCTCGCGATGGACATTGTTATTATCTCTTGATGATTGCAACATTTGTTGTGGAACTCTACTTACTTCTCGGTCTCTAAAAGTTCAATAGATATGTTCCATGAATGGACACAATAAAAACAAAATCTTGTATTTATTTTCAACTTCCATTATATTCACAGATCCGAAAAGAATTGCCGATGACGTAGCAGGCAACTTATGTATTATCAAGGTGACATATCCTCAAAATAACTAACCGCTGTTTGATACTTCAGGTGCTGAAAGTAAACTAATCTGTTCAATACGTTCATAATGTATTTAAACCTACTGTCAACTTACGACTTGTGTTTCTTTCTTTATGCCCACCAACAATTCCTTTAGTTTTCCTATCTCACTTGGTTCTAGTTCCGATTCTTTTAGTAACTTGTTAACAGCACATTCGTATGACCACAGGCATTCGCGTAACCGATGGATGTAATTAAACAAAGAACAATAAGCATACGCTATTGCACCGCAATCTTCAAACTTTTTCAATGTTTCAATAATTCCACTAAACGAAACTTTGTGGGCTATTTTGTCGAATACATCTTTAAATACGTCCTCGAAGAGGTTCTTATCGATCATATAAACTAACATTGCTGCCTGGTAAGCCTCTGTATCTGTGCCAAATTTTTTTATTGTCATTGCGCTTATAATCTTATCGGGGACTATTCTTCTGAGATCACCTTTTATTTGTTCCACTAGCACATTGCAGCATGCCTCTACTTCGTCTGTGCGAGATGGTGAGTATGTAACATGTTCTTTCAATGATTGTAATACATTTACCATAAATAATGGTCCGCAATTGATCGACATGTTGATTCAAATATTATACTTTAATATTTTATTTATAATATGTAAAATTTTTTAACTTGATCACTGATAATTACACACTGTCGATCTAATGCTGTCAAATAAAATGAATGCATTCAGTAGAAAAAATATTTCGCAAGACTGACTTCAAATTATACCATTCTTAATTTTTCTTATTTATTCGACCATCTAATAATATATCCGATAGAAGGAAAGCAGAGCAGGTATTGAATACGTTCGAGAGAAAAATTCTTTGATCCATATTCGGTCCCGTACGCGAGGATGGTGAATGGAGGAGAAGATACAACCCCGAACTCTATAAGGTGTACCAAGATGTTGATGTAGTCCAAAAGTCAAACTACGTCGACTACCTTGGCTCAGCCTCATCGAGCGAATGGACAATAATTATCCAGCAAAGAGGATATTCGATACACAGCCGCCAGGTTCGAGACGACGGGGATGATCGAGCTTCGGTTTCAAGGATCAAGATATCGCGGATGCCAGAGCACTTGGCCTAGATAATTGCAAACAGGGTGGCCGGGATCGAAGAGAGTCTAAAGCTGCTGTGCCTCAGGAACAGACTTTTCAAGTGTTGGGATCCCGTTAAAATTTTTAAGTAATAATACAATATACGGACAATAAAACTCAACACAGCTTCAAGCTTTCAATACAGGTAAAAATTATGCAAATAACATAAAATAAAATATTTCCCACACGGTGTGCGTGTTATAATTCTCCAACGATTGATTATAATTTAGTGAAGCATCACCGTCGATTCCATCGAGGGAATTAATTTCTCCACCAGACGTCCTCCTTTTGAGGACCTCTTGCTAAACATCTGAGACCCATATTACTTCCAATCAGTACAACAAGAGACGCATCGCCTGATATATAGGTACATACATATGTACATATGCTGAAGTTAACCTGAAAGTCCTTGCGCATGTCCAACTATTCAGCTCCACGCATACAGTCAGGCTCAGACAGGATATGCTCATCGTGCGTTGACTATTAGATAGTTATCCACCAGGTACCATATGATTTTGTCAATGAAATGATGCAATTTCGTTTGTCAGTCTATAAGTTTTTTATAAGGTGAGTTGGAAGGTGAACCTCCCAGTAGCTACCGTTTCGGGTTGAATCATCCTTACTGGAAGTAAGTCTCTTCTCCACGACTTCCCCTTTTTTTTCGAACAGCTTACCATCCAGAACAATAGGCTTACACATCTCGAGTTGATCTTTCTTTCTCTCTATTGGGCGTCCTTCCTGCTCAGGTTAGCAGGCTGTTAAAAAAAAAGTGCAAGGCCGAAGGATGCTGTTATTATTTTATTTGCTGTGGTCATAAGTAGTGAAGGTATTTGGGTCCTAGTCTTACTATTTCTTCGTAACTAATATCGTGTGTATACGTACGTACAACCTCCTACTTGAAGGGCTATAGTTAGAACTCTTAGGACAAGGATCCAGACGAATCAATGCCAGTAACTCACTGCTTTGGTCAACACCACCATCTCGTCTTGAATCTTGAAGAGGGGAAAAACCAAATGGAAAAAAACAATCTCTTTACAAACAGTCATCGTCGGGCCATCATATTTGAAACAACAAAGCCAAGACGGTTTCAGTACCACAAAGCCACTGAAAAGGTGGTTGATTATTGGCCGAGTAACATGGAAATTCACAGGGCACAGGTCAAGAACAGACCAAGCAAGCGAGAACTTCCCTCACCCGAGAATGCGACGCATCCATACCACCCAGAGGCAATGTGAATGGGTGAACTCCTGGTGCACTGGTGGAATGATTGTATCGCTAAGCTGAGACCAGACTGCCTCAAAATACGATGCGATCCAGCAACAATCAATACAAAGAGAAAATTCCGAAGATATACGCGAAGAATTCTTGAGGAAAAGAAAGGAACATCGGAAACTCGAGTATATAAAGAGTAAAACCGAATCTTTCCAACTGCTAAGAGAAGACCTCCAACGTAATCTGTGAGGAAGCGCCTATAAGACAGTTATGGACAAACTTAAAATTGGCACGGCAGCTGCACCGATATGTCCGACCATGATGAAAATTATGGTCAGCGGGCTATTCCCAAGGAATACCAGTATGCGTCTTCCCCCCATAATAACAGAGAATAAGAAACCAATACAACCCGTCACAATTGTGGAAGCCCTGCAAGCAGCGGGCTACAGGAATGGACGGGATTCCAAACTTCGTCCTTAAGAAAGCCATTAAAACCCAACCAGAAGTGTTTGTAAACCTCTATACAAGATGCCTAACTGAAGGAAAATATTTTCTCTGCAATGAAAACGTCAGAGGCTGGTACTAATCCCGAAAGGCGACAAGCCCCCCAAGCAACCGTCGTCGTACAGACCACTGTGCATGCTAGACGCGGTAGGGAAAGTACTGGAAAAAAAACATCCGCAACAGACTTAAAAAGTACACCGAAAGAAGCAAGGGCTTTCTAACCAACAATACGGGTTCAGGAAGAAACGGAGCATCACCCATGCGATACAAGCAGTATGTCAAATTGTACGCGAAGGCATATCTGGGTCCAGATGGAAAAGGAAAAATAAAAAACAATACTGCGTTGTAGTAACGCTCGACGTAAAAAATGCGTTCAACTCAGCCAGCTGGAACTTCATTATGACAGCGCTGAGGAATAGTCAAATAGTAAACTTCTACTTTACCCAAATTATAACGGGACATGGAAGCTTTCGGGAATTTCTTTACAATTACGATATCGTACGATATCCCATTCAGTCGTCATTGTGAAGGCAAAGTCCAACACTCCAAAAAATGTCCTGCTGGAGTACAATCAATACGACGCAGTCAGTAATGTTCTCGAACAAGAGATAGGTAATGAAATAACCCCAAGGTGACTGATATCGTTCATGCTATCAACGAGGGAAGCATGGGACACCGTCAACAATGTAATTGCAAGCAACATGCAGGAACTGCGGCGAAAAAATCAAACACCGAGAAGTCAAGTGAAAGAAAACCCTAGATCAGAGGAAGGAGAGTACATGATGTTGATGAGGTTCAAGCAACGTAAAAATGCAGGAGCATGTAGCCTGGCATAACTCGTAGCACGGACTATCGACTATCTATAAAGGATTTTACTCCGCCAGTGCATAAAAAAAGATCCATTTCCATTTGAAGTACTAGGTATGAACGTAAGGCTAACTGCGTGCTGATTACAGTAAAAGCTGGTAGGCAGTGTTACGGCTTTGATTGCTTGTGTCTTTCTTTTCTGATGTACATATATAATTCCATTTCTTGTATGTTTGCAGTGGGGACATATTCACAATGTTCAAATTATCCGTTGACTAGCTAACTATCAAAACAAAATATTCATTTCTGGTTCTAAAAATCCTCTCTGAACGCATTCACTAACAATCCAATACCCGAACCAATTACAATTACGTTCATTTCTCCGGCTACTTGCTGTGTTTTGCACCCACATGCCAAATGTCAAAGTGACGCTTGTTCTGTGAGGAGAAATATCGCCTATTTCATACAACAAATTTGTAATTCCCAATTTCCCATTAAGTAGCACATTTTCACTCTGTTTTTATTAACTAAAACATTCTGCCTAGCGCGTTAAGAAAATACCCTGCAAATGGAAAAGTCACAGCAGTTGGAAGGCGCAGAAACCGCCGAGCGCAGTGAGGATGGTATGTAATACTTAACACAAAAATGCCTATTTTCTCCTTTCATTTCCCACATTTCTATTGTCTTAAAAAATAAATCTTACGTTATTTGTGCTCTAAGTAAAGTGTTTCGTGTTAAGCCATTCATCATACTTAAAAATAAAAATCCATCTCAAGACTTTTTAGGCTAAAACAACAAATAAATAACTTCTAAGGTATGCTGCAAACTGATTACTCATTAATTTCCTATTCCATTCATCATTTCTTCTTTTTAGCACCACACGCTGATGAGGAGAAAGCTGATGATGAGCCCAAGAACAAGGTTCCGAAGCTAGATGCCGGTGAACCGGGCCACAATGACGATGACGCTGACGACTATGACGACGACGAAAATGAGCTTGAGGTAGCAATGAATGAAAAATTTTCCGACCCAGTGCTCATGGAGAAGCTAAAAGCCAGCTGGACAAACAGTAAAGACTTTATTGAGGAGAAAAAAGAAATCCAACTCTTTGGCGAACCATTTCGAATCGGTTTGCTGCAAAATTTCTTAACAGACAAGAAGGTAACCGGTCTGCTCGTGAACGAAATGGAGGAGGACGTGAAGTGGTCCCACAAACAGATGGATCTGTACGAATTTGATCAGACTACGGATTTGTCAAACATTGAAACGATGTATCTGCAGAAGTTCCTGAACTTGTTGAAAACATCCGTGCAGCCTTGGCTGGAGAAGTTGTGCAACTTAAAGTTCACTAAAGTTTCCGCCTCCTGCTCGATGTACAACTGCGGCGACTACCTTCTTGTGCACGACGACCTGTTGAAAGACCGACAAATCGCCTTTATTTATTACCTGTCTCCGTGGGAGGAGGTCGACCAGTGGACTGATGACATGGGTGGTTGCCTAGAAATCTTCAAAACAGACGAGAACTATTATCCCAACTTTCCGGTAGTGCGAAAAATCAATCCGCGAAACAATCAGTTTGCATTTTTCAAAGTTGGGTCCAAGTCCTTTCATCAGGTGGGTGAGGTGACAACCAGCGAGTACCCGCGAATGACAATTAACGGATGGTTTCACGGAGAGCTGAACAACGAGACCGTGGAAGATTCTCTGCGTCCACTTCCCAATATGCTTTTCAATGGTCCACAAACGAATTCAATCGATCTGTCTAAGGTGCTCAATGAAACCTACCTAAAGGAGGACTGCAAGCAAAAGATTCAAAAGCACATTGAAGACAATTCAGAGATTTGCTTAGAGGAGTTCCTCCAACCAGAGGTATTCAACAAGGCCTGCGAGGAACTGAAGACTGGCACTAGTCTTGTATGGGCACTTAAAGGCCCCGCTAGTAGTCAACGCTTCGAGGTACTGGATTTGAAGAGCGCCACAGAAAATGTCACCCAACTGATAGACACATTTAAAAGTGCACAAATGTTCAAGTTCCTCCAGGAGTGCACAGATCTAGACTTAGCCGAACCGAATGCAAAGGAACCAAGTATTTGCCTGGAACTGCAACGTTGGACACCGGGTTGCTATACAGTGTTGGGTGAAAGTGATCATTGTGAGGAGAACACATTGGATTTGATTTTTTTCCTCAACACTTCAGACGATGTGGGTGTGATTACGTATCTGTCGCCGGAGGAGGAGAACGATTCGGATTATGACGAATCAGTGTTGCTGACAATAACTCCGAAAGATAACGCGCTGAATATTGTCTATCGCTGTGAGGGTACGACGAAGTTCACGAAATATGTCTCCAAACTAACGCCAATCGAGAAGGGTCCAGTATATATTTTATGTTGTAGTTATAAGGAGTAGCATAAGCTGTCATGGTTTATGTTTTTCTGGGAATAAATTATGAATGCTGTCAGTTGCTTAAGCAAGTGTAAATGTGTTTTATATAAAAACAGAGTGCAAGTAAAAGGTATCCGGGTACCTTCGGTTTTTCGTATGATATTGTAGAACCTTGTCCTAGATTGGAAAGAGTCTCTAGCAAGCACTGGAACTGTCCAGGTACGTGCGTTGGTTAAAAGATGAGACTGTTCTTTTCTGTTTTTAAACGCGAACCTTAGGCGTTTGGTACATTTTATCTTTTAAATGTGAAACTGAGCTCAAGTATTTCTTGCCTATTCTTCTACTTGAATTCTCCTATTAGGTTGGTCCTTTATCTTTCATGTATGCTCAATTATTCCAACTAGCTTCATATGCATTCTTCAACGTCTGCAACCCAGGCATCTTTGGAAATCTTTGGATACTTCAACGCCAAAATCGTAACGCGAAAGTCTTTGACGGTTTAATTGGAAAGTGTAGCCTTCAGGAAACGACAACAGTAATAAGGTGATAATGGCACTAGGTTCCAGATGGTCGAGCTGCCAACTAAATTGATCACAGGCTACTAGATGCGAGGCATGCATCAAGTATTTTAAATGTGCACACATTCAGAGCAGCAAATTTCGACTCTGACCATTTGCTGCTCGCAGTCAAATTCAGAATCCGACTGTCCAATGAGAAGAAGCTGCAAATGGCCAAAAAGAACAGACTCAATGTTGGTCGGCTTATCATGAGCCAACACACAGTGGACATAGTATCGCAACATCATCAAAGAGATCACCGAATCCACGTTGGTATACCAACCACTCCCAAAAAGATGCTTGTGGTATGAAAATGTTTGCTAATACTGGAATGGGTGACAGATGATTAACATTTTCACATCAGTGTTGCAGCGCAAAACAAGAGGTGCACAGGAAAAGTATTGAGCTAAAAGAAAGGAGAAGAAGAAAATCCTGCGTAGGAAAAAGAGGACAGTCTTCGAAATCGAAGAGTACCGTGGCAGGAACAACATTCGGCATTTCTATAAGATGATCGGAACGTAGACTCTTTCTCAAAAAGCTGATAAACAACAAGGCCGTCGGCTCTGATGTCTTACCAGCGAAAAAGACCCACGAGTTTCATACATATATGTATAATTATTAAAGGACCCATTCGTAAAGATGATTATATCACCAATTTACTTTTCGGGAAGTGTTCCATCCTCGATAAGAGTTTTGTGATACATTTTGGTAACACGCATTCTCTTTATTCCATCCATGGGCATATGTAACTCGTTTTTTTTACCAGATCCAGGATTTTCCTATGACCATAGATAGTATTGCGCCAGTGCAAGTTCGCATCCCGGTGCAGACGAAGTGCCGTCAATGCCTCCGCTTTCTTAATAACTAAGTCCAGATACCTAGGATCACTTCCACTGCACGTGTTGGTGTCGTTCGTATTGCAGCGACGATCTCCAAACATGCCAGACGTTGCACCCTATCTATCTGCTTCTTTACAGTTAGATAGGGGAGGATTTTTGACACCATACAACTGACGTCGGTTTAACTATCATCGTATACATCCAGTATGCTGACTTCGGCTAGGTTCCTCACCTTTGTCCACATACCCGTTTACACTGATGAAGCACCTTTTTCGTCTTTCTGATCTTCTCTTCCCAGTTAGTTCCGCATCTAGGAATACACCCAGATTCGCATATTTTCCGCATTAATGGAGAACCCTTGTTCCTGACACCACCGCTCCACCACTCAGTGCATTTCTCATGGTATCTGCTGTGATGTTCATAAATGTACCTCTTGCCATTATTTCTACATCATCGGCATATCCCACAGTGTGGATGCCAGTTTCTTCAAGTCTTCTCAGAGTAGGTGATAAAACTCCTCCTTGCGGCAACCTCTGCTAATCCTTCCTCTAAGTCTTGAAGTTCCCGTCTGAATATTTATCGCCCTATTTTTCAGCATATTGTCCATCCATCTCAAAACCAATGGGTTAACCCTGCGTTCTTCTAAGGCTACTATCAGACTTTCGGAGCATGTCTTATCGAAGGCACCTTCAATGTCCATTATTATGGTCATAGCGATGCCTCCGGTATTCATCTCTTCCGCAACGCGTACCACCTGCCAGCTCTGTATCCATGTTGTCTACTACTTAAAGGAAATGCTTTCAGCGCCGTGCTCTCCATATGGTCTTTCATAATTCTTTCCATTTTTTTCAACAAAAATAATGTTAGGCTCACCTGTCTGAAGGACTTCGCTTCGGTGTAGTCCTTTTTCCCGGTATTGGAAGAAACACCACATTTGTTTCTCTCCATGTTACCGGTATGTAGCCTATCACTAAGCATGCAACGTATATACCCTTAAGCCTTGGTACAATGAGATCTGCACCCCATTGCATTAAAGCTGGGAAAATACTATCCGGTCCTGAGGTCTTGTAAGGGGAAAATGTTTTTATCAGACTTTCGGAGCATGTCTTATCGAAGGCACCTTCAATGTCCATTATTATGGTCATTGCGATGCGTCCGGTATTCATCTCCTCTTCCGCAACGCGTACCACCTGGTGTAGCGCTGTTTCCGTAGACCTGCCAGCTCTGTATGCATGTTGTCTACTACTCAAAGGATACGCTTTCAGCACCGTGCTCTCCATATGGTCCACCACAATTCTTTCCATTGTTTTCAACAGAAATGATGTTAGGCTCACCTGTCTGAAGGACTTCGCTTCGGTGTAGTCCTTTTTTCCCGGTTTTGGAAGAAACACCACATTTGTTTCTCTCCATGTTACCGGTATGTAGCCGATCACTAAGCATGCAACGTATATACCCTTAAGTCTTGGTAAAATGAGATCTGCACCCCATTCCATTAAAGCTGGGAAAATACCATCCGGCCCTGAGGTCTTGTAAGGGGAAAAAGTTTTTATTGCCCCACTGATCGCTTCTGGAGTTACTATCCGTTCCGCTTCTGCCCTATCCATCCTGTTTGCTTCTTGAGTCCTCAGGGCTGATCTGACTTAAGGATTCTCGGAAAGTGTATATCCATGAGAATCCCATTTGTACGATCTAGTGTCTTAACAATATCGTCCATTCTATTTCGAAATAATTTTCTGAAGTCTTTTGACCTCAGCTGTGCTTCTCATATCGTGACCCCCTTTTACGTCGTTGCAGCGTTGCTTTTAGCTCTTTCTGCTTTGCCTTATACTCATCCCCTGATTCAGGATCATCCCTTCTCATGGCATGATTAAAGGCTTTCCCCACATCCTTCTTTAGAAGTTCCTACCAAGGCGTGGGGTCCTTTTCATCTACCAAAGTCGGTGTATACGCCTCTTAGTATGCATTTTCAATAGCTGATTGTAAATGCTTCAGCTGCGACCCAAGTAGTTTTCGGTATTTTGGGTACCCTCCCATTCAGTTTATCCCGTATTTTACTATGTCCATGTTACTGGGAACGTCATACGTCAGGACGTATTCCGATTGAACTGTACCGAACACCAAATGAGACGGCTCTGTGGGCCGACATCATTGTCTGATTCATTACCTTTCAATTTGATATTCTATCAAGCATTCTATTACTACACACAGTCACGTCAATAACTTCCCTTCGTGATGCATCCACAAAGGTCGGTTTTGTTCCTATGGTGGCAATAGTTAGCTCTTTTCAGACTACAAACTACTGTGTGCATTAGCATCGCGATAAAACTGCCTGCACCTGCTCTTAGTCGCACAGCGACAAGGTCATTCATCGACCTTAAATCCGCATATGATAACATTCATCATCTGGAGCTCTACAAAGCAATGGTTCAATTCGAATCCAGTGCAGTTTTAAAGGTATTCTTTTCAACTTTTTCAAACATGCATCTAATTTCGGCAAGGAGATGTGCTATCATGTGACTTCTTCAAACTCTTGGTTGAGGAGATAGTGCGAAGGGCGGCAGGTGCCAACACAGAAAGCACTATCTTCAACGAAACATACGACATTCACATCATCAGTCGCTCTCAGCGTGTCGTCATAGAGCAATACAGCAATACAGACAAAGGACCATCAGTCCACCGCCTACATAGGACAAAATGCCGCTGTTGATATGTATGTAGCTACAACTTCGAGGTATTTAAGGAGATTATCTACCTCAGAGTTAATATCAATTCCACGAATGACACCTTAGCGAAGATCCCACAAAGGCTCACCCTTAGAAACCGTTGCTACTTAGGGTTCGCAAAAAATATGGGGTCTAAACTCCTGGCAGTTCTGATACACGGAGTCGAGGCTAAACGATAAGCAGAACATCCGAGAACATAATTGACATGCAAATGCTTCTTAAACAAAATTAACCTTCGAGCACGGCATTAAAGAGTATCCCGCTTCCATTCGTGTAAAAAATAGCAAGCGCGGCACGTAAGGTTGTAAGAAGCTACGCTCTGGGTCCCGTACCTCGTAGTCTTCCTTATTAGGTTATCGAATTTTATTTTATTTGCCAATTTTATGATTTTCAAATTCAAAAATATTTATTTGCAGATAAATATCGTATGTATGCTTCAGTGGCCTTCATGGTAGTTGTTTTAGTTATTGGTGTGCCAATGTGGTGGAAGACAACTGAGGTTTACAGGTATACTAATCTCCATTTCATTACTGCTCATCTTAACCATCTCATTTTCATTTAC
Source organism: Xylota sylvarum (assembly GCA_905220385.1). Lineage (NCBI taxonomy): Eukaryota > Metazoa > Arthropoda > Insecta > Diptera > Syrphidae > Xylota > Xylota sylvarum. Next base: position 60,807,382 of record LR999958.1, on the reverse strand, counting down.
AGAGTAAGCTTACCCTACTCAGATATACACGATCTTGATGAAGCATCTCTTCAAATCAAAGTGACAGTTGGAATTTTCACTTTCAAACCGGAACGATCTGCCCTACTTATTAGAGAGCTAACAGATGCATTTAAAAATAATGGTAACCGTCCTCCTGCACAATAAAGCTTGACGCAAAAATAACATACAATTCGTATTGTTCTAGATTTGTGGAATATTAAATTTGAACAGATTCCACATGTTGAGGGTGAAGACAAAGCAAAAACCCCAGCTGCCTTAGAAGCTGCAGTACTGAAACGGTATCCTGTCAAATTGGGAGATTTCATCTTCCTGGAGTGGCCGAAATTACAAGAGGACGTTCTCTTAACGACAGACCGTTCTGCGCTTATTAAATCGGATACGAGTAAGTTACAATATATTCTGTTCGTGGCATTGAAAACTTAATTTATATACTTTGCGTAGGTTCATCGAAAATCCAAAATGTTCTCAATGTCTACGTACTACAAACGCATCGCATCAAAGCCATTCTCGTGGAAGATGAAGATGACCGCCGTACGGTAATAAAAAGCCCACCGCCGCAGTTGCAGTATGATGTTATCGTGTCCGTTCTTAATCCAAGACCAGACGCCATGGATATCAAATGGAATGTGCAACTGGCCACCAAGAGTAAGTCGTAATTGAAATAATAATCAAAGTTAAAGAATGTATCGAGCCTAATTAACTTATAGCTTACATTGAGCCTTTCCTTAATGAGGTAAGTGGAATTTCCAATTTCACTCTGAAAACCCAATGGAAGTATCAACTTCCATTCGATGGTAATTTGAGGCAAATTCGTGATAATGGTAAACTTGGTCGTCACTACGCTTTGTCCGAGACATCGATGCCGCATATCATTACGTCTATAGAGAAACATTTGGGTGCAGGTATTACCGATAACTCTGTCATCAACATGGTAGTGTATGTGCCTCCATGCGACATTGCTCCTGTACATATCTATAAAGAAACTAATGAGATAGCTACACGAAACAATGTGGACTCATTCATTTCACCGAAATGGGGTGGTGTTATCATTCACAATCCACCCGAGGAGGTGTGTGCCGCCTACAATGAGAATTTCGAAAAAGTTAGTTTCTATATAAATACAAACGATGTGATGCAGATTATGCTGTATCAGTTGCATAAGCTATTGGATATACATGTTGAGGTGAGTACTTGGGTAAGAACCAAGCAAGCCTATGACATGCATTTGTTTTTTGCCTTACAGGTCAGACTGGCAGGAGTAAAAGCAGTCGATGTTGATCAAATCAGTCCACGGACTTGGGAATACGATGCGTTTATACGAAGAAGTGTTGTTAATCATATCATAACCTCTTCTCATACACTCCAGAGTTTAATTCAGTTACTCGGTGGGTAATCAAGTTTGTATATTTTTTTGTTTAAACTTATCTAAAACGAAATTTTCAGACGAAATAAGTTACATTGTTATAAATGATGATGTCGGTCTTGCTATCAATGAAGCGTGTGAAAATATTTTATTGGCCAAACAGTATCTACGAACTGGTGATGTGGTAAAAGCGTCCGCTCATGCAAAGAAAGCATACCAGTCATCAGAGAAGGCATTCTTTGATTCAAGTCTACTGGCACAGTTGTATTTCCCCGATGAACAAAAGTGAGTTGTTTTAGTTTTCCCATCTTAACTTGATTGAAAAGAGTGTTTCTTTCTTTTCTTAGGTATGCTATCTACATTCCACTATTTCTACCGATCATGGTGCCTGTGATAAGTTCGCTGTCAATGATAAAGAAATATTACCAAACAACTAAGACTGTTTCTAAATTAAAAACTAATTAATGCAGTTGATGTTATGTTTTAGTTTTCCATTTTGTGAATGCAAATATTTTTGTTTTGTGAGTGCACTCTAGTTTAAATTGAATTTTTAAAATAAATTTCTTTTGAAATACACGTATAGAGATATGGTTTCATTTTTAACAAGAATCATATTTATGTAGCTATTTACCACGGAGACCCTAAGACTCTTAACTGGGTTCGTGTGGTTGAATTGCCGGTCTGTTATTGTAAGGCAAGAGCCAAGTCGACTGGACGGTTCCACTTTTTTGGAGGCAAGCTAGTTGGGCTGATGATTTGCTACTGCATTAGCTACCGCAGTGTGGTGAATTCCGATTAGTGACTATCCACTACCAAGGGAACGATTCTCATGACATCCAGATTGATAAGGAAGAGCCTCTATATGGAGCAGTCTACTTTGGGACAGTGCCGGATATGCAGAGTAGGTTAAAGATTGTTTGTAGCTCCTCTTCGGAGCAGTAGATCCTGGAGTAGCCATTTGAAAGGAATGTTGATCTGTCCGAAAGTGTGCAGTGAGAACACCGATTACGTACCTGAACTGTAATCGTTCTAGCATTACGAACCTGGAACTACGTTTTTGATCTAGCTTAGGCCAGATCTGTCAGCCATTTTCCCATCTGTGGCTGATTTTGCTAATAGCGTTTCTTGCCACTTGTTAGTGGCACATCCACGTGTCGCCATTTCGACAAACCCCTACCAAAATATCCGTAAGAGAGAAATTTCATATTAAAGCTGCCTTTTAAGTTAAGTCGTTGTATTCAGGAGTTCCTAAATTGCGTCAACCAAAAAAGTACAGAAGCATAAGTCCCTCAGCCGTCTACAATACAGGGTCTAGCTTGTATGTACATATGTAGGTGTAAGGCACACTACTCTGATTATCCATGAAGATAGAGGATGTTCGGTGCTTTAAATACATAACACAATTGAAGATAAGAAAAGATTAGGACAAACAGATGCTCTATAAATACGATGTCTATAATATATTTCTAGAAAGAACTTGCACGTCAACCTCAAAACCTTAGTTCTTCAGCATAGAGGTACCTAATCGAATCTATATCCTATACATATGTACATGGCGAAGAACCACATCCTCCATGAAGTGTCTGCTATGTACATAATACGGCGGATCTAAAGAAGAAAACTTGAAACTTTTTGAACAACACTGTCCAGGCGATTCAATTTAAATTAGCCTTCCTTGCTTATGAAACCCCATGGATTATACAAATTTAAACAAATATTTTGAAGAATGCATACCTTCAAACTCACGTAAGATCATTACTATGAATGATGAGAAGATTCTCCTTACATCATCCTTTTCAGCAGAAGCAGTGGTTAGCGCTCAAAACAATGAAACAAATCAGCTTCATGGGGACGTAATCAAGCTATCTGGCGCTGGACCCAAAGGCCTGAAAAAGGTATTGAGAGATGGGGTCAGTTTGGAACACTAAAACGCGAGAGCATTTCAAAACGTGCTATAAGGTATAGCACAACATCAGCAGGAAACGCCGCGAAGAGATGCACTGAAAATCGCAGATCTCAGTGACATTCGGTTCAACCTGGAAAAGCATGGGACACATTCCCATAACTATCGAGACTTTGGTGTTGGGTCCAAAGACGTCAGCTCCAGTTTCCATCTTTAATCTATCTGTGAACCAGACTAGACTTTCAGGATCCAGTACTGGTCACTTGCTTTATACTTGTATTCTAGATGCAGATTAATAGCACATCTTGTGACAGTCTTGCTAATGAGGAGAAGAAAGCCAGGGCAGGTACGCATGGCACCCTTAATACCGAGACAGGCAATTCTCTGGAGCTTTTGAAGCTTACCTGCCGTTGTCCGTTCAAGAACCTTCGGCCACCAAACGATGGCCGCGTACGTAATAATGCACCTCATCAACATTGTATACATCAAATGTTTTATTTGGATTTAGACTTTAAGTTCTGCCGTAAAGGCGTCTACTGGGCCACATGGAGCGCTAAGCGGTTTATCAAAAATTTCGCTGAGATATTTAACCTCACTGGAATAAACTAAAGTGGTGCCTTTGATGGTGATCGATCCTAGATTGACCAGTCTTTCCTAATGAATTCTGGAATTGGAAGAAAGTTAATATACATAGGTATGTGCTGATTAAGCAGGCCGTTGTTGACACTGGGTCCCCGCACTTAAAAATTAGCTTACTTGCTTTATTCTATAGACCTTTAACCTTTAATCTGAAAGCAGATTCAATGCTAAACGGCAGTGACGTATAGTGAATGATATATTAGGTAAAGGTTCTAACGAAAGCAGTCTTAAAGCCCTAAAACTAACTGATAATTACACTACCTCAGATGAGCACGAGATGAGTAACAGTCTAAACTTATTCTTTAAAAATATAGCCGACAAGACTCAACTACCTCTAACAGACTTCGCAGAAGAATCTTTTATTAATTCTCAAATCGTATCCTCATTTTTCTTTGGTGTAGTTGATGAAGATGAGGTAGTAGGTGTGATTTCTCACCTACAACCAAAGCTTTCATGTGGATTTGATGGTATAAGCAGCTTAGTTGTCAAAAGGATTAGTAGCCTAATAATTCGTTCACTAACATACTTAATCAATAGAAGTTTTGATACAGGTATTTTTCCTGAGTGTCTCAAAACTTCTATCATTGTACCTGTGTATAAAAAAGGTGATAGATGCGATCCCAATAACTACAGACCAATATCGTTGCTTTCAGTTAAAGATTAAGATTTTTGAGATAATTATTTCTAATAGATTGTTTAAATTTATTGAGAAATACAAGCTTCTTAGTGATTTTCAATTTGGTTTCCGGAAAGGGAAGTCTACTGAAGATGCCATAATGTCCTTCTTGACCAATATTCACGAGGCAATAGATAATAATAAAAAGTCGGGTGGTATGTTTCTGGATTTAACTAAAGCATTTGACCTTGTTAATCATAAAATCCTACTAAAAGTACTACAGAGCTTTGGTTTCAGAAATAATATCCTCAGTTGGTTTTCGTCCTACCTAAGCAACAGAAAGCAACACGTTCGCATAAATTCAACCATGAGTGAGCCCTTGCTCTGCACAGGAGCAGGTGTCCCGCAGGGAACAGTACTTGGTCCTGTGCTCTTTATAATATATACAAATTCCATCTTTAAGTTGCCTTTAAATGGTAAAATAGTTGCTTTTGCGGATGACTTGGCTCTTTCTTATGATGCTCCCAGCGTGACTTAATTCAACAGATGAATATGGACTTAACCTTGCTAAATGACTGGTTTAGGTATCATCAAATGATCCTTTGCAGTAAGTCAAAAGTAATTTCTTTTTCCCTGTCTAATGGTGTCGGTTTCCATGAGCATGATTGTAACCACTTGATCTGTGGTAAAAATTGCATATCTCTACAATCTGTTACTGAATTCAAATACTATACCTAGGTATCTCTAGATAGCAAATTAAATTGGAAACCACACACATCTATTGTTAAAAGAGCTTTATACATTGGCTTAAATAAGATTTATCATCTTCGAAAACTTGTTCTGGTTAATCTGCTTATAACAATATATTATGCCCTAGTCAATTCCCGTTTGGAGTATGATATTTCTTGTTGGGGTAATGCATTTATAAGTAACCTAAAGCCTCTCATAACAGCCCAGAAGTAGGCAATAAGGACAATATTGTTTAAACCAAGATGGGAACCATCACTTCCCTTATTTCAATCTGTCAATATTTTGCCGCTACAATACCTTTATGTATTCAAATTGTTGAGGTTGTTCTACCTTCGAGGTGGTTACTTCCACGTAAGTCGAAATGAAGTGTACTCACTACGTTCTTCGACTAACGTTGTAGTTCCAAGAGTTAGAACAGAACACTGCAGAAGATTTGCCACCAACATAGCTCCCTCAATTTACAACAGATTGCTGGCCAATATACGCAACCAAGTAGGATTTAAATCTAGATTCCTTAATCTTCTGAGGAATTGGTTACTCTCCAGATCTGATGTACTGACTTTAATGCATGTTATTATATAATGTTAATTCATTACTTGTCACTTGAGACATCTTTTCATATCTTTCATTCATCTTCCTACATAACGCGTTTCTTCTTTTTGTGCGGCTCCATGGTATCACTGTATATACTTGCCACTGGTTCCTCTAACCACAAAGTGTATGTTAACCATTTCAATACGATTTAAAAAAAAAAACAGCACTCATGATTAAACAGATCTAGCTATTAAATAATCAATTTATCCATAAGGAGATAGTTGTCTAAATTCCTAAATAATTAATATTTGTAAATTAACTTTTCTGGAAGCCTCAATGAGTCACTTGTAAAAAATTAACATTGTATTATGAAATGGAAAAAATAAATCTAAATCTAAATCTAGATAATCCAATGTTCTTGGATAAGACCAAGGGTTATGTTGTCTTCGGCGAACCGCTTGCTAAGGGTAGTGGCCGCACTCTTAGCGCGATGCAGGTTCGCCTGTAGCGCCCTGATGGTGCTCATTAATTCTCTTTGGAGGATCTAATTTGAGTTTTTTTTTAGGGCCGTTTCCCCTACGGCAGGCAGTCGGATTAGAACGACCCAATGGACCGGTTATATTACCGGACATACGAGGCCTTTACCGCCTTTACGGTAGTGATCCACGAATATAGCTAACGTCTTTAAGTTCTGTTACCATAACCGCTGGGACCAGCATGTCCAGTGACACTGCTGATCGAAGGAACTGGTTGTGGAACCTACTTCACAGACATAGTTTCGGCACCGCTGTGATCAACATGCCCAATGGCGCTGGTGGTGGTCGTGTAGCCAGTTTAGCGAGGATTGATCTGGAACCGCTGGGACTAACATGCCCAGTGGTACTGTTAGTCGAAGAAGAGGGTTGTAGATCCTGCAAGACATATTCCCGACTACAGGTTGAGGTCCGACGTCCTCTTTATCACAGGGAAGTTACGCCCACAGAAGGCTGTCTGAACGATGGACTACCGGTTGATGACTGGAATAAACTCTGCAAAGTCCTACGAGCTACCCTCATGGAGCTCACCCTAGCCGATAATCTCAGTCTGCTTGTATTTTAATAAAAAAAATCGAAGGTAACATCAGCTATTTTACAGCTTCGACATCTTGAGCCTGAAACAACAAAAAAGGTGAAGCCCCTAATTTCAGGGGAAAAAATAACAGACCACCAGTGGCTACCCGGGAACCCAGGACTAGCGCTGAGACGGCAAAGGACAAAGTCAGACTCAAATCTAATCCCATATCACCTGAAACCAAGATTGCCGTAACCAAAATAGAGGCTAGATGCGGCCTCTATTACTATTTGGAAGAGCTAGTAACTGGAAGAGGATCTCACTTTACCAAGTTCTTTTATTTACAATATCATTGCAAATTGGTACGTGCTTTAGGAGATCTACGTGTCGGCTTGTAACAAGATAAGATGTAAACTGGAGGACTAATATAAATTTTAGAAATCCTAGGCACACAAACTGGGAAGCCTTCCATTTTCTCGTCGATGCAGATTAGAATTCAAGAAGAAACCTAGCAGAAATGATCTCTGGTGTATCAAACGTGTCGAGATTAGACCGAATGACGGCGAATGGTGCCATCTATGTACATACATGGAAACAAGAGACAAGAAACTTTGAAAATCTAAATGAATATGACTTAGAGGACCGAAAGTCACTCCAATTACTTCGATTCCTTAAAGAAACAAAACGGCCAATAAACTGACAATTCTGAGACTACTGCAAAGCAAGGAGACATTCCTTATGCTTGCTCTGTATTCTGTTAGCAGAATATAAAGCTATGCAGATGATGTAGTGATCAACGGAAATGATGCAAGATGTCATCAACCTAAAGTGAAATGGGTGCAGGACCAACGATCTGGCTATTACGAAATATAACGATCATTAATGCTTACATTGTATCCCGGACAAGATCGCGTTTTACACATATTCACATCATTACACAAAGCTACTAGTGAACTTACTTTTAGACTTAACCATACTTTATGTATTAACGACGAACATATAATGATGACCGTTTGAACTTTTAAGAAACCTTCTACCAACTGAATCAAGCTTTGAACTGATTACATATTCTAGTTATGCGCATATCGAATGTTAGAAACAGGATCCAATTTCACAAATGTCATTGAAACCACATCCTGCTCCTCAGTGGGTAAAGGTGAGCAAGTTTTTCTCCAGTTACCTCCACCTACCCATTGAAAAGCAATGTCCCCCTCCAGGCTATATTTAGTTAGCCACCGAAGATTCAATTCATCCCATGTGTACGAGTAGTAAATGCCATCCACCGGATCCAATGCGAAGCACTACAACGCATAACACTGACTATTCGCGGATGAAAATCAGGTTTTTGAATAAATTCTTCGCAGATTATCGTTGGAAGACTCATGATTAATATGCGATTGCGAAATCCCATTATTATTGGAGCCCGCGAGCCCCGCAAATATGGTGTGTACATGTTGATGCGATAAAAATTTGTAATTAGCATCGGAAAGCAAATTAACTTGCATTCGAGCTTGGCTTGGCTTTGGTTTGGTGTGTGTGCGCATGCCGCCACTTTCAGGTGCAGCATCTGTAGATACGACTAGAAATTACCTTCTCACGTTTGTCAGTCATATTTAGACAGAAGAGTGGCTTTTAAGAAAATATTTTCACTTTGTCAGAGGACTGAAGACTTCAAGTTGTGATATAATGCGATTGAATAAGCTGGGAATCTGTTTGCATTGTAAGATGTAATAAATTTAAATCCAACACTTGGCAGATAATTTATAAAAAAAAAAAGTGGAATGCACCAAGGAGTGCTTATAAGAGAATGGATCTTTAGAGATGTGCTTAAGAAAGGAAAAGGTAGTCTGTTCAAATTTCCAAGAATACAAGGTATTACCTAGTTTAAACAGCTGTAAAGTGCATTCAGTCTTGGATAATACGGAGACGCAAGTGTGTGAATGCGAGGACGCCTTCTCCAAGGACTTCCTCAGCGACTGCGTTCACAAGAACCGTAGCACATGGGACGGCTTGGGACTCAAGCTGATCCAGATTCCGCATTTGACTCCCAAATATGGCCATCGGCAGCGATAAGTTTATCAACTGTCTAAAGGTCCACAACCCTACGGTCCACATGGATGACTGGAAAGTCATCAAGAGCGAGGACCTGCAAAATAATAACCTTTCATTTCTTCTTTTAATAAACAAAGACAGTGCAGACTCTATAGAGAAGATCGACTGCAAACACCGCTTGTCGATTCCGAGCCTCAGGCCAAAGTGACGACTTAGACGAAGTTGACAACGCCAGCAAATTGTTGAAATATATGAGAATTGAAACCACCTAATCTACTATCGAAACCACTCCAATAACCGAACCTACTAATGTTGAAACTCATACAGATTAATCTGCATCACTCGATATGTGCTACAGATAATCTGATGGTTTTTCTAAAAGAGGAAAACATTGACATGTATATCAGGCCAAGAAGCAAGAAAGAAATAACAAGAAAAACTTCTTTCCTTGGTGGAATGAAGAACTCTCTAATCTTCAGAAGTTGACCAAAGAAACCTTCAATATCTACTTTAAGTGTAAATACTGGCAAAAGACTGCCTTAAAATATACAAACAATCTTTCAGAACGGCCCAGAAACATTCCTGGATAGATTACTGCCAATCTATTGAAAATCCCTAAAGGACTTTGCAAGACTCAGTAAAATACTATCTAAGGAACACTCCAACCCATCTCTTCTGAGAAAGCTGAATGGAGAATGGACGGAGGCAACAGCAGAATCCCTAGAGCTCTTAACAAACACCCACTTTCCCGGTTGTAAAGATAGTAGAACAGGCCTGACGTCTGGGAAAGTATAACATCCATTATTACCGAGAAAAAAATTTCCTAGGCCATAAACAGCTTCGGTCCTTACAAATCGCCGGGCCTAGAAAGCATCTTACCCATTATGCTTCAAAAATTGCAAAATTTAGCTATTCCACTATACTAAACAATCATGTAACACATTCATGGAGACGAGTAAGAGTGATCTTTATTCCAAAGGTGGGTAGGCATGGCCATGAATTTGCGAAAGATTTTAGGTCAATTAGTCTCCTTTGTACTGAAGACTCTCGAACGTATCCTAGATTACCACTTGCGAATAGCAATAGAAGAAACGACTCTTCATGAAGTAGTGCGGGCTATAGAAAAATCGATAAAATATAAAGAATACACCTTAGCCTCCTTCCTAGACATAAAAGGAGCCTTCAATAATGTACACACTAAAGCAAACGGCATTTAGTGCTAATTGGGTTCTTTCAAACAGTACCGCCACTGCTACCTACCTACCTAGCCTTCAACACATTATCCACTGTCTATCTTTTCACTCACTACATCTTACCGCCAAGAGACTACCAGAGTACCTGCAGAAGATAACGACGGACTATTTTAGAAATAGGATACTGCTTTACGACACCGACGATGGCACGAGGTAGCGTTCCTCAAAGGTCCGTACTAGGTTCGTAAAGAATACTACTGTGGAATCTAATGTACGATGACGTTCTCAGTTGTAGTCATTAAATTGCTTAAGTAGTTGGAGCATGACTGCAATGAAGCTATCTGAATAGTCTAGGACTGGCTCGTACGCATGGTTCAACAACTTGCAGAAGAAAAGATAGAAGTAGTGCTCATCAGCTGCAGGCGAATCATGGAGGCTATAACAGTAACCGTGGGCGATCACGGTATTGTTTCCAAACCACAGTTGAAGTACCTTGGCATTACTTTAGTAAAGGCAACGGCTGCCCTGGCAAGGATCATGCCAAATATCGGCGAACCAAAGAACGGAAAGAAATTGCTCTTAGCAAGAGTTGCATTACGGCTCCCAAATATGGGCTGAAGACAGCTTACATAATCAACTCGTTCAGAGTATGCAGCACCTTCCGAACAACCTCTTACGACGCGCCATGTATAGTGACTGGCATGGTACCAATAGACCTTCTTGCCAAAGAAGTACAAAGGAATACCGTCCCAGCAGGACAACAGCTTCAGCAACGATTCGAAGTGAAATTTAGGTACCACTAAGGACAATTCTGAAAGAATGGCAGGAGGGTTAGTCTTACTCTGATAAACGCTGCTTGTCGCGGAGATTGATCCCCAACATAAACGTTTGGATTAATATATAGGAAGTATGGAGGGCTGAATTTCTACCTGACCCAGATGCTCACTGGCCATATATGCCTCAGAGTCTACCTGCATAGGTTTAGACACGACGGTAACCCATATTGCCCAACGTGCATGGAAGCAGTGGAAGATGCGGAACACATTATGTTCCATTGTCCACCACATTATGAAGAATGGCACCTGCTGGTGAATAAACTGGGTGAGAACATAACCCCAGACAACAACACCAGACAGATGTTGATAAGGCAAGGGGCTTGGAAAGCAGTTAGCGACACTGTGACAAATATTGTGAAGAAGCAACGAAGACAGGAGCGACAATGAAACGCAGCGCAGCAGGTTTCTACTCCTTACGAAAGATGTTCCCCTAAGAAGTACTTTAGCAGTACCTGAGCAACCCAATGATGTCTCTGAGTCTTCTAACTAATACAGTACGTAGTTTGAGAGTGGCTAATATAAGGTAAGGTAAGTCTTGGAGACTCTTTTGGAATTAAATCGAAGAAGTTTTTGAGACATCGAGGTTCACAAAGGTTCTACTTTCCTTTTCCAAGTTTTCTAGTCATCTGTTGAGAATGGATGGCTCCTGTTTCACTTCCAGTATCGGAATGCCTTAAGCTGTTAATGATTTTTCACTTCCAAAGCTGTCGCAATGACATGGTGCATCCTACAGAAATGCCTGTAACATCTGTGCCATGCATCTCTATGAACTCTATTACTAAGAGCAAAATTCTTTAGGCAATACGCAGCCTCAAGCCACTTAAATCGGCAGGGCCAAATATCTGATGAAATCCAGGACACTATAGATCTTGTCCTTCCCTGGTTGGTAGTAATCTTCCGGACTAAATTTGGTCCGTAATTCAAAATATTGTGGTTTTTATACTGAAGGAAGGTAAAAGGTCGCACGTTAATCCCAAAGATCTCAGACTTATAAGTCTATCATCATTTCTTGTGAAAATTTTGCAGAAAATGATAGAATGTCATATTCGCTGCTGTATTAACTCTTACGTTGACATTGCTATAGCTGTTCCGGGTAAGCACCTCAATACACTCTGCGACCTTCTGTAAAATACTCTCTCTAAGGTGTCTCAATGGACTAAAGGATGCGGACTCAGTGTCAATCCTTAAAAAACCCTCCAAAGTTATGTGACAAAAGGTTGACACTTGCTCATAACGATAAGAAACTTAGCTGGAAACCCAATATCCTAGAGCGTACTGCAGCCCTGTATCTACCCTGCTGTAAGAAAGCATTAGAACATAAATGGCAACAGATAAATGTATCTGTGACCTTATTTATATATATTAGCCGAGTACAAAGGTCGGATTGCTTATGCATAATTAAAACCACCTTAAGCACCGGCTCTAGATATTTTGTGTCACTTGCCACCTTTAGATATTTATAGTATAGAAGCGGCAGCTTGTAGATGTTCGAGTCCATCGAATTTCTTAAGTTTTCGTTGAAAGGATACTTCCTCTTAGCACGTCGCTTTGGATCTCGCTTTGGCAAATTATATGTCCTGTAAGCCCCTGCTGCGCTAGTCTTTGTACTTTCGTGATAGCCTTTAAGTTGGTGCCGTTGCTGGCGGCTTGCCATAGACATAGATAAGTGTAGGCCTTACAATAGCCTTAAACATCCACAGAATAATTTTGGGACTCGGCCCTCACGTTTGTCCGAAAATTCTACATTTTTGTTTTTTCGAGCACTAGTCAAAGGTATTTGGCGCTGTCAGAGATTCTGAGAGGGAATTCCTCCAACAGAGGGAGTTTTAAATTGCGTTATTTTCCTCTTGTTTGTGAACAGTACCAATTCTTTTTTGGAGATATACTGCGAATCCACATATCCTTGTCCAGGTGTCCAAGATCTTTAGCGTACCTTCAAATTGCTCAGTAAGAGTTGGACAAAATTTGCTGTTGCTAGCAGTACCACATCATCCACGTAGGCAGCAAATTTGGTTCCGCTGTTTCTAAGTTTTAGGTTTATTTCACTGTGAACCCATAGTAAAGGGGAGACAACTCCACCTTGAGGTATGCCTCTGGAGGCATGTATTTCTTACTGGGTTCCTCCTAGTTCAGTCTTAATATACCTTTGCTCTAGCATACTCACTATCCAAGTTTTAGGTATATATTAGGATATGGTCTTCTTCTAGGAAACCTAGTCACCGAAGCACAGGGAATAGTAGATGTGTTTAAGCAGCATTTCCAGCAGCTACAGGTAGAAAGAGTGATAGGGCAAGAAGAGAACCAGCATCCAGTCAATGTCCAAGAGTCCATCCCCACTCCTGGTTTTGAAGAGGTCGGCACAGCTATCAAAAAGCTGAAGAACAACAAGGCAGCCGGCTCCGATGGTCTACCAGCAGATCTTTTCAAACGTGGTGGTGATGTTTTGGTAGGGTGCATGCACCCAATCATCAACCAAGTGCGGGTGGATGAAGCTATCTCCGATAACTGGACTATCAGCTCTATATGCCCCATCTTCAAGAAAGGCGATCCTATGACTTGTAAGAACTACCGAGGCATATCCCTGTTGAATGTCGCATATAAGATTCTATCCAACGTACGAGTACTGTTGTGAACGTCTGAAGCCTTTCTGCAGCACACTAATCGGCACGGAAAAGACCAACGAATTTCGAGATTCACCATCTCTTTATCTTTATGTCTTCTTCAATCTTGTACAAGTCTGTCCAGCTGCTGGGATTCGCAGAGTACATCGATATCATCGGTCGTTCCCAGCGCGCCGTGTTAGAGGCTTTTACGACAATTGCAGAACATTCGAAACGAGTTGGCCTTGAAGTGAATGAGGACAAAACCAAGTACGTGTTGCCAACAAATAAAGAAGCATCTGTCCAGTTCTATCCACTATTCAGTTGATTAGGATATGATCTACGTTGAGATTTGTCAGGGTCCCACACACCGTATCTGTTCTGACATTATTAAAGGCTCCTTCAGTGTCCAGGAAGAGGGCTAGTATATATTCTTCGTCTTTCAGCGTTTTCTCAATTGAGCCAAAGATATAATGCAGCGCTGTCTCCACACTTTTAACCTTCGTGTAAGCATATTGTACTGGAGATAGGTCCCCAGGACAAAGCAGAAAAGGTGAAAGAGGTGAGAAAAATACCATCCAACCTTGTGATTTAAAGGTAGAGAACGATCTTACCACTGAATTCTCTCCCACGAATTGGATAACGTCAATATCAATAGCCTCCAGCGGTTGAGGATTTCAGATCCATGGACCTTTGCTGGTCTAAATGTGACTGCGTACTTGGTCTGCAACTACAACCTATAATTACTGTATTATCTGTATGACAGTCAGTGGATATTGCTATTCCATTGCTCAAGCGCATCTTCACGGGATGCCTTAAGCTAGGACATGTTCCTAAAGCATGGCGGGTTGTGTGTGTTGTATTTATTCCCAAAGCGGGAAAAGCGAGCCACACAAATGCTAAAGACTTGAGACCTATCAGTCTGGAAACGTGATTGGTGATAACTATCTACCCGAATCACAACATGCATACATCTGCGGTAGGTCGGTAGATACAGCCCTCCACAGGATCGTATCAAGCATAGAAAGATCCCTCCACTTCAAGGAATTCACTCTTGGGGCGTTCCTAGACATTGAAGGGGCGTTCAACAACGTAAGCACCGATGCGATCCTGGGCAGCTTACACAGAGCTCGGCTGAGCATCGGTTTCTCCAATTGCATTGCTCAGATGCTTCAATCGAGAGTAATATCTTCATCGCAAGGAGATGTAACTATCAGGAGAAGCGTCTGCAGAGGAACCCTCAAGGAGGAGTCTTATCCTCTCTAATATGGCTCCTTGTAGTGGATGATATCTTGCTAATATGGAAAACGGCTTCAACCTGACGGCCTATGCCGACGACGTGGTTATCCTGGTCTCGGGAAAATTCTCTTCAGTGGAGAATTGGGTTAGCAGCAAAGAGCTAGGAGTGAACCCTTCAAAGACGGAGGTAGTTCTCTTCACTAGGAACAGATCAATTCCTGCCTTCAGACCCCCAAGTATCAGTGGTACTGAACTAAGTATCTCAGGTTCAGTCCGATACCTGGGTGTAATTCTAGATTCAAAACTAAATTGGAAGGATAACACTGCTGAACGCGTCAGGAAAGCAAGCGTAGCTTTCAACTCTTGCAAAAAGGCATTCAGTAACACGTGGGGTTTTAAGCCAGCTGTGGTGGCTATGGTTCATGGACGGTACTGGAGAAGCAATACCTGCTTTCTAACCTCACCAAAATCCAGAGGTCATCGTGCATCGGAGTCAAAGGATCAATGAAGACAACACCAACAGCGGCAATGGAAACCATGCTTAGTTTCATTCCGCTTTATATATAATGTGGCAGTCTGGCGGCTAAAACCGCTGTAAGGCTGGTCATCGAACCTGTACGGCCATGCCTCAATTTTGTTCCGATGGGGAACTACCAGCTGTTTGTCAGAAACTGATCACATGACCCCCACGCTAGCATTTGAAAGGAGATTCGCTATAAGAATTCCTGACAGAATGTACTGAAAGCGCCGAAGAACCATGAAGAAGAAGGAGCTGGCGTTCTATACCGACGGTTCTAAGATGGACGTTGGCACGGGAATCGGAGTTTATAACAACTCCTTTAGAATAAACGATGATTGCAGCGTCTTTCAGGCCGAGGTCACAGCCATCATACAGGCTGCTAAGATTATAAGCGCGAGCAATATCGTTGGCAGAACGATTACTGTGTATATAGACAGCCAGGCAGCCGTTAAGGCTCTGGACTCTGCTATAATCAGATCAAGGCTTGTGAAGATCTGCAAATCGCTCTAGAGCTAATGCGGTGACCATCTGTTGGGTGCCAGGGCATATGAATATCGTAGGAAACGAAAGGGCTGACGAACGAAAGGGTTGGCGCTGCACTTATCGTGGGCCCTCCCTTTTGTAGTAACCCCAAGCAGTTCCTTACGGAAGAAAATAGAGGATGAAGCCATCGGTCGAGCAAATAGTCGCAGGGTTCATCTGGAAATATGCGCCACAGCCAGGGCTCTATGGCCGGGCATCAGCAAGAAGAGATCAACTTCTCTGGTGAAACTGAGTCGTTATAAAGCACGGGTCGTTTCAGGGATAATTACTGGTCATTGTGCCATTGGTGTCCACGCGGAGCGACTCGGTGTACTGCATAATGACTTCTGTAGAAGTTGCAGGGACGAAGAAGAAATTGAGTCAGTTCATCGCCTGCTGTGCGACTATCCTGCCCTATCCGTCAGAAGAATGAGGACTCTTGGCAGTTACTTCTTCTCGGATTTGGAGGACTTGGGTAACGTAGAGGTGACGGACCTCCTGAGATTCATATCATTATCTGGGTGGTTCCAATAGCGGATTTTATAGATTTTCAGGGTTAAATGATTGGGCACAATGGACCCAAACTGTGGTCTAAGTGAGCAGTGACAATGTCACAAGGCACCCATTTACCTACTATCTGTATGACACTATATTATCGGGACTCTAGACTGGAAGAACCTTTTCACCATGGGTCATCAAATCCAATTCTTCCATCCATTTATCAATCTATCTTCCCAAAAATCAAATTTATACCAATTAAGCTCACATTTCACAATTGGTGGTATCTGGGTTTGTCAATATAGTCTTCGACATCTAGAACGCGGTTTGTGTCCAGAAGCGTGCGTTCATTAAAGAATGTTGTGGTGCCTCAGAAACAGACTATTTACGGATCGGAATCCCCTTCAGTACTTAAGTAAATAACGATTTTAATTCACTATTATCGTGCTAAACATTCAAAGAGTTTTCAGCTCAGCTATGTATATAGTTGAAGGTTTCCATTTTGGAACTACGAATAGCTGAGCCCTTTAGTGTGGGTTCTTTCAATTAAACTCGTTTCATTCCCCCTATGCAACACCCATTAAGTGCTTTTAGCATAATTTACCTTCTTTTCGACAACACCCTTCAGAGGCTATTATTAGTTTTTGAAAGACTTCCCACTTATTGCAATACAACAAGTGTGAAATATGTAAATGCTCCGCGCAGACAACACTATTAACCAAAATGGACATTAAGTTTTATGACTTGAATAAAACAAAAAAGAATACACTAACCCCATAATGCCTGTCTGTAAGACATGTAAATTAAAAACCCTCAAGACCTCATTGCCAACATTTGTTTGTTATGACACTTGAGCATTCGGTGATTTATTGTTCAGCATCGAGTGGGTTAGAGGATAATGTATGCGAAGATCAATACACTTAGTCTTGTCACTTAATGCTTCGATGTAACAAGTTCATAAAAATACTAGTGGCCTTCTCGTTCTGCTCCCCTTTTGAAAATACACAAACTATGTGGTATCAATATTTTTATTAATTTTCAAAAGATTTATCTCCACAATTTCGCTTTGTTAGATTTCATTACGCGGTGGTCTTAGGGGGAAAAAAATCCCACAATTATGAGCATCAACTGATGCATCATCAATTACCTCGCAGCAAAGCGTGTGTACGTATCTAACAGAATGCTAGGTTTCAAGGTAACAAATAACTTTCAGTTTCAGTGTTGGCCGCTAGACTGTGTTGAAAACGAAACTCGAATGCCCCACGGCTAGCTGGATGAATAGAATGTGCTGACTTGACTGACGGGAACACAATGTTAGAGACGTCCAGTAGCAGTTTGCTGTGGATAACAAAAAAAAAAGTGTAAACGACAGATAAATGAACTGAATGTGTCATTCTCCGCGGGATAATGAGGAAACGTCTGTTGTGCTTGAAGCTGGAGTTTTTTTTTTTTTAAGCTTGGACTACATTGAGTCGATGCTAACAATAGTTTAAGCTGAATCTGATAATTAGTGAGTCAGTTATCTGATGGTGTTGTAAATCATGTAATCGATTCTTCAAAGGGAATTCGAGCGATTGGAGAACGTCTCAATGAATACATGTATGAATTTGGTTCAGACTTCGAATATGGGTTTCGTAACACTAGAATGATGTACAGGTTTCATTTCTCAAAGCCAAACAACTACATATGTGTGTACATTTGCTAATCATATCTGCCGGTATGAATCATTCTGATCGAGTATTAATATGCCTTCATAAATACTGCTTTAAGGGTAAGAAATCAGCGTCAACTGATCTCGAACTACAAGATGTCTTCCTGGGATAAATTATGAGACCTTGGAGCTTATTTTCTTGGGCCGATGTAGTATGTGTTAGAACATAAATATATACGCTGAAGACATCATGGAACTTACAGATTGAAATGATAATCCCATCCAACAGAGCTTGCAGATTGTAGATTTAGAGTAAAAGTGGGATCGTGCCAATGCTTCCACAGATGGGCCTATTGTGATTTCCTCCTATTAAGGGACGTTCATGATTCCTAAATTCGTGATAAATCCAGAAATATCTTTGGGAAAATTGGCAGATATGTATATACATACATATGTATATCGTCTGCCTCAAGGTAGAGTTTACTTAGGTAACAATGAGGTGCTCTGATTAAACAGTTACATTGATACGAAATGCATTTTGCTGATTCGTTGTACATTCTGCATGTGTGTTATCCATGACCAAGAGTTATGAGGTGCCTTTTAACTTGACAGTATCCAGTAAGAAGTCCTGTGACTATTCGAATCTTGGAGTTGTTTCGTCCTTTATTTTTTTTTTTTATTTACTTTTAGTTTGCCTAGCTTAGTTGGGGACCTGCATGGCGATTGATCGGGAAACTACTGACTGCCCAAAACATGGATTGGGCCAATAGCGCAACAATCAAGTTCGTAATGTAGTGCTTGCTTTACCTCCTCGTGGTGGTCCCCGGGCAACTACATGTATAAATCCTTATAAATGTGAAGACGCTCCTTGACTCCCAGAGTGAAGGACCTCAGAACGCCAGATTTTTTCAACTGAAACATGAGTTCATTCGATATAGGCTGGACATATTGGGAGTAAGCGAGATAAGGTGATTAGATGCGGGTGAGTACCAATCCTCAACGCGTAACACTGTGTTACTCTACTTCGGAAGACCATCCGAAACCCCCCGTGGATATGGAGTTGGACTGCTGTTAACACGCAGAGGTCTAATTTCTTGGAAGCCACACGGTGATAGGATTTTAACGGCCAGATTCCGGACGAGAGTACGTCGCGTCACCATTATCCAGTGTTACGCGCCCACGGATGGTTTGTCTGAGGAAGAAAAGGAGACCTTCTACAACCAGTTGGGACCTGTGTGTAATGCAACATCCAACGGCGACATTGTCATAGTGATGACCTGAATGCCAAGGTAGGCAGCGAAAGCGAAGGGCACAAAGCCTGCCACAAAATCAGCTGGGTGTCAACTGACACGCAAGCAAACTCCAACCAAATTGACCATTTTGCCATCAGTCGCCGTTTTAGAAGTAGTCTTCTAGATGTCCGGAACAGACCAGGAGCGGACATGGGATTGGCACGAGATCACCATCTTATAATAGTTACTGTCCAATTACGCACTGCCGCCGTTCGAAGATCCAACGGCATGAGAACGCCCAGGTTCAACATTGACCGACTGAGGATCCCACAGTGCGTCAAGAACTAAGGGACCATCTTTCACGTGGAGTGGCAACAATCAGCAGCTCACTGCCCGCCACCATCCAAGACCATTGGTATGCTGTGAAAACTGTTTTCACATCAGGTGCTGAAAGGATTGTCGGTCGATCACAAGGAAGCCATAGAGCGTGGCTTTCTGAGGATACCTGGAGAAGGATCGACGAACGAAAAAAACTAAGAGCTCAAATTGCAGCAACTCCAGCAGCAGGAAGGATCGCGCTAGAGTCCCTATATCGAATGAAGATGAGAGAAGTGCAGCGTAGCGTGCGACGTGACAAGCACAATTACATCAATGCGCTGGCTACAGAAGCAGAAGAAGCAGCAGCGAGGTGGGACAGCAGAACCGTTTATAGAATCACCAAAGAGCTTATAGGTGGCCTTTCACCCAGTGAAAGGCTTAGACGGTTCGTTGCTAATATCGGATGAGGATCAGGTCGAGAGATGGAAGGAGCATTTTGCTTCAGTTTTAAACAGAGTATTCAGCAATATACACCCAAGTCAGACTGAAGTATCCATGGTAAGAAATTCCCGAATTCGCATCTCAACCCCAGTAAAGAAGAGATCTATACCGCGATCAAAGCACTGAAAACCAATAAGGCAGTAGGACTTGATGGCATACCTGCGGAGCTTTTTCGAGATTGCGCCACCTGCATTGGCTGAGCTACTGTTTCCACTTGTTGGGAGAACCTGGGAAGCCGAGAGTTTTCCGGATGAGTGGAAAAAGGGAATGATCGCCAAGCTCCCTAAAAAAGGCAACCTAATGCAGTGCGAAAACTGGAGAGATATCTGCGTGCTACCTGCTGTGACTAAAGTAATAGCTAGAATTATCCTGGAGCAAATCAAAGAACACCTCGAATATACACTCGACATCAACACCCTGCAGATCATCATCGAGCAATGCGTTGAATTTCGATCACCACTACTCCTGCTGTTCATCGATTTCGAAAAGGCGTTTAATAGTGTCAATCGGGAGTGTATTTGGCTTGCCTTACACAGGAGAGGCATTCCTGACAAATTAGTAGTTATTATCAAGGCTACATACGATGGATCCACATGTCACGTTTTGCACAGAGGAAGTCTGTCTGGGGAATTCGAAGTCCAAAGTGGGGTTCGACAAAGCTGTATTCTTTCGCCAATATTGTTTCTATTCTAAAAAAAGAAAAAATCTGCTTTTGGGATGCTATCCACAAATTGGCGTAGTAACGCAATTAGCTTAAATACCAAGCTACGACTGTTCCGTTCCAATCCGTGAATCCGTGCTGCTATATGGATGTGGTACCTGGAGAGTGACTGCTACTATCACGAGGAAGCTGCAAACGTTCGTTAATAGGTGCCTACGCAACATCCATAGGCACAACCATACAACGACGAAAGTGGCAGTGGCAGTGAAGAAGAAGTTAAGTATGTATATAGCATTAGATAGTCCAGGACTATAATGCAATGCCTGGTGGTGCAGACCGAGCATCCGCAGATGGATTTATATTGCTATTGTGAGACCAATGATCACCTATGATCAGTCGAGTTCTAGGCACAATAAGAGAGGCACTCAATAAAGTATGAGAGCCTGACCAAACTATTGTTCTTCAGTTCCCATGAAGATAAACTTCAGTCGCTAGACTGACTTATGTTCTTTTCATATTAATACATGTATTGTTCGGACTATCCAGTAAAAGACTGGAACAATCACAAGATATTGTATCGCTTTACTGAAGTCCAGCGAATAGTTCATAAGAGCTGTTTCATAGCTGAACGCTGCACGATGTATCAGCCAGTCAGTTCAGCTACCATCGCTAGATGTTAGGGTTGCTGTCTTGGCTAGGACATTCCTTAGATGAATAGATGAGACGCTTCACTTATTGGTTTTATAGAGCCACAAAAATTCCTCTAAGAGTTCCTCTTCACGAATCGTATTTCTTTCTTCGGGAACTTACGGCCATTCGATAACCACCTCTTTAGTAAGGTTCTGACTTAATCTTGAGTTGCGCGTACATTTTGCAAATTTCACGCTCTACTAGGGTGAGCCTCACGGCTATAGCTTCTTAAAAGGTTCATAGGCATGATAATCGAGAGATTAGCTGGAAGTTAAATCTAGAACAAGAAAGCATGCTTAGCATTCGATGTCAAACTTTTATTAGTAAGGGGACTTTATTTAATACAAAATTATAGGAGGGGTTCCACAGGGATCAGTACTAGGCCCTGCGGAGACCAAGAGGAGTGGACATAATAGGATACCCCGATGACATCGCGGTGGTGGTAGTAGCTAAAACGATAGCAGAGATGACACAAAACTGCAACAACACCATCAAAGACTTGAAGATATGGCTTCGTTCACAAGGTCTGGAATTAGTAGACCACAAAACTTAAGGTGTCCTCATAAGTAGCCGCAAGAAAGTTAAACGTTTGGTAATACAGGTAGGAGAACACTCTATCGAGTCAAAGCCCTACTTAAAGTACCTAGGGGTACTGCTATACCATAGGCTTAACTTCAGAGAGCACATTATATACAAGCGTGAAAGCTTGTATCGGGGGATTCATAAAGTGTGATCGCGGAGCGAATGCCTTTAGAGCTGGAGCTCAAAGTAGCAGCATCAACATTCAATGACGAAAACGCGGATAAAAGGCCATCAGAGCACCTGCTGAAATAGAATGGCAACGACGATGGAACACGTCAGAAAACGGTGGTGGAGTAGGAAAGAAGAAAACACGGGACTCCGGCCTTCACAAACCCTTGTGGACCAACTATGTGTGTAAGTCGAAGAGATTGTTCCACATATTAAAAAAAAATGCAATTCTGATCTCTTGCTACCCTGGCTACCTACCTATGTACCTTACAATCAAACGAGCTCCTTTTATTATTTTGCCACCACTATTGACAACATCAAAAGTGAGTTTGAAACTATTTTTTCTTGTGTAAGTAATTGGTGAAATTATTATGACAAAAATACAAAAAGTATCTTAACCTGCCAAAAGATGAAAATAAAAAGAGAATCACTTTGCATTGTTTGTATCTATTTTATTTAAGACCTTGGGAATGTCTTTTATGGCTCATTCCACAACAACACATTCGTAATAGAGTGAGTGGCTTTCAAAATTTTTCTTTTTTGTAAGATATGCGTGCGGATGAACTTTCCATCTGCTGTCATCATGATACTTGTCTTCAATGTGAATTATTTTTTAATTACCAAAGTGACTGGGGTTATTCATATATATTTCTGCAAGAAAACCAAAACATACATACAATGGTACATGCTTACATAGGTAGCGTGGACCACGTAAGATGGGCATTGTGTGTAGGAGTTGGAATCACGACTTTGTCAGGTATGTTTAGGTGCATGCAACACTTTTATAATAAAATGTTGAATTGAAAGGCTTAGATGAACTTGTGATAAGGAATGATCATTTTACACACATACGTAGTTGTGATCTATCGATTGAAATTAAGTTATAGGATCGGCGTTTGAGTATAAGTTGAATCTGGGTGAATCGGTAGCATTTACTAAGGAATACTTTACCTTCGATGAAGTATCATAATGCAGCCATTTTCAAAGTTGATGACAAATTATCATCCATACCACCCCTCTTATGAAGGTTCATATGTCCTTAAAAGCACACTGCTGCCGCAAGTATTTCTTTGTGGAAGATCCGTCTCCTTAATCAATGTCTTGTCGGGCAATTACAGAGAGTATATTCGAATGATTCCTCATCCTCCAAACACAGCCGACATTCTGCTTCTGGGCACAGATTAAATTTATGTACCTTAGGCCACCACCTTTCCTTATCTAAGGTAAGGATTAAAACTTGATTAATCGTTTGGATTGTCTAAGTCCCAGAGTATTTTTCCAGTAGGCTAGACGAGGTTGGTGTTGAGGTAGTTCTGTGAAACCAAGTTTTACCCTGTTATGTCTAGCAATAAATTGTAATATATCGTAGCATCATTTAACTGACAAGGAGTCCACTGATTTGGACAACAGTGCTTGAAGCACTGCGTGACTATCTGAAAAGATCGCATTTACTTTTTGAAGGTTTAACTTAGGGCAAATCTCATGGTATGCAGCCTGGAAGACTGTGGGACACGTTCCTATAGGTATAAAGACTTTGGTGTTGGGTCCATGCTACCTCTAACTCCAAATTCCATCCTCGATCCGTCGGTGAAACAAACTAGAAATCGAAGATCCATTCCGGGATACTATTATTATAATTGATGGAGTTGAGATAGTAGTCTGTAGATTGACTAGAAGCTTGTCGATAACTTTACATTGAATAGGTATTCACCAAATGTAGCCTTCCTGTTTTTGGCGAGTGCAGGGCACGTGAACAGGAGGTGACTAATGGTTTCCTCTTGCTCTTCGTCCCTACAGCTTCTACAGAAGTTTTTGTAGGGAATGCCCAATCTTTGAGCATGTCTATCTATAGCACAGTGTCCGGTGAGGGTATTAACTGTCTTGGAGAAGGTTCTTTGCTTAATTTTTAGTAGTCCACTGAACCTGGTCTTATTTAAAGTCGGCCAGAGCAGCTTAGCGGTATTGCATTGGTCGAGTTGATGCCATCGACGATTAGCCTCACTCGCGTTGGCGCCCCGATGTCGGTGACACTTATAGTATTTAAACTGGAGGAGCCTCGTCCGGCCAGTTCGTCAGCCTCAGAATTTCCTGGTTTGTCACAGGTACTCAGCAAAGGGTAAGGTTGTGTACTGTCCAACTATCTCGTTAAAAGATACGCGGCAGTCTTTGATGGCTGCCTGTTTGCGATATACATATGTATGTGGCAATATCCGGTGCAGATACTGCATTAGTCAGTCAGTTGTTTGACGAACGGCAGTGACTTCAGCTTGATAAACGCTGCAATAGTTTGGAAGTTTAAAGGAGGCGTGTATATCCAGGTCTTTTGAGGAGACTCCTCCAGCACCGACTCCATCCTCGGTTGAGAACTTGTACCACATATTGAATTTGTCTTTAGTGGGCAGGGTCGGTGACCTGTGAAAGATGATGATGCATCGATAGCACTCTGGCATGTCTAGTGTGTTGCTCGTTCCATTATTTGGAGCTTCTCAGTCTTATTCCTGAGTAGGCAGCCAGTTGTTTACTGACGATGTTAATTGGAAGTCAGTAGATCATGGTTTGTAGCGCTGCAGTGGAAGAAGTTCCCAGTGCACCAGTAATATTGAGACAAGCAATTCGTTGAGTTTTTCCAGGGCGGGTGCATAATGTTTTGTTGTAGAAGGATCCTACTATTTTTGGGCAAATTTGTAAGGCAGCCACCAATTTCCTGGCACGTTTGACTATGTTTTCTCTCCGAAGGTGCTTGTGGTCAAGCTTTTTCCTAGGTAGGTGGCACAATTTAAAAGCTTTGGGAAATTAAAGTCAGGGATTTTGTGTTGCCTTGTAAAAAGGACTCGCTCAGTCTTTATTGAATTAACGGAGAGGCCACAGCTTTTAGTCCAGCTTGTTAGTTTATTGAGAGCAGACTGCATGACATCGGCCACTTTGTCCGGGTATTTTCGAGTTACTAGTATAGCAACCTCATTTGCATACGCGATAACCCAGTTAGGATACGTAAGTAAAATTTGCTTATGTTATGGTTCTCAATTAGTTTCTAAGCTTGCTTCAAATGTTTGTTTATGATTTTTCCATGTTCTTGTCTTTTCTCCTTTTGCAATGATCTGAATTCTTCATTTAGGATATGGTCCTCATTTTTTACAAATAGGTTCAGGATCTTTGAAGAGTTTCGTTGCCCAATGTCGTGCTAGTAGTAGGGTCATTCTATTATTTCTGTCCGGTTAAGTTTCTAAAGGTATTTCTACACAAGTTTAGAATTAATAAACTTGGTCCAAACACCCCTGCACCTGTTTCTTCCTCAGTTAGACCAATTAGCCTAACCTCTATCCTTGAAATGCATATTCATAAAATCTTAGATGAATAGCCTTCTATCCAAATCCCAGCTAGCATACCTCAACGATAGGTCCACAGAGGGCCTACATGAGGTGGTATGTAAAGTAAAAAAAAACTTGTACTATATTTTTGGACATAAAAGGTTTAAAAATACCTTCAATGTCTAAACGTTAACAAAAAAAATAAAAATACAAATATTTGGAGCGACAGGTCTATGGGACCCAGGGCCTAGCTTCTTACAACCATTCATGTTGTGCGTGTTATATTCTTAAGACGAAAAGAAGGGACGTACTGTTT
The DNA here is from genome assembly GCA_905220385.1 of Xylota sylvarum. Classification (NCBI taxonomy): domain Eukaryota; kingdom Metazoa; phylum Arthropoda; class Insecta; order Diptera; family Syrphidae; genus Xylota; species Xylota sylvarum. The sequence goes on along the minus strand of LR999958.1, from coordinate 60,781,619 downwards.
AATGCCGTTTCCGAAGGGCGATTTGAGAAGTTTTTTTTCATTACATGACAGTTATACTCTCCAATGTTTTTCAGACGCCGTTAACGAAATTTTAAGTGTTGTCTGGGGATTGAACCTTGAATCCCTCGCTCCGTAGTCCAATGAACTAACCACTTGAGCCACGGCGCCCACGTTATCACTGAAACTATTAATCCCTTACTGAGTCGGGGGTAGGAGGACATATTAACCAATGAATTGTATCCATGCTAAGAAATAGAAAAATTTAGGCAACACTCGGGAAGAGACGACTAACTAAGACCGTATATAGAGGAACTCCTAAAGGGGGCATTGTCTTGTCTTTACTATGGTTCCTGGTAATTAACAACGTGTTGGTGGGACTAGACAGAAAGAGATTGAAGATGATTGTGCACTCGAATGATGTGGTTATTTTTGTGTCGGGAAAGTTTCTCCCGTTGATAAACCAACTCATAAAGAGTGCTTTAAACAAAGTTCACTCATGAGCCAACAGAAGTATGTTCGGAGCGAACTCAAACAAAATCGAAATTGTCATTTTTACATTGGAAGACGGCAATGTAGTTAAGGACTACGACACTATCATCTATAAGGTTGGCTCAAAAATAGACTGCAATTCGACGTAGGCATTTTCATATAAACTGAATGTGTCGGTGTCCAACAGCTCAATCGTAGCCAATGATTCGGCCACCACTTCATCCAAACTGGTCGAACAATTTCAGAAAGAATTCATCCTCCTTTTCAATGTGTCCCCGAATACAGTAACTATGAGGGAAACGAACGAGCCGACGTGTTGGGCAGGCTAAGTTCAGCCCTTAACGGATGAAATAGGCTTACTAACTGTATCATATCAAGAAAGATATGGACCATCTAAAATAAATCAAAAACTCTTAAGCAGATCAAGATCAGAATCGTAGCTATTAGCAAGAGACCGTGGAGCTAAGTCAGGTATCCTTCATAAAATGTGACGTAGCTGTAGAGATAGTGACGAGAAAAGATTTCTTACTCACCACTTCCGTGGATGACCTAGAATATAAAAAGACGGCCTAGAAGGTAAAAGCATTAAAGGACTTGTCCTTTTTCTGAACTCCATTGGGTGAATCTTATAACTCCTAAAAATTCAGATTTACAAGAGTTGTGGTATTACAATGACGCGTCATAATGCTAATTGATTAAAGATTAAGATTAACGACCTTCGAGGTAGCAACTTCTTCTTGGGAAGAAGAAGTGGCTATTCGATTTTCTGCCCCTATCCTTTAGATAATAGCATATTGGATCCCCTCTACATTCCCAACAATTCATAGCTGGTATTTTCGAAAGTGTTCTCGATGTCTTGGAAGCTACATAAGGCCATTCCCCGATGGATTTGATAAGATGTGCTTTTTTTGCTCCGTATTTTGATTCGAATGCAAAGGGTAAGAATTAAATGAATTACTTCCATCGTTTTAGGATTGAGTAATGTTAGATTTAGAGGTCTATGGGAGTTAGGCGTTTCACTAATAATGACAGGATACTGCGCCATGGGAGTCACGTTCCGTAAATAGAGGGTAGAGTCCAACAAGTTATATAAAAGCTGCAGAGATGAGGAAGACGTGAAGTTAATCCAGCATTTGCTTTGCCACTGCTCCACTTTGCAAGGCCGACGTCTACGCAGTCTAGAAGGTTCTTCGAAAGCACCACAGAGTTAACAGACTTTTAGATTAAGGATCTCCTCTCAGGTTCTGGTTCATTTTTTATTTTCAGTCTCATACTCTACCTACTTCTAAAAGTATTCACAATGGACCTTTACGTCTCCACCACACATTCCTTCATAACCTAACCTAATCTTAGACGGTCACACACAATTTCTCCAGTGAAGTGTCAATTAGCGTTATTTTAAAGAACTGTTTAGTGCTTTTAACGCCTGGATCCTCTGAATGCTGTCATCGGGAGGAAATAGGAAGATGGTGTGATAAGTCTATCAAGCAGCATATAAGCAAACATATAAGTAGTTCATGTCAGAATTTGGTAGGCAACTTGCATCTCTGCAGACTTTTTCAAACTCCATCACATTTTGACAGGAAGACACAGTGACTTTTGTCTGTTATGTGACAATGGAACTCTGGTAGCTGCTGTCTTACGCCGACAATATTAATATACAACATGATGATATTAATATAAAACATATACAACTTATTGTTTTTATATTTTCCCATCTTATGCAAATTACCTTGAGTCCAAGTCATTAAATCCAGACAATTTTTCTTGCACGCTCTTGCGAGGAGAATAGCTAAATTTAATAATTTGTGATGATGAGAAGCGAGAAATAAATTATTGTTATTATTACCGCTATCATGCGCGAAAAGAAATACAACTAATTGCGAAAAGCAGTTTGCAAATATCACACAAAGTCACAAAGAGGTGCAACAAATGAGGGATAATACCGTCTCATCATCATCGAACTATGAAAGGTCACTTGCTGATTGGCGCTATACTCATATTCAGGATCAAATCGGGTTCAAGTGAAGGGAGCTCGTTGCGTGGTAATTGTTTAAATTTAGAAATAAATTGAAAATAATCGATGTGTGTGTGTGTTGATTGGATGCAGACCCATCTCAGAGTATGTATAGCTGACTGCGAGACCTTGATGGGAATGATGACATGGGTCTAACAAAGACGTTAGGCAATTGAGTGAGAAAATCTAAGATTCTCGTCATGCAAGTTACCGGCTTACATTACATTCAATGGCATGGGTTGAGAATACGGTAGCCGAAAACTGAAACCCCATTAGCAGAGTCATCATCATCACCATGAAATCGTAGTTCATTAAGTGTAAAGGCCACAACAGGGGGGAACAACGATACATTAAAAGGGGCAGACATCGTTCATATGAAGGGCATTGTGTGTGAACATAGTCGGATGAATAGTTACAAGTGAGATGGCTGAGAACTGTATTGTCAGACGGTTGCGTGCTGGTAATGGTTATTTGATATCCTTCAATTTTAAATAAAAAATTCGGTTAAACGCATTCTTAAGACCTGAACACTGACAAAGTGTGAAAGCGATAGCATCAGCACGCACAACGAAATACATATCTGATTTTTCATGAGCGACAAAAACCAGGGACTTCCTCTCGAACGGTTAAGAAGACTAGTGATGCCGACTGGTATGAATGACATGCTAAATCAATTAAACGAAATTGTGTGGTTTTGGGTTAAAGTGTCCTATGAATCCCGACCCAATACACATAACTGCTTTACAAGAACCATGGGTGCTGACTAGGCACATCTGTGGTTGAGGAGGTTTTCAAGATGTCACAAAATTTTGTGACCAAATTGATCACACATTGCAATCGACTCCAAATTGTAAACTTGTAGGAAAAAGGTGCAAGTATGGACGTACAACTCGGTCCTGCACTTTATTTTTTTTAGAAAATTATCTGTTGGTTTCTTTTTGAATCATGTGTTATTTTGACACTGACAGCTCTTATGCGATAAAAAAATTGACAGAAACTCAGTACTATATTTTCGCGGTACAAAATGGATCGATGTACGCTTGGAAAATACAGTGCATATTTTCAGAAGTAATTTCGGTCGAAATATCAATCAACTACAGCTGGTGTTTGCGATGAAAGTTCGTCAGACTGGTTTGCTGATTAATAACCGAACATATTCCCGTGTTCATCCTGTGCGCTCAGCGTAGTATATTGCAGCTGTTGTCGAAAGTGTGCGCCTAAAACCGAGAACCTGAACGCGCCAAAGATCTCAGTAACTGAACACTAGTCGCTCTAGCCTGAGGAGAATTTTGCATAAAGATCTCAGATTATTCGCTTAGAACCTCCAATTGACTCAGGAATTGAAGCAAAATGACCACCCACTTCGTTATCGTTGCCCTGTTTGAGGTTTAGAGTAGCTCGAAATTGACGACATTTCGGCGGCCACGTAAACTAGCAAAATTGATGTATTTTGGACTCGGAAAATCTACATGTTGTTACAGAGAAACCAATGCATCCTGAACACAAATTACTACCATAATAGTAAGTAAGTAATAACAATAACCAAAACCCTATTCGACAGAAGAAGCACTCACATTGACATTGATACTCCCAAAAGGGAGTGTATCCCTAACAGATAGTACAAGGGAAGCAAATTACAAACTTTGTTGAACCATACCATTCGGCGAATTGTAAGCATGTTGGAGCATTTTCTAAAGCTCAATTTGAAGCTGATATCGATTTTTTAAATGTGGATTCTATTGAAGTTCCAATCAAAGCTTCTATAAGTAAACATTGAGGTACAATTCACTTAGACTTGTCTTGATGTACTTTTCTGTCCTAACTCTTATCCTGCATTGCACGTTACTGTAGAACAACAAAAATTCCGTTCAAAAAGGACACTGTATAGATTTTAAAATAGCGTAGGACCAACATACAGGCTCAAATCAATAGACTTATTCTAACAGAAGTAGTGATGTGATTTATTTCATTTGCTCCTAATAACATTAGATCCAATTGTAGACTTTTTTAACATCAACTAAAAAAGAAACTATCGATACTTTCTTTAGTAGTTATTTATTTGTAAGAATTTTCTGAACGCTTTCGGGAACAGAGATATTGGAAGTGAACTCTAAATATTGTTCAGGTTTAAACCCTAACTTTGGTCACGTGTGTATCTGAATCTAATTCAGACTAAACTTGTTTTCTTGTTTCCTCAAACATTTATGACTATAGATAATGTGCGGAAGTTTTACCAACGTCGCTATTAGTGAGGATTTAGAGAAGGAAAGTTCACAATCGATCAAATTTTCACACTTCGGCAAACCCTGGAGAAAACTCAAAAAGTCCAAATCGATACCCACTCGATCGATCTTTTCATCGATTTTAAGGCCGTATATGACAGTATCTATAGAGACGAGCTATACAGAGCCATGTCTAGTTTTAACATTCCTTCCAAACTCGTCCGATTGTGCAGAATGACGATGGAGAACGCTAGCTACTTCATCAAGATCGGTAACGACCACGCTGACCCCTTTAATGTCAAAAATGGATTTAGACAAGGTGACACGCTGTCATGTGACTTCTTTAACATCATACTTAAAAGAATTGTGCGAAACTCATAAGGCAACACCGGAGGCACAATCTTTCAAAAGTCTGTCCAACTACTAGTGTACGCCGATGATATTGACATAATTAGTAGAACTCAGTGGAGTGTCACTGCTGCGTTCGCTAATAAAGGGTCATCCAAAACGAAGTGTCAAGAGTCTAACTCGTGTTCGTCCGGTAAGGTCAGCTGAAAATATCGAAGCTGACAGTGTGACTGAAAACCCAGGTGTGAAAATCTAGGGCTCCGAAACCCCAAGAGTAATAGTGGACAGTTTGGTGCGGTTTTTGGGCTGGTGGTATCATTTGGCCAATTCTTTTCGAAAATGAAGCCGATGCGACCGTTTTAGTGAATGGATTGCATTACCGAACGATGTTGACTGACTGTTTTTTTGCTTAAAATTGATGCTATGGACGTGGACGTGAATTCTTACAATAACCCATCAGCAAAAGTAATCGCTGTTTCTTTGGACTGAGAATTCAATTGCGTAGTAAGATCCTATCCTGATCAACTAAAGATATTCCATATAAGACCTTAAAAACTACCCACAAGTTATCTGATATGAGATGACTAGGACATCCAGCGCTCCGCCCTGTACAGTAGTGTTTCTTAAACATCGATAGTCTATCGATATTTATCGATAGTATTTGACTATCGAAAACATCGATGGTTTTAAGAACTATCGCAAGTACGCATTGTAGAACGCTAAATACATTATTACACATTGTAATAGGATTATAGTACTGAATGCATTCTCTTGCACTTTCTGGTGGTGGTGATGCCAGCCAGAGAGTAAATATAAGGGAAATCCCCCTTTATGGTCATACTATCTATATTACGATCGATGGGAATCCCCTGCTATCTTACATTGTATTTTTGTGAGGGTAGAGCTGGCGCACGCAGCAAATTGATTGTTTTAAAAGTTGTATAATAATGAGTGAAAGTGAAAACAAAAATAATCGTAATCGCGTATCTCGCGTTTAGAAATATTTTTCGAAGTCTGGTTATAAGTTTGCCAAGTGTTCTACTTGCAAAAATGAATATAAGTTTTGCGGAAATACTACGAATTTAATTGATCACATAAAAGAAAACATCAGCTTATATGGTTTGGAGAATCGACTTCGGACCCTGAAAAAAACGAAAATGAAGATAGTTTGATTATGACTCCAACTCCTGCAAAGAAGAGAAAAACAATAAAGGATTATATGGATAGAAGCAGTTCCTATGCAGACGGATCAAAGACCAAGGACTATTTAGATAAAATGTATCTGCGTATGTTAGCTATTGATATGGAACCCTTGCGTAAGGGGGAACATAGAGGTTTCCGCGATTTAGTGAAAGCTCTTGACGATAAGTATTAAATTCCAGACAAGTCTTCGGTCAAAAATGTATTACTCCCGAAAAATTATGGCGCATTAAAGGAAAAGCTTTCGAGTGCCTTAACTGTCTCAAAATATGTAGCAGTTACCACGGATCTATGGACATCAATTTCCAGTGGTGGAATTATGGCAGTTACATGTCATTTTTTTTACGAAGGACAGCTCATTGCTCCTTTATTGGAAGTTGTCAAAGTAGAAGGGAGTCATAATGCAGACAAAATATCTGAAGTAAGTATGGCTAACAGCAGAACGATTTGATTCAAAACAATGAAAGTAATCTGGGATTTGTCTCATTACAGGTATTGAATGACGTTCTTTTTAAGTGGTGCAGCAATGTCAATGTCAATGGTCCGGTCAAAGTGTGCAGCAATAACAACAGAAAACGCAAAATCTATGATCAATGCAGTTGAAAAGCTCCAGATTCGCCACATTCCATGTTTCGCATACACATTAAATTTGGTTGTTACCGACACATTCCATTTAGACTGTTTCGAAGGTATTTTGAAAAAATGTAAGGCCATAGTTACGTTCTTCAGGATGAGTACCATAGCAAGTGACAAGCTTCGATGCATACAGCGACAGCTAAATAAACCGGAACTTAAATTAATTCAAGTAGTCCCAACAAGGTGGAACAGTTTTTTCCATATGCTACAAAGAATTTTGACTGTAAAACGTAAATTGGCTCTTGCTTTAAATGAGTGCGAAAAAGCACCATGCGGTCTTAATGCTGATGAATATATCATTGTAACAGAAATTACTGAAATATTGGAGCCTTTTTATACAGCAACAAAAAAAATATCAGGAGAAACTTATATTACATTGTCTTTGGTAATTCCATTAATCTGTGGTATCAAAATAAAAATGGCTTCAATACAAAACAACATAAGGACTGACGTAGCGAAGCAAATATTTTTACGGCTTCACGAGTCTATTCAGACAAGGCTAAAGCCATATGAAAAAATAGAACACCAGCAGTATTGGCTGCAATACTTGATCCGAGAATTAAAAGAAAGGGCTTTATGACAGTTGAAGACGCAAAACGAGCTTCACAGTGGCTGGAAAAAGCGTATGCCTCGCATTTAAGCTCCCATTGCCTCGAAAAAACAACACCAGTTTTAGAGCTAGAGCCATCAACATCCAAGTTCCAAGAACAAAAGGCCAACGACTTACTGTCATTTCTAGATGAATCCGATAAACATCTAGGTAGGTACACATTTTTTTTCAATTTCCTTTTTCAATGCTTTTTATTAATTGAATTCATTTATACTTAAATACTAGACAATAATGCTTAAAACTAGCTTAACTAACTTAACTATCTTAACATCTAGGTACACCTACACCAGTAAGTGACCCTATTGTGGACATAAGGCAATATTTAGAAAAGCCAGCCATTGACAAATCCGAATGTCCAATCAAATATTGAGAGAACTGTGAGTCAAGGCTTAAGGAAGTTGCAGAAATGTTCCTCTGTGTACCAGCTACATCAGTTCCCTCAACCGATTTGGAGTGCGCAACTGAAGGTGCTAAGGACCGGTCTAACTGTAGCGCCACCTATGTAAGTAAGTAAGACCCTGCGAACTGGTATCTTTAGATTTCATGAGCATCCTTCTCTTCATAAATCTTTCTGTTGGTTTTACTACTTCTTGAGGAACTAAAAATGGAAATAGATCCGTTCTGTCCATACCGACAGACACCTTTACCTACCAACCTTACTACCACGGCCAGTGTTGTTAAACCCACCGGCCTTTATAAAAGCTGTCATAAATTGCAACAGTCACATAGTTTCAGAGGTTGCAGATACCCCTTCGTTTAAATACAATAATTACAGCATGGTCATTACTCTGATGGCGTTACTTATCCAAGATTTAGAACATACTGATCGCAACCTATTATCTTCAAAGCAATAATAAAGCAAGTGCAGCTAGTAGCCCATTTGGTTTGTTCATTATGCTATTCTAACGACCTGATGTTGTAATAATCATCAGCGGCTAGTTCAAAAGTTCCGTCTTTGAGATTAATGCACCAACAAATGCCTCATTGTAATTAATTGGGAACAATATTTCTTTTGAATTGTTGATGGCCCTCTATAGCCCTCTTCGACATTTGTCATCTGCTGCTGTTGCAATTAGTAATCATGGAACACTACACAAAAGGTGTAGGTACTCCTCATTATTGTAAAAATGCATAACAAATATGATGGACAATTTTATGGAAATATTTCGCAAATTTTGTGCAGCTAATAGCCGGCGGAGCGTGCCAAATCAGACGTCAATTTTAAGATTGATTGAGAAATTTAATTAACTTGGCTAGTTCGTGGACCAAGAAACCCCTTCTATTGTGGGCAATTTATCTACGGAACCTCTGAAAAGGGATAAATCCTTCTAATCTACCCGTTTTGTGCGTTTTGTTATTTTTTTTTTACGACATTCAAGACAAACCATACTATCCGCATTCCTTTATCACAGTTGGCTAACAACAAATTCCCATCACCAACTTAATGTCATGCAATAGAGCTATTAAATCAAAAGTTAAGTATAAGTTTCGTTTATCCAAAACAAAGAGTCTGCTGCAAGCCAGTCAATGAAAATATCAATCACCTCTGTGACATTGGGTGTGTTTCTCGTATGAAAATTCACATAATTAATTGTTAAAAATAACAGAGTTGTTAATTTCTGACAAAATTGAGAAATTTCTGCAAAAAAATTGTGTAGGCATTTGGAAATCGGTATTTTAGATACAAGTTATTGCAAAAGTATTTGCTTGTGATTTATAGCTTTATGTTGTATTTATAATACCATTGATATGGTGCAGCAATGCCCCGGAATGAAATTGCCTACATTGTCTTGGTGGTGGGGCTTAAGTACTCCCCGAATTATCATTAACTGACAGGGAGGGGTTTGGAAAACTAAAACGCATCGATCGAAGGTAAGGTACGACGCGCCGAGACCTGCATAGCTGGGGGAGTGCCCAGTCGCTAGCCCAAACTCTGGATAAATGGCGACCTCCAGTTTTAACTTCAATTCCCCTTATCTGCATACAGGGGGTGAGTGCATATGGACCTCTCTTCCCCCATACTCGTGGGACCAACAAACTAAACAAAACAAACAAAACAAAAGAGACTGTGGTGCAAGGATCGGGCACCTCGAACTCTATAAACACCGACCACCAGACAGAGCACCCGACAGAGGAAGAAGAAAATCTTCACCTCAACCCATTCGCCAGTCTTAGAGTATGGGATAGTGAAAATATCAGAACAGCTAAAGCTAATATTGAGATTACCGACATAAGCGATAGCTGCTCCGTTGCTAACTCTAGCTCCAACATCTCCAGATTGTCAACCTCTTCCAGACGGAGTTAAATCTCAAACTGCAGGACGCCAATTAAAAGACTAGGCACGAAAAGATGGGACAAACTAACGGAAACGGAACGCAAACGATTATATAGTGCACATGCTTATCTGCAGGAACAGCGCCTAACGGAGAACAAGCTTACTGCTCGTACACCAGCGGGTGCTATTTCTGCAGACGACATTAGCGCTACGAAGTTGACGGGGCCACCTCCCCCTAAATCGGCAAAGTCCAGTTGAGGGAAGGGTCGACCGCATTAACAGGCACGCCAAAGGGTACCTCCGAGGTGGTTCCATCCCCTTCAACCAGAGGCTGCATCGAGCTATCCGCTCGTACGGGTCTGGTGGAGTGGGAGAGAGAGTCCCTAGGGGGACGAGAAAGTTGCCGATCGATAGCCGGACTGATACAATTCAACTCAACTGATACAAATCGCAGACAGCTTCTTCTAATCCGGAGGCAGACAACACAGTGATTGAACGAATGCCTGAACAAACCTCTGAGCTACCGAACTCACCGGCAGACGTTCCATCGAGCCTATTGCTCGTACGGGCCTGGAAGGCAAGAAGATAACTCCTGGTAAGGCAGAAGAGAGGGATATGCATCTGAAGAACATTGAGAGCCTTAGCTCCAAATGCTATTCGGATGCGGATACCTCCCTTAAGCCTGGTGATAGCAGTCTGGACATCACAGACTCGACCATGGACAGTCGGAGGACGGTAGTGGAGGTCATGTCAAGCGTCAAGCGTCTCCAAGCAGCAAGTACGTAGAGATCCTAACTCTAAAGCTGCTGAAAGACGCAAGGTATCCAGACCTCTAAACGAGTACGAAATCCTGCGGAGACAAAGACGAAACGCAGTTAGGATCGTCTGACGACTGAGTTGGAGAGACCCCAATTCCTTCACGGAAAAGGAGAGAGAAGCTTTCGCCAAGGCCGAAAACAGATTCCGAACGATTCCTCAAACGGACAAACAGACTCACCAGCCCAGCTCTTCCTGAATCGCGGACAAACTTAAGCTCCCCGCTTCCGACCCGAGTGCGGACGTCCAATCCAAACTCGGGGCCGATTGCAGGTACATCCAAAAGAGCCAGGATTAACGACACCTTTTCCCCGGCTTCGAACATTCGGAAGCCTAAATTCTCAGTGACGACTGTAACCGGCCAGCAAGTAGCCGTTGTAGATTACGGAAATCCTGAACGGAAACTCACTGAGGATCAATGGCGGCTAATCGAGATTAGAATCTTGGACGGGGTAAACGATATTATCGCCGAAAATAGCGGACCTTTCCCACTTTTTGGTACTCTCAATACCATTAAAGGGTTCAAGATTATGACCTGTGAAGATGGACATACTCTCACATGGCTCCAGGCTTTTATCTCAAGAACCAATGCTCCTTGGCCAAACGCCGACCTTCGTCTGATCGGCGGGAAAGAAATCGTACACCTGACCAGACCCAAAGCTAAGCTTTTTGTACGATCCAAAGAAGACAGAATTGATTCTTTTTACAAACAAAAGGACAATACCGGAATTCAAAATGCCATCAATTGAGAGGACTCAGCTAAAAGTTTTTGACTACGTCAGATACCTGGGAGTCATCCTAGACAGGAAACTAAACTGGAGTCTCAACATAAAGGAACGGACAAAGAAAGCTATGATAGCATATCATGCCTGCAACAGAATATTCGGCAAAACCTGAGGTCCAAGACCTAAAATCATTATGTGGCTTTACATAGCGGTAGTAAGACCGATACGGACGTATGGCAACTTGGTCTGGTGGTAAGCGACGAAAAAAGCCACCAACCTTAAGATTATGACAAAAATTCAAAGAATGGCCTGCATTGGCCCCACGGGGGCAATGAGAAGCACCCCTACAATGCGGCTAGAAACAATACTCAACCTAAAACCCCTAGACCTCTTTGTACAAGAATCCACCGCAAGTAGTGCACTTCGAATAAGCCAAACTGGAAGCTGGAAACCCATTCTGATAGGGCACGCACAGATTCTACAGAAATATGCGGGCAGTATAGTATGCACATACTACATAACCCCCCGTCTTGACTTTACAAGACCATGCGTCACTTACTTTCACAGTAGAGAAGAATGGAAAGTTTCTTTTCCGAAATTCTCGGAATGTCCAGCTCGATCAGACTCCCTGACTAGAGCAGTGTTTTCCAAGCTGAGATCCTGACAGTGACAACAGCTGCTAAACAGGTTTCAATGAGGGCGTCGCTGTCGCAAAGAGCTTCAGGTTCTTGGCGCGCAGCACAACGTAAGTCTTTGCTGGATTTTCCCGGACATGAAGGTGTGCCGGGAAATGAAAGAGCTGATGAACTGGCAAGGAAAGGATCATCACTTGAACTAAACGAAGCAGACACTACAGTAAAAATCCCACCCTGAGGAAAATGTGGCCACTCTACAACAAGCAAAAAACCGAGAGAATCTTACAAATGAGTAAAAAATCATTGTCTTCTCTCGTGAGTATATTACCGGACACAAATACAAATTTTTGGCGCAACAGGTCCATGGGACCCAGGGCCTGGCTTCTCACAACCATTCGTGTTGTGCGTGTTATATTCTTCACATGAATGGAAGGGCCCTACTGTTTAATGCCGAATCCGAACGGCAATTTTGAGAAGCTTTTTCATGACAGTTTTACTCTCGGATGTTTGTCAGACGCTCGCGAGAGGTGGGGCCGTGAAAGAAATTTTAGGTGTTATCTGGGGATTGAACCTGGAACCCCTTGCTCCGTAGTCCAACGCACTAACCACTTGAGCCACGGCACCCACCGGACACACTTGCTGAAATATCACACAAAGAAGATGAGACTCAGCATGGACGACCTATGCAGAGGCTGTGGTGACGAGGAGGTGCATGAGGATACTCCACACGTCCTCTGTCACTGCCCAGCACTCTGTCAAATCAGAAACAAAGTTTTAGGAAGGCATTTCTTCCAAGTTGCAAGTTTCTCTTCTCCCGTCAACCCATTAACCTAACCTAACCTAGGGCGACAAAGTGATGAACCTAGAGGACGTACCGGGAAAAACTTGAATCTTCTTGTGAAGGAGTCGATTGATATTGCCTTGCTGCAGGAGCCTTGGATCTTCAAAGGAACGATTAGAGGTCTACCTGAAAGTATTGCCACTTTACACTATGTGCGAACTGGTGAAAGAGCTAGATCATGTGTACTGGTGAGGCAGTTAAAGCGCTTATGCTGCCGCAACTATGTGTCCCTGACCTTGTCGCTGTGCGAGTAGGAGCAGGTGCAGGCAGTTTTGTCATGACATCTGCATACCTGTCATATGACTCCCTAGACCTAGACCCCCAACAAAAGAGGTAGAGTCTCTGGTGAATGTCTGCAGGGATAGGAGCGAAGATTTAATGATTGGTTGCGATACTAATGTATACAGTACAGTGTGGGGAAGCACCAACGATAACTACAGAGGAGAAGCTTTATTCGAATTTGTAGTGTGCAGAGAACTAATTATTGTCAACAGAGGAATAGAACCGACCTTTGTGGATGCAAGACGTAGGGAAGTTATTGACGTGACTCTGTGTAGTAATAGAATGCTTGAAAGAAGGTAATGGATCAGACAATGATGTCGGATCACAGAGTCATCTCATTTGATGTTCGATACGGTTTTAGAAGGAAAATGATACGTCCGGATTCCCAGGAACATGGACAGAGTAAAATACCAGGAAGTGTTATGGGATAAACTGAATGGGAGGGTACCCAAAATACCGAAAACCACTTGGGATGTAGAGTCGCAGCTGAAGCATTTACAATCAGCTGTTGAAAATGCTTACCAAAAAGCGTGTACACCTACTTTGGTAGATGAGAAGGATCCCACGCCTTAGTAGTGCAGGGAACTTGAAAATCTAAAGAAGGAGGTGAGAAAAGCCTTTAATCATGCCATGAGAAGGGATGATCCTGAATCATGGGATGAGTATAAGGCAAAAAAGGGAGTCGTGGAGGGAATTTTGCTCGAATATGAGGAGCACATCTGAGGTCAATAGACTGCAGGAAATCGTCTTCAGGGATTTAATTTCCAAAGTTGGACTCATTCGCCGTACAACGGGGTAGATTGTTGAGACACTGGGTAGTACAAATGAGGTTCTCATGGAAATACACTTTCCTGGAAGTCTGTAGTCAGATCAGCCCTGGGCTCTGAGGAAATAAGATGCAAAGGCCAAAAGCAGAACGAATAGTAACGCCAGAAGCCCCAATAAGCTCGTTGACAATTGGTTTTAGACGTCTACACAGTACGACCGACAGGATATTGTATGCTCCTTTCTTGTAAATCGGCCAAACAATGCTGAAGTTCCATTCATTAGGCATTCTTTCCTCCGACCAAATCTTCTAAATTTGTTGGTTGTACACCAAGTCATTCCCCGCTGCCTTAAATAGCCCGGCTGGTAGGCCGTCCGGTCCAGCATCCTTGTTGGACTTGATTTTAGACATTGGTATCGTCACCATATCCTAATCGGGTGGACAGAAGTCTTGGTTTTTATCGTCCAGTTTGAATGGTTCGTTCTGCCTTACAACGGAATTTGGGTCTTCATATCCATTTAACAGTCTGCAGAAGTGTTTTTTTTTCATATACTCAGCACCGACTGTGACTCAACTGCAAGGTTTCCTTGTTCATCTCTACAGGTCTCTGTTCAAGTCTTGTTGCCTTGACACATTTTGTTTTTATCTTTTGGTAAAACTTTCGAATATTGTTCTTGGAGTAGCACCTCTTTTATGCATAGGACCTCTCGAATGGTTGAGGAATACGTGGTCGGCAAAGATTCTGGCGGTTTGTTGCGATTGCAACCGTTCAACGTTAAGTCTTCTGACAGTATTTTCCCGTTGTTGTGGCATTTGAAATATCCGTACATGTACTTTGGCTGCAACTGAGAAGTGGTTCGAGTTTATGTTGGCCGCTCAGAATGTTCAGACATCTAGGATACCTCGACGTAAAGCAAAGAGGAGTGCCTTACGTCGGTCGCAACATGATCAATTTGGTTGACGGTTTGATGATCTGGTGACAGCCATGTTCCCTTATGAATATTGAGGTGACGAAAACTTTTGCTAGCTATAGTAACATTACGTTCCGCTGCAATGTCAATTAGTCTAAGTCCATTTCTAGATGTCGCGTTGTGTGGGCTATGCTTTCCAATGGCGCTACCAAAGATGTATTACCAAAAGGATTTGAGTAGCTCCTAAGCCCATTGCAGGATTTTGAAATGGGAATCCAAGCCTTTGCGAAAAGAAGCTTTTGATATGTAGCTTAGAATAAGATCCCTCTTCCACCAGCTTCTCATTGAGTCCGCTCAAAATTTAAATGCATTCATCCCGCAGTGATACTGAGTCCATCTTATCCTCTCCCGATGGACCAGCATCCAGATTTCCCTTATATGACAGATGTCAACAAGAGCGATGAGTCGGAAACAGAACTGGTTGTTTCCACTTTTCTGGTTCTGACCTATGATAACACCTTCTGATGCTCTATAGCAGACTGAGAAGTTGAGGCCGAGTTCAGCTAGGTACAACTAGAAACACTTCCGGAAGTAGTATAATCGCTGATGACGTTAAAGCATTTGGAGAGTTTTTATTATTCATGTTAGAAATGTTGGATCCACGAGTCTCTGGGAAAGAACGTCGTCCATGAGGGAGGGGTGTACACCATGTGACTGATCTCCATCTTAGTCATAGATCACTTAATTTATGATTTTGTCCCCATATTGCTCACATTAGCTGGTTCTCATACTATTGGTGTAATCCGATCAATGTGGAAGAACCCAGAGCACAGTAGCAGGTTGGAGGGCTAAAAGCTATGGTGTAACCGATGCCACTAGGAGGCAGTGAGTCTTCTTGTAGCGACTACTAATAGAAATCGTCCTAAGACTTGGACCCACAAGTATACACTTGTTTACCTTTAGTTACTCAAACTTCCATTTCATAATCTGTTCATAAAGACTGATAGCGATTTCTGATCCTTCTGTTTGATCTGACGGTCAGGAATGTCCATCACCTGGACCTACATAGTATGAATGAATTGTTTGCCAAATTTTAAAGTATTCAAGAGAATAAGCAATTCCAACTACAGCTGTATTGCTTCAGCTTAACTCGGAACACTTTTAATTAAGTCGTGTTGTCTTCCTATAGTCAAAAATGTCATCCCATCCAATGAAATCCAAATAAGAAGAAATTCAATTCAGAATCGGCACGAGAAATCAGCATCTTCTTCGGGCACGCCAAAGTAAAAACCATCCAATCCAATACCTAACTCAAGTCGCATCGACGGACTCCCAATCCCAACCAACAACCTACGAGGCATTAAATTGAAAGCGCATCGAGAGCGCATCTTCTTTTTCCAGCATATTTCACTTTTTATTACCGAACCTAAGGCTGGGAGCGTTACACCCCCTTCATCTGGTCGTGTCGTTGGCTTAAGCCACACCGCACCACTCTCTCACATTTAATGAGCATCTATGATGCTCATCCCAGAGTCATCGCACAATCGGCCAAGTTATGCAACATCTCGTAGTCGTCGTCGTCGTCGGTCGGTCGTATGGTGGAAAATATTCATCAGCTCCAGCAACGAAGACATCTTCACGCGACTCATCCCATTGGATTTGGGATGTTATGCGATGCCATTTATGCGAGGCCCGTTGGCAAATTGCTAATGTCGACTGCTGCCGATTGTGAGTTTACTTTGGCCGCAGAACCTACAAGATTAACAAGGTAGGGGTGCCTTGCCGAATTGTTTACCTCAAATGTCATTACATAAAGAAAATACACATAGATGATTAAAATACAACACAGTGGATCCTAGCAGATGTCGAAGGAGGCATTTGAAACCGTCCTTTGAACTATCATGCCAAGCAGTACTTATTTAATGGCAACACAAAAGGCAGCTTTTTGTGGAATGTGGAATTGATTCATTCGGCCCCACTGTGTTGTGTCAAAAAAAAGGCCAACTTTTATGCCCGAGGATAGCAGGAACAGCAGTAGTTATTTTTTTTGTTTCGTCTGCCTTTTAAAAGTGTAATGTTGCCAAGTGAATACCAATCCCATCGTCACAATTAAATAGCTAGCCTGATGGCTGATGCCTCTTGTCTAACGTGGGTACGTGTATACAATACCGGCCGCCTTCGTGGCAGCAAGTCTTCTGCTATATGGCATCTTTGACTTATTTCCACATTGCTCGCCGTGAGTGGCGGTCGGTTGGCTTATCAATCGTCATTATCTTGAGCATTAAATCTTAAAACTGCTATTTGGTATTTTTGTCTCCTGCTAGTCGAGAGGTACCCCTGACGCGACGGCCTCAAAAGCTAGTTTATTGTTATTTGAAAATTTCATAAACCACTGGCAGAAATTTTATTGAAGATAGAGATCAATAGTTGCGCCTTTCGGCTCAGGAGGGTTAGCGAACGTTTTGATGCGCATACTTGGCAATTACATTACGTGATCTCTGTCATTCGGTGGAAGGCAGCTGGAGTTGAGCCATTATGAGTGTTAAATACTATTTTATTCATTCGATGTAAGTATATAACACGTCCAGTACTTATATGCTATCATCCGGGCGATGGCATTTAATGATTGCGAAATATGGCACGTTCTTGGACTAACATAAGACAGCACGTGGGTTTTATCAGAATGATCTGTCAAACTGAGTGTCATTCGAGCTTATATTAGGTTTGAGGTGTAGCACTGAACCTAAAGCAAACAATGACAGCAAGAAATACAAAAAATGTATCGGAATTTGTCGTTAGAAGTGGACTTGGGATACCAATTAACTGCAAATTTTCACTAAGTTGTACAGTACCCAGCCAAAAAATTATGAACACGGTTGGATTGCTACAATTTTAAAGTTAAGACAACGATTGTATAATCTTCACATAAAAACAATGCGTTTTACTTCTTTAATATTGTTTTTTATTCTATTTTATTATTAGAAAATGTATGTAAGCTCAATATTTTGTCAAATTTCCTTTGTTTTTTAAAACACTTTGAATTCTGTTAGGCATACTCGCAATGCACGCTCTTATCATATCTTTGATGCCAGTGTCATTATTCCACATGTCCTCAATATTTTGTTTTAGCAACTCAAATAGTTGTTGAATTCTTCCGAGAATAAACTTTCGATTTCAAGTAAGCCCAACAATTCTTGATGGGGTTTAAGTCTGGAGAATTGCCGGCCCAAGGAAGAATGTTAATTTTACTTGAATTTATAAAGTTGAAACTTTTTTTTGAAGTGTGGCAAGGAGCGCCATCTTGCATGAAGGTGTAGTGTGTTGGAGGACACTGGAGACTTTGCAAATAATATTGGTCGCTGTTCATTATTTTGTCAACAAAATATATTGGACCAGGTCCCTCCGACGATATGCAGCTCCAAATCATAACTGATGGCGGATGTTTGACCGCTTTAACTACGTATTCAATTTTGTAACGTTCCTGTGGACTCATTCGAACGAATTTCACCATTTCAGTGACGGCCTCAAGGCGGCATTCATCACTGAATATGACCTTTGAATAAGGACGAAAAAATGGTACAAAAAGGATGCCCAAGTTTGAAGTCGAAAAATAATATGGAATAGGACTTATGATAGCATACCTCATTCCAATCACTCATTTCATAACTGCGATGTAATTGTGCCCAAATATGCCGCTGTTTTTTCATTCTTTCTGTAAGTTTTGGCTTTTTTGCGGGGCGCCTACACTTTAAATTATTTATTGAAAAAATTCGTTCGATGCTTCGAAGGGAGATGTCCAAACCATCGTCGCGCAGCTGCTTTAAGATTTCTCTAGCTGGCTTCCTTCTATCCTCTAAGGCCATTTTTACTGCTTTCCTCACTGTTCTATCAGAAAATTTAGGTTTCCTGCCACAGTTTTGGCGATCACTTTTTTAATTTTTTTTTTTTTTAATTTTTAATCTTACATTCATTTAATAAATTCTTAACTTGATCATTTTGAGAGTAGATTTCAGATGCCTATTTTTTCAGATGCTATTTTTTCTAATACTGATCGGAAGCTTAAATTTCCTAACAACTTTTGAAGCCCAGGACAATAGATCGAAGATAAAATAAGAAGTATCCTCTTTGTAGAGGTATAGGAAAAAATTACTTAGAATGTCTGTCAGATAATTTCCTTCTAATAACTTATTATAGAGATGTCTGACAACTATAGAACTCATTCGAGGAAGTTCAGTTGCCTCTGCAAGTTCTGTAACATTAACACCTAGCCAAGTGTAAGATTCTTTAAATCTTCCACTCTCTAAAACCATTTTCATCAAACTTTTTAAACTGTTATTTTTAGCAAACAATAATTGGGATGGGTGTAATGTAATGAATAACTGTCTGAACTGTTTAGCAATTTGTAGAAAACCTACAAAGAACCAGTCCCAATTAATGTGTCTAAAGAAGAAGGTGCTCAAGTTATAGAGTCTTCTCTCTTGATTTTCGGCAGAAATATCGTCTGTGAGTACAGTGTTTCTCTCGTTTTTCGTTTCAAAATCTGAACCGGCTGATCTACCACACATTATACTAATATGGATTCTAAGATCCATAATGTTCCCAATTCCCGCCATACTAATGGAATTAATAGGAGTCGGAAGTATAGCTGAAGGGTTACAGGTGGAAAGTTGGAGGAAATTTGGAGGATCAATGTCAAATGACACGTATGTATGTTACTTCTTCTGTACATTTTAAACAACAGACTTCTAAACAAAATTGGGGAGGTAATCTAGGGATCAGAGTTTTAAGTTGATAAATGAGGGCTTCTCCATAAAGGAAAAGATACTGGAAGTATATAGTAAAGTCTCTTCCACCTTTAGTAAATTCTACCATACTATTTGTCGAGAATGAGAAGTGAGAACTGGTAGTGATACTAGTATTCCTTACTCCTGCTCTATTCTCAGTGCAAGCTTTAAATCTGTGGATTATATTTCCAGATTTTGTTGTTGGACAGAAATCTTCTACTGGTATATTCCTAAATACTTTTCTCTTGAATTAGTGAGCCTAATAATGTATAGAGGTTGGAAGATCCGAGCTAGTTCACCCAGGATTTGATGTTGACCAACTGTTGGAAAGCTATAGTCTCTGTTGTTCTTATAGATAGCCCGTTGATAGGTGTAATCATTTTTTCAGTTGTTTTCTTCCCAACATATGCATCATGTACACCTTTAGGATTGAGATATACGTTTGAGCTCTCTATGAATGCATTGCTCACAGTTATTATAATTGATCTTTGACATACAGATATCGGTGCTTTGTCCATATCCCAGAGTCTACATTGGTGGCTCGGGCTAGGCTTTGTTGGTGAAAGGAGGTCTAGTTCCCAGTGGAGTGTTCGAAGCCAAGTAGCTAATTCAGTAGGGCAGATGTCAGATTGGATCATCTGTATTATGTTAGCAGAGTTCTGAATATTTCTCTCTTTTAATGCAGAGATTATACAAGGGTAAACAAATTGTGAGTAAGTTATAAAATCAATAGAACAATTCTCTTAGTAGTAAATAATGAATAACCTCAAACTGATTTAGATAAAAAGCAAGATCTGGATCTAATTCAGTCTTGACACATGCTTCCGTATCAGTATTTATTGAGCAAAAACCAGACTGGAAAGAACTTACTCCATCATTGATGTCGGGGATAAGACGACTTATTTTTTTGGTTAATTGACTAATGGCTTCTCCCTTGTAATATCTAACTTTCCCGTATTCAAATAGTTTTTGGGAATATCATGTCTCACTTAGTTTAAGTTTTAAATTTATATGTTTAAATGTTTCATTCAGTAAGGTCATAAAATTCATAAGAAGTTCTCCCCGGTGAGGACGCTGTTCATCTGAATAACGAATGACAGCCACTTGGTTGTCGCTTTGTCCCATTACACTGATTTTGAGGCTGAGGGATTCGGCAGCATAAGTGATTACTCCTATATTAATTAAAGTCCAGAATTTTTGGCACATTCGCTCACCTCCTCCTTTGTGATTATCTATGAAGAAAGGTCCAGGAATTGGATTCTCATTGGAATCATAATCAGGGGGACATAAGCGAGAGTTGCAAAATATCTTAGATCCTAAAAACCGTAAGTGACTATCTCGGTAAAGACTTTTAAGACCGAAGATTTGATCCAGAAATGATCCTAATCGATAAACGGTACTGTATCGGAAACAGAGATTCCATTTGGTTAAGTCTAGATTTATGATGTCATCGGAAGAAAGGGGTTCCGAGTTCAGACATGGCAATCTATTTTTGGATAAGTTTGATTTCTGAATCAGTCATTGTCTATTCTTTAAAATACTTAAATACATGTTTTGCAATGTTATGTTCTCTTAAAACTTGAGCCATTCTCTATCGATATTCCTGTTTAACAAAAACTCTTCCTTCGTCTTTTAGTTCTCGTTCATTCCTACAATATACAGCAATGAAACCATCATCATCCCAATAACCATTATCAAGCTCTTGTATCTTATAATAGATCTCCGCTGCCTCGCCAGTTAAATATCTCATTACTAATCGTGTATTGGTATGTTTCCTGTAAGTTTTTTGTCGAGGTTTATTGTAGAGGTTCCGAAAAGCACATTCATCAAACATGGTTGCCCACTCCTTAAGGGGGACGGCAAGAGCAGTATCTTTAACAAATGCTGATGTATCAAAACTGTAATCGAATTCTAGTGTCTTATCAAAAGTAATCAATAACCAATCATTCCGATTTTCGAGGGTGCATTTTTAATATTGGGATATTTCCCATGAGTAGAATGATAATTGAGACAAAATGTTTTTATTAGTTGTGCAGTAATCTTTCCTATAACAGTATCATTAACTTTAGCATGAGGAGTTCCATGTTCTCTAACTACATTTAAACTTTTTGCCATGTCTATTGTGGGATGTCCAAATATTTTTGTAATTCCGGATATTGCCATCATTTTGAAGTTTTGCAACATTTGCCACTGTTCCTAGGGAAACTTTCGTTTTTTTGGCAATATGTCTATAACTTAAGTGTCCGGAATCGAGATACGCACAAATTTCCCTTTTTTTTCCTCAGAAATATCTTGCGCGGCCCATTTTACGAAAACACAGCGTATTTGTTTAATTTATAGAAATTTTCTTAAAACAGTAACAAATAAAAAAATATGGATGGGATTCCAAAGCTGAACACTTCTCACAACTAAAAAAAAACAATAATCAAGGCAAAACGGTGGAAAGAAAGACCTCTAAGCACAAGCACGTTTCAAAACAAAAGCAATATGCATGTCACTTCTACTACAACTGTGTCATCGTTCGTGTACATAACGGTACTTTTACTACTGAATTTTTCCTGAAACGCCATACTGTTACTCCCAGATGGATTGGCGAGAACAGACAAATATCACACAGAAAACATGACATGACGATAAACATCAACTGGGCAACAAGTACCATTTTTTATAAAATAGTATTAAACCATGGTAGTGTTCATAATTTTTTGGCGGAGTACTGTATGTCAAACCTCCTCCTAAACTCAAAATATGTGGACGGCACACTCAAGCTGTTGTAAATTCTGACCATTATGAACAGATGTTTTGAAGTGATGGGTCCAATTACGAAAACCTGCTATAGATCGCCAGTTCCGTGGTGGAACTTAGAACTGTAGAGACTAAGAAAGGAAGCCAGAAAATGTCTAAATTTGTCTCTCAAGACTGATAAGGAGATAATTCGCTTGTTAAAATCTTCAATAGAGATTTTTGTGGAATATTGAAATACTCGGTAAGTTGTTTAAGTTAATTACCAAGAGTCGCAATCAAACCGGAGCTTCTATCTTCTGATGGGAACTCATTTTACGGGGTAAGTACATAATGATTCGGTCACAGCCCGGCCTCCTTACACAGGCTGAGCTTCAGAAGACCAGGCTTTTAAATATGACATGACTACTTTCAATAGTTTTCAATTGCCAGCTACCGACGAGGTATATCCAGGCTTGCTATAACAGGTATAGGTAAAACTTTGAAGAGAGCTGCGGGACTGGCGCTGAAATCACTATATCTTGCCAAAATTCCTAGACTGTGAAGAGTCTCTGCCTGATACACTACGCTCTTTTAACGCGTTCGGTTCCAGATATGCTGTCAGATCAGTTTGTCAGATCAAGTTCCCTGACATCCGCGATTGCTTGATCCTTTTAAAGGAGGTTCGGCCTTCTTTGTCGTCTCAAACCTGTGAGTTGTTCATTTGCTTAATGTTGCCGAGCCAATATAGTCGATGTGTTTTAGCGTTGCGGTCATGTACTCCTTCGTACAATTTATAGAGTTCGCTGTTAAATCTTCTCTTCCATAAATTCTCCTCGTATGTATATGAGACAGAATATTTGACGAATTTTTTCTTTTTAGGTAACTTAAGATCAGTTCCAATTTCGAGTTTTCTGTCCAGCTCGCGGCCCAATATATATAGTAGGACTGGCAGGATTAATGTTCTTTAGGGCATCACTTAGGTCAATCGTATTATTAGGAGCTAGAATGTAGCTGCAGTTTGCTAGGGCGATTCTTAGTTAACATTTATTTCGAGGTAAGTGAACCCTTAGGTCCCGTATGGATCTATCACGCCAAAGATTTGTATATGTATGTCTTCTGTTTCTGGTAAATATCTGATTTTTATGTTTGTGGACCTCGAGGCCAATATCTTTATCTTTTATTTTCAATTGCCTTGAACTACTATGGCTTAATGATATCGGTGAGTCTCCTGTAATGGTACAAATCCACAAATATTCTGAAGTGGAAACTCCAAACCGCGCGCTGCATTCTTTCCAGAGTAACTCCAGGGATGAATTTTTGTTTATACCAAGTCAAAAGCTACATTGGTATATGCCGACAAAAGTGGCAAGATCTTATAACGAACTCGGATTTCCTAAGACATATTGGAAAAATACTAACTTATTAGCATTAGAGGATAGAGCTACAAATTCTCACATGGAATCATTCCTTTCAAAATTGAAGCTGTTGGTTCTCAACGGGGTCTTGAAATCTGGAAATTACATACGTGTTTTGAAATTTTACCTTAATGAACGAAAATACAAAGTCCTATTAGATTTTCTGTATCGGACCCATTATAGCCACTTCCGACGTTCTTTAAGGTAGGCATCTCGTTTCTCTGATTTTCATTTTGTATATTACTGACTACATCACTCGATTATTTTCAAACACACTTAAGACCCCGCTGACTCACATCCACTTCGAGCCAACCTGAACAATTTTTCATCTTTCATCCTTCATCTTCCATCTTCTTGAGTGGAAAAAACTCAAGACGTCCAAATCGATACTCACCATCTTTTTATCGATTTTAAGGCCGCATATGGCAACATCTATAGAGGCCAGCTATACAGAGCCATGTCTAGTTTTGGCATCCCTGCCAAACTCGTTCGCCTGTGCAGGATGACGTTGGAGAATTCTCGCTGCTCCATCAAGGTCGGCAACGACCTCACCGAGACATTTGATGTCAAAAAAGGATTTAGACATATTTTTTGTGTGCTCCTTTTCGATTGAAAGTCAGATTAATCAACCTGTTTATACCCTATCCTAAGGGTATATTAAGTTTGACACATAGTTTGTAACATAGAGAAATAATCGAGATAGACCCTATAAAGTATATATATTCGTGATCAGCATCAATAGCGAAATCAATTGAGCGATGACCGTCCGGCCGTCCGTCCGTCCGTATGTCACCGCTTTTTGGGCCTTAAATTTTGAGCTATGACGATGAAATTTCATATCTGGGCTTCTGAGAAAAAGATACAGTACACTTTTTCATAACTTCACTAAATTATATGAAACCGAAAAATTTTGTTAAGACCAAATATTTAGGCATTCAGATTCCCTACAATCCACTCATACAAAAGTTTTGGCCACGCCCACTATTTGGGGCCGTTTTCATCAGAAAACCGTTTTTTGGGCCTCAAATTTTTAACTAGGACGCTGAAATTTCATTTCTGTGCTTCCGAGAAAAGGATACAGTACAAGTGTAAAATTTTTTTAAATTCGCCCACTGCCACGCCTACTTTTTTATAACTTCACTAAAGTATATGAAACCGAAAAAATTTGTTAAGACCAAATATTTAGGTATTTAGATTCCCTACAATTCACCCATACAGTAGTTTTGGCCACGCCCACTTTTTAGGGACGGTATCATCAAAAAACCTATTTTGATAAAATTTTACATGTAACACCCTCAAACGTTCGACATTATAGCTATATTTGAGTACAAAATGCAATTTGGCCACGCCCACTTTATAGAAAGGAGGATAGGGTATCATACGATCCGTTCCAGACGGATTGTAGCTTTTCTGTATGTTTTGATTCATTGTTGATTTTATATGTCTTAATTAATTTTAATTTCGAAAAGTTTCGTTCACACGATGCCACTGGAAAACAAATGTACTATTTTATTTTTGTTTTTATTAATGTGCAAAATAGTTATTTTGCTATTACTGATGGCACCCCCTATTAGTCTGCCACCCGGGGCGGACATCCACCCATCGCCCCGCCTCCCCTTGGTCCGCCACTGGTTATACTACTTGGCTAATTCATAAAACATAAAAGCCTGTTTTGGAGGCGATGACGAGCTAACTCAAGGTATAGAGAGAAGGCAGCGAGGTAGAACTCTAACCAAAAACATACAGAAAAGCTACAATCCGTCTGGAACGGATCGTATGATACCCTATCCTCCTCTCTATAAAGTGGGCATGGCCAAATTGCATTTTGTACTCAAATATAGCTATAATGTCGAACGTTTGAGGATGTTACATGTAAAATTTTATCAAAATAGGTTTTTTGATGATAACGCCCCCAAAAAGTGGGCGTGGCCAATAGTTTTGTATGGGTGGATTGTAGGGAATCTGAATGCCTCAATATTTGGTCTTAACAAAATTTTTCGGTTTCATATAATTTAGTGAAGTTATAAAAAAGTAGGCGTGGCAGTGGGCGGATGTAAAAAAATTTTACACTGTACTGTATCTTTTTCTTGGAAGCCCAGATATGAAATTTCAGCGTCCTAGTTAAAAATTTAAGGCCCAAAAATCGGTTTTGTGATGAAAACGCCCCCAAAAAGTGGGCGTGGCCAAAACTTTTGTATGGGTGGATTGTAGGGAATCTGAATGCCTAAATATTTGGTCTTAACAAAATTTTTCGGTTTCATATAATTTAGTGAAGTTATGAAAAAGTGGGCGTAGCAGTGGGCGGATTTCAAACATTTTTACACTTGTACTGTATCTTTTTCTCAGAAGCCCAGATATGAAATTTCATCGTCCTAGCTCAAAATGTAAGGCCCAAAAAGCGGTGACATACGGACGGACGGACGGACGGTCATCGCTCAATCGATTTCGCTATTGATGCTGATCACGAATATATATACTTTATAGGGTCTATCTCGATTATTTCTCTATGTTACAAACTATGTGTCAAACTTAATATACCCTTAGGATAGGGTATAAAAAAGATCCATTCTAAACGGATTGTAGCTCTTCTGTATGTTTATTGCGTAATTTGGGTTTTAAACTAAATTTTTGTTATCGTATTGATAAAATTATTACCAGAGCCAACACTGGGCTTGGTTTTGTGAAATGTTGGTCAATGGAATTGTGTTCAACGCAGATTGATCCGCCTTGCTCTACGCGGTTTGCCGTGGGTCGACAGATACAACATAACTTCCTTTAAGGATCATTTGGAATTAATATATGTAGGTATGTATAGTAACTTGAAAATACCTTGAACTTGCCGACATACTATTTATATGTATGTACATCAGCTATAATCAGAAAAAATTGCTACCCCAGCTATGGTACAAATGGTATCCCTTAACGATAACCCACGCATTTTGAGATCTGTATACCTTCTTCCGTCTTAATTTTCATACCAAACCAATGTCTAGAATGCAGCCCATGGGTAATAACAAAGCTCTTTTGATTTCCAGTGCAGTCGATTTATATTTAGGAACTCGTTACTTAATTCCACCTAATGATGTTGATGCACTCTCTGTTGAGTAACTTCTAGAGACTATGTACATATATCTGCTACCGCTTAGAGGGCCTAGATTCATACATATGTATATGCAATCGATGAACGGTGAACTAGAAATAAATTTTTGGTGAATCCTTCTAAAACCGAAGTTGTCTTCTTTAGTGTCACTATTTCGATCTCCAATGAAGCGAAATATGTATCTATGAATGTCAAGTCAAAGTTTTTTGGCAGTGAACATGTGCTTTAGGCAAGACATAGGACATATTACAGACAAATATTCACGGAATGTCTGTCTCGTGAAGGTGCACAGAAGTTTTTCCAAGTCTATGCATGGGTTGTATACTATTATACTATCAAAGTAATCTATCGCCTCAGTCGGGATAACTTTTCGTATTTTCTACACAAGAGTTTTGATGACCCTAGCCTATAGCATTTGACAAACGGAACTGGAGGCAATGGAAATTTTAAATCGACTTTTCTTGCATTTAAGCCTGTTCGTCCAGAGTCCAGAGACTTCGTTCAGAGTCTAAGTCTGACTTGAGCTGTATAAAACGTGTTAAAAAAACGTAAAGAAAACCTCGGTTGTAGATGTTTCAACAGGAGTTGATATTGTCCGCAGGAGTGATTTCTGTCTGTTCGAGTTTATCATGTTCTTGAACAAGTTTTCATTGGTATTCGTTTTAAGGATAAGGTCTCAGCGATTCAAGTTCTATATAGTATCAGATATGTTATTCGTGAAGTGTGAAACTTCTTGCAAAATTTCCTCAAAATAATAACCGATGAGCCGTGGTGGACATTTATCAGATATCGTGTTCCACATGTCCATGGTTTAATTCTATTTAAATTGTTACGCTTTGGACCTAAACTAATTTAAACTCATATTAGATTAGAACTCCAAATTAAATCTAATTGCAGATATGAAGAGATTGAAAATTTCTTGAAGTAATGATGAAAATTGATTTGAATTGAAAACTTAATTGAAATGATGCGAACAGTATCCACAAAGTGGAGATGAACATAATTGTCTTAAGGTGACATCCATAAAGAAAAACTAATAATTTTTAACAAGACCTAACTACAACCATTTTATTACATTTGACAAACATCCTCTAAATTTACTACTTCACCACAAAAAGTCATAAATCTAGTTCATCCTTTCGTTCCATTGTATGTAAGTCCCTTGTTATTACTAGCATAACCCAGACCACACTTTCACATAAAACTCTTCAGTGTCCCATTACACTAACCCACATCCGTGAGAATTTGCCCTACTATCTAACACCACAGATACTTCTTCAATTATGTCATTCTAAAGCGACATTCCGCTTTCACGGCTTTGACTAAATAATCTTACATAATACCATTTGTTGGCGGCATAATGAGCCCACTAAAATCATGACACCTCAGTGCCATTCTCTTTACACTTCCTCATGACAAAAAAAAAATCATTCACCCTCTGTGCGCAACGAAATTCTAATCGCTTCGCGAATAACATCAAATCCCATTACAGTCTCATTTTCACATAACCACATACACCCATCCAAATCCATTATTATGAACTCTTCTTCCCACGCAAGGTCTCTTCCGGCACATTTTGCCCGATCACAATCGATTTCCATTAAATAATGCTCAGACCATTGCGCATCGTTAGAGCCGAACCTTATGCCAATGCCAAGTGGGAAAATCGCGGATTTCCCTTAACTCTTCCCAAATGCAGTCATCCAGACGTGAATGCCACATCGATAACCATATTGAACGCCGAAAGGCATTCACCATTATTTGCATGGTGAAACGAAGTTTTTTCCGGGACAACCTCGGCTTTGAAAAGCGACCTGTCACAGATTGTACGGTTTAGGTCTCTGATTTAAGTAAGGAAACGAGTGCACTTTTGTAAGCGCTCTTGCCCTGGCATCGGGACAGTCCGATTATCGTTGAGTACTATGACAAATGAATGATTTGATTCATCTTCTCATTGTGGTTCCCTCGACACATAAAAACAAAAGAAGTTGAGGGAAAAAAATTAATAAATTCCAGATGCTTACATATCTTGTCTTGAGAGGGTATTTCAAGTCGACGCAGCATGATTTATCTATTCGATATTACATTCGAGATACATCGTGCATTCCACATTGCATAATGGTAAACAAATTGAATTTGACCCACCAACTGGCAGGCGCTGCAACATGATGATTTGAAGTACGTATGTATCTTCAAGATGCAGTGAGTATCGAATGCACTTCTCACGGGGAGATCGTACGCAATGATGATCGATAATTGTTGGCTTTTATTTAAATCGATAGCTGGGCCCGTATTTATATCTAAACAGAGTAAATATTATTGCTTTATAGCAATCGGGTATTAGTCGGGTTAATAGGTACTGAATCAGTGGAGTTGGGAGGTTAGTCTTATGTAAAGCAATTCATTCAGTAGGTATCCGTTTACTATGCGCTATAAGCAAAGCGGGTTTTCGAATACAAAACATGTTAAGTGTTTTGCTGGTTTAAGTCCACCCCGTGGCTTTTAATTAATTGTTCAGCTTTAAGTGCCTTGAATGAACTAAAAAGAAGCGAACTAATCGTTTCGCTGTTAAATGATACAGTTTGTAAAATAATTACCCATTTCTTTAAGGTTTGAAATTTGGACATGTTTTGAGCCAACTTAGAGTACACAATGATTGATTCTTGGATACTGTTGATCTTGATGGGTCTACAAGTAAAGTGGAAGGTGCTCGAGAAGAAATATCACCTTGAAAGCGTGATAAGAATTTAATGGGATCGATGAGATCAAAAGGAGGATTACGATGAGATCAACAGCAGGACTGAAAACAATACTGAACCTTCTTCCACTTGACATTTACTGCAGCAGCTCGGTAGCTAGATTGGCGCTAAGACTAAGTGAAGCTGGACTATGGATAGCTAAATTCTATGGTCATGCCTCAATTCTGAACCGATGGAATATATCGAGAGTCCGGGCGGAGACGGACTACATCGTCCTACTATCAACCTATAGTCGGAGATTCGCTATCAGATTTACTAACAGAGAGCAGTGGATGGAGTCTATACCGAGAATGAGCTAGCTATTTATACCGACAAACCCAAAATGGATGTAGGTGCTGGTGCTGGTGTCTATTGAGAGTCTCTCCAGACATAAGGACGATTGCAGCGTTTTCAAGCCAAAGTCACTGCAATAAATCAAGCAGCGAACATGATTATCGAGGCAAATATTTGTGGTAAGATAATCAGTATCTGTCTTGACAGTCAAGCAGCCATTATAGCGTTACAGGCAGCAAAGGTAAGGTCCAACCTCGTTAAAATTGTCAATAAAAAGACAGACAATATCTCAGTGGGCAATAAGGTGACCGACTGTTAGTGACCGGGTCACGTGGATATCCCAGGTAACGAAAAAGCGAATGAACTAGCCAGGGCAGGGTCACATCTAAGGTCCTCGCAGGCCCTTTCTGAGACTTGTATACCGCTTAGCACTTTGAACAGGGAAATAGACAACGAAGAGACTAACAGGTGATGGTGTCTAATCGTTATGGACAGTCATACAGATAACAAAAAGAGATCTGCAGGTCTCATGAAACTCAGTAGCAGGGATATTGGGACAGCTTTTGGTGTCGTGACTGGATACTGCGCAATAGACAAACATGCAGTATGGCCAGGACTACCCCATAAAGACTTCTGTAGAAATGGCAGGGCCGGAGAGGAAATAAAATTCATTCGTCAATTGCTTTGTGATTGTTTGGTACTAGCCATCAAAAGGAAGACACTCCTTGAAGCCATTTTTTTTTGCGGAACTGGACGATCTAGGAAATATTGAGCTGAATAAACTTCTGAGATAACATACACCATGTAAGTGTTGTTTTCCAGCCGTCAAAAACTGAAATTGGGTTCTCTTACTTAATTACTTAGGCGCCAGTGTTCGGGGTCCTTGTTAGCCCGGTCCCTGTTGCGCACTTTAAGTTTGTTGGGGTCCCCTTCTACTTGGGTTCTCAGGGGTCTTATAATTGAGCACAATGAACCGACTGGTAGTCTAAGTGTGCGATTGACAACTTCTTGTCAACGATCGCATCCATTTATCTAACCCAACCTGTTTTTTTTTTATTGTTGGTAAACACTCACCTGGAGCATTCAGACGCAACTGGTCCATTGTACTACCAGAAAGCAAAATCCAGTATTATCCATATTACTGGAATTTCTTCGACTTTCGGACGAAGCCGAGAATGCACTTCAGCACTCACCAAATCAGCAACGAAGATCTACCATCTGATTCGAGTAAAGGCAGGACAATAACAAAGGAAATGATCCGAAGTAGACAGTGGTGTCTCTTAAGCCAGCACACTAAGATGTTTGGCAAAATGAAAGTGTCCGGTAAGAACCCCAATAAGTTGTCTTTTCTACTGAGAGACAGCAAGAATGCCGTTGATTTCTTACAGACGTTCGGGAGCATAAGTTTAGTCTATCTGTATCCTGGAGAGCCCTGTCACACACAATTGTGTTCGTAAGAAACCCAATCATCAATGGAGGCCCTGACCGAGGACGCGGGAATACCCAACGCAGGTTCAGGTTCTGAGAAATCATCCTCTGAGCCTTATTTAGGAATTTCATCGGAGACCTCATTTCCTGCAATCCCAGTGTGAAATGGAACCCAGCTAAGAGTCAAAGAGTTCTTGCATTCTCGAACTATTTTAGAACTGGTTACAGGGTTGAGCAATGCATTAAGCGTAGCCTGACTGCCACTACAGACGCAGATACTCCGACCACACCACTTATTCTTAACAAAATAATTGGTAGCCATTAGGAAAGCATAGATTTCCGCTAGAAAAATAGAGGAATGCTTGCCTAACAAGTAGTGTAAACTAGGGTCGTCGATCTCCACGAAAACACCAGCACCGGACCCTTGACTGGAGACGTTTTGAAGCCATCCGTGAAGTTTCGACTACAGCCCAGTCCAGTCTCAGACTATGGCGGAAGCCAGTCATGAACGCAAGGAAAGTGGACTCTAAATTTGCACAGCAGCCGGGTTTCATTGCATCAGACGATATATCAATGGAACCAGGGTCGTAGGATAAGTATCGGGCAGGGTCATGATAACATACCTCAAGTGTGGATGATACCAAAAGCCACCCCGTCTAAGACGGTAGATTGCTTTGATAGTACAGCCAATAATGAAAGTATAAAGGGGAGGTAAATTAAGCAGAGCATCTAGAGCCAGGCATACTCGGGAAAGCTCCCGTGCAGCCGAGACAGGCCGTTCTTTGCAGTTTCGTGCAGAAGTCAGTCACTTACTCACACGAAAGCCCTCCCCACCAAACAACCGACGCATAAGCTAGTCTTATCATAGCCGTATAAATGCAGAGGACTTTTTTCCGTAATAAGCCCCATGTCTTTCCAAAGGCACACTTACACTGCCAGAAAACTGAGAGCGCCTTGGATGTCATCGACTTGACATGCTTTGCTTATTCACGATCACTCACAGATACATATTTCGCTTCATCGAAGATCTGGATAGTGCTGCCTTTTAGCATTGGCTGAGTCAGACCGCTTACAATCCTCCTTCTCGTAAAGAGAACAACCTCAGGTTTTAAAAGATTGACCGAAAGCCCATTCCTAGTGCATCATTCATAGACCATATCAATCTGCGCGTTAGCACAGGCTGTCTGTGCATGTAGGCATGACCCGACAGAAAGTATGGCAACATCATTCATCATTCATCGTATGCCAGAGCGTAGACAATTGAACTACTGAGAGTATGCAACAGAGAGTTAACGACCATGGCATTATAGAAGAATTACCTACTCAAATGGCACCCAATTAATAAAGTTCTTCAGTTTGTTAATCGTAACTGCCTCCAGTTTAGCATTTTGATTACCCCCTCTCCACTTCACAGGGGCGGGCTTAATGGTAGCAATTGCACCGTGTCGACAGTTTAGTTGCGAACTGTGTATTCCGGATAACAGGCCATCTCTAGTTTATTTTGGTCTTATTCATGCATCCAGAAGCCGGAAATACCGCCCCGTACTAGAACCATTAGTATAGAAAGGAATGTATGCCAACGTCCTTAAGAAAAGTATCTCAGAGTCCGCTAAAATAGTTGGCTTCGGTGATGACCATCATAGTACAAAATAGGAAAGTAGTACTCGTCAGAGGTAGAAGAACAGTGAACATCGTAAGGATAAAAGTAAGTAAATACATATACTGCAGTCTCCAAGTCAGAGATAATGCACTTTGATGTTATCATAGATGTGGACTAACCTCCAGAGAAGAATGCTCCTAACAAGAGTGGCTACGTCATTAATCCTCTATGGAACCTAAATATGTCCATATTTGGTCAAGAGGTCATGAATATCAAAATGTACGGACGGTGGGCAAAGGCGGAATACAGGACCACGGCACGGAGTGCATTCAGTGCTTTTCGAATAACAGTGAATGATGCGGCTTGTGTTATAGTCTTCATGGTGTTGATTGACATTCAGATGAACGAAGACGAAAAGAAATACAAATCGAGGAGGATAGAAACATGAACTTCAAACGATTACAATTGAATGGTTTCAAATGAAGATAAGTGGATAAATCGACAGCACGGAGAGCTCAACTTTTACATAATCCAGACGATATCAGGATGGTTCAGGGCGTATTTACACAGGTTCGGATACAACAGTAAAGCACTGTTCATGCTACAGATCCCAAAAGATATCAACTGGAGAAGAGAATAAGCGAAGTTATCATCCCAATATGTATAACCAGCCAGAATAACCAACAGAATGTCTTAGGAAAGCTGGGTCCGCAACGAGACTGTAGCCATAATAATAAAAAAGAGCATCATAAAGTAAGATTAAGAACAGAGCAGCAGTAGAATGCAATCCGATGATATACGAGTAAGGCTGAAACCCTCCTCATAATAAAATGCTTGACGGCAGTACCGCGAGTAATAGAAGCAGAAAGGAAGTAAGGCTTAGTAGGTGAAAATATCATCCTGTTATTGAGTGTGGGCTTAGTTACGTCCTTGAAAAATATTTACACTCCAACGGACCTGCATATGAATATGTGGCCTCTCATATAGTGCGTTGCTACCTAGGGCTATTGCAAAACGGACTAAACTTTATAAAAGTCAAATTTAGAGGTATTTACACTAGAAACTAGCAAGATATAAGTTATAAATGCGTAACATAGTCTCATTAGGTGATCCATACTATTGGTCTTACGTGGACCAATGGTACATGGACTTACTTATTAACTTATGCTGCCATACTAACATCAGTGTGACGCCCTGTGTTTGTACACCTCCTGGCCTAAGATCAACGTCTGTAAATGAAGGCCTATGCCACATGACAGTAGCATGAATCATATGCATCTAGTAAAATACCCCATTTGAAGTTTGATAGAGCTGCAATTCAGAATGAAGCTGCGCTTTAACCAAACATCCTTCCATTTCACTGATTAGCGCGCCCCAACTAAGGAGAGGTCGTCCTTAACTACATTCGGTGTGCATGTTCAATTTCTCATGGTTGTAGACCAAGACGCTGACATTCTCTCCAGTACGCACATTCTTTTCACGTGCCGAGTTTTGCGTCATTTAAACGGATGAAGTCTGCTATAATCGACGATCAATTTTCAAATCAAATTTAGATAGTGATAGGTAGTGTTGTTTAAGCGTGAGTCTATTCATGATGATTTGTCTTCAATGTCAAAAAGACGGGCCAGAATGACAACTCAGTTTGACACTTCTGTCAGCAAATCAGTGATTTCTATGGAAACAAAGAAAAGGGAACACCCATGACCTTAAAGTTGCTTTCTGTCTAATTCGTTGATGTTGGATGTCCTCTCTTAGTGCGGCTAAACCCATTTTGGCAGCTTCTGTGTTAATACTCCCAAAGCCAGCTCTCTTAGTTTTGTCAATTATGTTACTATATTTAGTCGGCACATGGCAGTTGGTGCTCAGAGTTTCCGTATTGGCTTGAGAATTTCACATTCTAACCAAGTTTGATGTTAAGAAAACCGTATGATAGCGCATTACCTTGTCTAAAGTTGTTTTTGACATCGTAAAACGTCACGTTGACGGCTCGTTGATCCTAGTTTCGTTGGAAGAACGATAATTCTAAATCGTCATTCTACATAATCGACAGAATTTGGCAGGGATGCGGAAACCAGACATCACTCTGTATAGCTCGTCTCTATAAATGCTGTCATATGCGGCCCTAAAATCAATACAAGATGGTTGGTATCTATTTGTACTTTCTGGATCTTCTCCGAGATCGGTGAAGATGGAGTACTGGCAACATACTTTACTTCTATCGTAATGCGTTCAATTTGATTAGACGTTTCATGATCAGGAGACTGCTATATTCTCTTGTCAATATTGAGATGCTATAGTGAAGTTTCATTCTGCCGAAAAGTCAAATAGCTTAACTTCGTTATTGATTGGGTTATTGCTTGATTCCATTTATTGTTTACTACTTAATCATAAACCCTCATGTTTCGGTGTACTTTTCTGAGAAATTTCAATTCGCGGAATTGAAAGGTTTTTTAGTCTTCGTTCACCTCATCAAGTTAAAAATAGCCAAACACGGCTGTTGGATGTGACAGCTGTCAGATTAGCATTTTCTGTACGCAAGCCTCGACTCCATCATAACACCTAAACTAGATCGGCTTGAATGGATGTAACTTGCATGTTCACCTACCATTATTATTAGTGATTTCCTAATTGGCATAGTTCGCCAGTGACAGACGAGGTCCATCAGCACTTCCCTCAGAAGTTTCACAACTACGTTTGTGGTGGGAAACCCTATCAGCCTTCCTTCTTCTAGTATGTGTATCTGGATGATGGTGACATACACGATCCTGAATAGAAGTGTGTTTAAGACTGAAACTTGCGGGTGCCCTTTCTTCTAAGCGCATAGGTATTCCTTGCTCATGCGTCGGAATACTCTTAAGATATGTATATACATTTTTTTGTTTTTAAAATTTAATGCATATCGTCAAGTCCTTAGTTTCTTCATTCCATTTTGGTATGTAGGTAATCCCCCTGACTGCTGATCTGCTTCACGACATCACTCGGTGAATCTCCTATGCTTGCTTGTTGACTTGTCATTTGATGTATTAATAGGTAATTTGCATGCCACAGAATACGATGTATCTAAACACAGAAATAACGATGTAAAGATACTTTTTCTAAAGCATTTCCCATCGGTAAGATGGCTCCTCTATAAAATCCAACTTCACTGTACTCGTAGGATTATCTGAGTCTTACCGCGATTACATGACACAAAAGCAACCGGTTCACCTGAAGATGATTCGAGAGATGATTAACTCCCCCTTGAGGTACTTTCACATTGGATCATTGCAGGCGGGCATTTATGTACCTCCCCGGCCACGCCTCACGGTACATTGAATGTGCCTCGCATCAATACCGTTCATTAGAATTGACAAGGGTTCACTGCTAATTGTATATGTACAAGTCATGATGTGCAGTTTTGTTCACGAAATTGAAATCCATTTCGTTTCAGTCCTGTCAAGAGCCGTGCTGCCACATCAATCATCTGCAACAAACAATTCCAGATTTTTTTTTTTTATTTTGTTGGACTTTTATTGGAATACCTGCGAAAAGTTTGGAAACGTTTTACCTTCAAACATTTTCTCATAGTTTAGCTATTGCGCGCCGGAAATATTGCAGATGATGATGAAGAATTATGAAATTTTCGGAAAAGAAAACGAAAAAATATTTTTTAATTATTTGTTTTAATGTGGAGGCAGCTTAAGAGTTGGCAGTGAATTTGAAGGTTTTAATGACTTCTTTTCGTCATTTATGAACGCTGAACAGCGGTATTGCGTTCGTTGATGACCCTTTTATGATTGCAAGGCATTTCATGGTGGTGCGAGTGCGACTAACCTGATGATGTCGAAGCAAATTGATGGGTTTTATCTGAGATTAGCCGCAGAGAATTGCAATCTCGATAAAAGTATACACGAAGTTGGTGGCACTTGGTTGTGTTAAATATAAATGTAGGAATTCTTTTTCTAATGAAATCTTGTGCAACAATCGTTAGTTTGCTTCAAAAATGAATTAAGAGCTTGCAGTGACATCAGGTAGGGATCGTTTTTGCTTCTTAATATCCAACTCAAAAGTTGGATTCCTAGTTAATTAACTAAACTATTGGGTGTAAAGTTTCCAGAAAAGGACCCAAGAGGGCGAGCTGAGAACATTCACAGAAAATGTCATTGCTATTGAGGAAGTATGTATATATAGTATGTAGATATAGTAGAAAACTGGAAAAATAAACCAAAAATAATACTATGCGTGTATTCTTACACTGAACTGCGGACACCTGGCCACCTCCACTGCGTGCGTATTATATTCTTCACACGAATGCAGGGGGACTACAGTTTGTGTAATGACAGCTCTGTACAATTCCAAGCGCGGAAGAGTAAGTGGGCTTTTTGGTGCAACCTTCGATTTGGCCAAATGGATATTGCAGTCTTTATGATCTTCTCTAAAACCCTTTAGCAGTAGTGCGCAACCACAGTTAACAGAATGCAAATCATTGTAATAAACATTCCAATCCTCTAGAATATCAGCATCAACTGGATTATTCCAAAATTATTTGCCGACCCAAAGTAGATGGAACAAGCCTTGAAGATGACCCATAGGATCGAATAAAAGTACAATCGATGATAAGATGGATTGGTTAGTTGACTGCTGATTTTTCGAGGGAGTCGGAGTCTAACTAAAGGAGAATTCGTTGGTAAGAGAGAGCCACTATACCTAATGTCTTCACTCTGTCTGGACCTTCTAGGGGTAACCAGAAGTATCATTCGTGATACTGAGAGGGACCGCTATCGAGGAAACTCGACTTCCGCGTCGCTTTGTAAAGCTCTATATACCTACATACGCACATATGAAAATCCTGTAATCTGTATTTACCAACTGTTTCACTAAAAATGTACTCCTTACCCATCTTAGCGTTTAAATCTCACATAGGTTTTGATGAGGAACTTCCAGAAACACTTTTTGGTTGCGTTGTTCTAGTCCTCTATGTAGGCATGAGTGTATATTAGTTAATATAATGTCGGCGAACTTAGTCTTGACGCGGACTGTAATAAAATCCTGGCTTGCATAACAAAATCTCCAGATTGCTTGCTTAAGTCTGCATCATATGACAAAACTGCATTCGAATAAGCACTGCTAGTTTCCCTGTAGGAATTACCATTGTATACGATACAGTTTTCTATCCTCCTTTTAACCGGTCTATCCCATCGGGTCTATTAAGAATCCAAACATTCCATTCGCGGATCCGAAGGTCATCTTCCTCAATTCATTTGTCAGGATTTTGTTAAGGACAATGGGCCGAATATACCACGTCGGTACCCCACTTTGGGAAAAGAGCTACTCCCAATTACCCATTATAGGATCTCCTTTTCAAAAGCCTGTCTCAGTCTTTAATGATCCTTATTTATCGCCAATCATTTCCCAGGCACGTTGACATCAACGTTAGGGTTCAATTCGAAGACATTATATATTGCAATGATGCAAGGTATGCTCGATCCTACTTCAAGGTGATGGGCGACTAAGGCCTAAGCATTCTTTTTCATTATCAAACTAATGATCACCTAAGCGCCTTTAGTGGCCAAAAACTCGACAAATTAAAATACAAGAATAGTTGAATAGAATCTGTCATCTAGCCCGCGTGGAGCAATGAAAATGTTCCCAACGGTAGCTAAATTAGCAAAACAGAAGTCGAGTGTACATAAGTAGAATCAAAGGAGTCTCCAATTATCCTAGCCATATCGACTTAGTGGTGACCGTAGCTCAAGTGGCTAGCGGGTTAGACTACGGAGCGAGGGGTTCGAGGTTCAATCCCCAGACAACACCTAAAAATTCTTTCACGGCCCCATCTCTCGCGAGCGTCTGACAAACATCCGAGAGTAAAACTGTCATGAAAAAGCTTCTCAATAATAAAAATTGGATTTCGGATACGACATTAAACAGTAGGCCCCTTCCATTTGTGTAAAGAATATAAAACGCACTACAGGAATGGTGGTGAGAAGCCAGACCCTGGGTCCATGGACCTGTCAAAAGAGCTCAAATTCAGTTCAATAACTTAGATGGTTGACTCATATAGAGCGTATGGAAAACAATGATCCTGCCCGTAGAGTCTTAGAATCCACCCCCAGAGGCCTATGGTGGTGCACTCAATTCGAGTGGAAGCTCAACCAAATTGGTGTGCGAAACTGGAGGCAACTGGCTGACGGTCGAGCTGATTGCATATGCTTGTTGGTTGAGGCCCGAATCCACCCCGGGCTGTAGCGCCACTTAAATAAGTACGTACATAACTAAGTAATTTAATTACCATTAATCGACAGAGCTACATATGTGCTTGCTTCCTGGTGATATTGTGTTGCCTGTTGGTGAATAGAGTATGCAACCATAGTGATGTCGTCAGAAACGTGGAAAGATTGTAAAGTGAGACATCAGATAGTTCTTGTAAGTGTTCTGTTCCTCAATTTACATAGGCTTGAGCAGTGACACAGTGAGGTGTATCCTCATGAACCTCTTCGTCACCGCTTCCTGGTTTTATCGTATCACGGCCAGAGCTTCCTTGATATATCATTAAGATCCTACATTCGATTCGCTCTCTGAGTTTGGATAGTGGAGGGTTGAACCATTGAAGTGCCTGATTTTGGTCCATTGCAGACTCTTTTCTTGCAAATTCGTCAGCTATCTCATTCCCGGTTATATTTTTGTGACCAAGGATCCAGCAGAGATTTATATTGTGCTGTGAACCAAGACCCTTGAGTCGTCCGTCTAGCTTGTACTTAATTTCTGTAGCAAAAATTGCTTTAATGGCCGCCTGACTGTCAATAATAATGGTAATATCATCCCATGGTATTGTCACCATTTATACCATACTGGCTGCCCATGTCAGTCCCAGGACCTCCGCTTGGAAGACACTGTTGTAGTCAGGAAGTCTGATCGAGCTATGTAAGTATGTTTAGTTCCATGGAGCATATACCGGCGACCGTTACTATATCTTTGACCCATCTGTGTACTTCTGATGTCGGCATTGTTCTCATCGCGCTGGTTGTGCCTATACATGATACCCTCTGTATTTTAGTCTTTGCCTTAAGATTAGTTGCTTTGTCTGCAACTCGTCACCAGACTGCGTTCCCATACGTGAGAATTGGTCTTACAATTGTATACATCCACAGAATTATCTTTTGGGTTAGTCTCCACCTTCTGCCGAACATTTGATTGGAAGTGTAGAACGCGTTTGCTGCCTTTTTAACTCTTTCATTGACTTTAAGCTTCCAATTAAGTTTTGTGTCTGGTATGACTCCTGGGTACCGTGCAGTATTAAATATCCTTGGGCGTACCCCTTCAATAGCTGGTAGTTTGCATTTCGGTGTAGTTCTTTTATTAGTGAAGTGGACCATAAAAAAAATCCAATACCACAACGCATCTGATGTCATCTGGTACATCTATAGTACATACAAACATATCTATCTAAAGCAACGTTAGCTGTTCATGTCTCAAATCATTTGACGTCTAACCATATAATAACAGCAGGTGTCAGTTCGTCGGAAGACTATCATGGAACATCACACATATTTAACTGAAAATCATTTGCAGATCAACACAATGAACGCTTTCTCCATCATTATGTAACTGCGAATGGTTATAAGATAATGACATCAAGTTCACGACCCTAAACACCATAAAATTGGGAAACAGTTCACTTCATTTGCACACCTTCCAAATGTCAAATAATCATTTTACCTTTGAAATACTTAGTCCTCCAAGCATGCCCATCTGCAATAATGGCGAGCATCATAGTTCATTGATTCACCCAAAGCGATACTAAAGTGCACTCAGGGCGCCCATATGAAACGTTTCTACAAACACCCCCAATACTTTCCGCAGAATTCCATTCCATATTTGAGAGGGTAACGTCATTTCACGGAAAAAAAAACCTGATCTCAGAAATCCACCACGAAAACCTTTTTACCTCTTGGTATTTGCCGCAAGGCATATTGAATATTTTTTTTTAACACCAGAAGAGGAAACCGACACTAGCTCAGTCGTAACCCAAATGCGCCTTTAGGTGTAAAGTTCCCACACTCCCACTACTTATGTACGATGCAGCTCATTCCATTCTCAGACAAGAGACCTTCTAGTACCATGTTGGCTTGTGCTTCGTTCTGCAAACAAATTTTTCAAAAATCCCATCTCAACAGAGTCGCCAGTCTCACCCACATTAGCCATATACAGGGTGTCGTCTCAAATCGAGAATGTGCCAGTAACTCCACTCCAACATTGTCTGAGAGTCATCGTGCAGCCCTCCAAAGATTCCCGCATTTGAATCGCACCTAAGTGAATGTTTCTCACTCGGTTGTCCTCGATGTATGTATCTATGCGATAGTAGGTACCACAAGACTCTTCAACAATATAACAACATCCACCACGATCGCAATGATGTAAGCGCCAAACCACGACGAAGAGGAACAAGAAGACCGATAAAAGTGAAAAAATCCATCACCCGCGCACCATGATTACACGATCGCATGTGAATCTCGGTGTACTTGCACGTTTTGTTTCAAGACGAGTGTAGGAGAAGGCGACGAGGAAGAAGATGACCCCATCCCCAAAGATACATAGATACAAAAAAAAGAGAGAGAGCGATCGCATAGAGCACACACATAACATTTGACAAACAATAGAAGAAGCCATACCACCATGGGGTACCCCACTCTGGTCGCCACAACATGGTTCTGTAGCATCTGTAGAGGCTTACATTGAAAGACCTCGATTATGGTGCGAAGATATCGCTACTAAACGACGACAACGACGACTCCGCCGATGAGCACAGAGGTTTTCCTTTCGATTTTACAAATTCATTTCGCGTCGAGTCGGTAACTGATGAAGTTTAAGCATCCGCGCATCGCCTGGATTAGACGCTTAGACGCTTGGACGTTTTTTCCTTTAGAGTCTCTATAAATGTTTTTGTGAATGAATGGCTATATAAAGATTCACTTGTTTTTTTTTTATTAAAGAGTTGCGTTCGATAAATTATCTACTGCTTCGGGGCTAAACGCGTGCTGGCTGGCATATTATTTTTTTTCTGATTAAATTTATATTACAGTGAATTAAATTATTGAGAAGTGATTTTAACTCTAAAGATACACAAGTGTTAAATTAAAACGATAAAAAATATTAAATCAACTTAACCCTAGTGGATAAATATAAATTAGTGAATAAGTGCTATCAGGAGCAATGGGGATAATAAACCTACACCACAATTGGGAAGCCATACTTTTTGGTAAGTGATATTAAACTTAGAAGAAGGATCTGAATGTCCTTGGGTATTTAGCATTGTTGATACATTTTTGGGGCAGATTTTGTCTTGTAAATTGCGGAGATCAGAAAAAGATGATATATCTGAAAGCTTATACTGTTCTGATGGACGATGGTTGAGAACTGAAGACTTCAAGACCCTCAAATCTATTCGACAAAGCAGAGACTTTTTAGTGCAACATTAAGGACACATTTCACATCAGTTTATAGTCCTAAAGATTAACCTCAAAAGGACGATAATAGTAACAGATTCACTATTAGTACTACACTATGCTGTGTACACAGTCAAATCATTCGATTCTTAGTGGAGGGCAAGTATTTGTGGAAGTCTTG
This sequence comes from Xylota sylvarum, assembly GCA_905220385.1. Taxonomy (NCBI): domain Eukaryota; kingdom Metazoa; phylum Arthropoda; class Insecta; order Diptera; family Syrphidae; genus Xylota; species Xylota sylvarum. The sequence continues at coordinate 60,739,157 of LR999958.1, read as the reverse complement.
GCCTCATCACTCGGCAGATTCAACAGTCAGAGTTATTTAATTTTTTCCACCTTTAATGATTTTTCTTAAACTTGTCCATCGTTGCACACCCTTTCTTCACAATCTAAGACATTTCTTCAACCTTACATTCTTCCAGTACAAGCCACGAAAAAAAAAAAAAATTAATTGGGACTGAGCCTTCGATATAAACTATGCAACAGGGATGTATTTGGTTTACCCTTACTTGAAAAATTTCCGTCTGAGAGAGTGTCTTATAGGACCCCTGCAGAATTAAGTCGATAATCTAGATGTCGCAATTTCTTAAAATTAATTATACCGTGACTTACAGGAAAAATAAAGTTAGAATAGTAGAAAAAATCACATGTCAGGGCCCAGTCCTCCTTAACTTAAATATGGGCCTCAATACAGTCGAGTCACCAGTATCTTTCTCGATTCAGTCTATCGACGTTAAAAAAATCCCTTTCAAGTACACTAGCGCAATATCTCAGATCAGTATTTCCATGCCCTGAGGCTATCGATTCATAGAGGATAAGTTTATCTGCCGCTATTCTAGCAAAATGGTATATAATTGGTACGTTCATCGAGTCTGATATGTAGCCATATGGATCCAGATAAGAATGTCCCAGGTGGAATATAACCACCCTTCAAAGTATTTCTGAAAAACTTGGGGTTGGGGTAAAACACGCCCGAAACTAGTTCGTTCTCCGTAACGTTAGCTGACCGCGGAAAATAGTTCCTCATAAGATCCAGAAAAACATTGTCGTATTCTAGATACACCGGAAGCATCCAATAGCCTTTTATTAGAGACGTAATGCCGAAAGTCGTAAAGTGCGCTTCTATACATCTCCATACAAGTTCGAAGACATTTTCTTTTAAAGAATTGAAGCTTTTCCATATAAGATGGGCTTATGTTGCAGTTTTAATTTTCTTTGTACGCCGCCGTGGCTCAAGTGGTTAGTGCGTTGGTCTACGGAGCGAGGTGGTCTAGGTTCGATCCCCAGATAACACCTAAAAATTTCTTTCACGGCCCCACCTCTCACGAACGTTTGACAAACATCCGTGAGTAAAACTGTCATGAAAAAGCTTCTTAAAACAAAAATTTCTCTTCGGATATGGCATTTTAGACGTTAAAATCAATCTTATATTACTTAATAGGTCCCCTATGTCGTTGAAGACCTACTTGCTAAGAGTTTTCGTTCTTAAAGTGTAACGCACGGCAATATCCCATACTTTTCCTATTCATTGAGATACATAAATCTGTTTTTCTTTCTAATTTTTTGAGTCTATACAGATTTTACACATTTTACAACCTGAAATAGGTGCTGATACTGCGTCAGTCATTGCACAGTGGTTAATGCATCGGTCTACTGAATGGAAGTTAACAGACAATACCAAATTTCTTTTTACAGACCTTCTGCGTCTGACAGAGATGCGAAAGTAAATCTGCCGAAGTTTTAAAAAATTACCCTTTGGACATATGTAGCATTAAAAACATTTCATAAGTATTACGAATCTGTAGCGCTAAATATTTGTACATATTTGTATTTGACGTTGATCCTTTAATCGCTTCAATGTCCTTATGAGAGTCAACTACTTTAATATGAGCAGAGAGGGGGTTGTCGCTGTCTTTAACGAGGTTTACTTTCCTTTGTGAACTCATCCACTTTTCAGTTGTCTGGAATGTATAAGATCCATGTCATTCCTTCAACAATTTTATCGTGTGGGCAAATCTAATTTAATTTAGGTTTAAGTTAGGTAGCTATCCTCCGTTTGCGGTTAGATACACTTGGACCAAGAAACATCCATTGTGTTACTACACGAGCCGGTCTCTTCCGTTACTCTTGGAACTATTTTGATTTTTGGAAGAGCTTTCAGATTTTATTGATATCTGATTCAGAAATATCTTCAAGCTCCCCGAATAAGTATTCTCCCAGAATCTCCTTTCTTGATGAGGATACCGCAGGGCAGCTGCAGAGAAGGCGAAATTGTGATTCTCGATCTTCCTCATCCATACAGCTGCGACAGAAGTCGTTGGCCGAGTCTCAAGGCGTGCATATCTAACGCACAAAGACTCGTCAATATCGTCAATATTTCGTCTGCTCAACTGTCCCCACATTTGCCTAGTATGATTGCACGTATCAAGATTACGCCATCTTATATTTCGCTGATGCAGAGCTAATGCAGGGATATTGTATCTTGCCGTTTCAATGGGTAGCTGGAGCGCCATTTAGAAGGCAAGAGCTCCTGTTTAGTGGCATTTTTGTTTAGTTCGTCTGCTTTACAGTTTCCTGAGATGTCTGAGTGAGATTACAATTATTCGATATCTCATTCACAGATGCGCGACATTGTTTTACCAATTTAAATCTTATTTTTGGTGATTCGAGTGCTTGACGACGTCCGCACTCTATACCGATCTCATCGACAGTTTGTCAGCGGTTTCACGAATAGCCATAAACACCCCGTGGAATACACTGCAATAGTCTGGTAGTCTAAAAGACATGTTTACGCCAAGAGAGACTGATTCTTTGAATCTGACTTATTTAATACTGTGTACCAGACTAAGATTCCACCCATTAGTATTGGTCCTACTAAAAAAAAATACAAATATTTTGCGCAATAGGCCCATGGGACTCAAGGCCAAGCTTCTCACAACCATTCGTATTGTGCGTGTTATATTCTTTACACGAATGGAAGGGTTCTACTGTTTAATGCCGTGTCCGAAACGCAAATGTTTATTTGAGCAGCTTTTTCATGGCAGTTATACTCTTGGATGTTTGTCAGACACTCGTAAAAGGTGCGGCCGTGAAAGAAATTTTAGCTGTTGCCTGGGGATTGAACCTCGAAACTCTCGCTGCTCGCTCCGAAATCCAACGTATTAACCACTTGAGCCACGGCGCCCACTTGGTCTTACTATAACTATATGAAGCCAGTGCATTATTTGCGGACGGATCCCTCATTTGCGCCCTATGGCTCTCTTGCGAGCATATAGAAACATAGTGGCCTTCCTAATACATGGTATGTTCAGTTTCCATTTCTATTTCGTGTCTAATATAAGATTCAAGTATTCGGCATGTTCGGAAAAGTGAATTCGCCTCATTTTTAGTGGAATTCACTTCTAGAATCTTTGGTAAAAAGATTTAGCTTCGTTTTCGTCGGATTGGCCTAATTCGTAGCTATATATCTGTTCACTTGACCAGTCAAAATTAAGTTAATGATATGAACTTCCTTTTTTTAAAATCTTTCGAGGATCTAGATACATATACCTTTTTATTCGTCGAAGTAATCGAGCTCATCTGTGGTAATTTTCATACCTAAAACTTATACCTAGAAATGGATCGAAAATGGGAAGAACTTAGAATTCGGTTTGCAGCTGCACTGGCAGACTGTAAAAGTGAGCTTGACTTAATGTATCGCATGAAAATGTGTGAAGCCTAACGTCTTTGCTGAACACTTTTCCACTATTTTGAACAGCATATTTGATGAAGTTGTATTCCAAAATCAAGATAAGTAGTCCGTCGTCCGAAATTTTAGAATTTGAATCACCGCTACCAGTAAAGATGAAATCATTGCTGCTATTAAAATACTCAAACCAAACAAGGGGCCATGACTTGACAGTCTTTCCATAAATTGTAGATTGTAAATAAAGCTTCACCCGCAATAACTGCAGTCCTACTGCTCTTATTTAATGAAGAAGGTTTGGAACAGTGAAAGGAATCTAAGTAGAGTGTGACAACTGAAGAGACACGTGTTTCGTGCAATTGCTAAAATAATACCCAACATAATCCTCAACCGTATTAAAGGTCATTTAGAAAGTACCCTTACTTAACTTAGAAATGTTTCAGAAATATTTTAGAAAAACAAAAATGTTTTCAAAACGTTTTTAAAAAATCGAAGTTAAATCGTGTTTCTCGTTTCGTTTGTTTATTAACGAAAAGTTTTTCAAATGTTCCATGTGAAGTCGGAAAATTAAATGTTTATCTTTCTGTCGTTGGGAACGGATAGCCTTATTTGAAATGGAAAAACAAGTGTGGAGTCCCGAAAAAATTGTGGAATAAACAAATTTATGGATTGTTGACATTACATTCCAGTTAAACTGTGATAAAGAGGTACTTCAAAAGAAAATTACTTAAAGTGTAAAGCTGGTGTGAAAAAAAAAACTTTGAAGACAATATCAGAGACGGGAGCACCAGAGAAAAATATTCCTTTGGTCGCTTTCCAACATCAGAAAAAATGAGAATCTGATTCGAAAACATTTTCTTAAGCACTAAAACTTCGAAACACATGAAAAACATTGAAAACATTCAAATATCTCAAAACATTGGGAAAACGTCTGTGAAACATTTCGGAAACATTTCAAAAACGTTTCGGAAACATTTGGGAGATGTTTTCCGAATGTTTTCAAAATGATTGTTTGGTGTGGACAAGGGTTTCCACACGAGAAGCATATGTAGGTTACTGATGTCTACAGAGGGCTTTGTCGACAAGAAGTGGGACAATTTAATGAAGTTTCATAATATACCTAAACACCCATCTAAACACCCTGGAAACTAAATTTCTTAAACTTCCCTCCGAATCGTCAAGAATTCATATCAAGATTGCAGGAAACCCATGTCAAAAAAATAGATAACTTATGAAAATATCGTCTCGGTGGTACCTTATAAGAGGCCTAAAGTTTAGGTTGCGTTAGGTATGTTGTGGAAAATCTGAAGAATTAGTTAAAATTGTGGTGTCTTATGACTGCTGTTCTGGAAAGTAACTATCAATATCACAAGTAAGCTGCAAATTCTTGTTAATAGCAAAAGTGGAAGTGGCAATGAATTGATCATACCGTTCGTAAGGATGGAAATGGAACTCAACATTATTATCGTATACAGAGTAGGCCTGGTTTGACGTAGCGAGGAATAGGCAATTGGAAAAGAGCTGGATGGAGTTAAAGTATGTATGTACAATGGGCCCTAGACGTGGTTGGATACAGGATTTAACAAACAAACAAACTACTTTGATCTTTCTCTTAGTGTAGAGACTTATTTCAATATCGTTGTATACTCGCTGGTCAATATTTGTAGCTCAAGATGTTCTAACTCAGAAACGGTATCATATCCCTACTCTATGGAGGCGTGGGAGCACAACCGTTCGACTACTGATATCTTAGTGAGGCATCCTAGAAGCGACATCATAAGTCGGGTTTTGACAATCCTTAAAAATAGTTCGCTTACTTTGAGAAATGCTATCAGTTTTGCTGCTTTTGCTTTGTGGAAGATTAGACATTTCAGAAATCAGGGATGAATCTCCGATGTGAATGAATGACAGATATTCGAAACTGACTTCAAACCATGTTATCCATAATATGTATCTCGAACTAATTACCAATGTTGTAGGTAACAACCCTGCAATAATTTTCTGATTTGCATAAGCAAATTGTGTATGCAAATAGAATTTAATTACACACATTGCTTCTGCATTTGCAAAATCGAAAAACGGAGATTCTCCCGAGAACAATGTCAGACCCATACTTACACAGGAAACACCATGGTCTGTGGGTTTCCACTTGCGACACAATGCGCTGTTTTGTTTTTTTTTTGTTTTGCTTTATGAGTTCAAAAATGGTTTCACCCAGAAAAGAAAACCACCGGACCGGCAAAGGTTGCAAATTATGACATCAACCGCGAGAGGGTGCTAAGAGTGCCCGCAAATGGTAACCGACATTTATGCAAATGATGGGCACATCCTTTCCAGCAAATGACAAGAATTATTAACTCTTTTTCAATTGCAATGACATCGCACAAAACTACACATGTTAACACGTAAACGGCGTGTAATGGCCACGTTATTGGACTGAAATGCATGAACCGTAAAACAATTGTTAATGGTTGCCTGAAGAAGGTACTCGAGGCGTGTAAGTGTATGTTTTTCTTTTTTTTCTTCTTTTTTTCCGCGGGTGTTGCACATGAGTGGAAAGTGGGTTGACCTTGGAAGATTGTTTGTAAATGAATGGGCAATTTATTATTTAACACTTGGAGGGGGGGTGTTGGGTGATCGTAGCCATATCGGGTGGTAATTATGAGAATAGTCTAGTACAAGTTGAGAGTGGACAATTTGGTGTGGATCGTTTATGGTGTCTTCGATGGACCATGTCGAAATCGAATTTGTTTATTGTTGAGTAATGCATTTAATTGAGTGCAAATCATTAATAGTAATGGGAAACCCAAATTGACCATTTTTTTAGCTGCCTACTCGGGGCTGAAAGGCTTCAGAGTCAAAGATCCTAAGTGATCCGAAGTGGGTGGCGATGGCTATTGTGATGTTAGAATGGTATATCGTTGAAGTAGAAGAGCCTGTTTAGGTAGGTACTCAACTTGCCGATCGTGAAAGCAAAAATCCACCCATGCCCCGTTCAGCTGCTGTTGGGGCAAGGATTATGGATCAGGCATCATATACATACTTAGATGCCGCCACGAATTGAAAACTTCTGAAAACAGAATAAAAGCGAAAGAAGTGGATAGGTTTTACCTAGTATGCCTAATCTTCCTCTCTATAAACATGTAGTTAATGAATTATTTCTGGAAGCCTATACGGTTGAACGAATTCCAGAAGCGGAACTAGAAGGAAGAGGTAAGGGTACGTCCATGATAAACCAGCTTCTCGCTTCCTCGCTTGCCAGATTTGCGGCAAGATTCACGCCGATAGTCAGAACCAACGTAATTCAAGCAGGTGATAGGCATAGTGAACATCACGCCTGTACTGACGGTTTTTTCTTCAGTCCAGACCCCAAATTTTCACTCCAGGCACTACTTTCATAAAATCTGTAATAACCACTTGAAAGCTGGTTACCGGCATCAATAAGAATTCAAAATTCATTCCGGTAAAAGCTGGTTAAAGTCCATAAAGTCCAGTCCACAGCAGCTAGAAAGCGAAAATGTGATTTAGTGACTACTGTGGACGTATCCTAACGAAAAATGGCGCCAATACACAGCACAAACATGTTAATATACATACTTGTTGATACCAACGCCTCTTTGGGCGACCAACATCTTGAACCTAAGATTCCGTCAGCATAAACAGACAAACACGTACAAAACCGAACTTCATGCGTTCCCGTCTACTAAACGATATTTTCTTAACATTCAGTTGGCGAATGCTTTTCCAAGGGCTGTTCTCTGTCGTTGCCTAAACCTCCTTCACCTCTCAGTATTAGTCATTGGCATCGCATTATTTGTTGATCCCTGCTTTTGGGCCTATAAAAATTGGATATGTGAGTAATAGAAGCTCTGGCAGCGCTATCGGCTTTCTGGGATTCCCTGTATTTTCTATTTCGTTCACTCAGTCTTATAGGTCCAGGATTTGTGGACCCGCTCTTTCGATTCGTTTAGGATTTTTTTGGTTCTTAATTTCGACTTGGATCAGTTATTGTAACGCGATGTAACGCTAAGTTGTATCTATTTCTATTTGTCTGAAAAACAGGTTTATTTAGGAAACGAATGCGTTAGATTAAACAACGCGTGTAATCATAGCTCCTTCTCGAAGTCGTCTGTGTACGTAAGGTTTACTCCAGCGATTCCAGCCCACACTTGCACCAGACTTACTTGAGCCAGCACATTGGGATACAATACGTTGATGAAGGACAATCATCACAGGGCTCAAACTCGTACCAAATTTTGTCGAGAGCGTGTAACATTTTTACTACTCTAGACCTGATCCTAGGCATCGCCGACAGGCATTTTATCGCGAGGAAGCTTACACCTTATGCCAACGGTTTGGTTGGGGTTGGATTGGGTGGTTATCCTCAACAGGGACACACTTAGACCAAAAGAAGGTCCATTGTAATACCACTATGGAAAAACCGGATTACCAGCATCGGAAGCCTACATGGAGATTTCCCAATGGGACAGGAGGCAGGGCAACCACTTTCGGTGTAAACCCATACGCCGTACGTTGGGATTTTATTTGAAGCAGAGATTTTGGATAGTGAATACTGGTCCAATGACCCCACAAGTTTGGTCTACATCACCGAAGGATCGTAGATAAGTAGAGTGTTTGCACCCGACAAGAAAGTGTAAATAGAAAGTTTTATCTCTGTGCCGACCTTCAAGGGAGTTTGAATATATACATATGTATGCACATATCTTCTCAGAAAGTCAGGCAGCGCTCAAAGCTCAAACGTTCACTATATTGACTCGAGTGGAGCTGTAATGTCTAACAATAACTTGCCAGGAAATCGCATTAAAAACAAAAATGATGATTTTGAAGCTTTGAAGATACGCTGACGTGAAGCATTCAAAACTATTAAGTCAGATGTAGAACATTATGTTGAAGGAACTAACTTGGTTTGCTAAACTGGAAGCAAGTAGTTTAGCATCAAATTAATTTTGGAGGGTTAGGGTAGGTTAATGGGGTGACGGGACAAGAGAAACTGGCACCTGTCACACTTAGATCAATGCAGATCCATTGTAAAAGTTCTTCTAAGTCTTGGAAGAAATGTCTTCCCAGAACTTTGTTTCTAATTTGACAGAGTGCTGAGCAGTGACAGAGGAAGCGTGGAGTATCCTTATGACCCCCTTCGTCACCACAGCCTCTGCATAAGTCGTCCGTGCTAAGTCTCATCTTTGAGTGGCTAAAGAACGAGCATCTGAATTTTACTGTGCGATCGGTTGCATGGGTTTTAAAAGATAAGGGTGTGCGGAAGTGGCCGATTAAACTGACGGACAGGCGGGACACAACTATAGATTTCATCTGAGCAACTATGGTGGAAATATCGATATAGGACCGATAAGCAACCAACATTTTGACGAAGGTCACCAATCAATCTATTTACATGCCTGATGCTGTAAATATCTAATAAGCTCAATCAAGTTGCGGGAGCTCCCGCCCAAACATGTGAGTTGTATTCTAGTTTATAGATAGTAGCTAAGTCTGTAGGACTGATAGGAATCCGAGGTACCTAGCGCCACTTCTCGCAGCTTCGGAAATCTTGTGATTCCAGCGAGATCTGGGGTAACTTGCATGCCAAACATTGACAATGTCATTAAGTTCCTCAATATCAGCTCCATTCATATTTAGTTTGGCTACATTAGTATCCCGCTTCAGAGACAGCAGACAGCACTGGGTTTTTGACGAATTGAACTCAACTCGGCTTTTCGCATCCCAGTTGATGATTGCATTAATATCGGAGTTGAGCTCGGTAAACATTCGTTGCCGGTGAGACTCCACAGCTTGGGGTCTCAGCCGTGGAGTCGCCAAAGAAAGGATTTGGGAGTAAGAAACGGTCGTTAATAAATATTAAAAAAGAGAGTCGGAGAGAGGACTGAGCCCTGGGGTACACCAGCATTAGTTGAGAATGAGTTAGAAGTATATTCATTCAATACAACTTCTATTGACCGATTACTCAAAAGGCTTGCAATCTATAATGAGAAAATGCTACCGGCACTGTAAGCTTCGATTTTACTTATGAGGGCATACTCTGTCGAAAGCTTTAGAGATATCAAGGGCAACTACTCGGCATTTGCCGTGAGGACACCATAAAATCACTTGTGGAATGTTGTTGACAGAAACCATGCTGACGGTCATTTAGAAGGAAATTTACAATGCTTTCCATGACCTTAGAGAGGATTGATGTTAAGCCTATGGGTCGGTAGTTTGATGACTGACTTATAGTTTTCTGGAAAGTATGCTGTCATTCTTTTTAAAGTCTCCGACTTTTCCATTGTCTTATCATGGATAAGTTCGACTTAGGATCCTTGTCTGCATTCGCTGTATTTGTTTTTAAAGTCTGCTGACTCCTTACATATATTTCATTGTCGACAAAAAAAAATCACTTCACTACTTCTTGCGTCTTCTCTGCTGGTTTCTGGAATTTAACGAAGACAAGTACCAGTCTAATGTTAAATGTAAGAAAATTCTTTTGTTAGAAGCTATAAGCTAATCGACTCGTGTTTGTACTTATGTACATATGTGGGCGAATGAACGTCCATATGAAAACGAAAGGGAATGATCAAATTCGATATTTTCTTTCCGGGATCAATAGCCGTTTCTTTGTTCTGATATTATATAACTCAATTAAGTACAGAGACCTTTTTTCTATACCTTACGTAATAAATTGTGTAAAGTATTGTGATGCCAAACGATGAATGATCAATCGTTTTTGACTTTCGGTTTCAATTGCTTTCGCTAATGATTTTTGTTCCGCTTTCCCATAATTTAAGTCCATTCTTCAATCTTTAGTTTGGTAAAGCTCTGATGACAGTGCTTATAATTCTTGTAGTCAGTCATAACAGAATGAATTGAGTAAGTGAACAAGTGGTCTTAATATGTTTCTATTGGTAATAGTTGTTGTTAAAGCAAATCAATAATAATATTTGTCGGGAGGCTTTAAGTTATAAATAATTACTGACGGCATTTACATGCCGGCTTAGTTTAATAGGGTATTATAAAGAAGCACCTATTTTGGTTGACTGGGACTGCTCTCCGATATCTATTTTCCATGATTTTCTTATTCAGGAGTCATTTAGGTTGTAATCTCTGCATGTCTCGAAGGAAGTAGGAAGAATATGCACGCGTATGTGGGCGGTTATTAACTTTCTTCATACATATGTATGTATGAACTCGCCGAGGATAAAACAGAAGGGTCCTTTTAACTAGTCGGAAACCAACAAAACGTCACTATTTAATTACTCTTGGATACCTACTCTTCAAACTATAGCTAATTATGTAAATACTTGGGAAAAGGAAATTTTCAGAAATCCACGGGGCACCAAATGGCCTGAATTCAAAAGAAAGTTGAGGAGATCATTGGAAGTCCACTCCACTGACAGTCTCTCCTCTATTGAAGCAGTTGGTTGACTATGCAGTCGATGCACTAACATGTTGCTTCACGCGATCCTTTGAAGTATCCTGTCCGATCAGTAGATACAGCGGAAAAAACGTTCATGTTAGACCGATCAAATAGCGGAGCTCATTCGTATCTCAAGAACAGATTGAAATCTCGCCAAAGATGGCGTCATCGAATGATCTACCTACAAACAGAGCGTTAAACTCCTCTACTACTTTAGACGAATCAGTCTATCGTCCTTTCTGCTGAAAACATTGGAACGTCTAAAGATGTGTACATAAGAAGTGTGATTGATGATAACTAGGTACCTATCCAAATCAGAACATTCGGTAGACACAGCTCTCCATTGGGTTGTGTCAACCAAAGAAAAATCCCTCCACTTTAAGGATTTTACTCTGTCAGCATTCATAGACATTGAAGGAGCGTTCAACGATGTGATCCTGGACAACTTACGCATGATAAAACTAAGCACCGGACTCTGCAACTGGATTGCACTGATGTTCAGATCGAGAACCAGACACACAAGGCGGAGTCCTCTCTCCCCTAATATAACGTCTCGTGGTTGACGAGATTTTTGTAGGATTGAAGAAAAATGGCTACATCGTGTCAGCTTACGCTGATGATGTGGTCATCCTGACCTCAGTTCCTTCCAGTCCAGACGACTGGAAGTGGGACAAGGAAGTGGAAGTCATCCCGCCGAAATGATGGTAGTACTTTTCACTTGGAAGAGATAAATCCCTTCCTGTGTATTGGCCAAGATTAGAGAAGTTAAACTCAGACTCTCGAGGTCGGCGAGATATCTGGACGTAATTCTGGATTTCAAATTAAACTGGAAGGACCACATGGATGAACGGATCAGTAAAGCAAGCGTAGCTTTTTATTCTTGTATGAAAAGCACCGATAGCATCAAGACCATTAAAATGGATGAAAGATTGGCTAAGTTAATAGCATGTCCTTAAGCAGCAGTTAAATAGTAGCTAGAGGCATACCGAGATTAACCTTGTCCGATAAAATCAATACGTTACTCTGTCTGTGGAGCTCGTTGTCCTTGGAGTGGAATGTCTGGAATGTTTCTGTGTCCCGACATCCAAATAAGGTGAATTTTGAATTGGTTAGCAACAATTTAGGGCAGTTTATGGGATAACAGTGACCGATTTCAGTAATTTGATGGCGACCTAACTATCGGATATCCTGCTTTGTATACATTGTACTTAAGCCACGACAATACTTTCTTGATCACCATGATCTCCGTCATGATCTTGGAAAACCCTTTAGTGATAAGAAAGGGGGAAGGAAACATATGGATCCCTTTTATATTCCAGAATCATCTTCCTAGTCAAGTCTGGAGAGTAGAGGTTATGAAAGGACATTGGGTCTTTTAGAATAGAGGAGGGTTCAGTATGTAAACCGGGTTACTGAGCTTTTCCCTCTATGAGAGTGGCTGTACTAGCGGCCACTTATTTACTATCTATTTCGAAAGGTAGCCAGTGGACTAGAATGTCCAGAGTTCATGTTTAGTGATTTACTAAAGCATATGCAAGCTGAAGTTTAGAACAGGCCAAAGACGTCCAACAGATGATCATGCCTTACGTTAGTATCGGTCTTATGACGGATATATAGAGTCAGTTTGAAATTCGTGACCACAGTATGCAGGTATGGTTGCATTATTTTCTTGTTCTATAATAGTAGACCATCCATCATAGTAGACCATTTAGTCCATCTGGACGTTTAGGGTCCAACTTCGATGCTTACGGTCACCAGGTAACGATCGTCCTACTCTTTTTCATCGCACTTCTAAACTTTTAGAGGATGCTATTGAGGCCAGAAACTCATCATTGTTGACAATAAGGACACTACGATAGTCTTCTTTCGACTCATAAATTTTGGCAATCTTTCAATTGTGGGTGGGTAAGGAGGCATTGCTGACTTTTAGGATCTTCAAACTAACGTTGGGATCAGCAGGCTCCGCCGAAGTCATAGCACTTGTCCTTGGTCGATAAGGAATATATTTTTTTCCACGACCTCTAACCGTGCCCTTGGCCACACCTGTCGCAAGCCGGAGACAACGGTTTTATAAAGATCCTTAGATCACTGATCGGCGCAACCGATGAGTTTAACCTGCCTTTAATACCAGCTACAATAGCGGTAGGAAGTTGATGGCGAGTTTATTCTAACCCGTCTCCACTTTTCCACAGTATTGCCGCCATCCGGATCGCTGTGGTCAATAACACCATTCTCCAAGTGTTCCTCAAGCACTTGGTTAAAGGGCTTTAATAGTATTGGAGGAAGGAACTACCTCTGTCTTCTTTGCCAAATAAGGAGGCTCATCCTGAGATCTTTGGTGCTTGGACGTTAAATCCTTGCCGAATACGTCAGGGAGAGGGGGAGCTGAACACGCTTAGATGCCCAGCTTAAGGAGGTCTTGTGTTTCTGGGTCCTATCTTGCTCCAGAGGCGCGTTAGTTTAAAAGTCTGTCGTTTATCCTGATATGAGTTCTTGGAGGAGGAACGTTTCGTGAGCTCGACGCCATATGGTCCGTCACGGAGAGGGACTTGAGAAGGGAACAGCCTGCTGCGAGCTGGAAGCCAAACAACTAGCTGTCCCTGAAGACGTATCCTTACGTTGGAGGTTAACACATGGCTTTTCACTTCCTGGACTTCGATTCGTACCAGGTAATGAAACCACTGTCCTTACCGCCGGCATTCCAGACGCGCATTCAGTAACCCTGTTGGAAAGGGTAGTTGCAGTTGCTCGCAAAGCTTGTGCCAGGCTTTAAAACCAATGCTCTAGTTGCATTAGAAGTGCTATCCGCTGTGCTTCCAAGGACGCTGGAATACGGTTTTTTAAGGAAGAGGGATTGGATAGGGATGGAGTTGACTACAATTGGTTTCAGTTTTAGCTTACTTGTCCCTTATACCGCGACGTGGTTGATAGTCAGTAGGTCTATGTTACAAACTATGTGTCAAACTTAGGATAGGGTAAACAACATAATATTTAACACCAAATGTTAAGTTACTCAAATTATTTACAATTTACCCATACTTTGCATACAGCCACGCCTATTTTTGGGGGTGTTTTCATTAAAAAAAAAAAACGATTTTGATGATATTTTGCAATTAATCTCTACATACGTTTGATGTTATTATTGTAGCTCAATCTAATAATATAAAAAGCCATGCCCACTTTAATAGGGCTGATGGAAAGTAAGAGGGTTAGGGTATCATATGATCCGTTCCCGACAGATTGCATCTATTTTTTATGTTTCTTATACGGCTCCCGCAGCACTCTTCTATTTCCCATTCAACTTCGTACGAATTCTTGTACATTTTCTTATTCTAAGTTTAAAATTATGGTTTGCTGCTCAAACTAAATTATTAATCTGTTCAAACCTACAGCCCTGCCTATCCCTCCCACAAGTCCACCTAACCCCTTTCGAACGGAAGCACCAAGTGCATCTTTTCTGCATACCACTAACAATCCCATTGAACCTGCTTCATATATGGTTATGTAAATAACAATAAAAATTGTAATGAGAATAATAAAAGTCACAAGCTGTGGGTGACTTGAATTTGGATCCACACAGCCAAACATCCAGCCACTCAGCCATCGGCAATGGTGTGGGACACCAACGACAATAACTCCGTATTTGCAATTTATCATGCGGCACTATCTTAATGCTTATGCTGGCTTTCGAGGCATTTCTTATGGGTTTTGATTAATTACCTCATAGTTGCATCTGCATAATGCCGTGTGAAAATGCATCGAGTCGTGGTGAACCACCATCACACCACCATGCCAACCGCCCAGAGACTGATGCCAAAAAGGCACTTTAACCAACAAGAGAAGTATCTACACATCTGAAACTAAGGTGTGCATTAAAATTCCTCCCATTGTTGAACATGCCATGAAAATACACCACAACCATCCAACCTCCTCCAATAATAACAACAACAACAACGTCAAGCCTAGTGCTTGAACCAAAGTTAAAGTCGAAGACTCATTCGAGATGCAATTTCAAGAAAGAAAAAAAAAACCAACAAACGTAGAAAAATCCACAATTGGAGTTGCACAACCAATTCGGCGATTGCACCTCTGAGTGACGTCCTACGGTTGGCAACATCATTGCCGTATGGTGGCCTTACTCTTCTTCTTCTTGTGGCTTCTTGCGCGGTACTTCTAGCTGCTACTGCATAGCTGAGATTTGATGCGAGATCTTATCTTGATGCGGAGTGGGCTCGCTGTAACATTCTTCTGAGACGAATTGCTTAGCAGTTAAGTCGGTCGGTCGGTTGGTGGTTCTTTCGGATATATCGGTGAATGGGTTATCTTATTTGGTATTGCATTGCAGTAGCAGATATTTTAGGACCTTTCTCTTTTTTTCAGTTGATTGTCTCCTCCGAAATAGACGTTTCATATTTTCGTGACCTTTTTCTTTTTTTTTTTTGGATTGCAATCAAGCTCGGCTTATGGTAGTAAGTTTTTAGAATTGGCAAAGGCTCTAAGCTGTCCTTCCACAGATTACTTAATGTTTAGTTGTCGTGCCTTCAGCCATTAGCCATCATTAACCGCCTTACAATTGAGAAGTCGCGGTTTTTGGGCCCTAATTTAAGTGGCGCTTTCTATGTGTAAGCCAACGGTATAATTAACTATAATTAAGGCTTCTATCATTTGTGGTATAACAGAGCTGGGTGCGGCTGTCATCGACAAGGTCAAGGAGGCACTTTGATTTATGACATAATTATATTGGGCCGTGCATTCGGCATGTCTTTTGATGGAAGCTGCAGCACGGTAACCTACTGTGCGTAATTGCAGCAAAATGTTATGAAATATCCCATGACATTATTAAGGTACTTGCCTCTTAAGCTGTAATTTAAATAATAGCTGACGATATTTGTTACAAACATTAGTACAGTCATCACTCGAAAAGAGATATGAAGTCTTTGTGTTAGGGAAGGCTGTTTTGCCTTCGATATATGTAATAGATACACTTAGACAAGTAAATAGTTGTCTACCATTAAAAGAGTCATCTTCACATGATGTAGCGAAAGTATCATCATGTAGCATAAATCATTCTTAATAAGCTCAACTCTACGCCTAAGAAGAAGGAAATTGAAGTTTGGATGGATGACTTTTGATGACCCCTACCAACTTGTAAAAGATACTACTTTACTTATGACCTGTATCCCCTTACGGATCCTAAGGCCTCCACAACGCCTACGCGCAATCGTGTGCATTTTCTGGCAATGTGCCTCAGCTCTACCTAGCTCTTTCTCAGTTGCCGTGCTTCCTTCTATACTGTTCTGCGCCATGGTAATCAAGGACTGCCGTGTATCCTGCCATCCTGAGTTCCATTGCATCGCGTTGTTAGCTATGGATCTGTCACCTTTTCGGAAAGTGTGTGCAATCCACTGCCACTTCCGTCGTAGTATAGTTGTGCTTATTGGTCCATAGCCTATTCTCCGATAAAGCTGTTCGTTGGAGATACTGTTTGGCCAGCAAATCCTTAAGATATTGCTGAGGAACCTATCAAAGAACACTTGCAGTTTTTTCGTGACAGTACGACATAACATCCATATACATAGCTACATGGACACAACGCTGGAACGGAACATTCGTAGCTTGGTGTTTAAGCTAATGGAACTACTTCGCCAAATTTTGGTTAGAGCCGATTTGGCTTGGTATATCCAGTTCGGTTCCGCCGTATCGGTTGAGACAATACTCCCAAGGTATTGGAAACTCTCTACTCTCTCAACCGTTTGTCCACCAATGCATATATGAGCAGATGAATTCGATCCCAGGCTGATAATTTTTTATTACGGAATTAATTTTCAGCCAAACGACATCTGCTTTACTCTCAGCAATCGCTATCATTTGGTGAAGGTCCATTATTCCGAGAAGGCCTACACCGCTGACGTGTTTGAGTTTGGATGTAAGAGTCCAAGGAATTTCTCCGTTTTCCGTTCACAAAGCAGCATTTAGTACATCGCTAATCTCCAATAAAAACAATATTGGTGAAAACATACAGCCGTACTGAACTCCACTTTCAAATTCAAACTCCTCAGACAGCCTTCCTTTATGCAAAATGTGACATGTAGACCCATCGTATGTAGCTTCGATATTTGCTATTAGTTTATCTAGAATACCTCTCCTGTGCTAGACAACCTTAATAAATTCCGCATTGACACTAACAAACGCCTTTTCAAAATCGATGAATAGCACGCGAAGTGGTGAACAGTATTCAACGTACTGCTCGATGATGATCTGAAGGGTGTTGATGTGGTCGACACAGAAGAATCCAGGACAGATACCTGCTTGTTCTGCATATAGTGTACATATCTTCTTGTTCTTTGATTCGCTCAAGGATAATTCTAGCTATTACCCTAGCCACAGCAGGCAGCACGCAGATGCCTAGCTAGTTTTCGGACTGCATTAGGTTGCCTTATTTAGGAAGCTTGACGATCATTCCCTTTTCCAGTCATCTGGAAAGCTTTCGGTCTCACAGACTCTCCCAACAAGTAAATCGGCTGATGCAGTTAGAGCTGCTCGAAATGGATCCGCGGGTATACCGTCAAGTTCTACCGCCTTGTTGTTTTTCAGTGATTTGATCGCGGTAATAATCTTATCCTTACTGGGTGATGTGGTGCAAATTAGGGTATTTCTTGCTTCAGACACCTCAGTTTGTCTTGGGTGCATATTGCCCCCGAATACACGATATAAAACTGTAAAATGAAAACAAAATGCTCCTTCCATCTCTTCAGTTGATCCTAGTTAATAAGCAAAGAACCATCTAAGCCTTTCACCGGGTGTTGAGTAGAGCTGCGACCACCTATCAGTTCTTTGGTGATTCTGTAAACGGTTCTGCTATCGTACCTTTGTGGTGCATCTTCTTCAGTAGCTGTTTCTGTATTTCGAACCCTAAGTTGTTTTCGTTTGTCGATCTTTCTCCAGGTAACCTCGGAAAGCCATACTCTATGAATTCCTATGTTCTTTCTACACCTGATGTAAGGAATGTTTTCACAGCATACCAATGTTCTTGTATGGTGGTGGTCCCCCATCCTAATGACAATGTCGTCCGTTGGGGCGTCATACTGTATAATTGTGACGCGACGTTCTAATCTGGCCGTTAAAACCTATCACCGTGCGGGTGCCAGGAAATTAGGCTTCTGTGTGCTGTGGGTGTTAGCAACAGTCTAACTCCGTATCCTCGGTGGCAGTACAGTGTTACGTATTGGGGATTGGTACTCATCCGCATCTAACCATCTCACCTCGTCATTTCTATAATTCATGAACTCATTCTGTGAGTTGAGGAGCGTCTTTACATTCCAGAAACCAATATTTGTCCGGGTACGAAAAATTCAAAAAGTCAAAATTCATCAATGTGTTGTCATTCCTTATCCGAGGTATTGTGTCGGTTTCGGTAGCACCTTTAATTTTGGTAACGTAGAATGCTAGCCCAGGTTACCTATTTAGTATAGATTTATGGCTCCAGGCAACCCTGAATTTGCAATTTTTGTCTGCATGTATAAGGATTTACACTAACAAAAAGGGTGGTATACACCATTACTGATGTTATAGCAGCGCGTCTTTTTTTCTATCGCACTAGTAACGACAGTAATGGCTTGCCGGACATCGCTTGGAATCTCATATTCCGGCTCAGGTTTTCATTATGCGCACTGAGCTAAAATTTTATTTTAAAACTAAAATTTTATTTAAAACTAAAATTTTAGCTCAGTGCGCATAATGGAAACCCGCCCCCACCGATTTAGTGGGTATATCTGCATGCCTCGCCTATGCACACTACTCGAACTATCCAAAGCTACTCACCCCTTTCCAAGTAAGTGAAGATAGTGTAGCGGAGAGCTGTACTTGACGCATTACGTGATGATAATCCGTAGGATGTTGATACGTGAAATGACGTAAGACCAGTAGAAAACCATTCACTGGTTTGCCGCTTCTTCAGCGGCCTAACCTATCGTTATATCATCATTGACCCTTCCAACGATTGAGAGAGTTATAGAGGGCGGGTAAAATTGTCTACCCTTCTATACTTACTTACTTACTTACTTACTTACTTACTTACTTACTTACTTACTTACTTACTTACATTCTCTTTGATTCCGGGCACGCTGTTTCCAGACCAAGCGCCCTAGCATCCCCGATAACTTAATCCTTAAAACGGAAGTTCGGTCTTTATTGCCATCTCGAACCTGGCGGCGGTGATTCGAAGATCGAAAGCTTGGCAAGTGTAGTCGATATGTCTTGGCTTTTTGGACTATATACATACCTTGGTTCAGCTCATAGAGTTTGCGGTTGTATCTTCTCCTCCATTCGCCCTTCTCGCATCAGAACCGAATATTCGACGAAGAAGTTTTTTCTCTACAATTTTCAATATCTGCTCTACTTTTCTGCTTATCATCCAGCACTCGGCTTCATATGGCAAAACTTGCAGGATCAAAGTTTTGTGGAGCCCGCATTCCGTCTTCCGAGCTAGGAGTTTAAAATCCATTTGTTTCGCTAAATCCAAGTAGCAGCGGTTTTCTAGAACAAAATTTCCGTCGAAACTCCACTAAGGTGTCGTTTGTGGGGTTGATATTTACTCCGAGGTAGGTAAACTCCTTACCTACTTCGAAGTTACTGTTACCAACAGTGACGTTTTGTCCTAGGCGATGGTTATGTCCTCCTTCACTTCAAGTCAAACTCGTTTTGCCTATTCTTCGATTCCCGTAAGAGCCTCTAGGACGGCGCTACGCTACGATGAATGCTATCATATGCAGCTTTGAAGTCGATAAAGAGATGATGACTCTCGACTTGAATTTTGTTGGTCTTTCTAGGAAGTCATAAAATTTTAATAGGGTCTTCAGCTTCCTCGGTAAGGGTCTTTTTATACTCGAGTCAATATGCCTAGATTATTAGATTGCTAGTGATTGTTATTAATGCCTTTTAGAATGGTTCTTCAATCCTCAAGACTGTTGCAGTACCTTTTTAAATGCATAGGATGTAAAATTTTCCATAAGTCACTTATATATTATATGAAACCACGTTTGGAGGCCTTTTATTGAAAAAAGAAAGTTCCATGGAATTTAGTGCTCTTAAAAATGCGGAATGCCACTAGGCCTACAATTTCATACCTTGTAACTATTGTCTTGAACTTTAATTCTGAGTAATTTATAAACATTCACTTTCACATTTAAATTTCCAACGCTTTGATGTTGGCGATATCCCGGCTATTTGGAGTTCAATGTTGGTCATAAGGCCGTCTTAACTCTTAAATCTCTAGTTTATTGCCACAGACTATAGCCCCGAAGAAAATTTCCAGAGGCGTCCGATTACTCGAACCGGGGGCCAACTGGACCATTTCGAAAGATAACACGGTCACCGAACTTCGGCTTCAATAACTCAATTGTTTGGCCGGTTGTTTGGCATGTGGCACCATCTTGTTGAAGTCACATATGTTCCAAGTCATTCTCTTTCAACTTATTCCATAAATAATCCGTCAAGTTGGTCCGGTAACAATCTCCATTGATTGTGACTTGCCGATTCTTCAGCCTGTTCAGGTAGAGCACTGAACGTTTTGTTGATTTATAAGGTAATGGGACTCAAGTTCGCTTTTATTCACTTCACTATTGGGCCCTTCAACATATCCTTGTGGGACGCCTGAGGTATTAATCCAATTTAACAAAATGCTTATATCTTGCACATTGTAGATACAAATACTAATCCTTTAACATAAGGCTTTCGTCTTGATTTCGTATTTTATTTGCATTAACACGTTTTCAACAACTTTTCAAGTAGGTATTCGTTGCCTGAATCTGGGCTAAGAGTAAAATTATGCTGAACGCTATAATTTCAGTTGACATCTCGTCTTGTTTTGAGATTAATCGTTCCCATGAACCACTCGAACTAACATCGACTCAGAGGTATTTAATTATATGTTTTGACAAGTTTCGCTAAGAGCCGACACTTATCGACTTTAGCCCATCAGATGATTACTCAACGGCAACAATAAACTATGCTAAAGCCGCAAATGGCCAACGATTAAACGTAACACGGCGCGGTGTTTCATTTCAAGCCAAATCGATGGCTAGAGGGGTACTTGAGGTCGAACAGATACCAAAACGCCGATGGGCTTCTGCAAATTGCCCGCACCTACATATACAACCAACATGTAGTAAGGTTCGACATAAGCTGAGATTATTTGCTCAACATTGTAGTTATAACCTGGTTACGATGCATGTCCCGAGGCGGTGCACATTAATGATAATACCTACACTATATCAACGTGTGATGGCTTCGAATGTTCACATCATCTTCAGATGGAAAGTGATTAAGATCACGAAATTGATTTATGTTTTCTGGGCTGGCATTGCATGCGATACCAACTAAACGGTGTTCGTGTTTACAAAGCGAAACAAATTGCTGAGTCGGTCTTTATTGCTGGTTTCACACTTTTGGTTTCGTTAATTGATTTGAGTACCGGAGAATTAAACGCAAGGATTTTCGATTTTTTTAATTGAATCAGGGCAGATACGTGTGCAGACTCAAGTGGTCTTAGAGGAAAGAAAGCCAATGAAGTGTCAAATGCTTGTCGGATACATTTTAGAGGCTTGACCTTGTTTTTGTGGATAGGCGTGTGCAGACTTTAAACTAGGTTAGGAACACAAGTACATATATCTATCGAGATCCGTGAGATTGGTCTGGTCATTTGGGTTTACTGACATTGACAGTGAAATCACTCGCTTTGTGTTAATCTGTTAAAATTGATTTAACTGAAGACATGGTATCTTACTTTCAATATGAAGGAGAGGAGATACTATTTAAGGGACCTGCATATATACTTGTGACGAATGCACTCGAGAGGAACCATCGTGGAAGGTAACGCTCACTCTTACAGCGGATTGGGTGATACAAATGTTCCGTAAATTCTTACATTCAAGAACATAACTACAAGACCATCGTATGTTCTTGACTCAAAACGTGAAGGACATAAATTGAAAGTTAGACGCTACTGGTGAAAACATGTTCTATTCTTACGATGTTGAGTAGACTTACATACATATGTATGTCGTTTAACCTAACCTAACCTTAACGTAGCCTCGTGATTCTGAGGTTAAAATCGTTGATGATACTGTCTGCCAAAAAAAAGAAAAACTTAAAGGTGTCCCTTATTAAGTCTTTTACATCAGCTTCGAAAAATTTACCGGCTAAGCTATCAGTTTCCGAAGGATTTTCATCACTATATTGCAGGTTAGTTGGTGTCATACTGCCTGACAGTGAAATCTCGAGATCGCCAACAAGAGTGGTTCTTTCAAATACTTACCACCAACTTACTAAGGTTCTATATTCCCATGTGGGTCTTAGAACCTTCACAACGCCAACCCGCAGTTTCCAGAAATATAGAGCATCTCCGCTCCTTCTTCCAAACAGCTGTGACTCCTCTTCGACTATTCTGCGCCATTTGTGTCTCCGTTAATCCGCTCTCCTTCAGTACTGGTTACATTGCATGTACGTATCTATGGAATTCATGTCCAATCTGCTGCCACCTTTGTCTTTGAATTGTGATGTCTATAGGATCTTGACCAAATCTCTCCAAAAGCTCCGCGTTGAAAATTCAATTACCTCAGAAGATTAAGAAACGTTTGCAGCTTTATTCTGATTATAGTGGGTATTTTCCAGGAGCTGCACCCATATAGGATTTAACATTGAATTAGAACAGCTGTAGATTGGTCTTTACGCTAAAAGTATTACAGATTCTCTATATTCTCACAAGCATTCCAGTTGAGCGTGTTGTTGTGTCCGAAGGACAATTTTCTTTTGAGAATTGAATACATAAGGCAGTCGTTAAGATGATGTAAGTTATGCAGGCTTACTAAAAAAAACCGATGGCACCTACACGTCGGACAATAGGATACTCATTTTGCAGGTTGGTCTACTCGTGTACTTCACACGTACTCGAACGCATCTGACCATAGGCAAATAGTTTATCCGGAAAAATGTTGAGTCCGAATAAGTTTAAGTTGGCTGTAGGCTCCTTCAAACCATTCAAAGTCTCCGGAGGTGATGGAATTTTGTCAGGGCTTCTATAGATAGTAATCGAACTCTTCCTCCCAGGTACGATTGCTTTATTTAGAGACAGCTACAATTGGGGTAGTGAGCTCCCTAAATCTTATAGACCTATAAGTAACATCATTTATTCTCAAAACTATGGAGGGACTCATTGACGTTCATATTAGAGGCCGGCTAGATTTGTCTAGCGCTCTTCACCCAAGTGAGTTTGCATGCAGAAAAGGTAAATCTACAGAAGGTGTTCTTCACTATCTTGTGAAGGAAATAGAAGGAACTTTTCGATTCGCATTCGATAAAACTGGCTACGACTCAATTGCAAGAGCAATTAGTAGCAGAGGTATCGAGGATTCGACCAATCGAAAGGGTCATGATTGAAAGTCGAATTATTACTTCCTCCTCTGAAGGAGTTTAAGGTTCTCTCCAGAGTGGAGTACATTCTCCCCTTCTGTCATCGACAATCTCCTAGTCGATCTTCAGAGATTAGGCTACATCGTCATTGGTTATGTGAATGACTGTGGATGGCGATTTTCATTAGTGGTAAAGACAGCACCACCATTTGTGTCATGCAAGGTGCTTTACTACACGTGTTAGAATGGTGCAGCAGAGAAGGGCTATCCACCAATCCTTGCAAAATCGTTTGAGTTCCTTTTACAAAACAAATCTCAATCTAGGACCTATTACCATCAAAGGATCCACTTTAGTTTATTCCAGTGAGGTTTAACATCTCGGCGTCATCCTTTACAAACGGCTTAGCTGGAATTCTCATATCAAATCCGCCATCGAGCGCGCCACTAGGGCGAGTAGACGTCTTTACGGCAGAACTTGGGGTCTAAATCTAAAAATGATACATTGGATGTATACAATGATGGTTAGGCGCATTATCACGTAGGCTGCCTTCGTTTTGTGGCTGAAAGTTCTTGAACGACTAGAATACATGTGCTTATATAAACCAGGTGCCCTGAAAATTCTTGACTCAATTCTCAAAAAGGACATGTTTTGCACTATCCCCGGCATCATGGTCAGGGAGTACCTACTGTTTCGGCAGGTTATTTGAGGCGGAAATATTGAACCGTGCAAAGTGGTGATGAACCATTTAGAAATGGCTAAGAATCTACGTTCATAGGACCTGAACCCTACTATGGTGGTAAATGAGCTGCCGCCACAGTGCTAGTTAACGATTAGGAACACAAACTTCGTCTGTTTCGGGGTTGAGACAATCCAAGCGATTAATTAGGCCTTATTCCTACAAGGAAATCCTTAATCTAGATAAGGATTCTGCTGAGCTTCATATCACCTTATAAAGCTCAATCTGTGCTTAGAAACGGAATGTATATACATAGGTTAAGGAGGCGTATTTTTCATAAAGAAATATGTTCGTCAGCGGAGTTGAGAAATTCTGCTGCGAAGCAAGTAATATCATTCACTAGGGAGATGGTACGGCTTTGATACAATAGATCTATTTAGGTCGCAGTGTCAGTCATATGGGCAAGGGTCTACAAAAAAAAGCTCTTCATTGATGAGTCAACGCTTAAATGGTGAAAACTTTACAATACCAAGCCTCACTAAATCAGCGTAGACAAACTGCCACCCGTTACAAGCGAAAACAGAAAAATTGGCAAAGTATAGTCACTGCCTTCATAAATATCGCTACTTGTAAAGTCACTTAAACCTACCATGAGAAATAAGTCTCCTCAAGGTCGCTTACAAGATCTTATCTGCTAGTCTACGTGAACGCTTAAAACCTTTTGTCAGCCACCATATCAGTGTGGTTTTAGACCAGGAAAGTTCACCATGGACCATATTTTCTCACTACGGCAGATCTGGGGAAAAACGCAGGAATTTCAAATCGATACTCACCACCTTTTATCGATTTTAAGGCCGCCTATGACAGCATCCATAAAGAAGATTTATACCTAATTTTGGCATCCCTGCCAAAATTGAGGCAAAACAAAGTATATGCTGCCATCAAAAAGGACATACCATACCGACACCTCGGACAGAACGTCATCCTCGACAGATATAGCTTCCTTAGTAGTAGATGACACAGCACAGAATTATATATTAAAGATAAATCAAAGCACTGGTCTCAGAACCGTGCCTTGAGATACTCCTCATTTACACTGTATGTTTTCTATCCAACATCAATGTAGTAGATCAGTACTCTACAGCGAAAGTTATCCTTGATTATGTTTCAGATACACGCTGGAATATTCTTGTTGCGTACATTTAAGTTGACAAAAGAAAAGTGGGCGAAGGACCACTTGCTCAAGAATGTACTAAATAATACCATATGGAACTGTCCAGTTGTATCAAGCATGATGATGACTCGTCTGGGGGCTTATTTTTTTTTGTAGAGAGAAAGCTCTGGTAGCTAGGTTTTATTTGTCTCTGAGTCGGCGAACTCCAAAGCTTACATTTTAGAACAATCGATAGTATAGTGAGGAGGGAGCACTTAGCCTGACATGCTTCTGAATTGCGAGATGTAGTGTACACCGCTAAGTATTGGCTGCTGTTGGAAACGTTTTGATTGTCCCAGTAACACATACGCAGGCTAGGCGGTATACCTGTTATATTAAAAAAAAATGACTCCACTATATGGCTTTGGAATATAAAAATCCCCTTATTCGTCTTGTTGGTAACATTGTTCAGTTTAAGTTAAGTTTAATGTAGTTTTTCAGCCGAAGATGATTCCAAGTTTTTAAGTTCTTGCTATCTTCCTAGCCAGCTTTCCAAGACTTACGCTTACATTATTATTTTCTGCTTTGGCATTATTCGCGATCATGTTTGAGTCTCTTAACGTGAGTCTCTCAACTCCACTAGTTTCAAGCCAAAGATGTGCGTGACGTTTGTTCCACTCGCGAACGTCTCTTACTTTCCCAATCTATGTATAATTTATATATTTACTGATGCGGTTTGAAATAAATACCAGCGAGTTCAGTAACCAATTAAGTCATTTCCTGTTAACATCACCTAAGTGTCTTACTCTCCACCTCAAGCATGCAAATATAATCATCTCTCAAATGATGGAGCTTAGATGGGTATCATAAATTATTCAAGCAATGAACTCCATCGATAACTTCCCCTCCATTTATCAGATCCAATTACAACCTTTTATGCCTGCATTCATGCAGTGCTTCGCTCGTTAGCCAACTATACTCAGTGCTACAATGCCACCACCAGAACAACCATTGCACATGCACTTCTAATCGATTAACAACATTCAAATAGCCAGCCCCGCTCTAACGTGTTACTCTTCTCTATTTTCAGTTCTAGTGCTAGCAGCATGCACCACACTGGGACAGTTTAGCCATAAGAAACCATGGCCAACGTACAGCCTACAGAATATGCCACAGACGAGATTTACATGCCATGACAAGATTCTCGGCGGCTACTATGCAGATCCGGAGACCCAATGTCAGATGTTCCATGTTTGTGTTAAAGTCGCCGGAGTCGGGGTAAGTCACTCTCATGCAACTAACACGATTGAAACTAACAGATTGCGATAGCATGAGCACAGCATGCATCTGATGCAGATACACAAAGCAGAAGAGTTAAGACCGTAAATTCAATGAACCAGTCCAATAGATCTCTGGTTATGCATTCCAATCGAGAACGTGAATTGCTGCAGCCATTGTTAGATAGGTTTCTATGCATCACACTGCGATATACGATATGACTTCATCCATATTCTCATGCTAATAATTGTTTAAATGGCAAACTAGCTCGTCGTGACTGAACATCTGCAGCGCAGATATGCCGTAAGACCAAGAGACAGTGGTGACCTTTAGCAAAGATGATGGTTCATGTACGACTGTGCTTGTGGTGTGCGGTAATATACTTTCGCTGTCGCGAGGAATGCACCGCGGTTATAATATGTGGTCTATCGCTAAACAGTTCGTCTATTTGATCTTGTTTTAGTCTGAAGGTGAATACCATTGGACTTAAATATGGTGAATCTAGATCTACAACTTTCCTTTTGTCGTCATGTATCATAGTTTATTTATTTCTTGAATGTCATTTCGCAGAAATCCATGCACAAGCATAGGTTTCCATAAGGACTGCATTGCAGAGATAAAAAAATTCAATGCGATCATTAAATTGTTACGCCATCCTTGACTTAGGTCTTTAGTTTCTGTCATGTTAATGAGGCAGTACACGTCCAAGCTCCCAAAAAAGATGACGTCAGTAGCTCTTGGAAAAAATATACAAGTGCTTCAGGTAAGACGTTCGAATATTGTCGAGGACTTTAGAGGAAAGCTAGGAAGGGAGGAACCCAGTGTAAAATACAGCTTGAATGATGGTAAAGGAATATAACCCGAGAACAGAGCTGGTATCTAAGTTAACGGGGAATACTCAGCAGATATAGGAATAGAACCGCAATCCATGCATATGACGACCAATGCAATTCAATCTAGATGAGGATAAACACCTTCTCGTTCACCCAAAATAGACGAAGTTACGAGAACAATATCTAAGCTCAAGTTCTACACAGCCGGTACAGCTGAAAGCTTACCTCTGAGTTGTTTAAAACAGCAGTAGACGGCTGGGATCATTTCCAAAAAAGGGTCCGACAAGGTTGGGTTGGGTTCAGTGGTTATCCCCGCTCAGCATGGACACTGGATTACCAGCACCAGGGACCTACATGGAGACTTCTCAAATGACAGAGGAGGAGTGTTAGCGTGAACCTATGCCGAAGAAGTGTGGTTCACGGTTTAGGCCTTAAACCAGTTTGATCCGGTGACGAAGCCTTTTATTTTGCTTAAGTCAAGTCTATTTAGATCTTTAAGATCAAGCAAGAAGTACTTGCCTAGGATTTTTCTTATAAATCACCAGGAATAGACGGCATTTTGGCCATCATGCTACAAAAAATGCAAGAGGTAACAATCCCATGGCTCATACCGCTTACTCATGGCGACAAGTGAGACTGGTCTTCATTCCGACGGTGGGTAGACGAGATCAAGAAAACGAAAAAGATTTCACACCAATTAGTCTGATCTCCTTCATATTGAAGACCCTAGAGCGCGTTCTAGATAATCATCTGTGACATCCCTAGGCAACAGTACCATGCCCAAATTCGCCAAATTCGTAGAGGAACACCCCAAGGTGGTGTCATTTCACCTTTACTATGGCTGATAGTCATGAATAGAGTCCTCTTATGTTTAGATAGAGAAAGAGTTAAAGTAGTCGGGTATGCGGACGACAAGGTGATATTATTGTCGGGACTGCTTCCCTCTCCAATAAGTGAGATTATAGAACGGAATCTGAGTAAAGTCACCAAAAAGTGTGGACTTGAAGTCTACCCGAATAAAGCAGAACTGATGCTTTTCACCACTAAAACCAAAATACCTCCCTTCACGCTTCCTCGACTGGTCAAGGGTCGGCTACTCTCCCTATCGTCCAGGGCTAAGTACCTAGGAGTCATTTTAGATCCTAAACTTAGTTGGAAATTAAATATAGACCAGCGAGTAAAGAAAGCTTGGTTAGCTTTCTATGCCTCTAACAGAACCTTCGGCAAAAGATGGGGTCTGCAATCAATCTATGGATGTATACAGCTGTAGTACGTCCTATCCTCACCTATGGGTCGATAGTATGGGGCCGGCCCATAAAATGCCTATAACATAACCAAACTGAGTAAGGTACAAAGAGCACCGTGCATAGGCACCACAGGCGCCCTACGGTCGACCCCATCAGACACTCTAACAGTCTTGCTTTACATTTTAACCCACGATCTATACATTACAAGCATTTTAGCGTACAGCGCAGTTAGCCTCAGAAAGTCCAAGTGATGGACTGCGAAGCTCTATGGACACACAGTAATATTCTGGATTCTCTACGCCAGCCGACCTTTCAAAAATGGACTCCGGGTTTGGTGCGGGTGTTTTTTCCTAAACATTTCAAAATCTTACAGACTTCCGGACGATGCTAGCGAGGTCCAAGCGGAATTACTTGCTATCCGCGAAACTTGTCGCCAAATCAAGTAACATACAGATGTATTACATTAGTGAACTAATCTTCTTCTTAAACTCCACAGGTTGGCTCGAGATTTTCCTCAGCAACACACACCCACATCCAGGTCACATGAGTCGTAGTATCAGAACGGCACAACTAGGCTAATTGGGTTCTGTTAACAGAACCACCACTTCTACCTACCTATCTAGGGTTTTTTTATCTAGTTTCACTAACCCTAGCACATGGAGATACCAAGGAAAAAACAAATTGTGCCACAGATTACTTACAAAAGTCCAGAAGCATTCGTTTAGTCTGCCTGAATCTAAATGTGTCCCTAAGAAACGCAATCATCAAAGCAGGCCCTGAACGACGGGAAGTCTCAGTGAAGGTTCATGTCCTGAAATATTATCTTCTAAGCCATACCAGCTTTCAGTCAAGAATCAAAGAGTTCCCTGCCTACCTTAATTCAAAGAGTTCTTGGACTTTCAAACTGCTTTAAGCATTGAGCAAGGTCTTAAGCGTAGCCAACGATACTCCATCCCCTCCCATTTATTTTTCACAATATAGTGCGTGCCTATTAGGATAGTTTAGCTTTCCCCTTGGAAAACAGACATTCTTGCCTTGTCGGTCTCCATAAAGACACCACCACCTGACTGGTACATTCCACATGGAGATCCGAACATCGTTGTTCTTGTAACGTTTGTTGGGATCATCAACAGTAAGAACATCCCTTTCCGATGCCATTGGTTGCTTCGCGACGCATAACCCCCAACCTGGAGGGCCAGTTCCCTTCTATACCTGCTATGAAATTAAGCGGAACAACGAAGAGGTACAAACAAGGCCACTGTTGACTTACAACTGATACCCCTGTAGCCTGGATCTACATATGTATTTGAGGGAAATACACTGTCTGCCAAGAATCATTGGTTGCCCAATGGTTAGTCCTATACCGTCCTGTACACCTGGCAGTTTGTGAGTGTCCAGGAGGCAGAAGGAAAGTTTGGTCTGCATAACGCGGAACTCAATGAGTAGAAGTTGTGCTTTGTTTGATGTGCCCAATCCGCAGAGTGGTTATGGGTGACTTCCTCTGACACTGACATACATATGTAGCAACTCTTTTTCTAGTGTGCCCTAGTTTCAGTTAAATTTAATTCATCACCAAAATACAAAGTAGTGGTACTAAAACACCTCCTTGAGGTGTTCTTCAAGGCCGGACCATGTGGTTGCACTCTCCTAGCTCTAACCCAGTTAAGTTTAAGGTTATGGTCACTGTACGTACGAGGATACAGACACACATTGCCGCAGACCTTTGAATACTTAGACCCTCTTTGTGTTATTTGTTCCTCTATTAAATGTTGTCTCTATCCATTTCTAGGTTCAAGACTTCCGATTCCTTTGTCCAAACGGTACGGCCTTCGATCAGGAAGCACAAATCTGCGCCGACTGGGGCGACGTAGACTGTGAACAGGCCGTTCTGTACTACGGTAGTGATAACTTTGACTTATATCGCCTAGGTTCTGGTTTCGAAAGTAAACGAGCACCACTAGCCGAAGAAGAAGAGGCCACGTTCCATTTGCAACGCGCTGAAACTGGTAAGTGTCTAGGATTGTCCATTTCATTCGAGAAATTCTTAGATATTTTCTCTCTAGGTGACATCCGTCGATCAAAGGAAACCCGAGTTGATCAGAAACTCCGTCCAGACTCTCAAACTTACACCAAAAAATATGACAGCACGACTCGTAATCCTTTCTACGAAGGTAATTCCGAAAACCGAAAGAGCAACTATGACCAGAATAACGATTTCAACAAAGTCACGCCAAGATTTGATGCGCCAAAGAAGACAACCTCGAGCTATTACACCACACCAAGAGGCAACGATTTCCATAGCAATGCCGACTCAAAGCGTAAGTCGCAGTGATGCGAGCATCTTTTCACCTTTTCTGATGAATTTTCTTACAGAAGATACAGATGACCTTTTCAAGGGTTCGCATAGCTCGAATTTCTTCAGCAATCGCAATGGAGGTCGTGAAGATGATTTCTATGAGAGCAAACCAGCGGCAACTACCACTACTACCACTACATCGAGGCCATATAATCCCCCGAACCAATTCTTCAACGGAAATGGTCCCCAAAGCGATTTCAGTGATTTCAACAAAATTCCCGATTCTTCCACCAAACGTCCACATAGAGGCCGCCGTCCGATTCCCGGCCAAAACAATCCAAACAATTTGATCTCGAATCCGACAACTAAGCCAACTGTACCATCCACCACATATGCCACAACTGTGCCCGATGTACCAAAATCCACAAAGAGACTCTCCTTGCAGACGTCCTTCAACGCAGGCTTCAACTTTGGGAACGATCAGTCCTACAAGTCATCAAACAGTTTCACACCGACCACAACGTCGACGACCACCACTCAACGCGTCTCGAGTAATGCGCAAAAGTTCCCATTCGGTGCGAATGACTACCAACAGAACATCCAACCGACAACGTACAACCCAAGTGCTGCCTTCCGATACAAGAGTACCACCAGCAAATACGACGACATCAGTGAGACAGCATTACGTGGCGAAAAACCGGGCCAGAGTACCTTCATCAATTCGCAATACGAGAACCAAAACTTCGAAGTCTTCAACAGAATATCCAATCGCAAGTCGCAAAGCACGGAACGAAATATTCAGAAGCAGCAGGTTAAGAACGCTACGCTGGCTAATCGAAATGAGTTTACTGATTTTACAAAGAATAAAACACCAAGCGGGTTCCAAGTACCTTCTAGGGCACAGCAGGCACAAGGCAGCCCTCCTCAAAACCCAATAAATGTCGGACTCAGTGTTCAGCCACTCGATCCAAGTAAATTGAACTCCGAGCTTAGTAATCAAACTCAGCAGCCGAATCGAGGACGGGTATCGACTGGCCGCTTTAATGATCGCCAACAGGCTGAACCGCAGTATTTCCGAACGCGACAGCAGGAAACTCCGGCCCCATTTGCCGTACCTCAAGCTCAACAGCAACAACAACCCCAGAAGCAGTTTGATAGCAAAATCAACGGCCCTCCTCAAAGAGAATACAGTCGAATAAAGCCAGAGTCAAGAACGGGTCCTGGAACCAATGTCCAACCTCTAGCTCAACCACAACAAACACCGAAACCCTTCGATTCAAGTTTCAATGCCTACAATGCCCCACAGGCAAGTAGAACAAGGGCAGAACAGCGACTGGGAACTGGAACCCATACAGACTCTCTTCCGCAACAGATATCGAAGCCAGTGGATACAAATTCTGGAGGATACAATACTCTTCAGAGAGAAATCACCAGGACTAGGACCGAGCAACGTACCGTTCCTGACACTCAAGCTCAAGCTCAAGCTCAACCACAGCAGCAACAGGTGTCGAATTTTAATGGGTATAGGGAGGTTAGTAGAAATCGTTCCGAACAGCGAACATCGACTTCACCGACTCTAAACCCTCAACCACAAGCACAACAACAACAAACAAAGCAATTCGAGTCCAATCCCCAACGGGACATCAGTAGAAATAGAGCTGAACCACGAACGGGAACCGTAGCCCAGCCTCCCAACCAATTGGAATCCAATTTTAATGGGTACAATTCTCCACAACGAGATATAAGTCGCATCAAAGCGGAACCTCGGGTAGGAAGTGCACCCAACGCTGACCTACCAACAAGAGACTCATTCCCGCAAAGAGACTACAATCGCATAAAGTCTGATTTCAGTTCAACCACCGCCGCCAGTATCACCGACGCACCTCCATCACGAGGCCGTGGACGAATCAACTATAAGGCAACTACTCAACATCAGGGTAGATCCTTAGATAACTTTGTCCAATCTACAACTAGTGCTGTGAAGAAATTCTCCACTTTGGTACCTAAAGACCAATACTACCCGACCACATTCAAACCAACTACCTACAAAAAAGCATTCGAACAAAAGCCCACCAAGCATGTTGAACCCAAATCGCGAGGAGCTCCCTACACAACCCCTACAACTTCCCTCCCCAGCTCGACATCCCAATCGTTCAACACTCCCGATGAAAACGATGGTCAATACCACCCGGAGCTGTACGAAGCAGACTATTCACGAAACAATGTAGCTCAAACCAAAAGACCCGGTGCACAAATCCCACCCTACTCCGAGCCATCTTTCATCAGTACCCCACAGACCACTCGTTCGCCTCAAGCCCATCTTCAGTCACAACAAAGCAGCGCCTTTCAAAAACAAACCCAACAGCCTCAAAACAACTTCCAGCAGCAACAACCAAAACACCCTCTTGCCACTCCAACCGATCTCAGCGATGAAGAGGAGCTTTTCAAGACGGCCCATTCTCTCAATCTAGGTGCAGCGAGCATAAACAAACTACGTGCCGATACATTAAAAACAGCCGACAAGACACCACAGCAATCTAGTCTTAATTTTGGTTTCGATAGATCAACCTATCCAACCACAATATCCACTGCACCTTTCACAACAACATGGAGGCCTACAACTAGTTTCATTGCTACCACGACAACGGTTCGAACACCATCGCCATCTAAATCGCCTAAAAAGTCATCGGCTTCGAAGAGGCCACCACATGCTGACGCAGATACAAGTTATGACTACGCCTACTATGATACGTTGAGTGAAACACCACAGGAATACTCGGAATATGACGTCATATCGGAATTTAGAAAAACGAAAAATCATTAGCCCGATTGGACTGTCACAAGTTCAAGCCTAGTTTAGAGTGTGTAACTTTGTATTATAGGTTAGGAAAATAATCTATTTTTCATCCCTAATCGAATCTATTGCCAGTGTGTTGATTTAGATCATTTTTTTTTTTTTGCATTTCAAAACACAGCGTTTCTGACCTTTCAAAAACAGTCAAACTTGATGTTTTAAGTTTTACTTGAGGTACTTATCATTCACATGTATTTTTTTCAAAACCGTAAACATAATTTTGTTGATGAAAGGTGTTGATATTTTCTAGAAATGACACATATGTCTCTGATCGCGAGTCCAAAACGCTATTCATTTTAAATTATTTTTTCTTTTTCAGTTTTTATTATTTCATTTCGAATTTATAAGTTCACTTTGGTGCCCTGTTTTGTTTTTTATTTAATTGCTTTCTTAAAACTTAAATTATAGTTTGTAAGAAAATATGGCTATAGATAGTTGAATATCTATTATATTTAGAAACGAAAAAATATAATTAGATACATACATTGGTCAGAGCTGTTTAGCGCAATTAAAAATATTGAAACGAAACAAAGTCTGCTTCTGATGTGTCCTTCCTTTTTCTTTGGCTCATACTCATTGAAATATTATAAACTTATTACTACAAAATGTAGCCCTATAATAATTGTAAATAATTATTTAATAAAAATAATAATAATAATAATAGAACTTAATTTGTTTGGTTTTATTACTTTTTGGGGCACAGGTTGACGTCTTGTTATCTCAATACTTCCGGTTGAACTTTTGTGTTCTATACGTTTGTTGTAGTCCTATTGTGCGGCCCTCGAGCATCGATGGTGGATGTTTTAAC
The DNA here is from genome assembly GCA_905220385.1 of Xylota sylvarum. NCBI lineage: Eukaryota > Metazoa > Arthropoda > Insecta > Diptera > Syrphidae > Xylota > Xylota sylvarum. The sequence continues at coordinate 60,704,776 of LR999958.1, read as the reverse complement.
AGAACCAATGAAGAAAGTCCTACGCGAAGACTGTCCAAGCTGTATAGACAAGAATGGGGGTAAGCTTTCATGGTGGATTTCTTGAAATCAGCGATCTTCGGTGTGAATACAAGAAGACTTTTAATCAAGCAAAACGTTCTTGGGATCCATTTGGGATCGTGACAAGAGCAGTCTTAGACAGAGAAAAGAAAATCACAAGAGGCTTCGTGGGATATTTTCAGTGCAAATATAAAAAGGACGAGAGATTCCTCTCGAATTAGTAAAATCTTGTCCAAATCTTCAAACATACCTACTTACATTAAAAAATTAGCTGGATTCTGGACTACGTCCAGCAAGGAAATTTTAGAGCTTATCACAGATACCCACTTTTCTGGTACGAAAACAGAGGTTTTATAATATTACAAGGCCGTCATTGTCTGTGATGCCAGCATTCTTCTCTGTTTTTCCGTGTGTCTAAGCTCGATTTGTATTCGGATTAGTAGACTGCCAACCGCTTCGCAATTAGGCACCGATTTCGACATCTCCGCTATTATATTTAGAACATCTTCTGCGACATTGAATTCACCTTCTACTTTCCGCCTTTCCTTGAGGAACCTTGGGCAGTGAAAAACAACGTGTTCCGGGTCTTCATTGCATCCAGGGCAAGCTGGGTATTCTGGCGTGCTGTCGAGTTTAAAGCGATGAAGGTAACGCTGATTGGTAGTTTACCTCCGCATGTCCTCTATTTATCCATGGTTCTAACCTGTGGATTAGTCTTCGCCTTCCTTTATGTGAGGTGCTGCCAGAATGTTAGAGATATTGTCCTTTCTTGTCTTGTCTCTCTTAGTTCTTTAAGATCCATGTACTCCGACTTTCCGGCTCGATTTTATTTAGCTACATCAGCCAGTATATCTATGGTGATCATACCCGAGATAACGTACGCCGCATTATCTGAAATTGTCCTATAGGCCGATGTAGCTCGAAGTGTGGTTTATCCGCAGCCAATTTTATTTAACTTTTAGTGCCTCCGATCAAACTGAGGATGCGTAGAGCATTGCTGAGCTCACTACTCTAGACAGAAGTATTACCCTGGAGCTTCTTGATCCCTTAACATTCGGTAGTATTCTGGAGAGTGCCGAGTATACGTTTGATGCTTACTGTTATAGCTACTTCAAATATCTATTATAACGCCGAGGTATTTAATGTATCTTTTGAAATGCACTGTAGAATTCCCCACCTTGACTTTGATGGTCTCTCTTATTTTACGATTACTAATAAGAACTGTCTCTGTTTTGTCATCTACCGAAGCTAGACTCTTCGACTCTTGCTATTGTTTGACAGATGCGATGGTCTCGTTTGCGCTTTGTTGTAACATCTATAAGTTTCGCCGTAACCACTGTCTTTACACTTATCTTCAGCGAATTCTATAATTTGTGCTCCATTGGTATACTCAGTCTCAATATACTGTCGTACATTATATTCCATAGTATTGGCCAGAGGACGGAGCCCTGTGGAACGCTGCCGGTTACGGAGTACTCATTTGTCCCTATATCCGTCTTGTATCACAGCACTCGTTTGTGATACGAATTACGGTATTCTTAAAGTGCACTCGTAGATTTGATCCACGAGCCTTGCAGGACTTGGTGGCATTCTCTGACTCACGCGAATATCGTCCCATTTTGTTTAATTTCTTCTTCTTAGCGAATTAAACCGGAAAAGTACTGTGGTAGTGTTCCGACAATTTTCTTCAGCAGCTCATGACATTTTTCTTGTGGCCCCTTGAGATCGTTGATTTTTGCCTTACTACCCTGTATGTCGAGTCTAATGGCATTCTGTCAGCCTCGTCGCATGAACCTGAAACTTGCTTTCTTACTTTTCTTATTTCGTCGCGAAGTTCTGTTCTCAGCTGTTTATATTCTTCTTTTTTAACATTGTAGTCTGACCTTCCGAACGACAGCTGGCTTTTCCGTCTGGGTCGAAGACATGATTTATGATTATGATTGTTCACCAAAAGATTGGGTTTCTCCTATTTATCCGTATTCTTCTTGGCATTGAAGCATCGTACGCCTCTTTGACGTACCTTTTCAAGGGTAGTACTGCGTCCTATGCTAGGCATGCTTGAAACACTATGTCACGAATCATTTCACAAAGGAGTTCTTCATCAAAACACTTATCGGCCCATCCGAATTTGATGCTTCGGTGTTTGTTGGGATAAGTATCTCTTTTTGATGCTATCTCGCAAATTACTGCTTGATGGTCAATACTATGAGTATAGTGTACGTTTACGTGTCAAACTTTTCTAATCAGCGTATTGCTTTCAAAGGTGATGTCGATGACCGAGTGTCCACCGTTTTTGCGGAATGTGCTTGTGATGCCTATGTTGGCTAAGTTAATTTCAAAGCATGAAAAGGGTCCTAATGAGGTCCTCTAGCATTTGTCGATCTTCTACTCCAGTCTGTAGCCCACGCATAAAACAGGATGTTGTCTCCTTGCTGATCTAACTATTTTGCTTAGCATCTCCTCATATTTTGAGTGTGGCCAGCTGGGTGTGACGTAACAACTGTAGATATACGCCTCTGACTTTTAACCACACAAATCCGTCTTTTTTTTCTCTCATCACATCACGCGGAGGATAGTTACCAGTTACCACACATCCATATTCCTGTCTTGCGTGTATTGTCGGCGACCAACGCAGTACTGTCTGGGATTTTGCATGGTTCTGACAGTATGGCTACTTCTGCTTCTTGCTCTTCGGTGGTCTTAGCCAGGAAAGCGAAAACAGAGGTAGAACATTTTAATATAAAACTGTGAGTGTGTCAAATATCTACTGGCAAAGGATATTGTAATCCCACGGAGGCTACAGCTTCCTTCGGTACAAGACACCAAGTCTCGATGGTATTTTACTAGTAAAATTACAACCACGGTTCTTATATATATTAAAGCACTGGCTGCGCACTATCTTTCGAATTTCTCTAAACTTTGCCTACACCTCTAGGTCCTAGAGGAGGAGAAAGTAATCTACACTGAAAGCTAGTGAGATCTCCCCACATCCTCTTAAGAATTCCGTCTAAAAATCCTATCCTCTTTTCCATTTAAGCCCTTGGAAAGATTGAAGTCTACATAGGAACACATTTGAACACTCTGAAACTCTTATCAGTATCTAAGCATATCTAAGAAATAGGTAGTTATTCCCCTCCATTCGTTAGTAGGAATCATTCAAACATCTTTAAAGAACAAAGATGTGATATTGTGGAGAAAAGCAACAATCCACAGAAAGTGCAAAGATTATCCTGCGTCTCCATAACGAGCGCCCTAAGAATCACTCCAACAGATGCACTAGTAACTATGTTCCAGCTGCTTCCCGTTGACACTTTTGGGAAGCTGATGATGGCAAAAGCAGTATTGAAGCTTAGGAAATCCTCACAGCTGGCTCGTACTAATACTCGTACATATGGGTCATGCATTCTAAACGGCCATAATACTTCTGCTAAAAATTACACATCCCATACTTTAAGGCTATCTGTGCTATAAACCATATGTCGAATAAAATAAGCCCTAGCTAGGACAAAAACTAAAATTAACGTAGTTCCGCTACAAACCAATATTAAAAAAACTTATGAAAGTAAACGTTTGTCAATCACGTACACAAACCACATTCCCCCGAAAGCTTTCTCATTGTAGCATTGCCAGTACGATAAAACTTCGTAGAATTGGGTGTTTAATTAAAATACCTTATAAGATTTCGTGTTCGGAATGGTAAGAAATCACTTAGCATATCGAATTTCTTTTCACCTTAATTTAACACTCAGGTCTGTTTATTAGGAGTAGCTTATTGTACTGGGTAAAAATACGTTTATCAAGCTTTAGTAATGATACTCCTAGCAGTTCAGTATCTGTGTAGTAAAGCTACCTGTTTTAGATAGATCACATCGGCGGCACTTCGTCTTTTCTGTAAAGTTGAACCTTTAGTATTGATCTAACATTTAGAGTTTGTAGTATGTATCTTGATAGTGGTATGTCAGTGTTCAACGAAGTCAATGATGTTGCTTTAGTTGTCTCAGGAAAGCACCTCTAAAAAACTTTTATAAAACGTTTTAAATAAGTCAGTTGGGCGTTTCGGTGTAGTTTGGGTATAAACCTCCACAAAACTGAACTAGTACTCTTCTCCAGAAAAAATAAAATTCGATTAGTCAACCCTACCTCTCTCAATGATATTAACTTAACTTTCTCTGACAAAGTAAAATATATTCACATTTAGAAGATGAGTCGATTCACTTTTTCACTGACGGCTCAAAAACCAAAGACTAAGTTGGTGGATGTATTTTCTCCGACAGTCTTGATCTTAAGTTCTCCTTCAGTCTTCCAAATCATTGTAGTTTGTTGCAGGCGAAAATTATGCCAATCAAAGAAGCCTTATCTTGGCTTTAGGAAAACGTGATATCTGCTAGTGATATCCGCATTTTTTCGGACAGCCATGCAGCTATCAAATCCTTGAAATAGGAAACGAAACGAAGATGCCTGAGCAGTTCAAGATTCACTTTTGTTGGGTGTCGGGGCATAGTGATATTCCAGTTAGCTATAAGGCCGATGAACTCGCCAGAATAGGTACAACTTTACCAATTTTACCGTACAAAGGCACCTAAGATATACCAATCGCTACTTGCAAAGTTCAAACTTTATGCTATTGAGAGTACAAATCTTAGTAGGACAAGTGGACCAACATGTTTAGCAACAAAACAAATTTGACCAATGCTGGATTTGATTTCTCTCACGTGGTTGCATATCGGCACTACAATAGGTGTCATCAGCGGACACTGTCTAATAGGCAAGTATGCTACTAGACTGGGCCTTTTTGCGAACGATTTATGTAGAGCTGCATGGATGAAGAAGAGGATGAAACCATTCCTCACCTTCTTTGTATCTGCCCAGCTCTCTCCTGCAGAAGTATGCTTGATTTAGGAGCCTTATAATGATTTAGGCGATCTGATAAACATAGACATCAAGAGTGTCTTACGCTTCATTAGAAGTATAAAATGATCTAACTACCTACATGTTAGAGAGAAACTTTCTCCTATGATCCATGTGGTATCACAATGGACCTACTGCTGGTCTATTGTTGGCGTTTCTGAGGTGGCAGTTATTTCAACCAAACCAAACCAAAGCAAGGACTTCATTCTTCCAAAGGTGGGAGTCTCGTATAACAACCTCGAACTTTTTGAAAAAGTTCAGAATTGGGTTTTAATGTATTCTAGTGTTTTCTCACAGATGACCCATGAATCCTCTGGCTTTAAGGTACAATATCTAAGCTTATCTGGGAACAATCAGCTTAGTTTCTTACAGTAATGCAAGATGAAGCAATGAAGTGAGGAATCCAACGAGCTCCAAAACCCTCTCCGAGACGGTTAATGATGACCTCGTTGTCGCGATAGTGGATCTGTCGGACGATGAACAATCGGAAGGAACAATCGTATACGAGATATAAAGTAAATTTTCGAAATATAGTCGGCGCCCTTACGGTGCTTTGTCTGGTAGGCAGACATGCCTAGCTAGGTGCTCCCTTCAACGATTTCTGTAGAAGCTGTAGAGACGAGGAAAGAGAAGGATAATTCTAGGCAAGTACTTCTTCGAGAATCTCAACGATCTAGCTAGACTAGACTTAAGCAAAATAAAAAGCTTTGTCACTGGGTCAAACTGGGTTAATGTCTTAACGCGAACCATACCTCTTCGGCATGGGTTTACACCGAAATTACTTGCCCTGTCGCCTGTCCCATCTAAATGTGTTCCTGCTAAACGAGGGTAACCACCCAACCCAACCCAATCTAACCGACGTCCATCACTCCACTTATGTTACGCACTTGTGACCAGTGACCAGCCTTTTAAGTTTCCGAAGCTGGACGACATTTTTCCAGCACAAATCCAGGTGGCCTTCAGAATAATTACGTGTCTTGTATTCTGAAGGGTTGCCTGAAGGTAGGAACAATGCCGGCCGTCTAGACCGAGATAAGAGTGGTCTTTATACCCAAAGCAGGTAAAACATCGAATACCCACCCGAAAAACCTTAGGCCAATCAGCCTGACGTCTTGTCTTCTGAAGATTTTGGAAAGAATTCTAAGTCTCCACATCAAGTCCACTATTGATAGCATCCTACTATCCACGTCACAACATGCAAATCTGTTTCGGCCCCTCACTCTATCGTTCAACCCATCCCGTTTAAATCCCGCTCAATCAAGGAATTCACATTAGTATCTTTTTTAGGCACTAAAGGAGCTTTCCAGAATGTTGAAACCAACTCGATAACCAATGCCCTACGAAGACTCAACATCTGCGAAACAATCTGCGGCTTTATAGAGCATATGCTTAAAGGAGGGAAAATTACTGCATACTTCGGAAACAGAATTTGTCTCCACTGCCAAGCAATCTAGTGCTCAACGAAGCCCTTCTAAAAATAGAAAAAGTTATCGTATTATCAAAGATGACGTTGATATATACATATATGTATATATTTGTAACAGGAAAATAGCCACAGACACTGTCCGATGGCATGCAGTCTACTCTTAATAAACTAACAAGGTGGACTGAAAGCTGTGGCCTCTCAGTTAATCGAACGAAGACTGAGCTGATCCTGTTCACAAGAAAACACAAACTTCCTGACTTTAATCTCCCAAAACTATGAGGTACCTCCTTATCCTTTCAAATAGTGCCAGCTACATAGGCATAAAGGTTGACCACAAGCTTATTTGGAGATAAAACATAGTCGAACGTGCCAGGAAATCGCTGGCTGCCCTATGCAAAAAGGCAGTAAGTTCCACTAGGGGACTCACTGAAGAAATAGCCGAGAAACAGCCAATTTCTAAAATACAGTCCCAAAACTGAAATAGTTGTTGTTGGTGATTTCAATGCCCATAACAATAGTTGGCTTCGCCACTCTGGACCAACAACACCTGAAGGTCGTTATACAGAGATCTTCGCTGAGTTAAACCACCTTACTCAGCTTGTGGACAAGTCTACGCACATTCCCGATGTTGACGGCCATAGCCAGCACAGTCTAGATCTGTTTTTAACCTCTCTTCCCGACAAATATTCAATCGCAATTTCCGCTCCCCTGTGCTGATCGGATCTGTGCTGTCCCATTAGCACTCAGTTAACAGAAGATACCCTAGAAGAACAATTTGACAATACGAGAATGCCGATTGGATCGGCCTAAACTCATTCTTCAGGGCTTTTAACTGGTCTCTATGCTTCCTCGATAAAGATGTATATAAATGTCGCTGCTACCATGATCACAGACTTGGTTTCACTTGGAATGCGCTCCTTCATCCCGAGTAAAACTGTTAGTATGAAACCAAAACAAGAATTCTGTTTCAATCCGACCTGGTTGGAAGAGGCTTTTGCGTTATGGCGCCAAACACCTTCTATCCGAAAACCAAACTGCAATGTCCTAAAAGTAGGAAATCTTTTTGGTATTTCGTTAAAAGAATCAAAAGCTCCACCTCTTCGTCCATCCCAGCTCTTGTCCACAACGATCAAAAATTCACTGATTCGCTGCGAATTCCACCTTGCCAGATACTTCTCTTCCACCACCAGTACTGAATGCAGTTCAATATACATTAGGACAAATATTTTTCCGAACCCTCGAGACCTATAAGATCTCAACAGTAACAAATCTTCAGGTACAAATGGAATCCCTCCCCTGGTTTTGAAGAGGTATTCTTCTACCCTGGCTAAACCTCTAAGTCAGCTCTTCCAATTCTCATACTCTACAGGCATCTTTCCGGATAAGTGGAAACTCGCGTACATCCAGCCCATCCCCAATAAGGGCGATACAACCTCCCCTTCAAACTACCGAGCCATAGCTTTAACTTCAGTGCTCTCTAAGGTCATGGAATGCATTGTAAATTTCCATCTCATGAGATATCTCGAAAGAAAACGTCTTCTAAATGACCGTCAGTACGGTTTCCGTCAACAACGTTTCAAGGGGACCTTATGGTGTACCTAACAGAAAAATGGAACCAAAGTATTCACCATCACGGCGAATGCCAAGTAGTTGCCCTTGATATCTCTAAAGCATTCGACAGAGTGTTGCACAGTGCCCTATTAAGCAAAATCCAAGCATCTTCTCATCATAGATTGTAAGGTTAATCGGTCAATACAAGTTGTATTGGATGGATATATTTACTTCTACCTCATTCTCAACCAATGCTGGTGTATCACAGGGTTCAGTGCTCTCTCCGACCCTATTTTTAATATTTACAATATTAACGACCCTCTCTCTCTTAATCGCAATCCAATCCATTCCTTTGCGGATGACAGTACTCTTGACATTACTTATTTTTTGGCGACTCCATGGCTGAGACCTCAAGCTATGAAGTCTCACCGGCAGCGAGTGTCTACCAAGCTCAACTCCGATGTTGATGCAATTATCAACTGGGGTACGAAAAACCGAGTTCAGTTCAATTCGTCCAAATGGCTCCTGCCTCTGAAGCGGGATACTAATGTAGCCAAACTAAAAATGAATGGAGCTGATATTGAGGAATCTAATAGCTTGTCAATACTTGGCATGCAAGTTACCCCAGACCTTCGCTGGAATCACCAGATTTCCGAAGCTGCGAAAAGTGGCGCTAGGCGCCTCGGATTCCTTAAGAGGTCCTGCAGACTTGGCTACTATCTATAAAGCTTGTATTCGTCTGAAACTAAATTACAACTCACATGTTTGGGCAGCAGCTTCAGCAACTTGTTTGAACCGGGATGTCCTGTACCAAGAATCGCTGTCAATTTTCACGGATGTGTTCAAAACCTAGGATGGAGTCGGTGCTGAAATCTTCTCAGAAGACTAAAAATTGAAAGAAATCGTTTCAAAATGCCAATTTTCTCTTCAATTTTTCAAAACAGTCATACGTTTGGCTCACGTTGTTCGGGTGTATTTTTCTCCATCGACAAATTACGAATGGCTTTCGCAAGGTGTGAAGCAAAGGCATAGCTAACCATTTTATTCCGATGACCCACTTTTTTAATAACCCATTTATTATTGAAACTAAGTGTTCAGTTCGCACCTGTAACCAACAATTCAGCAATAATCTATCAATGAAAACAAGCGGAAACATTCAAGCAATTAGAGCTGTGGTACTGAATTTTTCATGGAACCGTGAAAATTACATCCCTTCAACGCTTTAGACTTCAAAAACACCTTCCAAATCCAATTAATAACTTTTATCTAAAAACGCCATCAGCAATTTTTCTTTACATACCGCTAACACAGTAATAGAAATTACAGACAGGTATTGGGGACTGGGGCGTGGTGGGGGGTGGCGCATACTCGTTTATCTGTCCACCTTTGCACCCGTGGTACTCCCTACTTCCTACATCGCGCGTCGCGTCGCACTGCTTGCAACAGTCATCAGCCTGACATGTGTTCGGCGATAATCTCTTCTTGTCGCGCACTTACATATTATTCACTTGAAAACTCACTCATCCACTCGAGTAATTCACATTATCTTTGGGTTTTCGTCGTTCTATTCGACGCCAAGAATCCAATGACATATCATCCACCTTGACAAGCAATACAGCTCGTAGTTTTACATACAATGGCTCTCTCCCACACAAAGACGGCAGGGACGACAATAAGCGTCATTTGTCGTGTGGCGGATGGCGGATGTCGTAGTAAATGTATTTTGTTGTTTTCTTTCATTGCCCATGGTAGTGCCAACCAACCCCCCAAATGTCGCTACTGTACGAGTATGTGGTTTGCTCGGCGACGACGTGCAGTAGTAATTGGTGTCGTACTAATTTGCATTCCTAATGTGCAGAAAATAGCATTATGTAGGAACCACCCCTATTCTCGATCAAGATGATCGCCGAAATGCACAGTGCGGCCGATAATTGACGAAGTGGTACAAATTATTTTGTAAGTTGCTTTATGTTTTGTCGGAAAAACCGAAGAAAATAAAGGTTTGCTATGCCATGCCATTAATATAATGATAAATGACTAAAAAGTGTTTCGAAGTGTGTACGTTTGTCTTAGCCCTTCCTTGAACGGACCCTGAACTATGGTTGAGCAATGAAGCTGGATATATCGATAGGGTTTCTCGAATGAGATATGTATTTCCTTCTGGGCAAATCAATTTGAAACGCAGTCGATTGTGTGGAAAGAAGTGCATATTTTCTAAGGACACTCATAGATCCGTTTCTTAGTTTGTGGAATTTCTGTTTAGTAAAATCACCTGCTTGTGATGTCACATTCCCAATATATCCGGGTGACAATGGTTAGTTATACATACATATAACTACGGGGTGGGTTTAAGCATTTTTGTGGTCCTTTAAAGACAGATAATACTATTTCAAGAAAGTGCAATTGGTGCAGAGAACCAGCTGGTACCAGGAAGACAAGTGGACAGCTCCTAAGTGCAGAAAACAAATCAAAACGCAATATAGACTGCGAACTTTACAAAGCTATGACTCAGTCATGCCATAACGTGGACCATAGAGTCCCCTCAAATTTTAAAAATAATATTCTTAATCTTTCTGAGCATGGGCTTGAAATTGCTGTTCTAAAACGGATCTGCACATTATTTTAGAAATAACAAAGTAGGAGAAAAAATCGGGATGAAAAATTACCGTGCATTTGGGTTGGATATGTTATAAGCCACTTTGGTTAGTCCAGGGTGTTAAGTACCTTAACTCGAGATTGGTCTCAACCCTTTGGAAAGGTTTTGCCGGTACCTGAAGAGAGTAATTTTTCCAGTGATGCAGTCTAACATACAGGTGTTACAGTTCCATTCAGGTTTAACATAGAGAACCATTTTCCTGAGCTATGCTCTTACAATCGGAGTTATGCATGGTGAGTGTATCTACGAAACTACTGGACAGTGGCTAGTTACAGTCATACTAGAGGACTTCAATGTCAAAACTCTTAGGGAAAAAAACCTTAGTGGGGGCTAGTTTTAAACTACAGTGTCTCAATCAGTCGGAGTCTTTCAGCTTGTTGTTAATGCCGCCGATTTTATGTTTGGCAGGATTTAATGACGTCTTCATATTATTGGGCGACTTTAATCATCGTCGGTTATAATGGGCGCCTTATCTGACATTGAAGTTCTACTAACTGGTCGCCTATCTGATTGTGACTTTAATCAACTGAGCGGTATTATCAACTTTATTAATAGACAATTCAACACAAAAAAAAAATTAAAAACCAGATCTCCATTACCGACTTATTGTCAAACAGTCTAGCATCGTTATGCTCTTTGAAGGCGTTGTTTATGATTCAATGTACTTCCACTGTAAATCAATCTTCGCCGCAGCATAACACGGATTCTTAAAAATAAGATCCACTACGACAAAAACTAATAGAATTTATTTCTCGAACACTAAGTGCACAATGATGCCAATGATGTTAATTTAATTACAACAGACTACAGGAAAGATTTTGACAAAATCTCTTATCAAACTCTCGACTTAGAGTCGCCGGTTTTCCATCATGTTTGATTTCTTGGATTAGATCATAATTAGAGAAGCATCAATATAGAGTCCTCTTCAGATGTTCAGTTTCCAACTCTTTTCATGTCAACTCCGGAGTTCTCCAAGGCAGTCATCTTAAACCACTGATATTTGTATTAACATAAACGACGTGGGACTCATCTTAAAAGAATATGATACACACATGTACGTTGATGACAAGAAAATCTTTAAGATATTTTCTTTCCCATTTGACTAATTACTTACTTACTTGAAAATTAACCTCAACTAACAAGCCTCTTCCGTTAGCTCGGTCCGTAGCTAACTGCCTCTAGTTGCGCACTCCAAGCTTCTACTTGTATGCGCCACCTAAGGCGAGGTCTTCCTTTACTGCGTCGTCCCTCTGGGTTTGATTCGAAGACTCTACGGGCCGGAGCATTTGTGTCCATTCGCTTTAAATATCCTAGCCATCTCAAACGACTGATGCGCAATTTTTTGACTAGGCTGTACAGCTCGTATAGTTCGTCGTTGAATCACCTCCTCCAAAGTACGTCAACGCAAACGGATCGAAACAACCGAAGACCATGCTGCAGTGAAATAAAGGAAGACTGAGATGATCAAGGTCTTATATAAAGTCCCCTTAGTTGTTCGGGATAGGGCCTTACTACTCAATTGCCTTCTCAGCCGAAAGAAACAGAATTGATAGTCGTTCACCTAGAAGTTACCCTACAGTGGTCAAGAAAAGAATTTGGCCACGCCGAATTCTTTCTAAAAATACGGACTACACCACACCACGTCTAAATTTTAATAAAAACTTCGTAGTCACCATCCCTTCCAGATCATTCTGGAATTAAGAAGCACTTTTAGAAGATGAGTCGATTCACTTCTATACTGACGGCTCAAAAACCAAAGATGGAGTTCTTCCGATAGTCTTAATCTTAAGCTCTCCTTCCGTCTTCCAAATTATTGTAGCGTGTTTTAGGCGGAAATTATGCCGATCAAGGAAGTCTTATCTTGGCTTAAGGAAAACGTGATATCTGCTGGTGATATCCGCATCTCTATCAGCTATCAAATCCTTGGAATCAAAATCTATAAATTCTCTAGTAGCTCTAGACTGCCGATAGTCTCCCAAGGAGATACCTGAGCAGTTCAATATTCACCTTTGTTGGGTGTCAGGCCATAGTGATATTCCTCACTCACCAGAAAAAAAAACAACTTTCCCCATTTTGTCGGACAAAGGCACTTTAGGTATACCAATCACTACTTGCAAACTAAAATTCAAGCTAGATGCTATCGAGAGTACAAATTTTAGGTGGACAAGTGAACCAACATGTCTAGCGACAAAACAAATTTGGCCAAAGCTGGATTTAAAATGCTCAAAGAATTTGATTTGTCTTAAGAGGTTGCATATCGGCACTACAATAGGTGTCATCAGTGGACACTGTCTAATAGGCAAGTATACAAGGCTGGGCCTTTTTGCGAACGACTTTTGTAGAAGCTGCATGGATGAAGAAGAGGATGAAACCATTCCTCACCTTCTTTGTATTTGCCCAGCTCTCTCCCGCAGAAGGATGTTTCACTTCGGAGCCTTCTATTATAATGATTTAGGCGATCTGATAAACATAGATATCAAGAGCTTTTTACGAAGTTCAAAATGGTTTAACTAGTGGGTAGAGAGAAACTTTAACCTATGTTCCATGTGGTATCACAATGGACTTATTGTTGGTCTAAGTGCGGTGGCGTTTCTGAGATGGCAGCCACTTTGAACAAACCAAACCATCTGTTGTCAATAAATAAAGAGTCTTCTGTCTACTGTTTTTGACAACCACAACTGTAAGGTTAGCTACCTTTGCATACCTTGATTTTATATCAGCTTTAGAAGATCGTACGGTTAACTCCTTGCTCGGAAGACAACATTCTTGCTTCACAGAACATTGTTCATGCCAGAGCTGGTATACAAGGATAGCAAATAGAGAAGAAGATATAACCGCGAACTGTATGAGGTGTACCAAGAAGTCCCAAATACTCAAGCGAATGAACCACCAGCCATGTAGATTTTTAAATCCCAGTCTCCAGGTTCGAAACTACAAGGAAAACCGAACCTTCGATATACAGACCGAGTGATCGCGGATCTCTCAGTTTCAGATGGATGGAAGCAGTGTGCCAATTCATAAACGGATAAAAAATTATGATGCTTTACTGTTCCGATAAACAGGTCTATTTTGGACCCTTGAAACTGAACCATCTTCTAGTCTATCAATGCTTATTTGATACCAATTAACCAGTTGAAGGCTTTAGTTGTTTATGGTATCCTTAGTAATATGAACAGTTGCTTAAAACTTTTAAAAGAATACCATACGAAGCATATTTTAGTCTCAGCCCCTTAAAAGTCTGTACCACCCCACAGTGCGATGTGATGACAGACAACTATAATCGCATTGAGGGTTGCCAAGTGCCAAGTTCAAGAGCACGTCCGTCATCTGACAGATATACAAATTCACCGCGCCAGCAGTTTTTAAATCTTAGAAACAGTGTCCCTACAGTAACACACATCCGTGTCCCCATCCCTATAATATTCAATGGCATCGTGGATGAGGAATGGTTGTTTTTCTTGTTGTTGTTTCTAGTGTTCTTTTATCCGCCCTCACACACTAACTGTGTGTATTTCGATTATAATATTATCTATAGATTCATAGACGGTGGCTGTTGATGACGAGAAAAAAAAAAAAAAAAAAAAAATTTAGAAAAAAGCACGGCGAGCGATGGTGGTCTCGTCGTCGTCGTCAACGCTGGCGATTGCAATTTTCCGTCCATCGCTCAGAATTGTGATTACATAGACGAAAGGAAAAAAAAAGTGTTTTTTTTTTTTTTTTTTTGTCAGCTGCTGGCATACTTCTTGTTCTTCTTTTATTTTGGTTTAGTAAGCGTTTAGATTTTGACCACATCGGACACATCATCCCCCGTCTGTTTTGTGCACAGTTGAACGAACAGCCCTCCGCTGGCCATCATCTTACCTTTGGCAATAATTCCGCACTGTAGTGCGAGATATCTTGTTCGAGGGTGTGAGTGTGGAGTACACGGTGCGTTCTACACCATCTGAACCGAACCGAACCGAACCAAAAAGGGGTAGATAATCGGAAACGCGGCAATACTCACTTTCAGTTTGGCGTTTAAATTCGTGACAAAGAGTTCAAGTTCAGTGGTCTTGTTCAAGAGGAATTCGCGAATCCTTTCCATTGTTCAAAGTGGTTTCTCTGTTTGTTTATATCTCGTCCTTTTCGTTAAAGTGTTGTTAAAGTGTGGGAAAAATAAAAGAGTACAAAAAATGGCTCCAGGATATTCACTGATTGTCTTTGCTGGTAAGTGCTGTGGTTCCAAATTTCCGTTCTATATTTATATCCTGACCTTTTAGGGTCGGTTAGCCTTGGTACCTTAAATTCAATTAAATCTGAAACTGAAAGTTAATTGATTCATAATTTTACGGATAATCGTTTACAGTTGCTACTGTGCAGGATTTTTTTGGTTTTAAATAAATTTGATTTGAAATTTATTGTTTATTTTGTTTTTTTTTTTTTTTTTTTGGGAATTGTTGCACCCTTGTGGGTTTGAAAGGACAATGCCATGCATCGCGATCGGTGGGAAATAAAATTTAAATTCCGGAATTCACTTTGCAATAATTCATGCAAAAGTCAGTTCTAATTGTGTCTCTAAAGCGTTCTGAATGTGTTATATCGTTTCGTTTGGTGATTTATTTTTGGCAGTTAAAGGTGAATGGTGAAAACATTTTGGCGAACCGGTGCAATAATTATTTATGCTCGACAAACGTTTTTTCAGATTTTTTTTTTCTTAGTGGATTGCCAGGTTTTTTTTTTTTTTTTTGTAAATGACCAATGGTTATCAGATGAATATTTAATAAATAATTCGTAATATTGCATTACGGTCGGGTCATCAGATGAGTAAATCAAAAATTAAAAAAGAAATTTAAAAAACTTTGAGACATGCTTTTAAGCTTGCTAATTCGAAGCAGCAAATATTTTCAAATTACGATGATAAGTTGACAGTTGCTTCCTTTCATTTATTGTTCATCCTTTCCTTATTATATGAACCAACTTCGAAAGTAACATCGTCGGAAGGGTGTTTACTCTATACTTTGATAGTCAGGCTAGTGAGAATCAGCAAGGAGTATCTAAATGTGAGGTCAGTAGGTTGACCTCATGTTGGATAGTAGGGTTTCTGAACATTCATGTAACAAAAGGGTAGATGAACTTGTAAGGAAAGGGTCGGCGCTACATTCTTCTAAGGACTCTTCCATTCCACTTACTTTCTTAACTGGCTCCCGACTCATGTAGAGTCTCTGTTGAGACAGGGCAGCCTTAGATCTTCGTCGGTGCCAGGCATGTTTCTTCTAATTTTCTAGACCAAACGCCCTGACATCCGCAATCGCTTGGCCTTTGAAGCGGAAGTTGGGTCTCTTTCACCGAGGACCTAGAGACTAGGAATCGAAGATCCCCCTTGGGTGGAACTTTTTTGTCCATTCGCTCGATGTGGTCAAAACGACATCCACATCTTGGTGCCATTCATAAAGATTGCGGTTGTATCTTCTACTCCATTCGCCTTCCTCGCATATGGGGTCGAATATTCGACGAAGAATTTTTCTCTGATCCACCACTCGGCTCTATATCAATGTATTGTAGAACATGCATTGCGTATTCCGAGTTAAGAGTTTTGACCCCATTTGCTTTGCCAAATCGAAGTAGCAGTAGTTTTCTTGCGTAAGTCTTCGTAGAATTTCCACTTAGGTGTCGTTCGTGATGTTGATATTAACTCCGTGGTATGTAAACTCCTTAACCACTTCGAAGTTGCTGTTGTCAACAGCGACCTTTTGTCATAAGCGGACAGTCGCTGTGTTTTTCTTGACAACATGTTCTTGGTTTTGTCCTCAATAATTCCAAAGCGAATTAGTTTCGCCTTTTCTTCAATTCCAGTAAAAGCCTCTATGACGACTCACTGGGAGCGACAGATGATGTTGATATCGTCTGCGTATCCCAGCAGCTAGACAGATTTGTTGAAGATACCTGCCCTGCACACACTATGTATGTCTTCCAGTACGAGATTGAAAAAGTCGCATGATAGCACAACTCCTTTCCAAAATCCGGTACATATTTAGAATAATTCAAAGGAACATTGCACCGTGTGGTTTCTAGCGACATGCGCCACACCTAGATCAGTTTTGTCGGGATCCGGATGATGAATGCTATCATATCCGGATTTGAAGTCGATGAAAAGTTGGCGAGTGGGACTTGAAAATCGTTGGTAGGTATTTTCTAATATTTATCTTAGTATGAAAACTTAATCGATCGTTGATCTGCCTAGCCAGTAGCCATACTGACACGTACCGATTAGTGTGTTGCAGAAAGGCTTCAGACAATCATTTTGTTAAGTAGGATCTTATATGCGATATTTAGCAGGGTTATGTCTCGATAGTTCTTACAAGACATAGGATCGCCTATCTTGGAAATGGGGCATATAGAGGCACCGATTTGGTACTTGCAGCCTACCAAAATATCACCTCCACATCACCTACATATATTTATACCTATATACATAAAGGCTTTGAACAATAGATGGGTATAAAGCCTCGAGTTGTCCACTGTATATACATATACAGCAGTTGGACAGTTTGAGAAGGCTAAAAAGATATCATGTGTCTGTACAATAAGCCCTGCAGCTGCATCTGCCTCCCGTTGAATCTTTACAAAGTTTATGATGACAAAAGAATCATTAAGTCGAAATGAATTGGTGCACCTAGCTTATGCTAACATGGGCTACTCTAGAATCCGAAACGGTCATAATACTATTCCCAATACAGGCAATGTACATATGTAGGTATGTTCGCCTCATGTAGGGGCTGCGTCAAAGTCAGAATTCCAAGCAAAAGTACTTGGGATTCAGGAGAAATTCTAAATGAATACGAGAAACAAACGTATTAGGTTGGCATTCCAGTTCGAGGTGAACCTGGGCACCAATGCACGCCACCCAAAACGAGTTCTTACTCTGCTGCCTTGTCTCTTATGGTTTTCATTCAAAGACTCTGCGGACCCGGAGGGTTGGTATCCACTCACTATACATACATATCCTATCTATTCCAAGCAACTGTTGAGCAGTTTTTGTACTGCTTCTATAGTTTGTCGTTGAATCTTCTAATCCAAAGCCTGTCTACATAAAGGGTTCCGAATGTATTACGACGAATTTTTCGCTTAAAGAGACCAAAGACATATTTAGCCGTTTTCGATAGTGTCAATGTTTTGGCGTTATAAACTCGAACAGGAATGATTAAGGTCTTGTGTAGAATCTACTTGGTTTTTCGAGATAGGGATCTACTACTCAATTCCCTTCTCAGCCCAAAGAAATAGGGAGTGACAAGAATTACTTTACTTTGATTTCTGCCAAGGTCAAGCCAAAACTGTGTCACTTTTTATTGCTGTTGCCTTTGTCAACAGTGAAAAATCGTATCTATGGTGGACTCCGTTGACCTAAAAAACTTCTATATTTCTCGGGCACTAAAACATCAACCAGTCTTGTTGGAATACAGTTTGGATATTTCTATCTCTACTTCGTTTTGGTCGAAAATTTAGATTGTCATCGTCCAGGTTAAATGGTCTGTCTAACAAAATAATATTTCATCGCAATATTATCCATAGCACTTCCCTTGCGTAGAGTTTGCGAGTAGCACTGATCCTTCATGGCAACGCGCGTCGTCTTCTAAGCGTGACGACTTAGTGCTGGTGGTATAGGAGTCTTACAAAGATTTCAGGATACGAGTCCAGCGAATATTAGTTTCTTGCGATTACAGACTTTCCATGCTATATCTTTACCAACTGTCCTATCAAACATGTTCTTCCTTTCTATGTTGTCATAAAAAACCATCATGTTTAAGACATTGCTCATAGGTTTATCGAGAATATCGTAATAGTACTCTTTGTTGGTGGCTCGTCCTTGTCCTCTGAGGTACATGAGCGCTTGTGGCGAGTTAAAGTTCTCGGGTTTAGGAGCACACTTTCGCCAACAGCAACAATATTCTCGGCTGAGTGCACAGGACATACCCGAGGATAACTTGTATCTTATTATCAATTATCATGCCAATCTTATGAACTTTCTTTACAGCAGCAGTTTGCATGCAGCAGGCCCAGTGGCCAGTAGGTGCATTATTTCGACCACAATTTCTTTGGAAAATTCACCTCGTTTCGACAACACATTTTATCACTTTGGAAATAAGTTTTCAATAGCTACTTCCCAACGTTGTTCAAGTATAAGTCGATTCTTTTCGTATTTCGGAGATATGATACTGTAATTCTGTCAATTTTTGGAGCTTGAAAGAGTTGTCGGTGTCAAAATAACATGTCATATAAAAAAAAACCAGCAGATGGCCCACCCTGTACTTATTTCATAGTTTTGTTTTTCATCCTCTGTTTACTATGCCCATTCCATTGGAATTCCTGGATGACGGTGATATCTCAATTTTAGCTTTCTAGAGCAGTAGGGTCATCCATCTCCAAGGCTTGTAGTTGCTTTATAGCTTTTGATTTTTTCTATTATAAAGTATTTAACACGACGCAGTATCCCCAAGCTGGAAGGTCAGGTTTGGGATACTGCTTCTTGACCATAGGTCAAGGTGACAAATGGATCGATGTCAGGAATTTGCTTCAGAGATGTGAGTCCTCCTGTTATTATGGGCACTTGTGTCTTCATAGATTGCTGATGGCATAGTTTAAATGCCTAAGTAGATATACAAAGTCGGATATAACACTCTTCAACTTTCTGCGACTGTCTACTGAAAAGTGTACCCAAATGTAGTCTTAGAGTTACTAACGTGGACTCAAACCAAGTCAGACTAGTGCTACATGTTCTCCAGCGAAGATTCTACTCAGTTTTGTATTTGCATTGACATTCTTGTATTATTGAGTGTCAGAGTAAGTTTCGAGATCAAGGCACTACATCATTTGAAATTTTCAATAAAAATTATCAGATCCGGGTGCTACTTTCGAATTAATCTATAAACAGGTTTTGTAGTTCAATACACTGGAGTGTCCAATACAATTTCTACTAAGGTTATGTATTTTCATGACAAATTCGAAATTTACCTCGGAAGACAGTAGAATAGTCTAGAATATTTGTTTTCATTGCGATCTCACAATCCCCAAGCATCGTAAGAACCATGCACCGACAGCATTGTTGAAGAACGCGTTTTTCTAAATCAGACATCTAGTGAGACGACAATGACATTAGTTGACCCATTCAATCAAGTTATTTCTTAATTTGATTATTGTGTTATGAGAGTCGAAAAAACGTACAAAGCATAAAAAGCGGATAGCGAGCCCTACGACCAAGTGCATTGGGAAGAACATTGTTATCTTCAGAAGAACAAAGAGAGAATACCAGAAGCACCCAATCTAGTTCACAGAGAGGTGTTATTGCGTTCATAATCAGTGAACAGAATGTAATGTATTCAGATCTGAAATGCCTTGATATGATCGATGATCGTTACAGGGTATTCAGAGTCGAACATTCAATAATGCGATCAGGAATTACCTTTTATCAATTTTGATCTTGGGAAAACGTTTACTTATAAAGCGTCTTCTCTATGAGTGCACTTTGATGATCTTTAGATTTGAAACAGCTAGATCGCTACAGTGATCTTTAATGATCTGGAAGATGTGATACAATTTTGTATACCAGAGAGTTTGATCTGATTGCTTAGAGCATCACTGGGAACTATATGGTTTACAATCGCTTAGGTACGAGTGTAGGCGAGTGGAGGAGATCAACAACGCCACACTCAGCACAATAAAAATCCATTGTGATACCCATAGAGGAGAAATATCTCTTGCTCCTTAGTTAACCTTAGTTCTCCAGATATGGTTCCTATGAACTAGCATGGTTCCTATGAACAACTACCATCCAGTTGATCTGACGTAGTTCAAGATGTCATTGACTGGTCTGGTTCCAATTGTTCAATCGGTTACTTTTGTCTCATGAACCAAAATACCGTCTATCTAGACTATTCATCGATTTATGATCATTTAATGAATCTTTCAAGTTGAAAGGCTCACTAAAAGTGGACAGCATTTGTAATAGGTTGATCTAGCTTCTTCAGATTTCTAACCTAAAAAGTAAGGAACGGGTTTTGCGTTATAAAGTCCATCACACTCTATAATGTCGGGCACCTAGGTTAGGACTGATTTTAGACTCTTACTGTCCTACACCTTTTTGCAAAAGACCTTAAGCACTTCATAAGTAACAAAGTACTATTTTTACATATATGTAGATACACTTATAATGCAGTCATAAAAAATACGAGTATGCACTTCCAATTACGTTCTCAAGCTGTTAAAGTCTTAACGACACTTGAACTTCAAGAGCGTTTTCTTAAATCCGATGACCAACACTTCCGGTAATCAGTTGTTAACATTGTTCGGACGTTAAAAAAAAACAAATACCTATTACCTAACACTATTTGAACGTACGAAGAACACGATAAGGTCCACTTGTAAGTGTCAATCAATTATATGTTGAGCACGTGCTATTGAACATTTCTTTTTATCAAATATCCATTTATTGAAGCAATAAAAAACCTCGAACGACTAAGCGAGAGATTTTGAGAAATTGACCGCTCGGTATCGGGTTTTATTGGA
Source organism: Xylota sylvarum (assembly GCA_905220385.1). Classification (NCBI taxonomy): domain Eukaryota; kingdom Metazoa; phylum Arthropoda; class Insecta; order Diptera; family Syrphidae; genus Xylota; species Xylota sylvarum. The sequence continues at coordinate 60,683,657 of LR999958.1, read as the reverse complement.
TCAGTTTGTGAAATTCAGCTGATCAGTTTTATGATCAATGAATAGGCCTGTTTTTACAAGGAATGACGAAAGGATAGATAGGAAATGTGTTTACCCTAACTTTGGGGTTTTGAAAAATTTGAAGTAATCTAGAAGTGATTTTGCTTTAAAGAGGTTATCGGAAAGTCGAGGATCGTTTCTAGTTGGTTGACTTAGAGACTTCTATAAGACCGACTTCAAAAGATATTTGCATAGAACATGGAAAGAAGTGTCATTACTCTCGAGATAAAAGCTGAGGACTCACATGGTATAGAGAAGTGATTGACAGATGATTACTTTTAGGATCCAATGCAACACTAAGTAAAGTGTGTACCGTGGTATAGGTTTGCTTCAATGTTTTCGCTATGTTTCATAAAACACGGGGAAGCGAGAGATCCTTGCATAATTCTTACTGACTCCGCTGAAAGGTTCAAGACTACCACCCCAAATGAAGGTATTGGTATCTTAAAGATCAACTTGCTGTCTGTCTTCTTTTTTCAGTGAAAAATTCAAATCTTTGAGCACTTGGACTCCATGTTGAATGTGACACCTAGTTTGGAAGCAGGTTGCTGCTTCTTTTGGCAGTCACAATCCGCTTTCTGTTGATTAAGTTAATTTTTGTTTTATGTTGTCTAGATCGTCCTAGATATTGCCCAATTATTTCGCTTACTCTAGCTAGAAGAGGTTAAAATTGCCCCGTGATGTTGCAGTCAAGGGTTGAGCTTGAACGTCGGCTTTTCATTCCAATTGGTTACTGTATCCTTTTAGGGTTCGAACATGCATAGTTTCGGTAACATGTACTAAAACTATCCTTAGTTCTATCTAATATAGTGACTGAGTACAACTGAGTAAGTAGGTGTGTAGGTAAACTTGTGGATAAATATCAAAGCGTTTCCAAAAATGTTGAGATCCTGAAAATCATGTCAAAATCAATGGCTGCAAATGACAAAGCAATTCGTGGTGACATACATATTTTGTGTCATGTTTAGTTTATCTGCTCCTTAACGCTTATGAAAAATGAAGATGAAGAAGCTTTCTATCCCGTAAGAATGGCTCCTTGTTTAGCTCCATGGTAAACTCTGCCAGTGACATAAGACCGGCTATCAAGGGTCTTCTTGCAGGGTTTTGGTTTCATGGAACATTCTCGGAATTGGATAATAGTAGCTATAAGTCTTGAGCTGGGAAACAAAACGTAATAGCGGTACTGCCCTCAGATGACGAGGGTTTATGTTAAAGAAGATAATTTGTGTCGAGGTTTCTTAAGGTTTTGTAAAATCAGTTTAAGCCTACCTTTGTAAGAACGACTTGGTAACGCAAATCGAGAGAACCGTGGCTAAACATGCTGCAATTCATGTCATGTCGACATAGGTTGACTAAACTCGATTAGCCTGAACTTAGAAGTGGCCTTACAAGTGTTATATAAAGGCATTTAGTTAAAAGAGTTATTATCAGATATAAAGATCAATTACGGTTGACACCGTGGCTGAGTGTTTAGTGCATTGAATTTCTGAGAGTGAGTTCGAGGTTTCCCCATTTCTCGCGAGTATCTGGCAAACATCCGAGGCTACTTTTAAGTGTCATGAAAAAGCTTCTGAATCAAAAATTCCCCTTCGGATACACACAAGCATTAGAGTAGCGAAGTAATTGAAGATTTCGATTATCGATTTGAGATTATCAGCTCATATCGGATCGCCATGTAGCATCACCCTTGATGGATTGTAAAACAGCTTGTATACGAAATTGCGCCACCATACCTACGGTGACCATAGAACTATCCATGCAAAATTGTAGAACTGTGATGTACTAGGTTTGCCCGACCTTTCGACCTAAAAAGATCTATTGTAGCAATTTGGGTGAGATTAAACCAAGAGTCGTACCTCCCTAATGAAGGATAGTACGTCCTTAGCAGCAGAATTTCTCAACTCCGCTGATAGACATATTTCTTTGTAGAAAATACGCTTCCTTAATCAATGTAATCCTGGGCATTTACAGAGAACGAGCAGAACTTATATTCCGCTATTGGGCACAGATTGAGCTTTTTAAGGCGATACGGCGGGTCATAATGAGAAAAGCTCACCAGCTGTCTAAAACTGCTTTTGTCTAGATTAAGGATTTCCTTGTAGGAATAGGGCCTAATTAATAGCTTGTCTCAGCGCCAAGACATTTTCCCAGTGGGCCAGATGAAATTTTGTGTTCCCAATCGTTAATCAGCGCTGTGGTCGCAGATCCTATGAATGCAGATTCTGAGCCAGCCCTAGCTAGTTCATCTGTAGATTCTTTGTTTGCAATTTCTTGACCACCAGAGACCCAATTGAGTTTCATCCTCTTATGTCTGGCAAGAGATTGTAGTGTATCGTAGTAGCATTTAACTGATATAGAGTCTATTAAATCTGAATTTCTGAAGAGATATATGTATATCATAGCACCCTTAATACCTTTACTAAGGCATTAAGAGTGCTAGCGCAGATATCAATGATATTGAGTTGAGCATTGAAAACCGTGGGATACATTCCTATAGGTATCGAGACTTTGGTTTTGGCTTCAAAGACGCCAGCTCCAAGTCCAGTTTCCATCTTCGATCCGTTTGTGAACCAGACCAGATCTCTAAGATCCAGTGCGGGAACGCCATTAGAACAGTTTGCATGGTCCAATATTTCTAGCTGAAATAACCTACCGAAATAGTACTCCCTAACCATGATGTCGGGGTAATGCAAAACATGTCTTTTTTGGATATTGAGTCAAGAATATTCAGGTGTCCCATATGGTAACCTGGTTTATAAATACTTGTATTCTAGCTGCGACTTAATAGTGCATCTAGCACTATTAGGGAGAAAGCCTAACAACAGTTTCTAATGCTGGCGTAGGGCAGGTATGCATGGTACCCGTAATACAGAGACAGGCAATTCTCTGAAGCTTCTGAGGCTTAGTTGCCGTTTTCCGTTCCAGAACTTTCAGCCATCAAACTATGGCCGCATACGTGATAATGGGCCACACTATCATCGAATACATCCAATGTATAATCTTTGGATCTAGACGCAACGGCGGACTTGGTGTGTGAATTCCAGCTAAGCCGTTTATCAAGGAAGAAGAAAGAGATATTTAACCTGACTGGACTAAGCTAAAATGGTACCTTTGATGGTGATAGGTCCTAGATTGACCAATCATCTTTTTGTAAGACTAGAACGTTTTTACAAGGATTGACGGATAGACCTTCTCTGCTGCACCATTTTAACACGTGTATAAAAGCACCTTGCATGTCACTAGAAATGGAGGTGTTGTCTTTATCACTAATCAAACTAGTGACCACAGAAGGAGAGAATGAATGTCTTCAGTACAGAGGGATAGACAAATCTAGCCGGTCTCTAATACGAACGTCAAAGAGTCTCTCCATGGTTTTGAGAACAAATGATGTTAGACTTATAGGTCTATAAGATTTAGTCTTGGCCTGCTGCCTGGTTTGGGGATGAAGATTACATTTAACTGTCTTCAGGTAGTCGGGACGTAACCCCAGTTGTAGCTGGCTCTAAGTAAAGCAATCATACCCGGCAGGATGAGATCGATTACCTGCTGTAACAGCGCCGGAAAAACACCATCACCGCCGGGGACTTTGAATGGTTTGAAGGATGCTACAGCCCATTTAACCTTATCCGGACTGAAAATTTAACCGGATAAACTATTTACTCTACTACTGGGAAATGAACCTGATGTAAGGTTCTACATAACTGTATCCATACGGTCCGACGTGTAGGTGCCATCGGTCTTTTTTAGTAAACCTACACAATTTACATGATCTTTAACGATTGCCTTATGGATTCGTGTCGCTACTGGCATGTCAGCAATGTTTTCGCAGCATTTTCTCCATGTAGCACTTAATTCTAAATTGTATTCTGTAAGAGCGAGCCTTCATTCGTCCCAACTCCACGTGCGTCGTTTAGCAGAGTTGAAGAGTTTTCTAACTTTCTTTCTAAGTTAGGCAAGCTGGTCATTCCACCAGGGAACCTTACGTTAACACAGTAGGGACCCACAGGTCCCTTGGGGGTGGCATATCTAATTTAGAGAGGACAAGTACTCGACACCGATTATAGTCCGTGCACTTGGGATCATGGGTTGATGTTCAGACAGTGAGGCTTCCCCAGACACATGCCAATTTTCAACAAAGTTGGAGATAAAAGTACTGGCAAGTGTACTAGGTTACCTATCATTTCCTGTTTTGTTTGAAGTGGATTGATTGACTATCTATTTTTTGTCAGAATTTTTTTGAATTTTCTGTATATACTTTTCTATGTACAGAGAGACACTGAAGGTACTTCTTATGTACGACCAGCATGGTTCATTGTACTTTGCTTAGATAATTGTAAGAGAGTGTACACCTAATCACGAATATACATATGTATGTATATGGTCATGCCGGTTTTTAATTTATTTATGAATATAATAATTACCTCAAGCAGACTCTTCATACTTCCTTGGTGTGATACATCGATATACCAGTGGACCTCAAGTCATGAGAAGTCATTCTAATCTCTAACCACCTTCCGCAATTTAATTTTTCTTTAAAAACTTCTCACAATGTGGACATCTACTTAAAGAGAGAAATACCCTTTATGCTTCATTATTTCAGATAATTTCGACATATCAGGCATACTAGACACATCCATTAGTTAGTTACGGCAACCCATAACAATGCATCGCAAAACTCTTTACATTTTATACTTGTAGGTATTTAAAAATTGTATTTTCCTCTCTGTGATTGAGGTTGATACCTAAGTCTCCCTTGCTCATTTCTATTTTTCGCTGACATGTGTCACATGTGAGATATCATGTTTCGTTTCCATTGGAGATCCTGGCAGGTGTCTTTTCATTTTAGCCTTGTGCGTGCGACGTTATTCCAAGTTCAAGGTAAAGAATTTATTTAAGTTACATATGTCTTTTGTTTAGTCGTCTCTTATCCGACACTTAAAAAAAATTTAAAGTGAAGTGTCAACACATTGTTTGCTCCATTAATCTTTTGAAGTGTACACAATAACCACGTGTAGGGATGGTATTTATTTTCAAATTAAGATTAAACTAGCTTTAGTAGGCAGTTAAAGGACCCGTGTTCTAAAAATTATACAACAAGTATCATTATTAGTCGACATGTCATTATTAAGATAGTCCTTGATATGCGTACAGAGCGTTTGTAATATAAATTCAGAGCTATTTCCATAGCTTTAGGAATGGTTTCGAGCCCCCCTTTCAAGAATCTTTCAAACAATACTTAATCGTTTTGTCAGCGTAAAGGGTTCGAAGCTTCGAATATTGACTTCGTCAATATTAGTAGCGTCGGTGTAGAGTATCCACATTCCGTCGATAACATGTCATGCAATCGTTGACTATTGAGCTCCTAATTTAGCATTATAATTAGTCTATAGCAATCGCCTCTTTAACTTAATCCACTTATCAACATTTACCAAAACGATTTACAACCTTCGATCACATTTGATAGTTTGACTATCTTCTAGAGAGTACAACACGGTACGCTAGTTCAATCCAAATATCATTTGATCTAGGCATGATCTTTTACTGTTTCTAACTGGAGGAACAGAATTTTATAGACTATTTTATCCCATAGGTATGTAAATTATGACTTAATCCTAACTTCAAGTAGCCATATACAAAAAAAGGTTATACTCTCGAATGTTCTTGAATGCTGTAAAAAACTTCTTAGTATTAATTAATTCTGGGAGTAAAGTTTTAATGTACATACAAATTTAATCTTAAATGCCCTTTCATCTTAGATGTCCCGACTGACTTAGACAGTCGTTTGACCATGGTGACGCAAAAGTCCAGTAGCTATACAGCTAACATACTTACCGAGAAATACTGAACTACCTACTTTCCTCGATCAAATTTTCCTTCTTTCTACAACCTAGTCAAAAAATTGAGAATTGAGAATTGAGATCAGAAAATCACTATGTACTTTTGTTTTTATTGCCCTGGAGGGATGAAATCTTTTACAGATATTCGGAAGCCGCTGCGATGAGAAGTGTGGGACTCCATGCTCTCAAACTTACTTTTCTTATGCTTCTATCATATGAACTTCTACAAGACGCTACATATTCTCGTCGCATGGATACTTACATTCGCCTTCGTTATGATAACGGCCACCGTGGAGCATTATTGATGCTACACTATTGCTAAGAGTTTATTCCAGCGGTGCTACAGTTCGGAGGGAACCTGGGCCTCCACTAAAACGCCTCTCCAGCTACCCTGGAACAGTATCTTCTTATATTTTGGACTGTCATTGACTGGCATGATCATCTACAGTGGAGTGGTTGCTTTGTTTGTCTTGTTTAAACATTAGCCTTGCATCTATAATAATACCTATTTTAATTCCGGAACCCTCTTCCATAATCATCCTGCTGCTAATACTTACTTACTTAGGTGAGCCTACAATTTGGGGTGATCTTGACCTCCTCCTTTTTTTTTCTTTTCTGCGAGTTGTAGACCAGTCTCCATCTATCCTGATACTTTCTTTGTCATGCTCAAGGTGCTGTAGGAGTTTGGCAACCGATCTAAGTATATATGTCTTTCACGGCCTTAGAGTTCTCAATCCTATAATACCATTATATGTACATTAGATTGTACAGTAGGGAGCCTAGTACAGATTCTTGGGGCACGTCGTTTGTGACTTCGAACAACTTGCAGGTATCGAACCTCAAATCCCTCGTTCAGTAGTCCAACGGACTAATCACTACGACCACTATTAAATAGTTCATCATAATCTCCTGGGAAATTCTGGTGTGCGGTAGGTAGGTAGGAGGACTCAGAATATTTGTCCAGTTCACAATGTTGATTGTCGAGCGTGCTTCTACTAGTCTACTAGTATCTTTCATACCTATCGGGGTGATCCTGTAGTGGTTTCTTCTCTTTTGACTGAAGGAACAATTTTCGTTTCTTCCACTGATCTGGGAATACTCCATCTGTAAAGCACGTATTATAGATACATACCTGCCAAAACATTCCGGCGCCACATGACGCAGCTTTTTTGCCATAATAACCATTTTGAGACTTTGCTCTTGGTGTTATCCGTGTGTTGTGATTCAATAGCATTCCCCGGTGGCACGATCGTTAATAATCGAATCTATAACTATTATCACTAATTGCGTCCCGAGAGATCACACAGACCCAAGGCCACTCAAATATTGTTTACCGCAAATAAATTTAACGACTTATACGTACGTATCTGTTTAACTATTAAAATTGACATTGATAACCGCTAGCGCAGCACGTTTGATACCAAAATTTCTAATCATATCTCGTGAAGAGATAATAAATCCCGCATCATGTCGAGAGACGTTAAAGTCTTCATTTAATAAATATCTCGTGTTATTCTATTCCAAAAATAACAAAATCACCAAAGATGAACATTTGTTTGTGTACCACTATTTGGAATCAGTTCATTATCTCGGACGTACTCTCAAATTAAATGAAAAGATAAATAAGTGTAAGTATGAAAGAATTTTTAATACTGACTGAATGAAAGATTGGAATTTGAAGCGCCTCCATTGAGATAGTGTATCTAAAAGATAAAAATTTGCATTTTAGTCGATTCAATGTATTTTATCTTTAAATTCTATTTATAACATTGGATTATAAATGGCACACTTTCATATTTCGTGACACGTCATACTGGTGTTCTGCGTCCAAAGCCTGATATTCGTCTCGATCGGTAGTCTGGAGGGAATTCCCAATTAAAACAATTCAGCGATAAAATCACACTTAGAAACCTAATGCCCTCTAGAATACCACTTGAGTCAAAGATAAATATAAATAAAATATGATTCCATTTTAAACGTTTAATTTCGATAGGTTGTTGTGTTTTATTACTACCGCAACAATGTATCTATTAGCAGTTGACAAGCATCTGGATTGCATGTCAAAGAATGGTTTATTTTGGGTTCGGGTTCTGGTAGTAATTTGTGGCATTACTTTCGCGTGCCCAATCGATTGACGTACCTACATTGTATTCCAATAAAATTTCCTATTAAAAATTAAATTTATCTGAAGTTGATACATAATATTGTTCTGTAAATATATTTATCGCTAAAAATACTCAAAAAATAAACAAAAAGATAGAGTATCTAAAATGCGGCATTCTGTCATAAGTGAGGTCGTCATTGTGTTCATTGATAACATTAAAAGAAATCAGTAAATTATGTGAACATTTGGATACACATCTGTAGGTTGTTAGTAATATGTTCTACATGAGAGATGAACAGTCTTGACCCGACGTCGCCCAAAATTAGCATCGTAAACAATTTTTTTTTTGAGCAGAAATGTCAGAGATTGTTTGGTTAATAATAAACAACTTGTCACCTTGATGGTGTATCTCAAAGAATATTTAAGGTTGTGGGACTTAGAGAGGGGATTAGGGTCGATAGGAATCTTAGCAAAAGATACTCGGTAAAAGGATAACCAATGGAAAGATACTCGACAGAAGGAGAAGATTTTTGCCACGATAATATCAAAGCTTGCTTCTACTAGTTTGCTGAGCAGATTTTACCATATTCACCAATACTGACTGCATACACAACGCCCACGTTCATAGTAAATTCGGGAAGATTGGCTGTAACAGTAGTCGATTCTATGGCGGCTGCGATTGCTTTCTGAGGTTATCTGTAACTCTACTGGTTCTCAGCAGTAGTGAATGGCACTTGAATTTACTATAAGATCTTCGCTGTTAATCACACCATACCCTTTGAGCTCCTTAGCCTTGCTGTTACCCGAAATATCTATAAAGCCCGGTACACAGCAAAGGTAAACATGAAACTGCTCCTTCACCTCTATGAGTGACAAACGGCAGTTTAAAGTGGCCTGTGACTTGAAAGACCACGATTTCAGGGACTTTATTGCCGCTTGACTGTCAGTTATAAATCCAATATCTTAGACAGATATTGCACTATATTTCAGGACAAGATTCCGTTAATCACCATGATTTAAGTCTGAAAGATGCTACAGTGACCTTTAAAATGGAGATGCGCAGATTGGGCTTTTCAGAGAAGACAGCACAACCTACCCACTTTTTGTCTTGTAGGCGTTTGCATAGAAGTGAAATACGCTACCGTCGAAGGAGCCAGCATTCTCTCATTCACTACAATATCATTCTGCATCCTATCCTTGATGGGCTACTAGCAGGTCATTAAATACTAGATTTCATATAAGAAGGGACAAGACACCACCTAAGAGTGATTCGCTGACAAGTCGTCTAGCTGATCCACCGCCCAGTTATGTGCTAATAATCCTGCTTCAGAGATCGTTCTATGATGCGGTGTAGCAAACGTAAAGCTGTTGCGACCGATTTGACTTTGCAGTACTATATGCTAAGACGACTTCAAATTCAGTCCACAGTTTGGGAATTCAGTCCATAAGATGGGACAAGACACCACCTAAGAGTGATTCGCTGACAAGTCGTCTAGCTGATCCACCGCCCAGTTATGTGCTAATAATCCTGCTTCAGAGATCGTTCTATGATGCGGTGTAGCAAACGTAAAGCTGTTGCGACCGATTTGACTTTGCAGTACTATATGCTAAGACGACTTCAAATTCAGTCCACAGTTTGGGAATTCAGTCCATAAGAAGGGACAAGACACCACCTAAGAGTGATTCGCTGACAAGTCGTCTAGCTGATCCACCGCCCAGTTATGTGCTAATAATCCTGCTTCAGAGATCGTTCTATAATGCGGTGTAGCAAACGTAAAGCTGTTGCGACCGATTTGACTTTGCAGTACTATATGCTAAGTCGACTTCAAATTCAGTCCACAGTTTCACACATAATGTCTTCAAATTGTTGAATCTCAGCAGGAATGAAGCCATTGAGGCGTTTGGTGTTTGAAGCTGCACAACTTGAGGCGTTTGAAGTTGCACATGACCCAAAGAATGATATCTACAATAGTCAGGGAGTTGATACATGGAAGGAAATATTCTCGGTTTAAAGCATAGCAATAAGGGAGCTATCCGATGAGTATACAGTAAGAGTTCAATGAAGTCTTTGCTAGAGATAATACCTGGATGCATCAAGTAGCTAGGTGTTTGTCTTTAGAGAGAACTTTTGCAACCTGCAAGTTCCAAATATACTTCAATACAATCGCGGAAGAGTCTCCAGAATCGGTCGTGGTTCTTCGGCACACTTGATCTTGACTCAAATAAGCCGATACCAGTCAGGAAATTTGTGATGATTTTATTGCTGCAATTAGAAAGAAAAAAGGATCGCAAGGATATAGCACTTCAGTTTACCTCTCTTTCTCAAGTATGTACGTTTGTATTTTGAAGTCTTTAGACCGCAGGCAATTGTAATTGTCGGGATAGGTAAAACTTCACTGAAGGTCTCAAATGCAACCCAATCATTGCATGGAAAATCATTGTTTTTTTACTCATATGACTAGAACTGACTTGTCTTTCATAGAAAACTGGGTAGTCCTACGATAAGTGTCACACAAGGTCATCAGAGCAATATACGCTATTGTATATTGACCCAAAGGATCTTTTTGGTGATACGCCGCATGACTTGTGTATTTAAGGCATCTTACACTGACATAAAACTGAGAATACCTTGAATTATTCCAACTTAAAAGCAGAAAGGAGTTTTTTTTATGCAATTAGCGATTTGGTTTGTGAAGCCCTTTAGCATAGAGTAAATCCGACAACACGTCAACACTCGTCATGACCTCAGTTTTGACAGGATTGACCAAAAGTCCGTTCCTAGAGGAATAGAGCATAGACAGGCTCTGGGCGTGACCTGACAGAGACTACGGCAATAACATTCACTTAAAAATGAAGGCATTCGAAGAGTATACATCACCTTGTTGATAGTTCCAGTTTACCTCTACCGCAACAAGCGCCGACATCGACATCTACAACCAAAGTTCTGTTCATTAGTCTTTTCTACCCTCACGTTGTCTAGCTGTGTTTTAAAAGACCTATCTAAGCCGCCACTCAGATATTTTTTGCGACAAGGTTTATGAAAACAGTGCGGCCAAACTATAGAAAGAGTACGGCCAATTTCTACTCCTAAACTACTACTTTAAGTAACTCCCATAAATTTAAAACAAATCTCATCACAATGACTAAGGGATTCATGATCCAAGCGATACCAAAATGAAAAGGACTCAGTCAAATAAAAAATTTTAAAGTTATGCACTCTTATATCATAGGAAATAAAGTTATCTAAACACGGATCAATAAACAAATAAAATTGAATTACATCATTGCAGGTTTTATTTGACGCACTTAGTGTTTATTAATAGTTTTATTGCATTTAATACGTGCTTTCTAGTACTGACCACTATTTCCTTATTCAATTTGTACATTACTCGGGTCATTGCCAAAACAAATATTACTCAGCATTTCGAGTTCCGAAGAATTTGATAAGGTTAGTTGTAATTTTATATCAATTATCGATTACTTATGTGCATTTCTTGTTTGATTCGCTTGAACATTGTTTATCGAGTATCTAAACAATTGGAACGTAATAAAATACTTCGAACGACTATGGATATGTAAGAGATTTGTAAAATTGACCTTTCGATATCGGCATTCATTTTATAACTACATAGTTGAGAAATTCAATTACATAATAACGTGATCCATCTACGTCCTACTACGTTTAATTTACTACATACTTAAGTGTAATATGAACAAATGGTATTATGATAGATGTACAACCTAGAAGGCTAACAGATGACGTGAATGCAGATAGATTACAATAATTGAATTGTAAAGACATCAACACATAGTTTAATGTTATGACCAATTAGATTAACATCCTTATTATTGGAAACTCTAGAAATGATTGGTGATCAGACATCAGATTAAGAATCTACCCACAACAGACATTTACCCAAGGAAAGTCCTCCATGACGTAGTCCACGCCATCAAAGATGCCTTAAAGCCTATAAACCTATAAAAAAAGGGGGTTCTCTGCGTCTTCCTGGAGAGAGAGGTCATACAACAACATAGCGTCAACCTCGTAAACCCTAATATGGTACTTTTCATGAGAATATACCTATACAAGCTACAGGATTTTTGGGTTTAAGTGAGGGCATATATGTAATTAAATCTAAAAAACGAGTTGAAGTATCTTCGGGTCATCCTGGACAACAAGTTAACTTGGAGAAGAATATCGAAAATAGACTCACGAAGTACTGGACAAGTTGTAGGGGTTTTGGTGAGAAACTGGGTATTTTATCCTTAGATGACATCCTTAGACATGCCCATCCAACTCTACAGACTGTTTGTACAATGGCCGATAATAGAGACAAGTATCCCCCTTGCATTACTTTCAAACTTACTTTGTATATGACTAGAAGTGAAAACATCTACCGGCCTGGTTACTCTCAGACTCAAGAACCATGGGTATTTCAACTCATAAGATATCCAAGCTGTCTTTTAGGAAAGGAATATCATTTCTATACAGTTTTATACGCATGGTTCACACATCGATGGACAAACGTTACCTCTTCATCACGATATCCATTTGGAACAGTTCGTGACTGCATTCATTGCAGAGTTTTTGCTATACTCAAGACTGTGGAGCACAAGGCATTTGCATTAAGAGCAAACCAAGGAACGAAGACAGAGATTTACTGGCGAGGAAGAGGCGGGTAATACGGATAACCTCATGAGTTTCGACTATATTATTGACTTGAAAGATTTTTAATACTTATTGAATGGTCTGTACACCATGCTCATCAATCTGACCAAACATTGCTTCAGACTGAGACTGGTGTGGTCTAGCACTTGCCCCGGATTCTCTTGTACCTTCTAAAAAATTCCTGTGGATGACTTGGCGATTTTTATTAGGGGTAAACACAGCACAACCATTTCTAGTGTGGATGTGCTTTACTTAGAGTGCTGCAGCAGAGAAGAACTATCTATCAACTCTTGCAAAACCATTCTAGTGCCCTTTACAAAAAGAAAACTGATCAATTGTGGACCTATCACCATCAAAAGCACCACTTTAGGTAATTTCAGTGAGGATCAATATCTCGGCATTATCCTTCATAAACGGCTTAGCTGGAATTCTCATATCAACTCCGTCGAGCGCCACTATGACCATGTGGACTAGTAGACGTCTGTAGGACCTAAGTTCAAAAATTATACATTGAATGTATACAATGATGGTGAGGCCCATTATCACGTACGCGGTCAGCGTTTGGTGACTGAAAGTTCTTGAACGGACAACGGCAACACAGCCTGTCTTGGTATTACGACTGCCATACGGGGTAGGCTTTCTTCCCTACAAATCTTCATTAGGAAGACGGCCGCTAGATGCGCTATTAAGCTGCAGCTAGAATACAAGTATAAACCAGGTGACGATGTGGGACACCTGAAAATTCTTGACTTAGTTCCCAAAAAGGACATGTTTTGCACTATCTCCGACATCATGGTCATGGAGTACTGTTTCGGTAGGTTCTTTGAGGTAGAAATATTGGACCGTGCAAACTGGTCTAATGGTGTTTCGGCACTGGTACTTGAGGTCTAGTCTGGTTCACATACGGATCGAAGATGGAAACTGTAGTTGGAGCTGGCTTTTTTGGACCCAACAGCAAAGTCTCCAATGCAAAACGCAATGAATTAAGTAAATAAATGGACGAGGATCCAAATACTTAATAATGACACTCGACGGACATGAAAATCAAACGGAATCAAATCAAATATAGAAAAATGTACTAGTTACTCGGGAAACATTCCCAGTTCAGTACTAAAAACAAAATGCTTTTATACAAGCAAGTGCTAAAACCGGTGTGGACCTACGGTATACAACTTTGGGGTTGCACCAAGAAAACAAATGCAAATATCATACAAACTTTTCAAAATAAAGTGCTTAGAGTGCCTAGCACCACAGTGGTATGCTAGAAACGACGATAATCATAGGAATCTCGAGATTCCTACAATCGGAACTGAAACTAGAAGCTTCGCGCGAAAGCATAGGACATATCAACAATATAGTCCTAGAGTATAGTATAGGTTTTGTTTTTTAGGCAGTAAAAACCTGAGACTATGAGTAGGCACTTGGCTTTCTTATAGTACCCAAATTTAAGAAAAAATTTTTTTTGGAACTATACCAAGTCCATGGTCTATGCCAATAAGCCACAGACTTAAGACGGCCTCAAAACCAGCATCGAATGGCGAATTGCCGCCATATCGCCGGTTTTATGCGAAAAAGTCATGGAAAACTGGGTTCAGTCCATTCACTCGTGTAGGCGTTTTCATGGTTGACTTTTGAATTATGTTGGGTCCCATAACTAATGCCATCGAAAGCTTAGGTTTGATAACTCAAACACAAGCTATTTTATTCGAAAAAAGTGTTCTTTATAAAAACCCTTTATTTCCCTCGATGTTATATTGCCCGTTACCATGTATCAATGCTATTTTAGAAATGTAGTTGGTGCACCATGTTTCAGATTGACTAAGTCAATTGGGTCTCAACTTACAGGTTCGTAACATCCAACCAAATTGATCTTTTTAAGAAGTAGTCTCTTGGACTTCCAAAACAAATAGGGAGCCGAAAAAGAGTATTGGCACAAGATCACCATCTTATGGTAGCTATTATTAAACTACGCTTGAACACGCTGTAGTTTTAAAGCATATGTAAGTGTGAAAACCCGATGACAGTTTCTAGTACGTGGAGCAGTTGCGCATAGAACTTGCGATACTATCTTCTAAACCTTTGTAGCCATTGTACATTTGAGAACGCTTTGCTCCGCTTCGACCGGCTTCTCTGCTCCGCTCACCTTATTTAGAGACTACTGGTACCTAAGTATTAGTTTAATAGTTTAATAAATAGCTTAACAATTTCTAAGCAAGTCTTGAAGGTATGTAATATGAGTGGAGCTGCGAAGAAAATTTAGAAGCTTAGAAGCTGTTTCCTTGGACTTCCTTGAACTTCTAAGCTCATGTAGATTTTTTCACACTTAAATTTGATGAAAATCTTTAATATTCAGAATAAATTTAAATTTTGAAGAATACTAGGTAGTCCTAATTAAATTTAACTACTACAGCTATGTATGTATATAGTCATAAAAATATTACACACTAAACTAAGGTCCACTGATCATTAATCTATAACAAGAATATACAAATTATATTTGTAAGTTATAAAATAGATCGTTTCCAACGATCGTTAAATAAATATCTATAACGCTGTAAAACTGTCGTTTTTAAGTATTCCAATAATTTTACAATTTTCTTAACGACTTAATATTTATTAGTTTTTATATTTTATGTGGGAAACAAAACTTAGCAACGTTCCAAGAATTGTCATCATTGCTTTTATTTTTTAAACAAGAAATTTGAGATACTTTTCTGGTTGCGTCATAATGACCTTCTTGGCGAATTCTTTTTAAAAAAAAATTATATTTAAAATATATTCTTCTTCCAATTCGAAGTAAGTGCTAACACACAGTAGCCGGTACTGAACATAATTCTTAATGATATAAAACACGTATTTTTCGCAATTTTTTGTCTATATTTGCAAATTTCAATTTATGAGCTGCCAATGTACATATGAACTTTATGTTTATATCGCAGTATGCACAAAGTAGCACGTTAATTACTGCAAAGATCATGTTCAAGGATTTCCTTTAAATACTCACTAATAAGTGGAATAACATTTATTTTGGAATATTCGGTGCATATTTTTGTAATAAAACATTTAAGAGAAATGCAAAAATGAATCAAAAAATAAGATTTTGGATTGTTTTGGTTTTATTACAACTGTTTGGTTGAATTGTTGTTGAAAAATAACATGGAACCGTGCCAAAAAGTTTTCTGGCAATATATTTGCTATATTATTATACAAAGTCACTGTGTGGTAAAAATCATTATAGAAAAATTAATATCGGGTTATTATTATCGTTTATAACAAACTGTGCACAAAAGATGATAAAAAAATATAAAGATAGATTGCAACAAGAATCAACAACAACTGATTTGAGTATCTACATATGTGCGTGTCTGTCTAGATGATTGTCTATCGATGGTGTTGATGCAATCAGTAGAGTATCTGAATGCCTAATTGACTGAATACGAAAAAATAAATAAGAAATAGGGTAGGGAAGCTGAAATTTAGACGTTTTAGACTAGAAAGAGATTCATTGTATGAGCGTTTTGGTCTTGCCGGATTAGGAAACACTCTACTGTAGCATTCAGACGAAGGTGGTCCATTGTACTATCAGCAAACAAGGTCCAGTATTATCTATTTTACAGAAATTTTTTCTATTTTCGGAGAGGAATAGGTACAAGCCAAGGCACTTCAGTGATTCGAGCAAAGGTAGGACAATCACATAGGAAATGGTCCGAAATATCGTCCTTCTCTTCACAAACAGTGGCAAACACTGGTTTCATTTAATCTTAGCACATTAAGATGCTTACCAAAAAGAAAGTACCCCGTACGAATGGCAATAAGTTGTCTACAGTCATTTCTGCTTAGAGACAGCAAGTCTGTTTCAGATTTCTTACAAACGTTCGAAAGCATTCCTTTAGTCTGTCCGCATCCTGGAGATCCGTGCCCCATACAAATGTGTTCTTAAGATATCAATTCGTGAATTAAGATGTTGACCGGAACTCTGCAGGGCCCAGCGTAGGTTCAGGTTCTGGGAAATCATCCTTTCAGCCTTGGCTAGCAATATCATCAGAAATCTCTTTCCCCGAGATCCCAGTGTGACCTAGAACACCCAGTCAACAAAAAAGTTTTGAACAAAGTTTTTGCATTCTCGAATTATTTTGGGTTGAATAAGGTTTTAAGCACAGCCTGGTTATCGCTACAGACATAGTGTAAAACTTCTCTCACAGTTCGGTACGAATTTGCCAATCGAAGGGCTCCTCGCCTTTCCACTGTGACCACTTGCTTCCTATATTTTTTTTTCCGTAGTGCTTCGGCCAATATCTCGCCATTTATTGCCATTAAGAGATTTCTTCTCCTGCTTGGTAGGACCGCTTACATTTGTCATTAATCTGCTCTACGAAGTTGTGACTTTCGCAACTAAACTTAGATCGTGCTCCTCCATCTACAGATGTATCCACCTCATATCTTGGTTGAACTTTCTTTGGGCATTATCGGTGTCTCTTGCCGTAATCATCACTGCGATATCTTCCGCATACCCCACAAGAAAAGTGTTTCCGGGGATCTGAATGCGAAGACGTTTCATAAGTCGGGCCTCAAGATGGATCTACATGCTGCTCCAGCAGTGACTTTTTTTTTCCTAGGACCAACTGTGGTGTCATATACCAGCTCATAGTCCTTGAGATAATCTTTCACAATCCGTAAGAGATACTCCGAAATATTGAAGGTATATTCGAGCGCGTTTAGTCTGTGTTACCATTTCCTTGAATAGTTGAGCCTGTTGGGTGGTCCTTACCACTTCTTGAATTGCTGCAATCGTAGAGTGGCCCTTTTTGAAGGGTGGCGTGGTGTCTTGTGGACAGATCTCCTGCTCTTTGTACCGCTGCTGTGAGTATTTGCTTCTTCATCTTCTCCAAGAGTTTCCCTGCGATATCCAGCATTCGTAGCAGTCTATACGGTGACGGAGAATCTGGATCTTATTTTTCCTTGCCGATCAATACCAAGCGTTGTTTCTACCATCTTCTATGGAGGACTCCTCCCTAAGAGCATCTTTGGCCAATCGCCTTGAGTACTTCTGCCAGTATTACATCTGAGCCAGGTGCTTTTTCGTTCTGCAGTGGAGCTTCCTGCTGTTGGGCCGAGAATGTGTCGGGCGGTATGGGTTGGAAAAATCATGTTCACTATGAGCTCCATCCTTTTTTCGCTGAAGGTAGGGTAGGTCATCTTTGCTCCCGGTTTTCGGATTGCCACCTTGTACCTAGCATCGCTATTTACGTCCCGGCGGAGATCATACCACTTCTCGGAGCTCAGATCTCATGTTTCTGAACTCCGCTAGAGTAACTTCCGTAGGCTTAGCGCGTTTTCTCTTTCCCCTAGTGACTTTGGGTCTAAGATGTAGGCATCTTCTTCGAAGTACAGCTATCACGTCGGTCCTCCAGTACACCGGTTTCCTGCTACTGTTGCCCGTTCTCACTTAGGGCCGTATGTCACATATTAGCCGTATGAGTTGCATGTTGGCTTCAGTTTTTGTTTCAGCCCCTCGCACTATTTGTAGTCTATCCATTTGCAGAGTGTCCGCCAATGACGTTTTCAGTTCTCATGTCAAGCAGGGGTTGAGCCTACTACCAGAAAAGTAAATCTGGATTCGGCTTTCGTAATAGTTCTTTAACTATTAACCTTTAACTGGCAATCTGTCAATGAACTAAATAATATCATTAGGCTTAGAGGTCTTATCTTCTGGCAGCCGCACGTAGAAAGAATTTTTTTAGATAAGACTGGACAATTGACCATAATACAGAATCACACCCCACGAAGCGTTTGTAGATTTCTGTAATATCAATCGCCTTGTCGTAGGTTGCACCATGTTTCAGATTCACTAAGTCAGTTGGGTCTCAACTTACAGGTTATTAACGTCCAACCAAATTGATCTTTTTACGAAGTAGTCTCTTAGTCTCTTGGATTTCCAAAACAAACAGGGATTGGGCATGGAGACTATATTGACCTTTCTCCATAGGGGCCGTCGTACTAAAACATAATAATTGTTGTATGAGACACGGGGCATGTAACGAGTAAATTTTTCTTCGGACCTAGATGCTCCTCAAATAGCTTTGCTAAACCAAACTTTCTTTTACTTGGAAATGCTCGGAAAACTTGGATATGGTTTTACCAAATTGGCTGTTTCAATAACCACAAGAAGCAAGAAGGGCTGTGGATCACAATAACCTATGAAGGCATTAACCCAAAACAAATTTTCAAAGATTCAATGGAATTTCCTCAAGGCGTCAGTCTTCATTAATATGAAAATACTTATTAAGTACTTAGATACATAACTAAGGTCATGTACGAATATTGCATAGTTTACATAAATATCCAATTCAACCAACTAACAACGTCTGAGTACACCCCAAATTGTCTGTAAAATAAACCAACACCTCGTCTATTTTGCAAACGACAACTTTTTGGCACCACCATCTGCCCTTGTACTTGAACAAGGCCAGCCCCCTGACCACCTGATGTTGGCGAAAAATATACACAGATACAATTTTTAACGAAAAATTTCCCTTCAGAACGAGAGAAAAAAATAGAACACACACGAGACTAAATAAAAATGAAATGCCGACACCGGAAAATGCAATATAGCCAGTTCAGTACATTTAGATCTATAAATACCCGCAGAGCTAAAATGGTACGTCAGAAGCAGAAGCAATTTAGAGCGTAAACTTGAGCTTTTCCGATTGATCAAAACAAAGGGAGGTGATGAGACATTCTTTCGGGCGGGTTCCACTGCTCTTACCACATAATCACCTACCATAGATACTTATGTAAGGTTTCACAGATACTCGTATTTAGGTACATTGACTTTGTGATACAAAACGGCTTATTGTAATCGTTTTTAAATTTTTATTGCTTCCTCTTGATGCATGTACAACAGCTGAAATGAGCACTGAAATGCAGCGGATAATACTTGCCTAATTAAACTGTATACCGACGCGCACGTACGAACGAATAATGAGATCGTTTTACTGTAGGCGGTATCCGTCTGAGCATTGCAGTTTTTCCGCACAAATCCGGAGTACATAATCGACAAGATACGTAAATATTTGCTTTTCGCTGAATGAAATTGTTTGCCAGATGCAGTACACTTCTTTGACTTGCAGATACATACATCACAGGGATGATGCCTGTGTGTCTGCCGCTGTAACACTTATGGCGAAAGGTGCAGTTGTTATTATATCTTTCAACCCTCTAAACGAAACAAACAATTCGGTTTGTTAATTATCTTGTAAATTGGTGTTGAACACCGTGTCAGCGTTGATTAATTATGTCGTCACATTGGCTATTAATATTGTGGAGCGGACTTAAACGATTATTAACGCAACATTTTAGACAGTTTGCAATTAATTTTAAGACGAATTGTACTTGTAGTTATTATTCAGAATATAATACGAAAAATCGAAGTAAGTTGATGAGAGAAAATGCTTCGAATTCATTGTCACTTGACTCCCTAAAGCGGTTGGCAAACATTCTAATGGGTATCGGCTTACTTAAGAAAAGTGTTGTTAACCCTAATGTAGACTGTGTTTTATGGAATTCAGATTTCGAGCCCCTCGCTCAGTATTAACCATGAAGTCACATCATTGAGTTTTGTGTCGTCTAAGTTAGTCTCGGTAAGAATACTTCACGCAGAGAAATCCCCGAATCCGGGGCACTATTCTAACCTCCGCCCTAAACTCAGCATTAAATGGGTCTTACCTCATCACAACAAGAAACGTAAGCAATCGTTCGAAGTAGTGGAATGCAGAACTTAGTAACCTTCACTGCGTAACCAAAAAATTTTAACAAAGTCATATCCCACAGACTGAGAAATCTACAAAGGAAGCTTGAAAATTTTCAAAGCAGAAGTTCGGAAGGCCAAACGTAGATCCTGGCGCACTTTTTGTTCTAGTATTGACAATATGTCTCAATTCTCTAGACTACGCAAAGTCCTTTCTAAAGTACCAAGCATGCCGAGTGTCCTCATGAATCCCAATGAATCATGAGCAGAATCTGATGAAGTATCACTTAACCCACTTCACCAGCTGTACGCATATCTCTAGCGACACGGGCTTGGTCTGGCAAATATTTCACGCCCACCACCACCTCATAAACTTATCAGAGAGAATCAACTGAAATGGGTGATAACCAATTTCGAGCCTTTTAAGTCGATTAAGGATTGCCTAGAGCTAGGAACAATGCCGGCCGCCTAGACCGAAGTAAGAGTGATCTCTATACTCAAAGGAGGCAAAACATCGCATACGCTCCCGATAGACCAATTAGAAAACAGAGGAGCCTGGTCTAGTCAGTTCGTTAAGCCTGCAATTCCATGGTATGTTACAGTGACCTGGTACCCAGAAGAGGGTAGGTTTGTACTGTCCAACTATCTAAAAGTAAGGCAGCTTTCGCTGCCTTGGATCTCGTTGTGCCGGAGGCAAGGGATTTGATGGCTGCCTGACTGTTGATGTTGCCAGCCGGTCAGCTGCTTGAAAATGGCTTCGGTTTGAAAAACTTTGCAATAGTTTGGGAGGTTAAAGGAAAGACGGATATCTAGGTCTTCTGAAAAGACTCCGGCACCGAGTCCATTCTCGGTTTTGAACCCATCCATAAAAATTTACAGCGATTCGTAGTACAGGACATCCCATTGTGTCCATTCAGATCTGTTTGGTATTGAGAATTTGTAGCCCATATTGAAGTTGTGTTCGGTGGGCAGGTGGTCCGTAACCTGTGGGAGATGACGTTGCATCGATAGTATATTCGCATGTTCAGTGTGTTGCCCCTTCCATTGTTTGGAGCTTGTCAGTCTTATTGCTGAGCAGGTAGCCACTTGTTTGCTTTCGATGTCAATTGGAAGTAAGTGGAGCATGGATTGTAGCGCTGGAGTGGCAGAAGTTCTCAGTGGACCAGTAATACTGGCACAAGCGATTCGCTTAGTTTTCTCCATTGTAGTTAGGTTGAAATTCTACTCAAGGGCGGACCACCAAACCACAACTTCATATATGAGGATCCTCTCATAAAGCAGCAGATTTTTTCGCAGATGTTGAGACTTCGCTGTCGCAGGGCATTTTTTATCGAATTGGTTGATGAAAGCCAAGAGTAGTCTTCGACCATGCTTTGGTTCCTCTATTGAACATGATTCGTGCTAGAGCAGCGGTAGCATTCACTCCCTTACTTGAGGTGTTGCTTGAAAGAGAGCCTCGTATCTGGTTCGACTCGGAGGTATTTTATGTGAGTCTTTAATGTTATTGTGTCTGGTTATGCATGTATATATAAGTATGGTAGGTTATAGGTTATAGGTTGTATAGGGTTATGAGTTCATCAGAAAACACTAGGTACCATAGTCGGCGCATCGCGATCTCTAGGGAACCTTCACGGTAGGAAACCTTAAAACAATTCGCCCATACATTTAATTTCCCTACAGAATCTAATTATGTCCTCAATTTTGGTCAGTGAACTAACCTCCTCCAGATTGTTGAAAAAGTATCTTTCGAGGTACTTTACTGCTAGCAATGGCTTAACATTCACATAGTATATGAGTAACGTCCTCTGCGACATGTATAGGTCCTCACAATACCTGCATGTGTTCGTGTTTGTTAAACCTAATCTCTTCCTAAGAAGGCAATAGACAGAGAGTTTCCCTATCGCTGTTCTTAGCTTTGATCTGCTTAGTAGATGGTATCTTCAGTAACAGTGCTATTCATTTTGTTCCCAGTGGTTTTGCTCTAACTTTATCTGGCTAACAGGTAAAAGGTTCAAGGCCAAAAAATGTAAACTGGGCATCCAATTTGTCAAGTATACATACATATATTTCCTGGGACTGATGTTAATGTGATTTTATTATGTACAGCTAGCTCTAGGAGGGATTAAAGACAGTTCTAAACCAGCTAAGACTCAAAGTCAAAGGACATGACAGCTCTTAGAGCTGCTTGGGTATGTGATAAACTATTTATTAGATGGTAGATGCATGGAAGATAGAAGTAGAGTCTTGTAATGACGCAGACAATTTGCAGTTGTCTTCCGACTCCTACCACATTTGACATTTTTGAACCGTCAGTGTACCAATTGAGAGATTTGAAGATTATTCCAATAACTGCGATTCGGAATGACAACTTTGAAGGGGTAATAGATATTGATTTTTTTCGTCATGAAGTCCTAGGTGCATACTGCCGGTGAGGACAGCAGCGGAATTCTTTCAATGATCTTCATATGTCTAACTAGGTTGGAGGTTTTATTGTTGCTTAAGAGATGAATCTTTAGGACGCTTGCAATCGCAGTCTTCATAGGAATTACATATATGTAGAGGTGGAAGGTCTATAAGGACTTTCAGCGCAGCAGTCGCGCAGATACGCGTTGCACCCATATTACCCGCACAACCTAGACTTTGCACTTTTTGTAGCTTTTGTAAGACGAAGCAAGAGAAGGCTTGATCTGACTTTTCCCATCATTCGAGCGATGCATAGGCTGTCATTGAGATGATGATGGTGAGGTAAGTCCAGTAGATTTTAGTCGCCATATCAGTGGTTCTGTCTAGTTTTCAATTAAGTTAGCGATCTAGAGTTATCCCGAGGTATTTTGTTTCTTTTCAGAAATCGAATTGTGTACTATTTAATGTTAGCGTCTCAAGGTTTAAGTTTCTTCTCTTAGTGAATGGTATGATGACTGTTTTAGTTGGGTTAAATCTAAGCCCGTGGGCGCCCGTGGGTTAGTGGTTAGTGCGTTGGACTACGGAGCGAGGGGTTCCAGGTTCAATCCCCAAACAACACCTAAAATTTCTTTCACGACTCCACCTCTCGCGAGCGTCTGACAAACATCCGAGAGTAAAACTGTCATGAAAAAGATTCTCAAAAACAAAAAACTGCCGTTCGGATCCGGCATTAAACAGTAGGCCCCTTCCATTCGTGTGAAGAATATAACACGCACAACACGAGTGGTTGCGCCCAAAATTTGTATTTTTTTTGTAAATTTAAGCCCTTCTTATTGGCAGTAGTCACTAATTTCGTTAAGGTCATTTTGCATTTGTGCAATAATACTGGGGTCTTCTTTGCCCCTTACTACTATGAGTAAGTTATCTTCATTGCCCTGAGTTAGAAGTCCTGAATTGTTAAGGTCGTTAAGAAGAGTACCTATATAGATGGACCATAAGTAGTTGGGAGGGTATAACTCTTTTCTGTTTGACTGAACCTTAATTGCGGATGAAGCAGTTTTGTTGCTGTAATGAAAAGTTAATCATAAGGAAATTAATATTTTGAGGTCACAGTCATTTGAAGTCGAAAAAAGGTCAAGTTGTGACTCAAGTCGCAACTCAATCAAGTCGCCACCTAAGAAATACATACGTACATACGTGTCATCGAGATCAAAAACGCTACTCGGCTAAGAATGTATGTATTTAAATTCATAATGAAGATTTATTAGTCTGCTAGGATGTAAACAGTCTTAACATTATAGATCGTTTGGTCTCGCAATGTCTGCAATTGAACAGGTTTTAGTCTACAGAAAAAAAGAATCATGTTTCCATGTAGGAACATAAAGTTAAATGTATAATTAATTCGAATGTAAAAAGTAAACAAGAAAATATAAAACAATAAACTATCATGTTACTGGACTTATGCAGAACTCGGCTTGATGATGTTGTGTAAATGAATATGTCCATAGATATGTATCTGGCCTTTTTCGATATTTAGATACATTCTACGTGATCAGTCTTAGAAGTGATAGTAAACAATTGATCATCAATAAACAATAACCATGAAAGTAAGCTATACTTACATATTCAGCTTAAAGACCCAGCTGAGGCTTTATTGACGCCGGCTCTACCGGCACTTTATTAACTTAATACAAGTTAGGAACTTAAACATTCTAAACTTAAAAACTAACTTAAGAAGAGGAGACATTAAATATGGGAAGGAGAGGAGGTGGAGGAAAGAAGGGAGTTACGAAGCGTAGCTTTACTGCAATGGAAATCAAGGAAGCATTGCATGGAGTTTGCCAAACGCAGCATTCTAGTCATTGGTTCATTACGGCCGTAGTTCGTACGATGACTTTTAAGGCGAAACAAGGGCATGGATCTAAGATTGCGTGGATTGGCGTTGAAAGATATCATTTGAACCAGAGAAGGGCTGTCAATGCTACCCACGAGGAGCTGATGAATGAAAATGATGTCAGCAATTTCACGGCGTTTTGCAAGGGGCTGCACATTAATTAATTTCAGCCGATCCTCATAGGGGGGAAGGTTGTATCTGTCAACCCAGGGAAGTCCTCTAAGAGCGAAACGAATGAATCTGCGTTGAACTGCTTCGATTCGAAGGGAATGAGTGTCATAATATGGTGACCAGACTTGGCTCCCATATTCGAGGATTGGTCTAACGAAAGTAAAAAACAGACTTCTTGTGACATAAGGATTCGAGAATTCCTTTGACCAGCGCTTTACAAAACCGAGTGTTGAGTTGGCTCTGCTGATTATATTGTGAAAATGACAGCGAAAATTCAATTCACTGTCATATATAATTCCAAGATCACGTAATAACGATACGGATGGAACAGGCTCATCACAGATAAAGTAAGTTCTGGGAGTTGAAGGAAGCCGTTTACGGGAGTAAGTAATAGCTTGGCATTTTTGCACATTGAGATCAAGGAAATTTTTTTGGCACCAGGTTGAGAAGTTGTTCAAATCAGCCTGAAGTGCACGAGAGTCAGAAGGGGCTATAATATGTCTATAGATTTTCATGTCATCGGCATACACAGATATGTGAGAATTGTCAATGATAGAGTCGACATCGTTGATAGATAAGATGAATATCAGAGGACCAAGATGGCTACCTTGTGGGACTCCGGAAGTTGCAGTTATGGGGTCGGAGATGGAAGACCTAAAGAGGACATTGTATTGCCGCTCTTTAAGGTATGAAGTAA
This sequence comes from Xylota sylvarum, assembly GCA_905220385.1. NCBI lineage: Eukaryota > Metazoa > Arthropoda > Insecta > Diptera > Syrphidae > Xylota > Xylota sylvarum. Next base: position 60,658,096 of record LR999958.1, on the reverse strand, counting down.
TCCAAGATATGAAACGGGGCTGGAATCCGAGAGCTACAAGTTTAAAAAGAATGACATCATGTGAGATTTTGTCGAACGCCTTACTAAAGTCGGTTGCAATCACATCAACTTCTTTGCCATCCTCTAATGCACAAAGAGTGTTGGATACGAATTCCGTTAGATTGGTAGTTGTTGATCTTCCTTTAAGGAATCCATGTTGGTTTGGGGAAAATACTGGTTTAGAATGGAAGAACATAGTATCGAAAACAATGCTTTCAAAAAGCTTCGGTATGCAGGATAGTTTTGCAATTGGCCGATAATTAGAAACTTCGCTCTTAGAACCTTTTTTGTGTAAGGGGATTATGTAGGAGCTCTTCCAGAGCATAGGAAAGACACCCTGAGAGATAGATAATTGGAATAAAGATGTGATCGGTTGGGCCAAGTAGCCAATACATTTTTTTAAGACAATAGAGGGCACGCCATCGGGACCAGCGGAGTAATCGCACTTAAGTTTTTTTTATCTTATCTACGACAAGAGCTACAGGTATATCAATTGAGCAAAGTGATGTCTGGGCAAAGCTTTTCATATAAAAAAAGTAGTCGGGATCAATATCGACCACGTGTTTGCTAAACGATTGGCTGAAGTGATGTGCAAACAGGTTTGCTATTGTTTTCGGATCGCTCGAGGAGGTGTTAGATAATTTTAAAGTAGAGGGGTAGTTGTCAGATTTCTTTTTTGTGTTGATGAAATTAAAAAATCGCTTGGGGTCAGAGATTATACTATGTTGCATCCGATCGATATATTTGAGGTAAAGAGATTCACAAAGTGCAGAAAAGTGGGTGTATGCATGGAGGTATTTGGAGAAGTCAGAGTCAAGACGGGTTTTAAGGTAGAGCCGCCAGAGTTTATTTCTTACATTACGAAGAGAGCGTAATTCTTTAGTGTACCAAGGTGGAGAAGATGAAGCGTTTTTTTTTAGCACGAATGGAAACACGGAGGATGTTTTGGTTCGTAAACCTCGCACGTTCTGATAGTACAATGATAAACGTTCCAAAGGAGTTGTTACAGGTGAAATAATATCGGAGGAAGGAGAGTGCAGCGAAATCTGATTAGGGGCGAAAGTAGTTATTAAAATCAGCACGAGCTCTCTGGAGATGAGATCTACGTTTTGAACTGATGTAAGCTGCATAGGATGAGAGATCATTTGCTACGCTAATAGGAGATATGTTAAAGTTCTCATGGAATTGGACGAAAATTTGCATTAAAGCATTCATATCAGTAGGGAGACCTTCTTGGGAAATGAAAACTTTTATGTTGGTGTTGGTTTTACCATCGATACAGACGGAATCAACTTTATCGTGCAAGTAGGCTAGATAAAGACGAACATTGTCGTAGATTTTTCGATCTCTAAGGCGCGATAATACATAACGCCCCTCTTCACCAGAGTCTGCGAATTGTTTAGTAAGTTTAACATTCGGAGGAAGCAGTGGGTCTAAGAAGCCGGGTGGTGAGGCCGGTGGACTAAAGTCGTTGCCATTAGAGCTTGGTTGGTTTGCAGGTCTAGTTAACGTAGAGTTGGAGGGCGTAGGGTTAATGGTGTGAGAATGAATAAAATTAGGGTAGTTGACAGAAGCTGTGCTCAGAGAATCAGAGGTAGCGGAGGCGGGCGTTAGGTCAAATGACACGCGCTTCGTATTGGCCATTTTAGCACAAGACGTAAAATTAGGAAATACACCCATTTTAAATGACCAATTATTAGAAGAAGTATTGGGCTTGTTATTGGTATGTGGTATAGGCTTAGAGATAGGCTCAGAGATAGGTTTGGTGGTAAACTTAGATCTAGACTTAGGAACAGACCTAAAGATAGGCTTAGGACTAGGCTTACGGCTAGGGTTAATGATAGGCTTAGGGATAAGCTTAATGTTAGTCTTACACTTATCTAATCTAGTCATCCTCATCTTTTGTAGGGCAAAGACATCATTAGAGGCATTTTGAAAGAGCCATGCAAATTTAGAGGGCAACGAGATGTTAAATTGGCAGAATTTTTTTGATGTTCCTGGAATCTTTTGGCAGTGACTGAGTGCAATACCAAAGTTTTTAAGGAACAGGTTTTTCAACCAGGATTCATCTGCATGTCGTGGAGCTCTATTGATGTTGAAGGCAGTAATCTCTTCGTTGCTCTTCCGCAACTTGTCAATTCTTGAGGTCCATTCAGAATGTGTCCAAGAAGTTCCAAATCGATGCATTAGAGGTGGTTGTGTAGAATCGGGAACAAATTCGACGTCCCTTAGAATAGTTGTCTCTGGAGCTGAAGTCAAATCAGGTGAGGGTGCCGAATTGGTGTAAATTATCTCATCCAGTAAGGATAAGTTATTAGACGGATTGGGCGGATTAGACGGATTGGGTTGAAAAATGTTGATTGCGCCGGATAGGGACTTAAGTTCATCGGCGATTTCGTTTATACGATGGCGAGTGGTAACGATATCGCCACTGATCTCGTTTACAGAATTAACAATGAACTCTAGTATGTGCAACTGGGCTGGATCAGGATGTGCGGTAGACGATTTCGACGAGCCTTGAAGTAAGACGTCAACATCTGACCGAAGTGCTTTGATTTCACCGATAACTAACTCAGTAAAATTGGCCGGAATGTTGGGAATAATTACAGTTGTTTCTTTGGAAGATACGGGGGATGGGGTTTCACAAAACACATCTATTTTGTTCTTGATAGTGTCAAGTTTGTTGGTGAGTTTAAGAACTGAGTTGTTATTAAATGTATTACAACGGTCCAGCGCAGTACCAATATCATCAATGCTCTTGAACAGCACATCATTATTGGGTACACAATCCAGGATTTTTTTATTGTTTTTGTTGATGCTTTTCAGGGAGGATATGACAGAATCATTTAAGATTTCAATCGCGCGAAGAACATCACCAAGAGAGATCATTCTACAATTGTCACAGTAGAACCTAAAACACGCGGCATAGTCACTGAAGTGAGATAAACTTTTTTTGTTTAAACCGATGCAGGTCGCGTGGTATGATTTACAACACAGTCCACTACAGTTGACCCAGTCAACGCTACCGGATACGAATTTGCAGACACTTGCAGAACACTTTGACATAATTAGTTAAATTAAAAATGGGAGTCAGCAAAATGGTGCAACACAAGGTAAAGCGAAAAAACGACGGGAACGTATAGATTGCAAAAAATTAAATCAGGTCAGCGAGGGTTATTGGGAAAATGACAAAAGAAAAGCGGGAGCGAATTGAAAACACGTCCGAACGGTTGGGTGACGAACCAAGAACTTTACCTATGCCAAGCTAAACCTAGTAGAGAAGTAAGCTAAACCCTACTTAGACTGCGAACGGACAAAAAAAGATAGGAAAGGAAAAGTGGTGACCAAGGACTCGTGCCAATACCCTGGTGAAAATTGGGACAATAAACGCGGACTATACTATCTAGACTAGACGGACTAACCTAAGCTAAAACTAAGAGCTTAAAATAAACCCTAAACTACACCTAAACTAACTTAAAACTAGCTTCCCTTACCCTAAACGCATTTTTCCTTTTCCCTTGTGTCTCCAAGATAAAGGTTCGTGAAGAACCCGAGGAATGCTTGATATTATCACCAAAGGTTGGCCAGCCCACCCTTTATGTCATATGACACAAACTAAATGCTATCTCTCACAATAACAGGCCAAAAAGTTATAGTTTCCAAACCAGAGTTGAAGTACCTTATCATTACTTAAGATACAAGGTTAACTTTTAAGCAACACCAGCTGAAGAGGCAGGAAAGGCAACGGCTGCCATGGCAAGGATCATGCCAGATATTGGTGGAACAAAGCACAGGAAGAAATTGCTCTTAGCAAGCTCTTAGCAATGCTCTACGGCTCAAAAATATGGGCTGATGCCATGAAGACAAAATCGTTCAGGAAGAAGACTGAGGCTTGTAGTATCAACGAATTGAGAGTATACAGCGCCTTCCAAACAACCTCCTACGACGCAGCATGTATAGTGGCTGACATGGTACCAATATGCTTTCTTGCTAAACAAGCGCAACGGAAATACCGTGCCAGCTGGACAACGGTTACAGCGATAAGTTGAAGTGATACTGAAGTACCACCACGGACAACTCTGGAAGCATGGTAGGAAATATAATGTCCTTCTGATAAAGGCAGGTGGACGAAAAGATTGATCGCCAATATAGAGGCTTAGGTTAATAGGAAGCATGCATTTCTATCTGATCTAAATGCTTACTGGTCATGGATGCTTACTGGTCATGGATGCTTACTGGTCATGGATGCTTCAAAGTCTACTTGCATAGGTTTGGACACGACGACATCCCCTACTGCCCAACGTGCATGGAAGCAGTGGAAGATGCGAAACACATTATGTTCCATTGCCCACGATATCATGAAGAACGCCAACTGCTGGTGAATAAACTGGGTAAGAACATAACCCCAGACAATATCACCAGGCAGATGATGAGCACGTTAGCAATACTGTGACAAACATTATGAATGACCAGTCCAGCAGGTTGTCAACACAAATGAGACGAATTCCCATGGCCGAAGTCCCCCTCACGGTGAAATAATTGACGGCAGTGCCGTGAGTAACAGGGGTAGGATGGGAGGTAGGTTTAGTGGATGGGAACCTCAAACTGTTACTGAGTGCGAGCTCAGTTTCGTCTTTAAAAGAAAAAGACCGGGATGTTCGAGATTCGATGTCTAGACAACATCAAAAAGTTCTTTCACAGTCCCACCTCTCTGACAAACACCCGAGGGTATATCTCTCATGAAAAAGATTCTTAAAGAAAAATTGGCCTTCAAACACGGTTTTGTAGTGTAGTAGGAACAGTAAGACCCTTCCATTCTAATAGTCATAGCGATCTGTCTCCTCTTCTTTCGATTATAATCAATTATTAATTTTGCATAATCCTATCGATCCTACTCTTATCGAAACAAGCCCGTATACTTCTTGTGATCACACAAGTGTCTAGGGAGAACCATCTGATGTTAGCCTCCCTTCAGGCAATATTCCCTGCTTTGAACCTCGGCTTGTTTTGATGTGTATTCCGAACATCTTTTGGCCAATTTATCGGGCTTCTCATTACCTTGTAGATCGTTATCCAATTGGAACCCAGCAGACCGCTGTATTCCAAGAACCTTAAGCTCTTCACGGCAGCACTTCACAAGGTTGGATTTTATTTCGATAACAGAAAGTGCTTTTATTGTTGCCTGAGTGTCAGTGAAAAAGGTGATACCAGTCTGAGGTATTGCCTTCAATGCAGGCTCACGGGCGACTATTGTCAGTGTCAGGGCTTCCGGGCTTCTGGCTTCCGCTTGAACACTGCTATGGTTCGGGAGGCGAACTGGTTTGAATATACCCAGTGGTTAAGAAAAGATGCCTGAGTCGGTGCCGTGAAATAACGCCGAGCGAAATAACGCCGAATTCCAGAATTCGGCGTTATTTCACTTTCATAAAGTGAAATAATGCCGAATTTTAGAATTCGGCATAATTTCACATTGACAAAGTGAAATAACGCCGAACATTGCTTGTGAAATAAAGCCGAAGCAAATGTTTCCACAATTCGGCATTATTTCACTTTCTTAAAGCGAAACAATGCCGAATTCAGAGAAAAGGCAAAAGAATTCGCGCGAATTTCGAACTATTATTTTTTTCAAATTTTAAATGCTGAAATAAATAGAATGGCCGAGAATTTTAGAATTTGAAAAAAATAATAGTTTAAAATTCGCGCGAATTTCGAACTATTATTTTTTTCAAATTTTAAATGCTGAAATAAATAGAATGGCCGAGAATTTTAGAATTTGAAAAAAATAATAGTTCGAAATTCGCGCGAATTTTGAACTATTATTTTTTCAAATTCTAAATGCTGAAATAAATAGAACGGCGGAGAATTTTTATTTATAATCGTTAAAATACTATTTATATTTCTGGAAGTTGAAAATATAGTAAAAGTTCTCGGCCATCCTATTTACTATTTTCCAATTGGTAAAAATATACCTTTTATATTAAAAATATTGATGAGACTTTAACCGTAACATCAAATGAATTTCTTAATTGAATGCAAACTTATATATAAGTATATATGTGTATGTTTAGGAAACTCCTTCAGCTGTATCCGTGTTCAGGTCTCATATGAGAACAACAAGCGCTGTTGAAGGGTACAATAGTCGACTAAGCCGGAAGTTGGCGAAATTTGGAAATTTTTTCAAGTTCGTAGACTGTCTTCTGGATGAAGATGTTATAAAATCTAAGGAATTTATAATGTCAATTGATGGCACATTCCAAATCTTTGAACCACCAAAGAAAAAATTCAAAGACAGGGGACAGCAAATTGAAGCGGCTTTAATTAAACTGGAAAAAAAACGTATATCAATCCAAGACTTTCTTAACCAAATGACAAATGAAAGTAATAATTTGCTTTCTGAAGACTCGTTAATTGAAAGTGTAAGCAGCGAAGATGAAGACGATTTGAATCCAGATGATGTAGAACCGGATTATTTTAATGTTGATGATGTGTCTCTATTGTGCATTATATGTTGTAAAAATGCTCGAACTATCCTTCTACAACCTTGTAATCACTTCAAACTGTGTTTGAACTGTTATACAGGATTGTCAGACAAATATTTAAAGCTTAATAATCCAATTCTTTGTCCAATTTGCAGGCAAATTGTTCAAAGTACCACCAAAATATATTGTTAAACTCCGATATTCTTAGCTATTGTTTCCTAGATTTTCTTTTGTTTATTAGTATTGACACATTTAAGTTACTGGATAGGTATCTTAAAATCAAAATAAATAGTTTAAACTTCGTTAAATAAATAAAATGAAAACAGGATGTTGAATGGGTTTGAGTACGTGTGAATACATTCACACGGTTAATTTTCAGGGGTGGAAATCTGAAAAAAGGTAGGAATCTTTATCTGAATGTATTTATAAATACAAAGCGAAATAAGGCCGACTCGGCTTTATTTCACTTTAGCAAAGTGAAATAAGACCGAACATTAAAATTCGGTTTTATTTCGCTTTCACAAAGTGAAGTAACGCCGAATTCTGGAATTCGGCTTTATTTCGCTCGGCGTTATTTCACGGCACCGCCTGAGTCTACGAGTACATCCAGCTTTGATCCATCTGTGATGACAGAGATGGTACGTGAATTGATAATTCTTCTTTGCTCGGGAACAAGCTTGTCTCTTGAAATCTAGGTACGGAGCTAGGTAATCCGTGGTGGGAAAATTTTCCAGATATTTATTCAGGATCATAGAATGACCCTTTGTATTTTGTCTTCAATTATTTGACTGACTTATTCTTAGGACGCTAAAAGCTGTCGAGGATCGAACGAATATATCCAGCGGAAGCAGATTGAGGATATGCTCCAGTGAATCTTCATGAAAGTCTTGCTGGCGGAATGCCACCATAAAGAGAGCCATAAGTCAGAATAGTTCTTACTATAGCCGTATACATATATAGTATAATTTTGGGTTTTGGTCCCCAGTTTTCTCAAACTTTCTACTGCATGTATCAGAAGCATTAGTAGCTTTCCTGATTCTTTAATTAATGTTAGGCCTCCAGTTCAGCTTTTTGATAAGTACGAGCCCTAGATATCCGTGATTCTACGGGGAATGCTCCCTATAGAAGGTAATGTAAACTCAGGAATTTTCCTTTTGTTAGTAAATAATATCAGCTTGGTTTTCTGGGGATCGACCGCTAGTCTACATTTCTTGGTCGAGGTGTCTAGGGTCTTCAGGGCACCTTCGAATTGTTCACTAAGGTTTGGAGGGAATTAGCCCATAATCATCAATGTGACGTCGTCGACATAAACAATGGTCAAATGGTTGTTGGAGTTCTTCATTTAGTACAATGATCCATAGTAGTGGGGAGATTATTCCGCCTTGAGGGGTATCTCTAGCGGCGTGTGCTTCTAACCCTCGTACCCCCGTGCATCGTTATAACGTGTCTTTCCTCAAGAATCACCACAATCCAATAGATAAAGGTATTGGAAAAAGGTATCGGTGAGATCGTTACTGACCTTGATGGAGCAACGAGCGTTCTCCATCGTCATCCTGCCCATGCGTACGAGTTTAGCAGGGATACCAAAACTAGACATGTCTCTGTTAAGTAACACTTCATTAGGAAAAACGGTCTTAGGATTTGAATCTCCAGTTTAGAGGATCATACTATCGCGAATGCCAACGACTTGGTCTATAGATACTGGAAGTTTAGGATGGTGATGTTTTCTGCACAACCGCCTTATTTGCTTAACATGTGGAATTAATTTGTTTTGTGATAACAAAAATCAGTTATAAAACTACATATTCGTAAATAAATAATGTCAACACTCGCGTGGATGGAATGAATAATTTATGATAACATTCTACTCTTCAAACACATTAAATTGATAGCAATAAATTGTTAAGTGGATTGCCTGCTATTCCAGGCTAAGTATTGCCATAGACACAATAAATATTTTCAATATTTTCAAATGTACAATGCTAATATGTACTTTCATGTACATGTTGCTGTCTTACTTGGTGACATTTATAATTTCCTCGAACTCTAGAGATAAGTTAGTGATTAATACCAAAGAAATTGCATATAATCTGTCAGCTATTTGTTTCATAAATAAATTCATCCTTGTTGATAACTTGAGGTCAGTTTTCGGCAGAACATTACACAACCAATTGTGTGACATCTGCTGATGTGTCGAAAGTTTTTATTTTTAAGATTAAATCATAGCTATGGAAGGTTAAGTGAATAAATTAACAAAAGGTATACAAGTAAGTCTTGCTATGGTCGAGAGATACAGGCACACAACTGTATTGTAAAACGTGTGCATAGGCTTACAGAAACTCTTGTTTGTCTTATGTACTCTTATGTAACGACCATAAATATATGTATGTACATACAACAGATTTATGTTGGCACAGATTACAGTTAGTCTGACGTAAAAGATACGATTAGCGCCGGAGTTTGAGCCTTGGCAGTGATTTATTTGTCCTCGACAAAGTACGAGTAGGTATCATATTTCTGTATTTTGACAAGTGATTAGCTCTGCCGATTTATTGATACTATTTGTGCGTGAACTGTCAGATCTAACGATTATGCTCTTATCATGTCAGTTGACGGATTGATGTAATATACCAGATTTTCAAAGGTTAGAAACAGCGCCCCATATCAAGGCCCAACTATGTGTATTAATAAATTGTGTGTTTGTAATACTAAAAGATACTAAATACTCAGCACAGACATGCTTGTAAGGTACACTTTAATACAAATAAAGTTACATTGAACCAAATCCATCCTAAACTCAAGGCAGTACTGTTAATCCTACTTTAGTTTCTTTAGTTCACATGAAGTGCGTAATGTCCTCTCTCTGGGAAAGATTGCATGTCTGCATGCATCTCTCTGGCGAATGTAGTTTCATTGTAACAATAGCAATGAATATGGTTGATATTCAAATATCAACCATATTCGCTTGAATATGGGTGATATTTGTTATTTACTTTACTTTACTTAATAAACGGGCTCACGACCCGTGAAGACACGGCAGACTTCCTCTCTATTCGATCCCGAGCACGCTGCTTCCATTTGTCTAGATCAAAATCAGATCTGGCATTCGCGATAGCTTGATCCCTAATGTTTTGACCACATTTGTTTCGCCAAACCGAAGTAGCAGCGGTTTCCTAGGGTAAGTCTTCGTCGAATCTCCACTAAGGTATCATTCGTGGAGTTGATATTTACTCCGAGGTAGGTAAACTCCTTAACCACTTCGAAGTTACTGTTGCCAACAATGACTTTTTGTTCAAGGCAGTGGACAGATGCTTCTTTGTTTGTTGACAACATGTACTTGATTTTGCCCTCATTCACTTCAAGGCCAACTCGTTTCGCCTGTTCTTCAATTAGAGTAAAAGCCTCTAAGATGGCGCGCTAGGAGCGACTGATAATGTCGATGTCGTCTGCGTATCCCAGCAGCTGAACAGATTTGTTGAATATAGTGCCTTCCGTCTTACCACCTGCCCTGCGCACTATCTGTTCCAGCACGAGATTGAAGAATTCACTTGATAGCGCATCTCCTTGCCGAAATCCGGTACATGTTTAGAATAGTTTCGAGGAACTGTTTCTGAATTGGTTGTACCGCGTGTTTCCAGCCTCACGCGGCACAGCTATATTAGTTTAGCCGGGATCCCGAATTCGGCCATCGCCTTGTAGAGCTCAAGACGATGAATGCTGTCAAATGAGGCTTTGAAGTCGATGATGAGTGAGTTTCGACTTGAAATTCGTTGGTTTTTTCCAGGATCTGCCTTAGTGTGAAAATTTGATCGGTCGTCGATCTGCCGGGCTGGAAGCCACACTGGTACGTGCCGAATAGTGTGCTGCAGAAAGGCTTCAGACGTTCACACAGTACGTTGGATAGGATGTTATATGTGACATTAAGCAGGGATATGCCTCGATAGTCGATCTGATAGATAGATAGATAGGGCATATTGCCACCCACTCATACTTGGTTGATGATTTGGTGCATGCGTCCTTCTAAATCATCAACACCATGTTTGAAAAGCTCTGCTGATAGACCATCAGGGCCGGCGGCCCTGTTGCTCTTCAGTTTTTTAATTGGACGCCAACCTCTTGAAAACCGTAAAGGGGGAGTCAGAGGCAAGAAAACAACCCGCATCTTCATTGACTGGATGGGGGTTCTCTTCTTACCCTATCACTTCGGTGACTAGGTCTCCTTCACTGATGTTGTTCCTATTACGGGATTTTTCGAAATCCTTGAGGTGAGACACTGCCTATCCCTTTTCTTTTTTCGCAGGTTCTTCTTCTCCTTCATTATTGTGGTCCAATACCCGGATTCATCGTAGGGCTCTTTTTTGGTCTGGTACCTTATGGCGGTCTCGGCTACCTCGTTGATGATGTCGCGATACTGGTTGCACAGATTGTTGTCGTTTGTGGATGGTAAATGCACAGCGGAGAGTCTCTCGCTCAGGCGCCGCCGTCTGTATGCTCTGGCTACTGCTGTAGTGCTAAGGCTTCTAAAGTTAAATTTCTTTTTCTGGGCGGTTTGCAGCTTCTTCGAGGATAGTCGAGCTCTGAATTTGGCTGGAACAAGATAATGGTCAGAGTCGACGTTTGCCCTACTGAAAGATTGAACATTTAGAATATTGGTTGAGGCGTGCCTCGCATCTATTAGCACGTGGTCGATTTGGTTGACGGTTCGACCATCTGGAGAGCCAGGTTGCTGTGTGGATTCGTACTTTTGGAAACATAGTACTACTTATCACCGTATTACGAGCTGCTGCAAAATTGATTAGTTGGAAGCCGTTGTGTGTTGTCGTGTCGTAAAGACTGTGCTTTCAACTAATTGATATATGTATGTCCTGCGCTATAATTGCTTCTGAAGTATTATCATAACTAAGGTGGCTATATGTTTGTTTGTGGGTTGATGGCTTTGCGTCTTCCATATAGTCCTAACGGATGCTTTCATCCATATTTCGTAGCAGGAGCTACCGTTCCGGTTTCAAACTTTGCACGGTACTCGCTGCGATATCAACTGTTGTTCGTGCATATTTTTTCTCCATTTTTCAAAACATTGGGGTTCCTCTGTAAGATTTCGGGTATCTTCCATTGCAAATACTTTCCCTATCCGTCTCTAAGAGGTTTAAACCTGCATTCCAGTAATTGTTATTCCGCCCACAGGGTATTCGGTTATATCATCTTAGACGATTAGACAGATATGTAGATGGGCTCACATTACAGCCATATCTTCATCCTATCTCTTATGGAAACCAATCCGATAATTGTTGTTCACCGTACCTTTTGTATCTTTATACAGTTCCTCCAGTATTTGCCCCGAGTTTAAGGCATAACCCTGTTCTATATAAATTGTAGAACATTATATTTCGATCAATAGTATTCAAAACAGTCTTAAAATGCGATCCATACGAGTCGCATTTCTCGATAGATCTGGCCAAAATTGGAAAAATTGGAGGTCTTACGTTCCGTCTAATAAAAAATGTGCTAAAAGGTTGGACCTCTTCTCAGATAATTTCTGCAGGAGCTGAAGCATCCATCGCTTCATCAGAAGCTCCAGCTGGTTTCATTAGTCCCTGGGTAGCTAAAATGGATAGATCAATGGCATCACAAAGGACCTCCTCTGGTCGAAGTGTGTCTGTACTCTAAGTACAGACAGCCACCCTAACCTAAACCTTCCTGTGTCACTAATACTTTCTTTTTTGTGAATTGAAATTTTGAGAATCGGTGTCTCCTCTTTGCTGTTGCCGTGCTCGTTGCTGGTGCCTTTGCTATTTGAGGCAATCTGCTTTCAGTTTAGTGATGCAATCGTTCCACCAGTATACCGCTGTTCTCCCATTTGCATTGCCTTGCATGGCATGGATGTGTCATATCCTCGGATGAGGAATGTTGTCACCTGTATGGCCTTGTTCTTAAGTCGTGCCCCTGGGTATTTCCATCTTGATGAGCCAATAATGGCGCAACTCTTTATCTATGATGTCACTTTTCCAGCCCAATTTTTATACCTATTTAGTAATGAGATTGCCTTGGGCCTATAACCAAGTTTATTTAGATATCGGAGGCTTGTCATTTTGTACGTACGATTTCATTCTTGTGCTACAAGTGCTACAAGCTCCGAAGTTCCGTTTTTATAAAACTCAAAAGTTATCCTGTCCGTTCCTGCTGCTTTCTTATTTTTCGAGTGTATTATAGTTTTCTGTACTTCAGAGGTGGATATCGGAGGATCTAGAGCGACATTTGTAGCTCGTGGTCTGGCTTGAGTAGTCTTTGTAAATCCTTTTGAAAATATTCCTTTAAGTTTGTGGTTTCTTCTTCAGAAATCGGTTGATGTTCTGAAGCTCGTAATTTCTATTAGTAGGGTTAGTAGTGGAAGTTTTTATGAGTAGGTATGTAACTATATATGAATTCTTTCGACTCAATGCATATCTTCCTTCTAATCAGTTTCACAAGAACCTCCGTAGGAAAGTAATATTGAAGCATGAAGGTCAATCTTTTTTCCAAGAAAGACGGAATGCAGAATTTGTTAAATTATTGATCAAAAGGTTAAGATAGCGATTCGTTTAGATATGTATTCTAAACATTTATGATCACATTATTTTTCATTTCATGTGATGACTGTATGACGTTATTATAACAATGGGTCTTCAATTAAAAGTACTTCCAGTTGTTGAATAACTTCTGTACACAATTTTATTTGTAACTCTTATCACCTATGGTCATCAAACGATTGCCGATTTCTAATAGTATTTCAAGTATTTTTGAACAACGCAATCTCTGTCATTATTAATGCCTGGTGGTTCCTGAGAAATACAAGAAATCCCCTTTCGAATTGTTAGAATTGTATTTGAATAACTGCGATTGCATTGCTGTTTGAGATATCTGGGTTTTAAGGGAAGCTAAGGATTCGAGTAATTTGGTAAACACCTGGATTATGCATCACTTAGTCACCTAGTTGGTTGAGGCCCAGGTGCACCCCGAACTGTAGCGGCACCTAAGTAAGTAAATAAAAATGCGTCAAACTTATAAGCGATACGTTGAACATAGAAATAGGGTTCGGATTCAATTTGAAATAACTTGAGAAGTATTCACCAACTTATCTTTAAGACATTATTGGACAAAAATATCCCCGATGAATGGAACCTCAGTAATGTTTGTCTGATCCTCCTGCCTGTTATACCTACACAATTTGCGAGCAGTATAATTATACAAGGTGGCATTGGAGGATTGATGGAGAATAAAAATGAGAGGATAGCAAGCAAGAAAAATGAAAAGCGAGGCTTCAAACTAGTACACGAAGCCATCATATTCGGAGCAGAAGATTGATCCCTGTTAAGTGCATGCTAAGCAACATGGACATATCAAAAGGCGCAGCAGAAGAACTAGATACAAAAGTCACAAGGTCCCTATCCCGAGGATGTGATACAGCCGTGTTACAAAAGGGGAAAAGAACGTCTGTATATTGATAGAATGACAATACCTCTCTAGCTCAGAAGCGCCAACAGAAAGCCAAAAGGTAGAGTAACGAGAAAAATTTAATTCAAAACCAACGAAGAGCAACAAGATATCAGGGACTGATAGGATCTCGATGCGATCAAAGTAAGGCCAAAGATCTTCACAAGCGTCTACCCGACAGTGGAAAAGGTTACAAGCCACCTGAGCAACTGTCGAAGTCCTGACCGGTGTGCATATTTAGCATGTTGAGGAAAGTGTTTGAAAAAATTATACGTTACGTGCAAGATGAAAGCAGTTCACTGAAGGGAACTCAGAGCTATCTAATCATTAGAGCTATCTAGCATGAAGCAAAACACCATACAGGCAATTAATAAATAAAATCACGGGAGGAGTTTTCCAAGGATTATATGATAGACTGAAACCATTTTTCCAATGTAACAAAATCTCAATCGTATTCAGGAACGTCTCGGAACAATCACTTTATACCAATACCAATGGTTGTAAGATTTTCGTTTAAAAAGTAAAACTAATAACAAGGCTCGCTTGCTTAGGTTCCCAAGCCATGCCTGTGCCATCCAAGAAGATACTTAATTCTGTTCACTTTTGAGCTGTCTATTAGCTCTTTTGAATGTTAACATGAGCTCTGTCGGAAAGTAGTCAGTATGCCCAGAGAAATGGATTTCTGGATCCGAGCAGCCCTAGACCCTAGCTCGAGTAAAGCTCTCAGTAAGAGAATCATTTAAGTATAAAGTTGTGTCACCTGGCTCATATACAGTCCACCACTGACAAGTCCACTTTGAGCTAGACCCCAAAATTTGCACTGAATAAGTTTTTTTGAACACATGCTTCTACTGATGGTCTTCTTGCTGATCCGCCGTCCAAGCACTACACTTATGCATTATAGAGCATTTCTGGTTTCATTCTCAACATTGAAATGAAAGTGATCGAGGAAGAGTAAAAGTTCCATGACTTCACTGAAATGTTGAAGCTTACTCAGTTGACTTATGTGGAAGTCGGCTGTAAACCACGAAATAATAGATCCATAAGATATGGTCTAACAATGGAAGTGTATACGCAATAGGTAACTTTGTCTCCAGATTCTGACTCAGTGTTCATAAAACCGGCGAGAGCAGAGATTTTATTGTCAAATTCACTGCGTAGACAATGGACGACATCGCGCCAAAGCAAAGTGGTCGGACTAATAAGTTTGGTTCGATTCCCAGATAACACCAAAAGTTCTTTAACCGTCCCTCCATTATCGAGCATGCGGCAAGCATACGAGAGTATAACTTTCATAAAAACCCCTCTCAAACAAAAATTTTTCCATTCGTGTGAAAAAATTGACACGCACTTTTAATTACTGGTGTACTTCCTCTAATTGTGGAAACAGAATATAAGCTATCATTTGGGGTCGTTCGCAAACTTATTCGTTGTCCTTAAGTAGAGGCGACTGCATACAGAGAAGTACAAATATTTGGCACATTAGGCTGGTTTAGAGACTAGGGCCTACCTTCTCCCAATCCTTCACATTGGGCATGTTATATTTTTTCACGTTTTTGTTTCATTAGCCTTTTCCTGTTGATTGTACTCTTCCATGTTTGTCAGACGTTCGCGAGAGGTGAGATCGTGCAAAACATACTCTGTTTTCAAGCGTTACTTACTCGCATATTTATGATGTTGAATCCTGAAATACGATATGTATGTGGAAATGGCTCATCATCTTACTTACTTATGATGGCGCTACAGTTGACTTTTATTTCGCCGGTACCCTTCATATCTTACGAGTATTCCCGGATCCGCGATCCACAACTAATAGAATACATATTTATTTCTTCAATGTCCATAACATACCCATAATACATCTAATGTTCTAAATTATTCTCTTACAGGTCTCTTCCTCTTACAAACCACACTAGCATCTGAACACTGGGGCTATCCTGACCTCGAAGTAACTGACGGTAAGTACCTAGTCAAAAGTTCGAAACAATTAACAAACGTTCAATTTGCACTTTCATTATTTACTCTATTTAGTCAAAGATACACATATGACAACAATTTAACTAATAAACCACACGTATCTATCTAGTCCACTCCCAACGATCCAAATCCGAACAATGTACGAATAAATTACTCTCACTCTCGGACGGAAGGCTCGCCTATTGTCTGGCATGCAAATCGGGCATATCCCAAGAATCTAGACTCTTTAACAACGATTGAATAATATCACTGTGCTATCAAAACACATAAATTGTTTAAATTGCTAAATTGTTCACTTGGATGTGAGTCGTCAACACAGCAGCGAGTAATTGAAAGATTTCGTGTCTACAGTGAGTTTATACACTTTAGTGGCGGACGCTTGCGATTGTTTGTTTGCACTTAAGTGGGTGATAAACTAAGGAGGTGGGGAATCGTTGTCTAATGTCGGTAATGAGATGAAATTCATCAATCCTGGAAATGCACTCAATCTAAAAAAAAAAACAAATACAGATCGCCTTGAGCGCATCGCAATATCCCTTTGCTCTACCCTCAATTCTGACTTTTGCTTCATTCCACTTTCTTTTTCTTCACACGATACTTGGCTTCAGGGAGAGATCTATCTACTCTGTAATACGAGCCTTGAGAGGTTAGTCTACTAATCTGTCATCCCGAGGTGTTCGGGAGTTTTTAGAACGACAGTAAGTAAACTTGTAGTACATGTTAACTTGTAGGACATTGTATTAGGTTTGTAATGAATGTTTCCAGAAATTAAACAATAAGAGGACTAATACTGAACCTTCGGGTATCACGTTATTGAGGAAACCCAGTTGTCAACGAAGGCACTCATCAAGGACACGGAAATCCTAACGCAGCTTAAGCTCCTAATAAATCGCCATTCGAGGCATCTGTAGCAATCGGAGATCGATATCATGGGAACCGTCAGAGATCTTGTCTTTCGAGATCCCAGAGAGACCTAAAACACAAACAAGAGTCAAAGTCAAACTCATGTTTATGTCCTGTATCCGCTTGTGGGTTATGTCCTGTATCCCCTTGTGGGTTATGTCCTGTATCCCCTTGTGGCCTACGCGCCATCGTGTGCGGTTTCTGGCAATGTGCCTCAGCTCTCCCCAACTCTTTCCCAATTGCCGTGCTTCCTTCTCGACTGTTCTGCGCCATGTACTTCTGGGACCGCCGCGTATTCTGCCATCCTGAGTAAGCGGGTTCCATTGCATCGCGTGTTTACCTATGGACCTGTCACCTTTTCGAAGAGTGTGACCAATCCACTGCCACTTTCGTCGTTGTATGGTTGTACCTATAGGTTCATGACCCGTTCTCTGATAAAGCTGTTCGTTAGAGATACGGTGTGGTCAGAAAATCCTTAAGATGTTGCGTAGGCACCTATTAACGAGCGTTTACAGCTTCCTCGTGATAGTAGCGGTCACTCTCCAGGTACCACATCCATTTAGCAGCACGGATTCAACGTTGGAACGGAACAGTCGTAGCTTGGTGTTTAAGCTAATTGCATTACTACGCTAAATTGTGGATAGCATCCCAAACGCAGATTTTGCTTTCCCTATTAGTTGATGAGTTCGGTCCTAGGCTGATCATTTTTGTTTTTGCCGAGTTAATTTTCAGCCCAACGATGTCAGTTTCTCTCTCCACTTTTGCTGTCATTTGGTGAAGGTCCGTTATTCTGTGTGACAGTAGGCATACATCGTCGGCGTAGTCGAGATGTTTGAGTTCGGATGTAAGTGTCCATCGAATTCCTCCATTTCCCGTCGATAAAGCACATCGCTTATCACCAATAGAAACAATATTGGTGAAAGAATGCAGCCTTGCCGAACCCCACTTTGGACTTCGAATTCCTCAGACAGCCTTCCTCTGTGCAAAACGTGACATATGGATCCATCGTATGTAGCCTTGATAATAGCTATTAATTTATCAGCAATGCCTCTCCAGCGCAAGGCAAGCCAAGTACATTCCCGATTGACACTATCAAACGCCTTTTCGAAATCGATGAACAGCAGGTGTAGTGGTGATCGATATTTAACGCATTGCTCGATGATGATCCGCAGGGTGGTGATGTGGTCGACACAGGAGGATCCAGAGCGGAAACCTGCTTGTTCAGCGTCGAGTGTGTCTTCGAGGTGTTCTTTGATTCGCTCCAGGATAATTCTAGATATTACTTTAGCCACAGCAGCACTGCATTAGGTTGCCTTTTTTAGGAAGCTTGACGATTATTCCCGTCTTCCACTCATCTGGAAAACTCTCGGCTTTCCAGGTTCTCCCAACAACAGTTGGCGCAGCTCCAAATAACTCCGCGGGTATGCCATCAAATCCTACCGCCTTATTGGGTTTTCAGTGCTTTGATCGCGGTAATGATCTCTTCTTTACTGGGGGTTGAGGTGCGAATTCGGGAATTTCTTACCACGGATACTTCAGTCTGACTTGGCTGCATATTGCTGGCGAATACTCTGTTCTAAACTGAAGTAGAATGCTCCTTCAATCTCTTGAGCTGATCCTCGTCCGATATTAGCAACGAACCGTCTAAGCCTTTCACTGGTTGTTGAGTTGAGCTTCGGCCACCTATCAGCTCTTTGGTGATTCTATAAACGGTTCTGCTGCCGCACCTCGCTGCTGCTTCCGTAGCCAGGGCATTGATGTTATTGCGCTTGTCACGTCGCACGCTACGCTGCAATTTGAGCTCTTAGTTGTTTTCGTTCGTCGATCCTACTCCAGGTATCCTCAGAAAGCCACGCTCTATGGCTTCCTTGCGATCGACCGACAATCCTTTCAGCACCTGATGTGAAAACCATTTTTTGCAGCATACCAATGGTCTTGGATGGTGGCGAGCAGTGAGCTGCTCTCAGTCGGTCAATGTTGAACCTGTGCGTTCTCATGCCGTTGGATCTTCGAAAGGCAGCAGAGCGTAATTGGACAGTAGCTATCATAAGATGGTGATCTTGTGCCAACCCCATGTCCGCTCCTCCTCTGTTTCGGACGTCTAGAAGACTACTTCTAAAACGGCGACTGATGGCAAAATGGTCAATTTGGTTGGAGGTTGCTTGCCTGTCAGTTGACACCCAACTGATTTTGTGGCAGGCTTTGTGCTAAAACATGGTGCCACCTATGACATGGCGATTTGCGTTGCAAAAGTCAGCGAATCCTTCGCCGTTGTCATTTAGGCCACCGCAATGATCCGTGTCGTCCCCTAACATATTTGAGCCCTTCGTTATGGCTACCTTGGCATTCAGGTCCCCCATCACTATGACAATGTCGCCGTTGGGTGTTGCATTACACTTTATCTCGCTTACTCCCAATATGTCCAGCCTATATCGAATGAATGAGTTGAAGGAATCTGGCGTTCTGAGGTCCTTCACTCTGGGAGTCAAGGAGCGTCTTCACATTCTAGAAACCAATCTCCGGGTACAATAGCCAAAGGTCGTCAACGTGTTATCAGTCTTTATCCGAGGCGTTGTGTTGATTTCCGTAGCGGGCGGGTTTCGGTAACGCGTGTTGCTGGCCCAGGTTACTTAGTCTAGACTTAAGACTCTAGACAATCTCGCATTTTCAATTTTGGCCTACATGTATAAGGATTATGTAGTTGCCCGGGGACCACCACGAGGAGATAAAGCAAGCACTACATCGCTGATAGTTTGTAAAATCAATAGTGGTGAGAGTTTACAACCTTGTCGTATCCCAGCTTGATTGAGTTTAAAATGGACAGAAAGATCTATGTATCTACAGCTTTTCATTTCCAAAGTTGGTTAAACAGATGCTCGATACATAATGATGATCTGCAGGGTATTTATGTATGTGGTTCCAGTAGGAAGATCGGATGTAGAGATATGTATATCCCTTTTGACATCAGTAGTATGGGGTCATCAAACAAGAGGTGTCAGATCAAGAATCATTCTGGTATCAGTTTTCGATCGAAGCGTCTAGCCGTATTCAGATCTGTGGAATTACTTAAGATGGATTCAATATCCAAGAAATATTGCCATTAACGCTCGTTCAAATCTTCTGTAGTTAAACCTTACGTAATTAGGAAGTCCCCCAAAATGAAATTAGTTTTACCCATTATGTTGGGTTCATGGACGATTCGGTTGAGTAACGTTCGTCTATCTTATCCAAACCTCTCATATGCAAAGTCTCATGTTTAGAATTTTTTTGCTTATTTCTAGAATTTCCTAAATGGGGTGGAATCTGTGATAGTGGACGGCACCAAAGTCCAATTGATTTAGCTGTTGCTGGCTCGCTAAAGGGAAGCTATCCAGAACTGAATTTCCATAATTACGAGAAGACTTTAACCAACCCGTCGTTGGTCAATAATGGCCACACAGGTAAGTTACTTGTTCTCAGTTCAATAACATTATTAGTTAATACGCTACCTTCTAGTACAATTGTCCAAATTTTCCGTTGAGATGACATTAACTGGCGGACCACTGACCGACAAATATGTCGTCGAACAAATCCATTTACACTGGTGGTCTGAGCATACAATTGACAAAATAAGGTAATGGAGTTAAGTAAGGTTACATCGTCATATCTGTGACACCCTCAATATTGCAGGTACCCCATGGAAGTCCATATTGTCCATCGAAATAAACGCTATGGTAACATCACTGAAGCTGCCAATCACAAGGATGGCATCGCAGTCGTTGGAGTCCTGTTCCACGTGTCCAATACAGGGAATACTGGAATTGGAAAAATAGCCGAAAACATTGAATTCATCAACGGTGCTGATGAGATTAACAAACCAGTTACAATGGAACAGAAGTTAAACGTTCGTGAGCTTTTCCCTAAAATTTCAAGCGGTTACTTGACCTATGAAGGATCTCTGACAACTCCATCGTGTGCCGAATCGGTAACATGGTTTGTTCTATTGGATACATTCCCAGTCACTTTGGAGCAGGTACATGTTTTGAATGTTTATCTCATGCAAGTTTCAATATACAAGCCTTACTCTTTGCAGGTGAATAAGTTCAAGGATATTGAAAGCAACGAAGGCAAGAAACTAAGCAACAACTATCGGGCAGTTCAGAAGAGAAACAACCGTGCAGTGGTTGTCGTCCAAGAATCAAGATCTACAGCCCCACCATCAGTCAGCTCATCAGTGTTGGCCCTGATCACTTCGATGGGAGTAGTGTATTTTAGTCGCGCCCTTCAGTAAAATACCATAGCCATAGCCATATGCGAACTCTAAAAAAGCCTCGAGAGGGAAATTCACGGAACGGCTTCATTGTTCAAGAAATCGTTTTAGTTTTTTTGTGAAAAATTGTTGCCATCAGTCTTTTCTACGTTTTCTATGTATCTTTTGTAATTTTTATCACTTTTTATGTCTTCAAATTCAGATGCTTAGATTCCATTTGTAAGCGTGTATAGTGCAGATATACAGATACTATATTTTTTCTATTGTATTTATTGTGTAAACATGACTCATGGATGTTGCTATTTTAAAATGCCTAGTCAATTTTATTTTTAAATAAACTTCATTAAATGTATTGTTATTGTATTGTTTCCTTCATTTATTGGAGGCATCCTTAAGTAATAGATTATTATCTGAAGAAATAACAACACTAAAAACACATCAAACGATTGACTGTCAAAATCTGACACCTGTCAGTCTCTTACCATATTCAGCTGTCATCTGTATTGAATGAAATCATGACAGAGTTTCTAACACTCCCTTCGATATGACAGCTTTCATCTTCGTTTTACCCTCAGCTTTATCGGCTAATTTCACCGATGGTTTCTTGTATACTGTTGCTGTCTGATCCACTGCTCGTCTTACTTGCAAATCCTCATCTCAAAGAAACTATCTACAACCCTGCCCTTGAACCAATAGTTTGGGAAAGAATTAGGATCAACGATGATGAAAATATCTTCTTTCTCAAGAGGTTTGCTGGATTAAAACAATCACGACCGTCTGCGACAGCTGTTTATCTCATAACGCGTACATAAAAGGTAAATCAGTTGATGCCGCTCTCCGTAAGGTGGTCCCTCTAATAGAAAACTCTCTTCAAGTTAACGAATTACACTAAGTATCTTCATCGAGATCGAAGAGGCATTCACTAAAGTTAGCAGTGAAGGTATTACAAGCAGCCTGCGTAAGGCCCAAAATATCCGCAGTACCCGCATTGTCAATTCCTCTCTAGGAAATGTAAATGGTAGAATGAGAGACAAGCGAAGTCCTATAGCCACTTATATGGGTCTTAGTCGTGGAGGAATTTGTTAAAATACTAGCAGCAAGCAATAGCTTCAACGTAGTGGCCTACGTCGACGATGTTGCCATTCTGATATCGGGAAAGTTGCTCCAGCGTATTTAGCATAATCAGCGAAAGGCTTGAAAGCATAATATTCGATTCCTGGCTATACACTGCGGTCGTAAGACCCATTTTTACTTACGATTCGATTGTTTGGTGAAAGGCTCTCGAAAGCAAATAGAATCTTGAATACGTTACAATGATTCAACGGGCAGTCTCTCTGGTGTTGACATAATCAACCCCAACAGCAGGTCTGGAAATAATACTGACCCTTCTTCCACTTGGAATTTACTACGGCAGCTCAGCCGCTAAAATGGGACTAAATCAGCGAAATTCTATGGTCATGCCTCAACTCTGAACCGGTAGATTATAGCGAGATTCACAGAAACGGACTATATCGTCCCACTGTAGTTGGAGATTCGCTATTAGAATTCCTAACAGGGAGGAGGGAGATGATGGCATAATCTGTACCGAGAATGATCTAGCTATTTATACCGATGGATCCAAAATGAATGTAGGTTTCTTGTGTCTACTGCAAGTCTCAAAATCGGTCCTTCAGATTTAAGGATGACTGCAGCGTTTTTCAAGTTGAAGTCACTGCAATAAAACAACCTGCGGACATGACCACCAAGGGAAATATTTCTGATAAAACAATCAGCATCTATGTTAACAGTCAAGCAGCCATTAAAGCGTTACAGTCAGCATCGATAACATACAGAAAGCTACAATCCATCTGGAACGGATCGTGTGCATCCCTTATAAAATGGTCGTGGTCATTTTGTACTGAAACAAAAACTTCGAACGTTTGAGGATGTTCCATATAAAATTTCATCAAAATCGGCTTTTTGATGAAAATTCCAACGTTGATCAAACATTCACTAATATGATCGTGAGTCTGCTGAATAAAAGGAGTATTAATGCAAAACGGGGTGACATCCATTTAAAGATCGCGTTTAACATTTGCCACCGAATCTTCAGCAGAAAGTAGGGAGCAAAGAATAGGATACTTCTGTGGATGTATACTGCAATTGTAAGACCAATACTCAAGTATAGGATCATAGTTTGCTGGCGAGCTGCAGACAAAGCAACCAATCTTAAGGCAATTACTAAAGTTCAGAGGCAAGCATGTATAGGCACAACCGGCGCTATGAGAACAATACGCATAGCTGGGTTCGAAAAAATCCTTAACATGCTACCGCTAGACTTGTACTTGCAAGAGTCTGCCGCCAAGAGTGCCTTAATGTTAAGCTAATCAAACGGCTTGAACTCAAACTTAGAAGGGCAAATATAGATCCTAAAGAACCTCGTAGGAGAAGACGTAAACAGTGACAACACGTCACCATACTTGGATTTGGAAAAACCATTCTCTAGCATTATTCCGAATAGAGAAGAATGGGAAACCAATAAAAGACAAATCTATATCTATTTACACAGACACGTCAAAGATGAATATAGGAATGGGAGCCGGTATATTCTACGTGGAACTAAACATACACAGCTCGATCAAAATTCCTGACTACAGCAGTGTCTTCCAAGCGGAGGTCCTGGCAGTGACAAATTCGGTATCACTGATATCGTATGGTATCAATGGTGGCAATATCACGGGATGATATCACCATTTTTATTTACAGTCAGGCGGCCATTAAAGCAATTTTTGCTACAGAAAACAAGTCCAAGCTAGTCCGACGCTGTCGCGAAAAAGGATATAACCGGGAATGAGATAGTGTACGAGCTTGCAAGAAAAGGGTCTGCAATGGACCAAAATAAGGCACTTCAATGGATCAAACCTGCACTCTCCAACCGCAGGGAGCGTATCGAACGTATGATCCTAATGACAGCCAACAGTCCTACGACAAAGGTAGAACCAACAAACTCCTACAATACAGAAAAACTCTGTCAATGTTGGTTGTGCACTCACTGGCCATAACCTGCTTAGGAAACAAACAATTAAATTTAAACTCAACGATGACAACGTATACAGAGGATTCCGTTGGCGAAGAGTATACACTTCACTACCGGTGTCACTCCCCAAGCCTATGTCGATTGAGGAACAGAACACTAGGAAGATATTACTTACAAGACTCACAAGAACTTTCTGTTGTCTCGCTTCAAAATCTTTCTCGGTTTCTAAGAACATCACGATGACCGGAGACTCTATTCACCAATAAGTAGTAAAGAGGCAACTAGGAAAAACCCAGTATAGGAACTAGGACCAAGCCCCTCATTGGGCATCACAATGGGTCCATAAGGACCTAAGTGTGATAGGGCATAACCTTACTCCCCTTATCAAACCACCCACCTACCTACCTATGCCGGCTTGGCATACTCCCAGAATCTTCGGCTCACGTCTAATTATTCGGGATATGGCCTTACTATTTAGTTGTCTTAGATAGTTACCCTGAAGGCGTTTAGGCGGGTTACTGGCGCTAAGACAATGTACATAGGTGATACGAACTTGTACAGGATGTTAAGCGGACTGATGTCTCCGTAATTGGGCATCTTATTTCTTGTGGGTATACATATATGAGATACATTCTAATGGCAATCAGTTCAACACGAGATGCCTCATTTGATACTTGTGTTCTGAAGCTCAAACGCTCTCTAACCCTTATCAGCCAAGTGCTTATAATTCTGAATGGATATATTCATTTTTTAGCGACTCCAAAGTTTTTTAGCACATCAAATCTGAAACACAACGTTTCAGCGCTTCAAATTTTCTAAAATACATCATTTGGGACATACATATGTGTAGTTTCAAACTATTCAACTCACCAAAGTCTGATTTTATCAGATCGACTGAGATCAATTTATGGATTAAGCTAGAATTAATGCGACGGGTTGTAAGTAGATCAAGGTTGAATGCGAATCCACTTTCATGGACATATGTACATAACTTGGGTTTAACTGTGTATATTCAGTTACAGATCCCAAATAAAAGTTTATGAGTTGTATTAGGACACTGTGGCACTGAAATGACCATAGTACATCATTTGATTTCTTTTATCTCAACTAGCCTCTCTAATGCTAAATTGTACACAAAAAAAATGCAATTCTGCGTCAGGCCCTGAACGCAGTATGTCGCTTGCAGACGAAGTGTACATTTCCCTTTAGGAACTATTCTCATGAATCATAAATATACATACATACGTATGCATATAGAAAAGTGTAACCGGTCTAACCCTAACCTTGAATTGTTTAAGGGGAAAACATTTTGACTTAATCATACTTGTATCTGAGTACTTTACAATTAGGTAGTTCTTAGATTTTCCCCAGAATTTCATTGTAATATCTTTAACTGAAAAAAGTTCTGTGTTTGTTTGAAAATATGGGAAATATCCACTGTCGCACGTCATTCAAATTTAATCATGGGAATTATAAAACTGTATTAAAGATCAATGAACCCAACTTGGGACTGATACATACACATGTATGTATATAAATAGTCTCAGTGTAAAAAATTTGTTATCAGTGTAAGCACAAACTTATGCCTATGCGAACAGTTTTTCAATCAAGTAAGCAATTGCGTCACTATCGGTGACACAAAAAGTGACATTCAAGTACTTACTTACTTACTTAATGGACTTCCTCTTCGATCCCGCGTCAAGCAGCTTTCAGTTGTCTAGACCAAGGGCTCTAGCATCCGCGATAGCTTGATGCTCGGTTTTACTTACGGATCTCGAACCTGAGGCCTGTGTTTTGAAGATTCACTTTGCTGGAGCATTATTGTCCATTCGCTCGACGTGGCTGAGCCAGTGTTTTGGTTTTGTAAGACTACGTCTACATATTGGTGCAGCTCATAGAGTTCACGGTTCTATCTTCTCCTCCATTCGGCCTTTTCGCATACGGAATCGAATATTCGACGAAATTTGGTCGGTCGTCCATCTCCCGAAACAGAACCCATACTGGTATGTGCCGATTAGTGTGCTGCAGAAAGGCTTTACACGTTCACATAGTAAGTTGGATAGGATCTTATATGCGATATTAAGTAGGGAAGTGCTTTGATAGTTCTGGGGCATATAGGACTGATAGTCCTTCACCAATACTTGGTTGATGATTTGGTTCACGCACCCTACTAAATAGTTACCACCATGTTCGACACGTTGGTAGACCATCATATCCAGCGGCCTTGTTGTGTTTCAGCTTTTTGATAGCTGAGCCAACCTCTTCCAAACCGGATGGGGGGATGGCTTCTATATTGACTGGATGGTGGTTCCCCTCTTGCCTTATCACTCTCTCTACCTGATACCCATTAAGTAGTCACTGTAAATGCTGCTTGAACACATCTACTATTCGCTGTGCTTCGGTGACTAGATTCCCTTTACTGTTTCGATGAGTTTGCATTGCGGGCTTGAAGCCAACTTGATTTTCCTAAAATACATCCAGATATTGTTCCTATCGCGAGCTGGGAGACTGCACAGGCCTTTTTTTTAGAATCTCCTTCTCCCTTCTTCTGGATCAATACATTTCACTTGCTGCACTATTTTACACTGCAGCGTTTGTAAGTGTGCATGCACCTTTTTCCGGCGCACCTTTCACCCATCACCAAGCGCCGTTTTTGAGTGATGGCTGCCAGCCTATGGTTTTGGTGTCGGCTACATCTTTGATGATGTGGTTCCAAAGTTTGTTGGAGTTTCTGAATGGTGAATGCAAGTGGAGAGTCTTTAAGGCGCTCCCTATAGGTTTTGACTACTTTAGTCATCCTAATGGTTCCAACGTTGAATTTCTACTTCTGGGTGGTTTGCAGCTTCTTCTCGTTGGATAGTCGAGCTCTAAATTTGTGTACAACAAGACTATGGTCAGAGTTGACGTTTGTCTATCTGAAAGTTTGTACATTCAATGTATAATATATGATGATAACTGACAGAACCTTGATTCATCAATAGTAGCGAACTCCTGACTCCTGACTGCGTTGCTTAAACTGGAATCCAAGGTTAATGAAGCTGATGGACTGCTAAGCTGTAATAGAGACTTGGTGGGTTGCATAAACCAAATCATTTGTAAACTGGGGTCGGATGAAAGATCTTGAAGAAAGGATAGATGTTAACTGCTTTAACTACATAGCTTACCAATGCTTACCTGCTGTACTGCTTAAGTGCTTAAATTCTTTTGTCAAAAGTGGATCAATACAGCTTTAGAACAAACTCTGAGTTCAAATATATTAAGGACCACAAAATCCTAACCAACCAAACAATAAAATATGACACAACGATGGGTGCCTCATTGTTGCGACACTCCATTGCGGCAATCGAGTTAGATAGACAAGATTTTGTTAATGCAGGCAATCAACAGAGTTATACTCTTTCCTGTTTGCATGACAAACTTCAAAATGTTTATGATCCTGTAAGAAAGTAGTTTTGGGAAAAAGTTTAGAATGACACAATTTTGGGACGCTTAGGAATGTGGTATACTTATGTGCGTATTTGATTTCATCCTAAGATTATGTGAGTTTTTTTTTAAATATCTGAATATAACGTAGTGGGAATGTAACGTATGTAGTTGATATTGCCGTTGCTATAGGAAAGTACCAAGTTAAGAGTGCACTCAAATACCACACTGAGTTGCGATTATGTACATATTTTTTAAAGAAAAAAAAAGAAAATTTTAGCGGCCTGGAAGAGTCAGATGGAGTATTTTTATATACAAAACTACGATGCAGATTTTTGGCCATATATTTATGACCCTCATGGAGTGACATATGGTGGTTAACTCTATCTTGAATACTCACCCTAGTTCTAGAGTATGTTCGGAATATGTCTTCAGTCTGCTAACGCGCAGATAGTCCTATACATTAACTATGAATGTACCAATTCTAAGAATGAGCTTTCGAGCAATCCTGTCGAAATTGAGGTTGTTTTCTTTTAAGAGAAAGGATATCGTCACCGGTTTGACTTAGCCAATGCTAAAGGTAGTTTGATAACGACTCCCTTAAATAAAATTAGATATTCTGGAGTCATTCTGGATGACAAACTTCTTTGGTCAAATCATGTCAAGTCGAAACTCGAGGCATTGTTTGATTGAGGGGTTAAGGGCAAATATGAATGCATATGTCTATGCATTCTGCTACCAAAACGAAAAAAGCGTCCAGGAAAACCATCGTCCTATTACTCAATATGCCTACTGAAAAGACCTTTGAGAATATAATCTACAATAGATTACTCGCAGACGAGAAATGAACTTCGTTAGACTACCAACTTCGCTTCAGAATAATGCGATTTACTGTTGATGCCATAAGAGTAGTAACGTTGGACGTTGAAAACGCGTTTAAATCGGCGAACTGGTTAAATATAACTAGCCAGGATGGATACACTATATTATTTGCTACGTAGGTATAGTTACGAACTATTTTAATAACAGAAAATAGAGATACAAAACAGATGAAGGGGTTGAGTACAAAAAACGTCACTGCGGGAGTTACACATGTACCATCATGTATGACAGAGTTCTACGATTAACGTTGCCTGAGGGAGTAACGATAAATTGGATTCGCCGCCGTGACAGTAGCTAAACAGATCCGCGCTGTAGAATCAGCCAACGAACTAGTACTAGACGATCTTAAAACAGAAGCCGTCCTCGTAACCAATCGAAAAATTGTAGAGTTTGCCAACTTTCAGGTTGGTAACTAAACAATGAATAAATTCCTTGGAATAATACCGGACAACAAATTCCAGTTTAATGCTCACGGGGATGGGCAGACATGAAGAGAGCTCTATCACGCACTGCCTAATATCGGTTATCCTGGATATGCTAAAAGGATCCTACTCTCGAGAGTTAACACATAAATTTTCTTTTTGGCTTTTGATTTTCCCTTGAAAAAAATATGTATGTCAGTACTCAACTCAGTCTAGTATTTGAGTGCACTCTTAACTTAGTACTTTCCTAGTACCACGGCAATATTAGCTAGACGCGTTACATTCCCAGTACGTTATAGAAAAGAAAAGCTGACATAATCTTAGGATGAACTCAAATGCGCACATAAGTATACCACATTCTTATGCGTCCCAAAATTGTGTTATCGAAACGTCTTGCATATTTCCCAAAACTACTTGCACACAGGACAGGATAAACATTTTGAAGTTTACCATGCAAAGAAGAAAGAACATAAGTCTGTTGCTTTCGTATTTTGATTGCCTGGATTAAGAAAGCCTGGATGCATACATTAAGATCGAAGGAAACTAAAAGGAGATTGTAGGCAACATATATGTCTGCACGCTACGGACAGTCAGCGGCTTTTGAAACGTTTAAGACGAGGTCGCCTTTGTTATAGCTGAAATGGTCTCCATCGACATCCTTACAGATGAAATGTTCAAGATTTATAACTGAAGAGCCTGGAGCCAATACGACGCCAATAGAATCCAGATACTCAAAATTGAAGAGACAGTGTCAGCAGCTACATATGGAGCAATCTCGCTGGGACAATTCAATGAAAGGCAGTTGGACATACAAACTAATACCGACAATCCAAGCCTTGTATTACAACTTTAGATCACGTTGGGAGGCCAAACCTTTGAATCGCTAGAACAATCTCCTCGCGCTATGGCACTTGGTTGTATTTGACGCCTCTCGCTGTAATTGGTTACAAAGGTCATGTCAACTATGGCGCCTATGCCGTTTTGGTGAAATTTGAGCTAACTGCTCGTATTAAGTCTGTATACTGTCCCAATCAATGGGTCTTCCGTTGAAGTCCCCTGTCATAATTGTTGAATTATGACATCTAGCACTATCCCTGGAATTCTTCAAGTGTGATGTTTGGAGATGCATACCAATATATATAGATATGAATTACCCTTTGACCTGATCTCGCACGGTGCCTGTTTTGGGTGTCTTTATTTTTATTTCAAATAAGTGGTCTCCACAAGCACAATAGCAGCTCTTTCAAATCAATCGCAGCCTAAACTTTCTTAAATTGCTCGGTTATGCTTGGACTCTTCATACTCACTCGCGAAGGGCTTGTGTTACGGTGTCCACCGCATCGTAGTAGTTTAAGTTAAGTTCCAACAATTTTATGCTATTCTTGCGGCTATAACTGCAAGGTCAGGGCTCGGTAGATCTCTTCTTTTGTAGTGATGTCATTCAAGTCCTTGCAACCTTATGAGTTAGACATCTCACTTAAGGTGTTTCCTCCAGAATTTGTCATACTTTACTTGGTGTTTCAATATGTTTCCATCTTGAAGAACTCAAGCAATACTCTTCTTTGGCCGAGGGTCACATTAGACTCTAGTCTATTAATACCACAGTTAGCTTTCACATTTCCGAGTTTATCGCTGCAGGAAATTTGTTAGAAAGTTTTAATAACAAGTACGTATGGCTTAACACATATCTTACTTAGCCCTTTCCTAACGACTTTTGTCCATTTGGTTTTATTGTGGTCTTGTTTCACAGTGTTAACACCTGGTGTTTTAAGGTTTCAACAACGTTCCTGAATTTTTGTTTGGAGGTGTTTCCTCTGACCTTAGTTTTTATAGCCACCACCGTTGCCGTTTTTTTGGTGATAATTTCAGCAAATGATTGAAGACGTCTTCGTTATTTGGAGATCTATTCCTTTCTGTTCGGGTAGTTATTCCATCAAAAAAGTAACGAATTCGTTCATTTCTTGGAAGGTTTGAGTAGCTTCAGTCGTCCGCTATTCAGCACTTTTTCTTTTTCAAAATTCACTGGACAAACAGGGGGAGTTATACTTGATTCACATGCTTACAAGCCTTGGATGTTAAAGCGTCTATTACCATGGGTGTGGACACGACGACAACCCCTATTGCTTCATTTACACGAGTGCAGTCGAATATGTGAAGCACTTCAAATGAGATCTTCTTGGGCGAGGCCAAAACACTTAGATCAGCTATTTACCCAACCTTTATAAGTTCCTATCCTATAATTAGGAGCAACCAAAGCCCAGCCACAAATAGTGGACTGCCGAGTTTTGACATTACGCAGTAATGCCAGGAAGTTATACAACGTGGAGTGGATCTTTTGTGCGCTTGAAAGGTTCTCGCTGACTGAGACCGCTACAAGGAAAGCACAGGTGTTTTCAAAAAAAAAGACAATATGCGCCAAGAGCTCCTTCTGCAGTGAAATAAAGTCCACAAACGAAGCACCCAGACTGCGGAAAATCCTATCAAAGGTATTCACAGTCCCAGGTTTCATAAAAAAAATCAGAGGGATACTCGACAGAATTATGCTCTGAAACCTTAGAACTCCTCTATAGGACACACTTTCCAGGTTGCGAAGTCCTGCAGTAAGCCCCTATGACAGAACAGCCAACATAAGCCACTACATAGGCAACCAGTTGGACGAAAGAAGATCAAATGGTAAATGGACACCGTTGCCCTCTTCAAAGTATCCGCTTCTGATCTACATCAGCCCGCGACTTGTGAATATTTTTCGCTTTTTGGGTCATTTCCATACCCAAAGCGGGTAAACTTTCACATATTAGCCTACTGGTTCCTACTCAAGACATTTGAAAACTTAATAAGACTAGACTTACACATTCGCTCCAAACTAAGTCCTCGGAATATGTCTCCAGTCCAACACGCCTACACTAAATGTCGATCTGTTGGACTGCGTAGACCCAATAATCTCAGACTCCGTTCACGGCATGCTGAAGACAAGACACATTAACTCAGGCGTCGAGAGACTCCCCGCAAGGTTGGGTCCTGTCCCCTCTATTATCGAAAGCTGTCGCATAGGCGGACGATGTTGTATTAATGGCGACAGGCAAGTTCGTACCCACCATCACTGAACTCAATACCCTACACAAATGGGCGGAAAGTTGTAGATTAAATGTTAACTCCAAGTCCACCATTATCCACTGGATGTATACAGCCATCGTCAGACCCATTCTATTATATGGGTGTCTCGTTTAGTGGCCCGCAGCGAACAAGGTGGCCTTTGTAGCGCTGGGTACCAACTCCATCAGAACTACGCCAACAACTATTACCAGATGGGTACACTTGGGTACCGACGCAGACTATATACCACTACCTCACGACTTCAGCCTAAACTGGTTCCCCTACCAAAGGTAGTAAACCAATGCAGGATCCCTCATCTTACAGGCCTCCATGTACGTGGGACACTTTGGGGAAAATACTGGAGCTTATCATAGGTGACCGATTGGAAACTGCAATCGATGAGCCTAGAGGCCTTGCAGATCACCAGAATGGTAGTAGACTACTATGGTCTACGATTGACCCTATCGAAGAAGTCATGAATATCGTGCAAAAAGCCATAGAAGGCAGACGTTGGAAGGGCGGGAGTAAACAGCGAGAATAATGACGGACTATTTTAGAAATAGAATACTGCTCTACGACACCTAGGCAGTATAAAGTCACAGGCGGCATTCCTCAGGGCTCCGTATTAGATTCGCTACTGTAGATTCTAATGTATGATAACGTCCTCAGACTTGGGATCCCGAAGTCTTCAAAAATAATTGGCTTCGCCGATGACATAGCAATGTTTGTAGTGAACAAACTCCTTGAGAAGTTAGAGCATGACTGCAATGAAGCTATCGGGATGGTCCAGGACTAGCTAGTACGCATGAGCCTACAACTTTCAGAAGAAAAGACCGAAGTAGTGCTGATTAGCAGCAGGCGAGTCAAGGAGACTATATGAATAACCGTGGGCGATCGCGAAGTACCTTGTCATTTCCAAAGTTCCAAGGCAGCACCTACAGCATGCTGCTGATAAAGCAGCAAAGGCAACGGGTGCACTGGGAAGGACTATACTAAATATCGGGTGACCGAAACAAAAGAAGATATTCCTCTTTCTTCGGTGTCACCCAAACGTAAAGAAAAGCCCTTCAAACTAATCTAAGCTGACAACTACACGAATGGTCTTAACCATGATCGGTTCCAATCCGATTTGTAGTCTAGTTCAAGATACATACAAATGGCTGTATAACTTTTCCTACAAAGTTGAACAATTAAATTAACCAATCCTCTTACGACTACATAAGGTGACAGCTGTCAATGAATAGGTCTCTCAGTGCCTCTTCAATAGTAAAAGTGTGAAAGTGAGTTTATCACCTGCCGTATTTAAGCTGCTCAATCGCGTCTAGTGTGGTCCCATTGAATACAGACTGGCTTTCAGTACAGATAGACCTTGACATTTACATTGCAAATATAACCAAAATGGTATCAGTTCCCCCACTACCCAAAGATACACACCATACGAACGAATTCCCTTCTCAAGATCAAGCTGAGATCGAAAGACTTCGCTGACTTGGAAGTAGTCCACTATCTGTTGTGCATCAAAGAATGATAGAACGCACGACCAAGTATAGCTCCCTTCTGCTTATTTTTAGACTTTTGCTGAATTGGCCCACATAATGGCCTTTATGTGTTATTCAAATGACTTTCTATTTAGAGACTGTCTAACGGCGAATCCCCTTCGCATTTGAAATGACTTTTGCTTTTGTCATCGCATTGTTCGCTTCTCTACCAATCAATAGTTATGTGTAGATATAAATCGTATTTCTGAATTCTTAATTAATTTCTTAATTTCCAACACCATACAGTGTCTCCAGATATATTTGTATCTCGGCGGCCAGATGTTTTCGCCAAGCGATCGGTCTGAGGGCGCACTTTACTGGCTTTCTGATTTGCTTTTACATAAATTAATCTCGATTGGCGTGAGAATGCCCCAAACCAGTATTGGTGACAATTGAAGTCCATTCACCAGTCAATATCTGTCGATGGATCAAGTTTAAGGTCACCGCAGAGATGTGCAACCCATCTGAGTCTTCAGAGATGTGCCTGGCGATAGTTTGCAGCCACAATTTGTCAATAGATCGGATAATTGGGATTGGGTGCAGGAGATGATCAGTTTGATGGAGTTCTTCCGTTCACTTGTTGATTGGTTTACATTTTAGGAAAAGGCTTGAAAGCTAACATTCCACGTGAGGTATGAATATGCAAATATCAAACAATCTCTACAGAGAGAGGTTTATTGTTTAAATGATGTGAAAATCATGTTAAGATTTGGGTTAATCCTAACGATCGATGAGATGTAGTTTGATATTGTTTCATTTCGAATGGAAACGATTAATTTATGACTGAGCATTAGTTTGTCGTGGGAAGATCCATCGATATTGACCGAGTTTTGTCGTAATAGCTTCGATTTACGACCGGAAATTCATTCGATTTTATTATAACATTTTGATTTTTTTCGTACGACTCATAGGAAGTAGCTATTTCCATCAATCACTTCCTTTTTGGAAAAGCAATCAATTCGATTGGTTAGCCATTACTATAACTTTCAAATTGATAGTCAAGTGAATGGTAGAGAGGTATGATATGCTTAAGGCTAAGAGAGTTCCCAGTCAGCTAGAAGGTGATAGGGTTGAAGATCTATACCAGGATACAGACACAAGAACATAAACCAATGGAGACTCATGCACCTATGAGTACTTTCAAGTACCCAAATACTAATTGAACCGATTTTTAAAAAGGGAAGGATACTTCTGACTTCTGGGCTCGCCACTTTGCTGAATTCGTCTAAGAAAAGAGCCCTTAGATACATAGGCAGGTATCAGCTCTCGAAGATTACAAGCAGCCAGTGGTGGATAAGATCTGTGTGTGTTGGATTTCAGTGGGGATTATACCATCTGATTCTGCCGATTTTAATGGCTTAATGCTGGGTATTGCCCGATTTGGTCTTAGTAATCAGATTCGTTGCATGGCACAGATACTACAGGTATTTCTAATAGATACACCAAGCCATTGCAAGAACTAGAAAAATGAGAGTCCATTGAAAGCTCAAGGAATTCGATTCAAGACGTGGTCCAGGAGCCATCCGTTCTTTTGAGATGACTAAGGGACTTTGGGAAGGAAGCTAAGACCTTTCTGTGCCTTGATGCTTAAGATATCTCTTCCATTTTTTTTTTACGAAAGAGTCTGAGTCTGGTTTTGCAAACTTTGAGGGTCTCTTTATAAATAGTCCAAGATTGAGATTCCCCTGATACAAACAAAACAAACCAAATTTTTAGTGCGACAGGTCCATGGAACCCAGGGTCCAGGTTCTCACAACCGTTCATGTTGACAGTGTTATATTCTTTAAATGAATGGAACAGTAGGTCCTGTCTTAATGCCGCCTGTCTTGCCAAAGTGGGGGGTGGGGCCAAAGAAGAAAAAATAAATTTTAGCTGTTGTCCAGAGATCGAATCTCGAAA
The DNA here is from genome assembly GCA_905220385.1 of Xylota sylvarum. NCBI lineage: Eukaryota > Metazoa > Arthropoda > Insecta > Diptera > Syrphidae > Xylota > Xylota sylvarum. The sequence goes on along the minus strand of LR999958.1, from coordinate 60,622,706 downwards.
TCTTCACTCAGTTGTCCAACGCACTAACCACTTGAACCGCGGCGCCCAGAGTGTCCATTGATACTATGTAATATATTGTTAGGAATTTGTGTTATGTTTAAAACTACTGGTCTCTTGATAGTTTGAAAAGTGGGCTCGCAACCGATGTTACAGAGGGCGAAGTCAGTACTTAAAATATATTTAAAAAGTTGCTCAACTTTTTCATTGACGTACTGCCCCAAACTGTATGATGCGGATTGGCATCACAGCCCAAAATTAATGAAGTTTATGGCTTTCTACGTCCGTAATAGTTGTTCCTTGATTCAGCTTCTAGACTTTCGGTCATCGAAGGCTCTGGGTCTACCTTCATTTCTCTCGTAGATGAGTTTATATAGAGGAATCTTGACGTTCCTGAACTAAGAGAATATCTCCCGGATTTAGCCGGAGAATTAGGCCAGCCGAAGCCGTAATCGAAACGAATCGAGTCATCGCAATCATGTTCAGATACTTCCACCACAGTGACATTAGCCTCATTCGTGTCCCTTCCAGCCACGGAATAAATGCAGATGGGCTATGGGGACCGCTGGAGTGATCCATGTCCGACAGAGCAAGGCTGTCAGTATCAACATCTCCTTTGGCTTCCCGAGAATGAGTGACTTGATCGGGGTCACACTCCATCGCTACCGCCTTAACCGCTTACATCTGAGGTGGCCGGTATATCACTAGCCTGTGAGGTCGATACGATAGTGGAGGAGTTTGATCCCTCAACTTTCAGATCCTGTTCATCGATTTTATAAACCTGCAGAGTTATGGCTCCGTAACCACAGCTAATTTGTCCCTCAGATAGAGAAGCCAGATATTAGTTGTTGGTCAGGATACAGTCACGCTGGAATTTTCTTTCGGTTCCTCTAACTTGGCAATCTTAAAATTATTCGTCGATAAAAAAGGTTACTAACTTGAATGATCTTCAGGATTGTGTAGGGATCTGAGGACTCAGCTGGCATCCAAGAACGCGTTCTGGATTTGCTAGGGATTTGATCTCTGCTTACGAGTTCCAACGGAACCCCTTAGATAGTTACTTACCTAGGCCACCTCATACTGTGTGGAGTATAGGGTGGTAGGAAGAAATGCTATAGTGCCCGTGTTTCTGAAGTACAATGAAACTATCAGCAAGTCAGTCCCTAAAACATGAGTTCCTCCTCAACGGTTATTTGCCAGGTTCACTCAGGACGACCATTAGCTGTTGTGTCTCCTTTTAACCGTTCCCTATCAAGTATTTTCAAACTTGTGAAGACGAGATAGTTCCAAGTCTGACGGTGTTCATCTTCAGGCCGACAATGTTTGCTTCAATAAAATTCGACGTACTGCTGGATGATGATCCGCAGGGTATTATGTAGTCTAAGCAAACCATATCTAGTCCATGAAACTTCTTTGCTTAAGGAGTTTGATGACGTTTCCTTTTCCATTCTTTGAGAAAAGGCTCAGCATCCCAGATATTCGCCACCATTGGATGAAAGAGCTCTGCAGATGATGCTGATGCTGCCATAAAGTACTATCGCCTTGTTGGTCTTAAGTGCTTTAATTCTGGATCTTAGCTTCGTTGAGTTATGGTTGCTTAGTTCACTTGTAATGAACAGAAATTCGTCTAAGACTTCCACCAAGTGTTGTCTAGAGCTCTGCCCACCAGTTAGCTCTTTGGTGATTGCCTCAATTGTTTCATGATCCCCAACAAACTCCTTGTTAAAGATGCTAGTTTCATTAACAATCTATGAAACTGTTTTCCCTATTTCATGGTTCATTGCTAGAGGCCTAGTTGCCACAATGGTAAATGCATCCACTCACTCGCTAATAATAGCCTCAGGATACATTGTGGATGACCAGACTATCCCTCAGCTGACGGGAAAGTAAATCATATTGGGTTGCTATGTTAACCCCGATCACTCGATCTGGGAGAGCAGCAACATCAACAAAAGGGCTGAGTACCTACTATATTTCCTAATATCCATGAATCTCGAAATTTTTAATAGGACCAATGAACCCACCTTTGTTAACTCAATCAGACAAGGGGTGCTAGATCTCACCATGTCTAACTTTTCTCTAATTGATTCAATTCCTAATTGCCACATATCAAAGGAACTTCTAATGTCAGGCCATACATACCTGACCTTGAGAGCATACGTAACCCAATCTCCCTCAAAGGGATGCCTAAACGCACCCACTGGCTTCTTGGAGTGACTATAAGATGTTACAGCCTATAACTCTGGTATTAGGAAATGAAAAAAACTGGCAAGGAGACTTACATTCTTGATGATCAGATACAGATCCACTCAGACCACCTATCTACGTATGATCTTATGCTACATATCCCAAATAAAGTCTATGTCCAAGAAAGAAATCATATTTTGTGCCTTACTGGACGTCTCTGGCTCCTTTGATGACAATGGCACCGGACTTATCTCACCAGTAAGTTAGCGGAGTGACTACTGACTCTTCTGTGAAAAATAGGAGAGATTACTGAGGCATCTAAGCTCATAAAGGTCTTATTTCCCCTAATCATTTGTTGAGAATGGATGGCTCCTGGACCACTTTCAGTATCAAGTCTCTTGAGCTGTTAATGGATTCTCACTACCTAAGCTGCTGCAATGATATAGTGCAACCTACAGAAATGCTTGTAATATCCGCGCCATGCAACACTATGGATCTTATTACTAAGAGCAAAATTCTTTGGGCAATTAAGAGCCTTATAAATCGGCAGCATCAGATGGTGTAACCCCCGCTGAAATCCAACACCAGATTTTATAAATCCCTGGCTGCTTGTATTCTTCAGGAGTTGCCTGGATGTGATTCTTATTTCAAAATCTTTGAGGGAGGTCAACGTAGTTTTTGTACTGGAGACAGTACCAATGCATGCTAGTCCCAAAGATCTCAGACCCATAAGTCTATTATCATTTATTCTGAAAACTCTGGAGAAACTAATAGACACTCATATTCGCTACTGTATCAAACCAAACCAGCTACCAGACTCCCAACATGCGTACGCGTAGGTAAGGGAAATCAGTAAAAATTATCCTGCAGCTTTCTAAATGGACTAGAGGATATGGACTCAATGTCAATCGTCAAAAAACAGAACTTTCCTCTTCATTAGGAAAAACAAAATTCCGCATTTTGAAACTACATACGGTATTAGCTTGACATATGTGGTATTAGCTTGACACTTGCCACGTATTACATATTGGCTCTATCTATCCTATACTAAAGGCTGGCTTGCCAGTGAGCATACATATCTGAGCTATATCTCAGTGGTCTAGTCTAAGTATCTATTGACACTCTTCTTAATTATCTTCAATTCCTTTCGCAATACACCGACTATGTACGTACTTCCACAACTTCTATTTGATAAGAACTTTGAAACACGTAAGAGTTAATTAGTAGAACGACCTCTGGTTTCAAAATATGGGATCCATATTCTTCATATTCTTCAGAAGCTGCCTTAAATCGTCGTTTGTCTCTTAACGAGATGGATGAACAGTCACGATAGAAGCTTACTTACTTACTTAGAAGGCGCTACAGTTCGGGGTGAACCTGGGACTCAACTAACAAGCCTCTCCAGTTAGCTCGGTCCGTAGCTAACTGCCTCCAGTTGCGCACTCCCAGCTTGTTCAGGTTCCCTTCAACTTGCGTGCGCCACCTAAGGAGAGATCTTCCTTTACTGAGTTGTCCTCCCTCCGGGTTTGATTTGAAGACTCTGCAGGCTGGAGCACTGGTGTCCATTTGCTCTACATGTCCTCACCATCTCAAACGACTAATGCGCAGTTTTATGACTAGGTCGATGTCGTTGTACAGCTCGTATAGTTCTCGTTGAATTTTTTCCTCCAAAGCCCGTCAACGCAAACTCAACGCAAATTCATGCAGAATTTTTCTCTCAAAACCATAGAAGATATCTTCATCCGATTTCGTTAAAGTCCATGCTACAGCGCCATAAAGGAGGACTGGGATGATCACGGTCTTATATAGAGTCTTCTTAGTTGTTCGGGATAGGGCCTTACTATTGCCTTCTCAGCCCAAAGAAACAGCGATTGGCAAGAGTTATTCTTCGTTTTATTTCTGCCGAGGTGTTATTGTCAGAATTGATAGCAGAGCCGAGGTAGACAAAGTCCCTTACTACCTCAAAGTTATAGCTGTCGATTGTGACGTTCTGTCCAATTCGTCGATGTTGCGTGTCCCTTCTTGTTGACAGCATATATGAACTTGGTTTTACCCTCGTTTACCGCTCCGTTTCAATAATTGCAAACGCACCGGTGACAAACCGCTGTCTTCTACCAATAATGTCAATGTCGTCGGCGTAAGCTAGTAGTTGGACAGACTTTCGAAAGATTGTGCCTCCGGTGTTGGCTTGTGAGTTTCGCACAATTTTTTAAAGAACTATCTTAAAAAAATCACATGACAGCGCGTCACCTTGTCTAAATTCCTTTTTTGACATCAAAGGTCTCGGTGAGATCGTTACCTACCTTGATGGAGCAGCGAGAATTCTCAACGTCATCCTGCACAAGCGAACGAGTTTGGCAGGGATGCCAAAACTAGACATAGCTCTGTATAGCTCGTCTCTATAGATGCTGTCATACGTGGCCTTAAAATCGATGAAGAGGGTGGGTATTGATTGTATGTCTTGAGTTTTTTCCAGGATCTGGCGAAGTGTGAATCACAATGTGATCGATTGTGGACTTTCCTAGTCTGTAACCACACTGATAGGGCCCAATCAGATTGTTGACGAAGGGTTCAGACGTTTACACAATATGGCAGATAGGGTCTTGTACGGGATGTTGAGTAGACCGATACCTCTGTAATTGGAGCAATTGAGGGGATCTCCTTTCTTGTGGATCGGGAAAACGGTGCTGAGATTCCATTCATCAGGGATACACTCATCTGACCAAATTTTAGAAATGAGTTGGTATATGCTCTCTACCAGATCATTTCCAGCTGCCTAGAACAACTCGGCTGGTAAACCGTCAGGTCCAGCAGCCTTGTTGGATTTAAGTTTGGATATTGCTATCCTCACTTCGTTTTGGTCAGGTGGACGGAAGTTTTGGCTATCATCGTCTAGATTGAATGTTTAATTCCGCCTGACAGCGGGATGTTGGTCTTCGTCGTCGAAGACCGCCCCGCCGCAAAGTCAGTAAGCCTAAGTCCGTTTCCGGACGCGGACGTGTAGGCTGTGCTTACCAATCGCCCTACCAAAGATGTCCTCCTTTCCTATCATACTTAGGACATTGCTCGTAAGTTTTGTCGAGGAGCTCGTAGAAACATTCTTTGGTGGCGTCGTCCTTATCTTCTGTGAGGGCATGAGCGCATATAAGGCTTATGTTGGCGAATTTAGCCTTAATGCGGATTGTCATAAGTCGCTCGCTCACGTGCTTATGACTAATCCACATCTGCTGTTTCTGCTCTCTATAGCAATCACCGTAATAGATGTCACAGTTTTTCATTCTTTTTTTCCAGGCCCATCGCATCGCACTTCCTGGATGGCGGTGATGTCTGCTTTATAGCAGACTAGGGCCTCTGTTCATTCTTCGGCTGCACGCGGTCTGGTAAAAGTCCGAACATTCCACGTGCAGATCCGAAGGTCGTTGTCCTTATTTCGATTGTTGGGCTCGTCAACAAAGAGTCCATCCATATCCGAGGCTTGTTTGTGTTTCGGAACTAATTTTGTTTTTTCGTGGTCGGGAAATTACCCCTAGGTACAACCCCCAACCTGGAGGACCAGTTCCCTTTTATACTCCTAGGACGAGGGGCCGGAATTTTCCGGAGTCAGTAACCCACTTCGGGGATATAAGTGCTGCCGTTGACCCATTAAGGTTTCATCCGCCACCAACTCTTTTCCAACACCCTGGCTCAGTGTTGGAGATCCTTTCCCTATAGACATGGGATTCGAATAAGCAGAGCAAAGCAGCTCATATAGGGATTACACTAAATAGTTTGGCCTAACTGGAACTGTAGACGCCACCATTGATTCCATCTGGAGAATTCGTCCGCTGCCGTCCATGAAGTGCCTTTGTGCGAAAACAGTCCTCCCCCCTCTTTTGTTTGCTAACACCAATGACCTCCCAAAAGGTTGGTTACCCAATCTCCAGCCGAGGTACTAGGTACCCAGTAGCCACCAACATAGAGGTGTAGAGTAGGAGTTGATAGTGAGAGGCTAAGGTGAGAATGGTTGTGTTCCCATATATTCCGCATCACCAAACTTTGGCCACCAAAAAAAGCACGTTAGAAGCTGCATAGGCAAAGAAGAGGAGAAAACTATACTCCATCTCCTTTGTACGTTCCAAGTTCTCTCCGCACACAGAAGAATGCACTTAGGTGTCTACTTCTTCGACAATTTGCATGAACTGGCTAACGCCAACACCAACAGCCTTCAATTCTTTATATCAAACTCCTGCCATTTGCAAGGGTAGTCTTCTTGGGATTGCAGATCCATGTACTTAGTATTACAATGGAGCTTTACTGGTCTAAGCCTAGCTACTAACACGACAACCTACTTCATAATCGTCGTGCCAATAATAACCTACGCATCGTTTTTATGGTGGCAAAACGCTAATCAAGCTCACATCCGGTCTCCCCAACAAAAGATGCGAGAACTGGTCTATTTAGATACATATTACATGTGCGTAGTAGTCCTTCTATACCCAATCAATCACTATCGTCCCGTCAAAGTTGTCATTCCATATTGCAGCTGTTTATATAATCCTTAAATCGCTCAATCGATATCTTAATCCAAATTGTATATTTTCTGGCTTTATCGTGAACTACCTAAATTTAAAAATTTAAAACAGTAGCTAGTAAAGCTGCTGTGGTCAACCGAAACAGAAATCCTTGCTTTGCATTGCAAATTTGCAACATGATGCATATTTTACAATAGGTAATGATTATATCATTTCGTTGGTGTATGCATAAATAAAACGTATTGTATGTGCATCAATATTTTACAAAAAAAAAATTGCAAATTGCACCGTAATGATGCATTTATTGATTTTCATTTGCATTTCAAATTTATCGCCAAATTTATTTTATGTTCACATGTATGTACATAATCGAATGAGGGTATTTCAAATGATTCAAAAGAGAAATTCATTACATACAAGGTGGAAACATCAATACGTAGTTCGATAGCTTTGACCAATGACTTACAAATGAGTAAATGGAATCGCAGAAATCGAAAACTGTTCACGAACGGATAACACCTTACAAATACTTTACAGTTCTTTACAACATTCCATACCGACGGACAATCCTTTCTTTACGTATCTTATGATCTTACGGTGATAACTTTTGGCTAATACACCTGGATTATGTTTTGTTTCTGGAATCACTTGTGCTGACTTTGCGAGCAAAGGACTTCAAAACGCCAGATTCCTGAAGCTATAAATAGAATACAATTTGGGGTAGACTCCATTAATTAAGGCGGGCCGAGTACAAATTCTAATTATTAACACAGCATTGGTCTACTCTGCAAAGCATCTACTAACGTTAAAACCCGCATGTGGGTAATATGATTTTAACTGCCAGATTCTTGACAGGTGTATGTTCAGTCACCATTATACCATGTTTCCTACCGTTTTGAGGTCGCATTTTATACTCTTAGGATGGGGTATAAAAAGAGTTGGAGCAATGATTCCTCAATCTACAAACTGAGGTATCACACAATAAAGAACTGATGCAGGAACTGCAGCAGGAGTATTGGGGACTAGAACTAAATACTTTGAATCAATGGACAAAAGAACCAGCATCTTTTAGGTTTAAATCTATGCAATTGATAAAAGTGTCCAAATAAATATCGACAAAAACCGAGCCAATTGCGATATAGCTACACATGGAGTTCGATAGCCAAGGTGCTATCATGGCATTTGATTCCTATGTCATTAAGTCTAAACTTGTATGGCAAAAAATTAAAGAACTGGGTAAAAGATAAAGGGTGACCCTCTGTTGGATACATGACCATGGGAGAATAGACGGTAATAAAATGGCGACTCCCTAGCAAGGAAGGGTGCGACAGATCCGGTCATAGGTCCTGAACTACTCTGCGAAATAGGGGATCAGAAAACATGGCTAGAATCTGGAATAACATAACTACATAACGAAAGAGATTCGAAGCATGCATCAGCATGAGCAAGAATAACCTTCATATCTTAACGGGGCATTGCAGACTTAAGGAGCACCTAAGGAAACTAGGCATAACTGAAGAAAGTCTCTGCAGATTCTGCGATGAGTCCAGTAAAATCCCAGAACATATGGATCTTAAGAGGCATTGGCCCACAAAAGACTGAAATATTTGGGCAAGTACTAATTATCAGTTAAGAAAATACCATCACTACAGTCAATTCTCATCCTTACATTCTTAAAGGAAACTGGATTAGAAAGAGTGCAAAGACAGTTTTCGAGATTTATAGTCAACCCTTAGTTCTGCACCATCCCAAAGTTAGGCTAAGAACATTTTGGATATAGTGTGATTGAATATGCCCCTAACGTTGATGACAACATTGTCTGTACAGTCTTGTACCATGTGACCAGGTTTTATTAGTAATTCTAGGAGTTCATATATGCCCAAAGTTCAGAGTTGGGAGGAGAATATACCCCCTTGCGGAGATGTTTTGGTTGCTATAATTGTTTTAAGCGATCCTTCACATGGCAATTGTATTTATTTATTCATCATCAATCAGAGTACATAATTCTCTTATATTCTTCGGCTTTTCAGCGTCGCAAGTACCCAGTTTATGACGATTTTTTTAATTTTTTTTTCCTAATCATAGGCTGATTCATAGCATCCTAGGAAGTGTTATCGAAGAAAGTAGTCCCTCAGGGCTGGAGATGAAGATTCTTTGAGCTGAAGCATTGGTGTTTATTTGCACCATCCTAATCGTTGTATACGGATCTTTTTAACCAAGTAAGCGTCAATGTACAGCTTGTAAGGCTCGTGCTTAAATCTAAAAGCAGATGTCGTAAAAGACTTTTTGCCTAAGTTTGACTCTAACAGGAGAACCGCAACCAAATAGCCGCTGTCTCTGCTCGTGGTAGCAATCACCATATTAGATAACGCAGGTGGTTGCATTTTGGTCGAATCGTACTCTGATCTTAAAACTATTGAATTTTTCTCCTAAGCTATATAGGAATCCCAGGAAGGCCAATTGGGATGTCTTCAGTAAGGAAGCGAGTTAGAGTTGCAGGCGCCTTCAAAAATGTGACTTGGAAAGTCCCTTGGATATCGACAGCAAAGCTGAAAAATTCACTACTGTCATCAAAGAGGCTTTCAACCTAGCATGTCCGGAGACCAAAATGAAGAACAAGAAATCACCTCCATGGTGGAGTAAAGTGCTGGCAGACATTTGGAGAGTAACCAGATACATTCTCAATGTGGCCAAGAGGACTAAAACAGACATAGGAAGATCCTCTCCAGACGAACTACGGCTATAGGATCACTCACAGGCCCCGACGGAAATTGGACTTAATCTTGCTCAGATTCACTAAGGTTACTGTCAAGTATGCACTTCCCAGGAATTGTAACGCAATCTGTCGATAGCATCAGAGTTAGTACGAGCACGGAATATGAATTACTAGCGGATTTGATCTCAGACGAGAGAATTGAGTGGGCAATTAGATCGTTCTACCATCTAAGACGGATGAAGGCGTAGGCGCAGGTATCTTTTCTGAACCACTGGGTATATCCAAATCGGTCCGTGCTCCGAACCATAGCAGCGTTTTCCAAGCGGACGCCCTAGGGCATAACTCTCTGCGGTAGCACATGAAAAATCTAAACCTTCAAAATGGGTCTGTATTTACCTGAGTGTGACGTTGTCGATGTCCTCCACTCGCCTATCCACGTAGCTAAACTAACCTAACCTGAATTTTGGTAGCCCGGTCCATCCCACCGCACTGTCTGAAGATCAGTTAGATCCTTTCCTCTTTGTTATACACATTTGCCGGCGTCGTCAACAGTATAATCCTTTTATCCAAGGCTCGTTTTGTTTCAATCATTAAAAAGTTTCCCGACATGATTTGAATCTTTAACCGGTTCTTCGTGGGCGCTCTTTGCTTAGTCCCCTACTACTTGAATAGATAGCTCAGGTAACTCGATTAGACGCGAACGTTCGTCGTTGGTTCATTTTTTTTTATATCCAGGGGGCACTACCCGGCAGTGGCGATACGTCATTGCCCCCTTAAGTTAATAGGGCTAAAAGGCCGGGTTCTGTATGAAAACCACCCTAACCTCTTTGCTAGCCTAACGCTGGATCTAAAGCTCCGTATAAGTTTGGGTTACAATTGATCTTCTCTCTGCTGTGCTGATCCATAAAGACAGCAAATCCAAAAACAAATATAAATTTTTGGCGCAACAGGTCCATGGGAACCAGAGCCTAGCTTCTTACAATCACTCGTGCTGAGCTTGATATATTCTTCACACGAATGGAAGGGGCCTACTGTTTAATGGCGGATCTGAACGGCAGTTTTTTTGTTTTTTTTTGTTTTGAAAAGACAGCACTATCATAGATATATCCTGGGAAGTAGCTCGCGTGTAGTAGTTGACAAGTTTCCTCAGACTGTTAGTTAATTCACAAAGGATCTGAAGTATCAAAGTGCCCCATTTTATCTCAAAGTGCCCTATCCTCGTTGAGTTTCGGACGATGTTCTTTGGGATAGAACATATGTACGTTTAAAATTTTTAATAGTGAACGTGGTTGTGCTTGGTTCTATGTAAACAATTTATGAAATATTAAGTCAAAACTAATATCAGTTCATTGTATGTCGTCAATTTGCTTCGTCAGAGCTGCATGGAGAACTTCACTAATTACAATAATAGTGGAGAAAGTATGCATCCTTGCCTCACACCACGTAGGACTATAAGGCCCTTTGACACCTTACCGATGTGCAAAATGTGAGTTTCACAGGATCCTGCGCAAAACAGATTAGATGAACTCTCTGTACTATACTATGTAGAAAGTTTTCCTGAAGTCAGTTAAAAATTGATGAAGCGAAAATCTATTCTCGTCAGGTTTAGATACAACTTCACGTTCACGTTCATGTAATCGTCATTGTAAATAGAAGAAGTTGTAGGAACTATAACTGGCGGACCATTAATATCCGTTGTGTCAAATAGTTGCCCAGAGACTGTATCAGTTTATTCGGCTGCAATTATCTAGAGTTGTTCTGACTGTAATTGCTCGGCGCCTACCGTGTCGACCACCCATGGCTCATAGCCATTGGGTGACTGCTCTCAGTTCGCACGACGTAACTATGTAACCAAATGGACTAGTGTCATCAACTTGTTGCTTTTGTTTTTTTGCACCTCATTGAATTGCCAATTTGTTTACCCAATTTAATTAACTGCAAAATAGCCAGGTTCGCAATAAAACCTCTCACTTTACAAAAAATATGTAAATTTTCTCTCAAAATTTACCGTCCATTGTATCGGTCACAATGTCGATAAATTCAAATAAATGATATACGAAATCAAAATCGTAACACTATGCAGATACGAATACTCGTATAATATTTGCGATCGTATATCTCTTAATTGGATGCCAATTCATTCTCGGCCAACTTTTGCAAGCGGGCTTTGTAAGCACCCTAGTGCTTCGGCGTGTACCGATGTTCGATGATTTGCATATCCTGCACGCACACTCACACAAATTGGATTGAAATTAATTCAAAGCAATTGCATTAATTTATACAGAATGAGATTATGAAAATCTCTTGTCACCTGGGCTATTGTTGGACTGTCAGAAAGCCGTTTCTGTTTTCTCTCTCACACTCTCTTCGTTGGACTTGCGATAGATTTTGTTATCAAATCGGATACAGATGTGGTGCGGTGATATATAAATCGGATTGCGGCCAACGAATGGCATCAGTAAAGCTCAACAACTTTAACAAGAAACAGCGTAACTTTCCTAAGCGAAAACATGAAGATCTTTCTGGTACGCAGCCGTTTGGATATATCTTTTCAGCCAATTCTATCTTTTTTTGGATTACTAGACTAAGTGGCTTTCACTAATGGATACTGTTTTAACCATGAAATTTCTTTCGTCCACTTTAGAGTGTGTTCTTGGCATCGGTAGCCATGGTGGCGTCACAGGGGTACAACTACCAGCATCTGCAGCAGCAACAATTGGCGCAGCAGAATCAGTACTATCCGCAGCAATCTCAGCCGCTAGTCATGCAGATATCACCATCGGTGCAGTTACCTTCGCAGTCGGTAATTCAACCACCAATCGCAATGCCGACGTTCTTGCCACAGCCGCAGTTGAAGCAACAGCAGCCCTACCGTGGACGTCCATATCCTCGCCCACGGAAGCCCATTGTCACCAAGAGCTTCTTCATTCACGCCGCTCCCGATGAGACCGAGGATGAGGTTCAAGAGGAATTGGCACATTTGCAACAGCAACCACGCAAGCACTACAATGTTCTGTTCATCAAATCACCAGCTCAGACCAACAGGGCTACTGCCTTGAACTTCGTGAAAGCCTTGAATGAGGAGAAGACTGTCGTTTATGTGTTGACCAAGAAGACAACCGCTTCAGACTTGCAGGATGCTGTCCGCGAGGCACCACAAAGGACTACCAAGCCCGAGGTATTCTTCATCAAGTACCGCACCCCAGAGGAGGCCGCCAATGCGCAAAGGCAAATTCAATCGCAATACGACAGTTTGGGAGGAACCTCTACCATCTCCGATGAGGGACTTGCTCCAGTTACATCAGTCATTGGTTCGTTAGATCCACAAATCCAGGAGGAAGAAGCCGCACCCAGTCAAGGCTACGAGGAGGTTGCTGACAATGCGTTGCCGAGCGGCAAGGGCTACCTGCCACCACAGTATTAGATCTATCTTCCGTGTAAAGAAGTGAAAAGTTAAAGCTGCATGCAGGAGACTCCGTTTCGGGGTTCTCCTGCTGTTAGTTCTGTTCCTACTGATTGTTGTTAAGTTTTTTTTTCGTATACATACATACGTTGTTGTTAGTATTAGATGTGAAATATATTTTTCTATTTTGAAACAATTTGTCTATCCATCACTTTGAGACATCAACATCTCAAGGGAACTAGTGATGCATTTCTTTGATTTATTGGAGACACAAAAGAAACGCAGTGCGAATGGAAAACGATACCAGTGACCTCCATCTACCTGCATTTTCCAATCAGTTTTCGAAGTCAATGGGCTTTGTTTACTGCAATGCCATGGAACTATGCATCTAAGTAATCGGATTAGCATTGACATTGTGCTGGGTGAAGCAACTTTAGAGTTTCAAAACGTACTCTCGCATCAATAGAATGTCATATGACCTTGGTGCAATATATTGGCACATATGATGAAGTTGTGGGTATTTTGTAGTTTAATGCATCACTAGCTCACATGGTAAGCATGAGCTTCAAGTGCTTTCAGTCACACATAGAAAGCTGGGACGAATACACACTTTGGAAACAAATCTTAATCCAGTGATGAACTCAATGGAGAACGTCCCTAACGAGTGGAAGATACAACCTCCGCGAAAGCTAAAGTTGATTCGATTCATACATCGCTTTATCCATAATAGGAGGAAATTGCACTCTAGGCAATATTCGTAGTGCTTTTCGCCATCACTCCAAACAAATCGAAAGTGCATACCTCTGTTCTGATCATTAAAAACGCGAAATTACCAGTTCCGACTTGACTGCTCGACTGCTGGTACACCATTTGTTATTCTTCAGCTTCTTGATAGCTGAGCCGACCTCTTCAAGACGGGGAGGGGGAATAGATTCTTTATGGACTGTATGCAGGTTCTCTTCTTAGACTATTACTCTTTCTACCTAATGCTCATTAAGTAGCTGCTGGAAATGCTGCTTAAACACATCTACTATTCCTTGTGCTTCCATCACTAGGCTGCCTTCACTGTTTCGAAGAGCCCGAGTTCCGACCCTGAAGTGAGCTGGAAAAACAATTCCTATATTTAAATCCCCAAGGTCAGCTTGAATTGAACATGTCAAGACCATCGTGGTCTTGGATTCCAGACTAAATTGGAGAAAAACATTGACAATCCCATCAAGACAGCTCGTGTAGCCTTCTTAACATGCAGGAGGGCTCTAAGCAACCCAAGGCGCTTCAAACAAGCTATGGTACACTGGCGTTACGAAAAGATTTTGAAGGGAGATTTGATCCTAAATGGAACAGCGGAGAACCTCGCACATCGCCTTACAACCATCATCACCACAGAGCCGGATGCATCAATGCCTAAGAGAACAAACAGGAGGAAGTCACTATGTGACTGGTGAACCAAGGAAATGAGGACACTGTGGCCACGATGCCTACATGCCCGCGGTCAAGAATGAGATCAGATTTCCAATAACGCCTGGACACTTTTAAACTGGAAAAACGCAACTTAAATAGAACAATCGAGGCTAGCAAAACCGCATGTTTCAAACGTTTCTGTGAAGAAGCCGACACAAACCCCTGAATGGTTATATGATCCCCTCAACAACATGTCCAATAATGCTAAGAGCCCTAGTAGCCCTTTTACACCATAAAAGAGGTCAGTCCAGCTAATGTTCCACTGACTACTTTGAAGAACCTGCAACAAGATAGGCGACACCAAGATGCCCGGACCCAACGACATCTCGAATATGGCAGTAAAGGCAGCTGTAAAAAAAACCGACCTGACCTCTCTATAATGACGATGTAGAGATGCCTTGAAGAAGGAACCTTTGCTGAAAAATGGAAAATGCAGCATTGCAGGTGCTTCTACCAAGCGAAAAAAGGCTCTAAGAGAACCATCGTTCTATCGCTCAATATGGACACTATTAGAAAGATCCTTGAGACGATAATCTACAATAGATTACTCGCAGTAGCAGACGAGAAATAATCTCTCTCAGACCACCAATTTGACTTTAGAAAAATCCGATCTACTGTTGATGCCATAAGAGCGGTGGCTGATATCGCAAAAGGTGTCACCGAAGGAAATATATAGCTCTAAGGCTCAAAGAAGTACTGTGCAGCTGTAACGTAACGCGTTACTGTACTGTTGCATACAGTGACAAACTATTTTAACAACAGTCACTTGAGATACAATATAGATGAAGGGGTAAGATACAATACTGTCACTGCAGGAGTTCCACAGGGATCGATTCTAGGACAGTTATTGTGGAATAATATCACATTATCGAGAGTTCCACAGGGAGTGGATGGAGTCCTACGATTAGTGTTACTTGGGAGAGTAACGATAATTGGATTCGCCGATGACATTGCCATCGTGACAGTATCTTAACAGATTCGTGCAGTTGAATCAGCTACAAAGGAAGCAACTGCCCGGAAAAAGATTTTCTAACAGCCGCTGGACTAGAACTAAGCGAACATAAAACAGAAGCTATCCTAAAAAAAATAAAAAAATACAAATATTTGGCGGATCTCTTGGTCCCTTTTCGTCTCTCTTCCACGATCCATGTTAGCCCGAGAGTCTCTCGGGATTTCTCCACAGTTCCTTTCTGGCTTTGATTTCTCGTATCAACGCTAGTATCTGTTTAACAGAAATATGATTTATCCTTTGGGTTTCTATCCAGTGGCTCCCCAGGACTTCCCTTCTTTTGCTAGCCAGTGTCGGATATTGACACAATATATGGGCTGCCGTCCCGATGTTCTCCACGCATAGGTCACAGGTGTCATCCTCCAGAAGACCCATTTTCTTTAGGTGATACCCTAAACTTCCACGACCTGTAGATAACGCTACAACATAACAGTGTTCTTCGCCCTAATCTTAGAACTTCTCTGTGAGTGGTGCCATACTAATAGCTATTTACGCCTGCTTGCAACCTTCCACGGTTGACCACCTTCTCTGGTGTTCCGTCGCGTTCTACCATCCCTCTGCCAATTGCAGAAAATGGTTCAGGACCAGAGAACTCCAAGGTTTTCGTTTGCTTTGGTAGAGAGTCCGCCTTTTCTTTGCTCTCAGTCCCTACGTGCCTCTCACCCAGAGCAGCGTCATCCCGTTCCGAGATGAGCACTTATTGAGTTTTTGAACACATTCCAATGCCAGTGATGTATTGATATCTGTTTGGTCCATGCGTCTAATCACTGATTGATTGTTCAGTGCTATCGCAAAGTTTCTACCCTCAACCTGATCCTCTTTCAAGTGATCCAACGCATGCATCAGAGCAATCATTTCGGCTTGATAGACTGAGGTATATTTCCACAGACTAATATGATAGGCTAGTTCCAGTTCTTCTGAGAATATACCTGTCCCCGCTCTGCCATCCATCATGGACCCATCCGTAAACATGATTATATCATCAATCTTCTTTTCCGGAAGTGTACCATCTCCAATAAGAGTTTTGCGATACCTTTCGGTAACACGCATTCTCTTTATTCAATCCATGGGCATATGTAATTCCCTAATCTCGTTTTTCACGAGATCCAGGATTTTTCCTATGTACTGCGCCAGTGCCAGTTCGCATCCCGGTGCAGACGAAGTGCCGTCGATGCCGCCGCTTTCTTAATAAATAAGGTCAGCGGCAGAATACCTAGGATCACTTCCATTGCGCATGTTGGTGTTGTTCGTAAATCTCTAAACATGCCAGGCGGTGGACACTGTCTGACAGCTTCTTTACAGTTTTCTGTGAGGCTTTTTGCTACCATACCATATACTGTCGCATAGGTGATAATCGGTCTAACTACATATATCATCGTATACATCCAATATGCTGACCTCGGCGAGATTCCGCAGCTTTGACTACGTACCCATTTGCACTGATGAAGTATCCTTTTCGCCTTTCTGATCTTCTCTTCCACATAGAAGTTCCAAGTTAATCCAGCATGTAGGGATACACCCATATACTTAATCAACCTGGTCACATGTAGCTCCGATCCGAAAAGTGTCAAGGGCTGTAATTTCACATCTCTCCTCTTCCTTGTGAAAATGATTACATCTGTCTTTTCCGCATCACCTTGTTCCTGACATCACCGCTCCACCACTCTGAAAGCATTTTTCATGGTATCTGCTGTGATGTTCTTGAATTTACATCTTGCCATTATTGCTATATCATCGGCATATCCCACAGTGTGGAAGCCAGTCTCTTCAGGAGAGAGTCCACAGTTATATTCCACAGAGTAGGTGATTAAACTCCTTGAAATTCCCGTCTGAATATTTATCGCCCTATTTTTCAGCATATTGTGCACCCATCTCACCACCAATGGGTTAACGCTTCGTTCTACTAAGGCTACTTTCAGACTTTCGAAGCATATCTTATCGAAGGCACCTTCAATGTCCATTATCCTCTGGTATATATCTCCTCTTCCGCAGCACGAACCAGGCGCTGTTTCCGTAGACCTGACAGCTCTGTATGCATGTTGTCTACTACTCAAAGGACACGCTTACACCGCCGTGCTCTCCATATGGTCCACCACAATTCTTTCCATTGTTTCAACAGAAATTATGTTAGGCTGACCGGTCTGAAGGATTTCGCCTCGGTGTAGTCCTTTTTTCCCGGTTTTAGAAGAAAGACCACATTTGTTTCTCTCCATGTTACCGGTATGTAGCCTATCGCTAGGCATGTAACATATATAGCTCTAAGCCTTGGTCTGCACCCCATTGCATTAAAGCTGGGAAAATACCATCCGGTCCTGCGGTCTTGTAAGGGGAATGCGTTTCTATCGCGCCACTGACCGCTTCAGGCGTTACTATCCGCTCTGCTTTTGCTCTATCCATCTATCCAGGCTTCCCAGAAAGTGTATTTCTATAAGGTCCTCATATATGTATATGTATAACTCACAGACTCTCTCCTCTCTCAGGAGATACATTGTCCTATCTGGGTGGCTCTGACAGAATAATTAGGACTACTAACAGCTGAATCCTTATGTAGTCGGAAGATTAAATGACGAATTATACTGGTAATTCAGCTAGGCCAACGTATGGGCCCATTGTGTTTCCTTCTAGAGAATCTGTCTGATAGGAAACAGTGGGGAATGTAACTGAAGGGTGATAGAGAATCGGTTGGTCTCTCTTTAATAAAAGACACAAAAAGAAAGGAATTCCCAATCTACTCTCTTAGGAGTAATCACGGTAATGCGGTACCACATGAAGAAACTACGATTGAGCAATGAAGATCTTTGTAGGGTATACGGTGATGAGGATGTCCAAGAAGATACTACCCACTTCCTGAGTCATTGCCAAGCCTCTGCCACCTAAGAAAGAAATTCCTGGAAGGATACTTCTTCCAAGACATCGAAGAACTTTCCGACAAATCGGTGAATGACATCTGCAGCTATATTAAGTCGACAAGATGGTTTGTATACCAGACGTAGTAAGTAGCATACATTCCAATTATTCTGAGTGATGAGGCTGATTTCGATATGTCTGGCTAGGTAAACTAACAAAACTGTCGCATCTGGGACTCCGAAAACCCAAGAGAAATAGTGGAACAACCTCTCCATCCACATTTTTGGGGTGGCGCGGCGGTGCGATTGGGTCATATCTGTATGACAATGATGCTGGTGCGACCATTTCAGTGAATGGATTGCGTTACTGAACGATGTTGATTGACGTTTTTTGCCTGAAAGTGATGATGCTGTGGATCGGGACGGCAACAGATGGCACACATGTAATACGTAAGTAGTTGAGGCTTCGTCCGTCGCCTCACCCGTTGCAGTACTCTTGTACTAGATACTTTGTAACTTATCGTTTCTGTAAATAAGGCCCCATCCACAGTCAAGATTTTCCAATTAAAGGTTTTGTATCAAACATTAGTAAAACTAGCCTTAACTGATATTGAATTATGATATGAATAATTTTGTCCCTAATGTAAGAAGATTTAGTTCGAGTTGTAAATAGGTACGAATAGTTTCGTACCACCTACCTTCTGTGTATCTACATATTGAATGCTTGTAGTATCTTCGCATACAGTTCTTTTAAAATGCAAAACCTCACAAAGCATATAAATTACATAACCAAGCTCATCAATCTATTCTTTCTCTCACTTCTTTCTGCGGCCGTAGTAGAACCTACAATCTACCTCGATTCGGGTCACCCAAAACAAATACCCACCCAAATACATACCCAATGGGGTCTCAAATTTCATCTTAAGAACCTGCATGGCACACACGCAAACCGAATGTCGTTATCCGTCCAACTAGCAGGACACCTCGTTGTGTCGAATGAATAAATTGCCAATGCGACGTGCTCACACTGCCAATTAGCCACAAGCCAAAGTATAAAACAACGCAACGCGGAAGAAGGTGCTTAGTATCACGCAACACTTGTTAAAATGCAGCCGGTAGTCCGCTTGTGCGTAACTTTCGCAGTTCTTTCTGCGGCCTTGGCTGTGAAGCCTGAAATTCTCTATCCACCACAATTTACAACAGAACGCATTGTTGGAGGCTCTGAAGCGCCACCCGGGATGGCGCCATACCAAATTTCTCTACAAACGCTATCGGAGCGGCATTTCTGTGGCGGAGCCATCATCGATGAGAGATGGGTGATCACCGCATCTCACTGCGTCATTTCGCAGTCACCTGAGAAGATGAAGGTCCTCACGGGGACACAGGATCTCCAAAACAACCTTACTGCCAAGTACTACTATCCGGATAAGATAGTGATGCACTGCAACTACAACAACCCGGCGTATGCAAACGACATCGCACTGATACGACTGAATGATTCTATTGCGTTCAACAATGTCACCTCGAAGGTGGACTATGATTATGTGCCGCTCAAGGAGGACGATGACCTGATGCTGACTGGATGGGGTACTCTGTCGCTGGGCGGTATGGTACCGACTAAGTTGCAAATGTTGATGGTAAAGTATGTGCCATACGAGATGTGCAAGGAGAAGCATGACAACAGTGCGTGGGTGGATATTGGACATGTTTGCACATTTAACGATAAAGGCAAGGGCGCCTGCCATGGTGACTCTGGGGGACCTTTGGTACACAACGGTAAGCTGGTTGCTTTGGTGAATTGGGGAAGACCATGCGCGCAGGGATATCCTGATGCGCATGCTAAGATATCATACTATCATGACTTCATCAGAACGAGTATTAATGGATGTGATAACGCGAGCGAGGAGAATCAGAGGGGTTCATGTTGAGCGGGTGGCTGGTGATATACATACATATTTCCTATTGGAAAGGAGGGACGTACATCCATTTTAGAAAAAAAAAACTTTTAAAATGTGGAATAAAATTTAAAATTCAAACTTGGAGATACTTTTATTTTATGAGAATCCACTTGGCTTGTTTAGTAAGCTCTTCCTAATGTCTGGTTCTTTTAACGTCCTTTGTCTTCCTTGGTACTTTTCATAACTTTTACAGTTTTAGCTGTAGCATGAGTTCGGCATCTAGTCGTGGTATATATGGTGCAAGGTGGTTTACTCTTAGTGAATCCTTAACATAGCTCTAGTTCGTAAAATACAGTAACTCTCTGAAATTGATCGCAAATGCTAACCCCTTTGACGTTTGTTTGGTCTCAGGTCACTTTGGGATTACAAAGATTGATGCGCTATTATGCTGTAGGCCGCCTGGATTTGTGCCGTGAAAATGCCGTCCGACCCGGGGATTTAAAAGGTTCGAAACTGGTCAGTGCCCGTTTCAGTTTATCGTCACTGATGAGTTAAGGAGATAGCAAGACCAAACAAATTTTAGCGCTTAACAGACTCAACTTATCGCTCTTCACGGGATTAATACCGGCCACGAACTTCTGGCAGCCTACTGAAGAAGAATGCGACTAGACACTGATGACCTCTGCTCAGGCTGTGGCAACACGGACGATTGCCCAATCCAATACCACTTCGAAGATCTGGGTGACCTGTCAAGAACGCCACAATTAACCATCCTGAAATTTATAACAATATCGGATTAGTTCAGGGAGACCACTTAACTAAAGCGTACATACTAACTGTAGTCCTCGTTTTAGGCTGTTGGTGATCCGAGTCCTGGTTGCATTCCTTATAACTACCTACCTAACTTATCATTTCGGTAAATAAGGCCCCGGGGTAAGTTCGTACATCCAATTGCAGCTGATCTATATATCTATGAGTGTAAACGTGATTATTGGTTTGGAACTAAATTCTCAAAAATAATGGGATCTTTATTTTTAGATAAAGTTGTTTCCCAAAAGTATGCAAACTATATAGTTGCCTTACTAAGAACATATTTTTAGGGTGGGTACTAATATCGTAAATAACGTACAAATGTTGAACTATGTATGTATACATATGTATATTGTATTATTCAGTTGTCAATTCCCAACTGACCTAACATAATGGTGCGGCTGCGGCGGTAATAGCGGTTCTAGTACGGCCTGTCAGATTGTGCGACGAAAAATGTGCTCACAATGGGTTCGTTCTAAAATTCGAGGACTAATATGTAAGATGACAGTTCCTTATGTCACAAATGACATTATTGAAATTACACATTTCATTTTCACTTTGAATTTTTTATGGCAATTTTATATAAAGACGAGTAGCTATTATGTATTTTAATTCTAAAGTAAACGTGAAGTGAGAATGGGCGATGCAGAAGATGATACATGTGTAGGCTGACCAGACGTCCTCTCTTAAGAGGACATGTCCTCTTTTTGTCTAAAAAAAAAAATGTCCGGTATCTTTTTGGAAAAACATGCAATTTGTCCTCTTTTTGGGTTTCCTTAGTTAACCATATTTTTCGACATCACAAAACTACAACAAAACCTTTTTTTTAACACGAATTCAGAAATGTTCTGCATCTTTCTGGTTAAAATATATTTGTACCTAAACTCATTTTTATTTTGTATTTAAAGTTAGAATTGACTTAAATTATTTTTATTTATTTTACTTGAAATTGTTAAAATTGATGTTTTTTTTTTGATATATTTGTTTGTTTTTTGTTCTTCAATTTTTTATTTGAGATTTTTGAAGGTGTCCTCTTTTTCGTGGGCATGGATCTGGTCACCCTATACATGTGTGATTTCACAAAAAACTATGCAGTCGTATTTTGTTTATAGGAAATAGGAACCCGAACTACTACGAGAAAGTTATTCCTGTGTACTCGTTCGAAGAATTTCTCGTTCACTTCAGAATGAGTCGGGCTTGTTTTTCGGTCAGTTTTGCTTGTACATTTCCTCGGCTAGATTTTACTTTGACAAAACATTCGCAAATATTTTACTTCACCAGAACGTTCTCAAATATGTTTTTTTTTTTTAATTTTAATCTGTTAAATTAACAGATTTTAATTAATTAATTTTAATCTGATTAACTGCAGTGATCAGAAAACTGAAACAACATTTTGGCGCTCGTCTTTGTTAGAGGCGTAACCCGTCCCAAAGTGTCAAAAAAAGCTATATGAAATGGTACCAAAATCTTCGAAATGCCAAAACAGAATTAAGTAATTCTAGTGTTGTTATGTTCTTAGATACGTGTTCTAATCAATACTAAAAAATCGGTCCAAAATACCAGGAGATATGAGGTAAAAAACACAGGTGTGTTTTTTTATTACCTCATGTCTCCTTTGGGGCGCACAGTGAACCGTTTCATACATGCTAGAAGTAAAAAATTCCGATTTGTTGGTGGATGCGTAGTTTGAACCGAGACAAGAAAAAAATCGTATGGTAGGTTAGGTCTGTCCCTCCTCTCCTCCCTAGAAGGAACAATTTAAGAAGAAATATGGTATGAAATGACAAAGTAAGAGTTTTTACCTTTTAATTTTGGTACACGTATATGTAGCAGTTTTGAAGATATAGAACTTCAAATTAAAAGAAAAGAATTAATTATAGGATCAGATGTTATCAAAAGCATATTCAATAAATCCCTGTTTGTGTTAACATGCGCACATGCAAACGTCTACAATCCTTATTGCGTGCTTCTTGGGTCTCTTCAGATAGTTGTCCTATGGGCACTACACACTGTTTTATTACATCAATATCATGAATGCTAACAGGCATGTCATACCAACTATACAACTCTTAATAGAGTGATTTGGTTTCCAATAAATATGTTTCAAAAGGTTAAATATCTACATATGTTATAGCCTGATGATGTACAACTTAAAATAACATAGAACCGTTTTACAAGACGCTCATCTAAGCCAGTTACGTCCGCACTTTTCTCGAAATTTTTGAAAAAAAAAACGACTAGCAGTATTGCCATCATTAGTACTGCCAAAACCTGGTTTGGGTTTATCCGCAATTAAACCCATTACAGATTTAAAACGTGCTTGAATTTGTTTATACCCTATCCTAAGGGTATATTAAGTTTGACACATAGTTTGTAACATAGAGAAATAATCGAGATAGACCCTATAAAGTATATATATTCGTGATCAGCATCAATAGCGAAATCGATTGAGCGATGACCGTCCGTCCGTCCGTCCGTATGTCACCGCTTTTTGGGCCTTAAATTTTGAGCTAGGACGCTGAAATTTCATATCTGGGCTTCCAAGAAAAAGATACAGTACAAGTGTAAAATTTTTTTACATCCGCCCACTGCCACGCCTACTTTTTTATAACTAAATTATATGAAACCGAAAAATTTTGTTAAGACCAAATATTTAGGCATTCAGATTCCCTACAATCCACCCATACAAAAGTTTTGGCCACGCCCACTTTTTGGGGGCGTTATCATCAAAAAACCTATTTTGATAAAATTTTACATGTAACATCCTCAAACGTTCGACATTATAGCTATATTTGAGTACAATATGCAATTTGGCCATGCCCACTTTATAGAGAGGAGGATAGGTTATCATACGATCCGTTCCAGACGGATTGTAGCTTTTCTGTATGTTTTAATTCCTTCCCTGCTTGAGGAGATTATGAAACTTCTTTTATGACATCTGCTGCTACACGATTGCCACTTGTACATGTAACCATCTGGGCATCTAGAGCTCGATACACAGAAATTTCACGAGTAAGTAAGTATATTGATTGCATATCTGATGTTAATTAAAATTTCCATTCTTTTCTATAAATTTTTAAGGAAAAATCTGGAGGATATATGGAATTATTGGTGGTTATTGCATCCAAATTAAGCAGCCAACTAGGAACCCTATTGAATACTACAATAGAAAACACACACGCACATATACAATTGTTCCTATTTTATAATATGACAAATACATATAATCTTTTGTTAGCTACATATGTGCGCTCAAAGAAAAGTCGGTAACGATCTCACCGAGACCTTTGATATCAAAAAAGGATTTAGACAAGGTGACGTGTTGTCATGTGACTTCTTTAACATCATACTTGAAAGAATTGTGCGAAACTCACAAGCCAACACCGGAGGCACAGTCTTTCAAAAGTCTATGCAACTACAAGCTTACGCCGACGTTATCGACATTATTGGTAGAACTCAGTGGGCTGTCACAAGTGCGTTTGCAAGTATTGAAACGGAAGCGGTAAACGAGGGTAAAACCAAGTTCATATGTGCTGTCAACAAGAAGGGACACATAACATCGACGAATTCGATAAAACGTCACAATAGACAGCTATGATTTTGAGGTAGTAATGAACTCTGTCTACTTTGGCTCTGCTATCAATTCTGACAGTAACACCTCGGCAGAAATAAAACGAAGAATAACTCTTGCCAATCGCTGTTTCTTTGGGCTGAGAAGGCAATTGAGTAGTAAGGCCCTATCCCTAACAACTAAGGAGACTCTGATATAAGACCTTGATCATCCCAGTTAAGATGGCTGTGACATGTAAAGTAAATGGACATCAGTGCTCCGGCCCGTCTTCGAATCAAACCCAGAGGGACAACGCAGTAGGAGAAGACCTCGCCTTAGGTGGCGCACATAAGTTATAGGGAACCTCAAACGAGTTGGAGTGCGCAACTGAAGACAGTTCGCTAAGGACCGGGCTAACTGGAGAGGCTTGTTGGTTGAGGCCCAGGTTTACCGCGAACTGTAGCGCCACCTGATTAAATAATTAAGTAAGTTTGCAATTGAAAGTGACCGAATCCAGGGATTTAATCGTGGCTTGACTATCAGTAAAAATTTTGATATCCCTGATTGCGAAACCGGAAGGAGTTCTTGCAGTTCAGATCTTGCGAAAAAACATCTCCACATCTCCATCTATAGAGGCAAACGGATCCACTGCGAGAGTCTATATCACCCTCCCAGTCAGTCCTGGAGGGTATATAGGTTTGAAATTTGTTGTTGAAAATGAGCTGGGGGAGTACATAGTCAGTGTAATCCACAAAAGAATTGCTTTCATACAAATAGCTGCCACTTGCTTGCAATAGATATTGAACGGAAGCATGTGGAACAGTATGTCCATAGTCGCAGTTGGAGTGGTTCTCAATGTTCCACTAATGCAGACACATCCTGTTCTTTGCACACGAATAAGGTAGTTGTAGTGGACGACGACCAAACGATCACGCCATATGTAAGTATGGGCCTGGCAATGAATACATAGATCCAATATGTAATTTTAGCCTAAAGTCCCCACTTAATTAATTAATTAATTTCCAAGAGCTTTCTTACAGTAGTACAGAGCCGTGATGGCTGTCTTAACTCGCTCCAGGATGTTGGGTTTCCAGCTTAGTTTACTCTCTAGGGTGAGGCCTAAGTACTTGGCCGTCTTTGTGACCACCATGGGGGTGCTGTTTAGTTTCGGTGGAACAAAGTTGGGAATTTTATGCTTCCTTGTGACGAGGACCTGTTCTGTTTTTTGAGGACTGACACCCAGACCACAGTTTTTTTAATCCATTTGGAGAGCTAAGAGAGGGCGTTCTGATCCCTAAGCGTATTGAGGTGTTTCCCTGAGTCAGCAATAGAAACGTCATCTGCACCTTACACCCTTCTTCTTCCAAGATTAGAACCAGTACAGTCACCACTAGGTTCTAAAACAGAGAGGACATCACACCTCCTTATGGTGTACCCCTACTGAGGAACCTCCGAACTGAGGCCTCGCTCATCTTTAAGTTGATGAACCTGTTATTAAGCAACTGGTTCATCAGTGCACCGGGGTAGGACATAAGTATGTAAGTCCATAATTAGACAATTCATAAATAAAACACAACTCTGTAAAAAGAAAACGTTTTTTATTTTCCAACAGTCCGCTAATTCTAATCGAATTGATGATAACACCCCGCTATGGTCGTCCTTATCCAATCATTGAAAAAGAAAATACTAGCATGCACGTCTGGATAGCCCTTAGCACAAGGTTCTCCCCAATTCACAAGTCCTACCAACTTTCCATCACTCACTAGCGGTGCACCCGAATCGCCATGACAAACACCAACACTCTCACTCGACAGCGAACAAATGTGACCAACGTCCACTCCTTTGTCGCCATTGTACCTCTCCTTACAATTGTCATACGGCACATAGTTTACTTCAGCCTTTCGCAGATATTGCGAACTATAACCATTTATCTCGGTTTTTCCCCAACCAGTAAGCTGTATTTTACTGCCCGTAGGAAGCAGCTCAGTTGCCAGTTCGATCGGTTGCGTCTGTTCGTCCCACTCGATAGGCGAATCCAAACGCAGCAACGCAATGTCATTGTGATTCAACGGATTGTCAAAGTTGCAATGTATGATGATCTTGTTGATGTAGTAATACGCCTCCGGTCGATAGAGATCATTCGAGCCCGAGGATACTAGTATCCTCGCTGGATCCCATCCAACTACACAATGCCCAGCGGTTACAATCCAATTCTCATCGATAATAGCTCCCGAACAGAAATGACTACCAATGGTTGTCTGTATCGACACATGATACGGAGCGAATCCATTTTCGGCAATTACACCTCCAATGATGTAGTTTTCAATGCCGAAGGACGATTGATTTGAGTAGCGCCCGACACCCTGGCTTCTAACTCGGATGCCCAGAGTAGCGTGGAACGCGATCGAAAGAACTGTGATAATTAGTAGCAACTTCATAGCTTTTCACCCAAAAATACGCTGCGTTTTCTTTTATAAGCGGACTCTGGGACTTTCCGTCGATAAGATTTGCGATAAGCAATTGTTGCGAAATAAATTTTTATCGATTTACGGTCATCGATAGCTTGGCGGATAAATGAACTCCATAAATACTTATATAGTGTCTTTATTTTGGTTTTAAGGAAGAAGAAGCAGTCTTATTGGAGTGGTTATGACTGCAATCAGTTGAAATGACGCCTTGAGGTTTTTTTTTGAAGCTTATGGGACCAATAAAGGGTTTATGTTGGATATTTCCCAGACTTGTGTTAGGAAAATAAAAGGCAATTATATACTTAGTTGCCTGGGTGCATTGGAAAGAGGCAGAACTCGCGGATATCCAATTTTCAAGTAAGTAAGGAGAAGTCGTCAGCCTTTAAAGCCAATCTAGGACTTAAATTAATATTTTGTACTTATTCAAAAATTGTATCATTTATCCTCTATTGAACTTCATTTTATCAAAAAAGAGTAAAGTAAATGTGATACAAGTTCAGGAGTCTGTAGCTATAAAGGAGTGATATTTGAAAGGATTCTAAGTTCGATTTCTTGGAGTTCCAGCACAGATAGTTTCCATGTCCGCTTAAGTGCTCAAAGTTTCAAAGTTTTTAAACCCTCTAGTGAAAAATATTTGGCAACTTAATAAGTTACATTGACCTCAATAGCATTTCGGATGTATGTATGTATCTTTCGATTCATCTTACTTTTTTACACCATAACTGTTCAGACGACCGATGGGTTTGATTCAAAGACCGCCGCAGCACTAGTGTCCATTCGCTCTATATGTCCTAGCCATCTTATACGACTGAGGCGCAGTTTTTTTTGATTAGGTCGATGTCGCTGAACACTTGGTATAGTTCGTCGTTGAATCTCCTCCTTCAAAACCCGTCAACGCAAACGGAACTGAATATTTTACGAAGGATTTTTCTCTCGAAACGATCAAGGATATCTTCATCCGCTCGATAAAGTCCATGCTTCAGCGCCATAAAGGAGGACTGGGATGATCAAGGTCTTATATAGAGTCTCCTTAGTTGTTCGGGATAGGGCCTTACTACTCAATTGCCTTCTCTGCCCAAAGCAACAGCGATTGGCAAGAGTTATTCTTCGTTTTATTTCTGCCGAGGTTTCAGAATTGATAGCAGAACCGAGGTAGACAAAGTCCCGTAGTACCTCAGTTACAGCTGTCGATTGTGACGTTCTGTCCAGTTCGTCGTTGTTGAGTGTCCCTTCATGTTGACAGCATATATGAACTTGGTTTTACCCTCGTTTACCGCTTCCGTTTCAATACTTGCAGACGCACCAGTGTTAGTCCACTGAGTTCTACTAATTATGTCAATGTTGTCGGCATAAGCTAGTAGTTGCACAGACTTTTGAAAGATTGTGCCTCCGGTGTTGACTTGTGAGTTTAGCACAATCTTTCAAGTATGATGTTAAAGAAGTCACATAACAGCGCATCACCTTGTCTAAATCCTTTTTTGATATCAAATTTCTCGGTGAGATCGTTATCGACTTCGATAGAGCAGCGAGAATTTCCCATCATCATTCTGCACAATCTAAGGTGTTTGGCAGGGATGCCAAAAGCAGACATGGCTCTATATAGGTTAGGTTAGGTTAGGTAAATGGGTGCCTTGTGACAGTGTCACTGCTCGCTTAGACCACAGCTCGGTTCCATTGTACTCAATCATTTAACCCTGGAAACCTATAAAGTCCGCTATTGGAACCACCCAGATAATGATATGAATCTTAGGAGGTTCGTCAGCTCTACGTTTCTCAAGTCCTCCAAATCCGAGAAGAAGTAACTGCCAAGAGTCCTCATTCTTCTGACGGATAGGGCAGGACAGTCGCACACCAGGTGACGAACTGACTCAATTTCTTATTCGTCCCTACAGCTTCTTCAGAAGTCATTATATAGTACACCGAGTCGCTTCGCGTGGACGCCAATGGCACAATGACCAGTAATTATCCCTGAAAAGACGCGTGCTTTGTAACAACTCAGTTTCACCAGAGAAGTTGATCTCTTCTTGCTGATGCCCGGCCATAAGGCCCTGGCTGTTGCGCATGTTTCCAGATGAACCCAGCGACTATTTGCTCGACCGATGGCTTCATCCTCAATTTTTTTCCATAAGGAACTGATTGGGGTTACTACAAAAGGGAGGGCCCCCGATAAGTACAGCGCCGATCCTTTTCACCAAGTTCCTTAGCCCTTTCGTTACCTACGATATCCATATGCCCTGGCACCCAACAGAGGGTCACCGCATATCTCATTCAAGAGCGATTTGCAGATCTTCACAAGTCTTAATCTAATTATAGCGAAGTCCAGAGCCTTAACGGCTGCCTGGCTGTCTATATACACAGTAATCGTTCTGCTAACGATATTGCTCTCACTTATAATCTTAGCAGCCTGTATGATGGCTGTGACTTCGGCCTGAAAGATCCATCGTTTATTCTAAAGGAGTTGTTTATTCCTAGGGCTTCACAATAAACTCCGGCTCCTGTGCCAACGTCCATCTTAGAACCGTCGGTATAGAACGCCAGCTCCTTCTTCTTCATGGTTCTTCGGCACTTCCAGTAAGAATGTACTCTAATGTACTGTCAGGAATTCTTATGGCGAATCTCCTTTCAAATGCTAGCGTGGGGGTCATGTGATCAGTTTCTGACAAACAGCTAGTAGTTCCCCATCGGGACAAAATTGAGGCATGACCGTACAGGCTCGATGACCACATTCGGCCTTCCCTCAGTCTTACAGCGGTTTAAGCTGCCAGACTGCCACAGTATATGTCAAGCGGAATGAAACTACGCATGGTTTCCATTGCCGCTGTTGGTGTTGTCTTCATTGATCCCATGACTCCAATGCACGCTGCCCTCTGGATTTTGGTGAGGTTAGAAAGCTGGTATTTCTCCAGTACCGTTCACCATACCAGTGAACCATATGTAAGAATGGGTCATACGTCCGCCGTGTACATATATCCAGTACACCACAGCTGGCTTAAAACCCCACGTGTTACTGAATGCCTTTTTGCAGGAATAGAAAGCTAAGCTTGCTTTTTTTGACGCGTTCAGCAGTGTTATCCTTTCAATTTAGTTTGGAATTTAGAATTACACCCAGGTATCGGGCTGAACCTGAGATACTTAGTTTAGTACCACTGATACTTGGCGGTCTGAAGGCAGGAATTGATCTCTTCCTAGTGAAGAGAACTACCTCCGTCTTTGAAGGGTTCACTCCCAGCCCTTTGGTGCTAACCCGATTCTGCACTAGTTTTAGTGGGAGATTGAGTCTTTCGCTTAGGACTGAAGGGAATTTCCCCAAGACCAGGATAACCACGTCGTCGGCATAGGCCGTCACGTTGAAGCCGTTTTCCTTCAATATTACTAAGATCTCATCCACCACAAGTAGGCATATTAGAGGGGATAAGACTCCTCCTTGTGGGGTTCCTCTGCATGGCTCTATATATGCACATAGTTCGTCTCTGTAATATGCTGTCATATGCGACCTTGAAATCGATAAAAAGATAGTGGATATCGATTTGGACTTCTTGAGTTTTCTCCAGGATCTGCCAAAATGTGAAGATTTGATCGATTGTGGGCGTTCCTGGTCTGATGAAGGGTTTCAGACATTCACATAATATGGCAGATAGGACGAGATATTGAAAAGACTGATATCTCTGTAATTGGCGCAATTGAGGGGGACTTCTTTCTTGTGGATCGGGCAAACGATACTTAGATTCCAATCGTAAAATTTTAGAAATGAGTCGGTGTATGCTCTCTACCAGGCCATTTCAAGCTGCTTTGAACAGCTCGACTTGTAAGCCGTCTGGTCCAGCAGCCTTTTTCGATTCAAGCTTGGATATTGGTACCCTCACTTCATTTTGGTCAGGTGGACGGAAGTTTTGGCTATCATCGTCTGGGTTGAATGGTTCATTCTGTCAGATAGCGGGATGTTGGTCTTCGTCGCCGTTCGTTATACAGTCTGCAAAAGAAGTTTTTCCATATTCTCAGCACCGACTGTGACTCTACTACGAGGTTTCCTTCTTCATCTCTACAGGCTTTTGTATGTGTCTTGTTGGCTTGACACGTTCTTTCTACCTGTTGGTAAAACTTCCAGTCTCTCAGTATCTTCAATCGTGCGCTTCTTGTGCTCTTTTTCTTCTTTCGGAGAAGCCGATATTCTTCTTGTCTCTTCTGCTCGTAGAGATCACGAGCAGCCCTCGTCCATCTTTGGGCGCCTCTTTGCTTGTCTCTTATTTAGTTGCATTTACTTGCCAGCATTCTTCGTCAAACCGGGGGTTTCTTAGTGGTGGTCTGAAGAAACCCATCAGTTGCTGTTTTTCTGATGGCATGTTAGCAAACGTTGCGTCGTACCGAGATTCCGCATTCCGCATACACGTTCGGCAAAGGTTTGGCGGTCTCTGGCGATTGGAGCTTTTCGACGTCAAATCTTCTCACAGTAGTTCTTCTTAGTTGTGGCAATTGGGATATCCGGATTCGCATCTTGGCTGAAATAAGGTAGTGATCCGAGTTGATGTTGGCTGCTCAGAAAGCTGGTAGCATGCCCTGCGTCGATCGCAATGTGATCAATTTGGTTGACCGTCTGATGATCAGTCAGGAGACCGCCCGCCATGTCCCCTTGTGAATATTGAGATGAGGTAACTTGGATGGCGGTGATGGTCTACATTGTAGCAGTCTAGGGCCTCTGCTAATTGGGCGGCTACACTCTGCCTATTAAGGGTCCGAATACTTCTCGTGAAGGGCCGAAAGTCGTTGTCTTTGTTTCGTCTGCTGGATTCGTCCCCCCAACCTGGAGGGTCAAAAATGCAAAAATACAAATTTTTGGCTCGACAACCAGTCGTGTTATGAGTGTTATATTCTTTACATGAATGGAAGGGACCTACTGTTTAATGCCATATCCGAATGGCAATTTTTGTTTAGATAAGTTTTTAAAGACAGCTTTATTCTCGGATGTTTGTTTGAAGCTCGTGAGAGGTGGGACCGTGAAAGAAATTTTAGGTGTTGTCTTGGGATTGAACCTGTAACCTCTCGCTGCCTAGTCCAAAGCACTAACCACTTGAGCACGACGACTTGGAGGACAAGTTCCATTTTTATATCCCTATTGACTCAGTATTGCTGATTCCTATAGACCTGGGATTCAAATACATATATCTTATAGAGATAGCACTAATAGTTTGACCTGACTTGAACTCATGGACCATAAGATCGATGGCTAGGATCTTATTTCCGAACTATAGACGTTTATACTATATGTAGGTACATCACTTTGAGCAGAAAAAAATCACGAAACCGGAGCTCTAAGCATATGTACGTTTGACATTTGTCAATGTTATCAGCGCTCTAGGTCCCGCCACATACGGCATCATAAAGATTTACACTCTTGACGAAATTTTATCTCAGATTAGTTCAAATGGATAATAAACAGCAACCGTTGGCTATATAAGGCCTACACCTCGAAACTAAAGCCTTATTATGGTAAAAATGAAATTAATACTGTACTTACTCGTGTTCGCGTTACCAGTCATTTTGGCAATTAGAATAAAACAATCGAAAAGTGATACGCCCGAGACTCCAAAGCAAGGCCACATTGTGGGTGGTATTGAAGCAGAAAGTGGAGACGCTCCTTATCAAGTCTCCCTGCAGACAGAGATCGGTAGCCACCTCTGTGGAGGAGCTATAGTTGACAAGAATTGGGTCGTGACGGCAGGTTATTGCATCGAAATCTCCATTTCGTATGTCTCGAAGGAGAACCTGCGAATTGTGACTGGAACACAGAACTACAAAGAACGTGGAGCCTTTCACTTTGTTGATCGACTAGTGATGCACTGTAACTATGACAATCCGGTGTTCCACAATGATATTGGTTTAATTCGTGTCAACTCTAATTTTTAACGCAAATACACAGGCCATTGCCCTTCCTAGGACACCCTTGGTTGAAGGTGATGAGGTTGGGGGTTCGACTGTGCTTTGGGGTGAAATACCGGACAAACTGCACAAGATCTCTTTGAAGTATTTTCCTCATGACGAGTGTTTGAGTAGTTTGGACGGCGATAAGGCTTTGGATATTGGACACATTTGTACGTTTACGAAGGTGGGTGAGGGATCGTGTCATGGTGATTACGGGAGCCCGCTGGTAAAGGATAATCAACTGTACGGAGTGGTTAACTGGGGATTTCCATGCGGAGTGGGGAAACCAGACATGCATGCTAATATTTATTTCTTCAGCGATTGGATTAGAACTTATGTCAAAAGTTGTAGATCGTAGAAGTGGTAATGCTAATAATAGTAAAGTGTAAAGTGTATAGAACATGATGGGTCTTGCGTTTTTATTAAAATAATGTAGTATGGTACTGGAAATTGCTCCAAATTGTTTGCGTTTTCGTTGCTCTATTTAGCACAAATATTTAGATGAACATGCAAAGATAATATTTCTGATAGTAGGCAAGATTAAGGGCAGAGAAGACTAAGAAAATTCTTGTATTTCACTTCATGCAACATGGTTCTAGGGACTTTAAGGACAATTGCTTGGGAAACTACCAACTGTCCTAAAACAGGTTTTGGGACAGGGGTATAGAAATTCGATCGAAAAAGAAATAAAGGCACCTTTGAACTATGTATCTACCAAGCTCCTACTAAGAACTGTTAAAGGGTTTTATTGAACCGACTGAGGTAGAAGCTATAGTAGTAATCAAAATCAAATATGTAGGTGGATATTGCTTGATATGTTTCAATGGTTTTCTACTGCTTTCGAAAAAAGAAAATGAAGCGAGTATATTACCTCCGTTCTAAAGCTCATTGTGGAAGAAGGATTTCCCAAAATCAGCTATCGATAAAATATTTGTTTTTTAATCTGAATGAATGTCATTGACTCGGGTTAATCCTTCCAAGGTTCAGGACATGACTCCTCTCATACACAGATTTTATGACATCGACAGAGCTTTTGTCCATGCTCACAATGAGAGAGAAAAACTTTCTTCGTTAATTCCATTCTTTCCCTTTGGAGAAAACCATCCATCAACAAGCCCGGTATTAGGGATCCGCATGTGCCTATTGTCCGAATGCATGCGTTCTCTTTGTAGGCCTCGGAGAGAGGAACAGTTAATAAAATTATATAAAATAATAGCAAAATATAAAAACAAATTTAAATAATTAAATTTTTAAGAATAATTAAATAAAAATAAAAATATAAACTTTTATATAAAATAAGACTACCAGCTAGAACACAAACCCTACACACAGTAGATGTAAAAACATCTGAAGACATTATCATTCTGAATAAATAAATTTAACCAGGAATATTCATAGTAGTAGTAGTAGGAACTTTATTTAAATAAAAAAAGAAGAACAAATTAAGGGGCAAGGGGAAAGCTGCATCTAAAACGTCTGGCACTAATCTATTTGTGACAAGGGCAATTTTCCAAATTTTTTTAAGTATCACACATATGGTTATACCAATTGTTTCAAAAAATGATTTTTAGCATTACTATTAGTACGTCTGGCAAAGGGATAGCTGCATGTTAAACGGCTGGGACCTATTTTTTTGTATTCAGTGCATTCTGTTCTTTAATTTAATGGTAGTTTCAAGTGGTTATACTTACGATCCACATTTTGGAAAAATATGTACTTTTGGCGTACTATTATTAATCTTAGCTGCAAAAGAAATGCTGCCAGACTTCCGTATTTGTTGTTAGTTATTTGAGGCCATCATACTCATGTAAATCACTTTTGGTTATATTTATCTTCACGCACAAAATTTGCTGTGGGCTCTTGGTCTATTACTTGACAGAAATTTGGATAAAAATATGAACTCCTTCCTTAAGCGCGAAAATATTTGGTAATAGACTAGAAAATTGCGTAATTGAATTAAAACGTTTATGAGCAGAATTTTTAGATAATTATACCAAGGAGGCTGAGAATTTGCTTTTTTACACATTTTAGGAATGCAGTTATTTAACGTATTTTGGAAAATATTCTTTTTTCTTTATTTAAAATATTACCATCTAGTCCCTAGACTAATAAGCAATTTTATTTTGGCTTAAATTAATAAAGAATACAATAATAAGAAATAATTCCTCACTAGGTTTGCGTGGTCCAAGACCGGTGTGGTCTCAGGATTCGTGTGGTGGTGAAGCCGATCCTCATGTTTTTTAGCGAATGTATGTTTTTCATTCTGTACGTATTCCACGCCCAGGTCCCTGTCAAGGTCATCGTTCGGAATATAGAAAGGCGCATTTACAATGTTTCTTAGCACCTTGTTTTGAAATCGTTGGATTATTTGAATGTTGCTACTTAGTACAACCCCAAAGTTGAATAACATAATTCCATAACGGTTTTATGACTTGCTTGTTAAGTAAAATTTTGTTATATATTGATAGACAAGATTGTCTTCCTTTCATCCAGTACATTTTTCTGTAGCGAATACCAATCTCCTCTATTTTTTTCTTGACATGGGTTTTCCATCGAAGTTTCGCATCCAAAGTCATACTAAGATACTTTGCACAATTTGCGTATGGAATGGCTTGGTTGTTAATATCAAATCATCATGTACTGATTTTGATTCGTTTAATCGTATTAGCTATTTTCTTGTCCAATTTTGAATATGCGAGATCGCCTCTTGTAGTTTACGAGTTGAGTCCATATTACTTTCCGCAACTGCCATTAAAGCCGTGTCATCAGCAAATGTAGCAATCGAGTTGTATTCTAGTGTTGGAATATCGTGGGTATACAGGAGATATAATATTGGCCCAAGAACACTCCCATGGGGTATACCCGCTTTGGTTTCTTTAAGCTCCGAATATGTGTCTTGGGTAGTATCTTTTTTAGTTCGTAGACTAATCCGTCATGCCAAACTTTATCAAATGCTTGTGCTACATCGAGGAAGTCTGTAGAAGAAACTTTTTTCTCTTCAAGCGCTTTTCCAATAATGTTTGTTATTCGGTGTACCTAATCAATGGTTGAATGTTTCACTCGAAAGACAAATTGGTGGTCTGGAATAATATGTTTCCGTTCTATAGTAGGTAGCAGCCTTTTTAATAGCAGTCTTTCAAAAAGTTTGGACATTATAGGCAGCAAAGAAATTGCCCTATATGATGATGCTTCGTGAGGTGGTTTTCCCGGTTTGGCTATCATGATAACTTCAGCTACTTTCCATAACTGTGGAACGTATTTTAATTTAAATGCAGCGTTGATGATGCATGTAAGCTTCGCGATTCCTTTTTCTGGGAGTTGCTTGAGAATTTCACCAGTTATCAATTCAAATTCTGGAGCTTTTTTCGCATTTAAAGTTTTTATTTCTTTTCTTACTTCAGATGACGATGTGGTGCGTATTTTTTCATTTTCTTCTGCTAGTTCTTCGCTAGGAAAATCGTCATGCTCTCCTAGGTTTGGTCGAAAAATTTCTTCCAGATACTCTGCAAGTCTTTCAACTTTTTGCTTGTTACTTTTAGCTTACTTTCCATCCTGTTGTTTGATTGGAGGAATGTGAATGATTGGTCTCTTTAATTTCTTAGTGGCTTTCCAGAGTGAGTACTCCGTGTTTTTATTGTTGCCAAGATTTTGTAAAAATGTATTAATTTCAGAATCTTTAAGTTCCTTAATTGTTCGTCTAACTTGCTGTACGAGATTATTAAACTTATTTTTATCCTGCGGGGCTCTGCTTTGGTGCCATTTCTTTCTCGCTTTCCGCTTTTCGGCAATTAGCTCTCTAATTTCGAGAGGATAGTAGTTACTCTTCAATTTTTTTTTTGATGTTAGGAGTGTTTTCCCAAGCCGAAATTTGGATATCTCTGATAAATTGCTCGAGCTCTGAATCTAGTTGCTCTTTAGATCGTATTGATGTACGTGGTTCTATCCTCTCTTGAAGATTTGATTTGAAGCTTACCCAGTCCGTGCGTTTACTAGTAAGAGCTGTATTATTTACATTCTGGATAATACTCGCACTCATAGTCAGAAGGATAAGTTTGATACTGATATATTTAAATCTGAAGAAGCAAATACAAAGTCAAGTAATCGATTGAAAGAAAGTTTGTAATATTTAAAGTATGCGATTTATTAGTTAAATTCATCTATTAACTCTTTCCGATACCAAAAGGTGTTTTTGGTGTAGCTGTACAGTTTTTCCCAGTCCAGATAGTTTCGGGCGTTGGGAATGTTGATGATTTATCGCTACTCAAGGTATCCCTCGCAAAGTACTTTCGACGAAATTCCGCAAGTGCTGAATATCGTCTCAGATAGTGGTCCATATCTTCATTTTGTGCAAGATTACAGAGTCAAAACAATCTTCTTTCAAGTTCCTGGTAGTGGCAGTCGTTAAGTCCTATTAATCCAGCCCGTATATTGAAGATCCACATTATTTTTTCTTTGCGGTTGTTATCATGGAATACTTTTTACACTACATTGTGGTACCCTACGTTCATGTGGTAAAGGATTCATAAACGTTCAGTAGCTCTTCTTGAGTTTTCTTCGAAGTCTTTTTGACGTGTTTCCACCAGCGTTCCTACAAAATTTATTCTCCACACGTCTTGATTGAATGTGGTGCTCGTTTAATTGACGCTAGGGTTACTAAAGTTTTCTGACCAATATTGAAACTGTAGATTCCATATTTAAATATGTATGATTTTGTAAAAATATTCCATGTGCAACTTAAGTGTATACATGTATGTATGTATGTATATGTATATAACAAACGGTAAATTAAACAAGCGTTTTGGGCAAAAGCGTTGTACCTATAATTTATCTATATGGTTGAAATCCTTATACTCCCATATTTTAGTTGTATAGAAAAAGATTGATCTTATCGCACCATTGAAAGTTGTACTTCAATGATTGCTTAAGCCTTTTGTTAGACATGAAAACGTTCCATATTGTTTTAATACTATTTTTCGCTTTACTTTCAGCTGATCTACAAAACCCAGTCTTGGAATGAAGATCTAGAGGTCCATTTTTCTCTTCGCGATAATCTTCTGGGCGCCGTGACTCAAGTAGTTAGTGCGTTGGACTACGGAGCAAGAGGTTCGAGGTTCGATCCCCAGATAACACCTCAAATGTCTTTCAGAGTCCCACTTCTCGCGAGCGTCTGACAAACATCCGAGAGTAAAACTGTCATAAAAGGGCTTCTTAAAACAGAAATTACCTCTAGGATACGGCTTTAAACGCTAGGTGCCTTCTATTCGTATAAAAAATATGACACGCACTTATGCTTGTGAGAAGTTAGGCCTGGGTCCCATGGACCAGTTGCGCCAAAAATTTTAAATTTTTGTGTAAAAATATTTCAGTGGTAATTATATAAAATGGTAGCCCCCCACTGCTGGATAGGCAATTTTTCAGAATATCAATAT
Source organism: Xylota sylvarum (assembly GCA_905220385.1). Taxonomy (NCBI): domain Eukaryota; kingdom Metazoa; phylum Arthropoda; class Insecta; order Diptera; family Syrphidae; genus Xylota; species Xylota sylvarum. The sequence goes on along the minus strand of LR999958.1, from coordinate 60,584,505 downwards.
AGCTAGTTTGAATTGTTTAATGACAAAAACAAAAGAGGTAGGTGATCAAATATTGAAACGATTTGAAAATTTGATGGTGCCTTAGGTTTTTTTTTTAGAAAAGCAGGACCATATTGCAAGTTAGAGAGAGTTGGTTAAATTAGGTGTTCTGGATTTCTGTGTTTGGGGTACGCCCATAGTTATAGGTTGTTATAGATTGTATAGGGTTATGTGTTCATTATAAAATACTAGGTACCATAGTGGGCCCATCGCGATCCCTACGCAATCTTAACAGTCCGAAACCTTAAACCTATTCGCTCATACATTTAATTTCCTTATAGAACTTAAATATGTCCTCAATTTTGGTCAGTGAACCAACCAACCTCCTTCAGATTGTTGAAAAAGTATCTTCCGAGGTATTTTACTCTACTCCGAGCAATGGCTTGACATTCACATAGTATAAGAGTAATATCCTCTGCGACATGTAGGTGATCACAATACCTGCATGTGTCCGTGTTTGTTAAAGCTAATCTCATGGCGTGCTTTCTCAGAAGCCAATGGCTACATCCCTATCGCTGTTCTTAACTTTGATCTGCTTAGTTTTATTAATTCTCCAGATTTGTTACGATTTAAATTAGGCCACAAGACCTTAAAGACCCTGTGTCCTTCTAAGTTTGAGCCACATGTCTGTAGGTACTCACACTAGTTTTGGAACCATCCATGTAAATTAAAATTTCGTTCTCGATCGAAACTTTTTTCCTTTCCCAATCCTCCCCATCAGGGTACGTTACTTCGCAGGGTGTATCGATGTCGAGTGTACCAATACTTTCATCCGTTTCGTCAGGGATGTTGGAAAATTATTCCTTAAAAATAGAGCTATGTCCAGTGGTAAAAGATACATAAAAGCCTAGAGTGCTGCCGTAACGGCAGCATGTATTCATATTTCATGTATTCTTTGTGATCGTGGCCTTCTACCAAACAAGAGCTTCATATGTTAGAATGGGTCTGACTATCATTATGTATAGCCAATGCATCATTGCCGATTTCAGGCCCCACTTTTTCCCGCTGTCCGCTTGCAAATAAAGAGAGAAATCGGAGCCTTATGGACTCTTTCCTGAAAGTTAAGCTTCGAGTTCAGCTTTCTATCTAGTGGAGTCCACACTTTTTAGATCATCTTCCGAGCCTGTTAAGGACTGATTCCATCATTTCGCTCAATATAAGGAATTTACCCTAAACTAAGATCCTTAAGTATATCGTTTATGACAAGAACCCAGCGGTGAGATAACCTCTCCAATGGGGATGCCTCTAGTTACCGATTTCCTTATTAAACTAAGTCCGGGAGTGGAATTGATTTCTCTCGTGACGAGCATCTTACAAAGCCAATTGGTAATGCTATGCTCGACATTTATCCTTTCCAGGATAAATACCACCCGCACTTTCCTATAGGTACGCAGCCTAACCTTAGACAATTTATAAAAATTTTATAAGTTTATAACCTTCACTGGAGTCTTCTTTTTATCAAATTGCTTAGTGACTAGTGGAAATGGACATTTTTTTTTGATTTTAAAATAAAGGTACATTTGTATATTTAACCATATTTCGGCTAAGATGTTATTTCCGAACTATAGATGTTTATACTGTACATAACTTTTAACAGGAAAAATTACGAAGCCGGAGCTGTCAGCTGTGAGCTGTACGTTTGAGATTTGATCATGTGATAGCACCGAAGGTTGATCTTCTGACAGCTCAGTTTTCAACCCTCTGGACTATAAATTATGGACTGGTTTGAGAGGAGATTGTGTTCCGTAAAAGATACTCTAATACCAGATTCCTTAAGCGTGCTTTAACTGTAGCTGTGCCCAACTTTTCTACGGATGAGATGCGTGTTGCAACTAACGACGTGTGGCCATAGCGATTGAGGATGCGTGTTAAGAAAAATGCTACCATCTTGAATAAAATAATTTTTTGTGCTCAGAGTATAAATTTTAATGTCAATTTTATTGCAATAAATAGGTGTAACAATATTTATGACCCTTTCAGTTACATGGTTGTTATTGTGTAAGACTGACTATGACAACATTCATTTGCTTAAATACAATAGATGTCCGATAGCTGGTGTTGTCAAGGTGTTGGGATTTTCTAGATATGGTAAGATATAACACAAAATTTTCAATTTTCGATTTCAAGAGTTGATAAGTCGAAAGATAAAATATTTCAGAAACTTTTCCCTGCTAACACTGTCGTCTTAGTTTATTGCTCCTTTAGATTGTAAGCTTCTGTTAAATAAATGAATCATGACCTTACCCCAGTTATTGGTATAGCCGTAAAAATTCTTAGCCTTGCTCCTGGTTTTCCACACAATATCCGAATTACGCAAAACCCGAAAATGAAGAAATGATAACTTAACAAATTTGAACACACCCCGTACCGTAAGCGACCAATTCAAATTGCGTCATCGGAAGTCAAAATACAAAATTGTTTTATTGTTGCACTCGAGTTCACGCCACATGCGGCATCATAAAGATCTACAATCTTGACGAAATTTTATCTCAGATTAGTTCAAATGGATAATCACCAGCCACCGCTGCTGGCTATATAAGGCCCACACCTCGAAACTAAAGCCTTATTATCGTAAAAATGAAATTAATACTGTGCCTAGTCGTGTTCGCGTTACCAGCCATTTTGGCAATTAGAATAAAACAATCGAAAAGTGATACGCCCGGGACTCCAAAAGAAGGTCGCATTGTGGGTGGTATTGAAGCGGAAAGTGGATACGCTCCTTATCAAGTCTCCCTGCAGACAGAGTTCGGTAGCCACCTCTGTGGAGGAGCTATAGTTGACAAGAATTGGGTCGTGACGGCAGCTCATTGCATCGAAATCTATATATTCTATGGCTCGGAGGAGAACCTGCGAATTGTGACGGGAACACAGAACTACAAAGAACCTGGAGCCATTCACTTTGTGGATCGACTGGTGATGCACTGTAACTATGACAATCCGGTGTTCCACAATGATATTGCTTTGATTCGTGTCAACTCATCGATCATATTTAACGCAAATACACAAGCCATTGCCCTTCCTAGGACACCCTTGGTTGAAGGTGACGAGGTTGTTCTTACCGGATGGGGTACGACTGTGCTTTGGGGTGAAAGACCCGACCAACTGCATAAGATCTCTTTGAAGTATTTTCCTCATGAGGAGTGTTTGAGTAGTTTGGACGGCGATAAGGGTTTGGATATTGGACACATTTGTACGTTTACGAAGGTGGGTGAGGGATCGTGTCATGGTGATTCCGGTGGCCCTCTGGTAAAGGATAACCAACTGTATGGAGTGGTTAATTGGGGATTTCCATGCGGAGTGGGGAAACCAGATATGCATGCTAATATTTATTTCTTCAGCGATTGGATTAGGACTTATGTCAAAGGTTGTAGATGGTAGAAGTGATAATGCTAAGAATAGTAAAGTGATATTGTTGATAACATGATGGGTCTTGCGTTTTCATTAGAAAGCTTTGTGTATCGAGCGTGGGGATTGGGAGTTAAATAAATTTAAATAAATTCCCTGGTTGATGCAGGAAATTGTTCCAAATTGTCTGCGTTTTATTGCTCTATTTAGTACAAATATTTAGATAAACATGCAAAGATATGATTTCTGGTAGTAGGCAAGGTTAAGAGCACAGAACCCCAAGAAACTTACTAAATTTCACGTCATGCAACATGGATCTAGGGTCTTTAGGGGCAATTGCTGGGGAAACTACTGAATGTCTTAGAACAAGTTTTGGAACAGTAGCACAGAAATTCGATTGAAGAAGGGATAAAGTCGTCTTATGTGTCACCTCTGAACTATAAAGTTAACAAGCTCTATTAAAGTCTGAGGTAGAAGCAGTAGTAATCAACGACCAAATAGGTGGCTATTGCTTGCGTCAACTGGCTGAGAGAAGTTTAAATGGTTTCCTACTGCTTTCGAAAAAAGAACATGAAGCGAGTATATTGCCTCCGCTCTAAAGCTCATTGTGGAGGGGGGGTGTCCCAAAACCAGGTGTCGATAAAATATTTGTTCTTTAATATCATTGACTGGACTGAAGGCACTTAGCTAAGGATCAGGCTAACTACCAAATTGATTATATTGCGATCTGGGCATGCATTCTCCAGTATTCTGAATGTCAGAAACTTTCAAGTAGCCACCATCGACTCGGACTACCACCTTGTTGCAGCTAAGGTATATACGGATATCCCAAACGCCACAACTAAGAAGAACTACTGTGAGAAGATTTGACGTCGAAAAGTTGCAATCGCAAGAGATCGGCTAAATCTTTGCCGAACGCGAATCCCAAAATCTTTCAACGACTCCTAACATGCCATCAAAAGTGTCGCAACTGGTATGCTGGGCTACACCCGACTACCACCAAGAGACCCCTGATTTGACGAAAAATGCCGACAAGTACATGTAGCTAAATAGGAAGCATACAAAGCTGCGCTACAAAGAGAGATCTGCGAGCTCGTGAGATCTACGAACACAAGAGATGGGAAGAACATCGGCTTCTCCGAAAGAAGAAAAAGAGCAGAAGTGCATGATCGACGATATTGAGAGACTATACTCCAGGAATAATGTACGGAAGTTTTACCAACAGCTAAAAAGAACGTGTCAAGCCAACAGGACCTGTATAGAAACTTGTAGAGATGAAGAAGGGAACCTCATAGTAGAATCACAGTCGGTGCTGAGAATATAGAAAAACTTCTGCAGAATGTATAACGGCGATGGAGATCAACATCCCGCTGTCAGACAGAATGAACCATTTGATGAAGATGACGATAGACTAAACTTCCGTCCACCTGATCAAAGCGAAGTGATGATAGCAATATCCAAGCTTAAATCCAACAAGGCTGTTGGGTGTTTAAAGAAGCATACGCCAACTCATTTCTAAGATTTGGTCAGGCAAGTGTATGCCTGATGAATGGAATCTCAGTCCCGTTTGCCCGATCCCCAAGAAATTGGATTCAATTGCGCGAATACAGAGGTATCAGTCTCCTCAACATCGCGTACAAGATTCTATCTAGCATATTGTGTGAACGTCTGAAACCCTTACAACTTGATTGGCACATATCAGTGTGGTTTTAGACCAGGAAAGTCCATAATCGATTGAATCTTCACACTGGAAGATCCTGGAAAAATTCAAGAAGTCCAAATTGATACCGCATATGACAGCATCTATAGAGACGAGCTAAACAGAGCCATGTCAAACTCGTCAGAATGTGCAGAATGATGGTGGAGAACGCTATAACATTATAACATTGAGGTAAAAGGGACTTTGTCTACGTCGCCTCAGCTATAAACTCTGATAATAACATCTCAGTAGAAATTAAACGAACTTTCTTCGTTTCTCTTGTCAATCGCTGCGTATTTGAGCTGAGAAGGCAATTGAGTATTAAGAGCAACTAAAAAAAACTCTTTATAAGATCTTGATCATCCCAGTCTTGCTTTATGGTGCTGAACCTTGGACTTTATCTAAAGTGGATGAAGATATCCTCGGTCGCTTCGAGAGAAAGATTCTTCGTTAAATATTCAGTCCCGTTTGCGTTGATGGGCTCTGGAGGAGAAGATTCAACGACAAACTGTACTAACTGTACAGCGACATCGTAAAAAAATTGCGCATCAGTCGTCTAAGACGGCTAGGACATATTGAGCGGATGAACACAAATGATCCGGCCCGTAGAATCTTTGGATCCAGCCGGAGGGACAACGGAGTAGAGAAAGACCTCACATAAGGTGGCGTGTGCAAGTAGAAGTAGACCTTAACCGACTTGAAGTGCGCAACTGGAGACAGTTAGCTAAGGACTGGTCTAACTGGAGAGACCTAGTCAGATTCACCTCGAGCTATAGCCCCACCTAACAAAAAGAAGAACATGGATTTCTGAGAAGTAGGTGAACTACTACAAACCTCGTCGAGTTTATGTCGTTTGCCCTTTCATATTTAGGAGTTGGCAATGAAGTCGATGTTGTTGCAATCGATTTCAGTAAAGCCTTTGACGAGATATCGCACCTATTAATTCTCTTTAAATTGTTTGCCCTTGGCCTTGAACCCATATTGTTAAAATAGATATATTTGTACCTGGAAACCCGTTTTCAGGTCCGTCAGCTTCAGGTCCGTACACTCGGCTCCTTTTTTGGCTACCGCCGCGGTCGGTATCCCACAAGGCAGCAATCTAGGTCCCTTTCTTTTGAAATTGAAAGAGTCTTTAAACACTCCCACATTTCCCTCTACGCTGTTGACACCCAATTTTTCAAAATCATTTCTTCATCACAAGACTCTAGTTTACTTCAACAAGACGTCGATAGTTTTTGGATCGAGTCATTCAAAAATTGCTTTAAGCTCAACATAGCCAAATGCTAATCTATTAACTTTTCACGTAAGTATAACCAGTCACCCCTTCCCCCCAAGTGCAAGTCAAGCTTGGTCCCCCTTTCAGCGAGTTCATGTCCAGAATTGAGAACATTAAACGTCGTTTTCTTCTTTGCCCTTCGAGGTATATCCTGGAGCAACCCTCTTGTCATGCCTACCTATCACGATCGTCTCAACCTTATTAACTTAAAAAAACCCTTGAAGATCGCAGAAACGTAGTCGATATTTTCCTCATCCATCGGCTCTTCTTAGGTTCCGTCGATTTTAGATTCGATTATTTTCTTCAGCACTAACCCCCGTAGTTTACGATGCCCTCGTCTTATCTATATGCCGACCCACCGTACTTTTTATGGCTCCAACGAACCAATTTTCCGAATGTTACGAATAGTTAACTCAAACCTTTCCGTTTCGAATTCAACCGCAGCACTTCCTGCCATAAAGTCGATCTCCTTTACTACCTACTCTGAATATGTATTAAGTCCTAGTTTGTAAGTTAGTTTCTAAGACTTAGTCTTAGCTTAGGTTAGGTTTTAGGTTAGGGGAGCTGCGCAGACATACTTAGACCAATAAAGGTCCATTGTGCGGTTCTTATTGAAACCACCCGGAGCTTTTGAAAGCGAAAGAGGCTCGCGATACTCACTGAAGTCAGTTCGCCTAGGTTGTCAAAGAAGTCAGGTCCCAGATTAAGTAGTTTGTTTGGGATAGAGCTGGGCATGTACATAGGAAGTGGAGAATGGTTTCTTGCGTCCCTAAAACTTCTGCACAAGTCATGTGAAAAGAGGCCCCGACTTTTACGCATGTTGGCCTATCAGACAGTGTCCAGTAATATTGCTTCAACAGGACCAACTAAACACTGTGTTTCAGTCCAGTCCAGGCCAGACCTGTCTTCAAATGTTACAAGTAGACAGATTTTCCCATCTACAGGAATTTGATTGCCGCGAATATCCCTGACAGATGTTGCATTACATTTCAGCCAGGCCAAAGCTTCCTTAATCGTCATGATTTCCATGAATCGGTACAAGAGTTTACAAGTAGCGAGGAGCATAACCAGGTTCCGCCATTTCGGCAGAATCCTATGGATCGTACCCTATCTGGCGAGATCGACAGTCTTGCAATTCCTTGCAATGTCTCTGTAGCCTGGCACCCATCATAGGTGAATGTAGAACTGCACAATCATCTCTAGAAGAGACAAACGTCCTTAATCGTCATGATTTCCATGAATCGGTACAATGATACTCCCTCGTCAGTCTTGGAGCCATCCGTTGAACTATTTTCAGGAGAGGAAGCAGTGACCCATTCACTACGGTCAGGGATGCTCGCGCCGAAGTTTTGGGCAAATAGCAGGGTCGGCGGAATGTAGTCGGTGTCTTCTAGGGTTAAATTGAGGAGATCAATGATCGAGGGGTGGCCCTCATGATAGCTAGACCACTGTGAGCAGGCTTTGAGTCGGATAGCCGCACTCGCAGCCAATTCCTAGGCAAGAACTACTAACACATATACATGCAGATCTTTGGACCTTAGATAAGGCTGAGGTGAGGAACCCTATTAAACGCCGGTCACCAGACGATCACGCCATACAGTTGTATAGACCTGATAACAGATACGTACATCCAGCGTATGATATGAGGTTGAAAACTCCAGCACCTATGGCCTTTTTAATGGAGTATAGAGCTAGACTTGCTTCTTTACGCATGCAAGTAGATTGGCCTTCCAGTTTAGTTTCCTATTCAAAATGAGATCCAAGTATTTTGCATTATCTTTAAAGGAGATGCTCGTGTCATTGATCGTGGGAGGGTCAATAAGAGGAACTTTATATTTCCTCGTAAAGAGGACAAGTTCTGTTTCGAGCGGGTAAACCCTTAGTCCGCATTTGAGGCCCATCTAGTAAGCCGTAGGAGAGCACATTGGAGGATTTCCCTGAGAGTCATCTGCAGAGGGAACCACTCTGCAGTCAGTCCTTTTTATGTAAAGAGCAGCCCGCTAGATTGCACAGAAGAGGTGACAGAACGCCACCCTGAGGAGTTCCGCAACTAACAAGTCTTCTAGCCGATGCGCCGCCCAGCTGCGAATTGATAATCCTGCGTGTTAGCAATTGATTGTTCGATACTCCAAGCGAAGAATCGACTTTAAGGCTAGTATTAAAGGCCCCCTCAATGTTCAAGAATGTGACCATATAGCTTGTAGTAAGGCGAAATAAGTGGAGGCTTTTACTCGCACCAAAATTAGGTATTCATTAGTAAGAAAGAAATGTAAGTTCCTTTACAATCTCAACAGGAAACATTTACACGTCCGGGCCAATGCATCTTCAGATTTATCCCACCTGTTGGACATACGTGGACAGGGATACGGTCCTTCTCCATATCTTCATAGAATAACAGCTTTAAGGCTATTTGAGATGTTAAGAAACTTCCTGAGACTGCAGTGCGACAGTGGGTTAATGGCTCCACATTTGACCCGAGAAATAGAACTCCATACATAATTTTCTGGGAATATTTATTGAATATTTTATACACTAACGTTAACAAAATTTGAATGAATTTAAATAATTTTTAACTACAAATATCAGTCTTCCAAAGTATTCGAACACCGCCATCAGGTTCTACCATTTGCAACCATTTATTTGTGTCTGAATCCAATCCAAGTAATAGTACACATTCGCGTGCATATCTGGATCTCCAATTGCGCAAGGAGTTCCCCAGTTCACCAAACCATACAACTTATTGTCCCTCACTAGTGGGCTTCCTGAATCACCATGACAAGTACCTTCGCCTTGCTTGGTAAACGTACAAATGTGCCCAACGCCAACTTCATCCATTCCTCCCATCTTCTTCTTACATTTGTCATGCGACATAAATTTCAGGCTCGCCTTCTGTAAGTATTTTGGCAGCGAACCCCAGAGTTCTTGACTACCCCAACCCGTGACAGTAAGTTCCTCATCCTCTACCAAAGGCTGTGTGGGTAGATCAACTTTAGCCGTTTTCTCATCAAACACGATCGATGCATTCAACCGGATTAGACCAATGTCATTGTGATAATCCGGAACATTGTAATTGCAGTGAGTGAACAACTGATCCACGTAATAGATGGCACCAGGACTGTCATACTTATTCGTCCCGGTAATCACCCTCAGTTTGTCCGCAATATCATATATACGGAATTCATCTATACAGTGAGCTGCAGTAACAATCCATCGTTCGTCGATAATCGCTCCACCGCACATATGATTCGAGTACACTCCTTGTAGCGACACCTGATAAGGTACCATGCCATCTTCAGCAGTCACTCCACCGATAATATGATTGTCTACATTGTTCTCGGCACTGTTTCGGGGATTTTTTAGTCGTTTTCCCGAAGTGGCACTTGCCGCCAAAAGCACGCACAATAAAATGAACTTCATAACGAAACGATTAATTTGAGACTATTGCTGGTTTATGGCAGCAATTTGGTTTATATACCCTCAAATGAAAGTCTAAACAATTGTTCTTATCTTGGGAAATTCTGACAAGCACAGTCCGGTCAATAGCCAATCGCCTTGAGAGATTAGATTGATTGGATATGGTTCTATTGCTGGGTATTTTTATGCGAGATTGTGATTCATAGAATTCGATGATCATGATATTGTATTTTTGAATCGAAAGACTCATGGTGGTGCTCTGAAGAGATTTCACTCGAAGGTGCTAGAAGAGATCGGAGAGCAAGGAGTTTTTATTCAAGCGATATGGCGTTAAGAAGAACAAGCCTTGCGGTAAGGTAGGTCTGTCATAAGAGCCGACTAAAATCCGAAGGAAGAAGTACTCTTTATTGCCAATAAATTCCTTTGAAAAAAGGAACAAAGCTATGTCGATCTCCACCACCTAGATCGAATGCCCCCGGAAAAAGAAGTCCGCCGGTTAATCAGGACCCGAGGAAAACGAAATGTTTCCGTAAAAAAGGAAAACAACGAACTACGGGCTAAATTTAATGAAATGGAGCAACTCTTCCACGAGCGTAAGAAGGAAGTAGATTCTCCGCGAAATGAAAACGAGGGTCTCAAGAACTTTTGTGTACCAAAAGACTTCGAAACAACGCTAAACCGTCCAACAAGCGAATATTCTACGGGCGAGGAAGAACTTGCCCGTAATTCGACCTCTAAAAAAGATAAGCCCGCCGTATCAAACAGAGCAAAAACCCAAGCGAAATCTCGCCCTCCACTCGCAATAAATGTCGTCGGGATAGCGGACTATGAAGAAATTCGTAATCTTCTTAAAAATACGTTGAGGATGAAGCACAATGTAAACTAGAACCGAAACAACTTGTACAAAATCAACGTAGCAAACTCCGATTCCAACCGAGCACTGTCTCTAAAATTAAACGCAGAGAATATTCAATGGTATACTTACTTACTTAGGTGGCGCTACAGTTCGGTGTGAACCTGGGCCTCAACCAACAAGCCTTTCTATTTAAAAATTGTACAAAATATTGGAATCTTACCTTTCTTTATCATTGTCGGGTTCGGAAATACTCCACTGGAGCACTCAGACAGAACTGGTCCATTGTACTACCAGGAAGCAATATCCAGTATTACCCATTTTACTGGAATTTATCCGACTTTCGGAAAAAGCCGAGAATGCACTTCAGTGATGAGGAGCTTACAGTATGAGCACTCACCACATCAGCGCCGAAGATCTGCCACCTGATCCGAGCAAAGGCAGGGAATAACAAAGGAAATGATCCGAAGTATCGTCGCAGACAGAGGTGTCTCTTAAGCCTAGCACACTAAGATGTTTAGCAAAAGGAAAGTGTCCCGCCAATAAGTTGTCTACAGTCTTTTCTGCTGAGAGACAGCAAGAATGCCGCTGATTTCTTACAGTCGTTCGGGAGCATACGTTTAGTCTGCCTGCATCCTGGAGAGCCGTGCCACACACAATTGTGCTCGTAGGAGACCCAATCGTCAATGGAGGCCCTGACCGAGGACGCGGGAAGACCCAACACAGGTTCAGTTCCTGAGCAATCATCCTCTGAGTCTAGCTTAGCAATCTCATCGGAGATCTCATTTCCCGCAATTCCAGTGTGACCTGGGACCCAGACAAGAGTCAATGAGTTCAGCCTTGCGACCGAATTCAAAGAATTCTTGCATTCTCGAACTATTTTGGAACGGGTTACAGGGTTGAGCAAGGCCTTAAGCGCAGCCTGACTGTCACTACAGACGCAGATACTCAGACCCCGCCACCTATTCTTAACAATATAGTCGGCAGCCATTAGGATAGAATAGATCTCCGCTTGGAAAATAGAGGTATGCTTGCCTAATGAATAGTGAGGTCTAGTGTTGTCGGGGTCCACGAAGGCACCAGCACCGGTCTCCTGACTAGGTTTAGAGCCATCCGTGAAGATTCGACTACAGCCCAGTCCAGGCTCAGATTCTGGCCGACGCCAGTCCTGAACGCAAGGAAATTCGACTCGAAATTTACACAGCAGCCGAAGTTCATGGAACTAGGGTCGTAGGATAAGTGTCGCGTAAGGTCATCGAAACACTAGTGCAGGTGATACCAAAAGCCACCCCGTCTAAGACGATAGATTGCTTTGATAGTACAGCCCACGATAAAGGCAGTCAAATACTTACGCGAAAGCCCTCTCCACCAAACAACCGACGCATAAGCTAGAAAATGTATTACCATAGCCATATACATAGATCCAGAGCACCTTTTTCGGTAAGCCCATGTCTTACCAAAAGCACCCTTACACTGCCAGAAAACTGAGAGCACCTTGGATGTCTTCGACTTGATATGCTTTGCCGAAAGAAGTTTCTTATCCAGGATCACTCTCAGATATTTCGCTTCATCGGAGATCTGGATGGTGACGCCTTTTAGCACTGGCTGAGTCAGACCGGTTACAATCCTCCTTGTCGTAAAGAGAACCACCTCAGTTTTCAAAGGATTGGCCGAAAGCCTATTCCTAGTGCACCATTCATCGACCAAGTCTAAGGCTATCTGCGCGTTAGCACATACAGTCTGTAGGCATGACCCAACTACATATTGAGAGTATGCAACAGAAAGTCAACTACCTTGCACCAAAGCCTCTGTTTACACCTGCCATAACATGGCGGTCACAGTCCGCATCTACAACCAAAGTTCTATTCATCAGCATTGCCCTAATCCACAATACCAATGTCTCATCTACCCCGTGTTGTCCATCAAAGTCACACTTGCAGTCAAAAGTCGCCTTGTCGAAGGCGATGAAAATGCCCATTGCGTATTCTTTCCTATCGAGCACGCATTCAATTCTAGCAACTAGATTTTGAAGCGCAGTCTCGCAGGATTTTCCACGCTGGTATGCGTGTTGCATCTCTGAAAGAGGGTGCATCCTAGTCTCTCCAAGCTTTTTTTCAAGAAGGAAGATAGACTTATAGGTCTGAAACTCTTAGCGAGGGAGTAGTCATCTCTACCAAGTTTTGGTATAAAAGACATTCGAACCGTACGCCAAGGTGCAGGAATATATGCCAGTGCCAGACACGCAATGAAGATTCTCTTCAAAGTTGGCAGCAACTGGTTTATCTTTATACCCTATTGCAGCAAGGCTGGATACACTCCATCGGTGCCAGGCGATTTGAAGCTATCAAAAGATGCTACAGCATATTTTTGCGACTTAGATCGAGCTCAACCAGCACCGGCGGGCTAAGCTGTGACCCAATTGTTATCTGGTTACCTGGAAAGTGAGTCTCCAGCAGAAGACTAAATGTCTCCACTTTCGTGTCAGTGTAGGTACCGTCAGATTTTCTAAGTGACTCCGGTTTGATTGGTTTGCCTCTTTTGAGAACTTTAACCAACCTACTGGTTTCACCTAGAGTCTCGATCTTTTCACAAAAAGTACTTTTCGACAAGCGAATTAACTTCTTATATTTTTTTTGTTTGGATCGGAAAACGTCACAGTCTCCATCTAAATTTGTCTTAAGTGACCGATTCAGAAGTTTTCTGGTTTCCTTTCTTAGTCTCTGCAGTTCTGGGTTCCACCAGGGAACTGGCGATCTACAGGAGGTTTTTATAACCGGGCACGTCAGTTCGAAACATCTGGTGATGATACTAATCAGGTTTTGAGCCGCATCCACGACCTTCCGTCTCGTTCTGAGCTTAGGCAGAGTTTTGAAAGACTAGTCTAGCTCTTCTCTAAAGCGTATCCAGTTAGTGTTTCGAGGACTCCTCCTCTCCTGCAAAGTAATAGCTTCGCATTTGATTTGAAAGGCGATGTACATATGATCCCACAGGGTCACTTCCGGCAGAACTCTCCAGTTTGTAATCGACTTGAAGTATCGCTTGGGAATCTTACCTTGGTAACAGACTTCGTTTAACCTTAGTGTTAGACACGGGACTGAATAATTGGAATTCAAACTCAAAATCTACGCTAGTGGTCCGCAAGGAAGCATTCTAGGCCCAGTCTTGTTCCTGCTCTACACAAGAAATGTACCACAAGATGAAGGGACCGTCGCGTCGTAGCGACGTTCACAGAGGATATGGCTGTTCTCGGAAAGGATCTGTCAGTCGAATCATCAATACGAAAACTTCAAAGGACTCTAAACAAAATATACGAATGGACAACGACCTGGCGAATCGTCCTTAACGAGTCAACGCATATAAGTTTTACATAAAGATAAACAATTTGCCTTTTTCACTAACTCGGTACAAATACCGTACTCAAACGAGGCAAAATACTTAGGAATGACCCTAGACGCAAAAATTCAGTGGAAGTCATACGTTAAAGAGAAGCGCAACGAGTTCGAAATCAGCTTTAGAGAAATGTATTGGCTACTCAGAAGATACTCGAAGTTGTACCGTGCCTATAAAAAAAAAACTTCTTCTGTATAACCAAGTGCTAAAACTGTCTTGGACATACGGTATACAACTTTAGAGATATACGAAACCAAGCAATATGGTTCTACTGTAAACATTTCAAAACAAAACCCTAAGAGCAATCGTGAATGGTTCTTCTGAATGCTGATCTTCGAAGAAGTATTCGCCTAGAGTTTTCCTTGTCAAAGCTGGAAGGGAAGGACAGCTACACTCGTCTTTACGGAAATCATTGTTGGGAGCACCAAGCTATTTGGGATGTCTGCCTACCAGACATTGGCCATTGATGCCTTATATGTATATTTCTAACACTTTCCCTATTAACGGAGGTATGTAAGTCTTTTCGTTTCCTTACAATCCAGTTCTGGCCAGATTTGTTTAGATGATAGACATGTACTGATAGTATCCACCTACTGTTCTGATGACTGCAGTATCCAATTGGAACTTTATCGATTTATTAGGTGCTGACGGTCCTCACCTGTTGTCAAGGAAGTTACGGTCTTCACCCTCTTTAGCCAGACCATAGCTTGTCGAACTGTTGTCATTCCTGCTTGCTTTGGTTTGGTTTGGTTTGGTTTGGCTTAGGTGACTGCCAGCTCAGAAACGCCAACACACTTAGACCAGCAATAGGTCCATTGTGATACCGCATGGATTATAGGAGGAAGTTTTACTCTACAAGGACCCTTAGGTCCATCCAGCTTAGCGACTTTCTAGTTGTGTGCCGGAAGTCCGGGATTGCTGGCTTTTAGGATCATTAGAATCGTCTCCGCGTGAGAGGGTTCGGCTGTGATCCAGGTGCGAGTTCTCGGCCTAATTAGGATATCCTCCCTCGCAAACAACCTCGCGCTTAGCACCTGGCCATACCTCCCCTAATTTGACAGAGGACCTGGGTTTTTCTTCAGAATATCCAGGAAAACTAAGACCAGTTTAGCTGGAGTGATCTTCCATTTTTCTGGAGCGATAGATCCATTCACATCGCTTTTATCAATGACCACACGAGAAGCGGAGACAGGAAGGTCAGCCTGTGCAGAGATCCGCATTACACAGATAAGGCTAGCTAATCCGGACGTATCCGTTTCTGCTGGAAGAGATACAAATGTCTGCTGCACTGGGGTAGACATCCGCACCTGTACCAAAAGTTGTCTTGGTACAGATGCGGATATGATTACCATTTGACATTTTTCCTAGCACTTCCCCTACGAATCCTGGTTTTATACTTGACGTTTAAATCCAAATAAGGGACAATATACTCCTAAATTATAGAAACTATGTTATGGCCATGGTTAGGTTAGGATAGTTGTTATGGTTAGGATAGTTGCGTAGTCCATATTTGCACAACTTAGTTGGGAGTATTCTCTAAGTCATTATGCTGCCTTAGCCGACATCAACTTGCCTATGATAGTTCAATTGTAGAAGTGGTTCTAGGATAAGATTTGAAGCAAAATAGGCTTTGAACCTACTCAAGAATTTTCTTGTCCAGTGCCGTCGACTAAACTACTACTGTGTGCATGAGTATGGGTCTGACAACTGTTGTGTATATCCAGTGAACAATCTAGGGCTGAAAACCCCAGTTTGTGCACAGAATAAAGTCCAATCGAGGCCTTCCTAGTACAGTCAGTAATTTAGTCTTTGCACGGACTAACGAGACCAACATTATCCGTTCACTTCGCAAGTCTCAATGCCTTAGGCTTTGTCTATGACACTGAATCTCTCTTTACCCGAGGTTAGGAGTATCTCATTCATTATCATAACCCATAGTAGAGGTGATAATACTCCACCTTGGAGGGTACCTCTGAACACCTAGGGCAGGATAAGCCTGCTTTTAAGCATTTGCGCAATTCAATAACAAAGATAGTTGGCAGACATGTCAAGCGCCATCAGCGAGTTGGTGTAGGCAGCCAGACACTATAGACAAACGACAGGAACTTTGGTAATATCATTCACATATGCTTGAGCATAGATGTTAGACAGAGTTACTGAAAGTATCCAACAGAGTAAACCATTGTAGAAGTGGAGACAAACCGCTGCCAGTTTGCGTCTGCAATCTTGCTTAAATTTCAACCAACCTTTCTATGCTTTTAACAACGGAAAGGTAGACATATGTACGTATTCGTATAATAAAGACGTTATTGACGTCGACTGTAATAATTCCTTTTTGTCTTGAATTGACGTTCGGGTCAGCGTGCTTTTTGGAATCAATCATACTGAAGACAATCGCAGATCGTTAGTTATCGTATCAAGTTGTATCAAGCACGCATAATGGTCGGGATTATAGTGGCTCGACTGGCGAAGCAGCACAAGTCCCTGGACATTCTTCTTCACCTTCTCACTAAATCGATTACAAGCCCGTAATACTAATTGTAGCATCTCTTGCTGCTGTGGCAAAAGTTCGGACACAGTTTTTTTTTTTATTAGGATGGGGGAACAATTTGGTACTCTAAACTTCTTGGTTCTTCCGAAAGATATCTGAAAACCGACTGCTTTGCTGTATGATTTATTTATCCTGTTCTGAATAGTTCCTGGTCTGACCGGTGAGAAGTCGCCTTGCGTTGCTTGTGAGTTCTGAAGGTTTTATTGAATCAACTTCATATATAACGCTCCTTTAAGGCTTCTTCGTATGAAGAACATCTGTTACAGCCTTCAACATGTTTAGAGTCCCTTCTACCATATTTTTGACAAAGGGCACATTATGACCCTGCTTTGAAATGCAGTTGATCCCTCATGTCACACAACCTACCCCCGTTTATAAATAAAACAAAAATCATAAATGGTATGCCAGGCTTTAATCGAAATTAAGTTCATCCTCTCATAGTGTTTCGCACCCAATCGTGATAGAAAACCACACTAGCATGCACGTCTGGTAAGCCATTCGCACACGGCAAACCCCAGTTAACAACTCCTACCAAGGTGTTATCAATCAGCGAAACCACCGGTGCACCCGAATCGCCAACACATGTACCCACACCCTCAGTTAGAAAAGTACAAATGTTACCCACATCGATCCAATCGTCCTGATCCATATCAAAAATCTCCTTGCACGTCTTATATGGCATGTAATTAACTTCAGCCATTTGCAAGTGTTGGGGAAAACTGTAATCCGTCAATCCCCAACCGCTGATCAATAATTTACTGTCAGGGAGAAGCGGTTCCGTTGCTATCTGAATTGGTTGCGTTTTATCGTTCCACTGTATCGGCGATTTCAGGTGCACCAATGCAATATCATTGTGAAGTATCGGTTCGTCGAAGTAAGGATGTCTGAAGAACTCGTCAGGAAAGTGGTAGGAGTTATTCCCTCGAAGGTCATTGGAACCAGATGATATTTGAATGTCCTCTGGTATCACTTCTTCCAAACAATGTGCAGCGGTCAGGACCCAACTGCTACTGATAATTGCTCCGGAACAGAAATGATTACCGCTGAGTGACTGCAAGGATACATGGTATGGTGAACTTCCTTCGGGAGCTCTTTCACCTCCGATGATAGGGGGGTACTCGTATTCAATCGCGGAGGATTCTCGATCCAGACTCCGTACTCGAAGAGAATGAGTAACATGGAACCCGACAAAAAGAACTGTGAACACTCGAAGCACCTTCATAGCTATTCTTTCAAAAATTGGCCGACTTTGCTCTTATATGGGAACATGTCGCTAATCTGAACAAGTATCTGGTCGCTGTTCTAAGGCAAAGAATTTGCAAATCGAATTTAAAGACCTATTAGCGTCAGCGAAATGATTTTCAATTTAGTTTTCGCATTCTTCGACTTATAGCTGATACTCTTAATTATGGCATATTGAAAAACGATTCGGAACTGATAAACTATGAGGCCTGATGTTTGTAGTATTCTGTTACTTCGGTAGGCAGGAGTGAAATCCGGTTGAAATGGTTTTCAGGCTAATGCCACAAAAGCCTTCTAGCTCTGGCACAAAACCCCCTCAAAGATAACCATGGGAACCTTAGGCTACTACGCATCCGAACATTGAGAATGACTTTGAGTTTGGACCCACTCGAAATGATTAGACCAAGGAGACCGAGGAGCTCCAGAGTTTATTAGCAAATGGATAGTGACTACGCTAAAAACCATAATCATTCATTCGACTCTCGGTAACAGCAGTTCCACCATATCCGACGTAAGAGGAACATCACAGGGTGGGGTCATATCTCCTCTTCTTTGGCTTATGGTAATCAACAAAATCCTGTGTAGGTTTGACAGAGATGGAGTCAAGGTCGTCGCGTATGCGGGTGATGTGGTAATACTGGTATGAGGGATGTTTCCTTCGGTAATTAGTGAGACTATAGAAGGTACCTTGGACAAGATTAGCAAATGGGCCACTGGATGTGGACTCAGCGTCAACCCAAGCAAAACTGAACTGAACTCTTTACCACTAAAACCAAAATACCGACCTTCACGGCCTCCACGGCTAAACAACCAATTACTCTCCTTATCCTTCAGTGCGAAGTACCTGGGTGTGGTACTTGACCCCAAACTAAGTTCGAAGCTCAACATTGAACAGCGGGTAAAGAAAGCCTGCGTGGCTTTCTATGCTTGCAGCAAAACCTTCGACAAGAAGTGGGGTCTTCGCCCGAAGATGGTCATATGGATGTACACAGCTGCGGTGCGTCCTATCATGTTTTTATCTTCATGCAGTGCGGTCAGATTAAGAGAGACGGGAAGCAGGTGTAGCAAAACTTATGGCCACAACAGCATCCTTAATCTGCTACCACGGGACCTGGTAGCCAATGCAACCGACTATATAAATCCCAGAGTGAACTTCGGAAAAGTCGTTACGGTCAGATTCCCAACCAGGATGGAGTGGGAAGTCGGCGAAGTTACAAATGGGTTCGATACAACAATTTTCACCGACGGTTCTAAAATGGATTGTGGGGTAGGGGCGGGGATATTCTCAGCTCCACTCGTGCAGCGTTTTCTAGGCGGAAGTTCTTGCTGTACGAGAGGCTTGCCGCCTACACAAACAAACCACCCCTTAACACTATAGCCATCCTCACTGATAGCCAGGCCGCTATCAAGGCTATTTCATCTGCCACTTCATCTTCGAAGCTCGTAGAACAAAGCAAAGAGGAACTTGCCTCTCTGGGTCATCGGTTCAGGATTAGCCTTTTTTTGGGTGCCGGGTCACAGTGGCATTGAGGGTAATGAGCGAGCTGATGAACTATCGAGGCGAGGTTTGCCATTGATGGTTCCCTCGCGGAGGAGGTGAATGTCCCGCTAGGGGTCCTTAAGGGTAGGATCTTGGCGCACTATCTATCAAAGGCTGACTGCAGATGACAGGGGGTGAGGAACTGCGTCACATCTAGGCAGATGTGGCCGAATTACTGCTGGAGTAGAACACAGGAACTTTTAAGTAAAAACCGTGCAGATATAGCAAGAGTTCTGGCAATTAGTACTGGTCACTGGCCCATCTGGGTTCATGCGGCCAGAATAGGCATTTCATTTAATGCGACAGAATCTTACATTTTCTTTGCAAGTGTCCAGTTCTAGGCAGGGCGAGGTCGCGCACACTAGGTAAACCCTTTTTCGACAACCTATTAGAGTTGACGGAGACTGGCATTGGGGATATCATCAGTTTCCTCATATTTAACAGCCGTCAATGAAATTTCTTTAGGGGCTTGGCTGTCGATATAGATATTAATCAACTTCCCAGAGTGCTGTTTCATGGATAATCCTCGTGTCGCTCTGCGATTGCTAAGACTTCATTTGAAACACACTACCGTGCCTTGGAAGTCTTAGGAAGCATGCCAATCTGAACTCAAGTGAGTAGATACCATGGGCCACTTCAACATCTGCTATTGACAAGACCGTGAAATTCGAAATTCTATTCGAGTTAATGGCACTACCGTTCGTATAACCCTCCCTTGAGGAGAAAACTATTTTTACGTTTGAGCCCATGTCAAGGGATGTTGTAAAATAGTCTGTGTCGGTACCCAGGTGTGCCCATCTGGCAAGAGTAGCCACATAGATTACCATTTCAAAAGTTGGATTATTTCAAATGCAGGGCTCTCTTTGCTGCTGTTTCCTTTATATGTACCTATAGGTCTAATCAAATCAGTCCAAGTATAGTTTCAAGGGCTGCAGTTGCGGTGGTTTTCTAATGGCGCTAATAGTACCTATACATGCTAATCATTGGATTTTAGTTGGTTCCTTAGGTTAAGTCACCAAATCTGATGCAAGCCATCAGACTATTCATCCATAGGATAGTATGAGTCTGACAACGGCTGTATACATCCGATGACGATAAGTTTAGGACTAATTTTTTACCATGTATGGCTATAGATACCCTTTTTATCCTTTCTAACGTGTTCTTTCTTCAAGTCAGTTTTCGGTCGAGTACGAGTTCTCCTATTAGTGAAGAAGGCCACCTCTGTCCTCAGGGGGTTAACATTCAGTCCACATCATCTACTTTCCCATTCGTGTAGTGTATGGAGGCAGAGGACGGTTGTAGCAATTCGGTGATGGTGAACAGGAACTTGCCTTTTGCCATTATGACAACATCGTCTGTATATGTGACCTGAAGAGGAGATAGAATTCCGCCTTGCGGGGTTGCCCTAGAGCCCAGTGCATGCAGTTTACTGTCACCCATTCTAAGATTACTGGGATTACTGATTTTGTTAGTCCAATGCTAGTCTTAGTCAGATTTCACATTGTTGACGGCTTCTTCTGGGTGCATGATGGGCGCTTGTGTGGCATTTTGGGGGTATACATATCCTTAGCATTTAGTTTGAAGATGCCTATCGGCCCAATGTCTTTACGGATCGTGTGTAAAGGTGTACCCACTTTGGGTATATGGGGTCAGGGCAGGGTGCTTTAAAATGGTCGAAGGAGTCGATTGCCCACTTGGTCTTTTGTTGTCGTTGTTTAAAGAATTTTAACAAAGCGAAGAGACTATGAAATATTTAAAGCCGACCTCATCTCTTATCCCTATGCCCTGTTACCCAAAATAGAGATACTGTGTTACCGTCCTATAGGGTCATTGGACTACTGTAGAGTCAAGCCCCTTATCGGCTTATTGACTGTCGAAGAATTCAGTAATTCAACGAAGTTGCTTTTGAAAATACCTTTTGGAGCTGGTATAATGGATGAAACCTCGGCTTGAAAGACGCTGCAGTCATTACTTGTTCTACGACAGTGGTCGACTTCTAAGGCTTCGCAACAAAACCTAGTTCCCGTACAGATTCATCCAATCGAGTCTGTCAAAAATTCTGACAAACTTCAGTATCAGTTTTGTCAGTCTGCCTGTTAGTAGCCTGTAGTTTTTTCTACCGAACTAGTGCTGTAGATTTCCTGGGGTATAAGACTAAGCATGGCATTCATAGCTACTGGGTCCCGATACAGGTGGTCCTTTGGATTTTGGTGAGACTTAAAAGATGATGTTTCTTCTCTAGTGCTTTTAGTTTAAGAGAATCTCACAACCACTTTGTCTAGCCACTGTACCATCGAGCTCGTTTTTATATAAGGTCAAAGCGTCAGTCAACAAGGTACCCTGCTCCCATAAACTTTTCACTCCTTGATCAGAAAGATTTTGTTCGCAATCTCGCCGAACAATCTCATTTGAAGTGGATTCACCAAGGAAATACACAATTACGAATGGTTTGGGAAGGCTACTACCTTCTCACGGCATGATATTGTACTAAGTTAATGATCCCGTTTGTACGAGGACTCAAAAAAAAAAAAGATTTGAGTTCCTTTTTGTGTATAGATCTTCATTGAAGGCATTGAGATGTTTTTTTGTTCATTATCAGAGGATTCGCAGCGCGTCTCGTCCATTCAAGCTGGAAGTCTCAACTGAATATCCAAAAAGGATTCTTTTTTTCATTAGTATCTGTATCTATTTTGATCTGTTCACCTAACCCGGAGGCTGTGTCCCCCTTCTTTTTGAAGGATTCTCTTTGGAGGATTCAAAAATGGTAAGCGTGATGATGCATGTCTTTAAGATTGTTCACCGTCCGTGTGTTCCGTACCGCGTTGTAGTCTAGTTCAAAAGATTTCTAAAAACCTCCAAATATGAGAATATCTAATGAAGCAACTATCACCTTAGTCATGTATATCTCTTTTTCCCAATAAAGCTTGTACTGAATAATGGTTGGGTGTTTTAACCTTGACTGTGGGTATTCAATTTTTGAATGATTGCAACCCTGCACATGAAACCGTCTTACATAAAACTGATAAGGCCTCATTTTGTAATTAGTTTTGATGTCAGCTAGAAGTCGGTGAGTGATAAAACTTAATTGAATACCGACTTGCTGACACTAATGGCCTCTTAAATTCGTTTTCGACGCCGGATTCTGATATTCATTATGGACTCGTTCTGATATAAAGGAAGCCTCAGCGCGTTTTCAAAAGAAGAACAATGGAGTTGCTTCGAGTGTTCACAGTTTTGTTTGTCGGGTTCCACGTTACGCATCCCAGTTGGGGATGCTACCCGATTCAATCGCACAAAAGTGCTGAACTCCTCATCACTGAAGGGGAAAATGCTCCCGAAGGTAGTTCACCGTACCAAGTATCCTTACAAATGAATAGCAAGCATTTTTGTTCTGGAGTAATTATTAATGAGAGCTGGATCCTAACCGCTGGACATTGTTTGGATAAACTCAATCCAAGTATGATTCGGATATCATCCGGTTCCAATGACCTTCGAGGGAACAACTCCTACCACATTGCCGATAAGTTCTTCACGCATCCTTTATACAACAAACCATATCAATATCACAATGATATTGGATTGGTGCACCTGGCATCGCCGATAAAGTGGGACGATAGAACGCGACCAATTCAATTAGCAACGGAACCGCTTCTCCCGGACAGTAAATTATTGATCACCGGTTGGGGAATAACCGGTAACTCCATGGAGCCTTCTCAACACCTGCAAATAATTGAAGCTGATTACATCACGTATGAGACGTGCAAGGAAGAGTTTGATTTCTTCGGTATTGTTGCTGTGGGTTGCTTTTGTACTTTCACGACTCAAGTATGTTTTGGCGATGCGGGTGGACCGGTGGTTTCGGTAAAAGACGGTACTTTGGCGGGAATTGTTAGCTTAGATGCGGGATGTAGTAAATTCTTTCCAGACATGCATGTAAGTGTGCTTTCCTACCAATATTGGATGCGAACCACTATGAGCGGATAAACTTAATTTCAATTAAAGTCGGGAACAGCATTAATGATTTTTGTTTTATTTATAAACGAGGGTCGGTTGCATGACATGTGGGCATGGACAGAATGTAAAGTTTGCTGAACTACGTGTCAAAGCAATGGTCATACTTCTCGAGTTACAATGTCTTCTTTGTCAAAAAATAGACAGAAAAGACTGTAACCATGTTGAAGGCAGTAACAGAGCTTCTTTGTGCGTAAAAGCATTGAGGGCGCGAGTTAAGTGATATTGGATTCCGTAGGTGTTCAGTTTAGTATTTCATTCAAAAAAAAAACAATTACATTTTCTTGTTTATATATCGACATTGACATTAATATTAATCAGTTACTGTCAAATCTTCATTAAAGGCATGGCCCTGGCATGTGTTCAAAAATTCGTTTCATCTATTAATCCTTTTCTACGACCCTGATTCCATGAATATGCCATCTGATCTGCGATGCAATGGCACCGGAATTTCATCTCCTATGCAAATTAAGAGTCGACTTTCCTTGTGTTCGATTAGTCTGACATTGGATTGGGCTTTGGTTGAATTTTCACGGATGGCTACGGGTGTTTTCGTGGAAATCAACTTCCAACCAACTAGATTTGGCACAAATGTCCCGTCTGGCTCTGGAAAAATGAAGGCATTGGTCACAATGTTGTCTCATCAAGGAAAGAGGAACTTAATCTTAGGCTGTGATGCTAACGCCCTTCTTACTATGGGATAGCTCTGATAAGTACTAACAGTAGAGGCGAGATTTTTTTGGAGTAAATTTTAAGTACTAACCTTACTATCTGTAATCTTGGCAATTCACCAACATTCATTACCAACAACATTCAAGAAAGGAGGTTCTTGATATTACACTCTTATCCGGTAACAATGCCGCAAAGTCTTCGAACTGGAGAGTGTCCGACAAGGCATCACTATCCAAACATTGCTGGATACTCTTCGATTCGGACTCAGGTACTCCTGGCATGAAAAACTTTCGAAACCCGCGAGGGGCTAACTGGAAAAGATTCAACGAAGCACTGGAAAGATCCATTGGACTCCCACCCGAGGAAATTCCCTGTTCTACGGAAGGAATTGATATCGTATCAATAGATAATAATCTTACCAGTAAGCTCCAACGCTTGTTTGGAAGAGTCTATCCGGTCAGACGGACCAGTGGAAGAAATCATCCATCCTGGTGAAACCGGAAAATTGCAGAGCGTCTACGTACCTCAAGACATAGCTGGAACCTCGCTAAGGACGGAGCTATCAAGTGGTCAACACATAAAGATAACGTCAAGCTTCTCAAAAAAGAAATGAAGAAAAGAAATTCTATTGAATTTACCCCCGAAGCAGCTCGTTTAAGAAAGGTCCTTACAAAGGTTCCATCACAGGTTTCTTTAAGGCAGAGTTCTATCCCCACTTATGTGTATGGCTCTAGCTCGTGAACGAATTGGTTAAAATACTAGCAAACAATGGCTTCAACGTCAAGTGTGCGTCGTGGCTCAAGTGGTAGCTCGGCAGCTAAAACAACGCTAAGACTAAGGGAAGCCGGACTATGGTTAGCTAAACCCTATGGTCATGGCTGAATTCTGAACCAGTGGAATATATCGAGACTTCAAATGGAAATGGACTACATCGTCCGACTATCAAACTGTAGCATGTAAGAATTCCTAGCAGGGAGGAGTAGGATGATGGTACAGTTTGTACTGAGAATGAGCTAGCCATATACTTAAAAGACTAGACGATATCTTAGTGATCAATAACGTGATGCTCTGTTGGGCACCAGGTAACGACAAAACGAATGAACTAGCCAGGGCCAGGGTCACATCTAAGCTCCTTGCATGCCCTTCCTGAGACTGATCACCTTGAAGAGGGAAATAGATATCGAGTCTAACGAGGAGGCTAACCAACGTTGGTATCTACTACATACATACATGCGCTAAAGCCAAATCGTTATGGCCAGTCAAAACGATAAAAAGAGATGTCCAAAACTCATGAGACACAGTTGCAGGGATACCCGGATAGCTCCGATCAAAAACGCGTAAACTGTTTAATGCAGCGAAGCGTACTGGAGACTGGCAGAGCTACAAAATGGCACTGACCTCTTACAACAAGGAAATAAGGAAAGCTAAACGAGAAAGCTTTAGGAAATTCTGTGAGACAATTACTAGTACTTCTGCTGCGGCCAGATTGCACAAGGCACTGGTAAAAACGGGAGGAATACCAACGTCTCTAAGAAAACCGGATGGCAGCTTCACCGAAAATGAGGGACAGAGGGCACGACTTCTATTAGAAACTCATTTTCCTGGCAGCCTTCCAAGTACAGACAATAGGAGCAGGACCAACATACTAAGACCTCGGAAAGAGGATTGGAAAATAGCGACAAAAATCTTTTCCAGAGTGCGCTTAGAATGGGCAATTGTTGTCCTTTCAGTCTTTTAAGTCTATTCTTTTAATCCTATTACAAAAGGGACAGGATAAATTACTTCCACATTTGGCAAGGATACTAAAATGTAGTCTGGCACTGGGCTATATACCGTAACAGTGGAGACGGGCGAAGGTAGTGTTTATTCCAAAAATGGGGAAGAAAGACCCAATTCTACCGAAGTCCTATAGACCGATTAGCCTGACATCGTTCCTTCTCAAAACGATGGAAAAGACTGTGGACAACTATTTAAGAGAGGAAGTACTACGTACATCTCCTCTTCATCACCGTCAGCATGCTTACAGAGCGGGCAGATCTACAGAGACTGCTCTGTACCAGCTGACTGAAACTATTTGTTGGCGCTCTTGAAGCAAAAGAGATAGTACTGTGTGGACATTAAAGGAGCATTCGATAACACATCTCATGAAGCAATTGTGCGAGCTCTGGAACGAAAAGGGGTAAATAACATAGTATCTAAGTGGATGTATGAACTTCTGACCACAAGATCAGCAGAGACTCATACATCAGAAGGTATCATCAAGGTCAGCACAGCAAAAGGCTGCCCACAAGGAGGAGTTCTCTCTCCCTTAATGTGCAGCCTTGTTGTGGATGAGCTACTTGAGAATCTCACAAACTATGGCATCAACTGTCAGGCATATGCTGATGATATAGTTATTATTGCCAGAGGCAAATTTGAGGAAACCCTATGCGATATAGTACGAAAGGGACTTAATATAACTCGCGAATGGTGTTTGACGGCAAAACTACAATAGTACCTTTCACGA
Organism: Xylota sylvarum; assembly: GCA_905220385.1. Taxonomy (NCBI): domain Eukaryota; kingdom Metazoa; phylum Arthropoda; class Insecta; order Diptera; family Syrphidae; genus Xylota; species Xylota sylvarum. The sequence goes on along the minus strand of LR999958.1, from coordinate 60,557,967 downwards.
AGAAAATAAAACTTGAAAAACTGAGGCCAATAAGGCTGTCGGGTACAATACTTGCAACAGTCAAAGAAGTTAAATATCTGGGACTAAACCTAGACAGTAAACTCATCTGGAAAAACCATACAGAAGAGATAACCAGGAAAGCCACGTAGGCTCTGATGATCTGTCGAAGCCTAGCGGACAAATCTTGGGGATGTAGCCCTACCATCCTTAGGTGGATGTATATTGCTATTGTGAGACCAATGATCACATATAGAGCGTGGGCAAAAAGAACTAATCTGGCCACCACGAGGAAGACACTCATCAAGGTGCAAAGACTGGTATGCCTCTGTATCACAGGGGCCTTGAGAACTTGTCCAACTGCGGCCATTGAGGTACTGTTGGAATTGACTCCTTTGCACCTTGTGGTTGAGGAATGTGCAAGTAACACGATCCTAAGGATGGCTAAGGAAGGAATACGAAGAGACAAGTGCATTACATCGAAGCAATTCGATGCACTGCTCAAAAAACTACCACTCCTAGCCTTTCCTATGGATGATATCATTAAAAGGTTTAACTTCCAAAAGAACTTTGTTATATACATTCAAAAAAGTGGTACACAGATGAATCAAGAACTGATGAAGGAACTGGAGCAGGGGTATTCGGGCCCAGAACCAAACACTTTGAATCCATGGGCAAAAGCACCAGTATCTTTCAGGCTGAAATCTATGCCATAGATAGATGTGTCCAAATCAATCTTGATAGAAACCATGTCAACTGTTATATAACTATAATGTCAGATCATTAAGTCCGAACTTGTGTGGGAATGCCTGCGAAAACTTAATGAACTAGGTAGTAGGAACAAAGTGACCCTCTGTTGGATACCTGGCCATGTGGGAATAGAGGGTAATGAAAAGGCCGACTCCCTAGCAAGAAAAAAGGATCAGAACCCTTCATAGGTTCTGAACCATTCGGCGGAATAGAGGATCATACCCTCAAAGAAGAATTCAGGAAACAAGAGAGGGAAAACAGGACAAGAACCTGGAACAAACGCTCATGGAATGAGGCAAGCCAAGAAACTTCTAGGGCAATACAACCGAAAAAGATTCGACGCATGCATCAGCATGAGCAAGAATAACCTTCGTATCCTAACGGGGCATTGTAAACTCAAGGAACACCTAAGGAAACTAGATATATCTGAAGAAGGACTCTGTAGATTCTGCACTGAGTCCAGTGAAATCCCAGAACATGTGCTGGGATCTTGTGGGGCACTGACCCACAAAAGACTGAAATACTTGGGCAAGTACCAATTATCAGATGAGGAAATACCGTCACTAGATCCAGTTCTTATCCTTAGATTCTTAAAGGAAACTGGATTAGAGGGGTGCTCTAGAATATATTTCTTCCGCGAAGGCGTAGTAAGAGTGCTTTACCCTCAAAATGATTCCGAAAGGAATCCAAAAACGAGGGAACTCTAATGAGGGCATGTACCTCCGCGAGGTGTTAGCTGGGGGCACAATAGACCAACAGGTCGCAGTGCAACATACCCCATTCTCAAATAATAATAATAATACCCGGACAGCTGTTGGCGTCGTGACAGGACACTGCGCGATAGGCAATCATACATAACGACTTCTGTAGGTACTGCAGGGTAGGGATGTCCAGCACTGTCCATCAAAAGGAAAGACACTCTTGGGAGCTATTTCCTTGCGGAACTGAACGATTTACGAAAAATTGAGCTGAACAAACTCCTAAGATTCATACACATATCTGGATGGTTTAGTTCAGTCGTCGAATACTGAAATTTGGTTCTCAGGGGTCTTTCAATTGGACGCAATGGACTCTTTGTTAGTCTAAGTGAGCTACTGACAAATTCTGTCAACCAATTTACCTACCTACCTAACTAGATTTCAAAACGCCTTAGGCAAGTACATATACCTCTGTTTTTCAAGTGGAGATGTATACTATGCTAATGAACACGATTTTTATTTTAAAGAATATGTGATGGGGTCTGAGTACCTTCATTTGTAGCAATAGCCAGGCTGTACTTAAGGCCTTGCTTAACCATGTAACCAGTTTAAAAATAGTTCGGGATTGCAAGGTCTTTCTAAAGGTAAGGCTGAGCTCTTTGACTCTTATCTAGGACCCAGGTTACACTGGGATCGCGGGGAATGAAATCTCCGATGAGGTCATTAGACAAGGATCAGAGTATAATTTCTGAGGAGCCGAATCTGCGTTAGGTATTCCCTCGTACTCTGCTGTTGATTGGGTTTCTTGCGATCCATGGCACCGTGCTCTAGGATCCAGGTAGACTAACCGAATGCTCCCAAACGTCTGAAATAAGAAACAGCGGTATTCTTGCTGACTCTCAGCCGAAAGGGGACAATTTGCTTTTGTTTGGATGCAGAGCTTGTGGGGAAAGCAACGATACTGCGGATCATTTCCTTTGTGATTGTCCTGCCCTTGCTCGGTGTCAGATCTTTGATTCTGGTGTGGTGTCCTCTGATATTGTGAGCTTCTCATCATTGAAGAGAAAACTCTGAAAGTCAATAAAATTTCAGTTCTAAAATTCTGTCAGTAACATTTTAAGACTTGGGTTAAGGTTCATTGCAAGTGAGCTGGAGGAGTGGTAGTCATCGTAAAAATATAAGCAGATGGATAGTGCATGTTTACCTGTTGAGTTTGAAAAGGAGTTTCAAGGAAATGGTGGTGGTGGATATTGCTTTCTGGTACAACCGCTCAAATGTAAGTCTCAACACATTGGACGGATGTTGATATGCAGAGCTGTGTGGTGCATGATGATGACGATAATCTTCAGTTTCAGATCAAACCTTAAGATAAGTCTTCACTTTCTCTTCCGCCCTTTGTAACATACAATAAATTTTAGTTTTTATGTCACGAATAAGGAAATGGAAACATGCAGTAGAACCGCGGGCCAATGAAGATTAAAAAAATTGTTAAGCTTCAAGTAACTTGTACTCAGCATTAAATAAATAAGATAGAATCTGACTTTGCAATTATTTTTAGTATAAGCTAGAAGTCGGAGAATGCGGAAACATAATTATGTTGCTGAAGCTAATAGGTTTCTAAATTCGATTTGCAAATTCTTTGCCTTAGAACAGTGACCAGATACCTTGTTCAGCTTATCGACAAATTCCCATATAAGAGCTAAGTCGGCGATTTTTTGAAAGAAAAGCTATGAAGTCGCTTCGAGTGTTCACAGTTCTTCTTGTCGCGTTCCATGTTACTCATTGCCTTCGAGTATGGAGCCCGGGCCGAGGATCTTCCCCGATTGAAAACCAATACCCTATCATTGGAGGTGAAAGAGCTCCCGAAGGAAATTCGCCATACCAAGTATCCTTGCAAGAAGTCGGTGGTGGTCATTTCTGTTCCGGAGCAATTATCAATAGAAGTTGGATCCTCACCGCTGCACATTGTTTGAAGGGACTGAGACCAGACGATATTCAAATATCATCTGGTTCGAATAATCTTCAAGGCAAGAACTCGTATCGCTGTGCTGACAAGTTCTTTAGACATCCTTACTTTATGAAACCGCGTAATCACAATGATATTGCATTGGTGCACTTGGAGTCGCCTTTTAAGTTGAACGCAAGGACGCGTCCGATTGAGATAGCAACGCAGCCGCTTCTCCCTGGGGATAAATTATTGATCAGCGGTTGGGGAAGGACGAAAAAAAAAGGTCAACCTCAATACTTGCAAATGGCTGAAGTTAACTACGTGCCACAGAGGAGATGCAAGGCGTTGTCTGGTGGCGGCAATGCAGTTGATTTGGTGGGCCACATTTGTACTTTTTTGGCTAAGGGCGTAGGTACATGTTTTGGCGATTCGGGTGGACCTGTGGTGACGGCGAGTGATAGAAAGTTGGTAGGAATTGTCAACTTTAGTCAAGGTTGTGCTCGAGGCTATCCAGATGTGCATGCCAACGTGATGTTCTACCGTGACTGGATAAAAATGATAATGAATGGACAGACGTAGTTTTTGTTTTTAATTAAAATTGAGAATATTATGCGTGATTTGCGTTTTATTTATAAACCGGGGCCTGTTGACAGATTCCGTCAACTCGAGCAATAATTCATACAATATATGTACGCTGAACACTCTAGCGATAAGTCAGTATAGGTGGTTTAAAACACTAGGGAACCGGACTAACCAGCAACCTCCAATCAAATTTACTATTTTACTATAAGTCCCCACAGAAATGGACTCCTGGACGTCCTAAATATGGAGCAGATGTAAGAATAGGGCGAGATCGCCATCGTATGACAACTACTCTCCAACTACTCATAGTTGCAATTCGAAGATCTCATGACAATACAAGAATTAATTCAACATTAACAGATTAAGTGATCCTTCATTCTGATACGTATTACGGTGTGAGAGCAATCAGCAGCTCATTGCCCGATCGAAAGACCATTGGTATACTGCTAACATAGTTTTCACAACTGGTGCTGATAGTATCCTCGATCGATAGTAGGGGAACCTTGGCTGTCCAATAATATCTGTAGACAGATTGACGAATGAAAGCTCTCACTACAGCTACATCAGCAGAAGGGAGCAGCGAGTCCCAACATGGCATAAAGCGCAATTACGGCAATGCACTGGCTACAAAATCAAAAGAAGCAGCAGACAGGACCGTCTACAAAATCACGAAGAAGTTGAGAGGTTGTCTTTTCTGCAGTAAAACCCCAAGTAAAAAACTTTGATGGTTCCTTGCTGAACAAAGAGCTTTTCGGTCAGGATCCTCCAGTATCCTGTGGACCACTATCAAGCAGGTCGTTAAATATTGATGTCACGTTCTACACAGAGGAAGGTTGTCTAAGAAATTTTAAGTCCGAAGTGTGATATAACAAAATTCCGTTCTTTCATCAATATTTTTCCTATTGGTGACTAGCGATGTGATTCTGGCTGTGTCCCCTCTGACGTTGAGTGTAAGCTGTTTAACGGATCCACGTGAAAAGTGACCACAAGAACTATCACGACAAAGGCTGTGTTTTACAAATATTTTGGTTTAACCGTATTACGAACGAATATCACGAATCTATAGCCACAACCATCCAATAGCAGAAGTGGCAGTGGAGTTCCAGTTTCGTAGATACCAAGCGATACAATGAAACACAGTAACCCATGATAAGAGAAGAGTTGACGATGATCTGAGAAGAACATGGCGCAGAACTATTGAGAAGGAAACACACAGTCGGGGAAAAGTTGGAAGAGGTGAGACACCTAAGGCCCACAGGAGAAACAGAACATATGTAAGGGCAGATTACATATTGCTTGGTTTGTGAGGGGAGAGTGACTCATTTCATCATACTTATGTCCTTGTGGCCGCACTGTGATGGCCAATAGGGATTGTTCTCTGTTCCTATTCTAAGTTCCTTCCTTACTCCTTCCTTACTGCACGTTGGTGAATAGGGTGTACAAACATCCTGAGATCCTCAGAAACTTGCAACAATTGTATAGTGAGACATTACATATTTCCTTGTAGGTTCTGGAATTAAAGTCTTCCTGTGTGTTCTGTCGCCCTAATGTTTAGCAATGTAATAGGAGTTGTTCACTTGAGTTCATTCAAACAATGTGCAGTGGTTAGGATCCAGTTTTCATCAATAATTACTCCAGAACAAAAATGCTTGCTATTCATTTGTAAGGATACTTGGTACGGTGAACTACCTTCGGGAGCATTTTCCCCTTCAGTGATGAGGAGTTCAGCACTTTTGTGCGATTGAATCGGGTAGCATCCCCAACTGGGATGCGTAACGTGGAACCCGACAAACAAAACTGTGAACACTCGAAGCAACTCCATTGTTCTTCTTTTGAAAACGCGCTGAGGCTTCCTTTATATCAGAACTAGTCCATAATGAATATCAGAATCCGGCGTCAAAAACGAATTTAAGAGGCCATTAGTGTCAGCAAGTCGGTATTCAATTAAGTTTTATCACTCACCGACTTCTAGCTGACATCAAAACTAATTACAAAATGAGGCCTTATCAGTTTCATGTAAGACGGTTTCATGTGCAGGGTTGCAATCATTCAAAAATTGAATACCCACAGTCAAGGTTAAAACACCCAACCATTATTCAGTTCAAGCTTTATTTGGGAAAACAGATATACATGACTAAGGTGATAGTTGCTTCATTAGATATTCCCATGCTGGGAGGTTTTTTAGAAATCTTTTGAACTAGACTACACGCACTATGATCAATCTTAAAGACTTGCATTGTCACGCTTACCGTTTTTGAATTCTCCAAAGCGAATCCTTTAAAAGAAGGCGGACACCACCTCCGGGTTAGGTGAACAGATCAAAATAATAACAGATACTAATGAAAAAAAGAATCCTTTTTGGATATTCAGTTGAGACTTCAAGCTTGGCTTTAATGGACAAGACTTGCTATGGGTTCTCTGGTAATGAATAAAAAGACATCTCAATGCCTTCAATGAAGATCTATACACAAAAAGGAACTCAGATCTTTTTTTTTTAAGTCCTCGTACAAACGGGATCATTAACTTAGTACAATATCATGCTGTAAGAAGGTAGTAGCCTTCCCAAACCATTCGTAATTGTGTATTTCCTTGGTGAATCCTCTTCAAATGAGATTGTTCGGCGAGATTGCGACCAAAATCTTTCTGACCAAGGAGTGAACAGTTTATGGGAGCAGGGTACAGTGGCTGTACACAGCGGTTGTGAGATTCTGTCTAACTAAAAGCACTTGAGAAGAAACTCACTAAGTCTCACCAAAATCCAAAAGACCACCTGTATCGGAACCCAGTAGCTATGAATGCCATGCTTAGACTTATTCCACAGAAACTCTACAGCACTAGTTCGGTGGAAAAAACTACAGGCTACTAACAGGCAGACTGACAAAACTGATACTGAAGTTCATTAAAATTTTTGACAGACTTGATTGGATGAATCGACGAATCTGTATGGGAACTGGGTTTTGTTGCGAAGCCCTAGAAGTCGACCACTGTCGTAGAATAAGTAACGACTGCAGCATCTTTAAAGACGAGGTTTCATCCATCCTACCACCTCCAAAAGGTATTTTCGAAAGCAACATCATCTAACAGGTAATTACTGAATTCTTCGACAGTCAAACAGCCGATGAGGGGCTTGGCGCTACAGTGCGGTAACACAGTATCCCTAGTCTGGGTAACAGGGCATAATGATAAGGGACGAGGTCGGTTTTAAATATTTCATAGACTCTTCGCTTTGTGAAAGTTCCTCTAAACTCCATAGAAAACTTTATTAACAACGAAAACAAAAGACCAAATGGGCAATCGACTCCTTCGGCCATTTTAAAGCACCCGGCCCTGACCCCATATACCCCATGATGCTACAAAGCAAACCGCTGCTTATCATTTACCGCGGGTTCTTTATATACCTAGTCTTTGAGAAAAGACGGGATTCATACCCTAAGCGGGCACACCATTACACGAGATCCCTAAAGACATTGGGAATTCTATCTCATCTTCTGGTCGCAAATGCAGACGATGTTGTCATAATGACAAAAGGCAAGTTCCTGCTCACCATCACCGAACTGCTACAACCGCCCTCTGCCTCCATACCCTACACGAATGGGAAAGTAGATGATGTGGACTGAATGTTAACCCCCTGAGGACAGAGGTGGCCTCCTTCACTAGGAGAACAATACCACCAATAGCAGACTCAATGGTACGATGTTCTTGGATTATGTTCTCGACCGAAAACTGACTTGAAGAAAGAACACGTTAGAAAGGATAAAGGGGTATCTATAGCCATACATGCTAAAAAATTGGGCCTTTTCTTCAGCTGTACATAGACGTTGTCAGATTTATACTATCCTATGGATGAATAGTCTGGTGGCTTGCAGCAGATTTGGTGACTTAACTTAGGGAACCAACTAAAATCCAATGATTAGCATGTATAGGTACTATTAGCGCCATTAGAAAACCACCGCAACTGCAGCCCTTGAAACTATACTTGGACTGATTTAATTAGACCTGCATCTAAAGGAAACAGCATGGTAATCCGTGTGGCTACTATTGCCAGATGGGCCCACCTGGGTACCGACACAGATTATTTGATAGCATTTCCTGACTTTGGCTCAAACGTTAAAATAGTCCTCTCCTCAAGAGAGGGTTATGCCATCTCATCCACTTATGAAACGTTATCATGAAGAGCTCAAAACACTCACAGCAAATCATGATATTACACTCTACTGGGTTCCAAGATACACCGGTATCCAAGGGAACGGACTAGCGAGTGAGTCAGCTTACTCTAACCAGGATCTAACCAGGATCTGCCGATGTTCGCAGCAGTCGTTCGATGGCAAAGATGGACTTACGAAGGTGATGTCGACAATTGGTCCTCTCCCGTTCGTGTAGACAATTATACCTGTTTCGACAATTTTATGGAACTGGTTATATACTCCACAATAAGAACCATAAGGAAATGGCCTCACACTGGCAGAAGACTAAATGGATTAAAGCTACAGGAAGTAGACGCAAACAGTGAACACTTATGTGGTTGGCCATGTAATAACTTCGAAGCTCCACATAAAATACCTCGGAGTCGTACTAAATACGAGCGTTTCTTTCAAGGAGCATCACAAGTACGTGAGTTATAAAGCAGTGAATAGTAGCGCTAGCTACGCACGAATCATGCCCAATACAGGATGCTCAAGGCACCTTAAAAGAGTACGCTTGGCCAGAGTAGTAGCATCCATAATATTGGGGAAACAGGACCAATATTGCTTCATAGTACCAAATCTATACTAAGTGCGCTACGCATACCATACCATTCCCTGCAATGCAGGCTGTGTGATAGCAAAAATGCTTCCAATAGACATCCTGGCAGAAGAGCAATGACGACAATACGAGATGAAGCAACTGAATCGAGACGAGAGCAAATCCATTCGGCGGATCGGACCAGATGCCACTAAGGATACATATGATAGGCGAGTCGCAAGAAAGCTGTAATGATTCTGAAAAAGGTAAGTCGATGCATGTGCTTATACCACAAATCATGATGGTCAAGGATAAAAATACAGCATGGTGAAGTAGGGTATGGAAGGACCAGGTTCACCCCGATCTGTAGCGCAACCTTAGTAAGTAAGAAGTAGTGTATCACCTTACCCAGTTTTTCACAGGTCATGGATGCTTCCATTCATACCTGCAAGCGCAATAAATAGCACGCTTTACTGCCCGTGATATGTGGATTCCATCGAAAGCGTCGAACGAGTATTTTTCCAATGTCCACAGTTTCAAGGCGAATCCACTCCTCTTTGTTTCAACATCATACATAAGAGGCAGGATCTAAATTTTATCCCTGTGCGACTCCTCCTGTAATTTTATGTCTTTCCGTCCTTCGTCCATATCGTAGAAGAAGGTTCTGTCTTCAAATTAACTTGTATTTGGAACTCTTCTCAGCGCTCTCATAATTAAATTCTAACTCGCTGAGTTGGAGACATTTGTCTAGAGTAACAACGGCGGAGGACTTTTTTGTTCTTCCTTTCCCTCTGTTCCCAGATATGGCTTTGCGTGCAATATCGCAAGCTGCTTGTATCGCATAGGTGGTGCTTCATTTTTTCCGGAATTTAAATTGTCGCTCGGAAAGCCCACTGCTTCCATTGTTTCCTTCGATATACTGCTCAAAACTGTCGTGAGTAATTCCTTCCAGAACATTGCCTACTGTGGGCTTGTCACCAGTTGGGATTAATACCAGCCTCAGTCATTTCCATTGCAGAGGGAAGTATCCTTCTGTCAGAGTTTTCCAAATGCCTCTGGTTTAGTTTTAGTAGCCTCCTTCAGGACAAACATGGAGATCACGTACATTCCGGGAGCCTTATAGCTCTTTATTCAGCCGCTGCTTCCAGGACTTCTGCAGTTGTGGGGAATCGTATTGTTTCCATAGCTTCTATTATTACGCGAGGAAGGTGCGCGCTAGTATTTCATCATGATCGGGCATGTCGGTGAAACTGTGAAAGTGGATATTGGCTGCATTTGTCTCAATTTACAGGACATCGTTCCGGCTCTTAGCAATCTAAAGCCATCAGCAAGTGCAGGAGTGGATGGAATTCCATCACTGGTTTTATGAAACTGTGAAGATAGTGGGCGCCGTGGCTCAAGTGGTTAGTGCGTTGGACTACGGAGCAAGGGGTTCCAGGTTCAATTCCCAGACAACACCTAAAATTTCTTTCACGGCCCCCCCCTCTCGCGAGCGTCTGACAAACATCCGAGAGTAAAACTGTCATGAAAAAGCTTCTCAAAATTGCTGTTCGGATCCGGCATTAAACAGTAGGCCCCTTCCATTCATGTGAAGAATATACCACGCACAACACGAATGGTTGCGAGAAGCTAGGCCCTGGGTCCCATGGACCTGTTGTGCCAAAAATTTGTATTTTTTTTTTTTTGAAGATAGTATCTGTTACCCCCTTCTACTTATCTTTAACTTATCACTTAAACTGGGCATTTTTTTAGATGAGTGGAAGGTCTCATTTTTAATTCCTTTTTACTTGCACCTATACCTATAGGGCAAGTATTGGTTTCGTGAAAAATTTCGAACTCGAGATTTTAATCAAACTTAACATTACTATGATGGAGAAGTCCAAAAAAGTGGGTCCGCCAATTCCGTCTGTCTGTCTGTCTGTCTGTATATTCGACTGGAGCCTAAACGGGTGGACGGATTTGAATTTTTAAACTTCATATCTGGAGTCTGTGGGATGATCCCTAGAGGCGAAATTGGAATTTTCGTTCTAACCTCAAAATTAAGGTTACTTTACTTAAGGGCGATTTCACTAAAAATGGATTTTCTCGAAAACGGTTCTAACGATTTTGATAAAATTTCATATGTGAGTTAGGTTAGGTTAGGCATATGCTAGTAGGTGGCATACCACGTTTTGCGTGAAAAATGCGTATAACGGTAATTTTACGAATTTGGTGTTTATCGGCCATTTCTTCAGCAATTGGGCTTAAAATTAATATTTAAGGTGGGTATGACAAATGCAAAGACATAACGTACCAAGTTTTGAAACTGCCACGCCCACTTTCCAAAAATTCTACATTTCAAAATTTTTACTATTCAAAATTTTTACTAGAAATCGAAAAAAAACATAGTTCATAGGCTTTGAAAATGTCTACAATTCACGTTAACATCATATGTGGCTACGCCCACTTTAAGAAGGCGTTTTTACAAAAAACTTGAATTTCAGTGCTTATACGATTATAAACTTATAGCATTAAGGTGGAAGTACGTACGACCCAGTCGTGCACTTTATTTTAAATCTGGCTCCAGAAATGAAGTTAAGAATTACAGGGGAATCTGTAAACTATCAGCCATTCCTAAGCTCTTTGAGAGTATACATACTCAAAGATAAGTTGGAATTTTATGTCGGAATCTCAACATTGTTTTGTTTCAGGGAGATCTACAGCCTCCAATCTTGTATATTTCTAAATTCATTTGAAAAGGGTTATCAGTGGGGATACGGTCTATACCGACTTTAGTAAGGCATTTGACTCTTAGAATCATTGTGTCTTAATACGCAAGCTGAATTGCTTTGGTTTTCACTCATCCATTTTGAGATGGATTTCGTCGTTCTTAATGAATAGAGTGCAGATAGTAAAGCTTGAATCTTTGCTTTCTAAACCGTTCAACTGCAGCTCAGGTGTACCTCAAGGTAGTCACCAGGGACCCTTACTTTTCATTATATTCATAAATGATATAACAAGTGTGCTAAGCTGCAGTCAAAGTCTACTATATGCAGATGATCTAAAGCTTTTCCTTAGAATTTCAAGTTTAAATGATTGCAAAAATCTTCAAAGTGATATTAATGCCCTTTCAATTTGGTGCAAAGATAATCATCTTCTTCATAATATAATGAAATGCAACGTAACAACTTTCTGCAGATGTTCCAAACCAATTATTCACCGATACTCCATTAATTCCCTAGAATTAACTCGGGTAAATGTGGTTAAGGATCTCGGTATCGTTTTTGATCATGCGTTAACTTTTTGCCATCATGTGGATTATATCACTTCTAAAGCTAACTCTATGGTTGGCTTCATCAAAAGAAATACAGCTGAGTTTTCTAATCCTCACTCACTGATTACCCTTTTTATAACCCTTGCTCGATCTCTCCTGGAATATTGTGACATCGTTTGGTGTCCCTTTTACCAAGTGCATATTAATCGGGTGGAAAGAATTCAAAGAACATTTTCCAAATTTGTTTTTTTTTTTCAAAATGCGCTGGAATTTTACGCCTGAATATGATGCCAGATGCCAACCGCTAGGTTTGGCTAAGCTTCTAATTAGAAGGAAGATCCATGACGTAATGTTTGTGAGAGATCTCTTTTGTTACCATATAAAAAACCCTTGCTTATTAGCTTTAATCCGTATTTATGCTCCAGAAAGGCCATTGAGACAAAGAGAGTTCCTTTTTCGCACAATACATAGGACAAACTACATATGTATATCACAATATGTTAAGTTATATTACTTGTAGTGGAAATAAATAAATAAATAAAAACTGCTGAAGCGCTTTTAGGTTTTGTCATAACTATCGTGTAGGCGCTATGTTGTCCCCATGGGCTATGTTGGATACAATGGAACTATTCGAATGAATGGAACTTTACTCTTTTTTTTAATTCTTCCCGTATCTCTTTTCAGTTCTTATGTACCTCGGTCCAATGTAAAATAAAAATTGTTGAGCTTTAGCAATTTGTTACGTAGACTGAACTAAGCAATAAATAAATGGAGACAAAATCTAACTTTGCAATTAGTTTGAGTGCCAGCTGTAAGTCGAAGAATGCGAAAACAAAATTGAAAATCAGTTCACTGACGCTAATAGGTCTTTAAATTCGATTTGAAAATTCTTTGCCTTAGAACAGCGACCAGATACTTGTTCAGATTAACGACAAGTTCCCATATAAGAGCAAAGTCGGCCAATTTTTGAAAAAAAAAGCTATGGAGGTGTTTCAAGTGTTCACAGTTCTTTTTGTCGGGTTTCTTGTTACTCATTCTCTTCGAGTACGGAGTCTGGATCGAGAATCCTCCGCGTTTGAATACGAGTACCCCCCTATCATCGGAGGCGAAGATGCTCCCGAAGGAAGTTCACCATACCAAGTATCCTTGCAAGAAGTCGGTGGTGGTCATTTCTGTTCCGGAGCAATTATCAATAACAGTTGGATCCTGACCGCTGCACATTGTTTGGGTGGACTGCTACCAGACGATATTCAAATATCATCTGGTTCCAATGACCTTCAAGGGAATAACTCCTACCACTTCCCTGACAAGTTCTTCAGCCATCCTTACTACGACGAACCGGAATTTCACAATGATATTGGATTGATGCACCTGAAATCGCCGATACAGTGGAACGATAAAACGCAACCAATTCAGATAGCAACGGAACCGCTTCTCCCTGGGGATAAATTATTGATCAGTGGTTGGGGAAGGACGAAAAAAAATTGTAGTCATCCACAATACTTGCAAATGGCTGAAGTTAACTACGTCCCACAGAATAGATGCAATGCGTGGCATGGTGGCGGCAATGTAGTTGATTTGGTGGGTCACATTTGTACTTTTTTGGCTAAGGGCGTAGGTACATGTTTTGGCGATTCGGGTGGACCTGTGGTGACTGCGAGTGATAAAAAGTTGGTAGGAATTGCCAACTTTGTTAGAGGTTGTGCTCGAGGCTATCCAGATGTGCATGCCAACGTGATGTTCTACCGTGACTGGATAAAAATGGTAATGAATGGAGAGACGTAGTTTTTGTTTTTAATTAAAATTGAGAGTATTATGCGTGATTTGTGTTTTATTTATAAACCGGGGCCTGTTGTCTAATATGGGGACATGAACATAAACATCAAACACAATCGACTACCAGGACTATGCTTCGGATAAGGAATGAACACAAGTTGATGATTTGTGGCCAGAGTACCCGAACAAAGATAGGATTCCGGAGTGGGAAGACGTTCCAGATGGCATCAACTCGAGCAATAATTCATACAATATACGTACGCTGAACATTACAGCGATAAGCCAGTATAGGTGGTTTAAAACAGGCGAGTAACACTAATCCTTAAGACCATGCATCAAGCATGCAAAGATCTACTTTCCTGGTAGCCTCATTTTGATTTTAACGGCCCGATTCTGGGCTGGAGTAAGATGGGACACCATTGTATAGTGTTCTTGATGATAAGAAGGAGACCTTTTGTAATGTCATAGTGATGGCGGGACTTGGATGTATTGGAATAAAGGCAAGTTATTGGGAAGAACAGACTAGGGAACCGGAATAACAATAGGCGGCACAAGACCAGGGACAAAGTCAGCTGAATGTCTAAGGGCAAACCAACAACCTCCAATAAAATTTACTATTTTACCATAAGTGGGCGCCGTGGCTCAAGTGGTTAGTGCGTTGGACTACGGAGCGAGGGGTTCCAGGTTCAATACCCAAACAACACCTAAAATTTCTTTCACGGCCCCACCTCTCGCGAGCGTCTGACAAACATCCGAGAGTAAAACTGTCATGAAAAAGCTTCTCAAAAACAAAAAACTGCCGTTCGGATCAGGCATTAAACAGTAGGCCCCTTCCATTCGAGTGAAGAATATAACATGCACAGCACGAGTGGTTGTGAGAAGCTAGGCCCTGGGTCCCATGGACCTGTCGCGCCAAAAATTTGTATTTTTTTGTATTTTACCATAAGTCCCCACAGAAATGGACTCCTGGGATATTGGGATAGTGCGAGATCGCCATCTTATGACAACTACTCTCCAACTACTCATAGTTGCAATTCGAAGATCTCATGACAATACAAGAATTAATTCAACATCGACAGATTAAGTGATCCTTCATTCTGCTACGAGGTGTAGGAGCAATCAGCAGCTCATTGCTCGATCGAAAGACTATTGGTATACTGCTAACATAGTTTTCACAACTGGTGCTGATAGTATCCTCGATCGATAGTACGGGAACGGTGGCTGTCCAATAATATCTGTAGACAGATCGACGAATGGAAGCTCTCACTACAGCTACATCAGCAGAAGGGAGCAGCAATTACGTCAATGCACTGGCTACAAAAGCAAAAGAAGCAGCAGACAGGACCGTCTACAAAATCACGAAGAACTTGAAAGGTTGTCTTTTCTGCAGTAAAAACCCCAGTGAAAAGCTTAGACAGTTCCTTGCTGAACAAAGAGGTTTTCGTTCACTATTCTCCAGTGCCTTGTGGACCACTATCAAGCAGTTCGTTCAATATTGATGGTCACTTTATCCTGATAAATAATAAGATAATATCTATTATCAAGCCCACATACGATGGCTTTAAATGTCACGTTCTACACAGAGAGAGGTTGTCTAAGAAATTTAAAGTCCGAATGTGACAAAGTTCCGTTCTTTCATCAATATTTTTCCTATTGGTGACTAACGATGTGGTTTTTGTTGTGTCCACTTCAACGTTGAGTTTATGCTCTTTAACGGATGCACGTGGAAAAGGCCCGCGATAGGAACAACATCCGGATGTTTTTTTTAGGAACGCCAAGCAACTAGCAGGTGGATTCAAACTCGGAACGCAAGTCCTTCGAAAGTCTTTAATAGAAAAGAGAATATACTGAACGGACAAACGTCTTTAAGGGATGAGTGGAAGTACTTACCGGCTTTCGGTATAAATACTACTTCGCAAAGTCTCTGGAGGAGTCGAGGGAGCATATTATAAACCAAGATGAGTATGTCTATAGGAAACAAAGGGCCAAAAACTGGCAATAGTATGACTTGGGAAGCCAAATGGACCACAACTTACCAATGAAATGAATTCGATAACGAACTTACAATCTAGCTAGGATGGTCGAAAATATAAGATACATACTTAAGCTACTATCAAAAGGAGTGCAATAGATCACTTTAGTGAATTTTCTAGACCCAAACTGACTGACTGAAATGACTCCAACCTAAAATAAATTGTCCACATCATTTTGTTTATTTTATTGTGTAGTAGGTATGTAGGTAGTTATCCTAAAATCCTCTTACATAAGTTTAAATACCGCGTGTGAGTAACACGCGTGTATGTTATCGATTATCAGCACAAACAAATAGTCTCTTTAAATAAACAAACTCTTGAAATTATTTATAATTAAATCACTTCCTCAGTAAACAATCAACATTTCTCAAGAACTTATCACATTATTAATATTAAACACATTTGAGGATCAACAAACAGTCATAAAACTATTTTTGTTATCAAAGTTAATTATTCTTAACTTGAAGTGGAAATAAACCTGATTGAACCACCTACCTACATACATATGTACGTGTATATCGATTCATATTCATAATACCTTGGAGTACCTAATCGAAAAGAATCTAATAATCAACGATAAGAATAACCTCCGGACACAGACCACTTTATCGATAAGACAGTATCTATGTAAGTTGATCCGTCTAGGCGGTTGAATTAGACTGAATAATTGTTGAATCATCAGAAATTATTTGCTATCTTCACAAAAGTTAGCACAACCTTGAAGTTCTTTTGGTTTTATGTATATTTTTTGGAATATTAAAAATAAAAGTCATATACGACTATTTGGAAAGATAAGATACTTGGGCGGCGCTACAGTACAGTCAAGGTCTCCCTTTCCTACGCTTGCACTTCAGGATGAATTTTGTGTAGACCTGATTCGCAACCATCCTACATATTCTTGCCAACCCTAATGGGTTACAGTCTCCGGAAGATTGGGCCCCTCGTCCTAGAGGTATAAAAGCGAACTGGTCCTCCAGGTTGGTGGTTGTACGTCGGGGTAACTTCCCTATCATGGAAAAAATTAGAAGTTCCGGACCAATAACAAGCCTCGGGAAAGGACGGATTGACGACCCTGCAAAACAAAAAAAGGATAACGACGAAGAGATAATGCTACCAAACAGTTTTTCTACGAGCTCCCCAACAAAACATATGAGCATTGTCCTAAGTATGACACTAAAATCGTGTTAAATGATTTAATGACCATTTAACCTGGTCAATAAAAACCAAGACTTGCGTCCACCTGATTAGAATGAAGTGAGTCGTCCAACAAGGTTGCTGGACCGGATGACCTACCAGCCGAGCTATTTAAGTCAGCGGGGGATTATTTGGTGGAGAGCATACACCAACTCATTTCCAATATTTTTTCGAAGGAAAGTATACTTGATGAATCGAACCTGAGCATCTTTTGCCCGATCCACCAGAAAGAAGATCCTCTAACTGCGCTAACTATACGTAGAGGCATCAGTCACCTTAACATTGCAAACAAGATCCTGTCGTATTGTGTGAGCTCTTGAAACCATTTGCCAATGAGCAACGTTTTTGGACGACAGTTCAATCTGATTCCAGTGGTGGTGTGAGCGTAAAGCAAACTCTGCCCAAGGATGTTAGGTTGAAGGTTAAATCAGTCTCTAACGAGCTCCTTCAAGTGTTTTGTCAAAGCTTGTCGTAAAGCGTCTGATCCCAGTAAAACCGGGTATGCTGAGAATAGACCATTTTCTACCGGCTTACTCCTGGGACCATCATGAAACCTTCAAAAACAAACAAACAAAGCAACACAACACAACAAATTTCGAGTCTAGTCCTCAACCGACCGCAAAAGCTTTATTGGCTGAGTATTAACGATAGTACTGACGGCTCCATCGTCCTCACTGACATTGATTTCGATTCGGTGGCGACTTCTGTTTCAGAAGTCATCCGAAAAAGGAAATCCTCTCATTGTTGTAAAGGAAAGTCAGCTGGCTACGGGACGTATCCCAATTCATACGAGGCGGAGGAGCCAACTCGAATCGAGAGGGCCTTCAACCAGGCCTTCTGTGAAGGTAGAAGGGATAAGGTCTCCAAGAGATCCAGATCACAAGAAAATCCTACTAAGACCCCAAAGAAGGTAAAAACAAAATCCTGGTTTTTAGGCCTTGCAATGAGATTGCGAAGGATCATCTGAAACTAATCTCCACCAGCAACATCTACTAATTTGTGACTCCACCTACAAGAAGGTGGAGCAGATATTGCCCTCACAAAGGAATCGTGCGCCCTAAGGGACAACAATATAGAGGAACAAAGGCCAAAGAAGTACACGGTTTTCTTTGCTAAGGAACTAGATAAACCCAAGGCCTGTATTTTTGCGAAGAACAACCTTAATCTGTTTCTTTTATCCAATATCAGCGATTCTGACTTCGTTTGCATTAGTTTGGAATACGGTAAGGAGAAACTAATCTGGATCACGTACTTACATATACATATGCCATATGATGAGACAATATAGAGTGATCACTCAGGCCAAGAAGGAAAACCATCATTTCGTCATGTTGCATTGATTTGATTACCTAATGGAAACTAACCTTGTTATGTATAATAAGTGATCAGAGCCAACATTTATTACTAGCAATAGGCAAGAAGTCATTGATGTGATCTTTGTCAGGAATTACTCTATGATTAGAGTCAAGAACTGATTTGTGTCTAGAGATGTGTCGTTTTTTGACCACCGCTTTATACAGTTCGGTATTAACTTTAGTACTCCCCCAAACCTTTTAGAGATGGTGGCTGATGAGCCTTTATTGGGCCAATGGCAGCTCTCACATCCCCAAAGCGGGTTACTGACATCGGTTTAAAACCGAACCCTCATCCTAGGGGTTTCAAAAAATAGAACTAGCCATCCAGGCTGTGCTGTCGGGGTAACTTCCTTACCTCATAAATAAAAAACTAGTTATGAGAGAGACACTAGCCTCGGATAGCAGGCCTCCTCATTTAATATCACGACCCGGAACATTCACGGACTATGAGCTAAGAGTATACACCTGGAAAGTACGTACACTGTACATTCCTGGTGCTATTCAAAAACTTGAATCGGTCCTCACGTGGTACAAGGCAGATACGATGGATAGCATCAGGTATTCAAAAACGGAAAAATTCCGACATTTATTACAGATGTCACAAAAGACTGTACATGTTAGGATGCGGATTCAATGACAATTGAGTTTAATCCGATCAACGACCGTCTGGTTATAGTCCGAATCAAGGCAACATTCCAAAACATCAGCATAATATGTGCACATGCCCCTACCGACGAAGCTGAAGACTCTATCAAGGAGGAGTTTTTTGACGTCGAAGCTTACGGAGCCTGTCCGGAATATGATTTCAAAATCATACATGCAAGCGTTGCAGCGCAAAACAAGGGCAGTGAGAGAAGAGTTTCGATCCAGAAGGAGGGAGGAGAAAAAGATTCTGCATTGAGACAAAAGGGCCTACGCAGGCACCCAGCTTAAGGACATCGAAGAGTCCCGCGATAGGAACAACGTTCGGATGTTTTTTAAAGCCCAGAACGCAGCCTGTTCAAAACAGTGAAGGAAACCTAGTAACCGAAGCACAGGGAATAGTAGATGTGTTTAAGCAGCATGTTCAGCAGCTACTTATTGGGCAGGTAGAGAGAGTGATAGGGGCAAGAAGAGAACCCGCATTCAGTTAATGAAGAATCCATTCCCCCTCCCAGTTTTGAAGAGGTTGGCTCAGCTATCAAAAAGCTGAAGAACAACATAGCCGACGGCTCTGATGGTCTACCAGCAGAGCTTTTTAAACATGGTGGTGATGCTTCGGGTGCATAGACCAAATCATCAACCAAGTATGGGTGGATGAAGTCATGCCTGACGACTAGTCTGGATCAGCTCTATATGCCCTATCTTCAAGAAAGGTGATCCTATGTCTTGTATAAACTACCGAGGCATATCCATGCTTATTGTCGCATATAAGGTCGTATCCAACGTACTGTGTGAACGTCTGAAGCCAGTATAGCTTCCAGCCCGGCAGATCGATGATCGACTAAATTTTCACACTAAGGCAGATCCCGAAAAAGGTCAACGAATTTCAAGTCGATGCTCACCATCTCGTCATCGACTTCAAAGCCGCATATTATAGCATTCATCGTCTTGAGCTCCAAAAGGCGATGTAATCCTGGCTAAACTGGAAAACACGCTGTGCAACGTGCAATTCAGAAACAGTTCCTCCGAACTATTCCAAACATGCACCGGATTTCGGCAGGGAGATGCGCTATCATGTGATTTCTTCAATCTTGTGCTGAAATAGATAGTGCACAGAGCAGGTGGGAACACAGAAGGCACTATCTTTAACAAATCTGTCCAGCTGCTGGGATACGCAGACGACATCGATATCATCGGTCGCTCCTAGCGTATATTGAGGCTTTTACGGCAATTGACGAACAGACGAAATGAGTTGGCCTTGAAGTGATGAAAACCAAGTAGATATTGTCAACAAACAAAGAAGCATCTATCCACTGCCTGGAACAAAGCGTCACTGTTGGCAACAGTAACTTTGAAGTGGTTAAGGACTTTACCTACCTCGGAGTAAATATCAGCTTCAAGAATGACACTAGTGGAAATTCGACGAAGACTTACCCTAGGAAACCGCTGCTACTTCGGTTTGGCGAAACAAATGGGGTCAAAACTCCTAACTCGGAAGACGAAATGTATGCTCTACAAAACTTTGATCCTTCCAGTTCTGCTGTATGGAGCCGAGTGTTGGACGATAAGCAGGAAAGAAGAGCAGATTTTGAACACTTACGAGAGAAAAATTCTTCGCCGCATATTCGGTCCGTAATGCGAGGAGGGCGAATGGGGGAGAAGATACAACCCCGAACTCTATGAGCTGTACCAAGATGTGGATGTAGTCCAAAAAGCCAAAACACGTCGACTACACTGGCTCGGACACATCGAGCGAGTATACAAAAATGTTCCAGCAAAGATGATCTTCGAATCACAGCCCACGAGTTCGAAACGATAAGGAAGACCGAACCTCCGTTTCAAGGATCAAGCTATCGCGGAAACCAGAGCACTTGACCTAGACAACTGGAAGCAACCAAGTTATCATAATTTTTTTTTGTAATTAATATTCAACCGTCTGCAGACAAGATGTATCTTTGCGGATAGAATAAACAAATTGTACTAATTTAAGAAGGTACAAATTAATAATGGAAATTTACAACTTGGGACTATTATCGAAACTTAACTTTATAAGACTTATAACTTTCAATCTAAACTTGACTGAATTTAAATTAAAATATTGCGCAATAAATCCAGATATCGATTATAGCTGGCTATTCATGATTTTTCTCGAATCAAATATTGCTTCTCTTATCATGGGATTTCGAGCAATTCCTTATGTAAGAGTGGGGGTAGTTGAAATAAAAACATATAACCCGAACAAAGCAGTAAATAAAATCATTTACTACATGGTCTTCATAGTGACAGTATAAATAATTATGATCGATTGCCTGTAATAGGATCATAAACACCCTTATCGGACGCAATCTTAATTCCCAATTCGATATCTTCCGCTGTAGGTACATGATATAAACTGTCTTGTCACCAAATTAGGCACCAGTCCATATACTGGCTGAGGACTTAATTGCAGTATAAAACCCGAACGCCTTCAAGTGCTTCGCTCCATTGACGTGGGACAGTTGAACGCATTCGTCATGAAGGCTGAAATTTTCTTTGTACTCTTGGCTGCAAGTGCCGCACTTGGGATTCGTGTTAAGTCGTCCCTCAAAGACGGAATCCCTGAAATCGAAAACCGCATCATTGGTGGAGTTCCAGCTGAGGAAGCAGTGGCTCCTTACCAGATTTCACTGCAAGGCGAATTCGGAGGTCATATATGCGGTGGATCTATCATTGACGAGAGATGGGTTGTTACCGCTGCGCACTGCATCATCAACTATTTGTACTACAATTCAGAAAGCTATCTGAGAGTAATAACTGGAACCAATCAGTACAACGAACCAGGAGCAAAGTACCATGTGGAAAAATTAGTAATGCACTGCAACTATGATCACCCGGCGTCGATGAATGACATCGCACTGATCAAACTTAACTCATCGATTGTGTTTAACGAGAAGACGCAGAAGATTAAACTGCCCGACAGGCCATTGGAGGCAGGCGATGAACTTACTTTAACCGGATGGGGATCCACGGAGCTTTATGGCGAGACACCTTCAGATTTGCAAATAGTGAAACTTAAGTTTGTGCCATATGAGAAATGCAAGACCGATTTGGAAGGAGATCCAGCAATGGGTATAAGCCACATCTGTACCTTTACACGGGAAGGAGAGGGCGCTTGTCATGGTGACTCAGGTGGTCCATTAGTCCATAATGGTATGCTATATGGCGCCGTGAATTGGGGCTATCCATGTGCCATTGGATATCCTGATATGCACGCGAATGTATATTATTTCTCGGAATGGATACGGAAGACTATAAAAGGATGCAAAGGACGCTAATTATGTATGTATATGCAAAGAAACGAATAGATGTAGAAAGGAATAAAGATGTGTTCAAAACGTTTAAAGGGGTTTTTCAATTATGTTGTAGATTTCAGGTGGTTGGAACCTTGGAACACAGTTCTATAAATTTTATTTCATCAACGAGAAATCCGCTTCATTAAAGTCCTTGGCGTCGATCTGGTCAAGTTGGCTGCAATTCACTTGGATAATATTTTTTGCTTCTTTTTTGCTCCTTAGATACCTGACTTTGAGTGACCTTTTGGTTGGAGTGGTAGGAGTGAAAACACTAGGTATACTTACATAATTTGTGCAGACCCTTGCCCATATCACTGACACGACGACCTAACAAAATTTATTGTGTCAATTAGGGTATGTTCCATCCGAAAAACATATCACCACCCTAATGAAAAAGAAAGTCCTTAGGAGCAGAGTTTCTCAAACCCCGCTGACAAACATATTTCTTTATGGAAAACGCCTCCTTAACCAATGTAATACTGGCCATTCACAGAGAATGTGCTCGGATGATTCGTCATATTCCGAGCAAAACCTACATTCAGTATCTGGGCACGGATTAAGCTTGTTAAGATGATACCGCAGGCCACAGTGACCTGTGAGAAAGCTGACCAGCGTACTAATACTAACCTTGACTAGATTAAGGATTTCCTTGTAGGAATAAAGCCTGATTAATAGCTTGGATTGTCCCAACCCGGAGCCATTTTCCCAGTGAGCCAGATGAAGTTTATAGTTGTATAATCGTTAATCAGCGCTGTGGCGGCAGCCCAGTTGACACAGCAGTAGGGTTCAGGTCCTATCAACGCCAATTCTGATCCAGCCCTACCTAGTTTATCTGCAGATTTGTTGCCTGGAATTCCTTGATGACGGATGGGTCCCTGCATCCGAGTTTTGACTTGATATGACTGGCAAGAGCATCATTTAACTAATATAGTGTCCATTAAATTGGACGACAGCGGTTTAAGTGGTGCCTGGCCAATACCTTTACTAAAGTTTATCCTAGCGCAGATCTCAATTATATATATAACCGTGGGACACATTCCCATAGGTATCGAGACTTTGGCGTTGGATCCAAAGACGCCAGTTCCAACTCCAGTTTTCATTTTCGATAATTGACTCATTCATTTGTTATAGAAACCACTGGTGTACTAATGCCTGGAAAGTGAGGGTTTTCAACACTTCCTCGCTGTTATCCGTCCACGAATCATCAGATTTCTTTATGAAGCTGAGAACTGCCGCGTCTTGGGCCAGCATCTTACGGAGTCTAACGATTTTAGGATGCCTTGTTTTCCACCTTATCTATGTATGTTATCAACCGGTCTATTGGACCTGGAACTAAGTAGATATCATTGGATATGCTGATGATATTATGCTTGTAGTAGTAGCCAAAATACTAGAGGAAGTGAAGCTAAACTGCAATTAAACAATCGCGAACGTGGAGCTATGAGTAAAGACATCAGGATTGGAACCAGCAGACCACAAAACCGAAGCCGTTCTCATAAGCACCCATAAAAAAGTCGAACGCATAACTGTATCTAACCGAATGCCTATTGATCTAGAATCAAAGATGTTTATGGTATCACGCGAAAACCAGCACGAGGACAAAAGAACAACCATGGAAGCTGTAAGACTAAAGGGGCCGATGGACATGTAAATTGATACCCAACGTTGATTAGTGGACTAACAGAAAACCTGGCGAACTAAACTATTACCAAACGCAATCTCTATCGGGGCATGGTTGTTTCCGTAAGTATCTCCACAAGTACAGGCACGTGGATGACCCGGATTGCTGATGGGATCCCAAAACTAGACAAGGGATAGAAACATCTTGGAAAGAGAAATTGGTGGCCAAGTGACTGCAAGAAGCTTGATCACATGTATGTTGGCGACAAGAGAAGGTTGGGAGACTGTAAATGAAATTATCATGAGTGTGATGCAGCAACAGCATATAGAGAAACAACAGCTCTGTCAGCTAAGAAAGAAGAGACAAAATGTCAAACTTGCCCCTGCGAAAAAATGCCTTGATTGGCTGTGCCGCAGAGGACAAACAGGACAGAGCAATAGCAGGGTTTTGGAGTCGGGCATAACAGCAGTATCCCTAAAGGATTTTCACCTCTACCTACGACATAAAAAAAGAAACATTGTTACCGAAAATGGACTCAATTACATCTTTAGAATATTCCCACCTTCCACTCGAGACTTAGGTTACCTTTTACGGAGTTGTCTTAGCTTTTAAAGTTAATTATTCTGCCATTAAATACTTTGTTCTAATCCTGCTCGGTATTGACTACAATACTCCCTCAAAATCTGTCTTTAGGAACCCAAGGAGAACGGATTGGGATTTTAGCGGCTGCGAGTGTGCAGAGGGCGTTAAGAAAACAAATAAGCTACTGTCCGACAGAGGACGCTCGACGTGAAAGGAAGAAAGGAAAGCAACATTGATAAAGAAAAAATAAAATATGTATATTCATTAGCCAATCGGGACGATCGAGGACGGTCATAAATTTATTTATAAACATTATCAAGAGTTGAAAATTATAATTTTAATTAATTGGAAATAAAACTTTGTTAAAAGTTATTCTAAAGTAATTTTAATTGAAGAAGATAAAAAGTAGAGAAAGTACTACAGGATAATACAAAGTTGAGAAGTCATCTCAACAGGTATGCTTTATCCCAACCGCATTCACCATCTGAAGTAGATCATATGGTGGACGTAATTACAGGAGCAATGAATTCAGCTTTACTTGAAGCCTGCCCGATCAGTAGACACAAGAGTGGGGAATTCTAAAATAAGTAGCCTTAGACGTGAAGGCAGGAAGCTTTTTAATCAAGCAAAGCGCTCTAGGAACCCACTTGACTGGGATCTCTACAAAAGCAGTCTTAGGAAATTTAAGTTAGAGGTGAGGAAATCACAAAGAGCCTCTTAGCATTTTTTCTGTGAAAATATAGAAAAGACTAGAGAGACTTCCCGGATTAGGAAAATTTTATCCAAATCTCCAATTATTCCTAATTACATTAAGAAACCAGACGGCAACTGGACTATGTCTAGCAAAGAAACTCTAGAGCTTCTAATCGCCGTGTACTGTCAGTCTACCACGGCTGGTCAAGGCACCAAGGCTGCAAAGGCACCAACCCGGACGTAACCTTCGCCACGGAATCCACATTCTCAAGAACTCAAAACTGGACAGTTATCGAGGACTATACGGGCAGCGAACATCAATACATCGTCTTTGATCTAGAAGGTAACCAACGAGCTCCTAATCGGAATCAAACACGGATTCCAAGGTGGAACGTAAATAGACTTAACGAAGAGCTTCTGACTTCTATATCTAGATGGAAAAAGTGCCGTAAGGCATGTGACACCTCGATGCCACGAAAGAACGGTGCCAATCGAAACAAAGACACAGTCTATTGGTGAACGGAGGATCTAGCGGCGCTTCGCAGGAGATGCTTACATCTTAAATGCAAAGTCATCAGGGGAAGGAGAAGACACACTGAGTCTACGGAGGAAGCTCTAGCGAAGTTCAGAGCCAAAAGACCAGAGCTCAAGAACGCCATCAATTCGAGCAAAAAACAGAAGTGGGAGAATCTCCGCCGAGACATCAACACCGACACCTGGGGACTGGGCTACAGGATTGTAATGCGGAAGCTTGGATCTCAGACGGCCAATCCTGCCCTCAACGAAGAAAAGATGAAGGGTATTGTGGACACGCTTTTCCCAACTCATCCCGTCAGGCCCCCCGACACCACTTTAGCCCTATGAGAGGAAATACCACCCTTTTGTGAAGAAGAATTGTGTTTAGCAGTGAAAACGCTACAAAACAGAAGAGCCCCTGGACTCGACGGGATACCGTCAGAAGTGCTAAAGGTAATCGCCCACTTATGCCCCCAACTATTGCTGAACGTGCACAACAGCTGCCTGGAAGAAAGAGTCTTCCCCACAAGTTAGAAGAAACAACGTCTTGTGTTGATCAGCAAAGGCAAAGGAGACCCAATTTCTGCATCAGCGTACAGACCTTTGTGTATGCTGGACACTGCAGGGAAACTCTTGGAGAAGATGCTGAGACCGCGACTCACCGTTGCAGTACAGAGAGGACGAGACCTGTCAGAAAGACAGTACTGCTTCAGAAAAGGCCGTTCTACGATGGGGGCGATTGAAGAAGTAGTAAAGGCTACCATATTAGCCCAACAGGGAAGTAACTACTCAAGGCAGATCGTATTATTGGCTACTCTGGACGTCCGAAACGCCACAAGACACCGAAAGTGCACAACGAAGAAAAGGATCCCGACTCAAATCGTCTTCCAAATCGGATAGGAAGAAATAAGAAGCAAAGACACAGTGAAGTATTTGGGTGTGACATTCAATACCAAACTTACTTTCTGGCACCAGATAAAGAACGCGATGTGACTACATTACTGAGTAGGCTGATGGCGAACGTAAGTGGGCCAACGGCCAGCATACGAAGGCTCCTGATGTCGACAACGCACGCCATTCTCCTCTACGGTTGTGAGATTTGAGCAGACGCGCTTCGGCAGGAAAAGTACAGAAAGCAGATGGCCGCTGTGCAAAGACGTGGAGCTCTACGCGTGGCAAGCTCTTATCGAACGGTGTCGGAACCAGCCGTCCTTGTTATCGCAGGAGTAACCCCAATAGACAACGGCAGAAAGGAAGTACGTCTATGACAAAAAGACGGAAGTTGGAGAGAAAACGGCAACGGAAGAGGCTCACGAAACAGAAGTGGCAAGAACGCTGGAGCTTAGAAACCAGAGGACGGTGGACAGCGAGGCTGATCAGGAATGTGGCTAAGTGGAATGACCGGAAACACGGTGAGGTTAACTAGAATCCGAGGGGTCGAGAGGAGTTTTAGTTACGTATACCTTGTACAAAGGGGAATCGGACACACGGGGATGTTCAACGTCAAAAAGACCTCCTTATGGTACATAAAGCATTTCTCCTCCCCCAACAGGAAAAAAAAAACCACGAATTACTAAACGCCGTTTTATAAAAAAAGCTAAGCTTGCTTTCCTAATCCGTTCATCTTCGCTTACCTTGGAGGACTAAAGGTAGGTATCGATCTCTTCCTACATCCGTTTTCGACTGGTTAATTCCCATCCCTTTGCTGCCAGTCCAATCGTCCACTAGTTGTAATGCGAGATTGAGCACTTAGGACTGGAAAGAATTTCCCAGAGGCCAGGATAACCACAGTATAGGCCGACACGATGAAGCCTATAATTTTACTAAGATCTCGTCCACCATGTGAAGCCATATTAGGCGAGAGAGGACTCCGCATGGAGGGTTCCTCTACAGACCCTCTTTCGGATAGTTGTATCTCCCAGTGTATGGTTATCGATCTGAGCATCAGTACAATCCAGTTGGATAGTCCGGTAGTTTTGTCCTGCATAAGCTGTCCAGGATGCGATCCTGAACGCTACTTCAATATCGAGGAATGCTCCCAGAGTAAATTCCTTGAAGTGAAAGAATCTTTCTATGGTTAACACAACCCTGTGGCGGCCTGTGTCTACCGATCTGCCACGGATGTATGCATTTTGTAATTTGAATAGGTAGCTATCGCTAATCACACTTCTTATATATACATCAGTTGCCTTCCTAAATTGTTAGAATTGGCATGTCTTGAGCCAGATAAGCAAAGCAATAAGCGACTCCCTACACGTATGTACCTTTGCAACAGGAAGATACTTTGGTCACGCCGAAATATTTATGTATTTATTATCTATGCTATCATACTGCTGCTATACCGGCTATGGCCCTAAGGCATTCACACATGCACATGCTCCTCCAATAAATGTATTACAGTCCCCGGTAAATACGTGGCAATTAAACTCACTTTAGGTGCCCTTGTCGTGTTAAGTAACAAAACAAGTTTATTACAATTCTATAAATCAATTAATTTTTAAATGATTTTGTTATTAACAAAAAGACGTATTTACCCAACGATATCTTATCAGATACAATCAAGGAATAGATAAGCAAAATGTCTGATCACCATTTATCCACATATAACCCAATGTCCAAGATCCAAGTCTCCATTTCTATTAGTAAATCATGCAGACAGTGTTCTTACTGGTTGTATTGGCAGTGAGTCCCGCCCTTGCCATTCGGTTGAAGTCCGTTGGTAAACCGTCCGAGTTGCGCTTCGACAATCGCATCCTTGGCGGAGAGATTGCCGAGCCAGGATTTGCTCCGTATCAGATATCATTGCAAAGCATAAACGGTTATCATCAATGTGGTGGTGTTATAATCGATGAAAGACACGTCCTTACCGCAGGACATTGCATCGAGGATGCCATTTACTATCACCTGGAGTCGCAGCTACGTGTAATCACTGGAACTAATCGATATAAAGAACCAGGTGCTGTGTACATAGTGGACAAGTTGTTTCTGCATTGTAACTACGATAGTCCGTGGTATCACAATGACATCGGATTGATTCGACTGAATTCGTCGATTGTGTTTGATGAGAAAACGGCGAAAGTAGAACTTCCTAGTACGCCTCTGGTAGAAGGCGATGAAGCTGTACTTACTGGTTGGGGAAGTACCGAACTCTTTGGTGAGACTCCGGATGATTTGCAGAAAATTACGCTGAAATTTGTTCCGCATGCAAAGTGCGTTGCTGACTTGGGCGGGGATACTGGCGTTGATATTGGTCACATATGCACATTCACACGGGAAGGAGAAGGAGCGTGCCATGGTGACTCAGGAGGACCGGTGGTGAAAAATGGGGTACTCTATGGGTTAGTGAATTGGGGTTATCCCTGTGGCCTCGGATATCCAGATGTGCATGCGAGCGTGTACTATTACTCGAGTTGGATCAGACAGAACATCAAAGGCTGCAAAAAGGGGTACTCTTAGGGTGACTAACAAAAAATAAAATTTTATTATTAACTTTTGTTGGCTTATTTTATTTTCTTTAAGTTTTGCTAACTCTTCGATGCTAATTTTGCACACCTTGTCATACTAGGTGTGACTTTGAGAATATGTATGAATACTGCGTGCCATGTACGATCATTAATCAAATTACCTGACACGTAAGGCGCCCAGAAAGAGATTGCTTCCGCATATCTTTTGCGGGACTGACAGGTTTCTGTCAATAATAAAGGTCATTGACATACTATCGATATGAGTAGGAGAGGAGGGGTCTACTAATCTTTTCAACCCATAAATCTTAACTTGTCAGTAGAGATGAGGAAGAAATCCAACCGTCAAATGCAATTGGACGATTTCTTATTTTGGTGTGTACATATATTTTGAAGAATTTTGGCCAAACTGGCAGCGGTTTTATTATATTCCCAACTGACTACTACAGACCTTGCCGCGGTGTAGGGGCACTCGGAAGTTACCTCCTCAGAGGAGACCGAAGCCATAAGATAGTCATAAATGCTCACAAAACCTCTGACAACCCCGTCATTATTTCCTTAGCCCCTCGTCTTCCTCAAGTTGACCCCTCCTATGGGCTCGATCAAGATAACTTACGACCCGTGCTGATGATCAACCTAGGTGTGAGCCCAAATACTCACTCGCGAACGGAATATCCGGAAACCTCGTAACAAGATTAATCAACATACCACGGAGCTCTGTGTAGATGGACCACTCCTTCCCTAGCTACTCGTGGGATGCAAAAACTAATTCAAACACAAGGACACCAGACAAGAACAACAACAATCATAACAAAACAAAGATCCATAACACCAACGACGAAGAGATCAGGGAGAGAAATTGGTACACTTCGAAGAAGAAAGGAGGATCCTAGAAGAGAATGACTACCAATCCTGCACGTGCTCCGACTGCGATGTCACTGCGATTCACGTCAGCACACCAGGAAGGGCCACTTGCAACAGACCTTCATGCTCCCTTCTAATCAGGGGTCCATTGTTATCCTAAATTCAGGCCCATTGGCAACAAGGGTGAACGTGACAATAGGCGAGCATAGCCAAAAGAAACTGATCTTTAGAAGCCAGTTGTCGGATAAGAAAAAAAGGTTGGATAATGCTAGGCGAACCATTCGTAGAATGATCAAGGGTGATCCAGCAAGTCTCAATACTAGGGATCGAGACCGCCTACAAAGGGGTTCAGAAACTTCCAATCCTAGCAGGTAAGTACAGAGACCGTAGGCCGGCAACCGCTACTACTGCGACATAGCCACTAACTAAGCAACCAGACAAAATTGCTATGAACCCACGCATGTCCACACCTTCGGCACACCGCCGCCTAGCTCCCAGAAATTCTGTAGGTAGGCCACCCGCAAATTCTTTCAGTCGCACAGAAAGGACTCGATGACTCTAGACCGAGGCAATAAAGATGGTGCCACTAAGAGAACCCGGGACAACGAGTGCAAAAAGAGATCGATACGACGACACCACATCCCCACCTTCAGCCACAACTAGCCAGAAACCCAAGACCGCGGGGAAAACAGTAACGCTCGGTGAAAATATTTAGGACGACCTCAAGGTAGTTGTCAACGAAAACAGCTCAGAGCAAAAACTCACAGACGAACAACGGGCAATAGTGGAAGCGTCGCAAATCGATGCCATGATTATAGCAGCCAGCGAATCCGATACCACTATTCAGACAGCTGACTTCAATCAAGGGCTTCCGCATTGGCTTCCGAATGACAAGACGAGTTTACCCTGAATTGGCTCAAGGAGATAATCACCAATTTGTCAGCGCCAGGACCGGACATATCGCTAAAGGTCGTTCAGAAAAGAGACTTACCTACGAAAGCGAAGATCAACATCCGAGATCCAACTATCTCCAAGGATAATCTTGAGCAACTATTGCGCATACTTAACCCCGAATTTCCAAGTGACGACTGGAAGTTGATGGAGATGGGAGTGCCCGCTGAAACGAACCAAGAAGCCATTATCATGCTACACCATGAGACGATGGCTATGCTCTCACACAGAGGCTATAAGATAGGCATCGGTATCAACATGGTAAGGATTCACCTCTGGCGAAAAGAAAAGAGTTACGACGGCAACGTTGGATTCAAACCCTAATACTTAAATTAACCTTCATCTTCGTAAGCTGGCCAGCGCCAACCTCCATACTCAACTAACAAAACAAAATACATATTGACATAGCCCTAGTCCAGAATCTGCGGATTGAACTACAAAGATTACAACATATTCCCAGGAAAGGGCCAATCCAACTGTAAGTATCGCACTTGCATCTAAGCGACACATTAACCTCTTCGTCCTATCTGCATGTAGCAACGCAGATCAAACATCAGCCCGACTTAAAAGGGCTGAAGACAAGACCTTGCTATTCTCATCGACCTACTTGTCCTACGATGACCCGAACCACCCACCTCGCTTAGACTTCCAAATTATGGCAGTGTGTCCCAACCACGACAGTGTGTTCCAAGCGAAAGTATTATCAATTGCAGAAGCGGCACGAGAACTATCCACGAAACTGCACTCAAGAATGAGGATCGACATATATGTATGTACATCGCCTTTCAAGCCGCTTTGAAGGCCATCCCATCCACAGTCGCCAAATCCAAACTTGTGAAACGATGCCATGAAGAACTCTTTTGAGATCTAAGACCAGCGTCATTCAGGGAAACGAACGGGCGACGATTTAGTAAGAAAGGTGTCCGGACAGGACCTAACAATGGTCATTAGATCTGTTCTACCGCCCCTAGCTCTTGTTAAATCCAGTATAGAGCAAGCCTTTGCGAGACTAGCTAATAAGAGATGGAGCGCACTCTCAACTTGTCGTGTCTCCGAAAAAAGTCTGGACAAAACGTGACAATGCTAAGACTAAGCTAATTTAAGCGCTGAACAGATCCAACATAGAGCTCTTCTTAGCACGGGTCATTACCGGCCACAACCTCCTGGCGACCCACCGAAGAAGAATGCGACTAGGCACTGATGACCCCTGCCGAGGCTGTGGCGACACAGACGCAGAAGAGAGCACATCTCACTTCCTATGCGAATGCCCACAAGCGAACCAGGAAAACAGCCCTCGGAGGATCTGAACATCAAGGTAGGTAGATGGGAGTTCACAGCCTCGGAGATTGGTATGACAACGGTAAGTGGATTGTGGACTTCTACTATACCAACCACCTAGTTATAAATGGTATACCCTGTTTAACCATAATATCTACCACAAGATCAGTTGCGTCTCAACCAGGCATCGTGCCGATATTGGACAAGAATGCGATACCACATTATTTTAGCTTGCTCAAGGCTCGGATTGCAATGCCCTCAGCAGTAGAGAAAACGTCAGTACACGGACTCACTTGCGTCTAGTCCAGAAGAAGCAGCAAGCAGTTGTGAAAGTCTAGAAGCTCATTTGTGATCGGAACTCCAAATAGCATCCAGTGAAGAGTTTAGATTTCGGATGAGGATCAACTCACTAGATGGAGACAACACTTCGCTAAGATCCTTAGCCACTTAGGTGATATGATCTCGAACTCTAGTGAGTCTTCACAAGCAACAAATTCCCAAATTCGCAAGGAAGCAACAATAGCATTCAAGTCTATCAAAAGAAAGAAAGCGGTGGGTATCCCTGTCGAACAATTTTAAGCGCTTAATACGTCTGTAGAACTATCATACCTGCTCATGTGCAGACCGTAGAAAGATGATCCAGGAATGGAAAAGAGGGATTATCATCAAGTTTCGAAAAAGTGAAATCTAATGGATTGTTTGAATCTGAAACTTGGCGCTGGATTCTCCTGCATCGACCACATAAACACCTTACGGATCATCGTCTCTGGTATATGTAATGTTTATCGACTCCGAGAAGGCTTTCGAAAGCTTGAATCGAGATGATATCTGGTTAGCCATACCCAAGAGAGACATCCGTGATACAAAAAGTGAACACGAAAGTCCTTCTAAAACCCGCTTTCAACTCAACATTGTCGAACAGGATCAAGGGCCTGGTGCTGATAGAGACCGACATCATTCAGGTTTATACTATCCTAATGGTTGCCGACTATATTTCTAAGAATAGGTGGACGGATCGGAGTATCTATGTCTATAGCGACAGTCAGGCTGCGCTTAAGGCCTTGCGCAATCCTGTAACTCGTTCCAACTCTTTGAATTCGGTATTTGACTGGGTCTCAGGTTACACTGGAATTTCAGAAAATTAGTTCACTGATGAGATTCTAGGCAAGTTTCAAAGGATGATTTCATTGAACCTGAACACAATTGTATGTTGAACGTATGTATGTAACAAATCAGCGCCATTCTTGCTGTCTTTAAACAGAAAAGACTCTAGGTAACTTATTGGCGTTCTAATGAAACACTTCCCTTTTGCTATTCATCTTACAGTGCTAGGCTTAAAACACACCACTGTCTGTTTGGGGGTGTAAGGTTTAAGCAAGTACTTAAGACAGTGAGAACTAACTCCAAAGGCAATCCACTTCCAATAGCTGCAGAATAAAGCAGTAAAGCGAACTAAAAATTGAAAGACATTATTTTTTCTAAGAACAAAATTTATCTATTAACAAATGTATCTATTAACAATTTATACAAAAACAAAAGACAATACATAATTACAGAAAATATGTACAACATAACAAATTCGATATTTCTATCTATTTACAGAGAAATCAACTTCCTAATAGAAGTTTGGTGGTAAGTATCCATTGTTGCTGTTACCGCCTTGTTGGACCTGGCCGAAGTTACCTGACTGTTCGGCATGATGTTCCACATTGCTGTTAACACTGCCCAGTGATCCAACTACAGAGGTAACTGGAGCAATACCCTCATCGGTCAATTGACTGGATCCACCCAAAGCATCGTATTGAGCTTGAATTTGTTCCTGAGCATGAGCAGCTTCCTCTGGAGTCTTGTACTTAATGAAGAACACCTCTGGTTTGACGGTGGTGCTTGGCAATTCTTGGATCTCAGCATGGATATCAGCAGCATCAGTCTTCTTGCTCAACACATAAATCACAGTCTTCTCCTCGTTCAAAGCTGGAGTAATCTTAATAGCGGTCTTCTTGCTAGACTTGGCCGGGGCCTTGATGAATACAACATTGTAGTTCTTCTTTGGTGTGCCAACAGTGATGTGTTTCTCTCTGTATTCATCATCGTTCTCCTCAGGAGCAGAATGAAGATAGAATCTCTTTGAGATTACGGTCTCCTGGCGTGGCTGCTGTTGAATATAACTGTTCGAAGACGAGGCGTGACTGAACACAAGTGACTGTGGAATCTGTTGATGTTGATGACTACTCGCAGCGTAGAAGCTCGATGGAGAGCCCAAAGAAGCAGCTGGAGCTGGAGCAAATGATTGGAAATTTCCACCCAAACCAGTTGCTGATGCTGATAGCTGTTGTTGATTATAGTTGTATCCTTGAGGAGCAGCTAACGCCACAGCTGATAGGCACATAACCTGCAAATGAAACACGAAACAAACACTTAATCCTTGCTGGCTAAACCCAAAACGCCATCCAAAATACTAACAATGAATCCACGCATCTTCTTGCTTAATTGAAGTTAACCTAAATGTAAGGAGTTTTGTCGATCGGTTGATTAAGAGATGGAACTCTGTCTTGGGACTGATGGTGATTAAGATCCCGCACTCGGCTTTTATACACCAAAACGAAAATGGCTTCAAGCAATCGAACTGCGAGATAATTACCAGCCTTCAAGATTGTGATTTTCAGACTCTAGCCAGATTTGGGCGAAGAGGTGTATTCCCCCTTCTGCCAAATTTTAATTTCCCCCAAAAATGTTTGATGTCATGTTCCAATACCCCAGCTACAGTCATCTTTTTTGATTGTGTATCTATCTAATCTTTTTTTTTTCTGTTCCTCGCATGCAACTTCGTATAGATACTTTCGCAATAGAAACGAGCGGTTATTTCTCTTTTCTTTCTTTTTTTTTTTCTTTGATTTTTTAGCAGATACCTAGATACATCTGTGAAACAAATGATGAACATCATCATAATCATTCAAAATCATGAGACGGGACACACACGCGGAGGGGGCAAAAGCCTAAAGACTACAACAAGCATCTTAGGAAGAAAATAGAGAAAGAGGGCCAAACCGAGACATAATTGCCCGAATGGCTGGAAAGTAAAGGTGTCCGGATCGGATGCTTACCAGACGCGCAACGAAAGTGAAATGGCCACTAATATTTTTATTTTTTTTCTATTTCCAAACAGATAACCAATTAATGGTGTAATTATATGTAGTGGCCAGTGTGCCGCTATTGTGTTTGTTTTTCGGTCAACTAGCCAACTGCCAAACGAATTAGTAACCAAAAGAAGAAACACAACGTGTCGAGGATGATGCATTGTCAGGCAAATGTCATAATCATTGCAAGGGAGTCATGTAAGTGCATTGAAGCTGGTCGTTATCTAGGGCTACTGTTGCGATGTGCAGTTAAGATAGACTCACCTAGACCTTCAGCACGATGATTGGGCCCGAGACGAGAGCGATTAGCTGTCACGCGATTTCCCGCAAAGATGGATGCATATATAATTTGACAAGCCATTTTCAGTGGTGCTGTCAATAAGGCCTTCTGGTATTAGGCGGTAACACCTTGACATGTGTTGTTGGAAATGTCCCTGGACTGTCTTGTAGAGGGTTGAAAGAGATTGTCAGCAAAGTGATGTATGCAATCAAGCGTATTTTCATTGAGTTCCTTGTTTCGAGTAATAATCGTCCACCTACATAGTGTGAGAACAGATAGAATAGATTTATAAAGATTCAAAGTTCTAACAGTTTTAACTATCTATTTACCTATAAGGAAGAACTATCTGTACAGTACGTACTACTCAAACATGTACGTACAACTATAAAAATAAGGCTCACTACCGCCTAGCAAAGATCACTACCGAGAACCTGGAAGCCGAGAGAAATCTATCTGCACTACGTATCCTTATTGGTTCCCTCTTTAATAGTAAATTGCGCCGAAGGATGCTTCGCTGAAAATGTGCTTAGGTTAGGTTAGGTACGTGAGTAGAACAGAACATGAAAGAAATCCAGAATGCCATACTCAGGTCAATACAAACCCATTGTGATACCTATAAGGAAGACTGGGTAACCCTAGTCCTACAGATATGGTTCCTACTCTTTTGAACTAACAAACCATTCAGTTGATTTGATAAAGTTTTAGAAGAAGTATCGTCCAGGAAATTTAACTCTAAGGTGGATAAGACCTGGACAGTAACAGAGAAAGTGGGTTGTATCCTCTTTGACTTCCTCATCTTCACATCCACGACATAAGTGTCTACGGAGGCCCATCTGATGTTAGTCTCCCTTAGGGCCTTAATCCCTGCTTCGAGCCTCACTTTGCAAGGCGGAATAAACACCAAGGTGTCGGTTTCCTTCCCATTACTTCCTGAACATTTTCATATTCAGGAATCCAGCAGAACGCTGTGTTCCAAGAATCCTTAACTCTTCTCGACAACACTTCACAAACCGGGTATCGCAACTGCTAGAACCTCCGCTTGGAAAACACTGCTATGGTTCGGAAGGCGAAGTGATTTGAATATAGCCAGCGGTTCAGAAAACATATCTGAGCCTACGTTTACATCAATCTTTGATCCAGCTGTGAAAACAGAGATGGTACGTGCATTGGTTGGTTGGGTTGGGTGATTGTGCCCAAACAGCAGGGGCACGCTTAAACGAAAAAGAAGGTCCATTGTGGTACCGTTTGGAAAAACTGGATTACCAGCACCGTAGACCTACATGGAGACTTCCCAAATGAGACAAAAGGCAGCGCAACCAGTTTCGGCATTGTCAGGGAGGTTTTGGTCTGCACCCTCCTTAGCTTTCTCGTTCGCTCTGCAATTGCCTGTAATATCCCTTTAGTTTGAAAGCCAGTACAGGTATTCGTCGCACCTGACAGCGATTTCGGT
Source organism: Xylota sylvarum (assembly GCA_905220385.1). Lineage (NCBI taxonomy): Eukaryota > Metazoa > Arthropoda > Insecta > Diptera > Syrphidae > Xylota > Xylota sylvarum. The sequence continues at coordinate 60,520,852 of LR999958.1, read as the reverse complement.
AAGAGAACTGCGGCATTGCTTTACCAATTTGGATCGAATTATTTTCGATTCCAAGGCTTTTATCGCAGCTTGGCTATCTACGTGGAAAACAATAGCCTTGCACTCTATCGAGTTAAACGAAAGCCAAGTCGCGGCTTCACTGACTGTTGTGACTGTTGTGACACTGTTGTGTTGCAGTATTGCTTTTCTTGTCCAGTGCCATCTACCAGAATAGCATTCCGCACATAAGCAGGGGTCTGACGTTTGCCGTGTATATCCAGTGAACAATCGGGGGCTGGAGACCACAATTAGGGCCTAAGGCCTTCCTACATGAATAGAGACCAATTGAAGCTTCCTAGCACGGTCTTGAATATTCAGTTCCCAATTTAGTTTTTATCAGACAATAACTAATTGACGTGATCTGCAAATTGCATTTCAATACCCTTAAGTTTTAGAAGAGTTATACATATATGGTATCTTATACCTTCTTGTGAACAATACCAGTTTAGTCTTGGACGGATTAACTCCGAGGCCGATACTATCCGTCTACTTTGCAAGTTTATTTAAAGCACTCTCCATCAGGTTTCTAACTTTAAGAAGAAAGTTCCCGTTTTGTGTACAAAACTAGTTTAGTCTTGGACGGATTAACTCCGAGACCGATACTATCCGTCAACTTTGCAAGTTTATTTAAAGCAGTCTCCATTTGGCCTCTAACTTCAAGAAGAAAGTTCCCTCGCTATCGCAATGTGCTCCGTGCTCCGCGTTGGCTATGACACTGAACTCCTTTTTACCTAAGATTATGTGTAGCCGCAATAGTGGTGATAGTACTCCGCCCTGGTACCCCTGTACACCGACCTTCTGGTTAGACAGCACCCAGCCCAGCATGGATAAGCAAATGCTTCTAAGCATTTGCTCGATTCATCATAGGGCATATACGCAGAAGTGATCCAAACTGGTTTCTCCTTGCCGTGCTCCAAACTAATGCAAACGAAAAGTGAATAAAAGAAACAGATTAAGGTTACTTTTGGCAAGAATACATGCCCTAGGTTTACCTAGTTTCTTAGCAAAGAAAACCGTGTAAATCTTTGCCTTTTATCTGGCTATACTGCTGACCCTTAGGACCCACGGTTCCTGGATGAGAGCACCGCGCTTTGGTAGGCAGACCGCTTTTCGATTCTTCTCTGTTCGCGAATGAGCTTGTGAAGGGTCACTTGTAATCTAGGTACGGAGTCAGGTAATCCGTGGTAGGTATGTACATTTCCTAGATATTTTTGCAGGATCGCAGAATGACCCGTCGTATTATGTCTCCAATTATCTATGTAACTGAATTATTCTGAGGGTTCTGATAGCTGACAAGGCTTGAACAAAGACGACCTCCAGTCTCTCAATAAGTGTGGTTCTTATGATGCTTATGGTACGAATACAGTGATCTTCCTACCGGACTGCTACCATACAAGGCAGTCATAAGACAGAATAGATCTTACTATATCTACATTCATAGTATAATTTTCAGTTTAGGTCCTTCAATGTCTAAGAATGCTGCTAAAATATATTCTTTATCTTTTAAGGATATCTCGATTGAGCTAACCGCGCAGTGCAGAGTCGTCCGTACAGTTTTTCCTCTGATGTAGGCTTAGTGAGCCGTGGATATATCCGTGTTAGGCGTCGGCGTAGCCTCTGAATATCCATCTTGTCCAATGAACTCGGTCTCGGCTCTCTCTTCTCATCTCTGTCAGGGTTTTGCCCCTCATTCTTCCCATTCTGGATGCGATTTTCCCAAGTTCTTCGGGGTCTTTCTCTCGGTGCAGTGCCTTCTGTTCTTATTTCTAGTACCTGTTTGACTTTTCTTGACTCGTCCATCCCATGTAGATGGCCGAACAATTAGCGGTCTTTCCTCGATTTCTTGTATGATCGACTTCTTCTGCTCTACTTTTGAGTGTATTCATTTATTTCTGACCCTTTCTCTCTTGCTTTTCCTACAACCCAACGTACGTAATTCATTTTTGTAGCCTGAAATTTGCTCGGATGTTTATCTAATAGCATATTCACTATCCATATTTTCCTCTTAGATTTTTAACTACTTTCCGTAAGCCTTTGGTATTCCTTTCTTTAGCTGTTTCTTCTACAGTGTTCCCAAATTCGTTGCAGGTGATTCTCTTTGCTTCCTCACCTGCTTCTTTTACTGTATTTCTCTTTTCCACGTTCTATCAGTCGCTGAACGGGTTCGAAAGTATTTCTTCCATGCGTCCTTCTTTTCTTTAACTTTCAGCCTTATGTCGTCTGTCCAGCAAGCTCTCTTCTTTTCCTAGTGTAGATTTTTATCTTTTAGTAGGGTTTCTTCTTTCTTTTCAAAATATCCTCTAGGACATCATCTCCAGAGATCTCTTGGAGTCTTCGTGGCACTCTGTCGATATACACCCGCCTTTTAACTTCTTTTTGTAGTTCTCTTAGTTTAATGGTTTCGAAGACTATATATTTTGGTCCTGGTGGCTTCCTAAATCGGGTATCCGATATTAGCAAACGGTGGTCTGTCCCCAATTCCGCACCCGCAATTAGTTTAACCTCTGTTATGCTTCTTCTTATGTTGTGGGGATATGTATAGAATCAATTATACTCCTGGCATCTCTTCCAACAGCATGGAATGTAATTTTGTGTATTGAGTTACCTATTAACAACTGATTATGAACACTATCAGTCTATCTATCAGTCGCCTGCCATTGTCATTCAATGTTGTCTCCCCTCCATATTTACCTATAGTTCAGTGGCCTACACTTATATATATATGTCCTGGCCCGGTCTGGCGTTCAGATCTCCCAGGACAATTGCTCTTCCTGTCACTGCTTCCTTGTCAGTTATGCTCTGCAGTTTGCAAGGAACTCTTCCTTATCTAGTACCAAGCTCTTTGCTTCTCTTTGGAAAAAAGACACTTTTATTTCACATATCTACTTGTATTACTAGTATCCTAGAGTTTACGGGTTCCCAACTACTTACTTTTGTCTCCAGTTCTGGGCTTCTTTCTATGCCTATGTCTTCCTTGACCCTTTGATCCCTTCCTATTCCCGAGTATCTAAGTTCTACAGACTTAGGGTACCACTGCCTTTCTTTTTTATCTCACTTATTCCCAGCAAATCCAAGCGGTAATCTACCATTTCTTGCACCAGCTCTACTTCTTTTCCCACAATCGTTTTTATGCTCCAGGTTCCAATTCTTATTTTCCTTTTCAAATCCGATCGTCGTCTTGTTGATCCGTTTATTCCGAGGCTCGTTTGTTGGACTTGAATCGGTACGAGAGTTGGTGATTAGCCCAACTCTAGCCGCCGTGACCCAGGTTGGGGCCCCTCACATGGTACTTTCATCCGGGGCAGGTGAACCGAGGTTTATTGATGGGGTTGGGACCGGCCTTGGCGGAGTTCTAGTAGTGTGCAATAGGAGGAATAGGCCTACCTTTATAACAAAAATCCGGCAGTAGGTACTAGATGTTATCTTCGCCTCTCAAAACATATACTATGCGATTTCTAAGTGGGCTGTATCTGACATTCACTCATTTGCCGATCCCCTATGTAGTATATGATCTAGAAACAAGCTGCAATACGGCACCATAAATTTTTCCCAACCGGTGAATTGACTGGCTCAAACACAACAACATTTTCTCCGATAAACTTTCCAACAGTATGCACGTGATACCAACCACACAATTGGGTCTAGATAAGCTTAACGCTGTTCTAACCTCCATGTCCCATCACAACAAGAAAGGTAGACAATCGCCGTAGTGGAATGCAGAACTTAGCACCCTACGCTGGTTAAGCAGAAAGAACTTTAACAAAGTAAAATCAACAAGACTACCCACGGACTGGGAAAGAAAGCCTGAAAATTGTACCTTAGGTGCCACGCATAAGTAGAAGAGGACCTTAACCGACTTGGAGTGCTTAACCGACTTAGAGAGCTCGATTGAAGGCGCTTAGTTAAGTACCGGGCTAACTGGAGAGGCTTGTTCATCATTCATATGTCCTACACAGAAAGGCTTGCGCGAGTAAATGTCCTGGTACCCAATTTAACTTCCACCGCACTTGGGTTTCAAAAACTCAATTGTTTGGTCAGCTGTGTGGCATGTGGCACCGCCCATGTGAAACCACACATGCTCCTAGTCGCACTCTCTCAATTTATCCCAAAAATAGTCAGTCAGACATCTCCATTTACTGTGAATGTGTTGCCAGTATCATTGATGAAGAAGTATGAGCCAATGACCCCTTCACCATGAAACCCTCAGCAAACAGTCAATTTTGAAGGTGTAATGGCTTCGAGTTGGTGATTTGCCCAATGGTGACCATTTTGATTGTGAACGAAGTAGGCTAACCAGTAATGCGCTTCATCGCTGAGAATAAAAAATTGGAGTTTGCGCATGTAAGGTTGTTACTACCGAACGCGAGCTTTACAAATTTTTTTAAATATTTTCCAAACATTGTTGAAGCGTATACTTTTTCACGGAAGCTAACTTCAGACATTGCTGAGTAGCCTTCTTGGAAAATGGGTCCAATTGGAAAACGTTTTAAGTCCTAATGCTATATAAAAAAAAGCATGCATTACGCGAGTGAACACAAACACAAACTGGAAGAACTAATCAAGTAGTTACACAAAAGGTCGAGAAAGCACAGGAGATGTCTAAGAGAAGATGCCAAAAAAGGAACTAGGATGATTAACTTTACCTTCCGCGTCAGCGATCCTAATACAACGATTCTCTGCATCCTCCTACGTACCTATGTATGAATAGCATTACAGTTCTGAACTCTGTGAAGTCCTTGAAGCCTTTACATTTCTTGGAGTCCTGGACATCATAAAAAGACTTCAAAATCAATATTTTCAAAAAACAACTAATTTAATCAACAAAACACACAAATAACAACTTTAACACCCTTCAACCCCTAAGTCCTTAATAATAGTAGTTCGGCGGCAAGTATCCATTATTAACAGGAAGAGTATCTAATTCCTCAGATAAAACATTTTCCAATTGAGCCACAGACGTAGGTGCCACCTGCGTTGGTTGTTCCAGGAGAGCCTTTCCCTCAAGACTTCCAATAACTGAAGAAATTGGTGACATGCCCTCATTGGAGACGTGCGTCGATCCACCCAAACGTTCGTATTCAGCTTGAATCTTTTCCTGAGCATGGCTTGCTTCCTCTGGTGTCTTGTACTTAATGAAGTAAACCTCGGGTTTGGTGGTCGTTGTTGGCATTTCCTCAACATGTGCGCTAATATCTGCAGCTTCAGCCTTCTTGCTGAGCACATAGACGATAGTCTTTTCCTCATTGACAGCGGGAATGAGTTTAATAGAAGCAGTTCTTTGGGACTTAACAGGTGCCCGAATAAAGATTACATTGTAGTTCTTGCGAGCTTGACCAACGGTCAGGATTTTCTCTTGTATTTCGTCATCTTCTTCCTCTGGAGCGGAGTGAATGTAAAATTGTTTCGACACAACGACTTCATTTTGAGTGGGTTGGGGAACTGGAGGCAAGATTCCATAAGTGGCAAATGGTACAGGCACATGTTCCTCTGCAATTGGTAGAATCATCACTTGTGGGGTGTAATGCTGGGTTTGCTCCAGAGGTGGAGACAGATCCTGTAAGTGTGGCAACTCAATAGAGAATTTCTGGTTCTGATGGAGCTCTGGTACTTCCTGATGAGCAATTTCGGTTGGCTGTACTTCACCATGTGGAATTAGGTCTCCCTGCTGTCCAGCCAGAGAATGACTGAGAGGATACATGTATCCTTGCGGCGCTGCGACGGCCAAAGTTGAGATACAGAAAATCTGAAAGGATACCAAATGAAGGATAAATGTCTTTCCATCATCTACCAGTATTCACTTACGATTAGTCCACGCATGTTCCGGCTTAAAGTGATCGAATTAGTGAACGAGTGAGTTATGCTGTTGTCTGCAAATCAATCACCAATTTATATACATATGCGATCGGTGCGGCTGAAAAAATTCCATTTAATTAGTTTGTACCGTGTAATTAAAATTAATTGTTCACAGCGTAATTGCTGTTCGCCGTCGATGGAGCCATATATAACACCAGATTACATTGGGGCATTGTCTAAATGTCTGAGGGTTACATCAAGCCATTGACAGAAGAATCATTAACTGCAATCGGAGAAAAGTTTCTCAATTATTGAATTGCATTACACTCGGATTGTTTGGGGAAAACAGCTTTAAGTGAAAACCAACAGAAAGGAGGAGGTGTGCCAGTCAAATTCTTTACCCAAACCAATGTGTGTACAAACCAGCCAACCCACATCAGCAATTATTTAGGTAATTTGTTGAACTTCAATTGAGTATATCACTCCTATTCAAAGTATTCTATTCATGAGTTTGTCCATTCATTGCACAAGCCGGCTTTCAGGAAGAAATTTTCGTTAAGAAGTGGTTCCTCATGGCATGGCATTGTTATAAACTTGGCTCAGGGCGTTGAGTCAGTTATGTTTTGATTGTTGTATGAAAGTAAATATCGCCTCATCACGTCACTGAGATGGAACTATATATATACATTGTATTGGGTCCCTTTTCGTGTCTCTTCCACGATCCATCTTAGCCGAAGAGTCTCTCTGGATTTCTCCACAGTTCCTCTCTGGTTTTGATTTCTTATGCCAGCTAGCATCTGTTTAACAGAAATCTGGTTCATCCTCTGGGTTTCTACCCAGTGGCTCCCCAGGGCCTCCATTCTTCTGCCAGCTAGCGCCGGACATTGACACAATATATGTGCTGCCGTCCCGACTTCCTTCAGGCATACTTCACAGGTGTCATCTTCCAGAAGACCTCTCTTTTTTAAGTGATACCCGAAATTTCCATGACCTGTAGATAACGCTACAGCCCATTTCAATGTTCTTCGGTATTTAAATAGCGATTTTCGCCTGCCTGCAACCTTCCACGGTTGACCACCTTCTCTGGTGTTCCGTCGCGGTCCAGTTGCTAATTAGGTGTTCTACCATCCCTCTGCCAATTGCAGCAAATGGTTCCGGATCAGAGAACACCAATGTTGACCCTTGTTTTGCTAAAGAGTCCGCCTTTTCGGTGCCCTCAGTCCCTACGTGCCCTACCATCCATAACAGCGTCATTTCATTTCGAGATGAGCACTCATTGAGCTCATGAACACATTCCAATGCCAATGATGTATTAATGTCTGTGCCCAGTGCTATGGTAATGTTCCTACCCTCAACCTGACTCTCTTTCAGGTGATTCAACGCATGCAACAGAGCAATCATCTCGGCTTGATAGACTGAGGAATATTTCCCCAGACTAATAGAACAGGCTAGTTCCAGTTCTTCTGAGAAGAACCATCTATCATGGACCCATCCGTAAAGATGATTATATCACCAATCTTCTTTCCCGGAAGTGTTCTATCCTCAATAAGAGTTTTGTGATACCTTTCAGTAACACACATTCTCTTTATTCCATCCATGGACATATTCAACTCCCTAATCTCGTTTTTCACGAGATCAGTTGGCATCCCGGTGCAGGCGAATTGCTGTCGAAGCCGCCGCTTTCTAAATAAATAAGTCCAGCGGCAGAATAGCTAGGATCACTTCTATTGCCCATGTTGGTGTCGTTCGCACCGGACTCTATCTAATTGCTTCTTTACAGTTTTCTGGGTGGCTTTCTGCCACCATACAACTGACGTATATCTGATAATCAGTCTAATTATTATTGCCATCCAGTATGCTGACCTCGAAGAGATTCCCCACCTTAGTCCACCGTTTGCACTGATGAAGCACCCTTTTCGTCTTCCTGATCTTCGCTTCCACATGGAAGTGCCAAGTTAGTTCAGCATCTAGGTATACACCCAGATATTTAACCTTCCTGGTCACCTGCAATTCCGGTCCGAAAAGTGTCAAGGGCTGAAATTCCAGATCTCTCCTCTTCCTTGTGAATATGATTAAATCTGTCTTTTCAGCATTAATGGAGAGCCCTTGTTCCTGAACCCACCGCTCCACTACTTGGAAAGCATTTCTCATGGTATGTGCTGTAATGTTCATGAGTTTACCTCTTGCCATTATTGCTCTATCATTGGCATATCCTACAGTGCGGATGCCAATCTCTTCAAGTCTTTTCAGGAGAGAGTCCACAGTTATATTCCACAGAGTAGGTGACAAAACAACTCCCTGCGGGCAACCTCTGCTAACCCTTCCTCTAAGTCTTGGAGTTTCAGTCCATTTATCACCCTATTTTCCAGCATATTGTCCACCCATCTCACCACCAATGGATTAACCCTGCGTTCTTCTAAGGCAACTCTCAGACTTTCGTTTAGCATATCTTATCGAAGGCACCTTCTACGTCCATTATCCGGTATTCATCTCCTTTTCTGCAATGCGTACCACCTGGTATAGCGCTGTTTCCGTAGACCTGCCAGCTCTGTACGCATGTTGTCACGCTTTCAGAGCCGTGCTCTCCATATGGTCCACCACAATTCCTCCCATCGTTTTCAACAGAAATGATGAAGATCTGAGAGACTTCGCTTCGGTGTAGTCCTTTTTTCCCGGTTTCGGAAGGAACACCACATTTGTTTCTCTCCATGTTACCGAGATCTGCACCCCATTGCATTAAAGCTGGGAATATACCATCTGGTCCCGCGGTCTTGTAAGGGGAAAAAGTTTTTATCGCCCCACTGATCGCTTCTGGAGTTACTATCCGTTCCGCTTCAGCCCTATCCATCCTGTTTGTTCCTTGTTTCAAACAAGGGCTGGGCTGATCTAACTTAAGACTTCCCGGAAAGTGTATTTCCATGAGGACCTCATTTGTACGATCCAGTGTCTCAACCATCTCCCCCGTTCTATCGCGAATGAGTTCGACTTTGAAAACTGGATCCCTCGAGACAATTTTCTGTCTATTGACCTCAGCTGTGCTTCTCATATTCGAGCAAAATTCCCTCCACGACTCCCTTTTATGTCGTCGAAGAGTTGCTTTTAGCTCTTTCTTCTTTGCCTTATACTCATCCCATGATTCAGGATCACTCCTTCTCATACCATGATTGAGGGCTTTTCTCACTACGAACTCGAATAAAGCTTCCCCTCTGTAGTTATCGTTGGTACTTTCCCACTTTCCAAATCACGGAGTCAGACTGCATACAAGGCTATCCATCAAAGAACACCTCAAGTGTGTCAGTCAGAATGCAGCGAATGTCAGCGGTGCTCTCTCACGAATCATGCCCAATACATGAGGTCCTAGACACAGTCTAAGGTTAATAGCGTCCATAATCTTCCACTCTGCACCAATCTAGGCATGCGCCATGTCGAGTAGAGGAAGTAGAAGGAATATTGCCTCAGTGTATAAAATAGATACATTGAGAGTGTGCTGCCCATACCGTATCACCTCCAGCCAGCCTGTGTCATAATAATAATCCTACCAATAGACATCCTGGCAGAAGAGCAGCGGCGACAATACGAGCTAAGACACCTAAAAGAAGAACAAGCTGCTCAAATTGACAAAACCCCGCAGATGTCGTTAAGGATACATAGGAGAGTGGCCAGAACGCTGGAACGTTTCTGAAAAGGTTAGGTGGACGCATATGCTTCCTTATACTACGAATTCAGCCATGGATAGAGAGGCAGCATGGTGAAGTAGAGTTCTTGACAAATTTAAGCATGATGATAGCACATGGTTAGTTGGTTGGTCATTGACTCTCACTTAGGCCTCTATCGGGCCCACTGTATTCCCCTCGTAGACTCTGTAAGGAATATATCTTTGTTGGTGTGTTGTGTTGGGAAGGGTGAAGGTTTTTGGATCTAGGGAGGTTATTGACTTTGTTGATCGGGAAATCGCTTTGTTTGCTTAGCGAACTTTATTATGTCACAACTTCCGATGTTTCTGAGGTACGTTATGTCCGGTATCAATGGTGCACCCAGCACTTTGTGTCACAGCCTCGCTGTTACTGGACAATGGCTAAGGAAGTGTTCCAGGTCATCTTCCTGCTCTTCGCAGCTGGCGTAGATTGTTGTTTCTATAAGGGAGAGTCTGTGCGCATGCTTATTGAGATTGATGTGCCCTGTTAACAGTCCCACCATCAGTTTTAATTGCGTTCCACTGGAACTTAGAGCTCGCTTCGTTAGTCTGTTGTTTCATCCCTCTACGATTGGATACTTAACTTTTTGATGTCCTGGTGGATCGGCTTATTAATGGTTGTCTTGTTGGTTGTAAGCGGAACTTCAATCCGTCTTTCGGGAGTTTATTCCCTGCTGGCAGCCCTTGCTAATTTATCAGCCTGTTCATTTCGTGCTATACCTTCGTGGACCGGTACCCAGGCTAGTCGTACTGTGTTATGATTTTCAAGGAGGTTAAGCTTCTCTTTTTCCTTTAGGGAATTCGACGAAGTATGTATCATGCACCGTCAAGAGGATTTCGGTATCTTGGTGTGTCAGACTCATACTGAGTTCTCGAACCTACCGACTATACATACTCGCGCTCTCCCTTTGGGTCTCATCAGCAGCTCCTGGAACCACTATTCGTCTTCTTGTCTTCTACCTTCCTCTCTCTTTTTAGTTTTTATGAGGGTTTCGACAAACGATGATAACCGGTTCCTGCTGGTGCCTTCGTTTGTGATCATCTTCTTTATGATGTTATCAGGAGTTATGAAGTACGTGAAGTATGTAAGACGACGTGTTCCGTCTTCTGGCGAGTCGCCATATCATTGTTCAGTTAGGAACTGCGTAATGTAAGAATTTATCTCCCCATGGTCTCGCTCCGTCCATTCAGAAACATCTCTGATTAGCCTAGGCGTCCATCTGCCTCTTCGTTCAGAGTTCCACTTTAGTTGCCATAATAGTTTGATAAGTTATTTTTGCCTCAGCAGTTACTGCTTTACTTCCATCTTCTTCTTATACACGAGCTTTCTCTCTGCCGCTATGAGATTAATGGATATCACTCCCAAGACGACGAGAGCGGCCAGTTCCAACACAGTGCGGTAGGAGAATGCGATGCACAAGGCTCTACGCCTCTGCACTGCTGCCATTTGCTCTCTTTCTTAAGCGCATTTGCCTATATTTCCCAGCCATGAAGCCAGAAGGTAAGTTTGTAGTCTAGAATCTTTCCCAGATATTTCACTGCATTCTTACTAGTGATCACATCTGGATCAACATGAAACTTGAGTTGATCTTCGTCTTCTCCGTCACTAGGCTCAGTTCGTGGTTTGTTATCCAGGTAAGCACCTGTCTATGGACTTGGTCAAGTTTTCTCCTTCCGTCTTTTGTCTTTCTTGCAATATTCACCGCAGCGATGTTATCTACGTAATCTACCAAAACAAAGGCATGTTCAGGCATCTCCATGCAAAAGATTTCATCTTAGGAGACATTCCACAAGTCAGTCCCCAATATCAAACCTAGAGGTACTCCCGGTGTTATTTTCTTTCTGCGAGATCGATGTGTGGTGTCATTCATCAATGTCAGGTAGTCCCTTACTGTTCGTAGAAGGTATTGCGAAACCCTGAAGGTGTTTTCTAACCAGCCAAGCATATCTTCCCACCTGGCTGAGGTGAAGGCGTTCCTCACGTCTAAAGCTGCAGGCACTACAATCTTCTTCGAATAGTGATTGAGCGGTTTGGGCTGTCTTAATCACTTCCTCGATTGCTACTATTGTGTAGTGGCATTTCCTGAACCCGTGCTGTCTTTCGGACAGATTCCCTTGCGCTCTGGATTGCTGCTGTGAGGCATCTACTCCAGCAGTTTCCGTGCTGTGTCCAATATGCACAGTGGTTTGTAGGCTGATGGGGATTCCGGGTCTCCTTTCTCTTCTAATGGCTGCGGTATCTATTTGGAATTTTTTCGATTTAATAGGTGCTAACGATTGCCCCCTATTGTCAAAGAGTTTTATCTAGAATATCCCTGTGGCTTGGATTCTAGTTTTTCGATACGTCACCTATCAACGATCTCGTTAAGAGATCCGCGGCATTTCTTTACCGGATTGTATTAGCAGCTTGACTATCTATGTATTAAACAATAGCGCTATACACTATGATGTTAATCGAAAGCCAGGTTGCGTCTTCATGGAGTGATATGACTTCTGCTTGAGAAACACAACAGTGGTCAAGTGGTGATACGAATACCCAGTAAACTGGATTAAACTTCCGCACCTGTACCATACGCTGTCTTGGATCCGTGTGTAAATCTCTGTCGCAGATTCATTTAGAATTTCTCCAGATTCGCAAGCACTTCTGCTACGAATTCTAGTTTTATACTTGACGTTAAAGTTCAGTTAGGGGACAATGTAGTCCGTTTACGACGCTTGCGTGGCCCATACCTCTACGAGCCAGTTGCAAGGATTCGGGCGCCGTGGCATAAGTGGTTAGCGCGTTGGACTCATAGCGAGGGTTCTAGATTCAATCCCCAGACAACAACTAAAAATGTGGACGGCGATCGGCGTTTCCAGAGTCGTTAGTAGAAAAGAGGATGGGTTGATCAGACGGAAGTCTTTAGGGGATGCGAAGGAGGTTTTATCGACTTTCGGTATAAAGACAACTTTGGCCCTCCTCCAGAATCTAGGCGTGTAGCCGATGTTTAAACAACTTCTAAAGATAGTGTGGAGTCAAGGACTTAAAGTATCCAAACCTTGCTGTAATTCCACTGGAAAGATACCATCGGGATCAGGGGATTTGTACGGCAGGAAGCTGTGCTCTGCTCTATGTTTTTTTTTGGAAGTGACAACGTCCTCTGGCACTGTAAACTCTCTTAACGGACAATCCTCAAAGTATGTAAGTCCCCTGTCAAAACAATAAACAATTTTTTACAGCCTATGTACATATGTATGTATGGTTACTTTCTGTTTTGAATCAACTTGTTTTCGTTGAACAATTTAACCTAACCAAGTCTGTTTTAACAAAAATGTTCACTTTACCTTTTGTGGATAGTGGGCTTACACCATTTGCTTACAAGAATATACATTTGTTCGTATGTAAGTACATATTTTTGCACAGCAGCAAAGCAACACTTGTATTGTTGAAGTAACCACTTAGCCACGACCCCCCACGAAAGCCAATAAGTGCCATCAATCAATATGTTACGTCGCCTGTCCATCAGACCTGTACATCGCAAGTCAGGACTAAGATTAAAAGCAACGTAACCTTCATATGTATAAAAAAGAAACTTTAACTATTCCATTTGGTTGATTTCGAGTGGATCTCGATGAGCAATGTATTGTCTTTAAATGGAAATGGAGTGGTTAATTGGGCTTGTTCCTAACATCAGTTACTTTTCACTAAGCAACGTTTGATTTTAGACCGACAGGTATTGCTTAAGATTTGCATCAAAATCATCTCCAGTCTTCTTAATATTCCTAAGGGCAGAACCCTTCATTGGAAATGAATAATGATCTTGGACTTATCCCTCCCGGCACTGCAGTGAATACAGAAATTTCTGGATATGCCAGACTACTGAACATGTCTATCTGAAATGAACTGTCCAATAATACATTTGTCTGAGCTTTTAGAGGTGATCTCAGAAAATTCAGTCGTTAAGATTGACAAATGTATCTATTGCGTTTAGCTTATCGACGTGTGCAATGTGCATTGATAAATTGATAATGATTAACATTATGCTATTAATACCGGCTTTTTAATTAACAATAAATTGAATTGAATGGTGGCCAAAGAAGGTGAATACATGAGAGCACAAGCACTTCCACATTAGCCTCGCACTATCAACTCTTACTCTACACCTCCATGTTGGTAGCCGTTGGGTGCCTAGTACCTCGGCTGGAGATTGGGTAATCAACCGCTTGGATAGTCGTTGGTAGTAGCAAACGAGAGAGGGGAGAGGAGTTCTTTTTTCACTAAGGCACCTCTTCTTGTTCCAGGTGGCAGCGGACGAATTCCCTAGATGAAATCAACAGTGGCGCCCATAGTTCCAGGCAAGCCGAACTATTTAGTGTCATTCCTATATTACCTGCCTTGACATATTCGAATGCCAGGTCTAGAGTGATCTCCAATACTGAGTCAGGGTGTTGAAAAAGAACGGCAGCACTCATATCCCCGAAGTGTGTTACTTACTCCGGAAAATCCGCCCTCTTGCTCTACGGGTGTAAAAGGGAACTGGTCTTCCAGGTTAAGGGGTGGTACGTAGAGGTAACTTCCCGACCGCGGAAAACGCATATAGTTCCGAAACTTATACAAGCCTCGGATGTTTGTCAGACGCTCGCGAGAGGTGGGGCCGTGGAAAAATTTTAGGTGTTGTCTGGGGATTGAACATGGAACCCTCACTCGGTAGTCCAAACGCACTGACCATTTGAGCCACGGCGCCCACATTGAGGGATTATACTCTAGGAATAATGTGCGGAAGTTTTACTAACAGGTAAAGAGAATATGGCAGGCCAATAAGACCCGTACAGAAACATGTAGAGATGAAGAAGGAAACCTCGTAGTAGAGTCTCAGTCGGTGCTGAGAATTTGGAAAAAATTCTTGTGCAGACTGTTTAACATAACTTTTTCAGGCAGAAGAAACCATTCAATCTGGACGATAAAAGCCAAAACTTCCGTTTACCTGACCAAAACGAAGTGACGATAGCAATGCCCAAATTTAAGTCCAACAAGGCGCTGAACCTGACGGCTTACCAGCTGAGATGTTCAAAGCAGCTGGATATGACCTGATAGAGAGCATACACCAACTCATTTCTAAAATTTGGTCAGATGACTGTATGCCTGATGAATGAATCACAATATGAAGAGATTCCATCAATTGCGCCAATTACAGAGGTATCATTCTCCTCAACATCTGGTGCAAGATCCTATCTGACATATTGTGTGAACGTCTGAAACCCATCGTCAACAACCTGATTGACCCCAATCAGTGTGGTTTCAGACTAGAAAAACCTCAGTCGATCAAATCTTCACACTTCGGTAGATCCTGTAAAAAACTCAAGACATCCATATCGATACCCACCATCTTTTCATCGATTTTAAGGCCGCATATGACAGCATCTATAGATACATACGAGCTATATAGAGCCATGTCTAGTTTTGGCATCCCTGTCAAACTCGTCAGATTGTGCAGAATGACGATGAAGAATTCTCGCTGCTCCATCAAGGTCGGTAACGATCTCACCGAGATTTTTGTCCTTCAAAAAAGATTTAGACAAGGTGACGCGCTTTCATGTGATTTTTTAAAGAGAAAATTGCGCGAAATTCACAAGCCAACACCGGAGGCACAATCTTTCAAAAGTCTGTGCAACTATTAGCGTACGCCGACGATATCGACATAATTGGTAGAATACAGCGGGCTGTCACCGGTGCGTTCGTTAGTATTGCAACGGAGGTTGCCTGCTTTCTTGGCAGTAGCCAATCCTGTCAATCCAATTTTGCAGTATCTACATATATTTTACATAGTTCGGGACTCTATTTCACGACTAGCTCGATTAATATTGTCTTAAGTGCTTGAATCATTTCTGGTTTGTCAGCATAACATCGATCTTCAACCTCAACCAACAAAAAAAGTCCAACGCCATCCAATCGCACCTCTACGGAGGCCAACCAACATCACCAAAAGGCTTGATTACACGATTATTGAACTAAGTGCGCAAAAGATCAATTGCTGGACGTCAGTGTCAAAATAACATATAATTTAAAAAGAAACCACCAAGTGGACCAGCCTTTACATACTTTTCATCTTTGTCCTCTCTGGGTTAGTCAGGTGTACACCAATGGCTTCAAGGTGGTACTTGCCACCGCCCTTGTTCTACAAATGAAAGGTATCCAACTTTTGTTGTCGAACAAAATCTGTATAATTTTTGTCTACTTTTCCTTTCCAGTTATACATATTAGTTCCTAAGGGGCAATAAAAGTGATAGTAACTGGAAATGTGGAATCTGCCCCGAAATCATTACATATCAATCAAATAATAGACTTTTTTTTTTGTTGTTTCTGTTGGTTATTCCGTTCACATTAGAGATCGGACCGGCGCTGGTTAGTTTAATATAAAGAAAGAAAGAAAAAAAAAAACAAATAAGAAATTCACGAATTTATTTTTTAGCAGATGAATGGCAGAAACTCGCGCCCCATTCATTCATAACTTGGATTTCATTGTACATCAATCAAAGTGAGTTATGAGTGCGAAATGTATGTATGAATAGGTCATTGAGGTTGCCCAAATGGGAGGTCTACGCGGACGGGCATCATGTTGATTTTGATGCCGAACGACTGGTAATTAATCATCGCATTGTAGACTAATAGTTAAGTCTATGTATACAGTTTTGAAAAGGAGAATGTACAAAACGTTCGGGTTTGTTGTAACAGTGACGAGAGCGGGCCACAAATTCAATTGGTAATTCCCCTTTCCCATTTGATTAGATCTGATTTGAAACAAAGATTGTTACACGCCGATCTGGACACACCAAGTTACATGGATAGTTTATCAGTATCGAGTTCCATGATTAAGTGATACCTGTACAGCAGACGCGCGACGTGATATTGCCAACTAATTTAGCAACGTAATATTTATTATACGACTAGTCTGATTAGACATCTTTATAGGAAAGGCAATCAATTTTAGTGTCTTGAGAGAGATAGTGTGTTTTCCACGGTCATAGCCGGAACAAGACATTTTTTTTAAATTCGCTTGACCCTAGATAGCGATTTAAATTTTACATACTATTTCGGTCAAATGAAAAAAAAATCGAAGAAGGCGTTAATGTGTTATAGCCTTTGCATAAAATTATTTGCATTAATAAGGGATTAGCTGACATGGACTACTATCTTTGACGACAAATACAAAGAAAAAGTATTGGAGTATCTTACATATTCAACTCACTAAATAGTACGGATCGGAAGGCATTAAGTATGCGTTTTTCTAATCATTTGAGTTGAAGTTGAACGGTGTGCATAATCAAGAATGGACAATTGGATACGTAAATTATCTAGATACCTTCAGAAGACAGAGAAACATCTATGGAATATTTGTATCGAACAGGTTAAAGCTATAAGTAGACGAAAAGTAAAAATGTGTAGTGGCATCAAACGGGAAGTGGAAATAACTCAACGGGAATTTATTGCATATTTGGTGAGAAATAAAGTTTTATTCAAGTAAAAGTGGATAATAATTTCCCCTAAAATTTATTGAAGGTGATTATTGGAAATAGAAAATTCCAGTTCACTTCCCAACTGCACTCACTTCTACATCTACTACACTACCAATATTTACTTAATGAAAAATAACTTTTATTAAAGTTATTTAGTTTCTCATAAAGGAGTGTTATTATTTCTCATCATAAATTTAAAAAGATAAGGTTGGGTACGTAGGTAGGTTGGTTGCCGCACACAGGTCAATATAAACCCATTGCGATGCTCATTAAGGGAAAAGGTGTAGGTATCTCGCAGATCGCATTACCTAACCAATATAGCTAATATTGAATGTGATACTTACTGCGACTGGTATATAAAGCTGTGGTTTAAATGTACATAGCTATAGATGTCGTTAACACCTTGTAAGGAACATGGACACCCGGCTTCTTACGATGCATGATGCAAAGCACATGAGATCCTTAAAAAGAAATTGAGACAGAGAGTTTTACGCTCGAGAGAAAGCTCTAGAGAGAAGGAACAAATGTTTCAAACATATGTTGAAAAGGGTGTCAGCTTTGCTGACCAATTGCGGGCTACTAAAGGTTTTAATATAGCGAGCCCAACCCCACGTCCAGCTATAGCAAAGAAAAATCCTTTATGTGAAATTGAAAATACTATCATGAGTGCGATGAAAAATCAATTCGAACAACTCGCGAGGACTCTCGAGGCACAATCTAAAAGGATTGACACCCTTTTCAAAATAATTGGGAACATTAGTGATGAATAGACAAACATTCAGAGGTCTTAAAATAATATCTCTGAACGTTAATTCTATTATCACGAATAGTAGAAGGGCTAATTTACTGTGTTTTCTTGCACACCACAAACATCATATCGACATCGTTTTACTTTGTGAAACAAAGCTAAATAAACGCCATAATTTGAGTTTTGCGGATTACTCTCTTTACAGGAATGACAGAATCAATGCCACTCAAGGCGGCGGTACTGCCATTCTTGTAAAAAGAGGAATATTATTTAACAGAGTAGAAAAATATGATATACAAAATTTTAGTTCTTTAGAAACCACAATTATAACATTCGATTTGGGAGATAACAAAATTTTAAACGTTATTAGTGCATACGCGGCTAATAGCAGTATTCAAAGTTTTTCGGACAATTTTACGCGGCTTTTCTAAATTTTAAATTTGAAAGACTTAAATAATTACTATATTTTGGCTTGTGACTTAAACGCAAAACATAAAAGTTGGTTAAATTCAAGTAACAATACACGTGGAAATTTCATTAGGGGTTTTATTGACGATAACCAAATTGAACTCAAGTTAAAATTTTATTCCTCTCCAGAGGAAACTCATATCTCGATATTGGGTTCATCGACGCCCGTCTCAATATAGAAACGACGAGCACCCGTACCAACACAATACCAATATTGCCTTATGATAGTGACCACTCTGCGATTTTGATCAATGTGGCCCTCCCGAACGACTCCGTTTTTATACCCTATCCTAAGGGTATATTAAGTTTGACACATAGTTTGTAACATAGAGAAATAATCGAGATAGACCCTATAAAGTATATATATTCGTGATCAGCATCAATAGCGAAATCGATTGAGCGATGACCGTCCGTCCGTCCGTCCGTCCGTCCGTCCGTCCGTCCGTCCGTCCGTCCGTCCGTCCGTCCGTATGTCACCGCTTTTTGGGCCTTAAATTTTGAGCTAGGACGATGAAATTTCATATCTGGGCTTCTGAGAAAAAGATACAGTACAAGTGTAAAATTTTTTGAAATCCGCCCACTGCCACGCCCACTTTTTCATAACTTCACTAAATTATATGAAACCGAAAAATTTTGTTAAGACCAAATATTTAGGCATTTAGATTCCCTACAATCCACCCATACAAAAGTTTTGGCCACGCCCACTTTTTGGGGGCGTTTTCATCACAAAACCGAGTTTTGGGCCTTCAATTATTAACTAGGACGCTGAAATTTCATATCTGGGCTTCCAAGAAAAAGATACAGTACTAGTGTAAATTTTTTTTACATCCGCCCACTGCCACGCCTACTTTTTTATAACTTCACTAAATTATATGAAACCGAAAAATTTTGTTAAGACCAAATATTTAGGTATACAGATTCCCTACAATTCACCCATAGAACAGTTTTGGTCACGCCCACTTTTTGGGGGCGTTTTCATCAAAAAACCGATTTTGATAAAATTTTACATGTCACATCCTCAAACGTTCGAGGTTATAGCCATATTTGAGTACAAAATGCAATTTGGTCACGCGCACTTTATAGAGAGGAGGATAGGGTATCATACGATCCGTTCCAGACGGATTGTAGCTTTTCTGTATGTTTAACTTACTAATTGAAGGCTCATCTAAACAATGTGAAAGAGTTGTTGAAGCAACAGTTTCGAAACTCTATTAATGATTTTTGGAAGAAAAAATTACTCGCAAGTCAAAAACAAAATTCACAAAGTATGTTTCCACAAATTAACCGAATATTTAGGCCAAAGGGTAAAGTATCAATTCCTGCACTAAAAGTACCTGACAGTAATGTTGGCCAAGTACTTTTACACAGTGCAGGGATTGATACTCGCGAAGCTTTTAGATCAAACAATGAATTTATAATAAATGATAATGTAAAGAAACTCAATCTTATAGGCTCACATTTTGAGAAAGTTCATAGTTCTATTTTGGATAATTCGGCTAACACCAACTTGATTCGGGATGAAATTTCACAGTTTAGAGATAGAAGTGCTGAAATCAACAGTCCCTTACAATTCAGCAATAGCTTAAGATCTGACGCTCTGAATGACGAACAGGCAAATAAATTTTTTGTAAAATTTGACGATTTAGTCGAAATTTTTCGTAAATTAAATAATAAAAAGTCATCTGGGTTAGATAGTATTCCAAACATACATAGCTTTAAAACACATTCCAGAATCTATCATACGGCAATACTGCATTGTATACAACAACTTATTGAATAATTTGTACTTTCCAAACTGCTGGAAGATTGCAAAGGTTTTCCCAATAGAGAAAAATAATAAGGATTCGCAGCTCCCACAAACTATCGACCGATCAGTCTTCTTTCGAATGTTGGGAAGATCTTCGAAATCTTAATCAGCAATGCAATTCTACATATCTGTGAGCTGAAGCAAATTATTCCAGATAACCAATTTGGCTTTAGAAGAAACCATTTCACAGTACATGCCATGACCAAATTAGTCTCTGATGTCAACAGGCGTATGGTTTGATCAGTATTTGTATTTTAACGATCATGTTAAATTACAAATAAACAAAGCAAGGTCAGCCTTCACGGGCTTAAAAAGACTATTTTACTCGGCGCATCTTACCTCTGACGTGAAGATAATATGCTATTTAACTTTGATTCGACCAATTTTGACTTATGGCTGTCCTATACGGTTCAACATAAGTCCTTCATATATGGAAAAATTACGGGTTTTCGAAAGAAAATGTCTCCGAGCATGTTTAGGTAAGTATAGGTCCGCTGAGAGTGATTTTTTACATTTTATTTTAAACAAAAATATTTACGACTATGCGGGGATCTTGCGCGTTGATAGTTTTGTAATTAGTTTAATTCGAAATCATTTTGCACGATCGGCAGAGGTTATAGAGAACAATTTAGTATGTGGGCCCGCTCTGTATAATAATTTCCTTTTCTTTAAGAAATCGTTAGAGTTGGGTCATGTTCCACCAGAAGCTTTCATTTATCTTGACAGCCTTGGATACATCCAGGATAGGCGAAACGTACCTGTATTTAATCATGCCTACCGTAGGGCAACACACAAGTCGGTAGTGTATGTAAATAAATAAACTTATAGTAACTTAATGGGTATACATATGTATGTATAAATATGTCAACACTTGAGTGCCTTCTTGCCATTTTTGTTTGTTATATTTTTTTTTTCATTTAAAAAATTTGTTTGTTATTTTTGTTACATTTGTTAAAGTGTTAAATTCAATATATAAACGTTTTATATAAAAAAAAAAAGGAATGAAAATAGACCCCCCCTGCCGTACAATTTCTTCTTCGCCGGAACTTCAGGAATCTCCCTTTAAAGGATTGACCTTCTTAACTGAGACACACTGTGTATGTAAACGTAACTGTGCGTCGGTTACCACGTAGTGATTTCGAAGCCAAAATTGAAGTACCTTGACAACCGACAGGACAACAAAGGCCGCTGCTCTGGCCGCGACAGCTGCGTCTGGTATAGTACCAATTGACCTATATATTTATATACTATATAGCACAAGAGAAGTCTCATATCATACCATCAGACCAATGGTGAAATTAACAACAGGGCCTATTGACAGAATGGAAAGTTTAAGGAAATGGCAACAGAGATGGAACTGTTCTGAGAAAGGATACTCCACCTTAATACACATATTTTATATACTGAAATTGGGATTGGGATCTTGTTGGACATTCCAGCAAGATAACGATCCCAAGCATACGGCTTGTATCGTGAAAGAGTGGCTTATTTTTAACGTTCCCAAGCAATTGCATTCTCCACCCCAGTAGCCTGACATGAACCCCATTGAACATCTATGGGATTATCTCGAACGTAAAATTCGAAAACATAAGATTAGCAACAAAAACGATCTTATTTCAGCTTTACACCAAGAGTGGAACAACATTCCAGCAGAAGTCATCCTAAATCTCGTCAATTCTATGCAAAACAGGATGAAGGCTGTAATTGCAGCAAAGGGTGGACCAACGAAATACTAAAACATCAAAATTTCTGCCTTATTTTATAAAACTTTATGAGTGTACGTAGACTTTTGTTCTTTATTATCCATGAATTTTACTGTTTTTTGTATAATGTTTATTTTTTGTGTTATTTTAATATTATTATGTTCATAAATAAAGTTAATTTTAAGAAATTTTTGATTTTCAATAACTTTTTTGTGGTTTCGATCAACATTTTAAAAGTTTTGGGCAAATTTCGGGGTGTACGTAGACTTAAGTTCATCACTGTACATTGATTCTATCCGCCACAGATTCTCACAGGACACGGATGCTTTAGAGTATGTGTATATTCACAGGTTTGGACACGACGACGCCTCTGATTATCCAACATGTCTGGGAATAATTGAATGTACTGGCACAAGGACTTGGAGAAGTTTTAACCTCAGAAAACATGATTACCAAGATGATTAGCTTGGAAGATAGTTGGACTGCTGACAGTGACATAATGGCGATGTTCAGAGAGCAGTACAGGAGTCTGCAATTGCTTATTTCATTTAGACAATCAGAGTTAATCTGGGAAAGCCAGCCTCCCGAAGTAATACTTGAGGGCAATGTCGCGAGGAGAGTGGTTGAAGTGTGCAGCGTAAGTAGTACTTACATATTCGTATTGATGTCATCGATTACTAGTATCTGTAGAAGATAACTCTTATTTTGGCCGTTTGTGCACAATGACAATGTGGAACATCACAAAAACCTTCGATGGCAAAGCAAGGTGACTCACTATCATGTGACTTCTTCAACGTCATGCTTGAACGATTTGTGCAAAACGTACAAACCGTCACCGGGACAATCCTTCTGAATTATGCGGAATATACAGTGGATTATGCGTTATTGGGACGCCAACTCTGTATACCTTGATTATTCCAGTCCCTACTTTATGACGTTGAAGTAAGGACTCTACCGAAAGCAGGTGAAGATATTCTCGGCCATTTGGAGAAACAAATTCTGCCTCACATTTTCGATCAAGGACTTACTATATGAGTTGAACAGCAACATTAACCTAGTCTAAGAACTTGTGCATCAGTTATCGGAGATAGCTAGAATATGTGAAGCAAATGGACACCAACGCTCCGGCCCACAAAGTCATCGAATCCAACCGGGAGAAACGTTTCAGTAGATATTAACCTTACCTGATGCGTAACAGTGGGAAAGTATCTCAACCATCTTGGAGGCTGTTCGATAAAGACCGGGCTAACTGGAGAGGTTTATTAGCGGAGGCTCAAGTTGGTCAATAACGTACACACAAATAGCCCTGATCCAAGCAGTAGGGGGACTAAACTTCTTCGTTTAATTCGTGGTTAAACTCATTATTGTCCCTCTGGCAACGACCTACGAATTTGGATTTGATTAGTATGACTAAAGCTACTCTTTCATTGTTTGCATAACGTAGATATGAATTATTTTGCCATCAATCAACGGCAGACAGCGAAGTCATTGCTTAAGCTGTACTCCCGGTTTAGAAACTGTGCAAACAATGATTCAAATTATAAAGTACCCTCAAGCTACCTACACTTCGTATGTAATCCACTTCAGTTCTCGCAGCTCACGATGAGGGGATGCCCATGGGTCAAGCAATAAAAAGTATCTCAGATTAAATTGCGTATAAAAAAAATTGTTTAATCAGGATAACAACATAACAAATATAACAAAAGGCTAGAAGTAACGTACGAACAACTGAATGTCTAACAATTGTCCAGGACTACAAATCACAACAATGGCAGTTCAACTACTAATAGTAGTAGTTTGGAGGCAAGTAGCCGCTGCTTGTGTTCAGAATGGCACTAGCTATGGTTGGTCCAGATGCTGATGGCAAAATCTCTTGCACCTGGTTGTTTGCAGCTGGAGCAGCGGAAGCCGCCAAGGCTTGTTGCTGTTCGGCTAATTGCTGCTGCTGTTGCTGTTGTCTGAGTTTTTCCTCAGGAGCTCCAATAACAGATGACACTGGAGCAATGCCTTCATTGGACACCTGAGTGCTTCCACCCAAGTTGTCGTATTCGGCTGGAAGGAGAATGTAATTCTTTACCAAATGTCCTACGAAAGACTTAGTTGTTGTACTTACCTTGGATTTTTTCTTGAGCATGAGCTGCCTCCTCTGGGGTCTTGTACTTGATGAAGTAGACCTCAGGTTTGGTTGTTGTGGATGGTAGTTCCTGGATGTGTGCGTCAATATCGGTGGCATCTGTCTTCTTGCTGAGCACGTAAATGACAGTCTTCTCCTCATTAAGGGCTGGAGTGATCTTGATCGAAGCCTTCTTGTTGGACTTGGCCGGTGCACGGATGAACACAACGTTGTAATTCTTGCGAGGTGTTCCAACTGTTAGAACCTTCTCTTTGTATTCATCTTCTTCCTCTTCAGGGGCAGAGTGAATGAAGAATCGCTTTGAGATGAGTACTTCTTGTTTGGGTGCCGGTGGGGCCACTTGGTGACCTACAGTGAACGATGGCAACGAAATGGGAGCACTCTGCTGTGGCTGAGATAGAATCAACATCTGTGGGATGAATTGTTGTTGTTGTTGACTGATAGAAGCTTCTGCTTGACTGGCACTGATTTGTTGTGGAGCAAGGTATTGACTTTGAACAGACAGTTGTTGCAGTTGTTGTTGTTGTTGCTGCTGCTGTTGTTGTTGTTGTTGTTGGAGTTGTGGCAATGGTGCAGCCAAAGTTGGTTGAATACTTTGTCCATATCCCAATTGTTGACTGGCAGATGCATGTACCTGAGGATAGTTATATCCTTGGGGTGCAGCAACAGCCAAAGCTGAGAAGCACAAGACCTAGAAAACGATTTAAATTTTATATCCTGCGTATCCTGAGTATCATTTGCTTACGATAAATCCACGCATGTTCCGGCTTAGTGTGTTTGGATTAGTGAACAGGTGAGTTGTACTGAAGGCAACATCTTGGGCAGCAATTTATATACCAAAATGCTATCCGAACTCTCGTGACCCAAGAAGAGTTTAACCTTCGTATCGTTCGTATCTATGGACCGTGTAGTAATTATTGTTTCTGTTTTTTTTCCCTTTCCTTTTGGTGGGAGAATAGTGAAGATGTTTCCCCCTGAGAGAAGATGAAATCGAAAAAGAGCTCACACACGCGTCCACATTATACAACTACAATGGAGGAGTTAATTAATTGAGTCTTAACATTTTGAGCTGCCAAGCGTTGCATGGTCCATGTAAAGTAGTGGACTTTCATTTGTATTGCGCTTACAAAGGGGGTCCCTTCATTTATCATTCATGCTGAGCGTTATGCTTTATGGCCAAACGATTGGCTAGCGATTAAATGATTTGACCGACCCTAATCGCTTCAATCCATCAAATGCATCATTTGGGCGAGCAGTTCGTCAATGGATGGCTAAAGATGCTAAGCTGTCTGACGCGTTATCTGCTTTGTATGTAGTACAATAGAGCTTATCGCTACTGACAAGTACTGTTGTCAGATACGATGCAACGTTTGTGATTTGTTTTCAAACCGAAAACAATTAGAGTCGTTTAGGTGCAGCGGTTGAGTTTGAGGAATTCCATGAAAAAAGGGCAGACGATGCAGATGGGGAAATGCATGCATGTGAGGCAGAGTGGAGACCCGATCTTGAAGTTTTATTATTAAATTTATTTATTGCAGCCATCTTATGCCGCATGGAGTGAATGGAGATTTTGGAGTGTTTATTACGTTGTACATACATGTCGTAAGTTTGACGATGAAAGAACTTTAATTTGCTTTGAAGAGGTACAATACCCATTGAATCAGTTCCGGACATTTTCAACTAAGTGTATATGAGTATATTTTTTTTCTCAAAGACTCCTATGTAACAGAGGAAAGTACGCAGATATAGTCATCTTTAGAGCAGCTGCAAGTTTGTTAGAACTTAGACGTTTAAAGTGGCCTTTCAAGTTAACATCCCTGAGACTGGGAATTGAGAGTGTATAGCGCCGGTTTAATCCTATAACTCTTGTGGCTTACACTTGATGAATACAATGGTATACATCACGGGGACACCTTTTTTTTGTCGGATTAGGAAACACTCCACTGGAGCACTCAGACACAACTGGTCCATTGTACTACCAGGAAGCAATATCCAGTATTAACCATTTTACTGGAATTTCTTCGACTTTCGGAGAAAGCCGAGAATGTACTTCAGTGATGAGGAGCTTACAGTATCAGCACTCACCACATCAGCCGCAAAGATCTGCCACCTGATCCGAGCAAAGGCAGGGCAATAACAAAGGAAATGATCCAAATTATCGTCGCCTTCTCCACAAGCGTCACAGACAGAGGTGTCTCTTAAGCCTAGCACACTAAGATGTTTAGCAAAAGGAAATTGTCCCGTAAGAACGCCCATAAGTTGTCTGCAGTCTTTTCTGCTGAGAGACAGCAAGAATGCCGCTGATTTCTTACTGACGTTCGGGAGCATACGTTTAGTCTGCCTGCATCCTGGAGAGCCGTGCCACACACAATTGTGCTCGTAGGAGACCCAATCGTCAATGAAGGCTCTGACCGAGGACGCGGGAAGACCCAACGCAGGTTCAGGTATTGAGAAATCATTCTCTGAGCCTAGCTTATCAATCTCATCGGAGATCTCATTTCCCGCAATCCCAGTGTGACCTGGGACCCAGAAAAGAGTCAATGAGTTAGCCTTGCGACCGAATTCAAAGAATTCTTGCATTCTCAAACTATTTTGGAGCGGGTCACAGGGTTGAGAAAAGCCTTAAGCGCAGCCAGACTGTCACTACCCCCGCCACATATTCTTAACAATATAGTCGGCAGCCATTGTTATAGCATAGATCTTTGTTTGTAAAACAGAGGTATGCTTGCCTAACGAATAGTGAAGTGCAGTGTTGTCGATCTTCACGAAGACACCAGTACCGACCCCTTGACTAGTTTTAGAGTCATCCATGAAGATTCGACTACAGCCCAGTCAAGGCTCAGACTCTGGCCGAAGCCAGTCCTGAACGCAAGGAGAGTCGACTCGAAATTTACACAGCAGCCGAAGTTTCGGTGTCATTGCATCAGACGGCATATCCATGGAACTAGGGTCGTAGGATAAGTGTCGCGCAAGGTCATCGAAACTCCAGTGCGGATGATACCAAAGCCATTCCATCTAAGACGGTAGTTTGCTTTGATAGTACAACCCATGATGAAAGTATCATGGGGAGGTGAATCAAGCAAAGGATCTAGAGCAAAGCCAGGCGTACTCTGGAAAGCTCCCATGCAGCCGAGACAAGTCGTTTTTTTTGTGTTTCATGTAGAAGGCAGTCACATACAAACGCGAAAGCCCCCTCCAACAAACAACCGACGCATAAGCTAGAAAAAGTTTTATCTTAGCCGTATAGATCCAGAGAACCATTTCTGGTGATACATTCCATGTCTGCTAAAAGCACCATTACAATGCCAGAAAACTGAGGGCAACCAATAAATTTCTTACCAGAGTCGCTCCCAGATATTTGGCTTCATCGGAGATCTGGATGGTGACGTCTTTTAGCACTGGCTGAGTCAGACCGGTCACAATCCTCCTTCTCGTAAAGAGAACAACCTCAGCTTTCAAAGGATTGACCGAAAGCCCATTCCTAGTGCACCATTCATCGACCAAGTCTAAGGCTATCTGCGCGTTAGCACAGACAGTCTGTAGGTGCGACCCGACAGAAAGTATGGTAACATCATCCGCGTATGCCTGAGCGTAGACGTTTGAACTATTGAGAGTATGCAACAGAGAGTCAACTACCATGCACCAAAGCAGTGGAGGCAGAACGCCACCTTGAGGGCAGCCTCTGTTTACACCTGCCATAACATGGCGGCCACGGTCCGCATCTACAACCAAAGTTCTATTCATCAGCATTGCCCTAATCCACAATACCAATGTCTCATCTACCCCTTGTTGTCTAGCAGAGCCCCACATGCAGTCAAAAGTTGCATTGTCGAAGGCGCCCTCTATGTCGATAAAAATACCCATTGAGTATTCTTTCCTATCGAGCGCGCATCCAATTCTAGCAACTAGATTTTGAAGCGCAGTCTCGTAGGATTTTCTACGCTGGTGTGCATGTTGCATCTCCGACAGAGGGTGCATCCTCAGTGCAGACTTGCGTCCGTGAATCTCGACTAGTCTTTCCAAGCTTTTCAGCAATATGGCTCAAAAATAAAGCCCACGAAAGATTGTCTAGATTGGAGAGAATATGTCTCTTAGGACCTGGGCCTCAACCAATAAGTCTCTCCAGCCATCTCGATCTTTGGGCAGCTGCCTCTAGTTTCGCACACCAAGTTGGTTGAAGGGACCTCATTTGAACACGCCATCTTAGGCGCGGTCTTCCTCTACTGCGACGTCCCTCTAGGGTGGCTTCGAAGTCTCCGATCTACATGACCCAACAATCTTAGTTGTTGTATTCGAACTCTTCTGACTAGGTCGATGTCGCTATATAGCTTGTACAGCTCATGATTGTATCTTCGTTTCCGCTCTCCGTCTGTGCAGATGGGACCCAAAATCATCGGAAGTATTTTTCTCTCATAACAACCGAGATGATCAGGGTCTTATATAGGGACACTGTAGTTGTTCAAAAGAGGGCTTTCCTCTGCAGTTGCCTTCTTAGCCTAAAGAAGCAGCGATTGGCAAGAGTTAATCTTTTCTCAGCTGTGGTGTTATTGTCTGAATTTAAACAAAGTTCTTAACTACCTCAAAGTTATATCTGTAGAGGGTGACGTTCTGTCCGAGGTGTCGGTGTTGAATGCCCTTTTCTGTTGACAGCGCATACTTTACTCATTAAACTTTAAACCCATCTTAGCCACTTCAGTCTCTATGCTCACAAAAGCACTACTGACATCACGTTTTCTTCTTATGATTATGTCAATATAATCGGCATATGCGAGCAGTTGGACGGCCTTTTGAAAGATTATACCTCTGATGTTGGCGTGTGAGCTCTACACAATTCTTTCAAGAACGATGTTGAATCCTTTCTTGACATGAAAGGTCTCGGTGACGTCTTTCCCGACCTTAATGGAGCAGCGTGCATTCTCTATCGTCATCCTGTACAACCTGACGAATTTGGCAGTAATTCCAAAACTAGACGTAGCTCTATATAGCTCTTCTCTATAGATGCTGTCATAGGCTGCCTTGAAATCGATAAGAATGTGGTGAGTATCGATTTGAAATTCCTGTTTTTATACCCTATCCTAAGGGTATATTAAGTTTGACACATAGTTTGTAACATAGAGAAATAATCGAGATAGACCCTATAAAGTATATATATTCGTGATCAGCATCAATAGCGAAATCGATTGAGCGATGACCGTCCGTCCGTCCGTCCGTCCGTCCGTCCGTCCGTCCGTCCGTCCGTATGTCACCGCTTTTTGGGCCTTAAATTTTGAGCTAGGACGATGAAATTTCATATCTGGGCTTCTGAGAAAAAGATACAGTACAAGTGTAAAATTTTTTGAAATCCGCCCACTGCCACGCCCACTTTTTCATAACTTCACTAAATTATATGAAACCGAAAAATTTTGTTAAGACCAAATATTTAGGCATTTAGATTCCCTACAATCCACCCATACAAAAGTTTTGGCCACGCCCACTTTTTGGGGGCGTTTTCATCACAAAACCGAGTTTTGGGCCTTCAATTATTAACTAGGACGCTGAAATTTCATATCTGGGCTTCCAAGAAAAAGATACAGTACTAGTGTAAATTTTTTTTACATCCGCCCACTGCCACGCCTACTTTTTTATAACTTCACTAAATTATATGAAACCGAAAAATTTTGTTAAGACCAAATATTTAGGTATACAGATTCCCTACAATTCACCCATAGAACAGTTTTGGTCACGCCCACTTTTTGGGGGCGTTTTCATCAAAAAACCGATTTTGATAAAATTTTACATGTCACATCCTCAAACGTTCGAGGTTATAGCCATATTTGAGTACAAAATGCAATTTGGTCACGCGCACTTTATAGAGAGGAGGATAGGGTATCATACGATCCGTTCCAGACGGATTGTAGCTTTTCTGTATGTTTATACCCTATCCTAAGGGTATATTAAGTTTGACACATAGTTTGTAACATAGAGAAATAATCGAGATAGACCCTATTAAGTATATATATTTGTGATCAGCATCAATAGCGAAATCGATTGAGCGATGACCGTCCGTCCGTCCGTCCGTATGTCACCGCTTTTTGGGCTTTAAATTTTGAGCTAGGACGCTGAAATTTCATATCTGGGCTTCTGAGAAAAAGATACAGTACAAGTGTAAACATTTTTGAAATCCGCCCACTGCCACGCCCACTTTTTCATAACTTCACTAAATTATATGAAACCGAAAAATTTTGTTAAGACCAAATATTTAGGCATTCAGACTCCCTACAATCCACTCATACAAAAGTGTTCGCCACGCCCATTTTTTGGGGGCGTTTTCATCATAAAACCGATTTTTGGGCCTTAAATTTTTAACTAGGACGCTGAAATTTCATATCTGGGCTTCTGATGAAAAGATACAGTAGAAGTGTAAATTTTTTTACATCCGCCCACTGCCACGCCTACTTTTTTATAACTTCACTAAATTATATGAAACCGAGAAATTTTGTTAAGTCCAAATATTTAGGTATTCAGATTTCCTACAATTCACCCATAGAACAGTTTTGGCCACGCCCACTTTTTGGGGGCGTTTTCATCAAAAACCCGATTTTCATGAAATTTCACATGTAACACCCTCAAACATTCGACGTTATAGCCATATTTGAGTAACAAATGCAATTTGGCCATGAGCACTTTATAGAAACGAGGATAGGGTATTAGACGATCCGTTCCAGACGGATTGTAGCTTTTCTGTATGTTTTTTTTTTTCAAGATCTGCCGTGATGTGAAAATTTGGTCGATGGTGCACTTTCAGGCGATGGTGGACCAAACAGATTACTGACAAATGGTTTAATAGAGGTGGTGTCGTGCAGGCTATTTTTTCCGACAATACTACAAAAGATGCCCTCTCCTCCTAGCTTTGCATTAAAATCGTCCAAGACAACTTTCACATCCTAGCTAGGGCACTACTCATTTTGTCTATAAGCTTGTAGAAGCTGTCTTCGGTATCGTCGTCTTTCTCCTCTGTGGGGACATGAGCGTATATCAGGCTAATGATAGCGAGTTTAGCCTTGATGCGAATTGTTATGAGTAATTTCTCTCAAGTTGTCAGAACCAGGTGCCACCCTGTTTTTTAAGGAACCTCGAAACTGTTTGTACCTTTGACAGGACTTTTCTGAATTTGGCAGCTTCTTTGGTGGTTTCAATGTCACTGCAGAAGTTTTACCACGCAGCTTTCTTGGCGTACATCGTTCCGTTTTTCAATCTCGTACACATTATTGAACACTAGTAGAGACTCAATCCTGGTGTCGGTGTCACTGCTGCCCCATTGCATATGGTGGGAATTTGCGTCACATCCGATCAGCAGGTCCTATCCTTTCTAAAAGCTAACTCATCGTTCGTGTCCTACTTGAATACGTAATGTGAATGAATACATGTCTTAAGAATCGAGAACGTTCAAGGTTGTTTTCTTCGATTTACTCTTCGAGGTCTTTTTTGGAACGACCCATTTATCTTGCGCTATCCCTATCAACACCGCCTCGACCACAGTTCTTTCACTGCTCTTATGGTCTATTAATTGCACTTCCCTTAACAACTTAATTTTCTTCAACGCTAACACACGTAACTTACAATGCCCTCATCTGTTCTATCTTCCGACTCACAGCACTTTATGTTACCCCAATGAAGCCATCTCCCGTATCCTGCGGAAGGTCATCTGAAACAACACTCAGTTCGATTGTAACCGCAGCACTCCTAGCCTCAAACTCGATTTCCTTCATCATTTTTCTTAGCTTGAGGCCAAAGATACAAAAAAACTACAAATTTTTGGCGCGACAGGTCCATGGGACTCAGGGCCTAGCTTCTCACAACCATTTGTGTTGTGCGCGTTATATTCCTCTATACATATACATATTCTATACACAAAGCACTTGAGCCACCACGCTCACATCTTGAGGTCGTAGTTCTTAATTTAGTTTTTAAGATAGTCCTAGCTTAAAAAGGCAGGGATCGCGTTCTACACTTGAAGGTGGGGACCAAACCCTAGGAGAATTCTGTGGATATAAACGGCAATTTTAAGACCAATACACACAAATGGGAACGTAGTCTGGTGGCAAGCTGCCGACAAAGTAACCAATCTTAAGGCAATGACTAAAATACAGAGGCTAGCATGTATAGGCACAATTAGCAATCAGATCAGCGCCTACAGCTGGGTTGGAAACAATCCTTAACATGATACCGTTAGACTTGTATTTTAAGAGTGCCTTGAGGATTAGTTAATCAAACGGCTTGAACTCTAACCTCGAAGGGCATACACAGATCCGAAAGAACTTCCTAGAAGAAGTCTACAAGCCACCATACATCGATTTTGGAAAACCATTCTCTAGCATTCTTCCGAGTAAAGAGGAATAGGAAACCAAGAAGCCAACAAAAGACAAATCTATATCTATTTACACAGACGGGTGAGGAACGGGAGCCGGTATATTCTCCATGGAACTAAACATTCACAGCTTCATCAGACTATCCGACTACAGCAGTGTCTTCTAAGCGGAGGTCCTGGCAGTGACAAAGGCAGCCAATATGGTATCAATGATGGAAATATCACGGGAAGATATCACCATTTTAATTGACAGTCAGAAGCCCATTAAAACAATTTTTGCCACAGAAATCAAGTCCAACCTAGAGCTACGTTGTCGCAAAGAACTTAAGGTTCTTGGCTCACAGCACAATATAAATTTCTCCTGGTCCCTAGTCACAAGGATATAACCAGGAAATCAGGTACTTCGATGGATCAAACCTCCACTCTCCAACGTCAGGGAGCGTAGCGAACGTAAGATCCTAATGACAGCCAACGGTAGGTGGAAATCGCTTACCACATGTGGTATATGAAGGAAGCTCTGGCAACGATTCGACAAAGGTAGACCCAACAAACTCATACAAAATGATAGGACAACGCTGTCAATGTTAATTGGTGCACTTACTGGCCTTAATCGTCCAAGGAACCACACAATAAAACTTAAACTGAACGATGACAACATATGCAGAGAATGCCGTGACGAAGAGGTTTACGAGGATACACCTCACTACTTGTGTCACTGCTTAAGCCTATGTAAATTGAGGAACAGAAAACTAGGAAGATATTTCTTCCAGGACTTACAAGAACTATCTGATGTCTCACTTCAATACATATATTTGCAGGTTTCCAAGGACATCACGATGGTTGGATACCTGATTCATAAACGATTAGTAAGGAAGCAACTAAACAAACCCAATATAGGAACTGAGACCAAACCTCCCATTGGGCATCGCAATGAGTCCACAAGAACCTGAGTGTGATGAGGCAGTGCCTTACTCCTGCCCGGGAACAGCTGAGTTTGACCGAATGGTGCCCAATCGTGATCAGTGCATCACGACATTTTCGCGGTTACAATCCCCACCTTCTCTCAAAGGCCCTCCTATAGGCATATAGAGCATTTATTCCTTTCTTTGTCCTTTCTTCAACATTTTTTTTCCAGGATAACTTGGAGTCTATAATTAAGTCGCGATATTTTGCCTCAGAGAAGAGATCTGTTGTGGTACCATCTAGCTTTGGTAGTGTGAAGTTCAAGTTTAGTTTGCTGAAGATTATCCCTCAAGCCGTTCACAGAGAGAGCTCTTTGGGAACAGATTCCATTAGTTCACTGATTGTTGGCAAGAATCACTATTACTAGGTCGTCTGCGTTAGCTACAATTTTGATTCTCTTCTCTGTGAAGATGCCTAGGATTTTGTTGACAGTAAGGAGCCAGAGTAGTGGAGAAAGGACTTCCCCTTGTGGAGTGCCCCTTGTTTTCATTTTCCTTTTCTATTTACAGAATTAGGCATGATGGCTGAGTTAATGATTCTGCAGTTAAGCATATTTTCAACCCAGTTGTTTCAATTCAAATCTTCCAAGGCTTTGACTATTGAGTCATGAAGGTCAATGAGTTTTCTAGGGTTTTTTTGCAAAAATGACGAGAGACTAATTGGCCTATAGTCTTTAGCGGTAGAGCGGTTAGATTTTCCTCCTTTAGGAATGAAAACCACCCTTACCACCCTCCATTTACTAGGCATGTACCTAGGCATGTAAACGAGGTGGCGTACCAACGTTTAGAGACTATTACTGCATTGCTGGTTTAATTTCGTCAGATCCTACAGATTTAAAGGGTTTTAACGAATTTACAGATTTCTGGCTGGATTCTCTCCATGTGCCGTCAATCGTCTGGATATATCCGGGGAAGCAGGGACGTAGATTAATCTGCAACACGTTGCCTTTCTTTTCTTAGTGTAGCTTCACTTTTAGGCAACCCAGTCCGAACTTGAAGATGCCCCTAGTTTTCTTAAAGGCTTCAAGATGCCTTTGGTCAATAGTGACCAGAAGGTCCTTTGAGGTACCTCTTTTACTCATGACTGAAGATGATTCTGCAGTTTTGAGTGTTCAATTCTTTGTTCTCCGGAACTGGAGAAGGAGTCCATAGTACAATCAATTGACGAAGAGGCAGACACAATCAAGGTATTATGTCCAACTTAGCACCTGCTCAAACTTTGGCAAGGCTATTGACTACCCCCGTGAGGAAATCCAGAGATTCCCTGATCTGCAGTCTAGCACCTTGACACCGTTTTGTCATTGAATACCGAACAAAAACGAACTCATCATCCCAAACCTCTTCCTCAATGATAGCCTACTGAATTTAAATTTTCACCTTCAGCTAGCTTTCGGTTGTTATCTTCCCGTCTAGGTCGAAACGGTCGGTAATGCCTGTCTGTAGGTCCGACTGAGAGTTGAAGCTAACTGAACGCTTCAGTTACTTCGGTTCCTTTAGGGTTTCCTCTGTAGACCTTATCCTTTTAACGGCCTCCTTGCTGACGCAAGTAGGTTGTTGAAGGGATGAGGCTGAATTGGGTCCTGCTGTTATTGCCATGGCTGGAAAGGATATCGTTCTGTTGATTGATTTTTACTTAGATGGTCCGGAGCAGGTGGCTCTACTTGAAAATGATTGCTCTTTCCTTTTGTCCGTTCTTATGGCACTCAATTTGGTAGTGGTTATGGTGAACAAATGTTGCTTCATTTGCTGGCGTGGTGGTGAGCATATAGCCTTCTTACCAGGCAGTTGCGGACCTCCTTTGTCGAGATTCAATTTCCGCTCGAATTTGGCTGTGGATTTCCGAGCATCGTCTCCCTATACGTCAAGGTTGGGGGTATTTTGCTTCCATCTTCTCTAGATATTGCACAGACCTTCGGTAGCAATAGATCTTTCGATCTTTCCTCCTAGGTCATCTCGGTTTTATCTTTCCTCTTGGCATTCCGGATACCGGAGTTTTCTGGATTTCCATCTTCTTCGAACAGTCGAACCTCGGTTTAGGAGTCGACATTCATAGTGTGGCTGACTTGTGATGAAGCGAGTAATTCATCGTCAGTAGCATTGCCAATCTGTACACTATAAAGTTGAGTTGTCAACTTTATGTCATCCGAATCCTAAGATCCTTCTGTGATGGTATCCTGAGCCAATTGCCTTCCGTGAGTGTTTGCAATAAGCTTTCCATCCATTGGATAGTGTCTAGGAGTGTATAAAGGGGAAAAAAATGGGATGGGCTGAGAGAGTGGGTGCGGTACCCAGGCTAGGGAGAAGGTGGGTGGGAGTATGGATTGGACTTGTCTTTTGTCTTGTACAACAGACCACAGGATGTTCGCAAACACTCGGGGAACGATCCAGAAAACAATCACAATTAAGTACAACTTAAGCCTCCCCGGCAAAGCCAAAATCGCAATCCAAGGGGATTAGTCCATTATCAGTTCCAATTACAACCACGTGCCGGTGATGATACAACATTTTATCTACCACTTAATGTATTCAACACTTCGGTGTATTACCAACGTTACTAGGTCAAAATTAACGAAATGTGTCAACGTGTTGGGCGATAAATCAACTCCTTCCATTCGGTTAGATGATTCCATGTGAACCGGATCCACTGGCTGAATTTCTGCTTCAGTAACCCCTAATTCACGACTAATCATCGTTTTATTCCCTTTAGCTATCCGAACTCAGACCTCCCATTTGATTCCAATGGTGTTTCGGTTTTGTTTTGTTTCCCAAACTATTTGTTCAAGAATGCAAACATGGCGTGAAAGTTACAACCAAACACACTCAGAGACATCATCATCTTCCGCGAACTATTGCCAAAATGAAAGACCATTAATATTAATTAAGTTAATGTGTGCCTTGAAAATGGAAAGACCAACGGCGTGCCTTACGATCCAAAAGAGTCTTTTCATTAATTGAGTTAACCCTAAGCACCATTTGGCATCGGTGGACTGTGTGTGCTTTGCTGTTGGCAGCCATACTACTTGAATCCAGTTCCCTTTTGCATGCTCACAGCGCCAACTTCGATGACCATTGTGTGCCTGAAATGCCAAAGTAATGGATTAGTACCTGGGGTTTTCGCAAACCTATTCGTTTGGCGTTTCATGTTCATGCTGGCGATTGTTTGAATCTTTTGACAAGGTAAGGAAAGGGTAATCGATTTAATGGTAATTAAATACTCAAGTCGGCTTGTTATCGGCTACCAGATGAGAGTATTGTCGGGTCGGTGATGTGATCGATCATGCCAGGGGTCATGTTTCGTATTGATTTCAGATACAATATCTTCGAATTGATTTCAGTGTTGAGTGTGTCGACACGATGTGTTTCCATTGATGGATACGTAACTGGGGAAGGCATTGATTGTTAATGGTCTGCCATCGGGTAAGAGGATCATTAAGAACCATCAACTTATGTCAAGAAGTAAACGCGAAGAGGTATGTATGTATCTGATTGGATGGGTATTGCACATTACATACCTAATGGTTGAGGGGTTATTTTTTGTTTGTTTAAAGTTAAGGGTGCATCGTGAATAGGTCAGGGTGATTGAACGTTGATTCAGCAGGCAGTTCGGTTTGAAATAAAGATAGAGAAACATGTGAAACGGTTCGCCTCTTTTTGTTCATGTTCCACTATCATATGCCTCGAAGTAAGAAGAAGCCACCTTGGTGGAATGCTAGTAGGAAGGAAAGTAGGTTCTTATTTAACCTATCTAAAAGGTCTCGTAGTGGCCAAAGGGTGGTGATGCGGAATATAAGGGAACACAAGCGTTCTCACCTTAGCCTCTCACTATCACCTCCTACTCTACACCTTCATGCTGGTGGCTACTGGATGCCTAGTACCTCGCCTGGAGATTGGGTAACCAACCCCTTTGGAAGGTCGTTGGTGGTAGCAAACGAGAGAGGGGGGAGGGGGAGGAGTGTTTTCTCACTAAGGCAGTTCCTCCTGATCTGGACATCAGCAGACGAATTCTCCAGATCAAATCAACGGTGGCGTCCACAGTTCCAGTCAGGCCGAACTACCTAGTGTAGTCCCTATATGAGCTGCTTTGACTAATTCGAATCCCAGGTCTATAGGGATCTCCAACACTGAGCCAGGGTCTTGGGAATGAGTTGGTGGCGGATGAACGCTTTATGGGCCAACGGCAGCACGCATAGTTACGATGCGTATAGTTACGATTACGTATAAGGATGATCCTACTGTTGACAACCCCAGCAAACGAAGCAAGGACAACGACCTTCGGGTCTACACTTATAATGTTCGGACCCTTAACAGGCTGCTTGCAGTCGAACAATAAGCAGAAGCCCAAGACTGCTACTGCTATAATGCAGATATCACCGCTATCCAGGAAGTGCAATAAGATGAGTCGGGCAAATGGAGGATGAAAAACTGTTGTTGGTGAATGCTATAGGAAGCAGAAGCAACGTTTGTTCGTATGTGGATTCGTTATACGCGGCGGACTTAGACAAGAAGCCTTTCGATACATGAGCGAGCGTCCTATGACAATCTGCATCAAGGTTAAATTTGCGAACATAAGCTTCATATGCGCTCATGCTCCCACGCAGGACAAGGCCGACGCCACCAAAGAATGCTTCTACGAGCTCCTCGACAAAACATATAAGCAATGTCCTAAGTATGACGTTAAAATCGTGCTAGGCGATTTTAACTCCAAAAGGACATCTTTGGTAGAACAGTTGGTAAGCACAGATTACGTCTCGCACGTCTCGCAACGGACTTAGGCTTATTGACATTGCGACGGGGCGTAACGACACTGTAGCAAGCAAACAATGTCCTCATCTCAATATTCACAAGAAGACATGACGGTTTCCGGATCATGAAACGATCTACCACATTGATCATATTGCGATTGACGCAAGCACTCGTCCGATATTCTGAATGTCGGAACCTTCCAAACAGCTAACATAGACTCGGATCACTACCTTGTTGCAGTCAAGGTACGAATGCGAATATGCTAAACGCCACAATAAAGAAAAATTACTGTTAGAAGATTTGACGTCGAAAAGCTGCAATTGCAAGAGATCGCCAAAATTGTGGCTGAATACGTTTCCCGAAATCTCTCAACGACCCCTGTACCTGACCAAAAGGAAGTGAGGATAGCAATATACAAATTTAAGTCCAACAAGGCTGCTGGACCTAACGGCTTACCAGCCGTCTACCAGCTTTGAACAAAGCAGCTGGATATGACCTGATAGATACATGCACCAAGTGTTTTCTAATATTTGGTCTGATGACTGTATGCCTGATGAATGGAATCTCACCACCATTTGCCTGATCCACAGGAAAAGAGAACCCCTTAATTGCGCCAATTACAGAGATATCAGTCGTCTCAACATCGCGTACAAGATCCTATCTGCCATATTGTGTGAATGTCGGAAACCCTTCGTCACTACCCTGATTTGCCCCTATCAGTGTGGTTTCAGACCAGTAAAGTTCACAATCGATCAAATCTTCACACTTCCGCAGATCCTGGAAAAAACTCAAGAAGTCCAAATCGATACCCACCATCTTTTATCGATTTTAAGGCCGCATACATACATATGACAGCATTTATAGAGATGAGTTATACAAAGCCATGTCTAGTTTTGGCATTCCTGCCAAACTTGTCAGATTGTGCAGAATGACGATGGAGAATTATTGCTGCTCCATCAAGGTCGGTAACGATGTCATCGAAACCGTTGATGTCAAGAAAGGATTTAGACAAGGAGACGCGCTGTCATGTGATTTTCTCAACATCATACTTGAAAGAATTGTGCAAAACCACGCCTCAGGTGGCACGCACAATTAGAAAGGGACGTCTACCGACTTGGAGTGCGCAACTGGAAGCATTTATCTAAAGTCCGGGCTAACTGGAGAGGTGTGTTGGTTGAGGCCCAAATGCTCATACGTGGAACCATCCTATTAGCCTATCGTCCATTCTATTGACACTAAAAACTCTAAAAAAAAATTGCTAGGCGGGGCATGGGCTAGAAGAATCGCTATATTGTTCCCTATTCTTTGGAATCTTGTCGTCCACGGGTTACTATTGGACATACAAAAGACTGGATGCGGAGTGGTTGCCTATGCAGATGACATTGCTATCCGTCGCCTCCAGAAAATACCCTCATTCTCTCAGGGAAATCCTCCAATGTGCTCTCCTACAGCTTACTAGGTGGTGCTCAAAACATGAACTAGAGTTTAATCCCCCAAAACAGAGCTCTCAACTGTGGCTCTATAAAGTCCGTAAAAGGTTATTAGGCATATACTACTCTATGGAGTGAACGTCTGATGGCCGGCTCTTAATACCGCCACGCACCTCAATCTTAATTTCAACGATCTGCATATATCTGCATTAGTAGTGGACTGAGAACTTCTCCCTCAGCGGTTCTGGACTTTATGTTCCAACTGTGCACCTCAGACATTCCTGGCAAGCAATTGGCTATGAATGCGGTTTCTGCCGAAATAGGGGAGCCTAGATGTGCCCCTAGCTACTTGTTTTGCTAAACTGGACGGGTTTAACAAAACCAACTGTAAATTGGAGAATCACTCTACTTGCAACATTTCGAGGCAGATCTCTCCTAGGCTTGATCTAAAACGTAATGCAAAGTTAGTTTTATTAAAACCGTCACAGATAAGCCATGTTATTGGTGTTTTTACTGGGCACTGTCTGATAGGCCAACATCCCTCTACTCAAATGACTTTTGCAGAAGTTGTATTGATGAGGAGGACGAAGAAACCATTTTCGATCTCCTTTGTACGTGTACAGGTCTGTCCAAAAGAAGACTACTCTGTCTAGGAGCTCCATTCGATGATAACCTTAGCGAATTGGCAACATTAGGCATCACGAGCCTTATTAACATCGATGCTTCGTTTTTTTTAAAGTTCCGGTCGGTTTAATTAGTCTCGGGTAGCCAAATGGTGCCATTAATGGGATCACAACAGGCCTTTATTGATCTATGTGACAGTCACTCCTACCTAAACCTACCTATGGGACCTAATTTTTTGTGCCTACAACTAGACGATAGGTCCACCTATACTTGGTCGATCTATCACGCACTTTTCATATTTTATTAGAAATCGCAAAAAATTATTTAGACCATATGACCACGCCTACTTTTTGGAGGTGTAAAGTAAAAAACTGATAATGACGAAATTTCATTTATCATTGCAAATCAAGTAAAAATGTTGTAAACCACGCATACTATATTAGGGCTTCAAAACAATTAAGATAAGGCATCATACAATCCAGGTGGTTTGTAACTTTGTTATACATATAATTCTTTCCGATGTTAGTCAGTACGGCCTCTTGGATTCTAAGCCTCAAAATTTCATTGTACATCTTGGTGCACAATATAAATTCTAGCAGCAACCCCTGAGGTACTACTTGGATATAAAATATTCTTTTCTTATAACCTCATCGTAATATTTTCTATGTTCCCTACAACCCTAACATCCTAGTTTACGAAACACTGTGGCTCACAAGATAAGGTGCTACATCCCTCACGTTGCCCGTCTTAATCTCAATAATTTTGCCCATGGACAATGCCAAGCTACGGGACCAATGTTAAAAAAATCGAATGCTAGTGCATCGTTTTGGCGAAGTCTTTCTTAACAGCAAAGCTTATCCGCAGCATTGACTGCAATTCTAAAACTAGGCGTTATTGTTTGTCTCTTCAAGAACTTTCAACCCCTATTCTTGCAGAAGCATCTCTCTTTTCCTCCAGAAGCCGGTGTTCATCTCTTCTCTTCTGCTCATACAGTAATAGGTAGTCGCTTGGAAAAGGCTCGAACTTGCTCATGTTCAAAAGCCAACTTTTTTAGCCCGTACCCATTTTACAGGCTGTCACTCATTGGATTTCAAGCAAGAAATGACTCGTCATCAACAGTATATATATTGCCATAGGCTTAACTAATATCTACATTCCAAGAGAGATCATTAGTTTAAGAGCTTTAGCGAGTCTAGTTACAGGCTTAGCTCTTTACACGAGCATCTCAATCCCAAGCCCAAGACCAAAGTCAAGCCAAACTTATTAAGCATACGAAGCTTGGGCCTAGGTGAGAATGTCTACCTCAGTCAAATACTCCAATTTCTCAAATTTGCTTCTTCTTGCGAAGACTACGGGAAGCACTATAGACCCTGAGTGTCTACGGTGACCTTCAATGGACTGTTTGCAATCCAATACAATAGGTCTACATAATAGTGGTCCTCGTATAAGACCCCTGACAAATACAATACTTACAATGAAATACAATACATGATCAGTTTAAACATGACATTGATGCTTTCTTCGACGATGGGAATGATATAAGACCACTTGGTCTTTACAGATATGGAAACAAATGGAAATCAGCCGTATCTCCATTTTCCTTCACCCGTCAACAGAATTTTTGTCATCAATATCTACTCGAGCACTCAGACGCAACTGGTCCATTGTACTACTACTACTACTGTAAATTTCTTCGACTCTCGAAGATAGTCGAATAGGAACTTCAATGACAAGCAGCTTAAAGTATCAGCACTGAAGGTTCACCATCTG
Organism: Xylota sylvarum; assembly: GCA_905220385.1. Lineage (NCBI taxonomy): Eukaryota > Metazoa > Arthropoda > Insecta > Diptera > Syrphidae > Xylota > Xylota sylvarum. The sequence continues at coordinate 60,479,096 of LR999958.1, read as the reverse complement.
ATCCGAAAAAAAAACCAGGAGAATCACAAAGGAAATAGTATCGTCGTCTTCTCTACAAGGGTCTCTGCTGCTAGATGGTAAGTTTTGTTGGTCTCCATGAAAACACCAGCACCGGAGCCTTGACTGGTTTTGGAGCCATTCGTAAATATTCGACTACAGTCCAATCTAGGCTCAGATCCTAGAGGGCCAAGGAGAAACGGAGGTATGCAAAGGCATACGGAGGAACGGTTGAGGCACTCTAAGCGCGTACGCACGGGACTCTTTTAAAAAAAGAGCCATCGAGGCAGAAACCAGTTATGGATTGGACTGGCATTGGATGAACGGCTGAAAAATCTGGAAAGCAATGGGTTCATATGTATAGCAAGCCTGATGACCTTACAATCTTAATTGTGGGGAAACATTTAAACACACTGGGTGAGCTCATGTAGTCAGCACTGAACATCACACAAAGTTGGGCGGTCCGCTGCGGCATAGGCGTCAACCCTAGAAAGACCGACATTGTATTCTTCACGAGAAGATATAAGCTAAAGGACTTCTGTACACCGTTTTTAGGGGGAGTAAAATTAGACATAAAAAACGATGTAAAGTATCTTGGGGTCAGCTTGGACAACAATTTAACTTGGAGACGATATATAGAAAACAGAATCACGACAGCCAGAAGGCCATACTGGATGTGCCGTAGGGCTTTTGGCAAAACGTGAAGTTTGATACCGAAGCAGGTCTATTGAATTTACACTTGCATTTGCACATACATTTACACTTGTTAAGCCCATCTTACTCTATAGAGTGGAAATACGCCCTTTCACTGCTATCTAATATCCAACGTATGGCTTGCCTAGGAATTACCAGAATCCAATCCAGTACCTCCACAGCAGTCATGGAGACAATCTTAAACTTACTCCCTATAGGGCTAGAGGTGAAAAGATCAGCCGAACTGGCTGCACTTAGACTCAAAACTTTTGGGCATTTTAATAAACGGACCTCAACGGGATACAAGGCTATCTGGAAGGAAGTACAGGAAGCCTCTGGACTCATAAGGCATCCGAGCGACCTTTTAATTAAGGAATACTATTTCAATACAAGGTACACAGCTCGATTCCCCAAATGCGAAGAATGGCGACAGGGCTCTGCCGTTCCTAACGCGAATGGAATAGAAATGTACACGGATGGATCACATATGGGTGGAGAATCGGGGGCAGGGGTCAACTGCTGAACACCAGAGAGTTCATCTGGAACAATTTATGACTGCCTTTTAGGCAGAGAGTTTTGCTCTACTGAAGGGCTGCTACTTAAAGTCGGCTGCCCTAAAGGCACTATTAAATGCTAGAATCAACTCAAAATTGGTGAAGGAATGCATGGAAAAACTTAATATCGTGATAACCTTCTACCAGGTCAACCTGATATATGACATATCTATGTAACCAGGATCGTAGAATAATGTGGAGCTGTATTCAGAAGAGCTTCTGTGCAGCGTCTCCACCAAACAACCGACAAATAAGCTAGATACAGTATTGTTGTAATCATATAGATCCAATATACCTTCTTCGGTGACAAGTCACGTGTCTTTCTGAATAGAGAGGTCTATTAGCACTGGCTTAGTCTGACCAGTCACAATCCTCCTTCTCGTTAAAAGAATAGTTTTCAGAGGAATGACGGAAAGCCTTATCCTAATGCACCATTCATCGATAATTGGTAAGGTATCTACGTATTAGCACAGACAGTCTGTAGGCAACATCATGTGCATATGCCTGAGCGTAGATGTTAGAACTAATGCAACAAAGAGTCAACCATCATGCAGCATAGAGACAGAGCGACACCTTGAGGACAAACTCAGTTTAACTCCGGCACAACATAGCGACCACCATCTTAGATAGAGGGTGCACCCTAAAGGAAACTATCAAATGATGCCACTTATCACATGTTATTCAAATATGATCCTATGTAGCAACTTTATGAACTTCTCTGTATATTTTCAAATAGTGAATGGCATCGTGTCGGTAGAGAGATCTATCATATTGGAATGGGATGGAGATTCACACAAAATTGAAAGTCACACAGTATTACGTTTTTATTTTTCCAAAAAAAAACTGCCATGGGGTCGTCAATTCTACTCTCATCAATCTCCAAGTGCAGCACGATCGATCATTAATAATGAAACTATGTTGAGGCGCATCTAGTCTAAATTGGCTATTAAGTAATTTTGATCGATTGGTGAATGACATTATTTGTGAAAGCTTCTGTAACTTTCAATAAACAAACAAACTGCTATCCAAGAGCGACAACTATTCGCATCTGCGATGCCCAAAGCCTGATGCCACAAATTCAAATAAAAATTCATAAATTCATTGGAAAATAAAAACCCATATAACCTTTAACATCAGAACCAATAAACTGTCATCTGAATTAAAATTTATAGTTAAAAACGATTTTTCCAAAACAAAATTAATAATCCGCATAATTAAACAACAGCATTAGAGTTTGCTTGGACCCCTGCGTGGTTAAATCATAACCAAGATACAAAACAGAAAGAGCCACATCTTTCACACACATGACCAACGGAAAATTAATGATCTCTGGAGAAAGAATGATGGGCGTGCGCCAATTTTTAATGCTTGGCTGATTCCGATCTATAAGTCCACAATAAACCGCATTTAAATGAACATCGCCGCCCCCAGGGAAATGTAACATCGGCGACCTTCGAAGACAGCAAGATACAAGATACATACCTACGTCATCTCACTAGAGAAAGATACACAAGCTTGGATGAACCATTTGAATTGCATAACCTTATTTTTCAACGCCAACGTGCGAAAGAAACCTAAATCGAAAGATAATGATCCTTTCCCTTTCGTTTTTGGTTTTTCTGTTTTCGTTTTCTTGTAACAAACATTTTGATAAACCTTTTAATTTGCTGGACCGAAAGAAAACAATCAGAAACAATGGGAAACAAAACAGCAAACACCCAGGAAGTGTATGTAACAAAACTAATTTTTGTATTTTCGGTTGAATAATTAATATTTCAAAAGCGATTTTGAGGAGAATGTGGAAATTTTTGGACCACTCACTGCGCCGGAATTGCATCTTAACATTTGTCTTATAAATGGGATGATGTTGAGTTGGGTTCAGCACAAATATATGACCCTAATCCAATATAAAGTGGGTTTGTTGGCTTATAACCGAACGATTTGAACTGAAGGATATTATTATTTGTTTTTAGGAATCTGTGCATTGGTATTGATGATGGGAGTTTCAATCTCAATACAGCCGAGAATATAAGTACGTAACACCAATTTTTAATGATTTATAGACCATCTGTCAGGCTAAAAGTCACACTAATAGGTCACCAATTACAGCAGCCAAAAGGGTTGGAGATGATTTTTCATTTCATTTGATACCGTGCAGGGTTACCACAATAATACTTTTGCGTCAGAAGTGATAATATTTATTGTTTATTTTGGATACATACCACAGGGTGGTTTAAAATTATTTGATTAACATCATAGGCCTCCCGCGTTAAATTAAAATACTTCTGGAATCGGTTAGTCCGAGCATCATTCAACTTGGAAAAGTATTCCCAAATCCAAAACGATTAGGATAACCGTAGCTATTTATGGAAGTACATATGCACCCATATACCATGCCATGTTAAAGTTTTAACGAAAGGGGTGGAAAATAGGCACACTGGACTAGGACTTTTTTATCTTCACCTTTGGAGAGTCTACAATAAGCTCAGGAACAGCAAATGCTATGGCCGCCGAGATTACTAAACAAGTAATAAGGCACCAGTATACTGGTAGAAATAAAGAGATAGCAGAGTTACGCAGCAAGTGCCATAGAGCGAGAAGAGTGTTCCAGAGGTTTGCCCTCCCATCAGAATCTACAGATGCAATACAGAGATAGGCGTAGAGACCTGAAATTAGCCATCCGGAGAAGCAAAAGTAACAACTTTAAGGAACTCTGCGACCAAGCAGATGTAAATTCTTGGGGTACAGCCTACAAGACAGTCATGGCAAAACTTAAAGGCAGCATTAGTGCACCTTCACCCTCATGCCCTTTGCTAATACAAAAAAAAAGTGTCAGCATTATTTCCACTGCAAAGAACATCGGAGCATATAGAAGCACCTCAGGAAGTAGATGAGATCGAAACTGTCAGGGAAGCGGAACTCCTGGGCGTGTGCAGACCTTTCGATGACAAGAAGTCACCAGGGTTTGATGGCATACCAAATAAGGCCCTTAAGCTAGCCATAAAAACAAACAGGAACTATTCCCAGAAATGTATAATAAGTGTCTAATCGAAGGGGTCTTTTCAGACCAATGGAAAAAAAGTCTGGTGCTGCTGCTTAACGGGAAAAAACCACTAGATGAGCCCTCGTCATACTGTCCTATATGCCTGTTAGACACAAAATAAAAAAAAAACAGTAAAATTCTGGAGAGAATTATATATAACCGACTCATACCAACAGTATGATCTTAGACAAGATCGTTCTACAATCGATGGTATACGGAGGGTAAACACTATTTTTGAAGAAGCTATCCAGGACAGGAGATGGAGAGGAGGCGCAAAGAAATACGGTGCTGTAATAACACTGGACGTCATGGAGGACATTGAGAACGAATGTATCCGAAAAGTGAGACGGTGGATGGCAGCAGTCGGGTTGGAGCTCACCGAACATAAAACGGAAGGAGTACTAGTAAGCAAGAAAAGAGAAACAATCACCATTAGGGTAGGCGATGAAAATATAACGTCAAAGCTGGTGATCAGATACCTAGCTAGGCTCGCTTACAAGGAACACGTTGAAAAAACGTGCGACAAAGCCGTTCGGGTGTGTGCTGCTTTATCCAGAATAATGACAAATATTGGAGGACCCAGACAAGAAAGGAGACTAGTTTTGTCAAGAGTGGCGCAGTCACTAATAATGTATGCTGCACCAATATGGGTAAAGGCAGTGGAAATTAAGTTATTGCGGGAATGCTACCAGCAGATATCTTAGCTATTGACCTATAAAGGACCTACGATGCCAAAATCCAGGAACCCCTTGCTTCAGTCAAAGATATTAAGTTGGAAGAAAGCCAGCGTGAGAACATGGCAGGAGAGATGGAATCAGTCAACAAAGGGAAGATGGACCCATCGACTTCTACCGGACATACAAAAATGGATGAACCGGCACCACGGAGAAGTGGATTTTTATCTCACCCACTTCCAGACCGAACATGGCTTCTTCCGAGCGTATCTTAACAGGTTTGCGCTTGATGAATCTCCTATTTGTTCAAACTGCGGAGAGGCTAGAGAGGATGCAGAGCACGTATTTTTTTCAGTCCTCACATTTTTGTATAGAACACAGAGGTCTTGAGGAAAGAATTGGAGAAATACCAACTCCCGAGAACATTCTGAACCATATGTATGTTGACATCGAGCGCAACCAAAAAAAGCTGGTGGCCAGGGATATTTGGCTTTTTATGGTGAGTTGTGATGCTACCACTTTCATAATATCTACAAAGCTCACTATCTGCAACAAGGGCACTACACCAATGTTCGTGGTGAGAAACAAACAGGAAGTATTAGATATTTCTCTAGCTGCATTTACTGATTCGTTCACAGTAGATAAATGGAGGGTCCTAGAAGAGGGATCCTTAATGGATCACAGGTGGATTCCCTTTCATCTAAACTTCCAATCTAGGGTTAACAACACCTAGAAAAACCCCAAGACGGCGGACTGGGGTAGGTTTAAATTAATATTTACGCGATATCTACAGAATACTGCCTTTCGCATTGCATGTCCCGCAAATAAAGATAAGGCAATTGATAACCCAGGTACAATAATGAACATGATATACGAAAAGTCTGTCCGGTAAGCAAGTTGGCCAAAGAATCTCAACCTCCGTGATGGAATAAGAAGATAAACTTCAAGAGAAAGTAGCTCAGACATTGGATTGGGATGATATCACATGGGAGGATTAAGAGTGCAAGAAAGAACTCAAATATTTGATCAGGCAATCTAAAAGGAAATCTTGGAAACTATTCTGTGAATCGATCGTAGATACTACTGAAGCTTCTAGACTCCGCAAAATGATTGCAGCAGACACGACAGTTCCCACCTTCATTAGAAAATCTGACAGATCGTGGGCAGAAAGTAATTAAGAAGTTTTTGAAACATTTGTCGAAGATCATTTCCAAGGAAGTAGCACATCAACTGTTTCGACACCTAATGTGTATTTTAATAACGTCAGCTTGTCAGTAGAGGAAGAGGTAAATCATCTCATCACATGGAAGAAACTGTGATGGGCTATAATGGCTCTGACGGCATTCTGAATTTGCTAGAGCCTTTTATCCTGCAGAAGGCTCTAGCGAAGGTTATGAACAGGATCAAGGAAATTGCTATAAATTGTCTAAGGTAAGGCTACGTATGAACCTATGGTGTGGAGGGAAGTGCAGATGGTTTTTATATCCAAAGCAGGTAAATCAGGCCACACTTCACCGAAAGACTATAGACCCATTAGTTTCTCGTCATTTCTCCTCAAGGCACTTGAAAGGCTTCTCGACATTCATATAAGAAGCAAGTGTTGCAACGGATATTTATACAGAGCTCAGCACGCATACTTAAAGGGCAAATCGGTAGAAACAGCTCTATATAAAGTGGCAGCCAAAGAAGCAGCCTTCACCATAAGGAATTCGCACTAGCTGCCTTTTTTGATATTAAAGAGACTTTCAATAACGTAAGAGGAGAGGCAATTAAAAGTGCAATGGAAAGGATAAATCTCGAGCATAGCATAACCAATTGGCTTTGCTGGTCACTAGAAATATCAATTTCGGGCATAAAGAAATCGGTTACTGAAATTGGTTAGAGGGCTTATCTTTCCCCTTCTTCTCTCACTACTTATGCGGATGCCGTGGTAATTTTGCTTCAAACAAAATTAAGCCCTTAACAGGCTCGGAAAATGGATTAAAAAGTATGGACTTCATGTCAATCCGGAAAATCCAGAACTAGTACTCTGTAGCGGAAGTGCAATACCATCCTTCAAATTCCCTTCATTTGCAAGAGGACAGCGAGAAATAAAGTGCACGACTGGGTCGTACATACTTGCACCTTAATGCTATAAGTTTATAATCGTATAACCACTGAAATTCAAGTTTTTTTGTAAAAACGCCATCCTAAAGTGGGCGTGGCCATATATGATGTTAGATTTTCAAAGCCTATGAACTATGTTTTAACAATTTTTTTTGATTTCTAGTAAAAATTTTGAAAAAGTAAGTGGGCGTGACAGTTTCAAAATTTGGTACGTTATGTCTTTGCATTTGTCATACCCACCTCAAATATTAATTTTAAGCCCAATTGCTGAAGAAATGGCCGATATACACCCAGTTCGTAAAATTACCGTTATACGCATTTTTCGCGCAAAACGTGGTATGCCACCTAGTAGCATATGCACAAACTAACTCGCATATGAAATTTTATCAAAATCGTTAGAGCCGTTTTCGAGAAAATTAATTTTTAGTGAAATCGGCCTTAAGTAAAGTACCCTTAATTTTGAGGTTAGAACGAAAATTCCAATTTCGCCTCTAGGGATTATCCCACATACCCCAGATATGAAGTTTGAAGCAAATCCGTCCACCCGTTTAGGCTCCAGTCGAATATACAGACAGACAGATAGACAGACAGACAGACGGAATTGGCGGACCCACTTTTTTGGACTTCTCCATCTCGAGTTCGAAATTTTTCACGAAACCAATACTTGCCCTATAGGTATAGGTGCAAGTAAAAAGTGGGGCAATGGTGCATTGACTATACATTGTGGTAGTCAGACACATTCATACAATGATATATGGGGCTCTCGTTTAGGGTACAAAGAACAACCTGCATTTCCATCATTGGTGTTCTACACACTACGCCGACGGCTGCACTCAAGGCATTTATGTACCTGGATCTACAAATAAAATCATAAGCAGATCAAAGTTAAGATGGGCTCCCTACCCTTGTTTTGAAGAGGTGTTCTTCCACTTGTCATACGTTACAAGCACCTTTCCAGATAAGTGGAAACTCGCGCACGTCCAGCCCATCCCAACTAGGGTTTGAAAAATCGAGTTGAGTTCAATTCGTCAAAAACCCAGTGGTGTCTCCTGTCTCTGAAGCGGGATATTAATGTAGCCAAACTAAAAATGAATGGAGGTGGTATTAAGGATTCTAATGGCTTGTCAATGCTTGGCATGCAAGTTACCCCAGACCGAAGCTGCGAAAAGTGGCACTATGTGGCTCGGATTCTTCAAGAGGTGTAAAAATTTTTTTCTACTACATTTGGCTACTACATATCTATAAAGCTTATATTCGTCCAAAACTAGAATACAACGTACATGTTTGGGCGGGAGCTCCCGCAACTTGTTTGAGCTTATTAAATCTTGTCCAGCGTCAGGCATGTAGATTGATCGGTGACCTTTTAATTTGCGACCAAATCTGTTCGCTAGAGCATCGCCGAAATGTAGGATGGTTATCGATACTGTACCGATATTTCCACCATAGTTGTTCCGATGAAATCTATAGTTGTGTTCCGCCTGTCCGTCAGTTTAATCGGACTACACGAGCGGCCTCTTCCGCACACCCTTACATTTTAAAACCCATTTTCGGTCGTACAATAAAATTTAGAAGCTCGTTTTTTAGCCACTCAGCACGCATGTGGAATGACTTTCCTTCCTCAATATTTCCTACAAATTAGGATTTAGAAAGATTTAAAGTCAACGTGCATCGTCATCTAACTCTCTTTCCTTTTCCTACCAACTTCTAAATTCCCTACACCCTATCCTTTTAATCCATCACTGGGTTTATAGCTTTGAAGAACTTTAGTCCTAAGTGATGAATTGCATTTAAAAAAAAACATACAGAAGAGCTACAATCCGTCTGGAATGGATCGTCTGATATCCTATCCTCCTCTCTATAAAGTGGCCAAATTGCATTTCGTACTCAAATATGGCTATAACCTCGAACGTTTGAGGATGTTACATGTAAAATTTTATCAAAATCGGTTTTTTGATGAAAACGCCCCCAAAAAGTGGGCGTGGCCAAAACTGTTCTATGGGTGAATTGTAGGGAATCTGAATACCTAAATATTTGGACTTAACAAAATTTTTTGGTTTCATATAATTTAGTGAAGATATAAAAAAGTAGGCGTGGCAGTGGGCGGATTTAAAAAAAATGTACACTTCTACTGTATCTTTTCGTCAGAAGCCCAGATATGAAATTTCAGCGTCCTAGTTAAAAATTTAAGGCCCAAAAATCGGTTTTATGATAAAAACGCCCCCAAAAAGTGGGCGTGGCTAAAACTTTTGTATGAGTGGATTGTAGGGAGTCTCAATGCCTAAATATTTGGTCTTAACAAAATTTTTCGGTTTCATATAATTGAATGAAGTTATGAAAAAGTGGGCGTGGCAGTGGGCGGATTTAAAAAATTTTTACACTGTATCTTTGTCTCAGAAGCCCATATATGAAATTTCATCGTCCTAGCTCAAAATTTTAGGTCCAAAAAGCGGTGACATACGGACGGACGGACGGTCATGGCTCAATCGATTTCGCTATTGATGCTGATCACGAATATATATACTTTATAGGGTCTATCTCGATTATTTCTCTATGTTACAAACTATGTTTCAAACTTAATATACCCTTAGGATAGGGTACTTGCCTTCTGAGGAAGTACGCCACAATGTTGCGTGCAAATATTGCGCGAAATTCCTTATCCGTTCCATCCCTCCCAACCTTACCCATCCACCTTTTTGACCCATCTTTTTCTATTTCTCCGTTGTCCTCCGAGAGCTTTGCGATCGTTGAGCATTCCTGCTTGAACTTCTCAATCAGTGCTCACATCCTCGTAAGTCTCAAGGGGGATGACAAAGCAGGTATCTCGGAGCCAGGCAGGTAGCCTGAAGCAGGAAAGAGCCAGGCAGATCGCCTGAATACTCATCCTGACCACCTCAAATGCTTAACTTTGCCATTTTTAATTCTAAAAATAATTTGCTTAACTCAAATCGATAATGTAAAGGGTAGTTTCCGACTTCTTGGGTTTCTCCCTTGTTTGTCATGTCTTACGGAGGCTTACTTGGTAGGTAGGGCCCGCGGTATATTTTATAATCTATCCCTCCAAATGGTAGGTCCGCAGGGGGATTTTAATTGATATTATGTTCTGAATGGAGGGGAAGGCTAGGTACGAACCCAAGCAATCACTAGGTTTCGAAAACAAACAGTCTTAAAAATGTCCCCACTAGCGTGATATCGAGTGTCGAATGAGAGAATCAACGAGGGAGGCTGCTGGAGCGCTGGATGTGACTCCCTTCGCTCTGGTAGCTGAATCGACTACAAGGAGGCGAAATCAACCGTACTAATACATGTGCACCCTTTCCCGCCAAAAAGGACGGCGCGGCAGAAAGGCGTGAATTTTATTCAAAACCGCGAAAAAAACATTTTAAACTCCCAACCTTACCCATCCACCTTTTTGACCCATCTTTTTCTATTTCTCCGTTGTCCTCCGAGAGCTTTGCGATCGTTGAGCATTCCTGCTTGAACTTCTCAATCAGTGCTCACATCCTCGTAAGTCTCAAGGGGGATGACAAAGCAGGTATCTCGGAGCCAGGCAGGTAGCCTGAAGCAGGAAAGAGCCAGACAGATCGCCTGAATACTCATCCTGACCACCTCAAATGCTTAACTTTGCCATTTTTAATTCTAAAAATAATTTGCTTAACTCAAATCGATAATGTAAAGGGTAGTTTCCGACTTCTTGGGTTTCTCCCTTGTTTGTCATGTCTTACGGAGGCTTACTTGGTAGGTAGGGCCCGCGGTATATTTTATAATCTATCCCTCCAAATGGTAGGTCCGCAGGGGAATTTTAATTGATATTATGTTCTGAATGGAGGGGAAGGCTAGGTACGAACCCAAGCAATCACTAGGTTTCGAAAACAAACAGTCTTAAAAATGTCCCCACTAGCGTGATATCGAGTGTCGAATGAGAGAATCAACGAGGGAGGCTGCTGGAGCGCTGGATGTGACTCCCTTCGCTCTGGTAGCTGAATCGACTACAAGGAGGCGAAATCAACCGTACTAATACATGTGCACCCTTTCCCGCCAAAAAGGACGGCGCGGCAGAAAGGCGTGAATTTTATTCAAAACCGCGAAAAAAACATTTTAAACTCCCAACCTTACCCATCCACCTTTTTGACCCATCTTTTTCTATTTCTCCGTTGTCCTCCGAGAGCTTTACGATCGTTGAGCATTCCTGCTTGAACTTCTCAATCAGTGCTCACATCCTCGTAAGTCTCAAGGGGGATGACAAAGCAGGTATCTCGGAGCCAGGCAGGTAGCCTGAAGCAGGAAAGAGCCAGACAGATCGCCTGAATACTCATCCTGACCACCTCAAATGCTTAACTTTGCCATTTTTAATTCTAAAAATAATTTGCTTAACTCAAATCGATAATGTAAAGGGTAGTTTCCGACTTCTTGGGTTTCTCCCTTGTTTGTCATGTCTTACGGAGGCTTACTTGGTAGGTAGGGCCCGCGGTATATTTTATAATCTATCCCTCCAAATGGTAGGTCCGCAGGGGAATTTTAATTGATATTATGTTCTGAATGGAGGGGAAGGCTAGGTACGAACCCAAGCAATCACTAGGTTTCGAAAACAAACAGTCTTAAAAATGTCCCCACTAGCGTGATATCGAGTGTCGAATGAGAGAATCAACGAGGGAGGCTGCTGGAGCACTGGATGTGACTCCCTTCGCTCTGGTAGCTGAATCGACTACAAGGAGGCGAAATCAACCGTACTAATACATGTGCACCCTTTCCCGCCAAAAAGGACGGCGCGGCAGAAATTCGTGAATTTTATTCAAAACCGCGAAAAAAACATTTTAAAAATCACAAAATCGAATTTGCTATATATGTGTGACTAAAACCGAATTTTCCAAACATTAGTTAAGTCGTAATGGACAACATCAAATGGCTGAATTCGCCTCAAGTGTGTGTATGTGTGCGTGTGTGAATGCAAAGAGGGTGGATCTGTCCACCCGGCGAACTTACTTGGTGCTTGATCGTGTCCAGAGAAGGACATCACGTTAGTGAGGAATTTTTTTTTTTTAACTTGTTAAAAAAAAACAAAGAGAATTTATTTTGTGAGAAAAAGTTACGAGAATAAAAAGTAAAAGGAAAAGTAGTGAGAAGTTTTGGTGAGAAGTCAAAAGGACTGAGAAAAAAAAAGGGGACCTAGTAAAACAAAAAAAAAGAGAATTAGTGAAAATAAAAGAAAAGATAACCTAGTGATTGTGGCGGAGAAATACCGCACTTACCCCGTACACAGGATAGGATAGACGTAATCAGGATACAGAGGACCCCAAATGGAAGGATAGAGGAATCAGGAGTAAAAAGATAAGTAAAGTTTATTTCGTAACCATAAGTGTTTTTTTTTAAAAAAAAAAAAAAACAAATCCGGTCAGCCTTCGTAGCCGTTTCTTTTTTTCGATCGTAGTTTTTTTATTGCTACGCGGTAGAATCGCGACCCGTTCTTTTTTCCTGAACCAGTAGTTAACGGAACCGCAAGGAAATCCGAAACTACCCCCCCCCCCTCCTTGGCCATTCTTTTCTTTTTTTTTCTTTATAAATTATATTTTATTTCGTTAATTCATTTTACATTAATTTGATCTTTTGACACTCTGTCTTTTTGTGGCCATCCTTGTTTTAAAATTTTTCTTTATCGTATCGAGGGCTGGAACCTGGTCCAAGCCCCATCAGAGCCTAATCCCTTGGTGCAGTTATACCGGAATAGGTAAGTCCCAGCTACCCGCTGAGACGTAGTGAAACTCTGTAACCTCGATACATACCTTACGACATTTCGTCGACTCCCTAAAAGGTTTGGTAATTTTACCTTATTATTTTCTTTCAAAAAAAAATTACCTGGCGCTCAACATATTTTCTTTTTTTATCCGATCGAATCATCTTTCTAAATTAGATAACATCTATTTCAATTCTTTTGTTGGTGGCAGTGTAAAACCACAAATTATTCCCGAAAGATTAGGTTAACGAACACGGACACATGTAGGTATTGTGAGAACCTACAAAGGACATTACTTATCTACTCTGTGAATATCAAGCCAGTGCTCGGAGTAGAGTAAAGTACATCGAAAGATATCTACTTTTCAACAATGTGGATGAGGTTATTTCATTGAACAAAATTGAGGACATATTTAGGTTCTGTAGGGAAGTTAAGTGTATGCGAGAATTGGTTTAGGTTTCTGACCGTGAAGGTCCGCTAGGGATCGTGATGGTGCCTAGTGCTAATGACGAACTTATGACCCTATATAATTACCAGCCTGTAAGAAAATACATAGGTTTTCTACAACTTTAAAATAGTTTAACAGTCACGAAATTATTAAGTTTTGAGCACAAATGTTCTACTGCACTAGACAGTGGTCAAAAAGTTGATTGTAGTTAGAGAGACTTCTTGAAGGCCTTAGACCAACTTTCCCACATATTTATTAATTGGGTAAGCTCTTACCTTAGTACGCGATCTTATCAAGTGAGGTTTAGAGGAATGTTACCTAACTCCTTTACAGCTTATTTTGGCGTTCCTCAGGGAAAACACTTAGGGCCAATTCTCTTTATACTCCCTAACAACAATTTCATGTCATGTCTGAATCATAGTGACATTCTTTGTTGTTAGTGTGAGAAATTTCAGATGTATTGAAAACCAGAATGATCGGAACTATCTTCAATCCGATATCAACACCTTCACCATATGGTGTATTAAGAACGGCCTTATTGGCAAAATGTCATCATATGACATTTTTTTGAAGTCGGGTGCCTTAAAAAAGTAAATAGTTTGTCAATCCGTACGTCACTCTCTGACTATAAAACTCCTTCGTCCGCCCATTTCTAGAGTAGGATTTTTAGCGTTTTACGAAGCTTACATACATCTCAACCTGCATGTATCATACATCATACATCAAATTGAAGCTATTCAGCGAAATTTCATTGGATTTGCACTAACAGGGCTTCAATGAAAACAACCATTGATCTTTCCACTGCATGCACATCATATAAAACTTCTCCAAATTTGACCAAAGCCCCAGAGACAGATAAATAATTATCTAATCTTTATTCAACAGCTACTATTAGGTTAAATTGATGCACTTGATTTATTGCCCTTAATTGGATTTAACTTTCGTGTACAACCTACGTAGTTTGGAGTTATTGCACGTGTCAGCTCATAGAACGAACTACGTTATGCATAAGCCGATTAGTCGCATTACCAGATTATTAAATATGAATTTTTACAAGTGTTGACGAAAAAAATCATAATTTTGTTGTTTTAAAATTAATATACTAGAAGACAGTTTCCCTTATGACCCTTTGTGCCTTAAAGTCGCCTAAAAAGGCGATTGCTTCTCGCCCTGGGAGCACTGTTTATACAACATAACTATGTACATAGACAGACGGACATGTTTTGATTGATCCAACTATATAGACCGATTATTTGTATATGCAAACAATTCTCTTACGACATAAATAAGTAATAACCAATCATAATTAAGTGATTCCACGACTGCTACTGCTGACTGAATTTTCTGACTTTGCCACTGCATGCCGTCGAGGTTAAAGGGGTTAAAGCTGATGCTGTAGGTTTTCGATGATCCTTTCACTTTCTTGCCACACTGAATTTGATTGATAGATTGTTGAGTATGGTGAGGCGGGTTAAAATCCCCAAAGCGTATAGATTAACTGGGTTGCTTCTGCTACTGGAACTGCACCTGTGGCGTTTTCTAATGCATCATGTGGTCCGATGTGAACATCGATTTTATTATAATTGGATGCTGATGCATTGATTCATACTGTCAGTATGTTGAAATGCTGGTGTGCCTTCCAAGTTGTGCAAACATACAGTATCTTTTAATCGGCAAAAGGCATTTGTATTTTAAGCTGTTAAAGCGTTTTATCGGTGATTCTTACGAGCAGTAGCGTCGTGCTTTCTGCAACTATTCTAACATTCATCGGCATCGACGATCGGTGCCATCTGTCTGTGCGATTAAAAAGTGAGTTTCGAACTTTGGAGTGACTTCGTCAACGAAAAGAAAGAAGACTGGGAAACCAAAAATAAAGCGTATGACCGAAAACATGTGACGAATTTCTTTAGGATTCGACTGGAAGAATGTTTATGCTTCCACGGACGTCATCTCATCGGAGTTATTTTTAAACATACATAAAAGCTGCAATCCTGTAGTGGATCGTGTAATACCCTATCCTTCTTCTTTTGTATGAGTTTTAATGTGCTCAATACATTAGGACTCATACAAAAGAGTTGCGTACAATGTACAATTTTGATTGAGATACAATGATAACCTCAAGCGTATGTTGATGTTTGTTGCAAAATATCATCAAAATCACTTGATTAATGAAAACACCTCCAAAAAGTAGGTGTAGATACATTATGATATACAGATACATATGGCAGATAAGTTGGCCTTAAGGATTTTTTTCGATTTCAAGTTGAAATAGGTGGAATTCAAATATGTTTACACTTAATCTACTCCTCGTTCTCAAACAACAAGATATAAAATTTCATCAACCAAGCTCAAAACTTAAGCAGTGACATACGGAGGGAAAGACATGAGTCCATCGAATTATGATACTTTAATGTACATGCATGACTCAGTCTTAGATTGTAAGGTAGACCCTGGTATCTGCGTAGAGAGTAAGAAGCTTTCAGAGTTTCTTCGATTACCACAGAGGATAATCTACAAATCTACAAAAAAAAATAAATCGGAAATCAGACACCTACAAGATGTTCCTTAAGAAAGGCATATTCTCAGGTCAATGGAACAGAAAAGAAACATCTAGTGTATAGAGTGGAGACTGCGATCGATTAAGAAGGGGACGCGGTCGCGCTTCAAATGACAACACAAGTTAGCTGAAGCTTGGTCTGAGTTCATTGTGCAGCAGGATAATTTATATGAATTCATTGATGAAGCAGGTTTCGTAGATATGGAGCTTGAGTTCACTGAGTATGAGGCCAAATATTTTCTGTCGTATTCCATTATAAAAAACGCAAACGAACCCCACCTGTCTGTAGATGACCAAAAGGCCGAAGAACATTTTGCTACAACACATATTCGTACTTCAGATGGCAGGTACATGGTGCAGTTGCCATTCAAAAGCGTATGCCTATGATATTGCACTAAATCATCTGTATTCTATTGAAAGAAGATATCTAATCCTGACTTCAAAACCCAATATTGCACTTTCATAAAAGAATACATATCCTTAGGTCATATGGACGAAATCTTACCGATTGAAGTAAGTCAGGAGGACACCAATTGCTACTACCTGACCCTTGATGCAGTCTTCAAAGATGATAGTAGCACTACAAAGGACCGAGTAACTTTCGATGGCTGCGGCTAAATCTACTTCGATTAGTTCTATGGTTCTATTTCATTAAATGAACCACTTTTTGTTGGTCCAACAATGCAACGTTACATATTTTCTATATGCCTTCGATGTCGACGATATCTGTAACCCATTTCATGGGATATAGAAAAGATGTATCGTCAGATACGGGTATCACCGAACCACACGAATTTGAGCGAGAATCACAAAGGATAAGGTGAAGCATTACAGGTTATTGAGACAGTGTCCTATGGCACGTCAGCTGCTCAATTTTTACCAGTACGTACACTTAAACAAATGTCTGTTGATCATTTGGATACACATTCTCTGGCATCTTCAATTATTCCCAACAATTTTTATTCCGACGATGTTATTACGGGTGCCGATACTATTGATGATGTTATAAAACCCCCGCCTGCAATCTACGAAAGTAGACCATTGACTGCTAGTCTTTCTCTTTATCCTTGCCAAGAAGCGAACAACCAGAGCTATCCCCAATTGAATTTGAAGACTATTATCGTCAAGCTGCTTGGATTACAGTGGTGTCCATTATAGGATTGCATCTTCGGAGGATTATTTGGAAAGCACTGCCTCCACAAAACGACAACAGACAACGGCTTCCGGCTAATCGATTTTGCAGCAGCTCGTAATACGGTGATATGTAGCACTAGGTTTCCAAGACTACGAATCCACACAGCAACCTGGCGCTCTCCAGATGGTCGAACCGCCAACCAAATCAACCACGTGCTAATAGATGCTATGCACGCATCCAACATTCTGAATGTGCAAACTGCATTCACCATCCATAAACGCCAACAATCTGTGGAACCAGTATCGCGATACCATGAAAAGGGTAGCAGATACCATCATAGGCTACCAACCACCACCCAAAAAGAGCCCTTGGTGATGAATCGTTCATCGGGAAAAGGTGACAGAAAATGCACCCATGCAAGAGCTGCAGCGCAAAACAAGGGCAGCGAGAGAAGAGTATCGAGCCAGAAGAAGGGAGGAGAAGAAGATTCTGCGTAAGAAGAAAATGGCCAACGCACTCTCTCAGCTCAAGGATATCGAAGAGTCCCGCGATACGAACAACATCCGGATGTTTTTTTAGGAAAGCCAAGCAACTGGCAGTTGGCTTCAACCCCGGAACGCGAGCTCTTCGAAACTGTGATGGAAACCTAGTCACCGAAGCACAGGGAATAGTAGATGTTTTTAAGCAGCATTTCCAGCAGCTATATACTTAATGGGCATCAGGTGGAGAGAGTAATAGGGCAAGAAGAGAACCCGCATCCAGTCATTGAAGAATCCATCCCTCTTCCCAGTTTTGAAGAGGTCGGCGCAGCTATCAAAGAGCTGAAGAACAACAAGGCCGCCAGCTTTGATGGTCTACCAGCGGAGCTTTCAAACATGGTGGTGATGCTTTGGTAGGGTGCATGCACCAAATCATCAACCAAGTATGGGTGGATGAAGTCATGCTCTATATGCCCCATCTTCAAGAAAGGCGATACTATCTATAGAACTATAGAACTATCAAGGCATATCCCTAATTAATGTCGCATATAAGGTCGTATCCAACATACTGTGTGGACGTCTGAAGCCGCAGCATACTAATCGGCACGTACCAGTGCGGCTTCCGGCCCGGCAGATCGACGATCGACCACATTTTCACACTAAGGCAAATCCTGGAAGAGACCAACGAATTTCAAGTCGAAACTCACCATCTCTTTAAAGCCGCATATGATAGCATTCATCGTCTTGAGCTCTACAAGGCGATGGCCGAATTCGGGATCCCGGTTAAACTGATCCAGCTGTGCCGCGTGACGCTGGAAAACACGCGGTGCAACGTGCAATTCGGAAACAGTTCCTCCGAACTAGTCCAAACATGCAGCGGATTTCGTCAAGGAGATGCGCTATCATGTGACTTCTTCAATCTTGTGCTGCAACAGATAGTGCGCAGGGCAGGTGTAAACACGGAAGCCACTATCTGTAACAAATCCAGCTGCTGGGATACGCAGACGACATCGATATCATCGGTCGCTCCTAGCGCCGTTTTAGCCGTTTTAGAGGCTTTTACGGCAATTGAAGAACAGGCGAAAAGAGTTGGCCTTGAAGTGAATGAGGACAAAACCAAGTACATTTTGACAACAAACAAAAAAGCATCTGTCCACCGCCTACGACAAAAACGTCACTGTTGGCAACAGTAACTTTGAAGTGGTTAAGAAGTTTACCTACCTCAGAGTAAATATCAACTCCACGAATGACACCTTAGTGGAGATTCGACGAAGACTTATCCTAGGAAACCGCTGCTACTTCGGTTTGGCGAAACAAATGGGGTCAAAACTCCTAACTCGGAAGACGAAATGTATGCTCTACAAAACTTTGATCCTTCCAGTTCTGCTGTATGGAGCCGAGTGTTGGACGATAAGCAGGAAAGCAGAGCAAATATTGAACACTTTCGAAAGAAAAATTCTTCGTTGGATATTCGGTCCCGTATGCGAGGAGGGCGAACTCTATGAACTGTACCAAGATGTGGATGTAGTCCAAAAAGCCAAAACACGTCGACTACTCTGGATCGGCCATATCGAGCGAATGGACAATAATGCTCCAGCAAAGAGGATCTTCGAATCACAGCCCCCAGGTTCGAGACAACAAGGAAGGCCGAACATCCGTTTTAAGGATCAAGCTATCGCGGATCCTAGAGAGTGGAAGGCTGCCGTGTCTCAGGCAGAGACTCTTCACGGATCGAGAGCCCGTTAAGTAAATAAGTAAGCTTTGGCGAGAAAAAATATATTGGAATGAAGACATTCCGACGGAACTTGCACATCGTTGGACCCTTATTCGCAATGAACTTCATGTGATCGAATCTATTTCAACACCTACGATCATGTGGAATAACAAACAAACTCGGAGTTACATGTGTTCATTGGATCCCTATGCAACAGTTTTATTCTGTACAAGTGTGGATCTAGATGAGACAGTGTCAATATCCTTAGTGGCAGCGAAGACCAAAGTTGCTCCAATCATGGTCTTATCTCTTCCGAGACTGGAACTCTGTGGAGCTCTTTTTTTGTGTTGACTGTTAAATAAAATTAAAATCTCTTTGCAGGATAATGAATCTCTATCGTTTTACACTGGTTTTCTGCTCATCCAAAGAAATGGTCGGTCTTCATCGCTAATCGAACTTCCGAAATTCTATCATCGTTTGGCGTTAAGTCTTGGAACCAGCAGATGTTGCGTCACGTGGAATTCCACCATCAACCCTTACTTTCGAGGAAATCTGGTGGAGAGGTCTTTCATGGCTAAGTAAGGGACCGTTTGAATAGCCTGTGTCGCTATACAATACACACAATATTCCTGTCGATCAGGTTGAAAAACGAAAGTCAACCAAGGCTCAGTTATCTAGGCGTATCTAATGTAAACACAATGGCTTAAATCCGTGCGCGTAGTGTCATATATTTTTCGTTTTAGTTCAAAGTCTCATTGCTATGCAATTGATCGTAATCATCAGACTTTATCTACTTACGATATTGAATTGTTTCTTGTTCTCTAAAGAAATTGATGTAAGGAGTTGCCTACGCAAAATAAACTCTTATTGATAATCCCATATCATTCGCCCATGTATTTCACATCTTACAGTGAAACACATCCTATCATTGTTTGCCTATCGCATCCAAAAGCGAAACTTATAGTACAGTGCATTCACTAACAATATTTACATGCCAGAGTGTCCTTAATGATAGCTGGTTAAACAAAATTTTTATATCTTTGGTTCTGGGAAACTGTTACGCAACATATGTAGTTCACAATTGCATAGTCTCGTCAACGTCAAACCTCTTCAATTCAATTAATGGGAAGCCTCCTAGACGAGCGGATTCGATTCTAACGTGCATTCTGCAAGGTCGGTTGCGACTATGCTGGACCTATTACCATGCGCTTATCTTGAGAAAGAAATCCGCGATTTGTAAAGGCGTACATTACGCTATTCATATGCTTCATTACTAAAGGAGTACACATCGTGATATTAGGAGACTTATCACCAAACGCGTTTCTTCTGGCTTTAGACCGAAGTGACAACGCAACCAATTTTCATGGAGCTAAAACGTTTCTTGGAGAAATGTATAATCTTCTACGTAGCCAACTGCATAACAACACAACATATGTAGTTCTTAACCACTTTTCTAAGAACAACATAGTTTGGAAATTTATACCGCCTTCTGAACCTCACTTCGGCGCGTTATGAGTATACTGGCATAAAGCCCGTAAAAATGCATCTCAAACGCATCATCGGAGATAACATTCTTACGTACGAAATGTATACTTTGGGTTGGGACCAAAATTGCCTTACGTCTCTACAGCAAATTAGGGAGAATTTGTAAGAAGTTAGAAGAAGACGAAGTGTATTTTATGAATTCAACGATTCCCACCGTCTACACCTGTCTTGACCAGAATGTCATGACCATAGATCGATATACATATACAATTAATAGTGTCAGCATAAATACTTTCAACTCTTCATCTACCCACGTTCATATTGTAACTCCTGATGAATTTGTAACATCATCCCATATTGATCCATCATCCATCATTCCAAATATCGCCCCCATATCCTCTTTTGTTAAAAAATTTTAATATACGTACACCAACTTCTTTCATTACATTCTCCTTTGCCAATTAAAACGTAATTAAATGCAATCCTCAATCCCCAACACAGCTTTTCATTTCCCTTTCGGATAGAGATCTCCTAAACAAATCTCTGACGACACAAAGTGTCTTCATTTCCAACCGAAACAAACTGAGAAAACGACTTCAATAGCAACAAAACTAACAAATAAATTAATTTAAATGTCCATCAAATGCACACAAAAACCCCCCAAGAATAAAAGTAAAAGTTTTGACGGAACATCCAACAGATAAACATCCATCAGCTCGTGCACAACACCTAATGACATCTCGTCCCAATCTAACAACCTAACAAAACCACTCCGGTTCACCATTTTTGTGGGGGTTTGCCTTTAGATACATATTTCATAGAACCATTATTCCATCTTTTACCGTCACAAATCTGTCAGATACGTGAGAAATGCAAATAACAACGACGCAACGTAGAAAGGTATGTATTGCGGCTGGAAAAAAAAAGTATCTAAACGTTGCTACAACATCAAAGATGACCCGGCATCTATCATTGTTTTAATGGCGCGAGGGATTCCCTTGCACCGGCCGCTGATGCAATCGAACAAATGAGGCTCTTAGTGTATTAATCAGGTGCTTGCATGCACCATAAAGTCAGTGGGAATGCAGGAAATTTGAGGTTAATGAGAGGAATAATGCCGCCGCCGCGCCGTTTGATGGTGATTTCTGAGTGGCAAGAACGCGAACGGTCAAATGGTGGTGATGTGGTAATTGGATTCCGGTGGGCCTCTTCAGTCTTGGGATAAATTATGGAAATTAATTTGTTTCGCCTTTTACATAATTTTGGAAACCATTAATAGGTCAGGAATTTCGGAGTCGGAAATTCAAATGCTGGATTGGTCGGTCATTAGGGTTTAATGAGTCTCCAAATTATACGTGAATGCGAGAAGCATTACTTTAATGGCATGCTTGAGAAATCAAGGGGTGAGCTATTACTAGCTCATTGAGATGAGTAGCTCTTATTTAAATGAAAATAAGAAATGGAGAATTAATGACTTTATTGTGATGGTTAACTAAATGATTGCTCACAACACAAGTATGATCTTGTAGGTCTGCAAAGACAATATGAAAAGAGAGTAATGTAGACGTATTTACTCATTCGGAAGGCTGCCGTGACATAGGCAGAGCTCTTCACGGGTCAGGAGCCCGTTTTGACGTAGGAACTTACATGTGGTAGGTATAGGTAGAAGAGTTACTGCTTATGCTAAAACTAGGATCAGCAATGGATACATTGTCAACCCCAGGTCTCCAAAGTGGTTTTTGCCGAGGATCGTTTTTCTAGTTGCGCACAGGCTTAGGCATTCGCATAGGAACTGAGATGTGCTCTCGTCTGCATCTGAACCGCCACAGGCTCTACATAGATCGTCTCTATTTGGTCGCGTTCTTCTTCGCTGGGCTGCTAGGAGGCTATGGTCGGTAATAATCCACATAAATTTCCACTAAAATTTGCTTGGCCTTGGCATTATTTGTCCAGAGTGTTTTTTTTTGGAGACACGACCAGATGAGAGTGCGCTCCATCTCTTGTTAGCTGGTCTCACGAATGCTTGATCTATACTAGATTTAACAGGAGCTAGTTGCAGTAGAACACAATTGTCTGGTCCTGTGCAGACCCCTTTCCCCCCCTTTGCATGACGCTATATCCTGGATCACTAAGCAGTGTAACTTCGTGGTTTGCTGTTAGTTCTCTACGGCATCATTTCATAAGTCTGAATTCGACGACTGTGGATGAGATGGACTTCATAGCGGCTTGACTGTCGATGTACATGTCGATCCTCTTTCTTGAGTGCAGTTTCGTGGATAGTCCTCGTGCCGCTTCTGCGATTGCTAATACTTCCGCTTGGAACACACTGCCGTAGTTTGGAAGTCTCACAAAGAGAACAATTTCGGGTTCAAATGAGTATATGCTAGGGCCTACTCCTTGTCAGTTTTTGACCCGTCCATGAAAATGGAGATATTATTCGAGTTGGGCCCTACCGTTTATCTAATCCTCTCTTGAGGGAAGATTTATCTTACCAGAGACTTCACTTCACGTATAGAAGGCTATGAATGCCTGAATCTGACATGTTTTCTGCTTGAGATTTGGAGTGGTGTACCGTTGAGTCTCAAGGGCCCGGTTTGTGGAATTTTTATCTTGCTAGTGAAGAGGACCACCTCTGTTTTCAAAGGGTTAACGTTTAATCCACATCTTTCCGCCCATTTGTGTAGGGTATTGAGGGCGAATTGAAGTATTTCGGTGATGGTCCGCACCATGCGACAACTTTGACCCCACTTCGTTCTAATTTCTTTAATATTCCATTCGCGACAATTATCCATAGTAGAGGGGATAGGACCCCACCTTGGCCTTTAGAGGCCAGTGCATGTACTTGGCAGTCACCCAGTTTTGAATTGATGTGTCTCGTCTTGAGCATGCGTTCATTACAATCTGAGTTTATTGGGTCTATATTTTGTTGGTTCAGTGCTAGTCATATAGATCCAGAATTTATATTGTTGAAGGCTTCTTCTTTGTACAGGAAGGCCGCATTGTGCTGCAGTGAACTTTCGATCCTTGTTACCACCTCACACAAGGTTGTCTGAACAGATCGGCCTTTAGTATAAGAGTGTTGGGCGGGGGACATATTCCTAGTATTTAGTTTAGAGTGTAAATCTATTAGTCGAATGTCTTGAAAAGGAACGACGTAAGGCTAATCGGCCTAAAGTCTTTTGGGCTAATATGTGTGGCTTTATCTGCTTTGAATATGAAATAAACCCGGGATTTTGATTTTCGCTCTTGGTCTAGTAGGAATGTCCCTTTCGGGATGATCTTGAGTGAGATGTCCGGTACGGGTGCTGCCAAATTGCCGACTATCTCCTTGAGCCACTTCAGGGTAAACTCAGCTGGGCATCCTAAGATACAGAAGCCCTTGATAGAGGTCAGCTGTTCGAACCGTCAACCAGGATCTTACGTAGGCTGAGTGTTTCAGTTTTGACAATTCCAATCTTTAGGAGCCAATTACGCCAACATTTTCAAACAATATCAAGTCTTATCAATGCTTCTCAGCGGATATCTTGACTAGCAAATTACAGAGGACCTAAGATATTAAAGTTCAGAAATTCCGAGCTTCAATCAATAATATCAAACTGCATATTAGCATGGCAGGAGAGATGGAACCAGAGTCTGAAAAGAAGATGAACCCATCGACTAATATTGGATATTCAACAATGAATGGCCCAACATCAAGGAGAAGTCGGTTTCTACCTAATCGACCTTTCAATTATATTTAAATAGCACATATATAAATTTCATATAGAGCGTAGAGACCTAACTGAATTTTGAGCAAAGGCCTTATCGAACGCAATCTGAGATGTGATCAAACAGACTGCAGCAATAATACTGAAGGAAATTCGGAGGTTCGAGAGGCTCAGAGAGATCAATAACCAAAGCCAACCCCAAACCATATCTCTCATGTACCTAGGAATAAGCCATTTTAAGCAATACCTAGTGAGAGTCCCGCGGTGAGTGTGATTGAACAGTGTACGTTGTCAGTTAGTAAAGGATAATCCAACAAGTGACATAAGGCCAAATACTATCATATGGGCTTCTGAAACTTTGATGAAGTGAATGAAGTTAATTTTTTGTAAATGTATTTAGATACCAGCGTAGTCTTTGTGTATGCCAAGTAATATTTAGATAAACCGAATTTATTATATAGTTGGAACTATATACTCTGTTTAGAGAAAGATACCTTTGAAGACCAGAACCTGAAATTGTTTTGAGCATAAATTCCATTATACAGCGATGAAAGGCTTCTTTGTAGTGAAATATTACTAGACTACTATGTATGTAGGTCTATTGAGTCGGTGAGAGGTCTTTTGGACTTCTTTTGAACGAAGTGTAGATGTTCTAATAAGCTTTCTAGTGCCTTCAGTATGAATGTTATGAGATATCAGAATGTGTGTAAAGGTTATCCAAAAAAGTTGGTCAAATGGTAAAGAAGCATTAAGAACTCCATTCGACAAGATAGATCAAATTCCCTGTTTAAGATCAAACCCAATGCAAATAATGTTCCCACGATCGATTCAAGTAGATATTCGTACACTACTTCGTTGAAATGAACTTAACATTTCCTCATAACACTTTACTCTTTATTGTGTTTACTATACCAAGTTAGGTATGTAAACATAATTACGCGATCTAGATGTATTTACTATTGGCAAACAAATGTATCTGTTACTATCGGCGAAATATTGTATTTAAATATTTGTTTTAAGTTTATTTATATTTTCACCATTAAACAAATGAATATGTTTGATTCGTGGGTTAATTGTTTCAAAGAAAACACTTAAAAGCACTGAAGACCATTTGTCAGTTCTCTAGTACTGTAGCTATTTAGAAGAGCTCTTATAAGTCTAGTTCGTTATAAAAGATACAGTTGCTTACGCATATGAGATACATATTAGCATGGTATGTTACGAGTATAAGGGAATAACATAAAGTACGCTTGGAGAAATTTTCAGCCTCAAAAATAGAGGTAAAGGCAAACAAATGTACACATTTCAAGTATCTGCACTTGATCTGAAATCTGATATGGTGATGATACTCAAACACTTTACTGAAGGAGATAATAATTTCCAGATGTAATCACTTTTTTTCACGGTTTTGGAGAAAAGAGATTCGTATTTCAACAGATGCAATCAAAGTGTCCATTCAGACAAGTCCTCGAAAGAAACTGAAAGCTTAGAGAGTACCTATTCGTCGTCAGATTGGAATTCAAGAATTTGATAGGTAATGAATGAATTCACGAATACAAACCGTGAGGTACTTAACATTTAATTGAGGTCACTTGCTCTCTGATCAGTAAAACAAATGATGGCGCTATGGTTGTTTTATAATCTCAATAATTTCACGTCCGGTTTGGGACGATATATTTATATTGAACAGTACATCCCAAGATAGGCCTAAGGGTGTACTAATAAGCAATAAGAATCGTGAAGCAAAAAGATAAGGGGAGGCTCGAAACATTTCTAGAGTATTCGAGCGAGTTGATTGATTCAATAAAATTTCTGTCTCCTATTAGTCTTAACGCACGGATTTGAATCCCATATATCACTTGCAATGTGGTTTTAGATGTATCAAACCAGACGTGAGGATTATACTCAACCTTGGGACAGATGTATGACTAATAAATTAGAGACTCATTGATGTTCATATTAGAGGCCGGTTTGTACAGAAAAGTTAAGTCCACGGTAGGTGCTCTCCACCAACTCGTTAGAAATATAACAGACACTGCATTCCATTCAAAAAAGTCACTTTGTGTGCATTGCTAGACATCGAGGGCGCTTTTGATAGTACAGGCCATGTCTCTATAGCAAGGGCAATCAGTGGCAGATGTATCCAAAATTCGACTAACCAGCGGATTAGGGCCATATTAGGCAGTCGAATTATTACATTCTCATCAGTATCTGTGTGTGCAATCAAGGCTGTCCCGAAGGAAGAATTCTCTGATCGCTAGTTATCGACAATATTCTAGTCGACCTACAGAGATTAGGCTACATCACCATGGTATATGGTACAATTAGATTTATTAGAGCACAGCACGACCATCTCTAGTATCATAAAGAGTGCTTAACAATAAGTTTTAAAATGGTGTGTCAAAGTAGAACTTTTTATAAATGCTTGCAAGACCGTTCTAGTGCCTTTTTCGACAAGAAGGCAGGTCAATTCTTGCCATGTGGACCAACAGGCGCCTATAAAACAGAATGTCCTTGACCTCACCCTATCTACCCCATTTACACAAAAATTTATTAGAAACGAACATGTTTTAACTGATACATCAATATCTGATCATCGTCTGTTTTGTTTTGGCATCCTATTAGGGTCCGAAATTTCCGAATCTTACAGCCAAGATTGACAGATTGGGACACATCTTCCCTAGAACTCATGGAATCCACAGACAATTGTTATAAGACCATTAGAAACATTGACAGTCTAGAATTTGGCTGCGAAAGTCTCAATGCTGCAATTAAATCTGCCTATCATCAGGTTTGCTCAGAGAAGGAAAAATAAAGCAACCGCTCTACTCCATGGCGGAATAATAAACTCGCCAAACTAAGAACATCTACAAGAAAGCTCTTTAACAAAGGAAATCGAAATGAAGAACGGGCTGTGTATCTTGAAACACTTACTAAATAAAACCGAAAAATTAGAAGAGCTAAAACAGAATCAAAGAAAAAACTCAGCCAAGATCTTTCTGACATTCGTATCCACATTCTATCAAAAACAGCACACTAATCAAATCGGATTAATTAACAATCCTAATGGGACCTATATGGAAGACGGACTCCAGATGCTATAGCTCTTAGCCGCAACCCTCTTCCCAAATTCGACCACAACATCTATCACTAATAATCCTCTCCAGAGAAGGATCAAAAGACCAACTAGAGAGGACTGGAATAGGTCAAGAGAAATTTATCATAAAAGCAAAATAAAATGGAGCATCAATTCATGTGACCCATTGAATGCCAATGGGGTAGATGGAATTTTCCCAGCATTCCCCCAAAAAGGTATCGCACAAATAACCCCGCTTCTTACCAACATAAAAAAAGGTTGGACAGAGTTAAGGGTTAAGTTTATACCCAAAGCAAGTCGGAAACCAACTGATCCACGGAAATCATACCGAAATATAAGCCTCACTTCTTTTTTCCAAAAAACAATGGAAAAAATACTTGATAGATACTTCGTATTTCAAGCGGAAATCTTTGCTGAAGAACTATGTCCTAGAGAAAATATCAACAGATGTGTAACAAATAAGAACTTTTATATTCTCTCTGATGGCAAAGTTGCGCTTCTAGCCATTAAGACCTATAAAATAACAAACGAAACCCAGGCAGCACAAACAGAGCCCATCTCATTTGGGTACCAGGACATAGCGGACGTATAAGCAATGAGATGACAGACATACTATTCAGAAAAGTATCTGCATCGACCTTCATGATACCAAGACTATTCTGCGGACTACCTATCAGCACTGCTAATTGCTATGCAAAATGTGCAACGAGGACAAAGAATCAGCACAACACATCCTGTGTCACTGTATCTGTTTAATCAGAACACGTCATCGTCACTTAGATGCTACTAATTCTACGGTTGCGTCACAGCTTCAAACAGAAGCATAACACTTTATCTGGGCTACTCCGACATATTCGGAGCTCAGGCCGATAAAGATTTCCAAAAATAAGTCGGGATTTTAAAAAAGAGATGGTGTCGGATGAGCCCTTCTGGGCCAAAGGCAGCGCTCACACCCCTGAAGCGGGTTACTGACATCGGTTTAAAACCTCGTCCTAGGGGTTTAAAAAAATTGGAACTGTGCCGTCGGGGTAACTTAATTACCACGTAAAAAACATAAGTTATGAAAGAGGAACGTCCACGGACTATGAACTAAGAGTATACACTTGAATCTGTCCTCACGCGGTCCAAGGCAGATACGATGGATAGCATCAGGTATTCAAAGTCACTAAAGACTGCACATGTTAGGTTGCGGATTCGTCGTAGGAAATCGGTTACGCTCAACGATAATTGACTTTAAGCCGATCAGCGATTGCCTGGATGTGATCCGCATCAAGGCAACATTCCAAAACATCAGCATAATATGTGCACACGCCCCTACCGACGAAGCTGAAGACTCTATCAAGGAGGAGTGTTATGGCCTCCTGGATAAGACTACGGAGTATGAACCGAAACCGCTGAGAAAAATAAATTCAACGTTGGAAGCCTTAGAACGAATGGAGTAGCCAGAATCTACAGAGAGTGCCTGAGCGAGAGACTCTCCGCTGTGCATTCACCATCCACAAACGCCAACAATCTGTGGAACCAGTATCGCGACATCATGAAAGGGGTAGCAGAGACCACCATAGGCTACCAACCACCACCCAAAAAGAGCCCTTGGTATGATGATAAATACGTGCGTGGGAAAAAGGTGACAGAAAATGCAGCGCTGCAGCGCAAAACAAGGGCAGCGAGAGAAGAGTGTCGAGCCAGAAGAAGGGAGGAGAAGCAGATCCTGCGTAAGCAGAAAAGGGCCCACGCAGTCTCCCAGCTCTAGGATATCGAAGAGTCCCGCGATAGGAACAACATCCGGATGTTTTTCAGGAAAGCCAAGCAACTGGCAGCTGGCTTCAAGCCCGGAACGCAGGCCCTTCTAAACAGTGAAGGAAACCTAGTCACCGAAGCACAGGGAATAGTAGATGTGTTTAAGCAGCACTTCCAGCAGCTACTTAATGGGCATCATGTGGAGAGAGTGATAGGGCAAGAAGAGAACCCGCATCCAGTCAATGAAGAATCCATTCCTCCTCCCAGTTTTAAAGAGGTCGGCTCAGCTATCAAAAGGCTAAAGAACAACAAGGCCGCCGGCTCTGATGGTCTACCAGCAGTACCAATTTTGTACTATCCCCGACCGTATGGTCAGGGAATGCTGTTTCGATAGGTTATTGAAGATAGAAATATTAGACTGTAAAAACTGGTCTAATGGTCTTCCGGTAGTGGACTGTAGAAATCTAATCTAGTTCACAGACGGATCAAAGAAGGAATCGGGAGTTGGAGCTGGTATCTTTGAACCCAAGACCGAAGTCTAGATATATATGAAAATGTGTCGAACTGTGTTTCAGGCTGAAATCCATGTGATTGAGATCTACTACTGGGCAATCTCAAAAAGCCTGTTTCAGCTATTTAAAGGACCAAAAGTAGACGGTATCTTCCTTGCTCTACTACAAAGAGAACAGGAATTTCTAATTCCAAATCTCCTGGCCAAATAGCCAAAATCCTTTAAACCCATTAACTGATTCTCATTCATATTGAAGACCTAAGAACGACGGTACTGGAAACAATCTATCTCTACCATAATCAATATGCTTACCGTGCACAAATCTACTGTAAATGCAACGTATCAGTTAATAGGCTTGATTTCGGCTGGTCTGGAAAATAAGGAAACAACAAAATGCCAATATTTGAGCATCGTAGCTCCTTTCCACAAGACCCCTAACGAGGCTATCATAACAGGTCTCGAAAAATGAACAAATATTATTAAAGTCGATTGGATGTGTCAGATGCTAAGAACTAGACCTAGTGCGCAGATGAATCCAAAACATCTTCCGGAACTGGGGCAAGTTTGTATCGACCCAGGATAGGTCCTAGAATCTCTAGGAACAATCTCTGGAGCAATAGAAAGTTATGCCCAGTTATACAGTGCATACATCCATAGAAAACATCGAATAAAATGGGAACAACTTTGGAACAACATCCCCAAACTGAGACTCTCCAATGGACTTCTGTAAGAATATAGGAGATCCTAGCAGCCGTGTTAATGAGCCACTGTAGACCCAAGGAACACCTCAGGAATCTGGGTGCAGAAAACGATGTACACTATCTGCAGGAACCATCAACAAGCACCAGTACACATGCTTATGGAATGTGAAGGACAGATTTGCCTTCGCTGAATCCATTTAAGGTACTCTGGTTCATGAAAGCTGTTGGAGGTAAATCGTGTATACCACCGATTTGAAGAATGGTTCCGGTCTCAATACATCTATTAAGGTTGCAGTGTAATTGCACGCCGTTGCCATCTACATCAGTATCTAAACACATGGTTCACTTATTGTTGCTGCAACATCATCAATATGCTGGACGTATCCCAGGACGTCTGCTTGTCAAATTATGACCATGTAGGTCATTATTTTCCTTTCACGAGGAAAATTAAACTCGAAAGACTAAGGACAATAAGGCTATCGGGTACAATACTGACACCAGTCATAGAAGTTAAATATCTGGGGCTAAACCTAGACAGTAAACTCATCTGGAAAAACATACAGAAGAGATAACCAGAAAAGCCACGCGGGCTCTGATGACCTGTCGAAGCCTAGCGGGCAAGTCTTGTGGATTTAGCCCGACCATCGATTAGGTGGATATATATTGCTATTGTGAGACCAATGATCACATATGGAGCCATTGCATGGGCAAAAAGAACCAATCTGGTCACCGCGAGGAAGACACTTATTAATTTAATTTTAATTTTGGTGGGGGCGAAAGCCCCCATTTATTCGGCTTAATACAAGCTAATCTTAAACTAACCTAGAACTATAAGGCTAAGATGAAGGGGTGTAAGGAGGATGGTGAAGGAGATAGTGTTTTAGGATGGGAGTACTGCGGTTGAAGTCGAAAATGGTAATCCTTGAGTTAACCTTACGCAGCAAACGAGAGATTGGTTCATTGGAGCCATAGGAGGTGCGATGGGTCGGTAGATAGAAAAGACGACTTGTTCGTAAATTACGACGGTTGGTGTTGAAAAAGATAGAATTGAGAAGGAATGTAGAGTCAACGGAACCTGAGAGGAGTCGATGAATGAAGAGAATGTCGGCTTCATCTCTACGCTCCTCAAGGGTATTCAAATTGATTAGCTTGAGGCGGTCTTGATAAGGGGGCAGGATTAAAGGGTCATTCCAGGACAGACCTCGAAGAGCAAATCGGAGGAAACGACGCTGAATGTTCTCGATCCGTGAGATATGAATACGTTGATATGGGGACCACACTTGACTGGCATATTCAAGGAGGGGGCGGACAAAGGTAATGTAGAGGGATCTGGTCACGTATGGGTTGTTAAATTCTTTGGACCACCGCTTGACAAAGCCAAGTACTGAGTTGGCTTTAAGGATTATCTCGTCTATGTGTAATCGGAAATTGAGCTCCCTATCACAAATAATGCCAAGGTCGCGAATCGACTGGACTACAGAGATGGGTTGTTCATGGAGGAGGTAAAGACGATGAGGGGATCGGATTCGTTTACGAGAGAAAGTAATGGATTGGCATTTGGAGAGGTTGCGATCCAGACAATTTTTGGTGCACCATACCGAGAAGCTATCGAGGTCTTGTTGAAGAAGAATGGAGTCT
The DNA here is from genome assembly GCA_905220385.1 of Xylota sylvarum. NCBI lineage: Eukaryota > Metazoa > Arthropoda > Insecta > Diptera > Syrphidae > Xylota > Xylota sylvarum. The sequence goes on along the minus strand of LR999958.1, from coordinate 60,447,089 downwards.
TGGGGTGAAGAAATCGTTTTGAAGAATTTGGTATCGTCAGCGTAGAGGGAGACGTGAGAGTGTTTAATGACCATATCGAGATCGTTTATGGTAAGGATGAAAAGAAGTGGGCCTAAGTGGCTGCCTTGTGGGACACCAGAGGTGGCCAGGAATGGACGGGAGAGGACGGATCTGAAGCGGACGCTGTAAAAGCGGTTTTCCAGGTAAGAAGATATCCATTTTAACAATATGGGTTCAAAGCCGAGGGCAGACAATTTGAAAAGTATTAATTCGTGGGAGATTTTATCGAAAGCCTTACTAAAATCGGTTGCGATAACATCAACTTCGTTGCCATTCTCTAAGGCTGAGAGGGCAAAGGACACAAATTCGACGAGGTTTGTGGTAGTTGATCTACCTTTTAGGAAACCATGTTGATTAGGGGAAATAAGGCTTCATATAAAATGCTTTCGAAAAGTTTAGATATATGAGAGAGTTTAGCAATGGGACGATAGTTAGTTACATCAGTCTTTGTTCCTTTCTTGTGGATTGGGGTTATGAAAGAGAGTTTCCAAACCTGTGGAAATTCTCCTTGTGAAAGAGAAAGACGAAAGAGATTAGAGAGGGGAAGAGACAGGGTGGACGAGCATTTTTTGAGGAATACCGCAGGTATGCCATCTGGACCGGGGTTGAATTCGTCATTAAGTAGATGTAACTTATTTTCGATAAGAGATGGGTCCAAGGTATGAGAGAGAAACGGGCCAAAAGAGAAGTTAGGGAAGTAATTGAAATAAGCGGGGTCTGGTATAAAGAAGTCGTCGGCAAAAGCTTGTTTAAAAAAAGTAGCAAAAAAGTTGGCTATGGTATGAGGATCGGTTGATGTTTCGTTGTTGAAAGAGAGGGAGGGAGGGAGGAGGGAGGGAGGGTAACCGTCAGATTTTCTTTTGTAGTTGAAGATTTTGGGTCGTTTATGAGGTTAGCTTGGACATTGTTTAGGTAGCGCTGGTAGAGAGAGTTGTAAAGCTCGGTGAAGTGAAGGTAAATACCGAGATAGTTAGAATAATCAGAAGAAGAGCGAGTGCGAAGGAAAACTGCCCATAACTTATTTCTTTGGTTTCGCAGAGAACGAAGCCTCTGATTATACCAAGGAGGGAAAAGACTGGCATGCCTCTGTATCACAGGGTCCATGAAAAGTTGTTGGAATTGACTCCTTTGCATCTTGTGGTTGAGAAGTGTGCAAGTAAAATTATCCTAACAACTTACAAAGTTGTGTGGGAATGCCTGCAAAAACTAAATGAACCAGATAGTAGAAACAAGGTGACCCTCTGTTGGATACCTGGCCATGTGGGAATATAGGGTAATGAAATGGCCGACTTCCTAGCAAGAAAAGAAGCATCGGAATCCTTCATAGGTCCTGAACCATTTTGCGGAATAGGGGATCATTCCCTAAAAGAAAAATTCAGGAAACAAGAGAAGGAAATCAGGGCAAGAACCTGGAATAATGCTCATGGAATGAGGTAAGCCAAGAAACTTCCAAGGCAATACAACCGAAAAAGATTCAGCACATGTATCAGCATGAGCAAGAATAACTTTCGTATCCTAACGGGCTTACTAACGGGGCATTTTAAACTCAGGGAGCACCTATGGAAACTCGGTGTATCTGAAGAAGGTCTCTGCAAATTCTGCAATGAGTCCAGTGAAGTCCCAGAACATGTGCTGGGATCTTGTGCGGCACTGACCGACAAAAGACTGAAATACTTGGGCAAGTACCAATTATCAGATGAGGAAATACTGTCACTAGATTCAGCTCTCATCCTTAGATTTTTAAAGGAAACTGGATTAAAGAAAGTGTTCTAGGACAGATTTCGTCCGCCAAGACGTAGTAAGAGTGGATTATCCTCAAAATGAATCCGCATGCGAGGGAAACTTTAATGAGGGCATGTACCTCCACATGGTGTTAGCGAGTCCAATAGGTCGCAGTGCAACATACCCTATCTTTAAATAATAATAATAAAGATTGTTCACGTTTGAGGTATCCTAGACACACAGGCTGTGAAATTTATCGATTTCTCCTCGATGAGCTTGTCTTCTTGTGTTGACATCATGTTGTAAATGGCTTTGGAAATGGTTGCCTTCATAATATTCAAGTACAACTAGAGCATTAAAATCATCCCTAGCTATTATTTTGTGGGCTCTCTTCTGCAATTTCTTCAGCGATTCAATATTGGTCTGTGCTGTACCACCTCATGCAAGGACAACATGACAAAGCTGAGATTCTATCACCGAATAGTACACTTGCTGGAGTACCGGTTGTGGTGTATACTTTTTCAAATGGAATAATGCAAACAAGTCGCTCTTTAGTTTATGGCGAAGATTTTTTTATGTAGATTTCACATCTGAAGTGTCACTATCGACGCTTAAGTACTTAAAGATACTTACGCGTTCTTCTTCGATACATAACGCGGTTGAAGTGGCTGGACAGGCGATGTTCTGGTAAAGGATGCCTATATTTACTGGTGGACAATGAGGTCCCTGGATGTATTAGTTTATTTTTAAGACATTCATGACAAGACCGTTGTGGCGACACCATCTTACTGATTTGTGGAATTCAGCGTGCAATATTTGCTTCGCAGTATCCAGTGATCGATGTCTTACTACGATCGCTATATCACCGCGAGTGACCACTCGCAGCAGTTCGTGTAAATTATAAACAGTAGTGGACACAATTTTTACCCATGTGGTATACCATATTCCATCCTCTTCGGTTCAGCATGGCTTCCAGAAATTTGTACTGACTGGAACTGACGATCGGTCAGGTAATCTAGTAACCAGGTCGCCACAGTTCACCTTATAGCGTATCAAACGCTTTCCTGGAGTCGATGCACATAACCAGGATGTGATGATTTTTGTTGAGGCTGTCGTTGACCAGGTTCGTCTAGGAGTTTGTTAAATTTATTAATTTTATTTTTTGTTTTTGAAAAAATCGAAATATTTCCTTGAAGAAACCAAATGTCTGGTTCAATAGTAGCCCAATACTGCTGTCTACTTGAATCCATTCATCCATCAATTATATCTAAAGCTAGTTTTGTGTCACGTCTATGCAAAACAGTAAAGAGTTATCTCTACGAAACCCTGAACATAAGAGCTCCTTATGTGCTCCCTGCGCGCAAATATATTCATCTGTTGTACAATGACCCCTGGAATGAGTACATCTCTTCAGGAGACTAGGTCATGTAGAGTGCATATGTATATTGAAAATCACCAAAAATTGAAGACACTTCAATATGAACAAACCCTACGGGACTGCAATCAAGAGGCACGCGTTTTCGGCATAAAAAAAGAAAATTAAATAAAATTGTAGCTTTCAAAAAATGATTAATTATTCGGCAAATTCGCAACAATTTCGCAAAATTACGTTGTACTGATCCATCTGCCATAGTTAATTATCAATATTTGCACTACACCGACATCATTCCGAGATGAATTGCTCAATCATAATGACTCCGAAGCTGCAATACCATTATCGCATTAGAAAGGTCAGATCGAAAGCCCCCCATTTAATGAAATGATACCAACACTTGAAACAAAAAACCAAAAAAAAAAATCTTGAAATGTGTGAAATAATAAAATAATGGTTCGGAATGAAAATAATTGCTTGGAAAACGAGCGGAACCACAATTAGCTCATCACCAGGCTAATCTAATTGAAGCCGCCACGTCTGAAACAAAAGCGAAATTCGCCTCGAATCTCAACCTAAATTGGTCAGCTTTACGATGACTTGAGAGTATGCAGCTCTTCAATGCTGTGGCTTTGGAATTTCCCTACGTCATACATATCTCATGACTCCGAAACAGAGAATGAAGAAACAAAATAAAAAGAAATGCTCTCTTTTGTTGCGAGACTTTTTGAGCCGCCGCCGCCGGTCCAAACACCTTACGCAATCGAAGCCAGACTCCAATTTGATTGAGCCTTGCCAAGAGCAACCACTTCACTATCTCAGATAACAAGTTCCCCCCAAAAAAAAAAGGTTTGACGCATCTATCGGATATACCATGTTGCTATGTAACTCTCTCGAGTGAGTGGATGTGGTGTGGATTTATTGTTTTCTTTTTCCCCGGCTTACTATGTGCGCGATACGCACCTCTCCACCTCTTCTTTGATTCGATTTTGTATCTTTTAGATGCGGGAACGAAATTTGCTTATGATGCTAAGGTGCTTCAGCGTGTTTGTGGTCAGATAATATTTATTAGGAAATTCGTATCTCGATATAAAAGTTAAGGTCGTCTGCTATTAGGTATTTAGTTTGAATTTAGGTGTCAACTGGTGAAGTGAGTGCGATTGTTTATTTGGATACTTTGTCCCAGTAGTGTGTTGCGATACAATAAGTTCAATAATGCATGCATTTGTTGTGAGTTTTGGTTTACCCTGTTGGATATGTGACAGTTTGTTTTCTATAGCTTTGTGCATATTTCTAGATTACTGTGATCTTGGCATTAGCCTCTGCTGCTCCGCAGTACAACTATCAGGCACCAAGTTTTAACCAGCAAATTGGTTTACCTAAAATCACTGCTAACCTAGGAGACCACTCTTTGCTACAGGATGCTCTACAGAACCGACAACTTTCACAAGCTATTCTTGGACCTGCCCCTATTGCTAACCAACAACTCAATCTTCAGCCAGTTCAGTTCCGCCCGCAGCAACCAATCAACTTTGATGGTGGTGTCTTGCAGCAACAATTTGTACCTCAGATCCAGTACGTACGTCAAGGACCCCAGTTGCAACCACAACAGCAACAGTTCAATTTTCAAACTGCGCCATTAGCGCCAGTTGTCACTAAGGACATTTATGTTCATGCCGCACCCGAGGAGCCCGAAGAACAGTTTAATGCACCACCACCACCGGTCCTTCCACCAAGGAAGCACTATCGTATCGTGTTCATTAAGGCACCAACACAACGTGTGAATACGGCTGCTCTTAGGTTGACGCAGGCTCCTACTGAAGAAAAGACCATCATCTATGTGTTGAGTAAGAAACCCGAACCATTAGACTTGCAAAGTATCTTCCAGGAGGCTCCAAGGCAACCAAGCAAGCCAGAGGTTTACTTCATCAAGTACAAGACTCAGGAGGAGGCGGCACATGCCCAACGCTCCATTCAAGGTACGTAACAAGCAAAAATTATATTGAAGTGCTAGAATAAGTGGTACCGGGAAAGTGTCATGGGTTATCGATTGGTAGTTATTTTTAACTTTTACTTTTTCAACGCAATTGAGATTCGCTTTCACCATGACGATCCACTCATGATGTCTCTTGTGGGGTTGCATCAGAAGAAAGGTGCGAATTAAGTACCTAAGTCGGGATCGAATTTTTGCCGGAACGAAATAAATGTTAATTATGTTTAGCCAATTGAGTCACTTAGTTTTTTGGAAATTTTATTGTGGGTGGAAGATGGTTTTAATGAAGATGAAAACGTGATGTGTGATATGGACTGTATATTGACTTTCTTATTGAAGACGGGAAGCAACGCGTGGAATTTATTTCTTTTCCCTAAAGCTTCACCACACACTTGTGGAATCCGCTTATACACACTTTCTCATTATCTAACTTCCTGGCTTCCCAATTTTGCAATTGATTTTAAAATTTTTAAGATTACATCCAAAATTATGTAGATCCTTAGAGATCATAGGTCACTTCTACAATTTTTCTAAATATCCTTGCAGTTACATATATCTACCGTATATTCCCTTATTTTACTGAAGCGGTTGTTAGTAAAAAGGGTCTTTAAATATCTTATGTTGTTACTCAAGGACTTCGGCACTAAGTTGGTTCTACTATATTAGGTACCATTAGAAATAAGCAGCTATACGATTACTTAGCAATTCAAACGTCTTATACCAGAATAGATATACGAAGATACAAGATTGAAGACTGAAGTTAAATGTCAGGACAATGTTTGTTCAAAACGACTGGCACGCAACAAAGAATCTTCATCAGTTTTTGTGGGCTTTTATTCATAAATCCTTTGACTTTGTGGACTGGATTATAAATTCAAACACTATATGTACATTCCTTTCATCGAACTTCAGAAGTCACTAATCATAACCTCTCTTAGCTCAGACTACCATCAGGTACTATCCCTGCTCTCAGGCAGCGGATTTTCCGGTTTTACATTCAATTTTGCTTTAAGGGTGAAGGCAATATTCATTTCACCTTTCAGTCTTCGATTTTCTCCGAGGAGCATTGCTCCAGGTCTTCGTCGCAATCAAGACATACAGAGTATTCATGATCAGAACGTTGGAGGTATCAGCAACAACTGCCATATGGAGTCAGGAATTTCTTCAGTTCTTCATGATTTTCGTTGATCCCGAGTTCTATGCCCGGAATCTGTTTATCCACATTTCCTTGTGTAAAGTGACCCTCTTATTCCTTCTCAGTATGCGTTACTCTCGTCATTTTTTTTCATTATGAGTCCATTTTGATTCATCAACTAAGATGTCTATTGGGATCATGACTATGATGACGTACGCTGCTTCGTCTGATATAGTTGTGTAGGCACACAAAGCTTCTAGTGGTATACCACAACTCTATAAACTCTGGTTGTCAGCCTTCGATTTTTTTTCAATTTTTTTTAATTTACCACTTTTGTCCAAGTTAGAGATGTGTGAAGCATTGTTAAGCTCACAATTTTAGGCAACAGTAACCATCTACTGCTCTTTGGATTCTCAACATTGTCAATATTGGCCAAATTTACTGTGGACGCCTTTTGCGATATATATTCCATGTCGCTTTCGAAATTTAGTCTCTCTTCTACCATAACGTCGAGATAGGTATTTGATGTACTTATATATGTATGTATCTTTTTGTATCTTGTCTTTGATGGTGTCTCTGCTTTTGCGTCGACTAATAAGCGCCGCAAACACTGCCAACCCTAGACTCTTTCATTCAATCCATTGTATAACAGATGCCTAATCGTGTTGGTATTTACTTGTCACCACTATTGCAATATCATTAGCAAATTGGCGTCTCAATATCGGTCAGAAAACGGAGCCCTGTGGAATGTCAGTTTCATGAACTATTTTCAGTAAACATCCGTGGGTAGTATTTTGTGTTTCCCCATCTCCAGCTATAACTACATATGTATCGATTTACTTGGCAGTTGATATTTCTAAGTATGGATTAGTCAGTTGTTAGGCAGACTTATTCCATTCCCAGTGTTTTATTCACGTTATGGTGACGTTTCTAAGTATTTCGTTAAAGCTGATGGTTTTGTACGTAATGCTTCGCAATATGTAAGAGCATCCTGGTAAAGAACTCCACTTCTTACTTCTTTGTTTTTCTTGTTAAAATTCCTGCATCTCATGGCTCCTTGAAGTTTCCTTCTATCATTTCGTTTCGTATATTGCAGGCATTGAAAAATCTCGATCTGATTGTTTTCTGTGTACAGTTTAGATTACAAGTTATAATGTCTTTTACGAACCTATGTCTGTATGTTCGTTCCTTTTGTGTAAAGGTTCCATTTGAGTTATTTTATGCACCACACTTTAGGACAAGTTAATATCCATTTCATTGTATGCTAGCTAGCGATCCGTACATTCTTCTGAATGTATATCGTATGGTTTCAGGACAGTTTCTGAGTTAAGAGTGACAGATTCGAAGATTTTATCGTTATTTGATGAACACGGCTTTCTTCATCCCCTTGATTTCCACCTGGAAGACGCTACAGTGATAGGAGCTATCCACCCGATCCCATTTTAAATTCATCTGTAAAAACCCATGCATCCCTTTTGCACCCCGAGATTTCATTCCCAGTCTAGCCTGCAGAGCTGTAAAAGAATGCAATAATTTAAATTTTTTTCGAAAGACTTCAAGTGACTTCAAAAAATTAAATGCATTCACTGATTTCAATAACTTCAAAGACTTTAAACGACTTTAACCAATTGAATGCATTCAGTGACTTCAAATGACTTCAATGAAATGAATGCATTCAGTGAATGCTAGTGACTTCAAGGTGACTTCACTGCATGCAGCAATCGAAAAGATTACATTTATTTTGACTTCAACACTTTGATTGCTTCAATCATGACTTCAAACTGAATGCTGATTTTTTTTCTTAATTGAAGCCATTATTGAAGTCATTGAATTGAAACAAATCCACTTGAATTCTTAGTATGACTTCTAGGAATGCATTCCTCAATGATTGTATTCTTTTGCAACCCTGCTAGTCTGTAGAGGATTCGGTTTCAAAGATTCATAACTTTTATCAAACAGAAGTAAAGGAATTGCATCAAATTAAGAATAGAGGAGTGTCCGGTTATGAATAGTTTGGTTATAAAAATTACCAAGAACTCCGGTAATCATCGATATTCAGTTTCTTCACTTGTGCATTTGATGAATTGACGTCAAATACGTCAATTCATCGTGGATATTAAGAAATCCTAACATTCAATGATGAAGTTGTCTCCCTCATAGAAGAACAAGCTTTGACTAAATATATTACAAATCAGTTAGCATGTTATTATGTCTACATATTTACCAATATGAGTGATAACAACTAAATTATGATCCATAGATACTAATACCTTAAAGTTGTTAATCTAATTAATAAGCCTAGTTTTCGAAAATGGCTTAAGCTAAATTAGGAAAGAATACTGCAACCTTAAACTCCACCAGTAAGATAACATAATGCACATGAATTTGTACATTATGTATGTTAAATTAAAGAAATAAATATGTCGATACTGTGTTAATTATATGTAAAACATAAAGACTACTATTTGGCGCAACAAACCTATATAAGCTACAAGGTCAAGCGTCTTGCAACCATTCATGTTATGCGTATTATATTTTTATACGTTTTTGACACCTTACCACGGAAGAATATTTCCTCGTGAAATAGTCGCCTTCTGCGTAAGCTAAGATATATATTTTCTTATTGGTTATATATAGGACATTTACCACTCAACCATCATTCCATTTCATATGGTTACCAACGATGTATTTCAGCTCCTTTCAACGTCCTCAATTGCCGCCATTATTCCTAATCTGTTCTACTATAGGCTTCCTCAAATGGAACTTTGGCCTTTTTAAAGGATATGAGCAATCAACTGCAACTCTCTTAGTCGAATGCTAATGCTTACTGGTTCGTAAAGAGGTTCGTTCGATTCAAGATTTAGACACAGACCGCTAACATATTTTGGAGGCATCATACTTCTATGCAAATCCAGAAAGAACTCCTTCCTTCCCCCTTTTATTTTTGTGGCTCTGAATCTGTACAGTTGGGGTTACAAGCAACATACTACTCACTGGTGCAGACCCTTGGGAAGCTACAAGTATCCATCAGCAATGCAGAGGGGTACATGTCACTTATCACCATCCTTGCTTGAATTATTTCATCTCTCGTATCATTGTAGGTACTGTGTTACGAGCTACTGGATATGTACGTACGTTAGGACTAGAAGCTCGGTAAAAAATCAAAAACTTATGGTGGAGTTCTTAGTATTGAAATTGGTTATTCTCGCTGAATCATTCGATAACTGCCATAAGCTCTAGTGGGATGATCACTTCCTGCGACAATTCTTCTTTAATTCAAGAATTCACATGTTGTAAAGGGCTTTTCATTCCGTTTTTTTTTTTTTTTTTTAAAACAAAAATATCAAAGATATATCAAACAAAAATCTATTTCGGGTTAAAGTACCATTAATGACATTAGTTTTAGAATATACCATCATTCAAGTCCTCCATAAAGATGCTTGCTCGAGTGAAGAGTGTGCGAGTCCAATTTTCCATGACTTTTTCGCATAAATCGTGCGATATCCTGGCAATTTTGAATTCGATGTTGGTCCTGAGGTCGTCTAAGGTTTATGGGTTATGGATTGAACTTAACAAAGCAGCAAGGAAAAAGTTTAGAGGCGTGGACCACGAATGAGGCGGCCATCGAACTTAAACTTCAATAAGTCGATTGATTGGCATGTGGCACAATATTGTTGAAACTACATATGCTTCATGTAGGTGGATAGGCTCATAGATGGGCTGGTTTAAAGAAGAGAGAACCCCTCTTTGCCGCACTCAGGTCAGTACATATCGACCCATTGAGATGCCCATAGGGGGAAAAGCTGTATCCCTTATCTCGTGGAGCATTACCTAACCAATAATCGCTAAGATTGAATGTGTTAGTTACTTTGTCTGGTATACAAACTATCCTGTATAGCTACAGGTGTCGTTCACCGCTTTGTCGGACAGTTCTTCGATGTCCGATTAAAAGTATTATATCTTCCTAGGAATTTGTTTCTTAGGTGGCAGAGGCTTGGGCAATGACACAGGAAGTGGTTATTATCTTCGTGGACATCCTTATCACCGCAGCCTCTATAGAGATCTTCATTGGTTAATCGTAGTTTCCTCATTGGGATTTCCTTTCTTTTTGTATCAGTCTATCGGTTCTGCCTTTATTGAATAGAAATCACATTATTGTTGTTACAACACATGTGCTAAGAGATCTCCATCTATTGTGATCAGGGATCTAGCAGAGTCTTACCTTACGCTGTGTTCCAAGAACCTTAAGCTCTTCTTGACAGCGCAAGCTTCGATTTTATTTCTGTAGCAGATATTTCTCTTATCGCTGCCTGGCTGTCGATAAAAAAAAGTGATATCCTCACGTGATATTGCCTTCATCGCATTCTTACGGGCAAGTATTATCACTGTTAGGATTTCTGCTTGGAAAAGGCTACTGCAGTTCGGGAGTCAGCCTGACCAGAGTATTAGAACTTCTCATCATCATCAGTATGAACTTCTGTAACATATGGGCATAGTATTTCTCTGTTCTTCCACTCCCCTCTACTTGGATAGAGGATGGTAAAAGGTCTAATAGAGTCAAGATCGGGTGTCATGTTGTCTGATGTTGTTACATTCCCTACATATTCCTGAAGAATCTTAGTGTGGCCTGATGCTTTCGTCCTCCAGCTGTTCGATTGACTTATACTTACGGCGCTTGTGTCTGCCTATTCTTGTATAATATAAAGGGTCTAGCGGGAGTAGGTTGAGGATGACCTCGAGTCCTGCTGTTAGTGTTGTTCTCATTACACTTGTAGAACCACTGCATGCTAGTCTTAGTACTTTTGTGAAGGCCTTTAAGTTGGTGGCCTTGCTGGCGACTTGCCGCCACACAAAGTTGTCATAGTATAGGCCTTACAATAGCCTTATACATTGACAGGATGATTTTGGAACTTGGTCTCACGTTTTTCCGAAAATTCTATCGTGGCTTTCTTAATTCTTTCCTCGATATTCATTCTCCAATATAGTTTTCTGACGAGCACTAGTTCCAGGTATTTGGCGTTGTCAGAGATTCTGAGGGGAATCCCTCGAACAAACTGCGGCATTTTCCTCTTATTTTCAAATAGTACCAATATGAGCATGCTCACTATCCAGTTGATTAGTATGTATGTGGTCTACGTTGAGATTTGTCTGGTTCGTGCACACCGCATCTGTTCTGATATTATTCGAGGCTCCTACATATTCAGGAATTCTTTATTTCTTTGTTTTACCGACCTTTGGTATGAAAACAACCTTAACCGACCTCCATGTCCCATCGAAGACTGGTAAGAAACAATTCTCGAAGTACAGGTGTGATTATAGTTACAGTTTTTTGTAACATGACTGGAAAAATACCATTCAATCCCTGTGATTTGAAGGGAGAGAACTGATGATAGAACGATCTGATGGCCCACTCAATTCTCTGCTCTGTAATCATTGGAAGTTCCATTATCCCAGCACTGTTATTTATCGTGTTGATTGTTCGCCGTGTAGTGCACAGTAGTAGTCGACTTCTTCTTTAAAAGTAACAAAGTTTTATGTAGATTATGTACATATGTTTGATGAAACATATGTAACTTGATATAAAATTACCAAATATACATGTCTCCTGACTTCACTAAACAAAAGATATAAATATTTCGGCATGCGGATTACTTCCTCTACACCGTTGACGAATGCTGATTAATGACATGCACACCAATTCATCAAAGTCAATCAAATACATATTCAATATTATATATTCCAAAAAAAAATCCCCGGAAACTACCCAAACTTACATGAATAACCAAATCTTGCCAATTAATCCTAAACCTAGCTTCGTAACTACTGCTTCCGAATTACTTATGCGATTCGGATCAGACCCACCCAATATCTGTGACCGATTTCATCTCGAATCTCGTGCGTCTATGCCCTCGTTTCGACTGTCAAACGCAAGATCTTCACCATTGATTTATCATTGGAGCGGCACTAATCCTCGCTCGATATCATTATGCCATTATGTAGATGATTTGTTGTGGCATATTTACAATTGTAAATTATAGACCAAGGTTAATAAACCGATCAGACGGTGTCATTTCCATTCCATTCATGAATGACGGATAAGCCAACGCCATTGACCGTTTTATAAATAAATTAGCTTTTGCACAAATCTGATGATTAGATGCAAATCAAAATTTTCCAACTGAGTGTGAATTGGAAACCCAAACAAAACACACGCGTAAGTAGTTTTTAAGCCGATTCGAATTGCGTTGGGCGTATAATGTGATCATTTATCACGCACGGATTATAAGAGCTTAATCTATTGAAGAACTTATGCAATTAAGTGATTTGGAGTTCGTTTTGAAAATGAGACTGACTTAGGGTATGCAGCCTTGGGCATGGCACAGCTGCTATGTAAGTACAGGGCGGCTTAATTAATATGATATTTGCCGGGGGTAATGTAAAAGTGTTAATTTTTCAAAGAACTTAATTTTTTATGGGATTACTCAAAGGTACGCAACACTCTAATGTCTTCGAAAGACTTGCATAATTGTTACACACAAAATATTGACACATAATAAAGGTCTAAAGAAATTAAGAGCCCACAACAAATACTGTAGGTGAAGAGTGGTAGACATTAAATTTTGAAAATTGGCTTTATGGAACTTGTAATGATTGGCTTTCAAACAGTGAGAGAATTCTCCAATACGTCCTTTCCAAACTATTGTGTGGACAGGTCAACAACATAGTCCATTTTCCAGAGACCTAAGCACTATTGTGTTGAAGGCAACGATATATTGATCAAAAGTGTCTCAAAACCAAACTCCCTTTCTAAATCAGTGGAACATTTTTCAAGAGCTTCGTCAAGTCAGAAAAGTACTAAAAGCAACCGACAACAACAGAATCTTGGTGTTTTCTCTTTAGACAAAGATAACATACGAATATTTAGCGAACTTCCACAGCCGATTCTTGTCAAACGACCTAGAATTCAAAAATCTTAGTTGATCAGAATTATCCTTTGCCATCTCAGACTTCAGCAAATGACTGATAACTACAACTCACGTCTCTGATCATTGAGTTAAATATAAGAACTCTTTACGTCCAGTCCTCGGTTTGTCTTGACTTCGACTGTAATAAAAATATTTATAGTGAGGGGATTAGTAACTAACTAAGGGAGTTACATCAACTGACTTTACTTTACTTGTTGTTCCAATTGGAGTGAAAACTGTTCTCAATTTTTAGCCGAAAATTATTTTAGAAATATTCATGTGTTGAACATCACTTCATATCTCCACTAACACAAGTTAAAACCTTGGCTTTAACATTTAGCCCAGCTAGCCGCACTGAACTAACAAGGGACCTACAACTTCTGCATGCAAAGGACAATATTTTTGTTTTTTTTTTTTAAATGGAATTTATACTTTTGGATGTTAGTCAGAAGTTTGCGAGAGGTGGGAACGTCAAACACTTCGAAGCTTGAGTTTCTGTTTAGTAGTTTATCCAATTAAGACAAAGTGAAACAAGATCCTTAAGGGATAAAACCCTGCTAATATGGAATAATCAAGTTTTTGACTTTTAAACACCCATGTGGCAAGTGAGTATAGGCCTCAGCACCATCTGCTCGATCCACAAAAATACTTTGGCACAACTAAGGCCACTACAGACACATTAACTTATCTTATCTTGGAAAGGGTGGGTTATTTGTTGGTTTCTCTTTAAAAAGGCTATATAAAAAAACTGATTCATATTTTTCAACGATTGTTGCTTTATTTAAAAGGAAAAACTTTCCGATTAATTGTGGAATATTATTTAATTCAAATGATTGCCTCGGCTGGTTTGGCAGTATACCATTCTATCAACCGAATTTTTCAATACATTTTCGATGGTTACGACCCCTATTTTACGAATAGTTTGACCAATATTGTTCTTATGTGCCTGAATCGTCTACGGATTGTTCTCATAGCATCGATCTTTAATGGCACCTTACAAAACAAAGTCCAACGGCATCAAATTGCAGCTCTGTGCCGACCAAGCAACATCACCAAAACGACTGATTACACAATTATTGAACTAAGTGTACAATAAATTAATTTTTGGATAGTTTATGTGGCACGAAAGTTCTTGTTGGAATCAAAGCTCGCCCAAGTTTAAATTCTTTATTTTTAGCCATAAAAAATTGGTTATCATGCCTCAGTAGCGCTCTTCATTGACTGTAACGTTTCTTCCATTGCTGTCTTGGAAGAAAAATGGGCCAATAGGCCCGCCACTCCAAAAACCTACAAAAAGCTGCAGTGTTCTCTGCTGAACGCAAAGAATGAACACGGGAATATGTATGTTCGATTATCAATCAGCAAACCAGTCATACAAAATTTCATCACAAACTTGCATAAACCGGGTGCAGTTGGACCATTATTTCGACCGAAATTTTGTTTCAAAATTCACACAACTATTTTCGAAGTAACTTTGCAGTACTTCCCAACCATTTCGTACCGCGAAAATATAATACTGATTTCTGTCAATTTTTTGAGTGCATAAGAGCTGTCAGTTTTAAAATAACATGTGATTAAAAAATAAACCAACAGATGGCCCTCCCTTTATTTTGTGCCTACGACCCTATCTGAATGAGCTGATTAGGAACTATTAGTGTACGGGAAATATTGACAGTCAAAACCACAATCTGTTTATAAATCTCAAGGCTGTGTATCTCAGTGCGCACCTAATGTTGGTTTCACTGTTTAACTCAATCGCTTTAGCAGCACCACTATGAAGATTTTCTGTTATTCCTAATAACTTTGGCAAAGACATCATCGAGACCTTCAACAATCGATGACATTGACATTATCGGTTGAATGAAGCGAAGAGGCACTAGATTCCTTGCTTGCATCAAATTAGCTCTCCATAGACTGGTCATCTGGACTAATAACAATGGTCTCAATGCTCACTTGACCATGTTGGACATGAGCTGGTCTTATTTATGTATGTATTTGTGCCAGAAACCCCGTAGTTTCCGGTTAGAAGTTTCTACCGCAATGGACCATTGAAAACCACTGCTAATCAACAAACCAACAAATTGAGTCTTGATATCAATCAGAACTCAAATAGAAACCATAAGGTATTTAGTCGAAGTTAATTACTGATAATCGCTGTTCTTATAAACTAAGAAGATTAGGAAACACTTCTCAAGAGGAACTAGGATATATTTCCAATGCAGACAAACTTAAACATGAACTCTGTCAAAGTCGGATAAAAGTACTATTAAACTCTTTTCTATCTCAATCCAACCTCACTATGGTTTGGTGAAAAATCTCTGTGCTTATGATGTATAGGTACTCATAATTTAGATTAGATTAACACCTATGGTACGCGATAGTTCTTTGAATCCCACGCAGAAGAAAGTGACCTAATTATTCAAAAGTAAAACAGTAACTCTGAAAGAACTTGAAAAACAGAAATGAATGGCAATAAAGTTTATTGATTGGGCAGGCTTGTCGGTTGAACTCTATGTTCAACTCCGACTACAGTTACCAATACCAAAGAAAAGAAGGATTTCAAGTAAGTCTTTAGTTTGGATTTACTTCTGAAGACTTAACATTTGTTAAAAATGGGATGGGAATACCTATATTCAAGTGATAAGGACTACGAATTCAGGGGATACTGGACACTATCAATCCTTAATGGTGTTTCTAGAAATAAACTCTCTGTTTTGTATTTAGAGATGATCCATTCTCAGCAATTATCTAAATTAAAGGCTCTTAAATTCTTCGTAAAGATATGGTGCAGTGATACAATAGTGGACTCGTTTGTGATGTGGGCAATTGACCTTTTGTTTGACGAATGTTCTATAATGTTCATTGCTGCTGCACTCCTTAGATTAGATTAGATTAGATTAAATAATTTTTATTACTTAAAAAAAAATTCGTTACATAATATAGTATTACAAAATTTAAAAATTAATTGTTTGACAATAACTTTAAAAGTTGCCTGTCAGGTTAAGGCGATATCTGTTTAAATTGTTTAAGCTATTCCTGCTGCACTCCTTAGTATTCACATTATTATGGCTACAGTTTCGCTGAATACCTTCTACCTTACCGATACTTTACCTTATATCTGCTCATATTTTTAATTTGTCTAATTTCTTCTTCAGTTAATATTTTCGATTCTGTACCGTTCACAATTATATATGACATACTTCGTGTCTTACACGGCTCCTATTCAGCTTAGGAAGCACAACTATTATCCATCATTAGGTGTATTATATATTCAGCCACACCTTCTACTTACCTACCTGTCTACCTCATGGTCTTTTACAATTATTCCGCTTGCTCAAAAACCATGTTTTTCAATGGCTGGTTAAAGATACACCGATCTCAAGTGGACTCATTTTAAATTCTCTATGGACCATATCCGGAAATGTTGATTCACGAACTATCTACTGGCTTGAGTTCCTGTGTCAACTAAATTTTGTAAGCATGGATTTTCCCGGTCTTTGTGACACTCTGCGAAACTTCATTCACAACATGATGTACATGAGTTTCATGAAAGATAACCGCGCAAATTTCCTCAAATTTGCTGTTAAGGGCACAGCGCTGATAGGTGAGATACCTCCAATTTATGTAAGTTCACCAGATGGACTAAAAATTATGGTATTAAGACAATTATCACCAAACTTCAATGTTCAGATATTTGGGTATCATTCCTGCTGTGAATCCTAACTAGAAACTCATAATTCTATTTGCCGCCTTATAGAAAGCTAGAAGAAATAAACTTCTTTGGGAAAAGCATGTCAAGTTGAAGATCTCCAAGGCGCTCTCTGTATTCTGGCAATGTAAGAGTGCTTTTGGCAAGACATGGGATGATGCTCTGCTTGGTTTACCTCCCCCTGATACTTTTATCAAGTATTGCACTATCAAAGCAATCTACCGTCTTAGACGAAGTGGTTTTTGATATCATCCGCACTGGAGTTTTGGCGAACTTGCACGGCACTTATCTTATGACCCTAGTTCCATGGATATGCCGTCAGATGCTATGACACATGAGTTTCGGCTGCTGTGCAAATTAAGAGTCGATTTTCATTGCGTTCAGGATTGGCTTCAGTCAGAATCTAAGCCTGGACTGAGCTGTAGTCGAATCTTCACGGATGGCAACAATACTAGTCAAGGATCCGGTGCTGGTAGAAACGGAGACCGACGTTACTAGATTTCACTACTCGTTATGCAAGAATGCCTCTGTTTCTTTCAAGGGGGTATCTATGCTTTCGTAATGGCTGCCGACTATATTATTAAGAATAGGTAGCGACAGTCAGGCTGCGCTTAAGGCCTTGCTCAACCATGTAACTCGTTCCAAAATAGTTCGAGAATGCAAGAATTCTTGGAATTCGGTCGCCAGGCTGAACTCTTTGACTCTTGTCTGGGTTTCAGGTCACACTGGGATTGCGTCAAATGAAATTTCCGATGAGATTGCTAAGCAAGGTTTAGAGGATGATTTCTCAGGACCTGAACCTGCGTTGGGTGTTCCTGCGTCCTTGGTCAGGGCTTCCATTGACGATTGGGTTTCTTAAGAACACAATTGTGTGTGACACGGTTCTTTAGGATGCAGGCAGACTAAACGTATCCTCCCGAAAGTTTGTAAGAAATTATCGGCATTCTTACTGTCTCAGCAGAAAAGAATGTAGACAACTTATTTGCGTTCTTACGGGACATTTTCCTTTTGTTCGAAAGTCAAAGAAATTCTAATAAAATGGTTATTACTAGATTTTGCTTCCTAATAGTACAATGGAAAAGTTGCATCTGAGTGCTGCAGATGAGATTAAAAAAAAAATAAAAAACCTAGAACAACTCTTCACTGCAACAAATAAACTATTACTCGTTAGTTGCGTATTTAACTCCGACTTAGACATTGACTGTAAGTATTGATTTATTGATGAAGTACTAATGTACATATTGGTTTATAGTTCGGTTGACGGCCTTCAGTTTTTCTTCCTTATGGTCAAAGAACTCCATCCAGTTCTAGCCCCGATTAACATACCTACATATGTAGTATATACCTTAGTGACTTAAATATTCATAAGAACTCACAAATTATATGCAGTGACTATCCAATTATTTTTAATTTTATTCAACATAAATATTTATAAATTCTTAATAACTAAACATTATGTATTTCCTTATTTTTAGCTCAATTCGATTCTCTCGGCGGTACATCCAATGTATCTGATGAGGGTATTGCTCCAGTTACCTCTGTAATCGGTGCATTACAGAATCAGCAACAAATCATTGTGCCCGGACTACAACAGGGCGGTCCTGGTCTGACTTCATCTGGCTCCAGTCTTAATGGGAACGAATCACCCGCTTATTTGCCCCCAAGTCATTGATTTTATTATTACCATGCCCAAGAAGAAGGACTGTGATTTGTTGTTAACTGTTATTATTCACGCACACTATTTGTATATATTTATCTCATCGATTAATGCGTTTTGCCGGAAGAGGATGTGTTTTTGTTTTTATTGTTATTGTTAATGTTAATGTTAATGTTTGTTGTTTTGTTTTTCATTATTGCATTGAATAAATTATATTTTGTATCTTAAATTTGTTTTAAACATCCACTTAAGCACTTCAGTTTAAGGAACTCTCGTAAGGCTATTTGGATGAAAGATGAAATACATAATTCGGTGTAGTGACCTTGTTTGGATGCGCGCATCGAATTAAATTCAGTTAAATTGTTGTTTGACAAGGTGTCAATGACTACAAGGTATGTAGGTATTTGAAAGCATCATCGTATAATAGATTAAGCCCGTAGGTGTTTGCATTGGATCCGAATGGAGGAAGTTTCATAATACTAACTGCGTGTGGATTGGTTATATTAAATATTAGCTTGCATCTTCAACTATTTTTTCGATGAAAGGCTGAGGTATAATTAACATATAATAGGCCCTAACCAAGGGGGAAATTTCGCAACTACTCATTTGGAATTGCTGTGAAAGACGCTTCACGGGAATGTGACTTAATTAATGATAGATGGATTGCTAATCAAATTTGGAAGAGGTTTGATATTAGGCCAGGGCTGGATTAGTTAATTAATAATGATGGGTGCCTAGGGCTGGCAAAGACATACATACATACGCTTGTTTTTCATTATATCTACAAATCTCACTCAATCTTGATGATCTTTATTTATCTATGAGTGATTTGTCAATTATTTGCTGACTTAAGTCTAAATTAACGTACAGTAATGAGCAATTAGTACATACATATGTATGTTCAAACTCTACTGCATGTCAAGTATTAAGCATGTCTTGTAGTGAAAGTAAACTATCAGATGTAAACAAGAAACCGAAACCGAAACACTACAGTATTAAGAACTCTGTAGCATCTTTCACCTCTTCCAAGTAATGTAGATGGGAAATGACAATACAAAAGGTAACAGAAAGGCAGATGCTTTGGCAAGACTGGGTTCTGCAATGAACATCAGTGAAGAGGACACATCCACACTGCCATTGATAAATTGTACAGCATAATGAGGGCATAATAGAGAAAGAGGTTGACACGTTCTGGTTATATAGGGAAAACTGTGCCACCTTTCGTACTTTATAACCGGAATTAACAAAGCAAAAACAAAGGCCCTTCTGGAACTAGATCGATTCTCTATTCGCATCTTAACTGGAGTAATCACAGGACACAATGAAGGGTAGTGTCCAACAAGAAGCTGCGGAGATGAGGAAGATATAGAAATCCAACATCTGCTTTGTCGTTACGCAACCCTTCCAGTTTCTTCGCAACCACCGCAGATGTATCAGATATCGGATCTTTTTCCCTTAGTTACCAATCAACTTATTCCCAAGTCATTAACACCCAATTCCAAAGTTAACCACTTTTGCAACGGACGAGTGGTCTTTTAAATTTAGCAGAATGCTCTTTGGGTTCGTAAATGCTTCGGCGCATTTTCAAGCCTGCATCAATTCGTTGAAGTCACAATTGCTGAAGGGCGACTGACGATGTATCTGGATGACACCATCTTTGCCAGCAAAATGGTGGACGAAGGCTTGGATAAGTTTGACAGTCAACGTAAGCTTCCGTCTAGCATAGAGTTTATTAGACACGTGGTTGATGAGGAAGGTCTGAAGCCGAAGCGACAAAGACGATATCGATCAGTTTCTAGGATTCACCGGGCTCTTCAAGAAAATAGTCAGAAATTATGTCCAGGTGGCTATACCCCTCCCGGAGTTGAAACATTCCCAAGACTTATGTAAGTAAGTACTGAACAGACTAACAGTGTTGGCTATCTTCAATCCCGACTGCGAATATGGGTTGCATACGGACGCATCATCCGTTGAGGTCGCTGGAATTTTATTTCCAAGAGAAGGACGTGGTGTTACGGCAAGTGATGTTTTACAGCCGCAAACTGTCAGCTGATGAGTTGAAGTACCACTACTAAGAGCTAGAAGTGTTGGCCATCTTCGATAATCTTGACGGATTTCGGGTCTATGTATTGAGCAGGGACATCAAAGTTGTCACTCACTGTGAAGACATTGTGGCCACAAAGGACAAGTCAAGGATTATTGCACAGGTGACTCAAACTTTAGAAGTTCTCTTTCGAAATGGTACATCAACTGGGAAAGAAGGCGGCCTATGTGGATGCGCTGAGTCGACAGCCAGTGGATGAAAAAAAGGTGGTGGAAGAGCTGTCCTTGCATGTGCTAAACATCCACATCATGGATTATGAATGGCTGGCGACCATGTAGTGGCAGAATAACAAGTTAGGCACAATCATCAGGGAACTGAAATCGACAGAACTAACAAGCTCCAAGCGATAACTGCAAAAGACTTTAAATTCCGAGGAATGCAGTAACTCCAATTGGTAGGATGCGATGGAAAATTTATGGTACCACACGTAATACGATGGCGTATCCTCAAACTTTGACACGAGTCCAAGAAACATATTGGTTCCCGAGGATGCGCGGCTTCATTCAGAAATTTATCAAGGGATGCGCCTTCTCGGAGAGGAATAGAAGAAACCCAGAAGGGAAGCTGCATAACGCTGATTGAGTACCATTAACATTTGACACGTATCATCTGGATCATCTCGGACCTTTCACTCGAGGAAAGGGAGGAACCAAGTACGTACTGGGTATCATCGATCTTACGAGCGGTAAAAACAATGTACACGACGGGAGTACTTACCGTTCTAACAGACATTCCCTGGTATTTTAGAGTGTCATGACGGGTGATCACTAATTGGAACACCGTTTACTGCATAGGCGTTCGAGTAGTACTGCGATGAGTATAGGATGCAGCATATCAAAAGGATACCGACAGTAAATGGAGGTGGAACGGTGCAATTGGACAACCATAGCACCCTTGAAGTATGCCCGCTCGCGGTGCAAAGTGTACGATCTGGTTTTGGTCGAACATCAAGCAGAAGCGTCTAGTGATTCCTGCAAACTGAAACCACATTACCGTGAGCCTTATCTCATAACTCCCATACTGCCCAATGATAATGAAGAGTTCGTTGAAGTGCATTGCTTCAGTGGATGTCGGTCAAGGTGTTCCATACAAACGCCTCTATTGGTCTTAATAAAAGTTGAAATTTGGTAAATGGTGTCTTTTATTTAACTACGGACTTTACATGACATTCCTTTATAAACAAATAGAAGATACCACACTTACAGAATTCACAGTTAGATGGATGTTCAACCCGAACAGCACCAGGAAAAACTTAGGGTGATTCAATTGAATCTTCACAACAGCAAAGCTGCATCAGCAATGTTGACCAGATGCTTTGTGGAAGAGTCGATTGATATTGCCTTGTGGCAGGAGCCTTGGATCTTCAAAGGAATCATTAGAGGTCTACCTGAAAGTATTGCCACTTTACACTATGTGCGATATGGCGAAAGAGTTAGATCGTGTGTACTGGTGAGGCACGGAGTTAAAGCGGTTATGCTGCCGCAACTATGTGTCCCTGACTTTGTCGCTGTGCAAGTAGGAGCAGACGCAGACAGTTTTGTCATGGCATCTGCATACCTGCCGTATGACTCACTAAAGCCTCCCCCAACAAAAGAAGTAGAGCCTCTGGTGAATGTCTGCAAGGATAAAAGAGAAAATCTAACGATTGGTTGCGATGCTAATGCACACTGTACAGTGTGGGGTAGCACCACTTCCCGGGAAGCCTTAAGTCAGAACAGCCCTGGACTCTGAAGAAATAAGGAACAAAAAGGATGGATAGGACTGAAGCGGAATGGATAGTAACTCCAAAAGCGGTCAGTAGGGCGATAAAAATGTTATCCTCTTACAAGACCGCATGACCGGATGGTATTTTTCCAGCTTTAATGCAATGAGGTGGAGACCTCATTGTACCAAGGCTTGGGTGTATATATGTTACATACCGGTAACATGGAGAGAAACAAATGTGGTATTTCTTCCAAAACCGGGAAAACCGATATAGCAATAATGGCAATAAGGACAAGACCGGGATGCCAACTGGCACTGGCTCGGTACTATCTATGGGCATAGGAAAATCCTGGATATCGTGAAAAACAAGATTAGGGAGTTTAATATGCCTATGGATGAAATAAATAGAATGCGTCTTACCGAAAGGCATCACAAAACTCTTATCGGAGATGGAACACTTCCGGAAAAGAAGATTGGTAATATAATCATCTTTACGGATGGGTCCATGATGGATGGTTCTTCTCAGAAGAACTGGAAATAGCCTGTCATATTAGTCTGGGGAAATATACCTCAGTCTATCAAGCCGAGATGATTGCTCTGTTGCATGCGTTGGATCACCTGAAAGAGAGTCAGGTTGAGGGTAGGAACGTTACCATAGCACTGGACAATCAATCAGTGATTAGACGCATGGAGCAAACAGATATCAATACATCACTGGCATTGGAATGTGTTCATAAACTCAATGAGTGCTCATCTCGATATGAGTGGACGTTGCTCTGGGTGAGAGGACACGTAGAGACTGAGGGCAACGAAAAGGGGGACTCTCTAGCAAAGCAAGGATCAACCTCGGAGCTCTCTGGTCCGGAACAATTTGCTGCAATTG
This sequence comes from Xylota sylvarum, assembly GCA_905220385.1. Taxonomy (NCBI): domain Eukaryota; kingdom Metazoa; phylum Arthropoda; class Insecta; order Diptera; family Syrphidae; genus Xylota; species Xylota sylvarum. Next base: position 60,423,785 of record LR999958.1, on the reverse strand, counting down.
GCAGAGGAATGGTAGAACTCCTAATTAGCAACTGGACCGCGACGGAACACCAGAGAAAGGGTCAACCGAAAATAGCTATAAAAATGCCGATTGGCACCACTCATAGAGAAGTTCTAAGCTTATGGCAAAGAACACTGAAATAAGTGGTAGCGTTATCTACAGATCATGTATCATCTAAAGAAGATGGGTCTTCGATGTCTCTAGGTGATGACACCTGCGAACTATGCCTGGAGGAAGTCGGAAAGGCAGCGCATATATGTATTGTGCCAATGTCAGGCGCTAGCTATGAGAAGAAGATAGGTCCTGGGGATCCACTGGGTGGATACCCAGACCATGAACCAAATTTCTGTTAAACAGATACTAGCGTTGACATGAGGAATCAAAGCAAGGGAGGTACTGTGTAAAAATCCAGAGAGACTCTCCGACTAAGATGGATCGTTTAAGAGAGACGAAAAGCGACCCAATACAGTGCTCTGGTTCGAAAGCTCTCTAAAATATATATATAGTACCCTCTCTCATAGCGGAACTGCCGCCAAACATTTTATCCCAAGATGAGTTTTGTTGTCTCCGTTACATACACTGATGCGATTCTGTGTGCTCCAGAACTATTCTTGCATCTATGTATGAGTATGTTATTGCCAATATACCTTAATTCCGGCTTGTAAAATGCATCGAACTATCCTGATGACTTCAATGCATTTATGCTCCAACTACTTTAGGAGTTCGTGTACCTACAGTGGTTTTCGAAATTGGCATCTGTATGGGCGGATTGTAAGGTCTAATGATCATTGATATTTTTCTTTCGATAGTTTGAAAGTAATCTTTGCTGCGCGTGTTTTGTTAAAAATTGCTGGCAACATCTGATTTGTATAGCACAGGCCATTTGTTGGTTGGCTTTTTAAAAAGGCTTAAAAAAACACTGTTCAATATTTTTCAACGATTATTGCTTTATGGAAAAGACAAAACCTTCCGATTAATTATAGAATATTATATCATTCAAATTGGCGGTAGGCCATCCTGTCAACCCAATTTTTTAATACGAATTTCCCACGTGTTGATAATTTTTAAAACGACTGTTATAGTGTCCGCAGACTTCTTGTTACGTGTTATATAAATTTTGAATAGTTGTTAAATTTCACTTGATTCTATATTCAACGTCATACATCATGGTTATAGTATCCTGTTTCAGGCTTATTTGTATCCACCAGTCCTAGGTAATACATAAATTGTTAAGACCAACTGTTGCGTTATTGTTGGGTCCTATATGTATATAGCTATCCCGCGGCAAATCCGTTGCTGCCTGTTTAGATTTCCCGATGGATTTTCAATGCTAATTTTCATCCGGTTTTCTTTCTTTTTCCCACTAATTAGAAGATATTAACTTTCAGTAATTTTTTGGGTCAAGGTCGTTATTCTGTGGTTAGCGGAGATCGCTAGCTACATCTCCAGATAAAAAAAACATCATAAGCGCGGCTGCTTTTATTTTCTATGTGCAGACACATTAGTGATGAGTAATCCCCCTCTTCGTGACATGCTAATAAATTATGTGGCCTGAAGTTTTTTTTTTTTTGATAGAAAACCAGTTTGTCAATCATTTGCATTTATATCGCAAGAAAGTGAACTTAATTTTGGATTTACCTACACCAAACAACCGACAGTGAAAGTCACGATCAAATGTACGCTTCGACCAGCAGCGCGTTGATAATTTTCGATTTGGCTTTTGGTCCTAATTAGCATAATTCGGAGATTTTTTTTTCTTTTAGCTGTCTGGGGTTTTACCGCTTCCGAGTCTGGCGGTATTAAGGATGGTGCGAAAATCATTAAGCATGTTTAATAACATAAGCTAATGATTTGTATACATAGGTTACCTAATTTGGCGGCAAACTCATGGGGCTTAGCATTCGAAAATCCTCTTTAATTGAAATACAAATTATGATTTTATTAGAGGCTTATGCGTAATATCCTGGTTAGACGAGGTGTTAAATGAATTATTTTGGCATTGACACAGCTTTTGAATATGAAAGTATTTAAAAAAAAATTTATATTGGTGTCCAGAAACAGTAAAATGTAGGCATCATGGGTTTTCTTTTCGGGAACCCTTAAGCAAATTCTTTCTCTTCTTCTTTGTCCATCTGGGAAGCATATGAGAGCTGGAGCATTGGTGTCCAATCACTCTTAGACTGCTAACCTAAGTCTATTTGAAGAGGGGATGTCAAGTAGCCTATTCTTACCATTTGTCTGCGAAAGATGTCCTCCTAAGAAAAAAATACAAATATTTGGCGCTACAGGTCCTAGCTTCTCACAACCATTCAGTGTTGTATTTTTTACACAAATGGAAGGGACCTACTGATTAGCACCGTGTCCAAATGCCGATTTAATATTTGAGACAGTTCATGACAGTTTTACCCTTGGATGTTTGTCAGACGCTCGCGAGATGGGACCGTGAAAGAAATTTTAGATGATGTCTGGGGATTGAAACTCGAACCCCTCGCTCTGTAGTACAAAGCACTAACCACTTCAGCCACGGCACCTGCATGTACATAGATGGGTGAAAATCGTTGAAAGACATTGCATACGAGCTTTGCGGTAGTGTGGGATTTTAATCTACTAAAAGCACTCGGAGGAGGTATGATTTATGTTATCCTTCCTATTATCGAACCTAGTCGTCAAACTAGTCGTTTGTACGTACATGCATAGCTATGTTTTATCAATCATTTCGTGTGATAATATTGTGCTATGATGGATGGTAGGAAGTTAGGTAGGTATTGTAGGGTTAGGAGTATTGCATAAGACACCATAGTGTCTTCAATGCATTTGATCTCCCTGCAAAATTGTTCATATCTCAAAAATTTAATTCGCAGATCCAACTTCCTCTAAGTTGTCAATGAAGTACTTTCCTAGGTGTTTAAGTCTACTTCGAGCTATGCCTTAGCATTTATAGAGTGATGTCGTCCAAAATGTGAAGGTCACTGCAGTATCTGCATATATACTATACATATGTACATATTTGATAATTCTAATCTCATGACATACCTCCATACCTGAGAAGGTAATGACCAGAGTTTCAATACTTATGAAGATTTTTTCCGATCTAACATAGGCCACAAAGCCTAAGACAGGGTATATCCTCCTAGGTTAGATCTTTTCAGGTCAGCCATATTGATGATCATATCGAGAATAATCGTCTTCAGATTCTATGATATTGGATTCTAAGGTCTTAAGTGCAGCCTAAATATCATATAGACAGCGATATTCTTGTCAAATATTGATCCCATCTCTAGTATTTCCACAGCTTTGAGCACAACTAGAACTTCTGCTTGGAACACACTGTCTCAGAGGCACTTGCAGGTTTATGTCTCTGGAGTAGGTATACACCTGAGCCTGTACCCTCACTGGTTTTGGAATTATCTGAGTAAATTGCAATCTCACTTTGTTGAGAGACGACTTTCCTATGTCAATTCTCCCTTTCCGCGTATATTACTTCGTATGGTGTATCGAAGTCGATGGTACCGAGGATGTCAACCGATTCATCAGGGATGACGGGAAGTAATTCCCTAAGAATGGAGCTATGTCCCTCATTTTTGGACTTACAAAACCCTACGTTAGTGAACCGAAGCGAACTATTACTATTAAAAGATACAGAAACACCTCGAGTACATAAGTAAGCGTAGTGCGCAGAGCACCGGTAATGGCAATGCAATCTGTTCTTTGTACTTTGCCCAATGTATTCCGTGAATGCTTCTTTATCTCAGCCTTCAACCATACAAGAGCCCCATATGTGAAGATAGGTCTGACTATCATAATATACACTCAATGCATCATTGCTGGTGCCAAGCTCCTTTCACTTCACTTTGCAAATGAAGAGAGCGTTATTACGTATGTTAAGTTTCCACTTTAATTTCCTGTCCACTACAATCCCAAGATATCTTGAGGGATCCGAAACGAGCAACTCCATCCCATTCAGCTTCGGCATTTTGACGGGTGGTATTTTTGTATTTTCTGCTGAACAGCACCAGATCTGTTTTATTGACTGAAGTCCGCAATCTCTAGCCTATTTCCCAAGACTGTTAAGAGCTAATTCCAAAATTTCACTTAATGTGTCTAAAAATTTTCCCTGAACTAAAATAACTACATACGTCATCCGCATATGCATACGCCTGCTCCTGTGTTAGTGAGTTCCTCAAGTATGCTATCAATGACTAGAACCCAGAGAAGGGAGGATCTAACTCCTTCCTGAGTGGTTGCTCTAGTAATTCCTAATCCTTGTAATGAAGGCTAGTTTCAATCTTCCCTACAACCTTATCTAATGCAGTTTCTACTGGTTTACCCTAGAGATATGCATATTGAGCTTTGCATAAACTGCCAATGCGACACTTGCCTCAGATGTGTATATCAAGAAGCTTCTCTAGTATCTTGAGAAGGACTAACGACAGACTAATGGGTCTGTAGTCCCATACCTGCTTTAGGTATGAAGATGATTTTTACTTCCCTCCACACTGATGACATCTAGCCCTCAAATATTGTTTGAAGATTTCCCTAAGCCTGTACCTGACTTTTGTTGGGGCGTTCTGAAGCATAGCTGGCAGAATGTTGTCAGGGTCTCGAGCTGTGAAAGATGCGAATGATATAATAGCCCAACACAAGTTCTCCCATATGATGAGATTCACTAGCTCTTCCTCTACCGACAAACTAGTATTATATTAGTACCCATTTGATACCACTGATGTACTACTCCCTGGAAAGTGAGTTTTGACTAACATTTCCAATACTTCCTCGCTGCTTTCCGCAGCATCTGATGAATCATCAGATTTCTTGATGTGTCTAGGCACTGCCGAATTCTTGGCTAGCATCTGCCTTATCTATATCTTGGGGATTGCTGTTGCTGATTGCAAGATGTTGACTTACTATTTCATTGTATCTGACCCAGACCACTCTCCTAGGGTTCCTGTAGGTAGGTATTACTGGCCCTTGGTTGGAAGCGTATCCACTTATGATTCGATAGGGATGCCTCTATCTAATACCCTCAATTTCTAAATGGAGTAATTTTTCTCCTGTAATAAGTCAAATCCAGTTGAAAGGAAACGAGATTTGAAGATCGGGCTCCTCTGACAAAGGTAGATGGACACACAAAACCATTACCGAAATCGATAGTGGATAAATCATGGTAAACCCATAACAACTTTAATAAGCCATTAACGCTTAAGGACATTTTTATGTACAATGCTACGCGTCTGTGTGTAGGAGGTGAAGTGCCTCAGCTCTCTACCCCAACTGCCGTGCCTCTATCTCAACTGTAATGCAGCACATTCTTCTCGGACTATCAGGAAGTCTGCTATTCTAGTTGAACGCGGTTCCATTGGATTAACTATGGAATTGTGACCTTTTCTGAAAGTATGACTAGTCTAATGTCACTTCAGGTATTGACCCGTTCTCTGAAAAGGTATTCGTAAAAGACACAGTTGGGCTACAAAATCCCTATCATGTAGTCCTGGTAAAGATCGTTTGGAGCTTTCTCGTAATAGCACCATCGCGATATCTCGATATAACACCACAGATTTAATGATGAAGCAGAACAGTCTTTGCTGGGTGATTAAGTTAATTCCATCTAATTCCATTGCTTGGTCCTATTCAAGTTCCGCCATCGGTTGAGATTATTGACTGATTCCTAAGATACTGGAAAGGCTGATCATTTTAGTATCTTCTCCCATTTCTCGTCGACAAAGTAGAATTGTGCACAATCACTAAGAGGTACAATATTGGTCCAGCCCTGTTTTACCACACTTTGGACCTCGAATCCCTCACTTAACATTCCGTTTCATAGAAGCCAACAGTTCCATCTATCGTATGTATGTAGCTTTAATAATAGACATTCATTCATAAGGTATACCTCTTTTACGCGCGTCAAGGCAAATAACTTCACTGTTGACACTATCAAATGCCTTTCTAATGGGGACAGTGTCTAAGTCAATAAGTATGATATACTGCTTCCACCTCAAAACCCAGTTAGTGAATAGCAATTTTAGGATTTCCTTCAACAATGTTGTGGTAAATTATAATCGTTACCAGAATGGGAGTAACATTGGACAGGTCGTTAGCCTACGATCACTAAGGTTGCAGCAAAACTCCGCATGCATGCCAAAATTTTTCAGAAATTTACCAGCTCTTTGTGGGGGGGTAATTGCTACGTACATAGCTGCGTTCTTCATCTCTGGCCCTGGTCTACTCTGCTGCGGAATACTGTGCCCCAATAGGCCTAACTAGCGCACGCACTGCCAAAATTGATGTTCGACTTAATTCCATCATGCGGCTGATATCGGGTACAATAAGTGCAAACTTAGTCTACAGGTACTGGCTTCCAGTTCTTTGCAATATTGCCCCTCTTTACCTGTGTCGCTTAGGTTCACTTCTTAGAATATATGTAAGTTTACTTTGACAAATAAGGACTATATGATACACGAGAGCATTGGACCATTGCAAAATAGAGATACTACCGGCCAGGAAGGCTTTTTAGATGCAATCATCTTCCACATCCACTACGAAAGGACCAGGTTATGCACGTCCTTAAGCAAAAGGATTAGGTTTCATCGCTACAGCAACATCTTAGGTACATCCCGAATCCATTTTCGAAACAACCCGCGTCCGACTTACCGAAGTATCTTAAGACTAAACTCAACCGGCTACGTATCCCACATACTGTCCAAGATTGCAGTATTCAAGCATACCATGGTTAAGTGATATGATCGTCTAAAATGTTGTCCAATATTGGTGCTAGTTATACTTATTCTTTTATTAATTTTATATATTTTGTGCGACATACTATATACCTCTACTTATTTATTATTACTTTTCGTTTACAATATTTATGTTAAATAAATGTACCCAAACAAAACATATTTCACCCTATAATACACTGCGCCTAACAATATGCAATGGAATACATAAATAAATACGTAAAGTTTGAGAGCGCGTGGTGTACATTTGCAACTTCCGGACACTCATCAAGTGGGTTAAGAAAAGAAACCAGTTACTGCAGTATCTGTAGATTGACATAAAAATTTACTGACCAATTACTACGTTAAAGTTGAACTACAAACGCAATATGTTAGCGGAAGTGTCCACATGTGTATTTATGTGTCTAGAAGTTCTTTATTTGCCATATGTGCGCTTCAATTTTCTGTCGACGTACTCTTCCAGATAAACGAATAATTGACTCTGAATAAACGTTTTGTGAGAAAATTCGAGTAAATATATGCAGTTCATAGTATTGCAGTGCCAGCAAAATAAAGATTAGTCGCCCGCTTATGAAATATCTTGAATCACGAAAATCCTCAATGACCGATAGCTAGTAGGGGTTTGGTCTCAAAGGATCCACTGGCGATTTAATGGTATATCTCACCAAAAAAAAGGAACCACTCTCTGCATCATTCTGGTGAATGTAAGATTGTTGCGCTGGATATTTTAAAGTGATTTGAAACAATTTGGCATCAACGTCTTTTGTTGAAAATGCGTGCAATTGGTATCGTTGAATCTCTTCTTCAGTGGAATAGAAACTACGTTTCGGAACTTTCAATTGAAGTAGCTGGTGTCGCCCAAGTATCCTCTGTTTTGTTTCTGACTCTCTTTCTCATCTTCATAAATGATCTCATGTCTGCTACTTCTAATCCAATTCATTCCTGTACTGAAGATAGCACCCTCAGATTCTTATATTCGTTCTTTGACTCACGTCCCTGCTCTTCCATCGTGGAACTCGAATTTTACGAATTTAACAATACAATTAAATGGGGTATAAAGAACAGAGTGGAATTTAATGCTTCAAATGCTGTTTTCTGTCGCTTAAGCGTATCCCATACCCTGCCACTATCAATGAATGGCACTTGCATCGACGAAACCGGAAAAGTTTCCATTCTCGGTATGTGTGTTAATGACAATCTTCGTTGGAATCTTCGAACACATATTCGAATTCGTCAAGAATGGTGCGAAATGTATAAGCTTCCTCAAACGATACAAGAAGTACTTTACCCCTCTGATATGGTTGCAATATAAAGGCATACATCCACCCCGAGCTCGAGTATATGTATAATATAATGCTCATGTCTGGTCCGGTGCTCCCAAAACCTCCTTGCATCTGCTAGATAGAACTCAAAATCGTGCACTAAAACTGATGGGAGACAGAAGAATAACAAAGTCAATAGACTTGCTCAAACACAGTAGAAATGTTTCCTGTCTCTCATTGATTTATCGCTTCTTCCACCAAAAGTATTCCACAAAATTGCCAGTTGCATTCCGCCCCATCAATTTTGCAGCAATACCCGTCACGTCATGCTCATCGCAACCCACCGTATGTATGGCGTCAGCACAAACTCAAACTTCTCGAACTCGCTCTACCCACAGATACCTAAAATAATTGGACGAAACAATAAAAGGAACTGTCGACAGTACGCTACCTCGGTATCGACATACTGACAACGCATATATTCGTTAGGACAGTATATTCCAGGTTAGGACACTGACACAGTCGTTGATCATAATCCTCCAAAAACTGATCAAAGAAAACTACAGATTGACGGTTAATGCGTTGTGAAACGGGAAGATTTAAACGGTAAGAGCCAACAAACCCAGTACGTTCCCGCAGATCAATAAGATTTTTTGGAAGAATAGCTTCAACCACCTTCTGTATCTTAAGATACCCCCAATGACGAACTTTGAAAAAAAAACTTATAACAGCGTAAAGATCCAGTAAACGCTGCCAAGAATGACAAGAGAAGGTAGAGGCTATAGGAGCGACTTTCCTGGTAGTGCATAAAGTGAATGATAGTATTCACCAGAACCATGACCTGGATAATCGCATGCTTGTGCGCAGCTCCTACCTTCGAAATGATATACAAGACTTGCGATCGGAAAACACTAGTTTCACCGAATTCAATGAAGAGAACATGGCAAATAATGCCATGTTCATCCTCCATTCCTATCGCAGATAGAACTCCAAACGATATTCATCTGAAGTAAGAAATCCGTGGGTATCGACAGAATTTCGAACATTATCCTTTAACATCTCTCTCTAGAAGCGGTGGACATATAAGTATACCACAATGTTTAGCAATGAATAATGCACATGCACAAAGAGTGATCCATAGAATCCTGAATAAGTGGGTTGAGGACAGGAATATAATTCCGGAAAATCAATTCGGTTTCAAGGCGAGGCATGATACCTTACATGCCGCGTTTAAACTGGTCTCGAATGTCCAATGAAATAAAAGCAAGAACCAATGCACGGATGCCTGCCTAATTGAGTTGGAGAAGGCCTTCGATATCGTATGGTTAGAGGGACTCTTTTACAAGTTCAGTAGGCTAGGTATAAGTAAACCACTGCTGTACATGGTTTATAATATGCTCACCAGTAGACAGTTCGTTGTGAAAAATGACAATGTGCCTTCTGCTGGTATGCTTCAAATTAGAAACGGTCTGCATCAGGGTGGAGTTTGCCTTTCCTTTCAACATTTACACTATCGATCTCAAAGGTTTTCTTCACCATGAGGACTTGATTACATATAGGTCAGGTCCAAAGATCGAGGTCTTTCCAATACTCTTACAACGTGACTTAGAACACCAAAGTCTGGGAACAAAAATTTTTATTCCAATGAGTAAAAGATGCTCGTCACATCTAACGACGCCAGTTCGCTGTGGTCATTGAGGAAAAGTGTCTTCTTTGGTTCTTTGGGTGTCAAATCACACAAACGAGGTGGTCCATATCAAGATATAACACAGTCACCGAACTTCGACTTCAATAATTCGATTCTTTTTGCTTTTTAAGTGTTGTGTTTACTTTAAACTAACTTACAGCTAAGGACAACAACATAAGACAACACTTAGACATGGACTTACAACTATATAGGCTGGCCAGGCTAAATATAAAAAAATAAATAAAATAGCCAGCATACCCTACAAAGTACATATCATTGGGGTAGTAATCCCCAAAGATCAGGTTATTAGTCGAGTTCATTGCTCTTGCAATATGACCTCGAACCAACTTCACCAGGAGATTGTCCACTTTGATCACATTCGCAGTTACATGAAGAAAGCTATTATGAATATTTTTGATAAAAATTGGAAGCGAATGACTTGGAGCATATGTGGTTTCAAAAGACGGCGCAACATGCACACAACTGACCAAGCAATCGAGTTATTGACGTCGAAGTTCGGTGACCGTGCTATATCTTGAAATGGACCACCTTGTTCGATTGATTTGACACCAAAAGAACCAAAGAAGACTGCTCCTATATGGGACTCTTTTCTTCAATGACCTCAGCGAACTGTCGTTCTTAGATGCCACTAGCATCCTTCACTTCCTAAGAACCTCCGGTTGGTTTGATTAGATCTTAGCTAGCCAAAGTGGAAAAATCCATCGTATCACAAAGGACCTCTTTGGCCAACCTTAACCTTGACCTTGTACGGAGAATTGGCTGAACAGTCGAAGATAAGAAGAACCCCGATTTCTCCCTTTCAATTCTTCTTCTTTTAGAGAAATCGATATTCGTTCCGTATCTTTGGCTCGCAAATCTCTGGAAGAGACCTTGTTTTACTTTCCATGTTTGCCGGCTTTCCTCATAAAAAGCACATCAGTTGCAACGTTTCTGATGGCAACTTGACAAAGTTGTCACTGATCCTTCTGACTTGTTGTTGGTACCATATTAGTCGTTAAGATACTTCATTGATGATATTTAGGAGGAGATGGTACATAGAACCTCCTAACTAGTGACGCGGTCCTTATGCATGCTCCAGCGCATATCAGGTTGATCCCGCAGGGGAATTTCTTCGAACTTTTACTAGACACCTGATACCCATGTGTGAATTTGAACCCTAAATCAACCACTTCTGCATCCAGCCCCGTATTTTCTACTTCTCTTCTTTGACTGCATGTCCTGGAATGTAAGTGCACCAAAGTTTGTCTATGTGTATGTATCTTTATTATGGGTTGTTAACTGCCAAACTTTGCAGACTCTTCATTTCTCGCTGCTCATTCTTCCAGGCGTAGGCGCAACATTATGCTTTTGATAACTTTATTTGCAATCTCCCAGGATTCATTCGTCGTTGGCATTAAATTTGTCAGTCCTCTAGATGACACCTGTCTACCTCTTTCGTTGTATGTCTCTAACATTCCATCAGAACATGTTCCGCATTCAAGATTTTGCCTTCACATCCAATAATGGCGTGAATCTGGACAGTGCCTCTACTATCTGAGAGACTTTAATGTCAAGTCTGCGGTCCAGAAGCATTCTTAGGTATCTAATGTATGATGATGATAATGGTATGCTTTCGGACCTGTATAATGAGGTGTTCTACCCTTTTCCTACACTTGTAGTTTGCCAATTCCGGGAGCGATATCTGTAGCCATAGCCTGGCATCTCTATAGTCATAGCCTGGCATCTCTGATCATAGACTGCATTTTCAGAAACGGCCTTGATGCTTTAAGGACACAATTATACATTATTTTCTATAGAACTGGGCCAAGCACTGACCCTTGAGGAACACCTCCCTTGATTTTATATTTTTGTTTGGTCTTTCTTCTGTATCGTAGTGAAGGGTACTATTTTTTATGTCAAAAAGAGATGCCTTATCTAGGACATGTGTGCTGAGGCTCACCCAGTTGCATATGTAGGTCCGACTGTTCAGTTTCGTTTTGAAATGATGATGCAGGTTTACCTGCCTATAAAATATTTGGGATGAACGAAAGTACTGAACTCTGAATGAGGCGATTTAAAGATCTAAAATCACAAAGGACGTGAAGTTATTTAACATCTTCAAGTCTGGGTAAGGCCAGTATATCCATGTATTTCTGAAAGATCTCTAGGAGTATCTACCGACATTGGTACAAAGATTAATCGTCTGTGTCCCATGGCGTCTTTCTCTCACTCCCTGCTTCATCGACAACATAAATATCAATTAACAAAATTTCATCAAGCAAGTTCATAGCTTATTCTCTTCGCCTAATTATCGATTCGAATATTTACACGAAAAATTGGTGACCGCTCTTTATCTCCGCATAAACTGTGCTTCTTCAACCTATTGATCGGCGCCCCCTCTCTTGACGGCGTCGTGTAAGCATATTCCACCTAATCAATATGCGCATATTTAATAAGCGCTATAAACAATTCGAATTCGATTCCAAATATGCAAATGGATACAACATAACTTTTCTAAGCCATTCGGTGTTAAGTGTAAAACGAATCTGTTTTGCTGGTCTTAGCCGCTGTCTTACGGAGGCAATTTTGCAAGCTTTTATGATTACGCTAGGCGTTGTATAACGGTATAGGATGCATTTTGATTGGCATATTCGTTTTCAGTTTCGGAGTATACACGTAACATTCGATTAAGTCAATATAAAAACACTCTGATGCTGAGGGGTGTGTATCAGTTGTAGTCTTGAACTTGCGGAGACAGCTGCATTCAGAAGATTTAAGAAAATGAATACCCACGCTACTTTACCGGGACTAGTGGTAAGAATTTAAACAGCACTTGGATACTTGGACCAGTTTATACAAACAATTAACTTTCTTTCAGTTCTGCCTTATGATCTGCTTGAGTGCATGTCGGCCGCAGTATAACTACCAAGCTGGATCTGGATCACATAGTGTGGTGAGCTCTCGTCCTTCATCGTATAACCCGGGATTACTTCAAAACTCCAATGGAAGGCTACAATCTAACACCATCAACATTGTTGCATCACAGCCTTTGTCACAGACGTATCTACCACCATCGCAACAATATCTCCCACCATCAACCTCAGGGCAACAAAGCTTCAGCGATGTATCACAACTGCCATTGCAGTCGCAAAACTCGTTCAATGCAGTTGCGCCGGCTTTAAGCCTCGCAGGTCACGCTAGTAAGCTGAATCAACAAGTCACTGTGCCAAACCAGAGGACTATCATCACCAAAGATATTTACGTTCACTCTGCTCCCCAGGACAACGACGAAGAATATGACTTCAGACGTCAGCTGGAGTCGATTCCAATCCGTAAGAACTATCGCATCATCTTCATCAAAGCACCAACACAGAATATTCGAGTTGCTGCTGAAGCTTTGAAACAGGCTCAGGCTATTAACGAAGAACGTACCGTCATCTATGTGCTTTCGAAGAAGGCTGACGTTGCCGATCTACAGAAGCAATTCACTCATGTTCAAGGCTCTCAGACAGTCAACCGTAAGCCTGAAGTATACTTCATCAAGTACAAGACCAATGAAGAAGCTCAGAGAGCCCAGCAAGAGATTCAGGCTCAGTATGATGCACTAGGAGGATCTACAAATATTTCGGATGAGGGATTCGCGCCATTGACATCAGTGATTGGTTCATTGGGGGGAGATCATCTGTCAACGAGCGGTAGCGGACAATCGGGATCAATCAGCACTCCAAGCAGAACATACTTGCCGCCATCGAAAGTCTAAGTCTGACCAGCATGTGCCTTTACTCTAAGTCATAGTCATAGATTATTTAAGAATTCATTAAATGCATTATAATTTTAAAATTGAGTTTAACTCTAAATAGTGGGTATGGATGGTCCAAAACGTGCCTCTTAAAGGTTTAAGCTCAGACCTCTACCGAACGTCTGACAAACATCCAAGAGTGTAACTGCCATGAAAGATTCTCAAACAAAAATTTCCCTTCGGAGACGGCGTTAAACCGTAGAACCGTTCTATTCGTGTGAAGAATATATCACGCGCAACAGGAGTTGCTGTTAAAACTAGGCCGTGGGTCCCATACCTACCAGAAGTTGTTGCTCCAAACATAGTCAAGGGTCCTCGTAAAAGATGACAACACTAAGGCCTTGCTTAGCAAGATCTCCCTGAATTCGGTCACCAAGTTGATTCGAATAAATAAATCGTTTTTATTTTCTAGATCATACTGAAAACACGGCGGATGAGATCAGCTGCGGTCATGTGCAGCATTAGTCATAGTTGATGCGGTGAAAATTGAGTTGATTGATGTTTAAAGAGGATATCGGCAAGTATGATAACTAACTTAAAACTTATCTAATAGGAGGGTAGGTTATATCTGTGAACCCAAGGAAGACTGCGTAAAAAAAATAATGAGGTTGCGTAGAACCGGTACAATTAGAAAGGAACAGATTTCGTGATTGGCCTAACAAATGTGAACAGAGACTTACTTACTTAAGTGGCGCTACAGTTCGGGGTGAACTTGGGGCTCAACCAACAAGTCCCGGTCCTTAGCTAACTGCCTTCAGTTGCGCACTCCAAGCTTGTTCAGGTCCCCTTCAACTTGTGCGCGCCACCTAAGGCGAGGTCTTCCTCTGCTGCGTTGTCCCTCCGGGTGTGATTCGAAGACTCTTCGGGCCGGAGCACTGGTGTCCATTCGCTCTACATATCCTAGCCATCTCAAACGACTAATGCGCAATCTTTAGACTAGGTCGATGTCGCTGTACAACTCGTATAGTTCGTCGTTCAATCTCCTCCTTCAAAGCCCGTCAACGCAAATGAGACCGAAAATTTTACAAAGAATCCTTCTCTCGAAGTAACTGAGTCCAAGCTTCAGCACCATAAAGCAGGACTGGGATGATCAAGGTCAAGGTCAAGGATAGGGCCTTACTATTGCCTCCTCAGCCCAAAGAAACAGCGATTGGCAAGAGTTATTCTTCGTTTTATTTCTGCCAAGGTGTTGTTGTCAGAATTGATAGCAGAGCCGAGGTAGACAAAGTTCCTTATTACCTCAAAGTTATAGCTGTCGATTGTGATGTGCTGTCCTATTCGTCGATGTTGCGTGTCCCTTCTGGTTGACAGCATATACTTGGTTTTGCCCTCGTTTACCGCTAAACCCATTTTGGCAGCCTCCGTTGCAATACTAGCGAACGCACCGGTGACAGCCCGCTGTGTTCTACCAATAATGTCAATATCGTCGGCGTAAGCTAGTAATTGCACAGACTTTTGAAAGATTGTGCCTTCGGTGTTGCCTTGTGAATTTTGCACAATTCTTTCAAGTATGCTGTTAAAGAAGTCGCATGACAGCGCGTCGCCTTGTCTAAATCCTTTTTTGACATCAAAGGTCTCGGTGAGATCGTTACCGACCTTGATGGAGCAGTGAAAATTCTCCATCGTCATTCTGCACAATCTGACGAGTTTGGCAGGGCTGCCAAAACTAGACATGGCTCTGTATAACTCGTCTCTATTAATGCTGTCATATGCGGCTTTGAAATCGATAAAAAGATGGTGGGTATCGATTTGGACTTCTTGGGTTTTTTCCAGGATCTGCCGAAGTGTGAAGATTTCAATCAGGATGTTGACGAAGGGTTTCAGACGTTCACACATTATGTCAAATAGGATCTTGTACGCGATGTTGAGGAGACTGATACCTCTGCAATTGGCGCAATTGATGGGATCTCCTTTCTTGTGGATCGGGCAAACGGTGCTGAGATTTTATTCATCAGGCATACATTCATCTGACCAAATTTTAGAAATGAGTTGGTGTATGCTCTCTACTAGGTCATTTCCAGCTGCTTTGAACAGCTCGGCAGGTAAGCCGTCATTTGGCCTAACAGCGGGATGTTGGTCTTCGTCGCCGTTATAATGTCTCCAGAAGAAGTTTTTCCATATTCTCAGCACCAACTTGGACTCTACTGCGAGGTCGCCTTCTTCATCTCTATAGGCTTCCGTATGAATCTTGTTGGCCTGACTTCTTCCTTCTAACTGTTGGTAAAACTTCTGTACATTGTTCCTGAAGTAAAATCTCTCAATATCTTCGATCGCGCGCTTCTCTTGCTCTTTTTTCTTCTTTTGAAGAAGCCGATGTTCTTCCCGTCTCTTCTGCTCATAGAGCTCACGAGCAGCCCTCGTCCTTTTTTGCAACGCCGCTTTGTATGCTTCTTGTTTAGCAGCATGTGCTTGCCGGCACTCTTGGTCAAAGCAGGGGTTTCTTGGTAGTGGTTGGGAGAAACCCAGAACATCAGTTGCGGCTCTTCTGATGGCTTGTTGGCAGCGTTGCGACTGGTTTTCGGCATTTCATGCCGGCGGCATAGGAGTCGTAGCGATATTTCGGGATACGCGTTTTGGCAAAGGTTCTGGCGATCTCTTGCGATTGCAGCTTTTCCACGTTATATTTTCTCACAATATGTTTTCTCTGTTGTGACGGTAACAAGGTAATAATCCGAGTCGATGTTGGCTGCTCGGAAGATTCGGACATTCAGAATACTAGAGGCATGCCTTACGTCGATCGCAATATTATCAATTTGGTTGACCGTTTGATGATCAGGAGTCCGCCATGTCCCCTTGTGGATATTGAGATGAGGAAACCGTGTGCTTGCTATAGTAACGTTTCGCCCCGCAGCGAAGACAATAAGCCTAAGTCCGTTTCCGGACGTGGTGTCGTGGAGGCTGTGCTTACCAATCGTCCTACCAAAGATGTCCTCCTTTCCTATCTTGGCGTTAAAAGCGTACAGAATTATTTTAACGTCATATTTGGAACATTGCTCGTAAGTATTGTCGAAGAGCTCGTGGAAACATTCCGGATTATCATAAGACGTTCGCTCACGTGTGGAAAGCTCAATACTTCTTACCTCAGTCTGCCGCGTATGACGAATCCACATCCGAATAAGCGCTGCTTCTGCTCCTTATAGCAATCAATGCAACTGTATGCATCACAGTTTTTCTTTTTTTTTTTTTGCCCAGCCCATCTCATTGCACTTCCTGGTGGTGATATCTGCATTTCAGCAGTCTAAGACCTGTTAAGGGTCCGAACATTTCACGTGCTGATTCGAAGGTGGTTGTCCTTGTTGCTTGCCTGAGACGCTATCGTGAGAACGCCTGTGCTCTCATATATTCGCATCACTACCCTTTGGCCTCTTAAATCGTAAAAACTATAGAGAACAGTCGTAACACTATAGGTGGTATGCGTACGATCTATGCCCCACATTAAAAGCTATCACTGAGCCTTAACCTCTACACATTTTCATTGGAAAGAAACCAGGTAATCTTGTGACTTATTTCCATAAGAGGAACATGTTTTGTACTATCTGCGAGTAAGTATTGTTTTTTAATGTCATTTAAGATAAAAATATTGTACCTTGTAAAATGGAAAACCCTTACAAGATTCAAGATGTCTGGTCTGTTGCACTGATCGATGATCTATAAATGTGTTTTGCAGTTTGCTGGTTTTATTAGATCTAACGCCAAGAATCTGCTGCTTTATTGCCTTATATTTTCTTACTAGACACTACAAGGGTGGGCTCCATGGCTCACTAATTAATGGGTCGAACTAATGAGCGGAAGACTTCAAGTTCAATTACCACACAACGCCACGCCGTCTCTTCCATTCAGTTGAAGAATATAAAATACACAGCATGAATGATTATAAGAAACTAGCCTCTGATGCATTAAATAACTGTATTTTGTTGTTAGCTGGTTTGTAATGAACTGCTAAGCTACAACAAGCTTAAAATGCGTTTAGAAACTGCCGATTTATTCTCCAAAAGGGTTTATCTCCGAGCGTGTTCTCTTTGCATGTCAGCTAATGGAGTTCAAAGCTAAGAACATACTCACATTAATAAAGAAGGTAATAGCAAATAAGAGACGAACTATGTCTAATTTTATCATCCAAACCAAACACTTTCGGCTATGCAGAAAATGTCGGTAAAAATACTGTCACCGAGACCAATGAGATTTTTTAAAAAGCTTGCATGCATTCCCAATCATTCCAATTCTGGATGAAAAAGATGTCACGAGCTGTACGATAATGGAGAACTGTTCGGACAGATTTGATCCACTGTTTTAGATGGACATCAACTCTTCGATTTGGATAGTTTTAAAAAGCGACCTTAAAGTGCGATTTTAAAATGACTTCGAATAACTTAGTATGGGAAATCGTATCCATCTTAGGAACGAGTTAGGTGGAAAAAATGGTTAATTTTAGCATGGTAAAGGAGTAAGCTTCGGGTGAAGATAAGCCAGGAATCTAAAGGAAAATAAATTCGCGATATATGTATTTATTGCACATTTGCATTACAAAATGTGCCATAAAGAAGAACAGTAAACCTCCTGATTAAACATGGCGCAGAACCATCTAAAGAGATTCCACGTATTGGGAAGATTAGTTAGAGTAAGTCAAAACCAGAACACTATGTTCAATAAATATTCTTGACACTCTGTAGTTCACAAGTAGTGAAAGTACGTAAAGAAGTAAATATTGTCAAATCATTGAAGTCCATAAACTTTGACGCACTTCTACCTCTCACCCAGTGACGACGTCAATGTGATAATAAACATTTTTCTATTGGATACCAATAAGAATCAAAAATCAGTACACTGTCAAGTTAAGATAACATTTTATTTTGATTATTTATTATTTACAAGTATTGTGAGAAAATATTTCTTAAAATATTTACTTGTAACCTAGTCATTCAATTCCATTCACTCCGCATTAGTAATGCTCACTTTTAGTAAAGAACTGGAGGCAAATATTCTCTCTGTGCACCATAGCCGACCAATCCAATAGGGCTTAAGTACGAAGCCGAGACTCCTCCACTTAAATCACCACCATTGCCGATTACACGGCCAATATGTGATGCAGAAGCAAAATTAAGAACTGGAGCGAAACCTTCATTTGAACTGTATGATGGTCCACTCAATGCATTGTATTGCTGTTGAATACTCCTTTGAGCATTGATGGCATCCTCTGCAGTTCTATACTTGATGAAGCGTACTTCGGGTTTCTGGCTGACAGATTGTCGGAGCTGTTGGACTTGATTAGCCAACTCGGAGATGTCAGGTTGCTTGCTGAGTACATAAATGGCAGTCTTGTCCTCATTTGCTTGTTTAACTAACTTCAAAGCGGCATTAGCAAGTCCATTATTCTCTGGAGTCTTAACAAAGACGACGCGTAGATTCGTCTTTAGAGATGATAGAGCTCTTTGAGATCCATCACCATTATAGAAATCTTCCTCCGGAGCAGAGTAGAGATAATATTCTTTATTGAGCTCGCTTTGAACTACTGGTTCATCCAATACAGAGTACCTTGCACTGCTCTGTGACTCGAAACCGAAGTTGCCAACGCCTGAAGCTTGATAGTCATACCCCAATGGGCCTGCAGACGCAACAGCAACTAAGCTGAAAATCTGTGAAGAGTAATAGATACATAATTAATAGGAGTAGATACAAAAAAGTTGTTGCCACTAGTCTTACCACAAAACTCTTCATAGCTATTCCGTTGGATGGACTTGTTCGTTTGAAAACGAAAGTAGATTTGATAAAATCTATTTGCATGGACAGAGTTTTATAACTAATAACGCTGCATTAATTTCGCTTGAACTGTAACCGCAACAATATGATGGGTCAATCGCTTGCATTTTTTTCAACCTTCAACCCTACTACAAACCAATCGATGATTTCTTTTTTTTGTCTCACCACTAATTTATGTAATTTTAATCGCCTTGTTGTGGGTGCTGTCGATCAATTAATTGCGTGACGTGATCACCAAATAGCTTAGGAATTTGTTTCCATTGAAATCCAAAGATACTTTATTAGATTCATTTCTTTTTAGCGATGACACCATCAGGACTGGTTGTTGCCTGACTATAAAGTTCCAAATGTATGTTAAGGGCATCAGAGGATGATGGACAAAAAAGTGATCGATAACATTTATAACTCGCTGGTCAATGATTAGTGCAAATTGATTGAATAAAATAAATATTGTGATTTTATTTTTTACCATCATCGTTTAGAGTCAATTTATTGTCGAGAGCTAATTGGGTTTTTTTGTTTTTTATTGAAAAGAAGTCCGTCTCCGAATTAGTAGAGCATAGTAAAATCTTTATACGAGATATATTTAAATTTTGATTGAGTAAGATGAGCCAGAAGTCAAGGGCCTTTTGATATTCTATTTATACAAATCGATGAGGATGACGGCAAAAACAAAATTTGCATTTAATGGTATATATTTAATATTATAATAATAGAAATTACAAATTTGAAAGTCGCTTTCACTAGCTCACTACTAAAACATACAGTTTTTATTTATGTGGTTTGAAATTGGAAATCTTATAAGCTACTGAAGAGCCATTTTAACAGTACGAGTATGCTGGATTTTTACTAACGGATAGCGCCTAAGACCACCTACATAACTACACCTTAACCTCCAGTAGATACATCCCTTCGTGGATCAAGAGGATTGACAAGAGCTTGTGATGCATCCATGCAACAGAAAACAGTAAACGCGCAACGGCCACCAGTATCCTATCCCATAGGGCAGGCCAACTGTACCAGGCAGCGCTCCAGAGAACATGGAACTTCAAACGAGAAGCTTCGTCGAACTGTACAGCCAAGCTGATCAAAATCTGTGGTGAAAAGCCTATCAAGTGGTGATGATTGAATGTTGGCCGAAAACCTTCGCTTACGCCCACAGCGTTTCTGGAAAACGTAATGTGGGCGTGATAGGTTGGTGAGTGCGATTGTGGAATCTAAAGCTTGATGACGTTCTCAAACTTGGAATCCCGTGATCTTCCAAAATAATTGGTTTTGCCGACGACATAGCAATCGTTGTAGTGACCAAACTCCTTGAGGAGCTGGAGCAAGACTGATTGACTGCAAAGAAGATATCGGAATGGTGCAGGACTGGCTAGGAAAGATGTACCTACAACCTACAGCAAAAAAGACCGAAGTAGTGCTCATCAATAGCAAGTGATAAGAATAACCGTGGGCGATCACTTCGTAGCTTTTAGATCAGAGCTGAAGAACCTTGGTATGACCCATCCTTCTCTCTCATCTCTTTCGCCTATCTCTTTCTCAGGGAGAATTTCCTCAGATTTTGAAAACCTCTTACATAACCCTGATTCACAAAAAGGGCTCAAGGAACGAAGTAACAAATTATCGTCCAATTGCTAAACTTTCCCATATACCCAAACTCTTCGAATGTATTTTATACGAAGTCTTAAGCTTTCAGTGCAAGTCTCTTATTTCCCCTAACCAACATGGCTTTCTGAAAGGTAGATCAACTACGACAAACCTCGTTGAATTCGTGTCATTTGCCCTCTCTGCCTTAGAGAATGACAAGGATGTAGACGTCATTGCAACTGATTTCAGTAAAGCTTTTGATAAGATATCTCATAACCTAATCCTTTTCAAATTTTCTACCCTCGGTTTCAAACCCATATTGTTAAAATAGATATTTTTCGGCCACCTCTGGTGTTCCACAATGCAGCCATCTTGGCCCCCTTTTCTTCATTCTAACCATAAACGATGTCGATAGGATTATATAACACTCCTCCCTTTCTCTATACTCTGATGACACCAAATTTTTTAAAACCATCTCTTCACCTCAGGACTACTGTCTCCTTCAACAGGACCTAGTCAGTTTTTCGCACTGGTGCTCCAAAAACTGCACGCTTTGAGGGTATGCGGTGCCTTTTGAACAACTTCCTACGACGCAGTATGTACTAAAAGACCATCTTACAAAAGAAAAGCAACAAAAATACCATGCCAGCAGGACAAGGGCAACAGCGACGAGTCGAAGTAATAGTGAAACACCACCAAAGACAAGTCTGGCAAAAAGTTATCAGTCTCCACAACATTTCATACAAGATCCTATCTGCCATATTGTGTGAACCTCTGAGACCCATCCCCAACAACGTTAATGGGGTATCAGTGTAGTTTCAGACAAGGAAAGTCAATAGTCGATCAAATCTTCGCGGCAAAAATGGGTTTAGTTCTGAATGAGGGCAAAACCCAGTATATGCTGTCAACGAGAGGAGACGCACAACATTGACGAATTGGACAGAACGTCACAATAGATAGAATAGACAATCATTGTTATGTCAGATATCCCATATTCACGACTGAAGTTGATTGAATTCTTACATATCTACGGATTTTTTCCATAACTATAGGGAAAATTAAGTTGGCCGCAGTAGCGCTTTATCTTGTCTAAATCCTTTCCTAATATCAAAGGTTATGTCACTACTGACCGATGTATGGAGCGTTCCAAAAATTTCAAGACTTCATGATTTTTACTTGTTTTTTAAGAAGCAACTTTGAGAAGTTTTATTAAACCCTTTCTCCACCTTGTCAGAACTTCTAGGTAAAGGTTGCATTATTTTATTTTGCTGTATACCTGAGTATTCAAGGATAATTCCTTGCCATAAGGTAGTATAATATCAATCTTCGAAACTATGAAAACATGTAGATGTTGACTTTAATTTTGGACCAAACATCTTAGAACGTAAAGCAGAAACCACGTAAGCAATTTACTACCTATAGTTAGGGTATCTTCTTTTCGATTCCTTTAAAGCAGTTTGCAACTTCATCATATTTTTATTTTTCTTTATGTATACATATATATGTACGTACTTGTAATCCAATTAATTGATGTCAAATGCATTTGCTAGTTTCCACAATTACAAATCGATTTAAAAGTCCCTTCGATAAGCATGAGTCATAACACTGAATACGAAAGAAGTACACCTTATGTGAACACCACGTCTATGCAGTCTTTATCCAGAAGTCACATCAACTGCAATGGCATCCTGGACATCATCATACAACTTCGATGACTTCTTCGTCACCTTGTACAGAACAAAGTTCCTGGAGCGCAAATCATCTGCCTCACAACTTGAACTGCGCCATGTCAACTTGATCTTCTTAGTAATTACTGGAAGTTTCATTCAACTGCTTGCCACTCTAATGACCATCGTAAGATTCTTCAAGGGTTCGCATATGGAATTGTCCGAAATCAGTGAAGCTGGCGGCATTATTTCAGTTTTCCTAATCGTTATTTGTCGGGGAATCACATTTCTCGTAAATCAAAAGCAATTGAACACCCTGTTGAAAGATTTGGAGGAACTCTTTCCAGTTATAAGAAAGGATCTTCTAAACCATCATCTGCATGACACTACTAAGGGGATTATTCTTAAGAACAAGGTGATGCATGCTTTGTACACATTCGGTTCGGTAGCGTTTGTAATACTACCCTTGTTCCTCTCCATCTTCATTTCGATAATCAGCGGACAAGAGTTCAAGTGTCGGTATCCTTTCATAAGCTGGTATCCATTTGACGAGCATATGTTGCTTCTATATCCCTTTGTGTATTGTTTTCAAGCGGCTGTGTGTTTTACTTGTATTCTATTCATGTTCAACGATGATCTGATCTTCTCGACTTCAGTTACTCAAATCAGCATGCACTATCGGCATCTGTGCGAGCTCCTGATCAAATTAGATGCCAGAAGTGAATCAATAAATAACCAGAAGTTGAAGGCGTTGATTCGGTATCAATATGCCATGGAAAGGTATGACACAAGTTATAAATTTGAAGCCCTCTTCTAACGTGTGATCAAAATTACAGCTTACGAAACAAAGTGGATGAGATATTCAGTTTGAGTACATTCATCGGTTTTACAATTATGAAGATAGCATTGTGCATGTTCTTATTTGCCATATTTCATGGAGTCGGTACAACTAATATGATACGACTTCCTATGGGGGTTTTGTCACTCATAGCTCCGGTTTACCTGAGGTGCTCCAATGGAACCGATCTCTATGAAGCGGTTAGTTCCTACCTTCATACTCAAATACTTGTTAGGAATATATATATTTTACATTTCAAGAGTGCCAGTTTGATTGATTCCCTTTATGATCACAACTGGTATGAGGGAACACCTAAACACCGTAAGATGATAGCGATGATGATGATTAGGGCTAACAGACCAGTCCAGTTACAGGCATCTAAATTGAATCACGTCAGCATGCTGTATTTTAAAGAGGCAATAAGATGGTAAGAAGTATAATGGTTCAATACTATAAGTTTTAATTTTATTTTCAGATTATTGTCCAATCTTATCAGTTCATCATGTTCTTACACAACTTTTCTACCTAAAGAAGGTTAGACCTAAACGTTTGAAATTACACAAAACTACTACTTTTTCTTGTAATTGCATTATTGTATTGTTAAAGCTGTTAAATTTGCACAAAATAAAAATATCCATTCCGCGCAACAAAATTTTTAACCATATGGAAGAATACTAATTGCTCTGTAATCACTTTGTATTTTTTATGTTTAACATATTAGTTGATACATACCACAATTTAACAACATATTTTGTGGAATAATTTGTAAAAAAGCAATAGGTTTACGTCGTTAAAAGTCACGGCCAACACATTCTAGACCTGTTTTAAACCTCTATTCCAGTCAGGTATTCACTCGGAGTTTCTGTTCCCTTGGGGTGATCAAATCATTGTCTGGTGTCAGCTAAATTCTTGTACTCCCACCAGCACCCAGTTAACAAAAGATGCCTTAACAGAACAAGTTGGCAATACGAGAATGTCGATTGGAGCGCCCTAAATTCGTTCTTCACGGCTTTTAACTGGTCTGGATGCTTCCACTACTGACATGATTACAGACTTGGTTTTACTTGGGATGAGCTCCTTCATTTCGATTTTCGAGTAAAGTTGTTAGTATCAAACCAAAATAAGAACTCTAACTCTAATTCGTTATCATTAGCCTGATATGCTCTCATGCGGCCAAAGACGAGAAAGATGACGATAACGAAAACAGCTTCTACGAGCTCCTAGAGCAGTGCCGTAGCTATGATGTCAACTATCAACCAGATTGATCAGGTTTGCGAACGACCGAGGCAAGGCACTCTTCTAGTATGCTGGATATCCTTACGTTCCGAAAAGCGAATATCGACTCAAACCACTACCCTGTTGTAGCCAATGTACGGATGCGGATATCCAGAAGACAAGAAAATATTGTGAGGAAGTTGTACGTCAGAAGACTACAATCGGAAGAGTTGGCCATCCTTTTCCGGTCAAGAATCCCTTAATCTCTCAAGGGGTCATATGCCGCCAGCATCAAGTCCTGAAGACCAGTGGCTACACTGTCCCATCTGATGTACTGGGTTTTTCTCGACTATCACAACGAAACCCCTCGTTCAACGAAGAATGCCGGTAAGCAAATGCAATAAATACATGGCATACATAGTGGCGTTGCATAGAAGGACCAGAGTTGCTCGCGAGCTCTAACAACAGAAGAGAAAGGATGAACACCAGCTTCTCAGAAGTAAAAAGAAGGAACATGAGAAGTGCGCGATTGAGGATATAGACAGATGCTATTACAGGAATGATGTTTAGAAGTTTTATCAGAAGATAAAAGAGCATATCAAGGCTAAAAAGCCAGAGACAAAGTCTGCGGGTACGAACAAGGAAACCTAGTAGTAGAATCGCAGTCGATGTTGCATAGAAAAAAATTAGTTTGTTGTTTTTGGTAGATCCAAGAAAGTGATTGATTTAAATACATTTCATTTCCCGAACACACCAAAGCCTCCTAGGAACATTAAAGAGATACTTCAAAGTACTTGCACCAAAACTGTCTACTGGTAAAATATTTGTTAATCCAGATTTTTGGCCAAGTAATATGCTAGTAAAGGAGTTCAGGCCCAATTTAAGAGGTTCCTCCTCAAAAAACATACGGAAATCGCCTTCTTCTATCAAAGCGTGAGAGGACTAAGAACTAAATGCACTCTATTTTTGATAAGCATGTACAGCCGTTTCTCTGATATAGTTATTATTACTGAAAGTGGATTAGATGACAGCTTTCATAATGACGTCGTTTTTCCACCAAATTTTTCTGTTAATCGTTGTGACCGTTCCGTGAATAATAGCACCAAAGATCGTCTTGGTGGTGTAATTATTGCTGTGAAAGATGTCTTAATGCCAAAAGAAATCGAATTGACTAATTTCTCCGATATTGAAATATGATGTAGCAGAATTAACCTTACAGACTCTGCAAAGTTATATGTTGTATGCGTCTACATTCCACCGTGATCCCAGTCATCTGTAGTGACTAGGTATTTGGACGCCTTTCGTTTCATTGGAAGCCTTCTTACAGTCTCCGATAAATATACATATTTGGTGATTTCAACCATCCTAAAATAAAATGGGCTTCAGGAGATGCGGACTGCACAAGCTTTGAAATGTTTAATACAAATATGCAAAAACTTTGTCTATGGTGTTCAAAAAACTACTTGTCTTTAAATGTTAATAAATGCTCTGTCATATCCTTCTCACGTCGCAAATCAATTCTTATATACAATTATGTCCTTGATAACAACGTCATTCCTCGTGTCTCTACAATAAAAGATTTGGGTGTTTTTCTTGACACAAAACTGTCATATATTAGTCATATTGAATATATTTCGAATAAGGCTAATAGGGTATGGGGAATCATAAGGCGTTATGCCTGTGAATTTTCTGATCCATATGTCATAAAAATGCTATATGTATCTTTTATTAGATCTATTTTGGAATATGCGTCAATTGTCTGGTATCCCTACTATGCAATTCATATTTCCAAAATTGAAGCCATCCAAAAGAGGTTTATGAGATTTACCCTTAGAGGACTTCCTTGGGTTGACGCCAACAGCTTACCCGCCTACCAATCCATACTTAAACTGATAAGCTTAGAATCTCTTGAAGTAAGAAGAACGGTGGCCAGAGCTATTTTCCTTCATAGGTTACTTATTGGAGAGATTGATTCCCCTGAAATCCTAAGTCTACTTAATATTAGTATTCCAACTAGTGGTTTACGGAATCAAAGATTTTTCAAAATATCTCACTCACGAACCAATTACGGCCATTCATCTTCTATAAACGGTTACATGACGATTTATAATGCAAATGCACATTTAATTGATTTTAACTCGTCGGTTGATGTTATAAAACATACAGAAAAGCTACAATCCGTCTGGAACGGATCGTATGATACCCTATCCTCCTCTCTATAAAGTGGGCGTGGCCAAATTGCATTTTGTACTCAAATATAGCTATAATGTCGAACGTTTGAGGATGTTACATGTAAAATTTTATCAAAATCGGTTTTTTGATGAAAACGCCCCAAAAAGTGGGCGTGACCAAAACTGTTCTTTGGGTGAATTGTAGGGAATCTGTATACCTAAATATTTGGTCTTAACAAAATTTTTCGGTTTCATATAATTTAGTGAAGTTATAAAAAAGTAGGCGTGGCAGTGGGCGGATGTAAAAAAAATTGACACTTGTATTGTATCTTTTTCTTGGAAGCCCAGATATGAAATTTCATCGTCCTAGCTCAAAATTTAAGGCCCAAAAAGCGGTGACATACGGACGGACGGTCATCGCTCAATCGATTTCGCTATTGATGCTGATCAGGAATATATATACTTTATAGGGTCTATCTCGATTATTTCTCTATGTTACAAACTATGTGTCAAACTTAATATACCCTTAGGATAGGGTATAAATATGATATTAATTTACACATTGCTCTCTTCGTAAAACACAAAAAAATATGAGTTCTGTCCATTCCTGGATCAAGCGATACACATCTGAACGCAGAAGGGTCCAATGTAGATGCTCCATTAATATTCGTTTTTTTTTTTTAATTTCCTTTCTTTTGATTTGACATTTGTGTCGATTAACGGTTTAAATGATAACCAACAGTGATCTTTTCTAGAGTTTGCGTGTTAATTATATTGCGTTGTTTGAAAAATATTAATCCAATGGGTCACAAAGGTAAAAATTCTACTCTAAGAAGAACGGTTGATCTTAATCAAATCCAATTCTCGTTTGAGCGCACCATAAATAGTCAAATTTCGACATCCACTGTGCATCGCACCATTAAAGCAAGTGGCTGTAATGGTCGCGTAGCCAGGAAGAAGACATTTGTAAATTTGCGTTACAGGCAAATTCGGCTAAAATTTGCAAAGCAGCACCATAATAAGGAAGCCAGTTGTCTGGCGTCGTCTTTGTGGACGAAATTAAATTTAACCTCTTCAATTCTGATAGAAGAGTTATGGTGTGGCGTGTGGCGTAAAAATTAGGAGCTTAAAAGTGTCAACATTACACCACAGATTAATACAGATGGTCTACCTGTCATCCCCTGCCCGCTAAAACCCTCAAATGGGCGGAGCCTAAATCCTCTCCCATCATTTCCTATGGGTGAATACGTGTAAATCTACGAATTGAAGTTGGTTGACGTATATTTCCATAAAAGTGAAGTACGAAGTAAGTTGATTTGTGTTTTCCAACTGATGAACAAGTGCTTGTCATAAATGTGAAGTTTGGCGAGGTGAGTTTCTAATAGTGACATTTGTGGCATAAATTTGTTTACTTTTATCAAAAATAGATAATATTTCGGCAATCCAGTGATTCATTTACTTAAAAGAAGTCCTTTTATTATCCCCACAGAACAGAATGAGAATGTTAAAAAAAATGATGAAAATCGAAGAGATAATCGAAATCATCCCACAACAATGGAATCACAAACATGAATATATTGCTAATTTGAGCGCTGATTATTATTATTAATTATTTTTATTTACAGATTTCGTAGAGTGAGTAAATCTTCCCTTCCTTACCCGAATAACAAAAAAGAGATGCACCTGTATCATGCCGGTACACAACAGGTATCCTATCGTCTTTTGTGGTTTTCCCTTTTAATCTCCAGTGGAAAGGAAAGGAAAACAGAAATTCTTTTTACCAAATACCAATATATTGGTACTTTAAGCACTGACCGGTGAGAAATGTTACGCATTAATTGCATCTTTTTCTTCTGAATTAAATTTTTTTTACAGATTTCTGAATGAAAAATATTATGCCGATATACAACAGACATCCGGTCGTCTTTTATGGAGACAGTCTCCAGTATATTTACTTACTTACGTAGAATGTGGGAAACTCCATTGATAAGTTGCCAAGTGATATACATATGTATAAGAGTCAAGTCATTGATCGTGTAATAATAGCTTAAATAGTTCAGACAGAAAGTAAATTTTTTTTGTTCTCAATGAAATGAGTGAAATTTTTAT
Source organism: Xylota sylvarum (assembly GCA_905220385.1). Lineage (NCBI taxonomy): Eukaryota > Metazoa > Arthropoda > Insecta > Diptera > Syrphidae > Xylota > Xylota sylvarum. Next base: position 60,394,959 of record LR999958.1, on the reverse strand, counting down.
TGTGAATTATATGTATGTACATGGAATTTGTGTAACAATAAAACTTATATACATATAATAACAGTTGAAGTTCTTTAGTATTTCCTGATGGATCTTTTCCCTAGATTATATTCCTTTAGCGCTTAGAACTGCCAATTTGGTTGCATTTCCACACCACCCATGAGGTATGCATTTTGGTGCGTAAACTGATTTTTTTTATTGGTGTTCAGTTTCCCCAGTAGGCCTATTGCACCAGACTAGAAACATTAAGATATTAATACATTTGTAAATATAAGAGTTGTATGTTATGTAAAAATATATTGTATACATGCAAATAATGATACTATAAATAATGTAGGTGTGTATGTATTGTGTATATAATGTTTTTATAATAATGTATAAGGTGTATAAATAGTGTATAAAGTATGAAAAATATGAATTATATGCAAACATCATAAGCAACATAAACAACATAAGCATGTATATGTACAATCGGGAAAAGCTATGAATTACAAATTTACAATTTACAAAAAAAAAGTATTTACAAGTGAGCGACCGTGAGCATCTTGTTCCTGAAATTGGGTTCATGGAAGTCCCTATTAATAAATTTAAGTGCGAAATGAATCCGTACTCTTACAAAGAACCTCAAAACAAAAAACTCTTCTAAATTTTTGCAGCAGGCATAAGGAGGAAAAGGCTTTTGCATCTCAAACATATATCGCAAAATGCCCCTGTTTTGGCAGTGGGACGGAAACATTTCGCAAAATGCCTGATCTAGGCTGCTAATGTATGCGACAAAATCCCCAGGTGGTGCTAGGAGATTGCAATGTTCGTATTGTTTCTGCAGTGCAAAGTATAAGCCTTGAGACGTTTGTTGGCATTTGGCTAAAGTAGGTAGGGGCAAATCACAGGTGTGGCTTTCATAGCATTTCCTGAAAAGCCAACCGCAAACATAAGTGAAGCTGTTTTCCCGTAAGAAATCTGCTCCTCTTATGTCATTGGTAAGACTCACGTTCAAGGCACTACTGCTACTCATTTCAACTTCCTGTGGCCTTTGTAGCCAATCGGTGTTTTTGACCAAATTGTGGCTTTTAATGGCCTCAATTTGGTGGTGCTCTACTTTTTCACAGTTTCCAGTAGTAACTATTTTAAGGTACTGAATTCCCCAAAGTTTTTGAAAAGCACTTTGGAACTGTGAAGCCGTTGGTCTCCTATTATTACCTCCAGAACTCCTAATTTCACCAAAAAATTGTTCCAAGCAATCCTGATTTAAGTGATTAGTGAGAATAAAATCAAACTGGCATCGTTGAAGGTGTTGCCACAACGAAAACATGGACGAAATATTAAGCAACCAGCCTTTTATGAAATAAAAGTTGCTGGTTATATCTTTTCCACAAGGATCGATAACTTTCATGGAAATTAGGAATTTTCTGGCCTGTTCCAAAAATTCCTCCTGCTCTCTATTTTGGGAAAACCCTACTTTTAATTTTTGGGGGTTTTTGACTACAGATGTATTAAATACATCAAAGAGTTTGTTGAAGAACTCTAAGAACCTAGCAGTACTGCACACAGTTTCAGAACCTAGACCTGATTTAGCTAAAGTAAGTAACCCTGCTCAAACTGTGTTACTTAGAACCTGTGTCGCATATTTCACTTTCATTTTTTGAAAGCTATTTAGTCGGATATGCGCCACAGTTAACTTAGGGGCCGATTTGTAATCATTCTTGGAATCGACATCATGGAATTTAATAATGTCATTCCAAGAAGCTGTCTGTTGCCCTTTATAAAGGATGTTATTTTTATACAGACAATTACGCGTGCTTTTTAATAGGTGGGGGTACGTCGAACATAAAATGGATCCTAGACCCATTAACAACAAAATAGGGCTTCGATGGTGTTATTTCTAAAAGCCGGGCTAAGCCCCTGAAATTTGAGCCCTGATTGCAAACAAAATGCTCTGGTATTAATTGACTTTCCTGCAGTGCCCGTATTGCTTTAATAAGCAACTTTTTGATGATGTAGGGAGGGCAACTGGTGCGCACGAAGTGGTATGCAATCGGATGTTTCCATCTTTTTGCAATTCCTTGTGCCATCAAAACCAGTACATTGCATGCAGGAAAGCGCGTGCGATGCTCATCTTCGCCAAAATCTTCCAGTCCAACTACTGCGTCAGTTTTCCTGTTATAATCCAAATGAGCTTTTAGGGACATTTCGTCAGCTGAAATCGAGCAGTATTTGAAAATACTGGGAAGCTGACTTACTTTCAATTCCAAGCTTTTGACATTGAAATCAATGTTGCCAGGTGTTTTTAGCCATGAGAATATAAAAGACTTTAGCGTTGACACAGAAGGAAGATTAAGCACAGGTCTCAAAAACCTAAAAGCTACCGGAGATATGAAATAAATCGAAAGTGCCAGTGTTTTCGATTCATTGCTAAACCTATTTCCCTTCAAACTTCTATTTAAATTTTTCTGGCAGTTAGCTACTATGTTCCTAATATTTTCCGGCAATTTTTCTAATTCTTTTTTTCCAGAATTCCTGTCCTGTAATTTACGAATTTCCTCTTTCAGGAACGCAATCTCCTGGTCTATGCTTCGCAGGATATTAGAAAACTCTATACGTTCTTTTTTTAGCCTTTCCCGAGATTGCGATAATATATACTTCAATCTTACTTTTTTTGGTGTCCGATTAGTTAAGAAGTCGGGTGTCTGTGTACTTACGTCACAACTTGTATTAATGTAATTAGGAGAGGCAACTGTGTCCTCAAGAGTACTGCCCACGCACAAATCTGGTACAGCAGAATTTGTGAGTCGCCTTTTGCTATCGCCTTCGAACATCTTCCGCGAAAAATGCCGATTGCAAACTCTATGTCCTGCCTTTAGTACTCTTAAGGACAAACTTTGCCTCCAATTTTTTTCTCTGCTGCGAATAATATTAAAACAAAATTTGTTAAATTTACAAGTAATATAAATTGAAAACTTTTATTGAATAATTCATTACTTTTCTTTTTATTTATTATTAATAACTTATTATTTACTTCTACCTTATCTATATATACACACTTATCAATCTTATTATATTTACCTTATGTTATATGTCTACCTTATCTTATATATTTATGTTATTTTCTACTAATATTTTATTGTCTACCTTACCTTATGTATTTAAGTTATCTACCTTATTATATTTTATTGTCTACCTTATCTTATGTATTTATTGTGTTATTGGAGGCACATTTTCACCCCAAATTGGAGCAGCACCTAAGTAAGCAATGAAGTCTAATTTACCTTATCTTATCTATTAATCTTACCCTTGAAAATACTAAAACGCAGCTGACAGTTTCTCTAAAATTCCTCAAATCCCTCAAAGTTTACCCACTTGAACTCCTAGGCACCCATATTAGAAAACGACAGGTAAGGGAAGACTAGTTAGTCTTCTAACTAGTCGTTTTATTCTTACATACATTTCGACAGTAACAAGTAACAGTTTATCGTCGATATGATTTTAATATTAGACTCAAATAATGATAAAATATCTTTATTGCACAAAATATTTTATCAAACATTGAATCTTAAAATTATTTTCACTTACGTGCTTTTATCGCGTGGAACTCGGTGCAGAGTAGTGCAGTCTCTACATCCAAGTACACTTTTGTGCCTGCTGCTTATTTGAACACGCTGTTTGACTCCACATGGTTCTCTCTCAAATATATCAATCTGTAAAGGAACATAATAGATTAATATTTAACATTAAGGTTTAAACTTACCTGTGGTTCCACAACAAATGATTTTACTTCTGACGACTTTGGTAGGACGCTGATAAGTCGACTTTTCTTGAAATCTAGAAAGAAAAGATTATTGTCGTAATATGTATATAGAAATTCACATTTCTTACTTTTTCCGATTTGTGTTCCTCCCGTCAGCCGATTTGGCAAAGCATATGAATGCTCCAATAACATAGAATATTCCATTTTATGTATGTACACGTTCCACAAATTTATTTTAAACAAACAATCTTAACAATCCACAAATTTATTTTAAACAAACAATCTTAAAGAATTAAAATTCTGTTTTTAAATTGCCGCCAAACAAAATTGAAAAAAAGTGGCTGTCAAAAATATGAAATGGGTGAGGTGGGTTATCTTTCTTGTCACATTTGTTTACTTTTTATCAAAAAAATGTGTGAATATATTTTCCTTTCTACACTTATTTTTAAAATAATTTTGATGCCATTCGATTCGCCTTATTGCACTGATTTCAAAACTATTATCATATTTTATTGGCTTTTTTCCATTTAAAAGTTAAAGCACTCTGAAATTTTCACTTTTGCACATTGTACAAAGAAAACAAAGGAAGTGGGTCAGCACGGATGTGTTTGGAAGTACAGTGGTGAGTTAAGGTTGTTAAAAGATTATTCTTTTATTAAGAAATAAAATATGTGTTATAAGAATAATAAAATTGGAAGTAAGCGGTTACTGAATAAAAGTTTTTACTACATATGAATTTGTTTTAGCAATTATATTTATGCAGATTTTTTGAAATTTGTATAGAAGACGACACTATTATTTATTATTGAAATTGACTTTGATGTTTGCAGTTTCACATATGGTATTATGTAGATAAATGAGGTTAAGAGTTTATGAACCAATATCTTTGACTACTGAAGAAGAAAGTAAATAATTGAAATTGAAGTGAATGAAGTTGGGTTTCAAAATGAAAAGATGACATGGAGACATAGTATCTATTTTTTACTATGGGGAATAAATACATACATACGTATCATAAAAATAAAACGATTTCACAAAATTCACAAAGCGTTTTTTTCTACCAAATACCTAATCGAAAAACAATCAAAAAATTAGAATCAAAATGATTAAAGAAAACTGATAAAGAAGCATAAAATATATTTCAGAATGATTTAAATTTGGAGTTTTTTCACTAAAAACTGCTATTAATCAATAACCTCCTCTACACATAAAATAAGTTTCATGTATCATTCACACATTTCCTATAATCAAACATATTCTTCTTTTTTACCGACCTAAGACATATGATAAACGTATTTTTCATTTGCTTAAAGATTAAAGCGGACGAAACTTAGTTATTAATGTTTATACTGAGATACATAAGTAAGTTTTCTATTAAATAGAAATGATTTAAATCATTCGTTATATTTAAAATTTAACTATTTTAAATATAACGTACTTTTAACAAATTCCCCACGAAATGAAAAATATTTCAAGTAGTTGTTTATTGGACACAGCATCCCTCCAGAATTCATCAATTTTTGACACAAGACAATGGCAAAGATGGCCGCGCCCATGGGTTCCCCATAGATCAAAGAATGTGTGCGTGACGTCCCATTTCATTTGCATTGCAACACCTATACACCTTAAGAGCGAGGGGGAAAAGCAGCTGTTTTCTGGTGTGTTTTAGCTTGAGGGCCGAAAGAGAGAGCCGCTCTGAGATGACTATCTGTATAAGTATATAATCTGAGCATTACACCGACTGTCAAGCATGGAGGAGGTCACTTAATGGTAGGGGTCTGTATTTCGGCGAATGGTGTTGGACATTTGGTTTTCATAGATGGAATTATGAACAAGGAGTCTTATTTGAACATCTTAAGGCAAAATTTTAGACAGAATGCAGAAAAATTGGGAATTTTCGAAACTTTCAAGTTTTACCAAGATAATGACCCGAAGCATAAGGCTCATATTGTTCGAGAATGGCTTCTCTACCTATATAACTGCCTAAGGGTTATTGAAACGCCTCCACAATCTCCGGACCTAAACCCCATCGAAAATTTATGGGATGAATTAGATCATCGTGTTGGCGAGAGACCCGTCTCGTCCATAGCGGCTCTGAAGGTTCAACTGCAGGAAGAATGGGCAAAAATCGGTGTGGAAATTGGACCCAAAAGATTATCCGAAATATTCCACAATGCCTTAATGGAGTCATACACAACCAAGGTTATCCGACGAAGTACTAACCTAATTTAAAAACTAGCGTTTTGTAACTTTATAAAAATTTATTTGAAAAACCGGATATTAATGGAGCATTAATTTATTAAATTGTTTTCTTTTTTCGTTTTTGTTGTTTAACACATACTTGATGGTATTTCGAATATTATTTTAAAAAATATTGCGTAATAACATCGTCGATATTTAAGCGCATATTTTTAGTTTGAGTGTAATTTTAGGAATCTTCCCTGAAGAACTAAAATGCACAAATGTTATACCTGTATTTAAAAAAGGAAACAAAAAAGATAAATCATATTACCGGCCAATTTCGTTGTTGTCATCTATTGCAAACATTTTTGAAAAAGTTATTAAAAATAGAATATTACATTACTTGCTTCATTGTAGTTTTGATTTAGAGCTAATTTTTGCACCGAAGATGCTCTTCTATTTCTGTACTATTATACAAAAAGGTTTAGATAAAAAAAAGTTGTGCTGAACTTTTCGTAACGAAAGCTTTCGATATGGTAACTCATAGCATTCTTTTGCAAAAGATATATAAAGTTGGATGTCGTGGCTTTACAGCACAAATCACAATGCGTAAACACCTTCTAACTGAGCATTATGACATGCTCCAATTTGATAACGAAGTCTCAGATTAACTCCATGAGAACTGGGCATCAGATCTCTGGGATGACGTCAACAATGTATTGGATCCAGAAGTTGAGATGGTTGGTAGTCCTTCATTTATGAATATGCAAGATTACACATTAAACTCACCATTGATTGCTGATTCGTTATCTGCTTTCATTGATTTTTTGCAAACAGGGAAGAAAGATCCATTACATTACACAAAAACCTGGGATGTAAGAAAATTATGGTTTAAAAAGCTTGGAGCTTCAGTGGAGCTACTTGAGCCCATAAAGTTATTCCATTCGAGGTGTACGCATATATGGATGGACAATCCTAGTGATTTGATCAGAGGAATCATATCGGACACTGATAAACAAGTAAATCAAACGTTCCCTATCTTGCAGACTTACCTTAAAAAATGGATTAATTATGATATTACATTTGTGTCCAGACAGAATAATTCAATCAATACTCTCTGCTATGGTGAATTAATGATGGAGATGTTGATAATTTCTTGGATACTCAATGCAGTTACAGAATATGAGTTAAATAACCTTGGATTAAAGGCAATAAACCCTGATTCTATCAGAGAGTGACTAATTTATGAATCCAAAAATTTAGATCCTGTATATATTGCTTACGGACTTGCTTATTTCACTAAGAATAGAAATATCTGGGATCGAAATATGATCTTAATGTTCAAATATATGTACATGCACAGCGAGATTCCAATCATTAATGGCTATTCAACATCGAGAAATAGATTGTTATCATACGACTCATCTCCAGACTATTGAGAAGCTTTATAGGGTAGGAGATTTGGTTTTGGGACATGATTAAAGATCAGCATATGAAGTATTCGGATTAATAGAACCTTTGGCTTCACTCAAGTTAGCAGAGCTAGCTAGATTGCATCGGCCAATGATACCAGACTTTCCACATTTTAAAAATCACATAGATGCCAAATCAAAAGAGTTGATAAAGATTAACCCTTATGCAAAAGATTTTCTATCCACAATATATATCTAACATAAAAGACAAAAGAATACTTTTAACCGTCTATGGAACATTTAGACATTGGGGTCATCCATTTATCGCCTATCTAGATGGTTTAGCTCAACTTTATAAAACTATGACGGCTGATATTAAAATCGACAAAGAGTATGCCGAGTTGTTAGCTTCTGATTTAGCATTCAAAGTGCTGAAAAAACTATTCTTTTCTAAATTTAAATGGTTCATCAACAAAACTTTACTTGATCCTTCCGATCCATTGTATGAGCACGTTGAAAACAATACATGGCCTTCCATTAATGTGCTGGTGGCCTATCCCTCCACAAGGCACAAGTTACCTTTAACCAAGTTTTGGGATATACCGGAAGTAGTTGATCCGAGCTTGACTTATTCTGATAAAACTCATTCAATACAATTAAATGAGTTGATTAAACACCTGAGTGAACATCATTACAGACCCATCCCAACCAAAAAAGTTCTGGATACACTGTTACATACTCCAGCCACTAACTGGAAAACATTTCTTCAGTCCATCTACGATATAGGACTAGAGGTTGAAGACTTGATAATCGGTCTAAGGGCCAAAGAAAGGGAATTCAAGAAATCAATCAGAGGAAGATTTTTTGCATTAATGTCTTGGAAGTTGCGAGAGTATTTTGTAATGACCGAACATCTGATTAAAGTTAATGTGTTACCCTTGTTTAAGGGGATAACAATGGCAGATAATCAAACGACTTTAGTTAAGAAAATGCTTCAAAACACATCAGGACAGGGAAATAAAGATTATGAACGAGTGACCATAGCCAACCATTTTGATTATTCAAAATGGAATAACTTCCGAAGAGGAGATGCCAATGATCCAGTATTTACTGTTATAGGTACATTCCACGGAATGGAGACCCTTTTTACCAGGACCCATGAGTTTTTTACAAAGGCCTTTGTTTATTATCGGGATAGACCAGATTTAATGATTGTGATTAATGGAGATGTTGGTTCCCAACAACGATTTTTTTTACAAGACTAAAAGATTAAATATTGTAATCTATGAATTGTATAGTATGCACAAACATTTGACACTAAGGGCGACATAATAACCTCTGCGCATCTAATTACTAATTACAAAATGAGAATAATACAATTGTAAATTAATAATTAAATGGACATTTGTTATTTTATAAATTATTTCCCAAATATCACTTTTCACACACGGCTACACGATGTAAAATGTCAAATGTTTGAAGTTAGGGCACATAAATATTGTAATGCATGCTATCTCACTCACACACACCATGAAGCTAAGCTTAGTAGCTGAATTAATGATGGCGGAATTGAGGAAGGAGGCAGAATGCATTGTAAATTTAAACCATTGCAGTCTAACTACAAGCCCTTGATAGTAGGCATTTATCATGATATCAATGTATGCATGTAAAGTAAAGTAGCACTAACATATGCAAGTAATGTAGCAAAGGTTATTGACCTCGATATATAGATTAAAGTTTTACATAAGATCAGCTGTGGCTTTGGCACATAGGCACCGAGGTTTCTTTTAAGAATTTTTAATGCAATTTCAACACTCTTGATTTAACAAGCAAGGAAGAAGGATAAATTGTCAATTACCAAGAAACTTTAAAATAAATCAGAAATTTTATAACGTAACAAATTCTGTTATTAATTATTAAATTTTGTATTTCTTTCAACCACAACTTTTAGAAGAAATATGCCCTGAAGTACTAATGAACTCTTTAGTGGTTAGTATGAATGAGATATATTCAAAATCAAAACGTGCATGTAAAAAGAGTGATGTAAGAAAAAGGACCACATGGATAACAAGGGAAGTAATTGATAGCTGCAAAGAAAGGGATATACTCCACAGAAGATGGAAAAACAACCGAAGCAACTTAGCGTTCGAAACCGCTTATAAAAAGTTACGCAACCAAGTAAATAAACAAGTTTCTAGAACGAGGGATCAGTATTATAAAACAAAGTTTGATCTTGCAAAATCTGATGCAAAGAAGACGTGGGGATTAATCAACGAGGTTTTAGGACGAAGAAAACCTTCCTTGGATGAAACTTTAAGTAAGAATTTTCCGTTGAATACAAACATGAACGCACTTGCAAACGAATTTGGAGATCTTTTTTTAAGACAGGCAGCTTCCATAATTCATACATGTAACATAACCACATCTGAACATCATGACACATTCCTACAAAACTCGATATTTCTAGGAGATACTAATTGTACTGAGGTAACAAACGTACTAAGTCGCTTAGATGTCCAAAAAGCACCGGGTGCAGATGGTATCAGGACAACAGATTTAAAAGCCAACACTGAAATCTTCGTGCCTATACTAACTAAATTAATAAACCTAAGCTTCGAAACTGTACCAAAGAAACTCAAAGAAGCAGTTGTTAGGCCAATTTATAAAGGTGGTATTAAAAAGTGTGTAGAGAACTATCGTCCAATAGCAATTTTTCCGGCTATAGAAAAGATCATATCAGATCGAATAAAGAATTTTGTTGAAAAGAATAATTTGATAAGCAAACACCAATATGGGTTCCAAAAAGGAAAAAATACCAACCAACTCCTCGGCGATTTTGCCAACTTGATCAACACTACCCTGAGCAACCGTCAACAAGTATTAGTTCTATTCCTGGATTTCAGCAAAGCTTTTGATACCCGGGACCACACAAAACTTATTGATGCTTTAGGAAGAATGGGAATTAGAGGAAAGTTATTGGACTGGCTACTAAACTACCTTAAAGATAGAACGTTTCGGGTAAAAATCAACAATTCGGTTAGCAGTGAATATGAAGTATTACATGGATCTAAGCTTGTCCCCCTACTCTTTATATTATACACGAACGAAATGCTAAGGTGTATCAAAGAAAGTACTCCATTTGCCTATGCAGACGACACGGCCATCGTGGTATGCTGCCCATCACTAGAAGAAGCAGCAAGTGTGATGCAATCCGAATTCAACGCTGTAGGAAGATGGTGTCACGACAATGGACTGCCGAAGTCCAATGTACCCAGATTCGCCCATCATCTTAAAAAGCTTTAAATGCGCCAATTCGCAAAGCTGCAAAAACATCGAGGTGGTAAACACATATAAGTATCTAGGTGTCACCATAGATTGCGATTTTCTGTGGGAGCCGCATGTAAATGACCTGCGGAACAAGCTGCGGGGATCTCTGTTCGCTCTGTCCTATCTGCAGTACAAATCACCGACTTGCGTACAAAAACAAGTATATTACGCTCTCATCGAATCGAGGTTGAGGTACGGCATACTTGCATGGGGAGGAGCGTCGCAAACACATATCGATAAGCTACAAAATATCCAAGACAGGGCTGTCAGGTTACTCGCAGGAAGAAATGGCACCACAGAAGTAAAAGTCCTCACAGTGAAACAGATATTCGAGATGAGTGCTGCACTAGAATATTATGACGATCCAAACTTACGGATGCCAATAAACCATCGATTTGAAACGCGCAGGAGAGCAGAAGGACTGTATCAGCTACCACCAATCATCAACGAGTACGGCGGAAGACAGTTGATGTATACTATTCCCAGAATTTTCAACACTCTACCCATCCACTTAAGAAACATTGCACAACCTAACGCTAGAAAAAGAAAATTAAAAAGATATTTTTTAGAGTCAATAACATAATATCAGTAATATCTCAATCAGTTAAATCTATCTTTTAGTGAAATTGTTTTTTCTTCTATTTATGCAAATACTATCTTTATTCGGTTCGGCCTAACAACTTAAGTCCGAAACATTGGTCCTTCGAAGAATTACAATAAGTGGTTTTATTTCAAATAAAATAGTAGAAAAGTGCATAAACGTGATTGTAAGGAGAAGTGTTCAACGGTGCAGAAACTGGTTCAACGGAGATTTGGTACAGAATCCAGTTGCAGCAAGTCCTGGAACAACGGTCATTAATTGCAGTACTACATAGAGGGCATCAAGCGGTCACAACTAGAGGAGGTTTGCGGTATCAAGTACAGTTTAAATAAAAATCAATATTCAACTGAAACATTAAGGTAGGAAATTAATTTTTTTTTCTACTCTTTAATAATTATTTAAATAAATTTTAATGAAACACTTTTAAAATATATATACATAATAAATCTAAATCAAACCCACACATTATTGTGAATAAAACTTAACCATTAAGTGAAAAGTGAACAATGTCTAAATTAGCTAAATATATTGATAGTCAAGAACAAACTCTTAAAGAACTCGAAACGGATCTAGAAGCATATCAAAAAGAGATCGCGTCGCGAAGTTCAAGGGGGTATGTGAACGCGTGCCTTTCAGACATTGAAGAGGTTTTCAAACGGGTTAAGAAAGATCATAGCGCTATCGTTAACAGCGCTACTGATCCAATAAGAGAAAAATATGTTGAAAACGAAACATTTTCAAAAATAAAGCGAATTTATTTTAGTTTTGTCGGTTTGGTTCATGATGATATAACAAAATTATCAGAAATAAGCAATCTAGATTTAGAAACTTCTCGTTTAAATTCAACAAAATCTTCTTCTTGCGAAATACGATTGCAACCAATTCAAATTAAGCCTTTCGCTGGCAAATTTGAAGATTGGTGTGAGTTTTATAACTTATTTGAAAGTATGATAGATCAGAACGCAGATCTATCTGATATTCAAAAATTACAGTACCTAAAAACATCCGTATGCGGCGAAGCTTGGGAAATTTTAAATGATAGATATCAAAATAAACGAAAACTCGTGAACACGCAATTACGAATCTTAATGGAGCAAAAGAAGCTCACCCATGAATCCGCCGCATGTCTAAAATCCTTGCATGATACTACCACAGAATGTATTCATGCACTTACAAATCTCGGGATAGCAATCGAATCCTGGGATTGCATCCTTGTATATGTAGTCTACCACAAGCTTCCCCTTCAAACACAAAGAGATTGGGAAAACAAGCTAGGCACTTCCAAAGCTCTTCCGGACTGGAAGACTTTTTCATCGTTCCTTGAAGGTCGATGTAGTTCTTTAGAAAACATTTTAGAAGAAAGCGGATTCGCGAAACAGCAAGTGCCTCCAACCAACTTTCGAAAGTCCACAGCTTCAGCCTACCACATCATATCGCAGTCTGTAAACAAGCAGTTTCTCTGCCGCCTGTGCAAGGCCTCGCATGGAATTCGGCATTGTAAGCAATTTTTAAGTATGGAGCCGAAGGCACGAGCTGAAGTAATTAGGAAAAATTCAATTTGTTCCAACTGCCTTGGTTATGACCATCATTCATCCACTTGCAATAGCAGTAACCGGTGTTACAAATGTGGCCTTAAACATCATACCATGTTACACATGGAATCGAAACATTATAATGCAATCGACAACCGCCAGTCTACATCATACAATTCGCAGCCATCAAGACCCAACAATAACTCCCAATACAATGCTCATCTTGTTTAAAACGTGAATCACCTCATTGCATCCAATATCTCAAACAATGAACAAGAACGTACTTCTCATACCCAGACCTTTAATGCTCATTTCAATCAAATGCGATCCAAAGCCCTATTAGCCACAGCTCTGGTTAAGGTTTTCACCTCTAGTGGATCATCACATACACTTAAGGGCATTGGTCGATCCCGGATCAGAGGCTACATTTATTACGGAGAACGCTGTTCAACTTCTCAACTTAAGGAAGAAACGAACAGTAGCAAATGTTACAGGGTTAGGACAAACCTCAACGGGTACCTCAACACATCAGGTTGATTTTACTATTTTCTTCTTTACAAATCCATCTTTCTGTCTCGATGTTAGGGCGTTTGTGTTTACTAAATTGACCACACTATTACCTACGCATTACCTGGAAGTCTCGAAATGTGATCATCTTAAACAACTTTCACTAGCAGATCCAACATACAACGTACCTGGGAAGATTGATCTTTTGATAGGCGCTGATGTGTATGCTTCCATTATTTTAGAAGGACCAACAGGGGTCTCCAATTGCACAACAGACCACGTTAGGATGGATTATCACAGGAACCACAAGCTATGAACCACATCAACAAATTTTGACGGTACGAACCGAACCCATTACAATTTTCTGGATGCCCAGCTCAAAAATTTTTGGGAAATTGAGGAAAACCTGGATGACAGGAAGTTGACACAAGAGGAAGAAAGGTGTCAACAACATTTTCAGCAGACGGTGCAACGGAAAGATGATGGTAGATACCAAGTAAGGCTTCCTTTCAAAAACAACATTCGCCCAAGACTTGGAAATTCGAAGGGAGCAGCAATGGCTAGATTTTTTCAGATCGAGAGACGTCTCGCATCCAACAAGAAATTAAAGGAAGCATACACCAACTGTATCAACGAATATGCAAAACTTGGACATATGAAGGAAGTCACAAGCAATCTATATATGCTAAATGGAGAACACTACTTCCTTCCACACCATGCGGTTTTCAAGGAATCAAGCACAACCACTAAACTGCGTGTGGTATTCGACGCTTCATGTAAAACATCAGATGGAAGTTCTTTAAATGACCACTTGATGGTAGGGCCGCGTCTTCAACAAGACATTAGGGACCTTATTGCTCAGTGGAGAAAATTTAAGGTAGTCTTTGCAGCAGACATAAGCATGATGTATCGACAAATATGGATGGCACCTGAGGAAATAGTGATGAATGTATAAGAACCTTTACACTCAACACTGTGACATTCGATACGGCATCAGCACCATACTCAGCCGTACGAACATTGCATCAAATAGCTTCCGATGTTAAACATACACATCCTCATGTAGCTAAGGCTATAATTGAAGGGTTCTATGTAGACGATTTTTTGTATGGGGTCGATAATGAAACGGAAGCCATAATGTTGCAACGAGATGTTTTAGCGACATTAAGGGCTGCGGGCTTTCCTCTCCGCAAATGGGCCAGCAACTCATCAGTGATTCTGGAGCAAATAGTTGAAGAAGAAAGAGAAGTTAACCTTCCGTTAAGTTTCGACTCCGCCATCAAACTTTGGGTATCCAATGGCATCTGGGAAAGGACATTTTTAAATTTAAGATTAATTTACCCTGTGTAGAGCAACATACCAAACGTTCCATTTTGGGGGATATCGCCCGACCTTTTGACCCTCTTGGATGGATCTCGCCTGTTATTGTTAAGGCAAAATTAATACTTCAACAACTTTGGATGAAGGAAATACCTTGGGATAGTCCGATATCTCAAGATATAGGAGAATCTTGGGCATCCCTTCGCAGTAATCTCACCAAATTACAGGATATCCAAATACCTCGCTGGATTGAATGTGAAAACTCGATCAAGGTTCAACTACATGGGTTCAGCGATGCTTCTGAGAGGGCTTATGCTGCAGTAATATACACAAGAGGTGTAAAAAACGGTAAGGAGCACATTCATTTGATAACGTCAAAAACAAGAGTCGCTCCAGTCAAATGTGTATCACTACCACGCTTAGAACTCTGCGCAGCATTGCTATTGGCAAGACTTTTACATAAATTAGCAAAGGCCATGCAATTCAACACTGTGGAAATATACGCATGGTCCGACTCGATGATCACTTTAGCATGGATCAGGGGAAATCCATTAACTCGGACAACATTCGTGGCTAATCGGGTCGCCGAAATACAATGTTTCGGACTTAAGTTGTTAGGCCGAACCGAACAAAGATAGTATTTGCAACCGTAAGTTGTGGTTGAAAGAAATACAAAATTTAATAATTAATAACAGAATTTGTTACGTTATAAAATTTCTGATTTATTTTAAAGTTTCTTGGTAATTGACAATTTATCCTTCTTCCTTGCTTGTTAAATCAAGAGTGTTGAAATTACATTAAAAATTCTTAAAAGAAACCTCGGTGCCTATGTGCCAAAGCCACAGCTGATCTTATGTAAAACTTTAATCTATATATCGAGGTCAATAACCTTTGCTACATTACTTGCATATGTTAGTGCTACTTTACTTTACATGCATACATTGATATCATGATAAATGCCTACTATCAAGGGCTTGTAGTTAGACTGCAATGGTTTAAATTTACAATGCATTCTGCCTCCTTTCTCAATTCGGCCATCATTAATTCAGCTACTAAGCTTAGCTTCATGGTGTGTGTGAGTGAGATAGCATGCATTACAATATTTATGTGCCCTTACTTCAAACATTTGACATTTTACATCGTGTAGCCGTGTGTGAAAAGTGATATTTGGGAAATAATTTATAAAATAACAAATGTCCATTTAATTATTAATTTACAATTTGTAGCTGCGGATGCAGCTTATTATTCTCATTTTGTAATTAGTAATTAGATGCGCAGAGGTTATTATGTCGCCCTTAGTGTCAAATGTTTGTGCATACTATACAATTCATAGATTACAATATTTAATCTTTTAGTCTTGTAAAAAAAATCGTTGTTGGGAACCAACATGTGCTCCTTCGAGCCGGATTGAACCAGCGACCTATGAACCGAATAAATTTGTATTTCTTTCAACCACAACTTACGGTTGCAAATACTATCTTCATTCGGTTCGGCCTAACAACTTAAGTCCGAAACAGGAGAGATCCATAATCGTTTCCCTGGAATACAAGTCTGTTGGAGAGGTCAATTTGGAGGTCTCGAGGGACTGAGACAAAGAGGTTGGAGTGTTGTGAATCTTTTGGCGATTGAAAGAGAGGGGAAAATTCGAAATACACAAGTCAAAACACTGTCACAAGGAGATAATCAAATAGTTTGTACATTTTACCATATAAACCCACACTTGACTGATGAAGATTTGAAAATTCATTTGAACGATATAAAAGAAAATAATAATGTCATAATATCAGCAATTAGGAAAGCCGCAACGAAAATAGGATTGACAATCAATGAGGATGAAACATTACAATCTGCTGATTTACTATTGTATGGGAAGGTTATTATATTTAGGGGAAACATAACTTGCCTGGAAGAGAAACGATAATCCCGCATCAATTGTACTACCAATGACCAATTACCCTCGATGGGAAGTGTGTTATCAACTGTTTCCACAAATTGTCTAACAGTTGCTCTTTATTCAGAAAGTCCGATTAATGCTATGGTTCAATACAATTAGATGGCCAACTTTGTGCTTAACATCTTGAATTACCATAACCCTGCCTTGCGATGTAACCCATCAAAATTGGTGCAGACAGTCTTACTGTTTTCTCAAACAAATTGTTCAGGATTGGGTTGATATACCTAGGGGGGTATATTCTTTGGGGGGATTCTCCGGAATGTCACTGACCCGATTCCATTTGAGAATGTTTCCAGACCCCGTAACAAAAAGCTTGACTTTTTGGAGAATAATCGCTTTAAATACCTCACATTATGATATTTTAGCTTTAGCTACAAGTTTCGGCAACCCAAAAACACTACTGTATGCACTACATCACTTTCCGAAGCTATTGGAAGATCCGACTTCATTAAATTTACCTCGTGGACTAAGTTCTATTAATCTGATTAAGCATGAGATTAAGAGAAGTCTGTTAGAGAACCCGTATCGGATTAAAAATGAGGTTATTAGAGATGCTGTAGTGTACATTAAAGCATCAGAAGATAAATTCATCCACTTCCTATATAGTGTACAACCCTGTTTTCCTAGATTTCTTACACCCCTATCGTAGAATACGCCGTATCTGAGAATCACTTCACTCACTCGATTCACTTTCACCTTCCATATGCATCGTAGAATACGGCATTTGCACTACATTACCTACATATATGTAAGTATTTTGAATTCGAATTTGGCGCTGCAAAACAGCTGTTTTGCGAAAAGTGACGGCAATGAATGTATGAAAATAATTTCATATTTCTAAATATTTCTAAGCAAAAGTGATTAATAGTGAAATAGGAAATGGATAGCATGGCTTTTTATTTAAATACATACAATAATGACGATGAAATATCCTGCAGTAGAAAAATGCGTCCATCTTTAAGAGGAATTGCGGAAGATATAATGGAACTTCCAGATTCGACGTGAGTATTCTGAAACACAAAGTCGTATGCATTGTAATGAAAGAAATAATTAAATCTTCAGATTTATTAAAGCATTCCGTTTAAATTTTTATATGTTTTGAATATTTTAAAAACGGAGAGTAATCCGAACGCAAAATCATTTTCACTGTCTCCAAAAATTAAACTAGCAGCTTGCTTAAGATACTTTGGTGAAGGCAATTATCAATATGGTACTGGTTAGAATACAATATATGCATAGCGCAATCAACCTTTTCAGAAGTACTGAAACAAGTGCTGGACATTCTTGAAAGGAAACTTTGCCCCAAATGGATTTCCTTAAAAATGAACGACGAAAAAAAAAATGAGGCAAAAAGATTTTTTTATGATAAATGTCGAATCCCAGGTGTGGTAATGTGTGTTGATGGGACGCATATTGCCATCAAAACTTCATCGCATAATAAACATCTATATTATAATCGCAAAGGATTTTACAATATAAATACTATATTGGTAAATGATTTCTAAAACTATTTCTTATTTGCTACAAATCCAGGTTGCAACCATGACTCATTTATATGGAACAGAAGTAAATTCAGTGTTTATTTTTGTGATAAGTACCATAATGGAGACAGAAGTACCAGAATTTTGGGTAAGTTTCTTTTCACACATTTACTTTTATGTCATATATGAATGTTGCTTCCTTATAGGTGATTCCGATTGTGCTAATCTTCCATGGCTTCTGACTCCGTTTCGATCAGTGGATACGAATTCTCAAGAGTGTACATTCAACCGACAACATAACAAAGGACGAAATATTGTAGAAAGAACGATTGGAGTCCTTAAAAGCAGATTTCGTTGCTTAATAGGTGTGAAAGCAATGCATTACGAACCTAAAAAAGCGGCACAAATTATAAATGTTTGCTGCGCTCCACAGTGCGTTGACTAGTGGACAAAAATCAAAAAAGTGAATGAGTGATTTAAAGCTGCAATGCTGTGGAGCTCAACTAATATATGTTTAATAACTGTAATTTGTTATTTACAATCGTTTTCTCTTTCCTTGTTGGTGGATAAGCGGCATTGTTATCAGCAGTCAAGGTAATTTTAGCTCCATTTCTAGTTTGGCATTCGATTCGTGTTAAAAGTTACTGTTATCAATTTTTTTTCTTGTGAATAATAATTATGGATACCTTTAGAGCTGGTATGAGTGATTTTTTAATTATTTCTCAGTGAAATTAGTCTTAACATAGGTTAATCAAAAAAAGCCCAGTTTTAATGCATTAAAATTTCTTTAATTTGAGATTTTAAAGTAGAACTTACCAAAGTATAGCAAAGTATTTTATCACGTTATATTCTTCTTTTGATGTACTTTGCGAGCACACAAACTTTTATTGCTACTTTTTGCTAACCTACAAAATATTTAACTTTTTGTAGGACAAGGTCAAACCATAAAAAATGATAAAATTTTTGAAAAATGGATGTCTATTGATTGAAGTACTTACTGAATTTATATTGAATAAGTTAAGAATAAACAATATTTCTGATTTAATTAAAAGTGATTTGACCCAAAAAGTCAAGATTTTTGACTCAAATCTTGACAGGCGATGGAAACAATGCTCGCGAAACCGCGCTCTACTTATCAAACGTCATGGAGTGTAGTTAAAAAGTAATTTTATACTTCCTTGTGGTATTTTGGGAATTCTTGACAATACTGCTTCTAATGCTCAACCGGGAACTAGTCGCGGAAGACCCCAGAAACCATTCGAAGAAGCTTCACAAAAGACCAAAAAACGTAGAGTAGGGGATCTTTTGGTCGCAAACACGAGTGACGTTTTTGCGACGACTGGACGTTTATCTGGTGGTGGTGTTGATCGTGACGAAAATAAAACGGTTTTAACTCCGCAAGAAGCCTTAGCATTGTATTTAGACCTGGATCTCTCAGAAAAAAAATATAATGTATTACGATCTGTTGATAATGCAATGCATAAAGATTGTTTTCCCAGTTTATACAAACTGAGAAAACTTAAAAAAGAAATCCTTCCCTGTAATAGAGAGGCAACAGAAACAACTGCATCCGTGGACCTCCAGGAACTCCTAACAAGACTGGAAAAAGTATTGCTGAAATTTCTCACATAAATCATGACACAACTGCTACGTTAATCTGTAAGTGGGGCTTTGACGGAAGTTCCGGGCACAGTCAGTACAAACAAGTCTTCACTGATCCAGAAAACACAGACGAATTCCTTTTTCTGATAACACTATCTCCTTTGAAATTGGTCGAGGACAGTACTGGTATGGAGCTTTGGAAGAGTCCCCGTTCTTCTTCGACTGCCTACTGTAGGCCTATAAAATTTTTGTTCATGAAAGAATGTCCATAACTTATTCGAGATGAGGAGGCAAAAATTAATGAACTTATATGTATGTTAGTTTCATTTACATTTTAAACGCTTTGAGTATAGACAAAATTGGCATTGTTCTGAATTGGAATTATAAGTTAATAAAATATAATATTGTGAACAAAACATCTCACGTTAATGTTGATAACATTTAAATAAGATTAAAAATAATTTTGAAAGTATTAATTGTACTGCCAATTTTTTATATGAACTTCAAGGCCTTAAAAACATATTGAATCCATGTACTCAACATGTTCGATAAAAAAAATTATTTTTTTAGGTCAGCTCACTAATTTATCTCTAAACAAAAATGGTTTCGATGTAAATATATCATTTAAAATGCTGCTTACAATGATTGATGGGAATGTTTGTAATGTATTGTCAAATACAAATTGTGCATCAAAATGCTATATTTGTGGTGCAACTCCTAAAGAAATGAATATGGTAACAAAAAACGAAAAGCTCCCAAAAGAAGAAAATTACCGTTTTGGTCTATCCACCCTTCACTCTTGGATAAGATCCTTTGAATGTTTGTTGCACATTTCTTATAGACTCCCTTTCAAAACTTGGCAAGTGCGTGATTCAGCAAACAAAATTGTATTTGCCCAAAGAAAAAAGGATATTCAGGAATCATTTAAAACTAGAATGGGTCTTAACGTTGACAAGCCTAAGCCAGGATTCGGATCTACAAATGATGGAAATACTGCGAGACGTTTTTTTAAAGATTCAAAGACCACTGCAGAAATAACTGGAATTAATGAACGCCTAATACAAAATTTTTCTATTATCTTGAGAGTGTTGGCTTCTGGACTTAGCATTGACATAAAAAAAATTTTCTGAATTGCTCAGTGAAGCAAGAGAACTATACCTTGAATTTTATAGTTGGTATTATATGCCAATTAGTGTTCACAAGCTCTTGATTCACGGTCCGGATATGATTTCATTTTTCGAAATTGCTATTGGTCAGCTTTCAGAAGAAGCACTGGCCGAGTCACAAAGAATTCCAAAAACATCGTCTCGCTCACACCAGAAAAACATCTCGAAAATTCACAAACGAAGACTTAATTAATGACTGTATTACTGCTTAGGTCTGATTCTATTATTTCACAATACAGGAACAAAAATTTAAAATTGTCGAAAGAAGACAAAATTTGAAATTTATGCAGACAACGAAGACTCGGATGATGACTCCTCTTAAATAAACTGACTAGTTATTTCAACATTTATCTATTTATTATTTATAAGTAATTTCAACATTATAAAAAATAAATATTCTTTTGTGATATGTTTAAAAAAGAAAATTTATGAAAAAATATGTTTTTTTTTAATACTAGTAGAAGTTACAAACTAAAACAAATGATTTTCCAATAGTTGCGTTTGGAATGGTAAACCTTCTTTCTTCTGTTTGTCACTGTACGGCTGTCTTGTAAGTACCATATGGCATTTAAATTCTGTGTGCTGATTAAACTTAACTTTCTTTTGTATTTTCAAGCCTTATTTTACACAAAAACCTTATTTTTTTGAATAGAGATTTTTGTCCACCGTCTCCATACATTCGACGCACTGTGCGCTCTGCATAATATTTGCAGGCACTTCAAAATATTTTGGGATGAACCTGAAGAAGTAGAAAATGACGATGAGTTCCAAGATGAAAACGAAACCGACCAGTATACACCGTCTTCACAATCACAGTTTGTGAACAGAGCAGCTGAAATTAGACTGGAAATCATGAACTCTTTGTAATTTTGTAATACAAAAATTTATATATACTTTATTTATACTTTTATTATACATATATTATATGTATCACATGCATGAATATTAAGAAAACAGAAATAAAAAAAATTCATTATAATGAAACAAAATATATAGACATTTCACATTTATCCATTCTTATAACTATTTGACTTTGTCACATAAATATTAATAAAAAAAGGAAAAAAAATATAGTATGCATATATATCTACATACATGTTAATTCATTCTTAAAACTAAAACAGAAAAAAAAAAATTTGTACATTTGCAATCAGTCAGATTGTACTTAATCAGTCATTGTTTGTTATATTTGAAATGAGTATTTCCTTCCTCTCAATGTCGAATTGTAATTGCCGTTGTTTTATTAGAAGCTTTTCTCTAGCAACTCGTTCCATTTCCTGATGCCGGATAGTCTCTTTACCTTGTTGTTTTTGCTGTTCATAAATTCTGTCTGGGGACCTATAGATTTTTTTCATACTGTAACTTAGTTCCTCGGCATTTTTCTCTGCTCATCCATTGCACTTTTTACTTCCTTGTAAAAAATCTGCTGTATATTTATTTCAAGGAGTACATTTGGTTCTTTAGATTTAGGTTTTTCTCTCGTATTAACACAAGAAATTGCAGGTGCTTCGAGGTAAACTTCTTCAGCTACTTCTGAGACATCTTCCAAAGATCTTGGGCGTTTTGATTGAGCTTCGGAAACGGGTTGCGATTTATTTGGGATTCCAAAGCTCAATACGTTCGGAATGCCCTCAGCGGATTCGCGAAGTTGAATTAATTTAATAACTTCCTCTTCTTCGGCAGAATAAGGAACAACTTTATTGGGACCGCCACCTGTAGCTTTAAGCTCCTTATTATTGAAGGCCAATTTTTTTTTCAGATTGGATTGGTGGTCGCTCCAAACCTTAAATATATATAATACATGAATATTGAATTAAAAAATAACATATTTTTGTAAAAAAAAACTCACATTTTTCCACTCCGCGACTTCCTTTGTTGGAGGTGCTAAACTATTTAACGTATCTCTGAGGTCTTTCCAGAATTGTATACGCTTTTGGCGATTAACCATGTTAACTAATGGTTTTTCTTCATATTTTGACCGTGGACTCCAGCACTGTACAGTACACGATGTATGATTTGGAGATTGTAGGACTTTCCTGTCTCACAAGTTATCTCCAAATGAACTTTAGGAGCGCTAATCATGTTTTTATACCCTATCCTAAGGGTATATTAAGTTTGACACATAGTTTGTAACATAGAGAAATAATCGAGATAGACCCTATAAAGTATATATATTCGTGATCAGCATCAATAACGAAATCGATTGAGCAATGACCGTCCGTCCGTCCGTATGTCACCGCTTTTTGGGCCTTCAATTTTGAGCTAGGACGATGAAATTTCATACCTGGGCTTCTGAGAAAAAGATACAGTACAAGTGTAAAAATTTTTGAAATCCGCCCACTGCCACGCCCACTTTTTCATAACTTCACTAAATTATATGAAACCGAAAAATTTTGTTAAGACCAAATATTTAGGTATTCAGATTCGCTACAATCCACCCATACAAAAGTTTTGGCCACGCCCACTTTTTGGGGGCGTTTTCATCACAAAACCGATTTTTGGGCCTTAAATTTTTAACTAGGACGCTGAAATTTCATATCTGGGCTTCCGAGAAAAAGATACAATACTGGTGTAAAATTTTTTTACATCCGCCCACTGCCACGCCTACTTTTTTATAACTTCACTAAATTATATGAAACCGAAAAATTTTGTTAAGACCAAATAGTTGGGTATTTAGATTCCCTACAATTCACCCATAGAACAGTTTTGGCCACGCCCACTTTTTGGGGGCGTTATCATCAAAAAACCTATTTTGATAAAATTTTACATGTAACATCCTCAAATGTTCGACATTATAGCTATATTTGAGTATAAAATACAATTTGGCCACGCCCACTTTATAGAGAGGAAGATAGGGTATCATACGATCCGTTCCAGACGGATTGTAGCTTTTCTGTATGTGTCTTGTTGCAGTGCTGAATTTGAACTGAAGTCGATGGTCTTCCTCTTTTTGGTGTCGTTGCTACACCCAGAGAGCATAATGTAATTGCTAATGCTTTTCGAAACTCAATTAGTTTCATAGTTTGGAGTCCCTTCTGTTTGTAAACTCTTTTGTGCAGTACCCACGCATTTACAATTGAAACGTCCAGCAAATGATAGAAAACTCGCATGTACCATTTTTTACTTTTCATTGTTATTCTGTACCTTCCTATCATGCTATCTAACAAATCAAAACCTCCCATATGCTGATTATATTGCTTGAAGATAGCTGGACATTTGATAGTAATCTGCTTCTTTAGTTTTCTATCAAATCTTTGCAATGCAGTTTCAGGATGAACACCCACAAAAGTTGACAAAAATGTTACGCATTTGTTATCTTTCCAAACTATGGAAGTAATTTCATTTTCATCGTAAGAAGCAACGAATTCTTCAGAAGTCCCTCTCAGCTGAGACTT
Source organism: Xylota sylvarum (assembly GCA_905220385.1). Classification (NCBI taxonomy): domain Eukaryota; kingdom Metazoa; phylum Arthropoda; class Insecta; order Diptera; family Syrphidae; genus Xylota; species Xylota sylvarum. Next base: position 60,370,736 of record LR999958.1, on the reverse strand, counting down.
AAAATCATGGTCTGTTGGCAATTTACAATTTGGAATTCTATTCCTTCTAATTGTACCCAACGATAAGATTCCTGTTACACATATAAAATAAATTTGAAGCATTATGTTCAGTATAGACACTAAACGAGCCAAATATATTTGAAGCGCGATGGAAGTGTAGACATTGTCAAAATAAAGCTTGAAATTTTGATAACGTGGAACTTCCCTGGTAAGTCTTACCACCATGTTACTGCTAGCTCCCAAGTCTGTTTCTGATGCTAATCTCTTAGCTTCCATATTTTCTAACCCTGTATAGATTTCAAACTTATAGGTGATGCCAGATGCTCCACATAAAACAAAAAGTTTAAAGCCCCATTTGTGAGGCTTAGGCGGAAGATACTGCTTTAGGTGATGTTTTGACTTGGACGCACAAATTTGTTCGTCGACTGGCGATAAAAACTTTTTCTGAAGCGAGTTCATAACTGGACGAATTTTGTGGAGTTTGTCAAAGTCCGGATGGTTTTTGTCAGTTATTGCTAACATATTGTTGTTAAAATGTAAAGCAGTTCTAATCCTCTCAAACTGATTAAAGGTCATTGCGTTTTTAACTATACTATTAATAAAGTTCTGTGTCCCAATAATGTCGAATATTGAAACATTTAATAAAAGACGACAATACGAGAACTCCCAAATACTTTTGTAGTTCTATTACATTCAAGGTAAAGTTCTGTACCGAATTTTTTGACGTTGAATAAAAATTCGTTTCATCGACTATTTTTTGGAACAACTTGTCGTCAAAACATACAGAAAAGCTACAATCCGTCTGGAACGGATCGTCTGATACCCTATCCTCCTCTCTATAAAATGGGCGGGGCCAAATTGCATTTCGTACTCAAATATGGCTATAAACACGAACGTTTGAGGATGTTACAAGTAAAATTTTATCAAAATCGGTTTTTTGGTGAAAACGCCCTCAAAAAGTGGGCGTGGCCAAAACTGTTCTATAGATGAATTGTAGGGAATCTGAATACCTAAATATTTGGTCTTAACAAAATTTTTCGGTTTCATATAATTTAGTGAAGTTATAAAAAAGTAGGCGTGGTAGTGGGCGGATGTAAAAAAAATTTACGTTTCTACTGTATTTTTTCGTCAGAAGCCCTGATATGAAATTTCAGCGTCCTAGTTAAAAATTCAAGGCCCAAAAATCGGTTTTATGATGAAAACGCCCCCAAAAAGTGGGCGTGGCCAAAACTGTTCTATGGGTGAATTGTAGGGAATCTAAATACCCAACTATTTGGTCTTAACAAAATTTTTCGGTTTCATATAATTTAGTGAAGTTATAAAAAAGTAGGCGTGGCAGTGGGCGGATGTAAAAAAATTGTACACTAGTATTGTATCTTTTTCTCGGAAGCCCAGATATGAAATTTCAGCGTCCTAGTTAAAAATTTAAGGCCCAAAAATCGGTTTTGTGATGAAAACGCCCCCAAAAAGTGGGCGTGGCCAAAACTTTTGTATGGGTGGATTGTAGCGAATCTGAATACCTAAATATTTGGTCTTAACAAAATTTTTCGGTTTCATATAATTTAGTGAAGTTATGAAAAAGTGGGCGTGGCAGTGGGCGGATTTCAAAAATTTTTACACTTGTACTGTATCTTTTTCTCAGAAGCCCAGATATGAAATTTCATCGTCCTAGCTCAAAATTTAAGGCCCAAAAAGCGGTGACATACGGACGGACGGACGGACGGACGGTCATCGCTCAATCGATTTCGCTATTGATGCTGATCACGAATATATATACTTTATAGGGTCTATCTCGATTATTTCTCTATGTTACAAACTATGTGTCAAACTTAATATACCCTTAGGATAGGGTATAAAAAGTACTTGAAAAATTCGTATGGGATTTCGAGGTCAGAGATTTTTGTTGGAAGTTCGCTTGAGCCCTTAAAAGCTATTTTTTCCTCGTCTAAAATTAAATGTTTCCTTTTCCACAAGAGATTTTTTGCATTTACTGTGGTATGTGTAGTGTTAGGGATATCAACACCAACACTTTCTCCGATTTGGGCTCCTTCAACAGCAGTAATTTCATTTGCTAGGGCAAGTGCATCAGAATCTTCCAAAGACAGCTCAAGGGATTCCTGTGTTCCAAGCAACTGCTTCAAATCATTTTCTGTTACCATTTTTGCAATTATGTCTTCTTTCGGAATCAATTGATCGAGTTCTGAATCCTCAGCATCATCTTCACTTTCATCTGGTATATCACAGAAAAACAAATCACGCATTCCATCCTCAGATATTATTTTACCATCTAGCTTGTATTCCATTTTATTTTATTTTTTTCACAAAAGTACCTAGAATTTTGTTTTATTTTTACCACTAAAATCATAAAACACAACAGCTATTCTTGACCATTGATTTTTGCTTTTACAATGAAATAGTACGAAAAACAAAAACGTCTTAATGCATGGTGATTCATATATGAATCATTACAAAAAATCAGTATTGCACAAATATATTATTCTCGATCTATGAAATATAAAAATAGATCAATAGCCAAAAAAACAAATATTTATTTACAAATATTTTTTTTAACTCACTTTTTTAAATAAATTATTACTTTTTTTCACTGGCAAAAGATAATTTTTCACTTATTCACACCACATGCGCCGTTCGCTAAACTTGTTACAGACTGAAAAGGAATGTGTGTATGCGAAATTTGTAAATATCCGTTCGTGGAAGAGAAAAGTTCAAGGAATCAAAAACAGAAAACCGTTTTTTAGTCTGGCTAGTAGTTTAAAAAAACGTAATGATTCATATATGAATCACCATGCACTATAGGGTTAACTTATTCGTACTTAATAAAAATTTTATAATTTAAATAGAAATAAATAAGTTTTTTAAAAAAAGGTAGAAATAAAAATGACTCTCTTCAGTCTTCATTATTAGTCAAATAACTAGAACAGTTTTGATTAAAACTTCTTTCCAGAAGCTAGGGAATATCCCAGAAGTTAGGGATATCATGAAATGTGGTTTTTAATATATTTTTAAGGCACAACATATTCGAATTTGTAAGTGAGCTGTGGTTTCATCTTAAAATCTCCATAGCAATTCTTTCTAAGAGAAGTGTAAAATTTTTGTTTTTACAATTTTGTTTTTTATTTTTTTTTTTTTCAAAGGGTAGGTGAAAATATGAGAATAGCAAGCGGGTGATCATAGTAGTTTCAGATTTTTAGTGACTAAAAACACCACCCGTGGATATATGTATGTACATACATATGTTAGATACTGCAACTAAGTCATAGCTTATCAAGCAAATTTTTTTTATCACGAAATAATACTTTTCAATGAAATATCCTGCATGTTCTGGAATTAAGACGCAGTTCATCCTTATCTCGTAATCTCGTAATCGGCGCTAAAAATTGCTCTCATCCAAAATTTGTAAGACTGTATTGTTGAAATGTGCAATTAGTTGGTGTCTATGCTTTGGCGCGAAGCTTCTAGTTTCAGCTTCGATTTCGAGATCTCTATGGATATTGTCGTTTCTAGTATACCACGGTGCTTGGACAATTTCTCTAAGCACTTGTTTTTTAAAAAAATTTGTATAATATTTGCATTTGTTATCTTGGTACAACCCCAGAGCTGTGTACCGTAGGTCCACACCGGTTTCAGCAAACATAGCAAAGATACTGCCTTCTTCTTTGGTATATCACCAGAATATAACAGGTAGAGAAGCGACCTATGAATGCTTCTTTACTGTACGCCGGTCGAAATTTTTTTAAGCTCCGAGTATTCATTGCCATGTTTTTATACCCTATCCTAAGGGTATATTAAGTTTGACACATAGTTTGTAACATAGAGAAATAATCGAGATAGACCCTATAAAGTATATATATTCGTGATCAGCATCAATAGCGAAATCGATTGAGCGATGACCGTCCGTTCGTCCGTCCGTCCGTCCGTCCGTCCGTATGTCACCACTTTTTGGGCCTTAAATTTTGAGCTAGGACGATGAAATTTCATATCTGGGCTTCTGAGAAAAAGATACAGTACAAGTGTAAAAATTTTTGAAATCCGCCCACTGCCACGCCCACTTTTTCATAACTTCACTAAATTATATGAAACCGAAAAATTTTGTTAAGACCAAATATTTAAGCATTCAGATTCCCTTCAATCCACCCATACAAAAGTTTTGGCCACGCCCACTTTTTGGGGGCGTTTTCATCACAAAACCGATTTTTGGGGTTTAAATTTTTAACTAGGGCGCTGAAATTTCATATGTGGGTTTCCAAGAAAAAGATACAGTACAAGTGTAAAATTTTTTTACATCCGCCCACTGCCACGCCTACTTTTTTATAACTTCACTAAATTACATGAAACCGAAAAATTTTGTTAAGACCAAATATTTGGGTATTTAGATTCCCTACAATTCACCCATAGAACAGTTTTGGCCACGCCCACTTTTTGGGGGCGTTATCATCAAAAAACCTATTTTGATAAAATTTTACATGTAACATCCTCAAACGTTCGACATTATAGCTATATTTGAGTACAAAATGCAATTTGACCACTTTATAGAGAGGAGGATAGGGTATCAGACGATCCGTTCCAGACGGATTGTAGCTTTTCTGTATGTTTAATTCTACAAATGCCGCGGCCTGAGCGTTAGTTAGGAATCCAACCGTCCGAGTGTTATCATTCGATGGATTTGCTAATGTTAACTTTATCTTATATCAGTACCGTATCTTTTGACAACAGAGGTCGAGGATTGGGTGGCATTTCCCTTTTCTATGCACGCTCTGGACCAGGTGGTTGCCTACTATCTCCTGTGCGCTCTTACGCCTTGTCTTAGTTATCAAATTCTTCGACTTTGGTGTATTTGGAGGCTTAAGGAGTGCATCTCTCCGTTTATGCAACTCCTTAGATATTTCACACAGGCGCCGTGGCTAAAGTGGTTAGTGCATTGAACTACGGAGGTAGGGACTCCAGGTTCAAACTCCAGACAACACCTACAATTTCTTTCACGGCCCCAACTCTCGCGAACGTCTGACAAACATCCGAGAGTAAAACTGTCATCAGCTTCTCAAAACAAAAATTGCGCTTCGTATACGGCATTCAACAGTAGATCCCTTCCATTCGTGTAAAGAATATAACACACACAACAGGAATGGTTGTAACAAGCTAGACCCTGTATTTTGTATTTTTTTTGTATAGATACTTCATATCCTCTTTAATTTCCTGGGTTGTTTCCCTTACAATTAGCACAGGTTACGGAGATTTGTTTGTTTACTCCACTGTCTTGGGAGAGGTGATTTCAAGCACATTTCACCCGTCGTAGTTCTTTTTTGCAATACATTTGCGTATGATTTAACTCTTGCCAACGTTTGCACTGGGGAATTATTCTTAAATTTCTACACATGGGCTCGATTTTTACCACGATATTTATTATAGTTTTAATTCGGTAGATATCGTCGATATTATCAGACTTATCGAAGGAAAGCATAAAAAGCGGAAGTCCATGCCTTACCAGGATGTCCTTATCTATTTCCGTTTGTTGCTTCTCCTTCTTGATGACATTAACCGCATCAAGAATTTTAAAACATTTGCTTCAGCTTCAGCAGTAGAGTCTTTAAGGCTGGATCTCGTTATATAGACGTACCTTGAAAGTTCTTAGGACGTCTTTGTTGAGATTGAGTAAAGTCATATCGACCTTATATCGATTGAACCAGTAGTCAGCGAGTCTATTGTTCTTCCATTGTCTTATCTAGGAATGGGCACTGTTAAGTGGAACCCCAAAAACAGGGCGCAGGACTATCGAATGGTTGCCATGCCGTCGAAATCTCGGATCGTGTCTGCAATCTCAAGAATTGGGCAAGCCACTGACTTTAAGATCCAAAATCTGAAGCAGCCTGATAACACTAAGCATAACTTCTTTCTACACCGCCAAATGCAGCGGCGGTGTGAGACTAAGCATTGCTCCTATAGCTGCCATAGGGCCGGTGATTCCAAGGGGGTATTCATTCGCTTCTCCGCTTCTGGCTACTTACTCATCATAATGTGATCGTTAGCTTTATTACGACGTTGTTAAACCATTGAATTTACTTGGATCTCTGTCCACTGGTTTTGTCTTAAACGCATTGGGACATAAATATAGTTCCTAGTTGCCTTGTTGGTAACTTTATTAAGGTGCATGTTACAAGTAATCATTTTATCAAGGATTAATCCAAGTTACTTCGTTTTTCCGGGCAGATCAGTGGAGTCGTTTTCTAATGACTCTTGTCCGAAATCGTGCTTTTTTTTCTGGAAAATGCTGCCTAAAAAGAAAAGGACCTACGTAGTCTCCCAGTGCAAGGATATCAAAGAGTCCTGCGATAGGAACAACATCCGGAAAGCCAAACAACTGCCAGCTGGTTTCAAGCCCGGAACGCAGGTTCTTCGAAACAGTGAAGGAAACCTAGTTACCGAAGCACAGGGCATAGTAGATGTGTTTGAGCACCATTTCCAGCAGCTACTTAATGAACATTACGTAGAGAGCGACAGGACAAGAAGAAAAACCGTATCCAGTCAATGATTGATGATCGACCAAATTTTCACACTAAGGCAAATCTTTAACAAGAACAACGAATTTTACGGCAATTGAAGAACAAGCGAAACGAGTTGGTCTTAAAGTGAATGAGGACAAAACCAAGTACATGTCAACAAACAAAGAATCATATGTCCACCGTCTAGGACAGGACTGTTGGCAACAGTAACTTCGAAATGGTTAAGAAGTTCACCTTCCTCGGAGTAAATATTAACTCCACGAATGACACCTTAGTGGAAATTCGACTGAGGCTTACTCTAGGGAACCGCTGCTACTTCGGATTACTTGGGAACTTGGGAAGACAAAATGCATACACAAAACTATGATCCTGTTCCAGTTCTGCTATATGAAGCCGAGTGCTGGACGATAAGCAGGAAAGCAGAGCAGATATTGAACAGTTTCGAGAGAAAAATGCTTCGTCGAATATGCAGTCCCGTGTGCAAGGAGGGCGAATGGAAGAGAAAACACAACCGCGAACTCTATGAGTAGTACCAAGATGTGGATCTAGTCTAAAAAGCCGAAACACTGACTCAGCCACGTCAGGCGAATGGACAAATAATGCTTCAGCAAAGAGGGTCTTTGATTCACAGCCCCCAGGTTCGAGACGACAAGGAAGGCCTCACCTCTGTTTTAAGGATCAAGCAATCGCGGATGCCAGAGCACTTGTTCTAGACAACTGTAAGCAGCGTGCCCTGGATCGAAGAAAGTTGAAGGCTGCCGTGCCTCAGGTAAAGACTAGTCACGGGTTGGAAGCCCGTTAAGTAATTAAAGAAATGAGGGTATACCTCATCTGTAATTCTGATCTAAAGTTGGTGCTTGTCCTGAACATTACGAACTGTTTTTGTTTTTTTTTATTTTTAGCAGCTCAGTGTGAATCGGATTACATAATTTTTATTCTATTCTCATCTTGTAACCTTTTACTAAGGCCTCAGCTATTCTAACACTACTGCCAGGTTTGCTATTTAGGCTGAACATAACAGGAAATAAATTTATTTTACTTAGTCACTTCAGGGTAAGCCTGCGACTTAAACAAGATTGTTGTTGATTTTTCTGATTGAAAGACATACCGTTTTTTGTGTAGGAGTTAATGTTAACTATTATTTAATAATTAACTATGAACCAACCAAGAAAACCAATAACGCATGCCCCTTAGGAACTCACTGCAAGGATTGACAAACTCCTCAGAGACAAAGAGATTGCGGTGGACTGCAGCATCAGATCTGTGATATACTGCCCCAGTGTGGTTTTCTGTTTCGCATCTTATGGTCCCTCGTATTGAATGAATTGTTAAATTTATTTAGTAATGATAATTTTTGTGTCCAAGGATACGCTGATGATATTGCGATCTTAACCAGAGGTAGATTTGAAGCAACTATCCCGAGTCCCCTCCGGAAGGCACTATAAAAGGTAACCCAAAAAAATACCATAGTCGTTTTCACACGAAGAAGAATCCAAGATAAGCTAAGAAAACCCACACGGTTCAATGAAACTATAGAGTTTTCAAAATAAGCAAAAGTTCCTATGGACTAGCTGTGGTATAAGCCCCAAAATGATATTACGGCTCAATATAGCTATAACTAGATAAATTGTTAGCTTCAAAGACTATGTAATGCATGCATTACGGGTGCAATGGAAATGAATCCGAATGCAGCGTTGAAAGTCATCCTTGACCTGTCACCACTCCATCTGGGAGAACTGTGTAGCTGGCTCGAACTTGGATTAATTCTCTCTCCTCGTCAGATCCTCAACGTAAAAGTTGCATTTTTTTTTTGCTGTATATCTGAATATTCAAGAATAATTCCTTGCCATAAGCCAGGATAATATCCTTACATAGCTTGAAACTATGAAAACACGTCTATGTGACCTTAATTTTGGACTAAACATTTTGGAACTTAAAATAGAAAACATGTAAGCATACCTGATAAATTTAGTCCTACCTATTGGATTCGTTTATAGAAAGTAGATAGAATATCTTCTTTTCGACTCCTTTACAGCAGTTTGCAACTTTATTGTATTTTTCTTTTCCTTTTAATAATACATATACATAGGCATGTATTGGCAATCCAATTAATTGATGTCAATTCCATTTGCTGGTTTCCACAATTACAAATCGATTTAAAAGTCCCTTCTATAAGCATGAGTCATAACACTGAATACGAAAGAAGTACACCTTATGTGAACACCACGTCTATGCAGTCTTTATCCAGAAGTCACATCAACTGCAATGGCATCCTCGGCATCATCATACAACTATGATGACTTTTTCGTCACCTTATACAGAATTAAGTTCCTGGAGCGCGAATCACCTAGCTCACCGCTTAAACTTCGCCATGTCAAGCTGATCTTCTTAGTAATTGCTGGAAGTTTCATTCAACTGCTGACCACTCTAATGACCATCGTAGGATTCTTCAAGGGTTCGCATATGGAATTGCCCGAAATGAGTGAAGCTGGAGGCATTGTTTCAGTTCTCCTAATCGTTGTTTGCCGTGGATTCACACTACTCGTAAATCAAAAGGAATTGAACAGACTGTTAAAGGATTTGGAGGAACTCTTTCCAGTTATAAGACAGAATCTTGTAAACCATCATCTGCGTGACACTACTAAGGGAATTATTCTCAAGAACAAGGTGATGCAAGCTTTGTACACATTCAGTTCGGTGACGTTTGTAATACTACCCTTGCTGCTATCCATCTTCATTTCGATTGTCAGAGGACTAGAGTACCAGTGTCGGTATCCTTTCATAAGCTGGTATCCATTTGACGAGCATATGTTGCTTCTATATCCCTTTGTGTATTGTTTTCAAGCGGCTGTGTGTTTTACTTGCATTCTATTCATGTTCAACGATGATCTGATCTTCTCGACTTCAGTTACTCAAATCAGCATGCACTATCGGCATCTGTGTGAGCTCTTGATCAAATTGGATGCCAGAAGTGAATCAATTAATAACCAGAAGTTGAAGGCGTTGATTCGGTATCAATATGCCATGGAAAGGTATGACACAAGTTATAAATTTGAAGCCCTCTTCTAACGTGTCATCAAAATTACAGCTTACGCAACAAAGTGGATGAAATATTCAGTTTGAGTACATTCATAGGCTTTACAATTATGAAGATAGCATTGTGCATGTTCTTGTTTGCCATATTTCATGGAGTCGGTACAACCAATATGATACCACTTCCCATGGGGGTTTTGTCACTCATAGCTCCGGTTTATCTGAGGTGCTCCAATGGAACGGATCTCTATGAAGCGGTGAGTTTTTACCTTCATACTCAAATAATTGTTGGGAATATATATTGTTTTACATTTCAAGAGTGCAAGTTTGATTGATTCCCTCTATGATCACAACTGGTATGAGGGAACACCCGAACATCGTAAGATGATAGCGATGATGATGATTAGGGCTAACAGACCAGTCCAGTTGCAGGCATCTAAATTGAATCACGTCAGCATGCTGTATTTTAAAGAGGCAATAAGATGGTAAGAAGTATAATGGTTCAATACTATAAATTTTAATTTTATTTTCAGATTATTGTCCAATCTTATCAGTTCATCATGTTCTTACACAACTTTTCTACCTAAAGAAGGTTAGACCAACGAAGCGTTTGAAATTACACAAAACTACTACTTTTTCTTGTAATTGCATTATTGTATTGTTAAAGCTGTTAAATTTGCACAGAATAAAAATATCTTTCTAAATTCACTTAATATAAATTCTACACTTAACTTAATTTTTAACTTAAATTAAATCCTTGACTGTGGTAAAAAAAAAGAAAAGCCATATGTACTTACCATTCTGTGGAACCTATCGAATTAACAGGATATTATAAATACCGTCGAACTTTTATTCCTTAACTCACAATTTTTTTTTACTAATTCGTAACAATTTTTACAAATTACGAGCTCTTGTACCACAAATTTCTGGTCACAACCAGTGTTTACTTCCTTTATTTTCGTTGTCGCTATAGAGTGGGATGAATCAGGGACTAGATTAACAAACTTCTCCAGCCAGTATAATTATTGGCTGGCTGTGTCCAGTTGGTTTTGATAACTCTCCATTTTCGCACGCCGTCGAATATTTGGACAACCTTGTCTGAGTATTTCGTCAAGGTTAGATTGAAAGATTCTTTGTTTATACGTTTTAAATGACCCAGCCATCTTAGGCGGTGGACTAGGTCAATGTCGCAGTTCAGCTCGTATAGTTTGTCGCAGAATCTTCTCCATGTATCGTCAACGTACCATTTGTATGCACATATGTATATACTCGTACAGGGTGGTCCAAAAATACTCACCTGATGTTTTTTTTCTATAGACCTTATTTTTCATTACTTTTTCATGATGATATATGCGAGAACTTTGGTGATAAGTTCTCGCACTCTTGTCGGATATTCTCGTTGAGATCATCCAGAGTCTGTGATTTGTTCTCATAGACCCGTGACTTCAAAAAACCCTAAAGAAAGAAGTATGGAATGCCGGCCCATGTAAACCGCTAGATCAAGACATTAGGTGACGCGAAAACGCATCCCTCAAAATGTCCAGTCACAGCAACCGTATTACACACGGCGTCCTCGAAAAAATGATACCCGATGACACCTCCGGCGAAAATGGCGCACCATGCAGTGACTTTGAGCGGATTTAATGCCCTTTCGTGAATGATACTTGGATTCTCACTGTCCCAGAAGCGAACATTTTTTTGGTTTACGTATTTGTTTAGATGGAAGTGGGACTCGTCGATCATAAATAATTTAGAGCAAAAATCGCCGACTTTTTCATTGAGGTTCAGGAGAGCGTGAGCGTAGTTTATACTCGATTGGTGGTCTGCAGGCTACAGTTGATGCAACTTTGTAAGTGAACTTAATAAGAGGTCAAGTCAAATGAGGGTACATACCTATCCTAGGTGTTAGCAGAGGGGCAATAGATTAATAGATCCCGGTCCAATATACCCCTGTTCCAAATAATATGTACATTACCTTTATGCTAAATATTTATAAATTACTCAAAAACTAAGTTTAAGTAGAATAGTTGATGCAGCATCGTTTGACCAATTCACAAGAAAGGAGATCTCCGTAATTGCGGCAATTACAGACATATCAGTCTCCTTGACATCGCGTACAAGCGCCTTTCTGCCATATTGTACTTACTTACTTATGTATCCCCTTGGGAATATCTGCCATATTGTGTGAACGCCTAAAACCCTTCGTCAACAACCTAATTGGCTCCTATCAGTATGATTTCAGGTCAGGTCTTTGACAGATCCTGGATAAAACTCAATCCAAATCGATACCTACAGTCTTTTGATCGAGGCCGCATATGACAGCATTTATAAAACTGAGCTATACAGAGCTCACTGCTCCATCAAGGTCGGTAACAGTCTTAATCTTTGATGTCAAAAAAGGATTTAGACAGGATTGTACAAAGGATGATGAAAGGATTGTGCGAAACTCACAAGTCAACACTGGAGGCCCTATCGCGAGCAACAAAGGACACTCCATATAACACCCTAATCATCGCAGTCCTACTTTAACGCTCTGAAACAGGCAAGCATATTCAATCTCATTTGTGCTTATGGGTTTTGAAGAAGGAAATTCAACAACGAACTATACAAGCTGTACAGCAACATCGACCTATTCAAGAAAAGAATCGACGTAAGAGGGACAATCCTGTACAGGAATACTTCGCTTTAGGTGCCGGGCACAAGTAGAAGAAGGCCTCAACCGACTTGGAGTGCCCAACTGGAGGCAGTAAGATAAGGACCGGGCTAACTGGAGAGAGTTGTTGGTTAAAGCCCAGGTTCACACCGAATTGTCGCGCCACCTAAGTACAAAAGTAAGTAAATAATGAATATCCGAGAAGTTAGGGATATACTTACATATGTATGTATAGCACGAAAACTGGTTCTTACTATATTTTAAGACGCAACATTTTCGAACTTATAAGTGAGCAATGGTTTCATCTAGAACTTTCTATAAGCAATTCTTTATTCAACTTAGCCAGCCATCACCTCCACTATCATCCCGTATGTACAAACAAGTCTAATTCTTGATACGCATGTACAAGTTTTGTTGTGGCAGTTCAATCACAACCAATCCAGTTAAAACGCATCATATGAACAATATTGTTCATCGTGATTTGTTTCGTTCATCGTTCTGCCATTCGCTACCTCGTTCTGCATACATATTTATGTATGTAGATGTAAATATAAACGTAGGACGATGTAAAAGGACTCGTCAGTTACTTCTTATTTTATTAATTGTTTTAGGTTTGAAGGTAGCGAATGCAAATTTTCATTCCCAGTAAATAATAGCAACCTGTGTTATCGAAAATGTTACATTGACAAATGTATGCATATAAAAGTTGTCTAGACATACATATTTTAGGGTAGGTACATACATATATAAAATAGATATTTCAATTGTCGAAACGTATTGATTAACACAAACAGCTCTGGTATTGGTTCATAAAACACACTTTTATTTTGCCTTTCTAGCTAAATTTTATATGATAGTTACGTTTTTCCGGGGTTGCCGCTGAAAAATTTCAAATACATACATACATATGTAGTCGCCAAAAAAGTCGCCCAGAGCATAAAAAGTGTCCCCACTGAATTATTTGCAGAAGTAAAGATCGATATCATGAAAATATCGTTTTAAATCCTATTAACAGAAGCAATTACATAAACCAATACAAACTATAAGATTAGCATAAAGGCAGCACTACAAGTATTTATCCTTTTCTTAAATAATTACTGATATGAAACAGATTTTGTACCCGGCGGCCACAAGAGCAAGTTCTGGCATAGGAAATTCCAAATTATTGTCACTTTTTTACGAACATAAACTTTTGCTACTTGCTCGTCAAAAGCTATGGAATTTCCCAAACCAATAGAAGAGTTATAAAAGAATGCATTCGCCGAATTCATAAAAAATTTAAATGAAAACTTTAATTCACTATTCTTTTTAACTCAGTGATTAATGCATCAATTTTGGCAATCACTGAAGTTGAAGTCAGTAGTGAATTCATATATTTCATTGAAGTTAGTAGTGAATTCAATTGAAGTCAGTGAATTTAACTGCAATAATTTTAATTCACTTGATTCCAGGTGGTGGATCATGTTGATGTTAATGTCTGATTATAAGACATTTTTGGACGAGATTCAATTTTTGAGGTAGTAACGATACTGTGGTGTTTGAAACGTGAAGGAGATGTTAAGACATCAAAACAAAACAGAAGAGGGTAGAATTGCTTAACCAAGATGACGAGACTCAACATCGTCTAATGACTTACATAAACTTTATTTTTTGCGAAAAATTTTGAAGGTTTTGAAACAGATGCATTCGTACATATTAATGAATTCCAAAAATTTCAATTGAATTCACTGACTTCAACTGATTTCAGGTGAATTCACTACTGTCTTCAACGAAATATGTGAATTCGATTGACTTCCAAAATGATTTCAATTCAGTGTTTGTTAAATATTGAATTCATGATGACTTCAAAAGAATGGCGAATTACGTTTTTAAAATGGACATCAATCCATTTCTAGATGAATTCAATAGACTTAACCCCTTAAAAGATTTGATTTTTTTATAACTCTGGCCCAGTAGCCAAACAAGTAACTTGGCAGCATAATTTATAAATGAATCCTGAGAAAAGTGTCCCAAAAGTCGCCAAGATTTTGAAAATTTTTGTCCAATTTTGGAAAAAAAGTAGTCGCCTGGTGTCCCGGAATCTAAAAAGTCGTCAAATGGCGACTTTGGTCGCCTAACGGCAACACTACGTTTTTCGAGTCTGATAGGTAGCCATGTGCATCCATATATAAGAATGACTAAGTGCTATAGTAAGTAAGTAAGTAGGTAAAGTAAGAAAATTCATTTATTCGTTTCTCAATATTTACAATAGTTACAGAAAAGCTTTTTATAGAGCTATGGAATTGTCGTCAGCTCGGTTGGCAAATCTATTTAATATCTTATTGTAAGAAATATGTAAAATGTATTCTGTGATCAACAATTTCCTATATTTACATACGACCTTCATAAAGTTGACAAGTTGCTTCCAGTTGACGCCGTTTAAAATATTGATTGTTTTCACCAAAGTCAAAGTTCTCTTTCCGAAATATGTACCATAACCTTTGCGGATGAAATACGGGGCATACGCTCATTAGGTGAAAACAATCTTTCTTAAATTTAAGATTGCACAGGGTACAGAACTGGTCAAAGCTGCCGTTGTAAGGCGTTCCATTTAAGCCAATAAGTTCGCATCTTGTTTTGAATATAAGAGAAATTTATTTAATTTAAAGAATCTCTGAACTAGTTAACTTCCATCATTTTAAATTGTGATTGGGAGTGCAATAATCTGCTCTCAGATTGACGGGCCTTGCACCTACTTGCACCCTCCTATCACAACCCTCTGTTTCACGTATAATTCTATACAGCTGTTCCTTTAAAATGTTTGAATTACATATTTGCAACCTTGTTTAGATCCACCCCGCATGCAGTTCCCAACCTTTGCCATTTCACCACTCACCAGACTTTGTTCCTAATATGATATGAATGCTTTAATGCAAATTTTCGTCCAATTCCATGAGAACTTTAACATATCTCCTCTTAGCGTAGCAAATGATCTCTCATCCTATGCAGCTTACATCAGTTCAAAACGTAGATCTCATCTCCAGAGAGCTCGTGCTGATTTTAATAACTACTTTCGCCCCTAATCAGATTTCGCTGCACTCTCCTTCCTCCGATATTATTTCACCTGTAACAACTCCTTTGGAACGTTTATCATTGTACTATCAGAACGTGCGAGGTTTACGAACCAAAACATCCTCCGTGTTTCTTAATTCTCAAAAATTTCCCAATGACATTTTTGCTCTTAATGAAACAAATTTGTCTTCCGATTTTAATAGCAGTGAACTTTTTACTTCGGACTTCGCAGTGTTTAGAGACGATGGGCTTGAGAAAAATGATGATTCCTCTGGGCGCGGTGTCCTCTTAGCTATACACAATCGTCTTGACTCGACTTTATTCAAAACCTCGCACACAGCGAATTTTGAGTTCATTTGTGCTAAAATTGATCTTTCTGGGTATAGCATTTACATCATGTGTTGCTACATCCGCCCATCCCAGCCCACGTATTGCTACCAGCTTGCCATCGATGCTATTGATTCTCTGTTCAATACTGTGGACACCCGCGACGTTATCATAGTCTTGGGTGATTTTAATTTCCCTGATCTTCAATGGGCTCTATCTGAAGATGAATCCCATTTCATCGCAACAAATCCCATCTCTGAAAAAGAGGTTCTTTTCATTGATTGTCTCTCCGATTCCGGCCTCTTCCAGTTAAGTGGCGTTACTAATAACCTTGGTAGGCAGCTCGACCTAATTTTCTCTTCAGACCCTGATAACTGTATTGTTTCCATGAGCAACGATCTTCTCTCGAAGATAGATCGGTACCACCCTCCCCTTACCCTTACTTACTCCTATAACATCGCCAATAAAACACCACCAACCGAAAAATGCCACAGATTCAATTTTCACAAGGCGAACTTTACAAAATTGAACAGTTTGCTTAGTAGCGTTGATTTCAACGTTATTTTTAAAAATCCTAGTATTAATGTCGATAATGCCACCGAAATGTTCTATTCTTTAGTGCTCAATTGCTTTACCTAATCTGTACCATTCGTGCTCAAAAAAAACGCTTCATCTTCTCCACCTTGGTACACTAAAGAATTACGCTCTCCTCGTAATGTAAGAAATAAACTCTGGCGGCTCTACCTTAAAACCCGTCTTGACTCTGACTTCTCCAAATACCTCCATGCATACACCCACTTTTCTGCACTTTGTGAATCTCTTTACCTCAAATATATCGATCGGATGCAACATAGTATAATCTCTGACCCCAAGCGATTTTTTAATTTCATCAACACAAAAAAGAAATCTGACAACTACCCCTCTACTTTAAAATTATCTAACACCTCCTCGAGCGATCCGAAAACAATAGCAAACCTGTTTGCACATCACTTCAGCCAATCGTTTAGCAAACACGTGGTCGATATTGATCCCGACTACTTTTTTTATATGAAAAGCTGTGCGCAGACATCACTCTGCTCAATTGATATACCTGTAGCTCTTGTCGTAGATAAGATAAAAAAACTTAAGTGCGATTACTCCGCTGGTCCCGATGGCGTGCCCTCTATTGTCTTAAAAAAAATGTATTGGCTACTTGGCCCAACCGATCACATCTTTATTCCAATTATCTATCTCTCAGGGTGTCTTTCCTATGCTCTGGAAGAGCTCCTACATAATCCCCTTACACAAAAAAGGTTCTAAGAGCGAAGTTTCTAATTATCGGCCAATTGCAAAACTATCCTGCATACCGAAGCTTTTTGAAAGCATTGTTTTCGATACTATGTTCTTCCATTCTAAACCAGTATTTTCCCCAAACCAACATGGATTCCTTAAAGGAAGATCAACAACTACCAATCTAACGGAATTCGTATCCAACACTCTTTGTGCATTAGAGGATGGCAAAGAAGTTGATGTGATTGCAACCGACTTTAGTAAGGCGTTCGACAAAATCTCACATGATGTCATTCTTTTTAAACTTGTAGCTCTCGGATTTCAGCCCCGTTTCATATCTTGGATTACTTCATACCTTAAAGAGCGGCAATACAATGTCCTCTTTAGGTCTTCCATCTCCGACCCCATAACTGCAACTTCCGGAGTCCCACAAGGTAGCCATCTTGGTCCTCTGATATTCATCTTATCTATCAACGATGTCGACTCTATCATTGACAATTCTCACATATCTGTGTATGCCGATGACATGAAAATCTATAGACATATTATAGCCCCTTCTGACTCTCGTGCACTTCAGGCTGATTTGAACAACTTCTCAACCTGGTGCCAAAAAAATTTCCTTGATCTCAATGTGCAAAAATGCCAAGCTATTACTTACTCCCGTAAACGGCTTCCTTCAACTCCCAGAACTTACTTTATCTGTGATGAGCCTGTTCCATCCGTATCGTCATTACGTGATCTTGGAATTATATGTGACAGTGAATTGAATTTTCGCTGTCATTTTCACAATATAATCAGCAGAGCCAACTCAACACTCGGTTTTGTAAAGCGCTGGTCAAAGGAATTCTCGAATCCTTATGTCACAAGAAGTCTGTTTTTTACTTTCGTTAGACCAATCCTCGAATATGGGAGCCAAGTCTGGTCACCATATTATGACACTCATTCCCTTCGAATCGAAGCAGTTCAACGCAGATTCATTCGTTTCGCTCTTAGAGGACTTCCCTGGGTTGACAGATACAACCTTCCCCCCTATGAGGATCGGCTGAAATTAATTAATGTGCAGCCCCTTGCAAAACGCCGTGAAATTGCTGACATCATTTTCATTCATCAGCTCCTCGTGGGTAGCATTGACAGCCCTTCTCTGGTTCAAATGATATCTTTCAACGCCAATCCACGCAATCTTAGATCCATGCCCTTGTTTCGCCTTAAAAGTCATCGTACGAACTACGGCCGTAATGAACCAATGACTAGAATGCTGCGTTTGGCAAACTCCATGCAATGCTTCCTTGATTTCCATTGCAGTAAAGCTACGCTTCGTAACTCCCTTCTTTCCTCCACCTCCTCTCCTTCCCATATTTAATGTCTCTTCTTCTTAAGTTAGTTTTTAAGTTTAGAATGTTTAAGTTCCTAGCTTGTATTAAGTTAATAAAGTGCCGGTAGAGCCGGCGTCAATTCAAGTCAATACAATTCAATTCAAGTCAATTCAATTCAATTCATTCACAGCGAGATGTTTTTCAAAATCCAATGTAGAGTTTAGCTCTACTCCCAGATAGGTGTACTTACCTGTTACTTCCAGACGATTTCCATTAAAAAGTCAATTATATCTAACCTCACTCCGCGCATTTCGTAAAAAGAGTATTATTTCCGATTTACTGGCGTTGATAATTAGTCCCCACTTCTTGCAGTACGCATCCAATCGATTAATCATTAGTTGAAGATTTTCAGGTGATTCTGATAAAAAAACAAGATCGTCGAATTCGAATTCCACCTGGTAGTTCGGGTACGACATCGATATCTGTTTCGAACAACTCTGAAAGGACTGAGCCATCCCAAATCGCCGCTTTCGAGTCGAAGTACATGTCTTTTAGCACACGGAGAAGTTTTGTGGAAAGAACAATTTGTGAGAACTTGTACAGCAATGCACTTCTATTTTTCAGATCAAAGGCGGATTTAAAATCGACAAAAAATGCATAAACTTTTTTATTTCTAACTTGAAACGCTGTAACTATGGATGTTAGAGCGAAAATGTGATCGACTGTTGAATAATTTCTGCTGAACCCTACGTGGAGGTCAGTAAGAACCTTGTTTACAATTGACCACTTTTCAAGTCTACGTACAAGTACACCGCAAAATATTTTGGCTATAGCATTCATGAATGATATGCCTCAATAGTTTTCCGCTTTTTTACATATCAATTGGGAATATAAACGATTTTTTAAAAGATGCTGGGACAACAGAAATTGCAACAGACTTGCATCCATTCGCCTAAGCAAATCCTCCAAAGATTGTTGTTAAACTCTAGATGCTTAATTTCTCCATTTGAGTCTTGGCAGTAGACTGAATTTCTTTGGTATTTACACTTGAGAGCTGGACAACTATTGGTAGATGATCCGAAAAAGTGTTACACTCAACTTCAAATTTTCTTATTAGAAGTATCCAATCATTCAGACATTCAGTCAATAACAGACTTCCCTAGGCCCCATCAGTAGAGCCGTTTTAAATAAATAGATCGTAAAGCTTCAACATTTCGAGTAACTGGACGCCATTTTGGTTCAACACTTTATCTTTTGTGGATCTGCTTGTACGGATAATATTACAATTGGGAATTTGCGTAGAGACAGTAGTTTGTGAATCGCTAGTCCTAGCGTTAAAATCACCGATATCAAATACACTTTTACCTGCTTAAAGTGACAGAGTGTTGTTTAGTTTATCAAACTCTTCATCCCTTTTATTGCAGTTTACATAGAAAGGTACAATACACATATTTGGAGGAGTAAGCTCTTAACCACAGTAGTATCCTCATAATCCACAAAATCGAATGTATCTAAAAGGGATGTTAGGATGATACCAAACAGACTAAGTGGTATATACACACTCACTAGAGTGTTTTTGAAATACTCAGGGTTAGGGTAAGACAAGACTTATAAAGATAGTTTTTGTAACGTTAGTGAATTCTCACAACATCCAGAATGATATTGTCGATTCTGGATAAACCGAAAGTATCCAATAGGCTCTTATTCGAGACGTAATTTCTTTCAAATAAGCTAAGCTTCTCCATTTACAGGGTGTCTCAGTTAAAAGGGACAATCTTTTAAGGAGAAATTCATGAAGTTCCGGCGAACAAAAAAAACAAAAAATCGTATGACTGAGGGGTCTATTTTCATTTCATTTACCCTTATAGTCCGTTGAAGTGGGACACCTCCGATTTTGAGGTATAACCACTTATATTTTAGAGAGACAATTCAGTAGCGCATAAAAATTGTGAAAATTTCATGTAATTTTATGCAGCCACAAAAAAGTTATGATTCCTTAAACTCAAAATTATAAAAATTTGTTGTTCCAATTTTTTACTTAAAATGCAATTTTCTCAAAACTTTTGCTTAATAAAATTTTTTTTTATAAAACTTTTATCTATGACAAATTTTCTACAAATTATGTTAAACAACTTTTTCACGTACGAAACAGAAATTGTAGAATTATTTGTGAGACAAAAATGGTGGGCGCCATGGCTCAAGTGGTTAGTGCTTTGGACTACGGACCGAGGAGTTCCAGGTTCAATCCCCAAACAACACCTAAAAAATTTCTTTCACGGCCCCACCTCCCGCGAGCGTTCAACAAACATCCGTGAGTAAAACTGTCATGAAAAAGTTTCTCAAAACAAAAAAAACTGCCGTTCGGATCCGGCATTAAACAGTAGGCCCCTTCCATTCGTGTGAAGAATATAAGCACGAGTGGTTGTGAGAAGCTAGGCCCTGGGTTCCGTGGACCTGCAGCGTCAAAAATTTGTATTTTGAAAAATGGTAAAAAAGAAGTTAAGTTAGTGTACCGATTTATATACTCTTAGAATATTTTTTGTGGTATTGCCTAGTTACAACAATTGTTCGAAGTGCCTTCCTTGGATTCGAATACACTTTCGAGCGCGTTTAAACATTTCGGATGGCAAATTTACGAGCAGCAAATTACTTCTTTTCTCTTCTGAAACGGATTTAATTTTTTCTTGAAGGTCTTCCAGACTCGATATTTCTGTAAAATAAACTTTTTCTTTCATGGCTTTTCATTCCCAATTGATATGTCACTTCTCACATAAGAGCAACTAGTCTCTTCATCCATTGGCCCCACTTAGGGTCCATCGATTGCGCGTCCCTTTACAATATATTCTTTAACACTAATCCTCGTAATTTACAATACCTTCGTATTTTCTATCTTCCAACTCACAGTACCTCTTATGGCTCCAACAAACCAATTTTCCACATGTTGCGGAAATTTAACTCTAACTTTTCAAACCCTAAACTAAGAAAACTATGTAGATCCTGTAATGCTCCAAATTTTTTTGTACATTGAGACAGAATATCCGTTTGATCTATTCACGGCACGTACTCGTATTTTTCTTTTTCCTCTAATTGCAATCAATTTAATTGATGTCAACTGCATTTGTAATTTTCCACAATTATTGTTCGATTTTTAAGCTCCTTCGATAATCATGAGTCATAACACTGAACGCAGAAATAGGCCTGCGAATTCCACGTCAGTACAGTCTTTATCCGGAAGTCAATATCAACTGCAATGGATTTTCCATCCTCGGCATCATCATACAAGTTTGATGAATTCTTCTGTGCTGTATATAGAATTAAGTTCGTCGAGCGAAAATCATCCAACGCACCACTTCAACTGCGTTATGTTAATCTGTTCCTCTTAGTAGTTATTGGAAGTTCGATTTAAATTCTTACCAGTCTAATGACCAGGATTTTTCAAGGGTTCGCATTTGGAATTATCAGAGATCAGTGAAGCTGGAGCCATTGTTAGTGGTTTACTAATCGTTATTTGTCGGTCAAATAGTCTTCGTATAAATCAGAACGAGATGAACAGACTGCTAATGGATTAGGAGGAACTTTTCCCTGTAATAAAACGAAATGTTCTAATCATCTACGTGTCTCGACTAAGGAAATTTTTCTTAGGAACAAGGTGATGCAAACTCTATATGCATGTGGTTCGGTGATGTTTGTAGTACTACCCCTCCTGCTATCGACCTTCGATTGGATAGTCAGAGGACAAACGTTTCAATGTCGGTATCCGATCATGAGATGGTACCCGTTTAATGCACGTGTTTTTTTTTTATATCCTTTCGTGTATGGTTTTCAAGCCGTTGTGTGCTTTAGTGGTGTATTTTTGATGTTCAACGATGATCTGATCTTATCGACGTTAGTTACTCAAATATGCATGCATCTGAGTGAGCTCCTGATCGGATTAGACGCTAGAAGTGCATCGATTAATGATCAGAACTTGAAAAACCTGATTCGGTATCAATATGCCATTGAGAGGTGCTATTGGAACTATAGACTCATTTTTAAGCTATCTTTCTACCTTTCCATCGTTGCAGCTTACGAAATCTTGTGGAAGAGATATGTAGTTTTAGTACATTCGTGGGTTTTACTATTATGAAGACGTCATTGTGCATGTTCATATTTACTATGTTTAAAGGACTCGATAAAGCCAATATGATGATTCGACTTCCCTTGGTGATTACATCGCTTGTAGCTCCGGTTTACCTGAGGTGCTCCAATGGAACGGAACTGCATGACGCGGTGAGTTTTTACCTTCATACTCCAAAAATTTTTTACCTTTCAAGAGTTCAAGCTTGCTTGATTCACTTTATGATCACAATTGGTACGAGGGAACACCTAAATATCGCAAAGTAATAGTAATGATGATGATAAGAGCGAACAAATCAGTGAAGTTGCGGGCATCGCAACTAAATCACATCTGTATTCTGTATTTTAAAGAGGTTGAGAGATACTAAGAAAAACAGTTTTTCATACTATCTTACTTACTTACTTAGGTGGCGCTACAGTTCGGGGTGAACCTGGGCCTCAACTAAAAAGCCTCTCCAGTTAGCCCGGTCCTTAGCTAACTGCCTCCAGTTGCGCACTCCAAGCTTTTTCAGGTCCCCTTCAACTTGTGCGCGCCACCTAAGGCGAGGTCTTCCTCTACTGCGTTGTCCCTCCGGGTGTGATTCGAAGACTCTTCGGGCCGGAGCACTGGTGTCCATTCGCTCTACATGTCCTAGCCATCTCAAACGACTAATGCGCAGTTTTTTGACTAGGTCGATGTCGCTGTACAGCTCGTATAGTTCGTCGTTGAATCTTCTCCTCCAAAGCCCGTCAACGCAAACGGGACCGAATATTTTGCGAAGAATTTTTCTCTCGAAACGACCGAGGATATCTTCATCCGCTTTTGATAAAGTCCAAGCTTCAGCGCCATAAAGCAGGACTGGGATGATCAAGGTCTTATATAGAGTCTCCTTAGTTGTTCGGGATAGGGCCTTACTACTCAATTGCCTTCTCAGCCCAAAGAAACAGCGATTGGCAAGAGTTATTCTTCGTTTTATTTCTGCTGAGGTGTTATTTTCAGAATTGATAGCAGAGCCGAGGTAGACAAAGTCCCTTACTACCTCAAAGTTATAGCTGTAGATTGTGACGTTCTGTGCAATTCGTCGATGTTGCGTGTCCCTTTTGGTTGACAGCATATACTTGGTTTTGCCCTCGTTTACCGTTAAACCCATTTTGGCCGCTTCTGTTTCAATACTAGCGAACGCACCGGTGACAGCCCGCTGTGTTCTTCCAATAATGTCGATATCGTCAGCATACGCTAGTAGTTGCACAGACTTTTGAAAGATTGTGCCTCCGGTGTTGGCTTGTGAGTTTCGCACAATTCTCTCAAGAACGATGTTAAAAAAAATCACATGACAGCGCGTCACCTTGTCTAAATCCTTTTTTGACATCAAAGGTCTCGGTGAGATCGTTACCGACCTTGATGGAGCAGCGAGAATTCTCCATCGTCATTCTGCACAATCTGACGAGTTTGGCAGGGATGCCAAAACTAGACATGGCTCTGTATAGCTCGTCTCTATAAATGCTGTCATATGCGGCCTTGAAATCGATAAAAAGATGGTGGGTATCGATTTGGACTTCTTGGGTTTTTTCCAGGATCTGCCGAAGTGAGAAGATTTGATCGATTGTGGACTTTCCTGGCCTGAAACCACACTGATAGGGCCCAATCAGGTTGTTGACGAAGGGTTTCAGACGTTCACACAATATGGCAGATAGGATCTTGTACGCGATGTTGAGGAGACTGATACCTCTGTAATTAGCGCAATTGAGGGGATCTCCTTTCTTGTGGATTGGGCAAACGGTGCTGAGATTCCATTCATCAGGCATACACTCATCTGACCAAATTTTAGAAATGAGTTGATGTATGCTCTCTACCAGGTCATTTCCAGCTGCTTTGAACAGCTCGGCTGGTAAGCCGTCAGGTCCAGCAGCCTTGTTGGACTTAAGTTTGGATATTGCTATCCTTACTTCGTTTTGGTCAGGTGGACGGAAGTTTTGGCTATCATCGTCTAGATTGAATGGTACATTCTGCCTGACAGCGGGATGTTGGTCTTCGTCGCCGTTATACAGTCTGCAGAAGAAGTTTTTCCATATTCTCAGCACCGACTGTGACTCTACTACGAGGTTTCCTTCTTCATCTCTACAGGCTTCTGTACGGGTCTTGTTGGCCTGACACGTTCTTTTTACCTGTTGGTAAAACTTCCGTACATTATTCCTGGAGTATAATCTCTCAATATTTTCGATCGCGCGCTTCTCGTGCTCTTTTTTCTTCTTTCGGAGAAGCCGGTGTTCTTCCCGTCTCTTCTGCTCGTAGAGCTCACGAGCAGCTCTCGTCCTTTTTTCCAGCGCCGCTTTGTATGCTTCTTGTTTAGCAGCATGTGCTTGCCGGCACTCTTCGTCAAAGCAGGGGTTTCTGGGTAGTGGTTGGGTGAAACCCAGCACATCAGTTGCGGCACTTCTGATGGCTTGTTGGCAGCGTTGCCACTGGTCTTCGGCGCTTGATGCTGGCGGCATAGGAGTAGTTGAGAGGTTTCGGGATACGCGTTCGGCGAAGGTTCTGGCGATCTCTTGCGATTGCAGCTTTTCGACGTCAAATCTTCTCACAGTAGTTCTTCTTAATTGTGGCGTTTGGGATATCCGCATTCGTACCTTGGCTGCAACAAGGTAGTGATCCGAATCCATGTTGGCTGCTCGGAAGGTTCGGACATCCAGAATACTGGAGGCATGCCTTGCGTCGATCGCAATGTGGTCAATTTGATTGACCATTTGATGATCAGGAGATCGCCATGTCCCCTTGTGGATATTGAGATGTGGAAACCGTGTGCTTGCTATGGTGACGTTTCGCCCCGCAGCGAAGTCAATAAGCCTAAGTCCGTTTCCGGACGTGGTGTCGTGGAGGCTGTGCTTACCAATCGTCCTACCAAAGATGTCCTCCTTTCCTATCTTGGCGTTAAAATCGCCTAGAACGATTTTAACGTCATATTTAGGGCATTGCTCGTAGGTTTCGTCGAGGAGCTCGTAGAAACATTCTTTGGTGGCGTCGTCCTTGTCTTCGGTGGGAGCGTGAGCGCATATAAGGCTTATGTTGGCGAATTTAGCCTTGATGCGGATTGTCATAAGACGCTCGCTCACGTGTCGAAAGCTCAAGACTTCTTGCCTAAGTCTGCCGCGTATAACGAACCCACATCCAAATAAGCGCTGTTTCTGTTCCCTATAGCAGTCACCGTAGTATACGTCACAGTTTTTCATCCTCTTTTTGCCCGGGCCATCCCCATCGCACTTCCTGGATGGCGGTGATATCTGCATTGTAGCAGTCTAGGGCCTCTGCTAGTTGTTCGGCTGCACGCGGCCTGTTAAGGGTCCGAGCATTCCACGTGCAGATCCGAAGATCGTTGTCTTTATTACTTTTGCTGGGGTCGTCAACAGTAGGATCATCCTTATCCGAGTCTCGTAGTTGCTTCGTAACTATTTGCTTTTTTACGTGGTAGGGAAGTTACCCCGACGCACAACCCCCCCCCCCCGGAGGACCAGTTCCTTTTTTTTACCCCTAGGACAAGGGGCCGGATATTCCGGAGTCAGTACCCCGCTTCGGTTCATCCGCCACCAACTCTATTCCAACACCCTGACTCAGTATTGAAAAATCCCTATAGACCTGGGATTCGAATATGTCGAAGCAGCTCATATAGGGATAACACTAATAGTTCGGCCTAACTGGAACTGGTTGACGCCACCGTTGATTCCATCTAGAGAATTCGTCCGCCGTCGCCTGAAGCAAGAGAAGGTGTCCTAGTGAGAAGACACTCCTCCCCCCTCTCTCGTTCGCTGCCACCAACAACCTTCCAAAGGGGTTGGTTACCCAATCCAGTTGAGGTACTAGGCACCCAGCAGCCACCATCGTGGAGGTGTAGAGTAGGAGTTGATAGTGAGAGGCTAAGGCGAGAACGCTTGTGTTCCCATATGTTCCGCATCACTATCCTTTGACCACCTTCCATACTATCTACTAATGCTTTTTTTTTTTGATTTTTAGATTGTCATTCAAACTTACCAGTTTATCATGTTTTTACACAACTTTTCATCCTAAGGAGGTGTATTTATTCGAAAGATTTCATAGGTTATAAGGCGACACATGTTGTAAGACTCTCTCAATATATTCGAATATATGGATTTAGAATAAGTACACCATGTATAGAAGAGTGTATAATTATCTCAATCTCAATCGAATAGAAATGTTCTTGGTCATTGTCCGATTCATTGAAAAACAGAAAGCGTTTAATCAAGGACCGCTATAGCTAGTAAGGCATGCAATGAAAAATAAGTAAATATTATTAAATTACGTTGCCAAAACAATTTGTATAGAGATATCATCACGAAATTGTGTAAGTATGACTAGACCTAGCAAGTTTTTCGAAG
This sequence comes from Xylota sylvarum, assembly GCA_905220385.1. Taxonomy (NCBI): domain Eukaryota; kingdom Metazoa; phylum Arthropoda; class Insecta; order Diptera; family Syrphidae; genus Xylota; species Xylota sylvarum. The sequence continues at coordinate 60,344,088 of LR999958.1, read as the reverse complement.
TTGGTATTAAGGATCAGTCTTAAAGCCACTGCTATTTAACCTAGTAATGAATTACCTAACAAAACGTACGCAATATCCACTGCAGTAATGTAGAGGAACTGCAAAAAATCTATTAGAAATGCAAACAGGAACTTTATAACAACCGGAGTATGAATGAGTAGAAACAAGGTTCAAAGCTTGAAACAAGTCTGCAGTAAAAACTCTGCCGAGGACATAATGTTCATCGAAGGAAATGCAGTCTCAAATATAGGTATCTATATTGCAATATTCAAATTCAATTCAGTCGCGGATGTGAACAATGAATTGAGGTATCTATGTACATATGTATCTGAAGGTTTAAAAATGCCTATAAAGACGAAAGCGAAAGTATATACAATAAAGACCCACATTGATGTATGGTGCTGCAGAACAAAATGTTTTACCGTACAATTTTCTAAAAGATCAGAATGGCAAGATGAACAGATAACTTAGGATTTTGATTTAACTATCTACGCAAACGGCTCAAAGATAAAATGTTGCGTTGGTGCGGGCATTTTTTCAAACAGACTAAACAAACATCTGGTGGCCAAAGGGTAATGATGCGAATATATGGGAGCACAACCGTTCTTAGATTCTCACTATTCACTATTCTACACCTCCACGTTTGTGGCTACTGGGTGCATAGTACCTCGGCTGGAAATTTGGTAACCAACCCCTTTGGAAGGTAGTTGGTGGTAGCGAACGAGTGAGGAGGGAGTAGTGTTTTCTCACTAAGGCACATCCTCGGTGGCGTCCACAGTTCCAGTCAGGCCGAACTACATATCTAGTGTCATCCCTATATGAGCTACTCCGACATATTCGAATCCTAGGTCTATTGAGATCTCCAACACTAAGCCAGGTTGTTGGAAAAGAGTTAGTGGCGGATAAACCCTTAATGGGCCAACAGCATCACTCATATTTCCGAAGTGGGCTACTGACTCCCGAAAATCCGGCTCCTCGTTCTATGATTATAAAAGGGAACTGGTCCTACAATTTGGGGTTGTGCTTAGGGGTAACTTTCCGATCAGGGAAAAAAATACTTATTTCCGAAACCCACACAATTCTCGGATAAGGATGATTCTACTCCAGCAGTCGAAATACGGACAACGACCTTCGGATCTGCAAGTGGAATGTTCGGACCCTTAACAGATCGCATGCAGCCAAGTAATTAGAAGAGGCCCCAAACTACTGTAAAGTATGATATCATACCTGAAAGGATTGTGCGAAACTCACAAGCCACCACTGAAGGCACAATATTTCGTACAACTACTAGCTTACGCCGACGACATTGGCAGAATTCAGTGGGCACTGTGAGTGAGTCACTAGTGCGTCCCCTAGTATTGAAATGGAAGCTGCCAAAATGACTTTAGCAGTAAACGAGGCAAAAACCAAGTATTTGCTGCCAACCAGAAGGGGCAGACAACATCGACGAATTGGACAGAACGTCACAATCAACAGGTATAACTTTGAGGTAGTAAGATACTTTGTCTACCTTGGCGCTGCTAACTCTTACTAATCGCTTTTTCTTTTAACTGAAAAGGCAATTCAGTAGTACAGCCCTACGCCCAACAACTATGGAGATTCTGTATAAGACCTTGATCATCCCAGTTCTGCTTTATGGCGCTGAAGCTTAGACTCTAGCTAAAGCGAATAAAGATATCCTCCGTCGCTTCGAGAGAAAGATTCTTCGTAAAATGTTCGCTCATCGACTTAGTCAAAAAAATGCGCATCAGTCGTCTAAGATGGCAAGGACATTTAGAATGAATGGGCACAAATGCTCCGACCCGTAGAGTTTTCAAATCTACTACGGGACAACGTAGTAGAGGAAGACCTCATCTTAGGTGGGGCGCTCAAGTTGAGAAGGGACCTCAACAAACTTGAAGTGTGCAACTGGAGGCAGTTATCTAAAGACCGGGCTAACTGGAGAGACTTGTTAGTAGGTTCACCCCGAACTGTAGCGCCACTTAAGTAAGTAAGTAAATACCTATGTAAGTATGTAGATACCGCCAGCGTTTTCTAGGCGGAATTACTCTCAAGGACTATCATTATATCAAACTACGCACAAATATAACCCCAAGCCAAAACGAAAACCATACTGATTGATACTCAAGGTGCTATCAAAAGCATTGCCGCCATTACTATCTTCTTTTAATTAGTACTAATATCCCGAAATGGACTAGCCTTGATAGATGGTCAATTCAAAGTAAGTAGCAGCCGGACGAACTGGCCAGATAAGGCCTCAGCTCACTTGTGGATCTAGTCCACACTCTGCTGGTAGCAGTCAAGGCAAAAAACTCCTTAAAATCTTTCATTAAAGTTAAACTCAGATCGGCAAGGCCGACAAGTTGTATCATGTTTAGAAAGATGTGGCCAAACTAATTAAGTAAAACAAGACAAATACAAACGACCTCATAAACAGATTGGGTAAGGACATCGCCAGATCACCACTGGCCACTTGTCTTTAGGTTTAGGTTACCATGCAGTCAATCTAATCATCCCATATAATACACACTAAAGCAGTTGCAATCGTTTTTGCAACTGAAAACGAAACTCTTATCCACTATCCAGACAACGAGCATTAGACATACTCTCTTTCAGTTTACTTGAGGACAGATTGGGTTTAGAGACTTGTCATCAACACAGTTCAACATCCAGGTCACATAAGTTGTGGTTTTAAAACGGCACGTTAGTACTAACTAGGTTCTTAGAATCATCACTACGGACTACCTACCCTAACAGGTATCTACCAATAACAGAGAAGGAATAGCAAACTATTGCACAAAGTTTGAAAAGAATACTCGTCAATGGAATGTTTTCAATATAATAGGACCAATGGAAGGAGTACACGTTGGTATTACCTGTACATTCCTTTCACAGTAAATGGTAGTTGCGCTGTGCAAACAGACACTGGTGTCTAACTAGTTTTTTTGTAGTTAATGGAGAGTATATGCTTAGAAGGATCACATTAAATATCAATATACGCATCAATATAGGTATGTCGTGCTGTTGATTGCAGCAAACACAAGCATAACTACACTCTACATGTGCTTGGAGTCAATGACTTTCCGCTAACCAACTCGCAGTGCTGGTGTCATGTCCTAGCCATTTCAAACGAATAATGCTCAGTTTATTGACTAGGCGTACCTTAGTAGTTACACAGACTTTTGAAAGATTATGCCTCCGGTGTTGACTTGTGAGCTTCGCACAATTCTTTCAAGTATGATGCTAAAGAAGTCACATGACAGCGCGTCACCTTCTCTAAATCATTTTTTGAAAATGATGAAAAGATGGTGGGTATCGATTTAGATATTTTGAGTTTCATCCAGGATCATTAACATTTGATCGATTGTGGGTTTTCTTGGTCTGAAACCACATTGATAGAGGCCAATCAGGTTTTTGATAAAGGGTTTCCACCTTCACACAGGATAAGACCTAGTACGCGATGTTGAGGAAACTAATACCTTTGTAGTTGGTGCAGTTGAGGGAGTTTTCTTTCTTGTGGATCGAGCAAACTGTGTTGAGATTTCACTCATCAGGCATACGCTCATCTGACCAAATTTTAGAAATGAGTTAGTGTACGCTTTTTACCAGGTCATTCCATTTGAACAGCTCGGCTGATAAGCCATCAAATCCAGCAGCCTTGTTTGACTTAAGTTTAGATATTGCTATCCTCATTTCGTTGGTCAGGTGGACGGAAGTTTTTTCATATTCTCAGCACCGACTCTACTACAAGGTTTCCTTCTTCATTTCTACAGGCTTCTGTATGGGTCTTGTTGGCTTGACACGTTCGTTTCACCTGTTGGTAAAACTTTCGTACATAGTTTCTGTAATATAATCTCTCAATATCTGCGATCATTCGCTTCTTATGCTCTATTTTCTTCTTTTGGAGAAGCCCATATTCTTCCCGTCTCTTCTCTTCGTAGAGCTCACGAGCAGCACTCGTCCTTCTTTGCATGTGCTTGCCGTCACTCTTCGTCAAACCAGGGATTTTTTGGTAGTGGTCGAGCGAAACCCAGCACATCAGTTGCGGCGTTTCGGATGGCATGTTGGCATCGTTCTCACGTCTTCTGCATTTCGGGATGGCGTCTTGTTCACCTGTCAAATTCTAATATGTCACCGATTCCAATCATTCTGAGGTGTGTTTGGTATCGCTGAGGACCCCAGTATCTTTTGTTTTAATCTTGCTTCTAGTTTTGCATAAGCTCCCGTATAATATTCAGGTGCTTTCCTTTTAGTAGTATGGCAAGATCATCTGCATATGCCACACATTTAGCGCAGGTTCCCTCTAATACTTTTAGAAAGTCGTCCATTACGAGCACCCACCGAAGAGGAGATACTATCCCCCATGTGGGCTACCTGTGCGGACTGTTCACCTTCTTGTTTCGGCTCCCAGTGAACCTGTGATAAAGCGGCTTAGTAGCATGTGTTCCAGTCAATTGTTTATTATTTGGTTCTTGCAGTATATCGAGAGTGCTTCAATAATTTTACGAGCTTTCATATTATTGAACGCTCTTTCGATAACTAGAAACAAGCCTACGACTAATTCCTTGTATTCAAACGCATCCTCTATTGTGGATACCACCTGTTGTAGTGTCGTGTCGACAGATTTTCCCTTTAGATATGCGTATTGATTAGGGCTCAGCCACGAATTTGTGATCTGTGTTCTAACATAGTTGTCACAGATCGTTTCCAATGATTTTAGTAAGAATGATGTTAGGCTAATAGGTCTATAACCCATTGCCGTTGATAAATCTTTCCCAGGTTTTGGTAGGTATACTAGCTGCTGCTATTGTGTTGGCGTATATCCGAGATATAGACAAAGCCTAAAGATGTTAACCAGGGTTTCCTTTAGGGTGTCTACTTCTATCACTTTTTTGCAGAAAGATGGGTAGTATTCCGTCCATGTTCGGTGATTTGTATGGTGTAAAGGATTGAATTGCCCACGTCACTTTATTTGCATTTTAGTGTCTACCGATTTTTTCTCAACCCGAGTCAGTACGCTCCTGGAGGATGTTCCGGCCTCAGTGAAGCAATTTGGGAAATGTGCGTTCATCAGAGCTTCCAAGGTATCTGCTGCGATTGCCAGAATGCTGCACGACTGTAGAAGCTGATAGCTTTGTGGTATCTTGGACTGAATTTTCTTGATTTGCGCTGTTTCATTATTATATGCTGGTGCAGAAAGTTTTCTATGATTCCCTTTTGACAGTTCTGGTGAGTTTCTTGAAACTTCCTTATTGGTATAGCTGTTATTCTGACTTGGTGTAAGTTTTGCGTGAATATCTCTTACAGAGATGTTGAGGACCAGCTCGCTTTCGTTACTGATCTTTCAGTTGGACACCAGACCTTTAGACCTGCTATCATATAGGGTTATATCTATACCTCTGTTCTGATTTTATTTACAAAGGTTGGCATACACCCCACGTTTAAAGTTATTAGGTTATCAATATTAAAATACTCTGCTATACACTCGCCTCTTTTATTGATGTTCGTACTACCCTTGAGACCTGGACCATGTTACGCATTTTCTTAATTCATAGCTGGGTGGAGGTTGCGGACCTCTGCCATCTGTTCGGCTGCAGGCGGTCTGTTAAGGTTCCGAAAATTCCACGTGTAGAACCGAAAGTCGTTGTCTTTGTTTCGTTTGCCAGGGTCGTCAACAAGTGGTTGCTTCGCAACTGGTTGTTTTTATTCCGTGGTAGGGAAATTACCACATTGCACAACCCCCAACCTGGAGGACCAGTTCCTTTATACATAGGACCAGTGGCCGGATTTACTTGGAATCAGTAATCTGCTTTGGGGATATGGGTGCTGCCGTTGGCCCATTAATATGTCATCCGCCACCAACTTCTTTCCAATACCTTAGCTCAGTATTGGAGATCCCTGTAGACCTGGAATTCAAATATGTTAAAGCAGCTCATATAGGCAGTTAGGTATTGCAGTATTTTTTCGTTATTGCATTGTTCCACTGCTCTATTTGTGGTAACGTCCAGATAGCCTCGTCGATGCATAAAGCAATATGCATCTAAAGTTTTCGGTCAATCCCCTGGGAGTTGAAGTTGTTCTTTCTAAAGGACCAAAAGGCAAAAGCCGAAATAAATTTTGTTTGTATCTCCAACAGAAGCTGTTTTATTTAAGAAATCAAAATTGGACGCTCTTAATGATAGAACCTTAAATTGTCGAAAATTCTTGCTTAGATATCGACTGGTCCTGAAGACTAAGACTATCCTATTACACCTTACGAAACAGCCGGTCATGGCATTTCTTCATAGGGACAGGTTTTGAAATCATGTCTTCTGCTTCTCATGATCCAGGGTTTTCTTCCGTTTGTGTTTGAGTTTCCCACCATAGTTCCTGCTTGGTTATGATACTGTTGGCGGTGTCCCATGCTTCTATGTACTTCTTATGCACAAACTTGTTGCAGTTGCCTGCGCCCATATACGGTCGGCGTATATGAGGTTTGACTTGCTCACTGTTGAAAGCAGATTCCTTATTCGCTACCTGGGTCCTCCAATATTTGATATTAGCCTGGATATTGCGACATCAGCTATGTTAGCTTTCACACTGCTCTTTAAACTTGAGCCTATAGTCAAGTAGTATCTCTAGGTATTTTATGTAGGGATTTGACTCTAAAGAGTGTTCTCCTACCTGTATTAGCAGTTTCAGTTCCGCTAGTTCCACACCTCTTGAGCGAATCCATATCTTCGTGTCTCGACTATTCCTCAGCGATCTCTTAATAAGGTTCCAGCTGTCCGAATTGAATGCAATTTTTAAGTCGAGCGTAACTAGAGCGCAGTACTGTTTTTTTCCTCCTTTCCATCTGGTCCCATATATGGCTTCGCGTGCAATTTAACAGACTGCTGGTATCGGATGGGTGGTGCTCCGAGTCTTCCTAAACCCGAAAAAGTCCATTATCTCCTTCGGTGTACTGCACAAGTCTGCCACGGATAACTCTTTCCAACACCGTGTCTAACATGCACAGTGGTCTGTACGACGACGGTTGCTCTGGGGGTCAGTTGTTTTCATTACAGAGTTAGTTTTCCTGTAGTCAGGCATCTTGTATAGAGGTTTGCATACACCTCTGGTTGGATTTTAATGGCTTCGTTAAGGACGAAGTTTGGGATCCCGTTCATTCATGGAGCCTTAGTATTCCTTGGAAATAGCCTTCTGACTGTAATATTCATCACGGTCGGGCATATCGGTGCAGATGCCGTGCCAATTTGAAGTTTCTCCATAACTATCTTATAGGCGCTTCCCCACGGGTTACAACAGCCCGATGGACCTTTACGTTTGTAAAGTTAATGTTCTCTTTAAAGTTAAGCCTGTGGTCAAGCGATACGTCTAGGTACTTGATGTAAAGCTTTGACTCGATAGTGTGTCCTCCTACCTGTATTATCAGGTAGACAACTTTTTTGCTCATACATATCTTCACGTCTTTGATGGTGTTGTCGCAGTTTCGCGTCACCTCCTATAAGGATTTAGCTACTAGCACCACCTTCGGCATATCCGATTATATCCACTCCTCTTGATTTCCACATATGTATGTATGTACTATGCGTAGTACTCTATCGTACATAATGTCCCACAGGGTTGACACCGAACGACATTGGATATCAAGGACATGAGGTCATGATGAGGTCACCACCAAGAAGTATAACTGCAAGGAAGGAAATGCAATTACAGCAGACATGGGAAGACCAGAGTTCTAAGAACTTCTAAATACCTTCAGGTTGGCGGGATGTGACCTTCGCTGAACCATGGAAACTCCAGCATCTGAAGAAACTTTGGCGTATCGGCCAATATGTATGTATGCTTGCTACAACCGGAAAGATCCTAGAACGAATCATATACGGCAGACTAATCGCCGAGCAGAGGGGAGCTTTGTCTGACCACTAGTATGGGTTTAGAAAATCGTTGATACCATAAAAGAAGCAGTAGATACAGCAACTGAAGCGATAATGGGGAAAAGATGGCGAGGAGAAATACTGTGCAATAGTAACGCTCGACGTTAAAAATGCATTTAATTCTGCAAGCTGGTCCTGCATTAGCAGATCTGTGACCAGATTCGATACACCATATTACCTCGTGAAGGTAATCCTTAACTACTTCACTAACAGGAAGATGAGATACCAAACGGACGATGGCTTTAAATACTACAATATTTCCGCGGGAGTCCCCCAGAGGTCTGTCCTTAGAGCTCTCCTGTGGAACATAATGTATCACTGTGTTCTGCGATTAACGCTGCCACAAGGAGTTAAGGTTATGGCTGACGATATCGCTACAGTTATCGTAGCCAAAGGTAGATAGAGGTAGAGTCCGCCACGGAGGAAGCGATCGCTGGAATGAAAAATTAGCTAAAGGCTGCCGAGGTAGAACTAGCCAGAACAAGTCTTAATAACCAACCGAAAGACTGTGGAATATGCTAACTTTCAAGTTGGGGGCCACTCAATCAGGTCTAAAGAGGCTTTTAAATACTTGGGTGTAATGCTCCAAAACCAGCCTAACTTCAAAACCCACATAATAAAGCTCCAGCTAGCCGAGTTGAAAGCAGTACTGTTCCTTCCTCCTTTCCATCTAATCCCAGATATGGCTTTATTAACAAATAGACTGAATAGACTTTTTTCTAATTAAATTCGAATTTATTTAGTTTCGTTTATTTACGAATACAATTCTGACATCATAGTATGTATATTAAGAAAAAGTAAAGGACATACATATGTATGTACTTACATGTGTGTATCTATGTGTAGAAGCAGATTCTTGTAAAAATGAAGAATATGTTTTACGTGAATTTCAAAGATATTTGTATCCTTAGCAATAAATACATTAGCTTCACAAAGTGCAAGAAAAAAGAACCATTTAAGCTATGTGTACATATTTCAAGTGCCATATTGAAATAGTGTCCATCAGTTGGAAAAGTTGTGTAGAAACATGATAAACTGGTAAGTTTGCATCACAATCTGAAAATCAAAAAAATGCATTAATAGCATTGAATACTCTTTTACTTGGTGTCGCTTAACCTCCTTAAAATACCCCACACAGATGTGATTTATCTTAGATGCCTGTAACTCGACCGGAATGTTAGCCCTTGTCATCATTATCGCTATCATCTTACGATGTTGAGGTGTTCCCTCGTACCAATTGTGATCGTAAAGAGAGTCCAGCAAGGTTTCACTCTTGAAAAGTAAAAAATGTAAATTTAGCACAAATATTCAAAAATACAAATATTCACTCACCGCCTCGTACAAATCCGTTCCACTGAAGCACCTCAAATAAACCGGAACTATGAGTGCTAAAACTCCCAAAGAAAGGCGCACCATATTAGCAATATCGACTCCTTGAAACATAGCGAATATCAACATGCACAGCGAGATCTTCATAATCGTGAAACTGACGAATGTGCTTGAACTGAAAATGTCATTGACATCGTGCCCCAAGCTGTAATATAGAGAAATGTATTTATAAACATGACTTAACACTGACTTGATTATAGCACCTCTCGATGGTATATTGGTACCGAATCAGTTTCTTCAACTGCTGGCCATTAATCGATTCACTTCTAGCGTCTAGTTTGACGAGCAGTTCGCTCAGATATCGATAGTGCATGCTTATTTGAGTAACTACCGTCGAGAAGATCAGATCTTCGTTGAACAAAAACAGAACTCCACTAAAGCACACAGCGATTTGGAAAATGTACACAAAACTGTATGAAAGCAACAATTCCTCATCAAATGGATACCAGCTACTGAAAGGATACCGATACACGTACTCCTGGTCTTTAACTCCCCAATAGTAAGACGATTGCAGAATGGGTAGTATTAGAAATGCCACAGAACCGTATGAATACAAAATATTCATGATCTTGTTCCTGAGAATAATCCTCTTAGCCGACCGATTCAGGTAATATTTTAGAAGTTGCCGTCTTATTATCGGAAAAATCCCTTCCAAATCCTTTAACAGTCTGTTCACCTCTCTCTGATTTACAAGAAATCCAACGCCACGGCAAAAAATTATCAGGAAAACACTACCAATTCCTCCGGCTTCCGTAATCTCTGCCAATTCCAAATCTGAGCTTGTGAAGAATTTTACGACGCCCATAATAGAGGTAAGGACTTGAATGATACTTCCGGCAGCTGCTAAGAACATCAGTTTAACATTACGCAGTTCAAGCGGTCCTTTGAGTGTTTTCCGCTCAAGGAATTTAATTTTAAAGAAAGTGAAGAAGAATCCATCGAAATTGTAAATTATTGGCGAAGATGGTTGACCCATTGCAGTTGATGTTGGTGTTGACTTCCGGTTAAGGACTATAGTGACGTGGACTTTGCAGCAGACGCATGTTTTTATACATTGTTACGAGTCGTGAGTAACCAAGGGGCTTTCTAATCGAACTGTAATTGTGGAAAATGACAAATGCAGTTGACATCAATTAAATGCATTGCAATTAAAAGAAAAAACAGAAAAATAAAGAAAATCTGCAGTATGTCTTGAACGGAACGGGCTATACCCTATCCATCGGCTTTTAACGAAGCCCTACCGTGGGACATATTGTTCAGCTTTTAAAAGTACTACTCGGGCTCATTTGATTGGTGTGTACTTACTCCTCCGAAATAGGTTTTAAGCTGTCATTGAACTTTACTTTTTTGGGTCAAAATTTTGAGTCAACACTGGAACACTATGAGGGACAGATACGCATGATCACAGCTAGATCTACATAGCATCGATCAGAAATGTAGAAACGGCAAGGACCAATGTGGATATGCTTCTCTTTGTTGCAAGCTGTCTATGAATGCTCTTGTACCCTATAGCACGGACTATAAAAACATTCGCATGCAATAAGGAGTTATGTTTGAATTCTTAAGTATTCGGGAAGAAAAACAATGAAACTTTAAGTACGGGTTCTGACCCTATAATATTTTTAACAACAGACTTTACTGTATGATGCAACTGTCCAGACTGGGTTAATGTAACATTTTTTTTAACCAGCTCTTTTAATTAATAATTGGAGACCAATATTAGTTCCTTCTCCTTCTTTCCGAAGTCGGGGGTATCCAACTGCCTAAGAACATATTCATGCAAAACACCTGGTGGAGATATTTTAGTTTCTATGTTAACCATTATGTCGGTCTCACACTTTCAGACAGTCAACTCTCTGACTATCTGAAAGGCTGGTTGGCGAATCAGTGAAGAGTCAGAATCAGAGATGGAGTGCACTCCCATTGTGTCGTGTTTCTAAAAAACAAACTGGACAAAACACACAGTGGCGATTCCTGGTCTTAAGCTTTCGGTTAGCTACGTGGAAGCTGGGGAAGTTTAAAATAAAAAAAAAAACAAATCGTGATTTTTTAATTTTATTAATACATTAACTACAAAAAAGACGAAGAAAAATATACTCCACAAAATAATAGGTGTAAAAATAGCATTTATCGATACATAAATTCGGTTCGTCGTGGTCGGTCGGTCGATCACGAAATTTTCGAAACTCGATTATAAAATTCGTCACTTTCTTTCAGCTCTTTCAAAAATTCCTTTTCGATAGACATGAGAGCCAAATAGCTCAATCTCTCCTGATCTTGAGTGCTTCGAAGGTACGTCGTTATCCTCTGCAATGCAGAAAAGGAGTGCGCTATAGACGCCGTTGAAGCTGGTACTGTACATATAAGTTTTGAAAGCTTGTACAACTGCTCAAAACTGTCGGCGATTTTTTTTCTCCATCCAGAGCAAGACATCAAATGGTGTTGTCGTTTTTGACGATCCTGCTGATGTTGTACCTGTTGGCTGTACAGCGTCTGTGTTTCCACAAAAAACAGTCAATTCATTCTTTAATTAAGGAAATTCAAATATGTTCGGGTAGCTTTCAATTAGATTTTTAATTAATTCTTCAGGAAAATTGTTTTTTTGGCGATAGTTACTAAATTTTTTCCGGTTCAGTAAATCGAAATATTTCGGTTTTTCAAAGGATGCAAACCTTTCTGATATCTGCATACTTAAATTGTCAACTATTTCAAAGAATAATTTCCTGTATTTCGTTTCATTTGTATCAAATTGATCTTCTCGAGCTTTTCGTTTGTCAGCATATGATGGCACAGCGTGCAATGTCATTGTGATTGCCAAATTTCCTGAAACCCTTCGTTTCTTTGAACCTTAAGAAATTCATTAAGCTTTTTTATTTGGTTTGTACAAAAAACAATGTCTATATTGGCATTCCGTAATGTATAGAAAAGTACATCTGAGTGTGAAAAAAGTTTTGAAAACACACTCAAAAGAAAAACAGTTTCAAAGCTTTTCAAAAATTTACAGTAACCCGTTGCAGCCATCCGATCATTACTTTCCCATGTATTTGTCTCATCATTTTGAATACTTTCAAAATATTGTTGAATGTTTTCGGTGTAAGAGTAGACTACATTGACAAGTCGTGAACTAAAGCACCATCTAGTCGTGGCTAACGATGGAATTTTTCTTTTTAAAAATTCTTTAAGAACATACGTCCTTTTGCTTGAATGAGATGCGAACGTTGCGATGCCATTCAAAGTGCTAAAAAAATCCTACATTCTCTTATATTATTTAATCCTTGAGACAGCACTAAATTCAATACGTGTGCATAACAGTGGACAAATACAGCATTGGGACATACGTTCTTAACTTTCATTTCAAGTCCATTCAAATGGTCAGTCATAACGGAAGCCCCATCGTAAGTCTGGGCTACAAGTTTATCTTTTATGTCATATTTTTCCAACAGAGCTGTAACTAGTTGAAACAAGTTTTCTGCTGTTCGCCCAGAACTTACATCGATAAATCCAACGAAAGTTTCATGAATTTTCTTATTGAAGTAATATCGAAATACAACGGATAGTTGAGATTTCATTTGAATGTCAGAAGTCTCGTCAAGCATTATTGCGACAAATTTTGACTGCTTAATTGTTTTGAAAATATGACTGATTAAAAGCTCACCAACGGCTTCGATCAAATCATTTTGAATCGCCATTGAGGTACCTTTAAAAACCGTTGCCGTTTCAAGGTGCTCTGATAATATAAGGTCGTATTATTTTAATACATTTAAAAACTCAATGTAGTTTCCTCGATTTAAAGACAAAACAGATTCATTATGGCCTCTAAATGATAACTCCTGGTTTGCGAGATTAACATGTCCCACCACAGCGATGCGTAATAAGCCCAGATTTACTGTCGTCGAAAATGGGACATAATTATGAGCCAACGATCCTCGGTGTATTGGCTAAAAAAGATATGAGTGTTTTAAATCATATATGTAAGTGGCACGTATTAAAAGTTATATTTTATTTTATTGCATTTCTTTTAGTGCCGAATCTGTGAGTTCTACGCCTTCTTCATCGAACACTTCAAGAGATATCACTACTAGCAGCAGCAGTAGTGCAGTACCTCCAAGAAAATAAGGACGCCGTAATAACGATAATTACAACGCTCACAGGCAAGAACAAATTTCGCAAGCAACCGCCTACATGATATCTGCAAATGGACTGCCAATTTCATTTGTTGAAAGCGATGGATTTAAGCATTTTATGTCTGTTGTTGAACCCAATTACGAACTTCCCGTAGCTTCAACTATTCTATCTCGATTGCAGCTGTTATATAAATACAAAATGCGCTAGGTTCTGTATCCTTTGTAGCTTTAACTACAGAGGGTTGGTCGTCCAGAGCTCAGGACTCGTTCATATCGGTTACCCTGCACTATGTTAATCATGACTGGGAATTAAAAAGTTATGCATTGTGTGCTGAATATATATTTAGCTCTTTTATTACACTTACAAGGAAAAGTGCATGCAGTTTTAACGGATAATGCTGCGAATGTTGTATCTTCAGTTCGTTATGTTGAAGAAGTTCAAAATAGTCACACGTTACAAATCTGTGTGAAACATGCCTTGCATTCAGTGGAATCGTACTCAATTGTACTGAAAAATATAAGCACTTTAGTAAGTCATTTGAATCATTCCAATATTGCAGCTTCCGCTTCAAGGACAACTTGGCTTGCAAGAGCTGAAATTAATTCAAAGTTGCCCTACAAGATGGAATACATCTTACTTAATGTGTAAAATGCTCTTAGTAAATCGGTGTGCTGTTATCGCGATTTTGGCAGATAGAGATACATCTTCAATATTGGCTCTGAAACTTGAAGTAAGCGAAACGGAATGGTCACAAATAGAAGCTATGGTTATAATCTTGAAGCCATTTCAAGTTGCAACTGCAATACTTTGCGAAGAAAAAGTAACAATTTCCATTCTACGACCGATTATATGTGGCTTAATTAATAAACACTAAAAAACAAGGGTTGGAGATGATGAAAATATTGTCAGCTTCATGGGAATCATGAAAGAAAGTTTGCAGCGCAGGTTCAAAATGAATAGACAGGAATTTGAAGAAGTTCTCACAGTTCTTAGCTCAGCAGATCTAACAGTGATTAGATTGGAAACGGCAAACGGGAAGGGCTTTTTCGTTGCGTTCGTCTACATGGACCGGGATCGGCAAACACCGCCGGATGAAGTCCAACAGCTAACAACAGTCACCAACGCCAGTAAGGCCAACCTCCTAATGGGCTGCGACGCCAATGCAAGACATACGCTTTGGGGCAGTACAGAGACAAATGACAGAGGTGAGTGCATTTTAACAATAACCTTTCAGTTTGCAATACTTGTAACTCTCCAACCTTTGTTTTTCCGAGTACGGACAATTTTAATGGCTGGGAATCGGTTATTGACATCACATTAGTATCAAATAACGAAACCATTAGGGTTGCAAATTGGAGAGTATCCAACTTACAGTCCTTCTCGGACCATAAATGGATACTTTTTGACGTTAGTCTTCAGATAGAGGCTCCTAAACTCTATAGAAACCCAAAGCGAATAAACTGGACAAAGTTTAATCGTATAGTTATGTCAAAATTGGGTAGTACGCCAAACACCAGAATCGACTCGACTTCGGAACTTGATTCTAAGGTTGAAACCCTTGAGAAAGCAATAAATGTTGCTTTCAAAGTTTCGTGTTCAGTCAGCTATGTATAATAAAAAGAAAGTCCCATTGTGGTGGAAAGAAGATCTGTCGAAACTCAGGAAGTTGACCAGAGTGATCTTCAATATCTGCTACAATCATAACTTCTGGCAGCCCTATAAGGATTGTCTAAAAATATATAAGAAGTCCATTAGAACAGCGAAGAAACGGGACTGGATGAACTATTATCAATCCATTGAGTCCCTGAAGGAATCCGCTCGGCTCAGTAAAATTCTGTCCAAAGCACACAGCAATTCGTCCTTCCTGAAAAAGTCGGACGGAAACTGGACTGACTCTACTGCGAAAATCACTGCAACTTCTTATTTCCAGGTTGCAGTGATGGTGATACAGAACAAGCTAGTTCCGTTAATGCACCGTCGGCAGCGTGGAATAGCATCATAAACATTATTACGAATGATAAAATCTCCTGGTCCATTAATAGTTTCTCCCCTTATAAAACACCCGGCCTTGATAGCATTATGCCCATTATGTTTCAGAAATGTTTCTGCGAAAGATTTCAGGCCTATTAGCCTATCCTCTTTTGTACTGAAAACTCTAGAACGTATCCTAGACCTTAACACCCGTGAAACTTTGAAGAGCCCCCCACTGTCAAAATCCCAGCATGCGTACCTCAAAGGTCGGTCTACTGAGACGTCTCTTCATGAGGCGATGCGTACGGTGGAAAAGGCTCTCCACTACAAAGAATACACTCTTGCTACCTTTCTAGACATAGAAGGAGCCTTTAACAACATTCACACTGGAGCTATTCAAGAGGCTCTCACCGAGTTAAGCGTAGAAGGTTTTCTTAGTCAATGGATTGTATCCATGCTGAAAACCAGAATAATTCAGGGAACATTAAGTAACAGCATTGCAATTAAGACGGTTAGTAGAGGCACCCCTCAAGGTGGTGTCATTTCTCCTTTGCTATGGCTCATGGCAATTAACAAGATTTTAGTGCGACTTGATAGAGAGGGGGTTAAGGTGGTTGCGTAAGCAGATGACGTGGTAATACTGGTGCCAGGAAAGTTTCTCTCCACGATAAGCCAATGCATGGAAAGTGCTCTGGATAAGGTACACTCGTGGTCCACGAGCAGTGGCCTCGGTGTTAATCCAGAAAAGACTGAAATGATGCTATTTACCACTAAAACTAAAGTACCTGAGTTCACTCCCCCAAACTTAATGGTCAGTCACTCTCTTTATCTTCCAGTGCAAAATACCTTGGCACGATACTTGTTGCAGAACGCCTAGTGAAAACATAGCTCAAGCTTATTCCATATTGTAAACGTAGCGTTATTTCCCTTCTTTCTTACTTGACATTTATTTTCTGTTTGATTTCTACGCATACTTTCTAGAACTTTGATTTATATAGAATATTTTCATTAAATTTTCATTTGCTATTCGTCCGCCGCCAGCAAAGGAAGAAGGGAGTAAAACTGCGGTAAGACTTTATTTAATAGTTTAGTCTTAATTAATATTTCTCTGTATCTCATAGAAATAAACGTTCAATTCAAACGACACATTTTGAAGAATTGTTAAATCGCATCCCTTAAAGTCGCCAGCCGCGACAATTCTTTATTTCGCAATTTACCATTGCGATATCCGCCATTGCCGAAAAATAATATTGGCTTATTGGATATAAGCAATTATCTGCAGCCGCAGATAAACTAACTAAACCTTTTGCCATTTCTTATAATTGCCAAATGGAACGTACACCGCCACGCAGAAGTCCACGTTTCCAAGAAACGGTCGCAAATGAAATGCTTGCAAATTTAAATGCTATCACTACGACTACGTCAGCATCTATTGCCCGAACAGATGCTACGAGTGCCGCCCCTGCCGCCGCCGCCGGAAAGCCAACACATGCTACTAGAAACACTGCCTTAGATACAACCACCGCCGCTCACTTACTGGATGCCCCTATGGTTGCAGAATATGCCATAGCTGCACCGTCGGGTGCTACCATGAGTACTACACTTACAGGGGCAGCCCTAGTACCAATGGGTGTTGCCATGAATTTTGAATCGGTCACTGAAGATACAACATATGCAGATATGTTGTTAACTCTGCAAGGTCAAATTGCTGCCTTGGAAAGTCAGCTTAAGTTAACGCAGGTTAGGTTAAACGAAAGCGATTTGCAATGTCAGACCCTTAAAATTGCTTTGGAAAACCCAACACCAATAGCCGTTTCGCTACCTACGCCGAATCTATCTGGGCCAGCAAAATCAAACTTGCTTCAACAATATCAAGAACACAATCCGTATAGTGTCAATAATATACGAACTGCAACGTGTATGTCTTCAATTTATGCCACTACGCCTCCAACAAACTATGCATACAAGAATGATATGGTTTTTACTAGCGCACCGAGTCATGCATATATACCGCAGTCTTCGAATTTAGTATTCAACGCAATACAGCAGCCTAGTACTATAAATCCAGCACGCTCGCCACATTTCGTAACCCCACGAAAGGTTCAAGATCTTCCGACCTTTGGTGGACAGCCAGAGGATTGGCCACTATTTTTTAGTTCCTTTGTGCAGTCGACCACCGCCTATGGCTATAGTAATTTGGAAAACAACCAGCGTCTGCAAAAGAGTTTAACCGGTCAAGCTCGGGAGACGGTTAAGTCTCTTTTAATCCATCCAGACAACGTGGATGCTGTTATGGAGCAACTCCGTGTCCGCTTCGGTCGCCCAGAGCAGCTAATACGTAGCCAGTTAAACCAAGTTCGTGAGATTGCTCCAATAAACGAAACTGCAATTGTTCGGCTTATACCATTCGCCACCAAAGTAAAGAACCTCGCCGTATTTCTACAATCAGTGAACGGGCAGCAACATTTGGCTAATCCAACGTTACTGGAGGAACTTATTTCAAAGCTTCCAATGAGCAAGAAACTCGAGTGGGCTAGATGTGCTACACAAATACAACCATACCCGACAGTTCTGCACTTTAGCGATTGGTTGAGTGACATGGCGAATTTAATCTGCACTGTATATGAGGGTGAAACGAAAGAGCCGAGAAAGCGTGTGCCAATTTTACATGCTGCAGGAAAGCCGCGCCTATCCATTCACAATGCCAGGGTCAACACAATGTCAGTGTATGCCAAAATTTCATTGAAGCAGTTTTGTCTGAAAGATGGTCGAAGGTGAAGAATCTCCGCTTGTGCTTTGCATGTCTGAAGATGAGTCATACAACGCGGGACTGCCGCAGCAAGAGCCGATGTTCAGTCAGTGGTTGTCAGAGACTGCATCATCCGCTACTACATGAGGAGGTATCTATATCTTCTCGGTTGCATCACAAACAAGCTAACGTCGAGGAACAAGTACCTCCTCTGGTGGCACATTGCTCTAGTGCTTCTGATACTACACTCTTAGCTGCACAAGTGGTAACCAACGATTTGCTATTTCGAGTATTGCCAGTCACGCTCTATGGTCCGAATAAAGTCATCGATACATATGCACTCTTAGATGAAGGATCGTCAATAACAATGCTGGATGCTGATCTAGTGAAGGAATTAGGTCTTCGAGGTCAACAGTGCGAACTAAATATGCAATGGGTTGGTGGGAGACAAGCTCAAGAGCCTACACTCCTTGTCGACTTGTATGTGAGTGGAGCTGGAAAGAAAAAGAAGCATATGTTGAGAAATGTTTACGGAGTATCTAAGCTGAATCTTCCCAAACAAACACTAAGTAAAAGTGAGCTTCGTACCGTTACAAGTCCACCTTGGAAGTTTCAACTACCGTCATACTCGAACGCTGAACCTAAACTTTTAATTGGTTTGGACCACTGCCACTTAGGACTACCAAAATCAACTCGAAAAATATGTG
This sequence comes from Xylota sylvarum, assembly GCA_905220385.1. Taxonomy (NCBI): domain Eukaryota; kingdom Metazoa; phylum Arthropoda; class Insecta; order Diptera; family Syrphidae; genus Xylota; species Xylota sylvarum. The sequence continues at coordinate 60,325,228 of LR999958.1, read as the reverse complement.
ATAATGGTCCATATGCCGCCAACACGGAACTAGGTTGGGTAATATTCGGTCAAACTACGAAAATCCCTCGCGCGATGCCGACGTGCCTCTTCACTCACACAACGAGCGACGAATCACTCCACAAACTAGTCGCCGAGTACTTTGAAACAGATAGTTTTGGTGTTAGACCATCACCTGCAGTTGAGAGCAAAGACGATACTCGAGCTAGAGATATACTTCGATTAACAACAAAAAGAACTAATGGAAGATTCCAAGCCGGACTATTATGGAAGGATGATAATGTGGAACTGCCCGATAGCTATCCCATGGCATTGAAGCGACTTGTTGGGATAGAACGTAAGATGAAGCGAAATGAGAGTTTTGGTGCTGCCTATAGTTTTATAATAAAAGACTACGTCAAAAAGAACTATGCACGTAAACTGCAGCCAGCAGAAGCCGCAATTCGTGGACCCAAGACGTGGTATTTGCCACATTTTGGCGTGGTAAATCCAAATAAGCCAGCCAAACTACGTCTTGTATTCGACGCAGCAGCCGAGGTGAATGGAGCATCTCTTAACACGTACTTAATGAAAGGGCCTCAGCAATACCAGATATTGCCTACAATACTTTTTCACTTCCGTGAAGGAGCCATCGCCGTGTGTGGAGACATCAAGGAGATGTTCCACCAAATACTGATTCAACCGAAGGACAGATGTGCCCAGCGATTTCTTTGGCGTGATGGCGACGATGGAAGATTACCCGACGTTTATGAAATGGTGGTTATGACTTTTGGTGCTGCGTGCTCGCCTTGCACAGCTCAATATGTAAAGACAACCAACGCTCTGGAGCATCAAAACCATCATCCACGAGCTATAAAGTCTATCCTGAAATATCATTACGTAGATGACTTCGTGGATAGCTTTGAATCTACAAAAGAAGCCCTCGAAATAGCGCAACAAGTACGAGAAATCCACATGCACGCCGGAATCGAGCTAAGGGGCTTCAGCTCCAATTCGCCAGAGGTACTCAATGCATTGGAAGGTCAAAATGCAGCTGTGTTAGTGGGTGCAAGTGGTAGTATAGAAAGTGAAAAGATACTCGGCATGTACTGGCAGCCAGCCAGTGATGAATTTTGTTATCAATTACGCTTTCACCATGTAGAGAAAGCCATTATCACCGGAGAAAGGATCCCTACAAAAAGAGAACTTCTAAGCGTTATAATGTCAGTGTTCGACCCATTGGGGTTGCTTAATCACTTTACTATATCCTCCAAGTTGCTAATGCGTGAAGTATGGCGACGAGATGTGCGATGGGATGAACCATTACCGGAAGAAGCTCTACTAGCATGGAATAGATGGCGTTTACAACTACCCGATGTAGTCAATTTCAAAGTTCCACGTTTTTATTTTCGAACTGGTTCACCGCAACAGCTTCAGCTCCACGTTTTCGTCGACGCTAGTGAAGACGCCTTTGCCGCTGTAGCGTATTGGAGAACCGTGAATCGAAAAGGTGAAGTGGGAACCGCTTTTGTATGTTCGAAAACAAAGTGTGCTCCTCTGAAGTCACTGACTATTCCACGCCTCGAACTTCAGGCAGCCGTCTTAGGAGCACGTCTAATGAAAACCATAATCGAGGAGCATTCTGTAAGCGTTGTTCGTACTTTTCTCTGGAGAGACTCAACAACTGTCATTAAATGGATTAATAGTGAGCATCGTCGATACAAACCATTTGTGGCACACAGGATTGCGGAAATTTTGAGCACTACAGAGCCATCCAATTGGAAATGGGTACCCACTCATGAGAATCCTGCTGATGAGGCAACAAGGACAAATAGCCACGTCGACTTCAGCCCCTCGTCACACTGGTTAATTGGGCCTGATTTTCTATTTGGAGACGAAGATAATTGGCCAATCATTACGACTTCAGCCGTCAAAGAGGATGTTGAAGAAGAGCTCCGCCCGAAATATTCATTGTTCATTGTGAGTAATCATTTCGTTGATTTTAAACGTTTTTCCTCTCTTTCCAGGCTTAAGAGAACCATGGCCTGGGTAATTCGTTTTGTTAATAACTGTCGCAAACAATTCCGCGACTTTCAAAATAATGGGTTAACAGTATCCGAGCTCACTGCAGCAGAACAATCCCTATGTCGCCAAGTCCAACAGGAAGCGTTTGCAACAGAGCTGAAGCAGATCGGTCGCAACGAAGCAATAACGAAAGACAGTGAGATATATAAACTTTCACCATATGTCGACAGTGATGGTATTCTCCGAGTCTATGGGCGAATAGATGCAGCTAGCTGGCTTCCTTACATAACCAGACGACCAATCATTTTACCGTCTGCTCACACATTTACGACGTTAGTGGTTGCTGACCAACACTCCAGGATGAAGCACCAGAACATCGAAGCAACGATTTGCGAAATTCGTCGAACATATTGGATTCCTCGACTACGACAAATCATGCGCAGAGTGATTGCCAGTTGCTGCGTTTGCCGAATCACCAAAGCATTGCCGATTACACCAATGATGGGTCCCTTGCCAGAGGACCGTCTTACACCGTTTGTAAGACCATTTCCATACACTGGTTTGGATTACTTCGGGCCTATCACCGTTACGATAGGGCGACATACTGAGAAGCGATGGGTAGCACTATTCACGTGCCTAGTTGTGCGTGCTATTCACCTAGAAGTTGTCCACGACTTGTCCACAGACCCATGCATCTTAGCGATCCGGAACTTCATCAATCGCCGCGGAGTTCCAGTAAGAATACGTTCCGACAACGGGACGAATTTCGTTGGTGCTAACCAAGAAGCAAAGCGATTCTCAGAAGTATTTGACTGTCAGCGAGTGCAAGGAGAATTATCTACCAAGGGAGTTGAGTGGGTGTTTAATTGTCCAGCTAATCCATCGGAAGGAGGAGTATGGGAGCGAATGGTCCAGTGCGTCAAAAGAGTTTTACTTCATACGCTGAAAGAAATAGCTCCACGGGAGTATACTCTGCAATGCTTTATCATTGAGGCCGAAAACGTAGTAAACTCTCGCCCGCTTACTCACCTACCAGTTACACCCGATCAAGAAGAGCCGCTCACACCGAACCACTTCCTGTTAGGATCACCAAATACAGCGCAGACGCCCAGTGTAAAAGAGCCATCTGAGAATATCTGTTATCTACGAAAGCAATGGCGCATAGCCCGTCAACTAAGAGATCGTTTTTGGGAAAGGTGGGTGGCTGAGTACTTGCCAACTCTTACACGCCGTACCAAATGGTGTGAACGATCTAAACCAATAACCAAAGGAGATTTAGTCTTTGTCTGTGACTCGAATCTACCGCGAAAGCACTGGTTACGTGGGCGTGTTGAAAACACCCATCCGGGAGTTGATGGAGAAGTTCGGAGAGTCGATGTCCGCACATCCAAAGGAGTAATGCAGCGCCCTGTATCGAAGCTAGCCGTCCTGGACATAGAAGTTGGTGAATCAGGGTTGATTCACGGGGGCGGGGATGTTGCAGAACGCCTAGTGAAAACATAGCTCAAGCTTATTCCATATTGTAAACGTAGCGTTATTTCCCTTCTTTCTTACTTGACATTTATTTTCTGTTTGATTTCTACGCATACTTTCTAGAACTTTGATTTATATAGAATATTTTCATTAAATTTTCATTTGCTATTCGTCCGCCGCCAGCAAAGGAAGAAGGGAGTAAAACTGCGGTAAGACTTTATTTAATAGTTTAGTCTTAATTAATATTTCTCTGTATCTCATAGAAATAAACGTTCAATTCAAACGACACATTTTGAAGAATTGTTAAATCGCATCCCTTAAAGTCGCCAGCCGCGACAATACTAGACCCGAAACTTAGTTGGAAGCTTAATATAGAACAGCGGGTAAAGAAAACAAGTGTAGCTTTCTATGCCTGCAATAAAACTTTCGGTAAAAAATGGGGCCTCCAGCCAAAGATGTTGTTTATGTTATGGTTTAATCGTTTTATTGCTTGACAAATAATGCGGGTACCCGAAATATAGCGGGTACCCAAAACCTTACGGGTACTCGATATTTTGGTGCCCGGGTAATATCCGAAAATACAGATACCCGTGTACCCGGGTATTTATAACCTATTTATACCCTATCCTAAGGGTATATTAAGTTTGACACATAGTTTGTAACATAGAGAAATAATCGAGATAGACCCTATAAAGTATATATATTCGTGATCAGCATCAATAGCGAAATCGATTGAGCGATGACCGTCCGTCCGTCCGTCAGTCCGTCCGTCCGTCCGTATGTCACCGCTTTATGGGCCTTAAATTTTGAGCTAGGACGATGAAATTTCATATCTGGGCTTCTGAGAAAAAGATACAGTACAAGTGTAAAATTTTTTTAAATCCGCCCACTGCCACGCCCACTTTTTCATAACTTCACTAAATTATATGGAACCGAAAAATTTTGTTAAGACCAAATATTTAGGCATTGAGATTCCCTACAATCCACCCATACAAAAGTTTTGGCCACGCCCACTTTTTGGGGGCGTTTTCATCACAAAACCGATTTTTGGGCCTTAAATTTTTAACTAGGACGCTGAAATTTCATATCTGGGCTTCCGAGAAAAAGATACAATACTAGTGTAAAATTTTTTTACATCCGCCCACTGCCACGCCTACTTTTTTATAACTTCACTAAATTATATGAAACCGAAAAATTTTGTTAAGACCAAATATTTGGGTATTTAGATTCCCTACAATTCACCCATAGAACAGTTTTGGCCACGCCCACTTTTTGGGGGCGTTATCATCAAAAAACCTATTCTGATAAAATTTTACATGTAACATCCTCAAACGTTCGACATTATAGCTATATTTGAGTACAAAATGCAATTTGGCAAAGCCCATTTTATAGAGAGGAGGATAGGGTATCATACGATCCGTTCCAGACGGATTGTAGCTTTTCTGTATGTTTGATATAGCAGTCAAAATACGATAACACGAACTGTGGTATGGTAAACTGGGGCACATTCGGCCCTTTTTTTGTAAAGTCATACTCAGAGTACGAAATTTGTCAACGAATTCTAAAATTTTCGATGGTTGAAGAAACTTTAATTATTAAGCTATGAAACCAAATAAGACATTTACTTTTACGAATAAGAGATCAATTTTTTTTCCCCATTGAAGTATGTAAATAGTCTTTTACGTTAGATACTGTTTTCATTTTAAAATTAAGAAATACCAATATAAATACAGAGCTTTTGTTCTTTCTTTAATTCATTTAAAAAACATAAAAAAAAACAATAACAAACTTAATATAAGAATTCAAAACAATTAAAAACAAAAAAACTGGGTTGAATTATTAAAACTTTGCGACTTCTTTATATAATAATTTGATAAGTCGACATTGTGAGGGACACTTCTGACCGTAAGTTACCTAAACATCGGTATGTTTAGCTTTATAATTGGGTTTATGTCCAAATATTTTCCATTATTTCGTTACAACATCAAAGAAATATTTGGTGTCGCATGGAGATGTTGAAACAGGATTAGTGGGAAAGGGCAGTGTTAGATCTATTTTACTTCTTGAAGTTACAGATACATCTTTCACAAGCGGCTCTATTTGGATTTCGGGGCACTTTCGTCAGGTGCCGAATGAGCCTCTTCTTAAAATGCCGAATATGCCTTCATCTCTGAAGTTGCCTTTGACTATAATTTTCTCAAAAACTTAAAAAATCTATATGAATTCTAGTTTCTTTTCTTAAAACTTGGTAGCAATGCATTCTAATGATGAATCTGTGTTCAATTAATATCAAATTGGTCATGCTCGTAAAAGTGCCCCGTCTAACATGAAGAGGGTTGAAACTGAAAACAGCTTTACCGAATGTGCCCCAGTTTACCATATTCACTTACAGTGTCTACCTCCGTCGGAAGGTTTATATTGGAAAACTTAAATTTATTTATTTTTCGCAATTTCAAAATAAGACTGCATCTCTCTAATGTTTACTCGTTAAACAAAATAATTTGTCCACATTGTGTTGGACTATCATTCGAATGAAGAACACACTTACATACGTAACACTTCCTTCATCACATATTTTCACTACGCTGTCAACAAAATTACTCTAACTAAGCTGCGGACTTAAAAACAAGCTTCTTTGTTTTGCAGTTACAAATATTTTGAACGACATCTAACTGTACTCAACAGTCGTTAAATTTGCATGATCAAAATATCCAAACTTTTAATTACAATACTCTCCGAGTATTTATGATAAGTAATTTATAGCGTAACTACATGTATTGCCATACATGACAAAATTTGTACTCACAGAAAATATTTTAGTGAGTCTGGCAAAGAGAAAACACCATGTGAATCGTCTAGGACCTACACATTTGTATTCAAACCATTTTGTTCTTGTCTTTGATACTAAATTCAACGATCTAGATTTTGGAAAAAAAACACCATTTTGAACATAACATTACTAACTTCAGCACCAACAAAGATGCCAGATGGTAATTTTTGATTTAACATAGGGTAAACCACCCAATGATTGGCACCTTAAACAAATTCACTGCTATATTGCTGTGTAATAACTGAATGAAACACACCAACAACTTCAAACAAATTTATTTAGCTTCGTGTAAGTATTTTAAACAAGAAAAACAAACAAATTAAGTAAAGCCAATTTTCACCAATTATCGGCACTGCTTTCCATTCATTGGCATTCTTCAGGCCAGTTATTGACACGCAGATATCTTGGCATATTTTCGCAGTCTTTTAGTTATTTTGGCATTATAAATTAAAATAAAACACCTACATAAGTAAATTATACGATTAAATATAAATATATATATAGATTATCTAGCAACTAATACCTTTAGTCGTCGGAGTCACTACTTTTAAGATCTCTAATTCGTTTTTATAATAGAACTTACGATCTGAGTCCCTTCCCGTACTAGCACTTGGCATGGTAGTATCTTCGTCAGAGTTTTTTAAGTCTTTTTTTTTATTATATTGTAGTGGGGGACATAATATTATGTAAGAAATAATTTAATTTTTTTTATTTTTCTACGGCTTAGGTTTAACTTTCTTTAACTCCTTATTTGTTTCCCTTATTCTTTTTCTTTCTTTTTTTTCAGCTTCTAACTTTTCTTTATCCTCTTTTTTCTTTATGTGTACATATATCCTGCCAAGCTTACGAAGTTAAAACCAGGGGCACATGTGAGTTGGTACTCCTTTTTCCTTTCTTTTCGGGCGTTCTCGGCCATGTCAAACACTGGGAAATGGTTGCTGAAACACCTTTTTCCGAGCATGTCAACTCGCTGTCAAAAATAATGGGTATTGTTTCTTCTAAAGCCGAATGGATTTTTGCTTCGTCTGAGGTATTAAGGCTAGTGTTTGCAATTAAAGCCTGGTTTTCAATTTCAAAAACAATTGGCATTGTTTCTATATCTAAAGAATCATAATGATGGATTAATACCGTTATTTTCTATATTTGAGTCAGTGATATGTTTCCAAATTTTTCGTAGACTTTTTAACTCGCTGCTATCATCCGGTTGTTGATTGAGTTTGATTTTATCCATTTCATCCGATGCTATCACTTTTTCAAAAGTGTCCTTGTTTATTTGCATTAGATTTTCCTAGGCACTTTGAATAATCTATTCCATCGCTATACCAAGCATATATACCGGATGCAGTAAAACCATTTGAAATCTCTTTTTAATACAATGGCAAAATTGATTTTTGTTAGAGCATCGGTTGTATTATTTTGTCTCCAACATAATACAACCTTCGTTCATTCATTTTTCAGGGGTTTGAAGGCAGATATGTACATCCGCAGGTTGAGTAATTCTGGTGGCGTTTGGGTACAAAGCTACTAGTATTATTTGCAACCGGTTAGATAAAGCGGTAATTTCATATGTCAGGTGACTTTTGTGACCATCCACTAATATTACAGGGAATTGTACGTTTTGCTGAGGATGCAATACGTTCCCAATATACTCACAAAATACTTCAGATCTCATCCAACCCGTTTCTGTTTTACCAATGCCCCAATCCTTGGGAACAGTTAACAAAAGTTTCACTGATAGCCTTTTATATGGATAAATGATCATAGGAGGAGTGCATTCACCATCCGCAGAACATGTAAACATAACTGTTATTGCAGTCTTGGATTGTGCATAGTCAGTCTTATAAACATTTTTGTTTCCTTTTCCGGCTAGAACCTTCTCGTTTTTAGGGCATAATTAAAAATTGGTTTCATTACCGTTGAAAATTCTTTTTGGATCGTGGAGTATATCGAAATAGCCAGCATCTTTCAATTAAGATTCTATTTTGCCAAACCAGCTCTTTATATTTGTTTTGGACTCATTGGCATTCGCACTAGTGACATGTTCGGGATACTCGGAGGGCTTTTTAGTTTTTTGAATACTTGGCATCTTAGAAACTGTTACCTAAATAAAAAATATATGTTTCCAATATGATCTATTCTTCTATGATAGACAATTTAATTTGTGGCAGTAATACGCACAACCAATGGTTGGTACTGTGCCAATAACCGGGTAATTTTACATTAAATGGAAAAATGTTAGGTTCAAATATTTAGACATTCAAATTATCTACAATTAACCCTTTACGTCCAACCATTTGATGATGATTTACAATTTTATTTTGTTCAATGGTGGATTTGTGTCGTCCAAAGCACGTTAACGCGAACAACCGAATATTTTACGAAGAATTTTTCTCTCGAAATGATCAAGGATATCTTGATTCGCTTTCGATAAATTTCATATATTAACGCCATAAAGTAGGAAGGGCATGGTCAAGGTTTTACATACAGTCTCCTTAGAAGTTCGGGCGCTGGGGCTCAAGAGGTTAGTGCGCTGGACTACGAAGCGAGAGGTTTGAGGATCGATCCAGGGATAACATCAAAAGTTCTTTCACGGTCCAATCTCTCGCGAGCGTCTGACAAACATCCGAGAGTAGATATAACTGCCATGAAAAAGCTTTTTAAATAAAATATTCCTCTTCAGAGACGGCATTAAACAGTAGGTCCCTTCGATTCGTGTTAAAAAATATACATAACACGTACAACACTTTCTTGCGGCTGCTTATGATGACAGCTTCAGTTTTGCGGTCCGGTAATTCCAGATCTCGTGAGCGAAGCCATATCTACACGTCTTTGATGGTGTTGTTGCAGTTTTGCGTTACTTCTTCTAGGATTTTAGTCACCACCGCGATGTCATAGGAGTATTTGACGGGTTGTATTGGTCCCGTATCCTCTGTTATTATGCGGGGAAGATGCACACTGGTGCATTCCTTGGGAATATCCCGCTAACTATAATACTCATCATGGTCGGGCATCTCGGTGCAGCCGCAGTCCATTCCCTCTACATTTCCTAACCATCTCGAACGACTGATGGGCAGGTTTTTTACTAGGTCGATGTCGCTGTATGGTTCGTATAGTTCGTCATTGAATCTCCTTCTTCAAAGCCCGTCATATATTGATCCTATCTCAATAATTCTGCAGCTTTGATGACAGCTAGAATCTCTACTTAAAACTTGCTACATACATGTGTCCGGAAGTCTCATTGCCACCTGTAAGTTTATATTACCCGAGTATATAGTTACCTGACCACATACCCTCATTGATTTTGGAGCTGTCTGTGTACACTGTAATTTCATTTTAGAAAGAGATTACCTTCCTTTCTCACTTCTCCCTATCAGGATAGATCACTTCTTATGGTGTATGGAAGTCAAGGGTACCTACCAATAATTTCATATTTCTCAAGGATATGGAAAAATGAATCCCTAAGCACGGACTATGTCCCACATTGTTTGTTTTGAAGAGCTCTACGCCTGTAATATTGTATTTGTATGCCTATTGGTAAAAGATACAGATACACCTCGAGTGCAGACCACTGGTGATGGAAATACAGGCATTCTTTGTACCATGACCAACATATCCTGTGCATTCTTCTTAATCGGTACCTTCGACCATACAAGACCCCCATACGTAAGTATAATTGCTGGTTTCCGGCGCCAATTTTCCCCACTGCGTTCTTGTCTTGCCAACTCTCTCCTGAGTGTTAAGTTTCTAGTTCAGATGCCAAGATATCTTGGACGATCGGAATGGAAAAGCTCCGTATGCATCCTTAAAATCGATTCGGACTTCTTGAATTTTCTCTAGGATCTGCCACAGTGTGAAAATTAGATCGACGGTGGACTTTCCTGCCTTGAAGCCACACTTATAGGATCAATTGGATTGTGATGATAGAGTGACTGGTGCCTCTATAATTGGAACAATTAAGGTGGTCGCCTTTCTTTAGCTAAGCTGTTACAAGATATTAAGGATATACCACTAAAAACAATTTGTAAACATTTTTTGTAAGTGATTCACTACATAACGTTGTCAACAAATGTGCATAAAACAAAAGCTGAAATATTCTTTGACGAAAGCGTATTCTATGAAATCCACGTTAGCATTAAACTTGTTCAAGTAGAAGATTAATGAGAAGAATTGTGAAGAAACATAAAAATCTGGTAAGTCTGCATCACAACCTAGAAGACACGAAATATCAAACAAAACTCAAGGCTACCCTTTATAAATCCTTACCTCCTTAAAGTACTGCATACAGATGTAGTTTACTTTGGAAGCTTGCAGCTCGACAGGTCTATTGGCTCTAATCATCGCAATCACTATCATTTTTCGATATTTGGGAGTTCCCTCGTACCAGTTGTGTTCGTAGATAGCATTGATCAAACTTGCGCTCTTGAAAAGAAAATTTTCTCCAACTGAGGACATTCAAGTTAAAGACACGAACTCACCGCCTCATACAAATCCGTCCCATTGCAACATCGGAGGAAAACCGGAACAATAAGTGCTAGAATGCCCAACATAAATGGCAGCATAGTGATGACATCAAGTCCATTGAATAAAGCGCATGCGAACATGCAAAGTGCGATCTTCATGATCGTGAAGCCGATGAATGTACTCAAACTGAAGATTTCATCTACATCGTTTCGTAAGCTGTAATTGAAAAACTTACTTTCGAACTTATGTAACTAAGCGGATAACTCACCTTTCTAGAGCATATTGGTATCGAACAAGTGACCTCAAATTCTCGGAATCCATTGACTCACTTCTCGCATCCAACTGACTTAGTAACTTACTCAGATGCCGATAGTGCATGCATATCTGAGTAACCGATGTCGAGAAGATCAAATCCTCGTTAAAGAAAAGCAATGCGGCAGCTAAGCACACGACGATTTGGAAACCATACACAAATGGATATGCCACCAACAGATTCTTATCAAATGGATACCAACTGATGAAAGGATATCGATAGGGATACGGTTGATCTCTGACAACACAGTCGAAGACAGAATTCAGAACTGGCACCGTCAGAAAGGCAAGAGTACCGAATGTGCACAAACATTGCATGACTTTGTTCCGGAATAGAATTGTGTTGGCATAGCCATATAGGTGATGTTTCAGCTGATCCTCTTGTGTAAGCGGGAAAAGCTTCTCCAAATTTTTCAGCAATCGTTTCACTTCCTTTTGATTGACAAGAAGTGCGATACCGCGAAAAAATGGAATTAGAAAAACGCTGGCAATGGCAGCGGCTTCACTAATGCCTGACAACTCTAAATGACCGCCTTGGATGAATTTCACGAGACTCATAAAGGCGGTAATGACATGAATAATGATTGCAGCTGCTGCAAAGAAGATAAGCTTGATGTTGTGCAGTTCAAATGATGAATTGTTTGATTTGCGTTCGAGTAAGTTAATTTTTAACAAAGAAAAGAAGAATTCATCGAAATTGTAAAATCTTTCCCGATATTGCGAGTCCATTGTTGCTGACGTCGATGAAGTTAGTACTAAAGACTGCGACTGTCACACATGAACTTCTTATACTATGCATCGCATAAATCAAAGGGCATATGCAATCGAACTGTAATTGCGGATAATGACAATTGTAATTTTCACCAATTAAATTGAATGCAATTAACTTCAAAAAAAAAAAAAAAAAAACTGGCATGCACTAGTAGGTTTAGTGAAGGGCAAATTATTTTTGAATATTTAACGTTACCTAGTTACATTGTGGTGCTACATTATTTTACGGGCAAAAGAAGTCCTTTGTTGCTTCTTTTGATAAATATTTCATCAAAATCTTGAAATTTTTGCGCGAATTAAGTCACCCAATAGTTATTTCGCGTTTTAAAGGATTTTTTAACCGAAGAAATCTACCGCCCTCCACACACAGACCTGTTCGAAAAATTGTCCTTAAACTATTTTTACTTTAAGTATTGGTTTTCAGAAAAATTTCGAACTTGAAATTTTTATCAAACTTGACATTACTAAGAAGAAGAAGTTCAAAAAGTGGGTCTGCCAATTCCGCCTGTCTGTCTGTCTCGACGGATGTCTGTCTGTCTGCATATTCGTTCGTCTTCCGAGTTAGGAGTTTTGACCCCATTTGTTTCGCCAAACCGAAGTAGCAGCGGTTTCCTAGGATAAGTCTTCGTAGAATCTCCACTAGGTGTCATTCGTGGAGTTGATATTTACTCCGAGGTAGGTAAACTCCTTAACCACTTCGAAGTTACTGTTGCCAACAGTGACGTTTTGTCCAAGGGGGTGGACAGATGCTTCTTTGTTTGTTGACAACATGTACTTGGTTTTGTCCTCATTCACTTCAAGGCCAATTCGTTTCGCCTGTTCTTCAATTCCAGTAAACGCCTCGAACACAGCGCGCTGGGAGCGATCGATGATGTTAATGTCGTCTGCGTATCCCAGCAGCTGGACAGATTTGTTGAAGATAGTGCCTTCCGTGTTTATACCTGCCCTACGCACTATGTGTTCCAGCACGAGATTGAAGAAGTCACATGATAGCGCATCTCCTTGACGAAATCCGGTGCATGTTTGGAATAATTCGGAGGAACTGTTTCCGAATTGCACGTTGCACCGCTTTTTTTCGGGATCCCGAATTCGGCCATCGCCTTGTAGAGCTCAAGACGATGAATGCTATCATATGCGGCTTTAAAGTCGATGAGGAGATGGTGAGTCTCGAATTGAAATTCGTTGGTCTTTTCCATGATTTGCCTTATTGCGAAAATTTGGTCGATCGTCGATCTGCCGTGCCGGAAGCCACAGTAATACTTGTCGATTAGTTTGCTGCAGAAAGGCTTCAGATGTTCACACAGTACGTTGGATAGGATCTTATATGCGACATTAAGCAGGGCTATGCCTCGGTAGTTCTTACAAGACATAGGATCGCCTTTCTTGATGATAGGGCATACAGAGCTGATAGTCCAGTCATCGGGCATGACTTCACCCACCCATACTTGGTTGATGATTTGGTGCATGCACCCTACCAAAACATTACCACCATGTTTGAAAATCTCTGCTGGTAGACCATCAGAGCCGACGGCCTTGTTGTTCTGCAGCTTTGTGATAGCTGAGCCGACTTCTTTAAAACTGGGAGGAGGGATGGATTCTTCATTGACTGGATGCGGATTCTCTTCTTGCCCTATAACTCTCTCTACCTGATGCCCAAGTGGCTGCTTGAAGTGCTGCTTAAACACATCTTCTATTCCCTGTGCTTCGGTGACTAGCTTTCCTTCACTGTTTCGAAGAGCCTGCGTTCCGGGCTTGAAGCCAGCTGCCAGTTGCTTGGCTTTCCTAAAAACATTCGGATGTTGTTCCTATCGCGGGACTCTTCGATATCCTTTAGCTGAGAGACTCCGTGGGCCCCTTTCTTCTTACGCAGAATATTCTTCTCCTCCCTTTTTTGCTCGATACTCTTCTCGCACTGCCCTTGTTTTGCGTTGCAGTGCTTGCATGTGTGCATTTTCTGTCAGCTTTTTCCGACGCACGCATTCATCATCATACCAAGTGCTCTTTTTGGGTGGTGGCTGGTAGCCTATGGTGGTCTCTGCTACCCGTTTGATGATGTCGCGATACTGGTTCCACAGATTGTTGGCGTTTGTGGATGGTGAATGCACAGCGGAGAGTCCAGCAGGTCATAAAACTCCTCCATGATAGAGTCTTCAGCTTCGTCGGTAGCGGCGTGTGCACATATTATGCTGATGTTTTGAAATGTAGCCTTAATGCGGATCACAGCTAGGCTATCGTTGATCGGCTTAAAGTCACTTATCATTGAGCGTAGCCGATTTCCCACGACGAATCCGTATCCTAATATGTGCAGTCTAAATGCCTCAATTTTTCCGTTTTTGCATACCTGATCCTATCCATCGTATCTCCTGGATCACGGTAATATCTGCCTTGTACCACGTAAGGACAGATTCAAGTTTTTGAATAGCACCAGGAATGTACAGTGCACGTACGTTCCAGGTGCATACTCTTATATCATAGTCCGTGTACGTTTCGGGTCGTGATGTTAAATGAGCTGGTCCATAATCCCAGGCTTGTGTCTTTCTCATAACTGGTGTTTTTTACGTGGTAAGGAAGTTACCCCTACGGCACAACCCCCAACCTGGAGGGCCAGTTCCATTTTTGAAACCCCTATGACGAGGGGCCGGTTTTAAACCGATGTCAGTAACCCGCTTCGGGGATGTGAGCGCTGCCGTTGGCCCAATAAGGGCTCATCCGCCACCATCTCCTTTCCAAAAACCTGACTTATTCTTGGAAATCTTTATCGGCCTGAGCTCCAAATATGTCGAAGTAGCCCGGATAAAGTGATGTGCTTCCGTTTGAAGCTTTGACGCCACCGTTCACTCTTGATACCTCTTCTATCGTGTGTGATGGCACCGTCAGGAATTGGTCGCACCGATTCCGTTACTGCAGCTCGTGATGATGTCGGTAATGAAGATATGTACGTTATCGAAAGAACTTAGCAACTCGTTGGACTACTCATGGCGGATAGTGTGCGTGAAAGGATGGACTCGTTCAATCCATTAATAGTATACGAGTCAATAGATAAATCATCCAACTCACCTCGTCGGCCTATGGCTAACATTGCGTAGTAATATTCAACGAACGATTCCTCTGAACTTCGCTTCCGTTTCATGAGATCCCTATGTACATCTGCAACAATAAGTCTACATGGGAAGTCTCTTTGAAGCACTAAGGCGAACTCTTTCCACGTCTGGAATACCGGCTGTGCATCTAGCCAATCTCTTGCAAGTCCGTCTAGCTTATGCTGTACAGCGAATAATGTCACTTCCTCACTCCAAGTACACACTATACAACCGCTGCAGCGGCTCTACTTTACTGATAAATTGTTGTGACGAGAGTGCACGCTTGAGAGGATCGAAATTCTAGAGTTCTGTTACGACTATGTCCTTGCGATGAAGATGAAAGGATGTATGTTTTTGTAGTAGCTGCTGTACTGGGGACCATGTTTTCGGTTTCAGCATCACGTTGATTCTTAGATCTTGATGAATTGTCGTTTCTGTTCTGTATTTGTTGTGTTGTCCCTTCACGTTGGACACTATTCGCGTTCGCCATAAAATCGTTAACAGTTCTTGGCAAATTCAGTACGATGCTACACAACTCTGTGATTTGAGCTATTCAGTCCAACCCTGACTCCAACTTTTCGATTATCTCGGTGTCCTCTTCGTCGGTACCCAAGACTTTAATAAGTTTGGCGATCTTGTGCGTTTTATCACCTTTAGTTGATACATTGGGTGCCTTTTTTTTTATGAAAGTGAAAATCTCGAAAGACACAGTGGGGTTAAAAACCCAAAGTAGTGTGGGACTCTATCCGCACTAAAAACACCTCCCTGATCATGACCAATCAACTAGTGATCGACAAAGATTATATTTTCAACGTTAAGTCGGGTTTGAGAAGGTATTATAACTTAAATACGAGGTCTAGTAATTGTCAAAAAAGTTCATGGGGCTTGGTTCTTCTTAACCTACGAATATTATTTCGTCTACAAACGCTCGTTTGCAAATATCGATGCAAGTCACTATTTCTAATATACCATGGGGCATTCACTATTCCCCGAAGGACCTTATTTTGAAATGTTTGCAACATTTGTACATTTGATTTCTTTGTGCAATCCCATAATTGAATACCATATGTCCAAACGGGTTTTAATATAATCAATAAAGTTTTCTATATTTAATATTTAGATCTTCTACTGTCTTTTTCACGCGTTCCTTCCATTTCAGTTTAGCATCCAGATGCATACCGAGATACTTAGCTGTGTTAGAGTAAGGAACTACTTGAAAATTGATATGGATGGACTTTGACTCATTAAGTTTAATTCGTCATCGCTGCGTCCAATCACATATCTCGTTAATTGAATTTTATAGCTTTTCTGTAGCTTTAGCCACACATCCATCTGTTGATGGAGCAGTGTCGTCTGCAAATGTAGCTATCATGGTATCACTCGCATGCGGTATATCACTCGTATATAATAAATACAGGGTGGGTGGAACACTTCCCTGTGGAACACCGCTTGTATTTCTTTAAGTTCAGAATACACTGAGCCATAACGAACTCTAAAGAATCTATTACCTATATAAGACTTAAGGATCTCATAGTACTGCCTAGGTAGATCCCTATGAAGTTTATACTCTAAACCTCTATGCCAAACTTTATCAAAAACCTGTGCAACGTCTAAGAACATTGCAGAACAAATTTGTTTTTTTTTTCCAGTGCCTTTTCTATAACATTAGTTATACGATACACCTGGTCTATTCTTGAATGTTTATTCCTAAACCCGAATTGATGGGTAGGGATAAGCTTTCTTTGCTCTATAATTGGGTCTAACCTTTTAAGAAGGAATTTTCTCGAAAAGTTTTGAAAATAACGGTAAAAGTGAGATTGGCCTATATGAGGTAACTTCTGATAAAGGCTTACCTTGTTTAGGAATAACAATAATTTCTGGTATCTTCCAGTGATGTGGGACATACCAAGCATTAATTATAAGTTTCAGTTTCAACAATCCAGTTGGAGGAAGTTCCTTCAAGATTTGAGCAGTTATAAGATCATATCATGATTTTCTATTATTTAGTTTATGAATACATGTCTCGATCTGTCTTAACGAAACATAAGAAATTTCTTTTTCGACTACTCTGTTATAGAAATCAAGATCTTCATTTGCTACCCTAGGTGGAAACGGTTTGAAAACATTTGAAAGGTGCTGACAAAAGAGTTTGACCTTTTCCTTTGGATCGTCGATCCATTTCCCATCAGATGTTTTTTTTTTCTTCATTTCATGTATTGATTTTTAAAATACCTTTTACAATAGACTTAAAGTCTTTAAGCAAAAAATTTTTATTTAATTAGTTTAGAGAAGCATTTAATACAGAGAATAAGTTTAAGAAAACAAAAATGGAAAGAAAGGAAAAGTATATGTAAATAAAGATAGAGATAAAAATTTAAAATATTTGAAGTTTAAGAAAAAGTTATAATTATAAGAAAAAAAAAAGAAAAGAAAAATGAAGTATAGAAAGTTTAAGTTTTATAGAAATAAAAATTATAAGTTATCAATTATGTATCTGTCCATTGCCTGAATAAAACTGTTGCAAATTGCTTTGTGCCTCGGAGTTTTCTAATGTCGAGAGGTAAGGAGTTATACTGTTTAATAGCATAAGCAAAAAATTGACGCTCAGTAGTAGTACATGTGGATCTCGGCTGCACAATAATTAAGGAACGATTAGATAAAGGAAATTCGATTTTATCAAATAGATAACGCGGTTCCTTGGTTATCAGAACGTTATTAAATGTTTTAAGGGCACAGTATTTAATATATGCATGAAGGCTACATCCTAGAATCATTTTATGAAAAAACTCGATATACGATCAAATCGATTTAGATTATAGAACAACGTTGTTGAAAGCCATGGTAAGGTTTCTTTTCATTTCATAGTTAAGGCTACAAAATATTTTGCACCCATAGACAATAATTGGCATTTATGTGCTCTTTGCAATGCTTAATCGAATGTGTTGGGGAGTAAAACTTTTGGAGAGGGGCAAGCTACGTAGACAGCCGTAAATTTTACCAATCAGTAACTGGATATGGTAACTCCAACTAAGAGTGTCATCAAACCAAATGCCTAGATTCTTGGGTCTATTGACGTTTTGTAGTATCGTATTACCCAGATAAATATCTGGAAAGTAACTAACGTCAAGCTTATTTCTATAAATAACTATACACTTCGATTTTTTTGGATTCAATTTAAGCTTGTTCGTTCTGGACCAGTGCATGATCTTATTAAGGTCGGAGTTTAGTCTATCAACCCCATCTTCAATCATGCCTAATTTACAGCTTAGGTCAATTTGTCCGTCGTCAGCCTACATATGTAACGATGAGAACTTGACAAAGAGTGGAAGATCATTAATCAAAATGGAGAATAATAACGGCCCTAGTATTGATCCTTGTGGTACTCCTGCTTTTAATTCAATGATCTCTAACGTTGTTCCATCTATAACGACAGCTTGACTTCTATCGCTGAGGTATGAAAGCATCAAATCCGTGGCAGTGTCGGAAAAGCGAAAAAGATGCTTCATTTTTGAGACGAGTATTCTATGATTTACTGTGTCAAATGCCTTCGAGAAGTCAAGAAGTGCCAGGAATGATACAAGGCACGTCTAAGGTCGTCCGTAACTTTTAGAACAGCTGAAATACAACTGTGCTGCTGCCTAAATCCAGACTGATGCATACTCAGAAGCTTGTAATTAATTATATAGCTAGAGATTTGCTTATGCAGAATTTTTTCCATGACCTTTGACAGAAATGGGAGTATGGATATCGGTCTTAATTCAGGTGGAGGTAAACAAGTGCCTTGCTTCTTTATAATCGGTATAACTTTTCCTGCCTTCCATACGAGTGGAAAAGTCTTGGTAATGATTATTGTGTTGAAAATGTGCGTGAGAGTTGGTAGAATGTGTGGAAGTATTATCTTAATAAATTGTGGGTGGATGTCATCAAATCCCATAGCTGTTGATTTTATTTTGAGTACAGCTCGTACTACATCAGTTTCATCTACTGCACTAAGCTCAAAACAACTCTCATTACTAGGAATGGTAGGGAAGGCAAAATCAACATTTGTAAGATTTTGTGAAGGTCATTGAACTTTAGCGAATTCAGCGTTTATAATGTCTGGGTTGACGTCATTGAGACAATGGGATTTCTGCCTATCTACTCCTAGTTCACGTATGTTTCTCCACAAAATTTTTGGCGGCAAGTTCTTATCAAATCGTTTTTAGTAAAATCGGCTCTTAGCGTCTCTCACTAAAATATACACCCTATTTCTTAGTATATGAAACGAGTTGTAAAGCTCCGGCAATCTGAAACGTTTCCAACGGTTGTATGCTAAGTTTCTCTGATTCTTAAGTTGTTCAATTTCAGGTAAGAACCATAAGTTTGCCTTGTTTTGCAGATTCCTTCTTTTGAGTGGGACATGTTCGTGAAACAGACACTTGATAATTTCCTGCATACAGTTAACCTGATTGTTGGGAGAGGTCATGAAATAAATTTGCTGCCAGTTCATGCTTAAAATGTGTTCTTCCAACAGATTTGGGTTAAGCCGTCTAAAGTCCCTATATTCGTAAGACACTGGTATTTTTTGTATATCGATATTAAAAGCCGCAAAGAGAAGATCATGTTTAGAAAATGCAGATGCTGATAACCGGAAATATAGCAGGGTGTTATGAGGGTTGGTAACCAGAAACAGGTCCAGCACGGTAGCCGCTGAGCCCATAAAGTGAGTTGGATTATTCACGTTCAAAGGTTTTAGGCCAAGCATGTTAATACGTTTCAAAAATAATCTTGACTAAATTACAGATAAAGTCTCCACACACAATAATTTCCTTATAAAGAGAAGTAGTACAATCAAGCGTTGAAAATAATGGCGACAGATCAAGAGTTTTGTTGGGTCTGTATACTACTCCAAGCAAAAATTTGTTCTCACCCTTTAAAATTTCAATAAAACCATACTCAATTGAAGATGCAGCGTCCGATGAAACAACACTCTTAAAATTTAAGCAGTTACGAATGTAAATATGTAGCTATCCCATATATATATCGAGTAGGCATTTACTCGATATAAATTATCCGAAAAATCAGTTGGAAACCAAGTTTCCGTCACACATTTGGTGAGTTGTTATCCGCAAATTGTTGATGTTTAAGTGTCTGGGTAATTTCATTCAGATTTTCCAAGCTGTCCATATTGACAGCTGCTGCATTTACATATATTAGTTTTTACAAATACATTGCCACGAACTGTAAAAACAGAAACAAGCTGACGTTGACGTTTATGTGGAATAGCATGTCGCAAAATGATGCGGTTGTTATTTGTTCGGCTTTCGTGGATGTAAATTGCTTCATTCGAATCAAAACCAGCATCTTTAAGTTTAATTTGTCCTAATTGTGTTTTGCGAACATTTGTGATGGTTTCGTATTTATCGTGCGGTGAACAAAACTTTATAACTATGATGGAGTCATGGTTCGATTTGACACGGAAAATCCTACTTAGTGCCGGGCGGCTGGAATCCAATCATGTGACATAACGTGTTTTCAACGGGGATCTTGCGCTTGAGGTCTCTTTAAACGTTTAGCAGCCTTCCAAAGGGAATAGTCCGTGACTTTGTCAGCCGTTAGATTACAAAGTTATTTAGCTAGAGAATCATTTTTGAATTCAGTAATAGTTATTTTAAGCCTATTATTGAGTCTATTAAAAATGGTTTTATCGCCAGGATATCTTGTCGCTTGCCATTTTCTACGCGCTCTTCTCTTTTCGAGTATAAGTTGCTTAATTTCTGTTTCAATGTCAATATGTTTTGTTGTGACTATTGGGGACCTAAGGTTAATGAAACCTTCGAGAAGTTCTCTGAATTTACACCAGTTCGTTCTTTTGTTTGTTAGTCGTGGGTTTTTTATCTGTTCTATCGATAAACCATTGACTGTTAGGATTACAGGTGTATGATCCGATGACAGATCATCACTGCTTTTCTATTAATACCTTTCGTTATGAAGGAGTCGATAACATCTGGTATTTTCGTTGGGTCAGATGGCCAATTAGTTGGTGATCCAGTCGAAATAAATTCACAGTTAAAGTTTCGTCCAGATTTGTAGAATTGCCTGCCTTTTGTTATTATTAGTCTTGACCACCAATATGAATGTTTTGCATTAAAATCACCACGCTTGAAAGAGATCAATTAGGTCTTCTTCCTGCAGTATATTGCAGCTATTTTAAGCTCCTTGTCTTTAGTTTCTATGTTTATTGTCGCTAATTGCATTGTTTGTTTTGCTATTTTTGGCAATTCGTAATGATCCAAGGTACTTTTCACAATCACAGCACTCCCTCCCCTGGCACTGTCACCTGGATTCTAATTGTAATCTTAGTTCCCTGTTTGAAATGAGTTTCAGAAATCAGGCAAACATCAATATCTTCGTTACAAAGAAAAACTTCAAATTCAGGGATGTGTTGGAGTAAACTATTTCCACGTTGCGACATTTAGATTATTTTTAATCATTAATATTTTGTTTTTTTTTTTTCCTGCTTCTTTGCTTAGCAGTTTAATAATTTTATCATGATTATCCAATCTTTGGATAATAGTAATAAGCATTTCCTTTACCGAAATTTACTCTTCCTTTCGTGTATTTTTCACAATTTGGGAATATGATTTACTTTCTACAGTTGGTATGTTCGTTTTGGCAGCAATTGGCACTTTGTATAGTTTCTTGTTTTCAGCGTTTACTTGTTGCTTGCTTTTATTATTGGATACATTTCGTTGGTTGATTGTGTCAGGAGCAATTTATGTACATATGACACTGCGCAATTCTTTTTGGGCGATACGAACTTTCATTTGGGTTTTGTTATTATTTTCTTTTGTTTTGTGAGGGAAGAAATGGTCATAAACTATTGGGCAATGTGTCGTTATTTGAGCTTTTTGTACATAATTTTTCGATTTGGGCGATATAGCCTTGGGCAATGCTATCCGATTCAATCAGTGTGCGAGCCTTTTGTTGAAATATCGCAACACAATGGGCAATCGATATCCAATTCTTAACAGTTGCTCTTTGGGATGAGTACGGACTTATCAAATTTCATCTCGCCCGGGATATTATTCGTCCAGAAGCATTGCAGTAGCGTTGAACACTACAGAGGTAAATTTGAAGAAATATGAAGCCATGGAGCTCGTAAACTTTAGCTGAATGTATGTATTTTTGATTACCTACTGATGCGAGATTGATGATTTCTGAGACCTTAATTGTGATAAGGGATTTGACTCGTGTATGTATGGATTGAAAGAGAAGAATGACTAAAACAAAATGAATTGCGTAAATTCAAAAACATGTATTTATTGTGTGCAAATTCAAATCCGTTTACAACAGCTTTATCCGGTGCAGAAAAACAAGATACACATATCTCTTGTAGTACTTTAAGGGGACTAACATTAATTTTTGCTCTGACTGTATCCGAACTGGGCCTAACTTAATGTTCATTGTGGACATGACACAAACCGCAATCAACTTCAAGTCAGAGTTGAGTCGGTCATTCCTTTTTTGATCTTGAAAGTGTGAAGAAGTCAACTACGATAATAAAGTAAAACGTTTGAAATGAATTTTTCTTTGTCTTGTTATTTTAAAATTCCAGCCGTATCCTTCTTCATTTAGAAAATTTGTAAAGGAACATCACAAACGAGTACGTCTCCTTCACAATCTAGAAATTAGAATAATATTAATACTGCATATGTTTCCTCTAAAAGTATCGGCTAACCTCCTTAAAATACTGTATACAGACATTATTTACTTTAGTAGCATGTAACTCGACTGGTCTGTTGGCTCTTATCATCATCATCGCTATCATCTTCCGATGTTTGACTGCTCCCTCGAACCAATTGTGATCGTAAAGGGCATCAATCAAGCTTTCACTCTTGAAATGTAAAATCTATATTCAGTACGAAGATTTCAGTTTATAGATACAAACTCACCGATACATACAAGTCCGTTCCAATGGAGCACCGAATGTAAACCGGAACTATAAGGGCTAGGATCGTTAAAGTAAGACGTACTTTGTTAACTACATCGTGTCCTTGAAATATAGCAAAAACAAACATACATATGGTGATCTTCATAACTGTGAAACCGATGAATGTACTCGAACTAAAAATCTCATCCACATCGTTTCGTAAGCTATAATTGAACAAATGTAGAAACATGACTTACATAATTTCGAATCTTGAATCATACCTTTCCATGGCATACTGGTACCGAATAAGGTTCTTCAACGCCCGGCAATTTATCGACTCACTCCTGGCATCTAATCTGATCAGGAGTTCACTAAGATGCCGATAGTGCATGCTTATTTGAGCAACAATTGTCGCGAAGATCATATCGTCATTGAACAATAAATGGACTCCACCACAACACACGCCGATTTGGAAACAATAAAGAAGACAATATGAACGCAGCAAATAATGATCAAACGGATACGAGCTTATGAAAGGATACCGAAACTGATATTCTTGCCCTCTGATTATCCTATCAGAGACGGATATCACAAGCGGTAGTAATGAAAACGCCACAGAACCGTATTTATACAAATTCGTTATGACCTTGTTCCTGAGCATAATTCCTTCAGCAGAGCTACGCAGATGATGTTTTTGAAGATTCCGTCCTATAACCGAAAAGAGTTCCTCCAAATCCTTTAACAGTCGATTCATCTCCTTCTTATTTACCGCAATAGTAATTGCCCGACAAATAATGATGATGAAAGCCCCAACAATGCCCCCAGCTTCACTGACATCTGTTAATTCCAAATGTGATCCTTTAAAGAATCCTACGATGCTCATTAGAGTGGCAAAGAGTTGAGTCAAACATCCAGCAATAACTGAGAATATCAGGCTAACATGTAGCAGTTCAAGTGGTCCAATAGAAGATTTCCTCTTGAGGAACTTAATGTCGTATAAGGTGAAGAAAAATCCTTCGAAGCTGTATGACGAGGTTGGAAAATGCATTGCAGTTGATGTGACTTCCGGATAAAGACTGAGCGGATGTGGTGCATTTATATTCTCTGTCACGACTCATGAATATCGAAGGGGCTTTCCAATCGAACTGTAATTGCGGAAAATCACAAATGCAGTTGACATCAATAAAGTGGATTGTAATTAAAAAAATAAGGAAATGATACAAGAAAGTTGCAATCCGTCTTGAATGAAAAGGGCGATACCCTATCAATAATTTTTTGACAAAAGTCTCAGTGTACCAACAATTGTTCTGCCATACAAATTATTTGTTCTAAATGTACTTGAACTGGGGTTCAACTTTGAACTCCAAATTGTTTTTCACTGAATTCCATTTGCCTAGATCAAATGTAGGGCCAAAGCCTGGTGAGAATAGGTCTGACCGACAAGTGGACG
This sequence comes from Xylota sylvarum, assembly GCA_905220385.1. NCBI lineage: Eukaryota > Metazoa > Arthropoda > Insecta > Diptera > Syrphidae > Xylota > Xylota sylvarum. The sequence goes on along the minus strand of LR999958.1, from coordinate 60,300,936 downwards.
AATGATCATGGCCAACATACAGTGTCCATACATATAGGACTCATTTCTTATAACCGTTCAGGCCTACAATTTAATGCCGTATCCGAATGACACTATTATTTTGCTTTCTATGAGAATCTTTTTCAGGAAATACCCTCCGATGTTTGTCAAGCGTTCGTGAGACGTAGCACCGAAGAAGAAACTTGCTATCATTTTCGGAGATTCTAACCTGTATAAGAGTACATATACCTCACTTAGCAGACTGACGAAGTAAATACTGACCCATGGCTGTCACTATTAACAACCTGTTAACATTGTTTCTCTTTGTTCTTAGGTGCGTATGAATATTATTGCACCCTATAAAATGGCTAAAAAAATGTCACATGTAATAACGAGTTATGTATCTTTGAATATTGAAGTATCTGGGAAGAAAAAAAAGATTAAGTTTTAAGTAAGGGTTCTTACCCTATAATATTCGTCACAATAGACTCCATTTAATGATGCAACTGTCCAGCGCTAAGGCTATATTTTTCTCATCAGCTCCTTCTTTCATGCATTTGTAGACCATTTCAGTTCGAAAATAGCAAACATTGTATCTTTCCGAGGGAGCGAATAAATCGCTATCTAATTCTGGTACTGTCAATTATATATTATGTACCTGTATATTACAGGTATGTTTCTAAATGCAAAGTCCTTAGTTGTAGCTCCTCAAAGTAATTTAATCCAAGAATACTGAATAGATGACCACCCCTTCTGGTACCACACTCTATGGAACCGGGTAGAAATGTGGGGTGCAAAATCCACAAGTAAATGTCGGATGAATGTGACCAAAACAAGTAAAGGACATTGTAATGAAAGAAAATATTTTTATTGGGATACTGAGTGTCTATGAGGAAGGACAAAACGACTTAGATAAGAACCATATTGCTCTGGGAGCGGAAACAATCAACAGCACTGTACAAACAAATGTCGAAGTAACACTGGAACTGGGAGATACATGTGTGTATATATTGGTAAAAAGTCTGAAATGAACAGATACCTGGAGACGGATCGTAAAACTTATAAAGTACTGCAACCTCAGCAGTAAGGAGACTCAAACTTGAAGCCCAGTACAGCGCGAAAAGAAGAAGAGTAACCACAAAGAAGAACCACCAAACAGGAGTGATAGTGGGGGCATCTATAACATCACCAGAAAACTAACAGTGGGCCATCTGGTGGTTTCTTTTGAATCATGTGTCGTTGTGACACTGACAGCTCTTATGCGCTCAAAAAATTGACAGAAACTCTTAAATTTGGAAAAGAAATTTCGGTCGAAATAATACACCAACTGCAGCTGGTGTAAGCAAGTTTGTGATGACAGTTCGTGAAACTGATGACCGAACATATTTCCGTGTTCGTTCTATGCATTTTCGGGAGAATATTGGAGGTTTTTGCAGGTTTTTGGAGTGATAACTGATTTTTTATTGAAATTGAGGATTTGGACTTGGGCGAGCTATGGTTCCACCAATATCGAGGTAAGTGCCACACAAGCCGTCCAACAATCGATTTATTGCACACTAAGTTCAATAATCGTGTAATCAGTCGTTTTGGTGATGTTACTTGGCCAGGATGGTTTTGACGGCGTTGGACTTTTTTTTGTGGGGTACCATTAAAGATCGAGGGCAGTCATCATTGAGACAGTCATTTGAATGAAATAATATTTCATAGTTAATCGGACAGTTCACTCTTTACTCTATAATGCAACAATCGTTGAGTGTGTTTTAATATAGCCTTTTGAAAAAGAAACCAACATATGACCCACCCTAAACAGAGATATCAAAAAAATCGGGTTAAAACACTATCGATGCAGTTAGTTATGGAATACAACATTATTCAAATCGGCTGCACATTTCGCATAAATCGGGCGATATCCTAGAAATTTGGCGTCCGAATGTTGTTCAGAGGTCGTATAAAAACTCTGGCTTATTAATATAGGTACATAGACTATGGATTTGAAGTTATCCCAAAGAAAAGAGACGGCCAATTGATTTGCCAATTACTGAAGATAACACTGTCACTGAACTTCGACGTCCATTACTCGATTGTTTGGCATGTGGCGACGTTGTCTTGAAACTACATATGTATGTTTCAAATCAACTTTTTAAATCATAACATACAAAAAAGCTTTGATCCGTCTGAAACGAACCGTATGATACCATATTCTCCGTATGATACCAACATTTTAGAGGGATGGACAGGCATGGCTCAATCAATTTCGCTATTGATACTGGTCACAAATATACATATGTATGTATATACTTTATAGGGTCTATTTCGATTATTTCTCCGTGTTACAACCTTTGTGTCAAACTTAATATCCTCAAATAAAATAAGTGTAGAAGGGCCAGATCTACAATCAGATCACTCTACAATACTTCTTACACTTGGCGATAAAATAATACTGAATGAACATAGCTCAAAACTAGTTAACAGGCTGACTGACTGGAAATACTTCAGGCAGAAGTTGGAAGAAAGTATTCAACTATCATAAGCTTTACAAACAGAAAATCAACTACAGAGTCGGCCATGTGTTGGACAGTCTTTTAAAAACGCTTTTAAAAAAAAAATAAAATTCAATATGTTTCAACTATTGTTGCTTAAAGCAGTAACCCTTCCGATTAATTATCGAACATTATTTCATTCTTTGTTCGACACCCATTTAGTAGAAACCGATAATTGCAGATATACGAATATTTTTAAGAATTTTGAATTAAAATATGTACATTCCAGCGGTGGAGCCAAACGTATTTGGAGAGCAAGCGAAGGAGAAATATATAGATATCGTAAGCAGATTGAAGGTTTAGCATTTGAGTTTAAGAGGATAGAGGAATCTTACATACTAGAATTAAAAACTTGTTTGGAAAGACCTAAAGTTTTCGTGACCTATACAGAAAAAACCTTAACGCGGAACTTAGAAAAATGAATGAAACTAATAACCTACCATGAATTGATGCCCTTACGCAGACAGTTCCAGCACCGCATGGAACGAAATCAAGAAAAAATACGTTGATAAATAAGCAAAAGTGGTTCGATAGTCAATGCATGCGAGCTAGCGAGTCTTCTTTCGCATTACTAAGATTATCGAGGATTAACAACAACAAGATCATAAATGGAAAGGGAAATATCATCGCAAAGGGCTTACAAGCGCAAAAGTTAAAAGACCATTTCGCAACTCTTCTCAATGCACCGCATATATCTCCACCTTTACAGTATGCAGCTCCAAAGATCGGAGACGATTTTTTAGATTCTCCGATCACCGTATCGGAAGTGGAAGTAGTAACAGAAAATTCTAAAACCAACAAAGCCCCTGGATGTAATCGCATTCCGTTTGAATTCTACTAAAACTGCACACCACAGTTCCTATCGGCACTTGCGCTGGAATTCAACCGAATATTCCAAACGGCAGCGGTCCCAGACTGTTTTCACAATGCGACCATTTTCCATCTACACAAAAAAGGTGATCTTAACAATACTTTAAAATACAGAGGCCTTTCCTTTTCGAACACGTCCGCCAAGTTATTTGCCGGGGTGTTTTTTTCACCGACTTACGCAATTGGTGGCCGACAAGAAAGTTCTCCTTGAATTTCAGGCTGGTTTCAGCCAAAACTATTCAACGACAGACTATATATTCTCCATAATATTCTCGCAGAGATTTATAAGAGGAAGCAAAAGAAGCTATATGCCGTATTTATCGACTTTAGTGCCGCATTTGACTCCGTTGCTAGAGAGGCACTTTTCTATAAGCTCTATAGATATGGAATCTCGACTAAGTTTATTAACGTGTTAAGAGCTATATACGAACACAATGTTGCATGCGTCTGGGATCCAATCTGTCGGAGGAGTTTGGGACCTCAATGGATGTGAAACAAGGATGTGTCTTAAGCACTCTTTTATTTATTTTATACATACACGACATATCAGAGCATGTTAAGTGGAATAAAAATCCCAGCACTTCTTTTTGCTGATGACATTGCTTTCCTTGCAGACACAGTGGACACTATGCAGTTAATAATTAATCGTTTGGAGAGATACTGCAGAACCTGGAACTTGTCCGTAAATCTGGTGAAGACGAAGATGATGATTTTTAGAGGAGGTGGAGGCAGGTACTCTCGGAGTGAAAAGTGGAAATTTCAGGGCGAAGAAATTGAAATAGTTCGTGAATATAAGTATCTCGGAGTGCTGATCACAGCAAACCTTAATATGAGGAAACATCTAAAAATGAAATCAACAGAAGCTAAACGCGCTACTTCTGCGGTATGGGGAAGTTGTCTCAACAGTATGAAAGTAATCCGAGCAACTGCAACATCTATCCTTTATACGTAGCGCAAGTATGGGGATACCGCTCCTTCGATGTCGTAGAAAAGTTCCTCCGATCTAGCATCAAACGTGTTTTTAGATTTCCTAGTACTTCTCCCAACTATATGCTGCACCTCGAGACTGGGCTGGCTCCGCTGTTTTTAGTTACCCTCAAACTTCATTTAGATTATGTAGTTAAAGTCATGGCAATGAAGCAGGAGAGGTTACCACGAATAGTGATTACTCATATGCTAAGGTATGCGAGTGAATGTGTGCAAGAGTGGACAAAGTGTTTCTCAAAATGATCTGCGGGCTACTGCAAAGCAAACATTTTACGCTCTAATAAAGAAATAGGCAACAAAATTTACAATTCATTTGAAAATGAAGCCAAGTCTTCGCAGTACAGAGCCTATTACAGCAAATTGAATCACCGAATACAGGACAACACGTACTTTTTAAATAGTAGTTCAACGGAAATGATCAGCACTATTTTTAAAATAAGAGGCGAGCTGATCAATTTAAACTACATTTCGCATCGTCCGGAACTTCCAATTACGTACATATATGTGAGCTATGCAACTCCAACCAACGAGAAGATGTGCTTCACTTCATCGCAATTTGTCCCATACTACAGGAGTTTCGTCATATCTTTTTTGGAAAACAGGTGCTTGAGTCAGAGGAAGCTGTTAGCATTCTTAATGGGGGCAGATGATGGGACTTATTGTACAACTACACGGTTAACGCGCTACGGTACAGAAATTGCATCATCGAAGAAAGTTTTTAGAAAAACACATACTATATATACATATGTACATACTTTGTAAAAAGGCTCTATTTTTAATCATTACAAATACAAATACAAATTTTTGGCGCGACAGGTCCATGGGACCCAGGGCCTAGCTTCTCACAACCATTCGTGTTGTGCGTGTTATATTCTTCACACGAATGGAAGGGGCCTACTGTTTAATGCCGGATCCGAACGGCAATTTTGAGAAGCTTTTTTCATGACAGTTTTACTCTCGGATGTTTGTCAGACGCTCGCGAGAGGTGGGGCCGTGAAAGAAATTTTTGGTGTTGTCTGGGGATTGATTTTTAATCATTATTTATCTGAATTACAACAAATTGTCAATCTGGTAGACAGCCTAAGGCCAAACCATATAGACTAAGAATTTATATTGTAAACAATTACTTTAAAAAAAAAATAATAATAAAGTCATTTAACTAACTTATTTCATTCAAATGACTGCCTCAACTGGATTAGCAGGACGCCATCCTGTCAAGCAATGTATTTTTCAATACATTTTCGACGATGCCGGTCCCTATTTTACGAATAGCTTAACCAATATTGCTCATAATTAAATCGCCTCTGGGTTGTTCGAATAGCATCGATCTTTAATGGCACTCCACAAAAAAAAGTTGAATGGCGTTAAATTGCAGCTCCGTGCAGGCCAAGCATCACCAAAACCATTAAAACACGATTACTTGTGTGAACTTAGTGTACTTGTGTGGCACGTAGCCAAATCCACAATATCTGGGGCCTATTTCATGAAACTACAAGTGTTGTACTTGTAAACTTGTAACTACAAGCACAAATAAAGTATGGAGTTGTAATTTTGTGTTCCATAAACATTTTTCAGCACTTGTAGCGCGGCAAATTCGAATTATAAGTGTAACGATTAAAATGCTACAAGTCTACAAGTCTGTAACTACAAGTTAAAAATTATTTGCGAAGAACTACGAGTCTGCGGTTATACTTCACAGTTAAGCGATCTAAGCATTTCCCGTTCTTCTTATTTCTTTCTTTCTTTCTTTGTAACATTGAATTTACTTAAACCACTATCATCACTGATTGAGATCATTTTTATTTTAAATTTCTTAACCACACGTCGTCTAAGCACTAAATTCTAACCGCGAATAAGCCCAATTTTTCCAGTATGATTTTATTAGTCTCTCTACTCTTGTAAAAAATTCACTTGTAGTTACAAGTCCGTCGCTTTTATGAAACAGAAAAGCTCGCCGCAGTTGTAAATTCACTTGTAGTTACAAGCCTGGCATACTTGTAGTTATTAGTGAATTGGCATTCTTTATGAAACAAAAATTTGAACATAATTTACAAGTTACAAGTGAATTCACAAATAATTATTAGTGCTGTAGTTTTATGAAATAGGCCCTTGGTGCGTATTATGACTTCCTACTTCGACTCAGCGCATCCGTTGCGTTGACATCGAGGAGGGTTTTTTGCTATACACCATCGAAATAAATTTTTGCGCTAAGCTCGAGGCATAAATAAACGTTCATATCCAAACCAAAACTATTTTATTAATTTTGTTAAAATCATGGATCATCGGTCGCTCCCAGCGCGCCGTGTTAGAGGCTTTTACGGCAATTGAAGAAGAGGCGAAACGTGTTGGCCTTGAAGTGAATGAGGACAAAACCAAATACATGTTGTCAACAAACAAAGAAGCATCTGTCCACCGCCTAGGACAAAACGTCACTGTTGGCAACAGTAACTTCGAAGTGGTTAAGGAGTTTACCTACCTCGGAGTAAATATCAACTCCACGAATGACAACTTAGTGGAGATTCGACGAAGACTTACCCTAGGAAACCGCTGCTACTTCGGTTTGGCGAAACAAATGGGGTCAAAACTCCTAACTCGAAAGACGAAATGTATGCTCTACAAAACTTTGATCCTGCCAGTTCTGCTGTATGGAGCCGAGTGCTGGACGATAAGCAGGAAAGCAGAGCAAATACTGAACACTTTCGAAAGAAAAATTCTTCGTCGGATATTCGGTCCCGTATGCGAGGAGGGCGAATGGAGGAGAAGATATAACCGCGAACTCTATGAGCTGTACCAGGATGTGGATGTAGTCCAAAAAGCGAAAACACGTCGACTACACTGGCTCGGCCACATCGAGCGAATGGACAATAATGCTCCAGCAAAGAGGATCTTCGAATCACAGCCCCCAGGTTCGAGAAGACAAGGAAGACCGAACCTCCGTTTTAAGGATCAAGCTATCGCGGATGCCAGAGCGCTTGGTCTAGATAACTGGAAGCAGCGTGCCCGGGATCGAAGAGAGTGGAAGGCTGCTGTGTCTCAGGCAGAGACTCTTCACGGGTCGGGAGCCCGTTAAGTAAGTAAGTAAAATCATGGATTTGAATCGAAAAATCATATTATCAAAGTGCGCCATAAGTTTTACTGGACTACACGTTCTGAGCACCTGCATCTGAGACCTAAAGCCGTATGGTGTATTAGTTGTATTTCAAATAAAGTGCACAACTGCACGTACTTGCACTTCAATGCTAAAAGTTTACAAACTTATAAGCATTGTAATTTCAGTCTTGTCTTTTTTACATATGAGGCTAATAAAGTGGACGTGGCTTTGGGCATCTTCTATGAACTAGACCAGATCTCTAAAGTTCAGTGCCGGAACTAATTCAGAGTCGTTTGCAAGGTCCAGCATTTCTACTTCAAATAACCTACCTAAATTTGTTCCTTTTGGTTAAGCCGTTGGTCAAGGATGACGCCGAGATATTTAACCGTATTGTAATAACTCAAAGGGGTACCTTTGATCGTAATAAGTAGGTACCAGACTATCTACAAACATTGATAGATAGTCCTTCTCTGCTGAAGCATTGTAAAACATGTAGTGAAGCATCATGCATAACGCTAGAAATGGTCGTCCTGTGTATTAGTTAACACTAATAAATATCACCAAGTCATCTGCATAGCCAATAGCTGAGTAGTCAGGTCTCTGTGAATCTACTAGAAGATTGTCGATGACTAGCGATCACATAAGGGGAGAAAAGACTCCTCTTTGGGGATAACCCTTAACTGTGGTCACAGACACTGACGCTTCTCCACTGAGGAAGTAATAAGCACGGTCGTTATCCATTGATTGGTCGAATCCTCGATACCTCTGCTACTAATTGCTCTTGCTATTGAGCTGTACCCAGTGCGCCCTCGATGTCAAGGAAGGCACACAGCATTTTCCTTGGAACGAAGTGATTTACCTTTCCTATATGCAAACTGACTTGAGTGCAGAGGGGTAGACAAATCGAACTGGCTTTTAATATGAACGTCAATGCCTATAAGTCTATAAGATTTAGGCACCTCACTAAGCCTATTGTTTGGTTTAGGGATGAAGAAAACATTTACCTTTCTTCAGGTAGTCAGGATGTAACCCCACTTGAAACTGCCTCTTAATAAAGCAACCATACTCAGCAGGCTGAGATCAATTACCTTCGGTAGTAGTAGTAGTAGGAAAAGGTCATCACCGCCGGGAACTTTGAATGGTTTGAAGGAGCCTACCGCCCATTTAACATTATCCGTACTGAAAATTTTGCGGGATAAACTATTTACTAGCAATGCGTCCGGGTACGTTTGGAGTACACGAATAGAAGAACCTGGAAAATGAACCTGAAGTAAGGGTCTACGGTCATTTATTGACCGAGGTGCATTTTTGAAAGAAAAGCAATTATTTTGAGATCCATGTATGTTTGATGGTGTTAATTGAACAGATACAGAGCAATACAAACTAATTTGCCATGAATTTGAGTGTCTGTCCAGCAAATAAGATACAGTCATCAAAATTGTTGATAAATATTTCAACAGCATTGAAATGAAATAGCTCTTTAGTTTCAATTTAACTCGATGGTCGATGCGTCTGTCCAATCAACGATTTGAATCAATTCACCTAATGATAATCACCGCAATAAAAGCGCTGATCAATTCCTCTCCTCAATAAACAACAATAAATTAATTAAACACCCAAAGATCATCATCACGTGAACATTATCATAAACTATGTCTGAAAAATGACCGATTTGGTGCGTCAATTAAGTAAACGCTCTAAGGGCACATCCACAGATTTCGCACACTAAAGTCGACGAAAAGCATTTTAATTAATCAGCTGCCACCTGTTTTTCATAAATTAATTAATTTCACATCAATGTCAGCTACTAGGGGGCACCGAAGGAGGACACCACAGATGCAAACGGCAACGAAAACAAATTCTTTTCAGCATCAACACCCGCAATTTGGATTGCTTGACATGGAAACATCTGCATATTTTGGAAACAGATACTCGCGAAGATTTGCGGTAGGTTACGGCTCGCATCAAAGAGAACGACCTTCGGAGTTATGACAGCCATTCGGTTGGATAGTGCTGTTTGCCTTTAGAGTCTTAATTATTGCAAGGTCTAGGCCTAGCTAAGGCAAATACGAGTCTTGTCACCGGTGCGGTATAAATAGTCAACACAAGCGAATTATTTGTTATAGTTTACCGAGGATTCAGTAAGACAGGCGGACTAAGGAATACCATGCGTGCTTTTGTGGTAAGAGTTGTGGTCGAATTGGTTTTGGAATTTCCGTTTGAGAGTGGCTTTGTGTTTGTCTACTTTAAGGTTTTAAGTTTCATCGCAGTTGCATCTGCAGGACAATTGGGATACAATTATCAACCAGGAGGTGACAATGGACTTATTGGATCCGGATCAGGAATCAGTTCCGTTGGATTAGGTCCCGGGATTGGAGGTGGTGTTAGCAGAGGATCAGGAATTAGTATAGTCTCTGCTGGACCAGGTGGATCAGGATATGGAATTGGATCAGGTCTTGGTGGCGGATCTAATCTAGGAATCGGATCAGGACTTGGTGGTGGATCAGGTCTTGGAATCGGATCTGGACTTGGTGGAGGTTCAAGTCTTGGATACGGATCTGGACTTGGTGGTGGATCAGGTCTTGGAATCGGATCAGGACTTGGTGGAGGTTCAAGTCTTGGACTCGGATCTGGACTTGGTGGTGGATCAGGTTTAGGAATTGGATCGGGATTAGGTGGCGGATCAGGTCTTGGTGGGGGCGTAGGCATTGGCGGCAGATCTGGTTCGATTGGATCATCAGGATTGGGCGGTGGTCAAATTATCGACGGTGGACTTAACAAAGAATTTTATGTCTACTCTGCACCCGAGGAAGATGTTTATGATGGTGATTCCTCTCAAAGGATTGTATCAACAATAAAGAAGAACCTCCGCGTTGTATTCATCAAAGCACCAGAAAATAATGGACTCAATAATGCTGCTCTCCAATTGGCTAAACAAGCAAGTGAAGATAGGACTGCCATCTATGTGTTGAGCAAACAACCTGATATTTCAGAACTTGCCAATCAAGTTCAAGAGCTGAGAGAATCCATCAGACAGAAGCCCGAAGTCCGATTCATTAAGTACCGAACCCCAGAAGATGCGCTTAATGCTCAGCACTCTATTCAACAACAGTATGACAATCTGGGCGGTTCATCACACAGTTCCAATGAAGGTATTGCCCCCGTTCTTAATTTCGCCTCTGCATCGGAGCCAATTGGACACTCTGTCGGTGGTGGCATTGACTTAGGCAATAGTGGTTCGTCTTCAAGTCTAAGGTCAACTCAAGCGATCCCTAGTAGTGCAAGGAGGGAGTATCTTCCACCAATTGTGTACTAAATGCGAATGTTATATGAGATTATTCTTGTTAAGGGTTAAATAAAATACTAAACGATTTTACTTATTTGATGGCTTTCTCTGGTACATTTTCAGGAATTCAAGAAGCCAATTGGGACATTGTGTCTTCTTGGACACTTGGGATATCTGCGTTCATAAGTTGACTGTTTCAAAGTAGTAATCAAAGTCTACGCTGTTTGCACAAAAGGATCAGATAACCAGAATACTGGAGGCGTAACTTTATCGATCGAAAAGTGATCACGATCCTTTGTGATGAGGCAACCATGTGGTTGGTATAGTGAAAATTTCTTTCCGCCACAAAGTCAGTAGGCTTAGATTCGTCCTTAGACCAACTTTCCTACTAAAGATGTCATCCGTACTTATACATGGAGGAGGCATATTAGGTGGTAATGCAGAAACTAAAGACCTTGAGGTCAATATCTATCACATGCCCAAGGTTACTGGCATTTCAAAGATGACCAGAAACCGGACGCACGACCAGAAGAAGAATAGACAAATCCTACTGTTACCGCAGAAGAAGTATTCAAAGCAACCAACAGATTAAGGTGAGAAAAAAGCACCAGGTCGCGATGTCATACCCAACATATCCCTGAAAACTATCAATAGAACTCCATCAAACATGTTTTCGAACATGTATAACTTGTGTTTGAGTAAAGGAGGTATTCCCAGAGCAGTGGAAGAAGCAGAAGATCGTATAAGTCTCCAAAGGAACCAATTCATTTGAAGATCCATCGTCAGTTTGCCCCCACTGTATGCTACATACCTACGGCTAAAGAAGTTCTAGAGTGTACTATTACTAAAACGCATGAGGACTGTTAGTCAAGCTTAACACTAGATGCGATCCGAGTGTTTACAGCAAAGAAAGCCAAAGTAGATACAAGTTGGAGAGGTGGTGCTAAAGTGTACTGTTCGGTAATCACACTTGACATCCGAAATGGATTAAACTCCACAAACTGGATCCACATACTGGAACCCCTTCAAACAACAGAGATAATGGCGGATTACTACACACAAAGTATCCTGATACATATAATGACACAGACGATGGCCTCAAGGAGTATCCTGTGACAAGAGGGGAAGCATAGTGTTGGGTCCACTTCTCTTCAACTTTATGCTCGACGAGATAGTACTCAAACTGCTTTTACCAGAAGAAGCTACGGTCGTGGGAGTTCTGAAACACATTGCGATAGTTTTGGTCGCTAAGCAACTGAAAGAAATGGTTCGACGAGCCAATGAATAGGGATAGTTCAAAGCTGCCTGCAATATGTAGGTTTAGAGCTGAGAGAACAGAAGGGATAGCAAAATAAAGAGGGAAACAATCACTCTTACGTGCATGCTGCACAACCAGATGAGTTAGGCAAGTATGCCAAAGCTGGGCATAGCTGTACAACTCGTTAATAAATATTGTTATAGGCGGCGTTAAAATTGATAAATAGTGCTGTGTATCGACATGAAATACCATTTCCACAACTTGCCATAGTGTGAAAATTTGGTCGATTTGGGCTTTCCTGGCGTTAAAACCCCTTGATATGGACCAATCAGTTTGGTGAAAAAGGCTTTTAAGCTTTCACATGATAAAGGAGATAAGATTTTGTAGGCGTAGTTGAGGATAATCGACCATTTTTTGGGAGAAGAGTTGATGTATTTTCCATAACCAAGTCACCCCTATCCCCTATTATTTTACGATGCGCCGTGAAGAACTCACAGCACGCACAGCAAACTACGAAGTTACACTCCTTTTGGTTCCAGAACACAGCGGCATTCGGGGAAACGAACTGGCGGACGATTTAGCAAGAAAGGAGTTCGGACAGGACCTGACAATGGTCGTTACCTCTATTCTACCGTCCCTAACCGTCTTATATTGTTAAATACAATATAAAGCAAGTCTTCGTGGGGCGAGCTGATGAGAGGTGGAGCGCAGTCTCATCTTTTCGCGTCTCCAAAAAACTCTGGACAAAACATGACAATGTCAAGACCAAGCAAATTTTAGCGCTTAACAGACCCAACTTACCGCTCTTCACGGGTATTATTACCGATCACAACCTTTTGGCGAAGGTGGAATTCTTCTCTGACTGATGATCTCTACCGAGGCTGTGGCGACGCAGAAGATAGCTTTATTGGATTTCAGTTTATATATTGATATGTAAATCTCTTCCAGGTGCGGTGGACGGAGGTGTTGGTTATCGTTAAGATTGAATGATTCTTTCTCTCTGACAGCGAAATTTCACCGCTACACAGTCTGCAGAAGTAATCTTTCCATAACCTCAACATCGACTACGATTCTACTACTAGGTTTCCTTGTTTGGCCCTGCAGACTTCGGTTCTGCCTTTGTAGCCTTGACATGTTCTTGAAATAGTATCTCTCCCTGTCTCTCTTTTTGTTCGCGGTTGACCTTCATGTACCTTTGTGATTATTGAGATGTGGAAAACGCATGCTAGCTATAACAATATTCTACCGACATACAGTATTACCTTTCTAGCTTTTTCATAAAGGTCGCCTAAGAAAATTTTAACAACACGGGTAGGCTACAGTTCGAATGTCTTGTTATTTTTGTCCTCTGTGGGGTAGTGAGCGGATATCAGGCTAATGTTACCTAATATACTCGTGATGCGAATTCTTATAAGCCGCTCATTCACATATCTGAAACTTAACACTTCTTTCTTAAGTCTGTCTCCAAAACAAATCCGCATTCAAATACGCGCGGCTTGTGTTGTCGTCGGCAATAGATGGCACCGTTAATTCCACCTAAGGTACACCTTCGTTGTACGTCCTCTTTCTGAGGATCTTTTGCTAGACATCTGAGATCCGCATGTCCTTGCGCAGGTATCAGTATCCATCTCAACGTGTATAGTGACATTCAGCATACCCTCAACATTTATTCATTATTAGATAGGTATCTAGAGGGCACCACGACGAGGTGATGAAGCGATTTTTTCCACTCCACAGATTATGCCCAATCCACAGAAACTTGGGGCTTCTGGAAAAAAAAAATTCAGCTATGAGCTAAATATTCAAGATCATGCCAGCAAGGTCTGGATTGCCACAAAGGTCCTGGGCTCGAAATGAGGTCTTTAGCCGTCAGACTCTTCCTGAGTACTAGTTTTAAAGGTTATTCTGCGTTTATCTAACGGGCGCTCTAAGAACGACTCCTACATCTACGCTCTACTTATTTCTCGGTAATATTTTTGTTAAACTGGTAGAAACAAATGACACATTAAGGTCTAGGAAATCCTCACAGCTAGCTCGTGCTAATATGGGTCACTTCAGAATCCCAAACGGCTATAATAAAGATCTGACTTATCTAGCCAGACTCGATTTAAACAAAATGGAGAGGTCTGTCTCTGGGTGAAATTGGATTGCCGCCTAAGAGCCAAATCGTTAAGGTAATTAGGTAAATATGTTCCCATTCCTTTTTTTTTAATGTAAAACTACTAAAGTGATATAACAATGGACCTCCATTTTGGTATAGTAAGTGCATCTCTGCCTAAGCAGGGACAATGACCTAAACTAACCTAACCAGATCCATAACAAATAAGAACGTTTATTCCGTCCGATACCAAAGCCGTTCTAATACCTATATAAGAACATTCAACCTATTATAGTATGAAACGTCCTACAAAAGCTAAACTCACTAACCAAAACGCAAACGCAAAAACGGATTTTAGTGGTCACAGGATTTGTTACTGGGCACTTTCGAGTCTAATATATTCATCGGTTCATTACAGCTAAATTAACGTTAAATGCGTCATAGATAGCACTTCTTCTTCTAGATTGTGATACAAAGCCTTCAAAAGCGGTAGATGTCAAAAAAAAGAGGAGAGCATGCATTTTTTTGTAATAGGTCCTGCCCCATTGATTACAAACTCCTATTTTATCGCCATTTACTACTTTTGATGATAGTGCTTCATTTGATGACTCCTTGATCCAATTTTTTCTACGTGTCTGTGAATGTTGGAAAACAACTTCTTAGCCGTGAGTCATTGGCGAAACAGGATGAAACTGACAGTATTGTTTGGCCTGTTGACATTTAAGAATTCGGTGGAACAGATTACTTGATAGCTTGAGCTATGTATATAATTTTACCATAGAGCATCGAACAGGTCACAAACACATCAACGCAGATATGCTCTCATGCCGCAACTGCGCAGTTGGAAGTTGCCATCATGTTGTAGTTTATGGAATTGAACGTTGGACTAAATGAAGAATAATTTAGGAAAGCATAAGCCGACGACGTTATTATAGCCGATTTGGGGCATTGGGTAAAAGTAGAATTCGTACTTAGTGGAGGCATATATTACGTGAATTTTCGGATCTTAAAACTTACTGAAGTCAATTAGCAGCTCTCGAAATCTGTAACGTACTTTGCCGAAGGTGGGGAACAGCAATTAGAGGGGTTCAGATCAACCATCTACTATTGGAACCAAGCGCTTTAAGGACGGATGTATTCAAGGATTATCACGATTCGTTGTTTAGAGGACACTTTGGCGTAAATATGACACTTTCTACATAAGGAGAGGTTCTATTGGATTGGTATCGAGGCTGGTGTGAGAAGTGTGAAGTGCATGCTTCGAACTGTGGTACATACCCGGACCGCCTCCAGTTACGCCAAGTGGTAATAAGTAAGTCTTCGTTTTTATGGATTACTTTACTTTAATAAAGGGGTTTGAATGCATATATACAGTTATACTAAGGATGAAACAGTTGAGACTGTAGCCAGGGTTCTGGTTGATAAAGTATTTAACATTTAATATAGAATAAGTAAATGGTAAACAACACACTTTGTACGCTGTGATTTTTAATGTCATTGTTGGTAATATCTTCTTTGAGGCAGACTCACTAAGCCAGCCATAAATATTTATTATTCATTTGGGTATCATACACATAAGAGAAGCACTGATTACGAAAGATTATGATTTTCATGTTGTGGGCGCCGTGGCTCAAGTGGTTAGTAGTTCCAGGTTCAATCCGCAGACAACACCTAAAATTTCTTTCAAGTCCCCTCCCGCGAGTGTCTGACAAACATAAAATTGCCCTTCGGATACGGTATTAAACAGCAAGCCCCTTCATTTGTGTAAAAAATATAACACGCACAACAGGAATAGTTATAAGAAGCTAGACCCGGGGTCCCAAGGACCTGTCACGCAAAAAAAAAATTGTATTGTATTCATATGTACACCAAATGTATGCAAAATTCATGAGTATGACAATTAGCTAGTCATTGTTCTATATATAGAGTACATAGTATCTTCTTGTTCCTTGCCTTTATTCGGGAAAGTTATGATCAAAATTTAAAGGATTTATAACCCTCCCATTTTACTGATCTCAAAAAATATCTGCATGTATCGTGGTCTCATATCACTTCGTTTTTGCATTTGTGTGATCCAGGAATTTTTAGGTTTGCCTTTCTTCCGCAGTTATACATATAGGAACTGAGCCTGTCTTATTCCAATTTGTTCGAGATGGGTTCTTTGACGGGAAAGTTTCCTCGGATCATTGAACTTCTACTTTGATCAAGCTTTGTTAATCCTGTTGTCATGTGAACACCTTCATCTCAGCTGCCGTCAATTTGCCCTCATACTTTTTGTAAATTGCACAATTTTTCGCACTTGAGTATCACTTGTCCATTCAAATGTGTCTGGAATAGGTCAGACACATTTTCGGACTTATACGATACCCAATCCCTTCCAAAACATCCACTTATCAACTGATAAGGCATTGAATCGCCTCTCATGTGTTTCGAAATAAGAATCATGAACCATCTAGACCCGATGCCTCCCATATTTTTCAAAACTCAAATGGTATCTCGTCCAGTCCAAACACTTTTCACTTTTTAGAGTATTTGATCGCTTTCCCAACTTCATTGACTGTAATGTACTTCTTCAAAGTGGCTCTTGGAAAGTATATCGTTAAAAGTCCCTCACACTACTGTCATCATCAGTGTAGGATTTTCTCGTCATTTAGAAGGAGTTTGGCTTGAGGATTGTTAATGAACTTCGGCGAATAATTCTCTTGGGCATTAGTATAGTGTGGTTCGTATCAGCAGCCGAAGAACAAATTTGCTTAAACTCCCGGTACAGCCAATCCATACTCTTACCATCATGTTTATTTGCTGTGTTGGTACGTTTTTTTAAAACTCCGCAGCGATTTAACTCTCTCTAAGCAAGGTTTCTGTAGAGAATCCCTCATATCTTGTACTCTACACTCTTTATCCTTTCCTTACAAGGAACACTTCGAAATAACGTGCGACAAAGCTCCTTGTGTGTGTGCTGCCTTATCTAGAATAATGACATATGTTGAAGGACCCAGACAACAAAGAAGACTAGTTTGGTCAAGAGTGGCGCAGTCAATAATAATGTATGCGGCACCAATATGGGCAAAGACAGTGAAAATTAAGTCCCACTCAAAAAGAGTTAATTCCGTCAATCGACTATGCGCACTGAGAGCGTGCTGCGCTTTTCGGACAGTATCAGATGATGCTATATGTGTTATTCCGGGAATGCTACCAGCGGATATGTTGGCAATCGAGCTACAAAGGACCTACGACGCTAAAATCCAGGAACCCCTTGCTTCAGTCAAAGATATTAAGCTGGAAGAAAGACAGCGAAGCATGTGAACATGGCAGGAGAGATGGAATCAGTCAACAAATGGAAGATGGACCCATAGACTTATACCAGACATACAAAAATGGATGAACCGGCACCACGGAGAAGTGGATTTATATCTCACCCAGTTCCTAACCGGACATGGCTGCTTCCGAGCTTATCTAAACAGGTTTGGGCTTGATGAATCTCCTATTTGTTCAAACTGCGGAGATGCCAGAGAGGATGCAGAGCACGTATTTTTTCAGTACCCACATTTTTGTATAGAACGCATAGGTCTTGAGGAAAGAATTGGAGAAATACCAACTCCAGAGAACATTGTGAACCATATGTTGACATAGAGCGCAATATGGTATGATGTGAAATTAACCCCAGCGATAATCATGAAGGAACTTCGGCGGCTGGAGAGAGTCAAGGAAAGCAACCAAACCCAAATGGCAGCTCCCTCGAAACAAAGAACGTCAAACAAGGAAAGAAGAGCATAAAGTGCTAACCAGCCCGTAAAGTAATATCTAAGGGAGAGTGGTTGAAGTGTATAGGGTGTATCTACGTAGGCGTATTCAGATCGTACCAATTGATTTTCGCAGAAACTTATGTTGCCGGCGATCGTCTCTCCAAAGATCACTTTGCAATCATTAACCCGAGGCTTCATGAAACTTGATACCAAATGGTAGTCAATCTGGTTTTCGTTTCCATCTCTGCTGTAAGTGACCAGGTGCCGGCTTTGTTTGACTAACATGGTATTAGCACTAGTAGACCACCGTATGACTTACGCATGCTGATGTCTTCACCAAAAGAGTTCCTGGTAGCGCATCCCTGTCCTCCATGTCAGCCTTCATAGTCTTCGTTTGACTTCCCCACATATGGGTTCAAATCCCCGCCAACAGTCGAAAGTTCTTCCTTTGGGGAGTTTTAATGAGGTTGTGAAAATCTACGCAGAATGCAACTTTTTCTCTCTGTTGGCACTCGACTTGGAGAGCATATGCACTGATAATATTCTACACCTCACCTTGTATCAACAGTATGAAAAATATTAAATGGTTTCTGGATTTTGGAATGCTTAATACGTTGCTATAACTCTGGCACATGGATGATACCAATTACGCCCTTATTCTATTCCGATCCAGTCGTGTCAACGGTTTTGCATGGACACTTGCGGGACAATTTATTATATATTATATTCTTAGCTCCTGTCCCTTTACATGGCATAGCGTATATGGTATATAGAAGTAGAATAGATTGTTCTTCATATAATGAATCAGTAAGTCACCAACCAACATGTTGAGTCTCCATTTAGCGGCAATTTGAGGCGCCTATTCCAATCCTAAACACATTTACATACACCACATTCCAGCAGTCCTATCTATATGTACCTAATTAGTTAAAGATCAAATGATTTATGTCCCATCATCAATTACATTCATAATTTTAGAACCAGTCTTAATGAGATAGGAAATCCCAACAGAAGACAGCAGGGAATCCAGCTACTAGATGTGGCGTGTTTTACATAAAAGTAAAATTAACATAATATTAATTTCATAATTAATACCACAGCAAATTGGACAATAAGTTAACATATTCAGAGGGGGGCTTAGATTGTTATGTATATGATATCTGGCGTCAATAGATATGCGCTTTAAGGAGTGAATTTGAATATTTAAACACACATCTGCATGCGGATTCTCTCGAATTTAGTTTTTGATGTGTCAAAATAAAAACAGCGCTTAAATGGGGTCAATTCTGTATCCGCCAACGACTTTGTGGATAGTTTGTTGTTGTTTATGAATAAATTTATACCATTCGCAGCACAATACCAGATAATTAAGCTATAAATCGGAAGTTATCGCATTCCATTTATGGAGTGAGGGTTGGATGACATCTTGTAGTTTTGATATTTGAATATTGCTGAACTCATACATGATGCCCGCTGGATAACGGAAAGGTGAAAGGTGATCCAACAGATTCACGAGTTGCGACACCTGATTTATCTTCACAGGAACTAGCAGCAAATGATCTCTGTCATGGGTATGCGGCATACCGTATGCCTCATAAGCCGGCCATGTAAAGGAAAAACCTATTGTGATGAAACAACTGATGAACAAATTGATAATATGGGCCAGGCTTAAGAAAAATGAAAAACTGCGATTTTTATTACTGTACTTACCACCTCGATGAAAAATCACGCTTGCTTGGATGTGGTTTTGCTGTCAGAGGAAGATTTAGACAAATAGTCCTGAACTTTACCGAAGAGAATGACAACGATTCGCATCAATGCCACATTCCATTATTTGGGCCTTATTAGCACACATGCTACTACTGAAGAGAAGGACAACGCTACCAAGGAAAGGTTGTACAAGTTCTTCGCAAAACATTGCGGGCATTGCCTCAAGCATGACATTAAGATACTCTTGGATGATTGTAACGCCGAAAATTGGGAAAGAGGACATCTTTCGTAACCCGATAGGAAAACACAGCCGGACACAGGGTCGTCGATGTTGTAGCTGACAAAAAAAACATGGTGGTAAACAGTACGAGATTCCCTCCCTAAAAGCACGTGACATTCTCCAGAGGAACATGGAACCAAATAGATCACGTTGCTATTAACAGAAGGCACTAGTCTAACATACTGGATGTCTGTACCTTCCTAGCAGTTAATATGGACTCGAACCACAACCTGGTTGGTGCCAAACTGGGTTGCCGAATATCCATCCAAGCCCTTAGGCAATCAGCAACGACGCCAAAGAAACTCAACGTTGGACTGCTGCAATTGGAAGTGTTCGCTACAGTCTATGGCAACCCCTCCCTCGAGCGGAAGATCCCACGACTGCCAACTTGAATCCAGAAGACCAGTGGCATTGATTTTAACAACCCATTAGAAACTCTGCGTCAGAAGTGTTGAGGTTCTCACAACCACCTCCGAGAAACCAAAATGGTTTAACTCCGCTCAATACGCTCAACCAAACAAATTATAAACGAAGGCGTATAGATTGTGGATCCAGAAGAAAACTAAAGCGACTACCAACTCTCTGTAAACTGAAGAAAGTATGAGAAACGCATGCTCAGAAGGAAGAAAAAAGAGCACCAACAGAGTGAACTGGAAACGATGCTGATATGCTTCTATAGAAGATTGAAACGCTTTACATCAGGACTCAGGCGCCGCCCTGGAAACTGCAAGGATAGCGATGGGACACGCAGTCGGTGCGTAACATCTGGAGATACTACTTCAGCTACTGGCCAGGCAAAATCGCCAGTCTAAAGATGAACAAAGCAGCTGGTACTGACGTGCTACAAGAGGAGCACGTTGTAGATGAGCTGGTAAGGACTACACCTCAACTCATCTCTAGGATTGGGGCCTCAATACTATCTGCCCGATCCACAAAGAATCCACAGATCCGCAGAAGCGTAAGCCTTTTAAACATCGCTTTAAAAATGTTATCTAGCGTTTTATGTGGAGGTCTCGAGCCGTTTACTCTAATCGGTCTATCTAATCGGCCCTTACCAATACGGACCCACGAATACAATATCGATACTCACTACCTGTTCATCGATTTGAAAGTCGCGTATTACAGTGTATGGCATATATTTAATATCCCTTTGTTTTATCAAGATGACATTGGAGAATCCTTGCTGCTTCGTCAAAAAAAAAACAGGATTCCACTGAAACCTTCGACACCACCAGAGGGTTAATCAAGGTGACGCACTGTTATGCAGTTGCTTCAAAATTATGCTAGAAAAGGTACATACATAGTACACAACACCCAGGACAGTACATCAGGCACTATCTTTCAAAAATTCACGCAATATCTTGGGTTTGCTGAGAACATCAACGTGATAGAAAGACCAAAGCGAGCAGCTACTGGTGCTTTCCCTAGCATGGAGTTAGCAGCAATCAGAATACGGATGGTCAACAAAGAGGACAAGGAAACGATGTACAAAGCCCTCATCATTTTGGTCCTGATCTATTCGAAAGAAAAGTCCTACACACAATTTTTGGTCCATTTTCTGTAAACGAGCAAAGCAATGCCTGGCGAAGAAAATAATACAACGAGTTGGACGGGCTATGTACAGACATAAGCCCAGTCAAAAATATACGTATCCAACGGTCGTATAGGTCATGATCGCTGGGTCATGTAGAATGGATAAACATTGATACTCCAAACCGTAAAGTATTCAACGACACATCCAGCCGGATCAAGAAACCAAGGCATACCTCATCTTCGATGGTGTGACCAGGTAGAAGGAGATCTCCGTCGACTTGGTGTATGAAATTGGAGACGATGGGCCAGACATCGAACCGGTTAGGATGGCATATTTTTTGGAGATTTTGGCTTATTCTTCTGTAAATTTGGTCCATAGACCTTGTTTATGGTCCATTTTCTTATATTTCTATATGAATAAAGGTCTACAGATTATAAAAAGAATTAAGGTGCTTAGGCTTATGGTACAAGTATGGAGCCTGCATTGGACTGAAACGAGATCACTACCTTATGGTAGATAGTATCCGCCTTCGAACAGCACTTCGAGGAAACACTAACGATAGCGACAAACAAAGGAATCCCGCAGTCCGCCAACAACTTAACAACCATATTGTTAAAGGTATGGAAGCAATTAGTAGAGCCATGCCGTCGATTAGAAATAAGCACAGGAATGGTGTCAAAAATGTTTAGTTATCACAACTGAAGACCGAAAAGACTTTTGCATTCCAGCCATTATTGTGACAACTAAAACAATCAAGACAAACATGACGCTAGGGCTTGACAACTTTCCCGCAGAAGTACACAAGGCTTCGCCCACTGTAGTAAGTGCAAACCTAATGTTACTATTAGTGACGAAAATTCGGAACACCGAGGTGCGCTTTTCCAGTTTAGCATAGGATAAGTCATTCCCATAAAAAGTGAGCTGTGCTTTCTTCTGCGTATGTATCGCGAAGGTCAGCTATAGTTAGTCGCATTCTTCTAAAATGGGTTGCCAAGAAGTTGTGGCCGGTAATGATCCCTATTAAGAATGTTAAGTGCGTTTTTAGTGCAGAGTTTTCTCGGGACTCCATCTCCACGCTCCATCTCTCATCGGCTAGACCCAAGAAGTCTTCTGTTATGGTGCGTTTTACAAGTGCTAAGGGAGGTAGAACAAAGTTGATTGACAATGATCCTGTTCAGAACTTTGTCTTGCTTATACGTCCGCCAGCTCGTTCCCTTGAATGTCGGTGTATCCTGGAATGCAATAGTGAGGAGAGAATGCTGGGAGTGTTTTGATGGTTTTTATAACCGACTTGGCTACCGATGTATGTAGATATCGGCTACCTTCCTAAAGTGTACTTTCATTGATAATTCCTGTGTCCTTCCTCCGATTACGAAGGGCTCCAAAGGAATACTCTGCCGTGGTTTGGAATTAGTGAGCGTGCAAATTCGAGACGAATAGATACCAGAACCCTCTCCTATATAGGTATTTGACCAGTTCATGAAGATAGAGATTCTAATCGGTTTAATATCTCTACCTTTTGCCCAATCTTCTCTTGAGGGAAAGATAATTTTAACGTTCAGGGGATGATGTTCTAGGTAGTCTGTTTCTATATCCAGGTATGCTTATCTCACAATTGCAATGACCCACTTTACTCTATTTCTAAAAGTTGAATTATCATCGCAACTATTTCCTTTAGGTGTAAGTCTAATGGAATCAGTTCAGGTGTAGTTTCAAGGTCTGCATTTAGCGTAGTTTTAATTGCAGTGGTGGTACCTACGCATGCTAATCTTTGGATCTTGGTCAGTTCAGTGGAGATTGGGATTCCATAAGTCTAGAAGGTATGTTAAAGAAAGGTGTTCCTGTGTGTAACTGGCTGTTGCATTCAACATCTGTTACAGTCGATCCTAAATATCTTTAGTATCTAGAACGATACCGAAATTCATTTCAAATGAAGTAAATAGCCGAGAAAAGAGATAGACGCGCGAAATCAGAAGCGGAGAATAGCTACGTACAAAACTACAAATTAGAAAGGAGAGACCAAGAATGAGACCCATGGTGGATCCATCCTCGATAACGAGAGAACAAATAGTTGATAGTTCAAATGGTTCAAATGGACAAATTCCTTGTCTATAACATAATTCTGTTATTATATCAGAACATAATCTCCTGAAGAGGCCTGAAGGTCCCAACTCACCTAAGAAGAATGTTAGATCCATATCCACGTATGTATATCCATATTAAATAAGAAGTCTATGCAAAGCCAGATTGACAACTCTCGGAATATATGTATAATTTCAACGATTTGAAACCTATCTACCAACAAAGGCGCCAAAAATTATTATGCTATTTTGGGATTAGTTCTTTTGATACTTGAGATATCATCAGATCATATGATTTAATGATCATAGAATTCATCACACAAAATCATCCTTCCAATCTTATTCCAAACAACAAAACAATTTTTTTCTATTTATTTGATTTTTTTTTCGACATTTCCTGTCATTGATTTCGCGCTTCTTTTTTTGGCTCCTTGGTCGTTATTTGGAGGTAAATACTTTCCACTTGAAACTGAAACATCGTCCGGTGGTAGATACGGGATAGACACATCTGTCTTCTTGTCATTCAAAGGAGGTAAATATTTTCCACTTGAAATTAAAATATCATCCGGTGATACACTTGAGCTAAGCACATCCGTCTTCTCATTAGTCACAGGAGGTAAATACTTTCCACTTTCAACTGGTGGTAAGTATCCGCTAGTCACACCAGCAATATTCACTTCTGCAAGTGGAGATATTGTCGTCGATACCAATAAATTCGCTACAATATCATCGGTTGGAGATGACAACACTTGTGGATTTATTTTAATTTCCTCGGTTCTATCAATTGCTTCTGCATTAACTAAAGGCAAAGATACATACAGCGGACTGTCAACTAATCTCCCGGCGGAGCCTACCAAAACTGAGCTTTCTGGGGTAGCATCAAGAGCCCCACTATTAAGTGACCCAACATAACTATGCAGCGGTGCCGTCTCTTCTTTACTAACTTCCGATGGACCAGCTAGAGATTCGTACTGCGAATGAATATTTATCGCAGCAAGCTGTGCCTCTTCCGCTGTTTTGTACTTCACGAAATGAACTTCAGGTCTCTCGGTTTTCTCTTGTTTCAATCTGTCAATTTGGGTGGTTATCTC
Source organism: Xylota sylvarum (assembly GCA_905220385.1). Classification (NCBI taxonomy): domain Eukaryota; kingdom Metazoa; phylum Arthropoda; class Insecta; order Diptera; family Syrphidae; genus Xylota; species Xylota sylvarum. Next base: position 60,276,385 of record LR999958.1, on the reverse strand, counting down.
TTGTAAATCAGGTTCCCTATTGAGCACATAGATGGCGGTTTTTTCTTCGGCTAAAGTTTTTGCCAGTATAGCGATGGCGGTAGTTATTTTTTTATTTTCCGGTGCTTTAATGACAATAACACGCACATTTTTCTTCAACAGACTCTCTGGTATCACTTCATCATAACTTTCGGTTTCTTCGGGTGCAACAAAGTAGTGGAATTGTTTACTGTAAATTAATGGTCGTTGTTCAATGTGATGATATTCTTGTGGAAAGTTGAAAACAGGAGAATTTAAAAGCTGTTGCTGTCCATATGGGTATGATGAAACGCCGACAATAACTAGGCTAATGAAAAGTATCTGAAACTATTATAAATCTCTTGACATCGTTTGATTTAATCACCTACTGTATTTTTACTCACTTTTGGACTTGACATGGTGGAAGTGTATAACGCGTTCGCGATATCTTTGACACTACTGGTGCATTTTGGATGTGGAAACTAATTTATATTGATCTACTTAAGATCAATATCTATCATAATATTTTTTCCAACTAGTTAAAGGCTTAGCAATCCGCGGTTGAGGGTAATAAACTTCTTAGTCGTTCACATTATTCATTCAACTTGATGGAGCCAATGAGTTATTCACTTTTTCTCTATCGTCCATCTGATATTCAGGCTGCCTAATCAAGTTTGTCTCACTAAAGCTGGTAAGTAAAAGTATCTTAGTTTTAAACTAGTCTTAGTCGGAAGACATAAAAACGATTCGATGTGTACTCATCAAGGCCAAATGCGAAAAGAATAAAATTTGTATATAAGCCGCTAATAGTCCAACTTTTACGATTAGCCTTCCAGAGCAGAATTTTTAATTCATTGCCAAACGGCGAGAATGCAGGACTTTGTAAATTTCTGAAATGTTTAAACCAGTTCGTTAGTCAGCTCTTTCGTTTTAGATTAGCAAATCTGTAAAATCAGCTACGAGTGGTATTAACAAGTTTTGAGGTTTTAAAGTGCAAGTGGTGAAGAATTGTCTATTCATCCCCTTCTCAACTTCTCTTTGAAAATTCATAAGTGTGCTTCTTCACGTATAGATAAGTATTTAAATTGGGTTGATAGAGTCTTTCTATAGGACCATCCAACAAGAGGTATCATTTTAAATTAATACAAAAAAGCAACATTTTTATGAAAAATTACGATTTTTTTATTTAATCCAAAGCACAAACTTATCTGACAAATGTCTGCCTTGTCTATGTTTAGAAATAGTCAGTCTTTTGATGAATTTTTTTGTCACTTTTTCGCATAATTCCGACTGTATTTTGCGAATAGCAGCTCTGATGAATGCTCCACCAATGATTTTAGTGCATGAATCATTGGTGGAACATTTGGTTAGACTTCGCTTTTAACATAATGGTGTTCAATCGCACTGATCTCGGCAGCCAATTGAAGTCTCTGTTTTGAGAAATCAGAGGTCCGTGGCATGTGGCACCTCGACGTCCTGCTGAAAATAAACGTCGTCCACGTTTATAGCGTCAATTTCTGCCAAAAAAAGTCAGTCAACATCGTTTGGAAATATAATACAATATTCACTGAAACGGTCGCACCAGCATCATTATTGAAAAATTATGACCCAATGACACCCAAACTTCCACTCTTTGTGGATGGAGAGGTTGTTCCACTGTTTATCTTAGGTTTCCGAAGCCTCAGATGCGACAGTTTTGTTTGTTTACAAAGCCACCAAATGAAAATGAACCTCATCACTCAGAATAATTTTATGTAAAAAGTAATGATCTTATGGCAATGTGCGTGGTCTGCTGGCTTCAATTTTTGTGCCAAGATTCGTATGCAAAATTCGGCACAAAGTGGTTGCGGATAGACTCAATTCCTGTGATGGTCCCGAAATCGATATATGTACCTGTGTTTTCAGTAAAACACTCAGCTACGAAGGCGATCTTTTCAGCTGATCTTGACGGACGAACACAAGTTGGAGTCTTCACATCAATAACCTCTCCGAGACGTTCAAATTTATCGATTAAATTCACTATAGCTGTGCGAGAAGCCGCTTTATGATGACCAAAAGCTGACGAATATTTAATTTACAGTCTCTTCTGGCGTCATCACTTAGTTTTGTATAAACTAGGTATCTCAATTAAATTATATTTCTATTCTGTCGCGGTTAATATGGCCATAAATCTTAAAACTTGATTTGTTCAGTCGAACTGCAGCGATATGGATAAGACGGTGGTAAAGATTGAGTGCAAGGGGGCTTTCCTCACTGATTTTATCAGCCCCAATGTTTCACCGTCAACCACAATAACCTGGTCTCTAGTCGAACATGGTCTCTAAAACATCCGTCCACCTCCACCTACCCAGGAAGGGTAATTGGGATGTCTTTAGTAAGGTAGTGAGTCTCTCGGATATCGATAGCAAAGCAGAGCAAATCACTACTGTCTACAAAGAGACTTTCAATCGAGCATATCCGGAGACCAAAAGGAAGGACAAAAAATCACTTCCATTGTGGAGTAATGCGCTGGTAGACATTGGAACAGTACCCAGAAACCTCGTTGGCCAAGAGGACTAAATCAGACATAACACAGACTGACATCAGTATAAGGCCAGTCAGAGAAAGTTCAAAAATGAGACGCAAAGAGTTAAGCGCTGCTCATGACAGCAATTTTTCAATGACGTTAAGGGAACAATAGAATCTGCGCGAATAAGGAAGATCCTCTCCAGACAAATTAAAGCTATAGAATTACTCAAGGATCCCGACGGAAATTGGACTGAATCCTGCTCAGATTCACTGAGGTTACCGATAAGTACTCACTTCCCAGGAATTGTAACCCAATCTGTCGACAACACCAGAAGAGAGAAGTATAGAAGATATATATATGCAATGACGGAAAAGCAAGTCATACTATCGCAAAAGACTTCAGGCCGATCAGCCTTACCTCCTTTATACTAAAAACTTTTGAGAGCCTAGCCGACGATCACATTTGCAGTAAATTACGCCCCGAAGATATATGTATATCTATAAGGATCTATAAGGGAAAAATGGAGACACATCTCTGCATAGTGTGATTAACTTAATCGAGAAATTCTTAAAGGATAAAGAATACACCTTAGCTGTAGACTTTGAAGGAGCATTTAGCAATATCAGAACGTTTGAAGAACGGTCAGAACAGACTTTGGGGTAGTAAAGGACTTTGCCTACCTTGGCTCTGCTATAAACTCTAAAAACAACACCTCAGCAGAAATTAATCGAAGAATAACTCTTGCCAATCGCTGTTTCTTTGGGCTAAGAAGGCAATTGAGTAGTAGATCCCTATCTCGAACAACTAAGGAGACTTTGTATAAGACCTCCTTTTGGAGGAGGAGCTTCAGTGACGAACTATACAGCGACATCGACCTAGTCAAAAAATTGCTCATCAGTCGCTTAAGATGGCTAGGACATGTAGAGCGGATGGACACAAATGCTACGGCCCGTAGAGCAGTAAAGGAAGACCTCGCCTTAGGTGGCTCGTACAAGTAAAAGCTTTTAGCTTCTTGGAGTGTGCAACTGGAGGCAGTAAGCTAAAGACGTAAATCCTCAATATCATCCAATAGGAAAATTGTGAAAATTCTTCACGAAAGAGACATCATAACAGAGAATGAGGGTACGAAGCTAGAAGCATACGCCTCTAGAGGTACCCCTCAAGGCGGAGTAATATCCACATTACTATGGGTCATTGCACTAAACGAAGTACTCCTAAAACGTACTTTATATTGATGGCTGCGGGCAGATTCCTCCCAATCATTAGTGTACAATTGAACGGTTTAGTGAAGACACTTGGACCAAGAAATGTAGACTAGATGTCAATCTCCCGAAGACCGAGCTGGTATTATTTACTAAGAAAGGGAAAATTCCTGAGTTTACATTACCTTCCATAGGAGGCACTTCCCTAAGAATCACGAACTGCGCTAAATATCTCGGACTCGTTGAGAAGAAACTGAGTTGGAGACCTAACATTAATAAACGAATCAAAAAACCCACTTTTGCTTTCTATACATGCAGTAGAATGTTTTGAAATTCTGGAGACCAAAGCCCAAAGTTAAACTACGGATGTATACGGCTATAGTAAAACCTATTCTGACTTATGGCTGTCTTGTATTCACGAAGATGCAGAGACTGCCTTGTATTGGTGCCATGAGTACCATACCGACTGCAGAACTGGAGGCTATCCTAAATCTGCTGTCGCTAGATATCTTCATTCAAGCCTCGGCAGTTAGGTTCCCCGAAAATTACTTAGTCAGATAGTTGGAGACAAAATAAAATGGGTCATTCTATAATCGTTGAAAAATATCTAGAAACTGTACTTACCGATACAATATCTTACGGATGACCTCACTCAGTACCTCGATTTCAAGAGAACCTTAACAAGCTCGCTGCCGAGCAGATAAGTATGGAAATGCGGTCAGGTTACGCGTACAACCTCTGTCGTCTTCACAGATGGATCAAAGATGAATGTAGGCATAGACTCAGGCATATTTTCTGAACCGCTGGGCATATCAAAATCAGTTTGCTTCCCGCACCATAGTAGTAATTTCCAAGGGGAGGTCCTAGCAGTGACAATGATACTGTGCTGAAGGCAATATCGCACAAAGGTGTCACCTTTTCATCGACCGGCAGCAATAAAATCGATTTCTGTTATCGAATTAAAATCCAAGCGTGTGAAGTTCTGTCATGAAGAGCTTAGTGCTCTTGCAATACAGCTCACGGTTGTACTCTGCTGGGTTCCTTGTCGTGAAAATATACCAGGTAATGAGAAAGCCGATGAATTGGCCGAAAGCTGTTCGGAATCTTACGCATATTTATTCATAGCAACACAGGCTGAGAAACTCCTAAATACGATCTAAGATCAAATATGTAGTAACGAGGATACTAATAGAGGTAATGGTTTAATAAGAACCATATTAACTTTAATGTGCAAATGCCTTAATAAATGGTACATGACCCATTATTGGTCAATGGATTATGCTTATTACTATTATTCTGGCGATAACTACAAAACTCCCGTTCAGAAGACCAATCAAGTTGGATCTGTGGTAGACATTCGACCTTTGTAGACTTTTCCAACTGTAATTGGCTGCTCATCTATAAATGTCGGCATGGGAACCCTCAGTTGGGACATTACAACTAAAGTTCAATGTATTAAATCCCACATAAGTATTTATCGGTGAAGTTATTTTCGACATCAATTGATGAAAAGTTTATTTTGGACATTATGCCATTAGACATTTATTTTCATGTTACCTAGTCAAGCCTCTATTTATAAATCAAACGTAGAATGTCTGGCCTTGCGAATAAACACATCCTACTTAATTATAGCTTCCGAAGATCCAGCTCAACAATTGAAGGACTTAGAGAAAGTTTTCAAAATCCTGCGACAGCAAAACCTAACCATCCACCCCAGCAAGTGTAGTTTCGCAAAGGCAGAGGTATTACATATATCTCAGATACACTATCAACGCTGCAGGATATTCACCACCACCTGGACGCGTCAACGCCATCCTCGAATATCGGAAGCCAAAATTAATCAAAGACCTTCATCGGTTTATTGCGCCTGTCAACGTGCTAAGATCCACAGACACAATCGCCTTTCTCCATCCAAAATCGACGTGCGTGACAGTCGGTACAGTCATGTTCATCTCGATCTAATAGAATTGCCGACGGTAAAGGATTTTAAATATTGTCGCACTATAATAGATCGTTTTCCAAAACATGTTGGCTGACGCGGTCTTCACTGGTTTCTACAACCATTGGATTATATAGTTCGGCACGCCAATGACCATAACGTTAGACCAAGGGACCCAGTTCGAGTCTGCACTCTTCAACTCGCTGGCACAAATGGTTGGAGCCCACCGTAGAAGAATATCATCCGCAATCCAATTGGATTATTGAAAGATGGCATCGCACTTTCAAGGCAGCACTCATGTGTAACGTTGACGTCCAGATACTCAACAGTCTGCAAATCCACATACATATTTAATTATAAGTTTTAATCATAGCAGGATGCCACATTTGCTTATTAACAAAGCCTTCTGTTGCGCTTATTGTAAAAGCTGAGTTGCGCCAGTGCACTAACAAAAACTGCCAAGAAGTATGCAACACAAAAAAACAGCAAACGTCTAAAAATTAAAAACCACAGTAGCGGCGTGAGTATGATGCCAGACAAACATACTTCCGGGGCAACTAAAGGTATATTACAAAACTGAAAAAAATATCCTTACTAGTTACATACTACAGTATATTTGACTAGCTTTAAATTTGCTCTATCCTAGTCATTCAAACTGAAAATAACAAAAGGTTAAGCAGTGAAATATAGGCAGGGGACCCTGCTGAATCGCAGGGTATACCCTGAAAGGGTTCTATTCTAAAATATTCGACATGCAAAAATAGTCATAAATATGTATGTATGTACATATCTCCAACAAAAGTGGGCAAAATTGCATCATCACCTCCTCGTGGTTATGTTTTTGAAGTAGGACGGCCAGCGGAGAAATTCCCCGGATAGAATCAACGGTGACGTCCACAGCTAGACTCACCGATACCTTACGAGTATTTAAGCTAATTCGACGTATTCCGAACTCAGGCCATTAAAGATCTTTGAAGACCAACAGGTCTCGGATAAAGGTTATTCCCATGTTGGCGACCGCAACAAACGAAGCAAGAACAATGCCTTTCAGATATGCACGTGGAATGATCCGAGTCTTATTAGACCGCATGCAATCGTAAAACCAGCAGAGGCACTAAACTGCTATAAGGGAGAAATGGATGAAAGTGAACAGAAGCAGCCCTTAGCCCGATGATTTGTCTTACGCGGCAGACTTATGCAAGAAAATCGTATGGCAATCCGCATCAAGGCTGAATTCGCCAAAAGGAGCTTTATTTGTCCTCATGTTGCTACAACAACAAGGACGACGACAACAAAGACTACTTCGACAAGGCTGGCAGTTTCCATGAAAGCAATTCTTAATGTCGGAACCTTCCGAGCAGTGAAGGCGACTCAGGTCGCTACCTTGTTGTATGTTGCAGGCAAGATACGACCGCACGGTGGGCAATGCCGGCAAGCACTTGCACCTGAACAAGGAGCACACAAAGCGGTGCTGAAACTACCAGCAAAAAAGACGGGAGAATCATCGAGTTCTCCAAAAGAAAAAAAAGAGCAAGAGAAGGGTGCAATCGCAGATATAGAGAGACAATATTCCAGAAGCAATGTGCGATGGTGCGATGCAAAAGTGTTTCCGAAAGATAAAAAGAATGTGTCAAGACAACGATATCCATACCTGCCTGTAGAGCTTAAGAGGAAGTTACAGTCGGCGCTGAGAATGTGTAGAAACTTCCTCTGCAGACGAAGACCAACATCTCGCTGTCAGGCAGAATGACGAATGAATTCAACCTAGACGATGATAGCTGAATTTTATTTCCACCTGACTGAAACGAAGTGAAGAAAGCAACATCTAAGGTTATATCCAACAAGGCTGCTAGAACTAATAGGTTATCACCCGAGTTATTCAACTCATATCTAAGATTTGGTCAAAAGATTGTATGGCAATGAATGGAACCTTAGCATCGTTTGTCGGATTCACAAGTCGGATCCAGAAGTATCAGTCTCCACAACATCGGGTACAAGATCTTATCGTGCCATATCAGTGTAGTTTCAGGCCAGGAAAGTCCACAATCGGTTAAATTTTGACACTTCGGAAGATCCTACCATATTTTCATCGATCTTAAGGCCGCTATAATCCTCAAGTGGAATACTCGCGACTATTTTTATACCCTATCCTTAATTTAAGTTTGACACATAGTTTGTAACAGAGAAATAATCCTGATAGACCCTATAAAGTATATATATTCGTGATCAGCATCAATAGCGAAATCGATTGAGCGATGACCGTCCGTCCGTCCGCTTTTTGGGCCTTAAATTTTGAGCTAGGACGATGAAATTTCATATCTGGGCCCACTGCCACGCCCACTTTTTCATAACTTCACTAAATTATATGAAACCGAAAAATTTTGTTAAAACCAAATATTTAGGCATTCAGATTCCCTTCAATCCACCCATACAAAAGTTTTGGCCACGACCACTTTTTGGGGGCGTTTTCATCACAAAACCGATTTTTGGGGTTTACATTTTTAACTAGGGCGCTGAAATTTCATATCTGGGCTTCCAAGAAAAAGATACAGTACAAGTGTAAAATTTTTTCACATCCGCCCACTGCCACGCCTACTTTTTTATAACTTCACTAAATTACATGAAACCGAAAAATTTTGTTAAGACCAAATATTTGGGTATTTAGATTCCCTACAATTCACCCATAGAACAGTTTTGGCCACGCCCACTTTTTGGGGCGTTATCATCAAAAAACCTATTTTGATAAAATTTTACATGTAACATCCTCAAACGTTCGACATTATAGCTATATTTGAGTACAAAATGCAATTTGACCACGCCCACTTTATAGAGAGGAGGATAGGGTATCATACGATCCGTTACAGACGGATTGTAGCTTTTCTGTATGTTTTTATGGAATAATTCGTCATTAATTTTGGCGTAACGTGAGCTTCGGCGCAGATTTCCCAGTCATCCTACATCAATTGATCAAAAACTAACGCGTTTAGCCAATCGCATCGAAGAGACTGGAACAACATGTGCTAGAAGAGGCCCCGGAAGGAAGAATATCGCCGCTGTGGCTGAAGATGTAGCGAATGAACCATCAACGTCGACCAGACGACGTAATTGGCGTTCGTCTCTGCAGCGCATTTTAGTAAAAGAGTTGAAGGTGTTTAATTACAAACTGTAGACAGTCCATCAGCTACTGTATTCAAACCGCCAATCGCGTCAAAACTAAGCTGGTTTTGATGACTTGCAATGGATAGGAAGATCGACCGATTTGACCAGACTTCTTTCTTTGGGGTTTTTGTAGCCACGGATCTATGAGAACGAGCCACAGATAGCGGATAAAGACATCCTTGCTCACTTAAAGAGAAAAATTATTTGTAAGATATTCACTTTTGCATTGACGGCCTTTGGAGGAAGAGATTCGACGATGAACAGTACACATAAACTGCGCGTCAATGATCTGAAGTGGCTTGGTCACGTAGAGTCTTCAAATATAACCCGGAGAGACAACACAGTAGTGTTTTAGTAGTCCTTACCAATACCATTATCAACTGGATATCGCGCATGCAAAAAACAGAGAAATAAGCTCAAAACTAGGTGATACACAAATGACGGTGTCAGCATTCAGAGGCACTCCTCAAGGTGGTGTACTTTCGCCCCTTATTTGGGTCCGAACTCTTAGTTAAGCTAAAATTTATTGGAGTCAAAGCAGTAACATATGCAGACGACCTAGCACTGCTAGCGATAGGAAAATGTCTGCCCACCTTTAGTAACTAAATAGAAAACGCTTTATGCATGGTTAATACCTGGACCAAGAACTATGAACTTGTGGTTAGTCAACTGATCCTTTTTACTAAGAAAAGGACAATACCGGAATTTAAAATGCCATCGATTGAGAGGACTCCGCTAAAAATTTCCGGCAACGTTAAGTATTATATTTGGGAGTCATCCTAGAGAGGAAACTAAACTGGAACCTCAACATAAAGTAAAGTGCAAAGAAAGCAATGATAGCATGTCATGCCTGCAACAGGCAGGCCCAAGCCCCAAAATCATCATGTGGCTTTTCACGGCGGCGGTGGTATAGTAAGACCGATACTGACGTATCGTAACTTGGTCTTGAATCCACTTAATAGTGTTCAAGATCGTTGCAAACATTCCCAGATAATGAGAGACTACAACGACATTTGAGGTTTCCTTAGAGCACTTCAATTTTCTCAATATAACTCTCACAAGTCTCCTTGAATCTGTCTGTTTGACAGTTGTATCTGTCATATATCTACACCTAGGATATCCGCTAAAAGTGACTTTTTTTTAATTGCATCATTAAATTTATACTTACCTCCTTCAGCAAACACTTAATTTTCTTGTCAACGTCTGCACGTCTACTCTTTAGTGTCCGATCATCATATTAATGCGTTCATCATCTAATATCTTGAAACTTTTAAAGTTCATTGAATATTCATCGCTGTCATCTAGTCTTAAGTTCTGACGCTCTACCATACCCAATCCATTTCATTGATTAGACTAAAACAATTGAACTTGCAACGGAAAGGTCATCAAATGGATGTCAATTGATCAGATCTTCTATAACTTATGTTCGATTCCGGCAGATGGTATAGGAAAACACTTGACAAACGAATGTGTAGCACTTGAGCGTATTAAGTTCCTCTATTTTCTTAGACTTGTTTGCTTTAAATATGGCTTTGAGTGGGGTAATTATAAAGCGATTATTTACAATTTTAGGCTCCGAAGATGACTTGATTAACATATATTGGAATTCCATTAGAAATTCTATTTGTTTCGTAATAAATATGCTTTTAAAGTGTGAAGTGGTTACGCTTGAGGTAGGTTAGTATAATATTGTTGGAGACTTGTGTAAGCACTTCAGTTTATATGGAAAGGCAAGGAGTATTTGTAAACACACCAAGGTCAAGTACTAATGACTTTACCTACTCATATACTCATTATTAGTTCAATTTACTTCACGCACAGTTGGTTGCCCGAATTTTAACCCTGAATACACACATATTCGTTTGTTGTTTTAACAAAATAATTTACTACATTCGGTTTTGTTGCATTCGATCCAAATAGATCACATAAAACCTCTGCAAACAAAACAACTTTTCATCTATGTTGACATTTGTTAACATCAGCAATTAAGTGACATTGACTGCTTGTTGTTTTATTTACTAACAAATGGTTGCATCAACAAATAATCAATAGTACAGCAGTTTGACAGTAAGTAGTTATTTTCAGTCAAAATACTTTGCTAATGGATCATAACAAAATTCGATTAAATATAAATTCGTACTTTCGATTAGTTAACATGGTAAGGTCTATTTCAAGGTTTGACTAAATTAATTAAAATTTAATGTTAAACATTTTTTTAGAATGCATACCTCATCGAATAATCTTTATTTGTTATATGTATGAAGATATGTATCTATGTATGTGCAAGATATTCTATCTAAATAGAAAGCAAATCTATTAAGAAAAACCTTCGATCATTAAAAGATAGTCACAGGAATTGACAGAATTTTTAAGAACCATCTGCGTCGAGACCTTGGTTCTCAAACTAAAGGCAGAAGAAGCAGGAAGATCAGGTGGCATATGCCCTACTACATAACGGTAAGAACTTGACTTGTACGGTTCTACTTAAACATACTCGAAACGGAGCACTTCCACACCGAACCTAAGAAATCTAAAGAAGTGGCTCTGCTCAAACCTGGAAGCCCAACAAGTCAGAAAGCTATTGCACCATAGTGTCATAGTATCCTATACAAAGCGTTTGATAGAACTGTGCATATACAACAAAATTGAGCCAGCTATCGATGCAATTGTACATATAAAACAGGCAGACTTCAGACCTGACCGAATCTGCACAGATCAGGTACTAACCCTAACGACTGAAATGAAGGCAGGCTTTTAGCCCGTGACTTAAAAAGTGAATGCCATTTTTAGATGTACTCCCTGCATAGTACATACGATACAGTAAGAATAGATGGATTATTACTCAAATTCGTCCAAGTAAAACCAAGCATCAAAACAGTCACAATAATGAACAATATGCTCAGCGATAGACCACTTCAAATTTTCCTAAATAATGCACATAGCACCCAAAAAAACTGGTGGATGTACCCTTACTCCTTACACGGCAGCGCTCATAACCCCGAAGTGATTCACTGACTCCGGAAAATCCGGCCCCTCGTCCTAGGGGTATTAAAAGGAACTTATTCTCCATTTTGATATTTGAATGACTTCCCTGTATTCACCGAAGAACGGACAACGACCTTCAGATCTGCACGTGGAATGTTATAATCCCTAACAAACCACGTGCAGCAGAACAAATAGCAGAGCCCGTGGACTAACATAAAACAGAAGTCACCGCCACCCAGCAAGGGCCGGTCAAAAAGAGGATGAATAACTGTGACATATACTATGGTGTTTGCTATAGGGAGCAGAAGCAGCGAATGTCGAGCCGTCCTACGAGGAAACGTGAGCAGACGTCTTATCACAATCCGCATCAGGGCTAAATTCGCGTACATAAGCCTAATATACGCTCACGCTCCCACAGACGGCAAGGACGACTCCACCAAAGATTGTTTCTACGAGCTCCTCGACAAAGCATATGAGCAATGTCCTAACTATGACGTTAAAATCGTGCTAGACGATCATCTTCACAAGGAAGAGGAGAGATCTGGAATTTCAGCCAGGAAGGTTAAGTTTCTAGGTATATACCTAGATGCTGAACTAACTTGGAACTTCCATGTGGAAGCGAAGATCAGAAAGACGAAAAGGGAGGTCAGCATACTGGATAGTTAGACCGATTATCACATATGCGTCAGTTGTATGGCGGCAGAAAGCCACCCAGAAAACTGTAAAGAAGCAGTTAGATAGGGTCTAACGTCTGGCGTGCTTAGGGATCGCGGGTGCAATACGAACGACCCCAACATGCGTAACGGTAGTGATCCTAGGTATTCTGCCGCTGGACATATTTATTAAGAAAGCGGCGGCTTCGACGGCACTTCATCTACACCAGGATGCCAACTGGCACTGGCTATGATCACAGGAAAATCCTGGATGTCGTAAAAAACCTGATTAGGGAGTTGAATAGGCCCATGTATGGAATAAAGAGAATGCATGTTACCGAAAGTTATCACAAAACTCTTATTGGAGATGGAACACTTCCGGAAAAGAAGATTGGTTATATAATCGTCTTGGCGGATGGGTCCATGATGGATGGCAGAGCAGAAGCAGCTATCTTCTCAGAAGAACTGGAACTAGCCTGTCATATTAGTCTGGGGAAATATACCTCAGTCTATCAAGCCGAGATAATTGCTCTGTTCCATCACCTGAAAGAGGGTCGGGTTGAGGGTAAAAACGTTACCATAGCACTGGACAATCAATCAGTGATTAGACTCATGGAGCAAACAAATATCAATACATTACTGGCATTGAAATGTGTTCATAAACTCAGTGAGTGGTCATCTCGAAATGAGATGATACTGCTCTGGGTTAGAGGGTACGTTAGGACTGAGGGCAACGAAAAGGCGAACTCTTTTGCAAAGCAAGGGTCAAACTCGGAGTTCTCTGGTCCGGAACCATTCACTGCAGTTGGCAGAGGGACGGTAGAACGCCTAATTAGCAACTGGACCGCGACCTACGAGACCTTTGATGTCAAAAAAGGATTTGGACAAGGTGAATGAAGCGTTGTCATGAGATTTCTTCAGCGTCATACTTGAAAGAATTGTGCGAAACTTACAAGCCAACACCGGAGGCACAATCTTTCAAAAGTCTGTGCAACTACTAGCGTACGTCGACCATATTGACATTGATGTAATTGATAGAACTCAGCGGGCTGTTCGCTGGTATTGAAACGGAAGCTGCCAAAATGGGTTTGCCGGTAAACGAGAGCAAAACCAATCTGTGGAGTGCGCAAAATCGCATCATCATCCTCCGCTGACTCACAACATCGACGAATTGGACAGAACGTCCCAATCGACAGCTATAATTTTGAGGTAGTAAGGGACTTTGTCTACCTCGGCTCTGCTATCAATTCTGACAATAAGCCCTCCGCAGAAATAAGACGATATAATAACTCTTGCCAATCGCTGTTTCTTTGGGCTGAGAAGGCAATTGAGTAGTAAGGCACTATTCCGCACAATATAAGACCTTGATCATACCAGTCCTGCTTTATGGCGCTGAAGCTTGGACTCTGTCAAGAGTGGATGAAGATGTCCTCGGTCGCTTCCAGAAAAAGATTCTTCGAAAACTTTTCAGTCCCGTTTGCATATGAAGGAGAAGATTCAACGACGAACTATACGAGCTGTACAGTGACATCGATCTAGTCAAAAACTTGCGCACAAATACTCCGACCCGCAGAGTCTTCGAATCTAACCCGTAGAGACAACGCAGTAGTGGAAGACCTCGCCTTGGTGGGGCGCGCAAGCAGAGGGAGACCTCAACCGACTTGAAGTGCGCAACTGGAGGCAGTTATCTAAGGACCAGGCTAACTGAAGAGGCTTGTTATTGGAGGTCCAGGTTCACCCCGAACTATAGCCCCATCTATGAAGAAAAAGAAGACTGTGCGGTCCCAAGGAATTGGTATTGGTTTCCGAAGCCCTACGATCACACCAACATCTTGGATTCGCTTTTAAAGGACCTGGTATCAACTTTATCTACGTTCAAATTGTTCCCGGAACCCATTCGAAACATGGTCATCTTCATGGATAGTCAGTCTGCTTCCTCATCTTGTAACCTAATGAAATGGTGTAAAGAGGGTCTTGACTGGAATGTACCAGGATCATAGAAAAACGAGAAAGCGACTAGGTTAACCAGTTGGAAAAGCCAAGATGAAATAGACCTTGATAGATAGTTCCTATTTCTTTGGGAGCTACGATTACAGGACATTGACATTTTTCTTTGTGAGTGTTGTTGGTGCTGGAATTCATTACCAAAAGCCTCGTAGCTTCCTGGTGAAGTCTGTTCTTCCAATCAGAAATGTCAATATCGTATATAGCAAAGCTCTCGAAAAAAATCCATCGTTATTGGAATCGAGATCTATGGTAAAATTTAACCATGACATGTTATGAAAGTTCCTTCTTGGTCACTAGACGAAGTATACTAACCATAGACACAAGTCCCATAAATGGGTTATAAATCAAATAACGTTAACTTCTATGAAAATCGAGTGGAACTCATCTGCATACATAATTGTTCATGGATCAACCCAAATGATGTTTTTAAAAGTGGAAAAACTTCTTGGCAAGTAGGTACCTACTTTTATCCTTTTCACAACAGTAAGTTATGAATAAAGTTTGTTTTCTTATTAAAGCCATACTTTATTTGATACATCTTATCGGCACATGGTATCTTGGACTTAAGTAAAAACAAGACCAACAATTAAATAATAAGTGTACATATTCAAAACCACAAACAATACTGACCTCTGTTTTCTTTCCACCAACGAATATTAACCAAACTAGGCTTACTCCCAAGAGGTAAACAATACCAACAGAGACGAATAAGTGGCCCTTCACACTACATAGGAATGAAGCCATTGGCGTTATATCTTTTCATAAATTCCAACTTAAAGATACTTTCAATATACCGCGTCGCCACCATAAAGCCATCATCATTACCCATTCATTCCAATTGAATACGCAGCGTATCTGTAGCGATTGCTCTTCAAAAATAGACTACCTTTGCGGCACACATGTCAAGTTCGAAGGTCGAATGCATCTCAAACAATTAAAAGATACACAACCATGAAGTAATTAAACAATTAACCATCGACAATGAATGGCCGGTCAAGATTGAAAGTAAACACCATCCGTTGTTCAATAGAAAAAAGCGTGCTTTTTTGGAAAATCTTCTTCTTCTTCTTCTTTTTATTAAAAAATAAATAAAACAAACAATTTTTTTTACGCTGCAAACTAATAAATATACAAACTATAACAATTAAACTAATTTATTGAGGAAATTAATGTGTTCGGGTTTTATTATGAAAATGAACTGATTGATCGTGTACGCCTTATCCAGCTTCTCGCGCATGTTGTATAACTCTTGTATGGCCATCGGATTTTTATCGCCTGCAATGGATGAAAAGAAGAAGAAGAAAAAGAAAAACGATTACAATTAAAAATTTATCAATGGAACTGTGTCAGTTAGATACATATACAATAATCCAAACCGAATCAACTCTGATGTCTGGTCCAAAAGTTGGCATAATGAATTCATTGACGAAAGTGTGTGCAAAAGTGAATGGCAACGGATGGCGTCTTGTCAAGCCCCGCCATTTGGTGAGTCGGAATTATTTGCAAAAATTAGCCATTGTTTCCTCGTCACTATGTAAGTTGTTTTCGATTTTTGTTTTTTTTTTTACAACCTTTTGCTTATAACATAAGATTATGGGTGTTATTTATGCAAATGCTTTGGTTTCGATAAGATGATTTATTGGCACTCGTAATGATGTGTTAATTAGCTGAGATTCTCTTATGAATTTATATGAAAGATATACATCACTTTCACCACGTGACTGATTTACATTGAAATTCGATTCAAATGTAGTGTTTACGAGGAGATTAAGTCGATAGTATATCGCAGATACATTTATAACTACGCCGTACTATCGTAGATATTTACTTTAGGTTTGAGTATAGATATAGATAGTGTGTACTTTTAATAGATTGATTGTAAAATACTGGAAAATTTATAATATAGCAGCTAGTTATAATAGGATCCATCACAAGTTTCTATAAGATAACTTGCTTCGGTTTTACTCATCACTAAAATCTCACCCCTTATAGCGAAATCTTCAGTAGAGTTGTCTGAATTGAATATAATTGATATTCGTGCACAGATTAGCATCTTCATTAGTCTAGAAAAATTAAATTTAATCCAAATTTTAAATACGCTCTCAATTGTATGATTTTTGTGATATATGGACGCGAGTACCTTGACATAGATTGGTAGACACATGTTTGATAAATAGAAAGTCGATTCATTTAAATAACCAGAGAGCTTAAAATTTATTTGGTCCTGGAATTATTTAGTCCTGTAGAAGATCAGTTTAGATCGCTAAGATCACTGCAAAGTATTCTCCTAGCGGGTGGTGAAAGGAAATTAAATAACTCTTCTTATGCTCCAACAAATTGGTGGAATAACCAGATAACTGACATGAATGTATCACAGATACAGTCACTTAGACTAAACAGGAATAGTAGACAACCAAAGTGGTAAAACTAGGAATTGTTACTAAATTGTGACTAAGTATACAATTCTTTCGTTAAATGGGAGCATCTCACTTTTCTAGATTCACCCACCGTAGAAGCTATACAGTATACCATGTGTCTGCCCAAGAGAGAGTTCGAATGCCTCGGTTTGATGCCAAAGGTCAATCAACCACCATAGGAGCCATAGTTGTATCGATCTGCATGGTAAATTAAATGAAATTAATTGAAGAAGCAAGTAGACAAGAATGTAAGTTTCAACAAATATTTTTTTGGATCGAAAATAAGTGGTCTAACGAAGAATATGAAGAGGTGACTGAGAACAATACTAAGTCTCCTAAAATGCCTTCAGCTCGTCAAATGAGGAAGTATCTACAAAGTCTGTGTTTCGAAAAATTACAATTTAAACCATCACAGGAAAAGTAAGAATAAAAGTCATTTACACTTGCAAATCCCTTTTAAGTGCATATATGGAAGAAAGTTTATACATATATTCATAACAATAGAGTACTGAACTGAGGAAACAAAATGCAGATTGACGTCTTCGGTGAAGTGCTAAAAGGATCTCTTATGAATTTAAAGGATGCTATGATATGTAACATAACTGGTATCTTCTGGAATACAATAATATTTAGAGACGTTCCACAAGGCTTCTGAGAGTTGAATTCCGTTTTGGATAAGAGCCAAAATTATTGACTTTGCTGTCGTAATCTCTAGATTGGAGAAAAAATTGTAATCATTAGTAACGAAACCATTCAAGTCATAAAACGTTGACTGACATCAGTCGGTTTAATCCTAGTGGAACAAAAGGTCGAATCAATGCAAGTCCTGAAATTCAAGGCGATCTGAAATTCTTAAAACAGTATACATCACGTGGGTTGAAAAAGGAGTATTCCTTGGCCAGTGGAAGACACCAAGAAGTAAAGCAATCATATAGATCTCTAAGTATGTTAAGCACCTTAGAGAAAATACTGAACTGAAGATCGCGTAAGATAAGAGTAAGCGACAGATCACCAAAGTGAATTCAGAAAATTATATTTTACGATCGACAAAATTATCAGTATGGGGAAAGGGTCATCAAAAAAACTTGGTAGAAGGGCGGAAGATTATGACTTCACAAATGAAGTAGTGTTGTACGACACGGACGGTGAAGTCGTCACCGTACTATGTCCGCCGCTATGGATGCAGTAGAATGGACACGATATGGGTTTTTGAAAATCAACCCATTGCAAGTTCAAGAGAAGTACCATGCTAACGGAACAACTAGGGAGCACTCCTCATCATCGACCTGACAGTAGTGAGAAGCCTGTCTTAGACTTTTACGCGAAGAGCTACCACAAGGCTATCATCTTCAAGACAGAAGACCAAGACCAGTCTTATTTAGGCAATCTCCCCCCAAAAGACCACAAAAGAGCAAAATAAGCCATGGAAGACCAAAAAACCAAAACGGCAAGATACTTGACAACCTGCTACCCAACATGCACACAGAGATGGCACGATCAACTTCAAAGACCAGCTAAACAAACATATCAAACATTAGAGGACACATGCAGTCAATATAAAATCTGAAAATAATGAACTTGGAATCGCATTGTTTAGAATGTGCTGCGTTTTCTAAAATGGTACCAGCGGAAGGGATGAGCGAAGTGGATCAGAAGAAGATATGGAGAAAAAAATTAGTATTTTACACAATTTTCGACGGGTCATGGATGCTTTCGGGAGCACAAATGTAAATATTTGATGCGACAGGTCTATGCGACCCAGGGCCTAGTTTCTCATAACTATTTGCGTTGCGCGTGTTACCTGCATTACCTACACTAGTAAATGCTGTGTCCGAAGGGCAATTTTAAGAACCTTTTTTATGATAGCTGCACTCTTGGATGTGTGTCAGACTTTTGCGACGGGGGGCAGGAGAAAACTTTTTGGTGTTGTCTGGAATTTAAACTACGAACCTCCAGCTCAGTAGTCAGACGTACTAACTACTGAGCTACGGCGGCCACTTTTGGAAATATTATGTAGGAACTATCTGAAAAAACTAACATCAAGTGACGGTATGTCAAACCTGCCGTGCGTCGAGCAGGGAGAAAAAAAAACAAATTGTTGTTTTTTTTTTTGGCACGTAAATGTACATATTTATATATACACAGCATGATGTCGGAAATAATTCGTAGTATGGGCTACAGAGTATCCATAAAGGATTTGACCCCTTTAATATTCTCGAGAATTTCTTGAGTCTCTACATTGAAATCTTAGCGGATAATATCTTGTTAGCCACACCAAGTGAATGGACGACATCGCTCCAGCGAAGAGAGTTTTCGAATGTCAGCCCTCAGGTTCTAAACAACCAGGAAAACTGAACCCCCGTTATAAGGATCAAGTAATCACGGATGCCAAAATGCTTAGTCTGACCAACTGACAGCAGTGTTCCAGGATGAGACTCTTCACGGCTCGGGGCCCGATAAGTAAAAACTAATCGATCATCTATGCCTTATTCAAACGCAGCACAAGACTTCCTGAGACTGGCCTTGTCTCTAGAAAATTCTGAACAAAACATGAAAAACCTAGAACCAGGCAAATCCTTGCCCTTATAAGTACGCTCTTAGGACTCTTCCGGACAGAAAATTACCGGCCCGCTAAAGACGTATGCGACTAAGTACAAATGAAATCTGCAGAGGATGTGGTGATACTGATGCAAAAAAAAGTGTAACTCACTTCCTATGTGAATACCCATGCATAGGCGGAACGAAGAAGACCACCCCCATCGAATGCCAGTCCGGAGATCTGGGTGATCTGTCAGGAAAGACAATAGAAAATTAATAATAAACTCAAAATGGTTCAGGAAGGCCGGGTAGGCACAGCCGACACAAAGTCGGTAATTAATTTGTCTCTCTTTTTCCCATCTATATAGGTTTCTCTACAACAGAGTTATACAATGGATCTATTGGTCATCCGAGTGTTAACTGGAGGACTGTTACTGTGATCCTCCTACCTACCTTATTACCCAGATGCAATATTCGTAGATTCATCTGGAGCTCTTAAATAAGAGAAAAGTAATCAATGGATCCTTTGAAAGCAATTCTGTCAAAAGACATTTCACGAATTTTTCGAAGGCAGGTGTAGTACGGTATCTACTTGTAGTTCGCAATGAACTTCACTAAAGAATAGACGCATAGGAGGTAAGTATTAGAAAAGTACCTTACCTATCGATGCCGTACAATCTACTTTTCGTAACATAACATGCATGTGAACTCGTTCTGTTTACTAGGATTGTACATATACTACGAAATCGTCTGCATTCCCTACCCAATCCAACAGGACCCATCTTAGAAATCCGAACTATTTAGAATTAAATCTTGACCTCATGCCAACCTAAAGGATAATGTCAGTAAACATGCCAGAAAGACCCTGATTGTGCTATACATCAAGTAGTCCTCACCAAGATGGAATCGATTAAAATATTTTGTAATCTGACCTTAACTCAACTCAATATACATATGTAGTAGTGTAAGGAGGACGAACGAGAAATGACATTTTCTTTAAGAGGTCAGCGTTCGAAAAATATAAGGTGTCCTATCCACCTTGGTATGCTAAATAAAATGATTATGCTCGGCTCTTACGGTAAGACTAGATCAAAGTATGTATATCGAATGAACTTCTAAGAAAGGCAAATCCAGATTAAGTTACTCAGCTTTATTAGAGTTTTTGAGTTGCACAGTGTCATCCATTGGTCTCTGCTTCGTAACAAACCTTAATGGACCTATGTACATCTGGTCTCTGTATCATATCGACATTTTTGTGAGTCTCATTTTAACAATATTAAAGTTTTAAAAAAAAAACCACTATTTCCTCTTAAAAGATGAGGAGTAAGAGAAATATGAAAATGCTGAGAACCAATATCTCAAGCCTTGTCTCGCACTTAAAGATTTTTTTTTTTCATTTCCTAATACAATATTTGCATAACATACTTATGTATTTATGTTTTTATCATTTAAATTCATTCTAATTGCTAATGTTTAGTTTAAGGTAATATAATGCCTATTTTCGAATCATGGTCAAGTCTCCAAATATTCATCCTTTTGGCTTACAAATGTTACTGAAATTAATACCATTTGCCTAAATTTGACATCAAATTGCAAATAAATTATACATAACTGTGTATGACGTATAAAAGTATTGTATTCTACTATTGTTACCGCCTACATATTCTATTCTTCTGTCTGATTGAATAAATTTAGGTTGACTTTGCTAAACTAGCATTAAGCTGGATTTATTCATGATTTCAAGCGGGATATGTTACAAGGTCGACACAGTTGAAGTTGGATATATTCCTACGTTAAATTTTTTGAACTATAAAGTTTAGTTTATTAAAGGTACATTTCTGAATTCGGTTTTAGTCATAAGAGGTGTTTTGATCACAATTAGATTTCTAAACCTAGTTTCAAACTACATACATATGTATTTGTACGCGATTTGGAAACAGTTAAAGCTCGCAAATGTCTGGCAAACATCTGAGAGTATAAATGTGTAGAAAAAGCCTCTGAATAAATATACTTTCAAAAACGGTGTTAAACTGTATATGCAAAAGACAAAATGGCGACCGCCTCAACTCTGAGGATGAGGATAACTTCCGTATCTACGGTCTCAAACATATTTCTGTTTTCGAGTACTCTCCAATTCTCAAAAATTTGCGTTTCAAAACTTCATTTTTTTAACAAACTCGTTCTAAATTAGACTGACAGACCTATTAAGTCGGAATTATAAACCACTGCATTTATGTAAGTCAATTAGGTTACAGTTTAAGCGCAAGGACATGCTTACAACTGAAAGGGCTGTGGGCATTTTCGTACCCTGCGACGGCTCTTCACTAGTTATTAGTCTAGTTCGTTTGCAGTTAGTCATTAACCCTTCGGTTGAAATACATAAGATTCTTTGTTTCATGATTTGATCTTTTCCGTCCACATGTGGAAGACTTAATTAAAATTATTCGACAGTCTCTACCTAGGCCTAAAGCTTGACCGCAAGCTCTCTTAACGAGATAGCTGGACAGTACAACCTCACCCTTTGCTGGATACCAGGTCACTGTGACATACCAGGGAATTGTGAGGCGGACGAACTAGCCAGACGAGGATTCTCTGGCCTACGTCTTATGTTAAACACCTCATCAGCGCAGCCGCGGAGAAAGAGGCCAACCATCGATGGCAGCAACTCGACCAATGTCACACCGCTAAGCAACTGGGGCCAACCTTAAATAAAACCAGGTCCATTGGACTACTACAACATAAGAGAGAAACCCTCTCTAAGATAGTTAACACCCTCACTGGACACTGTGCCATAGGAAGACATGCCCAAAGATTGCGCATCCCTCACAACGACTTCTGTAGAAGCTGTCTGGATGAAGAGGAAGGGGAGACCATCAGTCACCTCTTGTGCACGTGCCCTCTGCTCACCAACACTAGGAAAGCAACATTAGGCGAATTCTTCTTCAATGATCTAAATGATCTCAACAGTGCATGCACGGCTAAGATTAGCTCCTTCATACAAAGGAGTGGATGGTTCTCAGAGTAAGAGGTTGACCCACCCACCTTACACATCGGCAGCACAATGGACCTCCTCAACCAAGATAAACCCCTGTACTGACCCCTAACTTTCAATTTTCATAGGAAGTTCTATGATAACTAAAGGCTTTAGGACCATTATGATACCACATAAATCATAGGAGAACAGTTCTCTATAAGTACTCGTTAAACCATTATGAACTTCTAATGATTCTAATGAAGCGTAAGAGGCTCTTGATATCTTTGTATGTTTATCGCCTGAGTCATTATAATAAAAGGCTCCTAAGTGGAACTTTTTGTAGTGCCTATATACAATCTGTTGAGAGAAACCAAATTCTTAAAGGGTTTTAAATCCAGCTTTGGACAAATTTGCTTTGTCTCTAGACATGTTGGTCCACTTGTCCACCTAAGACTTGTCCTCTCGATAGCATCCACCTTAAATATTAGTTTGCAAGTAGCGATTGGTAAACCTAAGATGCCCTTGTCCGGCAAAATGAGTAAAGTTGTTCTTGTTCTGTCGAGTTCATCGGCCTTTCAGTTCTCTGGAATATCACTATGCCCCGGCACACAACATGCAGGGCTCAGCCATCTCCATGAAAGACGATCTGCACTCTAGAGCTACTAGAGAATTTATAAATATCGATTTCAAGGATTTGATAGCTGCTTGGCTATCCGAAAAGATGCGGATATCCCTAGCAGATATTACGTTTTCCTTAAGTCAAGATAAGACTTCATTGGTTGCCATAATTTCTGCCTGGAACACGCTACAATGATTTGGAAGACGAAAGGAGAGCATATTAAGACTGTCAATGAAAACGCCTACACCTCGAACATGCATACATAAATAGACTCTTAAAATCCGTTTGGCCTGGGGCCTATTTCATAAAACTGCAACACTAATAATTATTTGTGAATTCACTTGTAACTTGTAATTTACAATATGTAGAAATTTTTGTTTCATAAAGAATGCCAATTCACTATTAACTCCAAGTATGCCAGGCCTGTAACTACAAGTGAATTTACAACTGCGGCGAGCTTTTCTGTTTCATAAAAATATTTTCATAAAAAATTATTAGCGACGGACTTGTAACAACAAGTGAATTTCTTACAAGAGTAAAGAGACTAATAAAATCACGTAGTGGAAAAATTGGGCTTATTCGCGGTTAGAATTTAGTGCTTAGACAACGTGTGGTTAAGAAGTTAAGTTTAAGTTAATGTCACAAAGAAAGAAAGAAAGAAGAAGAACGGGAAATGCTTAGATCGCTTAGTTGTGAAGTATAGCCGCAGACTTGTAGTTCTTCGCAAATAATTTTTAACTTGTAGTTACAGACTTGAAGACTTGAAGACCTGAATTTGCCGCTCTACAAGTGCTGAAAAATGTTTATGGAACACAAAATTACAACTCCATACTTTATTTGTGCTTGTAGTTACAAGTATACAAGTACAACACTTGTAGTTTCATGAAATACGCTCCTGGAGATCAAATATAAATTGGGAATCAGAGGTACCTGAGCATTTATTGTCTTGGCTACTACTTGTTGTCTAAGATAGTGACAAGGCATTAAAACACATTTGAATTTTTTGAGTCTGACAAGAGATTGTAGGGCACTGAAGCAGCATTTCAACCTGACAACCTCATTCAACTTTGTTAGTAAGCCTCAGACTAGGCACGGTGCATCACATGAAATGGAATCTAGAGCCAGGCTTTGGCAGTAATTTATTTTGTGTATTTTATCGTCAAATGTATCTCGGGACGAAAATTGATAATCCTTCACTTGTAACTTTTTTAGTTGTGACACACCGCAAGGCGGAATCTTGTGGCGAATGAAATTATCTTGGAGTAGGAAGGCTGCAAAGTGAGTCACAATTCAGCAATGTTGCGATAGCCCCCTCGGTTATACCAATTTAGTTACCTATATATTTATCTAAAATAGAAGATACTCTTCTCAACCTCAGCCTCATAGACAAAACATAGTATTTGGATTTAATTTTGGATAGAAAACTGAGCTCTCTGTAGCAAAGATATACATACCTTACTGGTATGCTGCCGTAATGCTGACGGTTCCTATCGATTATTAGGTTTGTGTTGTGTTACAAAAATGATCGTAACTTGTGGAAAAAGTATAGCTAAACAAGTACTTGTTGATTTGTTGTTCTGAGTTAAAGGCCCCTGGTGAGAAGCTCCATAAGGTAAGACCGCAGATTTTCAAAATAAATTTTCTGTACTAAAATGTTTTACATCAGGTATAAGGTGATTTAAATTGGTCCTTCTTATTATTTAAGGATTCGACTAGGAATTTATAAAAGAAACGATTATACCCAAATCTCTGAAGGTTCCTAGTTCTAACCTATGCCACACAAAACTACGATAAGCATTAATGAAATACTAGGTAACTACATTATTATTTAAGCATTAAGACCAGTAATACCTCCAAGTATCACTAAATAAGTAACTCAACTACATGCATACATGCAACTTCCTAAACAACTTACTTGTGGGTAGTTTCATTGGAATGATATAGGCATTCTTCTGTGCCTTTACTATCACCACATCGGTTGAATTCAAGTCATTCTCCTTGATGTTATTCGCATCGACGACATTGAATCCATCCAGTTTCTCAATAGGACTCTCCCCTGTTGCCTGCAATAGTGATGTGGCCAACAATTTGGCCGCATAAATTGTCTCATTTTGTGATGGTGTCAGCACTGCCGCCGGACTGTCGAACATAATGATTGATGGTGATGGAGACCGTATCTGATGATTTGTACTATCGCTGCCACTAAATCCTGGATCTACTATTGATGGTGATGATGATGGTGATGATTGCAATGGAGGCAATGGCGGTAATGAGGCCAACAATGACGGTGCCAATGGTTGTGATATTTGTGATTTTTGTACAGAGACACTAGAATCGATAGAATTACCACTTGCAGAGGGGAATGTTGAGGTCGATGTCGATGTGAATTGATCGAGAACAGACTTTGGTATCAGCGATGGCAATGGTGCCGGTGTGGGTGGTGGTGGGAGATGTTTACCTGAAAAGATAGCAATTTATTTAAAAAATTAGTTTTTCATTATGTATTATGTTACAGCTTCTTGTAACTACTTCAAAACATGCCGGAGGTAGTATCACGGAGAATATATCAATTTCATATATTTATGTTGAAGGAACCTATGTATGTACGTAACTTGGCTAAGCAAAGTAGAGTTGGAGCTCATACACAGTTGACAGTGAAATCCTCTAGAAATAAGGATAGATCGACAAGTGCAGGATAGTTCGGCAATTGATTATTTCCATCAACTTACGATGGGAATGAATGACATTAATCATCTGAGTTTGCAAGTCTGGTAGAAAATTGTTATGTGGCTTAAGTGGACTCTTATTCATCACCTTCAAGGATACTTTTCTATACCATTGTGAGGTGCCCTATAATGGAAAACTAGTTTTTCTATTATGACGGTGCTTCTAACCGCCTATGAAGCATAGTGCCTATTACAGTACTAATTTCTGAAATTACTACAAACATTCATCACAGAATAACTATTCGATAGAAACCGACAATTTCAGTTCATTGCCCAGTTAGGTTGCTCATAATTGCAAATTTATTTCCTTTTTTCATTCAATTCAAACTGGACTGTAAACTGTGAGAAACAATAAGTCTAATGAAGTGCATAATTCTGCACTACTGCACCGCTTTGCTCCGCTGTTCTCGCTTAGAACTAACTAGGTTATAGATTGTATAGGGTTATGAGTTCATTATAAAACACTAGGCACCATAGTGGACCCATCGCGATCCCTAGAACTAACTAACTAACTTAAAAATAAAATTATAAATGTTAATTATGCTGTCGGAACTAGAACAGGAATATTTTTTCCGAAACTCTTCGAATCGACTGTCCTTTCGAAAATAATAACGACTGCAGAGTTTTTATGAAAAGTGATCAGAGAATACCGCTTCATTAAAACCAACTCGGCACTACGTCTCAGATTAAGTCTAGCCCAGATCTGCCTCGAAATGTTGCAAGTAGATGGAGCGTTTAACTTTAGTAAGAGTTTACAAATGTCTATATGAACAGAATCCTTTGGATCGTACACTGTCTGGCGAGCTCATCAGCCTTGCGATATCTCTGTGGGCTGGCAGCCACCATAGGTGAATGTTGAACTGCTCAATCATCTCTAAAATAGACAAGGCAGTCTAAAGCTGTCTTCCAGGGATTTCATTAGCGCTTGACTGTCAGTGAAAATGCTAGTAAACTCTGACAGATATTGCATTACATTTGAGTCATTTGATAAACGCTACAAAGATCTGGGAGACCTAAAAAGATACCCAGATTGAGATTGCTTGAAAAGACACCACAACCCACCTCCTCATCAGTCTTGGACTCGTCCATTTAGATGTGGACTGAACTGTCCTTAGAAGACAGAGCAATCCATTCACATTTAATGTATGATACGAGGTTGAAAAGCCCAGTTCTTAGCCACGGCCTTTTTACTGGAGTATAGAGCCCCCAAAATGAGACCCAAGTATTTTGCATTATTATTGACGGAAACACTGGTGCCATGCATCGTAGCAGGGTCAATAAGAGAAACTTTTTATTTTCTCGTAAAGAGGACAAGTTCTGTTTCGAGAGGGTTAACCCTTAGTCCGCATTTTAAGGCCCATCTAGTAAGCTGTAGGAGAGCTTGCAGAATTTCCCTAAGAATGTCAGGGTATTTTCCGGATGCGGCCATAGCAATGTCGTCTGCAAAGGCTAGCACTCTGCATCCAGTGCAATAGCAGTCCGCTAATTTTCACTGAAGAGGTAACAAGCCACTCCGGAGAGTCTCGCAACTAACAAGTCTTCTAGCCGATGCGCCACCCAGCTGCGTATTTATAATCCTGCATGTCAACAGATTGATCAATACATCAGCCAAAGAATCGACTTTCAGACTTTCAAGTGTATCTGTGATTACTGTAGATTTTACACTTTTAAAGAGCCCCTCAATGTTCAGGAACGCGACCATGTTTAAATTCCTTGATGCATAGATGGACTATGGATCTGGCGTAGGTGAATATCAATCAGTCCTTCTAGAGTTTTCATTAGAAAGGACGATAACCTGAAAGGTCGGAGATACTTTGGTTGCGAGCATTTGCCTGCTTTGAATATGAAAACTATTTGCACCTCGGTCCACAGTTTGGGAATGTAGACTAGATTCAGACAACCAGACTTGATGGCTTTAAGCACTATGTCTTCTAATTGGTGAAGTTCAGCAGGAATGTTACCATCCGACTTTGGGGACTTGTTTGCTATGAACCTGAGCATGACCCAAGTTATCTTTTCAATAGTACCTACTTTCGTAGAGTTGCTGCACAATGAAGCGAAAGTGATTTCGAAATGAGGTACCTACAGCTACCAAGAGCAAGTGTGGCCGGTAGATGGTTCATAGACTGCTTACTAAAGGTGGTACATTGGCCATCTGGCTGCATTAAATGGCTGGGTATAGAAGGATTTTTGTAAAGGATTTTCCGTACCCTTGAGGCTTCAAAAAAGCCTCCAGAAACCCGCTTAATACATTTCCATAAAATTAAAAAGCTGTATACACCACTGCATGGTAAGATTATATCATGATCATGCTGCAAACTGGAACAGCAATTAAGTTAGGATAACAGCTTCCATAATCCCTCGTGGGAGCCGTGGTTTAATGGTAAGCGTATCGGACTACTGAGACGGAGATTCGAGTTTCGATTTTCAGACTAGATTTTCTATGTCCCACCTCTCGTAAGCGGTTGACAAACATCCCAGTGTATAATAGTCATGAAACAAGATTCTTAAGCTAAAATTGCCCGTTGGACACGGCATTACAACAGTTCGTGTGAAGAATATAACACACACTATACGAATGGTTTTGAGAAGCCCTGGGTCCTGAGTCTCTTTCAGACCTGCCATAAACCTTGTGAACAAGCAAAATCGTAGAGCAACAGTTTTCCTGGCACATACTTGTGTAAAAAATAGTATCGGCTCTGATCCTTGAGAAGAAATAGGAGTATTGGAGTGGCTCAAATAATACCACTTGTCATATGTAGCCAATAAAAAACAGGGAATCTACGACGGAAATCAAACTATGTCTAGGAAACAAACATAAGGCGTGTTTTTGCTTGAGGATCACATTTACAAAATTTATCTGGAATGTCGGTTCTGTTTGGACGAGGATGAATCATACAAATACATTCTCTGCGAATGCCCTACCAAGAAATACGTATCGTACCTTCCTCAGAGGATTTAAAAAACACTGCTACGAAGGACCTAGGAACCTTCATAAAGGAGGTAGTACTTTTATAAGATTTAGTCCACCCTTTTGATGCAATAGATTTTCTTCCTTATCCTGCGAGCGTTGGCAGAAATATTTCGAAGCTGTCACGCATCTATAGGTAAAGTTTTAGAGATTCCTCGATACGCCAAGATTTTTGGGACTATCAAGCTGAAGAAGTCGTAACATTCGCCACTTCAGTGGGGAAAAAAAATGTTTGCATACTAGGATACAGGCAGCTGGTAAACAAAAACCCATCCACAGGTACCCCGGTGCAACAGCTCTATATTTTTCGGAGTTTGATCGATGGACCAGTGCAACAAGAATGGACAAAAAAGCTATAATATCACTTCCTAGGATGAAATATTCCGCCTTCGATATGAGCCCACACCTTGTATGATTGTCCGATTGGCTCAAATAGTTAGTGCGTTAGACTACGAAGCGAGAGATTCGAGGATCGATCCCCAGACAATACCTAAAAGTTCTTTTACATTCCCACTTCTCGCGAGCATCCGAGAGTATAACTATCACTAAAAAGCTTATCAAATAAAAAATTGCTCTTCAGATACGGTATTAAACAGTAGGCCCTTTCCATAGATGTAAAGACAAATGGTTGTGAGAAGATATGTCCTAGGTCTTAATGATCTGTCACGCCAAATATTTGTATTTTTTTAATTTTGAGGAATAAATCTAATGCTCTTAATTTTATAAGGCTATAAGTTTTTACACCAAGTTTGTGTGTTTGCACGACAATTATACCACCGAATGTTTATCAGACGTTCGTTTTTAGGGATAGCTAAAGTGAAGCTTTAAATGAAAGGGCTTACATATTTTCTAATCTAGAAACAATATATATGACGATATATCACAATTTATAATTCTCACTACCCCCTTCAATCTACACATCCGCATTGCGTTTCAGTTCCACAAAAAATTATTAAAAACTCTAATAATCACTTTCATTAGACTTGAGGCAGAAAAATCAATGACCGACATTTCGAAGACTCGTTTCGAAAAGGTAAAGCCTCACAGCAATAGACAGATGATAACTTTTCAGATAGTTATGCGCCTTACAAGAATGTAATCCCAACAGATTTGCCATTTGTATATCATGAACAAGGTAATGGTCTTTTTATACGATGCCGAATGTATCTATGTATCTATCAGCAAATTATTCGCGAATAAGAGTTATTTCTAACGCGCACCAAAAGCACAATACAACTTTCAAGAAACCTTTTTCTTATTTCAATCCATTCCAATCGGAGGTACTCACCAATTCCCGATGGTTGTGGTGCATATGAGTTATGATACGTGCGGCTATAACTAGATACCGACTTGTGGGTCGATAGTTGAGGACTTGTCTGGAATGTGTCTGGTGAGATGTGATTCGTCTTGTACGTTGTGGTTGTGTATGAGGTTGGATACGACAATAAGTGTTTCGTTTCGATTATAGATGATCCCTGTAGTAAGGAATCTGACTGATCTGCTGCTCCTGGGAACGGTGGTAAATATCCAAGATTTCGTTGTCGCGTTGAGGCTGGCCCAGCATATGTATATCCATTTTGGATGCACAAAGCGATTGCAAATATCCAATAAGCCTGCAGGTAAGGACGAGAAAACAAACACATGGTCACTTATCACGCACGTTCGTTTCAATTTTTATTTTTTTTTTTATTTTTATTTTTTAAAGGATAAACGATGTCCTGAATTTGAATTTACCATTCGATTCATCACCCCATAAACCATTGGATTCCACGAATAAATAAACAAATCACTAACTCACGTCTCGATCGCGTCGATACAATACACTAAACAAAGTTCGGATCCATCATTACCATTTATAACCTAGATCATCCAATTATTATTAGTTACGAGTGTTACGGTCGTCGTATATGTGTGTGATCGCTAGTGAAATGAAAGCTCTTCATAACTGTACCGTGTGGTAGTGTGTTTTGGCTTTTAGTTGGAAAAGTTTGTGTCTTATGACCATGGCATCCATTTGAAGGATGGCATTTGCCGTAAGATGATGATCGTCGTGAAGAGATCGATACATGTACATATGTACGTCTGTACCAGCGTTACAGATGAAAATCGTTTTTTTTGTTTTTTTTGATCATTTCACAACTTATGCAGATGTACTCGGAATTAAAGCCATAGGCAATGCTGATGGTGGGCAGCATAAGGGCGATGGTATCTCCCATACATGGTTGGGAAATTTACTGATCGTATGAACTATACAATGCGACCGAGGCGACGACTACTTCTTGTTACCAATACTTGATCGACTTAAGGCGATTTATGCATTCCACTATTCTGAGTGTTGAACATGGGCAGTTATACGGTATTTAAAATATACCCGAGGGCGATACAATATCATATATCGTTGGGAATGATGAATGGATTATCACCTCTCATTTAGTGTAGCATCTATTTGTAGGTATCTGAGGTAAATTGATGATAGATTTGGAAATAATTCAGGAAGTTTGTGATTGAGGAAATAAAAACCAAAAAAAATAAGATAATCATTCATTTCTGAAATTTTTCATAGGTGACTAGAATTTTTATACTGTCACTGAAGACAGATCGTTTTCGAGGCAGCCACACGGTGATAGGATTTTAACGGCCAGATTCCGAACGAGAGTACGTCGCGTCACCATTATACAGTGTTACGCGCCCACGGATGGTTCGTCTGAGGAAGAAAAGGAGACCTTCTACAACCAGTTGGGAGCTGTGTATAATCCAACATCCAACGGCGCCATTGTCATAGTGATGGGGGCCTGAATGCCAAGGTAGCCATAACGAAGGGCTCAAACATGTTAGGGGACGACACGGATCATTGCGGTGGCCTGAATGACAACGGCGAAAGATTCGTTGACTTTTACAACGCAAATCGCCTTGTCATAGGTGGCACCATGTTAGAGCACAAAGCCTGCCATAAAATCAGTTGGGTGTCAACTGACAGGCAAGCAACATCCAACCAAATTGACCATTTTGCCATCAGTCGCCGTTTTAGAAATAGTCTTCTAGATGTCCAGACGAGGAGCGTACATGGAGTTGGCACGAGATCACCATCTTATGATAGCTACTGTCCAATTTAGCACTGCCGCCGTTCGAAGATCCAACGGCATGAGAACGCCCAGGTTCAACATTGACTGACTGAGAAATCCCACAGTGCGCCAAGAGCTAAGGGACCATCTCTCACGTGGAGTGGAAACAATCAGCAGCTCACTACCCGCCACCATCCAAGACCATTGGTATGCTGTGAAAACTGTTTTCACATTAGGTGCAGAAAGGATTGTCGGTCGATCGCAAAGAAGTCATAGACCGTGGCTTTCTGAGGATACCTGGAGAAGGATCGACGAACGAAAACAGGTAAGAGCTCAAATTGCAGCAACTCCAGCAGCAGGGAGGATCGAGCTAGAGTCTCTATATCGAATGAAAATGAGAGAAGTGCAGCGTAGCGTATGACGTGACAAGCGCAATTACATCAATGCGCTGGCTACGGAAGCAGAAGAAGTAGCAGCGAGGTGTGACAGCAGATCCGTTTATAGAATCACCAAAGAGCTAATAGGTAATAGCTCTACTAAACACCCAGTAAAAGGCTTAGACGGTTCGTTGCTAATATCGGATGAGGATCAGCTCAAGAGATGGAAGGATGATTTTGCTTCAGTATTGAACAGAGTATTCGCCAGCAATATGCACCCAAGTCAGACTGAAGTATCCGTGGTAAGAAATTCCCGAATTCGTATCTCAACCCCCAGTAAAGAAGAGATCATTACCGCGATCAAAGCACTGAAAACCAAAAAGGCGGTAGGACTTGATGGCATACCCGCGGAGCTTTTTCGGGCGGCACCAACTGCATCGGCTGAGCTTCTCTTTCCACTTGTTGGGAGAACATGGGAAGCCGAGAGTTTTCCGGATGAGTGGAAGAAGGGAATGATCGTCAAGCTCCCTAAAAAAGGCAACCTAATGCAGTGCGAAAACTGGAGAGGTATCTGCGTGCTACCTGCTGTGGCCAAAGTAATAGCTAAAATTATCCTGGAGCGAATCAAAGAACACCTCGAAGACACACTCGACGCTGAACAAGCAGGTTTCCGCTCTGCATCCTCCTGCATCGACCACATCAACACCCTGCGGATCATCATCGAGCAATGCGTTGAATATCGATCACCACTACACCTGCTGTTCATCGATTTCGAAAAGGCGTTTGATAGTGTCAATCGGGAATGTATTTGGCTTGCCTTTCGCAAAAGAGGCATTCCTGATAAATTAATAACCATTATAAAGGCTACATACGATGGATCCACATGTCACATTTTGCACAGATGAAGGCTGTCTGAGGAATTCGAAGACCAAAGTGGCAGCCTTGCCGACTGCATTCTATCACCAATATTGTTTCTATTGATGATAAGCGATGTGTTAAATGCGGCTTTTTCGACGGGAAATGGAGGAATTCGATGGCCTCTTACATCCGAACTCGAAACACCTCGACTACGCCGACGATGTATGCCTACTGTCTCACAGAATAATGGACCTTCAACAAGCAGACATCCTTGGGCTGAGGTAAAAACAAAAATGATCAGCCTAGAACCGAACTCATCAACACATATATGCAGTGCTGGACAAACGGTTGAGAGAGTAGAGAGTTTCCAATACCTTGGGAGTATTGTCTCAACTGATGGCGGAACCGAACTGGATATAGCCAGCCGAATAGGGAAAGCGAAATCTGCGTTTGGGATGCTATCCACAATTTGGCGTAGTAATGCAATTAGCTTAAACACCAAACTACGACTGTTCCGTTCCAACGTTGAGTCCGTGCTGCTATATGGATGTGGTCACGAGGAAGCTGCAAACGTTCGTTAATAGGTGCCTACGCAACATCTTAAGGATTTTTTGGCCACACCGTATTTCTAACGAACGGCTTTATCAGAGAACGGATCATGAACCTATAGGCACAACCATACAACGACGAAAGTGTCAATGGATTGGTCACACTCTCCGAAAAGGTGATAGGTCCACAGCTAAGCTAACCACGCGAAGCAATGGAATCCGCTTACTCAGGATGGCAGAATACGCGGCGGTCTCAGAAGTACATGGCGCAGAGCAGTTGAGAAGGAACGGCTTTTGGGAAAGAGTTGGGGAGAGCTGAGGCACATTGCCAGAAACCGCACACGATGGCGCGTAGACGTTGTAGAGGCCCTAAGACCCACAAGGGGAGACAGGACATAAGTAAAGTAAGTAAAAGTTCTTCAGCTAAACCTAGTTTCCTAGTTAAGGTGTTCCTTTAATCTACAATACCCGGTAGGAAGCCCTTTAGGATACTTAGGGGATTCTTGCTCTTGCTAGTTTGTCTATTTGACATTATTGCTATCGGTGAGGATTCGGTGGAGATTGATTTGGACACAGCTATCTATGGCATATAATTCAACCTGAAAGATGCTGGTGCTTTTGCCCATGGATTCAGAATATTTATTTCTAGTCTTGAATACACCTGCTCCAGTTCCTTCATCAGTTTTGCCCATCAGCGTACCACTTAATTGTGTGGTTGTTCAGTTTTGTAAATTGTGGATTCATTGCTCCAACTCTTTTTGTTGCTGAGCGTGGTAACAAAGTTGAACCTTCTGATAATGTTGTCTCAGGGAATGGAGTAGTAGTTTTTTGGGTAGTGCATAGAATCGCTTTGATGTAATGCACTTTTCACTTCCTATGCCTTCCTTGGCCATTTATAGAATCGTTTTGCTTGCACTTTCCTCAACCACAAGATGCAAAGGAGTCAGTTCCAATAGTACCTCCATGGCCGTAGACGGGCAGTTTCTCATAACTCTTAGAATACAAAGCCATTCTAGTAATTATACTTTAGTACTTGTTGTGGCCAGATTGGTTCTTTTTGTCCATGCAATCGCTCCATATGTGATCATTGGTCTTGCAATAGCAATATACGAGTACGTATGTACATCCATCTATTTACATCCACAGGATTTGCCAGCTAGGCTCCCGCAAATCATTAAACTTTGAGATCTCTAGCAACCGGTGACAGCTTCAAATCGTTCTTCTATTTGTTCATTATTTCCCAAGAGAGATTCCGCTCGCGCTGTGTCTTAACACTTTAAGGGTAATCATAACCCCTTGAGCGCAAGCTAGTTATAAAAAAAAAAAAAAAATTAATCCTCCAAGTACAATACCCGCAAAGAAAGATTTTGCTATGAAAATCGAAGAATCACGCAGCAGAAGTTGTCGTAACCAAACGCGAACTTTGGTAGAACTTTTGAATAATTTGCAAACGTTGTTCAGGACTCCACAACGGTCTATAGGGATCTTCAACACTGAGTCAGGGTGTTGGAAAAGAGTTGGTGGCGGGTGAACCCTTAATGGGCCAACAGTAGCGCTCATATCCCCGAAAAGGGATACTGACTCCGGAAAATCCGGCCCCTCATCCTAAGTGTATAAAAAGGAAACTGGTCCTTCAGGTTGAGGGTTATTCGTCGGGGTAACTTCCCTACCACGGAAAAAATTATTAGTTCCGAAACAACAAAAAAACCTCGGAAAATGGATTCACTGTTGACGACCTTGCAAAACGAAAAAAGGTCAACGACGTTCGGATCTGCACGTGGTATGTTCGGACCCTTAACAGGCCGCGTGCAGCCGAACAACTAACAGAGGCCTTACACTGCTACAATGCAGATGTCACCGCCATCCAGGAAGTGCGATGGGATGGCCCGGGCAAAAAGAGGATGAAAAACTGTGACGTATACTACGGTGATTGTTATAGGAAGCAGAAGCAGCACTTATTTGGATGTGGATACATCATACGCGGTAGACTGAGGCAAGAAGTCTTGAGCTTTCGACACGTGAGCGAACGTCTTATGATAATCCACATCAACGCTGAATTCCCTAACATACCCTTATTGACTTCGCTGCGGGCCGAAACGTCACTATAGCAAGCACACGGTTTCCTCATCTCAATAAATACAAGGGGACATGGCGGGCTCCTGATCATGAAACGGTCAAACAAATTAACCACATTGCGATCGACGCAAGGCATATCTCCAATATTCTGGATGTCAGAACCTTCCGAGTAGTCAACATTGACTCGGAGCACTACCTTGTTGCAGCCAAGTTCCGAATGCGGATATCCCAAACGTCACAATTAAGAACAACTACTGTGAGAAGATTCGACGTCGAAATGCTGCAATCGCAAGAGATCGCCAGAACCTTCACCGAACGCGTATCCCGAAATCTCGCTACAACTCCTATGCCGCCAGCATTAAGTACCAAAGACCACTGGCAACGCTGCCAACAAGCCATCAGAAGTGCCGCAACTGGTGCTGGGTTTCATCCGACCACCACCAAGAAACTCCTGGTTTGACGAAGAGTGCCGGCAAGCACATGCAGCTAAACAAGAACCATACAAAGCGGCGCTGCAAAAAAGGACGAGGGCTGCTCTATTAAGTGAGCTCTACGAGCAGAAAGAGAAACACGCGATCGAAGATATTGAGAGATTATACTCCAGGAATAATGTACGGAGGTTTTACCAATAGGTAAAACGAACGTATCAAGCCAACAAGACCCGTACAGAAGCCTGTATAGATGAAGAAACAAACCTCGTAGTAGAGTCACAGTCGGTGCTGAGAATATGGAAAAATTTCTTCTGCAGACTGTATAACGGCGACGAAGGCCAACATTCCGCTGTCAGGCAGAATGAACCATTCAACATAGACGATGATAGCCAAAACTTCCGTCCACCTGATCAAAGCGAAGTGAGGATAGCAATATCCAAGCTTAAAACCAACGAGGCTGCTGGACCTGACGGCTTACCAGCTAAGCTGTTCAAAGAAGCTGGAAATGACCTGAGGCATATTTTATAAAACTACACAACACTAATAATTATTTGTGAATTCACTTGTAACTTGTAAATTATGTACAAATTTTTGTTTCATAAAGAATGCCAATTCACTAATAACTACAAGTATGCCAGGCCTGTAACTACAAGTAAATTTACAACTGCGGCGAGCTTTTCTGTTTCATAAAAGTATTTGCGCAAAAAATTATAAGCGACGGACTTGTCACTACAAGTGAATTTCTTACAAGAGTAGAGAGACTAACAAAATCACAATGTCACAAAAAAAGAAAGCAAGAAAAAGAACGGGAAATGCTTAGATCGCTTAGCTGTGAAGTATTGCCGCACTCGTAGACTCGCAGTTCTTCGCAAATAATTGTTAACTTGTAGTTCCAGACTTGTAGACTTGTAGCATTTCGATCGCTACACTTATAATTTGAATTTGCCGCGCTACAAGTGCTGAAAAATGTTTATGGAACATAAAATTACAACTCCATACTTTATTTGTGCTTGTAGTTACAAGTTTACAAGTACAACACTTGTAGTTTTATGAAATAGGTAGAGAGCATACACCAACTCATTTCTAAAATTTGGTCAGAATGTATGCGTGATAAATGGAATCTCAGCACTGTTTGCCCGATCCTCAAGAAAGGAGATCCCCTCAATTTCGCCAATTACAGAGGTATCAGTCTCCTCAACGCGTACAAGATCCTATCTGCCATATTGTGTGAACGTCTGAAACTCTTCGTGAACAACCTAATTGGACCCTATCAGTGTGGTTTCAGACCAGGAAAGTCCACAATCGATCAAATCTTCACACTTCGGCAGATCCTGCAGAAAACTCAAGAAGTCCAAAACGATTGCCAACATCTTCTAATCGATTTCAAGGCCGCATATGACAGCATTTATAGAGATGAGCTTTATTGAGCCATGTCTAGTTTTGGCATCCCTGCCAAACTCTTTCGTCTGTGCAGGATGACGATGAAGAATTGTCGCTGCTCCATCAAGGTCGGTAACGATCTCACCGAGTCCTTTGACGCCAAAAAGGATTTAGACAAGGTGACGCGCTGTCATGAGACTTCTTTAACATCATACTTGTAAGGATTGTCCGAAACTCACAAGATAATACCGGGGGCACTGACTTTCAAAAGTCTGTGCAACTACTAGCGTACGTCGACGATATTGACATAATTGGGAGAGCACAGCGGGCTTTCACCGGTGCGTTCGCTAGTATTGCAACGGAGGCTGCCAAAATGTGTCTGGCGATAGATGAGGGCAAAACCAAGTATATACTGTCAACAAGAAGGACCACACAACATCGACGAATTGGACAAAGCTTCACTAAGGAGACTCTATATAAGATGAAGCACGGACTTTACCGAAAGCGGATTAAGATATCCTTGGTCGTTTTGATAGCAAAATTCTTCGCAAAATATTCGGTCCTGTTTGCTTTGATGCGCTTTGAAAGAAGAGACTCAATAACAAACTATAAGATAGTCTAAAAACTGCACAGTCATTTGAGATGATTAGAACATGTAGAACAAATGGACATCAGCGTTACGGTTCAGGTTCACCCGAACTGTAGCTACACTTAAGTAAGTAATTAATAGCATTTCTTCAATGGTTTTGCCACAGTGATACAAGACTTTATTTGAAATCGCATTGCGAATGGAATTTTTAGTTGAGCATGTGGCAATACAGACCATCGTATGTGGGACTTTTACTTGTACGCGGTATATCTACATGTTTTTGTATACTCTTGTTAGTGTTGAAACGGCAATCCGACATTCTTCAAGTATTAATACCAAAATTGTGTGAAACCCTTCAATTTTCGATACTTTCCCCCAAGTTGAGACTGCACCTGATGACTATTGTCTTTGGATACGGCTAAAGTAGCCATTACTGAATTTTTAAGTCTCTAAAGCTTCCGATTATTCCTTGAATAAAAAATACGGCTTGATTACCATATGCAGTTCAGTATCACCATATTTTTTGAATAGCTCTTCAAATAAGAATAAACAGATGCTAATGAAATTACTCAATTGGTTGCAAAATTCGTGCATTTTGATTTTTATAACAATTCACTGATTGTTTCATTCATAAGTCAGGCTTTAACACCTCATAAATATGAGATTTGATGTGACAAAGCAAACCGATGTAAGCGCACATTGTTTACGTTGCAAAGATACACATAAATCAATCCAAAAGTTGAATAAAGAATTAACCTGATTTAGACAAAAGCCTAACACACCCATAATCCCGTTTAATGCCTTTCACTTAACAGAATTAAATTATCTGCGACTTAACCGTCGCATAATTGACGCCGACAGATCTTCCCAAATCAGTTTCGCCAACATAATCTCGAACTTCACATCCACTCAATCATTATTTAATTCGAGGAATTAATGATTGCGATCTTTTGCACGCACTACAGCATCTGCTGGTGGTGCTGGTAGACGATCGCGT
Source organism: Xylota sylvarum (assembly GCA_905220385.1). Classification (NCBI taxonomy): domain Eukaryota; kingdom Metazoa; phylum Arthropoda; class Insecta; order Diptera; family Syrphidae; genus Xylota; species Xylota sylvarum. The sequence continues at coordinate 60,237,371 of LR999958.1, read as the reverse complement.
CTACGATCTCCTTGATCAGGCAAAACAACATTCAGACGGCCTCTCACCATCTGCGGCCTTTTCCGCAGCTTTTCCTTTCATTTTTCAACAAGTTTGGAAATTCTTCGCTAAAATCCATGATTTTTTGTTCACCAAACAGCCAATAAGCTGAGCTTACCAACACTTAGTGCTCCCTTAACCTTCTGCGAGTTCAACGATTATCGATCGATCGATCTTCGGATCGGTCCCGGCGTCGTCTGTGTGTAATGTCGATGATACCCTTCAGTCACATGATGATGACTTGAAGAGGTTGTCCAAGATGATGATTACACTGTCGAGGGGAAAATTTCGTCACACTTTCTTCGATTATGGTAATAAATGTTGCAAATAAGGCAATGAGAGGCGTTTGAGATATTTACATAGAGTTTTAGATACATTCGTATCTCACTTTTGTATCTTTTATTTCTTTTTGTTTTATAACACTCAATCTAATTTAAATGTCAATTGTGGATCAATAGGCTGGCTGGCGGCACGGCAGCTGCCTTCTGTTGCTACCGATCGCGATGCATGTGTGCCGAAGATAAGTACGACCACAGGTAGAGTGGTAGGTAGGTTGCTTTGGTGAGAGATCTACTCACCGATATAATGATTGACGGTAAGTGCGTGGATTGGAAAAACAACACTCTTGCTGATGGACTGTGTGTGCTTGTGTGAGTGCTCGAAAAACCATCAAAACCAATTAACCTCAGCGTGAATATGATGGACAGCGAGCACAAGATCGTAAAACTGACAAAAACATAAATGTATCGGTGACGGTAAAAGAAGATACTTAATACCTTGGGGCGCCATGTTTTTTCTTCACAAGGCCCACGTGCATATTATACCGGCCATGAACTTTACTGAGGCTGCGTAACTAATCGCTGAGATAACGTAATGTCGACTTATCGGGCGGGCTTAGTACTACGTATGAGGCGTATTTGGATTTGAACATTTCGAAAGACTGTTTGGTTTATGCCACAAAACAAACAAAATCCTTGAAAATCATCGAATTTCGATTCTTAGGGTATCCGCAACTTTAAGGCCTTCGCAGGGCATTTAGTGCATAAATTGTGCTTTCAAATGTGATGGAGAGTTTCGTCAGGGATGTTGGGAAATGATCCCTTAAGAGTAGAGCTATGTCCGATATAGCTAGTCCTGGGGAGCTACTGGGTAGAAACCCAGAGGATGAACCAGATTTCTGTTAAACAGATGCTAACGTTGACATGCGGAATCAAAGCCAGAGAGGAACTGTGGAGAAATCCAGAGAAACTCTCCGGCTAAGATGGATCGTAGAAGAGAGATGAAAAGGGACCCAATACAGTGGTCAGGTTCGTAATCTCTCGAACAATAAGTATATCGTCTATGACCCAGAGGAGAAAAGAGATAACCCCTCACTGGGGGGTTACCGATTTCCTTACTGAACTAAGCCCGAGAGTGGTAATGATATTTCTCGTGACGAGCATCTTGCAGAGCCAATAGGTAATGCTATGCCCGACATTTATCCTTCCCAGAGCCCTTTTAATTGTCCCCTCTTACGTTATTGGAAGCCCCTTCAATACCAAAAAAGGCAGATAGTGCGAATTCCCTATGCTGAAGGCTGCGTTCTAAATTGCCTACTATTTCATGTAGAGCTATTTCTTCCAATTTACGCTTTAAGTATGCGTGCTGAGCTTTGCATAAATATCCGTTGCAACAGTTGCATCTTCAATGTATGTCAAAAAGGAGGAGAAATGACGAAACACTAATGGGTCCATAGTCTTTCGCTGAAGTGTGGCTTGGTTTACCTGATTTGGGTATAAATACCACCCGCACTTCCCTCCATAACATAGGTACGTAGCCTAACCTTAGACAATTTATGAAAATTTCCTTGATGCTGCTTATGACCTTCGCTGGAGTCTTCTGCAGCAAATCCGGCAAAATGCCATCAGGGCCCGGCGCTTTGAAAGGATCGAAAGACATTATAGCCCAACGTAGTTTCCTCCATGTGATGAGATAATTTAACTCTTCCTCTATTGACAACCTGACGTTATCAGAATATACATTGTGTGTCGAAACAGTTGGTGTTTCTAAGACTTCCTCACCATTTTCTGCTCACGATCCGTCAGGTTTTCTTATGAAGCTGGGAGCTGCCGCGTCTTTTACCATCATTTTGCGGAGTCTAGAAGCTTCAGTAGTATCTGCGATCGATACACAGAATAGCTGCCAAGATTTCCTTTTGAATTGCCTAACCAGGTATTTGAGTTCTTTCTTGCACTCTTTATATTCCCTCCATGTGATTTCATCTCCTACCACTTTTGCACTTTTGTAAAAATGTCTGACCTGCTTTCTCTTGGAGTTTATCTCTTTGTCAGTACCACTGTTCTATGCACTGGGTGTGGCGATACAGAAAAGAACTAGATACCTGAGAACAGTATCTTTCAACGACCTCAGCAAATTAGCAAACACGCCACCTAAAACCACCCTTAAATTCATTATGAAAACGGAATGGTTCTGGAAGGCCACTCCTGTCATGGATTAAGTATTGGACTAATTGTCTTGTTCACTATTTTCAGGTATCGCACACCGGCGAACACAATGGATCCACTGTGGATTCAAACGAGACTGCACCTCCTTTAAAGTTGCATTAATCCCCTTAACCTACCTACTTAGCCCTTGTCCTTCTCCGCAGTTCCGTTTTAAATGGCTTTTGTTTAACTACATATGTACATACATACATACATGTGCTTGCCGGCTTTCCCTGTCAAATCGGGAACTTCTTGGTGATGATCGGGTGTTGGTATATTCCAATAGTTGCTTTTGGTCTTCGGCACTTGATGCAATTGGGGATACGCTTTTTTCCGCAAAGATTCTGGCGTTCTCTTGCAGCTTTTCAACATTATATCTTCTTGCAGTGGTTGTTCTTACTTGTTGCGCCTGGGATATACGCATTCGTAGTGATGTAGTGATCCGGACATCCAGAGTACTGTCGTAAAGTCAATAATCGCCTAACCTGATATTTAGGACATTGCTCGTATGATTCGTCGAAAAGCTCGTAGAAACATTCTTTGGCGGCATTGCCCTTGTCCTCTGTGATATACTAGTAAACGACATCGTGAATAATATCATATCAACTCGATGGTTTGCAGCTCCATTACAGTTATATTTTGAACTAAAACTAGAATGTTTCCGTATCAGAATGGGTCTGTTTTGATATGAGTGTGGCGTTGTGGATCACTCTTACATTGCCTCCCATTCACTTTGTCCAGATTAACACATAACGGGCCTTTAATCGATCTCAGTGACCTTTCAGTGAGCTTTCAATGGAATACCTATAACTTCTTAGTGCGCCTACTTGGATTGTATTTCAGAGACTAATTTAACGATAGCGATTAAATGCTCAGTTGTATGTTGGGGTCTCAAGAGGAATCAATCTCACTACGTGCTGGTTGTACCGTACGAATACTATAATATACATACATATCTTTGTGTATGTACATACATATCTACGTACTCAAACCTGCTTAAGGAATACATTAAATGAAAATAGTAATAGCAACCATACAATAGGTACTCTAAAACCTTGTATTAGTCACACTATCCAATCAGCGAAAGTTCTAATCATTGCCACATTAAAAAATTAAGAACTAGTCACGACTTCTCGGCTATAAAATTAGACTGCAAAAAAAAAAAGAGCACTAACAGGTTGTTTGCCTCTACTTGTTCTCCATCTCCAGCCACTATAAAGTTGGAATCATAAAACCGATAAAGAAAAATCAAAAGAAAAAAAAGTATCTTATCCGCCATCCGGTTTTTCTTTAGCTCTTACGGCAGACTGCAGGGTGCCACCACGTGCTGTAATCGTCTCTAAATCACTTATATATCTTAATCTGAAGTTATCATCTGTATGTAGGTCTTAATGGATTATTCAATATGTTAACGAAGAAGCGCGTGTCAGATGGACTTCTGTTTCCTCTGTTTCCATCTAATCTCCCAACTTATGGATATCCGAAAAAAAAGGGGAAACAAGTTTTTGTATCTTAGCATTTTATTTGTCGCTTAGATGTTATAATTTTTTCTAGCGTAACCTTGAGGCATCACTTGGTTCTATGTATAAGAGTGCCGGTAACGATTCAATTCGATTTATTTGTCAAAGAACGCCCGACAGATACGAATTAGATACTTTTTTTCCGAAGATGAAAGGATTTTTGGTAAGTCATCGTATCGTGCATCTTTTCATGAATAGAAAATAATTTGTGACAATTTTTCAGTGTTTTATTGTCCTCCTGATCAGTTTATTCTGCCTTGCTGCAGCTAGACCGCAGGACTCGGGACCGGGAGTACAGTTGATTCGTTACAAGAACGACGCTGAAGCTGACTCTATTATTCGAGGCGTTATCGGTGAGACCAACAAAACATATGAATCACGAAAGAGGTAACCATTTATTTTGTTTTTATATTTCTCAGCACAATATGAGCAATTGGGTGGTACTTCCGAATTCCACAACTTCCGCACACCATACTCACAACCTAATCAAGTACAGGTCTTACAACGAAAGTAAATGTTTTACAGAGAGGGGCATCTAGATATTGTGTTAAAGTTTTTTAAGTTAATTCTGCGGTCGGAGTTTTGAATAAATTATGTTAATTTATCAGAAAAGAATTTGTGTGTTTCTGTTTGGTGATTTCATTCAGATTAAGATGGAAAAAAACAAAACTTGTTTTCGGAGAACCAGAGTTCGAAGTCGAGGTTAAAAATAACAGTGCTGCTCACAGGAAACAATACACCAGGCAATTTTTTTTTTTCTAGTGAAAGGAATACATAATAACTTAAGAGTGAAGTGTTATGCAATTTAATACCGGGAAGTAATATTTCATTCAATAAACAAGTTGGACAGGAGAAAGCGGATTTGAAAATTGAATGTACACCACATACAACGTGGTTACTTTTATAAATTATTGGATTTTTACAAAGATCTTGCCACGGTAAACTATTGTGTTGTACAATTTCTGATCGTTAGGTGCAATTTGAATGCAATCCTTCCATTTTAACACCCTACTTATTGCAATGTTTTTAAGTTGGTGTACCACAAGAGTCTGCCTTCGGAACTCTATTGTATAAGATTTTTCGAATCAGATGAATTCAAGTGTAATCAGTTAGTAGTACTCCGCAGTTTCGTTCTCTACAATCGATGTCATAGTTTATATAATTTCTTCGTTGGTGGTCAGAGAAGAACCTTCCAACACTGTTGACCTTCCCTATGTACAAAAAATGACCTTTTTAGTCTGTATTATGTATTCGGTAGAATAGATATTTACTACTCATTTAACTGTTGACAGGGATGTCAACGTCACCCTCCTAACTTGTACAGACTCGTGCTACTTTCGAAACGAAGAAAGCTCCAGACGAGCTAGCCGATTCTTATCCATATTCGATATAGCTGGGAAGGTACTAAAGCGTATTTATTTACGATAGCCTTGAGAATGCGGTGGAGGAGTTAGGGGGCTGGCTGTACCAATAATATGACTTTCGAAAGGCACGCTCCAAGTAGAAGTTATAAATATTATTATTTGAAAATGGGGTATGTTCCACTGCAACCTATTGGTCAATTGTGCCCCCAGCTAACACCTTGGGACGTACATGCCTTCATTAGGCTTCCCCTTGCTTTTGGATTCCTTTCGGAATCATTTTGAGGGTGATGCACTTTTACTATGCCTTGGCGGAAGAAATATGTCCTAGAGCACTCTCTCTAATCCAGTTTAATTTAAGAATCTAAGGATGAGAGCTGGATCTAGTGACGGTAATTCTTCATCTGATAATTGGTACTTGCCCAAGTATTTCAGTCTTTTGTGGGTTAGTGCCCCACAAGATCCCAGCACATGTTCTGGGATTTCGCTGGACTCATTGCAGAATCTGCAGAGACCTTCTTCAGATATACATATGTACCTAGTTTCCTTAGCTGCTCCTTGAGTTTACAATGCCCCGTTAGGAAGTCAGTTAGGATGCGAAGATTATTCTTGCTTACGCTGAATAATCTTACCGTATGCTGCCCTAGAAGAGTCTTGGCTTGCCTCATTCCCTGAGCGTTATTCCAGGTTCTTGGCCCGTTTTCCCTCTCTTGTTTCCTGAATTCTTCTATCAGGGTATGATCCCCTATCCCGCAGATTGGTTCAGGACCTATGAAGGATCCTGATGCTCATTTTCTTGCTAGGGAGTCGGCCATTTCATTACCCTCTATTCCCACATGGTCAGGTATCCAACAGAGGGTCACTTTGTTTCTACTATCTAGTTCATTAAGTTTTTGCAGGCATACCCACATAAGTTTGGATTTAATGATATAGGAGTCAAGTACCATGATAGCAGCTTGGCTATCTGGCAATCAGTTATATCACAGTTCATGTGGTTTCTATCAAGATTGATTTGGACACATCTATCTATGGCATACATAGCTTTCAGCCTGAAAGATACTTGGGCTTTTGCCCATGGATTCAGAGTATTTGGTTCTCCTGCTCCAGTTCCTCCATCAGTTCTTGATCCATCTTTGTACCACTTTGTTGTATGATTGCTGAGTTTGTAAATAGTGGATACATTGCTCCAACTCTTTTTGTTACTGAGCTTGGAAGCAAACTTCTTTTGGAAGTTAAACCTTCTATTGATGGGGATGACCCTAGAAAAGGCTAAGAGTGGACATTTTTTGAGCAGTGCATTGAATTGTTTCGATGTAATGCACTTGTCTCTTCTTATTCCTTCCTTGGCCATCCTTAGGATTGTTTAACTTGCGCATTCCTCAACCACAAGATGCAAAGGAGTCCATTCCAATAGTACCTCCATGGCTGCAAGTTCTCATGGCCCCTGTGATACAGAGGTATGCCAGTCTTTGCACCTTGATGAGTGCCTTCCTTGCAGTGACCAGATTAGTTCTTTTTGCACATGCAATCGCTCCATATGTGATAATTGGTCTCACAATAGCAATATACATCCACCTAAGGATGGTAGGACTATATCCCCAAGATTTATCCGCTAGGCTTCGACAGATCATCAGAGCCCGCGTGGGTTTCCTGGTTATCTCTTCTGTATGTTTTTTCCAGATGAGTTTACTGTCTAGGTTTAGTCCCAGATATTTAACTTCTTTGACTGGTGTCAGTCTTGTACCCGACGCCTTATTGGTCTCAGTCTTTCAAGTTTTATTTTCCTCGTGAAGGGTACTATTGTAGTTTTTGCCGGATTAAGGCTTAGCCCAACCGTCAAACACCATTCGCGAGTTATATTAAGTCCCCTTTGTACTATATCACATAGGGTTTCCACAAGTTTACCTCTGACAATAAGCATATGCCTGACGTTTCTAACTTGGTTGATTGGATACATGTGTTATCTAAGTCAAAAGTTATGACCCTGTGATCAGGCATAGATGGCTGACTAGATACTCTCCGGGCAGTTTTTCTTGGTAAGCTTTTCATGACAGATGTACTTTCTGATGTTTGTCGGATAGTCGCTAGAGGTGGGACCTTTTCCATGGTTTCCATAGAAAGTGCATAAAGATTTTACACTTAAGGCCTTTAGTGGGACGTTCACCGCCTCCGTCAGGGAACCATCAAGAGTAGATCCCCGCTTTGCTAGATCATTCGCTCGGTCATTTCCTTAGGGCCGCAGTTCTTTGTACTTTCTGGGTCAGTTTGATGTTGTATTCTTTCCTTAATGCAGGCCACCAGACTAGCAATCTATCGGAAAGTATAGGACGCACTACAGCTGTGTACATCCATATCACCATCTTCGGGCTTTCCTTGCCCGCTGTTCAATGTTTAGTTTCCATCTAAGTTTTGGGTCAAGTACCACACCTAGGCACTTAGCACTGGATGATAAGGAGAGTAGTTGGTTGTTTAGCTGTGGAGGCGTGATGGTCGGTATTTTGGTTTTTGTGGTAAAAAGCATCAGTTCAGTTTTGCTTGGGATGACGCTGAGACCACAGTGGCGCATTTGCTAATCTTGTTCAAGCCACCTTCTATCATCTCACTGACTACTGAAGGAAACATCCCTGATACCAGTATTACCACATCATCTGCATTCGCAACAACCTTGACTCCATCTCTGTCTAGCCTACACAGGATTTTGTTGATTACCTTAAGCTAAAGAATAGGACATGTAACCCCACCTTGTGGAGTTCCTCTTACGACAGATATGGTGGAACTGCTGTTACTGAGAGTCGATTGAATGATTCTGGTTTTTAGCATGGTCACGAATCAACTCTTCCACACCCAGCTCGATCAGAACTTCCTGAATCAATTCAGTACTGACGTTATCGAAAGCACTTTCAACATATAAGAAGGTAGCTAGTGTATATTGTTTGAAGTGAATTTTGAATAGATAGAAGGGATTGATCTAGAGTATTTCGTATACATATGTGAAGAAGCTAAGAAGCTTTTCAGCGTCTTTAGAAGGAAGGAGGATAAGCTGATGGTTCTGAAATCCTTTACGGATTAATGTCCACGCTTCCCAACTTTCGGGATAAACACGAACACGTCTCCAAATCAGGGGAAAGTGGTTGAGGAAGATACAGCCTCTATAGATAGGTACTAGCCATGGGACCACCTGATCCAATGTTTTCTGCAGCATAGCCGGAAGGATGCCGTCAGGGCCAGCAAATTTGTGGGGATAAAAAATATTAATAGCCCAGGAGGTATTAACTCCTGTAATTGTTGTCTTAATGTCATTTTAGGATGAGGATTGCGCGGTCTGAGGCATCGTTGTATGAGCAATCACATTTTTACATCCTGGAGAGTGTGTTTTCATTAAAAGCTCCGACTGTGACGTGACTGGTGACGACTTTTTAGAGGAGTCCGTCCATGTCCCATCCAGCCTTTTAATAAAGGACGGGCTGGAGTGTTACTTGGACAGGATTTTACTCAGTCTGGCAGAGCCTTTAGGGAGTCAGAGAGTTAGCTCTTTTAATTGATTTCTTGTATTCTTGAGGCAGTCCTAAATATACATACATATGTATGTATAGTAGTTTCGGCGGCATATATAGATTGTAGTAACACACGATACAGCTACTTGTTTTGTTGTGCTTTGGAAAATAGCCTTCTTTTTCCGGGCTGATTTCTGTCTGCTACAATATTTGGGTTGGCACTTCTCCGCGACTATGCTTCTTTCGAGTAACTTGCCTCTCTGAACTATAAGCCTACTCATCTCAAGTTGACCTTTTTTTCTCCTGGATTGACTGCCTAAGAATTCAAGAAATCGCTTCGTTTAATTGAACTTTAGGCTCTCCTTTCTTTAGGAGGCGTTCCTGGACGAAACGGAAAGAATCTGCATAGTAGAAACATATTGTCGCCCCTAGGTTCATCAGACCACTATGTCGTATCGGCTAACTTCGCGTACCTCAACAAAAATACAAATTTTTGGCTCAACAGGTCCATGGGACCCTTCACATGAATGGAAGGGGCCTACTGTTTAACGCCGGATCCGAACGGCAATTTTGAGAAGCTTTTTCATGACAGTTTTACTCTCGGATGTTTGTCAGACGCTCGCGAGAGGTGGGGCCGTGAAAGAAATTTTAGGTGTTATCTGGGGATTGAACCTGGAACCCCTTGCTCCGTAGTCCAACGCACTAACCGCTTGAGCCACGGCGCCCACGGCGCGTACCTCAACCACTTAGGAAAAACTCCCAAAGGAATAGTGTGGTAATACAAGACTTTTGGAATGGCTTCAACAGCTTCTTTAGGAGTTTTAACTGGTCGCTATGTTTCCTCGATAGCGACGTGAATGCCGCCGCCGATATGTTCACTAATACTATTTACCTTGGCATGACATCCTTTATTCCTAACCGAATAAAGAGTATCAAGCCAAAGGAAAATGCATGGTATGACTCGAGCTGTAAAGAGGCTATCAGGTTGAGGGAGTTAAATTTTCAGTCATACAACGCCGACCTCTCTGAGGAAAATTGGGAACAATTTAAACGATCCAGAAATGACTGCAATGCTCTCATTCGCCGTGTCAAGTTCTCCTTTGACCAAAAATTGAGGCAAAAAATCCTACATTGTCCCAAAGACTCATCTTCCATCCCAACGCTTGTTCATAATGACATTCCAGCTGTCAGCTCTTTGGACAAGGCCAATCTGCTTGCAGCCCTATTCGCTGCGAACTCCACACTCCCAGATTGTGCTTTGCCTCCCCCTGTACTTGAGCGCGTCGAACATTCCATGGGACAGTAGCAAGAGTACTTAAAGATCTCAACATTAACAAATCCGCTGGTCCAGATGGTATCTCACCCATCATTCTGAAGAGGTGTTCCTCCACGCTGGCAAAACCACTGCGTAAGCTTTTTCATCTATCCTACTCTTCTGGACTCTTCCCGAGTAGATGGAAAACAGCATATGTCCAGCCCGTCCCTAAAAAAGGCAAATCTTCTTCTTCGTTCAACCCAACCTTCTTCAATCGACCCATTGCACTTACGTCCCTTCTTCCCCAGGTCATGGAAACGCTGATAAATCGTCATCTTACGAAATATCTTGAATCATTTGATGGTATATCTCACTGAAAAGAGGAACCACTCTCTGCATTATTCTGGTGAATGTAAGATTGTTGTGCTTGATATTTCAAAGGCATTTGACAGAGTTTGGCATCAAGCTCTTTTCTCGAAAATGCGTGCATTTAACATCGATGAATCTCTTCTTTAATGGACTAGAAACTACCTTTCGGAACGTTCAATTCAAGTGGTTTTGGACGGTTTCAAGTCTGCTATCCACCATATAAATGCTGGTGTACCTCAAGTCTCCGTTTTGTCTCCGACTCTCTTTCTTATATTCATAAATGATCTCTTGTCTGCTACTTCTAATCCAATACATTCCTTCGCTGACAACAGTACCCTCAGCTTCTCATATTCGTTCCCAGACATTTAAAACCAACGTTCATCGGTAGCTCCTATCTTCTCTTCCTAATTTCCCTAACGCCGGCACTGTGTATTAACATTAAAAGGATAGTACTAAACTCTTGAGCGCGCGATATAAAAAAAATAATAGAATCGGCACCTCTGAGGCAGTTGTATATATATATAGAATCAGAGTCAGTGTCCATAAGAAGGATGGAGTTGTCTGTCCGAACATTATCTTTGATGTTCTACCATAAGAGTTGCAACCCATGTGTTGATGCTTGTATTGTCGTCAGTTGTGAGTCATGTGAAAATAGCCTCGAAGATTTTTTTATTGTTGACTGGTATATTGTTCAAAATCAGGTTAGGTCCCACGAGTAAGTCGGTAGGGAAAATGTTCGTCGCAACATAGCTGGTTCCACTATGATCAGGTTCTAAGTTACTGCATGAACGCGAACAAAATGGTGGCTACGGATTTGGACTTTTTGAGTTTTCTCCAGGATTTGCCTAAGTTGTGCAAATCGCAGTGTCGATGCTGAGATTCCATTCATCAGGCATACACAAGTCTTACCAAATCTTAGAAATGAGTTGGTGTATATACTCTGATAAATCATTTCCAACTACTTTGAATAGCTCGGTTGATAAATAATTAGATCCAACACCCTTGCTGGTCAGGTGGACGGAAATTTGGGCTATCAGCATCTATATTGCATGGTCCATATATGTAGGTAAACGTTCTTGATATTAGCAACAATCCATCTCTTCCTCCTCCTGGAGACTTTAATCCCTAAATATGTATGTACTTCAAGCCGGTATTCAAGAACATTCCCAACAATTTCATACTACATACCATCAGAAACAGGCTAAGTATCGACTCTATTTTTGATTATGACGTACTGGGTACTGCATTCTTGCATCCACTGACAGTTACCAGACCAGAACAACCACCCATTGGGGTTAATATACCTTTAACATCCACATACATATGTATAACGAAACACCGCCACTATTTAACTTTTGAACTTCAAAGATAAAAACACAAAAAAAACTCCTTGATAACAATTTTTTTTTATGTACATAAGTAGTACCCACCAAACCGGAATTTTGCGTACCATACGCTGTATCTACAAAATATCAACACAATCACAAGCAGCTTCGTTTTTGTCGTACACTCTGTGTTTCGGGTGATATTTTGGCATCGCTGACCACTCACCCAAGATTATGCGGTGAAACTTTCAGTTTTAAATATTCATTTCAGTGACTTGGTATAGTTTTCATCGGTAACAGATCTGCGACTTATAAAATCCATATCAGCAGCATTCTTCGTTGGTATTTCTGTTTACAATTCGGTGAGAAAGATAAGAAACCCATTCACATTTCTTTTGTTTTCCAAATTTCTTGTCCACTTCTCGATGCCAGTGGCCAGTGTTAGTCAAACCACCGCTAACTCAACATCAGTTCTATGATGAAAGGTGGCATTCAAATCGTGTTCCTTGTGTTTGTGTCCCTAAAGGGGGTAAACTTACGGGCGCAGCAGTTCGACTATGATAATTTCGAGGGCAATTTCGGGGCGATTTCCAATGTGAATTCGCTTCATGATGGAAGATTCATTCCAAATCTCATTCATTCATTTAAATCTTTTCCACCAGAACATGGTGTACAGAATCCAGTGCACGGTGGTCACCATCCAGGGCATGGTGGGCCGAATCCCGGACATGGTGAGCCGAATCCGGGACATGGTGGTCCCAATCATGGGCATGGTGGGCCGAATCCAGGGCATGGTGGGCCGAATCCAGGGCATGGTGGACAGAAACCAGAGCATGGTAATCAGAATCAAGGGCATGGTAATCAGAACCCAGGGCATGGCGGCCCAAATAAAGGGCATGGTGGGCCGAATCGAGGACAAGGCAATGATAAAGGTAATGATAATGGAAGGAAGCCTGGTAATGGTGCTAATAAGTTTGATATTGCAGGTGGGCAGGGATCTATAGACGAATTTGAAGGTGGTAATCCACCACCACCAGCTCAGCATGGACATAAGCCACCAAAAAAACCCCCACCAGGTGCTTCCGTAGCAGCGATGAACAACAAAAAGAAGAAAAACGCTGGCAAGGGCAAGAACAGAGTCAGCCAAATCAGTAAGATTACCCACATCCAATTAGAACCGCATCCTTACACTAGATATTCCCGTTTAGAGTACCAACAGTATCTGACGAGCATTTTCCCCGACATTGGACACACAGAGGATGTCACAAATTTAACTGGAAGAGAATTGGCAAAACCAGGGGAGTTCCCGCATATGGTACGTAATAGTGTGGATGTGGATATTCACGTTTAATTAGTTTTTTGTTGATAACCTTCTTTTTTGTGTTTGGCTCAACGAGAGACGGATGTGATTTGTTTATGTTTTGATTTATTTTCCATAATGGCAAACGAGTATAAGACAGTATGACAAGCAATACATATGACGGTAGTAGATACGATTTATCTATGTTACAATGGCCATAGATACAACTTGAAATTGTGCCACCAATTATGTCGGATATACCCTAAATACGGATAGTAGTTATAGAATCGAGACATCGTTACGTTCAAACAGATAATGTGCACTGACATTGGAATACACTACCATGACACGCATTTCCAGAAACTTAGTATCTGACAATTTAACAGCAGCATCAATAAGCCACTTTAAAAAGTGTTGACTTCCCATTTACTCTCCTCACTCTGGTTAAGATCTACTCTAGAGTCCAAGGCCCAGCTCGAGCAATCATTCACGTTTTGCACTTTAAATTTACCATCTAAATTGAAAAGATTGTAGCCATAGGGTTAGATGAGAGCTAGTCATTTCTAAATTTCCCCTCTACTTTTATTTTACAGGGAGCTATTGGATTCAGAAACACCGTACTAAACATAACCGAATACAAATGTGGTACAAGTTTAATCAGCAAATCATTCTCTATCACTTCAGCGCATTGCACGGAGTTCAATGGGTATGTTAGTCCCCATAGTCCTGTAACCTTCACAAGAGAAAAATTATTCCATTACAGACTGAAACCCAATTACGCTCGGTTTGGTGACTTGAATCTCAAAGCAGCTGAAGAGGATGTCGATCCGCAAACAAGAAAAATCTCCCGAATAATCAATCATCCGGATTACAATGACGACTCCCTATATCACGACATCGCATTGCTTCAGTTGGATAAGCCTGTAGTGTAAGTTCGAAAGGATAAATTGATTTTTAACATAAAGTATCTACATATCAAACTTCTGTATCTTAGATTAACGGAATTCGTTCTACCGATTCGTCTCTGGTATGAAGATGAAATCCCTTTTGATCATGCTTTTGCTATGGGTTTTGGCGCCATAGAGTTCGCTGGAGCCGCAACAAATCGCTTGACTGAGTTCAATTTGACATTAATTTCAAACGTCGTGTGCGATGCAGAGTTCCCAAAACAGCCAAATCTTGTGGAAGGTATTACCGACAGTCAGATATGTGCTATCGATCTAAGAAAAACCGGAAGCGATACATTTCAGGTAAGAAGACGTTGTAAAGATTGTAGAATAAACTTATAATTTTGCATTACTCGAATATTTTAGGGAGATTCCGGTGGACCGCTACAAATCACCTTTTACGGCCGGGATCGAGAGAGACTTCATCACAATTTAATTGGAATCACCTCGTTTGGTATACTGGGCTTAAATCGCCGTCCGGGTGTTTACACGAGAGTATCGTATTATGTTGATTGGATCGAAGGAATTGCTTGGCCTGAGGAATATAACCAAAGTTAATAATTTAGTGGAAAGGAATGGAAGAACAAAACACGAATCTTCATAAATACATACATGTACATGGTTCCAAACTAAATAAAAATGAAATCCTCAATTAATTTAGCTATTTGCTAGGACTGACGACCTGGATTTTATTTCGACCTTTTTTGTGTCCAGATTGATAGAATTGTCCGCAGACTTATTTTGACACATTTATTGTTCGCTCCAATTAAACTGGTTTATTTTTAACAATAATTATTTTTACAACAAAATTAATACTTTTCGCAACAATTAAATTGGATTGCTCTCGTTTCATACATTTCATACGGATCGCATGATACCCTCCCTTCTGTGCAGCCCTTATTATTTGGGCATGGCCGTATTGCATTTTGTACAGAATTACGACGATAACTTCAAACGTTGGAGGTTGTAACATATAAAATTTCATCAAAATCGGTTATTTGACGAAAATCCTTTCCTGAAAAACGGCAGCCTTGCACTCTTCGATCCCGGGCACGCTGCTTCCAGTTGTCTAGACCAAGCCCTCTGGCACCCGCGAAAGCTTTCTTGTCATCTCGAACCAGGGACCTTGTACCACAAAACTACCATTTAGCAAATATACAGGCACTTGTTAACATTGCAAATTTAACAAGTAACTATAATTTCTGTACCACAAAAAAAAAGTATTCTACGATTGCTATATATATATGAAAATTTCCCTTTTATGTACAAGTCAATTGTAATTGTAATTACAAGTGTTCTCTGACGGCGAGACAATGCGTAAACAAATAAGTAAGTGTTAGTAAGTGGTAAAGGTGCAAGTAAAAAGCAATTTACGTATGTCATACATATGTATGAAGAGAAAAGATTCAAATTTCTAATTTAAACCTTCTAACATCCGACTTGTAATGCCTTCACAATTTAAAAATTCGCACGTTAAGTTTTTCTAATTATTTAACAAAGGTTTGTTAAATTGCCTTCGTGTACAATTGTTAAGTGTCAATTTTACTTGTAACTTAGTGATACAGGCCCCAGGGGGCTGTGATTCGAAGATGCTTTTTGCTGGAGCATTGTTGTCCATTCACTCGATGTGGCCGAGCCAATGTAGTCGACGTAGTTTAGCTTTTTGGATTACATTCACATCTTGGTACAACTCACAGTGCATACGGGTCCGAATATCCGACGAAGAATTTTTCTGCTCTGCTTTCCCGCTTATCATCCAACACTCGGCTCCAAACAGCAGAACTGGCAGGATCAAAGTTTTATAGAGCAAGCATTTCGTCTTCCGAATCAAGAGTTTTGAACCCAATTGTTTCGCCAAACCGAAATAGCACCGGTTTCCTAAGGTAAGTCTTCGTCGAATCTGCACTACAGTGTCATTCGTGGAGATGATATTTACTCCGAGGTAGTTAAACTCCTTAACCACTTCGAAGTTACTGTTGCCAACAGTGACGTTTTGTCATAGGCGGTGGACAGATGCTTCTTTGTTTGTTGACAACATGTACTTGGTTTTGTCCTCATTCACTTCAAGGCCAACTCGTTTCGCCTGTTCTTCAATTGCCCTAAAAGCCTCTAACACGACGATCTGGGAGCGACCGATGATGTCGATGTCGTCTGCGTATTCCAGCAGCTGGACAGATTTGTTAAAGATAGTGCCTTCCGTATTCACACCTGCCCTGCGAACTATCTGTTCCAGTACGAGATTGAAGAAGTCATATGATAGCGCATCTCCTTGCCGAAATCCGGTGCATATTTGGAATAGTTCAGAGGAATTGTTTCCGAATTGCACGTTGCACCGCGTGTTATCCAGCGTCACGCGACACAGCTGGATCAGTTTAGCCGGGATCCCGAATTCGGCCATTGCCTTTTAGAGTTCAAGACGATGAATGCTATCATATGCGGCTTTAAAGTCGATGAAGAGATAGTGAGTCTCGACTTGAAATTCGTTGGTCTTTTCCAGGATTTGCCTTAGTGTGACAATTTGGTCGATCATCGATATGCCAGGCCGGAAGCCACAGTGATACGTGCCGATTAGTGTTTACAGAGTACGTTGGATAGAATCTTATATGCGACGTTAAGCAGGGATATGCATCGGTAGTTCTTACAAGACATAGGATCGCCTTTCTTAAGGATGGGGCATATAGAGCTGATAGTCCAGTCATCCACCCATACTTGGTTGATGATTTGGTGCATGCACCCTAACAAAGCATCACCACCATGTTTGAAAAGCTCTGCTAATGAATTAGGGGCTCTAGTAGTACCAAAGTCAAACAAAATTCTAATATTATCCCGGTCCCGATGACTACCCTTCAAAGTTCTAAAAAAATTTGTGAAATAGCTAGCTCAACCCCTTACTACAGGTACACGTTGCGGAAGAGGAGATGAATACCGTAGGCTTCGTAATGACCATAATAATGGACCTTCGGCGTTCGATAAGATGTGCTTCGAAAGTCTGAAAGTAGCCTTAGAAGAACGCAGGATTAACCTATTGAACGTGATATGAGTGGTTAATATGCTGAAAAATAGGGCGATAAATATTCAGACGGGAACTTCAAGCCTTAGAGGAAAGGTTAGCAGAAGTTGCCCCAAGGAGGAGTTTTGTCACCTACTCTGTGTAATATAACTGTGCACTCTCTCCTGAGAAGGTTTGAAGACACTGGCATCCGACGGAATATGCCGACGATATAGCAATAATGGCAAGAGGTAAATTCATGAACATCGCAGCAGATGCCATGAGAGTGGCATAGCGGTGCTGTCAGGAACAAGGACTCTCCATTAATGCGGAAAAGACAGATCTAATCATTTTCACAAGGAAGATGAGAGATCTGGAATTTCAGCCCTTGACACTTTTCGGATCGAAACTAAAATGTGACCAGGAAGGTTAAGTATCTGGGTGTATACCTAGATGCTGGACTAACTTGGAACTTCCATGCGGAAGAGAACATCAGAAAGGCGAAAAGGGTCAGCATACATATCAATATATCACTGGCATTGGAATGTGTTCATAAACCCAATGAGTGCTTATCTCGAAATGTAATGACGCTGCTCTGGGTGAGAGGGGACGTAGGGACTTATTTTTTTTTTATTACGTAGGAAGATGGGAACCTTTTAAAGACGAAACTGAGCCCGTACTCAGTAATAGTGTGGGATTTCCAACCACTAAACCCACCTCCCCTTCTACCACTGGTCCTCGCCGCACTGCAGTCAAGCATTTCATCGCGATGGGGGACTTCAGCCTTATGTAACCGGCTCATTCAAGTTTGTAGCCTGCGCTGCGTTTCGTTGCTGCTCCTGTCTTCGCTGCTCTTTCATTATTGTAGTCACAGTGTCGCTAACTGCGTCCCAAGCCATTTCGCTGGTCATCATCTGTCTGGTCAAGTTGTCTGGGGTTAAATCCTTGCCCAATTTTTTTACCAGAAGGTGCCGTTCTACGTAGTATCGTGGGCAGTGGAACATGATGTGTTCCGCATCCCCCACTGCATCGGTGCTCGTTGGAAATAGGGGTTGTCGTCGTGTCCAAATCTATGCAGGTAGGCTCTGAAGCATCCATGGCCCGTAAGCATCTGTGTCAGGTAGAAATTCAGCTCCCCATGCTTCCTATTAATACAGGCGTCTATATTGGGTATCAATCTCTGCGTCCACCTGCCTTTGTCAGAGTAACACCATCTCTCTTGCCATTCTTCCAGACTTGTCCTTGGTCCTTTTCCTTCAGTATTACTTCTAATCGTTGCTGTTGCCGTTGTCCTGCTGACACGGTATTTCTGTTGCACTTCTTTGGCAAGAAGGTCTATTGGTACCATGCTAGCCACTACACATGCCGTGTCGTAGGGAGTCGTTTGGAAGGCGCTACATACTCTCAACGCGTTGGTTCTGTGGATTGTCTCAGTCTTCTTTCTGTATGCTTTTGTTTTCATAGCACCAGCCCATATTTGGGAACCGTAGAGCATTATCGATGCGGCAACTCTTGCTAAGAGTAATCTCTTCTTATGTTTCGGTCTCCCGATATTCGGCATTATCCTTGATAGGGCAGCCGTTGCCTTTGCTGCCTTTTCAGCTGCATGTTGCAGGTGCTGCTTATAGGTTAGCCTTGCATCTAAGGTAATGCCAAGGTACTTCAGCTCTGGTTTGGAAGCTACGAAGTGATCGCCCACGGTTACTCTCATAGTCTCCATGACTCGCCTGCTGCTAATGAGCACTACTTCAGTCCCTTCTTCTGCAAGTTGTAGGCTCATGCGTACTAGCCAGTCCTGGACCATCCCAATAGCTTCATTGCAGTCATGCTCCAACTCCTCAATGTGTTTGTTCACTACAACGATTGCTATGTCATCGGCGAAACCAATTATTTTCGAAGACCTCGGGGTTCCAAGTCTGACGACGTCATCATACATTAGGTTCCACAGTAGCGGACCTAATACGGAGCCTTATGGAACAACGCCTGTGACGTTATACTGCCTCGTTCCATCGTCGGTCTCGTAAAGCAGTATTATATTTCTAAAATAGTCGGTCATTATCTTCTGCAGGTATTCTGGTAAGTGCACGCAAGATGTCTCTCCAGTTTGCTGTGTTGAAAGCGTTCTTTACATCCAGCGTGATGTTTGCGCAGTACTGTTTGCTCCCGCCCTTCCATCGTCTTCCTTCTATGGCTTTTGTCGCGGTATTAACGACTTCGTCGATAGCGTCGATCGTAGACCGCATCTTGCGGAAACCATACTGGTGAGCTGCAAGTCCTCCCGCCTCATCGATTGCACTCTCCAACCTGTCACTTATGATGCGCTCCAGTATTTTGCCCATTGTGTCCAACATGCATACGATGAGGACCCTGTGGTAGTTTACTACCTTTTGGTAGGAGGACCTGTCTTTGTTTCTTTCACTGGTCGGGGAATACTCCTTCTTTGAGGCAAGTCTTATACATATCTGCGAAGATGTGTGGGCTCCAATTGATTGCTACTTTTAAGGCAATGTTAGGGATTCCATCGACACGGCCGCGCTTTTTGGTCCTTGATTTTTACGCCGACTTGCAGGATTACTTTTGCGGTGATGAGGATACGTAGGAACTCTTTAGCAAAGTAAGGGTCAACCTCGGAGCTTTCAGAGGAATGGTAGAATGCCTAATTACCAACTGGGCCGAAATACCAGATAAGGTGGTCAATCGTGTAAGGTTGCAGGCAGGCGAAAATGGCTATTAAAATGACGATTGGCACCACTCATAGAGAAGTTCTAAGCTTAGGGCAAAGAACACTGAAATGAATGGTAGCGTTATCTACAGGTCATGGAAATTTTGGGTATCACCTAAGGAAGATGATTCTTCTGGAGGATGACGCCTGTGAACTATGCCTGGAGGAAGTCGGGACCACAGTGCATATATTGTGTCATTGTCCGGCAAGCAGAAGGGAGGACCTGGGGAGCCACTGGGTAGATACCCAGAGGATGAACCAGATTTTTGTCAAACAGATGCTAGCGTTGACACGTGGAATCAAAGCCAGAGAGGAACTGTGGAGAAACCCCGAAAGACTCTCGGGCTAAGAAGGATCGTGGAAGAGAGACGGAAAGGGACCCAACACTGTCTGGTCTTTTTTGAAATCTTTCTAAAATATATATATATACAACCCCTTACTACTGTCGTCTAAATCTCTACTTCACTTTGGAAGAGCTCTTACATAATCCCCTTTAATAAAAAAGGTCATATGAACGAAATTTTTAACTACCGACCAATTGCTAAACTTCCCTGCATACCGAAGCACTTTGGCAGCACCGTTTATGATGCAAAGTTTTTCTATTGCAAATCTATCTTTTCCCCAAACTAACACAAATTTATTACTATAACAGAAGGTCAACAACCAGCAACAGAATTCGTATCTAACACTCTCTGCGCCTTAGAGGTTGGCAAAGAAGTTGATGTAATTGCCACTGAATCATTCTTTTTAAACTTAAAGCAGTAGGGTCTCAACCGGGTTTAATTGGGTGGATCAAATCGTATCTCTTAGATAGGGAATACAAAGTCCTCTTTAGAACCTCGGTATTTGAAACTTTTACAGTCACTTCTGAAGTGCCTTAAGGTAGGTAGCTTGGTCACTTACTTTCATTTTGTTTATCAATGACTTTGACTGTGTCACCGCGAAAACTGTTATTTATCTATCTACGCTGATTACATGAAAATCTTCAGGCATACTTCCTCCCCCGCTGACTCTCGACCACTTCAAGCTGATTTGAACAACTTTTCAACCGGGCACCAAAAAAATTTCTTGAGCTCAATGTCAACAAATGCTAAGTCATTACATATGTACTCCGGTAAGCGTCTTCCATCAGTCTCAAGATCCTATCTTATCTGCGATGAGCCCATACCTTCTCTCATTTTATTGCGTGATTTGGGTGTTATCTGTGACAGAGAACTAAATTTTCGGTGAAACGCTGGTCTAAGGAACTCTCCAAGAAATCTCTTTTTCACATTTGTTAGACAAATCCTTGAATATGCCAGCCAAGTATGGTCTCCATATCACGATACACATTCCCTCCGAATTGAAGCTGTTCTATACAGGTTTATCCGGTTTGGTCTACGGGATCTTCCCTGTGTCGACCGGTTTAACCTACCCCCTATAAGGATCGGTCAAAACTAATGAACGTACACTCACTCGAAAACGTTGGAAAATTACCGACATTCTCTTTGCACATCAGTTACTAGCACAAAAGATAGCTCCGCTCTGCTACAAATTATATCCCTCAACGCCAACTCTCGAAATCTATGATCTGTACCGCTCTGATCTCTGATCTGGCAAATCATTTCCAACTGCTTTGAAAAGATCGGCTGATGAGTCGTTAGATCCACCAATTTGACCTATTAGCATCTATATTGCATAGTCCATATAGGTAAACGTTTTTCATATTAGCAACAATTCGTTCTTTCCTCTTCCTTGAGACTATAGTCCTTAGATACTTCAAGTCGTGATTCAAGAATATTCCAAATAGATTCCTTATACCAACAGAAACAGGCTAAATATCGATTCTATTTTTGATTATGACGTACTGGATACTGCATTCTTGCATCCACTGACAGTTACCAGACCAGAACAACCCCAACCACCCATAGGGGTTAATAGACCTTTAAATCCACTAGACTAGTATAACGAAGCGCTGCCACTCTTTAACTGTGGAACTTCAAAGATAAAAGCACAGAAAAACTCCCCTGATGACAACTTTTTTTAAGTGGTACCTGCCAAACCGGAATTCGGCGTAGATACTATCTACACAATATCAACACAATCACGAGTAGCTTCGTTTTTGTCGTACACTCTGTGCTCCGGGGGATTTTTTGGCATCGCTGACCACTCAGCCAAGACCAAGTGGTGAAACTTTTAGTTTTAAATATTCATCTCGGTGACTTGGTATTGTTTTCATCCGTAAAAGATCTGCGACTTATTAAATCTATATCAGCAGCATTCTTCTGTGCGAATACCTAAACAGCGTCGACCTTAATAACGTTGTGGGTTTTCTGCTTACAATTCGGTGAGAAAGATAAGAAACCCATTCACATTTCTTTTGTTTTCCAAATTTCTTGTCCTCTTTTCGATGACCAGTGTTAGTCAAACCACCGTTTACTCAACATCAGTTCTGTGATGAAAGGCGGCATTCAAGTCGTGTTCCTTGTGTTCGCGTCCCTAAAGGGTGTAAACTTACGGGCCCAGCAGTTCGACTATGATAATTTCGGAGGCCAATTCGGAGGCAATTTCGGAGCGATTTCCAATGCGAATTCGTTTGCCAGCGCCAGCGCGAGCTCGAGCGCCAGTGCCAGTAGCAGTATAGTGTTTAATAATGGAGGATTCATTCAGCCCAATCCTTTTCCACCAGGACAATTAGTTGCTGCCAACAACAAAAATAAGAACAAAAATAATCCAGGTCATGGTGGACAGAATCCAGGTCATGGTGGACAGAATCCAGGGCATGGTGGGATGAATCGAGGAAAAGGCAATGGCCGTGGCAATAATAATGGCCGTGGCAATGCTAATGGTAAGGGTAATGGTAATGGAAGGAAGCCTGGTAATGGAGCTAATAAGCGTGGTAATGCAGGTGCACAGGTACCTCCAGCCGAATTTGTAGGTAATCCCTTCCTTCAAGGTGCTCTACAAGCAAATCCACCACCACGTCCAGCACAGCCGGCAAAGAAGAAGCCTGCGCCAGGTCAGCAGGGACAGAAGCCACCGAAGAAACCAGCAGGAAAGAAACCGCCACCAGGTGCTTCTGTAGCAGCGATGAACAACAAAAAGAAGAAAAACGCTGCCAAGGGCAAGGACAGAGTCAGTCAAATTAGTAAGATTAACCGGATCTAATGAGAACCGCATCCTTACACTTGATATTCCCGTTTAGAGTACGAACAGTATCTGACGAGCATTTTCCCCGACAGGGACCACATGGAAGATGTCACAAACTTAACTGGCAGAGAATTGGCAAGACCAGGGGAGTTCCCGCATATGGTACGTAATAGTGTGTCAGAGCGATTATCGATTCATAACTTATTCACGCTTAATTAGTCTTTTGTTGATAATCTTCTTTTTTGCGTTCGGCTTTACGAGAGAAAACGGCGAGAGAGACGGATGTGATTTGTTTATGTTTTGATTTATTTGTTTGTTAACAAAGCTATAATGCCAAACGACTATAAGACAGTATGTCAAGCAATACACATGACGGTAGTAGATACGATTTATCTAACATAACATGGCCATAGATACATACTTAAGATTGCACTACCAATTATGTCGGATATACCATAATATTGCTTGAAGTACAATCTCCTCCTACTGGATTTACAGAGTTTTAGTATCTTTTTATGGTTTCCATACTAATACGTAGAAGTTTGAAGTTCAAGGGTAACATGTTCGGATAATGAACAATCAGGGTAACTACCAAGGCACCATGAATTTTATTCAACTTCAAGTTAAGTGCGTGGATTTGATTTGATAAAGATTGTTAGTCTAGAAAGTTCTAATCAATGATCTAATCAAATTTAAAATACATTTTTTGGGGTGGATATTTCCGAAATTAATATTCAATAACAACTACATCATTCTACTTGTGACGTTTATGACATGTGGTTAAAAACTGGTTTATGTCTGTATACTTTCGAAGACAGATGTAATGAGTCTGTCTTCACAGAATTGTTAATATTCCGTTCGCCTTAATAAAATCACTGGTTTTTAATGCTAACCCTGAACTTTTATTGGGATAGAAGTTATAGTATATAGGTACGGGAAAACCCACACTCAAGTTATCCGTCTTGAGAAAGTATACAGGATGTCAAAATTTTTTTTTTTTGTGAGTAGGGGTGTTTAAAAAAATAGTGCTAGGTATATTTACGGATGTATACTTCCAATCTAATACATACAGATACAGAGTTGGCAGTGAAGCAAATGAAACTAGAGCCACGTGGTCTTTACGAGCTTGTCTGTGACTGTATGAATCTTCTTGAAAATTTGACATCCATGAACAAGATTTCCGTGACGCGGATCTCAGAACATAAAAGATCTCAAAGATGAAAGAAATAATATATGCTGTCTGAAAATCGAACCTCGAAGCCCTTGTTCCGTAGTCCAACGCCCTAACGACTTGAGCCACGGCTCCCACTGTAGAGAAGAATTCGGGTGTTCGGGTGGTTATGCTGTCTACGGTCGTTTCTACCGTCTGTAAGAGTGGTTGCAAGGCGATCTTTAATGGTTAGCAGCAAAGAGCTAAGGACCGGGCTAACTGGAGAGGCTTGTTAGTTGAGGCCCAGGTTCACCCCGAACTGTAGCGCCACCTAAGTAAGTAAGTAAGTAAGCAAAAAGCCGCGTAGTAAGGCTGTTCGTGATCTCCGTTCCGTTAACGAGTAAATATTACGCAGCGACATGGCTTTGGTTATGACCTTATCGCTCAAACAAAAAGGTCTCAAAGTTCTAGGTACCATACCTAAATGATATCCGGATGATAGCTATCATAAAGTGATGATTTTGTTCCATTTCCATATCGGCTTTATGCTGTTTCGGATATTCAAGAGAGAAACTCTAAACCACCGCCGGCTAATTTCTCTTTGAGACTCGTATTATGGACAGCTTGTAATTGACTGTTGAAGTTCTTTCTTTTCTTCTCCAGGTGCCATGATCGTGAAAACGTAACATTGAACGATCGTGACATTTCTTACTCTGTTCCTAAATCAGTCCGTTAAATCCTGAAAACTTTCCAGGATATGTGACCTTTGCGTGCACTTCTGCTATTTGAAGCTCCCGTACAATTCGGTATGATTTTTTTTAATACACATAGTAAGATACTGTTAGTGTAGCTAAAAGTATCCCACTACTGATTAGTCTTTAAATGAGTCGGAGCATATGTTTTAAAAGCGTTACTAAGCCTAGGATTGAACCACTTGCCCACATGTATAATATGTATATGTATATACACGTAGTTACCGGGGACAGCCATCATGTGTTGGGCCGGTTAGTAGAATTGCCTAGAATGTTGTATGTAAAGCTATTACGCCCATTATCGGACTAACTTTCATTGACCTTTACTAAATTGATAACAAGGTTGGTAGGTGGGTTAAAGTGGCTGACGAATATAGCCAACAAATTTAGACCTGGGGCCTATTTCATAAAACTACAAGTCTTGTACTTGTAAACTTGTAACTACAAGCAAATAATAAAGTAGGGAGTTGTTATTTTGTGTTCCATAAACATTTTCCAGCACTTGTAACGCGGCAAATTCAAATTATAAGTATAACGATCAAAATGCTACAAGTCTGTAACTACAAGTTAAAAATTATTTGCGAAGAACTACGAGTCTGCGGCTATACTTCACAGTTAAGTGATCACAGCACGTGATTTTATTAGTCTCTCTACTCTTGTAAGAAATTCACTTGTAGTTACAAGTCCGTCGCTTCACGCTGGTGAAGCCATTCGCATCGAAGCTGAAGAAAAGAAAATGGCCACGGCTTTATTCTGAATAATTTCAAAACCTTCCCCGAAAATGCGGACTACACCACCCCACGTGTAAATTTTGATAAGAACTTCGTCGTCACCAGTCCTTCCAGATCACTCTAGAGCGAAGAAGCACTTATAGAAGATGAGTCGATTCATTTCTACACTGATGGTTCAAAAATCAAAGACGGAGATGTTGGAGGTATTTTCTCCGACAGTCTTAATCTTAAGATATTCTTCCATCTTTCAAATGAATGTAGTCTGTTCCAGGCGGAAATTATGGCGATCAAAGAAGTCTTATCTTGGCTTAAGGTAAACGTGATATCTGCTAGAGATATCCGCATTTTTTTGGACAGCCAAGCAGCTATCAAATCCTTGGGTTGGGTTGGTTGGGTTTAGAAGGATGTTTACTTCATTACGTTCTCATTGGAATCCACCTAACCAAATCACTTTGTATCGATGGGCCATATCGATCTAGAGGAAAGATTCAATCAAAGAAATATCTTTATGAGTATTTGCAGTATCCATTTGCAAAATTGAATCCTCTCAAAGCACCCGCACTCTGGTGACAACTCTAATGACCCTCAATTTACGCTGAAAACTTCAGTTGGAGATCTACATACTTCTGTTTCCTGATATAAGGCTTGTATCAATATTCCATAACCCTGCCTCTTAGGATGCGAATACGATATTGATTCATACTTATGCAAGCCACACTTCTTACCATTTACCTGCTTCAGCGTGAGTTGAGTGGTTGTTCCCGCTTAGCAGGGAAACACTGAGATCAAAACGAAGGTCCATTGTAATACCACTATGGCAAAACTTCCCACATGGGACAGGAGGCAGTTTCGGTGCAAAACCATGCCGAAGAGGTATGGTTCGCTGTTTAGTCATTAAACCAGTTTAACCTGGTGACAAAGCTTTTTATTTTGCCTAAGTCTAGTCTGGCTAGATCGTTGAGATCATCGAAGAAGTACTCGCCTATGGTTTTCGTTCTCAAGACAGGTTTCCTCCTCTTCCTCGTTGGAGGGGCACCAAGCCTTCTGGCATGTCTACCCTGTGAAGGCGCCAACTATCTCTCTCAGATTTATCTTTCTTGGCTTCACTTGAATCCAACTCTGCCCAGATTCGTTTGCTGTGTCGAATTATTGGCGATTCCAAGGCTTTTGTCGCAGCTTGACTGTCTATATAGAAAATAATAGCTCTGCAATCTATCGAATTAATCGAAAGCCAGGTCATGGCTTCAAGGACTGCTGAGACTTCTGCTTGAAAAACACTGCAGTGGTCTGGTAGTCAAGTGGTGATATGAGTATTCAGTGCACTTGAGTATATTCCCGTCTGTGTAAATCTCTGTCGCAGATTCGTTTAGAATTTCTCCCGATTCTCAAGCACTTCTGCTAGGAATCCTACTTTTATACTTGGCGTTAAAGTCCAGATAGGGGACAATTAAGCCCGAATTAGTAGAGATAGTATTATGGCCGTTTAGGATGCTTGCATGGCCCATATTTCAACGAGCCAGTTGCAAGGTGGGCGACGTGGCCCAAGTGGTTAGTGCTTTGGACTACGGAACGAGGGGTTCGAGGTAGTCTAGAAAAGTTTATACTCTTATAAGACGAATAAATAAATAAATAAATAAAAATTCCCTAAGCCGTAGTGCTGCTTTAGCCGCCATCAGCCTCCCAAATGTGGAAGAAGATGGAGCATAGTTTCTAGTGCAGCTGTAGTGACTCTAAGGGAGCCCCTTATACAGACGCCGGAACTTTGTTGTTTTTCTTGTCCAGTGCCGTCCACCAGACTAGTACTCCGTACATAAGGATGGGTCTGACGAGTGCCGTGTATATCCAGTGAACGATCCGAGGCTGGAGACCCCAGTTTGGGCCTAAGGCCTTCCCGCAGGAATAGAGGGCAATCGAGGCCTTCCTAGCACGGTTTCTATATTCAGTTTCCAACTGAGTTTTTTTTATCGAGTATAACCCCCAAGTATCTGGCATGATCTGAAAATTGCAATTCAATACTATCTATAATCACTTTAAATGGTAAACAGCTGAAGCTGTTTCTGCGGAAATGAGAATAGGACCCAAGCCACCGTAGTGAAAACCCCTAAGTCCAGTGGCAGCAAACCAAACAAAATATTGACAACCTTAAAAGTAATGCACATACTATATACTAAAGATACTACCAAAGGCTCCGAGGAACTCAATGAAATAAGCTGTAGAAACTAAACATTGTAACGTTCAACCAGCCAAGCTGCTACAGCTCTTTATATTGACTTGGCATACCAGGATACGCATTTTCAAAAGAATAGTATTTAGCAATTCAGCACCAGCATCAATAAGCTTCTTTAAAAAATGATGAACAAAGTGGTGCCTTACCATTTACTCTCCTCACGGTGGTCAAGATCCACTCTAGAGCCCAAAGCCCAGCTCAAGCAATCTTTCGTGTCTTGCGCCCTATATTTTCCATCCAAATGGAAAGGACCTACTATTGTATCCCATAGGGTTTGATTAGAGCCTATCATTTCTAAATTTTTCCTCTACTTTTATTTTACAGGGAGCTATTGGATTCAGAAACACGGTACTAAACAAAACCGAATACAAATGTGGTGCAAGTTTAATTAGCACTTCATTCGCTATCACTTCAGCGCATTGCACGGAATTCAATGGGTATGTTAGTCTACCTAGTTCTGTAGCATTCACCTGAGAAAGTTTGTTTCTTTACAGACTGCAACCCAATTACGTTCGTTTTGGTGACTTGAATCTGAAAGCAGCTGAAGAAGATGTCGATCCACAAACAAGAAGAATCGCCCGAATAATCAATCATCCGGATTATACCGACGATTCTCTATATCATGACATCGCATTGCTTCAATTGGAAAAGCCTGTAATGTGAGTTTGAAAGGATGAAAGGATTTGCAATGTAAAATATTTACGTATCTAACCTCTTCATCTTAGATTAACGGAATTCGTTCGACCGATTCGTCTCTGGTATCGGGACGAAGTTCCCTTTGATAATGCTTTCGCTATGGGATTTGGGGCCATAGAGTTCGCTGGAGCCGCAACAAATCGCTTGACAGAGTTCAATTTGACATTAATTCCAAATGACGTGTGCGATTCACAATTCCCAAAACAGCCAAATCTTAAGGAGGGTATCACCGACAGTCAGATATGTGCTATCGACTTGAGAAAATCCGGAAGCGATACATTTCAGGTAAGAAGGTGTTGTAATGATTGTAGAATCCACATATAATTTTGCATTGTTCGAATATTTTAGGGAGATTCCGGTGGACCGCTACAAATCAGCTTTTACGGCCGCAGACGAGGGAGACTTCATAATAATTTGATTGGAATCACCTCGTTTGGTATATTGGGCTTAAACCGCCGACCGGGTGTTTACACGAGAATATCGTACTACGTTGATTGGATCGAAGGAATTGCTTGGCCTGAAGAATATAACCAATATTGATAAATTATAGGAATATAGAAATTAAAACCTTAGTTGTTTTAATGCACCTACTCACCAGGGGTGTTATTACGTATCCTCAAATTGCGTATCTTTCTTCAAACTAATTCGTATCATCGGAAACATAAATAATCACATGTCATATAACTTTTGATTTCAGGCCATAGACCTTTTGTCACCTCTTAAGTGTTAGAGATATCAGGTTTCCTTGATGTTAACTTAGGGCACTGTGAAGTCATACACCGCTGATGGACCAAAACTTGTTTGGGATGTGTTCCTTCAAATCAAGGAAACTCTATAGCCTTAAGTAAAACAAAAAAGCAAAGAAGAAGGATTCTCTATAACTCAATTTTGGACCATCCTTAAAGGTACCATAAACGTCGCAGACAGTGGTGTGCCTTAAACCTAGTACACTAAGATGCTTACCGAAAGCAAGAATTGCAAAGCAATCTCATGAGAAATCTCATTCCAGTGTGACCTGGAACCAACAAGTGCAAAGAGTACTTGCACTCTCGAACAATTTTGGAATGGTTCATGGGGTTGAACAAGGCCTTAAGCCCAACCTCGCGACTGGTCCATGGAACCCAGAGCCTAGCTTCTCAAAACCATTCGTGTTGTTCTTGTTATATTCTTTACGGATGGGACTTTCTGTTTAATGCCGTGTTTTTATTGAAGAAGCTATTTCATGACAGTTATGTTCTCGGATATTTGCCAGACTCTCGCAAGAGATGGGGCCGTGAAAGCAATTTTAGGTGTTGTCTGGGGATAGAACCTGGAACTCCTCGCTCCGTAGTCTAACGCACTCACCACTTGACATGGCTCTCACTCCTCTACCTATTCTTTAGAATACAGTCGATAGGCATTAGGATAGCATAGATCTCCGCTTGAAGAGGCATGCTTGCCTAACGAGTAGTTAGGCACTAGCACAGGACCTTCGCCTTTTTTGGAGCCTGTCCTGAATGCAAGGAAAATAGACTTTAAATTTGCACAGCGCCAGCGGCTGAAGTTCAGGTGTCATTGCATCAGGCGACATATCCGTGGAACCAAGGTACGACTCTGTAGCGCAAAGTCATCAAAGTTCCAGTACGGATGATTCCAAAAGCCACCCCGTATAAGACTGTAGATGGTTAAAGCAGTAAATCAAACGAAGCACGTAGAGTAGAGCCAGGTAGCCGAGAGGCGCCATTCTTTGAAGTCTAGCACAGAAGGTAGTAACGTATTTACGGGAGAGCCGCCTCCATGACAGAAGCGACAAATAAGCTAGAAAAGGTCTTATTACAGCCGCATAGATCCAGGCGACCTTTTTCTGTGATAAACCTCATGTCTTGCCAAAAGTATCCTTATACGAGTACTTAGAGTGCCTTGGATGCCTTTGACTTTACATGCTTTGCCCAAGGAAGTTGTTGTTCAAGATAATACCCAAATAATTGGCTTCATCGGAGATCTGGATAGTGACGCCCTTGAGTCACACCGGTCACAACCTCAATTTTCAGATACCTGACCGAAAGGCTACTCCTAATGAACTGGCCATCGATCATGTCTAAGGCGTTAGCACCGATAGTCTCTACGCATGACTCGACAGAAAGTGTGGTGACATCATTTGCAACAGAGAGTCAACCACCATCCACCATAGCAGTAGAGACACAACCCCACCTTGTGAGAAGCCTCTATTTACTCCCGTCATAACATGGCAGCCCAGTCCACGTCTTTTGGATTTGGAATAGGTCATTAGCATGACAAAAAAGTCGAACGTCTAGAAAGGACTACCGAAATATCAATTTCATTTTGTTATGAACCGAGGGAGTGGAACATTCTGTTGAACTCCTGCTACGATGATGTTCCAAAGCTATTAAGAAAATCATCCATCCAACCGAAGGCCATCATATCGATATAGACTTGATCAGATTTAAGTTAAAATATGGTTCAGCGCGTGCATGACAATGAACAAGAGTTTCGCCAGTACCTACAAACATTTCTGAACTTAACAAGAAAAGCTAAAATTATGGCAGCTTTGAAAAAAAAGAACGATTCATGTCCTACACGACTCACCACACCTGCAAATAAGAAATGAGTTTCATCCCTTTTTTGGCTTTGGTTTTGGAAGCACTGGTAACTCTCTTAAAGTATCCAGTGTAGACTTAGGTGAGTTTATAATACAGCATATAACTGGCATAATGTGTATCTACTGGTTGAAGTCTATGACAACTATGAAAAAAAAACTTTCAAAGCTCTACCAGATACAATTTTTTATGGTTCTTGTCTCATATTATAGAAAATTTAACGTAACAGTGTCTCATAAGATGTTTCCTATAAATCGCAAAGAACTTTCAAAACTTAAATGTGGGCCACCAAATTCAGTTTGTATATCCGTCTGCTCAGCCATGCATAAATATGTACATACACAGCTGACTGGATTTGGCTAAATTCGAAGTTAATTTCTGTGGTCTGTACAGTCACAATTTACTTAAACCCGATTTTCAGAAACATCAATTTTCTGCAAAACAGCTTTAACGGTTTTGATCATCCATTTTTGATGGATAGATGGCTTATCAGACCACAGTGTTGGATCCCTTTTCGTCTCTCTTCCACATTCCATCTTAGCCCGAGAATATCTCTGGATTTCTCCAAAGCTCTTCTCTGGCTTTGATTCCTCGTGTCAACGCTAGCATCTGTTGTTCTGGTTCATGCTCTGATTTTCTACCCAGAACCTCCCTTCTTCGGCTAGCGCCGGACATTGACACACTATATGTGCTGCCGTCCTACTTTCTCCAGTCATAGTTCACAAGTGTCATCCATCCTCCAGAAGACCCATCTTCTTTAGGTGATAACCGAAATTTCCATGACCTGTAGATAACGCTATCACCCATTTCAGTGTTTTTCGCCCTAAGCTTAGAACTTCTAAAACAGTGGTGCCAAACGGGATTTTAATATCCATTTTCGCCTGCCTGCAACCATCCACGGTTGACCACATTCTCTGGTGTACCGTCGCGGCCCGTTGCTATTTAGGTACTTTACCATCCCTCTGCCAATTGCAGCGAATGGTTCCGGACCAAAGAACTCCAAGGTTGACCCTTGCCTTGCTAGAGAGTCCGCCTTTTCGTTACCCTCAGTCCTAACGTGCCCTCTCACCCAGAGCAGCGCCATTTCATTTCGATATCAGCACTCATTGAGTTTATGAACACATTTCAATGCCAGTGATATATTGATATCTGTTTGCTCCATGCGTCTAATCACTGATTGATTGTCCAGTGCTATGGTAACGTTTCTACCCTCAACCTGACCCTCTTTCCAATGCATGGAACAGAACAATCATCTCGGCTTGATAGACTGAGGTATATTTCCTTAGACTAATATAACAGGCTAGTTCCAGTTCTTCTGAGAAGATACCTGCCCCCGCTCTGCCATCCATCATGGACCCATCCGTAAAGGTGATTATATCATCAATCTTCTTTTCCGGAAGTGTTCCATCTCCAATGAGAGTTTTGTGATACATTTCGGTAACACGCATTCCCTTTATTCCATCCATGGGCATATTCAATTCCCTAATCTCGTTTTTCACGAGATCCAGGATTTTCCTATGACCATAGATAATACAGCGCCAGTGTCAGATGAAGTGCAGTCGATGCCGCCGCTTTCTTAATAAATAAGTCTAGCTAGGATCATTTCCGATGCACATATTGGTGTCGTTCCAAGCATGGACTGTGTCAAGAATGGGTGAGCTCGCTCTGGGTTCTTATGAGAGAAAAAACTTGGGGTGATTTTTGGTCCCGTCTGCGTAGTCGGAGAGTGGAGAAGAAGATACAATCATGAGCTGTACGAGCTACATGTATAGCGACATTGACCTAGTCAGAAGAGTTCGAATACAACAATTAAGATGGTTGGGTCAAGTAGAACAGACGGACACTTTGAAATATATGTATATATATACCTACAAATACAAAAAAATACAAATTTTTGGCGCAACAGGTCCATGGGGCCCAGGGCCTAGCTTCTCACAACCATTCGTGTTGTGCGTGTTATATTCTTTACACGAATGGAAGGGGCCTACTGTTTAATGCCGGATCCGAACGGCAATTTTTTGTTTTGAGAAGCTTTTTCATGACAGTTTTTACTCTCGGATGTTTGTCAGACAAATCCTTGAAGTTTTTGAAGTTGCATTAAAAAAGGTTCCAAAAACAATAAATTTCAAAGCCCCGACGGTGATCGCCTTTTTCGTTCTATGTTCTCAATATCATGGGGAGACTCATTGACGTTCATATTAGAGGCCGGCTAGATTTATCTATCCCTCTGCACTCAAGTCAGTTTGGATACAGAAGCGGTAAATCCACAAAAGGTGCTCTTCACTATCTTGTGGAAAAGATAGAAGGAACTATACGTTCCAAGGAAATAGCGTTGTGCATTCCTTGGCATTGAGGGCGCATTCGATAACATTGGCTACGACTCAATAGCAAGAGCAATTAGTAGCAGAGGCATAGAAGATTCGACAAACCAATTATTATTTCCTCCTCTTGTGGAGTGTCAGTTTCTGTGACCGCAATTAAGGGCTATCCTCAGTGAGGTGTCATTTCTCCCCTTCTGTGGTCACTAGTCATCGACAATCTTCTAGTTCGATCTACAGAGATCAGTCTACATCGCCAATGGTTATGCGGATGACTTGGCGATTTTTATTAGTGGTAAACACAGCACGACCATCTTTAGTGTCATGCGAGATGCTTTACTACACGTTTTAGAATGGTGCAGCAGAGAAGGCTGCCAGAAGACTGGTTAATCTATGACGATTAATCTCACGAGCAAAGGCACCACTTTAGTTTATTCCAGTGAGGTTAAATATGTCCGTGTCATCCTTGTCAAACGACTGAGTTGGAATTTTCATATCAAGTCCGCCATTTAGCGCGACACTAGGGCAATGTGGGCCATTAGATGCCTATACGGCAGAACTTTAGGTCTAAGTTCAAAAATGATACATTGGTTATATACAAAGATGGCGAGGCTCATTATCATGTACGCGGCCATTGTTTGGTGGCCGAAAGTTTTTGAATGGACAACGGCAACGAAGCTTCAGAAGCTTCAAAGAATTGCATACCCACGGCAGCATTAGAAGTTATTGTTTGGCTCTCTCCCCTACAAATCTTTATTAGGAAGACGGCCGCTAGATGCGCTATTAAGCTTCAACTAGAATACAAGTTGCCAGGGGACCATGTGGGACACCTGAAAATTCTTGACTCAATTCCCAAAAAGGACATATTCTGTACTATCCACGACATCATGGTCAGGGAGTACTGTTTCGGTAGGTTATTTGAGGTAAAAATTGCGAAACGTGCAAACTGGTCGAATGGATATCAGAGGTCTGGTCTGGTTCACAGACGAATCAGAGATGGAAACTGGAGTTAGAGCTGGCATCTATGGACCCAACACCAAAATCTCGATACCTGTGGGAATGTGCCCCATGGCTCTCCAGGCTGAACTCTATGGCATTGAGTTCGGTAATAGGATAAACCTAAGTAAAGGTATTAAGGGCGCTAGGATATATATGTATACATATATATCTTTTGAAGCCATATCTGGGACCAGAGGGAAAGGAGGAAAAAAACAGTACTGCGCAGTAGTCACATTAGATCTCAGGAATGCCTTCAACTCGGCCAATTGAAGTTTAATTATGAGAGCTTTGAGGAATATGCAAGTGCCAAGCTATCTGCTTCAAATAATTAGAAGCCATTTTGAAGACAGAGCCCTCTTCTACGATACTGACGAAGGGGCGAAAAGACAAAAAATTACAGTAGGAATCCCACGGAGGCTGTCTTCATAGCAGCCGCAAGAAAGTCGAGCGCCTGACCACGCAGGTAAGAGAACAAAACATGGATTCGAAGCCCTACATAAAGTACCTAGGGGTATTGCTTGAGAGAGCACCTAATGCACAGAAACAGAAGGCCAATTGGGTGGTTGCCATGGCCAGGGTCCAGGCAGCCAATGCTCCTAAAAATTCGTACAGGAGAAGCATAATCTCTGTGCACAGAAGAGCATCGCTCAGAATATGCCGTGCATATAGAACGGTATCGGGGGACGCAATAAGTGTAAAAGCAGCGCGAATGCGTACTGACCTGGATGTCAAAGAGGAAAGAGGAGCCATCAGAGCAAATGCCAACATAGACTGGAAACGGTGATGGACACACAAACTTCTACCGAACATAGAAGAGTGGACCAGAAGGAAACACGGTGAGGTAAACTTCTATCTTACCCAATTCCTAACGGGACATGGAAGTTTTCCGTGAATACCTTTACAAATAAGACATATGTTGCAGTTGAGCCATTCTGCCGCCACTGTGAAGGCAAAGTCCTGAACGCTAGCTTTCATATTGCTAGAATGCAGAACATTTTAAGCATCCAGACATGCCTTAGAACGGGAGATAGGCAATGCGTTAACCCCAAAAAGATTGATATCGTTCATGCTATCAACGAGAGAAGCATGGAACACAGTTAATAGAATCCTCGCAAGTATCACGCAGAAACTACGGGTGGAAAACCAAACCCCAAGAGCACAAGAAGGAGAAAACCCTGGATCATAAGAAGGAGAAACCTGCCCCTATGAAGGAATGACTTGACCGGCGGTAAAGTAGGGGGAAACAGGACAGAGTTAGGGGGAGTGTTTTAGCCACGTAAACATGCAGGAGAGACTACAGAGTATCTGTAAAGGATTTCACCACTCGAGCGCATCAAAAAAAAAAAAGATAGCCGGGCAGCACTTAAAGCGCTGTCGTCCAATTTAATGGAATCTATATCACTTAAATGCTGCTACAATGCACTATAATCTCTTGTTAGACATAACAGGGTGAAACTCGGTTGGGTCCCTGGTTATCAAGGATCTGCAGATGAAATAGCTAGGGCTGACTTACAATCCAAGCGATTAATCAGGCCTTATTCCTACAAGAAAATCCGTAGTCTAGCTGGTGAGTTTTCTCACAGGTCATTGTGGCCTGCGGTGTCACCTTAACAAGCTCAATTTGTGCCCAGAAATGGAATGTAGGTTCTGCTCGGAAGATAACGAATCTTCTGAGCACATTATCTGTGAATGCCCAGCATTACATTTTCCATAAAGAAAATATGCCTCCTTAATCAGTGAAGTTGAGAAATTATGCTGTTAAGGACGTACTATCCTTCATTAGAGAAGTGGTACGACTCTTGGTTTATTAATACCCTAATTGATACAATACATCTTTTTAGGTTTAGGTGTCCGTCATATGGGCAAAGGTCTACAAAAAAAAGAAAGATTTAGAAAAGCTTTTTCCACAATAGATGCTATAAGGAAGGTAACTACAACATTCGTAGAAGGTATACAGGGTAAGAGATGGAGAGAAGGTGCAAAGAAATACGGTGCCGTATTAACACTGGTCGTCAAAAATGCGTTCAACTCTGCAAACTGGGGACTTATTGACGATTCTTGATTAAAAAAAACTTGTAAGCTAATGGATACCGAGGTAGAGTAAGGCAGTACCACATATCTGATGGACTTCCACAATGATCAGTATTAGACCTATCTTATGGAACATTATGTAGGTTACATATCCCAAACCCCAGCAGAACTCCTCCATATTTTCCATTCCGGAATAATATTACATTTTTGTTCCATTTTTCCTTTGCCACGGAAATCAAGTACGTTCACCCTGCATCGAATGCACCTTCTTACCTTTCCACTTTTTGTAATGCACGCTCTGTAACCTAATCCGAAATTCTAAATTCAAATCTATAAAGTCGCACGGTCAAAAAAGCTGAGGTAGCAAGATAAAATTAACGTAGAAGATAAGTGAATAATGTTCAAGTTAGTTAGTAAGAGACCCGTGTAAGAAGAACACCTTAAATAAAGTGCTCCTTTTTTGGTTAAAAGAAAAATTCGTTTTTTTTTCGCAATAGGGTTCTGAGGCTCGAAATCTCAAATGAAGCAAAAATATTATATAATAGTTGTATAAACGTATGTAAGTGTAAAACGCATCCTAAAGTAGATTTCATATGATTTCTTCAAGAAAGAAGGAATACATGTATACATGCTTACATACTGCAGGCATACTAATGACTTAATTACTACCCGGAGGAATGAACATCTTTATAACAGTTTCTGTTTGTGGTAAAGCATAGAAATACGTTGCATGTGGAGTACTTCACTATTGTTTTGTTTTATCACAATTAGCTTTTCGACGTCTATGTTGCATTTTTTCTATTTCAGGCAAATGTGCAGCTTCATGTAATCTGTGAATCTTTGACGGTATTGGTACAGAAGGGGGTCTTCCACGTTTGCGTCCAATATTTGGGCTAT
Organism: Xylota sylvarum; assembly: GCA_905220385.1. Classification (NCBI taxonomy): domain Eukaryota; kingdom Metazoa; phylum Arthropoda; class Insecta; order Diptera; family Syrphidae; genus Xylota; species Xylota sylvarum. The sequence goes on along the minus strand of LR999958.1, from coordinate 60,200,040 downwards.
TGCCCTTGATTTCTGTAGCCACATGCTGTTGTTTGGAAAAAGTATCTTCAGTAAGCGACTTGGACAAATCCATCTTAAAATATCTCTTTTCAAGGGCATTTCCTTTTTCATTTCATTATTTCTAAATTGAATCCAAGTATTAGTATAAAACGAACATTCCATTTCTTTGTTTTTGCTCTTGTAGGACAAACAGACGACATCCTATCAGCCAAATAAATGCCTCCCACATTTTGATTGTACATTTTTATCCTCTCAGGTCTTATTACTTCGACATACTGTTTATGTTTTTTACACCAACGAGTACTTTGATTAGTAGTAGCGGATACATGGACAGTGGATAACATTTTTTTTTTTTTTGGTTGCGCCTGGAGGTGAGGAATCTTCAAAAGATACCAATGGTCCGTACCATTGGTGATGCCCGATTCATATAGCTGACCTGTCAATGTCATTAGTGTCAGTCAGTATATGCCTACGGGCTAAACCTCACTCCTCAGAGATGCACTATGAGCCGCGCGTGCTCATAGTAGTACAGCTTCAATCCTCTCATTTCTTCATTGTTTGATGACTACGACTAAGTTCCCTTAACAAGTAGTTTACGCTTCTGTAGTGTTAATCTCGTTAGGTAGGTAGCCTTCCAGCGAAGGCACCTACTAATACCGTCATTAAATGTGGTTTTTCCTTACGGCGCTAAATCGAATGGTCTTGTTCTTTGTAGTCGGCGCTGGATGTTTGTCACGTCCATAGTACGGATTATTTCATTATTGCAATGAGCATAAAGACGAGTACGAAGTTTGCGAGCAAAGTTCATTACTTCGTCATTCACAGTAGCAATTCCTAGATCTCGGTGAATATCACTACTCTTTATATACCATGGAGCATTCACGATTGCTCGTAGGGCTTTGTTTTGGAATGTTTGCAATATAGCCATATTGCTTGGTTTCGTACAACCCCAAAGTTGTATTCCATATGTCCAAGACGGTTTTAGCACTTGCTTATACAGAAGCAGTTTGTTATATACGCTTAGCTTCGAGTATCTTCCGAGTAGCCAATGCATTTCTCTTAGTCTGATTTCTAGCTCGTCGCGCTTTTTTTTAACATGTGACTTCCACTTAAGTTTTGCGTCTAGGGTCATTCCTAGATATTTTGCCTCATTTGCGTATGGTATTTGTACCGAGTTAATGGAAATAGGTAAGTGGTTTACCTTTTTGTACGTAAAATTGACATGCGTTGACTTGGTCTCGTTAAGGACGATTCGCCAGGTCTTTGTCCATTCGCATACTTTGTTTAGAGTCCGTTGTAGTTTACCCGTTGATGCTTCGACTGACTCGTCCGTTGCTAGGATAGCCGTATCATCTGCGAACGTTGCTACGACGGTCCCTTCATCTTTTGGCATATCTCTTGTGTAGAGCAGGAACAGCATTGGACCGAGTACGCTTCCTTGCGGAACGCCGGCATGGATTTCCCTGAATTGTGAGTATTAGGTCCCGTGTCTAACACGAAAGAGCCTGTTTTCAAGGTAAGATACCAGTATTCTACACAATTTTTTCGGTAGAATTAGCGTTAGCTTATACCTTAGACCTTCGTGCCATACCTTATCGAAGGCTTGCGATACGTCGAGGAAAGCGCTAGAACATATCTTTTTCGCTTCTAGAGCTTCTTCAATTTCATTCGTTATACGATACACCTGATCGATTGTGGAATGTTTGACCCGAAAGCCGAACTGATGATCCGGGATCAAGTGTTTTTCTTCAATTACTGGTTGTAATCGTTTAATCAAAAGTTTCTCGAAGACCTTAGATGTTATCGGCAGAAGTGAAATGGGTCTATATGATTTCTTATCGTTTGCACATTTCCCCGGTTTCTGAACCACAATGACTTCGGCGACTTTCCATTGCCTTGGAACATATAAAAGTCTCAAAGAAGCGTTTATAATGTAGAGCAGCTTAACTAACGCCTTTGTTGGTAGCTCCTTCAAAATTTCGCCAGTGATTAAATCATATCCTGGAGCCTTGTTATTTTTCAACCTTCCTATTGTCATTCGAAGTTCGGACAAGGATACGGTTTTTACTTTAAAGTTGTCGGGTGCCGTGTTAACATTCGGGTCTTCGATCAATGGTTTTCAGCAGTCAAGCCCTCGAGGTAAGTAGAAGTCTCGCGATTTCTTAAATCATGCAGCACATTTTTCAATTTGTTGCAAAGATAGTTCAGATAAGTTTTATCTGGGGGCGCACGGGATTGTTGCCATCTCTTGCGCGCTCTCCTCTTTTGAGGAGTATGAGGTCTTCAATTTCGGGTTGGAATTTAACTTTATTGTTCCGTGTTACTGTCTTCCGGAAAGGAGTGTTTTTCCACGCTGCACTCTGAATGGCTTCCACAAGTTTGTCAATTTCGTCTTCTATTTCGATCGGTGTCTTTAGCGGCACATTTAAAGCAACATTTTCCGTGCAGTCTTTTCTGAAGGCGTCCCAGTTAGTTTTGTTACTAGTTAACCTGGGCGATCCTTCTTTCGTATCTAGATTTCCACCTATTTTTAAAGTGACTGCTGAGTGATCTGAGCATAGATCATAGCATTCTTCGACTTCCGTCAGATCTTTAGCTAGCCCTTTTGCGATAAAGAAGTCGACGAGGTCAGGGATTTTATTTTTGTCAGTTGGCCAATACGTTGGCTTTCCCGTCGAAAAAAATTTCACACCACGCTTCATGCTGACTTTGTACAATAGCCTGCCTTTCGTTGAATTACATCTTGAACCCCAGAAGGTGTGTTTCGCGTTAAAGTCACCACCGATGATAAAATTAGGCCCGAGTGATTCAAAGAGGCGAACGAGGTCGTCGTCTACTAGCCTATATCCCGGAGGAAAGTAACTAGATCCAATGTGGTAGTCTAAGTGGTTTATTTTTACGGAGACTGAACTTATTTGCATAGAGTCGAGTTCTATTTTCATGTCTTCGGAGTGCTTGATGCAGTCTTTGATGTAAAGAGAAGATCCGCCTCTCGCATTTTCCGAAGGATGATGTGCGTGATAATCACTGTATCCTTTTATTTTGGGTCCAGGTCCCTTTTTTAGGTGGGTTTCTGATATCAGGCATATATCAATACTGTTTTTCCGTAGAAATACTTCTAGTTCGTCGATTTTTTTCAGAAGGCCGTTTGCGTTCCATTTTAGTATCTTGAGCAACTGTTTCATATTCATGTTTTGTCGTTTGTCTTGCGAGGTTTGGTCTCGATCTTGCTCAATTTGTCAAATATGACTTGATTAATCTTGGTTTTCTCCTCAAGTTTTTTCCAATATCACGGATAATAGTTGACATACCGGATCTATTGTGATTAGTAGTAGCGGATACATGGACAGTGGATAACATTAAAACTGATTTATTGTCAAGTCATTTAGTCACTGCCATAGTATTGTCTTCACTTACCAGTACATCAAAGCTTCCTCTTCCTTTAGCCTTAAATGAATGGTCACTCGGTAATTTTTCTCATAGATCACGAGACAATCTATTCTTCATCAATGTACCAGCACAGCTGAATCCTCTATTCAGTAGTTCTTTGCCAATTTTATTGTGGAAAAATATCTATCAAATAATAGCCAGAGACAAGCGTTTTAGTCAGTTTAAGTACGGCACTTTCTACCACTCCAAATCGAGAATAAGCCTGGTTTGTTTTGTTTGGTTTTGAAGAGTTCATGTTGGTCCCACGAGTAAGCCGGTTAGAAGTGGTTCATTCCCAGCATAGCCGGTTTTACTACGATTAGGCACTATTCCCTGGTATATGTATGAGGATGTCACATACCACTTCATCTGGATTGACTAAAATAAAGCCTTAACGCCCACAGGATTGGATTTATTTGCTTAATTTCACACGGTATGATCCGGATAACGGAAAACGGTATGACCATTCTATCGATTGAGATCTTGTGATTCCTTACTTGCTTGTGACATCCACGCCAAATAGCATCAGCAATAGGGCGTATACTTTCCACAATTTGTTCTTTTCACTTTGTTGGATAGTTGCACCGTTGTCATAAACAATCTTTATGGAAATTCGTAAGTTAAAAAACCTGTCACGACTCATTGCATCTGCAATCATCGGAATCCGAAATTCGTACACCCAGAACATACGTATAAATGGGTAATTGATACAGGACATCAACATTGTGATCCCAAAAAATATTTTCCATTCGTCTTGTGATAAAATGATGCTTCAAATCAACCAGTCCTTTCTACTGCTGTTTGGTTACTTTTTTCAGCAATTAAACAATAAATTTGGTCGTCTATATACTGCTCGAAGTAATCGAGGATGGTACCGAGTTCTGTTGATGCAGGAAAATATGACAATTCCTGTAGGTGAGGCTCTTAGACAGAAAAATATTTTTGTGACCATTTCCGATAGTCTGTATACGCTGAAATACTTGCGTGGGGTGAGCAATTAAAATTCACATTCAAAGACTTCAAAAAGGAATACAATAAAAAATTTTAAATTAGAAATAATCCAAGTAAAAGATGCAAAGTATTATTATACAGTATTATTACAATAATAAGCATTAACATGTACAGCAAAAACAAAACAAAAAACAAATGACGTAGCGCAACAAAACTTCAATTTCATTGATATTAAATTCAAAAGGCCAAGATTTTACACTTTTTAAAAACGCAAATGAGGTTCGAATAATTCGTATATCTTCAAAGAGCCTATAAAACAATTTGCAAGATACGATGGTGTACGAATTGCTAAAATGTGTAGTCCGAAAAGCAGGTACGACAACAACAGAGCGACAACTACTTCTTAAGTTATATGCGTTGTAGATAGAACTTTGCAAATATCCACCACGCATGAAAAATATCTTAAGAACCTTGTAGTAAAATAAGTGACGAACTGGGAAAATTTTCGTTAGGCGAAATAGCTCCATAGTGTGAGCTAAACGGGCAGAATTACAAATTTTTCTTAAGGCGCATTTTTGCAGTACAACCAGTTGTAATTTATTTAAATAAGCACCTCCCCAACAACAAATTCCATATTCTAATTTTGAATGAAATATTCCATAATAAATTGTTTTTAGAATATTGTTAGAACAAAATTTTCTAAGGCAGTAAAAGCGGCGGATTGAAGATACTGCTAGATACTGCTTTAAGATGGTAAGGTGCTCTGCCCAGCTTAGATGTTGATGCTGATGCTGTTCAAAAATGGAGTTGACATAAATTAAGAACAGAATTCGTCCAAGGACTGACCCTTGAGGTACACCGAGATTTATAACTTTAGGGTCGCTTAAAACATGGTTTATTTTCACTTTTGGGGTTCTATTTTTTAAATAAGACTCAAACCAATTCACAATCCAACCAATCAAAATCAAAAGCTTTCGTTATGTCAACGAAAAGTCCTGCACGACTTTTTTTGTTATCTAAACCTTTTTGTATAATAGTACAGAAATCTAGAAGAGCATCTTCGGTAGAAAAATTAGCCCTAAATCCAAACTGCAATAGATTAAAAAAAACTTATTTTCTTCAAGTAATGTAATATTCTACTTTTAATAACTTTTTCAAAAATTTTTGAAATAGATGACAATAATGAAATTGAACGGTAATTATATTTCTTTTTTAAATAGAGGTATAACATTTGCGCATTTTAGTTCTTCAGAGAAAATTCCTAGAACTACGCTCAAATTGAAAATATGTGCTAAAATATCGACAATGTTATGTATGTATATGCGATATTTTTTAAAATAATATTCGAAATACCAACATCTCCACAAGAATGTGAGTTCTTCAAGGATCGTATTTCTTTCAAAAGCTCAACCCCAGAGATAGGCTCGAAATAGAAGCTATTTCTACTAAAAGTGATATTTGAAAGTCCGTAGTTAGTACCGCAGTTGCAGGGCAAAGATACTTCAGATGGGAAAGAATTTCGACCAACCGTAACAAAATAATTATTAAACACATTTGCTGCCTCGCCAGGGTCGGTGATATCTCCATTATCACCATGTAAAGAGATAGATTTAGATTGATCTCTTACTTTTCTATTTGTCATGGAGTTTAAAATTTTCCACTGTTCCTTCAAATTCCTTTGTGAACTTCTTAGCTTGTTCTCATAGTAAGAATTGCGACTTAATCGAACTTTTTTTTTAACATGCTGGCAAATTCTTTTAAAGCGGTTTCTTAAGTTGGCATTGTGCGAATGTTTTCACAACTTCTTACATAATTCTTGTTTTAATCTGATATTTTTAAGTAAAGAGTGACTTATCCAGGGTTTTAACCTTATTTCAGAGCTTTTTATAAAAACAAAATAGAAGGAGTTGCTAATAAAATTTTTGAAACTATTTAAGAATAAGTCGTATGCCTTCGAAGGATTTTCTTCACCATAGACCTCTTCCCAATCAGCATAAAGCAAATCATTGTTTAATTTATTGAAATCAATTTTAGCTATTCTACTTTCTAGAAGGTTTCTATCTTAAATGCTAAATCTTTCTAGCATAAAGCAAATCATTGTTTAATTTATTGAAATCGATTTTAGCTATTCTACTTTCTAGAAGGTTTCTATCTTGCTATTTACTTTTTAAACTACTTATCACAAAGCCGGTCATACAATGATCAGTAATTTGGAGACCAAAGACAATACCAGCAAAAATGTGAGATATTTTTAAAAAAAACGGCCAAATACGTGGTCCAGACAGGTTTCCGCCATTGGTATTGTAGGCTCGTTAACGAAAGATGCTAACCCATGTTCTGACAGAAGAATATTTTAGGAATCTACAACAGAATTAGTTTCTAGCAGTTCTATATTAAAATCACCCAAGAGAATAAGGTTTTTTACGAGCAAATTTCTTAGATAGTTTGAAAACTCATTTAAAAACATTTGAATTGACTGAGAGTGAAGTCTATAGACACAGACGAAATCGAATATTTCATTACATAAACTGCATGAGATTTTTATAATATCCGCACAAGATTCACACACCGTTCAACCTGACATTCATACATATCTCGCACAAAAACTCCCACTCCACCTGCACAATACGAATCATTTGGATTGGCATAGAAATTATAGTTCAGGAGTTTATAATCTTCAATTTCGCAAGAGAAAATCCAAATCTCAGATACAAAAATCATATCAGGTAGATGTTCAAAACCATCGAAATTTGAAATCAATAAATTGAAATTCCGTCGCAGACTACGAATGTTTTGATGCACAACATAAACAGATTTGAGACCATTTAAAGATTTAAAAATAATATCACAATTAGTTTTTATGGTTTGAGAAGTGAGATCGTTGCTTATATGATCAGGATTATTGAATTGATCATCGATAATGCTGTCCGTTCAACAGTTGGCTTCGAACTGAACTTTATTTTTGGTTGACACGTTTATATTTTAAGCATGAACAGTTGCATCATACGATACTAAAAACATTTAAAACAGGCTTATACAATGAATATAATGTGAATACATAAGGGAATACATAAGGAAATGAATACAATGATAATTGAGTGGAATTTTCGACTACAATTCGGCCATTCCTGATTTTAAATCGCCTCGATTTACACAAATATCGATTATTTGATATTTTCAACACAAAAACATACAGAAAAGCTACAATCCGTCTGGAACGAATCGTATGATACCCTATCCTCCTCTCTATAAAGTAGGCGTGGCCAAATTGCATTTTGTACTCAAATATAGCTATAATGTCGAACGTTTGAGGATGTTACATGAAAAATTTTATCAAAATAGGTTTTTTGATGATAACGCCCCCAATAAGTGGGCGTGGCCAAAACTCTTCTATGGGTGAATTGTAGGGAATCTAAATACCCAAATATTTGGTCTTAACAAAATTTTTCGGTTTCATATAATTTAGTGAAGTTATGAAAAAGTGGGCGTGGCAGTGGGCGGATTTCAAAAATTTTTACACTTGTACTGTATCTTTTTCTCAGAAGCCCCGATATGAAATTTAAGCGTCCTAGTTAAAAATGTAAGGCCCAAAAATCGGTTTTGTGTTGAAAACGCCCCCAAAAAGTGGGCGTGGCCAAAACTTTTGTATGGGTGGATTGTAGGGAATCCGAGTGCCTAAATATTTGGTCTTAACAAAATTTTTCGGTTTCATATAATTTAGTGAAGTTATGAAAAAGTGGGCGTGGCAGTGGGCAGATTTCAAAAAATTTTACACTTGTACTGTATCTTTTCCTCAGAAGCCCAGATATGAAATTTCAGAGTCCTAGCTCAAAATTTAAGGCCGAAAAAGCGGTGACATACGGACGGACGGACGGTCATCGCTCAATCGATTTCGCTATTGATGCTGATCACGAATATATACACTTAGTGACAAAAGTCTACGTACACTGTAAGCTTCACAAATATATCTAGTATTACGTTAACGAAAAGCATTAAAATCAAACAATTTCACTTCAATCTTTTTCCTTCCCTACATGGCTATATAGTGCGCAATATTTCCTTTTAAATTTCTTTAAGCAAAAGCTTAACCCTTGTTCGTCTTCCCAAGTCCCGAAATAACGGTGTGACAAAAGTTTACGTACACGATCGAAAACTGATCTTCCTTTGCGTCATAATTTTCTGCAACTAATTTTCTTTTGTTCCGACTCTGTTCAGTTGTGCTTTAGGAGTCCTTTAGTGTGGAATTGATTGTGTATACGTAAAATTAAGTGATTTGTACCCAAAATGGTTTCAAAGGGGAAAGAGTTGTCAACTGATCTACGGCAGGTAGTAATAAAGTACAATGCGGAAGGAAAATCGTTGCGTGAAATTGGAAAGCTAATTGGAAGAACACATACCACTGTGCAAGCAGTAATTAAAAATTATAAAATGACCGGATCATTAGAATCTAAACGCCGTTCAGGGCGCCCAAAAATATTTACCGCACGCGAGGAAAGTGTTATTGAACGAAAAGTGAAAAAAAATTCAAGACTGACCGCATCGGAAATAAGGGCAGAGATGGTAGATGAAACTGGTAAGTCCTGTGATGCAAATACCATTCGAAGAGTGCTGAGAAGAAAGGGTTTTCGGAGCAGAATAGCCAGAAAAAAACCGTTCATTAGCGAAATAAACCGAAAAAAAAGGTTGGACTTCGCTAAGGCCCACCAACAACATGGAAATGAGTTCTGGCAAAAAGTGATCTTCAGCGATGAGTGTAAATTTAATATTTACAACAATGACGGCAAAGTTAAAGTATGGCGGAAGCCCAATACCGCATTGAAAACCTCAAACCTTGTTGGTACTGTGAAACATGGAGGTGGTAATGTGCTTGTGTGGGGTTGTATGTCGGAGGCGGGGGTTGGAAACTTAGTTTTCATAGACTCAATAATGGACCGCTTCGTCTATTTAAACATTCTTAAAAATAATCTAAAACAAAGTGCTGTGAAACTAGGATTGGCGGAGTCGTTTGTCTTTCAACAAGACAACGATCCCAAGCACACCTCTCGTCTCGTCCAAGAATGGCTCGTATACCACACAAAACAGTTAAAAACACCACCTCAGTCTCCTGACATGAACCCTATAGAGCACTTATGGGACGAACTAAAGCGACGTCTTAAAAAAAGGCACATCACAAACAGGAAGGCGCTAAAAAAGGCACTTGAAGAAGAATGGGCTAAAATTGAACCTTCGGTTACAAAAAAATTGGTCGAATCTATGCCCAAGAGAATGAGAGCAGTGATAGAATCAAAAGGAAGTCCAACGTCATATTAATAATCTTAAAAATTTTTGATTTCATACCATTATCTCAATGTGTACGTAAACTTTTGTCACATTTATTTTGATGCAATTGAAGTTATTGTTAATTTTTTTTCGTGTTTTTAATTTTTTTATAATCTTTTTTATCTACATGCATAGTTCCTTGTACAATAAAACGTAAAATATGTGTTTTGTTTATTTTGCTTTTTCATTTTGCAGTAAAAAACCGTTTATTAACGAAAGCTCAGAGTGTACGTAGACTTTTGTCACTAAGTGTATACTTTATAGGGTCTATCTCGATTATTTCTCTATGTTACAAACTATGTATCAAACTTAATATACCCTTAGGATAGGGTATAATGACTTTCAAATGAAATTTAATAATTGAATGAGACTTATAAAAGCGATGGCTTTCGAATAACGTAAGTATCTGATCGGGAATGAAACACAACCAATTTCATAATATGATTTTCTAATTTTTATACCCTATCCTAAGGGTATATTAAGTTTGACACATAGTTTGTAACATAGAGAAATAATCGAGATAGACCCTATAAAGTATATATATTCGTGATCAGCATCAATAGCGAAATCGATTGAGCGATGACCGTCCGTCCGTCCGTATGTCACCGCTTTTTCGGCCTTAAATTTTGAGCTAGGACTCTGAAATTTCATATCTGGGCTTCTGAGGAAAAGATACAGTACAAGTGTAAAATTTTTTGAAATCTGCCCACTGCCACGCCCACTTTTTCATAACTTCACTAAATTATATGAAACCGAAAAATTTTGTTAAGACCAAATATTTAGGCACTCGGATTCCCTACAATCCACCCATACAAAAGTTTTGGCGACGCCCACTTTTTGGGGGCGTTTTCAACATAAAACCGATTTTTGAGCGCAAAATGTTTAACTAGGACGCTGAAATTTCATATCTGGGCTTCTGACGAAAAGATACAGTAGAAGTGTACATTTTTTTTAAATCCGCCCACTGCCACGCCTACTTTTTTATAACTTCACTAAATTATATGAAACCGAAAAATTTTGTTAAGTCCAAATATTTAGGTATTCAGATTCCCTACAATTCACCCGTAGAAGAGTTTTGGCCACGCCCACTTTTTGGGGGAGTTTTCATCAAAAAACCGATTTTGATAAAATTTTACATGTAACATCCTCAAACGTTCGAGGTTATAGCCATATTTGAGTAGAAAATGCAATTTGGCCACGCCCACTTTATAGAGAGGAGGATAGGGTATCAGACGATCCGTTCCAGACGGATTGTAGCTTTTCTGTATGTTTTTTTTTGTTTGTGTGACATACATTTTGGTGTTAATTGTTTACCACGTACGGCTTCATATTTTCGGGAGTTGAAATCCCATCGTACCGGTTTCGAGAAACTTGCAAGTTTTCTAAATCTTTTATACGATACCTATCGTTAGGCAATACTTCGTATACTACGTATGGACCCTTGTATTTAGGCAATAGTTTTTTGTTAACATCTGCAGTAGTGACGACATTTTTAACTACCACATAATCACCTACTTTATAGCGATGAGGTTTTTTGTGGTTTTTATCATACTGAATTTTATTTTTTTCTTGATTATGCATGATTCTAAAACTTACCTTTTCCCTTTCCTCAACTATGTCTACTGGATCTTTTTGAATGGTTTCATATTCTAAATACTCGCGGACCGTATCAATACTTTCGCCTCTTTGGAGAACACCGAACAGCAAAACACTTGAACATACACCTGTGCTCCTATTAGTGGTGTTGTTTATGGAGAATTGAATTTTATCTAAATGTTTTGACCACTCACCCGGCTCGGCTTCGGATTCTTTTGACAACATGGCAGTCAAAAGCCTATTTATCCTCTCCACCTGTCTGTGTCACATCAACATCTCTACAAAATGACAGAAATTCATCTGAGGTAAAACACGATCCTATATCCGAAATCAATCGTTTTGGTCGGCTGTAGTTTGAAAAATAATTTTGCAAGCTTTGAATGACTTCTCTCGAACTTGTCGTCTTCACTGAATAAAGCTTGATAAATTTAGTGAACGCATCCACTACTAGGAAAATGTATTTCTTTAGATTTTTCACACCAGCTGGAAGGGGCCCATAATGGTCTACATGAAGTGTATCAAAGGGCTTATTACCCTCACCTTCCTTTTTGCCAGATGGAACCGCGAAGTAAATACATTTTAAACATGACTTGATGTAGTCTTTGATTTTCTGCTTCATCGATGGAAACCAGTAGGTCTTTCTAAGAAATTCAAATACTTTATCCGCACCCACATGACAAAGTCCATCATGGTGAGTTTGGATAATATTTTTTTCCATTTGCTCTGGAACATAAAAAGCAACAGAATCTTTACATTTCCGGTAGATAAGACCATTAACCATTTCGTAGAATGGGTGTTGTTTGTGTTCTAACATGTTAGCAATATTCTGAATGGTTATATCCTGATTTTGGACAGAAGCCAGTGCATATTCGAATGAATCAGGTTGTACCAAAAGGATGTTATGACACCTACTAAGGGCGTCGACGTGGTTCATTCTGACTGAATCTCTATGCTCTACTGAATAATTATATTCCTGGAGCTCTAAAGCCCACCTTGAAATTCGAGGGTTGATAATCTTTTAAAGCATTAAAGACTTACAATCAGTAATAATTTTAAAGTTAATACCCATTAAGTAGGTTCGAAATCTTCTTAACGCATATATGATCGCAAGGGTTTCGAGTTCAAAGGAGTGGTATCTTGACTCTGTCGGTGTTGATCTCTTGGAAAAAAAGAAGATAGGATGGAACTTCTTATCTGACTGCTTTTGCATTAAAACTCCACCAAAACCCAAGGAGCTGGCATCGCAGTGCAGTTCGGTTTCTGCCTGTGGAGAATAAATGCTCAACACTGGCGCTTGAAGTAATTTTTGCTTTAATAACTGGAAAACACTTATCTCTTTTTCTCCAAATTGGAATTTGACATTTTGTTTTAATAGATCATATAGTGGTTTTGATAATACTGAGAAATTTTGAATGAATTTTCTAAAATACGAACATAATCCAAGAAATGAGTGAAGCTCCTTGATGTTTTTTGGAGTAGGAAAATTTTGCACAGCAGCTAAACCATCAGAGTTAGGTTTTATACCGTTTGCACTGACTTCATAACCAAGATACGTAACTTGTTCTTCCATAAAACGACATTTATCATACCTAAGTTCTAAATTGAAATCCGATACTATCTTGGCAACTTTCTGTAGAACAGCAAAATGCTTTTCTTTGGATTCAGTGGCTATGAGTAAATCATCAATGTATACGAGTAATTTACCCTCAGCTATTAAATCTTTGAATCTTGTATTAATATAACGCTGGAAAGTTGCCGGGGCGTTTTTAAGGCCAAATGCCATATAAAGGAATTCGAATTGGCCTATAGGCGTAACAAACGATGTTAACTTTACGGATTCTTCAGACATCTTGACGTGGTGAAACCCGTTTTTGAGGTCTAATAATGAAAAGTATTTTTTATTCCTTAGCCGGTCCAAATGATCCTCGATTAGGGGAAGCGGATAATTGTCTTTTTGTGTGACACTATTTAGTTGCCTGTAGTCTACGCATAATCTGAACGTTCCATTTTTCTTTTTGGTCAAAACGATCGGAGAGGCAAAGGGTGAATTACTTTCGCGTATTATTTCTCGGTTCAATAAATCATTTAAAATTTTTCTTAATTCAAGAGTATGTACGTATGGTAGCCGCCGCGGTGTGCAATTAAAACTCACATTTGAATTACAAAGACTAATTTTCATTTCATGTCCCTATGAATTAGAAATACTTGTTTGGATTAGAAATACTTTTATCAGAATTGGTTTGTTTCATAATACAATAAAGGCGTTGTCTATCTTCGTATGTAAGATTATTGTTAATCCTCAAATTAAAATCATTTTTATCATAACTAGTATCTATATTTAACATATCTTTCGCGAAACTATCGTCATGCAAATCCGTAAAATTGTTGTCATATTTGTCGTTATCTAAGTTGTTTAAATTTTCATAATTTTTATCATAATTTATTAATTTAGTTTTAGAATTTTCAATATTTAATTTAATATTACTGGCTTGTAAAAAATCTCTGCCAAGAACAACAGAGTTGGTCATTGTTTTATTTTTAACTACATGCAACATGCAATTTATCGGTCTATCACTTACATAAATAACACATTCAGCTTTTCCCAATATACCCAATTTTGTTCCATTTATTCCAAAATACTGGTTGCAGTCATGTTCTAATGGCAGGATCAAAAAAGATGGTATGAATTGTTCCTGTATAAAACTTATCGGACTGCTTGTGTCTACCATTGTATTTGCTTGAAATTCGAAAACATCATTAGTAAAACTATTAGAAAATTTGTACTTAACAGCAACAGTGAAGTCGTCGTTAAATGTGTTAGCCATTACATTGTCTTCTTCTGGTTGAGTTTCAGGCTGCTGGAGCAAAAGCACTGCTGGTGGATCTGCAGGTGGCTTGATGCTTCGACAGGTGGATGCTAAGTGTCCGTGCTTACCACACTTGTAGCAACTTCCTCGCTCTCACCGTGGCTTCTGGCAGCTGCTAGCAATATGTCCAGGCTCGTTGCAATTGAAGCACCTGTCCTTATGTAATCGCTGGAATTGGTTAGCAGACGAGGTTGTTATCGCTGTTGAAGAAGAAGGTATATTTTCTGCGGCGTAATATTTCATCTTCTGGTATTTCTTCAGCATTTCTTGCTGTAAGAAGAAGTTGTTTGTTACATGAAGTATCAGGAATTCCTTTAATGATGTAATGTATAAGATCCTCGTCGTCGATTTCTGCATTGAATGCGATCTCCTGCATAGCCAGTGTATATTGATGAATACTCTCGTCTCTTCTCTTCCTCTGGTTCCGTAGAATATCGTGAACATCAGCTGACGTGACCACTCGGTGAAACTCCTGTAGAAGTTTTGATTTCAACTCAACTCCGACCATGTGGAGCAACGGGATGAACGGAGAAATAATTTGGCGGTTCCTTTCAGACTTCTTGCAAAGATAAACGATTGTTGCTCTTCCCACTTGTACAAAGACCTTGCCTCCTCAAAACTCCGCACCCATTGTTTAATGGAGAAATTATCGTCACCAGAGAAGTGAGGCACAATGTCTTCGATGTCTTTGTATGAGATTGAACACGTGGAGCTTTCGGTTGGTCGACATAAAGCTGCGAGTTTTTCTTTGAGAACTAAAATTTCCTCTTGTTTTTTTATTCTGTCGGCAAGCCTATCTCCTATTCCTGGAGATCATCATCATCTTGGTTGTTGGGGAAATGTGCGCTGATTTCAGATTCGTCCAACTCAGCAACATGTTCTTGTAGCCTTAGCTTCAACTCTGCCTTGTTACCATTACTTTGAAGACCAAAACTGGTTAATTTTTCCTTTAATTGAGCAACCGTAGCCTCCTGAATAAATTGTTCGACCCGTGCTGTTGCCATAATATGTTGTTTTTTATTCACACGCGACAGATTATAAAGTTATTGCTAAACATGTAATTATTACTATGCGGACTGCACAAAACCTTTCTTTTTTTTTTACACGTGTTTAACAGATCCCACTTCTGATATGTAGGAATCAAGGAATAGCGAGTAGAATAAAAGATAATGCAGTTGGCTTCGAACTGAACTTTATTTTTGGTTGACACGTTTATATTTTAAGCTTTACGATACTAAATACATTTAAAACAGGCTTATACAATGAATATAATGTGAATACATAAGGGAATACATAAGGAAATGAATACAATGATAATTGAGTGGAATTTTCGACTACACACATGAGGCCTAATAAAGTGGCCGTGGCATTCTGCATTTTTGACGGAATTGATGACATTGAACTAATGCAGAAATTTTCAGAAATTTTGTGAAAAAAACGACTTCAAAAAGTGGGAGTAGCCATATATGATGTTCAGGTGAATTATAGACCACTTCAAGAACTATTAACTTTGTTTTAACAATTTTTTTCGATTTCTTGTAAAAAGTTAGATTTTTGAAAAGTGGGAGTAGTGGCAGTTCTTAAACTTGGTACGTCATATCTTTGCATTTGTCATACCCACTTCAGCTATTAATTTCAAGTCCAATCACTGATGAAATTGCCGAGAAATAGTCAATTTGTAAAATTACCGTTACACGTATTTTTTTGCGCAAAACGTGCTACGCCATCTAATAGCACATGCCCAAACTAACTCAGAAATGAAATTTTGTCAAAATCGCAACAAAGCCCCGCCATCAGCCACAGATCCTTCAAGCACGACTAGCATTGAGAATGCAGTAGACAATTTGTTACATACTCTGAAAGAATCGTTTAAGAGTTCGTGTCCTATGAGGCGACCCAGAAGGAAAACCAACGCGGTTTGGTATAGGATACTAAAGGAAAACGGCTTCAGCGTGACGGCCTATGCCGACGACGTGGTTATCCTGGTCTCGGGGAAATTCCCTTCAGGAAAGACTCAATCTCGCACTACAACTAGTGGAGAATTGGGTTAGTAGCAAAGGGCTAGGAGTGAACCCTTCAAAGACGGAGGTAGTTCTCTTCACTAGGAAGAGATCAATTCCTGCCTTCAGACCCCCAAGAATCAGTGGTACTGAACTAAATATATCAGGTTCAGCTCGATACCTGGGTGTAATTCTAGATTTCAAACTAAATTGGAAGGATAACACTGCTGAACGCGTCAGGAAAGCAAGCGTAGGTTTCTACTCTTGCAAAAAGGCATTCAGTAACACGTGGGGTTTTAGACCAGCTGTGGTGTACTGGATATACACGGCGGTCGTAAGACCCATTCTTACATATGGTTCACTGGTATGGTGGACGGTACTGGAGAAGCAATACCAGCTTTCTAACCTCACCAAAATCCAGAGAGCAGCGTGCATTGGAGTCATGGGATCAATGAAGACAACACCAACAACGGCAATGGAAACGATGCTTAGTTTCATTTCGCTTGATATATAATGTGACAGTCTGGCGGCTAAAACTGCTGTAAGACTGAGAGAAGGCCGAATGTGGTCATCGAGCCTGTATGGCCATGCCTCAATTTTGTCCCGATGGGGATCCACCAATTGTTTGTCAGAAACTGATCACATGACCCCCACGCTAGTTTTTGAAAGGAGATTCGCTATAAGAATTCCTGACAGAAAGTACTGGAAGCGCCGAAGAACCATGAAGAAGAAGGAGTTGGCGTTCTATACCGACGGTTCTAAGATGGACGTTGGCACGGGAGCCGGAGTTTATTGCGAGGCACTAGGAATAAACAACTCCTTTAGAATAAATGATGATTGCAGCGTCTTTCAGGCAGAAGTCACAGCCATTATACATGCTAAGATTATAAGCGAGAGCAATATCGTTGGCAGAACGATTACTGTGTATGTAATGGCCAGGCAGCCGTTAAGGCTCTGGACTCCGCCATAATCAGATCAAGGCTTGTGAAGATTTGCAAATCAGTCTTGAATGAGATATCTAGAGCTAATGCGGTGACCATCTGCTGGGTGTCAGGGCATACGGATGTCGTAGGAAACGAAAGGGCTGATGAACTTGCTAGGAAAGGGTCGGCGCTGCACCTATCGCGGGCTCTACCTTTTGTAGTAACCCCAATCAGTTCCTTACAGAAGAAAATAAAGGATGAAGCCATCGGTCGAGCAAATAGTCGCTGGGTTCATCTGGAAAGATGCGCAACAGCCAGGGCCCTATGGCCGGGTATCAGCAAGAAGAGATCAACTTCACTGGTGAAACTGAGTCGTTATAAAACACGGGTCGTTTCAGGGATAATTACTGGTCATTGTGCCATTGGTGTCCACGCGGAGCGACTCGGTGTACTACATAATGACTTCTGTAGAAACTGCAGGGACGAAGCAGAAATTGAGTCAGTTCGTCACCTGCTGTGCGACTGTCCTGCCCTATCCGTCAGAAGAATGAGGACTCTTGGTAGTTACTTCTTCTCGGATTTGGAGGACTTGGGTAACGTAGAGCTGACGGACCTCCTGAGATTCATATCATTATCTGGGTGGTTCCAAAGCGGACTTTATAGGTTTGCAGGGTTAAATGATTGGGCACAATGGACCCGAACTCTGGTCTAAGTGAGCAGTGGCACTGTCACAAGGCACCCATCTACCTAACCTAACCTAACCTAACGCGGTTTGGTAGACCACAGAGCTTTGACAACTTAGAATAAAAAGTTTTTCAATAGGGCCAAAACGAGTAAGAATATTGAAGACTGGAACTTATACAAAGGATTAGCAACATATGGGCAGAATCCAGCTAGAAATCTCTGGAACTGCTAATGGATACCCACTTCCCCGGCTGTATAGAAATTGAAACTACCACCCCTTGCAGGACTGCAGTTCCTCTAGAACATTCTGAAGAGGAAGTGATATCCAACATTATAAATGGAGATGAAGTGGCATGGGCTATAAATTCGTTCAAACCATTCAAATCTGCAGGACATAACGAAATTATACCAGCAATGTTGCAACAGTCTCTGAACAAGGTGATACCCCACCTCGGTTACATCTTTTCAGGCTGTATGCGCACGGAATACATACTTAGTAAATGGAGAGAGCTAAGGGTGGTTTTCATTCCTGAAGCAGGAAAATCTAACCACTCTAGCGCTAAGGACTATAGGCCAATTAGTCTCTCATCGTTTTTGCAAAAAACCCTAGAGCGACTGTGGATAGCGCTCTCCATAGCGTGGTCAGGGAAATTGAGCATTCTCTAGATGCGAAAGAATACACTATGGCAGGGTTCCTTGACAATAATGTGGCGCTTTCAATAATGTAAAAATGAACTCAATAGTGAAAGCCTTGAAAGATTTGACAGTAAACAGGCTCGTCGTAAACTAGGTTGAAAACGTGTTTAACTGCAGGATCATCAACTCAGCCATCGGGCCTAGTTCTGTAAGGAAAATGACAAGAAGACCTGACTAAATTATACCAGCAATGCTGTAACAGTTTTTAAACAAGGTGGTACCCCACAACAAAGGGCACGCCTCAAGGAGGAGTCCTTTCTCCACTGCTTTGGCTCCTTACCGTCAACAAAATCCTAAGAATCTTCACAGAGAAGAGAATCAAAGTCGTAGCATATGCGGATGACTTAGTAATACTGATTAAAGGCAAATTCTTGCCAACAATCAGTGAACTAATGGAATCTGATCTCAAAGAGCTCTCCACGTGGGCAAAACAGAACGGTTTGAAGGTCAATCCTCAGAAAACTCAACTTCTTCTGTTCACCAAGCTACCCGACTTCGCATTACAAAAGCTAGATGGTACCACTATAATTCTCTCATCTGAGGCGAAATATCACGGCATTATCCTAGATTCCAAGTTATCCTGGAAATAAAATGTTGAAGAAAGGACAAAGAAAGGAATGAATTTACTGGATGTACAAAGCAATTATCAGGCCCATCATCTCCTATGGGTCTGGTGGACAACAACGGGTATAAAGAGCTATATCAAAGAACTCTACAAGGTGCAAAGGCTCGCAACACTCTGCATCACTGGATTTGTTAGAAGAGCTCTACAAGCAGGTTTGGATATGATTCTTCATATTCTTCTTCTGCACTTGTTCATCAAAGGCTCTGCCACGAAAGGACCTCCCAGATTGAGAGAGTCCAACCAGTGGAAAGAGCCCACCTATGGACATACGGTTATATTAAAGGCAGCAAAGATAATGGACAGGAAATATAACTCCAAATGCTTCACAGTCTCCTACATTATATGGATTATATAGTCTCCTACAACGACTTTAATTTTGATATCCCAATCCTGCTAGATGCATAGAAGACAGTCACCTTCCCCCGTCCGATATAACCATCTTAAGCAGCTCTAAAATCGATTAAATCTTGTTAAGAAAAGTACACTCGCGTAGGATCGGAAATGAACATCAGTGACGCGTACACATCCATATTGCCACCGATTGGAAAATTGTATAGTATAATTGACGGTATAATAGAGAAAGAGGCCAACTCGTCCTAGTTATGTTGAACCAGCAAAAGGGGGAAAGAACAGCATAAATTACTAACCAGCCCCGCGAAGTAATACCTAGCAATTGTTCCGAGGTCACCTTCAGTGTAGCGTTTCCTATTCCAAGAAGAAACAAAAACTGGTAAAACAAATTCGTCCTTAAAGGAAATGTCAACGTTTTCGGAGTTTTCTGTTTCAAAATTTGAATAGCAAGCTTCCTGGATTTTCCGCAAATGGATTAGATTGTCTCTATCACAGAGAGACCTGTTGCTTCCCCTCTTCAAGCATAAACAACGTTCTGCTCTCACTTAGTTTACCCCCTATCCAACGGAGAAGAACTGTTGCAGCATTCCACAAGGCCACCAATGTCATTCTCTTAAAACAACTCCAAATAGAATCCACTTTCCCCAAACGCATGCGCCCGACATCCGTACACCTCTCCTAATCTGCTCACGAAACGCCTTCGTTGAGTTCTCCCAAAGAGAATCCTGTATAATTTTTATTTCCCACAAAAGCCGAGGATGAGTTATACCACTGCAGTCAGTGTAGCAGTAGGGCATTAACATTCTACAGGTTGTGCAGGAACTATACCATCACAGTAAAAGGAGGGGTGGTTCTCAAACCCAATCGATTCCAGGGAAACCTCAACGCAGGAGTAAGGTCATGAGCTCTTTAATGCACTCTCATACAAGTACTTCTGGTCCTGCTTCTGCTCCTGGTCCTGTATAAATTTTGTATGATTTTGTTGCATCCTCAAAGCGACCACGTCAACAATTGAACAAAAGGATGCCTTCAAGGGGATTATTTCGACAACCACACAAGAGCACAGTCATATACTTACATGTGTACACACATATGTGCCTTATATGAGATGTCCTTTGCATTGTGCATGTGTAGATACAGCTGGGTCAAATCAAAGGCGGATTATAACATCTAATCAACTTTGATGGAAGTTAATTAGATTTTAAGAATACGGGTTTCCTGGTGAGAAGGTCGGCAAAATCTTCTCGGCCATATGTACATACATACTCGTACGTATGAATGGGAAGAATTGTGTTCTTAAGGAGATTGAAAACTTGTATGTGACGTTTGGTTAGAAGGCGATCTCTTGGCAAATTATAAGTGGAAGAGCGTATACATATTCATGTGAACGAGACATGGATTGGGATAGAGAGTGGGCTTAAAGTTTTAGTTGAATGTAAATTGAACTTGTCTGAAATTCCCAATTGCGCACAACTACTGTCAGTAAAACTAGTGAATGACGTTCGAAATTAAGCCCTCAGGTAAGGTGAACCATTCAGCCTGCAGGACACATGAAATGAAATGCATTAATATCAAATTTCAGGAAAAGAAAACCGCTGAACTTAATAAATGATTGTTTGACGGATACACACGACTTACCATCCGTTTGTTAATCATATGTCGTTCGTTGGGCAAAAGGAAGTTCCAGTACCTGCAAGCTGTCCTATTTCGAATTCTAGTGGAAATTCAAACTTGTAATGTTTTCCTTTTGGTTTTGATTCCCCACCAACCGTAAGCTAACAGGCTTAGAATAGATGTCTGTACATGGGGTCAGATGTACCTAAGTCAAATGAAGACTACTACCTTATGCGACTATAAACGTCCTAATTTTGGCAATATTTCCGATGTTGTCGAAAAAGTGAGGATATGGGCAACTCTATCTGAAATTATGTTCATCACCCTGAGGCACCCTCTCTGGCACCCGGATTTATTGCAGAATCTGCAATCCCTGCTACAGTGGTCGTTCAAAGAGTCCTGCTGTGCATTAGTTTCTACAGTAAGTCACTCATCCCAGAGGCTATCAGGAAGTTCATTAACTTCTCAGGTTATATTGGGACAATAGAAGTCGGTAATCAAATTCATAGCTGTAACAGAGCAGGACATTTCTTCACTCTCTAATCATAGTGTATGAGAAAGTTCGGCAATAAACTAAGATTATAGACAGGTGTCGTTTCAGAAGACAGGATTCACTAAAGGCTCTGGTGAAGGCTCTTCATCGGTACATGCTCAGGGCAACAAGAAAGCCTAAGTTCCTTGTGTGAAAAAGCATGGTTTTTGTGAAGACTTTTGCTTACACTACAGATGGACATAGGGTTAATGGATTCACTGTCCATTTTGGAATCATCAGCGCGTCATACTAGGTCATGTTCCTCTAGATAAGGTTTAAATTCTTCATAATCTTCGCTTGCGGAGATGTCTATATATATATTAGGGATGGTATTGACGATGACCCTACGCTAAGTAGATGATAAGCTTGGTATAATTTGATTATGGAGATGGCCCATTTGATGGCCTCAGAATACCTTTTACTCTCTTTTTCAGTCCCCTCTGGTCGGTAGTTAGGAATGTTCTACTTGGGGTAAAGGTTTCAATAAGAGGGAACCATAGAAATAACCCTTGAAAAGAGTTTCAGGATGTATCGTTGTTGGTAGTACTTCCACTCTCTTCAGTTATTTATGCCGAAAAGGTCATCCGGTCAGAGGCAAGAATTGTTTGTAGTCGGTATATTGTAGGGGTAGGGAAATTTTATCGCAGAAGGATCCATAGCATTATTCTTGAGTATTCTTGATATTTTGGTTATAATTGTTAATGGACACGTACAATTCTGATGGTAGAGCTGTTTTTAGTCGAAATACGTCAGCGAGTCAAATAAGACAAATCTCCTTCCCCTCAAATCCTTTATACTGGATTCATGCAGACTTATACGGATACTGTTCTTACTCTCATAAATAGTCTGGAAGAGGACTACGACAGTTTATATTTGTAAACCAGGAAAGGCTGGTGATGATCGTCCAAAAAACTTGAGAATTGTAAGCCTGCCCTTATTCTGATAAAAGGCTTTGAGGAACCATTCCTGTCTAAGAAGGATATTCCGTCTTTTTGGTGGGTGACCGTCAACCGTAGAAGTGTACATTATACTTGGCCGTAAAATCTATAGTTTTCATAGGTTTTGAGGGAGCATGTAACAACGCCGCCTTTTGCAGAATTAAGTCTGCCTTGACATCAAATGGCATAACCATAGCCAATCTAAAAAATCATTAGACAAAAGACTACATCCTTATAAATCCAGAATGTAAGCTCTCCAATATCTAGCATGCTTGCATACAAGGCAATTCAGAATAGAACAGTGAGGGGTGGATTGTATTTGAACTAGACATACACTGTTCTATATACATATGTAGGATCGAACCCTTATCTAAGGACTTTTCTGGAGCTGGTGTAGAAAACTGTCTGGTAAAAGATGCTAAGGGAAGGATGTCAGTGAAAGGGGATGAAGAGTCCGGTGTGGTTCACAAATTCGAGAAACAGATCTTGAACCTAAAGGGTGGGCCATCTGTTGGTTTGTTTTTGAATTATATGTTATTTTGACATTGACAGCTCCTATGCGTTAAAGAAATTGACAGAAACTCAGTATTATATCTTTGCGCTACGAAATGGATCGATTTATGCTTGAACAACGTTGAGAAATATTGCAAAGTTACATCCAAAGGGATGCTGTGTTGCCGAAACAGTGCGAATTTTGAAAAGAAATTCCGATCGAAATAATGCAACAACTACATATGAAAGTACGTCAGACTGGTTTGCTGATTAATAACCGAACATATTATCGTGTTTGTCCTGTGCGCTCAACGTAGAATTGAAGCTTTTTGCAGATTTATGGAGTGGCGGCAATATTGGTCCATTTTTTCCAAGACGACAATATAAAAAACGTTATAGTAAATGGAGAGGGTATGATCACCGATTTTTTGTGGCCAGAAATTGAGGATTCGGACTTGGGCAGGCTATGGTTCCAGGAAGATGGCGCTACGTTCCACACAAGCCGTCCAGCAATCGATTTATTGCACATTAAGTTCAATAATCGTGTAATCAGTCCTTTTGGTGATGTTGCTTGGCCGGCACAGAGCTGTGATTTGACACCAATGGACTTATTTTTGTGGGGTGCCATTAAAGATCAATACTATACAAACAATCTAGAGACTATTCAGGCACGAAATGTACCTTATTTATGGATTTTTCTAGAGCTGGAGTCTACTCTGGAAATTGTTATTTGGTTGACTTGGGGCGGTAAGTATTTTATCCTCATCACGTAGGCAACTAATTGGACCCGTTGTGTTTCCGTCTGGAAAACTGTCTGGTAAGTTGAGGATGTAAGTGCACAAATCTCGAAATTAAAACGTCTAAGAGACCCCAGCCCGGTTAAGACATGTCTTCTCAGGTATTTGTATCTTAGCGGCCCTGATGCAGGACATCAGGTGTTTCAGAAGTTTTTCCTCCTCTATGCATCCTCACATCCATTGCAGGAGCAACAGCCATTAACACATGTTTTTATGGGACGAATTATCATATACGGATTTACCTAACTTTGAAACTACCCATACGGTTGTATCCATGTAGGTGTCCGCGTTTCTCGCCCCTTTCCACCAGGTATCCCTTCCACAAATTCATGGTATGTTGAGTATAGCCTTTAAATATAGGAAAATCTCTGCCTGAAATACAGTCCGAACTGTTTCGGATGGATAGTATGATTGAAAGGTGGCGTTTGGCAATAGACCAAACTCTATCGATGTGTGATCCATCCTCACACACTTCTATTCTCCGCTCGTTTGGGGCATAAGTGCCTAGTTTGGAATGTAAGTGATACTCCGTACTTAAAAGATCGCTTGGATAATTTACGAGTCCAGAGCCGTGTGTCCCGTTGCGGTCCGTGTGTTGAAACAATCTACTGTCTGAGAGCAGCCAATGTATTTTTCACCTCTAGTCCTATAGGACCATTGTTTTCATGGCTGTTGTGGGGTGCTGGATGCTCGCTATAAGTTAAATGTTTAATAGTAGTGCAAGGTCGCATTTTCTTTCTTCGTGAACTCTAGCGATGATCGGATCAAGCAATCCGAAGCTTTACGTCTTCCAGGGAGAGATGAAAGATAATTGTGATGCACTGCAAAGCAATTGCTTTTAAGGAAAAGAGTTAAAGGTTAAACCTTAATGCATATATTGGCATGAACTCAGCTAATGCTGGTATTCGAAGAGGCACATAGACACACCTAAAATGTACAGAAAGATCTGCTCGAACTGAGCAGATGTGGCATAAGGACCTGCGTGAGCATGTTTAAACCATTAGGGTACGCGGTTTTGGCTGATGACTGACGTCTTGAGGCGGATAATCCGACTTTGTATAAATCATCTTTGAATGTCCTGCCTTCACCACCAAAAGGATGAATATCATAGGCAAGTCATACACTTTCTTTGGGAGGATGAGCTGATTGATCTCAATCTCCGACTACTGAGTTCTTCCTTCCATAAGTATAGGATTTACTGTACCAAATTGGTCTTGTGGACGACATTCGCTTTGTCATATATTGTACATATGATAAGGTATGTGCACAAAGCCGGCCACAAAGTCAGTTGGTTTCACCTGACGGGCATGAACTTCTCATGAACCTCAAAAACAGATGGGAAGAGGATAAGTAAACCGCTTGACCACCACTTTATGTTAGCCACACTTAAAATACGTAATGCATTTGGCAGAAGACTTTGAAGTATCATTACGATGTCCAGGTATAATACGCCAATCTTTCACGAGGAGTAGGAACTATCACTAACCTGGTGGGTGGGCTGGGCCCTGGACGACATCTGGTATAAGCGTTGTACGGCTTTCTGCTCGATTTCTTCAATTGGCCTGTGATATGCAATCAAGTTACAATGAACAGCCTGAAGTAACAATTATCTGTATCCGTAACTCGACCCCCAACAAAGATGAGATCACTGGCCTGATTAAAGTATTCAAAGTGTTATTAAAAACAATCTCAGCATCAACAGCGGTGCTGCTACATCCACTAGTTAGACAAATCCTGAGAAGGTTATAGGTTATAGGTTGTATAGAGTTATGAGTTCATTATAAAACACTAAGCACCATAGTTTCAAGAATAATTCTCTTAACCAAGCCCATTGGTGGTCTAATGCCTTCAAGTATAAAATTTACCGGGAGCTCTGCTCCTTTTCTGGCCACTACGTCGGCATTTGCATTATCCTCTATATCACAGTATCCAGGGACCCAACAGAATCTAACTCGGTTTTGCGAACATAATGCCCTGAGCATTGTGCGGCAACTCCTGACTAGTTCAGATTTAATGATGGAGGACCCTAGCGTTTTTAGCGCAGCCTTACTTACTTTACTTAACGGGCTCCCGACCCGTGAAGAGTCTCTGCCTGAGACACAGCAGCCTTCCACTCTCTTCGATCCCGGGCACGCTGCTTCCAGTTATCTAGACCAAGCGCTCTGGCATCCGCGATAGCTTGATCCTTAAAACGGAGGTTCGGTCTTCCTTGTCTTCTCGAACCTGGGGGCTGTGATTCGAAGATCCTCTTTGCTGGAGCATTATTGTCCATTCGCTCGATGTGGCCGAGCCAGTGTAGTCGACGTGTTTTCGCTTTTTGGACTACATCCACATCCTGGTACAGCTCATAGAGTTCGCGGTTATATCTTCTCCTCCATTCGCCCTCCTCGCATACGGGACCGAATATCCGACGAAGAATTTTTCTTTCGAAAGTGTTCAGTATTTGCTCTGCTTTCCTGCTTATCGTCCAGCACTCGGCTCCATACAGCAGAACTGGCAGGATCAAAGTTTTGTAGAGCATACATTTCGTCTTTCGAGTTAGGAGTTTTGACCCCATTTGTTTCGCCAAACCGAAGTAGCAGCGGTTTCCTAGGGTAAGTCTTCGTCGAATCTCCACTAAGTTGTCATTCGTGGAGTTGATATTTACTCCGAGGTAGGTAAACTCCTTAACCACTTCGAAGTTACTGTTGCCAACAGTGACGTTTTGTCCTAGGCGGTGGACAGATGCTTCTTTGTTTGTTGACAACATGTATTTGGTTTTGTCCTCATTCACTTCAAGGCCAACACGTTTCGCCTCTTCTTCAATTGCCGTAAAAGCCTCTAACACGGCGCGCTGGGAGCGACCGATGATGTCGATGTCGTCTGCGTATCCCAGCAACTGGACAGATTTGTTGAAGATAGTGCCTTCCGTGTTTACACCTGCCCTGCGCACTATCTGTTCCAGCACAAGATTGAAGAAGTCACATGATAGCGCATCCCCTTGCCGAAATCCGGTGCATGTTTGGAATAGTTCAGAGGAACTGTTGCCGAATTGCACGTTGCACCGCGTGTTATCCAGCGTCACGCGGCACAGCTGGATCAGTTTAGCCGGGATCCCGAATTCGGCCATCGCCTTGTAGAGCTCAAGACGATGAATGCTATCATATGCGGCTTTAAAGTCGATGAAGAGATGGTGAGTCTCGACTTGAAATTCGTTGGTCTTTTCCAGGATTTGCCTTAGTGTGAAAATTTGGTCGATCGTCGATCTGCCGGGCCGGAAGCCACACTGGTACGTGCCGATTAGTGTGCTGCAGAAAGGCTTCAGACGTTCACACAGTACGTTGGATAGGATCTTATATGCGACATTAAGCAGGGATATGCCTCGGTAGTTCTTACAAGACATAGGATCGCCTTTCTTGAAGATGGGGCATATAGAGCTGATAGTCCAGTCATCGGGCATGACTTCATCCACCCACACTTGGTTGATGACTTGGTGCATGCACCCCACCAAAGCATCACCACCATGTTTGAAAAGCTCTGCTGGTAGACCATCAGAGCCGGCGGCCTTGTTGTTCTTCAGCTTTTTGATAGCTGAGCCGACCTCTTCAAAACTAGGAGGGGGAATGGATTCTTCATTGACTGGATGCGGGTTCTCTTCTTGCCCTATCACTCTCTCTACCTGCCCATTAAGTAGCTGCTGGAAATGCTGCTTAAATACATCTACTATTCCCTGTGCTTCGGTGACTAGGTTTCCTTCACTGTTTCGAAGAGCCTGCGTTCCGGGCTTGAAGCCAGCTGCCAGTTGCTTGGCTTTCCTGAAAAACATCCGGATGTTGTTCCTATCGCGGGACTCTTCGATATCCTTGAGCTGGGAGGCTGCGTGGGCCCTTTTCTTCTTACGCAGTATCTTCTTCTCCTCCCTTCTTCTGGTTCGATACTCTTCTCTCGCTGCCCTTGTTTTGCGTTGCAGCGCTTGCAAGTGTGCATTTTCTGTCACCTTTTTCCGGCGTACGCATTCATCATCATACCAAGGGCTCTTTTTGGGTGGTGGCTGGTAGCCTATGGTGGTCTCTGCTACCCCTTTGATGATGTCGCGATACTGGTTCCACAGATTGTTGGCGTTTGTGGATGGTGAATGCACAGCGGAGAGTCTCTCACTCAGGCGCTCCCTGTAGGCTCTGGCTACTCCAGACGTGCTAAGGCTTCCAACGTTGAATTTCTTTTTCTGGGCGGTCTGCAGCTTCTTCTCATTGGATAGTCGAGCTCTGAACTTAGCTGCAACAAGAAAATGGTCAGAGTCGACGTTTGCCCCTCTGAACGTTTGCACATTCAGAATGTTGGATGCGTGCCTCGCATCTATTAGCACGTGGTCGATTTGGTTGGCGGTTCGGCCATCTGGAGAGCGCCAGGTTGCTGTGTGGATTCGTAGTCTTGGAAACCTAGTGCTACTTATCACCGTATTACGAGCTGCTGCAAAATCGATTAGCCGGAAGCCGTTGTCTGTTGTCGTGTCGTGGAGGCTGTGCTTTCCAACTAATCCGCCGAAGATGTTTTCCTTACCGATTTTGGCATTGAAGTCCCCGAGTATGATTTTGACATCATACTCCGGACAGGCTCCGTAGGCTCCGTCCAGGAGGTCATAAAACTCCTCCTTG
The DNA here is from genome assembly GCA_905220385.1 of Xylota sylvarum. NCBI lineage: Eukaryota > Metazoa > Arthropoda > Insecta > Diptera > Syrphidae > Xylota > Xylota sylvarum. Next base: position 60,171,592 of record LR999958.1, on the reverse strand, counting down.
ATAGAGTCTTCAGCTTCGTCGGTAGGGGCGTGTGCACATATTATGCTGATGTTTTGAAATGTAGCCTTGATGCGGATCACAGCCAGGCGATCGCTGATCGGCTTAAAGTCAATTATCATTGAGCGTAGCCGATTTCCCACGACGAATCCGCATCCTAACATGTGCAGTCTTTTGTGGCAGCTGTAATAAATGTCGCAATTTTTCCGTTTTTGCATACCTGATCCTATCCATCGTATCTCCTGGATCGCGGTAATATCTGCCTTGTACCGCGTGAGGACAGATTCAAGTTTTTGAATAGCACCAGGAGTGTACAGTGTACGTACATTCCAGGTGCATACTCTTATATCATAGTCCGTGTACGTTCCGGGTCGTGGTATTAAATGAGGGGGTCCATTATCCGAGGCTTGTGTCTCTCTCATAACTAAATTTTTTTTACGTGGTAAGGAAGTTACCCCGACGGCACAACCCCCAACCTGGAGGGCCAGTTCCATTTTTTGAAACCCCTAGGACGAGGGGCCGGTTTTAAACCGAAGTCAGTATCCCGCTTCGGGGATATGAGCGCTGCCGTTGGCCCAATAAGGGCTCATCCGCCACCATCTCTTTTCCAAAAACCTGACTTATTCTTGGAAATCTTTATCGGCCTGAGCTCCGAATATGTCGAAGTAGCCCAGATAAAGTGTTGTGCTTCCGTTTGAAGCTTTAACGCCACCGTTGACTCCATCGAGAGAGTTCGTCCGCTGTCGTATTTATAGTGCTGCAATTTTCTCTTGGTCAACACTCGCGCTTATAAGTTTAGCAAGTCGGGTCCGGATGGACACCAACCAGTACCCGATGGCTACCACTAGGAGGTAAAATAAGCACAATTGATGCGCAGTAACAGTTACAACACTGGACGTCGCCAGGTTGACGCCAGTCAGTGCCTACCCTATTCCTACAGCATCCAACCATTTTAGCGCAGCCTGACTATCAATATTCTTATTGTATATTGATCCCATCTCAAATAGTTCCGCAGCTTTGTGTAGGGACAGAACCTCTGCTTGGAACACACTGCATATGTCACATGTAAGTCTATATTCCTCGAATATATGCCTAGCCCCGTACCCTCGCTAGTTTTGGAACCATTCGTATAAAATGAGAATTCGTTTTCGATCAAAACTTTTTTCCTTTGCCAATCCTCCCTATCAGGATACGTTGCTTCCTAGGGTGTATCGAAGTCGAGTGTACCAAACCTTTCATCCCTTTCGTCACGGATGTTAGGGAACGATCTCTTAAGAGTAGAGCTATGTCCGATATAGCTAGTTTTGAAGAGCCCTGCGTTAGTGAAACGAATCACACTGTTACCTGCTTATAATTTTATTTGTAGATCCAGTGATAGAAGATATATAAAAGCCTCGAGTGCAGCCATGGGCGTAGTGTGTAGAGCGCCAGTGATAGCAATTCAGGCTGTTCTCTGTACCCTGGTCAATATATCCCGTGTATTCTTTTTAATCGTAGCCTTCCATCAAACAAGAGCCCCATATGTTAGAATGGGTCTGACTACCATAATGTATAGTCAATGCATCATTGCCGGTTTCAGGCCCCACTTTCTTCCCGCTGTCCTCTTGCAGATGAAGAGAGCATTCTGAGCCTTACGGACTCTTTCCTGAACGTCAAGTTTCCAATTCAACGTTCTATCTTGTTCCGTACCAAGATATCTTGCGCAATCCGAGAGGGAAAGCTCCGCTCTAGCAAGCCTAGCCAATTTGAAGGGTGGAATTTCGTATTTCCTGCTAAATAGTACTAGCTCTGTTTTTTTTTCGGATGGACATGGAGTCCACACTTTCCAGCCCATCTTCCAAGCTTGTTAAGGGATGATTCCATCATTTCCCACAATGTGTCTAAGAATTTACCCTGAACTAAGATCACCACATCATCCGCGTAAGCAGAGATGTTAAACTCTGCGTTGCATAGATCCTTAAGTACATCGTCTATGGCAAGAATCCAGAGACCCCTCTCCCCTTCTCTGAGTTGGAATTGATATTTCTCATGACAAGCATCTAGCAGAGCCAATTGGTAATGCTATGCTCGACATTTATCCTTTCCAGAGCACTTTTAATTGCCTCCGCTCTTACCTAATTGGGATCCCCTTCAATATCTAAAAAGGCTGCTAATGCGAATTCCTTATGCTGATCCTGTTTATAACCTTCGCTGAAGCCTGCTGCATAGCTGACAGAATGTCGTCAGGGCCCGTTGCTTTGAAAGGAGCGAAAGACATTATAGCCCAAGATTAACACCATCAACTCAACTCATCAGCATTACAACTGCCTCATGCTCATAATTTAAAGGAACCTGCTAACCCAGAACAAATATGATAGAGAACAACCGACTAGGAATTACAATAGCTAGGAAGAAGTTGGACAGAGCTGCGCAATGGACGATCTCAGATCCAGAAGGAATTATAGGACGAGACTTTGTTAAGCCATGTTGATTACTTTTTCTTTAATCTTGATCCTCGCACCCAGTTCCACAGTTTAGTTTTTAATTAACTATTTGACTAAATTTAATCCTCTTCGTTTGGGATTTTTGAATTGCTTAAAATTCTCGATCTCGGGGAATGTCAATCTGCTGACAGAAACTACGCCAAAATCCACGTCGAACTTTTCGAAGCTCAGTTTTGAATAGCGACAGGCTGGCTTTGTAGATATCCTAGCCCATGCGTTACATCGTTCGTTGTCTAGCATCAAGGGATGTTGACCTATGCTTTCTGCACTCCACTATGGTATACCAGTGCCTTCTTCTGGTTATTGCCGATGAAAATCATTTACAGTCGCAATAAAATCATACAAAAAGTCCCCTAGTTACATCCCATTTAGTAAACCAAGACTACAATAGACCAGGAAATTCGTCCACTATGACATTCAACAATATGGAAGAAAGTAATGAGATAGAATCGATATTATTCTCTTAAAAGTTTGGTGCATCTTCGACTTTATTTCCACAACAACTTTGAAAATTCATGAAACAAGTTTCCTGTTCAGAAAAGTTATTTTCCAAAACACCTCGTCTTATTGAATAAAAGACCTGGTAGCATGGAGAGATGAAGTAAAATCGATTTTGTTTCTCATTAATGTCGAGTTAAGAAGAAAAGGAGTACACAGTATTTTAGATTTATTACTAAAATTTGTGGGAATAGTTTTTCTATTGGCGTTAAGCATGGCAAATTCTGAAAACTAGATAGTGACACCTCTCACAGAACCCCGATTGCATCAAGTATCTATAAATACTCGTAAGGGCAGAGTAAAAGTCATGCAACTCTCCTTATTCGTTGCGCGTTTATTAAAGTTTAAAAAGGAAATTCATTAGCGTTTTGTCCTCCATAGGCATACCTACATCCGTTCCAGGATTCCGCATCTTTATAATTGTTATTCTCAACCCACTCCGCCATCGCCATATCTTTCAATTTCTTACGCATCGCGTACTGATATCGATTTTCTTTCACCTCTCAGCTCAGAAAAAGGAAGAAAAAATCCTTCAGAACAATAATTATAACTCCACAGCCCATTTATGTATAATATTCCTCGACGTGTTGTTATATGATTTTGTTACATGGCCTCGTTATATGCCACTCAACGATGTGAGAACTGATTGCTTACTTTATCAGCCCCATCATCTTTGTGTCGGTTAGACGGTCTGCTGAAATATAAGGCAGTCCTGTAATTTTCCCCCTAACCACTCACAGCCGTCGTCTTCGTTGTCGTATAGCCGCTCTCTGCTCTACTCGTCCACATTTATACATTTTTTTTTTTTGATAATGATCCCTAACAGGATTTCCCACAATAATATCAAAACCAATGAAGCAGAAAAGCAGGAAATATAAACGCAAGGACTTCCTGATGTGGCAGAAAATTTAAGTCATCCCTTCATGTTGCTCCGCGCATAAAGTCCTCCTCATGTTGATGTCTGTTCGTCTCAATCGAAGATGCTCTGTGTATCTGTTAAGTTAGCGTTCGCGCTGGTTGTTTGTGATGCTGCCATTCCTGTTAATCGGCACACAAGACAAAAGGGACGAGAACCTCACAATGCAATAGGATTTCAAATAGTTCATTCTCCTTCAGGATGATGGCATTTCATTCACCACAGGATTCCTTGCCTTTCGCTTTAGTTTTTTATTTTTTATTTTTTTTTGCTCGCTCCACACCGCTCCCCTTTTATTCAATGTCGGTCGTCGTATATATCCTGAAGGTATGATGCTCTGCTGTACCAAGACGAGATAGGATAGGAACTTGCGAACTGAAATGAATTTGTAAATGCAATTTAAGAAGAAAATTTGAAATTGAAGATGTCGCTCGCTACGTTAACCAGGAAACAGTCGAAGGAGGCATGAATTTTCTTTTTCAATTTTAATGAAGAAATTTAATATATACGAGACTGGGCACAGTGGGGAGAGAAAAACTTGAAGTTAGGGATAATATTTATTATAGGATAGTCGGAGAATTAATATTATAATTGCCGGAGATTATTCCACAATCAAGGGAACTTGTAACGAATTAAGAAAACTATACTATACATTAAGCCTTTTCAAATCTGTAAGGACTTGGTTGAAATCCCGGCGGATATCCTGGTAAAATGGAAACTTTTATTTTGCCTAAGTCCAGCCTAGCTAGTTTGTTAAGATTCTCGAAGAAGTACTCGCCTAGGGTTTTCCTTCTCAAGATAGTTCAGGACAGGTACACAGAAGATGTGTCAGAGTTTCCTCATCTTCCTCATTACTACAGCTTCTACAGAAATCGTTCAAGGGAACACTAATCCTTCTGGCATGTCAGACAGTGCCCTATAATGGTGCCAACTAACTTTCGTATTGACGGAAATATGTAAGTCGGCTGGTTTCCCTTGAATCCAAATTTGTCTAGAAGAGAGACATGTACTGATACTGTTCCACCTACTGTTTGCCATTCTTATGGCTGCGGTTGGATTATTGGAATTTTATCGATTTAATAGGTGCTGAAAGTGAAAGTGATCTCGTTGAGAGATCCGCAGGATTGCTTCCCAACTTGGATCGAATTATTGGCGATTCCAAGGCTTTTATCGCTGCTTGACTATATATGTAGAAAATAATAGCGCTGTACTCTATCGAGTTAATTGTAAGCCATTTCGTGGCTTCACGGACTGCTGTGACTTCTGCTTGACATACACTACATAGATCTGGCAGTCGATTGGACCTAGTCCATATGGTTTCTTGGATCCGTCTGCGAAAATCTCTGGCGCAGATTCGTTTAAAATTTCTCCCGATTCCCAAGTACTTCTGCTAGGAATCCTGGTTCTATATTTGACGTTGAAGTCCAAATAGGGGACTATGTAGTCTGAATTACTAGGAATTTCCACGAGCCAGTTGCAAGGATTCCGTAAGCCGTAGTGCTGCTTTAGCTGCCATCAGCCTCCCAAAGCTATCAACAGGAAGAAGATGAAGTAAAGTTTCTAATGCAGCTGTAGGAGTAGTTCTAAGGGCGCCCGTTATAGAGACGCAGGATAGCCTTTGAACTTTCTCAAGTACTGGGATGTTGCTTTTTTGTCCAGTGCCGTCCAACAGAGTAGTATTCCGTACATAAGGATGGGTCTAACGATTGCCGTGTATATCCAGCGGACGACTCGGAGCTGGAGACGCCATTTTGAGCCCAGGGCTTTCCTACATGAATAGAGGCCTTCCTGGCACGGTCCTGTAAATTCAGTTTCCAACTGAGTTCTCTATCTAGAATAACCCTCAAGTATCTGGCGTGATCTGCGAATTGCAATTCAATACCCTTGAGTTTTGGAGGAGTTATATGTGGTATTTTATACCTTATTGTGAACAATACGAGTTCAGTCTTCGACGGATTAACTCTAAGACCGACACTATCCGTCCACTTTGCTAAATTCTTTAGAACAGACTCCATTAGGTCTCTAACTGTAAGAAGGAACTTCCCTGATATCGCTATGGCAATGTTGTCCGCATAAGCTATAACACTGAACCTCTCTTTACCCAAGGTTAAGAGTATGTCATTCACTACCATGAGCCACAATAGTGGTGATAGTACTCCACCCTAAAAGGTGCCCCTGAACACCCAGCTTCTGGTTAGACAGCACCCTAGCTCAGCATGGATAAGCCAGCTTTTAAGCATATGCTCGATCCAATAGCAAAGGTAGTTGTCAACCAAGAAATGCAGCAGATAAAGCGTCTGTTTTGACATTGTTGAAAGCTCCTTCAATATCAAGGAGGGACACCATAGTGAACTCCTTATTTTCAAAGGATTTCTCGATGATTCCTACCAACGAATGTAAAGCAGTCTACCGATTTTCCCTTGCGATATGCGTGTTGGGATATCGATGGGAGATTACTATCTAATTTAGTTTTAATGTATAAGTCGATTAGCCTTTCCAGAATCTTCAATAAAAAGCAGGATAGGCTGATCGGACGGAAGTCTTTAGGGGATGCATGGGAGGCCCTACCGGCTTTCGGTATAAAGACAACTTTGGCCCTCCTCCAGGATCTATGTTTGTAGCCGAAGTTTAAACACTAAAGATAGTGTGGAGCCACGGGCTTAGAATATCAAAACCTTGCTGTGGTTCCACTGGAAAGATACCTTCGAGACCAGCGGATTTGTACGGGAGGAAGCTGTGCACTGTCCACTGTATTTTCTTGGGGGTGACAACGCCCTCTGGCATTGTAAATTCGGCTCTCATTTGGTTTTCTATAGTGTGTACGGTTTCTGTTTTGCTACCAGGAAAATAGGTGTCCATAAAAGGCTCTACAGTTTCCTTGCTAGACATAGTCCAGTTACCATCTGGTTTCTTAATGTAACTACGAATAATTCGAAAGATTTTTCTAATCCGGGAAGTATCACTAGTCTTTTCTATATTTTCAAGAAAAGATGCCAAGAGGCTCTTTGTGATTTCCTAACCTCTAACTTAAATTTCCTAAGACTGCTTTTGTAGAGATCCTAGTCAAGTGGGTCCCTAGAGCGCTTTACTTGATTAAAAAGCTTCCTACCTTCACGTCTAAGCTTACTTATTTCTGAATTCCACCACCTAGATATACTTATCCAAGGGATTCTCATCAGAATGCTATTATCGAAACATGCATATCTCAAAGACAAGTCCAAAGAGACGACACTCCATGAGGTCGTGTATTACAAACAGAATACTATCACCACATTCCTAGACATACATTGAAGTCGTCCTTTTCAATTCTATTCAAAAATCTCTCACTAAGCTAGGTACAGATGGTTTCGTAAACCAATGAATTATATTTATGCTTGAAACCAGAACAACCCAGGATTGTGTTAGCTCCTATAGCTCCTAGTCATAAACAATATTCTATTGCAGCTAAACAAAGACGGATTCGAAGTAGTCGCGTATGCGGACGATGTTGTCATCCTAAGGACAAGGATGTTACCTTAAGTGATTAGTGAAATCACGAAAAGAGCACTGCAGAAACTAAACGCCTGGTCCTCAGGGCACAATTCAATACAATGGCGGTCCATCTCAGAAGAATGAAAATCAGCACCACAGATCTATGCAGAGACTGTGGCGACCAAGAGTTAGAAGAAGACACAATGCATTTTCCTGCGAAAGCCTAAGCCTCAACAGAACAAGATACTCAACCCTGAGAAAAGTATCTTTCAACTACCTTAACGAACTAGCTAACACGCCAACCAACAAGACTAACATATCTACATTCAAGCTTCCATAGCTTAACAACCTACGAGATGTCAAGTATCGCTTTTCACCGACTCGACGGTTCCATGATGAAATGCGGTGCAGGCTAGGATGTCTTCTCAGCTGAATTGAATGTCTTGAATCATACCGTCTCCCGGACTATTCTAGTGGATTCCAAGTGAAAACCAAGTCTTATCACCATGAACACATGAACAACATTGCAATATTATCTGACACTCAGGCAGCCATCCAAGCACTTCTATCAAACACCACATCATCTAAGCTAAAGACGATATCACATGAACAGGAAACACGTTCAATACCAAATCTCATGTCGGTTCTTGGCCATAGTAACACAGACCCATCTCAGCTCATTAAATCATTAATTGTGATATCTTCCAACATTTTCTATCCAAGACTAATTCCAACTGGAGTCACCAGAACAATTGCGTCGTCATATCCAGGAAGATCTAGCTAACCTTCAACAAAAGAGAACACTGAACTTAACCAGCAGAATCCGGACTAAAATAGCTAGAATCGCAGTAGTCAGTACGAGTCATTGGCCAATTGAAACCCATGCTGCACAACTAGGTCATTCAAGACTCACTGCCGCAGTTATAAGAATACAGATGATTTTCCGGCGCTAGCTCTTTAACGATCTTTAAGAAACCTCAAGCATAAGATTTTGTAGTTTAGATTGACCCCTTTCTTAAGACGTGTCCGGACAGGAGATGGAGATGCTTGCTCTTGCTCCTCTTGGTCCCGACAGATCCTACAGATGTTATTAGAAAAGATCTATCAGACAGTAGTCAGTGAAGAAGAAGTATAATCGCTTTAGCATTACCAACTCAACACAACTAGAATTGAATCTTAACCTATTAAACGACATCTAACAGAGACCGAAGGCGCACATTTCGTTGTCCAATATCGCAATAAAAACGGTTAATCTGATCCAGTGTCCTAAACTCCATACTCTAACCGTTGCGAAGTGACTGGACAGTCATCATAGCTGAGTAAAAACTGAAGAGCTACTCCTCATAAACGAGGAGGATTTACATATTTTAGAAAATGTGAACCACAAGCTTAAGTTCGCCATAAGGCAAGTCAAGCTGAAGCCTTAAACGTCTTTTGACCCGAGCGACGACACTGACAATGTGGACAACACCAACAAGCTGTTAGAGATCCTGACTGAAGTAACCCCAAATGCTAAAGTTTATTCAAATGAATCTGCAGCACTCAAAGTGAATTGGAAAGATGAATTCTGAGAATGGCAGTTGAATGAACTAAACTCGTTGAACTTTAATTTGACTCTACAGCCGGCGACTTTCTTGGAAAAAAGGGGCTGAAGGACTCCCAGTCTTCACATCCGTTTAGGATATTTGTTTTTTATTTTAAATAAAATCTCCGAGAAGTCAAAGTAAACTCTTCGTATCCCCCGAAGTACCAGACGTTATGAAAGAAAATGGAACACATCCTCACGTACTGCATGTTTGCATAAATTGCACAATTTAAGATCATCCCTGTGTGGCTGGAAATTTAAATTCAGTAGCACTGGTCCCTTGGCTTTAAAAATAGTTGATATGCTTCAATGGACTATTTTTTATTAGTCTTTCTCCACTAAGTCATTGTTTAGTCTGTAATAGTACTGCCTGTGAAGAGATAGATGACTTATCTTGTTCCAGGCTTCGCAATCTTGGAAGTCTGCTGATCAGTCAATCGTCAATCAAAATTATCATATTGCGATCGACACAAGGTATTCTTTCAGTACGATGGATGTCCGAACGTTCCGAGGAGAGAACATCGACTCGGACCACTACCTTGTTATAGTAAAAGTATGGTTGCGGATATCCAGAACATCGCAAAAACATAGAAATATTGTAAGAAAGTTTGACGTCTTACGACAACAACGTAAGAGATCCCTACAGCCTTAAGACACTACGCGAGGGGTAGGGAAATTAGGGATAATAGACAGGAGATACCGATGAACGCTGGTTTTGAATGTTTCTGGATTATAATGTGAAGAAAAAAAAAGGACTGTCTACCAGGTGCAAGGAAGTTTTGTGTTTACCGGACCAGACATAAGCATTATACTCGAGCTGGGGCCGATGTATGGCTTAAATATTGGAGCCAGCATCAGGTATTAAAGATCATTGGCTGTACTGCCAAAAAGCTATCAAGGATAGCGCCCCTGATGGACAGGATTTCTCTAGACCATCACAACAAAATCCCTGGTTCAAGGAAGAATGCCGGCAATTAAGAGGTATACAATAAAGCAGCGATGCTCAGAAGAATCAGAGCTGCTCGCATACTCTGCCTACAAGTAGAAGAGAAGAGATGAACACCGGCTTCTCAGAAGGAGAAAGAAGGAGCATGAGAAGCGCATTGAAGAAATAGAGCAATGATATTGCAAGAATGAGGTTCTGAAGTTTTACGAGAAAGTAAAAAGAACATCTCAAGGCTACAAAGGTAGAACCGAAGTCTGCAGGGACGAACAAGGAAACCTAGTAGTAGAATCGCAGCCGTAGACCTTAATAGCCAACATTTCTATCCATAACATTTAGATAGTGAAACCTAAACTAAAGTCCAATAAAGCTCCTGGAACTGATGGCCACAACCGAGCTATTCAGATCAGAGGGGCATGACTGGGTAAGGAGCATATTTCATTTGCAAAATATTTTTCGAACGAAAGTATGCCCGCTAAATGGAATCTTAGCATTGTTTGCTCTATCCTCAAGAAAGGAGAGTCTCTAAACTACACCACCAACTTCACATCCATATCTACAACACTTTTATATCTTTTCAACACTTTTAGGGCGCCTATGACAGCAATTGAACAACTAAAGTGATCTTCTACAAAACCCCCATCATCCCAATCCTGCTCTACGGTTGGCGCAAGGGCATGGAGTGGATGAGGCCGCTTTCGGTTGCTATAAGAGAAAAATACGTCGGGGAAGTTTTGGTTCATAACCGATGAATAGAGAAGAAGGTATAACTATGAGCTGTACGAGCTATTTAGGGGGCTACGTCGACGACGTTGCACCCATGCAGACGTTGGACTCAAACTTAATGTGGTATACTGGCTATACACTGCGGTGATAAGACACATTGTAACCTACGGTTCGATTGTTTGGTAGAAGGCGTTCGAAAAGAAATATCACCTTGAAAGCGTGAAAAGGATTCAAAGAGCATGCTATCTGGGGGTGACAGGATCAATGAGATTAACACCAACAGCAGACCTTGAAACAAAACTGAATCTTCTTCCACTTGACATCTACTGCAGCAAATCGGCAGCTAAAAAAATGCTAAGACTAGGTAAGCTCAGCTAAGTCAGGCAAGCCCTATGCTCTTGCCTCAATTCTGAACCATTGAAATATATAGAGATTCCGGATGGGCACGGACTATAACGTCTCACTATCGAACTGTGGTCTGAGTTTCGCTATCAGAATTCCTAGCCGGGAAGTGTGGGAAAATGGTATGAAAATCAGCTATATATCTATCCAAAATGGATAGACCAGTACCAGTACCGGTGTCTACCGTGAGTCTCAAAGTACAAATCGGTCCTTCAGACTTCAGAAGGATAATTCCCTCGTTTCTCAAGTCGAAGTCACTGCAGTAAAATACGTTGTGGACATGATTATCGAGGAAAATATTTCTGGTAAAATAATCAGTATCTACGTTGACAGTCAAGCAGCCATTACAGCGTTATAGTCTGCATCGGTAAGGTCCAACCTCGTAAAACTATCCATAAAAGGATTGGACTATATCTCAGTAGCTAATAAGGTGACCCTCTGTTAGGCGTCACATGGTTATCTTAGGTAACGAAAAAGCGGATGAACTAGACAGGCCAGGGTCGCATCTAAGCTATGCGTATTTCCACATGAAAATAGATACCGAATCCAACGAGGGAGCTAACAGGCGATGGTATCTTATACATATATGCGCTACAGCCAAATCGTTATAGCCAGTCTATGGCAAAAAAAATAATCTGCAGGTCTCCGAAAAGTCAGTCGCAGGGATATTCGAACAGCAATCATGCAGCACAGCTAGGAATACCCAGATCTAGACGATATATTCAGATTATATCCGATGTCTTTTGTAAACAGTTCGGTGGGTATTTTGACATCCAATTTAAGAGATTTGTATGGTTTGAAGTTAGCTACAGCAACCAAAGAAGTTTGTCATCCATAAACAAACTCGAAGGGTTGATTCAGGACTAACAGGTTGGGAGTTTAACCCATTTTTGCGATACGTAGTCCAAGGGTCATTTGTTTTTTTAAATAGCTGGGCATTATTGGATTTGTCGATAGAATTTTCGAAATTTTGTAGAGAATTTTTTATATGAGCCCTAATCTGCATAGGAAGACTGTATGTATGTCTGTATCATCTTCGATCGAAATTTGCTTAAGCTCTGTAGAATCCTTTAAAGTATCTACAGCTCTCTTCCTTTTATTCTTGTTGTTCCGAAACCATATGTTAACGTTCTGGTACCATGAAGGAAGTTGTTACTCCCTGTTTGCTAGTCTTTCACACCATTCAACTCCCAAGTCCCGTCAGAACGACTCGATCCATCAGTATACTACAAAGAAGTAGAATATCTCTGAGAACTTTCAGTGAGTAAAGATGAAATATTAGTGAGTGAGTCTCCGACTCTACATCCGACCTATTTAACTTCGTAGACGAGATGTAAAGATGACAAGTCTAGGGTTAACTCCATCTGCCTAAGTTGGACCTACACAAGCTAGTTTCTGTAGTTTCTCCAAATTCTTTTTCGTGATCTTTGCTGAATTGAGTCACCATATCTTGGTCATTAAAATTCCTCTTGGCCCTGGCTAATACTCTCTACAGTTTATTCCGAGTTTGTTAACATATTAAGCCAGGATGTTGTCTCTCCAAGCAGAACGGTTCTTACATACTTACATATATCCTGGTCTCTTCTAAGCCTAAGTAAGTAAGTAGCACCGCAATTCGATTCACATAGACATGTCTAGATGTACATAAATGAAGTGAACTGAACCTGAACTATAGTATGATACTCGTAGATTGTGTGCCAGACAGTTACAGTATTCTTCCGATTGGTGGTGAAAAGATATCAAAAATTCCCAAACATCCTTTATTATTCAAACGACTGTGCGAATACTTTTATCTGTCGTCGTAGTATTTACTTTCGAAACCTTCAGTGAGACTTGGTTCACTGGGTAGGTATCCGGCTTCCTATTCATGCGCTAAGCTGGAATGGCTCAACCCTGCCTGCACGACATTGTCGTTCTCATTTTGCATTTGCGTGGATTTTTGTATTTTTGCATAGCTGGCAATTTCTTTCTCTCGCCCAAAGGGAACAAGTACCCGAAGATAAAAGGATTTTCAAGGACTTAAACCTCCGTACACTTTATCCAAATAAGATTTCCCTCACCTTCTTGGGGTTTTGCATCGCAATCGGACGCTCGGCCGACGTGTCTATCGTCCTTCTTGCGGTCGCGGTCGTCGTACTATCACATCCTTCGCATTTCGCCGCCGTCTTCGCTGTCGTAGTGGTTGTCGTTAAAGTGCATCGTCCACGCTATGCATTTTTAATTACACCATTTTTGGTTCGTTGTTGCGGTTTTAAAATGCAAATGAGAACAGCAGAAATGCATTTAATTTGCATGACGATCTTTCGGATACTGGTAGTGGCGGGCAGTTGCACAGATGGGCGGATTGTATGCGATAGCAATGAAAACCAATTGCGACGAGAATCGCGATAATTTCTCTTCATTTCTATGTCTGGCGTCTTTGGGATTTTGAATCCTCAAGGAGTGCTAGAAAAAAAGGGATACTAATCGGCTTACTATTCAGAGGGGAGAAGCAAAGAATAAGATATTTTATATTACTCTGGACGTTACTGTGGAGAAGTGTGTGTGTTTATCCAAAGTGATATTAATGTCTCTATAAAGGAATACTCCAGAATCCTGAAGGTAAACACTGTTGTGTCCTTCTATTTGCTTGGAGTGTGAAACGAGTTTTTAATTAAGTCATTCGGCAACTAGTTCTTTTTTTTTTTACACAAATGTGCGATGGAGCGTTGCAAGGAACATAAGGGTGAGAGAATTAATGTCGTAGATGCAATAATCACCGTCAAGTGCACTAAGTATCTTTTTGGATACGTAAAGTAGTTTTGGTAATACAAGTCTATCATCAGGACACTGGAATGCAATGAAGATGACGGACGAGCAAATGAGTGAAGGGTAGAGATGGAACTAGCGAAGAGGCCCAACTTGCTGGCAAACCTGCCAATAATCCTGTGTCACGTAATGACACCTATTATGATAGGCATGAATGACCTTTTCTGTCTGATCAGACAGTCGGAGCGTTTCCGATCCAGCTTAGGTCTGTCTAGTAACGAAGCACATAGTGATGTCTGTCCATCTACGATTGATTAAATCCATTAAGTCCAGCCATAGTACTGAGCTTAACCAGCAATTTAACTCCAGCGGATTTAGATCATTGGAGAATACACCTCCTCCTACTCCCGATTCTGTTCTTCATCCGTCCGTAAAGAAACATATGGGTCCCGTGTTTTAAAGTTACAGATCCTCCTTCCAATTCTTTCTTGAGGGGACACGCGTTTCAATGTTCTTGTCAAACAGAAGTTGTGGAAGTACGTAGTCAGTGTCTTGCGGAAGGGATTCAAGATTATTAAGAATAGAGGAGCCTCCAGTACTTAGACTAGACCACAAAAATGTAGTCTTGAAACGAGTGGCTGCACAAGCTGCCACTTGTCTACTGTAGATATCTAAAGCTGGCAAGTGCAATAAAATATCCAGAGCCGCTGTTGGGGTGGTTCTTAGTGTTCCTGTGATGCATAGGCAAGCCAAATCTTGTAACCGTCTAAGATGACTTAAGCTTTCTCCAAAGCCTAAAGAGACACAAAGACTTTAGGCCGATAATCCTCATCTCATTCCTGCTCAAGACACTGGACATTCACTCCAAACTAATTCTTGGGAATACAGACATCCTCAGCCCAACAAAGCCGATCTATTGAGGCAGCCCTCCATGAAGTGGTAACAACAATCGAAAGTTCGCACTATCATAGAGAATTCACCCCTTCCTATAGAACGATCCTTCAACAACGTAAAATCTGACTTTATAAGACTAGCATTGGACCAAAAAAACGTAAGCCCAGTAATCTCCGACTGAGGTGAATGCATGCTCAGGACGAGACACATTAGCTCAAAACTGGCCTCAGGTGGAATTTCGCAAAGAGGGGTCCTATGACTTCAACTATGGATAATGGCGAAAATTTAATGAAACAATGGGGTCAGCGTTTTGATTATCCAGACGGACGGGAACCAGTTGCTACTATTAATGAAGTGGAGCAGATCTGAGATCAGATATCTGAAAGCCTGTTACCTCTCCGTTGCTTACGAAGAACCTGGATCCTAGACTGAATAGCGATGCAGTGGCAAAGCAGATGTTGAATTTATTCCACCTCTTCCTGAGATCCCAAGCTTCCTTGATATCTGCTATACTTTTGACACAATCCAACTTTTGGAAATAGGGCGACATGAGCTATCGCACTATTGCAAGATGGACATACCTGGGTACCGACATTAATTACCTAACCATCGCTACAATCTTGACCTGTGATTCATGAGAGAGTCAGAAAATATCCCATGAAGTCAAAGCTATCCTGCCAAACTGCCAAAGAACCCTTAGCCTTTTTATGGTTAAGGGAAAACTTTTATATCTCCTCGTGTAACCGCAGTGGTCTCCATGTAAAAGTCTAAGTAAAGGCTGGCTGGTAAAGCAGGGTTACCGAAAATGAGTGTGTTTTCGAAACAGATACCCCCCTCGGATAAGGACTGATTATTCATTGATTTCGAAGTAGATACATACTACCACCACCAGTACTCTTTCTCATAGTAATGTTCTGTAGTTGTCAATAAGTAGAATCCGACTCAAAGGCTTTAACAAATTCAAAATTTGCTAATGTCCGACTAAGAAAAGAAATCCCGAGCTGGTCTGCTTTAGAAAATATAATTTTATGTTCCTACCGGATTTCCTAACCTACATTAGCTGTCTCTACTAGTGCGCAACATGCATTCATTGGTAGGAATCTTTGAACGATCTTTTGAGAGCAAAGATTTCAGTATGTCATGTTTGCTTGGCATTGAGGAACTTTTCATTAGCGTCAAAATGGAAGCAATGTCTGCTGCACATCTTCAATTGACAGTTCTCTTTGCTATTGTAATCTGCAAATTCCAAAAGCAAGCTTATATATTCTGAGCTCGGATACTGTCAAACAAAAATGTCATTGTAGCTCCAAGAGTTGAGTGATTATACCACTACTGCTGCTTATTGTAGTGAATAAGATACACCTAACCCTGAGTATAGAGGGGTTCAGTGTTATAAACTATGCGGATTACATTGGAATAGCTCATGAAATCTGCGCTTAATAAACAAGATACCATGTATAAAAACCCTCAAAATTTAAAGGAATACAGAGCTTTTAGAGGTATCCTGGTGTTTGGATTACTAATTTGGTTTACAGCACTTGACAAGAAAAGCAACATTACAGCAGTTGACATGGCTTAACTGTTATACTGCGTCTATATACCGGGCACTCTAAGAAGGAAACTACGCTCCACCTGACATCTTTTAGCAACTGGCTAGAGCTTATATGGACCATGCTAGTATACCCAACGGACATACTCGTAATACCAATCCTAGTAAAAATTTGTAATCGGACCACAATCTCTTTGTAGTCATGGTATGTGAACGGATATCCCGAAGAGTCCAAAGTAAAGAAAATACGTGAAGAAAGTTTAATACAACGTGTCCGGAATTGCACAAGGCTACCGGAACCTTTGCTAATCATGTCCTTCAACCATTCGAGATGTCCTTATGGATCACCATCTAATGCAGCAATCAAAAAGTGCCGCTGAAGAAATCCAAGGATCGATGATCAGTGCACGCAAAACAGTACATATGTATATACAGTGTTGGCCAAAACTAAAGCACGAAATTATCTCGATTTGGAAATTACTTAAGAAAATTCAAAAAACGCATGATAATTTTCTAATTTTTATTTTTTTCTAATCGAATTATATTAGTCTTTAATTTACAACTAACGATGTTACTATTATTCTTAACTTGACTTAAAAAAACAGTAAAAAAAAGCAGAGATCATCAAAAAATAAGTGGACTAAGAAAACTAAAGCACATATACCCTATATTATGAACAACTCGCTCGTATTTAGTCAATTTTACCGTTTACTTTCAATATCCTACAATTTTACCGTTGCTTTTTCTCAAGCATGATATTATCAATGGGAAAAGCAATTAGTTGTGAGTCATCGGCATTGCAGATCGAACATTAGAATTAAAATTAGAAAAAGTGATAAAATGGTGCGCAATAAGTATTGCAACCATCTAAGAGAAAAAATAGTATCTGATTTTAATAACGGCGAATCAGTAACATTTATTGCCAAAAAGTTTGTCATAAGCAATACCGTGATTTCCCGCATAATTACTCGGTTCCATGCCCAGGGAAATGTCCAAACGGTTCATAGTGGCGGTAGACCCCAAAAAACCACCAGTCGCGAAGATAAAAGAATCATCAGACTAATTAAAAAGGACCTCTTCATATCATCAAGATGCATTCAAAATGAACTAAGCTTAGAGATTTCAAGCAGGACGATCCGGCGAAGAGCGGCTGATAGTGGCTTGTCATCATATCGAGTAATAAAAAACCCATTTATTTCTCCAAAAAATCGACGTGCAAGACTCGAGTTTGCAATGACACATGTAAACTCGACTGTGACGAAATGGAAAATGGTGCTCTTCTCTGATGAGTCCAAATTTAATTTAAAGAGATCTGACGGATTTTGGACGGTACGGAGGCCAAATGGCGAACGATTAAATCCCCGTTTCACAAGGACTACAATTAAGCACGGTGGAGGCAATATTATTGTCTGGGATGTTTTTCCAGTCAAGGAGTCGGACCAATTCACGAGATTGATGTAATAATGAATCGTTTCATGTACCGGGAGATTCTGCAAAATGTTTTGCTTCCTCATGCTGAGGAGAATATGCCGTTGCGATCTATCTTTCAACATGACAACGATCCCAAACATACCGCTAAAATTGTAAAGGATTGGTTTAACGAAAACAATATTGCTGTTATGAAGAGGCCAGCACAATTGCCTAATCTCAACCCCATAGAGAACCTATGGGAAATTGTAGATCAGCGAATTGATCGCTCCAAGTGCCCTAATTTCGACTCCATGCTTCAACAGACTCAAATTGCCTGGAATAACATCCCCACGCATATAATTGACAATCTTATTGACTCCATGCCTCGACGATGTGCTGCAGTAATCCAAAATAATGGCTACGCTACTAAATATAAGCTATACAACATATATTTTATTTTTTTTATTTATGAATTCGAAAATGTGCTTTAGTTTTGTCCACTTATTTTTTGATGATCTCTGATTTATTTTACTGTTTTTTAATTAAGTAAAGAATAATAGTAACATCGTTAGATGTAAATTAAAGACTAATATAATTCGATTAGAAAAAAATAAAAATTAGAAAATTATTATGCGTTTTTTGAATTTTTTTAAGTAATTTCCAAATCGAGATAATTTCGTGCTTTAGTTTTGGCCAACACTGTATATATATTTTGGTATGGATAAAAAAGGACTAAGCAGGAATTAGTGGAAATTATGTATGGCCCTTACTTTGCTACCTAAATGGAGAACCTTCTGTAATGAGATAGAGAGCACTACTGAATCAGCTGGGCTTAGGAAAGTCCTTGCCAAGGAATCAATTGCACTGGGCTCTCCTAAAGACTCAAACAGCCACTGGACAGAATCAAGCAACGAAACGCTTGAGCTCTTAATGAACACTCACTTTCCAGGGAGCACGTCCAATGGAATTACCGAACGAAATGAGTACTATATAGAACACACACCTCCAGCGGAAATGATAACGGAAGAAATGATAAGATGGGCTATTAACTCCTTCTCACCGTATAAATCTCCTGGAACAGACGGCATCTTCCCTATGATGGTACAAAAATGTGAAGAACTTATAACCCCATAACTTAAAAATATCTTTCTAAGCAGCCTAACCTGGGGATATATACCAAAATCATGGCGGAAAGTTGAAGTGGTATTCATACCCATACCTGGAAAACTCAGTCACACTACCGCAAATGATTTTAGACCTATCAGCCTAACTTCATTTGTTCTGAAAACATTGGAAAGGCTAATTGACATTTACATTCGAAGCAAACTCAAGCCGGAAGTTATACATATCTCCGGCTCAACATGCTTATATTAAAAGGAAAAGTGTGGAAATTGAAGAACAAAGAATATACCCTAGCTGCTTTCTTAGATATCGAAGGGGCTTTCAAAAATGCCCTAACCGATGCAATAAAGAGAGTTTTAGTTAAGCTAGACGTGGACAACACCATTATCAACTGGATTCTGTGCATGTTAAAAAACAGACAAATCAGTTCAGAACTGGGTGATGCATAAATCACGGTGTCAGCATCTAGAGGCACTCCTCAAGGTGGTGTATTATCACCCCTTCTCTGGGTCCTCGTGATAAACGAAGTCCTAGTTAAGTTAGATGACTTAGCACTGCTAGCGACAGGAAATTTTCTGTCCACTCTCAGTGATCAATTAGAAAACGCTTTATCCATGGTCAATACCTAGACCAAGAACTGCGGACTTATAGTCAATCCACAGAAGACAGAATTGATTCTTTTTACAAACAAGAGCACAATACCGGAATATAAAATGCCATCAATTGATAGGACTCCGCTAAAAGTTTCTGACTACGTCCAATACCTGGGAGTCTTCATAGATAGGAAACTAAACTGGAGCCTCAACATTAAGGAAAGGGTAAAGAAAGCCATGATAGCATATCATGCCTGCAACAGGATATTCGGCAAAACCAGGGGTCCAAGCCCTAAAATCATCATGTGGCTTTACACGGCAGTAGTAAGACCGATACTGACGTATGGCAACTTGGTCTAGTGGCAAGCGTTGAAAAAAGCCACCAACCTTAAGATTATGACATAAATTCAAAGAATGGCCTGCATTAGCACCACTGGGTCAATGAGAAGCACCCCTACAATGCGGCTGGAAACAATACTCAACCGAAATTCTCGGAATGTCCAGCTCGATCAGACTCCCTGACTACAGCAGTGTTTTCCAAGCTGAGGACATGGCAGTGACAACAGCTGCTAAACAGGTTGCAATGAGGGCATTACCACACGCTGGTATTACCTTCTTCATTGACAGCCAAGCGGCAATAAAAGCGATTTCTGCCATTGAAACAAAATCGAATCTTGTAGGTCGCTATCGCGAAGAGCTTCAGGTTCATGGCACTCAGCACAACGTAAGACTTTCGACCTATGCAGAGGCTGTGGTGACGAGGAGGTGCATGAGGATACTCCACACTGTCTTTGTCACTGCCGAGCTCTCTGTCAAATCAGAAACAAAATTCTAGGTAGACATTTCTTCCAAGATTTAGAAGAACTTTCCGACAAGTCTTTAAAAGATTTGCTTAAATTCATAATCGCCTCGGGATGGCTTGAAGATACATAGGTTTTTCATAGGTTCTATAGTATGGGAGGTATAACCCCCAAGGGGCATCACTATGGATCTACATTGATCTAAGTGTGACGGGTGCAAGTTTCTCTTCTCTTCTCAACCCATTAACCTAACCTAACCTAACCATGCTACCTAAATGAACGAAATCCATCGGTAATGGTACGAAGTCTTGAAGTTCCTATTAAATTTCGTTACACTAACTTTTTCAGCCTGCACCTAAGTATATCGTCAAACTGAATTATGAAACGTTATGACGTCCAAAAGAGGTACCACCCTGAAGTAATGCGAGTCCAGCGAGTGTGTTGTTTACCAGAAATATATCGGAGGTTGGAGGGATCATGCCAAACATGCCTTACACATTTTCCACAACTCTGGTCTCCAAATTAATGACTAATGAATATGGTTTCGAAGAAGTGGCCACTGCTATCCACATGTCCTGATTGACACTCAAATAAGACAATATTTCTTAACCATTTCAAAAGAAAGCAAGTAATCCCATCCAATTCGTATGCCAAACAAAATACCTCCAACTGTTCTCTTCACAGTCAATCAAAGACTACTCATTACCGCCCTGAATCGAAAAAATCACATCCAATTACGCCAAACAGGTGCACATCATATTAATCTCACTCCTGCTCTGGTAAGCGTCCAACTTAACCACTTCCCATGTCATCTCATTCGTTCCTATTAAAAGGACAATTTGTTCCTGGTGTTCACATTAATATTCAATTATCACCTCAGTGTTCCTTTGAAAAACACACATAAAACTCTCCAAGAACAGCAAAGCGGGGGGCTGGCTGCTGACACAAGGACTCTCTGTACTGTACTCTATGTGAGAAGTGAATTCTCACCACAGGTAAAAACACCTTAATTACCCCACAGAGTCCAATTTGATTGTTATTAATGGTTTGTATAGTCTTGCGGCGGCGGAAGGAAAGGGTTGGGTGGTGGAACGATGTACTCATAAAAAGAAACCGTAGTTTCAAAATAAGTGGCAGTCAAGGACCAACATCATCTCTCGCCCTTCGATTAAGTTTCAACTTACGTTGATTTTTTTTTTTTCCTCTCATACACCGCACTGGGTACTCCCTATGGAATCCCACAATCGATGTACTTATACCGAAAAATTTGCCAAAACCAAATCCCCTGCATCATGCACAAATACACACACACGTAGTGGCTTGGCTTTATGAGTAAACTTCCCGGGTGTAGTGTAACTAGAATTCAAAGTTTTTAATTAAGTTTCTGTCCATGGTATCGAGTATTGGTGTCACCCGGCGTGTTGTAGTCAAATTGTACAACAACGACCCCAGCCACCTGCACTGAAGGGTAATATTTCGTGATGTTATGTAAAACGTAAGTTAACTCCTTTTAAGTTATTTTCTCAACTTTCATTCACCTTTTTATCGTTGTCGTCGTCGTCGTTGTCGTCACCGTCGCCATCGTCGTTGTCCTCATGGGTCGACGAACGATCCTTTTGCGGAACACAGCGGGTGGCTATCGTCATCGTCATCAACGTGTAGCAGTTGCTTTCATTTTAAGTGATTTTTAGTTTTCCGTTTGATCCTTCTCGTTGTTGTTATGAAAAAGGACACTCTCGTAGTGAGGGTAATGTGAAAAGAAATTTAGAAAAAGTAAGAAAGGAAGTGGCAGTGACCAGTTCATTGCTTTGCTTGTTCCATTAATTGAAACACAGCGGTGTAGAGTGTATGTATGCGTTTGTTGTATTCAATTGGAAATTGTCGCGTGAGCTTGATAATTGAAGCAGTCCTCCTCGAAGGGAAGAGTTATGGAAAAATTGAAAGGTGTTTCTTATTTGGCTTGCTATATGTTCGTAACACTGTGTTAACTGGGGTAACCAGAAAGGAAGTAATTTAATCAATCCTTTGTATCGTGACTTATTGCTTAGGCCGACCCGCACTTCCATCTGAACTACTGTCGCCTCGAACCTGGGGGCCATGGACAGATTCTTCTTTGTTTGTGGACAACATGTACTTGGTTTTGTCCTCATTTACTTCAAGGCCAACTCGTTTCGCCTCTTCTTCAATTGCCGTAAAAGCCTCTAACACGGCGCACTGGGAGCGACCAATGATGTCGATGTCGTCTGCGTGCCCAAGCAGCTGGACAGATTTGCTGAAGATAGTGCCTTCCGTGTTCACACCTGCCCTGCGCACTATCTGTTCCAGCACAAGATTGAAGAAGTCACATGAGAGCGCATCTCCTTGCCGAAATCCGGTGCATGTTTGGAATAGTTTAGAGGAACTGTTTCCGAATTGCACATTGCATTGCATGTTTTCCAGCGTCATGCGGCACAGTTGGATCAGTTTAACCGGGATCCCGAATTCGGCCATCGCCTTGTAGAGCTCAAGACGATGAATGCTATCATATGCGGCTTTGAAGTCGATTAAGAGATGGTGAGTCTCGACTTGAAATTTGTTGGTCTTTTCCAGGATCTGCTTAGTGTGAAAATTTGGTCGCTTGTCGATCTGCCGGGCTGGAAGCCACAGTGATAAGTGCCGATTAGTGTGCTGCAGAAAGGCTTCAGACGTTCACACAGTACGTTGGATAGGATCTTATATGCGACATTAAGCAGGGATATGCCTCGTTAGTTCTTACAAGACATAGGATCGCCTTTCTTGAAGATGAGACATTGACACGCATTGAGGAAGTAATAACTCGACATTTGAACATGGCCCTTATTCATTGGTTTGTCGAATCCTCTATACCTCAGGTACTAATTGCTCTTGCTATTGAGCCGTAGTCAGTGTTATCGAATGCGCCCTCACTATTAATGAATGCACACAGAGCTATTGCCTTGGAACCAAATGTTCCTTCTATCTGTATCACAAGAGATAATGAAGAACCGTAGATCTACTGTTCCTGTATCCAAACTGACTAGAGTGCAGAGGTGTAGACAAATCTAGCCGGCCTTTAAAATGTCAATGAATCTTCTCCATAGTTTTGAGAACAAATGATGTTAAACTTACAGTTTTACAAGATTTAAGTAGCTCACTAGGGCTATTGGCTGGTTTGAGGATGAAGATTACATCTCTGCAGGTAGTCGAGGTGTAGCTCTAATTGTAACTGACTCTAAATAAAGCAATTATACCCGACAGGATGAGATCAATTACCGTCTGTACAAGCGCTGAAAAAGGCGATCACATCCGGGGATTTGAATGCGTTGAAAGAATCTAACGTCCATTTAACCTTATCCGGACTGAAAATTTTAATGGAAAAACCAATTACTCTGGCAATGCAGACCTTATGGACAGATGCGTCCATTTACATGTTTAGTACACGAGTAAACAAAGTAAGGTTCTAAGTATATCTACATGACCTTTAACGAGTGCCTGATGTGTTGATGGTCCGATAGCGGAGCTTCGTCAGCTACATGGCAATTATGCACCTATGTAGTTGGAAATAAATTGACTGGTGAGTGTGTGGTCAAGTACCTCTTCGTGAATCGCATTTATGAAGATAGGTTTGTAGCCTTTATTCAAAATATCCACACGACTACTAAGAAGATATTCTAAAAGACACTCATCCCTTCTATTGTTGTCACTACAGCTACAGATCTCGTGATGCGCATTGGCATCGCAATGTAGTGGGATTTGCTGCCTTGTCTGTTTATTCTGAGTTCCCCTCTCGATCGGAACTTCTACCATTAGGGCCACCAGGTTTTTCATGAGAAATTCTCGAACTGAAAGAGAGTTAAAGTTAAGACCATAGGTTATGTTATCATCTGCAAACCTAACAAACCTGCTCATTAGTTCTCTTTAGAGGATCTAGTTTACCAGAGTATTTGAAGTTTTTAAAGTTCTCATCCCCACGGCAAGCAATTTTGATAAATACCTACACGCACTAGAGAACGGCGAACGCCCCGAAGTGACAGTCGATGTGGAGGAAGGGGCCTATCGGTTACCGGTAAAACATAAGCAACCCCGGCTGTGAGATCTAGGGCACAAACTTGTGCTGGTGGGAATATACTGTATGTATCGAGTATGTGTCGAGTCATCAATAATGGCGCCAAATGAACCCTATATGAAGACCCAACGTCGATTTTTTTTAAGCTCAGTAAGGCTACTGACGTGTATGTTATGTCAGGGGATAATTTTAATGAAACTAAAGGCCAATACCATAAGCTCCTTGCAGCTACAGCCATGAACCGTTAAAACAAAAGAAATGCAAGAAATGCCAAGGGGTCCCCCTTTACCGATAAATCTTACCAAAAACACCCAAGGTACAGAAGTTCTAGAATTTGCTCAGACTTTTGGTTTAGATATTGCTAAGCAAGAGGGACACCTCATCACATACATACATATAAATCAGCTAATGGGTCAACACAAATGAACTATGTTTTTTCTCTGCGAGCGTGACTAAATCAAACTTTTCAAGGACTGCATGGTAATTACTGGGGAGACACTTACCTCACCACATAGGCTTCTCTTAGTAGATCTGGAAGTTGGCTGGATAATAGATGTCTTGTTGCATCAAAGGAGCTACTAAAAATAAAGAAAGAAACATTGATGTTGCTCAGACGTTCAGAAAGCTGAAGTGCAAAAACCAAACAGACTTGCAAACGTAGAAAACAGCTAAAGAAGAGGCCAAAATAATCAGTTTCTAGAACGAAAGAGCTCGCCACAAAATATTAGTTCTTGAACGCCTTATAAATCTAGTCCTACCACCGAGTAACAAATTTCGTGCACCTGTGGACTTACTGATAAATTCGAAGTCAAAGTGAGCGTCCATCAAGGTTCAGCTCTAAGCCCATTGCTGTTCAATTTTGTGATGGACATTCTAACCCGCGATATCTGAAGAGGTTTACTGTTAAATGCTGATGTGATGACATACTCCTCCTAGCATATAACAAAACGACTTTGCAAGAAAGGCTATCCATATGGGTGGATAAGAAAGTTCTTACGACTTTCATAAACCAAATGTAAAATAAATGCCTATCTAAAGCAGGAGTTTGACAATCAATCATTAAATTATCCCCTATCCATTTTTTACGGAGAAATATTTAATTTTATTTCCCTTTATGTCCCTTTTTCTCAACGCAAAATATCACCTATTTGCCCTCCTTGGAATAATCGTAGACTTCGCTCCTTATGAAACAAGAGCAACAAGTTATTGGCAGTCTTTTTTTCGCTTTAGACCTTTCTCTAACTATCTCGGCATATATCTTCATTTCACCCAGCTTCATAATTCTCTCTATATCTCAATAATCTCGTCGAATTTGTGTGCTTTGCCTTTTCATGGAAAATGGAAACTAAGTCGATGTTATTGCAATCGATTTTAGTAAAGCCTTTAACACGACGCCTTAGGTCCCTCCTCTTGCCAGCTTTCTTGGCCACCTCCGGTGTCCCAATAGGCAGCCATCTAGGTTCCCCTCTTTTCATTCTAGCTATAAACGACCCCGAGAGAGCCATTAAATACTCCCATGTAACCCTCTACGCTGATGACCCTATATTTTTCAAACCAATTTCTTCTTCTTCAACAAGACCTCGATAGTTTTTGATCTGGTCCCTCAAGAACTCAGCATCGCCTAAATAAATGGGGAGTTTTTGCCTCCACCAAAATTTAAAACTGAATGCTCTTGAGGCCTATGGCCTTAGGATAAGCCGATAAAACAATGGTAGTCCGGTAGAGCGAAAGGTAGACGTCTAACTCATTAAAGAATCAGACAACTTTTGGATCAGATATCAGTGGGGAAGAGTCACTGGAAAGCGAGGATACTAATTATAGAATCCTGTGTGAGCTGTGATTCTGAGAAAGCTGGATTCACACATCAGGCATATTATGGAATAAAAAGATTAACCGCAATAGTTAAAAGGCAAAATATATAAAACAATCATTAGGTCTGCAATGAGCTATGCCTCGGAGTGCTGGGGAGCACATCAGAAACTTGAACAAAAACTAGTACCTTGGTGAGGTTCGTTCCCTCATTTCCCCCGATCCCACTCTTTCTTAGTCTCGGCACTCTAGAGCACCTTCTACAATCCAGTTTCCCTGATAAATCTGAGAATGAAAGGTGGGTCGGTCTAGCAGGCGCATCCCTATCTGATAACTGGAACTTGCTCAGATATTTCATTCTCTTATTAGTGAAACATTCCAAAATGTGTTCATTGTAGAATCTGCAACGGTCCTCGTTTGTTATACGTAGTTTCCTCAGGGGTTCCTTGAGTTTGCTTGAGTATGCCCTGTTAGGATCCGTATATTATTTTTGTTGAGGCTGATGCATGTTTTGAATCTTTTTGGTTATAATTTCCAAGACCTTTCTTAGCTTGACTCAGACCTTGTTGATTTTTTCAGGTTTTTGCCCTGTTTTCTTTTTCTAGCATCCTTCTTCTTTTAGGGTGTGTTCCGCTATTCTCCAGAATGGTTCAGCCGCTGGCCCTTGTCTTGCTAGGTCATCTGTTGTTTCCCACATTACCTGGTATCCAATAAAGGGTCAGCCTGTTACCTCTGCCCAGATCATTAAGTTTCTAGTTGAGATACACGCATATCAGAGGCAGCAGGAAAAAAACATCGATCTGGGAAAAGCTCTATAATAACCACCTCCGCTGATATGGGCATATCATGCAAAATTCAGAAGACCACGTGGTAAGACAAGTGATGGATTCGCCAGAGATAAAAATAGGATCGGCTAGACGATCCAAAACCTGAAGCAATACCATAAAACAGGACAAGCAATGTGGATGACCAAGCAATTCAGCACAAAACAGTCTGACAATGTCGTACAAGGAGACCGAGAAGAGTAACTTAGCCTGCTTAGTTCTTGACGATTTTCCCACATTTTAGATCTGTTTTCCTTTATGGATACTTGTAGCCCGTGCTACAAGCTATGCCCGACCCTATGCTCCTGCATGTCTGCTCGTTCCTCTATACGCTGTTCCTGTGTCGTACCCGTGATAACTTCATTGGCAGTCCCCCAGCCTTGTCTTGTCGCCATCATAAATGTGATTAGGCTTTTTGGGGTCATGTGGTCGCCAATTTCTCTTTCCAAGATGTTTTCTAGCCCTTGTGTAGTTTTTTCTGGATTGCTCCTTTATAGTGCTGGAAGAGTTGGTCATCCATATACTTGTACTTGTGGAGATACTTCCGGAAGCAAAATTTGTCGTGCTTGGGCATCAATTTATATGTCCATCGTCCTTTGGTTGTGATGTTCCACCTATCCTGCCATTCTGTTTTTATAACTTCCATGGTTGTTCTGTGCTCGTTTCCGCGTATTCCCACAGACTTCTTCACTTTGGGATCGGTAGGTAGTCGGCCCGAAATAACACTTATCGCATCCACTGATACTGTTGTAAGATCGCTACATACACTTAAAGATGCAATTTTGAGCGCCGAGTTCATCCTTCTAATATACGACTCACGGTACGTCGATGATCCCATATTGGTGCTACCCGACGCCCGACGCCCTTTGTCGTGCATTTACAGCTTGGTTGCCCTCTATTCCTACATCGCATGGTTAGCAGTGGAATGTTACTCTCTACGTTGCTTGGTCCGATAGTCAGACCCTCTAGGGAACACAAAACCTACGTAAGCTTTCAATGTTAATAATAAAATAAATCAAAATATTATTTCACATTCTTCCCGTCGTCGTACGAGACCAAGCAATGTCACAGCTGAGAAGTTCATAAAAATCATCCTTAGCACCTCATTTAGTGTAGTCTAATAAATGAGTATCTATGTTCGGCATCCCTACTATGCATTCAATTTGTCGCGTGGTCTTCAAAAACGAAAAAAAAAAATATGTCAGGATTCCCGCATTTTAATGTAACACAAAAAATGCAGCATTGTACTCCTCCCTCGAGCTATTAAATTGAATCCATCCTAAAAGATAATCTCTATTTAAATGTTACTCCAACAATGCCCAACAATTTTACCCCCATAAAACAACAAACAACAATTTTTTTCCCCCGTTGAGTATAAAATAAACAGACAACAACGGCGTCGACAATGACGACAAAAAGGACGAGCGCAACAAAAAAATGAAAAAAAAAACTTAATAATATTTTCAAATACCCATGCGACGTCAACGACGATACCACCCCTCCTCAACAAGGACGAAATAAGAAGCCCAAATATCCTTCAAAAATTATGTATATTTGAAAAAACCACATCTTCATGTACAATAAAAGAGGAACAAAAAAAATATACAAGGACCTCGACATCGGGTGTGTAGAGCGCGCGAAATGTCGCCGACTCAAATGAAAATGGGTAGATAGCTTCTCTCTATGAAGTGAGGGGACGAGCAGAGGGAAAACATCATTAACGATGATTTTTTCGGCCGAACATTCCAGCCGGACCGGTCTTCGGTCCCGACACAATAGCTAACGCTACTTAGAGGTACATAGGAGCCTCTGGTACAATGGCATAGTCTTGGCAGGACCCCACTCTCGGGTCGGGCGGCGGTGGAGTGGAAGTGCGATATAAGGTGTGTGGTACTGGGGGGTACGCTCAGACCCCCGTTTCCGACCCGTACCAGCATCATAATGAATATTTATGAAGCTTAAAGAACATTTTCTATTCTTGTTGTTTTATGATTTGCACTTCCTCCACTTGTGCTCTCCATCATCTTCTCTAGTCGACGGCGGCGGCGGCCGGCATGTTTGCTCCTCGAATTGGCAGGCAAACCCGACGGAGAACAAGGAGAAGGACAAGAGTGCTTGTGGCTGGGATACTTTCTGTCGCTTTAAATAAGCATTTTTTTTTTTTTGCTTTGTTTTTGTGTCGGAGTGATTTTATTGGAAATTTGTTTTGACTTTTAGTTTATGGGGTGTTTTCGCTTTGTTTCTTTGGACTTTTTTTTGTCCTAGTCCTGCTTGTGGCTCTTTTTATCAGTGGCAATTGTTTTGTTAATGATTTTATTGGCTTGTTTTCGAGGGCAAGAAAAAACATTCGGTTGTTTTCTTCTCTCGGCTGCGGGGGTTTTGTCCCTTATGACTGCAGGGTGTAGCGACCGCCAAACGATGGGACTGTGATGGACATTTTTGTATGGTGATTTAGTTGCTGTGAAGTTGTGAAGTACCAAGAAGACGTTCTCGGGGTTTTTTTCTCGGGAAAAATGTTTAATTATAAAAGGGGATTTATTCTGCATCACGTCAGGGTATCAAGAATCTTTTTGTTCCGCCTTCGGAAACTTTCTGACAAGGATAATGATCTTTATTTCACTTGAGATGCTTGGTGTATCGCTGAGAGTTTTTTTTTTTTTTTTTTGTAGAACCGTCTTTGTTTTTTTATGAGATTCTCTACTAATCAGTGGATCCATGGTTGGTCAGTTGGGATTAGGGTAAGTTTTCACTTAGACCACCACGGATCTTTGCAAATGGATGGTTTTGGCGCTATGTGATGATTTGGCGACTGATGTTGCAAGTAAAACCGGGACCTATGCAAGTAAGTACATCAGGATAATTTCCAGTGGGCGCGTTTTTAACATTCGAGTCAGTGGATATAACGTTGGATCAAATAAAAAATAAAAGAAGTAATCTTAATGATATATCCTGTCCCCGATGGTGTGTTCGGCATTATTTTGAAAAAAGTGTGCAGATTATCTAGTTCAACCCCTCACAGCTCCCTTTCAGTTTTCCAAATCACATGGAATTTTCCCTACAACCTGGAAGAACTTTTTGTCGTAAAGACAAAATCTCTAATTATCTACCCATAGCTAAGCTCTCCTGTATACCTAAGCTCTTTGAGACCAATATTTACGACTCAATGTTTTTCCACTGCAAATTTATTTTCTCCGAAAGCCAACACGGATTTCTAAAAGGTAGATCCACAACGACCAACTTAACTTAACTCATGTCGAGTACTCTCCACTAGAATGTGCAAATGAAAACGATGTGATCGCCACAGATTTCAGCAAAGCCTTCGACAAAATTTCGCACAAAATTATTGTTAATAAATTAAAAGCTTTTGGCTTTTAGTTGAGGTCTATTAAGTGGATTGAGTCCTATTTAGAAAACCTACTTTATAACGTCCTGTTTAGGTCCATGATTTCAATTCCAATTAAAGCATCCTCTGGAGTACCTCAAGGCAGCCGCCTTGGTCCTTTCTTATTTATTTTGGGAATTATGAAACAATTCGCATTTATCTTTTTACACAGATAATATAAAAATCTACAGGCATATGTATATCGTCCTCCTCTGACTGTCTTTCACTGCAGGAAGACGTGGATAAATTTTCTACTTGATCCCTTAGTATTTTCCTTCAGGTTAATGTCAATAACTGTCAAGCTATAACATATGCATACCTGTAAGCGTGGTCTAACTACACCTCGTAGTTCACTGATTTTGAATAAACCCGAAAAGCAGAATTATTCGATTCGCTTTAAGAAGAATTCCCTGGACTGGTACCCGAAACTTACCCCCGTACTCAGATGGACTGAAGCTTTTAAACCCATAGCCCCTCTCTGTTCGCCGTAAGATTGCCGACATCATCAAGTTTTAACTGGGAACATTGATAGCCCCTATCTACTTCAACTTATCTCTATTAACACTAACCCCCGTAATCTCAGATCTATACCCCTTTTTTGTTTCAATACCCACCAAACAAATTACGGGTACCAGGACCCAATGTATAGAATGCTTCTTCTTGACTTTTTCCTTAACAAACTGCCCTTAGATGCGTAGGGGAGTAGAGGAATCCAAAACGCCACACTCAGGCCAATACAGATACCCATAGGGAAAAGATGTCCCTTGCCCATTGGTTAACCCTAGTTCTACAAATATAGTTCCTATGAACTAGCAAACCATTTAGTTGATTTGACGTAGTTCAAGATGTCATTGACTGGTCTGCTGTCATTTTGCATAATTCTGTCGGTCCTATTCTTATCGAAGAAAGGCCATATAATTCTTGTAATGACACAAGTGTCTAGAAAGGGCCAACTAATGTTAGCCTCCCTACGGGCCCTAATCCCTGCTTCGAGCTACAGTGAGCAAGGCTTGATGCGCACCGAGTTGTCCACCTGTTCTGATGTAGACTCTGAACATCTTCTGGCCAGCTCATCGGCCTTCTCGGTACCTGGTATATTTTCTTGTCCAGGGACCCAGTAGAGTGCAACCTTGTGCTGTGTTTCAAGAACCTTAAGCTCTGCACGACAGCACTTCACAAGCTTGGATTGTAATTCGATAGCAGAAATCGCTTTCATTGCTGCCTGGCTGTCGATGAAAAAGGTGATACCTTCTGGTGGTACTGCCTTCAACGCAGTCTCAAGGGCGGCTATTGTCTCTGCTAGAAGACGGATATGCCCAGTGGTTCAGAAAAGATATCTGAGCCTACGTCTACATCCATCTTTAATCCATCTGTAAAGACAGAGATGGTGCGTGTATTGGTAGGCTGACCGCTTTTTTATTCTTCCCTGCTCGGGAACAAGCTTGTGACGGGTCTCTTGAAATCTAGGTACATTTCGTAGATACTGATTCAGTCTCCAACTGTTTGACTGACTTATTTTCAGGGCGCTTATAGCTGCCGGGGCTTGAACGAAGATATCCAGCGGAAGTAGAATGTGGATAGCCTCCAGTCCTACAGTAGGTGTAGTTCTCATGGCAATACAAGTCCATCTCTGTATCTTCGTAAGTGCCGCTAAGTTGGTGATCTTGCTGGCGGACTTCCACCATACAAGACAGAATAGGTCTTACTATAGCCCTATACAACCATAGTATAATTTTGGATTTTGGTCCCCAGGTTTTCCCAAACATTCTGCTCCATGTATAGAAAGCAATAATGGCTTTCTTGAATCTTTCATTAATATTAGGCCTCCAGTTCAGTTTCTTGTCAAGTATGGGCGTAGGTATTTGGCTCTGTCCGAGATACTAAAGGGAGTGCCCCCTGTGGAAGGTAATGTAAACTCAGGAATTTGCTTTTTGTTAGTAAATAATACCAGCTCGGTTTTCTGGGGATTGACCGCTAGTCCACATTTCTTGGTTCAGGTGTCTAGAGTCCTCAGTGCATGTTCACTACGAGTAGGGAGGAATTTGTACGTGCCATCAATATCACATCATCCATATAAGCGATGATCTGGATACCTGAGTTGTCGGAGTACTTCATTTAGTACAACGACCCATAGTAGTGGAGAGATTACTCCGCCTTAAGGGATACCTCTAGAAGCATATGCTTCCAACTCGTGCTCCATTATAATATGTCTTTCCTCAAGAATTTTCACAATCCACAATTGATCAGGGTATTGTGGATATTGAGGTTTATAAGTGTTCTACGTACCGTGTCCGTTCTGCCATTGTCAAATGCTCCTTCAATGTCTAAGAATGCAGCTAAAGTGTATTCCTTGTCTTTTAACGATTTTTCGAATGAGCTAACAACACAGTGCAGAGCCATCGCAACACTTTTTCCTTTGGTGTAGGCATGTTGGGCTATGGATATATCCTCTGGGCGGAACTTACTGCGAAACTGTCCCTTAAGGAAGCCATTTATTCCACCTAAACCTGTCATCTCATTGCCCTCACCCTTAGATCATAATTACAGTTTTGAGGAACCCTGTTGGTTTTAAGGATCTTTGTAAGTTTTAAGTCTAGAATTTCAGTTTGTGCTTGTACCAAACTTTAATAAATGTCCGGGGTTGACCCGGTCCTCAAATTAAAAACAAAAAAAAATTTAACCGGTATATCTAAATAACATAAGTGAATAGCTGGCGTTAGATGCGTCGTAGAAGTCTAGTAGGAATCCTAAGAAAGAGTCTGGATTTCCTCATCTATCATTCTGCACATAATCAGTATACCAAGGAAGACATGGGTGCGGTCGGATGTCAGGTAGATCTAGAGCCTGCACTCAGTCCAAAGGTATTCAAGGACAACGGCTCACTAAAGAACAAAATTTAAAAGCAAATATCCTCGTGGAACTAAAATCTCAAACAACAAAGACACAGAGGGCTCTATAATCGAGCAAAACCCACAAAAAACAAAATGGAGATACAACTGAGAACTAAGAAGCCAGGGACGCTAAAAACGAATTGATTAGGCGCTTCACTCAAGCAGACCAGCACCATAAAGAGAACGTTCCAATTTCCCAATTAGGGATGATTGGACAACAATTAGAGAAATTAGTAATGTTGAAGTCATAAAATACGTTATCTTCTTCATGAAACTCTGCAAGGTTGTCGGTGAAGATGGCATATGTCCAGCATTACTTCAACACGGAGGTGACATCAAAGCTCCCATTCTATCCAATCTTTTTAGGGGTACCTTAGCATTCGGATACTGACCGACTACATGGCAAAAGGTTGGGATCAAATGTTTTACCAAGATTGGTAAAAATCCAGATTCTAATCACAAAACCCTTTCGTCCTATCAGTCTGATGTAATTTATACTTCAATGCAAAGGCAAGGTTATGGAAGAGATTGAACAGTCTCTGCATTTCTTTTGTGCGATTCACAGCGTTCATACCAGTCTTGTAAAAAAAAAAACATTAAGACAGGATTGAACGTCTTAGTAAGAAAATTGAAGACTCCATCAACAGAAAGGCGATATGTATGCCTTTTAGACACTGAAGAAGCGATCAATAACTTCTCATAAGAATCCACTAAATCTGGTGTAACCATGGCAAGATATAATATTACATCATGCAATTCCTAACTGGATATGGATACTTCAATAGCATACGACGCACGTGCCGATGTGATGACTCGGTGGAAGTCGACCCATTCCGTACATTCTTAACATGTAGCAGTTGGGCTACGGAAAGACGCCTACTGGAAGCGGAGATAGGGGACATCACTCCTAATAACATCACAAGGAAGATAATCACAAACAAAGACAGCTGAAACCGGGTATCATCTTTTATCGAAACCCTGCTGAAAACTAAAAAGTGAGAAGAGAACCAGAACTCACCCTCATAGAAGAATAGGAAGCCTTATGAGGTAGAAGACAAACAGCCCTCCGAAGTAATGCGATTAGTGGTTCCATGGTTGGTGATACCCAAAGTAAGAGGAAGTTTAATCAGTAGGTGTGCTATACGAAAACACAGTATAAGTCTAATACTCGTACAGTAGTCTAATACCGCAAACCTTTTGAAGGTCCATGATGCATTCTTCGCTTTTCATAAAGGACTAACAAGAAACAATCCTGATGTATAATGCCTATGCTAAATAGTAGAGTGATACAAACCAGCTTTGCCAACCTTTCACCTTTCATATAAAAGCTAGGTATCGATTCAGTTCGCTACGCTAATGATGTAGTTGTAGGGTTAATTGTTATTGAAATGTCCGTCTCAAGTAAGTTCTTCAAAATCCACTTTCTGTAGTAGCGACTTAATTTACCAGCCTTAAAAGACAAAGATTGTGCATCGGATCGGGATCTGTATGATGCGCTGTTTGTGTTGAACCATCACAATATCTCTCAAGGATATACTCCGCCTGCCTCCAATCCAAGTCCATGTATATGTACATACATACATACATATATAGAAGCTAAACTGGACTTAGACAAAGACTCTTTCATCTAAAAAACATTAGCTCCCAGCACTTCTTCCATCATCATTTGCATCTGCTTAACACTCACTCTCTAAGCAATGAATACACCATACCTTTGGATGACATTGCTTTAAACAGTAGGTACTCTATTGTTATCCCCCGAATGTATGACTGCGAAAAATTCAAACCCTGTGCAGCGGAATAAAGTCTAGTGAGGTATACCGATCGCTCTAAAATGGATAGTGAAACTAGGGCTGTAATCTTAGGCGAGTCGTGTGGCACAAAACTCTCGGTTAGTCTAGCCAAATATTCTACCATCTTCCAGGCAGCCATCAATCAATATATTAGCGTTAATATGCAACTGAGCTTCCATGATAGAATGATCTTAATCTCCTCTTACAGCGAAGGCGATAAAATTGGCACAAAATCCGAAACATAATTCTAAGTAAGATCCATTTTGAAAATCTGAACAGATCCCAAGCTATCTCTAATTTAGACAAACACTCCTTGACAGAGATGTACTAATGATACTTCTTACTCGCACTATCACATGAACTACCCAAGTTTCTTGTTAATATTGGCAGAAACAACCTAAGAACCATAATCCCTTGAAACTTTTTTTGGAAAGAAATTTACACAGATTCCACTTAAAACCGAACCCCACCTGTTGATTATGCCTAGAGAGTGGTGAAACCTTACTGTATGTCTTCATAGAATGTTTGGCTATTATAACTGTAGCGAGAGACGCCTATGTGAATACTTCTTCGTGCGGAAAGACTTTAGAGGAATTAGTTTGCTCTTCTTTTTCGTCCATACAACTTCTACAGAAGACGTCCCTGCACAAGACACTCAATAATGCTAGTAATAGCGACGTCTTCACTCTGATTAGAAAGTTGGAGCATTGGGTTATGTCGACATTTTCCGGACTTAAAACTCTTCTCACTTCTGAGTCTTTGTTCTCGCTTAACTCCCCTCAAACATTTAGTCACAAGTTGGTTCTAACAAATTCATTGTTGCTTATGTCGGCGTAGCTTCTTTATGATAGTTCATGCTGTCTGGAGTTAAGTCCATCATCGTTGAGTCAGATATAAGGTAAGCTCTCCGTGCTAATTGCTGCTGTTGATGAACATGCAATGCTTCCGTCTACCTTTTTATACCCTATCCTAAGGGTATATTAAGTTTGACACATAGTTTGTAACATAGAGAAATAATCGAGATAGACCCTATAAAGTATATATATTCGTGATCAGCATCAATAGCGAAATCGATTGAGCGATGACCGTCCGTCCGTCCGTCCGTCCGTCCGTATGTCACCGCTTTTTGGGCCTTAAATTTTGAGCTAGGACGATGAAATTTCATATCTGGGCTTCTGAGAAAAAGATACAGTACAAGTGTAAAAATTTTTGAAATCCGCCCACTGCCACGCCCACTTTTTCATAACTTCACTAAATTGTATGAAACCGAAAAATTTTGTTAAGACCAAATATTTAGGCATTCAGATTCCCTACAATCCACCCATACAAAAGTTTTGGCCACGCCCACTTTTTGCGGGCGTTTTCATCACAAAACCGATTTTTGGGCCTTAAATTTTTAACTAGGACGCTTAAATTTCATATCTGGGCTTCCAAGAAAAAGATACAGTACAAGTGTAAAAATTTTTTACATCCGCCCACTGCCACGCCTACTTTTTTATAACTTCACTAAATTATATGAAACCGAAAAATTTTGTTAAGACCAAATATTTGGGTATTTAGATTCCCTACAATTCACCCATAGAACAGTTTTGGCCACGCCCACTTTTTGGGGGCGTTATCATCAAAAAACCTATTTTGATAAAATTTTACATGTAACATCCTCAAACGTTCGACATTATAGCTATATTTGAGTACAAAATGCAATTTGGCCACGTCCATTTTATAGAGAGGAGGATAGGGTATCATACGATCCGTTCCAGACGGATTGTAGCTTTTCTGTATGTTTTATCATAATCTCAACACAGCTGCCATTTTTGTACTTGGCAGTGCTGCGATGTAGCTCTTTTGCCTCCTTTGGGTTCTTTGATACAATTCGAGCTAGAATAGGCGCTCCGCATTGTAAATATATTGTATGTATATTCCCTGTACGTGGCATCTCAACCCTGTTGTTCTGTATGTTGCTTCTGCCAGTCATGCTCCAGGAATTTGGTTACGACAATTGCTGATGGCCTCGGAGTTCTCAATCTAAAAGTTCCACAGTAGCGGACCTAATACGAAGCCTTGGTGAATCCCGCCTTTGACATTGTGCTGTATAGTTCCTTCGTTGTTGTCGTACAGCAGCACCCTACTTTGCAAAAAAAAATCCGTCATAAACGTCTGCAGATAGTTAAACTTTTTTTTATGGTGAGAACTTCTATAAATTTTTTTTCCAATTTATGATGTTGAATTAATTTTTGTTGTTCAGGGTATTACTAGTTACCATTATGCATAATGGCATTATTCTATAACCTTCCCTGGATGGTTCGTCTTGCCGTACTGATGACCGTTAATCAATCGATCTGTTACTTAGCATTCACTTCCGTATATTTCCCATCATAGCAAACATACATATATAAGGGTATTTACGATGGGGAATCCTGTGATTTTTGTCTTCCTTTTGGCAAAAAGGCCAGTCATTCTTCCACTTTTACTTCCATCAAATCGGGCGATCTGCCAGACCATACCACTTCACCCAAACGTGAGTTAAAACGACCGGTGAAATAACAAATTCGTATAAAGCTAAAGGGTTATTGAACGTACCTAGAAGTATGCTTCGGAAGCCAATTTACAGAGTTCCCTTACTACATAGCTTAAGGTATAATCACACCTTAAGAGAGGTATTCGAAAACCCCTGTTTAATACTTGAAAGCCTCATCAAAAGTCTTTGACAATTTGTTGCACTTGTAAGTAGTATCTTCTACATAAAATAATCCATTCTCAGAACTGTGCCTTAAGAATACCCAAATGGGAAATGAAATAACCATACTCTACCATTGAAAATAAAAAAAATCATTGATGGACCACCCTTACCCGTCAGCAAATAAAGCCTAAATGAGCGCAAAGTCAAGCAAGCCCTGTGAAACCCTGTGAAATCCTCTTCATCCCATTATACAAATACTTACACTGAAAGGCGAAAAAAGAAAATCCGTTCAAATTACTTCAATCCTTTTTTTTTTCCCGGGCCTCCGGCCTCCACCCACCCATCCACCCACTACCACGTCAATAGCTAAGTAAGATCATAATTATCAATGCATATGCTTGGCAATTCATACGACACACATCTTGTTACCCCACACAAAAGTGTTTCGCCCCATAATCCCGACTAACACTCCAACCAATCGTATTTGCGCCAAGGATTTTCCTAATTAGTGTTCCCGAATGCCATTCATCCCAAGGATATATTCATAACGAGAACACTAAATACTATTTTCCCTCCTTTAGCTACAACATATACCTGCAGCAGCTCTCGCCCGACATAAAGTGTGGATAATACACGTCCCCGAGGTAGACAAGTTTCTTAAACGGTTTTTCTCCATAAACCGACCCCCACCCCCCAAACCACCCGCCCTACATTAAAATTTGCAATAAACTCATAATTTCGTAGTGAAGCCGCCCTTACCACATAGTGTTTCGGTTGTGGATGTGCCTGATGCTTCTGCCGCCCTCATTACGAATCCCACCACCCACCAAACAGACTCTAGCGCATAGACACAGAGAATAATCACCAAAAGGGGTGACAAAAAAAAAATAAAAAAAAAACTGAAGAAGTGGAAAACAAATTGGGGCTTTCCCAGAAAAATGACAGCGAGAGCGAGGCGACATGGAAAATATGAAAGGAAGATCACGGAGACGAAGTTCGACAAGCAAAACCACTTTCAACAAATTACGTTACAAGGAAAAGCAACGAGTTGAGTTGTGGGCGCTGAGCTCTGAACGCTGAACGCTGAACGCTGGGGGATGGGTTGGATTTGGTTTCTTCAGAAACGGGGTATTAAAAGCACTAAGAATGAAGAGGTTCTTGCAATCTCGTGTGCGAGAAACTCGAGAAGTTTGGTGGCGGCCGCGGCGGCGGCGGGGTGGAATACGAGTAGTATCTCTCACTTAACCTGCATATTTTAATGCAAGTCTGGATTTGGAAGATTGCATCCTGCGAAGTTGGCATAGACTTAACTCTATTTTTCCAGATTGTTGGAAGTTTGCAGTTCTTTAACCAGAACGCTTTTTGTCGGATGATTTTAGTTCGTTGGTTGCATGCAAAGTGATTTTTTTTTTTTTTTTTACATGAAACGTCTTTAGGTTTGTTAGGGGGGGAACAATTCCATGGATGGATGGAATCAGAGAATCTACATATGTACATATATGTTAGGAGTACACTTGAGAGCGTTTAAAGTATACTGCAAACTTGTAGGAAGATACAGCCTTCACGATACTCATCAACGGATTCTAATCGACTAATCACCTTTCCGGGGATTCTAGATAAAGGACCTTATCTAAGATGTTTTCGAAGAAGCAAGTGGTGGACGCAGCGTGGACAAAATGCTGTAGTTTAGCGAAATTCACCTTCACCTTTGTTGATGGCGGATTCAGTCAGTTGGGGGCGGATCACCGGAGTGAATGCGGCTGGAGGAATATCGGTTGGTTTTCTTTGCGTACTATTTAGGAATCCTTTTGGAGGTCTACAGCTCCTCTTCGAGAGCTTTCAATCTTCGACTAACAAATTAGGGTTTTGGTGCTGAATCAGTCAGTTGGAGAGCAACTCAGACAATTGCTTTCGCTGCGCACGTATAGTGCTTTCGGAGGAGCTGGCGGTAACAGTGGGTTCCTGCTACTTTAATTTTTGGTGAGACCCAGTAACTTTTCAAGGTCTACTCGAATACCAACTATTTATAAGTACAACATACGCTATATGTAAATATATACAGCGTTTCAATGTTTTGTGTTTCATCTTCCCAGCTTATCTGATCCGTAAACATTTTTGTAAATTATGTGCTTTATCGCTTTGTGGGTCATAGCGCCTCTACTATGCCTACACGCCAATGTGGATCACTTTTAACGATATGTTTTAGCTCCCTGGCAACTTTTCTCAACTCATTTGCCGCCTGTTCGACTATTCTGCGCCATGTTTTTTCTTGGACCGCTATGTCTTCTGCCAGCCTGGCTTAAATCCATTGCAATGCGGGAACACTTTCTCGGAATACTTTCTCGGAACATATGCTCTACCGATTCAGCTGACTACATTCAGTTCGGTTGCACTATCGGCCGAGACAATATTTCCAAGATACTCTACTCTACTCTACTCTCTCTTCGGGTTGTCTAGCAATGCTTATACATATGTATGTATGTCCTGATGACCGTCAATAGAAGGCATAAAAACAGGTCTCGCTCTCAAAAGGAAACAACACAGCGAAGTGGACATGTATTCCGCTAGCACTTACAGCCAAAATAGTGACAGAATGAACTCGATACAGAGGATGGGACAATGCAACACAAAGTTACAGGCAACATCCCCTAGGTTCTGTGCTGTGCCCTTACTATAGCACGTTATGTATGGCGACGTCCTTAAGTTAAGAATCCCAATGATTGACATTGAATATCAGACATAAGGTACAACTACATTGACGTTGTCATAGATGCAAGGCAAACCCTCGGCGATGGAACGAGTTAGTGACCAAACTCTGTAAGGTCTTGGAGAAGGACTGCTATTGGGTTGGTCCAGGATGGGATAGAATGAATGACTCAACAATTTGCAGAAGATAAAGCAGAGGTATGAAGTCATAAAGCAGACTTGAAGTACCTTGGCATATTACCTATAGATGCAAGGCCAACCTTTAAATAATACCTGCACCATGCTGCTAAAAAGGCAGCAAAGGTAACGACTGCTCTGGCAAGAATCTTGCCAAATATCAACGGATCAAAAGACAAGAAGAGATTGGTCTTAGCAACAGTTGCTGCATCGATAATGCTCTACGGCTCCCAAATATGAGCTGGAGCCATGTGCACGAAATCGTGCAGAAGACTGAGGCAGCTTACAAAATCAATGCGTTGAGAGTATGGAGCGCCTTCCAAACACCCTGGTTTGGTACCAAGAGACCTTCTTGCTAAAAAAAACCGTAGAAATACCGTACCAGCAGTACAAAGGCTACAGCAACAAGTCGAAGGGATACTGGTACTGAAGGTACCACCAAAGACTAGTCACATAAGATGACAAGGTGACAAGTTCACAAGGTGGACGCAGAGATTTTGTAACGGAATAAAAAGGTCGGTTGTGTGTCTCTGTTGGTTCGGATTGTCACCCGTATCACCTTCGCATTGGTCACGGGCCGTTGTGGCCGAAGGTCCACCTGCCACCGAAGCAGGGACCAAATGGAGAGTCGGGCTGAAGAGGACACCACCTTTCCTCAGAACCTTCCGCCCCTTATGCCCCCGTTCTGACCCAAGACTACATTTCTTGGGCCAGTCCGAGCAGCCAGGACGGAAGGGTGTCCGCACCTTTGCAGCTGTAGGCATGCTAGCTCCCGCCAGGTTCTAGCTCGTCGGATTGGGGGGGGATCTTGCTGCAGCAGCGACGGACGGTTGTTACGTTATTCCATGCCTGAGATTAGATGGAGTTGTCTCTACAAAATTGTTGAGGGGGACCCGAAATGTCCTGAAACCTACGCGAGGGAAAGCTGAAGGTGTCGGTTGCACTCCAAGGTGTCTTCCAGTGAGAGGGAGAGCGTTAGATGGATTTACTCTTCGGGAGATGACCCACCCCTGTGACAAACCGGATCCTGTGAAGGGATCCGATCCAGCACTTCCTTGGCTATCATGTCTCCATGTTGATGGTAGCCCCTAAATTGATACCAAAAAAATAACTTAACCTATTGTGTGCTCCTTCTTCGTCGTCAGCTTAAGTTACCGTATTGCCAGCCTATCGGTCACTTCTCCATCTAAACACCTATCCTAATAGCATCCTAAAAAGCTACAAAAGAAAAAAAAATATAAGAGAATCGACTTCCCGTGAATCCTTCCAACATTCGGTAATCAGGAAAACAAAAATATCAGAATCGATCGAATATGACACAAAAAAAAATTGTAAATTTATACCATTAGTTAATTTACTTTTTCTTTTTATTTTAATTTATCTATAAGCACAATAGAAAGAAGAAAATAACAAATACAATTCATTTTATTTAATTTTTTTTTCTCTACTATTTTTTTGTTAAATAAATTTGTACAAAATAAAAAAAAAATAAACTTTAATTTTGACTCTTCCTTTTGTAGGAGACTGTACACTATATAAATATGTACGTTTATGTACTAGTAAAAAAAAAACCATATGTATAATCCAAAAAGGAGAAACAATTGTTACTTAGTGTACCAAAAAAAAAGAAATTCAGTATGAACGTCAGCAAAGAATAAAGAAAATGTTGGTTTGTGTATAAGATAGTAAAGTGACACTCGAATTACAAAAAAAAATTTCGTTTATTAATTTGGTTATGTACATAAGTATGTACGTATGTATGTATAGATCAAAGATCACTTACCCCGTGTATTTTCGATGTCATCCGGATGTTGTGCACAGCATCGCAGGAACTATGTTCGTCCTAATAAGGAAGTTAAAAAAAACGAACACTAAACGAATTTTTTTTTTTTTTTGGGTGCCTTATATTCACTTTCTATTTAGAAATTTAGAAAGAGATCACATCAGATAGATATGTATAGATGTACTTTTATATACATATATTTAATACTTTTTTTTTTCTGCAGTCACTACTGAACTTTTTTTTTTTTTTCTTTTTTTTTTTCACAAATCAACTTCTAATTACTATTAATATTAAAATGATCTACTCTGTAATTAAGAGGGGGTGACTTTTTTTTTTTTTTGTGTTGCGGAGCACTGTTTCACGAAGTAGAAAGAGGGTGGTTTTTCTAGGATTTCTTGTTTTTTGGTTTTATTCAACTTTCCTCCTTTTTTTTTTTTTTTTTACACTTTTCCACTTTTTTTCTATTTTTTTTGTTTAGTCACGATCTAATATTATTTCTTTAAGCATTTTCTTTTTTTTTTTTTTTTTTTTTTGACGTTACGAAATTTCGTGTAAGTTTATCAAAGAAATACTTTTTTTTTTTTTTTTAACACTTCTACCGCCGCGTTAACCCATCCTCACTTGAGGAGACCGTCCCGCCACGACCGACCAATTCTTCCAAGAACTTTCCAAAATCAGACTAAGAGAGCGAATCTGGGTCCGCTCGCCCTTATATAGGGTCCTGGGATTGGGGGCGATTCACCCACACTTTCTACGCCTTATGGTGGCGTGTCACTTCCGGGTGATCTGTATTTGGCTGGATTTTATTGGGAAAATTTTTGAAATGGCAGGGACATAATACTTAGCCACCTTCACATGTACATGTATGCCAAACATAATTTTTCAAATAAAATCCTGCCAAATAAGGACTCCCGGTTTATTACTGACGCACCCGTTAAGCCTTTTTTTGTGTCGGTGTGGGTGAGAATCACTCCATCTCAAGCTCAACAGTACGCCTCATCTAGGTCCATATATTTTGGTCATTTTGGGGGTCATCCTCGAATAAGGCCGATGGTCCGATGGTACGGACTTCGGGTGGTAGCAAACAGGCATGGGTTCAAAACCCACGAGCGACTTCACATTATTTTTTTTTTTCTTTTCATTTATTGTATTTTTATTTTGTCAGCCAATCCTTTTGTAAGCCAGTGTAATGGCACTCCATTGTGGTGAATACATCCTATTCTACCCCCACCATTACCAACTGCACATAACCGGAAACCAACCCATACTTATTCAAGAAACACACCACATCTGATCTCTATAAAAGCTTTTTTTTTTTTTTTAAACAAAATTGGTTTTCACTCAAGCTAGGCTCCATTCACAATAGCTTCTATGCCACAGCTTCTCCAATTGTTAAAAAAAACTGATTTGTAAATGAAGGATTCCCCACAATTTATCCCCAATATGGCCACTTGAAGCCTTAAAACGAAGCATAGGAAGCTAAATTACTATTTGATCCAGATGCTTATTGGTCATGGATACTTAAAAACCTACTTGCACGATGACAACCCGTATTGTCCAACGTGCAGGG
The DNA here is from genome assembly GCA_905220385.1 of Xylota sylvarum. Lineage (NCBI taxonomy): Eukaryota > Metazoa > Arthropoda > Insecta > Diptera > Syrphidae > Xylota > Xylota sylvarum. Next base: position 60,127,777 of record LR999958.1, on the reverse strand, counting down.
AAGCAGTGGAGAATGCGAAGCACATTATGTTCCATTGCCCACAATATTATGAAGAACGCTACCTGCTGGTGAACAAACGACGGAAAGACCTAAATGCAGACAACATCACTAGCCAGATGATGAGCAGGGAAGCGTCTTAGGAACAGGTTAGCGACACTGTGACAAATATTATGAAGGAGCAGCGAGAACAGGCTGCCAACTGAATGTACCTAAGGCTGTAGCCCTCGCGTTAAATGCTCGACGTGCCGCGAGGATCAAGGCCAAGGGTAAGAGAGGAGATGGGTTTAGTGAGTGGAAATCCCACACTGTTATTGAGTACAAACTCAGTTTCGTCTTTAAAAGTTTCCACCTTTCCAAAGCCTATATTGCTACATATTGGCGAACAATTTGAGCGCTTTTTATACCAAAGATTGGTAAAGATGACAATTCACTCGCCAAGAGTCTCCAGCCTATAAGTCTGTCTTCATTCCTGCTAATAAGAATGGAATCGCTGGTCAACATTCACGTACGTAGGCTTGCTGTAAGGATAGATCCTCTATCTGGACATATATACATACTAGCGTGAAAAATCATTTAAGAATGCGCTGCAATATCTCGTTGCTAGAATGCGCCTTGATACGAAGAGAATACGCCATTGGCAATTTTCATGGACGACGCTTTTGACAATCCTAACTTTGACTGAATGTTCGATCCTGCTGGACAACACGAGGTAGATGATACATATTTTTTGTGGATCAGGGCAATGCTAATGAATACAGCTTTGTTTGTAGATGCTGACCATGTTAAGGCTCAGGCTTAAGTGGATGTTTGTACCGCAAACTCTAATGGATCATGCCTAGAGACTGTCATGATCAATCATGATCGATACACTAAGAGTGGTGTTTCGGTCAATCCTCAAAATACTCAGGATTTACGAGAACCGGTTTCACGCCGCCAGTACTAAAGGATGTCTCCCTTCGTGATCCTAGACAAAACAAAAAAAATTGTTTGAGCAAAACATGTTAACTTGAAGACATGCAGGGTACACTCAGTTTTCTGACCGTATAAGGGTGCTTTTGGTAAGAGGGCCTATCATATGATGGGGCTTAGAACTAAAATAGGTTCCTTGCATCTATGCAGTTACGATATAGCTCACGCGTTAATTAGTTGGTGGAGGGCACTTTCCCGTAAGCATGGGGCTGCCTTCTGCACTAAACTTTAAAGAACGGACTGTCTCGGCTACGCGGAACCTTTCTGAATACGTAAAAACTCAAATTCGACTTTCCTTGTGTTTAGAACTAGCTTTCACCAGAGTTTGAGTCTGCACTAAGCTCTAGTCGAATTTTTACATATGACTCCATAATCAAGGGTGTGATGCTGGTGAGTTCTTGGAGGTCGACAAGATTATACTCCATTATTCGTAAGGCAAGCCTGCCTCAGTTTTCCAAATATCTACGCCTATAGCGATAGCCAGACTACACTTAAGGCATTCCTCAACCTCCAACCAGTTCCAAGACAGTTTGAGAATGCAAAAACTAAAACTAGACTCTTCTCTGGATCTCAGATCATACCACACTAGGATTGCGCGGAATGAGATCTCCATCGGGATTGGAAGGCGAGGCTCTTAGCACCTGAAACTACGGTGGGTCTTCTCACGTCCACGGTCAAGGCCTCCCTTGACGATTGGGAGTTTTAGGCTTAAGTTTAGATTTAGGTAGGTAGGTTGGCTAAGAGGAGAGAGAGCTCCTCTACCCCACTTTGACAATTATTCGATGTCTTGGAAGAAATATCTTTAAGTAGATTGCAGAGCCTTAACACAGGAAAGGGTAGCATCTTAATGAACTTCATCAGCACCGCAGTCTCACAGATGTCTTCAAGGTCTTCGTTAGTCTTATATATGTATGATAGTTCCTTTATTAATATCGCAGATATTAGCGCGGCTCTCCAGGATGCAGGTAGACTAAACGAATATTCTCGAATGTCATGTAAGTAATTAAGAGCATTCTTAAATCTTAAGATCCAGGGTACTGTTCGCCATCCACTTTGTTCGTGGATGCCAGTCACAGGGAAATTTGAATCTTACTGTTGGAAGTAATAGATAGGCTCTTCAGATTTTTTAATGCTATATGTAATTTTATTTGAATGTTATTTTCAAGTACAATATTAGATATGTAGGTATAGGCAGCACAATATTAGATAAATATAGGCATTAAAAATTTCTTTTAATGTCCTATCGTTTTCAAATTAGTTTTCCAACTGACGAATAATGATTTTTATTTCACAGAGTCAAATTAAAACGCTTACTGCCGATCGTGTATTTTTTACAGCTCAAGTTTTTGGGGTCACTTAATCAAAGTGATATCTAATGTTCGGGCGCTGGTTGGGTTGCGTTCACACTTACCATTTAGGATAAAAGCCCATCAGTACTCACACAGTGATGGGTTTGGTATGTGATAACAATCTGATGATAGCGACTGTCTAATTACGGACTGATGTCGTTCGAGGCTCAAACGACACAAGGCCAAGTTCAACACAGAGCAACTTAGCTCTGTCCAACACCCGGTAAAAGGCTTAGTCGGTTCTTTGCTAGTGTAGAATGAAGATCAACTGAAGAGATGTAAGGACCATTTTGCTCTGTGTTTAAGCCGAATATTCGCTACCAATATGCACCAAAGTCAAACTGAGGTATCCGAAGCAAGAAATACCCGAATGCGCACCACATCGCCCAGTAAGGGTGAGATCATTATCGCGATCAAAGCACCGAAAAACAGGACGTTAGGATTTGACGGCATACCCACTGATTTATTTCGAGCTGCGCAAACTGCATCGGTCGATCTACTGCACCCATTTGTAGGGTGAACCTGGGAAGCCGAGAGCTTTCCGGATGACTGTAAGAAGAGAATGCACGTCAAGGTCCTTAAAAAAAACTGACGCGGTTTCTGCTTGCTGCCTGCTGTGGCTAAGATAATAGCCAGAACTATCCTTGAGCGTATCAATGAACACCTCGAAGATACACTTGATGCCCAACAAACAGGTTTCTGTTCTGGATCTGCCTATGTCGACCACATCAACACCCTTTGGAACACCATCGAGCAGTGCGTTGAATATCATTCACCACTTCATCTACTATTCATAGATTTTGAAAAGGCCCTCGATAGTGTCAACGGGAAGTTTATTTGGGGTGCATTGTGCAGGAGAGGTATTGCAGGTAAACTAAGACCAATAGCAAGGCTACATACGATGGGTCTACATGTCACGTTTTGCATTGAGGAAGAGTGTCTGAGGAATTCGAAGTTCAAAGTGGGTTTCCACTAGGGTGCATCTTTTCACCAATATTGTTTTAATTGGTGATTAGCAATGTGCTAAATGCTGCTTTGTTTTCAGGAAACGGAGGAATTCGATGGACTCTGACAATGTAAGCCTACTCTCTCACAGGATAATGGACCTTCACCAAATGATAGCGAAGCAGATGTCGTTGGGCTGAAAATAAATTCAGTAAAAACAAAAACGATCAGCATGGGATCGATCTCATCAGCTCATATGCATTGCTAAACAAACGGCTGAGAGAGTAGAGAGCTTCTAAGACCTTGGAAGCATTGTCTCAACCGATGGCGGAAATGAACTAGATGTAGCCAACCGAATCGGCAAAGCAAAATCTGGGTTTGAATGCTTACCAAAATTTCACGAAGTAATGCCATTAGCTTAAACACCAAGCTACGACTGCTATATGGATATGGTACTTGGAGAGTAACCTCTGCTTTCACGAAAAAGCTGCAAATTTTCGTTAAAAGGTACCTACACAGTATCTTAAGAATTTTCTGGCCAAGCCGTGTCTCGAACGAACAGCTTTCTCAGAGAAAGGGCCATGAACCAATAGGCATAACCATACAATGACGGAAATGGTAGTGAATTGTACACACTTTCAAAAAAAATGTGACAAGTCCATAGCTAACCACGCGATGGAAGGGAACCCGCTAATTCAGGATGACAGGATACGCGGCGGTCCTAGAAGCACATGGCACAAATCAGTAGAGAAGAAAGCACGACAACTGAGAAAGATCTGGGTAGAGCTGAAGCACATTGCCATAAGGAGATAAAGAACATAAGTAAGTAAGTATCTGCTGAGGACATTTTGACTTCCGAAGAGGATAGAGTGTTTTTTTCTTGGATAAGAGGATTCTTCTTCAAAAATAAAAGGAGTATCTATGCCGTATTACAACCTCTCTCCTCACTTTGAAGAGTACATCACTAATAATTACAAGTCTGAGTAAATTCTACAAACTTTAAAACTTCAAACTTACGAATCACGTTACGTTCTATCCATTACAACATCCATGATCATCGGTGGGGGTAACAAAACAAAAAACAAAAAAAAAAAAAAATAAAGAAAATTAATATCCAATCCCTCCTTGATTTGAAATTTCTTTTATTTTCCTTCGAACAACATAGTTTTCATTTTGCCTTCCCAACACGCGAAACATGTTTACACTTTATGGTGCTTCATTCAAGGGTGCAAGTTATAAAGTATAGATACCCCTCGAGGTAACGCTAACTTATTTTCTCGCACGCTCGCGAGGATATGGATTCTTCTTTTCCAAGCAAAACTAAACAAAATAAAAAAAATAAAAAAACAGAAAAAGAAGATAAGAATCCTTGCACTTGTCGTAAAGATGAAGACACATTTGTTTTTTGTTTTTTTTTTTTTTTTCACTATCAGCCTTCTTTCTTGAATTTTACTTTACTCGTATCGGAGTGGTTGTTGTTTCATGAATGTGTTTGCCGCATTACTAGTATACATATGTATGTATGTATCGGGTTCAAGTCCCACATGCACATAACTCAAAAAGAGATGCGAGCCATGAATATATGTGTACCAGGAACACACAACCCCCGGGGATATGTTGAGTAGTTGAACATAGATTTTGAAGTACGAGCAATTCTCCTGTTGGAAAGTTTTTTAGTTTTCGAATATCTTACACGCGTAGTAGTAGTAGTCGTAGTCGTCATCCTTTTCTTGAACTCGACTCATTCTTCGGCGTTTTCCTCTTACCCTTGTCGCTTAAGTTTTCCAATATTAACTTTTATCGAAGTTCATGGTTTATTTGAAATTTGTTTTTTTTTTTCTTCGTTTGAGAGAAAATGAAAATAAATTGAAAATATGGTTACAGTTTGGCTGGCAGTTGCAGTTTTTTCTTCGGTCCTTAAGGATGTAAGTGATTTTCGATTTGTTTACATTTGAGCAAAAAAAAAAGGCTTAAGGTGGGGGAAGTGCCTCCGAAGACGTTAAGACTCACAAAAAGTTGTCTAGTTCGAAGAATGTGTTATATTTAGACAGTTCAACTGGTTCATTTAACAAATCTTGCTTTCGCAGATTTATTGGTCCTTTCCCGTAACGAACTTGAATAGACTATTGTCGAGGTCGGAGTAGAAGTTGGCAATAGCAAGTCAAATGCTATCATATGTGGTCCTAAACTCGACGAAGGATGGCTGGATGCTGTAGGAATATGGTAGACACTAATTGGCGTCAATCTGGCGATGTCCAGAGTTGTAACTGCTACTGTGTATCAGTTGTGCTTATTTTATGTTCTAGTGGTAGCCATCGGGTACTAGTGGGTGTCCATTTGGACCCGACTTGCTGAACTTATAAGGGCGAGTGTTGAACAAGAGAAAATAGCAGCACTATAAATACGACGACAAACTCTTCCGATGGGGTCAACGGTGGCGTCACAGATTCAAATGGAAGCATAAACACACTTTATCTGGGCTACTTCGACATATTCGAAGCTCAGGCCGACAAAGATTTCCAAGTATAAATCAGATTTTTGGAAAAGAGATAGTGGCGAATGAGCCCTTATGTGGCCAATGACAATGCTCACATCCCCGAAGCTAACGCAATCCTCAGCAGTTGCGGCTAAAAAGAAAGGGCACTACTGCCCACCGATGCCACCCCCGGGCCAGCCCAAAGGTAAGGATGACCCTCTTCGCAATGGGCTCACCGGTGCTGGCAGTAGATGGTACCTTCGCGACCTCGAAAAGGGCTTTGTTCCTGAGGAAGCAAGGAAGAAAGCAATAGAACATAAGGCTCAGCCTGGTTCTTGACCGACACCTGTGACGAAAAGGAGCAGCAGCTCTATTTCACCTCCTATACTTAATGTACAGAAGAAGCCAAGGGTGGTCAAGAAGTCGGAGAAGTCGCGGACAAAACCTGTTAAGCATGCTACTGTCTTACATGGCAGAAGCTATGCAGCGGCTGCAAAAGCAGGGGCTGCAAAAGCAGCTGCCGCTAATGGAAGCCGTGTTATAACGTTCCCTGTGATTATCCAAGGGAGATCCTTTGTACCGACTACCTCAAAAATTTAGAGATCGCTTTGGTGGATGAAATGGCCTTAGGATGGGAGCATAAGCTCAAATTCCAGGGCATATGTACATTTCAAGTTTAGACTGTGGAATGGCTGAAGATAGTAACACCAAGACTTAGCAATTGGAAGGGTGTGAGCCTTACTGCGAAGTTGCTCATTCCATTACATTTTACCCGTGCCCATTCCATTACATTTTACTTCCCACGTAGCGCTGTGGAGCACCAAACCACACTGGCACTCCATGAAGCGCAAAATGACGGCTTGAACGTCAAATCGTGGAAGATTCTGCATGTTCGAAAAGAGGGAACCGGGCAAGTACTGGGCCTCGGAATCGATCAGTAGTCCTATGATGCTATAAGGGCTCAAAACAATTCCCTTAGCCACAGCTTCGGCAAGGTCGCGGTGTCTGGACTCAAAAAGTAAGCGGAGGATCTCTCAAATCCAACTTTACAGAGAAGAGAACCCACAGTGGAGCAATCAGATCCACATGCTTCTTCTGCCGAACAGGTAGCTGGGGAAGCGATAGAAAAGGAGTACATACCCCTTTCGGAGAACTCGCTCTCTGATGAGGAACATAGAGCATTAGAACGATGACCCCTTCCGGAAGAATACGAATAGCCCAGGTGAATATTCATCATGCTATAGCGACATCTGCTGTTATAGCACGAATGTTCACAACCAAAGAACTGGGCGTTGTACTGATTCAGGAGCCATTGATCGTAAGAGGAGCAGTCAAAGGACTGGCGTGCCAAAATGTGGAGGTAATTTGAGACACCCGAATACTAAATCCAAGAGCTTGCATTCTCAATAACAACAAATTTAGTTTTGTTCTACTTTTTTCTACGCAGGTATCTCAGGAGCTCAATGGAGTATACCGCACCATCATCATCGCAACGGCGTATTGTGCTGGTGACGAACCAGCAGTGTCTATGGTTCTGCAACGCCTTGTGAAGCACTGCAACAGGCTCCAACTGCCGCTGCTGATATTATGCCAATGATGCTGGTATGATGCCAATGCGACAAAATCTACAATAGTAACCTTAACGAGGAAAATAAAAGGCTATCGGGTACAATACTGACACCAGTCAAAGAAGTTAAATATCTGGGACTAAACCTAGGCAGTAAGCTCATCTGGAAAAAACACACAGAAGAGACAACCAGAAAAGCCACGCGGGCTCTGATGAGCTGTCGAAGCATAGCGGACAAATCCTGGGGATGTAGCACGACCATCCTTAGATGGAGGTATATTGCTATTTTGAGTCCAATGATCACATATGGAGCGATTGCATGGACAAAAAGAACCAAACTGATCACCACGAGGAAGACACTCGTTAAGGTGCAACGACTGGCATGCCTCTGTATTACAAGGGCCATGAGAACTTGTCGAACTCCAGCCATGGAGGTACTATTAGAACTGACTCCGTTGCATCTTGTGGTTCAGAAATGTGCAAGTAAAACGATTCTAAGAATGGCCAAGTTAAGTAACAAAAAAAGTTGAAGTAATGTATCCACTCTCTACAAACTAAGCAATCACACAAGAAAGTGGTGCACAGATGGATGAAGAACTGATGTAGGAACTGGAGCAGGAGTATTCGGGCCCAGAACCAAATTCTCTGAATCATGAGCAAAAGCACCAGTATCTTTCAGGCTGAAAGCTATGCCATAAATAGATGTGTCCAAATCAATCTTGATAGAAACCATGTGAGCTGTAATATAACTATAATGTCAGATAGTCAAGCTGCTATCATGGCACTTGACTCCTATATCATTAAGTCCAAACTTGTGTGGGAATGCCAGCAAAAACTTAATGAACTAGGTAGTAGAAACAAGGTGACAGTCTGTTGGATACCTGGCCATGTGGGAATAGATGGTAATGAAATGGCCGACATATGGCTCTAGCAAGAAAGGGAGCATCAGAAACCTTCATAGGTCCTAAACCATTCTGTGGAAAAGGGAATCATACCCTCGAAGAAGAATTCAGGAAACAAGAGAAGAAAAACAGGCCAATAACCTGAAATAACACTCAGGGAATGCGGCAAGACAAGAAACTTTTAGGGCATCATTACTAAAAAAGATTCGAAGCATGTATCAGCATTACTGGACTTCCTAACAGGGCATTGTATACTCAAGGAGCACCTAAGGAACCTAGCTATATTTAAAGAAGGTCTCTTTAGATTCTGCGATGAGTCCGGTGAATCTTGTGGAGCACTGACCCACAAAAGACTGAAATAGTTGGGCAAGTACCAATTATCAGATGAGGAAATACCGTCTCTAGATCCAGCTTTCATCCTTAGATTCTTAAAGAAAACTAGATTAGAGAGTGCTCTAGGACAAATTTCTTCCCTCAAAATTATTTCGAAAGGAATCCAAATACATGAACCTCTGCAAGGCCATAGCTGGGGGACAATAGATCAACAAGGAAGACCGAACCTTCGTTTTAAGGATCAAGTTATCGCGGAAACCAGAGCGCTTGGTCTAGACAACTGGAAGCACCGTGCCCCCGGGAACGAAGAAAGTGGAAGGCTGCCATGTCTCAGGCAGAGACCTTCACGGGTCGCAAGTGGTGAATTTCGGTTTGAAATTCTTTGGTCTTTTCCAGGATTTGTGTGACTTTGGTTAAAAGTCGACCTGGCGACTGGAAACTTCACTGATACATGACACTCACTTTGTTGCAGAAAGGCTTTTAGAATACATTGGATATAATCTTATTAACTGGATTCGGGTCCTCTTCTTGTCCAGGATACCTTTGTCGCTCAGCTTGCTGAACGTCTACGAATGCTTTCAGATGAGATTCGGCTCAACGCCATGCCAGAAATCCTAGCGATTCTCAATCAATTTACCCGTGTTGAGGAGACACAATGGAATATTGGTCACTCTGACGAAAAGAGCTTAACGTTCACTCTCTCTACCTGGTGTCCATTGAGTTGTTGGTGGAAATGCTGCTTAAACACATTCCGTGCGTTTTGGTGACTTTGTTTCCTTAACTTATTCGAAGAGCCTGCATTCCGAGTCTTAGACCAGCTGTCAATCTTTTGACTTTCCTGAAAAACATCTAGATGTAGTTCCTATAGCTCAATTCTTCAATATCATTGAGTTGGGTGACTACGTAGCCCACTTTCTTTAAAAGCTAAACCTTCTTTTCCCTTTTTTTAGCTCTAAATTCTTCCCCTTGTTCTTTCACCTTTTTGCGTGGTACAACGCCAAGGGATCTTCTTCAGTGGTGGCTGGTAGTCTACAGTAGGATACCTCTTTAAGGATATCATGATACTGGATCCACAAATAGTTGTCGTTTGTGGATGGTGAATCGACAGCGAAGAGTTTCTCGATTAGTAGCTCTCTGTAGGGTCTGGCTACTCTAGTCGTGCTAAGACTTTCAACGCTGGGCTGTTGGCAGATTCTTCTATTTAGATAGCCTAGCTCTGAATTTAGGTGCAACAAGAAAGTGGCCAGAATCGACATTTGGACCGTTTGTTGGCTGAGTTCCTCCCATCTATTAGCAAGCATCTAGAGAGCGACAGGTTGCTGTAGTCTTGAAACCTAGTACTACATATCACTGTATTAGGAGCTAGTGCAAAATCGATTAGCCAGAAGCCATTGTCAGTTATCGTGTCGTGGAGGCTGTGCTTTCCAACTAATCCGCCGAAAATATTTCCATTACCAATATTGGTATTGAAGTCCCCGGGCCCATCATACTCCAGACAGGCTTTAAAGGTTCCATATAATGGATCATTATGCTGATGTTTTGAAATGTTGCCTTAATGCGGATTACAGCTGGGTGATTGGCTTAAAGTCAATTATCATTGAGCGTAGCAGACTACCTTCGACAAATCCAAGTAATAAATGTCGCTATTTGTCCATTCTTCCTCCTCTTGGATTGGGGTTATAACACCCTTACACCGGGTGAGGACAAATTCAAGTTTTTGAGCAGTTTACTTAAGTTTCAGGTGCATACTCTCAATTCAAAGTCCGTGAACGTCCCGGGTTGAAGCTTACCGGTTTTACGTAATAAGGAAGTTACCCCGATGATACAACCCCTAACCTTAAGGACTAGTTTCATTGGGAAAAACACCTATGACGAAGGGCCGATTACACCGATGCTAGTAAGTCACTTCAGGAATGTGAGCGCCTCCATTGGCCCATTAACGGATCTGCCACCATCTCTTATACAAGAACCTGACTTATTCTTCGAAATCCCCTTCGGCCTGAGCTCCGAATATGTTGAAGTAGCCCGGATGAAGTCTACTTTCTACTTCCATTTGAAGCTGGGATGCCACTGGTTGATTCCATCTAGAGAATTCGTCCTTTATGGTGCTTTTGGTTCTACAATTCTTATTTCTTGTTCAATACACTTTGACTTATAAGTTCAACAAGTCTAGTCCGGATGGGTACCAATCAGTATAGCTACCACTTGGAGATAATATACTTACTTACTTACTTAGGTGGCGCTACAGTTCGGGGTGAACCTGGGCCTCAACTAACAAGCCTCTCCAGTTAGCTCGGTCCTTAGCTAACTGCCTCCAGTTGCGCACTCCAAGCTTGTTCAGGTCCCCTTCAACTTGTGCGCGCCACCTAAGGCGAGGTCTTCCTCTGCTGCGTTGTCCCTCCGGGTGTGATTCGAAGACTCTTCGGGCCGGAGCACTGGTGTCCATTCGCTCTACATGTCCTAGCCATCTCAAACGACTAATGCGCAGTTTTTTGACTAGGTCGATGTCGCTGTACAGCTCGTATAGTTCGTCGTTGAATCTTCTCCTCCAAAGCCCGTCAACGCAAACGGGACCGAATATTTTGCGAAGAATTTTTCTCTCGAAACGACCGAGGATATCTTCATCCGCTTTTGATAAAGTCCAAGCTTCAGCGCCATAAAGCAGGACTGGGATGATCAAGGTCTTATATAGAGTCTCCTTAGTTGTTCGGGATAGTTGTTACTACTCAATTGCCTTCTCAGCCCAAAGAAACAGCGATTGGCAAGAGTTATTCTTCGTTTTATTTCTGCTGAGGTGTTATTTTCAGAAATGATAGCAGAGCCGAGGTAGACAAAGTCCCTTACTACCTCAAAGTTATAGCTGTCGATTGTGACGTTCTGTCCAATTCGTCGATGTTGCGTGTCCCTTTTGGTTGACAGCATATACTTGGTTTTGCCCTCGTTTACCGTTAAACCCATTTTGGCCGCTTCTGTTTCAATACTAGCGAACGCACCGGTGACAGCCCGCTGTGTTCTTCCAATAATGTCAATATCGTCGGCATACGCTAGTAGTTGCACAGACTTTTGAAAGATTGTGCCTCCGGTGTTGGCTTGTGAGTTTCGCACAATTCTTTCAAGAACGATGTTAAAAAAATCACATGACAGCGCATCACCTTGTCTAAAACCTTTTTTGACATCAAAGGTCTCGGTGAGATCGTTACCGACCTTGATGGAGCAGCGAGAATTCTCCATCGTCATTCTGCACAATCTGACGAGTTTGGCAGGGATGCCAAAACTAGACATGGCTCTGTATAGCTTGTCTCTATAAATGCTGTCATATGCGGCCTTGAAATCGATAAAAAGATGGTGGGTATCGATTTGGACTTCTTGGTTTTTTCCAGGATCTGCCGAAGTGTGAAGATTTGATCGATTGTGGACTTTCCTGGCCTAAAACCACACTGGTAGGGCCCAATCAGGTTGTTGAGGAAGGGTTTCAGACGTTCACACAATATGGCAGATAGGATCTTGTACGCGATGTTGAGGAGACTGATACCTCTGTAATTGGCGCAATTGAGGGGATCTCCTTTTTTATGGATCGGGCAAACGGTGCTGAGATTCCATTCATCAGGCATACACTCATCTGACCAAATTTTAGAAATGAGTTGGTGTATGCTCTCTACCAGGTCATTTCCAGCTGCTTTGAACAGCTCTGCTGGTAAGCCGTCAGGTCCAGCAGCCTTGTTGGACTTAAGTTTGGGTATTGCTATCCTTACTTCGTTTTGGTCAGGTGGACGGAAGTTTTGGCTATCATCGTCTAGATTGAATGGTTCATTCTGCCTGACAGCGGGATGTTGGTCTTCGTCGCCGTTATACAGTCTGCAGAAGAAGTTTTTCCATATTCTCAGCACCGACTGTGACTCTACTACGAGGTTTCCTTCTTCATCTCTACAGGCTTCTGTACGGGTCTTGTTGGCCTGACACGTTCTTTTTACCTGTTGGTAAAACTTCCGTACATTATTCCTGGAGTATAATCTCTCAATATTTTCGATCGCGCGCTTCTCGTACTCTTTTTTCTTCTTTCGGAGAAGCCGGTGTTCTTCCCGTCTCTTCTGCTCGTAGAGCTCACGAGCAGCTCTCGTCCTTTTTTGCAGCGCCGCTTTGTATGCTTGCTGTTTAGCTGCATGTGCTTGCCGGCACTCATCGTCAAACCAGGGGTTTCTAGGTGATGGTCGGGTGAAACCCAGCACATCAGTTGCGGCACTTCTGATGGCTTGCTGGCAGCGTTGCCACTGGTCTTCGGCGCTTGATGCTGGCGGCATAGGAGTAGTTGAGAGGTTTCGGGATACGCGTTCGGTGAAGGTTCTGGCGATCTCTTGCGATTGCAGCTTTTCGACGTCAAATCTTCTCACAGTAGTTCTTCTTAGTTGTGGCGTTTGGGATATCCGCATTCGTACCTTGGCTGCAACAAGGAAATGATCCGAGTCCATGTTGGCTGCTCGGAAGGTTCGGACATCCAGAATACTGGAGGCATGCCTTGCGTCGATCGCAATGTGGTCAATTTGATTGACCGTTTGATGATCAGGAGATCGCCATGTCCCCTTGTGGATATTGAGATGAGGAAACCGTGTGCTTGCTATACTGACATTTCGCCCCGCCGCAAAGTCAATAAGCCTAAGTCCGTTGCCAGACGTGGTGTCGTGTAGGCTGTGCTTTCCAATCGTCCTACCATAGATGTCCTCCTTTCCTATCTTGGCGTTAAAATCGCCTAGGACGATTTTAACGTCATACTTAGGACATTGCTCATATGTTTTGTCGAGGAGCTCGTAGAAACTTTCTTTGGTGGCGTCATCCTTGTCCTCTGTGGGGGCATGAGCGCATATTAGGCTTATGTTCGCGAATTTAGCCTTGATGCGGATTGTCATAAGACGCTCGCTCACGTGTCGAAAGCTCAAGACTTCTTGCCTAAGTCTGCCGCGTATGACGAACCCACATCCAAATAAGCGCTGTTTCTGTTCCCTATAGCAATCACCGTAGTATACGTCACAGTTTTTCATACTCTTTTTGCCCGGGCCATCCCATCGCACTTCCTGGATGGCGGTGATATCTGCGTTGTAGCAGTCTAGGGCCTCTGCTAATTGTTCGGCTGCACGCGGCCTGTTAAGGGTCCGAACATTCCACGTGCAGATCCGAAGATCGTTGTCCTTATTTCGTTTGCTGGGGTCGTCAACAGTGGGATCATCCTTATCCGAGGCTTGTCGTTGTGTCGTAACTATTGCCTTTTTTACGTGGTAGGGAAGTTACCCCGACGCACAACCCCCAACCTGGAGGACCAGTTCCTTTTTTTTACCCCTAGGACAAGGGGCCGGATATTCCGGAGTCAGTACCCCGCTTCGGGGATGTGAGCGCTGCCGTTGGCCCATTAAGGGTTCATCCGCCACCAACTCTATTCCAACACCCTGACTCAGTATTGAAAATCCCTATAGACCTGGAATTCGAATATGTCGAAGCAGCTCATATAGGGATAACACTAATAGTTCGACCTAACTGGAACTGGTTGACGCCACCGTTGATTCCATCTAGGGAATTCGTCCGCCGCCGCCTGAAGCAAGAGAAGGTGCCTTAGTGAGAAGACACTCCTCCCCCCTCTCTCGTTCGCTGCCACCAACAACCTTCCAAAGGGGTTGGTTACCCAATCTCCAGTTGAGGTACTAGGCACCCAGCAGCCACCATCGTGGAGGTGTAGAGTAGGAGTTGATAGTGAGAGGCTAAAGCGAGAACGCTTGTGTTCCCATATGTTCCGCATCACTACCCTTTGACCACCAGATAATATAAGAACAATTAATGTAAAATAAAGTAATAGTTACAACACTAGACATGTGAAGCTGCCTACTCTGACCCGAAAGCCTCGGAACTCTTTAAGATACCCTTGGCGTATCTAGGCGAAGTACAGGGATGGGGTCAGTTAGAAGTGCTCAGCTGGGATTATATCCCTAGCAGGCCCAGCCTTCTAACCCTCTATCATCCTGCAAATCATTCAGGTGAGCAATCCTCAAGTTCCGACGAGTAATCGAAAGATTGCTAAGCTAGCGGAATCGAAGGGAGACTTCCAGAGTACGGTAATCCTGGTTGTCAGCAAGGGGTCTCTAGGTCTAAACTGAGGACCAAATCATCTATGTCTTCAGAGTCACAACTCTTCGGGTATACATGAAAGAGGAAGAGGATTCGGAAGTTGAGGGACCTAATTCCTCCATATCCGTCTGGACTGTACAGGCTAGTGCCTCTCTAGAAGCTACCTCAAAGGCGACGATAATGGGATGAGGTCCGGCTCAGGTGGAATGTTGTAATTCTTGGTCCTTTGAACCAAATGATTTAATTGCCCATGATGTTCACCAACAATTTTTTCAATATCGACCGGACGTTCAGGAAAATGGATGCTCATTACAATTCCCAGCGACTCCCTGTGAAAATCAATCCAGATAAGAGAGTTCTTCTTTATAATAAATGTTGGTGTTTTCATCTTAGCTACAGCAGGTGCGATCATTGTGGCTTTCTTTTAGCAAGTGCTTGCATTTTGCTCAGTCCTGACGTCATGTCAATGGCGCAAATGGCTGAAATCTAATGTCTCCTCTTGGACTTTACCATCTCAAATAACCTACGAAATATCTTTGAAGAATTAAATTATTTAATGCGGTCCCGTTGATTTATTAAACAACTTCCTTTTCGGCTTCCTTTCGTTAGTCACATTTCAAAGATTCCTCTCAATGATAACACAATTATAAAGAGTCGCAAAGAAAAGAAAACGAAAACGGGGGCGCCATTCCATCCCCCTGCACACCCATTTAATTGCCAAAGTTATGAAAATTAATTCTATTTCCAAAGTATAAAAGTCTTGACATCACGACCAAACTTGCGGTGGTAGTGATGGCGGCTCTTCCTTTTCATATTAAAACATCGTATTATTTAGTTAAAGTCATACATACATCCACCACAAATGTACCCCATGTCGTGCGGTTCACATGTGTGAGCGAGGGTTGTTTTACAGTGTAACCTTGCGGTTGTAATAGGGAAATATTTACCAAACACACACTCCCGCCCAGAAAGGAGGAAAAAAAAAAAAAAAACATAAAAACCAATGAAATGATGATAAGCAAAGAAAATTACCATCATGATGGGTTCTTTTTTTTTTCTTTTGCAACCGGAAAAATTAATTTCCCATAAAAAGAAAGTTTCCCACAACAAAAATGTCCTTAAAATCCGTGGAATGCCAAAGTTCGACAGCGACAGAGCGGAAATGATTCAATAATTAGTCAACAAAACGGCATAATAAGTCGCCGCCGGTGGAAATCCATTTACAATGCCATCATACAATCGGCAAATTGCCATAAACCGGGCTAAGGATGCTGACACTGATGATGTTGACTGTAACGTATAAGTGCATTGCTTGACAACTATCGTGATTGTCACCTGTATCTAAAGTGAAAATTTTCAATTAAGCATAAGAGCGCCAATCTTAGTTCTGTTTCGTGTGGCCCTCGTTCCTCGATGCTGTCCTAGTTTTTCTGGAGTAGGAACCGCTTGGCTGCTTCGACCAGTCGTCGGTTGGTGGTAAGAGGATACATTCTGCACTTAATTGCTTTCGTGGAGTTCACAGGGAATATTCTTACACTGCAAGGTGCACAATCTCGTGAGGTGATGCCATTACTTTCACCCAATCTTGCATCGGTATCTACAAAATAACAAACAAGAAAGTTGCACAGCAAACGGAGTAAGGACAAGGGCAACTTGGACAATGATGCACTGTGGGGGCTAATGCAGTTTGGGAAAGTTCAGTTTTTACATGAGTTCTCGTTTTTGAATCCAAGAATGACAATACAGAACAACCAAACAAAGTGTAATGAATCTGATGACTACACTTAAAAGTACTATATAAACAAACACTCGCTAGACTAGGTTTAGGTAAGTACGAGGATATAGATACAATTAAAACAAAAGAGTCCGATTGCTGTATTGTGCATCTGTTTCCGTTTACAAGTACTCAAAGAGCCTTTTAAGAACCGAAGAATGCTAAAGTCGGCAGTTCTTTCGGATCGTCCATAAGAAGGGTCCCTGGGTGGAACAGTATTCTTTTAGACAGAGCCTGACAGTTTTAAGTTAAGATCTTTTCATCCTGGCAGATCTCGCCTCATCTTTGAGCGTGTTCACATATCAGGCAATCTCGAGTGAGAACGCATATTACGTAGCTGATTGGTGTTTGCTTACTGGCACATCGAACTCTGACCCGTAGAGTCTTCGAATTAAACTAGAAGAAATAACGCAAAAGTCAGTAGTCAGATAGCTAAGAATTGGGGTGACTGGAGAGGCTGTTCATTAAAGCACAGGTTCACCCCGAACGGTGTGGTTATATGGACACCTGTCCATATAACCACACCGTTCACCATACAGACAAAAAGTATGCAATCAGCAAACACAACCTGTACATTAACTGCACGTATCTAAGACACTCTAGAAATTACCCAAATGGCCCAGAGCGCTTTCATGAAGTTACAAGCGCGGGACATCAAAAGATTGCTAAAATAATAGAAAAAGTAACATGATTTATAAACAGTCCAAATTTTTGAAGTCGACTTCGAAAGAAATTAGGCCCTTAATGTGATAACCTACTGATGGAAGTGATTATATTTTTTTTTTTTTTTTTTTAGTAGGTAGTCCTTGCTACGACTTATGCGAAGACTCCATGCTCTTGCACCTTTAAGTGAGAGAAACTGCGATATCTACTGCGGTAATTGCTACCAATAACAGAAGCAGCGCTCAAGTGGATGCGGGTTTGTTATTGAAGAGAAACAGCAAGATGTCTTGAGTTTCAGGCACATGAACGAGCGTCTCGTAACAATTCGCTTCAAGGCTAAATTTGCTAACATTAGCCAGATATGCGCTCATGCCCTCACAGAAGAGAAAGATGACGAAATCAAAGACAGCTTATAGGAGCTCCTAAACGAGACGTACGAGCAGTGCCCTAACTATGATGTTAAAATTGTCAGGAGCGATTTTACGCAAACCTAGGAAGAGAGAGCATCTTTGGTGGTACTGTCGGAAAGCATAGTCTGCACGGCAACACTCTCCATATTGGATTCAGGCTAATCGACTTTGCAGTGGGGCAAAATCTTGTAGTAGCTAGCACGCGATTCCCACATCTAAATATTCACAATGGAACATGGAGATCTCCGGACCAGTCAACCGTCAACCAGATCACATTGCGATCGACGACGCAAGGCACTCTTCCAGTATGATGAAAGTCCAAACGTTCCGAGGAGCGAACATCGGCTAGGACCACTACCTTGCTATGGCCAAGGTACGGATGCAGATATCCAAAACATCCCAAAGCAATGAAATACTGTGAGAAAGTTTGATGTCGGAAGACTATAATCGCAAAAGATCGGCAAAGCCGTCAGCATCAAGTACTGAAGACAAGTGGATACACTGCCAAAAAAAACCATCAGGGATGCCGCATCTGATGTGCTGGGTTTCTCTCAACCACCATGACGAAACCCCTGGTTCGACGAAGAGTCCCGGCAAGCAAAAGCATCTGCAAACAGATGGCGTACAAAGCGGCACTACATAGAAAGACCAGAGCTGCTCGCGAGCTCTACGAGCAGAAGAGAAGGGATGAACATCGGTTTCTCAGAAGGAAAAAGAGGGAGTATGAGAAGCGCACGATTGAGGAAATAAAGAAATTCTATTGCAGGAATAAGGTTCGAAAGTTTTACCAGAAGCTAAAAAGAACATGTCAAGCCTAAACAGCAAGAGCGACGAACAAAGAACCCAGTAATAGAATCGCATTCGATGCTGAGGATAAGGAAAGATCACTTTTGCAGACTGCATAACAGCGTCGATGACCAACATTCCGCTGTCAAATAGAATGAACCATTCAATCTGGACGATTATAACCAACATTTTCGTCCACCCGACCTGGATGAAGTTATATAAGCAATACCTAAGCTGAAATCCAATAAAGCTGCTGGAGCTGATGGCCTGACTGCCGAGCTATTCAAAGCAGCGGGGGATGACTTGGTAAGGAGCATGTACCAACTTATTTGCAAAATATGGTCAGACGAAAGCATGCCCGTTGAATGGAACCTTAGCATTATTTGCCCGATCCTGAAGAAAAGAGAGGGCAAAACAAAGTATGTGCTATGCACAAAAAAGTACATACAATACCAATGCCTCGGATAAAACTTCTTCGATTGATATAACTTTGAGGTAGTTAAGGACTTTGTTTACCTAGGATCCGCTATAATTTCAGACAATGACACCAGGGCTGAGATCTAAGAAGCGCTGGGCTAAGAAGGCAATTTTGTAGCAAAGCCCTCTCTCGAACAACTAAAGTATCCCTACCATAAATTAACTATACTAGATGGTCAAATTCGAGGGGGTCTCTCTTTCGACCTACAAGCTGTGATCACTGGTGAGCAAGAATGTGTTAGTGATTTTGCAGGCAAATTACTTACACATTCAAATCCACTGGTGATCACAACTGACAGCTACAACTGTCACACGGTCGCAGCCATCTTGGACAATATTAAGTCAAAAACTGACGAATTCTGGAGGGGATGCTGTGTCCAATAAACAACTACCAAAATATTCTTCGTTTCGTGGTGAATCTGCTAAAAGTACGTTACATTTAAAATAGTAAAATTCAAAATGTAACGTATGTTTTAAATCATTTATACTAAATAAAAAACTGAATTAAAACATACAAACATATGTATCACAGTATAAACATACATATTTTAGTTTCTTCCACTTTGTTTTTTGAACAAACAACAAGTAGGTACGTTTGTTATATATTCTAGGTATGTGTTGAGATGGTAAACGCAAATCGGTGTGTTATCCTTAATCTGCATATCTTGTTGTCTTTCTTTGCTTTATTCTTCTCCTTTTAATTCTGTATTCTGGCTTAACCATATACAGTTATTTTTTCATTAAAGATTAACAGGACATAAGGTTTCGACCAGCCTTTTCATCTACACATAAAATTTGAGAACAAACAATTTATTCTCCTGTAAATAATTTTTACGTATATGTACATATGTATATTGTGCATATATGTATGTGTTTTAAATCAAACTTTTCTACAAATCAGTAATCACGTAAGCGAAGAACAACTCAATCCAGTACGAAATTTCATAGAAATGTAGAATAATAACACAACAGAATAATAATTATTTAAATAAAATAATTAAAAATCTAAATATCCATTTCCAACAATTTCGTAGTTACATTATACCAATTTGTTTATTTGTGTAAGACATATTTCATTTATTTATAAAAAAAAGATATTGTTTTAACATCCCAAACTCCCCACTGCACTTCCAAACACACCCGCGGCGACCCACTGCCTTTGTTTACATTATTTCAGCACAATTTCAGACTGCTATATTTCTTAAACAGAAAAAGTGCGACAACATCTGAGTACAGATTTGAATTCAGTGCAATGAGTCGAATCGAGTGGCATAAAAAAAATATAAAAAAGTTGTCTAAAATCAAAAATATATTTGCTCTTTTTTGAGCTAAAAAGTAAACAAATGGGGTAAAAGGAAAATCACCTCCATTTATGACAGCCACGTGTTTAGCCGATACAAAAAAAAGTATCGATTTACTGAAATTTGGTGAAAGCTGTCAGCATAGATTCACTCCACTCTAATGCAAAATTACATGAGCTATTGTTTTGGACCTGTAGATGAGCTGATTAAACTTCAAATCTCTCATTACACGTATTCACCGATGGGAACGAAAGAGAGGATTAGGCTCCGCCCATTTGCGGGTTTTAGCGGGTTGGGGATTTAAAGTTGACTATCTAGGTATAGTTAATTTATGATCCCTACATAAGACCTTGATCATCCCAGTCCTGCTCTACGGCGCAGAGGCATGACTATGTCAAGAATGGATGAGGCCACTCTCAGTTGTTATGAGAGAAAAATACTTCGGGTGATTTTTGGTCGCGTTTGCATAGACGGAGAGTGGAGAAGAAGATACAATCCTGAGCTGTACGAGCTACATATATAGCGACATCGACCTAGTCAGAAAATTTCGAATACAACGGCTAAGATGGTTGGGTCGTGATGGACACCAATGCTCCGGAGAGTCTTCAAATCCACCCTAGAGGGCGTCATCAATAGAGGAGCGCAGATGAAGACCTTGCCTAAGACGGCAAGTGGAAAGGGACCTGACTCCAACTTGACTGAACTTGACTGGAGATGCATTTTAGTTGAGACCCATGTGACTGTAGCGCCACGTAAGTAAGTAAGTAAGTTCCATGTGGTGCTAGGAATTGGGTTACCCTACCTTAAGTTATCTTCACCGTGTTTTCTTTTGATTCACTCTTTTATGTTCAGCAGCAGTTTGCATGTCTACTAGCCGTTTTCTGATGTGTTGCATCGCCGTTGGTATTCTATAGGTATTTTGGCAGCTGCTCAGATGGCTCTTCTCTCAGGATTTTCGTCATTGTGTATTGATGCTCCTATTAATACTTTGACCTCCAACTCGATAGCAATTCAAGCCGCTATGGAACGCTATGGAACTATAGAGTCAGGGTGGTTAAGCAAACGTCTTGTTAAAGATTCTAGCGAAGGAAGTAAAATTGGCATCTGCTAGGCGGCAAAGAAATGGATCACCACAAGCCTTATGTCAACGAAGATGTAAAGGGCACAAAAAAGAGGATGAACTTGTTGACAAAGGACCCGGAAACAGTGAGTTGAAGCAAGTTAAATAAATAGGTATCACTATGATAAATACATACATATGTCAGAAATACGATAGACGATAACTCACGAAACTTATGTCTTAGGTTAGTTGGAAGTAAATCACAATGCCATACTCTGGTCAATACAGACCCATTCTGATACTCATAGTGGAGAGATCTCCCTTCCCCAGTGGTTAACCTAATTCTATTGCTATGGTTCAACTTGATTTGTTGTAGTTAAAGTTGTCATTCATTGGTCTACTGACCAGGTCCTGAAAGAAATGATGCCCGCAAAACTTATATCTAAGGTGGATAAGACCTGGTAACAGAAAAAATTGGGTAGTGTCCTCCTTGAGATTCTCATTTCCAAATCTTCGACATCTATTGGTTGGCTTCTTTTATCTAGAAAATGCTAGTGAAAGGTCTTGTGAAATATTAGTACGGTGTCAATCAGTCCGTAACAGGTACATTGCCTAGATGTTTCTTTAGAATCGTGAAATGACCTATTGTATTTAGTTTCCATCTGTCTTTTGTACCTAACTATCTATTTTATTATTCTGCGGAGGTTTGTATAAAGGTATCCAGTGGAAGAATATTGAAATTAGCCTCCAGTCTATGGCAGCCTGCCACTAAATTAGATAAGTCAGTATAGGTCTTATTTAGGGAATAGGGAATTTTGAAATTATAGAAATAATAAATTTTGATAAATATTTTTTTTAAAAAGCTTGGTTTACAATTTGCACCCGGTATCTTAGAGTATATTTTAAAAATTTAGCAGGTTCACTTTTCTAAAGGTCCATTATTCTGTGAGAGAGTAGCCATTCATCGTCAGCCTAATCGAGAAGTTTGAGTACAGATGTAAGAGGCCATCGAATTCCTTCATTTCCCATTGACAAAGCAGCATTTAACACTTCACTAATCACCAATAAAAACAATATTGGTGAAAGGATATAGCCTAGCGGAAACCTACTTTGAACTTCGAATTCCTCAGACAACCTTCCTCTATGCAAAACATGACATGTAGACCCGTCGTATGTAGCCTAGACAATTGCTATAAATTCATCTGGAATACCTCTCCAGCGAATACACCCCAAATAAATTCCCGATTGACACTATCTTTTTAAAATCGATGAATAGCAGGTGAAGTGTTTAACTATATTCAATGTACACAGCTCGGTGGTTATCTGAAGGGTGTTGATGTGGTCGACACAGGAGGATCCAGAACGGAAACCAGCTTGATCGGCATTTAGTGTATCTTCGAAGTGTTCATTGATACGGTCAAGGATAATTCTAACTATTATCTTAGCCACTGCAAGCAGCACGCAGATACCTCACCAGTTCTCGCACTGCATTAGGTTACCTTTTTAGGTAGCTTGACGATCATTCCCTTCTTCTAGTCATCCGGAAACCTCTCGACCTCCCCAGGTCACCCAACAAGTGTATGCAGTAGATCGGTTGTTTTTTAGTGCATTGATCGCGTTATTGATCTCATACTTACTGGGCGATGTGGTGCAAATTCTGATATTTCTTGCTTCGGACACTTTAGTTTGAATTAGGTGCTTACTGCTAACGAATACACGGTTAAAAACCGTAGAAAATGCTCCTTCCATCTCTACAATTGTTCCTCATCCAATATAAGCAAATAGATGAGTCTAAGCCTTTTACCGGATTTTAGGTAGAGCTGCAATCATCTATCAGCTCTTTGGTGATTCTCTAAATGGTTCTGCTATCGCACCTTCATCTGCTTCAGTAGCCAAAGCATTGATGTAATTGCGCTTGTCACGTCGCACGCTACGCTGCACTTCTCTCAGCGGGCAGTTAGCTGCTGACTGTTTCCACACCAAGTGAGAGATGTACCTTTAGTTCTTGGCGCAATAAGTAATCGCATCCTTGCTTCACTCAAAATTTCGACTTAAATCAGTTAGATAAAATGTTTCCACCCCAAACCACGGTAGTGTTACCTTGTTAAATTTTTTTTAACATACATACTTTTGTTGAAAGTCTCAGGTTTAAAGAACAGACCTCTTCTGTCAATACAATCAAAAACCACCTAAAAATTCACAAAGAAGGCATACAGTGGTTTTTTACTCTTATCCAAAAACGTACGGGAAAACAAAAGATAATTCGTATGAAAATTTTGATGGTCCAATTTGGGATAGATATAGCTTGTAATTGGTTGGTTCTTTGGGTCTCCTTTCTCTTGTATATTAGGAATAGTATATTTTTCCTGAAAGATGATGGCACCTCGCGAGTACTGAAAATCATATGTTTCCATAAGCTTCTGCAGGAAATCATCAGTCGCATTTCTAAAGAATTCTTAAGGAATACGATCTTCCCCTTCCCCACCCTTATTTAAGCAGCATGCAGGTATTACTCTAATGACATCTTGAAAGGATATAGATCGGTATAAAGAGTTTACTTCGATGTGAGGTAGCAAAGATTGCATTTGGTTTTGAATTTGCGGTAAATTCTGCAGTTTTTCGAAGTATTCATTTAAAATGGATGCTTCAACTTTGATGCCCGTTAAGAAGAGCGGTACATTAAGCTCTTTTGCCATCTTCCAAAAGGACCTAGAGTCTTTTATGTTCCTTCTGAATATACAGGCTTTGTTTTTGCTCGCAGATGTTTTTGAACTTCTTATTTGCTATCTGATACATATATTTCGTATTATGGGTGCCCATGATTTTCAGAAGCCGTAGGCTGCTTCATATTCCTAGTCATACCAAGGTTCCTTTCCTTTTTATTCTTGTTTTGGATTGGAAGGGTCTAGCTGCGTTTGAGATAGAGGTCGTAAGAATATCTATGCCTCTGATTCCACACTTTTGTGGAAACACACAGTTTTGGTAGCAAACAGTTCAGCGATGCCCAAATATTATACTGCATTTATAGAAGGCAAGGAATGAATTCATTGTGTGACGCCATGTCTTAGAAAATACCATCAAAATACCAGAAAAACTAAGTAAATCCCTAAACGAAACAGTCCACACTTAGCCATAAGTATGTAGCATATGAATCCTATTTCGACACTATCTTCTGAAAAACAAGTCCCTACACTCGAACTCACCCAGATTTACTTTGACAGTTTTCTATAAAATAGTTTCTCTAAAAATGTTATCGATCCCACTGTAAGATAGCTACCACCCTCTACAGGATGTTTGAATGCACAGGTTCACTTCATAGAGTATATACATAGTACCATGTAATATCATCTATTTACCAATAGTGCAGTATAATTGAAAATAAATCCCTTTCCCTTTTCTGCAAGGTTTTTGACGCCACCATTTTCTCGGCAAAGATAAACACATATTATTACACAACACAACACTGTGTTGTCAACTTTTGTCGTGCGATACAACAACTCTCACACACAAGACGAATGCAATAAACAAGATGTGCTGCTAGTAGCTGAAGTGTACACAGCCTCACACCCACAATGCAATTAGTACAGGTACAACAAAATAAAAGAAAAGGAGTCTACATTGGTGTGCCTTCGTCGCGTTCGTCCTTCGTCATGCAGCGCTTAAGCCTTACGTAGGCGATATAAGACGATGTAATTACAGGATTGTGCTTGTAGGCATGAACTGATTTTCGAGAGATCCCATGCCACCACACCACCTGGTGGAATCCAAATCATAGTGTATGTACATGTCCCCGAGGAAGTGTAACGACAACAGTTCAACACATCCACAGCAAAAGGATGAGGAGTGTTAATTTAAATTTCAAATCTAATTTTCACCTAAAATTTTCGTCTTCTGCTGCTTTAGAGTGTTGTCGTAGAAGGGGTCCGGATGGGGGGAATTTTTGTTGGACAAACTTTGACATGATTGGGAAGTAGCGAAGTGATTTTGTGTCTTCAATATTTGTTTTCCTTTTTTTTTTTTTTTGTTCCGGGGAGGTAATTTGTTTTGCAGTAAATGGATTCTCGTTCAGATAGTATTCATAGCCGTGGGGGAATATTTTCTGTCGTTTTAGAATGCGGCATGGCGGTGTGAGGTCGCCATTAATGTCTAGTTATTAGCCTTATGTAGATACAAAAAGACCATATTTTTTAATCCTATTTCCTGGAGTATAATGTGAGCTAAATAGAATGGATATGACAATCTTTGAAATGTCGATCGTCCTGTTCAAAACGATTTGCTAATTGAACCCAAAATTTTCCATAAGATAAGCTCAGCGTCAACTTCCAACTATATTGACCTCCACGATGAGATTCCGGTTAGAAGTTGCATTCTAAATGTCCTCAATAAGCCTGTTGCCGTTTCATGATAACCATCGCATGATAGTGATAACTATCGTATCGCATCCGTTGGTTATCCCTCTGCACCTAGGTTGTCGCCTTGTAGCACGGTACACTTAAAAGTTCCTTGAACATCTGTGATGGAAGTTCGCAAGCAGACTGCCTCTCTCGTCGGCGTGGATAGAGCTAGGTACTCTGCATCTGTATGGGTTAGGGCCAAGGGAAGCTTGTTTTTTCGACTCCCAGCTAGAAGGATATCGTCGATATAAACCGTAAACATACTGACCTCGTTTTATTTTGTTTCTGGTTTAACATCTTGTCCAACTTTGAGTTCCATTCCCGGCCAGCTTAACCCGTACAACGCCTTCTTCAGCTTGCAGATCTTATCCTTGATCATAAAATGTTCTTTCCCTTGATCACAAGGTGTTCTGCTTGGTACATAAATATATATCTTCCTTTAACTCTCCATTCAAGTAGGCAGCAACAACATCCATTGAGAGGGTAGGTTTCACTCAAAGGTGACAGATTTCAGGGATTTGATCGCAGCTTGACTATCGGTACAAATACTGATATCCCGCATAAATGCGTATCACATTGTACTCTAGCCATGACAAGGCTTCCTTTATGATCATGATCTCCACCAGCAAAACTCTACAGTGACTAGGAGATACTTATACATGTATTTAGATCGTTGGAAAAGACAGCTCCTTACTCCTGATTCTTTTTCAGATCCATCTTTTTAAAACCATATGATGTCACTTTAAAACCCTAGACCTTCCTCCCAAGCAATACTGGATGGGATACGGATTTCCAAAATTGTGGAACTATGTGTCTTGTGAAAAGAGTGGGATGTCGGTGAAGTGGAAGATTGATTTGAGGATGTAGAGTTGGGTGAGGTTCACTGTTCCCGGAAACGTCCTATATTTCTGAACTCCAGGATCTTCCGAAACTGTAACGTCTAAGATAAATAAACCCAGTCAGGACGTGTCCTCCCAGGCATTTATATCTAAGCGCCCCTAATGCTACTCCTATGCCGCCAGCATCAAGCGCCGAAGACCAGTGGCAACGCTGCCAACAAGCCATCAGAAGTGCCGCAACTGATGTGCTGGGTTTCACCCGACCACCACCTAGAAACCCCTGGTTTGACGATGAGTGCCGGCAAGCACATGCAGCTAAACAGCAAGCATACAAAGCGGCGCTGCAAAAAAGGACGAGAGCTGCTCGTGAGCTCTACGAGCAGAAGAGACGGGAAGAACACCGGCTTCTCCGAAAGAAGAAAAAAGAGTACGAGAAGCGCGCGATCGAAAATATTGAGAGATTATACTCCAGGAATAATGTACGGAAGTTTTACCAACAGGTAAAAAGAACGTGTCAGGCCAACAAGACCCGTACAGAAGCCTGTAGAGATGAAGAAGGAAACCTCGTAGTAGAGTCACAGTCGGTGCTGAGAATATGGAAAAACTTCTTCTGCAGACTGTATAACGGCGACGAAGACCAACATCCCGCTGTCAGGCAGAATGAACCATTCAATCTAGACGATGATAGCCAAAACTTCCGTCCACCTGACCAAAACGAAGTAAGGATAGCAATACCCAAACTTAAGTCCAACAAGGCTGCTGGACCTGACGGCTTACCAGCAGAGCTGTTCAAAGCAGCTGGAAATGACCTGGTAGAGAGCATACACCAACTCATTTCTAAAATTTGGTCAGATGAGTGTATGCCTGATGAATGGAATCTCAGCACCGTTTGCCCGATCCATAAAAAAGGAGATCCCCTCAATTGCGCCAATTACAGAGGTATCAGTCTCCTCAACATCGCGTACAAGATCCTATCTGCCATATTGTGTGAACGTCTGAAACCCTTCCTCAACAACCTGATTGGGCCCTACCAGTGTGGTTTTAGGCCAGGAAAGTCCACAATCGATCAAATCTTCACACTTCGGCAGATCCTGGAAAAAACCAAGAAGTCCAAATCGATACCCACCATCTTTTTATCGATTTCAAGGCCGCATATGACAGCATTTATAGAGACAAGCTATACAGAGCCATGTCTAGTTTTGGCATCCCTGCCAAACTCGTCAGATTGTGCAGAATGACGATGGAGAATTCTCACTGCTCCATCAAGGTCGGTAACGATCTCACCGAGACCTTTGATGTCAAAAAAGGATTTAGACAAGGTGACGCGCTGTCATGTGATTTTTTTAACATCGTTCTTGAGAGAATTGTGCGAAACTCACAAGCCAACACCGGAGGCACAATCTTTCAAAAGTCTGTGCAACTACTAGCGTATGCTGACGATATCGACATTATTGGAAGAACACAGCGGGCTGTCACCGGTGCGTTCGCTAGTATTGAAACAGAAGCGGCCAAAATGGGTTTAACGGTAAACGAGGGCAAAACCAAGTATATGCTGTCAACCAGAAGGGACACACAACATCGACGAATTGGACAGAACGTCACAATCCACAGCTATAACTTTGGGGTAGTAAGGGACTTTGTCTACCTCGGCTCTGCTATCAATTCTGAAAATAACACCTCAGCAGAAATAAAACGAAGAATAACTCTTGCCAATCGCTGTTTCTTTGGGCTGAGAAGGCAATTGAGTAGTAAGGCCCTATCCCGAACAACTAAGGAGACTCTATATAAGACCTTGATCATCCCAGTCCTGCTTTATGGCGCTGAAGCTTGGACTTTATCAAAAGCGGATGAAGATATCCTCGGTCGTTTCGAGAGAAAAATTCTTCGCAAAATATTCGGTCCCGTTTGCGTTGACGGGCTTTGGAGGAGAAGATTCAACGACGAACTATACGAGCTGTACAGCGACATCGACCTAGTCAAAAAACTGCGCATTAGTCGTTTGAGATGGCTAGGACATGTAGAGCGAATGGACACCAGTGCTCCGGCCCGAAGAGTCTTCGAATCACACCCGGAGGGACAACGCAGTAGAGGAAGACCTCGCCTTAGGTGGCGCGCACAAGTTGAAGGGGACCTGAACAAGCTTGGAGTGCGCAACTGGAGGCAGTTAGCTAAGGACCGGGCTAACTGGAGAGGCTTGTTAGTTGAGGCCCAGGTTCACCCCGAACTGTAGCGCCACCTAAGTAAGTAAGTAAGCCCCTAATGCAGGACATTCGCAAAGGATGTCACCAGTCCCAGTCACCAACCTGCATGTTTATTCAGGTTGATGTGTCCGGCGTATAGTCCCTTCATCCGTCTTAATCGTCTCCTGCCTAGATCAAGCTGCCTCTTTGCCTGATGGCGGAAGGGGCGATCAGTTATGACTTTGGCTGCTTTGCAGGTTTGCAGTTCTTTTCACATGTTTTCGTGGTGTTTTGCGAACGAGCTACTGTATGCGGTTTTGACAACCTTTAAGGCTACTCCTAAGATTGTCCTATCTATGTTTCCCGCCCTCTTCCTAGCCTGTTCATCCGTAGCTTCCTTCCCTGGTATATTGGAGTGACTAGGTAGCCAAATCAGGTTGACCTGGCAGGAAATTGCTAAGATATTGAGTTTTCCTTGCATTCCTTTACCAATTTCTCGTTTGATTCTTAGATTTACTAGTGCCTTTAGGGCTCCCTGACTGTCCGAGCAGACGTTAATGCAGTTGCCTTGGGTTCCGGTTCTGGGCCCTTCAGTATAGCAAAAATCTCTGCCTGAAAGACAGTCACGAATTGTTCCAGATGGAATGAGTGATTGAGAGATGGCGTCAAAGACTTCAAGGTGACTTCAATGAATGAAGAGCATTCAAAATGATTGCATTCATTTTGACTTCAAAATTATGATTGCAGAAAATGGTTGCTAAATCATGACTTCAGAATGAATGGTGATCTATTTTTTCTAAGTTGAAGTCATTATTGAAGTCATTGAATTGAAACAAATCCACGTGAATTTTTAGTATGACTTCAATGAATGCATTCCGCAATTGTTGCATTCTTTTACAGCCCTGGGCAGTAGACACCCGCCACCGATTGTCCATCGATGTGTGATCCAACCGTATACAATTCCATTCCTTCCTGGCTTAGAACCCTGCCGCCATTCTTCGCGAATCAAACTGGGTATCTTGTATTGAAAATGTATTCCTTACGTAAAATGTCGCTTGGATGCCTTACAAGTCCAGAGGCCATCTATACTTCCTTCCAAATAGCTCCGTGTCCCGTTGCAGACCGTTAATTGAAATGTCCTAAAGTCTTGAGTCTACAGGTACTACAAGATGCCATAGATACAACAAGATTGAGCTCTCCTATTACGTTTGCTTTCTTTCTTTTAGGGCTTCCTTGCACGGGGTTCAAATTTGATGATCGAGAGACTGTTTGTCCAAGTTGAAGAGCTGTCTGCAATTACTTCGAAAGGTTCTAAGCCTAGGATTCCGCAAACAGGTCAGGCTTCCATCCCCGTCGATCACAGGCATGTCGCTTCCAATTTGCTGGACCTTGGCATCTGCAATTCCTTAGTCTTTCAATGGCAGGTTCGGTCTTTCTTATCGGTTCAAACCGGTATCCTGAGCTTACATCTAGACCTGCTTATTGGTTAAGAGATCAACATTGTGTGATTAAGTGCGTGAGTTACTTTATTTACTTCATGCGTATTGTTGGAGGATTAGATGATCTGCGTGGTGCAGCTTTTTCACCATAATTCATCCACTTTGATCAATCAGTCTCACGGTAATTCTTATGGACTACTTGATTGGGAGGATATCGTTTCGAGGAAAGTAAATGTATCTATGATCAGAGAAGGAATGCTCTCTGGAGCAATCCAATCCCTAATCATTGTCGCAAACTAAGGCAATATCTAGGACTTCCTGGCTGTTACAGAAAGTGAGGTTAGTACTTAGAATGTACTCATAAAGTTTTTTTCTTTGATGACAAGCACATGCCACATGTAGTATTCTAAGCATTCGAATCGGGACATCGAATGAGTGCCTTATGCACTTTAGCTACAGAGAGGTCAAGGTGGCTAGTTACATCGAAATTCGTCAATATATCCTTGATCAAACTTCAAGCCTTACGGAGGGTATCACGATCGATCACGTTCGTTGTAATAAGAATACATTTAAAGTGCTCTTCGGGAAATGGAATAATTCCACTTAAGACACGAGAAGATAAGACAGTCTAAGGATTTTGATGACTAAAGTGGCATACGACAAGAATGCGTACTATTACCGCTACTATTTCTGGTAATGATTAGTTTGGTGGTGGTCAAACTACTGAGAGAGACTTTTAAGGTTTGGTACATGGTAGATGTTACATGCTCACACCTTACTTAATACATATTACCTTTGCTAGTATATAACAATGCAATGTATCTACCTCCATCCACTTCCTATAGCTAGCGATGTAGGATAATACTCGTACCCCAATGAACACGACCCTGGCAGCTGCAACAGACATTACGTTTGACACAGATTTGCAGATTTAATTTCATTCAATCCTTTCGTTCCATTATTTCCATGCATGTTTCCGAAATTCGGTCAAAACTTCCCTAAAAACAAAAAAAAAAAAAAAAAACACAGCGTCCTCCTCCCAAAGGAAGCCTCAGTTTCAACCACAATTGTTGCACTCCACTCCACTCGGTACATTCTGACAACAGACGTTCGGTTGTTTCCCTTGCGATTGCATTTCCAATTAAAGGAACAAATTGGGCGAACATTACAGCAGTGGGAGTTAACCATCCAATCCACCGAACGAACAAAGCAACTATAACGGAAAATAATAAATTGTTAAACTATCCTAAAAGCAGTTTCGTGTTAAATTTTAAATCAACAAAAAAAAAAACAAAAAAAATAGAGGAAAATAAATTTTCCCATTCCCTGTTTTGCAGTCAATGAGTAAGGACAAGGGATACACGAACAAAAAGCGCCCGGGCAACTGAAAATACCGGAAAAACTATCTAAAAAGTCGAAGAAACTTTCTCTGATGCAGAATGGCCTTAACTTTAACGCGGACTTCTGGTCTGGCTGTATGTGATGGCGACCAAGTGCAAAGTACTTAGTTATCCATTAGATACTCGTTCGAACACATGCACCCACCTCTGGGAAGAATCGAAAAACTACTGGAGGGTTTTTTTCCCAAAAAAAAACTTTTCTTATGCTCAGCTGATATCTGAGCACTCAGTCAGTCATTGTGGAGTTGCTTAGTTCTAGTCTGTGGGAAGTTGAGTCAGAAGCAAGAAAGACTTCTTGTCAGAAGGTAACTCAGAAGTTTCCCCCTTTTTTTCCGATTCCAATGTGAAAGGATGTTTGCATGCATTTTGTATTCAGGATTGTGTATACCTGTACAAGACGTGCAAGTCATAACTCATTTAGCTCTGAGGTGTTGTATCGTTGGTGGTTCAAGGTAGGACCATACGAGTTTTATCAAAGGTCCTTAGAAGAGATAAACTTTTTTGTCTTCTTTTTCTCTATCAGGGTAAATAGGTTG
This sequence comes from Xylota sylvarum, assembly GCA_905220385.1. Classification (NCBI taxonomy): domain Eukaryota; kingdom Metazoa; phylum Arthropoda; class Insecta; order Diptera; family Syrphidae; genus Xylota; species Xylota sylvarum. Next base: position 60,095,869 of record LR999958.1, on the reverse strand, counting down.
GGCTAAATGGGGATTTCCACTATGTATTGCATTGGCTTTCATTGTTTTAGGTAGAGTTCTTACCTGAAATAGCGCATTGCCTGAAGTTTCGCTCTCCTGGTTCCCTCGAACTTAATGGGTGGGATTTGAACATTCTTCTAGTATTGTTGTATATTCGATCAATATTGACGTACCAATGTAGTAAGAGTGATTTACATTTTCGAAGCATATCACCGAACTTGTTACTCATATTCTCCTCTAAATATGTTTCTCGCCACTTCCTACTGCTACTCTCTGTTATTTCGGAACAGCAACGTCAAACAACAGTGCCCTAATGCAGTGCGAAAGAGCAGTGCGATGTAACAGTGCCAAATAGCAGCGGGAAATAATAGTGCGAAATAGCAAAGCCAAACACCGATGCAAAATAAGTCAAATAGTTAGGTAGGTAGGTAGGTGGATGGGTTGATGAGGGGAGTAAGGTCACACTAAGGTCCTTGTGGACCCATTGTGTTGTCCAATTGGGAGGTTTGTTCCAGTTCCTACACTGAGTTTTTCTTAGTTCCTTCCTAATTGCTCGTTGGTGAATAGGGTTTTCATCCGTCGTAATGCCCTGGAAAGATTGTAAAGTGAAACATCAGATAGTTGTTGTAAATCCTGGAAGTAATGTCTTCCTAGTGTTCTGTTCCTTACTTAACATACACTAAGACAGTGACACACTAGATGTATCCTCGTGATCCTCTTCGTATCCTCTGCTTATATTATCATCGTTGAGTTTAAGTTTCATTGTGTGGGTCCTTAGAAGATCATACCCAGTGATCGACAGCGTTTTCCTGGCATTTTGTAGGAGTTTGTTGTTTTTGGCTTTGTCGTATCGTTCTCAGAGCTTTCTTCATATATCACATGTGGTAAGCGATGTCCACATACTGTTGGCTATCATTATGATTTTGGCTTCTATTCCCTCCTTGATCTTGGAGAGTGGAGGCTTGATCCATTAAAATGCTTGATATTTGTCCATTGCAGCTTCAGACTAGCTTGGACTTGACTTCTGTAGCAAAATTTGCTTTAATCGCCGCCTGACTGTCAATAAAATTGGTGATGTCATCCCGTGGTATTGCCATCATTAATACCATACCTTGTCATTGTTAGGTAAGGATTCCTTTTAAATTGATAACTGGAAGATTGTCAAGGGGGAGGAGCAGAGAGAAAACCATAAAGGCGTCGACATTACTACCAATGAGGAGTTTCTTGACCCGCTTGTATCCTTAAAATGGTAATCAAATATGCGGTTAACTGCATTACCCTTAAAGTATATAAGTACGACAAGAAATAACAGGCAAAAGAACATTCTAAACCGGCTGAAGCTTATGCTGAACCGGCTACTAGCTCGTTTCTTTCAAACCATCTGCCCCTTTTGCCGCTTGATCTCTCGTCGGGGTCGACTCCTTGTCAAAGAAGACGGAGATGGTCGATGCCTCTGACAACCCAAACCTTTCTCGTCTCCTATCTCTTGTGCCATCTCTTTTGAGATTCGTTTGCTTGAAGGACACGGAGATAGACAGTGGTTCAATTCACCTCTCTCTCTCCCGAGTGGGATATTGTCATCAGATTCGAGGAAAGCCAACTATACCGTGGTAATGATATCTGAACCAAAAAATCCCTCAGAAACGCCATCATTCTAAATCTGATTTTCCGACTCAACAGAATCAGAGAAGTCACAGCTTTGATTCAAAAACGCTGGGTTGGACACCGGGTTTGTGGTCTCAATATTCAAAATAAAAAGAAGGAAACGTAACCCGAGGTTCTGAATCCTTGCAAAGACTCTTCTAAATAACTTTTTACTCTCTAATTACAACAATCAAGATACATTCGCTACCACTTTGGAATTGAGGACAAAAAGTTACTGTCTGGTATCGGTCCATTTAGAATTTAGATCTCCGTCCGAACAACACAAGGAGCTTCAATGCGGAGAGTTTCAAAACTGGCCTTATCATTGAAAGAGGTAAGCAAGTAAGTACTTACCTCTCTAAAATGGGGTCCAAACTGGCCTTTATTACTCGTAACCGACAAGAAGTTTGGGCATTACTCCAAGGAGCACACCTTCTTGGACCGTTAGCTCCAATTTAATCCAGATGACCATCTAAAAGGTCTTCATAAATTACAAAAAGAGAATTGGTCTCTTTAGGGTTAACGCTTAACAACGTTGACTCCCCCAACTTTGCCTACTGAACCTAAAACCAACGACTAGCTTGACATTGGCGCTCAATGACGCCTTGTCCGTGGCTTGTCTTCTACATAAACGTCTTAGAAAAACGTAAACGAAAAAAAAGAAAACTTTATCAAGAAAAGAGCAACCCAGATCATACAATCGTTCTGCGATAGCTTTGAAGAATCCTTAGAAGCTTCTAGGTTACAAAAAATACTTTTTGAAAACCCCTCAACACATAGTTACTTGATGCATCCAGATGGCCACTGGATACGCACTCAAACTGGAAATTATTTTGTTCCATTGTGCAGACTATACAAAAAAGATCCTCTGGCCCATACTCAGTTTCAAACCCTTCAAGTCCTCAGAACTTGACGGTATCATTCCTGCTGAGATTCAGCAAACTGAAGATATAGTCCTTTCTTGGCTTAAAACCAAGTTGTCTGCATCTAGTCTACATTCCCAAACTGTGGTTGAAGTCGTCTTCACACCAACGGAAGCTAAAAGCTGGCTAGTGGAACGTAAGGACATCCAACTTATCAGTTTATTTTCCTTTCTGCTCAAAAACACTAGAAAGGCTAATTAATATCAATCTACGCCAGAGCATCAAACCCAATAAGATGTGTGCATCCTAACATATGTACTGAAAAGGCAAATCAGTCAGACAACCTTACATACATTCGTACGCGTCATTGAAAGATCACTGAGCGATAAGGAATATACCTTTGTGGCCTTCCTTGAAATTGATGGAACAATTTCAAATCAGAAGAGATCACGGGCCCACTTGCAAGTCTAGAAGCGGATATATCGCTCAGAGTGTTGATCAATCAATTGCTTACAGACAGGTCTAAAACACAGCTGGGTTGTACAACGGGTAGAAGGCTTCTATTCAGTCTAGTCTAGTCTAGTAGTACGAGTGAATGTTTGCGAAACTACTTCGTGCCGTCCGACTCTGAACGACATTATAAGCTTCGCTTCAGTTTTGTGATGGGCAAGTCACAACCGGCGTCAACGAGCCAACATCGTACCATTTCAATTGCTTCGTTATATTGTTTTTGCTACAACTACCACGGCAATGTCATCCGCAAAACCGATGATTGACGCTTCTCTCGGAATCGGTAGACGTAGAATTTCGTCGTTCCATAGCAGGGGGCCTAGAACCGACCCTTGTGCAACGCCAACTGTTGCTTCGTAGTTCTTAGTTTCCTCGTCAGAGTCATAGAGGAGGTCTCTGCAAAATAGCTCTTTATTATTTTACAGAGATAATCCGGTATTTCAATCCGATCCAGTTCCCAGCTCGCCGAGTTTAATTAAGTCTTAATTTATTAATTAAGCCCTAGTACCACCTTTCTAACGTCTGCCTTCAATAGCGGCTCGAAGTGTGACTTACAAAAACCATATTAGTATCTGATAGGCCTCCTGCTGTTGCAATAGTTGGCAAAAGCCTGCAATTTATTTGCTCAAGGATTTTTCCGGCCATGTCCAGCAAACAAAGAGTACGATAAGACGATGGTTCGTTTGGGTTCCCCTTTCCTTTCGGGAGTAAAACTAGTCGTTGGCATTTCCAAGGCTCAAGGAAAATGTCCTCAAAAAGACAGTATGTCTTGATGATGAAATAGGGTCTCAACTATTTTTCAGAGCAATACAGGACACGTTGGTGACTGCAAACAGGGGCCTTTTAACCTCATTGATATAATTTTGTAAGCTTTACCCCAGACGTCGTTGTTAAGTTGATCACAGAGGTCCTTTAAAGCTAAAACGCTTACTACACTTAATCGATTCTTTTACCTAGGTCTTCACTTCTTGATTTACAGATTTATTCATCGCGTTGGTGAACCACTTATTGTCAGATAAGTTTTTGTATTGCTCACAGAGTATCGCTACATAAATTTTTAGTTCGCGAACAGTTTGTTGTAAAAGGTGATGAGCCATATGTATGTCATGCTGTAAGATACTCATATTTTTTTCAAAATAGCTTCTAACACGTGTTTGTATTTAGGACATCTAATGCTACCGGGTATATGCCCAAATTTAACGAATAAGCAATTGGCCTTTAAAGTCCTTCAATTTGTGCCCGTTTTCTTCAAACTTGATGCAATAGACAGTAAGGATTTTTGCATTCTTTAGCGAAGTGTTCGAACTCGAGACATCTGAAGCAGCGTTTCGACACAATTGTTTCTCGTATTCGAACCAGCCGATCCGCACTTTACAGATTTTCAACAGCGTGTGCGCAATTTCTGCTGGTAGGAGGAAATTATAACGCTTTTGATCATAGCAGTTTTGAATTCGAAACTTTTTGGTCTGTTAGAGCCGAACACATCTCTTTTTTTGTTGTCGCTTCGTCAATATCCTTGCATTCTAGCAGAACCTCTTGCGTTAACGACCAAACGCTCCCACATTCTCTCAACGCTGCTTTGATTTTGTCTTTATAGACCGCAGTGGTTGGATTCGCAGATTTGCTAAACGAGAATATGAGGTCACCACTTGCAGTTTTTCAGATTCGACTAACGACAAAGAAGTAGGGGCTTCTTTGAGTGACGAATCAGGCTTTAATTTCCGAAGCATTTCAGCGTACGATAAATCTCCGATCTTCTTAATCACTATCGCACCCTGTCGCGGTTTTTTGCCATTCGTGACCCGCATATTCTTACCAACCTTAACCCATTCTTGTGCGGATTTGCCCTTTGGATTTGGCTTGGGTTTTGTTTTTCTCGGCTTTCCCTGGTCTACGACTAAGACTTTTTTATCCGGATTTAAACTGTTGTCACGATTTGACTTTATCTATTCTGTCATCCTCCCTATTTCTTTTGAAAGGCTGTTCGGATGTTATACTCTTGTCGGTCGGCTGTACTTCTGCATCCGCCACGTTTCCTCCCGTTTTTACTTCCATCGGGACTATGTATATTCGTTTGTGTGGCTGCTGTCGTTTGGCTTTTGTAGGAATTACGGCTAAGGATCTTTATCTGTTCTCGAAAATCAGATATCTTACTTCATAGATCAGCAACCTCGGATTCCACCTCTCGGAAAACGGACTTAATGAGCGTGCCCATTTTCTTAATTTCTCCATGAGCGTTAAGACCATCTATTTTCAGGACGAATTGTAAAATTTTAGTGATCTCGTGGTTGACACTGCTATTGTGTGCGCACGCCTTGAGCATGTCAGTGGCGACGAATATGAATATGACCGCGTATTGTTTCTAGGAGAAGTCCCTTTTATTGAGGAATGCGTAAATCGAGCACTCTTCCTAAATGGATCAAGAACCGTATTCGGGTCGTTGGACTCCTGACATATAACATAACATAACATAACATAACATAAGCGGCCAAGTTTCCCACTGCTGTAGTCGATGCAATTGCACTATTGTTTTCATTTCATAGTGCCGGCTTGGTTATGCTAAAGTGATCATAGATCAGCAGCGCAGTCGGCGTCCTCAGTGGACACTATCAAATAGGCCAACGTGTCAAAAGACGTAGATTACGAGAAAGTCATACTTCACTTTCTATTCACCTATCTGACCCTGACCCAAAGAAGACTGTTCCATTTAGGGGCTAATAAGACTCAGAATGACCTCAGCAAAATGGCGTCGTCAGACATCATGAGCTTCCTTCGTGCATAAGAACTTCCAAATGGTTCTATTAGTCCCTGGTACCCAAAGTAGGAATACAAATCCCTGATATCACAAAGGAGCTCTTCTGGTTTAAGTTTATTCGTATCTTGGTACAGACAGTTAAACCTTGAACCCAGCTATTGACCAATTTAATTGCAGTGGTTTGTTGATTGAGGCTCAGGTCCACATGTAAGGGCACTTTGGTAAGTTTTTTTATCCACACTGCGAGGGTGGCCATTTCTACGGCAACGATAAGGAGTCAACGGAAAAGAAGAAGAATCCTGCAAAGTCAACGCCAAAGTCTTAACTGACTCACAACTGAGGACATTTCAGTTTAACCCAAACAATTGCTTGTAACCAACAAACTAACAAACTCTACAAACCTTGAGGTGTCGCATGATGAATGCTTATTACCTTCTTTGTTTAGAGACCATTATATCATTGCTAATCCGAAAGACGCCTGAAAATATGACCCGTTTCGTATCAACACCAATGCCAAGCAATACCATCTAACTAATTAGATCTCGATTCAGTACCTCACAACACACCCGAAGGCGATAGCTTCTGCAGTGGCAATTATTGAAACTTTGTCATGTATTTCATAATGATCACGTTTCGTGGAACTGCTTTTCACTCTCCCCCTCCGCCCACGTGATAGTGTGCCACTGACTCATTCCAAGCCGAAACAATGAACCGTGAGATGCAGCATATCACGCACTGACATGAACAAGGCCAGCAACTCGATTCAAAAGGGTGGAAGCACACCCCGCTCCATGTTGTTCTACAGTGTTATGGCGCCTGCACTCAAATCGACATGCAATTCATAATTTAAAGGACACACACAGAACCGGCCGCTCCGAAATAAATTTGCATTGTCCATGGTGGGGGTGGTGGTACAAACTCTAGAACAACAAAGCGAAACAACACTGTCTGCTGGTTGGCATGGTACTCTGGCCGCTCCTGCTGGTGCATCTCGTGAGCGGAACAAAATTCTATTCAGTTGCATCGGCAGGAGCAGCTCCTCCAATGTTATTATGATTATTGTTATTCGAAGGCTGGAGTTAGGGTTTCCATTTAATTAAAGCGTTTATATGTGGTGGGCGCGATGGAAAAACGCAGAGAGCAGCCGAACGCTTCGGATGCTGTTTGTAGCCACGTCAGTGTTTATGGATCGCGAAATTTATTGTATTTTCTAGTTATGGATGTAGCATGGGCAGGACTATGCTCATTAGCACCTAACTCAGTGTAATGCGCCGGCATGGGCGTTCGAGGCAAATCATGTTGTTGTTCAGTTGCAGCCGAGCGTTTTGTTTGGTTTATGATTGACTACATGGCCACGAAACGCGTTCGTTTTGTTGTAGTCCTGCGGTGGCAGTGGTGGAAATTATTGGATTATTATTAGTCCTGGAAGTGATGGAAATATTTTTCTTTTTACCCACAATTTGCTATGTTTTTGGCCAATTTGTGAGATAAATTTTGGTTTTTGATTGTAAGCAGAAATTGTTAGGTTGCGTATACGCCACAGTATTGGAATGTAAGTAGAGTTGGCCGAGTTAATATTCGCAGAAATTGAATTTTCTGTTCTATTAAGCAGTACTTCCATTAATGTTAGTATTGGTATTTGGAAAAAATAATAAACACACCTTCCTCATTATATTTAAGGCTAATGTGTTTCGTGGTTCAATGTTTTTTGGGTTAGAGTACTGACCGCGAGGTAATAATCCAAGAGCAGGCTTGCTCACCAATGCTGTTGCACATTTCGCGCACCTATGCCGTCATTATATCCACTGCACACTTTAAGTTAATTGAGTTTCCCTCTCTAAGGAGTGTCTCTAATGCTATAATACATATAAATCTTGAATAGAAAAATGCTTTAACTGTGTTTCTAGGAAGACCCTGTTATCTCTTAAGATTCTAAAAATACTGGGAGTGCAAATGCCCTTATAATAAGTTCAACGACAACAGCGACTGAACGGACCAGGCGTGTCACTAAAACGGTGGAGAAGCAGCTGTACAGCCTAACTATTGATGATAATACTGACGGTTCCATCATCCGTACTGACACAGATTCTGCATCGGTGGCGACTTCTGCTTCGGAGGACGCAACCTTAACCACGTCTACCAATAGACGGCCTGCTGAAGCGGGACGTCCATCGGCTAGTAAAAAACATCAAAACCCTGGTGCTATAGCGTATAAGAAAAGCAGATCGGCGAAGTTCGTCCTACAGCGTCTCCTGAATAAGGGAAAAGCTCACTGGGATGAGGATGAGAGGAGGTCTGCCAGTTGGGCGAAAGTGTTACTGGATGACAAGAGTAGCCAACTTGTTTCGGGAGGGCACTCTTGTGAAAGCTCGACAGGTTACCGCACTCCGTCCAGGCCACTGTTCCAGGTGATGCCATCCGAAAAAGGGGAAGCCAGTTCGTTACGGGAAGGCTCCGAATTCATAACCAGGGGAGGAGTCAACTCGAATCGGAGGGACCCTCAACCAGCTCACAGGAGGTTCTAAGAACCCTAAGAATGCCAAAACAAAAACATTCCGGTTTCTAGGCCCTTCAACGAAGTCGCAAAGGATCATCTGATCTTTGTGGTCATTGACCAGTGTGACGAGGAAGGACGAATCAGCCCGAAGAATTGAAAGCTTTTAAAAGCACAAGTTTCTTTGGGTATCCTCTCACCTGCCTGGCTAACCTGACGTTAACGCCGCCGACATTTAAGGATGGCGGTTGGCATCAGACTGCTGCCAAATTATTGATCTGCAGCGACGAGATTTAACTGACTATATCAAGTCGGCAATCTCGAAAGTCGGTGCTGTGTGGACTGGCGCCAAACTCAAGGCTGTTCCAAAAGCCGAAATTCTCACTCAGCCTGAAGGCCAGAGTGTGGATACCTCTTGCTCCTAATAACCCGAAAGACATTCTTCGGCTCATAGGGATCCAAAATTCTGGCATTCCGAAGTACAATTGGAAGGTCATTAAAACTGAGGAGCCAAATGAGGCCGGGTGATTAGTTTCAATACTACTGAACCCGGAGTCTATTGAGCCCCTCGCCGCAAGAGATTTTAGGATCTTTCTTGAAAAACAAGTCGATTCGTCTCAGTTTAAGCTTGAAGTAAAACAAGTCAGTTTTGACCAACCCTCTGTTTCGGGAGGTTGTTTTTTATTGCCCTCATCTAGGAACCGTGGGACCTAAGTGACAAAAGTATAGCGGGATTAGGGGCAAAGAATTATACGGTTTCCTTTGCTAAAGAACTAGGTAAACCCAGGTTTTCTTGCCAAGAACGTAACCTTTGTCACGAATTCCCCTAATACCAGAACTGGATGGTATCTAGGGATGTGTCATTCTCTGACCACCGCTTTACACAGTTCGGTATTGACTTCAGTACTACCTCAAAATCTGTCTTTAGGAACCCAAGGAGAACGGATTGGGATATTTATAATATCCCAAATTAGATACCACAGCCATGAGTATGGCAAACAGTAGGTGGAACAATATGTAGGAAAACCAGTAGACTTATTTCCAGTAATAGGATAAATATTAGAAAAATAGTTGGCGATCTCACAGGTCACTGTCTGGTAGGCAGACATGCAAGAAGACTTGGTGCTCCCTTTCTGTAGAAACTGTAGAGACGAGGAAGAGGAGGAAATCATGATACATCTCCTGTGCACCTGTTCTGCTCTATTGATCTTGAGAAGGAAAACCTTAGACGAATACTTCTTCGAAGATCTGAACGATCTAGCCAGGCTAGACTTATGCAAGATTAGGAGCTTTGTCACTAGGTCAAACTGGTTTAATGACTAAACAGTGAACCACAAATCTTCGGCATAGGTTTACATGGAAAGTGGTTGTCCTGCCTGCTGTGCCATCTAAGAAGTTTCAATGTATATAGGTCTCCGGTTTTGGTAATCTGGTTTTCCATAGTGGTATCACAATGGACCTCCCTTTTGGTCCCTGCTAAGCGGGGACAAACTCAACCCAAGTTCAAAAGAAGGTTGACGCAAAAGATGTCGTTCCATTCCTAGATTACACGATTACCGAACTTCTTACCCCTTCAATAGATAATTGTTTTACCAGCTGTGTGGAATGTGGCACCATCTTGATGGAACTCCATATCACTGATGTCAATTTCATCTAATTCTGTCCAAAAAATGTCTTCCAACATGGCACGATAGCGAACTCCATTGACCGTTATTATTTTTATGGATCAAAAAATAAGGTCCCATCACTCCTCCGGTATGAAATCCACGCCACACGGTCACTTTTTGTTGATGTAATAGAGTCTCTTGAAGTACATGTGGGTTTGTTGCATTATATAAAGCAATAACGCATATTTTGCTTATTAGCAATGCCATTAAGCCAAAAATGATTATTCAAGGAAACTCGGGATTTTCTTCAAACTCTTGCAAATCCCAATCGGAGAAGATTTAGGAACAGGTTCACCCCTGACTGTATCGCCAACTAGGTAATCGGAGAAATTTAGGCGCTTCAAATAATCAAGAGACTTCAGTTCTTGATTTAATTTGATCTTAAAAAGCGCTGTCAAAGTTGCGACCAACTACTCAGAATTTCAGTAGTAATTTGTAATAATTTCCAAATGTTGCTCGTTCGTAGGCTTCACCATGATAAAAATGTAAACCTTGACTGATGGTTTAACTTTGACAGATCATAGAAATGTTTAAGCGTGCGTTTGTATTAAAATACGAAATTGTTATGTCTCTATTGAGAAACCCTCCATAGACCAATTCAAAATGACGTGTCCAAAGTAAAAATTACCCGTATCAGCACCTCAACCCCACAGCACAGATCAACTGATATATGCCTACGTACTAAACCCGACCTATTCCCCCGCGGGACTACCATTAGGTATTCATTCGCGGAGTTGGTTAGCAAATATAGTTATTCGTCTTGTTTCACCATTCTCTGAAGCTTCTGCTGGTTCTACTGATTCTGTTGCTTTTCTTAGCTTCTCTATTCTCCGTAGTTCATTTTGTAGAGTTATTATGAAATCACATGTTACCGTCCAATTCTCTTCTGACTGCAGCATATGGTCGAAGGTTAACGACGGACTGAGGAACGTAATTCTTTCTGCCATGAACCGTGTGCAATAAAACACTGTATGCTTCGTATCTTCATCTTTTGGGCTCTGGACATCTTTTGGGCTTTCAGGGCAGGTTGGTGAGCTTTTGTGTCCAAATCGGTAGAGATACTTGCGGAAGCCACCATTACCAGACAGGAACTGCGTGAAGTTTTAGTTGTAGTCTCCATGTTAGAGACTTATCCAGGCTTGGATTGTCGGTATTAGTTTGTTTGTCCATCTGCCTTTCTCTGTATTATCCCAACGAGCATGCTACAAAGCTGCTGACACTGTCATTTCTTCAATTTTGATTCGTTTGATACTATTAGCGTTGTGTTGGCTCCAGGTTCTTCAGTTATAAACCCTCAACATTTCATCGGCAAGGAGATCGATGGGGACCATTCCAGCTATAACAAAGTTGTCTTCGTCTGAAAAGGTTCGAATTCCGCTTATTGTGTGTAGCGCGCAAGTCTGTATGTTGACGACTCCTTTTGGTTTCTATCGTTCTTAATGCATGCACCCAGACCGGCGTGGCATATAACCGAACTGAATTGATAATTATCGAGGGTAGGATCCTTTTAGCGCATCCAGGTCCCCCGATGTTAGGCAGTATGCCCGAGAGAGCTCTCTGCATTTGCGAAGCATTCATGGTTAAGTAATCTACATGTGTTTTAAACTCGAGTTTGTTGTCCAGCATTACTCCGGTAATTCACCGCTTCTTTGGACCTGATTGTTTGGTTACCAACCTGAAATTTGGCAGACTCTACAGTTTTTTGACTGGTTATGAGGACAGCTTCTGTTTTATGGTCGGTTAATTATAGTCCGACGGCTGTTAACCAATCTTTAATCCGGGCAATTGCTGCGGTAAAAAGTTGATCGGGGAATCCAAACTTCCCCAAGTAACGCCAGTCGTAGGACTCCGTCGTACATGATCGTTCACAATAACGGGCCTAGCAGCGATCCCTGTGGTACTCCCGCAGTGACGTTGTAGTATTTTACCCCTTCATATGTATTGAAATAGTGCCTCCGATGGCACTTTTTGCGATATCAGCTACCTCTCGTATGCCATCAACAGTAGATCGCATTTTTCTGAATCCAATTTGGTGGTCTGACAGAGCTCCTTTCTCGTCTGCTACTGTGAGTTAGCTATTGTAATCTCTACAGGCTGTATGTGTTGCCTTGACAGGTTCTTTACCGCAGAGCTCTCGAGTAGCCCTGGTCCTCCTTTACAGCGCCACTTTCTATGCGTCTTATTTACCTACATGTGCTTGCCGGAATTTTTCGTCAAACCAGTGGTTTCTTGGAGGTAATCGGGTGAAACCCAGCACATCAGTTGCACCAATTCTGATGGCATGTTGAGCTGGAATGCAATGGTGCCACTGGTCTTACGCACTTGATGGTGGTAACACATGAGTCGTTAAAAGATTTTGGGACTTATGTTCCGGAAAGATTATAGCGATCTCCTGCGATTGCAGCTTTTCAACGTTATGTCTTGTCACAGTAGTTCTTCTATTTTGTGACACTTGGCACATGCCCATTCGTATATAAGTAGTGATCCGAATTGATGTTGGCTGCTCGAAATGTTTGGACATCTAGAATAGTCAAGGCCATGCCTCCATATGCCGATCACAATGTAATCAATTTGGTTGAACATGTAATGATCAGGAGACCACAATGTCATATTGATATTGAGATGAGAAAACTGAAGGCTTGGTATAGTGACGTTTCACCCCACCAGCAAGGTCAATTAGCCTAAGTCCATTACTAGACGTGGTGTCGTGTAGGCTACGTTTACAAATTGTCCTACGAAATGTGTCCTATTCTCCTACTTTGGTGTTAAACTCATCTAACACCACATAATGGAGAAGCTCATAGAGACACTCCTTGGTATCATCGTCCTTCTTCTCTGTGGGGCATGAACGCATACATATTAGTCTTATGTTAGCGAGTTTAACGCTGATGTAGATTGTCATAAGATATTCGCTTAGGTATCGAAAACTCAAAACTCATTGTTAAAGTTTACCGCGTATTACAAATCTGCACCCGAATAAGCGCTGCTTTTGCTTCCTGCAGCAATCATCATAATATTCATTACAATTGTATATTCCCATGTTGCCCGGGCAATCCCATCGCACTTCCTGGATGATGGTGATGTCTATGCCATAGGCGTCTAAGGTCTCTGGTTATTCTTTAGATCCCCCGGACTCCTTGCTAGCAATTGACACCTTGCTTATGTAGGTCCTAGTATCCAGCTCCACGTCTACAGTCAGACCCAGCATACACTCATCGCTCGTTCGCTATTAGATATGTAACTATCCAGCAGCCACAGCAAGGATATGATGACATTTTGCCCACTGAATGAACCATCTGGTCGCTTTCAAATAATCTACTAACAAGTACAATGGAATGTAAACCAAACAAATACTTAGAGAGACATGGGCATGATTTATGAAGCACATTCAATCAAATCTGTCCAGAGTAGGCGCATCTGATGATCTGTCAAAGTCGTTTTACAACTGTGAATCTTTAGAATGCCTGTTCATTTATTGTTCACAGTTTCAGTTGAACCAATACTTTAAAGTCCTAAAAGGATCATCGACCCTTGTCAAATATGCAACTCCATTATTGCTTCAACAATTTTGCCGCGAGAAACTAGCGTTATGAAGGATGCAATAATGCAATATTTTACGCAATATTATCGTCCTGGAATGCAGTTATTATTATGCGCATCCATTTGCATATATGTAATGGATACCAAAGGGCATGCAGACGCCTCTATGAAAGATGGAGTAAACCACTCATCCCCTCATATCCAGTTTAACATATTATTTATCGCCTTTACGACTTTAAGGACACACATCCTTCGAAATACGCTTAATAAGTCGATTTTTTTTCCTCAAAACCATTATTGAAGACCAACTCGGATACAAAAATAAAAGAACAGTTGCCCAGTTTTCACACTCAAGTGTTTTATTTGTACAGATGACTAAGCACTCAAATCAGGAGCACCAGACAGTTTGAAGTTATCCTCGTTTGGCAGTTTGGACGTGATTGTGTGTGAATTTCTCTTGCTCTCTCGGCATTTAGTTCTGCTTTCGGGCAAAACTTATCCATGTGATTTTGTTCAGCATTTAACTATGTCAATAGACACGGCTCTTCTTTTTCTCTACACATTTCTACGAGACGAGAAAGTGTGCATGATTGCATTTCGGATGGGTCAGCAGTGATTAGATGCAAAAATAAATAGAAAACTTTTACGTATACACAATTCCATATGAACACTGAACGATGAAGATTCATTGGGAAAGGTTAAGAATAAGTGTAATGCAGACATATTCACAAGTCCTTGGGTACATACATATGTATGTATGTACGTACATGCCTCTATTTGAGAAGCATTCCTTTCGAAATTTAAACAAAAACCAAATTAAGAATCCTTCGACTTGTTCGCTAATTTCATTAGTAGGTACAGAGAGCCAGCGACTGCCTTGATTTATGCACATTAAATGAAGGCATCTATCTGTAGGTAGGTACTCCATTCAGGCTAGAATCTCGCTGATTGCATACATAGACTGAGAACATTATCAAATCAAGAACATGACGAACGAACGATTCCTATTGAAGTTCCAAAGTTTAAACCAAGAAACGACACTAGACTCACATATAATTCATACTCCGAAAACATTTGCCACATATGTAGGTACATATGTACAGGCGTGTATCCATTGCCGTCTTGTATGCCAGCCGTCAGGCATCCTTATTTGCATTGGGAAGGTGAATGTATCCTTTCGCACGATGTTTCTCTAGTGTGCAAATTAAAATGGCGTCGTTCTCGGATGTATTCCGCTGGGAAATGCGCTCATCATTAACATACGAATGCAATAAATAATTTCTAGTGAAATCAACATTTGCACAAAGTCTCATCCCGCTCGTTGGTTGTCCTTGTCGTAAGCACCGCACCAGCACACCAGCACACCAGCATACCGTCTAAAGTTGTCACAAGAATTAAGAAATTTCTGGAAAATTTCCTATTTCTTTGTTATGCTGTTTCGAAGATGTATTCCCCACCTCTGAGTCTTGTTTTGAGAAAGAAAACTGTTCCATTTCGTGTAGAATGCAAATAATTATGACTATGGTAGTGGTGGAAATAAGGCAACTTGGCAGTATGGCGAACGAATGACTTTCTAAAAGGAGTCGTCCTCCTTGAAGTTTAGATTTTGTTTAAAGTACTCATTTTGAGAACAAATAATCTAGGGATTGTTGCATCAGTTTTTTTTTGCTATAAGTTACTTATTTCACTGAGAACTGTCAACTGGTTACTTATTCAAGACTGAGAACTGTCAAAGTTCTTCTTGCAATTTACACTAAGTCGCTGACACTCAGGCTCATAGCTAGTGAAAGCAGGCCCTGCTCTTAGGCAGAAATGTAGAAATTGTCTACAACGTTAGGAAAACTTAAAAAAAACGGTAGATGGTCGATTTTTGGAAGTTCAGCAGAAGTATGAAGGTTTTAGACAAAAGAAGCCTAACCCACAAAAATTGACACTGCTTCAGGATTCCCTGAAGAACGGATACGATGGAAAACACAGCATTGAAAGTATGTATATGATGTCCTGTCTTTTGATTCGCGCTAAAACTTGCGAGATTCATTTATTAAAACCTCAACCACTACGAGACCTACTTATGTATCTACCCATATACATAGTATGAATGGTACGCTTGTTGCAACCACACTTCGATCAGTAAAGACGAACAAGAATCTAAGGTGCTAGAAAAACTGCCTTCAGAACCAGCCCAATTACATATATTTGTAATAAACTGGAGGGGCCGACTGATGTGTACGTAAGCCAGTTCACCTAGATTGTGGAAGAAGTAAGCTATTAAGTGTATTCTTGTGCGAGCGGAAAAGCTTGACATTTAAAAGGAGGTTCCTCCCATACTTCGTCCATACAGCTCCTAAAGAAGTCATTTGCGGGGAGTCTAGTGGGCACCGTGCCTCAGTGGTTATTGCGTTGGACCACTGAACCCGAACAACAAACACTAAAAGATCTCTCACGGCCTGACCTCTCGTGAACATCTGACAAACATCCGAGAGTATAACTGTCTTGAAGAAGGTTCTCAAATAAAAAATTGCCGTTTGGACAATATGGCCGCCCTTCGAACTCCAGAGTCTTCAGAAGAAATGACGATGCAAGCATTACGTAAGGACAGTTCGATATATTTCCTGACAAAATACATTACTAGAGGTAGGAACCGGAACGTTATTGCGTGCCTTGGACCCATCCTCTGGCATACGTAACTATCAAACAATATCCTAGAAGGGCGCCAATTAAGGAGCTAAGATTTTCCTCCTCGCTTTCTTTAAATTCAGGTTTGACCAGAACAACTACTTGAAAGCTTCATTAGCTGCACTATCAGTGGAACTTCATTGGAATCCATAGGATAATTCCCTACCATTAACACGGAGGTTTCGGGCCTAATATTGCAATGTCGTCCGCATACGTTTACCATTAAACCCTTCCTTACTCTAATATTAACCCAATGCTAGGAGTACTCTAAAAAGACTAATTAACGTGTCAATCCATATAATAACAAATTGTTGGCAGGAATCATTGAGAAATTTTTTGAGATCAAGGATTTTCTATGATGTCCGTCCTTGATATTGAAGAAGCTTTCAACACTTCTCAATTTGAAGGTTGGCAACTATCTTTGCTATTGAATTGAACAAATGCAGACTTATCCATGCTGAGCTTCTGTACTATCTAACAAAAAGATCAGTGTACAGGGGTACCCCCAGGACGCAATAAAAACATCACTGCTGGGTGTCCTGGTAGTGAATAAGTATCAAGAAAGTTATTTCTTACAGTGAAAGGCCTGATGGAGACTGCACTTAATAAACTTGATAAGTGGACGGATAATGAAATGTTCAGTGGACGGATTCAAATACAAATGCAAATTTTTGGCGCAACAGGTCCATGGGACCCAGGGCCTAGCTTCTCACAACCATTCGTGTTGTGCGTGTTATATTCTTCACATGAATGGAAGGGACTTACTGTTTTAATGCCGGATCCGAACGGCAATTTTGAGAAGCTTTTTCATGACAGTTTTACTCTCGGATGTTTGTCATATGCTCGCGAGAGGTGGGGCCGTGAAAGAAAGTTTAGGTGTTGTGTGGGGATTGAACCTGGAACCCCTTGCTCCGTAGTCCAACGCACTAACCACTTGAGCCACGGCGCCCACTACGAATGCAATACATAATTTCTAGTGAAATCAACATTTGCACAAAGTCTCATCCCGCTCATTGGTTGTCCTTGTCGTAAGCAGCAGTGAACGGATAGTTAATGTTAATGCTCTCGGGGTTAATCCGTCCACAACGGAAGGATATTGAACTGCAATTTGAGGATCACGCCTCGACAAAAAAAAAACTCAGCTAGAAACTAAATATTCAAGACCATCCCAAGAAGGCCTCGGTCAAGCCCATTTGTTGTTCGACTCATCCTTATGTACGGAATACTAGTCTGGGGGATGACATTGGACAAGAAAAGCAACATTGCAATAATAAAGAAGGCTCAAAGAATATCCTGCGTCTGCAAACCAGACTCTACTTCGTTGTTGGATTCGAAAACTCTTCGGGCCGGAGCATTGGTGTCTAGTCGCTTTAAATGTCCTAGCCATCTTAGACGACTGATGCGTACTTTTCTGACCAAGTCGATGTCAGAAGTCTGCTCGTAGAGTTCGCTGTTAAATCTTCTCTTCCAAATCCTGTCAACGCAAATGGGACCGAAAATCATCCGAAGAATTTTTTTCTCGGTGAGATTATTTCCGATCTTTATGGAGTAGCGAGCGTTCTCCATCGTCATTCTGCATAATGTTACGAGTTTAGCAGCGATGCCAAAACTAGACATGGCTCTGTATAGCTCGTCTGTATAAATGCTGTCATATGCGGCCTTAAAATCGAAAAATGGTCAGTATCGATTTGGACTTCTTGGGTTTTCTCCAAGATCTGCTGTAGTGTGATTATTTGGTCGGTTGTGGGCTTACCGGGTCTAAACACGTACTGATTGGGGCCAATCACTCATACTGTACGCCCGACAGGATCTTGTAGCCAATGTTAAGGAGACCGATGCCTCTATAGTTGAGGGTCTCCTTTCTTGTGGATCGGACAAACCATGATGAGGTTCTATTCATCAGGTATACTTTCCTCCAATCAAATCTTGGAAATGAGTTGATGTATGATCTCCACCAAGTCATCCCCCGCTGCCTTAAATAGCTAGTAGGCTAGTAGGCCGTCCGGTCCGGCTTGAGTTTGGATATTGCTATCCTCACTTCATTCTGGTCGCGTGGACGGAAGTCTTGGTTTTCAACGTCCAGGTTGAATGGTTCATTCTGCCTGACAGCGGAATTTGACTGTGACTCAACTACAAGGTTTCCTTGTACATCTCTACAGGTCTCTGTTCAGATCTTGTTGCCTTGACACGTTCTTTTTACCTTTGGTAATACTTCGGAATATTGTTCCTGAAGTAGAATCTCTCTAATTCCTCGATCGCGCGCTTCTCGGGCTCTTCTTTTTCCTCCGAAGAAGCCGATGTTCTTCCCTCCTATTTTAAGCATAGACCTTTCGAGCCGCTCTTGTCCTACTGTGCAGCGCCGCTTCGTAGGCGAATTGTTTTGCTGCATGTGCTTACCGGTATTCTTCATCAAACAAGGGTTTTCTTGGGGGTGGTCATGTGAAACCCAGCTTATCAGTTGCAGTATTTCTGATGGCTTCTTGGCAACGATGTCACTGGTCTTCAGCACTTGATGCTGGCTGTATAGGATTTCTCGAGACATTAAGAGATACGCGATTTGGACTTTTTGAAAGATTTAGACTTTAATATCAAGTATAAAACAAGGTTTCCTAGAGGTAGTGCTTGGGAATCTGAAACAATTTTGAATGAGCTTGCGATAGAGGTGTAGACAGATTGATCCAAGACAGCATTTGGTACAGATATGGGAGTCTACTCCAGCGCACCGGATATTTGTATCACCACACGATTTTCGGATCACTGTTGTGTCAAGCAGAGATCACAACAGTCCGTGAAGCTGCGGCCTGGCTTTCAATTAACACAGTAGATTGCAGTCCATGCTTCTATACATGGACAGTACAGCAGTGATAAAAGTCTTGGAATCGCCAATAATATGTCAGATATTATGGGTTTCAGCTCATGCAATTGGTAGGCAGACATGCCAGAAGGCTGCGTACTCCCTTCAATGATTTCAGTATAAACTATAGGAACAAGGAAGAAGAAGAAACTATGACCCACCTTCTGTCCACCTATCCTGCCCTATGGGCTGAGAGGGCAAACCCTTGGCAAAATCAAAAGATTTGTGTGTCCCAGGGGAAAATTGGTTTTATGTCTAAACCGATTACCCTGCCTCATATCCCGTATGGGAAATCTACATGTAGGTCCTGGTGCTCCTAATTTTTTCCTTTCTTTTGGTCTAAGTTTGTCTCTGCCTGAGCGGGAACAGCCTCCCAACTAAACATAAGATGCCCTAAACTCGTTTTTGATTAAATTTGTTTGGTTTGGGTACTCTACCAGATTTTGATTGTTCGGTGTAGACCCTCGTTTTTAGAAACTTGTACACGAGTTTCGAGAATATGAACAAAGTGAACACAGACGGTTCTTGATGTCATCATAGTCAGCGTATCGCTCACATCACTTTGCATAAAGCTATGTAAAACAAAAAGCATGAAAAGAAAAATCCGTCCTTGGGTCACACCAAGTTTGACTTGACTTCGGAGAAGCTTAAGGGTAGTCCTTTCTGTAACACGTGCGTATTCGAAGTTTGTACTCATTGCTATGATGATTTTTACAATTTTAACGTAAATGCATTAATTTGCCACAACTAATCCGTATAGTCCTTGATTCAATGGTATACCAACTCTATCTCTTTATAACCATAGTCATTTGGTATAAATTTTGTCAGTTCAAAGGAGGTTGAAATGCGTCCTAACACTTTAGGAGACATCCTCTTTAACTAATTTAAACTATGTTCAGGTATGAGCATACTATATACCTTACCATCCAACTTTTGTGTTCTGTAAGCCTCCCCCTTTCCTCAGAAACTCCAACTGTTTATCTTAAATTCAACCATCTCAAACTTAGCAAACACATTTCGTCCTTCCCATACCTTTGACTAACCTCTGGCAAAATCAACAAAAAAAAATCGTTAATTCCCACCTTATAAATAAGTCTCCATTTTATAGGGGGCGCCAAAGGTTTCCGTCGTGCAGTCATAAAAATAATAATGATTCATATTTTAATTAAATTGCTCCATTTTCTCTTAACGTTATTTCAAGCGAAAAAGTCCAAGAATCAGTATAAACCCTGAGCCCGGAAAAGAGCACCCTTCAAGGAGCGACAGCGTTCCCCTTTGTTTTTTAATTTTATTATTTTTTTGTCTTAAAATTCTGCTCATGAAACAGATTTTGACGGATTAGTTCTTTCTCATTCGGAAACCTCTGTAGGTTTACCCAAACGCTAATTAATTTTTCCTTTCATAGTCGAATGGTTAAAAAAAAGAAAAACACATTATAACTACACGAGCACTCCTTCCCGCTCCAAATAGTCCCACTTGCATTGTCCTTCGATGCGAAGTCCAATCCTTTTTGCCAGCCAAATGTGTGCGCACACAACTGCTGCTCGCGCTGTAGTACACTCGTACTTATACAACGTTACCGACTGGGAGAGCGAGGGAGAGTGGGAGAAATCAAAAAGTTTTCATTTAGTTTATAAGTGGAAGAATAATGGCCGAACATATTTCTTTACTTTCCGCAACAATGGATTGTTTCCTCCGCCAGTCTACGTCTGTCTTCATCCGGCAGAGCCATCATCCCGACCAACAGCGTCACCACAGAACGGCTATTATCATGTGGCTGGCTTTCTCCTTCTCCTTTCTTTTTTTCATGGTGCACATTCCACTTATATTATAAGGATACATATTATCGCAGATATACTACACACCCACACACACACACAGGAACTGTGCAGTAATTTTAAATGAACTTAATTCAAAACTTGAAATTCAGTTTCATAGTAGTTTGTGAGTTGAATTCGGTGGTTGTTGCGTGGATAAAGGATATGCAAGGATTAATTAATTTAACTGCAAATCCATAAAAAAAGGGTTAATGGGTTAAAAACAAAAAAAAAAGGAAATCATGTGAAGTAGATAAAAGGAATTTCAACAGGGAGTGTACACACTACTGTTTTCTATTAAAACTTTAAAAATCCCAGATACTTTTAATTATTTCACTACAAATGATACTTATAATATTTACAGGCATTTAAACAAAAAAAAATGGTTGCGATCTACTAGATAAGGCAGGGTGGAGGAAAGCACAAAGATCGATTTTACCGATGCGCATAGCCCAATCACTAATATTACGTTCTTAGATATAGTAATGGCAGGCCGCGTTCGCAGCCACACTTAGACCAGTAAAGGTCGATTTTGATACCACAACATGGAACCAGCAGGAGCTAAATATAATTCGCTGGACACTATGCACCTAAGTGGAATCGAGCAGACCAAGCCTGGTATGTACCGAGTAGATGAAGCATAGTTTTTTTCTTATTCGCCCGTGAAGCTTTTACGAAGTCATTAGCAAGAAGGCCCAGCCTAATGGGGTGCCTACCAACAATGCAGTGTCCCGTCATGACACCTACTGTGATTGTTACGAGCGACCATTTCTATGTAATCAGATAGTTGGAGCGTTTCCGATTCAGCTTGGACCAGTTCTGTCTAGTAACGAGGTACTTAGTGTCGTCACCCCATATACGTTTGGTTAAATTTACAGCGTTAAGCTTAAGCTACAGTTTTTGCAAGAGTCATGCTGATGTTTGCCTGGCGTGTTCGTCAGTAATACGAACATACGAATTCACTAGAATACCACAGTGTCCTGGTACCCAAAGGTGAATGTTGAATTGTTCAGCCATCTCGTCAAAAGGCAGGCAACTATTTAGGGCAGTTTATTGAGTTAAATGTAAATGATTCCAGGGATTTGATAGCGGCTTGACTATTCGTAAAAATGTTATGCCGATTGGACGCACACTTCAATACTTCACCAAAGTCAAAACTTCCTTTATCGCCATGACCTTCGCCTAGAAGACGCTACAGTGGTTCGCAAGGTGGAATGAGATACTAATGTTTAAATCGTTGGAGACGACACCTTGTCCTACTCCCGATTCTGTTTTTAATCCGTCCGTAAAGATCAGAAACCACCCAATCATTTCTTGAGGAGATACGCTTCTCAAAGTTCTAGTGGAACAGAATTTGTGGAAGTACGTAGTCGGTGTCTTGAGAAAGGAATTCAAGATCATTAAGAATAGAGGAGTGTTCAGTACTTAGACTAGACCAGTAAGATATAGCCTTCGAGCAGCTGCACAGGTTGCCACATGTCTACTATAGATATTTAAAGGTGGCAAGTGAACAAAATGTCTAGATCCGCTATTGAGGTGGTTCTTAGCGCTGTACTGATCTATAGACAAACCGACCTTTATATCTGGTTAAGATAAGTTAGGTGACAAGCTTTCTCTAAAACCTTCCACCAAACAATCACGATAATAACCAGATACATAGAGCCAATATGTAATGCGTGCCTAAAGTACCCATTTATTTCCTATTCCTATTATTAAACAGCTAGTAGATCCCCATCGGGACAAAATTGAGTCATGGCCGTACAGGCTCGATGACCACATTCGGCCTTCCCTCAGTCTTACAGCGGTTTTAGCCGCCAGACTGCCACAGTATACATCAAGCGGAATAAAACTAAGCATGGTTTCCATTGCCGCTGTTGGTGTTGTCTTTATTGATCCCATGACTCCGATGCACGCTGCCCTCTGGATTTTGGTGAGGTTAGAAAGCTGGTATTGCTTCTCCAGTACCGTCCACCATACCAGTGAATCATATGTAAGAATGGGTCTTACGACCGCCGTGTATATCCAGTACAGTACAGCTGGCCTAAAACCCCACGTGTTACTGAATGCCTTTTTGCAAGAGTAGAAAGCTACGCTTGCTTTCCTGACGCGTTCAGCAGTGTTATCCTTCCAATTTAGTTTGGAATCTGAAATTACACCCAGGTATCGGGCTGAACCTAATATACTTAGTTCAGTACCACTGACTGGCATAGGCCGTCACATTGAAGCCGTTTTCCTTCAATATTACCAAGATCTCATCTACTACAAGGAGCCATATTAGAGGGGATAAGACTCCTCCTTGGGGTGTTCCTCTGCAGTCGCTTCTCCCGATAGTTACATATCCTTGCGATGAAGATATGAGTCTCGATTGAAGCATCTGAACAATCCAATTGCTCTGAGTAAGCTGCCCAGGATCGCATCGGCGCATACGTTGTTGAACGCCCCTTCAATGTCTAGGAACGCCCCAAAAGTGAATTCCTTGAAGTGAAGGGATCTTTCTATACTCGATACGACCCTGTGGAGGGCTGTATCTACCGACCTACCGCGGATGTATGCATGTTGTGATTCAGATAGTTATCACCAATCACGTTTCTTATGTATATGAGGATTAGGTCTGCTTTTTCCTCTGTGATTGTCAATGCAAGCAGATCTTGTGCAGCTTCGCAATTATTTGCACTTCATTCCTATACTAAATCTTGCATCGCATTTTTGCTTGCGTTGCATTTGAAAATTCCAGTAGCGTGGTTGTTTCCACCTTTGCAGTTCGGGTCACATATGCCACACTTTAGGTCCGCAGTGCACTTTTTGGCAATATGCCCCTTACTTCCGCAGCATAGGCACGTTCGTGTGCAGTTCACTTCATTTTTGCAATGCCTGGCGATATGCCTTACTCAAAACATTAGAAACATCTTGTAGGTGTGATGTGCTCGCGTACTCTGCATCTAACCCATCCGATCTTTATACGCCCTGAAGCGAGTAGTTTATTCGCTGCTTCAGCTGTGAGAATAATAAGGGCGGCTTGTGTTCCGTCCCTGGTTATTCTCATGGACTTGATGGCATCTTTCATGATGCTTTCTGCTTTTGGGAGTTGCTCCTTAATGGCAGCGCATATCTACTCTTGTGTCTTCGCTTCGTCTAGATCGCATAACTCAACCGTGGCTTAGTGGCACAGTGTTTTTATGCTCGCTTCCATTCGGAGGATTTTGGACACGTATTCCTTGTATTTGGCAGTCTGTCCGTCAGTCCCTCTCTTCAGCTCAATCGGTATTTCGGCTGTTGGCTTCGGTTTTCTCTTCCCATCCTACTTCCAGCCATGGCTATGTTTGGGAGGCATTTTTCTTTCTTACCTGGACCTTGACCTCCTTTTCTCTGTCGTCCTGCATTTCAATCGCTGACAGCTCGTACAGTGCCTTTATCTTGTCAATGGTATCTCGCATTGACTGATTGATAGGGCGTTTCTTTCCGTCCTCCAACTCATCCACTAGGATCTTTATCTGCTTTCCTAGGTTGGTGTTGGTGTTTCATCCGATCAGGCCAGATGACGTTTGGATCGTTGGGGTTCCAGAGAATCTAGGACTCATTTGCGTTTTCCTCGCCCTGTTTGATCTCATTCGTGGTTGCCGTCTGTTTTGTTGGCGACCTAGCAACTTTCGAACTCATGTGTGACCTATAGTAACTGTGTTCGGCCTTAACTCTATCTCTTTATAACCATAGTCATTTGGTATAAATTTTGTCAGTTCAAAGGAGGTTGAAATGCGTCCTAACACTTTAGGAGACATCCTCTTTAACTAATTTAAACTATGTTCAGGTATGAGCATACTATATACCTTACCATCCAACTTTTGTGTTCTGTAAGCCTCCAATGGTTATGGTGATTCCGTAGTCATACCATATATATAGATATAGAATACATATATGTACATACAAAATACGTATAGCTACAACCACCCAAATAGGAGCAGTAGGCCACACATTTCACGTTGCTCGGATAGGCGGGTGCATCTGGATCTCGCCATTTTTTCTTTCTTTATCCCTCGTAGCCACTTTGTATGGTGAGGAGCACTTTTTTCAAAGACTGCACTTACTCGTCTTGTCGCAGAAAATTCGTAGAGGTTCCTTTGACCTTTTCAGCCACGCCCTCCTTCTTTGCCGCTCTTGGACAGAGGCTCCTGTGCTGCTGCCTGTGTAGCTAGACCCTGGGTCCAATAGACCTGTTGTGCCAAAAATTTGTATTTTTTTTTATAGTACATAAGAATAGATCTAAGCTTACGCGATTTCGTATTAAAAGAGATAAACTGAAGTAGAGCCCCTATTAACGGTACCAAATTAAAGAGAAGTCCTCTCAAAGTGAATCAAATAAACCCCCGCTGTACAGGTTCTACACAAAGAATTTAGGTCGTGTATTCCAGGAGAGGCCGAACAAAGCTTATATACAGTGATATAACGATTAGAGTTTCTAGGACCTGCACTTGATAAAGCCAAGGTGGGACCTTTACTTCCATTCTCTGATACAGATAAAACACTAATAGGTCGGAATCAGTTACTGTAAGGCAACAGGTTCATTGCAACTCAGACAGTTACGAGGTATAGTTGGAGTACGCTTACAGGTGTATGTTATTCGTTGACACTAATTGACATTCTAGAATAGAAAATCTATTCAAGTGTTCCTGCAGTAGAAGGCAGTCAGAGGAGGACAATATATCCCTGAGGATTTATTCATATCATCATAACTGTCAAAATAAATAACAAAGAACTAAGATGGCCACCTTGTGGTAACACAAAGTAATCTTTTATTGTGTCGAAAATCGTGACCCTAAACGTGTTTTCATTTATCTTGTCGCTGATCCCTTAAATAAACGGAACAGTAAATAAGAACGAGTATAGACCAATATTTGATAATGTTTTACATCCGCAGCTAGGTGACCTATCCTGTACCCGTATGTGGTTTCAGCAAGATGGCGCTATTGCCCATACAATCAGAGACAGGATGACTATTCTTCGAGAAATATTCCCAAGCCGATTAATCTAAAAAATGAAGATTGGTTGGCGACTCATTTTCTGGACTTAACAGTTCCAGACTACTTACTTTCTATGAGGTTATTTGAATAAAAAAATTTACTAAAATAATCTTCAATCTCTTTCAAACCTTAAAAGGAACATTAAGTCCCACATATTATCGTCGACACCACAAACTGGGGGAAAATTGATGGAAAATTTAATCAACAGATTGGAGTTCTGCGAAAACCGAGGTGATAGTCACCTAAAGGATAAAATAACCAAGATTAACCTTCAATATTCTTCAAATTTCGTTCAAATTCGATAATCGATTCAAAAGTTATTCAAATTTAAAATCCACTTAATATTTTTTTGCCACCCTGTACTAAGGGAATTTTCAATAGAAATGCTCCATTTTTCCGGTGCGGTGTTTCGGCTATGCCACATAGCCTACAGGTGATGTTACCTGCGGTTTGTTTTGACGTTTCAATTAGTCTACATTTCGTTAATAAACGAAATTGCCCCACTTGGGCAAGTTAGCAACCCGAAGCAATTCATGAAACTTTACTCTTTGGTGCCGGTTTCCTGCTGGAGGGGTCATTGGTTGATAATTCTTTTTCAATGATGTTGACTACACAGTATGGAGTACATCGCTACTGGACCATGTTGACTGACTATTTTTGGGAGAAATTGAAACAAGGTGAATAGAAACAGCATGACTTGGAGCATATGTGGTCTCAGCAAGAAGGGACCACACACAGCTGAGTCGAAGTTCGGCCAATCGAAAAATGAACCAGTCAATTGGTCGCCTCGTTTGTGCAATTTGACCCTTCTGGATTTTTGTCGTTGGAGCTGTGTTAAGTCCGAGACGATCTCAAGACCAACATCGAATGCCGGTATATCGTTCGATTTATGTGAAAAGTCAAAGGAAGTTGGGTTCAGCGCATTAATTCATCCAACATTTGTTCATTCCATAATTAATCGCATTGCATATACTTTAAGATAATTTTTTTCATATTTTAAATACAACAAACAATTTCTTTAAAAAAAAAATGGGACGCTTTTTACGGGAAACCCATTATTTACTGGGAAGAATGTGTTTATGTCCCAAACCACTTCCCCAGCATCCAAAACCTGATCCTTTTTGCACCATTTTTCAAGGAGCTTCGTGATTTTCATATTTCACCTCTCAAATCAACTGTGATAAACTTTGCAACTTAATCATAACCCAAAGAATAATTTAGCTGCTCAGCGATGAGGTGGCATAGCGACGTTATCCTATCTCATCTCATCGCATCGTCCAAAACCAATTATACCGCGCGTAAGTGCTTCAAGATGCTGCATTATTTCCTTAAGCTGTCAGGTGCTCTAAACAATTTTTTTTTTCATCTATTTAACCTATTTTAGTTTGTTTTCTTAAGACTGAAATTAAAATGAAATTAAATTACACAGCCGATGCTGAAGTCAGCCAGCAACACGTGACAAGGATACTCCTCTAGTCTGTTACCAGATAAATGCAAGCACGTACATACAACTACAGACGACACTGTGCCTCTAAAGAGAGCTCTTCTACTCTGCTGTTATCCCGGTGTACTAGTAGAGTTCACGTTTATTATCCAAGAGAGCCAGAGTTTATCTGATTAACACTGAAGGATTTCAATTTTAAAGTAATTTTGACCTAAATTATCAGCCCCGTTGCACCTCTAGGGTCGGCAGAGTTCGGGGGGGGGTGGTAAAATTTTCTGCAGACATGCACTCCAAACTTTTCGAGGTTAATTAAATTCATATCATGATGCAAGACTCGAAGATAGAAGGCACTACCCTATCGTACATAGTGCATCCGTGCGGCACCCACCTGCAGAGTTTAGGTTCTCTATTTTGTTTTTATATGTCCTGTACCACATGTAGTATACTCTATCACGTTCGGATAGGAGGGGAGGGAGTCCTGCCGAGTGTAAGAACCAAAGCAATTTTCAGGCTCAGTCTTGCAAAAAATCTTTGGTAATTAAAATTTTTCCCTTTAGTTGATTGCTTTCAAAACAAGAACCTTCAGCAGCTCAACCCTAAGAAGATTAAGATACCAAATTAAGTTTCAGTAAAGTGGAACACTTTAGTGGCAAAAAGAAAGTGGATAGCTATAAGAGCTTAGACGAGGTGTCCAACACACTTATACATGAGGAGGTTTCAGAAAAGTTGTGCTTTGTGTCCAATTTTCTTTCAGTGGTTAGGGGTTGTTGGCACGTTATCCTTGAATGTTGTGTGTGGGAAGTTTGAGTGTTTTGATTATCACTTTTAATGCAAGCATATAGGGGAAACTAACGAGCTTCTTATGGTCATGAAGTTCATGGTATAATGTATGTAATGTAGATGAAATTGATTAAAGTATTTATTTCCAGTACTTGGAGGCTCTCAAGATTAGTTTGGTTTTTTTTTGAATATGAAGTTATTTGTTGCTGAAATTCTTTGTTTCCCGTCACCTGGTACATCCTTCAGTTGGTCACATAATGAAACACTTCATGATCCAGAGTGGAACTTCAACAATTTCATATAGTTCTCGAAATAGTCTGTCTCCATACAAAGGATGTGACTGGTTTTAAGATTTGACTTCACCAAGTAACTGTTTGACAGCTTCAACTTATGGATGTTTTCCTTTGTTCCGGACAGCAGCTGAAGGAAGAACTCTCTAGAATCATCATTGGCGTGTATAATCCCAGTCAGTGAGACCTCAGACCTATAAGGATATTGAAAAGTTTTTTAGGGTTTTCCAAGACAAAATAGTAGCGGAGGAGTCCGTAAAGTGGGGCAATCTATCAGTCTTCAGAAAGGTTCCTTAAGACCTTACAACTACATGATATCGGTAGTCTGAGAAAAGTCTTCACTTCATACTTTCTAGTCCTTTCCCAAACGTGACATGTTGTAGGTGACTAGAGTGACTTTTAAAACTTTCTGTCTGATTTTTTGATGGGCATTGGAATTGCATATGAGAATGGTTTGTTGACTCTTTTGGCAGCTATGTGCTGGGAATGGTTCATCATAGTCATGGGATAGATATACCAACGTCAACCAGTCGTGACTTGAGTCTTACTCCAGCTCTACTACCTACTTACATAAGTGGGGTTACTGTTCAGGGTGAACCTGGACTTCAACCAACAAATCTCTCTAGTCTCTAGTTAGCTACGTCCTTAGCTAACTCCCTCAAGTTGCGCATTCCAAGTCGGTTAAGGTATTGTACTTATGCGCGCCACCTAAGGTGAGGTATCCCTCTATTGCGTTGACTCTCTGGGTTTGATTCGAAGACCCTTCGGGCCGGAGCGCTGGTGGCCATTGACTCTGCATGTCCTCGCCATCTCAAACGACTGATGCGCAGTTCGATGTCGTTGTACAGCTCGTATAGTCGTCGTTGAATTTCCTCCTCCAAAATCCGTAAACGCAAACGGGACAGAATATTTTACGAAGAATTTCTCTCTCGAAACTACCGATGATATCTTCATTGGCTTTCGATAAAGTCCATGTTTCAGCGCCATAAAGGAGGACTGGGATGATCAAGGTCTTATATAGAGTCTCCTTAGTTGTTCGGGATAGGGCCTTACTACTCAATTGACTTCTCAGCCCAAAGAAACAGCGATTAGCAAGAGTTATTCTTCGTTTTATTTCTGCTGAGGTGTTATTTTCAGAATTGATAGCAGAGCCGAGGTAGACAAAGTCCCTTACTACCTCAAAGTTATAGCTGTCGATTGTGACGTTCTGTCCAATTCGTCGATGTTGCGTGTCCCTTTTGGTTGACAGCATATACTTGGTTTTGCCCTCGTTTACCGTTAAACCCATTTTGGCCGCTTCTGTTTCAATACTAGCGAACGCACCGGTGACAGCCCGCTGTGTTCTTCCAATAATGTCGATATCGTCGGCATACGCTAGTAGTTCCACAGACTTTTGAAAGATTGTGCCTGCGGTGTTGGCTTGTGAGCTTCGCACAATTCTTTCAAGAACGATGTTAAAAAAAATTACATGACAGCGCATCACCTTGTCTAAATCCTTTTTTGACATCAAAGGTCTCGGTGAGATCGTTACCGACCTTGATGGAGCAGCGAGAATTCTCCATCGTCATTCTGCACAATCTGACGAGTTTGGCAGGGATGCCAAAACTAGACATGGCTCTGTATAACTCGTCTCTATAAATGCTGTCATATGCGGCCTTGAAATCGATAAAAAGATGGTGGGTATCGATTTGGACTTCTTGGGTTTTTTCCAGGATCTGCCGAAGTGTGAAGATTTTCAGACGTTCACACAATATGGCAGATAGGATCTTATACGCGATGTTGAGGAGACTGATACCTCTGTAATTGGCGCAATTGAGGGGATCTTCTTTCTTGTGGATCGGGCAAACGGTGCTGAGATTCCATTCATCAGGCATACACATCTACATCTTTTCTGCTTTTTATTTTTAACCTTGTCTAGTCTTGTCATTCCAGAGGTCCATCAGACCTGGGTCCTCAACGAATTTGTAGATTTTTCTCTTAAGAACTAGCAGACTTTGCCACCATCACTGGATTCTATGCGAAACTTCATGCTTCACCAATCCAGACAGTTCACTGATGGATCAAACTAGGGTTATACAAGCTGGTCAGCAACTTGCACCAGGTTTCTAAAACTTTTTCCTGACTGCTATCCTGCAAACTCGATTATTACGGCGATATTTTTCAGTAAAAGCTCGTAGGGTATGAATATCGTCTATCACGGATTGACCGCTTACCAAGTCCATCTGTTGGACTGTCTCACAGCAGCGATGTTTCCAAACCGCAAGTCCAGTGGTTCCCATATTTTAAGTCAATGTAACTTGAGTTTGACCAATATTGTTCTTGAGTGCCGGAATCATCTCTGGATTGTTCATATAGCATTAATGGCACCCGACAAGAAAATCGAAGGTCACAAGTACCATACAATAACGGTCTTGATATGCGTAAGCTGTGTTTGCCATACATGTACCTACCTATCACTCTCCTATTTCCTACTGAAGGCGACCAGTCTAACAAACTTTGATATGGCCAGACTGGACAAAACTCATTTAGACATCGCAACTATGTAGGTGGAACCCTACTTGATTGTAGACAGATAGACAAATAGTATCCAACCTAGAAAGAGGATACAAATCCAATTCACCTTTAAGTTGGAGTCCATATAGATATGTATTATTTTAATGATGGAAGATACTCTTAGTTCATTCAGTTAATCTTTGCATTACCCTATCATCCTGGTGCGGTAGACCATACATAAGTATTTTTTGTAAATTCAAACATCATCTGCTGAAGAATAAGAACTGTACGAGTAGCTTTAAGAGCTTCAAGAGGTAAACCAAATGAGGTTAAGAAACTTTTTATTGTGTACATACGCACCTCCAGTCTCAAGGAAAAACAAAAAAAAAACCAAAATAAATAAACAAAACAACCAGGATTTCTTCAAGTGAAGTTGAAAATTACCCAAGAAAGATGACGGCAAAAAAAAAACGTCTTGACGATCTCTGAAGGAGGTCAACTCATGTCGTAGAGTGGAAGTGTATTCCCACCGCTATGGTCGGCGATGATGATGAAAACAACCAGCTAACGCGTCAACATAACCAACAGGAAAAATTATTGTCCAGAATATTGTTTCACGTAATTTCCCAAAGGTGATTATATCAAGGCAGTAGCAACCAGAGGCATAGAAAGGAGAGTAAAACCCTGGATAATAAGGACCGACAACGTGGTAGGCAATGAGTGTTGTTTTTTCTCCAGTTCACCGTAATTTTCACATCGTTGTTTACGCTTTCTTTGTTCCTCATTTATTCCATTTGTAATGTTTACCAGGAGTATTCTCGGGGCTGCGAGTGGAATTTATTTGTTTTCCTATCGAATGAGAAAAGCGGTTGGTCCTTCAAGGAAGCACGGGCGAGACGGGTGAGCTACTGCTTGGACAGAATATCTTTACTGCGTAACAGCATGACATAATAACAATTATAATTTAGATGAGATATCCAGTTGTTGGGATGACGTCACTTGATGGAATGAAAGGACTTGTTTCTTGAGTTCCATATATTTTCTGCTGGGTGGTATCATTTTCTGAGATTTTTTTATTTTTTGCTTGCACCTATACCTAGCGCAAGTATTGGTTTCGTGAAAAATTTCGAACTCGAGATTTTAATCAAACTTGACATTACTATGATGGAGAAGTCCAAAAAAGTGGGTCCGCCAATTCCGTCTGTCTGTCTGTCTGTCTGTATATTCGACTGCAGCCTAAACGGGTGGACGGATTTGCTTCAAACTTCATATCTGAGGGCGGTGGGATGATCCCTAGAGGCGGAATTTTCGTTCTAACCTCAAAATTAAGGGTACTTTACTTAAGGTCTATTTCACTAAAAATGGATTTTCTCGAAAACGGCTCTAACGATTTTGATAAAATTTCATATGTAAGTTAGGTTGGGCATATGCTAGTAGGTGGCATACAACGTTTTGCGCGAAAAATGCGTATAACGGTAATTTTACGAATTGGGTGTGTAACGGCCATTTCTTCAGCAATTGGGCTAAAAATTAATATTTGAGGTGGGTATGACAAATGCAAAGACATAACGTAACAAGTTTTGAAACTGCCACGCCCACTTTCCAAAAATTT
Organism: Xylota sylvarum; assembly: GCA_905220385.1. NCBI lineage: Eukaryota > Metazoa > Arthropoda > Insecta > Diptera > Syrphidae > Xylota > Xylota sylvarum. The sequence continues at coordinate 60,063,415 of LR999958.1, read as the reverse complement.
TACTTTTTTAAATATTTACTAGAAATCAAAAAAAATTGTTAAAACATAGTTCATAGGCTTTGAAAATCTCTACAATTCACCTTAACATCATATATGGCCACGGCCACTTTAGGATGGCGTTTTTACAAAATCTTGAATTTCAGTGCTTATACGATTATAAACTTATAGATTTAAGGTGCAAGTACGTACGACCCAGTCGTGCATTTTATTTTTTTTTTTTTGAATTTATTTATAGTTGCCTTTGGTCTTTTTCTGTTGAGACATTCTATCTATGTATGTACATTTTTCAATAGGGTTTCTGATGGAAAGCAAAGTCGAGGCTGAGGAGAAATTAAAAGTATTACCGAACAGTTCGAGTATAAAATCCAGAAGAAAGGGAACAAGTTTATTCATATCCGATCAAGACTACGTTAACAATATTAAGGTCACAATATTTTCAATCTAGGCAACAGAATCACGAAAGCCAGAAGGGCATACTGAACATGCTACAGGGCTTTTGGTAAGACATGGGTGTTGAAACCCAAGTATTTCACTGGATTTCGTCGTCAGAACCCTCCTACTCTATAGAGTGTTTATATGGTGGAGCAAATATCGCCTTCCACTACTATCGAATGAATATCATATGAATGGGCTGCCTGGGAATAATCGGATCCCAATCAAGTAACCCCACAGCAACCATGGAGACAATCTTGAACTTACTCCCTATAGGACTAGAACTATCTGGCTGGCTGCTATTATACGCAAGACTCCAGGTTATTTCACTAACCGAACCCCAATGGGACACAAGGCTATCTGGATGGAAGCACAGGCCGCCTCTGGAGTTGTAACGTATTCAAACGACCTTTTTAGCAGCAAACCGCTGCCATCCCAAACGAGGGAAAAATAGAAATGTATACGAATGGATCGTACTGCGATAGAGAATTTTTTTCTTTTTTGCAGACCCTTGCCCATATGGCTGACACTGTAACCCAAAAAGATCTATTGTATCAATTATAGTATGTTTAAACCAAGAGTCGTACCACCTCCCTAATGAAGGATAGTAGGCCCTTAGCAGTAGAATTTCTCAACTCTGATGACGAACATATTTCTTTATGGAAAATACGCCTCCTTAACTAGGGTAATGCTGGGCATTCATAGAGAATGTGCTCAGAAGATTCGTTATCTTCCGAGCAGAACCTACATTCCGTTTCTGTTAACAGTATGAGATTGTTAAGGTGATACCGAAGGCCACAGTGATCTGTGAAAAAGCGCACTAACCTTCTAATACTATCCCTGACTAGATTAAGGATTTACTTGTAGGAATAAGGCCTGATTAATCGCTTGGATTGTCTCAGCCCCGAGAGATTTTCTCAATGAACCATACGAAGTTTGTGTTCCTAATCGTTAATCAGCGCTGTGGCGGTAGCCCAGTTTACACCACAGTAGGGTTCAGGTCCTATGAACGCAGATTCTTAGCCAGCCCAGCTAGTTCATCTGCAGATTCGATGCCTGCAATTCCTTGATGACCCAGTTTGACCCTGTTATGTCTTTGAAGAGATTGTAATGCATCGTAGCAGCATTTAACTGATATAGAGTCCATTAAATTGGACGACAGTGCTTTCAGTGCTATCTGAAAAGATATATATCCCAGCACTCTTAATACCTTTACTAAGGTTTTTCCTAGCACAGATCTTAATGACATGGAGTTCAGCCTGGAAAACCACATTGCACCCGTAATACCGAGACATGCAATTCTCTGGAGCTTCTGAAACTTAGTTGCCGTTGTCCATTTAAGAACTTTCGGTCACCAAACGATAGCCGCGATGAATATATCCAATGTATCATTTATAGAATCAGACCCTAAGTTCTGCTGTAGAGGCGTCTATTGGCCCACAGGATCATAATGCCGCTCTCGATGGCGGACTTGTCAATGACGCCGAGATATTTAACCTCACTGTAATAAACTAAAGAGGTGCCTTTGATGGTGATAGGGCCTAGATTGACCTGTCTACTTTTTGCAAAATGCACTAGAACAGTTTTGCAAGAATTGCATGACACTAGAAATGGTCATGCTTTATTTAACACTAATAAAATTCGCCAAGTCATCCGTATAACCAATGGCGATGTAGCCTGATCTCTATAAATCGACTAGAAGATTGCCGATGACTAGTGAGTCACTAGTAGTGACCAACAAAGGCAGCAACATTTATATCTAATCGAAAATTCAATCAACCCTAATGCCACTATCAAGCCCAAGAACCAACTCAAAATTGGTGAAGGAAGGCAAGGAATTCCAGATCCCTGCTCTGGTTACTTAGCTACTGTAACATATCAGGCAACAAAGCTTCGAACTAGTGAAGTACAGCGTGGTTTGTTAAAATCGTATATAGCAGCTCCTTCGCTAAACGCCATGAAGACAGGAAGACAAAGGCTGCCACCAGTAAAATTACTCCCGCCAGTAAATCAAAGCGAACGATCTGTGTAAGATACAATTAAAACAAATGGTCGGTACATCGGTACTCCAGAGCGTTTTCTTCAATCTGAAGAAACGTACCTACAGACTGGGACTGTTAATGCAAGGAGGAGAACGAAAGTTTCGGGCACTTCCTATGCAATTGCCCTGCAATAGGGACCGTAAGATACAAATTCCTAGAAAGACACATCCTACCCAGGTTAAGGACCCTTTAGTTTCGAAAAAAAATCCTGGATTTCATTAGAAATATAGGACATTTCTCGGATCTGTGAACCCTACCCGACTCTCCATCTCTAAATTAAACTACGTTTCACTTACAAACGTGTATACATCCTCCCCTTACTTTTTTCCTACCAGATACTTTTCGAAAGGGGAAGACAACGGGCTCAAACGGGCTTAAGTGGTGATGAAGAAACCCAAACCCTCTCAAACTAACCAAGATCCAATTTCACCTGTTATACTAATACAGACTCCTAGATCACTGGTCCAATGCATCTCCTAGTCAGGTCGTATAGAAAAACCATGCTGGCTGGGACTAAAATATCGACCCAGATTTGCATTTAGTTGTTTTGCACAGTATATATCTGGGCATGTAGATAATCGTCTAGAGTTGCTGATTGCGGCAGACTGTAACCATTGTCTACTCAATTTTGTCATCAATGATCCAACTCTTCGTCTTGGTTTCCTCCATTAGCTTTTCCCCGAAAGCAACAGTCTTCTCTAGCTCCACTATTTTTTTTTTTTAGGTTTAAAGTGATTTTAGCCTGTCACTCTGAGATCTTCTTTTCCTAATATTTATCTTCCTGATAGATAGATGTGCAAACAGCCTTTACACCTCATAGAAACAGAGATAATTATTTTTATACTTGCTTTAGTTTTTTGGACACCTTCTCGCGGTAAAGTGGTCCGATTAATTGTGAAATTTGACGCCATTGGAGTTCTTTCTTTGGAGTTCTTTGAAAGGAAAGATGTATACAAATAACTCAAAAACAATTCCTGAACTGAAAGACGAAATTCGACGCGCCATTGATGAAATTGAACCTAAATGGCATCGTAAATTTCAATTTCAATTTCAAAAGGACCAACGAGTGCCAACAGTCACGAGGCGGTCATTCATCGGATACATAACCTCAAAGTCTACACTTTTTATTAAAATAAAACATCAGTGCTTTTCAAATAAATACTGCAATGTTTTTCAAATTTCAAAATATGCGGTCCTAATGAGACACCCTTTATTATGCAGTACTTGCTTTTTAATGGTAGGGTTTCCGTACTATATCTGAATGCTTTACTCTGAATACTTCCAGCTACTTTATGCTAACCTAAATTACTTCTAAACTACACACTCTTTAAACAGATTCACTCTGTCTAGCACTCCCTCTTCCCCAGAAGACACCAGTAGGCCCCAATGGAACCAAACAAAGCTAAATGTATCCAGAGATTGAAATCCCTTTATCGGAAATATAAAAATTTGTTTCATGATTGTGTATGATGGCGACCAAACGCGTAAGGACTTCCTACAAACATTTCCGGTAAATAAAGCCCCCAAGCTTCTCATTTGTAAAAGTCTATTAACCACAAATTTCTAAACATTACTACAATGCTATCATTTCAAACTACTCTATCCAAACAAAATCTCTCTACTACACTACCGTCATGCCCCTTGTCAGCTCTAATAATCCTCCCATCATCATGTCCAACCTTAATCCAGTTGTCTTTCCTAACATTACTAACAGGCGAATGATTAACGCCATTAGTAAGCGATCGGCGTCCATCTCCGTCACTGACAGATACCCCCATTCCGATGGAGATGTTATTAGCTATGTTCCGAATGAATTCCTATTCCACTATACCCCGCCACCAGAAGAAATTAAAATCCTCAAAGTCCCTCCACCCCCCTACTGGCACATACACTAATAAACACATGAAAAATATTACCTACTACAGAAACTTTCCGACGCTTCATCGTGAGAGTAAAACCTCTAGGAAAAGAGGCCTCGACAAGATATAGGTACGCAATGTTATTTAACCGCCAACAAACCACCACCCACTTCGCTAAATCTCCACGTTTCACCGCTAACATGGGTATACTGCTGCCACACCAACATGTGCAGTCACCTTACAAGAAAAGGACCAGTGTGCCGGCAACTCCAATGGCAATAAGCTTTACTCTACGAGTATGCCGAAGAAAAAGAGTCAAAGTAACAGTTGGCTGACTTCTTGAAATTACTGGCACGTTCCTTGCATCTAAAGTAGGATTTTACTTTTGTGTGTGCGAGCTCGCGATTGTATCGGCCTTCAGCTCCCACCATACCTACCGGCATGGACTCCTTTGCTCTGTGCTCCTAATGGTCTTTAAGACCAACATTTTTCCACTCGAACTAAGCTGCACACACATATAAAGTCACAAGCGGGAGGATTAAAGTCAGCGGAATATTCATAGGTACAGGTGGAGTTTTCTTTTACTGTAGCAATATTGAGCATAGAATTGTTATGCAGTTGAAAGTATACTGCGGGAGTTGAAGTCTTTTTCTAAGAAAGGAACGTTAAAACCTACGGTCTTTGGTTGTAGGATGGCAACTAAGTGTATAAACGGTGACCATGGATGAGACTGTAACAAACGAGCTCCGGCAAGTGCTTTGTGAAAATAGCGATGTCATCGATAAACGACAAACTTTGAGTCTGTGATACCTTATCTCCGCTTGGACACTGCCGACTATTACAGAAGCTTCTATTATTAAAAGCTATAACACTTGAGAGCCTGGGTTCTTCACCTTAAGTACAACGTCATAAAATACGTTCCACAATAGCAAACCTGGCACTGAGCCCTGCGGAAAACTTCCTTTTTGTCTTAAATTGCCTTATTCCGCTCTCTGTTTCGTAGACCTGTACTTGTTTATGTTCTTTTTCTAAAATATCCCACTACAAGTGCTGGCGGATTAGGTGTCCAATTGGCCTCTTCTGGCTTGCTGCTGGCGCAGTACTTTCACGTTCTAAATCTCCATCGCTGGTCACTTCATCGCATTCATCGCTCTGCCCACAATTTCCTCGATAGCTTCAATCCTCAATCGAACTTTCCGAATAACTTTTCAGAAGTACACCTATCTCGGACCTACAAATACAAATATTTGGCACGACAGTCCCCCAACATGGGGAGGTGGGGCCGTGAAAGAAGTTTTAGGTCTTGTCTAGGTCCCACGGCGTCCACCATTTTCGGGACTATCGCTTACGTTTACAGACTTAACTCGTACGAGTACAATGAATGATTGTAGATTTCAGACGGAGCGATGAGTCCTCTGACTAAATATTTTAGTTTGCAAAGGGCAATGGAGGTGCATTCAATGAATATCTGTTTTGCTGATTCTTGTTCTTTGATGCAGATTCGACAAATAACGAAGGGTTTTTGACCAAGCTTTTGAAATAGTAGTTAAGGCGTCACCTTTTTAAACTCCAATCTTAAATTGCTGTTGGGTGGTTTTCCAAAGAGTTCAAGGTGTTTTCGAACCCCTGCTGTGTATATGACATACTTTTATTGACAAAGGATCTCGCTAAGCTGGTCAAGGAACAGAGGACATTCAAAATCTGTAGGCCAGTAAGGTGGAGTTCTTCGACAGGAGGATTAGATGTTTTCTAGTATAAGTAGAGACGATGCCCACTCCTGCTTCAGCCACTAGACTAAGGAAGTGCAAGACAATATAGAAACAATAGTCAGATAGTAGGTCTAGTCTAAAAAGTTTTTGACCTAAGTCCAAGTCTAAAGATCTATCGTAGAGTTGTTAATTATATTATCTTAATAAGGGTTCCACTTCTTGATCTAGGTTCACCCCATGGCATTGAACGTCTTTAGAGAGAGAATTTTAAGCTTTATTCAGTGACAGAGATAAGAAATTAAGAATGCTCTTCTTTGCGAAGAGAATAATGTTTATTTTGGACGGTTTGGTGCCAATCCCAGACACAGCTTAGAACAGACTGCATTAAGTCAATCGAAGTTGCTTAAAGGTAACCTCTGATGACAATGACTGCAAAGCCTTGGGTGTCACCGATTGACCATAACAGGGGCAAGAGAAAGCCCTCATGGGGACAATTTTTAATAAGCAAGTAAGCGCATCATTTTGAGATTAGAGGATGTTGACAGTTTTGTGGATAAACATTTTATTTACTTTTTGCCTTTAAGGCAATGTAGCTAAATTCGAAAAGCCTGCCAGAGCCTTAGCGGTTGCAACGATTGGGATGTCATCACCAAAACCAATTACATCGCGATTCTTAGAACAACATCAAACAATACATTCATGGATTTATAGTTGGTACATCACTGAGTTAAATATCTTTTTTTTTCTCCGACCTTGTATGAAACTCTCATTAATGGCTGATAGAAATTGTTAAACATCGAACTAGCACTTGACTGACTTTGATTCCACAAAGTGGACAAGCTTTCTGAAAATGTACAATGTATGTTATACTAGCCCTCAATACCTTCTTCAAAGTAAATCTTCTGTGGAAACATTCGCAATAGTAATGAGACTTTGATGTTGGATCCAATAACGCTAGATTCTAGTCAAATCCAGGCTGCTTGGATCTAATGAAGGATCTTTATTAGACCCGTATAGTGTAGGTAATGATTTTGATTTTTTCATGAAATTCAGAATTTTCTTCAAACTTTTGCAGAGCCCAATCAAAGAAGTATATGGCTCCCAGAGTAAGAGGGTGATCGATCCACCTTACACATCGGCAGCACAATGGTCCTCCTCTGGTGTAAGTGCATTTTCCCATCGAGGGCCGATCTTAACCAACCAACCAACCAAGGGTGTATGGCAAGATCTTTATGCAAAATTAGGTACAATGTGAACTGAGAAATTCCTAATTCCTGTGAATGGCGTGGAATCGACTGATTTGACTCATTTTGAACTATAGGGACCAAGGTTCCATTGGTGTTTGGAAAAGCCTAAGTTTCTGAATGTTGTTGCACCAGCGTGAGTCTTCAATTTTCTAGAGAACCCTCTTCTTTTCCTTTCTTTTCTGCTTTATGTCTCCAGTTACCCTTATTTTAGTATTTGGCGTTTTTTTTATGCACCTTCTTCTGTTGAGCATACTTTACCAGCTTTTCTAGTGATGGTTGCACAAAATGATCTCCGCTAGACTGTTGGTTTCATTAGTTTCGTGGATGCTAAGGCTTCAATCAACGACTTTCTATATACTGTGCAGACGAGCTCTAAATTTGGCTGCAACGTGAATTAAGTTAGAAACGACATTGCATCCTAGCCAATCTCAACTAAGTACTTATTATCTGCCTAATAATGTACCCTGAGTCTCAATTCTTATCCAGAATCTACATCACCAGCAGTCAAACTTCATCGAACTTCAGGCAATGGAAGACTAAACCATCACGACTAAACCCTTTTTGATACCCGATTTTGCGCAGAACGTTTGCACCCCACTAACCAGTCACCACCATTACCAATAAAAACCAACTAAATCTATAGAGGAGTCGCCCACTGTTCGTGAATGCCCCACAACACAGTCCATTAGTAAAGGAGGACCAGTTCTATTCCCAAGCAAGCAGGCAAGCGAGCCCAAAAATGAAATGAGCCGTAGAAATTGTGTGTGTCCTTTTGATTTTACCCACCCCCCGTCTACCGCCCGAAATTGGAACACCAAGATAAGTACGAGCAGCATTAATTTAAATTTTTCTCCAAAAACTCCAACCCGACCATCTGAAGAATTCCCCTATTCCATTGTTTGCAGATCCTGTCGAAGTGGCCCCGCCGCGCCGCACCGCACCGCCCAGTCAGTCCCCACCCAAAATGTCCTTTTCCCGTAATGTAATGTTCACAGTTGTACACTCGTACTAATTGTACGTAATTGGAATTATGGGCGCCGATTTGATTGTAGCCCGGAATAGGAATTAGTTAATTATTTTCTAGTTGAGATTCAGGGCGTTGTGAAGTTATTATCACTTTAGTTTTGAGTCGTGCGTGGGTTGGCGAAGGACACGACCGGGGTTGTTTAAGGGAAAAATCTGTTTCATTTGTTATCGGTCGGTGGTCGTGCAATGGAGGCAGAGGTGGTTCCTTCTGTTTCATACTTTCTTATTTTCTTTTCTTTTTTTTTTTTAGGTAATTAGGAAATTTTGAATAGAGCTTATGATGTTGCCGTGTAACATGGAAAATTACGAGGAAAATTAAAAGGATAAAATGTGGAGGGAGTTGAATTTTACGTGGCCAATGGAGTAGTGGTTGTAGCTGTGGGTGGTGTTTTACACGTTTATGCTGGCAATGTGAAAGGCTTTATCCTGTGGATTTATGAGTTTGTTGGAAGAGTTGCTGACAAGTTGACTGTTCTATCTGCTTTATAGTTTCAGGCAGCTGAGCTGGAGACAACGTTGGTTGGGTCGATAGATGAAAAGTGTAGTAAAGTGATAAGGTGTCATATTTATGTCAGTGTGGTGTAATGAAGAGTTGCTTGGATGATTGCAGGTTTTAAATACTTTGACCTTCATTTTTGAGGATTAGTTTTAGTGACATTAAAGTTGGAAGTATGTATGTAGGCGTCGGGCTTTCAGATTATGTTGCTAATAGGCATACATAGGCATCATTTCTTTGATCAATAAGCATCTCACTCCAATGATGCTGGAAGCCTAAGGTCGAGGAAAGTGACTTGGATGGACTAAACCTAGTCAAGTCTTGATCAAAGTTTTGGTTCTATTCCATCTTACTTACTTAGGTGGAGCTACAGTTCGGGATGAACCTGGGCCTCAACCAACTCTCCTGTTAGTTAGCCCGTTCCTTAGCTAACTGCCTACATTTATGCGAGGTATTCTTCTACTGCGGTGACCCTTCGAGATAAGTTCGACGATTTTGCGGGCCGAGCGCTGTGCTGGTATGCATTCCCACTACATGTCCTAGCCATCGCGGATAACTGATGCGCAGTTTTTTGACTATCTTTATCCGCTTTCAATAAAATCTATGCTTCAGCGCCATAAAGTAGAGCTGGGATGATCAACGGATGAGAAAAATAGACATGGTTCTATGGACTTTTTAAGCTTTATCCAGGATCTTCCGAAGTGTGAAAATTTATTCGATTGTGGACTTTCCTGGCCTGAAACCGCCAATCAGGTTGTTGAGCAGGGTTTCAGACGCTCTTGCTATAAGCAGATAAGATCTTGTACGCAATGTTGAAAAGACTAAAACCTCTATAATTGGCGAAATTGTGGTGATCCCCTTTCTTGTGGATCGGACAAACGATGCTGAGATTCCACTCATCAGGCATACACTCGTCTGACCAAATCTTATAAATGAGTTGATGTATGCTATTTACCAATACATCTCTAGCTTCTTTGCATAGCTCGGCCGATAAGCTGCCAGATCCAACAACTTTGTTGAATTTAACCTTAAATATTTTTATAATCGCTTCGTTGTCGTCAGGTGGTCGATGAATGCATAGTCTATGGTGTTACCGGGTTGATAGTCTTGGTCGCTGTTGTTGTTTTTCCATATTCTCACTTCTGACTGTTAATCTACTACAAGGTTCCCTTCTTTATCTCTACAGACCTTTATACGGAATCTATGGATAAACGTCCATATATTGTTCCTGGAATATTATCTCTGCCGCTAACCAGGGGTTTTATTGGTACAGGTCAGATGAAACCCAGCACATCAGCTGTGGCGTTTCTGATGGCATATTGGCAGCATTACTATTGGTCTTCGGATCTTAATACTAGCTGCTAGGGCGATTTTAGGATAGGTTTTCGACGAAGATTCTTCGAGGATTCAACACCAAGGTAGGTTAGAGACTGGAATGACAATGGTGAGCAAGTTGTCAACTTTTGCAATACCAACAACCTAGTCATTTGAGGTACTCTGTTTAACCACAAGTTGGGTCTCAACTGAAAAGCAATAAACATCAAACCAGACCGATCACTTTGCGATCAGCCTTCGCTTCAGAAATTATGACAAGATAGTGATCACTATCTTAAGTAAGCTTTTACGCCTTCGTACTCCATCCGACAGGCTCAGGGATCTCCAATTATACCAATAACCCAAGGACAATCTTGCTTTAGAAGCAGAATTAATCAGCAGCACAATCCGTACATGGCTATCCGCAAATATCTACTTGGAGACAGATCGATGAGCGTAGAGCTCGAATTGCAGCGGCCTCAGCACTAGAGATGGTCAAACTATCGATTCAAACTATCGAGTCAAACCTCATGAGCATGAGCTGAAGCAGAATACAGCTCCCGGCCGCAGCCAAGATAATAGCTATGTAGAACCATATTAGAACCGATTAAGCAGCATTTAGATTAAACTCTCGACGTCCAACAGGCAGTCATTTGCACTGGATCCTTCTTTATCGACCATATGAACACTTTGCGGATCATAATAGAGCAATGCCTCGAATACAGGTCTTTGATTTTATCCTTACCAATAACCTTTCAGTTTGCAATACTGGCATCTCTCCAACCTTTGTTTTTCCGAGTACGGATAATTTTAATGGGTGGGAAACGGTTATTGACATCACATAAGTATCAAATAACGAATCCATTAGGATTGAAAATCGGAAAGTTTCCAACATAAATTGATACTTTTTGACGTTAGTCTTCAGATAGAGACTCCTAAACCTTTTAGAAACCCAAAACGAATAAACTGGACAAAGTTTAATCGTATAGTTAAGTCAAACCTAAGTAGCACACCAAGTCACAGAAATGAATCTACCTCGTAACTGGATTCAAAGTTTGAAACCTTGGAGAAAGCAATTAACGTTTCTTTTAATGTTTCGTGTCCAGTCAGTTACCTTTATCCTTTATGAAGAAGTCAGACAGAAACTAGCTGGTTTTACTGGCAACTACCGATTTATAGAAGCAGCCTATATTTTAATCATGTCCCTCAGTTCTGGAGACGTGTCAAAGTTGTTGTTATTCCGAAAAAGGACCGGCGAGGTCATGAATCTGCAAAAGATTTCAGGCCCTTTAGAGTATCCTCTTTTGTACTGAAAACTTTAAAACGTATCCTAGATCTTAACATCCGCGAAACTTTGAAGAGCACTCGATTCTCGGAATCCCAGCATGCTTACTTCAAAGGTCGGTCTACTGAGACGGCTCTTCCTGAAGTTGTGCGTATGTTGGAAAAGGCTCTCCACTCTTGCTACCTTTCTGAACATAGTAGGACCTTTTAACAACATCCATACTGACGCTCTCACCGAGCAAAATGTAGAATGTTTTCTTAGTCAAAGTCCATGCTAAAAACTAAAATAATTCAGGAAACATTAGGTAACAGTATTCTAACTAAGACGGTCAGTAGTGGCACCCCACAGGAAGGTGTTATCTATCGTTTGCTATGTCTCATAGCAATTAATAAAATTTTAGTGCGACTTGATACAGAGACGGGTGAAGGTGGTTGCGTACGCATATGACGTGGTTATACTGGTGTCAGGAAAGTGTCTCTCTACGATAACTCATGGAGAGTGCTCTGGATAAGGTATGCTCATGAATGCTCATGGCACGATATTAGATCCGAAACTTAGTTGGAAGTTCAATATAGAACAGCGGGTAAAGAAAACAAGTGTAGCTGTATATGCCTGTAATAAAACATTCAGTAAAAAATGGAGACTCCAGTCAAAGATTACCCTATGAATGTACGCAGCCGTTATGCGTCCAATACTTACCTATGGCGCCATCATTTGGTGGCCTGCCTTGAGCAAGAAGTATAATACCGATAAACTTAAAAAAAAGAGCTTTGAGGTCCTGTCTAACAGATGCTCTAAGTGGGATCCTGCACCTGATCCCACTCGAACTTCACATAAAAGACTCAACTACATGTAGTTCTTCCCGGCTCAGGGAATCTGAGTACTGGACAGCTAAGCCGTATGGACACTTTAGGATCTTGGAAACATTTCGAAGATAATTGGTTTCGTCTTAAACTGACTGCATGATACTAACCATCAATTTTACGAAATCCTTTTTCTTTAAGCTACCTACCTGAGAACAATGGGAGAATGGAAGCGAAGAAGGGAAGAGAAGGAAGATAGACTGCGGAGTCGGTGCAGGTATTTTCTCTGACCAACTAAATACATATATCGAAGTCCTTTTGTCTCTCAAACTCTGCTAGTGTTTTCCAATCGGAGCTTCATGCAATTCGTGAAGGCTTCCATTTGCTGCACGATTTGTCTACATTCAGTCACAATATCGCCATCTTTTTTGACAGCCAAGCTGCTATCAAAGTCATTTATGCAATCACCACATTCTCTAAACTGGTGTAGCAATGCCGGTTCAAAATTAATCACATAAGTAAGTGTCCACTTAAAAATTACACTCATCTGGGTCCCAGGGCACAGTAACTATGAGGGTAATGAGTGTGCTGACGAGGTGTCAAGAGGAGGATCGGCCTTAACGGCTCACTAGCAGAAAATATTCCGCTAGGTGCCATTGGACAATATACCTACATCTCCACTTCCTCCAGCTTGCCAATCACGGGTGGAACAGCCTAACTAGGTGTGTCATATCAAGAAAAACATGACCTGATTACAATAAACCTAAGTCAAACGAGCTACTTGGTAAATCAAGACCAGATATTGCCAGAATTGTAGCCATGATCACAGGCCAATCGGGGACCATGCGAACGAGCTTGATATCCCTCACAATACCTTTTGCAGAAGCTGGAAGGATACTAATGAGAAAGAATCTCTACATCACTTGCTTTGCAGATGTCCTAGGAGACCTAGGAAAACCCTTCTTTTTCGAGCTCGGCGAAATAGCTGAAAAAGGACTGGAGAACTAATCCGTTACTTGAACTCCACGGGTTGGATCTAATTTTACATCATTTAGGTTTTGCACAAGTTTTGTGGTAACAATTGGGTTTTTTATTTAAAGAACCGCCACTCTATCTACCTACCTACAGTTCTCCATCCCGGATGTTGGACACCTTGTCGCGGTGGGGTGGCTTAATTAGAGGAACAGGATGCACTACCAGGTAGCTACCACTACTTTGGAAGCTTTGGAGCTGAATGTGAATGGAAAACTATGATCCAACAACCCTTAACTCCAAGGTTGTAAGTCGCTAAGCCGAGGGAGCTGTGTTTAAGTAGTGATACTACTGGAATACAGGGTTCAGGGGTAATTGAACCGCTAGTGGTAACTTCTCAGGGGCAGCTCAATCCTCTGTTGTATACTAGTTGAGTAGGGTAGGTAATAGGGATCTCTGCCTACTTGGTCTGTGATTTCTCCCCGGCTCGTGGGAACATTATGTACGCAGTTTTCAAAAAAAAGAGAACGAGTCATCAGAGGGCCAGGCGGAAGGCTCCGAAAAGGTCGAGAAAGTGCCGGAAAATGCGGGATCGACAGCGAAAGAGCTGTCGTGAAGACAATGGAGACCGGAGGGAAACCAAAGGATTCAGTTAAACAATCGTCGATGTCGATGAACAATGTGGTGCTGCAAGGCGCCAAGAGGTTAATCGACGTTGCGGAAGCCGAACACAAAGATGACGGTGCAGACTCTGATTCTCAGCGGAGCTTGCGAAAGTAGCTTAAACAAAAGATGAAAAGCGCGAGAGGGAGACAGAGGTTGCCATTGGCAGGAAGCAGGAAGCGGCCTGTGTCCGGAAATGTTAATCAATCAAGTACACGTGAAAGTGGAAAGGCTGATAGATAAACCAGGAAACAGAAGGTCAGTCAACCCGAACCGCACCAAGAAAAACTTAGGGTGATTCAATTGAATCTTCACCACAGCAAAGCTGCATCAGCAATGTTGATCAGATGCTTTGTGGAAGATATTGCCTTGCTGCAGGAGCCTTGAATCTTCAAAGGAAGGATTAGAGGTTTACCTGAAAGTATTGCCACTTTACACTATGTGCGATCTCGTGAAAGAGTTAGATCTTGTGTACTGGTAAGGCACGGAGTTAAAGCGGTTATGCTGCCGCAACTATGTATGTGCCCCTGACCTTGTCGCTGTGCGCGTAGTAACAGGTGCACACAGTTTTGTCATGGCATCTGCATACCTGCCGTATGACTCCCTAGAGCCTCCCCCAACAAAAGCCGTGGAGTCTCTGGTATTCACCAGAGACATTCGTCTGCAGGGATAGGAGCGAAGATCTAATGATTGGCTGCGATGCTAATGCACACTGTAGAGTGTGGGGAGAAATTTTATTCGAGTTTGTAGTGTGCAAAGAGCTAACTATTGTCAACAGAGGAACCGAACCGAACCGACCTTTGTGGATGCGAGACGAAGGGAAGTTATTGAGGTGACTCTGTGTAGTAATAGAATGCTTGATAGAACCAAGCTGCCACTGTTCCGTTCTAACATAGAATCAGTACTTATGTATGCGTAGAGTACTTGGAAGGTGGACACTATTGAAACACGCAAACTACAGACCTTCGTAAATAGATGCCTAAGAATCATCTTGAGAATTTTTTGGCTCAATTGCATCTCCAACGAACAATTTTACCAGAGAACAGGCCAAGAACCTATGTATATACATTACATTACATTACTTTACGATGCGATGGAGAAATTTATAGTGGATTAACATTGCAATATATGCCATACAGTGGAATCCGCTCGCCGAGGCAAACAGAACAGCAGGTCGCCTTAGGCAAACGTGGCGTCGTGATTGAGGAAGAGTCAACCTCTTTGGATATAGTACTCCGAACAAGGTAACGCATAGGAGTTCTTAACTCCTTCGAGGAATGAAAGGTAAGTAAATTATAAATAATTACTGTTTTCGACACTTTTGAAGTATTCGCAATGACAGCACTGACCGTGTGTGATTTTGAAGGCTAATGTTTATTAGAAAGAGAGTTCACAAGACCGAAAATTTACACTTTGTGCCAACGACCATACCTACTTTTTGTACAGTTGATGATTCCACTTGTTTTGGAATTGCTCGTAAACATGTTTACAAAAATCGTCTCTTCTTCTAGCTTACAATCTTGTTTCACCAAAATTTGCAAAAGTCAATTTTTTAGTGAAGTGAACAATCCACATTATGTAGGTACGAGTATACCTCCAATCTGAGAAGAACTTCCTTAGCTCGGTTGTACATCATTCAGAGAGCAGTAAATAGAGCACAAAAAACTATATGGAATCATAAATGGCGAGTTTCAATGAAATAACATCAACACCATCCAGTTCCTTAGACTTCTCCCTCTGATCTGCACTTATCATCAATCATAAGAATACCATCAAGTTACTCCGGCAATCACAACACCTACAGACTTATAACAAAACATTAAATTCAAAAAATATTAAAAAAAAATAAATAAAACCCGAAATGTCATTGACACCATAAACACGTGATATAAGCCAGTAATAAAACCATAAAGCACTTGACACACTAGGTTAAATGGTTGATACAAAATGCCTACAGTTCACGAAAGTAACGAGAAATTTCCATCTTTTACGGTTGATGAATATTAAAATGGCATTAACAGTGCAGGTTTATGGCCCGAGCTTTGAATATTCATGCGCTTCATGTGTGCCACTCCATCTTTGGTGAAATATTCCAATTTACTGCAGGTTCTTACTTCTTGGGTGTACCTATGTACGTACCTTGGAGAGAAAAAAAAAACACCTTGACTTGCTCATTAATTTTTGATTAAACAAAAAAACACAGAGGCTGCATTTTTTTGCTATGCGACCGCGACAGGATTGTGTGAGGAAACATAGCAGCATCCAATGAATATCTCAAGTTAGCTCATTATTAAGGAATACATAGATCTTGAAGGTAAAATAAATATTTGGATTAGTGTGGTTTATTTGAAGTTTAAAAAATTGGGTCAGTAGGGAAATTCGTTATAAGGAGGTTATGGTTAGGTTCATTTGTCTTGAAATATGATACACCTATACATAAGATAGACTCAGAGATAGTCTCTTCTTTGATGAAGTATTGCCTTATATTCACGCAAAGAAGAGCAGTTGATTCCTTAAAAACTCGCTTTAGCCCTATCCATCCTGATTGTTCCTTGTTTCCTTAGAGCCCAGGGCTGATCTGACTTAAGACTTCCCGGAAAGTGTATTTCCATGAGGACCTCATTTGTACCATCCAGTGTCTCAACCATCTCCCCCGTTCTATTACGAATGAGTCCGACTTTGGAAACTGGATCCCTCGAGACAATTTTCTGAAGTCTATTGACCTCAGCTGTGCTTCTCATATTCGAGCAAAATTCCCTCCACGACTCCCTTTTACGTCGTCGCAGAGTTGCTTTTAGCTCTTTCTTCTTTGCCTTATACTCATCCTCTGTATATATTTTCGATCTTTCTTTCTTTTAGATCCGTATCGAACATCAAATGGGATGGCCCTGTGGTCCGACATCATTGTCTGATCCATTACCTTCCAATTTGATATTCTATCAAGCATTCTATTACTGCACAGAGTCACGTCAATAACTTCCCTTTGTCTCGCATCCACAAAGGTCGGTTCTGTTCCTCTGTTGAGAATAGTTAGCTCTTTGCACACTACAAACTCGAATAAAGCTTCTACTCTGTAATTATCGTTGGTGCTTCCCCACACTGTACCCACTCTTTCCTTAGTTTGAGGGGTTATAGCCCGCAAAATCTTCTTCTTAGGTGGCGATGCAGTGCGGAGTGAACCTAATTTACATGTACATATGTAGGTAGGTAGGTTGGGGGTGACTGCTCTGATAAAGTATGCAGCCTCACTCGGATCTCAACGGATCCATTGTGTTCCCCCGAAACCTGTGAGAAACCTGAAACAAGACCATTATTACCAAAACTTAAACCATGTCGGAAGCGGCCCTCCTAAACCATCCGGTTTTCGTGATGAGTTTTAGGGTGGTTTTAGGTGGCGTGTTAGCTAGTTCGTTGAGGTCGTTGAAAGATACCTTTACCAGGGTTGAGTTCTGTTGAGGCTTGGGCATTCGCAGAGGAAGTGTGTTGTGTCTATGGTGCTGAATCTCATTCTTCTGAGGTGGGCCGCCATTGAATTGAGAAATGAGAAATGAGAATACCTATGAGAAGGCTCAGCTGTGGTCTATTCAGCGATAGGAATTCCCTAGTCCTTCTTCTGTTGTATTGGGCCCAAAGTCTTTTCGAGACGCGGCATGAGGAGAGAGTTCTCCACCTTGTGTTGGCCATGTTGAGAAAGTACAAAGTGATTTTGGACATGAGGACGCTAATGTGCGTTAGGACTGAATGGTCTACTGCTAGGTCTTTTGATACTGATCCTTTTTTCGCAAGCTCATCGGCCATTTAATTCCCTTGGAGGCCCATTTGTCCCGGAATCCAGTATAGCGTGATGTTGTGCTTTGAGCTGAGGGATTTGAGTTCCTCTTTGCATCCCTTGACTAATTTCGAGTTGGTTGAAATGGAGGTAATGGCTTTGATGGCTGCTTGACTGTCTATGTAGAAATCGATAGGTACGTTATTATTCAGAGTGGATAAGTCCCGGCAGGCCTTGGTTATACCATAAACTTCCGCCTGAAACACGCTAACGTGGCTGGGGAGTTTCAAGGACCGGGCGATTGGAGGTGCCTCTGAAAAAATTCCTGAGCTCGTACCTTCTTCCATTTTTGACCCGTCCTTGTGAGGGTGCTTAAGTTTGTCGCTTTTGCGGCTGCGGGCCACCATACCAAACAGTCGTGTAAGAATAGGTCTAACGATGGCAGTGTACATCCAGTGGATTGTGGCTGGTTTAGGTCCCCATAATTTTGATGTAATATCCTCAAACGTTCGAAGTTTACGTCATATTTCAGTACAACACGCAATATGACAACGCCCACTTTATAAGGGCTACATAGGAAGGAGGATAGGGTACCATACGATTCGTTCCAGACGGCTAGTAGCTTTCTTAAATATCGGTGTAAATCGATGGGCACTTATTTATTCCTAATATCATCACTTACACCAAGCACCGACAAACCACATGATCTACTTATTCAAGCTGTTCATACTAAGTCTTCAATCGTGCCTACACAGCCTAAAGAGTACTCGTATGACCTAATCATCTGTGTTAAATAAAAATTTAACTACCTCTGCATTAGAGTTGCTCAAAAACCGACTTTTAGGGTAAACTTAATTGACTTAAGCCAATTGTTGAATAGTTTTATCGTTCCTGATATAAGAAACGTAATACCCTCTTCTGAGTCATCCTATAAATACTAAGTTCGGCCTGTGCCGATATCTTGGAACATTCTTTGTTCCTTAACCGCAAGAATGTGTATGTGTATATATACTATCGATGATGTTTTGGACACAATTTCGGGGACGCACTGACTGACTTAATTTGTTGTTACTACCAAAATGACAATATCGAGACCGAAACCAATGATATTTGGTCCTAAATCTTGAAAATCATATATATGCCTGCCACAGTTCTTGAGGATGGTCAATGGGAGCGCTCGTATCCCCTAAGCGGGTTACTGACTCGGGAACATTCGGCCCCCTGTCCTAAGGTTATAAAAAGGGTACTGGCACTACAGGTTGGGGGTATTGGAAGCAGAAGCAGCGCTTATTCGGATGTGGATTCCTCATACACGGCAAACTTAGGCAAGAAGTTTTGAGCTTTCGACAACTGAGCGAGCATCTTATGACAATCCACATCAAGTACACAAGTAGTAGGAGACCTCAAACGACTTGGAGTGCGCAACTGGAAGCAGTTAGCTAAAAAGTAACCCAAGAAAGACAACCCCAGGCTTGGGTTGAGGGGACCATAATTCTACAATTTATTGAAGGAAGTGTGTGTCACAAGTCAATAATTAGTAGATGAGCAGATAAATTCTTCTTACCTAAAATGGATAGTGACGGAAGTAGAATCAAATTTACATAAATTACATGCAACAAATTTAGATGCACAATTATACACTATTGGATCGCAGCTCTGCTACGTTTACCTTATCTTGAAGAGGCTACTGGCACTAGCAGTTTTGTATAACTCTGAACACCTCTTAAAAACAATGTGAATGCAGCAGCGAAATGTACTCCACCATTTGTATGAACACATACAATTCTTTAATCGAATATTTCCTTACATCTTAGTCGAACAAACGCATGTTGAATCCTGTCCCTGTATCTAATTACATTTTCAAAGTGTTTCAGCTAAGAGTCGCAGCGTTTGTATGTAGATCGCATGACTACCAGCCTATTTTATTGGTGCGCTGTTTTGAGAGAATTATGTCGACGCAAGCGTTGCTGCGAATGTAAACGATACTCTGGCAGAACTTTTCCATGATTCTCGTTTAGGTCTCCTAATGTCTTGGTTATATACTTCAGTGTACTTCAAACCACACAAACTATTCTCCATCACGTTTCGCCTTATGGAAATTTTTTCCAGTAAATATATATGCATAGGTATCTTATTCCATCGTGGAGCAGATTAATACCCCTTAAACCTTTACCTTTTGTTTTGTTTTGTTTGATTAGTAACCAAACGCCGCAAATGATCAAA
Organism: Xylota sylvarum; assembly: GCA_905220385.1. NCBI lineage: Eukaryota > Metazoa > Arthropoda > Insecta > Diptera > Syrphidae > Xylota > Xylota sylvarum. The sequence goes on along the minus strand of LR999958.1, from coordinate 60,043,575 downwards.
GTTCAATTCAAATCAAAAATAAACATATCCTGAGTGCTACATAAATTTATTTTCAATTACTTAAATATGCTGCGCTATTACCAGCGTCTTTAAAACGAATACTATCTTCTTACTCATGCCTGTGTATTACATATACAAAACGATGTATATACCGACATAAAGGGCTTAACAACTATGAAAAAAATATAATATTTGTATGTGGGTGTAGTTAGACAGGATTCTCGAGGTGATCGCAAACGACTTTGCACTCCGGCTTTCTGGCCCTGAATGCGTCCACACCCTCCTGTGTTACACCGGATCCGGTGACATCTAAATAAACCAGATGTGGCGAACATTCCACTAAATGTCTTAGTGCATCATCCGTAATGCGTTTGTAATGCCGCAAATACAATCGCTCAAAAGTGTTGTCGCTGGGTCGATGGCCGATACGGATCCATATAACATTCTGATCGATGGGATTCAACGGGCGGCCGAAACAAGCAACGCCACGATTTGTGACGGGACATATTTGGGGTTTTGTTGCAACACATGGACCGCAATCAGTTCCTGTTTGACGATCAATCATATCCCAAAAATGTGGATGTCGCAACAAACTGCCAACGTGTCCTTGTGTATTCCTTCTGAAATCAGATTCTGGAATTTCACAAACACGCCCATGTAGGATGACTGTTCTTGTATGATTACGCAAATCAATCGTCATCATTACGTTAGAGACTTCGTGGTTAGGACGTTTTCTTGAGGTGCAAGGTACGCCGTCATTTGCTTGGTTGTCATCCGAGTTAGATGATGAGCTAGATGATGAGCTAGATGATGAGCTGGATGATGAGCTGGATGTGTCCGCATTAGCCAATGGTGGTGGTGGTGGATGTGAAACAGATCTGAATTTGCATTCAATCGGATTCAATGGTAAGAGAGGTTTATTTCTCAAGTAGCTCGGGCACTCCAAGAGTAGTTCTTTTAGAGACAGAATGGCGTTGAAACACTGTAGATCAGCGTCAGTGATTGGTGTATCCCTAACATCCAAATGCTAAAAAATAAAATTTTGTGCATAAGTTATTGTAATTGCAATGAATTTGTGTCGAAACTTACTTCCAATAACTTGAAGCCAAAACGTGACGCCATACTGCCGTATGGAACAAAGTCTGATAAATTCTGACATCCTCGCATACTAAGGCGTTTCAATGATGGGCACTTCGAGAAAAGCATTATGTCATACGGATGAAACCAAGTGCATGACTCAATACGAAGTTCCTGCAAAAAAGAATAAAGAATGATTAAAAAGAGTATGTAACATGTTTTACATAAATCATAACACAAGAGGTTGTAGGTTCATTAGATCTTTCAAAGACCAGTTTGCAATACATCCGAAAACCCTCGGGAAACTAATTGAAACTGTTGCTAACACTAACAGCACGCATTGGTTTAATTTTCTGGCAGCTATGTAAATATATTGCAACCCAAGAGGATCTAGTCTGATGGCGAAAAGAAGGTCCAGATAGTCTACTTGTCAATTGACTTGGGATAGAAAACATGCTGCTAAATCAACTGGGTGCCAACTAACAAACAACCTTCAACTAAATTCACTGTTTTTTCGTCAGTTGCTGTTTTAGAAGTATAGTATGTAGTATCCTGAACTTCTAAACAGAGAAGCAGCAGACAAATGGGTGACAGGAAATCATCAGACTTTAATCGACCTTAATTGGACAATTGGAGGCGGTCTCCGCGTTGGATTCGAAGACTCTGCGGACCGGAGAACCAGTGTCCATTCACTAGTAGTTAAGGATATTTTCATTCGCTTTGGACATACTTCATCCTTTAGCGCCATAAGGAATGGGATGGGATGTTCAAGATCTTATATAGAATCCTCTTAGTTGTTCGGAACAGGGCCTTACTACTCAATTGCTTTTTCAGCCAAAAAAAAAACAGCGATTGTCAAGTGTGCTTCTTCAATCTATTTCTGGTAAGATGTTATTCGAAGTTATAGTAGAGCCAATGTAGACAAAGTTCCTTGCTACCTTAAAGTTATAACTATCTATTTTGACTGTCTTGCCAATTCGTTGATGTTGAGTGTCCCTTTTCGTGACACCAATTATGTCAATATCGGCAAGTAGTTGGACAGACTTTTGAAAGATTGTCCTCCCGTCTTGGCTTGTGAGTTTCGCACAATTCTTTCAAGTATAATGTTAAAGAAATCACTTTGTCTAAATCCTCTTTTGACATCAAATTTCTCGGTGAAAGAGTTTAATAGGCCAAAACTACAGATAGCTCGTCGTCTGTGTAGCTCGCCTCTATAGATGCTGTCATATGCGGTCTTAAAATCGATGGGTATCTATTTGGACTTCTTGAGTTTTTTCCAGGTTCTGCCAAATGGTGAAAATTTGATCGATTGTGGCCTGGCCTGGCCTGGCCTGAAACCACACTGATAGGGACCAATCACGTTGTTAACGAGGGTTTTCAGACGTTCGCACAATATGGCAGATAAGGTCTTGTACGTGATGTTCGCACACAATATGGCAGATAAGGTCTTGTACGTGATGTTGAATTGAGGGCGTCTCCTTTCGTATAGATCAGGCAAACGTCTGACCATATATTAGAAATTAGTTTGTGTATACTCCCTACCAGATAATTTCCAACTGTTTTGAATAGCTCGGCTGACAAGGACTACCATCAAAAGAAGATCAGAAGTTGAGGCCAACCAAACACATCTCCAAATAATAAAAGAAAGGGTGAAAAGTGCGCGATCGGCAATATAGGCGTTTGAAGAGTTACTTAAAGCTAGACCAAAGGACTAAGTAAAGTATATCCGTAATTCTTGTTCGGGTGGAAGTATGCCCGCTGAATGATACCTCACCATCGCTTTCCTAATCTTGTGTGCCGGAGTATGAAATAGCCTAAGAACGTTCGTTTACAACACGTGAATACCAAGTTTAAAGTTTTTTACACCAACATGTATGCACACATTTTATACAAAGTTATGTCTAGTTTGGCCACCAGTCAAGTTCGATCGCAAGTGGAATAAAAGGAAAGGACACTCAACAACTTGATAGTTAATTCCGTACTCTCTCTTATGATATGTAGGATCTTTGCGGGTAAGTCCAGGGGTCAGACCGAGCATCCTTAGACGAATGAATATTGAGAACAATTTATCACCTATGGGTAAAGTACTTCAGTACTCAGACCAACTCAAATACAGTATGTGGCCAATGAATTATGACTGAACGTGGTTTCAACGATTTTTTTTTTGCTTTTTGGTGTGTTTTTTCTGTTATTTGTTTTTAAGAATACGGCTAGCTACGGGTTTTCTCTATACTTTCTTTAATTTCAAAAGCAGCCACCAAATGACTTGCCTACGTGCGTACGATAAGTGTGCAGCAAAACATAAATAGGTTTTAACGTGGTTAAGTGCGGTAAAAAAGTATTTTAATAAGTGGAGAAATTAGTTGGAGATATATATATGCATATTGTTATATTTGTTTGAAAATTAATATATGTATATACCTCATAGAAAGTCGGAAACCTTAATTTGATTGATTTTTATCAATATGGGTAAATAAGCCGACATTTCTGTCGAAAAAAAATCACAAGTTGCTGCTTTGTTGACTGAGAAGAAGTCCAGCTATGTTCAAATAGCCAAGATTGTTGGAATTGCAAAGTCTTCAGTAGTCAACATAGCAAAACACGTGGACGTACCAGGCGGTTCAACCTTGGTTACTCCAAATAATTGGCAAAAAAAGAAAAATAAGAAATAATGTTCTTCAAATTTCTTTTCACAATAAAAAATGAAACAGTTTTAGCAATTTTCCCGTAATCTCGATTTTATTTTAGGTTGTCTTTAGCGATGAGTGTCGCTTAGAAGTAGTGACGGAGACGGCCAAATTCGTTTGCAGTAGGTCCAATGAAAGATATTCAGAGCATTGTGTAGTTCGGACGGTCAAACACTATGATGATATTGAGTTGCATAATATGCAAAAGTGGGGGGTCAATTTATTACGTTGATGGAACAATAGACTCCAATCAGTATATTCCTATCCTGAGGAAAGTTCTTCGGCCGTATTTGAACACATTAGACTTTCCCAGAGAAGAATACGCCTTTAGACAAGATAGAGCTCCATGCCACATATCCAAAGCAAGCATGAAATGCTTGGGTTCCATGAACTTGCATGGCCTGGTAATTCTCCTGATTTGAACCCGATTAAAAACTGCTTGGCCTACCTAAAATCTCGCCTTTGTAGTGGAAGAAACAATACCATACAAGAGCTCAAGCAGAATATTGAAGATATCTGGAAAAACGAGCACGCTATGAAACAAATGGTGGCGAAATGCATTGAAAGCATGCCCAAACGAATAAAGGAGGTACGAACAAAAGGGCGGTGGTACTAAGTATTAGGACTTAATCATTTTTTTTTACTTTGTAATCACTGTTATGCCATGTAACAATAAATATGTGCAACAAGATTTTAAATAATCAAATTAATTTTGTCTTTATTTAGGGTCAAAGCGGAAAATCGCAAATATTTCTCATCGGTCATAATTCAATGGCCACATACTGTAGAGTAGAGGCTTTTTAACCAATGTCTCTGCTTCACGTATACACGGCTGCTATTGGAAAGAATTATTCTTCGTGATGACTCCTATCAGAGCAGAAAGGGATATCCTTTCACTTTGCATAAGCATGTCGGTACCTGCTTCGAGCATTAGTGTTCACCGAGGTGTCGACTTGTTCTGATCTAGATTCCGAACCTCTTGTAGCATATTCGTTTGCCTTTTTATTACCTAACAGAACGTAATCTTGTGCTATGTTCCAAGAAACTTTAGCTCTTCTCGGCAATACTTGATGAGCTTAGATTTTAATTCAAAAGCAGAAATTGGTTTTATTGCTGCCTGGCTGTCGAAAAAAGGAAGCTACTGGAATCTCCGCTTGGAAAACACTGCTATGGAGTGGGAGAACGACAAATTTGGTTATGCCCAGCAGCCCGGAAAAAATAACTCAGCATACACCTGTAACCATCTTTGATACATTTGTGTACACAAAGTAAGGTCCTGTGAAATCTAGATACTAGGTGCTTGCCTATGGGCGCCTTGGCTCAAGTTCAATCCCCAGACGAACATCCGAACATCTGACAAACATCCGAGAGTAAAACTGTCATGGAAAAGCTTCTAAAAACAAAAATTGCCCTTCGAATACGACATTAAACAGTAGGCCCCTTCCATTCGTGTAAAAAATATAACACGTACAACACGAATGGTTGTGAGAAGCTAGGCCTGGGGCCCATGGACCTGCTGCGCCAAAAATTTGTGTTTTTTTGTTACGTGATTGCCTAGATATTTTTTCAGGATCGTAGAATGATCCGTTGTTTTGGGTCTCCAGCTACATATCTGATTGACTTATTCTTCTAAGGGCACTAATTGGGTATACAAAGACATCGAGCAGAGGCAGGCTGTAGGGTGTACTTCTTATTTTACTGATTATACCACTCCACGCCAGTCGCTCATATGGAAATACTTAATGTCTTGTCAAATACACAGTCAAATAAAAAAAATTAAAGGCTGACTACTTATGCAATCACCATATGGCGTTTGAAGCACATCCGTCCAGCCGTACAGAAAGGCAAGCATAACTTTCAGAATTAGTAATGTCAAGTTTGATTAAAATCGTGTGTTCGAAATTTTTCGCGAAATCAATACCTACTTGCCCTATAGTTATGTACATAACATACATATGCCCATATGTATGTGTATGTATGTATGTATCAATATGTAGGTGCAAATAATAAAGACTTGATGCAACAAGTTTCTTTCTTTCATTCCATAAAGGAAATGGCTATCAACAGATTATTCGTTCTATATGTACACTGTAAATGCATATGTACGTCCATCCATTTATGTATGTATCTTCTCAAAGTCACCTTTACAGTAATCTCAATTATTATGGAAGTGTACATACATACACACATTCATACATTGTTGCATACTTATAGCGATTCCAGGAAAACTTATCGAGTTTATTTTAAATTTTTCTTAATAATTCTTAGTATGGATTCCTATATGTATGCTCTGTTTGGTATTGCTGTGGCATGTGAATTTCTTTCACAGATTCGCCGAAAAGACACACCAGAGGGTGTAGAAGTGGAATAAAGGAAAAGAAAACAAGCTTTACTTGTTGAGCTTTTGCTGAAAGCTTTTGTATTATCATACTTTTTGCTTCGAAATATATGCGTACATGTACATATTTACGAGACGGAATGTGGTAATAGCAGATACCCACCTATTTTTGTGTATCTAACACAACATGGCTGTACTTTGAACATGAAAACCGGTTTCGTGGAACGTGGAACAGAATGAGCATTCCTTCATTAGACATTCCCCCTGCATGTACCTCAAATCGTTTACATCTTATCTAAGAACTCACCTCAAGCCAAATCAAAGTCTTGTCCATTTTCTGGAAAACTGTCGGTGCGTTATCCGGCCAACGCACAGAGACCTCCTTGAAGACCAATCGCTTCATGTTCTTAGGAAAATCCTGAACTCTAGCCTAGAATCAAAAACAAAACCATTAGCTTTACCAAACCAAGAACAGGCTTTAAGTAGCTTACCGTCGCAAAATCGATAAAAACCCCATGCAGCTCCATGTCCACAAGATTCTCGCATTTAGGCACAAAATGCTTTATGAGGCATTCCCTCTCTTCCTTGGTATTGTAGCGACCATCACCGCCCAGGTAACCATTTATTTTCACTGACCTTGTTTTGTGGTGGACTTTAGTAAGCGAATACTTCAGATCGACTATCGACTGCTGCTTAGCCAGCAAGTCTATATTCGTCCACAGATTGTGGTCCTGAACAAGGCCATAGAACCGAGAGCACACTCTGAAAGAGAACACAACAAAAATCAAACCAAAGTTTGGATGGCAGAGCGCCTAGGCACTTACTTTTCCACAGCCAGTAACGCAAACGAATCCAGATAGGTGAAAATTTTGAACAGAACCTCATCACTGAATCGTTCTATGGTGAAAACTTCAGCAAGTTCGAGATATTTCACTGCAGGCTGGTCGTCGTCGTCACGGGATGAGGCTGAACGTTTACGCTTCTTGCCGATAATGGAATTTGAACTTTTGGAAGTTCCTGGTACATCATCCATTGTAGTTTCGATTGTTGGTCAATGGTGGATATTCAGAAATAATTTTGGTGCGTTTTAGATATTTTTTTTTTGGTAGAAATTGAATTACAAAAACAGAGGAGGAGAAAATACGTCTGTGTCAAAATATAAACTGACAAACACAGTGAAGGAACTTAAAATGGCGGATGGCAGAATGATTACTGCGGGCAGTGTTCGGAAATGGAAGTATTCGTCTGCAATCGATAACTTATTTGGAATTTTCGAAAAATTCTGTTATGTTCTAAAAATTATTCCAGCGAAGTGAAATCTTTCTCTTGGGAGTAAGAGAATACATATGTATATATGAACAGCTGGTACTAGGGTGGCTTAAAGTCTAGCCTGGTGAAAAGATCAACGGTATTTAGGTTAGATTAGGTACGTGGGTAGGCGATTGGAAGAATCCACAAGCCCACATTCAGGTCAATATAGACGCACCCATTTTGATACCCACAGGAGAGCGATGGCCCTTGCCGATTGGCAAACCCTAGTTCTAAAAATATGGTTCCTATGAACTAGCAAACCATCCGATCGATTTGATGTAGAGTGTCATTCTTCTATGTGACGGAAAAAGTGTCGCCCTAGAAATTTAAATATAAGGTGGATAAGATCTGGACAATGACATAGAAAGTGGGTTGTATCCTCATTTACTTCCTCATCACCTCATTGACGACATATTATGTCGTTTCCTTTAGTCTAAGATTTTTCATGTGGTACCCGGGATGACTCCTAACAGGGTAGAAAGGGATTTTCTATCATTTTGCATAATTCTGTAGGTCCTACTCTTATCGAAGCAAGGCCATATACTTCTCGTGGTGATACAAGTGTCTAGAGAGGGCCATCTAATATTAGCCACCATAGCCAAGGCGGGATGCGCAGCGAGATGTCGACCTGTTCTGATGTAGATTCTGAACCCTTTCTACCCACTTCGTTGGCCTTCTCAGTACATGGTATATCCCGGTGTTAAAAGGCGCTAAGTCCAGTGATGTGAGTTGCTTAGACAGTGAGGGGTCGACCTCTTTCCAACCTGATGATAAGGATGACCCTTTGAGTAAGTTACGGAGTGGTTTTGGTTACCTCTTTCTTAAAAAAGATTTGCACCACAGGTACTCATGGATCTTGAGGAACTCAGTCAAAGGACTAACATAAATCATTTTTGGACACTGGAGTAGTTCGTTCACCGCACCAACATCATCGCCTCTGCATACTGCGCTGGAGAAAAACAATTAATCGCTACCATGTTCCAGATTCCGCTGCTGATTGAGTGGGACTAACAGGAATACCAACTACCTCGCTTGATATTTTAAGTCTGAGTCAAGCTAAGAAAGTCCTTAGAAACTATAACCAAACAGGTTTCGATTTGGTGAAAGCAGTGTCACCAGTGTCCGCCTGCTTACATTTGGAGTTCTTTACATTTTACATCTATACCGGAAAAATATACGCCCCATTTCGAGCATCCTTCCATAACTGCATATTGGGTAATTTTTGCCTTAAGCCAGTTCGCCGTAGAGTGACCTTTACATTTGAAAAGAAGCCACCCAAGTTTGAAAGTTTGAAAGTGCTGCCGAGGAACTGGAACTGTGGGTCTTTTTTTTTGTGCTGGAATTCGCCAAGCACGACCACTTGAACCCACCTAAGCTGACTGTCTTCCAGATGGTACTCAGAAACTCGTGGAGAATGACATAATGTTTAATACTAGCCACAACATCTCTGTAAACGTGCAGGGTTTGCTTCTTCACCACGTATAGACAGTCTTAAGAGATAGTTTCGAAGAAGCGCCCCCATCCATCTAGATTCTTTACCTGAGGACTTTGCCTCTTCTGTCCAAATTTTCGCTAACTCTCTTTGACAGCCCTTTGAATTCTGGCCTCACAATAGGGCACAATAGGTCACATCAATCGAGTGGCCACTTGTCGCCTCTTCAAAAAGTGCTTTGCACTGTAGTAAGGAGTAAATTCATCAAATCGGTTGCGACAACTCCTATCCTAAAAACTCCTATGCTACAAAGCCATTAAGCACATCAGACGGTTTTCCCGGTTGGAGAAAAGTCAACTATGGTATAATCACCGTTGAGCAGTGGTCCCCACTAGTAATCTATCATCTTAAGATTTCGCCAGATGAACACGTCTCCCAACAACTAGATATTAGTTACAAAACACTAATTTGTTTATGAGCATTTCCAGGAACCGTTAATTATAAAGGTTCAAACGTAAACGGACACTTTTGCTTTGCAAAATTCAATTATTTTCTACTAATGACGGTAATTAACTAATTATTTGCACACTACTCTTTACTTGCACATCTTTACAACGAACTCAACGAACATTTTGACGTTTCAATTCTGTTTCAGTATATAAGTAACCGCATTTGACGATAGAATTTTGTTTGCTTGTAGATTAACGACGAAGTGGATTTAATTTTTAATTTTTCCTCCAATAAATATTTTAAAAACAATATCACACAAAATGCCTATCGATACAAACTGGGACATTGACTATTACAAAACAGATTACGAAAGCGAGGAGCACTGGAATCTCCGTAAACGCTTCATGCAAGTGCACAAGAAAAAATTCTCCGAAGACGAGCTTGTTTGCCTGGCGCAGGTTTTCACAAATGTCGAGTTCATGGGCTGCAAATACCCCGATGAGACGATGCGAATGGTTGGCGAGTTATCCCAAGACGTGGCTAAGGAATTCCGAGCCGAACGAGCCAAGAGGTTGCAGAGGACATTCGTGAAAGCGTCCGATGCCGCCGAGGCACGGGCGAAAGGTAGACGAAAGAATTAAATTATAGTTCCAGTGAGTAGAGATAACCGATTCGCCTAATGTTTTTATTTCATTTACTTTTGTGTTCTTACAGTAAGACGACCCCAACCAGTAGCAGGAGGAAACAATGATCGAGCAGGAGGATCGATGGCCAGGAAGAGGTTCGGAGGTGATTTGTTAAGCGACAGTGTTGGACCGTCGCCGGCAAAGAAGAAGATGCCATCAACTAATATAATGGGAGGTATGAAGTATGGAAATTTTGTAGTCCAACTTGTCGGTGGGAGGAATTGCTTACAAGTGTCTGGTAACAGATGCTCAGTTCGTGTTCTGGAGAAAGAAGTTCCCGTTCAAGGGAAAAAGTAAGCTTGTGCGCTGGGGATTCAGTAAAACTGATTTTGAATGATTCTCCTTACCCCGCAGACAGTTTGAAATATACATTGGAGAGAAACTCGCTGGACGGGGTGTGGCTGATAACATAAAGACGGCCAAGACTGAAGCTTTCGACGTGGCTATAGCCGAACTGCGTAAACATTGCTATTTTATAAAGGTAGGTCTGCGGAGCCTCACATGTTCACCACATATGCTGAGTGTCTTGCACTATTTGCAGCTTAATCCCGATGCTGATTCCATAAATATCAATAAATCGAACGAAAAAATTGTCGCTGGAGTCAAACACACTGAAGTTGCTGAGAAGAAAATCGACAGCAACAATGTGGGCTATAAAATGATGAAAATGATGGGATGGTCTGGTGGTGGACTGGGTTCAAAGACACAAGGACGAGAGGATCCCGTCGGGTAAGTCTGTCACTAAAACTGACGTAAGACACTTAACTCGAAGCAATTGATTTCAGTTATCTTCTGAAGACCAACCGCTCTGGACTGGGCAATGCTACCGACAAAATGGATAAGAAATATTTCCAACAAATCCTTCAAAACTACCTCCAGTCTGATGATATCCGCGATCTCCATTTCGAGGCTACGTTCACAAAGGAGGAACGAGCGCTGCTTCATGAGTAAGTTTTTTTTTCTGTTTGTTTCGTTCACTGGTCATAGCGATAAAACATCTTGTTTGTTACCTAAAATGGATTCACTGTCGTAGTAGGCACTACCTTTGGTCAGATCTTCTTGCTCTGCGACACTTATTACAACTGCAACTCCCTCACTACAGTTGAGTAAACGAATTGTAGTTCGATTACTGCACCTTATGTTGACGATCCCTTAGTCACGGGTGACCTCCATATTAGTGGCTTTCCTGTCAATTTGTCCATTTTTCAAGGGTTGTCCTTCTAGTTATGCTGATAGCTTGTGGTTTCCGTGACATTGTTACCAATTGGCCATTTTTGATGCAAAATCTGTGAATTTTATGGTTGCTTGAGTATTTATATAAATTTGGGGATCTTTTCTTGGGCTTGTCAGGGAAGATAGTTCTTTAGAGGCACCGACGATTGCTAAAAGTTTCACCTAGTGGAAGCAAGCGTCGGTTTCTTTAATTTTTGAATTATCGATGAAGATGGATATGTTGCAGGGGTTTTTGAACTCTCTTCCCATCCAACTTTTGTTTAGAGTTTTAAGCTGAAATCAGTTAATAGCGTTAATAGTCAGCATTTGTTTCAATCTTGTTGTATAGCTTGAATGGTTAGAGACTCTGGGCACTTTTATGTTGTTACAAGTTGAATCTCCATGAATGGGCTTGGAATACTAGTTTAGCTTGCAGCTGGCCCTGTAATCGAAGCTTTGTTGCTCGTTTTTGTGATGTGAAGTTTTGCTTTATCTTCTTCACTGTCTCCGTAATTTGAACAATCGAAAGAGTTATGTGCGAACCCATGAAAGCAAAGCCACATCCTACAACAGCTGACTAAAGCTGGACGAGTACAGCGAATCTATATCATCAATCCCACTTGAAGAATTTGTTTACTACTGCCTGAAAGAGCACTCTAGTCGATATACCCTTCCCCTCTTATTTGTTTCTGCTAACTAGGCACTCGGGATTCACCACGGGATAGTTAGATCTGCTGATTTAATGATATTCTGACTATTGTCATTCCTTAACTCACTGCTTGGCTTTCTCTAATCCAACTCAGCGTCCATTCCTTGTCCGTTCTACTTTGGCATTATTTAGTTTAACTTCTGCAGACCCCCTTAACTTCGCTGACCTGACTTGAATTTATGATAATAATTTTATTTTTTCTTTCTTTTACAGAATTGCTGGCAAAATAGGCCTCAAATCCACAAGTCATGGCAAAGGCGAGGCTCGCAGCTTGGTCATCAGTAAGAAAACCATTACGAATGAGCAGATTCTCACGGAAGTCTTGGTCAACCAAACGCCCAGCTACAATAACAAATATTTCGTTCAAGTACCACCGAGTAAAGCCAAAGAATATCCCCTACATACAACTCAACTCGAGATCTAAACTGAGATCACGGTCATCGTCTCCCCCCGGTTCTTCTGACAACTGCTACTGGAATGTTAAGAAATTACAAATAAAAAATGCATTTTCTCTATATACTCGTACGTCATGTTTTTTTACTTGTTTTAATTTTTCATAATACATATTGATGATTATTATATTTGGATATCAGTGGTTCAGTTCGGAGCCGTTTTGGGAGCTTCTCTTCTCTCAGGACCTAATGAAGGGTGTAGTTATGGATTAGACTGATCTCATCGTAACCACGTTTGACCAGTTCTCGATACCTCCTTGGCAATTATTATAATTGGGGTTTGGAAGCCCTGTCATCCAGGGAATGGTTGGGCGGTTGAAGAGATACTGCACATTTGTTCATTCTCCAACCAACCATGAAGATGGATGTTTTGCTGGGTTTTATGACTCCTTTGTCCAACTCTTTCTTGAGGAAAACTTTGTTTGGAAGCTAAGGCTGCAATAGGGCTGTAGTTCTTAGAGTCAGTATTGAGATGTAGACCTATCTGAATCACGTTTTGAATACTCTGGTTAGAGGATTTTACATGCGAAGGATTCTTTCAGGAATTATCTACCTAAAGTATGCATCCGGACAAATAGTATTAACGTAGTTGTGCTTCTTTGAGTCAGGGTCGAATATTGATATCATTCGTAAATAGTCCCAGGTATCTGAATGTATGCTAAGTAAGTCCACCATTCATGTGGACAAATAATTGCCCCGGATGGTACGTTTGAAGGTCCAATCAGAAATAGAAATAAACCACTCCGATAGTGAGTATTCGTCCCATACTATGGGTTTTTGTTGAATCTTCTAGAAGCGCACTACGATCCACAAATAAGATATCCAGTTTCTTCTCTCTATCCAGATTTTATTTTGTTATGGTAGACAAGAGAAATATATTGTCCACCGTTGAATAATTCTAGTATTTCTAGTTTCCATACATGACGAAAGATGTTGGGTCAATACAATACTAGTTTCTATAAGGTATGTTTTTAAAGACGATATCACTCTGCAATTACCCGGTTAAATGCATCATCCTTTTTAAACAGCGGGAATCTTATATTTTTATGGAAGCTGTCCGGATATGCTATTGTATCATTCGATTAGTACTTGCAAGAACAAAGTCGATACTATGACCTAGTGAATCATCCAGTATCAAGGGAAAACAAAGTACTTAATGGTTTCCATTCGACTTTTCCTCAGCTATTCGTTAAAGTAAGCTACTAGTGCATTTGCGTCAAGGTGTACGTATCTAACCGATCTGCTTCGAATCAGCTTCCAGTATATTGTCGTGTAATTAGCTTTACATAACTTCTTCTAGTTACTACCTATATAATACAGTGGGAGGGACTAGTCTGATTTCGTTTATGTAGGTCGTGTCGTGCAGCCCTTGCTTTCCGTCTATACAACAAACTCTCTCCTGCTTTTGGGCGTTACTCGTAACTTTTGTCGAACAGCTCGTAGAAGAAATTTTTAGTATCGTCATCTTTATCTTCTGTGGAAAGGTGAGCTTGTATTTGGTCTTCATTCCAATCAGGCGTGAAGCTCTAGACATCTTGCCAGATTGCCTCTGAAATAAAATCCGCATCCGAATAGACTGTTTATAGCTATAAATGTAAATTTTACACTTGTCCAACTACTTGTCTTGACGTGATAACGTCTTATAATTCGTTCTCTTCCTACTACGAGACTAGGTGGGACATATGGAAAAGATGTCACGCATCGAATCTTTTTTTTTGTACCCTTGCCCATATGGCTGACACTATGACCTAAAACAGATCTATTAGGTCTGTTCCCGTACTGTCTAAAGCTGTAAATTTCTACGAAAATTGACAAAAACTGGTGAAATACTGTTCCGGTACGTGAAAATTTCGTGGTGTTTGTACAGAAGAAAGAGCTCACGAGAAAGTAAAAGATTTCCCCTACCTGTGAATTTCAGTCCAAGAAATTTCTTTCAGGGACCCAACCGTGTTTTACCTTGTTATGTCTAGCAAGATATTGTAGTGCATCGTAGCAGTATTTAACTGATATAGGGTCCATTAAATTGGACGACAACGATTTGAGTGCTGCCTGGCTATCCGAAAAGATATATATCCTAGCGCCCTTAATACCTTTACCAAGGTTTATCCTAGCGCAGATCTCAATGGCTTGGAGTTCATCCTGAAAAACCGTGGGACACTTTCAATAGGTATCGAGTTTGCATCTTTGATCCGTCTGTGAACCAGACCAGACCTCTAGGATCCAGCTTATAATGCTGCCTCAGGGCATGTACGTTTAGCACCCGTAATATCGAGACAGGCAATTCCTTGAAGCTTCAAGAACATTCGGTCACCAAACGATAACCGCGTACGTGATAATTCACCATCATTGTATACATACATCCAATGTATCATTTTTGGACTTAGACCCCAAGTTCTGGCGTCTACTGGCCCACATGGCCCTAGTGGCGAGCTCGATGGTGGACTTGATATAAGAATTCCAGCTAACCCGTTTGTCAAGGGTGACACCGAGATATTTGACCTCATTGGAATAAGCTAAAATTGTGCCTTTGATGGAGATAGGTCCTCGAGTGACCAGTCTTCCTTTTGTAAAAGGCACTAGAACGGTTTTGCAAGGATTGATGGATAGTCCTTCTCTGCTGCACCATTCTAAAACGTGTAGTATATCACCTTGCATGACATTAGAAATGGTCGTGCTGTGTTTACCACTAATAAAAAACCGCCAAGTAATCCGCAAGACCAAAGGAATCACCGCCAGGGGCTTTGAATGGTTTTAAGGATCCTACAACCCATTTAACCTTATCCGGACTAAAAATTTAACCGGATAAACTGTTGACTCTACTAGCAAAGCCAAATCTTTAGTTGAGGTACATACTAGACTTCCGTAGGAGTTATTTCGCTCGGCCTTCCAGGTTTTAATTCAGCACCCATTGCTTGAGTGAGTCTTACGTCTTACCTTAAGAATGACTTCCGCAAAACCCTCTTAACATCGCTTACCATACTTAAATTACGACTTGGGCAATGTTTTTTCTTTCTTTTCCAGAATTGCCGTGAAAATAGGCCTTAAGTTCACAAGTTACCGACAAAGCCGAGATTGGCATCTTGGTCATCAGCAAGAAAACCATTACCAACGAACAGATTCTCACTAGTCTTGGTCAACCAAACATCGGTCGAATAAAGCCAAGGAATACCAGTTTTTCCGAAGACTGCTCCTGGAATGATAAATAAAAAAAAAAAACGCATTTTATCGCTTTGTCTACACATTTGTTTTATTTTTCTTGTTGTTGTCATAGCTAAATATGTTTGTATCTACTTTTTCACGGATCCCAGCCGCGAGGGATCCTGACTCGGATAGTGCATCGGGGCACCAGGTGGCGGTGGAATTGATTCAACCGCAGAGGCACTTGACGACGGAACAGGTATCGAAGAGTATGGCGCAGCGAATGCCGCCGCCTGAGAGTACATCTGGTATGAGGACTGTGGTATAAGGCTAGGCGGTATCTGATGGATTTTCATTCCAGGCGGCAGCACTGTAACCTCTTGCTGTAGATTGAAGAAATCATTGGGATTACTTTGGGTCATCGGTGGAATTGCCGGAATGTCGTAGCGACGATCTGTCTTCGCCATGGTGTTCTGCTTGGCTTGCGAGTGTGCCCATTTGATTGAAACCTTTCGGCCGTGCATAACCAGCTTGTTGAAGGTCTTTTCGGCGGCCATTTCAGCAGCCGTACGCTTGGTGTACTGGATGAATGCACACTGTTGTCGGGGAACCAGTGCAACCGAACGAATCTCTCCGAATTGATAGAAGTTATCACGAATTTGTGGCTCGGTGATGTCCTCGCTGAGGTTGCCCACGTACAGCGTGGTTATGTTCTTGTCCTCGGGCGGCTCCAGTGTTGGCAGTGTAGCAGCGCGCTTCATGATTTTCTCTGCTACCGGATCATTGCGACCGTAGTAACGATCCTTGATGTTCTGTTCGCAGAGCGGATCATCTGGCTCGTTGGGTTTGTCGTGCCGGTACGGGCACTCCTCTCCACGTTTACACTCGCCCTTAACCCAGAACGAACAGATGTGAGGTCGATTTCGCTTGTAATACGGAGCAGTACGCGCCAACTTTGAAAGCATTTCGTTGGCTGCTAGATTTTTCCCCACAGTACCAGCCGCCTGTGTCCCGTCGGTGTCGGCGAGTTCTTTGTCGATATTCTGAATGTAGTACTCCTTGTTTACATCGCTTTGAGGCATTTGGTCGACGATTTTCAGAGCGGCATCGCGTACTTGAATTGGCAGACCGTACTCAAGGTCAAGCAAGCATGTCTGACACACGTTCTTGAGGCGAGCACACGTCTGGCAGATTTCAGTCTTCTTAAAACGCATCCTAGCGCCGGGACACCAGCGGAATATCGTGAAAGGACGCGTACATATCTTGCACTCCTTGCCAAAGCGTTCCTTGATCATTCGAACGTATGGATTGTCGCCTAAGCACGTCTGACAAAGGATGGGGAATTCCGAGTCCTCCCAGTTCTGCCGATTGTAGGTGTTCGTAGTCTTTGACATCGCCATGTTGATAGAGTTTTTCTATGATTTATCTCACAAACAGAATTCAAATTAAAGTAAAGGTATTCTACAAAAAAATATTTCTTGAACTTCGCACAATGAAATCGAAAACACGTCTGTGACAACAAAATGGGTGACTGTCAGATTTTATTTGATTTTGACATCTGAAACGTTGTGTGCCGGTAAGGTAGTGTGATCGAACATTTAACGAAAGAGTGCTAATTACCCGAAGAAAAGTGTGCGGTGTTACCTGGTTAGTGAAAAGGTATTAGTTGGGGCCATAAAATCGTTGATTGTAAGAAATGGTTAATTCTTATAATGAGTTTACTTTTACTTTTTACATTGAATGTTTATTCGTGATAAAATAAAATAGGATTAGGAAATGTTTTATGTAATTTCTAAATTTTTTGAATCATAATCGGGAGAGGAGAGCCCACAATGCTTGAATAGAGCTCGGAGATGCCTGCAGATGACTGTTGATACTTGTTGGAAAAGAAATCTTCCCGAAAAGCGTTCCAAATGGAACAATTTACATAGTGACCCCCTTCTGACACAAGGACTGTAACCGCTCACGAAATTTAGTAAACACGGGTGCTACAACCCCAAAGTCATACCACCAGTGGGTAAAAAATTTAATAATGTTGATATCCAACTCCAAAGAATGGCAAAGGAATGATTTAAGTGAAGATTCTTATGTTAAATTTTATATAGTTTGGACATATGTACGTACCTACGAACAAACAGTAAGAAAAAAAATCGTTTTCTTTTTTTTTTTCATTGAAGTTCATGAGGGTCACACCAAAATCATTTCTCTGAACGCGCTAATTGCTTTTACACATCCTGTATTACCGACATCAATATGTCATTACGTTTCCGAACGTACATAAACAAACCATTTTCGTGTTTAGAATTTTAGTTCCTTTCCAAACACAAAATAAATTATACGACAGATCATGTCTGAAAAACAACCGCCTGTAAAACGCTATCGTCGCGAAGAAAAGCACTCTTCCGATGAGGATGACAATTACGTTCCGTACGTCCCCGTCAAGGAGCGAAAGAAGCAGCAACTTGTGAAACTTGGACGTATTGTCCAGCTGACAACCGAGGCAGCCGCTCCCAAGTCCTCGAGTGAAAATGAAAACGACGACGATACACAGGAGGAGATCTGGGGACGCAAATACAATATCAGTTTGCTGGACCAGCACACCGAGCTGAAGAAAATAGCCGAAGCCAAAAAAGTGAGCGCAGTCGAGAAACAGCTGAAGGAAGAGGAGAAGATCCTCGAAAGTGTTGCGGAAAAGAAGGCCCTGATGGGTGTTGCAGAATTGGCTAAAGGCATACAGTATGCGGATCCAATAAAAACGAGTTGGAAGCCCCCACGATACATACTCTCGATGCCAGAGGAGAAACGCGAAATGATTCGGCGCAAGCTGCGTATTTTGGTCGAAGGAAATAACATCCCACCGCCGATAAGGAGTTTTAAAGAAATGAAGTTCCATAAGTCCATTCTAGGTGGGCTGGATAAGAAGTCCATAAAGAAACCGTCACCGATTCAAGTGCAGGGAATACCTACAGTGCTGGCTGGACGCGATTTGATTGGAATCGCGTTCACTGGGTCCGGCAAGACGCTGGTGTTTGTGCTGCCGTTGATCATGTTTGCTCTGGAGCAGGAGGTACGATTGCCATTCATAAAGAACGAGGGACCTTATGGGTTGATCATATGTCCCTCGCGTGAGTTGGCCAAGCAGACGCACGATATTATCGTGGTAAGTTTGTACATACGTCCTTTAAACTACGAGTATGCTAATTTCTCTCTTCTTTCTTCCAGTATTACTGCCAACAACTGCAAGGCAGCGGCATGCCAGAGATACGAAGCTGTCTTGCCATCGGCGGACTGCCGGTCTCCGAAGCTGCGGATGTTATCTCCAGAGGAGTACACATCATGGTAGCGACACCTGGTCGCCTTATGGACATGTTGGACAAGAAAATCGTAACACTCGACATCTGCCGATACCTGTGTATGGATGAGGCTGATCGCATGATTGACATGGGCTTCGAGGAGGACGTCCGTACGA
Organism: Xylota sylvarum; assembly: GCA_905220385.1. Lineage (NCBI taxonomy): Eukaryota > Metazoa > Arthropoda > Insecta > Diptera > Syrphidae > Xylota > Xylota sylvarum. The sequence goes on along the minus strand of LR999958.1, from coordinate 60,024,614 downwards.
TATTCTCCTTCTTCAAGGGCCAACGTCAAACGTTACTCTTCTCGGCCACTATGCCGAAGAAAATCCAAAACTTTGCCCGCTCTGCGCTCGTACAGCCGGTGACTATAAACGTTGGCCGAGCTGGAGCTGCATCAATGAACGTCACTCAGGAAGTAGAATACGTCAAGCAGGAAGCAAAGGTGGTGTACTTGCTGGAGTGCCTGCAAAAAACCCAACCGCCGGTGTTGATCTTCGCCGAAAAGAAACAAGATGTGGACTCAATTCATGAGTATCTCCTCCTCAAGGGAGTCGAAGCAGTGGCTATCCACGGTGGTAAGGATCAAGAAGAGCGCTCTCGAGCAGTCGAAGCGTACCGCAATGAACAGAAAGATGTCCTAGTCGCCACCGATGTCGCTTCCAAAGGTTTGGATTTCCCCAACGTCCAACACGTCATCAACTACGACATGCCCGACGACATAGAGAACTATGTGCATCGTATCGGTCGTACTGGTCGTTCGAATACAATGGGACTGGCGACGACCTTTGTAAACAAAACCACCGAACAGTCTGTGCTGCTCGATCTCAAGCATTTGCTGATTGAAGCGAAGCAGAAAGTACCGCCGTTCCTCGCCGAACTGTGCCCCGAGTCAGAGAAATACTTGGACTTGGGCGACTCGCATGGTTGCAGTTACTGCGGTGGTTTGGGTCACAGAATCACAGATTGTCCGAAACTGGAGGCGGTTCAGAGCAAGCAAGCGTCGAACATTGGTCGCCGCGATTATCTGTCCAACACTGCGGCCGATTATTAACTGAATACTCCTGTTTTAATCTGTATATACGTTTAATTTAATAAAATACTAGGCGATAAGGAATTAATAAAATATGCATTTTAAATTCCACAGAAACAGGAAGCTGTTCTTGGAAACAGTTTCCATCTTTTCCGGTTGATTTGATTGAATTGAAATTTCCTATTAATTGTGCTGGAGTAAACATCATCTGAAACTTTGTTATCAAGCGAAATTTAATTACCGATTTTTCTCAATGAATGCAACGTAGTTGAACTCAGACAGTTTGGGGGTTTCAGGTATTCCTAGAAAACAATCTGTGTTTCAAAAGTGGAATGAGATTAAGTGTTTATTATTTTTGTAGCCGAATACTTTGTTATCATGATCAATATGTTTCACTTGTTGGAAGTACACTAATCAGTCGAAATCACTAGAGCTCCACGTGAGAGTTGAATACTGCTGGGTTTCCGGTCTTTTGACTAGGCCAACGTCTCTGTTGAGCTTGTATAGTTCGATTTGGGCGCTGGATCTTCAGGTTAGGGGATTAGAGAATCGAAGGCGTTTATCGACTCAAACGTCTAAGATTGTCCATGCATGATAGAGAGTCACATCATGCAATAGGTTTCACTGATGATTACTGAATATGGCGGTTTTAAAGGGCAGACTTAGAATTACAGTGTCTTTGGAACTAATGGCACTACGTAAGTGTACTCCTTCACGGAGAATTCCACCTCCACCATAGCTTTATGGTAAGTAAGTAAGTAAGATCCTACAGATGGCATACAAGTCTCTTTCATCGGTAATCTTCCTTTCCCTAGGACTGAGGAAATTTAAGTTTGGAGTTCTAGTTTCCGATTTTTCAGAAAACTTGCTTAGCAACGAGCAGTTGACTGGTAGTTAGGATGCTATCTTTGACAGGATTTTTGACCTAACGGAAGATCAAATAAAATCAACATTTCGTGGATTAAACTTCTTTCCAGGGAGAGTCTAAACTACATGGACAACTTAGCGATTAACTGATTCACTGAAGGTCAAGGAAATGCGCTGCATTGCTATAATTGACACTTCCCGACCTAGGTTCTCCGCTAAGGTTAGTTTGTCCATTCAGCAGAGTGTATCTCATTAGGTGTCATTCAGCTCACCACCAGCTTGACAAGCAATTCGAGGAGCATAAAGCTCCTGGTCAAGTCCAATCACAACAGCAAAATATTCGAACATCAACGAGTATAGGAAGGTTAGCAGGACTACTACCGACCATGAACATTAGGTATAACCACTCCAATCCCTAATGTGTCCGTACGCCACTCTCCCAATTATAGAATTACTAATTCCAAAGGGTAATTCTCCACAACGAGATATATGTATGTACATAAGTCATACTTAGTGGAATTTATAAACCGAATCGAACAAGAGACTCTTTCGCAACAAAAAGATTACGATCGCATAAAGTTTGATTTTAGATCAATCAAAAATCAAAAAAAACAAAAATAAAAATTTGTTGCGCCAGATGTATGGGTCCCAGCGCCTAGCTTCTCACAACCCTTCATGTTGTGCCTGTTATATTCTTTACACGAATAGAAGGGATCTACTGTTTAATGCCGTTGCCGAAGGGCAATTTTGTTATTTGAAAAGATTTTTCATGACGATAATACTCTCGGATGTTTGTCAGACGATCGCAAGAGGTGGGGCCGTGAAAATTTTTTAGATGTTATCTGGGGACAACTCAGTAGTCTAACACACTAACCACTTGATCCACGACAGTTTTATGCTTCCGAAAATTCCACAGAAGTGTGGAACAAAGGGATTGTTATCTATTATGCAATTTTTTCATCAGGGATTTTACTGCATCATCCGCACCAACTTCATGCAGATCTTTATGGAACAACGTGTCAGGTACAGACCTCTGGTACATCTATTTTTAACGGACTTTAAAAAGTCTATTGACAGCGTTAATCATAAATTTGAGGAGATACGTTAAAAAAAAAACCGTAGCTTTAATAACGGTTATCAATGAGCCCGTTCATTGCATCGTATTCTACACAATGGTATGCTGTCAGAAGACTTTGAAGTCCTAAATGGGATACGAAATGGCTGCACGCTTTCACTGCAACTATTTCTAAATTCAAAACTGGATGAGAAAATTGAAACAGAGAACATCGAATATGTATTGAATCAGAGCAAGGAAGATGCCATCCCCTTGGGAGCTTCGTTCGGTTTTTGAGTACAATTACGTAGCTCATTTAAGGCTATGGCCATTTTAGTCTCCATAAAGGGCTTCTAGTTTTAGGCGAATGGTGTCGAAATTCATAGAATAACAGGAGTGAGTGGGTCAGTAAACTGACATAGTCTTTCATTTTAACTTTGAACACTCAAATACAACTTTCGTAGGAGACTGATAACATTGCTGTGGGTTTTTTATTTTTTTTTTTTTTATTTTTTAAAGAGTTTCTTGGTTCTCACTGAGAGTTGAAGTATGTGACTTTATTGAGAAGGTCCCTAAACTTTCCTTTTGTAGTTGGAGCTAGTTTTAGCTTGACAACAAAATTCGCATGCGGGGGGTTGATTTGAGAGGTTATGATTGTGAGTTAATCTTTAAAGTCTATTGAATTTACTTCTGAGAGTGTTTGAGTACAGGCTCCATGTTAAGAGTTTGGGGATATTGTTGGAACTAATCGGGTTACGTAGAATGACAAGGTCGATGGGGAAAGTGGCAAGAATCATTTACACCTTGATCTATGTATTTAACGAATCCTTAAGCTAATAAGGCACAACACAGTTCAGGAAAAGACGAGAACCTTGGGGATAAGTTGGAAATTGCTAGAATGCATTGCAGAAAACGAAATGCGCAGGCCTTGTAGACACCCTACAGGAGTGACAAGACACACATTTTTTTAAATGTACGATGGAGTAATTAGATTAGTGTGTAAGTGTAGATTCAACGAAGCACTTCGACCTACATATATAAGTTCTTTACTGGAATCCCTTAGAAGAAGGTGCATTAAACAGATATTGCATCCCAACTGAAATTAAGTTTCCGAAGAAAACTTAGGATCCTTTCTGTTGGGGATACGATGACGTCAGATAAGGTGATGAACCGCTTATGAAAACGTTTTAGTCTGTTGCGACCAATGACGGGACACTTGCTGTGATCATTCAGGGTCTTCAAGACATATAGTCTGCAATTGTCATATTGACAAAAGAATGCAAAGTTTCTTGAGGTGGTATTTGATAGAGTGATGGCCGATAAGGAAATCAGTTAATATTTTAGCATTACCTTTATTCACAGACAGAATCTGTTTCGATCTAGTTCTAGAGAATTTAATGAATTTCTTGGAGTATCTTGGACCTGATTGTGAGTCCTAGTATGAGACGTTTTACCAGCGATTAAGTTCTAGCTTTAGTTAGCTAGTTAGTAACTCACAAAAGGTTTCGGGACTTATGAGATTCGATTGAGAACCAGACCTGGTAAATTCATCAACAATCTCATTGGCTGTAAAGCCCTTGTGACCGGGGACCTTCAAACAAGTTTGGATTCAAAGCTAAAGGATTTGAAAACTTTTGGTGCTGCTTGGTTATGTGATAGAATGTAATGTGTGATCTTCGAAGGTTTCTATTGACGCATTCTCTAGCACGCAGTTCGATAGCATAAACCTCTACTTGGAAGATGGTAGTGTATCCAGTGGCACCGATTGTTTAGATTTAGATCCGAGGATTTCCGTCCCCACTCGGTTATCTATTTTTGATCTGCCCGTGTGCCAGTTAAACTGTTTGTTTTTTTAACAGAAGTATTTGAGGGTTATCCCAATGTGTATGATTCGAAAAGAAAGATCACTTTGAAGGAAGAGTTTAGATTGATTTTTTTTTGGCATGAAGTTCTGGTGAGAAAAGCACCGGAATTTTGTTCAGTAATGGGTGAGTTTACAGGTCAGGTGAAGGCTTAGTCCTCCTATTTTTAGTATTCTTTGCACCTTTTGAATGCTATTGGCGGCCATGGACTTGTTTAATATTTTTCCATCATACCATTGAGTGTTAAGTGATGATTGATGCGACAATAGTAAGATATGTCCGAAGAATCTAGAACAAGCCCAAGAAGGGTTTGGAGATCTTTTCAGTGATTTTAACTAAATGAGGTTTCCAGGTAAGTTGTTGGCTCACAGTGATTCCGAGATCTTTAACTTCCTTGGGAAGGGTCTGAAGATCTATATATGTTTCTTCTTTTAGTGAATAAAGTAATGATCGTTTTCATGGGATTACCCCTCTGCCTGAAACCAGGCATTGATTCTGATTAAGGCATTATGCATTCGTCGAATGATTATTATAACCAGGTCATCTACGCATCTTTGAGTAAAAATCTATCGCTGCATAGATCGTTTAGGAGCTGACTAACCACAATGGACCAAAGTAGAGGTGACAAGACGTCCTCTTGTGGATAAGTTTTGGTACCCTTAATGGATAGTTATACCTGATCAAGCTTGGCTGAAATAATCTTGCTGTTTAACAAATCCATTAGGTTGTTTGCGGTTTGTAGTATACCCTCCCAGACCTCCTTAATATTTTAGAAAAGCTGGTCAGAATATTTGGTTTTTAATTCTCTTTCGACGTATGCTCATAACGTTTCGATAGGATTCCGGTCCGGACTCTGGGCCGGCTAACTCAGAACATTCGTTTTTGTGGCCCAAAGCACTGCTTTACAATCTGTGAGGTGTACTTTGGATCGGGATAAGGTTCCATGATATTTTCCATGATGCCTTCATAGACATGTTGGTCCATTCTATGACTTATCAGTATTAATGGATAAACACCATGCCAACAGAATGCACCCCAAACCATTATGTTTCCTTCTCCAAATTTAACAGTCTTCAGGATGTATTTTGCATCGAATTCTTTGTTCTGAAGACGTTTAACATAAAGTTTACTGTCTGAAGCAAGCAAGTTAAAATTAAATTCATCACTCCAAAGAATCTGTTTCCAGAATTCTAAGGGTTTGTCTTTGTGCATGTTAGCAAAACCTAATCGCCTCTTAAGATTCTTTTTGGACACATCTGGTTTTTATCTTGCAATGCATGGCATATGCAAAAATCGATGCCTTATGGTCCTAACTAATAGTTCCTGATCAATTTGGGGTGCAACAATGACCTTTATTTCTGCAGAAGTCAAGAAAGGATCAACTTTGCTTATTAGGCATATCAATTTGTCTTCTCTTGGCGTCGTTTTTCGGTCTATTGACTATCCTTTTCTGTCAGTCTTTTAATAAACTTGTATTGCATCAAAAACCATCTTTGCTTTGGAATCCATTAACTCATTTTCATTTCGATAAAACTGCACGACAAGCCTTCGAAGCTCTGGATTGCAAGACTTATTCTTACCAATTTTATTACTGCATAATAGTGAAAATAAAATGAAAATAATCAACTCACATAGTTAATAAAACTAAATTTTAAACAAATTCAATAAGTCTATTGTCGTTTCTAATTGTAAGTCCAGCTGGAATTTCGACTACAAATGAACTTCCTAGAACTACGACGTTTTGACAACTACTCAAGTTCATACAAACACGTGTGAGGAACACACATTCCACCAGTCAATGAATACCGGTACCAGGCAAACCCTTGAAAACAAAATATCCATGAAAAGTGTTTATAAGTAGTTATCACTTCTATTAGTATGGCCACCACTGTAGCACATCTGATAGAGAGGTGTTTTTTGTGCCTTTACGTAGGATGGGAAGTCATTAATGATTTCACAGAATAATCTCCATATACATACATATGTATTTATGTTGATTTTATGGACTTCCTAATAACGGAATTGTAGATCGTAAGTACTTTTTGTACTCGCTCCAAGAACGCTTAGCCCTGTATAAAAGAGTTCTTATCATTTTCTTGGAACCATATGTAACATAACACTACAATTATATATAGCCTTACAGACACTGATCAACTTGAATCTTTATTAACTTGAGACTTGATTTGAAAATTCACTTGGAAGCAGAGGTACTGAAAGGTTTTACAGAACATAAATAACTTTTGTCTTTTATGTTTTATTGCAAAAAAAAATATAAATTCAAGCCCACCAGTGTAAGCCCCGAAACGTCTTAACCCTACAACCATCATTTTGAAGTAAATCCTCGTCTATCAGTCTTTTCTATGTGACCAACCAATTCAACTTTAAATATGTAATAATCCGCGTAAAGTGCTCTCAGTACAGCCAAATTGATTGTTAATTTACAAACAAAATTGATATTATTTAGCTCCTTATCAGCGATTCTATTGAACTTACTCTATCAATCGGTCAATTGCGAGGCATCCCGTCCCCGGCTCGTAGCCCCCCTCCAACTTTCAGATGAGATCTCTGTCGCGATCGTTGAATTTCGCTGAGCCCACTGATATAAGTATCTGTCCGAGCCGGTGGATTTAGTTTGCTCCAAGTGTTCGTGCCAAAAGCATCTATTAAACCCAACAACTCTCATTGTACATCTTAAGCTTCGACTTTATTTTCTGTTTTCATATTTATTCTTCGTGTTTAAACAAAAAGAAAAATAAAACGAAACTTTCGGAGTTATTTAACATAAAATGTAAGTAATTAACGTGGACTAGAGGTGTGAATTGTCAGTGTCAGTGAGTGTGACAGTGTGGTTAATTGGCATGGATGTTGGCATCCGCGGCGGCATTTTTAATTGAATTTGCTTAACTATTATTTATATTTTTCTGAAAATCTAATTAACTTCGGCTTGCAAAGTGCGTGACGTGATGTAGTCTCCCCAAAAAAAAAAAAACAAAACCCATTGCATGTCAAAAATGACTGATTAACTCTATTGGTTCCATCGATGTTTATTTCGTTTTTTTTTTTTTTTTTTGTGAGATTCATTGCAAAGCCTGACGGGAATCTAAATTGATTTAAAGAAATGTACCTATTCACCCGCGCTTCAAGTATGCAGTGATAGGGTGGTCTGTGTATGACAAGCATAAACAAAATGATTTGACATTGACCTCCATACTGTGGAGACCTCCTAAATGATAGTTTTTTTTTTTTTGTCAGAAAGTCTTGAGTGAGAGATTGTCTTATCAGCCCGGTTCTGGATTGTTTTAATTTTGTTTGTTTTATGGACACTCGTAATCGTCAATTGGATTGCTGTATGACAAATTAATGAACGTATTATGGAGCGCTGTTTACCAAACTAGTTTGCGACTTCTTTTTGACTTTAGGTTTTTATTTTTTTTTTTAATTGGTAAACATAATGCAATCGAACTCTATGCACCGAATGTGAGTGGGGGCTTAATGTTAACGAACGGTGTATATTTATTTCTTTTTGTTTAAGATTAGGGAAAGTTTTTGGCAGTTTATCGAATTAATTTTACTTTTTTATTTAAATAAATTAAGTAAGACGCCATATTTCGCAAGATTATAATTCCTCAGACGAACAATTATAATCGAACAGCTCTAGCGGTGTAATTATGAATTGTTATGCAAGTTTTAAGATTACTTTCCGTCGGACAGAGAAATACTTGTTTTTTTCCCGCGAAATATTATGCAGTTAAAACAATTAGGAATGCGTTGACAGTATTTAAACTGTTATGTTAGACTTTTAATAAAAAGTATGTACTTACTTACCTGACTAATCTTAATCAGTTTTGTGCTATAATTCTTAAGTTCGAACGTGTTATCTGGTTTTGCTGTCAAAAGTTATCATTTCGGGAATCTTGTAATCTCGACATTGTGTTTTCTGTGTGGCATTTCTGATGATGATAATATTTGCACGTTCTTACTATTGTACTATAAATAATAGTTTCGTGAACTCGTTGATTTGATCAGATTTGACGTTAATATTCAAACGCCTAACAGCAAGCTGAACGGCTGAATGAATTTGCTTCAAATCTTTGAGGTCACGATTAGGGGGAAAGTCAGAATTTTGATTTTGAAATTTACGGTACTATAACCAATTTTGATATTATTGGGTCTCAAAGGTCACTTTAACTATAATACTTTGTCCAAACTTTACATTTGGGGTAGTTTGGGCATATTCAATCAGATAGCGTATCTGGTTCCTGGTAAAAAAACACACATAGCGTTTTTTTTTTTTTTTAATTAAACAGCTTGTGTTTGAGATATCAAAAAAAAAATGTTTACGGATTAAAGAAATAATAATAAATAAGTAAAGAATCATCGATACGATTAATTATGAAAGATAACATCAATCATGCACGTCTTCCATGACTTTTTATCATATATCGAGCGATATGCCGGCTATTTGGAGTTCGGATTTTAGAGTTTGATTCTAATGTCATCTAGAGTCTCTGCCTTATTGGTATATACCATGGGCATGGTCCAAAAGAAAAAAAACTGAGAGGACTCAAATCATACGGATAAAGCTAGTCTATTTCTAAAGATTACACGGTTACCAATCATCGACTTCAACAACTTGATTATTTGAGCAGTAGTGTGGCATGTGGCACCATCTTGTTGAAACCACATATGCCCCAAGTCATCTTTTATCAGAAATAGTCAGTCAACATTGTCCGGTAGCGATCTTCATTGACTGTGTTGCCAGAATCATTGACAGCTGGAGCATGAAACCGCCATCTCACTTGCGTAAATGCAAGAATTTTGATTATTAACGAAGCCGTTGAATCCAAAGAGAACAGATCATGAACTGCATCAGGATATACATACATATTTATGTATTCAAACCTGTTGTTGCAAACTCAGGAGGCAATCTTCTTACATTCTGGTCAACGGTCATTACAAAAATTGGTGAATAGTAGCAAAGCATTGAAATATTCACTGTGCACAGAGTTGGTCTGGATGGTCTGGTCGAAAATGAAACATGCATAATTGCATGCGTTCTGAAAAATTACACTTTAAAATAAAGTTGGTCGAAATTTCATCGAGATGGAATTTTAGATGACTCAGTTTAGACGAAACATTCTGGCTGTAGATCAGAGCATTGGAAATGAACAGAACTTTAGATACCGATACCGATCTTGCAATGAGAGTCAGGGACTGTCCATAAAGATATTTTTCATCGAGATCTCCTAGAGTGAATTGAAAAACGGTTTTCCAAATGTTCGTTGACTGGCCCTAGTGTCGGATAAGTGCATATATAGCAACGTTGCAACTGTGACAAAGTGTATGGTGTGGGATGCTTAATTTGGCTGTATGGCTTCCTATCGGCCAGTGTCCCGTGGTGATTGCTATTACTCTGGTAATAGCTTTACGTGTTCTGTTTAGGAGGTCGATTGTTTTTCCTTTTTTGTTGTTTGGCCAGAACTTCCTAGATATGACACAGTTTGACAGTCTAGTCTACTTAAGGTAGACTTTTTGCCTTTACTGCTCCTAGTCAAATATGGACTAATTCTACAAGTGAACAGTGGAGGGCTGAGCCTTGCCTGGCCAGTTCATCAGCGAGTTCCTTTCCATAAATGTTGCTGTGTTCTGGAACCCAAATCAGCGTTACCTTGGATTGATCATCTGGCGTGGCTAGCTCATTCCGGCATTCCTGTACTAGTTTGGAGGATATTCATATCAACTAAGATGGCGATCTTTTGCCTTGGCGTTGTATTTGTTTTTGTTTTGATATGGCGACAGGCTTCACGGATAACGAAAACTTTTTACTTAGTCATCTGTCCATCTTGTCAGTCTATTATTGTAGGGAATTGTGTGTCAAAATACTTCGTGAAGGTAGTTTTGGGGATAGTGCAATCTGTTGGAGTCAATACGAGTTCTCTCGGTAGAGAATCCAGAATGTTACTATAGCCGTTGGATTTCGCGGTCCAGCACTCAGACTCTCCAAGTCGTAATGTTAATGTTTATTCTATGAAGATCTAGAGGTAAAAGATGCAGAAAGATCGTTATTGCATCTGACGGAGTTGATCGCAGAGCGCCTGTGGTATCTATACATACTGTTCTTTGTGCCTTGTTAAGTTTGGTTATGTTGTAAATTTTTCTTAAAGCCAGCCACCATACTCTTGACCCGTATGTAAGGATCGGACGTACTATGGCTGTGTACATCTATAAGGTCAATTTTTGGTTGCAGGCCCCATTTTTTACCATTTTTACCAGGCATGCTTTCTTTACCCGTTTTTTTATGTTTAGCTTCCAGGATAGTTTAGGATCTAGAATATGTAGTTCCTAAATATTTAGCACTGGACGATAAGGTGAGTGGTTGACCGTTTAGTCGAGGAAGTACCAAGTCCGGTATTTTGGTTTTGGTGGTGAATAGCATTGGTTTAGTTTGCCCGAGTTAACACTGAGACCATACTTAATTTTTCATAACTTCGCTTCTTACGGAAGGAAATTTCCTGACACTAGTATCATCATGTCGTGCGGATACCCCCGACTACTTTGATTCTTTCTCTATCTAATATTAAAAGGATTTTATTCATGACTATGAGCCATAGTAGAGGTGAGATGACACCGCCCTGAGGTGTTCCTATTGTGTTTCATATTGTTGCCTGAATAATTCTTTGTATAAAAAAGATTCATTGGGTTAGATAACTTTCTATCCCTAGTTCCGTAAGGAACTAGTTTTCAAGAATAGTTTCAGTGTGTACATTATTGAAGCCTCCTTCTAGTACATTATTGAAGGCTCCTTTTGAGGTACGCGTGTTGTTCGATCTAGGCCTGGCGATTTGTAAGGAGCGAAGCTGTTTATGGCCCAGGAAATGTTGCTATACTCTCAAAACGATGACTGTATATTTTCTGAGCCAACGGGAAGATGGCCCTATACATGATTAATGATGGTTAATGCTCTAGAAATAGTCCTTCTGTCAAGCCTCACAGTCTAATTCAGCTAGTGTCAGGGCCTGACTCTGCGTTTGGTGTTCTCTCGTCATCGGTTAAAGTCTGCATCATTGTGTGTGGTATGTGATTTCAAAATGCTGGAAAACTCAACTCAATGCTCCCAAGCGTCCTTTTAACTAAGATAGGCTAAGCGGCACTATAACCAGCGATGCTTACAGAGAGCTTACAGAAATATTGACTATCTTTGATTTTCTCAAATAAGCTGGCAGAAATCCTGGTAAAAAAAATTCAAGGTAGTAGATTCTGAACGGCTTTCATCACTATGGTTGGTTCTCTTTCCACATGTTCTATCTTTTGGAGGAGGTTTGTGATTCTATAGTAACTGAAAGGTGATAAATTTGTGCTGTAAGGGTCTATTTCTCATCTTGAAAATAGCGGGAAACTCATCTCCAATAAATGAAAATAATATCGGCAATTGAATACCGTCTTTCTGAAATCCAATTTGAATTCTGAATTTTCTGAAAGGTTTTCTTTATGTGGAACCAGATATTTGGAAACATTATGTCTGCTATACCTCTCCTATGAAATGTAAGCCAAATAAACTCTCTTTTGATACAATTTAAGGCCTTTTCAAGATCGATGAACAGCCTTTTTTAAAACATGAACATTTTTACCTGATGATAGTCTGCATACGACGATCGAGGATAACTTTATATACTTGTTTAGCTACTTGTTTAGCAACTCCAAGGAGCACAGAAATTCCTCTCCAGTTCTTGAATTCCATAAGACTTCTTCAAGTCCTACAGCCTTCTTGTTTGTTAGCATAATGATCATCCTTTCTGCGAGCTGCGGTGTGAATTCAGATAATAGTTTGCTCGGGCAGCTCAATTAGATTTGGATAAATTGTTCATTTCATCATTTGAGGTGGTTCTCATTCGAAAATAGTAAGTCTTTTACTGGGTATTGTTGATGATCACCTATCAGCTCTGGTTCTGTAAATGGTTCTACTGCCACCCTAGCTCTTTGCTTCCTCTGCTTCTATGAATAGCACGTTGATGGAAATACGTTGCCATTTTCTTATCTTCATTCCATATTGGGACTCTATCTCTTAAGCTTTAAGTACCTTTCACTTTTTTTCTGTCTCTAGGTTTTTTTGGTGAGACTTGTGCTTTTCAACAACCTGGTGTCTGCAGACAACATTTTCCGCTGCAGAATTAAAAACACTTTTCACAGGAATGCTATTGTTTTACGTCTTGCGATAGGTGTTGCAAGAGGTGGCGTTTAATTAATTGTAGTATGCAGTTGTCCTTCTCATCCTCGATGAGAAGGGTACAATTAGGGCATAACACTGTTTGAAATCGGACTGCTCTACCTCTGCATAGTTCCGGACTAGAGAACTCCGAGGATGACCCTTGATTTGCTAGAGCCTTTTCGTTGCCCTCAGTGCCTACGTGTTCTCTCACCCAGAGCAGCATCATCTCATTTTGAGATGAGCAGTCAATTAGCTTATGAACACTTGACACTTCAAACACCTTACTTTACGTACTCCCACGCAGGAATCTGACATTCTAAGGTCCTTCACTGGGTGAGTTAAGGAGGGTCGTCACATTCGTGAATGCCATCGTTTGATGAATCTTTGTTCTTGATGATGTATCGATTTCAATAGTTCCTTTAATTTAGTAATACCGAGTCCTAATCAACGTTATCTAGACTAGAAACGCTTGACCGCTCTTGTAATTACCTGAGGACCGTCACTAGAAGAAAAAGCAATCTCTTTAACACAAACAACAAACGGGACAAACCAAGTATAGAGCTGTCAATTGTTACCCGATCATATCCTCAGACTGGATGTAGAGAGGTGATCAGTTCCAGATTGTCATTCCCTCATAGATCTCATTTCTCTATAGTGTGTGAGGAAGAAATTTCAATGAGTCTACTGTGACTGTAAATATTTGTTTAGATAACATTTTCACTAATTATTCTATGACTCAGTTGCACTGTGTGTCAATAAGTCAGCACTCTTGTGAAAAGTGCAGTTTATGAATCAATCATTCGAGGTAGTGAATATAAAGTAGTTGAATGACCTATGCCATAATAGGAAAACAGGAAGACCGCGCATCGTATGACATCTTTGAGAACCTGTCTAAGAAAAACTGTCAACAACTTGTGACTCATCTACAGAGCCTATTAATGGCAACGGCTATGTATACCATACCAATTAGAATGATTAGAACATAGACTATCTGTATTCTCTGGAATTGCAAACAACGCAAGGGCAGTCAAGCAAACCAGAAATTTAATTGCAATTAAAAAGCACTAAGGCAGACTCATTCGCTCATTATGTCGACATTTTCAAGTTCAACAACAAGCTATTATTAGTTTTGACATCTGCCAGACAAGTAGTTTCGCCATTCCGTCATTTCGCCAGTTTATGACAACTGCCCCAAAAAACAACCTTCCGCCAAGTTTCAGATTAAGTGTTCCAAAAACTAGATTTTAACCATAAATTCACTCAATGCCCGCCGACCGACATCAATATTCGACACACAAGCAATTGTGTGTTATTCTGATTATGAGGTCATTTATGTCTTCTCCTCGCTCGATTGTTGTTACTCAATTGTTGGCGCTGGAAATTAATGGGGATTTGAGGTTTTTTCTTCGCGCTGCATCTTTTTTTTTTTTTGGTTTAAGTGCTATATGCCATTAGAGGGGAAAAGTAATAGATTTATCCCAGAAATGATGAGTGGCACGTTCGTACATTTACTTAGCCGGGCCCAGACACTGTGTCGTATACGCAACAAAAGCTTCGACTAGTGCCTGCTGACAGATGGGCTCGGTATTTATCACAACAAAAATGTAATTATGGTCTTAGACAGACTTAAGAACTCTATGGCTTAGTGAAACAAATAAATTTTCAAAAAAAAAATATTTCATTGTATCGTCGTGAGTTCAGGGCTTTTGGGTTTGGTGGTAGTCGGGATAGACGGGTGATGTAGTTGCAGTGCTCGTAGTTGTTTAGTTTGAAGGGGAGAAGATGTTGTATGATTAATGGCGTTGTATGCTGGAAATGAAGAGTTTAGAACTGAGGATAGTGGGATATGAGAAAACAGAGAATATAAAGGTCACTTGTCAGTTTGGCCATGAAATCACCAGCAGCAATTATTCAACTTATTTAGTGGATGGGTTACAAACAGTAATTGTAATACTTATTGAAGTCTGTTAAGTTTTTCCTACAAGTCAATGGTTTAAAGGCTAGTCCCGCATGGGAATGTCGGGTAGATAGTTTGACTTCATCTACATAATTTAGTTTTAGATTTAGTTTTCCACAAGTTGCTTATTTTCGATTCTGAATAATTGGCTTTCTCTGTTGAGATAAGGCCATGAACATAACTAGACTTTTGGACAATACGTATATGTCTCAATGACTGTACGAAGTCGGGTTCTTAAATTTCTTATTTATATACTTATGTAGGTGGCGCTACAGTTCGGTATGAACATGGACCTCTACTAACAAGCCTTTTCAGTTAGCCCGGTCCTTAGTTAACTGCCTCCAGTTGCACACTGTAAGTCAGTAAAGCGCTGCGTTGTTCCTACGAATTAGATTCCAAAACTCTCCAGACTGGAGTGCTGGTGTTTATTTACCGTACATGTCCTACCGCTCTCAGACGACTGATGCGCAGATTTTGGATCCATTAAATCTCCTCCTCCAATGCTCGTCAACGCAAATGTGACCAATTATCTTACGAAGAATTTTTCTCTTGAAATGAACGAGGATATCTTCATCAACTTTCGATGAAGTCCACGCTTCAGCTCCATAAAGTGGGACTAAGATGATCAAGGTCTGATATAGAATCTACTTAGTTGTTCAGAATAGAGTATTACTACTCAATTGTCTTCTCAGCACAAAGAAACAGCGACAGTAGGTATATGCTTCGCTGTACTTCTGTTTAGGTGTTATTGTCAGAATTGATAGCAGAACCAAAGCAGAGAAAGTCCCTTACTACCTCAAAGTCATAGCTGCCGATTGTGATGTTTTGTCCAATTCGCATATACTTGGTTTTGTCCTCGTTTCCCACTAAACCCATTTTGGCAGCTTCCTTTTTAAGCCCGCTGAGTTCTCCCACTTATGTCAATATCGTCGCCATACGTTAGTAGTTGATTGGACTTCTGAAAGATTGTGCCTCCATTTCACATAACAGCGATTAGCAGTGTCTAAGACCTTCTCTAACATCAAAGGTTTCGATGAGGTCGTTACCGAGCATCTTGATGGAGTAGCGAGCGTTGTTCATCGTGAAGTCTGCACAAACATGCGGGTTTGACAGTGATGCTAAAATTAGACATGGCTCTGGCTCTCCTTTCTTGAGGATTGGCTGAGATGTTGACATTCCATTCATCGTATACTCTTTTGACCAAATTTTAGAAGTTAGTAGGTGTATACTCTCTACCAAAACATTTCCAATTGCCTTGAATAGCTTGGCAATTGGTTGGATTTAAGCTTAGATATTGGTATCGGCGAAGATTCTGGGACTCTTCTGAAGATGGGTAAATCCTGTCCTTGATATAGTCACTTTTCGCTGGGACTTATAATTTAAATTGCTAATCGGCTGAAAAGCATAAAAAGGTTTGTCGAAAAGACTTGACGTATAAATGCAATTTTTTGGCACGACAAGTCCATGGGACCCAGGGCCGAACGCACTAACCACTTGAGTCACGGCGCCCACATGTAGGTGGATTGCGTCTACTATATTTTTTCACGGGTGACTAGGAGCTGTTCGTCAGGTGGCGTTCTGCAACCTATGTTCACTCTCAAAAGGTCTAATGTCCCCACATAGGCATAAGTGGATGATTTTCCCGTACTATCTCTCGTATCATGTTTAGATACTGTCTGGCCTTAACCATGATTGACACTAAGGGCACCTTACGACAGGATCAAAACTTGTTTGTGATTGTTACAAACTCCTTGAAAACTAAGCATCCAATAACAATTTCACTTTGACTTTTAGGAGAATAATAAAGTAGGTTATCTAGAGAGCACAGTCATCACCGTCACGTTATTCATTTATTATTGGTTATACTCCTAACCATATACATATATACTCCAATAGATTAACACAATGGAAAGTGGAGCAAATCGAAGGGCCTGATACAGGCGAAAAGGTTCATCCATACCATCAAACTGCTCTTATGCCTTAAAGAAAGAACAATTAAGGAACTTAGCAAAATATTTAACAGAAGAATGTAAAGAACGTCCCATTAGGGATAGTTTGTCGTTATGGCAGGAAAAGTTTGCTATCTTAACAAAATTTTGGCTCAATCGTGACTTAATTTCATCAATGTAGCGTATAGGCAATTCCTTTAGTTTTAGTATGCGCAAAGGTTAGTTGACATAGACTTAGATTAGGTTAGGTCGATTGTCAGGCTGCAGCAAGTGCATCCACACTTAGGAATGAATAGGACAGTGTGGGTCTGCCACCGAGGAGTTCATTAAGAATCCCAGTCAGTTTGCAGCCCCAGTTGCTGCTGAAGCTGCTCCCGCAACCGTCGCTAAGGAAGCAGTTAAGGAGGAATCCGAGGAAGAAGATTACGATGAAATGGGTTTTGGTCTCTTCGATTAAACGCAAAGATAGCAAGAAGGATATCAAGCGCTGGAGGCAGCTAATACTTATGTTAGCGAGTTCACCGACGCTGTCCAAGAAGTATTCTCCTAGAGGTAGTTTTCTTCGAGATGAGAGACCTTGGAAGCTGTATAGGAGATGAAGAATAGTCTCTTCCTCTTCCATGCAGCTTCTACAGAAATCGTTTGCGTGAGGGCATACCTCCATATGATTCAGTGTCCCGTAATGATACCTATTATTGTGCTGATGAGGGATCTCTTTAGTCTTACTAGACTAGTGGAGCGCTTGAGATCCAGCTTGGGCCAGATCTGTTTCGTTATGGAGCACTTGGTGCAGCTCGTGCACCTATGGTTAGTAGTGTTTATCAGACTTTGTTTGATTAAGAGTTTGTAAGTAACGAGAAGCTTCTCCAGTAGAATCGACCGAGTTGTGCCATACCTGGCGAGCTCGTCGGTCATGAAATTACCTGTACTGTCCCTATGGCCCGTGACCTAAATAAGATGAATTTTAAATTGTTCCGCCATCTCATTAAGAGATAAATAGTAATTAAGGTCGTCTTTGGAATTTGGAAAGGTGACCGAATGCAGGAACTTAATCTCGGCTTGACTATCGATCAAAATGGTGATATCCCTTGCGGCTATCACATTGTACCTTAGCCACGACAGGGCGTGCTCTCTCGGAATTCCGCCTGGAACATGGTACAGTGATAAGGAAGGCAGAAGGAGATTTTACAATTTAGACCTTAGGAGAAAACACCTTCTCCCACTCCTGATTCCATTAGGACCCGTCTGAAGCAAACGGAGATCCTGTGAGACCCTATATTCCTGACATTCCTGGAGTGTATATATGTAAGTTTCAAACCCTTGTTGAATAGGAGCTGGGCGAGGGTGTAATCAGTGTCTTTTGGGATGAATTCTATTTCATTTAGAACAGACGAGTGGTCAGTTTACAGACGGGTTCACAGATGAAATGCTTTCACGCGAATGGGCGCATTTGCTGCCACTTGATTGCAATAGATAGATATCAAGGGGTGGACGTGGAACAATACATCCATAGCTACAGTTAAAGTGGTCCTCAGGGCTCCACTAATGCCAACGCATGCCGTTCTTTGAAAACGACTAAGGTAGTTGAAGTTGATGGCTTTATCCAGGACAGTTCACCAGACTATAATAAGGGATACATAGAGACAATATGTTATTCGAGGCTGAAGTAACCATTAGCTTCTAAGAACTCTTTTACAGCAGTGCAGACTCGTGGTGGATTTTTTAACTCGCTCCAGGATGTTGGGTTTCCAGCTTAATTTACTGTCTATAATGAGGTGTTTTTGAACAACCAAACACATGTGGTTACCGAACTCGCGAACATACGATAAGACAAATAGAGCGTATTTCAACCGACTTAAGATTACTGAAATATTATCTGAAAGTCAGAATAATCGGATGATTTTAGCGCCAGCCCTAAATCACTAAAATGTGTTAATTAATAATGGCTTGAGTTGTTAATTAGTAGTATTTCTGAGAATATACATAGTTCGGTGCTAATAAACATATTGATGATATAAAACGATTACTATTTCGCAATCCGATATTGCATGTTTAAAATCTTTCAAATAGAAATACATTTGTCAAACACTATGTATTTGTATGATGAAATTGATTAACAAATTTATGATTTATCGATTAGGTTGACAGATAAAATACTTTCCGCATTCAGACACTAAATGAATTTTACTGGACTCGTTTTTGTCACTATTACCGGTGAAATAAAAACAGTTGGAGACAATGTATTATTCGATGCTTAACTATAATTAAAAATGTTATTAAAAAACTTGATTTAGATAGAACAAGACTTTGTTTTTTTTTTTTTTTGCACCACCAACATATTCTCCGTCAAAACAAAACATATAATGGCCATGGAAATCAGATGAATCTAGATAGTATAGAATATTCATTTAGTTAAACGCTTTTTTTAAGTTAATTTGAATTTTTTCCCTACTGTTGAGTGAGAACATACAGAAAAGTTGCAACTCATTTGTAACAAATCGTACGATACCCTATCTTTCTTAGAGGTATCAGTAATAACTCTAACTTCCTTTCTCTAAACAATATTCGATATCAAAAGGCTAAATCATTACAAAGCTATCAAAAGGTCGGTCAGGTAGAAATGAACTATCAAAAAAGCATTCGTTCTTACTCCAATACTTCACAATAATGGTCCATTGGTCCCATTGTATCCGCCATCAACAATGCTGAAACCAATTGATCATTGAAAGTTTACGGAAGCTATCCTTTTAAGTAGAATGATGAATTCTATTTTTCCACCACCAGCTCTACCACTAGTTTGGGGTGCTGCTTTTCTCACTATGAAACCTAGTTCTACGATATATTTTTTTTTGTAATAGATCTTCCTTATCCAACTAGAGAAATGATCTATACAATCATTTAAATTCTAGATTAATGTTCCTAAAAAGCTCAAGGCTCCATGTTCTAAATTCTCGCGTCTATTTATATTTTTACCTTCTGGTTCTTTAAATTCATAAACAATGTGTTCTGCCAATCTCCGTAGAGCTCTAACTACCTTTGTCCACTCGGGTAACCTGTAGAGTTTCTTAAGTCTTCCTGACTTCTTGACTTCAAGTTACCTTCCGACCTTATTTTGATTGCATAACATAAAAATAGTGAACCTTACGTAGAATACCAATGAATTCTAGTTCTTAGCGGTTCAGTATACGTACCGGATACTCCTCTATTCCTCAAGACCTTGCATTCCTTTTGTAAGACATCGACAATGCGTTATGCAACTTTTGTTCTACAGAAACTTTAATACCCCCTCTTCTCCTCTAGACTTGATTGGGGGGAAGATCTTGGGCTATGAAAAGGATGCATATGTTTCCATACAGTACAGATGTATCTAAAACTGAATCAGAATTGGTAGGTAGGATTAGGTTCTCCAATGATCTAAACATACGCATCTCCTTTCGCCTTCCCAATTACTGTAGCGTCTTCTAGGTACCGATGGCAAAGGTGCGAACAAAACCCTGGTATCTTTCACTTCACCTATCTCTTAACGAGATGGCTAAGCACTTCAAAATTCAACATATTCTGTTGGCGAGGCACAGGAAATTTCATCCTTTTGTTATCATAATAGATCTATGTAGCTTAAGTGTGACTACATCTACCGTAGCCTGGCAAGTTCTGTGCTACATCAAGGTCTCACCAAATCTATGGTTCGATAATAATGAGACCCGTCGAGATAACTCGATCTATTCTGAAAAGGGAATTTAACATATCGAGCGCCTAAGCACACCAGGAGAAGCCAGAGACTACACATAGCGATTGATCGAAAAATTCTCCACCATGCCACCATGCCCCGGTGGCATGATCCCCGGACAAAAAATCCTTGACATGTGCTGAGTATACGCGTCGGTAAAGGGGGACAGAATCGGGAAATCTACAGGCGTTGAAGCAGTGCAGGAAGAGTACGAAACTAAATACCCAGCTTCCTAGCTTCACGATATCGAAGAATCTGGTGGCAGAAACCTGATCAACCTAATTTGAAATTCTTACAAGAAAGGCAAGAAACTGGCTGGTGATTTCAAATCCAGAACACAGGGTCTTCGAAATAGTAGGGGAAACCTAGTCACCAACGCACAGGGAATTCTATTGCGCGTAGGTTGGAATTGTTTAAGGAGCACTTTCAGCAGTTACTGAAAGGGTATCAAACAGAGAAGATGTCTCACAGCTATTATGTAGTTAAAGAGCAAAAAAGGTCACCGCCCTAGGTAGTGTACCAGACAGTGGATTTTTGCCTTCCGTCGTCATTTAAAAGTTCGGTGAAATGGTTTTTCTATATTTTCAGCATCGAATACTTCTTCACTATGATATTCTCATTATTGGCCTTGCAAGCTCTGATTTGGGTAACACAACCGTGGGTTGACCTCTATCATCTCTTCATCTCCTCGAACTCACTTCCTCATGCTCCTTTTTCTTTCTGCGGAGTACGTTGTTGCCGTCTTTCTTTATATTCTTGAGCAGCTGAAGAGCCGCGCCATTCAGTTTCAGGTACGTGTGGGAATGAAACCTAGGTTTAGGTTACATGGCTATCCCCGTTCTGGTCCCCACTTGGATTAGGTAAGATCCATTGTGTTACACATACGCCGCTCACTTCCATTACTTTTGGGACCATTTTGATTTTTGGGTGAGCTCGGTATCATCGGTATTATCTTCAAGCTCCTCGAAGAAGTAATCTTTTTCTCGTATCGAGATTACGCCATCTTTCCCACTGACTGCTATAGCAATGTCATCTGCATAAGCTATAAATTTGAATTCTTCCTTTCTAAGGTGAGGAGTAATTCATTCACCGTAAGGATCCACAGCTGCGGTGATAATACCCCTTGTGGTGTGCCGCGTTGAACTGATCTTCTGGATTTACAATGGCTAAGTTCTGAATTGATCACCCTGTTGATTAGAATGACAACATAGGCTAGCACATCAGTGGCGGAATTTCCGATGTTTGCAAACTGGAAGTGGTGTCACTTGTTTTCTGCGCTTGTTGTTGTCGCTTACGTATGTACTTTCCCAGATCTCTGAGGAAAGTTGAATGACTTAGGCTTTAGCTATTGGTTGGGATTGTAACCTTTCGATATTGAACTTCTTTACATTAGAAGATTATGGCCAGTGAGTGCATCTACCAACATTGACAGCGTTTTTCAGTCATTTTTTAGGAGTTTGTTGTTTCTTGTAAGTTCGTCGGCTATCCCGGTTGTATCCTTGTGACCAGGGACTCAGCAGAAATTTATATTGCACTGTGAGCCAAGAACCTGAAGCTCTTCGCGACAGCGTCGGACTTGATGTTAATAAAAATGGTGGTATCCTCCCGTGGTATTGCCATCATTGATATAATAATGACTGCCTGTGTCAATACCTCCACTTGGAAGACACGGCTCTAGTCAGGACGTCTGATCGAGCTGTGTATGTTTAGCTTCATGGAGTATATACCGGAGGCCGTTCTTATATTCATCTTTGACGAGTCTATGTAGAAAGATAAAGATTTTTATTTTCCGTGTTTCTTGGTTTCTTATTCTTCTGTACTTGGAATAATGCTAGAAAATGGTTTTTAAAGTCTATACGTCTTCGCTTACGAGGTTCCAAGGTTCCGAGGTTCTGAGGTTTTGTAGCATCTATATAATCCCTTCGAAGTTTGAGTTCAAGCTAGATTGGCTAAGCGGTCAAGGCACTCTAAGCTGTCGACTCTAATTGTACAAGTTTAGCGGTAGCATGTTAAAGATTTTTTCCAAAACCAGCTGTCGGCGTTGTTATCATCGTGCTGGTTATGCTTATACATGCTATCCTCTGTGTTTTATCTTTAGAATTTGTTCCTATGTATGCAGCTCGCCACTAGACTACGCTCCTATATGTACGTGAGTATTGATCATACAATTGGCGTATACATCCACAGAATTACCCTAATGCTTGGTCGTCACCAACTTCTGCCGAAGATTTGGTTGCAAGTGTAGAACGCGAAAGCTGTCTTTTTAACTCTTTCATTGACATTAAGCTTCCAATTAAGTTCCCTGTCTAGTATGACTCCTAGGTACCTTGCACTATCAGATATCCTTGCTGGTAGTTTGGATTGCGGTATAATTCTTTTATTAGTGAATAGCACTAGTTCGGTTTTATTGGGATCAACCCCTAGTCCACAATGCTTTGTCCACGTGTGAAGTGTCTTTAATGAATTTTCTAACAGTTTGCTGAAAGAGGGTAAGAATCTTCCTCTTACAAGCAGTACTACAACGTCTGCATAGGCAACTATCTTAACCCCCTTGATTCTCAGAAGTATTTTGTTGATGACTAGAAGAAGAGCCGACTCCTCCTTCTGGCGTACCTCTAGAGGCAATGATTTATAATTCCAAATTTCGTTACATTAATTTTTCTAGCCTGAATCCTTATCAGGAAACCGAATCGTAATCAAATTATCAATCGTAATCAATATGGAAATATGTATACCACAATAATATGGAATGGTGTATACCACACAAAAAGTGGTCACCTTCAAACTTCACATTTATATGATGCAGTGGGATATGGTGCGGAATAATTGTTCCCAGAATCCGTAAACAATGACATACAGGCGTAATAAAGATATTATGACGCACTAGGCCATAACCTCTACTTCAAGTTTGTACGACCTTACTGTGCAATTACTTTGTAATTTGAATCATTCACCGTAAGTACTTGATCAGAATGCGCATCTTATTTTTAGAATACGTCCTTTGTAAGAATTTAATGTTATTCCTCATTCTGTCAGGGTCGTGGAAATCGAAAAAAAACCTCCTTAACCTGTTTCCCAAAGATGACCTATTTAAATAACAAAAAGTTCTCGGCGAAGGCCAATCCATTTTATCCACATACCCGCAGCTATAGAGTATGACTGTATTCTTCCTTCGCGAACTGCATACATATAGTACGTATGTATCTCAATTACCCACAGCGTGAACTTATCAAAACCAGAAACCCGCTTTCCCCTTACGTAGATAACAATTTAAAGTTCGTCACTATTTTTATTCCGTTCCAAGTCGAGATTAACATAAGCGAATGCCGAATATAACCACCACCACGTCATGGTGAAAGAAAGTACCACAAATTAGTATGCAGCTCCACTACCCCTATCATCTGACCAACCAATTCCCAAGAGACCACAATTTAATTTGAAATAAAAAAAATATATATTTAAACTTTAGTCCCACGATATACACACTTATGTATGTAACACCTCTGTTTTAGATATTTTTTTGTTCATTTGTTTCTCAAAACGTTTGCAGCTATTTATGTTTATTTATTTCTTTCAATTTTATCTTTCAGAGCTGGTGAGCTGCTGGTGAATCATCACAACCGGCGTCCCCTCGTAGTTGGTGTATCTCGCGGTATATATTTACAAAAACAAAAAAAGATACGAAACACACTCGATATTTGAACAAAATGATGAAGCCAACGAGAAAAATGGCCTGGAGCAAGTTTCCAGCCGCAGTTGTATTCAGGTAATCAAGTCGACTTGACGTGCGCTTCTGATTCGTATTCGATTACATAAAACAATACATAAATACATACATACATACATACATACGAGTAGTTACTCAGTCGAGTACATAAAGTAAATTATTGTAGATAATCTGTGGTGTTTTGTGTAGAATTTTCTTTGGAAAAACCTAAAAATATACTCGTACTCGTAGCTAATCAAAGTATTTTACAACTCTACATCAAGCTCAGGTAACATACATATCATACGTACAGTATACCGCGTGTTAATTTAATCATTCATTATTATCTGATGTATTGTTTGGGAAAGGCACATCGCCCCTACCGCGTATTAGAAGTGCGATATAAATATTTACATTTGATACCGGGTTACTGGAGTGTTTGTTTTTACATCTCTGACTCAAGTTATATTTTTTATTCACTTCCCTTGTTGAATAATTGACATTAATTAATTTTGCGATAAAATTAGACTGAAGATCATCTTATAGTAGATTTTATAGTGCCGTCACAGCTCATGATAATTTAATTTTAAATTCGTGTTTATCTAACTAGACGCATTTGACACCAGTTTTAGATCTAAGCCGCAGACAATAATTTGCTACACACTTTTGGCTATTTAACCTTTACCATCCATCGAGGTTGTTAAAATTATAGTCGCAGATTGTTTTGGCTTAAATTTAGAGATACAGGGTGTCTGAGGAAGGTTCTTTGGTATTGTTTTTGAATATTCATTACAATTCATTCATGCCAGTCAATGTGAATTGAGGCTAGAAGTTGGAGTATCTATAAGGTCCCTAGCCACGTTTGTTCTTAATCTGCAGCTCCGTTCCATAAAATATTGCAACCAGAACACAATTCCCACCATATGTAATGATTTCAACTATGTATAGTAGGTCTTCCCTCTGATAGTTAACAAGTTTTAAGATACTCTCTTCTCTTAAGGTGCTTCCTTAAAAATGTGATAGGCTTTTAGGTAGTTCCTCCTTTTATGGATCAGTGCTTCCTTTAAGGTGCAAAGATTCGAATTTTCGTTGTGTTCTATATCTACAATACATATTCTTCGGGAAATCTAATCAAGGCTTGGTTCTTATGCCCTAGTTTTTCATCCGCTTTCAGCGCTTTTCCAGTACGGTCCCACCCTGTAGTATGGTTTCGACCCCTTAAGATAAATTAGATTAAGAATAGTGTCTGGTGGATTAATGCATCATTTGAACTCTGAAACTCTAAAGGAGCCGATTCCCTTCAGGACAAAGGTTGTGAAGAACCCTCTACTCTTAATGGCTCGAATGTAAATGTCTAGTCTTCTCTTATTATAGTACTAAGTTCTGGTAATAGTGCATGTAATACATATAATACAGTAGCGAATGAAGCATCATTTCCTAATAGGTGGTGATATAGTTATGCCTGCCACAGCACTGCACAAAGATGCCGCCAATCTTGGTAATTTTATTTCACGCTTTTCCTATACACTATGTTCGACAACCAAGTTCAGATTGACTTTTCGATGTGTATTGGCATTAAGTTATTCCGTGACTAGCTTTGATGATCTTTGATTTGATTGCTCTTGAGGCCCAAGTTCACCAAGAACTGCAGCGCCACCTAAGTAACTAAGTTCTTGATTCTATGGATTTTAAAGCAGCTTGAGTGTTTTCCACTTCTGATGTAAGACATTTAACGAATAGTTTCAATGGAAGAAAATGAAACATTATATCTATTCCTTCTTTTAATATGCTTCTACATGACCGTTTAATACAAAGTGCTGCTAGTCGTCATACGTTAGTGAGGATCTCCATTTAACTTTGTAGTTTTGTAGTAGTATGCATCCAGTGTATGATGGACGGTTGGAGTTACTATTGTTTTTCGATTAATCAGGCTGAATCAAGTAACTGAATTACCAATTACCAGATTTCCTATGCGGGATAAGAAGTAGTAGTTCACACCAGTTTCGGTGTGAATCCATTTCGTAAGGCTGATTTGTAGTTCAGAAATGGAAACAAAACTTTTGATCTTGCTTAAGTCGAGTCTGGCTAGATCACTAAGATGCATTAGGCTACTGTTTTCATATTCAAATCGTTGAACGGAACAACAGAACCTTCTTGTGTGTAGCCTACCAGACAATACCCCGTGTTCAAACTATGTTTCTTAAATTTTTCCTACTAATAAGTATTCAAGAGATAAGTCGTCAACTTTAATTACAATCCAGTTTTGGGTAGGTTTGTTTAGATCAGGGATATGTTCTGATGCTATTTTGTGTACTGTTTGCCAGTCTAATTGGCTGCTTTATCCAATGGGACCTTTATCGATTTAATAAGGGCTGATCTTCCCCTCCATTGGCAAGGAGGTTACGGCCTGCTCCTTTCTTAGTCAGCATGTCTGCTTTCTAATTACCCGGAATATACCTGAACGTAAGCTTTTATGTATATACAGTGATCTCATTACCAGATCACAGGGGTATCTTAATCAACTTGGATCGTGTTATGGATCGATCCAAGAGGAAGATAATTGTCAACCTTCAATTTGAGAAGTGCTGGAGATATAACTCTTGTTTTGATATTGTTAATAGCTCCCTCAATATCAAAGATGGATACCGTAAAAAGTCCTTTTTCTTAAAAGATTTCACAATGATTCCTACTATCAAGTGCAGGTAAGATGATGCAGTGTGCATGTTGAGATACCGATAGGAGATTCCATATTTGTTCTTATATGGACGTCGAGCAGTCTTTCGGACGGAGGTCCAATAGCGCATGCTTGGGAGACGTTACTGGATTTCAGTATGAAGACTATTTTGACTCTCCTCCATGACCTAGGGGTGTAGCCAAACCCTAAAGATTATATGAACCCAGTATCTTACGGTATAAAAGCCCTGTTCTAGTTCCATTGGTTCAGATACCATGCGCACTGCCGCCAGTAGTTTCTGGAAAGTGACATCATCACCTGGTACTAGAAATCGAAATTTCTTATGTTTTTTTTTACGGAATATTCCATCTTTGTTTTGTTACCAGGGAAATGGTTGTCTATAAGAAGCTCAAAGTTTTGCTTGGTGGACATAATCCAGTTTCCATCTGGAGATTTAGCCAAGATGTTCCTACTCCGAGATGAATCACTTATCCTTTCTATATTTTTACAGAATATGAAAATATGCCTCTATGTTCTATATGCTATATATGATTGGGGAAGCTTTGCGAAGGGCCATGTTCATTGCATCTATTAGCACATACACCGCATGGTTCAGGTCAGAGGGCGAATGCGGCTGTGTTAAATTTGAAATGATGATTCAACTTTGTATCATAAATATTCGCCGTGGTTCACGTGATTGGACTGCGGAGCAAGGGGTTCGAGGTTCAATCCACAGACAACACCTAAAAACTTTCTTTACGACCTCACCTCTCGCGAGCGTCTGACAAACATCCGAGAGTATAACTGTCACGAAAAAGTTTCTCAAAAAAAAAAAACTGCCCTTCGGATACGGCATTAAATAGTAGGCCTCTTTAATTCGTATGACGAATATAACACACACAACACGAATGGTTATGAGACGCTGGGCTCTGGGTCTCATGGATCTGTTATAAATACCCCAGTCCCTTTTCCTTTCGATCCCTAAAAAACAGATTTTGCGGGAGTTCTGAAGTCAATAGGGAATTGCATATAGCGGTGATTAGAAAAGAACACATCTCTAGATAGCATCCAGAACGGGAAAGCTCTTTGCACTTAATTCTGATATATTGTTATCTTTTAGGACCCACGGCTTCGGACAGAGGGTAACCAATCTCTTCTCCACCTTCGATTAGGGAGTGCAACAAACTAACAGAGGTTATTTTTAAATGGTGAGGATTAATCTGTGCCAACCGAAGCATGATTACTAATTGGTACAGATGCCTCTATTACTATGACATTAAAATCCTTCAAATCAAAGGAAATGTCACCACTAGTCTGCTTCTCAGCGGGGATGGTACTTATTCCAGTAATCTGCAACCCTTGACTGTAACTCAGAAACATATTCTAAGAATCAGTTGGATGGAACGCCATCGTTCCTAGTTTTTGTCTTTTATGTTACTCAAAGATATTTCCGGCAAAAGATTTATATTTTTACAAAGTTCTGAAATTTTTTTTGTTTAAACTGGCAAATTACTTAATCAGAACCTTACTGCTTATAAACTTCGTAGTAATGATAGATTTTTGGCCATGATTCCGCCTCATAATACCCATTTTTTCCAAAATTTCTATAACTCAGTAGCACTCAGACTATTTAAGAGTTCTTCTTCAATAGGAGGTCTCCAATTGGAAAATTAAGCATACAGAAAGGCTACAAACCATCTTCCTTTATATCATCTATAAGCCCAGATATGATATTTCATCCTCCTTGCTCAAAATTTAAGGCCCAAAAATTGGTGACACATGGACAGACAGACCGAGGGACGGACATGGCTCAAACGTCTTCGCTATTGATACTGATCACGAATATACTATCAGGGTATATAGAGTCTATGTCTATTTCCCCATGTTATGAATTATGTATCAAACTACATACTTAGGGCAGGGTGTTCAAAATTGCCTCAAACTTAGCGACTGTTAAATAACCAGAGTTCAAATTAGCATGCACATTTTGAAAACAAGGTCATATCGCACATTCAACGGTCTCTTTACATACATCACCGAATACGGATTCGTATTACCACTTCGACGTACTCATTGTATTGAAGTGATAAGGAACTACATACGTACGTATCTATATGCGTATGTACAAACACACAAGGAAATGATTGTATATCCAGTTGCTCATACAAACATTTGCGTACCATATTCTCACCTGTGATGCGATATTTTATTAGAAAAACCATGCCCCCACCTTTATGAATTCACGCCATTATGATTGTCACCAACCAACGTCTCTATCAAGTTCTAGTTCATGGGAATTTTGTGCGTTTGCTCACACAGTCTATGATATCATCGCTTTGGGATGGAAAACCAAACGAATCGATACCAAACATGTGCTTTGACAGAAATTCACTTTCATTTCAACTCCGGCATAGTCGCGCATACAAGACCATTTATCACAGTGCTATAAAAAAAAATAGCTCTATTATTCCACACACTGTAGTGTAAATCAATTTTCCTTTTTGTTTCAATAGTGTCCTTGCCGGAGTACTACTAGCAACAGTTTGTTCAGCTGGTACTATACCAAATCGTCCCGGCGCTGCAGTACAAACAGGAAGTATACTACCAACAGGAGATAAACCCACATCTGGGCGAAGAGTTATGCATCCAGCATTCGCGAATGCCGGCAAAACCCCCGGTCTGGAAGTTTGGAGAGTTGAGGTGAGTTATTTTGAATTTCTTGTATGTGTAGAGTGCAGAGATAAATTTTATTTGCGTGCGTGGGCGTTTTGAATTGTTTTGTATCTTTTGTTGACACCGGCTTCTGAAGTTTATAAATATAGCTTTTAATGGGCGACATCTGTTAGCAACTTGAGTGGGAGCAAATTTTTGTTTATAATGAGTTAAAGTAAATCTTATTTTTATGAGATTTTTTTTTGTGGATTATCGGGAATTATAGTTTACAACGCGCCTGTAATAAATTATCGGGAGGCAATTACGAGCGACAGACTATTTACTGTGAACGATTAAAGTCAAGTGTAGCGGATCTGATTTTCTTTCGGATGAAATGATTTATCGATGGCGGGCAAAATACTTTTTTTTTTTTATATAGATACATTGATTCGATTGATTAGACTCATTTCAATTTAAATTTGTAATGCACAAATGCCTTTTAAACTGATTTAATGATAAATGTCAATTATATGTATGTACAGAGCTTCATGGTTGGTTAGTTGTTGACAATGAAATCTCAAATAGGAGAGGGAAAGTACATATGTAGGTAGCCTTTCAACAATGCATTTATCCGTCTTAGTCATAGTGCATTGGAGTGATTCATGTTTGTAGTTTGGAATTATTTTATTTATAATTTAATAATATTTGAAATACCAAACACACTACAAAGTGTCCACTTTCGCTTATGCACCTACTCAGTCTCATGCCAAAAATATATTATGAAAACAAATATGTATGTATGTCTTCAGATATCATCTTACTGACCCATGTGTTGCAGAGAGTTTAAAAACAATTTTGTGAAGTTCATTAATTAGCTACGCCAGATGTGGTTTTGTGTACCACTTGATCGTGTGTATTAGATACCACATTCCCATCTGTCTTGGTTCACCACTAAGAGCAACAAAGTTCCGTTCTTTGATCTTGTTAATTTGTTTTGAATTTACTTGTTGCTCGACGTTTAGATAATTAGACATGAAGATGGATTTATAATGTTTGCGTATTGCGGAAAAAATGAATTTGGTTGACCAGTTCAGTTTGTTTCTATGTTTCGTTGATGTACGTTTGCGTTCTATTTTTGCTCAAGAAGTGACACCGCAGATCATTTCGTAAACATCCTCTTCCTTCAATCACGAAACTTTGCCAGATGTGTCAATGTTAATCTGGTCTAATTGTATTTTGTTTCTTCTAGCATCGTCTCGATATATTGTAGCCATGTATCCACTAAAATCATAATCTCTTGTCGAGACCAGTGCGTCTGTTGAAATGTTTTCTATATGCGTCTACAAGGTAGAAGAATCTAGAAGTGATTGTCCGATTTCGATGTATTAAATGGAATTCGTTTGTTTACTTACTTAGTTACTTAGGTGACACTACAGTCCGGGGTGGACTTGGGCCTCAATCAACAAGCCTCTCAATCTCTTGGTGCGATCTTGTGCTAACTGCCTCCAATTGCGCACTCCAAGTTCGTTGATGTCCTCCTCATAGTATTTTCCCGTTTTTGTGGCGTTTGAGATATCCGTAGACGTACCTTGGCTGCAACTAAGTAAGTAGTGGTCCGAGTGTATGTTGGCCGCTCGGAATGTTCGGACATCTAAGATACTGGAGGAGTGCCTTAGGTCGATCGCATCCTGATCAATTTGGTTGACGGTTTGATGATCTGGTGACCACCATGATCCCTTATAAATGTTGAGTTGAAGAAACTCAAAGCATTACGTCCCGCAGCAAAGTCATTTAGCCTAAGTCCGTTTCCAGTCGTAGCGTCGTGTAGGTTATGCTTTCCAATGGTGCTACGAAAGATGTCCTCCTTTCCTATCTTGGCGTTAAAATCATCTAGGACGATTGTGACATCATACTTAGGACATTTCTCATATGTCTTGTCGAGGAGCTCGTAGAAAAACTCTTTGGTAGCAGAATCGCTTTCCTCTGTGGGGGCGTGAGCGCATATCAGGCTAATGTTGGCAAATCTAGCCTAGATGCGGATTGTATAAGGTGTTCACTAACGCGAAACCTGCCGCTTACAACAAATTCGCAAATAGACGCTGCTTCTGTTCTTTGTAGCAATTTCCGTAGTATATGTCACAGTTTTTCATCCTTCTTTTGCGCGGTCCTTCCCACCGCACTTCCTGGATAGCGGTGATATCAGCATTAAAGCAGTCTAGGGCCTCTGCTAATTTTTCGGCTGCATGTGGCCTGTTCATGGTCCGAACATTCGACTTGCAGATCCGAACCTTTTCCGAGGCTTTTGATTGTTTCGGAACTAAGTTCTTTTTACGTGGTAGGGAACTTGAAGGGCGAGTTCCCTTTTATACTCCTAGGACGAGGGGCCGTATCTTCCGGAGTCAGTAACCCACATCGCGGATATGAGTGCTGCCGTTGGCCCATTAAGGGTTCATCCGCCACCATCTCTTTTCTAATACCCTGACTCAGTATTGGAGATCCGTATAGACATGGAATTCAAATATGTCGAAGCAGCTTATATAGGGATAACACTAATAGTTCATCCTGACTGGAACTGTAGACGACACCGTTGATTCTATCTAGGGAACTCGTCCGCTGCCGCCTGGAGCAAGAGGAAGTGTTTTAGTAAGAAAGCAGTCCTCCCCTCTCTCGTCTGCTGCCACCAAAGACCTTCCAAAGGGGTTGGTTACCCAATCTTAAGTCGAGGTACTAGGTACCCAGCAGCCATCAACGTGTGGAGGCGTAGAGTAGGAGTTGATAGTGAGAGGCTAACGTGAGATTTCATACATATATTCGCATCAATACCCTTTGGTTACTAATTTGTTACACATGTATGTACATCTGTTCAGTCGAAAATTACCATAACATTGCCGATTTATCCAAGTCAAAATCTTGTCACAGCGATAGAGCTGATCAAGGAACATATGACAAGTTCACCCTGAGGGGAACTAAACGGATTAGAAAATGCAAGGAACTCCAGAAATCTGACACGACTCTTAAAGTTCAGTATACACTTAGCGATATTATTCTGTGCACCGTGTTCATGCGTCTCATGTAAGATTTCACATCTGAAATTGTCCCATATAGGGGAAGCATACATAACCAACGACTTGCTAACAATTCCTACAAAATTTCTAATTGGTTGCCTGGGTCCACCAATATTTGGTATTAATCAGGACAATGTCGCTACTATCCGGGAGGTTTTCTTAACTGTGTAGATCATGTGCTCTTAAAAGTTAAGCCTGTGGTCAAGGAGCATTCCCAGGTATTTGAAGAATAGACTGGACTCGATGGTATACTCACCGACCTGAAGTGTTCTACACTTTTCCTCCTCCTAACTAATACTTTCTTTTTTAAAGACAAAGCTGTGCCCGAAATCATCAACAATGTGGAATTGCCATCCACTAAACCCACCTTCCCTACCTTGTCCATTATTCCTCATAGAACCGCCGTTTTGGCATTGCATCGTGGGGGAGAGATCACCATCAGCTCTTCCCTATATCATTTCTGAGATTTCCTTCATTATTCTCTTTTCTCTTTCCAGCCGTTATAGTTCCGTAAGTATTTACTTTGCAAAATTACTGCATTCCACTTTTACTGTGATTGGATCAATTTTCTCCACAAGATGCACAGTAGAGTAGAGTGAGTTGTCGCCTTTAAATCTATGAAGGTATGCGCGGAAACATCCATGCCATCCATTGTCCGAAATGCATATGTGCATTTCATATAGGGCATAGACAGTATGTCGTTTAAATTTTAACCTTATACGCCTTTATTTGTAAAGCATCGTCCCATATTGGTGATCCATAGAGTATTACTGATGTTACTTGTATTACTTGTATTACTGTATTACAATGGCCGCCTTTTCGGCTGTATCTTGGTCCTCCATGATTTGGCATTGTACGCATGAGTGCATTATTTATCCGTGCGGCTTTGTCACTCGTATACTCTATATGTTCTGTGTACAAAAGTCTCGTTCATTCATCATTATACCCAGGTATTTTAGAGCTGGCTTTGATGTAATCCTGTGCCCTCCTATCGTTCGAGTGATTGTTTCTTTTCTTTTTCTTCTACGGATTAGTAGGAGCACTTCCATCTTATGTTCAGCTAATTTTAAGCCCATGAGCTCGAGCCATCGTTGGGCTATTGCGATGGCATCGTTGCTGATTTGCACAACGGCAAAACCTACGAAAATAGTCCCTTTCGATATAGACAGTCAAGCAGCAATAAAAGCCTTGGAATTGCCAATAATTTGATCTTAACACGGTTGCCGTGAGGTGCGATGTATTCCTGTACTGGGTTCCAGGCCATACGAATATTCAAAGTCAATCGGTTGCAGACCGTAACCTCCCATAAAATAGGGCGGAACCGTCGCGTCAGTACCTTCCTATTAAATCAAAGAAATTCCAATTAGATCCCACAGTCATCAGAATGGCAAACACGAAGTTAGTGGAACGACATCAGCACAAGGCTCTTTTCTAAACAAATCTGGCCAGAGCTAGATTGTAGAAAACCCAGTAGAATTATTTTCTTTGATAGGATAAATCTTAGTAAGACAGTTGGGACTTTTAAGGTCCATTCACAGCTCAGCGACCTGCGAATAGGCGAACTGCGAACAAACCTTTTTTAGCATATTTATAAACACGCCATTGGCAATTTTACTATTCCAAAAGAACAGAACTTAATTTATCTATTGATTGATATAAAAAAGTTGAATTTCAATTAGTTTTTGTGAAGAAATTAACAATTCGCTGAATTTTCCGCGAATAGGCGAATGCTTTTTGCGAACTGTCAAAGTTTATTCACATTCCACACGATGTAGGATGCAATTCGCATTCCCGCGACCAAAACATTCGCGAGAATTTAACCTCACAATTCTTTTGCTTTGTTCTTGGTGGTTGATTAGTGCTCGTAAATGACAACTAAAATTCGCAGATTACTGCAACCAGAATGAAATGTCAAAATTTGCGAAAATTCGCCTATTCGGATACGCAGGTCGCTGAGCTGTGAATGGCCCTTAAGGGGCATTGTTTGGTAGGCTTGTTACTCACTTCAACGATTTCTGTAGAAACTGCAAAGACGAGGAAGATAAGGAAATCATCTGTGTACCTGTCCTGCCCTATCTGCTTTGAGAAGGAAAACCCTAGGCCAATACTTCTTCGAAGATTTCAAGGGCCTAACTAGACTTGACTTAACCAAAATGAAAAGGTTAGTCTCCGTGTCAAATTGGATTAATGTTTCTTCGCCACGTTGTGTTAGTTGCCCTGCTTTTTGGTCCATATGGGAAGTTCTCATGTGGTATCACGAGAGACCT
The DNA here is from genome assembly GCA_905220385.1 of Xylota sylvarum. Classification (NCBI taxonomy): domain Eukaryota; kingdom Metazoa; phylum Arthropoda; class Insecta; order Diptera; family Syrphidae; genus Xylota; species Xylota sylvarum. The sequence continues at coordinate 59,989,861 of LR999958.1, read as the reverse complement.
TCGTTTGATCTAAGTGTGTCTCTGCTGAGCGAGGACAGCCATGCAACTCAACCCAACCAACCCATAATTCTCTATGATTTTGGTGAGATTTAAATATTTCTCCTGGAATCTGTAAGAAATTCGCAGTACTCTCAGCGAACAATGTAACTTGCTGGTGACTTTACAGAACACCTTTTGCTAAGTATCTCAAGGAGACAGGCTTGAAATTTTTTGTACTAAAATCATTAGCTTCTCATTATTGTATGAGAGTAGTAATTGCCCTCATCATCTGTTCACCTTTGTTGATTGCTGAGCCTGATAGCGTAATGTAATGAGCATCTTCGTTTAAAGTGCTCGATTTCTAACCATTCCTTTGGATTGTGTTTCCGTGGTGGTATCTTTCACGCCTTGGGTGACGATTTTTGATTTCGCATAGTATCGCAGTCGCTTTCGTAGATCTGTAGAGGAACTAACTAAGGTGAGGTATAGAGCCCATACCGTTTCTATTGGAAGTATTCTCGTCCCCACTATTAACTAATACTATATCCAGCGTTGCATAAGCCTCCAAAATGCTACTCCCTCTTCTGTTTGTTCTTTGGCTGCCCCATTCCACGGCCCTTGAGTTCAAATCGCCGGCTATTACTACAGAAGTTTCCCTCGGGCGTCTGTGGTAAGTCGGTCCAAAAAGACCTCAAAGTCTTCGAAAGCGAAGGACGGCAGGGCATAATACCTGTATATGTGGGTACCATCTATTTTAGCTCTGGCGAAGTAAGTGTGCCTTCCATCTATTTTTTGAAAAGGTCTAGATTGCTGCTTTACCGGCCGAGTTTCCCATACGTTTCATTTACTATTGCTATATCAACTCCTTGTCCACGTACGGAATGTGATAGTAGTTCTTGTGCAGTTTGACAGTGGTTTAGGTTAAGCTGCAGCACTTTTATTTGTTTTTCAGTTCGACCATCGCCTTTTTGTAGGATGTACATACATCTCCTACTTCCCGTATTGTGATTCCTGTCCACATTCTCCTTGTTTCTGTAAAGTGTGCATTGGGGCTCTTGTGAACACGTTTTAATCATGTTGCCTTCCTTACGGAGTGCTTGGATAAATTATATGAGCTTTTACACATCGTTGCTATATACCCAAAGTCCTGTGGTCTATCAGTTCTAGGTCTTGCGACGGCATTTTTCAGACACTTGCGTTTTTGGCACAACAACTACTCCGAAACTGTCAGCATTGCCGATGATATTCAGTTCGCTTTGTTTTTGGTAGTTTCAGAATTCCATGAAGTAGTTTCAGGATGACCCTTTCGTTGTGCCGAAGTTAAGTGTACTATCTTTGAAGCAAGTGACTGGCTTTTATTCTCAGTAGATATTTCGGTATCTACAGGTTGATTAACGCTCTAAGTATGCAGTTCCATCACTGAATTGAACGCGTTTTTGACGTCGAGTGTTACGCAGTGTCCACCATAAGCACGAACAGTGCGTTTAATGCGGGCATATTTCAAAATCAAATTGATGTTGGAATAAGTAGATGTCCAACGTGTGGGTAACGCATCGCACGCATAACTCATGCCCGTGCTTACGCTGGACACAGCGTTACTACGGCCATCTTCGTACACTGTATCTATTGCCTGTATAGTGTTTTGCTCCTATTTGACGTCGAGCTGTTAATTAGACCAGCCAGAATGTTCTTCCGGACATTGTTCTATTTTTCCACGTTTGACTTTTTTGAACATAATATCCATTGTATCAAGCATACACACAGCGGGGTGAACGACGCACGATTGGTCAGGTGTATGACAAGTGAGTTTCGTGTCTGGAAATCCCACACAGTTACCAGGTATTGACTCAGTTTTGTTTTTTTAAAAATATCCCATTTCCCAGAAAAAAAAAAACAATATATCATGAGTTTCGCTTCCATTCAACTGATCATTCGAAACTCGGAATAAAAACAACTACATAACAAAATAAATTCTCTATAAATAAACTTTGTATAGAAAACTAAGTTTAATGTTTTATCGTTAAAAAAAAAACCTTTAATTACCTTACACACATCCCGTGTGTTTATTTTGTAAATTGTTTACACCTATGCTGGCGTAAGAAAAACAACATCTGAAATATTTAATACGAGTAAATATATTATTTGTTGAGCTTATTATTAACTTTGTTGCTATTGTTTTTATATTTTTTATTTTTTTTAGTTAGCGCTCATCCATTAAACAAATCATTCACTGGTAGAGGCGGGCAGATGGCATTTGTAATAAATTAGGAGGAAAATTTATGCCAATAAATTATGTTCGGTAGATTTAAATTATATTTTGAAAGGCATCAGCTTAAATTGACTTTTTGTTTGGCATCAGCATTAATCCGTTTCCATTAACAACTTGATAACCATTATCATATTGACGGGCAAATAAAGCGCGTACGCACTCTGTGGGTAATAAATTTCAATTCCGTCACTTTCGGTAGCGCGGATGTAATCCAACAGTTAGCAGACGACTGCAATAATTGTCCCGCCATTGAAATATTGTTTCAGTGTTTTCTGCTGTTTTTAAGCGAATTCGAATGGACATATGTTAACCTGGGCGATTTTATTTTATTTTTTTAAATTCCGCGATAGCAGCTTGCAATAGGTTATTAAAATCTATGGCGTTGTCGATTACGTTTTGGCTTTTGCTCATGTACATATGTGGATGGTTTATCTGATGGATTATTGGTGGTACCGGTCAGTGTGTTTACGATGTGCTAAATGTAATAAATTTGAAAGAGTTATTTTTGTTGTTTCCAGTTTGTATTTCAAATTAATGGTGCAGCATTGAAATGCACCAATGGATATTAAAATTGAATACAGAAACTATTTTGTGAGTTATTAATTTATGTAAAGGGGTGGCAGATAATTCGATTGGTTTTGTTCATAACAAGGAGGGTAGATGTCCAGATTTTTGGTAGATCGAAAGCATTCTACCACTTTTTTTTCATTAGCTTGATGTTGAATGGCGAACAATCCATTGTACTTAAAGTATTGAAGAAAATCCGTATTCAAAGTTCTAGGAAGAGAGATTAGACGAAATCATTTCCATGCGGTATTGTGGGCCTTGCATGAGCTATGTTGTTTTCCAAAAAAGTCTTTTATACCTTGTTCAAACGGTATATTAAATTTGACACATTCTTAACGAAAAGGAATGGTAACATTTATTTGGCCACTAGTGTAGTCCATACGTCAGTCTGCATACCATAACTTGTTGAGCCTTAAATTTTGAGAAAGAACAATCGACATATAAGAGAGACAACCACTACAAGTGTGCAAATTATTGAAATCCACGAACTGCTACGTTCACTTTTTAAAAAACTAAAGGGAACCTTCACGGTCAGAAATCTAAGCTAATTCGCCCATACACTTACTTTCCCTATAAAATCTATATATGGTCTCGATTTTGTTTAAGGATCCAACCTCCTCTAAATTGTTGAAAAAATATCTTCCGAGGTACTTTATTCTACTCAGAGCAAAGGCTTGACATTCACAGAGTAGATGAGTAATATCTTCTGCGTAATGTAGGTCATCACAATACCTCGTTAAACTTAATCTCATAACGTGCTTCCTCATTAGGCAATGCCCAAAGCGTATCCCTATCGCTATTCCTAACTTTGATCTGCTGAGCTTCATTCATTCTCCAGATTTTTTTCCGATCTAACTCAGGCCACGAGGCATTTGAAACTCTGTGCCTTTCTAAGTTTGACAAACTTAGGTCGCCCATATTGGTGAATCGAGGATAACTCTCTTAGCCACGATCATAGTGCACAGGTACCCGACATAATCTGACTCGTTTCTGCGAATATAATGCCCTGAGCATTGTATGGCAGCTCCTGGCTATTTCAGATTTAGTGATAGAATACTCTGGCGCCTTTATCGCAGCCTCAGATGGCAATATTTTTGCTAGATATTGATCCCCCTTCAAGGGATTCTGCAGCTTTGAGTATGGCCAGAACCTCTACTTGAAACATACTGCAAGTGCTCGGAAGTGTAGGTCTATATCTCTCGAATATATGCCTGACCCGGTACTCTCACTAGTTTTGGAACCATCCCAAGCAGTTTTTCTTTGCCGATTCTACCTATCAGAGTGCATTACGCCCATATAGCTGGTTTTGAAGACCCCTGCGTTAGTGAGACGAAACGCATTAATACCTGCTTGTAATTTTGAACCAATGGTAAAAGATACATAAATCCCTGGATGTGGGACCGTGGGTGTAGTACGTAGTACACCGGTGATAGGAATGCAGGTTGGTCTTTGTACCCTGGTCAACATATTTGACGTACTCGTCTTCATCGTAGCCTTCCACCAAACAAGACCCCCGTATACAAGAATGGGTGACTACCATAATGTATAGCCAATGCATCATTGCCGGTTTAAAGCCCCACTTTTTTTTCCCGCTATCGTTTTGCAAAGGAAAAAAGCATTATGAGCCTTATGGACTCTTTCCTGAACGTTAAGTTCCCAGTTCAGCTTTGTATCTAGTACCTTACCAAGATAAGTCCATTTTCCAAGAATTTTCCTTGCAGTAAAATCACTACGTTATCCCCATAAGAAGTGACGCAAAACCCTGCGTTGCATAGATCCTCAAGTATATCGTCTATGACATGAACCCGAAGAAGGGGAAGATAGCCACCTCTGGGGAGTCCCTCTAGTAACCGATTTCCTTATTTAACTATTTCCGAGAGTGGAATTTATATTTCTCGTTACGAGGATATTGCAAATCCAATTATTAATGGTATGCTCCACATTTATCCTTTCTAAGGTACGTTTAATTGCCTCATATGTTATTAAAAACCTCTTCTATATCTAAAAAGGCACCTAGTGCGATTTTCTTGGAAGCGAAGTTCTTTTGGAAGTTAAACCTTCTAATGATATCATCTCTAGGAAAGGCTAGGAGTGGTAGTTTTTTGAGCAGTGCATCGAATTGCCTCGATGTAATGCACTTATCTCTTCCTATTCCTTCCTTGGTCATCCTTAGGATCGTTTTACTTGCACATTCCTCAACCACAAGATGCAAAATAGTCAATTCCAATAGTACCTCCATGGCTGCAGTTCGACAATTTCTGTAATACAGAGGCATGCCAGTCTTTGCACCTTAATAAGTGTCTTCTTGTGGTGACCAGATTGGTTCTTTTTGACCATGCAATCGCTCATAAGGATGGTCGGGCTACATCGCCAGGATTTGCTCGCTATGCTTCGATAGATCATCAGAGCCCGCGTGGCTTTTCTGGTTATATCTTCTGTGTGCTTTTTCCAGATGAGTTGACTATCTAGGTTTAGTCCCAGATATTTAACTTCTTTGACTGTAAGTATTGTACCCGACAGCCTTATTGGCCTCCGGCTTTCAAGTTTTATTTTATTTTCCTTGTGAAAGGTACTATTGTAGTATTTGTCAGATTAAGGCTTAGCCCAGCCGTCAAACACCATTCTCGAGTTATATCAAGTCCCCTTTGTATAATATCGCATAGGGTTTCGTCAAATTTACCTCTGGCAATAATAACTATGTCATCAGCATATGCCTCACAGTTGATGTCATATTTTTTTTAGATTCTCAAGTTAATTAAGGGAGTGAGAACTCCTCTTTATGGGTATCCTTTTGCTGTGCTAACCCTGATGATACCTTCTGATGTATGAGTCTCTGCTGATCTTGTGCTCAGAAGTTCATACATCTACTTGGAAACTGTGTTGTTTAAGCTCTTTCTATCAATGTCGGCACACAGTACTATCTCCTTCGATTCAAGAGCGCTTTGAATAGTTTCAGTCAGCTGGTACAGAGCAGTCTCTGTAGATCTGCCCGCTCTGTAGGCATGCTGACGGTAATTAAGAGGAGATGTACGTAGTACTTCCTCTCTTAAATAATTGTCCACAGCCTTTTCCATTTTTTTGAGAAGGAACGATGTTAGGCTGATCGGTCTATAGGACTTCGGTAGACTTGGGTCTTTCTTCCCCATTTTTGGAAAAAAACACTACCTTCGCCCGTCTCCATTGGTTCGGTATATATTTTTCAGTCCTCTTTCCGAGGTCTAAGTATGTTGGTACTGCTCCTACCGAACCTCTACTTGCAACACACTGCATATGTCCGGAAGTCTCAGAGTCACATGTAGGTCTATATCTCTCGAATATATACCTGACTGCGTACTCTCACTAGTTTTGGAACCATCAGTATATAAGTATTCGCATATTTCATTTTCGATCGAAACTTTTTTCCTTTCCCAATCCTCCCTATCAGAGTGCATTTTTTCGTAGAGTAAGTAGGATGTCGAGTGTACCAAGACTTCCAATACGCTTTGGCAGGAAGTTGGGGAATGATTCCTTAAGAATAGAGCTATGTTCCTTCCATATAGCTAGTTTTAAAGAGCCCTGCGTTAGGGAGATAAAGCCCACTGTTACCTGTTTGTAACTTTATTTGTAGAAGATCTGAACCCAATTTACAGTGCCCGAGGACGTTATCACCCCCACGCTGCATAGTTTCCTCCCGTACAAATCCGCTGGTCTCAATGGTATCTTACCAGTGTAATCCACATTTTCATTAGGAGCTACTTAAACTTCGGTTACACCTATTGATCCTTGAGGAGGGCCAAAGTAGTCTTTATACCGAAAGACGGTAAGACTTTCCACGCAACACCTAAATACTTCCGTCCGATCAGCCTAACCTCCTTTTTATTAAAGAATCCCAACACGAGTATCGCAAGGGAAAATCGGTAGAAACGCCCCTGCACTCGTTGGTAGGAATCATTGAGAAATCTTTTGAGAACAAGGATATCACTATGGTGTTCTTCAATGTCAAAACAGAAGTTATATCTGCTTCACTTCTTGACTTGAAGGTTGACAACTATCTTTGCTATTGCATCTAGCAAATGCTTAAAAGAAGGCTTATCCATGCTGAGCTGGGGTACTGTCTAACCGGAAGGTGTACTCCCCAGGTATTATTACTACTATTGGTGTTCATGGTACTGAATGAAATACTCCTTATCTTGGGTAAAGAGGAGTTTAACGTCATAGCCTAGGCGGACGACATTGTGATAGCGATATCAAGGAAGTTCCTTCTTACAGTTAGAGACCAAAAGTGGACAGATAGTGTCGGTCTCGAAGTTAATCTGCCCAAGACTGGAATAGTATTGTACCATACATATATATATGTATCTTGCAAAACTCAAGGGTGTTGAATAGCAATTTGTAGATCACGCCAGATACTTGGGGGTTATGCTCAATAGAAAAAAAACTCAGTTGGGAACTGAATATTCAAGACCGTGCTAGAAAGGACTGGACTGCTCTCTATTGATGTAGGAAGGCTTTAGGCTTAAACTATGGTCTCCAGCCCCGGATTGTTTACTGAATATACAAGGCAGTCGTCAGACCCATCCTTATGCACGGAGTACTAGTCTGGTAACTTGAGAAGGTTCAAAGGTTGTCCTGCGTACGAATAACGAGCGCCCTTAGAATCACTCCTACAGCTGGACTAGAAATTGTGCTTCATATTCTTCCGGTTTATATCTTTGGGAAGCTGATTGCGGCTAAAGCAACATTAGGGAATCCTTGCAACTGGCTCGTGGAAATATGGGCAACACAAGCCACGTCCTAGCTTTCGATTAACTCGATAAAGTGCATCGGAATTGTTTTCTACATAGATAGTCAAGCTGCCATAAAAGCCTTGGATCCAAGTTTGCAACGCAATCCCGTAGATCTCTTAACGAGATTTCTGTCAGGTGCGACGTATCCCTATGCTGGGTTCCAGGCCAAAGGGTTATTAAAGGTAAGCGGGCAAGTTGGCTAGGGAGGTCGCAGACAGGAACCTCCCTGTCAATAGGGGTCACCGTCAGCACCTATTAAATCAATACAATTCCAATTAGATACTGCACCCATAAGAATGCCAAATAGTAGGTGGAAGAATATCAGCACATGTCTGTCTTCTAAACAAATCTGGCCAGAGCTGGATTGTAGGAAAATCAGCAGACTTATATCTGTCAAAAGGATAAATTACAGGGCACTGCCTAATAGGCATACATGCCAGAAGGCTTGGTGCTCCCTTCAACGATTTCAGTAGAAGCTGTAGAGACGTGGAAGAGAAGGAAACCATGACACATCTTCTGTGTACCTATCCTGCTCTATCGGTTTTGAGAAGGAAAACCATAAGCGAGTACTTCTTCGAGGATCTCAGACTAGACTTAGGCAAAATGAAAAGCTTTAATGTCTAAACAGCGAACAATACTTCTTCGGCATAGGTTTACACCGAAACTGGTTGCCCTGCCTCCTGCCCAATTCGGAAGTCTCCATGTAGGTCTCCGGTACTGGTAATCCGGTTTTTTCCATAGTGGTATCACGATGGATCTTCTTTTGGTCTAAGTGTGTCCCTACAACCACCAAATCCAATCCAAGCAGGGATGTTTAAACATGTTGGCTACCAGTGACTACCGGTGATCACAACAAAAGTCGTCCGCCACAGGTCAGTCTCTGAAGAAAAACATGTATGTATATAGTCATTGGCTGTGGTATATCGACAAGGTTGAAAGATTTTTGATGATGCACCTTGATTAAATGTTCGCCTATTTTTAGCGTCCAATCGCCACAGTGCACCATACCAATGCATTCATACCAACTTCCATACAATACGTATCTGTCATGGACATTTTCTCTTTCCGGCTTAAAATATTCACACATAATGATTAATATTGTATATCCGTTAATTAAAATGTGAATACTTACAGATTTTATTTGTAAAATATTTATCAGTAATTTTATTTTAATTTCCTTTCCTTCGATTACCAGAATATGGAGGAGTGAAAGTTTAAATGCAGCAACCCACCAAGGATGAATAAAAAAAATAAAAAAACAAAAAAAAAAAAGAAAAACTTAATTAAAGGTAAAGCGCAGCACGCATTCACGTGCTTGACGCAGACACATAATAGGTCCTACTGGGTTCTAGCTTTTAATTAAATATTTTTCTGGTTTTCACTGGAGAGTCGAGGTTCTGCTTTTTTTTTTAATTTTTCTCCATGACTTGGCGACCAATGTCCTTCAGGGAATAACCCTTCAACCCCCTCCTACGCAGTGAACAGTTGCATCCCTCAGGGATTAAGTGCGGGTTATATGTAGATACATATGAAATCTGGGGCACACACACTCATATGCAAATCAGATACACCGGAATACGACTGCTTAAACTTATGCTTCCCAATGGTTCGCAGAATGTTCGGGTCGGAATCGCAAACGAACGCTTTATGCACACGGGATTTGACTTACTGTAATAAAGTAACAATTAGCGATGCGCATTTTTGTTTTAATGGTAATTAAATATAAAGCACGTGTAATTATTCTCACTGAGCCGGCAACGAAGTGGGCTTTATAAGTGAGATAAATTATTTCTCCTCGGGGTAGAATAAACGCCACCAGTGATCGTTTTATGCGTTAAGCAGAATATTGTTCATTATAAATCGCCCGCCGCGCCGCACAGAGATGCATCTTTTGCGAAATCTGAGTGTCAGTTGTATAATTTGGTTCAATATGCATATTTTACGAGAGTGGAAATTGCCTGATGGACTAAAGTGTATCCGGTTAAATCGTTCTTTGGCGGACTTTTGGGATGCGCGAAAACAATGTTCATTATTGTTTAAAATTTTATTATCGTTGTCCCATTTCATTTTGCTATCTTTTCAGCAACAGTATAAATTCATTAAAAGAAGAGTTGTCTCCCATAAATTTTTTAAAAAATAAAAGAATTTAGGCGACACGTGGGGTAGTAAATTACTCAGTTTTATTCAAATATTTCGGGAACTGCAAGTGGACTGTCAGTCACAGCTGGGTTCTTTGTCAGATAACGCTTTTCTAGTCTAGTCTAGTACTATCTTGGCAAGTTAATGAAAATGGGAACAGGATTGGGTCCATTTTGTCCTATTATTTAACCCAAGAAACACTGAAAATGAAACCGCTGTATTAGAACCAGGAGGTCCATCTGCTCGACATTACCCACTTCCTCCAAGTCAGTGAAGAAGTAACTACCGATTGTTCTGATTCTTCTGGCATATAGGGCAGTCACATAAGAGGTGTCGGACATATTCAAGTTCTTCCTCGTACCTGCAACTTTTGCAATAGTCGTTGTGTAGTACACCGAGGTGCTCCGCATGTAATCCAATGCAGACAGCGCCCAGTAATTATGTCAGAGAAGCCCCGTGTGTTGTGACGACTGAGCTTCATCAGAGAAACTGATCATTTCTTGTTTAAGGCCGACCATAGGGTCCTGGGCGTTGCACATGTACATATCTATATGAGTCCATCGTCGATTGGCTTGAGCAGTGGCTTTATCCTCTAATTTTTTCTTTAAGGATCATATTGCAACATGGAGAGAGCCTGCGATAGATGCAGCGACGACCCTTTTATTTCAAGCTCATCAGCCATTTTGTTTCCTAAAATATCCATATGCCCTGGTACCCAGCAGAGGGTCAACTTATTGGCTCTAGATATATTGTTCAGGAGGGATTTGCAGGTGCTCACAAGCTTAGATCTAATTACTGCAGAGCCCAGAGCCGTAACAGCTGTTGGGCTGTCTATATAGACTATTATCGTTTTGCCAACAATACTGCTCTCACCTATAATTTTAGCACCATGAGTAATGGTCGTGATTTCAGCTTGAAATACACTACAATCGTCATTTATTCTAAAGGAACGACCTATTTTCAGAATTTCGCAATAGACCCAAGCCCCTGTGCCAATATCCAGTTTAGAACCGTCGGTGTAGAAGACCAGTTATTTTTTATCGTCGTTTCTATGGTGCTTCCAGTAGGCTCTGTCTGGAATTCATATAGCAAATCTCCTCTCAAATATAAGCATCGAGTTCATGTGATCAGATATTGTCGATCCGTTGGTACCCTCTCATCGAGAAAGTATCGATGCGTGGCCATGAAAGTTCGATAACCAAGGTGTCGTACTGCCTTCAGTCTTATAGCAGTTTTTGTTGCTGACGCTGTTGTTCGTAGTAATCCCATGATACCGACACAAGCTGCCCTCTGCATGTTTGTAAGGTTCGAAAGCTGATATTGCTTCTCAAGTGCCTTCCATCATACTAGTGAATCATAAATTAGAATGGGTTTTACAATCGCTGTATACAGCTAGTATACCATGGCTCATTTGAAGCCGTTTCATTGGTGTTAAAGTTTGACACCTGCAGGCTAGTCGCTATTCTTAGAAGTGGATTTCGGGATTTCAACCGATATTAGTCCTTTTCATTGGAGTATATGTGAATTGCAAGGCATGGTTTGTTTTGAATTTTGGTAAATTCTGCGTTATTTCATCTAACCGATCGATTGTGGGGCAATCTTGCTTAAGACTGGCAGCCACTGAGTTGGAGTGGACGTTATTAGTCCAGAAATTAGACACCACCATGCAGGAGTCGGTTATCAAATTTCGATGGGTATGCCCTACTTAACGAAAGGGGGATATGTTATTCAGCAATTGAATAAACCAGTCCAAAAACGGCAATCCGAAGAGTTCTGGGTGATGATTCCCAAGAGTCAGAAGCAAGTTTTTGAAACAGGTTGTTCCTTGGTTTCAGCTTGCCTGCGGTATTGCGACAGTGCTGCTTTGAGGTTAGGGATCTATCAATCTATCACTCCGAGATACTTGGGACACTTTCTATATTTCGTCATGTGCGTCATGTGCGTAAGCGTAAGTTGGCTATTCAGGTGAAAGCACGCTGACTCAGTTTTAACCGTGCTGGTTAAGTATTCTCCCAGGGAACTGAAATCTGCTGAGAGTGTGGTCTCAATTGCTTGCATGTTCTAGTGTTGTGCGGCGAGAGCTAGATCGTCTGCACACGAAAATTGTTTGGATATAGTGTTTGGCATATCGTGAATATACAGTGGGGCCAAGACCGATCTTTGTGTAAGATCGTCGTTGAGTTACCTGCATTTGCTCGCACTGTTGCTGAGAAACACTTGGAAAGATCGATTACTCAGCAAGTTTGGTTATCAGGTTTGTAACGTACTGTCTTCAAAAATTTGTAGACCACTCGAGTACGCCAAACCGTATCTTATGCAGCAGTAAGGTATACGAATACAGTGCCAGTCTTAGGGGTATTTTCAAAGCCATCTTCTATAAAAGTTGTTAACGCCAGTGCTTAGTTTAGAACTGTTTCGGAAACCAGCTTGTTCTATAGGGTTGATGGATACTTCAAATCTATTGTATATAAGGCGTTCTAGGATCTTATAACAGAATGTGGAAAACTAGACAATCTGTTTTGCAATCAGGTCTGGATCAATCTTAGGTAGGTGTGGTGGCAAAGGGGTTGATGAGGCTACAGGCCTTTCTTCTTGATCGGGTAATGTACAGGTTTTGTATTGTATGAAAAGTGGATTTTCTTTTCGTGCGTTGTCTAAAGATTGTAATAGTCTGCTATTTCGGCGTCACCACTCTTCTGAAATTCTTGACACAGTTGGTTACTATCTACTCTAACCGGGAACGTATTCTCCCGGATAACGGGGTGGGATGTGCTTCATTCGGGGCAATTAATGCGTTTGATGCTAATGAGTTTCTACTTGTTACAATTGCCGGGAGTTCGGTTCTTCGGTGAAAAAAAGACTACAGCTTGCATCGCTCCGATATCTTGAAGGAAGTCTTTCATGCATTGGTGTAATAGACAAGATAAAGCACAGTTTAAGGACAAAAACTTAGTTCTCGCAGTGTGTTAATAAATGACACTCACGGCAATATTCTTTCTTGTTGAGAAAACACACCAAACAGGCTCGTCGAGGATCCAAAACCGTCTTCCATTACTGGGTTTACCACTCATCAGCAGATAATCTATTTATAAAGCTTGTTGAGTTCCTTTCTTGAAAACCATTGCAGTTTCTTCAACTGCAGTCTATACCTAGGTAAGTAGGTAGGTAGGTAGAAGTGGTTGTATTAGCAAGCCGCGCCGAAACATAATTAGTTTAGACCTATTGGAGGTAAAAGGGTGTTAACTAATAGCGATAAGGGAAATGAGTGACACGATTATTCAAATCTAATGCTAGTCTCCGTTAACTCTATTAGGTTGTCAAAAAGCGTTTACCTAGTGTGCGCTGTTTGATCCTGCCTAGAGCTGGACACTTTCAGAGGAAGTTTAGTATTATTTCTTTTTCGTTAGCGATATTGCAGCTGCGACAATAGGCTTTACAAGAAATGCCTATTCTGGCCACATGAACCCCGATGGGCCAGTGGCTAGTACCATTTGCCAGAACTCTTGCGATATCTACACGTTTTCTATTTAAAAGATCTTGTCACCTATTCCATTAGTATTTTGGCCACATATGCTTGGATATGACAGAGTTACTCACCCCCTGCCATCTACTAACAGATTTCCATAGAAAGTGCACAAAGATTCTACACTTAAGGCCTTCAGCGGGACGTTCACCACCTCCGTCAGGGAACCATCAAGAGTAGATCCCCACTTTGCTAGATCATCCGCTCGCTGATTTCCCTCAATGTTAATGTGACCCGGCACCCACAGGAGGCTAATCCTGAAACTATGACTCAACGAGGCAAATTCCTTTTTGGTGGTTTGCTTGAGTAGGCGGCAAGCCTCACGTACAGCAAGCCTCACGTACAGCAAGAATATCCGTCTGGAAGACGCTGCACGAATCAGGAAGCCGGTAAGACATGGAAATATGGAGGGAATCAGAGAATATCGCCGTCCCTTCCCTACAGCCCATTTTTTAACCATCCGTCTGTGAAAATTATTGTTTCAAACTCTTTTGTCACTTCGCCTGATATGATAATAAGGTCGAGTGGTAGAATGTGCAATATTACGTTTAAGGCCTCGGTTGGACTTGTTCTCATGGTCCTCATTGCGCTTAGAGCCGCAGTTTTTTCCACTTTGTTGATGAGTTTGATGATTCTGTGCTTAACGCAGGCCACCAGACTAGTGTATAGTATAGTAGGACACATCACAACTGTGTACATCCATTTGATCATCTTCGGGCGAAGTCCCCACCTTTTACTGAAGGTTTTGCTGCAAGCATAAAAGGTCACGCACGCTTTTCCTTATCCTCTGCTCAATGTATAGTTTCCAACAAATTTTTGGATCAAGTACCACACCTAGGCACTTGGCACTAGAGGATAAGGTTGTTTAGCCGTGGCGGCATGAAGAGTGGTATTTTGATTTTTGTGGTAAAGAGCTTTAGTTCAGTTTTGCTTGGGTTGACCCTGAGTCCACATCCAGTAGCGCATTTGCTAATCTTGTCCAAGGCACATTCCATAATCTAATTGATTACTGAAGGAAACATCCTTGATACCAGTATTACCACATCATCCGCATGCGCGACAACCTTGACTCCATCTCTGTCTAGTCCACACAGGGTTTTGTTGATAACCATAAGCCAAAGAAGAGGAGATATGATCATACCCTGAGGAGTACCTCTTACGACAGATATGGTAGACTTAAAATAGCATTTGGCATGACCTTTTCGCTTCCCGATTCTAAAGTGGTATTTTCTTTACAGTCTTACAAGGGATCAGCATGATTGAAATCAATGTCTCGGTGGTATTGTACTCATCGATGTAAATTCATAAACTCTAGCCTGGATCCTTGTAAATGAAATGCCACTGTTAACATTGATTGTCGTTTCATATAATTGGTTATTTGTGCAACTATGTTGTTAACGCCTGATACGAAAGCTCCTTATAAACTCCGGCCACTGAAAGTTTTCCGAGTGATTGACCTAAGTAAATACTCCACTACTGCACCTGTATCAGCAGTTAAAATTCAATTTTCGAATGAATGTCTAATAAAACTTGAATCCTTTGAAACCATCCATCTAATCATTATTCTCTCTATTTTGTTTTTTGCAGGACTTTGAACCTGTTGCATATCCAAAGAACAACTATGGCAAATTCTACACCGGTGATTCATACATCGTCCTCAATGTAAGTTAAATTAAACTTCATCCCACGGATATCCTTAAAATGTGCACTTCAAATCATTTCTTTAGACAAAACAATCCAAGGACAAACGTCTCTCTTGGGATATTCACTTTTGGCTAGGATCCGAAACCTCTGTGGATGAGGCAGGTGCTGCCGCCATCCTAACTGTTCAGCTCGATGACAGCCTTAACGGAGATCCAATTCAACATCGTGAAGTTCAAGACCATGAGTCCCAATTGTTCCTGAGCTATTTTAAGAACGGTAAGCATGCATATCCCTATGAAATAACAAAATTTTCCCACTTTTCCCACTGGGCACATGTGTGTCCTGTGTGGAACCTGTGTATTAACCGTCATGTAATTGAATTTTCTTCTTTATTTTCTTCACAACCAACCCAACACTCACACACACTCATGTATGTATGTACACATGAAAGGCGTCCGCTATGAGCAAGGTGGAGTCGGCTCGGGCTTCAAGCACGTACAAACCAATGCACAAGGTGAAAAACGACTTTTCCAAGTGAAAGGCAAACGCAACGTTCGTGTTCGTCAAGTGAATCTGTCCGTATCGTCAATGAACAAAGGAGATTGCTTCATCCTGGATGCTGGCAATGATATTTATGTTTACGTTGGCATACAGGCGAAACGTGTTGAAAAGCTCAAAGCTATTAGTGCGGCTAATCAAATCAGGGATCAGGATCACAATGGACGTGCTAAAGTTAATATTGTTGGTAAGTAAACTGGTGCTGGGGTGTGTAGGTGTCTTCAATTAGATGGCGTAAATTACTTTGGGAGTACTATTCGTACCCGAAATGGGGGTGGGGCGGGTTGATAATAATCAGGGTGTAAATAACGGTGTAATGTGTGTTGTGTCTCTATCACAAATTAGATGAATACAGTACCGAAGGGGATAAGCAGAACTTCTTTACTATCCTTGGATCTGGGTCACCGGATCAAGTTCCTGATGAGTCAACCGCCGAGGAGGATGGAGCCTTCGAGTCAGCTGATGAGAGGTCTGTCACTCTGTATAAGGTCACTGACCAGAGTGGTTCCCTGAAAATCGATCCAATTGGCCAGAAACCTCTGAAACAGGAAATGTTGGAGACTAACGACTGTTTCATCTTGGACACTGGATCTGGTATCTACGTTTGGGTTGGTAAGGGTGCCACACAGAAGGAGAAGTCCGAGGCAATGAACAAGGCGACAGAGTTCTTGAGGACCAAGAAATACCCTGCCTGGACCGAGGTGCATCGCATTGTCCAAGGAGCTGAATCGGCACCATTCAAGCAGTACTTCGCCACATGGCGTGATACTGGTGCATCGCACACTCGTCTTATCCGTTCCGCCATGGGCTACAGTACAGATGACTCTGATGTTGAGTTCGACGATGGAGTGGTTGAGGCGCTCAAGAAGAGTGGTGGAAGTGCTTTGGGCTTTATGCCAGATCAAGGCAAGGGAGAAATCGTTCGTTTGATCCAATTTGTTGTACTTCCCGATACCGGAGATGTACGCCAAAGCGAAATTCCTCTGCCACTGCCTCAGCAAATTTTGCTTGGTTTCGCTTCCTATGTCATTCAATATGACTACGTTAAGCCAGATGGTGATAAGGCTTCAGTTGTGTATGTCTGGAGGGGTACCAAAACTGACGTGGATGCTACTAAGGAAAGCTTGAGAGTTGGCTTGGAATTCGGCGACGAATTGGATGCGATTGTGGTTACTACAGTTCAGGGACACGAACCAAGGCATTTCTTGAAGATTTACAAGGGCGAGCTGATCACCACCTACACAGGGGCACCCAGTGAGAGTATCCTGTTCCGTGTCAGTGGTACTGATGAGACCGATGTGCGCGCAAATGAAGTTGAAGCTGATTCATCCTCATTGTCTTCAGATGATGTCTTCGCTTTGGTCAGGATTCCCCAGAAGAAGGTTTACATCTGGGTCGGATTGGTAAGTTAAACACGAAAGTAGTTTTAAGCAACTCTTTACAGGTCCTTTCTCTCTCTCTCTAGGGTGCTTCAGATTTTGAAAAATCCATGGCTGAGACTCGTATTGGTCAGTTCTGGCCATCATTCGAGAACGAAGTAGTCGAAGAGGGTGCTGAGCCAGAAGATTTCTGGGAGGACTTGAACGGTGAGGGTATCTACGATCGTGGCATGAGCAAGGGCGGCGCTCCAATTTTGGAGCCCCGTCTATTCCACTGCAGAGTTCTTCTCAATGGAAGGATAAAGGTCGAAGAAGTACCAGATTTCGATCAAGGTGTAAGTTTTACCCATCTTCACTTACGAAGAGTAAACATTTTCATGAGAATTTTCTTACAGGATCTCGATGTCGACGATGTGATGCTAGTGGATGGTGGTGATGAAGTCTATCTCTGGGTGGGTTCTGGTACCACTGAGGAGGAACAAAATGGAATTTTCGAAATGGCGAAGGTATGTACTTAGAGTTGTAGATTATCCTCCTCCACTAACAATCGATTTCGTTAGAAATACATCAAAATGGAGCCATCGTCGAGGACCCTTGATACAGCTACTATAATTAGGATTAAGCAAGGAATGGAACCAAAGAGCTTTAAGCGCATGTTCACCAGCTGGGATGACGATGCATGGAAGGTCAGTAACTGAACGGGGTTCTGGTGAATGGTGATCTTGTTCTATTCTTTACTTGTTTATGTCTAGAGTTTAATAATTTCTCTTATCTGTTTTTTTTTAACTACTCTACTATATTTCTGTGTAATGCTACTTTCGTTTCTCTTTGTTTAATAAAAAAAAAATATTTTTTGTTTCATTGTTTTGTTTGTACTTTTCTATTGTTTTTAATTCAAATGGTGAATGGTTTCAATCTTTCAATAGAGAATGTCTGTAATGGTTCTTTGAACTTTTTCATTTCTATAAGTTAAGCTTAGTATACATAAATTTCTTTCTAAATCTATTTGACAGGTCATTCTAATTACGTCATTTTAACATTTTTAAGGTTAAATGTCAAAACTGAAATGTGATAATGACTAACTTCAGATTGCTGGCAGCCAGTTCATTAGAGATATCGGCAGATTCCTTTAAAGTACTTCCAGCTATATAGTTAAATTGACTAAGTAGGAAAGGATACAGTAAACGGATAAGATTTCTATATAGTTTGCAGGCTTCATTCTCGAAACGATTTGGTGTGAAATTCAGTACATATCGTCAGCATAAACCTGAAGTTTGACGCAAGATGTCACTGCCCATCGTACGCTAAAACTCATCTCAAACACTAATCACTGCCGGAAATAACAGCAGTAATAGTACGCAACCTTGTTGTATGCCGTTTTGAGCATTGAAAATACTTGTGTTGGGGCAGCAGAGTCATTACTCCCTGATGATCCATAAATTTATGTATGTGATCAATACAGAATGAATCTAAAGGGAAACTTAACTAATGGTTCCAGAATTATTCGATTAATAGCAAGAACGACAGAGATTTCTGTCCATTTTTTCTACTTAAGTAAATTACCCATCCATTCTTTGCGAAATCTTTAACTTATCCATGATTTTTTATTAAATGGTTGAACGAGTTCTTTTAGATTCTTAGCATAGTACTGCTGTCGGGCTTGTTTGCTTCTACTACTGCTTTTGTGGAATACGTGCTTAAATCTATTTGCAGGTTTTTGAGGATAAACATATGCTGCAGTATATCTGCTTTGGAATCAATACCCCAGAAATAGTTGACAGGGATCTCAAAGCCTGTTGAAGTTGAAGCAATAGGTGCTTACGAATACAGTATGAAGACGTAAGATGGCTACCATGAAGATCATAATGGTCATGTATTATATGTTCCTATCGACTTGACGCTTGCTACGGGCATTTTTTGTAAACCCCCGGCCAAATGATGATTAGATGTAGGTTGTCTCTTGTTGTCTGTTGTTATTATGCCAATTTACGTTTGTGAACTTGCAAGCAAAATACACAAAATACCAATATTGGTCGCAACAGGTTGTTAGGGACCCCACTCGTTTGGAAGCAGCCTACTGTTTAATGATGCGACCGTAGAACAATTTTTGTTTAAGAATCTTTTTCATAACAATCATACTCTCGGATGTTTGTCAGCCGCATGCTGGAGGAGGGTCCATGAAAAAAATTCTTTGGTATTGTCTGAGCATCAAAACATAAACCTCCCGGTTATTAGTTCAGCGCATTATACACTGAAGGAAGGCGCATTCGGTGGAAGAGGGTCAGATTTTTCATTATAATACCTGCGTTTCCAGCAGCATCACAGATATAAATCGCCCTCCTTCATAGTTTTCGATGTAATCGTAACATCAAAGTCTAAATAATAGTTTCTGAGTCGTACGGCATCCTACGGCATTGTCAGGGAATGCTTCAGACCTCTGAAATTTTTTTCCAGTTTCGGCCAGTTCTAAAAAGTTCTTTTACGGCCCACCTCTCCCGAGCGTCTAATAAACATCCGAGGGTATAAATGACATAAAAAACCTTCTCAAAATAAAAAAAATTGCCTTTCGGACAGCTCATTAAACAGTACGCCCCTTTCTTTAATGTAAAGAATATAAAACGCACAACATGAGTGGCTGTGAGAAGCTGGGCCTTGGGTCACAATTTATTGTGTGTTCAATAAATTACAGTGGCATTAGACCGATACTCACATTGTTTGGTGGATAGTCTTAGAAAAAGCCTTAAACAGCGACAATCTAAGTAAGGTCCAGCGTACAGCTTGTCTGTGCATAAGCGGTGCTCTACGCACAACTTCTTTTGTGGCGCTGGACATCCTGTTTCATCTAATACCCCTGGATGTATTTAACAAGCAAATGGTAGCAAGTATAGCCATTCGCCATTCTGAATAATTTCAAAATCTTTCTCGAAAACATGGACTAAACAATCCCACGTCTAAATTTTGATAAGAACTTCGTCGTCACCATCCCTTCCTTTCAGAAGATGAGTTGAGTCAGTTCTACAGTGACGGCTCAAAAACCAAAGACGGAGTCGTTGGAGGTATTTCCTTCGACAGTCTTACAGTTCCAAGCGGATATTATAGCGATCAAAAAAAGACTTATCTTGGCTTAAAGAAAAGGTGATATCTGCTGGGGATATTCGCATCTTTTCGGACAGCCAAGATCAAATCCCTGGAATCGATCTCTATAAATTCTCTAGTAGCTCTAGGCTGCCAATCGTCTCTCACGGAAATGGCTGAGTAGTTCAATATTGACCTTTATTGGGTGACGGGGCATAGTGATATTCCAGAGAACTGTAAATCCGATAAACTCGCCAGGCTATGAACAACTGTATGGGGGACATGATGCCCCCTGCATGGAGTCACTATTGGATTTGGAGTAGGTACGAGGATTTTGGCTTTTCGGGATTCTGTCCGACTCTAGATATGTAAAGAAATCCCAAAACTTAGTTTTGAGGTAGGATCTGCTGGTGAGCGTGGGATAGTTTCTGTCTATGTAGAGTAGAAATCTAAATTTGTGTGAGTACAGTACTTTAAAAAGTACTTGATAGATTTTTGTCTAAGAGCATTTGTCCAAATATGCATTTGTCGGAATTCAATGAGTCAAAAAATGCATTTTGTCCTTAGTTACTTGACCTCTAAATATCTATGGAGAGTCTATTAGCAGAGAAACAGACTGAGGACATACTTGTTTGGAGCACAGGACAACGAAAGAAAAAATATTTTTTTTTACATTTCCACACTCTATGGACCAACTGGGAAAGGAACTCCATCAGGAGTGTTTGGAAAAAAGAACCAAATAAAGGGTGGGCCAACTTTAAAAAAAGACTGTTCAATATTTATCAACGATTGTTTTTTTATTGAAAAGATTAAGCCGATTAATTATGGAACATTATTTCTTTCAAATGACTGCACATCCTGTCAACCCAATTCAAATTTCAATACATTTTCGATGGTTTCACAAATAGCTTGACCAATATTGTTCTTGAGTGCTTGAATCATCTCTAACATTGTTCGCATATCGTCCATCTTTAATGGCACCACCCCACAAAAGAAAGTCCAACGAGGTCAAATCGCAGCTTCATGCTGGGCAAGCAATATCATCAAAACAACGGATTACACGATTATTGAATCTAGTCCCATCTTACTGGAACCATAGGTTGCCCAAGTCCAAATCCTAAATTTGTGTCCATAAAAAGTAGGTTATCATGGTTCGGTAGTGCTCTTCGTTGACAGTAACGTTTCTTCTATTGTCGTCTTGGAAGAAAAATGGGCCAATAATGCCGCCACTACAAAAACCTGCAAAAAGCTGTAATATTCTCCATTGAGCGACGCACAGGACGAACATGGGAATATGTTCGGTTATCATTCAGCAAATCAGTCTCACGAAATTTCATCACAAACTTGCATACACCAGCTGACCGAAATTTTTTCAAAATTCGCACTGTTTCGGCAACACAGCATCCACTTTGGAAGTAACTTTGCAATATTTCCCAACGTTCTTTAAGCGTAAATCGATCCATTTCGTACCGCGAAAATATAATATTAAGTTTCTGTCAATTTAGCAGATAAGAGCTGTCATTGTTAAAATAAACATATGATTCAAATGGCCTACCCGTTTCTTCGAAATATAAATAGATCGACCGAAACCGCATCTTTCAAGTGAAAATTTACTCCTAGGTATGTGAGACCTTTTGCACATTTTGCAAATCATCCCACTGGGACTCCGAAGCATATTATGAAATCTTGTTGGGCATTGACCTGCAAAAGTATTATTAGGCAAGTTCCAGATATCATGTAGGGATATGCGAACCAATCTTCGTCTCTTTATCTGATTACTAGGTTCTTTAGAGAAACTAAATTAAGGAAGATGCAGAGTGAAGTATACTCTATAAGACTAGCCTAGAGTTCAAGAATCTAAGATTAACTCTCTAGATATCCATGTTTAAACCGAAGGAAAGTAATCAGTAAGTTTGGGTAAAGGAGAGTTTAAAGCACTTGCTTCCAGTTTTGTGAGAAAGAGTGTTCGCTACATAGCATATGGCCAATTTTTGAGTTTTTGAAGTTGTCCTTAGATTTGGCATTATTTATTATTGTAGCGACTTTTTCCCGCGTTGTTGGACATTTACAATTTCTTAGAATTGAAGGTAGGTCATTGTTGAAAAGAGAGAAGAGTAATGGTCCCATAATAGATTCCTGAGGGACAATGGCTTTAGATCCAAGAAAATCCGACATTCTATCCTTAAAGAATACCGCATGAGTGTGACTCTTATAAGCTTTATAGCACCTAAATCAAAGTTGAAGTGGTGCTTGAGTTTAAGCAAAAAAACTTCGGAACCCAGTCAAAAGCCTTCGAGAAATCGAGCAGAATCAGCGAAGTTATGTTATGTCCATCCATCGCAGAGCGAAACTCGTCAACCAGATTCAACAGTAGAAGCCTGGTAGAAGTGTTGAAATGAGATGGAACCGGTTCAGGTATAAATATATTTTAAAGTTCGTTAGCTTTTCCAGCACCTTGGAGATGAATGGGAGTATGTTATTGGAACGAAATAGTTTCTTTTTTGGCGATCGTGCTTTTTAAAACAGCAACGAATAGAAGGAGCCTAGTGTTTAATGCCGTTTCCGAAGGTCGATTTGAGAAGTTTTTTCATGGCAGTTATACTCTCGGATGTTGGTCAGATGCTCGCGAGAGTTGGGGCCGTGAAAGAAATTTTAGGTGTTGTCTGCGGATCGAACTTCGAACCCCTCGCTCCGTAGTCCAATGCACTAACCATTTGATACATAGCGCTTTACTGAACCCAAAATTAAAAGGCGTATCGGGAGGTAACAGAGAGTTTATGGCTGTTTCCTCGCCTTTACTAACTTACTGACAGTCGATGCAGCAGAAAATTTGGTATTTAAGTCTCTGGCGTCAATTTGGTTATCGTTTGAAGTCAGACTCATGCCTATACCCAATTCTTAAACATTTTTTAAGGCTTTTTTGTGTACTTAACCCAGGTCGATTTTGATAATCTCGTTTTCTGCTTGATACAGTTTCTAAAGCGTTTGAAATCACCTCTTAATTCAGGAATTTTAAATCTTCTCCACCTTTTCAAAGCCTTGTCCCTCTTTCCAATGAGTGATTCAATTCAATTCCAGGAGTAAACCACTCACAGCTTTTGTTACGAAGAACGATGGTCTTAATAGGTATAATTCGACATATCCAGAGTCACTTGTGTCTAACGATGGTTCGATTACTGTATACATTCCAGGATAACCCATAACTGCTTTACTTCGTAAGAATTGAATTGTTTCGATGTGTAAGGATAGCAATAGCGAATGAGGAAATCAAGATTTATTCTTTTCGGATAGTTAATATTGCAGCATCCATTTAGATGCTTTGTCGAGTTTAATAATATAATAACGACGTGCGGTGAATTAATATATTTGAAACTAGTTCTTCTTCGCAAGAATGCGTACTATTCCTAATTTTGAATCACTATTGCTGGCTTCGATTTAACAGGAGATTGTTCTACCTTCAAAAAGAAAATCATTTAAGTAAATCCAGGTCCAACAATCGACGGGTTTTGTTACTTTTGTATCCTGTAAGCATTATTATCTTTTCTGTTGTTGAAAAGAAACTTATTTCCTTCCTTGTACAAGTATCCTTTCAATAGAGCAATACACGCATCCATTCCGACGACGATGACAAAAAGATTGCATTAATCCTTCCTTTCATATGCATGTTCAGCTTAATTTAAATAATACCATAATAATTTCAGACAATACAGGAAAATAATAATATTTACTTACTGAAAAATTAAATGAAATAAAAATAAGAACAATAATTGTATTACTCATACTCATACGAATAAACAAAAAGTGAAATCTCTCGAATATATTCAATTAGCCTTAATCACATTTTCGTTGTATTTAATTAACCTCTCTGCATGCATGCATTAAGTATGAAAAAAAAAAAAAATTAAAAAGGTGAGCATAAAAACACAAGGACACGTCACATACCGACAATTACACAACAGAATATACAAACATACATACAAATTCAACTTGCAATTATTACAATTTGTCTTTTTAACGCTCTGTTTGTTTATGTAGATACTTTTCTGTTTTCGGGTGGTCTTTCTCTGAATGTTAAAAACAAAATTTATTTAATTAACTGTTAATAATATTAAAATCCTTGCAGTCGAGACCATCATATGATGACGTATTAAAACAGGTATTTGAGGATAATCTTCAACTTGAGGACAATGATGTTTAAGATGTTTAAGCGGTTGCGATGTTCACTGTATCTTAAGTTTTTGTCTATTTAAAATGTTTTGAAATTATTTAAGTATTAAATATAAATATAAATAAAAAATAAAAGAAAATAAGAATATTGTTTTATTTTAATCGGAATTGAGTTGGATCCCGAATCACTGTCTTTATATCCCAGGTTTTGGATGGGCTTTTCTCGAACATGTTGCAGAAATCACAACCTCAGTACGTCTCTATTGAAAAAGAGAAGAAGAGGCTGAAGTCCTTATCTAGGAGGAATAATATGGCTGATACGGCTGAAGACCACGGGTCCTGACTCAGACACTTTGTTTTTAGTCAAATTTAGAGCTCTTGACTGTTCAACGAGAAGACACTTAACGTTGAGTGCCTTTGCATTCCTGGAGTAGCTATAGTCTATCAGGTTATCTGATTACACCTTTTGAGAGGGACTGCGTCGGATTTAAAGTAGCGTAAGTTGTAGCAAGATGTAAATGTAGTGTAAACTTAAGACACATTTACTTCATTGACTTGGATACATCGAGCGAATGAAAAAGAATGCTTCAGTTACAGGAAGATTATTGAATCTCAGCTTAGAGGTTTAACATGGAAAATGAGACCCAAATCTCAAATGAGGTCTTAAGTCGTCGAAAATGTAAGATAACAGTGGTTTGATAGAGACTCCGCTCGAATTGGGAGCACTTAAGTTAAGTACGTTCAAGTAAAGACAAGAAATAGTACTGTATAGGATTTATAGACTAAACATCTTTAGCTCTTTCGTTTTAAGAACTTCTGCAGAGAAGAGGTACATATATTCATCTCAGAATCTCAGAGCAGACATAAAATAATTGCAGGCGCCAGCGGACGAATTTCCTAGGTGGACGCAACGGTGGCGTCTACCAGTTCTAGTTAGACCGAATTATTAGTGTTATCACTATATGAGCTGTTTCGACATATTTGAATCCCATGTCTATAGGAATCTCTAATACTGACTCATGGCGTTGGAAAAGAGTTGGCGGTGGATGAAACTTTTATGACCCAACGGCAGTGCTCATGGGTAGAAGGATGATGATACCAAAGACAGCTTCTACGAGCTCCTAGACAAGAGCAGTGCCCTAGATATGAAGGGAGGGCATCTTCGGTGGTACTGTCGGAAAGCATAGCCTGCACAAAGCAACCTCCAATAATGGATTCAGGCTAAGCGACTTTGCAGATTCCCACATCTCAATATTAACAAAGGAACATGGAGATCTCCGGTTCAGTCAACCGTCAACCAGATTGATCACATTGCTGTCGACGTAAGCCACTCTTTCATTATGATGGATGTCCGAACGTCTGAAGAGCGAACATCGACTTGGACCACTACCTTGTTTTAGCCAAGGTGCGGATGCGGATATTCAGAACATCAATGTGAGGAAGTTTGACGTCCGAAAATTACAAACGCAAGAGATCGCCAGAGCCTTTTCCGATCAAGATCCCTATAATCTCTGAGGGGGGGTCCTATACCTCCAGTATCAAGAGCTAAGGACTGCCAAAAAGCCATCAGGGATGCCGCATTTGATGTGCTGAGTTTCTCTTGACCACCACAACGAAACCCCTGGTTCGACGAAGAATGCCGGCGAGGAAATGCAGAAAAACAGATGACGTGCTAAGCGGCGGTACATAGAAAGACCAGAGCTGCTCGTGAGCTCTACGAGCAGAAGAGAAGGGATGAGCACCGGCTTTTCAGAAGGAAAAAGAAGGAGCATGAGTAGTGCGCGATTGAGGAAATAGAGAGATCCTATTGCAGGAATGAGGTTCGGGAGCTTTACCAGAAGTCAAGTCTACAAAACCCGAACTGAAGCCTGTAGGGACGAACAAGGAAACCTAGTAGCAGAATCGCAGTCGATGTTGAGGATATGAAAAGATCGCTTCTGCAAACTGTATAACGGCGACAATGACCAAAATTCAGTTGACAAACAGAATGAATCATTCAATCTGGACGATGATAACCAATATTTTCGTCCATCCTGCTTGGATAAAGTTAAGATAGCGATATCTAAGGTGAAATCAAATAAACCTGTTGGAGCTGATGGCCTGACTGCCGAGCTATTCAAAGCAGCGGGGGATGACTTGGTAAGGAGCATGCATCAACTCATTTGCAAAATATGGTCTGACGAAGGTATGTATCCCCGATGAATGGAATCTCAGCATTGTTTGCCCGATCCTCAAGAAAGGAGACAGTCTAAACTGCGCCAACTATAGAGGAATATTGTCCAAAATTGAAATTGCGGGAAACCAGTACATATTATGCTGGCTTAACACGGACACAGCATCCTCTATAAGCAAACGGTTTGCTCTAATAAGCTTCAGGATCACAGCACAGATACTTGATTTGGGTTACCCTCTGCACTCGAGCCAATATGAGCACAGAAAAGGCAAGTTCACGGAGGACGTCCTTCACCATCTCGTCTAAAAGATAGAAGGAGCATACCGCGCTCGATCGAAAATTCGACCTACCTATAGATAAGGTTCAGAACTTTTCGTATCTGTGGTTGAAGTTTAAGTCTACAACTAAAGGAGAAGATATCTTTCCTCTTTTGTGGTTGTTAGTCATTGAAATGGAATCACGAAATCACAAAGGGCACGTGGCTTCGTGGCACAGTCCTATCCTGAGGACTAATCTAGTGAACGGCACTAAACAACAAAAGCATTGCACCGTTCGCGAAGTTTCAAAGGTTTTCCTGTGCCGGTATACATCACATACATATTAAGTTCTTCACTGAGCGTGCCAATAGATCCTATTTGCTCAGTCACTGGTTACATTATGATGGTTACACCCATTGAAACACAAGTCGCCATAGTTTGGTGCCTTAAGGTTTTGAACGGACAATGGGAACAACGAAAATATTGAAAGTTCTATGTTTGGTTGACCTACGTAAACTCTATAAGTTATACCAAACGGAGCATGCACTAGGCATACTCGGAAAAGCTGGGGTGGAGTAGAAAGGGTATATTGCAGAAGGTAGTCACTTACTTACGCCAGAAATGGCTTTTATCATGGCCTTAACGATCGAAAGGATCTTCTTCGGGTAATAAACTTACATACCAAAAAACTAAGAGCCCAAGAAGTTTTTCTAATCCTGGATCACTCCCAGATACTTGGCTTCATCGGAGATCTGTTTAGTGATACCTTTGGTCATTATCTGCATATGCCGGATGCAGTGAAGACAGACCGCCACCCTGTTGACTGTTTACCCGCGACATAACGTAGTTCCCTCAGTCGTATCTACATCAGCATTGCTCTGGTCCATAATACCAATGTCTCATCTATCCAGTGTTTAGTAAAAGACATGTAGTCAAAACTGGGATTACAAAGAGAGTCCTTCCGATCGTTCATCGCAGAGTATCATGACCTCACGAACACTTCCGAACCACAGATGTGGTTCTTATATACCCACGGCTCCTGGATAGGTGTTATATTTATATACATTGACATCTTCGTCTTTGTTTTATGTGACATCTGTCGGATCTTGAGCTGTTTCCTCATTGGGCTCCACGATTATAACGCGATTAAATTCAGGAGTTCAGGAACGTATGAAGCTTTCTTGTGATAGTGAAGTTCATTTTCAGACTTTAATTTGCCTACTGCATGCAGTACACAGATACCTCTCCAGATCTTGCACTCCACAAAACTTTAATTTCTTACGCTTCCCAGACCTTCTCTATCAGTGGATGAAGGTTTAGGTTTAGGTTACAGTGGCTGTTTGCACATTTTGTGTCTATCTGTCGATTTCGATCCATGGATCGCACCATTTGGTTACCCGGGACTAATTAAACCAACCAGAACTTTTAATACAGCGATGGAGGCTCGTGACATTTAATTACGCTACTTCGTCTAGATTGTCAAAGAAGGAAGCTCCTAAATGGAGTTGTCTTTTTTGAGACAGACCTGGGCACGTACACAGAAGTTGGAGAATGGGTTCTTCCTCCTTCACATTTCTACAGTTTCTACAAAGGCATTTGAAAAGAGGCCCAGCCTTTCGATACCGATAACGTGGCTGATCGGTGACTTCTTCAACAAAATCAACTCGGTACTATGTTTCAGATCAAACCTAGGCCAAATCTGAAATGTTGCAAGTAGAAAGATTTCTTAATCTGCAATTGGTTTAGCTAAAAGCGTCCAACATTAGTAAGAGTTTACAAGCATACCCAGGCTTCGCAATTTCGGCAGGATCCTTTGCGTCTTACTCTGTTTGGCGCATTCCTCAGCCTAGCATTTTCCTGCAATGTCTGTGTGGTCTAGCACCCAGTATACTTAGGCAATTGGTGAACTGCTCAGTTATCTCCAAAAGAAGCAAACGGCGGTTAAAGTGAAGGAGTGCGATTTCAGGGATTTGATTACCGCTTGACTGTCAGTGAAAGGACTAATATGAAAATGGAACAATGCTTCCTTCCGTCTGAAAAATGCTACAATGATCTGGGAGGCGAAACAAAATTCTCAGATTGAGCTTGTCACAGATGTCACCACACCCTCATCAGTCTTTGAGCCGTCCATGTAGGAGTGGACTGAACAGTCTTCAGGAGAGGGAGCAGTGACCCATTCACTACGGACAAGGATTCTCGTATGGAAATTTCGGTCAAATAATAGGGTCGGCGGGGTGTAGTTGGTGTATTCTTGGATAAAATTGAGGAGATCAATGATCGATGAGGAGGCTTTGAGTCGAATAACCGCATTACCAGCCGATTGCTTGCCAAGAATATCTAAGGCTAGCAGGTGTAGCATGTCCAGCGGCGCTGTGGGAGAAGTCCTCTGTACACCACTAATGCCGAAGACGGCGATAGCAATGTCATCTGTATAGGCAACCAGTCTGAATTCAGTCTTTCCTATGTCCAATAGGAGCTTGTTTACCACTAGATTCCATAGAAGAGGGGACGAGACATCACCTTGAGGAGTTCCGCAGTCTTCTAGACGATGCGCAGCCCAGATGCGTACTGATAATCCTGCGTCTGAGCAATTGTTTGAGCAATACTCCAGGCGTAGAATCGACTTTCAGGCTTGCAAGTGCATCTGTGATTGCCGCAGATTTGACATTGGTAAAGGGCCCCTCAATGTCCAGGAACACGATCATGGTAAATTTCATGATGCTCCTGATTTTTAATGATGTACACCAATGTATGGAAGGTTGTTTCGACTAAATTGTCTTTGTTATACGCATGTTGGGATGCAGAGAGCTTAGATGGACTAATACTCGCGTAGGTGGATATAAATCAGTCTTTCTAGTGTTCTCAATAGAAAGGACGATAGGGTAATAAAACGCAGATCCTTTGGTTCCACGTGCGAGCATTTGCCAGCTTTAGGTATGAAAGCAACTTCAAGTCCCACAGTTTGGGAATGTAGATTAGATTCCAACAATCAAACATGATGGCTTTCAGCCAAGGGATCATTGTGTCTTCTAATTGTGCAAGCTCAGGAGGAATGATACCATTCGGCCTCGGGGACTTGTATGGTCTGAAACTGCGCTTAGCCCAAAGAATTTTTTCAGTAGTAACTACATATTTCCGTGGAGTTGTTGCACGATGGAGAGAAGGTGATTTAGAATTGCGGTACAGCAACCGAGGAGCTACCAGAAAATGCGTGCTTATTAGAAGGTCGATGGAGTCGTTATTAGAGGTGGTCCAGTAGATGTAGAACTATCTTTGGAGAGGATTTTCTGTAGCCTTGAGGCTTCGGAGGGCTCTTCTATTCTTTTGGGGAAAAGTCTCCAGGTACATCGTTTCTCCTTCCTCAGTGACGTTTTGTATTTCCAAACCAATAATAGTTTGTAGTTAGTAGCGACTATACATTGTGAGTCGGAGAATAAGGGCGGCCGAAGTTGTTTTGAAATGGTGCAGGTTAATCTGAACGATCCGTAGCATTAGGGCTACTTCTCGGTTCAGATACTATTACCACGGTTACTAGCGCTAGTCTGGTGATTATTTCTACTGCTCGAGAAAGGTGTTAGCACAGTGTGCAGTTCTTTAGTCGGTCGATGTTGTATCTACTCATCCTGTCTGTCTTGGACATCCATGAAGCGGCCTCTAAAATGGCGACTTTACGCTACCTACTATACAAGGTTACTGCACTCGTGCGTACTTCTTTGAGGTGCAGTCATGGAAACTTAATTTGTAATATAGCATAACCACATCCACATCCACAAATGACACATCCACCACTTTGAGTGGTAATCGTAATCATATTAGCCAGATAATTTGGTACATGTCTGCAGATAGAAACACATCTTCAATCAAACTCCTCCAGACACAATATTACACCATATGGTCTTCACCACGCATACCCAACTTTACACTTCCTCTCCAGAAGCTCACTCAGTTTAACTATTGGCATATCCGTTCCCAGAGCTAATCCATCTCAAATCCAATTTGCGAACTTACTACTACCAACGTCTACATCGATTTCCCATGACGGCGAAAGGAACACCAGGCGAAGGAAACCATCCTAATTGCCGCCATTGCCATGTGTAAATGGAAAAGTCCCTCATAATAACCAATGATTGTGCCTATTTGGAAATTTTCGCAAATTAACTGCTTGTTACGCGAATTATATTGCGCACCGCGTAGATCAGTTCACAGCTATAGCCATGCTACGTGCTATCCTGGAAAGTGCATTTTATTATCGTAACATCGGTGGTCGCACCGAAACAAAAGTACCTCTGCCCCCGGTCCACCATAGTGTAGACGCAACCCGGTGCGCGATGTATAACGCATCGATAAAATGTTGGCAATAACGATATCATGCCAAAGGCGTTGCCACATGCTAAATAAATTTGCAATTTATTGGCTTACACCACAGTGATTTAATGGGTTACTCCTTGGTTGTCTGGAATCCCGGTATCCTTGGTGTGCTTGTTGTAAAATCGCCTCATGGCACTGTTGCTTGGTATCGAAAGAGAGCAAAGCATCACAGGACCACCAACTCCGCCACCAGCAACCAGGCAGGACTAACTACATCAACGGTATTTAATTGCTGCCAATAAGTGTGGTGAAATTTCATTATCCTGGCCATAAAGTGGATAATGCCGATTTGAGCATGCTGCCGGTTGGTGTCGTCGTCGTTGTAGTCGTTGCAATATACTCGAGTGTAGTATGAGTCCTGAAACTTGTTAGACTAATTGATTGGGTTTCATTGGATGTGTCCGCATACGATCGGGCTGTTTGAATATTAATTTCATTGTTATTATTCGAAAGCTGTTCTGGGTATTTAAGGAGGACCTTTTAATCGAAATGAAAGGATGAAATTATGGAATATAAAACTGTGTTAGCTTTCTGCGTAGCACTTAGTAGCACAGACGTCTCGGTACAGTGGGTGAAGTTCTTTGTGAACTAATGGCTGGCGTCAATGAAGTTGCAATGACCCTACCTTCATTAATGGAAGTACATAAGTAGATGTAAGTGGTTAGGACTTGGAACAATATGGAATCGTTTTCTGTACATAAGGCTCTATTAAAACTTTCTTCTCTGATCTGCGGATATAGTCTTGAATATGTGACATAGCCTGTCGATAGAATATTAATCCAGGGGGAAAATATCTTTAGATGAAAGAAGATGGCCTCGGTTGCCCTCTATTCATGTACGAAGGCCTTGAACAATCGCCGATGTCGATGGACAATGCGGTGCTGCAAGGCGCCAAGAGGTTAATCGATTTTGGAAGCCGAACCCGATGACGGTGCAGACCCCGATTCTGAGCGGAGGCTGCGAAAGCAGGTTAAGCAAAAGATGAAAAGGGCAAGAGGGAGACAGAGGTTGCCATTGGCAGGGTGGAAATAATGACAGATCGGTCAATGAATTGACTAATATGATCCCTAATTTAGCCGAAACCAGCCCAGAAGAGGCAGGACCTAGGGAACGGTTCAAAACTGATATCGAGACCTTCAGTTCAGCTAAAGCTAGGTGGAGGCGGAAAGCGGAGAAGCGAACAGCCTGTGTCCGGGAATGTTAATCAATTACGAATTGAAAATGGAAAGGCTGATGGACAAAACCGGAAACTGAAGGTCAGTCAACCCGAACCGCACCAAGAAAAACTTAGGGTGATTCAATTGAATCTTCACCACAGCAAAGCTGCATCAGCAAAGTTGATCAGGTGCTTTGTGGAAGAGTCGATTGATATATTCAATTTTTCAAAGGAAGGATTAGAGATCTACCTGAAAGTATTGCCACTCGCACGCACATAGTGTAAGTGCGATCTGAGGAAAGAGTTAGATCTTGTGTACTGGTGAGGCACGGAGTTAAAGCGGTTATGCTGCCGCAACTATGTGCCCCTGACCATGTCGCTGTGCACGAAGGAACAGGTGCAGACAGGTACCCTCCCATTCAGTTTCTCCTGAATATACCCAAAATACCGAAAACCACTTGGGATGTAGAGTCGCAGCTGAATCATTTACAATCAGCTGTTGAAAATGCATACCAAGAGGCGTGTACACCGCCTTTGGTTGATGAAAAGGACCCCAGGCCTTGGTGGTGTAGGGAACTTGAAAATCTAAAGAAGAAAGCCTTTAATCATGCCATGAGAAGCGATGATCCTGAATCATGGGATGAGTACAAGGCAAAGAAGAAAAAGCTAAAAGCAACTCGTGGAGGGAATTTTGTTCGAATATGAGAAGCACAGCTGAGGTCAATAGGCTTCAGAAAATTGTCTCGAGGGATTCAGTTTCTAAAGTCGGATTATTCACGATAGAACGGGGGAGATTGTTGAGACACTGGATCGTACAAATGAGGTCCTCATGGAAATACGGTTTCCGGGAAGTATTAAGTCAGATCAGCCCTGAGCTCTGAGGAAACAACTAACAACCAGGATGGATAGGACTGAAGCGGAACGGAAAGTAACTTCAGAAGCGGTCAGTAGGGTGATAAAAACGTTTTCTAATTACAAGACCGTGGGACCAGATGGTATATTCCCAGCTTCATTCAGTGGGGTGCAGATCTCATTACACCAAGGCTTAGGGGTATATACGTTACATTGCCTAGCGATAGGCTACATACCGGTAACATGGAGAGAAACAAATGTGGTGTTTCTTCCAAAACCGGGAAAAAAGGACTACACCGAAGCGAAGTCCTTCAGACCAGTCAGTCTAACATCATTTCAGTTGAAAACGATGGAAAGAATCGTGGTGGACCATATGGAGAGCGCCGCGGTGTTGAAAACGTGTCCTTTGAGTAGTAGACAACATGCGTACAGAGGTGGCAGGTTTACGGAAACAGGGCTACACCAGGTGGTACGCATTGCGGGAGAGGAGATGAATACCGGAGACATCGCAATGACCATAATAATGGACATTGAAGGTACCTTCGATAAGATATGCTTCGAAAGTCTGAGAGTAGCCTTAGAAGACCGCAGGGTAAACTCATTTGTGGTGAGATAGGTGGACAGTATGCTGAAAAATAGGGCGATAAATATTCAGACGGGAACTTCAAGACTTAGAAGAAGGGTTAGCAAAGGTTGCCCGCAAGGAGGAGTTTTGTCACCTACTCTGTGGAATATAACTGTGGACTCTCTCCTGAAAAGACTTGAAGAGACTGGCATCCACACTGTGGGATATGCCGACGATATAGCAATAATGGCAAGAGGTAAATTTATGAACATCACAGCAGATACCATGAGAAATGCTCTCAGAGTGGAGGAGCGGTGGTATCAGGAACAAGGCCTCTCCATTAATGTGGGAATGACAGATCTAATCATCTTCACAAGGAAGAGGAGAGATCTGGAATTTCAGCTCTTGGCACTTTTCAGTTCGGAACTACAAGTGACCAGAAAGATAAAGTATCTGGGTGTATACCTAGATGCTGGACTAACTTGGAACTTCCATGTGGAAGAGAAAATCAGAAAGGCGTAAAGGGTGCTTCATCAGTGCAAACGGGTATGTGGACTTAGGTTGGAAATCTCACCGAGGTCAGCATAATGGATGTATACGATGATAGTTAGACCGATTGTCACATATGCGTCAGTTATATGGTGGCAGAAAGCCAACCAGAAAACTGTAAAGCAGCAATTAGATAGGGTCCAACGACTGGCATGTTTAGGGATCGCGGGTGCAATATGGACGACACCAACATGCGCAATTGAAGTGATCCTAGGTATTCTGCCGCTGGACTTATTTATTAAGAAAGTGGCACTTCGACGACACTTCGTCTGTACCGGGATGCCAACTGTCACTGGCGCGGTACTATCTGTCGTCATAGGAAAATTATGGATCTCGTGAAAAACGAGATTAGGGAGTTGAATATGCCCATGGATGGAATAAAGAGAGTGCGTATTACCGAAAGGTATCACAAAACTCATATCGGAGATGGAACACTTCCGGAAAAGAAAATTGGTGATATAATCATCTTTATGGATGGATCCATGATGGATGGCATAGCGGAGGCAGGTATTTTCTCAGAAGAACTGGAACTAGCCTGTCATATTAGTCTGGGGAAATATACCTCAGTTTATCAAGCCGAGATGATTGCTCTGTTGCATGCATTGGATCACCTGAAATAGGGTCAGGTCGAGTGTAGAAAAGTTAACATAGCACTGGTCAATCAATCAGTGTTTAGACGCATGGACCAAGCAGATATCAATACATCACTGGCATTGGAATGTGCTCATAAGCTCAATGAGTGCTTATCTCGAAATAAGATGACGTTGCTCTGGGTGAGAGGGCACGTAGGAACTGAGGGGAACTCAGCGGACTTTCTAGCAAAGCAAGGGAACACCAGAGAAGGTGTACAACCGTGGAAGGTTGCAGGCAGGCGAAAATGGCTATTGAAATGCTGATTGGCATCACTCACAGCGAGGTTCAAAGCTTAGGGCGAAGAGCACTGAAATGGGTGGTAGCGTTATCTACAGGTCATGGCAATTTCGGGTATCACCTAAAGAAGATGGGTCTTCTGGAGGACGACACCTGTGAACTATGCCTGGAGGATGTCGGGACGGCAGCACATATATTGTGTCAATGTCCGGCGTTAGCTAGCAGAAGAAGGAAGGTCCTGGGGAGCCACTGGGTAGAAACCCAGAGGATGAACCAGATTTCTGTTAAACAGACGCTAGCGTTGACACGAGGAATCAAAGCCAGAGAGGAACTGTGGAGAAATCTAGGGAGACTCTCGGGCTACGATGGATCGTGGAAAGAGACGAAAGGGACCCAATACAGTGGTCTGGTTCGTAATCTATCGAAGAAGATGTATATATATGTATATATAAACAGTCGATGGTTTCCATCTGGATACTTTTGTTGCCATAGCATCTGTCCCACTGCGGATGCGAGTTGAGAAAAAAAATTGGTATCCTCTGTAAGTCGAATCTCAAACCTCCCAACCTCAGATTAAATACTTATACAGATAGTCAACTTAGAGGGGGTTTCTCTTCGACTATCTGTATTAATGTGTGAGTCCAAAGTACTAACCACTGAGCCACGGTACTCAGTTGGGTTTACTAAAAAATCTACAATAAGATCGACTATAGAATCTCTTCCTGGTTATTATAACAAACGTCTATCACGAGATGGTATGAGAATCCAAACTTCAAAAAATAGTCAACCATTACCCTTTAAATACTAAACTACCCCTTCTGTCTTATCTAAGTACATCCCCTGTTCTTAGCATCAGTTGCCTCCACCCCATGCTATTTACAAATATTTGAGGTCATTGGGCTTAAGAGACCAGCATGAGCTGAAAGGCATTACCAACAGTTTTATTCAATATTAGTTTACTCGCGCGCATAAAAACATATCACTATTATGACAAGCTTCCCGGCACTTCATATCCACCAATCTTACTTCCTCGCGGAAGACCAAAAAGCTAATCCCCATATGAATTTTCCAAATGCCATGCTGCCTGCAATCCTTATCCCACATGAGGAGGAAAGGAGGGTGTCCACAGGCACCCCCCGCGCTCTTCACAGCATAATCGTACAACATATTTCACTATCCTCATGTATCCTTACAAGTCATCATCGTTGTAAAAGCCGTTTCACAGCCCCTTGTGCTCTTACGGGCCATTTGAATATCCCTTCACAGTCAACGACTCAGCGCCTAAGACGCAGGAAAAACAAAAAAAAAAAAAAAAGAAGAGAAGAACAAGACTCGCATATGGAAAATAAATAAAACAAACTGTGAACAGGCTGAAAAGTGGAAAAGCGACTATAAAAGCATCGACGAGCACTCGCAGTTATCCAGCGCGGCCCCCTTGGGGTAGCAATAGTGGCACTTCGCCTACCAATACCGCACGTCGGTCGGGAAGTGTGTGTGTGTGTTTGTGTTGAGCAACAGAATAGGACAGGAACATTGGGGTGGAAGTTAAATGCAGTTAAAAGCCCTTAAACTGTGACAATATTTGGTTTTGTGGCATGAGGGCGTTGGGGCGATGGTCTTTTTTTTTTCTGTTCTGTTCTCCTTATGGGGTTGTTTATGTTGTCGCTATTACCGTTGTCAACACCCTCGTTGTAAAGTGGTCCAAGGACTGTTTTCGTTTTTTACCACTCTCTCTCGAAAATTGGTTCATATCTTGGCGGGTGTAGGTACTGTGGAAGGGGGGTGCCAAACCGAGAGTGGCAATATTTGCCCACTCATAAATTTACTTTGGTTTCGTTATTATCATCGCGGTGTTATGGAGGGTAGACTGGTTTTGAAATCATCGGCCATTCTAGGGGCTTCCTCTGTGTGTGCACGAGAGTCATATGGGGGTTTGTCATATTTTGCTTATAGCACGGAGGAAGTGTCATTTTTGCGGTCATAATGAAATAGAATATCGCGTCTGAATCAACCGCTAAATGATTGTGTTTTCAGTCATTTGGTGGCCGTAAATTAATTTAGTCGCAACAGATGGCTTGAAGCTGCTAGTCTAAGTATTATTTTTTTTGTTTTTGTTTGTTTTATCTCTATTTTGGTTGCGGTTGTAATTATATTGTTTTGTATGACCATTTGCGAGAATATGCGCCAGTCCTGGTATGGGAATGCGGTGTCTAGTGCAAAATTCTATGAATTCAGCGAGGTGACGACTACTCTGGACAGATCCGAGTGGGCAAAGTATGAATTGCGAACAATCAAGTGTCTACACCAATCAACTTATACACGTAACTCTAAGTTACTTCAGAGATGTGATTGGGGATGTCAGATTCAGAATATATGTTCCAACAAAAATTTCGATAGACAGTACGACTTACTAGAGACATGTCGACTTCTAGGTACAAGAAACTTTTAAATGCACAAAATAGCTTTCTTCACGATGCGATACTGATTAAGATTTACAAAATATGGACGGCCAGCAGGTACTATCTTAGCAAAACTGTGAAAGGAGGATTATTTTGAATTTTACAAGACAATAGGCTTCTACGTTGTTAAAAAGTACTTATGAAACAACAGACTGCGTCAAAAAGATCCTATGTTAAAAAAGTCACCAACTGTTCACCACATTTTCAATCAATCACCTACTGAAGCCAATATCCAACAGGATTTG
The DNA here is from genome assembly GCA_905220385.1 of Xylota sylvarum. Lineage (NCBI taxonomy): Eukaryota > Metazoa > Arthropoda > Insecta > Diptera > Syrphidae > Xylota > Xylota sylvarum. The sequence goes on along the minus strand of LR999958.1, from coordinate 59,952,301 downwards.
GTTCATTCGGGGTGAAATGAAATCAAAATAGACCGAGAGCTTCATGGAGATATGTATACTTAGGTAACGAGATGTGGGCTATTAGTTCCTAAGTACAAATGATGGGAATGTACAACTAATACTGTATCCGAAAGCATTTTTTGTTGTGATACTTTCTCAAGACTTTTATACTTTCTAATGCTAAAGTTTCGATTGCATGTCTTGTAAGACCTATCGAGGCATATCCCTGCTTAATGTCGCATATAAGATCTTATTCAACGTACTGTGTGAACGTCTGAACCGTTTTTGCACTACACTTGTCGACACATGCCAGTTTGGCTTCCGGCCCGGCAGATCGATGATCGACCACATTTTCACACTACGGCAGATCTTGGAAAAAACCACTGAATTTAACGTCGAGACTCACCAACTCTTCCTCGACTTCAAAGCCATATATGATAGCATTCATCGCCTTGAGCTCTACAAGACGATGGCCGAATCGTCATTCGTGCCGGCATTCGTGATCCAGCTGTAGCGCATCACTTAGGTGGCGCTACAGTCCGTAGTGGACCTGGGCCTCAACCTACAAGCCTCTCCAGTTAGCGCGATTTTTGACTAACTGCTTCCAGTTGCGCACTCCAAGTTGGTTGAAGTCCTTTTCCACTAAGGCGAGCTCTTCTTCTACTGCATTGTCCCTCCGGGTTGGATTCAAAGACTTTTCGGACGTTGATATCCATTCGCTTTACATGTCCTATCTTACACGATTGATGCGTACTTTTCTGACCAGGTCTATATCGCTGTATAGTTCGCAACTGTTAAATCTCCTGTTCCAAATCCCGTCAATGAAAACGGGACCGAAAATCGAATTTTGAGAACGACCAATGATATCTTCATCCGCCTTCGTTAACATCCATGCCTCTGCGCCATACAGCAAGACTGGGATGATGAGGGTCTTATATAGAGTCTCCTTAGTGTTTCTTGACAATGACATGTTACTCAATTGCCTTCTTATATCAAAAAAATAGCGATTGGCAAGTGTACCTCTTCGTATGATTTCTGATCTGATGTTGTTGTCAAAGTTTATAGCGGAGCCGAGGTAGACAAAGTCCCTAACTACCTCACCTCAAAGTTATAGCTATCTATTGTGATGTTCTGTCCAATTCGTCGATGTTGTGTGTCCCTTTTTGTTGACTGCATATACTTGGTTTTGCCCTCATTCACAACTAAACCCATTTTTTCCGCTTCTATTCCAATACTTGCAAACACACCAGTGACAGCTCGCTGTGTTTTGCCGATGATGTCAATGTCATCAGCGTATGCAAGTAGTTGCACAGACTTTTGAAAAATAGTGCCTTTGGTGTTGGCTTGTGAGTTTCGCACAAATTTCTCAAGGATAATGGTGAAAAAGTCACATGGCAGTGCATCACCTTGTCTGAATCCTTTATTGACATCAAAAGTTTCGGTGAGATTGTTTCCGACCTTTATGGAGCAGAGAACGTTCTCCATCGTCATTCTACACAGTCTGACGAGTTTGGCAGGGATGCCAAGACTAGACATGGCTCTATACAGCTCGTTTCTATAAATGTTGTCATATGCGGCCTTAAAATCGATAAAAAGATGGTGGGTATCGATCTGAACTTCTTGGGTTTTTTTTTTCGCGATCTGCTGTAGTATGAATATTTGGTCAGTTTTGGACTTACGGGGCCTGAAACACAATACGGCCGACAGGATCTTGTATGCAATGTTAAGGAAACTGATGCCTTGCAGTTTAGAGGGTTCCTTTCTTGTGGATCGGGTAAACGGTGCTGAGGTTCCATTCATCAGGCATACTATCGTTCGACCAAATCTTGGAAAAGAGTTGGTGTATGCTCTCCACCAAGTCATCCCCTGTTGCCTTGAAAAGCAACAAAGATGGCTGGTAGGCCATCTGGTCCAGTAGTCTTATTAAACTTGAGTTTGGATATTGCTATCCTCACTTCATTCTAGTCGGTTGGTTCTCCCTGACAGCGAAATTAGGGTCGTCTTCGCCGTAGCTACCACTACTCTGGCAGAGCTGAATGTGAATCCAAAACTAAGATCCAACAACCTTTAACTCCAAGGTGGAAGTCACCACGCCGACGGAGCTGTGTTTAGGTAAGGATACTACTGCTCACGGTGCTGAGCAATCGTCGACGCCGATGGACAATGCGGTGCTGCAAGGCGTCAAGAGGTTAATCGACGTCGTGGAAGCCGAACCCAAAGATGACGATGCAAACCGTAATTCTGAGCGGAGGCTGCGAAAGCAGCTTAAGAGAAATATGAAAAGGGTGAGAGGGAGACCATTGGCAGGATCTGTCTCGGGAAGTAGTGACAAAACTTAGGGTGATTCAATTGAATCTTCACCACTGTAAAGCTGCATCAGCAATGTTGATCAGATACTTTGTGGAAGAGTCGATTGATATTGCCTTGCTGCAGGAGCCTTGAATCTTCAAAGGAAGGATTAGAGGTCTACCTGAAGAAACTATTGCCACTTTACACTATGTGCGATCTGATGAAAGAGCTAGATCTTGTGTACTGGTGACGCACGGACTTAAAGCGCTTATGCTGCCACAACTATGTGTCCCTGACCTTGTCGCTGTACGAGTAAGAGCAGGTGCGGGCAATTTTGTCATAGCATCGGCATACCTGCCATAGTCATATGAATCTTATTTCCTAGAGCCTCCTCCAACAAAAGAGGTAGAGTCTCTGGTGAATGTCTGCAGGGATAGGAGCCAAGATCTAGTGATTGGTTGCGACGCTAATCCACACTGTACAGTGTGGGAAAGCACCATTGATATCTACAGAGGAGAAGCTTTATTCGAATTTGTAGTGTGCAAAGAGCTATTGTGACCTTTGTGGATGCGAGACGAAAGGAATTGATTGATGTGACTCTGTGTAGTAATAGAATGCTTGATAGAATATCAAATTGGAAGATAAGGGATCAGACAATTATGATCTAAAAGGAGGAAAAATCGAGAATATATCAGGATTCCCAGGAACACGGACATAGTGGAATTCCAGGAAGTGTTTCGGGATAAACTGAATGGGAAGGTATCCAAAATACGGAAAACCACTTGGGATGTAGAGTCGCAGCTGAATCATTTACAATCAGCTAAATCTAAAGAAGGAGGTGAGAAAAGCCTCTAATCATGCCATGAGAAGGCATGATCCTGAATAATGGGATGAGTATAAGGCAAAGAAGAAAGAGCTAAAAGCAACTCTGCGACGACGTAAAAGGGAGTCATGGAGGGAATTTTGCTCGAATATGAGAAGCACAGCTGAGGTCAATAGACTTCAGAAAATTGTCTCGAGGGATCCAGTTTCCAAAGTCGGACTCATTCGCGATAGAACGGGGGAGATTATTGAGACACTGGATCGTACAAATGAGGTCCTCATGGAAATACGCTTTCCGGGAAGTATTAAGTCAGATCAGACCTGAGCTCTGAGGAAACAACTAACAAACAGGATGGATAGGACTGAAGCGGAACGGATAGTAACTCCAGAAGCGGTCAGTGGGGCGATAAAAACATTTTCTCCTTACAAGACCGCGGGAGCAGATGGTATATTCCCAGCTTTAATTCAGTGGGGTGCAGATCTCATTGTACCCAGACTTAGGGCTTCGATAAGATATGCTTCGAAAGTCTGAGAGTAGCCTTAGAAGAACGCAGGTTTAACCCATTGGTGATGAGATGGGTGGGCGACAAATATTCAGACTGGAACTTCAAGACTTAGAGGAAGGGTTAGCAGAGGTTGCCGGCAAGGAGGAGTTTTGTCACCTACTCTGTGGAATATACTTTGGACTCTTTCCTGAACACACTTGAAGAGATTGGCATCCACACTGCGGGATATGATATCGATATAGCGATATATTTTATAGATATAATGGCAAGAGGTAAATTAATGAACATCACAGCAGATACCATGAGAAATGCTCTCAGAGTGGTGGAGCTGTGGTGTCAGGAACAAGGGCTCTCCATTAATGCGTAAAAGCCCTGTTTATCTTCACAAGGAAGAGGAGAGATGTGGAATTTCAGCCCTTTACACTTTTCGGATCGGAGATGCATGTGACCAGGAAGGTTAAGTATCTGGGTGTATACCTAGATGCTGAACTAACTTGGAACTTCCATGTGGAAGAGAAGATTAGAAAGGCGAAAGGGTGCTTCATCAGTGCAAACGGGTATGTGGACTAAGGTTGGGAATCCCGTCAAGGTCAGCATACTGGATGTACACGATGATAGTTAGACCGATTATCACATACGCGTCAGTTGTTTGGTGCCAGAAAACCATCCAGAAAACTGTAAAGAACCATCGGGCTAAAACGGATCGTGGAAGAGAGACGAAACACCCGGGCTCAGTATTAGAGATCCCTATAGACCTAAGATATAGCTCATATATGGATAATCACTAATAGTTCAGCCTAACTGGAACTGGAAGACCCCACCGTTGATTCCATCTAGGGTATTAGTCCGCTTCCGCTTGGAACAAGAGGAGGTGCCTCAGTGAAAAAGCATCCTCCTCCCCCTCTCGTCTGCTGCCACCAAAGGGGTTGGTTACCCAATCTCCAGTCGACGTACTACATAGGCACCCAGCAGCCGCGATCGTGGAGGTATAGAGTGTAAGAGGCTAGCGTGAGAGCGCTTGTGCTGATATATATTCGCATGACTACCCTTTGGCCACCATGTAGGTTTATGTAGGTAGTAATATAAAGCACAAGTAAGCGAGCAAACCTGAAAAACTTTTAAAAGAAAATTTGGCCCCACAGTTTGCTAAAGTCGAGATTCTGTGATTGCGTCATCTTCGCAATGGACCAGTCTGTTGTTTGTGTGATTTGGAGGGTCTGGAGTTTTTATTTGGGGCTATGTCTAGTTCAAGATCTGTGCTCATTAGCCAACCTCAGAACCAACGTCGAACACCAGATTTCCGGCATACCGCCTTATTTCTGCGAAAAAGTCATGGAAAATTGGTTTTTACATTTTCGTGGAGGATATTTGAATACTGCAGAAGAAAAAAAAATGTTATTAGACCAGGTTTTAATCAGGTTTTAAATAATACTGCACACAAAAATAATTTAATTAATAAGTGCTTGTATGCTCCCGGAAACAACTACATGAATCAACAATTCGTAAATGTTGTGCCTGCACATGGCATTGAAGATCGACCTCCACAACATGGATAGCTCCTGATTATAGAGAATAAGGATTTCGATGTTAAAAGCGGCATACAACAAGGCTGCATACTATAACCGCTTTTATTTATTTCATTGACTTCTAGTGCAAGCTGCTGCACTAGGGTCCCTGTATTCTATTTACAGAACACTAAACATTTCCCAATGGCTCCTTAAACATTATGTAATTATAAACAACCAATAATAAATAAACTTATTTTAGAACGAGTCCTTTTAAGTTTTATGATTATGAAACTAATCATAAAATTCCAATGCACCTATACAAACTGTTAACTTTTCCTCTCATACGAAGGTATGTCTCTGCAAGAGTCTACCCTTTCGGAACTCAACTCAACTCAACACAAATTCAAACTAATTATAAAAACACAACAAATAAATATTTTTGATGATAAAATCCTTGCACAGAAGTCAAACGACTGAGCGTTCGTTTCAAGTGCAAAACTTTCCCCGAAACTATTCTCTAGTGTAACACACTACCCTCAGTCAGTACCTAATGTATGTAAGGAGGCCGACCTTTTGACCCCACCAAGTGGAGAACCGGGGAACAAGTTTTAATTTTTAAAATTGCAATTTGAGTTGTTTGTAAATTAAATTACATTCCAGCTGGGCGGAACGTGACTCTTTGTGTGTGACAAAATGCACCGGGGGCCCACTTGTGGGACTCACAAACCTCCCATCCTTTGGCTAGCAGGCTCTCCATACATATATAGAGCAATGCACGTGCATAGCATGCGCTATCACGTGCCTCTCGCCCATAAATAAAATCGCAACTTATGAACATTTAACATATTTACCCAGCAAGCTCCATCATAGTCGGCGGCGGTGGTTGGTCGTCAGCCATCATCGTAGTCATGACCATTACCGACATCGTCATCATGGTCGTGGCGTCATCGTCAATAGTGTTGGAGTTGGAGTACCAACCGAATACCTAAGGTACTGCGAGCGAGGTGCCATTCTGGGTCCTTTTTGTTCTTCTCGTGTCGTTTGTTCACCTCCGTCATGGGTATCCGTTTAAGCACTGTTAGAGGTGGTGTTCCGCGTATGTGGGCCAGTGTAAGTGGATGCCGTGTCGGCCGACCGTCACAGTCGCATATCCTTATTCGTTCACACTGGTTCCCGTTCACATGCTTGCATGCTCAAACAGCATTAATGCATTCACATTGCACCTTTTATTTATGTTTAACAAACCAAATACGGCAACAATATGCGAGGTGGATGAAGCAGGCTCCGTCTGAAGTACGACCACTAATTAGGGTTCCGTTGGTATTGTTGGGTTAGTGATGGACTTTGTGTTGACGTTGGTTGGACTACAGTGGGGTCATGGTCTTGGGTTGGGTCACAAACGAAGTGGAATTCAATAGAATTCAGTGGAATACTCATCAACAGAATGGGATAGATACTAGAAGCGGATATCCTTTCAATGCTATTTTAGTCCAGCGAGCTAAGGTAATCTTACTTAAAGATCTAATGGGAGTAGATTTACTAGGAAACGTGTGTTAGGGTAGATATTCTGAGAATCACGACAGCGATGGTGTTATTGTGTTCAAAATTCCTTGTACGACCTTGTAGGTAAGCTCAATAGGTCAGAGTGTGTTTTGACATATGGAGGGAGTGATTGCTGTGGTGTCAGTTAATGGAAGATCGTGAGCTGAAGAATTATCAACTTTATTCCCGTGATGGTAGAAATAGATAGAACACTGTTGCAACGGATGGAAGGCTCAGTCTTTTATGTTAACGAGTTTTTTTTTTTTTAGAGATATTACAAGTCAGTAGAAATAGCTTTCTAAGCATGGACATCCTTAAGATGTACCTGAGGTGCCGACCGAACATATATGTAAGTAGGTAGGTAGTATAGGGTTATGAGTTTTTCACTAAGCGCCATACTGAGCCCATCGGGATCCCTAAAGAACCCAATACGGTAACAAACCTAAACCTAAACCATCTGTTTCTAATACTAATCTCATGGCATGCCTCCTCAGAAGGCAATCACCAGAGAGAATCCTTGCCACTATTCTTAACCACAACCTGCTTAGTTTCATTATTTCCACTGATTTGTTTTTGATCGAACGTAGGCCTTAGACACCATATGTTCTCCTAGGTTCGACCATTTCAGTTTTACTCCTCTAACTGTACCGCTTTGTGGAAGCTCTGATTCTTTCTTGGCCGGTACGCCGGTCCTTTCGTTCCTTTCTATATCGCAGAGTCGACGTACCCAGCAGAATCTGACACGGTTCTGCGTACAAAACGCCCTGAGCATTGTGCGGCAATTCCTGACTAATTTCGCATTTATGATGTTGGATTATAACGCTTTAAGAGCAGCCTGACTATCACTGTAGATGGTGATATTCTTGTCAGATATTGATCCCATATTTAGTAATTCCGCAGCTTTGAGCACAGCTACAGCATCTGCCGGAAGTTTTAGAGCCTCAGAGAGATACCTGAGGCTATTCCCTCACTGGTCTTTTAACCATATGTATAAATTGCAATCTCACTTTGTTGAGAAACGACTTGTCTATACCAATATGATTGCCTAAGAATGGAGCTATGTCCCTCATTATTGGACTAGAATAGCCCTACGTTAGTGATCCGAAGCCACTAAATATTACCCATCTGTAGTTTTATTTGTAGTCTCGAGTGCAGCGGTTGGTGTAGTGCGCAGAGAACATTGTTTAAAGATTTCCCTAAGTCTATATCTGACTTTTGCTGGGGCCTTTTAAAGCATAGCCGGCCCTCAGGGCTTGGAGCTTTGAAAGGTGCGAATGACATAATAGTATAATATGTAAGTAAGTTTAACCTATCCTCTGTCAAAAAATTGTTCTGGCGACTGTTCCTTTAAGAATTAAAGAAAAGAAGAGTTGTCTGAGGGAAGGAGGCTTAAAACCTACATGTCCAAAGCTATTATCCGACTATTATCGGTACCGGCTCCGTATCTTTAAAGGGCAATAGTGTTCAGAAGGTATAGATTTTTAAAGAGTAATTATTTCGTCGTTTTGATGCAGATCTTGCATCGAAAGATAGCCCAAGATAGTCCCAAAAAAGGACTAAGAAATCTACGCAATCTAAAGGCTTCTAGAGATGACATCATTAGAACGTTCAACTTCCGAAAAAACTTTGTTGCCAAGCTCAGTAACAAAAAGAGTTGGAGCAATGTATCCACTGTCTACAAACTAGGTAATCACACAACAAAATGGTACACAGATGGATCAATTACTGATGAAGGAACTGGAACAGGAGTATTTGGGCACAAAACCAAATACTCTGAATCCATGGCCACAAGTAGCACAATCAGGCTGAGATCTCGTGCCATAGGTAGATGTGTCCAAAACAATCTCAATAGAAACCACGCCAATTGGGAGATGTACATAGCTATAATATCAGATAGCCAAGCTGCTATCATGGCACTTGACTCCTATATCATTAGGTCCAGACTTGTGTGGGAATGCCTGCAAAAACTTAATGAACTAGGCAGTAGAAACAAGGTGACCCTCTGTTGGATACCTGGCCATGTGCGAATAGAAAGTAATGAAATGGCCGACTCCTTAGCAAGAAAGTGAGCATCAGAAACGTTCATAAGTCTTAAACCATTCCGCGGAATAGGAGATCATATCCTCAAAGAAGAATTCAGGGAACAAGAGATGGTAAACAGGGCAAGAACCTTGTATAACGCTCAGGGCATGAGGCAAGTCAAGAAACTTCTAGGGCAACATAACCGAAAAAGATTCGAAGCTTGTATTAGCATGACTGGGCTTCCTAATGGGGCATTGTTAACTCAATGATCACCTAAGGAATCTAGCTATATCTGAAGAAGGTCTCAGATTATGCAATGAGTCCAGTGAAATCCCAGAACATGTGGTGGGATCTTGTGGGGAACTGACCCACAAAAGACTGAAATACTTGGGCAAGTACCAATTATCAGATGGGGAATACCGTCACTACTCAAACTCTCATCCTTAGATTCTTATAGGAAACTGGATTAGAAAGAGTCATGTAGGACAGATTTCTTCCGCCAAGGCGTAGTATGAGTACATAACCCTCAAAATGATTCCGATAGGAATCCAAATGTGAAGGGAACTCTAATGAGGACATGTACTCTAATGATGGACATGTAGTGAGGTGTTAGCTGGGGGCACAATAGACCAACAGGTCGCAGTGCAACATACCCCGTCTTCTAATAATAATAATAATAAAGGCTTCTACATTGGTTACAAGAAAGCATCTGATCTTCAGAGTCTATAACTAGAGTAGAGAAGCGTATAATCAGTTGCGATAGAAGGAGGCTAATGAAGATAAATGTACTTACCTATGCATAAGTCTGATATCCTCTGATTTCGTCTTCACAAACCAATTGCAATACTATTGGCGGTGAGTATCAAACAAAAGCCAACCTTAGAGTCTGAAGATTTAAGTCTTTTGTAAATTTTCGCAGGTCAAGTCCTGGGCGCCGTGGTTTAAGTGTTTAATGCGTTGGACTATGGAGTGAGGGGTTCCAGTTTCAATCCCCAGACAACACCTAAAATTTCTTTCACGGCCCCACCTCTCGCGACCGTTTGACAAAGGAGAGTAAGAAATTGCCCTACGGATACGGCATTAAACAGTAGGCCCCTTCCATTCCTGCAAAGAATATAACACGCACAACACGAATGGTTGTGAGAACCTAGGCCCTGGTTCCCATGGACCTGTCGCGCCAAAAATTTGTATTTTTTGTAAGTCCTTCACACCTCCGGTCTAGCACGTTCTATGTGTCACGGCGTCCTTTATTCGCGGGTTTATCAAGGATATGTAGCGAAGTGATACCGGGTAACTTCTTAACCAGATTTTAACTGAACCATGTCTAGTGCTCTTCAGCTATAATCCAAAAATTTAAAAGTAGGTTAAGTTGTTTTTTTTTCAATTCTGACAATGATTTTCGACCTATAAGCCCTTCTTTTTTATTCGGAAAGTTACTTAACGGGCTCCCAATCCATGAAGAGTCTCTACATGAGACACGGCAGCCTTTCTCTTCGATCCCGCGCACGCTACTTCCAGATGTCTAGACCAAGTGCTCTGGCATCTGCGATAGCTTGATCCATAAAACGGAGGCTCGGTCTTCCTTGTCGTCTCGTACCTGGGGGCTGTGAGTCGAAGATCCTCTTTGCTGGAGCATTATTGTCCATTCGCTCGATGTGGCCGTGCCAGTGTAGTCGATGTGTTTTGGCTTTTTGGACTACATTAACACCTCATGGACTTTAGCAAATAAAAGTAATAAAGCATACAACAGAGACTGAAGCTCACTATCTATATATACTCGAGTCGTGCGGCATCGCAACATCGCCATCCTCATTGACATCCAGGCTGCCATCAAGGCCGTCGTCTTTTACAAGTGAGCTGGAGGAACAGCGGAAGGAGGTGCTCACTACATTGGAGTATCGATTCAAGATCAGTTTCATCTGAGGGTGAGGGGTCTTTCCTGAACTGGAACTACACTAAAAGCGACCAATCAGATTTTTGACGAAGGGTTTTATCTCTCAAATCTTATAAATGAGTTAGTGTATGTACTCTGCCAAGTCATCTCTACCTGCTTTGAAAAGCTCGGCGTCAGTCGTCAGGTCCCGTAGTTTTGTTTTGGCTATCATCGTTAGGGTAAATAGCTCTACCTGACAGAAGGATGTTGGTCTTCATCGCTGCTAAATCGTCTGCAGAACAAATTTTTCTACATTCGTAGCACCAACTGTATGGCTAGGTTTCCTTCATCATCTCTAAACGCTACAGTACGACTCTCGGTAAAACTCAATATATGATCTTCAATCGGACGTTACTCGTGCTCTTTTCCTACTTTTGGATCAGACGATGTTCTTTCCGCCAATTCTGCTCATAGAACTCGCGATCAGCACGCGTCCTTTCTTGCAGCGCCACTTTGTATGCCTCTTGTTTAGCTGCATGCGCTTGCCAGGATTTTTCGTCAAACCAGAGGCACATGAGTAGTGGCGCTTCTGATGGCCAGTTGGCAGCGCTGCCACTTCGGCTTCGGCACTTCATGCAAGCGGCATAGGACTCGTGGAGATATTTCGGGCTACGCATTCATCGAACGCCTTAAGATCCAGTCTGACAGGGCATGTACAGATTCCTTTACAACCGTATCCATGCATGGCTATAAGCACAGACTACATGACATCCTTTTGGATGGCCGAAGACCAGGTCGTTGTCCAGTTCATTTCTTACTTATCTGACACTAAATAGGAACTCCATATCCGTTTGTACTGATGAATCTAGACAGAAATAGAGGTGAAAGCAAATACAGATGTATGTATATTAGCTGTGAAACTAGAAGAATAGTAGTATATTTTGAGTAGTAGTTAATTGTGCGCTAATTTTTGCAGTAGCAGGTACGTCTACTAATATGAGTATGCAAGGTAGGTAGGTGAGTTGCATAAGAGGAGAGAAACTCCTGTGGACGCACTCAGGCCAGTACAGACCTATTATGTTGCCCATAGTGGGAAAAGGTATATCCGTTAGCTCGTGGAATATTACCTAACAAGTAATATCTGAGATTGAATATGCTACGTACTGCGTCGAGTATGCAAACCATCCTGCCGACTGAATATAACTTCAGATCTCGTTCTCCGGTGTGCCAGACAGTTCTTCGATATCCTGAAAGAACTATTTTGCCAGGTATTTGTAGTATCTTCTTGGACATCCTCATCACTCATGATTCCTCATGTGGGACCGCAGAGTGTTGTGTTCCGTAGGGATTTCCTTTCTATCTGTCTGTCCTTTGTAGCTATGTATGTCGATGAATAATCTTATCCATGGAAACGGACTAAATGATTCTAGAATAAAATTCATAGATCTACAACCCATTAACAAATGATTTGACGTCATGTTACCAGTAAGTACATATGTAACCGATAAACTGTGAAGTTGGAAAGAGTAGCTGTGTTACTAGTATGAAACAAGCCATTTTCATTGCCAACCTTAAACGGTTCCATGGAGGAAACATCTCATTTAGCAGTGTCATTGCAAACAATGATGAGATTGTCAATTGCAAGGACTTTGTGCTGACAATATCTACCAAAACTGTCGGTACGATTCCTTGTGGTCTTCTTATTTATACGCATGTAGTAAGAGCTTGAGAATAATTCTGCCATTCGGCATAGCTTTTCGATCGATTGAAGAGTTTTCTTACTCTGGACACTGGACCTTATATTTTTGAAGCCATTATTCCAGAATAGGGGCTGCCTTTCAATTTTTTTGCAGTGTAAGTGTCCAGGTGTCCCCTAATGCAATAATGATTAAGGGGTTGAGTCTCACTGGTTGCAGTGTCCTCCAAGTGAGTACATTTTATCGTATTTAATAAATAAATAAATAATGAAAAGGACTTCCCCTCCAGCACCCAACAACTACTATACAATTGCTTTCCAAAATTTCCTCACAAAACACCGACTCGATCCCACTGTATCCATTGTATTCAAGGTGCATTTGTGAACTCAACGGAACGCGAACTAAATTTGATAACAATGACCGCAACGATGATGATGACGGGCGGTGGTGGTGGCGCCTCTGAGGGCCAAGTCAAAGAAATTGAAACGGTCAGTTGAAGAACGAGTGGCATGTACATGAATATTCAAATGCACTGGAGTCCATTGCAACCGTAGTAGTAGGTGCGGTTTCGTAAGAGGAAGCCACCACTCCTTTGTTTTCGACCACCCAACTTGGTTGACAGCGTCCACAATAGATTTATTCTTTATTAAATTACAAAGCTTCCATATCGGTGGATGGTGGAAGGCGAGTAAAGGTGGCTAAATACAACATTCATTGCAAGGATCAGGTTAATTGAGAAAATTCCTTACAGGCGAAGTGACGGCGGTTAACCACTATTCCCTAAGGATATCGCCAGGGTATGGGGCTAGTTCCGTTGGCATTTCAAGAAGACTTACATGCAAACAGCGTTTATTGAGGTGCTTAACAGATTATTAGCCATATGCATGTGGAACCGGTTGGGTGGGGTTAGGTGGCTAATATGTGATCATCGGTGGCATTATGCAAAGCCGCCGCAACCACCAGCAACCACCACCGTTTCCAACACCACTGCCTTTGGCATTATTTATCATATTTTAATCTCACGAGGATGCATAATTGCATAATTATAAGAGCGTGAGGCCTACGCGAAGGAATAGTAATTGCTGATTGGGCTAAGGAATTGCAGGGAATGTTGTCGTAGCCCGAATGCGTGACATTTCATTTAACTAAATTATAATTAAAGTGGGCTTGTTTCAGTTCGATGCGTACACGTCCGCCTGCTAACTAGTTTAAAGGATGTGATTGTTAAGGAATTAATTACTGTGGTTTAAATGTGGGATGCAGGGCAATGGGTGGAAATGATAAAATTTAATTAAACCTTACATCGAAAATATTGTTTAGTTGTCGAAGTCATTAAACAAATTTCTTGTTTCCCGGAAAAAATAATGACTTCATAAGGACAATTATCCTTGAAGTCTGAAGAAGAAGTTGAAGGACTTTAATTATTCTTTCTAGTTAAATGGCAGGTAAAATGCTATACCAAAACCTTCCAAGGTGTATGAACGAACTGCTAGTGCGTAGCCATGAGACAGTAGAAAGGTTACTTGTCTCGACGCGACGCTACAAACGAATCGTGAGGGTAATGGGTAATGGATTGTGTGTGCGTTGGCATATTTCCCTTTAGATTTGGACTGACCACAGACGTATGGCATTCAGCAAACACCCTCCAGTTCGTCATCGATTGTAATGCAAATGCCCCAGAAGATGCGAGTTAATTTAAGACTATATTGGGAGTAATTAGGTAAATATTTTGGGCATGAAGACCCCATGTCTAACCTTCATAAAGGCCATTCACAAGGACTTGCATTAATATGTCTCAAATTTTATTATGAAATGGCAACGCATTTTCGACCGTCATGCTGTTAGAATTGACAAAATCTTGCAAGCGCGTGACAAGCATGCGAAATCTGGACCCTGGTTAATGGTGGCCAAAGTCGCATTTTCACCTCCTCGTCGTCTCGAGAACATATGTATGTTGAGTCTGATGGTACAGGTACAGCTGGATACTCGGCATACGCAAGCACATATGGGTCAACTTCAGCATGCATGTGTCAAGCGTGGTATTTCTTGTTCACATAATTTTCATGAACATTCAACATGAGTTTTAGATGTGTAGCAAGAGGCCCTCAAAATGAGGACGTGCAGTAGAGGAATACCCTGGGCGGAATCAATGATTACGTTCACAGCCAGATATCTTATTTGAGCTACTTCGACGTTTTCAGAGTTCATGTCAATAAGGATCTTTCAAAACTGAAGCAAGATCTCGAAAAATAGACTGTGACGGAGAAGCCTTTAATGAAGCAAGTTCTGCAGTGAAATAGAGTCCACAAAAAAAAGCAGGCAGACACCGCAAAATTCAATCAAAGGTAACCACAGTACCAGGGGTCATATAAAAACCAGACAGAACTTGGACAAAATCATGCTTCGAGACCCTAGAACTCCTCTTCAAATTACTTCCAAGGGTGCGACATCCCAACATTTAACATTCCAGTAGGCTCACATGACAGAACAACCAACATAAGCCACTTCCCGGACTACCAGATTGTAGACGAAAAGAAAATCAACTGGGACTCTTTCGTCCCCTTCAAAGCAACCGAACCTGACAGTATTTTCTCTATACTGCTACAAGGCCACAAGGAGGGCATCAGTCCGGGGCAAGCGAATAGCTTGCGTAGGTGTCTTAATTGCTCATAAAAATTGCCCTCGAGGCTGGAGAGAAATCAAGGGTATTTTCATACCCAAAGCGGGTACACCTTCACATACTAGCCTAAAACACTTTAGGCCGATTAGCTGTACGTCGGTTCTACTGAAGACATTCAAAGGTATTCGAAGGGCTAATAGACATTCGCTCCAAACTAAATCCTAGGGATATGACTCCAGCCCAACACGCCTACACTAAAGGCCGGTCTATTGCGACAGCCCTGTATGAGGTGGTAACGAGGATCGAAAGTTCACTCCACCTCGAAGAATTCACGCTAGCGGTCTTCCTAGAAGAAGCAAAGTATAATCCGAATCTATATGAATAGCATTGGACCAACAAAGCGTAGACTCAGTAATTTCGGACTGGGTTGAATGCATGCTTAAGAAGAAACACATCAACTCAGGCATGGGAGACTGGAGACATGCACTGCCCACTAGAGGCACTCGGCAAAGTAGGATCCTATCCCCTTTACTATGGATACTGGTCGCGAACAAGATTTTAAAGAAATTAGAAGAAAGTGGAGTCAAAGCTGTCGACAGGCAAGTTCTTATCCACCATCACCAAAATACGTTAATCCGTTCTCAATACTCTGCAGAAATTGACGGAAAGATGTGGATTAAATGTAAACCCCCTGAAAACAGAGGCGGTCTTCTTTACTAATAAGAGAACAATACCACAGATCGGCCCCAACGGTCCATCCCCTTAAATCTCAGATAAGGGGAGATACTTGGGCTGACATGCAAAGTACACACGTCAGAGAGGATAAGAAAGGTGTCCATAGCCTTCTACATATGCAGCAAAATCTTTGAAAAAAATGGGAGCCCAAGCCCACCATTATGCACTGGATGCATATAGCCATCGTCAGATCCATTCTATTAAATGGGTACCTAGTCTGGTGGCCCGCTCTAAACAAGGCCACGTTCCTCAGGGAACTGATAAGGAATTCAAAGACCAGCGTGCATAGGAACTATCAGCGCCTTCCGAACCGCGCCAAATGCAGCCCTTGAGACTATTCTGGAACTGATTCCATTTCACTTGCTCCTAAAGGAAACAGCTGCAAAGAGTGCCCTAGGTTTGAAACACTCCTACCTTTGGAAAGAGGGCGATACGGGCAACTGCACTATTATGAGATGGGCACACTTGGATACCGAGACAGATTATCACGTGAACTATATCCACAAAACTGCACTTCAGGAAGATGATCGACGTATACATCGTCAGTCAAGCTACCATGAATGCCGTTTCATTCATAGTCACTAAATCCAAAGTCGTAAAACAATGCCGTAAAGGGCTCAAAACATTCACAGCAAATCAGGATTTTACATTCTTTTGGGTTCCGGAGCACAGGGGTATTCAACGAAACGAATTCGCGGATAATGTAGCAAGAAAGGGGTCCGAATGGTCGTTATTTCTGTTCTGCGGCCTGTAGCTCTTGTCAAATCGAATATAGAACAAGCCTTCGTGAGACTATGTAATGAGAGATGGAATGCACTCTCATCTTGCCGTGTTTCCAGAAAACTCCACCAAAAGACGACAATACCAAAACTAAACAGATTCCAGCGATTAAAACACCCAACTTTGAGAACTTCACGGGGATTATTACCGGCCACAACCTCCTGGCGCCCCACGGAAAAAGAATGCGACTGGACTCAGATGACCTTTGCAGGTACTGTGGCAACAGGGATGTAGAAGAGAGTACATCTCCCTTCACTAGGAAAGGGGACCCCAGCGAATACAACTTCGAAGACCTAGCTGACCTGTGGCGGCGTGCGAAGCTAAAATCAGGACATAAAAAGGTATTAATGTTTTTTTTTTCTAAGCTTACTAACCTAGTTTTTTGACTTACAACCTACAACCTATCTATGTACCAGTTGCTTCTGAGACCCAAAATGGATGAGCCATTCACCGAGGTTTCCTGAGCTGTACCGATATCGATGTCTTCCTGATTGAAAAAGACTAACCGATTACCTGTAGCACTTTTCGAGTTGTGCAGATAAATCCGTATGATATCAACCACCATGTCTTTCGACATCTTGTCGGTTTATTCGACTTCACTGAAATTGTTATCAGTGAACACATCCTTTATGGCCAATCTCAATTTAAAGTCTGCTTTTTCGAGTACCACACACTCGTCATTAATTGAAAGCAGTAGTTATGAGTAGTTCCCTCTTGAAGGTTGGACTCTAACAATTGTGCTGGAAGATATCCTTGGTTTTTCCAACAAAAAATTTATTTGTAAAATATTTAGTCCTGGTGCTAGGATTTAAATTTTTCTAGTATTTGTGGTAAAATTGTCGCACCGGAACCGCAGTTCATCTTTGAGAGGTCCGTCGGTATACTTAAATAATTGTTTCAAACTTAAATTGCATGTTACTACCGTTTAGCTGTCTCTACCCATGTGTCGAATCTAGAATGTTGCCGTGAATGAAGTGCAGAATAACTCACTGATACTCAGAGACTGACCCCGCTACAGAATGAAATATTTTGGATGTGAAGGTCAGTTGGTTGTTGGTCAGTTAACTCGAATATAATGCGGTGGCCTTGGCAGTGCTTACAGTGCATAGCATTAGGATTGACTGTATTTATTTATAATGAAGTAAATACTCACGGTCATTTTCAAAGCCAAAATACAGATTCAATCTTAGGATATTTCTTGGTTTTATTTTCAACTACGTACTTGTGTACTCATACCTTATGTGGATATAAATAATGTACATTCCCGAGTACTTGTATTCACTCCCTCATTCTCCGTAGTATCCGTTCTGGAGTAATTTCGTAAATGAACTTAATTAATAGATGTGCATCCTAAATAAATTAGAATCCTTCGGCAATTCTATTTAAGAACCAACACGGTATTAACACCATTTAAATGGGAATTCATTCGTTATAATGTCAGACAACGTACATACAGACAGATAGATACTTTTCAAGTATACACACTCCTACTACACATCACTTATATTTCATGAAGGTGAAAACTCATTAGAGGACTCCTCAGACACTGTACCATACCATTCCTCTACGAAAATTGAAGGAATCCAATTGCTCTTTTGCTTTGCAATGTTGTTGGAGTACCTCAACCCCAGCAAGATGTATCTTGATTTGTATCTGTAAGGATAGTTGCTTGTTGGTAGTTTATTTAATTCTTTACCTTTGGCGCCGTCTGATGATTTTAATTTAGTGTAAGACTCCATAAGTTTTCCTCAGACGTTTTGCCTCCACCATTTACTGACTATTAGTTTGGGAGATTCGGATAAATCTTTCAAGTGTCCTTGGGGTCGTGTCTAAAAGTCTGGCAATCAGAGGCTTGCAAATTAAGCGAACTCTTGTTGTGTTAAAGCAATGACTCCAAAGATGCTATAGTTTTTTGTGTCTTGCTTTTAGGTGGTGTGGAAATTTTGTGCAATTAATTAGGATTCCTGTTTGAAATGTTAGGTGAATGTATAGACATTGAACCCGTTTGATTGGATAAACAATAAACATAGCAAGATTAACTATTATCTGTTACGATACAATGCGATTTAATATTTAAATTCAAGAAACAAACACAATAATGGAGCTGCAATATTTCTGCATCACCCATTTCCACAGATGACCGAGTTTGGTAGGGTCATCAAAGATAGTAAGTAACGATAGATACTTCTAAGTTTTCTACAGAATCTACATACTTATACTTACTTCGGTGGCGCTATAGTTGGTGTGAACCTAGGTCTCACGTCGATGTCGCTGTACAGCTCGTAGAATTTCCTCTCCCCAATCTCATCAACGCGAAAGGGTCCGAATATCATACGAAAAATGTTTCTGTGGTGGTCTGGGTTTTATAGAATCGCCTTAATTGTTCAGGATAGGGCGTTATTATTCATTTGTCTTCCTAGCTTAAAGAAAGCTTACTAACTCAAGGTGATAAATAGTTGTCGACTGTAATATTCCGTCCAATTCGTCAATGTTGTGTGTCCCTCTAGTTGAGAGCATATACTCGGTTTTGCCCTCGTTTACGTCTGCAGAAACGGACGAGTTCGTCAGGAATGCCAAAATTAGACTTACTCGGTTCTATAAATGATGTCATATGCGGCCTTAAAATCAATTTGGAGTTAATCAGTTTACTCCAGGATCCACCGAAATGCGAAAATTTGATCGATTGTGGACTTTCCTAGTCTGGAACCAAATTAATAGGGGCCAATCAAGTTGCTGACGAAGGGTTTTAAACGTTTACATAATAAGGTAGACAAGATCTTGAACGAGATGTTGAGGAGACTGATATTCTGGAATTGTCCCAATGGAGTAGTTCTTCTTTTTTGTGTATCTACACTATGATGAGATTTTAATCATCAGCCATACGACCCGTCTGACCAAATCTTAGAAATGAGTTGGTGTATGCTCTCGACCAAATCATTTCCATGGTCCATTTGCTCCATTTGATTTCTTAGTGACGTCTAACCTATCGGCAGACTATAACTTCATCGCACTCCTCCTTGCTAGACATCCAAAAAGCGAATCTCCTACTACAGTTTGATAGTGGGAGGATATAGTCCGTTTCCGTCCGGAGTCTCGATATATTCCACCAGTTTAGCTAACCATAGTCCGGCTTTCCGCAGCCTTAGCGCTGTTTTATCTGCCAGTAGCTCGCCAAGCCTAAGTTTTGGTTGTCCTATAAGGATTATTTCAGAGCATACATACAAGAAATCCATCAGCAAAGCTAAGACACGAGCCTGGATAGAATACTGTCAATCCATTGAAACCATCAAGTAGGTTAAGGAGAAATACGTCCAAGAGACACTTCAGCTTCTCACTTATACAAAGATCATATGGGACTTGAATAGAGTCTTCTGGGGAATCCTTGCAGATGCTCACATTCTGGGATATAATAATGGGTATGCTGACTTTCTTCAGGGTGCGCACACCTCACCCAAATTCATCAACTTAACTTCTTTCTTACTCAAAGCATTGGAACGTGACATAGAAACTCACATGGGAAAAACTCTCCACTGATCAGCACGCCTAAGGGATGATTGGTGGAAATAACGCTTTATGAAGTTATACGAAGAATTAAAGGATTCACTACAAACAATTTACTCTAGCCTCTAGAAAGGTTAAGGGTGCCTTCAATAACGTCCATATTGAAACGATTCAGGAATCTCTATTCCAACTGGTTGTGGAAGAATTTATTAGCCATTGGTTAGTGAACATGCTAAGAACTAGAATCTTTCAATTACCTCTTATCAACAGCATTTTCATCAAGTCCATAGAGGAACACCTCAGAGAGGGATTATCTCGCCTCTTCTGTAGCTAATGGCTATTAATAAGATACTGACAGGACTCAACAGAGACAGAGTCAAGGTAGTCACGTATGTGGATGGCGTGGCAATTTTAGTGTCGAGAAAATGTTGTTCAGTTCTTAGTGAGGTAACCACATGGGCTACTAGTTGTGCAGTCACTGTCAATCCAAGCAAACCTGCATTGATGGTTTTAACTATGAAAAGCAAAATACTGACATTCATACATCCAATTCTGGTATTAAGAATTACTTTCATTATCCTCTGGCGAGTAGTGTGTAGCGCCACCTGAGAATAGTACATACGAGTTGTATTTGAAAGCTGAACTGGAAGCTTAATATAGACCACCGAGTGAAAAAACCCTGTATAGCCTGCCTTCAGTAAAACTTTCGGTAAGAAGTGGGGACTTTGAAGAAGATGGTCTTATTAACAATATAAAAAAAAAACAATGTTTTTTATGGACCACATGGTAATATGCTTTTCGGGAAAACTTCTCCTAATTATAAGAGATAATTGGTCTGACCCAATCGAAACGGAAGTAATGTTAAGGCATAGTTAAACCCCTTATTTTAAAGAGGTGTTTTTCTACCCTGGCTAAACCTCTACGTAAGGTCTTCCACCTATCATACTCTACAGGCATGTTTCCAAAAAAATAAAAGTTTTCCAGAACTTTGGTGACCAACCCATCCCTAAATAGGGCGATCAAACCTCGACTTCAAATTACCGACCCATAGCACTAAAACCAGTATTCTCTAAGGTCATGAAAAGTGTTGTAATTTTCCATCTTATGAGATATCTTGAAAGAAACCGTCTTCTAAATGACCGTCAGTGTGGTTTTCGTCAACAACGTTCCACAGGATACCTAACTGAACTGGAACCATAGTATCCATTATCATGGTGAATGGCGAGTAGTTGCTCTGGATATCTATAAAGGTTTCTATAGAGTGTGGGACAGTATCCCCTTAAGCAAAATTCAAGCTTACGGTGTCGGTAGCATTTTCTCAACATGGATTGCAAAGCTTTTGAAGTAATCAGTCAATACAAGCTGATTTGGATGGATATGCTTTTTCCTCATTCTGAAGCAATGCTGGTATACCACAGGGCTCAGTCCTCTTTCCGATTCTGTTTTTAATATTTATTAACGGCCTTCTTTCTCTTAATCGCAATCCAATCCATTCCATTCTTGACTTCGCTTATTTTTTAACGACTCCACGGTTGAGACCCACAAACGATATCATCGACTAGGGTGCGATAAACCGAGTTGAGTTCAATTCTTCAAAAATGCTCAATAGTACCTCCTATCTCTGAAGCAGGATACTAATGCAGCCAAACTAAAAATTAATGAAGCTGATATTGAGGAGTACAATGGCTTTTTAATGCTTGGCATACAAGTAACCGCAAAGCTTTGCTGAAATTACCAGATTTCCGAAGCTGGAAAAAGTGGAGCTAGGTGCCTCAGATTACTCAAAAGGTGTAAGCGTTCTTTCAATCCTGCAGACATGGCTACTATCTATAAAGCTTATATTCGTCCGAAACTCGAATACAACTTCCATGTTTAGACTATTGCAACTTATTTGAGTTTATTTGGACGTGATCAGCATCAGGTATGTATAGGTAGATTGATCGGTGACCTGGCAATTTTGCTTATCGGTCCTGTACTGGTATTTCCACCACAGTTGTTCGGATGAAATCTATAATTGTGTCCCATCTGTCCGTCAGTTTAATCGTACCACAGGAGCGGCCTTTTCCGCACACCCTTATCTTTTTCGGTCGTACAGTGATTTTCAGAAGCTCGTTTGCGGAATGATTTGGCCTCCTCAATATTTCCAACAAATTATGATTTGCAAAGATTTAAAATCAACGTGCATCGTCACCTACATAACTCTATTTCCTCTTCATACCAACGTTTAACTTTCCTATACCCTTTCCTTTCACTCCATCACTGGGCTATAACCTTAAAGGACTTAGGACTAAAGTGATAAAATACATAAAAAAAAAAGTAGTGAAGTATTGACGTCCTTGGATACTTTCCAATTTTTTAACTTATCTGATCTATTAAGTCAAAGGATGGATTCCCACTAATCTGCTTCTCAGGAAGCTTCGAGAACGAACAAAATTCCGATCTTTTCCTTTTTTCTTTTCTTTCTCGTACATTTCGAAGTGATGGTCCTGAAATTCCTCGTTCTGAGAGCCTCAAGACACTCCGAGTTTAGTGACAGGGCCACCATTCTTCCGGCATCACTTAGCTCCGCAACCCTTGTGACCCTATAATTGCTTATCGGAAATTCCGGATTTTGGATCGCTATGAGACATGGGACCTCAAGGAATCCAGAATCTGGCTCGAGATCGGATTAGAACTTCTTCCCAGAAGTCAATTTAAAAACTTTTACAAACTATATCATCTGTGACAATTAAAGTTACCCCAAAAGAATAGTGTATACAACGGAATTTAATGCTGTCCTACTCCTCATCCGAAAGTCCATGATGAGCTTCTGTAAAATATTTTTCCATCCTTAAAGCACACCCATACATAACTGAGTTTAAAAATATGAATAACAAAGTAGTACAGTTCTAAAAATAAACCGTCCAACTCTGCTTGCCATCTTTGTTAATGTGAAATTCGATTATCCTTCCGTTGCGAGAATTTGAACCCTTGCTAACCTCATTAATCTACCGACGCCCTGGACCTGACCCAATATCATTTGTTTCCCCCCTCCGCTCGTTCTGGCGCAAATGGCACAAACACTGCATAAGATACGTTCTTCCTTTTGCATTTCACAACAAATAAGGCAGAAGCGAATCATCATGTTTTTCTCTTTATTTTCGTCCTTTGTATCATACTTGCAATCGTGCACAGAAGCATAAGAGAACGTTACACAAAAATAAAATTTGAATAGCGGAGGAACACATTCCGCTTCACATCCCCTCTTGGATATTTGGTATCCATCAGATGCACAGAACTCTTAAAATCGTTACACCGTGAAACGCGCAAAGGTCGTCGTATCGGTTCGTTCTTTAAAGGACAATGCAACCATTTGTTTGTTTTTTTGTGTTCGCTTCGTTTTTCTGGTACTTCCCTTTGAATTTATTACTTGAAACGTGCTTCCATTTTTCACTTTCATGAAATTTATTTTTTAATATTCATTCAATCAATTATCCTTGAGTAGGTGTCATATATGCAGCCTCCCACACCGTAGGAGTAGGAAAACACAACTTGGCAAAGGACTCGAGTGTTCTCTTTTCAGCGTCACAACAGTCATCGTCCTCTCTTCAATCCGTGTTACAACTTATTTGGATTCAAATAAAATATTGCACGCAAAGGATAAACACGACACATCCATACACATATAGAGGACGACACCATTGGGGGAAATGGTATCGAATGCCAGTATACCTACATACAGACACAAGTGTAGAGTTCAAGTGCTGCACACCATGGTGGGTAAGGGCACTCCCCAGCGAATGCACTCGGTGTTCAATGCTTTGGAGCTCGGCAAGGAGGTTACTTACCCTTACTTTATATGCAGAATTAAGGAATTATTTTTGTGTTATGTGATTTTTTTTTTTCATTTTCTCGCAGCAGGATTTATGGAAGGGAATGGACTCGATTTGTGTGCGCGATGTGGGTGAGTGTTGGGAATATGTTTTCCTTTTGTAACTTGAGCGCAAATATGTGGGCGAGTTTTAACATCAATTAAAGTGAAAAGGAAACAAAAAATTGCTGAAGGAAGGAAGGCAGATCCTTTTAGTAAAATAACGCGCGAAAGACCGATGAATAATGAATGGGTGCGTAAACGGCTATTATGTCAACGGAGAATAAAAGAATGAAGCAGCAACTTTTTTATGAGCTGGAAACGTATTTCAAAAGAATTGATATTTGTCGTGCAAGCCAACCGGCGGCGGCGGGTGAGTAAAGGAAATACTCGTACGTTGGGGGTTTTTAAGACGATTGAAGATTAAATACAGCGCCAATGACTTAATTGTTGCATTTCTCGAACGACAGCAGTCCATGGGATTAAGTATTAAATTGAATTGAATTGAAGTGAGTTCCAACGAAGCCACTAATTGAAGAATGTGGCTGAGGAGGTGGACGAACGAGAACATTAAATTGAAGATGAAGTAGTAAACTGTAAGCACATATGTATGTATGGTTGTACCATATTCCAGCAAGATCGAAAAAACAAACATATATACACCAACATATGACAAATAAATTCTTGACCTCTATGTTGGACACAGTGGATAAAATATTCGAGCAAATCATAAGCGACAGACTCTAGATTGCCTCACAGGGGATTTTGCAAAGATCGACTCCACGATTGACGTGATCGATAAAGTCATCAGACATGGGGAGGGGAGTACGTAATACCAGCATCATAAGTCCAAGACTCATTCAACAGCATGAACTAGAGTAATATCCTGAAAGCACAGCCTACAGACTGGCGGTCTAGTTGCAGATGATTATGGTAGGCTGCTTAGAAAATAAGTTAAACTGTGAGACTGACGACAGTATAGGCAATACTACGTTAAAAGCAGCGTTCCTCAAGGCTTTGTACTAGGTGTGCTACTGTGGAACCTGGTATACGATGGTAGCCCTAGATTGTAAACTTTACCTAATGTCATCAAAGATAAATTGATAGTATTCCCAATACTGAAGGAGCTGCAGTATGACGGCAACGAAGCTGTGTAGTAGCTGGAATGGTGCCAGTAGATCTGCTTTGCCTACGAGAGTATGAAGCTATATGTCGTCTTCACCAAGAGTAACAATTTCGTAGGAATAAAAGCAACACTTGCATCACTCTGGAAAGTCAGATGGATCCCAAATGCAGCGATGGAGAAATTTGGGTGAGCACATAAATCCAGATGTCATTGAGAAGTAGATGATGACCACAGAGTATAGCTGGGCCACTGTGGTTAACATCATGAAGAAACGAAGTCAACAGGAGTGCAGGGCGCTGCAAATACGGAAATGCCTAAAATTTGAGTCGATGAAAACAGAAAAATATGTATACATACATATTTTACATTTACATTAGTAAATCGCTATTGCCGAAATTGATCTACAACTCAGTTGCGGGTAGTCAGATAGATTTTTGTTTTATACTGATTATAAGAGGTGTGGTGTATAGACCAAATAAAAATATAGATTTAACCTCCATTTTCAGTTTTCTTGATACCAATTCACCAGGTTTTGCTAATATAATTTTTATGTGGTGATTTCGAATTGCAACATTTTAAATCATGGTGAGTCTAATCGTTTCGTGGATTCAATGAAATCACTTAACATGAGTCTAGCTAACGCTAAAATTCCAACAAACTTTGATACTAGTTCTGGCACTCTTTTAGATTTAGTTTTGGTTCAGATGGTTTTTTTTTTTTAAATCAAGTTTCTGCCCCGCCTTTTTCGAAACATGATTTAATTTTCTCTACATTAAAGCTATTAGTTAATCGGAAAGAGCTTATATACTCATACAGGGATTTTAAAAACCTCAACCCTGAGCTAGGTGTTGGTTGCAGTAGAGTCCGGGAGGATGGGGACTTTGATCACAAGCAGTATCGTCTTTGTGTCCTCTCAGTACCGTTCCTAACAGCTCCTTTGAATTTCACTGAATCGATACTTCATATCAAGTCGAAAGTGGTTGGTGTTGATGGTGTTCACCCTTCGTTTATCAAAATAATACTTCATACTTCCGGTTGTGACTTATGTCTTTAATAGTATAATAACGACTTACACGTTCCCGGCTACATGGAAAATAGCAAAAATAATTTCAATTCTGAAAAAGAAGGCATCAGCTAACTCTATGGCTGAGTACAGACCAGTTGCTATCATTTCTTATTTGTCAAAGGTCCTGGGGAAACTTATTCATAATTAGATTCCAGTTTTTGTCTAACGGAATAAGATACTCTGCGCTAGTCAATCTGGTTTCAGAAAAAAACACAGTTGTACAACCGCGCTACTCAAGGTTATTGATGATTTGCGTTCCACAAGGCTCAGTTCTTGATCCTCTTTTATTCATTCTTTTTGTTAACGATCTTCCTACAGTAATTAAATATTCATTATCACATATGTAGGTATGCAGATGATGTCCAACTGTACATCAGCTGTAAACCTGGGCAAACTGCGGAAGCAAGAAAACTTTTTGAAACTTAATTCCATTAAATTAAAATGCATGGTCATTAGCAGAACCGAAGTTTACGCCATTTTCCGGCTATATACTGCAATTGAGTATGTTGACAAGGATAAAAATCTCGGCATCTGGTTCAATTCCAAGCTAAGTTGGGATGATCACGTTACTACTACTAAATTTATGGTTCACTTAGAAATTTATCGATATCCCAAAGCTACACACTACTGATCATGATTCTGCATATACCAAAAGTATTCTCGGATGCTCATTAGACCATCTCTGTATCTGAAATTTTGTACTGTTAAATGTCTTCTCAGGATTATAACATCCAAACAGCCTTTTAAATTTTGTTGATCATGATGCAGTTGTGGCTACTTCTGGAAGAGGATTTAGTTGTACAACAGCAAATTTCTTGAATCGGTTCTTCAGCACCTTACAACTATTTTTTTGTCCGTCTGGAAAAAATCCGAAAAATTAAATGGCGCGACTGGATTATACGTAGTTGCACCTTCATAGTGAAGGTTTATAAATTATTTAGAATTAAAGTTCAAATAAAATTGTTAATATGTATTAATATCTCAAAAGATAAGCATGAAGCTCTCCATTTGTCTATACAAGTGGTCGTGGGATTCTTCAATTTTGATGGAATTGATAACATTGAACTGAGTAAACTAGAGAATTTCAAGGCATATCAATTATTTTTTAACAAACTTCCGCCGGAGGATCCTCATTATGATTGATTCGAGGCTTTCATCTGGCGCACTCAAGTAAAAAGCCTTCATTAATGAATAAGGCGCTCACACGAATTATGGCAAATATCGGAGAGCCAAGCCACAATCGTAGGCTACTACTATCTAGGGTTGTAACGTCGGTAATACTGTATGGATCACCAGTATGGGCGGGAGCCATCAATACAATGTCTAATATGCGTCAAATTGGAGCGATAAACCGACTATGTGCATTGAGATTGAGCAGCGCTTTCGCACAACCTCGGGCGATGCAATCTGTGTCATTGCAGTAATAACACCAATAGGCATAATGGCCAAAGAACTTCAATGAAAATATGAGAAGAAAATTGAAAAAATGCATGAGGAGGAGGCAACGAGGAGCTTAAGAGAATAGCAGCAACGGTGGAACTTGTCAACCAAAGGCAGGTGGACCTATCGTATTATCCCTAACATCGAAACTTGGATAAGGATTGTAACAGGACACGACTGATTTCGATCATAACTCTACTGGTTCAAGCACGACGACTCCCCAATCTGCTGCCAGTGCTGAACAGACACAGTGAAACTCAAGAGTTCCAGATCGATATCCACTACCTAGTTATTGATATTTCTGTCGCATATGTTAGTTAGATAAGCTATTTTGCGCCATATCTAATTTCAGTATTTGTAGATACATAGTTCATCCGTCTATGTAGAATGGCGGTAACTAATTTCCACAACCGAATTGGTTACTCAGGCGAGTCCGTCGAGGCGAACAATACGTACATATGTTACGATGGACAACTGTAATTTTGCCTAGGCTCTGCTATCAATTCCGTGTTACTGTTACTGCGGAATTATGAGACAACTATTTAGAAACGCGTTATCGAGAAGAACAAGGTTACGCTATGAATAAGTAAGACACTCATCATCCATGTCCTGCTGTATGGCGCAGAGGTATGGATTTTCTGAAAATTGGATGAAAGCTCATTGGGATTCTTTGAGAGAAATGTCTTACGTTGCATTTATGGAGGATTATATTTTACCACGAGCTTTACAGCGATACCGATCTGGTCAAAAAGATATGTGTAGAACCATTAAGATGTAGTGCGGATGAACACCAATGCCCTAGCTAAAAATAATTTCGATTCCAATTCTGAGGGTCCATGCAGAAGAAGAGAACCTCATCGCTGGTGAGGCTTTGTGGTTGAGGTTTTAAATCACCGCGAAGTGTTCCGTGGTGGTCAGAAGTAAGTAAGTAAGAGCAACAAGTAGGTGGCATGGCTCAGCGATTAGTGCATCGGACTACTGAGCAAGGGGTTCGAGATTCGATTTCCAGATAACACCAAAAAGTTCTTTCTAGGTTCCGAGAGTATAACTGTCATGAAAAAGGTTCTCCCATAAAAAAATTGCCCATTCGGATAAGACATTAAACAGTAGGTCCCTTCACATTCGTTCCAAAAAAACACCTTTTTTTGAGAAATAATTAAGAGGACACATACATTTTTTCTCTCTTGTTCTAAGTTTTTGGTAGTCCACATCTGGGAATCACAATGTACCCATAGCTATCGAACGTCCTTGTCAGAAGTAATCGCAATGTCAATGAAAAATAAGTCCTTTCGTCAATTTTAAATTTTGACCTCATTCACCTCTACCCTCATTTTGGCCTAAACCTTTTTTTCTACTCAAATCGACTGACGAGTTTGACAGGAATGTCAAACCAAAACATGAACCTGTACACCTTGTCGTTATAAATTCTACCATGGCTGGCCTTAAAATCAATACAGAATACATAAGTGTACCTAACTACCTAAGCGGCGGAGGTGAGCATTATACTGAATGTTTGAGAGGTATTTCTGGATCAAGGGGATGTGCAATGACTGGTGCTACTCATAAGCGAAAACAAATCACCACCTTCGTGTGAAAAAGTATGAGAATATTTTTGGAGCACTATGTACATATGTATGTAAGTGGCAGGCTTTCAATAGAAATCGATTAAGGAAGACACACTGAAATCAATTCGCGCTTTTCGGACCAAGGCGTACGATATGTAAGATGATAAAAAGACAAATATTATCCGTACACCCTGGACGTGTCCAGTCCTTACTATATGACGAAGTTTGCTTTAATAACGACCTTTTGACTGATAGGTCATTAAAGTGAACATTTCGTATCCTAGTTCTGACAGCAATTCCCATTTCCCAATGCCACATCGCACCTTGCAGAATTTTCTTTCATATGACTATTTGGAAGGACATTTGAAAGCGATATTCTCAGACCAGAATAGGTACTCCGAATATTTTAAATCCAAACGTATAATGTTAATTCAAATATCAACAGATACCCTCTAGTTCCGAGTTTTTCCGCCGAGTGAAAATTCGGCGCTACAATACTCACATTCCACTTTCTCTTTAAAAAATAATTTTCGCCAACCTGTTCACATTCAGTACTCTTAGTACAAAACTCAATGTCAC
This sequence comes from Xylota sylvarum, assembly GCA_905220385.1. NCBI lineage: Eukaryota > Metazoa > Arthropoda > Insecta > Diptera > Syrphidae > Xylota > Xylota sylvarum. The sequence goes on along the minus strand of LR999958.1, from coordinate 59,922,780 downwards.
ACAGCTCATTGTCTTCAGTCCGTGCTAATCCCTTTCATCGGAAAGGGGAAGCATTTTTAAGAGCTACCATCAAAATCCACAAAATACCACCCTCCGCCGATACGCAGATACTTTTGTGGATAGAATCTTCTCAATTTCCCCTCCTTCGTTGTATTCCACAACCACAACCCACCCCCAGTGTATCAACAAATTGTGTGCGCCCTGCGTAAGACGTGTTAACTTCCACTTTTCCCGTCACATCCCAATCCTATGGAAGGAAAACTAGCTGTGTGGTGCCCATTCAACACTGAATCAACGAGTGGTTTTTCCGACGAAAATCTTCAGTCAACTCGGACGCTTTCCCTCATTCGGTTGTGCGATCTCCAGAATATTTTTTTCGTTGCAATTCCCAATATAACGATTCCAGAGGATTGAATACTGTTCAACCCTCAGTATCCTCGGACGGTTACGATAACGTCGTCGTTCGGTTACTCCTGTGCGCCAAGGATAACACAATACATAATCATTCTCGATTGAGATTGATATCCAATTGGATGCCATTTGAACGGATTACCTAAGCTACAGTTTGTGGATTATTGTCAGAAACGGTCCATCGACGTTTCCAGTGCCGGTGTGTGTAGATTTTCGAAAAATCGGATTTTCTAAACGGTTCGGATTATTCTTTCGGTTGTGTTTTTTTTTTTCTTTCTATTCTTTCGCTTTCGCTCGTATCTCTGTGCCTGCGGTTCTTTGTGCTTCTTCCGAGAGTGCTAGTGGATTTATTGCTGAGGAAAAAAATTGATCGCCAAAGAAGTGCCGCATCTAGATAAGTACGTGTATCCACTGTTGGATGGTTTAATCGTATTAGTGACAAGTGTTGTTGTTCTTAGCGTTGTGTTCCAGATATCCCCAGCAATTAATTGAGCAAAAAATTATTCACTAACAAGTGGCTATTAGCGAATTAAAATTAATTAAAAACGGAATTCCATGTGGGTGTTGTTGATTACCACCAGAAAGTAGTCGTTTTCTTAAAGTGAGTGAGTGTGTCTTGTGAGACGGCTAAAACAAGGATAATTAGAAAAAAATAAATAAAATAAAACCTTTGGAGCTGAAGAAGAATAATTTCTTCGGTAATTGAAGCCGATAATTGGAATTACCTTGCATTAACCCAGACATCATTATTTCGTTTTGCTGTGAATTCGAAAAATAGGTGAGTCGTCCTTTCAAGTACCTACTTACCTATAAATTTTGAAAGTTCAGTAAGCAAGTTACATGTTGGATTTTTGTTGTTTTTTTTTTCCGCGTTCCCAAAAGTTCTTCCGTGTCAACAGTACGTGCCTAATTTAATGTCTTCGGTGATTTTGTTAGGAAAACATTTTTTTTTTTCATTTTACCTATGTGATGGAGTGGGTTGGGTATGTGGATGATGTGGCGAAGGACGAGGAATAAGTTCTCGGTCGCCTTGGGGAAAAATGCTCATTAAAAAATTCTGAACATGAATTTTTTTTTTCCTTCTTCTTCGTTGTCACACAGAAAAAGAAGCGACGACAATTGACAAAAATGAAATAAAGGACAACAAAATAAATAGTCCTTGGATTTTATTTCGGCAAGAGAATTAAATTTTATTTATTTTTATCATTGGAATGGAAGGAGGAGAACATTTTTTTTGTCTTTTTTTGTATTTACTTCGAGGATGGGTAAATCCGATGATTTTGTCGTGTCGCAGTCAGTTTGGGTGGGGGAGGGTGTGTGGTAATTGGGCTTGAGAGTAATTAATTTTATTCGATTGGAAAGTTTTGGCTTTTTAACAGAAAAAAGTTTCGCCTTCAATCTGTTCTATTACAATTTTCCAAGTATAAAAGTATGTATAAAAATTAATGAATTCGTAGAAACTGAATGAAATTCGTAAAAACAAAATTTCAATTTAATAATAAAAGGAGGCTAAGAATGTCAGTAACAGGAGAGACAATTCTTAGAATAGAATCCGCTGTAACTTTCCATATTTTCTGGAAACAAGTTAGTATCATCTTCCTTCAACTTTTCAATATTAATTCAGGATTTACTTGGAATCTTCAGAGAAATATGGGATTTGGGGTTAAAAGCATTTTTCCGAGTGTGTTGGGAAAAATACATTTCGAAGAGTCGGTGAAAGGCTCACAAAATATGTTCATGTTTGAGTTTTTGACCAATGTAACCCGTAGATTTTGACCAAAGTTGTAGAAGTAAATTAGTATATAATGTGTACCTATATTGTCCAATAATAATCGCTTCACTGTCGGAACACAATGCAAAATAGCTGTGACGATAGGAGATGTGGTTGTAGTACGACATGTCAGACTGAGACGCTACATAATATGTAGAGTAGGTACTACCTACTATTAATATATGTTCATACAGCCGGTGGCTCAAATTTCATGGATTTTCTCTTTCCTTCACCAGTTCAACAGATTTCTCTATGTCGTTTAGTTCGTTTTTTGGTTTTTACTGAGCTGTCAAATTCGTCGCGCCACAAAAGTTAAAAAGTAAACCACTTTCGTACTATACACTCTACACTCGTACTATAGCAAAAGCGACACGCTACAGCTGCAGCTACCCATTGCGTTCGCCTGAGTTTGTGTGTATTTCTACTTTTGACAGGTCCTACGCTACCGCCACAGCCAGATAATTTTGTTTCGGCAGTCAGAGAAGGTAGACAGAAGCGGATAGCACTGTACTTAACTTGACTTTGATAAAAACCTATGGTTGCGTACTTTTGAAAAATAATTTATTTTTAAGACGTGCTGGCGTGTATTATTCAAATATCCACTCAGTTTTCTATCTTATTGGGGAGTGGTATTCATCGTTGTTTCGCATCCGAAAATAAAAGAATGTGGACTGTAATTCTAATATATACTTATGTACATATACATACGTATGTATGTATCTACATAAATTATGGGAAACACATTTAGGTTGGGAGGTTTCATATTCGAAGAAAAATAAGCAGATATACGTGTGATAAGTTGTGGAAGTTGAAAACTATTCTCTTTTTGATTTCAAACTTTTCATTGCATTTCTCTTAACAAATGTACATATATGTATGTTTATTGTGGATTAAGAAAAATCCTTTTCGTTGTCTTCCTTTTTGGCCCTTATGAAAGGAATTATGCCAGAACCTAACTGATTTACATAAGTATCTACTTAGAAGTCTAAATATAGAAAGGATACTCGGGTAATGGGTACGGTCTACTGCCTAAAACTGTGAACAATTTTGTGGTTCTCGTAGAAAAATCATAAACAGTAGTAAGTTGTTCAGGTTTAAATACATATCAAATATTTTAAAATGGTCTAAGTAAATCACTTAATTCAAAAACATCATTGCTTATAGGTTGAACTTCAGTACCCAAAATTTCATTTTGGTGCCAAAATAAAAATCGATTTTGTGCTTGGGTGTCTTTTTAGTTCTTAAAAAATATTTCAATGCTTTTTTAACGCTGCAACTGTACACCGCACTTTTGCTTTGAATGCCATTTGGGTTTTATTTTTTAACAAGAGATATAAATTATATCTTTTGAAAAACATAAATCAATAAGGTTAAATTGTATTCAATTTACTAAAGCACTCATTGCACAATTAAAAAATCGATTACCTGAAAACATAAACGTTTTGTGAAATATGAGTGAAAAGATATTTGAGATATCATTGATGTCGTACAACTATTTGGTCGCGATATTGAAAAGCTTCAAAGGATAGAAACTGAGTGGAGCTAGGAAATATTAAGTGACAACTAAAGACCACAACATTTTTATGGCTGGAAGTATGTACATAGCTATACTGATGCAGTAGGTGAGAACCTTTTCTAAAAGGTTTACGAATAGGTTTTTAATTTGAAATGTTTACCACGCTTGAATGGCGATGTAGGAATGATTTCAAGGTTAATGAGTTTATTTAAAAATAAACCAAAACAATAAAAAATATTGTAACATTTAGTATCTATAGGTACCATTCCTAAAAATTTGGTTTCCTATTCTTTTGTTATGCTTTTTGTTACATAATTTACTTTTATTCCACTTTGAAGCTGTTTTAGAAAAAAAAAACAGTTTTGGCGCCCAAGAGGACCAAATTAATGCCGAGAAACGGTGTCCAAACGCCAGAATGACTTGGAAACACTGAATATCTAATATGTAGTATTTTGAATTTTAAATATTGAAGATGCGATTTTAGAAGCAGCGTTTCTATTTTTTCATCAACATAAGCTTCTGCATGTGTGTGTCTGTAAGTACGTCAAGGAGTCGTTGATAAAGAGAAGACACCGGTGAAACCTGTTAAAGAATTCCAACAATTTTGATTTTAAACAAATCACAGTCCCAGTCTTAAAATATATTTTATTCAAAAGTCTGCTGAAAGCATTCATTGGATATGGTTTCTTACCAAAGATCACATTTTCATCTAAGTACTATATCAACGTGATAGAAAAATGCACAAAGGAAAGCACTTTCCTTTATTTTCCTTTAAGTAAGATATGTATTTAAATTCTAAATTTTGTGTAAGGTAAATCTAATTTACAAGTCTGAGGTTTTTAAAGGTACACGTTCGCTGCCGTATGCACCACCGGCGGTAACAAGTTGAGTGCATATTTTCTGCATGGGCTGTTGTTATTTATTTGTTTCTACTTTTATTTCAATCAATATCTGTGAATTAAAATAAAAAAAACTGAAGCGGCACATGAGTAAACACTGCAAAAATAATTGCAACCACCGGTGGATCATGCTTTTGTGAGCCATATGACCCGCAAGTAGTCACACCCATAAAACGCGACAAAAACATAAAGCAAATACGACACTGTTTATTAATACTTTTAACAAGAACCAAGTACTTTTAAACAGAAAAATAAACCTGGCCCGGTGGTGAAAAAAAAATAAATTTTGTACTACGGCAGTGAACGTGTTAACATTTTGTTTGGTGTAAAATCTTCGGCAGATGCAAAAATAAAAAAAGTCAAAAGTTTAAAGGGATACCTACCAAATGTCTACAATTAAAATTCCCAATTGAACAAATCGCCAAGTTTTGAAAAATGCACAAATAGATGTACAACGATTTGTGAATTTACTGATTTGGGGTTAATAGGATTCCAATTTTGGAGATTTCGTAGCCAACTCTGCCATTGCTCTTTAAATGATCGTAGGGATAACAAACATACGTACATACATATATTAAAATATATTAAAATAAAAAAAAATATTTTGGGATTTTTTTGTTTTGGAATTTTGTGCTTGGGGATTTTGTGTTTGTACATTTTTCAAAGCTTTAACATTTGTTAGTTTTGGGAATTTTAATTTTGGAAATTTTGTAGGTATCTTTTGGAAACCATGTTAAAAATTAATATTTTGACTCCAATGTATTTGTTTAAAATGTATTTACAGAAAATGCAATCAAAAACATGTTTTTTTTTTTTTTGAAAAAAATGAAAATAGTACTTTGGTATAAGTAACTAAAAATGTGTAAAGATAATTTTATGAATTTTTGACCGATATTTATGACATTTTTGTTGGGTAGAAACCCGTCTTAGTATGCATCGTATAAGTTCGTTTGTATGCCGAAATGGAAAATCGGTATGTAAACATGCCCAATGCAATGTATACCTATCTAAGCAACATATTTAAGATACAAAAATCAAACTTATTTATCGATTAAAAATCAATGGCAATTTCTTACCGTCGGCAGTTTACATTTTCGAAGGTTTACTTTACTCGATACGAAGAAAATCGTTGTATATTATGGTTTTTGAGATGATTTATTTATTGCAACTATTTTAACACTTGCAATTGCTGTTAATATATCTGCACCCAATCCACTTTCTTGAGCCGAGTCTAACAAAACATTCGAGCCCTGGTTGTCCCGACAGTGAGAAACTTTTGCATCATGGATTATTTATTGTTTCCTTTTGTAAGAGTATGCATGACACTTTTTTAACAATTGTCGAACATATTCCTGATTCGCAGATATTTTTTCACATCATATCGCAAAATTTTTGAATCCATTTGGATTGTGAAACGTGGCGCCACATTGAAAAAATATCATCACTTTTCAGTAAATCAGTTGAAATAGGTGGGCATGTTTGTCCAAAGCTTATTTTTTTAAATCCACATAAAGAAGCTTCCATTTGGGGTATTTGGGAGGATCTGACTAATATCCTTTTTTCATTGCTAGATTCCGCTTTCCCACAGAAATTTCAAATCTTTTTTTTTTTATTTTTCAACTGCAGTTATCGCGGATTTAAAGACACCATACTGCTCTGCTAAATGTAGACTTTTCTTTTATTTTAAGACATTTGTTCTATTTTTGATTGCTAGGTGCTATAGTCACAACTGCTGAATATATTTCTCAAACGAGACGCGTAATTACACCAAATGGGGGTGATTTTCTTGTACGAAAAGAAGAGTTCAAATATTCGAGTATCAAGAATTGGTGTTGAGTTCACAGTACCTAATGAGTATGGTTCTGGTTTTCATTTTTGGATAACTTATACCCTACTGTATCATTATTTCTGAACTAAGTGAATACTTTGGAATTACATAATGGTTATTAATTTTTCTAATTAGACAAAAAAAAAAAATATACATACATATTTTTACATTATACCGAGTCAACTGAAGACTTTTTTGACAAAAAAAATAATTCTTTTCACAAAAGACATACCGATTGCATTTCGATACTACAGAGTAAAGAATTGTCGAGGTTACATTTGTGGTAATGTTAATAGCAACGTTACCTTACTATTTCTTCCATTTACGTCATATACCGAAATAAATAAAAGTTCTACCTCATTTTTTAAAATAAAGAGTTTTGAAGGATGACATTTTCCAATAGGGCTTCTCGGCTATGCACGAAGTTAGCAGCGGTTTGTTTGACGTTTCAAGTTCTATATTCTTGCTATTTAATCATAAAAAAAATTCATGCCTGAACAACGTTTGCAGATTATACAATATAATTTTTATTAAAGTTTTCACTTTATTCTTACCGTTTGTATCTAAAGTTAAAACATGAAGACATTTTACTGGTATGTGCTTCCTAAAATATTAAAAAATAAAATATGTTATTACTTTTCAGTTTTTTTGGCAATACGGTTGTTGTTAATTTTTCAAAACTTTACTTTTAGATTTCTTATTATATAGGATCGTATTGAAGCCAACCAAAAGATGAGTTTGGGCTTTTAAAAAGGCTATAAAAAAACACTTCAATATTTTTCAACAATTGTTGCTTTATTGAAAAGAATTCAATATTTTTCAACAATTGTTGCTTTATTGAAAAGACTAAACCTTTCGACTAATTATGGAATATTATTTTATTTAAATGACAGCCTCGGCTGGCTTGGCAGTAGCCCGTCCTGTCAACTTTATTTTTCAATACATTTTCGATGGTTTCAGCTCCTATTTCACGAATAACTTGACCAATATTGTTTTTGAGTGTCTTTGGATTATTCGCATAGCATCGATTTATAATGTCACCCCACAAAGAAAAAAAAATACAACAGCGTCAAATTGCAGCTCCCGTGCTGGCCAAGCAACATTACGAAAAAGATTGATTACACAATTATTGAACTTAGTGTGCGATAAATCGATATTTGGACGGCTTGTGTGGCACGTAGCCCCATCTTTCTGCAAACATAGCTCACCCAAGTCCAAATTCTCAATTTCTGCAGTTGGTGCATTTTTTTGACCGAAATTTCTGTTCAAAATTCGCACTGTTTCGGCAACACAGCATCCACTTTGGAAGTAACTTCGCAATATTTTCCGACGTTATTCAAGCGTAAATCGATCCATTTCGTACCGCTGAGTATAATACTAAGTTTGTCAATTTTTTGAGCGCATAAGAGCTGTCAGTGTCTAAATAACAAATGATTCAAAAACAAACCAACAGATGGCCTCTATATATAGGTACGTAGTTTAGTTGCATTGGTTGCTTATGGACATAAAAATAAAAGCATTATTCATACTTCTTAACAATTTTCACCATTTAAAATAATTATCTTCTACATTAGCTTATTTATATTCACTTTTAAAATCTTACCTATTTGTATTTAGACAACTTTTAGCTGATTGATACTCGTTGTCTTTCCATGACACTTTCGTATTCACGCTTACCAATGTTAAGTATGTATGTACATATACGTTCGTATATATTTATTTATATATGTACATATTTATATATTTCTAGATGTGGGTGATCTGTAATACCTATGCAATTTTAAATGGCTTTGTCCTTTTTGCATTATTCAAAAGTGGAATTACCTCTGAGTGCCTTGTTGTTAAAGCCTTGGCTTGTGCATTTGAATATTTCTCCTAATTTCATTTGCGACGCATTCCACCCTAAATCACTGTGTAGGACGATGTGCCTTACCACCTTGTTTTGAAATCTTCTGAAGATGCCTGCTTTTGTTATGTTGGTACAGCCATATAGCTGTATATGAGACATATGTTCACATTGACGTCAATGATTGCTTGTATAACGACGATTCCTTTCCTATTAGCCATTATATTTTCTGTATGTTATTTCCAATCCCGCTTAATGATTTTGCACGTGCTCTTTGGCACTACTTTTTGATTGACAGCTACCGGAATATGATTTAATCTTTTTAGAAATTTTTATCGCAAATGAAAACTTCATAAGGGGTGAACATTTTTGTGTAGTTGCGCCGAAAATACACGGATGATTAAATCTGTACCTTTTATTCGCAAATGAAACAAGAAAACAAATAAAAATGGATTACCAACGTATGTACATTAAGTGGGGAGTCCTCGAACAATGTTTGCACATATTTGTTAAAAAACGGTGAAGTGTATAGAATAATGAAATATACATACATATTAGTTATCGTAAAAGAAAAACTGCTGCGACACTACTAAGAAACCGAATTTGTTAATTAAATGTCTTTTAAATAAAGAGTATGGGAAGTATGCAGTATGCGGATAATTGCAAGGTGACGTATTTGAATAAGTTCATTGTCCACAGTGAGCCCTGTTTCCACAGGACTTGACTTCATGAATTAAAAATTGTCATGACTATAATATACCAAATTATGTAAATATGTTTTATAAAATCGTTGCAAAAAGTGGACGTAACTATAGGCAATGAATGGATGAATTGTAGAGAATTTGAATACCTAATTGGTCCAAATAGTAAAGTGAGGAAAAAGTAAGCGTGGCAGCGGGCGGATTTCAAAAAATTTTACGTTTCCCAAAAGCCCAGATATGAAATTTCATCATCCTAGTTCAAAATTTAAGGCCCAACACGATATGACATACGGATAGAAGGATGGATATGTGTCAATCGTCTTCGCTATTGATAGATACATATATACATAATTACTTTATAAGATGTACCTCGAAATTTTTTTTATGTTATAAACTATATATTAAACTTAATATACCCTTAGGATAGGGTATAACAATTGTATCTTTCTTTCATGAAGGCTCTTCATGCTTTTGCAGCCCTTCAAACTATTTAATAAACTGTACTAGTGTATTTGACACAAATGGCGGCTAGTAATGTTTTGCTCTGTCAAATTGAAAACATATCACGCATTTTGAACAAAAAAAGACGAATAATAAAATAAGTTGCACCTTAAATAGTTTGTTTCTAAAGTTAAGATAATTACTTGAACTAAAGGGTTTTATTTATTCGTAAAGAGATGCCAAAAGAGGCGGTAAATTTTTTTGTTTATAGGTCGGTAGAAGGAAAAATCATCGAAAGGTATTACAGAGAACCTTCTGCAATAGTGAGTGTCTTTCACCTTCTACAAAACCTCTTGAAGACTGACTTACAATTGTGTTCAAAGAATTACACCTAGTCGTTGGAATAGTTAGCAATTTATTTTTGATTTGTATTAATAATTGAAGAATTAAAAGGGTAACCAGCCGTTTGTCAGATTTCTGAATTTTTTGGTTTAAAATTAGAAACTTAAAGTTTATAAATGTCTTCATGCTCAGATTTGAAAATGACAACAAAACTAATCTAGACCATCCAGACATCGCTGCAGAAGTAAGCAAAGATGAACTACTTGTAATAACCTTAACGGATAACTGTCTACAAAAATTTAACTTCAGCCAAAACTTTAAGGTTACATTCCCAGACCGCCATAACTGGGAACAGGGGCTGGAGTATACATCTACACAAGCATGGACAAATGTAACTCCGCATTTCAAGCGGAAATCTTTGCTATAGAACTATGTGTCAGAGAAAATATCAACAGATCTATAACAAATAAAAACATTTTTATTCTCCCTGATAGTAAAGCTGCTTTTTTAGCCATTAAGGCATATGAAATAACATCAAAACTAGTATGAGACTGCCTTCAACTACTTATGTCATTAGCCAGCACAAACAGAGTTCATCTCATTTAGTTGCCAGGACACAGCGGACATACAAGTAATGAAATGGCAGATATACTAGCCAGAAAGGGATCGGCATCAACCTTCATGATGCCAAGACCATTCTATTAACATTGCGAAACATTGCATTAAAAATTAGCAGAAAAATAAAGCTCTTACTAGACGAAAACTGAAAGTAACAGACAAGCCAAAATTTTCATGCCAAACATTTCCTTTACAAGAACGAAACAACTTTTAGGTCTAACTAGAAGTCAGATTCGTATAATCACAGGATTCCTTACTGGACACTGTCAGGTCAAAAAACACCTTATGACTATGGGAATAACTCAAGATAACACTTACAGAATGTGCAACGAGAGCGAAGAATCAGCAGAACATATTTAACCGTCTAATCAGAACACGTCATCGCAACTTCGATAGTTTCTCCCACAGCAAGTACAACACTATTATCTGCAAAATTTGCTATAGTGATTTTCTGGTGATAAAAGGTATCCTACTGGACCTAGTACACTGCCTTGTGGTACACCAGCTTCAGTTTCCCTTAATGTTCAGTACTCTGTTTCTTGTTTACTTCTGAAAATCGTTGTAACATATGAAACTATATAATTTTCGAGTACTGCTTCGGCATTTGCTTTTGCAATTTTTGGATCAGTCCTTTCTGCCCGACTTTATCGAAAGCTTGTGCTATATCAAGAAATACAGTAATGCATAACTTTTTCTCTTCAAATGCTTTTTCGATTCTATCTGTGATTCTATGCATCAAATCGATCGTAGAGTGCTTATTGCTAAAGCCAAATGAATGGTTTGACACCAGCGATTTTTTTGCAATTGTTTCACCGGTTCATTTGGAATAACTTGGACTACATTGGTAGTATCGTTATTGGGCGATATGAGGTTACTTCCATAGATGGTTTGCCTAGTTTTGGAATCGTTCTATACTTATACCTTCTTTTACTTTTTTGGCAAGTTCTTTAGTTGTGACGGGGCGAATAGGTCTAAGGTACTCAGCAAATGTGTTTGCTTTTTCTCGGCTGCAATAACTACATATGTACATACGTATAAGGATACTTCTTATGAACGTTCGTTTGTGTATAAAGGAAATTTTGAACAAAGATCAAAAGTTCAATAAATAATAATATCTAAAGATAATAGTTACATACAAAGATTAAAAAAAATAAATATACGGATTAATATGAAATATAATCTAGAGTATTGGAAAAATAAACTTTTATTTTCTACCTTTCGAAGTACATACATATTTATGTACCTACTTAACAAGCAAGATGTATAAATAGCTACATATTTCAGCGAAATAGATATACATACATAGGTATACCATTTGGGTAATTGAGCTGAATAAATATAAAATCGAATGCTTTCTCAAAGTCAAGTACACCGTTTTATTTATTCAAACAGAATTTAATTGAAAATGTTAAGTGATCCAAATGACCTTTAGAAAGACAAATTGGTGAAGTGACAGCTTGAAGTTGGAAAAAAAAATATTTAAAGTATAATAGAATGAAGTAATGCCACCTAGCTTTTATATAACACATCTTGCATATAACCTTTGAACGCAGCCATCTGCCTGTCAATCTTAATTTCAAAGTAGAGTATGGCGTAGAATTTCTGGTGGCTTCATTGAATTCGAGAGTGCGTTTGAGACCAGATGTATTTTAAAAATAATAAAGAAAATAATTGTCTTATAAATGGTTAGCTACTTCGCTACAAAATAACCAATGAACGCCTACAAAATTAAATATTTTGTCTTTGAAGTAAGAAATGAGGCTACTATCCTTAAAAGAAGTAAAACAGAAATTGTTCTATCTTTCGTAGGATGTAATAAAATAGTCAATATGTCCTCTCAAAGATTCCTAGTTTTCTATTAAAAAAGCTGGCAATTTAGTGGTCGTTTTTCATTCAGAAAGAAATGCAATATTCAAAATATGAATGTTCTGTTTTTTTTTAAATACTTAAAAGCAACACAAAGTTGCTTTTCTGATTCGAATGATACCATTTGGCAGGTACTGTAGTTTACAGAAACAAGATACATTTTCGGAGGCCATATACTCTCCTAACCTGTTCTCCAGTAGTTCTTACTTGTCATATGTATCAAGGTTCTAATAAGACTGAGCTTATCTTCAAAACCATGCATTGACGCAAGTCCTTTTACATCTTCACCGTAGTCGAATATTGTTGTAAGACTCCTTGCCTTGCGTTGCAAATTTCTCTGACATCGTACGCCTACGTTGCCGTGTATCACGTACGTACATGTATATATCCTTTCATAAATACGCTTGGTTATTGCCATTTTTTTCCAGGATACCTTTGCTGCGCCTGGCATGCCACACGTACTAATAGTCTGCATTAGCACAATCTGAAGCATTTCCAAAGTAAATGAGAGGCTGATACAGCTGAGGCTTACACCTACTCCTACTTGACGCATTTTCTATGTTATGAGGGTATTGATTTGGTTTACGAACGATGAGTCGAAAGGGAAACTAATTGATTCACTGAATGTACTACTTTTCAGATGTTCTCTAATGCGTTCTAAAGAATTTTTGACAAAGACTCTGACATTTTTTTGACAGTTTTCGCACTCGGTTTTGTTACATTTTTTTTCACTTACTAGGAAAAGCTTCAGTCTCCCAAGTTAACTCCATTAGTGGATACAGAGGGACTCCTAAATTTCTCTGCCAATCTTAGAAACATTCAACAGAATGGTCCTTAATGCCGTCAGATCCAATTTTCTTTTAGGGTTTGCCTTCTTACTGCATGTAGAGTGAAGGTGAAATGCGATTCAAAGAATTTAACGAATCGAACACAAATTTTGGGGCATATCCTCCTCCTAAACTCTCTTCAATATTATCTTCCTTTGAGATTAGAATTTCATACTTATGTCCATGTTGCCCATTTAAAGTTGGAACTTTCGCAGGCAACTTAGACTGGGTTATGAAAGGGTGTGTGATAGATAAGGACTCATTACGTTCCATCGGAGACCTAATAATCCATTCTGAATCCTCTGTTTTGTGTGGTAAGAGACTGAAATGGAAGGAACAAGTCTATAGTGTTACTAGCCTACTTGAGAACCAGCTGGTATTCTTTATAACATGGACAAGATCTGATATCTCATATCCTGTTACCTCTGAGGCACTTCTGAAGTACCTGCATCCTAAGGTGCGAACAGGGAGGCTGTGGCATAGCAAATGTTGGATTGACTCCTTATTCCTTATCTCCGCAGCTGTAGCATAAATAGTTGGACTCTAACTTCCATTTGCGGAGCAGAAATCCAATGACGCAGTGTCTTGTGACTTCTCTAATTCGGGTACGGATATAGTGCTAGAATATTTTCCACACATTGTCTTTATTGCATGTAATATCGTCGTATGTCCATAGGTGGTATATCTCAGTCTGAAAGTTCCTTTTTTGGCAGAACGTTCGGAGGAAGGAGAGAAAGGATCATATCCCGATTGCGATGCGTTTCTGACAACTTTGTAGAATTCTTTCATATAGCTCTTTGTTTCTGCTTCTAACCATCAGACTTAAGACTTATAGGAGATGTTAGGTCTGATAATTGCTTTGTATAACTTGCAGGTATAGAGATCATTTAAACCTTTCATTGTCCTTTCTTCCACATTTCTTTTCCAAGATACCTTCGGGTCTAGAAGGACGCCAAGATAATTCGCCTAAGATGAGAAATCTATTGTAGTACCATCTAGTCGGGTATCTTTCTCTTCCTAGTGAACAGGATAAGCTCGATTTTCTGAGGCTTAAGCCCTCAACTCCCATTGGTTGGTCCTCGTAGGGAGTTCTTTAAGAGGAGATTCTATTATTCTATTAGTTTACTGATTGTTGGCAAGAATTTGCTTTTAATCAGTATTACCAAATCGTCTGCAAGTTACCTCTAAAGAGTGAAAAGATATCAAATGACAGCACAAGATCCACCTATCCAAGTCTAATCCCTGTCAATATGGGGTTTCTCTCTCTCAAAAAAAAAAAAAAAAGAAGAAAACCAATGCCTGGTGTGCTCTCTAAACTATAACGAGTGTTGTAGTAGTTACAGCTTACCCAAATACTGTCATAACTTAAGGCCCCGTAATTGTTAAAGTTTTCATATTAAGGATCAAACTCACACAAAATTACACTCTGTTGTACTTTGCCAAACCATTCACTCGACGAGAGCTCCGGTAGCCCCGCACATGCCACGGAGTCAACCCATTCCCAACCCCCTTTAGAGTAAACTTCGTCTGTGCATATGCGACCTTGATAGAAGTAACACTCGAGTAGGACTCAGCCGCCTGGCCCACCCCACCCTCCACAAATAGTGTTGTTCCATCCTTAATTCTTGTGTTTTCCCAAAGATGAGTACCGTACATTGTAGTATATCTAAAGGAAATTCACAATATCCTGCACCTCATGAGAAGGATATACTCGTACATATATGTACGAGTGTATATATTTTTGTATCTTTTTGTAAGAATTTTCATTTGAACACAAGTACTGTGGAAATACCGCCTCTCAATCCCTATGCCCTATGCGCAGGGTGTCGTAGGTTTGCTGTTAACATTTTTGTGTCAGTTTTTGATGCGTCCTTCGAGCTATTCTTTTCTTTTTCTTTTTTTTTTTTTTTTTAATAAAAGTTAATGATTTTCTCCGAACGGCGGAGAAGAAAATGAAAACGAAGATGAAGACATGGAGAAGAAGAAATCTTTTGAGGTAATAATAGCATGCGAGAAATGTATCTAATATAAAGGACAACAAAAGGATCGTTTGGAAATCCTTTGATGGAAATTATTTATTATTATGAAAAGGCAAAATGCCTGTCGGTCGGGTGGTCCCTTTCGACAGGCGGGTCCTTAGACGAAAGATGAAAACTCCACGGGAAATAGATGGATTCTACAACAATTATGATGATGGGTTGCTGGGTGGGGGTTGACAATGCTAAAGACATTGGTCCGGGGGATGAGTGTTGATTTGGCATGTTCCGGAAAAGGTTTTTTGGTCTGATTCTCTGTTGTATACGTATGTATGTACGTAGCCTACTCCAGCATCATGGAGAATGGAAATCAAATTTTCTCTTTAAAGTTTTGTGAAGGCTTTTTGACATGGCCAGAGCAGATTGCGTCAACTGCCGACATTTACTTGAGAATGTTTTCCCTTAGATGCCTCTGCCGTCTGGCGTCACCGTCACCTCTGCATCATCACGGGAGGGAACAACGTATTGTTCTGGTCATAAGCGTATTTAAATTAAATATTTTAGAGAGATGCTGAGTGTGGCGTCAGCAGCGGTGGTGGTGGTGGTGGTGGTGGTGAAGGACTAAGGACTAGGAATCTGTTTTGAAGGACGGAACCATAATATTGTTGTGAAGCGTTTTCTCTTCTTCTTTTTCTTTTTGTTGTTAATTTATTTCGATGGGGATCAGGCATCCAATTTTATTGGGTCATTAAGGAGTCGTTCGTTTTTTCTTCTTCTACGTTTTTTTTTTTTTTGTTTTCTTTTCTATCAGCCGGCCCTTCCGTTGTGTTGTTAATAAGTCAATTGAGATGAAAAAGTGAAGAAAGGAAATTATCGATGCTTTTGTATATATGTATGTATATTTTCTTTTATTGAGAGATATTCTCACTCGAGCATGAGAATGTCTTACAATTTATATTGTCTGCTGGTGCATAATTTATATTTTTTTATTTCTCGGGAAGAGGTCTGTTAGAAGCGTGTGGCATTCGTCAAATCAGATGGGAGGAATGGATCCTATTTTTACTTTTATATTCCAATTACCAACACCAGTGGATGGTGTTGTCTAGGCTATTCCTTGGGCACATGTCAACAACGGCTGGATGAACCGTATAATAGGTACTTTGTTTATATCTAAAAGTGGGTGTTGATTATGGAGGCGTGAAAGTATCCTCTGTCTTGGTTTTTTTTTAAGAGATCGCCTTCCACCACTGCTTTAATATTTGTTCACTGAGTATGGTTTTTGTTACAACTACTGTTCAGAATTCTACGACCCTGCATTTTAGTCTAGTTCTGCAGGAAAGCCAATGCACACAAGATGTCTTGCACTATCAAGTTCTACAAATAGAAACAACCTTTATGCCTTGGTGTCATGAGACACAGAGTCATTGATGAATTTACTAAAATGTGAGTTAGAGCACTGCTCGAAAGATGGAGAATCGTACCAAGGTCTAGCAGGTTCTTCCGAGAAAGTCAGGTCACAAAAGGCCTGTTATCTTGCTTCTTCTATGGTTGATAAAAGCCACCTTCTATTCGAGCCTACAGGCTATTGATACAGGGCGTCAGCCTAAGGGAAATATTGTGGGTAGTGCACAGCTTCCTCCCATAGAAATCACCTGGTCTCGATTGTATCTTACCAGTGGAATCACAGCAAGGTTTTGATACTTTAAGCCTTTGGCTCCACATTATCTTCAGGAGTTGTTACAACCTCGGCTACACCCCAGGTACTTTGAGGAGGGCCAAAGAAGTCTTCATACCTAAAACCAGTAAGACCTTCCACACATCCCCTGAAGACTTCCGGTTGATCAGCCTATTCACCTTTCTATTAAAGACTTTGGAAAGCCTAATCAACATTCACGTTAGAACAACACGCGTATCGCAAGGGAAAATGGGTCGACACTGTCTTGAACTCATTGGTAAGAATCATTGAGAAATCTTTTGAGACCAAGGATCTCACTATAGTGTCCTTCCTTGATATTGACGATATTGAAAGAGTTTTGAACAATGTCAGAAATAGAAGGTTGAAGGTTGACAACTATCTTTGCTATTGGATCAAATAAATGCTGAAAAGCAGGCTAGAAGGTCGGTGTACAGGTGTACCCCCCCAGGGTGAAGAATTATCACCAGTATTGTGGCTCATGGTAGTGAATGAGATACTCCTAATCTTTTGCAAAGAGGTGTTCAGTGTCATAGCCTATGCTGACGACATTGCAATATCAAGGACATACCTTCTTAGACTTAGAGACCTGATGGAGTCTGCTCTAAATAAACTCGCAAAGTGGACGGATAGTGTCGGTTTCGGAGTTAATCCGTCCAAGACTGAACTAGTATTGTAACATATGTGTCTCCTCCAAAACTGAAGGATATTGAATTGCAATTTGCAGATTGGAGGTTACGATAAAAAAAAAAACTCAGTTGGAATATGTAAGACCGTGCTAGGAAGGCCTCGACTGCTCTATTCATATATGAAGGTCTTGGGCCCAAACTGGGGTCTCCAGCTCTGGATTGTTCACTGGATATACACGGCAGTCATCAGAACCCTCCTTACATATGTACGCAGTAGGTGGAATGCACTAGACAAGAAAAGTAGCATTGCAATACTTGAGAAGGTTCAAAGGTTATCCTGTGTCTGTAAAACGTACGCCCTTAGAACCAGTCCTACAGCTGCACTAGAAACTATACTCCATATTCTTCCCGTTGATATGTTTCGGAAGCTGTTGGCGGCTAAAACAACTATACGGCTTAGGGAATCCTTGCAACTGGCTCGTGGAAATATGGGCCACGCAAGCATCCTAAACAGCCATAACACTATTCCTAGTAATTCGGACTACACTGTCCCTATCTGGACTTCAATGTCAGGTATAAAACCAGGATTCGTAGCAGAAGTGAATGCCAAAAGAATGGCAAACAGTAGGTGGAACAATATCAGCACTTGTTTCTCTTCTAAACAAATCCGAGCAGAGTTGGATTGTAGACAAACCAGCAGACTTATTTCCGTCAATAAAATAAGTCTGAGAAAGATATTTGGCGCCCTCACAGAGTACTGTATGGTAGGCACACGTGTCAGAAGGCTTGGAGCTCCCTTCAACAATTTCTGTAGAAGTTGTAGAGACGATGAATAGAAGGAAACCATGACACATCTTCGGTGTACCTGTCCTCCTTTATCGGTCTTGAAAAGAAGTACTTCTTCAAGGATTTTCACGATCTAGCTTGACTGGACATAGCTAAATAAAAAGCTTCGTCACCGAGTCAAACTGGTTTAATGATACTTCTTCGGCATAGGTTTACATCAAAACTGGTTATCCTGCCTCCCCACCAATTTGGGAAGGCTTCATCTAGGACTCCGGTGCTGGTAATCCGGTTTTTCTGTAGTGGTATCAGAATGGATTTTCTTTTTGGTCTAAGTGTGTCTACACTCTCTGGTCATTAAACTCCACTCACAAGGTTATGTCCTAAGTTTCTCAATCCTATCTATCGATTTGAATACGTTTCCTCAATTTCAACTGGGATGAATCAGGCAATGTAACGCTAATTTTACGCCAAAGTTATCTATTTATTTAAGAGCTGGACTAACATTATCATACAAAGCTTCCTGGGGCACGTTTTGAAACCCTAGCCCCCACAAACTCATTTGCATTCGTACGTAATATGCACATGCACCTGCAGGCTATTTAGCTATTTTCTACCTACCAAAGCATCATTGTATAGCATAACATGTATGTGCGGGTCTTGGTTTTATCTGAGGAGCAATGGATTGATGTGTTGGAAAAGAAAGTGACGGTGATAGCACAGAACCCTGAGGTATTTCAGAATTAGTTAAAATGGGGATTCAGATATGGCAGATGTGGCACTTAAACACCATAGTTTCGAGATACTTTCGTTGGATTATTTGAAGGTCCGCCATATCCGAACATCGGGTTATATCTAAGGACCTGAAACAGACTATAGTAAGATCAAGCATTAACAAAGAAAATCCACAAATCTTAATCGGCTTTCTGATACTTAGTTCGCTGTTCGTTTAGTTACCATCTGAAGAAGGGGTTTAGAACCAGTAGAACACATTCATTGTGCCACTAATGTAAAGCTAGAAATAGATTACTCCCCTTGCCACAGATTGTAATTGTCCCAGCGGACATCCGACATATTGTTCAGAGCCATACTGAACTATCCACATACATATGTGTATGTCAAAAGTCTCATTAGGAAAGTAGGTTAAATTCAAGGTCAGAATAATTAATATTTATATCTATGTCGCGGTTGTTACTCGTATGTAACATATTTCCGTATCGAATTAAACCTACAAACCTTCATACAACTACATAAAAAAAAAAACTGATTTTAAACCCCTATTAATTAAATCCTTTCTAATAGGACACTTGCTTTTTTTTATTCTTACATAATTTGTTAACGACTGTGTTTGATTTCTTTCTTTCTAACCCTTGTAATAAAAATTAGGACGAGATAATCAACATGTAGAATAATCGGGTAGGCAGCATGTTTCTGTTGAAATTGTCATATCGATTGATGAGCACATCATCAAGCCCAAAACTCTTATCCTTGTCATCGATTGCTTATTCCTATGCCGATAGTAATGTTATTTTTGAACATAATAACCATAATGGGGTTAAATAATTAAAGCCGGATGGACTCATCTACTCATTATAGCACGCGACAACATGTGTACTATTTCCTTTCTTTGTCAAATAAAGGATCACTGAAGTAAAACTTTTATTGCGGATATGTTACATCTGGTGTTCTCATTTGTTTCGATAATGTTTCGCCCACATTACACTATTTGCACAATCGTTATGTGTTATATGCAGATGTACATATGTGCATATCTAGATACAAATAGATCAAGTTACATTGTAGGCAATAGAAATACTGTAAATAATATTGAATTTCTTTGGAGGTGTCGATAGATGCATGACGTACATATTCATATCTGTATATACATGTACATATGTATGTGACAAATTTTTAAAATAACTTTTATGTAATGATGTTAGGAAGATGGAGACAAACCATTATTACCAATAACTTGCTTTGTTGTTTTTCCTCTCTGTATCTTCACACAGTCTTACGTTACTAAAACAGTCCTTGAGATTTTAGAACATTTAGCATGAAATGCTTTTCATTAGGCAAGAATCAATTCTGAACTCGAAACTGGTTCGTTAAGTAAATCAGCAACTCTATAGGGTGGAGTTGTATTCCCAATTTTTCGGGTGGTAGTGACCGAAAGCATTTTTAAGGATGGATGAGTTAGAATGAAAATTCTTAGAGGGCTCGAGGAGTGACCTCACAAATCCCAGATATGAACTTTGAGGCAAATCTGTCCAGACGTTTAGGCTGCAGTCGCAATAACAAACAGACCGACAGACAAACAAACAGACAGCGCTCAACTTTGTGACTTTGCGACTACTTATAAGGACGGCCTCGGTTTTGTTTTCTGCCAATGAGCTGATTACCAGAGCCATATCTTCACGTTTTTGATGGTATCTTTGCAGGATTGCGTAACTTTCTGTATGGTTTGACAACGAATACTACAACGATGTTATCGGCATATCGGACGATGTTTACCGATTTTCGTCTGCACATTTGTAGTATCTACATTATATTCCACAAGACTAGGCCCAGAACGGACCCTTGTGGAACTCTTTCTTTTATTTCGTATTCCTTTGGCCCTTTGTCTGTGTCGTAGAAGACGATTCTGTCTTCAAAATAGTCTCTAATTATTTGCAGTAAGTAGTTCGTCACTTGCTCATTCGTAAGGCTTTTATGATGATATTTCAAATGGCAGAGTTAAAAGCGTTTTTGACATTAAGGGTCACGACAGCGCAGTACTGCTTTTTGCCTCCTTTATATCTGGCTCGAGATATTACTTCGCGTGCTAGAGAGAGACCATGGTTAAAGAGACCATTGTCTGGAACTCCGTTTTTCAAGCGTCTTGAATAGAGGTTCTCGAACGCCTCTCTTTTGGTTAAATTTCTTTCCTTTAGCACGACGCTCGGAATTCTGTCCATTCCCCGAGTCTTGTTGTTCTTTATACTTCAGCATAGTCACCCGATAGCGGCGATTATACTTCAAATCGAGTTCTTTGAGGTTGTCCCTAGGCATAATGTACATAGATATGTATGTAGGTAGGTAGGAGTGACGGCAATATGACTATTTAATACCACGATTCTTAGGAGCCAGATTTATGAGTTGGGTTATAGTTTAGTGTTCCGCATATCAATGCGGTGAATTGAAGAGAAAATGTAGATTCTGACTCATTTGGATGATTTTATTCCATGTTCCATCTTGAGTAGTATGTAAACGTGTCCCATAAAGGTTCAAGTACGTACGACCTAGCCATTCCCCTAGATTTTATGATGCTGGATGTTACAGATCTTAAAGCGATTTGTAGGCGTTTTGGACTTGTGGTTCTTTCAGATGCTTAGATTATGCTTAGAATGAGGACTCAAGTACTCCGGTAGTGATACCGTGTATGTATCAAAGTGGTACCGATTATCTGGAATTACTAGTGTCTTTTAGGCAGAGCTACTTCTTCATCGGTAGTCAGGCACCTATGCAGATGTATCCTTAAAACCCGTAAAATAATGTCATCAAGCGCTTTTCTCTTTAGGTGATCAGTTTAAGGTAACAGCTACATTTTCGAAAACGAAATAGCTGGCCAACTAGTCACTTAAATCTCTTTCCTTAGTAGCTCACTCGCTGTCTTTAGATGCAAAGCTGACTTACGAAAAGACGAAAATAGAAGAGCTGCTTCATGACCTATTGACGACCTTCCAGGCAAGCTAATTAGCCTTTATATCTATGATTACCACAGCTGTAGGCGAGTGAATGACCCTCTTGAAATACCTCGAGTATACACAAACCAAAACTTTCATTGATGACCTTACAGATATATCCAGAGAACAGTGTCTGTCTGATCACTGTAAACTTCATCAGCACACATCAACAACCAGGTCACGCGAGATATGGAGTCAAAACGTCGCAATCGTGTTCTTTTCGAATTACCATTTCTACCGATTGGTAGCTTGAATGTTGATGTAACCATTACGACATTTTAGGCGGATTTGTTTGTACAGGAGTTGAGTGTACAGTTTCTTCCATTAAAGTTTTTTTACTCTGCTAGTCGAAATCGTATATCCTTAAGCCTTTCCATGTGGTTGGTCCTTATAATTACGATTAGATTACTACATATCGTACTATGCCTCGTTTATGTGATCAGCTACCCCTACAACAGCAGTGTCATCAGGAAAGCTAACTATTCTGCAGGACATTGGAACTTTACCTTAACATTACATCTTACATTATGATGCACAGGAAATAACTTAATACGGAATTTTGGGAAGCACCAAGTCGCCTATGATGTTAAGCTGCCTTGATTTATTCCCCTGTAGAACGACATTCCCTTTCTCGGGTACTGTTTCCACACTACGACGCACGGTCCATATTTTTTTCCTCCATTTGAAGCATGAAAAGGATACCAAATGGTGACGAATTTTTAGGTGGCTTGTTCTTTTGGAAGGACAGGAACAGTTTTTGTGTTGGGATATCAACTGTGCCAAATGAATTTTTGTTTCCAATTTCGTTGCATACTTTTAGGAATCTGTCAGAAATGGCAGGATGAATAGGTCGATAAAGAATTTTAGTTTGCTTTGAGTTCCTTTTGCTTTGATCGGGCTCGCGAAACTTTAAATGATTGATGCAGCTCTTCATGATTCCTTTGCTCCCAGAAGTACTGATGTTGGCTTATACTATGGCATTCTATGCAAAGTCTTGGAACTTCTTTGCTTCACCAATATCCTACTGGGCTGCACCACTACTTCACTTGCTCTTGTTATATATTGTGTAAGATGCTTTAAATTCACGGCGTCTGTCTCGGTTGATGATACTTCTCCTAGTAGGTTAATGGTATCCAGCACCTACTTAGTGAGTGCCTCTTGTGTTAGGAGAAAGTTCCATATTAATGGTCATGGTCGCTTTGGGTAGGCACCATAGCTCAGTGGTTAATGCAATGCAAACACTACATGGTCTTTCACGGCCCCACCTTTCGTGAACATCTGACAAATATCTGAGAGTATAACTGTCATGAAAAAGTTTATCAAATAATAAATTGCTCTTCGAAAGACATTAATTGGTAGGTCCCATTCTCGTGAAGAATACAACACCAACATACTTGAATGGTTAGGAGAACCAGGGCCCTGTTGCGCCAAATATTTTTATTGTTTGGTATTTTTGTCGCATAGGTTTCTAGTACTTCAATCGGATTTGAAATCAACTCATTGACAAATTAATGGATGCACAAAGCAGCTTTTATTGTACCTTATCTTTATCCCAATGAGGGGTTCATGCCTTTGCTGGATGATTAGAGCTCTTTGATGAATCTGTGAGCGGTCCTAATGCTCCATCTAATCGTTGCTTCTTCAGCAATTATGTACAACCATCGCATTGATGTCACATAAATAGTATAGTATGTAGCACTTTGTCTCAAGTTTTGTCATATAATCGTGCGCGTTTATCCCCGGATCTGTGCATCGTCCTGTTTGATATCTGAAATTATGCAAATGCATGAAATTCTGAAAACCTACGGTCAGTCGATTGACATCACATTATTCTCGAAATCTGTCGTTTTTCTCATTATAGACACCGATGCATTGATTGCCCATCGTATTCTTGATCGGTTAATGTTGATATTGTACCCTCCTTGATGTTATGCTAATTATTGCTTGCTATTTGTATCTGATTACCGCAACCACATCCATATCCAATATTTCTTTTTCATAAAAATAACATATTGATTGATTCAATTTCATTCAACCCATAATATACGAGTGGGTGAATAAATTATGGCTTTAATGAAGGGATTACGGAATTAAATTGTGTGTAACTTTAAGCATTTACATATATGTATGTACGTATTGCCGTAAATATCCTTTTTATTAACGGAAATCCTCCAAACCCTTTTTTTTACAATTTAATTGAAATTTTACATGTGTATTTCTGAGAAGGCACACGCTCACAAAAAACAGAAAAAAAAACTCATTAACTTTTATATGCATATAATTATTTTTAACAATATCAACAAAAGTTTTTGTTAAATCCATAAATAACAATTAATTCAAAATGCACATCATTTTGTGTCGACATTATTTCGACTATACATGAAAAAAAAAAACAAACGTTTCACTCCTTTTTGTTATCCTTTTGTCAGTTGCATTTCGTGTTCTGTATCATTCGGCGAATCCAATAAAAATGCTATACACTTTGTAATAATTTTTTTTTAACTTCTTTTTTATTGGTTTGGTATTTAATTTTGAAATTTAATCACACCCATCATTGTGTGTGCGGCGGCGAGAGGAACAAAAGTGATTTCGAGATTTATGCGCTTCCATTAGGGAGTCATATTAGCTTTGCTCGGGCGATTTATTAACAATATTTTCGCTGCTGCTGCTGCCCGTACGTGTGTGTCAATTATATCACAATTTATTTTTCACTCTATGCTCACATTAGCCACTGGATTCATTTCTATTAACGAAATCATTTTAAAATGGGTTCGGTGCGAGGCGGATGCGGATGCGGGCGGAATTATTATTTTGGCTCATTTGAGAGCAACAATGTCCAAGTTGAATGCAAATAGATTTAGCGGTTGACGTGGGCAAAAAAAAGGATGGACATGCGGGATGTGTTTATATTTGAAAGGATTAAATTACACAAGCAAATACCGTAAGTGATCTACATATACGTAAATGTATACAGTTGTGCGGTGAATTTGTCGGCAAGTTTTATTTTAGTTGAAAGTCTTGAGTTTCAGAACCGTTCAATGAAGTCAACTATTTGCGAAATGACAGTGCTTAAAAATGAATGATAAAAAGTAGTTGCACAAAAATCCCACATCGCTCAATTCAGGACGAAAGAAACTATTTATAATGTTAAAGCCTAAAGATCCTGAACTTAGTGACGATAAAATCGAAGCTAGTCCTGGAGACAAGACCTATTCGAAGCCCCTAATAGTAGGATTACTACCTACATATCTAATGCTCCTTGAATCAAAATCAAAGCTATTTCAGATACTGTTCCCTTCAGATACTATTCTCAAAAGATATTGATTCTCTATGAATTTCAAAGTTTTATAGATTATCGGCAAGAAGGGAAAAATAAAGGTCTCATAACACTACCTAATTCCCAATTCTGATTAAACCGATGGTTCCGACGTGGAAAATGGCAGCACTGGTGAGTAGGGATAGAGTCCCAGTTTTAAGCAGAAGTACATACTGTTGCACTATGTGCATGAAAATGCGTTTATATTATTTTAAAAGTCAAGCGGTACTAGTGGGCGCCGTGGCTCAAGTGGTTAGTGCGTTGGACTACGGAGCAAGGGATTCCAGGTTCAATCCCCAGACAACACCTAAAATTTCTTTCACGGCCCCACCTCTCGCGAGCGTCTGACAAACATCCGAGAGTAAAACTGTCATGAAAAAGCTTCTCTAAATTGCCGTTCGGATCCGGCATTAAACAGTAGGCCCCTTCCATTCATGTGAAGAATATAACACGCACAACACGAATGGTTGTGAGAAGCTAGGCCCTGGGTCCCATGGACCTGTTGCGCCAAAAATTTGTATTTGTAAGCGGTACTCTATTAGCCCTAAATCTTATACGGTAGGGTCTAGGCTTGTCTGAGGCGGTCTCAATTTCCTCGAAAATCTAGACTGTACTAGTATGAACAAGGTTAGGTTAGGTATGTGGATACGCGAGGTGATAGTGATTAACAACGCCACACTCAGGTCAGTACCGATAAATTCTAATGCCAAAATGAACAAGGTAGCATGGATTCTAAGTCATGAAAGTATCGAGGGTAATTAACTTACTGCCTGAGCCCTGTTTTAGGGTACCACCAAACAATGTCCATTCCAAGATTGCACAATGAGAGATCGACACGCAGTCTGACCATAGGAGGAACCTTTAGGACCTGAGGCAATCGAAAGAGCATATGTCAGCTCTCTGGAGAGAAAAAAAAGAACAGCAGAACATATTCTTTGCGTTCAGGATTGTCAAGGAAGAGATTATTCTACTTGGAGCACAATCCTATCAGCTCTTTAGCAAAATTTCCATCTTTCAATTTTGTGAAGAAGTCATTCTCCACAATTCATCTGCGAAGGCAGGATAATCACAAACAACTTTAACAGAACTCGTAGTCATTGTGATTTATCTCGAGTTCTGTATTAGTCTCAATGAAACGAAGTTCAATATTAATGACAGATGATCCGATCGTTCTAAAAAGAGGTCATGACACGTAATTAAACTATTGCTCCTTTCCATTTGTGGAAAAAACAAAACACGCACAACCCGAAAGCTAGGGGCCTATTACATATTGCAGTAGAATTCCTTCAGAATGAAACTTTCCGTGATCTCCATTCTCGCTGTGGATGTTGATGTTAATCCGGCATGATCAATATTTCCAGAGTCTCAGTCCAAGAATCGTGACCAATGTTATAAATGTCTAGTGCCACTGCATACTAACAAGAACATTGGTGAGAGTATAAAACTCTGTGGTACCCCACTTTGAATTTCAATTTCTTACTTACCTTCCACAACATTTTGTATAGGTAGTTTATAAAGGAAGATCCGGTGCGGAAACTGGTCTCATATTTTGCTATTCGATCTTATTCTAGTAGATATCTTGTTTTCTCTGGCTGCTTTGTTACTCCTCACCAAGGTATATAGTATATAGTATGTAGGTATGCGTACGCTTTATTAAGACTCTTGTCTAACTTTTACAAGCGCATTGTTTGAGCAAGGCGGTATAGGACAAGCTTAGAATCTAAGCAGTTCTAAGCAGCAGGACCCGAGGTTGGTGCGATTTGAGATGCATCAGTCTGATTGGTTTTTTTATTTAAGTTAAAAATTTTGCACCGACGAGTCTCTGGGAAAAGGGGTAACCCATGAAAAAGCCCGGTATGCCATAGGAAGGCTGGATTGAAACCGAAGGTC
Source organism: Xylota sylvarum (assembly GCA_905220385.1). Taxonomy (NCBI): domain Eukaryota; kingdom Metazoa; phylum Arthropoda; class Insecta; order Diptera; family Syrphidae; genus Xylota; species Xylota sylvarum. The sequence goes on along the minus strand of LR999958.1, from coordinate 59,895,705 downwards.
GCAAGGTATTCGGAGTCCGCATACTATCAACTTAGCACCCTCTTAGCCATGCATCCATCGGTGTAAGCTGTTCTACCTTGGATTAGGGATTTGATAATGGGGGCTTCTCCTCACGTTACTCACTTTAGCCGTCTCTCATGCTGTTTCTGCGATCGGCCATTCGGGACGACTTGAGAGTCACACAGACAGTAGCAAGTTTCCCGATTGGAGGGTGAACAGCCAAAGCATGAGAGCCGTTGCCCGGCGGCCGCCACAAGGAGGCAGTGAATTTTTTTTGAAGCGTTTCTTAAGTCATCTTTCTGAGATAGATTTAAGTCTTGTCCTTATATTGGTTGAGGCTGATGAACTTTTTTACTTGTCTTAAGTCATGGAATATGACACAGTAGTCATGGCATCTGTAGTTATCCCACTATGTCGGAGTGGGCACTGTTAGGTGGTAGACCAAACTAAGGCTCAGGACCAATAAGTAGGCAATCAGCCCCTGTTCCAACCAGGCATTCAGGCTGTTCATTACCTTCAAAACCTTCATGATTTGGACTCTAAGTAAGGATACAATAAATTTGAGAAGATTGAAACCAGTTAAGGGCGCATTGCATCATATCTATCATGATGTCCATCGAATTTTTCTCTTACGTTGATGACGACGTCATCTTCACTCTATACCCAGCCTCGATTAGTAGTTCTAAGAGGTCGTCTATAACCAAAGCCCAAAGCACACTATCGCAGGCTTCTTCTGGTGTCTATAATTGTTTTAAGAGCCCTCCATTCTTATTGTATTCTCAGGTTTGCACCATAAGTAGGTAGGTTCCCAATTTTATGATGAGGGTTATAATGTCTTTCCCAATCACAGTCTTTTTGATAACTTCGTAGGAAATCTTCTCTAGGCTGCGATAAAGGCTCAGAGGTTAGTTTCTCTTGCAGTCATTGTTGCAATACTTGTGTGTGAATGCGAGTCTCAGTAGAGTGTTTAGGTTGATAGACGATTGATTTGCATGCAGGCGGTCGTATCCCTTATGTGGCATTCGACTATATCTCTCATTATTGTTAAAAGATTCCGGTTTCGCTGTTAAAACTACGTCTTTCCAGCTGTTAGTGATGTAGCCTAGTATAAGGCTGAATCTAAAGATCAGTATTAGGGAGAATATCATTAAATCTTGTTCCTGTTGTAGGAGGCAAGGAAAGGTGTCATCCCCTTTATCACTACATCGTTGACAGCAGATACAGAGTTTATCTGAACCCGGACGTTATAGCTGGGCTGTGAAATATTACCGAAGCAACATGTAGATGGTTGCGGAAAGGAGTCTCCTTTGAGTTGATTGTTGGGTGTCCTGAAGTATATTACTCCTAGAACGATACGTTTAGCAGGTTTTCTAATTCTGATACCAAACATGGTCCTATAGGCCTTGATAGTAGTAATAGTCAAAGCGTTGACGTTTTCAACATTAACGCTGCCGCGGATTGTGGTTTTCGATGGAAAAAAGGTGGTTTCTGAATTATACGAGTTTTGCAACACTCCTGAGTTCCCTGAAAGAATTTATGATGATTTTTATAAAAAAAACACTGTTCAAAATCACGTTGACGACATTCACCATAAATATTAATTGCTACATCCTTCCTGTCGTTTTGGTATTGGGATGATGCAAGTTGTAATTCGAAAAATTTTATAAGCCAATACCAGACATATTATGTTTGCTTCTAAGCCTACATGTATTTAAAAAGTGTACTTGATATACAATATCTGTATGTATGTAGGTGATTCCCTTTCAGGCATAGGTATGTACATACATGTACATCAAAACCGGCAAAACAATTTGATAGTTGCATAATAATCTACATTGATGCAACCTTTACCATCTACTCTTCGAAATTATCAAATTTCATGGAATAGTTAAATTTATATTGAATATCCCAACAGGATAGAATTTATTTGATCATTAATTTCTAGAAATCATTTAAAGGACCGATAATTTAAAACATTTAAATTAATTTTAAATCAATGGGCACTGAAATCAAATTACTCTACCTATACTTTTGTAGGTATGTTCTGTATAAATCAACTTTAAGGTTCATCCATTGACCGTAATGTAAATACAATTAATTAAATTAAAAAATAAAGCGAAAAACGAATCAAGTGTAATTGAATCAAATGATATCCTTCCGGCATTATTCCAATCGAAACATTGACTTAGTGCCATCCAAGTGCAGTCCGAAGCATCGATGTGTGTACCATGTACTAACATTGCCCAGTGAAACATACTCATTGCATAATGTGTATTTGTGTTTATTTAATCAAATAGTAGCACACACCTAACGCACGATGTCCTTTTAATTTACCCAACTAATATAATTGACACAACCTAATTATCATGCCACATGCAGAGGGGCTGTACTTGCATCTTTGCAATCATCCACAATTGGACAGCAGTGTGCATAATTATTCGTGCACTAGTGTAATGGTTACGTTGGAGGCTATTCATTTGTTGTTTAATCGGACTTGAAATTATTGTGTAAATTAAAGGGTAACTACATGATATTTTGAATTCACGAATTTTCAAATTCAGCGAAGAAGTGATGTTATTATTTTTGTTAAAATTAAAGGGTTTGATGGGTTGTATGTCTGTCAGTATCATTTATTTCGGAATGCGGTGTAAAAGGGTCCATTTGTAATATTTGAAAAACTATGTACATATGTACATGATATTCCTGATACTCTATACCAATCCTCAGGAAATAGTAGTAGATGCACTTTTGTCTAAGAAGTTATAAAAAAAATTGTTGGAATTTTTTGGTAAACAATGTGGGCGTGACTGTCACTAATTTTAGTCAAATCATCCAAAGTTTTACCAAAAAGTAACAAAATGTGTTAAGGCAACAAGATCCGAACAGAGACCTGTAGAGATGAACAAGGAAACCTTGTAGTTGAGTCACAACCGGTGCTGAGAATATGGAAAGAACACTTCTGCAGACTGTCGGCGAAGACGACCCAAATTTCGCTGTCAGGGAGAACGAACCATTCAACCTCGACGATGAAAACCAAGACTTCCGTCCACACGACCATAATGAAGTGAGGATAATAATATCCAAACTCAAGTCCAACAAGAATACTGGACCGGACTCGGCTGGAAGGCCGAGCTATTTAAGGCAGCGTATGATGACTTGGTAGAGGCATACACCAACTGATTTCCAAGAATTGGTCGGAGGAAAATATGACTGATGAATGGAACCTTAGCATCTTTTGGCGGATCCACTAGAAAGAAGACACTCTAAACAACGCCTACTATACCGCCAAGTTCCTGTCGGTCACACTATGTGAGCGCCTGAAACCATTTGTCAACGAGCTGATTCGCCTCTATCAGTGCGGTTTTAGGCCCGGTAAGACCACAATCGACCAAATATGCACAATACGGCAGACCATCTTTTTATCGATTTTAAGGCGGCATATGACAGCACTACTAAACGAGCTATATAGAGCCGTGTCTAGTTTTAGCATCCCTGCCAAACTCGTCAGATTGGGCAGGGTGACGATGGAGAACGCTCGTTGCTCCACAAAGGTCGGAAACAATCCCACCGAAACCTTTGATGTCAAAAAAGAATTCAGACAAGGTGATGCGCAGTCATGTGACTTTTTCAACATTATCCTTAAGAAAATTGTGCGAAACTCACAGGCCAACACCAGAGGCAAATTTTTCCAAAAGTCTAGTTGCACAGACTTGCATACGCTGATGACATTCATCATCGGCAGAACACAGCGAGCTGTCACTGGTCTGTTTGCAAGTATTGGAATAGAAGCGGCAAAAATGTGTTTAGTTGTGAATGAGGGCAAAACCAAGTATATGCTGTCAACAAGAAGGGACACACAACATAGACGAATCGTACAGAACGTTACAATAGATAGCTATAACTTTCAGGTAGTTAAGGACTTTGTCTAACTTGGCTCTGCTATAAACTCAGACAACAACAGATCAGAAGAGTTACATTTCCCAATCGCTCTTTCTTTGGCCTCAGACGGCAATAGAGTAACAATGCCTTGTCAAAAAACGCTAAGGAGACCCTATATAAGACGCTCATAATCCTATTCCTGGTATATGGGTCAGAAGCATGAACTTTAACGAAGGCGGATGCAGATATTCTTGGTCCTTTTAAACGCAGAGTTCTTTGGATGATTTTCGGTCCCGTTGTCGTTGATGGGATTTGGAGGAGAAGATTAAACACTGAATTCTACGAGGTACACAGCGACATCGAAATGGTCAGAAAGTACGAATCAGTCGTCTAAGATAATCAGGACATGTAGAGTGAACGGAAATCAACGTTCCGGCCCGAACAGTCTTCGAATCCAATCCGAAGAAACAACGCAGTAGGGGAAGATCTCGGCTTATGTGGCGCACACAAGTGGAAGAGGACCTCAACCAACTTGGAGTGCGGTATAGGAGGCAGTTAGTCAAAGACCGCGCTAACTGGGAGGGGTTGAGGCCAGGGTTCACCTCGGACTCTAGCACCACCAATGTAAGAAAGTAAGTTATATTTTGCTCTCTTACTGACTATTTCTGTCTTTCTGCGACTTTTTATTAGCGCTGCTTCGGTTTTTTGTTCTGCAACCCCTAGCTTAACTGCTGACAGTCACCACCTCAATTTTTTGGTACATTCGTTACACATGTCCTGTATTTCTTCAAAATATTTCGACACTCTCTCAAAAATATATGATCTATGATTTCAGATCCGAAGTATCCTCATATTATATAGGATAGGTCCTAGTACCGATCCCTGTGTAATTTCGTCAGATATGTTGGACTGTCTTTCTCCATAAACGGTATCGAAGGGTAGAGATGCTTATACTGCTCGTATCATACAGCAACAGGTTGTGTCAGGACGAACTGTTCCGTTTTACACTGGTGTAAGTTTGAGAGTGTTAAATTTTACCTAACTTGGGTTGAAAAAGCAACCTCTCCTCGGTCCAGGTATTTACTTCCAGTACTAAAAACAAGCTGTTCGCCACCCACTTCAGCTTCACTAATTGGATAAGTAGCAGTGGCTGTTCAGTATTATTTCGATGACAGTCTTGATGATAAGACTAGTTTTGTAACCGCGAAAATAAGTGTCAAGAATGCTGAGAGAGGCTTCTAGAGATTGTGTCCATATCTCGTTTGGGTGCCTTTATGCAGTCTTAAGGATTTTTTTTGAATGGTCTAACATAATCTGCGCCAAGACTAGAAAAGAACTACTTCAAGCTGGTTTTGTAAATCTTTTAGTCTTTGATTTTGCAGCACACATTATTGAGTTCTGAATCCCACTATGATGGACAATTTCCAACCTTCCTACTAATAATTGGACAGGATTCGATAAAAGCCCAGATTAGAGTGAAATCTAGAATTGGTATGGAGTCGTTTACTAAGCCATGCGATGGTATCAATGCTTTCAGAGAAGTAGAAGAAAAGGTCATCCTTAATAAATGTATATAGCAAGCTACCAACAAAGTATCGCTAATCTGTTTGTTGATGCTCTATGAATAATTTTATAAGGATCGAGCACGAAACTTTGGGTTTATGCACGCATTCCTCCGAAATTTTGCCGATAAATTATGCTTTTTCAACTGTAAGACAAGGATTCCCTAGGATCTCCAATTCTTTTTGGTTCACTAGGGTGGATGAAAGAAGTCCTTATAGAATAGAGTACTGAAATTGAGTTCAGCATGAGTTTAAAGACTTAGAAGCGATTGAGCTCAAAAATGTTTTAATCTCAATATACGAATGCTTCGAATGCAAGCTACAAGTCAAGCTAGAACCTTAACTGCCGAATGTCGGTCAGAACCTTAGACGCAACAACATTATTTAAATCCGACCCAAACGACTATTGAAATTAGGCCTCCATAAGATAAACGACTCACTCTATCCTCCAAGTGTCTGTCATGGGAGATCGGCATCGATCCCTAAAAAGGGTTATTCGACAAGCTCCCTGTAGCAAGGTCTCACAAGAAACCTGCAAGTCCATGCATTACAAAATTCTGTTCAAAAAGTAACTCAACGCAGATGAGTCCGAGCAGTTTGTTTGTTGAGTTTTCGAGATTTGGGGTTTGATTTAGGCCAGATAATCCTCAAATGCTCCCAAAAGGGTTTTAGTAGACCTTAATGTGAACAACACATGAATGCTAAAAAACAGACAAATCAGCTCAGAACTAAGTGCGCACAAATCACGGTGTCAAGATACAGAGGCACTCCTCAAGATGGTGTTCTATCGCTCCTTCTCTAGGTTTGCGTGATAAACGAAATCCCAATTAAGCTAAAATTTAGTAGTAGCATATGCAGATGACTTAACACTTAGTGCTTTATCCATGGTTAATACCTGGACCAAGAACTACGGACTTGTGGTTAATCCACAGAACGCAGAATTGATCCTTTTTACCAAAAAAAGGACAATACTAGAATTTAAGATGCGTCAACCCATTAACCAAACCTAACCTGCAGAGACAGGGACTTATAGTCTATAGTTATATCCCTGGAGGTTGGAAATATATCAGAACAACATCAACTGAGAGCTACAAATCATTCTACATACTACCTTCTTTTCTACTGAAGTCTTCCAGTCAAACGAACTCTCGATTCTACCAGATTGATTGTCATTTGATGGGCATCGTCTTCAAACGTGCATTACTTTAAATACATCGTCCCAGTTGTGGATATAAATATACTGACATTGAAAGCTTAAAAAAAAGGACATCTGCCTCCTAACATTATATCCTATATTTTACTACCAACTTAGTGCACTGCACATCATGAGAAAGGTCAAGTATATCAACTTAAGTTCTAAAAGTGAAACTTATCAACATCAACACTTTCCCTTTCTGATGAGTTCATTTAATCTTCGTTACCACTACCACCATCCAGCCAGGAGAGATATAAATTCAATTTAATTTTTGTTTTTTTTTTTTATAGATTTCCATCAAATGACCACTAAAACAGCTCCATCTCGGGGTATAGAATTTCACTCAGCCAATCACTTGATCTCTCCTTGCGAATAAATAAATCACATTAAACCCCCTAAGGACTTGCCAAAACGTGTAACGTCTACCGCTCATAAATATTTCCAGTGCCCGGAAACTGAAATTTATAAAAAAAAAAAAACAAAAAAAACTCCAAGAAAATAACGACTTTTATACCATAAAAGCATTCGAGATATTATCGACCATTCGACCGAGTTTGGTCGTTGGTCGTGTAATAAAAGGAGCTCTGCTTGAGTAGCCCCAAGTGGTAGAAATAATATCCACGTGTTGCATCAACAAAAAGAAAGAATGTTTCCCCGGTCACGGTTAATTTAAAAAAGTAGAAAAATACACAAACAGAATAACCACCATGGTGCGGCGGTGGTCTCACCCCCAAAGGATATGATTTAATTAATGTATTTATGTCCATCACAATACGGTGGCAACATGTGTGCAAACATACAGAACACAAGTCAGTCTTTTCCCACAAGGGTGGGGTCAAGGATTTCGTTGAAATTTCGATAATGTATTCTTCTAAGTCGATTCTCGATTTATTTAACATCATGATCCTTTTATAGTGAACAACAACAAGCAGTTATTAAATAATTCATTATTAAAATATTCCACATTGATATGGTTGGGAATAATTAAAATAAAAATTTCTGCTATATTATGTGTTTTCGTTTTGTTTTATTAGTTTTGTTTATTTTAATTTAATCTCCCAATGGGCGATTTATTTTGAATGGAATACTTTTGTGGGAAATGAATTTTTAAATGCCGTGCTTGCATTAAATATAAATGAGTTGGTTAGTATTAGCATCAGCAGCCTCGCATTTTAGTTGTTCGACTAGAGTCCTGGAAGGTTTTTAATTTGTGAAAAGTTTTGAAAAACTGTATGGCATAGTATGCAATAACTATTTGCTTTTGTTAAAACCAGAAAGGCAGGTAAGTTTTTAAATGTGAAAACAACGATACATTCTAAGGGTGGTTTCAATTAGGACCCCCCATTTTCCAATAAGATTTCTCGGCTATGCGTGAAGTTAGTGAAGTAAGAACTTAGATAAGTCTAAGGCCCTTTGAGGTCGTGCGACTTGCTTTCTCAGCCTTGTGAATGAATACGATAGGCATCTCGGGCCATGTTTTCAAAACAAAACCTAGCTTAAGGCAGCGCTATGCATGTGCCATGGAATAACGATATCTTCTGACTCGAACAGTATCACAGGCCGAATGTAATCCATTCCTGGAGCCTTATGCTGGATAAATGATTTGATTGCCCAAGCTATCTTTTTTTCATCTACTATATTCATTACTTCATCTTCGTTTACTCCCGACCAACTTCTCTGGAATGATGGGATATCATCGGCGGAGACTAGTGAGCAACCGGGAAAGTGAGTATTCAGTAGTATGTCTAGGCTTTCCTCCTGCGACTCCGATCATGTACCATCGCTTTTTCTATTATTAAAGGCCGGCTTTGGTATGTTGGCTAGAAAATTTCTGAGGTGAAATGCTTCATTGGTCAATTCCATAGATTCATAGAAAAGTCTCAAGGAGTTTCCTTTTCCTCGACTGCTTCAATAGAGGAGAATGGAGTTGCAATGATTTCCTCATCTCTCTTTTGAATTTAAGTCAATTGGCCCTTCGAGTATTTCTGAAAATTACCTTCCCGCAAGTACATAGTTCGTTGTAGTTTCAAAAGTGTGACGCTTTTTCGGAAACTCTCCAGTCGCCAACTTCAACAGAGATCTGTTCAGATATGAACGTGACATCTAAGAAATCTCTTCTAGTTGATATTACAAAGGTGCGGTCATTACATCTACGACATATAATAAGATTGAATTCTATGATATAATCAAACAAATCTTCACATAAGGTATGATAAGCATCATATGATAAATTTTTTCTTACCTTGTTGAGAAGCTGATATGAGCGTCCTCAAAGCTGCCGAGGGGACGTTGGTGCTGTCATCGTAGGGTAGGTACGCAGACGCCACTGTACATACTCTGTTAGCCCTTCAAAGCCTGCATTTCTCGCCAGGCTCATTGAAATTCTGTCCAAAGAACACATGAATCCATCTTTTTTAAGAAAGGTAGGTCGGTGCTGGATAGCTTCGGTGATGAAATCCATGGAGCTTATAATGAGAACCCACTTGCCAGGCTACAGTCACAGCCGAGTGGAATAGGATAGTTGTTAATCATGAGCGATTTTCGTCATGGGACAGTATCATTCCGTATCATCTTGATCATGCTACAGAATTTACTAAACGTAGTAATTCTACATACACATGTATTTGTAAGTATGTATCTGAAAGAGTTTTCAAACATCCTCAATTCTCAATTTTGGTAACTTGTTCATGTGATTTTTATTCCAAAAGTTGGTTGGTGGAAACATAAATCCGCGAAGCTATCTTCCACGTTATAGAACGCTTCAACAACGCTTGTAGATTATCCAATTTTTTTTATCAAAATTCACCTTCGGTTGCAACAACTTTATGAACGATTTTCATCACAAAATCATTCTCAGGAATGAAGCCCATTTTTGGCTTAACGGCTTCGTTAATAAGTAAATTTGTCACATCTGGGCAAGTCAGTAACTTGAAGCCATTAACAAACTGCCATTACTCACAAAATTGACTGTTTGGTGCGCGTTTTATGATGGAGGGGTCATTCACCCATATTTCTTCTTCAATGATGCTGGATACCGAATCATGTTGACTGATTATTTTTGGAATAAATTGGAAGAGGGATGATTTGGAACATATGTGGTTTCAATAAAACGGCGACACATACCACACAGCTGGCCAAACAATCGAGTTATTAAAATTGTATAGCTTAGTTCGGTGACGATGTTGTCTCCATAAATGAGTCAACTGGGTTCGTATGATTTAACGACTCTAGACTTTTTCATTTTGGGCTATGTCAAGACCATGGTCTATGCCAATAAACTAGGGATATTAGAAGACCTCAGGACCAACATTGAACACCGAACTGCTAACATATCCCCCTTTTTATGAGTAAAGACATGGAAAATTTGGTTCACGAAGGATATCTTCATCCACTTTCACTGCACTTAGCCCTACTCTAAGCTATGAATGTCTAGTTTACTTACTTGCTTAGCGAGTCTCTTCCTTAGACACTTCAGATTGCCATCACTTTTGATCCCGGACACGCTGCTCTCAGTGCGTCAAACCAAGGATTCCAAGTATCCGTGATTGTGTTATCCTCATAAAGGAGGTGCTTCAGAGCTGAAATTCGAAGATTTTCCTTCCTGTTAGGAGTTTTGAACTCAATCTTATTGTCGGCGCTTCAGTGCTATTTTAACACCAGAACTCACGTGACCTGATTAGCAATGTTGTTGTAAGAACATAGAAGAAGGGAGTGGAAATCCTCTCTCTTATGAAACTGACTAGTTCACTGATTTTTTCCCCCAAGATTTCGTTAAGGTTGTCAAAGAAGGTTTTGCCTAGTACGCGATGTTTAGCCCTAGCCGGATACCCGTAGAGGAGATGAAAAACTCTTTTTTTTTTCTCTGATTGCTAGAGCTGCGTCAATATGCGTTGAATGGGATTCCTAATCTGAAAGAGAGCTTTCCTATAGGTCAGTAACGTGTAGTAATTGCTATGATCCTTACAATGTATGTGCGGGTTCTGTTTTGTAGATCTTGTGTTCTGAACGACTTGTAGTTCGGCCACATCTACCTTGATGTGACACAATTCTTGTTCATCTGATGTTGGTGGTACGTTTTGCAGAATCACTCCCAGGGCGAAATGTGAACACACTTTACGAGGGACCTACCGAGGGCTAAAACACCGAGTTTCATTCCACCCAGAGGAAACTGATCTTGAAGCGAGCCCTAATGAAGCAAGTTCCTCTTGCTGTTCCACCAAATGTCGTATTCGATGGTACGACCTTGCCTAGATGTCAATAAAGATGTCAATGTTTCGGCTGGATCCAAGGTTGTCTTTCAAAACGCGTCAAGTTTCCAGTACTGCCAGCACTTTAGGCTGGAAGCTGGTTTCCGAGAAAACTCCAGGACGTACCCTGCAGTCTATTTTTAAGCCATCTGTATAAATTGTTGGTTCATACTCCTTTATAACCCCACTTTTCCCAGTCCACGCTGGATGCAAAGCCTACCATGAAGTCTTTCCAGAATTGAGTTTGGAGATGATGTAATTCGTTAGAGTCGTTGCCAAATCCCTAGGTAACAGATACAGAATGTTACTATGAGGTGCACTCCTTAACTACCTCGAAGTTGTAGCTGACGATAGTGAATTTATATCTCGTTGACTTTCAGACTTCTTTTGCCGTTGTTTCAATTGCAGTGAATGCCTAAACAAACTTTTCCAGGATTTGTCTTAGCGTGAAAATTTGGCCTATACATACATAGTCGATCTATCTGGTCGGAAGCACAATGTTTTAAGATACTACAATGGACAGGATGTTGTACCAGATTGAGGAGGTATATGCCTTAATAGAAGCTTTTTTTGTAGATAGGGCATATAGACTTAACACTCGCTTTACTAATGAACCGATGTAAGCTCTTGATAAGAGCATTGTTTTAATATTAAAAAAAAACTCCGACGGTGAGCCATTGGGCCGATAAGCCATCGGCTTCTTCAGTTTCACAAACAAACTCCTTTAAAGCGGATGTCTAGTGTCGTGGCTAAAAGTGGTATGCTGACCAGCCACAACATACAAAGCCATTAGAACTATTTCAGCTGCAGCCCTTGACATCATACTCTAGCTGTTATTAGGCAGAATTGCCCTTGAAAGTGTCCTGTAGGCCTCATCTACAGTCTTATCGACAGAACAACACTATTTTGCAATCATGAGGTCTATAGTTGAAAGTTTTACAAATCAGAACAATATCTCGATCATAATAAACAAACAGTTCAAAGACAAATGGTGGTTTGGGGTCTGAAATATACTCAGAAGAACTGAAGATGACCCGGTAAATACAATTTCGTAACCTTCATAATGTGTTTCAGCTTCATTCATGCTCAACGCCTTACTTACGTACTTAGGTGGCGCTACAGTACCGGGTAATCCTGGACCTCAACCAACAAGCCTCTCCAGTTACCTCGGTCTTTAGTTAACAGCCTCCAGTTGCGTATTCCAAGTCGGTTGAGATCCCCTTCTACTTGTGCGTGTCACCTAAGTGAGATCTTCCTCTACTGCGTTGTACCTCTGGGTATGATTTCAAGACTCTACGGGCGGGACCGCTGGAGTTCATTCGCTCTACATGTCCTAGCCATCTCAAAGGACTAATGCACAATTTTTTGACTAGGTCGATGTCGTGGTACAGCTCGTATAGTTCGTCGTTGAATCTCCTCCTCCAAAGCACGACATAATAACAACGGATATTCTTGGACTCGGAAGTCCAAGCCTAGCACTTCTAATAGTAACTACGACTAGTCATATCCCTTTTGGTAGTCCACCTTAGAAGAATGAAATTAAGCATACATAAGCAGATGTAACAAAAAGCGTGCCCACTTTTTATGTGAATGCCTAAGTCCTTGGAGGACCAGGACGACGGGCCTTACAGAGTGGATGTGGGAAACTTTTTATGTAAAAGTTAGTCGACGTAGCTTTACCTTACTATCACGATCCGTCCTACACATAGCCAATAGTCAACAGTAAAGGAGCTTGTGAGTCACTTTGTAGTCGTCGTGATTAAATCTGTCAAAATTTGACAGACTGCAGCAAATTTTTGTTTTTATTTGTTATCGTGTTGAAATGGCAATTTCAAAGTGCTAAAACCCTTAAAGGATAAACATATCATTTTTCGAATCGATCTAGTTAATCTTGATGGTTATCACCTATTCACCTCGAAAATTAATAGAGCACTCTGTACACCAGAATAACAATACGTTTGCTTCGGTCATTGTAACTAAGTTTTTAAAATATTGAAACCAGTTGCATTGCAGTTTTCTCTTTAAAACAATCACAAACATTGAAGACAAGTCCTGCATCCTAGGAATGTGTGCCTAGCAAACGCCAATCCTTACATGTTTCTGCCTAAATATGTATGTATGTACATACGTAGGATGGTTTTCAAAATCGTTTCGATTGTGCATTACACAATTTACTTTCTGTTAACCCAGCAGTACAGTAGATGTTACTCTACGGAATGTATTTTTAGTTACATTTTATCACTTCGAATGTATTTCTAAGAAATATTTGTTTTTTGATAATTTTCCTTTTATTGGAAATGTTTTCTCATCGTTGGTTTCAAAACTTTCGGCCGTACAAAATCATCTTAAATATTACACCATATCCTGTGTAACAAGAAACTCTAGCAACCTGAACATGCTGTGAATATGAACACCCGTAAGGGTGGGAGTTATAAGAAGATAAAGTGAACGACTGGGTTGTACGGACTTGCACCCTTATGCTTAGGGTTTATAAATTGTTCAGGATTGAAGTTTAAGTAAAATGGTTAAAGTCCGAAACGATAGATATGAAATTCCACTAATTTTTCTGTACAAAAGCACTACAAAAGTGGACATGGCATTCCGCGGTTTCAGAGATCAGAGATAGCAATAATCTGGGATTTAGCTGGGTTTAAGAGCAACCCGTTCAACAATGACTGTAGCCCCACCTAAGTAAGGAAGTGAGTTCATCAATGACCAGTTATAAATGTAGGACAAGTGCTCATTTAATAAGGAAGCAAGATCTGTCTTAGCAAATATTGGACGGGCTAGGTAGAGTTGTAGATCTTCCGCAAGTCATTGATAAACATGCAAAATAAAATTGGTATCAAAATTGATCCCTGTGGAACACCCCGCGTTATATTTTATAGAGCGAAGGAGCTACCTCATAAAAAAACTCTTTGTGACCTTTCTAAAAGAAAACTTCTTAAGTGATTTACCGCCCTCTTACCGAAACCAAAAACGTTTTCTAGTTTCCAGCAAAGGATTTTGCGATAACCTTGTCGAATGGTTTTGAGATATCAAGCATACAAAGAAGCGTTACATAGCCTTTATCATAATTTTTTCTGATGTCACACATTGACCATGGCTGTGGAGCAACTGTGGTAAGGTCTGAATTCAGATTGAAATGGATTCAAAAGGTGATGTAAAGACAAGTGCGTCAGTATTTGCTTGGGTATCAGTTTCTCAAAAAACTTTAGATAAGCACGGTAGAATGCTAATGGGCCTGTAGTCACTAGCTGATATGGCCTTAGTTTTTTCCGCTATATGTAGGTACAACTTAGCAATTTTTGAAGTTAGTTAAGTGACTGAAGTATCAGACTTATAAAGCGAATTGGTATCCCAACCTTCCCAGCGGAATTAGAAATAATGGCAATACAGTAAATGACATCATTTTCCGTAACTACCTCAAAATCAGGCAATCTAGATATAGATACCACCGGACGTGCAGTAAGATCAAAATTTAATGAGGTTAGAATGAAATTGAATTGACTTCGCAGGCACCAAATGTGAGGCTTGAAGAAAATGAACTTCTCCATCTCCATAGTAACGTCAAGTTTGATAGAAACCTAGAGTTCGAAAATTTTCAGTAAACCAATACTTGCCCCATATGTAGATATAGGTGCAAGTAAAAAAAGCGGGGTTCCACAGGGTTCAGTTTTGTGTCCTCTACTATTTAACGTAATGTCCGATGAAGGAGACTATAAATACCCGATATGGTAAAGAGAAATGTTTTTGATTTTGATGGTAGCCATACCTCTAGAGGCTACGTTAGTAGCGTTACGTTAAAGGGCTTCAATCTAGCGAAGAAAATGACGGAGGCTTTAGAGGGGAAAATATAAGCCGTATGAAGAACAGCAGAGAAAAGCTTGAACAGGCCTTACCGATCTCTACTTTAGGACAAGGTTACGTATGTACATATGTAGGTTATGTGCCGTAGAAGACAAATTGATGAGTACCTACCGACTAAGCGCTTTAAGAATGTTACTGCTGGCTTGTTAAAGCTCAAGATAATACACGTAGAGACAAGCAGATGTAAGAGAACAAAGATATTGGTAAACTTTAAGATTGATCGCAAACGTCGAATAACGAAATCAAGGGGCGTGAAGTGTTCGTTGGGGCTATGGATGTTTATGGGCGATCATTCGGATAAATAGCAACTCTTACTGCCAAACTGTACAGACACGATCGAAGACAGAGGCTATATGTGTCCTTAGCATTGACATATTTGAACCAGCGTAGGTGTATTGTGATAAATGAAGTTCCCAGTGCTTTATAGAAAGATTTGCAGCTTCTAATAAACCAGTGGAAGTCACCTAATGGATAAAAAGAAAGAAGAGCTAAACAGGTCCAGAGACAACAAATAATTGTATTTTTCACTTTCTCGTCTATACAGCTACTGCAGAAGTCGTTTGATATATGTAACTTATGCCAGATGTGGTCGATTAAAGTTGGTCACTTGAGATACATTTTACTTGAGCAGTTGTTGCAATTGGTTGCCAAAGGAATGTCAAAATTCCTTTTTTCTGCAGAATTTCTGTGGTAGTGCTCCGGTACCCAGGCTAGATAAATGTTAAATGTTCTGCCATCTCACCCAGCGATAACCGATAGCCTTTCGTCCAGCCTGACAATTTTCCCATTGTGATTTGGAAGTAGACGTTTGCAAACATCTGAAATTTCTAGAATCGATAGATGATCGAAAGGTGCTGCAATGATCCTGACACGAGTCTTTGGTTTACTTGAGATATAGTCCTTTGAGACCGTGTTACATATCTGACCGTACTGCATCCGACATGAATAGCACTTTACTAAATAACTCTGTGGATCTTTGGTTGGAACATCAGTTTCAAATCGACAATCGGCTTAGCCACCATTATTACAACAGAAGGTAGGTTAACTTGGTTGGTTCATAACCCGACCCAGAATGAGTCTATATTTTCCGTATATAGCCAACTAACGATCGCAAATTTGATCATATGGACTTGCTGGACAAATTAAGATTAAAGACTCGTATATCTGCCTGTCATTAGGGATCATGTCATCGTGATCCTTTTTATCGCTGGCCGCGAGCAAAAAATTATCTCGATCTACCTTGTAGACGATTTTTCAACAACATATCCGCCCTTGACTTTTGATGTCGTTGGAGGTGCCGCTAGAGATTTAACTATTGCCCTGAGTTGATTGATTGTAAATAGGTTGTCCGAAGACTTTGTTCGTCCATACCAAGAACTCAAATTATCTATCCTTTCTGTTCTCTCCTGGAATCCTGTTACACTAGGAAAGCAATCCGGTCTCTGCACAATGTTTCTTATGGACTTGTTTGAAAGATCCAGTTCATTGTAAACCTGGAGAAGATGTACTGATTCCGAAGAGTCCAAACCGCATTTTGGATGAGCAATGGTTGGGCGCCAATATCTTTACTATCGACACTTCAGAAACTACTGCAATCGGTTTCGAAGAATACGACATCTAATTTATTTGGTTTTTAAATTGGAATACATAAGTAATTGATTGTCCAGCTGTAGGCAACCATGGCTGGCTTATCCGGAGGTCGCTATGTATCCAGATACTGGTTTCAAGGCTGAGCAACTTTTTTATTCTCAGTCTGGTTGATAGTAGGCACGGTTGGAATGAGAGCTTTATCTAGGCAAAAGGAAAAAGAGGAAAGGATACTATAAGCATGAGACTGCATTTTGGGTGATAGTTCCATCTAAGGGGTTAGATTCTACTGAGCCTCTACAACCCGACAAGGTAGAGTCTTCGAATATGTAGGACACGTTTTTTTTTTTTGCTACTCATACTATGCGATAGCAAGGGGAGTTGATGAAACCTAGGCAAATGCCATATTTCCCGACACAATACTGTCGTCATCACATGAAATGTCGCTCAGTTACTGTTATGAAAGAACTGCGACGGGAACAACAAATAAGCGCAGTCTACCTTGACGAGGTACCTCGATTAAAAGGGGTGATGGGTGGAGAATCGTATTATACCTAAACAATAGTCTGATCCTTCCGATTCAAGGGTCATCCAATTAACCGGAATGTAGTTTCAAAATTCTTTGTACTTCCTGCTATGGAGTATAGAGTCCAATGGGTTATCATTGTGTGTAGGTTAGGTACTACCCATTCATTGTTGTACGTCACTCTTACATGGGGATATTCTTCGGTATATTATGTTTCCTAATGATTTTCAATAGATCTGCAGATGTAATCCGTCTGAATCCCAATTGCTTGTATAATTTCCATACAAAGACCTATTGTGTGTGATCCTGAATGCAAACGCCCATTTCGTATTTATACCGCTTCAACTACAACATTATATTTTCTATTCCACCCCAAGGAGGGATCCCACTACCTCCCCACAAGCATGTGTATATGTGCAACAAAAGCCGATGAGCCTTCCATAAACCCAAGCATACACCTTTCGAACTGAGAAATACCTTGTCAGAAGCCTGATTTGGGGTTGGTGTGTGGTGTCTAGTATATGTTTAGCATCATACTTTCGACAGAAAAACAAAACAAAGCACCCTTAAGTTTCCTTCACGTTAATTACGTTGGGAAACAGCCACTATCTTATTCTCTTTCGGGGGATTAACGCCCGGGCACCCCGACGACATGCTTATCTTGTGATTCAGCTGGCTTCGTCGCACGTTATTGCTAATAAACTCTGTTTAGCTGTGTGCGTATTACGGTATTGGGGACACATAAAGGACTAAATGTAATACGTGTTACTCGCAATGCATAATTAATTTATTCCACCACACTAGGATCCTGCAAAAGGTTAAGCCTGTATCAGTGTGTTTGTGACCTTAATTTAATTTTAAATAAAATTCATGCAACACTGCATTGCTGCGCTGCATTTCAGCCCGCATTTAACTCCTCGGTACTGGTGTGACCTGGAAGGAGGCTTCTACTTCAACTCCTGCTGGATATGGGACTCTGTACAGGTATGAGTGTGTATTGCATGTAAATGTGCCTCCATTCTTTAGTAGCGGGCTTGGTGATGGCAGCTACAACTGCCCAAACAGAGTGATTTGTCACACGCCAGGGTAATTGAGGTAGCGTCGCTCTTTGACAGTTTTCCTCGAGTCCTAGCTCCTAATGTCACTATTTAGCAGCAATTAAAATTTGTCACGAAATATGCTTAATTTGTCAGCGGTCGGTTGGTTGGTCGGATGCGTGTGCATGTGCGCCATCCATCTATCCTCTGTCCATCACCAAGTTGGCTGATAATCTATGGACGCTGTCGATATCCCGTGCTGTCATCTAATTTGCACAGTGTCCCTGTGTGTGTGTGAGGTAAAGAGTCAGAATTACAATAATATTGAGTATTTAGCGGTCACCGGGTATTCTCTGATCCTTTCTGCTATAACGAGGTCAATTGTCGGTTGCGGTAGACATGTTCGGTTAGACCGCATTTAAATGCGGTCACACATACACCCATACACGCATACAGGACGAACATCAGAGCGCACGCAGAGCGAACACGGATTGTAATTACAAAAGGAGGTGTCGATGTCGAAAATTGCCATAATATTTCAGTTTCAACTATCGACAGTGTCAATCAGTAAAAACCGACTAACGGCCACTTTAAATTTCTTCCGTTGGATATTTTTTTTTTACCTGTTCGTCCTTTTTTGCGTTTTGTTTTATCAGGACTATGGCGATAGGTTTGAACGCCTGGGAGGTGGTTGTGGAAGTGAAAACCACTCTAGCACACCTGCGGTTGTGCGAAAAGGTGAAACGCGAATGACAAATGGGCTAGTGGAAATAACTTAGTCGTCTATTGTTTCAACGATGGTAGTAATGAGTGGTTTACGCTGTTAGTCGGTCCTGCTATACTCAGTGGGTGGTGGTGGGGGCGGCAAGCCAACCCATTTTGTATGGAGTTTATTGCCTGGCATTTGTTATTTATACGCACACAAAGTACAAATAGTTTGAATAGGCATTTTAGTGCGCTGTACGCGAACGAGGATTTCAGTTAAGGCTTGTGGTCTAGCGCAATGGGATTTCTACAGAGGTCAACAGTAATTAGACTAAAAGTTCAACACCAAATTGGTCTTATTGAATACTTTAGCGTTTTGTCATGTATTGATTTGTGGACACACAGGCTGAGGAAAGTATCGATTGAGGTTGAGAAAGCAATGGACGCCTGGGTTTTCAAACAAGTGGTAGGTAACATGTATGTTGTTGTCCAAGGACTAATCGGATTGTTAAACAAACAGTCAGAAAGAATTTCTTAAAAAATAATAATTGCATCTTCACAATCCGCCGTCATTTAGGTTTTGAAATAGAAGTTCTATATTCCTGCCATCTCGACCGGTTTGTTGTCCATTCAAAAGCATGCTTATCCCTGCTCAGCTGGGGTGCTATCTAACCCGAAGGTCGGTGAACAGGGGTACTCCTAAGGGTGGAGTATTATCACCACCTCAATCTACCCAATCCAAACCAACTCAGCCATATGAGAAGAAGCAGACTTCACAGGCCATCTAAGAATACTAGAATAAGTTCAGAACCACCCAATTGATTTGGAAGTTTTTATTATATTTTATTCATTTTCCTCCACTATGATGAATTAGAGAGGTATAATACACCTGAGAAGAATCCACTAGGTAGGTAGGTAGAAGGAGTGACTGCATATGCAGCTAGCACTCGGATCACCAATGGATTCATTGTGAAACTCCTGTCGTGGAGTAACCCGAAAAGAAGACAAAAGGTGGTCTCCAGCTTTCGGACAGCTAAGCGGCCTCCTTGAACCAACCTGAGATTATTAAAAATTTCAGGATGGTGAATGATGCCTTTTCTGACAAGTCGTCCTGGTCTCTCGACGGTATTCGTCGAGGGCCTCTTTCACTGATCGGCACAGGCTTGGGCATTCGCATAAGAAATGAAATTCGCTTTGTAGAGAACTTTTTACACTACCAGCAAATTCTTAGAGCTCCAGTCGATTAAGGCTCAACTCATATCCTTTCAGTACGGTATCATGTTTTGGTTCTAGAAATTTAACATCAGTAGCATATGTATGTATTGTTAATCGCATAAAAAAAATAAAATTTAATTTCTTTGTTTTATGTGTTAACCGACGCGACGAGCTAACAATTTGGAAGTCTTCAATTCAAACGTGAATGTAGCGGGAACACGAATAATGTAAATAAGATTGATTTATTTTTTAGAGTATTAATGAATTTAAATTAAATTTTTCCACAAAACTTATGCAACGTCATACAATAAATCGAACAAGAGGTAATAGTGGTATTTGTGGCATATGACCATGGTTTTACAAAGTGTTCTTCTATTGCCATCCATAATTTAGGAAAGCCTTATACAATCCTCTGCAGGTTAATACATGTTTCTTAGGTCGAGAACTAGTATACTGACTTGTAGATATAAAGTTATTTTGCTAATTCGTTTGGTGAGTTTTATCAATTCTTTCCCGTAGGTTGGGCAACTAAAAAATCGTATTTACATGCCCTAACTATTTCAGAGTATGCACTTTTTTTTTGAGATTTTATTAATTTCTAGAAAGAAAAACTAACCACTATTATATAAACTACGAAAGAACGGAATAAATTGCACAAGGATGTAGAAATTAGAGGTCAAATCCTACTGCAGTATCTAAGAAAAATCAAAGTTAGAGAATGACGACTAAACACACAATTTTGTGAGAATCAACAAGGAGGAACCCCGTCTGAAATTGACTTGCACGTTGCAAGACGAAGGACTATGTTATTTAATATCAGTGAATGCACAGCAGGATCATTTGGGTGGTTGATTTTGTAACTGATTTTACAATTTTCACAGTCTTTAATGACTTGGAGGTAGTAAGGAATTTTGTTCACCTCGGCTCTGCTATAAACTCTTATAATAACATTTTACTAGAATTTAAACGAAGAATAACTCTTGCCAATCCCTGTTTCTTTGGGCTGAGAAGGCAATTGAGTAGCAAGGAACAAATAATGTGATTCTGTACAAGATCTTGATCATCTCAGTCCTGCTTTATGGCGCTGAAGCTTGGACTGTGTTTAAGACGAATAAAGATACTCTTAGTCGGGAAAGAAAAATTCTTCGTAAAATTCTCGGTTCCGTTTGCGTTGAAGAATTATTAATTATGCGAGCTGTACAGCGACATTGACCAAGTCAAAAAATTACGCATCAGTCGTCCAAGATGGCTACGACAAGTAGAGCGGATGGACACAAATGCTATAACTCGTAGGGTCTTCGAATCTAACAAAGAGCGACAATGCAGTAGAGGAAGACCTCACCTGGCAGACATCCGGATAATCCAATATGCTCTTGGTCACCAGATCGGGCTCTAAATGCGGACTATGGACTGATCCTCATAAAACTGAACTATGGCGACTATGGAAGACTTGTCCTGGTCGAGATGACGGATTAGCTCAAAATTCACAAAGCGACATTCCGGGAAACTAACAAGACCTGGATATGCCCTTCACTAGGACAGAACATCTACTGAATCTGAACGCTTTAGCAAAACCAACGACAGATGAGAAAATAGCTGGACGTGTCATATATCAAGACAGATCTGCTAAATCAGAAACATAGCCGGGCTGGGTTTGTTAAAGCGATTACATATGTACGTATTTGGTGTCCTCACAGGAC
This sequence comes from Xylota sylvarum, assembly GCA_905220385.1. Taxonomy (NCBI): domain Eukaryota; kingdom Metazoa; phylum Arthropoda; class Insecta; order Diptera; family Syrphidae; genus Xylota; species Xylota sylvarum. Next base: position 59,874,182 of record LR999958.1, on the reverse strand, counting down.
ACTGTGTGATAGGCCAATATCCAAAACAGGTGGCCTTATTTTTTAATGACTTTAAGAGGAGTTGCAGGAGGAAGAAGAGGAGGAAACCTCCTATGCACTTTTCTCTTTTCTTAAATGACCTCAGCAAACTGGTATCTTTAGACGTCATGAGCATTCTTCGCTTCATAAGAAGCTTCGGTTGGTTCCCTTAGTCAAAATGGAAAGATCCATTCTATCACAAAAGACCTCTTCCGGTCTAAATGTGTCGTAACCCAAACTCAGACCTAGATCTTCAGTGAGGTACAGATATTATAAACGTTCCTAAAGACAAAGAGAAATCCCAGATTCTCTGTTAAGATAAACGGTTAAAAGCTGTGCGATAATCGATGAAGGTTGGACCTACAAAAAATTGTGGAGGGAAAATCCAAATTCTTAAAAGTGTTTCAGGTCGGTCTGTTGTTATACTGTTGAGAGCTCTCTTCTGCGTCTTTTTCGCCATAGCTCCTGCAGAGGTCATCAGTGTCTAGTCGCATTTTCCTTCGGTGGGCTGTAAAGAGGTTGTGGCCGGTTATAATCCCCGTAAAGAACGCTAACTTGGGTCATCTGAGGTAAGCGGTAGAATCTGTTTGTTGTTGTACTATCATGTTTTCTTTTCATGTTTAGGAACGGTAGAACATAAGTAACAAATGCTGTTCGGAGCCCTTTCTTGAATACCTCTGTGTCCTGGAACCCAAAGGAGTTTTACGAGTTTGGATTTACCGACTGTGTTGCTGCTTGACTGTCCATGTACATGGCGATCATCTCTTGGAGTGCCGTTTCGTGGATAGTGCTCGTAGCGATACTGCGATCGCTAATACTTCCGATCGGAACTTACTACCATAGTTTGAAAGTTTGAGTGAGCAAGCAATCTCGGGTTCAGATGAGTATAAGCCAGAGCCTACTCCTGCATCAATTTTGACCCGTCCGTAAAAATCAGGATATTATTCAGTTTGATGGCTCTATCGTTTATCCAGTCCTCCCTTGAGGGGAAGGTGGTCTTAACTTTTAGGGTAAAGTCGTTGGATGGTGATATATAGTCTGTCTCGGTACCCAAGTGTGTTCATCTTGAAATAGTGTGGTGGCCCGTGTCGCCCTCTTGTCAAAGGTTGAATTGCTTCAAACCTATGGCACTCTTTGCAGCTATATATATGTCAGAATAGTTTCAATGTCTGCAGTTAGCATGGATCTGATGGGGCTTATAGTCCCTATGTACACTAATTTTTGGGCCCATGGCCTTGTTTGCTGCGGGCCACTAGACGGAATTTTCTAAAATTCTGATTCCTACGTAAGCAATGGAGAGTCGTTGTGGTTTGCTTGGCATGTAACTACTCCATTTAAAGTGGGTGCCAATGCTCCCACTTAAGTAACTAAAGTTCTGTAAACAAACCATGTAGCTTATCCAAGTACATATATCCGGCTATTGCAATAAAGACACGCAGAGTGTATGATATTTCTAAAAAGGCATACGCCCAATTGAACACCAAGCAAAACTTATCTGCAAGTGAACATAATTTCCCTATAACTTAAGTAATACAATAAAATCGAATCTTCCTCATGAATAAAACACCATTAACGTTGTGTGAGAATAAGTTCGCACTTTACGGCGTCTTACTAACCTCCAATCGACGCGGCGCCCTTTATGCGTAGAAGGGAAACCACCCTCGCTACAATATTAACTAGATCATTCTTCCATTCATTCAATCGGAAAACCAATACAAACAAAATTACACATGAATCCTCAATTACCGTAATTCCTTTTATTATTAACAGATCAAACTTTCTCCTTCATACTCTCGTACACACAAACACAGAAATGAGCGCATACAAACGAACAAATTGGTGACCAATTTGATAGCTCATCTTCTTTCGCAGCAGCATTCTTGCTTTGAATCAATTTGCGTCCTTAATTCCATTTACACAAACAAACAAAAACGCAATTGGATAAAACATCAAAGTGAAGGAAAATCGCCAAGCCCATATTCACTATCAGCCAAAGGCAACGAAATAACACCAAAGAAGGATATTAAGGACGAAATTGCATAGCATTAAACTAGATTTGGTGTGTGAAGACAATTGTTCTCTCTACATACTGGTGCTATCATCATCCCGGGGAGCAATAAACGAGAAAGACAAACCAAAAAGGAAATTCTCTCCAAAAATATACAGTCAATCGTCATCACTAATACCAGGAATATTATGCATGTGTTGGCATTTAGCCCATCAGCAGCCAGCCGCCATCGAAGGATTTCGTCCGTGCACGCTGTATTATATGCTTGGTGTGGGTGTGGTTCATGTTAAGGCTTTTCCGCCAGCATTAATTCTAAGCCTGATTCTAATAAACATCGCAACTTAACGCCTTAACTGTGCTCATGTGGATGGAATCCATCCGAAGACAAAGCATATAGTGTAGTGCACACACAGCACTTTATCTTCGTATTAAATTGAGAGAAAGACAGTCGAGCTGATAAGCGGCAGTACGAGTAGTAGTCGTAGTAGTAGGAGCAGCAGCAGGTCAGTAGACCGAAAATTAAGGACAAACATTTTCACATATCCTTAGGAGTTTTATTTTCTCCAAGTTTCTGGTATTTTTGTTTTTGTTTTTTCCTTTTCTTTTTCATTTTACTTTGCCGTTGCTAAGTGTTTGCTGTATACATATGTAAGTATGTATGTAGGTGGAATGGGCGAGGAATAAAACAGTCAGCGAATTTGCTAGAAGGCTACTGGACTATTTACTTGATCATTACCCAAACGTCTTGCGTTTCTCTTCATTATCAAGTAATAATCGAACGCACGTGGAGATGGTAGGTCATAGTACTCAAAGGACACTACGTATGTACCTTAGGTCTAAATCACAAACTCAAAAGTCTTGAAACTTATTAAGGGACGCTGGAATAGCAAGAGACCGAGTAGAAGTCCAGTGAGTCACATGCGGAGTGTCACGCAGAGAGTCCTATCTCAGAAGGACTGAGCATTTCGAGCATTACGAACCCCCCAGCGATAGATTTGCAATGGCGAGTGGTCTAGAATGTTTGCGTGTATTCATAACTGAAGAACTTCCTGATTAAGCGACCGAAACTCTAGTATGTAGCAGTAATGATTTAAGTTCCTTTAGCTCAATACTTAGAAAGCCGCCTGATGATGCAAAGATGGAAAGATGGAAAAAGGTTCAGTACAGACCGAAAAATTGAGATCTGTAGGTAAAAACATAAGTATCTCATTCGTGGCAGCGTACCTCAAGGGCCTGTACTAGCGCCCAGTTTATAGCACTTAATATGTGGCAGAAACAGTGCTAAGTGCTCCCACGTAGAAATCGCAGGGAATGACAATTGGAGGATTAAAATAAAACTGACAACCAAATATCTAGAAGTGATGCTTGACGCCTTAAATCACATCAAGGAGCAATTTGAGTAAAGATGAGGCTTTTAAGGTATATCAGATTTCAGCTCTAAAATTCAGGTTTTGAGTGACAGAATTAGAAGGTGTAGGGCATTAGGATGTAGGGAACTGCCCTCACTAGATACATTTGCAGACGAAAAATAGAAAATATGTACACGAATGTAGTTTAAAATAGAACTTATTAACGGTAATGGTAGAAGGCAAGATAGACCCACAAACTTGATGCCAGACTAAACACCATAGGTAAATCAGCACCATGTTCAAGTAGAGTCTTCTTTTTGTACTATCGACTTCACCCTTATTGATTCGGACACAATGATTCGTTCCTCTTTCTTAACATGACTTTTATCAACGTTAGGGGCAAATTCCATGACACCATATCAGAAATAATATAGACTGCCCTTCGAGGTAGTACATGACTAAGGGCCTGATCAAAACTCCCAGAAAAACTATTCTTGTACCCTTTGCCAGTAGAAGATAATATGATTTCAGACCATTGTCTTTAAAAAACATCCCCATTGATCTGTCCGGAGAACCAAATTACATTAGAGTAACCCTTGTCAAAGCGCTTACTATGACCTAAATAAGAATTTCAACATGGCGATTAAGGCAATGTTTATGTCCTTGAAAATCAAGTTGATTTATTGGTTGTACAACGCTATAATCGAACCAATGATTACCTGTGTATGTTTCATTAGTATCTAACTTACTTAACGGGGTCCCGTGAAGAATCTTTGCCTGAGACATGGCAGCCTCCCACTCTCTTCGGTCCCGGGCATGCTGCTTCCATTTGTCTAGACCAATCGCTCTAACAATCGCGATAGCTTGATACTTAAAACGGAGGTTTGGTCTTTCTTGTTGTCTCGAACCTGCGGGCTATGATTCGAAGATATTTTTTGCTGGAGCATTATTGTCCATTCGCTCGATGTGCCCGAGCTAGTGTAATGCAGGTATTTTGGCTTATTGAACTACATCCGGTAGTACCTTCTTCTCCATTTCCCCTCCACGCATACGGGACCGAATATTTGACGAAGAATTTTTCTCTCGAAAGTGTTCAATATCTGCTCTGCTTTCCTACTTATCGTCCAGTACTCGGCACCTATAGCAGAACTGGCAGGATCAATGTTTTGTAGAGCATGCATTTCGTCTTCCGAGTTAGGGGGTTTGAACTCATTTGTTTCGCCAAACCAAAGTAGCAATGGTTTTCTAGGGCAAATCTTCGCTAAATCTCCACTGAGGTGTGATTTGTGGACTTGATATTTACTCCGAGGTAGGTAAACTCCTTAACCACTTCGAAGTTACTCTTGCCAACAGTGACGTTTTGTCATAGACGGTGGATAGATACTTCTTTGTTGACATGTACTTGGTTTTGTACTCATTTACTTCAATGTCAACTCGTTTCGCCTGTTCTTCAATAAGTACATATAAGCCTCTTATACGGCGAGCTGGGAACGACCGATGATGTCGATGTCGCCTGCGTATTCCAGTAGCTAGACAGATTTGTTGAAGATAGTGCCCTTCATGTTAGCACCTGATTTGCGGACTATCTGTTCCAGTACAAAATTGAAGAACTCACATGATAGTGCATTTCCTTGCCGAAATCCGGTACATATTTAGATTAGTTCGGATGAATTGTACGTTGCATCACGAGTTTTCCACCGTCCAGCGACACAGCTGGATCAGTTTAGCCGTGATCCTGAATTCGGCCATCGTCTTGTAGAACTCAAGACGAGGAATGCTATCATATGCGTCATTGAAGTCAGTGAAGGAATGGTGACTTGACATTCGTTGGTCTTTTCCAGGATTTGCGTTAATCTGAAAATTCAGTCGGTCGTCGATTTGCGTGATCGGAGGCCACACTGGTGCTTCAGACATTCACACAGTACGTTGTCATTAGTCATTAGTATCTATGGTGGCCAAAAATACTCCAAATTTAATGGCAGAAGTGCGAAGTGCAAAGAAAACGTGTTCGGCGGTAGCTATAGGAACAACATCTTCATGCCGCTACATCTGGCGGTGCAAAAGTGCTTTAAGGCTGCCCCAGATTTTGGACCTTGAAGGCGTTGACTTTAGACTTCATCTGAGAATACTGGGATACATTCATCATGACCCATTTCTTAAGATTCGAGATACCATGCTCCATAGGTTTTGATTCTCCAGGAATTTCGTAGTTGTTATAGTTAAACGCCAAGAATGGTCTAAGGGCCTAAAGCAAGCGAAAAAGTTTATTAACCGGTAGGTATATGGGCAAGACTTTTATCGATCTCAATAAAGACGACTTAAGAACCTTAACCGGATATTGTCCACTTAGATACCATAATAAAATTGTCAGATACTGTTATATGCTGGCTCTATGGAGAACAGAAAGGTACAGCAGAACGTGACATGAAAAGTGGCATCAATAACCACGGCTGCTCGATCATTGGCTTTAAGATTTGCTGTTCTAAAATCGCATGTAAATGGACGGCCAGTAAGCCGTCCGGAGTCACGTATTAACTCCGCCATCAACAGCCTTGTCGGTCTCTAGGTCCCTATATTCGATAACTTGGGGTCTTAGTACCAAGATGATGCACTAGTTGTATATAATGATGGTGAGACTCAGTATTATAAAAGCGGTCATCGTCTGGTGGTCTAGGGTTTTTAAACAGACTAAGTTACATAAGCTCTAGAGAATTGGCTATCTCGGTATTCAGGTATCATGTGCATTAGCCCTACGGTCTTTGACGAATTAAACTCAACTTGGTTTTTCCGACTCCAGTTTAATATCGGAGTTGAGCTCAAGAGACACTCGCTTCCTGAGATATTCCATAGCCTGCGGTCTCAGCCGTGAAGTCGTTTAAGAGTAAGTAAATATTAAAAATAGGTTTGGAGAAAGGATTGAGCCCTGCGGTACACCAGGATTGGTTGGGAATGAGGTAGTAGTATACATATCCATCCAATAGAACTTGTATTGATCGGTTAAAAGCTTGGAATCCACGAGCAGATGCTCCCGATACCGTATCCTCGGGTTTCCACCTATCCGGAAGGATATCTGTAGAGTATGACAGAGGCTTAGAGGTTTAGCAAGGGTAGAAGAACACTTCTTCAAATAAAGGGGAGGCATTCCATATGGACCTAAAGATTATTCCCTTTTGAAATGTTTTAGGACTCTAGCTACTGAGCGGGCTCGGGAAAATATTTGTCCTTAGGTACATACGTATGTATATTGAGACTAGCTACCAGACACATAGATATTTAGTGTGCGTTTGGTAATGAATGGAATGTGTTTGTCTATCTCTTTGCTATTGGTCACGAGAATCGCCACCGTTTTATACTCCAATGTCGTTAAATCAGTCAAAGTTAGCTACCATTTCACGATCCTTATTGTTTCATTGCCAATACGCTCTATAACTAGGATGACACTATTGTTGGCCAAACCTAAAATTTACACTTCGTGAGCCCATTGTGCATTATGTTTCAAACCAAAGCTTCCAGAACAGATCGTTGTTAAAGCTGTCAGTCGTACAACACTATGTCTTAAATAGTCTTTGATAATTTATGCAAGGTACTTGTTAGATCTAATATAACAACAATTCGTCGCTTGTAGAATATTTATCTGCGAAAACCTAGTTTTTTTGGTCAAGGAAATGCGTGATATTAATACGACCTTCCACAACAACCAGCTGTGCAGACCAGATCCTTGTCGTTGACCTTGCAATATATGAGTCTCCTGCTAAACATATCGCGGTGGCATATAATCTCCAGAAGTACATAGTTGCAAATTGGCATCCTATATTAATATCTAAAAGCTTCTGATAAACTTTGCAATCAATAAGATTGGAGGAAACTCAGCTCAATGACCATCATAACCCAGTTATCTACAAATTGCTACTAATCCAGGTCAAAGCAAACTCCGGTCATCAATAAACCAATCAAGTGTCGTTAGTATTTGGTCGGAAAAGGAAACACCCCAAGTTTAGATAGTTCCAGGATATACAATGACATACAGGCTATTTAATGGGAAAATCCGTGTGGACAAGTGTAAAGTTCTCCCAGAGTATATCTCCTATCTGAACGGCCACTACATTCATTCATTAAGCCAAAAATAGAAAAACAAAAACAAAAAAAAAAAAACACAAGCAACAAAGGACATTCAAGTAAAAGAGCGGTCAGCAGCAAAAGAATATCAAAAACAAGCAAAGAAAGAATACAGAACATTGTTGTCCTGGAAAGGACATTAAATGTTGTTTTTTCGTTGAATAAAATTTGTTCGCCCTGTGCTTTCAGTTCTTTTGTAAGAAATTGCTTCCAGCAATTGTCCTTGTACACATCCGTGCACAAACAAACATACAGCGTGTCCTATTGTTGCTGGAAGAGTATATTACTTGACACTGAGAACAAATTCTTAGATGCGCAGAGAAGGCGTGGGGCAGTATGTGGCAAGTGACCATATCGAGCATCAGTTTCACGGGCTATCCTCTCTCCCTAAAGTCCTTCCAGAATCGAGAATGATTGTTCACAGCTTGGTTTGGTTTTGGCTTTTCTTGTTTTTTTTTTTCGTCTTTTCTTGTCAGAATACACAATGTGATCTGGGAATAGTGTTGGAGATACATTTCTTCTATTTTTTTTTTTGGTTTCTTTTTGCCCGATGTCCCTGTAGATTCAAAGTTTCACTTCCGTTCTCATTTATTATCGAGTATCAATGCCAATGCGGGTGGGGTAGGCAGCGGCAGCCACAGGCGAAGGGACAAAATGGATGGTGTGTGACTGATATAGTATATACAGACTCACACACTCGATGTCCATTGTTGTCCCTAAGGACAATGGTACATATTTTATTTTATTTTTCTTCATGTGTCTTTTGGACATGTTGACGGCGGCGGCGGCGGCGGCGGCAGTAACAGCAGAAACGGTGGCGGGCCAAAGTGTCCAGTGTCAGCACACCACTCACTACACCACAGAAAAGGGTACGAACACTCACCTACGTGTTAATCGATTATCCTTTAGCCGCACTACAATACAGCCTACACCTACACCACCTCTAACCCTTAGAAAGGGGGCGTGTGTCGTTCATCCATACACATATACATATATATACAAGCTTGTATACATTCCCAAAGAGCAGCAACGCAGTTAATGTGTTTAATAGAGCATTCGACTGTGGATTTGGTCCGTTCAGCAGGAGGACAAGGGTTGACGACGGACGACGCGTGGTAGCGGTTGTGTTTTTTGGTAAATGTGACCCGCTCTTTTGCTTTTGTTCTTTGCAAAGGTGTTGGGCGGGTGGGTGGTGCTGCTGATTGTAGTGGTGGTGATGGTGGTGGACAAAGAAGGACCGAATGTAAATGCCATCATGTTAACCAAGGTAACAAACGCTGCGTGAATAAAATTAACCTAATGGAATGAAAAAGGAGTCCGGGTCAACTGGTAGGCATATTAAAATGGTTGTGCTATATAAAGCTGGTGGATATTTTCTCCCCGGGTTTTTGCGGCTTCCCTTCGACAGAAACCCCTGTTCGTGGACTTTGATGTGTTCTCACCTTTGATAAGGCCGAGCTATATGTTTTGACTTACGTTTCAGTGATTCGAGTGACAGGTGTTGAACGATTGATCTATTGATAGGCAACATTTAATCTTGATTCCTGAAGGTAGGGTAAGCAGTGCTGGCATAAATTCAGTCACTGTAAACGGTTATAATGGGGTAAATGCATGGGTTCAATGTAATTTTCCTTCTATTTACTGACGGAGATAAACGGATTGAGGTTGATGTTTTATCTGTGGGTGGGTTTTGACAGAAAGCCCACTTACAGGAGGCAATGCAATTAAGGAAGGATATCTCAGATAATAGATGGAATAGGGGATTACTAAATGTCAAAATAAATGCCTGTCGAGTGATGTCGTTGTTAAGTTATAGTTTCGATAACGTTTCGGTGAGAAAGTAGACTTATTCTCGTCATCGGCATAGTCATCATAATGTTTCAAAACTAAAAAGAGAATGTTATTCCAGACTTTGTACTTTGACAATTATACTCCCGGTCGTTTGTTAGACGTTCAGGAGAGGCTTTAGGAAAGGATAGGAAAAACATTCATGTCGTTGGATGCCTGCAACTAAATGTTGGAATATGAGAATGTGAAACTTATACCCTCCACTGAATGTAAATATCAATCGTAGGCTGGGTAAGTCGAGAGAAGAGAAGAAGACTGTTCACGAGAAGACTGTTCACTTAGAAGATCTTCCCACTATGCGGACAAGAAGCATCTAAACCCGTGTGATCCAATTGGAAGTTTTACCCCATTATCGATGTTCTTGGTGTTATAACACCATAGATAGGTATTTATAGACATAGACAACTGGTAGAGGTAAGTAAAAGTCAATGTTAGAGCGTTACTCCCTGTAACTCAATTAGTGCTCGAGTGCCACTTTGAATTCCACAACACGACGGAGCGAGGTTTATTACTATAAGTCGCTCTACAAAATTGGGTACTGCCAAATATAGGGTCTTTATGGTCGTTTGACTCTCACTAAAAATGGGTATGCTACGCCGCAGTCCCTCAATATCAGTCAAAAACTCTACAACACAACTCACTCCACTATAGCGAATCCGGATATGAAAATGCAAACGAACTAGTTAAAGGAGATTCAGAGCTGCAGGATAACGACGATATACTATTTAGTTCAGCCTCTACCAGGTTTAGGTTAGGTGGGTTTGCTGATTAAGAGGGGAGAGAACTTCTCTATGCCAGACCCAGTGTGAGCCCATTGGGAAAAGGTACACATATTCCTTAGCTCGTGGAACATTGCCCATCCAATGGCAGATTGTGATTTAAGAAGTCATTCAGCGGTTTGTTGTCCTTGAAGACCCATCTTGCGAGAAATCGATTTCTTTGATAGCAGAAGCTTGGGCAATGGCACAGAAATTGGGTAGTATCTTCATGCACTTTCTCATCACTGCAGCCTCTACATTCATTAAGTGGTTAATCGTAATATCTAATCATATGAAACCGAAGTGTTATGTCCCATGATCACTTCTATAAGAGTAGATATGGATTTCCTGTCTTATTGTTTATTGAGTCCTGTCGGTGGTATTATTGAGAATGCTCCAATGGACGCTAGCCTTTGTACTTTCATGGTGACTTTGAGGTTTATGTTCTTGCTACCGGTTAGCCTCCACACATGGGTGACATGGATGGGCGTAGGCCTCGCGAAAATTGTATACATGCACAGAAAGATTCTAAGACTGCACGAGTAGAAGACAATCGCGGCTTTCTTAATTCTTTCATTGCTATTCATTCTCCAATTTAGTTTTTTTTGTCGAACACTATCCTCAGGTATCTGGCACTGTCAGAGGCTCTGAAGAGAATGCGTTATCTTTCTCTTTGTTTTTGAACAGTACCAATTCTATTCTTTAGGGATTGACCGCCAGTTCACATTTCCTAGTCTAGGTGTCCAGGATCTTTATGGCTTTTATTAAGGGTTGGACGGAATTTTCCTGTCGCTAGCAGGGCCACCTCATCTTGATAGTCGGCTGTGACTTTGATTCCGCTATTTGGTTGGTTGAAACCGACTATCGATGAGGATGCACTTAGACCAGAAGAAGGTCTTTGTGCTGCTCATGTGTAAGGTGGATGGATCATCCTCTTACTCTGGGAACCATTTACTCCTTTGTTTGAAGTATCTAATTTTAGACGTGCAGGCGTAGCTGAGTTCGTTTAGATTATTGAATAGGTATTCACCTAATGTAGCCTTCCTAATGTTGGCGAGTGCAATATGCACGTGCATAGGGGGTTACTAATGATCTCCTCTTCCTCTTTGTCCCCAAAGGAGTCTCATCTGGCCAGTTCGTCAGCTTCCCTGGTATATTACAGTGACCTAGTATTCCGCAAAGGGTAACGTTGTTTTGTTCAGCTATCTCGTTAAGAGATACGTGGCAGTCTTCCACTGCCTTGGATCTTGTTGTGCTGCATGTAAGGGATTTGATGGCTGCCCGACTGTCGACGTATGTATATGACAATATCCGATGCTGATACTGCATTAACCACCAGCCAGTCAGCTGCTTGACGAATGGCAGTGAATTCGGCTTGAAAAACGCGGCAATAGTTTGGAAGGTTAAAGGAGAGGTGGATTTCCAGGCCAGCACCGACTCTGTCTTCAATTTTGGAACTTTCGTAAAAATTGACAGCGATTCTTGGTACAAGACATTCCGATGTGTCCATTCAGTTCTGTTTGATATTGAGAATTTGTAGCTCATATTGAAGTTTTGTTCGGTGGGCAGGTGGTCGGTGACCTGTGGAAGATAACGATACATAGATAGTATTCTGGCATGTCCAGAGTGTTGCTCCTCCCATTGTTTGGGGCTTGGGGAGTTGGATTCAACTTTCTTAACAGCTCCTTCAATGTCTAGGAAAGACACAATTCCTTGGTGGAGAGGGATTTTTCTATGGGTCTAAGGTCTTTCGGGAGGGTATACGATGTTTTGCCTGTTTTGGGTATAAAGACCACTCTTATCTCGGTCCATGCGGCCGGCGTTGTTCCCAGCTACACTTCAGAATGTACAACATGTTATGCACTATTATGCTGAAGGTCCGCTGAATTTGTGCCGGAAAAATGCCGTCCAGCCCGGGGGATTTAAAAAGCCGCGATGGCGGTTAATCTGTACCAGCTTGAGCTTCGCTTCTTTCGGTTTCTTGGAGCACGGTGTCTTATCGACAAACTTCCAGTTCTTAACTGGAAGATCCGGATTTTGATAGATCAGGAGACTATGAATTTGGACTGGCTTACGGGGTTCAGTAGGAACACAGATTTTTGCCTTCGGTCTGTGGGGGATCAAACTAGGGTCCACTGCCTTAAACTTGGCACCTGGCCAAATTTCACCTATATTGTTGATAGCAGTGGTGATGACATCGACCGAATTTCGGTCTTCGCAGGCTATTAGCTTTAAATAGCCCTGGTGGCAGCCAGCATAATTGAAGGTGGGTGGAGTGTTTGAATGTAATTCGCGCGTATTTGATATTTGAATGATGTAGGAAGCTTAGTGGTTGGACAACTCATCTCCCTACTTTAGGGCATCCATCTCCATCTGATCCATCTTCGGTTCAAGGTTGTTGTGGGCGAAAGCGCGGTATCAACTTCGGTTGTGTAGAAGGAGGTTTGAAAACATGGCGTTTGGTCATCGAGGAACAGTCTTCTAGAATACCACCTAGAATTCTTAAAACTATGAAACTATATTTATTAGTAGGGAAACATATAGCGAGATGAATGCAAAAAGAACGCTACATTCCTGATGTATGTATCTTAGCCCGACTTGAGGGAAGAATTCTTAATAAAATAAGTCTTTGTACTAGACATGATATGTACCAAATTAGTAGAATGCGCGCAGACACTTCTGCTACATGTTTATTTCCAGATCCAGTCAATCTTCATTAACTCCCGGCGTAAATAAACCCGGGATCAAATTTAATATACCCCACGGTATGATAGTCTTTGCACATCCTATTCCCTTCTCGTACACCTCTTCGATTACATGAGAAACAACTTATCCTCGCAGACGTTTTCAATACCATTTACCAACTCGCCAGGGAATCAATTTCAAATCGAATCATCTACGGTTAGTTTAGTTAATTTTTTATTCCCTCCCACTGCCATCCAGCGCCGACATCAATCGATAGTCAGATACCATCGTCATCGTCATCATCATCATCATCATCATCGGCACATAATTCATCTTTACCACCATCGAACAATGTTGGAAAATTAAACCCTCAGGACTAGTGTGCTAGTCAATAATGTATCTCGAGCCGAGAAAGAACAACACGACGCCAACCGAAAAAAGTATTCCACCCATGGGGGTGATTAAAAAATAATAAATTTACCACCGGTGGTGGTCAGAGAGAGAGAGAACCCTGGAAAGTACTCGTAAATTGCCAAATTGTGTTCTCCAACTTGTTCCTAACTATCGCTCCAGATTATTTATGGTCATTCGGGTTTGCTTCAGAAACCACTCACACACGAGCCCAACGCCGCCGTCCGTCGCCGCCCCCCATGTGACTTTTCGAGTGAATGATTCAAATGACCCAGCACTTGACTTTTATTGCTTCGTCATTAAACAGGAAAAATCGAAGACGTAACAAAAACGTAGCCTCGTCGTTTGTCGTTCGTCCTGCGATATAAAGGAGCAAAATTATGGCCTCCCTCCGTGCTCTCATATCACATGGCGGTGGGCAAACATCGGATGTGTGTATGCATCCTTTTCCGGAGAGAAAGGAGGATAAAAAGGCAAATAACAAAAAAAAAAAAAAAATAAAAAACATCCTCAGCCCATGTTGCAACATTTTGAATGGGAATAAATTGGCCACTCACTGATCGGGGACGGACCAGAAAACGTACGCATCTAGCCCGTAGTTTGGAACGTGTCCTTCCTGGCCCCTGTGGCGGTGGTGAAACGACCTGAAAACTTTGGTCAAAAGTCGACTTAAAAAGCAATAAATCGTCGTCGTTGTGGCAGCGGCAACCCTTGCACTTGCATTCGCAAAGGAGGGGATTTATTGCCTGTCCAACGGATCACAGTGAATCCTTCTTAGCCACGTTGCATTCAAAGTTGAATGTGCGGTATTGTCGATGACGACAACGCGTTCTGATGCTCTTTTATTACCGTCGCCTCGCAACAAAAATTGCACGATATTTATGCACGAAACAGTTGAATATGAATCGAATCCTCGGGGAAGGCAACTCACGTACCGTATCCCTGTGCCTGATTGACACGCCACGTATTGAATTTGTGGCAAACTAATTGACTTGATTCGTGATGTTCTTTTTATTGCTGCCGATATTGAAATATGAGCGCGTTTCTTCTCTGTGCTTGCATCAGCGCATCGGTGTCCTGTCAAAGTGTAAGGACACATGGAAGGCACTGTTTACGAAAGGCACGTTGAACGCAATCAGTGTTTCCCTTTTACAAACACACTGAGGCTTTGTACACATATGTATGCATATGTATGCTTGCATATCGTCGGTACATTGTATCCTGCTTGCTGTAGGTGAGTCCTGTGTATGATATCATGCTGTGTTAACTTCTCGGCGAAACGAGAAGATATATCATGAAGCGACATTTTATGCCAGTGATTCTGGCGAAGTCAATTGCTTACTGCATGCTGTGGGGTGCCGCATGCAAAGTGGATTTTTGTTTTGACAACTTGATGCTTTAATAATGGCGTCGAAGCTAAAGGATATCACGGGAAATTGAGAATCTTTTGTGATAGGAACACGTTGGGTTATGTATGAGGTTTTTCGACGACCTCTTCGCCGGAAATCGAAAAATTAAGTATCTTTTCATGTACCAGTGGAAGATGAATGACAGTCTCAGTCAGAGTGAGTTTGGTTGATAGGCTCCAAGGAAAAATGGCGAAAAAATGTTCAACATTAATTGCATTAATTGGAAATATACATATACACTTTCCTGGTGTCATAATTGCAGAGTAATTGTTCTCTTATGGCTTTGCTTTTGCTTTGAAATTGAAATCTCTAGCTGAATACACATATTCTCTTTTTAATCCTTTCATAGAAGGATATACATAGGTTTTCTTTTACTTGTCTGGATTCCTTTTTATAACTTAAAGGTTGCATGGTAGTGTCCTTGACCGATGGCTGATTGGTTAAAGAAGTGAAACCTGTCTTTAGTGTGTGTACGCGTTTTTATAATTTCTGCTCCTCGTTCATTTCGAAGGAACTATGAGAAGGACTACTAAAGCGTTATGTCGCTACTGGGTGTAGATGTGAGTGTAGGTAGAGATAACTTATGATTTTCACCTGGAATGTGTCTGCATGTTGATGTAGGTAGTGTAGAAGGATGGCGGATGAATTTCGTGCTCATACCCTAGGGGAAATATCTGACGAAAGATTTTCTTAAAAAGTCTAAGGAATTACATATCTTTATCTACCAGCTATGTATCTGTATATCGATGAGTTCACAGCTATGGTAGGATTATCCGTTTCTAAAAAAAACTATCTTCTTAGCGATGCGTGTAGGTGTATTGTATTCTACGCATTGGAAAGTCAATAGTCTTTTTTTTTGGACAGAGTGCGTGCAAAGAAGGTGGAGAATGGATTCTTCTCCTCCTCAGCCGAACAGCTTCTACAGAAGTCGCTGAAAGAAGACTCAGTATTTTTGGCATGTTGGCCTATCAGACAGTGTCCAATAAGAACATCGATAACGTGGCTGAACTGTCTGATCAAGTCTAGGCCAGATCTGCCTCGAAATGTAGCAAGTAGAGAGATTTACCTATCCAATCGTTGGTTTTGTTAAAAGTGTCCAGCTTTGGTAAGAGTTTACAAGTAGCCAAGGGCATACCAAGGCTCCGTCATTTCGGTTTCGGCAGGATCCTTTGGGTTGTACCCTGTCTGGCAAGTTAATTAGCCTTGTAACTTCTTTCAATGTCTCTGTGGTCTGGCACCCAGCATAGGTGAACTGCTCAGACATCTCCAAAAAGACAAACGGCAGTGTAAAGCGGCATTTGAAATGAAGGAGCACTATGCCACGGATTCGATTGTCGGTTGACTGTCAGTGAAAATGCTAATATCCCTTACAGATATTCCATTGCATTTCAGCCAGGACAAGGCTTCCTTGGTCGCTATGATTTTCGCCTGAAAAATGTTACAATGATCTGTGAGGCGGAAAGAGATCCTCACTCTTTCTCTTTCCACCTGCTCATCAGTTTTGGAGCCGTCCATGTAGAAGTGGACGGAACTGTCCTCAAGGAAGAAGGATTAATGCCTTTTTACTGGAGTATAGAGCCACAGTTGACTTCTTTACGCGTTCAAGTTGCTTGGCTTTCCAGTTAGGTTTCCTATTTAAAAGGAGTCCCAAGTACTTTACATTATCTTCGAAGGAGAGACTGGTGTCGTTATTCGTAAGAGGATCAATAAGGGGGATCTCTATATTTCACATTTCACTTATATACATTCGAGGATTTCCTTGAGAGTATCAAGGTGTTTTCCGGAGTGGGAAGAAGTCTTCTAGCCGATGCGCCGCCAAACCAACGTATTGAACAATATTCAAAGTGAAGAATAGACTTTTAGGCTTGCAAGTGCATCTGTAATTGCCGAAGATTTGACATTGTTAAAGAAACACTCAATGTCCACGATACATTCCTTGATGCTCAGTGATTTTGCAATGATGCTTACTAACGAGCGCAAGGCTGTATCGACTGCTTCGCCTTTGTAATATGCATGTTGGGACGCAGAGAGGATAGATGGACTAAAGCTCTGGGGATGCGAGCGGTGGGCTCCTCCGTCATCATTTGTTTTTCAAAATTCTGCCTCAGTCTAGAAAGACCTTTAAGTCCATGCTCCGAATACGTTGGGCATCCGCTAGTATGGTTGTGGATATCACCGTTTGGGAAATCCGTACGCTGTCCATCCTTCTTCTGAGGAACTCTTGTCAGACATCTGCGACCCTTGTTGCTGCGAATCAGGTGAACAAGAGATGCGTTGTCTGGCACATGAGTTATAAAACGAACTTCGCGACGATTAGGCAGGTTAGAGTATTCAGCTTCACATGTGCAGTCAGACTTAGCATTCGCTCATCACTAGTTCACTATCAGATAGCTATTCAGGTATTCGACGACGTGGTGGTACTATTTTGGCGGGCCATAGGGACTCACTAATACAAGTTTTAAGTGTGGTACTTCCGCGTGAAAGATTGTGGATGGTATCTCCATTGCTATGGTTTCTTGGAATCTAGGTTCGTGGACCTTACGTCCAATATCAACATTTCCGATTTGTAAGCCATCTGTGAGCAAAATTTGGTATTTCTAGAGTTGTATAGATTTTATGGGTAATCGGGCTCCTCTTTTGCAAACCATCAGAGAATTCAATTTTGGAAGCAAGCTTTACTGTCTCTAAGTTTTCCGTAAAATTTTTAGCCTTAAAGTCCTATATCTTCAACTCCCTCAGACCCAGAGTAGGTTCACGGTGATTAGACTCTCATTGTCATTGGTATGCAAAACACTAGATATTGTTATTGTGCTTTAGTTTGCAGGACTTTCGACTACCAACATACATAGCTGACCAACAGTTTGACGATCTTTAAGGGTTTCGTTTCTAATGTTGTTATTTAGCCTTTGGTGCTTGTAGATTGCCTTCGTAGCTCATTTGTTCTAAGTGAATGTAGGGAAGAGTTTAATCCAGAGAGCGGATTGACTATCTGCATTATGTACCTGCAAGACGAGACACATCAACTTAGAACTGGGAGACTGCCAAATACTTGCACTGGTCTCTAGAGGCACCGGCAAGGTGGGATCTTATCTTTTCTACTATGGATACTGGTCGTGAACGAAATTTTAAAGAAATTGGGACTAAGTAGGACGATGCCGTCATAATGTCGACAGGCAAGTTTATACTCAGCATCACCGAACAGAGGTGGTTCTCTTTACTAAAGAGAGAACAATCCCACAGATGAGGGCTTTGAGACTCAACGTTACACACCTCCAAATCTCAGATAAGGCGAGATACTAGGGCTGTTTCGACCGTAAACTGACTTGGAAAGAGAACATGTGAGAAAGGCTAAGAAAGACATTCATAGCCTTCTATACAACGGTAGGACCATCAACCCGAATAATATCTCGATTTCCACGGATGGGTCAAAAACTAGAAGGAGTATGCTCTGGCATATATCCATCTGAACCCGAAATTGCTGACTCACTCGGACTTCCAAACCATGGTAGGGTATTTCGCAATCGCAGAAGCGGAACGAGAACTATCCACGAAACTACACTCCAGGAAGATGATCGACATATGTATGTATGTATATATCGACAGTCCAGGCGCCATGAAGGTCATCTCATCCACAGTTGCCAAATGCAAACTCGTAAGACGATGTCGTCAAGAGCTCAAAACACTGATAACATATCATGGTGTTACACTCTTTTGGGTTCCATGACACATCGGTATTCAAGAGAACGAACGGCGGATGGTTTAGCAAGAAAGGGGCCCTAATAGGACCTGACTATCGTCGTATCACAAAACTCTTATTAAGGATGAAACACTTCCGGAAAAGAAGATTGGTGATATAATCATCTTTACGGATGGGTCGATGATGGATGGCAGAGTGGAGCATGTATCTTCTCAGAAGAACTGGAACTAGCCTCTCATATTAGTTTGGGGAAATATATCTCAGTCAGGTTGAGGGTAGAAACGTTACCATAGCACTGGATAATCAATCAGTGATTAGACGCATGGACCAAACAGATATCAATACATCGCTGGCATTGGAATGTGTTCATAAGTTCAATGAGTGCTCATCTCGAAAGGAGATTACGCTACTCTGGCTGAGAGGGCAACGAAATGGCGGACTCTCTAGCAAACCAAGGTTCAACCTCGGAGATCTCTGGTCCGGAACCATTTGCTGCAATTGGGAGAGGAATGGAAGAGCATCTAATTAGCTACTGGGTCGCGGTGGAACACCAGAGAAGGTGGAAGGTTGCAGGCAGGCGAAAATAGCTATTAAAATCCCGATTGACACCACTGTTAGAGAAGTTCTAAACTTAGGGCGAAAAACACTGAAATGGGTGGTAGCGTTATCTACAGGTCATGGAAATTTTGGGTATCACCCAATGAAGATGGGTCTTCTGGAGGATGACACCTGTCACTATGCCTGCAGAAAGTTGGCACGGCAGCACATATATTGTGTCAATGTCCGGCGCTAGCTAGCAGAAGAAGGGAGGTCCTGGGGAGCCACTGGGTAGAAACCCAGAGGATGAACCAAATTTCTGCTAAACAGATGCTAGCGTTGACGCGAGGAGTCAAAGCCAGAGAGGAACTTTAGGTTTACCGCCCTAACTCTTATTAAATCCAATATAGAATAACCCCTCATGAGACTAACAAATGAGAGATGAAGCGCTCTCTCATCTTGTCGTGTTTCCACAAAACTGTGGACAAAACGTAACAATACCAAAACCAAGCTAATTCTAGCGCTTAATGGAACTAATTTAGTACTCTTCACGGGGATTATTACAGTCCATAACCTCCTAGAACCACCTGAAAGAATGCAACTAGACAACGGTGACATCTGCAAAAGCTTTGGCACACACATACAGAAGAGACTACATCTCACTTCCTAAGCGAGTGCCCAAGCCTGTGCAGAACTAGGCAAGCGGTTCTCGATGTATACCACTTTAGTGACCTGGGCGACCTGTCGTTAAAGCCACCATTAACCGTCCTAAAATTTATGAAAATCTCGGGTTGTTTCAGGGAGCTTTGGAGCGACAGAGGTTCACAATGGATCCATTGATGATCCGAGTGTTAGCTTCATATGCAACCAACCCTTCTACCTACATATGTACCTATACAATCATATACAGAAATGTTTTGTCTGTGCGTTGTAACCTGATTATTTAGGGAGCGAATCAGTAGCTGAAAACAATTTTCTGATTTATTCTAATATTTAGGTCAGTGTTGTGCAGGTATGTACGGCCTCCATACAGTCGACGGGCGTTATTTTGATGGAAAATTAGCGCAATTTGCCTCATTATTATACTATTCAAACATAATTCGGATTCACTTCGAAAAATCAGGCAGAATATCCCTCGTCATAAACAAATCCATGTACGATGCAAATTATGTTAATACCACCCCACATCCAGAAAGCCAAATCTGACACATGACTAATGACATTCGTCCTTCGTGTCAATTTTCCCCTCACATGCACATACGCAATCATTTCGCAATGGAATTTCGATAAACATATCTAATTTCCGACAGAAGAAGAGGAAGAGGCAGTAATATGAAAATAAATTTCAATAAAAATCGCCAACATACATACATACATAATTCGTATCGATAAACTTCTACTTGCTGACAGAGTGGCCATATATAATCATTACGACATAAATACCCACTCATCCTTCAAAGGAGTAGCACAAGACAAAGGAAAAAGAAAACATTCAAATTTCGATAACGTGCCATAACAAGATAACGACAACGATGATGATGATGATGTCGATGTCGATGATAATAAGTCCTTGTATGCATTAAATCTTTTTTTTTTTTTGTAAATTCCGATAGAAAGGATTTTCTATTTCCCATTATTTAATGATAGAAGGAGACACCAACGAAAAGAATGTTTGATACAAAGGATTACAACATAATCCATTAAAATGGCGCAAACACCACATGCCGATCCCCATCAGCATACAACACATCCTTCTCCAGCAAAAGGAAACAATGAAACGATAACAGCATATCATGTGACATATTATCACATTTGGTTGTGTGTGCCATTTCTGTTGTAGGTAGGTACACCTATGTATCTTCTCCAACTGCTACGGCTGCTGTTATCCTAGAACAGCGCAAAAGGCAAAAACAAACTTGTCATAGCAGCTCATGCATAAATGGTTTGGTGGTAGCTACCATTTGCTGGGGTTGGGGGTGGTAGAAGTTGCGTAACTCCTGATGGTAAACGGCGGCAACAGGTCGAAGGACCTATTAGGAACAATATCCCATTGCCATGGCATATGGAAAGGTATTTGACTGGGTGGCATCTGGGTGACATCTTTTTGTATTGATTTTGTACAGAAATTTAATGCCGCCCCGATACCATGTGCGTCGCTAGGGGCTTTTTGTTCATCTTCCGTTTATCGGGTTGGTGTCTATGGTTCCCTTTTACCGGATTAGCACATCAAGGCTTAATTATATCAAATGCTATTATCGAAATGTTGTTCCCCCCATACAGACAGTTTAACAGGGCAAGTTGTTAGTTTTCCATTTCACCAACTTTGGGGGAAATATTCAATCAATTGGATATCTTAATATGTCACATGTGCAATTAATGCCGACAAAACTATGAATTATGTAGTTATAAGCACTCTGCCACAGACAGCACCTTTAAGCATTTAGTATGCATTTAAGGGTTGTGATGCACTGTGTTCTGAGATGATCTACGGTTTAATTTGAAAACAGTTCCTTCCTGATCAAATAAATATATTAATATTGTAACGCAACGGACTTGGAAGGGCTTTAGCTTCTCATGACCGTCCTTATCAAATCTTTGAGCAAACCGACAATTTAATGCGAAAGAGGGGAATTATTTGTTAAAGCTTCATGACAATTAAACTCTTGGATGTTTGTCAGAAGTTGGCGTTTGCTGTATTCTAAGATTCGAACCCAGAACCACTCGGCCAGTAGTCCTATGCAAAGCAACATGCAGTGTCTTGCAACTCTTTTACTCGATAATTTCGTAAAAAATAATTGAGGTAATAAGGATAAGCGTCGTTCAGTGGTTAATGAGTCGGAATACTGACCGATGGGGCCAGGGTTTGTATCCCAGTCAACATCAAATGTTTTTCAATGAGTTTTTGTATCAACGGTTTGTGTATTGGCTTAACTAACAATTGTTTCGGTTCATACATATGTTTGAAAAATAAAATATTTGGGATGAGTTAAGAACATCTATTCATTCGAGATACGTTAATGTTCTACAGCAGACTTAGTGCCGCTTTTACCTATGGAACTGGGCTGCCAAAAACAGCTTCCAAATTTGTTGTTGGCAACTAGATATAGGTACTGATGCTGACTTCTACTGCGAGTCCCGAAATACGAATCGGTCCTTCAGACTTAAGGATAACTGCAGTGCTTTTCAAGCCCAAGTTACTGTATAAAACAAGCAGCGAACATGATTATCGAGGGAAATATTTCTGGTTAGGTGATCAGTGTCTATGTTGACAGTTGAAGCATTACAGTCCGCATCGGTAAGGTCTAAACTCGTTAAAATGTGCATCAAATGACTGGACGATATCTCAGTGGCCAATAAGATGACACTCTGTTGAGTATCGGGTCACGTGTATATCCTAACTAACGAAAACGGATGAACTACCCAGGCCAGGGTCTAGTACTCCGCTTAGCACTTTGAACAGGGAAGTAAACTGTGAATCTAATAAGTGTACTAATAGGCGATGGTATCTACTAGATACATGTGCTACAGCCAAATCGTTATGGGCAGTCTATGAAAAAACAGATTTGCAGATCTCATAGATCATATCTCATAAGATTCATACACGTTTCTGGGTGGTTTAGTTCAGCGGTTGAAGACTCAAATTAGGTTCTCAGAGGTCTTTTAATTGGGCACAATGAACTCTTTGCTAGTCTAAGTGAGCCGTGAACCTTTAGACTTTTTTGACTTACCGATCAGTAATGAACACTTATGATGTTGAAGTATTATTTAGGCAAGGGAAATTTTGGTTTTGACGGAGGTTAGCTTTAACGCCACCATGCTTAATTTTCTCTAGGAAATGTTGGAATGCACTTATACCAGAAAAAGGTTCATTATGCAATCACGAAGGAGGAATCATCGAACAATTTGCTTTAAGTTACCTAGCCTGCGTTAAGCTGAATTGATCATTGAAGTGTTATGTACCTATTGTGGATTTCTTTAAATTGGCGAACACTCATGGAAATGATACTTGGATCCCTGCAACTTTGCAGAAATCATTATGAAAGAAGACAAGCCAGTGGATATGCCTCTATTGACTTAGTTTAGAGAGGATTCTTTTATGTTTTAGGAGTCCGATAGACTTCTTCTGATTCTGAGTAGGTAGTATTGCATTTGTATATATAAGTGGTTCGCACCTCTTCACCATTGTTATGAGTGAGGTTCGAGCCACTGAGGCATCTTCGGTGCTAAGCTCGTCGGACAAGGCGGTTCTTGCCAACCCCACCATACACCACTTACTCAAAAAACATAAATCAAACCATTTTGTTAGATTAAACATAGTAGAAGAGTAAGCTAAACCCTACTTTGACATCGGAGGGACTAAAAAAGATAGAAAAGATTAGTAGCCGTCAGTGACTTATGCCAATACCCTAGAGAATTAGGGAAATTAGACGTGAAGCTTTCGAACCTGATCTAAAGTTAGAACTTACGATAAACCTTAAACTAGACCTTACTTAGTTGGCGCTACAGTCCGGGGTGGACCTGGTCCTCAATCAACAATCCTCTCCAGTTAGCGCAATCTTTGGCTAACTGCCTCCAGTTGCGCACTCCAAGTTGGTTGAGGTCCTCTTCCACTTGTGTGCCCCACCTAAGGCGAGGTTTTGCTCTACTGCGTTGTCCCTTCGGTTTGGATTCGAAGACTCTTCGGGCCGGAGCGTTGATGTCCATTCGATGTACTAACCATCTTAGATGTTTCCCAAATGCTATCTTTCTGGCCGATTATTGTGAGAGATAGCCCCACTTTTTTTTATTACTTACTTACTTAGGTGACGCTACAGTTCGGGGTGAACCTGGGCCTTAACTAACAAGCCTCTCCAGTTAGCTCGGTCCTTAGCTAACTGCCTCCAGTTGCGCACTTCAAGCTTGTTCAGATCCCCTTCAACTTGTGTGCGCCACCTAAGGCAAGGTCTTTCTCTACTGCATTGTCACTCCGCGTTTGATTCGAAGACTCCCTTCTAGGAATAGGGCTCGATTATTCGCTTTATGAAAACCATTAGTCGATCGTCCACCTATACAAGACCTTCGAAGTCAAAACCGGACTAAGTACAAAAAGGTAAAAAGATAAACTCACGAGCTAACACTCGTTTTTTGAAAGCCAGAATTCTAAGCGTCCTTCTGACAAAAGTGCCTGCACAGGAGACAACGTTTCACATGGTGTATCATGGTGATGTTGATTATTTTCATCATGTCCATCACTTTAGTCGATTCAAAAATTCTTAGGCACTGATTTAAGGCATCTATTAAGCGGTCAATATTGATATTTTGCATCTCCTTCTGCATCCTAATCCTTACAATAAGAATGTCATCCGCAAAATGGGCTCTAGCCCTTTACTATTATGCCAGTGTTGCTGCTTTATTTCTTAACTCTATAACTTCGACTGATTTCTTCACTAGTTAAGTCCTTTTGATTCTGCAACAAGAGGTCAATGACTTGATTCGGTTATTGACAGGTGTTGATGCAGCTTGAGTAGTGTGGAACATGTCTAAACGCATCCGGAAGCACCCACGTCGTCATGTCAACCTTTCGGTTTTGTAAAAGTTCGGCATTCCATGTTTATCCATGCCTCGAAGTTGTGTGCGATACTATTTGTTCATCAGTCTTTCATTGGATTATAAACGCTGCCACTCTTCTCAGGAGCAACTATATTCAATATTTTGGTCGTAAGTATTTGGCATTACACCTTCAAATGCAGCCTCATTAGTTGCATATTTTCAAAGTTAGACTAAAGTTTATCTTGTATCTATGATAACCCCGAGATACTTTATTCCTGATTGCGAGACTAGAGTATGCTTGCGGATTATTGGCATTATGGCTTCTGCTGAGGATGAGTACCAATTCCCTTGTTTTGGTCTACTAGTTGCATCCCATATGCGTCAGTCTTTCCGTGTCCTAATAGCTTCATTGAAACCTATCTTCTATATAGACCTGGCGGTTACAATTTTAATACAATTAGCCAAGTCATCGATTTAATTTAAAACGTGTCGTTATAAATTGTATTATAAAACAAAAGGCCAAGCTCGGAATCTTGAGGTGTGGTTTATCCTCAGCTCAGAAGATCTCCTCATTTGGAGTTGTCACTTAAATACGCCTGGCTTTGACTGTTCTAGCTTCTAGCTAGCTAGCTCACGGTCACGTGAGCGATACTGCTTAGTTTTCTAGAGTAGTGTAAGACAAGGAAGGGTACTTCCTGGGATCAAAGTTCCTTATGTCTTTTAATCTCGAAAATCAACTCATATTCTATTTAAAGGAATTCGCCGTTTCCGCCTCTTCTACTGTAGGTTCAAGGACCTTTTAAATGTTCCATTCGATATCCATATGTTTCGCTTTGTAGCTTGAACATACAAAAGGTTGTGAGTTTCTAGCCCGCATTCCAGGTAAAGCTAATCCAATTTTAAGGTTGTCAATCACCCACTCCGGTTGGCAAGATCCGGAGAAATTCTGAGACAGGATAGAGCTTGGAATACAAAATGCTTTCTACAGACAAACTATTTGTCCTTTATCGAACCGACATCTGTTAAGAGAAGACTTCTACGGCTATGGCCTGCTGTTAAATTCCAAAGTAAAACTTTGACCATTCCACCATGTAAACATGCGTCAATACCTACTCCAACCCCTTCACTGCCCACATAGGCTACTGCGTGCAATTCGTTTGATACCGCTTACATATATGTATCTCGCATGTTGTTTTCGCTTTGATCAAAGCTCTCTCTCTCGTTCCAAATAGGTGGTTACTCGCGGTTTACTCACCAAACTCCTCCAGAACTTATTCAACCGGTCTCTCCACCGAACTGACTTCAAAAGGCCGCCGATGCTCCTCTTAATTTACATATCTCAGCAAACGTAAAGTCGAAAACCATTACAGGCAGGCCTTGAGCTTGAGCAACATAATCAAAGCCTTTCCTCCCACAAGTAGGTATTCCTCCACCAAAATTCTCTCCGTATTTACCGTTAGCTCCCCATCAATTCCATTCCAAAAGTAAATAATTGCTCAGAAAAAAAAAAATCATTCGATAAGGGTTCTTGACATTCACCAACAGACAAAAAAAAAAATAAAAACCTGAAAATAAAAACCGAACGGTAAGCAAAACTTCAACCGAATATTGTAAACGGAATGTCAGAGCAAGACTCAACGAAGCGCACCGAATATCCTTTTGGCTTCCCAAAAACTTTTCCATGATGCTTTGGTGGAACAAAACGCGAAGGGAACGCGAAGGGAGAAACCTTATCCCAGTCAACCGAATTTCATTTCGGTTTGTTTCTTATTGAATGGTTTATCCTTAAACTTTTCCCTCATTGATCAAAGGATAATTAAATTATATAATCTAAACGACATTTGCCTTCCTTCAATCATGGGTCGAAGCGAAAAATAAATACACTCCCCGCCGCCGCCGTTGTCATCGTCGTTGTCGTCGTCGTTGTCGTTGCCGTAGTCTGCCATTGCTGTAGCCCCATCGCGCCCGATCCTTCGTTTATCCTTCAATTGACGATTATTTCATTTCGTACACAGATAAAACAAAATTAAAATATCCCAGCGGTGACGACCGACGACCCACGACCAAACCGGGGAGGAAAAATAGACGACAACCAGAGCGTCTAGCTAGACAGAGAAAATAAAACGGGGTAATTCAATTACCAAACATTAAAAGGACATTCATATTAAATACGAAAAATTTATTAGAAACTCCGAACAGATTTGGGACAAAGACAAAAACGGCGGTGTAGGCGGTGGCGGTGATGTCGGCCGTGGCCAGGGCCCTAGGGGAAGGGATAATAAATTGAGTGCTACTGTTGCTCACCAAAATAAGGACTTTCCGATGATGGTCAACACAGGCACACAGAATTGTTGATTCGCTGCTAAGTTCAAGTGGCAACAGGCACACAAAAGGACATTCAATTCGATAGACGATATTAATACATATTTTCCTTCATCCCTTGGTGAAAAGCCCAACAAGTCGTTATTTTTGTTCGTAATAATGGATGTATTAATACATTCATTAGAAGTACCTACTTTTAGTAAGAAGTTGTCAGTAAGAAGGAGGAACGGATATGCCTTCTATACCGGATGTAAAATATTCATGTGCACTTGGTAACTTAAGAGCATTACAGGGACAACAGATATTAAAAAGCCAGAGGGGTGTGTGCCTTTTTACGACCACAATTTATTACTTCGTTTTTTTTTATCGATTACGGGTAACTAGGTCGTTGTGCAGTGCGAAATAATCGGATTTAAGAACAGTGAAATGGGTCGCGCTCTTATTTTTATTTACCTATTTTCCTTTGCCTTGACTAAAGGTAGTAAAACTGCAGCGCTAAAGTTTAAGATACGGAATTAAGTAGAGCGTGGCTGAGTCAACACCAGCAAAAGGTATATAGTACTGTATAATGACTGAGGCACATAAAAATATCCCTTTATTAGGTGTAACGACCTATTGGAGGAGGAAGGTGTATTGACGAAAGAGAGTCGATAAAATAAATGAAAACGCTTAACGCGCGGTGGCCACATGGCAATTTGCATTGTAAAGGTTGTTGGGAAGCTACATTATGCAAAAGGATTTCGATTAACAGTGACAGAACTTTAAAGTTAAGTTAAATAAGTAATATGTAAAATAGTGGGTTTATATTTTCACAGGCGAAAAGTGTATACAATGTCATTAATGAATAAGTGGTCAATTTTAAAATAGTTTGTAAAACTGTATTCATAGATACTGAAGATAGTAGGGGGGTTGGTAAAAACTTTTCCGTTTACCACTAACTATTCTTTGTCCTTATTGGACTGCTGTTAAACATTTCATTGAGAAGTGGGCTCAAGACATAGACTTAGCTATTCGATTTTGCTTCTTTTTTATGCTAGGTCCCAGCCTTCAGCCCAGCAACAATTAGTTTTGAAGCCTCGCTATTGGATAGCCATTGGCAAAGGAAATGTTCAATATCTTCTTTCTTATCTTCATTTTTTACGCCAATTATTGTCTTCCGTAGGCTGAGTCCCATGAGTTTTTGTTTAGACTCATATGACCTGATACCTATTAATACCAGGGATCACCCTGAAGTTGTTGCTTAACATTGTTTTTGCCTTAGATCTGGCTAGCTTGCATGTAACAAAGTCAAGATCGAAACCTTTAGGAGCAAAGAAGGATGTCGTGTAGTACCGCTTTTAAAGCTGAACACACGGACAAATTATTAGATATATAGACCTGGATTATAGGATAGGTTAGGAAAGAGACCTTAACCAACTTCATTTGTTAACGATAGAGGTATTTAAAGAGATTTGCTGGTTGAGATCTATGTTCTGCATAGACTCTACCAACAATAAGTTTATAACCTTTATAATGTATATGTTTTCTACATCCGCTCAGTATTTGCTAAATTTTCGACATATCTGCTTATTTGTGACAATTTTAAAAATTGTTGTGCCTACTTGTCTTTATTAGACATTAAAGATTACTGTGGTGATGGACTTTAGAATTGCCTCCGGAAGCTCTACTACCTCATAATGATGCTAGGTGGATTGGTCTACTAGCTGCAATCAAATTCATGAATTAAGCTTAGGATTGTTTGAACTGAGGAAGAGGTGAGATCAGAAAGCGAGGTACAACCTTTATTAAGGTGTTTGAGCCTAGTACGAGCAATGGGGGGACATTCATATAAAATATTTTTGACAGTTTCAGTGTTCTTAACGCACAGTCGGGACGTGTCCGATTGATTAATACCAATTTTCATGAGGTGGTAGTTGAGAGAGCAATGACCAGATAGGAAGTCCATCAGGATCTTAGGGTTATATTTGGTTATTCCTAGAATTCCTTTGGTTTTTTGAGAAATTAATGAATTTCTTGGCATGTCTTGAGCCATTTTGTGATTTTCAGTAAGAAAGCTTTCGTTTTGTTCCCACTCTCTATTTTTATCATTCTGACGGTTATATGGGCACCGGATCTGACAAGTTCGTCAACAGCCTCATTCCCAAGCATACCTACATATAAATATATTGTTCGAGAGATGACCAACCAGACCACTGTATTGGGTCCCTTTTCATCTCTCTTCCACGATCCATCTTAGACGGAGAGTCTCTCTGGATTTCTCCACAGTTCCTCTTGAAGATATATCGGATCTGTCTTTTCCGCATTAATGGAGAGCCTTTGTTCCTGACATCATCGCTCCACCACTCTGAGAGCATTTCTCATGGTATCTGTTGTGATGTTCCTGAATTTACCTCTTGCTATTATTGCTATATCGTCGGCATATCCCACAGTGTTAATGCCAATCTCTTTATGTCTCTTCAGGAGAGAGTCCACAGTTATATTCCACAGAGTAGGTGACAAAACTCCTCCTTGCGGGCAACCTCTGCTAACTCTTCCTCTAAGTCTTGAAGTTCCCGTCTGAATATTTATCGCCCTATTTTTCAGCATATTGTCCACCTATCTCACCACCAATGGGTTAACCCTGTATTCTTCTAAGGCTATTCTCAGACTTTCGAAGCATATCTTATCGAAGACACCTTCAATGTCCATTATTATGGTCATTGCGAAGCCTTCGATATTCATCTCCTCTTCCGCAACGTGTACCACCTGGTGTAGCGCTGTTTCCGTAGACCTGTCACCTCTGTATGCATGTTGTCTACTACTCAAAGGACACGTTTTCAGCGCCGTGCTCTCCATATGGTCCACCACAATTCTTTCCATTGTTTTCAACAGAAGTGATGTTAGGCTGATGATTAGACTTCGCTTCGGTGTAGTCCTTTTTCCCGGTTTTGGATGAAACACCACATTTGTTTCCCTCCATGTTACCGGTATATAGCCTATTGCTAGGCTTATGACATATATACCCCTAAGCCTTGGTACTATGAGATCTGCACCCCATTGAATTAAAG
Organism: Xylota sylvarum; assembly: GCA_905220385.1. NCBI lineage: Eukaryota > Metazoa > Arthropoda > Insecta > Diptera > Syrphidae > Xylota > Xylota sylvarum. The sequence goes on along the minus strand of LR999958.1, from coordinate 59,844,448 downwards.
CTGGGAATATACCATCCGGTCCTGCGATCTTGTAAGGGGAAAACGTTTTTATCGCCCCACTGACCGCTTCTGGAGTTACTATCTATTCCGCTTTTACTCTATCCATCTTGTTCCTCAAAGTCCAGTGCTGAGCTGACTTAATACTTCCCGGATAGTGTATTTCCATGAGGACCTCATTTGTACGATCCAGTGTCTCAATAATCTCCCCCGTTGTATCGCAAATGAGTCCGACTTTGCAAACTGGAACCCTTGAGACAATTTTCTGAAGTCTGTTGACCTCAGCTGCGCTTCTCATATTCGAGCAAAATTCCCTCCACGACTCCCTTTTACATCGTCGGTTACTGTTAGCTCTTTCTTCTTTGCCTTATACTCATCCGAATAAAGCTTCTTCTCTGTAGTTATCGTTGGTTCACTTCCCCACACTGTACAGTGTGCATTAGCATCGCAACCAATCGTTAGATCTTCGCTCCTATCCGTGCAGACATTGACCAGAGATTCTACCTCTTTTGTTGGGGGAGGCTCTAGGGAGTCATACGGCAGGTATGCAGATGCCATGACAAAACTGTCTGCACGTACTCCTACTCGCACAGCGACAAGGTCAGGGGCATATACATAGTTGCGCCAGCACAACCGCTTTAACTCCGTGCTTCACCAGTACACAAGATCTAACTCTTTCGCACATAGTGTAAAGTGGCAATACTTTCAGGTAGACCTCTAAACCTTCCTTTGAAGATCCAAGGCCCCTGCAGCAAGGCAACATCAATCGACTCTTACACAAAGCATCTGAGCAACATTGCTGATGCAGCTTTGCTGTAGTGAAGATTCAATTGAATTACCCTAAGTTTTTCCTGGTCCGGTTCGGTTTGACTGATCTTCTGTTTCCTGGTTTGTCCATCAGCCTTTCCACTTTCATGTGTTCTTGTTTGATTAACACTCCCGGATAAAGGCTGTCCATCACCTTCTCCGCTTTTCGCCTCTATCACCCTGGCTTTAGCTGAACTGAAGATCTCGGTATCAGTTTTGAACCGTTCCCTATGTCCTGCCTCTTCTGTGGTGGTTTCGGCTAAATAAGCAATCATATTAGTCAATTCATTGACCTATATGTCACTAATTTCCGAGACAGATCCTGCCAATGGCAACCTGTGTCTCCCTCTCGCCCTTTTCATCTTTTGCTTAGGCAAAATTTTCTACTTTCGTAGCCTCCGCTCAAAATCAGGGTCTGCACCGTCATCTTTGGATTCGGCTTCCACATCGTCGATTAACCTATTTTCGCCTTGCAGCACCGCATTGTCCATCGACATCGACGATTGTTCAACTGAATCCTTTGGTTTCCCTCCGGACTCCATTGTCTTCACGAGCTCTTGATATCGCACCTTCCGACACTTTCTCTACATCTTCGGAGCCTTCCGCCTGGCACTCTGATGACTCGTTCTCTTTTTTATAATTTTTGAAAACTGGGTACATAATGTTCCCACGAGCCGGGGAGAAATCACAGACCAGGTAGGCAGAGATCCCCATTACCTACTCTACTCAACTAGTATACAACAGAGGATTGAGCTGCCCCTGAAGAGTTACCACTAGCGGTTCAATTACCCCTGAACCCTGCATTCCAGTAATATCACTACTTAAACACAGCTCCATCGGCCGGCGACGTGGCGACTTACAACCTTGGAGTTTAGGGTTGTTGGATCTTAGTTTTCAATTCACATTCAGCTCTGCCAAAGTAGTGGTAGCTACCTTGTAGTGCATCCTGTTCCTCTAAGTAAGCCACCTCACCGCGACAATGTGTCCAACATCCGGGATGGATTCGCAAAGGAAATGTGACATCTGTGTTTCCCCAGTCTTTGCATACATATATGGTGTTGATTCTCATTTTTCTTAGATGGGCCGCCATTGAGTTGTGGCCTGATGTATTATGTGGCCAATCAAAGGTTCGTCTGAGTATATTCCTAAGCCTGTACCCTCGTTCAGTTTTGACCCATCTGTGAAGATGGATATGGAAACGGGGTGACCTCCGCTTTGTTCCAGCTCTCAAGCAAGGGGAATTTGGAATAGAGCTTAAGGCGGAAGTCCGTATTTGGGATAAGGTAGTCCGAAGTCGCATCAACGTTTGACCACTTGGTGATGGTACAGTGTCCGCTTGGGTTAATTTTCCACATTTTGGAGGAGGCAGTATAGGGTGTGTTCTAATTTTATAGTACACCCAATAAGCAGCTCTTGATAACGCCCTGGGTATCGAATTGTTACTTTTATTTATAAAAAGGAATGTAGTCAAACTGGAGTCGGTAAAATTCAATGAACTCTAACCCTCCATTTGAAGGACCTCAAGGTTGATGACGTTCGCCTTTTCTTTTACAAAACGAATTTCAATACCATTATCCTGAGTGGTCGAGATTAATGTAGCAAACTCATACAAAAACTAAACAAATTTTCTATCGCTCTCCTTCAGCCTTATGATTCCTTAACAATTTTGGTCCTTTTTTGTTTATAATAAATTCTCAATCAATTCATTATGTTTTTGCCAATGCAGTCTGTAAAATTCTCCTTTCCAAAACAAACTCAAAGCAACTGTTCACCATAGAATAAGTCCTTTTTGTGCAAAACGCTCTCTCGAAACTTGAAAGGCAATATTCAAACAATGAAAGCAAATTCAATGGGCAAAGGCAAATGCCCCGATAAATCGGTGTGCAAAGTTATTAATACCCCGACGACCAAGAGGCGATTTATAAATGACTAAGCGTCTGTTACTGACTGAGTTCAATGTCCTTTCGCAGGACGCTAATACTCCGAAGGTAGGTAGGTAGGTAGGTAGGTATGTATGTTAAAACAAAAGTAGGTACGTCCCCCCTCTATTCCCAATGAGGTGTAGGTAGGTACTTTCGGAAAACAATCTCTCGATATTGATTTAAGGGCGGTGCAGTACCGGACCGGATTGTTGAACGCATTTTGCTTGTTATCCTGTCTCGGGGAGTTGATTGTATCCTTGTTTTTGTGTTTTGTATTTGCGTTTTGTTTTTATCTCTTATTTTTGTTTGTTGTTTGCTTCCTTTTGGATCTCACAAAATGTTTATACGGGCGGGCGGGCGGTGCAGCGTCGGTGACGGGGCAATTGTGAATATTCATGAAATGCAGAACGTTGACTGTTTACATTCATGTGTACACAATTTCAGTGTGTGTAAATTATGAAAATATTTGCACAATTCATTAGCATAATAAGTTCTTTAATCAAAAGCCGTGTGTAGTAGGAACGTGAGTGTGCTACTAGTGGTTGCTTAGATTGGGAATGGAATTGACTGTACCGCCACTGCAGAAGGAGAGATGATATTAGTTCCTTGGAATTAGTTTTGCATTTCGATGTGTGTGATTAGAATTGCAAAAATATTATTATTTTGAAATTAGGTAATATTGTTTTGCTTTGAATATGTACTCACATAGCTGGGTTCTCTAATCAAAAGGAGGGACATAAAGTATGCATGGCGTGTTCGAATATTGCATTGGAAGACGTACCTACACACATATTTGATGTGGATTGTGAAACCAAAAATACAATCAGTTTTCCTGGTTTATATTCCGATTCCGATCTACATACGAAATTACTTTGATTTGATTCCTAGAAAAATTTTCCAATTATCGATGTCCTAGAACGATCCTGAAAGAAATTCATTCTGTCTGCCAATAATAAAAAGCTTTCGTACTTATTGCTTAGTTAACAAGTTGTGATTCAATTTCAATCGAATTTCCCCCAACGAATGGTTCGACAGTAGGATTTTTTTGATGAAAAGCTGGATGACTAATCCACAGAGATACCTTGGTAGGTTCATAGCCTTAGACTTAAGAGTTATTTGTGACCTATTTATGTCCAAAAATTCATCAAACGTTCCAAAGAATTCCAACGATTGTATCCACGTTCCAAAGAATTCCAACGATTGTATCCGCCTTATTTGTTCCCACAGATCAGTTGTGTTACATATGTTACATATGTTCCTGACCCGTTCTCTGATGTAGCATCTCATTTGAGATACGGTTTGTCGAGAAAATCCTTAGAATATTTCGTAGACACGGATATATGCCATATGCCAGCACAGACTCAATATTGGTGCGGAACAGTTTTAGTTTGGAGTTTACGGGTAAGCTAATAACAATGCTTCTCCATTTATTGTAAATCATTCCAAAGGGTGACTTTTCTGAAACAATTCGGCTTGCGACATCATCTTCTTTGGTTGAGACAATACTTCCAATTTATTGGAATCTCTTTACTCTCTTCAACTTTTATCCAGCAATGTCTAGCAATGTCTATTTGAGTGAGGTACTTCTATGGTTGGGCATCCTCGTTTTCGACGTTTCTTCAGCCCTACGATGCTAGTCTCCCTCTATACGTATGTATGTTGTCATTTGGAGGAGGTCTATAACCCTGTGAAAGAATGGACACACGTCACAGTCGTCAGCGTAGTAGAGGTGTTTTAAGTGAGATGAAAGCGCCCATTGAATTCCTTAATTTTCTGACGCCACGGCAGAGTGTAGCACATAAATAATCACGAAAGAAAACAATACTGGCGATAGGATGGAATCTTGCTTGACCTGCTTCTGAATTTTAAATTTTTCAAATAACTTTCTTTTCTGAAGTATCTGACACTTATACCAGTCGTAGGTCGCCCCAAGGCACAATGTAAGCCACATAAAGTCTCTATTAACACCATCGAAAGTTTTCGAAATCGAGGAAAAGGAGGTGAACTGGCGACCGATATTCAAATTATGATATGCAAGGTATTGATATGGTCGACACAATAGCTTCCACATCAGAAACCTGCTTGCTCATCATCTAGTATGGCTTTAAGATGTTTCCTTATTCGTCCTGGTACTATTTTAGTTATTATCTAATCCTTTCAAGTTGTCTGCATACGTATGTGCAGTAGCACAGTCGATGTTGTGTTGATAGCGCAGCCTGTAGAATCTCCGCGAAAATTCCGTCAAGTCCAACTATTTTTTTTGTGTTTGAGCTCTTTGATAGTGGCCATAATTTCTTCTTTATTAAGAGTTTTGGTATGGATTTCGATTTGGTAATTTGGTGTTTCGGCCAAGTGTACGGTTGTGATTGAAAACCGTAGCAAAATTCTCCTACCATCGTTTGAGCAGGTTTTCATCTGAAATAAGTAGGGAATCGCTTAGACCTTCCACTGGATGTTAAGTTGAGGGGTGTCTGCCTGTTGGATCTTCGGCGATTCTGTAGACGGTACGGCTGTCACCCATACTTGCTGCGTTGATTTTGTATCGCTTGTCACGTCACAGCCTCCGATATTGGGATTCTAGCTCACGTCTATCCCCTGCCGTGATAGCTGCAATGCCAATTTAAATCCGGGTATGCTCTTTAACTCGGCTCCAGGTATCTTCAGTAAGCCAAGCTCGTTGTCTTATCTGCACTCTACCGACAATGCTTGCTGCTCCGGACGCAAAAACATTTTTCTTAGCTCACCAATGGATAAAGAGCTGCTGACTGTTTCAACCCCTTGGCAAGGTGGTCCGCTATTACAGGGCATTGGCTAAGAAAATGTTCAATTGGGGTGTTGGGCTATAGAATAGTCTCAGGAAGCACTACGTCTCATAGAAATCAATAACTGCGATTCGGAATGATGACTTTAAAGGAGCGATAAAGATTGATTCTTTACGGCATGCAGTCCGAGAGGCATACTACTGATTAGGATAGCAGCAGGATAGCAATGATCGATAAAGAGGTGACGATTGTTTCAAACCCTTGTCAAGGTGGTCTCTTAATTGTTGGTGCACTAAGGAATCCTTTAGTCAGTCGATGTTAAACCTGGGGATTCTGATGTGCATGCATAGTCTTCGAACTGATGTAGTACGTAATCTGATTGTAGCTAAAGTAAGATGGTGACCTCGTGCCATCTTACTATCTGCCCTCGTCTGTTTCGGATATCCAAGAGACAATGGCGACTGATCGCCAAGTCATAAATTTCGCTGGACGTTGCTTCTCTGTCAATTGAAACCCAACTGACTTTGTAGCAGGTTTTATGCTCAAACATGGTACCACGTACGATAAGGCGATTGGCATTGCAGAAATCTACAAATCGTTCACCTTCATCATTTCGATCGCCCAAGCCGTATTTCCCTATTACATGTTTGAGCCCTTCGTTGTCATTGCCTACCTTAGCATTCAAATCAAATTTCCCATTAATATCCAACAATGCCTTGGTTTGACACTCCATTATATGTGGGACCTAGCTTACTGCAGAAGTTACCTTTTTCATCCTGAGACAAACACTCCTTTGTTGGGGCGTAACACTGTTCTATCGTGACACGTCGTACTCTAGTCGGGAACCGGCATGTCATAATCCTATTGCCGTGCGCCTACCGGGAGATAAAACCTCTTTGTGTTACTTGCAACAGTATAAGTCCCACATAGTTCTTTCGGTTAATTACGGCAGGCTTTCCGGACTAGAGTTTCACATTGTTAGGCGTTGGGGGTTGGATCTCTCCCACATACTATCTCATTTCGCTTAATCAGTCAAGGAAAGTCTTTACATTTAAGAAACCAATCTTAGTCCGGATACAATAGCCTAAAGTTGTCAACGAGTGATCATTCTTTATCCGGCATATAGTCGGTCACGCAGGATGCTATTTTAGAATCATTAGACCGGTTGGACTTGCAATTTTTGCGACCTCTTGCAGGTAAAACAAACACTTCATCACGAACCTGATTGCTGCGCTACTGGATCAGACCAAGTTGTAAGCAGTCAAAGACCAGTCGCAATACATGTCCCTTCACCTTTCCCAATTTAACCTAACATTGATGGTAAAGTATAAAAATACAGCCTTCAAGATACGACTCCTTTAAATCGACCACCATTGGGTGACGTGTTACTTGATATCTAAACTTTCAGAATAAATAATATCGAGTCCGGTTAGGTACATACATACGTGGGTAAGCAACTGGAGGAATCCATAACGCCACACTCAGGTCAATGCAGACCCATTGTGATCTCGAATCCTATTACTACTAGTGTAGTATATGAATAGGCATACAAGATGCTTTTAAAAAGCTGCATCTCTATGACGAAAGACTGTCAGAGCCTACCCTAGTTTCCTAGGCACTTGAAATCAAATCGATGGCTTCAAACGTAAAGTCTCGTTCGATCAGGAACTCCGTCAATCATTGTAATCTACTCAAAGGATATACGACAGGGTGTTCAGTTTTGTATGCCTGATCCACAAAAAAGGGGGAGGCAAGGTACCCTTGCAATAGCAAAGGTTTAATACCTTTCGACAAAAATCTATTTGGCAATGTGATTTTGTACCAGGAAAGTCCATCAATTTCTCACGGATTCTAGAGTACTGCACGACTCTGTTATAAAGGCTGTTGGTAGGGGCTTGCACAGAGCCAGTTTCTCTCAATCTTGGACTTTTTTTTACACTGCAGCAGTATCTGATTGCTCCACTTAAAGGTGAAAACCCTTGTCACCCTAACTTGCTGTTTGTCTCAAATACTCTCACAAACAATCAAATACTTGCAATTCATTAAAAGTTGATGTACTCTTGTCCTGGATATCTGTAAGTATCGACAGACTCGATAAAAATAAATCACCTTAATCCCATTAATTTATTTTATTCGGTCTCGATGACTACTTGGTCTTGCGTGTACATCTTCCATTCAGTTAGCAATTTTCGTGACAAAAATATTTACCATTAAAGGTCAAGACATTAAAGAAGTCGTTGTACTCGATGGCCATCGCTCTGGCAACCGTCAGGATTATGAACTTATTGACGGGAATAGCCTAAAGATATGAGTGTTGTATTTTCTACCTCGGGTGGTGGACCTTTCTGGCTAAATATAGAATGAAATTGGAAATAAGAATCGGTCGATGGTCTCTAATTTCATTCAACATTTGCTATCAGAATATGATTCACAATATCGTCCTTTAAAGCTTAAGAAATGTATGATACCTCCACCTATGACAAAAAACGGAATACAGTGTATTCGTATCCTTATACATATGTATATCATTACTGTCTCACCCTTATAAAACAAAAAAAAAATAGAAAGAGCAACGGAAATGCAAATTAAGGCGGCGAATATTTTAAGGACATTCCAAAGCGAAACTTAAGGGCTACATGGCTTTTATTTGCATTAAGTACCCATTAAGTCCTAATGTGTGCTAATTTCCGTACGTGCTAATATGCCATCAAGATTACGTGTATGGATATTGAAATAGTTTTCCGTTAAACCGGTATACTTAATAAGTTTTGTTTGTTTGTTTGTTTGTTTGTTTGTTGTACTTTTTTTTTTGTTCTTACTTTGTATGAATTAATGGGTAATTCTTCCCCTTTTATTGTATTTTCAGATCATGCGATACACAGAAACTAAATTTTGGTGAGTTGATTAATAATTTCAATTAAGTTAGTCACACAGAACAATGAACTTTGTGCTGGCATGCGTGTGAAGTCCATTTATTAAGGGTGGACTGTACTAATATAGTTACGAGTAGGCTTTTGAAAACTAAGGGTGAAAAATTATTAAAAGTATAGGGTCATCCAACAAGAGGTGTCATTTTAAAGTAATAGAAAAATGGAACATTTTTACGAAAAATCATATTTTTTTCATTTTGGTTTAAAGTGCAAAGTCTGAAGTTTGTAATGGAATACAATGTCTGCCAAATATCCACTTCAGGTCTGGCTACATAAAGTCATACTTTCGATAAAATGTTTCATCACGATTTCGCATAATTGCGGTTATATTTCGTAAATAACAGCTCTGATATTTTCTTTTAGTGCTTGAGTCGTTGGTGGAACATTTGCGCTGACTTTAATTTTAACCTATCCTCAAAGGAAAAAGTCTAATGGTCTTAAATCGCATGATCTTGGCGGCCAATTTAAGTCTCCATTTCGAGAAATCACACGTCCACGAAATTGTCATCCAGTAGAGCCATTATTACAAAAGTTGTGTGGCATGTGGCGCCGTCCTGCTGAAAATAAACGTCATCCACGTCCATAGCATCTTTATAAGCATGTAGGCCAGGATCTCTATTCAAAATGCGGTGGATAGTGGTTGCGGATAACCAAAAATCTTGTGATCGTCGCGAAATGGGCTTTCAGTCAGACTGACTTTGCCCGACGAACACGAGTTGGAGTCTTCACATCACTAACTGGTCTAAGACGTTCAAATTTATCGATTAAATTCACTATAGCTGTGCGAGATGGCGCTTGATTATGACCAAAAGCAGTACGAAGTTGATCAAACGCTTCCGCGATATACTCACCGTTTTTGTAGTGAATTTTCACTATTTCAACGCCTTGTGCTAGTATGTATCGATCCATATTTGTTAACCTCCTAGCTTTTGCTTATCAAAAGTCATCACAATGATAGTTGGATTTGAGCAGTTCAATAATGGCGCGAAACTTAAAATGACACCTCTTGTTGGATCACCTTTTATTAGCTTTTTCCCACTGGGGGGTTACTGTGTATTCATAAGGAAATTGTTACACATATGTATGCATGTAACTAGGACGTTTATATACATACATATCAGCCGCATCGAATAGACATCATAATTACAACGCATTTTCACTTTCGTCGAGGTCGAGCTGCCGAAACTTTCTAAAATAGTAGGAACCAAAGCAGGAACATTACCTTCAAATAGGTCTGGCCTAAGCGGGGTCAAAAATTCTCCAATAGTCTAATGAGACTGGAAATGTCGCTAATTACTACTATAATAAGGGTCATTAGAGGGCATTGTATCTTAGGTAGGCTCACTATCAGGTTAAATAAAATGTCTGACCTCGTTAATTTTTCCCTTAGAAGCTATGTGGACGAAGATGAGAAGGTACAAGAATTGAATGTGTCCGAACATTTTCGGGGGGACTTTTGGGACCAGTCTTAGAGTCATTCTAACTTTTGTTAAATATTTTTATTGTTATGTTTTATTGCTATTTGATAATGCAACGATCTCTTGTGGAAGCTTGTGATACCTTCTTGTCATCCTGTGCACTGGGCTTGGTATGTGGAACCTTAAGTTGTGCTATAACCCCTAAATTATTAGGATAACAACTGCACATGCTGTGTAGTATCCGGGACTTGTCCACTCTACATTAGATATCCTTGTTAGATCTATCGAGTCCACAGGGGACCTAGATGAAGCAGCATACCATTTGAATGATATGTTATTTACGAGTACTTCTTATCACAACATTTGCGTTCATAAAATCAGTCTGTGTAAACATAAGAATCCCTGGTAGAATGACCAGCTTTGCCTAACCTAGGAAGAAAGTTAGAAAACTCTTCAACTCTGCTAAACACACACGAGTTGGGACAAATATAGGTTCGATCTTACAGAATACAATTTAGAAGTGAGATGATATAAACGTGCTACGTGGAGGAAATGCTGCGAAAACATTGCTGACATGTCAGTAGCGTCACGAATCCATAAGGCACAATAACACCTACATGTCGGACCGTATGTATACACTTACAACCTTACTTCAGGTTCATTCCCCATTTTCGTCTACTCGTGTACACCACACTTACCCGAACGTATCTGACCATAGGGTCTGCATTGCTAGTACAGTAAATAGTTTATCCAGTAAAATTTTCAGCTCGGGTAAGGTTAAATGGTCTCTAAATTCCTTCAAACCATTCAAAACCCCCGGTGGTGATGGTATATTTCCGGCGTTTTTACAGAAGGCAATTTATACTGCGGGGTATGATTGCTTTATTTAAAACCAGACAGTGAGCTGCTCTTAATCGTATAGACCTATAAGTCTAACATCATTTGTTCTCAAAACGACGGAGAGACTCGTTAACATTCATATTAGAGGCCGGCTAGATTTGTCTATCCCTCTGCATTCAAGTCAGTTTGGATACAGGAAAGGTAAATCCATTTTATTAGTGGCAAACACAGCACGACCATATCCAGTGTCATGCAAGGTGCTTTATTACACGTGTTAGTGCAGGTGCAGCAGAGAAGGACTATCCATCAATCCTTCTAAAACCGTTTTAGTGCATTTTACAAAAAGAAGACTGGTCAATCTAGGACCTATCACCTTGAAGGCACCATTGTAGTTTCTTCCAGTGACTTTAAATATCTCGTCGTAATCCTTGACAAACGGCTTAGCTGGAATCCTCATATCAAGTCTGCCATCGAGCGCGCCATTAGGACCATGTGGGCCAGTAGACCCCTTTACGGCAGAACTTGGGCTCTAAATCCAAAAATGATACTTTGGATGTATACAATGATGGTGAAACCGATTTTCACGTACGCGGCCATCGTTTGTTCGTGGTCTAAAGTTCTTGAACGGACAACGGCAACTAAGCTTCAGAGGCTCCAGAGAATTGTCTGCCTCGGTATTACGGATGCCATGCATGCCTGCCCTACGGCAGCATTAGAAGCTATTGTTGGGCTGCTACCCTACAAATTTTCATTAGGAAGACAGCAGCTACATACAAGTATAAGCCAGGTATAAACCAGGTGCTGCTCCTAAAGGGCCTTAACCCACAAAACTTTGCTCAAAAATTTTGTCTCCGGTAATACTCGTAGCTCACTTACTTATTTCATGTATCCCCTTGTGTTTCCTAGATCCTCTACTATGCCTATGCTCTATCGTGTCGGTTTCTGGCGTTATGGCTCAACTCATTCTAATTCTTCCCAGCTGACGTGCCGGTGACAGAAAGCAGCCTTGTTATACCTACATACCTTACTCTGAATGTTCCTCTGTACGGAACGTGACATTTGGAGCCATCATATATAGCCTTAATAGTATAAATTAATTTATATCCTGTAGAAAGCAAGCCATATGAATTCCCCGTAGAGCCTATGGAACGCCTTCTCAAAATCGATGAACAAGAGCTGTGAACTGATGATTCGCAGTTTAATGATGTGGTCGATACAGAAGGATCCAGAGTGACAATCTGTTTATTTCGTATCAAATGTATCTTTGACATGTAATTGTATTTACTTCAGGATTATTTCAGTTACCTCAGGCAGATTAGAAAGCTGCAGATCATTCGCTTCTTCCACTCATCAGGAAAGCTACAAACTCTTACTGTAGTCGTGGTGCAAATGGGGTATTTTTGCGGACATCTAATCTAATTCTAATTTGGGTGCATATCATTAGCAGGGCTCACACTTTCTCACTTATCATCAGACTTAGTCATACCAAGTCTGAACTCCGCTATTAAATGCATGAATTCAAAACTGCTGTGAAATTTTCATTCCATCTCTTAAGCTGGTCCTCATCCGAAATAATAACCGTCCTTACCTTTCACTGGGTTTGGGCTGGAGGTAGCTTTGTGGTGATTCACAATACAGTCCTTCTGTCGCGCCTGCTTGCACTGTCATTTGCTTCTATAGAACGTAACGCTGAACTTCTCTACTTTTCATACGATGTAGCGACTCTAACTCGCTCCTCCGTGGTACTGGAGTATCTGCAATGCGAGTTTTCAGCTAATTTCGTTCGTTGATCTTTCTCCAGATATCCTACGAATGTTACGACATTCCTAGACCTTGATTTTTAAGTTTGCTTTCTACTCTAAGATTGATTGTAGCGGTAACTTGTGACTGTCTTCGCCTCAAAGAAAGCAAAGGCAAAGGATTTGGTGCTCATATCAGCATTGGAACACTTGTGCTATTGGATTGCTGCCTTTCTACCAGCTTAGAACTGTTTTAATTTCTTCATACCAAGATCGATTTCGATTGACCCAACGCTTACTAAGTAGTGCATCAGTATACTCACTTGTCGTCTTACCACCTTTGTAAGACATAACTGAGAACTGAGGACTATGCCTCGGTCTATCTTCTCCACTTGCCATATTCTTCTGTTTCGTCTGTCTATAGACTTTTTGGTTTTAAGTCAATCTTATTTCTGAAAGTTCACTCCCAAGATTCGCGTATAATTGTATCGATACTGAGAGAAGTTTAATAACGAATCAAATTTCCGTGTGTTTTTCTATTTTACTCATTGGCCTAGGTATCTGAGCTCACTTGTTCACAATCTTCCTCGATACAGACCCCAGTTTGCCCTTCAACTCTTATGAGACCGTCTGATTTTACTGACACCTCGATATTACTGATGAAGTAGAAACAACATTTCAAGTGCATTACGCAAACATTTGTATCTGCCATGAACTCTGGTGTCCCTCATGGGTCCATATGGGGGCTACTACTATTTTTTATGATTTTTTAAAGGTAAGTAACTTACACCATAAGTAATCCCTTGCTTTGTTGCGATGCTCTAATTGACAGAGTTTAAAGAATCTACTACGGATATTTTCATCTACCTATGTATCTTCGTAAGACAGTCCCAGAACCTTATCCTTATAGGCAGATAGAATTCTACGATCGACGTGTTCAACGTCCCTAAAGACGTACATATATGACCCTTCATACTCTGGCATATCATTTAGGAGGACTATGCATACACATCACAAATCTAACTGACACTTATGTAACCAAATCGAGTATAATCAACCCCCAGGCATTGTGGTTAAGAATTTAATCAATCAAACATAATTGCAAACCTCCAGCTACTTTCCAAATCATGTCCCTATAAGTTATTTTCTGTTTACTCCGAAAAGGACCTAATTGTTGATTCCTTAAACTGTACTCCAAGCGACAGTGTATACATTTATCAAAATTTTTGACCTGTCACCGGATAAATTTGGACAGAGAATGAGGGTTTGCTTTCCTTTCCCAATCGAAAAATGAAAGAGCTTTGAGCTGAGCCACCCACTTTGGCCAGCAAAACCGACCTTTTTGCTAAATACAAAGAACAATGGATTTCCGTTTTTCGGTAATTAAGTTACATTCCATTAATCAAATTAGTTTTCCCCATCGCCAGTCCGGGTGTCGTAAATTATTGAGTGCGCCACTCACACACAAAACCCCCTCACAGTAGCAGCACACAACTAAGTTGAAAATCATGCGATGAAAATCAGGATAATTCTACGCCCCCAAACATTATCCTCCTGTATAATTACGCGCTCACTAAATAAGTCACACGTACATAAGTGTGGCTACTGTGGAGGCGCGGTAGCGGCCAGTCAAGCCATAAAATTATAGATTCATCGCATAGGTATACCTACACATACCTACCCTAGGTTGAGGTTGAAATTTTGCCCAGAATCGTAGGCTTCATCTAATTAGAAGTTCAGTAGACGTTTTGAATGTCGAAACTGGTCGTTTAATATGGACAAACATACCCTGTCACTCGAAGTTGGTTTGACCTTGACGTGTTTTTTTTTTTTTTTTTTTGAAAATGCCATGGGAATAGAAATAAAACTGAACTCGTGACATGAAATGGGACTTGGGTAGGTATACATGACGTGTTGACAGGTGTTTATCCACTTCATTGGAATGGAAGATCATTGGAGTAGTTGGGGTTTGTATGGGTAGCCGTGTTAAATAGCCTTAGATACTTTGACAGGAGTCTGGAAAAGTTTACATTGAATGTGAGTAAACAATAGTATGTTTGGTCAGAACTGTTGATGGTTGGGAATACGACGTGGTAACTTGATAAAAAGTTTGTTCCACAGTGGACACCAATTCCTAGGAAATGCCTCCAGTTCTTCATCGATGCTATTTTTCTTGGAGGTATACTCGCATGTACCTTTTCAGAGGATTAAGTTTAACGATGATCAGTATTGGATCTGATTTAATTTTCTTTAAAGTCCCGCATAGACCATCTCGAGCAGTGAGAAAGAACATGTTCTGCACGAAGACCCCTATGTCCGGTTGATATCTAACGCTTATCTATATTTGATGTCAGTGGGTGAATCGTTCATCGTTCTATCTCGGGTGACACCCATTCATGCCTCGATATCTCTTATAGTCTCTTTGACTATCTCGGTCTGATTTTCTATTTCTAATGGATCATAGATATCAACTAGCATCATGCCTGGAATAACACGGAATGATACCTTGTGCAATGGCTTTAATACTCTTAATCCAACTACAAACTGACCTATTTTACCAAAGAATGGTTTTCTAATTCGGTTTTTTGCTCGTATATTAAAAGAAATCTTCAGTAGCTTGGGATGCACTATATGCTTTGTAGGGCATGTTGAACTCTGCAAATGTGTTTTGTATGATAAACTCGTAGATACTTCGTTAAGAATTTTCTTCGTGAGCGGCGAAGTTAATGTGTCTGCTGTTTGCTAAAACCAATTCCCTATAGTTTCATTTACAAAATTCAGCGCCATTCCAACCATTATATCATATATATATCCAAGGATTGCGATTTTAATTGAAGTTCGCAGGCTTAGAATGTCAGTGTACATTTGGTTGTAAAGTTGCTATCCTAGTGTGGATCCCTGTGGAACTCCGCCATAATCAAATATTTCTTCATGTTCAATGTTTTAAGTTTTTTAGAACTAAACTAGTATTTGCATTTTCTCTAATATTATGAAGTATAATACAGTTGAATAAGCCTGTTTCTATTTCTTTGCCTGTGTCTGAATAACTTCTTCTTTTGACAACGAATTGTGTAATTGAAAAACAGCTTCGATCTCGTCGAATCTGTTTTATACATCTAAGAGCTCATCAGTGGATTATAAACAAACGGCAAAGGCGTGCAGATGGCTCTAGCTAAAGAAGCGATTGTTGAGTACCTAGTCTATTCATAAGGATTAGTTTCTTTTGAGAGACGTAAGTAGCACTAAAAGGGTCAGTAGGTGATCACCGGAAAGGCGAACTGGTGCTGCTAGTATGGCATCTTGTTGTTGACGAAATTCTTAAATCATAAGAGCATTATAGTTTAGTAAAGGACAGATCCCATTCCTTCAGATTCCTTTTCGAAAATATTTGCAGATATGTACATATATGAAACATATACACATGTATGTACATAATGAAGGTTTATAAGTCTGCAACCCGTCATCAGAAAAAAGATCATTTCATTCCATAACTCTCTCGATAAGTACGAGATTGTTTTCCGTCATTTATAGAATAGAATAAAGGCTTTAGTAGCACCAACTCATCAGCACGGGTAAATGCGTTGAACCCGATTTTCCATGACTTTTCGCATAAATTGGGCAATATGCCAACAATTTGATATTCGATGTTGGTACTGGATTTGTTTAAACTATCCGGCTTATTAGCATGTACCATGAACTTGACATAGCCGCAAAGAAAGGCCCCAAAAAGGACTTCTCCATTTTTAGAGATAGCAGAATAGTACAATCACCGAACTTCGACTTCAATAACTAAATTGCTTGGGCAGCTGGGTGGTATGTGGCACCTTCTAAATGAAACCACATATCCTCTATCTAAGCCATTTGGAGAAGAATTATGACCCAATGAACCTTCCAGAATGAAATTCGCATCAAACAGTCAATTTTTGTGGATGCAATGGTATTAAGTCAATGATTTTGGATTGCTGAGTTACTCAAATGTGACATTTCGGATAAACCCTGCAGAAAAGGGGGAAATAACCTTTATTTTTGTGGTTATTGAGGTGACATGAAATAAAGTTCAGTCTAGTCAACAGTCGAGTCCACAATCCAGCCCACATTCCATTCAACTTTAAAAAATAAAGTGCACCACTGGGTCGTACGTACTTGCACCTTATTTTATAGGCACTGAAATTCAAAGTTTATGTATGGTGTTCAACTGAATTATGGAAAACGTCAAGGACTATTAATTTCATTTTACCAAATTTTTCGATTTCTAGTAAATATTTTGAAAAAAGGTACATTTTTGAAAAGTGGGCGTGGCAGTTCCAAAACTTGTCATATCCTTGCCTTTGTCATACCCACCTCAGATATTAATTTTAAGCTCAATCGCTGAAGAAATAGCCGAGAAACAGCCAATTTCTAAAATTACCGTTATACGCATTTTTCGCGCAAAACCTGGTATGCTACCTTATAGCATATACCCAAGCTAAGTCACATATAAAATTTTATCAAAATCGTTAAAGCCGTTTTCGAGAAAATCCATTTTTAGTGAAATCGGCCTTAAGTAAAGTACCCTTAATTTTGAGGTTAGAATGAAAATTCCATTTTCGCCTCTAGGGATTATCCCACAGACCACAGATATGAAGTTTGAAGCAAATCCGCTTAGCCGTTTAGGCTGCAGTCGAATAGACAGACAGACATCCAGACAGACAGACATCCAGACAGACAGACAGACGGAATTGGCGGACCCACTTTTTTGGACTTCTCCATCATAGTAATGTCAAGTTTGATTAAAATCTCGAGTTCGAAATTTTTCACGAAACCAATACTTGCCCTATAGGTATAGGTGCAAGTAAAAATGTATTAATGCGCAAATTAGTACTACATAACATCAGTATTCCATGAAGTAGGATATCATGAACTCATTTTTATTTGTATGTAAAACAAGGCTGCACCAAATCATATGTACATAGATCTTGATTACTGCAACACACCGGTGGGCTTCTGTTTTACCCTAGGCCCCAACAAGTCTTAGGGGCTTACTTACTTCCTTAGGTAGAGCTGCAGCCCGCGTTAGACCTCGGCCTCCACCAACAAGCTTCTTCAGTTAGAGTGATTGTTGGTTGTGCACAACAAGTTGGTTGCGGTCCTCTTCCTTTTGTGCACGCCACCAAAGGCGAGGTCTTCCTCTATTGTACCTCCGGATTGGATTCGAAGCCTCTCCGGGCAGGAGCAATTATGTCGATTCCCTCTACATGTCTTAACCATCTTCGACGACTGATGCGTACTATTCTGATCAGGGCGATGTCGCTGTATACCTCGTAGAGCTCGCTATTAAATCTCCTTTGCGTTCAAAACGTCCATGCTTCTGCGCCATAAAGCAGGACTGGGATGATGAGAGTTTTATACAGAGTCTCCTTAGTGTTTCTTGACAAGACCTTGCTACTCGTTTTCGTTTTTAGGCCAAAGAAACTGTGATTGGCAAGTGTAACTCTCCGTTGGATTTCTTATATGATGTCGTTGTCAGAGTTTATAGTGGAGCCGAGATAGACAAAGTCCCTAACTACCTCAAAGTTATAGCTGTCTATTATGACATTCTGTCCGGTTGGTTGATGTTGTGTGCATCTTCTTGTTAACAGCATATACCTACTTGATATTGCACTCATTCACAACTAGATCTATTTTCGACGACTCTGTTCTGATATTTTCAGACGTACCAGTGACAGTTCGCTGTGTTCTGCCAATAATGTCAATGTGGCGTATGCTAGTAATTGGACAGGCTTTTGAAAATAATTGTGCCTCTGTTGTTGCCTTACAAATTTTTTCTAGTATGGTGCTGAAAAAATCACATGACAGCGCATCATATTGCCTGAATCCTTTTTTGACATCAAAAGTCTCGCTGAGATTGTTTTCAATCTTTATGGAACAACGAGCCTTCTGCATCGTCATTCTGCACAATTTGAGTTTGGCAGGGATACCCGAACTAGGTATAGCTCCGTATATCTCGTTTCTATAAATGCTGTTAACTGCGACCTTAAAATCGATAAAAAGATGGTGAGTATCGATCAATATGGGCGCCGTGACGCAGGTGGTTAGTGGGTTGGACTACTGATGGGTTGCGATGGGTTCGAGATTCAATTCCCAGACAATACCAAAAATAGTTCTTTCAGGGCCCCAACTATCGTAAGTATCTGACAAACATCCGAGAATACAACTGTCATCAAAAGCGTTCTCAAATGAAAAAGTGCCATTCGGAAACGGCATTAAATAAAAGGCTCCTTCTAATCGTCTAAAGAATATAACACGCACAACAGGCCCTGTGTTCTACATGCACTTGTTGCGCCAAATATCTTTATTTGTATTTTTGAGTATCGATCTGGACTTTTTCTCCAGGATCTGCCATAGTGGTGCCATACCGTCTATCGGACCTAAGACCGCACTGGTAGGGCCGTAGGGCGATTGGTTTTAGGCCTTTACACAATACGGCCGATAGAAGCTTGTATGCCACGTTAAAAAACTGATGCCTCTGTAGATGGGAAGAAGGTCTCTTTTGATGTGGATTGGGCAAATAATGTTGAGGTTCCATCTATCAGGCATACCTTCGACCAAATTTTGGAAATGAGTTGATATATGCTGTTGACCAGACCTGAATAGCTCGGCATGTAAGCCGATTGAACTTGTGTTTGGATATTGCTATCCTCATGTCATCCTGGTTGGGTGTATGGAAATCTTGATTTTCATTGTCTAGGTTGAATGGTTCGTTCTACCTGATTTGAAATTTGGGTTGTCTTCCCAGTATAACAGTCTGGAGACTTGGTTTTAACATATCCTTCACATCGAATGTGACTCAACTACAAGGTTTCCTTGTCATGTTTACAAGTCTTTGATTGGGTCTTGTTGCCTTGATACGTTCTTTTTACTTTTTGGTAAAACTTTCGATCATTGTTCCTAGATCGCGAGCTCCTTGTTCTTTTTTATTTTTCTTTCGGAGAAGCTGATGTTCGAACTTACAATCGTTGTCACAATGAACGCAAGTTGGTTTAATATAGCTTATCGAAGACCTTAAAGTTGGCCGACGGACTACCTTGAATAGGGTGTTTTATGTCAGTCATAGGTCGTAATAAACTGCTTCCTATGTTGCTGTTAGTTTTTAATATCGATTGACATTCTCTAGGCCTATTATGTATGTACATACTACATATGTTAGTAACAAAGCCAGTATTTGTTAGTTTACTTCTTAAAATCATTTCAATTGACAGTCACCATTACTTTATCACTTAGTTGTTAAAACTTCGACTAGCAACGTTTGATTCTCTGTATAAATATTGACACTGCAAAGTTTTTTTTTGTCCTATTTTATAAAGTTTGTAAAACTGAATTTACATTTAATACCCGGGTTCGGGTAACTACATAAAGCATCTGCTCTTTATCCCACTCAATTAGCAAGGGAATACGATATAAAGTGCAGCACCTACCCAAACCGGGAGAACTGCAAACCAAACTGCAAAACGCACAACACACACAAACCTTTCACAAGGGATTAAATAATTTCCCTTCCTTAACCCCTTTTTTGACCAGAAATCCATTATTCATCGAAACTTAAATCGCTAGGACCAAACCCAAACACACACACATACACACAAGGTACATAGAGAATATAATTCATTCTTCATCCCGAAATGAAGGCATTTCACCACCATAACTTCGTTCGTGCTCAGAATTTCCTTATGAACTCGCATCTCTCTTCCGGATGGATATTCTTCAATAAATATCTTCAAATCAAAGTTTGGTGCCGAAAAGTTTTTCGCTCACAATTCATTAATCTTGGCAAAGCGGTGTCCTATGCACCAAATTGAGCTTTCCTTCTCGCATCGCAATCGTGTCGTCTCGTGTCGTGTCGGTTGAAATGTTTGAATTACTATTTATGTTGGTCCTGCCGGTGTGATGCTGAGCCCAGCCAGCCAGGACCCCAGCATCATTGTTCGCAAAGTAAAACTCTTGACGTAGTTTTAAGTGATTTAAGTTTGCAAAGCAATTATAATAATCCAAAATATTATTACATCACTTTAGCAATTATTATTATATTACTTCATCCTTTAACACTTGTGCGGATGTACATACCTATAGATACAATGCAATGCAGGGCGTTGGGTTGGGTTGTGCCTTCTCGAGTGAGACAATTCTTTGGGAAGAGCAGGAGATTAAAACACACTAACCACCTCTGTGAGTCTTGTGGGAAGGATTACGTTAGAGATCGGTAGAGTAATTGCAATTTAACTAAGATTAACCTATGGGGATGAATAAAGTCTGAAAAGCTTTTGGTTAGGTCCACTTTGTTGGCACATTTTATGCAAATGTGTTCAACGAGTACAAAAAAAAAAAAAGGACGAAAGTTACGCATGCAAAAAAGAGGTAGGTACGGAAGTATTATGTGGTAAGGGATGCAACAAATGGGATATTTATCGATGTGAAGGTCACATGTGGATATGCATATTAAATTTTGGTAATGGTGTGGATCCTGGTGGCTTATGTCTGTACCTTGAGAGCTCTTGTTAATTGAATGAGTTGCTTTACTGAAGTAGACACTCACTTTTATTGAACTTTTAGGTTAAGGTTAGGTGCGTATCCTCCGCTCACGGTAGGATACACTTGTACTAGGAAACATCCATTATGTTACCACACGAACAGGTCACTTCCATTACTCTTGGAACCATTTTGATTTTTGGACTAGCTTCCACATTTTACTGATATCCGAATCAGCAATGTCTTCAAATTTTTCGTAGAAGTTTTCACACAGATTCTGCTGAGAGCAGTTGCATAGTAGGTGAAATGGTGATTCGTCCTCCCCGTACAGATGTAAACGTTTTTGGCCGGAACTCTAAGCGTAAACAAGTGCCGGCCTAATGCATAATAACCCGTCAATAGTCCGACCAGGGTTCCTATGAATAGTCTGCTAATGAATAAAAGGCTTCTTGTCTTGTTTCTGAACTGTGCCCACATCCGTCAAGCATAGTTGTACCTATCCAGATTACTGCATCTTACATTTTGCTGATGCAGAGCTAAAGTAGAGATATTGCATCTTGCCATTTAATTGCGTAAGTGAAGTCTCTCTTTAGCACTCGAGAGTTCCTATTTATTGCCACTTTTGGCTAATTCGTCTGCTTCACAGCTTCCTGCGACCACGAACCCAGCACAGAGTGAGATTAAAATTATTTGATATCTCATTCAGAGATGCGAGATATTATTTCATCATATAGATGATTCGAGTTTTTTTATTGCTGGATGTCGGTGTAAATGATGATGTTCAGACTCGATACTGATCTCATCGACAACCAAACAGTGGCTTCACGAATAGCCATAACCTCCGCTTAGCAAAGTCTGGTAATCTACTTAAAAGACAGGCATACGTCAAAAGGGACTGAACACAGTTCAGCTCCTACACCCTCGCCTGTCTTAAACCCATCAGTGTAAATTTCCCCTGCAAAATAATTAACAATCGCGTCCTCTCCCCGATTCCGTCGCTGTGGAATACGTGTGTGGTATTCTATATTGAAGCCTACGTTACGTAGTCGTTGGCTTCTATTTTTATATATTCTGGATTGAAGATAGTGGCCTGCTTGTATCTCTGGTATACCACTTCATAGCATCTTAAGGAACTTAAGTGAATTCCCTTCATTTTTGTGGTGTTGTATCTGGAATTCCGCGCCTTTTAGTAAAAAGAATTACCTCAGTCTTCAGTATTGGCGCTAAGCTCACAGCTATAGTACCGTACAGGGTTGACCATATTTGTCAGGGCTTTCCATGAGATCACGTAGGTTGTTTTCGACTGACTGCTTTAGCAATATTGTCTACAACTTTTGTATCCTTCCTTTCCTAATGTTTACGGTAAAGGGCCACAGTTGTGGTGATAGTACCCCTCCTTGTGGTCTACCGCGTTGAAGGTATCTTTTGGATTTGCATTGCCGAAGTTCTAAATTGAACCCTGACTAACATCAGGTTGATCCAGTGACTTAGCATTGATCCTCAATTTCCTGAGAGCATTCCTATGACCTCTTTTGTGGTTTTGTGTTGTTGAATGCCCCTTCTATGTTATAGAAGGTAACCATCGTAGCCTATCCAAAGTCTTTAACAGATTTATTACTTTTACTAGTGCACGTGAGCTGTAAGGGCTATTGTTATACTTGTACTTACATACATATATAAGTAAGCCCTGAAACACCCAAGTCCAGTTAAGAACTATGTTGGATATCTCTATGTCTGCTTTTGAACAATAGAAGGATGGATGGTTTAAGGCAGTAAGTTCGTCTACCTTTTGTAAATGGAGTCTAAATTTCTTGCCATTCTGCTATTACACTTTGCCTTCCCTCCCAGACGTTTTTTTTCGCTGGTTGTACCGTTGTTGTTGCTCGCTTACCAGGAATTTAATGGGAGACACATACTGCGTTATTGGGAACTGTATGAAAAGCATAGGTTGCTTTCAGCGCGTACGTCCGATACACTTGTTAAATTTTGTGGTTGTACCATTGAAGCCACGTAGTACCTGGCCTGTTTGGTGAGGCATATAGGATTATGGATATGTATATCTACTCTGGTTAACAGTAATTGTCGAGTACTTCTTGCTTCTCCAATGTTAAGCATGATACGTGCAAGGATGGCCCTCGTATTTATGGCTTTATGGCTTATGTAAGTGACTGCCTCCGTCTTGTGTTCCGCAAAGATTAGGTTTGCTGAGGTGAGCCAACACCGCACGGTCCTTTTCGTTTCATTGTCGATTTGCTCAACCCCTTCAAGCAATGAAAAGGTTACTACTATGGTAATGCCATCCGTAAATTCGTTAATCCATCGATGTTATATAGGAGCAGTTAGTGCCTTAAATAGTCCTTTGAGATATTAATGGTGTAACATGACACCTTCATGGTTTGCATTGCAGACTCGGTCCTGTCGCGCCAAGAATTTTTTTTTTTTAATATGGCAGGCTAGTTCCAGTTCTTCTGAGAAGATACCTGCCCCCGATCTGCCATCCACCATGGACCCATCCGTAAAGATGATTATATCACCAATCTTTTTTTTCCGGAAGTGTTCCATCCTCGATAAGAGTTTTGTGATACCTTTCGGTAACACACATTCTCTTTATTACATCCATATGCATATTAAACTCACTAATCTCGTTTTTCACGAGATCCAGGATTTTCCTAAGACAATAGATAGTTCCGCTTCTAATAAATAAGTTCTTTCTTAATAAATAAGTCCAACGGCAGAATACCTAGGATCACTTCCATTGCGCATGTGGGTGTCCTTCGCATTGCATCGGCGATCCTTAAACATGCCAGGCGTTGGACTCTATCTATGTAACTGCTTCTTTACAGTTTTCCGGTTGGCTTTCTGCACCAATATGTGATAAATCGGTCTAACTATCATCGTATACATCCAGTATGCTGACCTCGGCGATATTCCCCACCTTAGTCCACATACCATTTTGCACTGATGAAGCACCCTTTTCGCCTTTCAAATCTTCTCTTCCACATGGAAGTTCCAAGTTAGTCCAGCATCTAGGTATACACCCAGATACTTAACTAACAAGGGCTGAAATTCCAGATCTCTCCTCTTCCTTGTGAAAATGATTAGATATGTCGTTCCCGCATTAATGGAGAGGCCTTGTTCCTGATACCACCGCTCCACCACTCTGAGAGAATTTCTCATGGTATCTGCTGTGATGTTCATGAATCTACCTCTTGCCATTATTTCTATGTCATCGGCAGGCATATCCCACAGTCTGTATGCCAGTCTCTTCAAGTCTTCTCAGGAGAGAGTCCACAGTTATATTCCACAGAGTAGGTGATAAAACACCTCCTTGCGAGCAACCTCTGCTGACCCTTCCTCTAAGTCTTAAAGTTCCCGTCTGAATATTTATCGCCCTATTTTTCAGCATATTGTCCACCTATCTCACCACCAATGGGTTAACCCTGTATTCTTCTAAGGCTATTCTCAGACTTTCGAAGCATATCTTATCGAAGACACCTTCAATTCCATTATTATGGTCATTGCGAAGCCTTCGGTATTCATCTCCTCTTCCGCAACGTGTACCACCTGGTGTTGCGCTGTTTCCGTAGACCTGTCACCTCTGTATGCATGTTGTCTACTACTCAAAGGACACGTTTTCAGCGCCGTGCTCTCCATATGGTCCACCACAATTCTTTTCATTGTTTCGGTGTAGTCCTTTTTCCCGGTTTTGGATGAAACACCACATTTGTTTCTCTCCATGTTATCGGTATGTAGCCTATTGCTAGGCATGTAATGTACATCTATACCCCTAAACCTTGGTACAATGAGGTCTGCACCCCATTGCATGGAAGCTGGAAAATACTATCCGGTCCTGAGGTCTTGCAAGAGGAAAACGTTTCTATCGGTCCACTGACTGCTGCAGGCATTACTATCTGTTTCGTTTCTGCCCTTTCCTTCCGGTTTGCTTCTTGTTTCCTCATAGCTCAGGGCTGATCTGACTTAAGGGTTCCCGGAAAGTGTAGTTCCATGAAGACCTCATCCAGTGTCTCAAAATCTCCCCCGTTTTACCACGAATAAGTTCGACTTTGGAAACTGGATCACTGGAGATGATATGCTGAAGTCTATTGACCTCAGATGTGCTCTAGAGTCTGTACATAACCTCCTTGCTCTGTGGTATTTGGTACGCAAGTCTTATATTTTCGCATTCCACCAGTAGACCGATTAGCAACTCTCCCCTTATAATGGATGCGTCACAAGTTCTATTGATCTCGTTCGTGACTTGGACTGACTTATTACTCGCAGAGCCTGTCAATGCTACGTCGATGGCGAAACAGTTCCTCGTCAAACGATTCTATTTTCCGCCCTAGTTCTTGTGTTGGTTGTACTTACTGTTCCTCTTCCTCATTTAGTTTTCTCGGAATGTGCTTCGTACTCGTACATATATGATTGCCTGATTTGACGTCTTCGGACTTTTTTATTTAGGTCTACGTCAGTTTTTTTTGATACTATTTCCCTGATTTTTCCATCGGGCCTATGTACTTCCTGCATTTGAAGTTCCCCATGTCTACGAACAGTTTCATTGTAAAATCAATTTTACCCAAAGGTGTTCGATGGTTCATAGCAATAAGTTTTTCCTTGTGAGGCTTAAGGCGATGTAAATTGATGAACCAAGTTGGCATTGGTCCCCAATGGTATGACCTTTCATTTCCTCTGTACGTTATGACTTTTGAAATGACTTCCACTTACCCACAACCTCTTAAAGTTAAAGTGTAGTTCCATTTATCTGAATTTAGTTTATCTATTCAAAATGGAACCATTGACAGACGGATACCGCATCTGTAAGTTAGCGCTGTCTTCGTCCAAGTTTTCAACGCCAAAAGCCAATGCACTATGCAAAGTACCATTGCCCCAAAAACCTACTGATAGCGAACATACCAAGTCAAATGTACCAAAAACTCAAGAAGAATCAAAAAAAGAAACTAAAAAAAGAACTATAAAATGAACAACCTCAGGACATTTGCGGCTCCTTGTACCAAAGTTTCCAACTTAAATAGCTAATGCACCAAACATGAATGCCCAAAACATACATCCGCTCCAAATGCCAACACAAATCACTTCTTCACAGAGAGAAAATACTTCTTGAAACTATTTTCGCTGCGAAAAATTCCATTTCATCAAAAGGAAAAAGGAGAAAAATGGGCAAAAATTTCCCACGATCCATAGAAAGAAACTCCAAGGAAAAGTAGTAATGTGTACGACGAGTACTCCTACTCCTACTCGGAGAAAAAGGAAGAAACAGGATACTCAACTACGCGTAGTTTAACAAAAAAAAAAAAAATAAGAAAAAAACTTTTGAGTTGAGACCCAAGGCGATGGAATTCTTTGGGAACACATCTGCTGAGTGGGACTTTCATTTATTTCGTTTATTTCCAGACTATGACAGCGAATTTGTTGCCGCGCTACGTATACCAAACTCACAAACATATCCTGTGCCTGCATCCTATTCCCATTGCTTAACTCAAGCTACCAACTCAGTCTCTGATTATGCTACTCTACTCTACTTTGTCGTACACACTTTCCTACCAATGCGGCTATATATCAAAAATTTTAAATAAGTGTAAAGGATTGCCAGCGCAGCAATCCTTTGTGTATCCATATACATACATATGTATGTATGTGTGTGCGCATTCGAAATGCATGTTCCGCTGCATACTTTGGAGACGTTTGCTATTGCAGGACTACAAATCCGGCTTCAAGTACCAGCAACTTTTCTACTTCTTCTCCGTTTAGTCATGTGTTCTTTTTTTATTTTGTTTTGTTTTGTTGTTTTTGTTGTTGTTCCCATTTGCTTATAAGGGTTTGTTTACCGCGTAACAAGTTAAAATGTAAAAACAAATGCCATTGTTCCTTATTTGTGTTTCATCCATATAATGTACGCTCTGCTGATGGGTACAACCACCATAAATCCCTTCTCCGTCCATAGTAGTAGTTGGCTGCTTGTAAGGAATCCTTGTTTCGCTTTCGCCTGTTGCCAACTTATTCTTCTTCTATCGCGCGCTATATGTGTAGTTTGGGGGTGTGGACGGGTGGACGGTTAAATTTAAATAAATTTTCGCACATATACAGCAGTTTTGGGCGTGGGGCTGGGGATGAAGATAAATCAAATAAAATTGCAATGTTCTTGTATTATGCAGAGCGAGTTTCAGCCTTTTGGAGGGTGTGTGTGTGCTTGTCACAATTCCTCCTCTTCCCTTGCTGTATGTCCTTATTCTTGTGAGGTAATGCGTAATTTTTGGGCTGGGAGTTAGCAGAAATTCGGTGATGGAACTTTGTTTGTTTTCCAATTTTTTTTTTCTTCTTCCCTTTGCCTCACTTGGCTTTGTTTTTAGTTTTTGTTGGGGGTGGGGATGAGGGGGTGTGATATTAATGAAAGTCTAACGATGTGTTGTATGCGTGGCACTGCTTTATGCAATCCCATATCGCCAGCCATCTCTATTCAGTTAATTGAGAAAGAAATTACTTTTTGAAAGTTGGAAGTTTCCACATGGAGATTAGGTGAAGAAATTTATTACCCTTGCAGTCGTAAATCAAAAGAGCTTTCAAAGTGAAGAGAGAAAAAAAAAACAGAAGAAAAATATGTACATGTCTCGAATGGGGGTGGCCCGAGAGTGTAAGATCGGCAATAATTTAGCAATGCGCTTTGTGGGTAATTACCAAGAGGTGGGCCAGTGTACACATACATTTATCATTTGTAATGGGTCGCCGCCGCGGTCTACGAACCGAACAGGGTGCGTTGACTTATGCCTTCACGTGGCTTATAAAGTTTTTGATTCCGTGGAGGGGGTTGATTTGAACTTTTTGGGATGTGTTCTTGCCCATTCTGAAGCAAATTATTGTCCTTAAACTGATGACACTTACATAGGTGGACAGATTGTGGAATACATTAGAAAGATAGAACGTATCGACGACACAAAATGTGTAAAATGTAGTGGAAGTCCGAATTGGAAGCTTACATCACTAAAAATTAACCCGCCCCTTAGCTAACTGTTTCTAGTTGCGCACTCCAAGTCGGTTGAGGTCCCCTTCTACTTGTACGCTCCACTTATGGCGAGGTCTTCCGCTACTGCGTTGTCCCTTCGGGTTTGATTCGAAGACTTTGCGGGCCGGAGCACTAATGTCCATTTGCTTTACATTACCCAGCCATCTCAAACGACTGATGCGCAGTTTGTTGGCTAGGTCGATGTCGCTGTTCAACCCGTGTAGTTCGTCGTTGAATCTCCTCCTCTAAAACCCGTCAACGCAAACGGGACCGAATATTTTACGAAGGATCTTTCTCTCGAAGCGGCTGAAGAAATCGTCATCCGTTTTAGTTAGAGTCCAATCTTCAGCGCCATAAAGCAGGACTGGGATGATCACGGTCTTATACAAAATCTCCTTAGATCCTTAGGGCTCTACTACTTAAATGCCTTCTCAGCTCAAAGAAACAGCAATTGGCAAGACTTATTCCCTTAGATTGTCCCAAAGTCCCAAAGATTGTGACGTTCTATCCAATTCGTCGATGTTGTGTGTCCCTTCGTGTTGACAGCTTGGGTTTGTCCCCGTTTACCGCTTCCATTTCAATACTAGTGAACGCACCGGTGACAGCCCGCTTTGTTCCCCCAATAATGTCAATGTCCTTGGCGTAAGCTAATAGTTGCACAAAGTCTTGAAAGCCTCCGATGTTGGATTGTGAGTTTCGCAGAATTCTTCATGTATGATAATAAAGAAGTCACATGACAGCGCGACACTTTTTCTTAATCCATTTTTGACATCAAAGGTCGCGGTGTGATAGTTACGGACCTTGATGGAGCAGCAACCGTTCTCCATCGTAATTCTGCACGATTTGACGAGTTTGACAGGGATGCCAAAACTAGACATGGCTCTGTATAGCTCGTCTCTATAAATGCTGCCATATGCGGCCTTAAAATCGATGAAGAGATGGTGGGTATCGATTTGGACGTCTTGAGTTTTTTCCAGGATCTGCCGAAGTGTGAAAATTTGATCGACTGTGGACTTTCCTGACCTAAAACCAGACTGATAGGACCCAAGCAGGTTGTTGACGAATGGTTTCAGACGTTCACACAATATGGTCAGATAGGATCTTGTTGAGAAGACTAGTATCTCTGTAATTGGCGCAATGAGGATGTCCCCTTTTTTGTGGATCGGGCAAATGGTGTAGAGATTCCATTCATAAGGCATGCACTCATCTGACCAAACCTTAAAAATGAGTTGGTGTACGCTCTCTACGAGATCATGTCCAGGTGTTTTGAATACCTAGGCTAGCAAGCCGTCAGGTCCAACTGCCTTGTTGAATTTAAGCTTGGATATTGGTATCCTCACTTTATTTTGGTCAGGTGGACGGAAGTCTTGGCTATCATCGTCCAGATTGAATGGTCCATTTTGAATGACAGCGGGATGTTGGTCTTCGTCGCCGGTATGCAGTCTGCAGAAGAAGTTTTCCCATATTCTCAGCATCGACTGTGACACTACTACGTTCCTTCTTCATCTCGTATAGCTCACAAACAGTCCTCGTCCTTCTCTGCAGCGCCGTTGCTTATATAGCTCTTGTTTAGCTGCATGCGCTTGGCTGCATTCTTCCTCAAATAAGGGCTTTCTTGGTGGTTGTTAGTTGCAGCAATTCTGATTGCAACTGGTCTTCTGCACTTGATGCTGGGGGCATAGGAGTCTTGCGATTGCAGGTCTTAAACGTTATATCTTCTCACAGTAATTCTTCTTTGTTGTGGTGTTTGGGATATCCGCATTCATATACCTTAGCTGCAACAAGGTAGTGATTCGAAAAATTGGAGGCATGCCTTGCGTCTAACGCAATGTGTTCAATTTGGTTGACCATTTCATGAACAGGAGACCGCCATGCTCCCCTATGGATACTGAGATCAAGAAACCGTGTGCTTGCTATAGTGACATTTCGCCCCGCCACAAAGTCAATAAGCCTAAGTCCGTTGCTAGACATAGTGTCATGTAGACTATGCTTATCAACTGTCCTACCGAAGACGTCCTGTTTTCCTATTTTGGCATTAGAATCGCTTAACATGATTTTTCCGTCATATTCAGGACATTGCTCATGTCTTGTCGAGGAGCTCGTAGAAACATTCTTTGTCACAAGACGTTCGCTAACATGTTGAAATCTTAGTAGATGTCACAGTTTTTCGTCCTTTTATTGCCAATCCCATCCCATTGTACTTCCTGGATGGCAGTGATGTCTGTGTTTTAGGAGCCTAAATCTAGGAGATACGAATATATTAAAGTAGCTCATATAGGGATGACACTAGTGTGGACGTCACCGTTGATTCCATCTAGAGAATTCATCTGCTGTCGTCCGGATCAAGAGAAAGTGCTTTAGTGAGAAAACATTCCTCCCCCTCTCTCGTCTGCTATCACCAGCGATAGGGTTTGGTTACCCAATCTCCAGTCGAGGTACTGGGCACCCAGCAGCCACTAAAGTGGAGGTGTAGTATAGGAGTTTATAGTGAGAGGCTTATGTGGAAGCGCTTTTGCTCTAGTCCTAGTCTAGTCCGCGTCACTAAACCTTAACACGAAGTCTGCAAATGTCAAATTGACTAACGCCAATTTTCTTCAGGTTGTTTTTAAGACAGCAATAGCCGGTAAGGAAGTCAGTTAATATCTTAAACATCTTTCTTTTCTTTATCTAGGAAATTTAGTGAATTCCGTGGAGTGTCTTACACCAGATTGTGAGTTCAAGTATGAGAGGTTCTCATGGTTTTCCCAGGGATTTCGCTAGTTGGTAACCCACAGAAGGCTCGGGACTTATGAGTTTCGATTGAAAGCCATGTCTAACCAATTCATCATCAATCTCATTACCCAAAATATCCTTGTGAGTGGGGACCCATATAGAGGAAGGTTGGTTGTTTGCACTAAGCTGCAAGAGGGTTTGCAGACAAGTCCAAACAAGTTTAGACTCGAATCTATAAGTGTTAAGAACTTTTAGAGCTGCTTGACTATCTGATAGTATGTTATTGTATGAACTTCGTATGAATTCTGTAGCACATAGTTCGTAGTATAAGGTTCTGTTTGGAAGATGGTTTTGTTGTTACCCATTGGGATCGCTAGTCTGAAGTTAGTTCCGAAGATTCTAGCCTCTACTCCTAAATCCATTTTTGATCCGTCCGTAAGCTTGCTAAGAAATTTTTAATCTCTGTCAGAATTTTAGGACATCCCTGTCTTTCATGCCCGGCCGATGTTAGATAAAGTGATGTCAGTTAGTTCGATTGCGATTTTCTAATCCTGGAATTACTTTACATCGTTATTGCTCAGCCAATGTTTTTTTTGGAAGGAAAAATGTAAGCACTTTAAAAGAACTTGACTTGATTAAGTTGAATCAAGCCTAGAGCTACTTCTCACATGGTTCTAGTCTTTGTTTTGTCCTCTACACAGCTTTTATGCTTTTACAACTTCAGGTCTTCCTCAATTCATTAACATACTCAGTCCATGCGTTCTTTACTTGTGCTCATGAACGATATCATTCTGAGTGATAGCGTCTACTTCCGATTCTAGTATTTGTTTCTGTGCAAACCATCTAGTCTATTCGAAGAAGTAGCTACCTTTCTCCAGCTGCGCTTCTCATTCGACTATGTTTCCTCATTGTCTATTCTTCCATAGTTTCTATGCTCCAGCAATCTTGCTAGCCTTACATCCTTCAACATCCTACTTCAGCCCATATATGGGAGAATAGACTGCGTTGCCATTATGGGGACTTAACGCCTAATAATCGTTGGCCCTCAAACATGAGCTATTAATCTATTTAACATTGTAACTATCTTTCTCAGTCTTTTGGACACAAACTTGACGTTCGTTCAAACAGTCTACCCAATGAGCAGGACTATACTTTTGTGGCTTCTAGGGACAGTTGATATTGTTCCTAACTTTCAGAGATTTACGACTTTAACACCCTCGCAGAAGTTTTTTTTATTGTTCCTAGGACATACTCCGCCGTGGCTTAACTGGTTAGTATTTTGGACTACGGAGTGAGGGGTTATATGTTCAATCCCCGAACTGTTATGAAAAAAGCTTTTTAAATAAAAAACTGCCCTTCGAACACGGCATTAAAACAGTAGGACCCTCTCATTTTTGCAACGAATATGATACGCACATGGTTGTGAGAAGCTAGACCCTAGGTTTCATGGATTTGTTGCGCCAAATATTTGTATTTGTAGGATATACCCGGCACTGTATGATGTAATGTTTTTTGTCATTGTCAAAACTCCTTCCTGTTGTAACTTGTACCATATGTTATACAACAGACGAGGGTATCGACAGATCACCTTCAGATCCGCCTGCTTACAGCTCGACCTCTTCTTCGCTGAACAATGGAACCAAATCTTGTTGCTCGGTAGAGATATCCTGCTCTCTTACTGAGGTTACGTTACTGACCTATTCAGTGAAGGTTTGTGAACCTTCCTGCGAAGCATCTTGCGTAGTGTTACCTTGTAGTCTAGTCCACAGAGATCCTACCGCAGATCTTCCTACATCTGCCTTTGTCTACTTATGACTTATTGTTCATAACTGTTCTAAAGTTTCCTAGCATGGCCTATGTAGACTCCATATCTCTTCTTCTGTTTTTGCAGTTTTTAGTCAAAGATGTTGGAACGTCCTTCGAATTTCAACAATATCTGCTCTCTGTCTCCGTTCTTTTGACTTTCTTATGCGAGGCAATCATTCCATCATCATGAAATCATTGTAAAATCATTGAATATGGTGATTTTGTTACCACCAACATATGTCTTAGAATCCTATCTTTGAATTGACAATTCATTGTCAGCTTCGCCTATTTAGTTGTCAAAGATGTACTTTTTATTTTAAGGACTTACTCATCGGTTTAGTTCCAATTATGGACTGCCGGTGTTATTTGGAAGTTTTTGTTTGTATTCCTTTCAAGTAGGTCTCTTTCTAACTCTCTCAACTGATCCTGGTCCAGTTTTTGTTTCCTTTTTCTTATTACTCTCATTTAATCATC
The DNA here is from genome assembly GCA_905220385.1 of Xylota sylvarum. Lineage (NCBI taxonomy): Eukaryota > Metazoa > Arthropoda > Insecta > Diptera > Syrphidae > Xylota > Xylota sylvarum. Next base: position 59,811,521 of record LR999958.1, on the reverse strand, counting down.
TTCCATACTGTCATACTGTTATTATTGTAAATCTTTTATCGGCTACTTACAGCTCCCATGCACGTAGCACTCAATACGTCTCTGGGTTACGCTTGACCCAGCATAGCATGAGTAAAACATAACCAAAGCGTTATAGTTTATGTTAATAAATATTCAAATACTGACAAGACTTTTAACGTTCGCATAGTGATCATCAAATGTGGTCATAAAAAAAGTAGAAGAAATCTACCACTCAACATGACTATATCTACAAACGTTTTGTGGAGAGAAGCTCCCGAATAAAGGACATAAAACCATTACCTTTATGGATGTGTGTAGTGGGTGGTGGTTATTTTCATTTTTATGCACACCATTTTATGGTTTACCCAAAATAATAAAATTCATTAATTTATGACATACTCCCGAGTGAGGTCAATTAATTCACCATTTCACCAGAGGGATAATTCACCAAACTATTCCCTAAACGATGGACTGGTGAGAGGACATGCCTTCCAAAAGGCCTAATTGAGTGTACACCTCCTTAGACTCGTCCATTCGCCTACTATAGGAGTTTCTTTTTTCTTTTCATTTTATTTGATAAACCTAATGAAATTCTAGTTTTCTTTTGTTTCGTTGAGTCTTTCAGCATTTCCTCACTACGTTCGTGATGATTTTTTAATTTAACTGTAAGCTTTCATGTCAGCAGGTAATTATCCTAAAAGGTTTCATTGTTTTTGCTGCCTTGCGACCGTTCTATCTCATTCTATCACTGTTGCTGTTTCCTTTTTTATTACTATTATTATCGCTAGAGCAGGGCACTTCATCAAATTTCCTTTTAATCCTTGAAATAATGAAATTACCGCAATCAAAAGGATTTGCGAGCGAACGAGATGGGTAGACCTTGTATTAGTGGGTGGTGGTTGGTGGCGGTAGTGTTGTGTAACCCTTTTTGGACGCCCCCAACATGGATCTGTGTGCCGTACCCTGAAGTGACACCAGGAACTCACTTGGAGATCCTATCGTAAGGGTAGTATGCCCGAGCCGACAACAAAAATAAAAAAAAAGAAAGAAAGGAGTACAAACAGAAAAACCAGAAACTCACCAGAGATGATAATGACAATAATGCGGATTAAAATACTGGCAAGGAAGGGGGTATCCTGCGGGTCGCGGCTGGTGTTGTTTGGTTGGTATTAATGGTGGTCGGTTCGCTCTTGGGTAAAAATGGTCTAAATCATCAGCACCCGTCCCTTGTGGGTCAATGCTTTGTGCACATTCTGTTTTTTTCGGTTCGCTTCAGTTGTTTCAATTTAATTTCATCTGCTTAAGTTCTCTGTGTTCTTTGCTTTTTTTTTTTGTTTTTTTTTTTCTGTGTTTTATTTCCTTTTCTGCTTTATTTTAGTGTCCTCTTTTAGAAGGAAGGGTGTAATTTAAATTCTTGCGCCAGCCTCGCCCTTAGAAACAAGGTTTCGAGATAATTAAATTTGTCGTTTCTTTTTTTTTCGTTTGTACTCCTACTGCTGTTGCTGCGAACTTAATCCCAGAAGTTAACGAATTTAATCATCCACTAATCGATTACAATGCTCAGTGATTAATTGTAATCAGATTACGGCACAGTGCGTCCCACATTGAGGTGGCAGAAGTGGCTTAAACCTTTGGTTTAGACGAATAAATAAAATCGGGGTTGGAATTTGGATTACATTCAGTACTTGATGCGAAAGGTCAAGTCGTAGTGTATAATATATTTCGTGGACTCATTATGGTACGTTGTCCGATTTATTAATTTAAATTCGAGTAAGACTTCTAAAACAAAAGGGTCAGTGATCTAGATCCTTTTACTTATCTATTACTGACAGTTGCTTGCAACATCAACAAGATTCGAGATGATTTCACTCTTAAAGCACGTTCTTCAGGCTCATTACCTTCAGAAACGTTTTTTCTTGTCAGACTAGCAAAAACTTAACTGCAGCACATAGACCTAATACTGGACCAACCTCTTGGTTATGAAATATTTTCGTCTTTCTTGAAAATACTTTGTTTTCGACGAGTATGTACTTCCAATAATAACCACATAAGTTCCAAGCATATTAAGCGTACCTCCTTGAGATATTTAGCAAAAGGTGTCCTATAAAGTCACCAGCAAGTTGCATTTTTCGCTGAGAGTATTGCGAATTTCTTACAGATATCCAGGAGGAATCTTTAAATCCCACCAAAAACATAGAGAATCATGGGTTGGCTGAGTGGAGTTGCATGGCTGCCTCCACTTAGATCAAAAGAAGGTCTCAACTTCGGTGTGGACCCGTACCGCAGACGCATTAATCCAGTTTGACGAGGAGACAAACCTTTTCATTTTGCTTAGACTTAGACTAGACTTGACTAGTTAGACCGTTGAAATCTTTGAAGAAGTGTTGGCCTACGGTTTTCCTTCTTAAACCAGATAGGGCATGGTTTTTTCGTCTCTACAGCTTCTACAGAAATCGTTGAAGGAAGCAACCAACAATGCCTCCTGAAAGTCCCAACTATCTTACTAAGATTTATTATCTTATCAACGGATATATGCAAGTCTACTGGGTTTTCTATAATCTTGCTGTGGCCAGATTTGTTTAGAAGACTGATATCGTTCCACCTACTACCTATTTGCCATTCTGATGACTGCGGTATCTGATTGAAATTTCTTCGATTTAATAGGTACTGACGGTTCCGCCCTATTATCAGGGAGATTACGGTCTGCAACCGATTGACTTTGAATATTCCTGTGGCCTGGAACCCAGTAAAGGGATGCGTCGCACCTGACAGCGATCTTGGTAAGATCGAATTATTGGCAATTTCAAGGCTTTATTGCTGCTTGACTGTCTATATCGAAAACAATAGCGCTACACTCGATCGAGTTAACTCAAAGGCATGCCACGGCTTCTCGGACTGCTGTGACTTCTGCTTGAAATATAATACAATGGTCCGTGTGGTGATAGAAATACATACATATGCAGTACACTGGAATAGACTCCCGAACCTGTTCTAGATGGTGTCTTTGATTCGTCTGTGTAGATCTGTATCGTAAAATTTCTCCCGATTTAGAATTATTTGTGCTATGAATCCTGGTTTCTACTCGACGTTAAAGCCCAGATAGAGGACAATACAGTCCGAATTAGTAGGAATAGTATTATGGACATTTACTATGCTTGGGTTGCCCATATTTACACGAGCCAGCTGCAAGGAGCCCCTAAGCCGTAATGCTGCCTTGACAGCTATCAGCTTCACAAAGATATCAACGGGAGGAAAATCGCACATAGTATCTAGTGCAGCTGATGGATGTAGAGTTATATTACTCCAAAGACGTACAATAGGCAATGGTAACCGGGACCCCCGCGGTCTCGTTAGAGCCTCGCATAGAAATTCCATCGGTGAGGAACTGGAATTTTGGAGCTATTGTATCGGATGAGATACTACAAATGTCAGACTGGGCTGCATATGTACAACTATCTTCTACTAATCTTCGACGCACAAATATAGAAGAACCTTCCACTCCAGTCTCTCTAATCTTCTAACCGCGATGAAGATCATCAGCAAGTATACAGACGAGTGCTCCCTAACTTCTCTTAAAGCCAGCATTGCCTTATTGTCCTTGAAGCTATTATAAAGATCCCGCTGGTAAACTCTATTGCACGATTGATGCGGAACTTTTATAAGGGTTTATAGCCAAACTTTTTCAAAGAGCTCGACTTGCAGAAAGTTTCGACTACAACCGATCAAGCAGTAAAGCTTGTTTGTAACCTGTAAACCAAACCTCAACACCAACCGAGCTATAGATACATATCTCCCAGTAAAACAAGCTTCATTCTCGATTCATTAAGAAATATCTAAAGGAGCTTAGAAATGTGTATCCTATAACCTCAGAAGTCACTTACGCCTTCACCATAATCGATCACGAAGCAGCCATTTCCTGATGCAAATACGGCAAAGCTGCAGGATTTGATAGAATCTGACCTGAATTCACTCAAAATTTGCAGAAAAAACCTAAAGCCTGGCTTGACCATAGAACTTAAAAAAAACAAAGATCATTACTGTTGTCAAACTAGGAGAACAAGATGACAGGATCGACATTTATCGACCAATTTCTCTCCGAAGGCCGTATAATAAGATCCTTGAACGCTTAACCTACAACAGAATCGAAATGGTCATTTCATTCCTTGGCGATACTAAGTTCTAAGCAGTTTTTGGTGCACCAGTATGAAAAATTGTCTAGGTCCCATTGAAGGAGACAGTAGACCTGACGTGAAGAGATGGTTTTGAAAAATTTGGTATCATTAGCGTAAAGAGAAAGGGGGGAGTGTTTTATAATCCTATCGATATCGTTTATGGTTAGAATGAAGAAAAGGGGGCCAAGATGGCTGCCTTGTGGAACACCAGGGGTGGCCGAAAAAGGAGCCGATAGGACGGATCTGAAGCAATTGAAGTAAGAGGGAACCGTATCAAAGGATTTGTCGGTGAAAAATTGTACTCATTAATTTGGCGGAAATTAGCTTTATGAAAGTCGTAAGAAGAGACAGCCAGCGGGAAGAGTGAAGTGTGTGGACTGGGATAGAACGTTATGGAAAGTGAAAGAAGAATGGGAGGATGAAAGTTATCAAAAGTCGATTAATTGATCAATTGCGTCGATAACAAGTTGTTAAGATTCGATAGGCTGGCTGGGCCGATAGAATGTAACAACACATAACATACAAGGATCTGTGGGGAAGAGTTATTTTTATTGAAACGAAGTCGATCTCGGAAGATAAAGAAGTAGCATTGTGGGTGGCCCGTAGAACGCCTCGAGAGCGGGGGCATCTAAAGGGTGTGTATGGTCATCACCTCGGAAGACATTGAAAGTAGGGGGAAATAACTCATATCTCTTTATGACGGGGATCAAATTGGTTTCAGTCAGAGCATATGTGTATATCGAAAGGGAGAGCATGGGTTTGATGCAAAACAGCATAGGTTTTTGACCACAGGCCTCTTACGTTCTGGTAGTAAAAGGTAAGAGGAAGTTTGAAGAGGAGTATGAGAGGATGGTTAAGGTACTGGCAAGGGTGGCGAGTTATGGACAAAAAAACTTACTGTGGTCACTACGGCTCCATTGGAGATATGTTATCCTTTTAGAATGTACATGGTTACCAAAGCAGCAAGATCAGCTGCTACTTTTTGGAAGGGACATATTGAAGATTTCGTAGAACTTGATATACATTTTCTTGAGACTTTTCAGTTCAATAGGTAGGCCTTCCTGTTGGATGAAAACCATCACGCTTGTTTTGGTTTTACCCTCATAACAAACTGAGTCAGGTTTGTCATGAAGATACGCAAGAAAAGGGCGTATATTCTCGTAAACCTTTTGGTCTCTAAGCCTGGAGAGTGCATAACGACATTCTGTGGTGTCTATGGTATCAATCGTTCGTTGTGTTAGTTTGAATGGAGGAGGCATATGGGGGTCAAACTGAATTCATGTTTCCTCGACAAAACGGTCAGCTACATTCCCTATCGTTCAGTGCTAAGTACCTAGAAGTCATCCTAGATCCTAAACTTAACTGGAAACTAATAATAGACCAACGAGTAAAGAAAGCTTTCATAGCCTTCTATGTCTGCAACAGAACCTTCGGTAAACGGTTGGGGCCTACAACCAAAGTTGACCCTGAGGATGTTCACATATATGTATGTAGCTCTAGTACGTCCAATTCTCACCAATGGGTCGATAGTATGATGGCCGGCACTTAACAAATCTATAACATATCGAAAATGTGTAAGATACAAAGACCTGTGTACATAAGCAACACAGGCGCTCTACGTTCAATCCCCTCAGACACTCTAACAGTCTTGCTATACCTTATACCCCTAGATCTATAAACATTTAAGCATACATCGCAGAAAGATTCAGATAGTCCAAGTGTTGGACTGTGAAGCCCTATGAGCACAGTAATATGTATTCTGGATTCTCTACAAGAAAACTCGTATCGATGCCAACAGGCTAAGACATCCCTACAATGAACTTCACACACCGTTTTGACATACAATTCCCTACAAAACAAGGATGGGCTGGTGATTAGAGATTTCGATCTAACAATCCACACCGACTGACAACGATTCGAAAATGGACCGTGGGGTTGGTGGGGGTGTTTTTTTCGGAATACCTAAGCTCACTAGTAGCCAATCTACAGGTTTGATCTTAGTGTCTCCGACTTTTAGCCAAAAATAACTTTAATAAGCAGTTGTGGCTTTAAATGGTTGCTACTTCGGGTCCTATTGTACCCATTGAGTTGTAGATCAACATACGCACATATGCACATAATGTATGTACATATGTACTCGAACGTATTTAAATTTTCTGAATTACTTTGGTGGATAATTTTATTTTTTTTTGTCACGCAATGGAGTGCAATACTGCAGCTGCACAATGCAATTGTATTTAAGAACAAAACTTACCCGCGTACATATATGTATCAGGATAATATCTCCGGAAGGTAATTGCATTGTGATAGATCCATCTAAACACCCAACGATAATTACACATACACATTGCTGGAAGGCAGAACTGAACCACCCAAACATGTAAATTTTAAATCCACCCACTGCTGGCCCTTAAGGACATTTAGGTAATACTATATCCTCTGGCAGACCATCAAACACCATGCAAGACCAGTTGGACGCGATAAATTTAAATTAACATGGGACACTGGTCAAGTTCTAATTTAAAGGCATTCCTGCGTACACCTTTGTACTACTTAACGCAATTTTTTGTATCCTTTCGGTTCACCTTTAATCTTTAATTTCCGAAACATCCTTGCTTGTGTGTAAAACGCAACACTGTCACCCCCAGTTTCAAGGGGGATGGATATTTCAATTAAAGGGGCTCTGCGGGAAAATAGACCATCAATGGCATTGGTCGGGGAGGATTTTAATTAGTCTAAGCCGTTACACCACACCGCCAGACTGGGTTTGATGAATCTAATCAGATATCATATTAGAGAACATGCCTTCTGGTTAATTAGTGCTTATTCGGCCAGTTCCGGGTATGATTTACCTCACATCACCTTTGTGGCATTAGAGGGCCCCGGAACCACACAATGTGTGACTTCATTAATTTGGGTTTATTTCGGATAACTAATTAATTGATGTTTGCCATCCGAGGCTGTTTTTTTTTGCTTCCAAATTATATTTATGCTCGGTTCTGTGATTCAATTTTGTTCTCAGAATCATTGCGTGTGCATGTGATCGGTACCGTAGTTTGGTCATTAATTGTGAGAGAATGATAATAATTATGGTTGGTGTAGTAGTATCTATCTAGTTGTTGCTATAGTAAATTTATAAATTAATTGATTTGCTAAAATTTAATGATAAATAAAATAGGGCTCTGGTCAGTGAGCAAATGAATGGATTTTGATGCGCGTTTGTTGAATATCAACTATACATAAATTAATTACGTACACTGCACACATACATACATATATGTATGTATGTCCGTCTGTCGGCAAATAAACGTGATGGCTATTTTTTAAATATAATTTAATTAAACACCTAATTGTTGCAATCATTAAGCTTAAGTCAACAATTTTTAAAATGGAAATTTTAATAAAAAAATTGTTAAAAATAAATTACAAAGCAAATACATATATAAATTTTATTTTTAAAATGGATTTTTAATGTTAAATATAAAAACGTCAAGAGAAATTAGAATGAAGGTTTTATTGGGCTGCACTTTTGGAAATATTGCTGGAATAATCCAGATAAGAATGTACATTAGAGCAATTAGGTCGCCTTTGGGTATTGGGTTGGGTTGGGTGATTGTCCTCGCTCAGTGACACACTTAGACCAAAAAGAAGGTCCATTGTGATACTAAAATGAAAAAAAAAAACAGATTCCCAGCACCGGGCACCTACATGGAAGCTTCTTAATGGGACAGGAGGCAGACCAACCAGTTTCGGTGAAAACCCATGCCGAAGAAGTATGGTTCGTCGTTTAGACATTAAACCAGCTTGACCCGGTGACAATTTTTTTATTTTGCTTAAGTCTAGTCTAGATAGATCGTTAAGATCATCGAAAAAGTACCCGTCTATGGTTTTCCTTCTCAAAGCCAAAGGAACAAGATAGGTACACAGAAGGTGTGTCATTGTTCCAATCTCTTCCTCGCCTCTACAGCTTCTATAGAAAACGTTGAAGGGAGCACCAAGCTTTCTGGCATTTGCTATATGAGGGCGCCCACTATTTTTCACAGATCTATCCTATTGACGGAAATAAGGCGGCTGGTTTTCCTAGATCCTAGCTCTGGCCAGATTTGTTTAAAAGAGAGACATGTTCTGATATTGTTCCACCTACTGTTTGTCATTCTTTTGGCTGCAGTATCTAATTAGAATTTTATCGATTTAATTGGCGGTGACAGTTTCCCCCTATTGTCAAAGAGATTTGGGCCTGCAATTTCTCATCCGCTTTACAAATGCCTGATAAATTCCTGTAGCTTGAAACCCAGTACAGGGATACGTCGCACGTGACAGCGATCTCGTTAAGAGATCCACGGAATTTCTTTACCAACTTGGATCGAATTATTGGCGATTCTAAGTCTTTTATCGCAGTTTGACTATCTATGTAGAAAGTAATAGGACTGCACTCTATCGAGTTAATCGGAAGCCAAGTTGCGGCTTCACGGACTGCAGTGACTTCTTCTTGAAATACGCTACAATGGTCCGGCAGTTGAGTAGTGATACGAATATCCCGTATTCTGGGGTAAACTTCCGCACCTGTTCCAGACGCTGTCTTGAATCCATCAGTGTGAATCTCTGTCGCAGATTTGTTTAGAATTTCTCCCGATTTCCAAGCACTTTTGCTTGGAACCCTGGTTTTATACAAACAATGTAGTCTGAATTACTAAGAATAGTGTTATGGCCGTTAAGAATGCTTGAATGGCCTATATTCCCACGAGCCAGTTTTAGGGATACCCTAAACCATAGTGCTGCTTTAGCCGCCATCAGACTCCCAAAGATATCAACAGGAAGAAGATGGAGCATAGTTTCTAGTGCAGGGTAGCCTTTGAATCTTCTCAAGTATTCCAATGTTGCTTTTTTTGTCTTGTGCCGTCCATCAGAATAGCACTCCGTACATAAGAATGTGTCTAACGACTGCCGAGTATATCCAGCGAACAATCCGAGGCTGTATACTCCAGTTTGAACCCAAGGCCTTCCTACACAAATAGAGGCCAATCGAGGCCTTCCTAGCGTGGTCTTGAATATTCAATTTCAAAATGAGTTTTTTATCGAGAATAATCCCCGAGTATTTGGCGTGATCTGCATATTGCATTCAATATCCTTGATTTTTGAAAGAGATATATATAGTTGTTTGTATTTATCCGTGCATTTTGGCAGTTTATTTAGAGAAGACTCATCAGGAATGAACTTCCTTGATATCGCTATCGCAATGTGACCAGCGTAGGCTATGCCACTAAACCCCTCTTTACCTAGGATTTGGAGTATGTCATTCACTAGCTTGTGCCACAATAATGGTAATACACCGACCTTCTGGTTAGTCAGCACCCCAGCTCAGCATGGATAAGCCTGTTTTTAAGCATTTGATCGATCCGGTACCAAAGATAGTTGTTAAGAAGGGCCACAGATGTAGCTTCTGTTTTGACATTGTTGAAAGCTCCTTCAATATCAAGGCAGGACACCATAGTGAAATCCTTGCTCTCAAACAATTTTCCAATGATTCCTATCAACGAGTGTAGGTCAGTCTCTACCGATTTTCCCTTACGATACCTATGTTGGGATACCTATAGGAGATTAATGTCTAATTTTGTTCTAATGCGGACGTCGATCAGCCTTTCAAAATTCTTTAATAGCAAGAGGATAGGCCGATCGGACAGAAGTCTTTAGGGGATGCCTGGCCTTCTATATAAAGACTACTTTTGGCCCTCCTTCAGAGTCTTCGGGTGTACCCGAAGTTTAAACAACTCCTTAAGATAATGCGGAGCCAAGGACTTAAAGTATCAAAACCTTGATGTAATTCCACTGGTAAAATACCATCAAGACCAGGGGATTTGTACGGTGACAACGTCCTCTAGGACTGTAAATTAGACTCTCTTTTGGTTTTCTAAAAAATGTACCGTCTCTGTTTTACTACCAGGAAAATGTGTGTCCATAAGTAGCTCTAAGATTTCCTTGCTGGATATAATCCAGTTGCCATCTGGTTTTTTAATGTAACTAGGAACAATTGGAAATTTGGATAAGAACTTCCTAACCCGGGATGAATCACTAGTTTTTTCTATGTTTTCATGGGAAGATGTCAAGAGGGCCTTTGTGATTTCTTAACCTCTAACTTTTATAGAGATTCCAGTCAAGTGGGTCCCTAGAGCACTTTGGTTGATCAAAAAGTTTCCTATCTTCACGTCGAAGCTTACTTTGGGTATTATGTGGGTGGATATGCAAATGGGGAATCTACAGCAATGGTGAGGGTACATATGGGCTTTGATCGATAAGACTCTGCAGCCCAGTCGATCATTAATTAAGTTCAGTTTCGCACACCAAGATGCTTGCAGTCTTTCTCATTTAAAAAGATCTCTTCCCTTCGATAAACTGTATTTAGGACATTACTAATCAGAAAGCCTTCCTTTATGCAAGACGTGACATGTGGACCCATCATATGTTTCCTTGAAAATTGCGTAAGGCACATCAAATAAATTCCCGACGGACACTTTCAAACGACTTTTTTGATAACATTGCTCGATGATGATCTAGAGGATGTTCTTGTGGGCAACACAAGAAGATCCAGATAATTCTACTTATTACCTTAGCCACAGCAGGCAGCACGCAGATACTTCGCAAATTCTCGCACTACATTAGGTTGCCTGTTTAGGAAGCCTGACGATCATGACCTTCTTCCAGTCATCCGGAAAGCTGTCGCCCTCCAAGACGGTCGCAAGAAGTGGGTGCAGTAGATTGGCCGATCCGTGGGTATGCCATTAAGTCCTACTACCTTGCTGTTGTATAGTCAGCGGAAGTAGGTGCGACATTGATGTAATTGCGTTTGTCATACTACATGCTTTGTTGTGTATGTTGAGTGTATCAGAGGAAGTGTTCGAGACTTTCTTCTTCTCATCCCGGGCAAGTGCTAGAAGCCCCTGTACGCGTATTTGTTCAGGTAGATGTATCCGATGTATAGGGTGACCGACCATTCATTTTAATTGTCTTCTACCGAGATCGAGCGCCTGATGGCTGCAAACCTGAAAAGGTGCCAACCTTTCCAAATGTTTTCGTGATGTTTTGCGAATGACCTGCTGTATGCGGTTTTAACAACCTTTATTGCTATTCCTAAGGTTATAACCTTTCTCGCCAGTTCATCAGCGGCTTCTTTCTCTGTATATTGCAGTGACTAGGCCCCAAATCAGGTTGCTCTCGGAAGACGTTGGAAAGATATTAAGTTTTTCCTTGCATTTCTTCTACAATTTCGAGTTGGTTCTTGGATTTGCTAGTGCCTTTAGGGCTGCCTGATAGTCCGCACATTAGTTAATGCAGTTGTGTTGGGTTCTGGTACTGAGTAATTTTTCCGAGCCCTTCAGTATAGCAAAAATCTCTGCCTGCAAGACAGTCACGAATTGATCCAGATGGATTGCCTGATTGATAGGTTGTGCTTGGCAGTAGACTCCTGATTCTCCATTGATGTGTGATCCATCCGTGTACACTTCTATTCCATCCTCGTTTGGAACGGCAGAGCTTTGCTGCGATTCTTCACGTTTGGGGAATTAAAATGTATACCTGGTGTTCAAATGGTGTTTCTTACTTCGAACGTCGTTCGGATGCCTTACGAATAAAGAAGCCTCCTATACTTTCTTCCAGATAACCCTGTGTCCCGTTGCAGTTTGTTTACTGAAATGTGCTTAAGTCTTGAGTCTAAGAGTAGCCAGTCCGGTGAATCTTTTCACCTCTAGTTCTATAGGGAGTTAGATCAAGATTGTCTCCATGGGTGCTGTGGGGGTTCTGGATTGGGATCCGGTAATTTCTAGGCAAGCCGTACGTCGAATGTACGATAGTAGTGAAAGATCGTACTTCGTCTCTACTATCGGCCACCATACAATGTGTGATTTTTGCCTTTCTAAAAACGGCGTCCTCTACTTTGTATCTTTTCGTGAAGAGTAGGTACCATTTCGGTCTTTCCTGGGTTGAACCCCAGGCCGAAGCGGACCACCCAACTTTTCGTGATCATAGAAGTGCAAGGAAACTAGAATCAATTTGGTGCAAATCATGACATAGAAAGTATGTATTTCTTATATTGCTTCGTTGTATCTTCTAGTATGTAACACTACAGTACAATATTTATGAGTGCTAATAACAAATCTATCCTCCCTACAAATTTTATTCATAAGAAGAAAAATAATAATCGGATACAAACGTAGTCATTAAAGTCCTTAGTTGCTGCTATAATTGTCCTAGAAAACGGAAAGGCGCGATATAAAAACTGTAATTCCTTAGCAATTTACAGATTCATTTGCATTCGCAATATTAACGCTATCAAGCCATACATATATCCACAATCCCGCCGCCGCCAAAGTAGACTACTTCAACCACTACCACCACTAGGAAGATCCTTTAGGGAAAATGCATAAATTAAACTATAATGACCAACGAATAGTGTGTAGGACTTCTTCGCTCTTAATCAACGGAATACAGACGCGACGCGCGGATGAACGAACAATCAGCATCTGCTAACTTACGGATTACATTACGTGTTTAATAGTCCACCCACATCCGAGGATTCGATTCGATTCGAGGTTCTTGTTAAATTCTCCAAAATGGTTTAAATGTAAATTTCTTCATTCAAAGACAGATACGTTCTTTTTTGTTCGTCTTTTCTGCGAGTTTTCTGTGAGTTTTCTGCTCACAATTAATGGCAGGATTACATTGTCGCGCACGCCTTACATAAACATTGATTAAAATTGTTTGTGAGTTTAATTTGTTTGTTTATATGGAGAAACAGAACAACAAAACACTGAATCAACTTGTAAAAGTCGCGACAAGAATAACAATAAAATCACTTGAAACGGAGTAAAGACAAATAAATATCAAGTTGACAACGGAGATGATGATGATGATGGTAGAGAGAGAGAAAGCCAAAGCGAGAACTTACAAAACAGGAAGTGTGTGTACACAAGGACATTTTGGGGGCAACTCATTCGCCGTACACCACACTCATACACCCACACGTAGGCACTCAGTTTGAGCTTCACTAAGTCGTTAAAGGTTCCGCTTAAGTGGTGGCAATTTCCTGTCAACACAAATGACAATGTCTCAACGGTATTCCACCTTCAATCTTACTCATTTTCGAATAAGTTTCTATGTTGTTCTTGCATTTGAAAAAAGGACGAAAAACGAGGAAGTTTGTCATGCCGTCATCGTTGCCGAATCGTCGAGAGCGAAGTTAGCTTTAGCCATTGTTTTGTGTTCACAGCTTCCGAATGAAAACCTAATTAAGGATGTGTAGAACAAACGACAAAGGATGAATACAAATGATGTTATCCTGAGTAAAATGGACAAAAAAAAAATATACAACACACTCCCAGAAATGATGGAAATCGCCAGAGTTCCACCACTTAACCCCTCACGTAGAAGACCTTTTTCTGTTCGTCGTCGTCGTCGTCGTCGTTGGACTAAGTGGGGGCTGTGCCGTGTGGGTTGTGAAAGTGGCATTGTTTGGTGTCACTGAAAGTGATTTAAAATAAATGTACGTATGTATGTATTTCAATTTAAATTTCAACCAAATCCGTTTCGAGATGTGTATGGTATGCAGGAGTGGAGGACTACAAGATTACCGAATGTTTTTTTGGGTCGGCCAACCCTTTTGTGGGTTTGATGTACTGTTTTGGTAAATTGCAGAATGTTGGTCCTAAGGAGTCATATGGCAGTTGTAGACGATTAACATTTACAATTATGGATTCACAGGGAGTAAATCCGGTTCTGTTGGAGCTAGATTCCAGGCCCGTCGAACTCAAACGTGAACGTTGATCTGACTGCTTAAGTAGGTACATATCATAGGAAGGAGTACCTGATGGAGTTAATTAGGGATGAAGTGGTGTCGATAACCTGAAGACTGAATACCGGACACATTATATAAGGGGCGGGCTGTTCAATTACTACAAAAGATGTTGTTCATCGTCAACTGCTTTAGGATGGGTGAAGCACTGATGTAAGGTTTAGGAAGACCCAATCAGTTACCTACTTCTGTATACATATACACAATGGATGCAGCAATTGTGGGACTCTACAACTCCATGACTAGGCTAGACTTAATGGATTTACTGTCGCAGGTCTCTCTAGATTATTTGATGTTAGAAGTAGGCTTTGACGGCATCCATTATCCATCACTATTGGGTGTAAACTCCGGCACCAGTCAAGGTGGAGTTGGGTCGGTAAAAGTAATCGAAATTGCCAAAAAATCGAAACTAGTTGCTTTGGAGACTTGTAGACACACGCTGACAGAGGTGAAATTGAATATCATAGTATCGTCCCTTGTAAACGGATCCAAGCTTTTGTTTTAGTAAGTTTTTTGTAGCATTATCCAGAGCAAATCGGCTTAAAGACCATCAGGCTTTATTTGATGATCGATTATGCAAGAAGCATCTCACCTTTCTGACTTGTTGGAATAGCCCAGGACTTGACATACATACCATATGTGGCTCTAAATAAAAAAAAACGTCAAAGGCGTCAAATCTCACGAACTAGGCGGCAAATTGACCCATTTCTTGACATAACACGGTGAACGAGTTTCGATTTCAATAACTCGATAGTTTGGCCATCTGTATAGCATATGTCACCGTCTTGTCGAAACCTTATTATGTTCCAAGTCATCCTCTTTGAATTTATACCAAAAATTAGTCAATCAGCATGGTCCGGTAGGGATTTCCATTGACAGAGACTGTGTTGCTAACATCATTGAACAAGTTGCGTAGATGGATTCGGGTTGCTGACTTGCCCAAAAGCTACAATTTTGCTCATTAGGTGGAGTTAGGTTATGAAAGGGTGTATGACGGAGACCTAAGGGTCCATTGTGAATCACCTTTTAAAAAGTAGAATGAGATCTAGAAATAAAAATAAACCGAAACCTTTCGCGTTACTGGCTGAATTGGGAACTAGATGGCGCTCTTATTGAAGTGGAGGAGATTCGATATCTGGAAGCCTGCTATCTCTGCGGTGCTTGCGAAGACCCTGGATCCTAGAGTGCGAAGGTGTCATTCTTGCAAAGAAGGGCAGTGATTGGATTAACTCCACCTCTTTCTTATCTCCGCAGTTTTTGCATAAGTCGTCAGACACTACCCTCCATTTACGGAGCATGAATCCGATGGTGCAGTGTCCTGTGATTATTCCAATTAGGATACGGATAGAGAATCGATTTAGTGCCAGAAGGCTCTTTGTTTTCTTTTTGTCTAATTTCGGCTATAACGTTCGAGAGGTGGCATAGTCCTCCCAAGATAACTAGAATGAGTTGGCCTCTTTCTCTATTATGCCGGTACCAGTATGAATGCGTCTGCTTCACTGATGTTTATTTTCGACCCCATTCTTGCAAAAGAATCCGGCTCCTTGTTCCTTGTTCCGAATATTGCCCATTGCTGCATTTTCTGACTGCTTTTGATTAGATTGCATTAGATTTAGTCGATTTTAGAGCTGCTTATATGTCAACGAAGACGGTTATATGCGCAGGGAATGGTGACTGTCTTCACTGCATCTAGCAGCTTTGTCTATTGCCAGGATTTAAGCTTGGAATACACTACACGCTTCTGGTAATCTAAAAGATTCCTGTTTTTCGAGTGCTTCCGAGTAAAATCCTGCTCACGTGACTATTTCCATTTTTGACCCATCCGTGTAAACTGTGATCCATAGATCGTTGTCTATGCTGTTAAAGCCAATGTAAAGGACTATATAATCCGATGTGGCTGTGAAGCATCGGAGTTATATTTCCTACTCATTGTCTTCGTTGTGTTTAATATTACCTCATGTCCATAGCTGGTCTGTGGATATAGAATCATATCCCTGCTTGTGCTTTTCACAACTCTCGTGGTGCACAGTGCTGAGAGCCTTTGCACTTTGTAGAGTTCTTTCAAAAAGCTTTTCGTACCAGTTGCTGTCCACCAGACTAAGAACCCGTATGTGATGATGGGTCTGATAATTGCTTTGTACATCCAGTGAATGATGCGCGGATGCAATCCCTAACTTCTGCTAAAGGCCCTCTTACAGGCATAGAGAGCATTCATACCTGTCTTTGTCCTTTAACTTGGAGTGTATGACGCCGATATAATTCGCCTCAGATGAGAGATCTATGTGGTGTCATCTAGCTTTGATAGTGTGAAGTCAGTTATCTTTTTTCTCTTAGTGAATAGAACCAGTTCAGTTTTTGTTTTCTGTGGATTAACCCTCAGAACCCATTCTATTTTACCCACACAGAGAGCTTGTGACGGACCTGTCAAATCTTTCAAAGCTTTCACTATTGAGTCCGTTTTACATTATCGAAAGCGTCCTCTATGTCAAGGAACGCTGCCATAGTTAATTGCATCCAGAGAATGCTCAATTTCCCTGACCACACTACGAAGAGCGCGTACCACCGATTTACCTTTAAGGTAGACGTGTTGCATTTCACATAGGGTTTTGGGAGTTGATCATTCCTCTGATATGAGGGTCAATGAATCGCTCTGTGGTTTTTGGTTTGCTTAGATTTTCCTGCTTTAGGCTTGAAACCCACCCTTTCCTCTCTCCATTTAGTAAGTACGTGTGGTACACCCGTGTTTAGAGACTGGTCCTGCAGATTTGAAGGGTTGGAAGGGCTTTGTCTCCATTTATAATGTTGGATATCACTTCCACTTCTGCATGTTCTAAAGGAACTGTAGTCCTGCAAGGAGTGGAAGTTTCAATTTCTATAAAGCCAGGGAAGTGAGTTTCCATTAGCAGTTGCCGAGATTTTTGGTTAGATTCTGCCCATATGCCGTCAATCCTCTGGATATATCCGGGGACGCCATGGTCTTTGGATAGTACCTTCCGGAGCCCTGGAAGGTTTACTTGGTTTTCCTTCGAGTTCGACGGATAGGACATGAATTATTAAACGATTCTTTCAGAGTATATACCACATTCTCAAAGTTTGTCGTGTTTGAAGGATCTATTGCTCATGCCGGGGCTAGGTTTGTGCGACTAGGTGTGAAATTTTTTCCCAGTTGACTTGTGGGGATTTCTGAAGGGTTTGGGATTATCTTTATTCATTTTAAGGGTGAAGAGAATCGGTTGTGGTCCGAAAAGTAGCAGACAGTGGAGGCTCTCCATTCCTCAACCATGTTGGAATTACTATCTGTAACTAGAGTCAAATTGATAACTTCTTCCCTAACTCGGTTATGAGACGTTGATGTGTTGCCTTTGTTCCATATAATAAGGTTAGAACGAAGAATGAACTCGAAAATTGACCTACTTCTTTTATTGATATCCTTACTTTCCTATTGGATATGGTGGCGATGAGCGTCTCATTCAATGAGCAGATTTCGTCCGCGTGACTTGGCGTATGTGTTTTTGTTCGGACTGCCGTAGGGAGTTAAAAGAAAGAGCTTGTTTGTTTTCATTGTAACTATACATGTTCTCAGTTTACCTTCAGTATGTAGATTTTATAATTTATAGATCTTCGATCTTAGTTCATGAATTTTACCATATCTCAGGTAGGGTTCTTGGACTAGGGCTATATCCACGTCTTTTTCATCATGAAAAGCAGTCCGTAGCTGCTTTACAGTGATGCAGATTAAACTGCTCAACTGTGGTCTTTTCTTTGCCCTTTGCCTCCATTTCCATGGGATAGCTTCGCTTTCAAGGATCCCAGTCTGAACTTGATGCTTCTCTATTCTTTAAGCCGTCAAGAGACCTTTGGTCAATAGAAACCAGAAGATCCTTTCCGATACTTCTTTTACTCCTGACCGAAGATATAATTCTCCAGCTTTAAGTGTTGAACTCTTTGTTTTGTCTGCCTATCAGTTTCAGAATGACTTCATCCTCTAGAACCGGGGTAGGAGTCCATAATGAAATCAATTGACGAAGAGGCAAACATGATCGAGGTATTATCTCCAACTTCGCACCTGACCAAACTTCGTCAAGGCTGTTGACTACACACATGAGAAAATCCAGGGATTTCTTGTTCCTGCAGCTAACCCTCTTGACACCATTTTAACATTTAGACCCGTCGAAGACGACCTCGTCATTCCCAAGATTTTCCTCAATCATGGCCTGCAGAATTTTCATTTCCACCTCCAGACACCTATCGGTTATTATGTTCATGTCTGCGTCGGAACGGTCGATAATGGCTGCCTGCAGGTCCATCGGGGAGTTAAGGCTAACTGAAGGCTTCTGATATTTTGGTTCCCTTTGGGTTTCCTCTTCAAACATTATCCTTATGCTTACTAATGGATGCAGGCACTTTAAGGGATGAAGCCGAATTGAATCTTCCTTGTATTCCCATGGCTGAAACGGATGGCGTTCTGTTGGACGGTTTTGACTGATCTGGGTCAGAGCAGATGAATCTACTTGAAAGCGATTGCTCTTTCGCTTTGTTTGTCCTTTCGACAATCAATTTGTCGGCGGTTGTGATGGAAAACGGTTGCTTTATATCGCATTTAATATGGTGACGTGGTGGTGATCATGTGACCTCCTTGTTTACAGGCAGTTGGTGACCTACTTTGACTAGATTATTCGCTATCCATGCTTAGTCTTATTCCATTGGATCTCTACTCCAATAGTTCAGTGACAAAAATAACACTTAGACTGACGGAATCAGGACTCTGGTCTCCAGAGCTTTACGGCGATAAGAAATCCTGACTGTTACTACCGAAATAGAACTAGCATTCTACACTGACGGAGCTGGGCTTTATTACAAAACCCTAGAGATCGACCACTCTGCTGTCTGGTAAAGTTAAATTTAGACTAGTAAGGACCAACAGACGATATCTTGGTGAAATATCTAGATTCAATATGGCGACTTCATGCTGGGTGCCATCATATTACGAATATTACTATTTTAGCAAACAAAATATTGTTCTGATGTCCACCCATATCAAGAAAGTCATCTAGGTTACACAATATATAAAGCCTGCTATGAAAGATCTCAAAAGGTGTCATAGTTGCAGTGTCCTTATCCATCTGTCTATCACCAACTCTGACCTCCTAAATATGCATTCACGTTCGAAGAAAGATACATACCTACTTACAATGTCCCCTTCCCAAATATACCATTTTCATTAGCAATCACACCATCCATGTCCCAACCAAATCCAAGCAAACGTTCAACAATCGAAGCGCATTAATGGCAAATATAATTAGGAAACCTCCTTTTTCCTCATCCTGTTACAGACAACACAAACATATTCAAATCGAATGAGCCAACGAACCCCATAGTCATCATTCACAGCCATCACCCATCCCTAGCGCATCGCTTCCCATATAATTAACTTAAAATTTGCAAGAGTACACCCCAAACTGTGTGCACACGCATTCCCTTACTCCCAGGATATCATAACCAACAACCATGCCGTCAGACAGGCAATTGGAGTTATATACCGGCACTTAGAGGACTTGTTATGATCCTTGAAATGAGAGCTCACTCACTGCATCACCCTCCAAGGACTGGTGGTGGTGGATTGCAATTGAACTCACTCACGATGGTGCTGATGCTTCGGAATAGTCAGTGGCATGAGATGCTTTCACATTAACAGACTGTGGTGTAACAACTACGCCCGTACCAACATAGACGAGTCAAATTCGCGCGCGCCCGTGCGCTAAAGAAAATCCAAATGACGACACCCTAACAGCTCAAAATGATCTGGGATCCTTTCGTAATCCTTGCGCAACAACAAGTACTTCGTCACCACTCTATCACACAGATTATGTACGGGAGGTGCTGGCGGATGCACACAGCAAGTATGGATTGCACTGTTCCAGTATTTATATCGCACGCCATGGAGCCCTGAAATTTACAGACACAAGGAGAGTGGGAACGTTGTCTGTCACTGCCACTGAGCTTATTGTACTCATACTACACACAGTCGGGGACACATTACTGGCAACCGATATTTCGGTGCTCTGCGTATCGGGTTAACACGAATATCAGCGGGATGCAGTCAAAGGATAAAATTGGCATGGAATTCACTTCATTTCAAGGATGAGATTGAACGAAAAATTGTATAGACAGAGACACCATGTACACATACCTACTCGAAGCATATCATTTGCATAATGCACTAAGGAAGCGTATCTCACTTCAGTGAGCATAATGAAGCAAAACGTGTATAACCTACAGTAACACACATACATTTGAACACATGACAGTAGCTAGAGTTGGCTTATTTATCGTAATACATACATACAACCCACGGTCGACCGTGCTTTGAAGTGTGCTTTCCCTGATTTTGCCGAAAAGCAGGATGATACACAGGAAACACAGTCTTCAGCCACATCGGAGGATTACAATACCATGAGCGAGGATAACTGACCTTAATCGCTCGCCTTCTGTGTTTCACCACAAAAGTTTTTTTTTTTTTTTGTTTTGCGTTAACAAAGTAAGGAGCTAATGGAATTGGTTACAATAGTGATTGCCAATCCTTTCCAACCGACATACAGGATAAAAACCAAACAAACGATTCTGGTGTTCGTACAAAGCACACGTTCATTTGATTTTTATCAGTTTTATGGTTAATTAAGGATTCCTACTCCTCCTCCACTGACTGGTTGATGGTGCTGTGGAACGATGTTATAAATCGATGCTGGCAGCCATATGCAGCATATACCACAATACAGCTGCATCAGATACGGTGGACACATCCGAGGACGGAATAAGTCAAAAGCAAAGGCGTATCCCGTATACGTTTGTGCGCCTCAATGACAAGTTGGATGGTGTTTCGATTTTCTTCTTCTTTTTTTCTTCTCTTTATTAAGTGTTGTTTGTATCCTTGCGTATGAAGAGAAATAAATCGAAGATGTTGTGTAAATGCGGTGGATGGGTAGGAGCCTGGATGTTTCTGTGTGGAATTTTATCATTGGTGGTGAATCGCAATCACTGGGTTTTACTTTTTGCATAAATTAACTCGATCAAGATATTGGCGAACTACACATGTGTACAGAGCTGGTGGTGTACACACATATGCATCAGTGAATTTATTTTCCAAGGACATTACGTTGAAGGCTGTGAAAATAAAAATACATATCTACGAGTTGGTAACAGGACTCGTTTTCAGGGCGAATTCATTTCAATCAGAGTAGTATTTGGGTGGAATAAATACTAAATTTGTAAATGATGAGAGTTTACTTTAAGACAGATATAGATACTCTCAGGGGACTTAAAAGTTTCAGCAAGTAATTTGGAAAATTCTTAAAGATGGGTGGTAGGAACTATTTCTAAATTTAGGAAGAAGTGACGGAGTACTGTCATCAATGGAAGACCTACGGTATCATATAATTCGTTGCAACTTCTAGCTTGGTAGGTGTAAAAGTTTAGATGATAAGAAAATGAGTATTTCCTTCTTCCACGTCGAATTTGGAAATCTTCCATAAATCATTTAAGGGTGACGTGTAGGCTCTCGTATAAGCACAAAGTTTACGGCGCTGTTCTGCAATAATTTTAGCAAAACCCACCCATTAGATAGTGTCTTGTCTAGCCAATCTAAGGCATATCTACATACAATTTTGGAATCGATTAAATTATAACTTCGATGTAGTTGATCTATAAATGGTCAGTTTGATAGCTAGACCACCATTGAATGGCTGCAACAGCTGCTGCCAAATATTTTATATGGGGTCGTCCAACAAGAGGTGCCATTTTCAATTTCACGTCATTGTTGAAATGTCAACACTCAATCATCACTGCGACGACTTTTGATAAGTTAAAACTAGGAGATTAATAAATGTGGGTCGATACTAACTCGCACAACGTGTTGAAATAGTAAGAATTTACTACAAAAACGATGTCTATATCTATGTGATTTAAAATGATTACCTCTTGTTGGATGACCCTACATAAAACCTTGCCGAACGAAAAATATTGCCAAATATAGCTCAGCGAACATATTTACTATGTTCAACCTGACTGGAACTGTAGACACCATCGTTGACTCTAATCAAAGGATCTCATCTGATGGGATTAAGACCCAAGCTCTAGTTAAGATACTAAGCACCCGTGACTCGCTATAGCACGGATGAGAACAGGAGCTAGGCGCTGTGTCAAGGTAACTTCCAAACCACGTACATACTTTTATAAGCCATTGTTTTAATAAATATACACCTGGAATGTGCACACATTATACACTCCCGGATTTGCTCAAAAACTTGAATGTCTCCTCATGCGGTACAAGTCAGATATCAGGGCGATCTAGGAGATACAATGGGATAGGATCAGGTATGCAAAATAGAAGCAGACTATAGCTGTAAGAAAAGGTTGTACATGTTAAGATACGAATTAGTCGTGTGAGAGCGCGTAAAGTCAAGATTAATTGAGTTTAAGCCGATAAGCGATCCCCTCAGATCAGAGCCACTTTCCATAACATCAGCCTAGTATATATGAGCATACGCACGCCCTTACCGATGAGGGTGAATACTATAACAAAGGTTAATTCTATGACCTCCTAGATAGAGCCTTAGGAGCCTGTCCGGAGTATGATGTTTAAATTGTACTCGGGGACTTCGTCGGCCACAATTGCCAAGGTTTAGTAAGAAAGTATGTACCACCTTCACGAAATGACAACATACAACGGTTTCCGATAAATAGACTCTACATTAGCTAGTTATTTCGTGGATCACTTCTACCAAAGCTTCGAATCCACACAACAATATGACTACCTCCAGTTGGTCGAATCGCCAACTAAATCGAGCACTTCCTAATAGATCCTAGGCAGAACTACGAATGGCTAAACAGAAGAGACTAAACGTCGTTGGACGCCTCAGTATAACTGGAGTAACCAGAGACTACAAAGTCCTATGTATTCATCCTCCACTAAATACTCCAACATGTAGTGGGCCCAATATTTCAACATCATCAAAGAGTGATCTGAATTCACCTTGGGATACCAACCACCCCTGAATAGATACTTGTGGTATGATAATGTTTACAAATACCGGAAAGAGGTGGCAGGTGAGGCGCTATAGCGCAAAACAAGAATACCGACTAGAAGAAGAAAAGATATGAAAATCCTGCTTAGAAAGATGGAGGCATACGCAGTCTCTCAGCTCAAGGGAATCCAATAATACCAGGACAGTAACAACATCCGGCAGTTCTATAAGAAGCAACTGGCAGGTGGCTATAGGGCAGCCTCTTCGTAGTAATAAAGAAAACCTAGCCACTTATGCGCAGGGAGTAGTTGATGTGTTTAAGCAGCATTTCTGGCAATTGCTGAATGAACATAATGCTATTTAAGAGTGATAGAGCAAGACGAGCGCCCATCTCCAGTCAACTACGAAGTAATCCCCTCTTGAAGTATAGAAGAGCTTGGCGCAGCTATCGAAAAGCTGAGGAGCAATGATAGCTTACCAGCAGACGTTTTCAAATATTTTGGGAAGGTACTTGCATCAAATCATTAACCAATCATGGGAGGTCGAAAGTATGTCTGGTATACCAGCTTCTATCTACAAGAAAACCGGTCCTATATTCTGCACCAACTATCGAGGTATATTCCTGCTAAGTGTCGCATATAAGATCCTATCCAATGTACCGTGTGAACTTCTGAAGCCATTCTGCAATACACCAAACGTGGCTTCTGCTCCGGCAGATAGACGATCGGCCAAATCCCGGAAAAGACCAATGAATTTCAAGTGTAGCTTCACTTGAAAGCCGTATGAGAAAGCATTCATCCTTTGGAGCTCTACAAGGCTATGGCTGAATTCGAAATCTCACCGAAACTAATTCAACTGTCTCACGTCATGCCAGCGAAAATGCGATGCAGCGTGAAGTTTTAAACTTTGAAGCAGCTCTTTTGAACTTATCCAAGCATGAGCCGGATTTTGGCAAGGAGATGTGCTATTATGTGACTTCATCAATCTCGTGCTGGAGGAAATAATGCGTAGGGGAGGTGTTTACACTGGAGGCACATCTCCACCAAGCTGCTGGGAAACTCAAACGACATAAACATTATCGGTCGTTCCCAGCCTGCCGTTTAAGAACCTTCCAAGCCAATCGACGAACAGGCAAAACGAATTGATCTTAAAGTAAATGAGGACAAGACAAAATGCTGTCAACAAACAAAGTATCAGTGCACCGCCTTGGACTGAATCTCACCTTTGATAGGTACAATCTCGAGGTAGTTAAGTGGTTTAGTTACCTCGGATTCAACATCAATTCCACGAACGACAACCTAGCAGAGATCCGACGAGGGCTCACCCTTGAAAATCACTCCTACTTCAGATTGGCCAAACAAATTTGGACAAAACTCCTTCTTCGGAAGATGAAATGTCTGCTCTAAAGAGCCGATTGTTGCAGAGTAGATATTGAACACTTTCAAGAGAAAAATTCTTCGTCGGCTATTTGGTCATGTTTGTGAGGATGGCGTATGGAGGTGAAGATACAATCGCTAACTCTACGACCTATACCAAGATGTGGATGTAGTCCAAAAAGCCAAGATAATACGATTAGTTTGGTTCGGCCACATCGAGCGGATGGAAAACAATGCTCTTGCCAAGAGGATCTCTAATCACCAGTCCTCAGATTCGAGGAGAAAAGAAAAATCGAACCTCCCTTCGATTCAAAGACCAAACTATTGCGGATGCCAGAGCGCTTGGTCTAGAAAATATTCTGGTCTACTAGAGAATTGGACTCCTTGGGTCGATAGCTAGGTATGTTGGTAAGTATAAGGGGTGACTGCATATCCATCAAATACTCGCATTGGAAGTAGAGGTCGTGTGTGTTTAGTCTGATTTTTTTTCGGTGGGCCGCCAGAAGGCTGTGAGTGGTAATAATCCCCATAAAGAGCGCTAAGTTTGTTCTATTAAGCGCTAAAATTTGTTTGGTTTTAGTTTAGTCGTGTCGCGTTCAGAGTTTTCTGGAGACACGGCAAGATGAGAGTGCGCTCCATCTCTAATTAGCTAGACTTACGAAGGCCTGTTCTATATTGGATGATTTAACAAGAGCTAGGTAAGGTAGAACGGAGGTAACGACCATTGTCAGGTCCTGTTTGCAGCCCTTTCTTGTCTATTCATCTGGCTGTTCGTTCCCTAGGCCATCATTGTGTGATTTGCTGTGAGTATTTCGAGATTTTCACGGTATCGTCTTACGATCTGGGATTTAACGTGTGTGTATGAGACAGCCTTCATGGCGGCCTGACTGTCGATATAAGTACACGTCGATCATCTTTCCAAAGTCCAGTTTCGTGAATAGTTCTCGGTCTGCTTCAGCGATTGCTAATACTTCCTCTTGGATCGACTACTGATACTGCCGTGGTTTGGATGTCTAAGTGAGTGAGCAATCTCGGGTTCAAGTGACTATATGCCAGAGCCTTCGTCAGTTTTTGACTCATCCGTCAAAATCGAGACACTATTCGGGTTGACGGCCTAACCGTTTATCAAAAATCCTCTCTTGCGGGAAAGAGTGTTTTAACATTTAGACTGAAGTTGTGGAATGGTGGTATAGAATCTGTCTCGATATCCAATTGCTCCCATCTCGTAATAGCGCGGTGGCCGTCTGTCGTCTTGTCTCCAAAGGTTGCATTGTTCCAAGCGTGAAGTACACTTTCCAGCTGATTCCTTTAGGTGTAGGTCTGGAATGGAATCAGTGCCAGTATGGTTTCAAGGGCTGCAGTCGACGTGATTCTGATAGCGCTGGTGGTACCTACATATGCATACATGCTAGTCTTTGTATCCTATTCAGTGGCCTGAGGTACCTACATAACTGAAGTCCGTTAGTAAAGTAATTAAGCCAAGAAGTTTGTGTTGTGATGTATTTTGCATCTTATATCATAGATTTTCATTAATTTTGTAATGACTTTGACTTGGCATGCATAATTGCACACTATAGCACCGCTTCGCTCCATTGGGTGGCTCCGTTTGGTTTCCGTATAATGAATTTTTTTTTATATCCCGCGCGCCGTATTTCTTCATGAGTTATCGAAGACTTAGATTTCTATTTTCTTACTTTTCAGTGCTTCTTCAACCAAATTTGTACACTAATGTAGAGAGCATTCCTATTCAGTAGCTCTGTTTCCTTTTTTTTCTGTATTAAGGGAGCGTTTTAATTTTTAGCTGCGAAAAGTGGCTTTCTGCATCCCAAAGGCATATTTATATCGTAATGGACTCCTTTTTTATGTATTTTCCTCCAAAACCATAAACACTTGTAGCGTGTCCTTCCCCACTGTCAGGTAATATAAATTTCAACAGCTTAGTCCATTCCAAAATCACATAAAGCACCACCAATGCCATAATATTCCCCTTCTCATGATAATCCTTAAAAATTTAATTAAAAGTCTTCATTTCATCGCATTCTACTACTTAGTGTGGGTGAGACGGAAACGGGAGTATACATAGTGTAATCGTAATATATTGTGCGTAAGGTTGACCGAGCAGCCTCAATTGACATGCAGGACCGTTGTCACGCTTTCCTCCAATTGAAATAAATGAACCCTCAAAAATGTGTTCCTACATTCTGCTTTCATGTTTTTTTTTCCTTTTTTTTTTGTCGGTGTCGTCCTTTTTGTCTTGCTCTGTGTACTATTGTAGGAGCATGTATGTGTTTTGGGTTTAATGTTGTGTTGACTTCAAGAATTGTTGCTCTCAAGTGTGTATGTTCTAGGGTTAGCCGCAAAGAAGCTTCTTTTTTTTTACTCCTTTTTGTTGTGTTTTTTTTTTATGGAGGACACTTGAGTGATATACCATCGTTCTTTAGTTTTGAATCCGCTTTATGTGTTTCAAGGAAATGTTAAGTTTTCTTATTTTTTTTTGTGTTGTCGGGGGTTACATTTTTGTTTTCTTGTTTTTGGGTGAAAACTTAGAGAACCTTTTTGGGTGATAACCATGATATGAGATATATAGATACACATAAAAGGATCGTTATGCGTATGGGGTATAGAGTTGGTTTTTATAACGGTCTTAGAGCCCCGAGGGCGATCAATGGTAGTACATGTATGTATGTGCATGGTTGGATAGATTATATGCGAGTTAAGAAAACTCTATTTTGCAGTGGCATAAAATATTGTACACACACTTCAGCAGGGTATCTAAATAAGGCAACCGAAATGATTTTTTTTTTTGTTTTAATTAATGTTTCAAGAAATTTTTGGAATATCCTTTTTAAAATGAATATGTCCTTTTTTCTAAGAATTATGAAAACATTCACAGAGATTTAAAATCTTGGGTTTCTGAAGGGGTATCTTATTAACAACCATCAATTTCTTATGAAACGAAGTGAAATAGGGTATTTTTTTTCTCAAGAGATTGATGACAATGTAGATTCTTTTGAGATGGATTTCATGTTTTCAAGGTGAGTAGATATTTATTCATTTAATGAAATTTTTGCAAAAGGTATGAAAACTTTATAGTCAAAGGAGCAAAGTAGGAGCTTGGTCAACACTTCTTTCTTCTAAAACGGTCCACGTTTTAGGGACTAGGTTACCACGAGTGCTTATTGTTCTTGGTTGCTTATGATTTGGATTTCTTTGATCCATATTTGGTTACATTTACATACATATGTACATATCATAGTAGCTAAGTAATTTAACATCGTTTTGAATTTTAAGAACTAGCTAGAGCTGTAGGTACGTGGGAGGGTCCGACTACTTTAGATCTTATTTTCGTAGTTGCTGGGCCTTTAACGACTGCTCAAATTTTTTCAGGGACGGAGACATCCTAATGTGTAATGTCAATATTCTCAGCCATAACGTAGGCTCGTAATGGGGTAAGTCTCAAATTATTATGGGTGAAGCGAAAATATGCGGTCAAAATAGACCGTTTTTATACACAAAAACTTAAGTAGAACACGTTGTAAAAAGCTAAATAAGCCAGCGTCAGAAACCCAGTCCATGACTCTCGTTCCTTAGGTGGTCAGTGAGGGATTTGTTTTAGAATCCAGTTGGATCATTTGATATGAATTTAAAAATGAAGTGATGTTGTAGGATACTAGAAACTGGAATGATGGTTCAGTGGTTAGTTAGTCGGGGTTCTAAGCTAGAGGTTCTAGGCTTGAATCAAAGATAATACAAGCAATTTTTTTTCACGACCCCACATCTTGCGAGCATCTGACAAACATCCGAGAGTAAAACTGTCATGAAAATGTTCTAAAAACAAAAAAAAAACCTTTCGGATACTGTTCCTTTCATTCGTGTGAAGAATATAATACAGACAACGCGAATACTTGTGAGAAACTCTGGGCCCTAGGTCCCATGGACCTGTCACGCCAAATATTTGTATATTTTTTTAGCAGCAACAACTTGTTTAAAAGTATTCGGAGGCAGACTCAGGGGATACAAGAGCATGAGCATGAGCACATAGCACGCATAGTATCGACATAGGCTCATCTTTGGATGTTTTCTAAGCTAAGACGATACCTTTTCGAATTGTTTCCAATCCCAGAGAGGTATAGAGCAGGTTGGCCAAAGTTTTAAAGTTACCTTTGATGACTATGATTTGGGTTGTCGAGAAAATTCTCAATAACAATGGACCATATCATCAGAGAAAAAGCCATTTAGAATAGAGGGTGTTCTTTAAGAACGGATCGATGGGTCCTACAGTCTATCATTTTTCGATAGTCTTTGCAAATTAGAATCTAAATCTGGAAAATGTGACGAGGAGTGAAATCTAATTATATTTGAACTAGAAACGCGGGTTTGCAAGATCAAATTCAGGATTTTAGAGAATTTGAAGGTGGAATTACTTCTAGATTGGTTTAGAGTTCAAAGTCATTGTCATAACCCTCATTTCGACATTTTAATTTCCTGCAATGGCGGACAGGTCTGTTGTAAATTCACAAAAGGCTTTCCAGTAATTTCATTCAAATTTTTAGAGAGCACTTTTAGCTCTTTGTTCGACTTCTATAGCTAGATCTGTACGGCGCAGGGTCATAAGTACACAGGTTGTAAGTTCACTATGGACTTCACATTTCGATTGTGTAATAATGAGTTCATTTTAGCCATGTGAACTTATGACCCTACGGCGATCTGTGTGTTCATAGAAGTAATGTCAACATAAAAACAAACAAAAAACAAATTTTTGAGTCGACAGGTCAATGGCTTCTCATATATTCTTACACGAATGGAAGGGACCTACTATTTAATGCCGTATTCGAAGGACAATTTTTGTTGTTTTTCATGACAGTTTTACTCTCGGCTGTTTGTCAAACGCTCAAGAGATGTGAAGCCGTGAAACAAATTTTAGGTATTGCCTGGGGATTGAAAATCGAACCCCTTGCTTCGTAGTCCAACGCACTAATCACTTGAGCCACGGCGCACACCATGTCAACATAAGGCAGCGAAAATGCCTCTTCGAGTTTGCTGGTGAAATTGTTTGAATGCTTATTAACCGGATTCAAGTATTTCGATCGATTTTTAGATTTCTCTAGCTCATCCAACTGCTATCTGCGCAGGATAACCTGTTTTTTTAAGGACAGAAACCTACTCTATAACTTTTATCTATCTGATACCCTAGAATGGATGCATATAGAGATCTACTATGATTTTCGGAGAGTGTATCTATGACATTTCTAATCTTTCTTTCAAACTCTCTATCCATGGAGTTCTGCAGTTTCCGACCTAAATCAGGCATGAAGCCCTCAGTAAGAAGTATAGATAATGTAAAGTATGAAATAGATGCCCTATTGATGAACAGAAGTCGAGAGGAACCTATTTATTAGTCTATAAGATAACTGATCACTGTATGGTCATCTTAAGCTTACTAAAAATGAGTTGCAGTAATTCTAATAAGTACTAAATACATACTATTTCCCTAAAACACCAAATTAAATACTCAAAATTGGTAGATGTTCTTAAATTTGAACCATGGGACCTTGTGTATTGGGAAAGAAATCGTTCATCTACTTACAACACTTTTATGGAAATTTTAAAAAGTCACACCTATAATTCTATTAGTGTGTTACCCTGTCACAAAGTATTTCGAAATGAATACGACTTAGGCTTTAGTTTGGGAAAAAAAATACTTATAAATACTTATATCTAAGAAAAATTGGACAAAGAGAAGATAGATCAGAGTTCTTGGCTTAAAAGCTATTATCTTAAGCTAAGTCAAGCTGTAAAACAAGAATCAAATTCTATGACAAATATTTACTGATAAATTGTATAGGTGCAAGGGTGGAATATTAAAGAAGAATGGAAAGTGGTTGATAGCATTCTTAATAAACGAAAAGACATTGACAGTATTCGCAAGAAACGAAATAGTTTGCAACACATTAGATAGGGTGGGCCATCTGTTGGTTTCTTTTTGAATCATGTCTTATTTTGACACTGACAGCTCTTATGCGCTCAAAAATTTGACAAGAACTCAGTACGAAATGGATCGATTTACGCTTGAACAACGTTGGAAAATATTGCAAAGTTACTTCCAAAGTGAATCCTGTGTTGTTGAAACAGTGAAAATTGTGAAAAGAAATTTTGATCGACTGCAACTGGTGTACGCAAATTTGGGATGAAAATTCGTGCGACTGATTTGCGGATTGATGGTCGAAGATATTCCCGTGTTCGTACTGTCGCTTAACTGAGAATATTGGAGCTTTTTTCAGGTTTTTGGAGTGGCTTCATGTTTTTCTTCGAAAACTACAATGGAAAGCATGATAACCGATTTTTTATGGCCAACAATTCAGGATTTGAACTTCTTTGTTTGAACTGGTTGCAGCCAGATGGGCTATGTGTGACACAAGCCTTCCAACAATCGATTTATTGTACACTGAATTCATTAATCGAGCTGCGATTTGACGCCGTGTGGGGTGCTAATAAAGATCGATGCTATGTGAACAATCTAGGCACTCAAGAACAATATTCATCAAGTTATTCGTGAAATAGGGGCCGAAACCCCCTTGAAAATGTATTGAAACACTGAGTAGACAGGATGACCTACTGCCAAGCCAGCCGATACAGTCATTTGAATGAAATAATATTCCATAATTAATCGGAACTCTTTTTTTAATAAAGCAACAATCGTTTACAAATATTAAACAGGGTTTTTTTTATAGCCTTTTTAAAAAGGAGCCATAAAATGACCCACGCTATGGTTGTAAATTTTATTCGGATCTTGTTGCAGATGAATTTCGAAACAATAACTTTGTTCTAGAGTCTTTCATAACTTTTGAAATATACAACAGAATAATGTCAATAGAAATTTTCGAGCACTTTTAATGGTATAACCTTTTTAAATATAAATTGTTTTCTATGTTGTTGATGCTCTTACGTTTATATTTAATATGAGTTTCAACTGCGCTATTTTACGGCTTCAACAATAGCACTAGTATTATATCTTTCTTTATTGAGATGACAAAAGCCAACGATACGGTTAATCACATAATACTTATTGACAAGATCTATGTATAATGCCGGGTTTAGAGGTCAGTCTTATAATTGGTGTCGGTGTACCTCAAGGTTCAGTTTTTGGTCCTATACTTTTCAGTGTCTTTATAAATTCCATTTTCAATCAAAGGTTTACGAGGAATAGAACAGCATTTGCGGATGACATGGTTTTCATATACATACATACATGTATGTATGTAGCATAATGTTAATCTAGTCAAATTGCAGAAAGACTTACAAGCGCGAACTCATTATAAGTGATAAAACGAAGCTTTTGTTTTCCAATCTGAACGCAAAAACTTTTATACTCCCTCTTGTGGTGAGGTTAATTACTGTCTACTACTATACTGTATTGCCTTAAAATTGTCTTCGTTAACAATTTAAAGTATCTAGGTGTTATAATTGATGACAACTTGAATATGCAGGTGAGCTAAAAAAAATATATGTCATCTGTTACGCGGGAAATGTATATACTTAAGCCATATTGCTCCAAACAACAACTGTGTTCTACGCACTTATTAGCTCAAAGCTACAATGTAGCATATCTAGGTGGGGATGGAGCGTATTCTAACGTCCTGGAGCCATTATTAAAGCACATAATAATATATCATATGAATTGTTTGTAATAAAAATAGGATGAGTGCTAGTTGGCCTTCTGTTTTGCTCTTAGCATGTCTGTGTTGTATCCGTAACACATTTATTTACATATGTCTATAAAGTTCTTAATGTGTTCTTAAATCATCAATCAATTCAGAAGTTCCAATGTATATGGTTTGAGAATAAATGCAAGAGGTTTCGTCAATATCCTTCATTCGAATAAAACTTACTTCTCGAACTTTAACTTATTACCATACGAAATAAGAAATTTAAACGTGGGCAGTTTGTTTTCCATGAGTGTTAAGAATAAGCTCTTTACATTGGATAATTTTATATTCTAATACAGATACTGCGGATAATTCTATGTAGGCATAATGTCGTAACCACTTCACACTTGAATTGCTAGATTTCCTTTCTTAGAAAACTAGACAATCATATCTTTCTGATGAGGCCATTAAGAAAGCTATCAACCAGTAGGTGCATTTGCTCGGCAGATGTGGCAGGAGAATGTCAAGTCGTATCTTTTTGTTGTTATTCAGTCTCTTCATCGCGTTAGATATGTCTTCCTCATCTGAGCATTTGTTCCATTGAAAACCTCAGTCTTAGATACGTATGTACATGGGTGCATATGTCAGTTCAAAACTATAACGAAATGCTCCTTTCATTTTTTGGACTAGT
This sequence comes from Xylota sylvarum, assembly GCA_905220385.1. Lineage (NCBI taxonomy): Eukaryota > Metazoa > Arthropoda > Insecta > Diptera > Syrphidae > Xylota > Xylota sylvarum. The sequence goes on along the minus strand of LR999958.1, from coordinate 59,778,775 downwards.
CTGCACCTAAAATGAATTCTAGGACGGAACTAGACTACAACAACCAACCAACACTCATATCTACTGCTGGAGTATCTACAATCTGAGTTTTCAGCTGTTTTCGTGCGTCAATCTGACTATAGGTATCCCATGCTATATCTTAATTGTTGTGTGTCAACGTGATTGTGATTTCGGACAGGAGAGAACTCATTTCTACCATAAGCTTTTTGTGACCAACTCATTTCCATAATAGCCCTTCTGTTGGGCGCCACGACTTCTTATAAAATCCGTCCCTTTGCTTGTGAACTTCTATCACTTGTTGGTGTCCCTTTTCTCTCTCTGGAAGTTGAATTCATTTTGGCATACCCGCATACATATTTTATCGCATTTTATGGTTTAAATTTGCCGACCCCTATATGACGGCATTTCACTCACGTGTTTTTGTAGATTATCCTCTGTTTTTCATTCTTCCTCTATATGTGTGTGTATAGGTAATTTTTCAAACAAACACAGAAATACCAGAAAAGGGATACTAAAATCCTTACCTTCCTAGACTAAATTAAATGTATTCAGGTGAAGACACAACATATTTAATTATACCCACAGACAAGTGCCATCAGAGGACAGGAAGTGTCGTCCCCACACAAAAAGATCCATCTCATGACTGGTGAATACTTCCCACTATTTTTAGATACCACACAAAACCACACTTGAACTGAACCGAAATAAACTGCTACTGCCTCTCTCTGTGCTTCTGGAGATAAAATAAAATACCTTCTCTATCCGCAGGAGGAGAATCCGTATTTATTATATTTTTAGCAGGAATATTAGGATAAGTGAAAAGTTTCCTTATTTTTATTTTTCCTACTTTTCTATGTGGGATTGTCTCAAACTGTTACGTTTTCAGGATAAAAACAAAAACAAAGCTCAAGCAAGGCCACACAGAGACCAACAACAACACAAGAATAAAAAAAAAAACAAAAAAAAAAGGAAGCAAAACTCGGGTCCATAAAAGGGATACAAAATGAAAATAAATTATAATTCGAAGCGATTTGAGGAATGAAAGGATAAATGAATGAATGAATGCTTGGATGGATGCATGGATAGATGGATGGATGGATGAAAGGATCGAGGAGGCATAGGGTTCTCTCACTCGTTTGATGATGATGAAAATCCTTATTCTCAAAAGATATTCGGAATTTAATTTCATTTTAAATCAAGTGGAAGTTTTTCTTGGGTTCAACCCCACTCACCACCCTACCACCCCTCCCTACCAACCCACGCGCTTTGCCACACTTTTGCGAAGTTCTTCGAAATATTTATCCCATCCCTACCATCTTTGGCGGCTTCATCTTCATCAGTTTAGGGGGCTTTGGAATTTCATAAGACGTGTTCTTTTTCTTTGCCTTGTTTCCTTGTATTCCTTTTCAGTGTTCTTGTAATACTTTTTGAAGTTTTATTTAAAAAAAAAAAAAATTAATGAAAGCTTGTATATTTTTTTTCGGGTGTTTTCTATTTTTTTTTTTGTTTCTTTGGAATAAACTCATAATTTGAAATGTTACACCGTTATGCACTACTGCGCATTATTTCTGTGTTTTATTTTGTACTCAATTATTTCGTCAATTCTTTCGCTTGTGGGAGCACCAACACCCCACCCTGCCCATACCATCACCGTGAATGGAGTTCTTAATGTTAGTCTAATTGAATTTTATGTACGAATGCCGAGCTTTCATGAAGTTAATAATGTGATTTTTGAATTCGAGGGAAATAAATACGAAAAAAAAAAACGATTTAACTTTTTAATTGTGTTTAGTGGATTAGCTTGACTGAAAGTGAGAGTGCTTGTTGGCATATCGGGGTAAATATACTTTAAAACGGTTTCCAAGGTTATACTTGAAACGTACTCCCTTAAGGTTTATTCTTTTCGTTATTGAATCTTTTTTTTTTATTAATTGCAAAGGCAGGTCACGACAGGTAGAGGAACACCTCAGGAAGAAGATACTTTTTCTAATAAGAAATAAACAAAGTCATATCAAGACTTGCCAAAGATGTAGTCAAGGAGGTCCCATATTCCAGTCTTTGTATCAGGGATACTTTTTGGATGTGATTAATAAAATCTTTGAAGGGGCTAAACATATGGAGCACTAGATGTGGATTCTAGATGAAATAGGTACCACGTACGCTCAACTGTTTTCAAATCACTATTAATCGATCCGATAGTGATACACTTGCTTGTTGGTTAGCCACTGTCAGATCATCAATCAAGTTATTGACAATCGCTGTACATGTTAACTACTCCCAATTTTATAATCACTTTTATATCTTGTTGTGAACAATGAACTACTTTCTCTATCCTTCAGAGCTAGATTGAAACTTTGGAGGCTAAACATAGAAATGTTAGTGAGGCAAGCTTGTATACCCTTCTACGCCTGCTGTTAAATCTTTGGTCCAACAATGAAAAGATCGTCTCATGGATTTACACCGCAATAACAAAGGGTTGCTCAATTGAGATGCCCCTTTTTTCTAATAGGGTTTCTAGCACGGCTATAAAAGAATCATTGTGAAATGAATTCCTTGAAATCATACTACGAATTCAAGTGGATTTGTTTCACCAATCACCCAATGCTCTGCATTCATTGTAGACACTTTGAAGTCACTAGCATTCACTGAATCCATTCAGTCCCTTGCAGTCATTTGAAGTGACTGAATGCATCCAATTTGTTGAAGTCAGTTCAAGTTTTTGAAATCAGTTAAAGTCCTTGAACTATTTGACGGCTTTTGCTGCGACTTATTTGATATAGTAACTCATCTATTCTTGCTATATAATCGTGGAAAATGATATATTTCAACAATGTTTGTAAATTAACCAAATTTTTTATCATAATTCGCGTTCGGTTACGACAACTTAACGTGTAGTTTATCGGTCGTTGTACTCTTCAGAATAGAAATTTGAGTCAAGATACTTATATTCTTCATAATATTTCCTTGCCAACAAGATAAAGTAAAAACCCAAAAACCAAGTTCCGGCTGCAGGCATGACTATAACTGAGATCCGAAGTGTGTCGATTTCGTGTCGATCATCCAATTTGTGGATGATTTAGGACAAGGACTTGTGTCTGCATCCCTATAAAATCGGTTTGACCCAAAAACAGGTCGAATGACCATCAGCTGTGACATAACTTCAGTGATTAGGCCCTCAAAATGCCTAAAAATAATCTCAATTTTCATCACAAAATCATTCGCAGCAATGAAGCCCATTTCTGATTCAACGAGTTCGGTAATAAGCAAAACTATTGGATCTGAGCAAGTGAACAAGCTGAAGCCATTCTCCAAATACCATTACAACCACTTATGTTAATTAATTATTTGGTGACGGTCATTGACCCATACTACTTCTTCAATACTACTGGCAGCACAGTCACAGCATATGGAGGATCGGAAGAGTATGACTTAGAGCATACATATGTGGTTTCAACAAGATGGTGGCACATGCCACCCAGCTGGCTAATCAGTCTAGTTATTGAAGTCGAAGTAGAAGAAGAGGATGACTTAGAGCACATGTGGTTTCAACAAGATGGTGCCACACGCCACACAGCTAACCAATCAGTCCAGTTATTGAAGCCGAAGTTCAGTGACCGTATCTCCACAAATGGACCAGTCAATTGATCAAATTGTTCGTGTTTATAGTCTACGCCAATACATACTTTAGCCAATGTCAGGACCCACATTGAACAGCAAATCAGTGGTACATCGCCCGATTTATGTTAAAAATTCATAGAAAACTATGTTAATTGTATTCAATCTTACAGGCGTTTCCATGGAGGACGTTTGAATGATGTATCTATGGTAATTTAAAGTTTAAATTTAAACTAAAGTATTTTTTTGCTTATATCATATTCTCAAATAAAAGGTGTGGCATCTGTTGGTTTCTTTTTGTATCACATTATATTTTGACACTGACAGCTCGTATGTGCTCAAAAAATTGACAGAAACTCAGTATTATATTTTAGTGATACGAAATGGATCGATTTACGCTTGAACAATGCTAGGAAATATTGCAAAGTTACTTCCAAAGTGGATGCTGTGTGCGAATTTTGAAAAGAAATTTCGGTAGAAATAATGCACCAACTGCAGCTAGTATACGAAAGTTTGTGATGAAAGTTTGTGAGACAGGTTTGTTGTGTTCGTCCTGTGCGATCAATGGTCTACTGCCAAGCCAAACGAAGCAGTAATTTGAATGAAAAAATATTCCATAGTTAATCGGACGGTTCCATAGTTAAAGTAACAATCGCTGAAAATATCAACATACATCATATTAACCAACTTCGTCGTCCTTTGTGAAGGTTTTAGTCTTAAAAAAAATAAAAAGATTGTTATTTAAAAAACTTTAATTCACCATTCTTTTGAAGTCAGTGATTAATGCACTCAATTTGTAGAAATCACTGAATGGAAATTATTTTGGAAGTCAATTGAATTCACTAGATGTAAGTTGAAGTCAGTAGTTATAATTAGACATATGTAAAAATCGACATGATCTCTACCCCCTCCAATCAAATGAATTAAAATTATTGCACTTGAATTCACTGACTTCAACCGATTTCAAGTGAATTCACTACTGACTTAACTTAAGTACTTAATCGGCTATCTGACATGATATTGTCGGCTTACTCGTAGAATCCTACAAACTGTGCCAACATCTGAACAAGATGAATTTGTCCACTTTGTCCCAAATTATAAAAAATAAATTCAGAATACATTCGCAACAGGAGCCTCAATCAAGCTCAATCAAGGCAGCTTTATTGATTTTCCTATGTCGCGATACTAATTGTAGGGTTTTCTTCTGTAAATAGCACTTCATGTAAACAACAGAACGATAAATTGATTATGCAATGAATAGTGTCCTTGCGGTCTTCGTTTCAAATTTCTTATGGAGCATATGAATATGGATAGTGCAAATCCTTACACCAACTCGCGCCTGCACACTGATATCCTGTCTCTGACTAAATAGCTTTACTAAGTAGGCCACATGATTTCCTGCCTCAGAATTGCATCCCTATGTGTTTTAAGCATCGAATTAATATTAATTCACCCTAAAGCGTCCTCGATCGGCTTGGTGTGAAGTTGAAAATACAATTCTCGAAACCCTATTGTGTTAAACCATGCAATTATATACTTATGTTTCGTTTGTGGGTACTCATGTGCGTACGTTCACGACATGTACAGATGTGGTCCGAGGTCGGAACATAAAGCATTTCTCTTGTATTTTTATTCGATTGTTTTCTTTGAAATTTCGGTTTTTCACGATAAATAAAGTTTTTCACCGCCGTATTTTCATAATTTTACTTTTTCTCTATACACCGGCCGTGAGCATAAACAAAAAAAAGTGGCGTTAAACCACACAAGCATTCAGGTGGGAAAAATGTTCCATTTCCCATTAATAAATGAAGTAATGAAAGGACCGCTGTACTGTGTATATGTATTTTTAAATCGAAAGTAATTCGATTGAGGATGTGTACTGTCCTTTGAATGCAAACCAGCAGTACGTGGTAATTGTATCTCGGTTGCAGGAATACACATATACTCTACTCGGGCACAAGTTCCGTTCTGTGAGTAAATTACATTTTGGAATTTATAATTAAATTTCTACACGTCCTCTCTGCGAAATGGTTGCCCATATGAACACCTTTCGTTTTGGTTAGAGGAGAATGGGTAGCCAACTTTAATGAACTTCCAAACAATAAAGTTCCGTTCACAGTCAACTAATGAAACATAACTATCTACAAAAAAAAAATTGGGTTTTGTAAATATTTTTATTTTAAAAAATTCATCTAGGTAGGTATGTGGTCATTGTTTTTAGGTCAGCTTTGGGCTATTTTAAGGCAATTTCGAATGATCCGGCGTGGGAATCACTATGACTGCTTTAATTACAGTGAAAAACCGCACAAAGCAAGGACTTTATCTTGAGTGCCTGAATGCATGTCCTGCAACGCAGTACCAGTGAACCAAAAATAGTACCGGAAGTATTAGCCTTTCAACACGCCTCAAAATCAGTATGAGAATATCATGAGAAGAGAACTATCTAACATTGAATTCGGGAATTCAAAGAGACCCCTGCAAACAGCTGGCAGAAGGAAAATGGTGAATTGAGGCCTAAGGAAATATAGCGTTGTGTGAATGGGGACAACGAACATTCGAGGATAACATGACAACCCATGGTAGGTACAGGTAGTGTAAAGTAATTGACTACCGGAAGGATTCAAAAGATTGGTTGGAAACATGTAGTTGTTTTAATACTCCTTAGTGTTTGGGCATTAAAACCGCCCTCTCTTGCTAAAAATGCTAAATAAAATATTCTCTCGGAGGAAAAAAAGAAAATAGGGGATACTTAAAGTTGCTTTAACTTTCACCTTAAAATCAGTTATCTTCTAGACTGCTTTGCATATTGGACAGCACGATGATGGTACAAAATAGCACAATGTCATAGGTGGTATTCAACATGGTTCTGTTCTAAAATCCCCTTGTGTTGAGTTTAACAAATCTCCTCAAACCAAGATTAGATTAGATTAGATTGAGGATAGAAATGGGAACATGTCACCTTATCATTGCAGGCTCAGATGGGCCTATTGTGATTTCCTTATGATACCCGAAATCATGATAAATCCAAGTATATCTTTGGGTAAACTGGCAGATAAATACATATCGAATTGGGAGTATATAACAATATTACTTAAAACCGAGCAACGAAACCAATGCTGGGCAAAAGGACTACAAAGTCAAATGAAATTCAGGTTTTTGTTCTATGTTGTAGAAAGTTATGTATGGTGACGCACTGAAACTAGAAGTGTTTGTATGTACATGTATATGATTACAAAGTTTATTGCCTTTGGTGACTATATTTCCATTGACGTGTTAGGTAAACTTCTAGAAAAGGTCTAAGTAGACCAACTGAGACCACTAAGATGACAGAACAGCACAGCGTTTGGTGCAAAAATAGAATTATAAAGCTGTGGATGCTATGATTCAGTTGAGTACCATAAAATGTTTTTACGGCCCTGCCTCTAGGAAACGAGTGATGTATCTTATTCAAACTACCTTAGCCATGTAGTGTTTAATGTCTACAGACTGATGTAAAGTAATATACCAATACAGATAAAGAATTTTTGAAGATAAATACCTACTCTTCGTATTAGAAACCCTTACTAGCACCAGCTCTAAGTTGACAACTTTCAAAATCTGGAAAGCATGGTCTATCTGAATAGGGAGTGGTAAGACAAAGTTTAAACCTATGTTAGAAATACCATTCAGAATCAAGGACAGCAAGGTATTCAGTACAACAACAAAGCTGATACTCTTCCACTTCGGCATTCATTCTTCGATGAGACAGACAAGGGCTTCTATGGGTTGGGTTTCCTTTGAAAAAAATCGTGTGTGGTAAACTGACTAAGCGAATGCTTCTGTCTCAGTTCAGTTCGGTAAACTTTTTGCAATACCTACTGAAGGATAATGACCGAAAGACGCAAAGTTGTTTCTTCCTATATTTTTCTTTTATACTGAACCAACCTGTTCATTTAATGAAGCTATTTCAATTCACTATGGATTTTTCTAGAGAGTTCATCCATGTTTTTACAGATATTTGTTCCAAAAACTCTTTTGTGTCAGAGGCTGTCATAGGTAGGCTGTCTTCGTCATAGCCAGTGCAAAGGGCATTATCGCAAATTTTCATTTAAAGCATAATGTATCCTTATATTCTGTGTCCAGTAATCACTTGAACAAGAACAGGAAGCAGCTTAATCAACTAAGGATGATCAAGTGTGAGAAATAGTTCTCCAAAGAGGATGTTCATCAAGGCTAATGAACGCCATAAGAACCATCTTGCTTTTTCTGAAAGAATGTTTACAACCATACGACTTTTAAAACCAAAGGTCTTTCTGGTCTTTAGGCTAGCGACGCCGACTAGATCGACAACCCTAACGCGATGTTGGAAGGCATGATTCCCCCTCAAAATATGTATATATGTACAATGTAAAGTGTGGCAGCCTACAGCAAATATTGACTTCGGTATGATTCGAGAACCCTATACAAAATTATGGTAGAGTCAAGAAAGGGAAAGGGTTATTGTATTCATAACCTGATAATCGGACGAATGGAATACCTAGTGGCTATAACAAATGTTCTCTACTCAAAGCAGGGTATCGAATTTTGTTTGGTTAAGTAAAACAGCTTGTAAAGGGTGGGTCATCTGTTGGTCAAAAGGCTTTTAAAAAATACTGTTCAATATTGTTCACCGATTGTTGCTTTATTGAAAAGAATAAAAGTTCCGATTAATTTTGGAATATTATTTCATTCAAATGATTGCCTTGACTGGCTTGGCAGTAGGCCATCGGCCCCTATTTCACGAATATTTTGACCAATATTGTTCTTGAGTGCCTGAATCGTCTCTGGATTGTTTACAAAGCATCGACTTTTAATCCCACACTCCACTCCACAAAAAAACAGTCCAACAGCATCAAATCGCAGCTCCGTGCCGGCCAAGCAATATCATCAAAATGACTGATTACAAGATTATTGAACTTAGTGTGCTAGACGGCTTGTGTAGCACGTTATCCATTTTTCTGAGACCATGGCTCCACCAAGTCTAAATCCTCAATTTCTGGCCATAAAAAATTGGTTATTATGCCTTGGTAGCACTCTCTATTTACTGTAACGTTTCTTCCATTGTCGTCTGGGAAGAAAAATTAGCCTATAATGCCCCCACTCCAAAAACCTGCAAAAAGATGCAGTGTTTTCAGTTGAGCGCACAGGACGAACACAGTAAACCAGTCTTATAAACTTTCATCACAAACTTGCGTACATCAGCTGCAGTTGGTGCATTGTTTCGATCGAGATTTATTTTCATAAGTCGCACTGTTTCGACAACACAGGAAGTAACTTTGCAATATTTCCCGACGTTGTTCAAGCGTAAATCGATCGATTTCTGTCAATTTTTTGAGCGCATAAGAGCTGTCAGTGTCAAAATAACATATGATGCAAAAAGAAACCAACAGATGGCCCACCCTACAGTACAACTAATCAGTGGGTCTTATGTTTTACATGATTCTGGGGTCTATCTATATACCAAGATACAAACAAACTTATACCAGAAGGGGTCCTTTGTGGTATCATATATTTTTCCAGTTTTGCTACGCATGGACCAGAACTTCTTATGAAGTGAAGAATGCTCATGATGTCTAAGGATGTCGGTTGATTAGTTTCCTCTTACTTTTCGCCCCTGCAAGACCTGGAGAAATCTTTTGCAGCGTTTTAACATGTTGGTCTATCAGACAGTGCACCGTGAGGACATTACGTAGCTCTCGGCATTTCTATTCTGGGACAACGGACATACCCAAGCCTGACTGTCCAACAGTGGTACCCAACCCAACCCAAGCCAAGCCTGACTGAAACACCCAAACAGATACTCAGATTGAGCTTTTCAGGAAAGACACCACAACCGACTCCTCTTTCAGTCTTGGAATCGTCGGTGTAGAAGTCGAACTTCCATCCAAGATGCCAATGTCCAATTAATTGCGAGTTCTCAGTTTGACGAACAATTTGATGAGTGTGAACTCCGCTATACCTGTTTAAATTAAACTTGAGACTAGGATCGCCGAATGTATGTTAATTCTTTTTTTCCTTTTCATAACTTGTACTTGGATGTATCTCACTACATTTTTTTGTATTTTCAATATTTCCCCTCGCTATTTGGGAACGGACATATTTTCTTCTTTTAGTTAGTACCTACCTACAAAAAAAAAAAAAATTAAGCGTGAATTATTATCGTCGCATAGCTTCATTTGCATATTGTTATTGCAAACGAACCGAATGGCAACGATACGAAAGGCTTCATATAGGATAGGGGAAGCCCTTGTTGTGTTTACAAACACAACTTAAGCTTAAATAATGTTGCTCTTCGGTGTGTTGCATACAAAAAAAATATTTTTTTTAGTTTCTACCCACTGTAGCCTTCGATGGCGAAAATCAGGACACAGATACAGAATTTCATCCTTCGAACAGTGGTGCATTTCCTCGTTTCACTGCACAAAGGGAGGATTTTCTTAATATCAATCACTTTTAAAATATATGAAATAAAAAACCAATAAAATTCCTCTTACAACAGATTTAGCGAAATCTTAAATCTAATAGTGATAGATACATATTTACATTTCAATGATAAATGCAAGCATTGTTCGGATAAAATACAATTTGTCTATCTTAGTATTAAATTATCGTCTGCTGAATTTGCCATTACCGTTATTTACATTGGCAAACAAGGATAATATCGATTTTTTTGTTTTTTTTTAAACATTGAAATGAAAAAATGTTCCACTGTGCGTCATCATGTGGGGAATGAAATAAAATCTTCCATTTGTTGTTGTTTGGTGAAAAATGAAAAAAAAAAAAAATAAAAACAAAACCCATTCGAGCCCGCGAATCCCACATTCAGTAGCGTATCTATCGGTTTCCATTTGAACTCACACAGAGCGGTACAATAACTGCAATTCCACAAAAAAAAAAAACTAAAAGTGTATAGAATCCTTGAATTTGCTCTCTGCACTTTATATGCATGGAAAAAAAGTGCTCCACTGAATCCTTTTTTTTTTGTTTTCTGGTATCCAGCTAATTTTTATGTCTATTTGTTCGGGGTTTTGAATATTTAGATATTGTAAACAATGCAACGAGTGCGGAAACCGGTGCCATCGATGGTTTACGGTGCAGCAAGGCAAAGTGAATTAAGCGCTGCGATATGTATGGTGTGTGGAGTCGGTCTTATTTTTTTTTTGTTTTGTTTTTTTTATTTCGTCCTTTTCAAATGGAAACACATCTGTGGTGCCGTAGTGGTTAGGATAACAAATTCTAAGCGACAATGCAAAAAGTGAAAAAAAAATACAGGACAGGGTCGGAGAAGACAAATGTTTGTGCGTTCATAGCGGGTTTGTTTTGGAGTAAATATGAAATCGCCTGAAATAAGCAAAACTATAGCTTCCTGTTTGTTGTGGAGGATTCTCTAAGTGAAATCTGTCATAAATTCTTTTTGAACTAAAACTTTACATAAAAGTGTATTTATGGAGGTGTTTTTCAAAAGATACGACCAGCTTTTACTATTTTATCACTGTAGGAGCAATTTGGAGTGAAAATATTTTACTGGAGGTCGAGTGTACCTTGACAGATTTTATTACTATTGCAACGCCGCCGCTGACCCACTTGTTTTACATTCTCGTTAACTTGATATATAAAGGCTTTTACAATTAAGCTGAAACTGTTGGTTCGCATCTTATAGCTTGTAGTCATCGAAAATCGAACGTAGATACCGGACGTTGTAAAAGGATCTGGAGTATGTCGATACATACATCAAACCACCCAACACCCGCTTGTAGTCATCGAAAATCGAACGTAGATACCGGACGTTGTAAAAGGATCTGGATACAAAAACTACCCAACACCCCCAACATAATGGTCTAAAGCTATAAAGTGCAGATCATTCTCTAATTTAATTCTCTAACTTTTCTAAGCTCCTTATTTTTGAATGTTTGAGTTGTGTTATACAACTTTCAACCATTTTTGGGATTAAACTTTCACTAGAACTGTTTTCAAATTATCATAACACATAAACGAGTTATTTATTGTACAACGTGTTAATTATTTGTCAGCGGGTATACCTACCATAAATGAATTTTTTATTGCAATCCAAAGTTTTATTTCGCCTTTAATCAATCTGTGGTAGCAGGATAACACATTAAATAGCAGTATAATGTCTGCATCGTAAATGTCATTGTGGTTCGTTTTATTATTTTTAGCCTACCCTACGAAATGTAAGGAATTATATTTGCGGTATTAAGTGCTCATTCGTTTTTCATTGCATGCATACCTCATTAACGGTATTTATTGCCAAGGCTTAATGTCGTGTTAAGTCCAATTTTTTTTTTTTAGCTGTTGTTGAGATGGAGATCCACCAGTAGGTATTTTTTGATAAGGCGTTTTCCTTTTTTGATTCGGAGCACAGTCTGAGTTGTCAAAAACAAGTTTGTGTTTCTTTTTTAGTTCAGAGCACTGAATGCGTGTTTCTTTTTTCATTCGGAGGGTGCTCTGTCAGCTCAATATGAATTTACTGAGCATCCTGAGCACGGTGAATTTGACGTTTGACAGGAGGTAAAACAAAATCGAAAACAAGTGAAATGGCACCCGAGGCAGTGTAACTATCAGCAGTTAAGAGGACCAAAAGCATGAATTTTCATTTTAATTATTCCAGTCTTATGAGACCAAGGATGCCGCTGAAAAATTTCCGAAACTCAACAATAATAAACAATTCAATCATTAATGACATTTGAATTTTATCATAAAAACTATACATATATTTATATTTCCCGTTGGCCATAATCCCCGAGATTACTCTACCCGAATAGCGGCGTACATGTTCAATCGCAAATCTGCGAGCAATCGCATTACACTATTCATTCAAAGTTACTGCTTGACCTCAGTACCTACTTTGTTTAGAATTGAACAAGGATATCAAGAGAGATCCACTATTTTTATACTCTATCTTATCCTTGGTAAAAATACTTCATTTCAGACTCTCTCTAATCTATCTAAGGAGCCTAGGAAACATGGAAAGCTTTATGGGTAGGTTAGGTTAGGTTCGATTGGCAGGCTGCAAAATGTGCAGCCACACTTAGGCCAGAATAGGCCTAAGTGTGGCTCATGATCCTGTGGTATCCTGTGATACTACAGGATCATGAGCTTATTATAAAGCGCTGGAGGCGGTTAATACTTATTTTATCTAATTCGCCAAAGTTATCGAAGAAGTACTGGTACTTCTGCAGAAGACCCAGCCTGAAGGCATGCCTCCCGATGAGGCAGTGTCCCGTAATGACACCTACTATTATTGAATATTTGACTATGAAATAAGGTGAATTTTAAATTGTTCTGCCATCTCGTCAAGAGATAAGCGGCAATTAAGGGCATCTTTGAAATTGAAGGTGACCGGTGAGCCTAATAAAGGATACATAAAGCCAATATGTAGTTCGAGGCTGAAGTCCCCATTTACTTCCAAGAGCTTTCTTACAGCAGTACGGAGCCGTAGTAGCTTTCTTAACTCGCTCCAGGTCGTTGGGTTTTCAGCTTAATTTACTGTCTAGGATTAGACCTAAGTATTTGGCCGTATTTGTGAGCACCAGGGAGATGCCGTTAAGTTTCGGTGGATCAAAGTTGGTAATTTTATACTTCCTTGTGAAGACGAACAGTTCGGTTTTCTGAGGATTTACTCCCAGACCGCATTTTTAAGTGCATTTGGAGAGCTTAGAGAGTTAGTTTTTGTTACTTATTTGGGCATAATGGTCATTTCATTCTGTAACGTTAGAATTAACAGTAGTGTTGATGTCGTTAGTATCGATATCTTTCGCTCTTGGCATGGCGTTCTCAGTTCTAATACTTAATTTCCTGAAGGATTTTCTAAACTTATGTATGTATGAATAAATTAAAAAATTAAATTTGAATATACATATGTAGATTGATGCAAAACGACAGAATGCAATGTCATTCCTGTTTCTTTACGTAGTGGCAGAGGGGAGGTTCATTATAGGCTCATTGCAAAATATGGAAAGATTGAAATTTTAAATATACAGAATGTGAATAGATGTGCCCCAAGGAAGGATCCTCTATATCTCCAGTGGGGTAGATCCTAATCCAAATGGTCTACCTATACAACTCGATACCTTATAAATATTTTAGTACCAAGCAAATAATGTGTTCCGTTGTTCACAGATTTTGTTAATTTTGTGTTATACACCGAAATTAGTGATGACTTAATTTCTTTTTTGTTGTGAATGATTGCTGATGAGCAAATCAAACACAAAAACAATTAAATGGGTCTAAAGACGTGTTTTTTTTTAAAGTCTCTTTGAGTCAAAAAAGGTCGGATTGCGAACAAAGTCGCATAGTTGTAAGTCTGTATGAGAGCTTACTTCTCAATCGTATTTCTTAAATAAATCTGACGACGCCGTGATGCCTATTATAGGGAAATTTTTATGATCCTCGTTACTACTTGTTTGATTATTATTATATTGTCTTCTATAATACAATTGAAGATTTGACAAAAAGGGGTATTTAGGTAACTACCTAGACAATCTAGTCTGAGCTTTGGTAATGAAAAAGAATTAACGAACCAAAAGCGAATACCTACTTACAAAGCCCACTGCCCCTTTCAATTTTAGGTGCATGGGCCTGTGTGGTCAGATATGGGAACTTAGTTTACAGTCTACGAAGAATATGTCTACTTATAAGAATTCGATTGGTTGAAACTCATCTAACAGATGGAGTTTTCAGAAGATGAAAGCCATTTGTTTTTTTTTTTACCTTATAAAGGTCAGGTCCGTTAGCCACAATACCCGTGGTACAAATTAAATCAAGTCACATTTGATCTTTGCCCACCAGACTAGCGACGACTAAGTACCTACGTAATTGTTGCAACTACAACTTTAAGTATAGTGGACCTACAATTCGCTCTAGACCATAGAGGCTATGTTTTTCAAAATGGATCTTCCAATGGGTGATGTGACTTTCAAAACTGTTAAGTTTAATTTAAGAATAGAACACAATTCTTATGTTATCGAAATTAATTTCTATTTATTAGTATGTACCTACTGCTGTACGTATCATACATATGAGCTACTACTATTTTTGTAATAACAATTTTCTCTTTTTTTCAGGTAAGTTTCCAGCTATAGTAGCTATTCTAAAATACAACCATTGGTAAGCAAATTCATTTGTTTCTTTCTATAAATGTAACAATGATTATAAAATCTATAAGAATTATACGCGCTTAACACTGATTTAACATGCAAGAAATGATCGAGGTACTATATACAAAATATCTTCCAACGCAGTTCTTTTAGAAAGTTTCAAGGAAACATTTTGTTTCAGACGTACTGACAAAAAATGTAAAAGCAAAGCCTGAACAATCTTGTGGGTCCAATACACAAAAATGCACCCTACAGCTTTATCCAGTAGGTAATCCGTCACATACTACTTTTATCTAAGTCTTACTTAGGTGGCGCTACAGTTCGAGGTGAACCTGAGCCTCAACCAACAAGCCTCTCCAGTTAGCCCGGTCCAGCTGCCTCCAGTTGCGCACTCCTAAAGTCACCTTCCTTTTTTACTTCGAATTTACTGTGTAAGATATGCAAAAACCCATTCACTCTGCTGGATGAAACAAGAGTACTTAATTGGAACTAGATTATTTTATTTTTATTTATTTATTTCATTTTATATCATTTCAAAAATTCTGACAGTATTATTTACCTGCGACGCCTTATGGCTTATCTGAAGCTGTTCGAACCGAAATCAAGTTAAACTTTTCACAACCATAGAGCATATGAATTTTGTCGGAACAGGCGATGTCACTTGTCACTGTCGCAGTACTATAGTAAGTATTCAAAGATACTGCTAATGTCCTCCTTTACCAATCGAGGGCTACCAGAGTTCACCTTTCTTCATCAACAAAGACTTCTATTTTATATTTACTGACCAGTTTTGCAACTAATGTAATGTTCCTACTTGAGAAACAACAGCCCTCGATTTTGGTTAATTGGTCAAACTGATTTAGGTGCAGGGTTATAAGTCACAGGTAAAATGTATATGTGTGTACATATTTTTCACTCAGAAGGGATATAATTTCCCCGGAATTTACTTCACAAGCGAATCGACTTCACCTTAAGTGGGAAATAAATGCACTATTCTAGTGTACACTGAAAATGTCAAATCCCACTTTTTCGTGTTTTTATATTTATGTATGTCTGACAGGTCTATATATCAATAGAACATGGATATCCTACTTCGCCACCTGAAGTGGCATTATCCCTGCGCGCTTATTACCCATCTTACCTGTTCATAAGTCCATAATTTTTTGAATGAAGTGGTTCAGAAGTCCATAATTCCTAGATGAATTGACAATTAATTTTTTCAATCAAAAGACGCTACATTAATAAACTGAAATACACAATTGTACACTATTGCACCGCTTTACCCCGCTTTGCTGCTCCGTTCATTTTATGTTGAAGAAGATACTCTCACCAATAGTTTGCTAAACTCTAGGCGACTCTTCAAAATAAGGTGGATGAAGCAGCGAAGAGTTGCCATAGTTTATGTGATTCGAATACTTAGTATGTTCTACGATTCTAGTCTTAGAGGAGGTAAAGTCCTGAGGAATTCTGCCATACAACTTAGTTATATTTATTTCAACACAGAGTCAATGCGAAATGATTCGGTAGGCCATAAGTTCATAATCATTTCATGAGAATTTATGACCCATTCACCTGGGTGTTGACTCGACATTGGGATTATGTATGAAAAGCTCACCAAAGTGGGTCATACGTCCATTGTGAACTTATCGGCTGTAGACTTACATATGACCCAGCACCGCAGCTTTAATTTTTCTAAACCTAAGACTCAGTCATTTGTGACCACATGTAACTTTTCGTCGACACCTACATATGTATCTCTCGACATTATCTGCTGAAGGAGTAGGCTTAAGAAATCATATAATAGGGCATTGTCTTCCAGAAATCTGATACAATGATGAAAAAATTCCGAGGAGCTTCTTCCAAAATATAAATAAGTATGTACATGGCATTGAACTGCAATTCGCGGACCACACTAGATATTTGGAGATCATGCTCAATAGTCGAACTTACCAACGCTTGACCTGAATTTTGAAATGCTCAGCAGATAGGCCATCCAAAAACTGGAAAAAAAAGACTTCGTTGATTGGAAATGGGATCTCTTTTAGCCTAATCGCTTCTTTATATTTAGCAGCTGCTGAAAATGGAAACGTCTACAGTTCTCTATCCAACAGATAGTCCCGTTCATACTTTGAAGCCAGCCGCCATTTGTTTGACCTTTTGCTAAGATTTCCGAATGTATTTCCTTCAGTTAGATTTGTCGACTCTTAGGCTGGGATTATGTGTGGTTCCTTTCCAGGATTTTTTTCTTCTTTTTAATCGATATTATTTCCTTACTGCTCTTACTTTGCGCTGTAGGGCTTGAAAGTCTGCCTCTCTCGCTAACCTAGGTTATCTTATTTTCTGGATCACGGTAATATCGCTAATACATCGCGCAATGACAAGAAGAATACTTGTGTTCATATCGGGACATGTTGGTATTTAAAAAAATACGATTTTCAAGGCTTGTAAGCCGGTTTTCGTATCTAGGTAGTTAACCAGGCGTCCCCGTTCCTTTTCGAAAACTCTCACGTAATTTTAAATATGCCTATTGACATAAGCTCAATAGAAAGTTCATAAGTTAAAATGAAAGTACCTAAGTATTGCTTCTTCGTCTCCGTGTGTGCAAACTTAAGGTAATTGAAAGTCTTATGCATGTCAGCAAGTAGATACCGTGGTTCAGTTTTTTATGGTTCCATCTCTCACAATCTCGCGATCGTCTGACAAACATCCGAAAGTAGAAGTGTTATAATAAAACTTATACAAAAAAACGTATGCGGTTTCCCTTTAAAGAACGCGAAACAAATGGTTATTAGAGGCTAGGTCCTGGGTCCTTGCTAAATGTCATATGATAAGACCAATCCTTTCGTAAAGATGTCACTTCTTTTACTAATTTTCAAAGAACAGCCTGTTCTCCTAACATTCGTTAAAATTTGTGGGCAATTTCAAGTCCCTCTCTCCTTGGTGTACATAGTACATATATGTACATATATCATGGACAGCACGGTAAGTAGGCTCGGCAACTTGGCTTTTGATAATACTTATGTATTTTACATATCATACATTTACATCCATATATAAGGCAATAGCTGTAGAACTCTGACTGTTGCTTAAACTCAAAGTAAACTGTTCTACTGCTAAAGATGTGCTCTACAAGGTTGCCGTTAGGCGACTAAAGCCGCCGTTTTTCGACTTTTTAGCATCCGGGACACTACGCGACTACTCTTTTGAAAAATGTGAAATTGGACACTTTTTCAAAATCTTGGCGACTTTGGGACATTTTTCTCAGGATTCATTTATAAATTGTTCTGCCAAATTACTTGCTTGGTTACTGGGCCAGAGTTCTAAAAGAATTAAGTCTTTTGAGAGGTTAAGCCTCTCTACAAATGATTTGAAATCTTTTTTCTAAAAAAGATTCATATTTAAAAAAAAACGTAATTTACCATTATTTTGAAGTCAGTGATTAAAGCATTCAATATTTAACAAACACTGAATAAAAATCATTTTGGAAGTCATACGAATTCACATATTTATCGTTGAAGTCAGTACTGAATTCACTTGAAATCAGTTGAAGTCAGTGAATTCAATTGAAATTATTGGAATTCATTTATATGTACGAATGTATCTGTTTTAAAACCTTGAACAATTTTTCACAAGAAATTTAGTTTTTGTTATGTATATCATTAGACGATGTTGAATCTCGTCAGCTTTGTTGTGTTCTGTTTTGTTAAGACATTAACCACGGTTATCTTTACTACCTCAAAATTTGAATCTCGTCCACAAATGTATTATAATCAGGCATCAACAGCAATATGATCCGCCACCTGGAATCAAGTGAATTAAAATAATTGAAGTTGAATTCACTGACTTCAACTGAATTCACTACTGACTTTAACTTCAGTGATTGTTAAAAAATGAATGCATTAATCAGTGACTTGAAAAGAATGGTGAATTAACGTTTTTTTTTAAATGGCAGTCTTTTTTGAACTTGAATTAAAAATTTGAATTCTTTATTTTATTCTGCCATTGCATTCCCAAAATAATGCATTCTTTTATAACTCTGCTACTGATTTGGGAAATTCCATAGCATTTGATGGGCAAGTAGTAAAAATTTGTACATATTCGTAAAAAAAAGTGCCAGTGTATGGGAATTTCCTTTGACAGAACTTACTCGTGTGACCGCCGGGTACTAAATCTGTTTCATATCAGTAAGTACTATAGAAAAGGATAAATACTCGTAGTGCTGCCTATATGCATATCTTGTAGTTTATATTGATCCTCAATTGCTTCCGTTAATATGATTTAAAACGATATTTTCATGGTTATATTGTATTGATGTGCTTTACTTCTGCAAATAATTCAATTGGGACACTTTTTATGCTCTAGGCGACTCTCTGAAATATATACTTATATGTATATACATATATGATATACATATGAACTATAGTTAAATATTTATAAAACGCTCCAAAATCAATCAAGATATTAATCGGATGGTGTTGTCTTTTCATTGAAGATAACAACATTATGCAAGGCACGCATGTATGTATTTTTAATCCTTAAACCTGTAAACATTTCCATGATAATCCGAAAAACATTTGATCTCTTCGAATTCTGATGATATTTTGCTGTTCGATCAAAACTTTATAACTAACCAAACACCTTGCTTAAATTTAAATCCAGTCTCGTTGTACTGTGACAACCCGTTTCAAGAATTGCAAATTACATGCATTAAATGCGTGCATGTGGCAACTTCAACATATTTTCCCCGAATCTCCCATCTGTGATAAAAAAAAAATACACACAAACAAGTTGTAGAATAACAGAAGCGCAATATAATGTATTCTCAATATGACGGACTCCCGGTTCCGTGAAATTTAATTCCATTCCTCCTGCATATACGAACAGCCCCACTCAATTTATCATCCTGTCACATTATATGCATCGTTGCACAATATTTGCTGTCCAACAGAAGTTTGGTTGTTTTTTTTTCTCTCTCTCTTCTGCACCAATCTGCATGTAGATACATGTATGGATGGGTGTACTGAAAAGTCCTTAATATATCCCTCCTGGATGCCGCATGATCCGAGATAAAGGATTTGTTTCATCGTTGATCCAAAAATACAAAAAAAAAAGCAATTTTTATCGCCGGACTTAAACCAAATATGCCGCACATGACTGACAGGGTTATAATATTAGGTTGGTCAGTGACATGGCGATGCCATTAATGAACTTATTTTGTCCTTTTTCCTGTTCTGCATTTTATTTTTTGTGCTCCCGACGAAATGGCAAGATAAATACTGTGAAACAAAGGAATGCATATGCACGCAGTCAAAGCAGTGCATCGAGTGGGTGGATGCTGGATCTGTGAACAGCTGTCATCTGCAGATTTATTTACTATCCTTTTTAAAGCAACAAATTTATGCTAATTAAAGCAAATAAAAATAAAAAAAAAACATATTTGCATTGGTGGTATAATAATTTGTTTTTTTTTTTCACTTTATTTTTAATTTTTTTTTCTCGCATCTTCTCAGCCGTGAAATGGAATAATCATTCTGTGAAATTTTTAATATTAACAGTTTATATGGAGAGCATCCTCGAAAGGATATGTTGACGTATTTGTACTGGATGCCATTGGGAATTTAACCTGATATTGCAAATTGGTTTGCAGTTCACAATAATAGTTAAAATATCATCGATATCGGTGTATAAATACATCAGGTTCTGGGAACTTCAATAATTTCCTTGTATTTCGCAGAAAAACAGCTTGTACTGGAAACTTTCAAGTACTAGTCCAATTTCCAATTAGAGGTATAAACCAGTGTTTCCAGAAGGTGATCTGGCATATCCCAGATTGTTCGTAAAAAAATCCCTTTACGAAGTACTTTATCCCTTTTCGGAAGATTGTCCTGTTGTTTTCAGAATTGATAACAAAGCTACCTTAGCAAAGTCCCTTACTACTTCAAAGTTATACCTGTCGATTGTGATGTTCTGTGCAATTCATCGTCGATGTTGAGTGTCCCTTCTTGTTGACAGCATAATCAAGTTTGCCCTCATTTATCGCCAGATCCATTTTGTCAGCTTCTGTACTAGCGAACGCACCGGGTGACGGCCCGCTGAGTTTTACCAATTATGTCAAAATCGTAAGAGTACGCTAGTATTTAGTTGCCCAGACTTTTAAAGGATTATGCCTCCGGTGTTGGGTCGTGAGTTTCGCAGAATTCTTTCAAGAATGATGTTGAATATGACAAATCCTTTTTGACATCCAAAGTCACGGTGAGATTGTTAACGACCGTGATGGAGAGAAGAAATAGCGAGAATTCTCCGTCATTCTGCACAATTTGAGGAGTTTGGTAGGGATGCCAAAACTAGAGCTCGTCTCTATAGATGCTGTCATTTGCGGTCGGTATCGATTTGGACTTCTTGAGTTTTTTCCAGGATCTGCCAAAGTGTGAAGCTTAGATCGATTGTGGACTTTCCTAGTCAGAAACCACACTGATAGGGCCCAATCAGGTTGTTGACGAAGGGTTTCAGACGTTCACACAATATGTCAGATAGGATCTTGAACGCGATGTTGTGGAGACTGATACCTCTGTAATTGGCGCAATTGAGCGGATCTCCTTTCTTGTGGATCGGGCAAGCGGTCCTGGGATTCCATTCATCAGGCATGCACTCACCTGACCAACATTTTTAGAAATGAGTTGGTGTGTGCTCTCCACCAGGTCATGAAGTAAACCGTCAGTTCCAGCAGCCTTTTTGGACATAAGTTTGGATATTGGTATCCTCACTTCGTTTTGGTCAGGTGGACCGCAGTTTTGGCTGCCATGGTCTAGATTGAATGGTTCATTCTGCCTGAGAGCGAGATGTTGGTCCTCGTCGCCGTTATACAGTCTGCAGAAGAAGTTTTTCCATATTCTCAACATCGACTGCGACTCTACAACGAGGTTTCCTTCTTCATCTCTACAGGCTTCTGTATGGGTCTTGTTGGCTTGACACGTTCTTATTACCTGTTGGTAAAACTTCCTTACATTATTCCTGGAGTATAATTTCTCAATATCTTCGTAGAGCTCACGAGCCGCGTTCGTCCTTTTTTGCAGCGCCCCTTTGTATGCTTCTTGTTCAGCTACATGAGCTTGCCGGCACTCTTCGTCAAACCAATAGTTTCTTGGTAATGGTCGGGTGAAACCCAGCACATCAGTTGCGCCACTTCTGATGGCCTATTGGCAGCATTGCCACTGGTTTTCGGCAATTGATGCTGGCGGCATAGGTGTCGTTGAGAGATTTCGGAATACGCGATCTCATGCGATTGCAGCTTTTCGACTTCAAATCATTTGGGATATCTGCATTCGTACCTTGGCTTCAACAGAATATTGGTGGCATGGCTTGCGTCGATCACAATGTGATCAATTTGGTTGACAGTTTTGATGGTTAGGAGATCGCCATGTCCCTTTGTGGATATTGAGATGAGGAAACCGTGTGCTTGCTATAGTGACGTTACGCCCCACCACAAAGGCAATAAACCTAAGTCCATTGCCAGAGGTGATGTCGTGTAGGCTTTGCTATGATTGGTAGGACAGATGGCCTACCAAAGATGTCCTTCGTTCCTATCTTGGCGTCAACCTAGCACGATTTTCACGTCATACTTAGGACATTGCTCATTTTGTCGAGGAGCTCGTGGAAGCATTCTTTGGTGGCATTGCCTTTGTCGTCTGTGGGAGCATGAGCGCATATTAGGCTAATGTTCGCGAATTTAACCTTGATGCGGATTGTCATAAGACGTTCGCTCACGAAAGCTTAAGACTTCTTGCGTAAGTCTGCCGCGTATGACGAATCCACATCCGAATAACGCTGCTTCTTGTTCGGCTGCACGCGGTCTGTTAAGGGTCCGAACATTCCACGTGCAGATCCGAAAGTTGTTGTCCTTGTTTCGTTTGCCGGGGTCATCAACAGTGAAATAATCCTTTTCTGAGGCCATTAGTTGCTTAGCCACTATTTGTTTTTTTCGGTGGTAGGGAAGTCACCTCGACGCATAACCTCCAACGTGGAGGACCAGTTCCTTGTTATACCCCTAAGACAAGGGGAGTCAGTAACCCGCCGCGGTGACATGTTTGCTGAGCTGGCCCATTAGGGCTCTTTAAAACCAACAACTTACCCATATCCCTGACGAATCGGATGAAATCCTTGGTATTCTTGACTTCGATAGACCATACGAAGTAATGTAAGGGACTATTGACTGAGAAAAGTAGGCTTTCTATAAAATGAGATTTTAATATACCTATACAGATGGTTCCAAAAGTAGTGAACGTACGGGGTCAAGTATGTATATATTCCAGAGATATACACCTACAGATGGGTCTGAGACTTCAAGACACATGCAGTGGGTTCGATACAGAGATTCGAGGTGTACTCAAAACTGCAGAATCACTAGAAATGGAATCAATATCAGGCTGCGCAGAATCTTACATCAGAAAATCTTAACTAGTCAGGAATTGCCGTACACTGCTCAAGGCATTAAGTAAGCAGAACCGCGTCAGATTATGCTGTAACCTGGACACTGTGATATTGAGGGCAACGAAAGGGCCGACGTACTGGCCAAGAAAGGTTCAGAGCTCTCACAAAGTGATACAACAACCAATCTACGTGGCCAAGAGGATTATTCTCGATAGGATCTAAACAACGCCTGCGCGGCTAAGATTAGCTCCTTCATACAAATGAGTGGATAGTTTCCAGAGTAAGAGGGCGATCCACCCACCTTACACATCGGCAGCACAATGGACCTTCTCTGGTCTAAGTTCATTTATCCATCGAGGGACGGTTTTAACTAACCAACCACAACCATCATCAACATGACTGACCTAAGGTGGTTCGACTAAGGAGGTCTTAGGGTGTGTAAGGCCTTGTGGACAGTGGTAGATCGGAAAAAATCGGAGATAACAATAAAATTGAGTAGGTCACGGTTAAGAATAGCGATAGGGATTCTCTTAGGTCATTGCTCCGCTATGAGATTAGCGTTACAAAATACGGGTATATGTAGATACTGCTGCGACTAACATGCCTCGAAGGACATCACACACCTACTCTGTGAATACCAAGGCATAGCCCGTTGTAGACTGAAATACCTAGGGAAATACTTCTTTCAGGAAGTTGGGTCTTCGAACCAAATCAGTGAGGTATTAAATTTTTTAGGGATATCAAATACGTGAGGGCAATGGTTCTCTAGCAATCGCAAGGGGTTACTATGGTGCCTAGTGTCTTATTCTTACTTTCAAGAATACGTAGAACAAAGTATATCTTACTCGCTCAAGAGCTTTTCTAAGAATTCGTTGCATATTGCTTGTATTGTACCTTAAAAACTATATGGTCACAGACTGAGTCATTCGTTCTGTAATGTCTCCTGAATTACTTTATACCCTAAGAGCCCTAAGTCTAGGAAGGGTACACTGCCATGCTGCTCGTAATTTGTGCATATTTACCTACGTACATATGTATACGTAAACATACTTATAAAGTGTATATGAGTGTACAATGCATCCTTTCGTACAACTTAAAGTATTGCCTAGTATAATTAGGTCAAATGAATAGGTATCACTTCCCCTACTCTTTTGTTTTATAAAAGTTCTTCCTGCCTTACGGAAACTGCCCAAAGGGTAAAAACTCTTGTTTCACAAAAAATAAAAAAATAACAAAGGTCTACAATAAAAAATTATCGTACAAGCCAGCCATATGTAAAACACATAGAAATTAAATTTGCGGCAACTAATTAAGTGAACAGCATTCATCTTCGATGTAGGTAGGATATCCACACGTATATGTAAGTATGTATCTACTTCCTGTCTGTGGCACTTTCTCTCTGTGTATTACATATGTTTTTCTCACTCTTATGAAAACATTCTGTTTAATTAAAAATCCTTTCAATTGGAATGCGTTCGAGTTTTTTAATGATGTTCCATTGACTTTTATGTGCGCTCTCCACTCGGAAAATAGGAAAAACGAAACCGTAATCAGGATTAAGTGAATAATACGTCTGCACCTCAACTTTATGTTTTCCATTGAATTGAAATAAATACGCGCCGCAGTCAGTGCCTCAGTGCCTGTGCGATATTCAGATTCAGATTTCATTATACAAGCATCCTTCATCAGATAGGTACATAGACAGGTGTGGGGATGCTGTGTTAATATGACTCGTCGTCCTTTTCATTTGTTCGTGTTTGTCTGCTTTTTTTTTTTAACACAAAAATTTCTACTTAAGATACAAAAAGAAAAAAAGAAACACCCCCCCCTCACTACCATGGAGACACGAAGGCGAATGACACTTCTCAATTTAGCGCCTGAACAATTAAGGTGACATCCATTAAAACGAAAAAAAGGAAACCTATTGAATAAGAAGCTTTCGAATGCTTCTATGAGTATACTTCCATCGGAAAGGTATTTTAAACAGTAACAATGTAATAAATTAAAAAGTCAAATGGAGTCCTGGGAATTGGTTGAAGGGCGGCATTTTTTTTTTGTCGTCCCCTGGCATACAAACATATAGTGGATGCGATGAGCGTTGATGGTGTCGATGTTGGGTAGAAACCCTAGAGGCTGCTGGGAACAATTAAAATGAAAAACGGGCCGTAAATTATATTTTCCAGTATCGTTGGCAAAAGCCTACGGCGAATTCTGTTAGGATGACTGAACCATATGCACGGTCAGACAGATTTTAGGGTGACTCTTAAATTAGAACGAGAGTAGAGAATAAACAAGTTGTTTACGGGCCAAACAGACGGTGGGTGTCTACCCGAAGGGATGCGGGGAGCCTTTCAATTTGATTGATTCCTCGGGCATAAATGTGTTTGTGTGCTTCGAGGACTTTTTTTTTTATAGCGCTTCGTAATTTAGAAGGCGTATTTCAGAATCAGGACAATTAATAAATTTATTAGATTCTATCATTGCAGTAGAGAGGGGTTTTAAATGTATGTACAGGGAATGGATATCCTTGAGCGGTGCATACTGTGCATTCATGCTTAGTCGTGATATAGTGGAACAGATACACATACATACGTATCTAAGTGTTGTGGGGTTTGCTAGACAGGCTTTGAGTAGAATATTTTGTTTAAAATATTTTAATGGTTTAATTGCTATTAGCCGGTAGGCAGATATGAATGTTTAGAGATTTTCTAAATATTTTCAGCTTATTGACAAAAGTGACTTCTAGTTTTTATTACCTAACAAGCCATACTTTGGAACAAAAAAAAAAAATTTAAATTAAAAGTTAAACCCATTAAATTTTGTTATTCATCTCTGAAACAGTTTCTAGTTTATTCTAGTTTATTTGAATTCACTCCTTTCATCGAATTCGAATTTTTTTATGGCTTTGATGGGTTCTGGATCCAGTGTGCCTTTCCACTATTTCTTCCCGATTCCAAAGTCGACATATATCAGTTTTCGGAAAACGTAAACGGTCATTGAATAATAGGTGTCATTTTAAATTTTGTGTCATTGTTAATAAGAACTGAAAATTCATCCATTAGTCGGATTTTTGATAAGCTAGAAATAGGACGTTAATAAATATGGATCGATACACTCGCACAACGTGTTGAAATAGTGAGAATTCAATACGAAAATGGTGAAAATATTGCAGATATTTCACAGAATGTCTCTATTGTGTGACAAATTTCCTGGACGTGTAATTTCTTGATTTCACACCATTAGATTTTGTCCTTTGGTGTTATGTTAAAGATAAAGTCGAAGTGTCGTGTGCGAATACCTTTTTCTCGTCCTTATGCATGGGAAATAAGAAACTAGTATATTTCTCTCGAATGAATTCAATATGTAAGTTTTCTATTTATGTCCTAGTATTCGTTTCCAAGGAGTATTATGTCCATATCTAATGCTAACCTTTGGTTATTTTTCATTGAATTTAAATGAGATTATCATTCGTAGACTGTTTAATTTGAAGTTATAGTGGACAACATTGATGTTTCATCTACCACTTGATAGATACTTTTTGCTTATTGACAATATATTCTTGCTTGTGTCCGGATTTACTTCAAGACGAAACACTTATGTACATATATTTCCATGGTGTTTTACCCACAACACTTTTCATCTTGGGACTGAAAGGATCAAGCCATTTTAAAATTGACCCTACGGATCCTGGACAGAATCATGCACTAAGACCCATGAACCTCTATAGGGCACATTTTCCAGTGTGAAAATTCTCAACACCTAACACTGAATTAATCCACGAGACAGATAGACAGAACTAACACAAGCCACTTCTTGGAAACTGAGATTGTAGACCATAAAAAGACGAAATGGGAAATTGACTGCTTTTAAGCCCTTTTAAAGTACCCGGGCCTGATGGTATATTCCCCATGTTGCTACAAAGCTACAAAAAATATATCAGTCTGCGGTTGGCGAATATTTTCCGAAGGTGTTGTAAATGCTCGTATACATATGTATGTATGTACATATATCTTCAGGCTGGAGCGAAGTCTAAATAGTTTTCATAGCCAAGTTTTCATTTGACCACCAAAGACGTTAGGCTGATAAGTCGCACCTCGTTCCTACACAAATAATTTAAAGGCTCCCACGGCGATCGGATCTACGTTCCGGAGCTATTCGAGGATTTCAACTCCTCGAGCAAAGATCATCAACCGCAGCTACATTCCAAACAATAACATCTAAGGACAAGTCAACTGCAATTTATATTTTTCCAACAATAGGGCGGCCCGCACCAGCGCCAGCGGGACTGCTTTGCATAATTTTAACTCACCTTAGGTACAACAGGGTTGGCAACTATTTCATTTTACCAAAAGATAGAACGAAAGACCCTGGACGAGGACTGACATTTCTTAATCATCACACCATAAAGTAGAGCCCAATGCCACTACAAACACCGCCGACATCTGATACCTACCTTGAACAACAAGGCTTTACTATTACATCTGGCCAAAAAAAAAGAAATCCTCAAATGTATATATGTATACCACCATCAGCACTCCTTATCAACCTCTTCGAACACCTGATGCTAACACCTCACCAAAATGGATTTCGCAAAGGCACAGCACCACCTCAGCCCTGAACGTAATTGCATCGGACACAACAAACGGACTTAATCAAAACAAACATGTCACGGGACTGTCGCTGTCGCTGTCGCTTATGACTTATCCAAAGCGTTCGTCACAGTAGATCAGGCCACTCTTCTACAAGAAATCCTGGAGTCCTCACTACCTAACACACATAAAAGGTGGACAACTACCACAGTGGCCGCCAATCGTTCGTTGAGCTTCGAAATGCCAAATCTTAGCAACGGAGAGTCAAACAAGGAGTACCACAAGGGGGTGTTCTCTCACCTCTCCTTTTTAATGCCTTCATCTGCAAATTACTACTCCCGTCTCATGGGATGTGGATCATGTCGTGTGCGGACGACTGCACTGTTCTTGCAACGTGTCACAACTTTGCACAGCGCTGAACTCCTACCTCCCGGTCCTGGTAGGTTTCTTCAAAGACCTCAACCTCGAACTGTTGGTCGGAAAATCCTCAGCCACTCTCTTTAGAACTTGGAAAAGGAAGGTAAAGTCAGTTCTGGATATCAACATAGCAGGACATTGCATTCTAATCACCACCCAACCAAAACTTTCGGCGTTACCTTCGACAGCATGATGGCTTACTCCACTCATGCAACATATATCAAGAACCATCTAAGAACTCGTCCAACTTACTGCAACTATGGCTCTCCTGTACAAAAGCCACACGTAAGAACTGAGATTTTCAATCACTTGTCATACGCTGAATGTATGTTTGTGTCCGGTATCAGGCCTATACTACTATATGCCGTGATCGTTTGGTGGCCGGCTCTTATTAGGGCTACTCAGCTCAATCTCCTATTTAAGTCCGAAGATCTTTTTATTTGCGCTGGGTGTTGGAAATCTTTAAAAGCCGAAGCAGGACCCTAGTAACAATGTGGAATTTTTATCCACTAACCCCTATCGCCTTCTTGGCATTTCATGGAAGGAGTTTATCTGACTTAGGATTCGTGTTAGTCGCGTTGGACTCTTTTCTCTTACGTTCCAGTATTCTAAGTCTGCTCATGATAGTCTTCATATTTTCAACCACTTCATCCCAAACTTCTTGGCTTCCCTCTAGTCTTGAAACTGTGGGCATTGTAAAAACACATCTTCGGCTTTTTCAATGCAGTCAACACAGTCTGGGCAGAAGCGCTGTTATCATGTTTGAATTTATGGAGGTATGAGCGAATGCATCCATGAACTGTCAGGAGCTGTGTTAGGTGAAACCCTAACTCACCATTTTGTCTCTCTGTCCATGGCTGACTTTGGACGGATTAATTAGTCCTGGTAGCCAAATGGTGGATATGACAATAGACCTTTTTCGGTCTAGGTGTTAGACAGCCTAACCTACACTTAACCTTCCACTGCCACTGTTGTCAACCTCTTATCCTTAAGGTACCTTATGACTGAGTTTTTATCAATACATTCAACTAAGTCTCAGACAATTCTCTAATGCTCAGGACATAGTATTTCTCTACCTATTTCAAAATCACCAACAGTCACGATTTACATACGAGTCAAGTTCAAGTCGGATCTGTTCCTTTGTTCAGATGAACTCTGTCATCATCTTTGCTCCTCTATGCTGCTATAAAACGAATATAAAAACCGAGAAAACATCAGAACTATCACACATGGAATTTATGTAAATGTAAGGAAATATTTTTATAGCGAAAAATTATTTCTATATAGAAAATTTCTTTTATATCTTAAATCCAACCCAACTAGCAGGAAATTTAATTCCACGTACTATCTCAAAGGTCTCTGAAAATTAATTTTTAAATCTTATTTTAATCCCTATTGAGGTGCTGAATTCCATGGGTTTCGCATAAGAAAAAGAGAAACCATTCCCTTACACGCAATTTAATTTAAAAAAAAAAAAAAGAAAAATAATATTATTACGAGGATACCTACAGGGACATTTACGCTACGACAAGACGCTTACACATTCGCTTAAAATTCAATGCCATTCTCAGTGTCTCTCCTTGAAATTTCCTTAAGATGAGTTCTCCCATGAGAAATTGTCGACAAAAACTATTTCAAAAGATATTAGGACTACATACACAGACATATGTACATATATACAACTGAACTGTGTTATTCAAATCATGATATGTGCAAAAAGGGGTCCTTCGCATGCAAATTATATATCCTATCTTAGGAATCTCGTCCGCAATGAATTCATCTGGCATCATATTGCGTCGCACAGATGTCACTCTATAAACACGAGTCATACACACACCCTGGCATTGAGATAAAATTTATGCCGCAAATGAAATGTATCTTTTATACGTAGATACACACATATACGTATCTATTATTAAATGCAACCTCATTCTCGCATGCTTGGTCACTATTTTGATACCCTTGAGATTCCAACCAGATATCCTTTTATATTGTAGAGGAGAGTAAACTGAAAATATTCACTATTCACTACGTAGGTTATTCTATCATTGAAGTCCTTGAAAAAAAAAAAAAAAATTCAAAATAAATAAAATAAAATTTTGATCTTCCTTGTGGTCCTTTTCTTTGTTAATGCGATTTCGATGGACAAGGACGTTGACGGCGGCGATCCCATATGTCACGTTACAACTAAACCTACATAAATTAGGGTCGCTCATTGGACGAGAATAGCGAATAAAAAAAAAAAACACTCGAAATGGATATTATTAGGATGAGATCGTCCCTTTTTCGGCTGCAATAAATTTTGGTTACTGGTCGGTGGTGGTTGGTTGGTCCTTTTCTCATTTGTGTGGGTATCATACCCACCCCTCGTCTGACTGCAGCCGGCAATAACAATATTACTCATTGAATTAATGGGACAATAATGGTTTTTAGTTTTTTTTTCTTTCGTCTTTTTGTTATCCCCTGGCACTTCCAGTGGTGACTATCATTATACCAAAACCGAGGGGTGGCAGTCGGGAGTTATGTGGAAAAATTTGTCATATTATGACTCAACATTTTCATTATAATCATTTATTCGCATTGAAAAGGATTTGCGAAAGGAGGAATCTGCTTATTGACAATTATTCATTTGTTCCATCGTTTAGGGCTGAATGCGGTAGCGTTGGCGGGGAGGGGGATGGATATTGATGGATTCTTTCGCGGCGATAGACAGCGTTTGCGTTGGATTGTATATACCCCTGGGCAGAAAATGAATGAAAATAACATTGAGATGGAGGGTTCGATTAGGGAAGTACTCCCCACATGCTGTCGGGATGCGCAAAGTCATTCTGGGAATTTCATAGATTGAAGCGTATGCGAATCATGATGATAAGATATCGAATGGAACACATTTTTAATGCGTTTTGCTCTTTGATATTTTATACTGGCGTAATCTTCTGGAGACAGAACTTAAGAGGATTGTTTTTTTTTGTTTCCACTGCAAAGGGTCCTGTAGTCATGGTAAATTATGGATCTAACATAAAGGAGCTGAATAGATTTTATGGTCTAGAAGTTAACTTAAGGATGAGGTAACTTCTTTCTTTCTTCTAACAGAAAACCCAATACACTCTTGATTGATAGAAACTGGAAATGGAACATCAGTCTATATGTAGATGCAACATAGGTTCTGATAAAAACTGATTAGATTGCGAATCAACGGATCCAATACTCAAGATAACAAAAGATTTAATGCGATTCGAATACTCAACAGAAACCAGTCTTAAAACTTTGGAAGTTGTGATTTCTAATTAAAATTAGTCGCCATATCCACTGAAATATTCACAATTTAATCAATTGAAATTTCTCAACTAATGGGCGCCCAACGCGGGTCTATTGATCTATCGCATCCGGTCAAAAATTGCTAAATTCTTGGTACGGTGCTATTAGAATACAAGTATCTACCTTGTACTTGTAGAATACAAGTATCTACCTACTTGTATATAATGTACCTTTAGGAGGGAACTTTCTGGGACATCTGTATATACTTAACTTGATTCCAAGAACGCACTTGATTTGTATTATTCATGATATTATACGCAGTGGGTCTTCAGCAGAATCCAGCACTATATGCATATGAACTTTGCACCGAAGTCTCCGTATTAATGGAAATGTTATCTACCTCCGGACTAAGATTCATTATGATCTGTTCTAGAATACATTTTGAGAATTGCATTAATGAGAAAAATAAATATACATAAGATTGAAGCAGCACTTAAAACATAAACGTAAACATGAACGTCCTTCTCAGTGAAATTCAAGTTAGTCCAGTGCTACTTCGATAACATATAAAGAATGACTTGGTTGGGTACCTGATCTATCTATCCACTGGTCCGGACACTGGTCTTAGGATCGAAAGTCTTTCGTTAAAGTCTTAGAAAACTGAAATAACTATTGGAGCTTTATTTCCACAAGCAAATTCGTACTTAACTCAGACACCGACGGCATTAGGATACTAGTGAACTATAGCTCTACAGCTCCTGCAGACGAATTTTGAAGAGGGGACTATCCTTTAGGTATGTTGATCTATCAGACAGTGTCCATTGAGGATATCCACTACGTATGTGAAGTGTCATTGCTTTAGCAAGATCAGTCCGATACTGCATTTATAGTTAGGTTAGGGGATGACTGCAACTTCAACGGAGGTGCAGCCTCATTCGGGTCGCAGCGGATCCATTGTGGTCCCCGACTTGGGATACTTGAAAATAGTGAACATGACAATTACACCTACTCCATGATGATGATCCTCCTGGTCATCATGATGGCCTCATATTGGGCCCAAAATTTTCTAGAGACGTGGCATGAGGAGAGTATACTCCACCTTACGTTGGCCATGTTGTTAAAGTCCGAGCTGATTTTAGACATGAGAAGACTGATGGGCGTTAGGACCGACTGATGTGCTGTAAGGCCGTTTAATTCTGATCCCAGCTAGTTCATCGACGATTTCATTCCCTTGGAAGCCCATATGGCCCCGAAACCAGCAGAGTGTGATGCTGTGCCTTGAGCTAAAAAAAAATAATACAAATTTTTGGCGCGACAGGTGCATTGGGGGCCTAGCTTCTCACAACCACTCGTGCTATGCGTGTTATATTCTTCACACGAATTGAAGGAGTCTACTGTTTAATGCCGGATCCGAAGAGCAATTTTCGTTTGGAGAAGTTTTTTCATGACAGTTTTACTCTCGGATGTTTGTCAGACGCTCGCGAGAGGTGGGGCCGTGAAAGAAATTTTAGGTGTTGTTTGGGGATTGAACCTGGGACCCCTCGCTCCGTAGTCCAACGCACTAACCACTTGAGCCACGGCGCCCACACTTGGTTGTGGTGGAAGTGATGGCTGCTTGGCTGTCTATGTAGATGCCTGATTGTTGCTGGTCAGTGTAAGTAGGTCCCGGTAGGCCTCAGTTATTTCATATATTTCTGGTTGGAACACACTTGCGTGGTTGTGAAGTTTTATGGCCCGGGCAAGTGATGGTGCTTCTGAGAATATTCCTGAGGCCGTGCCTTCGTCCATTTTTGACGCGTCCGTGAAGATGGATATGGAGGCGGGGTTAATGGTCTCATCATTTGTCCAGATCTCTGTAGAAGGAAAATCGGAGTCCAGTTAAGGTCGAGTTAAGGTAGTCAGAAGGCGTGTTGAGGTTTGACCACTTGATTATGGTGCTGTGTTGCTTTTTCGCATCCAGTTTTATCGGAGGCGTAGGGCGCTTTTCGCCGCTACTTTTTTGGTGAAAAGATCCAGTAGACAAAGCCCGAGTATGCCTTCAAGGGTAGCGGCGGGTGTTGTCCTAATTGCGATAGTGGTACCCAAAGACGCCAGACGTTGGATCCTTTTGCAGGTGTTCAGGTTTGTGGCTATTGCTACAGCAAGCCACCAGACCAGACAGGTTAGACAGGATAAGTCTAACGATGGCGATATCCTTTCCCTTAATCGTGAATTAATTTACGCTAGATTTGACTCCAAGTATGATATCTATCCCGAACACTTCCCTTGTTTTTGTCCATACCAGACATTTTGTTCTTCTTTCGAATAGAAAATTTGTTCGCGAATCTTAGGGCATTCTGGATGAGTGTTCTGAGTTTAGGCTTTGAAACCATCCGCGATTCATCGGTCAATTACATGAGGTAGCGATTGCTAGACTCAATGTCCGTTCAAAACCTTGTTTGAGTCAGTAGTGCAACAATCGTGTGCGTGATGAGGTGCATGTTTTACATCCCCGTGATGATCCCTGGAAACTACAGGTGCAAACACTTGTGCATCTCGGTCAAATTTGAAAGTCGAGTATATGTAGGTTAACATATAGGTTAATGGACAAAGATTGGTTTCTGAAATAACAGCCCGCTTTTTGACCCACACTCTATTTCTTCTGGCAAAGATTATCGTCACAACTCCAGATACTACCAACTGGCATGTGAGTCCATTCGGTACGAACTTGACTTTTCGGGAATGAGTGAAATGAGGCAGCTCGAAGGTGGTAGCACAGTGCTACTTTACTCCGGAAAGCCCGACGGCAGCCACGAATGTAGAGTGGGTTTGATGCTGTCAAAAAAAAAAAAAGACGTACGAGAGTCTATGGTATTGGCAGTACCATGTTGAAAGGAATCTTTGAAGACGACTAGAGTAAGGGACGTCACGATAATATAGTGTTGCGTCCCAATAGATATTGCAACTGAGGACGTAAAAGGCAATTTTTACAACCACCTGAGCATCGTCACCAATGCAGCACCAAACGGAGACATCCTTATTGTGATGGGAGCACTGAATGGCCAGGTAGTCAGCGACAGACAAGCCTCAGACTGGTGATGGGCGAACTCGGCAAGTACTCGGCATTTGTGGACTTCTGCAACGCCAACCGGGTTGTTATAAGGGGCACAAAGTTTGAGCACAAAGCCTGTCATAAAATCATTTGAGATTCACCTGACCGAAAACCTTATCGATCACATTGCGACAAGTTGCCATTCTAGAAGCTGTCTCATGGATCTCCGAAATAGACAGGGTGGAGACATGGGGAGAGCACTTGACATTGCCCGTGATATGGAGAACCATGCTACTAGCTTAAAGACCAAACTACGGTTGTTCCGATCCAATGTTGACTCTGTGCTTGTTATATGGATGCAACACCCGGAGAATGTTCGCTACTACCACAAGACTATTGCAGCTGCAAACGTTTCTGAATCGGTATCTATGATATATATTGCGCATCTAATCGGATTTCTAACACAGAGCTCCAAGAAGAAACGGAGACATCAAAATTCAAAGACGGAGGTACCAGTGGATGGGACATCCACTTCATTGTTTGTCATGCGACGTACTGATCCTGCTTACCTAGGACGTAAGAAGAACATGTCGTCGGAGTCACGCATGGCACAGAATAGTCAAAAAGGAGTCGCAGCAGCTAGGAGGAAGTTGGACAAAAGCACAAGATACACAAGTGAATATAGGACCTATGCGACTGCATGAAGTACGGCGATGTCAGTCAAAGAATTTTATTAGGATGCTTGAGAAAACAGAAGACAAGCACTGCCGAATCCAAAGTGTAACTCATAGCTCCCAACTGCTTTCCCCACCAGCCATTGCCGTAACAATCGCGTTTTTTCGATTCTATGCCAAAGACCAAAAACACATTTTATATTGGTCACATAAGCTGAAACAAATTAAAAAAAAAACTCAGTAGATACATATGAGACGCTCTCTAACAGATATTATAAAACTGAACCATCCTAAGGATTTTATGTCCATACCCTGATTGTTGCACAAAGACAAATCTATTCCTGGAGAGTTCTACAGAAAAAACACAAAAATGCTCTTGAGGTCGTAATGCTTTTTAGATCTTCCTTGACCTTTACGCATAAACAGCCTACTGCCAATAATTATAACATTTTTAAAATACTAATGCCTCGAGGGCATTTAATATCGTCAACCTTGTTGCCGTACAACTCTGATGGTGCTTCTAATATCTTCTCCATTGAAATGTGGTTTAGGAAGCCGCAAAAAGATATAATTATTTCTATCCGTGCTTTCAATTTTAAATATATACATATGTCCGGACATTTATTCCAAATCCTGAAACCCGTGGTTTGTATAATGTTAATCCTTACTGCAGGCCCAGTACACAGAAAGTATCTAGGTATAAATAGATACTCTAACCATTCTCCAAAAATTGCAAAATTAATGAATCCTTAGAAACAACAATAATTTCAGTATCAAGTAACTTGGAAAAGAAAAACAACTTCAAGTACTTTTTATAAAAAAATAAATAAATAGGAAAACATCTACTACTCCTACCTGTCGTTAACCTTAAAGCAATCTGTTCACAACAAATCGTCTCATTCTCCATTGTAAGCGATCATCTAGAGAGTGGACTATAAATAATTTTCTTCTGTTTTGGTACTTAAAACGCTCATGGCATCCTCTATGTCATTTCAAATTAATTTATAGCACTCCCAAGGACACTCATACCACTTCTAAGTCCCATCATTCATTCTTTCCGCCCGGTACTGTTCCCTATCCTGTGAGTATGTCGTCCGCTGCCATATCCGAATCTATCGTCTTCATAAATAATAACAATCCATCTTCTTCCTGTTTTGTCAGAGAGAGTAGCGCAAGAGTTTTCTGATGTGGGGGCGCGGGCGGCGCGGCGTTGGGTACTAAGGACGATACGAACCAACCGAAATATTATTATTTTTATAACCCTCTCTCCTGCACGTTCTGTATTTTTTCATTATTTTCATTTTTTTTTTTTGTTTTTCTCGTTCAATGGAAAATTGAAAAGCTCGACTGCTCACACGTGATGTTCTTGCTCAATGTCCTGCTTTTCTATATTTCATCTAACACTTTGTTGAAGTCCTTTTTTACCATCTCTTGCTCTCCCTCTCTGTTTCGCTACCTCTCGTTAGAGTATTCCCTTTTTCTATTGTTGAACAGCATGTACGAATAACATCCTGAATAACGGTATATTCGTACTTAAATATCATTTTTCAAGCACTTTGTGCGATATCCTGTGCTTGGCGGTATAGAAAACTGTAAAAAAATAAGGACAAGCTAGCGAACATGGACGGAACAGGGCAAAAATCAACTGATTGGCATGTTCAATATGTGCAGTGTGCCAAACGAAAGGAAGTTTGATTTTTTCTAAAAGAATATAAAAGCTGGATACACTGTATACAGGAGTTTATCCTTTTGCATGTTATCTTCCGCTATGTTTTTTTTTTTTTACCCCTATGTTGATGTTTGATAGAGGTGGGTGGATGTAACAAGCTTAAGGCAGGGTGGTTCAGAGAAGATTAAACAATGTAGCTTATGAAGGTGGTTTTATGATAAAAGCTTTGTAAGTCCATAGTAGTAGAGTAGTCTTACTCTTCGATCCTTTGGAATATTCAGAGTTAATACCTTGTAACTTTCTATTAGAACATATTCCCGGAAAACTGTAAGAGCACTGTGGCGGTGCTCACGGAATTACTCTTCTTTTTTTTTGCACCGAATATCCTTAGACCTCGTTGACATGTACATATAAGGGAGCTAATGGAACTATCCGACTTAAAGCTGCTTCATCGCACTGGCCCAGAATATGTACGTATGTATACTCTTCTTCATTATATTTCAGAAGTCATTTCAGATAACACCGATTACACCTTACTATAGTTTCATGAGATTCCAAAAGCTGCCCGAGAATACTTCCTTGCGGTACTCCAGTAGTTTTATCTTTGAATTGTCAAATTTCGGTTTTGTGTTTGATACGGAATAGTCTATTCATTAGGTTTGCCTCCAGAACATTATATGCATAAGTGTTCGGGCAGAACTTGAGGTAGTTTATAGGTACTTCAAGCCTTCCTGTAATACCTTGTCAAAGGCTTAAGAGACATCAAGGAATACACTTGAGTAAATCTGTTTTTCTTCGAGATTTCTTCTTTCACTACTGCCTTGAAAAAAACGCTACCTCTCCCCCTCTTTTTACTGAAAAACCTCTTCAAACTACAACAAACTACTTGCGGGAAGGGAATACTCAGAAATCCCTAATTTCAAAAGAGGAACGAGTAGATCATTGGAACTGCACTCCACTGAGAATCTCTCCTCTGTTGAAGCAGCTGACTATGCAGTCGATGCACTAACCGGTTGTCTCATGCGATCCTTCGAAGGATCCTGTCCGATCAGTACACCCCGGGGAAAACGTCCACCAAGTAGGAGTTGGCCATAAAATAGCGGAGCTCATTCATATCTCAAGAGCAAGCTGGAACCTTGCCAAAGATGTGGTAATCGAATGGTCCACATACAAAGAGAGCGTTAAACTCCTCAAGAAAGAAATTGGATATGCGAACTGAAACTCCTGAAGACTTTTCGGTGAATCTATGGAATTGACCAACGAAGCATCGTGATTCAGAAAGATTCTAGTCAAGAAACCAAACCCGGTTTCTAATATCAAAAAAGGCTATGGTACATGGTCGGAGTCGCAGGTGGAAACGCTGGACATAAAATACTACTGAATACTTACTTTCCAGGTTAGTCACTGGTCTCCGGAGATGATGTACCCATCATTCCAGAGATGTTGACGGAAATCAACGAAGATAAAGTAGTGAACATAATATATGAACATGGCGAGAGATGCGTGTTATATTCATTCCCGATGCTGGGAAAGCAAGTCGCACGACCTCAAAGGACTTTAAACCAATCAGTCTATCGTCCTTTCTGCTGAAAACATTGGAACGTCTAATGATGTATAAGAAGTGTGATTGTCGATAACTACCTATCCAAATCACAATATGCATACATCCGTTGCAGATCGGTACACACAGCTCTCCACAGGATTGTGTCAACCATAGAAAGATCCCTCTACTTCAAGGAAGTTACTCTGGGACCATTTCTGGACATTGAAGTACCGTTCAACAGGACAAAACTAAACACCGGACTCTGCAATTGAATTGCACTGATGCTCATATCGAGAACCATACACTCAACACTGGGAGATACAACTATCCGAAAGAGGGTTTGCAGAGTAACGCCCCAAGGCGGAGTTCTCTCTCCCCTAATATGGCTTTTCGTGGTTGACGAGATCTTGGTGAGATGGAAGGAAAATGGCTTCAACGTGTCGACCTCTGCCAACGATGTAATTATCCTGGCTTCACGGAAGTTCCGTCCAGTCCTAAGTGAATGGCTCAATCTCGTGGACGACTGGGCTGGTACTAAAGGACTGGAATTCAACCCGTCGAAAAAGGAGGTTGTGCTCTACACTAGGAATCGATTCCTACCTTTAACCCCCCAAGTTTAGCGGAGTTGAACTCAGACTCTCGAGGTCGGTGCGATATCTGGGCGTAATTCTGGGTTCCAAATTAAATTGGAAGCACATTCTTTTTTTCTTTACGCTTCTTTACACGTTCAGCAATTCATGGGGCATCAAACTAGACGTGGCATACTAGCTGCACACAGCGATTGTAAGACCCATTCTTACTTAGTATGGTGGAAGGCACTTGAGAAGCAATGTAAACTTAGTCTGAGTCTCAGTCTCTGGATTTGTACTGCAGTAGTCTGGCAGCCAAAACTGCTGTAAGACTGAAGACATCACCATCATGGTCATTGAACTCCCATGGCCATGCATCGATACTTTCTTAATGGGAGGCCACCAACGGATCGATGCTAACTGATCACATGAACCCGATGTCTGTATTTGAAAGAAGATTTGATATACGAATCCCGAACAGAGCCTACTGGAAACACCATAGAATCGACAATAAAAAGAAACCGGCCTTCTACATCGACGGTTCTAAGATAGACATTGGCACAGGAGCTTTGTTTTTTAGCGAAATTCTAAAGAATAGATCCTTCCTTTAGAATAAATGTATAGTGTCTTTCAAGCCGAAATTACGGCCGTTATTCGGGATGCTAAAATTATACATGAGAGCAGTATTGTTGGCAAAACGATAACTGTCTATATAGACAGCCAAGCAGCTGTTAAGGCTCTGGGCTCTACGGTATGCTTGTGAGCACCTGCAAATCACTTTTTGACAATATATCCAGAGCCAGGGCATATGGATACCTTAGGAAACGAAAAGGCTGATGAGCTGGTTCTTCTCTTTGTTGCAATCCCAATGTGCTCCTTAAAGAAGAAAAAATTAGAAAATGAAGTCACTGGCCAATCGAGGATGGACTCATCTAGACACAAGTGAAACGGCCAGTGCGCTATGGCCGGCACTAAACAAGAAGATATCTGTGTTTCTGGTGAAGCTCATTCGTAACAATACACGGGTCCTCTCTAGCATAAGACAGTGTGTATCGATCCATATCGATCCTCATATGTTTTGCTTATTGACACCTCTTGTTGGATGTCCCTTACATATATTTGTCTGTTCAATATCATATTCATTATCGCAATGCAGTGAATTCAGCATGGTATCAGGGGACATTCTTCGTGACTCTTATGAACCATCTTACTCAGTATTCGTCCAGATCACAATAAACGAATGTTCTTAGAACTATATCTGATCTGGATTTACAGTTTTGGTTGAGCTTCGTACTAGGACCGGTCGCTTTCAATGAAGTCGTGTCCTATCTCCTCCAGGTATTGTCAACTATTTGCCCGACACCTTAGTATTCTTAACTTAAATACATCGTCGTACTCTACAGCAAAGGCCCAAGCATGGAACCCTTGGGAATACTTCCTGTTATATTGTACTGCCTTGTTCCATTTTATAAATAGTAAAGCAACATCTAATTTCAAATGTTTTGACTGTCTTTTGACCACGAGTGCTCGAAGAATATACTGTTACTTCTACGGGTTTGATGCGAGTTTTACGCAAGTCCACTTGAGTCTTCGATTTCTTTTGTCCAGCATATATGTATAGCTTATAAAATGATACAAAACTTTTCTCCTCATGTCCAGTATAAACAGTGGCTTATATAACTTATGGCTTCGAGGTGACTTTTTTTCTCCAAGTGGTTGTTAGTCTACTACGTTGGACAACCGATTTATCTGGTAATAAGGTCAACCACTAGATAGGGGCAGTAGACTTCTACATATTTAAACGAATAAGAGACTATCGAAGCCTTCAAAAGAATTCGTGAAAGATGCCATCTCCCATTCGGAGGCATACGGATATTTCCGGCTCATAGAAGATGGTGTACTCTCATCATCTCTCACTTCAAGAATCCACATCCCACCATGTGAACTGCAACGGATACTGATACATTCCATGAAGTGCTATGGTTACCCGTGTAACCACCTCTTCTTGCCTAATTGACTTCACTTATTTCTTAAATGAAGCCAATTCAATCATCTTCAGTCTTCTGCTTGAAATTAATATTGGCTTGGAGCCAACACTGTTGATGGTACGAAATCCTTCTTCTGCTGGACTAGGTGCTGCCAAGGACAACGCCCTAAGCATAAGTAAAGCAACAGATTAGTGGTCGTTAGTGTCTGAGAGGCATAGCCTTTGGCGATTATGGTTTCTCTGCTGATGCAATCAGGAAGCCAGTTTTCATTTCACGAATTTGTCCATCTTCTCTCCCACAAATCCATGAAACGTTGCATTTGTAATAAAGTCCTAAATTCGATTAACAACTTCCGTCTTAATACAGCTCTTTAAACGATGATTGTCTGCCTGAATAACTGAATAAGTAAAGTTTTTTTTTTTTTTTTAAATCCTTGAAACTTTTGATCCACCCGGTATAAAGTAAACAACCAACAACAACAATCAAATTCGTGCATCCTGTGTGAAGAATTTTTGCCTCTACATACAACTTTTCTGTTTTCTTTCATCTCTATAAGGATATTGGGTGAAAATATCCCTGTCCTTGATGTACCATGACAACGAGGACGATGTGTTAGGCACCTACTTCAAAACCAACACAGACAACAACACCCATCCGAGTGTTTAGCTTTTTGGTCCTGAAACCATATCGTCTTGGTCTACATCTCTTCCACCGTTCTTGTTGTTGTAAAGCCAATATTCTCAGAGCTTATATGCAAGGCTAGCAAGGCTCTGGTCTGTTTGGGTTTGTTCGAAAATATAAGGACCCACTTCCTTTGGCAGGACAATTTTAAATTTTCAATTTCCTATTTTGTAAGGCACAAGGTATTTATAAGCCAAAAAATAATGTACCAGAAGGAAAGGACGAAAGGACGACGAAAAATAAATATAAATGATAATAAAAAACGAAATACCACCAAACCAACACTAGAGCCGCACTCAGACAAAATTCAATTTCACTGTGTAATTGAGGAAGATACACAGGCGGATCGGGTAGTTAGGAGAGAGATAGAGAGCCGAGGACGACGACGACAACGGTGGTGGACACACTGGCTGGAAGAACATTGCATTCGAAATTGGGTTGCGTAATAAAAATTTACAAAATATTGAAATTGAATGTGCAATGGTGGAAGGAAATTGAAGTTTAATTTCAGAATACACCTAAGTGGAAGGGGGAGGCGGATTTTGTGGGTGGGCGTCAGGTCACACAGGCCACATTCAATGCAAATTTAGAGCTCAAAAGTTATATTGATGCTATTTTGGGCTGTTTTGAACCCACCGGACCCCTCTACATCCGGCATCACATAGTCAAATGTCACACTCGACTGGTTTCAGTTACGTTCGTCGGTCGGTCGGGAGGGAGTTGACGTAAGCTAAAAATTAGTGGTGGTCAGCTGGAAAATTTCCACTGGCAACTTCTTTATCGATTCATACTGCGAGTTGGCGGTGGGGGATACTTGGGGTTTATATTAATAAAAGGTTTTCAAATTGCTACAGTTGTGATTTTGAATGCCCCCTCCATAATACCGGATGTCGATTTAAGTGGAACCAAAGCGTTTGTAGATGTTTGATGTATTTATGTGTAGGTAGGTACTTATTACCAAAAAATCCAGTAAAAATATAAAGTCACGTACCGTGCCCATGGACTCCTGTAAACAATTCAAGAATAGCAACTGGCTGGGCAAGAAGGGGATGGTAAAGTGCGATATCTATTATGAGAATCATTAATAGTAGCACGAGCAGCACTGGTCTGGTTGGAAGTATGTTATTGGAAGCAGAATAAGGGCTATAGGCTTGAGTTTAAGACGTATGAACCATCGCTTCATAGCAATTCACAAGACTTCTGGACAAAAGCTATAAGTTGTACCATGCACATGATTTACAAATTATAGAAGTAGAGGGTATCTTTGGTGGAACTGTTGAAAAATAGGTGTAGTCAGTACGAAACGGTAGCAATCGTGTAGTTAGAAGTGTTTCCAAATATTTGATACAAGTCATTCCATGATTGCTAAAGTCTATACCGCTGGTGTGTCTTTCAATCTTCTAGGAGGTCCTTTGATGATACCAGTTTCATGGTTTACATTCCTTAAAGTTCCTATTGTACAATTCAAGCGTCTACCATGATAAAACCCTAGGTTCGTCGAAGAAAATATGATGCACGTAGCTCTCCGCTAAAAGGACTAGTCCCCAGAAGCTCTACAAACAAAAACGAATAGCTTCTCGAAGGAAGCCCAAACATAATAGAAAGCTTATATAGCAGTAATGAAAGAATACATCTAGAGATGAACAAGGATACCTAGTAGTAGAATGACAGTGAATGCTGAGCTTTGCAGCGTCGATTCCCAACTGTTAGGCAGAGTAAATCATCCTAAATACATAGATTTCGGTAA
Organism: Xylota sylvarum; assembly: GCA_905220385.1. Taxonomy (NCBI): domain Eukaryota; kingdom Metazoa; phylum Arthropoda; class Insecta; order Diptera; family Syrphidae; genus Xylota; species Xylota sylvarum. Next base: position 59,735,432 of record LR999958.1, on the reverse strand, counting down.
CGAAAAATTCCATCCATTCGACCTGGATTAGGTTAATATATCTAAGTTGCAGTCCTATATAGCTGAAGCAGCAGGTGGTGTAACAGTGGAGTTGCTTTAAGCAGCGGGAGTTGTCCAAATAAGCAATGCAGCAACTCTTACAAATTAAAATCGACCGAACGTATGCCCGCTGAATGGAATCTGCTTTAAGTAGTCTTTCAGTTGCGAGTCAGATATTATCTCAGATTTATCATAGACTGGTATCTGACAAAGGACTCTAGGTTTGTGTACACAAAAAAAAGCCCCAAATCGACAAATCCACCCACTAAATCCACCCCCGCCTTCTAACCCAGGTCCTCGCGGCACTGGCGTCAAACATTTCATCGCGAGGGAGGCTTCAGCCTTAGGTGTTGTCACTCCTGTCTTCGCTGCTCTTTTATAACGCTCGTCACAGTGTCACGTAACTGTTTCCTAAGCCTTCGCCTCGGTTGCTCATCATCTGTCTGGTGAAGTTGTCTGTGGTTACATCCTTTCCCAGTTGGTTTACTGGCAGGTGCCGTTCTACATAATATTGTGGGCAATGGACAATAGGGGTTGTGGTCATGTCCAAACCTATGCAGGTAGACTCTGAAGCATCCATGGTCAGTAAATATCTGGGTCAGGTCACGATTCAGTTTCTCATGCTTCCTATTAGTCCAAGCGTCTATATTGTGTATCAATCTCTACGTGCACCTGCCTCTATCAGAGCGATGCCATCTATCTTGCCATTCTTTCAGACTTGTCCTTGGTGGTACTTCAGTATTACTTCCACGGTATTTCGGTTGCGTTTCTTTATCAACATGGTCTATTGGTGCCATGCCAGCCAGTACACATGCCGCAGCGTAGAAACATGTTGAGAAGGTGCTGCATATTCTCAACGTTGGTTGGTTCTGTAAGCTGTGTCAGTCTTCTTTCCGTATGACTTCGTCTTCATGGCACGAGCCCATATTTGGAAGCCGTAGTGCATTATTGATGCGGTCTCCCGATATTTGGCATAATCCTTGCCAGTCAGCTGCATGCTAAAAGTGCTGCAGATACATAAGTTGGCCTTGTATCTATGGTAATGCCAAGGTACTTCAGCTCTGGTTTGGAAGCTACGACGTAATCGCCCCACGGTTACTCTTATAGTCTACATGTCTTGCCTGCCACTGATGAGCACTACTTCTGTCTTTTCTTCTGCTAGACCATGCGTACGAGCCAGTCCTGGACCAACCCGATAGCTTTATTGCAGTCATGCTCCAACTGTTCAAGGAGTTTGTTCACTACAAGGATTGCTATGTTATCTCCAAAGGCTATGTCATTTTCAAAGACCTCAGGATACCAAGTGTGAAAACGTCGTAAAAATTTAGATTCCACTGTAGCGGACCTATTACGGAGCCTTGAGGAAGTCCGCCTGTGACTTTATACCTCGTTAGACTTCGTTCCATTATCGGTGTCGTAGAGCAGTCTAAAATAGTCCGTCATTATCTTCTACAGGTATTCTGGTACTCTCTTGGCGGTAAGTGCTCGCAGGATGTTTCTTTAGTTTGCGGTGTTGTATATACCTGCGAAGATGTATGGATGCCAATTGATTGCTGTTTTTAAGGCAATGTTGGGGATTCCATCAACACCAGGCGTCGTTTGGTCTGACATCTTCTGCTGTGACAAGGGGTATTGGAAACGTCACCGCCGAATTTACCCTCTCTGTTTATTGTTGCAGCCACCACGATCTCGAGAAATGAAAAACTTCATCACCACTTAAGTTGCTTTTCCCAACAAATTTTGGTAGGCTTGGTTGCACAGTTCGATGAAGGTTCTCTTCAATGTGCAAGACATTGTAGGTTTCTTCGGGCGGTTGTGAATCTCTTGTGGAGTTCTCAATGGCTGCTGTGTTCTCTGGAACACTGCTACAATTGACGCGCTCTGTGGCACTCTGCATCCTGTCTGGCGACTTCATCGTTGCGCCAGTACCTACATATACTACTGGGCGTTGCCCATTTCCTGTTTTCTGTTGCATGGATCCATCATAGAATCTTGTCAATCTTCTTGTGAGCTGAAGTATTTTCAAGTTCTTACCTCGCTGTCCTTTTCCCACCTCTTGAAGATATGGTCCTTTATTGAGGATTATGAAGTGCCTCTGCTATTTCGTTGCTATTTCGTGTATGCCACTCTACTGTTGCTTCCCAGTTCGTTAAATTTCTCCAGACATTTCCTCACAAGTTTAGACCTAAGAACTTGACCCGACTATTTGATATTATTGCCATGTCACAGTGGGTATATTATTTATCTAAAATATTTGGCCCCGAAAATGCTGCTTTGTCCAAACGCGCTAGCACCCAGTCCATCCTCACTTCTTGTACCTACTAGTATCGCTTATGCTTATGCAGCTATGCTTCTGAATCAGTTTTGTCTGCAGGTATAGCCGGGATTCAGTAGATCTGACCTCACTATGTATACACCTGACAGTGGTGAAGACGGTTCTTCCTTCTTTAGGTATTTATCTATAGCCTGTTCCATCGTGTGGAGAAAAAATGATGTTAGATCTGTATGACTTTAGGCTTAGGTCTGTGTGACTTTGGTTGTGTCAGGACCCTTTTCATCACATGACTTGTATACAACTTCAGCCCATTTCTTTAGTTTGGGAAGAACTTGCTGCATAACACCTGCCACTTGCCAGCAACGAATAGTTTCACGAGTATCGCAGGAAAGGGTAGTCCGTCAAGGGCCTCAACTTGGCACACCAAGTTGGTTGAGGTCGCTTTCCACTTGAGGGCGTCTCCTTTGGCGACATCTTAGGGCATGCTCCATTTAAACCGTTGTAAAATAATTCATCTAGAGATGAGTCAGTTCCCACGAACTGGTGTCCTGTGGTGTGTGGAGAGTTTTATTAATGGTATAGTTAACATATCAACTTCATTTCAAATTAATGATCTAAATGTTCAACACACCCCGAATGGCTGGTTATGAATATTGCTTAAATACCTAGTTTTGGTGATGTAATCAGGTAAATAATTTGCTACATACATACATTACTAATGCAAAACAAAAAAATACCCCATTTTCCAGAACACTGCGGGTGATCCTTTGAAAGAATCACGTCGTTTGTGCCTAATCTTAGAGTGCATGACAGCCATTTAAACTTTGCCATTGAAGTGAATATAATGAGATACATTCCCAAAATGGTATTTTGGGGGTTTAATGTTCGAATCTATTTTCATCATTCTGGGCACGTCCGGTAAATATTAAATTTGATTTGTTCTCTGAACTGTCAACCGAAAATTCTATTACCGATTCAAACTGAATGTCTTTCTCATTTTAAATACGTTTGCTGTTTCTGAGGAACAGACTCTGATACTAGATTATTTGTTCAGACAAATAGCGTGTTAATAAAATTACATGTTGAAAGATATTTACCCAAACAAATACCACTTTACTCATAATAAATTAATTTATCGGTTTTCTAACTCTATCTATATATAATAACACACAATTTTGTTTTTTCTATTTACAGGTAAGTTACTGACCCAACATAATTGATTATAACCATTGGTAAGCTATTTAGACTTCAATATAACTTATTAATTTGCTCAGGACTATCAAACAAGCTGGAATAGACGGAGTGAGTTCCTCAACAGACCGATAGACATGTGTTTGAAGTTTTGAACAAAGATTTTGAATTCACATTTCAAACTTGTATTCCTTGCAATTCTTAGAAACACAACAATCCAGTAAACAGGTCTTGAGATAGGATGAATAAGCAGTAAGTAAGTCGTCTAACTCCGATAATATTGAATCCAAACTGGAGAAAAGTGACTGTGAGTTGAAAACTTTCCAAGGATTCCTCGTCGATATACACGAGTGATGGTATATATGTATTTTTGAAAGGTCATACATACTAACAGAGTAGAGAGTCATTTCGGTGGATCCTGCAAGTACTAAAATTATAGCTACATACATACTCCTAGAACGCGTTAAAAAGCATTTGGAAAGTACTCTCGAAAATGAGCCAGGAGGTTTCCGGTCTGTGTCCACCTGCATTGGCACCTTCTGGTCATTGATTTTGAAAAATTGTTCGACGGTGTAAACAGAGTAGTTATATTACTATACTAACAAATTGGTGACTGGTGGCTGTTATAAACCCATGGAATTTGAAACCCGAAACAACAAGGTTGCATACTGTCACAACTACGCTTTTGGTGATGATTGATGACGTTTTACAGAACACTCTGTCACCAAGAATTCTCAAACATCTTGATTATGCCGACAATGATTGCCTACTATAGCACATATTCACTGACTGAGCATTAACTCTGCAAAAACTTAAATCCTTAGTCTTCACTCCAACTTGTCGACAATTCATATTAGCATTGCAGTGGATACATTGAAAGTATCTTCTCGATTGACGGTGCTATCTAAAGCAAGGTAAATTGCGGAGAATGAGTTTTGTACTTGGAAAGAAAATAAGAAAACTCCAAACTCTTGTAAATTGTTGTTTAAGAAACATGAGTTTACAAGCGTAAATTACAAGTGTAAATTACAAGTGTTACAAGTGTTACAAGTGTTCTGCCTAAATCATATCTCAAACGACGTATCTTCTGCTAGCTAACGCCGAACATTGACACAATATATGTTCTGCCGTCCCGACTTCCTCCAGGCATAGTTCACAGGTGTCGTCCTCCAGAAGACCCATCTTCTTTAGGTGATACCCGAAATTCCCATGACCTGTAGATAACGCTACCACCCATTTCAGTGTTCTTCGCGCTAAGCTTAGAACCTCTCTGTGAGTGGTGCCACCCGGCATTTTAATAGCCATTTTCGCTTGTCTGCAAGCTTCTACGGTTGACCACCTTCTCTGGTGTTCCGCCGCCGCCCAGTTGCTAATCAGGTGTTCATATAATCGTTCTAACTATCATCGTGTACATCCAGTATGCTGACCTCGGCGAGATTCCCCACCTTAGTCCACATACCCTTTTGCACTGATGAAGCACCCTTTTCGCCTTTCTAATCTTCTCTTCCACATGGAAGTTCCAAGTTAGTCCAGCATCTAGGTATACACCCAGATACTTAACCTTCCTGGTCACATGCAGCTCCTATCCGAAAATTGTCAAGGGATGAAATTCCAGATCTTTCCTCTTCCTTGTGAAGATGATCAGATCTGTCTTTTCTGCATTAATGGAGAGTCCTTGAGCCTGACACCACCGCTGCAGTACTCTGAGAGCATTTCTCATGGTATCTCCTGTGATGTATATCATCGGCATATCCCACAGTGTGGATGCCAGTTTCTTCAAGTCTTCTCAGGAGAGAGTCCACAGTTATATTCCACAGAGTAGGTGATGGAACACCTCCCTGCTGGCAACCTCTGCTGACCCTTCCACTAAGTCTTGAAGTTCCCGTCTGAATATTTATCGCCCTATGTTTCAGCATAATGTCCACCCATCTCACCACCAATGGGTTAACCCTGCGTTCTTCTAAGGCTATTCTCAGACTTTCGAAGCATATCTTATCGAAGGTACCTTAATCGTCCTGGATTGTTGGCATAATATCAATATTTAATGACGCTCCACAAAAACAAGTTCAACGACGTCAAATCGCTACTCTGTGCCGGCCAAGCAACATCACCAAAACCACTGATTACACGATAATTGAACTTAGTGTACAATAAATCGACTGTGCTTGTATGGCACGTACCCCATCTTCATCTTAGGAAGTCATCATTTTTAAATTTGTACAGATATGCTCGGAAACAACCATGTCCCGTAAGCAGTTGAGTAAGGTAGAAGTTAACTTCACCATGTCTGCGGTTTATCCAAGTCTCTATACTCGAGATAAGGCGGTAAGTCCAACGGCCCTTAGATGAAAGGCTCTATTAATTAGACTTCTGATTCTTTCTCTTGTGTCCGCTTCAATGTAAGTTAGCCGCCCCTCCTGTCTGCTCTTTAGGAACTTTTTCTGCAGTTCTTCCGCGAGTATATCTATGGGTAATCCTACGATGACGCAGGCTGTGTGATCTGAGGTTGTGAGTAGTCGATTTACTACTACTTTAGCTAAAAGTAGTCTACGGCTGTATCTTGGCCCTCCTATCCAGATCCTCCTTCTTACGTACTCCAGATGTTCTTTAAATGTGAGCCTTGAATCAATCATGATGTCAAGGTATTTAATAGCTGGTTAAGATACTATCTCATGCCCACCTACTGTAAGCGTGATCGTTTTTCGTTGCTTTCTACTGGTAATGAGGACTGCTTCCGTTTTATGTTCAGCTAGCGTGAAGCTGATTGATGTTAGCCACCGTCAAACAATTGAAATGGTTTCATTGCTAATTTGAACAACTTCTTGCAGTAGTTTTGTAGTTACAACTATAGCGATGTCGACCGTAAAACCAACAATTTTAGCCTCGGCTGGTATTTCAAGACGAAACACATTATGTTCCATAGTACTGGTCCCAGGACCGAGTACGAGCCAGTGACTGCGTATTCCTTCACACCATCATCTGTTTTATAGAACAACACTCTTTGCCGGAAATAGTTTTTCAAAATTCCACTGATGCAAGTTGATATTCTCATATATCGAAGCGCTTCAAGGATATGTTTCCAGCTCGCCGTGTTGACCGCGTTCTTAACGTCCAGTGTTATGACGCAACCGAACTGCTTTGCGCCTCTTATCCATCGTCTTCCTTCTACGGCCCTGTTCGCTGTGTCAGCCACTTACTTGATGGCATCAACAGTCTAACGTGCTTTTCGAAATCCGTACTGAGGTGGCGATAGTCCACCTGCTTCTTCAATTGCAGCTTCCAACCTGTTACCGATGATGCACTCCAAAATTTTCCCCACCGTTTCCAACATACAGAGCGGGTGGTAAGCTCATGGATGTGCTGCGAGTTTATCTTCCTTGGGTAGTAGAACGAGCCTCTGTTTCTTCCATACATCAGGGAAAACTGCCTCACTTAAACAGGCGTTATAAATGTCGACAAACAGGTCCATTTTGTTTTAATCGCCGCTTTTAGGGCTACATTTGGAATCCCATCCGGCCCAGGGGCTTTTTTATTTCCAAACCTGTTGCATGCCTCAAGAATCTCTTGCGGATTTATCCTAGGAGTTTATTGGGCTACTGTAGGTGACTCGTCCTCCTGTTGAATTTCTGGTTGCCTTGGGAACTATTTGCTCCAATACATCTGTGCATGTGGGAGATGCTGCTCGAAAAACTTTAAATTTTTCCATCACCACTTGGTACGCTCTCCCTCAGAGGTTTTCGTCTGCTCCATTGCATAGCTCGGCAAAGCTCTCACGTTTGCTAGTACCAAAACCGTACAAGCACCGACTGGTCCATAAGTCTATTGGAATAGTATGATACTGTTGATGATGATAGATCTAGGTATGACCAGTCTTACAAGGATTAATGAAAAGTCCTTCTCTGTTGTACCATCCTAACAATTTCAGAAAAGAGTAAGGTTGGAGATGGTCATGTCATGTTTTTCACTAATACCAACCGCTACTATCAATGACTTCTACTACTGATTACCTAGTTAGTCGTACTTTCATTATCGAATGAGATATGTTATTTATTCATTATCTCTACCTTTATAACAAGGTGATCAAACTCCATCCATTTCTCTTCTTTGTAAGCATATTATCTCTAAAAGGTGTCCTCTATGAACATCTATAAGTCTTTTCATCTTCTTTATAGGATGAGTAAAGTTAGACTAATAGATTTATATAAAATTTTAACAGCTCAGGCCCACAGTTCATAAGTATGTCTCTGGTCTTGGCGATGAACATCTTATATAACAGACTCCAGATGTATTCCCAGTACAGTGGAGCTTACTCTAAATAAAGCTCAAGTTGAAGCTCCTATAAGATCGGTCACTTTATTAAATCTGCAGGAGCATACTTTCCACTTAATGCGTTAAACTTGATTTCAGTAGGCTAATGTACTTATCTTTATGGGACAGTCGGTAGTATCAGCAAAATTTTATCCAAAAAGCACTCCAACCCATCTTTTCTTAGAAAGTTGGATGGAAAAGTCAAGGAAGTCAACTGCAGAATCTCTAGAACTTTTAATAAACACTTACTTTTCTGCCTGCAATCTGCCGCCTGGGAAAACATACTTTCATTTCATTTATTGATTAAACATATTTTTCTTGGGCTATACGTAGCTTTGTTTCTTATAAATCAGCGGGCCTGGTACATTTTGTGGTACAAAAATTTCAAGATTTCGCAATTCCATGGCTCACAGCGATTTGTAGGGACTGAGGTGAGTGGGACTGAGGTGAGTGGGACTGGTTCTCATTACAAAGGTAGGTAGTTTTCACGCGAACGATTTCCTACTCATCAGTTTAAACTGCTTTGTTCTGAAGACTCTCGAACGTGTCTTAGACAACAACCTCCGAGATACAATAAAATAAATATCCCTTTCCAAATCCAAGCACGCATACCTTAGAGAAAGACCCACAGAAACGGCTCTTCCCGAAGAAGTAAGAACAATGGAAAAATCTATGCACTATAAAGAATACACTGCTAGACACACAAGGAGCTTTTAACCAGAGTTATTCAGGCAACAATAGAAAATTGCATCAAAACCAAATATGCCAGTAGGGGAAGAGCTCAGAACGCTGTAATCTCACCTCTACTATAGCTCACAGTCCTGAATAAAATCGTGTTAAAATAAGATAAATATAGAATCAAGGTAGTCGGGTATCCAGATTGCATGGTGATTTTAGTGTCAGGAATGTTCACTATCATCATGGAAAATACCCTGAGTAAAGTAAGAACCTGGGCTAAGGAGTGTGGTCTTTGCGAAAACTCGAGCAAAACTGAACTGATGCCCAACAAAATCAAAGTATCTGACTTCAGACTTCCTCGACTAAACAGTCCATCACTCTCCATATTGTCGAGAGCTAGGTTATATAACTTAAATAGAAAATAAACACCATCTATAGCCTTTTATGCCTGTAACAAAACCATCGACCAAAAATGCAGCCTGAAACCAAAACTAATCCAATTATTTTTTTTTTACTCTGGTAGGTGGGAATCTTTTAAAGACGAAACTGAGCCCGGATTTCCACCCACTAAACCCCTCCTATCCCTGGTCATCGATGCACTTCCGTCAAGCATTTCATCGCGAAGTGGTACTTCAGCCTTAGATAGGTACTCGGCTATTTCGTATTACCAGCCTGTTGCATTGCATTTCGCTGCTCCTTCATAATGTTTGTCACAATGTAGCTAACCGCTTCCCAAGGCTCTTGCCTGCTCGTCATTTGTTTTGTGATGTTGTCTAGAGTTAAGTTCTCGGCCAGTTCATTCACCGGCAGGTGAATGATATGATATCGTGAACAATGGAACATAATGTGTGTAGAACCAGCCTTACGGGCACCATACTGGCGATATGCCAGGCCACCAGCCTTATGATGCGCTCCAGTATTTTCCTCCATGGTGTCTAACATACATAGCGGCCTATACGGTGAGGGATCTTGCGGTGGTGTACTACATTTTGGTAGGAGGACCAGTCTTTGTTTCTTCCACTGGTCGGGAAATATTCCTTCTTTGAGACAAGTGCTGAATATATCTGCAAAGATGTGTGGACGCCAATTGATTGCTGCTTTTAAGACAATGTTGGGGATTCCATCGACACCAGACGCCTTTTGGTCCATAAAACAGTGACGAGAGGTGTTGGTAACTCCCCTGCCGTATTTACACTCTCCGATTGCTCCACCATTTCTTGTTGTTGCATTAACCACGTTTTCGAAAAACACTGTGGACGTAGGCGAGAGTTTTCGACCAACCTTCTACTTCATCATCACAACTGGATAGACTTTTCCTCACGGATTTGGTTCAGATATACGACAATAGTATGGTGACCGGCCCTAAGAAAACGATATAACATAAACAAACTCAACAAATTACAAGGAACAGCATGCATAGTGACCACTAGCCCTCTACGGTCAACTCCGTCGGAGGCTCTAACGGCCTTCCTTCATTTCCTAGCCCCAGACTTTCATATAAGAAACATTGAAGGCCATAGTACAATCAGTAATATTCTACGGTCATAGTAACATTCTGGCTTTTCTACCAAGAGAACTTGTACCAATATATATATTAGCTATAGCTCCCAAAAGGATCTTCTCAAAGCGTTTCAAGAGATGACAAGATAAACGTAGGTGACTAGCGATTTTGATCCAAGTATATACACGGACGGCTTAAAGATGAAATGTGGAGTCGGTGTTGGCGTTTTAATTTTGAATCCTCAAACATCTCAAAATCATACAGTCTGTCCTGGCAGCAGTCAAGGCGAAAATTTCCTCAAACTCTCTCATTATCGCCAACTTCAAATGGTCAAGGTTGACAAACTGTGTCACATCAAAATAGATGTGGCCAATCTACAAAGAGATAAAAACAAACGACCTCATAAAAAGAATGCGTAAAGACATCGCCAGAATAACAACGATCACCATGGGACATGCTCCCAAGCTAGTTGCAATGGCGCAACTGAAAAAGGAACGCTTGTCCACCATTTATGCTCCTATCTGGCACTAGCTAGGGCAAGACAGCATTAGGCAAACTCTTATTACTACTTATGTGGCGCTACAGTTTGGAGTGAACCTCAACCAACAATCCTCTCAAGTTAGCCCCGTCCTTAGCTAACTGCCTTCAGCTGCGCACTCTAAGTCGGTTGAGGTTCTTCTTCTACTTGTGCGTGCCACCTAAGTCGATGTTTTCCTCTACCAAGTTGTCCCTCCGGGTTTGATTCGAGGACTCTGCGGGCCGGAGCATTGGCGGCCATTCGCTCTACATGTCCTAGCCATCTCAAATAACTAATGCGCAGTTTTTTGACTAGGTGGATGTGGCTGTACAGCTCAGATAGTTCCTTGCTAAATTTCCTCCTCCAAAGCCCGTCAACCGAAACGGGACCGAACATTTTACGAAGAATCTTTCTGTCGAAGCGACTGAGGATATCTTCTTAGTCCAAGCGCCATAAAGTAGGACTGGAATGATGGAGGTCTTATACTGAGTCTCCTTAGTTATTTGGGACAGGGCTGTACTAGTCAGTTGCCCTCTCAGTTCAAAGAAACAGCGATTGGCAAGACTTATTCTTCGTTTAATTTCTGCTAAGATGTTATAAACTTAAATTCCACAAGTCGGATGTAGAGACTTCCCATCAACACAATTTAACAACCAAATGAGTTGTGGTATTAAAACTGCACTCAATGGTAATTAAGCTCTTTTTAGAATAACCACTACTATCTACTTATCTACCTACAAATGGTACGCAATATTAAAGTCCTCGAATGGACACAGAAAAAGTCCTCATCACTAGAAAAAGGAACGAATCTGGTGCTTGATTCTATGTCCATTCTTTTGGGATTTATTATTGTCAAATATTTGACTAATATTCACCATATTCATGTGAAGCACCCCTTACCCAAAGCATTCTGCAGCAAATAATCAAGATTGTACAAATGGGGCTACATGTACTCGTCCATACGACTAAATGACGGATAATTCAACCACTAAACAGTTCGGATAAGGACATACTGCCCAGTGAATGAGTGACTGAGGGAAAACGACATAAAAGACATTTTTAAAACCAACTGTTTTCTTCCCAAAAATGTGTTCTTTGTCATTTTATAGCCCCCTTCGGTTCTGACCTCATCAGTTGTCATTTCTCATCTGTACAGAAAAATCTAGTAAACTACTTTCTCCATACAAAGTAGAGCCAACCAAGTTCAGTCCTCTTACGCAATGCCATGGGAACGTTAAATACAAATAAATCTTCTATCCTCCTAAAAAAAAAAATCAAAAAAACTCCCGCTCTAGATAGAATCTACAAAACCAACTGGAAAATTGAACGTCTTCTCTATCCCCCCGGCGGGAAATGTGTCAAAGATATGGGGCGAGATGTCGATAATTTCACTAACCCTGGTACGAAAAAATAAAAAGTAAATAAGATTCAACCAAAAAGATACACATAGCCACAAAATTCCCTGAATTGCAATCCCAAAGATACGATGAACACGGCGGCGTCGCTATTTTTTTTTTTTTTTTTTATTCCAAATCAATGTGTGCCATCGCTATACGAGTATTGTGGACGTCCTAATTTTTGCTCCTGTGAAATTCAGCACTTACACACATTCACAATGTCGATTTCTATCTTCCTGTCTCATGCATTCATTTCTTTTTTTTTGGTCCTTTTGGCCAATTGCAGAAGAGGATGAAAAAAAAAAAAAAATCAAAATGGACCAAATCCTTGTTCGCTGCTTTGCTTCCATTTTTACTATTTGTTGAGTTAAATGGCGCATAAATGTGCTCATTAAACCTAATTTCTTGAGATATAGTTTTGTATAATTTCTGGTGTGTTTGCAGTTTGGTCCTTCACTGGGGGTGGGGCGGGGGCTACTTCCTGCGGGAAGATGATGAATTTAGTGGAAACAAAGTTTCGCTAAAGTAATAATATTGTATGGAGCTTGATTCAACTCGAAATATAGGTCATCGCTGATAGGACGAAACAGTGCGAAAGTTTGTAACTTTGTGCGCTGGCATGAGTCCTTATAAGATCTCAAGATATGTATCATCATGTTTCATATCTCATCCGTTGGCTGGGTGGGTATATACATAGGTATATCTCTGCTTTTAATAAGCATTATCTCTAAGATACACACGTAGTCTAGTGGATGTAGCAAACACGGTTGCCAGGACATGGTATTTCTTTTTATTTTTTTATTTTTTCAAAAAGAATTACCATAACAAATAATCTACTGTACCTAAGTACACGCGCCCGTTTTACTATCCTGTACATTGTTGAAATGATGTGTGCATGTTCAGTCAGATACTCAATATATCTGGAATAAAAAAAAAAGAAAAAAAAAACAAACTCACTATCAATCTAGAACAATGCAACAGATGTGCCCAATTGCTCCCTGCGTGTGTATCGCTATTAAATCGCGACATGTACCTGGATATATAGTACCAAAGGTATGTGTAAGCGCACCGAGGCACACACTCCCACACACGTTACACAAGGATATGCCCCATTCGGACAATAAACTTTTAGATAACTTTGCAAAATTGCTCCCAGCAGGATTTGATGTTAGCAATATTTTATGGAAACAGTTTTTTTTTTTTTTCTTTCGTTTTTTGTTTTATCCTTTTCGTCCTATATTCACAGCGTAGCGCACAGTTATTGTTTGTTCATCCATTCTATTTGGCCAAGTTGTGTTTTGCTCACATTTTTCAGTGTACTGCACGAGGAGTTTAATTTAGCCATTGATAGATACGAAATAAGTTTTATTTGCTTTTACAATAGATTGTTGCCTTTTAGCATGCGGGTGATGGCGTGGGTGAATAAGCGAGAACGTTTTTATGGCGACGCATATGTGCTAAATGTGCAAATATTTATCGCAGGTAGTTTTTGAGTTGTTTCATTTTGAGTAAAAGTTGTTGAAAATTCGCTTTTCAATTTGACTATGTGCTGGTAGTGGGAGTAATTGTTATTTTTTTTTTGTGCATTTCGATGGAAAATATCAAATATTGATGCACGACAAGGAGGAAATGTAATTCGATGGACACCATTTTATTATATGGTCCACTGTAATTCAACGAAAGGATTAGTAAGGTTTTGTGAACAAAAAAAAAGTCACCAGAAGGTATAATCATAAATTGCTGTGTCGGTGATATATTACTTGATGTTGTCGCACATCTTTCATTGTAATGCTGTCCTTTTTGTAAAAGGACACTGGATTTAAGCTGGAGTTTGAAATACCAGTTTTTTTTTTTTAATGCTGAAGAACTATACTCACAGGATATGTGTATACTAAGTAGAACCACCTCCCGTGATCAGTCCATTCCTTGCCACACTATCATCAAGCTGTATCATCATCTGATAGGATGTTTATAAAAGGTATAGCTGGGCCACCTTGAGCTATATGGACTTTTACAGTTTTGCAGTGACAACAAATTGAATCACCGTGATCCAGCCCAAACCGATGAGCCATAGAGGATAAGTACTTTGGGCCATAATAGCAACCAACTGTGACTTGTTCGTCCAGTATTATTTGGGTGCAAGAGTACCGATCGTCTTGTATCTATCATGACTCCTAGGTAATTAATGAGAAATTTGAATTTGTCTTCGTGATCACTGACTCGATTCGTGGTTTTCTTCCTGATATGAACACGTCTTGTGCTCTACTCAATTAACACACGTCATTGTTAATCTGCATTATCTCTTCCAGTAGTTTGGCTGTAACCATGATGGCAATTTCATCTCAAAAACTTTCTATATCCCTTCTAGTTACTAAGAGTCATAAATAGACATGTGTAAAAGTAGTGGTCCCAGCACAGAGCCCTGTGATATGTCTGTGTCTATAGGTAGGTAGGTAGAGTGGTGGTTCTTTGGAGAAAGAACTCAATTAGCACTAGGGTGCAGGTTTTTGTTACCACAAAACTGGTGCAAAAATTAAATGATGTAAAATTAGATCCAACCCGTGGAGTTCAAGTAACGGATTAGTTCTCCAATCTTTTTTTCAGCTATCTCGTCGAGGTCGTCAAAGAAGGCTTTTCCTAGGGTGTGTTGCCTCGCTAGGGCCGGACATCTGCAAAGGAAGTGATGTGGAGATTCTTTCTCATTAGTGTCCACAGCCTGTGCAAAAGGTATTTTGAGAAATACCAAGCTTGCCCGCATGGTCGTGGCCTGCGATAATGGTTACAATTGTGGCAATATGTGGTCTAAATTTACCAAGTAGCTGGTTTGACTTAGTTTTGTTGTAATAAGGCCATGTATGTATGTATATCTGGATATGACACAACTAGTCCTACTATTCCAACGCTGATTGGCAAGCTGGACGAAGTGTAGATGGTATATTGCCCTTAACGGCACCTAGTGGAATATCGTTAGCACGGTTATTACCCTCATAGATACTGTGTCCTCATAGTAAACTGTTCCTAGTTTAGAGGATGTGGTAACAGCATCAATGGCTTTGATAGACGCTTGGCTGTCAAAGAAGATACCGATATTGTGATTGCATGTAGGCAAATCGGTCCGCAAACTGCAGGCTTCCCGAATCACAAGAAGCTCCGCTTGGAAAACACTAGCAGAGTCTGGGAGATGAAAGGACTTCGATATACATATGTATTTAGTTTTTTATAGAAGATGCCTGCGCCGACTCTGCAGTTCGTCTTCGAACCGTCCTTATATGTACATACATATGTATATACCTATATCATATTTGCTGATTCCGCTTCCATTCTCTCATTCTTCTCCGGTAGGTAGTTTAACTGAAAAGGATTTCGTAAAACTAAAGAATGGTATCATGTAGTCAGTTAAAGACAAAACCAATTCTCTTGGTATTCCAAGATTCTACGGTGTCCATAGGGCTTAGCAGTACAGCACTCAGATTCCGTGCGCCAGATAGCACTACATGTAGCTGAGTGTTTTATTTGAAGTTCGAGGGAAACCAGATGCAGGATCACACTTAGAGCATCTACATATTGGACATGATACCTACATTCACCGATCTCTGTACTTTTTTTTAAAATTTATCGATATTGTACTTCTTGCTTCTTCTTGCCATAGGTAAAAATTGAACGCACAACGGCTGTGCACATCCATAGGGTCATCTTTGGCTGAAGTTCCCATTTTATACCGGATGTTTTGTTGCAGGCATAGAGAGCTACACTTGCTTTCTTTACCCGCTGATCTATATTGAGCTTCCAACTATCTTTCGGATCTAGTATGGTGCTGACCAATTTGTTTGGTGGGAGTAAACTCAGGTACTTTAGTTTTAGTAGTAAAAAGCATTATTTCGGTCTTTTTCGGATATACTCCGAGGTCATTGCTCGTGACACATGAGCATACCTTATCCAGAGCAGTCCATGAGTTGACTTATCGTGGAGAGAAACTTTTTTGACTCCAGTATAACCACGTACGCAGTATAACCAAGTAACCCCCCTCCCTATCAAGTCGCACTAAAATTTCATTAATTGCCATGAGTCATAGCAAAGGAGAGCTAACATCTCCCTGTGGGGTACAAGTACTGTCCGGGAACTGTTGCCTAATGTTCCCTGAATAATTCTGGTTTTTAGCATGGATACAATCCATTGACTAAGAAAACATTCTACACCGAACTCGGTGAGAGCCTCTTGAATAGCTTCAGTATGAATGTTGTTAAAAGGTCATTCTATGTGGAGAGCATGCTGAGATTACGACAATGGAGGGCTCTTCAAAGTTTCGCGGTTACAAAAGTTACGATCTGGGATAAGTTCTAAGGTATTCAGTACAAAAGAGGATAGGCCTTAATAAAATATAAGCAACTCCTATAAATTCTCGGTAGTAGCCAGAGAATTGCTATGTGGAAGGACAGATTGCTGTGTCCTTTAGTGAAAACTTTACTGAGGGGAGTCGATTCCTTAAGGGACTCGATAGATTGACAGTAATCCATCCAGCTCTGTTTCTTAGCCAGTCTAAATGGACTTCTTATAAATTTTTAGACATTCCTTATAGAGCTGCCAGAAGTTATGATTGTAGCAGATGTTGAAAATCACTCTGGTCAACTTCCTGAGTTTCGACAAACCCTCATTCCATCACATTAGGACTTTCTTTTATTGTAACTGACTGGAAACGAAACTTTAAAAGCAAAGTTAATTGTTTTCTTCAGGAATTCAACCTTAGAATCCAGTTCTAAGGTCGAGTCAGTACTGTGATTTGGCGTGCTACCTAGTTTTGACTTACCTAATTATACGATTAAACTTTCGTTTTAGGTTTCTAAAAAAGGTTTAAGTTCTTTGCCTATAGTCTGCTATAATTTTTATGTGAAGCTAGTCCGTACTTGTGTATTTGTAATTGGCAATAGAGAATCTTCGAGTAGGCAATATTGAATATTTTGTTTCTTTTTAAAAGAAAGACTAGTCTTATCGTCTTGTCAATTGATTGATGGACTTGAAAAGAAAGAGGATGGAACCATCTTTCATGATGAAAAGTATAACATAGGTTAAGAGTCTTTGTAGATAGCCGCGACAGAAAGACAGAAATTTTCATTAAGAAACTTTAAAGTCCTTCATTGTCTTCTTGTTTATAGAATTCAAAATTAAGTCGAGACCAGTTCGTTCTCTTCCTGCTTTCGTTTATGCTTTAGCTAAACGTAAGAACTGACTCCACCAGCCTTGTACCTGGATCGCACTTTCACTACAAGCACTGCAGCTTATTCTACATATGTATATTGCAATCTCTACCTAATACGCGTGATATGATGAGCCTGATTATAAAGGCACGTTTTGGATTCCTGAACTTAAATCCTTAAATACAGTAGAATGTTTCTTTAGCGCAACATGCTTCCTATAACCAATCCCTAAACATCTTAAAGGTATTCAACTATCCCGAATTTCAGGGATTCAGGATATTTTTCTGATTCAAGATGATATTTGTGTTCAGTATCATGTGTCACGAAGCATTAACGAATTTAAATTGGAGAGATTTATTTTCAAAATCAGAACTCAATTCGATAAGGTTACGGAGTGCTTCGTTCGATTTTTATGGTGCACACAATCGATAGATCACCTTTTAGAGATTCAAAATAGAGGCTGAACTTCAGTTTATCGTCAATAGGAGCCGTTACGGAGCAATGATTAGATTTTATTCGATTATATTAGCATGCTATCGAACTCGAAGACATATAGTTTCAATATGATGGCGAAACATCATACACTTCCTATCAAACTATGCAGTTATTGGCAATAACATCATCTTTCGAAATTTTAGCCACCAGGATCATGCAATGTAACGCCTTAAGATTATTTTTTGTGGATATACATATGTTAAGTCGCTGGTCTGTGCTGACAAATCAACAACGATTGACTCCTTGGAAGCCAACTTTGTCCGCATTATTCGCGATATACTCGAAAATTGGTCCTCCCGAATGCACTTTGTAAGAAGTAGCCACATACAAAGTGTCATAAAATAAAAATTCTTAAAAATGCATTAAAAATAAGAAAACACCTTTTATTTATTATTACACCGCTTCGCTCCGCTACGTTCACCCTATGCTTAAGAGATAGCCGCCCACTTTTATCCTGGCCTATGTTCTATATAAATTAATGGTCTTTTTTTAACTTTTCCTAGCATAGTTTATGTTTAGAATACTGCTGTATTTTCAAAACTTTTATCTCTAAATAGTATTGGGTTTTTTTTTTCAAAAAAAACGAACTTGAGCGCTATTTCTGGTAGCACACAATTTGAATTAAACGAGCCTTACTGGATTTGAACTCTCTTGTCACTATCGTTGTTAGCGCAATATTTTAAATTGATTTTAGTGTCAAGGATCTTTAATTTAAGATTGCGTACTCTAATTGTTATGACCAATATTTATGGTGACTAATACCGCTTCCGCTTTGTGGTAACAAAAAGGGCACCCTCGCTCTAATTGGGTTCTTTCTTTTTATTATTCATGTCTTAAAATTTTTCAAGACCAGCCACGTTAACGGTGACGTTTTCGGCAATATCAATAGCCCTGTATTCATTTTGCATTCCTAGTCCTGGAACATCTTGGCCATCCATTGCAAACCTAAAATGGGTCCCAGCGTAGAACCTTGAGGAACGCCGTTATATTCGACCTTTCGTGTAACTTCTTTAGTTGCCTTCTCTAGACGATTGCTTATAACTCTTGCCAGCTCCTACCAGTATCTTAGTAAGGGTTCTTCTGGTGGCGTCATTTGCCTCAGGCGTCCATTATATGTACGTAGATGTTGATCAATTTTTGCACCAGCAGGTGATCTTAGGACTTTATGTAGTATTCCTCTAGCTCAGCACGTATGTATATACATGTTTGCACCTCTTCAAGATCTCTTGATCTCATGAAATGGTAGGTGGTTTTGTCTTACTGTAGACACTTCGCCTTTCTTGGTAAGGATCTGATGATTTGTTTCGTATCAAAGGCAGATTACATTTAAAGAAAGGACGATATTGAGCACTATGTTACTTTTCCTGCCTGTTATCGTTTGGGTTTCGTCCTTTGTTGAATCCAGCGGTATCCTTATTCCTTTTAATGGTGAGAGTAGAATATGGTAAGGCTGGAGTTCTTGTCCTTGTCTAAATTCGGAGAAAACCATTTGCTTCCGTATGGCATTTCTGTTCGAAAATGTTTGTAACATGAGTCTTATTGCTTTGGGTGTATGTATCACAACCGCTTCATTGATTAAGCTTTTTTGAGTATAACCAAACCTATTTTGGAAAATCTCCTTCTTCCATCGTATTTGATTTTAGGCCTCCCTTTCTAAACACCATAAAAACATTTCTATGGTCCATATTAATAGCTGTAATTGCTTCTAATTAAACCCAAAATTATATCTCATCCATCAGCATAGATTTCCAATTCATCTCAATTTTAACCGAAAAGCAGAGGAAAAAAAAAATCCAATGCATAAAAAAAAAAACCAAACAATCTTAATTAACGGCACCCAATTAATTTTCATTTAAATTTCCCCCAGAGAATTCGCGTGAAATTTAATACCGAAAGGCATTAATTTTTTTTTTTTAAACATTTTTCCTTGTTATCACCATAGCCTTACCAATACTCGATTAACCCGAAATAAATTACATTATCCTGATGTTTTGCTTTTATTTTTATTTTTTCTCGCCTGACCCTATCGTCCTTTCGTTGTTATACTTCGCAACTCTCTAGTATCCTTCGAATGCAGATCAATATACCAGCCAAACAACCGATTAATATCCTTCAAAGTATATAGGAATATAGTACATATACAGTCATATATATATATATATATTTTTTTTTTCGAAGGACCTTCTCTCTTTCCGTATTAAACTTTGGAGTTGTATGTTGTTGTTTTTTTTTCATCTGTGTGTATTTGACATTGCTGCTTGCTATCCTCTTCACCTTATGAAGATAAATGATTTTTTCGTCCTTAATTGACAGTTTTTGTTAATGTGCACTCATTTACTAAAATCAGGTTTATTAAAATTTTTCCCGCCATTTTGTCTATGTTAGTTCGCAGGAGGTTGGTCCATACTCCCATCCTCTAGGGGAAAACAAGTGATTTTTTTCGTTTTATATGTGTAGATGTAAGTATTTTGATATTTTGAGCAGGAAGAGGAAATAGAAAGCAACAGCACCAAGCAGCACATTGTAGTCATTTTCATCCGGTACCTGCTCTCCCCAGGGATGGCTAAAATGGTAATTGATGATTGATTATCAATTGATTGGAAATCATCTCTAAAAATGTGATAACATTTTTCTTTGGATTGGCTTACAGCTATTTACACTGCCCATAGTCAATCGATAAACAAACAAAAAAGGATACGAGGGTTCGCTACTCACCGCTTTACTCTCATTCCTCCACTTGAGCAATTTATTTAATTCCTTCCAATCTATATATTTTTTTTGTTCCTGCGAGTTGCAGGAGGATGAGAGGATGAAGATGGAAAAAAAAATAGAATTTATCGCGAGCATTTTATAACAGTAAATAGTCAATTTGTGTGCAAGTCGCATACTGGGCATCACAGTGGGGTCCTTTATTTTATTAATTCACTTTAAGTACTCTTCCAAGTGGATGAGGTTTATAGCCTATAATGGCATGGATCATCAAATACAGTTATCTTGTTCTGTGTATATGTGAATATATGTTTATTGTGTGTATTGTGTGTGTTAAGTAATATCTTAACATCATTCGTGATTTTGTGTCCTGAATTGCTAAAACTGAATCTTCTTTAAATCTGGAAGTTCGAGAAAGATTTTGGTTTAATTTTATGAATTGGATATGAGATCAGATAGACAGTCGTGTTTTGAAAGGTGGGACAAGGAAGCGCACTGAAATGTGAGAGGAAGAAATACGGTTGCTATTGGGTCGGTTTTTAAGGGTGGTGGCAACTACACGTACAACCTTCTAAATGGTTTTTCAATTGCAACGCCGTATTTATGGGAAAGGGTATTTCCGCTTTGCATGAGTTTGTTTGAAGTTTCAACTCGAGTTTACTTGCTAAATTTTTATTAAAGTTCGCGTTCCGTTGGGACAACTTTACGAGCGCGGTTTTTCGATGTCCTTCGCAAAATTACACTCAGCCATGAAGCTGATTTCTGGCTTAACGACTTCGTTACTAAGCAAAATTGTTGCATTTGACCAACCTGAAGCCATTGCAACCACAAATATTGACTATTTGGTATGGGTTTCGTGCTGGAGGAGCCATTGGCACATACTTCTTCTTCAATGATACTGGCAACACAGTCATAGTACATGAAGATCGCTACCGAACCATGTTGACCGACTATTTTTGTGATAAATTTAGAAGGGAATGACTTGGACTATACATACATTTAAGGTTTCAACAAGAAGGCACCACATGGAACATAACTGGCCAAACAATCGATTTATTGAAGTCAAAGTTAGGTGACGGTTTTGTTTCCAGAAATGAACCAGTCCATTGTCCACCTCATTCGTGGGGTTTGATGCCTCTGGATTTATTTTCTTTTGGATCTAGCTTAACTCCACGGTATGTGCCAATAAGCCAGAGACTTTAGATCTCAGGACGAACATTGAAATTTCCGACTGGTTTGAGACAAAATGGGAGTAAAACAAGGATGCCCTTTAAGCCCATATCTTTTTGTCCTATTTATCGAAGAATTGATAGACTATATACCAGTTGGAATAGAATTTCCCGGAACCTTGATTAAAGCTCTTCTCTTTGCTGACGATGTAATTCTCTTCGCGAAACATTGCAACATACATATGATCAATGAAGTTGAGTTGTACTGCCGGTTGTGGAATTTGACGGTGAATCTGAACAAGTCAAAAGTCTGGTCTGGTACTGGTAGGACATCTAGAATGGAGAAATGGCATTATTATAGAGAATCAATCGAGATAGTGAAATCTTATACCTTGGTTTTACGATAACCACTAATCTGAATATGGAAACCCACCTAAAGGATAAACTGATTAAAGTCAAAAGTGCTATAAGTGCAACATGGGAAAAGATTTTTTCAAACAAAATTGTATCACACAGGTGAAATACAAAGTTTTTGTAGCAGTGGCTGAATCTGTAATGATGTATGCAGCCCAAACTTGGGGATATGAAAAGTATACAATTGTAGAAAAACTGCCAAGGTATTATGTGAAAAGATGTTTTCAGCTGCCTAAAACCACACCTAATTACATGATCACCATTGAAACAGGGTTATCGCCACTCTTCATTAAAAAGCTTAAGCTGCATGTGGACTATCTACTAAAAACCTTTGATATGCCCAACGAAAGATTATAGCAAAATATACTATAGAGAGAAAGAAGTTATGGTTTGGGAAGTTTAAGGAGCTTGCGGATTATTATGACTCTAGTTTTGACCTTAACCTGCAAGAAAGTAATGGAGGGAGTCCCAGAGATTTGCTTTACAGTCTTGTTTCGAAAGTAGACGAGAAGTATAGATTGCAATGCATCAACGAAGCAACGTCAACTGTGCACAGATCAATTTATAGCCATCTAAAACAGAGGGGTAGAGTCCTTTTCATTGATGAGTTCAGGATTTGTCTGCGCTCACCAGATGGATGTAGCAGAGGGTGGAAACAATCAGGTTCATAGTGTAAGCAGGAATACCATTGCGCGAAAAAACCGAGCTTTGCATTGTGAAAGCATCGGTGAACTCAACCTATTTTATCAACAACATTCTGTAGGAATATGTATGTGGTTCCGTTAGCACCATTTATGGGGGAATACTGATGCAGGACAATGCTAGAACACACGTCGCCAGATGCGTTACATTTCAAATTTCTTGAAATGGATGAAGTCATACCTCACTAACCGAAAACAAGTTGTTCAGAGCGATGTCTTTTATCATTTTTCATTGAGTCAGGTATTCCACAAGGTAGTCACTTGGGACCACTTTTGTTCGCTTTGTCAGTAATGATTACTGACATACTGAGATTTTCGGATTGCCGAATGTTTGCGGATGATGTTAAATTATTTAGCTCAATATCTTCAAATTGGTGTCAATACAATTACATATCCTGAACTAAATATTTCGAAATTCAAAATCGTTAGTGCCTACAGAATGTTGTCGCTCGTGGTTTTTACTTATAGGTTTGGAAAGATCTCGATGTTATCTTTGACTCCAAACTAACTTTTTCAGCGCACATCGATTTTATTATGTACTTACATATATCGAAAACGAATTTAGGCTTCATCTAACGAACTTCAGGGGTTTTTTACGGATGTGTATATATTAAAGACAATTTTTTTTTTGTCTCGTACTGCGCGTGTGTCGTTTGGTCTCCATTTTACGAAAATGCTAATATCAGGATAATAAGAATGCAAAGAAGATTCACGCGTTTCGCATTAAGAAATCTGAGGTGGTCCGACGGAATGCCTGATTATTTTTCAACATGCACGCTGATAAAAACTCTAGAAAGCCGTAGAAAAGCTCATTGCACTATTTTTATAAAAGATATTTTAAAAAAAAAATAATATTAAATTTGAAGAGCTACTCGCGCGAGTTTCTTTGTACGTTTCGGAAAGAATACATAGAAATAGAAACGATCTCTTCTATTTACATATGTTCCCACACACAGAACAAAATATGGTCTAAATAACCCAGTTACTCGTTCTTTATCGCTGTTCAATGCCATTTGCACTGAAGTCGACCTTTCAGTGAGATGGGATAAATAAATAAATGAATAAAAGAGTAAAAATATTGAAGTCGACTTGGCTTGACCTGCGATGAGCACGGATAAGATTAGGATGCGACCTGTCCTTTCAGATACTCAGTGGGTTGAGATCTGCTGTGATCAAGGAATGGGACAACTTTGACGTAAAAAATCTTATCCAAGGTATGCTCCGCCAGATTACTGCTTTGTTTGATGCTGGGGAGGCAATATTCACTATTAAAGGAACGATAACTAGTTAAAAAAAAAAATAATAATAAAAATTTAAAATGTTGATTTATGAAGTTTTTGTCCATTTTCCTTAATTTATGATTTTTTTCTAAGTTCTTCTTTTTTTTATTGTATTAAAAAAAAAAACGGTTTTTTTCAATCTTCAAGTTATTCAAAATTTCAAGGTGCACCACTTTTTTTGTAACTCAGTGTACTTTTGCCCTCACAGAATATGATAAAGGAGGGAAACGTATAAAAATTGGCATGCTAAAGGCCTTATAATTCCGTAAAGTGCTTAGTTATAGGCATTTCACGTATCGTCATTTCAAACTCAAATCTCAACTCAATTGTCAATGTACGTACACTGAGCGTCAAAAGTGAGTAAACACCTCCATGATTTCTGATGTAATTTTCAATATAATCAAAAAAATTAATAAAAAGTCGATTTCAATGATACAAAACAAAAATTTTATATAACAGCAATAAAAAAAATAAAAAATTTAAAAATTAAAATAAACCTAATACATGTTTTTCTAATAACAATTAATCTTACTCCATATTTTACGCGTCAAAAGTACATAAGTAAACAGCATGTAACTTCTTCCGTTTAATATGAATTAGTCATTTTTTTCCGTTAGAAATGTACATGAAAATTAAGGCAGAGGTAAGAATTTGTTCTTACGTTACTGCAGAGTGCAGGCTGGTGGTGTTTAAAGGCTTAATAGTAGTGCAATTTGACATTTTTTTATAATAAAGAGTAAATGTGTTTTTAAATGCTGAGTATTATAGTAACTTAAAGGAAAAAGGATACTCGTATCGGGAAATTGGCCAAATCGTTAATAGGAACCATTTTTCTGTAAAAAAAATTATTAATGAATTGCATACACTTAAAACATCGTAAAATTTCATACGGACAAATAGAGGCAGAAAGGTTAGTAAAACAGAAGCAAGCTAAATTGTGACTGAAGTCAGACAAAATCACTGTTCAAATGCAGTTAAAATTATGGAAAACATATCAATAACATCCGAAAAAACAGTTTGTCCGAATACTGTACGACGAACATTGCATAAATTGGGCTTGCATGGTAGAAGTGCTTGAAAACCATTTAACCATCTGAACTAAATAAAGCTAGTGTTTACATTTAGCAAAAAAAAATACGAATACATATTTCGTTTTGCAAAAACATTTTATTTACAGACGAAAGGAAATTTAAAATTTTTAAAAGCCACAGAAATAAAAATATCTGTAGAAAAAAAAAGAAAGAATGAAGTGAATAATATATTTACTAGGAGCACATTAAAGCATGGGGTGGTTGAGCGATGGTGTAAGGGTGTATTGCAGCATCTGGGGTAGAGAATCTTGTCTTTATTGAAAGTACAATGACTACGCAAGACTATCTTAACATACTAAAGAATAACATGCAACCGAACGTAGGAAAATTAGGTATGCTTACGAATGCAGTCCTTGAACCAAATGATCCTAAGCCTACTTCGCGGTTTGTTAAGGAATGATTTCTTTATAGAACTGCAAAACAGTTTTATCACCTTCCCCAATTATCAGACCTTAACCCCATAGAATAATTATGCTATCATATAGACCCAGAAATTCGCGAAAAGATTAATTAAAAGCAATGAGACTTTAATTGAAGAATGGTCCTAAATATCCTCCGATGTTACGAGGGAACATGTTATGTTCATGCTACGTAGACTTAAAAATGTTATAAGGTCTAAAAGTCATCAAAGAAAATATTGAGTTTTGTTTCTACGATTGTATTTTTATGACTTCCTTAAACATATTGTTAGTGTTTACTTACTTTTGACGTGTAAAATATGGAGTAAGGTTAATTGTTATTAGAAAAAAAAATGTATTAGTTTTATTTTAATGTTTTAATTTTTTATTTTTTTATTGCTGTTATATAAAGCTTTTATTTTGTATCATTGAAATCTAGTTTTTATTAATTTTTTGGTTTATATTGAAAATTACATCAGAAATCATGTAGGTGTTTACTCACTTTTGACGCTCATAGTATGTATCTATGGGTGGCAAAGTCAAAAAGTTTGTTCGATAAAGTATGTATTTCTGATCAATTAAGCAAGACAGTAGGCAAAACTGATAAAAGAGACTTGGCACCACGAATGCTCGGCTATTATTGATGGCGGGTACTATTAAATAAGAAGTTTGCTGTTCTTCTGAAATATACAAAAAGAACCTTCTCTAAGTTAATAGAACCTTCTCCAATGTTAATCGCATACGTCAACCCTTGCAATCCTAATTTTTAAGTGATCTGAGCTACATATATGGACAACCCCTAGCTAATAGCTAAAAGTATAGCCGAGATGTATGGGCTCCTTTTTAGTCTAATTTCAGCCTCATCGAGGGCCATTACCAATTACACCAATTACAAAGCTCTTCAACGATAAATTTCTAAAACAATTGCTATAAGCCCACACAGATTGTTATATTTAAATTCAGGGCTAACTGGGAATGTACATCTCTACCTTTGAGTAAGATAAGGTGATTTTCAGCCTTAAAATAGCCAGTATGACAGCGTCTCTTTCTCAGTATCCATATACCAAAGTAAATCCGGGAAGAAGCCCCTCATTATGACCTTAAAAGAGGGTGCTTTCCACTTCAAGGAAATAGCTCTCTTCACATTTTTGTACTCTAATCGCGCGTTCGATAATGAGCAATGATTGATTTGTAAAATATAATCAGTTGCTGGGGGTGTTGCGGCCCATGTCCATCCGCATCCCGGACTGTAGCATTACCTAAGTGAGTAACTGAATTTCAGGGGTGTTGAAAATTCGACCTAAAAATACTCAAAAGCCTTATAAACAATGCATCTGAAAAATTATTATCGGTATCCGTTACCGAAAATGTTACCCTCAAGGGGGAGTTATATCTCCTAAACTGTATATCTTACCTGTACTTTACATCGACAATCTTCTAGTCGAATTTTTCATAATTTATTGGGACATTTCGCGATTAACTTTGACGATGGATATGAAGTCTATACACTATCGTGTAGGATTTCTGGTGATGTGCTTCATTTCTTCAACTGTTTTCATTTCTCATCCACAATTTTATTTTTTTCTTTTTTTCTTGGGCAACCCGATCTCCTTTTGTCTTTAGCAACTGAGTTCCAATGATTAGCCTAGATAGCTGGACGTTGTGTTGATATCATGACATATCGTCATTTTGAGGATGATGCTTCTTAGTGGTGGTTATCTAAAACTACCATTTGATTCTATAGATTCAATCCTAGTGTCACACTAACTCACAGCTACTCCTCATCCAGCCAAGATGTTAGTGTGCCACACTGTGCTATCGTACCTTCAGCTTTTTCGTACGCCTTTGAGGGGATTTTTTCGTTACTTCCTTGCTATAATGCGCCTCTATGTATCTTCGGACCAGTCCACTATGACATGAAGCTTCTGAATACTTCTGCTTATTATGAAAGATGGTCCCTATAGTGTTACTACACTATAAAATCATTCAGTCTGTCTGTGTTATATCAGGTTCCGCGGAGTGTTCCACTATTTCCAATGACTTCTTTCTATACATGTTACTGGTCGTCATGTAGTTATTTTGGTTGGAACTCCTTTGCCTGTCAAATTAAAAACTCAACGGATTTGCCATGTTTGTGTTAAAATTTTATACGTCTTCATGTATGGCGCTCAATATGGTGATTTCGGATACTTCGTTCATAATATGACTTTTCCATTTCTGTCCACTTTGAATTTGAGTCACCTATTAATACCACTTATTCCTTTACCTTGTCGGGTCGGAGCTTGAACTCCCGATTAGTAGTTCGATGTTCGACGCACTTATTCTTCAGAATGTCGCACCACTGCTCAGACTAGGCTCAAGTCTTTAAGGGGCTATCATAAGAGATGTCTATGATGTCTCTATGTAGTGCTTATTGAGTTCAAGGCCCATGGTGAAGGGGCAGTGTATTAGTAAGACTTCACTTTAACTGGCAGGTACAAGTATCATACAAAGGGACCACAAGCAACTTGGAGTGCTCAACTGAATGTATGTAGTTAGGTATGGAACGTGTCCACTCCAGTAAGTAAGAAAGACGAAAGGACGAATACGCCGATTGTAAGATATGTAGGTCTAATTGTGTTTTTTCCGAGCCCGATATTGAAGTATCTTGCATGAAAATCTTGCAGTTTCTGAGCCTGTCTTCAAGTTCGCTTGTAGATACATATAACCTACGATTTCGACTTTATATTTTGGAGTTCTGATTGTTTAGAGAAAATGTTTTACTACCTACATTATGTGTTTAACTTATTTTATTCCAAGATTTTCTAATATCCTTTTAATTTTTGTTTTAAAGACGAGCTTAAGATTATGCTTAAAGGGACTTCATGGAATCTGTGTTTGGTTCAATTTATTCTAATTTCTTTTAAGGACACTCTGTTTCATACACACGAATGTCATACTCTTTCTAATTCCTTTACCAAATTTGACAAACTCCATAAGACTTAATAGACCTAATATGTCTCATCCTTAATCACTTTTCATCACGTTCTTACTTAGTCTTGAATGCAATCAACTTAAGTGCTGACAGGGAGAGTTCCTTACAAATACCTTCTCATCGAAATGCCTACAGCAAGCATAGCAATTTTCGAATAACACACACCTAATTGTCCCAACAAAGAGGTTAAGCCAATATCACAAACAAAAACCCTACAAGTTACCAAAAAGTGAATAAGCAAAACGAGGTCAGCAAATCGTCAGCAAACTCAGACACTGGTACTAAAAAAAAAAAGAAAAGATGAACAAAAATACCCAAAACAGTAAACTGAACCGAATGTGTTAATTAATTACTCAGACTTAATCAACTATTCAACTTTTGCGCAGATTCTTGGAATAAAAATGAATCTCATCGTTTTGCTTGCAGAACCCCAAAGGAACAGAGGGGTAGTGTGCCCAAAACGAAATCATCCAACCAGAACAGTGCAGTAGCAGCAACAAGGTGGGCAAACTCACTTAATCAGACACTTAAGCTCTGGCAAACATGCCAAGCGTTTCAAATTCTTTGTATATGTACATGGCTATCTGTAGGGGGGTCCTTCTCACTTTAGGGAATCACATATACTTGGATACCGTCTGCCAGGATAAAAATACTCACACACATACACATGCACGCAATGAAGAAACTTTCATTAATTCCGGTCAGAAAAGATTTATGAAATATCTTTTTCATTTCATTTGGCTACCGTGGCAGCGACGGGTGGTGGTGGTGGCTCATTCCTATACTATGTCCAATAATAGATTTCACTTCGAAAGAAGAAGATGCGATGCTAGGAGTCCATGTTAAACATGAAAATCACTTGGGGTTATGACTGTGTGATAGAGCCAACAGCTCTTGCTCCCTCTCTGTGTGTGTGTGCTAAGGTTGAATGCCATTGAAGCATGGAAGATTCCGACTAATTCACCTTTATTGCAGATGATTAAAGAAAATCTCTTGGCATTTCGCTTCTGTTGCCTTTGCAGGCAGGGAAATCAATTCTGGAGCGAATTTCAGGGAAAATTTTCCAACATCCAAATGGCACTGGGAATGCTAGCTCACAGTATATTGTGTACCACAGGCAAATTGTAAAGTGGTAGCACTTTGCCAGCCATACCCGTCCTGTGTTAGTTCACGATAATGATGAAAGGCAAAAAGTGGAAAGTTTAAATTGAATTAGACTTGCTGCTCTTTACCGCCCCCATTCAGTAGAGTCGTTGTCGATGCCCTTTTAGAAATGTCGGTAGGTACACTCCTCGTATACAGAGGGCAACTTTATGGTCAAAATAAATTAAAAGTTAATATTAGATGAGAGTAATATGCTTCCAATTAAATGTATTAGTGTATTTGGTTTGTAGCTCTTATGAGACCACTGACAGGAGACAGGAATAAACTGTCAATGGGATTGTAATGTACTTAAATTATTTATTACAAGGTCTTACATGGAATGGGAATAGTACTGGACTTTTCCTGCTCAGTAACTGATATTTGTTTATTACTTTAGGACCCTGTATTCGTATTGTCAGATCAACCTAATGTTATTTATGTAAATCCTGCAAACCTTTGAAAGAATAACTACTAAGAGTACCCACCAGGGGCCTATTTCATAAAACTACAACACTAATAATTATTTGTGCATTCACTTGTAACTTGTAAATTATGCGCAAATTTTTGTTTCATAAAGAATGCCAATTCACTAATTACAAGTATGCCCAGCCTGTGGCGAGTTTTTCTGTTTCATAAAACTATTTGCGCAAAAAATGATTAGCGACGGACTTGTAACTACAAGTGAATTTCTTACAAGAGTAGAGAGACTAATAAAATCACAATGTCACAAAGATAGAAAGAAAGAAAGAAAAAGAACGGGAAATGCTTAGATCGCTTAACTGTGAAGTATTGCCACAGACTCGTAGTTCTTCGCAAATAATTCTTAACTTGTAGTTACAGACTTGTAGCATTTTGATCGCTACACTTATAATTTGTATTTGCCGCGCTACAAGTGCTGAAAAATGTTTATGGAACACGAAATTACAACTCCATACTTTATTTGTGCTTATAGTTACAAGTTTACAAATACAACACTTGTAGTTTTATGAAATAGGCAGATGTAATTCTTCTGCAACTTTCGCAATAGGTAATGGTATTTATCTGGAATGGAATAGTGCATCGCATGTCGAATTACGTTACTTTTTTATCAGAGAATGAAAGGTCCATGCTGTTGCGCATGTTAATCCAAAGTGCAACTACGGAATATATGTATGTAAGTATGTATGCACATATATTTTGAAATTATTAAGAAAAATTAGAGCTCACCATGTGTATACCCGACTTCTTATTTCAAATGCAGAATTAGTTCTCTGATAGCGTTATGCAGTGCCATAAGAGTCAGTATTTGGCCCCTAATATTATGGAATGATGATGTATCTACGCGGTTATACGCGATGTATAACGTGACGCTATTGACGACAACCCCAATAAATCAATTAATAACGCTCTACAATACATTTATGTATGTCGAAGTCTTGAACTGTCTTTTACAATCCGTGCCAAACCGTGATCCGCAAAGTTTTCGACAAAATCTTGCTCAAAGTTTTTCTTATTAAATTAAAGACGCTTGGGTTTCAGCTGGGGTTTGTTATGTGGATTGGTTCCTATTTACAAAACTGACTTTAAATTGTTCTGTTTAGGTCCATGATTTCCATCCCAATCAAAACCTTTTCTGGAGTACCTCAAGGCAGCCTTCTGGGTCCCTTATTATTTATTTTAACAATTAACGATGTTGATCGTATCATTATATGTTTACGCTAATGATATAAATATTTTTAGGCCTCCTCTGACTGTCTTCTACTGCAGGAAGACCTGGATAAATCTTATATTTGGTGTCTTAGCACTTACATTGAACTCAATGTCAATAAGTGTTAACCAATAACATACATATGTACACCCGTAAGCAGGATCCATGGACTGATTATCCTTAACTTACTCCTGTACTCAGATGAACTAAAACTCTCTCTGTTCGCCGTTGACCTGGGCCTCAAATATTGCTGAACAAGGTTTCATCGATATTTATTGAGACCATTGACAATACTAACTGTGCATCTAATCCTGTGAAACTAACACTTATAGATCTTCAAAAGAGTAAAGCATTAAGCTCGAACGTCTCGTAAATTGTGTGAAAATGTGGAATGACTCCGACATGGTCAGTGCACTATAAACAAAAACGTACAGAAGGAAGATGTATCATCAGAGGGTATTCTAACGACATTACCGAATCTAGTTCAATATACCCTAGGGACAAATATTTTTCCAAACCCGTTCACTAGCTCGAGTACTAAAAGTACTTAATAGTGACAAATCCAGAGGTTCAGATGGTATACCTCCACTTGTTTTGAAAAGTTGTTCTCCTACCCTGCCTAAACCTCTACGTAAGCTCCTCCACCGGTCATTCTCTACAGGCATCTGTCCAGAAACTCGCGCACGTCCAGCCGATCCCTAAAATGGCGATAAAACCTCCCCTTCAAACTACGGAACCATAGCCCTAATATCAGTGCTGTCTTAGGTCACGGAAAGCATTGTAAATTTCCATCTTATGGGATATCTTGAAAGGAACCGTCTTCAAAATGACTATCAGTACGGTTTCCGTCAACAACGTTCCATAGGACCTTATGGTGTACCTCACAGAAAAATGGAACCAAAGTATCCACCATCACGGTGACTGCCAAGTAGTTGCCCTGGATACCTCTAAAGCTTTCAATAGAATGTAGTACAGTGCCCTCTTAAGCAAAATCCCAGCTTATGGTGTCAGTAGCATCTTCTCATCATGGATTGCAAGTTTTTCAAGTAATTTAGCAAAGTTGTATTGAACAGATATACTTTTGCCTCATTTTCAACCAATGCTGGTATACCCCAGGGCTCAGTCCTCACTCCGATCCTGTTTTTAATATTCATTGGCGACCTTATTTCTCTTACTCGGAATCCAATCTATTCCTTTGGGGATGATAATGTTCTTGACTTCGCTTATTCTCTAACGACTCCACGGCCAAGACCCCAAGCTGTGGAGTATCACAGGTAGCTAATGTCTGCCGAGCTCAACTCCGATATTGATGCAATCATCAATTGGGTGCGAAGAATCAAAATCAGTTCAATTCGTCAAAAAACCCAGCGTTGTCTCCTGTCTCTGAAGCGGGATACTAATGCAGCCAAACTAAAAATGAATGGAGCTGATATTGAGGAATCTAATGGCTTACCAATGCTTGGTATGTAGGTTACTCCAGACCTTTTCGCTGCAATCATCAGATTTCCGAAGCTGCGAAAAGTGGCGCTAGGTGCCTCGAATTCGTCAAGAACTACTATCTATAAAGCTTATATTCGGCCGAAACTAGAATACAACTCACATGTTTGAGGGGGAGCTTCCGCAACTTTTTTGTGTTTATTAAATCGTGTCTAGCGTAAGGCATGTAGATTGATGATGAATTTGCGACCAAACCCATGGTGAAGCGCCTATAAGAAAATTATGGACAAACCTAAAAGCGACGCGACAGCTGCACCGACGTGCCGGATCATGATGAATATCATAGTCAGCAGTCTATTCTCAAGAAATACTAGCGTGCACTTTTCCCGCATGATAATAAAGGCTATGAAAACTATACCATCCGTCACAACTGCAGAAGTCCTGAAAGGAGTGGGCTCACTGAAGAGCAATGAGGCTCCCAGAATGGATGGGATCCCAAACTTCGTCCTGATTGAAGTCACTAAAACTAAACCAGAGGCATTTGCAAACGTCTACACCTTTGCAATGGAAACGACAAAGGCTGGTATTAATCCCAAAAGACGACAAGCCCCCAGAGTAACCGTCGAGGTCGTCATGCAGATCGCTGTGCATGCTAGACACAGTAAACTTGACAATAGGGCTTCAGGAAAAAATAAAGCACCACCCATGCGATACAAGCAGTTTGCGGCATTGCACGCGAAGCCATATCTGGTACCAGATGGAAAGGAGGTGAAAAGCAGTACTGCGCCTTGGTTTCGCTAGACGTCAGGAATGCATTTAACTTGGCTAATTGGAGTTTTATTATGAGAGCGCTGAGGAATATGCAAATGTCAAGGTATCTCCTCGAAATAATTACAAATTACTCTGAAGACAGAACTCTCTTCTACGATACGGACAAAGGGCCCAAAAGACATAAAATTACAGGAGAAGTCCTACAGGGATCAGTTCTAGTCCCTGCCCTATGGAACATTCTGTACGATGGAGTACTATGTATGTTGAAGCAAAGAAGGGTGGACATAATCGGATATGCCGATGATATCGCTGTGGTGGTAGTGACTAAAACCCTATCACAGACGTGAGGTTATGGTTTCGTTTATCAGGTCTGGATCAAAAGTTAAGAGCGAATGACCAAAATGTCACAAAAACCGCCGAACAATTGACATTGCTATTCTAGACTAAACTGCAATTTGCAATGAAAACAACTAAAGTGATGATGATGTAATAAAGGCGAGTGTTTTCATGCAATGCAATGAAAAATGCGACCACTTATCACTGCCTATGTGTTCCTCATTCATTTACATCACGTACACTGATGCTTAAAGGTCTCCGGACACACTGCGATTTCAGATAGTTTTGTTTCTAAATCTGGTCTTGTTTTAGAGAGTTCTCAAAGTAGGTACTCGTACATGTATCTTTATATATGTATTCAAAGCTTTTGACAAGGCATCGTATCCATTTGCCTGTAAGTACGTACCCTTTGCTCTAGTATGAAGATTTGACATCGTTTATTCAACCCGAATATCATCCACTATTCGCACGTTGCATTCAGTGAGTATCTTCAACAAGATTAAGTGCAAGATTAAGTACAATCAATTCAATCATGCGAACGTGTGGACCAAAAAAGTTATCACAACAATACTATACATATGTGCAACCTAATCTAATCTTACAAAGATTGTTTATGTCAATGGGAATATCCGAAGTAGGCAAACATATTTTAATATGTATCTATACACTTCAATTAGAGCGAAGTAGTATGTTGGCGAAATCTAGAATCGTATTTTGAACTAATCGGTGTAATTGCACATCGTTTTCGTGACAATGATAAGTGACAGATGATTTGATATGTTTACGAGCAGACCTATAACATTCAAGTACAAGTACCAATACAAAGCCCAATACGATTTTTTGGTACTCGAAAAGTTCAAATACCAGTACCGGAACTTGTACTTGTACTTGCAATTCCTTCGAAGTTCTTTGAAATCTGATCTTAAGTAGTTAAATACTTAAATATTGTACTAACGTTTTTCAAGGTAATTGTACTTTATTTATTTTGTTATCATCATCAAAGTTCAAGACTTTCTTAGACAAAGGTAATATACAAGCACAATGAATATTATAGAAATTACAATAAGAAAAAAAAAAAACAAGAAATTTAATAATGAAGCAGTAAAATAAATTGATAAAGAAAAAAAAAAAAGAAAAAAAACCAAAAAACCAAATTAAAGACATAAGAATTATGACTGCGAAATAGCTTCAAACAATTTCTTTTTTATAACATCAACCGACGAGTTAAAATCAATGAAATGGGCATTTGCATTATAAATTGTCATGTAACCGTTTATAGAAGATGAATGGCCGTAATTGGTTCGTGAGTGAGATATTTTGAAAAATCTTTGATTCCGTAAACCACTAGTTGGAATATTAATATTTAGTAGACTTAGGATTTCAGGGGAATCAATCTCTCCAATAAGTAACCTATGAAGGAAAATAGCTCTGGCCACCGTTCTTCTAACATCAAGAGATTCTAAGCTTATCAGTTTAAGTCTGGATTGGTAGGCGGGTAAGCTGTTGGCGTCAACCCAAGGAAGTCCTCTAAGGGTAAATCTCAAAAACCTCTTTTGGATGGCTTCAATTTTGGAAATATGAATTGCGTAGTAGGGACTTGTACTGGTACTTGTACTTGTATTTTACAGATATTTTTTGACTAACTACGAATACGAGAATTTTTTTAGATTTTTCCAATGGAAAAATTCACACAAAAGTCCATAGAATATCTACCAGTAATTTACTCTACATATGTACTCGTACGTTTGTATAATTTGAACTTGTAATTCCTTGTTTCATACGATTAGGTTTGATACTTCCGTATATGGTGTTACCCCCACATTTCTTTCCACTGAAGCCAGCCTGGTATACATATTTCCTCGGTCCTGTATTGGTGCTTGTT
Organism: Xylota sylvarum; assembly: GCA_905220385.1. NCBI lineage: Eukaryota > Metazoa > Arthropoda > Insecta > Diptera > Syrphidae > Xylota > Xylota sylvarum. The sequence continues at coordinate 59,699,847 of LR999958.1, read as the reverse complement.
TCAAAGGGATTGTCAACTTTGATGACAATCAGGACTTTTTCTTCTGTATCCATTATAAAGTCTTCTCTACATGTGTGGATGGTAGGTCAAAGCAATCAATATAGGTAGGTACACACCACATTCAATCAAACCGAGTTTCCAAAAATCTTCTTCATGTCCCTATTTTTTATCATCCTTTCAATTGGCAAATCAACTTGACTCAAAATAAACCCTTCCTATTACTACGTACTACTACTATTCAACAAATGTTTAGATGCACAAAAAAGAACCCGCCTAGGATGTAACTAACGTAACAAAAACCTCCATACACACCACACAGTCTGCATTCATCCCATAGTGCATGCTAAACACTCTCTCACCTAAGTCATGAGATACTGTAAAGAGGAAGAAAAAAATAAAATAAAACGGAAGTCATGTCTGAACCATAACCAAATGAATGTTTGCCTAAAGGGATTTATTTACAAAAAAAAGGAAAAAAATTAAAGAAAACCAAAAAGGAGAGGAAAAAAAAAACAAAACTCTGACAGACATTGCAGGACGAGCAAAAGGATGCTCACTACTCACTGTTGATGGATGGAAAACCTTTTCACTTTATTTAAATTAAAAATGAAATTGCTAAAGGTGCACATCCTGTCCGGGCGCATTGCATTGTGCAACAAGGTTGCAACCGACGACCAACCCCTCGTGCATCTATCAAATATTTTTCCTTTTTATATTTTTTTAAATGCTGCCAGAAATGAAAGAAGAAGATGAAGAAAAGTTAAAACCTTTCCTTCCACGCAAACGCACACATACTGCGGAGAGCGAGAACGGGGGCAAAACCATTAAAAATTATTTTAAAGTGGATTTTCGTATCGAAAAATGCAAAAAAAAAAACAAAGAATAAAGGACATGATAGCGAAATTTCTTCCTGCGAAATTGTGAATCTCATTTTCATTATACGCCCACACACAATCCCCCCGCATCCTGCAACATATACACTAAAAAAAAAAACGAAGAGAATATACGATAAGGGAGGCTGGTTACTACTCGGATACCCACCAGAGAATTGCTGCAATTATCTTAAAAGGAATCCGAAGTTCTATCCTTTTTTTTCCTCGTTGTAAACCAGCGCGCAATCCTCTTCGCTACCCTGTCCCTATAGACATACACAGATTCCCAAATAAACGTGCACACGGCAGGATTTTTAGTAAAGTTCCTTTGAAGTTACACTTTTTTGCGCTTCTCGCAAATAAAGTGGTTGTAACGCAAAATGAAATTTAAACAGATCCTGATGAATTTGCATAGCCATCTACATCTATCTCTCTGTCGGATGCAACAAATTTGAGGAATAAAAAAAAAAAAAAAAGGAAAAACGTTTTAAATTGAATAAAAGGGACGATTGGACCGAGAACTAGGTGCGAGAGGGGATCGGTAAGGATGCGCACTGTGGTCAACCTGCATGTAATTTGTTCATTTAATTTATTTCGTGTAATCGCTGCGGGGGTTACCTGTGCATGGGAGTTCAATTTTTTAGAGTGCACAGGTCGGGGGACTTGAAGTTTGGGTTTTTTTTTTTTTTTTTTTCGCCCCCAATTGACGTTTTGTATTTACAGTTGAAATCAGAGAGGAGCTTTGGATACATACATATGTACACATGTAGTCACAGATTTCGGTTTGTTTCGAGTGAGAGTTTATGTAAACTTTCTTCTCGCATTGTTTGGAGAAACCTAGATTTTATATGGTTTTCGTAAATTTTGGTTGACATGGAAAGGACTTAATTGCAGAAAAGGTCTATATCGCTGCACAGCTCGTATAGATTGTCATTGAATCTCTACCTCCAAGGCCCATCAATGTAAATGAGAACAATATCTTACGAAAAATGTATCTGCAGAAACAACTAAGGATATCTTCCTACTCCTTCCATGCATCAAGGACATAGAGTAGTATACAGTCTTCTTAGTTGTTTTTCTCAACTCAATGGAACAACGATTAGCAAGAATTATTCTTTGTTTGATGTCTGATGAGGCAATTTTTTCAGGACTGCCAGATAGGGAATATAGCCAAGATAGAAAGAATTTCTAATGCCTTCGAAGTTATAGCTGTTGGATATTGGATTTCCTTTCTGGTCAATAGCTTTCTGTTCTCTCGTTTACCGCTTGATAAATTCCTTCAATGCAAACCTGCGCAAACTCATATAGCAAACACAAATTACAAAGACTGAACACAGAACAAATCTAGACTGGACGATCTTCACTGTTCTTCTGTAGTAAATCACTATTACGGAAGGGTCCAACTCTAAGGGGAAGTCTAAGCGATATACTGGTCTCAACTAGAGTATGTGGAGGGTGCATGTCAGACCCTTTCCTGAGTAGGTTACCGGCCACATGACTCGGCACCCAACAGAAGGTTATCATGTTTACATAATTTCACGACTTGGGTCTTACTCAGCCTTTACATGGTATCCGATCGATCCAACTATCTTCAATATCTTCCAACTATCTTCACCTATAAGAGTGTTTTCTATCCCGAGACTCACAGTAGATGCCAGCTCCTGTTCCGCAATCCATTTTGGATCCCTCATTATAACTATCTAGTTCATCTACGGTACAGACTCTTCCCTCATCCCAATCTTCTTTGGTAGGAATTCTGATATTGAGGAAGTGCTATGAGGTAGTCCGTTTCTGTCTGGAGTTTGGAGATACTCTACTGATCTAGAATAGAAGAGTGTCCACAGAAACCCGCTGTCCAAAGACCAGCAGGAAGTGTCTTGTTCCCTCTTCTCTAGCCTCATGCAAACAGGTGGTTTCCTTCAATATACTCTCTTTTTGGTCACCAGAAACTGATCTATCACGATGCCCACTCCTCGATCATCGATCTATAAAACTTTACTCAAAAATGCACTTGCTACACTGCAATGTACATGTCCAGCCTTGTTTCATAGAAAACTGCTCCATTTAGGGGCTCTTTCTACAAAATTCTCAATGAACTGGCATCCCTAGACATCATAACCATCCTTCGCTTTATTAAAGCTCAAATTGGTGAACTTAGTCCCTAGGTGGCCTTTACGAATATATCCATGGTATCACGAAGGACCTTTTCTGGTCTACTTATGTCCGTATTCTGGTACATATAGCTATCTTCAGCATTAAGCTAGGTACCAAATCAACTCCATTCAGTTGATCCAGTTTTTTATTAAAAGAGGAGGAATTTCCCGGATACCAGGATGGCAACATCCACGTCGTCTTACGAGTAGAAGCCACTACTTACGAGTAGAAGCCATATGAACGATGATAGTACTCCACATGCACCCAAATATTTAGCGAAAGCAGATAGTTGTCTAAAATAAAATGGGGTTCACTCTGGTTTCTTCTGTTGTGAATTAGTGCTTTACATTCCATGAGAAGGTTTCCTTTTGCCTCTTCGTGGTTCATTCAGAATCTGAAGTGTCCACTCTTTTTAAATTCAGATTCCCGAAATGCTCCTTAAATCCATATGGGGCCGTTGGTATACCTGTTAGAATCTGGACTAGGTTTTTGTTTAGACTTGAGTAGGTTTTATTTCCTTTCTAGTTGTAGTTTCCCAGTTGATCTGTCTCAATTAAAAGAGCAGATGCTTTTACCAGTTCTTCCTCTATTTGTGGTCCTAACTCGCTGAAACGTTCCGGTCCCAATAATGAGGTTTTCGAGCCGCTTCCTCCTAGTTCATCAACTACTTTATTTCCTACTAGTCCGTGAGTTCTGGTACTCAGCAAGCAGTGACTTTGTTAGTTTGGCTTAGTTTTTTGATCCAGAGACTCCCATATCAGCCTGGATCTGTGTGGTATGAATGAACCTAGCGCCTTGATTACCGCAATACAACGTGTGACAATATCGGAATATTTTGCCCGCGATATTTCCCATTGGACACATCTATCGACTGTGTTTAGAAAATGCTTGAGAACGTTCCCAGAGATTCTGAATATCCTCATTCCATCAGCATGAGCTTGCGCCCTGCGTAACCCCTCCACCCACCCCAGGCCTAGTACCAGCCCTGGCTACTGAACATTGGGCCCTTCAACTAATTTATATTTACCCTCCAAGTACCTACTTACCTTGCATTGTGCTGGTGTACTCCCAACATATGTTTCAACTCAACCACTTGTATGCATGCAATCCATCCAAAGGACCTTGTTTATTTTACGGCAAAGGAATAAAAAAGAGGGCCGCCTGCAGGGCTCCACTGATTGTGGAAAGCCGTGCCACCAAAGAAATTAAATATAAAAATGTCACATAAGTGGCATGTGTGTTGTTTTTGTGCGACCGTATACACCGTTGTATACACACACTCATCACCGTCACCAGCAACGACCGGTTATGTACTGTACTGGGTAGTAGTCCTGAACAAACACCTAATTGCAATGTTGCTGCAGGATGCGCTCCCTTGTAGTGGCACTTCAGACAATTCTCATTATTGTTACTTTATAAGTTTGTATTTGTAGTTGTTGTCGTTATGCTACCACTTCTGCCCGTAACGGGTGGACAACAAGCAAAAGTCTGTTACAAATCCTTTCCCATGGACAGTGTGTGATATAAATCTAAGAGGATAATTTTTCTTCCTTTTGAAGTTATGAACATCTCCGTGAGTTCCTTGTTGGTGACGTGGCATTACTGCATCTAAAGAGAGATATTTTACTTTATATTTCTGTGGTTTAAGGCTAGAGCTTACACTGTTACTGTTACAGAGGTTTAAAAATGAAGTCTCAATGGCGGAAGTAAGTGGATATTTGCGTGCTGTTTACTGGTATTCACTTTACTTTAGTTTCGGAGTATAAAATTCTTCAACTTACCTTGTTGGGAAAGAGTTCAGATACAAATATGGATACGAATTTTCTGAAGCGGAGATACAAGAACAATTACATATGAAGAATCTGTCTGAGAAGCCTAATAAAAGTTTTAAAGTCCTTGAAAATGCAACGGCCTCATTCATTCCGAATATCTACATACATTCGTAGTCCTTTCCCATTTAGATCAATTGAGTAGATCATACTTATTTAAGTGGGGCTACACTATTAAGCCTCTCCAGTTAGTCCAGTCCTTAGTTAACTACCTCCATTTGCACACTCCAAGTCGATAGAGGTTCCTTTATTTATGTGCGCCACATAAGATGAGGTCTTCCACTACTGGGTTGTCCCTCTGGATTGGAATTCGAAGAATTTAGGGCTGGAGGATTTGTGTCCATCCGCTCTGCACATCCTAGCCATCTCAGACGAGATGCGCAATTTTTGGACTACGTCGACGTCGCTGTCGTTGAATCTCCTACCTCCAAGGCCCGTCAACCTAAACGGCACCAAATATCTTAAGAAGAGTTTTTTCTCGACAGAGTACATGCTTCAGCACAATGTGGTAGGACTAGGGTGATTAAGGTCTTATATAGAATCTCCTTAGATGTTTGAGATCGGGATAGGGCCTTACTACTCAATTGCCATCTCAAAGAAACAGAGATTTGCAAGAATTATTTTTCGTCAGACTTCTAGTAAGCTGTTGTCAGATTTGGTAGCAGAGCCTAGATAGACAAAGCCTCTTACTATCTCTAAGTTACTGCTGTCGCTTGTGGCCGTCGGTTCAATTCGTCAGCATATAAGTAGTTACTTAGTTTTGCCCTCCTTTTTCGCTAAGCCCATTTGACAGCTTCCGTTTCAATACTAGCAAACTACGTGGCAGCCAACTCATAGGGCGTTTACGTCAATATCGTCGGCATTCACTAGTAGTTGAACAGACTTTTGAAAGATTGTGCATCCGGTGTTGGCTTGTGAGTTTCGCACAATTCTTTCAAGTATGATGTTAGAGAGGTCATATAAAATCGAAGGTTTTTATGAGGTCGTTACAGACGTTACAGACTGATAGCGCAGCGAGCGTTCTCCATCGTCATTCTGCACAAATAGATGAGTTCGACAACGATGCTTAAACCAGACATGGCTCTGTATAGCTCGTCTATATAGACGCTATCGTATGCGGACTTAAAATTGATGCAAGATGTTGGCTATCGATTTGGCCTTCTTGAATTGTCTACAGGATCCGTTTGGCTATATAGAAGATAACATCTTGTACGCGATGATTCAGAGACTGATACCTACTTATAAATGAATTGGTATATGCTCTGTACCTAGTCATTTCCAACTGCTTTGAATCGCTCGGCTGATAAGCTCTCCGATCCACCAGTAATACTTTCATATTGCTATCCTTCCTTCGTTTTAGTCAGGTGAACCGTTTTGACTATCATTCTTTAGTTTGAATGATTCATTCAAGTCAGTCTGTAGAATAAGTCTTTCCATATCGATATCCATATACAAGGTTTAATAGACCATACTGACGTCAAAATCTTCGCGGAACCTACAGAAAAAGAAGGATCAAAACCTAAGAGTCTTTGGTTTTACAAAAAAGCAGGCTGAGTGATTTCTTTCGGGCTTATCATGTCTTGCATGTCGCCAGTGTCTGTCGTTTAACTCTAATACTGTTTTAGAAAAAGCTTGTAGGCTGTTCAACGAATTCAGCGGGTACATGAACGTTCCTAGAAGAGTCGATGTAAGACAGTTCTTGCTGCCTGGGATTCTATAAAACTGCTTAGACTCATGAGCATCGACAGTTAAAGGTATTCACAACAGAATAAACAGAAATCTGGTTCATCCTCTGGATATCTCCCCAGTGGCTCCCCAGGACCTCCCTTCTTCTGCTAGCTAACACCGGATATTGACGCAATATAAGTATGTGCGCCCATCCCGACATCCTCCAGGCATAGTCCACAGGCGTCATTCTCCAGAAGACCCATCTTCTTTAGGTGGTACCTGAAATTTCCATGACCTGTAGATAACGCTACCACCCATTTCAGTATTCTTCGCCTTAAGCTTAGAACTTCTTTATGAGTGGTGCCAATCGACATTTCAATAGCTATTTTTGCCTGCCTGTAACCTTCCTCGGTTGACCAGCTTCTCTGGTGTTCTGTCGCGGCCCAGTTGCTAATTAGGTGCTCTACCATCTCTCTGCCAATTGCAGCGAATGGTTCCGGACCAGGGAGCTCCGAGGTTAACTCTTGTTTTGCTAAAGAGTCCACATTTTCGTTGCCCTCAGTCCCTACATGTCCTCTCACGCAGAGCAGAGTCATCTCATTTCGAGATGAGTACTCATTGAGTTTATGAACACAGTCCAATGCCAGTGATATCTGTTTGCTTCATGCGTCTAATCACTGATTGATTGTGCAGATTCTCCAGTAACGTTTCTACCCTCGACCTGACTCTCTTTCAGGTGATCCAGCGCATGCAACAGAGCAATCATCTCGGCTTGATAGACTGAAGTATATTTCCCCAGACTAATATGACAGGCTAGCTCCAGTTCTTCTGAGAAGATACCTGCCCCCGCTCTGCCATCCACCATGGACCCATCCGTAAAGATGATTATAGCACCAATCTTCTTTTCCGGAAGTGTTCCATCTCCAATAAGAGTTTTGTGATACATTTTGGTAGCTCGCATTATCTTTATTTAATCCAAGGGCATATTCAACTCCCTAATCTCGTTTTTCACGATATCCAGGATTACTATGACCATGAGATAGTACCGCTCCTGTGCAAGTTGGTATCTCGCTGCAGACAAAGTGCCGTGGATGCCATTGATGCCGCCGCTTTCTTAATAAATAAGTCGAGCGGCAGGATACCTAGGATCACTTCCATTGCGCATGTTGGTGTCGTTCGTATTGCACCCACGATCCCTAAACATGCCAGTCGTTGGACCCTATCTAATTGCTTCTTTACAGTTTTCTAGTTGGCTTTCTGCGACCATACAACTGACGCATGTGTTAATCGGTCTACCTATCATCGTATACATCCAGTATGCTGACCTCGGCGAAATTCCCCACCTTGGTCCACATACTCGTTTGCACTGCTGAAACACCCTTTTCGCCTTTTTCCAAATTCCAGATATCTCCTCTTCCTTATGAAGATGATTAGATGTGTCTTTTCCGCTTTAATGAAGACCCCTTGCTCCTGACCGCTCTACCATTCGGAGAGCACTTCTCATGGCATCTACTGTGACGTTCATGAATTTGACTCTTGCCACTATTGCTATGTCATCGGCGTATCCCACATTGTGGGTGACAGCCTCTTAAAGTCTTCTCGGGAGAGAATCCACAGTTATATTTCCCAAAGTAGATGATAAAGCTCTTCCTTGAGGGCACATCTCATTACTTACTTTAGTTACTTACTTAAAGGGCTCTTGACCCGTGAAGAATCTCTGCCTGAGATACATCATTTTCCACTCTCTTAGATCTCGAGAACGCTGCTCCCAGTTGTCTAGACCAAGCGCTCTGGCATCCGCGATAGCTTGATCCTTAAAACGGAGGTTCGGTCTTCCTTGTCGTCTCGAACCTGAGGGCTATGATTCGAAGATCCTCTTTGCTGTAGCATTGTTGTCCATTCGCTCCATGTGGCCGAGCCAGTGTAGTCGACATGTTTTATCGTTTTGAACTACATCCACATCTTGGTACAGCTCATAGAATTCGCGGTTGTGTCTTCTCCTCCATTCGCCCTCCTCGCATATGGGACTGAACATCCGATGAAGAATTTTTCTCTCGAAAGTATTCAAAATCTGCTCTATTTTCCTTCTTATCGTCCAACACTCGGCTTCGTACAGCTGTACTGACAGGAATCTCCACTAAGGTGTTATTCGTGACGTTGATACTTACGCTGAGGTAGGTAAACTCCTTACCCACTTCAAAGATACTGTTGCCAACAGTGACGTTGGTCAACAACTTGTCCTAGACGGTGAACAGGTGCTTCTTTGTTTGTTGACAACATGTTCTTGATTTTGTCCTCATTCACTTCAAGGCCAACTCGTTTCGTTTGTTCTTCAATTGCCTTAAAAGCCTCTAAGCTGTCCCAGCAGTGCCTTCCATGTTAACACCTGACCTACGCACTATCTGTTCCAGCACAAAATTGAAGAAGTCATATAATAGCACATCTCCTTCCCGAAATCTTCAGACGTTCAGACGCTAGTAGACCATCAGAGCCGGCGGTTTTGTTGTCCTTCAGCTTTTTGCTAGTTGAGCCAACCTCTTCAAAACTGGGAGTAGGATGGCTTCTTCATTTACTGGATGTGGGTTCTTTTCTTGTCCTATCACTCTCATTCCATCTCATTACCCAATCGTAATCCAAAATCAGGAAGAAACCCTCATAACTTACTCTGGTGGCCGTTTTAGCGTTTCCTGTCTCCGACAGTCATCAAGATCATAACGTCGTTCTTGACTATTACGTTGTCCTTCTGATCGGCGAAATAGGAAAACGAAAGTATAAAGTAAGGTTCAAAAGCTCCACTAATCCCCCTTTCCAGTCGAAAAATCACTACGAAGCACGCTACTACTGATGAACACTAGAAACAGTAACGGCTATAATATGCAGCCTTGTCGGACGTCACTCTAATTCACAATGTCCTAGTTTTATTTTTAAAGTTAGTCTCTTGGATTCATCCTCTTTAATAGGACGTGGGATGCTACATGCTACATGAATAGAGAAAAATATGTCAGAAATATGTCGGTTTAGAAATGCCACTTTATCTGGGAATCATCTCCTTCAACCGACCATCAATTATAATAAACGTCACTTAACATTGCCAGATTGATGTTCACTGCCAATGACGTCCAAAGAAAAAGAAAAAAAAAATTCTACGTAGGTTCTCCTTTTAATAGACCATCCAACAAATAACATCCACTTACGAGCCACAATATCAATATATTTGGCTCTATGTAGGTTAAATTTATATAAGCAAATTGGTTATGACGTTTAAGGAAATAACCAAACCTACCCGAGGAGGACCTCCTGTAGTTTTTTTCTTCTTATTTTCTTATCTGTCAAACAGCAGTTTTGCCTACGTGACTTATGGTTATTACACAAGGAGCACATCCTGTAAATAGCAAGAATATAGACGTTCTCATCACACGCCACAGCCACAAATTCCTATCAATTCCAACAATAACTTTTGACTTGACCGGAAATTAGTCTCTTAGAAGCGTATGCAACTTTAATATTAGCAAAGGCCCCCCCCCCCCAACTACACTGGTGAAAATGTCGCCCATTTTCCGGTACTTCCGCTTTAGAAACTCATTCAAAATAATATTTTGAAGAAAATTCCCTGTCTTCTTGTAGCTGTAGATACTCAGTATCTGGTCTGCGTACTTGTGCCATTTTTCATGGTCTTGTTTCATTATGAATATGCAGCGTATAACCGTAACGCACATTTTAACCGAAAACGTATGAGCGCTCGTATACCATACGCATAGGATATTACTGTCTAAATAAATATAATGTATATGTACGTTTGAATTTATTTATAACTAACGTGCTATCATAACAATTCTGCAACCCGTCCCGGGGCCAGTGGCAAAAGGAGCCCCATAGGACACATTTTCAGAAACTGGGGATGGAGAGGTACCACTTTTTCGATAACAGATTGCAGGACATTTGTAATGTGCAGAAGGCAAGTAAACGCGGCGTTCCTGTTCTGTGCTTTGTATGCACCCCATCCATGGGGGACTGGCATCCATTGGAGGATGGTAATTTGATGCCAGATGAAAAGGATGTAAGCTGAGTCAGTTAGTTGTGCTCGCATGCCTCTTGTGAAACTGGGACAACGGGTCTCTGCTTGCCTGGTTTCCCAACTCGTATCACATACAGATACAATGAGCATCATATGTGTGTTTAAAGGATGAAGCACTTCCTTGGCACGCTTCCCCCCTTTTTCTCGTTTTTTTTTTGTTGGGGCGACGAACGTTGCACGTAGCTATCACTCTACTCGTACCACTTACACCCTAGGCTGCTGCTGCTGATGCTGATGCTGATGCTAGTGATGGTGCCTGCTACTACGTCCGTGGATACAATTGTATAATTTAAACAGGGCACGTAATTTTATTTCGTTTGTTTCCTTCGTGCTCCATATCCTTGCTGACTTTGACATATGGATTTAACTGTGTCGGACACATTGCTCTGTGCAAACACACACTCACACGCTCTGGATTTTTGTTCCACATACGCGGTGACTAGCAATGCTCAAGGACAAGAATGAGCGGAGCGCGGGGGCCGTATGGACGTTGAAGGGGTACCATACTGCAGAGAATTAGAACTTCTATGAGGAAGTGGTAGAAATGTTATCCTTTTGCTTGGTACTTTGTATTTTCTTCATTTCCACTTCTTCACATCGTATAAATGATTTGTTTTGAATTCCAGGATTTCAGTTTAATAAAGACGCGTGCCTTTGTTATTATTCCATTCGTATATTTTGATTGAATTTACGAAAGACGTCCTGGGAATGTTTCTGTTTCTCTCTCTCTAGAAACTGATTGCAAAGAGCAAACGGGTAACGTGTTTCATCTTGGGTTATGGACTCTACTCTATATACTGCTGGATGGAAGGATATTTTTTTGTTTCTCTGCAAAAATTTACTTTATAACATCTCTTATATTTTTTTTTTTTTCTAACAAAATAAATTTATTTTTCTTTTTTCTTCCAGGTATGTACTATAAGAGCGTGGTGAGTTAGTATGTATCTTATTGTTATGATGTGTATCTTGCAGTATGTAATTGCGAACAAAGTGATTTGAGATACGGTTCGGTAAGTGCTGTAAGTCTTGTTACCTCTCAGGAGACATGGGCTGGCTAGGTCCCAAAGACCTCAATTTATCAAAGACTGTTCTGTCTTATATTTGCTTAGGGTAACCTACCTTACAGAGAGACTGGATTCGACCTTTTGGCATATTTTAAGACCTGTGGGCGCCGTGGCTCAAGTGGTTAGTGCGTTGGACTACGGAGCAAGGGGTTCCAGGTTCAATCCCCAGACAACACCTAAAATTTCTTTCACGGCCCCACCTCTCGCGAGCGTCTGACAAACATCCGAGAGTAAAACTGTCATGAAAAAGCTTCTCAATATTGCCATTCGGATCCGGCATTAAAACAGTAGGCCCCTTCCATTCATGTGACGAATATAACACGCACAACACGAATGGTTGTGAGAAGCTAGGCCCTGGGTCCCATGGACCTGTTGCGCCAAAAATTTGTATTTGTATTTGTCGCTACTTTCGCTTCCTATGGTGTCTATATGATTTTCTAATAAAGCCTTACATTTGAAATCCGAGCTCATGAGTATCTATTGATTCGAAAGCTTGGTTTAATTGCATTTTTAACGCAGTTTCGAATTTAAAGAATTTTTGTTTCCACTGTGTTTGTTTGTCTCGTCTAAAAGCCGGCTGACACCCTCTACCATTATCTGTAAACCTTATAGTAGCTATGAGCTTCTCTATGATACTTACATCTGCTGTGCAAAAACAGTCATAGACGATCTCAATGGAAGCCGTCTAGGACATTCCCGAAGTCGATTTGTAGGAAGTCAGACATTGCTTTGTGGGGTATGGTTTCCAGTTTCGGGTGAAAGTACAATCGATGGGATTCAGTTATGGAACCATCATTCAAATATCCTGCAAGGAAACGCCTGCATGAGTGAATGATTAAATACAATTTCATTACTCTTTCGCAGAAATATCGTGGCTTTCCATTTTGGCCAAGAAGTCGTCTAAAGTCTGATTTATTGGCACAGATCATGGACTTGACATAGACATACATATGTAAATAAAAAAAAAGCCCAGGCACATCAAGTTACACAAGCGAAGTGGTCAATTAACCGCTCCAGTTCTGGAGGTTACACACTCGTTGAACTTCGACTTCAATAACTCAATTGTTTGGCCAGATGTGTGGCATGTGGAATCGTCTTGTTGAATCCACACCTCTTCTTCCAATATATTTCAAGAATTGTTATTGACTCTGACTGTGTTGCTATTGTCATTGTAGATACGTATAGATAAGTTGGAACGTCAAATAAACCGCAGTTTATTTCTTGCAAAGCCACACAACCTTATTGGAAAAATGTGACATCCCATTTGTAAAACCATTTATGTAACCTCCAACCTTTACTTTAAAAGTTTCTTTTATTTTACTGCTGCTTATTAGTTATACCTTCGGCTTGTGTTCTGTCATTGCTAGACAATCAATTCCAGCTCGTTAAGGTATTTTGCTGTTACCACTATCTCAATGTTGTCGTTCAGGTGTTTGATTTGTCCTACATAGACCATTCGCAGTCTTAGAGTATCTTCATTCACAATATTCTATAGCAGCGATTCGGAAACAGAGCCCTGTGGAACGCCAGCGGTGTCGCCCTCTTATCGCTTTTGAGAAGTACCACAGATACCTGTATTTGAAGTACGACTGATACCTGAAGGTGATGTCTGGATAGTTTTCGAGTCTGTTCATTCGAAATGATAATACTTTAAGATGTTGTACTAAGTATATATCGGAATCAATCTTTTGACACGTTACCATCTAAACTCATTGCAGTGTCATGTTCCAGCTTTCAGTAGATTTCCTCTTGATATTGCAGCCAATTAGAATGCGATACTTTCTTTAGCCTTTCTAGAATTGTATTAAGTTTAATTTTTTTCATTTATTGCTAGGTACTATGCTGTAGTTAACCTGCCTCTTGCCATAGAGAGAAAACCTTGATACTTGCAGCATTCCCTGGGCTAGTATTCTTATATTGAACTGATGAGCTATAGCCCTCATGAACCGAATGTCTTTTTAGTACTTGAGCAAAGAAAATTTCTCGGATACCAAGTACTTTGAAACTCCTTTTACCAGTTACATTCCGCTGAGCTTCTCCATTCACTTTTCTCAGAATGGCATTTTGAAGCCTTTGCAGATAGGAATTAGATCCATTCTCCCACGCAAATACTCCATACATTAGCTTGGGCTGAACTTACGTATAGTACACCTACTTCAGGACCTCCGATGTTAAGTTATAGGTATAGGAGATACACCAGGTCGAAAAGAGATTTTTTTAAGATTCGAGCAAGATATGCTTGTCCCAGATAAAATGTATATCGATAGTTTAACCCAGGTACTTCTACCATTGAAAGATCTCAACCTGTTCGTCTAGCGCTGCTTCCGTGCAAATGCTCCTTTTTAACTGAATTCTCTGCTGAGTCGCTTTGTCATGTGGTTCTCGTATATGCATACTTTTTATCTTCCATTGCCATTGTCGTACCACTGCTTTGTCGAACTCCTCTGCATAAATCTTAGTGGCTTCTTCAAGAAATCTATGGTAGACCACATGGTTTTGTTATCGATACTGGGTGTTTTATTTTATGCCATCATCCCCGAAATACTTACTTACTTAGGTGGCGCTACAATTCGGGGTGAACCTGGGCCTCAATTAACAAGCCTCTCCAGCTAGCTCGGTCCGTAGCTAACTGCCTCCAGTTGCGCACTCCAAGCTTGTTCAGGTCCCCTTCAACTTGTGTGCACCACCTAAGGTGAGGTCTTCCTCTACTGCGTTGTCCCTCCGGGTTTGATTCGAAGACTCTGCGGGCCGGAGCACTGGTGTCCATTCGCTCTACATGTCCTATCCATCTCAAACGACTGATGCGCAGTTTTTTGACTAGGTCAATGTCGCTGTACAGCTCGTATAGATTTTTTTCTCGAAACGACCAAGGATATCTTCATCCACTTTCGATAAAGTCCATGCTTCAGTTTCTTGATTATTAGTCTCCAAGTTTTTTTACAATCATGCATCGCCTAAATAAATTGAATTTTATAGAATGCGGCTACAGTCCAGGGTGGACCTGGGCCTAAGCCAACAAGCTTTTCCAGTCAGCACGATCTTTAATTTTTTAATTTTGGTGGGGGCGAAAGCCCCCATTTATTCGGCTTAATACAAGCTAATCTTAAAACTAACTTACAGGCTAATCTTAAACTAACCTAGAACTAAGATGAAGGGGTGTAAGGAGGATGGTGAAGGAGATAGTGTTTTAGGATGGGAGTACTGCGGTTGAAGTCGAAAATGGTAATCCTTGAGTTAACCTTACGCAGCAAACGAGAGATTGGTTCATTGGAGCCATAGGAGGTGCGATGGGTCGGTAGATAGAAAAGACGACTTGTTCGTAGATTACGACGGTTGGTGTTGAAAAAGATAGAATTGAGAAGGAATGTAGAGTCAACGGAACCGGAGAGGAGTCGATGAATGAAGAGAATGTCGGCTACATCTCTACGCTCCTCAAGGGTATTCAAATTGATTAGCTTGAGGCGGTCTTGATAAGGGGGCAGGATTAAAGGGTCATTCCAGGACAGACCTCGAAGAGCAAATCGGAGGAAACGACGCTGAATGTTCTCGATCCGTGAGATATGAGTACGTTGATATGGGGACCACACTTGACTGGCATATTCAAGGAGGGGGCGGACAAAGGTAATGTAGAGGGATCTGGTCACGTATGGGTTGTTAAATTCTTTGGACCACCGCTTGACAAAGCCAAGTACTGAGTTGGCTTTAAGGATGATCTCATCTATGTGTAATCGGAAATTGAGCTCCCTATCACAAATAATGCCAAGGTCGCGAATCGACTGGACTACAGAGATGGGTTGTTCATGGAGGAGGTAAGACGATGAGAGGATCGGATGCGTTTACGAGAGAAAGTAATGGATTGGCATTTGGAGATGTTGAGATCCAGGCAATTTTTGGTGCACCATACCGAGAAGCTATCGAGGTCTTGTTGAAGAAGAATGGAGTCTTGGGGTGAAGAAATCGTTTTGAAGAATTTGGTATCGTCAGCGTAGAGGGAGACGTGAGAGTGTTTAATGACCATATCGAGATCGTTTATGGTAAGGATGAAAAGAAGTGGGCCTAAGTGGCTGCCTTGTGGGACACCAGAGGTGGCCAGGAATGGACGGGAGAGGACGGATCTGAAGCGAACGCTGTAAAAGCGGTTTTCCAGGTAAGAAGATATCCATTTTAATAATATGGGTTCAAAGCCGAGGGCAGACAATTTGAAAAGTATTAATTCGTGGGAGATTTTATCGAAAGCCTTACTAAAATCGGTTGCGATAACATCAACTTCGTTGCCATTCTCTTTCGAAGAACTTTGGAGAAACTTCACTTCAAGGTCGGAGCGAAGGGAATAGAATTCTTGATAAATTTTTTCGCACTGATCAGGTTTAATAATTGATGATTTAAAATCACACATGAGTTTTTCAAAATGGGATTTGGTGAGTTCTTCGCGGGACTTTTTTTTTAGTAACCAACTCAGTTAAAACGGCGAGTCGGCTATCAATAGATTTAAATTTAGTATTACAAAGGTTATTAGAACGCTCAATGTTGTTATTTAGATCTTCAATGCTTTTGATAACTTCATCAAACATCGACATTTGATCTAAAACCTTTTTGAAAGAGAGTTTATTGATGGAGATCATTGAGTTCGTCGATTCAATATGGCACTTGATCGCGAGCAATACATGGGCGAGAGAGCTTTCTTTGCATTCTTCACAATAGAATACAAAATGCTTTGCATATTCTTTGAAATATGCAATAGATTTCTTGCTTAACCCGGTGCAAAGAGGATGGAAGGATTTACCACAGAGGCCGCGACAATCAACCCAGTCAGCATTGGTGCTATCGATTACGCAATGGGAATTACCGCAGATTCTTTCCATTGTTAAAGTACTTAAAATTGGGTCACACTGACAGAGGGGAAAGACCGATTAACGTTTATTAGGAAAATTCGAAATTCAGCGAAAATTTACTCGGTTGCACTAGTTTAAGGTAGGTCAGCGTCGATTTGAGGGCGCGTCAGCGAAAACAGCACGGAAGCGAAGTGGGTCACAAAAGAAAAAAAAAAAGGGTTCAGCGGCGAGAATTAATTTAATAAATTAAATTGCGCAGCAAAGAGAAAATGCGACTGTACACTGCGACGGTTTAAAGGCTAGGTGTCTCTCATTTTGCACATCAAGTTGGTTGGATCTTGTAGGCAGGATTAAGGAGACCTATTGTTTTATTGTTGGCGCAGTTTAGAGAGTCTCCTTTCTTGAGGATCGTCTGATCATATTTTGCAAATGAGTTGATGGAAGCTTCACACCAAATCATCCCCTGCAACTTTGAATAGCTCGACAGTCAGAGCTTTTTGGAATTCGGCTTAGATATCGCTATCTTAACTTCATCCCGATCAGGTGGACGGTAATGTTTGTTATCATCGTCTAGATTGAATGGTTCATTCTTGCTGACAGCGAAATTTTGGTTATCGTGATTTCCATATCCTCAACATCGACTGCGATTCTACTACTAGGTTCGTTTGTTCTGTCTTGAAGGCTTCGGTTCTGGCTTTGTAGCCTTGACATGTTATTTTTACCTTCTGGTAAAACTTCGGAACCTCATTCCTGCAATAGCAATAGCATCTCTTTATTTCCTCAATCGCGCACTTCTCATGCTCCTTCTTTTTTCTTCTGAAAAGCAGGTATTCATCTCTTTTCTTCTGGTCGTAGAGCTCGTGAACAGCGCTGATCCTTCTGTTTTTTTTTGTTTTGTTGTTGTGGTCCCCAATGGCTATTTGGCAGTGTAGCCACTGGTACTGGTCTTCAGTACTTGATGTTGGCGGGATAGGACCTCTTGAGAGATTAAAGGACACTCGATCGGAAAAGGCTCTGGCCATCTCTTACGATTGTAGTTTTTCGACGTCAAACTTCCTCAGAGTATTTCCTTGTCTTCCTGATGTTCTGGATATCCGCATTCGTATCTTGGCTACAACAAAGTAATGGTCCGAGTCGAAGTTTGCTCCTCGGAATGTTCGGACATCCATCATAATGGAAGTGCGCCTTGTGTTGATTGCAATGTGTTCAATTTGTGTTGCCGGTTGACTAATCTGGAGATTTTCATGTTCCTTTTGAATATTGAGTTGTGGGAATCACGCGCTAGCTACGACAAAATTTTGCCCCATTGTAAAATCGATTAGCTTGAATCCGTTAATGAAGGTGGTGTCGTGCAGACTATGTTTTCCGACAGTACTACCAAAGATGGCCTCTCTTCTTAGCTTTGTTAACATCATAGCTAGGGCACTACTCGCATATCTTGTCTAAGACGTCGTAGGAGCTTTGCCTGGTATAGTCGTCTTTCTCATCTGTGAGGGCATGAGCGCATACCAGGGTAATATTAGCGAATTTACGCTTGATACGAATTGTTACGAGACGTTCGTTCACATGCCTGAAACTCAAGACTTCTTGCCCAAGTGTGTCTCCAATAACAAACCCGCATCCAAATAGGCGCTGCTTCTGTTGCCGGTAGCAATCGAAGTAGTAGATATCGCAGTTTATTATTCTTGTTTTGTCGGTCCATTGCATCGCACTTCTTGCATGCGGTAATGTCTGTGTTACGGAAGTCCACGGCCTCTGCTAATTGTTCGACTGCACGTGGTCTGTTAAGGGGCCTAACTTTTCACATGCAAATCCGAAGGTTGTTGTCCTTATCATGTTGGCTGGAGTCGTCAACAGTTGAATCATCCTTATCCGAGGCTGTTAGAGCATTCGCTACTAATAATTTTTTACATGGTAGGAAAGTTACCTCAACGCACAAGCCCTAACCTCGTATACCCCTCGGATAAAGAGCTTTCCCGGAAGCAATAACCCTCTTTGTGGATATGAACGGGATTCGTCCGCCACCAACTTTTTTCCAATACCCTGACTTAGTATTGGAGATCCATATAGATCAGGAATTCAAATATGTTGAACCAGCTCGTATAGGGATAACACTAATAGTTCGGGCTAACTGGAACTGGTAAACGCCACCGTTGATTCCATCTAGGAAATTCGTCTGCAGCCACCTGGAACAAGAGTAGGTGCCTTAGTGAAAAAGCACTCCTCTCTCTCTCTGTCATCTGCTGCCACCAACGACCTTACTCAATCTCCAGTCGAGGTATTATGTAGGTACCCAGTAACAACCATCTTAGATTAGGTGTAGATTAGAAGTTGTATCTAATGAGAGGCTATCCTGAGAACGCTCTCATGTATTCGCATCACTACCCTTTTTTGAAGGTTAACTTCCTTATTTACTCGTCCTTTATTCCGGAAACGCAACTGCAGCTGAACTAGAGGAATGTTAAGGTATGTAACTCACACAGGGCCAGAGAAATTATTATCCGATTTGAAAACCCGTGGACGAAAGAAAAGATACATTCATGGTACATTGGTGAAACTATTGTACTTTATCTACTGAAATTAGATCAAGACTTGAGTATTATTCCCACGCTTGGAACTTGAACTCAAAGCAGTCACTTTGTTGATAAGTTAATAGACGATTTTCTATTCAGGTCAAATCCACAAAGGTTAACTTACTTTAGGATTGTTAGAAGACTTTTGCATTTATTAGACATAGTTATTAGTATTGCCGATATTTTGACTAAAGGCTTGCATTCGTTAAAATAGGATTTTTTCTAAAGAATCTGTTGGATTCAGTCTTTGACGGTAATGAGGTTTAGCACTAACAAAGTAGGACTATCAATAGAAATTTAACTCTGACTGACTTTCCTAGCTAGCTCGATGACCTTTATATATAAATCTAACAACCTGACCGTTGAAACTAGTATCAGAATGGCTCTAAGGAACCTTTATATCAATAAACACACGACACACAATGTTCACTTCAAAGGAGGATGATATGATTTTTCACAAACTCTTAGCCTGCTCCTGCAAAGTCAGCTTCCTGGTTCCGAAATTAACACCAGGAAAATATTCTTATTTCTCAAAACCCTACAAACTGTCAGTAGATATTTGTAATGTCCGTACTAAGCTTGGCAAATTGGTATCACGCGTATTCCGAAAAAAGAACCCAATCTATTACCTCCATATCCACTTTCTAACCATATGCACACCTATCTACAGAAATTCCTTTCATTACAGAATAAATTAATTTCATTCGCAAAAGATACAATTCCCAGAACCTATTCAAGAACAGCATTAGGATGCATCATGACACTTTAACTCTGGCCGAACTCGAATGCAGTTCCACATTTTTCTATTTTCATGCGTCATGTAGCTGACTATAGTTTTCTTCCAAACATACTTAGGTAGGTGGATATCAAAACAAACATTCACCGATTTATTCCCCGGCCTGACAAGTCCCTACTAATACTATGAGAAATATGAGCACGCACCAATGTCATCTATTATTCAGTCAATGTTTTTTATATTAAAGAAAACAATCACCTACCAAATTAAAAATGAAACGTGGAACACAACATCAACAGATACTTTTCGGACGAACAAATAGGTAAGTAGCAACAAACATTCGTACACAATTCAATGGATCAATCACATGCCACCATTGGCTTGACTAAAATCAATATACATACCTACCTACTCCCTGTGAAAATTGGAAAAAAAAACAAAAAGTCCTCCCCTATTGACTAAAAAAAACTTTTTCACTCAAATAACTAAGCGCCTTGGCACGTGTCTTTCAAAATCTGCCTTGTGGGCCCCAGGCATCATCAACCAATTCGAAAATATCTCTCTCGAATTATATGCCATTTTTGTTCTCCGTAAGCTGCTCCTCATTGTGTTCCCAATCAATATCCGATTGTGACTTCTTTGTCCCTTAATCCACCGCAAAATCACTCAGCGTTATCCTCCGGAAAGAAATTAGTGTTCTCAATGTTGTAATTGAATTTCAAGTTGTCGAAATTATTCCGATTCCCGCGCGCGCTCGCATAGGATAGGTCGTCCTAATTGAAATAATCTAATCAATGGGCCATGAAATGGATAGAACAAGGGGACATTTACGTTCACAGAAAAAGGACCTCCACTCTCTCCCGCTGTCGGTCGTCGGCCGACGCCACACTAAACCATTTTAATGACCTCCGCTTAATTACTTGATCAATATTTCACCAGCTTAACTCGACTTTCAGTCTTTAGAATATTCTTTCGAAAAAAAAAAAAAAAAAAATATTTTGCCTTTCCACGACATCCTCGCATGAGTCAATACACTTGCCAAGCACAAGCACACTTATATTATCCTTTTTCCGGCTTCTTGTTATTGTGAGCGCTCCTTCCTGATGTACGGCGCAACGGATCCGCTGGTGTGTGTTGGCAGGTCTCCCCCTCGTCAATTCATCGGAAGTGGGCTGATCAATTAAATGAGATGGCACAATGAATAAAATACACTTCAATGACTTGAAAAGGAAAATTAATCGTTGTCGTTGTCGTTGTCGTCGTTGTCGTCGTCATCGTCGTCGTTTTCGTCGTCGGCGAACATCTTACGAGCGAACGAACAAACGCCAGAGGAGAGTGGCACCCTCAGATGTCCTTGAACTATGTGTACTTTCGCTTATTGTAATTAATATAAAAAATTCATCTCAATTTAGATTCCATTCGGTGTCCTGGAGTTAAACACAGATGGGGCGAATATTATGTATTAGCGAGGGCATAATGGAAACGTGCGCATCTGTGAGTGGGGGCATCCTTATTAGTGTCCTTTTGTATGAGATTTTTTTTTTCTTTCTTTCTTATTCTAGCTTGTCCTTGTGTGAGTCCTGAAGCGCTTTTGATATTTCACAGTAGAGATGGAGTAAGAGGTTGAAAAAAGAAAAATGGAACTGAGAGGACGTGTCATCTGAGCAAAGCATGTTCGGGTAGTTAGACTAACACTTCCCGAAGCGATACATCTGTTTCTCTCTGATACTGTTAAATTTTGGATGGTTTGTCTAGTTTGGAGTTTCTTTTGCTGTCCTTTCATCTTGCTCATTAACTGATGTATCGTGTTGGACGATTTTTGCTATCGTATTGTGGATTTGTATCTTATGGGTGAATCCCACTAATCGAAGGAATCCTTTGTTGGAACATATTTTCGGACATTCTCTTTTTTTTTTATTGTTGGGAAGCAGTATGGTTCACATTTTCAACGGGTGGGTGGTAGGTACATGTGTGGCCATATGTTGTGGGCAACAGAACAATTTAATGAACTGCGTGTGTGTCGATGTTATAAATTAGGTGACCTAGAAGTCTTGAAATAAATTGTTTTCTATTTATCTTAGCATCGAACTGTTCTTGGCACCTTAATTCACCGCACATGGTTGCGCTGATGTGCGTGACAAGAAATCAACAAAATGCTTCAAAACTGTTTTGTATTGGGGATGTAATAAGTATGTGCAGGTAACTTGATCTAATGCGTAGTAGATGTGGTGTCGAGTTGGGGAATGTGGGAAGGTTTTCTGGGAAGTTGCAGGACAAATGCTGAGAGATAGAGGAGGTAAGTCTTGAGATCGTGATATATAGTCTAACTCGGTACCCAAGTGTGTCAAGCAGGCAGGCTTGGGCCTATTACTACAATATTTGCTATATTTTGCATAGGTTGTGGATGCCTTTCTTATCCTTTCTGACGCATGTTCGTTCCAAGTCAGCTTACGATGGAGTGTACACCCTAAGTATCTTGACTTATTTGAGATTTGGAGGGGTCTACTCTTGAGTCTCAAGGACCTGATCTGCGAGCTTGTGCTCTTGTTAGTAAAGAGGAGCACCTCTGTTTTTATGGGGTTAGCGTTGGGCAATAGTACTTTGGTCGGTGTCTAGGTTTGGTGATGGCTCCAAATATGCTAGTTCCAACTGCGGATGCTATATTCGATCCGTAGGTGTACCAGCCCAAACTTCAAGGATGCTGATACTCAAGTCAAATAACTTTCCAAAATAGTACTAATGTCGGGAACTGTATTGAAATTATTCCTTCTTGGAAATGAAACCAGAATTTGGAGGTGTTCCGCAAGAGCTCCTGGTTTGTACTTGTATTCTAAAAACAGTTTTGAATCACACAGAGGCTTATGTATAACGATTTTTAAAAATAAGAGCTCAACAACAGTCTGTAGTACTAATGTAGGACAGACCTGGAATACCTAGCCCTTATAGCCCTTCCAAAGCCAAAAAGCACTAGCGTGAGGTTAACAAATAATATCTTAGTATTAATGTACATGGAAAATGACCGGTTCCCGGAGGAGTGGAAAAGAGAGATGATCATCAGGCTTCCAAAGAAGGACGATTTGATGGAATGTGGTAATTGGAGCCAAGATAATATCTAAGATAGTTCTAGCGCGGATAAGAGAGCATCTAGACTCAATACTCGATACCAAACAGGCGAGATTTTGGGGTGGATACTCTTGCGTAGATCACATCAACACCTTGCGAAACATCACTGAACAATGCGTCGAGTACAGGTCTCCGCTAAATCTACTATTTTCATTTCATTCAATTTGAAAAAGGCTTTCGACAGTTTGACCAGAGATGCTATACGGACCGGAAGAACTTATAGCTATTATTAAGGCTACTTCCGAGGGTGGTGTCACGTTGTGCATGATGGTAAGGTGTTAGATGACTCTGAAGTCCATAGTGAAATACGTCAGGGCTGTATACTTTCATCGTTGTTATTCTTGGTAGTCATCCACTATGGAATTCAGGGCGCATTAACTGAAAAGAACCAAGGATTGAGGTGGTGACATCTTACCTCAAACATCTGGACTAGGCTGATTATGTTTATGATAATGGATCTCCACCAAAAGACACGAAATATGTAGGCTGAGGCAAACAAAGTGGGGCTTTATATATGTAAATACGGGAAAAACAAAGGCTCTGAGCATTTCAAACTCTGACGCTCAACTCAAGACAATGGACAACAGAACGAGAAAGGTGAAAATTTTATATATTTAGGAAGCATTGCCTCTGCCGACCGTTGCATCGAACTCGATGTGGGCAGAAGAATCGGAAAAGCTAAAGCTGCTTTTGGAATGCTATCAAAAATCTATAAAAGCAAAGCTCTTAGCATAAAAACCAACCCGAGACCGATCTCTAAGATGAGATTCAATGTAGAATCAGTACTACTATACAGGTGTAGTACCTACTTGGAAGGTTGAAGGCTGGATACCTACGTACATAGATATCTACGTAACATCTTAAGGATTTTTTAGTCGGAATCCATCTCAAAGGAACAGCTTTATCTGAGAATGGATAGAAGTCCTATAAAAGAACCTATAGAAGTCACCATACAAAGGAGGGTGTGGCAATGAGTTGGTCACATCTCACGGCATGAAAACGGACCTAATGCAAAATATGCCATGTAATCGAATCCACTCACCCAGTCAGGTAGAAGAGCGGGGCAGTGAAAAACAGCCGAAGAGGAATCGAAACTACTGGGAGAGAGCTGGGGCCTATTTCATAAAACTACAACACTAATAAATTATTTGTGAATTCACTTGTAACTTGTAAATTATGTGCAAATTTTTGTTTCATAAAGAATGTCAATTCCCTAATAACTACAAGTATGCCAGGCCTGTAACTACAAGTGAATTTTCAACTGCGGCGAGCTTTCATAGAATTATTTGCGCAAAAAATTATTAGCGACGGACTTGTAACTACAAGTGAATGTCTTACAAGAGTAGAGAGACTAATAAAAACACGTACTGGAAAAGTTAGGCTTATTCGCGGTTAGAATTTAGTGCTTAGACAACGTGTGGTTAAGAAGTTTAAAATAAAAATGATCTCAAGCAGTAAGAGAACCATGAATTTTTAAAGAGCGTATCAATTTTGATATCATAACATATCATAAGTTTAATGAAAAATTTAGAATTTAATTCTGCTTTCGAGGATTGCTAAGAAACTTTGGACGTAGTGACACTACGACACGAAACTAATGGTAATCATGCTCTGTCAGTCAAACAGCAAATTTTACTAGCCTTGTAGTTACAGACTTGTAGACTTGTAGCATTTTGATCGCTACTCTTATAATTTAAATTTGCGGCTCTACAAATGCTGAAAAATGTTTATGGAACACAAAATTATAACTTCATACTTTATTTGTGCTTATAGTTACAAGTTTACAAGTACAACACTTGTAGTTTTATGAAATAGGCCACTGGAGTGAGTTGAAACGCATTGCAACAAGATTGCGCACAGGCATTGTTGTGAATCCCTATGTCTCTCGATGGGTGACAGGATTTAAGTAAATAAGTAATCTACAGCATTGCAATGGAATTCCTATTTCAAATGGCCACAAACTCACTCTTGCAGTAATGACCATACTGCCTGGTGCCCACTAGAATTGGTTTTAATCTGGATTTTAGACGGCTAATGCTGGAAACAGAAATCATCCTAAGAGGAGAGCAGGTGACAATGTCTTTATATAGGACTTAGGCTGAAGTCAGTGGTACTTATAAGACTCAGTGCTACTTGTCAATGAATCTCAATCTCCAAAGCCTTATCAAACTTACGAAAATGCCCATCAAGAATGGTAAGCCTTACTTCCTCTACAGATGCCGCTCCTCAGGCCATATTAAGTTGGTACTTTTGGGGAGTGATCTCAATAGTCTGAAAACAACCTGCTCTGCCAAAACAAATAGATTTATTCACAGATGAGGATGCTGTCGCGCTTCGTACTGGTATTACAATGGAGGAATCTCAGTGAGAACCACTTTCTATCGATCAATTCATCTTAAGTCACGCACCGCTTTTATCATGGTACGCATATGCTCTCTCAGGCATACTTTTCTACCAATTTGAATTGTATTTGAAATGATATTAACGACAGTATTTCAGAAATCCCCACCACTCTGATGAGGTTCTCATCCATCTACTTCACTAAGGCTTGAAGCATACACGTTTACACGATCTCGAAACAAAGACTTGGTAAAGTCCCATGACATCCTCATGTCGAAACCGGGTGAATGTTTAGAATAATTCCGAAGAAGTGTGATGGGAATTGTCAAGAACTTCGTCGCGTACGTACTATAGATACTCGGATCCCTAGGTGGGCCAGCATTTTGAACAGCTAAGGACGATGAATTCTGTCAAGATATAGGACCATCTAAGCTCTATGAAAGACCACATAGTCCAGCGTCACTGGGATATGTCTCAACACTCTTGACAGCTTTGGGTGATTTTCGTATGCCCGTGTATTCCTAACTAGGCATACCCAATAGACCTGACAGTCGTCGTTAAGTCCCGCCAAACGTTATTCAATAATTCATTTGAAAAGGGATTCACTATACTCTGTCACGTGATTCACCCACCACCACCCACGTACCAAACTATGTATGTACATATGTAAATTAGAGATAATGGCTACAGCCACATCAAGAGCACCACAATCACCAATCAATTTGTTTAATGAAAACCTCCCAGACAAATCATTTTAATTATGATAAATGTAGCAAAAGCGCCAAAGTGTTCAATTAGAACTAATGGCAACGGATCGCCATTAAAATGTTAGCATGGCGCACAAAAGTGTGTAGGATACCCTTGAAAAGCATTCCCAACAAATTATTTCCGAAAACATGCTTTTAATTAGTGCATTTCTCATTTGTCTAACGTCAAATTAACATACGAACGGCGTGGCGGCGGCAGCCGGATAGTGTTCGTGTTTTTGGGCTGCGCCATTATTATTGTTATCATTTTCGGCTTTTGTATCTAACGCAAGTTGTAGCTCATACTCTTTTGCTCTGCGAAGCCATCATTGAATTGGAATGATAAACTTTTGCATTTCAATTAAAAAATTCGTACAAAAAGCGCCATGGACTCGATTTTCGCTATTAAACGAGCGCTAGCGGCGCCCTGCTGAAGGAGCAACAGCATGATGCGTTTAATATTAGTCGTTTTCGTCCCTATGCTCATCCCAAAGTGACTCTGTAGTTTGCAGGATCCAGAGCTGCTGTTTAATTGGTAGCCTTTGCTCCTTTTTTTTTTTGATTTTACTCCTTTTTGGAGTGGATTTCTGGATGCGGATGTGAAATAGAAAAATAATTTCATTTTTCGTGAAATCAAATTTCATTCAGTTTCCCTTTTTTATCAGCAGAGTTTAAATGAAAAATGAAAAGCACTGCAATTTCGTATATCTCCACCAAATATAAATTCGATTAATTCGTGTCGGAAATGCAATTAGTTTTGACGGTGAAATGTAATTTTTTTCTTTTTTCTGTCAGAGGGACGTGTAATAAAGTACACCTTTGATTTAACATCATAACCAGATATGTATGAAGTCATGCTACACTTTACTTGTCATGCGAACTGTCAGATATATACTCGTACATGTACATGTAAAGTGAATTCACTTTAAATTGTAAGTATCTACTGATGGAATGAAATTGAAACTTAAGTAATTACTGACATGTGGTTAACCAAAGCTGCATTTCATGATATCAGTTTCATAGCAACGCAGGTTAATATGTTCGTAATTGCAACAAGATACAAAAGATATCAGGTATCTGGTACTACCTACTCGTACTCATAACTGGTAGAATTCGGATTCTGTGGAATCTGCGTTATGGGTTAACACCCTCATTCAAAACATGATAGTTTCAAATGACGTAGGTATCTGTTTATGAGTAAGGTAAAGATGCAAAAACGGTGCACAGGTTAAAAGCCAGAGAGGAAAATATACGTACACAGAAAAGGGATTGGGGTAATAAGAGGGATCTGAAAAAAAACTGACCTCCAAATCCGAGTCCCTTGATCTGCTAATGGATTCTTACTTCCCACGATACAGCACGTCCTAAGGAAAGCATTTTATTACTAAGAGCAAAATTCTTTGGGTATGTAATATGTATCTTCAAACTGCAGTGGTTGTAATTTTCGCCCAAAATCCCAACAAAATGCGGACCTAATTCTTCTATAGCGAACAATGAGCTGTAGAAGTTGCCTGTTTTTCTCATACCGAAAGCAAGTAAAAGCTCGCATATCAATCCCAAATATTGCAGACCCATGAATTCATGGTCATTTGTTCTGAAAACTCTAGAGATTTATAGATACCCACTTTCGATGCAGATGCTAGTCTCTCAACATACTTACAGTAGAGGGAAAACGGAGCTCTAAGCTGGGTGTTGTCTTGATACTAAAGTTTGTATGTAGGGGTACTCAACAAGGCGAAGTGCTCTCTATCGCCTTCTTTGTTCCTAATGGAGGACGAACTGCTTTTTAATCTAGAAGGGGAAGACTATAATGTACTTGCTCATTTGGATAATGTAGCTATAGCTGTGATAATTCCCCGATAAACATCTCAATACGTTCAGAATTCTATTGCAGAATATTCTCTCTAAGGTCTCCAAATCGACTTAAGATAGTGACCTTAGTGTCAACCCTCAAAATTTATAACTAGTCTTCTTTGATTAATAAAGAAAGAAAGAAAGAAAGAATGAAATATAAAATGCCATATTTTACCCTTCCAGAACTAAGACAAGCAAATATTTGAGCTCATTCCATCATCGAGTACGTAAAAAAGTTACTACCACTCTATTACTGTAAGCCAGCAATAGGAAGTAAATCAGGACTACAGTAACATACTGGCTCTATGTATGCCGTTATTGTTTGGTGGACGTCCTTGAAGAAAACCATTTACCGTATCTATGTATCTTGGCCAACTACAAATATCCGTTTGAATCAGTGGAGCACTAAGCACCACTTTAATAGCGTATTGTTATGAGTCAAGTTAGGGCCGCGGAGGTATCTTCCTCATTCTTAACATGCTCTTTATATTCTATTCCACCATTTTAGTGGTCCAGTCCACGAACTGAACCTTCTTTCTATTCCAAACAACCTGGAACACTCTCCGGAAGTTACAGATTATACCTTTTCACAACTTCTGTTCGACAACACTTTGATACCTCAACCGCTGCAGGGTTAATTGGGAGGAAGATCTTGGGTTACAAAAGAGATTCTTAAATCGGTGTAATCCGGAGTGGAAATGGATGGGGTTATCTTGTCCATCTCCGCCTTCCTCATCCCTGCAACCTCTGCCGACAATGTGCTATCTAAGCGGCATATAGCCAAGCCGTGATCAAATCTTTACAATCTTACACCTTCAACTCGAAAACTGGCCTAAATTTCTGCCTGCTTCTTAAGGTGATGGTTAAATATAGTCCAATTATGGGACACTGCATCAATGGAAGGCATACCATCAAGCTACACCTCCTTGCGAATAACTTCAACAACTTCTGTAAAAATGGCATCAACGAAGAAGAAGCGGAAACAACACTTCAACTCTTGTGCCAAGCTCTTTCCACTCGAAGAAGAATACAATTAGGAGCCTACTTCGACGACAGCCTAGTCTACCTAGCAGTCTGGATGACTCCGGTGCTTTATAACTACTTCTATGATTCTTGTCCTAAGTGTAGCTGCATCTAACATAACACCGCTTGCCATGCAGATCTTTGGAGGTTTCTTCTGACGCACTCTCTGATACAGAGCACGATAGCATAAACCTTTGCTTGGAAGATGGCAACAGTACACCCCAGTGGTGGACCAGTGTTGGAGTAAGGACCGTAGAGACCTACATACCCCATTTGACATTTTTGATTAAATCAATTTGGTGTTCCAATCGAGAGGATTATGAGGGATTAGAAAAGAACTCAGGATGACGGTTTTGAAGGTACACACGTTAAGGATCTTTATATGGCCAAATACAGCAGAAGTTGGCTGCCTTTCACTACATATATATTGGGAAGAACTGAGAGAAAAACAGCGCTTCCAGCGGACCCGTAATACTTACACAGGGATCTCGTTGCATCTTTTAGAGGGTGGAGTGTGCATATGCATGCATAGAGTATACAAGTGACAAGACAAGGTGTAGTCTCCAAACCGCAGTTACAGTACCTCGGAATATTCGTAGATGCAAGGCTAACTTTCCGACAGCATCTACAACATATTACCACACTAGCACGTATGATGCTAAATGTCGGTAGACCACTGCTACTAACAAGAATGGGGACATCAATAATGCTCTAAGGATCTTAAATATCGGGGGACGTTATTAAAATTGAAACCCAATGCAATTCGAAGATCGTCATATGATGCGGCTTATATGGTAGCCTCCATGGTTTCGATAGACATTTTGGCAAGACCGAGCCAGCGATATAAGGCTGGAGCCCCCCTCGAGGTGAAATTCTTGACGGTAGTCCCTGAACTTAGCTTAATTTTTGGGAAATATCTCTGTTATATCCCTTTGCTCATTATACTAAAAAGCACATCCGCCGTGGGTTCAACAAAAAGTGTATCCCTGGCTAGAGCGCTGCAAGCGAAGACAGAGTTAGAGATGGGGCTTAAAATATCTATTGCATTTGTCGACCTTACTGCAACATACGGCACCGTATGAAAAAATGGACTCATTTATAAACTTTTGAAAACAATCAGCAATCAGCAAAAGCAAGGTCAGAAAGAAAACAACGCCTACCTCAAGGTTTTGTCCTAGTCCTTCTGCTTTTTAGCTTATACATCATCGATATACTAGAGACAGAATCAAAAATGTATGGATACATATGCGAACTCAAGATAAGAAGGTCTAGTGAACGGAAAAAACCCTAATCCTTGTCATAGAGCAGTTGAACGTTATATTTTAAGCACAGGCGACCATGCCCTAGCATGTTTCCAACTTACAAAGTACAGAGCCAACGTCCAATGAAACAATACCACACTCAACCACGTCTGAAACCCAAAGTACCTAGGCGTAATGATGAATAAATCGCTTACATTCAAACAACGCCTTACGAATGTGGCAGGATAACTTAAAACCCGTAAGAACATCATCCAAAAAGTTATTGAATCAACCTGGGGATCCAATGCAGCAACGCACTAGTATTCTCTGGAGCGGAATAATGTGCTCCGATATGGCTGAATAGTACTCAAGTTCACAAAGTGATTACTCAACTCAACTTATACGATGCGACTAATCTCTGGCACAATACGGTCAACGCCAATATGTACTTTGGCTCTCTAGGGTTGGGTTGAGTGGTAGTCTACGCTTAGCAGTGACACACTTAAACCAAAAGGAAGGTTCATTGTGACAACACTATGGAAAAACAGGATTATTAACACCAGAGACCTACATGGCAACCAGTTTCGGTGTAATCCCATACCGAAGAGGTTTGATTCGCTGTTTAGTCATTAAACCAGATTGACCCAGTTACAAAGCTTTTTATTTTGCCTAAGTCTAGTCTGGCTAGTACTCGCCTAGGATTTTCCTTCTCAAGACCGATAGAGCAAGACAAGTACTAATCTAATTGGAATTTTATCGCAATGTCGTCCGAATATGCTATGACACAAGATTAGGAATATCTCATTCACTACCATGAGCCACATGGGGGGTCCCCTGGACTATAGAGATAAAGTATAATAAAGACTACTTAGTATAGTATAAAGACTACTTTGGCTCTCCTTCAGGATCTAGGGGTGTAGCCGAAGTTTAAACAACTCCTAAAGATAGTTTCGAGCCAAGGACTTAAGATTTGATACCTTGATGTAATTCCACTGGTAAGATACCATCAAGATCAGGGGATTTGTATGAGAGGTAGATGTGCTTTGTATTTTTTTGGGGCTGACAATGTGACTGTAAATTGGACTCTCTTATGGTTTTCTATAGAATGTACTGTCTCTGTGTTGCTACCAGGAAAATGGATGTCCATTAGAAGCTCGAAGGTTTCCTTGCTGGTCATAGTCCAGTTAGCATCTGGCTTTTTAGTGTAACTAAGAATAATTGGAGATTTGGATAAGATCTTCCTAATCCGGGATAAATCACTAGTCTTTTCTATATTTGCACAGAAAAGTTGCCAAGAAGCCCTTCTTGATTTACTAACCTATAACTTAAATTTCCTAAGACTGCTCTTATAGCGATCCCAGTCAAGTGGGTCCCTAGAGCGCTTTTCTTCCTACCTTCATGTCGAAGCTTACTTATTTCAGAGTTCCACCACGGAGGCTCCCTATATCAAGCAACATCCTAAGAAACATCTACACCCGCTTCCACTGTGGCTAATGACCTTTAAACCTATTTTTTCTCATATTGACTTCAAACGTCTCTCATATCTCAAAAAATCTAGCTGAAATTTTAACAATAATTTTCTTTCCTAACTAGCATGCAATCGTTCCATCTGACTCTGTCGGAACTGCCCAACAGTTCTTAGCCCTTTACTATCATAAACTTTCTCATGTGGCGATCATTTTGAACTCCTCTTGGACAGCGGAATGGACAAAATAATGGTCACAAACCCTTCATCCTGGCCATTTGGCAGCAATTTTACACGAAATCCTTAGACTACTCTCAACAGGATTCGAATGAACCATGGAAGGTTATGAAATTGTGGTACCCAGCCATTCCATAGTACCTTCACGTTTTAGAACATGTAAGCAATCAATGCTCCTTTAGAGGGTATATGACTTCCTCCAACTCAAGTAGAGACTCATTGTCAATTCTTAACTGGAATGTGTGGGTAGGATAGACCAATCTGCATAATTCCCACGCGGAAATTTGAAGAATCATATTTTTCTCGACGTACTGTCCTTCTTTCAAACAACCTTCCACGTGTAGTCATGCTTCTCGCGGAAAACAAATCCATTTCAAAGGCTAAATCGATGCAAAATTATTCCAAATGGACGCATGCTGGCTGAACTTATTTATTTATGATTAATTAAAGTTCCATCTGGGCAGACTGCAGACTAGAAAGCAATCCATTGACCACTGCCTATCGATGCGTTCATAATTAATTCAATTCCTAGATTGCAAGTGAACTATACCAACACAGTGACCTACCTAACTCGAAAGGAAACAAAAAAAAAACGATATGGCCTATATATTCCACCTGAAACTATGGACAAGCGCTAAACCGTTTGTGTACATATTCTTGAGGCTATGCCCCAATCCCAACCCAACCCAACCAAACGGCTGGTAAAAGTTGAAAAATCTCATAAAACTTTTCTAATAGGAGCCGTCCTACCAGCGAAAGAGTTGATATGAATATGAAATTCCACAAGAGCACTGTCCCAAGAGGCGGAAGCGAGTCCTTGTTGCTGACCCGTGTCCGTGGATAGTCTACAAGATGGGTCTCTTTTCCGGGTTTTTTTGTTTTTTCTAATTTATTTCCATGTCCGTTATTGGTGCTGACACAAGGCTTGACATTAGTTTCAACTTCAGGTGTGAACGGAACGTGAGTATGTGTACATATCTGTCAAAATCCAACATCGTGTGAGAGATACTAAATTGAATGTCCACCCGTTTCACAAAAACCTCTCTCTAGCCCAAGCGACAGTATATGACTTTAAATTCCCGACAGTCCGAAAGTTATCCTTATTGGATGACAGTGCTTTGGTAAGGAGTCCTCATACTCGGTGTACGAGTACACCATGTAAAATGTGTTTGGTTGGAAATTGGTTTTTCAAGTTTTCCGCAACATCTTCCTTCCTTTTGGAATGGCAATCGTCATTTGAGCTATGGAGTGGTGATTGCGGTGCACATTCGACTGTGGTGCGGGTTATGTGCGATGTGAATGCGGGATTGCGAATACGAAGTTGATTGCCCCGAGGAAATGAGTGCGGCACGAACTTTACTTAGCCCTGAATGAGCGGTATTATGTCCTAAATCCCAAGGCATAGCATACACCCATAGTCGTGTGTGTTTTATCTATCAGGCGTTACTAATGCATTGGAGGCTCTTAATCTACGTTCCTATGTATGTTCCCGGTATAGATCTCTTTGGCTGACACAATAGAAGTCTTTTTGTCGTAATTTAATGGATTTGATGAGGAAGAAGAAGTTTTCAATTAGGGTCATTAGCTGACATCTCTGATAGATTTGCTGTAGAAACGGAGTGAGTTTTGTGGTTGACAATTGGCATGGAGTACTTCTTGTCCACTGTGTATTTGGATTGTAAATGAATTAGGGTTCATAGTTTATGCAGGCATGGAAATGTCAATTTACTCAGTTTGGGGTGACATGGACTTGTGAGGCATTTTGGAAAAGCATGAAGAATTTTATTATTAAAAGAGGGGACAGGCTATACGACTTATTGGCGTGGTATCATCAAAGAACGCCTAGCTTCTACCAGTTTTTTGAGTAACTGCTGTATCCAGTAGTATTGAAGTCCACATCCCTTGTCAAATTAACTCCATCGAACTTAGAAAGTCGGTTGCATGGAGGCCTCGCGCGCTTTCTGACGCTCTCTGTACCTCTTTGACCCCAGGTGTTAGTGACTTTCATTTTTTTCGAGTAGCAGTAAGATCTACTCTGCTAATTATCCATTTGAACTATAATCTCAGCCCTCGAACTTTCCCTGAGTATGGATAGACTTTCTGAGCCTTTCCATAATTTTCTGAGCCATTAAGACCCATCCATTCAACTTTTTCTGGGTTCTTCGGCGCATTCTATCGGTTTGAGCATTTATCCTCAGTCTGGACTGAGAATCGACCATTGTAATCCAATATTTATAAATTCACAACATCCCCACTGCCACTTGTTATTACCTCATAACTATCCGAGATAGAAAAATGTTTAATTGGCAAAGGATTTCTGTTTATTGTATATAATTCGAACGAACGCCTTCTTGAATCTGATTATCGACACGAAATGTACTCCAAATATCCACGAGCCTACCAACTTCACGTGTGGTATGTCACCTAACTGGCGTATCTACTTACATATATAATAGTAGATGTGTCCCACGTGTTGATACCTCTATCGTACGACGACTTTAAGCTGCCACCAAATTTCTTTACATCAACTTTACTAACATACCCCAACCAGCAGACTATTGGAAATCCTTGAAAGATACTGATCTGCCCGTGCTAAATCCATTGCCCTCGTATCTTAAATCATCTTCTATGCAGCACGACATGACTGTCAGGCATTCGTCGCTTAAAGAGTCTTACCAGCTTCTTTTTAAAGTTCCGTAGCATGACTTTCCATATCTCCTGAAATGCCACATTGAGGGCTATGGTGTCCTTTGCTTTTGCGCTTAACCTCGCATTTCTTCGACTACTTTGCAATCATTTCTAAAACGAGGATCTTCCAGATTGCATCTATTAGTATTTCCACCAAAATATTTGATGAAGCATTGAAGGACAATGTTCTGACTTAGAACCAGTTTATCATTTCGTTCAAGCTAAGTCCAATTCTAATCTTCTTAGATCTATAGCACATCGTACATCAGAGTTAACAGAAAGAGGACTAGGACTGCTCTAAGATGTATTCCCCATGCTCCACTGCTTTACGGTACGTTAGGCAATAGGAATTGAATTCATGTTCAAACCTATGCAGGTAAGCTCTGAAACATCTGGGGTTAGGTAGAAATTCAGCTCCCCATGCTTCCAATTAATCCAGGCGTCTATATTGGGTATCAATCTCTGCCTTTATCAGAGTGACAGTATCTCTCCTGCTGTTCTTTCAAACTTGTCCTTGGTAGTACTTCAGTATTACTTCGACTCGTCGCTGTCATTTCCTCAACTGCATGCTGCAGGTGCTGCTTATAAGTTAGTCTTGAATCTATGATAATGCCAAGGTACTTCAGTTCTGGTTTGGGAGCTACGATGTGATCGCCCACGGTTAGTCTTATAGTCTCCATGACTCGCCTGCTGGTAATGAGCACTACTTCGGTTTTTTTTTCTGCAAGTTGTAGGCCCATGCGTACTAGCCAGTCATGCTTCAACCTTTTAGGAACTCGGGATTCCAACTCTGAGAACGTCATCAAAAATTAGATTCCACAATAGTGGACCTAATATGGAGCTTTGAGGAGAGCCGCCTGTGGTGTTATACTGCCTCGTTCCATCGTCGGTGTTGTAAAATAGTATCCTATTTCTAAAATAGTCCATCATTATCTTCTGCAGGTACTCTGGTATTCTCTTAGTGGTAAGAGCAATATGCAGTGTTGAAGGCGTTTTTGACATCCAGCGTGATAAAGTTCAGCGCAGTACAGTTCACACACGCCCTTCCATCGTCTTCCTTTTATGGTATTAACGACTTCGTCAATAGCGTCGATCGTAGACCTATGGAAACCATAGTGGGTGATCTGATCTGCAAGATCTCCAATCTGTCAGTTATGATGGAATTCAGTATTTTCCCCATGGTGTCCAACATGCATACATGCCTATTTATTTATTTATTTATTTATTTATTTATTTGTTATCATCATCAAAGTTCAAGACTTTCTTAGACAAAGGTAATATACAAGCACAATGAATATTATAGAAATTACAATAAGAAAAAAAAAAAACAAGAAATTTAATAATGAAGCAGTAAAATAAATTGATAAAGAAAAAAAACCAAAAAACCAAATTAAAGACATAAGAATTATGACTGCGAAATAGCTTCAAACAATTTCTTTTTTATAACATCAACCGACGAGTTAAAATCGATTAAATGGGCATTTGCATTATAAATTGTCATGTAACCGTTTATAGAAGATGAATGGCCGTAATTGGTTCGTGAGTGAGATATTTTGAAAAATCTTTGATTCCGTAAACCACTAGTTGGAATATTAATATTTAGTAGACTTAGGATTTCAGGGGAATCAATCTCTCCAATAAGTAACCTATGAAGGAAAATAGCTCTGGCCACCGTTCTTCTAACATCAAGAGATTCTAAGCTTATCAGTTTAAGTCTGGATTGGTAGGCGGGTAAGCTGTTGGCGTCAACCCAAGGAAGTCCTCTAAGGGTAAATCTCAAAAACCTCTTTTGGATGGCTTCAATTTTGGAAATATGAATTGCGTAGTAGGGATACCAGACAATTGACGCATATTCCAAAATAGATCTAACAAAAGATACATATAGCATTTTTATGACATATGGATCAGAAAATTCACAGGCATAACGCCTTATGATTCCCCATGCCCTATTAGCCTTATTCGAAATATATTCAATGTGGCTAATATATGATAGTTTTGTGTCAAGAAAAACACCCAAATCTTTTATTGTAGAGACACGAGGAATGACGTTATTATCAAGGACATAATTGTATATAAGAATTGATTTGCGACGTGAGAAGGATATGACAGAGCATTTATTAACATTTAAAGACAAGTAGTTTTTTGAACACCATAGACAAAGTTTTTGCATATTTGAATTAAGCATTTCAAAGCTTTGAATGTCTTTGCCAGATGCAAATATTTTAAAGTCATCCGCAAACATTAAAATATTACAATTAGGTAGAAATTTAACAATATCGTTAACAAACAAAATAAACAGGAGAGGACCAATGTGACTTCCTTGCGGAACGCCAGAAGTTACATTAATTTTATTTGAAAATGTATTTCTAAAATTTACAAATTGGTATCTATTACACAGATAAGAAGATAACCAATGTAAAAAGGAAGCTGGAAAACCTAATCGCTTCAGCTTGAATAGTAATAAGCTATGATTTACACGGTCAAATGCTTTACTAAAATCTGTGTAGATGGCATCAACTTGATTACCTTTACTTATTTCCGAAGCAATGAAATTAGTGAAAAGTATTAGGTTTGTTACAGTCGAACGCTGTTTCACAAAACCATGCTGATTGTTATAAATTAGGGAATTACAAAAAAAGCTTAATCGTTCAGTTACCAATTTATCAAATAATTTAGGAATTGCAGATTGTTTGCATATACCTCGGTAGTTTTCAATTTTGTTTCTCCTACCGGACTTAAAGATGGGTATTATAAATGAATTTTTCCATATTGATGGAAATGTTGACGTTTTTAAAGATAAATTAAAAATGTAACATAGAATTTTGTGTAATGGACGAGCACATTTTTTTAGAAAGGCTGGGGGCAGACCGTCCGGGCCGGAAGAAAAATTAGATTCTAACTCCAATAGAGACCCTAACGTACTATCTTCAGTAATTTCAACGTTGTTGAAAATAGGATTGCACGATTCCTGAATGTAGCAGAAGAAATTCACGTCAATGTTAGAATCACTGTTTGAATATACAGATTGGAAAAAACTACGGAAGTTATTACAAATGGTTTTTGAGGAATCTGAGGAATGACCATTGTAGGAAAGTGTGGATGGGTAACCATCACATTTATTTTTTGTGTTAATGAAGTTCCAGAATTGATTCGGCTTAGATCTAATATTATTTTCAATGTTTTTGATATATATAAGGTAAGCATGATACAGAGCTAATTTAAATTCGGATTTAAGTTTTATGTACGACATGTAGTCCTCATATAATAAACTATTACGCCATCTTCTATAAGCTCTATTCTTTTGGGTTTTTAAGAAACAAGTAATTTCATTATCCCAGGGACAAGAGTTGACCGAAGAGTTACGTACGCGGACTACAGGAACATATTTAAAGATAATTTCCTTGATAACCCGATAAAATTCGGAGCATAAAGCATTAATTTCTAGCGAATAAAAGTGTTGCCAGTCATAGTTCTCAAGTTGATCACAAATATAAGCATAATCAGCTTTTTTAAAATTAAATTTAAAAGAATCATGAAGGTAAGGCTTATTAGTATACAAATTTGAAAATAAATATAAAGATGGATGATACATATCTTCCGAGACCATTGGTGTAAGACTTCTAGAGACGAAGCTATCGTTACTGTTGTTTGTAAAAATGAGGTCTAAGGTACGATTTTGATGATTAGTTATATGATTAACTTGAAGTAGACCCAAAGATTGTAGCGTATCCACAATATCAGCTCCAGATCCTGATAAAGAATTACTTGGGCTTAGAAATGTGCAGTCCGCATCTCCTGAAGCCCATTTTATTTTAGGATGGTTGAAATCACCAAATATGTATATTTTATCCGAGACAGTAAGAAGGCTTTCAATGAAACGAAAGGCATCCAAATACCTAGTCACTACAGATGACTGGGATCTCGGTGGAATGTAGACGCATACAACATATAACTTTGAAGAGGTTGTAAGGTTAATTCTGCTACAGCATATTTCAATATCGGAGAAATTAGTCAATTCGATTTCTTTTGGCATTAGGACATCTTTCACAGCGATAATTACACCACCAAGTCGATCTTTGGTGCTATTATTCACGGAACGGTCGCAACGATTAACAGAAAAATTTGGTGGAAAAACGACGTCATTATGAAAGCTGTCATCTAATCCACTTTCAGTAATAATAACTATGTCAGAGGAACAGCTGTACATGCTTATCAAAAATTGAGTGCATTTAGTTCTTAGTCCTCTCACGTTTTGATAGAAGAAGGCGATTTCCGTGTGTTTTTTGAGGAGGAAGCTCTTAAATTGGGCCTGTTTATGAACTCCTTTACTAGCATATTACTTGGCCAAAAATCTGGATTAACAAGTATTTTACCAGTAGACAGTGGTGCAAGTACTTTGAATGACGCGGACATGCGACCTTGTAAGTTATCTGCTGTTAGGCTCAGGCATCTGATACTTGATGTATCGATATTTTTTTGATTAATATAATCAATAATATCAGATGGTTTAGTGCCGTATTCCAAACGAGACAAAAATATAACAAATGGGGGTGGTACTACCCTTAAGGTACAAGTTCCAGCGGTAGATATATTGTTCGATCCAAAGTTACCTGTCGTAGAACGTGTCTCAATGTTGATAAATGGTGAAAGTATTGACGAAGTAGTATCAATATTCGAATTATCAGTTGATACGTCAATAGAGGGAAGTTCCCCAAGTAAATGCGAATTGGAGCGTAAAACTCTCTTTTCAGGAGGTTCCAATTGTATCAGTGGAAGAGGAATTGCACTATTCGTAGAGTCATCGTCATCCTGTATAGCGGTTGTAGTGGTTGACTCCACAATAGTTATTGAAGAGGTATGTGGCTGTTGCTGAATACGTGTTTGATCACTTTTTTTCTGTTTAGGTTGTGGAGGCTTTGTTTTTTGTTGTCTGTGCTGACTCTGAAATGTTTGTTTTTGTTCCTGTTGTGGGTGTTCTTGTTGCTGAGGCTCATGTTGTTGAAGTTTTTGTTGTGGACGTTCTTTTTGAGGTTGATTATATTGTTGCTGTTGTTGTTCAACTAATTGTTGTTGGATGAGGTGTAGTTGCGCTTGCTGATCTTTTAATTGATTCTGCTGTGCTAGTATAAGCTGTTGGGGCTCGCTGATAGGCTGATGCTGTTGCAGCAGGCGATCAATGTTATTAAAACCCTCCAGCATTTTTTGTTTGTTTGAGGCGTCAAAAACGAATATCTCTTGAATTTCTGCGAAAATGGCAGATAAATTGTTAAACGTTTTTTGCAGTTTGATAATCTTCCAGTGCAAAACATCCGTCGATATACTGCGATGTTTTTCACAGTGGAAGGAAAGGCCAGGCGTAGAGACAATTTTATCAATGTCTTTCCCTTTGATGTTAATGCATTTAGCATGTACATTTGCAAGGCATATTGCACAAGCAAGTTTAACATCATTCGATGTTTTTTTGCATATGTAACATTCAGAGTCTCCCATGATTAGTGGTTTGAAATATTTAAATATTACAAACAGGAAATGATGTTTGTTTCCGTCTTAAATTATACTGGTTACAGTTGAATGACAATGGTTGCAGTATAAGAAAAATTGTGGTTCCAGTATTTGATTGATGTTTGCTCGAAATTGGAACATGCAATGATTAAAACAAAACAGAGAAAACAAAATTCGATTGAGTAGAATCCACTATGCTGACGGCAGAACATGCACTAAAAATGTACTCACACGTGTGGGGGAGTGAGATCACTAACGTTACTCAGAGTTGTTGGTCTATAGTTGACAGGAGAATTGAGTAATTTCCTTTATTATCACTCAACGATGTAGTAGTTGGAGAAGTGTAAAGAGAGAACACAATATATTTGTATAGTCTCAAAATGCTTCAATGTTGGCAGAACATACACTAAGATGAACTCACCGGGGAGAAGAGAATGAGTCGAAAAACGAATTTAACGGCTGATATATACGGCAAAGTTAATACTGGGTTTAGAGTACCACTCAATAAGTTCTACTGTTTAATATCAGAAAATTTTTTTTTTTTTTTGTTTAAACTAAACTCTTTAAAGGTGAGAACACAAACTCGCGAATGATTCCACGGTAGAGAAAATCTCAACGTATCGAATACTTCGGAAGTTGAAAGATTAAGGCAAAAGGGTTTAGAGTAATGATTATAAAACGAAAGAGAAAGGCAAAAGCACGTCTTCTTCTATACACAGTTGACATCAACTATACGATGAGGCACCCTGCGGTGGTCTATTACCTTTTGGTAGGAGAAACAGTCTTTGCTTCTTCCACTGGTCGTGGAATACTCCTTCTTTGAGGGAAGTGTTGAATATATCTTTGAAAATGTGTGGATGCCAATTTATTGCTGTTTTTATCGCAATGTTGGGGATTCCATCAACTCCATGCGCCTTTTGGTCCTTGATTTTGTGCAGACTTTCAGGACATCTTTTGCGTTGACGAGGGTTATTGGTAACGCCCCCGTCATACCTACCATCACCGCATGTTCTTCCATACCCTGTTGTTGTGCGAAAAGTTCAGCCCCAACGTTTTCTAGAAACGCTGTGGACGTAGGCGAGGATTTTCGGCCACCCTTAAGTTTTATCATCACCATTTGGTAGGCTTTCAGCA
This sequence comes from Xylota sylvarum, assembly GCA_905220385.1. Classification (NCBI taxonomy): domain Eukaryota; kingdom Metazoa; phylum Arthropoda; class Insecta; order Diptera; family Syrphidae; genus Xylota; species Xylota sylvarum. The sequence continues at coordinate 59,658,691 of LR999958.1, read as the reverse complement.
TGGATTTTGGTCGGTTTCGTTGCACAGTTTGAAGAAGCTTCTTTTCATCGTTCCATCAGTATATCGGTAGCCGTTGGGCGTTTGCTGTTTTCTATTGCATGGATGCATCACAGGCTCTTGTCAATCCTCTTCTGAGCTGATTTGCCTTATCGGCGGCTGATCCACAAAAGGATATATGTATCTTCCATCAGCTGAAGTACTTTAACGTCTAAACTGCGTGCTTTTCTTTTCCTTTTTAGCAACTGCCTTCTCTGATCTCTTCTATTTTCAATGGGACTGGTTCGTAGCTGGAATTTGATCGCCTGTGGGTCGCTGTACGTATACGTGGTCCACACTGTTCAGGCAGCATTTCTTGCCAAATATGTATGTGCTCATAAAGATTATATCTATTACTGACCCTGAAAGGCAGCTCGCTCCTGGAATTCGAGAGAACTATATCCAACGAAGCGAGCGCCTCTAGGAGGGTTCTTCCTCTGGCCCATTCTATCGACCAAGCATTGAAATCACCTGCAATGACAAGGCGGTTTCGTCCTCTTGCGGTGGCTGCGATGTTGTCAACTATATGCCATTTACTTTGGGCCACACAAAACCTGCCTGGCGTGCCATCATTTTGTCTTCGAATGATCGTTGACCACTTATCCATATCGCTGCTTGAAGTGTCCACTTAAGCTGCTTCTAGGGCTCGCTGAGTATTGCGGTATCCGCGTAGTGCTCTCGGACCGTTGTCTGTGTAAGTAGGTCCTCAGCTGCCTCACAATGGTTGAGGTTTGGTTATAACCTTCATGTTCGCTGCTTTGAAGTTTCATAGCGTGCTAAAATGCAGTGCACCTTTTGCTTCTGGTACTGTGCTTGGCGCTATGCCCACATCCTTAACATTGAATGCAATTTGGCTCTGAGGAGCAATCACCATACCCGTGCAGTCACGTACATGAGCTAGAGCCTCATCCGCCAAACAACTGACGCATAAGCTAAGACTATCCAGTTAGTGCCTAGTTACTGGTAGGCTGTTTCGGTAGACTTTCTCCTTTTGATAGACGTGCTAGTAGGCATAAGTATTCAGTGGCAACTGGATACTATGAAAAAGCTGAAAAAGAACTTATGTAGCTCTCCTGCAAGCTAGAGCCAACGCAGAATAATGGTAAGTCCTAGCTCAGAGCACAAGCTGTTTGTCTACACCTTTTTGAGGAACAAATGCTACTAGAGCCAGTAGATTTGTAGACGTATGATTATTATTGCCATCTCCCTACGTTTGTGAAAGCCCCACCTCGACCATTGGCCTCACTATCTTGACCTTTACAGAATACCCCTGTCCAAGAATGGCAGCATGGACACTATCGCTTCCAAGAGATCTCTATACCCTTTATAACAAAATTAATTCACCATTTGTATACATGAAGCATGAAATTATGACCCTAACCATACTCGTATGTATACCCACCCCCATCAAATCAAATCAAAAAAAAAAAAACTTTCATTTGGCATAAGGACACCCCTAAGTAGTTACATTTGTTACGGCAGCAAAGCGATTGCATAATTAATTAGTTTCTTTCATTCTCTCTTCCTTTTGAAGTTTGATTAATTTCATTTATCAAAAGAATTTTTTTTTTTTTGCTCTTTCATGTTCAAATAACAAGCCCTCACTTCCGGTAAAATCCAATTCAATAAACCACGAACTCATCACTATACGACTACGACATACTCCTAAGTTTTTGTTTTTTTTTCTATTTCTCATGTAAATTAATTAAAAGGATACAACTTCATTCACTTCCTCCTTTCTCTATGGGATATTTCACTTAGCGGTTTTTGTATTCGCCGCGCCATAACTCTGACAAAGCGAAAATACAAAATAATTGGATAACAAGAGAGTTACCGCTACAAAGAATGAATAGACAGAAAGGAGGATAAAAAAGAAAAGCGGAAATATTAAGGACTAATTGGTCAATAGGATGTCATCAGTCCATTGCTGCCATAGTAAGGGTATGGTATATATTCCTTTGGTCATCGAAAGGAAGGAAACGAAACAAGGAACAGAGAGGAAAGAGAAAAGAAGAAAAAAATGAATTAAGAGACAGACAATTTATTCATCGCCTTCATTTGTGATTCAGCAAAATTGTGCAAGTCGGAAAGTCCTTGAAATAGCAGCGAACTAGAGTGAATAGATGGTATAGGGTATAGGGTATAGAAAGAAATAAACCTGATTTACTAACTAGAATAGAGAGCTACACTGGAAGATTGAGGAAGGATGTGCGCCATACTGAATAGATAGAAACGATTTGCCATCTCAAGTAATTATCCAATTGTACCAGGATACTACTATCTAATTGCCACCATCCGAGCAACCAGGATGAGAACAAAAGGGAAAAAACAAAACGAATGTGGATGTGAAATAGGTTGTGATTTCAAAAAGGGATTGCTAATCAAAGGACACGCGACTCGATTGCTTCAGCTCTCACTCTCTCTCTCTCACTGTTCGCTCTCGATTGTACGAGCAAATAGTTGAAGGACCATCGAAGGATTCCGAGTGTGGTAGGGTCGTTCGACGAGCACTCGAATTTCAGTGCAGTGGCTAAAGAGTGTCGTTTCATCATTAAGTGCTTTGGGTTTGAGTTTGGTCATTCCCCATGCCATGCTTTCCTGATGATGGTCAATATCACTATCGCCTTTGCAGTACACATGCACAGAGTGCTTCTGCAGATCAGCAGCATTTACCAGACGATGCGGTAAAATTACTCAAAAGGACAAGGGTGAAATGAAAAAAAAAAAAATTGACGACGAAGAGAAAAAAGAATGAAAATGCAGACAACGAACGTAGCGGAATTAGTTGCAGGATTCTCGCTTGAATTAATTTATTAGCTTCATTAAATCTGCGGATGAGTGGCCACTCCATACATATCGCTTGAGTTACATTTGCAGAAGCATTAACATAGTTAATGTAGGAGTTAAGCGGGGTTACATTCGGAACAAGAGAAACCGTCTATGACTGTTCGGATTTTGTTAGATTCGCTGCAAATTACCAACATGGTTCAAGAAGAATTGCCCAATTTTTCTCCAGCACCAGCAAGGATAAAGTTGAGAGAAGACTTATATCCACATAATTTGAAAACTCTGCTTGTTAACATCGAATGGCTGGATATCCTGTTAGAATATCGTTACATGGTTGAGAATAGTACGATTTACAGATTTGTATAAGCAATATTCGTGCAATAAAAATCTGGACTCAATGTACCCAAATATATTATAACAGTCGAAGGAGAACAGACGAATCTTCAGAAGAACGAACTCGGAACTAAAACTATCATCATACATATTTAAGAAGGGCTTTGTCAGATGTAGACTTCACAGCTTTTCACAGCTACCAGTAAAGAATCTCTGCCTGAGACACAGCAGCCTTCCACTCTCTTCGGTCCTGGACAAACTGCTTCCAATTATCTATACCAAACGCTCTGGCATCCGCGATAGCTTGATCCTTAAAACGGAGGTTCGGTCTTCCGCATCGCCTTGAATCCGGGGGCTATTATCAGACTGTCTTCTTTGCTGGAGCATTATCGCTCGATGGGACCGAGCCAGTGTAGTCGACGTGTTTCGGCTTTTTGGACTACATCCACATCTTGGTACGCCCTCCTCGCATACAGGACCGAATATCCGACGAAGAATTTTTCTCTCGAAAGTGTTCAATATCTGCTTTCCTGCTTATTGTCCAATACTTGGCTCCATACCCCAGCAGATGGACAGATTTGTTAAAGATAGTACCTTCCGTGTTCACACCTGCCCTGCGTACTATCTGTTCCAGCACGAGATTCAAGAAGTCACATGATAGCGCATCTTTTTTTCCGGTGCATGTTTGGTATAGTTCAGAGGAACTGTTGCCGAATTGCACGTTGCACCGCGTGTTTTCTCAGTTTTGCCGAGATCCCGAATTCGTCCATCGCCTTGTAGAGCTCAAGACGATGAATGCTATCATACGCGGCTTTGAAGTCGATGCAGAGATGGTGAGTCTTGGCTTAAAATTCGTTGGTTTTTTCCAGGATCTGTCGCAGTGTGAAAATTTTGTCAATTTGCCGGGCCGGAAGCCACGCTGGTACGTGCCGATTAGTGTGCTACAGAAAGGCTTCAGACGATCACACAGTACGTTGGATAGGATCTTATATGCGACATTAATCAGGGATATGCCTCAATAGCTCTTACAAGACATAGGATCGCTTTTTTTGAAGATGGGGCATATAGAGCTGATAGTCCAATCATCGGGCATGGCTTCATCCACCCATACCCATAAAAAAAATACGAATTTTTGGCGGGACAGATGCATGGGACCCAGGTCCTAGCTTCTTACAACCATTCGTGTTGTGCGTGTTATATTTTTTACACGAATGAAAGGTTCCTACTGTTTAATGCCGTATCCGAAGGGCAATTTTTTTTTGGAGAAGCTTTTTCATGACAGTTTTACTCTAGGATGTTTGTCAGACGCTCGCGAGAAGTAGGGCCGTGAAAGAAATTTTAGGTGTTGTCTGGGGATTGAGCCTGGAACCCCTCGCTCCGTAGTCCAACGCACTAACCGCTTGAGCCACGGCGCCAACTCCAAAGCATCACCACCATGTTTGAAAAGCTCTGCTGGTAGACCATCAGAGCAGGCGGCATTTTGGTAGCTAAGTCGACCTCGTTAAAACTGGGAGGGGGAATGGATTCTTGACTGGATGCGAGTTCTTTTTTTTTCATATCACTCTCTCTACCTGATGCCCATTAAGTAGCTGCGGGAAGTGCTGCTTAAACACATCTACTGTTCCCTGTGCTTCGGTGACTAGGTTTCCTTCACTGTTTCTAAGAATCTGCGTTCCGAGTTTTAAGCCAACTGTTAGTTGCTTATCTTTCCTAAAAAAAACATTCGGATGTTGTTCCTATCGCGGGACTCTGCAATATCCTTGAGCTGGGAGACTGCGTAGGCTCTTTTCTTCTTACGCAGGATCTTGTTCTCCTCCGTTCTTCTGGCTCGATACTCTTCTCTCGCTGCCCTTGTTTTGCGCTGCAGCGCTTGCATGTGTGCATTTTCTGTCACCTTTTTCCGACGTACGCATTCATCATCATACCGAAGACTCTTTTTGGGTGGCGGCTGGTAGTCTATGGTCTCTAGAGGAGTCTAGGGCCTCTGCTAATTGTTCGGCTGCACGCGGCCTATTAAGGGTCCACACATTCCACGTGCAGATCCGAAAGTCGTTGTCCTTTTTTCGGATAGATAATAAATAGATGAAACCTGGTTTTCGATAAGACGCACTTAGACCAAAAGAGGTCCACTGTAATAGTTATTGAACAGTCTACTCTTCTGAGGAAAGCCATTTATTTGGGGGGGTGCTAATTTTGTTTAGATTGTTAAGATCGATGAAGAAGTACACTCCTTTCTAATATCGCAAAAAGAATGACATCTACAGATGAAGTGAAGCTTCTGCAGAAGTCATTCCTTAGCATGCCCAGTGACCCAGTGTCCGGTGGTAACATTAGTTCATATAAATGGGCTGTCTCTATGAGGTCGCGGCTGGACTTTAGTTTTACTGAGATCTAGGGTTGACCAGTTAAGACTAGCAGTGTCCTAGATGTCTTCATCTACATACGTATGTATATGTATCTACCTTCAAAGTACTAACATTTGCTAAAATTATTTTTTATCTCTAAAAGCAGAGCTCAGGACCCCGCTAGTCATTCCAAACTTTGGATACCCAACAATTCCAAATAAACTTGACTTTTAAATAAAATGTTACACAAGGGTGCTTCTTACTTGAAAAGTGAAAAAACAAAAAAAAAAAAAAACAAACGCATCCTGAGGCAATTCATTCGCACAATAAATTGTTAACAACTACGAATGGTATGTTGGCATTGTTTGGAAGTACAGTCCACAATCCTTATACCGTATTGTTGTTGCTATTATAACCAGTGGCTTAGTGACTTTTATCTGGAACCATTTTCCACTCGTTTCAAGAAAATTTATGACTTCTAATGTTTTGAAGTGCATAGTTGAAATTGATGAAGCCGAAAACTTCGTCCTTTTTTTTTTGTTTTTCGTTGAAAACAACAAAGAAAACTTTAACGACTCCACGGATAAATATTTGGAAAGTTATTGCACTTTTTATTTATTTACAGTGTGATGGTATTTTTGTTATTTTTTTTTGTATTATTTGTACTTTTATGCGGAGTCCTTGTCAGAGAGTCATGAAGCAAAAGTCATCAATTTTGTGTGGACAAGGTTTGAAGTGGCAGTAGAAGTATGTTCTGCATCATGCGTTTTTTTTTTGTTCTCCTTGAGTTGTCCTTACAGAAAGTCAGGGAAATAGATTTATGAAGAATGAATAGTTCTAAAAAGAACTTTATCGTTGATGCAAAGTGCAATTCATCATTTAGGGATTTGGTCACTTTGGTACGATTCTTCTTCGGAAGTAAGTAGTTATGATGTGTAGTTTGCTTAAGTGTAGGATGTGGGTCACATTATTAGGTAATTTGTAACTTTTGCCTGAATGACTGTTTTTTGGAGAAAGTTTCGGTGAATAGATTTTCTTTGCGAGCAAGTACTCCCTGGTACCATGAAGTTTTCATATCATGAAGTATGTTAAATGCTTAAGAACCAAACGAGCAAATGGAAATGACAGTGGCTCTTAAGCTCGTTAAATAGTGCAACGAAAGATGGTTAAAATACTAGAAAGCAGTGGATTCAACTTAGTGGTCTACGCTGACGATGTTGCCATTTTGGTATAAAGAAAATTCCTTCCGGTAATCAGCGAAAGACTCAATAATGCGCTTCTATTAGTGAGAAACTAAAGTAATCCCAGTGAAAACTGAAGTTGAACTTTTCACAAGGAAAAGGTCAATACCAGATTTCAAAATACCCACGTATGAACAGAATTGATCGTATACCTCAGAAAACTGCAAAATACCTCGGCGTAATACTGAAACTATTACTAACTTACGTCGGTGGATCTACAGTCCGGGTGAACCTAGGCCTCTAACACCAACCTCTCCAGTTAGCGCGATCTTTAACTAACTGCCTCCAATTGTGCACTCCAAGTCGGTTGAGGTCCTTTTACACTTGTGCGCGTTTTCCTCTGCTGCGTTGTGCCTCCGGGTTGAATTCGAAGACTCTTCGGGCGGTCACTCTACATGTCCTAGCCATCTTAGACGGTTGATGTGTACTTTTCTAATCAGGTCAATGTTGCTGTACAGCTCGTAGTGTTAGCTGTTAAATCTCCTCCTCCAAATACCGTCAACGCAAACGGTACTGAAAATCATCCGAAAAATGTTGCGTTCAAAACGACCAAGGATAGGTCGCATACACCAGGACTGGGATGGTGACGGTCTTATATAGAGTCTCCTTAGTGTTTCCTGATAAGTCCTGGTTACTGAATTGCCTTCTTAGACCAAAGAAACAGCGATTGGCAAGTGTTACTCTTCGCTTGATTTCTTATGTGGTGCTGCTGTCAGAATTTAAAGCGAAAACGAGGTAAATAAAGTCCCTAACTACCTCTGCCTCTCTCTGTTTCTCTCCATCGCTAGGCATGTAACGTACATGTATACCCCTAAGCCTTGGTACAATGAGATCTACACCCCATTGAATTAAAGCTGGGAATATACCATCCTGCGGTCTTGTAAGGGGAAAACGTTTTTATCGCCCCACTGACCGCTTCTGGAGTGACTATCCGTTCCGCTTCTGCCCTATCCATCCTGTTTGCTGCTTGTTTCCTCAGAGCACAGGGCTGATCTGACTTCAGGTTTCCCGGAAAGTGTATTTCCATGAGGACTTCATTTGTACGATCCAGTATCTCAACAATCTCCCCTGTTCTATCGCGAATGAGTCCGACTTTGGAAACTGGATCCCTCGAGACAATTTTCTAAAGTCTGTTGACCTCAGCTGTGCTTCTGATATTCGAGCAAAATTCCCTGCACGACTCCCTCTTAGTCGTCGCAGAGTTGCTTTCAGCTCTTTCTTCTTTGCCTTGTACTTATCCCATGATTCAGGATTATCCCTTCTCAGATTTTCAAGTTCCCTACACCGCCAAGGTCTGGAGTTCTTTTCATCTACCAAAGTCGGAGTACACGCCTCTTGGTATGCATTTTCAACAGCTGATTGTAAGTGCTTCAGCTGTGACTCTACATCCCAAGTGGTTTTCGGTATTTTGGGTACCCTCCCATACAGTTTCTCCCGTAACGCTTCCTGGTATTACTCTGTCCGTGTTCCTGGGAATCCGGACATATTTCCGATCTTTTTTGCTTTTAGATCCGTATCGAACATCAAATGAGATGGCTCTGTGGTCTGACATCATTGTCTGATCCATTACCCTCCAATTTGATATTCTATCAAACACTCTATTACTACACAGAGTCTCGCATCCACAATGGTCGGTTCTGTTCCCCTGTTGACAATAGTTAGCTCTTTGCACGCTACAAACTCGAATAAAGCTTCTCCTCTGTAGTTATCGTTGGTACTTCCCCACACTGTACAGTGTGCATTAGCGTCGCAACCAATCACTAGATCTTCGCTCCTATCCCTGCAGACATTCACCAGAGACTCTACCTCTTTTGTTGGGGGGGCTCTAGAATCGCACAGCAACAAGGTCAGGTTCACATATTTGCGGCAGCATAGCCGCTTTAACTCCGTGTCTCACCAGTACAAAAGATTTAACTCGATACTTTCAGGTAGACCTCTAATTCTTCCTTTGAAGATCCAGGGTCCCTGCAGCAAGGCACTATCAATCGACTCCTCCACAGAGCATCTGGTCAATATTGCTGATGCAGCTTTGCTGTAGTGAAGATTCAATTGGATCACTCTAAGTTTTTCCTGGTGCAGTTCGGGTTGACTGATCTTCTGTTTCCTGGTTTGTCCATCAGCCTTTCCACTTTCACGTGTTCTTGATTGCTTAACATTCCCGGATACAGGCTATCCATCACCCTAGTTTTAGCTGAACTGAAGATCTCGGTATCATTATGGAACCGATCCCTAGATCCTGCCACTTCTGGGGTGGTTTCGGCTAAATTACCAATCATATCAGTCAATTCATTGACCTATATGTCACTATTTCTCGAGACAGATCCTGCCAATGGCAACCTCTGTCGCCCTTTCTCCCTTTTCATCTTTTGCTTAAGCTGCTTTCGCAGCCTCCGCTCAGAATCAGGCTCTGCACCGTCATCTTTGGGTTCGGCTTCCGTAACATCGATTAACCTATTGGCACCTTGCAGCACCGCATTGTCCATCGACATCGACGATTGTGAATTTGGTTTCCCTCCGGACTCCATTGTTCTCACGAGCTCTTCCGCTGTCTTCTCCCTTGCCCTCTAATGACTCGTTCTCTTTTTTATTATTTTTCGAAAATGGGTACATAATGGTCCCACGAGCCGGAGAGAAATCACAGACTAGGTAGGCACGTACCCTACTCAACTAGTATACAACAGAGAACTCCCCCTGGGGAGTTACCACTAGCGGTTCAATTACCCCTGAATCCTGTATTCCAGTAGTATCACTACTTAAACACAGCTCCCTTGGCGTGGCGACTTACAACCTTGGTGATAAGGGTTGTTGGATCTTAGTTTTCGATTCACATTCAGCTCTGCCAGAATAGTGTTAACTACCTGGTAGTGCATCCTGTTCCTCCAATTAAGCTACCCCATTACGACAAGGTGTCCAACATCCGGGATGGATCTGAATATATAAATCGGTCATTCAGACTTATGGACGATTGCAGCGTTATGACCAGTCTATGACAAAAAGAGAACTGCAATTCTGTTGCTGTCGTGACAGGACACTGCGTGATCATGCAGTACCCAATAACGATTTCTGTACAAACTGCAGTGATAAAGAGGAAATAGAATCTATTCGTCACTCGCTATGTGATTGTCCAGTAATAGCTATCAAAAGGAAAGACACTCTTAAGAGCTAATTCCTTGCCGAACTGGACGATCTGATTTACAAACTCCTGAGATTTATTACACGTATCTGCATTGTTTAGTTCAACCGCCGAAGACTGAAATTGGGTTCCCAGGAGTCTTTTAATTGGACACAATGGACTCATTGCTAGTCTAAGTGAGGCGTTGAAAATTTCTTGCCAACCATGGCACCCATTTACCTAACCTCACCATTCAACCATTGAAACCAAATATATGACGAAATTCCTTCTAGGAAATAGTCTTAGTATTAAAGTCCTTGCCACGTACCAAGACCTCACATCCAAGCTCAAGAACAATAGTGTACATTTCCGCATACATTTTATACCAAAAAAATCATTTGCAACAACATTTCAAAAAATCTGAAAATTTATATCAGCAATATTTTCTACCAAATGGAGATCCTAAAACATTACATCTACAGCCGCCGCCACTAGTTTTATGCGTTTTCTACCGCCAATGATCGTAACATGAACGAAAACAAACCTTTAAAAAACGCATCTATACACTTTTACAGCCCACTTCTGTAGCCCATCAACAGTGTCATCAGTAAAAGGGCACCAATGGAGTATCCGGAGCCTGTTTTACTATCCTCTGAACATATAAAATGTATCGCGCACATGAAATCAAAGTCAAAAAATTTTTCAATTTATATACGAATATACCGTGCCGTATATCCTTTTTTTATACTTTTATGGATATGGACTTTCAATTTTTATGCGATGGCAGCAGACATATGACGAGGATAACGTTCGTAGTGAAACTGAAATTTCAACAAAGCTCAATAATATTCATGTAAAACTGGGGATCCTTGCTTGGGTTTTTTTTTTCTGTTTGCTGTTATATGTACCTTATTTATGAGATTTTTAGCATTTTTGTACTTATGTACATATTTGCGTTTTTTGTGTCCTTTTGATGGCATTGATGGAGAAGTAAATTAAAATTTTCGAATCGAATGTCAATTAGTATCATGGTAATGGTTGAATCAATGGTGTGGTAATTAGTTTTTTTTTCATTTTACAAGGACACAAATGATAATTATAGAATTTCAGCATAAGGGGCAGGACATCGCTGCTCTTAACTAAAGTTAATTATGGTTTCAATCGAAATAAGGTTCGAGTTATTGTAGTGAAATCGGGGAAGATGACCTGTTAATGCTGTACGAATCTGTAAGTAGTGTTGCTAACTTTCGGTTTTTGTCAGGTTTAGGGTAAGAAATTAGACCCCCATTGTCATTGTGGTACTCACGACAAAGTGTACAGTAATCTGGTGGACGACACTGGACAAGAAAAGCAACATTGCAATACTTGAGAAGGTTCAAGGGCTATCCTGCGTCTACTTAACGGGCGACCTTAGAACAACTCCTACAGATGCACTAGAAACAATGCTTCATCTCCTTTTCCGTTGACATCTTTGGGAAACTGATGACGGCTAAAGCACCATTACGGCTTAGTGAAATCTTGCAACTAGCTCGTAGAAATATGGGCCATGCAGGCATTCTAAACGGCCTGTCTAACTATTCCTAGTTATTCGGACTATATATTGTCCCCTGTTTGGACTTTAACGTCGAGTATAAAATCTGATCAATCTCGCACTACAACTAGTGGAGAATTGGGTTAGCAGCAAAGGGCTAGGAGTGAACCGTTCAAAAACGGAGGTAGTTCTCTTCTCTAGGAAGAAATGAATTCCTGCCTTCAGACCCCCAAGCATCAGTGGTACTGAACTAAGTATATCAGGTTCAGCCCGATACCTGGGTGTAATTCTAGATTCCAAACTAGCAAGCGTAGCTTTCTACTCTTGCAAAAAGGCATTCAGCAATACGTGGGGTTTTAGACCAGCTGTGGTGTACTGGATATACACGGCGGTCGTAAGACCCATTCTTACATATGGTTCACTGGTATGGTGTACGGTACTGGAGAAGCAATACCAGCTTTCTAACCTCACCAAAATCCAGAGGGCAGCTTGCATCGGAGTCATGGAATCAATGAAGACAAAACCAACACTGGCAATAGAAACCATGCTTAGTTTCTTTCCGCTTGATATATACTGTGGCAGTCTGGCGGTCATCGAGCCTGTACGACCATGCCTCAATTTTGTCCCGATGGGGAACTACCAGCTGTTTGTCAGAAACTGATCACATGACCCCCACGCTAGCATTTGAAAGGAGATTCGCTATAAGAATTGATGACAGAATGTACTGGAAGTGCCATGAAGAAGAAGGAGCTTTTCTATACCGACGGTTCTAAGATGGACGTTACCACGGGAGCCGGAGTTTATTCTGAAGCCCTAGGAATAAACAACTCCTTTAGAATAAACGATGATTGCAGCGTCTTTCAGGCCCAAGTCAAAGCCATCATACAGGCTGCTAAAATTATAAGTGAGAGCAATATCGTTAGAACGATTACTGTGTATGTAGACAGCCAGGCAGCCGTTAAGGCTCTGTACTCCGCTATAATCAGATCAAGACTTGTGAAGATCTGCAAATCGCTCTTGAATAAGATATCCAGAGCTAATGCGATGGGGTAGTAACCCCAATTAGTTCCTTACGGAAGAAAATAGAGGATGAAGCCATCGGTCGAGCAACTAGTCGCTGGGTTCATCTGGAAACATGCGCAACAGCCAGAGCCCTATGGCCGGGCATCCGCAAGAACACGCGGCGTCCACACGGAGCGACTCGGTGTACTACATAATGACTTCTGTAGAAGTTGCAGGGACGAAGAAGAAATTGAGTCAGTTCGTCTGTGCTGCTGTGCGACTGTCCTGCCCTATCCGTCAGAAGAATGATGACTCTTGGCAGTTACTTCTTCTCCGATTTGGAGGACTTGGGTAACGTAGAGCTGACGGACTTCCTGAGATTCATATCATTATCTGGGTGGTTCCAAAAGCGGACTTTATAGGTTTCCAGCGTTAAATGATTGGGCACAATGGACCCGAACTGTGGTCTAAGTGAGCAGTGACACTGTCACAAGGCACCGATTTACCTAACCTAACCTTCGCCATATCTTCGGCAAGATTAAACTTTACTTTCCTGGTTCGGGTTCTTGTTTGGTTCCATCACTGGTAGTGACAATGCTCACAAGGTAATGTAACCCTTTATATATTCTAGGAATCGTTCAGCAATCCATAAGCCAAGCTTATGAGTTATGTTCGAGGGTAACGCTGCGAATAATGTTATCATGAGTAACCTTCAGGAATTATCTGAATTATGCGTTAGGATAGGACTTTTCTAAGAACTTTTATATAGTCTCACTTAATGATGTTAAAGCCGAGTCAGAGGGTATTTCCAAACCACAACATTCCAGTTTTATTTTCCCAGATAGTTTTTTTTTTACCAGCGGATAAAGAAATTTACATTTGAAGTGGATGAGACCTGGACAGTGCCAGAAAAAGTGGGTTGTATCCCTGTTGAGTTCCTCATCTCCACAACCTTGATATAGAACTTCTTCCGTAAGTCTTTTTTTTTTTGTTTTTCACGTGGTGCTGCAGAGTGTTTTGACCCTATCAGAGTAGAAAGGGACTTCATTACCTTTTCCATAATCCTGTTTTTCTTTTGTCGAAGCAAGTATATATGCACACAAGTGTGTAGGGAGGGCCATCTGTTGTTTGCCTTCGAGCTTTAGAGTGCATGGCAGGATATTCCCAAAATGTCGACTTGTTCTGGTCTAGATTACAAAGCTCTTTTAGTAGGGCTTCTCATTATCTCGTACATCTTCATATTCAGGAATCCAACAGAACGTTACCTTATGCTGTGTTCCAACCTAAAGCTCTTCTCAACAGCCCTTCTTGAATTTTATTTTGATATTAGAAACCCCTTTTATTGTTGCCTGGCTATTGATGAAAGCGGTGATATAAGACAAATATTGACTTCAGATGGATTGTGAATGGCCTTTTGAAATCTAGGTGTTAAGGAGTCCGTAGTAGGTACATGTCTTAGATATTTGTTCAAGATCATATAATGACTCGTTGTATTTCGATCCAGATAGCTATCTGACTGACTTATTCCTACGGCACTAATTGATGCCAAGGCTTTTATGAAGTTATCCAACTGAAGTTGATTGAGGATAGCCTCCAATTCCGAAGTAGGTGTAATTCTTATAGCGCTAGTGGTCTCGATACATGCTAATATCTGTATCTTCGTGAGAGCTGTTACGTTGGTGGTCTTGCTGGCAACCTGCTACCAAACTAGACAGCAATAAGTTAGTAATAGTTTTACTACAGCCGTGTACTTACATCCATAGTATATTATTGGGATTCTTCCTCTGCCTTTCCCAAATATTCTACTGCAAGCATGAAGGCAATTGTAGCTTTTGTGATTCTTTCATTAATGTCTGACATCCAGTGCAGCTTCTTATCAAGCTCTAGGTGTCTGGCGTAGTCCGAGATTCTAAGAGGAGTACCCCCTACAGAAGGTGGTATGCGCTCTGGTATTTTTCATTTCTAGTTCGGTTTTCTAGGGGTTGACCACTAGTCTACATTTCTTGGTCCAGGTGTCTAGGGTCGTCTGCGCACGTTTCAATTATTCACTTAGGGTAGGGAGGAATTTACTCGTAGCCATCAGTAAGACGTCATCTGCATAAGCAATGATCTTGGCGACACTATATCTGAGTATCTGGGTTGCAGGAGTACTTCATTTAGAACAATGACCCATAGTAGTGGGGAGATTAATCCACCTTGAGGGGTACCTCTAGAGGCGTATACTTCTAACTTCATTCCTCTGCGCTTAGTTGTATTCTGTCTTATGTCAATACATTCCACAATCCAATTGGTCAGGTTGTTGTGGATACTGAGTTTAATGACAGTTCTGGACAACGCTTCCGTTCCGTTCTGACATTGTCAAATGCTACTTCAATGCCTAAGAATGCATCTAAAGAGTATTCTTTATCTTTTAAAGATTCCTCGGTTGAACTAACAACACAGAGTAGAGCCGTTTCATACCTGTTTACTTTGGTGTAGGGGTGTTTTGCCGAGGATATGTCCTCGGGCCATACTCCATTGCGAATGTGAATGTTAGCCAATAGGTAGCTCAAATGTTTTTAGTATAAAGGAGGTAAGGCTAATTGGCCTAATCTTAAGACGTGTACTACGAATAGCTTTTCTATTGCAGGTTAGATTAAAGCTTACAACACTTTGTTTTAATATTTTAGAGCTGGACTGAGCTAGCAGAACTTTGTCTATGCCTTAAAACGACAACATACATAATTTTAAAATATGCCTCAAGGACGATAAATCTTCCACGTCAAAATAATCTACTATCTCATGCGTTATCATGATGGATCTTACTACCCGTCAGGATCGTTCTTCTCCATGTTCCCTCCAAATCATTTCAGAGTCATATATCATTAGTCGACCTGAACTGACTTAAGGCTCAGCGATAAACCTTTAAAAACTTTACGTTTTTCCTTAAATAAACCAATCGATGTAGAGAATGTGGTTAAAATATTTACATTAAACGAATCTAAGCCTTTCAAGTTTCCAATTCCAATTCAACAACACAAGCATGTTTCTCTTCCACGTTTTGCTAATATTTGTCAGAAACTTATAAGCAGCAATCCATAATTAGAACTGATTACTCCTTACAACTAACCACATTGACATCCAACACCCCTTTTGAATAATATACCATTTCCCCAAAGCCTTTCACTCAAGCCCTACTAGATTCTCAGAATAAATTCTCACATAAATAACACATTCATCCGCAGTCGACGTCATCCAGCTAGTTAATTAAATCACATCACGTTAATCAAACTTTCATCAAATTACTCCGCCTCACACGTACATACATACATACATATCCTTTTTCACTGTTAAATGTCACGCAAACAAACTCCAGTGGTTTTTGTTTTTGTTTTTGTTTTTTTTTCTACGAAAATTCACTGTCATCCATCACATCAACACCAATGTGATATGTGTGGTGTGCTAAACAGCATAACACTCGATTATTCCACACAGATTTGATGACAAACACTTGTCACACATACAGCACACCAAATAATTAACACACACCGATCCTAGTCTCTCTAATACATAATTCCTAGACCGAGATACAATCTCGTCAACAACATCACAACTACCTACTGAGCCGACACCCATGTGGCCTCGACAGCAGCGGCGTAGTACACATACATACATCAAGTCAGAGAATATAGTAATAGAAATGTCCTTGCTATCGAATCCTTAAGCAGATTCATAACATTTCAATACAAAGTCAAGGCAATAGTCCTAGAAAATAATGCTTATTAAATACACCTTAACATCTGTTGAGGGTGATGGAGCTTTGGTTTGGCGGCGGCGTTTGAATGAGAACACCCCGGGTGAACGGAAAGCAATCAAATGCCGAGGGAATAAAGAGGAAAGAAAAAAATAGAAAGAATCCAGCTGTTGCTGTTCCCACGATGATTGCCAATTCAAGGATTTAGTTCAGTTTCTGTTGCTTTGTCCAATATCCATTGTGAATTCATTAAGGATAGAGAAACGCTGGAGACGCAAAACAAGAAGAAAGAAAAAAACAAAACTGGCCCGTCATTGTTTTGCTTTTTGCATCCAAAACGAGTATTTAGCTTAGATCCCTGGATGACGACAGGCGATATGTGGGTGTAAGACATAAGGTTGTTAAAGAATTAAAGAAGCAACGATGTATAAGAAGGTGTTCTAATCAAGGACGAGAGGACGAGGAAAACTGTCCGTTATTGACCTTCAAAGTCTGTATCTCGGTATATTTATTCATAAAAAGGACTTTCTATCTCTTAGGGGAGCCCAGAGAAAAGAACCCCTTTTTTTGGTTCACATCGTTCGAAAAAAATATTCTAATGACATCTACCTACACAGATGCCGGTTACTAATGGGGGCTATACCTCTTTTGTCATTAAGGACATACGTATGTACATAAGTTTTTTGAAACCATGGTAAAAGAATTTTTCCATCAAGAGAGGGTTGGCAACGGTAGGCCCATTAACCCGAATTGAACCTCGATCTACATGGAAATTTACTCGTCGGAATCTGAAATTGTACGTTTTAAGACTTTCAAAACACGGCATTGCAAGAGGAAGTCTTAGCAGTTCCAGAAGCGCCACGAGGATTAAACTACACTCTAGAATCGCCTGACCGATATCTACATCGACAACCAAGCCGCTATAAAAGTCACCTCATCTATGGTAGTAAAATCTAAATTCGTGACACGTTGCCTCTATGAGCTCAAAACGCTCATAGCAAATCACAACGTAAAGGACACACCGATATCCAAGGAACGAATTAGCAAGATAGGGATTTGAGTAGGGTCTAGGGCCCAGTATGTACTTGTAAAATCCAGCACAGCAAGTCCCTAGTAAGAGACGGAATGTACTTTCATCTTGTTGTGTCTCCAGAAAACTGTGGAAAAAAAACACTACCAAACCAAATCCTCCTAAAGCACAGTTCACTTCCTATGTGAATGGCTTAGCATAGGCGGAACCTTCAGCGAATATCATTTTAGAGAGCTGGGCGATCTGTCAGGAAAGTCACCAAAGGATGGTTCAGAGATGCCGCACAGTTAACACAACCCCACTAATTATTTACCCATTTAGCTTTCTCCACGACGGCGATCTCTTCGACAACAGATCCATTGGTGATTTTAGTATTAGCTGCATCACTGCTATTATCGCTCAGTCGTCTTTTGAACATCTGACAAACATCGGAAAGTAAAAGTGTCATGAAAAAGATTTCTAAACCGAAAAGCCAACCTTTTCAACACGAAAGGGCATTAAACGCCATAAAAAGTGGCGGGATCTAAGTGGTAACTTGGAACGAGTGAGAGTTCTTTAAATCGATAAAGTTCCACCTAAATACAATCTGTACATATTTCTCAGATAAACAGACTTGGCGAAGCCTGGATTGGAAGAAAATGAGAAATATTTTCGTTGATGCAGGGAAATTACTCCACGGGAATTTTCTTCACATGGGAATTTATTCCACCTCTAATGGGCAATTAGTCCACTTTTCGAATATAGAGTAATTTCCCACTAAAAGTGGAATTGGTGGAATAATTTCCCAGTTAACATTTGATGAATTTTCTTCAATTTCTGAAGCATTTCCTGAGTTTCTGGGGACTGACAGTTGTTGCGACTTAGAGGAGCGACGAAGTCGCGTGAGTTTAGATTCTTCCCATGTGAAATAAATTCCCATGAGGTAATTTCCCTACACCATTTCCGTTAATGCGAAAAGGTTTTTAGTTGGTGCTCTTAGAGGATTGTCTAGTAGCCTAGAAAGCCAATAGGTTGGGTGCATCTTTCAACTTTGTATGTCTGTAAACCCTGTAGAAACCAGAAAGAGGACGAAACGATGACGTACCTCAATGAGTCTACAAAGATCTTAGTGACCTAGGTTTAGGTTAGGGTGTCTATCTCCACACGTGTCCAGACACACTTCTACCAATGAAGATCAATTATGATCCCATGGATCTCATCATTTGACTATCCGGAACTAATTAAATAAAAAAATAAAGCGAAGGAGCCGCGTGACGTCTAGTGACGCAAGTTCCCCTAGGTTGTTTAAGAATAGGCCTTCTAGATGGAGTAGTATTTTTTGAGATAGAGCTGGGCATGTGGATAAGAGGTGGAAATGGTTTCTTCCTCCTCCTCATCTCTACAGCTTCTGCAGAAGTTATTTAATAAGTGGCTTAGCCTTTGGCATGCTGACCTTTCCAGTAAGAACACCCATAACGTGGTTAATCTGTTACTGTTTCAATAAGACCAACTACTTTTCAGATCAAGACTCGGGCAGATGTGCCTCGAAATGTTCCAAGTAGACAGATTTTTCGACTTACAGCCGGTTTTCCTAAAAGCGTCTAGCTTTAGTAAGAGTTTACAAGTAGCGACGTGCATACCCAGATTCCGCGATTGTGGGAGGATACTTTGGGTCGTACCTATTCTGGGCCTATTCTGGGGAGCTCGTCAGCCTTACAATTTCCTGCAATGTCTGTGCTCTGGCATCTAGCATAGGTATAGTGAACTATAGTGAACTATAGAAATAGTAAACTCTTCAGGCATTTTCAAAAGATACAAACGGGAGTTTATAGCGCCCTTTGAAGTGAAGGAGCACAATTCCAGGGATTTGCTGTGAATGATAATATCTTTGCTGTGAATGAATATTGTATTACATTTCAGTCAAGACAGGGCTTCCTTGATCGCCATGAATTCCGCCTGAAAAAAAAACTACAATAATCTGGGAGATGGAAAGAAATACTTAGATTGAGCACCACAACCCACCGCTTCTTCAGTCTTGCAGCCTTCCTTGAAAGAGAAATGAACTGAACTGTCCTCAGGAGAGGGAGCAGTGACTCATTCACTACGGTCAGTGATAGTCGTGCGAAAATTCCAATCAAATAACAATGTTGGCGGTGTAGTCGTGAAGTGATCTACATTATAGCTGGCACCACTGTGAGGAGGCTTTCACTCAGATAGCCGCATTTGCAACATAGGTACTGCTTGCTACAAATATCTAAGGGGAGTAGAAGGAACATAATGCCCAGAGCCGATGAGGAAGAAGTGCTCAGTACACTACTGATGTACCTACATGCAATTTTTGTATCTTACATAGAAGATTAAGCTGAGTAGCCCTATTAAGAGCCCGGCACCAAGCAATGACAGCATACAGTATATGACATGAGGTTGAGCGTATGACATGAGGTTGAAAACCCCAGCTTAGTTAAATTTCCTATTCAAAATGAGACCCAAGTATGTATTCTGCATTTTTTTTGAAGCAGACACTGGTTCCTTTAATCGTAAGAGGGCCAATAAGGGGAACTTTATATTTCCTCGTAAAGAGGACAAGTTCTGTTTAGAGGGGGTTAACTTCTAGTTCGCTTTTTGACGTCCATCTAGTAAGCCCTAGGAGAGGACATTGAAGGATGTCCCTGAGAGTATCAGGGCGTTTTCCGGAAGGCGGCCATTGCAATGATATCTTGATAGGCAGCCACCGTGCATTCAGTCCTTTCTATGTCAAGTAGTAGCGCGTTTACTACTAGATTCCACAGAAGAGGGGACAAGACACCACCCTGACTAATTCCGCAACAAACAACTCAAGAACTCTTCTAGACGATGCGCCGCCCAGCTTACTTACTTACGTAGGTGGCGCTACAGTTCGGGGTGAACCTGAGCCTCAACCAATAAGCCGAGGGTATCTTCATCCGCTTTCGATAAAGTCCATGCTTCAGCGCAATGAGGAAGGACTGGGATGATTAAGGTCTTATATAGAGTCTCCTTAGTTGTTCGGAATAGGGCCTTACTACTCAATTGCCTTTTCAGCCCAAAGAAAAAGCGATTGGCGAAGAGTTATTCGTCGTTCTTTCTGCGGAGGTGTGGTTTTTAGAATTGATAGCAGATCCAAGGTCGACAAAGTCTCTTACTACCTCAAAGTTAGGTAGTTGTTAGCGCCGCCCAGTTGCGTAATGATAATCCTTCGTGTGAGCAATTGATCTATCAATACTTCAAGGGAAGAATCGACTTTCAGATTTGTAAGTGCTTCGATAATTGCTTGAGACTTGACATTGTTAAAGGCTCCCTCAATGTCCAGGAACGCGAGATAATTCCTTGGTGTTCAGTGATTTTTGAATGATGCACACTAACGAATGCAAGGCAAATCGAGACTGATTTGCCTTTGAAGTACGTATGTATGTTGGGACGTAGAGAGCATAGATGCTAATGCTCCGGCGTAGGTGGATATCAGCCTTTCTAGTGTTTTCAATACAAAGGACGATAGGAAGATAGGAAATTTTGCCTGCTTTGGGTATGAAAATAACTTCAACTTAGTAACGTAATTTTTTTTTTTTTTTGATTCCGCCAGATGCCACCGGCCCGTGGTATTGATATGTACGATTCATATACCTGATCCTGACATAGGTTTGTCAGCCGACATATTCCTACGTACTAAACTTCACCATCGCATACAGATTTCAACCAATCTTTCTACGGGACTGCCATTAAGTACTACTTGAGTCACCTGCTTCTGCTTCTTTTAACTTAGTTTTTCTATTGTCCGCAGCTCAGTTTGGAGAGTTGTTATAAAACTACATACTGTCATCCAATTCTCTTCCGACCGCTGAATGTGATCGAGGTGTAACGACATACGATGCAATAACATACTGCATGCTGCGTACGTTCATCTTCGTCTAAATATTCCGGGCAGAATGGAGAGCAGTCATGTCCAAATCGGTGCGGTAACCGCTATAACCTGACAGAAACTGTGTAAGATAGTAGTTGCACTCCCCATGCTTTCGACTTATCCAGTCTTTGATTCTCGGTATCTGTTTGTAGGTCCATCTGCCTTTTGTTGTATTTTCCCAACGAACTTGTCACATAGCTGCTAAATCCGGCCTTTTTCCTGTTTGGAGGTGACTCAAGGTTCGTATATTGTATCATATATTCTCAGCATCTCATCTGCAAGAATCTCGATGGAAATCATTCCAGTTATAATAAAGGCGTCCTCGTCTGAGATGGTTCGAAAGCAGCTGATTGTCCGCAGCGTCCAGAGTCTGTATACTGACGATAGTCTCTTTTTGGTTTCTTTCGTTCTTAGTGCATGCACCCAGACTGGGGCAGCATATAACAAAACTGAGGTCATCATGTCCATGTATTTACGATTCTTTTTTGCCTAAACAATCAACACGTGTTTTGAACTGCAGTTTGGCGTCCAGCATTACCTCAAGGTAGTTAACGGATTCCTTTGACCTTATGTCTTGGTTACCAATCTGAAAAACCTTTTTCCGACTGGCTATGAGGGCGACTTCTGTTTTATATTCGGTCAATTCCAGTCCGGTGGATACCAGGAAGTCTTCTATTCGGGCAATTGCTTCATTTGTAACTGATTCTACTGCGTTCATCTGTTTAGCTTCTGTCACGATGGCAATGTCATTGGCGAATCCAATTATCGCTACTCCGCCAGGTAGTTTCAATCGTAGGACTCCGTCGTACATGATATTCCACAGTAGCGGTCCTAAGATCGATCACTGTGGGATTCCCGCAATGACATCGTAGTATTTTACCTCTTCATGCGTATAGTACCTCAGCTTCCTATTGTTGAAATAGTTGGTCACTATATGCAGCAAGTAGAGTTGATTTGAACAAAATGTAAAGCTTTGCACACATTACGTTTTAAGGGAATAGTCAGTCTTACGATATGAGGGGTTGATCCCTAAAAAAAATGTAAATTTGCGTTCACATTCATCAAATAAAGAGTCATCATACTTGGAAAATGATCACTTCCGAGCTGATGGCTTCGTACCATTCTTATAAAATAAAACATCATCTTGAAAGAGCTACGGGTAATGTTGCCAATGGAATCCACTTACAAAATCTCTCAGAAAATGAATTCATCCTACGTACCTTGACGCAAAACGACTAAAGAGGAATCAAAAATTCTAGGAATAATGCTGGAGAGAGCATTCAATTTTCCACATCCCTTTGAAAAGTATGTTGAAAAGTATGTACCTACATATATTGATTGAGACGAATTACATTTGATATATCCTTGACCTACTTGTCATACTGTTTGAGCGAGCCAATTTTTTTTTGTATTGAATCTTCCAAGGACATCTTAATGTGATTTCGTCACATATGTACGTATGTAGTTTGTAACATCTTTCAAATTCTTTTTCAACCAGCGTACTGTTCCTTTTTTTCGGTTGATGGATTTTTTCTGCAGCATACATTGTGTATGTACGTCTCTCATATAATGTACAGCACACTGGCAATGATTGATTCGCAAAAACGTTTGAATTCATATTAAATTCCAACGCGCTAGCATCAATGCTATGCTATTCCGATTAATCATCCAAACATCTGGCTTCATACACATACATACATAAGTACGTATATGTGATATACGTACACCAAAAGAAAAAATTCGATTAAATTAATTCGCATCCCCCAAAACGATCCTCTGTAGCGCAAGTCACAAACTCTACCTAAAAGCTGAAGCTATTGAATATTAATCGATTTAATTAAACCGTCCACCATCGTCCCTGATGAGAGTCATATACACTATGCTGCGTTCATTTGAGTTCGTACAACTGGGAGGTACCTACATATTATTTGGATTCTTAGCTTGCGAATTTGGTGTTGTGGAGGCTGTCCTTGCCAATCGTTATACCAAAGATGTCCTCCTTTCCTATTTTTGGCGTTAAAAACACCCAGTGCGGTGTTAATGTCATATTTTGGACATTGCTCGTAAGTTTTGTCGAGGAGGTCGTAGAAACATTCTTTGGTTGCGTTATCCTTGTCTTCTGTGGGGGTATGAGCGCATATAAGGCTTATGTTGGCGAATTTAGCCTTGGTGCGGATTGTCATAAGTCGTTCGCTCAGGAATCGAAAGGTTAAGACTTCTTCCCGTAATCACCGTAAGAGATGTCACAGTTTTTCATCCTTTTTTGCTTTTGATGATACTATCCACTCATCCCAACCTAAACAAATTCCAAGTGATACATCCTTATCATTCTTTCTTCAACCAACATGCGCTCATCTCCTCATAGCGTTCAAGGACTATGCAACAACATATTACTTAAATAAAGAGAACTAACATCTTCTTCACTTTAAGATGGCATAATCCATTTCACACAGATTTCAACTTGTTTTTCAGACCCATGCTCCAACAATAGATTCAAAATCTGCATCACATCAAGATGTTCTTCAGGAACCAAGATTTATTTTTCCTTTAACCATAGAGGTAGTAAGTAAAGTCATTGCTCCTATCCGTACTTAACTTATGGAACTCCCAGTAGGTGAGTTCGTTTTTTGTTTCATTTCTCCGTTGGTAGATAAATTTCACAGAATTGCTCACATTTGCATATTGCATAGCTGTGCTGAGACAACGAATGCACAGCACCACAGCAATCCGATGCACGAACACCCAAAATCCCAAAGCAATTTATTAAGGCGCTTGACTTTTTGCACACACCAGTGCCTCCACACATTAGATGGCAGGCCCATGAGTGCTTGGTAAAAAGTCATTGTCCTTCGAAGTCAGTATGTAGTTAAGAGGCAAAGTCCACCTCGCATCCACCTCGCATCCACCACCACATCCAATAATTTACACATTCTTGGAAGCAACTTCAGTTAGTTTCTGATGTGGTGTACCCGAAGTAGCATAATACAATAATGGACAGCCAGTTATTCGTGACATGTCTACCAACCACAAAGAGTCATTTTCCAGTTCAGCCAATTCATCCCGTTGCGAAAGTTCATCATATATCATTTCCCAACGGTCCGTACATCCCTTATCTTCCACAACGTCCCACTTGTCTTCTGTGTGTTTGTGTATATTATTTTTCCGATTATAATTTCTCCTATTAGATTATGGAGACGTACATATAGATGACCGCCTATGCAGGATCATTGTGACGCATCAATTGGAAATTTAATTATCGCTTTGGCCTCAATAATCAGGACATACACACATGCACGCACACAGTCACAAAGGGCATACATATATGTATGTAGGTGCATTCTTGTGCACGTTCGATTGAAGTCGACAAACTCATCAATTAGGTCGGTGATAATCCGGACTAATGCATAATTAAAAGCAAATCCATTTGGGGGAGAGCATCGTTAAAAGCATTCGTCAAGCAAGGACGACACAGCCAGCGCCTGAGCAAATATTGGCTCCAATGGAATTTAATTATAAAGCGAATGGGTGTATGCACAAAGATTAGGAGATTGCCGTCAAATTAATTATAAATTCGAAGAAGTTTAGAGTTTCACAGCGACACGCACACTATGCAGACTGAGACGTTACCAACCTACACGGTTGGCGGAGCAGGTTTGATGTGCTATTCTGACTTTGAATCGTGAATATGTCGCGACTTGTGTAACTTTCGTCTTTGAGAAACATACAGTCCTATTAGACTTTGTTTGTCGGTTCAAAGAGCAAGTACCGTCAGGGTTATCCTTTGTGTTCGCCATGGAATGGACTCCCCAGGGATATGATTAAGAATTCAATATCCAATCGGTTCAATAATTTCCCTTTGGTCAAGTGTCAGAATGCTATAAATGAGAAGAGTCACTTGAGAGACAAAGTCCCACGGAACAATGAATACGGGGCTCAAACAAAACTGTCCTTTACATGGCAGTCAAGGAGAGTAATAAGAGGAGGAAGAAAGGGTTATTATACAATAGGAGATAAGTACATTAAAGTGCAAAGGCTATTCAAGTATCTAATCAATTAGTCTGGATCCCCGACACCAGTGAGCCTACCAATCCTCGCTAGATGTTCTCAAAATAGGCGGGTGTTTTATTTAGAAAAACCAAGAAACTTGGACTAAAAGAAGAGTTGAACACCCTGACAGACACACTTGTTGGTATACAACAATGTGTTTTAATTCCTTGTTAGGTGGTCAACCGGCAGCAGTGAGATTCATCGAATGTTTCCTTCAATAAGTTGATTGGTTCGTTTGCTGTATGGCACCATCCTGCTGGAACCACATCTCTTCCACTTTCATGCCATTCAATCGGGGAACGAAAAAGTCATTAATCATGGCCCTATAGCGAATACAGTTGACTGTAACAAGGTGATTAACTTCATTTTTGAAAAAATATAGCCCGATGACTCCCATGAGCCAACATGTAAAGATGTTGCGAAAATCTCATGTGAATTATCTTCGCTCCTTATGTGACAATTTTGCCTATTGACTTACGTATTGACCCAAAAATGAGCCTCATCACTGAACACAATTTTTTCGATGAAACAGTTGATTTTGACTACATTCACCAAAATTTCAACACAAACGATGGCCATTCGGCTTCAGTTCTTTTAAGCCTTCAAACCAGGATCTTTCCGTAAAATTTCCCATAAAGTGGACGAACATAGACCAAACTGTTGTGAACGACTTCGAATCGATAAATTTGTATCTTCTTCAAAACTCTCCTGAACGGATGCAATATTCGCTTCAGTACGCAGTCTTCTTATGCGTCTTGGTGCCACTGCATCTTGCAAAGAAAGTGTTGTGCAAAAACGATCAACAATACGGCAAATAGCGGTCTTATATGGTCTCAGATGGTCGATTATGTCGGGTGTAATATGGTGCAAGAGATCTATAAATAGTGGATGAATCGTTTAAGCCCGGACCTAATCAGACTTATTCTAAAAAATTTGGCTCATGGAACCATAATTTTGGAATCAAATTTCTAAACTTTGTTGAAGCATGATAAAATGACAAAGACTACTGAATAAAAATGACACTGACAGTTTATAATCTGACAATTGATTTGACAGATATAACTATCTGAAGTTAGTACTGGTTTAAAAAAATACCATTTACATGGACTATTATCAAAGATATCTGTTGCCTATAGAGACACTTATCATGCATTTGCGTTCTGATAGACATGCAATCTGACGCAATGACGTAATGACTGTTGGATTAACTCAAAATCGTATTTTCTGACGTTCAGGACAGAGTGATGAGAACAACATACATATGTCATCCTAATGACCATGGACTATGTTTAAATGAATTTGAGGAGGGGTCGGAGTATATGCATTTGTGCTGATAGCCATGGTACACCTAAGACCTAGCTCAACCCTATCTGTAACCAGTTTTAAAATAATTCGAGAACGCAAGAACTCTCGGAATTCGGTCCCAATGTTAAAAACAATGATTCCTGTTCAGGTCCCAGTTCACATTGGAATCATGTTGTATAAGGTATTCATTGAGATAGCCAGTCAAAACTCAAAAGGGTATTTCTCATCACCTGAAGCGTTCTTTCTTAGCATTTAAATTTGCTGGTTGTTTGCCGCATTATTCTACAGGATGCAGTAGCATTCTTGTATTCTCTCAGCAGAAAACTATCTTAAGCAGAACTAATGGCTTAGTGATGTCCCAAAGTACATGCCTATAAAGAAGATGACGATACCTTGGAACATCTCTTTTGTTACTGTTCTTTCTAGTGGGTAATCTTCGGCGCTGATATGATGAGTGGAGGGTAAAATCGCTTCATCACCTCGGTGTGCCTGCTGGATACTGATGTGGATACTCTGACCTGTGAAAGCATATACGATTGAACTCCAGCACCCAAGTGCCAGGCAAGACATCTCTTAAGAATTTTCCAAGGCGGATGTAGGGTCTTGAAAATGAGCTAATGGTGTAGGAGCAGTTAATTGGGCAAGGGCAACGTTAGAAGAGGGTTCTGGGATCGGTATATCCAGCATCATTTCCTAAAGATTCTTACCATGTTGGGGTGTGTGCATTGAGGTAAACACATACGGGTGGAGATCCAGGGCGCATGTTCCAGCGAAACATCTCTTGTTGACCTTGATTGGCTGTAACATGCGTCTCAGATATCTAAAAAGAAATCCTCAGATGATGGACGGACAGGGGTGGAATTGTCTCAATGGAATCAACGATGACATTCATAGCCAAAGCTGCGAATGCCTCATTTAGCTAATTCGACATATTCTGAGCTCAAGTCAATAAGAATTTTCCAAGACTGACGAAGGGTCTTGAAAATGAGCTGATGGCGGGGGAGCCATTCATTACTCAACGGCAACGTTAGAAGAGGGCTACAGATTTGGATATATGCATCGGGTTAACCACGGATAAGAATGAATCAATCCCAGCAAACAGAACAATGACAACGGCTTATAGTTCTGCAAGCGGAATGTTCGAACCTACATATAACAGGCCGTATACAGCCGAACAACTAGCAGAAGTCCTAGACTGTTATAATGCAGAAAGGGGATAATGCGAAGGGATGAGCCGGGCAAAAGAAGATGACTTGGATGACTCTATATATATCTACTATGGTAAGCGTTATAAGAATTGTCGTACGCGTTAGACTTTAACAAGAAGTCTTAAGCTTTTGACACATGAGAGAGTATCTTATAGCAATCTTCAGGAAAAATAAATTCCTCATAAGTTTAATATGGTAAGGTGACGCAAGTGACATAAGGCCAGCATAAGTCCATATTTGAAAATTGACAAAGACGGCGCCATTAAGGAATGTTTTTAGAGCTCTTTGGACTATATCGGGCATAGCATTGCCGGTGCTCGAGATAATACCTCTGGATATACACATGTACCTACATATTTAGCAAGCAAATGACAGCAATAATCGAGGTGTTTTCTCCGACCAATCTTAATCTTAAGCTCTCCTTTCGTCTTCCAAATCATTGTATCGTGTTCCAGGCGGAAATTACGGCGATCAAAGAAGACATATCTTGGCTTAAGGAAAACGTCATATCTGCTAGTGATATCCGCAGCTTTTCAGACAGCCAAGCAGCTATCAAATCCTTGGAATCGATCTCTATAAATTCTCTGGTAGCTATAGAGATTATGAGAAGCTAGAGGCCCTGGGTCCCTTGGACCTGTCGCGCGGAAAAATTTGTATTTTTATTTTATTACCTCTAGACTGCCGATTGTCTCTCACGGAAAAGGCTGACCAGTTCAATATTCACCTTTGTTGAGTGCAGGGAACTGTAAGACCGATGAACTCGACAGAATCAAAATGGTTTAACGAGGAGGTAGAGAGAAATTTTCTCCTAAGATCCATGTGGTATCACAATGGACCTATTGCTGGTCTAAGTGTATTGGTGTTTCTGAGCTGGCAGCCACTTCAACCAAACCCAAACCAAGAGCTCCTTGAGAAGATATACATATGAGCAATGTCTTCAATATAACATTAAATTCGTGTTAGGGAGAAATGGATGTTGGAATCATGGTAGAATACCAAGACTATGGTATGTACTGCGGTCGGAAAAACATTTTGTTCACCTTGTACTGAGGCCCTCAGTAATCTTAGTTTAACTACTCTGTTGCATGGCTGTATGAAGGAAGTGGGTTTTCCACATATTCTACTCTCCTGGTATAGGGAATTAAATGAAACAACTATTTGTAAATCCTATGAAGACGATGCCTTGGCTGGCAATAAGGTAAAATCTCTTTACAAATAGTTTTCGCCACGAATTTATAATATCCCCTGATAGTATAATAGTATCAAAACTATTGCTTTTGAGTGTTTCAAATTCTCAACGGTCTAAGAGAAATAATATCGTCTCCTCTGGGAGAAATTGTATTAATACAACGTTACCCTAGTGAATTAGTAAACTAGTAAATATTTATGTATGTTCATTACGAATCCTTGAACTAGAAACCCTGCAACCACTGTTGTAACGTTAAATTTTTGTATCCATCTGCACCTTTAGATACAGATACCCATAGGTTAATACTTTTATACTCTTTCTCTCCTTGAAACAGTCAGTAGCTATTCGAAACCAGAATACGATAAAATTAATTCAACTCCCCCATCTGACCCTAGGGATTTATTTAAAAAAAAAAATATGTTCATATCCAACTTACACCCACTCTGTAAAAAAAAAAAAAAAAATTAAAGCGAAAAAGCATTTTCTTTAAGGAACCCCTATACTCCCTTTTATATCCCTCCACTGTAAATGATTACTATCCGCTTTATGCCCCCTAAATCCATTCATTTTCAGATTTTTCTTTTATGAGTTCCAAAATCAATATGGCTCCTCCGCCAATTTGGCCCCATCCATGACATACGTGTGCGGCGCATTTACCCACAGA
Source organism: Xylota sylvarum (assembly GCA_905220385.1). Lineage (NCBI taxonomy): Eukaryota > Metazoa > Arthropoda > Insecta > Diptera > Syrphidae > Xylota > Xylota sylvarum. Next base: position 59,629,233 of record LR999958.1, on the reverse strand, counting down.
GGCATGTCTTGTCTTGACATCTTGGTGAAGTCCTTTAATGTTTTCTATTATCCCTTAGAAAGGATAATTCCATGCCCGAGAGCAACCTTCCCGAAAATGTTCCTCCTCATCGTCTTTGTCGTTTGTGCCAGACCGAGTTATTATCTAGTATATTACACAACTGGTGGCGTAGTAGGTACCTACATTCTCTGTGCCACCACAAAAAAAAATAAAAAATTCAGTCTCTCTTCCACCACCCGTCATCTGCCGTCGTCGTAGCCTTCTTCTGGAGTTCCTTTCAATTTTCTTCCTTTTAATTCAGAATATCAAAGGAGAGCCTATGAGTGAAACTCAATTTTCTACAGAAATTAAATAGATACGTAGATACGTATGTACGTATACCTGTGTGCAGTTTGAATGTAGGCATTTATGGCCCATCCTACACGACTCTCATCGCTCGTATAGTTAAACGAATTTGAATATCTCGTTCCTTGGAGCGTCGACAAAACCCAAAAAGACTCACAAGTGTTAGTACATAGCTCGTGCATCCCTCATGGATATTTCATCATCACAATCATCGTCAAATTGATTAAAACTTAAATTGATTTACGTTTCGTAATCTGCTGGTGAAATTTCATTTTACACGATTCAAGTTGCACTCTTGAAAGTTCTATTTTTTTTATTTTCTTCATGAAAACGTTTGCCGTTCATGTTGGTTTCTTGAAAATTTTCATTCTTGAATTTTTATTTTTTGTGCATATCAGACATTCAAGGTCTGAGATAGAATTTATAAGTGGAATGGCACTTAACCCGAAAAAAAGGATTAAAGCGCTTAACTGGGTTATATTCAATTGCACCTAAGTGGGACATGTTTCTAACTGAATAAGACTTAGGTACTAAGTAAGGTAACTTTCATAATGTCATGGTTTTGGAAACATGTATCAAACATGACATTTGTACAGAATGGATACATTGTAGGATACCCTTTCCCACTTCTTCTATCTCCAGAAGTGATGTTTTTGAACTTTATTTGCAAGCTTCGGATAATTTTTTTTTTGTTTAAAAATAGGCTGAACTGAAAGTAGGCGTGGCTGTCAACATTTGAAGCAAAAATTATTAAAAACTTTCAACCAAGACTTCACCATAACCGGAAATAGATTTAAAGAGGCAAAATTTTCCCTTTTTGTATGAAAACATACCAAATAAGGGCCGTGCTTCTAGTATGGACAGCGGCTTTTGGGAGTGTATTTAAACACAAAGTACTAGGCTATGATCCGCAATAGGCATATCAACTGAAGACCGGCCGATTTATAGTTGTTTCGAAATATAGAACATTTCAATTTATGAGTGATATATGGACTTATCAACCAGAGTATCTTGCAAACAGGTGTCTCTAAAACCTCATGTAAAATTGAAAGCAACAGCTAGTTCTGGTTGCATGAGTTTAAGACAAACAAAATGACGATGGAGAACTCTCGCTTGTCCATTAAGGTCGGTAACGATCTCACCGAAATCTTGGATGTCCAAAAAGGACAAGGTGATGCTGTAATACTTTAAATAAGTGTGCAAAACTCGCAAGCCAATACCGGAGGCACTTTCTTTCAGAAATCTATGCAACTAATAGGGTATGCCGATGATATTCACATAATTGGCAGAACACAGCGGGCTGTCACAGGTGCGGTCGGTAGAATTGAAAAGGAAGCTGCCAAACTTTAAGGTAGTAAGGGACTTTGTCTACCTCAGCTCTGCTATCAACTCTGACAACAACTTACCCCGAGAGTCTCTCTGGATTTCCCCACAGTTCCTCTCTGGCTTTTATTCCACGTGTCAACCCTAGCATCTGTTTAACTGAAATCTGGTTCATCCTCTGGGTATCTACCAAGTGGCTCCCCAGGACCACCCCAGACATAGTTCACAGGTGTCATCTTCCAGAAGACCCATCTTCTTTAGGTGATACCCGAAGTTTCCATGACCTGTAGATAACGCTAAAACCCATTTCAATGTTCTTCGCCCTAAGCTTAGAATTTCTCGGTGAGTGGTGCCAATCGGCATTTTAATAGCCTTTTTCGCCTGCCTGCAACCTTTCACGGTTGACCACCTTCTCTGGTGTTCCTTTGTGGCCCAGTTGCTCAGGTGTTCTACCATCCCTCTGCCAATTGCAGCGAATGGTTCCGGATGAGAGAACTCCGAAGTTGACCTTTGCTTTGCCAGAGAGTCCGCCTTTTCGTTCCCCTCAATCCCTACGTGCCCTCTCAGAGCACCGTCATCTCATTTCGAGATGAGCACTCATTGAGCTTATGAGCACATTCCAACGCGTCTAATCACTGATTGATTGTCAAGTGCTATGGTAACGTTCCTACCCTCGACTTGATCCTCTTTCAGGTGATCCAACGCATGCAACAGAGCAATCATCTCGGCTTGATAGACTGAGGTATATTTCCCCAGACTAATATGACAGCTAGATCCAGTTATTTTGAGAAAATACCTGCCACCGCTCTGCCATCCATCATGGACCCATTCGTAAAGATTATTATATAACCAATCTTCCTTTCCGGAAGTGTTCCTTAGTCCACATACCCGTTTGCACTGATAAAGCACCCTTTTCGCCTTTCTAATCTTCTCTTCCACATGGAAGTTCCAAGTTAGTCTAGCATCTAGGTATACACTCAGATACTTTACCTTCCTGGTCAACTGCAGCTCCGATCCGAAAAGTGTCAAGGGTTGAAATTCCAGATCTCTGCTCTTCCTTGTGAATATGATCAGATAGCCCTTGTTCCTGACACCACCGCTCAACCATTCTTAGAGCATTTCTCATGGTATCTGTTGTGATGTTCATGAATTTACATCTTGCCATTATTGCTATGTCATCGGTATATCTCACAGTGTGGATGCCTGTCTCTTCAAGTCTTCTCAGGAGAGAGTCCACAGTTATATTCCACAGAGTAGGTGATAAAACACCTCCCTGTGGGCAACCTCTGCTAACCCTTCTTCTAAGTCTTGAAGTTCAAGTCTGAATATTTATCGCCCTATTTTTGAGCATATTGTCCACCTATCTCACCACCAATGGGTTAACCCTGCGTTCTTCTAAGGCTACTCTCAGACTTTCGAAGCATATCTTATCGAAGGCACCTTCAATGTCCATTATTATGGTCATTGCGATTCCTCCGGTATTGATCTCCTTTTCCGCAACGCGTACCTCCTGGTGCAACGCTGTTTCCATAGACCTGCCAGCTCTGTATGCATGTTGTCTACTACTCAAAGGACATGCTTTCAGCGCCGTGCTCTCCATATGGTCCAGTCCACCACAATTCTTTCCATTGTTTTTAACAGAAATAATGTTAGGCTGACCGGTCTGAAGGACTTCGCTTCGGTTTAGTCCTTTTTTCCGGTTTTGGAAGAAACACCGCATTTGTTTCTCTCCATGTTACCGGTATGTAGCCTATTGCTAGGCATATGACGTATATAACCCTAAGCCTTGGTACTATGAGGTCTGCACCCCATTGCATTAAAGTTGGGTCCTGCGGTCCTGCGGTCTTGTAAGAAGAAAACGTTTTTATCGCTCCATTGATCTGATGAGTTCCAAACGACAATGGGTGTTAAACAAAGGTGCATCCTTAGCATATTGCTGTTTATCTTATATATAAATGGCATAGTAGATGACATTAAAGGAGGAATAGAAATACATAAGCAGGACGAAAATTCCGGCACTGTAGTTTGCAGATGAGATGGCTCTCCTCGCGGATACTATTGAAGGAATGCAGCTGATGATTCGCAGATTGGAAAACTACTGCAAAACCTGGAATTTGTCATTTAACCTAGCAAAGTCCAAATTGATGATTTTCAGAAAAGGCGGGGGCAGATACTGCCGAAGTGGACGTATCAGGGCAATCAAATCGAAATCGTGCGGGAATACAAGTACCTAGGAGTTTTGATAGCATCAAACCTTAACATGAAGAAATATTTAACATCCAAACTAGCAGAAGCAAAACGAGCAGTTGGTTCAGTGTGGGGAAGTTGCAGAGCGCGAAACTGAAAATATTCCGTGCGACTGCATCTGCTATTATCCTTTACGGAGTGCAAGTATGGGGGTACCGTCCTTCGCTTTTTTATAAATAGAGTACTTAAGCTGCCGAGTAGTTCACCGATCTTCATGCTCCACTTAGAGACAGGTATAGCTCCCATGTTCTTAGATTCTCTCAAGCTCCACTTAGATTACGTGTTACGAGTCATGGCGATGAACGAGAACAGACTACCAAAGATAGTTCTATCACATATGCTATCATCCAGGAATATCTGTGTACAAGAGGGGGAAAAATTAGCCTCTGATTGTGATTTTTTTCCTTGAAGGAAAAGTTTAAGACCCTGCTAGAGAAAACTAGGCGCAGATTGTATGATAGTTTCGTAAATGAAGCCCAAGCGTCGCAGTACAGACTATATTATAGCACACTAAATCTCCATTTGCGAGAAGGAATATATTTCCTAGCTGGTAATTCCACCGATATGTTGAACACTATCTTTAAAATAAGAGGGGAACTGCTCCCACTTAATTACATACATATGTGTATCCCACACCGCCCAGAATTTCCTATAATGTGCAATAGGAATAGGATGTATTCCAATTTCTAGCAGTATGTCCCATTCTTCAAGAATTCCGAGTAAATATCTTTGGAGTACGTACACTTGAATTGGAGGAGGCGATAAGCATACTCAACGGCTACAGATGCTGGGATTTGCTCTTTAGTTACACAACGAATGCCCTACGCTACAGGAACTGCATAATTGAGGAAAATTAAAAAAAAAAAATAAACATTCGCTTAACGAACAATAGGTATAATTCTTTATAAATTCTAAATGTCAGTCTGCTACACGGCCTTCATCCAAACCATAAAGGACTACGAAATTGTGTCTATTTGTAATTTTTTTAATGAAATAAATAGTCTATATAACTAAAACTAACTAACTATTCAAATGTTTGCTTCACGAGTAACTATCTTATAGAAGACTAACATAGCAAAGCGTTGAGTATAGTAAGGGGCACAGTTGTATCGAGCCTGATGATGTTCTTTTTTAATGGGACAGTGCCCTACGAATGCAAAGAATGTGTACTAAGTCCCATGTAGTTGGCATACAGTCATAGGGTATCTATTGAATATACTCGTATCATGTCAATTACCTACTACAGATCCATTTTATGCAAATCAATTTTACGCTTAATTGCCGTCTTCCTTACATACATACATATGTACATATATTAATTAATTTTCTCTTTTGTCTATTTCCAGCAATCTAATGGTTAGATGTTCTCAACTGTAAAAATGCTACGGAGCTCCAATTATTACACATAACGCTAGAGACCGGTTGTTAAATAACTTCGAAATCAACTGGGGAAAAACTCTGCATTGGAAAATCAGCAAATAGCCAATCAATTAAAAAAGTATAGAGAAAGAAAAAGTTTATCGTGTACTGCAGCCACTCTAGGGAAATTTTGCTCCCTCCTTGGGCCTCCGACTCCTCCGACCAAACGATAGAGCGCCAACTTTTCATTAGTGTGCGAGAAACTTGAAAACTCCCTCCGCGCCAATGAAATAAAACTTTACCTAACAACCGGCATAATAATTCCAATACAAAATTTTTGGTATCTCTATCCATCCGTATTTATCTTTAATTCTTTTGAGATACTTCATAACTTTTGAAAATTTTGGTCTAAAATTGAACGAATTGATCCCCGACCGAGAGAAAAAGAGGAAGACATAGTGAGTAATCCTCACACCCCCGCCTAGTGTGTGTTCCGGCAAAATGACGAAAAGACCGAATGATATCATCAATAGTAAAAAACTCAAAAGGCGAACTCATCATCACGAACAGCATCACCACCAACAGCAACAGCAGCAACAGCAGCAGCAACAACAACAGCAAGAGCAACAGCGAACTGCCATCACTGCAGCAACCACGATAGATCCCTCAAGTGAACAGACAAGCAATATTAATTTTGGAAAACCGAACTGCATCACAAAGTCATCTTCGGGTCTTGGCTTTCAGAAAACTTCTTCTACTCTTCCACTCAAGGAACTTTCGGTCCAAATCACTACAAATACAGAAAATTCTAAGGCTGCAGCCGAACAACAAACCACCATTGCTGCCGCCGCCGCCGCCGCACCACCATTATCATCATCGTCGTCATCGTTGTCGTTGTCATCCTCCTTCTCTTCCTTTTCGTCGTCGTCATCGTCAAAGAGATACCCTCCACTACTACAGGAACAGGCTGCAGCAGTCAAGAACGTTATACCAACGATGGCGATTCCAGGCGCTGCTACAGAAACAGCGCCAACATTCACAACTACAACTACTACACCATTCGAAGGATCAACAACAAGAGCAGGGATAGAGCCCGAACCACCAGGCGAAGCTGCAAATATAGCTCAAGAAACTTCTTCGCAAGTCTTATCCTTCAGTTCAAGGAGGAAGCCGAAAAGAAAACTTTTACAACCATCACTTGATTGCTTGTTAGTTACTGCAATATTCAGTACAATTTTCCTAATGGTCGGGAATCTTCAAATCGGTAAGTGGTACTATTGCTATGCTACATGCTCTTGCTCCTGTTTTTCCTTTCCTTAAGAGTGTGGGTGCTGTGCGGGAGTGTGTATGCCCTTTTGTGTACTTTTGTGCAATTACATTTTCATTTTAAAATTTTCATTGTACGACGGCGGCGTAATTTTTTTTTTCTCGCTTGTAGCGGTTGTACACAGGACTTCGCCTGTCGAAGGAAAGTCAATAAAGGTTGCAGGACATGAAATACCAGGATGCATGCCAGGTTGCATCAATCTTTTTTCTTTTCGTAGGGAACTGTCTAAGCCAAATTAGAAATCTACTTGTGGACCTTAACTTTTTTTTTCTCTCCACTCAGTCCTGGAGCAATTAAGAAATATTCCGTTGAAAACTCAACTCCGTGGAAGAAGCAATTATCGCATAACCAAAAATTGAAGTACAAATACGAAGCTGTACGATCCGATGAACAAAAAAAAACGCGACAGCGACTGACGACTGACTTGGACCCTGACTTGGGATCTGGCAGGCTGGTTTGGGGCTGCAGGAGAAGTTGCGTCCTGAATCTAATTTCGCTTCAAGTGAATACAAACTAATTTAATTAAAAAAAAAAAAAAATACTTTTTTGTATGAGTTTTCCCTGTGAGTAGATATGCGCCTTGAATTGTGAATGTGAATGGCGGGGGTGCTACGAATTTTCTGTTATTTGATAACGGGGTGCAAGGCGTGTCTACCCCTAGGGGTAGAAGAACACCGTGCGCGCCTTGTTAATGATGATGACGATGACGACGGCAACGACGACGATTCCCTTCTGTGTGTAAACAGTGATGCAATTATTTTTGCATCGTATAATTAGTGTCGTTAGTAACGGGTAAACGAGTCTTTGAAGACCATCGCATCGGATAGGGTAGGTGTTTTTTTTTTTTCTTCTTCTTTTTTTGGTTTTCAATGGCCTGAGGGGTGGTTGGACATTTTATTTGTATTCCTTTGGGCTGCCGGTCAACCGAAGGACAAAAATAAAAATTAATTGTCCGGTATTTAACATAATGAAGGGTTAATGGCGTCGTTATGGAAAATATCGCATGAAGAGGTCGAACGGTGTAGTTTTGTATGTACGTGAACGGGTATTGTTATGTGTGGTGGTTGTTGTTGTTTTTTTTTTTTTAAATAGGACGCGCTTAATAATTTGCCTGATAATAATCAAGCGGTGAAAAATTAATGGTTTTAACTTGTCCCTCTGGGAATGGGGGACTTCTTTCAGAAGAGTTATTTTTAATTTTTATTATTTTTTTTCCGCCCCAGTTTGAGGTTACACTGGCGTAATAAAGTATTAAATCATGGAAATTAATTGGATTTATCTTGCCACATGCAATGCTGCTATGTAGAGAGAAAGGCTATAGCCAGAATTTAGGACAAGGTTAGACCTGGGTCGAGCTACAATTAGTTCTATCAGTTCTACACGTTCTACTTATATTTTGTACTATTATTTCTATTCATCAGTTTGGATTCAGGAAGTGAATCAGGTCTCTAAACAGGTTTATATCATTGAAGACCTCATCTAATCTAGCCTTCCTAATGTTGACGAGTACAGAGCACGTGCATAGGAGGCAGAGCTGTAAAAGAATGCAATCATTGTGGAATGCATTCCTTGAAGTCATTCAAGTGGATTCAATGACTTCAATAATGACTTCAATTTAAAAAAAAAAAACAAATCAGCATTCAGTTTTCAAACTGATTGAAACAATCAAAGTGTTAAAGTCAAAATGAATGCAATCTTTTTGATTCCTCAGCATTCACTCAAATTTCTAGCATTCACTGAATGCATTCAATCCATTGAAGCCAGTTGAAATGACTGAATACATTCAATTCCGTGAATGTCAAAGTCCGTAAATGCATTTAATTTTTTGAAGTCATTTGAAGTCATTTTAAGTCTTTGGTACATGTGTACAAACATATATGTATGTATATGCATTTATAAAATACACATACTATTCCTGCTCTGATAGGAGATGACTAATGGTCTCCTATTACTCTTCGTCCCTGCATGTTGTACAGGAGTCGTTCTTCTTTGAGCATGTCATCCTATGGCACAGTGTTAGGTGAGGGTATTAACGAACTTGGAGAGGAGTCCACTGGACCTCGTTTTATTTAGAGTCGGCCAGAGCAGTCCAGCGGTGTTAAATCGGCCAAGTTAATGCTATCGATGATAGGACTCACTCATCGCGTAGGCGTTGACATGGTATTTAGCATAAGAAGTTGGCGCTTCGATGTCGGTAGCACTTATACTATTTAAACCAGAGGAGCCTCGTCTAGCCAGTTTGTCAGCCTCACAATTCCCTGGTATGCTACAGTTACTTGGTATCCAGCAAAGGGTGAGGTTGTACTGTCCAAAAATCTCGTTAAGAGATGCGCAGAAGTTTCTCGCTTTTTTGGACCTCATTGTGCTGGATGCAAAGGATTTGATTGATGGTTGCTTGACTGTCGATGTATATGACAATATCCGATGCTGATACTGCATTAACCGCTTGACGAATGGCAGTGACTTTGGCTCAAGAAATTCTGCAATAGTTTGGACGGTTAAAGGAGAGATGGATATCCAGGTCTATTGGGATGACTCCAGCACTCGGTTTTGGACCCATCCGTAAAAATTTACAGCCATTCTTCGTACAGGCCATCCCAATGTGTCCATTCAGTTCTGTGTGGTATTGAGAATTTGTAGCCCATATTGAAGTTGTTGGGCAGATGGTCGGTGACCTGTGGAAGATGACGATGCATCGATAGTATTCTGACATGTTCAGTGTGTTGCGCCTTTCATTGTTTGAAGCCTCTCAATCTTATTGCTGAGCTGGCAGTCACTTGTTTGTTGGCGATGTCAATTGCAAGTACGTAGAGCATGGTTTGTAGGGTTGCAGTGGGAAAGGTTCTCTGTTAACCAGCGACTCGTTGAGTTCTTTCCATTGTAGTACTCCATACTACTAGTTTCGGTTTTATAACCGATGTTTGGCTGTAGACCCCAACTAGATCCTACAGAGATTTCTTGGCACGTTCGACTATGTTTTCTCCCCAAAGAAGCTTACGGTCAAGCTGTAGGCCTAGGTAAGGTATTTCAAATACAATTGGAATGCCCCTTAGTCATTTTTGCACTAATCCACGAGCTTAAAAGATGTAGTAGATTAATGTAGTAGTCTGACTATCAATGAAGCTGGCAATGTTTTAAATGGACGTTAGGTTGAGTCATAGATATGTATGAACATTTTATAACGTAAATACATGCGTATATCATTTGCCACCGACTTTTGTCTTCTTATACACAGTTTTTCCATATGCTCCAAGATAATCTTCTAAATGCTCATCATCTATAAATTTCATTCCATCACTTCCATCCCGCAAACATCTCCTAGAACCATTTAGAATCTGCCTCATTTACAATGAGCCTATTCCCTCAGTCATGTTAGACTTCAACTTTCGAACTCATGTTGACAATATCATAAGTAGAGTCAAGTCAGCACTTGGGATTGGGATACGTTCCAAAATCCCTTTACCTCACCATCATTAGTCCCCTCCTTGGGTATACTAGCCAAGTATGGTCACCGTATTATGCTGCCCATACCATAAGAATCGAAGCTTTATAGTGCAGTTTCGCTCTGCCTTATCCTAGACGGATAACCACAACCTGTCGCTTGCATTTGCATCGTTCGATATTGTTTATGTGGCACAAACGTCCGTACTCAAATATGAGCCATAATTCTCAGTAGGGATACGTCGCACTTCCATAGTCCATGGGTAAGGTTAAGTACCTTCCCAGCCTTTGCACCGAATTCCCGGAAACAGTTTACGAGAACCAGTTGTAGTCCAAGTCATAATGAACATAGTTGGAAAGACCCTCAATTCTTAGCAAACTGGAATCTGGCATACGGAAGGCGGTGAATGTCGGTGATTTTTTATACTACTTATACCCATAGACCAAAGGCTTTAGGCTTAAATCGTGGGATGGTGATATATAATCTATCTCTGTACCCAAGTGTGCCCAGCTCCCAATAGTATGGTAGCCCTTGTCGTAGTAGTTTAAACGATGTAGCGTAGTTTCTTCAAGCGTTGCAGTTGAAGTGGTTTTGATGGCGCTGGTAGTCCATATAGTTAGGTAGGTAGGTAGAAGGGTCTGCACATGCAACCAGCACTCGGATTACCATTGGATCTATTGTGAACTCCTGCCGTAGATAACCTAAAAATAAAGACAAAGTGGGTCTGTAGCTTTGGGCATCCCTAAACCTACTCGATAAATAAGAAAAAATAAATATTTAGTGCGACAGGTCCATGGAACTCAAGTCCTAACTTCGCACAACCATTCGTGTTATGCGTGTTATATTTTTTATACGAATGGAAGGAGCCTACTGTTTAACGACGTATCCGAAGGGCAATTTGTTATTTGAGAAGCTTTTTCATGACAGTTATGCTCTCGGATGTTTGTCAATCGATCGTGAGAGGTGGGGTCTTGAAAAACTTTTAGGTGTTGTTTGGGGATTGAACTTCGAATCCTTCGCTCTGTAGTCCAACGCACTAACCACTTCAGCCATGGCGCCCACCTACTCAATATTGTTATAAATTTTAGGTTGGTTAATGGTGGCTTTCTTGGCAGATCGCTCAGGTCTTCGAAACGGATAGTTAGTGAGATGTGCTCTGTTCTGCATCCGTGTTGCCACTGCCTTGGTCATCAGTATCCAGTCGCATTCTTCTCCGGTGGAACGCCAGGAGGTTGTGGCCGGTAATAATCTCCGTGAACAGCACTAAGTTGGGTGTGTTAAGCGCTAAAATTTGACATTTTCATGTTTTGTCCTGAGTTTTCTGGAGACACGACAAGATGATAGTGTGCTCAGGCTTGTTCTATATTGAAATTAACAAGAGTTAGGGGCGATAGAACAGAGGTAACGATCATTGTCAGGTCCTCTTCGGAACCCTTTCTTGCTTAATCGTCCGCTCGTTGGTTTCTCTGAATGCAGCTATGTCCTTATCAGCATCGTTTACCAGTTTGGATATGACGACTGTGGATGAGATGATCTTCATTGACTGTCGATATATACATCGATCATCTTTTTAGAGAGCAGTTTCGTGGATAGTTTTCGTGTCGCTTCTACAATTGCTAATACTTGCACTTCAAACACACTGCCGTGGTTAGGAAATCTCAGAAAGCAAACAATTTCGGGTTCAGATGAGTGTATGCCAGTGCCCACGCCTTCGTCAGTTCTTGACCCGTCCTTGAAAATCGTGATATTATTGGGGTTGATGGCCCCACTGTTAATCCAATCCTCTTTTGAGGAGAAGATTGTCTTAATGATTAAGCTGAAGACTTGGGATGGTGATATATAATCCGTCTCGGTACCCAAGTGTGCTCATTTCGCAATAGCGCGGTTGCCTATGTCGCCCTCTCTCCAATGGATGGATTGCTTCATGTGAAGGGTACTCTTTGCAACTGTTTCCTTTAGGTAAAGATCTAATGAGATCAGTGCTAGTATAGTTTCAAGGGCTGGTAGTTCCCATACATGCTAATCTTTGTATTCCGGTCTGTGCTCTGAGGTACAAGGTCATGTCTATTGCGGACCACCAGACTAGGCGCCCATAGGATAGAATGGATCTGACGACAGCTGTGTACATCCAGTGGGTGATGGCAGGCCTCCTTTTTTACCAACGATTTTGCTGCATGCATAAAAGGCTATGGATTCTGTCTTCATCCTTTCTGACGTGTTTTCTCTCCAAGTCAGCTTACAGTCGAGTATACAGTCCAAGTATCTCGCCTTATTTGAGTTTTGGAGGGGTGTACCGTTGAGTCTCAAGGGCTCGATCTGTGGGAGTATTCTATTGTTAGTAAAGAGGGCCACTGTTTTCAGATGGTTAACATTTAATCCACATCTTTCGGGCCATTTATGTAGGGTATTGAAGTATTTCGGTGATGGTGGGTACGAACTGATTTGTTGCCATTATGACAACACCATCCGCATATGCGACAACTGGGAGCCCACTTTATTCCGATTTCTTTAAAATTTCATTCGCGACCAATATCAGTAGTAGAGGGGACAGAACGGCACCTTGAGGGATGTCTCTAGATGCCAGTGCATGTACTTGCCAGTGTCCCAGTTCTGTGTTGTTGTCTCTCGTCTTGAGTATGGATTCAATCCAGTTCGAGATGTCTACGCTAGTCTTATAGATTCAGATTTCACATTGTTGAAGGTTCCTTCTAATTCTAGGAAGGCCACTTCTTTGTGGTAAAGTGAACTTTCGATTTTTGTTACCACCTCATGCAGGGCTGTGGCAATATATCGACCTCTAGTGTAGGTATGTATGTTGGGATGGAAACGTAACCCTAGGACTTAGTTCAGAGCGAATGTGTAAATCTATTAACCTTTCAAATGTCTTCAGTAAGAACGAAGAAAGGGTTATCGACCTTTCTTTCGAAGCCTTTGGCATCGTGTGTGAGGGCTTACCCGCTTTGGGTATGAAAATGACTTTAACTTCTCTCCAGACCCGAGGTATATAAGAGTTATTAAGACACCAGCGAAAATATATTCGGGGACTGATGTACTCCTTGTAGGTTTGTAGAATGGGGAAAATACCATCAGAGCCGGGTGCTTTAAAGAGGGCTAAGGAGTCAATAGCCCAGTTGATCTTGTTTTTGTCTACAATCTGCAAGTGACTTATGTTAGCCTCGTGGACTTTCTGTAGGGTTAGGAGAGTAACCAGGAGTATCAATCAGAAAAGTTGAAATATAGGAAACAGATGTATTCTTAAAATTAGCTCGGAACAGGAGACAATAGATTTCACATTTTTAAACCTAAGTTACAGTAGACTCCTAGTAACTAGAAACACTGTTTGGAACTGTCTCAGTCTTCTTGAGAATTTGAGTCTTAATTGAAACATGTTGCTTTCGAAGGACTTTGTCGGGTGAGACGAGGTCGCTGTGGATATAATATGGTATAGTGGCTTCACTGTATGGATGTTAAGTATGATACTTTTCAAACCAAAGTTCCTGTCTAGGATAGAGAACTTTGATCTTGTTTAAATTGTTGAACTCTCTCATTTGGCAGTAGCAGAGTAGTAGTGCTCAAATTTATACGAAAACTTATCGAATATCCTTACTACTACTTGCACATAACTTTCGGTTAAATGGAAAACTTTTTAATACCGTAACATGCACACAAAGTTAAGCATCATCTCCATAAAGCCGACGACGTACTCATACCTACCTAGTGCAATGAATATTTAAGATGTTTGTGGAATTCATAATTAATTTAATTAAAATGTATATGAATACCGCAGAAACAAACTCACTCAACGAATTAAAATCGGTACCTCTGGTGTGTTTATACAAAAAAGCTGAATTCCATTTATAAGTGCCTTGTCCCAGTTCCCACATGAAAAACCGCAATGGCAATGACACCGAATTAAAAGAAAAAATAAATAAAAAAATCTGAATTGGGACAACTTTCCAATTCGCCATATGGAAAGGGGGAAGCCAAAGTTATGAGCAGTATCCTGCCGGCGACGATGAAAATACACTTTTCCAGCGTTTCATTGAAAAGAAACAGAACTTTTTTTTTTCCCCATTTTATTACTCATTTCCCGTCGCCGCTGATGTGATGAATACATTCGCAGAGAGTCGCAGAGGAAAAGAAAATAAGAAAGAAAAAACCAAAATCGACAGAAAAAATTAAAAAAAAACTTAAATACACACCGCATTCCACCCAAATATTCATGAACTTCATTCAAGGTGAACTGCCAACTGACACGAGATACGCCCACTACACCAATGTCGTCCTGAAAGCACTCTCCGTGATTTCTAACCATGAAATCGAGACGAAAATAGATCTTTCTCCCCACACCCTCGCGGACTGGTTGGTATCGCGTAGCCAACTGGCCATAGCCGCGAGTCGTATTTAATTGCTTTGAACTCCTTTCATCAACTGGGCGTGGGGTGGTTTGGGTGTATCCAGATACATATGCTGGTTATATTGCTAAAAGGGGACCATTTTATTGCTCTCCCGTCAAAGTAACGACTTTAAGCCACTCACACACACACGCACTCGCAGACGAAAACTAATTTTGCCAATCAGGACAATAATTCGTTTGTGATTTATAGGATAGCATTCCTTCGAGACATTCCCATACCATGAAATATGATTTTTGCATAAATTTTGTTAAATTAGTCATTTAGTTGGGCATCATGGGTAGTGTGGTATACAAAATAAAATAAAAAAAAAATCCTAGATAATAAAGCAAAGGAATGGGGGTGCTGGAGGGTGACAAAAAGGATTTTTTATATTTATGCGAGAATGGCACGCTAGCCTGTGCATACTCGCTCGCAGGACTATCCTCAGATGTTTAGTTGAAAATTTTTTCTCAGTGTTTTATGCGAACGAAGTTATAAAGTTAAGCGGAGTAGGTTTACGAAATGAAGTGATAATTTTATGCATTTCATTAAAGTGAATAGTGTGAACAAAGGAATTGTTGCTTTAGTGAATGGTGCGACGGTGCTTCTACACTTATGACGACGGCGGCAACCACTTTCATGCTATGGGTTACGGATTATCTCAGATATCCTTGGTTCGTATAATAGACATACATATTTGGTATTTGTGTGATACTTTGAAGACAGATATGAAAACGATCAACACTATCGAAGACAGTTCTGCAGACAAAACGTCGCGTCGGTCGTAGTGATTAAAGTCGTCTTCCTCCCTCGATTTCGTCCTTTTGTAAAAGTAACTATGATTTTCTTTACGTTTAGGCCAACTTTTTTACACCATTCAGCAATAAGTTTAGAAGAGTTTCGAGGTTGTTTCTTCAAATTAGGATCGCAATGTCATCAGTGTATCCTTGGAGATGGAAACCTTTCGCGGAGTATATTTAGCAGCTCATTTAGTACAAAGGACTATACAGAATAGGGCAAGAGAAGACCAACCTAGGCCAACGTTTTGCAGCCATGAGGCTGATTCTTTTTTTATTTCTATTGATATTTCTATGGTTAACCACGTGCTTTATTCAGTAACATGCAGTAGTATCTACTAGTATAATCTGGATGCATCTGTGTTCTAATCTGTGGATCTTGGTTCTATAAGTTTCGCAAATTGTTAAAACAAATTTGAATGGAACAAAATTTGAAATGGAATACGTAGGGTGAGGTCAAGTGCTTCTTCCCTAATTTTGTTTATAAAGATTGGGCTATTTTCGTAATGAATTCTGAGACTCACATCTTTCGTTGATATTTGGTCTATTCCAGTTTGTATGGTGGTCGTTCGCATCAAATCCACTTATCAGTTAGATTGTCATTCTGCCACAGTATTCCATGAGTCCTTGCAGTGGCAGAAAGTCCAGGTCAGGCAAGTTGTTTGATTCTACCTACCGCAGACATCAGCCAATTTTTGGTTACTGTGTCATGGCAGATGATCAACAACCACCTGCCTCTAGCTGAGACGACTACAAATCGCAGGAGGGGACAGTTTTTTATTGGCTTTGTACATCTCCTCTAGTAGGCTATTCCTCACTATCTTGATCTCCTGATCAGTAAACACCTGTATTAAAGCCCTGATATGCTAGGTTTCTCCTGTGCAGTCTCCACCCCGCCGGACAATTTAGGGATGCTTCTTCTTTTAATTTGCCACCACTTGATCTATTGACCCCATTTAAGTGGGATTCGGAAGCAGTCTCTTGGTGCTTAGTACCTTCCCTAGGTGTTTCTACAAATGCGTCTTTAAGTAACTCTGCGTGTGGTCTATGTTTCTATGTCGTTTCTGCCGTAGGAGAGCTATCTATGGTGCTGCGGCGTCTTTGTTCTTCTTTTTCTTTATTTCGGATTCGATTCTATCGCTAGTGAGGGGAGCGATTCGACGCTTTTGGGCCCCAGTGTAGTACTCGGACTTCTGCTTAGGCTTGCTTGCATTTATATTTGCTGCCATATACCTCGATGCTTGGTACATTTAGTTCCTGAGCATCTGTCCTGTCGGAGATTTCTGATGGGGGCCATGGAACATTTTATCTCTTCTGTCTCCATTTCAGATATTGGCGATCGGTATTTTTTTAGCAATGCCCTAACTATGACGTTAAAATAGAGAATAGAGGACATCTTTGGTAGGACGATTGGTAAGCATAGCCTCCACGACACCACGTCCGGAAACGGAGTTAGGCTTATTGACTCCGCTGCGGGGCGAAACGTCACCATAGCAAGCACACGGTTTCCTCATCTCAATATCCACAAAGGTACATGGCGATCTCCTGATCATCAAACGGTTAATCAAATTGATAACATTGCGATCGACGCAAGGCATGCCTCCAGTATTCTGGATGTCCGAACCTTCCGAGCAGCCAACATGGATTCGGATCACTACCTTGTTGCAGCCAAGGTACGAATGCGGATATCCCAAACGCCACAACTAAGAAGAACTACTGTGAGAAGATTTGACGTTGAAAAGCGGCAATCGCAAGAGATCGCCAGAACCTTCGCCGAACGCGTATCCCGAAACCTCTCAACTACTCCTATGCCGCCAGCATCAAGCGCCGAAGACCAGTGGCAACGCTGCCAACAAGCCATCAGAAGTGCTGCAACTGAAGAGATGAAGAAGGAGGCCTGTAGAGATGAAGAAGGAAACCTCGTAGTAGAGCCACAGTCGGTGCCGAGAATATGGAAAAACTTCTTCTGCAGACTGTATATCGGCGACGAAGACCAACATCCCGCTGTCAGGCAGAATGCACGATTCCATCTAGACGATGATAGCCAAAACTTCCGTCCACCTGACCAAAACGAAGTGAGGATAGCAATATCCAAACTTAAGTCCAACAAGGCTGCTGGACCTGACGGCTTACCAGCCGAGCTGTTCAAAGCAGCTGGAAATGACCTGGTAGAGAGCATACACCAACTCATTTCTAAAATTTGGTCAGATGAGTGTATGCCTGATGAATGGAATCTCAGCACCGTTTGCCCGATCCATAAGAAAGGAGATCTCCTCAATTGCACCAATTACAGAGGTATCAGTCTCCTCAACATCGCCTACAAGATCCTATCTGCCATATTGTGTGAACGCCTGAAACCGTTCGTCAACAACCGGATTGGGCCCTATCAGTGTGGTTTCGGACCAGGAAAGTCCACAATCGATCAAATCTTCACACTTCGGCAGATCCTGGAAAAAACCCAAGAAGTCCAAATCGATACCCACCATCTTTTTATCGATTTCAAGGCCGCATATGACAGCATCTATAGAGACGAGCTATATAGAGCCATGTCTAGTTTTGGCATCCCTGCCAAACTCGTTCGCCTGTGCAGGATGACGTTGAAGAATTCTCGCTGCTCCATCAAGGTCGGTAACGATCTCACCGAGACCTTTGATGTCAAAAAAGGATTTAGACAAGGTGACGCGCTGTCATGTGATTTTTTTAACATCGTTCATGAGAGAATTGTGCGAAACTCACAAGCCAATACCGGAGGCACAATCTTTCAAAAGTCTGTGCAACTACTAGCGTATGCCGACGATACTGACATTATTGGAAGAACACAGCGGGTTGTCACCGGTGCGTTCGCTAGTATTGAAACAGAAGCGGCCAAAATGGGTTTAACGGTTAACGAGGGCAAAACCAAGTATATGCTGTCAACCAGAAGGGACACGCAACATCGACGAATTGGACAGAACGTCACAATCGACAGCTATAACTTTGAGGTAGTAAGGGACTTTGTCTACCTCGGCTCTGCTATCAATTCTGAAAATAACACCTCAGCAGAAATAAAACGAAGAATAACTCTTGCCAATCCGCTGTTTCTTTGGGCTCAGAAGGCAATTGAGTAGTAAGGCCCTATCCCGAACAACTAAGGAGACTCTATATAAAACCTTGATCATCCCAGTCCTGCTTTATGGCGCTGAAGCTTGGACTTTATCAAAAGCGGATGAAGATATCCTCGGTCGTTTCGAGAGAAAAATTCTTCGCAAAATATTCGGTCCCGTTTGCGTTGACGGGCTTTGGAGGAGAAGATTCAACGACGAACTATACAGCGACATCGACCTAGTCAAAAAACTGCGCATTAGTCGTTTGAGATGGCTAGGACATGTAGAGCGAATGGACACCAGTGCTCCGGCCCGAAGAGTCTTCGAATCACACCCGGAGGGACAACGCAGCAGAGGAAGACCTCGCCTTAGGTGGCGCGCACAAGTTGAAGGGGACCTGAACAAGCTTGGAGTGCGCAACTGGAGGCAGTTAGCTAAGGACCGAGCTAACTGGAGAGGCTTGTTAGGTGAGGCCCAGGTTCACCCCGAACTGTAGCGCCACCTAAGTAAGTAAGTATTTTTTAATTTGAGAAACCTTTTTATAAGAGTTATACTCTCATATGCTTGTCAGACGCTCGCGAAAGGTTGGACCGTGAAAATATCTTTGTTGTTGTTTTATAATCCAACCTCGAGCAACCCATCAGTAGTCACTAAACCCGAGAGGAGAGTCTATTCAGGTCTTGAATATTCAGTTTCAAACTGGAAGGCAAAAGGTACATAATTGTTTCGAGTAAAGCTGTCGGCATAGTGCGTACAGCACCAATGATAACAATGTAGACTGTTCTGTGTACCCTGGTCAGCATATCCAACGTATTCTTCTTAATTGTAGCCGTCAACCAAACAATAGCCCTATATGTAAGAATGGGTCTGGCACCACTTTGTTTAACTATGTCGGAGTGTGGAATTGATATTTCTCCTGACGAGCATCTTGTAAAGTCAAATGGTAATGCTATGCTCGGCACTTATCCTTTCCAGGACACTACGTCACCTCTTACGTTATTAAAAGCCCCTTTAATATCTAAGAAGGCAGCTAGTGCGAATTCCTTATGCTGCTTTATAATTTGTCTTCTACTTCATGTAGAGCTGTTTCTACAGATTTATCCTTTAAATAGGCATTCTGAGCATTGCATAAATTTCCGTTGCAACACTTGCTTTGTATATGAATGTCGACAAGTTTTTCAAGTGTCTTGAGGAGAAATGTCGAGAGACTAATGGGTTTATAGTCTTTCGCTGAAGTGTGGTCTGGTTTAACTGCTTCTCTCCATACCATAGATACGTAGCCTAGTCTTAGACTTAAAAATGTCCCTGATCCTCTTTATAACCTCCGATCCTACTGCAGTATAGCTGACAGACTGCCGTCAGGGCCGGGCGCTTTGAATGTTGCGAAAGCCATTATAGTCTGTCGCAGTTTATTCCTTGTCATGAGATGATCTACCTCTTCCTTTATTGACAAGCTGAACGTTATCGTTATTAGGTGTCGAATTGATGTGCTACTTCCTGGGAAATGTTCAATTAATGTTTCTAAAACTTCCTCAATACTTTCTGCACATGATCCGTCAGATTTTCTAATGAAGCGTCTTTTGAAATTTTGCAGAGTCTAGAAGCTTCACTAGTATCTTCAATCGATTCACAGAATAACTTCCAACTTGATTAAGTAATTAATAAAGCACGCCGCCGTCGCAGTCCTACTGTGATGCAGGTTTATTTGGATCACTTCCATCGTCATGGGGTTCTTCCTCCTCTGCACGCTTGGTGATGACCAACATGACCTTTCCCATACTATGACCCATAGGGTCAGCAAGAAGTGCTGGCCGAACTGCCTTCTGAGCGCTGTCCTCAACACTCCCCAAATGTTCGCCTTCATCTCCCTTATTTCCACATGCAACAACTTGGCGGCACACAACCCTGCCACCGAAATCTAATTGAAGCTATCTTCTGTGGAAGATGTCTTCTTCCACAGAGCATGTTGAAACTTCTCTTGGATGGTTATCCACTGGTCAGGGTAATGCTCGTTAACTATAGCAACAAGAAGCTCGTTTTTTGGGTCGTAGATCGCATACACCAAAGGCCAAATGCCAGCCTTCACCTTGTTCACTGCACTCGGCGCGACAACGTCATCGGATCTGCTCCTTCTGGTCTGGAAAGTCTCTTTGATCTCTGCAGTCTGAAGCCTTCTGCCCACCTAACGTGACCCTGATCCACTCGTGGCAGTCTGCCTTCATTCCTTACCTTCATTCCCTACTGGAACGTCATATTTTTGACATTCTCTACGGCCAAAACTTCCTCGGCACGTTCAAGCTGCGTTCTGTCCCACGCGCGAAGTGAATTCACGGAGTACCAGTGATCCCACTATTAGTCTTGTCTACTGAAGTGAGAGTACTAGCCACCGCACTTGGCTACATTAGTGTCAGTTAGTGTGCAATCCCCATCTAACTTCTTCTAATTCCCTCTCCAAGCCAATAATGGAAGACTGTGGTTCCGATTAAATAGAATCGTCGCTCAGTTCCACTTTTAATTCTCGATGGACTATTGCGCGCGATTGAGACATGCATGTTAGTCTTAGCTGACACTAATCTAGCAAACTGTGATTAATCATTTCCAGCAGGCGGCCACGAAGAGGACTAGAGAATATGAATTTTTGATAACCCAGGTCAGTATGCATGTACATATAAGTGTGCTTTTTAGTATTTGTTCGATCCAATAACGAAGATGACTACCTTCAGGTTAAGAAGAGATATTACTATTACTTAAAGAAGGGGTATGCTGCACTGTGATTTTTTTATCTACTGTGTCTCCTACTAACACCTTGGAGAGGTATGTTCCCTTATAAGAGTTCCCCTTGTATAATGGTTCCTTTCAGAATCATTTTAGAGCATCCGGTACTCTAAGTTTGCCTTGACGGAAGAAATCTGTCCCAAAGCATTCTCTCTAATCCAGTTTCCTTCAAGAAGCTAAGGATCAGAGATGGCTCTAGTGACGGTATGTCCTCATCTGATAATTGGTACTTGCCCAAATATTTCAGTCTTTTGTGGATCACTGCCCCACAAGATCCCAACACATGTCCTGGGATTTCATTGCAGAATCTACGGAGACCTTGTTCATATATGCCTAGTTTCCTAAGGTGTTTCTTAAGTCTACAATACCTTGTTCGGTTACAAAGGTTATTCTTGCTCATACTGAAGCATGATATTGAAGTTTCATGGCTTGCCTCATGCGCTGAGAGTTATTATAGGCTCTAGCCTTATTTGCCCTTTCTAGTTTTTTGAATTCTTCTTTGAGGCTATGATTTCCTATTCCACAGAATGGTTCAGGTTCAAAATTATGCTACATTTCTTGATAGGGAGTCGGCCATTTCGTGGGAGTGGAAACTCCCACATGGCCAGGTATTTAACAGAGGGTCATCTTATTTCTTCTTCTCAACTTTAAGATACAAAGGAGTCAGTTCGAATAGTAGGTACCTTCATGACTGGACTTGGGCAAATTCTTATGAACCCTGTAATACAGAACTATGCCAGTCTTTCCACCTTATTGTGTGTCTCCCTCGTGGTTGTCAGATTTTTTCTTTTTGCCAATGCAATCGCTCAATATGTAAGAAGAGGTAAAACTGGCAGTCGAGGTCGTATCGCTCCTTCCATAACTGATTGTTGTGTACTTCAATGCTCTATAGGCTGTTTCTTGATTGCAGATTCTATGTCCTACAATCCGTCCAGTATCGCAGAGTGCTCATTATTTATTCTATCTCCGATGTCTCGCTTATTGGCTCTTCCTCGTCCCTACTAATTCGTTATCCTTTAGAATCATTCCAGTTAATAATTTCCGGCTTTAAAACCTTGAGTATCTAAAGCTTATACTCCTCTTCCTTAATGTTTGACTTATGTAGAATTAAACTGAACTTCCTATTTGTATTCCCACCAAAGCTGCTGCTGCATTTTTAATTTCACTCTTTGGACAAGTTTTAATTTATTTTCTCTTTTGGAGAATACACATGTCAATCGAAAAAGTACTTAGTTTGCGTAGAAAAAGTCTCCAACCTATCGAAATTGCAAATGGGTTGGAGTTTTTGACAGATTCCCAATGAAAATAAATGAGAACTGCCCTCGGCATAGATAGCCACAACTTTGAAAGTTAATTTCTACGTATATTCACATCCTCGACGACACTCTCTACCTTCTCTACATATCGATCCATGTAGTACGTTATTATCACCATAGAATTCACAACCCGCCCGCACATGATCCGCAAACTACGTCGCAAACTATTTGCGGGCAAATACCCTCATTCACTGACAGGCGGTCTATCGGTCTATTAGTCTATCTAGAGCATCCTTTCACATCCTTAACCACAAAGACACACACACACACACACAAACACACATATAGTACTCATACTTAGTCGTGCACCCCAACTCCTCGCATAGATGTCAAATTAAATATTCCAGCCGTCGTCTTTGGTTCTGGGACGTTTTTTGCATAATATTCCCGATGATTTCCGTCATCCTTTGGCTCTTTACTAGTTCTGGTGATGTTGTTGGTTGGTGATGGGGGTGGTGGTATTGCACCCGTCTTGTCACACATAAGTTACTTCGGGTGTGTCTGAGGCATTCTACTTATTCTTGGAGCGGAATATCACACATCCGAGATACTCGTATGTATGTAGTTCTATTAACGAATGAAAAGGATAATAGCGATGCTGGAGGAGCATCTATTATCCGTTATCTGTAGTGTGGTCTCCTATGTACCGGATATCGAATACAAAAATTCATTGGGGAAGATTGACTGCTGTGTTGGTTGCAACGGAAGATAAGAAGTTCCTCGCATCCGATATCTCAAATTGACGTGTGATAGCTGGCTCCTGCTCTCATCAGCCAAGCATCGTCTCCGACAAATACACCTTTGCATATGGAGGAGAAAGGAGAACCCTTTTTCGCCACCACCATGGATGTCTACCGTCTACCTGCGCGTTGAAATGCTCAGTGAATCGACCTGCGAAAAGATCCTGTGGCAAATTCTTTGCGGGTGGCTTGGGTTAGGTGGGTTATGTGCGGTTATCTAGATATGATAAACAGCTCGTATTTGATTTGGTGTTCATAAGGGATTCCGAGCACTTCCATCTATTCCGCCCCGCCTCTGCCTCCCTCGATCGATGAGTGATGCTGATGATGACGGCGATGTGGAAGTATTTTTCCGTTTTTTTTTTCTTCCCCGGCCTTCAGCCACACACACACTGGTAAAAGGGTGCAGTTGTGTAGTTCGCCGTTTGGTTTATTGGAAAACTCGATTTCCGATTTCAGAACGTGAGTGGTTTACCTGACTGTTGAGGCATATTTGTAGTAGGGAAGGGCGTAAAGCATCCACGTCTTGACGGTGTTTTCATGAATTTATTTACCAGCTGAAAATTCCCATTCAATGATGGAGTATGTGATGATTGGAATGGGACGGGCCTTCAGCGAATGATGTAGTTGCATATCAGAAACAGATTTAGATAAAAATCGGTCCTTACGTACAAACAATGGAATGGGGTTGTTTACTTGGAGGTAGTAGAATTTTTGGTGTGACTAGGGGGATAATCTACTCTTTTTTTATTCAATTGACACCTGTCGGTGTGTCAATCCTTTTGACAATGCCATTAAAGCTAGCTGGAAGGTGTTTGTAAATTGCCTGAATGGTGTTAATGCCGTCAATGCCGAGTGAAGGAATTGTATGTGCTTAATGGAGAGCTCTGTTGAAAGTGTGTGTGTGTTTTTTTTAAGGGTTGTCGTTTGAGTAAGTGACTATTAAACGTGTCGTGCCTATTGATCCAATGACATACCTGTGGGACTATGTGTAGTAGTTCGAGGTTCACTGAAAGCTGCAGTACAATATTTTTAAATTTCTGAAATGTATTTCGATACATTTGCCGTCTAGACTGGATGACCTCTTTTTTTTTTTTGATATACAAAATTATCATGTTCAGTTCAGTCTGTCAATAGTTTTAGTGTCAGCTTGGTTTCTCTACACAAATTGACAAGTTTGATTATGAAACCTTTTTGATACATATGTATCTCTGTCTGAATGAGAGAATCCTCTTAGTTGGAATTTTTGTTTCAATGACTGAATTTTATTTGAAAAGAGAAATTTTTTTAAGGATAGTACCGTAGTGTGGAATATCAATGTATCAAAAGACACTGAGTACCTATAAGTACCAATAAACCACATCTGCTTGGCTTCTATAAGTCCTGATTGTCATTACAACAGGACTATTTATACTACAAGTTTCGTTAGGAACAATCGTCTTTCATATACATATACATACATATATTAACACTTAATCCCTAGTTTCCATGTATCCTCAGTCATTTTAAGGGCTGTGGCAACAACCTAGTTGACGCAAAAGTATGGTTCTGGTCATGGTGCTGGTCTAGCAATGTAGCCTTACCTCTGCAGATCGAGCCATACTGCCTAGACAGATAACCGGCCTCTAATACGAACATCAATGAGTTTCTTCATAGTTTTGAGTACAAATGATGTTAGACTTTTTTCTATCGGGTTAGGAAACACTCCACTAGAGAATTTAGATAAAACTGTACTATGTACCAGGGAACAAAATCCAGTATAACCCATTTAACTGAAATTTCTTCGACTTTCGGAAAAACGCTGTACTTCAGCGATTACAGTATCAGCACTCACCACATCAGCACCAAAGATCTGCTACCTGATCCGAGGAAAAGCAGGACAATAGCACAGAAAATGATCCGAAGTATCATCGCGTTCTCCACAAGCGTCCACAGTGGTATTTCTTAAGACTAGCACTGTAAAATGCTTAGCAAAAGGAAAGTGTTCCGTAAGAATGCTAATAAGTTGTCTACAGTCTTTTCTGTTGAGAAACAGAAATAATCCCGCTGTTTTCTTACAAACGTTCGGGAGTATACGAATATCCTGGGATGCCGTGCCACACCCAACTATTCTCGTACAAAACCCAATCGTCAATGGAGGCCCTGACCGAAGGGATGACCTAACGTAGGTTCAGATCCTGAGAAATCATCATCTGAGCCTTGTTTAGTAATCTCATCTGAAATCTCATACCCCGCAATCCCAGTGTGACCTGGAACCCAAACAAGAGTCAATGAGTTCGGCCTTGCGACAGATTTTAAAGAGTTCTTGCATTCGTGAACTTTTTTTTGGATTACACGGTTGAGCGAAGCCTCGCTACAGAATCAGATACTCAGACCCCGCCATCTATTCTTAACAATATAGCAGGCAGTACCTGACAATTGATTAAGTTTGCAGTCATCCATGAAGATTCGACTACAGCCCAGTCCAAGCTCAGATTTTTACCGAAGCCTATCCTGAACGCCGAACGAAAGTCAACTCTATATCTACACAGCAGCCAAAGTTCCGATGTCATTGCATCAGACGGCATATCCATGTTAGACTTATAAGTCTATAGGACTTAGGCAGCTCGCTAGGCCTATTATTTGCCTTTGAGATAAAAATCATATTTACCTGTCTCCAGGTTATCCTGGTGTACATATTCCCAGTTGCAGCTGGCTCTAAATAAAGCGATCATTCCTAGTAGAATGAAATCTATTACCTTTTGTCTAGAATCTAGACTGTCTCGGGCGGGCGCTTTGAATGGATTGAAAGGGCCTTCTATCCTTTTAATATTATCCGGGCTAATGATTCGGCTAGATGAACTGTCTAGAACTATAGCAATCTAGAAAGTATAGCAATCCAGGCTCTATAGCTACTTGCTTTCGGGTGCGTGTGGTGTCCACGACGAACCTGGGAATTGAACCTGAAGTACGGTTTTAAGTTTGTCTGTATGGTCCGATGTGTTGCCTTTTTTAGTGAACTTGTCATCATATCTAGTTGAACCATTTGACAAGAGAGATGTTTAAGAGTAGAGCAATACTTGCTACCTAAGGCGCCTATTCCAGGACTGTGCAATCTGTGCGGTTTCTATCACCTTATGAGACTGGAATTAATAGGAAAGGATGACCTCTTATGATATGAGTGTCTACAACAACAAAACAACTGCACAAGGTGGGGGAGTAGGACTGTATTCTAAAACCCATAATGCCACAAATATTTACTGACGATGTTTTAGGTAATTTTCAGGAATTGGAAACCAAGTCACAGTTTGGTTTTGATCGCATCTAATATTATCAGAAGCAATCTTTGGATGGTCGATCAGTAGGCTGTTTTTTAGTAGCATCGAGTACTGAACATAGCCTCCTTTTAGTTCACTTAAAATGGGACAGTAGAGTGTGATCTACCATATTGGTTGGAATTTGATTAGACTGGTCACTCTCCATTGTGGCTCCATATCTCTTCAATTGCTGACGTACTAAATCTCCTCTACCTAGTACTACGATGGCAATATCATCATCAAAGCCAACCATTGTGACGCACTTGGCAGTCTTACCTTAAGGATATCGTCATATCATGGGGGACGGCACCTCTAATGATGCGTTGCATTGTCCCATCCTCTATATTGTACAGTACCACCCTATTTCTGAACACATGTCACTGGCAGGATAAATGTCCACTTTGGCATTCTTGATGGCTAGTGCAATAATAATATCACTGTACCAGCGTGTTGGCTTGTGAGCTTACTGGAAACTATATTGGTGCTCCACAACCCCACCTGCTTCTTCTACTGCTGCTTCGAGTCTGTCACTTATAACACATTGCACATTTTTTCCCACCATGTCCAGTTGGTACAGCGATCTATTTTAGGAAGGATTTTGAGGTAGTTGCCTTGTTTCCTTTTGAAAGGAAGACAATTTTTTGAACCTTTCATTGATGCGGAAATACACTTTGTCTCAGACACGTATTATAAGTATCCGTGAATATTTCTGGCCTATGCTAGTTGCCTTCCAATCTTTGAGTTTCTTGCAACATTTTAGGATTTCTTCACGTTCTTCCTGCATTTCTTTAAACGTTTTTTTGGTATTCCCGATTGGCGTAAAAATTAAACTGCTAATACGTTCTCCAGAAACTTAGCTGACATATTTAGGAGAGGGTACGTAACTCCCCTTTCATTTCTTCATCACGACTTGATAGGGGTTACCTCACGAATTGTAATCGGGTTAATTGTAGGGTTCAATGAAGCGCCACTTCTTGCTTATTCGCGGAAAGTTCTTCATATTTCCTCGTGCAAGGTTAAATCTTTGTTAGAGCTCATTATGAGGAGTGATGGTCTTGTCGTCTACTATGGTGGCATTCTACACGTAGTCTTACGATTTCTTCACTCCACTAATACACCGCTGCCCGATGCGTACCTTTCTTTTTGTGACGGCAATCTAAGATGATTGTATTCAATCCAGGTTCAGATAGATAGGATCTGCATCAAAAGTTTGTGATTTACAGCCTTTCCTTAGTGGAAGTCGTCTGAATGTATCTCCGCTCACGATTTAGTTGGAGCATTCCCCTCTAGTATTCGTGATAATTAGCTCCATCAGCTCAGCTCAGCTGCAATAATGACCAGGGTTTCTCCCCTCGCACTGGAAATGTTGTTACCAACTAGTCTTTTAAACTTATCCTGATAGATACTTTGAGGCGGATATGAGCTAAAAAAGTCGAATATCATATATTTTAACCTGTACTAAGCCTCCTTGGTTTATCGTCATTCTCTCTTCTAATGCAAATTGGCCTGTACTGTGTGTTTGCCTTATGCTTTCATGGAGCTGCACCTAGTATTGCAACGTCTTCCTTGATTTCTCCTATTGGATGATGTAAATCTGTGATAGCATCCTAGTTACCCGGTCTTGGAGTAAGATCTGTCGCTCTTGCCATCAAGGATTCAACAGTCGCTTCAACAATTGGATCATAACCTTCATAAAAGTTCACAGGCATAAAACGACTAAACTTCCACATCTCTAGCGCTGCGGATATTAGTGTAGACTGAGCTCATATTTAATTACGAAGAAACTAGTAGACGAACTAAATGGGAACAGGTCTAGTAGATCTCATCACTGGCCTAGTAACCTTAACCATCATCTTAAAACCTTCATCAATCAAGCTCGGATCTATACTGATTTTGTCATCTTAGCTTTTAAGCCTACATACATACTTTGGTATTGCTCGTTACTTCTTTATTTAGCCTTGGGTTCTCTTTTAGTCCTGCCACTCCATAATATCTATTAAGCAACCGGCAGGAAATACTTCCTAGATACTGGAATTCCTTTCCCAACAAGGCGTCTGAATCCTGAGTTGAAAGGATACTGCCAATTATTTGTAAACTTCTGCGAAATCAGGCAGATGTATCTATATATCCAGAATGAATATCAATGATATGCAGAGACTATTTATAACAAAGTAAAAATTATCTGAACCCACTGGCAGTCTTCACGAGTCTATACTCCACCTAAGATTGCTCCGGGACGACATTCCACATTTAATGCACTCCTGTTGGACCTTACACTTTATATAAATTGGATAATTACCATCGGTATGTTCCATCTAACTTCACCAACAAGGATTTCGTTATATGTTTTTGCGACAAGTACTAAAGAAAAATCCATTAATTCCTATCGCCTTAAGCCACGTTAACTATACAAAAACACTCGACCAGTACGTACGTACTCTTGCAGATACAAAGAAAAACACAATTGCACTTGTGGCTTTGAAAGTGCACTCCTGGTACTCCAGCTTATTGAAGGACTTTCTATGGGATTCACATTAACAAGTGGTTCTTTGAAAGGCGAAATAAAGTAAACCCTTTCCCTTTTACCATCCTATACGAAGGATACACTATATTCCAATTTCATCATTAAACAGTCGTCCGCCTTTGAACTGAAACTGTGGGGGGTTCGAAGGGGCCAAGCACTCCTCAAACATCAGCGGTAGTCGGGGTCGAGATAGTAATAATGTCAATTCGGTCAAAAATGTACTTCAATTGAACGATCCTGCGAGCAAATCCACTCGTAGGAGAGGGCAAAAAACAAATATTTTCTCTCTGTCGACATATTTAAGTGCAATCAAGCGTTCTTCACGCTTTTTCCTTTCTTCTTTCCATTTTTTTTTTCTTCCTTTGGTCTTGAATAGCTACCATAATTCTACTAGTCTACTAAATCGTCATCAGCAAGCAATAGCTATGTGCTATAAGTACCAGAAGCCATTGAAGGAGAGGAATAGTAGTATCGTGCTCTGTCGCCTGACTTCACATGTGAAAATGAGGACGAACATTTCCTTTCGTATCGCATCCACGTAGAGGAACGATGTATTTCGCTTGCTATTTCCCGGCAGTTTCGCTGCAAAATCCTAAAATTCCAACTGTAAGGAGCAATCGAAATTCCTGTCAACGCTTCCTATAAAGTACGAGTTCTCTATATATATGTTGTATGTGTGTATGTACGAACGCGAACATATAAACTACGCAAGAGACTCTCCCTTATTTATGTTATAGCATTAGATTGCAGGACTCTACTACAACACGGCCACCCCACCCTCCCCCCATTTTTTGCAATAAAACACCCTATTGATAGTAAAGAGCTTGTGTGTCACCATCAAAAGTTGAAAAGGACGAGCTGTAGAGAATACAAAAAAAAAACAGCAAAAAGGACGAAATGAAAAAAAAAATAAATAAATAAACGAACCAGGAACGAACGACGAATAAATGAAAAGAAAGAGCGCAACAAATACCCACAATTGAAAATGTCAAAGCGGATAATTAGAACCGCTCTTGGTTATTTTCGATTCCAATTGTGTTCGATATCCTTTGCCTGGCAGCGATTCCATTGTATTCTGAATTTAGCAGATGTCTTGGGTCGTATATGGCGTATCTATCTATGTATGATATCTCACCCCGCAACGGAGTAAAATATAAAACTTATGGTCAATGGTTTTTTGATTCAAGAATAAAAGAGGACATATTCGAATGTTGTCCTTACAAAGAGGGATCTTCTGAAAATATATACATACTTACATACACAATGGGTACATACCTACCTTTTTTTTTCATTTTCTGTCGAGGGGTGTCGGGGTGACGACAATTCGGTTGGATGTAATGAAGCGATTTGGGATATTTATGATTGGCTTCATATTGAACTCAATTCGGCGTCGTCGGTCTTGTGGAGATGATTTATTTGACAGGACTTTCTATAGAACATTGTATTTATTTAATTAAAAATTATAATTTTTAAAATTGTCGTCGGGTCATTGACCTAATAAAAATTCGGGATTTAAGGGATTTGCAAAAGGAAATTCGATCCTTTAACTTAGGTTTGTTGCTTGAACAAAGTCTGTAAGGATACCTTAGAATTGTTTAATTGGAATTCCCCTTAGCTTAGGATACAATTTCCAAGACTAGTCAGCTTAGTTATAGTGGAACTAGTGGTGGTGCTTATATATGTATGTACATATTTTATCTTATCCATTAACGGGGTAGGGGACTGCAACTTCAACGGAGGTACAGCATCACTCAGATCTCAGTGGATCCATTGTGTTCCCCGCTGTGGGATACAAGAAACAAAGTGATCATTACAATTAGTTCAACACTCCAATGCTTAATTCATGACGGTTCCTAAAGCGACCCGTCTTCATAATGACTTTTGGTCTTAGGTGGCGTGTTTGCTAGTTCGCTGAGGTCATTGAAAGATACTTTTCCCAGGGTTGAGTATCTGGTTGTATTGGGGCTTGGGCATTCGCAGAGGAAATGTTTGAGTTTCCCTCTACTTCTGTATCGCCACAGCCTGTGTGGTGTTGATTTTCATTCTTCTTATATGGGCCACCATTGAGTTGTGACCTGTGAGAATACCTATGAGAAGACTCACCTGTGGTCTATTTAGCAATAGAAGCTGTCTAGTCCTTTTTTTGTCATATTGAGCCCAAAGTTTTCTAGAGACGTGGCATAAGTAGAGTGTAATCCACCTTACGTTGGCCATTTTGTGAAAGTTCGAGGTGATTTTGGAAATGAGTAGATTAATGGGCATTAGGACGAGTAATCTGTTGTTAGGTCATTTGATTCTGATCCTTTTCTTGCTAGCTCATTACTAGTTCCATATGACCGTAATCCTGTAGAGCGTGATGCTGTGCCTCGAGCTAAGGGATTTGAGTTCCTCTTTGCACCTCTTGACCAGTTTTGACTAAGTTGTGATGGAAGTAATGACTTTGATAACTGCTTGACTGTCTATGTTGATGTCTACGGGGTTGTTGCTGATTAGAGTGGATAGGTCCTGGCAGGCCTCGGTTATACCATATATTTCCGCTTGGAACACACTTGCGTGGCTGAGAATACTCCTGAGCCCGTACCTTCACCTATTTTTGACCCATCCATGAATATGAACATAGGGTTAATGACCACCATTTGTCCAGCTATCTCTAGAGGGAAATTTGGAATCGAGTTTCAGGCTGAAGTCCATGTGGGAGCAGTCAGAAGGTGTGTTGACGTTTGACCACTTGGTAATGGTCCGATTTGGTGGCTTTGCAAACATCCAGGTTTGTCGAAGGCTTAAGGTGCTTCTTTGCTGCTACTTCTTTGGTAAAAAGGTTCAGTGGGCAAAGCTCAAACATAGCTTCAAGGGCAGCTGTTGGTATTGTCTTAATTGCCCTGGTGGTACCCAAACACGTTAGACTTTGGATCCTTTAGAGTGTGTTCAGGTTTGTACCTTTTCCGACAGCACGCCAGCAGACCAGATAGCCATACTTGAGGATAGGTCTAACGATGGCAGTGTATGGTGACTGGTTTTGACCCCTACTTTTACCAAAGATTCTGCTGCGTGCGTAAGAAGCAATCGAGGCCTTCTTTGTACGTTCAAGTACTTATATTGTCTTTCGAGTTCAATTTTTGATCTAATATGTACCCTAGGTAGCATTGTCTGATAGTTGGAGTTTCAGTTTAGGTGGCTCGAACTAGGGTATTTATTTTATTCTTATTTGTAAAGGGAACTAGTTCGGTTTTTAGTTCATTAAAACCAAATCCGAATTGTTTGGCCCAGTTTTTAAGGGCGTTCAACTCTGTTTGTACCAGGTCAACCATTGTGGGGAGGAATTTTCCAGTCACTAATATGACAACATTATCGGCATGAGCAACAGCCCTAACACCGTTTTGGTCTAATCTTGTAAGTATTTCATTAGATTTGAGAGTAGTGGTGATAAGACTCCTCCTTGAGGGTTTCCACGCGAGGCCACACAATGTTTCGTGAATTGAGCATACATTCTATCCAACCTGATCAGATAGGATTCACGTGTTTACAATGTCCAATAATATCCTCTGTCCGATTCTTTTGATGTGGAGGTATATTTATACTTAATACTATATGGTTGGACCGCTTCGCAGGTTAGAACGTTTTCCCATTATGGGCATCTCTATTACTCATACAACAGACCCCCTTCGTACTCACATGCAGGTGTTCAATACTTATTTGGAGTATTCCACCGCGTTTGAACTGCCTCCAACTCATTCCCGAAAATCTTGATCTCTCCTCAACTAATTCGCAATGGAGTAGTATTCGCACCATACGGTGTGTCCAATCCACTTCCTCTTCCTCTTATGTCCATTTCCATGGGAGATACGATCGGGCTAAAAATCCTAAAGTTGATTCTTAGACATCTACATATTTCTGAAGATCTGCAGCTTGTGAGTATTAGTGGTATCCACCTTTTAAGCGCTGCAGCCATTTGGCTGTATTGATTCTACGTTCCAGGAGAAGCACAAGGAGCTTGGTTTTTGTGCTTCTTCAGAGTTTGGATAGCATTCCCACCGCAGTTTTTGTCTACTAGTAAAAGTTGGCAAACATCGTCAGGTTAGTCGAGGGGTTTAAGATCAGATGTCATAGTCTATCGAATTCCGTTGTTACTTTCCGTCTATGCTAAACGGAGTACATCGATGATGACCATGAAGAACAACTGTGGTGACAACATGCACACCTGACGTACTCCACTTGGAACTTTAAAATTCTTCAACACCTTATCATTGTGCTCTATGAATAGTGGATATATTTATGAGCTTAAGATGCGTTGCAATCATGCACAGTTTACATAAGTCCCTATCTTACAGAAAAATCCCCTTTCTCGTACCTATTTCTGTTTTGTACTCGTCAATCTAGCACTGGGTGTCCATTTCACTAGATAATGTGTTGGATTTCCAACATCGTCTCTTTGATAAAGGTGAGAAGGACTTCTTATTGAAATCGTTTAAGGGCATTGTGTAGTCCGTTTGTGGTTCATTGTGTGGTCTGTAAAGCTCTGTTTCTAAAGACTCGTTTCTGGACGATGGTATTGATATCATGTAAGTAGTTTACTTGTGCAATGAAATGACTTTGATTGAGTAGTATAAAAGCTTGGATAGACAGAACCCTGATTTGTTGATAAATTTAACTCTTCTTATGAGAGTGAATCTTCTTATGAGAGTGTAACCTGTTTCGTTCTGTGCTCATTAACCTTCGCAGTACAGCTCGTATAGTTCGTTGTTGAACCTTATCCGAATGAAGGACTTTGATCTCGAAGACTCCAAGGACACTTTCATCTAATTTTGAAAAAATTTGTGCTTTCGCACCATGTATAGCAGGATTTTTATTCGAAGTTCCTCTTGATAGGACTTTGCTACAGAGTAGCTTCTTAATATCAAAATAACAACGAATTTTCGTGCTATTTAGAGAATCAATATCATTGGTGGAATTAATAAGAGAGCCTTTACTACTTCAAAGTTGTAGCTGTCCTTCGAAACATTATGCCAAGACGTCGGTGTTGTTTGTCATTGGATGTAGACAACATGTAATTTGCTTTATCTTAACCCATTTCGCAACTTCTGGTACGATATTTGGGAAATCGTCAGCTCGCTTCTTTCTACTGATGATGTCAATGCTGTTCGTGTTACCAAGAGGTTGTAGTCATTTGTGGAAGATAGTACCTGATGTGTTATCCCGAGAATTTCGCAATTTTTTTTTTCCAGTATCAGATTACAAAAGTCCATGAGAGCACGTCGTCTTCTCTAAAACCTCTAGTGGTATTGAAATTTCCGGTGATATCTTCGAAACCATGACAAAGCAGCGGGCTTTCTCCATTACCCTCCTGCACATGCCAATGAGTTTTGAAGGTGTACCAGAACATAATATGGAACAGTTCATCTCTATGCAAACTATCATAAACCGACTTAAAGTCAATAAATAGGTGTGGATATCGATTTTTAATTCTTGGGTCTTCTCCAGGCTTTTTCAGGCCTAGAACCTGACAATTCTCAATTAGTTTATCGATATATGGATTCGGCATTTCAACTTTACACCGGGCAGGGTGTTTCGTAGACTAACCGCCATTTTTGGGGCAGTTGAGACGCACTCCTTTTTTGTAGATCGAGCATATGGTGCTTAGGTTCCTATCATCAGACATACTTTCGTCGAACCATATCTTAAAGATGCCGCTTTGTAAAACTTAGCTTGGTCTGGCCCTGTGGTCTTGTGGGACTTAAGCCTGGTTTTGTCTGCTTCAATTTAATCCATGCCGAGGGTTATACTGGTTGGTTGTCGTCCTAGGCGTAATCATTCCGTAGGCGCGGCGGTTCAGTGCTAATGCATCGGACTACCGAACTGGAGGTTTAAGGTTCGAATCCCAGACAACACCAAAAAGTTGTTCATGGCCCCACGTCTTGCGACCATCTGACAAACAGCCGGGAGTAAACCTCTCACCTATGGCTCCTCAGTCTGGACTTCTTCATTAAAGGTTCCACCACGAAAGGAGCTCTCAGATTGAAAGAGTCTTACCTGTGGAAAGAGACCACTTATGGACATGCGGTAATATTAAACTCAATGAAGACAATGGGTAGGAAGTATAACCCCAAATGCTTCACAGCCCCATCGGAGTATATAGTACCCTACAGCCTTTGATATCCCAATCCTATTCTCAAGCCGAGCAATCTGCCACAGATTGAAAAATTGTGTAACATGATTGATAGCTTAATAGAGAAAGAGACCAACTCGTCCTGGTTATCTAGGGAGGACTGTGCCGCCCCTCACACGTTATGGCCGAAATTCGAAATTAGATTAAAAGAAAACAAAGAGCCTTTTGGCACTAAATCGATCCTCCTAACTGGTAATGGGTGATTTTTTAAGCATTTGGTGTTTAATTGTCAAAAAAAAAAAAAACACAGGAAAAGTTGATAAATCAATACTTGCCATTTACTTCTTAAAGATTATTTCATGTAAATGATGACCACGACTACGTTTTACGTGGTCCACACGAAGAGTTCAATTTTAGGTCACTTTTTCGAGCATATTGGCTGGTATCTCGCTAAAAACACAAGGCTGCAAATAACGCTGGCTTAGCGGCATAGACGACTGATTTGACGTATCTCCATAGAAAATAGTCTAAAGACGTCAAATCGCACGATTTAGCTCACGATTTTAAATTGCTCACCGAACTTATTTCTCTGGAACCACATCTCGACCAAGTTCAGCTCGTGCATTTTGGGCAAAAAAAAGTACGAAATTATTGATACCGGGCCCCATTGATGTTAACGTTGTTCTCGCGGGCATCTTTGAAAAAATACGGGCCAATGATTCCGCCGGACCATAAAGCACTCCAAACAGTGCATTTTTCCAGGTGCATTGGCAGCCCTTGTATTGCCTGAGGCTGCTGATAGGACCGAATACGACAGTTTTGTTTATTAAGACACCCATTCTAACAAAAATTAAATTCGTCGCTGAAGATAACTTTTTGATCAAAAAGTGAATCTTTTTTTCTCTTTCATACCTTTAGGTCTTTAAGGAAGCATTCACTCATTTGTCTCCACATCTACAAATTTCGTTTGAGATAGTTTGCGAAGCGGATTCGTACAGTTTCTTCGAATTTTACTCGAGTTTCATATATCTTTGTACCTACATACATTTTCCTATTGAATAGCTCCTATAGCTAGCTTTTCTTTCCAGACTTCTGGTCCTGAAATAATAGTGCAAGCAAGTTCACTTCAAATTAGTCGAGTTGTTTGTAACAGACCAAAGATTACAGTGTCAAACTTTCCAAACACTTACACACAAGAATTTTATTTAGAATTTATAAGATGCGATGTAATAAAACACTAAATTCAATGAGACTTTTAACTTGGCATCACTCTTACTTATAACCGTCATTTGCATTAATTTTTATGTTTTCATTTAAAGCTTTTTGTAATCCATGTATTTTTTGTTGTCATACTAAATTATTATTCTACCACAAACTCTGACCGACAAGCAAAGCACATTATCTATGTTTAACCAATGCCAAATGCCAAAAACATTAAATAATGAACATTATCTAACATCTAACCTACAAATTAACCAAATTAGTATAAAACTTCCATACCGCACCTGTCAAATCCTCGTAATACCACTGTTAGCTGTCAAAATGTCAAAACAAAATTTATTCCATTACGCAAATTAGATTTTGAATTTATATTCGAACTCGACTAGTTAATTTAATATTCAAACATTTTTAATGAAAGCATAAAACTTTTTAAATGGATAGAAAAATTTTGAAGCTTGATGTGATTCGCATATCATGGTCTCTGTCGTTCCGAAATCCATCAGTATAATCATCTCAAATTATCACCATTAAATTTGAAGTCGACCTCGTCCTCCTTTGATAGAAGCACACATGCAGAGAGGTGTATATTTGTCTAACCCCGTCCGGCATTAATGGACTGTTTAGCTTGATGGAGTTGAATAATGAATATTTCCCCCGACCCGTCTGGTCACTTGGCCCACACACACCCTGTAGAACGGAATATTTGAAAATTTAAAATGCAGCTGATGCGTGCAGTAATAATAATTATGCGGAATACTCTATGCCGTCATTAGCCTTCTGCATCTAGATACTATGCACGTGCACGAATCTAGTGGTATCTAATGCATTTGGCACTGATTTTACAGGGTGGACATTTTGTTTTAAAATAGCCTTTTGCTTTCTGATTTTATACAAGTGAAAGCAGTTACTGTCGGGCGAGGGAAAAGTATTCAGATATAGCTTTTATAAGGTCTGACTTTGGAAAAATTGTAACGAAAGTTCCGGACTCGTATATGGATTCGATTCATATATTAATGGTCAGTTGAATGATTAGGGCACACACTTAGAAATCGTAACTGAAACTAAATTGGATATCTAGATCAGAAACGGCCAGCCGTACGGAGGTAGAGCTCAATGTTTAGACGAGGTCCTCTCATTATGATAAGCCTAACTTTTGGAACATGGTGTTTCGAAAGTTTACATGTTTTGAAGAATTGTTAAAAGAATGTGGTTTTATGCATTCTAATGCAAGGTATTATGGCGCACAAGTTTAGTTAACAACTTCGTGTAGGACAAGCGAAGACGGGGTTTTTTTGTTTTGAAAGATGGGAATCTTTTAAAGACGAAACTGATCTTGTACTCAGTAATTGTGTGATACTTCCACTCTCTAAACCTATCTCCTACCCTACTCCTAGTCTTCGCGGAACTGTCGTCAATCATTTTATCGCTAGCGGCGACTTAAGCCTTAGGTATTCGGCTGTTAGGTCTTCACCCAGTTTGTTCACCAGAAGATGGCGTGTTCTTCTTTAATAATATCGTGGACAATGGAACATGATGTATTCCGCATATTCAATTGCTTCCGTGCACGTGCACCAATGGAGGTAGGTTTTGGAGCATCCATGGACAGTAAGCATCTGGGTCTGGTAGAAACTCAGCTCCAATGCTACCTGTTAATCCAAACGTCTATATTGGCTATCAATCTTTCAGACTTGTCCTCGGTGGGACTTCAGTATCACTTTGACTCATCCCAGTGATTCTGCTGGACAATTCTCGTTGCGCTTCTTTACAAAGAAAGTCTAGTGGAACCATACCAGCCACTACACATGGCCCATCGTGGGAGATTGTTCGGAAGGCGCTATGTACTCTCAACGCCTCAGTCTACTTACTGTACGATTTCTCTTTCATAACACCAGCCCATATTTAGGACCCGTAGAGGATTATTGATCCCTTAACTCTTGCTAAGAGTAATATCTTCTTTTGTTTTGGTTCACCCATGGTTCACCGAGCCGTTGCTTTGCCGCCTTTTCAGCTACATGCTGGAGGTGTTGCTAAAGGTTAGACTTCCATCTATAGTAATGCTAAAGTACTTCAACTCCGGTTTGAAACTATAACGTGGTCACCCACGGTAACTATTATTGCCTTCATTACTCGCCTGCTACGGATGAGCACTAATTTTGTCTTTTCTTTAGCAAGTTCTAGACCCATGCATTCTAACCAGTCCTGGATCACCCCAATAGCTACATGGAGTCGTACTCCAACTCCTTAACGAGTTTGGTCACTACAATGATTGCTATACCGTTAGCGAAACCAATTCTTTTCGAAGACCTCGGGATTTTAAGTCTGAGAACATCATTATACATTAGACCAGTAGCGGACCTAGTTGGGAGCCTTGTGGAACGCCGCCTTTAACGTTATACTGCCGCGTTCCATTGTCAGCGTCGTAGAACTGTATTCATTTTGTTAAATAGTCTGTCATTATCTTCTGTAGGTATTCTGGTACCTATTCTCTTCGTTCGTTTTCTTGATATCCAGCATGATAATTACGTAGTGCTGTTTACTCCCGCCCTTCCACTGCCTTCCTTCGATAGGTTTTTTTGCGGTATACCCAACTTCGTCGATTCAAAAGCTTACCTTATGGAATCCAGACTGGCGATCTGCATAGCCTCCAGCCTAATCAATTGCACCGTATACAGAGGCCTATACGATGAGGAATCCTTAGGTGGTTTATTACCTTATGGTAGGATCAGTCTTTATTTCTTCCACTGGTCGAGAAATACTCCTTCTTGGAGGCAAATGTGTGGCTGCATTAGGCAAATAAATAGAAAGGTGATTAGGGAGGAAGTTTGGCGTTAAGTCACTGTCTTGTTTTTTTAACACTGCGACCTTAAAAACCCACTGCATCAAAGATGAAGTTAACCTAATGGACTTATCTCCCTCCTTTGAAGGTGCGTATGTCCTGCTCAACCATAAACTACTTCCCCGGTTTCAGCAAAAGCAGAAACAACGCCTAGGACCTCATGACATACACTTCCATAATACTTCGTAAGCTCAGTTGCGCAATAGCAGACCAAGCGCAAGAAGATAGATGTCAAGAGCTTAGCATCATCTCGAAGTATTTAGAAAACTGCTTGCTCGGCAACAGCGCTAGAATTTGGCACGATTTGGAATGTATCTCTGTCTAAGTTTTTAATTAAAAATTAAAGTTTATATCCACGAGTTACAGGATTCTCATATTCTACTAAGTTTCATCAGCGTACGCTCTATAATAGTTACTAGTGCTGTTGACGAGGTCTCCTTTCTTGTGGAGCAATCGATGCTATAATTACATTCATCAGGCATGGACTTATCTGACTAAATGTTAGAAATGAGTTGTTGTATACTCTCTACCAAGTCATCTTCAGCTGTTTTGAACGGCACAGTCGGTACATAATCTAGCAACCTTTTTGCATTCATGTTGCATCGCTAGTCCACTGGCCTTTGTTTTTTATCCTTCTGTCTTGATATTCCCTGGCAAAGTCGTTCATTTAAGATACATTGACAGAGATTGCCATGTTTCAAGTAATGTACCCATAAGCAGGCTGATTAATATGCTGAATACACTGTACTTTGTCTGTCCTTTGTCCTCTTCCTCGATCTACTGGGCAGCAGTGCTAAGTTGAGCATGAAAATCTGCAGTGCTCAGGTCTTTTGTTTTCACTGTGAATATCTTAACCTGTTTGCTTGGCTTTGCTTCCAATTTGTGAACCATTAGATGCAGACTTTATTTTTCATTTTCATAAGTGGTTTCCCTCAACAAGTTCCACCTGAAATTCATCTCTCATAACTATTAAGAACAAGAGTGGTCAGAGCACACAACCTTGATGTACTCCACTTTAAACTTCAAAATTCTTTGATATAGTACCTTTGAAGCAAAACACGATTAAGGATTACTAAAGGTGTGCAGATGTTAAACCATTGATTTGGTAAAATGAAATTTTTAGTCACCCTATTCTATGTAGTTTAACACATACATAGTAGGGGCTTTATACCCCCAATCACATATTGTCCTCATCCTGATTTCGTATTAATTTGACCAAAACACAGCAACGCATAATAGATACCGCAGTTATCGTGCATCCATCCAACCGTCCGACCATCAATTCGTTCGTTCGGTTGCGCCTGCTATGCACCAGTGAACCTCATCCAACTCTCTCTCCCCTAATGTGCGTTCATGGGTGAGTGAATGATGACTTTGAAAGTGTGTCACTTTTTTTTTTTTTTGTTTTTTTTTGGAGGGAAGGCGCTTCGGACAACAGCCACCGCAATATAATATTCCGGCCAATTGAATTTCCCATTTATTTATTTATTTAGCACTCTGGATCGTCGTCCTCTCAAATTCTGTATTGTTCTTGCAGTTTTGGTTCTTTTTTTTTTTTTTGATCCTTTGACCGAACCCCTGTGGATGTGAAATTTTTGTTTATTTATTTTTTCAACCCCCTTGGACGGAGGTGAAGGTCTCTATCTGCCGGTGCAAGGGTGAACAATTAACGTTGAGCCTTCTCATTGGAAGAGGTCCTTGCGTTGCTGATGGGCCACACTCACTCAGATAAAAATGTTATCAGTATTGTAATTGTGTTCATCCTCTTATGTCGGACTTATGCCACTTGGGCTGCATTTATTGCCACTTGGCTAGCTAGGGGTAATGGGAAGGATCAGCAATTTGGGACTTGAATAATTTTTAGAGATGCAGCCAATTTGGGATGCCATTGTGTGTACAAGAGCGGTGTTAAATTGACGCGTATAAAATTTTTTTTTTTCGTTTATTGCATCTCTTTCCGCTTCAAGTGGTTTTGAGGGGTTTCCCTAGGGGTGGAAGCATTTAAATTTCGAGGGTGAAAGTGTGTGTGGGTTTAATTGGAAATATTTTTGCATGAATTGCTTAAATTGCAGGAAAAATTTGTTAGGTCTGCATAAACACTAAATCATGTTTAAAAGGGGTTTGTGGTTTGCATATTGGGGTGGGTTGACATGTGATGACATTTCATTTGATTTGTGTTGACGTGTGTCAACACTTTGGGTGTTTTGAAAGTGACGGTTGTGAATATATTCTGCACGACATTTCATCAGGATTAATAACTTTGTCGTTTAGAAAATACATGCGTGTATACACATAAAAAGTCTATTTAAGCATAAACGTATACACATATGAATGCGGATAAGAAAATTGTGTAATAGACTGTCAGAAGGAAGGGTCAGCATGTTGTGAAGGCCTGAGGGTCGTTTTCTTCTGTGTTTATTTACATTAGTAGTTCCATTAGAAGAAAATGAATTTTGACAGTCCGTGTGTTTTTTTCACGGTACAGGATAATGTATTTGATAGAGAGCTAATTAGTAGCTTTAAGGTGGAGTCCTGCCATCCCTCATACGGTCACTCGATAAAAAAAAAACCGGATTCAGTCTACAGTAAATTGAAGGGACTTACAAGGTAGTGCAACAATGAAGGTTTAGCTGAAAACCTTAAAAAGGCAACGATTTTTCATTCCCAACACGCTGGACAAAAGGACGATGAAAATCTGCGGTGTCTACTACTACGATTGGTACTGACATACAGCTGACATATGTACATATGTACAACAGACACAGCTCCTATTAGGATACCGATTCGTTATTGAAGGCAGATTTATACAAGAAGTCTTAGTTTCAGATATGTGGACGAATGACTCATAACAATGCGCATAAAGGCTTTATTTGCCAACATAAGGCTGATAGGCGCTCGCGCCTTACAGAAGAAATAGAGGATGATACAAAAGACAGTTTCTACGAGCTCCTGGATGGAGAAGACTAATGAATAGCAACCAGGCTACGATGTTATAATTGTCCTGAGCGAAGGAAAGCAGATCATTTTTGGTAGTACTGTCGAAAGGTACACCCTGCACAACACCACCTCCGACAACTAATTCAGGCAAATCGAACTTGGGAGAGGCACAATCTTAATGTCGCAGTTTGCAAAAGGTTCTTTCAGTCTCCTGAACAGTCAACCGTCAACAACGATCACTTTGCGATCGAAGGAAAGTACTCGTGCAGTATAATGGATGTGCGAACGTTCCTACTACAGATCACTACTTTTTTGTAGCCAAGGTACGGATACGGATATCCAGAACATCGCAAAGATACGGAAATACTGTAAGGAAATTTGTTTTTGGTCTACTGCAATCGCAAGAGATCATCAGAGCCTTTCCCGATCGAATGTCCCTAAATCTATTAAGAAGTACTAAGCTGCTGGCATCAAGTACTAAAGACCAGTAGCTAGACTACTGAAGTACTATCAGGAATGGCGTCTTTGATGATGTTCTGGGTTTCTCTAGATCACCACAACGAAACCTATGGTTCGACGCAGAATCCCGGCAAGCAAATACAGTATAACAGGAGACAAGTTTCACTGCATAGAAGGTTTAGAATCAAGATCTGCTCGTGAGCTCTACGAGTAAAGATAAGGGATGAACACCGCTTTCTCAGAAGGAAAAAAAAAGGAGCAGGAAAAGCCCACGATTGAGGAGATTGATGAAGCGAAGAATGAGGTTCCGAAATTTCAAGGCAACGAAGTCAAAACTGAAGACTGCAGCGACGAACAAGGAAACTGGGTAGTATAACCCCAATCGATGTTGAGAATATGGAAAGATCACTTCTGCAAACAGTATAACGGTGGCGATGACCCAAATTCAGGCAGAATGCACCAGTCAAACTGAAGGATGATAACCAACCTTTCCATCCATCTAACTTGGATAAGGTTGAGATAGTAATATGTATCTAGGAGTTAAAATCCAATAAGACTTCTGGAGCTGATGGCCTGGCTGCCGAGGAGCACCAACTTATCTGCTAAGTATGGCCGGACCAATGTATATTATATATATATTGTTCAGGATGTGATCCATCGATAGTTTTACAAAATTCCAACACCAACACATAAAAGAAGCATACGTCCTGAAGAGAATGTTGCGGCTGTGTTCAAAATTGTGAAAGAAGATTCAGATTTATCACTAGTAATTTGGGCTCCGTTTGTGTTCTACGTGGAAAATTTGTCACAAAGATTTTGGTCTACACTCGCATAAAATCCAGCAGGTCATCCAGAAGGTCTGATTGGAATCAAGAGTAGTTAGACTTTCAAACTGAACGAATTTTTCTGAAACCAATCTAGGAAAGACCCTACAGACTCTATAACATCCAGAAAAATGCACAACTTGGTCCGTTTACCTCACTGACAATATTGGCGGGTCTTATATCTTCAAAAGTTAAGGAAGTCTATTTTCAGCATAGCGATGCAATCGTTTCATCAGTACACCGGTATTCTCCCATTTCCATTGTCCTTGCGTGGCATAAATGCGGTGCATCTGGGAGTGAGCAAAATTGTCACCTGTTTGGCCTATTTAGCTGTACCGCTGGAAAGGTACATCTATTTTACTTGGCAACAAATCGAGGATCTCTTTATTTAGGTTGTTGCTTTTTAAGGCCAAATTTTTTTCCTTTTCAGTA
The DNA here is from genome assembly GCA_905220385.1 of Xylota sylvarum. Lineage (NCBI taxonomy): Eukaryota > Metazoa > Arthropoda > Insecta > Diptera > Syrphidae > Xylota > Xylota sylvarum. Next base: position 59,585,450 of record LR999958.1, on the reverse strand, counting down.
ACTTAATGGAAACCTGAACTGGTAGTGAAACCATCTTGGTTCTATTGTTTCGAATATGATGGTGCGATCATCACTGTTTGTATATAGATCGGAGAACCTCACCTTTTTTTTACCTATCCCTCTACTGGCGAAAGTTATATCTTTTGTGATTGAGTTTGATGTGCTGTGACTTACTGAGTCTTCATTTCCAATCCCAGACAACACCAAAAAGTTTTTTTTATGAGACCACCTCTCCCGAGCTTCTGACAACCATCCGAGAGTAAAACTGTCATAAGAATGCGCAAAGCATGTCCCTTCGGGCACGGTATTTAACTGTAGGGCCTTGTTTTTCCATTTGTTTGAAGAACATAACACGTTCTGGTTGTGAGATGCTAGGCCCGAAGTCAAATGGATTTGTCGCTCAAAATACTTGTACTTTAGTAGTACAAGAAAGTCTGGGGTTTCTCGTCGTACTATCCCATTCGACTGCCCATACGTGAAAGTCTCCTGCTACAATTCCTGGTGATTTTCCTCGTATATTGGTTACAAGTATGTCTGACATGCTCGCAGTCGATGGGGCAAAACAGCATAAACAGGGGAATTTCAGCCTTTTATTTGGATTTTTCCATAACTAGGTCTTACTTACTTACTTTAGGTATATACTGTATCCTCTTATGGATCCTAGGGCCTGCACAACGCCTACGCTCCATCGTGTGCAGTTTCTGGGAATGTACCTTAGCTCTCTCCAGCCCTGTCCTAGTTGTCGTTCTTCTTTCATCATTAAGCAGGGTCAATTGCACCGCGTGGTAAGCTATGGACCTGTCACCCTTTACGAAAGTGTGTCTATTTCACTGATATTTCTGTCATTATATGATTGTGCCTATTGGTTCATGGCCCGTTCTATAATAAAGTTATTCGTTCGAGATACGGTTTGGTCAGAAAATCGTTAGGAAATTGCGTGGGCACCTATTAACGAACGTTTGCAGCTTTTTCGTGATAGTAGCGGCTACTCTTTAAGTACCACATCTACTTATATAGCAACACGGAGTCAACGTTTGAATGGAACAATCTTAGATTGGTGTTGAAACTAATGGTAATACTTTCCCAAATTTTGGTTAACATCCTAAACGCAGACTTTGCTGTGCCGATTCAGTGGGCTATATCCAGTTCTGTTCCGAAGTATCGCTTAAGATAATACTCCCAAGGTATTGGCAGTTCTTTGTCAACCGTTTGTCCAGCAATGTACATATGTATGCCGATGAGTTCGATCCCTGGCTGATCATTTTTGTTTTTGGCGAGTAAATGTTTAGCCCAAAGACATCTGCTTCCCTCTCCACATTCGAGTAAGATGTAGGGATGTAACAGTTCATTGAATTCCTCCATATCCCGTCGACAAAGCAGTATTCATCACTAATCACAAATAAAACCAATATTGGTGAAAGGATACACCCTTGCCGAACTTCGAATTTCTCAGATAGCCTTCGATGCGTGGACATTAGGATTTGATGACCATGATCGTACTGCCTTCAGTCTTACAGTTTTGGCCGTCAGACTGCTACAGTACAAATCCAGCGGAATGAGTCTGAACATAGTCATCATTGCCGCTGTCGGTGTTGTTCGTAGTGATCCCATGATACCGATGCAAGCTGCTCTCTGCATTGTTGTAATGTTAAAAAGCTGATGTTGCTTCTCAAGTGTCTTCCACCATAGTAGTGAACCATAATTAAGAATGATTCTTACAATCGCCGTGTACAGCCAGTATACCAGTCCCACTAATTACTGAACTCTTTTTTACAAGAGTAAAAAGCTTGCTTTCCTGATCCGTTCATCGATGTTGGCTTACCAGTTTAATTTGGAATCCAGAACTACGCCCAGTTATCGCACCAACCTCAAGAGTATACATTCAACTACGCTAATCTTGGAACTCAAGCTAGGGATCGATCTCTTCCTAGTGTAGAGCCCTACCTTTGTTATCGACCGGCTGACTGCCAGTCCTTTGCTGCCAGCCCAGTTGTCCACTAGTTGTAATGCGAGATTGAACCTTTCACTTAGGACTAGAAGGAACTTCCCTGAGGCCAGGATTGACTACATCAACAGCATAGGCCTCCACGTTGAAGCCATTTCCATTCAATCTTACCAAGATTTCGTCAACCATGACAAGTCCTATTAGGGGAGAGAGCACGTCGCCTTGGTGGGGCGTTCCTCTGTAAACCCCCTTTCGGTTAGTTGTATCTCCCAGTGTTGAGTGTATGGTTCTCGATCTGAGTATCAGTTCAAGCCAAGTAGCAGAGTTCGTTCTACTTTTGTCTTGCATAAGCTGTCCAGGATCGCATCGGCGATCACATTGTTGAACGCTCTTTCAATGTCAAGGAATGCTACCAGAGTAGAGTCCTTGAAAGAGAGGGATCTTTCTATGGTTAACACAACCCTGTAGGTCGTAGAAACAAATAGGTTCAGAAGGTTTCGTGGAGCACCTCGCATATACAAGCAGTTTAGGATAGAAGGCTTTGTTGCTCATTTATTTCCCAGCCCCGCAATAGTAGGTGTGGGTGGCGACAATCCCAAAAAAATATTTAAAATTTTAATGAAAACAATTTCTGCATGAAGACATTATAAGGACAATGCGGATGTCTATTTATACCCTCTGTATTCCTAACGCGCTTCAGTGAACGCCCGCCTACGGCTGTAGCTGTAGCTGTAGCCAGGACCTCCCTGCCACTTGTCTTCCCAAAGAAAATATACAATAACCCAAATACGTTCTTCATTAAAATAATAAAAACGAATTTATTCTGTCTCCGTTTTAATTTTCCGATTCCCCCCGGAGGTGGAAGGACCTTCTTTCTTCCTCTTGCGCGTTCACCTTTAATGGAAATGTCGCGACACCACCACCACCAGCGCCAGCGCCCGTTGTATTATTGTAATTCCTTAATATTTGTTGTTCTGTTTTGCCTATCTCCGTTGCTCATTTTCATATCTTTTTCCATTTCCATGACCCCCTCCCCCCCTCACATAATATTTTTTCATAATTCCACTCTCATTTTTATTCGAACGAAAATGCTGATGATGTCGGAATCCTGATGAACGGGCACACACAGAAACTTGATGATGGAAAATTCAAAATGACATAGCGCCGCCGTATCCTACTCCTACTTATCGGAGCGGGTTTTGGGGGCAAAATGTGCGAAGAAAAGCGAATCAGAATATGTAGGTTTTTTTTTTTTTTATTTATTTTTAATTATAAATTCATTACTCAGACAAGTCGAGAGGAGGGCAAATACGCTTTTCTTTTCTCGCATAAACCCTTGTGACACAAAACAAGAGGACTCGCCGTACTTAGCTTTTGCTGTTTTGTATTTTTTTTTTGAGAGTGAGAGAGGTACGAAATGTACCGTTAATCTTTAGAAGGACCAAACAAACTTGTCCCTGTGTTAATAGAAAATTTCATTTTTGTCTTAAAGGATGCTTTAGCCAGAGGAGTCATTTGTTGTCAGCGACCTCCAGAGTTCGAATCGCGGTGCCACGGGAATGGACACTTGTTATGGGTTCAAGTAGGTTGGTCCTAAGCAGTATTTTTTGTTTTCCTTGTTCTCGCTCCACTTTGATGGGAAAGATAGGAGTAGTAGTAGTAGTAGTAGTAGCTCCCCCAGTGATCGGGGTGGGCAACAGCATCTGCTTAATTTGAAATTCAAAAGAGTCTCTGGGCCTTGGCTGGACACAGGAGCATTCTTGTGCGAGTAGTGGTAGTGACGGGAGACTATACCCAAACAACAAGTGTGGGTAGAAGTCATTAAATGCGACCGAATCAGTGAATTCGAAATATGTATCCTTCGGTGCGCATACTGGGCAAATGGAATATATTTATTATTATTGTAATTTCTTTTTTGCGAAATGGGGGTCACTTGAGAATAAGGACACATTGACATAGAGGCAGTCCTTTGCCTGGTGAGGGGGGAATGGAAGAGTTTTATTTGTTTTGAAGTTTTTCTATTACGATAAGCTCTTTACGCCATTATGATCACGAAGAGATGTCATAAATAAAACGAAATGCAAAATAAGTAAGTCGTCGTACGTCCTTTGCCGTAAGTTAACATTTTATTCTCATCAGATATTCACAGGATCTTAGAGTGGTCTTTTTCAATTTCAAATTCTCCCTCACGTCATTCACTTGATTTTACAGTCTATCTGGGACTTAAGTCTGTTACAGGACAGAGTTTAATTTTCTTTGACAAGCTTTCATTTTGTAGTGAGTTTTAGGGGGCAATGACCCTATGACTCTACTCTAAAACTAAACCTTTCGAATCTTTCTTTGAGTTAGACCAATAACTGCAAGTAGTGATGAGAGCTTTAGATCTGATTTTCTTGCAACTTGGGCCTTTAGTCAGGTGTCAGCGATAACAGCAGTTGTCGAAAAGGTTTGGAAATGCCGAAAAGACTTAGGTCCACATCATTCCACCGAACTCATCCAAGTGTATAGTACTGATTGTAGTTCAGTGATAGGAGTACATTATTGATAGTATGACACCATCATACGTTAGGTGCACGATGGAGACCCTTCTATGTCGCTAGTGCTGTATTCTAAACGATTTTGTAAAAAGCTACTGAAATCGAATCCAGAACTGAGTTTTAGCACAAAGAAGAAAGTCCTACCAAAAACACGTGTCACTGTGGCCTTCCATCTCCTTAGATCCCTGGTGCTGATGCCAGTTCGTCTGACCTATCCAAAATTACGTGCACCCTTACTATATAATCCCTGCCATCTCGAACCAGAGGACTGGAAATCGAAGATTCTCTTGGCTGAAGCATTGATGTCTATTCGCTCAATGTACATGCATACTACTTACTTACTTAACGGACTCCCGACCCGTGGAAAGTATCTGCCTGAGATACGGCAGCCTTCCACTCTCTTCGATCCCGATCACGCTGCTTCCAGTCGTTTAGATCAAGGGCTTTGACATCCGTAATAGCTTGATCCTGAAAACGGAGGTTCGGTCTTCTTTGTCGTTTCGAACCTGAGGGCTGTGATTTGAAGATCCTCTTTGCTGGAGCATTATTGTCCAATCGCTCGATGTGGCTGAGTGTTTTGGCTTTTTCGACTACAACCACATCTTGGTACAGCTCATAGAGTTCGCTGTTGTATCTTCTCCTTCATTCGCCCTCATCGCTTACAGGACCGAATATCCGACGAAGAATTTTCCTCTCGAAAGTATTCAAAATGTGCTCTGCTATCCTGCTTATCGTCCAACACTCGGATCCATACAGCAGAACTGGCAGGATCAAAGTTTTGTAGAGCAAACATTTCGTCTTCCGAGTTAGAAGTTTTGAACCCATTTGTTTCGCCTAACCGAAGTAGCAACGGTTTCCTAGGGTAAGTCTTCGTCGCATCTCCACTAAGGTGTCATTCGTGGAGTTGATATTTACTCCGAGGTAGGTAAATTCCTTAACCACTTCGAAGTTACCGTTGCCAACAGTGACGTTTTGTCCAAGGCGGTGGACAGATACTTCTTTGTTGGTTGACAACATGTACTTGGTTTTGTCCTCATTCACTTCAAGGCCAACTCGTTTCACCTGTTCTTCAATTGTTGTAGAAGCCTCTATGACGACACACTGGGAGCGACCGATGATGTCAATGTCGTTTGCATATCACAGCAGCTGGATAGATTTGTTAAAGATAGTGCCTTCCGTGTTAACACCTGCCCTGCCCACTATCTGTTCCAGTACAAGATTTAAGAGATAAAAAGATAGCGCATCTCCTTGCTGAAATCCGGTGCATGTTTGGTATAGTTCAGAGGAACTGTTTCCGAATTGTACGTTGCACCGCGGATTTTCCAGCGTCACGCGGTACGGCTGAATCAGTTTTGCCGGGATCCCGAATTCGGCCATCGCCTAGTAGAGCTCGTGACGATGAATGCTATCATATGCGGCTTTAAAGTCGATGAGAATGGTGAGTCTCGACTTGAAAATCGTTGGTCTTTTCCAGGATCTGCCTTAGTGTGAAAATTTGGTAGATCGTCGATCTGCCGGGCCGGACGCCACACTGGTAAGTGCCGACTAAGGTACTGCAGAAAGGCCTCAGACGGTTCACACAGCACGTCGGATAGAATCTTATATGCGACATTAAGCAGGAATAGGTATAAAATCGCCCTTCTTAAAGATGGGCTTATAGGGCTGGTAGTCCAGTCATCGGGCACAGCTCCCTCCACCCATACTTGACTAATAATTTAGTGCCTTCATCATCACATCACCTTCATGTCTGTTGAGCTCCACTGGTAGACCATAAGAAACAGTGGGCTTGTTGTTCTTCAGCTTTTTGATAGCTGAGGCAAACACTTTCATACTGGGAGGGAGGATGGCTTTTTCATTTACTCGATGCGGGTTCTCTTCTTGCTCTATCACTCTCTCCCATAAGTCCCATTTGTTTCTTTTGGGAACTCTGTCCCACTTAACTGGGATATAAGACCCAAATTAAATTACGGACTTACGAGTGTCCCACCCCATCGGAACATTTATCCAAAATTTGTTTTGTCGCTAATGGGACATAAGTACATAAGTCCCAAATTCTAGGATTTGGCTTTATGACAATTTGATAAACCGACATTAGACAAATTTTGCTTTATATCACTTATACATATGCATAAACAGTGGAATATCTATGATGAGGCATAGTGCCCCCTGCAACCCCCCTGCTTGGGGTCATTGTTGGATTGGGGTAGGTACGAGGTTGAGTATATGCAAAGTTTCTTTAAATCCATGCGAAACATGCGAAACATGAATATAAAGAACCCGATGGAGTTGGACATAAGTCCCAAAAAAAAAGTTTGGGACATATATGTCCCTACGCCTGGTAATACTGCTTAAACAGATCTACTATTCCCTGCGATTCGGTGACTAGGATTCCTTCACTGTTTCGTAGAGCCTGTGTTTCGTGCTTGAAGACAGCTGCCAGTTGCTTGGCTTTCCTGAAAAACATCCGTATGTTGTTCCTATCGCGGGACTCTTTGATATCTTCTTGAAAATCTTCTTCACCTTCCTTCGTCGGGATTGATACACTTCCCTCGCAACCCTTGTCTTGGACTGCAGAATTTGCACGCATGCATTTTCTGACACCTTTTCCGGCGGACATATTGATCATCATATTAAAGGCTCTTCTTGGGTGGTGCTTGGTAGCCTATAGTGTTCTCGTTTACCTCTTTAATTTGATTTGTCGTGTGGTGCCTGCTTCCACAAATTGTTGGCGTTTGTGGATGGTGAATGCACAGCGGAGAGTCTCGGCGCTCCCTCTAGTCTCTGGCTACTCTAGTCGTCCTAAGACTTCCAACTTTGAATTTCTTTTCCTGGGCGGTTTGCAGCTTCTTCTCGTTGAATAGTCGAAAGTTTGCACATTTAGAATGTTGGATGTGTGCCTCGCATCTATTAGTACTTGGTCGATTTGGTTGGTTGGTTGGATCGACCATCTGGAAAGCGCCAGGTTGCTGTGTGGATTCATAGTCTTGGAAACCTAGTTCTACTTATCACCATATTACGAGCTGCTGCAAAATCGATTAGCTGGAAGTCGTTGTCTTTTGTCGTGTCGTGGACGACATTGCCTTCCAACTAATCCGCCGAAGATGTTTTCCTTACCGATTTTGGCAATGAAATCCCCGAGTATGATTTCGACATCGTACTCCGGATAGGCTACGTTGGACGGAGCCAAAAGGTCTAAAATTCCTCCTTGATAGAGTCTTCATCTTCATCGGTAGATGTTTTGGAATGATACCTTCATGCAGATCACACCCAGGGGATCGCTGATCAGCCTAATGTCAATTATCATAGAGCATAGATGATTTCCCATAACGAATCCGCATCCTAACATGTGCAGTCTTTAGTCTTTAGTGACAGCTGTAGTAAATGTCTCAATTTTTCCATTTTTGCATTCCCTATCCAAACCACCATCTGGATCGTGGTAATATCTGCCCTCTAAAGTGTGAGGACCGATTCAAGTTTTTGAGTAGTACCAGGAGTGTTCAATGTATGTACGTTCCAGGTGTATACTCTCAAGTCATAGTCCGTCAACGTTCCGGGTCGTGATCTTAAATGCAATTGTTCGTAGTTATCCGAGGGTGTTGTCTGTCTCATAACTAAATCTTTTTAACGTGGTTAGGAAATTACCCCGATGCACGCCACAATCCTCAATCTGGAGGTCAGGTCGCATGTTAGAAAGCCATAGGACGAGGGGCCGGTTAAGAAAACACTTAGACCCAGCGTAAGCCTCTTCTTCCTACAACCTTTTAGGCAATGATTTAAGGTTTAACTAAGACCGTGAAAGGCTCCCTTTCTTGAGCACCTTTTCAAACACCATTGCAACTTTAAATCCCCACAACGGCATAGCCAATCAGTACGTACAATTACCACGTTGTCATTTATTCAAACAAAGTAACTCTTACCAAGTATTTGATTCGACCATGTTTGCATTCGCAACAACAAGTAATAAAATATGATGTGCGAAAATATGATATAAGCCCTCCCCTATAAGTTCTTTCAACCCCTTACACAATATAGTTGTCAATGTCCTTTCTTCTATCCTTAGAGCTATTCCCTTACGTTGGCGTCTTGAAATATGATTTGTACAAGTGCATTATATACATAGACCAAGAAAAATAAATAACAACCACCCTATAAAGCAAATAGAACGCAGAAAATCAGCACAAATACAAATACAGGCAAAGAGTAAGGGGAGGGGGATGCACCCGATGAACATAAGGACTAAGCGCACTGTGAGAGACTGATTATTTATTCATCTGCTGCAATAATAATTTGCTAGATCCTTCTTTTTGCAGCTTCTGCGATATAATTTTCCGACTCCCATCCTACATTGTTTTCTTTTCTCAATCCTGGGCGAAGGTGTTTCACTACATTTTTTTTTTGTTGTATTGTGTTGCGTTGCATTGTCCTTTTGTTATGTAATTTAGCTGTTTAATGGTTTTTCTCTTCGCTTAGATCATAACCGACCTTTTACTGTGGTGCGGTTTCACTGGGATACCGTATTCGCCTTGTATGGGGCGGCAATTTCAATTTAATAAAGGATCCTTCGCGGTGACATAGTAGGACAGAAAAAGAAAAGGCAAAACTGAACGACTGAAACAAATTCAACAGGAATAGTGCCGTAGTCCTGGTCGGTACGATACTGAAAAGGCAACAATTTCAATTTGGCCATTGATATGCGCCACTAGCTCTCATAATCAAGACCAATGGAACTGGGTTGGCCGGCGGCATGGCGCGGCTGTGGTGTATATTTAGTTCGTGGCTCTAGTTCCTGAATCGTAGTAACGCGGACTCCGTGGTTACATGGAATATTGTTTCTCGAACAAGCAGCGTAAACGTAATTGAATCCAATTACTTTATTTATTTTGTTTTTCTTGTTATTCTGGATTTCATTTTCATGGAATCTGAGAGCGGATCGTGTTCATTGTGCTTTTTCTCTGTTGTAATTTTCAGTTGGAATTTTTTATTCATTGTATGTATGTATGTCCTATCCCGCTAGGGTTGATTTAGTAACCCTACACTTTTGTGGGATTTGCAGTACTATGTGTATAGACAGAGAATTGCACATAGATGAACAGTGGGGCTTGCAATTTTGTAGAAGATGAATACTATAAAAACTAAAGTTCTCAGACCAGCTCGTAAGGTTAACTTTTCCAATGGGTAAGGAGATTCGCATTAACCAAAAGGGTTCTTTACGACTTTTCTATAATCGTGGTTAAAATGATTTGTAATGAATACTGTGGTGCGGAGCGGATTAATTTTCCTCACAAGTGGAATAAATATTGTATTATTCGTTGGCATTACAAGTTGCGATTAGTTGTTGAGTCCTTTAAAACCCTTGATCAGTTATTTTGATCTATACATTCCTAGTACATAGTACTACGTTACTTTAATACTCGAAGGATATTGGTACTTGTACATACTCGTACAGGATTTTTCAATAGGGACATAACAATATTGTACTATAATACAAACGCATCCTTAAACTTTTTTTATGATCTGTCAATGTCAAAACGTCAGTCAAGGTTTAAATGTTGAACGAGCAACGTTCAAAATCATTGAAAATTACAACCGAATCTCTGAGTAGATGGTCGCAACTTTAAGAGCGCTTACTCCAATTTTCGGTCGTAATAGTCGTTCCACCAAACAGGCTGTGCGTGCATTAGTGGATAAATTCAAGTCAATACATATTCACTATGGAATGTCCCTGCGCCAGTGAGACAACGAACCAGTCGAAGTACTGAAAATATGGCAGCCGTAAGTGCTTCAGTTCAAAATGAGCCAAATCAGTCGTTTTCACGCCGTCCACAGGAATCGGGGAATCTCTTAGTTCATATTGTGGCGAATTTTGTGTAAAGATCTTGGCCTACACCCTTATAAGAAGCCTTCTGATCATTTGAGCCCCGAAACTTCTCCCATTGGGCTCTGCAAAGATTTGGAGAAAATCCTGAATATCATCGAAAAATCATTTTCAGTGATGAAGCTCTTTTTTGGCTTAATGGCTTTGTCACATGTCCTTCAAGAGACTCCATTGCATCCACAAAAAGTGACTGTGTGGTGTGGATTTCATGCCGGAGGTGTATATTTTTGTCGATGAAAATGATCGCCATGTTACGGTCAATGGAGTTCGCTATCGTGTCATGTTGGAAGGCTATTTTAGGCCAGAATTGGATGGACGTAACTTAGTGATTGTGGTTCCAACAAGATGGTGCCACATGCTACACAGCTGGTCAAACAATTGATCTATTGAAGAAGAAGTTCTCGGTAATCGTGTAATCTCGATAAATAGTCCGATCGAATGGCCACCTTGGTTATGCGATCTAACGCCGTTGGAATTTTTTATTACGGGTTACGTTAAATCGTTAGCTTATGCCAACAAGACAACAAAGTTAGAGGAGCTCAGGAACAATATCGAACGCGAAACGTGCTGGAAAGTTAGCTCCAAAGGATAAATCGGTGCAAACGTGCTCGCAGACGTCATATGTGATGGCGATTGTGTTGGCACACACCAGGTGCTCACAAATACGCCCAAGTACTTAGGCTCCATCATAGACAGTAAATTTAGCTGGAAACCCAACATACTGGAGCAAGTTAAGAAAGCCACAACAGCTCTGTACTCTTGTAACAAAGCTCTTGGACGCAAGTGGAGACTTCGACTCCGAATTACATATTGGCTCGTATGACATGATCATCTGGTGGACTGTATTCGATAAAGCCATCCACCACAACTACCATAGTCGTGTTCAAAGAAAAAAAGACACTGATTATACGCTCCTCCAGCTCCAATTCAATAAAAATTTCGAAACCTACATGCATATATACCCTTCAAAATTGAAAGGGAGACTGATGTAGGAGATCCGTTTGCTTCTATACAGATGGGCCCAAAACGGAAACAGGAGTAGGGGAGAAGTTTTTTTCTCCCAAGATCTTAACAGTGAAATCTCCCCCCGCCTTCCTAGTCACTGTAGGCGGAAATCATAATGATAAAGAAGGCCCTGTCGTGTCTAAGATACAATGGAATATCCGCGAAGGATACAGTGATTAAATCCTTGGATTTGGACACCTTAATTTCCAAAGCTGCCCTTAATTGTCACTTATCTCTTAACGAGATGGGGGAACAAGATTCAAAAAATCAAAATTCACCTTATTTGAGTGCTGGGCTATAGGGACATTCCAGATAATTGGACGGTCGACGAACTCGCCAGGCATGCCACAACTCTGTCGATTCTACCGGAGAAGGGGAATCTTAGCATGCCTTTGTAAGCTCTGCAACGTGTAAACTCTTAATCAAGCAAAATGGGATAAACGCTACTAACCGTCCATAACGAAGCAGATCTGACACAAGCCGGATCTCAAGTGCTCTAAAATTCTACGAAGCCTAAGAAGATCCCTCATTAGCACAATACTAGTTGTCATTGTGGGACTTTGTATCACCGAGGAACAACTTCTGCAGAAGCTGTATGGATGAGGTAGTTAGAGACTATTCTTCACCTCCTGTGCACCTGCCAGGCTCTCTCAACTCGAAGAAAACTACATCTATGTAGGAGAATTTTTATTTTTTTTGACAACCTCATCGAACTCGCTAACTTAAGCATTAGCTGCCTCCATCGCTTTATATTAAGCTCCTGTTACTTCAACGGGTAGATTAAAAATGTGAAGTCCTGTAGTATCACAATGGACCTATTCTGTTGCCTAAGAGTGGCTGCAACCTCCCAATTGAACCTAACCTAACAAGCCCTTACTTTTGAAATGAAGACTATGACTCGATTTTTGAAAAGGATAAGGGGATGAAAATCCAACAATCGTATCTCCAAAACCGATGACTGAAATCAGTTCATCCGGCTCTTGTCGCTGTTTTTACCAAGTATCTGCCACTACATGCTAGGGGTTGTTAGACTGGCAGATAAAGATGAAATAGACCTCAATGACCCTTGGGATTCGTATCCACATCTGGGCGGTTCTGGTTCAGTGATTCTTTCTTAAAAATTTGTTAGGCTGCATTGTTCTGATCGCTGGAGATTCTTTGCGTACCCATGTATTATACGAGAGTCATTCAAAGGGATGGGATACATCTGTCATCTGCCATCTTACCATTCTACAATTCAACAATACAATGCTTGTCCAATTGTCAAGCCATCTTTTTAATCTAGAGAGCGTTCATAAGTCCACTGTTACAAGTTCTTAAAGCCTCATTCATGTTACATTTTTAAACAGATGGACTGGTCCTAAACTTGTTGTTCTTGAAGGGCGCATGATGGTTCTCATGAAATGCATAGCCTCAGGTGTTTTCCAGACATTTGCCAAAAGATTTGGAGATTCGTACCTTCAAGCCTTGTATTACCATTTTTTTTTTTAGAAAATGAATAATTTTAATTAATCACGAACTATTACACAGTAGAATAAATACAAATTGCACTATATCGCCTGGAAATCATTGTCATGAGTACCTATAGAAAAAACTTACCCTATAGTGAAAGGATTCGAAAAAACAACAAATGCTTTACAATTTCATTTTATTTGTATCCAAAATTACTCTGTGGTAGGTGCATAGATTTCAGGTTACTCTTTGTGTGCCTATGTGTACAGAGAAAGGCAGCTGCTGCTTTGAATTTTAAATTGAAAGTGTTTTTCATTGATTCGATTCCAATTTAAATTAAATGCTTGTGGGGTTATTTTCGGTCCAATATACTCACGTTGTGTTACAATTTAGTTAAAAACAAATTCTTTCCGCTGCACTCATGCTGTAGGCGATTTCACTGAGTATTTTTTTTATTTATTTTTTCGGAATGTAGCTGGAAACAGTGGATTAAGTAAAACGCATTGTAAGTTGTACGTGTGAACATGGAAAATAGATACTTTTTAAGTGGATTCATTTGAATGCAGTTTTTGTCCAGAACCATGCATAATTTCAGATATAGACTTACGTACATACATATTTTTTTTCAAAGTGTAACCCTCTATAGTTTTTTGTAACACTTTATAGAATGAGATTACAAAATTTATGTTGTTATCAAAGCTGTGAGCTTTTTTGGAAAAAAAAACCATTTTGTATGTTGGTAGTGTAGTTCATTATTGGCACGTTTTTAGAAAAGGATTTTTTTTATATAATTGTGCATTGTAGCAGGATTATGTAAAGTCGGATCTATTACAACATCAGTTGCAATATTGAACTACTAACTTCATGCACACACAATGGTTGGTTATACCATTTTATTTTTCTAAATCCATCGGTAAGTTAAAAAATTATATTAACCCATTAAGCGCAAAATACATATGTAACGCTGATTAAGGTAAAAGTAAACTAAAAATTTAAGGCGTACATTTTTCCATAAGTATAGACATAAGTATAACTATCGAGGATAATAATACTGCAAACGACACAAAATAAGATTTTGATAATTTCGTTACCAATATTGGATGGGAGACTGTTAGAAATTCAACATTTATTTTTTAGACCAACAAAAATATGAAAATGAGATCGTGTTCTTACTTACTTACTTATGTCCTGTATCCCCTTGTGGGTCTAGGGCCTCTACAACACATACGAGCCATCGTGTGCAGTTTCTGGCAATGTGCCTTAGCTCTCCCCAACTCTTTCCCAATTGCCGTGCTTCCTTCGCGACTGTTCTGCGCCATGTATTTCTGGGACCGCCGCGTATTGTGCCATCCTGAGTAAGCGGGTTCCATTACATCGCGTGGTTTGCTATGGACCTGTCACCTTTTCAGAGAGTGTGCCCAATCCACTGCCACTTTCGTCGTTGTATTGTTGTGCCTATAGGTTTATGACCCGTTCTCTGATAAAACTGTTTGTAAGAGATACGGTGTGGCCAGAAAATCCTTAAGATGTTGCGTAGGCACCTATCAACGAACGTTTGCAGCTTCCTCGTTTATAGTATCGGTCACTCTCCAGGTACCACATCCATATAGCAGCACGGATTCAACGTTGGAACGGAACAGTCGTAGCTTGGTGTTTAAGCTAATTGCATTACTACGCCAGATTGTGGATAGCATCCCAAACGCAGATTTTGCTTTCCCTATTCGGCTGGCGATATCCAGTTCGGTTCCGCCATCAGTTGAGACAATACTCCCAAGGTATTGCAAACTCTCTACTCTCTCAACCGTTTGTCCAGCAATGCATACATGGGCTGATGAGTTCGGTCCAAGGCTGATCATTTTTGTTTTTGCCGAGTTAATTTTCAGCCCAACGATGTTAGCTTGCCTCTCCACATTTGGTGTCATTTGGTGAAGTTCCATTATTCTGTGAGACAGTAGGCATACATCGTCTGCGTAGTCGAGGTGTTTGAGTTCGGATGTAAGAGTCCATCGAATTCCTCCATTTCCCGTCGATAAAGACGCACTTAGCACATCGCTTATCACCAATAGAAACAATATTGGTGAAAGAATGCAGCCTTGCCGAACCCCACTTTGAACTTCGAATTCTTCAGACAGCCTTCCTCTGTGCAAACGTGACATGTGGATCCATCATGTAGCCTTGATAATAGCTATTAATTTATCAGGAATGCCTTTCCTGTGCAAGGCAAGCCAAATACATTCCCAATTGACACTATCAAACGCTTTTTCGAAATCGATGAACAGCAGTTGTAGTCGTGGATCCAGAGCGAAAACCTGCTTGTTCAGCATCGAGTGTGTCTTCGAGGTTTTCTTTGATTCGCTCCAGGATAATTCTAGCTATAACTTTAGCCACAGCAGGTAGCACGCAGATACCTCTCCAGTTTTTGCACTGCATTAGGTTGCATTTTTTTTTGGAGCTTAACGATCATTCCCTTCTTCCACTCATCCGGAAAACTCTCGGCTTCCCAGGTGCAGCAGCAGTTGGTGCAGCTCGAAAAAGCTCCGCAGGTATGCCATCAAGTCCTACCGCCTTATTGATTCTCAGTGCTTTGATCACGGTAATGATCTCTTGAGTTGATCCTCATTTGATATTAGCAACGAACCGTCTAAGTCTTTCACTGGGTGTTGAGTAGAGCTTCGGCCACCTATTAGCTCTTTGGTGATTCTATAAACGGTTCTGCTGTCGCACCTCGCTGCTGCTTTTTCTGCTTCCGTAGCCAGCGCATTGATATAATTGCACTTATCACGTCGCACGCTATGCTGCACGATCCTCCCTGCTGCTGGAGTTGCATGCAATTCGAGTTCTTAGCTTAACATGGTGCCACCTATGACAAGGCAATTTGCGTTACAAAAGTCAACGAATCTTTCGCCGTTGTCATTGCGGTGGCCTAATCCGTGTCGTCCCATAACATGTTGTCGCTGCCTACGTTGGCATTCAGGTCCCCCATCACTATGACAATGTCGCCGTTGGGTGTTGCATCATACACAGCTCCCAACTGGTTGTAGAAGGTCTCCGTAACACTGTAAGAAAACAATCCAACGTGCGTATTTCTTGAATCTAAATACCCAGATATATAGTTCCAGACGTCTGTCATTAGATCAAAAAACCGAAATTTCCACTTACTTAAAATTGAGCAACAGGGGTCCTAGAACTAAGCCCTGTGGAACTCCTTGTGTCAAGCAGGATATCCACATGGTAGTTCTGAGTATAATGATCCCTGACACTCACATGGGAAGAAATACTAGCGCGTGGAAGCTATGTCCACCACTTAATCTACTCCATATCAGCAAGATACCATCCTCCGCACTTAAGCTAGGTAATTTGTGATAGAAAAGAGGCGTAGAAAATTTTTGCTGTTACTAATCGGATTCTGTCTTAGGTTGCGGCCTATGTTGTCATATTTCAAATTGTCTACAATTGATTTATGTGTATCAAACTACACAGCTCTTATTTTGTTTGTTTCCTTCCATTCATTGTCTTATCTTAAATAGAGGACTTAACACAAACTGTTTTATTGAAGTCACCAAGGTGACAGCACTTCATTGAATTACCGCCCCGATAAATGTAACCAACAACGTAACGTAAGTTGGTCGACAAAGTAGAACACTTAAACTGCACCTCCAGACACTTTGGCAACTACTTGTAGTAATCCGCCAACCTCTCGATAGATAATCATCTCACTTCGATTACAGCCGTATTGTGTTGCCCCCTTAAACAGCAGCAGCTGTCGTCAAAGTCCTCGTCATCGATGTTAATCCACAAACTGCATACATAAGTGAGTCAACTAATTGCTGCCGTAACCCATTAGGTTCCCGTCTTCGGCCACACACCGCAAGAGAACGCTAAAATCCACTTCAGTAATCTTCATTAATCCAGTTAATGTGATGCAGGGTTTCCGAAACTCAAATCCACACCAAACAACGAACCCTCAACCCTTTTCCCCACCCACGGGGTGGGTTCCTGTGTGCCATTCAATCCAAGCTCGCAGTTCAATCAATTCAAATCGATCTAATTGAAGAGTAACTTCGAGAGAAGGTGCTCGTAAAATAAAGTAGAATTGCTAAAAGGCTCTTCAGCACCTCTCCGGCATAAAGAATTAATTCAAATTTTGTTTTTACAGGAAAATCACCTTTCAACTCGCACGGGGAGCATAAGTATTCGCAATACAAAGAATTCCCGAACAAAAAAAAACCAAAAAAAAAAGGGAAACTAAGGGAAAAGGCAAATTGCTTGGTTTCTTTTTTTTTTGTTGCTGGTTGGGTGTAAGTAGCGCCAGGACTCTGGCAACTTGAAACCTGTAGTGTGTGTTTGAATTATTTGAAATGCAAATTTTCGACCAACCTCCGTGGCACACACACACCCTAGGCAGGGCTTGGAAAATTCATGTGATTTCTTTCTTTTTTTTTGGAAAAAAGTATTTTTCGATTTTGTGTTTTTTTTTTTCGTTTTTTGTGGCTGCTTTCGTTTCGACAGCCCGAAAGCATTTCATGAACTTTGCTCCGGGGAGTCGTTATTTTCGAATTCTAAATTTTATAGTTTCCAACGTCCACGATTAGAATAATAAGTGGGCAAGCCATTTGCAAAAGCGTCCATACACAGACGTCGTTACACGCAGGGTATTCCGTTTTTTTTTTGGGGGTTTTCGGTGGGTTGCAGCCTTTTACGCTTATTTTTACTTTAAATTTTTCATCATCCAGCTGTTGTAAGGAAGTTTGTATCATTTGTGAAAAGTCGAAGGACATGGAACAGTCCACATAACAAGTGGGGGTATGTCTGGATAGATTTTGTTGCAATTGGTTCTCTTTGTTGGGGTATCACAGAGAAATAAGTTCAGAACTTCACAAAGGATGGCTAGCCTGGAGTAGTTTGTGGTGATGCAGGTAAACCTGAGCAGGTCCTTTGTGTTGTCATTAAGTAGGAGCGGGCGGGTGAAGTCAGTTGCTCTCGAAAGTACTACTTGTCAAAAGTATGTTGATCCGAGAGTGCCGTGTTTTGTTGAGGTTCCTTCCATCGCAATGAAGGTATCCTATTTGGCAAATTTAATTCTTTTCGTCTTTCAAGCTCCTGAAGAAGTAATTGTAGCGAACGTCCGTTTCTAAAATTAGCTTATTCATACTTAAGTGCACGATTACGACGTTAGATAGTTTCTTTTCTCCTTTTTAGATCCTTGATCTAGTAGATATTAACACGCACTAAATGCTGGTTCCTTGCCTCGTCTAAGAGTAGCTACCCGAAGTCAGTCTATACCTGTACAGAAGAGGTCCTTTGTGATACCATGATTCTTCCAAATTGGCTAGCCGGGATGTAATAAAACCAACTGGAGCTTCTAATGATTCGAAAGATGTTAGAGTTCATAAAGAAAAGAACCCCTAAATAGAACAGTCTTCTTTGGGCAAGTGCATAGGAAGTGAGGGATGGTTTCCTCCAGGAGCTTCTACAGAATTCATTAGAAAAGCACTCAACAAACATCACTTAGGTTCTATAGAAATATAGAATGACTGAAAGACCACATTTGCAAACTTATTTCAGCATCCTCCACTCATTCTCGACCATAGGGTCGATATTGCTAGGAGAGTAAAATGTTTATCTGGCAAAATCTTTAGACCGGATAAAGTGAAATGCTAGGTTCTGTCAAACCATTCAAAGACTCCGACGAAGACGGTTTATTTACAACTTTTTTTTACAATTGTAATCGATATTTATTGAAAGCAAGGTACAGCTGTGATCTCGATAACCTAGAGATATGTAAATATGATCTTCATCCCTAAACTAGGCAATGAGCGTAAAGATTTGCTATATCTTTAAGTAAAAGCTATGAAGATACTCATTGACGTGCATATTAGAGGTCGGTTAGATCTGTCCACTGCTAGATGGTAAGTATCGATCTCAATTTCTTGGGTTTTCTTCAAGATCTGCCGTAGTGTGACTATTTTGTTAATTGTGGACTCACCGGGCCTAAAATCGCACTGATAGGGGCCAATCAGCTGGCTTCACACAGTATGACCGACAGGATCTTGTATGCAATGTTAAAGCGAGTGATGCCTCTATAGTTGGCGCAGTTTAGAGTGACAGTCTGCAGAAGAAATGTTTCCATATTCATAGCGCCGCCTTGTATGCCTCTTGTTTAGCTGCATTTGCTTGCCAGCATACTTCTTCAAACCAGGGGTTTGTTGGCCGGATTTTTCGCAGTCAGTAACCCGCTTCGAGGATATGAGCGCTGCCATTGGCTTATTAAGGGTTCATCCACCACCATCTCTTTTTGAACATCCTGGCTCAGTATTGGAGATCCTTTTAGACATGGTATTCAAAAATTTCGACGCAGTTCGTATAGGGATAAGACTAAAGGTTGTACCTGACTAGAACGGGTAGACGCCACCGTTGATTCCATCTAGGGAATTCGTCCGCTGCTACACGGATCAAGAAGAAGTGCCTGAAGCACCTTGCAAAGGGGTTGGCTACCCAATCTATAGTCGAGGTCCTACTCACCCAGAAACCATCAAAGTGGAGGTGTAGAGTAGGAGCTGATAGTGAAAGGCTATCATGAGGACGCTTGTGCTCTAATATATTCGCATCACTACCCTTTGGGCAACTATGTTGCCATTGAAGTCGCCAATGACATCGCCATTGACTTGGAATTGACCATCTCTAAACTCACGCAGGGAGCTTTACTATGAGTTTTAGAGCAATGGAAGGCAGAAAGACTCTCCATTAATCCGTGCAAGGCCATTCTAGTATACTTTACGAAGAAAAGACACTTTCTTGTTGGACCTATCATTATCAAAGCCACCATATTACTCTACTCCAGTTAGGTATTCTCAGAGCACTCAGACACAACTGGTCCATTGTACTACCAGGAAGCAAAATCCAGTTTTACCCATTTTACTGGAATTTCTTCGACTTTCGGAGAAAGCCAAGAATGCACTTCAGTGATGAGGAGCTTACAGTATCAGCATTCACCACATCAGCGCCGAAGATCTGCCATCTGATCCGACGCAGGTTCAGGTCCTGAGAAATCATCCTCTGAGCCTAGCTTAGCAATCTCATCGCAGATCTCATTTCCCGCAATCCCACTGTGACCTGGGACCCAGACAAGAGTCAATGAGTTCAGCCTTGCGACCGAATTCAAAGAATTTTTGCATTCTCGAACTATTTTGGAACGGGTTACAGGGTTGTGCAAGGCCTTAAGCGCAGCCTGACTGTCATTACAGGCGCAGATACACCAACCCCGCCACCTATTCTTTACAATATAGTCGGCAGCCATTAGGATAGCATTGATCCCCGCTTGGAAAACAGAGGTATGCTTGCCTAACGAATAATCTAATGCTGTCGGTTTCCACGAAGACACCAGCACCGGACTCTTGACTAGATTTGGACCCATTCATGAAGATTCGACTACAGCCCAGTCCTAGCTCAAACTCTGGCCGAGGTATATCCTGAACGCAAGCAAAGTCGGCCCTAAATATGTACAGCAGCCGAAGTTCCGATGTCATTGCCTATGGCACCAAGCTCGTAGGATAGGTATCGCGCAAGGTAATCGAAACTGCAGTGCAGATGATACCAAAAGTCACCCCGTCTAACACGGTATATCGGTTTATTAGTGCAGGCCATGATAAAAGTGTATCAAGGTGAGGTAAATCAAGCAGAGCATCTAGAGCAGAGCCAGGGATATTCGGGAAAGCTCCCATACAACCGAGACAGGCCGTTCTTTACAACTTTGTGCAGAAGGTAGTCACATGTGTACTTACGCGAAAGCCCTCTCATTAAAGAACCGACGCATAACCTAGAAAAGGTCTTATCATATTCGTATAAATCCAGAGGACTGTTTTCGGTGATAAGCCCCATGTCTTGCCAAAAGCACCCTTATACTGACAGAAAACTGAGAGCGCCTTCGACTTAATATGGTTTGCCCAAACAAGTTTCTTATCCAGGATCACTCCCAAATATTTCGCACTGGCTTACCCAGACCGGTCACAATCCTCCTGCTCGTGAGGAGAACAACCTTAGTTTTCAAAGGATTGACCGAAAGCCCATTCATCGACCATATGATGGGTATCTGCGCATTAGCACATTTAGTCTGTAGGCACAACCCGACAGAAAGCATGACAACATCATCCGCGTCTGCCTGAGTGTACTACCATGCAATATAGAAGTGGAGACAGAACGCCATCTTGCGGGCAGCCTCTTTCCTATCGAGCGCACATTCTATTCTAGCAACTATGTAGGTTTTGAAGCGCAGTCTCACAGGATTTTCCACACTGCTAAGCATGTTTCATCTCAGACGGCACATCCTTAGTGCAGACCTGGGCATTTGAATCTCAACTTGTCTCTCCAAGCTTTTCAGCAAAAAGGAAGACAGGCTTATAGGTCTGAAACTCTTAACTATGGAGTAGTAATCTTTACCAATTTTTGGTATAAAAGCCACTCGAACCGTATGCCAAGGTATAGAAATATGCCAGTCCTAGACATGCAATGTAGATACTCTTCAGAGTTTTGCGACTTAGATCAAGCTCAACCTGTACAGGTTGTGTGGTTACCCGGAAAGTGAGTTTCCAGCAGAAGACTAAGAGTCTTCGCTTTCATCTCAGTGTAGGTAACGTCATGTTTTCTAAGTGACTCCAGTTTAATTGGTTTGCCTCTTTTAAGAACTTTAAAACCTACTGGTTTCACATAGAGTCTCGATCGCTTGTTATATTCTTTTGGTTTGGATCGGTAAAGGTTCCAGAGTCCATCTAAATTGGTCTTGAGTGATCGATTTAGAAAATTTCTGGCTTCATTTTTTAGTCTCTGTAATTCTAAACTAGCGATCTATAGGAGGTTTTTATAATCGGGCACATCAGTTCGAAACATCTGGTGATGATACTAGCCAGGTTTCGAGCAGCATCCTCTACCTCCCAGCTCGTTCTGAGTTTAGGAGGAGTTCTGATAAATTTGTCATTGTCTTCTCTAAAGCGTAACTAGTTAGTTTTTCGCCGATTCCTCATCTCCTGCAAAGTAATCGCAATTGATTTGGAAGGCTATGTACCTATAATCCGACACGGATACTTCCGGCAAAACTCTCCAGTTTGTAATCGACTTGACGTAACGCATGGATAAAGTGAACTCAATCTTCTGCTTTCATCTTGCCGTAACAAAGGTCGAAGAAGCAACATTTTCTATGACCATGTCAGTCGAGGAAATGGTTTCCTCGTACATTGTATTTGCTGCTGCCACAGACTATATTCTGAACATTAGCATCCGCGCATATGAGTAGTCCCATTTCCCGATAATCACAATACACTATGAGTTCGATAACAACCTTCGAGAGAGGTATTATCGAATCTTAGGGCAAGTAAGCTGACGCAACGACCGAGGTCTTCCATTCACCGTTCGCTTCGTAGCTTATAGCTGTAGCTACCAAATCCTGGCCACAGAATTGTCCAAGCTTGGTCACTCAGAGAAAGTTTGGTACAATTAGACAAGCTCTCGGTCTTTCAGAACGCTCGTCACAGAGTACCGTGATACTAGAACAAGGTTGGAGGCAGAAGCGACTTCCATTGATTTGGCGGGGATTAACTTGGTATTCTTTGGAGAGCATTCCTTGGTGTTTATGGGCAGAGAGAGTAGCCAATGGTTGAGGCCAGTTGTTTGCCTTTGGATGAGCGAAGAAAGACTTCCTCCAGCCTGAAGTCTACTTTATATTGTTTATTTATTTGGAGCACCAATATCCTTGGGAATCTTCTAGTTTCCAAATGACGGCTTCACGGAAAAGTGTCGCACCAGAATTTGGTTATGAAGAATATCGTCCTCGTTTACCGCCTTCAGTGAGGTGCCATTCCACGGTTCTTTACTTGGGACAGTACCTTAAAACCATTCTGTAGTAGATTTGTTCTTGCAGTTCAGGATGCGCTATCCTGGTCGAAAGTTTGTGTTTCCGATTTTCAATTGTATGTCGTCTACTGTAAGGTCTGGAGTTCGCTCGAAGATGATCCTAAATTGTGGTCATTTAGGCGATGTTGTTAGGTATTTTGAAAAGGAGGCTTGTTATGCTTACTCTTAGAAGTCAATGTCGTCAGACCTGTGATGAGAAGATGTAATTTTTTTTTTGTTTTTTAGCCTGAAGAGCTATTTCCGATGGATCTGCACGATCTCTTTTCCTTTTTGGCAGCAGCCATCTAAAACATTTGCATGCAGTTTCGCTAAGTTGTTCAGATACAACTTTATCCCTGGACGAAGTCGTGGCGGTTTCTAATAAGAGCAACACCACTTTCCTTCGACCGATGACAGTATAGTCGTCATCC
This sequence comes from Xylota sylvarum, assembly GCA_905220385.1. Taxonomy (NCBI): domain Eukaryota; kingdom Metazoa; phylum Arthropoda; class Insecta; order Diptera; family Syrphidae; genus Xylota; species Xylota sylvarum. The sequence continues at coordinate 59,562,323 of LR999958.1, read as the reverse complement.
GCACTGGGTATGATTTATTTTGACAAATCTTATTCCTATCTTTAGCTAGGAAAAGGGAGTTTACTGAACACAGTGCCCGACATACCAATGCCACGGACTTACGTTATAACCGGAGTTGCCCAGTTATCCGGATTTCACGTTAGAAAATATACTAACTTGGTGCTTTTCACCCCATAGGTATGGTATTTGCACTCCTGGGACTACGAGTTTTTCTCAAGTTTTCATTTTTAGAACCGTCATGTTTCAAGAACAGCCTGAACACCTCGTGGAGGATGTGGCTCTTCACAAAGTATGGACTGAGCTCAGTTTGAAAAATTCATAGTGGACGTGAGTTCTAAGCTATTTGTTAGCATGATGATAGATACCACCGTGTATTCAACCCTTATAGGCAATTGTTTGTTCCACGATATCCTTTTCAGGATTTTAAAATAGAAACACCCCTTAATGCTTGGAGGTGACTTCTTTTAACAGCCATACTGTGATCTGATGGTAGGCTTAAGGCGTGCCATTCTTTTTCGGTTTCCCTCAGTATGGAAGCAAACATTGGTAAATTGTTGAATTGCCTTCCACGCGAAAGCAAACTATTTACGCCAACAACCTTGCGGACGTAATCAATGCTCCACCGAATCATCCGAAAACCTGCTTCCACCTGGGTGAACACTTAGGGCGGTTAGCTCAAGAGCCGCAAACGCAAGCAGGAAGTATCTCCCCAAAACCAGGTGTAAATCTGTGTATAGCTCAAGTTAATTAGAGATGGACGAAGCGAATAACCGTCAATGAACAGTTGCAACCTACGTGTAGGTATCCGAGGTATGGAAATCGTACTTTAGCACTCCCAAGTGTAGCATAAAGCACTCCTTACTGCGTTGCCTCCTCCTCCCGATGCCCCATTGTTTTCTTTTCGCAACAGAACTCCTTGGAAGGGGCGAATTATCTTTTAATCCCGTTTGTTTGCTATTGTTGTACATATGTACATATGTACATATATGTGCATTGGCAAATGTTCCCCTTGGGTATATACTTCTCTGGATATTGTTTGCTTCATTGGCTTCAATACTGCAGCAATGAGAATGAGAGATTGTTTGCAAGCTTATTGAGTGTGTGTATACGGTTCTCCGCTATTTGATTGTGCATGTGCATCCTTGCAACAATGAAACGTAAAAATGTTGCAAAAATAGTTTTTTTTGTTTTCTATTCCTTTTCACAGAAGAACTGCAAATGGAATGGAAGAGAGGAGAACGAATCAAGAAATGTTTGCTATTCAATTTTTCACATTGCATTTGCCGGGGCGTTACGGTGTGGGAGTGTGGATGGTGGCTAGAAGGAGAGCTTATGCTATATGCTCTGGCATTCGGCCCCATTATTCTCTAGTGGAGTGGAAGAAAGATTTACGGTCGTGATTTTAAGCAGGTTTTACAGAAGGACTCGATTAACCTCGGTTTGACCTGGAGGGCTACTTTGGATTGGTGGAATGCTTGCTCAACAGATTTTCAACAGAAGAAACTGGCTTGTGGGAAATTGTTTTAAAGGACCTTGCAGACATTTGTTTTGCCTCGAATCGGAAATGGTTTTATTTCAGAGTTTTGTCAACAAGTGCAGGTGCATATAGGGTTTTGTGTTTTCAAATCGATTTTTTTTTTGTTATAATGCTGGAGTTTGGGTTTAAGTTGCTTGGAAATATTTAGCTGCTGAATGGCGCCGTGTAATGTCAATTTATTTGACTTAGCTTTCTAGAATTGGTAGCTCTAGTAATAATAGATATTACTACTTTAAAATGTCATGTTTTGGATGAAGAATGACTGTCAAAATATTGCATTGGATAAGGAGAATACTTTCTAGTCGTTTTCTCAGGAAGAAACGTATAATGTTCACACATGGAGGTTGTGTCAATGGGATTTCGACAACTATATACATGCATCAGGAAATGAGTTGATCTCATCTCACAAAGTTAGGTATAAAAGAGACAAATTCTACAGGGATCCCGAGGAAACACTAACACTAACGAAAGAGAAAACTGCTGACCACCGGGAAGTTGGCGTCTTATCAGAGATAGATTGGCATTCTGATTCGAGTATCTCGTTGTCTAGAGCATCAGTTTGGGGGTACCAATAGATCAACTAAGGTTTTGTGAACTTGGAAATCTTCAATACAATTTCATAGCCGACCGGACGCTATGCAAGGACGATGTGTGCAAAACGATTCACTGGCAGTCTTAAGCTGTACTATTCCAGTAGCAAGGTTTAAGAACCACTCGGATCTTGTGATACAGCGTTCCAGGATTCTGATGTTTGAATTCACCATCTCAACTAAAGCTTCCTCTAATCACCGTGATTCACCAGCTTTTATGTCCAGAATGGCTAGGTTCGAAACTGGGCGCTGCACTACTCCTTTGGATGGGATTGCATCGTCTTTTCGAACTTATCCATCAACACCCGGATGGATGTTTTTAACACGGCGACTTGACCATTGCTTTCTTAGGCAACAGATGTTCTCCGATGGGTCTTCTGCACTCGGTGTGCTGTATTCGGTTCCATCATTTGTCCAATCGGCCACTAACGTCGTAAATGCGTGAGCAGATGGCAATATGATTGGAGGTCTTGCTGCGTAAGTAAGCTGACTAGCTGCGTCTATTCGGCCATAGAGTCAGAGAATGCCATCACTTTCGACATATGGTAAAAGTTTATATATCTAGCTTTCCTTCGTCACTGCTTCGTTGCGACGAATCTGGCTCAGCTCTGCTGCAAATGCTTCTTGTTGAGCTTGACGACATAGCGATTGTTCTGCTGCAGTAAGTTCAGATACTGTAAAACCATTATTTTGACAGTCGTGGAGCCTCTGGCATCAGTTTGTTACGAAACGAATTACCCAGGCCATAGTTCTCTTAAGCCTGGAAAGAGAGGAAAAATATTTAAAGTTAAAATATTTCATGTGGAAATCTTCTGCAACATCGTCTTTGACGGGTGAAGTCGTACTGACTGACCACTTATCTTCGCCTCCAAACAGAAAGTAAGGCCAAATCAACCAGCGTGACGAGGGCCTGAAGTCGACGTGGCTATTTGTCCTTGTAGCCTCATCAGTGCGGTTTTCATGAGTTGGTACCCATTTCCAATTGGATGGCTTTCCGCAATCCGCCATAAGATAGCAAAACTGATCTCTGGTTGGCTGCCATATGTCGAGTATCTTTTCACTTTATAACCACTTGCACCCACTAACTTACTTACTTAGATGGCGCTACAGTTCGGGATGAACCTGGGCTTCCACTAACAGAGCTGCATTTTAACCTTCCAATGCAATGAAATAAGAATAATAGATCATATTCAGTACAATGTTCTTTTCCTTGCACGTACATGTGTAAACAACTCTCTTCCCTGTTCTTAAAGGTACCACTGCATTGGAAGGTTAAAAAACTAAAGCCCCTGAGCTTGAATCCGGTGTGCTTATGGATCTCTCGTACCTACTGCGATATTTCGATGCAACTTCTGTAGATTCAAAGCTGCTGCAAAGTCATGCTACAAAGTCATGCACGTAGACCTAGGCTGCTGCTTCAAATAAAAGACGTAGTTTGGATGACCTATTTGGATTTAACACGCAAAAATGTGGCAAATACCACGTCTTGGGTCGAAGAATTGCGGTTTCTACTGGCTGCAGTTTACGTCCATAATTCTTGTTGACGTAGTTTTTGGTTATGAAACAATAGGCAGTACTAAAACTCTTATTTCGAATCATCTTACGTTCTATCCAAACAAGTCGTTTCAATGCCATGGAATAGCTATCGGGCAGCTCCACATTACCATTCTTTCACAATAGTCCGGCTTGGACTTCCATTAATTCTTTTTGTTATTTTTGGGCGAATATATTTAGCTCGAGCACGTCTTTGCTCTCAACTGGAGGTAATGGTCTAATATTAAAATTTTCTACTCGGCAACTACTTTGTGCAGTGATTCGTCATTCATTGTGTGAATGAAGAGGCACGTATTGATTGCGCTAGAGATGTAGTTTGGCCAAACCAAATCTAACTTCGTGTTGGCGGCATGTGGACCATTATCACATATTTTTCGAGTCGATTTTTGTACGCCTAAGTGGCAATGGTCCAAACCAATTAAACGTTTGGGTTCAGCGTTGGAGTATGACTGGCGCTTAAATTGCCAAGGGCGACTTGTAGGAAATTTAGGATTTTAGCTAGTTAAGTTAATTAGAAATTAGTTAGATAGGTTCTCGCGAATTAGGCATCGCTTAGTGAGGGATTAGATAGTTGGATTCACTTACTCACATGGTGGCGATACTTTATCTCGCGATAAAGCTTATCTTCTTTTCACTTAATGTTTGTTTGGGAAGGTTCAGATACTTACACACTCCACTCACATACAAGTCGACTAGCAATGTAGGCTCCTGAGCTTGGCTCTTACAAACCCATTTTCATACACTGTTTACCTCGAAAACGTAATTCCTTCACCAGATTAGCATCCAGCATCGTTATTGACGATCCTTCATCTAAGAGTGTATACGTATTGATTACTTTATTCTGACCATACAGCGTGACTGTCAATAATCGTTGGTTATCACTTGTGCAGCTAAGAAGGTCATGTCATCACTAGAGCGAGTGGTTGTTCCTCGACTTTGGCTTGTTTTGATGCGACCGAGATGATATTACATATATCCTGCCTCCTCATGTAGTAGCGGATAATGCAGTCTTTGGCAACAATTAATTGAACATCGGCTCCTACTGTGGCAGTCATTGCCCACCTTCAGACATGTAAAACACAAGCGATGGTGTGTGCAAATCGGAGCAGGATTAGACGTAGACCCCTACCGGATTGGGCAAAACAGAGAATTTTATTCAGATACACAGAAAATTTATAATGGGATAATGGCATGCAGCTTTAATAAGTTATGAAAGTCAACGTAAGGCAGATTTTCAGAAGAGAAGTTCTAAAATATTCAGATCTTCATTCATCCTAGCCACTAAGTCATCAGTCTTACTGAACGAAATATATGAATCTTGACATCGTTCGCATACATATGTATGTATATCGCAAGAGAAAATAATAGCGGTCCCAGTACCGAACCCAATGAAACTCCTATATTTACAGTATGTGGTCTGGAAGTTCCACTATCGGTATTAATGGTTTGAACTACTCTATCTCTGAGATAGTTTTGTATGTACCAAACGGAGAGCAGTACTCGAAAATTTAAAAATATTTCTCAATTTTGGCATTAAGATCGATTGATCAATGCAGTCGAAAGCCTTTGAAAAGTCTTAGACAAGTTTTTAGTTCCAATTTTGCTCGCTTCTTTAATATTTTTTCACATTTGCTTTGAATTACGCCCTGAAGAAGAATGCCTGCTTCTTTAATATTCTTTGACTGTTGCTCTTTGTTGCCTGCTTTTAAGTGAGGAGTCAAGTCTTTCTATTAGATACGACCGCTCGGAGGAGCGGATAGGAGCCGTGACTTTATTCCGAGCAAAACAGTATTGCCTTCTGTTGAGCTTAGACGAACTCTTTTTGTATTTTTTAAAAAAACGTCCGCTCTCTTTGACCTGGAAAAGTTTAATTCCATAGGACACCAGCCACATAATGCCTTATTAAGAAGGCATATTGGGAAGTTGTTACAGACTCAAATTTGTTAAACTGAATTCTCGACAAAATTTTCTTTATAACCAAAAAACAAACTCAAATCTGCATACATACATATCTAATAATATTTTTTTTTTTTATTTCAGGTAAGTTCAGCTTTCACAAACAATATACATATTTAATGGTAAGCGAAACTTAGATGGGATTTTAATTATTCAAAAAATACATTTTAGGGACAAAATTTTTGACAAATTTACATTTATACACACATACATATTATAGTAAACAATATAATTGAAGAAAATCTAAACTAACATTTTTAAAGCTTAAACTGAAGAAACCTTATTGATCACATTTACTCCTTTGTTAGTCCGTTTTACTTCAAAATATCTATAAATTCTGTTTTTTTTCCGTTATTGAAAACATCCCTATTCTAGATGTCAATGACGACGTACGCGAAGTGTCCTTTTCTTATTTATGTCATATATGTCATATATGAAGTGGTATTGTATTCTAGGGCTTCTACCAAGCCCATACACCATTATCCGTAGTTTTTGGCAAGTTATTTCTGTTCTACCCAGCTTCCGTGTTCCCTGCTCGACTGTTTTGCGCTACGTTATTCTCGGACCGCCAGATCTTCTGCCATGCTAGATTAACGCCTTCAGTTGCATCACGTTGTTAGTTGTTGCATCACGTCGCATCTTTTCGAAACCACTTTTGTGGTTGTATAGTTGTGCTTATAGGTTCCTCTCCCAGTCCCGGTGGGCCAGAAAATCCTTAACAAGCGTTTGCAGCTTTGTCGTGATAGTATTTGGCTTTCTTCATGTACTGCATCCACATAACAGCACTGACACAACTTTGAAGATGAAAAGTCTTAGCTTGTTCAAACAAATTCCATTGCTTCGCCATAATTTGGTTAACATTCTAAACGCAGACTTTGATTTGCTATACATTCATCGGTTGAGACAATACCCCCAAAATACTGGAAATTCTCTACTATACTGACATTTGGAACCATCGTAAATAGCATTGATCATTATTATTCATTACAATGGCACTACAGTTCGGAGGGAACCAAGACCTCAACCAACAAGCGAAGACAATTTTTTGCTAGCTGCTGTTGTGTACGTCGAGTTGGTTGAGATCACCCTCCATTTGAGCACGGCATCGGAGATGAGGTCGTACGCTTCTGTATAGTCCCACAGTGGTATAGCCAAAGATTCTTCGGGTTGGAGCATTTCATGATTGCGTATCATACAAGAGTACGGGGCTAGTGAGGGTCTTAGACGTTTAGAATTTCCTTGGTTCTTCCCGACAGGTCCTTGCTGGACAGTTGACTTCTAAGGCCATAGTAACAGCTATTGGCGAGTATTATACGTTGGATCTCCGCACTAGATAGATGAATTCCTTCATCACCTCGAAGTTATAGTTGGTCCTCGTAACGTTCTAGCCGAGACGTCGGTTTTCGTAGACAGCATATATTTCATTTACAACCAGACCTATTTTAGTAGCTTCTGATTTGATCTTTCTAATGCCAATGATGTCAATGTCGTTGGAATAACCAAGTAGTTACATTGATTTGTAAAAAAACAGTGCTTCTGATGTTGACCTGTGAATTTCGCAAAATTTTTTTCAGCACCACGTTGAAGAAACTACATGACAGTGAAACGCCCTTAAACGTCTTAAACCTATAGTCGTATTGAAGGTCTTGGTTGTGTCTTTTTTGGTATTAACGGAGAAGCGAGCGTTCTTCATCGTCACCCTACACAAGTGAATGAGTTTTTTATGAATACCAAAACTAGGCATGGCTAACGACAGCTCAACTCTATTCACGTTATCATATGCGGCCTTGAAACTGATAACTCCTCTCCAGGATTTGGCGTATAGATTTGGTCAATTGTCTTTTCTTATGCCAAAACTGATATATGTTGTCAGGTGCTTCAGCAGCAAACCGACAGTCCGCAGAAAAAATCTTACCATATGCTTAGTACCAATAGGTTCTCTACTACGGTATTCCCGTTTTTGTGTTCACACGCTCCGTTTTGGGTATCGAAAACTTGAGTTGCCCTTTACCTTTTTATAAAAATTCCAGATCTCTTTCCTACCGTAACATCACTGCATCTCCTTGATCTCACGTTTCTCATGCTCCTGTTTTTCCGTCTGAGTACGTGCTTCTCGTTTCCTGATCGTAGAGTTGGCAAGGGACTGTCTTCGTTTTTAGCAGCGCTGGTTTATAGGCAGCCGTTTTACCTGCGTTTATCAGTGCACATTCAGCATCAAACCACAGGTTTCTTTCAGGTGGAATGGTAGCACCACGCTCTTAACATTGCTGATGGCTTGCTGGCAGTTCTGCTACTGGTTTTTTGCACTTGCGGTTGCTGCTGAAGGGGTTCTCAATAGGTTGCAGTTGTTCCAACCATACCTTTGCTGTAACAAGTCGTCAGAAACTATGGAACATCCAATACACTGAATGAGTGTCTTACATCGATTTATTCCGAATGTTCTTCCAATAATGTCCTCCTTTTCGATTTAGGCGTTGAAATCTCCAATGACGATTTTAATGTCATATCTCGGACATTGGTCGTAAATTTTCTCAAGAAGCTCGTAGAAACAATCTTTGGTGACATCGTCTTTCTCCTCTGTCAGGGTGTGAGCACATTATGTAGTCTTGATAAATCGACTAACAACACAAGAAAATGCAGAGCGGAAACCCTGTTTTGGGCCATCTAGTGGGTCTTCAAGATATTTTAGCTATTGTCTTAGCTACATAATGCTGTAGTTTTTATATTTAATTAAATATAATAGAAGATTTCATGATTATTCATTATCATTTTTCCACTTGTCTCCCAACCTCTCTCGACGTTTTGGGCATTGGTCGAAAGAGGTTCGCGGTTTAACCATCAAGTACTACCATCTTGTTGTTTTTCAATGACTTGCGTGAAGGATTATCGCCTAAAGCCCCACTGACTGGAACTATATGTCGCTAGATAGTTTTGCTTTTGAAAATCGGGAAAATATTCCCAAGGTTCTTATCATCTTGGATAGTTTCGTCCGAACATTGTTTGTAGATGAGATGATGCATATTCTCCACAAAGCCATATGCCGCTACTTAGTATTTGTGCCATCAGTTCCATCAATTATTATGGAACTTGAGATTGAATATCGTGGACTTCGTGAAAGAAACTTCCCTTGGTTCATTCTACCGGATAGTGGAATAGTGGTTAGCGTCGTCGTCTGCAATCCATATCCACAGAGCATCAATTGTGGTTCTACTACTATGATTTCTTGATTGTTACTGCAGAGTTCAGGGTCTGTAACCTAGACTTTTTCTTTTCTAGTACAATATCCGAAACCAGTTCTCCTTCTCATTCCTTCTGACAAACCAAGGTTTATCCCTTTTTTTGTTGATTACGTGAGTAACTTTGGTCTTTTTTTTAGCTTTTTTTGGGCACCACGCTGCAGGTACTAATTGGCATTTTTCTTAGAACCAAGGGGCGAACTTTCTATTGCGGTAGTGTTATGACTTGTTTTCAATACCACATCATGCACACACTTGTACTCAAAGGATTCTTATACAAATGTATTGAGATGAACGTTTAAGGAGCTGAAAGCAGTAATGAAACGTAAATGGCTCGTAAATCGACAAGCAACAGCCTGTAGTAGGTTCCGACATTGAATACCATCTCAGAGCATCACTAGCACATGAGTTGTACGATCTGTCACAAAAGCTGTCTTTGATTTCGTCACCTTTCTCTTCAGTGAAGGACTTCTCCTCTTCCTTCTTCGAAACCTTTAAACTGAAAAATCCTCGTCGGTATAAGTATCAGCTTTCGTTCATTATTCGTTCACAACTTCTTCGTAACTAAATTGCTAGGTTTGTGAACTGATTTATCCTTGAAACTGTTTTGCCAATAAGTTCAATAGTGTATGGAAGTGCAATCTTGTTCCAATCTTAGATCCAACATTCACATTACTCAATCCGAAACAAAAAAGGACCAAAGACCCCACCATACCAAAATTCAAATACCTATGTATAATGAACGCAGTATAATCTGGTCCAGAGTTCAATCATCCTCTCTGCTACCAATTGTCGGTTGGATTAAGTGGGTCCTACTATAGGTCTCTAGAGCGTATGTTCTGATATTTTCAAGAATTTCAGCTCCAAATTGAGCTTGAACGCGTATTTTAGTTGCCTTGAACCCCTTGCGGTAAGAACGTACAAAATACATACAAAATAAATATTCATAACTTCTACTTCGACCTTCAAGTTACATATATTAATCCGCAAACTTTTTTTTGCACCATTTTCACTTTAACAATTGGGTCCTAATTGCTGGCGCTGTTTAAGTTTTCCAATCACTCAAAGTTCAATTCCTTCCTCATTAGTACGATATGCCTACATCTGGTTGGTTCAGGCACCTCTATAGCATTTTGTTAATACACCAGGACGCCCCTATTTAGCCAAACGACTTCAACTCTAATTCAATTTCATTAGAAACCTAAATATCCTTCTTTAGCTTTGCTTGTTGAGAATTTATTTAAAACGCTACTGTTCCATAGAATCCTGGGCCATCCGGCGCATCGATAACACCATCAGCCTGTTTTACTTAATTAAACTTTTCAAAAGGATATAGTATATGTGGGTATATGTATATCCTTTCCAAGGATATACGCCGCGCCGTTAGAACTAGATTTTACTTAGCACAATTGTTAGAAAAACGAAGAATCAGTATAGAGGTATACAATACACATATAGGTCCTCTTCCTTTTTCCCAAATGGAATATGCTTGTTTGCGGTTGTAATATATGGAGCACCCCACCCGAGCCCGACTGTCAATGTCGTCGACGAGCTGTCTTTCATTAAATCGAGAGAGTTGAAATGAAATTTCCAAGAAAATTACTTTATTTGATGGAAAATTATTGTACAACAGCTTTTGCGCGCTTGGGCGGAGGCCTTGGTAATGGGTGCTTGGTGAAAGGAATCGGAGTTTTTTTTTTCTCTGATAGGATTCGAAGAAGGATTTGCCTTTTGTTTTTCCCATTTTTTGTTGTTTTTCCACTTTCATTTTAAATGAAAACGATGAACACAACAAATGAATTGATTCAAAATTAATGTCGAATTAAAATCAACCTTTTTCATTTCCGTTCGTTGTCCTTGATGAGGAACGAGAAGGGTGTGAAAAAGGTGGAGCCGGAGAAGTGCCAGGATGCTACTGGTAAGTGTTTGAGTGGTGGTTTTTGGATCAATCAAACTCTGGATTTGCTGTGAAATATTAATAAAATCGTTTTGGTGAAGTTGATTGGGGCGTGTGTCTGAATTGATGCCTCTAATGGATTCATTCATGACGGTTGTGCTGGTGGTGAAGGTCGTTAGAGAAATGGTTTTTCTAAAAAAAACAAAAAAATATGTTTTGTTGAGGAATTTGTTTGAAATTTTAATGACTCTATTTAGAGGTATAGACATACATACATACATATGTGCAAATGTAAATATATTGTCGAAGAGTGAATGATGGTGCTGGCATTGCGTCCCCTTACCCAGCAACTGTTCAGTAAACTTTTTCCTGATTTAGCCATATTTTTAGCATCATACATATATACACGTATACGTACGTACATATATTCAACCAGATAACGACCCTGACACAAATGCATACAGATACTTGATGATTCTCCTTCTAAACTGCGAGTCTTGAAACCTTTAAATCAAGCAAAGCACTAGAGGACCCACTTGACTGGGATCTCTAAAAGAGTAATCTTAAAAAATTTGAGTTTGAGGTTAGAAAATCACAAAAGGGCTCTTGGCATCCTTTCTTTGCAAATATAGAAAAGACTAGTGATTCATCTCGGATAAGTGAGATCTTATCCGAATCTCCAACTATTCCTAGTTACATTAGACTATGTGCAGCATAGAAAAATTAGAGCTTCTTATGGACACCCATTTTCCTGGTAGTAAAACAGAGACAGTACATTCTGTAGAAAATCATAAAAGAGCCCAATTTACAGTGCGAAAGGACGTTGTCACCCCCAAGACCCATTACCCCCAATACAGTGGACAGTGCACATCTACCTCCCGTACGAATCCCCTGATCTCGATGGTATCTTACGACTGGAATTACAGCAAGGTAATACTTTAAGCCTTGGCTCCACATTATCTTTAGGAGTTGTTTAAAATTCGGCTACACCCCTAGATCCTGGACGAGGGCCAAAGTAGTCTTCAGTAGTTTTTATACCGAAAGCCGATAGGACCTTCCACGCATCCCCTACTAAAGACTAAAGAACAAAGTTATAATAATAACTAACCTCCTATCGGTATCTCGAGACGCGTATCACAAAGGAAAATCGGTAGAGACTCGTTGGTAGGAATCCTTGAGAAATCGTTTGAAAACAAGGATTTCACTATGATGCCCTCCCTTGATATTGAAAGATCTTTCAACAATGTCAAAACAGAAGCTATATCTGCAGTACTTCTTAACCTGAAGGTTGACAACTATCTTTCGTATTGGATCGAGCAAATGCTTAAAACCAGGCTTATCCATACTGATCTGGTGTGCTGTCTAACCAGAAGGTCAGTGTACAGTGCTCCAGAACGGAGTATTATCACCACTATTCTAGCTCATGGTACTGAATGAGATACTCATTATCTTGCGTTAAGAGGGGTACAGCGTCATAGCCTCCACGGACGACATTGCAAAAGCGATATCAGGGAAGTTTTTTTTTCTTACAGTTTACAGTCTACTGTAAATAAACTGCCAAAGTGGACAGATACTCGTAGTGTCGGTTTCGGAATTAATCCGTCCAAGACTTAATTAGTATTTTTCACAAGAAGGTATAAAATACCATATATAACTCCTTCAAAACTCCAGGGTATTGAATTGAAATTTGTAGATCACGCCAGATACTTGGAGGTAATTCTCGATAAAAAAAAACTCAGTTGGAAACTGAATATACAAGACCGTGCTAGGAAGGCCTCGATTCCCCTTTATGCATGTAGGAAGACCTTAGGTCCAAACTGGGGTCTCCAGCCTCGGATTGTTTATTGGATATACACGGCAGTCGGCAGACCCATCTTTATGTAGGGAGTACTAGTCTGGTTGACGGCACTAGACAAGAAAAGCAACATTGCAATACTTAAGAACGTTATCCTGCGTCTGTATAACGGGCGCCCCTAGAACCACTCCTACCAGCAACCGAAACTTGTTGTCCTGTCTCCTGTCCCATTTCGGAAGTCTCCATGTAGGTCTCCGGTACTGGTAATCCGGGTTTTCTATATTGGTATCATAATGGAACTTTTTATTGGTCTAAATGTGTCCCTGTTGACCGGGGACAACCATCCAACCCAACCCCAACCAACCTATCTTTAGATCTAGTTATGAAATAAGCTACATCCCAATAACTTGGAGAAAAGTTATAAATACTATTCATACCTAAAGTTGGCAACAGATCTCTCTCAGACCTAAAGGCTTTCAAACCTATCAGTCTTACCTCTGTTTTCTTAAAGATAATGGAAAAAATTATCGATCACATCAGAAATACTGCATTTTTTGAACCACCCCTTGAACGACCATCAATTCGAATGTCAAACAGTAAAATCAAAGATAAAAGCCTTGCACATCTTGTAAGCATGATTTAAAAGTTTCTATCAAAGAAAGAAATTATCCACTGTGCCTTTCTGGGCAACTTGGACGTCTCTGGAACCTTTGATATTTCCATCCCATCAGAACTGCTGCTTATGCTAAACGCATTGATTCACAGACAATCAGATGCATGTGCTTGCTCCATGTTCAGTAGCAGAATTATTTTCTCCAAACTTGGATAGTTCTCGATGTCCGTTAAAACTACAAAAGGTTATCCTCAAGGTGCTCTATCGTAGTAGATACTCTTCTTAACGACTTAAACAATTCCGAATTACTAACTCAAGGCTATTCGGATGACTTTGTCATAATAGTAAGGGCTAAAGAAAAATTCAGTATTATTGGACGAATGCAAAATGCCCTAAACAAAATTAATGACTGGTGCCAATCAGAGGGGTTAAAAGTTAACCCAACTAAAACAGTCCAACATTCACCAAGATAACGAATTGAAACCTCCAAACACTAACTCTAAATGGTGGACTACTCGATTTAGTAAAAGAAACAAAATATCTCAGCGTAACTTTAGACCACAAACTTAATTGAAAACCTCCTCTAAACAGAAGCACTGAAAAGGCGACTAAAGCCTCCTGGGACTGCTTTAAACTTTTCGCGAAAAAATGGGGATTAAAACGAAAGATAATTCACTGGACTTACTTCACCATCATCACCCCAATAATAACCTACGCATCGCTCGTATGGTGGGAAAAGGCTCCTCCATACAAAAGATGTAAAGACTGTCCTGTGTAGGTATTACGAATGCAATGAGTCCTTACTGTCCTTCTAGACCTTCCACGCCTACATATAATTGTTATAAAAAAATGCTGCGGGAAGCGCCTTAAAGCGACAATCCAACAAACTAGTAGAACATATGAAAATCCTTGAAAGAACTCCGCTGCTATCCTCACCGGCAGTATGTACCTCGGACTACATGCCGAAATGAGGAGCTCGAATTTTCGGTCCCAACTATTTATGAATTGTCTGCATTCTAAATACTTATATGGAGCTCTGTGACAGAGAATGTATCAGAAGAAATCTCCGAAGAGCACATGTAAAGATTTTATCAGATAGACAGGCTTTGACTGTGAGGCTATACACAATAAAATAACATTAACATGGGTCCCAGGACATAAAGGTATTCCTGTCAACGTTGATACTGATGAACTTGCCAGATCTATAGTCCAGTCCCCATTTGTTGACCCCGAACCCTTCTATGTAGCTGATTAGCAATTGCATCACGAGATGTGACCATCGGAGGTGACTGCTTCACCAAAAGCCCTCATTGCCCTAGAGTATGATCCAAACATACCACGTTAGATTCCCTTGCATTTCATCCCACTTCTGGTGAGTGCGGCAAAAATACAATTTCCGTTTTGGATCAAAGACGGGAAAACAATAGTCTATGTTGGTGACTTGAATATGGACTTAAGTTGAAGTCGTTTTGATACCCAAAAGTTATCATGTGGAACCAAAGACTCTCCGATCTATAAGTCTATCCTCATTTCTGCTGAAAACAAAAGGTTGATTGATATTCATCTACGCCAGAGCATTAGAACCATTTTTTTGCTCTTTGCGTCCCATGATGCGTACTGCAAGGGAAGGCAAGTCAGTCGAGTCGAGTCGAAATTCTGGAAGTGGATATTTCACTGAGGTCTAGTAGTCAATTCGCTACTATTCGACCTGGAAAGGACAGGATGGAGAGTCATTGTTATATGCTTCAAACTGCCGTTGTTTGTCTCCCACTGAGATGACGATACAGTTCAACATTCATTTATGGCACCCAGGGTACCAGGTCACAGAGTCATTACGGGTAACTGCAAGGCTGATGAGCTGGCTGGAAGAGGTAAAGACAACAACCAGAGATGGGAAAATGGCTCAATACGTAAATATCTCCAGACAGACCTGGACTAATCTGAATCATAAACGTAGTGTCAGGTTGGCGATGCTAAAGCAATCACACATCAGCTATGCATTCGGTGTCCCTAGGACTGTGTTCAAATGATTTCTGCAACGGCTATAGGAACGAGGAAGAAAAGGAAACCGTTCGCTTCCTCCTATGCTCCAGTACTTAGGGTGAACCTAGGCCTCAACTAACAAGCCTCTCCAGTTAGCTCGGTCCGTAGCTAACTGCCTCTAATTGCGCGCTCCTGTACGGTCTGTCAAAAACTGTTCCATATAGGGACTCCTTCCGTCCTGTTTATCGCGTTAGCTTATGGAATGGGAGCTTAGATCTCGGTTATACCTACATATAAGGTCAGGTATCAGTATCTGTTTGCGATACCTGTCTGTGCCTTACCGAGCAACGATGACTGCAACCTAAGACACACTATTATATTGGAGAATGATAAGGATATGATATCTATATGCAGGTCGTCCAAGTGAACCAAAATTCTTTTGTCCCCATTTACCAAAATTCACTGTTCAAAGACATTGGTCCAGAATGGAGTATCTGTGGCCCTAATTGAAGCCTATTTCCATTAAAAGGAGGTCAGTGGTGTTGAGAAAGTGACAATTTATCGATAGGTGTTCAGTATGTTACCTGCGTACCGTTCTCTTTTTAAGCTGGTAGTCAGTTTTTCGACAACGATGCTTTCATAGTCCATCGATGCTTCATGCTACTCTCATCGCGTATCGCGTAAAGGATAAAAGCTTCACTTCAGATCCTCTCCAAAGTGGAGACCTGTTTTTGCCTCAGTTAGAGCCTAAAAATAGAAAATAGACGGGGGACTGCTTCTTTGTTACACAACCATAAGAACGTCTTGCTTCGGTAAGAACTCGCCAACCGGAGGACGCCTCTTGACCGTACTATTCCACTATCGATTGTTTCTAATGTTGTCTTGGTGGACGGCATCGGAAAACCTTCTAGCATTCGGTCTTCCCGACTTATTTGGCATTAATCTTAAAAGGCCATTCAGAGTCCTTCGGTGGCAAACTTGATATGCTACTGTTACGTAAGCTTAGTATTTAGTCTCACGCCCAGGTATGGCTCTCAGTTTTACTTTCATAACGTACGAGGCTTCTTAGAATTCTAACATTTTAGAGATCCACCTCCTGATTAACAGCACTATCTTCGTTGCTAGATTTAAACTGTGCTCCAGGTCCAGAAAAGAACGTGTCTCATAAGTAGCTGTTGGATCCCTTTTTGAATGTCACTGATATCCCTGTATTGTAAAGGTTTGCAAGCATCTCTATTCGGAGGAATTCATTGTACGACATATTTTATATTCCAGAACACAAAAGTGAGCTTTGTACAGCGCGAACAATGATTTCCTTCCTGGTATCAAGTAAACTTTTACTATTCGCTCGGGATACTGTGATATGCTGATACGCCAATTTTTCTTAGTTATGTAGTTGGTGTTCTGTCTTATGGAACCTTTTATACATTTTGTATAATGGTCGTATAATTCCTTGTTCCATAAATGCCTGCAAGGACTTCTACCTCTCTCTAGAAGTTTGCAAGTTGTATTTAGCACAAAAAGAGGCTTTCGGGTTGTTGAGTCGTACTATCTTTTGTTAACTAGGAGCAGATGTTGCATTTTGAAGTCTCTTCGCTGAATTTTTTTACAAATCATACTCCACGTACATATCATACTCCACATGTTAGGTGCATTGCGCCATCTACGTATGTATTGTAGAGTACGACCATCCATGTCATTTCACGATATTACCGACTTTAATTGGTCTTCGTTAAACCTGATCTATATAGGTGCCTGCCTTGAGTTTTTGTTTTGGCAATCAATCGATTCAAGTACGAAGAACAAATAAAATTGGAAATATAGTGGAACCCTGAGGCACACCACTATTTTCGGTGGAATACTTCCAAACCATCCTGGTGAAAACCCTCCTTTTCATAAATTAAAACCTTTCAAGTAGAAAAAAAAACAAATTTACTAGGAACAAACAAAAAACAATAACAATAACAATACAAAAAAAAAAAAAAACAAAAATAAAAATTATGCGTTTTTATGTTTTTCCGCCTCGTTTACATCAATTTGCTACTGGCCAGCATTCTCGAACGCTGCAAGCGGCACTCACTCAAGCTATGCAAGCGGTACTGCATCTCTGGCTGAATGACCTTCTCTTGCAGCTTCTTCTTAACCTCGTCCATACCTATGATAGCACAATCAGCCACATCTGTGTTAATAGCCTCGCCTTCGGCACACTCTGGGCACTGTTGCGTAAGGACAATATCATTAAGATCAGTTGGTGGTTCGCATAGTTTCTGGCAATTCCTAACGACACATGTCGCCGGCTTCATCTTCGGATCCTGTCGCTGCAAAACGTAGGCATGTGCAACTATCTGGTTCAAACGTTCCTCGAGTATAGTTAAGAACTCCTTGACATTCATCATATTAATAGCCGAGTGATTGCCCAGAAGATTTGCCAAAGGCGCTGAATCCGCCCCCAAGGCTACGAAACATGAAAGGATCTCCTTGAAATAATTATCCAAAGTCGTATCACACTTCTTCCTTTGATCGGTGAATGTCTTAGTTGTCTTCTGCTGTACTTTTAGCTTCTCTTCCAGATCGATAATCGTCTCAAGCTGGTAGTCCAGGGTGTTCTTGTTTTTCACCCGCAGATCCTGTATGTACTTGTAGAGTTGATTGAGAGTGGTGTGCAGCATTGTTATGTGATAGTTCTTCTCGTTTGCGTAATTGAAGTACGAATAGTAGAGACTCTCTTGCTCCTGGAAATTCTCGATAACCTTTTCGATGGCTTGGGTATTGGAATGGGCTAGAATCCTGTCCAAGACGGTGTCGTACAACTTGATCTTCTTTTGATGGGCTTTCCTGAATATATCGCGACGTTTGTACTCTCTTGGCTCTAAGTCGGCCAATTCTCGTTTCTGGTCCTTCTTCGCTAAGAATTCAAAGTTCTCATTATCCTGTGCAGTCTTCCTCGTGATGCCCTGCATTTCGACCTTGCGAACTTCGCGATCGTGTGCTTCTTTCTTGTTGATCGCAATAATCTTCTCGTAAACTGTGGTACTATTCTCGAAGGTCATTTGGGCATACTCAATCAAGTCGGTTAGGTATTTGTTGTCGCTCTTCAGACGTTGAATCATCTTGGTGTACAGATCATTGAAGAATGTCCTGAAATTTATCATCCGAACAATGTCTTCGCGGAGATTTTTATTTGACGCTGTGAAGTTACACTCCCGCTTGACACCGACCTCGAGTTGATTTTCAAGAATCTCTTTGGTCAAACGGAGCTTGGTGACATGTGCTTGGTGCTGGCTGTCGGGAATTGTCTTTCGATTGAGTGCATAGATCGCCTTATTAACGCGCTTCAATTGCAGCTCAAGGACTTGGATTTGTTGCTTGAGTTTCTTGTTTTCCGCGGTAAGTTGCTCCTGGCATGCTACATGGCATTGGATACTTCTAAGGCGGGACTCATTTTGACGGAGATGTGTGAGGCCGTTGGCTACCCATATTTGGGCTCTTACGTCTGCCTTTTCCGCTTTTAGTTGTTGGATGCTCTTGAGGTAGCTGGCCTGGCCGATTGATTCCTTGCGATTTAGATATTTTGTGCTGATAATTTTCTTGTAATTTCGCTGCTGCCGAATGAGTTCGCGTTGATGTCCGAGATATACATTAGTGAGCTCTGTACGATTTTGCTTTAATTCCTCAGTCATTTTGAACAAAATTGGCTACGAGTAAAAAAAAAAATAAAGGTCCTCTGACGGATCGAGGCATTAAATTAAATATGAGCATTGAGGGTAGTTGCTAGGATTGCTTAGTTTTAGGAAAAAGGAGATTAGAATGTGTTGATGTTCATGAGCACTTTGGACCAGTCAATTGGTGGACTCTTATTAAAAAAGCCTTTACTTCACGTCGACACATGTCCTGGTTGTATTGCAAGGGCAGATAAAACCGTAAATAGAGTATTTTTCTCACATTTAGATCGTACTACACATCTCACATTTAGATTACTACACACTGTATCCCCTTGTGGGTCTTAGGGCCTTTATTACGAATTTCAGCTCTCTCCAACTTTTCCATAGTTGCCGAGATTCCTTATCCACTGTTACGCGCTATGTACTTCACGATCATCCCGCTATTCTGCCGTCTTGGATTAACAGATTTCATTGTCTTCCTCAATTGGTTTCGAAGACTCGTCGGCCCAGAGCGTTGATATCCATTCGCTCTACATGTCCCAGACATCTTAGACGAATGATGCGTACTTTTCTGACCAGGTCGATGTTGTACAGCTCGTAGAGTTCGCTGTTAAATCTCCTCCTCCAAATCCCGTCCACGCAAAGAGGACCGAAAATCTTCCGAAGAATTTTGCGTTCAAAACGACCAAGGATATCTTCATCCTTCCTCTGTAGCAGGACTGGGTTGATAAGAGTCTTATATAGAGTCCCCTTAGTGTTTCTTGATAAAGCCTTGTTAGTCAATCGCCTTCGTAGACGAAGGAAACAGCTTTTGGCAAATGTAACTCTTGGTTTAATTTCTGATGTGATGTTGTTGTCAGAGATTATTGTAGAGCCGAGGTGGACACAGTCTCTTACTACCTCAAAGTTATAGCTATCGATTGTGACGTTCTGTCCAATTCCTCGATGTTGTGTGTCCCTCTTGTTGTCAGCATTTCTGCCGCTTTTGTTCCAATATTTGCAAACCCACCAGTGACAGCTCGCTGTGTTCTACCAATAATGTCAAGGCCAACAGTGTATGCAAGCAATTGCACAGACTTTTAGAAAATTGTGTCTCTGGTGTTGATTTGAGAGTTTCGCACAATTTTCTTAAGTATGATGTTGAGCAAGCCACATGACAGCGCATCACCTTGTCTGAATCCTTTTTTGTTATCAAATGTCTCGGTGAGATTGTTTCCGACCTTTATGGAGCTTCGAGCGTTCTCCATCGTCATTCTGCACAATCTGCCTCTGTATAGTTCGTCCCAATAAATGCTGTCATATGCAGCCTTAAAATCGATAAAAAGATGGTAAGTATCGATCTAGACATCTTGTGTTTTCTCCAGGATCTGCCGAAGTATGAACATTTGGTCGGTTGTGGACTTACCGGACCTAAACTCGCGCTAAACTTGCGCTTATACATACAGTACTGCACCGCTTCGTAAGCGAGTTGTTTTGCTGCAGGTGCTTATCGGCACTATTCATCAAACCAGAAGTTTCCTGGTGGTGGCCGAGTAAAACTCAGAACATCAGTTTTCTGACGGGTTCTTGGCAACGATTGCACTGGTCTTCAGCAGCTGATGCCGACTGCATAGGACTTTGCAAGAGGTTGAGGGATACGCTATCCGCAAAGATTCTGGCGGTTTGTTGCGATTGCAGCCATTTGTCACTATTTTTTCGTTGTTGTGACATCTGAGATATCCGTACACGTATCTTAGCTGCAGCTAGGTAATGGTATGTTGGCTCTACGGTCGTCAACAATAAATTCGTTCTTTTCAGAGACTCTTACTCGACCCCGTTACTCCGATGCACAACCCCCAACATGGAGGATCAATTCCCTTTTATACCCCTGGAACGAGCGGCCGGATTTTTCGCACTCAGTAACCCACTTTGGGAATATGAGCGCTTCCCTTCGCCCATTTAGGGTTCAACCGCCACCATCTCTTTTCCAACACCCTGCGTCCGTATTGGAGAGCCCTATAGACCTCGGATTCAAATATGTCGAAGCAGCTTATATACTAGGGATACCACTAATAGTTCGACCTGAACGTAACTGTAGACACCACAGTTGACTCCAACTAGGGAATTCGTCTGCTACCGCCTTGAGCAAGAGGAACTGTTTTAGTGAGACCCGTTCGATCACTGAGATCACTTAGGTTTTATCTGGGTTCGCCCCGAGACCACTTCTCGTGGCTCGTAAGTGAACTTTGTCCAGAGCGCTCTCCATAAATGCGCTTATCACCGAGAGAAACTTTTCCGAAAGTTAAATAGCCAATCCACCTTGAACCTCTGCCTATCTAGTCGCACTTTGTTCACCATCAGTAACCATTAGAGATGAGAGGTAATACTGACTGAGGATTTCCTCTTTGTACGGTCTTAGTTAGGTTACTGTTCCGGAGTACTTACTTACTTAGGTGGCGCTACAGGATCCTAGGCCTCAACCAACAAGCCTCTCTAGTTAGCCCGGTCCTTAGTTAACTGTCTCCAGTTGCGCGCTCCACGGTTGAGGTTCCTTTCTACTCATGCGCGCCACCTAAGGCTAGGTCATCCTCTACTACGTTGCCCCTCTTGTTCCGGAGTATTGCCTGAATTATTTTATTTCTTAGCATGGAGTCCTTCGAAAATTCGTAAGTAGGTCCACTCTCCAAGGCGGGGTGCTTTCTCCTTTTCTTTGAAATCTAGCGCTGAATGAACTGCTTCTAATCTTGGAAGGTGGAAGCTGTAAGGTAATAGCTTACATATGTTACATTATACGCTCTAGGCTAACTACTAGGTATTCCTCTATTCTTAATGATCTTGAATTCCTTTCGATAGAAACCGACTACGTACTTCCACAACCTCTGTTCGACAACAATTTTGAAACGCGTATCTCTTCAAGAGAGGATTGAGAGGAGTCCAGTCGCTTCAAAACACGGAAACCATATGTTCCTTTACGGACGGATCAAAAAAAATGTCGGTAGTAGGACGAGATATTTTCTTGAATGATCTAAACATAAGTATCTATTTCTACCTTCCCAACCACTGTAGCGTCTTCTAGGCGGAGAACCTAGCTATAAAGGCAGCCTTGTCGTAGCTGAAGTATAGTTTAATATTTACAAACAGTCACGGTGCAATCAAATCTTGGGAATCCTCCACCTTAAACTCCAAAACTGCCCTAAACTGTCGCCTGTCTATTAATGAGATGGCTGAACAATTCAACATTCAGTTCATTTGGATGCCGGGACACAGTAATATTCCAGGGAATTGTATGGCCGACAAACTCACCAGGGAAGGTACAAACTTATCAATTTTAACGAATAGGGTGAACATCGGTATCCCTTTCAACGAATTTAACCACTCCTAGATGGACAGACGGTACTACGTGATTCAGTACCTACTAAACAAATCTGGCCCAAACTGCATCAGAAAAGCTCCAACTGTATGATCAAACAGAAAAAGGTCACTCATAGCAATCATAGTAGGCGACATTAGGGGACACTACATTATTGGCAGGCAGGATATTAGGCTGCGTCTCCTCGCTAATGACTTTTATAGAAGTTGCATGAACAAAGAAGAAAAGGAAGCTTTACTTCATCTTCTCTGTACATGCCAAGCTCTCTTCGCTCGTAGAAGATTGGACTTAGGTGCATATTTCTTCGACAATTCAGATGATTGGATAACGCTAGTCAACGTACGATCCAGATCCATGTGTTACCACAATGAACCTTTAGTAGTCTAAGTGTGGCTGCGCACGCACAAATTGGATACCTAGCATAGATAGTATCCTTATATCTAATAAGGTCACTTCCGCACTAAACACGGTTAAGGACTATTGAATAGTTTCAGTGTTGACATTGTCGAAGGCACCTTCTATGTCTAACAAGAGTACATGCTTTGTAGTACAAGGTTTTTGTAGCGAATGTACTACCTCATGTATGGCCACTTCTGTGGATCGACCTTCAAGGTATGCGTGCTGGGATTTGAATAGACGCTTCAAATTCTTAGTATGTAAGAGGTCAGGCTGATAGATCTAAAATCTTTGACGGGTTCATGACCTCGATATTCCATTTTCGGAATGAAAACCACAAAGACTCGTCTCCAGGATTGGGGAATATATGTAATTAAAGCGTAAGCAGCTTCTATAGATCGTTACTAGCCACGGAATTGCTATGTCTTGGATAATCTGTAGCATGGTCCAGGAGTGTTTCTCGTCATAATAATTTTAGAAGTCATACTATCCCATGATGTATAGGTACTGTTCACGGTTGGAGATATCTTTTGCCGAAGCAATGTTGCTGCTGTCTGGGAAGTCAGCGTTCATTAGGAGCTCCAAGAATTCCGCGGCAGAGGTGTAAAGCTTTCATCTGGCTTTTGTGCATACTTTATTCAAGAGTTGGAAAATTGTCACCAAGAACTGTAAAACATACCGGCTTAGGACATTCGAGCCTTCGATGCAGGTAATCCTCACTGTATGTGTTCTCGAATACGCTCCCTCCTGGCTCACACTTTTCCTAGTACCATTCGAATACTATGTCAGACGTGCGAACAAATCTCCAAAAAAAAGGATGTGTTTACAACGGCATCCGTTTCAAGCCTTTTCCCTCTCCAAAGGCGTTTGCCTTCCTACGACACAGTGTTTCGTGTAAAAAAAAGAAAATGTATTTCCTTCCTGACAGTGGATGAAAATTTTTCATTTTTATCAATTTTTTAGCACTTTCTCTCACCAGCCCCATTGTCATGTGACGGTGTGTCGCTGCAAGTAAGGAAAGAAAGAGAATATCCTGCCAGTGAACCCTTCCGGTTGTTCTTCATTCTAACGAATTAGGTGCGAAGCGCCGAGCAATTTATTGCAAGCGATTGAAATTGAGTTGGGAAATTTTTTTTTAGTGTGTCTGTGTGCAAAGTGAATTTATACTCGTGGCAAAATAATTTATGAGTCCTGCCAGTGTGCGAGCGAGTATGTGTAATAGTTTGCCTTTTTCTTTTGTTCGGTATCCTTGAAGCTCGAACATGCAATGCTCCTTGATTTAAATTTTCAGGTATTAAAGCTGACACTAGCACATAGCAACAAGTGGTTTGTTATTAAACTAGGAAGGATATTGTATTTGAGGAGCGTGTGGGCTTGTGAGTGTTTGTGTCAAGTTTGGTCCCGATAAATGGATTACGACAGTGATTATGAGTGATTGTCACTGATTACGGAGATGTATTAATATTAGTTTGTGAGGTGTGTAGAGGTGGACTTCGGTTGAGGATTTATTAATGTACGGATGGATTCGATTATGAGCTGTTTTGGAGCATTATGTGGCATTGAATTCGATCGATGATTAGAATTGGAATGAGTGACATCCGGGATTGGTTGTGCTTAAATGAGGTTTTAATCTGCCATCATTATGTGAGGCTAATTCAAATGAATGAGTTTTGGGATCTTGAATGCGTATGTGCAGTGACGTGTTAGAGGAATATTTTAAAGTGAGACAAGAATCTAACCAACGATGATAACCAGGACGAATTAGGTATATTTTAGAATCAGGTGTGAATTTGTTAATTCTAAGCGTTTTTGATTAGTTCTATTGGTTCCCTTGGATCCTGGTTTTCTGGAACATCCTAAGAAGATCCTCTTTTCTTCTTGTTTCTACTGAAACTTTCTACAAAGCATGGACAGTCATTTAACTACTGTTGGCTCGAATAACCAATAATAATTGTGATTGAACCTGTGGTGACGTTTTAGGAAAACCGGAGCACCATACTCTGCAGTTGAATGTTCAGTACCTAAGCAGATTAAGTATAGAAGCAAATCTAAAAGCCGATAAGAAAATAAATAAAGTGCACGACTGGGTCGTACGAACTTGCACCTTATTGCAATAAGTTTACAATTTTATAAGAACTGAAATTCAAGTCTTGTTTTTCTTACACATGAAGCCTAATAAAGTGGGCGTGGCATTTTGCAATTTTCGATGGAATTGATAACATTGAACGTATCTTTGATATTTCACAAAGTTGTTCTCTTGTAAAAATGCTCTCAAAAAGTGGGCATGAAGGTATATGTTAATTTTTTTTTTTTTTCAATTTCCAGTAAAAATTTTAAAAACACTTAAATTTTTTAAAAGTGGTGGTGGCAGTTTTAAAATTTTGCATTTGTCATATTAACTTCAGATATTAATTTTAAGCCCAATCACTGAAGAAATAGCCGAGAAATAATCAATTTCTAAAATTACCATTGTACGCATTTTTTTGCGCAAAACGTGGTATGCCATCGTATAGGATATGCCTAAACCAATTCGCATATGAAATCTTATCAAAATCGTTAGAGCCGTTTTCGAGAAAATCCATTTTTAGTAAAATCGGCCTTAAGTAAAGTAGACTTAATTTTGAGGTTAGAATAAAAATTTCAATTTCGCCTCTAGGGATCATCCCACAGACCTCAGATATGAAGTTTGAAGTAAATCCGTCTAGCCGTTTAGGCTGCAGTTGAATATACAGACAGGCAGACAGACAGACAGACATCCAGACAGACAGACAGACGGAATTGGCGGACCCACTTTTTTGGACTTCTCCATCATAGTAATGTCAAGTTTGATTAAAATCTCGAGTTCGAAATTTTTCACGAAACCAATACTTGCCCTATAGGTATGGGTGCAAGTAAAAAGAATCTCTTATTTTTTTGAAAACAGTAACAATCCTGAAGATAATTCGAAATAAACTCTGCTAAGCAACCTATGTATGTATGACATATTTACTTACATTCGAACGACTATGCCTCAGAAATCTGCACCAGCTGCGATTCCAGGTTCCAAACATGAACGAATAAGTAGTATCAACATGACATTAGAAGTTCTGCTTCTTTGTAGACTGTTTGAGTAGATAATTGGTCTGGAAAAAGGTTGAGGATTAACCAAGCCCGACAATCTGAGTAAAGTCAATGCCGATCCTTTAAAGTGCTTGAAATGGGCATTTCGTCCCATAAGTATGATATTTTTTCCATTTTGATGGAGTTTCTCGTTTAATTAATCCATCACTATATCGGCAATAAAATACAATAGTCATTTAGTTTTAGGAAAGAAGTTCGGCTTATTTACTTATCTCTTAAGAGCGCACTACAGTACGGGGTGGATTTGGGCCTCAACCAACAAGCCGCTCCAGTTAGCGCGATATTTTGCTAACTGCCTCCAGTTCCGCACTCCTAGTTGGTTGTGGTCATCTTCCATTTGTGCATGCCATAGAAGGCTCTACTGCATTGTCCTCCAGGTTGGATTCGAAGATTCTTCGGGCCAGAGTGTTGATGTCCATACGCTCTACATGTCCCAGCCATCTTAGGCGATTGATGAGTACTTTTCAGACCAAATTGATGTCGCTGCATAGCTCATAGAGTTCGCTGTTAAATCTCCTCATCCATATCCTGTTAACGCAATCGGGATCGAAAGTCATCCGAAGAATTTTGGGTTTAAAACGACCAAGGATATCTTTATTTGCCTTCGTTAACATCCATGCCTCTGCGCTATACAGCAGGATTGAGATGATGGGGGTTTTATATAAAGTCTCCTTAGTGTTTCTTGACAAGGGCCTGTAACTCAATTGCCTTCTTAAGTCAAGGAAAAAGCGATTAGCAAGTGTAATTCTTTGTTTTGTTTCTGCTGATGTTTTGGTGTCAGAATTGATAGCAGAGTCGAGATAGACACAGTCCCTAACTACCACAAAGTAGTTTTGACTGTCTATTCTGACATTCTGTTCGATTCGTCAATGTTGTGTATCCCTTCTTGTTGACAGCATATGCTTGGGTTTTTCCTCATTCCGAACTAAACCCATTTTTGCCGTTTCTCTTTCAATACTTGCCAACGTATCAGTGACAGCTTGCTGTGTTCTGTCGATGATGTAAATGTCATCAGCGTACGCAACTATATAATTCCACAGACTTTTGGAAAATTGTGCTTCTGGTCTTGGTTTGAGAGTTTCGCACAATTTTCTCAAGTACCTATGATGTTGAACAAGTCACATGACAGCGCATCTTGTCTGAATCTTTTTTTTAATATCAAAAGTCTCGGTGAGATTGTTTCCGACCTTGATGGAGCTTCGAGCGTTCTCCATCGTCATTCTGCACAATCTGCCCCTGTATAGTTCGTCCCAATAAATGCTGTCATATGCAGTCTTAAAATCGATAAAAAAATGGTGAGTATCAATCTGGACTTCTTGGGTTTTCTCCAGAATCTGCCGAAGTGTGAAGATTTGATCGATTGTGGACTTTCCTGGTCTGAAACCACACTGATAGGGCCCAATCAGGTTGTTGACGAAGGGTTTCAGACGTTCACACAATATGGCAGATAGGATCTTGTACGCGATGTTGAGGAGACTGATACCTCTGTAATTGGCGCAATTGAGGGGATCTCCTTTCTTGTGGATCGGGCAAACGGTGCTGAGATTCCATTCATCAGACATACACTCAGGTGACCAAATCTTGGAAATGAGTTGGCGTATGCTCTCTACCAGATTATTTCCAGCTGCTTTGAATAGCTCGGCTCGGATATTGCTACCTTCACTTCATTTTGGTCGGGTGGACGGAATTCTTGGTTTACATCGTCCAAGTTTAATAGTTCGTTCTGCCGGACAGCGGAATTGGGGTCGTCGTCGCCGTTTAACAATCTGCAGAAGTGGTTTTTCCATATCCTCAGCACGGACTGTGACTCAACTACAAGGTTTCCTTGTTCATCACTATAGGTCTCTATTCGAGCCGTACTGCCTTGACACGTTCGTTTTAATTTTTGGTAAAACTTCCGAATATTGTTCCTGGAGTAGAACTTCACTTATTCCTCGATCTCACACTTCTCGTCAGTCACTTCGTAGGCTAATGGTTTTGCTGCCTATGCTTGCCGGCATTCTTCATCAAACTAGGAGTTTCGTGGAGGTGGTCGGGTGAAAGCCAGGACATCAGTTGCGGCATTTGTGATAGCTTCTTGGCAACGATGCCACTGGTCTTCAGCACTTGATGCTGGCTACATAGGACTTTTCGAGAGGTTGAGGGATACGCTATCGCCAAAGATTCTGGCAGTTTCTTGCGATTGTAGCCGTTCAATGTTAAATCTCCTCACAGTCTTTCTCCGTTGTTGTGGAATCTCAGATATACGTAGACGTACCTTAGCTGCAACTACGTAGTGGTCTGAGTCTTTGTTAAAATCTAAAATACTGTAGGAGTGCCTTGAGTCGATCACAACATGATCAATTCGGTTGACGGCTTGATGATCTAGAGATCGTTGATGAAACCGTTGATATCTGCTTTATACCAGTCGAAGGCCTCTGTTAATTGTTTAGCTGCACGCGGTCTGTTCAGAGTGCGATCGCACGACCTTCCAAAGGGGTTGGTTACCCAAGTCGAGGCACTAGGCACCCAGCAATCACCATCGTGGAGGTGTAGATTAGAAGTTGATAGTGAAAGGCTAACGTGAGAACGGTTATGTTTTCACGTTTTCGCATCACTACCCTATGCCTACCAAGAAGTTGAACGGGTTTGCTGTTTAAAATCTTTAACTGACCTTTGGAGTCGAGTCTACTATTACAATCTTACTATTTTCCAAGTCAATTCAAACTTGTCTTTAACATATGCGTTAACGTGGTTAGTATTATAGTCAATGTCTCAATTAGCAGAGTGAAGACTGTCGTTATTTTTGACATCGAATAGGTACCAGGCCAGGTTTCACTGGAAACAAATCTGCAGCGATATGTGCGAGCTGAAGCTACAAATACTTTGGCAAGCATTCAACCTAACCTAATCCACAAATTTCTTCTTCTGGGTACTTTAGTGTTTGTCTCAAAGAATTTGGGTACAACCAATGTTAAAGGGTCACAAAATGAACACAAAACCCTCCTTAGAAATTACCTTCTTAATATAATCTGCCTCATTGGTGTTGAATTTGCTTGTCCATGAAATGCAGTCTTTCTTTTTTAAATTCATTATAAGTTTCAATGGACAGCATCTTCAAATAATCCTACTTTAAGGACTTCTTTTTTAGTCACGATCTGCACATATTGATACATCTTAGAAAACTTTTAGTACTTTCTTCAGAGAAGGTCTATGTAGTAGTTTCTAGAGTTCCTAAACTCGATTTTGTGTTTGAAATCATTGATTGTACTAAAGCAAAGTTAGGGAATGCTGTTTCGTAATAGCCTTCCTAGTTGTATGGATCCCTACTTAGTAAAAGTTCATTGGTTTTGGAATGATCCCCGATAGGGTTGCTGATGCGTCGATCAAATCGTCTATCCGGCAAAGCATTAGCTTCTAATATTTAACGCATACAGTTTAGCTATTTTGCCGATGTCGAGATCTGTTAAAAAATGTAGGTGATATTCATCCAGTGTTCGATTTATAATGCACAGAAGTTTATCAATTGAAAAATCTTTGTCGAGCTATAAATATCTCTAAATTGCAGTAGGAGTGGTGGCCCTTAGCGTTCATACCCACAACTAATCTCTTAGCTCATCGTTGGGTAGTGAAGATTTATAGGGTAGGTAAGCTAGAGACTTGTTCCTGTTAAGTCGGCCGTACTCTGCTGTATCAATATATCGGTTCACCAATTACACATTTTGGTAGTGGCAATCACTTTACATATGCCATGTTGTTTATACACCAAAGATCTTAGAGGAGTCCTTCGGAGAGTTATATGTACTACTCTGTTCCTTTCAATCTGAACTGAAGAGGGATAACTTTGCCCTTTTGAGCTTAGTTCTCACCGATATATTGGCTATCATTCGTACCAGCAACTGTATGCACTTTGACATTTATTTACATTATCTGTGTATGTCTCAGCGTAGTAGGGCGTTACCACTTCTTGAAGAGGGTTGCTTGTTCCTCGAGTAGTCTGGTCATGGGATCAAGCGGAAATATTAGTCAGTCTATGATGGTACGGAGATTAGTTTTTTTCCAGTTCCTAAACCAACTTAATAATAGCTTCTGTTCTCTCATGTGTCTCAGCATTCTTGGCATTCCTGATCCTTTTCCCATCATACATACATATCTCCTGAATCGTGGTTCTATCTGTCCTAAACTGCCTAAGGATATATTAAAGTTAATGAGTAGTAACCGTAGTATGCAACGTGTTTACAATATAAAGGCATAGTCGATGGATATCCTGGTCTCTTCAATAGGGGCATTTTAATTATTCACTAAATTTAATTGGAACTTTTGACATCACTGTTGATCTCATCTGGAGCAAGCTTCCAATGTTGCCTAAATAAATCAAATGGATAGGCAATGGATAATGTATTGATTCCATAGATTGCTCATGTCTACCATTGGGAATGTAAGTAAGTGGCTCGCTCTAATTAGCTACCCTCAACTTACTGTCTCTATATTTCCATAGAAGAAATCTTCATCCTCCTGGCATGGCACGACCGCAGTAGGAACAGCCTTACCATAAACTGGAGCTTAAGCTGTAGCATCCTTTAAGTGAGAATGTGTTTATAAACTGCGGCTAATTGTCTATTATTTCGTGCCTATGCCTATCTACGTACGTACCATTTAAAGGAAGAGTGACTATCTAAAGAATTTATGACGGCTTGGTACTAATAAATTTGCCCCGACCTCTTTCTATGCCGCAATCTCTGGATTAAAATCAATTTACCCTAAAACCCTTAGCTACGATTGGATAAAAAAAAAAAAACAAAACCGAGCCCCATCTGTGGAAATTGTCGAAAAACGCTCAAATGTAGCAGACACACATCCATGTACATGATGTGGCGAAAATGGAAAAAAATTACACTTAACCTATCGAGAAACACATTTTTCACATTTTCACATCCCCATCAGCGTCAACATTGCCCAGGAACAACGACAAGGACTACTACGCTGACAATGATCCGCAAAAGGAAGAGTTATCTCGCGTGTTCCTCGGAATGACTACGACACACCAGCAAACGACAAAAGAAAAACTTTTCCTTTGGATATGTTTCTTTTTTTTTTTTTTATTTGTTTCCCTCGACTTTATTCTTTTTTTTTTTGTCCCTATTTCCTTGTATTGTGTATGGCTTTGGGGGTTTGAGGATGAAACAGAGTGGAACGAAGGATTTTTCTTGCTGTGATGCGGGAAATGTGCTTCGATGAAATATTTTCTTCTCATTGCCAATGATACTGATGGTGATGATGATGGTGATGTTGATGCTACTGATGAAATTTTCGGATGATGGCCAAAGATGAGAATGTGAATGATGCTCAGGGATGGAAGAGGGGGGATACCATACTCGAGTATCAAACATTGTAAAGTAATGCACATCAAGTGGGGGGGAGATGTCGATTTGAACAGATGTGTTTCTACTTTTTTTTTTTTTGTGTTTCTGTTTGTTTATAGCTGTCACCGTTTCCACTTTCAAAAGGAAAAAAATAATAAAAAACGAGAAATATGAAGAGGAATCGATGAAAGTATAAAAACAAAAGGACAGGGAGATAAAAAAAAATACATATATCATTCTTATACAAACATACATATGTACATATGTGTACCGGAAAGCGGCACCGATTATGGGCTGTGTGCAACATGTACACTATTATGTGAGAGTTGTTGGATTCTTTTGAAGGCTTCCGTGGCAAATTTCCAAGAACACAAAACGAAACAAAAGAAAAAAAAAAAAACCAAAATGAAAATATTTTCTCAATCAAGCTGTCAGAGAGTAGGCGTTGATATCGTGTCAAAAATGAGAAGGGATACGACTGGTGGGTTGGGTATGCCCTGCAGGCAGGCAGCCAGTGGGTAGTTTATTAAATTTAATAAAAACCACATGGACATGTGTGTTGGTTCTATTGTTCTTAAAGAACTTTAAGGGAATTTATTTTTGGGAGCGAAAAAAAAAAATGGGTCTCAGGAATTGAGCTCTACAACCTGTGGTAGACCAGGGCTTCAAGTAAATAGAGTAGCTGATTCTATCAAACCCTAAGGTGTAATGCGGATTATGGATCAGGTCGGCAAGTTACTTGCCATGAGAGAGAAAAGTTGACTGATTCAACCCTTACTTCGAGATATGTACTAATATCATCAACTAATTTGGCTAACAAAAGCCAGACACTACACGGTATCAACTTAGTTGGTGTGGGGTTGGGAATGTACAGGTAGAGAGGTGGTTCCGGAGAGTCCGGAAGACCTATTCTATTTAAATACCGCTGAAGGTTTTTTTGTTTTTTTTTTCAGGAATATTTTGAAGACGAAACTGAGCTCGTTCTCAGTAACAGTTTGAGATTTACACCCACTAAAGTCACCTCCCCTTATAACCCTGAAGGACGCGGCACTGCCGTTAAGCATTTCATCGCGAGTTGGGACTTCAGTTTTAGGTACTCGGCTCGTTCGTGTTGGCAGCCTACTGCGCTGCGTAACGTATCGTATAATCGTGGGCATCCTTCACTCCTTCCGTGTACATTGGACAATAGGGATTGTCGTCATGTCCAAACCTATGCAGATAGGCTGTGAAGCATTCATGGCTAGTGAGCATTTGGGTTAGGTAGAAATTCAGCTCCCCACACATTCTATTAATCCAAGCGTCTGTATTGGGTATCAATCTCTGCTTCCAACGACCTTTATCAGAGTGACACCATCTCTCCTGTCATTCTTCCAGACTTGTCCTTGGTGGTACTTCAGTATTACTTCGACTCGTCGCTGTTGCCGTTGTCCTGCTGGCATCGTATTTTTGTTGCTCTTCTTTAGCAAGAAGGTCTATGGTACAATGTCAGCCACTACAAATGCCGCGTCGTAGGAAGTTGTTCTGTAAGTTGTATCAGACTTCTTTCTGTATGATTTCGTCTTCATGGCACCAGCCTATATTTGGAAGCCGTAGAGCCTTATAGATGCGCCATTTCTGGCTAAGACTATTCTCTTGTGTTTTGGTACCCCGATATTTGGCATAATCCTTGTCATTGGCAGCCATTGACTTTGCTGGCTTTTCAGCTTTATGCTCCACGTGCTGCTTATATGTGAGCCTTGCATCTATGGTAATCCCAAGGTACTTCTGATATTAGAGCGTAGTCTAAATTTTTCAAAGGTACATGGACATGAACCTGTCGAACTTATTACGAGTTGATTAAGCTAAAGTTGTTTTTCGACTGTCAGATAAGGAATCCTGTATACCCCAGTATCCATATCTGTCTGTACTCGAATGGTGTAAGTTAACTCAGCAGACAAAACTTAGTGGAACCATTAGAATTTCAAAATCATCAGTAGTCTCATCGATTCCTTTCGTCTGACAAGGGTGATCTAGACAAAAAAAAAACAAGGTTATCCTTAAAACGCATCCTGTTATAGTTCGTAGCCAGGTCAATGAATGTATGGGAAGTCGGTAGATGACTTATTTAGTGCTCATCATGTTGCATAGGGCATTAGCGTTGCTAATGTCCACTGTTAGTGTCTATTTGATTAGTTAATGGAAACTAACCTTGTTATTTGTAACAATTTATCAGATCACAGATTTATAATTAACAATAGGCAGGAAGTCATTGATGTGACCTTTGTCATGAGACAACGTCATGAACTGGATGGTATCTGTACTGTTCGGTATTGTCTCTTGGCATCCTTTCTGTGAAAATATAGAAAAGACTAGTGATTCATTTAGGATTAGAAAGATCTTATTTAAATCTCCAATTATTCCTAGTTACATTAAAAAAAACGAATGGTAACGACTATGTCCACCAGAGTTTCTTATGGGCACCCATTTTCTGGGAGGACGGCCAAAGTAGTCTTTATACCGAAAGCCGGTAAAACTTTCACGGATCCCTAAAGGTTTTCGTCCGATCAGTCTATCCTCCTCCCACATTAGATTGTAACCTCCTATCGCTATCCCTAAACGCATATTGCAATGAAAAATCGGTAGAGACAGCCCTGCACTCATTGGGAATGATTTCAAAACAAGGATTTCACTATGGCAACCTGCCTTAATATTAAAGGAGGTTTCAACAATGTCAAAACTATATCTACTGCACTTTATGTTTTGAAGGTTGACAACTATTTTGCTAT
Organism: Xylota sylvarum; assembly: GCA_905220385.1. Lineage (NCBI taxonomy): Eukaryota > Metazoa > Arthropoda > Insecta > Diptera > Syrphidae > Xylota > Xylota sylvarum. Next base: position 59,528,528 of record LR999958.1, on the reverse strand, counting down.
TGGATCGATCAAATGCTTAAAATCAGGTTTATCCATGCTGATCTGGGGTGCTGTCCACCCAAAAGGTCGGTGTACAGGGGTACTCCACAAGGCGGAGTTTTATCACCATGATTGCGGCTTATGGTAGTGAATGAGATACTCCTTATCTTGGGTAAAGAGGGGTTCAGTGTCATATTCTACGCCGACCACATTGCGATAGTAAAATCAGGAAAATTAGAAACCTGTTGGAGTCTACTCTAAATAAACTCCTAAAGTGAATTATCCGTCCAAGACTGAATTAGTATTCTTGACAAAATATCATGGATACTTCCTCCAAAAGTCAAGGATATTGAATTGCAATTTGCAGTTCACGTCAGATACTTGGGGGTTATTTTTGAAAAAAAAGTTGGAAACTGAATATTCAAGATCGTGATAGAAAGGCTTCTATTGGCCTCAATTCATGTAATAAGACCTTAGGCCCAAATTGTGGTATTCAACCCCGGGTTGTTCTAGGCCAGAAAAGCAACATTGCAATACTCGAGAAGGTTGACAGGTTATCCTGCATCTGTATAACGGGCACCCTACAACTCCACTAAGAACTACGCTCTGTCTTCTTCACGTTGATATATGGAACATGATGGCGCCTAAAGCAGCACCACGGCTTAGGGAATCCTTACAACTGGCTCATAGAAATATGGGCCACGAAAGCATCCTGAACGGCCATGACACTATTCCTATGTGGAATTTAAAGTCAAGTATAAAATCAGGTTTCCTAGCGAATCTGCGACAGAGATTTAGATGGATCCAAGACAGCATCTGAAACAGGTGCGGGAATTTACTCCAGTGCACTGGATATTTGTATCATCATTCGACTGCCGGACCACTGTCCCCCCGTGAAGCCGTCACCTGGCTTTCGATTACCTCGATAGAGTGCAACGCTATTATTTTCTACACATGGTAAAGCACTGCCACGGATCTCTTAACGAGATCGATGCCAGGTGCGATATATCCCTGTGCTGGGTTCCAGGGCACTGGGATATTCTAGGAAATTGCAAAGTGGAAGAGCCAGTTAAGGAGGGTGTAGACCGGAACATCCCTGACAATAACAGGGAAGCACCTATAAAATCGATAAATTTGCAATTAGATACCGCAGCCATGAGAATGGCAAACAATAGGTGGAACAAAATCAGCACATGTCTCTCTTCTAAACAAATCTGGCCAGAACAGATTGTAGAAAAACCAGTAGACTTATTTCCGGTAATAGGATAAATCTTAGAAAGATGGTTGGCGGCCCTCATGGGTAGGCAAACATGCCAGAAGGCTTGGCGCCCCTTTAACGATTTCTGTAGAAGCTGTAGAGACGAGGCAGAGGAAGCAGCGACTGTGTTGTACTATTGGTTTTGAGAAAGAAAACCTCAGGCGAGTACTTCTTCGAAGATCTCAATAATCTAGCTAGACTAGACTTAAGGAAAATAAAAAGGTTTGTCACCGGGTCAAACTGGTTTAGTGATTCAGCGAACCATACATTTTCGGCAAGGGTTTGCACCGAAGATGGTTGCCATGCCTCCTGTCCCATTTGGAAAGTCTCCATGCAGGTCTCCGGTGCTGGTGATCAGGGTTTTCCATAGTGGTATTACAACGGACCTTCTTTTTTGTCTAAGTGGTTCTTTTTGGTCAATGGTTTTGAGCCTGAATCTTAAGGAGTTCTTAAAACAACTCAATTTTGCAACCCACGCTCGCACCTAACAAAATATATATTATATTGGAGATGTAAGTCTAACTTGCGAGGAATTCTTCACAGTACTCAAGCAAGTTGATGCAGTTCTTAATTCCAGATCACTGTCAGCCACTTATTTCGGATGACCCGGAGTGCTTGCTCATACTCCAGGATCACAGTATCTGAACCGAACGTGTTAAACAGATGGAAACAGCTGCAGTAAAATTTTTAGAAACCTTAGCACCGCGAATATCTTCATCGGTTGCAAGTCAGTTACAAATGACAGCAAGCAAGTCGAAATATTAAAGTTGACGACTTAGTGTTGGTTCGTGACGAAAGAACAGCACGGGAGCATGGACGAGTAAGTCCACTGCTGCGGAGGATGATCTCGTCTCGAACTCGAACTCAATTATCTACGCTGAAATGAGAGATTTCGAAGCTCATTGTGTCCGCATCATTGAACCTGATGATGCAAATGGCGAGAGGCCTGAAATTGGCTCTGGATTACATTCGTCACAGTGCGTGGACGAGGTACTTACTTACTTATGTATGTGCTGTATCCCCTTGTGGGTCCTAGGGCCTCTACAACACCTACGCGTCATCGTGTGCGGTTTTTGACAATGTGCCTCAGCTCTTCCCAACTCTTTCCCAATTACCGTGCTTCCTTTTAGATTGTTCTGCACCATGTACTTCTGGAACCGCCACGTATTCTGCGATCCTGAGTAAGCGGGTTCCATTGCATCGCCTGGTTAGCTATGGACCTGTCACCTTTTCGGAGAGTGTGACCAATCCACTGCCACTTTCGTCCTTGTACGGTTGTGCCGAAAGGTGCATGACCCGTTCTCTGATAAAGCTGTTCGTTAGAGATACGGTGTGGCCAGAAAATCCTTAAGATGTTGCGTAGGCACCTAATAACGAATGTTTGCAGCTTCCTCGTGATAGTAGGGGTCACTCTCCAAGTACCACGTCCATATAGCAGCTCGGATTCAACGTTGCAAATCAACAGTCGTAGATTGGTGTTTAAGCTAATTGCAAATTGTGGATAGCATCCCAAACGCAGATTTTGATTTCCCTATTCGGCTGGCTATATTCAGTTCGGTTCCGCCATCAGTTGAGACAATACTCCCAAGGTATTGCAAACTCTCTACTCTCTCAGCCGTTTGTCCAGCAATGCATATGTATATGAGTTGATGAGTTCGGTCCTAGGCTGATCATTTTTGTTTTTGCCGAGTTAATTTTCAGCCCAATGATGTCAGCTTCCCTCTCCACATTTGCTGTCATTTGGTGAAAATCCATTATTCTGTGAGACACTAGGCATACATCGTCGGCGTAGTCGACAATCGAATTCCTCCATTTCCCGTCGATAAAACCGCATTTAGCACATCGCTTATCACCAATGGAAACAATATTGGTGAAAGAATGCAGCCTTGCCGATCCCCACTTTGGACTTCGAATTCCTTCGCCTTCTTCTGTGCAAAACGTGACATGGGGATCCATCGTATGTAATAGCTATTAATTTATCAGGAAAAAGCTCCCCAAGTATGCCATCAAGTCCTTCCGCCTTATTGGTTCTCAGTGCTTTGATCGCGGTAATGATCTCTTCTTTACGGGGGGTTGAGGTGCGGATTCGGGAATTTCTTACCACGGATACTTCAGTCTGACTTGGGTGCATATTGCTGGCGAATACTCTGTTCAAAACTGAAGCTTCCATCTCTTGAGCTGATCCTCATTCGATATTAGCAACGAACAGTCTAAGCCTTTCACTGGGTGTTGAGTAGAGCTTCGGCCACCTATTAGCTCTTTGGTGATTCTATAAACAGTTCTGCTGTCGCACCTCGCTGTGGCTTCTTCTGCTTCCGTAGCCAGCGCATTGCTGTAATTGCGCTTGTCACGTCGCACGCTGCGCTGCACTTCTCTCATCTTCATTCGATATAGGGACTCTAGCTCGATCCTCCCTGCTGCTGGAGTTGCTGCCATTTGAACTCTTAGCTGTTTTCGTTCGTCGATCTTTCTCCAGGTATCCTCAAAAACCCACACTCTATAGCTTCCTAGCGATCGACCGACAATCCTTTCAGCAACTGATGTGAAAACAATTTTCACATACCAATGGTCGTGGATGGTGGCGGGCAGTGAGCTGCTGATTGTTTCCACTCCACGTGAGAGATGGCCCCTTAGTTCTTGGCGCACTGTGGGATCTCTCAGTCGGTCAATGTTGAACCTGGTCGTTCTCATGCCGTTCGATCTTCGAACGGCGGCAGTGCGTAATTGGACAGTAGCTATCATAAGATGGTGATCTCGTGCCAAACCCATGTCCGCTCCTCGTCTATTTCGGACGTCTAGAAGAATACTTCTAAAACGGCGACTGATGGCAAAATGGTCAATTTGGTTGGAGGTTTCTTGCCTGTCAGTTGACACCCAGCTGATTTTATGGAAGGCTTTGTGCTCAAACATTAATTGGCCGTAGACATTGTCTATTTCTTCCTTACTCGCTGGTTATACAAAACCTTGGATGATGGTAATCTACCTAAAACAAGAATACTAATGGGGTTATTGCTATAATTAAACGCTCCGCTCCGCAATAAGAAAGTTCATAATCACTGCTCCCAAAAGTCACTGATGAGCACTGATACAATACTCATACCCTCTGTACCTACATCCTTGAAAAACCTCATTCCTCAGCCAAATAATCGTACAATGATTGCACACATAAATCATCAAATTTACGCAAGACGACTTGTCTCTCTGTAAACAGACTCTTAATGCCTTCCTCTAAGATGAATGTATCCACAGATACAAATCGTGTGCAAGAAACGGAAATTTATGACATCACAGATAATTCACACTGCATCAGCATCATTCACACTCGCCACATACCTACATACAGCCACACACAATAAAATTGAATGCCACATTCCCATTCCTTAGGAGACCGCGCAGATACCGTAGAAGAAAAAGGGAATCATTCATTTGCCCCCTAAAAGAAAAACCACTCTTCTACATGTCGCCTCACGCCCCATGCTAGTGCTCACGACCGCCTGCGACAGGACAATTAACACATAATTAATGTCAAAAATGATAAACTACTCCGGATTGTCGCTGCTGCAAATTGTATTTCTCCGAGTGTGATGAATGTTATCGCTGGGGCGGGAATATCTGATGCCTGAGATACGATAGGAATTTTTCCCAAAAAAGCGAATATGTATACAGTCCTGGCGCTATATATATTTTTTTTCGCTTCTTCTCCTTCTGTACTTTACACCATCACATTCCCGGATTAGAAGCAGATTTTGGGAATTTTCATTTCAATTGAGTGGCGCTCCATACACTCAGGAACTCAGTCTATAGATAGATACAGGCGGCTTCTTAACATGAATGTAAGGGATACATGTTAGCGCGCAACAGTGTTTAATCTCAGCAATTAGCTTTCGGGAAATTCAGGCAGGTTCCTCGGCTAATGGCTTTAATCTTTTGGTTAAATTACGAACAAGCTTAGTTGTGTATTATTCGGATTAAAACATTCGGCAGACGACGGGTTCGGTGTATTTACGTATACATACATACATATATATGTATGTAGGTATGATAGCTTGATATCTGAGAGATATGAAAGGATTCTGTTCACTTGTGTTGTTGTATTATGTAAGGACGTTAGCGCGCTCGCTTTGTGAGAAAATGAAAATTATTTTAGGGATTAGTGTAAGCAAGGATTGGAATTTATGACAACTTGCTGCACTGACAGGGATACTTAGCGAGAACTGAAGATTTGTGGCAGTTTAGTATGTACACATTGCGTTAAGTGTTTGGTATATGTACGAGTATGTTTGTGTGACTAGTTTGGAGTGTTAAGTGGATAATACAAGGTGGCTTGTAAAGTTTGGTAAAAATATTAACAAAGACCGAATCCATACAAATCCTGTAGACAATGGAGTAAATTTAAGCATAAATACTGGCGTAAGCATGAGAGTCGTATGGCTTAGGAAAAGTAGATGTATGTATACACAGATGGTTTCAAGAGTTGCACTTGAATTGCGAAGTACATCTAGTATGCCCTAGTAAGTGATGCTTTAATTGGGTATCCCACTCACTGTTCCATTCAGAGCAATAGTTTTGATGAACCAGAATGGAATATATTAAAGGATCGGTCCGAGTTATTCATGATTTTAGCCCACTAACCCACCATTTCTTAGTATTCGATGACTGCCCTTAAGCATTTCATTGCGAGTTAGCCTCAAGTCTTATTTTTTTGGATTGCTCCTGGCCAGCGTCTTCACGAGTTGATTTTTGTCATAGTGGCGCTTTATGGATCTCTATACTCATCAACTGCTGAACATCGCGTTGCCTCTTTAGAAGGAAGCAAAATCCAGTCTTACCAACTTTACTGAAATTTCTTCAACTTTCGGAGAAAACCAAACTCACCAAATCAGGACCTAAGATCTGCCACCTGATCCAAGCAAAGGCAGGACAATAACAAAAGAAAATGGTCCGCAGTATCGTCGGCCTCTCCACAAGCGTCGCAGATGGTGGTGTCCCTTAAGCCTAGCACACTGAGATACTTCATAAAAGGAAAGCGTCCCGTAAGAATGCCTATAAGTTGTCTACAGTCTTTTCTGCTGAGAGACAGCAAGAATGCCTGTGATTTCTTACAGACGTTCGGGAGCATACGTTTAGTCCACCTGAATCCTGGAGAGCCGTGCTACACGGAATTGTGTTCGTACAAAACCCAATCGTCGAGGAAGGCCCTGACCGAAGGGATGACCGAACGCATGTTCAGGTCCTGAGAAATCATCCTCTCAGTCTCACTTAGCAATCTCATCGGACACCTCATTTCCCGCAAGCCCAGTGTGACCTAGGGTCAAAGACTTCAATCTTGCGCCCATATTCAAAGAGTTCTTGCATTTCCATACTATTTTGGAATGGGTGACCGATTTGAGGAAGGCCTTAAGCGCAGCCTGACTGCCGCTACAGACGCAGATACTCCGACCCCGCCACCTATTCTTTACAATATAGTCGACAGCCATTAGAATAGATTGTCTTGTCTAACGATTAATGAAGTCTAGTATTGTCGGTCTATACGTAGACACTAGCACCGGACGCTTAACTAGATTTGGAGGCATCCGTGAAGAATCGTCGAGACTCCGACTCTAGCCGAAGCCAGTCTGACTCTAAAAACGCAAGGAACTCTAAAATTACACAGCGGCCGAAGTTCAGGTGTCATTGCATCAGACGGTATATCCATGGAACCAAAGTCGTAGGATAAGTGTCGCGCAAGGTCATCGCATGATACCTGTCTAGATGACACCAAAAGCCACTCTGTCTATGACGGTAGATTACTTTGATAGTACAGCCCATGATGAAAGTATCAAGTATAGATTCAGATTTTTGTTGATAGGCCCCATTTTCGTTGAAAGGTCCCATGTCTTGCCAAAAGCACCTTTTCAATGTCAGACAACTGAGAGCGCCTTTGATGTCTTCGACATGATATGCTTTGCTCAAAAAGTTTCTTTCCAGGATCACTCCCAGATATTTCGCTTCGTCGGAGATCTGGATAGTGATGACTTTTAGCACTGGCTGAGTCAGACCTGTCCCAATCTTCATTTTCGTGAAGAGAACAACCGTAGTTTGAACGAGAAGCCCATTCCTTGTACACCAGAGTCATACATCTAATCAAAAGTCGCGTTGTCGAAAGCGTCCTCTATGTCGATGTGAATACACATAGCGTATTCTTTCCTATCGGAAAGGATTTTCTCCGCTGGTATACGAGTACATTTTGCGCCTCAGATAGAGGGTGCATCCGCAGCACACTTGAATCTCAAATAGTCGCTCCAAGCTTTTCAGCAAAGAGGAAGACAGACTTATAAGTCTGAAACTCATAAAAGCCACTCGAACCGTAAGCCAAGGTATAGAAATATGTAGTTCAATCCTATCAGAACACTATCTAAACTCAAACCCATTTGCCTGTAAGTCCACCATCACATCCCTACACCACTTTGCTATATTATTTGCCAGATATGCCAATGCCAGACACGCAATCAAGATTCTCTTCAGAGTTGGCAGCAACTGGTTTATACCCTCTTGCAGCAAGGCTGGGTACACTCCATCAGTACTAGGCGATATGACGCTATCAAAAGATGCAGCAGCATATTCGACATCTGTTGCCACGGCCGATGCAGTATACCAGCTACGCCAAGTTTACCGACTTAGATCAAGCTCAACTTGCATAGGCGGACTAATCTGAGACCCAATCGTTATCTGGTTACCCGGAAAGCGAGTTTCCAGGAGAAGTGAAGCTTTATAACTGCAGTAACCAAATATTGCCCACAGAATTGTCCAAGTTTCGTCAGGGCAGAAATAGCAGCTTCTTTATAGGAAGCCTTCTCTTCCCTTCCTTCAGTTAGGACTAATTTCTTACTTCTTTATCCACTACAGCCACACACATTCGGACCATTGGTGCTGGGACCTTTAGGGGTTCAGCAACTGTGTTAACCTTTTTTGCTTTTGGGCGCGAAGAATGCTACTAGTAGCAGTTTTGTCAGAAAGACTCGCATTTGATGCACACCTGCTTCCACCAGAAGTGCACCAGTCAGAGGGTTTGTCCGCTTCAGGCAATCTCTGTTCACTGGTACCAGAAATTTTTGGGGCCACCGAACCGGCTTCGTTCAGATTTTTTGCGCAGATAATACCGCCCGCATGGGAGCTCCCAACAGGAGGGCGTACATAAGGTGCGCACACGCTTCCTAGATTAGATGCCTGATACAGGGCCCATTTCTTCCGTTTTGCCCTGTTCGAGTTTAAAGAACAGGAGGCACCGTCGGGTCCAAGAAGTTGGTCGGTTCCAATTGGAGTATCTTCTGCCAAACTCATCATTTTCCCTTCGCCACCGGAAGCGGACTACGTTTAGTGTTTACACCTTCAACTGGTTGAGCATCTTTGCGCCGCGCAAACGAAGGCTTTTCCCTTCTCCTCTTCCTTTGTCTTTTGGTCGGAAGCTTAGTATACCATAATACGCCGCTTCCGATGCTCGTTCAGCAGAGGCTTCCCATATCGACCCACCAGCGACAGCACTACGATCAGCTGCTCGGCTATGTTAAGAGAGATGAAGCGTACCAGTCAAAACCTTTCCGTCACTTTCTCCCTTTTTCGAGTTCATTCTTATGAATAATTCGGACAGTGAACCGCAGGAATCTTCAAAAACAAGCGCTGTACCCGGACCTGTATTCGCTTAAAGTGACGAAGTCCGTAGTATGTATGAGGTTGGGACCTCCAGAATCCTTACCCCGACCGCAATTCAAAAGACTACGGGTGGATTTTTCCTTTCGGGGGTACTACCTGGAGCAAAGGACTGCATTCCTTTGGTTTGTCCGACATACGTTTCATCGGCAGCTGTTCCGCATGAAAATATGTCGTCTATGAATAGTTGCAGTAGCTCAGCATCAAGGTTTGGTTACGATGTGTCAGATTTCGAGACGTAGAACTAGGTTGGTTATTTGTACCCTCATTGGATCCTACCTGACAGCCCAACAAGGACGAAGGGGTGGAAGAAACGATCATCCACCTCCAACACTCCTGCCTGGCCATGTCCCAAAGATGACTGCTCCATATACATAGGTACTCTTTTTATACACCTCAGCGCACTGGCGTCTTTAAAAGTCATTAGTAGTCGTCACCTAATAAAAAAGTTCATGTACACAATGGACCTCTTCTGGCTTAAATGTGTCTTTAAATCTCCTACAGGCAACTACCCACACGTAAATCTAATGGTTGCGATTCATTCAATGTGTGTTTCGAACTCTCCTCTGGCTGTTCCCAGACCATCCTTTGCTCTAGCAGTTCTCTTGTCAGTTATTCATACAAAATCATCATCTAACATGATGTAACATCTTCCCAGGTCGGTCTAGGTAAAGAAAGGTAGACCTGACTGTGATGCAAGACCAGTGAATTCGCGAATTAATGCTTTGCGTTCTATGAGAATGTGGGTCAGTTTGTTGCATAGACCCTGTATCTATTAACTATTTCCCTAAGCCTTGTAGATTCCCAGGCTCCCGTAAAACTTGGTTCGATTGTTTCCTACTTCTTTTCTCTGATCTTCTCGTTCATTGTACGGCTCTGGCTTCCAAATGAGTTGTGGTTCAGTGATTGTTCAATTGCTTCTTCATGTGGTTGTACCCTCTCGTACGTTCTGACTAAGTATGTGTCTATGTAAGTCTGGATAGACAACCATAGGAATAAACATGTATGTATGTATGTATGTATCTCACCCCCCCTTGGGACCAATTTCTTCATATTACAAAAGTCAATAAAAGATTCCACTTTGATTTGTTCATGAGAAGACATATTAATCTCACACAAGGATGCACATCCTTTGAGACCGATTTAAACTTCCGTGAACATTTTTTTTTTTTTTTCAGTTCTTTTTTAATATTCGTTTTTCATCTCGCGCCAACGGAACCGCAAGAAGATAAGTGAAAAAGATTTCAAAATAATAAATCACCACTTACGCTATTTTCATCCTTTTCAACGAGTGTCCCTATACTCACTTTCATTCGAATGGAGGATTTTCCCTTTAATTTTAAAGGATAAGACAAGATGTGCGAACAAAGACTGAATAACCAGAAAAAAAAAAGAAACGAAACGAAAAGTAAAAAAGAAAATCTCCGGTGAAATCAGCGAAAAAAGAAATAAAGTGCCTTTGCTGTTACATTCCATTTCTTCCTCGGAAAAGGAAGCAAAAGATCATTCCGTGTGGCCATTACGGATGCTTTGTTATGGCAAATGGTTTCGGGAGTACATGCTACTGCTGTGCGGAAAAATAAATGACAAAAAATAAAAAAAAATAAAAATTGTACGGAAAAAGCATTCACCGCAAAGCAGACACAACTGGCCAAAATGATTATAAATTTTCTTGAGACGTCTGCCCCATTCTAAAACAAGTACTGACTACATATTGTAACCAGAATCCTTGCTGGTTTTATACTGTAATGCTTGGGGAAAACAAAAAAGAAGTCGTCGATGTGTGTAAGGACATATGGGGGGAGGGAGGGCGACAAAAACCATAAGAAAAACATTGACCTGGCTTGAAGTAACTCCGAAGCAACTACACGTAGTATCGCTGTATCTTTTAGTAGATGAATTTTTATTAGCACTTTACAGGAGAGTATCTGCTGTTGTTTCGAACTAAGTATATATTCGCGGTTAATCAATAAAGTTTTTCATAGTTCTTGCGTACGATCATAAGGAAGCTAAATAAGAGTTTGGCTTCTGAAAACTACATGTAGGGCTCGTTCTTGCCTGCTTTTTATTGAATTTTATTTATCTGCGCAACGTGCAAGGACGACAAGCAGCTATTTTCATTGAAATTAGCCATAGTCACCCGGTCACTTCGAGTCAAAGTCTCTAAACCTACCCGTGGCCTATCAGCTCGTCCTCCCGGAAGAGGTGTTTACATGATTAAGTCATTCTAATGCAGACGAATGCTAGATATTCGGAAATATGTAAATGTTAAGCGGTTTGATCCGCCTTAAGGAACCGCTCATATAAATCTGAGGTTTTTATACCTAAGATCTGGAGATACTCGTTCAAGGTATCTAGACCCACTATGGTTCTCAATCCTTTGGACCTGTCTATGTGACTGTTCCCGCGGAGCTGAATACACCGATCTGTGCAAGCAAATACGAGTTGCCTTCAGCACGCTTGTGCCATAGCAGGAACAATCGTCTCAGAAGTCTACCATAACGGCCTTAGAAGGAAGACGTGCAGGGGAGGAATTCCCTAGATGTGAGGTCCACAGCCAGACTGCCGAATGCTTTATTTGAGTTACATAGACATTCTCCGAGCTCAGGGCTATAAAGATTTTTGAGGACTGAGGCAGTGTCTTAGGGTCAACGACAACGTTCATATGCTGGAAGTGGGGTACTGACATCAGTAACCCGACCCCTTTGTCTGGAGCCTTAAATCTAAGATTTGGATCTCTATTATGGGGGTTGTGCGTCGGGGTCATGAAGCAATAGCAAGTCACGAAGCAATAACAAGCCTCGGATATGGTTGACCATACTGTTGACGACCCTAGCCAATGAAACAAGGACGACGATCTTTGGATATGCATGTAGAATGTTTAGATTCTTAATGCCCGCGTGTAGCTGATCAAATAGTAGTGATCCTAGATTTCTACAATGCAGACATCACCACCATCCAGGAAGTGCAATGGGATGGGTTGGGTAAAAGGAGGATGAAAAACTGTAAAGCAGCGCAGATGCAGATTTATCAAACACGGCAGCCTTGGGCAAGAAGTCTTAAGTATTCGACACGTGAGTAACCATCTTATGACAATCCGCGTCAATCCTATATTCACCGCCGTATGCACCTGTGCTTCCACAAAGGGCGAAGATATAAGAAGGTTTCTTCGAGCTCTCCATTAAGATATATGAGCAATGTCCCAAATATCGCCTAGTACGATTTCAACGTCAAGATAGGAAAGGAGGACATCCTTGGTAGAACACTTGACATGCAGAAGCTGCGCGACACCACGTCTGGCAATGAGCTTAGTCTTACTGACTTTGCGACGGAGTGAAACTGCACTACAGCAAGCATACGGCTTCCTTATCTCAATATAAACAATGGAACATGGCGGTCTTTAGAACATGAAAGATCAAGCAAACTGATCATATTGCAATGGGCTAGGGCATGTCTCTAGTATTCTGGATGTTCGAACGTTCCAAATAGCCAACATCGACTTGGATCACTACCTTGTTGCAACAGATTACCAGAATCTTCGCCGAATGTGTATCCCGAAATCTCTCATCGACTCTTATGTCGCAAGCATTTCCTAAGACCAGTGACAACGCTGCCAATAAGCCATCAGAAGAGCTGCGACTGATGTGCTGGGATTCATCTGACCGCCACCAAGAAACTTCGGTTTAACGAAGAACACCGGCAAGCAGATGCAGCTAAGAAGCAGGCATACAAAGCGGCGTTGTAAAGAAGGACGAAGACTGCTGTTGATCTCCACGACCAAAAGGGATGAGAAGAACATCGATCACAGTCTATGCTAAGAATATGGAAAAACTTATTTTGCAGACTGTATAACGGCCGACGAAGAGCAATATTCGTCTGTCGCGGCAGAGTGACCGTTCAACCTAGATGATGGTAGACAAGACTTCTTTTCACCTTACTAAATCGAATTGAGGATAGCAATATCCAAGCTTAAGTGAAACAAGACTACCGGATAGTACAGCTTATCAGCTGAGCTATTCAAAGGACCAACTCATTTTTAATGAATGGATTCTTAGCATCGTTTGCCCAATCCACAGGAAAGGAGGCCCCTCAAGTACCAATTACAGAGGTATTAGTCTCCGCAACATCGCGTAGAGTATTTTATCTGCCATATTGTGTAAACGTCTCCCTTCGTCAACAACCTAATTGAACCCTATCAGTGCGGTTTATGTTCAGGAAAATCCATAGTCTATCAAATCTTCAGACTTCGGCAGATCCCGGAAAAATCTCGAAAAAAAGTCCAAATCGATACTCACCACCTTCGTATCAATTTTAAGGCCGCATACGACAGCATCTACAGAGACGAGTTACAGAGCCATGTCTAGTTTTGGCATTCCTGTCAAACTCGTCAAATTGTGCAGAATGACGATGGAGAACGCTTGCTGCTCCATCAAGGTCGGTAACGACCGCACTGAGACCTTTGATGTCAAAAAAGGATTTAGACAAGATGACCCGCTCTCATGTGACTTCTTGCGAAACTCACAACCCAACATTGAAGACACAATCGTTCAAAAATTTGTAAAACAGCTAGCGTACGCCGACGATATTGACATAATTCTTAGAGCTCAGGGGGCTGTTATCGGTATGTTCCCTAGTATTGAAGTGAAAGCTTCTAAAATCGGTTTAGTACTACTAATGAAGGCGAAACCAGTATATCCTGTCAACAAAAAGGTATACACAACAACGACGAAATGGACAGAACTTCATTGTTGACAGCTAGAACTTTAAGGTTGTAAGCGATTTTATCTACCTCGGCTCTGCTATAAATTGCCCATAGCTGTTTCTTTGGGCTGTAAACACAAGACCTTGATCATGCCGGTTCCACTTTATGGAACTGAAGCGTGGACTTTCTCAAAATCTGATGAAGATTTCCTCGAATTTTCGAGCAAACTATTCTGCGTAAGCTTCGTTTTGGCTATTTGGATTGCATCCACATCTTGATAGAGTTCATAGAGCTCGCGGCTGTATTTTCTCTTTAATTCAGTTATGACCCCATTCCCAAGGGTAAGTCATCGTTAAATCTCCACTAGCATACCCGCAGAAACCTTTTCGACCTACGTGCATATGTATATGCTTCTTAGTTTCACCGCCTCAACTATGTTTGTATGCCAGTTTTGGCACATGAATACTATGTTGTGTTTAACAATTTTCTACATATGTATGTACATTCCTTAGAGATTACCTTCCTCTTCCTTCACTTCACCTCAACTACATATGTTTGTAGTTATAGTTATAGCTAAAAATATCAGTTCTCTTTCGCATGTATCTGTAGACTAAAGCGGGCACTTTTTTTGCAACATTCTCGAAGTAATCCTGGAAATATGAAAATTTTAAATTCACTTCATCCAGTGCATCTTCATCTGTGGAACTTTAAGCTACAGTTGGAAATATTGTGGTAAGATTTAAATTAAGTCTTCAGTATAGAACGACATATAATACAAGATAGTGGATAGAATCATTACATCTCTATACAGGATTCTAGATTTCCTAGGAAAACCAAGTTAAACGGGGTATTGCAGTCGAGAATTGCAAATACTTCCACAATAGATACGAGTATGCTCTGAAGGTAGCAATGCACTATACACATAATCCCACCGTAAATCATTCAGTTCTATAGGTATATACATACATATCTAAATATAAAGATAATATGTATCTTATCACATGTAGTACGCTTCTTTATTCCACAATTTATACAGGTGTTTATTTTTAAAGCAAAATGTATTCAAATTGCGTATAAATTTCAATTTAAACTTCAACGGGTTTTCGGCGAAGAAATTTTCTTGTCGACAAGGATACATCATACTTGAATTCTTTAGGAAAGTTTAGCAAAACAAAATGTAATTCAAAAAGTCTCAGAGTTGTAGAAGTGCATATAAGCATGTAATTGTACGACTTGTATGTACTTTAATTAACAGTGATGAAGGTAAAGATACTATGTAAGGTAAAAACTTTGGATAAACATTTAATTTAAAGTCAAACAGCATTTGAATGGATTACACTATCATTGACAAAGGTAGGACTAATGCTATTGAAAAGATTTAAAGGTGCTTTCTGTGTATCAGATTGGACAAGTTAACGAATGGAGTACTAAATACGGTTATGAAAGTTTAATAGTAAAATTCTTGGTCGATCCTTGACCTTTAGTTCTGTCAAGGATCATATAATCATTGTTTGGAAACTATTGTGTTAAAATACAAGATCCACATCTGAATGCATTATAAAGATGGCCTAGCCCATATTTTGCCCCAAGGCTTCACTGGCGCCTAAGATATAAGTACCTGGTTGTCCTGATATTCCTGAAAAAATTGGAAAAAACGGGTTTGATCTAAATTTAGTTTTTTCAGTCGATGGTATCATCTTCAACACATCCCGACTTTAAAATGAATATCGGAATGCCTTCTAGTAGGTAGGTGATAACTCTCCCATGTTGTCCACCGCGAGCACGTTTGCACCGATTGATATTTTCGGCCAATTTTCCACCACTCATCCACAAATTGGATGGTTGGCAATTTAGCTTCTTGGAAACGTAACCCCATAAAAAGAAATCCAACGGCGTTATATCACATGAGCGAGGTGGCCATTCGACCAGACCATTTCTTGAAATTACACGATTACCGAACTTCCCCTTCAATAGATCAATTGTCTGACCAGCTGTGTGGCATGTGGCACTATCTTATTGGACCACATATCACTGACATCAAGTCCATCTAATTCTGGTGAAAAATTGTCTTTTAACATGGCTCGATAGCGAACTTCATTGACCGTAACATGGTGATCATTTTCATCGACGAAAAAATACGGTCCAATCAAACCTCCTCCGCCATGAAATCCACATCATACGGTCAGTTTTTGTGGACGCTATGGAGTCTTATCTTGGAGGTTTGTTTCATTTTATTACTAAAGATGATTTTTCGAAGAAATTTATTATTTTCTTCAAACTTTTGCAGAGCCCATCATTTGTATCATTTTGAAATCTAGCCAGTAAACCTATCATTGAACGGTGGACAATGAAAATTCTGCATAAATCATGAAGGAACACCAGTATCTACATCTTCTTATGGAATGTGAAGCACTCATTCACGCAATAAGATACTAACTGGGAGCCTATTTTCTATCAGCGACGTATCTGCCATCCCGAAGAATAACCACAGTTGGGTTTCCTTCGTGACATTGAAGCATCACATGTACTTATAACTACAACAAGGCCGCTGACGCTGATGGTCTACCAGCAAAGCTCTTCAAACATGGTGGTGATGCTTTGGTAGGGTGCAAACCAAATTACCAAAGAAGTATGGGTGGATGAAGACATGCCCGATGACTGGACTATCAGCTCTATATGCCCCATATTGAAGAAAGGCGATCCTATGTCTTGTAAGAACTACCGAGGCATATCCCTGCTTAATGTCGAATATAAGATCCTATTCAACGTACTGTGTGAACATCTAAAGCCTTTCTGCACCACACTAATCGGCATGTACCAGTGTAGCTTCCGGCCCGGCAGATCGACGATCGACCAAAAAGACCTGGAAAAGACCAATGAACTCGACCAAAAGTCGAGACTCACCATCTCGTGCAATTCGGAAACAGTTCCACCGAACTATTCTAAACATGCGACGGATTTCGGCGGGGAGATGCGCTATCATGTGACTTCTTCAATCTTGTGCTAGAACAGATAGTGCGCAGGGCAGGTGTAAACACGGAAGGCACTATCTTCAACAAATCTGTTCATCTGCTGGGATACGCAAACGACATTGACATCATCGGTCGCTCCCAGCGCGCCGTGTTAGAGACTCTACGGCAATTGAAGAACAGGCGAAACGAGTTGGCTTTGAAGTAAATGAGCACAAAACCAAGTACATGTTGTCAACAAACAAATAAGCATCTCAGCGCCTACTACAAAACGTCACTGTTGGCAACAGTAACTTCAAAGTGGTTAAGGAGTTTACCTACCTCGGAGTAAATATCAACTCCACGAATGACAACTTAGTGGAGATTTGATGAAGACTTATCCTAGGCTTACCCAGCTATGGTTTGGTGAAACGGGTTCAAAACTTCTAACTCGGAAGTCGAAATGCATGCATGCTCTACAAAACTTTGATCCTGCCAGTTCTGCTGTATGGAGTCGAGTGTTGGACGCAGATTTTGAATACTTTCGAGAGAAAAATTCTCCGTCGGATATTCCGTCCTGTATGCGAGGAGGGCGAATGGAGGAGAAGATACAACCGCGAACTCTATGAGCTGTACCAAGATGTGGATGTGGCTCGGCCACATCGAGCAACTGGACAATAATGCTCCAGCAAAGAGGATCTTCGAATCACAGCCCCCAGGTTCGAGACGCCATGGAAGACCGAACTTCCGTTTTAAGGATCAAGATATCGCGGATGCCAGAGCGTTTGGTCTAGCGTGCCCGGGATCCAAGAGAGTGGAAGGCTGCCGTGTTTCAGGCAGAGACTCTTCGCGACATCTTACTACTACAAATACATAAATATTCGGTCGCACTCTCTGTTCCACCTCAAAATCCGTCTCATAGACTTAGGTTAGGTTAGATAAATGGGTGCCTTGTGACAATGTCACTGCTCACTTAGACCACAGTTCAGGTTCATTGTGTCCAATCATTTAACCCCGGAAACCTATAAAGTGCGCTATTGGAACCACCCAGATAATGATATGAATCTCAGTAGGTCCGTCAGCTCTACGTTACCCAAGTCCTCCAATCCGAGAAGAAGTAAGTGCCAAGAGTCCTCATTCTTCTGACGGATAGGGCAGGACAGTCGCACAGCAGGTGACGAACTGACTCAATTTCTTCTTCGTCCCTGCAGCTTCTACAGAAGTCATTATGTAGTACACCGAGTCGCTCCGCGTGGACGCCAATGGCACAATGACCCGTAATTATCCCTGAAACGACCCGTGCTTTATAACGACTCAGTTTCACCAGAGAAGTTGATCTCTTCTTGCTGATGCTCGGGCATAGAGCTCTGTGCGCATGTTTCCAGATGAACCCAGTGACTATTTGCTCGACCGATGGCTTCATCTTCTATTTTCTTCAGTAAGGAACTGATTGGGGTTACTGCAGAAGGGAGGACCCGCGATAAGTGCAGCGCCGACCCTTTCCTAGGAAGTTCGTCAGCCCTTTCGTTTCCTACGATATCCATATGCCCTGGCACCCAACAGATGATAACCGCATTAACTCTAGATATCTCATTCAAGAGCGATTTGCAGATAAGCCTTGATCTGATTATAGCGGAGTCCAGAGCCTTAACGGCTGCCTGGCTGTCTGCATACACAGTAATCGTTCTGCCAACGGTATTGCTCTCACTTATAATCTTAGCAGCCTGTATGATGGCTGTGACTTCGGCCTGAAAGATGCTGCAATCATCATTTATTCTAAAGGAGTTGTTTATACCTAGGGCTTCACAATAAACTCCGGCTCCCGTACCAACGTCCATCTTAGAACCGTCGGTATAGAACGCCAGCTCCTTATTCTTCATAGTTCCTCGGCACTTCCAGTGCATTCTGTCAGGAATTCTTATAGCGAATTTCCTTTCGTCATGTGATCAGTTTCTGACAAACAGCTGGTAATTCCCCATCGGGACAAAATTTGGGCATAGCCGTACAGGTCCGATGACCATATTTGGCCTTCCCTCAGTCTTACAGCGGTTTTAGCCGCCAGACTGCCACAGTATATGTCAAGCGGAATGAAACTAAGATGGTTTCCATTGCCGCTGTTGGTGTTGTCTTCATTGACCCCATGACTCCGATGCACGCTGCCCTCTGGATTTTGTTGAGGTTAGAAAGCTGGTATTGTTTCTCCAGTACCGTCCACCATACCAGTGAACCAAATGTAAGAATGGGTCTTACGACCTCCGTGTATATCCAGTACACCACAGCTGGTCTAAGACCCCACGTGTTACTGCAGTGTTATCCTTTCAATTTAGTTTGGAATCCAGAATTACACCCAGGTATCGGGCTGAACCTGAGATACTTAGTTCAGTACCACTGATACTTGGGGGTCTTAAGGCAGGAATTGATCTCTTCCTAGTGAAGAGAACTACCTACGTCTTTAAAGGGTTCACCCCTAGCCTTTTCCTGCTAACCCAATTCTCCACTAGTTATAGTGCGAGATTGAGTCTTTCGCTTAGGACTGATGGGAATTTCCTCGAGACCAGGATAACCACGTCGTTGGCATGTTGAAGCCGTTTTCTTTTAGTATTACCAAGATCTCATCCACTACAAGATGCCATAAGAGGGGATAAGACTTGGAGGTTCCTCTGCAGACGCTTCTCCTGATAGTTACATCTCCTTGCGATGAAGATATAACTCTCAATTGAAGCATCTGAGCAATCTAATTGGAGAGACCAATGCTCAGCCGAGCTCTGTGTAAACTGCCCAGGATCGCATCAGTGCTTACGTTGAATTGCGTAAGGGAACCGGTCAGTGCATCGACTGCATTGTCAACTGCTTCTATAGCGTTGAGGTCCTCAGTGGAGTGATTCACTGATTTCCTCAGTTCTCTATTGAATTTTGACCAGTTAGCCCTACGCGGATTTCTAAAAGTCCCCTTCCCCTAGTTGTAGTTTGAAGAGTATCCAATAATGATCAGATACTGATGCCTCCAGTCAACAACTTCAATAGAGCTCAGTTCAGATACAAAAGTCTCATAGACTTAAATCAACTATTTAAAACGTCACTGTACTTTTCCTTCTCTGGCCAAAATTTTGGCCTTTTACTTGTGAAAAAGAATATTCAAGCAGTTTGCCTAAAAGTATCTCAAAAAGATGACATCGATGCACTGTCTTCCCAAACTCTTAAAATTAAGTAATTTCCCAAAATTTATTCATATCTGTTCTTTTTCGTTAAAAAGGAATTAAAACTTATTCTAGGTACAAACTTTTTGCGCAAGAAACGCATCCAATAAGGACTTTCTCCATTTACTCAGTGATACTTGCACGTGCACAGACATAATATTTTGTTTCGTTGAAAACATTTGCCTGTTGCGACTTTGATGCTCAGTCAAAGGAGAGGAGGACTTTAAACGAAAATAGGGAGGGATACTTAAAAAAAAAATGAAGAACTTTGCACTGTATTTTTATTTTTTTTACCATACAACCATAAGGACTCCCGCTTTCATACCCAAGAAGCAGCCATATCAGTGGAAACGGCACGAAGTCACGTGTTAATGTTCGTTTAATTTGTCTCGTTTACCACCTGAGGATTTATGTCGTTGGCCTGAAATTGCCATTGCCGCTCTTTCTTCCTTCCCTCCCATTCATTTCTTGTCTAAGACTGGTGGCCCCTTATATCTATTCTTACCGTATCCATACTCATTTACCCTCAATCCGTTCTAGCATCAACCCTTTTCTAACAAATGTGTATTACACAACGTCAAACCCCATTGCCGCCTGCTGGGTATGATTCCGGTGTCTTGTGTGTCACACAGCAGAAGAGAAGAGGATTTTCTTTGGGAACAGTTTGCACTCAAGTTGGTTGCACAAGTAATTGTTTTAATATTACACACAAAAACATAGACACACACACAAATACACAGAGTTACTTTGTGCTCAGCTGGAATTCGGTTGTGTGCTTGATGTCCTGGATTGCACGTGAGTTGGTTGTGCGACAGCAGAGCAGAATGTTATAAGAAACATGTAGCTTTGGGCCCTGCGGGACCGGTACCTTCAGATTGGAATTCTAGTAAAGTAATTAAAGGAATTACGAAAGTCCAACTAATGAGAGTGCAAGCATTGTCATTAATTTTGGATTGAAGCTGAACCGAGATGCAGCAGTTTTGAACGAGATACATCCTAGAGGGGTGTTGTAGCCCTCGCTCCCTCTCCGACTGGGTGACATTTAGTCTATGCGCAATTAGGAGTTACGTTGTCTGTCGTTGTGGGTTTGTTATGTAACGGATTGGATAAAATCATGTAACTTGAGAGATTAAATGAATTGTAGGAGAAGAATCTTATAATGATTGTCAGAATCTTCTAAGGTGGACAATGAAAACTAATCGAAAGGGTTTATTTGGCATGGCACAAGTACAGGACAGACAGAGAATATCTCTAAGAAAAACTCTGACGCCGTAACACCACCATTCACTACAGTCCTTGGACTCCACTAAGAATGTATTTTGTCTCCTCTCCTTTTCAGTGTAGGTAACTGGATGTTACAACGTGTCCATGGCAAAGCATTTTCAGGTGATTCGGTCATCGTAGGGTTTTCCCGAACCGAACTATAACGTGCAAGCGAAAGCGTAGTAATAATGAAATGGAGGTAAACAAGGAGCTCTACATGCAAATGCAGTCCCTTTGAAACGGGTGCAGGAGCAACACTAACTTATCCTGAACGATTATTAATTCTAGATCTATTTTGAGAGAACAAAGTGAGGCCGGTATTTCTTTCAAGCTATAGTCATGGAGTGAGCAAAAGAATGAGATCCTTCATGGTACTGGTGGAACAAGTACACAATAAACATGGCTTCAAGCTGGCTTCCAAGAGTTACCATGAAAGGGTCTAATCAGGTAGTCGATCCAGTGATAGATTTAGCGTGAGATGGTTAGATCAAATCCAGGATACCTACATATGTATCTCTTGGTCCTATTCGGGCATTGCGATGACTAATGGGTCTGAGATGGGAACATTTACCAGCTTTGGGTAGGAAAACCTCCTTGACCTCTATCCATACTTTTGGAATGTAGACCAGATCAAGATAATATCCGAAATCTTGTGGAGTTCGGCCGGTATAATGGCATTTGGTTCAGCAGATTCGTATGGTTTGAAGCTGTGCAGCCACCAAAGAAGTTTATCCTTCGTAATCAAACGAGAAAAGTTGGTTATTTGTGCAGTCGATCTATTTAAGTCAGTGGCACTAGGAACTTGTGAGCTTCCTGGAAAGTCTGTATTGAGTATGAAATTTAGCGATTCTTCATCAACAGCCATATGTTTTTATTAGATAACGTTGCATTATTGGATTTATCAAAAGAGCCTCCAAGATTTTCGTTTGGCTTTCTTGAATTAATTGACTCTAGGTTGAATTAGAGGGCAGAAAATAGACGTAGATTTATTGAGCACAGAAGTGAGATCTCCAATCCTATAATCCAGCACATGAGTGTTACAAGAGGGCCTGAGAAGATCGAGGGTAACTAGGGTTTTGAAAATTTCCTTGTATTTGACACAGTTGGGGTCGAAAAGCCGTTGGGAGTGGGGGTTCATCATCAGGAATAAAGTGAATGTATCGATGAAGGATCTCTTCAAAATTCTAAACCAGCTTATTAAAGATGTTTTCTTTTGGAGCGCCCTATTTTTCCAATACTGTTTGACTGTTTGGTGCGGATTTCATGCTAGAAGGGTCATTAACCCACAGCCAATGGAACGACTATTTATGTGCAAATTGGAAGAGGATGCTTTTGGAGAATACGTGGCTTTAACAAAACAGTCGCCGCCACATGTCACACAATTGGTCAAAAAAACAAGTTATTGCAGTCGAATTTCGGTTACCGTGGTATCTCAATGTGAGTGTTGACGGCCCTGGCATTTATATTGTTAGATATAACCTTTAGATGTTCTTACTTTGAACGAACGACGTCAAATTGCCGGCATATCGCCCGATTTATCCAAAAAAAAAGTCAAGGAAATTTGAGTTCAACGCATTCACTCGTCTAGACGTTTCCGTGAAGGACATTCAAATGATGTTGTGTTCCATAACCCAAAATACTTTTTTTTTTTGGATATCTGAAACATGGGCTTGTTTATGTCAAAAAAAAAAATAAACACAATGCGGTGCTCTTAATGGAAAACCTTTTATTACTGATGGTAGGGGCTACAACTGGATTTCACTCCCTTAACCCCTTTCAGTTGTACTGTTCCAAAATGTGTAATAAAATCATTAAATTCGTAATATACATATGTGTACACAGGATAACATATGAACACAATGGATCCGAATGTTCGCTTAAATTAGCCGGGATTACAGTATCCATCCACGTGTGTAGCTACATCGTTGGTTGCTTACTTTCGGAGGATGAGCTTCATTCTTCACTTAGCTCTTCATTGGACCAGTTGTGGTCCCTTCATTATGTCGAACTGTTAGGAATAGTAGTGTGGTGTTTGAGAATTTTACGTTGGGAGGAATATAGCTATTGGGATCAAGGGGGAAGTCGTTTTGTCACCGATTTCTTTCTTACTGGGATGTGTTAGATTCGGTATCATCGAGTATCTAAGTATCTTCAGTCTTAAATGGTGTTCTGTATCTTCCACCTCCTCTTCACAGGTCGTACAGACCGATTCAATTCCTGATCTTCAGTACTTGATGGTGGATGCATAAGACTTCGCGAAACGTTGAGGGATATGTAATCGGCTAGGATTCTGCTAGTTTGTTGCGATTGCAGTCGTTCAACGTTCAATCGCTTTATAGTATTTCTCTGTTATTGAAGCGTCTGAGATATTGGTAGACATTCCTTGGCTATAATAAGGTAGTGGTCCGAGTCTATGTTGGCTGCCCGGAATGCTCTGACATCTAGAATACTAAGTAGAGGAGTGCCTTACGTTGATCGCAACATGATATTCTTTTTTACGGTTTGACCCACAGCACCACCACCCACTATGAATGTTGAGGTGAAGAAACCGTCTGCTAGCTCAACTAACCTAAGTCCGTTTCCAAACGTGGTGTCGTGTAGCCTATGCTTTCCAATGGTGCTACCAAAAATGTCCTCCTTTCTTATTTTGACGCTAAAATCACATAAAACGATTTTAACATCATACTTAGGATATTGCTCATATGTCTTGTCAACACATACACTCTGTGGTAGCATCATCTCTTTGCTCTATGAGGGCGTGAGCGCATATTAGGTTTATGTTGGCGGATTAAACATTGCTGCGGACGTTCATTGACGTGTCTAAAGCCCGAGACTTCATTCCGGAGCCTGCCGCTTATAACAAATCCGCACCCAAATAGACACTGCTTCTGTTCTTTGTAGCAATAACCGTAGTATATGTCACAGTTTTTAAATATCCTTTGGCCGACCCATCCATCCCATCGCACTTCCTGGATATAGGTGAAATCTGCATTATAGCAGTCTAGGGCCTCCACTAATTGTTCGGCTGTATGTGGTCTGTCCACGGTCCGAACATTCCACGTGCATATCCGAACGGCGTTCTCCTTTTTTCGTTTTGCAGGGGCGTCAACAGCGAATCCGTCCTTTTCAAAGCTTGTAAGTGTTTCGGAACTAGAGTGTTTTTCCGTGGAAGGGAAGTTACCACGACGCACAGCCCCTGACCTGGAGAACCAGTTCCCATTTATACCTCTAAGACGAGGGGACGGATCTTCTGGAGTTAGTAACCCACCTCGGGGATATGAGCGCTACCGTTGCAACTTGCAACGCCGTGGCACAGTATTAGAGATCTCTATAGACCTGGAATTCAAGTATGTCGAAGCAGCTCATCTAGGGATAACACTAATAGAGGGAATAGATGGACCTCTATTGTCTTTTCAGAATTCAGATCTTTCGTACTTGCTCGTTCTTTCCTTCCTTGCCATTTTGTCGGTCTTTTCATTAGCCGGTACTCCTTCATGCTCCAGTACTCATGTGAGATGGAGTCTATTGGGGCTGGCAAGTAAATTCCCTACTAGTCGTTCCCTACCTGATATGGGTTTTGTGATGGTACTAATTGTTGCTTTACAGTCTGAGCAGATGTCGATTTGCTTCCCTTGGATAGTCTCTTCAGTCAACATACAATTGAGCTGCTTTAATAATTGCAAAGACTTCTGCTTGGAACACTATCTGCGTGGAACACAATTACTTCAATCGCTGGGTTAGCATAAAAGATACCAGCCCCTGATTCACCTGATATATTAGAGCCATCTTTTCATACTGTTTTAGATGAACGTATAAGATTTTTGAACAACATCACTTGAAATAGCATCATTTTTCTTATCATTTTGGTCCTATGTTCGATGACCTATGTTCTGAGCCGTGTTTCTGAAAGATCAACAATAGGTGCTCTGGTAGGATGTTTTAAATTCGCTTCCATGTCCGCGGTTGATGTTGAGGATTGTGCTTCTGTGATACCCAAGTAGACGTGACACCATTGTCACACTTTTTGTTTGTCAATGGCTACCATACAACTGCCCAATTTACAGTGCCAGAGGGCGTTATCATTCCCAAGAAAATACAGTGGGCAGTGTACAGCTTCCTCCCGTAAAATTCCGCTGGTCTCAATGGTATTTTTCCAGTGGAACTACAGCAAGGTTTTGATATTTTCAGCCCGTGGCCCCACACTATCTTTAGGAGCTGTTTAAACTTCGGCTACACCCCTGGATCCTGGAGGAGGGTTAAAGTTGTCTTTATACCGAAAGCCCGTAAGGCCTCCCATGCATCCCTTAAAAACTTTCGTCCGATCAGCCTATCCTCCTTTTTATTGAAGACTTTGGAAAGGCTAATTGACGTATAAATTAGAACTAAATTAGATAGTAATCTAAAGGAAAATCGGTAGAGACTGCTTTACATTCGTTGGTAGGGATCATCGAGAAATCCTTTGAAAATAAGGAGTTCACTATGGTGTCCTTCCTTGATATTTAAGGAGACATTTAACAATGTCAAAACAGAAGCTGTATCTGCTGCACTTCTTGACTTGAAGGTTGACCTTTGCTATTGGATCGGGCATATACTAGTCTCGTGGACGGCACTGGACAAAAAAAAGCAACATCGCATTACTTGAGAAAGTTCAAAGGCTATCCTCCGTCTGTATAACGGGCGCCCTTAGAACTACTCCTACAGCTGCATTAGAAACTTTACTTCATCTTCTTCCTGTTGATATCTTTGGGAGGCTGATAGCGACTAAAGCAGCATTGCTTGCAACTGGCTCATGAAAATATAGGCCACGCAAGCATCCTAAACGGTCATAATACTATTCGTAGTAATTCGGACTATATAGTCACCTATCTGGACTTCAACGTCAAATATAGAACCAGGATTCCTAGCAGAAGTGCTTGGGAATCGGGAGAAATTTTAAACGAATCTGTGACAGAAATCTACACAGACGGATCCAAGACAGCGCCTGGCACAGGGGTGAGAATTTACTCCAGTGTTTTGGACATTCGCATTGCCACTCGACTGCCGGATCACTGCAGTATTTTTCAAGCAGAAGTCTCAGCAGTCCGTGAAGCAACGACCTGGCTTTCGATTACCTCGATAGAGTGCAACGCTGTTGTTTTCTATATATATAGTCAAGCTGCGATAAAAGCCTTGGAATCGCCAATAAATCGATCCAAGTTGGTAAAGCAATGCCGCGGATCTCTTAACGAGATCGCCGTCAAGTGCGACGTATCCCTGTGCTGGGTTCCAGGCCATAGGGATATTTCAGGTAATTGCAGAGCGGACGAGCTAGCGAAGGAAGGTGCAGACCCGGACCTCCCTGACAATAGGGATGTACCGTCAGCACCTATTAAATCGATAAAATTCCAATTAAGTAGATACCGCAGCCATAAGTATGGCAAACAGCAGGTGGAACAATATCAGCACATGTCTCACACCTAGGCAAATCTGGCTAAGGCTGGATTGTAGGAAAACCAGTAGACTTATTTCCAGCAATATGATCAATCTTAGAAAGATAGTTGGCGTCCTCACAGGACACTGTCTGGTAGGCAGGCATGCTAGAAGACTTGGTGCCCCCTTCAACGATTTCTGTATTAACTGTAGAGACGAGGAAGAGGAGGAAAACATGATACATCTTCTGTGCACCTGTCCTGCTCTATCGGTCTTGAGAAGGAAAACTTTAAGCGAATACTTCTTCGAAGATCTAAACGATCCAGACTAGACTAGGAGCCAGACTAGACTTAAGCCAGATTAGGAGCTTTGTCACCAGGTCAAACTGGTTTAATGATTAAACAACGAACCACACATCTTCGGCATGGGTCTACACCGAAAATGGTTGCCCTGCCTTCTGTCCTATCCGGGAAGTCTCAATGAAGGTCTCCGGTGCTGGTAATCCGGTTTTTCCATAGTGGTATCACAATCCCTTTTGGTCTAAGTGCGTCCCTGCTAAGCGGGGACAATCACTCAACCCAACCCAACCAAACCTACCATACAACTACACTCATATATGCAGTGGACCTGTTTCAGTTTCGAACCCCATTACTTTGCGATTGCCCTTCTGCATATCCAATACACTCTTTTGACTTTCGTAGCTCTTTCTTCCAGGTTCTTTCTCCAAATCAGTTTCCAATCCTATGTATATTATGCCCAGGTACCTGCAGCCGTCGCATAGTTGCGGTGGTACTCCTCCCAGTTGTGGAATGTGAAAGTCACTAGTGAAGTGAAGCTGTGTCATTATTTGGTTCCTGCAGGGTATTTAGTTCCAACAGTGTTGAATGCCACTTCGATATCTAATAAGATGCCCAGGACTGATTCCTTGATTCCAGACGCATCTTCTATTGTGGATACAGCCTAGTTTAGTACCGTCTCAACTGATTTTCCCTTGAGGTATGCATGTTGATAAGGACACTGCCGCGGATTTGTAATCTATGTTCTAATATAATTATCACAGGTTCGTTCTAATATCTTTAGTAGAAAGGATGTTAGGCTAGTAGGTCTGTAACCCTTCGCCGTCGATAAATTTTTTCTGGGTGTTGCTAGCAAGACCACTCTCATCTCTTGCCATTGTGTTGGTGTGTATCCGAGATACAACATGTAGACACCCCCTGAGGATGTGAACTAAGATTTTCTTAATGGTGTCTAGTTCTATCCCGTTTTTGCAAAAAATACGAAATATTCCATTCATGCCCGGTGATTTATATAGTGTGAATGAGTCAACTA
Organism: Xylota sylvarum; assembly: GCA_905220385.1. Classification (NCBI taxonomy): domain Eukaryota; kingdom Metazoa; phylum Arthropoda; class Insecta; order Diptera; family Syrphidae; genus Xylota; species Xylota sylvarum. Next base: position 59,500,757 of record LR999958.1, on the reverse strand, counting down.
CATTGTCAGTGTCATTTATCTCATTTTATTTTAGTCCGAATAAGACCACTCTTCGAAGGTGTGGGTACTTCTTTGTTTGGGAAGTAAGCGCGCTCATCAGCGTCTGTAAGGTGTCAGCAGCGGTTAACCGTCTGATAACTTTGTGGTTTCTTGGATAGGATCTTCTTTAATCCCTCTGTTCCATTGTTGTGGCATACTTTAATGCAGAATATTTTTCATGATTCCCATTTGGGAGCCTTTCTTTATAAGATTCCTAGTCTGCTCAATCGATAGTTCTTAGAGCTTTGGCCTTGTCTAGCAACGTTCATATGTAGCTACTTACCTAGCTACAGAAACTCCTTCCTCGAGATGTTCTGAGAAATCTAAACAGTTCCATTTTTGTTTTATCTAAGGATTAGAATTTGCAAACTTAAAGGATCGATTTCTTAAAATTCAATAAAGTGAGCATTCGATTTTGATTCCCATTCTACAGCCAATTGGATGATGAACATTTCCTCGTGCAAGGATTTCAGGATAACCCAGTTCCCATCTAATGCGTAAGTAAACACTCATGTCAATCCCAACCCACATGTAGACAAAAAAAAAACTTAAAAAAAATGTATATTCTATCGACTAAGTCGGATCTCATTTTACAGAAAAACATTTAACTCGAATGTTCTCGGCGGGGGTGATTGAGAAAAAAAAGAGAAGAAGACACCCAAAGTGTATTAGAAATAAATAAATATTGCATTCTCATCCCCCACCGGCTTATGTTTCCCGTGAATGTACAAGAGAAAGTCACAAGCACAAATTTGTCACGTTTAAAAGCGCCTGCCTAAAAATAACAAATCGGTTTGAACTTGATAAACGCAAATCCTTCGCACTCCTTTCGGTATTTTATCCGGTTACGCCGCGCGATCTCTACACACAACATACAATTGTTGACAACACACATCCTGAGTGTTCCGTGTTTTTTTTTTTTTTTTTGTTGTCGTCGTTGTTGTCCCTCGCCCCCTATTCCCCATTCCAACCCCTCAACTGTCTCTCGTACTCCCAATACAATTTACAAAAAAAAAAGGAAGAAAAAAAAACCCCGTGCGGGATAACATTCTAAGTGAATGAAACAGATTCTTCTGGGACATGAAATGTAAATCTGATAAAAATCGGAAAGAAGAAAAAATATCGCCCGCTACCGTTCATCATTCTTTTCTCTGTTCGCCTTTGTCTGTGCCTTTGCTTTGGGTGTCTCTAAAGGAAAATAAAATGGAGTCTCTAATCTGAAAGGAAGGATGAGAAGCAGCGCACAAAAAAAAAAAACAAAAAAAAAAGGTATCCTTTCTCATACACCACACAACCCGGCCGGGGCTGGATGGAACGCATACACAAATTGTTAAAGTAGCAACGAATCTGTAACTGGAAGAGCGGGTGTATATCCGCACCTTTTACGTCTTTCGCACTTCACTTTTATACCGAAACCCAGCTGGCAACTTCCGCAGTATGAGTCGGGGGGAGAATGGCTGAAAAGGTAGCCAAACCCAAAGGAATATCGCAATCGCTTCGTTCGCATTCTTCTCGGGTTGAATTTGAATGAACTTTCTCGGAGGGATGTGAAATATTAAGGGTTACACGTTGATAGCTGAGTATTATGTGAGGATGCTGTGAGTGACTGTATCCCCGAGTTGGGGGTTTTGTACTTTTGCTGTGGAATGAGATCCATGGACAGACCGGATTCTCAGGTCAGGACATTAATAAAGGAAGCTGAAAGATACACTTTGCATGAGAGTCAGATTGTGCGGCAGCACTCTGTTGGTGGTGGGATTAGCAGCGTTCATTCTACAGCCATTTGATGGCATCTTACGTTATCCCTGAACATTGACATTTCGAAAAGTTTTCTTAAGGTGATATCTGAGAAAAGTTTTACCTATACATATACATATATAGAAATTAGCTGGAAAAGATTCCTTGATCTGAAGAGGTTGTGGTGAGACTTATCTGGGCCATGTTTAAAGTGCTTTGAGATAAATCCTAAGCCTTATTGGACTACAGTATGTCGAAGAAGCGAAAACATTTTCGTTTTCTATAATGATTCCGAGTTAAGAAGGCCTATGCTTTGAAACAAGCTCTGTTACCTCGGTCGGACTGTATAAACCCATGGCGTAATCGGATGGTTAGTACCACATGGACGTTTGTTACACTTTAAATGAGGGACAAGGAACACCATTGGTTGGTCGAAACCGACCTTTGATGAGGAAGTAATTAAACCAGAAGAAAGTCCATTGTGCTGCCGATGTGTAAGGTGGGTGGATCACTCTCTTACTCCGGGGACTGTTTACTCCTTTGTATGAAGGAGCTAATCTTAGCCATGCAGGCGTTGCTGAGATCGCTTAGATCATTGAATAAGTATTCACCCAATGTAGCCTTCCTGATGTTGGCGAGGTCATAGGAGGTGACTAATGGTCTCCTCTTCTTCTTTGTGCCTACAGCTTCTATAGAAGTCGTTGGAGGAAATTCAAATTTTTTGAGCATGTCTTCCTATAGCACAGTTTCCGGTGAGGGTATTAACTATCTTGGAGAGTGTTCACCTTTTATGTTTTAGGAGTCCGCTGGGCCTGGTCTTATTTAGAGTAGGCCGTCGATGATTGACTTCACTCAACGCGTCGGCATTAGCATAAGACGTTGGTGCTTCGATGTCGGTAACATTTGTACTATATGAAGAGCCTCGTCTACCCATTTCATCAGCCCACTGATTACCGAGCTTTTAAGAATATGCTCTGCAAAACAGAAGATTGTTTCGCAGATGTTGAGCCTTCGTAGGGCATTGGTTATCGAATTGGTTTGCTCCTTCAATGTGTAGGACACCTTGGCTTGAACGATAGATTTTAGACCCGTTTCAACAGATTTACCTTTCTGATAGGCATGTTGTGACGTGGATAGTACAGTGCTATCAATAGTAATCTTAATGTGGAGATCTAGGATTCTTTCCAGAATCTTGGGAAGAAAAGACGTTAGGCTGATTGGTCTAAGGTCTTTCGTGAGGGTATGTGATGTTTTGCCCACTTCAGGATACAGGACAGGTTATGCACTATTATGCTGAAGGCCGTTGCTAATCATCATTCCTTTTAAAAACACTACAGTGGTTGATATCCACTTATGGGACAGTATACAACTTCTGTCAACATGCATACTGCAATGGTAAATCAGTGGAAACTGCATTACATATGTACGCCGCTTGAATATTCCATGGATCGCAAGGAATAGATAACACATCAGCAATCACAGATGAGGACTGAAAGTAGACAATGTTTAGGAGGCTTATTCTTCTCCAATTGTCGCAAGTGAGGCAGTCTCCTTAGGGCATATGGGCCTAAGGTTCCCATATTTGGCTATACTTTCGTCGGACCATATTTTACAGATGAATTGGTACACGCTCTCTACCAAGTCATCGCCTGGAGCCTTAAACAGGTCAGGTGCTTATACTATACGATATACGCCTATCTATAGCTGCTTCAATTTCGTTCCTATTTGGTGGTTGTAGTGATTGGTTGTGCTTTAAGTTCAGTCAATCAGGCTGCCTGACAGCGGTGCTTTCGGTGCCGTTCAACAGTCCACAGAAATAGTCTTTTCTATATTTAGCATCAACTGCTTCTCTACTAGAGTAGTTTCGTTTTTGTCTTTGCAGGCTTGCTTTTATAAAAATTCCGGATCTCTTTCCTGCCATAACATCTCTGCATCTCCTCGAACTTACGTGCTCCTTTTTTTCTGCTCGTAGAGGTGGCGAGCGTCTCTCATCCTTATTGCAGCGCCGCTTTATAGGCAGCCATTTGATCTAGTTTGATCAGTTGACTTCCAAGTTGTCTTCTGTGTGTGTTGAGATATGGGAATTTTGTGCGGCACACTATCATGTTTTGCAATGTCTACCAAAGATCGTTGAAATCTTCAAGAACGATCTTAACGTCATATCTTGGGCATTCCTCGTAGGTTTGCTCGAGAAACTCGTAAGAAACAATCTTTAGTGGCTTTGTCTTTCTTCTCTGTGGGAGCTTGAGCACATATGAGGCTTTTTTTGGTTGCGCCAAAGGATGTGGTAATCTTCCAAAGATACTAATAGCCCGGGATATCAGCATGCACGATTCATAAACCCAAATACTCGATGTCGGGAGTACGCCTACGTACTAATCCACACCCTGCACTCTTCTACCACTCTTCCCGCGGAACAGTTATTAGGTACTACTTCGCGGGGCTGGCGTCTACAGTGGAACATTGCGTGCTCCGCGTCTTCCTTTTCCTCTGAACATTCTGGGCTTTCTTTTCGTCCCTTTCGTTGTAAGAGCTCCCGCCCAGATCGGAGCAGCGTATAGAAGTATTGAGCTTACTTGAAAGTAGAATCCTCCTCGCGTATCCAGGTCCACCTGTGTTTGGTAATATCCCGGATCTTTGACGCCTTATTACTGCAGTACTCGACGTGGGTTTTTAAGTTAAGCCAGTTGTGGAGCATTACACTGAAGTATTTTAAAGCCTCTTTAGACCTTATTGATCTGCTCCCAAATCTGGTTATTAACACAGCCTGCGTCTTATGGTCAGCTAGTTCTAACTCGGCAGTCTGTAGGAAATTTTTGATCCTAGCGAACGCTTCATCCGTGGCGGACTCTACCTCGTGGATGTGCTTGGCTACGGTAACTACAGTGGTATCGTCAGCAAAGTCAATAACCTTAACTCCTTGTGGCAGTGTTAATCGCAGAACGACGTCGTATTATGTTCCACAGGAGGGATTCAAGGACAGACCCTTGGAATCAGCTTCCTATTAGTGAAGTAGTTAAGGATTATCTTCACGAGGTAATGTGGTATATCCATTCTGGTCAGAGATCTCCTAATGCAGGACTAGTTCGCAGAATTAAAGGCATTTTCAACGTCGAGCGTTATTACTGCGCAGTATTTCTGTGTGTCCCCTCGCCATCTTTTCCCCAATATCGCTTCAGCAGCTCTATCTACTACCTCTTTTATGGCATTGACGGTAGAATGCAATTTTCTAAACCCATACTGGTGATCAAAAAAGCTCCCCTATCCTCTACAACGGCCATTAGTCTGCCGTATATGATACGTTCTAGAATCTTTCCGGTTGTATCTAGCAGACATATTGGCCGATATATCGAAGGTTCTCCAGGTGGCTTGTTTTCCTTGGGTAGCAACACCAGATGCTGGAATTTCCATGGTTCATGGACCCTCCTCGAGACACCTTTGCATCGTTGCTATAAAAAGATCAGGTCCACTTTTGACAGCTGCTTTGATGGCTATATTTGGGATGCCGTCGGGTCCGGGCGCTTTGTTGTCGCCTATCTTCCTGCATGCTTCGTGCAGTGATTGGTGGGATTTGGTCCATGCTGGTCTTCCTCGTGATGGTGCACAGAGTAGATGCTCTACGAGGAAATAGATGCTCTACTATTGTTCTCAGCAGGATATTTGAGTGTCACCTACTGGCCCTTAGCTTCTTCATCACCATCCTGTATGCTATCCCTCAAGGGTCTAGGTCTGCTTCGTTGCAGAGTTGTTTGAAGCATCTTGCTTTGCTCTCTTTGATAACCTTTTCAGCGTCACGTCTCGCCAACCTGATGGTATCTAGACGTTCTTAGAAGTGTGGTCTTCCCCTGGAACGCAGGGATCTGCGTCTGGCCTGCAGGCTTTTTGCTCCGAGCGTTTTGATGCCGTCGTTCCACTAGAAGCAAGGTTCGCCCCTTCTACTAGTTGACCTCCTGGGCATCGCTGCATCACATGCTGTCGTAATTGGTTTGGTCAGTTGATGCGATAAGTCAGCTGATCCATGGCTGGTTAAAAAGTTGGCATTCTACATTTGTTCGAACGCCTCTTTGTCGAAGGATGCATCTTTCCCCTTCGGCCCTGTTGATTTGGGGCACTGCCTGGACTTCTTGTTGCCAACGGTGAATATAATCGCCTGGTGATCACTGTGCGTATATTCCTTGCTGATCCGCCATTTTATTTTACGCAGGAGCGAATTACTCATGAACGTAATGTCTATGATGGACCACTTGCCTACTTTGCGAAATGTGTTTTTTGCACTATTGTTTGCTAGGCTTATCTCGAGTGATGCGAATGCCTCGAAGAGAGCTCGTCCCCTTTTGTCCGTAGTCTTACTGCCCCATTCTGTAGCCCATGCATTCAAGTCAGCAACAATAACCACTGGATGCTTCCACTCGCGTCATCTGCAATGTCAACCAGCAGCTTCAGGTAGTCCCTATCTGCCAGACTAGGGGGTGCGTAGCAGCTGTAGATATGTATACCTATATCGCTGGACCACCGATATTTTGAAAAGCATGGTTTCCACTGGTCCATTTCGCTACCCTCTTTGAATTGTCGTCTATCCAGCTACAACCATCCAGATGTTTATATGGTTCGCTAATAAGGGCAATGTCGACTCTTTGTGCCCTCGTCATTTGTGCCTGAAAGTCCTGCGCGGCTGTTCAATGGTTAAGGTTTATCTGCATAACCTTCATCATGGCTTACTGGTAAGAGCTTTCTTAAAGACTGGGCATTTGGCACTACTGGCCATACCAGCGTTGTTTGGTTTATCAATTTTGCACCAAAAACATATTGGGTCCTTTGTGCTGTTCTTGGCTATGTGACCTTCCTCTCCGCATCTTCTGTACTGCTTTCATCGTTCATGCTCGCTCTTGCAGTTGGACATATGTATGAGGCTGATATTGTGAAATTGCTGCTTTAATGCGCACTCGCTGACTTACGTAGCGAAAACTAAAGCCTTTTTGCCTCTGACAGCGAAACCGTAACCAAAAAGCCGCTGTCTCTGCTCGTGGTAGCAGTCACCATAGTAGATATCGCAGGTAGATACTTGATTTCGGACGCTTCCCGATCCATCCCACAACACTTTGTGAAGAATGTTAATGTGTCTTTATAGCTTTCGAGGGTCTTTGCTAATTCGTTAGCTTCACGCGGTTTTTTCAAAGTGCGAACATTCCACAGATCCTTAAACCTTTGGTGTTTATACCTTTTATCCTTTTATCCGAAGGACGTTTTGTGCCCATTACTAAAGTCGTCCTTTAGTGGTGGACGTCCTTTAGTAGGTGCATCTGTCTGTACGCGACGTGATTTTTAACCGATTCTTCGTGGGATCTCTATACCTCAGGGCAATTATACCTCAAGTAACTCGATTAGTAGGGCACATGAGCCTAACATTCGCCTTTCGGTTTCGGAGACTACGAGGAAATATTGATACATTTTCGCCCCCTAGACTGCAGATGTTTCAGAGTAAATTTTATGTCGCTAGGTTAGTAAGAGGAGTACCTATTGTGCTGATTCTTTTGGAAAGTAATTCTTGAAAGTATCATGACAATTCCCAATTGAATGAATATTCATTGACTTGTATAGTAACCAACCGATAAATCATTCAACTGGCAAAAGCCACTGCATATGGAAATATCCCTTAATTACCACAACAATGGCGTAAGAGGCTCCATTCATACATGAAGCCAATCAATGTTTTAACCGAACTAATCCTTTTTTTTTGTATCCAATCCCGACCTTATCGATGATTACGTATTAAAGTCTCCCCTGTCGAGGCGCGGTGAAACCATTTTATTTGTTCATCAATATTTCAATTCCCATGGTCTCTGAGTTTTAAATATTTAAACGCATAAATACTTCAGCATAGTAAAATACCCACAATCGATATGCACGCTCGAGTCATTCTTGCCCCAATTTAACAAAAATTCTCACCGACAAGCTGTGAATAAAATTCCATTGCCAAAAAAAAAATCCCTCCTGCAGCCATGCATTCCTTTCATCTTCATATGATATATTTCCCATACACCACATGCACTTGTGTGTTGGTGTGTGTATGAGGATACACCACACGAAAGAACTCCAGGATTTAAAGTACAAATTTTAACGTCAAATTATGGAAAAGTTTTTGGCCCAAAGTCTCCTCCTAGAACACGTAACTCAACTTGAAATTGGAGCAGTAGTACCACCACTTAACATGCTAAGCTTAGACACAGAGACCGAAAGCAAGCGAGAGAAAGCCCAGTGCCATACATGCACACAACGCCCGGAATGCCTTGCCTTGTCTGAAAAAACATTCCATAACTTTCATGCGACGATAATGACATTATTTTATTCGAAGTAATAAAGTTACCTAAAGTACTGAGGTAGTTTGCGCAAAACTTTTCCGTTATCCAAATCCTTGAGAATAGCACACAAAAAAAAAAAAAAAAGCCATGCCAAGGAGATGGCTCACCCATATAATAATAATAATATGACTTCAACAGGAGGAAGGATTCTCAAATAAACTTTTACTTGAACTTACAACTTCGCAGTCACCTCAGACATTGTCTGACACCCCAAACCCACACCTCGTCTCGAATCTTTTTAACCCCAAAAACTCAGATAAATATCTTTGAGAGTGCCACTGCACGTAATTAAAGTTGTACCATTGTCAGTTCGACTTCGACTAGTAGGAGCTGCAGAGAAGAATTGCGGATCGCTATGGCTGTTAGCTTTCCCACCACCACCGAACAACTACAGACACACAGGAGACACGTAGATGAATTGATTCCAACGGAATCCTTCTTCAGTGCAATTTGGCAATTATATGTTCTTAACCAAAAGATAAATTTCTTAATTGAAGACGTCATTCAGTGCCTCGGTGGAAGGTAGACAGTCGTAGTAGTGGGGATGCTTCGCCGTCCTTATCATCATTACGGCGAAGCATTAATTTGCATAGAAGGATATGAATGGCAATTAGGAGTAGAACGGCTGCATTAGACGAACATCTTGACGATGAATTTTAGTCTGTGCAGGATCAAGAGCAGTTTGTGTTTGATGTTGTAAAACTTCTCTGCAAGTTTTTTTTTTTTTTTTTTGAAATGGATATCTTAGCAATTGCACTGTGCGAGGCTGTGCGGTTACCTTTGAATGACTTTATAATAAGATTTGATAGTTCAACACCGCCATCAAATGAAGCTGTCAGTTGTGTGCATGCAAAGAAATGGGAAAGAGCGACCTACTTAAGTTGCGAACGATGGAGGAGACGTTTTCATGCAGTTTATTTTAGTTTCTTGTAGAAATGGAGCCATATTTGATTCTGAGATCCCCCTGGTTATTTGTGTAGTATGGATTGCTACTCCATCAGCAGTGGTATCTTAATATTACAGAAAAGTTTTTTAGGACGAGGAACCTGAATTATGCCGTATCCGAAAGGCAATTTTTTTTGAGAAGCTTTTTCATGACCGTTTTACTCTCGGATGTTTGTCAGACGCTCGCGATAGGTGGAGCCGTAATAGAAATTTTGGGGGTTGTCTGGGGATCGAATCTCGAACCCCTCGCTCCGTAGTCGAACGTACTAACCACTTGAGCCACGGCGGTCACGATCTTTAGTATTATTAAACTGTTGGAGCGCTTGAGATCCAGCTTGGGCCAGGAAACTGATATGGGTTGGACACTTAGTGCGTATGAAATCGGTTCTCTTTCATATGCGTTAAGTGTCCAAAACAAGGGAAGAAAATTTGAAAAACAAGACCAGCAGGAAAAAATAAAAGAGGAAGACCCAAGACTACATGGATCACTATTGTCGCAAAAATCCTAAAAGAAACTGGGAAAAACTGGCATTCGGCTAAGCATATAGCAAGCGACAGGACCTAGTGGTCTATTCCGTCATAGACCATCTACTGCGTGCATTATCATGACGACGACCAGCATGGACCAAATCCGGCTAATCACGCCGGATGAATTCTTTGAAACTGGTAGGAAAGTAGGTGTGAACAAACCACATGCATCCGACGGCATCCCAAATATAGCGACCAAAGCAGCCGTCAAAAGAGACCAGACCTTTTTATAGCAACAATGCAAAAGTGACTTAAAAAAGGGGTTCTTTCATGAACCATCGAAACTCCAGCATGAGGTGTTGCCACCTAAAGGAAACAAGCCACTTGGAGAATCCTTGGGGTATCGACCAGTATGTCTGCTGGATACAATCGGAAAGGCTCTAGGACGAATCATATATGGCAGAGTAGACCAGAGAATAGAGGAACTTTGTCTGACCACCAATACGGTTTGGTTTTGTGCCGCCAATACCATAAAAGAGGTAGTAGTTACAGCAGCTGAAGTGATGAAAAGTTGGGTAGAGGCACAAAGAAATATTGCGCAGTAGTAACACTGGACGTTAAAAGTCTTGCATTAGGACATACATATGCATATACACTACATTTCCTCTATACATTACAGGTATTTCCATGACCTGTAGATAACGCTATCACCCATTTCAGTGTTCTTCACCCTAAGCTTAGAACCTCTCTGTGAGTGGTGCCAATCGGCATTTTAATTGCCAGAGTGGTAAGCTCAATACTTCTATATGCTGCTCTAGTTTGGGCGGGAGCTATAACAACAAAGGAGGCAAAGAGGAAGCTCTCGTCTGCATACAGGTTCTGCGCAATAAGAACAATATGCGGTCTCCGAACAATCTCGGACGAAGCGGACTTTGTTATAGGGGATATGGTCCACATCGACATTTCCGCCAACGAGATGCAAAGGGTTTACCTTAGGCGAACCGTAAATTGACTAGAAACCAGGGTTATCAGTGAGGTAAAAGCAGAAGAAAGGACAACATCTGTACCACTGTGGCAAGCCAAGTGGAATAGCATGCCAAAAGGCAAATGAACTACAAGTTGATTCTGATGATTGACGTCTGGACAGAGAGAATACAGCGAGTCTGCATACTCATGGCGGCTATCAGAAATACCGGTTCGTAGAGGCAATAATGGACCTACTAATCCCGGAGCTTCCAGTAAACTATAGGTATAAGACAAGGTCAGTGGACGACGGGCTGGAAATCTGCTCTTTCAAAACAAGGGCATAGTACGAGCTAAGAAGACTAAGAAGATTAAGAAGAGCTGAACCTGAGAGAGCTGAGCCCGGGTTATTAGTATTTTTAGAAGAATACCATATCCATTGGCGCATCCATATAAAAAAGGACCAAGTGGAGACATTGCATGAGAAAATAAAACGGAGGGAACCACGAATGTCTCATCGGCAACGATAAAAGGGGACCGAATTATATATTTAATCATTATGTACATACATATATTAATACTGTCAATATGGTGTCTGATGATTTTGTTAACCTGAAATCGAACGATGCAAATGCCCTTGAGATTGCTTTGGCTGAGAAAGGACAAATGTCGATGTTTATCGATGAATCGTACAAATCGTTTTGAAAAGTAGTAGGCACAAATTGAAATGATGTAGTACGAGTAGTACAATGTGTCTAAACTAGTACAACACTACTCTATTCGTGTACCTAAACGATAGCTCTGCTGATAGAATGTTTACGTAACGTTCGTACAATTTACCAGACTTTTCTGTATTATATGGAATACCTTAATTATTTCCTACATAAGTAGAATATAAAACCTTTATATGCATTCATAAAACTAACTTATTGTTCTTTTTTTTCAGGTAAGTGGCAAAACTTAAACTTTTAAAAAGTTATGAGTGGTAAGTTTATTTTTAAAGTAATTGTATAAAGATAATGTAAGACCTTCCCATCTTTTAACGAAAGACTGCCTTTAGGTGTTCCTTTTTAACTTTAGATATGACATGGTACAGATACATGCGAATTTCTACGCGAATCTTAATGTGGTCCTTAAAGTATGCGAGTTCCGTCATCTGTTAAATTTGGAACTGGGTGCTGCCATTTATTTTTATTTTTTCTTCTTACCAATCTTCTTATAGCAGTATGATGTTGTGGCTATTGAATCGTTCGAGAAGTATTGTATATCAACATTTCAGTCAATCATTTTGAAACGTATATCAAAGGTGTAGTGCCCTTCAATGACCCCAGTAATTTGAATCCTGTCAGTCAACAAGAATACCTCGGATTTCTTACAGATTGCTGGCAGTCATGTTACTCAAGATTATAATAACGTTTTCTTAAAAAACATTTCTACTGTATTACCTCCGTAAATCGACTGACACACCTGAAGACACCATGCCATTCTTGATAACACAGTTAACTCTGATCTGTCACGGCATCACATAACATACATCCCAAACCAATTTTCGAAGAGTTTAGATACCGGCTTAAAGTAAAAAGATACTTCAATCAACTTTTTCTTCTAGGTGCATACATACATATATGTAAATGTTAAACCAAGACAATTATATTGGTTTTACGTTATGAGTTCGGTCTGAAGACATTATCTACTACAAAAGTTAATAGTTTACATAATAGAAAATGCTGCACTAACATTTAATTTTTGCAATATGATGCTATAGATACTACTTTAGAAATGTAACAGTTGGCCATCCAACCAGATGAGCTGCTGGAAGACAACCCTTCAATGCCTATATCTCCCCATCGGAATACATTTTATTTCATAACAAGTAAGCTTTTGGAATGTGTGTAGTCCCAGTAGATCTATGTATGTATGTCCAAAAGACTTTAATAGATAGTAATTCACGAACAGAATATGGTGAAATTCAGTAGAAGTCCTCATTGAAGACACTGGCACATTGAGTATAAGCTGAAGCTTAAAAAATCAATTTCAAAGAAAGATCGAGTTAAGATTTAATTTGCAAAAACCTCAGACTATTTAGAGGTGCTTAGAGATTGTGAATCTGGCTGATACTAGAGGGGCGGGTATAACCCCTTTCTTTTTCCGCATATATGTTCCTGCATCTTCATTGCTCGTGTGTCTATTCTTTTCTTTGACATCTTTTCCCTTACCTGACTTTCTGTTTCTTATGAGATTTTGACCGGGATACACATATGTATGTACATACATTTCATGAATTCATATCATAATCCTTTATTGCGTGATTGTTTCCGAGCTTTAAAGTTTTTTTTAGATGTGATTAAACTCCTTGATTGTTCGAAGACTCTAAAACTAAAGCTACAAAATTCAAATGTTTGATAAGATAGTCAATACTATTTGTCATAACAACCCTCCCTAATCGGTTTAGATGACATGCCTAATTCATTGAAAAGTTGATTGGGTTTGGTTGTGTTAGGTGGCTATTCCCCCTTAGACAGGGACTCGCGTGCACCAAAATAAGGTCTATTTCGATACCACGAAAGAAATGACCAGATTACTAGTACCAGCATTTACAAATACAAACCAGCATTTAGTATTTACATATACATTTAGTATTCTCATATGGAATAACTCAGGGAGGGCAACCAGTTTGGTGTAAACCCATGCCATAAGTTTGTTCACCGTTGAGGCATTAAAACAGTTTGACCAAGAGACGAAGCTTTTTATTTAGCTATAGTCGAGTCAGGCTAGATCACTATGATCTTCGAAAAAGGATTCACCTAGGGTTTTCTTTCTTCAAGACAAGTACACAGAAGGCCTTTCGTAGTTTCTTCCACTACCTCATCTCTACTACTTCTTCAGAAATCCACCATATCTGCCTTCCAAACAATGTTCTGTGAGGGCTACAACTAATGATAGGTGTTTCTCAGTATTCTAGAGCATTCCTTGTGTATTTATGTATATGTCCTTTTGATTCACTTTACAGCTCACCGATCAGTACAGTGTGGGAATCTAAACTTTGAATACTAGATAATACCAACGTTTTTCTCTTATACAGTCCCACCTCTCGCAAGAGTTTAGTAAAGATCCAAGAGTATAACTGGCATGCGAAACTTTTGAAAAAAAATAATGGTTTTCTGATATTTGGGCTAAATAAATATTTATTTTCGATATTGAGTTGTAGAAAAATGGAATTAAGATCCATGTCGCTACTGGATCAAAAATGTTCTGTATAGCTCAAGATGTGTACATTCACAGGACTCTGCAGCCGTGCATAAAGCTCGGTCTCTTCCTAAATGAATTCTTTAGAAATTGCTGCGACTGAAATATTGCCTCTATTAGTCCTATATGTCCTGTTAAAAACGACTGACCAACTTGTATTCTTTTGTTTAATACTTACAGCTTCATGTATACTAGTCGAACTTTCTCAATGAATATTGGAACATTGTTCACGGATTGTAAGATAAATATTCTTTTCAAAAGTCATTTCATGCCAATAGTGTAGTGGATATGGATGTGTTTGCTTGTGACCCGAACTATGCAGGTTCGACCCCGAGCAAGGAATAGCAAAACAGAGCCACCAAACCATGTGGGAGACACGAATGAAATCATAGTTACTCGCACCACTGCACCAAAAAGGGAATCTGTCTGGAAGTACAATGCACCGAATCAGAGTCTGAGTGCTTCTGGGATTTGGTTTTCCTTTAAAAAACAAAAATTGCATTCCCAATGTAATATTTGGGATGGAATATAAAGGGTGTTTTTTCAATCCAGTAATAACTTCAGACAATTAGATCTGTCGAACCAATTGACAGATTGCAAACTGTTAGTGTCATTTTTATTGAGAAGCTAGTCTTTGCAATTTCATCGCGATGACATATACGCTTCAACGGTGTTACCAATTTTTAGAAATGTGGTTTCAAAATTGTGGTTTTGTGCGCCAAACTTATAGAGCATTTAGGGATAAGCACCCTATTACACCCTACATAATCGACGCTACATCTGAGGACGCTATATGCCGTATTGTTGACCGGTTTCGCACAACATTTTGCTTGCAAGATGCAGTGGCACCAAGACGCATAAAAAGAGAATATTGCTTCCTTTGAGAAGAATGTTAAATAAGATCCAAATTTATCGATTTGACGTCGTGCACTTTATGGATAATTTTTCGCAAAGATCTTGATTTCAAGGCTTACAACATCCAGCTCATGTAAGAATTGAAGACGAATGACCATCGCTGGCGTCGGAATTTCGGTAAATGGCTCCAAAATCAACTGGAATTAGATCGGCTGTTTTATTCAAAATTTGTGTTCAGCGATGAGGCTCAATGGGTACATACTTATATCAATAAGCAAAATTATCACATCTGGAACGAAGGTAATCCACATGTGATTATCGAATCGCCATTACATCCTGAAAAATGCACAGTTTGGTGCGGTCTGTGGGATGGTGGAGTCACCGAACTACATTTTGTTTTTTCAAAAATGAGTCTAATCAGCGTGTTACGAATCGATCAGCGATATTCTCTATAGAGCCATGATTAATGACTATTTCGTTCCCCGTTTGAATGGCATGAATGTGGAAGAGATGTGGTTTCAGTCGAATGGCACTACATTGCTGTATGGTATAGTAAACGAAACCATCAACTTATAATCGAAAACTTTATCTCTTGGATGCCATTCATCAGATCCAGTTGTGGTGTGGATATGCCCAAAGTTGTGTTCAAAAATTAATTGTAAATTGGGTTGTACGTCTGACTATGAACCAGCGGTTTGCCCATTTCTAGAAGAAGGGATTCATATTTTTCCATCGCCCCATCACGGTCCTTTCCAATAATTGTTATCGCCTCACTTTAGCAATTGGACTCATGATTTTAATAAATTATATGATCTTTTAAATATTATTGATTCCAATAATGGTAGAATAGGTAACTTTCAAAATCCAACCTCAGTAGTCAGGTTTTATAATAATAGCTTTTCTAATGACAGAGTATCTTTCGATAAATCAGTTAACGCTTGCGGCCGGCAGCTTATTCAATTGATGGACGATTGTGGTCTAGCTGTGATGAACGGTATTTCGTAGTAGTGAAGGGCTCACATTTGTATCAGGCCGGGGTTATTCCGTGATCGACTATTATCTAGCAAAAGGACAGTGGTTGAAAATAAATGACGACTTTGAGGTGCTTACTGCAAACTTCTCTTCCCACTTACCAACGAAAACAGTTTTAAAATTTCAGGGTGTAGAAAATAGGTCAGAGGAAATTGGCTTAAAAAGGTTGAAGAGGTGGGAGAAAAAAGTTACTGAATCAGACTATAATTCGAACTTCCGTTTCAAATTAATCTTCGAAAAGGAGAGCCCTACCTTCCGCTTGGTTTAACTGGGAATGCAGAAGATCTCGTATCAAGTCCTTAGCTTCACTCAATCTGTTTAGAAAAACCAATAATAGTTTTCTCAAAGACCTTTACTTAGATGAAAACAGAGCCTATAAACAATTGTACAAGAGGAAGCAAACTACTTACTTTCAAAACCTTGCTTTTAGCGTTTCTGCAGGGACTCTGAGTTATTTTGGTCCAATGTCAAACTGTTGGGGGGCTCCAGCCTAAATAACTCTATAAAAATAAATGCAGATCATCTTGCTGACCACTTTAAAGCCCTTCTTAGCGCGTCGCTCAACTGTACTAACTTCCATTATGCACTTCCCAATACTTCTGATTCCGAGTTAGATGCTTAAATATCTATGCCAGAGATGCAAGCAGCTCTAAAAAGTATGAACAACAAGAAAACCCCTGGTATATGTAGATGGAATACCTGCTGAGTTCTACAAAAATCTCACACATTCTTATCTGGAATACTTGCTAGTACTATTTGACAAATTATTAAACACGGAGACGGTCCCTAAAGACTTTGAAATCAATAATCTTTGCTATCTACAAGAAAAGGGACAGAAACTTGCCCCAAAATTATAGAGGTTTATTTGCTCTAAAATATTCACTCAAATACTACATATATTACAGATTAATACGTTGGATGCAAGTGAATAATCGTCTTAGTGTTTTTCAGGCAGGGTTTCGTGCTGGCTTCTCGACAGTGGATCAAATTTTTGTGCTAACGAGTATTGTACGAAGATTTTTAAGCAGGAAACAAAAATTGTATGCCTTCGTTGATTTTAGAGCTGCTTTTGATACTGTCAACAGAGACTCGTTACTGTACAAACTTTCTTTATTAGGGCTTTCGACTAAGTTTATCCAGGTATATCGTCATTTAATCTCGAATACTTCAGCTACTGTGTGAAATGGAAGCACTCTGCCCGAACACTGAAACTGGTGTACTACAGGGCTGTATTTTGAGCCCTATTCTATTCTCCCTTCACATCGATGATGTGATCAATGCCCTACCAGGTGGTGTCAGGACTTTACAATGTTTTGTTAAATCATCTTTAACCCACTGACTAGACATACCTATTTATAGTTGAAGTTACTAGAATATGTGGTATCTACCTTCTTCACTGCATAGTACTTTCTCATCTTCACTCGAAATACACGTCCTTAGTCTGTGATAGAACGTCTCTCTCAAAATTCATGGGCCCGGTGTGGGTATAGTTGCCAGTCGATAACCTTCAATATATGTAACTCCATACCAAAGGAACTTCCATTTGACATATTTCTTCAGTCCATTCAGGTAGAATGGATCTCTGATGTTCCCTTACAATTTTGCCTAGACTAAATCAGGCACTGTAGCTACCTAATATTCGACTTTCTGCTTGTAATCGCTGGCTATCGTGTCGTGTCGTTGTGGACACGAATTATTGGAATAATTATGAATTCGTTCTCGATTCTCTACGGTCTTATTAAAACTCGAATTAAAGAAGAAATTAAGTTTTTGCAAACCGCCCTGATTAGCATTTTGCACACACAGGTGGAAATTCTCACAATTCATAATGGCTCATGCATATGCATTCACCTAACCTTGGCTTGCATTTATGTAGGTATGTATATCCTTCCATTTCTTTCTAAAGGATTTCTTTGTAAACAAAACCTCAAACTACCAGCTAACTCGCATTAATCACTATACCTCGGCACATACACTCAGAACCAACTGTTTGCTGAGTAAATCACAACACAAACAAAATATTTGCATATGAGCATTGCGAATGTAAATCTAATTTCGTGCCTCATAGCAATCCGCAATTACCTTTCGCATGCGATAAGCTCGCTTCCCCCCTCCCCAATCGCGTATTACATCAAATCGTCGTTTCGCTAGCAACAACAATCCCCCCCTCCACACATCTAGCTCATTGTCCTTATTATTGCCATAGAACACAAAGGGCCACGAAGTAAAAAAAAGGACGAAAAGAAAAAGAATACATATTCCTCTTATTATATCACTTTCCACTCCAACTCCAACTCCAACTCCAATTCCATCCCATCATCAAGTTCTTGTTCTTCATCGTATCTTTTCAAATGAAAAAAGCTCCTTGAATGGCTTTAGCCCATTCGACGAAAAGTGTAATATAATCCCTCTTCCATGATCGCATAATTTTTCACAGAGACTGGAGCAACCAACAAAAAAAAAAAAAAGAACAAGATAAACCAACATAGCCGGGATATGTATCTTCAATAAAGTCTCTCTTTCAACCATATTGAAGCGAACTTTCCCCATTCGCTTGGTATCCGGACCCGCGCCATAACAAGGATCCCTTCGGTTAAGGGTCTTGTTGTCGCGCGCCCTCTACGCTCCTGCCTCCTTACAATCACACACATTGAGTAGCCTGACATATTATATCGAGGGTAATTCGTTGTGTTGCCCGGTTAACAAAAGAATTATCATGCCCGTTTCTCGACTTCCGTAAGTGGCTCAAGCAGTAAACCGTTCGCTCTCTCTCTTAAATTGTGTCGTGTGGCAACCAACCAACCACGCTGTATACCGCACACAACACAGCAATACGACTACGACGACGACGACGATGAACGCTCCAAAGGGATGAAATCGCCGTTTTCAATCTTCTCCTTATCGAAAATTTCAATAGGCATTTAGCACGCAATATGTAAATGAGCAAAAAAAAAATAAAAATATTGATTCCATGATGTAGCTAGGGTGGATGGGTGCCGGATCCTTCGAAGGAAAAGTGAAATAAAGAAAATCTCTGCCGACACATGTGTAGCGCCACTATAAAGCGAAGCACTTCTATGGAAAGAAAGTATCTATGGAGTTTTTTTTTTTTTTTCGTTGGATACACATATGTATGCCTCATAAGCTGATATCAATTCGCACGTACACGAAAAACGCTCAAATGGGTTTTGTCTTTTAGATAGACATGGTTTTAAGGTATAGGGTGTTTCAAAAGTTTGCTGGATTACTGTCGCAATATTCAATCAATACAAGGTATGGGTTTCGTTGTAGAGCGGAAATTCTCACAGCAACAAGATACTGAAGGACACTGTCTTTGAAATAGTCTTTCCGTGAGTAGACCGATAGGTAAGTGTATCAAAGCAAGTTGAAGATGTGATCACTCTTAATGCATGCAGAACACCGGGTTCATTATATCTGGCATCACTAAATCTAGTATGTTTCGGTACCTTCTGTCATCGCTTTCTAGACCTTTTTAATAGTAGTATCTACCCTCTTTTTCTAGGATTAAACCCATTGAATCGAGGGCAGTGAATGATATGGGATTGTGGATGGCGTATAACCTTTGGGTAATAAAAGTAGCTTCTACATAGTCCTTTTTACTTCAGTGCAGCGCCTTCCTTCTTCCTAAACGTTGGTAAACAGTTTAAGACTGTATTCGCAGTTTAATAGTTCAATTCGGTACACCTTCTAGGCCCAAGGCATTAAGGAGTTTCTGAGGATGAGTATCGTGGTTTCTCACTGAGGTTGAAACAAGACTGGTATAACTTGCAATTTCGAATTGCCGTCCTTAAGACCCTGCCGCATGTGTCGCTCCATCTGCCTACTATTTAAGTACCAGATAATGTGCAGCCTCACTCGGATCTCAGCGGATCCATTGTGTTCAACCGTGTGGGATACCTGAAATAAAAGCAATGACTTTTATACCCAAAACTTACTTAATCTATGTCAGAAGCTACCCTGTTGAACCATCCGATTTTCATGGCGAGTTTTAGGGTGATTTTGGGTTGCCTGTTAATTAGATCGTTGAGGTCGTTGAAAGATGCCTTTCCCAGGGTTGAGTATCTTTGCTCTGTTGAGACTTAGGCATTCGCAGAGGAAATGTGTTGTATCTTCCTCTAGTTCTGGGCCGCCACAGCCTCTGCATAGGTCTGTCGTGCTGATTCTCATTCTTCTAAGATGGGCCGCCATTGAATTGTATCCTGTGAGAATACCTATCTATCAGCGATAGGAGTTCTCTAGTCCTTTTTCTGTTGTATTGCATCCAAAGTTTTCTCGAGACGTGGCATGAGGAGAAGAGGACTGATGGGCGTTAGGACTAAGTAATCTGCTGTTAGGTCTTTTGGTTCTGATCTTTTTCTCGCTAGCTCATCGGCCATTTCATTCCCGTGGAAGCCCATGTGTCCCGGAAACCAGCAGAGCGTTATGATCTGCCTTGAGCTAAGGGATTTGAGTTCCTCTTTACATCACTTGACCAATTTAGAGTTGGTAGTGATGGAGGTGATGGCTGCTTGGCTATCTACATATATAGATGTCTATGTGTTCATTGTTATTCAGAGTGGATAGGTCCCGGCAGGCCTCGGTTATACCATATACATACATATTTCTGCCTGAAACACACTTGCGTGTTTGGGAAGTTTCATGGACCGTGCGATTGGTGGTTTCTCTGAGCCCGTATCTTCTTTCATTTTTGACCCATCTGTGAAGAGGGATATGGAGTCGGTATTAATGACGTTACCATTTGGCTAGCTCTCTCTAGAGGGAAATTTTGAGTCGAGGTTGAGGTTGAAGTTGGTGTGGGGAGACAGGTGATCAGAAGGCAAATTGGCATTTGACCATTTGGTAATGGTGCTGTGTCCGAATTGATTATTTTTCCACATCCAGGTTTGTCGAACTTGTAGGGCGCTTTTAGCTGCTATTTCTTTGGTGAAGCGGTCCAATGGGCAAAATCCTAGCATGGTTTCAAGGGCAGCGGTAGGTGTTGTTCTAATTGCGCTTGTGGTAGCCAAAATGGGAGCCAAAACCAGCCACTATCCACTCCATGTACACTGCCATCATTAGACAATCCTTGTACCTTGTACCTTGTACCTACGAATAGGTCTAACGATGGCGATGTACATGCAGTGGATTATGGCTGGTTTGTATCTAAGGATAGGTCTAACGATGGCGGTGTACATCCAGTGGATTGTGGCTGGTTTTGGCTCCCATTTTTTTCCGAAGCGAGGCCTTCTTTGTACATTCGAGTATATTGTCTTTTCAGTTCAATAGATAACTCCATACACTCGAATGATGTCTCGTTGTATAGGGTCATGTAATGAGAGGTATCAAGAAAAATGATACATAGTCATCACATTTCCGCATGATTGCGGCAGTAGGTATTTCGCGATTTTTTTTCTTGCGAAAATATAACAAACATCCGAGAGTGTATAACTGTCAAAAAAAAGCTATTTAAACAAAAAATTGACCTTCGGGAACGGCAATAAACAGCAGGTCCTACGAACCACAACATTGGTTGGGAAAAACTAGGGTCTGGGTCGCGCACGCAAACTTGTTGCAATTACAATTACTTACAATTATTTGGTGAGCAGGTGCCTACTAAAGTTTATCCTTGCAGTATGTATCTGGCTAGAGATTGAGTGTTTAAAGCTGTCTGTCTTTCTTCTTTTTAGTTGGTTGCTAGAAATCATTGAAAGATGCTGAAAGGACCAGTTTAAGCAGTGTGTGATTTCTACTGACTAAATCAATTTCCGAAGTATTACTTTATTTCCATGTGGCACTACCGTCAAACACGTTATCACGAGGAGGGGTTTAGCCTTATGTTGCCATGCACACATTTTCAGTTTGATGCTCTGCCGCCTTTCATGGCTGTTTCATGATTACACCGTTCCAAATTTCTTTAGATTTAATCATGTGCAGCATTGCAATTTCCGGGACTATGGTTGGTTCTTTGGTTGAGGAGGGTTTAGGTCGCTATTTGAGCCCGTTGTGCAGAAAAGAGGCTTGTGGATAATTGCTTTGACAGGAGCTGGTATATGTATATATTTATTAATGATACTTTATCTTATTTTATGTCCGGAACTAATATTGAAATGGTAGGATTGTGGATAAGTCTTACTTTGCTATTATTGTATTATTCGTATCCAGAATCATACTGAGGGTGAGCCTTCCGAGATCCTGTCTTGCGTTAGTTTTGCTAACTAGTTAGACTCTGATCGGATGAATGATAGATAAACCTACCATAAACCCTTCAAAGGTGATTGTTTCTTAGGTGGAATATTTTTGACTTCCTCCCTTTCGGGCTTGTATACTGCAGATTACTTATGTAACCAGATTGAGTGTGCACCTAACTCGTGGTTTAATTAAACCACTATTACCTGCCCTGTCAAACCAAAGCCGCAGTTCGGTTTGTAAACCTAATAGTCCCAATGCAGTAATTGCCAAAGTTATCGTGATAATCAGCAAGTGCTAAGCCTTTTGTTACTGAAAGAGATCTGACTTCAGAAAGTCTTCTAGTTGCAATTAAAATTATAACTTAGGTGGTGTAGAAAAATGGTGCATGTTGTAGTTGTTTAGCAGCTCTCCAGTTACTACCCATCGAAACGATGTATTCGGAACGTTCGGCAGATCGTCTGATCTTGGAATCTGATTCCCCTAAGGATTCACCATAGCTTGTCAGCTCTATACCAATAGGACCAGGTAAATTAAAGTTGGGATCTGCTAAATCCAGATTCTGAAGCTAGGACCAGGCAGATACATTCAATGAATGCGAATGGATATTCGAAGTCAGTTTATTTAGGGCGAAGGTGTCGACAAATGGATGGGTTTGTGTAAACCGCCAAAAACCAATCGATTGGGATGTAATCTCTGGTCTAACCTGCATCTATTTATGACAAACCGACAATGGCAATTCTTGCATGCCTTCGAGGAAGACCTAGACGTTGAGCGAAGGATTCAGCCACAACAAAAATTTGAGACCCCGAATCGATTAACACTCGATAGCTTATAAGATTGCCTAAATTATACTAAACCTGGAGGAACAGGCATCAATGTTGAAGGTTTGCGTGCAAGTCATTTTATCAAATGGGCTTTTACTTTGGTCATAAGACAGGAGTGTCTCCTTGATGGTAAGAAACTTCAATATTGGAGAATCTAATTCTACCCACTCTCCTGTGTCTATAAGTGATCAATGCCGCTCTATACCTTGCTTTTAGTCATGGCATATGAAAACGTGGTGTGTTGCTTAAACTGCATATTCGGTGAGTTCATTGATCTTATTGCTCAGTAAGCATATCCTTTAAATCTGATATCAAAATTCTGATACCATTCTCCAGGCAACTCAGTTCTTAGCTAGCTATATACATTGAGCATCGCAAATCAAGTTGTTTGAGATTCTTTTCCATTTGTGCACCCAATTTGCGCCGAGGTCTTTCTTTATCAGGCTTCCACTTTTGCCAAATTCCATAGCTTTGCATCATAGAAAAGGACTACTGAAAGGAGTAAGGTCTTGTACAGATTCTTTTTAGGTTAATAGGTAAGTGCGTTAGTTGCAACAGTAGTGATGCAGCTTCTTGGTTCTGTATAGGTTAAGACATTCGAAAAGGAAGTCAGCTGTGCAACAGCCTCTGGAAAGGTCATCTGTATTTAGTCGCATTCGTCTTAAGTGAACCGCCAAGAGGATGTGACTGATAATCATATCTATGAAGAGTACTAAGTGCGGTCTTATAAGCGCAAGGATTTGCCTGGTTTTGTTTTTGTTGTGTTCTGTCCAGACACGACTAGATAAGAGTGCGCTCCATCATTACTAGCTAGTATCTGGAAGTCTTGTGCAATGTCGGATTTTAGAAGTGCTAAATGAGGTAGAACGAAGATAACGACCATGTGCCTCTTGAGTCCCTTTCTTGCTAATTCGTCCGCCAATTCAATCCTTTGGATACAGAGTACTAGTTTGTAATTTTTGCTGTGAGTGTTTTGAGCTTGTCGTGGGAACGTTTCATAAGCTTAGATTTTACAACCGTCTATGAGATGGTATTATAGGGGTTTGACTGTCGATATACTTAGATATCGTTTTCCTTCCTAGACAGTAAACTTATGAATAATTCTAGTGCCTCTTCTGCGAGACTTTCCCCTGAAACATACTGCTGTGAATTCTAAGCCTTAAAGAGCGTCTGAGTTAGACGAGTAGATGCCAGATTTTGCTCCGACTGTGTAGATCGGAATAGAAGAGTCTATTAGCGTTTAAGCTGCAGTTATGAGATGCTGTTAGATTAGACGTGTTGGTACTGTGTCGGTACAGTATGCACATATGTGGTTGCAATAGTGCGGTAGATCATGTCGGCCTCTTTCCAAAAGTTGTTTCAAACGCAGTAGCTGTTTCCTTTCGATTACAGTCTCTTGCATGTTTATCTTTGGATCTTGGTCAGTTGATGGCAGGCTTAGACCTTCATTGTTTATCAAGAATTTTACTCCATGTAAAAGACCTAGATGCCTTTTTTATAATGTCTGATGTATTCTCTTTCCCAGACAGATTTTGGTCGTGTATACAACCAAAGTATCTCGCCTTGACGGAGGCGTACCATTGAGTCTCAAGATCCGATTGGATGTATTGTTCTCTTGTTAGTGAAGAGGACTACTTCTGTTTTCAGAGGCCAATTGGTGTAGGTTATTGAGGGCACATTGTAGCTGTTGATGATGATAGGCAGGAACTTGGTTATCGTACATACATGCAATAACTCGGACCCTACTGTGTCCTAGTTTCATTAAAACTTCGTTTGCGACCAGTATTTATAGTACAGGAAATAGAAGCAATCCTTGCGGGGTTCCTTTTAAGCCCAGTGTATCTACTTGGCTGTCTCCCAGTTCTGAGTTAATGGGTCTTGTCTTGAGCATGCATTCAACCCAGTCTGAGATTACTAAGATTCACTTTTGTTTTCGAAAAGATATATCCTATTCTATCCTATATACTTATCTGCCTTCTGAGTCCGATCGACAAGAGCCATACCTACTTCGATTAATCCTAGCCCTGGTACCATTATCTGAGTCTAGGTTGGCAAAGTCATTAACTACTTGAGAGTCCTGTCCAACCCGTCGGTATTGGTAAGTTTTTATTGACAGAATCCATTTTAGTCGGCTCTGCCTCAAAGCCCTCAAAAGTGTTGCTGACTTCACAATGTATTTTGCCAATTAAGTCAATATCAACTGCTTATGCGAAGAAATCTGGACGACTCTTTCGAAAACTTTGTTACAGAAATAGTTAAAGAAAGCGTTTGCTTGTTTCTATAAATTCGTAAAACGGGCTTAAAATCGACTTAAATATCTGCCGTACTTTAAATAGTTAGTCGGTGGTGGACTTTCCTTGTCTCAGCTGCACCGCTATGGAGCAATTAAGCGCTGCCTAATAGGGCAATGTTGGTCATACTTTCTCCATATCGACTCCGTTCTACTAATAGTTTCAGTGATCGCTCCTGCAATCTGTGCTTTTGAATCTGTAGACTTGACAATTTTTGTTACCCTTTGGGAAAATTTTTCAACACAATAGCATCTTTCTATTTCCCCCGATTGTCTAACCTAAGAATCACTCACTAGAGTTAACATTCGATCCTTATGAGATGACAACTATACAAAAGATACTTTTTCCCCGCCACCCTGTATTATGCAACATTCAGATATAAACAACAGCACCCACCTGTCGCGAAAGGAGAAAAAAAAAACAGAATGAGTTGTATTCGTACTTGATATGAGGAATTTTATGATGTTGCGCTGCCTCTTTATACAAAAACCCCTACTCATCCTTGCATTAAGGATGAGTGCGCATACACAGATATGAATATACATCCGTGTGTTACATTGGCGAATTATGATTTTCCTGAGTTAGCGCGTCCGTAATATTAACTTGTTTCGCGCGACTTGTAGAGTATTTTCTCTTTGCACATACACACAACCATACACCGCTGAAGGACGAAGCGTTATTGGGGTACACGATGACACCTAAAACGAGAAAATCCAAAAAACGACAGAAGAACGTGTTGTAGTAAAGAAGAACGACACGTCAACAGTATTTAAGGATAACTAATTCACAAGTATGTATATGTACAATGGAGATTTACACACTCGGCAATTTTGTTTGGTAAGGTGCGGGCCTTTTGCCATGGGTGGTGCTGGCGGGCGCGGTGGTGGTGAAATTTATTGCCCCGAAAAATAAAATGATGCGAACGTGATACGTAATCAGATTCGGTTTAACCAAGCAAATTATTAAATTTTGCGGAAATATGAAATGTCTTCTTCTACTTTGTCATTTTATCACGCAGTCCCTTTTTTTTTTGCAGCAGTAGTCTCTCTGCCAGGATAGGTACGAGTATATGTACAGATACGTGTGCTAGAGTATGCTTGGAGGACTCTGATTCTTTTCTATTTTGATGCTCGTGTCGTTCCATTGGAACAGATTTGACATTGTCAGTGGGATCCTTATTTTTTTTTCTTTTTCTTTATTATTCTGTAACGCACATGCCCTTATTGATAGTTGACGAGCGATTTCATTTTGGAAACGATTTGTGATGTTCAATCGGCGTCAAGGATGTTGAACGTGACATTTGTAGTTAGATATTGAGTGTGAGAGTGATATGAAAAAAAAAAAAAAAGATGAACCAACACATTGTTTTGAAAACTCGATGGAAGCAAGTGGCATTTTTTTTTTTCATATAAACGTAAGGATGTGTGGAGGGACACCACAATGGTATTTTCTTTTTTTGGAAAAACATTGTAGCACTTAGATCTGCACCTTAAATGTTTGAGAAGCTCAGGAATGGAGTAAACAGGAGAGTAATAAAGATTTCGTTGAGAACCACAAATTGATGACAGGTACTAGCTTTAACCAGCAAGGAATTCGAACTTGTGCAGTTTCAGTCGAAAAGGACACTGCACATGTAATAAATAATCATGGTATCTACCACATTCATACTCCCATGCAAGTTCGTGTAGCTGATGGTAGAGAAATTTCGCCTTACTTTCACTCTGAAGGTATCCTGTTTGGAGTGATGGGCGCCTTCGATACGCAGAAGGCTTCTTCTTTGCTCAGGCTCAGCTGGAACTACGTCTTGTATGATTATACAAATCAGTTTTATGCGATCAGATCAAACATTAGCTTGTTACCATGCTAGTACAGAAATTGTGTATCTTGGCGTATCGATGGGTCAATGCGACCGACATTCCATAGTTGAGACCTCCATTTTTGTTAATTGGAATATCAGAGTATGCAGGAACTATGTACAGAGTACGAAAGCGATAAATATCGACAATCCTTTACCAATTTGTATTTACCATGCACCCGAACATTATTTAACTGCACAAAGAGCTATAACCTTCGCTTTGCATAAACTGCAAATGATCCCCAATGAAGCTTTGATGCAATGACTGATTTATGTCAAAGAGTACTAAGACTATTTCCTATCGAATCCATGCCTTGTCTTCTACGTGGGATTGTTGTACTAAATGTTTATTTTTTATTTCAAAGAGATTCACGTATCTAGGCCCGATATAAATTTTGGAAACAGAAATCAAACGAAGGATCCATCCTTGTAGTCTTTGTTTCTTCTTGGGCTTAGAAAGCAACACTATTGAGCTACATACCATAAGTATGGCAATGTACATTGATGGACCACCTAGCAGTGTGACTATAGTCAGAAACTGAGAAGATTTCAACGTCTACTCGATTTTCTAGCTTTGCCAGCATCTTCAAGGCGCCAATGGCATCATAATTTAATTATTTCAATATTCTGGATGCTGGCTATACGACTTGAGGTAGCTTTAAGGTCGATTCAAGTTGTTCTTACCTCTTTGTAGCTCAAAGAGTTTACGTTCATAACACTTAGCAAGAGTTCAGCAATAAATAGGCTCGTTTGGACAGCCTATTCATTCAGGACTCGCACTAATATTGACTGAATTACGGCCACTGGTCACTGGGCTACTGAAGACAATCCAGTCAGTTTCGGAAGATCCTTTAACACTAACTGCCATTGTTGCAAGGACATAAATGAGGAAGACATCCTAGAGTTCTATTATTTACTTAAGGCTTGTATTTCGTTGTTGGTTCTATGGCATAGGCAATATCTCATGCGCTTACTGGAGATGTGCGATTCATTCTCTACTCCAGTGTCACCCTCGTCGTCAAATAGTTGGGCCTGTAAATTCTTCAACTATTCCCTGTAAAAGTATTCATTGGAGATACGATTTGCCAAAAATTCTTAATCCATAGACACTATCTGTTTGTGAAAGAACGATAAAACAGGAAGAGGTCCTGCCTCTTTTCTTTTTAATGGATTGCACATCCAAAACCAACCAAAACAACAATCCGAAAGTGAAGAGTTTGCAGCGTAGTGGGCAGATTAGCCTTGTCAAAATAGTTAACTGATGGAGGCCATTGTGAATAGGCCACGGTATATAGGATGAAACACAATTTTGAATGTTTTTGTATTTTTTTTGCTATCATTGGGACAAAGTAGGTCTAGTTTAATCAATTTTTGATCCACAGAAAATTCTATACGATGATTGAGGGTGTTACAGTGAATTCTAACTCGTTTGACGTTTTGTACGGTTTCCTTCACTTGAGTCCCGATAGACTGTTTTCGGCTCTAGTTGTAGTCTTTGGCTTGATAATGTTTATTCTGTTGGGAATTTGCCTAAAAAAGCTGAATATTCCATAATAAGCCGAATTCCGGATTGAAACAGGATCCACGTTGTGATTGAATATTACTACAATGGTGCCACAGCTGTGGAATTTCCTGAGTCGTCTCGTCTTTTACCTAGAGCTAAAGTATCTGGCGTGTATTATTTCTTTCTTTTTTATGTCGCAGGCATTTCTTCGCAAGGGCAGGTTTGATTTTTCGTCTCTGCTTTCTTAGCTGACAGAGCTAGTAGATTCTTCGTTTCTGGCTGGTCGTTCTTTTATATGCTGTTGCTGAATCATACTGGTGATAATTTCATTTGCAGTCTCCTAGCCTTCTCTTGTCGACAACATAAATTTAATCAGGCTTCTTGGGGTCACTTGGCATATCCAATTATATCTACTCCCCTCGACCTCGATGTTCTTAGTATGCCAACGTACATTATGTTCCAAAGAATTGGTCCCAGGAGCGACCCTTGAGGAACTCTTCCCTTTTCCGTGTCATAATAGAGGGTTCTACCTTCAAAGTAATTGGCAATTATGGATAGTAGGTAGTTTGGCACCTGCCAAACCCTATACTAAGAAACCTATCCATATATAAAATAGTGTCACCTAGCTCAGAACTGTTGTTGTCACTTCTGTTAAGCACAAACACGATGTTGAAGCTGTTCAACACAGTTCACCTATGAGTATACATAAAGCCCTTGGCCGCTGAACAAACCCATAAGAAAGATGTGGAATAATGCACATGGATAATCTGTGCACTATTCTCGAATCTAATCTCTAGGATCTATTGAACATAGATTTTCCGGCAGTGGCGAATTTTGCATCTATTCCTTTATTGAAGGCTAGTTTTGGATCGAGAAAGGTTGCCCAAATTACACGCTCAAATAGACACGGCTTAGGATAGAGATTCAGTTAAAATACTCCTTGGTTTGTTTGAGATACTGTGCATATCCTTATCATCTAGACCGCCGATCGGGCCCGTTGTGTTCTTCTCTAGAGAAAACTGTGTGGTAGAGAAAAGTAAAAGGGGTGGGTGTAGGTGAAGGGTTGGGTGTAGTTTACTTTTCCGAGAAACATCCTGTATTTCTGACGAACTGCAGGATATTTTTTTTTCCGAAATTGTAACGTCTAAGATAACTCAGCCCGGGAAGGACGTCTTTTGCCAGGTATTTGTATCTTAGCGTCTGTAGACGTATTTGTTTAGGTGGATGTGTTCAGTGTACCCACCGACCCTCTATCTTAATTGTCTTTTGCCTAGATCGAGTATCCTCTTTGGTTGACGTTGGCAAGGGTGCTCAGTCATGGCTTTGGCAGATTTGCAGGTTTGCAGTCCTTTCCACATGTTTTCGTGATGTTTTGCGAATGAACTGCTGTATGTGGTTTAAACAATCCTTAGGGCTACTTCTAAGGTTGTAACTGTGGGCGTATCCATGTTTCCCGCCTCCTTCGTTCCAAATACGCGGATATGAATGGACTCACTGTTGACGACCCCAGCAATCGAAATAAGGACAACGACCTTCGGATCTGCACGTGGAATGTTCGGACCCTTAACAAACCGCGTGCAGCCGAAGAATTAGCGGACATATATATATGTCTGCTATAAGGCAGACATCACCGCCATCCAGGAAGTGCGATGGGATGGGCCGGGCAAAAAAAGGATGAAAAACTGTGACATCTATTACGGTGATTGCTATAGAGTGTAATATCGTTCTAGGCGATTTTAACGCCAAGATAGGAAAGGTGGACATCTTTGGTAGGACGATTGGTAAGCACACGACACCACGTCCGGAAACGGACTTAGGCTTATTGACTTCGCTGCGGGCGAAACGTCACCATAGTAAGCACAAGGTTCCTCATCTCAATATCCACAAGGGGACATGGCGGTCTCCTGATCATCAAACGGTCAACCAAATTGATCACATTGCGATCGACGTAAGGCATGCCTCCAGTATTCTGGATGTCCGAACCTTCCAAGCAGCCAACATCGACTCGGATCATTACCTTGTTGCCGGAGGGACAACGCAGCAGAGGAAGACCTCGCCTTAGGTGGCGCGCACAAGTTGAAGGGCACCTGAACAAGCTTGGAGTGCGCAACTGGAGGCAGTTAGCTAAGGACCGAGCTTACTGGAGAGGCTTGTTAGTTGAGGCCCAGGTTCACCCCGAACTGTAGCGCCACCTAAGTAAGTAAGGTACCCAAATCAGGTTGACTTGGGAGGAGGTTGCCACAATATTAAGTTTTTCCTTACAATTCTTCACCAATTTTGAGTTGGTTCTTGGGTTTGCTACTGGTTTTAGGGCTGCCTGACTGTTCGAGCCGAAGTTAATGCACTTGCTTTGGGTTCCGGTACTTAGTAACAGTTCCGCGCATAATAGCAAAATGCTCACCCTTCTGGCTTTCGTGATTCAGTTTTCTAGATTTATTTTCCAAGTTAACTTGTTGTCCAGAATGACTCCAAGATAATTACCTCCTTTTTTAAGGCAGCCCCCAACAACGAAGTCGTCTAGCTTGTATCTTTTCGTGATCAGTACCAAGTCGGTCTTTTCAGGGTTAACGCCCAGGTGCAGCGGTGCCCCCAACTTTGCGAGATGTTCAGTACCGACTGTATAAGTTCAGCCAGTGTATTTAGATGTTTCCCCATAATTAAGATTGCGAGGTTATCAGAATACATTTGAACCCATAGCTTTCTAGTGTTTTCCAAAGTTTATCCAATACCAGTATGCGCACAAGGGGTTGCATTCTGTACTCTACTTTTCTTACCTTCACTTCAATCAGCTGTTATTATACGTTTAGAAAGGATATGTTAAATGAAGGTCTTTATTAACTTCCTCTTGTTGTACCTACATACCTGGAGATGGCTTCCACAATACCTTATATTGTTGAAGACATCTTCTGTATCCAAGAAGTTGCCGAGAGCCGCTTGTTTGTATTATTTGGATTCTTTGTGGGCATCTTTAATGGTACGTCTGTGAGTGCTATTTCCATGGACTTCCCTTTGGTGTTTTTCGCATCAGTTTTTATGAACAGGTTCAGGCTACTTCATGAACTCAACTTAGGGTAATGTCTACATATCTTGAACCAATGTGTTTAGTTAAAGGGCTAGTCGTCCGAAGAAGAACTGGGAACACGGCCCTTTGATAAATACCACTTCGAAGATTTGGGGGACCTGTTAGGAAAGTCACATAGATCTGAATATCCGCCGAAGTTTCTTTCATTCGACGATACCCAGCATATACCCAATATACCTGCTTGCCGTTCCCGTTAACACAACTTGGACTCACAGGACAGGACGAACAGGGCGTAACATTCGTCCTACGGATATAAAGTTAAGATGCATTTGTTTTATCACTAGAATCATTGTTGATCGGATTTCTACTAGGATGTTGCCTCTAGTATTTGCTTGTTAATCATACTGTGGTACTCAGGCTTATCCTCGTTTCCCTGACGAACAACTCTTTACGAATGTTTCTCAACCACAGGTATCGCATTTGATAAAATTCTCTGGAATAGTGCGATAGTTTTGGCTTCATCTCTACATCTTGTTCAACTGGGGGATAGTGTCATTCTGACTTGTTACTTTCTGTATACAAATATTGTTCACTAAACAGCTGCTGAAGGTCCTTTATTCGCTCTACTGAAGCTTTTTCCTTACCGGCTGCTTAGAGAAGCAATTCTTAGAAATATTGCATCTTGTTTCCAAGAACAAACTCGTTCAATAATTTATCAAAATCCTGTGCACATACCCATCTTTAAGTCATAATACTGAAATATGTGTCAAATCCAGCTCACGTCGTCGGTTGTCGGAGGACAAAAAAAAAATAAAAAAATAAAAACATTCCCTAATTCCCTATTCCGTCCCTCATTCCTTGTCCAATAAGCTTTGTCAATTTCTCCTTTTCACATATTCACTCCCACATAGGATCGCATAAAATTCTATCAACCATATTGAGCGCATGAAGCGTCTCCATCGCAAGTTAATATTCAGGCTCCCACAACACTTCATCGTAATTTTGATATAAAAGCCAAAAGCATTTGTATCTAAGTGGTCCGTTAAGAATACACTTTATTGGAAGCTTAATAGAGCACACTAATGAAATTCCTCGTATATACCGTCTGTTCTCCTCCCCATCCACCATCCACCATTCCGGGGTGTGTTTCATCGAGCAAATCTGAAAGAAACTATTCTCAGGACCGAGTAATGCATGCACGAAAGGACAAAACGAATTAATCAATCCATATTTCTGTCTACTCCACCCCTTGGAGGAATCCCATAAAGGATGGCATCCTGAATACTTAAGTACTCAGAGCGCTCGAGTGGTGTTCCACTCGAATCCACTGTGCGCTTAGCTTGTCGCGTCATTGACAGCAATTGGACGCTCTGACGGTTGGGCTAGACGTTGGAGCCAACCAGTGAAAAGTGAGTAGTGGAAGGGAGAAGGACTTTGTTGTCGAGTGCTGAATACACAACAAGCATTCGAAAGGACTTTTCCTATGCGATGAAGTGTTTTCCTTCATCTCCTTGGTTCTTGGTATTTTTTTTTTTCTTTTCTTATTTATTTATCCTTATTTTTATATCGCTTGTACTCTATCTCAAAGACAGGCTTGTCAAAGGACCGAGAACCGAATTTCAGGTTTACTCTCTCTCGAGGCAAGAAACATTCTCTTCGCGAGCTGTTAATCCAGTTCAGAGTACGTTTCAGTAGCCAAACACTTGGTTTGTGTTTTTCTGTGTGATCAGCAAAACAGGAAAAATATCCTTAAACTCGTTGGGTTGAGATTTTAATTCCAGCTATAACCAGCCACCACCTTGGATATATGTACATATATTTTTCTCGTCTTTCGAGTGGGGAGACGAAAACAACAAACGACACCCAATTGGATAAAGGTAAACTCACCAGCAAGGACTCGAAAATGTTTCTCTCTCTCTCTGGTGTATATCCTTAGCACAGTGTTTACAGACAATAAAAGCGCTTATGTTTATTATTTGCTGATGAATTATTATCCGTCATCCTGTTTACTTGTGCCAGGCTGCTCTGCTGCGGAAACCCACTCCAGGATAAGCAATAAAATTACGTTCCCATCGAATATTTCATTTTCATTAATTCTTTATTTCATTGATGAATGTGTTTTGTGGTCTCTCTCTCCACACACACCCACTACACATGCCCGACCAAAGTGAATCCTTTCGGGCTTAACCGCCCGCCCTCGGAGGCTTTTTGGATCCATTCGAAAGCAGGATAAGAAAAAAAAAAACAAACCTCAACTAGAAAAAGGAGTAGAGTCGCGGCGGGAATCGTCGTCAGTCGTTTATAGTGTCGGCAAATGGTTGT
Source organism: Xylota sylvarum (assembly GCA_905220385.1). Lineage (NCBI taxonomy): Eukaryota > Metazoa > Arthropoda > Insecta > Diptera > Syrphidae > Xylota > Xylota sylvarum. Next base: position 59,467,106 of record LR999958.1, on the reverse strand, counting down.
AATAAAAATTTATTGCAAAATAAAAAACATTCTAATTTATTGGCATTTAGTACGCGCTACAACGGGAGATGGGGATGAAGCTTTGTTGGGTGGCCGACCCAACCGCAGAAAGGGTCGAGTGGATTTTCGATTATGACGCGTGGTTAAGGGGGTTGGGGGGTGGGCTATTTCTTCTGGAGGACCAGTAAAATATTCACACAAGGGTGAACAGGCAGAGGTACATATTTACTCCGGTAGGAAGAGAACATTATGCCGAGAGGGTATAATGAGACTCATGGGCATCATTTGGTGTGCCACTGTGTGTGGAGCAATCGTAAAATGGAAATTGTTGAAACAATGAAAATCCTTTTTTTATATGTGGAAAGGATTACCATTACTTTTTTTTTTCTAAACATTTGTATGTGTGGATTATTCTTCTGTTTTTTTTTTTGTGTATTGCGTTCCCTGTTGGTCAATCATATAGCCGGGAGGGTCAGGTCTAATTGTGCGATGGTGAACTGAGTGAAATGGCGGTGTGGAATAAATTTTGGGATTTATGTGGGAAGGCACACAAATATCCCATTCAATTATGGACGATGGACCGTGAGTTTAAGTTATTCTCGGAGTTTGTTTTTATTCGACCAAGGAGCACACTGTCCTACGGGCGAAAATTATGCGGGCAATAAAAAGGAATGTGGATACATATCCGAAGGGATTGTGGCGGTTTGGTAGGTAGGATGGTTTTTTTTTTTTTTTCTTTTTCACTGGTGATTTGACGAGAAGTTCAATTTGGTGAATAAAATCCCAGCGCTGCTGCGTGTGTGTTACCATTTTGGGGATAGAGTATGGAATATTTTGAGTATCGATTGCTTTTGCATACATTTTTCGTTGAAATTTTTAAGTTATGCAGGTACAGGTACATGAAGGATTTCAGAACTCGCTGCAGTGAATTTAATTCGATATTTTTATGCTTACAATGCATTGGTTGTCAAGGTCCTTGAATTGCAAATTATATGAAGTGAAGTGCTTATGCTTATACTTCAGAAATATCGAAGCTATCATTGACTGTCTTTGCTACCAATACGAAGTATCGCTTTGCGAGGAGCCTGGTAAATTTGTCAAAATTTCACCGTAAGGCTGCTGATCCTTCCTGACCAGTATTCTTCACAAGTATCCTTAGCATTTGTTTTGAGCTGTTATGTTCTATCTAGACAAACATTTTATGTTACCTCTACTGTAGATGAAGAGTTGTACTACAGGGATGTTCCGCAGAGTCGTATTTCATTGCCCCTTCTTCGGAGCATGGTGGTTCATTATCTGTTGCTTAAGGTCAATAGTTCTAACATTTACGCTCAGATCTAGGCAGATGTTGTTGCCTAGATGATTGGTGGACTATGAATGGGCATTTGGGAAATTTTCTCAAAACTGAGGTTTCCTTGGGTAAGAGATAGGTGGCTGTCTCCGCTCAGGCACAGTCCCATTATGATACCATAAAAGAAATAAACGTGGACCAGGACGTACATACATACAGATTTCCCATACCAAATTATTTAAAGGCAGGACAACCAGTTTCGGTATGAACTCATGCCGTAACATAATCTGCCGTTCAGGGATGAAATCAATTGGATCCGAGACAAAACTTTTTATGTTGCTTAAGTCGAGTCTGGCTAGTACACGAAGATCTGCAAAGAATCCTTAGCCGACCTTTTCCTTCTCAAAGCCGATAGGTCAGGACAGGAACGCAAAAAATGGATCATAGTTTCTTCCTCTTCCTCGTCTTTACAGTTTCTACAGAAATCGTTGAATCGTTGTTCTAGCATAGCTGCCTACCAGACAATAGCCCGTGATGGGTCCACGTCCAACTATGTTCTAGTTTTCTTGCAAATCCCGTTTTGGCCGGACTTGAACTATATACTGATGCTATTCTACCTACTATTTCCTATTCTAATAAGTGCAGTATCCAAGAGGAGATTTAGTAAAGACTGGTGGTCTCTAGCTATTATTAAGAACGTTTCGGTCTACTCCTTCCTGATAAAGCTCATGCGCTTTGTAGTTGCCTAAAATATCACTGTGTACTGAAACCCAGCACAGGAATACATCTCATCTGGCAGTGATGTTGGTCAGAGATCCATAACATTGTTTAACCAACTTGGATCAAAGGCTTTTATCGCTGCTTTACTGTCTATATAAAGAACAAAAGATCTGCAATCTAGTGTGTTAACTAAAAGCCGGCTTCTTGGACTGCTGCGACTTCTGCTAGAAATACACTATCACGATACCTACTCTAGGAAGTAAGTACTCTTACTAGGAATTCTGGTTCTATTCTTGACCTTCAACTCCAAATAAGGGACAATAGTGTTATAGCAATTTATATATGAAGAATACTTGTGTGGCCCAGTTGCGAGGATTCCCTTAATAAAGCCCTTTTTGTCGCCATCAGCATCCCAAAGATGTCAAGAAGGTGGTTCATATTTTCTATTGCTTAGTATCTCTTTTTTTTTGTAGACCCTTACCGATATGGCTTACACTGCAACCTAAAATGATCTATTGTATCAACTAGGGTATGATTAAACCAAGACTCGTACCACCTCCCTAATGAAGGATAGTACGTCATTAGCAGCAGAATTTCAAAACTTCACTGACAAACACATTTTTTATGGAAAATATTTACAGAACTATATACATTCCGTTACTGGGCTTCTTACGATGATACCACAGGCGACCTGTAAGAAAGCTAAACAGCTTTCTAATACTATCCTTGTCTAGAATAAGGATTTCCTTGTAGAAATAAGGCCTGATTAATCGCTTGGATTATCTCAGCCCCGAGATATTTCCCCAGTGGGCCAGATGAAGTTTGTGTTTCCAATCGTATGGTGACAAACATGTATGCAGATTCTGAGCCAGCCCTAGCTATTTCATCTGCAGATTCATTGCCTGCAATTCCTTGATACCAGTGACCCAACCGAGTTTCACCCCGTTATATCTAGGAAGAGATTGTAGTACATCCTATCAGCATGTAACTGATATACGAATCCATTAAATTGGACGACCGCGCTTTAAGTGCTGCCTGCTTATCTGAAAATATATATACCCTAGCGCCCTTAATACCTTTACCAAGGTTTATCCTATCGTAGATCCCAATGGCATGGAGTTTAGCCTAAAAAACCATGGGACATATTCCCATAGGTATCGAGACTTAGGTGTTGGGTTCAAAGACGCAACTTCCAACTCCAGTTTGCATCTCCGATCCGTCTGTGAATCAGACCAAACCTCTAGGATCCAGTGCTAGAACAGCATAAGACCAATTTGCACGGTCCAATGTCGGGGATAGTGCAAAACATGTCCTGGCTTATTCTTGTATTCTAGCTGCAGCTTAATGCGCATCTAGTGGCCGTGTTCCTAATGAAGATTTGTAGAGAAGAAAGCCCAACCACAGCTTCCTTCGTAGGGCAGGTATGCATGACACCCGTAATACCAAGAGTCATGCAATTCTCTGGAGTTTCTGAGGCTTAGATGCCGTTGCTCGTTAATAATTTTAGCCACCAAACGTGATAATGGGCCTCACCATCATAGTATACATCCAATGTATTGTTTTTGAATTTAAACCCCAAGTTCTGCCGTACTGGCCTACATAGCCCTAATGGAGCGCTCGATGGCAGACTTGATATGAGAATTCCAGCTAAGCTTTGTCAAAGTTGACGCCGGGATATTTAACCTCAGTGGAAGAAACAAAAGTGTTGCCTTTGATAGTAATAGATCGCAGTTTCAAAGTCCGTCTCTGCTGCACCATTCGAACACGTGTTCGAAATGGTCATAGTCTGTTTTTCACTAACAAAAATCACCAAGTCATCCGCATAACCAATGGCGATCTAGCCTGATCTCTGTAGATCGACTAGAAGTTTATCGATGATTAGTGACCACAGAACAGCTATGGGACAGCTTGTAACTGAAGTAATGATTCCACTTTCATGCATGGCCCTTGTCCATTGGTTGGTCGAATCCTCGATACCTCTGCTACTAATTGCTCTTGCTATTGAGTTGTAGCCAGTGTCATCGAATGCTCCCTCAATGTCAAGGAATGCACACGGAGCTATTTCTTTGGAACGAAAAGTTCCTTCTACAAGTATCTTAGTTCTTAGTTCTCACAATATAGTGAAGAGCACCTTTTGTGGATTTACCTTCTCTGTATGCATACTGAATTGAAAGTCAATGCGTTTTCCATGTTTTTGAGGAAAAAATGATGTTAGATTTATAGGTCAAAAGATTTGGGTTGCACACTAGGCCTACCACCTGGTTTGGGGATAAAGATTACATTTACCTATATATATCCAGGTAGTCGGGATGTAACCTCAGTTGTAGCTAGCTCTAAAGAAAGCAATCATACCCGGCATGAGAGATGAGATCAATTACCTTCTGTAAAAGCATCGAAATTATACCATAACCGGCGGGGGCCTTGAATGGTTTGAAGGACCCTACAGTCCAATTGTGCCTTATGGATTCGTGCAGCTACTTGCATGTCAGCAATGTTTTCGCAACATTTCCTCCATGTAGCACGTTTAGATCGTCTCAATTCTAAATTGTATTCTGTAAGAGTGAACCTACATATATTCATCCCAACTATTCGTGCATTTAGCAGAGTTGAAGAGTTTTCTAACTTACTTCCTAAGTTTGGCAGGCTAGTCAACCTCAACCTACCTCCATACCTAGATAGGCATTGAGTATACTTCAGTATTTGACAAGAGACCTGAAGATGGAGCATCAGGAGGAAGACTGATTCAGACCAGTCCGTTTGGTATGGTTATACATTTATATAATTATTACCTTTGATGACATTCTTAAGATGAGAAAATTGTGTTGAAACATGTACGTAACACCAAAACTTAGGGCTGAAAGTAATCGTCAACATTTCTAATGATTTGGTGATACAAAAAGGTATTTGGAACCCTGCCTTGAACACAGCACGCAGACGTTTTATCGTCTTGTAAAACTGTTGGATGTCATTGTTAATACAAGATTTTTCAATTTGCTAGTGCTTGGAAACTCCATGCATTCTCTACTTCTTAAGTAGGACTCCCTTCTCATCCCTTCTTTTGGCTTGATGCCTTTGCTACGCTGCTCTTGTTTTGAGTTACAGGTCTGTATCTTCTTTCCCTTGATAAGTTCTCTGCTTACATTGTCATCGCATTGGACATCTTTGTCAAAAGTGACGTTTGTTTCATAGTGGTTGACGTTTGTGTCTGAAGTATAGAACACAAATGAACTGGACTTAATTTTTGTGTTACAAAAGATTAAACTCAATGTGTCCTTCGAGGACGAGCTTTCAAAAAATAGTTTTGCAAATTCTAGGGACTTCTGGAACTGCTCGGCAGCACTCCACAAGTTTTACTTACTCCAGCAAATATTTCTGCCACCTCTGAGTAGGTATCGATGAAAAAGTTGGTATAGTCCCTTGGTATCTTCATTGTAGGCAGCTCACTGTTAGGACATCCGCTTGAAAACCATTTCTGTGGTTGGGAAGTGAACTGTTTGCTTAATAACTTGTCGTTTTTGCTTAGTTTCTTAAGCCAGCTTCGTTCTTACACTGGCCCTAAGTCCCTTAAAAGAAATTATCAAGGTGGTGATGGCAATAGTTTCGTTAACTTGAAGTCTTTGAGTCTACTCAATCGTTTGGCCAAATGCATAGTCCTATGTTTTTTTTTGCTCCAACGAATATGTAATTTTCTAAAGGGACTAGTAGCCCGAGCTACCAATATGCACTATTCACAAACCTGAATACCTTATTCCAGGAATACGCCTACGTACTAATCCACACATTACTTCAACCACTCGAGAGATTAATTCCCTTTTCGATGGAACATCTGCAATGAAAAACACAATACTCTCTATCTTCCTACTGATCTAGACAGTTCCGGTAGAAATTGGCGTCTCCAACTTGGCGTAGATATTTCCGATAGCCACTATGGCCTGACAAGAACTGCAAAAGATGATAGTTGCAGTTATCATGGACCCGGTTGGATAGTCGGGATCAACTTGTAGGTCCATCTGCCTCTGGTAGTATTGTCCCACTCAGCTTTCCATTTATCGATTGAAGATACTTTTACTTCTTTGTCCTTAATTCTTTTAATTTCTGTTGGTACCACTTGCCTCGAGGTTCTCCTGTTGTAAAGCTATAACATAAGCAGCTTCATCGGAAATCGTTCGAATACCACTGATTGTCCTTAGTGCGTAGTGGCCAGAGCCCCTCGCCAAACCGAGACAACATGGATATTAAAATTCTCCTAGCATATCTAGCTGCTCCAATGTTTGGCAGTACTGCTTGCAGCCTCTGTTTTATTGTCAATTAATTGGACGACGCCGGCTGATTCCAGTTGGCCTTTGATTTTAGCCACCAGGTGCTTGATTGGTGGATGGCTTTATCTCTACCAAAGGCGATGTCGCCAACAAATCCAAATATTTTTACTCCTTATGGCAACATCACATTAGTTGCAGAACTTCATGGTACATGATATTCCATAATTCCTTCGATGTGACTCTTGGTTTGTCTTCTATGCTGATCAGCTAATCTGCCTTCTTATAGATAGTAGATGGTCTCTGTGGGAATAAATGTTATAAGTACTATGCAACTCAGCAATATCGGAAATGATATGTGTGAGGACTTTCAGCCCTTTACCTTAGTCATTACCATCCTGTATGTCATGTCTCAAGGATTTACTTTGATTTACCTCCGTTTCTTCACACAAACGGTTGAAGCATTTAATTTCGCTCTCCTTGATCATCTGTTTTAAGTATTACTTTGTCGTCCTATGTCGTTACTTATTTGTTTAATGTGTGGGTTAGAATAAAACCAGGTTTCTGGCCTTGGGTGAGGTCGATATATCCAACGCCTCTTTTCGATTTCCTCCACTTTAGCAATTTTAAGTGGCGTATCTATTGCTTTACATATGTACATATGTATGAACATCTGTCTATGTAATACTTTCAACATCGTTCAGAAGCAGAACATTCTCCTACTTCACATAATCTGTAGACCGATACTACGGGTTAATTTCATAGTTTTGACGACTCTTGTCACTACTCATCTTCAAAATCTTTATCCATCGGTATTAGACATAATCCTTAGCTTTCTGAAATATCCTTGGAACAGTTCATCAAAGAAAACCATTATATATGTAGTTGAGTTCTGACTATTGCATCCAGTCAGTAAGTCCATCAAAAGAATTTGAGTCTCACAAGCTATTCCTACAAACTTAACTTCAGTCAAATTGCATGTGTCCTGTCTTGTGCGCCTTAAAGGTTTAATGTCATTAAAAATTTATTAAAAATTTCAAATCGTATCTACCTGCAGCTTTCTAACACATACACACACGCACAACTGAGTGACTAATTGAGTTCAATAAAATAACAGTTTATATTCAATTCACATCAATAGGTCTCCGGTCTTCATCCGAGAAATACCACAGACTTCCTCCTGAGGCTTGCACATCGTTCTTGTAGCGCAATTAAGTTAAGCAAACAAAACTTAATTTATCAACGATTTATCCTCACCCGGAGGGAAAGAGTAATTAATTCCCTCTACCCCCGAGGAAATGTATTCAAGCAATATGAAGAGAACCCAAGTCTTCCTATGTTTCATTTCTCTTAGCCTAACTCCTAGCCGATTCACCCCTACCTCCTGCTGAGATCACACACTGGCATTGACTCATGCACACATACATATACGCAGCAAAGTTAAGCCTAGTTGGCCTGAGACTTAAAAGAGTAAGAAATGAAAGGATAACGGATAAACATTCGTTTTAAGGCACAACTTTCGGGGATCCCTCCATCAGTCAGATGGAAATCTCATAATAAATAGCACTTGACACTTCATTATTGGCCTTCCAGTCTCGAAATCGAATCAATTTTTACTCGATAGCTCCTGTTGGGTAAAATTTCTTCATCAACATGTGCCTATGCGTCTGGACCATGTTACCAGAGCCGCAATCTAATTTTCCTAAATATTGTATCTGGCTATTGTCTGTCACATAAATTAATCGATTGACTTCGATTTAACCACTCACCGCATGCCTCTGTCTTTCGTTCGTTGTCGTTGACTTGAGTGGTGTCTTCCTTAAGAAGGATTCATACCTTCACCAATACACATCTTTGCATGAGGCTATATAATAATGTAAAATATTTATTCGAGATAATCTAAATGGAATCCAACGCATAACCATAGGAGGGGGAAACAACGTCAATGATATTGTATCTGTATCTGTATCTGTAGTACTCAAATACGTTGCCAGTGGTTTTGTGGGTAGTGTCTTATGAACTCTGCATTATAAGGTACCTACTGGTGAGATATGTTTGCTCTAGGCTCATACGATTGGCATGTGTCAGATGCCACATACGAATTGGGATACCAAAGTGTTTAGAGGCATTTTCAAGAATGCTGTTTAGGATGTCAAGTCAAACTGGCATGAGGCGGTGCACATTTGCTTGTTTGAGTGTATTTTGGTTTTAAGTTAAAACCAAATCAAATGTCAGGTCTTGTATTTCGTTTGTGGATAAACTTATTTAGAGAGTTCACCAAAGGGATGCCTCAACAATACGAGGTATCCAAGGGAAATACACGTGAAATGTTAGAGAAACACAGAGAGCAGGAACTACTTTTATTAATGAAAATCAATTCTTCGACTACCACATGAAGAGAGTTTTGACTGAAATATTGTGGATATGAATGTTTTGAAGCAAATTAGATAGGTAATGGATAATAAAAATGAGATGAGTACTGCAATTACACATAGTTTTGATCTGCCAAGTAAGGGTTGTCCCCAAAGAGAAGTTCTTTCTTCCCTTTTGTGGTCACTAGTCATCGACAATCTTTTAGGCTAGTCTAGGACTACAGAGATCGGGCTATATCCTACGACATAACTGGCTTAAATTCGGATGGGTCGCTGGTCATCAAGGAATTGCAACCAATGAATCTCCACATAAACTAGCTAAAACTGACTCAAAGTCTGCGTTCATAGGACATCGCCTGGCCCACTGGGGAAATGTCTCGGGCCAGAGACAATCCAAACAATTATTCATGTTTTGTTCCTGCAAGGAAATCTTTAACCTAGACAAGGATAGTATTAGGAGCTGAAAGCTGTAGTAAATAACAACAAAAATAAATACATGTTACTAACAAACTAAGAATTATCTGTCCATAGCCCAGGACATAACGTCACTATTGGCAACAGTAACGAAGTGGTTAAGGAGTGTACCTATCTCAGAATAAATATTAACTCTACAAATGACACATTAGTGGATATTCGGCAATGGCTTACAAACTGACAAGCATCAGAAAGTCATGAATCTCCGACAGAGATATACACAGACGGATAAAAGACTGTCTGAAACAGGTCGGGAGCCTATTCCAGTGGACTAGATATTTGTACCATCATACGACTACCAAACCACGGTAGTGTACTTTAAGCAGACGTCCCAGCTGTCTAAGAAGCCGAAACCTGGCTTTGAATTAACTTGGTAGAGTGCAGTGCTATTGTTTTCTACATAGGTAGTCAAGCTGCCATAAAAGCCTTGGAATCGTCAATAATTCGATCCAATTTGGTAAATCAGTTGGGCGAATCACTTAACGAGATCGCTATCAGGTGTAAAGTATCTTTACGATACGCAGATATGATATCGCAGTCAATTGTAATGCGGACGAGTTAGCTATGGAGTGTGCAGACCGGGACCTCCTTAATAATAGAGGGGAACTATCAGTACCTTAGAAAGATAGTTGGAACCCTCACAGGGCACTGTCTGGTAGGCACACATGCCGAAAGGCTTGGTGTTCCCTTTCTATAGAAGTTCTAGAGACGAGGAAGAGGAGGAAACCATGACAACATCTTCTTATCCTGTCCTATCGGTTTTAAGAAGGAAAACCCTAAACGAGACTTAAGAAAATTAAAACACTTCGTCAACGGGTGAAACTCGTTTAAGGCATGGATTCACACCGAAACCAGTTGGCCTGCCTCCTGTCCCATTTGGGATGATTCCATGTAAGCCTCCCATTCTGGTAATTTGATTTCTCTATAGTGGTATCACAAAGGATCTTCTTTTGGTCTAGGTTAGGTTAGATAAATGGGTGCCTTGTGACAGTGTCACTGCTCACTTAGACCACAGTTCGGGTTCATTGTGCCCAATTATTTAACACTGGAAACCTATAAAGTCCGCTATTGGAACCACCCAGATAATGATATGAATCTCAGGAGGTCTGTGAGCTCTACGTTACCCAAGTCCTCCAAATCCGAGAAGAAGTAACTGCCAAGAGTCGTCATTCTTCTGACGGATAGGGCAGGACAGTCGCACAGCAGGTGACGAACTGAACTCAATTTCTTCTTCGTCCCTGCAGCTTCTACAGAAGTCATTATGTAGTACACCGAGTCGCTCTGCGTGGACGCCAATGGCACAATGACCAGTAATTATCCCTGAAACGACCCGTGTTTTATAACGACTCAGTTTCTTCAGAGAAGTTGATCTTTTCTTTCTGATGCCCGGCCATAGGGATCTGCCTGTTACACATGTTTCCAGATGAACCCAACGACTATTTGCTCGACCGATGGCTTCATCCTCTATTTTCTTCCGTAAGGAACTGATTGGGGCTACTACAAAAGGGAGGGCCCGCGATAAGTGCAGCGCCGACCCTTTCCTAGCAAGTTCTTCAGCCCTTTTGTTTTCTACGATATCCATATGGTCTGGCACCCAACAGATGGTCACCGCATTAGCTCTAGATATCTCATTCAAGAGCGATTTGCAGATCTTCACAAGCCTTGATCTGATTATAGCGGAGTCCAGAGCTTTAACGCCTGCCTGGCTGTCTGTATATACAGTAGTCGTTCTGCCAACGATATTGCTTTCACCTATAATCTTAGCAGCCTGTATGATGGCTGTGACTTTGGTCTGAAAGATACTGCAATCATCGTTTATTCTAAAGGAGTTGTTTATTCCTAGGGCTTCACAATAAACTCCGGCTAGAACCGTCTTCGTTCTTCGGCACTTTCAGTACATTCTATCAGAAATTCTTATAGCGAATCTCCTTTCAAATGATAGCGTGGGGGTCATGTGATCAGTTTCTGACAAACAGCTGGTAGTTCCCCATCGGGACAAAATTGAAGCATGGCCGTACAGGCTCGATGACCACATTCGGCCTTCCGTCAGTCTTACAGCGGTTTTAGTCGCCTGACTGCCACAGTATATGTCGAGCGGAATGAAACTGAGCATGGTTTCCATTGCCGCTGTTGGTGTAGTCTTCGTTGACCCCATGACTCCGATGCAGGCTGCCTTCTCGATTTTGGTGATGCTAGAAAACTGGTATTACTTCTCCAGTACCACCCACCATACCAGTAAACCCTATGTAAAAATGGGTCTTACGACCACCTTGTATCTCGAGTACACCACAGCTGGCCTAAAACCCCACGTATTACTGAATGCCTTTTTGCAAGAGTAGAAAGCTACGCTTGCTTTTTTGGAGCGTTCAGTAGTGTTATCGTTCCAATTTAGTTTGGAATCTAGAATTACACCCAGGCATCGGGCTGAACCTGAAATACTTAGTTCAGTACTTGGGGGTCTGAAGGCAGGAATTGATCTCTTCTAGTGAAGAGAACTACGTCCGTCTTTGAACGGTTCACTCCTAGGCCTTTGCTGCTACCCCAATTCTCCACTAGTTGTAGTGCGAGATTTTCTTGGTCTAAGTATGTTCCTACTGAGCGGAACACCCAACCCAACCTACCCAAAACTGTCATGAAAAAGCTTCTTAAAAAAGTTGCCCTTCGTATTCGGTATTAAACTGTAGGCCCTTTCCATTCATGTGAAGAAGATTGATTGGAAGACGATGACTTGAGTAAATGTGGTTTCAACAAGATGACGCCACATGCCACACAGCTGCCCAAAGTTTCAAGATATTGAAATCGAAGTTCGATGAGCGTGTTATCTCCAGAGAATTGACACCTCTGGATTTTTCTTTCTTTGGGGTTATGTCAGGTCCATGGTCTATGCCAATAAGCCAGAGACGTAAGGTAACGTCTGTATTAACATCGAACGCCAAATTACTGGTATATCACCCAACACAAGGTGTTTTATTTAAAAAAATTAATGATATCATCTTAATGATAAAAAATACAAGTAACAACCTATAGTACCTACTGCATATCTGTATAGAGATGAATAGCAGTATGACTGTGGACTTTTATAGGGAGCATACCACTACAATAATTACTCCATATTGAATATTTCTGAACGATTATAGATCAAAAAAAATAAAAATAGCTGTACATTCCAACAAATTGCATTTAAACTGGTACGCAAGGCGATTATTTCTATCAAAAAAATAAAATAGGTACTCCCTCTTCTGAAATCAATCGCTTGTCCTTCAATTGTATCAATCTGCACGTGTATATCCTTTTCTCCTTGTTACATCAATCGAAAACCCATGGCCAAACAAAATCCTTGTGCATTTATTTCCAACTATACATTCGCCCGGAAAATCGAAATGATGTCCATTTTATAATCCTGGCTACCACCCTTGCTAGTCCAATAAAAGAACCGAAGAAACAAACCAATGCTCACCAATCTGTTGACATAAAAATGACAACAGAAAATAAAAAAAAATAAAAAAAACTACAAAACTTGGAACGAGTAAACTACACAGCCCGGGTGGACAGAAATTCAAATTTGTACAAACGTCCAAATAACAAAAGGACCTATATACATACAAACATATGTATATATCATTAACAGTACTACCAACCAATTTCACTATAACAACATTCAACATATTAATTCTGTGTGCATTTCCAAATGGAAAGTCTCCCGGGATGGTCTACACAACAGCAGCCATCAGGCTTTTCCATCTCTTTAAGGATGGAGCAGAGAAAAAAAAAAGAAATAAATAGAAAGTACACAACAAAAGGAAGAGAACATGACGAAACCAAATAAAATAATAAAATCTGGAAATAAACAGATGTCGACTAGTGAATGAGAAAAAGTAGCCACACATATAAAAAAAAAAGAAATCCGGGCGACAATGATACCCAGGAAGGAACCATCACTGAGCTGAGAATCTAAGAATAAGAATATCAAATACAATAACAGTCGGGACGAAAAAATTGCTTCCACAACGTGTGTCCTTTTTGATTTTTCTGCTTTTCGAAATCTTAGGGGTTACTTTGAGTATCTTATGCTTTCATACAGCTATGTATGGACTATTAAATCAGCAGCAATTAAAATTTAGTACAAGACTGGGTTGTACTTCATTTCGTCGTAAACGAAGAAAGTCCTTTTTTTCTAAACTTCCATAGTCCCTAAAGATTGTTTGCAAGCGCATTTCAAAGACGTATATTGATAGAAACTTATAATCTTCGTGTTCTCAGTAAAGGCAACATATGGAGGCTTCAATGCACCCGTGATGCGGCAATTCGAATTTGAATTTCAGAAGATATAGTGAATGACAGACACTATCGCCCCCACCAAAAACGGAGTAGATATATGTATGTATATTATTGTAGACGATGACTGAATATTGTTTAGAGTCCGGCAAGACCAAGGACAAGTCTTAAGTTGCCCAACTATCTAAATTCATCGACCAAAAATCTCTTTGTCTTAGGAACATCGTTTTTTTGCATAACCCTTGCCCGTATGGCTTACAATGTGACCAGAAAAGATCTATTGTATCCAAGTAGGGTATAATTAAGCCAAGAGTCGTACCACCTCCCTAATGAAGGATACTACGTCCTTATAAGCAGAATTTCAAAACTCTGCATTTCTTTATTGAAAATACGCCGCCTTAACCAATGTAATGCTGGGCATTCACAGAGAATGTACTCAGAGGATTTGTCATCTTCTAAGCAGAACTACATACATTCCGGTTCTTACGATGATACCACAGGCGACCTGTAAGAAAGCTCAACAGCTTTCTAATACTATCCTTGTCTAGATTAAGGATTTCATTGTGGGAATAAGACCTGATTAATCGCTTGGATTATCTCAGCCCCTAGATATTTCCCCAGTGGGCCAGATCAAGTTTGTGTTCCCAATCGTATGATGACGGGTATGGTGACAAACATGAATGCAGATTCTGAGCCAGCCCTAGCTAATTCATCTACAGATTCGTTGCCTGGAATTCCTTGATCACCAGGTACCCAACCGAGTTTCACCCCGTTATGTCTGGGAAGAGATTGTAGTGCATCGTAGCGGCATGTACCTGGTATACAAGTCCATTAAATTGGACGACAGCGCTTTAAGTGCAGCCAGGTTATCGAAAAAGATATACATATATCCTAGCGTCCTTAATACCTTTATCACGGTTTAAACTAGCACAGATCTCAATGGCACGGTGTTCAGCCTGGAACCCCAAGTTCTGCCGTATAGGCGTCTACTGGCGCACATGACTCTAATGGCGTGCTCGATAGCGGTCTTGATATGAGAATTCCAGTCCAATGAGACTCTCCATTGTTTTGAGAACAAATGATATTAGACTTATAGGTCTATAAGATTTGGGCAGCTCAATTGGCCTATTGCCTGGTTTGGGGATAAAGATTACATTTACTTGTGTCCAGGTAGTCAGGATGTAATCTCAGTTGTAGCTGGCTCTAAATAAAGCAATCATACCCGGGATGATGAGATCAAGTACCTTCTGAAAAAGCTGCAAAATTATACTATCACCGCCGGGGGCCTTGAATGGTCCAATCCTTATCCGGACCAAAAATTTTACCGGATAAACTATTTACTCTACAAGCAAAGTAGACTATGGTCGGATGCGTTCGGGTACGAATAGAGTACACGAGTAGACGAACCTGGGAAATGAACCTGAAGTAAGGTTCTAATTAATATCCATACGGTTCGCCTTTTTTAGTAACCCTATGGCACGTTTATATCGTCTCAATTCTGAATTGTATTCTGTAAGGACGAACCTGTATTCGTCCCAACTCTTTGTGCGTTTAGCAGAGTTGAAGAGTTTTCTAACTTTCTTCCTGAGTTTGGCAAGCTCATCATTCCACCAGCGAACCTTACGTTTACACAGACAAGTTTTATGGACACAGCTTTCATGATAGGAAGTAAGCAACACAACATTCAATTAGTATGCTGCTTTATCTAGGTTTCATGTGGTCTCGATAGATATAACCAGCATTTCATATCTTAGGAACACACTACGAGTATAAGTACTGTTACACTATAGGGCCCTACGTGTACACTTAATATTCCAGAATTCTAGAATAACCTCTTCTTGCAAGTAAAACCTTAGCCTTATATTTTTTGAAGTTAAATAAATTTTTAGTTTGTCTTAGACCTTGTAGGTTGATGGTCTCCAATGTGGAGTGGGCACTGTTAGGTGTTAATTCAAACCGAGGCTCAGCAGTTAACCCGTTTATTACCCTCCAGGCTACGGTAAGCTTGTTTATAGATGCAAGACGTTTGATCAGATTAAGACATTCTTATACAACGGTATACCATAGCGTATAGGATTTAGAGGTGAATATTGTCGCTTTAAATTCCTGAACCACATTGTTCAATAGCGTGGTCTTTTACTTGAAATATTTTTGGTGTGTTTTCCGCGAGTTCAACCATATACCCCGGCATCTTCCATGTTCCGTTTTTAGAACTTGCTAAGAAAGATCCATTTTTCCATTCACGGCTGTCATCTGTAACAACGTGAAAACTTCTGGAGAAATTTAAAAATGATAGGGTTGATCCCACGTCGGGCGCCATTATTTCGGTCAAAGTGTTGGTAAAAGCCGTACAAAATCAGGGACGCGTTTTCATAAAGTTCAGCATCAGTAGTAGTTTATCGGTAAAAAATTTGGGCATAGGCTCTTCGGGCTAAAATCTTTAACAGATTTAATTCGAAACCATTTACAGATTATGCTCTTCAGAGTTCGGCAATTTATTTGGAAAATCTTACAACTGAACCTGATCAGTGCAAGAGTTTCCAAGCAAACTTAATAACTGTCTACTCAATAGTGCCATAAACACCTATAGCAAAGCAGTGATCCAGTCTATATCATTATAGTCTGTATGAAGATATTCTTTAAAGACTATCAATCTAGTTACTAAAAGCGGAGACAATTTAAAAATTAGCCAGTGACTATCCAAGTACATACTATGGTTCTTTGAAAATGTATGTACTTGGGAATCCATGTTCAGTCTCATTCACGTAACGAAGTGTATGCTCTTTCCTGAACCAGTTCAAAACCAGTGAGTTAAAAACATATGAACAATTTTGAAAACTACATTTCAAACATTATAATGAGGTTAGTCACTATAATCCAAGTAATAATTATCATACTGGGAGTGCAACAGGACATTGCACTCCCTCAGTTCGGAAGGTTGTACTGTATGTGCTGTAGGTACAACCCTTTCTTTGAAGATACTCCCATTTTAGCCGGATCACCAATGTATCCATTGATTGTGAACCCCTGTCGTGGAATAATCTAAAAAAAGACTAAGGCCTGTTTGTAGATTATGGATAGCGAAGCGTCCTTCTAACCTAGGGTACTTATAAATTTTAGGACTGTTAATGGTGGCTTTTCTCACTAGTGAGATGTGCTCTCTTCCGCATCTGTATCGCCATACCCTTTGCAGAGGTCGTCTGTGTTCAGTCGCATTCTTCTTCGGTGTGACCGGTAATAATCCCGTGAAGACCGTTAAGTTGGTTCTATTAAGCGGTAGAATTTACTGGGTTTTGATATCGTCGTATTCTGTCCATAGTTATCTGAAGACATAGCAAAAGAGAGTGCGTTCCAACTCTCATTAGCTAGTCTCACGAAGTCTTGTACTAAGTATAGCTACATTTTGAAGTTCTTGGTCAAGATACACAAGATGCTTGAAAGCATTGAACTGGTAATTGTTTTTGTCCCAAAGCCCAGATTAAGAAAGTTAGTAGAATATTGTATCGAGTGTAGTGGTACAGTTTTCAAGTGACAATTATACAGATGTTCATACATGTTTGTATAATAATTTGCGAACATTCTCGATCAAACTTGCTTTTTATGTCCAATGCTGTCCACCAGATGAAATTTCCATGCTTTCCTTACCAGCAGTACATGTTATGGAGAATATTAATCTTGAAATCCTTTTAATTGAGAACCAACTTAACTGGTTCATGGACGAATCAAAAATGGAAAAGGGGATGCAATCTTTGGGCCTAACTTCTAACTGTCATATCGATCGCAATGGCTAACAACACTACCATCTTTCAAACAGAGGTTTATGCTTTCGAATTGTGTGCTAAAAAATCCATCAGCAGAAACCTCTAAGGATCACATATTAATATTATACCAGATAGCCAAGTAGCTCCAAAAGCTTTCAAATTTGTATTCCTGTAAGGGAAATCCAAATCCTAATAGCACTTTGACTCCGATTTGGTCCATTATACTTCCAGGCAGATTCCTTTTTACTGGTGCAGTGGTAGAACTAAGCTCACATGGCTTGGTGTCTGTCCACAGTTCAGGTAACAAGCAATCACACTTTCCACTAGTCCATTCCCATCTTTTTCGAATCCTTTAGCTTTGAATCTAAACTTCTTTGCAATTATCTGCAAACCCTCCTTGAAGTTAGTGCACCCTGACTAATCTCAGGTCTGGCTCTCAAGCGTATCCCATACGTCCCGACCCTTTCTATCGGGACGAATGGGATACTTATCAAACAAAATGATGAGCTGTCATTTGACTTGTCTGCAATCATACTTAAAAAAGAGTCAGAAGCCAACATCGGAGATACAATCTTTCAAACGTTTGTGCAACTACTAGCTGAAAATATTTGGATAATTGGCAGAACTCGGTAGTATTGAAACGGGAGATAAATTTAGTGGTGAACGAGGCCTAAACCAAGGATATGTTGTCAACAGAAGGGACACACAACATCGACGTATTGGACAGAATGCCACAATAAACCGCCACAACCTTAAGATGGTCAGTATATCTTTGTATATCTTGGCTCTGCTTTTAATTCTGACAACAACACCTTAGCAGAAATAAAACGAAGAATTGAAAGGATTTGAAGAAGGAGGTTCAACAACGAACTATACGAGCTCTACAGCGACATCGACCTAGTCAAGAAACTGCATATAGAGCGAACGGGCACTAGCGCTCCGTCCTGCAGAGGCTTTGAATCGGGCAAGGAGGGACAATCCAGTAAAGTAAGCCATCTCTTTAGGTGGCGCGCACAAGTCGAAGGGGATTTGGAGTGCGCAACTGGTGGCAGTTAGCTAAGCACCAGAATTGATGTCCTTGTTTAAGAAAAGGTCTAATCTGATCAAACATTCTATTCTATTAATGTTAATGGAAGGACATTTCCCTTGCCAAAGGTCTACATTCTCAAGGATAACACTTTGATAATCGCCTTCAAACCAGTAGACTCACTCTAATCATCATATCCTTGACGGATAAAATTCTTTGACTAAATAACCCTTGTCTCATATACCATGCTTTTCAATTTCTTACTTTGGTTTAATTAAAAAAAAAAAAAAACCCCAATAGCATTAGACGCATTAGGTTATACCGCACAAAATTTTTAATATTGCAAAAATATACTTCAAGGCTGACGATATTGCCCACTGTGTGTCCCTTTTGTGCCAAAACTTCAGGGTCCTTGCAATACCTCTCCTATCTCTAACAAACAACTCTTCTTTAGAAAACAAATAAAGTATCCAGAAGGCACATTCCAACGTGAACATTTTACCGAATGTAAAAAGAATGCCAAAATGTTTCATTCTCTGTGTAAAGAATCCTTTGAAGGAAAATAGCAATGTCCCAGAAAAAATCAGACGCAAAAGTTTAAATGCAAAGAAATTACTGGATAATGTACACAAAAGGATATACATATACCAACCAGAGGAGGAAGGTCAAAAAGGACAATTGTCTTCTTATATTAAAGAAATTAAATTTATTGTGGTTGTTATTTTCTTCCAGAAAAAAACCAAAAAAATAGAAGTAAACATCCATGGATACACCCATACCATGTCTTCTAAAATAGAAGGTGCTCTGGAGGCCGATTTTGCCACAGTTTTTGTTTCGGGAGATTTTTGCTGTTTTTTTTTTTTTTTTTTTGTTTTTTGTTGCTCGTCCTGAGTGAGGGTACAATGGTGGATGATGTTTGACTTAAGGGATTTTAGGATGCCTGCTGCTTGTGGATTGACGGAAAAGTTTATTTATGGAAATTCATTTAGACACGTTTAATGGGAAACGGATTTGTTTTGCATTTTGTTGTGTTTTGGTAGTTTAATTCGGCTTTTAAGTGGTAATAAATTGTTGGGCATTTCTAATTTGATTATGTTAAGAAGAAGGCCAAATGTTGCCTAGGGTTGGGCATAAAATGGAATGAATAAATAGCCAGAGTCAGGGTAATTCTGATTTGATGAAATGTTGGCATTTGTTTGAAATTGTATTATGGTGCTTTTTTTCTTCCTTCTTTTTTTTTTATATAATTTGGGATTATTCTTTGGATTGTTTTAGTTTGTTTGACAGAGAAAAAAAAACTCAATTACTGATTCGTTATAATCGCTGGTAAATATAGAAGAAAGTGGGCTTAGGGGATCCTGTGGCGTATACTTTCTATTTTTTTGTGAATAATATTGAAGAGCACTTACTTAACTTTTGCCGATATGGAAGGGCATTGAATGTTTGGGTCCTTTAACCCCTTGGGGGACATAGGGCGTCAACCACGCCTGCGCGCCATCTGGTTCGTACTTCAGCAACGCGTTTGAGCTGCCTCCAACTCATTTCTAGAGAGGTCGATTCCTCCTCAACTGTTCTGCGCAATGTTTGCCTTGGGCGTACTGCTATTCTGCCTGCTTTGGTGAGCGGATTCCACTGCATGGCATATTTCGCAATGGAGTTGACTTCGGTGTGTTCAATCCACTGCCACTTTCTCCTTCGTATAGTAATGTTTATAGGTTCTTGGCCCGTTCTCATATCGAGAGTTATATCTTCATCGCAAGGAGATGTAACTATCAGGAGAAGCGTCTGCAGAGGAACCCCACAAGGAGGAGTCTTATCCTCTCTAATATGGCTCCTTGTAGTGGATGAGATCTTGGTAATATTGAAGAAAAACTGCTTCAACGTGACGGCCTATGCCGACGAAGTGGTTATCCTAGTCTCGGGGACATTCCCTTAGCGAAAGACTCAATCTCGCACTACAACTAGTGGAGAACTGTGGTAGCAGCAAAGGGCTAGGAGTGAACCCTTCAAAGACGGAGGTAGTTCTCTTCACTACAAAGAGATCAATTCCTGCCTTCAGAGCCCCAAGTATCAGTGGTACTGAACTAAGTATCTCAGGTTCAGCCCGATATCTGGGTGTAATTCTAGATTCCAAACTAAATTGGAGGGATAACACTGCTGAACGCGTCAAAAATGCAAGCGTAGCTTTCTATTCTTACAAAGAGGCTTTCAGTAATACGTGGGGTTTTAGGCCAGTGGTGTACTGGATATACACTCTGTTGGGTGCTAGGGCATATAGATATCGTAGGAAACGAAAGGGCTGACAAACTTGCTAGGAAAGGGTGGGCGCTGCACTTATCGCGGGCCCTCCCTTTTGTAGTAACCACAGTCAGTTCCTTACGGAAGAAAATAGAGGATGAAGCCATCGATCGAGCAAATAGTCACTGGGTTCATCTGGAAACATGCGCAACAGCCAGGGCCCTATGGCCGGGTATCAGCAAGAAGAGATCAACTTCTCTGGTGAAACTGAGTCGTTATAAAACACGGGTCGTTTCAGTGATAATTACTGGGCATTGTGCCATTGGCGTCATAATGGCTTCCTAAATATAGAAAGTGTCAACTTTTTCGACTTCCTTTCCGGCAATGTTAAGTTGAGCGTTAGTGTTGGAAGTGCTGAGAGCTTTTGTTTTGGCCGTGTTTATTTTGAGCCCCACTTTGTTTGGCTCAGTTTCTAGATTATGGGCGATTAGATGAAGGTCCATTATCCGATGTGAAAGTAGACAAACATCGTCAGCGTAGTCTAGGTGTTTAAGGTGAGATGTCATAGTCCAACGAATTCCATTGTTTCCTTCCGTCAATGCTGCATGGAGTACATAGCTGATAACCACCAAGAACAATAGTGGTGACAGTATGCATCCTTGACGTACTCCACTTTGGACATCAAATTCCTCTGATACCTTACCGTTGTGTAAGACGTGACACTTACCGCCATCGTATGTAGCCTTGATAATAGCAATAAGTTTTTCCGGAATGCCTCTCCTGCGCAAGGCCAACCAAATAGCAACTCGATTTAAGCTGTCGAAAGCCTTCTCGAAGTTGATAAACAACAGATGTAGGGGAGACCTGTACTCAACGCATTGTTCAATTATGATCCGTAAGATATTTATGTGGTCGATGCAGGACACTTACTAGTGCGTAATATCGAGTGCTTCTTATTTCATAGGGAGTACACGAAAGTTGCCTTCCTGGATATAGAAGGCGCTTTCAACAATGTTAATACATCAGCGAAAGCAGATGTACTATCAGACCTGAAGGTCGACGGCTCACTTTGCGAATTTATCAATTCACTGCTTAGTGGTCGGATTATCCACTCTAAGGTGGGTGGAACATCTACTAGAAGATTTGTAGGTTTTATATACCCTATAGTCTGTAATTTGATGTTAATAATCCTGAAAGGCGACGATAGACGGTTATCATCTATGCGCATGTGTTTATATGACGGGAAAACACCTAAATACTCTAAAACAACTTCTACAAAACGTTTTACACAAGCTAGCTAGCTATGCGGTTCGGTATAGTTTGGGCATAAACCCCCACAAAACTGAACTAGTGCTCTTCTCCAGGAAATATAAAATTCTGTTAGTCGGCCCTCCCTTTCTCAATGGTATCTCTGACAAAGCAAAATATTTGGGTCTTATCCTGGATAGGAAACTAAAAGAAAAAATGATGTTGGAAATAGATGGACTCTACATAATCGTATGTGGCTCTACATTTCGGCCATTAGTCCGACACTCACACATGAGGTAATTGTCTGGTGGAGATCCTTAGAAAAGGGTATAAATCGCGATTACCTAGTAAGATGCAGCGTACAGCTTGTCTGCATTAGCGTACAACTCCTTTTGCGGCACTGGCCATCATGTTAACATGTGATACCCTTTGATATATTTAGCAGCGAGTGCATGTACCTTACAATAGTCAAGAAATAGAACAAGCTTTCATTCTGATTGAAATATAACATCTTGCCCAAAAATTGGACTATATCCTTTGCCCTATGTCTAAATTTTAACTTCCTCGCCACCATCCCTTCTGGATCACTATGGAATAAAGATGCATTTTTAGAAGATGAGTTGATTCATTTCTTCTCTGATGGGTCAAAAAGTCAGTCCGAAGTTAGTGGAGGTATTTTAAAGCTATCCTTCCATCTACCAAATCATTGTAGAGTGTTTATGGCGCATGGCGCAAGTGGCCCAACATTTCTAAAAGCAAAACAAATTTGGCCATGGCTGGATTTAAAACGCTCTAAGAATTTGATCCCTCAATAGATTGTATATCGGCACTTCAGTAGGTGCCAGCATTTGCCTATTACACAGGCAAGCATGCCATAAGGCAAGCAACGACTTTTATAGAAGCTGTAATGAAGAAAAAGAGGAAAAAACTATTCCTAACCTCAATGAGTAGGTAGAGAGGAACTTTCTCCTATGATCAACGAGGTATCACAATGATGGGTTAAAGTTGGAGGCAGAAACTGAGGCTATGAGAACATAAACAATCATAGCTCAATCAGACTTCTTGAGTACAGAACTGTTTCCAAGCGGATGTTCTGGTAGAAGCAGTGGGTATGAATGATGGCAATATCACGAGATGAAATCACCATACTAATGGGCATTCAAGCAGCTATTAAAGAAATGTTTGCTACTGAAATCAAGTCCTAGTTTGATGTAGTCACGAAGAAGAACTTAAGGTTCTTGACTCGCAGCACAATATTACTCTCTATTGGGCTCCTAGTGCCTAGGATGACGAACTTGCAAGAAAAGGGAAAAATAGGCCAAAGTTGATTTCTTGAATGGATTAAGCTTCCACTTTGTATCCTCAAGGAGCGGGTTGAACGAACATAAAACCTAACAAGAGCCAACAATTGGTTGAACTCCCTCAGAACCTATGATAGGTCCAACAATTTTCAACAAAATGACAAGAAATTGCTATCATTGTTGGCAGGTCCACTCACTGGCCATACCCTACTAAGAAATCACGCAATAATATTTAAGCTCTACGCTGACAATACGCTCTGCCACTGTCATTACTTTCAGGACATGAAAGAATTATCTGATGCTTCACTATACAATCACTATCACAATCTTCACTATTGACCTAGTATCAGTCCTCTTTTAAAACCATTTTTGCTGGAAATCTGAGCTCGCATTCTCTGTTACAGATCCATCTAAGTTTGCTTGTAGGTATGTGACATTTTGGGCTCCTAGCCGGAGTAATCTTTTTTGGGACAAAGAGAGTCACGTACATAGGACATGAAGAATGGTTTCTTCCTCTTCCTCGTCCCTACAGCTTCTGCAGAAGTCGTGTGAAGAAAGGCCCAGCCCTTTGACATGTTGGCCTATCAGACAGCGTCCAATAAGAACATCGATAACGTAGATGATCTGTGATCACTTTAACAGGACCAACTCAGCATTGCGTTTCAGACTAAGCCTGGCCAGATCTGTCTCGAAAAGTTCCAAGTGGAGAGATTTTCCCATGTACAGTTGGTTTTGCTGAAAGCGTTCACTACTCGGCGTTCCGCTTCTTCGGCAGGATCCTTTGCTTCATACCCTGTCTAGCGAGCTCGTCAGCCATGTATCTGTGGCCTGGATCCCAACAAAGGTGAATGTTGAACTGTTCAGTCATCTCCAGAAGAGATAAACGGCAGTTTAAAGTGGCCTTTGAAGTGAAGGAGCATGATTCCAGGGATTAGTATCTCTGACAGATATTGCATTAGATTTCAGCCTGGACAAGGCTTCCTTAATCGCCATGATTTTCGCCTGAAAAACGCTACAATGATCTGGGTGGCGGAAAAAGATTATCGATTATCGTCCGTGTAGAAGTGGACTGAACTGTCAACTTTCATTCACTTCGGTCAGGGATCCTCGTGCGGAAGTTTTGGTCAAATAACATGGTCAGCGGGGTGTAGTTGGTGTCTTCTGGGGTAAAATTCACGAAATTATTGATTGAACGAATGAGGAGTGGCCCTAGACCACTGTGACAAGGCTTTGAGTCGTATACCCACACTTGTAGCCAATTGCTTCCCATAAGGAGCATAATGTCCAAAGTCACTGAAAAAGAGTCAAAGTTGTTTTCTTCACGCGTTCAAGTAGATTGGTTTTCCAGTTCAGCTTCGTATCCAAAATGAAACCCAAGTATTCTGCTTACTGATGCCATTAATCGTGGGATGGTCAATGAGGAGAGCTTTATATTTTCTCACGATACTTTTAAACCAAGGGAGCACTATGTCTTCTGATTGCTGAAACTCATCCCGAATGATACCATCTGGCCTTGGGGACCTATATGGTTTCTAAACTGCGCATGGTCCAAAGGATCTTTTTAGAAGTACCAAATTATTTTCGTAAAATTGCTGCATGGTGTAAAAATGGTCGTTTCGAATTGAGGTACAGCGACTGAGGTGCTACATACCAGGAAAAGGCGCGTCCAGTAGAAGGTCGATGGACTCCTTACTAGAGGTGGTCCAGTAGCCATCTAGATGCATTGGGTGACTGGGTTTAGAGTGATTTTTGGAGAGGATTTTCCGTTGCCTTAGGGCTTCGGAGGCCTCTTCCAAGTTCAGGAACGTTGTGTATCCTTCCTTAGTGAAGTTTTGTATTTCCGAAGAAACAGCCTGTAGACATCCCAATTAGCCGTCTCATTAGAGCTTCTAGGTAGGTTAAATAGGAGCCTACTTTCCCTCCTAAGAATACCGAGAGTATCATTCCACCAAGGTGATTTCTTCTTGCGTCGCGGTTTGCGAAGAGGACAAGCCAACGACATAGTGTCATTTGATGTTATGATGTAAGGACATGCTCCAAGCTCCTTAATGTTAGTAGATTCCATTGGTGAAATGGGGAGGATTAACTTTCCCAAAGAGACCACAATTGGTATTTTTCTAGTTCATGAAAACCTTTTGTTTTTGGAGAATGGTCATCTAGACTGAATTGGAGGTAGCAATGGTTTTAAAAAGAGTGTTCATCAGAGACTCTCCAGTCATTTACCTACTGAAATAGATTCTCGGAAACTAAAGTTAAATCCAGAACTTGTCGGTTACGGGTAATAAAGGTGACTTTAGAACCAAAATTACAAATTGAAGATAGTACTAAGGATACAATCTAAAAGTGGCTCACCTCATTCATTGATGTCTGAACTGTCCTAGACTGTATGATGGAAATTTGCACTACAGCCAATGATGGGGTCAGTTTTGAAATCAAGCTCTCCAAATTGTCCGGGGGGGTAGTCCCAATTGTTTTCCCAGAATTCCAGGTTGGTAGCGACTATATCTTGATTGCTGTTGGGAACTGGTTTTTCTCTGCGACGCCATTCATCTTCTTGTCCATGACTAATCCTTGTCAAATAAAATGCAATACCAATCATTTAACTTAAAAACTATTGGCAGATGCCTATAGTCTATGAGCAGTCCTCAGCTCCTTTGTCTTAAAAGTGAATGGCAGCCAATTGCGTGATGATTATATTTTTTTGAAAAGGGTTCTCGAACAGTTGCAGTTATGAATTTCTCCGCAAGGCGAACAATGTAGGTCTCGTTACAAATTTGTATAAGTAGTGCACTATGACTAGCTCGCGATCCCATGTGGAGCCTACCATTTCTTTGCAATTTTGTAGATCAATTCATTCCAGTTTTGTGGTCAAGTTTTTAGAAGATCTGACACTCTTTGATAATCTAAGAGTAGATCATCTCAAATTAGGAAGAGTAAAGCATGGAATTTTATACTTCCTTGTAAAAAGGACTATTCAGGAAGATCTATTACGAAGCAAAGATGAATTGTTACTAGCCACAAGCTCTTTGGTGTTTTTAAGGTGATCGGCTGAACATCCCTTTCATCTAAAAGATGTGTTAACAGAAAAGAGGTTTCTACAGAGACTAGAGAATGCAAAGACATGGTTTTATTAGGGAAGCCGGTGGAACAGAGCCCATTCAAAGAATAGCCTACCTATCCTGTCAATCATAAACATCGTTGACTCAAAAGAGACTAGTCTACTATGTCAACAATAAAGAAAGTGGATTCCACCACCAGTATCTGCTGTAAAATGTGAATGGTTACTTTAGAGTCAGAGTACTAATATTAATTTATGGTACACCGCAAGGTTTCAGCTTCGGTTCCGACTTATTAAATATTCTCGATAATGAAATTTTCCGTATGAAGATACACGAAAAAACTATCTGCTAGAGCGCTCTGGTCAAAACACAGGCTTTACAAGGTGATAGAGTTGTCCATTTCTGAGTGGAAGACCGCGGTTTAAACCTAGAAACCGAACACACCAAAAACGAGTTCTGATCCAAAAGAGCCGCGTAAATCAGTACAACGCTGAGCTGAAGGTAAATTATAAGACCCCATAGTTTTTAGGCCAAGGCTGCTATGATATAAGAGCAGATGCCTTATGGCAAAGAAAGCTATTGGCACCAATCAAAGTTGGCAAAAACAGTGGAACAGAAAACCATCTCACACTTCTACATCTAGGCCTATTTCATAAAACTACAACACTTATAATTATTTGTGAATTCACTTGTAACTTGTAAATTATGTTAAATTTTTTTTTTTTTTTTCATAAAGAATGCCAATTCACTAACAACTACAAGTATGCCATTCCTGTAACTACAAGTGAATTTACAACTGCGGCAAGCTTTTCTGTGTCATAAAAGTATTTGCGCAAAAAATTATTAGCGACGGACTTGTAACTACAAGTGAATTTCTTACAAGAGTAGAGAGACTTGAATGTCACAAAGAAAGAAAGAAAGAAGAAGAACGGAAAATGCTTAGATCGCTTAACTGTGAAGTATAGCCGCAGACTCGTAGTTCTTCGCAAATAATTTTTAACTTGTAGTTACAGACTTGTAGCACTTTGAACACTTATAATTTGAATTTGCCGCGCTACAAGTGTTGAAAAATTTTTATGGAACACAAAATTACAACTCCATACTGTATTTGTGCTTGTAGTTACAAGTTTACAAGTACAACACTTGTAGTTTTATGAAATAGGCCTCAGATGGATCGGAGAGAAGTGCAGTTCATGAGCTCGAGAAAAATGGGCTAAAATATTGAGGAAGGCCAGACGATAACAAAGGGTATAGCATTAATGCTGTTGAACGGAGTAAAAAACTAGAGTGGAAAGCATTTGGTAGTGTGTTCTCAGTGCCAGAGAATTTCATATAGGGAATCTGACCCTTCATTTGGGCACTATCTTATGATCCAACAAGAATGACCACAAATGTCTAATATTTCTTATAAGTGTGTTAGCACTTACAGAGTATTTAAAGCTAAGATATTTCACCATCCTAGTTTCGTCTAATCGGCATAAGCTAGGGCGTATCCACCCGCTCTTTACCAGCCAATTCATAGAATTCATTAACTTTCATTTTGGTAACCACCCAGCCATCCATAAAAAGTATCGATGCTTGGCCACCTTCTCCTCGTGTTGTCAATTAACGTAGACAACTCAACCAACACTAAATGAATCCTATCCATCCTTATCAATTATTTAAATTTTTTCTTTTGTTTTTGCGTCAAAATCCCCGTAAAATAATTAAAACTCTTTGTAGCCGGTCGCATCCGAAAACTTTCCCTAATAAAGACGAAAGTTAACAAAGGCCTTTTTTGGCCACAAAAGCTAGGAGCAAAAAAAAAATTTTGACACAAATTATATCTGGTGTCCTTCCAGCAACAAACAACAACAACAACAACCAGTACTTTCTTACTAGTTGTATACCCTTAATCCAATATTTCAATATTTAATTTGCACCTAGAAAAGGTAAAACGGTTCCAACAACCAACAAACCCCAAAAAGGGCGCGCAAGGACGAAACACGAAGCAGAGAAAAAAAAAAACGTTTAACCACATTTTCACCCCAAATCTCTCCAGTACAGGAAAGGATAGAGCTGCCTGCTGCAAACGTGTGTTTGTGTGTATGGGGGTGCCTCTGTTAAGTCGCGGAAAATCCTCTCCTTCAATACAAATCATGTAAATTGGCTGCCAAACTTTAACGTGTATCCTTCTGGTTTTCATTGCCCAACTGATCCGCTGAACTGTACCTACCTACCAGCCGTTTTCGAGTCGTCCACGAGTAGGTGTAGGTGTAGGTGTACGTATCTGCAATTTTCACCCGGAAAATATATCGTCGGTTGTAACTCTTTGGAGTGTAAATCCCAGGAAAAAACCCGAACGGTGTGAAATAAAAGTAAATTTCTCCTGTAGATGTTATATTCCCTGGAAATGTACTGCTGGTGGCAGCATTTATTCCCAGCCACCATCCTTGTTCGCCGCCACAAAAGTCAGCCGAACGGCATTGAGAGTAATCGTGGCGATTGAATAATTCATTTGAATTGCGCCACAGCGTAGTGGGTCGTTTGGGGAAAACTTGCACCCGGCCTGTTCCAATTTTCAGGCTTCTTCGCCTTCTCCTTGGTCTTGCAAGAGATTTTTCTTGATATCTGTCGGCATTTCCTTTGGTTGTGCGCGCGGGGAAATATCGTCGACGACGGTACTTTTTCGCCATTTAACTTTGAGTTGTCCGGATGATCTCACCAGATATCCATTTGATTTCCTTTTATACACAGACATACAGATACAGATACTTTTTTCAGTTTCACTTGCTTTCAATGAAGCCTTTGCAATAATATTTCTGTTTTAGAGGCAGAAGTTGGGGGAGTCCTTGGTATAACTATGCTCCACCTCAGCTTTCATTGCGAACTTTCTTTTGCGGAAGAAATATCAATGCGATTGGGGGTGGGGGAGGGGGGGATATATTCGACTTTCTCGCTAGAATAGCTAAACGAAGCAGCCGTATGGCCGTGTGGGGCGAATTGGGTGAAATCCAATTGACCTTGATTGTTTTCAGAAGCGAAGCAGGTGGATGGATATATCCGGTTGAAAGGATACAGGATGAGGTGAGAACAAACTTTACCGTTTCGAATGACTAAGGAAGTTGGGTGTGTGTGTGTGTGTCTGTTATTTTTTTTTTTTTCGCAGCGAAACTCTCGTTTCGTTGAATATTGCTTGAAAAATTCATTAGCACCGTGGAGAGCCTTGTATAATCGTAAATTGTGTAGTTGTGTCGAGAAAAAGGATTTCTTTTTTGTTGTTGTTGTTGTGAATGATACGAAAAAAGGGAAGGAGTACTCGTATAATTCTTAGTAGGGGTCAAGGAGAAAGTTTGATAAGCAACTGGAAGAAACGCATTAAAACGATGAGAGCGAGTTTTATAATTGACGAGATGGAGGAAGGAAAACGGGAACCGGGAAACTGGAAAGGTTATTCTTTGTAAAGCATTTGCTGAAATTAAGTTTGGTTGTTCATGGACGACGGGACGGGTTGCGTTTCTATTTAATTAAATATTTCTAATTATGTGTATTTATTAAATTTGTTGTGTGAAAGTTAGATCAATTTGGAAAGTAGAGTTTTCATATTTCAAAGCGAAAAGAAAATCAGAACTTTTCCCTCAGAAATTATTACCATTTCGATTCGCAGAGAGCTGGATTTTTGCAAAACCCATCCCTGCACGGTAGTTTGCCCTTTTTGGGGGAGTAATTGGGTGTTTAGATACATTTATACAGTATCAAAATGAATTACGAAGTTTCACGTGGCTCTTTGGTTATTCATTTTCTTGAGAATTACATATTTTGTTTATTCGTAGTTTGTTCATTTTCGTACGAATTGAGGGTAAACCACTTTCAGTTTCATTGCGTTTATTTCAAATTGAAGTGATCAACTTGTGTGATGGCCCCAAGGTATGTTAAGCACAAGCTGCTCTGCTGTAAGAGCACGTGGGCCGCGAATAACATCTCCAAATATTGTCGAACAAACTTTTACTTCAGATTGACGCAATGTCTTGTTTTCTTTTACAAAAGGTTAAAAGCAACATTTTTGAAGAATTACAGAGCATTTTTTTAAATATCATACATATACATACATACATAGATACGTAAGATGAACTGGACGAGTATGGGAGGAGATTGGACTTTGACTGACGCATTAGCTGTAGTATAGATACATAAGTACATTTTGTAAGAGTAAGTTCACAAAAGTATCTGTAAACTCATATTTGTAGAACAAAGGTTAACCAATGGACAAGGAACATCTCTCCCCTATGGGTTTGCTTTTTGGGTCGCATGTATCCTTTATGGATACTTGTAGCCCGTATTACAAGTTATGGACGATTCCATGTTGCTGTATGTCTACGTGCTAAGAATCCCTGTTCTGTGTGTTGACTGCGGCACCGCAAGTCAAGTCAGAGTTGACATTACGTATCTTCTTCGTTAGCTAAAAGAGCTAGCAGATTCTCCGTTCCTCACTGCTCGTTCTTCAATACACTGTTGCTGCATCATTTGCATCATTTACAGTCTCCCAGCCTTCTCTTGCCAACATAATGGTGATCAGATTTCTTGGGGTTACTTGACCCTCAATTTCTCTTTCCAAGATGATTCTAACCCTTGTGTAGTTTTGACATTCCATCAGCAAATGCACTGCGTTCCGGATTCATCCTTCACAGTGCTGGCAGAATGGGTCATCTGCGTGCCTATATTTGTGGAGATATTCCCGGAAGCAACCATGCCCCGATAGAACCCAAGCTTTCTGTTTGTCCTTTTGTTTGTTCATCAACGTTGGGCATCAATTTCTATGTCCATCGCCTTTTGGTTGTGATGTTCCACCTATGCTACCATCTTACTTTTACAGCTTTCATGGTTGTTCTTCTGCCTTGGTGCTCGTTTCAGCGTGGTACCATTGAGTCCTTCGCTTCTAGATCGGTAGGCATTCGGCTCCAGATAACACTTATCGCATCCGCTGATATAGTTCTAAAGGAGGAATATATCCTTAAGGAAGCAATTCTGTGCGCCGAGTTCATCCTTCTAATACACGACTCACGGTACGTCACTGATACCTATATTGGAGCTACGTATAAGAGTATTGACTTGTAATAGTTGTATTAAGATTTCTTATCAGCTGCCTTGGTCCTTTTATATTTGGCAGTAATTTACATAATGCCGCTACTGCCCGGGAGGCTTTCTCGCCTGTGTACGTAAGGTGGTCTCTAAAGCTGAGTCTGTGTTCCAGCAGCACTCCCAGGTACTTGATGTACGCCTTCGACTCAATGCTGCGCTCATCGACCTGTATGGCATTCTTTTTTTTACGGCTGCTTATGAGAACAGCTTCAGTTTTGTGGTCCGCTGGCTCCAATCCTGATATCTGTAGCCATAGCTTCACGTTCGTTTTGCTTCATTTCCTCTAGTATTTTGGCTACTACTACGTGCAATATCCAATTATATTCACTTCCCTCAGCCTCGATGTTCTAAGTGCCATCGTACATTATGTTCCAAAGAATTGGTCCCAGGAGCGACCCTTGAGGAACTCCTTTTGTTCACTTGTACTTGGTCCCTCTTCCGTGTCATAGTAGAGGATTCTACCTTCGAAGTAGTTGGGTGTTATGGATAATAGGTAGTTTGGTATCTGCAGGTCATTCAGTGCTCTTACTACAAGGGTTCAGTTGGCTGAATTGAACGCGTTCTTGACGTCAAGTGTTATGACGGTACAGTATGGAACACGGAGCCATATTTCTCTTGCAATGTCGCATAGACCTTGTATTGGATGGATGGTGCTTCATTTTTTTCGGAATCCAAACTGTCGACTGCATAGCCTCGAGTTCCCTTCCGTATATTGCTCTAATCTTGTTCGTATAGTTCTCTCGAGCACTTTTCCCAATGTATCTATCATTCATAGTGGCCTATACGATGACGATTGTTCAGGTGGTTCGTCGCCCTTTGGTAGTCGTTTTCGTTTCCACTGTGACGAGTATTTTCATTCCCTTAGGCATGCTATGCAGAGATGTATGAAGACCTCTGATCTGGTTTTTATCGGTTCCTTTAAGACGAAGTTCGGGATACGATCCACACCATACCATACTGGTATCTTGTTGCTTATGAATACTGCCACGGCTTCTACGACTGTCTCAGTTGTGGCTGCTGGTATCGTCTCCGATTCTTTTGCTGTTTCTCGTGGTAGTGTGAATCTATCTATCTATATGATGCTTGGGTATATCGGCGCAGCTGTCGTGCCGCTTCTGAGCACCTGAAATGATTCACTTTTGCTATTTTAAATCAGGTTACGGAGCTACTTTAGCTTCGTTTTCAATTGGTCTCGTAGTTCTTCGTAATTCCCAGAGTCTATGCCTCTAGCCCTTTGCTGGGGTCCGCGCATTCTATGGCAGTCGGTTCGGAGCTTGGCGATGTCATTGTTTCACCAGTAAACCGGCGTTCTTCCTTTTCCTTTCATGCATGGCTGCATCACACGCACGGATTAGAGATGATAACACTTATTTTACTTGCTCTTCTGCTGTGCCCCTAGTTGGGTAGTTAAGGGTTAATCTGGGTCTCAACCAACAAGCCTCCGTTGAGGTTTTCTTTTTCTTTCCATCAGAAGGTGGAAGTGTAGAATTTTACTCAGTAAGCCTTCTCCTCTTCTACCATTGATCCTCGCCAAGCATTGCATTGCGAAGGAACAAGCCATAGGTACTCGGCTCATCGGTGCTGGGAGTCTGCTGCGCCGCGTTTTGTTGTCGTTCCTGTCTTCGTTGCTCCTTCATAATGTCTGTTACAGTGTCGCTAACTTAAAGTCACTTCTCTGCCCATCATCTGCCTGGTAATGTTGGCTATGGTCAGGTTCTCACCCAGTTTGTTCCCCAACAGGTGTCGTTCTTCGCAATGTCATGAACAATGGAACATGATGCGCTCCCCATCCTTCACAGCTTTCGGTCACGGTG
This sequence comes from Xylota sylvarum, assembly GCA_905220385.1. Lineage (NCBI taxonomy): Eukaryota > Metazoa > Arthropoda > Insecta > Diptera > Syrphidae > Xylota > Xylota sylvarum. The sequence continues at coordinate 59,434,152 of LR999958.1, read as the reverse complement.
GGCAATAAGGATGTCGCTGAATCCAAGCTTATAAGGATAGGCTCTGTAGTATTCCTTGGACAGTAAGCATCTGGGTCAGGTAGAAATTTAGCTCCCATGCATTCCTATTCATCCAAGAGTTTATGTTGGAGATCAATCTCTGTGTCCACCTGTTTTTAAAGGAGTGTACCATCCCTTCTAACTTTCTTCCATGCTTGGTGCTTGGTGTTGCTTCAGTATTACTTTGACTCGTCACTGTAGCCGTTTTACTAGTGGCATGATATATCTTTCATTAAAAGAAGGATCACAAATCCGCAATTGCTATCTTTAAGTCCATCGCTTTTAAGAGATGTTAATACCTCGGAAAGTTAAATACCTCGGAATAATCCTATATGAGAAATGTAACTGGAAACTCTATCTAGGAGGGTTTACATTAAAAGTTGTAAATGTCTTTGGTGTACATTTCTGTGCCCTAACAGAGATTTATTAACAAAGGCGGATAACTCGAAATGATCTTTTTTTAATTAAAAAATTGAGCATCAGTCGTCTAAGATGACTAGGACATGTAGAGCGGATGGACACAAATGTTTCGGTCCGTAGAGTCTTCGAATCTGACCCGCAGGTATATGCAGTAGAGGAAGACATCGGTTTAGATGGCGCGCAAGCAGAAGGGAATTTCAACAAACTTGAAGTGCGCACTTGGAAGCAGCTAGCTGAGGATCAGCCTAACTTGAGAGGCTTGTTCGTTGAGGACTGGGTTTACTCCAAACTGTAGCGCCACCTAAGTAAGTTGGATGTTCCATTTTAAATTGTTACCGACTGTTCTTTATGACTGTTAAACGTGAATTGACAAATGGCAATCAAACCAAAATTGTGGCGAAACAACATCCGCCTGGAACAGACAGAGCACCCTGTATAATTGGCATCCATCTAAACTTTGCAGACTATGGATTGAGCTGTTACCTTCATTGGCCCAGCTAATGTCAAACTGCCAAAATTGGTCGATTAGACAAACAAGGTATCCGGCACATCAATCAAGGATACTTGTATGTTATCTTGGATATGAAACTAATCTTTAAGTCATTGTAGCTCTCCAGTTTCTGTCTGCCATTGCTAGGCTTTGTACGAGTCGTGAATACAATGTATCATACTGTGATTGTACGTATGAATATTTGGTGTGCGGAGCATACTGTTAAGCCCTTTCAAAGGTTCTATACCTTAATTTTCTGCATATGCAGTGCACTGAGTATCATCTTCTTCGAAAGTTTTGTTGCAATGTATCATCAGATGCCCGTGTGCTTCGCTACTACCACCACTTGCCAGTGGACTATCATATTCTTAAAATGAAATCAAGACAAAACAACTACAGTACAGCGAATGCATCAACAACCACACTGTAAGTGTTTCCTCAAATCAGGTACTAAAAACCTTATGTCACGCAAAATCTACATAAATAGCTTCCAAATTGCAATTTGTATGTCCAATTTCGTTGCACCAAACACATGTTCATATTTGAAAACCATAGACAGTTTTTGAAAAACCACAGTGCGTTTTACTGCTGGGTGTTCGGCCGACAGATGTTCGACATGCATACAAACAAGGTTAGCGTGTCAGTTTCGCTAGTTTTAACGTTGTTAATTCTAATATTGGGATAAGGTGAACAAAGCATGACATGCCGAACGTGATGTCGTTCAACATGCACTAATGCTTATGCTAGTTACCACTACATTCCACGAATGTGTGGCTATCGATTTTTAAAGTAAAGTTCTATGGGAAAACCATGTTTGAGTTTTGTGATTCTTTTGATTATAAATACTTAAGACTACAGTACGAGTTGAGTCTGGATCTGAACCTCAATCCAGACGTCAAGGTGAAGTATTCTCTATCAAGTTTGATTTGCCTATTCTTGGGGCAGGAACGTTGATGTCAAGTCGTTTTACAGGTTTTGACCATTCTAAGCAAATCTAGTTTCAATCAGGATCCGAATTCTTCGGGAGTTTGACTACTACAATGAAAAATGGTTGTTTTCTTATGGACAATAGGATTTTGGTCACCAGCATCATACGGACTTCCCTTTCAGCATGCGTTTCTCTGACTAGGACCGATGGAAGGCTGCAATAAGTCTGACTGAAACTGAAGAGGTAACATTTATCAGGAATTAACTATCAGTATTATCCATAGACTTGATTGGGTAAATCGGGTCGCAGGTTACCAACGAAGAAAAGATGGCTTTCTATACAGGTTTAAAGAGAGATATTGGAACTGGAGCTTGGATTTACTGCCAAACCTTGGTTAGCACCACTATTTTAGAACAAATAATGACAGCTGTATCTTTAAAGTCAAAATTTCAACCATCTTACAGGCTTTCAAGACCATATTCAAAGTTATATTGCGTATATGTATATCCATTAAGCCGCTCTGGAATAATTAGATTAATGTTTTTAGGAATCGTTGGGCATTATCTGAAATAGGATATCTAGAGCTAAGGCAAGGGTCTTTGCTCCACGTTTCCGAAGTTTTTCCATTTGTGAAAGTTTCTCATAGCCCTATAAAAGAAACTTGTTGAAAACGAGGCCATCATTAAAACCAAAAGTCTCTGGATGCACTTAGATGCATACGCAACGGCAAGCAAGTTATGACCGGCCTCTAATAGGAAAATAACTTTTTCTCTGGGTAAGCTTAGTCGCAATGATGAAGAAACTGCTATTACCATCAATTCTGTACTGTGGTATCGTAATTGCATTCGGAGCATCAAATTGCATCGTAATTTCATCTCAAAATGACAACTTGAGTTGGGATCGAATCTATCCACTTCCAGAGATTAATGAGGACTCTTGGCACACATTTCCTTACGCAGTTGGAATACCTGCGAATAAACCTCCTGAAATTCATATGTTTATCTGGTATTTCTAAATCAGAAGTCTATTCTGTCCTGGTTTTCAGGATAATCAGCACAAACTAGCTCTACATAGCACCTATATACTAATCTAACATATCTACATATGTATATACCTTCCTCTCTACAATATTTTAATATGTCCTTGATGTTGCAGTTGATGTCCTAGTGAGCACCGTGACTCAAGTGGTTAGATCGTTGGACTATGCAGCGAAGGGTTCGATGTTCAATCCGCAGACAACATCTCAATTTTTTTTCACAGCCAAAACTCTTCTGTGCGTCTGACAAATATTCGCGAGTATAACTGTCATGAAAAAACTTCTCAAATTACACTTCGGAAACGACATTTAACAGTAGGTCCCTTCAACTGCAATAGAATTGCAAGCAAATCTCCAGACATTGCCTTCAATACTTCTTCTTTATCACCAAGTTGTATCCCATCATGTTCGGTTTCTGGTGATGTGTTCCAGTTCTTCTCCAGCTGCTGCGCTGGAGGTCATCAGATCCCTGATATCCAACAAGCTCCACAAACGTTGCTTTGCCGATTACACAACTTCTGTTTCATCATCATTGTCTCGACATTGCTCTCAATATAGTGAAAATCATCTATTTTCTGTACCAATTGCCCAGCAATCCATACTAATGATGATGAGTATGTTCCAAGGTTTAGTTTTTGCCCTATTAATTGTCAGCCCGACAGAGCAGGACTTTTGGGAGAAGGTGGAGATTGCAACCGCTCATTATTGACTAAATATACAAAGGAATTATCAGACCCATCATCTCCTAGGGGTCCTTAGTCTGGTGGACAGCAACTGGTACAAAGAGCTATATGAAAGGACTCTTCAAACTGCAAAGGATCGTAGCAGTTTGCACAATGCGAGTTGTGGGAAGCGCGCTGCAAGGGCTGGACATGATCCTGCATATCCTTCCCCTGGACTTATTCATTAATAATTCTGCCACAAAAGGAGCTCTCAGATTGAGAAAATCCAACCCATGGAAACAGACCACCTATGGACATGTGGTGATATTAAACATATTAAAGACAATGGACAGAAAATATAACTCCGAAAGCCATTCGGCTTCACACATCATCGCACTTCATATACATGTAGTCTCCAACAACGACTTTAACTTTGATAGCCCGATCCTATTCCCAAGGCGGGCACAGTGGGTGTCCAATAGTATAAATAACGATCTAGTGTCATAATCTACACGGATGGCTCAAAAATTAAGATAGGTTTTTACTCGGAAGCACTGCAAAAACCGGACTCTTTTAGATTACCAGAAGCGTGTAGTGTATTCCAAGCAAAAACCCTGTGAATATTCAAGGCTGCACGATGCATAGAAGACAGTCTCTTTCCTTCGTCGGATATAACCATCTTCATTGACAGTCAAGCAGCCCTATACTCGATTAAATGTAATACAATCAAACCTAGGCAGTTAGGAAGTGTAGTGACGCACTGTTCACCATTCAGTCAAACTCTTTTGGGTTTCCGGACATAGCAAAATACAAGCTAACGAGAAGGCGGATGCTTCAGCAAGAATGGAATCAGAAGTAAACATTAGTTAACATTAGTGAAGCGGACACATCCATACACCGCCGCGTCTATTGGAAAATTATATATCATAAAAAAAGAGAAAGAGGCCAACTCATCCTGGTTATCTAATGAGGACTCTTGTACGTTACGACCGAAATTAGATAAAAATAACCATTAGCGCCGGACATTGATACAATTTATATTCTGCCATACCGACTTCCTCTAGGCATAGTTCTCGCTGGTGTCATTCTCCAGAAGACTCATCTTCTTTAGGTGATACCCGAAATTTCCATGACCTGTAGATAACGCTACCACAAATTTCAGTGTTCTTCGCCCTAAGCTTAGAACCTCTCTGTGAGTGGTGCCAATCGGCATTTTAATAGCCATTTTCGCCTGCCTGCAACCTTCCTCGGTTGACCACCTCCTCTGGTGTTCCGCTGCAGTCCAGTTGCTAATTAGGTGCTCTACCATCCAGCTCCAAGGTTGGCCCTTGCTTTGCTAAAGAGTCCGCCTTTTCGTTCCGCTCAGTCCCTACGTGCCCTCTCATCCAGAACAGCATCATTGTGTTTTGAGATGAGCACTCATTGAGCTTATGAGCACATTTCAATGCCAGTGATGTATTGATATCTGTTTATCCTGTTTCCATGCGTCTATACGCTGATTGATTGTCCTGTGCTATGGTAACGTTTCTACCCTCAACTTGATCATCTTTCAGGTGATCCAACGCATGCAACAGAACAATCATCATCTTCTTCTTTCCCCAAACTTATATGGCAGGCTAGTTCCAGTTCTTCTGAGAAGGTATCTGCCCCCGATCTGCCATTCATCATGGACCCATCCGTACAGATGATTATGTAAACAATTTTATTTTCCAGAAATGTTCCATTCTCAATAAGAGTTTTGTGATACCTTTCGGTAACACACATTCTCTTTAATCCTTCCATGGGCATATTCAACTGCCTAGTCTCGTTTTTCACTAGGATTTTCCTTTAACCATAGACAGTACCGCGCCAGTGCCAGTTGGCATCCCGGTGCAGACGAAATGACATCGCTTTCTTAATAAATAAGTCCAGCGGCAGAATTCCTAGGATCACTTCCATTGCGCATGATGGTGTCGTTCGTATTGCAGCGGCGATCCCTAAACATGCCAGATATTGGACCCTAAGAAGCAGTTATTCTTTACAGTTTTCTGAGAGGCTTTTTGCCACCATACAAGTAACGCATACCTATGTGATAATCGGTCTAACTATCATCGTATACATCCAGTATGCTGACCTCGGCGAGATGCCCCACCTTAGTCCATATACTCATTTGCACTGATGAATCACCCTTTTCGACTTTCTGATCTTCTCTTCCACATGGAAGTTTCAATTAAGTCCAGCATCTAGGTATACAGCCACCTGGTCACCTGCAGCTCCGATCCGAAAAGTGTCAAGGGCTGAAATTCCAGATCTCTCCTCTTCCTTGTGAAGATGATTAGATCTGTCTTTCTCGCATTAATGGAGAGCCCTTGTTCTTGATACCACTGTGTCACTTAATCGATCCTCTATTCTCATCCTAACTGGAGTAATCATAGGCACAGCTGCTGTTGAAGCTGGGGGAAATGAGAAAGAAGTGGAGTCGATCCAACATCTGCTTTGCCACTGCCCGCTTCGCAAGAACGATGTAGTCACACGCTTTGATTCAGGTTCTTCGCAAGCACCGCAGAGTTAGAAGGCTTACAGATATCGGGTCTTCCCCGCTTCATTAAGAGTACCAACTAGTTTCCATGCCGGCCAATAACACGATGGGCTTTGGTTTACTCTTATTTTTCAGTCTCACTCTACGTTCGAAAGAGAAATTCACAATGGAATTTAGGCCTTCCAGTGGACGTAATGATTAACACTCGCTAATCACTGTTATTTTGGACACAACTGTGTAGCAAAGCCCTGTCGCGAAGGTCGCTGAGGATATGCTATGAATGACCATCATTATGTCAATGCTCCTGTAAGGCCTATGCTATTTACGGTTCTATTCGCGTTGACGATACATGGATGAGTAGATTCAGCGACAAACTATTCGCACTATACTACGACATCCACCTGGTCAAACAAATACACATCGAGCGTCTAAGATGGCTGAGTCAACCCAAAGAATCTTTCAACCCAACTCTGAGGGAAGACCCAAAATCCAAATCTTTGGTGTGAAAGTAACCAACTTAGTAAGCATCTAAAGACAGCTAGCCAAAGATCCTACTAGATGGAGAAGCTTATTAATGGAGACATTCCATGGAGAGGAATCCTTGATATTTATATTTGAAAAACATTTTAATACTCATGTTACTTTCATTGGAACGCCAACTCTGACTTTTAGTAGCAACAGTAGAGATGAACACAATATATCAAACAGAATGTGATTTGTTCTGCATTAGGTAGGTGCCTACTTTCAAATGAGACTACCTCCAACCAAGTGAATAAATAGTAAAGACACTTCATTCTCTAGTCTTATACTTTACATACATAAGTACATTCAAAACTCTGGAAAAAAAATACCACTTAGAACACAAATCACTTTTCAAAGTTCAAAACTACCTACTCACGTTGCTTTTAACTTGTTATTGTCCCACGTATGTATGTAATAAATGTATGTCAGCACGGGGCAAACTTTTATATTCGCCGCTCCCTTAGCACACTAAATATATCTACAAACGAGCAACTTCCTGAGCAATTTACACTGACATTTCCTATGCAAAGTGCAGTGCATAGGCAACGAACAGAAAAAAAAAACTCCCACTACCTCCGGAAGCATTTCAAAACTTTGTATCCTTTTTGCGGCGCTCAACCCACTCCATTTGAAAATTCCAACAAAGTTCATATTTTGCTGACATGCCATACCTCAAGTGCATCCGCTGCCAAATAGCCGACTTTACACCCTTCCTGCTTGTCGGATTATCCAAATACTCAAATACATTTTCCAAGACATACATATGTACATACATATAAAATGGCATTCATCTCCCTACGTGATGTCGTCACTTTGTCGACACCTTGACATTTCACACTCAATTTCTCGACGAATTTAAATTCCTCTTTCGGCAAACACCTCAACTCTACTAAACACACAAAAACTAGGTCGACATCGATTTCGAAAAAAAAAGAAAAGGATTTTCCTGTCGGTTGGTTTCCAACTACCGACACAGAAACAAAAAGAAGAAACGAAAAGCCCTAATGTAACGTAGTGCCTACGCGAGCGCAAGGAATCAGCATTTGAACAGTTAAGGTACTTCCGCTGAAAACGGTACTCAATGAAAGGAAACGAACTTATGTGTGAAAATTCGCCAGCGAAACTAAACGAACGATTTTAAGGCCATCAAAATGTATCCATTAGATACAAATTGAAAGTTATCCCCCTTAGAGGTGGATAACGAAAGCGAATCACGCTACCCCCATACCCGCTATTATCGCCCACAATGAAATTATATTGCTGCCAATTCAATTTCGAGCCGAACACATCCTTCGGATTCGAGGATTCGTCTCTGTATGCGCACGAATGGGTGCCGCTCGCGCGGGGGGCATATCATGTATTCAAATTTAAAACGTAACGAAGTGTTTAGTAGCCTTTATTTATACCTTCCGCAGATAAGAGGGTGAACACACGCACTTTGTTCGCCACCCAGCCAGCCCGCCGTCGTCGTCGTCGGAGTCTCATGAAATTGTGAACAGAAAATGTGCCACTTACACTGAATGAGCAGGGGCAGGAGGGACTCTGAATCCTTTTGTTCTCCTCCGTTTGTATTGTTTCATGTTAAAGCAAATTGAGCCGAAAAAAAAGGAAGAAGAAGTATAAGCCCGGAGAAAGAGGACGAAAGGAAGTGGATACATCCTTTTCAATAATCAAAATCGAAGGAGCATTGGCAGGGAATTTTCAATTTGTATTGAGCTCTCTCCGTTAGGCACGAGTCCTTTTTTGCGCTCGAATGGAGAAACGATATCGTTTTATTACTTTGGGGTTCTTACCTCAATTTGCGCGTTTCCTTAATGATGACCGGTTCGGTTGGATTTCCCTTCTTTTTTTTTGTTAGATGAAATTACTTCTTTTTTTCTCTCTCTCTCTCTCTCTCTCTCTCTGAGTGTTCACAGATTCGAAAAAGTGTTTATTGTTAATGAATTGTGTGCTTGCGAAACGACGAAACCCAATCTATCCGCATTGTACCTACCTATAGCGAGTGCAAATGGTTTTGCGTTTAAGGACTTGTGTGAAGTGGGAATCAATTTTTTTAATGGTCTCGCATTGTGATTATGTACATATGTATGTATGTATATTGAGCGAAAAATTTGGTGAAACACACAGATTAAGTCTTTAGATACATACTTGCTAAGCATTCAAGCCGTTGCAGTCGGACTGACGATTGACTATGCATGTGATGAAGTAACGAAGCCAGTTCTTCTAGGGGTAACTCGAATGTTATGTTGTATTCGGATACCTAGATCACCTAAATAGTTGACATAAGTATATTGTAATACCAACTCAGCGCCTTCGATAAGGATGTTTGGCTCGACTTTTTGCTAAGGACCAGACGGTGACGAAGAATACCAATCCTCAATGGGTAACAGTGTACTGTTCTATAGCTCTATTTCAGTGCTTGGTATAAGACTGCAAATAATCCAGTAGGTGTGAGACGATCTTGTCTGTTTCATGATATTTTTACGATGATATAATTTTGACTGGAGCACGACACTTCTCGACAATAGAGTGTTAGCCTCCGATTGAATTTTGGTCTAAGGACGAACAGAATAGAATGGTTCTTACAATGAATAGCTCCACTTACAAATGAAATCATTGTCTTTCGTTGATATCAAAGGACTATGTCATGTTACAGAATAGCATACATCATTGACTCGTTCCTATTTGCAATATGCTCGCTGCTGGTTTACTTTTAGTTTAGTTTCCAAACCGGAGCTCATGTACCTTGGCATTACTATAAATACAAGACTAACTTGTACACAACACCTGCAGCATGCTGTTGAAAAGGGAAAGCACCCTAGCAAGGATTATGCCTAATATCGCTGAACCAAAACAGAAGACAAGACTGCTCTTAGCAAGAGTTGCGGCATCGATAATGCTCTACAACTCCCAAATGCACGCTGATGTCATGAAGATGAAATCGTGCAGGAAGCGCTTTCCGAAGAACATCCTACGACGAGGTATGTGTAGTGGCTGACACGATATTAATAAAACTTTTTTGCTAAAGCGCAACGAAAATTCCGTGCCACCACAACAACATCTACAGCGACGAGTCGAAGTGATACTGAAGTACCATCAAGTACAAGTCTGGAAGAATGGTAGGAAAGATGGTGTTATTCTGACAAAGGTAGGTGGACGCAGAGATTGATATCCAATATGGATTAATGGGAATATATGGAATATGGAACTGCATTACTACCTGACCCAGATGTTTACTGGGCATGGATGCTTCAGAGCCTACCTGCATAGGTTTGGACATGACGGCAATCCCTATTGTCCAACGTGCACGGAAGCAGTGGAGGATGCGAAATACATCATGTTCCACAGCCCACGATATTACGTAGAATGGCATCTGCTGGTAAACAAATTGGGAGAGATTAACACCAAAAAACTAGATAATGAGCATTGAAGAGCCTTGGGAAGCAGTTAGCGACACTGTGACTAGCATTATGAAAGAATAGCGAAGACAGGAGTGACAACTAAACTCAATAGGCAATAGGCTGCCAACACGGTATATTCCCAGCTTTAATGCAATGGGGTGCATATCCAATTGTACCAAGTCTAAGGGGTATATACGTTACATGCCTATCGATAGGCTACATACCGGTAACATGGAGAGAAACAAATGTGGTGTTTCTTCCAAAACCGGGAAAAAAGGACTACACTGAAGCGAAGTCCTTCAGACCGGTCAGTCTAACATCATTTCTGTTGAAAACAATGGAAAGAATTGTGGTGGACCATATGGAGAGCACGACGCTGAAAGTGTGTCCTTTGAGACGTAGACAACATGCATACAGAGCTAGCTGGTCTACGGAAACAGCGCTACAAAAGGTGGTACGCGTTGCGAAAGAGAAGATGAATACCGGAGGCATCGCTATGACCATAATAATGGACATTGAAGGTGCCTTCAATAAGATATGCTTTGAAAGTCTAAGAGTAGCCTTAGAAGACCGCAGGGTTAACCCATTGGTGGTAAAGTGGGTGGACAATATGCTGACAAATGGGGCGATAAATATTCAGACGGGAACTTCAAAACTTAGGGGAAGGTTTAGCAGATGTTGCCCGCAAGGAGGAGTTTTGTCACCTACTCTGTGGAATATAACTGTGGACTCTCTCATGAGAAGACTTGAAGAGATTGGCATCCACAATGTGGGATATGCCGATGATATAGCAAGAATGGCAAGAAGCAAATTCATGAACGTCACAGCAGATACCAAGAGAAATGCTCTCAGAGTGGTGGAGCGAGCGGTGGTGTCAGGAACAAGGGTTCTCAGATCAGATCTTATCATCTTCACAAGGAAGAGGAGAGATCTGGAATTTCAGCCCTTGAGACTTTTCGGATCGGAGCTGCAGGTGACCAGGAAGTTTAAGTATCTGGGTGTATACCTAGATGCTGCACTAACTTGGAACTTACATGTGGAAGAGGAGATCAGAAAGGCGAAAAGGGTGCTTCATCAGTGCAAACGGGTATGTGGACTAAGGTGGGAAATCTCGCTGAGGTCAGTATACTGGATGTACACGATGATAGTTAGACCAATTATCACATATGCGTCAGTTGTATTGTCTCAGAAAGCCACCCAGAAATGTGTGATAGGGTCCAATATCTGGCATGATTAGGGATCGCGGGTGCAATACGAACGACACCAACATGCGTAATGGAAGTGATCCTAGGTATTCTGCCGCTGGACTCATTTATTAAGACAGAGGTGGCTTCAACTGCACTTTGTTTGCACAGGGATGCCAACTGACACTGGCGAGGTACTATGGGAGGTCGAGGTCGTAGGAAAATCCTGGATCTCGTGAAAAACGAGATTATGGAGTTGAATATGCCCATGGATGGAATAAAGAGAATGCGTGGTACCGAAAGGTACCACAAAACTCGTATTGACGGTGCAACACTTCCGGAAAAGAAGATGGATCCATGATGGATGGCAGAGCGGGGGCAGGTATCTTCTCCGAAAAACTGGAACTAGCCCGTCATATTAGTCTGAGGAAATATACATCAGTCTATCAAGCCGAGATGATTGCTGTCTTGCATGCGTTGGATCACCTGAAAGAGAGTCAGGTTGAGGGTAGAAACGTTACCATAGCACTGCACAATCGATCAGTGATTAGACTCATAGACCCGACAAATATCAATACATCACTGAATTTTTTGAATTGGAATGTGTTCATAAACTCAATGAGTGCTCATCTCGAAATGAGATGACGTTGCTCTGGATGAGAGGGCACGTAGGGACTGAGGGTAACGAAAAGGCGGACTCTATAGCAAGACAAGGGTCAACCTTGGAGTTCTCTGGTTTGGAACCATTGGCAGAGGGATGGCAGAACATTACCAGAGAAGGTGATCAACCGTGGAAGATGGCAGGCAGGCGAAAATGGCAATTAAAATGCCGGTTGGTACCACTCACAGAGAAGTTCTAAGCTTAAGGCGAAGAACACTGAAATGGGTGGTAGCGTTATCTACAGGTCATGTAATTTCAGGTATCACCTAAAGAAGATGGGTTTTCTGGAGGATAACACCTGTGACCTATGCCTGGAGGAAGTCGGGACGACAGGCGCATATATTGTGTCAATATCCGGCGTTAGCTAGTAGAAGAAGGGAGGTCCTGGGGAGCCACTGGGTAGAAACCCAGATGATAAACCAGATTTCTATTAAACAGACGCTAGTGTTGACACGAGGAATCAAAGCCAGAGAGGAACTGCGGAGCAATCCAGAGAGACTCTCGGGCTAAGATGGATCGCGGAAGAGAGACGAAAAGGGACCCAACAATGTGGTCTGATTAGAAATCTCTCTAAAATATATGTATATAGGACATTGCTCATATGTTTTGTCGAGGAGCTCGTAGAAACATTCTTTAGGGGGGTTGTCCTTGTCTTGGGGCATGAGTGCATATAAGGCTCATGTTGGCGAATTTAGACTTGATGCGGATTGTCGAAAGCTCAACACTTCTTGCCTAAGTCTGCCGCGTATAACAAATCCACATCCACAATAAGCACTGCTTCTGCTCTCTACAGCAATCACCATAATATACGTCACTGTTATTCATTCTCCTTATGCCCGGTCCATCCCATCGCACTTCTTGGATGGCGGTGATATCTGCCTTATAGAAGTCTAGCGCCTCTACGAATTGTTCGGCTGCACGTAGCCTGTTCTTTGTCCGAACATTCCACGTGTAGTTCCGAAAGTCGCTCTCCTTGTTTCGTTTGCTGGGGTAGTCAACAGTAGGGTCATCCTTATCCGAAGCTCGTTGTTGCTTCGTAACCATTCCATTTTTCCGTGGTGGGGATATAACCCTCACCTTGGAGGGCCAGTTCCCTTTTGCCCGTAGGACAAGAAGCAAGATTTTTCGAATACAATAACCCGCTTCGGGAATACGAGCGCTGCCTTTGGCCTACTAAGGGTTCATCCGTCACCAACTCTTTTCCAACACCTTAGCTCAGTATTGGAGATCTCTATAGACTTGGGATTCAAATATGTCGAAGCAGCTCATGTAGGGATAGCACTAATAGTTCAACCTGACTGGAGCTGGTAGGAACAAGGGAATTCGTCCACTGCCACCTGGATCAAGAGGAAGTGCTTTAGTGAGAAAGCGCTCCTTCCTCTCTCTCTCATCCCCAAACACAACGACCTTCCAAATTGGTTGGTTACTCAGTCTCCAATCGAGGTACTAGGCGGTGGAGGTGTAGAATAGGAGTTGATAGTGAGATTCTATCGCATCACTACCCTATGGCTACCTTGACTTTATAAGAGCTTTTACAAGCCTCTATCCAAGCAGAGAGGAATGGAAAATAGAAAAATACCAAGCCCGGAACTTACAGAAGTTTATACTGATGGTTCCACAATGGACATTGGTGTAGGAGCAGGTATATTTTCTGATGCACTAGGCATATCTAAATCACTGATTCCCGAACTACAGTAGGGTTTTCCAATCAGAAGTCCTAGCAATGACAATAGCTTCCCGTGAGTTTGCGATGAAGGCAATATCACGTGAGGATATCACATTTTTCGCTATTATTGGTTAGGTAGTGCTCCACGAGCTAAATGATACACCTTTTCCCTCCATGGGCAACACAATCTATACTGAACTGAGTGTGGTAAAGAGGGATTTCTCTCCTCTTACCCAGCCCATCTACATATGTACATATGTACATACCTACTCTTAGTTTGAAGACTTGAAAGCATTTTTAACATCGGGTGTTATCTCCTCTGTGATGCACGTTCTATCTATCTTCTTGTTCTATAGTCCTTTGTGCTGCATCGACAATTAGCCAGACTAGTACTCCTACATTGCTTTGGCTACGTCAAAGGCGTTTGTAGATGTCCAATATATGGATGACGTATTTCTGCCAGGATTCTTTTTATTTCTCTTCAGGAGTGGTATTAATCGAAGTTTTTCGTATTAAACACTCCCTTGGTCAATTATTACTTACATATATATGTATGTATCAGTTCTAGTTCTATGACTTTAAAGTCGGTCGGAAGTTAAGTTGGTTGGTTTCCTTACCACAATGATACTGTGGAGACACAGGATATAGATAAAAAGATAAGTCCGCGGCACATTTTTTCATATCTCAGTACAAACTATATTCTTTCTTCAATATAGAATCGATATCCTTTAATGTTCCTTCGAACACCTCGATGTCAAATTTCACGTCCTCCTTCTTGACGAGAATATTGGTGATGAAATTCTTTTCAAAAACTTCTTTTTCGATGAAACTGCACACAAAAGGCAAGACCACGTATCGTAGTATCTCAAGTCAATATCATCTACATAACTCCAGGACCTCGCATGCAGTACATTTTAATATGTTCGTGTGCAACATTAAAATATTTCAATCGCATTCATCCATACATAAATATCCAATCAACCACTAACAATTTCTCTCCTCTGGATTAAGTGTATCTATCGTTTTCGGTTAGAATGTGTGCGGCGGTAGTAGAAGTCCTTTTCCTTTCACTTCTCTTTTTAGTTTCACTCTTCGCTCGTTTACTTCGAATATTTTCCAAAGGACTAGCAGTTCATTTACTTGCTTTTTTGTTCATCGTTTTGTTGGATACAAACAAAAAACAAAAACAAAATACGAACTAAATTTTATTCCAAAGTACGTGGTGTTCAGTGTGGAGGTCCTTTTCCTATCTTCGAGCGATGCAAAGTGTGGTGTATATCATTGTTCGTTGGTACAAAATTGCATTGGTAAGCCAAAAATATTTTAAATACGCCCTGAGCTCCTGTCGTTAAGTACATACAGGAATTTCATCAGAGTTGTATACGAAAATATTTAGGGCAGTCCTTAGTCATCATCGACGTTCCTCCAGGAGGGGGGGATCTCTGAGCGACCAAAGTGCTTCATTCTTTTATCGAATTTTGGAGAGAGGATGGCCACTGGGATTGCCCTCTGCACTCAATCTCTGTTTAGTTTCAATCTCCAAACTCCGATGTGACTGGGTAGAGGCGTGCATTGTTTTTGGGTCATCAGATGAACTCAAAAGGGGATACTTAATTTGCTGTCCATTGAGATGCACTTAAATGCAGACCGGCACTTTCGTTAAGGATATGTGGGTACCTATCTCGTATGTTTGGTATGAATGAACGATCTGTGCATATATTTTCATAGAGACACCAGGTTGTATCAGGTTCGGTGATTCTATTCGATATAATTAGAACATCTCCGAATAGACTTCGGACAAGAATCCTTAACAGTGCAAGATGGGAAGGATTTATTCTCTGACACTTTAAATGAGTGGATGGGAAGATTGAAAACAGATTGAGAGGGATACAATCACGACACCCCGCCTCACTGTCACAGTTGACCCATGTAAGAATTTAATTTTCAGCTTCCGAGGACATTCACATGCAAGTGGTTTCCTTTGACATATATGGCAAGACCATTATAAACAAGGGAATTTTAATTGTCAAACCTTGTGGAAGTGAACATTGTTGACGATGACCTTTGTCTCACTCAACCACAGACGAGAATATTCGTATTAAATAGCAATTTGCAGGAGCAGCCTTCCGGTACAGCAGTGCACACTGAGAGAATTTGGTTTCCAGCAAAATTGTTTGTCAAGGATTGTCATTCGCAAATGATGGCTTTGGAACGTTTAATTTAGTCCAATGCTGAAATATGCGTCTCTGTTTACCTCTGTGTGTGTGTGTGGGGGCTCTTTTGTGTGGTAGCAACTAGATTGGTTGTCCATTTCGCAGTGCTCCATTACGAAGTTTAGAAAGAAGACAAACAGGATTGGTATTCGTACCGATGGCATAGTGTGGGTGTGGTTGGTTTCAAATGCACAAAGTTTCCCAAGGACCACCTGTAGAGTTATAAAAGTTATTGCCGATATCTACCTACGCCAGGGGAAAGTTTGAAGTAGCCTTTAGAATAGTTATTTGCCAAAGTGAGCAAGAAAGTGTAAGTTAGGACTTTCTATCTCAAAGCTGACGTATAAATGCGCAGTTTTAAACTATCAGATGGCTTTTGAATACCAGTTGACTTTTGACATTCTTTTTTATAAAATCGTCCTTTTTGTCCTAAAGACTTGTTTTTTTCTTTATTTCAGGTGGTGTTACAGCTACAAGCAGTTTAATGGGAAGCAAACATGAACCAATGTTCATATCCCGTTCGGAAACATTTAAATTCGTTGCTAGTGATACAATAGTACTGCCGTGCGAAGTTGCCAACACAGGTAAGTCTATAAGCCACTTTTCATCGTTATTTGTACTTTTTTTTTTTTTGTTTTTAAGTTAATCTTGAAAACATTTCAATAATCTCACAAATTATCCTATCCTCCAGTTAGGGTGAGGGTTTTCAACATTTGTTCCTTTGCCTTCGGATAACATTTTTTCATTCGCTTTGTTACCCTCTTCCATACTTGCCTGCGGTGTCGCCTCGGTTACTTAATCCTTTTGTTTGCCAAGGGAATGGAACCCTTTTATCAATTTTTATAAGTCTGTGATTTCATTGAAGGACGCCTTGGGATGTACATATGTATATAGAACAGGGTGATGTTGAATTTAGTTATGTCTGGTAGGAGAGATGTTTTATTTTTTTTCTTCTGAGTGGTTATGTTTATTTGTAAATTTTGCTTGTTTAAATATTATTCTCCAATTGAAGGCCAGACACAAAAATGAGTAGAAAAATATGAATGTCGGGAGCTGAGACTTTCAAGAAAAGTCATATCCCACCCACAACTGAAAAAAAAACATATCATTGAACAAAACCATATATGTATATAGAGGTTGACTCCTTTTACCATTCCGTACCCAACAAAGGAATGAAAACAGTCAGTCGTTGGGAATACACTTTGAGAGGTCTGACCACAAGGAGGACTAGGTAGCTAGCGAATAATTATACAGTCTCCGCCGAAAGCCTACATAAACGTTTCGTAGCTGAGTAACAACTCGGTCATTCCTTGCGATCCGAGTACTGTCCATCGCTCACTTCGTTGAAAAAACCATCACCCTGCCCTTTTGTCCGACGTCATGACCGTAGCTAGGTTCTTTTAGTTTCA
The DNA here is from genome assembly GCA_905220385.1 of Xylota sylvarum. Taxonomy (NCBI): domain Eukaryota; kingdom Metazoa; phylum Arthropoda; class Insecta; order Diptera; family Syrphidae; genus Xylota; species Xylota sylvarum. Next base: position 59,417,003 of record LR999958.1, on the reverse strand, counting down.
TTGGATGCTAGGAATGTCTTCTATCACTTATAAGCAATTTGGCATCATCTTGGTTACGCTATCATGATACTGCTTCCAAAACTATCCTATGGCTACAGACTTGTTCTCCGCCAACACGAGTTCTCCTGGCTGATATTCCGTTGGCTTCCTGTGGATCGCATAGAAACTTTACTTTTGACAGGCTTAGCTCTGGTCGATTTTGGTAAGTGTTGCGTCGTCTGATCTCTTTGGCTTCTATCCTAATCTGCTCTAGCAGCTTCAGAAACAACTTGAAATACTCCTCGGTCTATATGCAAACAGAAGTTCGTGTAGATTCGCATTCGTTATGCAATTGCAAACGATGTTCAATCTCCATTGCATTGCTTACCCAGTCTCTACTCCACTCCGATGTATGCATACAATGAAGTGAAAATAGGTCTCGACCTGGACATTGGCTCTTGGTATTCAGACAGCGCTTTTACTGGATTAAACTCTATTCTCCTTGCAAAACTAGTTGAACATCTGCGAGGTGAATAAAGGACCTCTTTCGGTGACAATCATCGCTTTTAGTACAAAATAACTGGCCACTTCGCTTAGAATGGTGGTCAATTCCTTGGTTTTTGGGTCTTCATGGCTTGCACTATTCTATATTTAATGAAATTGCTGACTAATTTAAGGACTTTCCTAGTAACCCACTACATTTCATAAAAGGTTCTAGGAGATCGAGATGCAAGGTGGCAAACTGAAGGACAATGCTTTTTGTCTTTGATTAGGCGGACTCTAAGGAGGACTAAATGTAGCTCCTAGTGAATTCTATCATCTTAGGGAATCAGAACGTCATTTTATAGTTTTTAGAGCGTCTTCTCGTCAGCACGTTCTTCAACTTCTTCGGTACAGAGATGTTTCTTTACCGACGTTGGGATCCAATTCTCATCTGATGTATGAATGTTAGTGTTAAAGCAGACGCTTCCTTTATTTGCCGCTCACCTTCCACTGATTGTCGTCTTAAAACACCGACGTGTGTAGCCCCCTTCCCATGCTGGAGAACTGTATCGTAAACGCAGATTTGGTGACAGCCTGACGTAAGGTCCAATGTTGTGCGGAACTCATTCTGGGATGGGCACTCCACAACCTCCTTCACTATTGATATCGGGAATTTCTTTTGAATGTCACTTTAAATGTCAGATATTTGATACAGAATCGATCACTGCCGTTTAGTGAGGGTAACATAGAAATCTACCTACGACACGGCCGGGTCATCCTCTGTCTGAACATCTTGTAATCCATTTTCGTGACAAACGGTTGGATGCTATTGTCTTCTACATAGCACATCCGAATTCTACGTAAAACAATCTCCATATATACTGATAAGTTACTCGAGACTTTGATTGTCTCTTTCATCCACCTTTCTTATGTTGAGGTCATCTAACAGCAAGCCATCTCATTCTAAATCTTTGGGCTTTCACTCACCTTGTTCTGGGTTTCGTACAACAACTTTCAACTGCTACTGCAGCGAATACGCGCTCCAAGGTCTGGTAGTTTCCGCCTCCGAACCCACTTAAATGCCTTCGGTCCTTTACACAAATTCTTCCTTTTTCTTTTACTAAATGCATCCTTCCTTCGAAATGGTACACCACAGTGTGACCCAATTGACACAATCACATCCTATTCAATAAAATCTTTGAACTAGGTATCCGTTGACGGTTGTATCCTTCATCACATCACTTCAAACCTCTTAACCAGGTAATTGAATCCAAACTTTGTTCGTCAATTCGATGACTTTTTGCATCAGAATGCAGAGGCATAAGCCCTGACTCTATAACTTCACAGTGCTTCACTTTATCTTCCAGAGTCACAAAAGAAGCATTAACTTCACAGCATAAACTTCTTGTTGCAGATGTGGATGTGTGGAATCTGATTGGAAAATCTGTTTTAAGTGACATTTTTAAGATGCCTCAATCTCGCTGCCCATAGTCGCAGGTTAACCTAACTTGATATGGTGAAACAGCTTTATGATATTCGTCTATAAAACAATGTTGACTTAGGGCTGTAAAATCTACTTCTGGGTTAAACTCATGCAGCATTGCCTCAAAATCTGGAAGAAATTCCTAGATGTGAGGATCAGCAGCATTGCTGTGAACCAATTCGGTTTCGTCAGTGAAAAGTCAAGAGTTAATGCTACCCATATACCCCGAACCCTCATTGAATAGCATCGCCTCAATAAAATAAATATTTACAGCGTTTTCATCAATCTTGAAAATGTCATTAATCGAGTACCGAGGGGAGCTGGTATGACAATCATTCAGAACTGGTCCCTGACACTTGTCATCAGGCTTGAATGCAGTGCCATAAAATGTTTGGTAATATCTAGGAAATCTCTGGAAATATAAGGTCTTAAGGCAAAATATATACATTTGTATGTTCATGTCTTCATTTAGCTAATGCACTTCGCTGCTGCAGCTGTTTGGTTTGCGACATGACATCTAGTTCTTTACTCCAGCAGTATGCTATAGTTAAGTTTTTACCCATTGAGACTTCGATAAGTCGAAAAAAGAATAGGCTCAACCAGGGATATAAAGAATGCAATCTTCTAAAGATACTGAGATACTTGATGCACAACACACCTTGATTCCTCATAAAAGTTAATTCCCCTAAAACTTATTTGTAGATAGGTGGTTTTGACCACCTTCCACATATATTATGACACACTACACCACTTTTGACAGAAGAAGCCTCCTGTGTTTCCTGACTCATCCAATATTTATGGTCATTCTAGGTAAAACTGCAATCTCCCTAAGCTAATAATGCCAGTTACCTAAGCCTAAAGCTTGACTGCAAGCTTCTCTGGGGACAGAAGACGGTCGAACGTGCTAGAAAATCCCTGGCTGCCCTATGCAAATTGCAATAGGTTCCACTTGGGGCCTACAACCAAATATTATGCAGTGGCTATACACCTCGGTAATAAAATCGATACTCATGTGTGGAGTATTGGTTTGGTGGACCGCCCTAGAAAAGAATTCCAACCTAACTACGAAGAAAAAACTCAACGAGTCGCTTGGCTAGGTATTACTTGTGCACCCAGAACCTCTCCCACTGCAGCGCTACAAACCATCCTCCACTTACTTCCATTTGACATCGTCAGCTAACAACTGACTGCCTGCTCAGGAATATGACTGAGAAGCTCAAAAACGTCTGTAGAAGGTGTAGGAACGAAGAGGATGCGGAGACCATTAGACGCCTCCTATGCACGTCCCCTGCACTCGCCAACATCAGAAAGGCTACGATAGGTGAATACCTATTCAATGGTCTATATGATCTCAGCAACGCTTGCACGGCTAAAATTATCTCCTTCATATAAAGGAGTAAATGATTCCCAGATTAAGAGGTTGATCTGGATTCTTACAATCGGCTGCACAATGGACCTTCTTCTGGTCTAAGTGCATCTTCATCGAGGGCCGGTTTCAACCAACCAATCAACCAAGGCTGCACTCATACGAGTCCTATATTTTTTCCAGGAGCTCTCTTTCTCTTTCTCTTTCTAAAATAAGATAGGTCCTAAACCGGGAACCTTGTGGAACTCCTGAATGCATATATGTATGTATGTAGATACGTTGGTATGTGGAAATACAACAAGCATGTGGATTCCTTTATTTCTCAGCTCAGCAATGGGTACTAAACATATCCAGTCCAAAACTATCACGAATTCCAGATCAAGATGTGAAACTCATGCGAAACTCTTGCATCATATCCTACACTAAAGATTGTGAAATAAATGTTGGGGCAATAATTGGCATGACAGGTCCAACTAGCAGGATTAAATTCAATAGAGAATGCTGCTGCAGATCTCGTGCGATATTCTCAAAGACGCAACCTATCCCACAGCCTTAAATCTCTACTTCTTCGATTCCAAGCTAGTGTAAATCTCTCAAGAATCAACTTAAAGCAACTGTTTGCCTTCACAAGAGTCTAATCATCTTGGATACAAGAATATCAGAGTATCGAATAAGGGGAACACTTAACTTCCAAAAAAAAGGTTCAACAACGATCCTTAGGGGCGACCTTTCTGCTGTACATCCACTAGTCATCTGAAGTCAGACCTGAACTCTTGAGAGTACGAGGTGCAACCTAAGTGAAAGTGTGCGAATTTGCTCAAGGTCTTCATCGAATTAAAAGACTAACAAAGTTCCCCGGCAACTTCTGAGAAAATGCAATAAAAAGTTCAACAGAGCATTGTTCCCTCAATTAACATTTTAGATACTTATCAACTTTGTCTTGATGAGCAGGGATCTTGGGGACATATCTTGTGTGATCGCATTGATCAAGACCCAAACACTAACTCGACCAAAGACCTAGCCTCAAGTAGGGCACCATTTAAGTACTCAAGATAGCTATTACCGAAATCTTAGGTTGTAGTGGCTCAATTCGTACTCTCAATCCAATGAAAAGTTCCGTGGTTTTGAGGTTTGAGAATGAAAAAAAGGTTTTCGAACAAAGAACTCCCAATTCTACTGATTTGGGACGATTTCAAATAGAATTGCGATTCGAAATGTTCATTTAGCTCTAAGCGAGATACGTCACCAGATGATAAAATGTATCCCGCACCGAAGAACAGTAAATTTTATTACTTCTCGTGGGTAGGAAGGAGTTTTTCGGAAAACGTTCTTTTAAAAAACCATTTGTCTTCAAAAATACAAATTGCTTGAATAAATTCATAAAATTTCGCATCTCCCTGTGCAATGTGACTGTTGCAGAAAAAAATAAAATAAAAATAAGTTTAACAACTCAACAACAACAACCGACTCGACTGCTTGGTGGACTGGGCACGGTCAAAATGGGAATAATAACATTCTTATGGTATCCGCTGATAAGACCGCTTCAGGATATATTTTTGAATTATTTCATACCAAAACAAGGATACATATACAAACATATACACACACCATGGGTTCGCATTCGAAACTAAAAAACAAAAGGACGCAAAAAAAAATTAACTTTCCCATACATACATACATATGTATGTGTATATGTAAATGAATTCACCCAACGGCACTCGAAAGGTGCAGGAGAGGCCACAATTCTGGCGAAAATAAGGTCTCTCTCACAGTGATCCCCACGCCCCCACGGTTCGGGACTAGAGAAAGGACGAAAAAACCCATCCATCGTTAAATTTAATGTGGATTCCCTTTTTCGTATGTGGAGCAGTGTAACGCAGAAATTTATTTATGTGTTTTTTTTTTTTCTTTTTTTTTAGATTGTGGATATAGTCCTCATCATTGTTGCGGCGGCAGGAAGCGTATCGCTCTCGCTCTATCTCTTCGGGTTGAATTAGGGCTTTTGTGACATCACTTATCTCATTCAAATCCCCGGACGGAATTTCTGGCATAATTGAAATTGCTTTAGCGATGCGATATATATACGTGGATCCTTGCTTCGTTTTTTTTTTCATCCTGGTGGAGAGAACCACTGTCAGGGGGTTTATTGTAATTTTTTGATACAGTTCCCTTCTGCTTGGCAGAGATTTTGAGGTTTTTGTTCTTTACTTTTGGGGCGGGTGGCTAAGGGGTGAGAATAATTGTTTTTGTTTGGCAGGGATTTTGCGGTGTCACTGTCAATTTGAATGGACGTGGTTTCAAAAAAAAAAAAAAGTGTCAGTTTATGGAGTGAGCAGAGTAAGCATGCATATAACTCATGGTGAGCGATGTGGTTATAATCCCTTAAAAATAACACTTATGGCGAGGAAATCGCTCGTTTTCCATGAATATGGAAAATTTTTCGAATCGTTTTGGTTAATAAAGCTCAACGGAAGCTAATCCGTTTATTTCTTTGTGCAATGAAAGGAAGGAAAATTGATCAATTTTTTTTTTATCATATTCAGCATCATTGTGCTCATTGTCTTGTTAAGAACAAAATGCTTGCACGTGGAACTAAAGGATCTGCGACTTATCAGTTTATCGTTGCTTCTATTGAAAACACAAGAAAGACTGATTAATATCCACCTACGACAGAGCATTAATCCATCTATGCTATGCGAATGCAACCTATTTGAGCCTCATTTTGGAAATGACATTAAACTGGAAAGCCAATCTACTTTAACGCGTAAAGAAGGCAACTGTGGGTCTATACTCCCGTAAAAAGGCCATCGCTAGGATCGGTTTTCAACCTCATATCATACGCTAGATGTACGTGTCTGTTATCAAGCCTATACTTCTGTATTGTGTGGTCGTCTGGTGGCCGGCTCTTAATAGGGCTACTCATCTGAATCTCATATCTAAGGTACAAAGATCTGCATGTACTTATGTATATGCATCAGTGAACTGAGAACTTCTCCCTCAGCCGGGCAGGACATTATGCCCTACCTGATCTCCTTAGATATTCTTGGTAAGCAATCGACTACTAATGCGGCTACCTGACTGAAAAGCTCCTCACAGAGATCTAGCTACCATGAGGGCCGAAAGCACCGAATGCACCGAATGCACCCCGCCGACCCTGTTATTCGATCGAAATTTACGTACGAACATCAGTAATGAATCAGTCACTGATGACAGTTCAGTCCACTTCTACACGGACTGCTCTAAGACTAATGAGACGGTGGGCTGTAATATGTTCTCCGACAAATTCTGTCATCTCTTTTCGATTTCCAGATCATTGTAGTGTTTTTCAGGCGGAAATCTTAGCAATGAAGGAAACCTTGTCCTGGCTGAAATGCAATGCAATATCTATTAGGAGTTATTAGGATTTTCGCTGACAGTCAAGTGGTAATGAAATCTCAGGAATCGTGGTCCTTTACTTCAAAGTCGGCCTTTAACTGCCGTTTGTCTCTTTTGGAAATGACAACATTGACTACATACCTATGCTGGGTACCAGGCCATGGAGATATGGCAGGATATTGCAAGACTCGAGCTTGCCCGATAGAGTGCGACCCAAAGGACACTTCCGAAACGGCGGAGCCTGAATATGGCCCTCCCTACTTGAAAGGTAGGGTAGGTAGGTAGAAGGGATGACTGTACATGTAGCCAGACTCGGATCACCAATGGACCCACTGTGAACCCCGAAGACAAAAGTAAGTCTGTAGCTTTCGGATAGCTAACCGGCCTCCCTGAACCAACCCGATATTGTTATACGTTTCGGGATGGTTAATGGTTGCTATCCTGACATTTCGCCCAGATCTTCGAATTGGATTTCACCGTGGGCCATTTCCCTAGTTCTGCATAGGCGTAGGCATTCGGATAGAAAGTGAGATGAGCATCAGCGTCCTTGTCGCTACAGCCTCGGCAGAGGTAATCAGTGTCTAGTTGCATCCTTCTTCGGTGGGCCGCTAGGAGGTTATAGCCGGTAATAATTCCCGTAAAGAGCGCTAAGTTGAGTCTGTTAAGCCCAAAAATTTACTTTGCCTTGATATTGTCATGTTTCGTCCAGAGTTTTCTAGATACACGACAAGATGAGAGTGCACTACATCTCTCATTAGTTAGTCTCGCGAAGGCTTGTTCTATATTGAATTTAACAAGAGCAGGTAGAACAGATGTGAATCCCATTATCAGATTCTATCCGGACCCATTTCCTGCTAAATCCGTAATTTGTTTAGGGTATTGAGGGTGGATTGAAGTATTCCGGTGATGGTGGGTATACCTGTGGGCATTATGACTATGTATATCATCCGCATATGCGACAATTTCGTTCTAATTTCTTTAAGATTCCATTCGCGACCAGTATCCATAGTAGGGACCTTGCGGTGTGTCTTTAGACGCCCGTGCATGTACTTGGCAGTCAGCCAGTTCTGAGTTGATGTGCCTCGTCTTAGGCATGCATTCAACCCACTTTCAGATTACTGGGTCTATGTTGTGTTTGGTTCAGTGCTAGTCGTATAGATTCAGATTTTACATTGTTTAATGCTCCTTCTATAACCAGGAATGCCGCTTTGTGGTGAATTCTGAACAGATCGACCTTTAATAGGGGTGTTGGGCTGTGGACGTATCCCTAAAACTTAGTTTGAAGCGAACGGGTAAATCTATCTCTTCTTGTAAACTCTAACTATAGATGGACGCTTTTAGCAAAACCAACTGTAGATGCAAAAATCTCTATACTTGCTACATTGTGAGACAGATCTAAACTAGGCTTGATCTGAAACGTAGTAACTAGTTGGTTTTGTTGAAGATCAGCTGGACACTGTTTGATTACCCAACATGCCAAAAGACTGAGCCTCTTTTCAAATGCCTTCTGCAGAAGATCTAGGGATGGGGAGTAGGAAGAAGTGATTCTCTATCTCCTATGCATGTGCCCAGCTTTTCCTCTCTCAAAAAATACTACACCATCTAGAAGCTCCCTTCTTTGACAACCTATTTGAACAGACGTCATTAGGCGTCACGAGGCTTCTTCGCTTCCTTCGTTTAATTACTCTCGAGTGAGATCCATGGCATCACAATGGACCTTTATTGGTCTAAGTGTGACTGCACGCTTGTGCAGAGTCATTTTAACCTAAACCTAAACCTACTTTCGGGAGAGATTCTTTGTTCTATTTCCAATGTCATTGACTCTGGAGTAAAATGGATCAGATGAACTGGTCCTTATACATATACTATCCTAAAGCAGCTACCTGTTCACACCACGTTCTAACTTATTTATATATGTAGGTGGCGGCACAGTTAGAAGTAAATGTGGAACTTAAGTGACAAACCTCTCTAGATATCCCAGTCCTTAGCTAATTGCTTCTAGTTTCGTACTCTAAGTTGGTTAAGGATCCGTTCCACTTGGATGGGTCAGCTAAGGTCTTCCTTTATTTCGTTGTCTCTTGTATTGAATTCGAAGAATCTATGGCCTAGAGCATTGGTCTAATGCATAGTTTCATGACTAGGTTGATATCCCTGTAAAGCTTCTATAGTTCGTCGTTGCATTTTATCGTCCAAAGAAGAATTTTTCTCTCCAAACGACCAAGGATATCTTAATCCATTTTTGATGTCCATGTCCATGTCAATTATATGCAGCTCTGTATAGATTGTCTTCATAATTTTTCCTTCGAGCCCAACTAAATAGCATCTAGTTTCAAGTTATCGAAGGCTTTCTCGAATGTCAAGTCGATAAATACTAGATGTAGAGCAGACCTGTACGAGACGCATTTATCTGTGATTAACCGGGTCTCCGGTTTGAAAGACTTCCTGTTCAATAAGGAACTTGGGAAACATCTTGGAACCCATTCAAGTCATGCCCTCAGCTCTAAATGTTAATGATATCGATAAGTTGGTGATGCCTTTGTGTATGTACCTCAAGACGTAGCTAGAACGTCGCTAAGGAGGGAGCTAACAAATGGTCAACTCATATGGAGAACGTTAAGCCACTCAAGAAAGAAGTCAAATTTGTCAAGAACAGTGCCTGGAGATGATTTGGTGGCTTTATGAATCAACCGCTGAATTGGCTTGTCTGAGAAAGGTTTTTAGAAATGCTTGTCTACAAAACTTCTTCTATGAAGAACTGTGATGACAGCTATATAGACGCTCGCCGGATTACACTGAAAATCCTTTTAAAGTGTCACTTTCTTGGATATGAAGTAGTACTGGTCATCATAATTTTACCAAAAAGCTTGACACCTAACAATCGATAAAATTATCGACAATCAGAATATTTTGTTGGGATATTATTTCCTTGCACTGTATAGGGCACTGCCAACAGGATTGGTTCCATTGTATCCAATTATTATTTAACCCAAGAAACGCTGAAAAGAAAACCATCCTCATAGTGATATGAATCGCAGGAGGTCCGAGTTATCATTCTTCTAGCAGATAGGGCAGGAGAGTCACATAGCAGGTGTCGGACAGATTCAATTTCTTCCTCATCCTCGGCCAGGATGACCACATCATCAGCATAGGCCGACACGTTGAAGCAATTTTTCTTCAATCTGACCAAGATCTCGTCAACCACGAGAAGCCATATTAGAAAATCCTCTTCCGGATAGTTGTATCTTTCAGTGTTAAGTGTATGGTTCTCGATCTGAGCATTCAATCCAGTTATAGAGTCGGGTTTTTAATTTTGTCTTGCGTAAGCTGTCCAGGATCGCATCGGTGGTCACATTGTTGAACGCTCCTTCAATGCCTAGGAATGCTTCCAGAGTAAATTCCTTGAAGTGGAGGAATCTTTCTACGGTTGATACAACTCTGTGGAGAGCTGTGTCTACCGATCTATCACAGATGTTATGATTTGGATAGGTAGTTATCGCCAATCACACTTCTTATGTATACATCTATTAAACGTTCCAATGTTTTCAGTAGAGAGAATGATAGACTGATTTGTCCTTTGAGGCCGTATGACTTGCTTCCCCAGTCTTGGAAATGAATATGACACGCACCTCTCGTCATGCTTTAGGAACATAACCTAGGTTAAGGCAGCCTGTGAAAATTTACTTGAGCCATGGAATAACGATATCTTCTGACTCAAGTAGCATCACAGGCCGAATGTTATCCATTCTTGGAGCCTTGTACGGGGTAAATGATTATATACACATATGTGTATCACCTTCGGAGACCAGTGAGCTACTGGAAAGGTCAGTATTCAGCAGTATGTCTATCGTTTCCTTCTTCGACTCCAACCATGTATCATCGTTTTTCTGATATTAGGGACTGGTTTTGGTGTCTTGGCTAGAATCTTTCTGCAGCGCGATCCTTCGTTGGTCGATTCCATAGATTCACAAAAAGTCTCCACTGCTTCAATGGAAGAGAGATAATCAGTGGAGTGGAGTTGCAATGATCTCCTCATCTCTCTTTTGAATATAGGCCCTTTCCCTTCGTGGCCCTTCGTGGATTTCTGAAAAATCCCTTCCCGCAAGGAGTTAGTTGTAGTTTGAAGAGTATCTAACAGTGATCAGATAGTGACGGTTTGTTGGAGACTCTTCAGTCGACAATTTCAACAGAGTTCTGGTTAGATATGAACGTGATATCTAAGAGTTCCCTTCTAGTTGACGTGACATAATTAAGCAAAACTTCACCTCTAGCATTGATGTCGGTGCTACCCCGAAAGGTGTGATGAGCATTAGCACCAAATCCTAGGACAACATTTTTCTTAACTTGTTGAGATGCTGATATGAGCGACCTCAAAGCTTCCGACTAGACGTAGGTGCCGTCATCGTAAGGTTGGTATGCAGACGCCAATGTACATGCTCCACTAGCTCCTCTCACCTCTACCACTGTCAAGTGGCCTGACTTGAAATGAGACTGCATTAGTATAGGCAGCTACGATGCAGGCTCTAACCTTGCCACCGTCATTATAATTACTTGACCCCATACTATCACGCGATTTTTACGAATTCACTGTTCCCGGATTAGGGTCAAGTCCAGATATTCCTCCAAGGGGAGCAGCCTCAGGTTGTCGGTTATAGTTGAATGAGAATCAACCGGGAAACATTCCATTGGCTCCATATTACCACTCCTTTGCTGACTATGCTGCCTACCTGCCAGCCCTAAAATGACTACTATAGAGGTAGCAAGGACGAAGAAATATAACCTAATCGTCTTTTGAGTAGATGTTGCTTAAGCCATCTTTAAGCTACTTCGTGATGCTGTGTGCCTTGGTACTGTACCATCTACTTACTGCTCCTATAACGATTGTTCGGTGATGTGAGTATGCTGGCCATTATTTCTGTACAAATTAGAAAACCAAATCCTTTCAAAACTATTACTTTATGTTGTAAATTCCAGAGGAGATACCTCCCACCATTGACGAGTTAGTAAATTCCCCAACACCAACTCCTTTCATAACCGGCTTATAGCTTTCATATAAAAGTCAAAAACTATATTAAATCAAATCCCTTGAACTATAAATCCAGTATCTAGTTTCTAACCACTCAGCATCGTTTAATAAATTTTATTCTCACAATTTTACTGCCGCAATACAATCAACGAAAACTTTTGCTCCGAATGCCGATAATAAAAGCGGATAACCCTTTCTTTATGGGATTACGCAACTTGCAAGCCATAGTTTATGATTTCCATTCAGAAATTTCTCTTTCGAATCAATAGACGAGTTAATAAAAAGCCATAAACTGTTGCCAAATGAGCAATACTATTCGGAGATACACTGCTGCATAAATCGTTACAAATTCCCAATAACATTGTCCTGCACCCAATAAACTAGTCAACTGGTGTACCAATGTTCCAAGTCTGACTACAACACAATAAGCACACACACGTCCATATGTATGTACATATGTAGGTAGGTAAAGTTACATTCCCCAAAAGATTGCCCAACTGTACACGAGTCTGTCTCATAAGCAAACTTTTCGCCCAAATATCCTGTCGTACAACACGCAATTTGGATAAAGATGTCCAGGGACCATACCATTCACACAAAAGCCAGAGTATCTACGTACATAGGTACGTTTAAGAATTGTAATACCGGAAGCGCAATATTAAACTCTGCACAACTTTCCGGCAGAAAAAAAAAACAAAAAAATAGGGGAGGAGGCCATTTGGGGGCCAAGTGAATCGAAAAAGATTGCTAGTCTCACCTAAAGGATACTATCATCCTACATTACACCCATATCCTGCCGCATCAGGACCACCTCCTTGTAGTTCCTGTCGTAACAGAAGATACAGTGGCTATAATATAAGCCCACTTTTTGAGCTAAACGCCCCAATATCCGCAACACTATGCCCTTCCTGTGTGTGCAATAAGAAACATTTGCTCCTCGGCTATTGCAGGACATACGAGTATTGTATGTACACACCCAGGATGCCGAGAATGCTCTCACATTTTCTGCTGCTGTGTCTAATATGCCCGACACTGAGAATATATATTACATTCGGCCAATATAATAAGATACTATAAGGGCCAAGATAAACGACTTTGTGGTCAGGCCGAACAGAGGACGAATATTGCCTTCGGGTATCCTTAACAAATTACAAAATGTTACCGAACACATACCCACGTACATGTGTATGTACATATGGATATGTATAAAATAAATACTTCCTGCATGCCTGAGCTAAGGATATTCGTATATGTACATGAGAACGACGGAGAAAAAATGTAATTGCACGTCGTCCATTGGAATGTAAGACGAGCGAATGAAAGTGTATCCTAGTCGTTCTAGCCACCACAGCCATTATGCAAGGATACACACTAATGAAGCGTTTACACAGATGAAATTCTTAATTATCTAGTCAGAGACTCTATAGCATGTTCATATGCCAAAACCAAGGTGATCTAGGAGCGATAAAACCCAAAGGACATCCTGTCTCGAAATTAAAAAAAAAAAAAAAACAACTCGCAACCGTGATGAATGTTCTTCCAGAGTCCGCCTTTTTAAAGTCTTTTCCTGTCAATAGTTAGTCATTCGGGTGTGGGAAGAAGAATGCTTGGACATTCATCAAGTGGCTCCAATATCGATTTATCCATTTCCAGGATCCACGTGTGTGCATATGTGGGTGTGTGTGTGATTTTTTTTTTACAACTGAATCCGAATGCCATTGTGGTTCATTTAAAATTGATTGAAACATAAAAACGGGAAAATTCTGAATTTCTTTTACTACTAACGTAACGTTTATTGGCAATTTTCGTTACAAAATCGTCAGGATATCGTGGAGCCCACCGCGTCACTCTCTCCGGTGTGTGGTGGTTCTTTCGGGCTCTTTCACTTTTATAGCTGTGGCAATAAAAAGCGTTGAAAATTATCCAGGAATCCATTTAAGACGGAGATTTGAAATGCGAAAGGATCACACACAAACACACACCCACACGGACGGTGTGTGTACGTACTTCACGATTCTATCAATTATATTTAACAGCCGCCACGGGAATGACAGGGAACTGGGCCAAGGTAATGGAGCGGCGGCGGCGGCGGTTTGCTTGAAGTGGGACGATAATTGTATGCATGCGTGTGCAAGAGTAATCAAAGTACCGGAAGTCCTGTTACGAGCGTTCATAAATTTATGATGATGATGATGGCGCGCAGGATGAGAAGACGCACGGGAATTTGCACTGGAAATCGTTTAGAGTGGAATAAGTGCAGAGCTCTTCAAGTATCTAAGGCACATAGTATTTAGGTCAACAAAATGACAACTTTAGAATGATACTTCTGTAATGGGCTATATTAAAAGTTCAAAGATAACTTCTTCGAAAGTCGTTTTAATGATTTTAATTGAAGGTAAAGTCTGTCGATAGCATGATGCTTGGATCAAATATTGCATAAAATTTTACGAGCTGTAGGTAGGTACTATGTGTACAAAAAGAAGTGCCTATGGATATTATATCGTAGCATCGGGATTTGATGATAAACTATCTGTCGAACACTCTTTTGAAAGGTGTGTTCTTAAATCTTAAACTTTAACATTATACTTTGACATTTTTATTAGTTACAGAATGACGACGACTATCAAGGCTTCTTGTAGTTCGTAAGATATAGTTTAGAAGGTTTTTCATTCATGCACCTTAACTTAGGCGTCATGTCCAATCATCTATTGGGTAATAGCACAATAGACTTAGTAGAGACAAGGAACAAAAAAAAAGCCTTTAGATAGCTGCCAAGTAGCTCGAATTTTTGTGTCCATTATTTAATCATAAATCGGTTTATCCTTGGATATTTTCTTAGAGCATTGGAACCAAACAAAATGTGCCATCTATGACCTCTGACTTCGTTGTCAATCATCCTCATATAAGATGGGCCATCTGTTGGATTATTTTTTAATCATATGTTATTTTGACACTGACATCTCGTATGCGTTAACAAAAATCACAGCAACTCCGTATTACATTTTTACGGTACCTAATGGATCGATTTACGCTTGGAAAGCGTTGAAAAATATTGAAAAATTACTTCCGAAGTGGATGCTTCGAATCAGTGCGAATTTTGAAAATAAATTTCGGTCGAAATAATGCTCAAACTCCAGCTGGTATACGCAAGTTTGTGATAAAAGTTCACATGAGACTAGTTTGTTGATTGATAACCGAACATATTCCATTGTTCGTCCTGTGCGCTCAACGGAGAATCTTGCAGCTTTTTGATGTTTTTGGAGTTGCTGCATTTTTGGACCATTTTTCTTCTAAGACACACGTAACACTCAATGGAGAACGCTATCGAGGCATGATAACCGATTTTTTATGCACAGAACTTGAGGATTTGGTCTTGGGCGAGCTATGGTTCCAGCAAAATGGGGCTACTTGGGCTACAAGCCGTCCAACAATCGATTTCAATAATCGTGTAATCAGTCGTTTGGGTGATGTTGCTTGGACGGCACGGAGCTGCGATTTGACGCCGTTGGACTTTTTGTGGGGTGCCATTAAAGATCGATGCTATGCGAACGATTCTGAGGCATTAGTTCTTTGATTCACGAACAATATTGGTCACGCTATTCGTGAAATAGGGGCCGAGACCATCGAAAATGTATTGAAAAATTGGGTTACTGGCCTACTTCCAAGCCAGACGATGCAGTCTTTTGAATGAAATAATATTCCATAATTAATGGTAATCGGCAACTCCAGAGCTTGACTAAAAAACGATAAGAAAATTCAGTCCGCCTTGAAAAGGTTATTTAAAGGAAGTCTCTATCATACCGCATTGACCAATTGCTTCATTCCAGACTTCCAGACTATTATCAAGAAGGTAGGCGAAACTACCTCCAGTGGTAGGATTAAGTAGATGATGATGGGTCTTTTTATGCCCCACTTATAAAACAGGCTAAGGTTGGCTATGTTTCGAGTCAACTATCGAGGCATATTCCTGAATATTTAATGTCATTTCGTAACATATTTATTGGGACGTATTAATGCGACTTCCGGCGTGACAGATCGAATATTGGTCTATACTGGGTTATATCTTCACGATAAGACACATCCTGGAAAAGATGAACCATCTTTAAGGCTACGTATGACAGTATTCATTGCATTGAACTTTGCAAAACGATAGCCACATTCAAGATAGAGAGACCACTGATCCAGTGCGGTTAGATCCTATGTCATGCAATTTCTTCAACTTAGTGCTGGAGCAAATAGTACGAAGGGTTGATGTCAATACGTAAGGTACTATCTTTCACAAGCCAATCCATATACTGGGATGCGTTGTAGATAACGACATGATCAGGTATTCCCAGCGAGCCGTTGTAGAGGTGTTCACGGCAATTGCAAAAAGGCTAGAGGTGGTCCTGTGAACAAAAAAAACCAAAATTTGTCCACTGCTTGGGACAGATGGCTCGCTATTGGGAGCTATAACTTCGAGAAATTTACCTACCTCGATATAGCTGTTAACTGTACGAATGACATTTAGTGAAAATCTGGCAAAGATTCACCCTACCAAACCACTGCAACTTCGGTTGGGCAAAACAACTGGGTTCAAAACTTCTAATATGAAGAATGAATGAACTACGACGCCAAGTGCTGAACGATTAGCAAGAACATGGTGAAGGTCATGGACTCCTTTGGAAGAGAAATACTTTGTCAACTATTCAGTCCCATATGTGAGAAAAACGTATGGAGGAGTAAATTCAGCCGCGAACTCTCTGTGGAGGAAGTCCGGAAGGGCAAAAAACGTCGACTACATTAGATCGGCCACATCGAGCGAATGGACAACCACACTCCAGTCAAGAGAGCCTTCGAGTCCTAGCCTTCAGAGTCGTGACGACAAGGAACTTCCATTATAAGAATCAACCAATCGCGGATGTCATGAGTCTGCATGGTTCGAGAGCCCCATAAGGAAGTAACTAAGTCACACAACTAAGAATGAAATGGAATGATGTAAGGCCGAAACAATCATCTGCTCCTCCTGAGCCTGGATAAAATAATCTGGTATTCAGACTACCTTCGATGATGCTCTTCATAGATCTAAGCAGTTGTGTTCTAAAAGGTTCGGTTTATTCAACGACGACCTCGAAGATGAGGGTATAGGGCAACTTGAATGATTTTTGGTATTTGTAACTTTGGATGATAGCACCTTCAATAACAAATGGAGGCTAATTGTCCTTGTTTCTGTTCCTGTTCACAGTGCATTTCTTAGCCATTGCCAAGCATGTAGGTATGCTGTTCTTGATGGACATCATAATTGCAGTAGCTAGAATGGCACATTTGTATTCCTCTCCATTGGGTTTTACATACCCGACGGCCAACACAGCATGGTCCAATGCATTCACACGATTCTTGCACTCGAAATTATAGCAGACATCATCATAGTATAATCATAAGCTATTGGGCGATACATTGATAGCCATCGACATTTTCCAGTCAATAATCTGGAAGGCGTTTGCATCATTCTCCTTGATTTGATCTGCCTTACATCATCCATTGCAGCGAAAAACTTCTTTGCTACTTAAGCCATTGTTGCCCTATTGCCAGAGGCGAATACCTACAGTTCCGGAAGACCAATTGATCCACAAACTAACAGCAGTAGTGCTAAGTACTCTCTATTTGAATTGCATCGGCAAATTGTTATTCACCTTCTGGGTATTATAGGGGAACAACAGGAATGATTCGAATCTACGTCGTGTCTTCAGTTCATCATCGAATTTATCAGTCAAACTATTGATTGCCAGTGAATAGTCCAGGTTTGTGCGGTTTATTGGAACTCATATTCGTATTCAATGTCATTCGGGTGCTGAACTTCATTCTTTACCTTGAATCTTTTCAATTCCATATCCATAGGTATTCCATATCCATATCCAAGTTCATAGGTGGCATAGTGAAGATGAATGTGAAGTTCAAGGAAAGTAAGGAAGTAAATGATCATAGGGAAGTTTCTTTCTCAGTAGGTAGGTATACCGACCATTGCTTACTGCAGTCCACAAACCCTTTCTTTAAAAATGCATTTTAACCATTCACCTACTCTCATACTTCGCAAAAGGATAGCTTTAATTCGGCCGATTAAGTTGTCAATTACTACTCGATACCCATTTGTGGGACTGCATCGATGATATCTGGAATTTTTTTTACAGGCAATTATATATGTAGACGGGATAATGCACCTTTTCCCACTTAAATCACGGGGAATATTGGATGACAATTTATGGCGATCTCCGCCAAGCTTAATTTCAAAGTGATGCACGCTGAAGTGACTGACGAGTGGTTGATTGGTTTGGGAGGGTGAGAATATCCTTATTCATGTAGGTCGCTGTTTCAGCCCGTTGTATTCGTCTCTAGAGATCTAGTCTGGTAGAGAAAGATAAAAGACCAACCATATCTGACGGGCCTGACGATGCTAGTGTCAATCCAGTAGACTTGATTCGGTTGCACCCTGATTTTCCAAGTTCATCCACCACCAGTATCCACAACAAGGGAGAAAGAATTCCCGCTTGAGGAGTCCCGTTCTGGACTCTACCTTGCAAGACTGACCATTAATTCTGGGTAAATTGCTGTCGCATTCTTTTTCGGGAAAAGAAAGTACGACCTCATATAATTTACACTGGAAAACACTCCCATTCTTCTGTCCAGAGAATCAAAGTACGTTGCGTGACTATCACTGGTCAGTAGCCTCACATCGCTATATGTAGAAATAAAGAGCCCTCAGGCTTCGGGAGACCTTGAACTTCCAGTTCATATGAGGATATTTTCAGAACGATCCAATTCTTAAGTTCCCAGATATTTTGCTCAAGTGATCTTGGTTTTATTAAACGTTTGAGGTCGATATAGACCGTTTTTGATAGAATTGAGATCTCGTTTCCTTATATGATCACCGATGCTAGATTATTTTAAATGTCTTAGAGAGACAGCCATTTTTGCTATTGGGACTGTCTACGGAAAATAATTAAAGTAACCCACATCTACATCTTTAATATTGTCGAACAGTGCCAAGATTGTCCGGGACTAACCCAATCTTTTCGAAGATCTAACACCCATAAAAATTTTACCCTAGCCTGGATTCCAAGATATTTACTGTTCGGCGGGAAGAGGCTGTTGTGTCCCATTCGTTGAACCTGAGACCTGTTTTGGTATATACCACTCAAAAACCAGAAAAAAAAAAAAAAAACACTGCTGAAGATACTTTTAAAAAATATAAGGAACGTGAAATCTTCATTAACCCGAACCAAAGTAAGCCCAAAGGTTACTTGAACATGGGAAGGAAGATCTTCAAGAAACTTAGATTGTTTCATATGTGGATATTACCCATTTGGAGGCACTACGAAGACTATCCGATACATGCAATTTTTAGAGCAGCCTCCTTCTCTTGAGTCCTTCATTGAAAGCCCCCAGGAGATTAGATTACTGTACAGGGAAAAGATTACTGTAACTAATGCGAGACCCAAATATTCCAGCGGAGATCGTCCAGTTTCGCAAGGAAATAGCTCCCAAGAGTGTATTTTTGATGACTATTGCTAGCCAATCATATAGCAAGTGACGAACGGATTCTATTTCCTTTTCAACCCTGTAGTTTCTACAGAAGTAGTTATGGTTTAGTCCTACCCGTGCTGCATCATTGCCTATCACGCAGTGTCCTATCACAACACTAACAGGTGGCCGAATATCCCTGTGACTGAGTTTCATGAGATCTGTAGATCTCTTTTCGTCATAGGCTGGGCATAATGATTTGACTGTAGCACAAGTGCATATCTATTCGATACCATTGCCTTTTAGACTCCTCGTTGGTGTATATACTAACCTCAGGAAGGGCCTACGAGGAGCTTAGATGTGACCGTCTTCTGGATAGTTTTTCTGCTTTTTTGTTACCTAGGATACCTATGTATGTGATCCATACAGTAGGCGCCAGTACAGTACCAACATCTATTTTGAATCCATCGGTATAGATAGTTAGCTATTCTTGGTACAGACTATGCCTTCGTCCCACTCATTTTTGCTAAGAATTCTTATAGCAAATCTCCGACTACAGTTTGATAGTGGGACGATGTAGTCCACTTTCGTTCGAAGTCTTTATATATTCCACCGGTTAAGAATTGAGGCAGGAGCATAGGGTTATGCTAACCATAGTCCGGCTTTCTTTAGTTTTAGCGCCATTTCAGCTGAAAAGCTGTAAAGTAGTAGTGCAGTGGTAGTAGTAGTAGTTCAAGTTTTCAGTGCAGCTGCTGGTTGTTGATCTTTGTCACTTTGTCACAATATTCTGAAGTTTTACCAAAAGGTATAAAGAACGTTTCAGGGCAACAAGACCCGAACAAAGATTTGTAGAGATGAACACATACCGTACTGTGTGAGCGTCTGAACCCATTTGTCAGCGAGATGATTGGCCCCTTTCAGTGCAGTTTTAGGCCCGGTAAGTCTACAATCGACCTAATATTCGCATCACGGCAGATCCTGGAGAAAACTCAAAAAGTCCAAATCGATACCCACCATCTTTTTATTGATTTTAAGGCCGTATTGGCAGCATCTATAGAGACGAGCTATACAGAGCCATGTCTAGTTTTGGCATCCCTGCCAAACTCGTTTGCCTGTGCAGGATGACGATGGAGAATTCTCGCTGCTCCATCAAGGTCGGAAACAATCTCACCGAGACCTTTGATGTGAAAAAACGGATGTGCTGTCATGTGACTATTTCAACATCGTACTTGAAAGGATTGTGCAAAATTCACAAGTCAACACCGGAGGCACAATCATTCAAAGTCTATGCAACTACTAGCGTATGGCGACGATATTGACATTACTGGCAGAACCCTATAGGCTGTCACTGGAGCGTTCGTAAGTATTGGAACAGAAGCGGCAAAAATGGGTTTAGCTGCGAATAAGGGACACACGACATTGACGAATCGGACTAAATGTCAGAATAGACAGCTAAAACTACTTTGAGCTAATTAGGTACTGCGTCTACCTCGGTTCCCCTATAAACTCTGGCAACATCATCACATCAGAAATCACACGAAGAGTTACACTTGCCAATTGTCGTTTCTTTGGTCTAAGAAGGCAATTGAGTAACAAGGCCTTGTCAAGAAATACTAAGGAGACTCTATATAAGACCCTCATCAACCCTGTCCTACTGTATAACACAGAGGCATGAACGTCAACGAAGATGGATATCCTTGGTTTCGGATGATTTTCGGTCCCGTTTGCGTTGACGGTACTTTGGAGCTGGATGATCATTCCTTCGGTCCCTCGCCAATAAATATCGCGGTTTCTCTAGTTTTTGGCAAGCATTGAGTGTCGAAACTCCGACGAAGCCTTGTATACTTAAAACTTAAATAAATTTTTCGGATCATCTCATTAGGCCAGTGTTTAGAGCTTCGTGGTTACAAGAGATGAGGAAATCTAATAAGCGAGCTCCTCATCTCTGTAGATACATAGTATAGGTACAATCAAATAGACGTAGGCAATGTTTTCTAGGCGTAGAATGGGAGAAGAATACTCCAGTCCCAGTCTAACATTTGTTTTGTATCGTAAAATAATCTATGTAATTGGAATATGATATAAAAACATTCATATGATTCTAATGTAACAATGAAATTCTCCGCAAAATCATTTTCATGATCCATTCAATCAAATTTAAATTTTTTTTTTTCATGAATGCTGCTGTCATTGTTATAACGACAATAGAATTCAACTCACTGTCAGTCATCAATAAAGCATCAAAACTTCGAAAAGAAATTTCAAATTCCAATTACTTTCAATTCTCATTAAAATTCATTGATATGACCCCAGGATACCACAGCAGGCCGGGCTGGTTGGTACACCCTAAAGGTTGAATAATTTGTTGACATGTGGACACTGGAATAATGGTAATAACATTTGATTTGCATCCGGTCAATTATGTTTTATTTCCTCTTTTAGCTCTTTCAGAGTTACAAATGGGAATTAGATACATAGATACGAGTACTGTCATCCAGTACACGTCATAGATGAGAAATATACATAGGTACTCGTACATCTTAATCTTCATGTTGTCATCTAATAGAGTGGATTTTCAAGATATCAACAAAAGAACATATTTCTTGAAAGATTTCGGAATTGGTATTACTTATTCTAATACCGTTATCCTTCAAATATCTACAAAACAGTAACAATAATGATAATAATATGAGTACACCCATTCAGTGTGTATACAGCTGCTGTAAATGCACACTCTGTGTCTCTCTTTCCAGTTTCCTTTGTCATCAGGACGACAAATCATATTTTTACGTCGACAATACACTCCACTTCCACTTAGCGTACATAATGCCTTAGAGCTGCCACATATACTCATATATTCCGTCAAAGACCGGAAAAACAGGCGAAATTTCAATGCCATCAACATCAATATAAATATTTTATTGTACTGTGTCGTAAAAGGAAACAAAAAAGCGCCCGGCACCACCCCCTAGCCCGGATGGTACGCAGTTTATGTGACTTTAAAAAACAGTAAATAAATTAGATGTACAGGTTTTTTATTTTTATTTAAGATACACATCCTTGCAGTCATATACGTACGTAACACACGTATACAGCAAGGAGCAACTTGATGCGGTATGATAAGTTTGTTCTGCGTTCTTGGATTCAGTGTTATGCGGAGAGAATGGTGCTGGTGAGACTGAGAGTGTAAGATAGTCAGGAGGAGTGTACTCCTCTCGCACGGGGGAAAACCTTGCAAGGCTAAGATACTTAGATTGATATGGAGCCATTATGCGGCAACTGTATTATGAAAATGGAAAATGCCAAAGCTATGCATACATACTACATACATAGGAGTACGAGTATATACATACTTCGAAGGAAGAGGGTGTACGTATGTATACTCGTGTAAAGGGCGCTGTAAAATATGGTTACTTTAAAATTTATTGAAGTCCTTGTTCAGGGGCTGGTGTGGCAACACGGACGGGGTGGATCTCAACATCGAATGCATTTCTGTTTTACTTTCTTCTGTCTTTTGTGTGTGTACTTTCTTCTTTCTCGTAATGGAATCCTCACTTTTTCTCTTTATAAATTGCTTTGCATTGTAAATAAGAAGGGAATAGATAGCGAGAAGAAAAATAAAAAAAAAATCGGACACTGCAGTTGAAATATGCAGTGCAAGAGCTTTGTTACTTTGAAATTGGTCAAACGAGTTATCTGCGACAGACAATCTTATCGGATCATTGAATAATTTATTTGAATGCAAAACATTTGAAGGATTGCACTGAAGTGAGATGGATATCCGTTGTTCGGAATGATGATTGCGAACTTTGACCTGTACTTATGGAGTTATCATAAAAAAATATTACAGAGATGTAAGAATATTTGAAACTGGAAAATGTCTAAAGATACGTATATTAATGCAGAGCTTGCAGATAGAAAGTACCCAGATACTTAGAGATGTAAAGTGGACGAGTCTAGTGGGACAAAATGAACATTTACAAGTGGCTAGGGTATGGTTGATTGAAGGTTGGTGACCTATGACGTAGGTATAGGTTAAGGAACGAGAGATCAATGCTTTTCCAGTGTCAGACATAGTTTCAGATCAATATGGAACTGAGTTTCTTCTATAACCCCCTTTAGACTTATACCGTTCTTCTTCGTCTGTATTAGTAAGGGGACAACATTACTAATTTAAGTATGTTCAACCACTTGTCTTGCACATGTTATATTCTTCACACAAATCGATGGGGCTACTGTTTAAAGCCGTGTCTGAAGCGAATTTTTTGTTTGAGAACCTTTTATTATGACAGCTATACTATCGGATGTTAGTTAGACGCTCGTGAGAGCTTGGACCTCTCTAGGTACTTGAATTAATGCTTTGAAATTGTCTTAAAAATCTAAATTTGCGTAGACAGTCCGGCCATATAGCAATCACCAATAAGTTAAAACACATTGTAGATACCCTTAAATCTCGTCTTGGTTGGTTTGGTTCCCATGCACCTTACATTTGCTAAGTAGCGATGTCCATAAAGTTTGTGGTTTTCTTGCCTTAGGTCAGTGTAGGCCTCGTGATAGTCCTATTTATCTATAGAATGATTTTATTGCTTCTTCTTCTTATTAGGTGGCGCTACATTTTGGGGTGAACCTGAGCCTTAACCAACAAGTCTCTCCAGTTAGTCCGGTTCTTAGCCAACTGCTTCCAGTTGCGTACCCCAGTCGGTTGAGGTGTCCTTCTACTTATGCGCGCCACCTAAGGCGAGGGTTTCCTCTACTGAGTTGTCCCTCCGGGATAGATTCGAATACTCTACGGGCCAGAGCATTTATGTCCATCCGCTCTACATGTCCTAGCCATCTCAAGCGACTGATGTGCAGTTTTGACTAAGTCGGCTGTACAGCTCGTATAGTCCGTCGTGTCCTCCTCCAAAGTCCGTCAATCAAAACGGGACCGAAAATTTTACGAAGAATCTTTCTCTCGAAGCGAACGAGGATATCTTTATCTACTTTAGATAGAGTCCAAGCTCCACGATGATGAAGGTATTATACAGAGTCTCCTTAGTTGTTCGGCGGTAGCGATTGGCAAGAGTTAAAGGATTGTGTAAACTTGTGAGTGTCGCACAATCTTTTCTAGAATGATGTTAAAAAAGTCTTTTTTGACATCAAACGTCTTGTTGAGATTGTTACTGAGTTTGATGGAGCAGCGAACATTTTCCATCGGCATTCTACACAATCTGACAAGTTTGGCAAGGATGTTAAGACTAGACATGCCTCTGTATAGCTCGTCTCTATAGATGCTGTCATATGCGGCCTTAAAATCGATTAAAAGATGGTGGATATCGATTTGAACGTCTTGAGTTTTTTCCAGGATCTGCCGAAGTGTGAAGATTTGATCGACTGTGGACTTTCCTGGTCTGAAACCACACTGACCCAATCAGGTTGTTGACGAAGGGTTTCAGACATTGACATATTATTGCAGATAGGACCTTGTACGCGGTGTTGAGGAGACTGATACCTCTGTGACGCAATTGAGAGGGTCTTCATGTGAATCGAGAAAACGATGCTGAGATTCCATTTATCAGTCGTACTCTCGTCTGAACAAATTTTGGAGTGTATGCTCTCTACCAGGTCATTTTTAGCAGCTCGGCTGGTAAGCCGTCAGGTTCAGCAGCCTTGTTGGACTTAGGCTTGGAAATTGCTATCCTCACTTTGTTTTGATCAGGTGAATGGAAGTTTTGGCTATCATCGTCTAGATTGAATGGTTCATTTTGTCTGGCAGCGTGATGTTGGTCCTCGTCGCCGTTATATAGCCTGCAGAGAAATTTTTCTATTGTATATTCTCAGCACCGACTGTGACTCTACCATGAGGTTTCCTTCTTCATCCCTACAGGTTTATGTACCGATCTTGTTGGCCTGACACGTTCTTTTTATCTTTTGGTAAAACTTCCGTACATTATTCCTGGAGTATAGTTTCTCAATATCTTCGATCGCACGCTTTTCGCGTCTTTGGCTTATAGAGCCCATAGGCAGCCCTCGTCCTACTTTGCAGCGGCGCTTTGTATGCTTTTTGTTTAGATGCATGTGCTTGTCGGCATTCTTCGTCAAACCAGGGGTTTCTTATTGGTGGTCGGGTGAAAGCCAGCACATCAATTGTGGCACTTCAGATGGCATGTGGGCAGTGTTGCCACTGGTCTTCGGCACTTGATGCGGGCGACATATAGACTAGATACGTTGGCCGTTTCATGATCAGGAAACCGTCATGTCCCCGTGAATATTAAGATGAGGAAACCACTATGCTTGCAATACGTGGTGTCATGTATACTGTGCTTACCAACTGTCTTACCAAAGTTGTCGTTCTTTCCTATCTTGGCGTTAAAATCGCTTAGCATAATTTTAACGTCATACTTAGGACATTGCTCATACATTTTGTCGAGGAGTTCGTAGAGACATTCTTTGGTGGCGTCGTCCTTGTTCTCTGTGGGGGTATGAGCGTGTTGGCGATTCGCCTTGGTTCGGATTGGCATAAGACACTCGCTCAAGTGAAAACTCAAAACTTCGTCCCTAAGCCTGTCCCGTATGACGAATCCACATCCTATTCCTCTCTATGGCATTCACCATAGTATACGTCACAGTTTTTCATCTTTCTTTTTCCCGACCCATCCCATCGCACTTCCTGAATGCCGGTGATGTCTACATTATAGCAGTCTAGGGCTTCTGCTAATTCTTCGCCTGCACGCAGGCAGATCTGAACATTCCACGTACACATCCGAAGGTCGTTATCCTTATTTCGTTTACTGGGGTCGTCTGCAGAGGGTCATCCTTATCCGAGGCTCGTCGTTGCATCGTAACTATTTTGTTTTTTCGTGGTCGAGAAGTTACCCCAACGCACAACCCCAACCAAGATGGCCAGTTCCTTTTTTTGGATTTAGTTACCCGCTTCGAGTATATGAGCGCTGCCGTTGGCCCATTAAAAGTTCATCCGCTACCAACTCTTTTCCTCCACCTTGGCTCTGTATTGCAGATCTCTATAGATCTAGTATACAAATATGTCAAAGCAGCTCATATAGTTCCACCTCGTCCGCTGCCACCTGGATCAAAAGGAAATGCCTTTGTGAGAAACCAGTCCCTCCTCCCTCGATTGTTACCACCAACTTCAAAAGTTGGTTACCCGATCTCAAGTCAAGGTACTAAACCCTTAGTAGCCACCAACATGGAGCTGTAGAGTATGAGCTGTTAGCTAGAGACTATCGTGAGAACGCTTTTGCTCTCATGTATGCGCATCACTACCCTTTGACTTTAATTACATCTTATAATTCTTATTCCCGAGATACTTTTTCTTTTGTAAGGGATATGGAAGAATATCGAGCTACCTGTGGAATTCCTTGTTGAACAGTTGGCTAGAATATTTCTCCAATCTTGCATTTATGTTAATAATAAATATACCAGCTTTCAGTATATTGTTCAACAACCATAGAAGTATAAACGAGGTGGGATTCTACAAAAGTTTCTTCCAGCACCTTTTATGGTAAAAGGAATAGTCTTTGTTTTTCCACCAAGCCCGACATAAATGTGTTCAGAAACTTGCATATGTTATTATGATTGTTGACTTAAAGGAAATGTAAATCTAATGCTGAGTATCTTGTTCCTGAGTCTCCTCAGTCTCATCCATAAATACGTTTCCGCTGCACCACCATTCCAATTGGATACCAACTCAACTGTGGAAGGATAAATCATAACTTCGTGACTGCTGAACTCAAAAGTGAGCGATTAGAGGAACTTTGATGCCTTCATTACGACACTAAAGACGGTTTCAACACCCTAGTGTATAATAGTTCACATTGAAAACAACTCCAGCAACACCCAATACTTGTCACCGCAACTGCTTCAGTATTTCAAAGAAAACTAACCTAACAAGCAGAATACAAGTTCGACAAATCGAATTGTCACTTTGAAGCATCGCCGTCCCAAGAGTCTCAACGAGCGCACACCATGAGTTGAAAGTGACACACTGTGTTGCCAACACTGTGTAACTATAAAAATTCCAGTGTCCTTTGTTCAATTTCGCTCAAGACTTGATGTATCGCTAATAAATTTTTCAAAGTCACATAAGCGCTGCCAATTCACACGACACATCATTCGTCTGTATCACCCGCACTCGAGCCCCTTTGTTTCCACAATATTGCCATTATCCTTGCACTTGAATACTGCCGCCCACATGACACGATGATCGATGGATTACGTCATTGTCAATCAGTTGGAAATTCTTCAATGTACAAACGAAGAGACAATGCACCACATCCTGACAATACCACGTATCTGGGGAGAGTCTATATTGTCTTTATTGTGCCCACAGTCCTTGCCGTATATCCTTACACGTATAACCATTAAAATTTCCCAATTAAAAGCTGCAAATTATTCCATATGCCTCATTATGGCGCGATTGTCGTTAGGCAAAGTGTCACTCGTCTACGACGAGTATGTATGGCCCCCGCATGAGTAGTAATAATAAATTTCTGCATTCAGTCGTGGCATCCTGCAGCGGTGAAGAGGCGCTCCCATTGATTATTATTGCTACGATGATGCTGATGTGATGGTGAATGAAAATATTTTCATTTCCGCGTGAGGATATGTAGACACGGCTATGGTAGACTTACACGAGTGTACCCAACACCATTTTAGAGACTCAATTCACTGATGAGCTGAATTCAAATGAGTATGTGCTCCATGTGAATGCGGAGATTCATCAAGGCAAGGATCGAAGGTACGAAGTCAAAGGCACGAATTGATAAAAGGATGCAGACATTCATTCACGCAGTGAATTACTCTGCAAAGGTGATGAGCTGAAGGCGATGTTGGTCCTTTCGGTACGGTTGGGGAGTTGATGTGTCAGCGGGCCTGGAATAGGGGCGAATGCTAAAGGGTTGCAGAGAAGTTTTACTAGTTGCAGTGTATTTGGTACTATACCAGAGGGGATAAGAGCTACTAAAGTATTGAAAGTTGTTGTGTTATATAGTAAAGGAAACAACGATAATATATACTAGTTCTTTGAAAAGAGGCATCGAATTGCATATCTTTTCATTTGGTGGATATTTTAAAAATTGAATGAACAGACCTTGCCCACTGCCATAAGCTGAAACTCGATGGAGCTGAGATGTTCTATTGGCTTTGGTAGCAGATGGGGCTACCAAATGCACTATGGCATCATTTGATAAAGTCAAAGTTCAAGTCGATTGGTAGCGATGAAATATACCCAGGTGAACTAATTACCATCAACCCTAAGCAGATGTTATCTCTACAAAGGTAGGAATGCTTACATTGGATTTCAATCCGAAGATGACTGCTCGCTCGACAGGAGCTTCGTGGAAACTATCTGAGCTCACATGCAGATAGAATATCAAAGCCACATTTTACAACATTAGCTTCAGATGCCTCTGAGCTTCTACTGGCAAAGACATTGTTAACCAATAAACCATATATAGCGGCCGAAGTTGACTTTGACTTCACAAAATTCCAAGTTTGTCGGCCTAACGAGAAAAAGCTACGCGTCGTAAAAAGGAGTTAACGTTGGACATCGCTATGCCTGAACTAGCCAGCCACCACAGACTGCGCCTCAGCGAAAGTTTTTTATCTGTGCTACAACCGCCTAAACTAAAACTCTGGCAGATCTAACCTTACACCGTCGTACAAGCAAGATACGGGGGAAACCACTCAAGGATATCAAACACCTCCAAGAAACAGCTTGGTACATGATAACGAAATGACACTCTTACAGCATTGCAGCGGAAGACAAAACTACCAGAAAAGCAGTTTCAAGCCCAGCCTGGGGGCATGTCTCCTAATGATGCAGTGTTCCGTAACGACACCCAATATTGTACTGATGACGGATCTCTTTAGTCTTATTAGACTGTTGGATCCAGCTGGGGCCAGACCATCTACGGTTAGTATCATTTATCGCATTTCATAGCGAGTGGGGCGTCGAAATTCCTCTTCTCCGGTAGAATCCACAAAATTATGCCAAGCCTGGAGAGTTCGTCGGTCATGCAATTGCCTGCAATGTCCCTATGGCCCAGTACTCAAATAAGGTGAATTTTGAATAATTTCGATATCTCGTTAAGAGATAACCGGTAATTAAGGGCAGCTCTGGAATTGAAGGTGACCGAATCCGGGGATTTACTCTATCGGCTTGACTCTATCGGCAGAAACGGTGATATCCCTTGTGAATATCGCATTGTATCTTTAGCATGACAGGGCCTCTTTATCGTCATGATTTCCGCCTGGAACACTCTACAGTAATTAGGAGGGGTATATAGGTTTGGAATTATTTGTTGAATAGGAGCTGTGGGAGGGTATATTCAGTATCGTTTGCAATGGATTCTAGTTTGTTTAGAATAGACGAGTGGCCAGTTTGCAGACTGGTCTCCAAATGAATTGCTTTCATAAGAAGAATTTCAAGGCTTAAGTCCCCACTTATATCCCAGAGCTTTTTTTAGAACAGTACAGAGCCATATAGGCTTTCTTAACTCGCTCCACAATGTTGGGTGTACAGCTTGGGGGCTGATGAGGGCTGTATACTTACCCGTATCTGTGAGCACCAGGGAGTACCATTTAGTTTTAGTGGAACAAAGTTGGAAATTTTATACTTCGTTGCGAAGAGGATTAGTTCAGTTTTCTGAGGATTGACCCCCAGGCTGTATTTCTTATTCCATTACGAGAGCTTAGAGAAGACGTTCTGTAGAAGATCAAATATCTAGTTGTAGGCTTGGAAACCTACCTTGGATTGATGCCACAAAGATTAGCACATTGGATCTATATCGACGCTGGCTTTCAGAATTGTTCACCAGTTTCAGAGTGCTTTTTGTAAAACGTATGATCTGAGGCTTACTGTGCCATACTGTCTGCAAACAAAGACCATCAAACGAATTTTCTATACCTACCAGGCGGCAAAAATAAGTCTGTCGTGAGATTACTAGTACAATTCGCAATATTCTTGACTCCCACACTACTAACTTCACTAGGGTCTTTCAAGATTTCCATCGACCCTCGGGAAAAAAAAACTATTCCAGAGAATGCTCTGAACTGAGTAAATCTTAGTTCGACTTGGGTTCCATACAGGGGTCAAAAAGTTCAGCCTTGCTACCGAATTCAACGAGTTCTTATATTCTCGAACTATTTTTGAAAGAGTTACTGGGTTAACCAATGCCTTAGCACAGCCTCACTGTCGCTACAGTTGCATACACTTCGACATACACTAGTTTTGGAGCCATGAAGATTCGACTACAGTCCAGTCCAGGCTCAGACTCTGTCTGAAGCCAGTATTGAAAGCAAGAAAAGTCGACTCTAAATTGCATAGCAGCCGTAGTGCCGGTGGCATTGCATAAGACGACATATCCATGGATAGCTGTCGCGCAAAGTGTTGATAATACAAAAAGCCGCATCATCTAAGACAGTAGATTACTTTGACAGTACAGCCCATGATGAAAGTATTAAGGAGAAGTAAACCAAGCACATCATCTAGAGCAGAGCCAGGTAAAGTTCCCGTGCAGTCAAGACATACCGTTCTTTGGAATATAGTGCAGAAGGCAATCCCATATAATAACACGAAAGCCTCCTGCACCAAACACCTGATGCATAAGCTAGAAAAGGTCTTTTCATAGCCGTATAGTTCCAGAGAACCTTTTTCAGTGATAAGCCACATATCTTGTCAAAAGCACCCTTACATCGCCAGAAAACTGAGAGTGCCTGCGATGTCTTCAACCTCACTTGCTTTGACCGAAGAAGTTTCTTATCCAGAATCACTTCGTTTCATCGAAGATATGGATAGTGACGCCATTTAGCACAGGTTGAATCAGACCGGTCACAATCCTCCTTCTCGTGAACAGAATAACCTCAGTTTTCAAAGGATTGACCGAAAGCCCATTCATAGGTCACTATTCATCGACAATGCTTAAGGCTATCTGCGCGTTACCACTGAAAGTTATAGGCATGATTTGACAGAAAGTATGGCAATATCTTCCGCCTATGCCTGAGCGTAGACGATTGAACTATTTAGAGTATGCAACATATAGTTGAGGACAGAACGCCACTTTGGACACCTTCCATAACATGGCGCACAAAGTCTGCATCTACAACCAAAATCATACAACCTAGTCATCAGCATTGCCCTGATCCACCATACCAATGTCTCATCTACCCCGTGTTGACTACCAAAGTCACAAATGTAGTTATTGTCGAAAGAGTCTTCAATGTCGATGAAAATGGCCATGGAAAATTCTTTCCTATCGAGCGCCCATTCAATTCTAGCAACTAGATTTTGAAGCGCAGTCTCACAGGATTTTCACTCTGGTTTGCATGTTTCTTCTCAGATAGGAGGTCACTCCAGTGCAGACTTGAGCACGTCAATCTCGACTAGTCGCTCCAAGCTTTTCGGCAAGAATGAAGGCTGGCTTAAAGGTCTTAGATTCTTAGCGAGGAAGTAGTCATCTCTACCAATTTTTGGTATAAGAGCCACTCGAACCGTACGCCAAGGTATAGGAATGTATACGCACTAAAGATTCTCTTCAGAGTTAGCAGCTTCTGGCAGCAAAGTTTAGTACACTCTATCAGCGATTTGAAGCAATTTGAAGTCTCACGTGTTACCACGGTTTTTGCGAAGTTTTGCGACTTAGATTAAGCTCAACCTGCACAGACGGGCTAACCTCTGACCCAATCGTTATCTGGTTATACGGAAAGTGAGTTTCCAGCGGCAGACAGTCTCCGTTTTCGTCGCAGTTCAGTCACCGACAGATTTCTTAAGTGACTCAAGTTTGATTGGTTTGCCTCTTTTGAGAATATTAACCAACCTACTGGTTTCACCTAGAGTCTCGATCTATTCACAGAAATCTTTATAGGACACTTTACCTTTATAAGCACTTTTAGACAAGCTACTTAACTTAATATTCTTTTTCTTTGGATCGGAAAAGGTTCCAGTCTCTATCTAAACTTGACTTGTTTGACCGATTCGGAAGATTTCTGGATTCCTTTCGACATAGATACTGTGGATTGATAGTTAAAATATAGTTGTTTGTGACAGAATCCACAACTGTGTCATATTCTGTTTGTGGTCAATCAATATCTTTTTTTTTTTTGTATCTGAACTGGGTTTCCGAAAATTGTCAAAATAAATGTTTGGCCTGCGATTCCCCTTGAATTTCAAATCCGAATCAATTACAACTCACTCGTGCAGCTACGCATGTAGATATGAATACCGTGCACACAGAATTTTTTTCTAGCAGCATATCATTGACTAAACCTCGAAATGATTTCAGTTCACCCAATATTCTGACCTACTTAGACAGTCAGGCAAATCCGTCCCTGAACTCGACGTATCCGCTTCGTAAATTTGCATTTTTTTTTGCTTCGCATCTCCGTTTTCATTTGGTTTGTTGGCTTGTTATTCATTTCCCTGGCTCTTCGTCGATGCAGGGAAACCACTTTATTAACGAATGTCATGAATACTAAGCATAGCCAGGAATGAGAATTCAAATTGATTTTCGCCTTTTGACTTTTGAATCGGAATTGATTTCTTCCCTGACTCCAGATGCTCGATGATGACGATAATATCGACGATGAGGATGACGATGATGAGCCAACGACGACGACGACGTTAAACTTGGTGTCAAGTGCCACGATGCGATGCATCACACCTAGCTCAGTGCTGAATTTGTGATTCGTCCTCATTACCAATACACGAGCCCATTGAATTGTGATAGGAATAATGTGTGCACCCATCCATGGCTCCCCCGCATTCGTTTGTGGAACGAAGCGCGTAACTGCATTCATTACACAAATACCCGATTTAATTGCAATTTGGAATTGCCTTTCGATTTCTAAATTGGATTCGTCGCTGCAATTATGTTTCTAATTGTGTTTTCTTATCTTACAGATTCGTATGTCGTCGCCTGGAAGAGAGGTATTGCGATACTTACCGCTGGCTCCGTGAAGGTAACCCCAGATCCACGAGTACGACTCATCAACGGATACAATCTACAAATCAGAGATGCAGTGCCACAAGATGCCGGCGACTATATCTGCCAAATTGCAATGATGGAACCGCGTGAAATCACTCATACGGTGGAAATTTTGGGTAAGTTATGGCATGGATGTGGATATGGATGCGTGGGCATTGAGTGTGAAGCATTTTACATTAAATGAGCGTCAGGACATGCACTCTCTTATTTTGATTTGCAAAATGACACACCGTGCGGTGCGGTGCGGTGAGTGTGGGTGGTTGGTGTATCTACACACTACTCGTGCTTAATTGCAATGAGAGAAAATTACATTCCGAAAAGTCCTTGGTTAGTCCATTAAATAAATTGAAAACGCTTTGCGGAATTGCAAGTCCTAGATTATTTTAGGTTAAGCACAAAGTTGACGGGGAGAGTGAGTATCTGGGAATGAGAAGTTTGAAGGTCTACGATGCTTGAGTGTAATGAGCGCGAGAGTAAAGAAGTTCTGCTCTGGTTCGGCGATGTAATGAGTATCACAAGTATGCAGGATGTGCTTAGAGGTTCCTTCAAATTTTTAGCACAAATTGGGATTTCCATTTGCGAAGAGATGTTCATACATATACTTGTAAGTATCTACCCGGGTAATGGGTAGAAGGACTGTGAACGTACATAATTGAGAAAAATGTTGGTGGAATTATAATTCAATAGAGAGCTTCCTTTGCGGAGTTATTACCACAATCCGTTTTAATCTGTATGTACCTACTACATTTTAACGATCTTGACAGATGTCATGATGTAAGGATGAAAGTGAGTGGCAGGTATGAGCTTAAATAGAAGAAAACAGGTACTGACATGATTACAAATGTCGGGTTTTTGGAGATGCAGCCTTGTGTACTTCTTCAAAACCAAGGTTTGCAATACATCTGCAAAAGATAAGCTTCATTAATGGAATAGGGATGGATGGAGTAAGAAAAAGTAAGTAAGTGCATTTTAAAACAGGTCAAGATTAATATGGGACTAGTACATTGAAGGAAGAAAAGAGTTCAAGTACTTATCACCCAATTTAAGAGTATATGTATCTTGGTGTAAATCGAGTACGGAATCCATCAAGGCTCTTTAACTTCAAAGTGTTCGTTGTCAAGAAGTGGTAGTAATCTTCGTAGAAACCCACACGGTTTGTAGGGCATCTTGCAAATCTAGAATAAATGAAAATGAATATGGCGAAAGAACGTTCTTCTCACTGGAGGGGATAAAGGACCTAATAATTTAAAAGAAGCTAAAGTACAGACTCTGAGGTTAATAATGAAATACAACATCTGCCAAATGTCTGCTCGGCTCTGTCTACAAATAGTCATTCTTTCGATGAAGTTTTTCATCACGTTTTCGCATAATGCCGGCGGTATATCGCGAATAACATCTCCATTCCTAAAATCGCACCGAATTGTCATTCGTTGTGGATGTTGAGGTTGTTCCACTACTTCGCTTGGGTTTTCGTCTTGGGTCACTTTTCGTCTCTCTTCCACGATCCATCTTAGCCCGAGAGTCTCTCTGGATTTCTCCACAGTTCCTCTCTGGTTTTAATTCCTCGTGTCAACGATAGCATCTGTTTAACAGAAATCTGGTTCAACCTCTGGGTATCTACCCAGTAGCTCCCCAGGACCTCTCTTCTTTTGCTAGCTAGCGCCGGACATTGATACAATATATGGGCTGCCGTCCCGACTTCCTACAGGCATAGTTCACAGGTGTCATCCTCCAGAAGACCCAAAATGATACCAAAGTGATACCCAAAATTTCCATGACCTGTAGATAACGCTTTTTTCTTCGTCGGATGTTCGGTCCTGTATGCGAGGAGGGCGAATGGAGGAGAAGATACAACCGCGAACTCTATGAGCTATACCAAGATGTGAATGTAGTCTAAAAAGACAAAACTCGTCGACTACACCACTGGCTCGGCCACATCGAGCCAATGGACAACAATGCTCCAGCAGAGAGGATCTTCGAATCCCAACCCCCAGGTTCAGGACGACAAGGAAGACCGAACTTCCGTTTTAAAGATCAAGCTATCGCGGATGCCGGAGCGCTTGGTCTAGACAACTGGAAGCAGCGTGCCCGGGATCGAAGAGGGAAGGGAAGGCTGCCGTGTGTCAGGTAGAGACTTTTCACGGGTCGGGAGCCCGTTAAGTAAGTAAGTAAGTAAGTAGATAACGCTGCCATCCATTTCAGTGATCTTCGCCTTAAGGCTAAAACTTCTCTGTGAGTGGTGCCAATTGGCAATTTAATTGGCAATTTAATAGCCATTTTTCTTCTCTGGTATTCCGTCGCAGCCCAGTTGCTAATTAGGCGCTGTACCCTCCGTCTGCCAATTGCAGCGAATGGTTCCGGAGCAGAGAGCTCCGACGTTAAACCTTGCTTTGCTAGAGAGTCCGCCTTTTCGTTGCCCTCAGTCCCTACGTGCCCTCTCACCCAGAGCAGCGTCATCTTATTTCGAGATGAACACTCATTGAGTTTATGGGCACATTCCAATGCCAGTGATGTATTGCTATCTGTCTGCTCCATGCGTCTTATCACTGATTGACTGATTGACTGTCCAGCAACAGAGCAATCATATCGGCTTGATAGACTGAGGTATATTTCCCCAGACTAATATTACAGGTTAATTCCAGTTCTGCTGAGAAAATACCTGCCCCCGCTCGGCCATCGTTCAAGGACCCATCCGTAAAGATGATTATATCACCAATCTTATGAATGTATCTCTTCTTTCGCAACGCGTACCTCCTGGTGTAACGCTGTTTCCGTAGACCCGCCAGCTCTGTATGCATGTTGTCTACTACTCAAAGGACATGCATTCAGCGCCGTGCTCTCCATATGGTCCACCACAATTCTTTAGATTGTTTTCAACAGAAATGTTGTTAGGCTGACCGGTCTGAAGGACTTCGCTTCGGTGTAATCCTCTTCCCGGTTTTGGAAGAAACACCACATTTGTTTTTCTTCATGTTATCGGTATGTAGCCTATCGCTAGGCACTGAATTAAAGCTGGGAAAATACCATGCGTTCCTGCGGTGTTGTAAGGGCAAAACGTTTTTATTACCCCACTGACCGCTTCTGGCGTTACTATCCGTTCCGCTTCAGCCCTATCCATCCTGTTTGCTCCTTGTTTTCTCAGAGCCCAGGGCTGATCTGACTTAAGGGTTCCTGGAAAGTGTATTTCCAGGAGGACCTCATTTGTACGATCCAGTGTCTCAACCATCTCCCCCGTTCTATCACGAATGAGTCCGACTTTGGAAACTGGATCCCTCGAGACAATTTTCTGAAGTCTATTGACCTCAGCTGTGCTTCTCATATTCGAGCGAAATTCCCTCCACGACTCCCTTTTACGTCATCACAGAGTTGCTTTTAGCTCTTTCTTCTTTGCCTTATACTCATCCCATGATTCAGGATCATCCCTTCTCATGGCATGATAAAAGGCTTTTCTCACCTCCTTCTTTAGAATTTCAAGTTCCCTACACCACCAAGGTGTTCCTCTATTGACAATAGTTAGCTCTTTGTACACTACAAACTCGAATAAAGCTTCTCCTCTGTAGTTATCGTTGGTGCTTCCCCACACTGTATAGTGTGCATTAGCATCGCAACCAATCGTTAGATCTTCACTCCTATCCCCGCAGACATTTACCAGAGACCCTACCTATTTTGTTGGGGGATGCTTTAGGGAGTCCTACGGCATGTATGCAGATACCATTGTAAAACTGTCTGCACCTGATCCTACTCGCACAGCGACAAGGTTAGGGCACATAGTTGCGGCAGCATAACCGCTTTAACTCCGTGCCTCAGTAGTATAGAAAATCTAACTCTTTCGACAGATTGCAGATAATGC
This sequence comes from Xylota sylvarum, assembly GCA_905220385.1. Taxonomy (NCBI): domain Eukaryota; kingdom Metazoa; phylum Arthropoda; class Insecta; order Diptera; family Syrphidae; genus Xylota; species Xylota sylvarum. The sequence goes on along the minus strand of LR999958.1, from coordinate 59,379,965 downwards.
AAAGTGGCAATACTTTCAGATAGAAATCTAATCCTTCCTTTGTCCAAGGCTCCTGCAGCAAGGCAATATCAATCGACTCATCCGCAAAACATCTGATCAACATTGCTGATGCTGCTTGCTGTGGAGAAGATTCAATTGAATCACCCTAAGTTTTTCCAGGTGCGATTCGGGTTGATTGAACTTCTGCTTTCGCAGCCTCCGCTCAGAATCAACGTCTGGACCGTCATCTTTCGGTTCGGCTTCCACAACGTCGATCAAACTCTTGGCGCCTTACAGCACCGCATTGTCCATCGATTGTTCGACGATTGTTCAACTGAATCGTTTGGTTTCCCTCGGAACGCCATTGTTCTCACGAGCTCTTCCGCTGTCGATCCCGCACCTTCTGATGGCTCGTTTCCTTTTTTTTTTTTAATTGAAAACTGGGTACATAATGGTCCCATGAGCAGGAGAGAAATCACAGACCAGGTAGGCACAGATCCCCATTACCTACCCTACTCAACTAGTTTACAACAGAGGATTGAGCTACCCCTGAGGAGTTACCACAAGCGGTTCAATTACCCCTGAACCCTGTATTCCAGTAGTATCACTACTTAAACACAGCTCCCTCGGAGTGGCGACATACAACCTTGGGTTTAAGAGTTTTTGGATCTTAGTTTTCGATTCACATTCAGCTCTGCCAGAATAGTGTTAACTACGTGGTAGTGCATCCTGTTCCTTTAATTAAACCACCATACACCGACAAGTTGTCCAACATCCTGGTAGCTGGCATTAACTTTGTACCTTGTTTTGTTTTCTTACATGTTTTGCAGGAGCCTCAGGTTCTGAATCTTGTACGAGTGATGTTTTTTTTTTTATTTTTAAGACCCTTGCGCATAGGACTGACCTAACAGCGACACTTTTTTTCTTTATGGAAAATATGTTTCCTAGCCAATGCAATGCTGGGTATTTAAAGCGAATGAGCTTGGATGATTCGTCATCTTCCGAGCAGAACCTACATTTTGTATCTGAGCACAGACTATCACAGACAGAGAATCCAAAGCGAGACTTCATGGTAAAAGGATTTCAATTTCCAAAATAAGGTTTACTAATGTACAACCTTGGGTTTAAGAGTTTTTGGATCTTAGTTTTCGATTCACATTCAGCTCTGCCAGAATAGTGTTAACTACGTGGTAGTGCATCCTGTTCCTTTAATTAAACCACCATACACCGACAAGTTGTCCAACATCCTGGTAGCTGGCATTAACTTTGTACCTTGTTTTGTTTTCTTACATGTTTTGCAGGAGCCTCAGGTTCTGAATCTTGTACGAGTGATGTTTTTTTTTTTATTTTTAAGACCCTTGCGCATAGGACTGACCTAACAGCGACACTTTTTTTCTTTATGGAAAATATGTTTCCTAGCCAATGCAATGCTGGGTATTTAAAGCGAATGAGCTTGGATGATTCGTCATCTTCCGAGCAGAACCTACATTTTGTATCTGAGCACAGACTATCACAGACAGAGAATCCAAAGCGAGACTTCATGGTAAAAGGATTTCAATTTCCAAAATAAGGTTTACTAATGTCTTTCATTTGCTCTGAACCCTTCTATGGTCTATCTGTCGCAATCGAACTTCAACTGCGGAAGATGCTTGTGTAGCTCGTACCTAAACGTATAAATTCCCCAGATAGTAGAAGAGGATAAAAACAGATTTTTCTAAGTATATAGGTACAGAAGTGCGAAAAAAATGCTAATTGATCTCTACACCAGTTTTTGATCCTTTTACTACTACCTCCAGAAGGTAGGGAAAAGTATCTCAGATGTATGCTGACTCTGTCTTGAATATCTGGCCGCTCAGCTTTAGTGTTTTGTTATACAATGAACACATGTGTTATTGCCTGAAATAAATGCTTGATTGTCCAGGGCTTTGTATAGTCTGTGACACAGTTTTCTTGAAGTCTATATACAGACTAAGATGCATTTAGGCAGCAACTATCGCACTACCAAGACTTTGTACAGAAACACCTTGAAGTATTTTGGCGAATTCACTTCAGGGACAGATTCGAAATCCGCGAATGTCTGATTTATTTCCTTTTGCTGATAATCGTCGGCTCTTTCTTGATACTTTGCGGCACAAGTAGAATATTGTCTACCACCTTCTCGTTTGATCGCGACCTTCCAGTAAAGTCACCAGGGCGGACCAAAACCCGCCGAATTTTTGGGGACTTATGGTTCGCCCAACATATAAGTGAGTATGCATACTTTTTGCCTCACCCCCAATATATGTAAACATATGTACATTAACTTAATTATATTCTAAGTAGCACAGTTTCATCTGATTTGGAACCTCAACACTTAAGTGTCTTCCGCTCAAATCCCACTTAATATGATTACCAAATGCTTGACACCTATGGTATAGTCAACAATTTCACTTGAAAACGGTTTACATACAAACTTGTGTATATTACCAATTTAAGTGATTAAAAGGATTTCTGTATCAACCACCCCTATATGTGGTGTAATATATTTTCTACCATTCTAGTGAAATAATTTCATTAGAATTCATTAAATTTAATTTATCAATATAGTTTGTGTAGTGAATATTAATTGATTCGTAACCCACTTAACCTTTGGTTTCTCAGAAAGGTAAGACAATTAAATAAAATGCATTTCTATAAATTTAAAGATGTCAAAGTATCTATTCTCTTCAGAGTGCTTTCCCTTAAATTTCTATCGGACTGATTGCATTCAAAAGTTCCTTAGGGCTGTCTATTACTGGCATTTGCTAATACATATGCTAATGTGCCCGACAGACACGTTCTTAACCAATTCCCCATCAATAAGTGATACACATCAATCAAGTCCCCATCTCATATTAAATTTCATTGAATTCCGGCACCCCTTCGGTTCCGATACAACAAAAAAATAAAAAAAAAATTCAATAAAGATGCAAAGAATCGCTTAATGCCGTAACCCAATTACAGATACTTAATCTGGGGAAAATCCTTCAACACAAATTTTTGGCTTTGGACCGATTGAAAAATTTGAATACATCAAGCCTTCGAAACTCGGGGCTAGGGTTGGTACAAAAAAAAATGTAAAAAAAAAGACCAAAGGAATCCTTCGAAATCGTATGCAAATTATTCATCAGTTCTGATTAGAAGTTCCTTGGAAAATCACTTGCTTCCAGAGAAGAAAAAAAAAAGGCCGCACAGCAGGAGGAGGCTTCACTTTTGTAAGTTCCATTCCCCCTTGGGTATGGCAACATGAGAGCAAATCCTCTCCCCCGCGCTATGAAAACTTTGGCTGATTGTTGGTTAGAAAATGTTCTTGGATAGTAGAGATACTTATCATATTTATGGGAATTCCTTGTGAGGGAATTTTCCATTCTACCCTCTCCTTGGCACACAATAACTATCTGGTGAGGATATTAAGCCGAAACCAATGAAAAAGGGATCAATGTTTGAAATATATGGTCATAATGAGAAAAAGTTTTTTTTTTCTTCTTCTTTTTTTTGTTGCTTTCCTTTTTTGGTTTGCCTCCCCCCTCTTAGAAAGTGGCCCTATAATGTTGGTGCTTTTGTGGTCATGTTTTATGGTGTGGTTATGTTGGAATATATTCGACAGTTGGGTTTGAGATGGAATTTGATTAGAGAATACATTTTATTTTAGAGTAAGTCGATGGCTAATATAAAATATGACGTAAGCATGAACAGTGAATCATAGATTGTACTCCTTTTTCATCCTTTACGCTGTCAATAATAAAAACCTCTAACCTTAGATACAGAGTCTAACCATAGTAAACTGAATGCATGGTTGGCAAGATACTATCCGATTTCCTTTTCTAATTAAAATTTGTCCGGTATTTTTTAATTTATTAACTTACGGTCTTTGTATAGGTATTTAAATTTTTTAGGTTAGGTTAGGTTCGATTGGCAGGCTGCAGAAATTACATCCACTCTTAGGCCAGAATAGGCCCATTGTGATACCACATGATCTAGTGTCCTCAACTACCAACATGAGTTCATAATAAACTGCGCTGGAAGCGATTAATACTTATGTTAGCTAATTCGCCAAGGTTGTCGAAGAAGTTTCCCTTGAGTTGAGAGAGCTTGGCAGGTGCATAGGAGGAGCTCGCTGTTAATCTTTTTTTTTTAAGCTAATTGGGGACATGGGCTTGAAGAAGCCTCAATAAGCACTACAGCCTCATAGAGATTTTTTGTATCTATCTATATATCTATTACCTTAAAGATGTTTAAGCTGAAATCAAATTCATGAATGAAGTTTAGGATTGTTAGAGACGAGGAGGGGGTAACATCAGAAGACGAGGTAAAGCCTATGAGGAAGTGTTTGAGCCTAGTCCGCGACTTGACTGGATATTTACATAAAATATGTTCGGCAGTTTCAGTGTCCTTAGGGATGGTTCTATTGTGATTACATCCAATTAGACCTCGCTCATGATGCCCTAGTTAGTGACAAATCCAAATAGATCTTTGAATGAGCTAGCAGTCATATCCTCTGCCTAAAGGTAGAATTTATGTATCTAAGTGACGATGACGTGTTCCGATTAAACAGTTCAAGTGACAGGTGGTAATTCTTCGTCCTCGTTGGACATTCTGCAAGTGTTATCTTGGGCTGTTCCCATAATCATGAGGTATTTTATGACTTGACAGTGTCCAGTGAGGAATCCTGTGACTATACGAATCCATTGCCATTGAATTTTCAGATGAATGACAAACCAATATGTGACATTTTCTGTTCAGTTTCAGTCTTTCAATAGGGAGGCGCGAACGGAACGAAGTTCGCCAAGTCAGCTAGTCTGTTATAGATCTGTTAATATTTTCTCTGAGACATAGTTCTATATCAAAGATTTGCACTTGGAATAGGGAGTTACACTTTGTCCATGGTTGTGTAGATGAATGCTTTTGTAATGACACCATATACTCCAGCCCCAAGTCCTTCATTTGTTTTTGATTCATCTGTGTATCATACAGGACAATCGCCAGAAAACGTCGGTTTGTTCTGTCCCCAGTTATGGCGATTTGAACAAATTTTGATAAACAATTATTCGTTATGGTTATTCCAAGCTAGTCCATCTCTGTTTAATTCGACAATGTCTGGATGGACTAGGTTGGATTTGTGGTCATTTTCAGATATGAGCATAAAGGCGTTAATCATGACTTCTTTCTGTATCTGAAGATGTAGGAGTGGAAGATTAAGGATAACTTTCAGCGCTGCAGTAGGAGTTGTACTCATTGCACCCGTAGTGTATACAGAAGCTAGTGTTTGAAGTTAATTGAGCCTGCCTTCGTTTTTTTACAACCATCCCGGCGCTACATAAGTGACAATTGGTCTGGTTATGGTTGTTTAAAGCCACAGTATAATTTTGGGGTTTATTAGTTGAGCATATTACAGCATCTGTCGCACCGCCGTCAGTGGGTAGCTCAACTGTTGCCCCTGTAATGTCTTTATTGGTGTGTTCTGCAATTGAAATATATTCTGATTTAAAATAATACAAGCTCAAGGTCTTCCTTCATTCACCTGAGAGGCACTTTATCTGGTCCTTATATATATATGGCTCCTGGATAAAGGCTACATCTAGGTGATCTTTATTAAATCTATGATTTAATACCGCAAAAGCGGCTTTTGTATTCTGTAGATTAACTTGGATATCCCATAATTCCATAGTGAAAACTATTGCAGGGATATGTTGACAGGTTTGTAAAAATTTTTAGCTTTTATAGTGGCCTGGCTGGTTACTGAGGTCTTAGACGTTGAGAACAAGTCTTCTGACGCCTTCGACCTTTGAGGCTCTCTCTTAGCCATTGCCACTGAGCTGCTAGTTGCAGATGTGACGGGTTCAGCTGTTTGGTGGTTCTTTTGAGCCTTATCAGCTTGAAGTATATTCCCCTTCCTAGCGTCGAGCACTAAACTTTGGATGAGCTGGTGCTCTATCCTCAGTTTTGGCTTCAGATTCTTTACTTTGGTCTCGTTGTTCCTTTTATTCTAATCGAGCCCTGCGAGAAGTGGAGGAAAAGTTTACAACCCTGGCTTAGAATGTTATCCTTGGAAACTTTATCCACAGCAAATGTGATGGTTTCCCCTCTGCTATTCTCCTTAGTGACCCTGAAGACTCGCCAGCTCTTGCCAGTGTTTTCTTTGGCGATCCGGACTAGGCAAATGTCCGTGGTAAGATTGTCTGCTTCTGGGACGAAGACAACGCAGTTGAATAACTTGCATGATGTCATGCCCCTGAGTTATACGCAAGATGGCATTTTTCCATGGCTTCATTCTACCTATCGCAGACATGAGCCAATTTTTGGTTGCTTTGTCATGGCAAGTGATCCATAACCATCCGTCTATAGCTGAGGAGGCTACAAATCTTAGGACGTGACAGCTTTTGTCAGTTTTGTTCATCTCTTCCAGTAGGCTCTTGCTCACTAGCTTAAATCGCCAATAATTCCATCCAAGTTTGTAAAGCAATGTCGCGGATCTCTTAACGATATCCCTGTGCTGGGTTCAGGCGAACCGTCACCACCTCTTAAATCGTTGTAATTCCAATTAGATAATGCAGCAGTTAGAATGACAAACAGTAGGTGAAGCAATATCAGCACATGTATCTCTTCTAAACAAATCTAACTCGAGCTGTATTGTAGGAAAACCAGTAGACTTACTTCCCTCAATAGAATAAACCTGAGCAAGATAGTTGGCGCTCTCATGGGGCACTGTCTGGTAGGCAGACATGTCAGAAGAGTTGGTGGTCCCGTCAACGATTTCCGTAGAAGTTGTAGAGACGAGGAAGAGGAGGAAACCATGACACATCTTCTGTGCACCTATCCTAATCTATCAGTCTCGAGATGGAAAACCCGAGGCAAGTACTTCTTCGAAGATCTTAACAAACCTTAAGCAAAATAAAAAGCTCCGTCTCCGCGTCAAACTGGTTTAATGCCTAAATGGTTAACTATACTTCTTCGGCATGGGTTTACACCGAAACTGGTTGCCCTGCCTTCTGTCCCATTTGGGAAGTCTACATGTACATAGATGTTAGTATCACAATGGACCTTCTTTATGGTCTTAGTCCCTGCTGACTGGGGGACAATTACCCAACCCAACCAACGCATGTTCATTAATATGGTTTAAGATACTCGGCATAACTTACATCAATTGTCTTGCGCTGTAGACGTTTTTAAAAGTTAGCAATTGTTACATCCTGTCCGTTCTTCTTCTGGTGTGGATGATGTGGCTAATTGGTATTCAGAAACGATAGTTCTCATAATACTAAAACGCTGCGAAGATCTGCTTCGCTTTTAAGAACTTATTCCACCCTCTGCTGTGTTTCTTGATGAAAGTAGCTTGATTGCTCGATTTTGTATATTTTGGATCTTGTCGATATGAGTTTGTTCTGTCCTTTCCCACGATAGTATACTGTAACTCATTCGGAATTCGATTATAGCGTAGTATTGTTTTGTAGACCTAAATTTGAGGCATGCTAGTGGGAACAATGATCCTTTAAACGTTCTTCTCAAATTATTGCCATGTTCAGACATTATTGGTTATGTTCAGACATTTGTAAGTATCTACCACTTCAGTTGAAAGTGTTTATCTTTTTCTGTTATGCTACATATGTATGTACTGCGGGTTTCATATTTTTGACCCATTTATAAGGAGACCATTTTCATGGCACCACTTCACTGCTTTATTGAATACTATGTGTTCAATCTTTTCAGCTTCTACTATCGATCGATGACGTACCACAATCGTGTTGTCGATTGCATAGGCAAAGGGAAACTGATTTTTTTGGCATTTTAGCAGTTCGTTTCATTATATAGAAGAGTAGTGGACCCAGTCTCCAGCCCTGCGGAACTTCATACTGCACTAGTTTCTTGGCGCTGCAGCTGTCTTTGATTCCTAGACCCGATAGTCGCTGTAAAAAAATCTAACCCAATCTCCTTGCAATCATCTGCGTCATTGTGAGATGATCCTGGGTGAAAACCAACCCAAAAAAAAAACTTACACAATGTACCCTAACCTGTTCAACACACTCCACGACAAGTCCCACCTTAGTGGGTGGTGATTGTGCCGTCAAAACTGAAATTATTCCACCAAACAGTAACAAACGTAATTTAAGTCCATACAGAGGGGAGACATCAAATCATACTCAGAGCTCATCACGATCTGTGAAATTAACTTTTTGCATATCGCCCGTTCGGCGCAACGACTGACAAGGAGCGATGTCCTATGATAGATGCTCTCATTATGTTGTTGGCGGTGTGTGTCGACTTTTTCCAAAGAGGAAACCGAAACTTTTTCTACCCCATCCCCCGGCCATCACTCTTATACTTCACCCGGTTCCTCTGTCTTTTGCAGGATTTTTTCAAATGAAAGGCAAAGTTTTTTATGTGTTTATTATACACTCCGGTTGGTAAATAATGGCTTGGAACATTTCACTGAATATTGAACTTTGGCAAAGTCCAAAACTCTCTAAATAAAAATATACACAAAATATTCTCAATGAAAAATGTGAGCAAAACAAAAATGAAAAAAAAAAAAAAATACCGGAACGGATAAATGCTTTTTATGGATTTTTCTCTATAAATTTTATTACTAACGCAATGATGAAAAAATTATGTCTGGCCATAGCATCAGCAGCAGGAGTCAGAGTATACGAACAACACAACAAACGAATGGACGGACGAAAGGCAAAAAAATAAAAAAATAAAAAACAAAACATCCTGTTCTCCTTTTCCATTAACGGAATTTTTATTGGTACTTCCATGAGTACGGATTCAAAATAATCGACAGAAACAAAAAGGAAGGAGCACCGAGAAAAAATTAAAAAAAAAAAGAAAGTTTTGAACTTTTGGTGCGAGTCCTTGGCGGGTTGGTGCTGATGTTGGTGAAATGTTTGAGGTCCAACCGATAGAATTATGCCAAAGATACACGAAGTGATAGGAAATCATAAACACAATAAACATGGTTATACGATTCTATAGATCAAAGCGAAATGAAAAGTTTATTATTTAAATTATCTCCATCGCCAAAGATGAGAGTATAGATACAACGACGAATGCGAATGCGAAGAGGAAAGTTTCCTTTTTCGGATTCCGGATTGGCCATTACTCAATTTGGGTTTCTTTGAATTTCCGCGGTAATTGGCGTCACAATGTCGTTTTTGTAATGTGATCGAATAAATTTGCAAAACAAATTGTCCTCTCGTTGGCGTGTGGAAAAAGTTTGCGTTTTTTCAAAAATTTCGCTTGGAAGAGTTTTCTATTTTTGTGTTTGAATCGCATTAGTGTTTACAGTCCCGTGGAATACTTTCAATTTATGTAATGGCTTCTTAGGAAATATAAATATTGGTCGCGGCAAAGAAATAAAAAAGAACTTTCAAGTTGTAGTCAAAAACGAAAATTACTGGACAACTTTTGCTACTAGATAGAATTAGATACTTTCATCAGGCATGCGGGTATGGAGGGACATTTGGACATTGGTCATTTGAATCGGTGCCAATTGGTGGCTTTGCGGGAACTGAAGAAAGTTTCTGATCACTCATAAAGTTAAGTCGGTTTCCAGGCAGTTAACTTCGTTATAATTCGGAGTCCAATCACTGCTATAATCCACTGGGCACTGGAGACGCTTGGATAGTTCTATTGTTCCAGGCCGTAGGTAAGTGCTTGTAGTAAGTTACTAGTATACATCAAGAGGTATCAAGAAGTTAATTTACTTTCCATGATATAACCCAGCTAATTTGATGTAAGAAGTTAAATGTCGAGATCCAAATTCAAGACATAGTCAACAGACGGAGACTGGGTTTTCTTTTTAATGATACCCTCTTTAGGTTATTTCTTCGAGGGCATGAAGTTAGTACTGCCGGGCCTACTATATTAATGCTTAAGGTCTCCTAAATCTGTCTCTTTTCAATTCTAGAAAAACTTACTTCTGAAGTAATCTGCTTGCTCTTACTGCATTCTGCAAATGCGACCTACAAGATCCATAGTGCCAAGGGTACTAATAAACGTACTTCTTCCCTTATAAAGGCTAGTATGTATGTCCTTAGAAGTAGAGTTTTTGAACTGCACTGACAAACGTAATCCTTAGGAAGATTTCGATCCTAAGATATCAGATTCTAAGTCACCTCTAGCTAGTTCTTCCACAGATTCACTGCCTCCAACTCCCAGTGGAAGTCATTGTAAGGCATCCTAGTACCCCTTGACTAACATAGAATCCACTGCGTTAGACGATAGTGCTTTGAGCGCTGTCTGATTTTCTGGTCATCATCAGGTAATTGGCTGCAGTTTTTCTAACTTATTTGCTATTGTTCGTTCAAAAACCAGACTATGGCGGCGCACGTGAAAATGGATGTAACGATTGTAGAGTACAACCGGTGTATCATTTTGGGAATAAGACTCCAAGCAGATACACCTACTGATCCCAAGACCCTAAAGGTATATTCAGTAACAACTTCATATGTGTATGGTAGGTAGGTGGGTAAAAATGGTTGTAACAGCAAGCCGTGCCAAAACATAACTAGCGCACAGGCGTCGTTTTAATACCACAACTCAAGTGACCTATCGGATGTAAAAAGGATGTACACTAGTAGGGATAAAAGAGATGCGTGATGATTATATTCAAATCCACCGCGTAACATTGAGGAAACTGATGATATCCCCAATGCTTATCTCCGTTAAGTTTTCTAGGTTGTTAAAGAAAGGTTTACTTAGAGCGCACTGTCTGACACTGCCTAGAGCGGGACACTTGTAGAGAAAGTGCAGTATTGGTTTATTCTCGTAACCGATATTGCAGCTGCAACAATGTGCATTAAACGGAATGCCTATTCTAACCGCATGAACTCCGATGGGCCAGTGGTCAGTACTAATTGCCAGGAGCTCTTGTAATCTATTCCGATGGTAATTGCGCCACATTTGGCTGGATATGACACAGTTTCTCACTCCCTGCCATCTGCGGTCAGCTTAGAAAGTGCGCAAAGATTCTACCCATCTTCGGGCAAAGTCCCCATCTCATTACCGAAGGTTTTACTGCAAGCATAAAAGGCCACACAAGCTTTGTTTGCCCACTGTTCAAGGTTTAGTTTCCAGCTAAGTTTGGACAAGTACTACACCTAGTTGCTTGTTTAGCCGTGTAGGCGTGTATTTTGGTTTTTGTAGTAAAAAGTATTAGTTCACTTTTACTTGGGTTAACCCTCAGACCGCATCAAGTGGCCAATTTGCTAATCTTGTCCAAGGCACCTTCCATAATGTAACTGATTACTGAATGAAACATCCCTGATATCAGTATTACCCCATCATTCATATACGCGACAATCTTGACTCCATTTCTGTCTAGCCTACACAGGATTTTGTTGATTACCATAAGCTAAAGAAGAGGAGATATGTATGACCCCACCCTGTGGAGTTCCTCTTACGACAAATATGGTGGAACTGCTGTTACCGAGGGTCGATTAAATGATTCTGGTTTTTAGCATGGTCACTATCCATTTCCACACCCAGCTGAATCAGATCTTCCTGAATCGATTCAGTACTGACGTTATTGAAGGCACCTTCATCATCTAAGAAGGTATCTAGGGTATATTGTTTGAAGTGAATTGTCTTTTGTCGATCGCCCCTTAGTATATATGTGCTGGGATTTAGATAGAAGGGATTGATCTAGGCTATTTCGTATATGTACATATATCTAAGATGCGTTCCAACGTCTTTAAAAGGAAGGAGGATATGCTGATGGGTCTGAAATCCTTTGCGGATTCATGTCCCAACTTTTAAGATAAACTCAACACGAACACATTTCCAACTCAGGGGAACGTATGTAGTTTAGAAAGATACAACCTCTACAGATAGGTACTAGCCATGGAACCACCTGATCCAATGGTTTCTGTAGCATAAACGAAAGAATGCCGTCAAGGCCAGTCGATTTATAGGGTGAGAAGCTGCTAATAGCCCAGGAGGTATTAACTTCTGTAATTGTTGTCTTAATGTCATTCCAGGATAAGGATTTCGCGGCCTAGGGCACCGATGCATAGCAATCATATTTTTACATCCTGGAAAGTGTATTTGCATTCAAAGCTCCAACGACTCATTAGAGGAGTTCGTCCATGTCCCATCCATCCTTATAATAAAGGACTGGCTGGAGTGTTCCTTGGACAAAATTGTACTCAGTCTGGCAGAGTCTTTTATGGTTTCAATGGACTGACAGTAGTTCATCCAAGTCAGAAATTTGGCTCTTTTAGTGGATTTCTTGTATTCTTTGAGGCAATCCTTATATGGTTACCAAAACTTGTGTCTAAAGCAGATATTGAAGATATCTCTGGTAATCTTCCTATTATTAGATAGATCTTCATTCTAGGAGGGAATTTTTTCTTTCATTCATGTGTTTTTTAGCTAGGATACAAGTCCTAGGCTTATCACTAACCTGGTTTGTGTAGAAGATGTTGTAACTATTGTTCCTTGACCCCTTTGATGGATGAACCCTTCACCCAAGGTTCTTGTACAATGCCGATGTCGATGTCTTCCTCACCGAGTAAGCAGGTTATCTGACGCACTCTTTGAGTAGTGCAGATTAATCTGAATTATTTTCAGCATTGGTAATTGTGGAATTGATGTCGACCCCCATGTCCTCCGACAACTTGCCCCTCTGGTCCTGATGAAGATATATACCTTAAGTTTGGCATGCCTAATGTTGAAGTGCAGCTTGTGATCAGCTTTCTCGAGTGCTGCTCGCTGATCAGCAGCAGGAAGGAGGAACTATTTTTTTGATGTTCCTCTGCCCTGATGACTGATTGACCGGTCTTCTTTTTGTAAAAGGGACTAGAATGTCTTACAAGAACTGATGGAAATTTAATATCGATGTGTCACTCTTGAAAGAGTTCCGTATACTAGTTGGAAGACTTAATGTAAAACCGAACATCTCCAAGATATTTAGAGTCTGCATTCTCGCGATTAAGCTCCTTCTTAGCCATGCAACCCTCTCCTTAAGCTATTTCACCTTGGATTAGGAATGAAATTTATTCCACGTTACTTACTTTAGCTGGTTCTCCTACTATCGCTGCAATCTAATCAGTCTGGAATATCAGAAAGGAGCAGACTACAGGCAACAATGAGTATTCTTGTACCAATTCATAATTGGGAACTAACTAACACCACTTTCATCTTACACACTGTTTGTCTTAATCCAAAGTGTTTACGCCATTGCTGAAAAATCCTGAGGGTATGGTTCCTAATCAGTGACGGTGTTATCCCCATATGTACATATGTATGCATGTATATAAAACCATTCTGGTATATGAAGAAGACGGAATACTTGTTAACTATAGCTTGCTAAAATAGGGACTTGAAAACCAAAACCTGTTTTACCCCTATTGTGACAGGGTACTCCTTCGGACAATCATCAAAATCGTACGTCACCATTTTTTGCCTAAGATACGTAAATATATTGTGACGCTTTTATTTCGAGCCTGGGATGAGTTTATCGCACCACCCTTCTATTTTCTATTTTCCCTCTATGACCTTTTACAAAATGTCAATTATAACCTGAATGACGTCAATAGTTTATCGAAATCTTTCTTCCTTTTTCTTTAATCAGAGTCTTGTATCCATTCCAGATGATATGATAAACAATGGAGGTAGTGAGGTTGATAAGATATTTCTGTAAAGGTGTGGTATTAAAAGGCAGTGGACAGTAATTACAGTGGTTGTTCAGTAGTAGTAGGTATGTTCTCAAATAAACCTACCTACACTATTCTAGGATTTTTACTGTCCAAGATAGTCTTAGATACTTCGCTTCTCGCAATAATTGAATGACTTGCCATATGATTTGCCTTATACCATCTCTGTACCATACATAATGCCTGCTGCAGTATTTCTAAGAAAATAATCCCCAATCTCTTGAATATTTACAAATTGGTGTTGAGTGTTTATAATATGAGGGATGATAGGACTCCGCCTTAAGGGCATACCACACATCACATCACATCTCTGATGATATCCATATGCCGGGTTAAGGAAATAGGCTTGATGACTGAATGGAACCCTGAGGTACTTCAAAGTTAACCTCAACATTATAGGAAGATACCAAAATTGACAACACCTTCGTAACGAAATTTGTTTACTATATTTCACTGATGTCTGTCTGGCTTGATTGATATGACTATAAGACAGTTTTGATTGAATGAGTTCGTGATATTTAGGACGATAGCTTTTGAAAGTGACAAAAATTCCATGAAAATCGATAGAGAATTAATTTTACTTTTTATACTCAACTATTGGTGGGTGGGTTTCAATCAGTTGCTTTCTGATCCGAAATATTCATCTTACCTTCGAAGGATTGCACGGAAACTTGCACCTGTTTTTGATATGATACATATATACTCTATCTCTTTGCATCAAAGGAGGGACTTAGGTTGAGTAGAATGGATACAAGCCGCTAAGACATTCCAAAATAATGCTGTAAGTATTTGAAGTTTCTCGTACGTGTTTCGGTGTGTGACCAGTCATTAGAAGGTCTTCAAATGTATATACATACATAGTTATGGATTGTTCATAATCTTTGTTAAACTAGAAGGTATTCCTTTCCTTTCGAGTAGAATTTCCTAGGTCACAAATATTGACATCAGAACTTTCGAAACATACATATGTCAGTGTAGGTAAAAGATCCGCAGCTACATTCTAGCATATGTGCCGATATATGTATATGTATGTAGGATCGAACCAAACTAACAATGTATTACGCTACAAACAGACGACCAGACGAAACCCACACACACACAATGAACGAACGAACTGATTAGCGGACGTACTAACAGCCAAACCGCATTCTCGCTATTCCCTTTTCCTTTTTTTCCATTGTTTAAGTCAGTCGATTGAGAACATTCGAACCAATAAGATGTCTGCGCACGATAAGGCCGTCAAGCCAGTTAATATTTATATTGTATAAGTGAATAAAGTAAATACAATAGGATTTGTTAAATACAAAACAATTTGTCTTTAATTAATAAAGGAGTAATCCTACATATATATATGGTGGTAGCAACTGATGGCAAGATCTTAAGGTTTTTGACATTAAAGTCAACAAAAACTATGTATAACTTAGGTTGTGAGGTGTTGGATGGACTGCATCGAGTAGAATTTGTAAGAAAAATTCTGGAGAGGTTTATTTGACTATTATTTTTTGTCGTTATTTGGTGATCTTTACTGGCTCCATAGACTCTTTCCTCTCAGAAAGCTCTCATAAATATGTGGAGACTACCCTTTAAATAAAATCTAGTATGCAACTTGTAACTGAAGTGATGAAGGTAAGTGAAGTCTATATGTCAATTGACTCTGATTTTGTTTAGTCGTAACATGTGTGACTTTTTTACTTTAAAGTGCAGATGAACACAGCTTACATTCCCGTTCTTCAATGTAGATACATATTTGGGAGTATATAAAATCTTACGTATTATTTTCCGTATCCTAACAGACAGTTCCCCAGAAAATCGAGTGAGAAACGTGATTACTTTCATAATGCTTGGTCCCTCGAAGCACTGTAATGACTATGAGCCTTATCCTAGATTGAGACCTTATTCAACAAAAATTCGGATTCTTAGCTAACTGCCTTCGCACTTGTGCTTATTCTGCGGTTAACGTGGTCCTTTCCCTTCCATTCCAAAACTGAAGACAAATTCTGTGCTGGAGTCTTCTCCGAAGACCTAGATATCCACCTTTCCTATAACCTTCCAAACTACTACAGCGTTTTTTAAGCCGAATTGAGTGCCATTCGTCAAGCAGCTGACTGGCTGGCGGTTAATGCAGTATCAGCGTCGGATATCGCCATATACATCAACAGTCAGGCAGCCATCAAATCTCTTGCATCCAGCACAACAAGATCCGAGGTAGTGGGACTGCCGCGTCTCCTCCTCTCTGAGGAGGCTCCTCTGGTCTTAATAGCATAAACGTGACCGACATCAAGGCGCCTACGTTTTATGTTAAATGCTTTATTCACGTCGACACGGTGAATGAGGCCAATCATAGGTGGCATCAACACGACCAATGTCATATCGCTAGGCTGCTGTGGCCGACTTTAAAGAAAACTAGATCCATTGGAGAGAGTTAATACCCTCACTGGAGACCGTGCTATAGGAAGGAATTCTCAAAGATTCGGCATCCCCTACAACGCTTTCTGTAGAAGCTGTAGGGATGAAGAGGAAGAGGAGACCATCAGTCACCTCCTGTGCACGTACTCTGCGCTTGTCTACCTTTTAAATGATCTAAACGATCTAAATAACGCCTGCACAGCTAAAATTAATTCCTTCATACAAAGGAGTGGATGGTTCCCATAGTAAGAGAGTGATCCACCCACTTTACATATCGGCAGCACAATAGATCTTCTCTGGTCTAAGTGAATTTCCCATCGAGGGCCGGATTTAACCAACCAACCAACCTTATGTCTATAGATTTACGTACATATGTATATATATCGATGAAGAAGCTATCCTTTACTTAAATACTTTTGCTACCATTAGATAGGTCACTATTAGCTATTCCTTGCTACGTGCCTATCAACAGCCTCTTATCCTAAAAAAAAAGTATGAAAACGTAATGAAGGCCAAAGCAAACCTCGAAGATAACGATTACCATTATAGATACTTTCCCATTACTTGCTGGCACATACTGTAGCGCAAAGCGTGACCTCATTTCTAACACCATGCTACTTTGTGGTCATAAAGTGATTTACTCTCCATCTTCTTTTATGAAAGAAAAGGAAGGAAGGAACACAAAAAAAAAAGTAGAAAAGTTTGTTATTATTTTAATTTTCAAAGACGATATGAAATTATTATCAAAACTGTCGCCTTGCTGTTCACCCCAGAGCTC
The DNA here is from genome assembly GCA_905220385.1 of Xylota sylvarum. Classification (NCBI taxonomy): domain Eukaryota; kingdom Metazoa; phylum Arthropoda; class Insecta; order Diptera; family Syrphidae; genus Xylota; species Xylota sylvarum. Next base: position 59,363,129 of record LR999958.1, on the reverse strand, counting down.
GCGGGGTCGCCTACGTTACGTGGCATTGAATCGAAAACGAAAAAAAAAATTGCAGTAAGTATCTGAGTGCAGGCAGGACTATCGCAATTTGCAAATGGGTAAATCCATCTATTACGTTCTTATCGTTTTGAATATTCCTCTTGCGTTGTTTTTTTTTTTTTTTCATGCGGTTTCCACACAGTCTCTTAGATGGTTTGTTGGAGTGTAGTAGGTAGGGCACCACATTGGGGGTGGTTATGAAGATGTACATTTTGCTTCTTTTCCTGTTGAAGTTGCCTGAACTTAATGACCCCTAAGAAGGAGAAGACCAGAATACAGAGCTTATTTTAATGGCCTCGTTGATCCTATTTGTTTTTTCCTCTTTCCGTCTCTACTTTGAATATTCCTAAACTTAGATGTGGGTGAACGAAAGGGACGACAAAGTGAAGGTAACAAGAGGAAAAGAAAAAAATATCTAAGGCAGTCTTTTTTTTTTTTTAGCCAATATTCGATTTGATGTTTTCTTCGTAGTTGTAGATAGTCGTAAAAAGGAATAAAGGACGTGGATATGCTAACGAGGTTGGAAATGAACGCTCAGACAATGAGTATCTTTTTTTTTGTTTTGTGTCGTTGCTTTGTTCCTTTTTGGGGTTTAGTCATCTTTTTTCCTTTATAAATTCCTTAAGTCCCTTCGCCTTCGGGAAGCAAGTCTGTGAATATATAGGTAATGGCTTCATTAGAAAAACGGAGTTATGCAAACTAAATTCTTGGAATTCGCATAATGAAATTCAAACGAATTCGTATTCTCGTTTTGCTCGTTTTGCGCAAGGACATCCAACTGTTTTGGTAACGCACGTGTCCAGTTGCAGCTGTTATAAGTAAAGCTAATGACAAGCTCTTAGATGTATTTATTCTTGTAAGCAAGCAATTAAAGTGGGGTCAGCATTAAGGAAGAAAAGTCACATTATTCGCATTTAAAGAAAAAAAAAAAAGATTTGAATGGTGAGCTTTTGGGAATAAGAAGTTTATTGAAGAACGGATTTTATTTGTCGCAGAAGGTGGCCTAATCCTAGTCTACACATTCATGTCATTGTTACCAAGGGGCATAGTTTTTTTATTTTCCTTTGGGGAAGGCGAAGCATCTCATGGTCTCATGGTGTGTCAGACTCATACTGTGTTCTCGTACAGTATGACTAAACACCGCCTCTCTTTTCAAGTATAGTCAACAGACCTCGGGAACCCCTATTCGCATTACTTCCGGGGGCTGTTTGTCTCCTACCTTATAAGGCTTCCTGTTCTCCATGAGTGCGTGTTCTGGTTCTCTTCTTCCTTTTTAGTTTTCAGTAGGGTTTCGATAAAAGATGATACCTGGTTCCAGCTGCCTTCGATTGTGATCATCTGACCTATAATGTTACCATGTGTGATATCCCCTATCTGCGCCCAACCGGTGCAGGTGAAGAATGTATGGAATACGTCGTTTTCCGGCAAATCGCCATATTGACACGTCGTATGGTTTACATTTCCCATCCTGTATAAGTACGTATACATGTCTGGTTAGGAACTCCATGATGTAATAATCTCGCCATGCAACGTCTCTGATTAGCCTAGCGGGCCATCTGCCTTTTCATTCAAAGTTACACCTTAGTTGTCATAATCGTTTGGTGAGCAATTTTGGGTCAGCAGTTGCTGCTTCCACACCTACTTTTGAGTCCCTGCGTCCTCCGTGCTTCAGTGATCACCGCACCGATGTCGGCTGTGTATCCTACCAGAAAGGTATCTCTGGGCATCTCCAAGGGAAAGATTTCATTGTAGGAGAGGTTCCACAAGTCAGGTCCCAATATTGAATTTTGCGCTGCTCACACTTTGATTTTCGTTCTGTGAGATCCATCTGTTATGTCCTACATCAATGTGCGATCTCTGAGGTACTCCCTCACTATTCGGAGATATTGCGGGACACTGAACATATTTTCCAACGAGCCTAGCATATCTTCCCATCTGGTTTATTTGGAGGCGTTCTATACGTCTGAAGTTGCCAGCACTACAACATTCCTCGAATAGTGATTGCCCGTTTGAGCGGTTTGCAGTATCTTAATCACTTCCTCTATTGCTCCAATTATGAAGTGGCCTTTCCTGAATCCGTGTTGTCTTTCGGACAGACCACCTGCGCTCTGGATTGATGATGTGAGGAGCGGTTTTAGCATCTTATCCAGGAGTTTCCTTGCTGTTCACAACATGCACAGTGATCTGAAGGCTAATTGCGATTCCGGGTTTCTTTTTCCTTTGCTAACATGATGTTAAGCTAAGCGAGACTCAAAGAAAAGTTTGTGTCATTATCCCTCTGACATTTGCAACATTCAAAATTCTTCTTAGTCGTCGAAGAAGGACTTACCGAGTACATGTTGTCCGATCCTCACTAGGGCCGCACTTCTGCAAAGAAAGTGAATTAGAGATCCTGTGTCGTTATTAACTCTGCAGCTACAACAGAACGTGGTGTGAGGGACACCTAGCATGGATGCATGGATTCCTATCGGGCAATGCCCTGTGCTGATAGCTACGATCCTTGCAATATTTGGTCTTATTATACTACCTAAGTGGGTCATATTTGATTCTTGATATGACACAGTTACTAAGCATATTCCATCCGATGTATGTAGCCCTTAACGGCTCCCAAAGAAACATCGACTGTTTCCGACAGAGACCCATTAAGGGCTGAACTCAGCCTGGCCAACTAGTTAGCTTGTTCGTTTCCCTGATGAATACTGTGTCCTGGGATCTAGAAGATGGTCGTCATTAAATGGGAACATAATACATAGATGACTTCTTCCTGGCATGATAGTCAAATTAAAGGCTTAGCTACCAGTGATGATTGCGATATTTTGGAAGGTAGTAGAGAGATTTCTCAGTATATGCCAAGCCTCACGAATGGCAAAAAGCTCTGCCTAGAAAACCCTGGCAATGTTCGGGAGACTGAGAAATACGAACACATTCAGTTTATCTGAAAAAATTACTGCACTGACTCCGCAGTCAATTTTTGATCCGTCATCGGTAATCGGTATAACTAATAGTCGTGGTCCTTCATCATTCTCCGGATCGTCCATTCCTCTCTGGTTGGAAGCCTTACTGAGAAACGTTTGCTAAAATTTAATGAAGAAGTTTTGTAGTCAGTCGAAGATGCAACCAGTCAACCTGGTATCGTCTCCAGGATTGTACTGTGGCCATTTGCCTTGTTGGTCCAGCATCCAGATTCTCTGAGCCGGACTGCAATGTAGCTGTGTTTTTGATGTACAGATCAATGGGTAGCAGGTATAGCATTGTAGTTAAAGTATCTGTCGGACAGAACCTCAGTGACCCGGTAGTGGCCACACAAGCTGCTCTTTTGGACTTTATTAATCTGTATAAAGATCTATATTATATTTCCTGTTTAAGGCGGGCCACCAGACGATAACGCTGTAAATAAGAATACGACGCATATTGTTTGTATACATCTATTTTTGACCGATGTCCCTACTTTTTATCGAAAGTCTTATTGCAGGCATAGAAAGCAATGTTTGCTTTCCTAACCCGCTGTTAAATATTTAGTTTACAACAAAATTTTGGGTCAAGACTAGTGCTTAGATACTCTTGAACTCTTAAAGATAGGCTTGAACATAGTAAGAGTGACTGACCATTCAGTTTGGGACGGTAAAGTCTTGCACTTTGATTTGTGTCGTGAAAACATCATATGTATTTGTTTTGTCTGGGTTCACTCCGAAACCATTTTTTTTGGCCCATGTACGAACTTTGTTCAGAGCCCTCTCCATGAGTTGACTAATTGCAGAGAGAAACTTTCCCGACATTAAACTAACCATATCATTCGCGTACGCAACCAACGCGATCCTGTCCCTGTTTAATAGCACTAACTCTTTGTTCATCACCAGTAACTATAGTAGAGGAGGGCATCATCGTGCGCTGCACCCTGAGTTATATTGGGTGACACTTCCTTTCATCACTCACGCAGTAAGACCCAGTTTTACCCACTGTAATGAGAACTTCTTATCTTTCGGCGGCGCTTCAGCAGTAAAGGACTTCTAGTATTAGCACCCACCACACCAACAGCGAATATCAGCTACTTCATATGACCCAAGATAGAACAATCATAAGGAAAGTGACCCAAAGTATCTTCACCAGCATGGCTGAAAATACTTAGACTCACTAAAGCCTACAAGTAGTATATTCATTGTGATGCTTGACAAGAGAGATGAGATGGGATGAGATGCTGTGTCTCGTTAGTGTTAGAAAGCCAATATGATATCTGCAGGATGCCTCTGATATCATAATGATGCAACTGTGTGTGTCCTAAACAAGAGTGCGTGCAGATCCAGAGCAAATTTAGACTCATCCCCTAAGCCTTGGTCTGAAATCGCTTTAGAGACCTCATACCGAAAGAACTTCATGTAACTTAGGACCTAGACAAGAGTCGGAGAGTTCAACAACATTTCGAAAGAACTCTGTGAGAGACTTCAACTTTGCAACCAAAATCAAAAATTTCTTGCATTCTCGAACTAGTTACAGTGTTGATCAAAGACTTAAACGTAGGGTGGTATCGCTACACACGTAGATACTCCGACCGCTCCCCCTCTTCTTCATATTATAGTCCACAGGGCTTAGAATAGCATAACTCACCACGAAGATACCAGCAACGGACATTTGATTCTGGTTTTGGAGTCAACTGTCGGAATTCAATTCAGATTCTGGCAGAAGTCAGTTTCGAACGCAAGGAAAAGTGACTTTAAATTTCCACAGGAGTTGGAGTTCTGGCGTAATTGCATCAGATGGCATATCAATGAGCCTAGGATTGTAGAAAAACTATAGGTAAGGTCATCAAAACTCCAGTGCGGGTGATTGCGAATGTTACCCCACGTAGGACAATGGATTGCTTTAATAGAACACCCCCAGATATACTTAGATGTACTCGCTAAAGCTATTGAAGATTGACAGTGATGCCTTTACGAATCCGTTGGGTTAAGCCGGTCCTAGTACATCATTCTACGTGTTAGCACAAATAGTCTTTAGACCTGACGCGACAGAATTGGCAACATCATTTCAATGTGCCTGAGGGTAGACATTAGAACTAGAGTATGCAACAGTCCTTGATAATCCCGGCATAGTTCGTATTTACAACCCAAATTTCTAGTACCTGATCCACAAAATCAAAATTTCATCTATCTCGTGTTGTCTACCAATATCCCAAATGCAGTTAAAGGTCAAATTTATCTAAAGGACCCTCTATTTCAGAAGGTTTTTGTAATCGCACAAGTCAGTACAAAACACTTACTAGTCAGGTTTTGAGGAGGATTGTCAAACTTTCAAACGAAAAGTTTTGAGTTTAGGAGATGTTTTGATGGACTCTTCTTTAAGCCAGATGGTTTTTGGTACGTTGTTCTCCTTCCGGCAAAGTCATAACTTTACATTCGATTTGAAATGCAATCTATCTATGATTGGATAAGGATACCTCCAACAGAACCCTCCAGTTAGTAGCCAACTTGAAGTATTTGTTCGATAATGTCAGGTCAATCGTGTCTATCCTTCTTCTTGGCTGTAAGCCACCATTGTTAACGATCATGTTAGACGATGTTATAGAATCCAGGAGATGACTTCCTGATATGTTGGATTTACTGCTGCTTCAGACTGTATTCTGAACACTACCATCGCGACACATGGGTAATCCCATTTTTCAAGTCTCACAGTAGCCTGTAAGTTCAACAACTACCTTCCATGGTGGATGCATTATTCAATCGCTAAAGGTTTGTTTAGTAGCTTAAAGCTGTACATACCAGATCCTGCCACAAAAATGCCCAAGTTTGGTCAGTGAGGGGAAGTTCGGTATAATTAGACAAGATTTCGGTATTTTTCATCGATCGTTACAGAGTACCATGACACCAGGTACACCTTTCAAACAACAGATTCTCTTTCTAGGTGGCTATTATGTGGGGTTTAGTCTGCGTCACATTTAGTCTGCCACTTATGAGATCAGTGACAGTCTTGGAGTAGTGTACGTTATTCTGAACGAAATTCGAACAAGAAGCAGAAGGCCGAGGATTTATCACGCTGCACCTGCTTGAGAACTTTCACCAGAAGGACATGTATTAAAATCGCTTACGTTTCCGTCATAAGGATTGCCTGAAGCATGTGTCTTAAGTCTTAGCCTGTTCAAACTGATGGAACAGGAGGAAGCATTGGGTCGATTCCGCTCTCAGTCTTTTCACCGCCTCTGCTAAAAGACTGCTGCTAGTAACACTGACTTCTTCAGCTGGTTTTGCTGCATATTTGCACAATGAGATCGTCGTCTTCCTTATTTTTCTCTTCTTTGTCAGGGACCTACCAGAGTGGATAGCATCTTGAGCTCGGTTAGCCCTAATGGCATCATAAGCCAAACCATCAATAAACGGATTTAAATTAGCTCCTTGTGTATGATGACGGGAATTAGACATACGGAGCTAAACTTTTCCCCACTTTCTCCCTTATCCCACTTCGAGTCTTCGATTCATGGAGTCTTAGTGCGCCAATTGGGGTATCTAGAATCATTACTCCATCCACAGACGATAAGACTACTGGTGGGTCTCTGTTTTCACGAATACAATCTAGAATAGGCAAATTGACAGATTTAGCCATTTTGACGTCACAATTAAAACTTCCTCAAAGACCTCTCTCCAGCAAGGACAGTTAGTCTAGCAAGACTCTGGTCATACATGTCCTACTTTGTTGTGCAGAGCCATGGACTACCTACATATATCAAGAGTGACAGAAATGACGCCTGAGTCATATAAAGCAAATGAAGAACAACGCTCCGAACCGGAGGAATGGTGCTGTAAAGTTAAATTTCATCTTAGATACGTGTATCTTAACCAGCTAAAGATCCATTTCCCTGGAGACACTTGCTGATTGAGGCACAGATAGGACTGTAGGGTTACCTATGTAAGTAAGGATCACTTCAGACTTTGCAGGCTAATCGGAGAAAATACATGATGAATGCCAGAGTTGGAACAAAGGTCTTCTCTTTAGAAGAATGAGAGAAGAATTTTGAGTTGATTTTGAGTAAGACGGTGTACAGCTGATGTACTTAGGAATGAGAAGTTATAAAGCCACAAGTACTCCCTAAGTCGGCATCTACTTAGACTTTTAATAATAGGCCATCCTTCTACACGATTGTGGGCTAAAATATGTTCATGTGTATGTCTTCCCGTTCTGTAATCAATCTGAATTATGTTATTCTAATGAAACCATTGTGCTCCTCACTCGGGTATACATCTGTATGTATAGACATCTAAGGCCAAACGTGATGGAAACCAATTTGGTTATTCAACATCTGTCCTTCGCTTTGTCTTCATTATTCCTTTGCCAAAGTCAACAGTCTAGCAACATACGGGATTTTGAAAATACCCCATAGATACAGACATACCTATCACACATCGAGTTAATCGAAAGTGACAAACTCCCAGCTTAAGAGTATACTAACCGCTTGCCTCATTCACTAGATTTAGGAAATAGTAATTATAATTTCCAATTAATGAGAACCGAACGCAAAGAGAACGCTTCACAAAGCCGCTTCACGGCACCATCCATTCGAATGTCCCGGCAATATTCTCTGAATGAGGCTTAATTAATATTCCATGCCTGCGGCACTTTTAATTAATAAGCAAGAGCTGACGAATACAAGCAAATTGCTTACATACATATACGCGAGTCGCATCATACGGTTGGCAAGGCAGTATTACCACCTTCAGCCAAAAAAAAAAATACAAAAAAAAAAACCAAAAATAAAATACAAGGATACCAAGAGAATAAACTGGCATGCTGGGGACTGCACTACGACCCGATTGAAAGGATACCGGACCACGTTTTATACTTCATTTATCGTTATAATGAGAGTCCTTTCACGCCATTGTTGGACAACAATTTGAATGTACAATCCTCCCCCCTTCCCCCACCCACCTTATCCTTTCGAAATAACAGAAAGAAATTACACAAAAAGTGGCCAAAAGGCAAAAATTGAAAAGTTGCACAAAACAGAAAACGAGTCGAAATGTGTATATGCTGGGCTTTCAAGATATTAATTTGAACATCCTGATTGCATGCGGATTCGGACTTTTCCACGAATCGATGTTTTTCGCTTTCCTATAAGTTCGGTACGTATGTAGCCGTATACGTACGTATTCACAGGACACATTATTTGCTTTATTTATCATTTGCAATTAAAAAATATTTTTCAATATCCTTTTTTTCAGTTCTTTTTTTTTTTTTCTGTCGTCCTCTCGTAATATTACCAGGATGAAATATGTTCGCTAAGTGATAGGAAAGATATGAAAATATCGATTAATCTTATTTTGCATCGATAATTTCAGGATTTACTTATTTTTTTTGTATTATTATTGACAGAAAATTGCAAGGACTTCACTCAACTCAAACGTTGGTTGAGATCTCTGATTTCAGGAAAATAATAACTGAAAGGCTTGTCAGTGTAATCGGAAGAAGGATATTCCGCATTGACTGAGATTAAATGATGTATTTTCTGTTGCAATTAACTTCGGTCTTATTCTGAGAAAAGGTTTTCCGTTTTCGAATTTATAGGTCGTACATATGTACATATGTATGTATGTAGGTCTTTAAGTTTTCAATTGAAATGGGAAGGCGAAAACTCTACCTTAAAGATTTTTTCTGCATGCTCCCAGAGCTGACTCTTTAAATAGAAGGAATCATTTGAAATCATGGAGAGGATAACCAAGTTCGTGATGGACAACCAGCTCGACCGTTGGTTTGTTGTCCCATGTCCCTCTGTAATGGAATCCAAATCTTATCAAGCCGCCTAGTTAGTGTCTATTCATTGTTTTTGAACTCTATGAGTATGTATAAACTTACCTTCCTCACTCAGAGTCTATATAGTCGCGAAAGTGCACGAGTGAATGCACTGAATCGGCAATTTGGTGTTCGAGGTTGGTTACGAAGTCGTCTTAAGTTTGTGGCTTATTGTCTTAGATCATGGATTTGATATAGCCCTAAAAAGATAGTCCAGAGGTGTCAAATCACATGAATGACTCACCTATTTCTGGAAATAACACGATCACCGAACTTCGACTTCCATAGCTTGATTCTTTGGTGAGCTGTGTTGCATGTGGTCCCATCTTGTTGAAACTACATATGCTCTCAGTCTTCGAAATGTGAATTTTCTCTCTTTTCTTGCGACTGTTCAATAGTTCTGCTTCTGTTTTATACTCTGCAAGTTCTAGCCCAATTAATGCCATACTCCGCACAGAGCCTTCCTAAGACTAGTACGCGGCTTATGACTCTAAACAGGGAAATAGGTACTGAATCTAACGAGAAAGCGAGGTGCAGGCATACATGCACAACAGCCAAATCATTATGACTAGTCTACGATAAAAAGAGTTTAGCAGATCTCATGAAGCTCAGGAGGAGGGATATTCGAACAGATGTTGCCCCCGTGACAGGAAATTACATCCCTGATAGCCAACCAAGCTGCACTGGTAGGACTACCCCATTACGACTTCTGTAGAAACTGCAGGGATAAAGAGGAAATAGAATCCATTCACCAGTAGATCTGCGATTGTTCAGCATTAAGCACCAAAAGAAAAGACACTCTTAGTAGCAAACTCCTTGCGGAACTGGACGATCTAAGTTGGATGGTTTAGTTCGGACGATGACTGAAATTAAGGTTTTCAAGGGCATTATCATTGGTCACAATGAACTCAGTTCTACTCTAAGTGAGCCGTTAAAAACTTTTTGATTGTCAATAAAGGCACCCATAACCTAACCTAACTACTGGTGGGCGCCGTGGATAAAGTGGTTAGTGCATTGGACTACGGAACGAGTGGTTCGAGATTCAGTCCCCAAACAACACCTAAAATTTCTTTCACGGCTTTCACTGTCATGGAAAAGCTTCTCAAATACAAAAAAAAATATTTCCATTTGAACAACCTTTTCTCAAAATAGATTTTGACGGGACTTATCCACTCTGTAATAAACATATAGACACAATTATAGCATCACAGTCTGCTGGATCCGGGGACATATGGGCTTCCATTGCAATGAAATGGGCGATTAGCTGGCTAGAATAAGCTCAGAATCAAACAAACTACAAGGAGACACCAGATGGTCCTAACGCCTATAGGCGAAAACTATGGGGCCAATATAATAAAAAGAGGACTAGAGAATTTCTGTCGCTAAAAAGATCACAACTGACTCTTCTCATAGAAATTCTCATAGACCACAACTCAATCCCATCTAAAAGATTGACAATCATCACCATCAATCATGACCAGCTGTGGCGACACAGATGTACAGGAAAACTTGTCACATTTATTTTCCGCATGCCCTAGTCTCAGTAAAACCAGAAACAAAATTCTCGGAGACGTATCATTCAACGACCTGAAAGAAAACCATCCAAACACATTCATAAAGAAAACGTAATTGTTCAGGATGGCTGCTCCTACCTTACAGTGACCGTTGGGCTATAAGTATTTTTCATTGTTTTATAGGAGACCACAATAGATCAGTTGAGATCCGAATGAGGTTGTACTTCTGTAAGTGCAGTCAGTTCCTCAATCTACCTATCAAGGTACCATCATTGATCTAAGGGTGTGCACTATAAGTTCCCACTTTGAGAGTGCTATTTTGGGCCCATATTTCTTTTTCCCTTTTCTCCATTCCTTCATCCGAGATTCTATTGTAGTTACCCTCCGTTCAGCATCTACTGCAGAACGAGCTTTTCTGAATACATCCTTTTGGTTTAAGGGTCCCCGACTTTATCAATTACCACATTCAGTCGCACACATGATTCATGATCTAAAATAAATCCGTCCACTGACTCGCCAACTTATTTCTATATTGCAACCGTTTATTATATTGGTAGGTAAACCTCTGGATCAGTAGAACAATCTTGTCACTCAAAGGAACTTGGTTCGTGCCATCTCACAGTTCCAAGAGTATGTATATTTTATATAGCCAGGAATTCGATGAGGTTTCTCGAATCATGGAAGCATCTCAAGCTCATTTACTTGTTTAGTTGCAGGAATTATTGTAAACTCCTCAAAAATCAAGTCGAAGATGTCTTCATCCAGAGTGTTTATATTTCACCCCATTGGTTGTGTCTTCTTTAATGGATGTTCCTGGGATGCTATCCTCAATTGTACCTCAAACATGACGCCCAAGTGGTATATTGCTCATTGCCTCTCCAATTGGCGCCTCTCGGGAGCTAATCTCGAAGATGGTGCTCTCTATGAAGGCAACGTCGTTTCTGTAACGCAGGTTTAAGCTAAGTTGTAGCACTTTCGTAATCCATTTGCGGTTTTATAGCTTCCTGATACGCCATTCATACTACGCGTCCTACCACGTATTTGTGTTGCTATTACCCTTTTTGTTTGTGAAGAATGCACCTTGTTCACGTTTGATGCAGTAATCAGATGTATCCTCGTACGTTCTTGAACTGCTCGGTCAAGATTTACAAGATCCCCTCCTCTTATGTGATATGATCCAAATCTTTGAACCTTGATCTCTGAGATTGCTTCCATTGCCATCTGGTCACTTTCGCCACGACACTTCAAAGTAACAACAAAGTTTGCGAGACTAAGGAATATCATCTCCTGACAAACTACGGCTATAGAATCACTCAAAGATCCCGGCGGAAATTGGACTGAATCTTGCTCGCATACACTAAGGTTACTGATAAGTGTGTAGATACTTCCCAGGATGTATAACCCAATCTGCACCAGAGTTAGTACAAGCACGGAATATGAATTACTAGCGGATTTGATCTCAGAGGAGAGAATTGAATGGGCACTCAGATCGTTCTCCCCAGGACGGACGGACGGCATTGTGAGCAAAATTATTCCGGTACTCAAGGAACTATTGACCAGTAGTCTCATACAAAAATATATCCCAAGAACATGGAGAGAGCTTAGGGTGGTATTTATACCCAAGTCTGGCAAACCAAGTCATAAGACTTTGATTAGAAAAAATTTTGGGACACTAGCCGACATTCACATTCGTAGTAGAATACTGCCCGAGGATTTATTTAGGACTTAGCACGCCTGCAAAGGAATCCGGACAGGACCTGACAATGATCGTTACCTCTGTTCTACCGCTTCCACCTTTTCTTAAATCCAATATAGAGCAAGCATTCGTGAGACTAGCTAATGAAAGATGGAGAGCACTCTTATCTTGTCGTGTCTCCAATAAACTCTGGACAAAACATGACAATGCTAAGACTAAGCAAATTTTAGCGCTTAACAGACCCAACTTAGCCCTCTTCACGGGTATTATTACCGGCCACAACCTCCTGGCGATCCACTGAAGAAGAATGCGACTAGACATTGATGACCTCTTCCGAGGCATACCCAAGCCTGTGCAGAACTAGGATAACGAATCTCGGTGAATACCACTCCTAAGATCTGGGCGACCTATCAGGAAAGTTACCATTAATTCACCATACTGAAAGTTATAACAATATCGGGTTGGTTCAGGGAGGGCTCTTAGTTATCCTAAACCTACAGACCAGTTTTTGTCTTCGTTTTTAGGTTGTCCACGATAGGGGTTCACAGTGGATCCATTGGTGAACCGAGTGCTAACCACTAGCTTAACGGCTATCACGAAGATACAGAGATTGGGTTGTATTGGTACCACAAGTGCCATTAGAACCACACTTACTGCAGGACTGGAGGCTATCCTAAATCTGCTTTCGCTGGATGTCTTTGGTCGAGCTCCGGCCCTAAGAACAAGTCAATCAGATAGTTGAAGACAAAATAAAATGGGTCATTCTACGATCCTGAAAAAATTTCTAGGAAATGCGTCTAGACACATGGATTTCCAGATTTCAAGAGACCCTTCATACGTTCGTTCCCGAACAGAGAAGAGTGAAAAATCAGTCAGTTTACCAATTACACGTACCATCTATATACATCTTCACTCACTGTAGCAGTGTTTTCCAAGCGGATGTCCTAGCAGTGACATTAGCCGCCCATGAGACTGCGTTGAAGGCAATACCACAGGAAGGTATCACCTTTCACATCGACAGCCAGGCAGCAATAAAAGCGGTTTCTGTTATCGAAATAAAATCCAAGTTTGTGAAGTACTGTCTTGAAGGTTCCACTTTGCTGGGTCCCTGGACATGAAGATAGACTAGATTATGAGAAGGCTGACAAATTGGCCAAATTAGGTTCAGAATCCACATCAGAGAAAGGCGAGACATCGGTGTTTATCCCGCTTTGTACACTGACGCTGAATGGATTAATGCCCTAAGGAAGGTCAATATCAGATGGTTCTCCCTAGACACTTGTGTGATTACATGGAGTATGTATGTATATGGGCTTGTCTCCACGATAAAAGTAGGACCGACAGGATTATGCAGCAGGATATGAAATCGGTTTTTACCCTTATAGGAGTCATGGGGCATAACACTCTGCGTTACCACATGAAAAAACTAAGACTAATGGATGAAGACCTATGTCGTGGATTTGGAAATGAGGATGTCAATGATGATACAATCCACTTTTTCTGTCACTATATAAATTTCTCGGGGGATACTTCTTCCCTGACCTGGAATAACTATTCAGCAGACCAATCAATGACATCTTGAACTAAATAAAAGCCTGATCCGATTCTGCCTCGAATGTGTAGATTTATAGAACATGAGACATGAGTAGTTGTATTTGACATCTCCAAACATTCATTTTTAACTCTTGGACTTATTAAGCAGGTTTAACTTGTCCTCATCTGTCCGCTAGGACTACCCGCAATAATAAAAATAATTGCATCTTCCTCTCGCAGGAATCAAATAAATAAATATTTAAATACGTACAATCCTTTTTTTCAAATAAGTTCCGTATGTGTGCCGGCATTGGTCCAACACCATTACTTTGCATATTTGAGACCCGCTCCCCTTTCGGCTATGAAAACCATTATTCAGAGCTAAAACAGGAAACATCTTTTTAATAGACATAAAAGGATACATACTCGTATCTGTTGTGGAATAGAAGTACCATCGATCAGCCTATATTAGGCTCGTTGGACTTTTATACCCGCACAGCTTTTGGAATATTCCCAAGGAAAGAAATATTTTTTATTAAGATAAATATCTTTCTGTCCGTCTGTTCGTTGTTGCCCTGTTCGGTATTCTTATTTCATTTCTTAAATGTCGTTTTTGTCGTCCTCGGCCTTAGTAGATACATTCCCCCAAACAAATATAGCCCTGGTAGGCTGGACAGACAATATAGAATGGTTGCATTGAAAACGGAGCTTGGCGCGCTCTTTATGTGCCCCCACCCCAACGCCCAACTAATGTTGAATTATAAATATTGAATTTGCCTCTGCGGAGTTGGAAAGATAATCGATCACAATTCAAATGGAATTAATCATTTTATGATTTATTGTAGGCTCTGGCAAATGGTAGCGGAACGGGTAGCACTAGGATTAGGGGTGGCCATGACGAATGTGAGTTGTTTGTTCTTTTCTTTGGGATTATTTGAAAATTGTTTGGACGTATGTCTTTTCGAGGGGAGCTGAGTTGCTGCTGGGCCTTACTCGCTTCCACAAAAGAATTATTATGTTCCGCCGGGCTAAAGTGAAAAAAATAACGATTTGTTTTGAAATTTGTACGTTAATGGCGTGAATGTGCGCCATTTTATTATATGGATGGGGAAGGGAAGAACGAACTGTCATGGCAATACAGTGACATGCAGAAGTTAATGTTTTATGACTGAAATGCCTTTGAATGTTTCTTTTTTCTGTATGAACGCGTTTGGTTGAATGAGGAAGTGGTACACAATTCGTTCTGTTTTTATTTAACGCATGTGAGAGGCTTTAATAGATTGTGACGTTGTATTTAATTTGAAGCAGATAATTCTTATACAAATACACATGAGTCCACCAAAGGGTAACCTTTGCTGTGCAGATATTAGTCATGTTTAGATGAATTTATTGCGTTCGTCAAATCAGGTGGGAAACATGCTTCGTAATGTCTAGGTGATGTTCCCTGCATAAATTTACTTCGAAAGTATGACACTACTTAAAGAAACACGCCAAAGGAAGCAGTTGCAGATCTGTACATGTCGATTATTTCACGTACTGTCTGTGTAAAGGATCTGCAAGTTCGGATCCTTAACAGGCCGCGTGCAGCCGAACGACTAGCAGAGTCCCTAGACTGCTATAATGCAGATATCACCGCAATCCAGGAAGTGCGATGGGATGGCCTGGGCAAAAAGACGATGAAAAACTGTGACGTATACTACGGTGATTGCTATAGGGAACAGAAATAGTGCTGTGGGTTCGTCGTACGCGGCAGACTTAGGCAAAAAGGCTTGAGCTTTCGACACGTGAGCGAGCGTCTTATGCCAATCCGCATCAAGGCGAAATTCGTGAATATAAGCCTAATATGCGTTCATGCCCCCACAGAGAACAAGGACAACGCCACCAAAGAAAATTTCTACGAGCTCCTCGACAAAACATATGAGCAATGTCCTAAATATCGCGTAGGACGATTTTAACTCCAAGATAGGAGAGGAGAACAACTTTAGTAGGACGATTGGTAAGCACAGCCTACCTGACACCACGTCTGGCAACGGACATAGGCTTATTGACTTTGCGGCGGGGCGAAATGTCAGTATAGCAAGCACACGGTTTCCTCATCTTAAGGGGACATGGCGGTCTCCTGATCATCAAACGGTCAATCAAATTGACCACATTGCGATCGACGCAAGGCAGGCTTCCAGTATTCTGGATGTCCGCACCTTCCGAGAAGCCAACATAGACTCGGATCACTACCTTGTTACAGCCAAGGTACGTATGCGGATATCCCAAACGACTAAGAAGAACTAATTGTGAGAACTGTGAGAACATTTGACGTCGAAAAGCTGCAATTGCAAGAGATCGCCAGAACCTTCGCTGAACGCGTATCCCGAAATCTCTCAACGACTCATATGCCGCCAGCATAAAATGCCGAAGACCAGTGGCAACGCTGTCAACAAACCATCAGAAGTGCCGCAACTGATGTGCTGGGTTTCACCCGACCACCACCAAGAAACCCCTGGTTTGACGAAGAGTGCCGGCAAGCACTTGCAGCTAAACAGGAGGCATACAAAGCGGCGCTGCAAAAAAGGACGAGAGCTGCTAGTGAGCTCTACGAGCAGAAGAGACGGGAAGAACATCGGCTTCTCCGAAAGAAGAAAAAAGAGCACGAGAAGCGTGCGATCGAAGATATTGAGAGATTAGGCTTGGATAGCAATATCCAATCAATCGATAGCCACCATCTTTTTATCGATTTCAAGGCCGCATATGACAGCATCTATAGAGACGAGCTATACAGAGCCATGTCCAGTTTTAGCATCCCTGCCAAACTCGTCAGATTGTGCAGAATAGCGATGGCGAATTCTCGCTGCTCCATCAAGGTCGGTAACGATCTCAACGAGACCTGTGATATCAAAAAAGGATTTAGACAAGGTGATGCGCTGTCATGTGATTTTTTTAACATCGTTCTTCAAAGAGCGATTAATAGTTGCACAGAAGTAGTAAGGCCCTATCCCGAACAACTAAGGAGACTCTATATAAGACCTTGATCATCCCAATCCTGCTTTATGGAGATGGAATAAAGGAAAACGATTTATAAATCTAAACGTAAAATTTGTTGCACATTTCGACTAAAACAAACTTTACAAACTGATATCTACCATTAATTAGGCAATTTGGCTACACCGTAATAACCTTGCGCAACATCTTCCATTCTATCCTCTACAACTCTTATGCGCCATCGTGTGTGGTTTCTGTCAATGTGTCTCAGCTCTCTCCAGCTCCTTCCCAGTTGCCGCGCTTCTTTCTCTACTGTTCTGCGCGATGTGCATCTAGGACCGCCGCAAATGCTAGCATCCTGAGCTAGCGGGTTCGATTGCATTAGCTATGGACCTGTCACCTTTTCTGAAAGTGTGTCCAATCCATTGCCACTGCCGTCGTCGTATAAATGTGCCTATTGGTTCATGGCCCGTTCTGGAGCTTTTTGTGATAGTAGCAGTTACTTTCCAACACATCCATATAGCAACATAAACTCAACGTTGAAATGGAATAGTCGTAGCGCTGGTGCTTAAGCTAATGGAATTACTTCATCAAATTGTGGTTAGCATTCCAAAAGCACACTTTGCTTTGCTTATTCATCCGGGTATATCCAGTTCGGTTCCACCATCGGTTGAGACAATACTTCCAAGGTATTGGAAACTCTCTACTTTTTCAACCGTTTGTTGATAACCGAATTAACCAATGCATATAAGTTAATAATTAAACACGGAGTTTCATTAAAAAAAATTACTTTTGGAGGAGCCTCCGTTTTATTTGTATCAACCTTAAGAACTGAAAATACAACAAACTTTTACATTTATTTATTGACTAATTTTGCCTACTAAGCTACTTGCATCATGTTCATTTGCTGTATCGGAAATGCAAATGCGTTTAGGTCAAATTCCTGGAAATTCGTCTGGTGTGTGTGAATTGCAGTGCAGTTGCAATTCTTGGAATTCGACTGTGGGAACTCTTGTGTTAACTTATATAACCTGATGATCGCAGTCTGATAATTTTGTTTGCCGAATAATTTTCAGTCCAATGATATCTGCTTCCCTCTCAACATTCGCTATCATTTGGTAAAGATCCCTTATTCTGTCAAAGAGTGGGCATACATGGTCAGCGTAGTCGAGGTGTTGGATTTCGGATGTAAGAGTCCATCGAATTCCTCCGTTTCCCATTGACAAAGCAGCACTTAACACATCGTTAACCACCAATAAAAACAATATTGCTGAATGGATACAGCCTTGTCGAACCCTACTTTGAACTTCGAACTCCCCAGACAGTCTTCCTCTATGCACAACATGACATGTAGACCCATCGATTGACACTATCACACGCTTTCTCTACCGCCTTGTTGTTTTTCAATGCTTTCATCGCAGTAATGATCTAATCCTTACTAAGGGATGTGGTGTGAATTCGGATATTTCTTGCTTCGGGCACTTCAGTTTCACTTGGGTGCATATTGTTAGCGAGTAGACGATTTAGCACGTTCTTGCTCCTTCTTCTACTTCAGTAGCCAAAGCATTGATGTTATTGCGCTTGTTGCGTCGCACGCTACGCTGCACTTCTCTCATCTTCATACGATATAGGGACTCTAGCTTGGACCTCATTGCTGCTGGAGTTGTTGCAATTCGAACTCTAAGTTGTTTTCATTCGTAAACCTTTCTCCAGGTAACCTCGGAAAGTATCCCCTGCGACTTACTGACAGTTCTTTCTGCACCTGATGTGAGAACCGTTTGCACAGCATACCAATGGTCTTGAATTGTGGCGGGAAGTAAGCTACTGATTGTTTCACACCATGTGAGAGATGTTCCTTTAGTTCTTAGCACACTGAGGTCGGTGTTGAACCTGGGCATCCTTGTATTGTTTGATCTTCGAACGGCAGCAGTTCATGATTGGACCATCGCTGTTATAAGATGGTACTCACGCATCAACTCATATCTGCTCCAGGTCTGTTCCGGTCAAAATTGATGTCAAAATTGTCAGTTTTATTGGAGGTCGCTCGCCTGTCAGATGACATCAAGACAATTTTTTGGCAGACTTTATGCTTAAACATGGTGCCACCGAATCTTTCAATGTTGTCATTGCGGTTGCCTAGACACTGTCTCCTTATAACATGTTTGAGACCTTTGTTGTTGCCTACCTGTGCAATTAGGTCCCACATCATAATGACTATGTCACCCTTGGGCCTTGCATTAAGAATGGTGCTCAACTGGTTGTAGAAGGTCTCCTTTTCTTCTCAGATGAGCTATCCGTTGGGGCGTTACACTGTATAATGGTAAACAGGAAATCAGGGTTTCTGCATGTTGTGGGTAATAGCAGCAGTCCAACCCCATATCCACGGGGCTTCCGGATGGACTTCTGGAATAGAGAGCATACTGATTAAATTGCAGAAGGTAGACATTTCTTGTTTTAAATAAGAATGATGTTAGACTCCGTTAGGTCTGTGGGATTTAGACAGTTCACTAGGCATATAGCATGGTTTGAGAATGGAAAACACATTCAGGTTTACATCTCCAGCTATAGCTTGCTTTAAATAAAGCGATCACTCTCGCGGCCATAATGAGATTGATTACATTTTGTAGAAGACTTTTAAATAATTTAAAAGAGCTTACCGTCCATTTAACCTCATCCCGGCTAAGGATTTTGCAAGATAAACATTTCACTCAATTAACAATACTGTAGTCTTCATGATAGGCTGAACCTACGGAGTGAACTTGAAGCAAGGGATTGAGAAAGTCACTCTTTTAACCGTTTTGCGCTACGTTATCCTTGCACGACCAAATTGGCAACAAAATTTTCCAAGCCACTGACATTTCCTTTGTCGCATGATGATGCTTATACTGACTCAAAATTGGAATAGAGCTATCACTGGGGGTGACATTATGCAGACTTTGATGATTCTCTTGTCTACATATATCAAGTTTAGTGCCACCGTTGGGCGAGACAATATTTTTTGAGTACAGAAAGGCGTTAATTATCTCGGGCTACTTTCCAGCAATACTTATGAGACTGAGAGCTTCAGATCTACTATATTTACTTCAGCTCCCAGGTTGTAAGTCATTTGAATGAGGTTCAAAATTCTGTGTGAAAGAAAAAGAATGTCGTCACCACAATCCAGGTTTTGAAGATAAGATATCATAGACCATTGTATGTCGCCATTATCCGTTGTCAGGACTGCATAAAGAATATCACTGATCACAACCAAAAATAACACTGGTGAATGTATCCACTCTTGCTGCACTCCGCCTTGGGCTTCATGAGTAGTAGCTATGAGTTCCACAGAAACATATTTCCTGCCGAAGATCTTCTCGAAGTCGATAAAAATCTATGTTAGGTTTCCCTTTTCTTTATCCACTCTTTTGGGAAGTTTTCGCTCTCCCATATCCTACTAATAACATAAGGGCTGCCGATATATTTGGCTCTTCTTGGAACAGATCTTTGACTATCCCATCAAGTTCCACCGTTTTATATTTCTTTAGCGTGGCTACATCAGGCAACCTAGCCTATAACCTCTAGTTTGCTCGAAAGGCCGATGGAAATTCGTATATTTCTCGTCTTCGATAGCTCGTTCGGGTATAAGGTAGAGACACTATCGTCTAAATGGTTTAAGATTCTCGCTTCACCTTTTGAGTTGATCCTTATCCAAAAAGAGTTCAAACTTTTCATAGTGCATTGCTGGAAACTCCGTTGGCCTACTTCCTCTTTAGTCATTCTATACGCGGTCCTAATGCCGCCTCTATTTGCTGTTTCCTTAACTTCTGAAGCAAGAACTTCTTTCTTCTTCATTAGAGTTCAAGCTTAACTATAGCTACTGCAAAGGTACTCTTAATTAAAATGCATATTATTTAGGTATTTTTCGATTCAGTCATTTCGAGTCATGTCCTGTTGTGTTTTTGCCTTATAATGACAAACTGCTGCTCTACTCCAAGTGCGTTGCATCACTGAAGTTGAGTTTGGTCTGCTGGCTGTAGCTTATCCTGAACTGAAATTTGCCACCATATCAAATGTATTTTTTGAATAGTGACTGCGAGAACTTCTCGGATTGTTTCGTTGTTATGAAGGCGTCTCAGAAAATACTAAATATCTGTGTCATCCCTTCACCTCTCTCAAGTGTCTGGACCAACTTGCCAGAGAGTTTCATTGCCATAAACAAACTGCCCAGACAAAAAATTGCTCTAAATCGCCATTGAGTCTACCTACTCACACTCGCGCATTGAATACTCGGCTATTGAACTCCAGTTAATCGAAATGTCCTTAACAAGAACTGTATCAATAATTCATATTTATTATAACTTTTCCTCTGCATCGAACACTTCTTTAGCAGTTTTAACCTTAAATCACCTCAACAAAATACTATGTACGTTGTCACGTCAAGGACACCACTAGTTCACCAAACAAAGTTTATTATTCACCAAGTGTGGATATACTATTTTCCAATGAAAATACAATTCAACTTCTTAAACAAAACAATTTGATCGAGAATTTATGGCAAAAAAAGGAAGACAAAATACTAAAGCAGAACCCGCCTGACGCCCGCATCTTCCATAGTGTGTCCATAAAAAGATAAAAGTTCGCCCTCAACTCACTCTCTCTCGTTCCCACTTCGTTAATAACTCTTTAATGACAAACTTTTCATTTGACTTTCTCAACTTTGGTCTCCCGCTCATAAGTTTCCGTTGCCAAATGTACTCCTATATTTACCAATATAGTGTATTTTTTTTAAACTCCCCCGGTTACGAGAAATCCCTCCTCTTACATCCAAGATGCCACCCTTAAACAAGGACCAAAGTCAAAATAGCAGTTATCGTAAAACTCACTGAGCTATGGGAGTAAAGTAGAAAAAAACACCAGAAAACCAGAATACGAAAAGGAGCCCATTCCAGAAATTTCCCGTCAATGAGTCCCTAATGCCCCTGTGTCAGTTAAATAGAAACCGGAAGCCCTGCCGACAATGGCTATAAGTAGATAATATGTCCCCACAAATAAAAACATGACAATTGCCCAAGCAGAAAAGCAAAGATGGAAAAAGGAGAAAATCTTATAGAATCAAAAAAAAAAAAAAAAGGACAAACAGAAAATCCTTCTTCCCACTGGGATCGAGGACAAGGAGAAGAATAGGATTTTTAAAGTTTTCTCCTAGCAATAGAAGGAATGATAAAGTCGTTAATTTTTCTTTTGTTCGTTTCTTAAAAATCCCGGTCCTCTGCCTACGGTTTTGGTGCTCCCGGTCGGAATACCATTTGTTATTGGCTTCCTTCTTAACATTATCAATAAGAAGGCAAATCCTTGGCCGCCACTGTCGTGAGAATTTAAGATTTTTTCAGTGCGAACATAAAAGGTCACTCATAAGCTGATACAATGATATAAACAGATACACTGAGCGACGGAGATACTATCTACTAAAAAGAAGATTCTGTTTAATGGTTTTGTCATGTGGCATTGCTGATTAAGCTTAAAGACTTGGTAGGAACCACATAAAGGATTACTTCTGGGTTATTTCCTCTAAGAAATCTAAAAATTGGAGAAACTAAGAAATAGTGGAATACGAGTTCCTACAATTCATGACATTATCCGGATTCCTTCGTCTTCTATTTTCTTCTTATAAGGACTGCAGTGCCTTATACATAAGTCTTCTAGACATGGGTCTGAAAAGCTCGTTTCTATAAATGCTGTCGTATGAAGCCTTAGAGTTCGAATCTGACCAAGTTCAAAAACTTGATCGTTTTTAGACTTTCTTAACTCTTAACCACTGGGTGGCGTCTACTCCTCGAAATCTCGAAATACGAATCGGTTCTTCAGACTGAAGGACGATTGCAACGTTTTTCAAGCCGAAGTCACTGCAATAAAATAAACTGCGGACATGATTATCGAGTGGTCACGTATACCCACGAATAAGCCAGGTAACAAGAACGCCGATGAACTAGCCAGGGCGAATAGTTGTTGGTGTCATGACAAGACACTGCGTTATAGGCAATCAAGTAGCACAGCTAGGACTACCCCATAACGACTTCTGTAGAAACTGTAGGGATCAAGTTGAAATAGAATCCATTCCTCACTTGCTTTATGATTGTCCACCACTAGCCATCAAAAGGAGGGAAACACTTGGAAGCTATTATCTTACGGGAACTGGACTATGTATCTGGCGATTAAGTTCAGCCATCAAAGACTTAAATAAGGGTCTTAAGGGTCTCATAATTGGGTGCAATGAACTCTTTGTTAGTTGATAACTTTTTGTTAACAAGGGCACCCATATACATAGCCTAACCTAACACATAACCACACTGATCAGGTTACTGACAAAGGGTTTCAGTCATTCACACAACATGGCAAATAAGATCTTGTACCCGCTTTTGAGGAGACTGATATCTTTGTATTTCAGGTGGAGGGGGTCTATATTAAGAATGGAAGGGGTCTACTTTCGTCTGCATCCTTTGGAGACCCCGATGTTTTTCCTGTCTCTTCTATTCGTTTCTTCTTCGCAGTGTCAATTTGTTTGGCTCTTCTTTAGCTGCCACATTCTTCGTCAAATCAGAGGTATTCTTGGTGGTGGTCGCATGAAACCCAGCACATAAGTTGGGGTCTTTTTCGTGGTATATTGGCAACATTGTCATTGGCTTTTGACACTTGATGGTGGCATAGGATTCGTGGAATGAGTTCGGGATACATGTTCTTTTTGAGATTATAATCTTCTCAAGGACATTTCATTGACCTTGTGATCGTTATGAGCAAGTGTCCCAGTGTAAAGCGACTCATGCTAGCATTTTAACTGTTTTAATGACTAATTGCAAGGTGAATGTCATCCAATAGAATACAAAGATTCCAGACCCAATTTTACGATCCATTTTGGTGACCTCAGTGTACATCCCATACAAGATCGTGTTCTGCATACTAAATTCAACGTCTATGGACGAAGAGTTGAACAGTTGAACACGATCAACGAACGATCAACGAACCATCATCGGAATGTAGGTACTTAGAGCTTAAATTTTTAAATACGTAGGCATGTAGGCTGTTGGTTTCTATTGAAAGTCTGTCTAGAATAACAATTTGAGATACAGTGGAGTTGAGCCGAACAATCCGTCATACAGATCTCCGATCGACAGGAGTTAAAACAAGAGCTGATTACGGCATTATTTGACATAATTGACATAATACCAGAGTGCTTGGTTTAGGTTAGGATCGCTGTCTTAGAGGTCATTTGCGATACCATCTGTCCACCACCTAGGACAAAACGTCACTTTTGATAAGAGTAACTTCGAAGTGGTTAAGGAGTTTACCTAGCTCGGAGTAAATATCAACTCTACGAATGATACTTTAGTGGAGATTCGACGAAGACTTACCCTATGAAACCGCTGCTAATTCGGTTTGGCGAAACAAATGGGGTCAAAACTTCTAACTCGGAAGACGAAATGTATGCTCTACAAAACTTTGATCCTGCCAGTTCTGCTATACGGAGGCGAGTGCTGGGCGATACATAGGAAAGCAAAGCAGATATTGAACCCTTCTGGAAGAAAAATTCTTCGTCGAATATTCGGTCCCGTATGCGAGGAAGGCGAATAGAGAAGAAGATACAACCGCGAAGTCTATGAGCTGTACCAAGATGATGATGGATGGAAGATGTAGTCCAAAATGCCAAAACATGTCGACTATACTGGCTCGGCCACATCGAGCGAATGGACAAAAATGCTCCAGCAAAGAGGATCTTCGTATATGCCTGATGACAGTTACGTATAGCCACCGTAAGATTAGAGGTTGCATCCCCAGGTCCTTAGCAAAAGCCTTTTTTTTTATGCTTTCTAGTAGATTGGCTTTCCAGTTTAGTTTTCTATCCAAGATTACAGCCATTGGTGCCATTAATCGTAGGACGATTATATAAGGAGACTCTCTTGGACAAGTTTGGTTTTGTGAGGTTTTACCACCAGTCTGCATTTGGAGGTTCATCTGGTGAACAGAAGGAGAACATATTGAAGGATTTTTCTCAGAGTCCTCTTGTGTTTACCTGAGAAGGCTTGGAGACTTCCCAAATGGAATAAGAAGCAGGGCAATCAGTTTCGTGTGAAGCCATGCCGAAGCAATATGGGTCGCCGTTTAGGCATTAAACCAGTATGACCCGGAAACGAAGCTTTTCATTTTACTTAAAGTCGAGTCTGGCTATATCGTTAAGGTCTTCGAAGGAATACTCCCCTAGGGTTTTCCTTCTTAAAGCCTATAGGGCAGTACAAGTACACAGAAGATGTGTCATTGATTTCTCCTCTTCTTCATCTCTACAGTTTCTACAGAAATCGTTAAAGCGAGCACCAATCCTTCTGGTATGTCTACCTACCAGACAATGCTTCGTGAGGGCCCCAACTACCTTTCTTAGATACGTTCTATTGACGGAAATAAGTCTCCTGGTTTTCCTACAATCCAGCTCTGGCCAGATTTGTTAGAAGAGAGACATGTGCTGATATTGACCCAGCTACTGTTTGCCATTTTGATGGCTGTAGTATCTAACTACAATTTTATCGATTTAATTGATGGCCTACACCCGTTTTGGCTTGTTCGTCTGCTTTGCAATTGCTTGGAATATCGCTGCAGCCTGGAACCCACCACAGGGATACGTCCCACCTCATAGAGATCTCGTTAAGAGATCCACGGCATTGCTTTACCAACTTAGATCGAATTCTTTGCAATTCCAAGGCTTTTATCGAAACTTGACTATCCATGTAGACAACAAGAGCGCTGCACTCTATCGAGTTGATCAAAAGCCAGGTCCCGGCTTCATGGGTTGCTACGACTTCTGCTTAAAATACACTACAGTGATCCGGCAGTCGAGTGGTGATACAAATATCCAGTCCTCTGGAGTAAACTCCTGCACCACTTCCAGATGCTGTCTTGGAGCCGTCTGTGTAAAACTCTGTCGCAGATTGGTTTAAAATTAATTTCTCCCGATGCCCAAGGACTTCTGCTAAGGATTCTGGATTTAAGCTTGACGTTAAGTTAAGATGGGGGACAATGCATATAGTCCGAACTACTAGAAATAGTGTTATGGCCGTTTAGGAGACTTGTGTGACCCACATTTCCATGGGCCAGTTGCAAGGATTTCCTAAGGCATATGCTCCTTTAGTCACCATCAGCTTTCCAAAGCTATAAACGGGAAAAAGGTGGGCCAAAGTTTCTACTGGAACTGGAAAGGATTGGTTCTAAGGGCGCCTGTTATGCAGAGGCAGGATAGCTTTTAAACCATCTCAAGTATTACAATATTGCTTTTCTTGTCCAGTGCCGTCCACCAGACTAGTATTCCATACATAAGGTGTTAACAGAGAGGCCTTCCTGGTACCCTGTCTAAAGACTTAAAAAAATGCAGTATTTCTGAAACAGGGTTTTCAAGATTTTCACTGACGGTTATTGGGCACTTGCCTCAAATCTTTTATTCTTAGAAATTGAATACTTTGGCGATTGCACCTACACGTATGTATATACATACATATGTATGTATAATTAGATATCGTCCTGAATTACGCGAAGAAAATAAAATTTGTGTTTCTGAATATTTCTCTTTTTCTATCCATCCACTCATCTATCTTTCCCGTACAGCTATGATACTCGTAAATGTCGAGACCTATGTAATGTATCTTTTACCGATTGTCCTTCGATTAGGTATCTAACCAATTAGTTTCTTTGTTCAGACTTATCGTTGTGCTTTAAGAAGATAATCATTGTGTATGCTCGGGCCTTTAAATCAAGGCCATGGTATTATCTTCTACTTGAGACTATAATACCGAACGTCTAGACCTGAAGGCTACTTTGAGAAAAAATTCAGGATTAATATATGAAGTAGAGCACCGACCGAGACGTTGAGGATGCCCTTTTAAATATTAGCTCTGATTATTGACAATTTTAATATTTAACTTGATGACTTTATATCCCATCAGACGAACGATATTTTTTCCGTCGCAGACTGTAATTGAATCCGAATTTTTAAATTAGACCACCGCCGCCACCGCCACCGCTACGATTGTGGCAATGAAAAGAAATGTCGGCTCATTGCGTACGCAACATTGAATATCTTTTGTTGTTGTTGGTTTCTTTGCCCTAAGTTTTCATTGAGCATTTTCTTATTCGTACTTTGTTTGTCCTTTTTTCTTTACAGTGCCACCAAGGATTCATCACATTAGTACGGGAGGACATTTGCAAGTCAAAAAAGGCTCTTCGGTGAGAATTGAATGCTCAGCATCGGGTAATCCCACGCCAAACGTTACGTGGAGTCGGAAGAATAACATTCTACCCAACGGTGAGTACCTAGTCCCTTAGTAGATACATACACATAGATGGACAACGATGGTGAAATTTTCTTTTTTGGGTGGATGACAGCGGTGATTGCCAACATTCAGCCATTTGTGCCGTCAGTTGTGATCCTTGATTTTATTTTTGCGCGTCCGTACGTATTTTTGTTTTGTTTCATTTGGGCCCATTCGCTGGCGAGAGCAAAGTCCTTGTTTAAGTGTTATTCACACCTACACACTTGTGTGCGTTGTGTCGGGTAAATAATTTTATTTTTGGACATTATTGCCTTTTTAGGGTGTTCGTGTCCTGTCTGTTCACATCGAATTTTATGATATTTGCTTGGCAAAGTATTTTTTTATCTAACTTTTATGTTCACAATATATCCCAGGACGATACGGTCATGGAGAAGATGGCTTAAGGAGAACTTATCGAAAAGTTTTGGAAGGATGGATACGAGCGCGTTGTCGGTGTCGGTAGTATGCTTTGGTTTGAAATTGTTGGATAAAGTTTCGCCAGGAGTCACAAGGCAGCCCATGTTTTGTTATTTCAATATGAGAAGCTTCTTATGTTCATAGTTTCTGGTTATATTGGTAGTTGTACGCCATCTAGAGGCGATAATCTGATTTGGTTTTGCAATTTAAACTTGCAGGCGCAATACAAATCTTTTAGAATGCATAACTTTAAGGTGAATGTAGAAGCGTAGTATAATTAGGAATTTAGAAACTCGAGGAAAAATAGATTTACTGCCTCGCGGAACTGAGGTGGGTACATAAAAACTTTTCAAGAGGGTAAAGTTGTGCGAGGTTTTGTCTAGTATAAGTATATAAATTTTAAGAACTCAGCTGTACAAGTTTTCTGATGGCAGCAATAAACAATTAATGAGAATGGGCCGACAACTTTTAGAGCTCCATGGGTGGGTTATCTGCAGTAGATAGATCTTGTAGGTATGTATATCGTTTAGCAGATGAGACTTAGAGTTTGTTTTTTTTTTTAGAGTGGAAGTGGTTTTCAAATCTTCGTTTCATACCCCTTGATGCTTTAAGTGTCAGTAAGTTTGGGCTTCTTTTTAATATAGTGTTATGACATCAAGCCTGACATAGAGAGGACTTGGACCTCAACCAGAAAGACCGTTCAGTCTGATCTTAGATATCTACCTTCAGTCTCTTAGGAACGCATTTTTATTATTTAGTACTGCACTAGATTTGTACACCTCTGATATGCTTTTAAAGACTGCTAGCTAGTTATGTAAACTACCTCTCTCCTGAATGGCCAAAATCCAAGCCCCAAATCCTGGGTGATTCCGGTTTACGTCCAAAAATTGGGTCAAAAGGAAAAGATGAATAGGCATTCTAACAGAAAAGTTTTGCACTGCACTACAAAGGGTAGTAAAATACTTTCTTCTACTCCTATTGCAAACAATCAGCTAAGCTACAATTTTTTTTGTCGGGTTAGGAAACATTCCACTAAAGCACTCAGATCCAACAGGTCAAAGTACTACCAGGAAGCAAGACCCAGTATTACCCATCCGAACAAAGGCAGGATAATCACAAAGGAAATAATCCAAATTGTCCAAAGTGACTTCTCTGAAGCCCAGCGCACTAAGATGCTTGGCAAAAGTCTCTTAATAAAAAGCCAATAAGTGGTCTACTTTGCCCTACTAACATCTGTAGTACCTAAAGTTTATGCAAACTCGTTCAATAATTTCCACCAACGTAAGCCTGACTTTGTAAATACTTACACCTACATAAGAATGCACGTCGTCTCCTTTAGGCTCAAGTGTAATCCCTAAGTAAACGACCTGATCCGCCTGGTTGCCAGAGGACAACCTAGCTAGTTTTGCCGCTGCCCATTTCCCTATCTCACCAGAACCTAAACATTTTTTAGTTTTGATCAAACCTCATTGCGTTTGGTAGAATGAGGTAAGACTCCACTGGACAATTCCCAGTATTCGTCTCTTTGAAAGTGATTCTGCCAAACATGTTTTCCCATGTTTTGAAGGCCTTTCATTGGTTAAGAGGAACCGCTGATTATTTTGGAGACATCCACAGATGCGGTTGTTGACGTCGATGGTAGTGGAGCTGTTGCTGTTGCTGGTCTTGATTTCTAAACTTCTGCTCTTGTTGTTCACTTAGATCTTGTGCTTCGTTTTCCTTGTCCTCTTCTTCCAGCTTTATCAGGGTCGTTTTCATCTCGTGAAATACAGAGCAATTCTCTTGTACGGGATAATATGTACCACGGCTGTATATAAGAATCTTTCTATTCCGAAACAAATGAAGAAAATTTATCGTCCATAACCGACACCGCTTTCAGTACATCTCCCACTGTGGCACTACAGACCATGCTCTACCTGGATAATAAATATCGTTAGCAACCAAATGGATATTACAACATCCAGACTAAAAGATACTAGAGTAAAGCGAACAATCTACTGGTTTCGTGAGAATCCTTTCCATGCAGGGTCATTGTGCCAACGTCACTGACCACCTGCACGGCGAGCAAATATCTAACTCGGGCTAGAAACCGTTGTTATCGGACAAAATGGAATAAAGGCACTGTGTTGTCTTATACAATGAAGTGCTCTTAATCCTTAAAGATAGGTCCATAACCAAGGACGTAGTCCTAGGCGACATTCACACATATGTACCTCTTCTTTAATCCCCTCAACACATTGCAAAGTTTTCAAACCTGACGTCATTACTATTTCCCAAGGTACAAACTGACTGACTGACTGTTGAAAGGATCTAAGGATAAAGGATTGCCGCATATCTCTTGACGATTTAGTTAAACAGTATAACCTCACTTAGTAGGATACTGTGACAACATAGCGTATGGCAAAGTTGACGAATTTTTTTCGTTCATCCTCAATGCCAAAGTCTGTCCAGTCACGAAGACGGCCAAGAGACCTCAATCTTCGTGGTGAAATAAGGAGATAAACTCCAAGAGAAAGCAGGGCAGACATTTTTATAACAGGCTTTATACTAGTGAAGCTTCTAGATTTCGCAAATTGATGGCAAAAGACGCGACAGTTCCCAGCTTCATTAGAAAATCGGACGGATCGTGGGCAGAAAGTAATGAGTATGTTTTAGAAACATTATTCGAAGCTCATTTTATAGGAAGTAGTACACCAACTGTTTTAGCACCTAATGTGGAATTTGTTAACGTCAGCTTATCAATAGAAGAAACTGCGATGGGCTATAATGTCTTTCGCACCATTTAAAGCACCATACCCTGACGGCATTCTTTCAGATATGCTGCAAGGGGCTCCTGCGAAGGTTATAAACGAGATCAAAGAAATTTTTAAAAATTGTCTAAAGTTAGGCTACGTACCTATGATATAGAGATAAGTCCAGGATATATTTATAGCCAGAGCAGGTAAACCAGGTCACATTTCAGCTAATGACTATAGACCCTTGACTAATGGTCATTTCTACTCAAGACACTTGAAATGCAAAACTCAGCACGCAGGGTAAATCGGTGGAAACAGCTCTACATGTAGTAGTAGTAGTAGGCAAATTAAAAACCAGCCTTCAAAATAAGGAATTTAAACTCGCTGCCTTTTTAGATCGGCGCCCACTCTATAATTTCGGAAAAATCCCGAAGTTCACTATTTCTACGCATCAGTGAACCCCATCCGACTCTCCATGCCGAAATTAAACTTCCCTTCACCTGCTTCTACAAGATTATTTTTCTGGTTCGGCTTGAGCTCACTCCACATCTGTCCTAATGTCCTCGAGCGACCAATTCTTCTTCCCGACTTTTTAAGCGGGTTCCATTGCATGGCGTGCTTCGCAATGGAATTGTCTTCGTGCCGTAGATAAGGGGTGACCAATCCACAACCTTTTCCTTCTTCTTATAGTGATGTCGATTGGCTCCTGCCCTATTTTAATGTGGATCTCTGCGCTTGATATACACTTGGGCCAAAATACTCTCAAAATGATATGCAAACATCTGCCAACGAAGGTCTGCAGCTTCCGAGTAATTGCTGTGGCCACCTTCCAAGTACTGCACCCATACAGCAGTCTTGACTCGACATTAGAACGAAATAGTCGCAGCTTGGTCTTAGTGGTGTAAATATTGCTTTTCCACACCTTAAACAGCATTCCGAAAGCAGCTTTAGCTTTTCCTATTCTGCTACTAATATCGAGTTCGGTGCCGCCGGCAGCCGAGATGATGCTTCCCTGATAAGGAAAGCTTTGCACTTTCTGCACCTCATGTTCAGTAATGTTAGAGAAAGGCCAAGGATTTTGGTTTTGAGTGCACGTATTTTAAGCCACACTCTACTGGCTTCAGCTTCTAAATTCTGACTTATATGGTGTAGATCCAAAACCGAGTGCAAGGAAGCAGATATCAAGATGTTTCAGGTAAGATGTCATTGTCCATTGAACACCTCTGCTTTCCTCCAACAGTTCTGTGGGAATAAAATTGCTTATTATCATCTGGAAAAGAAGCGGTGATAAAATACAACCCTGGCGAGCTCCGCTTTGAACTTCAAAGGATGCTGAGAACTTAGAAATTGTGGCCAGTGCGGAATTGGCTGACAACAGCTCTACAGCATCTTGGGTTACCACGGGGTGCTCAACAGCAAGACCCGAGGTTGATTGATTTGAGATGCATCAGTCGCATTAGTTTTTTTTTTATTTATATTAGAATTTATTTATATTAGATTAGATTGGAGGGTGAACAGCCAGAGCATGAGAGCCGTTGCCCGGCAGTCGCCACGAGGAGGCAGTGAGTCTTCTTGAAGCGTTTGCAAATAGGAATCATCCAATGACTTTGCCCTATAGATATGCACCTGACCACCTTGCCTGTGTATTTAGCGCAGCTTGAAAAAATTCCGCTGGGGCGGCCAGTGCAAATTCGCAATTTTGCTACTTCAGATGGTTCATTTTGGTTCGATTGTCGCGTTGTCGTCTATATGGTTAAGTACCATGGCGAAGTGCTTCTTCCATCTTCTAAGCTGATCTTCATCCACTATAAGTAGGGAATCACATTTTTTATAGGATGCTGTTTGCTGCTGTGTCCTCCTGTAAGCTCCTTCGTAACAGTATAAACAGTCCTACTGTCGCACGGGTTTGCTGCCTCTTCCGCTTGTGCAGCTAGCCATTGATGTAGTTGCGCCTATCGCGTCTTATACTACGCTGTCCTTCCTACCTTTTCACACGGTACTGGGCTTCAAGTTCCGATTTATTTGCTGCTGGGGCTAATGCAATCTGGAATTTGAGTGATATACGCTCCTCGATCCATCTCTAGGAATCAGTTGATAACCATTTGGTGTGTTTTCTCTGCCTTTTATCGATAAAACCGGCTCCATCCCTGTTACAGACGTCATAAGGACAGCTTCTAAATCATCAGCTAGTAGCGATGTGGTCTGCCTAGTTTGATGTTCTCTGCCTATCAGATGAGACTCAGCTGATCTTGTGGCAGGTCCGGTGCTCAAACAGAGTGCCTCCACTAACTAGGTGGTTGGCGTGGCAAAAATAGACTAACCACTCGCCATTGCCGTTTCGGTCTGCAATGCCATGAAGACCCATTACGTGTCTGAGCGCGGTGTTGTCGCTTCCTACCTTGAATATCACGATGTCATAGTTATGCGTTAAATTGTAGGCAGCACCTAATTGATCATGGAAGCTGTCCTTTTCATCCACAGTCGAGCATTCCATCGGGTGCGTAGCATTGGATTATGGTTACTTTTCTAACCATAATAATATCTGGTCATTATAAGGTCTCCACGATACAAGGCCCTTTCGTGCTGCTGATGTTAGCATAAGCCCTTCACCGGACCCCCGCATGCTTCCATATAGTTTTTCAAGGTAAAGTAGAAAAGTGTTACCGGTTGGTGAAATGAATTTTCCTGCGTCCCACCATTTTATTTCACTCAGTCCCAATATGTCCATCTTGTACCGCGTAAACTACCTCTTCAGTTGGAAGAATCTGGAATTCTGAAGATCTTCTTCTCGAGAGTCGAGGAGGGTCTTCATGTTCCAGAATCCGGTCGTTTTTTTTTTTTGTTTTATGATTGCGACTCTCTGGGCCACAGATCAGCCGGTACTTGTCCTGTTTTGTGGTGCAAGAGACTCGCTATTTGTCCTCTCCACGTCGCAATCTCCGAAGAGACTCCCAGATGACGCCACGAGGAGCAGTGAAGTTGGGCTTACTATCAAAGCTGCAAGGTGTTCAGCAGCAGAGGTTCTTTCTCGTTTTTTTAACGAACCAACGCCCGCCGGAGGATGTTACTTCTACTAGAGCAGTACTAGTCATTTGCCATTCATTGTGCATGAGGCTTATTATTTATTTCCTTCCTTGTCCTTCTGACAATTTTTGTTTGAAAAGCTTTTTCATGGCAATTATACTCTTGGGTGTTTGTTAGACGCTCCGGAGAGCTGGGAGAGTTATCTGGAAATCAAAACTCAAACTCCTTGCTCAGTAGTCCGGTGCTGTTTTCTCCTTCCGGTTTGCTCCTTCTTTAGTAGGTCGACTTGCATACATGTGTACAAGTTTAACTAGTTCCAGGACAGTGTCACCCCGGTTTTTCATATGTAGATTTTACAGGACACCTAGCATTACACTGATGATGATTTTTTGTTCAAGTTTTAAAGCCAGACATCCAGATTCATCGTAAAGGATGGAGGTAACTTCCAGTTCCAACCAACAACCTGGTATAAGTTCATACCTTCGATGAAAACCGAAAGGTTTGCCACATTGAAAAAGTTCTAGGTCAAGTTAAAGGCCTTAGGGTTGTTCCTCAAAATATGCTTCCGCTCTGCGTACCACCTGCCGAAGTTCGATGAGTTGTAATGTTACAGAAAATAATTATCCTGTTTGAAGTTTGCAAGCTTCAATGGCAAATCTGATGGCTTTCTGGAAAGTTGAAAACTTTCCAAAGAGACTTCATCCATTGAGACTGAAAACAATTACTCGTTCACTCGATTACACTCCTGCACCGACTCGGGTTATACCGGGGTGAGCTAGATGTTCAATTTGTAATCCACAAATCCACATGAAAGGAAGGAACTCTGAATTCTGAATCTACAGACTATCTGCATCCACCATAGGTGAGAATGTTTGCGATGCCATAAAGGAAAACTTTTGCATCGAAACCAACTGCACTTTTTGCATCTAATAGACCGAACGAGAATGTTGGTACTGCCAAAGTTGCGTATCTCATTATGAAACTAATCTATTCTCTTGCTCAATATGAACTTCCGCATGTCGTCCTAGCCAGACACAAAAAAATAAAAAAAACTCAAACGCAAACCAGAAAAAAAAGCAAAACTTAAAAAAAAAGAAAAGTTTCACCACTTTTCTGGGATACCGCTTAAGTGACTACAAAAGCGAGAGCACATCCTTTGATGTACAACTATGTATGTGCCTGCGTGGCAGTGTTCTTATGTTTGAAGAGCTCTTAACCTCATGATCTGCTTTTATCGCCCCCGACACAGTGTGAATCAAGTATAATAGATATATCATTTTGAGCGGGTTCGCACTCTCACCACACCACCACTGGGTCTGCTGCAGCCACAGCGGTATAGCATCAGGCCATGCTGCTACTTGACACTTCAATCTCACAGCCTTAGGGCCGACATGTAATTCATCTTTGCCTACAAACAGGAGTTCTGAAACTCGTATGCGAAAGGGGGAGGCAAACCGGAGATGTGGCAAGTTACTAAATGCTTGTTGGATGTCATTCGCAGTATGTTGCCTGTTGACGCCATCGTCGTCGTCCTTGGCGTTTAGTATTTCTAGTTTGATTATGTCCCACAGGATAACAATAGACCATTGAAGTGTTGTAGGGTTTTCGGGGTGGCAGCACGTTCTTCGTTTTCACTTCAATCAATTATTAATTTTCACTTTTCTAGGCTATCTACCCGCTACCCGACCAAAGTATTGAAATGCAATAAATTGTCTTTATTTATTTACAGGTGAAGAGAAACTTCACTCGCATATCCTGTCGATAGAAAACGTTGACAGGCACAAAGGAGGCGTATACATTTGTACAGCAAATAATGGCGTTGGACAACCGGCATCCAGTCAAGTTGTTTTACACGTTCTATGTAAGTATTATTCAACAAAGTATTTATTATCAGATATATTATCTAGGGTGCCTGTAAATGGGTGGGCGTTCGACGAAAGAATTTGTAATATCAAATCTAGGACTTCAAAACCTTGCAAAAGGACATTTCTTTATTCTGTTTTGTGCGACATTGAATGGAAGTGGTTGACGAGGCATATTATACAGACTAAGCCATTTCTGGTGTGGAAAAAAGTATCTCTCAGTGAAGACGATGTATCGATCGAAAAACAAACCCAGTGAAGTAACAGAAATGATAGGTAGATACATAGATAGAAATATAAATAGAAACTACTTTGATGAAGGGATTTCGATCTTAAGATATCTATTGCTGAACTCCTTTTAAATCCATGTATAAGAAGAAAATACACGCTCCCTGCGTTGCACACATAGTGGCCATCATCAGATGTAATCTGTATAAAAGGGACCTGGTCCTCCAGGTTTGGGGGTAACTTCTCGACCATAGAAAACCCATTTAGTTCCGAAACCCACAGAAGCCTCAGATAAAGATGATTTTACTGTTGACTACTCAACTATCGAAATACCTACAACAACCTTCGGATCTGCACGTGGACCCTTAACAGACCGCATACCGCCGAAGAATTAGCAGAGGTCCTAGACTACTATAAGGCACACATCACCGCCATCCAGGAAGTGTGATGGGATGAACCGGGCAAAAAGAGGATGAAAAACTGTGACATCTATTACGGTGATTGTTATAGAGAGCAGAAACAGCGCTTTTTTGGATGTGGATTTGTCATAAGTGGCTGACTTAGGCATGAAGTTTTGAGCTTTCGACAAGCGAGCGATTAACTTACGACAATCCGCACCAAGGCTAAATTCGTCAACATAAGCCTTATATGTGCTCATGCCCCCACAGAAGACAAGGACGACGCCACCAAAGAATGTTTCTACGAGCTCCTCAACAAAACTTACGAGCAATGTCCTAAATATGACGTCAACATCGTACTGAGCGATTTTAACGCGAAGACAGGAAAGGAGGACATTTTTGTTAGGACGGTTGGCAAGCACATCTTT
This sequence comes from Xylota sylvarum, assembly GCA_905220385.1. Classification (NCBI taxonomy): domain Eukaryota; kingdom Metazoa; phylum Arthropoda; class Insecta; order Diptera; family Syrphidae; genus Xylota; species Xylota sylvarum. The sequence goes on along the minus strand of LR999958.1, from coordinate 59,327,185 downwards.
AACAACACCACGTCCGGAAACGGACTTAGGCTTATTGACTTATTATTCTGGATATCCGAACCCTTCGAGCAGCCAACATCGACTCAGATCATTACCTTCTTGTAGCCAAGGTACGAATACGGATATCCCTAATGTCACAACAAAGAAGAATTACTGTGAGGAGATTCAACGTCAAAGCTGCAATAGCAAAAGACCGCCAGCACATTTCAGGAACTTTGCTGTCAGGTAGAATGAACCATTTAATCTAGATGCTGATAGATAAAACTTCCGTTCACCTGATCGTTTAAGATGGCTAGGACATGTAGAGCGGATGGACACAAATGCTCCGACCCATAGATTCTTTGAATCTAACCTGGAGGGACAACGCAGTAGAGGAAGACCTTGCCTTAGGTGGCGCGCAATAGTAGAAAGGGACCTCTACAAACTTAGAGTGCGCAACTGGAGATAGTTAGCTAAGGACCGAGCTAACTGGAGAGGCTTGTTAGTTGATGGCCAGGTTCACCTCGAACTGTAGCGCCTCCTAAGATAGCTTAATCACGTCCAGCTCATCCCTTAAAAGGACTATAAAACCACCCCTTTAAACTACCAACGCCTATATGTAATATCACTGCTCTCTGTGGTCATGGAAGGCATTGTAAATTTTCATATCATGAGATATCTTGAAAGAAACCATTTTCTAAATGACAGTCAGTACAGTATTCGTCAATAACGTTCCACAGACGACCTTATGGTGTACCTAAGGGAAAATGAAGTCAAATACTCACCATCAGAATGAATGCCGACTAGTCGATGACAGTACTCCTGACGTTGCTTATTTTTTAACGACTCCACGACTGAGACCCCGAGCTATGGAATCTCACAGGCAGCGAATGTCTACTGAGCTTAACTCCGATATTGATCCGATCATCAATTGGAATGCGAAAAACCGAGTTGAGTTCAATTCGTCAAAAACCCAGTGCTGTCTTCTGTCTCTGAAACTGGATACTAATGCAGTCAAACTAAAAATGAATGGAGCTGAGGAATCTAATGACTTATCAATGCTTAGCATGCAAGCTACCCGAGACCTTCACTGGAATCACCGCTAGGTGCCTCGGATTCCTCCTGCAGACTTGGTAACTATCTATAAAGCTTATATTCGTCTGAAACCCGAATATAACTCATATGTTTGGGTAGGAGCTCCCGCAACTATTTTCGGTTTATTAGATCGTGTTCAGCGTCAGGTATGTAGATTGGTCGATGACGAGTCAATTTACAACTCCTTCCGCTACACCATTTTCAGAATGTTGGAAGCTTATCGGACCTGTACTGATATTTCCACCATAGTTGCTGAGAAGAAATCTATAGTTGTGTTACGTCAGTTTAATCGTACTACACGAGCGGCCTCTACCGCACTTATCCTAAAAACTTTCGTCGTACAAAGAAATTTGAAGTTCGTTCTATAGCTACTCAGCACGTATGTGGAACGACTTGCTCTCCTCAATATTTCCAACAAATTATGATTTGCAAAGATTTAGTGCTGAAGCATCCTTGCACGGAGATCAAGATTACACGAAACTTGGCGTAGACATTAGGAAGTGGGCCATCTGTTGGTATATTTTTGAATCATTTGTTATTTTGACACTGACAGCTCCTATGCGTTCAAAAAATTAACAGAAGCTGAGTATTATATTTCTGCGAAATGGATCTATTTATGCTTGAACAACGTTGGGAAATATTGCAAAGTTACTTCCAAAGTGGATGCTGTGCCGAAACAGTGTGACTTTTGAAAAGAAATTTTGGTCAAATGCACCAACTGCAGCGGGTGTACGCAAGTTACTGATGAAAGTTCGTGAGATTTGTTTGCTGATTGATAACCGAACATATTTCCGTGTTCGTGTTGTGCGCTGAACAGAGATTGCAGTTGTTGGTGTGGTTTTGGAGTGACGGCATTATTCACCTATTGTTCTTCCAAGACGACAATGAAAGTAACGTTACAGTCAATAGAGAGCGAACTCCTTTTTTCTGGATAGAAATTGAGGATTTGGACTTCGGCAAGCTATGCTTCGAGAAAGATGGGGCACATGAAATAATATTCCACATTTTTTTTTTAGCTTTTTTAAAAAGTAACCAATAGATGGGCTGCCCTATATATTTGCCTTACTTTTTCTCAAATATCCTGTCTATTGACTTGTATCTTCACCAGAACTCACACTATTTTTGCTTTATTACAGATCCACCAGAAATATCTGTTGAACGGCCTACGGTTTTCTCTGGAGAAGGACATGAAGCAATGCTGGTATGCATAGTGCATGGAGAAACACAGCCTGAGGTACATTTTTGTGATTTACAAATTTAAATGTTTTGTGTGTATGAGAATGTGAATGTGTGTAAGGATCTGCTTTGTAATCTCTAGCACAGAGGTGAGTTATAGTCATTCATTCTAAAGATAATAAAGGATATTTTGTAGAAGATTTTTTCTCATGACCAAGATGTTCAAGGATTCTAAACTCGTATTTGTCACTACATAAAAAAAAATATCTAAAATAACAAAAAGCTCGTACATATCTAAGTATGTCAACCCAAACGATCGATGATCTATCAGTGTTTATTTCTGAATCAATTGGAATGATTGATTGATATTCACTTGCGAACGTCAGTATTGTTGGCTGCACGTTCGACAGGCGTTTTAACGAAAAAAATAAACAGCGTTTATAAAATGAATTTTATTAAGAGGATAAAAACAAAACCCAAACAAGGAGTAGAGCTAACAATCCTCCCGCCACGTGTCGTATATCGTGTTTTTTGTTTCTTTCTTTTAACAGCTGCTCGCTCCTTTCGTTTGAAACTTCCCCATGGATCATAGGAGAAAGTTTTTTTCTACCTACTCGTTGAATTATTTTGAACTTCTGATGAAGCATAAGAGGCACTTGATATCTATGTTTATCAGATCCCCACATCTAAGAAATAGAAGGCTCCTAAGTGAAGCTTTCTTCTGCAAGAGAAAGCTGGGAAGAAACAAAACAAAGGTGAGGAATGGTTTCATCCTCTTCTTCATCCATGCAGCTTCTACAAAAGTCGTTCGAAAAAGGCCCAACCTTAAGGCTTGCCTACATATTATACAGTGCCCAGTGATGACATCTATTGTAGTGCCGATATGCAATCTATTGAGTGAAATCATATTCTAAGAGCGTTTTAAATTCAGCTTGTTGGTCCACTTGTCCACCTACGATTTGTACTGTCGATCGCATCCAGACCGAATTTTAGTTTGCAAGTAGCGATTGATATGCCTAAGGTGCCTTTGTCCGGCAGGATTCGTATACTTGTTCCTATTCTGGCGACTTCATCGGCCTTACAATTCTCTGGAATGTCTCCACACTCCGGAACCCCACAGAGGTGAATATTGAACTGCTGAGACATGTCTAGAGCTCTTAAGAATTTACAGAGGTCGATTCCAAGGACTTGAAAGCTGCTTGGCTTTATAAAAAGATATCTCTAAAAGATATCACGTTTTCCTTAAGCCCAGATAAGACCCATTTAATCACCATAATTTTCGCCAGGAACACACTACAATGATTCGGGAGTTGGAAGGAGAGCTTAACATTTAACCTGTCGGAGAATATACCTCCACCAACTCCGTCCTTGGTTTTTGAACCGTTACTGTACAAGTGATCGACTCATCTTCTAAAAATCCATTTTCATTCCATAGTCATCTGGACGGGATGAGGACGAGGAAGTTCTTGTCAAAATCAAGAAGTGGGTTGTGTAGTTTGTGTTTTCGGGAGAGATTTTGAATTTATTCAGTTGTGAGTTAGCTTCAAGGTGAACGGCGGCACTCGCTTCCATTTGCTCGTTAAATATGTCAAGGGCTATCAGATGAAACATGATGTCCAGTGTCGCAAGGGGACTTGTACGATTAAGTATAGACAAGCTGCACGCTGTGCCTGGCTTAGATGGTGGTTGGTTGATTGGTTTGGGAAGGTGAGGATAACCTCATCTCGTAGGCCGCCGATTTGGACCCTTTGTGTTCCTCTCTAAAGAGACTGTGTGGTAGAGAAAGGTAAAAGGGTGGGATGTTGGTGAAGGGGAAGTTTGATTTTGGAGTAGGGAGTTGACTGGGATTCACTGTCCCAGGAAACGTTCTTTATTTCTGGCGAACTCCAGGATCCTTCCAAAGCTGCAACGTCACAGATAACTCAGCTCAGACAGGACGTGTTTACCGGGTGTTTGTATCTTAGCGCCACTAATGCTGGGAATATGCAGAGAAAGTGCACGAGGCTTTCTTCTTCATCCTCGCATTCCGGGCAGGTGGTTGATGTCACCAGTCCCAATCTGAATGAGTTTTTGTTCAGGTTGATTTATCCGGTGTATACATAGAGTGACCACCTGTCTTAAATGTTTCCTGCCTAGATCGAGCATCCTCTTTGCTTGACGGCAGTAGGGCACTCAGTCATGACTTTGGCAGCTTTGCTAGTTTGCAGTCCTTTCCACATGTTTTCGTGGTGTTTTGCGAACGAGATGCTGTATGGGGTTTTCAGCAATTTTAAGGCTACTCCTAAGGTTGTAGGTAGGTACGTTGGGGGGGTGACTGCACCGATAAAGCGTGCAGCCTCACTTGGATCTCAACAGATCCATTGTGGTCCCCGGTGTAAGACTATAATTCCCAAAACTTAATTCATGTCAGAAGCGGCCCTTCTAAACCATCCGGTTTTCGTGATGATTTTAGGGTGGTTTTAGGTGGCGTGTTAGCTAGTTCGTTGAGGTCGTTGAAAGATACCTTCCCAGGGTCGAGTAACTTATTTTTTTTTAGGCTTGGGCATTCGCAGAGGAAATGTATTGTATCTTCCTCTACTTCTGGGTCGCCACAGCTTCTGCATAGGTCTGTGGTGCTGATTCTCATTTTCTGAGGTGGGCCACCATTGAACCATTGTGGCCTGTGCGATTACCTATGAGGAGACTCAGCTGTGGTCTATTCAGCGATAGAAGTTATCTAGTCCCTCTTCTGTTGTATTGGGCCCAAAGCCTTCTCGAGACGCGGCATAGGGAAAGGGGTTTTCACCTTATGTTGGCCATGTTGAGAAAGTCTAGGGGGATATTGGACATAAGGAGGCAAATGGGTGAGTTGAGTTCCTCTTTACATCTCTTAACCAATTTAGAGTTGGTTGACATGGAGGTGATGGCTTTGATTACTGCTTGACTGTTTATATAAAAATCGATATGTACGTTCTTATTCAGAGTGGATAGGTCCCGGCAGCCTCGGTTATACCATATACTTCCGCCTGAAACACACTACCGTGGTTGGGGAGTTTCAAGGACCGGGTAATTGGTGGTGCCTCTGAAAATATTCCTGTCACCCCGTACCTTCTTCCATTTTTTACCGATCCGTTATGATGGATATGGAGCGGGATTAATAACATTCCCACTTGTCCAGCTCTCTCTAGAGGGAAATTTGGAGTCAAAGTTGAGGCTGAAGTCTGTTTGGGAGAAATGTAATTGGATGTTAAGTTGACATTTGACATTTGGTGATCGTGCTGTGTCCGAATTGATTGTCTTTTCACATTCGGGTTTGTTGAAGAGATCCAATGGGGAAAGCCCTAGCATGGTTTCAAGGTCAGCGGTTGGTGTCGTTCTAATTGAGCTTATGGTACCTACACATGCTAGACGTTGAATCCTTAAGAGGGTGTTTAAGTTTGTGGCTTTTGCGGCTATGGGCCACCAGAACAAACAGCCGTACGTAAGGATAGGTCTAACGATGGCGGTGTACATTCAGTGGATTGTGGCTGGTTTTGGCCCCCATTTTTCCTGAAGTGTAAAGTTCTAGTATATTTCCTTTCCAGTACAATTTGCGATCTAGTATGCACCCTAAGTATCTAGCCTTGCCTGATATTTGGAGTTGAGTCCCATTCAATCTATGTAGGTGGCTCGAAAGCGGGTATATTTCTCTTATTTGTGACGAGAACTAGTTCGGTTTTTAGTTCGTTTAGCCACTGTGTTTGGCCCAGTTCTTTAGGGCGTTCAACGCTATTTGTAGCAAGTCAACGGTTGTGGGCAAGAATTTACCACTGGCTAATATGACAACATCAACAGCATAGGCGACGGCCCTAACCCCGTTTTGGTCTAATCTAATTAGTATTTCGTTGATTACTAGATTCCAGAGTAGTGATGATAAGACGCCACCTTGGGGATACCGCACGAGACCACAGCATGAGCTTTGATACTACTCAATTCAGATTTGATGTTTCGTTCATTGAGCATACATTCAATCCAGTAGGATAGGGTAGGATTCACGTGCATCTGGTCTAGTACTGATTTGACTGATTTCAGGTTTACATTGTTAAAGGCCTCTTCAATGTCCAGGATAGCTGCTAATGTATATTCTTTTTGGTGGAGTGATTTATAGATCATGTAGCGCTATCTCAACTGATCGGCGCTTCATATAGGCATGCTGGGCTGGGCTGGGCTTTCCTGCCTTGGGTATAAAAATGACTTTGACTTCTTCATGATTTGGGTACATAGGTACAGCTTAAGCAACCTGTGAAAATCTTTGTGAGCCATGGAACGGAAAATGCCTTTGAGCTTTGTATCATCATGGGAATAATCCCATCAAGTTTGTAACCGTAGGTGTATCTTTGCTTAGATAGCAGCGATTTATAAATTTTTCTAAGGTTGTCTACAATTTTATATTTCCTGGAGAAGAGTAGGTACTAGTTCAGTTTAGTGGGGGCTTACGCCCAAACCACACCGAATCGACCAACTTGCTAGCATCATGGATGTAATCTGTATCAATACTGTAGCGTAACAATCAGTCGTTCTACTAAAAGAAATGAAGATAGACAAATCAGTTTGAAATCTTTTGGTTTTTTGAGAACATTTACCCCCTTTGGGTATGAATATGAAGACAGCTTTAACTTCTCTTCAAATCTTAAGGATATGACATCTAGACAATTTTTTAAAATTGTTTCAAGCACCAGCAAGCTGTGCAGCCATATATTCCACCTTTTCCAATTGTCGGTTTCCAAGACTACACATGATTTTTGGGTGACTCTAGCAAAGTTCCTAATTTTGTATCTCAAAACAGATGATCATATAGACATTTCTATACTACATTTCTAAACTACTATTTACTCTATCCGGAATTCTCTATCTCAGGAAGTGACATCATTCCTTCAACAAGATGCAGTGTTATTTCACTGGGCGACAAGGGAATGAGCCTGTATCTACCACTTATTAAATAACTAGAATTTTCAAAATTCTCATCTCAGTTTATGAGGTTTTCGGTTACCTAATTCTTTTATAAATTCTAACAAAAATCTACAAACAAAACCAATGAGGTTAGCTCTTTATTCATAAGAATGAAATACAGAACCGAGTGCATAAAGAATGGACACTGACATCCCATAGTCATGTAAATGAAAGTATGTATATGTATCCTGGAAATTTTTGAATACATTCAAGTTATTCTACGAATTGTATGAAGGAATCCTCTTGTATATTCCATTTATTTTGTCTTCGTTCAGCTTGGCTCTTTGTTCAACTATCAAATTTTATTAGAATTTCATTAGGAAATGAGAGAACCGATGCATTTGTTGAAAATTTCAACATTCGAGTGCAACCAAACCACAAACTACATAATTTACTTTTGTTCTTGGTTTGTGGTTTATTTGCTTTCATTGCTTCGAGTTTGGTAATACCAAATGTTGACGTCTTTATGGTTTAATTAATCGCAATGCTGTTAGCTGTTGTTGTGTAATATGGTTCGTAATTTCATTTTATTAATTTCGATAACATTCCAATGGAGTTTTGTCAGGATATGGATATATTTATGTACGTATACAGCAATCTCTGTTGATTATGAAGAGGAACTCTTGAGTGGTTGGCAATTGAACACAGGACATACTTTGAAATAAATTTGTTGAAGACTTTACTTTGAATGAAGTTTTCTTAAATATCATACTACTGGACGGAACGGAAATCAGAGACGGCTGTTGTTGTATATTTAAAAGTTTAGTTTATGAAATGGTACAATAAACTGTCAAGGAGTGATTGATTCTATACGAAGTAGCGATAGAAAGGTACATCTTAAAATACAAAGGGATAGGCTAGGTAGGTGGATTGGCTAAGAATGAAGAGAACTTCTTTATGCTGCACTCAGATCAACGTAGACCGATTATGGTGCCTCTTGGGGAGAAATGTATATCACTTTGCTCGTGGAGCATTACCTATCTAAAAATGCAATATTATACTACGGATGTCATATACCAATTTGTTGGATTGTTCTTTGATGTCTTGGAAGATATTTCTTCTGAAATGTATATCCTTATTCAAAAAATGGAAAATGGTGCTAAAGGCTACATTCACTTTACGAACGCTTTGTGGATGGACTTGGAGCTCGGTGCTCTGATGCTCGGTGCTTGTTTACAGTGTAAACAACTTCTACTTCAGTTGTATGTATCTGTAGTTCTTTTCCTAAACAAATTTGATCCACTTTCGTTCTGGTTCATTTTTTTCTTAGGAGGACACGGTATATTTCTGTTCTGTATTAGTGCCATTCATTGCCTTTTTAGTATGTACTTGCTTTAGTATCACTATACACATTTAGGGCGCCAAATGTTTAGTTGTTCAGTACTGATTGAATAAAGAAAATCTTAGTCCAATGTGTTTCTAATCCGATAGGTCGGCAATGGACGATACTAAGACAAATCTTCGGAAAGTCTAACATGTCAAGACCCATCAAAAATGTTCATCGATATTAAAATCGAATACGATAGTATCTATTGCCTCTAGCTCTACAGGACTATGACTGAAGTTGCGTTTCAGGGACAACTGATATACATAGCAGTGTTTGGTAACGCTCACCTTATATCGTTACGTGACCGTTATCAACATTATAAAACTCCTAGCATTTCGTTTGACCTGTGTTAACGACAATTGCAGAATAGACAAGAGAGGTAGATTTTGGCAAACAATGACAAGGTCTACATGTTAACTACATTTTAAAGAGTGTTAAGGGTCTGCTGTATCTTGGAATGAATATCTATAAATGGAATCCAAGTGAAAGATCGATGATAGGTAAGGAGAAACGACTCCAGCGACAAATTCTTAATCGTTGTCTTTTATATATGTATAGTGTACTTACATACCTTCATACTTATGTCCTTTTTTTTTGTTCTCATGCCTAAAGGAAACAAACCACTAGAAGACCCATTATCTTATCGACCAATCTGTATGCTGGATATAGCTGGAAAAGTGTTGGAACGGATTATTGGTACCAGGCTAGAAGTAGCAATTGAAAACGCGGGAGGTCTAGCCGAACACCGTATGGCTACCTTTATACTTATGTCCTTTTTACTTGCACCTATAGCTATAGGGCAAGTATTGGTTTCGTGAAAAATTTCGAACTCGAGATTTTAATCAAACTTGACATTACTATGATGGAGGAGTCCAAAAAAGCGGGTCCGCCAATTCCGTCTGTCTGTCTGGATGTCTGTCTGTCTGTCTGTCTGTCTGTCTGTCTGTCTGTCTGTCTGTCTGTCTGTCTGTCGGTCTGTCTGTCTATTCGACTGCAGCCTAAACGGCTAAGCGGATTTGCTTCAAACTTTATATCTGGGGTCTGTGGGATAATCCCTAGAGGCGAAATTGGAATTTTCATTCTAACCTCAAAATTAAGGGTACTTTACTTAAGGCCGATTTCACTAAAAATGGATTTTCTCGAAAACGGCTCCAACGATTTTGATAAAATTTCATATGTGAGTTAGTTTGGGCATTTGCTATTAGATGGCATACCACGTTTTGCGCGATAACGGTAATTTTACAAATTGACTGTTTCTCGTCTATTTCTACAGCGATTGGGCTTAAAATCAATATCTGAGGTGGATATGCTAAGTGCAAAATTATAATATACCAAGTTTTGGAACTGCCACGCCTACTTTTAAAAAATTTTACTTTTTCAAAATTTTTACTAGAAATCGAAAAAAATTGTTAAAACATAATTCATAGGCTTTGAAAATCTCTATAATTTACCTTAACATCATACATAGACACGCCCACTTTTTGATGGCGTTTTTACAAAAAAAACTTGAATTTCAGTGCTTATACGATTATAAACTAATAGCATTAAGGTGCAAGTACGTACGACCCAGTCGTGCACTTTATTTTTGTTTGGAATTGGAAATCTTCTAAAAAATACTGATGACTCGGTTAAATTTTTACTGACTAAAACCACCTTTACACTTTTTCTATACCCCGCGGTACTACCTCCAGGTATTCCTTCTCGGAGCAGAATTTAGCAATTATTGCTTTCTTCAAATGTCTACGTCTCTTGGACTATCCTTCTCCTTTCTTCATCTATGCTTCTTTTCCGCTCCGGTCGTCTAAGTTCATTCGAGATGTATGTATTTTGTGTAAGTGTCTACTGCATCCCATTTTGCTTGCGACTGTAGCATGTGGCTTACTATGTTTTTCGGATTTGGTATTTCTTCGAGTTCCCTATGTAGGATTTCTCTCTGAAACTGGAATCGTGGGCATACACAAAATACACATGCTCAGCGTTTACTTGTCTTCCCTAGCAAGATGCACAATTGGGTGTGTGGTCGAGATTAAACTTATGTAAGTAGGCACAAAAACATCCATGCCCACTTAGCATTTGAGTCATGTGAAAGTTTAGTTCTACGTGTTTACGCTCTATCCAGTCGTTGATTATCGGAATAAGTCGGTACGTCCATCGACCTTTAATTTATGCATTTCAGAGCTACTGCGATTTTCGTAGACTGGCAATTTGTTCTGCTTCGCTTAGGCCACTTGTTCCTTCAGTGGTGTTCATTTTACCATTCGTCGCTCGATAACAAGTCAATGGGGATCATTCCTGTAATGACATATGCTGCATCGCTAGATACTCTGCGATATGCGCAACATACTGCCAAGGTCCATAATATGTACGTTGTTTCGATTTTCTTCTTATACGACTTGGTCTTCATAGCTCCTGTCCAGATTGGTGAAGTATACAGGATTACCGACTTGAGTACACTCGCATACAGTGGTATTTGGCTATACCTTGGTCCTCATACATTTGGTATTATCCTTATGAATGCATTATTACCTCGTGAGGCTTTCTCATTTACATGCTCCAAGTGCTTATCGACCACCACATTCAGATACTTGGTTGCTGGTTTAGATTTAATCTCGTGTCTACCTACGGTAATGGTAATTGTTTCGCACTTTTTCCACTTGCTGATCAGCACCACTTCGGTTTTATTTTCGGCAAATGTAAGCCATTTCTGGACTATCCTAATAGTGTCGTTGCTGATTCGTGTGATTTCCTACAAAAATTTGGCCACTACGACAATGGCGACGTCGTCAGCAAGTTCTAAGAATGCCATCATACATAATATTCCACAATAGCGGCCCTAAGACGGAGCCCTATGGCGCGCCACCCGAGACTATACAATAGGATCCGTGGCTTAAAGTAATCCGCTATTACTGTGGAACTGTCTTCTTCCTTAGCGCAGCCAAGATATGTTGGCAATTTGCGGAATTGAACGCATTTTTTATGTCTAATGTAATGACGGAGCAGTACTTTTTTGAGCCTCTTTTCATCAACTACTACCTTGATTGCATCAATCGTGGATCGTCCCTTTCGGAATCCATACTGGTGTTCGGCTAGACCTCCCGCGTTTTCAATTGCTGCTTTTATCCTGGTACCAGTAATCTGTTCCAGCACTTTTCCAGCTGTATCCAGCATACAGAGTGGTCGATAAGATGATGTGACCCCGGTGGTTTGTTTGCTTTAGGTATGAGGATCAATTTTTGCATTTTGCTTTGTCATACTTATGTATGTCCTGTATATCCTTATGGGTCCTAGAGCTTCCACACAACGCCTAGTTCCATCGTGTGGGGTTTTTGGTAATGTGCCTCAGCTCTCCCTAACTCTTTCCAGTTGCTTGCTTCCTTATCGATTGTTCTGCGCCATGTGATTCTAGAACTGCCTTCGGGGTTGGCGAGTCCCATTCCATCATGTGATTTACCATGAACCTATCACTTTTTCGGAAAGTGTGTCCAATTCACTACTACTTCCGTCGTTGTAAGGTTGTCCCTATTGAGTCATGGCCGGTTCTCTGATAAACATATTAACGAAAGGTTGCAGTTTTTTCGTAATAGTTACTCTCCAAGTACCACATCGATATTAACAGTACGGACTCAATGTTGGAACGGAACAGCTTTGTGTAAGCTACTTGCATTACTTCGCCAAATTTTGGTTAGCATTCCAAACACAGACTTTGCTTTGCCGATTTGGGTGGCTATATCCAGTTTAATTCCGTCATCGGTCTCTCTACCCTCTACTCTACTCTCTACTCTGCTCTCAACCGTCTGTTCAGCAATGCATACATATATGGGCTGATGAGTTCGATCCTAGGCCAATCATTTTGTTTGAATTTAGATGTAAGAGTCCATCGAATTCTTTCATTTAATATTGAAAGAAAAATATTGGTGAAAGAATACAGCCTTGCCGAACACCACTTTCAACTTCAAATTCCCCAGCCAGCCTTTCCTTTCGATCCGCAGGGTGTTGGAAATGAAACACTGTTTTTCTCATTCTCATAGTTAAAGCTCCGACAATGTGTGTTCCTCTAGGCCAGTGACCCATATTAATTGCTATGATCCTTGTAATGTCTGTACGAATCTTTTTTTTGTAGATCTTGGATAGTTTGTCTTCATTGATATGACACAATGCCCCAAACCTTGCCGCCTGATGTTAAAAAGTGTAAGAGCATTCTTCACTTGACAACTCCCAATGGGATGAGAATATCTTTTGTGAAGAATTTTTCAAGGGCTTAAGCTCACCTTGGGAGCTCATCAGCCCGGTCAGTACCCAGAGGAGACTGATTTTGGAACAATGTACTAATAAAGCTAGTTTCTATTTGAACTTTTTTTTAGTTATTTTATGTTGTAGTCTTTCTTCAAAGCAGGCCACCAAATAAGTAAATTTCACGAAAGGATAGGAAGTATTACTCTGTATACATCCAAATAAGACATTACCTCTTACCAAAGGTCTTACAGCAGACATAAAAGTCTATACAGTCTTTTTTCACTCGGTACTATACATATATTAAGGTTCCAGTTTAGCTTGTCGAGTACAACTCTTAAGTACTTCGCCGTAAAAGATAAAGAAAGTAGTTGGTTATTGAACCGTGTAGGCTTGAAGGTCCATACTTTCAGTTCCGTTCTGCTATTAAGTCCTCTGACTCTCTGTCCATTTTATGGATAACCGTGAATCATAGAAGAAGAGAGATTTCGCTGTTTGTTCCTCTATCGGACTTCCTCGAAATGCTGTTGCCAAGATTTGGTTGAATGATTCTTGTTCGGCTAGATGGATTAAAGATTCTTGAATCGATTCAATATGTACGTTATTGAAGGCACCCTCAATGTCTCGGGAAATTACTAGAATAAATTGTTTGAAGTTGTCAATTGTCTCTTAGTGTAGGCATGCTGAGATTTAGATTTGAGTTAGATAGAATAAATCTGGAATTCTTCACGAATTCATGTTCGTGCTTCTCAGCTTTCGGAATAAACACCACACGAACTCGTGCCCAGCTTAGCGGGACATGGTTCAGTAGTACAATGTTTCTGCAAATCAGTACAAGTTATAGATCTAGTGTAGCGTTTTCTGCAGCATGATGGGTAGTATGCCGTTAAGGTCAGCGGATTTATGCTGACAGAAGCTAACAGTAGCCCAAGATGTTTTCTCTTGTGTGATTAGTGTTTAATCTCATCCCTTGCGCACACTGAAAGACACATAAGTCAGGGTAACCGTCCTTACATCCTGGAAAGTGAGTGTTCATTAAATGGTCCAAGGATTCTCCAAATGAATCTGTCCAAGTTCCACTCTGATTTTTAATAAACGGCAGCTGGAGTGTTCCTTGGATAGAATTCTGTTTAACCTATGGGCTGGTATCAATGGATCGACAGTATTTAATCGAGTCCTAAAACGCGCTATGCGCGTTTGAAGATGACATTGAAATAGATGTAATAGGGTTTAACTTCAGTTAAGCATGTGATAAAATCTCTCAGCTCTTGGTGTTCATCCCGGGTTTGTCAGATGGGTCTAATCTTACCTTGAAAATCGACAATACGACGTCATATATGTATAGCTCTTCTGTCTCTAAACTCTTTATGGCCACATCAGGTGTTCCTCAAAGCAGTCAACTGGGTTCTTTAATTTTCGTCCTTACTACCAACGACGTCGACTGCATTATTGAAGACTTCTATCTCTCCGTCCATGTCGATGACATGAAAATATTTAAATTCATATCTTCTACCACCAACTTTAGCTTTCTCCAAGACAACCTTAACAATTTTTTTTTCTGGTGCCAGAGAAATCTTCTCTAATACTTTCTATCCAACGAACCTGTTACTTCAGTCTCATCGTTGCGCGATTTATGTGTCATCTGCGTAAAGGAACTTATTGAACTTATTATAAGTAGAACCAATTCTGCGCTTGGCTTTGTGAAACGTTGGTCTACCTCAATATTATCAAATCACCCTATATCACTTTCGTCAGACCCATTATCGAATAAGCTAACTAAACTTGGTCCCGTCACTATGCTCTATCTACGTCCGACGTTCAACGCAGGCTTATACGTTTCGTCCTTCGCGGTCTGCCTTGGGTTGATAGTTCCATTTTGCCTCCCCACTCTGAAAGTTTAAAACTGTTCAACACTCAGTCTCTCGAAAAGAAAAGGCTCCGCAGAACTGGAACCTGTATTCAACTTTGGTCGAGGGTTCCGTTCACAATTGAATTTCTTCTGAATACAATCGGATATATGTACTTACTCAGAGAATGCAGATATGTAGGATAATCGAAAACTCCTGAATGTCTGGAAGAAATTTAGCGCCTTATTTCATTCTGTTAACAAAACCGGGTAAAGACATCGTTCTCTTGTTTCCACAGGCACTATCCCTTTCCATACATTATGACCATCTGTAATAAGTACTTGTAGAGAGGATGACAGTACCGCGAAAAACTTTCTCTATGACTGTCCTGTCTTTGCTCATGTCTGATGGCAGATACTGTGAGCCGATTTCGTGAATGTCTACTGACATTATGTGCTCCTCCGAACCACTTAAAGAAATTTAATTACCAAGGAGTTGCTTACTGAATTGTACAAAAGACCAGGAGGAGTCTGCCTGAAATGTATCGATATTCGCTAGGTAATGTACCATCCTTTTGGAACTAGGTCAAATTTTAATGTCCTACAAAGTGTGTGCCACAAATTAAGTCTTATTTCACACCAAGTCGTAAAAATTAAGTTTCAACTTCGACCGAAAACCAGTAAGTAAACTACAACCGGAAAGGAAAACTTTCCATGAGAATAGATAAAGCGTCTTACTGACACACTCTACCGTCGCAGTGCTCAAACTATGAATCGCAGCGGTAATCCGCCCATTCCGTTTCCACACTGCAAAACACAAAAATACATTAAAACCTTTTAATTGAGCTCCTGGTTTTCGCTGGGAATAAAATTGAATAAAATTGTATTTACCTCCCCGCCCACGTCGTTATTATCTTAAACAGAAAAGAAAACTACCATCAAACGAACCATCCAACCCTACCAACCAACCGGACCGCTAAAAAAAAAACCAACCCTCCGAACCATTTAATTAAACTGCACGTTGCAATGGTGGAGCAACAAAACCGCGTTCTGTTATTGTGGTGGCATTGGTATAGATTGCCGAAAGAAAACGGGTTAACAAAAAAAAAAAAATACGATATTCACCAACACAGACATACAATGTTCCTGGGTCTCGCCAAAACGAGGACCCAGTCCTCCTCACCTAAATCGTTTGGAAGGTGCCAGCCTTTAAACATGGAATAGGGAAAAAGGAGCGCACAAAAAAAAAATCGTGCACATTAAAATGATTCAATGAGCACATAGCATGCCAAAAAACTATCCCTTTACCCATTATCCGTTTGCCAGGACTTTTTCCTTCTCTCCGATGGGAAATAAAAAACCAAATTCACGAAATTGTTCTAGTGCACTGCCCGGAGTGACGGCAAAGCAACGATTTGCGTTCTCGAAGCGGTTTTTATGCACCAACCGACTAAGGGGTTGTATACGTATTTACAAACACAGAACAGTGCTCCATGGAATCTATGGAGAACAAAAAAAAAACAAGAATCCTTAAACACAATTCTGGATCCGTTTAAATGGAAATTCCTCGCGCGAATTCGCGTTCCCTATAGATTTGTCGGGGGGCAACCCACGCGTAAAATACTTGAGACCATCTGCAGTCGATGGTGTGTTTTGTTGTCCTCCAGGGGTGATATGGTGTTAAATTTAAATTATAATTCCAAAGATCCCGGATGTCCAATAAAAAAAGATGAGAAGTCCTATTTCGGATGGAGGACAATGTCCACTGGAAGAACCCTCTAAGGGAGAGAGCGGTGAATTTGCGTCATGCCCAGGTTAAGTTGGTGTTCAAATGTCGTACAACAGAGGTAGGTTGACATGCCGTGCCATTTGTCCGTTTGCTGGAAGGTATTTCTGTGATGTGACCCAATTATAAATTTTCGAATTTCATACTAAAGGTAGTAACTGGACGAACTCTGAGTACGAAGGAATGGAAAAAAACCAGCGCATGGCATGATTAACATAATTTCAGCGAAGGAAAGGTGAGGTGTTGGCTTTAACCGCACTTTGCATTCGAAAGAGTGGAATAAATCGTTGAGTAACAGGAATTCAATTTCGTAATGCACACGAGATACAAATTTATGTGTTACGTCAAGTATGTGAAATGTGTGATAGTTGTGAGGTTAAATTCACATTAAATAGCGACACAAAGCCTTGACTAACTTGCATCTCTTTAAGCAGCAAGTCTTGCTTACTACCGGCTCTATTTAATAGCGGGCCTCTATATGGGAGTTTTATTGCAGACTGTAAATTAAGGACGATGAATACGAGCTTCTGAGACAAGTGTAGAAATATAAGATCCACTACCGAACGTAAACTAAATATGCTAACAACCTTTAGCTACAGAGGTTCAGGTCAATTTTCTCATTAAGAGTTGGAAGGTATTTGCCTGTCGCATCTGTATAGGCTGTATCTTTGATTTCGGTATTTCGGAGTTTGAAGAGTGCTTCGTTAAGAACCCATAACAGTGGGGTAGATGACTTCCGTCTTGATGATGAACGTGTATACTTCGAAATGGGTTGCTCCTAGTTCTGTGTTAATGTGTCTTCCCTATAGCGTACTTACTCTCTAGTTGATTAGGATGAGGTCAACGTTGAGGCTTGTTAGGGTAATATACCTATAAATACTGTAGATTGTCTCAGTCCGAGACATTTTCCCAGTGGGACAGTCTTTTCAGTGGGACAGTTTGTGTTTCTAATCGTTAATCAGCGTTGTGGCGGCAGCCCAGTTGACACCACAGTAGGGTTCAGGTCCTATGAACGCAGATTTTGTGCCAGCCCTAGCTAGTTCATCTGCAGATTCCTTGCCTCTAATTCCTTGATGCCCAGGGACCTAATCGTGTTTCCCCCTGTTATGTCTGGCAAGAGATTGCAGTGCTTCATAGCAGCATTTGACTGATACAGAGTCCTTTAAATTGGACGACAGCACTTTAAGTCCTGTCTGGCTATCTGAAAAGATATATGTATGTATATCCTAGCGCCCTTAATACCTTTATCAAGGTAAATCTTAGTTCAGCCTGGAAAACAGTGGGACACATTCCCATTGGTATCGAGTCTTTGGTGCTTGGTCCAAAGACGCCAGCTCCAACTCCACTTTCCATCTTCAATCTGCAAAACATGTCCTTTTCAGGAATTGAGTCAAGATTTTTCAGGAGTCCTACACGGTCACCTTGTATTCTATGTAGCTACGGCTTAATAGCGCATTTAGTGGCCATCTTTCTAATGAAGATTTGAAGGGGAGAAATCCCAACAACAGCTTCTAATGCTGCTTTAGGGCAGGTACGAATGGCACCCTTAATACCAAGACAGGCAATTCTCTGGAGCTTCTGAAGCTTGGTTGCCGTTGCCCAATAGCGCGATAATTGGCCACAACGGCATTGTATACATCCAATGTATCATTTTTGGATTAAGACCGCAAGTTCTGCCGTAACGGACCACATGATATGAAAATTCCAGTTAAGCCGTTTATTAAGGATGACGCCGAGTTATTCACATGAATAAATAAAGCGGTGGCTTTGATGGTGATAGGTCCTATATTGACCAGTCTTTTGACCAGTATTGATGCATAGTTCTTCTCTGCTGCACCATTCTAAGACGTGCACCTTGCATTACACTAGAAATGGTCGTATTTACAAATAAAAAATTACAAATTTTTGGCAAATCTCTAAGTCATCGTCATAACCAATCGCAATGCAGCCTGATCTCTGTAGATCGAATAGAAGATTGCCGATGACTAGTCACCACAGAAGGGGAGAAAGGACTCCACCCTGGGTACAGCCCTTAACTGCGGTCACAGACACTGACACTGACACCAAAGGAGGAAGTAATAATTCTACTTTCAAGCAAAGCCCTTATCAATTGGTTGGTCGAATCCTCGATAACTCTGCTACTAATTGCTCTTGCTTTTGAGTCCTAGCCAGTGTCACCGAATGCGCCCTCAATGTCAAGGAATGGACATAGAGCTATTTTCTTGAAATGAAAAGTTCCTTTTATCTTTTTCACAAAATTGTGAAGAGCACCTTTTGTGAATTAACCTTTCCTGTATCCAAAATGGACTTGAGTTCAGAGTGATAGACAAAACTAGCTGGCCTCTAACAAGAACTTCAATAAGTCTCTCCATGGTTTTGTAAACAAATTATGTTAGACCTATAAGTCTATTAGATTTAGGCAACTCACTAGGCCTATTGCCTGGGTCACTGTTTAGGTCACTGGCTCTAAATAAGGCAGTCATACCCGACAGGATGAGATCAATTACCTCCTGTAAAAGCACCGAAATTATACCATCACCTCCGGGGACTTTGAATGGTTTGAAGGAGCCGACAGCCCATTTAACCTTATGTGGACTGAAAGTTTTACCGGATAAACCATTTGCTCTACTAGCAATGCAGACACTATGGATGCATTTGAGTAGATGAACCTAAAGTAAAGTTCTAAGAGTATCCATATAATCAGACGTCATCGACCTTTTTTAATAAACCTACACAATTTACATTATCTTTAACGAGTTCCTTATGGTTTCGTGCCGCTACTGGCATGTTAGCAATCTTTTCGCTGCATTTCCTCCATGTAGCACGTTCAGATCGTCCCAACTCTAAATTGTATTCTGTAAGAGCGAACCTATGCTCATCCCACCTCTTCGTGCGTTTAGCAGAGTTGAAGTATTTTCTAACTTGGCAAACTCGTCCTTCCATCAGGGAACCTTACGTCTCATCTTTAGCAGAATTCAAGATTTTAATAGAAAGACGCACAAAATTCTAGACAGAGGTGCTCAGGTTCAACGTTAATCATGGCGTAGCTTCTAACACAGCAGAAAGTCCTAGTTACGACTCCAATAATATTTGTCCAACATATGTAGTAGTGCTTTGAGGAATCTAAACGAAACCTGGGTAGAAACTGAAAAGGCATTCTCCAAAATTAAATTATCCTGCACAGTCAGTGACTCTTAACCTAATCAGTGAGGAGAGTCTGAGGTGGACGATGAATCATTTGATGTACTTCTTACTTATTGATATCAATAGGTAAGAAGTACACCGCCAAATGGCTAATAAGTAAGGATCCCCAAAGGATCTATGCACGCAATATGAGAAAGGATATATTAGTCAAGTGCCTCCTTTATATTCTTCTAGTTCCTAGATGTATTATTTGTCGATCGTAGAGAGCTTGGTATGGGCAAAGGAAGTGGAGTATAGTTTCCTCTTCTTCTTCGCCGACACAACTTCTACAGAAGCCGTTGGCGAGGAGGGCTATCCTGGTGGCGCGACTTTCAATGGTTCAGGGCCCTGAAATGACACCTATTGTAGTAGTGATGATCGATCTTTTCAGCAAAATTAGACAGTTTAGCCATCTTGTTACGATACGGGTGACAATTTAGGATATTTTTTCAGTTAAAAGTGACAATTCCAGGGATTTAATCGCGGTTGGATTCGCAGATTCTGTTTAGTTTCAAGCAGACTGTTTAGTTCCAAGCGTTGTTGTCCCATCGCTTTATATGACCCAACTATCTTAGGCATTGTATTTGGATTCTTCTGACTAGGTCAGTAGCTGACGGTTGTATCTTCTCCTCCACTCACCAACTATTCAAACTCATAGCAATTGACAGCAGACGTATCCATTCTGGACATAGTCCATGCCTCTATGGCGTTGAGCAGGACTAGAATGATCAGGAATTTGTACAACGTAGATTAGGGTTTCTTTAGTTGTTTGAGAGATCGCTTTTTTGTTGCTGTCTTAGTCCAAGTAGATAATTGTTCTTTGGTTAATTGATAACAGTGCCCATTTCTTGACTACCTCAAAGCTATGTTTGTCGAGGGTGAAGTTCTGTCCGAGACGTCGGTGTTGTAAGTACATACTTCGTTTGGCCATCCTTAACAAAAAGAGAGATCTGGAATTTCAGCCCCTGACGGATCGGAGCTGCAGGTGACCAGGAAGGTTAAGTATCTGGGTGTATACCTAGATGCAGGACTAACTTGGAATTTCCAGGTGGAAGAGAAGATCAGAAAGGCAAAAACGGTGTTTCATCAGTGCAAACGGGTACGTAGACTAAGGTGGGGAATCTCGCCAAGGTGGAGGAAGTCGGGACAGCAGCGCATATATTGTGTTAATGTCCGGCGCTAGCTATCAGAAGAAGCGAGGTCCTGGGGAGCCACTGGGTATATACCCAGATGATGAAACAGATGCTAGCC
The DNA here is from genome assembly GCA_905220385.1 of Xylota sylvarum. Classification (NCBI taxonomy): domain Eukaryota; kingdom Metazoa; phylum Arthropoda; class Insecta; order Diptera; family Syrphidae; genus Xylota; species Xylota sylvarum. The sequence continues at coordinate 59,306,344 of LR999958.1, read as the reverse complement.
AGATGTTGAAACAGATGACACGAGGAATCAAAGTTAGAGAGAAACTGTGGAGAAATCCAGAAAGACTTGATAGGGTAAAGGTAAAGGATTTAACGTTGGCATAGTTGAATCCTGTACCTTTTGCTCCAGCTCCAATAGTATTGGATTTTAGCTCAGACAACGCTATTCTGACCTCATGTAGGTCGGAAGGACGGAAATGTGGGTTATCATCGTCTAGATTAAATGGTTCATTCTGCCTGACAGCGGAATTTAGATCATCGTCGCGTTATATAGTCTGCAGTTTACATATCTTGAACATTGATCGTGATGACAAGCTTCTGGCTTTGTGGGGTTGACATATTATTTTTACCCTTCGGAACTTTCTTCCCGCAATATCATCTCCTTATTTCTTTCTTCAGGCGCCCGTCACGCTTCTTCTGAGAAGTCGTTAATCCCTTCTCATCTGCTCTTAGAGTTCGTGAGTACCTAGCTCTGCGACTTCTATGCAGAGCCGATTTGTTTGCCTCTAGGGCAGATACTCATTGCCTCAGTATGTATTCAGATGTGACACAAACTTTGTACCCTTTCATAGTCTGGTGCTCCTGCCCCAGGCTACTGTTCCGTTCGCTATAACAAGGCTGATCATCGTTAAATATGTTTGTACAACTATACATGTCTATCTCTCACCATTAATACTCGAGGTCCTATGGCTACCAGGACTCTTAGTGAGATGTTTTCTATTTCATGTTATAAGTACATAGATACTTGACGTTCTATTTTTTTTTTTTTTTTGCTATTTTTATTGCCTTCTCCTTGAGATTAGAAGCTACATTGCATCGTAGTTTAAGACGGGTTTATGTAGTCCTAGTATGTACATGTATATTTCATCGGATGTTTTCACAAATGTCGCTCCAAATATGATAACAACGTCATCAACATATCCTTGATAGGGTAGATATGCCAACGTTTATCAGCTATCTACATATAGTCTGGTTAAATCCTTTACCTTCAAGGGTTCTGCACTCTATTGATTTCTGAACGAGACCTTTCAGTATCAAATATCGATGCATCTATGGATTAGTGCAAACATATTCTTTACAGGTGTCCTAAGGCGGCTACTTTAAATGTTGGATCGAACAGTCCGGTTTGAATATAGCTGCAACTATTCATAGTCAATATTGGCCCCTTTGGATGTTCATCCACTACATTCGACATGTGTCTATCATCATGAGCAAGTGTTCCACCATCTGCAGATAATCACCGTGTTGCAATCATATACAGTTTTTATTCTATGTAACTCTCACGACTTTAACATTGTAACTAGGAATTCAATGTATCTAAGTATCTAGAGGCTCACAACTTGGCTCCTGTTACGACTTACCTTAATTAGAAATTGTATTGTTTATCAAATACAAGCCAGATAGCATTCACATATGTCATACCCTGGGTCATATAACAATATCATTCCGTTTGTGTAGATCATAACCGAACCATTATTGTTTGTGTTTGCGAACTAAGATTTCGAAATTAAATTTGACTAATGGTCCACGCAGATACAAGTACACATTCAGATAAGTATGGGAACTTTCAACCAGTTCGTGTAATTAAATTATTTAATACCACACACTAACGAGCTAGAGCAAACACACACTTCAAGTCATCATTTGCAGTACCTTCTGAGGCGGATGTGGCCTCCGAAACTGTTAATGGCAACTGAAATGAACCATAAATGCAGTTTTGGCCGAAAGTGCTATTCTACGAACACACTAGCTTTGTTATGGTTCAATGGCTTCAAGGATATACTTCTCACAAGTGGATGCAAGTTTACGTCATATTAGTTAAGACTTTAAGTATCTATAGCTATGGTTTGAATGGTCTGAATGACGTTAGGGCAGTTATAAAGATCCTGATGTGGAGTAGGTATGATTTAATGAGTTTGTGTTGTACACAACGAAGGCGTACTCTGCCGGGCTGGTCCGGAAGTCAACATACTAATCGAAATATAATTAAAAGTAATGACTGCTCTGTGCCGTAATTTATGTAATTCCATGTGTGGCACTGTGATTATTTGCGATGATTTGAGTAGGCAATTGCTCGTGGTAGTTACTAAGGACCTCACATTGTGTACTTCGAGATAAGATTGCGTGGAAGGAGCTTTAGTCACGTGTCAAGGGTTGTCAATCACATTCACGTGTTCTAAGAGTTTAAATTCAATTTTCCCACACCCCACAAGGATTCAGTACAACCTATCACTATTATTAATAGTTCCTTTCTGGAGAATTTAATTTTCACTGAGCTTATTGAAAAACGCTTCAATTAAAATGTCATTCACCCTGAGCGTGACAAATGATGATGAAGGTAGTGTCCTTTTTCTTTCGACTTCTTTTCATTTACTAATGCCTTATGTCCCGATATCCGTTGGCTCTAATGAACATTTCAAGAAAACAGATGTACACCGAAGTAATAGAGAAATTTCTATTTGAACCCCCAAAGAACCCCATCAGGCTTTTGCAAACAACATGCTGACATGGGACACCCCCAACCAACCGTCGTCCGTAAGGACTGGCTCTGCAAATGAAATTGAATTTCAAAATTTTATCGAAACCCTCTACATTCGCCTTGTGCTAGTAGATTGGGGTTCTTTTGTAAAAGGGGCTAATTGGCCAAAGGATATGATGGTGGTGATGATGTGAATATGTTTGCAACGGATGTGTGACGAAAGGATTATGCATATGGAGAGAAGCGTTTGGAAGCATTGGTTATTGAAATAGGGGATCTTTGTACTTTGAATATGGCTCTTTCACACACGCATACACCGGTGTCAATCATTTGTAAATAGCCGCTGGTATGTAAATTTCAAAGCTCTCTCTCTAGGGATAAAGGTGGTTAACATTCAATAATTGTTGGAAACATGTGTTAGTAGGTTAGTATCGATGATTGTACGAGTAGTTGAGGTGATTGCCTCTGTTTGTCGATGAGTTCTAATGGGAATATTGTACGATATCATTCTATTAGTTCGGTACTACTCTGTTTTGAATGTGTTTTTGAAATATTTTGAGTAGGCCTCAAAGCAAAAAAAAGGATTTTGGAAGTATTTCAGGTGGAATTTGACATCAAAGGGATATTTTTGTAGCCTGAAGCAATGGCAAGCACACCGCAAGGGTTGTAACTCGATTCTTTTCGGCAGCGAGTGATGTCGAATGAACTTTATTCTGACAGAAAATCCTGTCGCTTTGATGTCGACATGTAATCGAGTAGTTGCACTTGTGTCAAATCAAACCTAAAATCAAAAACAGCGGTAGCGGTGGCTGTGGTAGGTACACAAAGATGTAGGTACGTAAAACATGTAGTTGCAGTACCAATCGTCCTTATAGGGCGCCGGTTTGTTAATAAGACTGCTGTGACGTATTTATTGGTTTTGAAGAGTTTCAACTCTGATTTCTAAGCCAGGATAGGTGAGCTGTTTACAAGAGAAGTACTTTTTTGCTGTTTCGTACAAAACCAATACAAATAATGTAGACCGGCTTAGAATTTGAAGTTTTGAAAGACAACGTCTTGCAATTTTCGAGGTTTTTCGATTAAGTAAGGCTTTGATGGCAGCTTGACTGACGTCTTAAATAGAGAAATGCTGGTGTATTATGGAAATGCTGGTAGCGCTATGGAATAGACGTACATAGTCAATTTTTCCGAGTATATACATAGGTAAACTTGCTCCGATACTGACGAGTAACTTTACTGGTTTAAGGCGAACCTGTAACATATCAAACAGTAGATGGAACAATATTAGCACATTTCTTTTTTCTAAACAGATCTGGCAAAAGCTGGATTGTAGGAAAGCCAGTTGACTTATTTCCGTCAATAGGACAAATCTAAGAAATGTAGTTGTCACCCTAGCAGGCCATTGTCTTATAGACACACATGTCAGAAAAACACTGGTGATCCCTTCAACGATTCTTGCTGTAGAGACGAGGAAGGGGTGAAAACCATGACGCATCTTCTGTGTAACTATCCTGCTCCATCAGTCTTGGGAAGGAAAACCTAGGCGAGTACTTCTTCGAAAATCTTAACTATCTCGCTAGACTAAACAAAATAAAAGGCTTCGTCACTGTGTCAAACTGGTTTGATGCCTATTTGGTGAACCATACTTCTTCGGCATTGGTTTACATGCCTCCTCCTGTCCCATTAGGGGAGTTTCCGTGTAAGGTCTCCAGTGCTGGTAATCCAGTTTTTCATAATGGTATCACAATGGACCTTCGTTTGACCTAAGTGTGTCCGTGCTGAGCGGCGACAACCACCCAATGCAACCCAATCCAAATGTTGGGATGAAATTTGGCAGCACTCTTCGGGCGCACGTCACGACTGACTTCTTTTGTCAGCTGACAGATGTCAGCACACTTGCTATTGGGCCGTTGCTATTCTATTTCTGCAGCTCCTCTATTGGGTTTTTTCTCTACGTTCTTGTCACTGTATATTGATGCTGCTACGTTGATCTCCAGCTCGATATGCATTCACGCCGCTATCACACTTATTGCATCCTCCGATATCGTTCTACATACGCAGCATACTCTAAAGGGATGCTCTTCTATCCATAGAGTTTGTACTTCTCATGTACAAACTTGTCGCTATTGCTGGTGCTCATACAGGGGCTGCCTACATAAGGATTGACTTGCTACTATCGCAAGCAGATTCCTTTTTGGCTGCTTGGATCCTCCAATATTTGACATTAGCCTGGATATTGCAGCAACAGCCTAGTCAGTACTGTGCTCTCAGAGTTGAGTTGGTACAGTCGTACCCCTAGGTTCTTTATGTAGGGCTTTGGAGGACAACTTCAGTTTTGTGGTCGGCTAATTCCATTGACCTCTTGAGCGAAGCCATATCTTCACGTCTTTGATGGTGTTGTTGCAGTTTCACGTCACCTCCTCCAGAGTATTAGCTGTTACCACCACCGCGATGTCATCGACGTATCCGATTATGTCCACTCCTCTTGGTCTCCGGATACGTAATACTCCATCATACATAATGTTACATAGAGTAGGACCTAGAACTGATCCCTGTGGAATCCCTCCTGCAATTTTATATTTTTTCAGCCCTTCGTCCGTGTCATAGAAGAGGGTTTTGTATTCCTTAACGCTCTCATAATAAAGTTCCAGCTGGTAGTCTTGAACGCATATTTTTACGTCAAGCGTAACTACAGCGCAGTAGTCGAGCATGTCGGTACAGCTGCCGTGCCCACGGGTTAAGTTGGAGGTCTTCTCTTAGCGATTCGAAAGATTCGGTTTTACTGTTTTAATGAGTTTTCGAAGTTCCTTTATTTACTCAAAAATGTTTCTCGTTTCTACGGAATCTTCTCTTTGTCTTTGTTTTGTTCGCTATTGGTGCTTTCACATTCCAAATGTGAAGTCTGCTCTCAGCTTAGCAATGCAATCGTTCCACCAGTACACCGGAGTTCACCCATTCCCAATACCCTTGCATGCCATGGATGCATCGCATCCTCAGGTGAGGAAAGTTGTCACTTGTTTGGCCTATTCGTCAGCTATGCTCCTGGGATTTTCAATGTTACTCACCCAATACTCTCTAGATTGTTACTTTTTCAGTCCAACTTTTGTAGCTTTTCAGTGGCTTTTTGGTACTGGAAGCGTCTTGGCTAGTGTAATGCCATGTGTTCCAAGTCTATAATTGTGAAGCTTTAGCTATAGGGATTACTATCATACCCAAACCTTTGTATATACGTCCCAAAACGTCCATGACCTGTTGAAATTTCTTACAATTTGCCTACATCTACTATTCATCAGGTTTTTCTAGAGAGGTTTCAATATTGCTGCTACTCTTGATACTATTCTGTTGACCATGAACACCCCATATGCCTTATATCTGTTGCCATAATGCCAGCTACAGTGCATGGAATGTATACATATAACGTTATGTGAAAGGCACTATTTGCGGGAACTTTTGAGTTCCTTATGTAGCCTTTAACTTTCATGGCATCAGTCCAGATTTTGGCTTCATAACCCAATATCTATGCTGACACTCTTGTTGGAACCAATTTATTTTTACAAATTGGCCCGACATATTTCATGTGATTGCAGCGACTGTGTGCCTTGTCAGCTGCAAATGTTATTAAAAGGTTAGGTTGATATGTAACGTCACACGAAGGTACTGTATCTCCAGTTTGGAGACTGCAAGTCTTTTTTCACTGTAAAGGCATATTCTTACCTCCATTCGATTTCATAGTACGAGACGCAAGAGAGATTTTTAGGAAACCAAAATGAGGATTTTGTAGGTCTAGGCCTTATTAGAAACTGTGCTTTTAGAGGGGGTGATCAAAATATTGGGAAGTTCTTACAATGATCTATACAGAAGACAAAGAAATGAAGGGGACGTATCTTCTAGCCTAAAGTACTCGCCAATATCAGAAAGTTTATACCAGATGAAGTGAATACCTTTTGAAATAACTACACTCTGTCTTAAATTTGATCGCTTCCAGGACTAGGCTAACCTCTAGGAACCATATCGATTTCCTATCCAGTTTGACATTTTTGTTACAAACGTGACCTTTTCTGAAGCATATGCTCTTTACAAAGAATTTATTTCTTACTATAGGATACGCTGGGTAATGCTTCTCTACCCCATGATCATTCTAGACATTCTTTAAAGTACATATGTATATCCTTCTAACAAACATTACTCCTGGTTATGACTGGTTTTGACTTTTGACTAATTTTCATCATTTCAACTTTCTTCTTCTTTTGGATACCACTTCGGTCCTTTATTCTCTTGCAGATATCTTCAACTTTTTCAATGAACAACAATGAACAATCATGACTTCTTCCATGATTCTGAATCCCATAACCCTTTCATTCATAGAGTTTAAAAGAATGGGCCCTAGTACTGATCCTTGTGGAATGCCACTAGATATAAAGTACAAAAGCAGATATACAAATCTCAGATTTAGTAAGCAGCATTCATTTTATTTATTGCCAGCCTTATGACATTCACATTGATTTAATGGACTCTGTTACCCATATGTATCCCAATTTTTAAGAATTGAAGCCATTGAGGTTGGCACAGCTCCAAAACGTTTTCTATTTCTTCTTTTTTCTTCAATTATGTATACATTGTGTTTCGATAGACTTTACGGGATCTATTGCTAAAAGACGTTTTTGAAATCTATGTTACTTCAACGACAGTCCACATACTATTCTAATCGATTCTCAAGAGCCTAGACAGTCTCAAATAACTCGTACTAGCAGGCATGCTGATCGAGTTGTTTAAGCATAGTTTATCCGCTGGTTTTTAACCCTGAAGTATTGGAACCAGACGGTGATCAATTCATTGCTCTTAAAAGGCTTGTTTTGTTAAGATATTGGTCATTGATCAGAGTGTATCTCATGAAGAAACACTCCCAACAAATCAATCACTCATGTGACTTATTTGCACTTTCACCAAAGTACTTGTACTTATTCGTCTGTCATTGAACTAAAATGTAAATATCATGATCTTAACAGTCGCCATAAATCACCAAATTGTCCTTGAATTGATGTACCTCCACATATTTTTGTATATATCCCTTGGTGACCCTTCTTTAGTATGATACCCTGGTCCGTGTATACATTTTTGTGACCAAGGTTCAAAACTGGCACATCACATGCTCAAAGTCAATCGAAACCATCCCCACTTATCACCTATCAAAGTACTCCACCCAAACTATGTGCTATGAAGGACATGCTCCCAGCACGTAACATATCCCTTTCACGTCCTTTCACGCACATTCATTTCTTATATCGGAATACCCAATCAACACTAATTTGATGGAAGAGCAGAAAACTGCTAGGTCAGAGGCAAAACGTGAATCTAACCGAAAAACCATCAACCGCAGACCAAGTGAGTGAAAACAAAAACTTTAGTATTACTTCCTGGTCGTTTGCCAAAAGGATAACTATGTCCACTGATCGTCCCGATGATTCCCCATATACTGACCCCGAAAAATTCTCTTTCACTCTCTACCCACCACTAATTGGAAGTGTTTAGTGCAAAAGGATGTTTAAGTTTCTGCTTCTGGCTCTTCAAAGAGACTAATTAAAAAGGGATTAATCTTATGTGGTACACACGCGACTGTGTATAGATGTAGACGCGCGGGCACACACACCAGAAGGTCATCCCTCGCACTTGTGTATCCTGCCATCCGATGGGAAATCGGCTCTCATACCGCACTTGGTTTAGTGAACAGGATAAAAAAAAACCCACAGGATACGAACATGAATGTTGACGCAAAAGTAATGGGAACTTGTGTCTATAGCAAGTTTCCATCAAACTTAAGTTAATCTAACTGACCAAACTGCGGGAGACGGAATGAGTAGAAATGAAAACTACGTGTATAGGAGGGTAATTCCCTGCATGGACACCACCATCACGCTAAATCCCAAGCAAGCAGTAAAATGTGGAACGAATCTTCAGCAAAAAAAAAAATACAAAAAAATACCAGAAAAAAGAAATAGAAAAATAAAATGCCAGCAAGGATGTAAGGATGAGAGGGCAACAACAGGGATAAAGAAAGTGTGAAAATAAAATGAACTTTAGCTGAAACACACACTGCTGCTAGCTGGCTTCACGTAGGTTGCGGAGGAACTTTAGTATGTTTCGGTAAAGATTATGAGGTCTTGTCCTTATTAAGGATACATGCTCAAATTGTGTACGTGAGTTCAAGCAGTTTGACCAAGAAAGGGGGACCAAAAATAAACTAAAAAAATTTAGTAGCTCTCTCTACTGCCGAAACATTAAATTGAGTCGAGTTGGGCAAACTTTGGTACGCGTACCTTTTTTATGATTCAGGAGAGAATTCATTATTATCCGCGCGACTATGTAAGTATATGGGAGTCGTAAAAAAAAAAAGATTCATGATTAATTCGTACGTTTGAAGAGCTTTGCAATTGAAAAAGTTAAACATACATACCTGTATAGAAATGTTTAAATAAACAAAAACAAAGTTTAACTGTTGAAAGGATTTTTAAGAAGGCAATCAGAGTGTATACCAACAAATTATATGGCCAGCTGCACAATTCTGATGAACAGGCTTAGCTCCTGGATTCGTTGTTCTATTGTCTTGGTTGACAAATTGCACACATAAGGTGTTCTAAATGTAAGAAAGAAGTGATAGACTGTGTTTCTCACTTAACCTCAAAAACCCCTTCTGGTAACTAGCTTCTACCGGTTTGTGGACTGTATCCAACTATTCTGAGCATCCAGTTTCCTTATGAATCTAAGTATGAGTTTTGGCTCTAATAATGGTATTTTCTTATCTGATAGTTGGTACTTGCCCAAATATTTCAGTCTTTTGTGGGTTAATGCTAAAGATACGTACATATACATATTCTGGGATATCACTGGATTTATACCAAAATCTGCAGAAGGTCTCTGCATATCTCTTCAGATATACCTACTTTCCTTCGATGCTACTTGAGTCTACAATGTCTCGTAAGGTTACGAAGGTTATTTTTGCTCATATGCCTCATGCCTCATACCCTGCGCGTTACTCCAGGTTCTATTTTCCCTTTCTAGTTTCCTGAATTCTTCTTTTAGGGTGTGATTCCTTATCCCGCAAAACGGTTCAGTTCCTATGAAAGTTACTGATGCTCACTTTTTTGCTAGGGAGTCGGCCACTTCATTAGCCTCTATTCCCACATGGCCAGGTATCCAATAGAGGGTCACCTTGCTTCTACTACCTAGTTCATTAAGTTTTTGCAGACATTCCCACACAAGTTGGAACTGAATGATAGAGGAGTGCCATGATACCAGCTTTGCTATCTGGCATTATAGTTATATCATAGTTGGCGTGGTTTGGATACATCTATCTAAGGTATAGATTTCAGCCTGAAAGATGCTGGTACTTTTGCCCATGAATTCAAATTATTTGGTTCTATTGGCCGAATACTCCAGCTCCAGTTCTTTCATCAGTTCTTCACACATCTGTGTACCACATTGTTGTGAGATTATTCAGTTTGTAGATTGTGGATTCATTGCTCCAACATAAGACGCTCATAAAATCCACACTACAAATTTTGATTAAATATTATACTATTGGTCCTGATGACCATTCGCGACACTTGTCCTACGACCCTGGTTCCATGGATATTTCATCTGATGTAATGAAACCGGAACTTCGGTTTTTTTTTTGTATAAATTTAAAGTCGACTTTCCTTGCGTTCAGGACTGGTTTCGATCAGAGTATGTGCCTGATTTGGGTTGTAGTCGAATCTTCTAGTCAAGGGTTCGATGCTGGGGCCTTCGTGGAGACTGACAACAATAGACTTCACTATAAGGAGATTTATGCTATCCTAATGGCTGCCGATTATTGAATAGATGGTGGGGTCGAAATATCTGCGTCTGTAGCAACAGTTAGGCTGCGCCTAAAGCCTTGCTCAACCCTGTAACCCGTTCCAAAATAGTTCGAGAATGCAAGAACTTTTTGAATTCGGTCGCACAGGTGAAGTCTTTGACTTTTGTCTGGGTCCCAGATCACACTGCGATTGTAGGAAATGAGATCTCGGATTAGATTGCTAAGTGAGGCTCAGAGGATAATTTCGCAGGACCTTAACCTGTGTTAGGTCTTCCCACGTCCTCGGGGTCCTCTATTGACGATTGAGTTTCTTACGAACACAATTATGTGTGTGGCACTGCTCTACAGAATTCAGGCAGACTAAACGTATGTATGCTCTCTAACATTTGTAAAAAATCAGAAAGAAAGAAATCGTTTGTAAGCAAGATTCTTGCCGTCTTTCAGTAGAAAAGATAGTAGACAACTTATTGGGACACTTTGCTTTTGCTAAGAATCTTAGTGTGCTACCAAAAAATTGGTTTGATTAGCAAACTTACGTACATATATCGTTTATGTAATACCTGCTCAAAACTTCACCCATCTGGCGTACCTAATCCAATACTAGTGTCTCACATGTTAGTACCTAAGTGAACGAAATCCATTCATAACTTGCTGTTTGCAAAACTTATGGCTTTAAGAAGATTTACTTGTACTCCTTCCTCATAAGTGTGGTATGACAGTGTATGGTTGAGTTTGGTGAATGCTTCGTACCATTATATTTCTTATTTGAGTAGTTTCGATAGCTAGTCATTACTATATCCTTTAGCCACGCTAAGCATTGATGGATTTCTTATTGGCCTACCATTCTATCTATGATGGACGCCACTTTAGGAGTTACCTACTAGAATCACACTTCAAAAACCTTTACCTTTCCTGCAGGTCCCACGTTTCAAGGATCCTACGTTGTTGATTTAAGCCCAATAAGCGGTTGTTTGACATTTTTTTATAAACTTCCAGGTGAAGTTATAAACCTCCAAGTCTTTGGAGACAATGCATACGCCGTCGTTTATCTAAACAGGCTTGAATTTTCTTTAAACCTATTCTTCCAATACTCGTTTGTTCATCGGAGAACTTTCAAATACGCTTCCTCAACATAATACACACTCAGAGTAGTTTTGGCTCCTTAATTTAAATAGACAATGGGTCTAGTGGTCGTTGGCTTAGTAGAGTTCTCTGTCATTCTTTATAAGCTCCAAGTGCCCTTCTTTAGATTTCTCCTGACAACCGAGATCTAAAAATGGCTACAACCAAGAAATTGTCATAATATTCGATGCGGGACTCGTTTCGACAAGGATTTGATCGATTTTATGGAGAAAACTAGTGTGTGGATCCTTTTGTGAGGAAATCTATTCTGGAATTCGCGCTGTCGTAAAATTGGTAAATCGGAATCCGTTTTTAAATGCAAATAATACTGTAGCGGGCTGTGTTTCAAGATTGAATCTTGTATAGTTTTTTAAAGTCCAGTGTTTAGATACTCAATGTCGCCCAACAAATATATAATTTTCTGGCCTATCACTGTAGGTTGGCTTAGTGAAGCTTAAGGGATAGCCTTGGCATGCGCATGAGAAGTTTCCTCTATGATTCCTCGGTCCTACCACTTGTGCCTTAAAAGTGATAAAAAAATTACAAATGTATCTTTTTGAGGCGACTCCAGACTAATGTAGTCTCTGCCTGAGCCAGCCCATCCCCTCATTCTCATCGGTCTCAGGCACATTTCTTCCAATTTCTGGACCAAGCGCTCTGGAATCTGTAATCGAACCAGAGATTCAGTCTTTCTTCTATTCTCAAACTTAGGGACTAAATAGAAATCGAAGATTCGTCTAAAAAAATTTTATTCTGAAGTCCTCAATATCTCTTCTACTTGCCTGCCAACGTCCAGCACTCGGCTCCGTATAGGACACCTGGGAGGAATATAGTCCGATAGAGCAGACATTTCGTTATCCGAGTGGGAAGGGTTAACCCCATTTGTTTCGTCAGGCCAAATTGGGAACGGTGAGATCATGCAGACTGAGCCTTTATCGAGAAAGCCTCTAAAAAAGCACACAAGGAGCCATCGATGATAAGTATCTATTTCGTCTGCGTACCTCAGCAATTGGGCGGATTTGCCAAAAATAATACCTCCCGTGTTAGGATCTGGCCTATTGTCCCGCATGATATTGAACTGCTTACTTGGAAAAATTCAGAAGAACTGCTTGCCTACTGTACGTTGCATCGCTTGCTCTCCAGCATTCAGGTTTGTCAATGTTACGAACTCAGTCGTCGCCTTGAAGAGCTCCAAACGAACGCGACTGTAGATGGTGATTCTCGACTTGAAATTCGTTAGTCTTTTCCAGGACTCATCTATAGTCGATCTGCCGGGCCGAAATCGCTTAAGACGTTGACACAGTACAATGCATGGGATCAACGTACTGTGTCAACGCGATATTTACCAGGGATATGCCTCGATAGTTGGTGAAAGCGATAGGACCGCCTTTCTTGTAGTTTTAGGATATGGAGCTGATATTCCAGTTATCAGATATATATACATACATACTTTCGTCCACCCATACTTGGTCAATGATTTGGTGCATGTACTTACTTTACCAAAGCATCACCTTTCTATTAGGAAAGTTACGCTAGTTAGATACTAGAGCTGGCGGTCTTGTTTTCACCAGTTTTTTAATATCTGTGCCAACCTCTTCTATGAGTGATTACTTCTACGCTGGAAGTGCTTCTTAAACACATCTACAATTCCCTGTTCATCGGTGAATACGTTCTCTTTACTATTTCTAAAAGCCTGCGTTCCGGCCTTACAGCCAGCTACAAGTTCCTTGGGCTTATAGTAGAAATGCACGATGTTGTTCCCGTCGTGCGACTCTTCGATTTTCTTAGGCTGGGTGACTGCGTATGCCCTCTTCTTTGTACGCAGGATTTACTTCTCCTCTCTTTGTTTGGTTCGCATCTCTTCCATTCTTCTTTAGCGTCTTAAGTTGTGCATCTTCTGTTACTTTTTTCTGGTATTTGGCCGATTAATGCCTGGTGATTGATGATGCCAGTGGTCAATCTTAAGTCAGTTTCTTTCCCTGTTTGCCAGGTAATGTTCATTTCTTAGTGTCAAATGGAACGGAAGGATAGGAATCAGGTCTATCCGCAACCAATTTGCACCGCATTTTACATAAAGATATTGGCTTACATGCTTATAAGGTCCAATTGGCACAAGAAATAAAGCCTTTCGCTGACTGGGTGCTGGAAATGAATGGTCGTGATTTTTCAAACAAAAATATTATTATATATTATTAAAAATATTCATGTCCAATTGTTTGGGTACGTAAATGATCAAAACTGTCCCATCTGGGGCTCAGAAAACTGAACAGTAATAGTGGAACAACCTCATAAAAATGTTGAATATTGATCTAAAATGACATCTCTTGTTGGATGACCCAACATATTTAAGCGCACAGTACATATGTATTAAACTGCTCTTCAGAAAATGACCAGCAATACGTACCATCGATGATGATGAGACTAATTCATCAAGGCTGGATGACACGATCCTATTCAGTTTTTTAGGGAAAACCCGCTTCTAATATCAGTTACTAAAGTTGGAGCCATCTAAGTCAAAATTATTATTAATTCTATTAACTCTTTCTACGTCTTTCAATATGACGTAGCCCTCAAAGCACTGCTAGTGATGCTGACCTTTGAAGTTTTGAAGTTGAACGTATAATTTAATATATCTACGTCATAGTTATCCTACCTTTACTTGCTTCATCCGTACACGTACTACATATACTATCCTCAAGATTGTTGGTTAAGTTTTCCACGGGCAGGACACGACGACTAAAAGTATGTTCGTAACTTCTGAAACATTTACTCGCTTTCTAAAAATTATAAACATCTATGGTTCGTGGTTCTAAGTACATCCTGAGGCAGGACAAAAATAGAATTAATCCTCAATATACGTTTTAGTAAGTAGCTCAGAGAAAAAACTTCCTATCTGTGTAGATCCTTGTTCCTGGCAAAAGTATTTTTTGTCGTGGGTTCTGTTAGAAGGATGACTGCTGCCACTGTCTGTGCTTTTGTTGATTACGATGAAAAATGAGCTCCTGTACCCTACATATAGTGTGTATGTGAAAGTCCTGTTTGTGTCTGCTTAATCTTTTTACTAACCTACTACCTACATACTAATGAAATTTTATCAATTTTCCTTTTTCTTTTTTTCTCTCTCTCCACATGTCACCCGTGATCTGATTTTAACACACTGGCCAATGTCAACATTTTTTAATGGAATATTCTCAACTTTTCACATCAACGACTCACGGAACAACGCACGGAAATAACAAATTCATATTCACCGTCATTTTTGGGTGGAAAATCCTGGCTTCCTCGTCATCGTCTATGCTGTTGGACCTGATGGATCTGTTTGTGTGCTTGCACTTGAACTCACTCATGCACACCTGAATGACCCCGCCGCTATACGTGACGTGTGCTTAATCTGACAACGAAAATGTTACCGATGCGCGTATTCGGGTGATTCGGATGTCCGTCATCGCATACACATGGACTATCTGGTTTTTTTTTTTTACGGATTTTCTATTTTCATTTTCGTATCACCATCATAACCATTACACTGCTTAAAATATATTATACTCGGTGCATAAATGATTATGTCGTCATCGTCCTGTGGCGCACACACGTGTGTTGTTATTACGTTGCCGGTTGCGTGGCGATAAATTCACGATAAATCCGCCGACTGACAACGATTTTTTTTTTCCGATTTCGATTCGTTTATCTCGCTTTCATTCCGTCACTCGACTATTATCCAACTCCCAACTGGGAATCTTGACTGGTGGCTGGGTGGGTGCTGTGTGGTACTTCATATCCGGGCCATTGGGGGATACAGGTTATATGGTTTAAGGATACCATGCAATTAGACACAACCGAACGTCATATAATGGAGAATCGGGGCTCACGTCATACGTTGATTATACGTAAGGTACATCCTCAGGATTTCGGAAATTACTCGTGTGTTGCGGAAAATCAGTTGGGTAAATCGAGGAAAACTCTTCAGCTAAGTGGAAAACCGAATGTAGCCGTATTCAATTCGCCGCCAATTAGTCAGTATAAGGATAGGTAAGATTTATTGAGTGTTTGTGTGTTTGGCAGTGTGTGTGTGGGGATAAGGAGTTGTGTTTTCTGTTTTTCTTTACCTGAAAGTTTGTTGCATGAGTGTCGTATTTTTCGAGAAGGATTCAATGGAATCGGTTGGTAAGTTAGTCGGGTAAATGATCCTGGAAAAGAAAAAAAGAAAAGAAAACAAAAAAGTTGTTGCGCTCGTTAAGACTTTTGGTATGTGTATCCTTTTGATGATTTCCCAGGGACGGGGTGCCTGAGTAATGATTAATGGAGATTCTGACAGGACGTATGTTAATGAAAGGCGTCTACAAGTGATATTCAATAAATAGCACGATGCAGGAAAGTCTTGTTTCAATTAACGAGGATGTAATACGAATTTGATTGTTCGATGAGGGATAGTTTTGATCGAGGAATGGTTTAGTAAAGATATACATAATATGCTAACGTGGAATAAATAATGGAGAACTATAGACCGGGTTAAAGTACATTCATATATAGACCTTCGTAGGGAAAATCATGTTTACCATTTTATTTTTGAATTACTTAGTTGACGACCTGGAAATTTAGAAAACAGCTTTTTTACTTGGAGCAATAATATATATAGGTACATATGTACATATGTATCAATATATTGACCATCATCTTCCAAAAGACTATGTATATGTATACCACAGTGTTGGGTCCCTTTTCGTCTCTCTTCCACGATCCATCCTAGTCCGACAGTCTCTTTGGATTTCTTCACAGATCCTCTCTGGCTTTGATTCCACGTGTCAACGCTAGCATCTGTTTAACAGAAATCTTGTTCATCCTCTGGGTAGCTACCCAGTGGGTCCCCAGGACCTCCCTTCTTCTGCTAGCTAGAGCCGGACATTGACACAATATATGCGCTGCTGTCCCGACTTCCTTCAAGCATAGTTCATGCATAGGTGTCATCCTCCAGAAGACCCATTTTCATTAGGCTACCAGCCATTTCAGTGTTCCTTGCCCTAAGCTTAGAACCTCTTTGTGAGTGGTGCCAATCGGCATTTTAATAGCCATTTTCGCCTGCCTGCAACCTTCCACGCTTGACCACCTTCTCTGGTGTTAAGCCGCGACCCAGTTGCTAAACAGGTGTTCTACCATCCCTCTGCCAATTGCAGAAAAAGGCTCCGGACCAGAGAGCTCCGAGGTTAACCCTTGCTTTGCTAGAGAGTCCGCCTTTTCGTTCCCCTCAGTCCCTACCAGCCCTCTCACCCTCACAGCAGTGTCATCTCATTTCGAGATGAGCACTCATTGAGCTTATGAACACATTCTAATGCCAGTGATGTAATGACATCTGTTTGGTCCATGCGTCTAATCACTGATTGATTGTCCACTTCTATGGCAACCTGATCCTCTTTCAAGTGATCCAGCTCATGTAACAGAGCAATCACCTCGGCTTGATAGACTGAGGTATATTTCTCCAGACTAATATGACAGTCTAGTTCGAGTTCTTCTGAGAAAATACCTGCCCCCGCTCTGGCATCCATCATGGACCCATCCGTAAAAATGATTATATCACCAATCTTCTTTTCCGGAAGTGTTCCATCCTCTATAAGAGTGTTGTGATACCTTTCGGTAACACGCATTCTCTTTATTCCATCCACGGGCATATTCAACTCCCCAATCTCGTTTTTCACGAGATCCAGGATTTTCCTATGATCATAGACAGTACCACGCCATTACCAGTTGGCATCCCGGTGTAGACGAAGTGCCGTCGATGTCGCCGCTTTCTTAATAAATAAGTCCAGTAGCAGAATACCTAGGATCACTTCTATTCCGCATCTTGGCGTCGTGTATTGCACCAGTGATCCCTAAACATGCCAGACGTTGGACCCTATCTAAATGCTTCTTGCTTCAATTTTCTGAGTGGCTTTTTGCCAACATATAACTGACACATATGTGATAATCGGTCTTACTATCATCGTGTACATCCAGTATGCTGACTTCGGCGAGAATCCCCACCTTAGTCCACATACCCCTTTGCACTGATGAAGCACCCTTTTCGCCTTTCTAATCTTCTCTTCCACATGGAAGTTCCAAGTAAGTCCAGCATCTAGGTATACACCCAGATACTTAACCTTCCTGGTCACCTACAGCTCCGATCGGAAAAGTGTCAAGCGCTGAAATTCCAGATCTCTCCTCTTCCTTGTGAAGATGATTAGATCTGTCTTTTCCGCATTAATGTAGAGCCCTTGTTCCTGACACCACCGCTCCACCATGGTATCTGCTGTGATGTTCATGAACTTACCTCTTGCCATTATTGCTATATCAGCGGCATATCCTACAGTGTGGATGCCAGCCTCTTCAAGTCTTGTCAGGAGAGAGTCCACAGTTATATTCCACAGAATATAATATATATATGCTAACTCTTCTTTTAAGTCTTGAAGTTCCCGTCTGAATATTTATCGCCCTATTTTTCAGAATATTATCAACCCATCTCACAACCAATGGGTTAACCTTGCGTTCTCCTAAGGCTACTCTCAGACTTTCGAAGCATATCTTATCGAAGGCACCTTCAATGTCCATTATTGTTGTCATTGCCAGCTCTGTACGCATGTTATCTACTACGCAAAGGACACCCTTTCAGCGCCGTGCTCTTCATATGATCCACCACAATTCTTTCCATGGTTTTCAATAGAAATTATGTTAGGTTGACCAGTCAAAAGGACTTCGCTTCGGTTTAGTCCTTTTTTCCCAGTTTTGGAAGAGACACCACATTTGTTTCTCTCCATGTTACCAGTATGTACTCTATCGCTAGGCATGTAACGTATATACCACTAAGCCTTGGTGCAATGAGATCTGCACCCCAGTGCAGAGATCTGTAACCGGTTTGTAGTGAATTTTGTGGAAGGACTTGGACATGGATCCCTATAAGATCGCTTGGACTTTTGATTTAAGTCCTGTCACCCCCGAGGGGCATAGAGCATCAACAACGCCTGCACGCCATCTTGTTCAGATTTCTGCAATGCATTTCAACGCACTCCGCTCGACTGTTCTTCGCCATGTTTACTTAGGCCGCCCCGCTTTTCTACTTGACTGGGCCAGTGGATTCCACTGCATGGCATATTTCGCAATAGAGCCGTTTTTACGCCGTAAGGTGTGACCAATCCATTGCCACTTCCTCCTCCGGACGGTGACGTCTTAAGATTTTATGTAGACATCTATTTACGAAGGATTGCAGCCTTCATGTGATAATGTTGGTAACCTTCGAAGTACTACATCCGTATAGTTATATTGATTGGACCTGTACAGTCCCAGCTTGGTTTTTGTGCTGAGAGCATTGCTTTACCAGATTTTTGATAGTATTCCAAATGCAGCTTTAGCTGCAATGAACAGAAGATGTACCAGAGACCTGAACTCGACGCATTCCTCAATGATTTTGTCTCGTGGACGGACTTAAAAGATAGGAAAGATATGATAGTATCCTGAAAGAAAGTGAGAAACAGAAAGGCAATACTAACCTTACTAAGCTAAACCAAAGTAATCTGCCTGTCTGTAGTCACGTTTTGTGGTCATCGTTTGTAATGTCCTGTTACGTCATAATCAGAGAGTCCGATATCCAAGTAGAGTTTATCCTACTTCTTCTACTATGTAGGTTTAGTTGCACAAAATGGTATGATTTAATGTTATTTGAGTATATCCTGGGGTTGGCAGATATTACCCCGTTCGAAGAGCTGAAACCGCAAGCATGACGCCGTCCTCCTTACCTCACCAAGCACATGTTCGTCCAGTCACTATTATGAAACGCTATTGGTAATACTAGTGACATTAACGAAAAGCTGTTACAAGAAAGGGCATTACGAATTCGTATACTTCTTGCAGATAGTGTCTATAGTTGACACTTGTCAGTCATGAAGTGACATGGTAGGAAATTCAAATCTAGCTCTCTCTGATATACATATACATATGTACATAAAAACAACCAAAATCGTTGTCCTTTACCATCGCGTCATAAAAATATCTAAGCTTTCATCGAATCACTGTCAGCGTACACACTTCACTGACCACATTTAATTATATCCTCGAAAACATTCGCTTTCAAATTGAAGTGCTTCTCAACCCAACTCTCTCTCTCTGTCGATACGAGGGGAATAATAAAACTCAATTAGCCCCTCAAAATAAAGTTAACTTTCTATCCAAAAATTCAATTGTCAATAGAATTGAAATTGAAATTGCAATCAATTGGAAATAATTTCGTCCTATTTTGTCCTTATTTTCTTTTGCCAATTTTTCAATTAATTCGCTGACATTCCAACTTCTCTCAAAGATTGTTATCGAATCAAGCGTAATATCAAACTTATAATTGGTTCGAAGGTGTCACGTACACTTCATAACATGGCCGGATACAAGTAGTAGAGACTCTCTAATTTAACCCCACATGCATCCCCACCTACCGCAAGTCAATGTGTCATGCAATTTAAGTTTCTTTTCATTCAGAGTGTACGTACGATAGTGTGTATATGAGTTTGTTGTACAACTTGAAAGACGAAGAAAGGAAAATCAAAAAAAAAAAAAAAAGAAATTGCTCCCATTTGCCGTTGGCTTCGGATGACCTTTCATCCTTGACGTAGGTCAAATAATAAGAGTCATTTTCGAACCCCTGCACCCACTATCCCTCCCCATAACGAAGACAACAAATTGCGAATATCCTTCCAGACACACATACACACACTTGAAGTAAAAAGAAAATACCAGATCGCAGAGTGGATTGTACCCATTTATTCTTGGTATAGTTCAGTAGCCCTCCCACCCACTTTCATTCTATACTTAACCCAACCACACTGTGTGTGGGGTGTCGTCGGACGGAGGGTTTTAAGTGAAAACCATCTCTCGAACGCATGATAAGACTACATAAGAGGCTAACAAAATCACAGGGCATTACGTAATCCAATTCAGGAAAAATAGGAAACGGGCTACCATCCTTCATGTGACCAATCATGTAGCCTTAAGCCGTTGCAACGACACAAAGGCACACATACACGCACACTCAGGAAGTTCCCTCATTTTCAGTACCACATTCCCAGTGAATTGTGGCAGCAAAACGACATCGAAATGCTGCTACAACTAAAGTTCAAAGACAATGCAATGAATGCAATGTTGTGGCTATGTAGTGAGCTCTATAAGGCGGTTACCAGTTGGCTCTACAGTGAGCGAACTTTCGATTGAAGCAACAGATTTTTAATTCTTTTTGGGGAAAGTTTGTGTTATTGAATGAACGAGGGAGGATGTGAGATACGGTACCTATACATGTACAGATATTGAGTTGTATTGGATTATAGTGCTTTGTAAAAAGGATCAACTTATATTATCGTTCTGATACTTAAATTTGTATTATAATCAAACTCCATTATCCTCCATTAGTTGTTTTTACTTCTTCGACGAGCTTACTCCTTTATATGCTTTAGCTCTGCCCATTCTTCGGGCAGACGAAACAATTCAGTATGATGCGTAGACACCTGCATATATTTTAGATGATTCTCAGCTGGAACGCCGATCACCTTCCAAGTTCAGTATTCATGGAGGACTATTTCTTTCATCTTTGAGTATTCCAAGTTGAAACAGTGCTTCTTCCTTCCTTCATTGACTTGCTTCCTTGTTTCCTTGGCTCATGCTTCCTAGATAAGGAAAGTTGTCAGCTTTCTTGTAATTCTTGGCAATATAAAGTTGCGCGTTGGAACTTGGCAGGCTCTGTGTATCTCTTTTCATATTCTGAGCCATTTTCTGTAGATCTAAAACACTACACACCACATTTTAAACTAAATTGTATTTCTTAGTGTTCTTCGAACGGAACTACTCAGAAAGCATCAATGGGAAACGCTAAAACTAAGACTGCTGAGAGTATACAGCCCTGAGGTAGCTCACTTTGGATTTTAAGATTTCGCGATGTACATAGAACGCGATACTTGATTTCCGCTATATTTTTCTGGACTACCTTTTCTCGAAATTAACCTACGGTTGACCCTATCAAGCTTGTATCGATGTGAGTGGAAAGTTGGAACAAAGCTTGTCTGTCTGACATCTATGTACATATGCATACTTGAATTTAAATATTATTTATTTTCGTCATTCATTCGACAACTGGTAGAAGTATGCTTCTCGTTGATGACTATTCTTACTTACGTACTTAACGAGCTCCCGACACGTGAAGAGTCTCTGCCTGAGACACGACAGCCTTTCATTCTCTCCGATCCCGGGCACGCTGTTTCTAGTTGTCTAGACCAAGCGCTCTGACATCCGCGATAGCTTGATCCTTAAAACAGAAGTTCGGTTTTTTTTGTTATCTGGAACCTGAGGGTTGTGATTCGAAGATCTTCTTTGCTGGAGCATTATTGTGCTTTCGCTCGTTGTGGCCGAGCCAGTGTAGTCGACGTGTTTTGGCTTTTAAGACTACATCCACATCTTGGTACAGCTCATAGAGTTCGTGGTTATATCTTTTCCTCCATTCGCCCTCCTCACATACGGGACCGAATATCCGATGAAGAATTTTTCTTTCGACAGTATTCAAAATCTGCTCTGGTTTCCTGCTTATCGTCCAACACTCGGCTCAATACAGCAGAACTGGTAGGATCAAAGTTTTGTAGAGCATGCATTTCGTCTTCAAAGTTAGGAGTTTTAGCTCATTTGTTTCGCCAAACCGAGGTATCAGCGGTTTGCCAACAGTGACGTTTTGTTCTAATCGGTGGACAGATGCTTCTTTGTTTGTTGACAACATGTACTTGATTTTATCCTCATTCACTTCAAGACCAACTCGTTTCGTCTGTTCTTCAATTACCGTAAAAGCCTCTAAACAGCGCGCTGGGAGCGACCGATGATATGGATGTCGTCTGCAAATACCAGCAGCTGGACAGATTTGTTAAAGATAGTACCTTCCGTGTTCACACCTGCCCTGCGCACTATCTGTTTCAGCACGAGATGGAAGAAGTCACATGATAGAGCATCTCCTTGCCAAAATCGGGTACCTACATGTTTGAAATGTTTCCAAATTGCACGTTGCATCGCGTGTTTTTTAGCTTCACATGGCACAGGTGGATCAGTTTATCCGCATTGTGGAGTTCAAAACTATTTCGATGCTATCATATGCAGCTTTGAAGTCGATGAAGATACGGTGAGTTTCGACTTAAAATTCGTTGGTCTTTCCAGTATCTGCCTTAGTGTGAAAATTTGGTCGATCGTCGGTCTGCCGGACCGGAAGTCACACTGTACGTGCCGATTAGTGTGTTAAAGAAAGACTTAAGACATTCACACGTTA
The DNA here is from genome assembly GCA_905220385.1 of Xylota sylvarum. Lineage (NCBI taxonomy): Eukaryota > Metazoa > Arthropoda > Insecta > Diptera > Syrphidae > Xylota > Xylota sylvarum. The sequence continues at coordinate 59,283,608 of LR999958.1, read as the reverse complement.
AGGAGGGATATGCTCTGATAGTTCTTACAAGACATAGGATCGCCTTTCCTGAAGTTAGGGCATATAGAGCTAGTCCAGTCCAGATAGTTCAGTCATCGGGCATGGCTTCATCCACCCACACTGGATTGATGATTTGGTTCATTCACCCTACCAAATAATCACTACCATGTTTAAAAAGCTTCGCTGGTAGATCACCAGAGCTGGCGGTCGTGTTGTGCTTCTGGTTTTTGATAGCTGAGTCAACCTTTTTAGAACTGGGAGGGGGAATGGCTTTTTCATTGACTGGATGCGGGTTCCCTTTTAGTCTTATCACTCTCTCTAGCTGATGCCCATTAAGTAGCTCCTGAAATTCCTGCTTAGACACATTTACTATTTCCTGTGCTTTAGTGACTAGGTGTCCTTCACTGTTTTAAAGATCCTGCTTTCCGGGAGTGAATCTAGCTACCAGTTGCTTGGCTTTCCTAAAAAGTATCTGGATGTTATTCATATCGTGGGACTCTTTTATATCCTTGAGCGGGGAGAGTTCATAGGCACGGTTTTTTACGCAGGATTTTCCTCTCCTCCCGTCTTCTGACTCGATACTCTTCCCTCCTTACCCTTGTTTTGTGCTCCAACGCTTGCACAGGAGAAAACTGAAGAAGTTCACATCGATAGCCACCACTTTTTTGTCGATTTTAGGGCCGCATATGACAGCATCTATAGAGACGAGCTATACAGAGTCATGTCTAATTCTAGCATCCCTGCCAAACTCGCCTGTCTGTGCGGAATAACGATCCAGAACGCTCGCTGTTCCATTAGGTTCGGTGACGATCTCACCGAGACCATTGATGTCAAAAAAGGGTTTTGACAAGGTGAGGCCCTGTCATGTGACTTTTCTAACGTCATACGAATTATGCGAAAGTCACAACCTAATACTCAAGGCACAATTTTTCAAAAATCTATACAATTGCTTTCGTTTGCCATAACATGCCAAAATTAGTAGAACCCAGCGGGATGTTACCGGTACGTTCGCTAGTATTGGAATGGCAGCTCCTAAGTGGATTTGGCGGTAAATGAGGGCAAAAGTCAGTGCTGTCAACTAGAAGAGACACACAACATCAGCGAATTGAACAGAATGTCACAGTCGACATCAATAACTTTCACATAGTATGGGTCTTTGTCTACCTTGGCTCTGCGTTAAATCTGACCATTTCTCGAGATTACACGATTATCGAACTTCCCCTTTAATAGATCAATTGTTTGACCAGCTGTGTGGCATGTGACACCATCTTGTTGGAACCACATATCGCTGATGCTAAGCCTATCCAATTCTGGCCAAAAATAGTCTTCCATCATAGCACGATAGCAAACTCCATTGACCGTAATATGGGGATCATCTCTTCAAGCACATGTGGGGTTGTTGTCAAAAATGAGCTTCATCACCGAAGATGATTTTTCGATGAAATTCAGAATTTTCTGCAAACTTTCGCAGAGCCCAATCGTAGAAGTTTCGGAGCTTCAAGTGATCAAGTTAGTTTGATCTTGTAAGGGTGTAGGCCAAGATCTTTCAGCAAAATTCGCCACAATGTGGACTGAGAGATTTCCAATTCGTGTGAACGGCGTGGAATCAACTGATTTGGCTCATTTTAAACTGAAGCACTTACTGCTGCGATATTTTCGGTACTTCGACTGGTGTGTTATCTCACTGGCACAGGAACATTCAATAGTGAATATGCTGACTCGAATTTATCTACAGCCTGTCTGAAAATTGGAGTTAGCGTTCTTAAAGTTGCGACGACTTCCAAACTTTGCTAATTCATGAAGTTCACCATGATAAAAATGTAAGCCTTGGATGACGTTTTGACATTGATAGATCATAAAAAATCAACCTCCTCCAAACTGGCAGGAAGAACTGCTTCATCGACTTTGTGTTAGCTCTTTTTTGTGGTGTCACACTCTCTGTTTAATGCTTATTTAAGGCAAGAAGTGCTCCTTAAATACATATATCTACAATTTTCTGTGCATTTGTGACTTCCTTCCCTTTTTCGAGGAGCCAGTGTTCCGGGTTTTAAGTGGGCGCTGTGGCTCAAGTGGCTAGTGCGTTGTACTATGGAGCGAGGGGTTCCATGTTCAATCATCAGACAATACCTAAAAAGGTCTTTAACGATCCCATCTCTCGCGAGCGTTTGACAAACATCCGAGAGTAAAACTGTCATAAAAAAGCTTTTCAAAACAAAAAATTGCCCTTGGGATACGGCATTAAACAATAGGCCCGTTCCACGCGAGTAAAGAATATAATACGCACAACACGAATGTTTGTGAGAAGCTAAGCCCTGGGTTCCATGGGTCTGTAGCGTCAAAAATTTGTGTTTGGATTTGTGTTCCGGGTTTGAAGACTGCAGCCAGTTGCTGGGATTTCTTGAAAAAATTCCAAATTATATTTCTGTCATGAGACTCCTCGTTATCCTTGCCTGAGAAGTTGCGTATACCCACTTCTTTCTATGCAGAGCTTATTTTTCTTCAGTCTTTAGGCTCTGTATACTGCCCGCGCTGGATTTTTGTTACAACTTTAGCGATTTTCTGCTTCTGATACAATTTTCCGATGTGTACACTCATCATCATACCACGGATGTTTTTCTCATGAGTGCTTTGTAGTCTATGGTAGTTTCGGCTACATCCCTGATGATGGTTCGCATATGTAGCCTATGTTAGTTGGCGTTTGGGCCAGGTGATGACATGGTATGCCTTCTATAGTCTGTGCACATTCAAAATGTTTGATGCATGCCTCACATCAATAAGCTGTGTCGACTCTATTATGGCGGAACTAAGCGCTCCTTATCACAGAACGTTACCACGAGCTGCTGCAAAGTAATTTGATTTTGTATCGTAGAGGCTCTGCTTTCCAATTACTCCGACCAATATGTTCGCCTTAACTATTGCAGGGTATGACGTTGCAATATTTATTCCTTTTTAGAAAATCTGTAACTCCTCCTTGTTGTAGTCTTCCCGGTATGCATGTTCCCATTTCACTTTTCTTGTGCTCCTTTGTACGAATGCTTATCATCAGGAACAAAGGGCTAACACTCAATCCAATGTACGGAAAGAGGGTATTCCTTCGATTGCAACTTAATCTATTCGGTACTGACTTCCAAGTTTCCCTGTGTATCATTTTCCATCCCTCTGTACTTTTCATGTGGAAGCTCGCAACAGAGATTGACGGCAAAACGTGGTTTAGAATTTCCAGCTGGTTTTTCTAGGACGCTTTATTTTCTGCCCATTTAGTAACGTACAATGAAGAGATCTCATGTGTGGCAGGTAGATTCCAGATTAATTAAGATACATGTAACCAAAGTATCTTAATGTGTATCTTCATTAGAAATAGGATCATTTAGTGCGTCAGCAAGTGTATTGAAGTTTTGTCACACAAACAGCTTCCTACTATGTAGTTAATGTGTAATGGCAGCAGCGATATTCACTCCCATACCTCAGAAGTACACTCACTGAATACGACATGCGTATTTCGTTAAACGTCACTGAAAGAAGCAAAGCCCACAGTCGGCATAAGATACATTTACGTAACATATAGATACCTTTTAACTATTTTTGAACAGACCAATTCAAAGGTCTGCCTGTGGCACTTGCTGATATATGCATGTGTGCCATAATTTTTGGGTGGAGTGACGCATGCAAATATCATCCAAACTGCGTAGTTTGTTAGACCACCCGCTATTGTTCAAGTCGATATAGCATACCAAATCTGACGTGAAATTTGTAGGAAATTCATGCGATGCATGCATGAAAGAAGCTCCAATAGATCATCGTACAAAAAATACAAATATCTGGGGCGACAGGTTCACGGAACCCAGGCGCTAGCTTCTCACAACCATTCATATTGTGCGTGTTATATTCTTTATACGAATGCAATGGAAGAAACCTATCATCCTACATAAGACATTTTGTGCAAATCGAATGAAATTTCATTGAATGACATCAATTTGGTTTACATAGATACATTATACATATATCAATGGCGTTCAAAATAGTTACGCAATGAATGTACATATGTTATAGTCTACGAGGACTATCGTAGAAGGTCTAAGGTTCAGTCATTCACATATTCGACTTGATGGCATTTGCTAAGGTTTGCTTAAGATTAAGGAACGAACTAGAGTTTTTCCTCGCTCACTCCTCGAATGCCATACTAATTATTCCAGGATTCTAGTTCGAGGTACAACACATTCGAAATCCCATTACATGTCGCCTATGTAACCATCTGTTGAAGAAAACAGATCTGATATGATATCCTCTGGTGGAACACAACCTTTGAGCAGCTCAGATGCAAAATCACATGATTATTCAATAGAGCCACACATGCATAGTTGCGAATGGCGCCAATGAAAATTTGATGGCATTAGCGGATTTTAAAATCTGATATACAGATAGTTCCATATTGGAAAATAGCAGCAGTCGAAAAGTCACGGACAATATTTTAACCAGAAGTCCACCATATTGAACTAGGACGAGAATGCCTTTGAAGAGCAATTAAGAAACCACATTTGTATATCTTTTTCTACACAGGTTAAGCTTGTTAGGGTTTGTCTAAATCTACTTGAATGTCATGCAACTATTAACAAAGCTACTGTTGCCTAGATTAAGGTTCATGTGGGTTTTAAGTTTAACGAACGAGCTGACTGCCGAGTGAAAAAGAAAGGACGCTTGTCACCCACTAATTGGTGTCCAACATTATGTGGACTCCAAGATATCACAATCGATAAACTCGCTAACTACTAGGGCTGTCTTTTGAAAAAGAACCTCAATAGGCTACCTAATAGAACATTGACCAAATTCTTGAGACTCATTCAGCCCGATAGAAACTCCAATCCCGGAACCAAAAGCTATAGTGAAGTTCATCACGATCCTTAGTATAACATCTAATTAAAGTATTTGGGACAATACTAGTAAATATGCGTGGACGCCGTGGCTCAAGTGGTTAGTGCATTGGACTACGGATTCCAGGTTCAATACCCAGACAATACCTAAATTTCTTTCACGGCCCCACCTCTCACGAGCGTCTGACAAACATTCGAGAGTAAAACTCTCATGAAAAAGCTTCTCAAATTGCCCTTCGAACAAGGCATTAATCAGTAGGCCCCTTCCATTCGTGTAAATAATATAGCACGCACAACACGAATGACTGTGAGAAGCTAGGCCATGGACCTGTCGGTCGCGCCAAAAAAAATTGTTAATTGATAGTCAGTTACCTACATGCAGTAGACAGATACATGACCTACATGCAGTAGATACATGATATTATAGTGTTGTACAGTTGTCTATTCCTCAGCCTATCCATCCTGTCAAAGTAAGCATCCAGCGTAGTCAGGTTTAGGATAGCCTTTATTGCTGCTGTAGGTGTTGATATCTTATTTTTTTTTTGCGTTGAAGGGTAGGAATCTTTTAAAGACGAAGCGGAGCTAGTACTCAGATTTCTACCCACTAAGCCCACCTCTCCTCCTACCCCTGGTCCTCGGGGCATTGCCGTCAAGCACTTCATCGCGAGGAGGGACTTCAGCCGTGGGTACTCGCCTTATTTGTGTTAGCAGCTGCCTGCGCTGCATGTCTTTTGTTGCTCCTGAATTCGCTGCTCCCTCATAATGTTTATCACAGTGTCGCTAACTGCTTCCCAAGCCTCTTGCGTGCTCATCATCTGTCTGGTGATGTTGTCTGGAGTTACGATCTCACCCAGTTTGCTCACCATCAGGTGCTGTTCTTCATAATATCGTGGACAATGGAACATAATATGTTCTGCATTTTCAACTGCTTCCGTGCACGATCAGCAACAGGGGTTGTCGTCGTATGCAAACCTATGTAGGTAGGCTCTGAAGCATCCACGGTCAGTAAGCATCTGGGTCAATCTCATGCCTGTATCAGAGTGATACCATCTGTGCTGCCATTCTTTCAGAAGTTTTCTTGGTGGTACCTCAGTATCACTTCGATGTATCGCTATACCCGTTGTCCTGCTGGGACGTTGCTCTTCTTTAGCAAGGAAGGCTGTTGAATAAGGGCACTACACATGCCGCGTTGTAGGAGGTTGCTCGGAAGGGACTGCATATGCGCGCAATGTGCTCAACGCATTGATTCTGTAAGCTACCTCAGACTACTTCCTGTGTGATTTTGTTTTCATGGCACCAGCCCATGTTTGAAAGAGTTGCGGCATCGATAAAGCTCTACAACTCTTGCTAAGTGCAATCTCTTCCTGTGCTTTAATCAGCCGATATTTGGCATCGACCTTACCAGGGTAGCCGCTGCCTTTCCTCCGTTTTCAGCTGTATGCTGTAGGTATTACTTAAAGGCTGGTCTTGCATCTAAAGTAATGCCAAGGTACTTCAATCTGATTTGGAAACTATAACGTGATCGCCCACGGTTACTCTTATAATCTCCATGACTTGCCTACTGCTGATGAACACCACTTCTGTTTTTTATTCTGCAAGTTATAGACTCATGCGTACTAGCCAGTCCTGGACCATCCGAGACCATCCAGGTGTTGATCTTATGTTCTTAGGATTGTGGTACAGGATGCCGTCTAGAGTTTGGTAGCGACCACGAAGTAGGTATTGGAGTTCTTTTTATTTCTATTTCAATATACTGTCACTGATACGAAGCATACGGGAAAACATCGACCTTACTCGTGATGAAGTCGAACAAGCCGCCGAACTATCCTCATGCATGTAGAGTTTTATTTTTAGTTAGTCAAAGTATATCCCGTGGACGTAGTTTGAATAGAAAGTGAAAATGTGACTCTCATTCCATATTTTTAAAAAGATATGTAGCTTGCTATGAGCTTGGAAAAAGTCCACTTGGACGGTGATATAACAGTTTTCTCCAATTCTTGCATAGTTACAAGTCGAATGGTACCTACCAGGAGATACATTATAAGGAACAAAAATTTTAATGTCCAAGCTGTCTTGCCCTGTTTGGCTATCTTACCAGTTGCATGGAAATATATATCCGACTGTACAGCCAGAAATATGGGAACTCATTAGAATGACAAGCTAATGGTACTAAATACATGATGATCTTTCTTATATGAGAACCCTCAGCATTGAATTAGAAATGGTGGTTCTAAAGAGAATATGTAGGATTTGCAAGATCTTGTGATATGGCAATGAACCTATACTGCTCTAAGTCCATCCAAGCCTAGAATACAGGCAGTCATTTGAACAAAATTTTAAGCATTATCTGAGAGAGGTATTCCAAAGATTGAACTTAAATTGTACTGTCCTCAGATAAAGAATGTGTCAGGATGAGGATGAGACCACTACTGTCTTTAACATAATTATTCCACAATGTAGTACTTAGGTAGATTGCGTCTAGGTGACGACCCGTTCCAGTCTAATTGTCACTCAAATCGTCCCTGGTTGGACATAGTTCACATTACATAATCCTAGTAAATCTATGAATAGCAACGCTCACTGTGTTATACGATAAGTATACCCTGCAAACAATGTGGTGCACTACAAGTACATACACTCTCTGTCAGGCTGTCCGTCAGTCACTGACTGAGTAATTACATAAAAACCAGTTGAGAAAATTAAATTTCCACTCGCAACACTGCACAATGGGCAACAACCCCATTGACTGAGTACCGAAGTAGCTAGCGGCCACCCACGGTCATTTGCACTGACGACGATGCCAAGCGTCTAAGTACAATCAGGGGGTTGCCCACCCCTTAATTCATGTCAATGTCTTACCGAGCAAGGACAAACAACTTTGAAAGAAGCTTTTATTTTATTTCATACCCGTCTCGAGAGCCAAATAGCAATACCAATCCTAATCCCAATCCCATTGCCAATCGCACAATCACAATCGCAGTGGCATTGCCAGTGGTAGTAACAACCACCGACCCTGGCGATAATACGCGATGTGAGATCACAATTTTTCTGCTCCATAGATTCCTGCCCGTAACGATGATGATGATGATGATGATGATGATGCTGATAAAGATTTTGCTTTTCTTTTCTTTTCACAGATACAATATATCCTGGACGGTGGACTCATACTCACCAGTGGAAGAATTTAAGTTGTCATTCCGAAGGTTGCCACAAGGACACGAGGTCGTTGTCGACAATACCATCGAACAGTCGCACTCATTACAACAATCGAACGGCATGCAGATATACAGCAATAATGGCAATGTTGGACGATATGGCAACGGACACGATATTGCCAATCCTGGCAGTAGTGGCCATAGTCATAGAATCAATACGGGATATGGCATGCATTGGAGTAGAAACGATTGGAGGGATGTTGTTTTGCCAGCGATGCCATTGTCACATCATTACACACAGGGGATGAGCTATATGATTCGTGGCCTGGAACCAGATCAGCACTATGAGGCAACAGTTAAAGCGAAGTAAATGAAAATGAAACACGAAAAATGTCCTTTTTTTTCTATTTTTTCTCTTAAGCCTTAGAAAACACTTTAATTTGTCCTTGGGGGGAATTAACCATTTTTTGTTTCTTTGTAAACTTTTTTTTTTTTTCTTTTGTTTGTGGTTGTGGTTGTGAACCTTTTGTGAGGGAAGTGATAGAGAAAAAGGTGGTCATTTGTAGCACCTTACTAATGCCTTAAGGAGTACTTCAATGACTACAAAACCACAACACTGGGCGATAAGTTGTTGCAAGTATTTCAAAGTAGAGATAGTTGAGGAGAAAGTTTTCCAATTTGAACGCCGGGTTGGAGTGTAAAATACGAAGTTCTTGTGAAATGTATGCACAAAAGAATTGTTGATTGGTGTTTCAGGATAAGAAGAGGCGAGAAGAGGAACCACAAGGAAAATTCTTCAGAAAATAGTTTAAAAACGGACTGCGGACGAAGGAGAAAAATGACTGTTGTGTGGGATGTTAGCATAATTTAGTTGGTTGTTGGTAACGCGGCTTAAGAATGCATGATTGTTTTGTTGCACGAAGGAAATGGTTTGAAAAACAAATGGGTTTATGGCGGTGTAATGGAACACAAGCAACTGCTTAACAGATATTCTCGGGATACCACGAAATTTGTATACTTAGTACTTGAACTGTAACTTGGTGTACCGAGGGAATATGTATTACTTGGTCAGTTACAGTTGGTTACACATTTCGATTCTCCTCAAATCATTTCCAGAAATCTGACTTTCTCCGCGAAAATTCTGAACCACTTGGACCAATATTTTTCCAGTTTGAATGGCTGAAATCCATTTAGGAGTACATTTATTCACCTTTATTCACATGAAGAACGTTATTGTTTCCAAAAATAGTAGTGCTGGAAGCATGGAACCTTGTCGCAACCCAATTAGATAATAGAAATCATTTGGTGCCTTCTATTAGTAGTGTAAGCCAAAATTCGAAGTTGTGGAGATAAATTAAAAGTAGGCACACAAGTTTTCTTCGAGATCCAGTTTTTAGATACCGAGACAGAGAATACAAAACAGGCCAAGGGACAACCATAAGAACATAAGTAACGCTCCACATGTCCTCACCATCTCTAACGACTAATGCGCAATTTTTCGACTAGGTCGATGTTGCTGCGCTGTGGGTATCACTGTCATTAAATTTCCTCCTCTAACGCAAATGGGACCTAACATTTTACGAAAAATCTTTCACTCAAATCGGATGAGATATCTTCATCCGCTTTAGATAGAGTCCAAGCTTCAACGCCATAAAGCAGAATTAGTACGATCAAGGTCTTATATAGACTCCTTAGATGCTGGGGACAATTCTCTACAACTTAATTGCCCTCATAGCCCAAAGATATAGCTCGTCATCTTGTCTAAATCCTTTTTTGATATCAAAGGTCCCCGTGAGAATGTTACCGACTTTGTTGGAGCAGCGAGAAATGTTCATCGTCCTTCTATTCAATCTGACGATTTCGGTAGGGATGGCAACACTAGACATGGCTCTGTATAGCACGTCTTAATAAATGCTGTCATATGCGGCCTTTAAATCGATTAAAATATGGTGGCTTTCGATTTGGACTTCTTGGGTTTTATCCAGGATCTGTCGAGGTGTGAAAGTTTGATCGACTGTGGACTTTCCTGGCCTGAGACCGTGCTGATAGATGCCGAAGGGTTTCGGGCGATCATATAGTAGGGCAGATAAGATCTTGTACGCGATGTTGAGGAGACTATCACCTCTGTAACTGGCGCAATTCAGGGAATCTTCTTTCTTGTGGATCAGTCAATCGATGCTGAAATTCCATTTATCCATATTCTCAGCATTTTTCATCTCTAAAGGTTTCTGTACGGGTATTGTTGGCCTGACACGTTCTTTTTATCTCTTGAGTCCTGAAGTAAAGGGTGTCCCATAATTCACGCAAAATGTAGTTTTGATAGAAAATACAAATTTTTAATTAGAAAGCTTAAATTTTGTATTGATTCATAGAGTATACAGATTGGGGTTATGTATGGAATAGCACATGGGATAAATGGCCGCCACGGCTTTGCTGGCAAGTACGTACTCTTTTATTGAAATTTTCTATGACCGTTTTGCATACATGTGGCTGAATTTCATTAATACACCTCCCAATTTCCTCTTTCAAGGCGTTGCTGGTCGTAGTCTTGTTTGCATAGACCTTTGACATCAAAAAACCCCAAAGAAAAAAAGTCCTATGGCGTTAAATAGCAATATCTGGATGGCCAATTCTGAGCAGCAAAAACGGCCGATTACACGATTCGGAAATGACTCATGCAGTAGTTGAATTAGTTCTCTGGCTGTGGGGCATGTGGCACTGTCTTGTTGAAACCACATGTTGGTTACATCCATACCTTGTAATTTAGGCACTAAAAACTGGGTTATCATATCACGATAACGAACACCATTAATTGTTACTGCCTGACCAGCCGCATTTTCGAAGAAGAATGGTCCGATAATGCCTCCAGTCCAAAATCCGCACCAAACAGTCACACGTTGTGGAAGCATTTGTTTCTCAACGATTACTCGTGGGTTTTCTGAACACCAAATGTGACAATTTTGACGATTAACGAAGCCATCAAGATGAAAATGAGCTTCATTATTGAAGATGATTTTGCACGAAAATTGCGGACTGTAGCTGACAAACCTTCATTATTTTTTAGATATTTCTCAACAATGAAAATGCGCTGTTCTTGTGCACAGCGCTCCATTTTTACTAACCGCGAAATGTCAGCTGTCACATTATTACCTTTTTTACTTGCACCTATACCTATAGGGCAAGTATTGGTTTCGTGAAAAATTTCGAACTCGAGATTTTAATCAAACTTGGCATTACTATGATGGAGAAGTCCAAAAAAGTGGGTCCGCCAATTCCGGCTGTCTGTCTGTCTGTATATTCGACTGCAGCCTAGACGGCTGGACGGATTTACTTCAAACTTCATATATGGGGTCTGTGGGATGATCCATAGAGACAAAATTGGAATTTTCATTCTAACCTCAAAATTAAGGTTACTTTACTTAAGGCCGATTTTACTAAAAATGGATTTTCTCGAAAACGGCTATAACGATTTTGATAAGATTTCATATGCGAATCAGTTTAGGCATATTCTATTAGATGGCATACCACGTTTTGCGCGAAAAATGCGTATAATGGTAATTTTAGAAATTGACTGTTTCTCGGCTTTTTCTTCAGTGATTGAGCTTAAAATTAATATCTGAGGTTGGTATGACAAATGCAACGATATGACGTACCAACATCTTAAAACTGTCACGCCCAGTTTACAAAAATTTAAGTTTTTTTTTAAATTTGTACTAGAAATCGAAAAAAATTATTAAAACAAAATTAATAGGCCTTCAAGTTCTCTATAATTCACCTGAACACCATATACGGCCGCGCCCACTTTTTGAAAGCATTTTTACAAAAGAACGATTTTGCGAAATATCCAAGATAAGTTCAATGTTATCAATTCCATCAAAAATGCAAAATGCCGACTTTATTAGGCTTCATGTGTAAGAAAAACAAGACTCGAATTTCAGTTCTTATAAGATTGTAAACTTATTGCAATAAGATGTCAGTTCGTATGACCCAGTCGTGTACTTTAGTTCTGTTGGCATCACTGTACTATTAAATTTTGCGTGAATTATGGGACACCCTTTATAATCTCTCAATATCTTCAATCACACACTTCTCGTACTTTTTCTTCTCTCGGAGATGCGGATGTTATTTCCGTCTCACGAGCAGCGCTCATCCTTCTTTGCAGCGCCGCCATATATGCCTTTTATTTAGCTGTATGTGCTTGCTGGCATTCTTCGTCAAAAAAGGGGTTTCTTGGTGGCGGTAAGGTGAATCCCAGCGCATCGGTTAGGGCACATCTGATAGCATGTTGGTAGTGTTGCTACTGGTCTTCGGCACTTGATGCTGGCGTCAGCTTTTTAACGTTAAATCTTCTCTCAGTAATTCTTCTTTGTTGTGACGTTTGGGATATCCACATTCGTACTTTGGCTGCAACAAGATGGTAATCTAAGTCGATGTTGGCTCCTGGAAGGTTCTGACATCCAGAATACTTTAGGCATGCCTTTCGTCGATCAGAATGTGATCAATTTGGTTGACCGTGATCAGGAGACCATATCCTTGCTTGACGTTACGCCCCCCGCAAAATTAATAAATCTAAGTCCATTGCCAGACATGGTGTCATGTAGACTATGCTTACCAACCGTCCGACCACAGATGTTCCCCTTTCCTACCTTGGCGTTAGAATCTAGAACCAAGCACGACTCTAACGTCATACTTAGGACCTTGCTCATATGTTTTGTCGCCGAGCTTGTAGAAACATTCATTGGTGGCGTTGTCCTTGTTCTCTATGGGGGTATGAGTGCATATTAGGCTTATGTTAGCGAATGTAGCCTTGATGCGAATTTGCATAAGACGCTCGCTCACGTGTCGACAGCTCAAAACTTCTTGCCTAAGTCTTTCGCGTATGAAGAATCCACATACGAATAAGCGCTGCTTCTGCCCCCTATAGCAATCACCATAGTATACGTCACAGCGTTTCATCCTCCTTTTGCCCGGCCGATCCCTTCGAACTTCCTGGATGGCGGTGATGTCTGAATTATAGCAGTTTAGGTCATCTGTGAATTGTTCGGTTGCACGCAACCTGTTAAGGGCCGTGAAGACCCGAAGGTCGTTATCCTTGTTTCGTCTGCTGGGGTCATGAACAGTAGGGATTTTCTTATCCGAGGCTCGTTGTTGCTTCGTAACTGTTTTTTTTTTCCGTAGTAGGGTAAGAGCAATGGTGTACAACCCCCAATCTGGAGAGCCTGTTCTATTTTTATACCCTTAATAGCCTTAGAAAGAGTCAGTAATCCACTTCGAGGATACGAGCGCTGCCATTGCACCATTAAGGGTTCATCCGCCATAAAGTCTTTTCCAATACAATGGGTTGTTAGGACTTGGCACTTCGATGTCCACAGCTAGGTGAGACAACCTCTGTATGTACGTACATCGGATGTATGATCACTCGTCTAAGGAATTTCTCTTCTTAGATCAGTTAACTGATTCAAATCTATGCCAAGTTAGCGGCATCATGAACTACATGCGCAGACCTCATTGTCAAGTGATGCTATTAGTGTAGTCAGCTCGTTCTATCAACTTTTGATAACTACCTCACTATCCTTCTTAATTTTTCTACAACCCATGCTATCTCCATTTATGTCCCTTTTTTTCAATCTAGAATATCACCCACCTACCTTTCTTGGTATAATCGTAGACTCCGCTACTTACGAAATAAGATATTGACAGTTTTTCTTCGCACTAAATCTTTCGCTGACTATTCCAACTATCTCAGCATTTACATATCATCATCCAGAGCCACCTAAATAATGCGCAAGCCAAACTTATAAACGGCCCTAAGTCTTTCTTCCAATTTGTGAATTATAAAAGAAAATACTCTCTGTCTTTCGAAAATAATTCGTCAATCGATCCACATACCATTGCAAACAAGTTCTTCATACCGGATCCATCCTACTTCACATATCTACATAACTTTTACACTGGCCCCTTTCTCTACCAAGCTTTAAACCCATTTCTAATTAATGACAAGTTAAAGAATCTTGTTCAGCCATATTTCTCAAAAAACCGTTCCTCAAATCTTTCCTTCGGTGTCCCACAAGGTAGCCATCTAGGTCTCGTTTTTTTTCATCCAAGCTATAAACGATGTTGAGAGAATTATTAAACACTTCATCAATGCTGATGACACTAACATTTTTCAAATCGATTTCTTTACCACAAGAATATAGCCTCCTTCAAGAAGACCTCGATCGTTCTAGTGCATTAAAAATTGATTAGAGTTCAACATCGCCAAAAGCCAATCTTTTACCTTTTCAAGCAAGTTTAACCAGTGTACCGACCCACTGTACCTCTTATGGCTCTATCCGGGAAATCGGTTTGTTGCAGAAAGTCAACCCAAACCTTTCCATTTTCGACATCAACCAAAGCACTTCCTGATCTTCTTTACCATACCATACCAGTTTGTTCTACAAGACAGTTTTGGAAAGTGGAGTTAAATGCATTGGATACTAGAGTACCGAATGGACATTACATGTGTCAGTGGAAGTCCATATCCGCTTTAGATAGCACCAAACCCTTCTCGGTAGTCCGAGTGCAAGTTGTCTGATTCCGCTTCTCGGAACTCACTGGAATGTAAAAGATCAGGGTTTTTCTCGCTCTCTGGCTACAGTTATTGCAGGATTAAGCGGAGCACAACCTTGTTTTTTTTCAGGCCTAGTGCTCCTATCCTATAAAGCACTATCCAATTATTCAGCTGGGTACGAATCTTGTTGGTATGCTGACTGCTAAGACTAAGAGCTCCATAGTCTACTCTATTGTCCTTACTTTTTGTGAGGCCTTAAGTAAATGCGGCTTATACGTCAAAATTCAGTCTAAGGTTACATCTGTGCACGCACCATAGCACAGTAGAGAGAACGTCACATTGAGGACAGCCCTTGTTTACAACCAAAGTCCTATACATTACTATAGCTTCTAATGGAACGAAGGATACTCGTGACACCTAAAGGTGCTAGTTTGCTGAGGCCGTTGAAAAAAAGAGCTTTTAAGAGGTAATAGATGATATTTTACTTCTCTTTATCTCTACAGCTCCTACAAAAGTCATGTTGGTCTTTCAGATACTGTCCCTTGAGGACACCGATTCCACACCTGATCTGTGATCGCTTTAGCATAACCAACCCGTCACTGCATGTCTGGTCCAACTTAGTAGATGTTGTAGACGAAGTAGATGTTTAAAAGTAGCGAGAGGCGTACTCAGGTTTTGCATTTTGGCAGAATCCTTAGATTCGTAACCTTTTTTGCGAGCTTGTCAGCGTGTACCGGAATGTATCTATGGCCTGGTACAGTGAATATTGAACAGCTCCCTCACCTATGAGTGAGCATGATTCCAAAGACCTGACAGCCAGTGAAAATGCTAATATTTCAACTAGTACAAGGCTTCCTGAATCCGACTTTCAGTCTTCGAGCCATTTATGTAGAAGCTAACTGAATTACCATCCAAGGTGACATAATTGTCCCTATCACTGCGGGCAGGGATCCTTGTTCGGAAGCTACAATATCGAAAATTTCGAAGGAGTTTAGTCGATGTTTTGTAGTTTAATATATTGAGGATCGCGGTGACTGCACGTGACTGCAGGATCACTGTTTTTTTAGACGAATGGTAGCAGCAGCACCTGCATAGGCAATCACTCTCCATCCTGTTGTCTCTAGGTCTTTTAATAGACCATAGACAAGTCTAAAAGCAAATTTGATACCCTAATAACCCCTAGACAGACCAAATAACTTTTACAATATGACATACTTCCTTCACATGCACACAATCCAATTTAATTCACTGCAAGTCATTTAACTTCCCCGGACCACAATAATCTGGCCATTTCCCCAATTAACGGATGCAACAACCACAAGATCTGCTCCCATTGGCATGGTAACTTGTAAATTTCCCTTAACAATACAGAGAGCTCTATTTCGAAAAGACTCAAACATATTGAATTCCAATGAAACGAAATAATGGCATGAAAGAACTAGGAGAAAGATCCTTAAAAAAATAACCAACCAAAAGGTTGTACATACGTATGGGTACATCGTAATTGGATCCGATTCACTATCGATTCTCCTCAACAAATCCATGACACGTCATTATAATTCTACGAACGTACATCCGTATAACTCGAAATCTCATCCATACCCGTACTCTGTCGGTCGACCCAATTCAACGAATCACTTCAAAGTCTTTTCAAATTGAAAACAAACTGTAGGTGCGTCGTCATACGAGGGGGTTGCGTGCGTGCCTGTGTCGGGATATGAATCCTGGCTGGTCTTTGTTTCATGATATTAAATGAAGAGGTTACCATGGGCAATTCGTGATTAAGACAATAACAAGCTTTTTGTTGTGCGAATGTCAGCACCTCAGAAATATTGATTTCAATAAAATTTTCTGAGAATTTCAATAAATTGAAGTATAGGTATGTTTTCTTTCTTTCTTGTGTTGATATGATTTATAAGGGTAAATGAGGAGAGAATGTCAACCCCTGTAGGGCTCATCTAATGAAGTAAGGGTGGTTAATTGAGACTGTGTACTTTTTTATGAAGTGGGTTTCGAGTTTATTGGAAAATGATTTGGATGCATTAGGAGCTAGCATATATTTTTCAGATGATGACGACAACTTGTCTAAATATTGCTTAATGGATCTCCGCAATGAAACCTATGCATAGTCCAAGTCTACGATTTCAATCTAGACTAACAGGCTTGTATGCCACTGTTCACATTTTTAATTATATTACAATTGAAGCGTTTAGATTGAGAAGGGGTTAAACAGTCAAAAAAAAGTACGTATACGCCACCAATATTTGTATGAAAGAAAATATTTCTGTGCGTTAGACTGGAGTGGGCACTATTGCCGTTTACGGTACTGGTACTTAAGGATGGGACGGAGTACACAAGAATCACTTGTCTCAGACTAAATGTTGAGTTGCTTCTTTTAGGTTTCAATGCTAGTGATCATTTCCTGTTTTAGGTGAAAAGATTGAGTAACTAGTCAATGACAATGAAATGAAAATTGAAATTGAAAGAAAGAGTAAAGGAGAGCATACACAGAAGGCACATGCGACATAGGTTCAATCCAGATGCGACATACATAAGTTTATGTGAAATTTACATTTGACTCAGATATACATATTCAAATGAACCGATCTATTCATGAAATTCTGACTATATTCAGATATTCATTTAGGTGCAGAGTAGATAGTCCAGTTCTAAATAGTTTCAGCAGTCAAGATGAATACAAACAGATTCGCAAATATACCCACAAACCACTGTTTCATTCACATTATCTTTAAGAGGCGACCAGATTTGGTCAGACTTCTGCTAGTAGCAAGTTAACGATAAGATAAGGCACTTTGAAAGAAAAAAACGAGAAACTACTTTGAATACCGGGATACCAACCAAAAGCCTTAAAGGTGTAAGGTACGTGATGCACAGATAGCTGAGTCGGAGCGTCATCTGACCCTTTCTAACAGGAGGTGCTTTCCCAAATGCAGCTTTGCCTGTATTGTGAATCAACAATTATTCCTAAATGCAAACAGAAAACGAGGACGCAACGCATTACGTTCAGAAATTCATTCTGATCTACTACAGTACGCAATCAAAAGCAAGCAGCACATCGTAAGCTACCACGATGCAAACGATATTTCTTATTGCTACTGATTTTGTTGCATGTATCTACAACAATTGGTATAAATTAAACAATTTTTTCCAGATTTCCATAAAAGAAAGTTTAGACATCGTACAACAGTCCAAAATGTCGTGATTCACAACCCAACAGTATACACAATGCAGCGTGAAAGCAAGGTGCAGTCAGAATACGCATTTTGAATTTGGGAAAGCACCCAGAATTTACTATCAATGATCTACACCTGGCTTTTAGCATGGTGTACTGGACAGACCCATAACCCTGCTGGAGGATAGTAAGGCACTGAGTGGGCCGAAGAATGACAAAGCAGCAGGATTGTATAGGACTCCTTCCGAATTTCATAAGTATAGCTCCAAGTAGTTTGACTCACTCTCCGTTTTTAACCCTCTACCGTACATGAAACTATACAAAATGTTTCCATATAAACTTACTTACTTACGCTACAGTCCGGGGTGAACTTGTGTCCCTTCTTGTTGACAGCATGTGCCTCATTCATAACTGAATCCATTTTTGCCGCTTCTGGTCCAATACTTGCAAACTTGATGTGAATGTCATCAGCGTATGCAAGTAGTTGCACAGACTTTTGAAAAATTGTACCTCTGGTGCTCGCTTGTGGGTTACGTAAAATTTTTTCAAGTATGATGTTGAAAAAGTCATATTACAGCACATCACTTTGTCTGAATCCTGTTTTGACATCAAAGATCTCGATGAGATTGTTTCTGACCTTTATGAAGCGTGAGCGTTCTCCATGCAGTCATCATTCTGTGCATGCGAATGAGTTAGTCAGGATTGCCAAAACTAGACATGGCTCGTCACTGTAAATGCTGTCAGATGCGATCTTAAATTCGATAAACAGATGTTGTTTATCAGTTTAGAGGGTCTCCTTTCTTGAGGATTGGGCTAACAATGCTGAGGTTGCATTCATCTGGCACACTTTCGTCCAATTATATTTTGCCAATTGGTTTGGTACATGCTCATCTCCCTCTGCTTTGAATAGCTCGGCAGTCTAGCCATCAGCTTCAGCAGGTTTATTGGATTTCAGCTTAGATATTGCTAGCTTAACTTCATCCAGGTTGGGTGGATGGAAATGTTGGTTATCATTAATTCGTTTGGTTTATTTTGCCTGACAACGGAATTTTGGTCATCGTCGCTATTATACAGTAGAAGTAATCTTTCCACATACTCAGCATCGACTGCGATTCTACTACTAGGATTCCTTGTTCAACCCTGCAGGCTTCGGTTTTGGCTATGTACCCTGTGACATGTTCTTTTTAACTTTTGGTAAAACTTCCGAACCTCATTCCTGCAATAACATCTCTCTATTTCCTCAATCGCTCGCGTCTCATGCTCCTTCTTTTTCCTTCTGAGAAGCCAGTACTCATCCCTTCTCTTCTGCGTGTAGAGCTCGAGAGCAGCTCTGGTCCTTCAATGCAGCGCCGCTTTGTATGACATCTGTTTTTTCTGCATTTGCTTGCCGGCATTCTTCGTCGAACCAGGGTTTGCGATGTGGTGGCCAAGAGAAAACCAGCATATCAGAGACGGCATCCCTGATGATTTTTTGGCAATGTAGCCACTGGTCCTTGATGCTGGTGGCATAGGACCCCTTGAGAGATTAAGAGACACTCGATCGAAAAAGCCTCAGTGAATCCTCTTACGATTATAGTTTTATGACGTCCAACTTCCTCACAGTATTTGCTTGTCTTCGCAATGTTCTAGATATCCGCATCTATACCTTGGATACAACATGGTACTGGTCCGAGTCGATGTTTGCTCCTCGGAACATTCGAACATCCATCATACTGGAAGAGTGCCTTGCTTCGTTCGCAATTTAATCAATCTGGTTAACGATTCACTGATCTAGAGATCTCCATGTTCCTTTGTAAATATTGAGATGTGGGAATCGCGTGCTAGCTACGACAAGATTTTATTCCACTGCAAAGTCGGATAGCCTGAATCCATTATCGGAAGTGATATCATGTAGGCCAAAGATGTACCATGTACCAAAGATGCACTCCTTTCCGTCCAGGACAATTGTAACATCACAGCTAGGGCACTGGTCGTACGTTTTGTCTTGGACTTCATAGAAGCTGTCTTTGGTATCGTCATCTTTCTCCTCTACGGGGGTATGAGCGCATATCAAGCCAATGTTAGCAAATTTAGCCTTGATGCGAATTGTTACGAGACGTTCGTTCACATGTCTGACGAGGACCCGGGTTTTCCGAAATCAGTAACCCGCTTCTGGGATATAAGCGTTGCCGTTGGCCCATTAAGGGCTCATCCGCCACCAAATCTTTTCCAATACCCTGACTCAGTATTCGAGATCCCTATAGACCTGGAATTCAAATATGTCGAAGGAGCTCAAATAGGAATAACACTAATAGTTTGGCCTAACTGAAACTGCCGCCTGAAACAACAGGAGGTGTCTTAGTGAAAAGCACTCCTCTTTCGTCTGCTGACACCAAAGACTTTCCGTAGACTAAGTTAACCAATGTCCAGTCGAATAGCCTCTACTAGAGGTACTATGCACCCAGCAGCCACAATCGTGGAGGTGTAGAGCAGGGGTTGATAATGAGAGGCTATCGTGAGAACGCTTGCGCTCTTATATATACGCATCACTATTGGTCACCTATTCCTATTAATTGTGGAATAATATTTCATTCAAATAAATGCCTTACTGGCTTGGCATTAGGAGCCATCCTATCAACCCAATTTTTCAATACATTTTCGATGGTTTCGGTCCCTATTTCACGAATAGCTTGACCAATATTATTCTTGAGTGCCTGAATCGTCTCTGGATTGTTCGTCTACATATCTTTAATGATGCCTCACAACCTATGTCTCTGCGCCTAAAATTAACCTCACAATGATACCTACGACTTATTACACGTGTCTTCCAAACTAAGATCAGTGCTATTCATCAGGGTGATATAGATGGACACGTCTAGGATATTGCGACACTGTTAAGCTTCTCTGGCAATCCTAGATCTCAACAGAACTATAGACTAGTCTACACACGGAGCTACTTGGGAAGCAGCTAAGGATTATTTATGATTAGAAACGCTCTTGGATAGTTTGTCCTACTAAATTGCCTTGCCTAAATTAAGGGGCAGGACCATAAGTGCACAATTGAACTATGGCCTTATGTCCCACCCTATCGGGGCATACATATGTTCAGAATTTTTTTCGTCGAAGATGGGATTTACGTTAGTCTACTGAACTCGGACGTAGTTCGAATTTTGGCTTACGTCCTGTCGACCTAAAATTAACCCTAACCGATATGTTTGGTCATCAACAGACCAGAGCTGTATGCTTCAAAAAGTTCTTATAAAAGACAACTTTATACAAATGTACAACTGACTTTAAACTTGATCTAGTTTCTTCCAAGATGACAAAACTCTTGAACATTATGGATCAAGCTCTTGCTCGAAGGCTGTCTAATGGTCACGACAAACTGTTAATGCGTGAGTAAAAGGGGATAGATACAAGGCGGTTCTATAGTATAAAGTTTTTCTGAGACCAGTAATCAGTGTTTCCTCCTTCCATGTTAAGTGGAGTCATGAAGGTGCTACTTGAATTACTAGTTTCGGACTACATACATTGGTGATAGTAAGACAAAAGTGATGCCTTTCAATAATGAGACTATAATACTCATTTCACTTTATCTCACCTAAGAGTCCACCAGCCAAGATGCTAGGCGGTATACGTTCTTGACCAAAGTGATGCCTTTCAATAATGAGACTATAATACTCATTTCACTTTATCTGACCTAAGAGTCCACCAGCCAAGATGCTAGGCGGTATACGTTCTTGACCAAAGCTTGATTCCAAAGGAAACGTAGAAGAAAGTTGGAGGAAAGTATGCGACACGAACCTAACACGAGTGATCCTAACAGATGGGTGTAACACTCAGAGATCTGTAGAGATGGCCATCACAGTCTCAGTACAGTGATACGCCAGAGATGTGCTTAAAATTACTTCCTCTTGACCTAGAAGATACAAGTATAACAATGTAATAGCAAACCCTACGGTCATTGCAATATCCAAAATTCTTCACTGGAAAAGGGGTAATGTCTCCTGATGACTATGTTTCCCACAAATGGCATTTAGATAACTATTCACCGTATGTATTCCAACCTGGAAAATAGAAAATTGCGTAAAGATCTGAGTTATATTCTCGAAAACTCTGAAAAACCCGAATCACTGACCTTCATCTATGTTTTCCATGAGGAAATAGAATTTTAAATTAACAACAATTCTCAAAGCACCAATCCAAAGCATCCTAGATGTGGAATTCGATCAGACATTCTACATCCATATATACGTACATATCACATCCTTCCAATAAAACCAAACTTTTTTCTTTTCCTTTTCCTGCAATTCATACTGTTTTACAAATAGCCATTCTTAAGTCAAAGAAAAGACCTCGACGCGTTTATCTATTATCTTTTATCCCCGGTCATTTGTCGCTTTGTGAACTTTTCAATTAAGTCATCTGGCAAGGTGTAATCAATGGACAGGCTAATTTTCGGTATATTCATTATCAATGGATGAGAGGAAGTCAGCAACAAAACGGCAACTGGCTTTGACGATGGCACACCGTGTTCTTTTGTCCTTTTGACTTGAACGTCCTTCCTCCGCAATGCCCGCAACCATGTGCCGTTGATAGTCCTGGTGTTGTAATGATAAATTTACATTTACATAATTAATAGCAGTGGAACGCAACCATTCGGCAACAGGTAGAGGAAGTGGCAATTATGCTTTACTCCGGTGTTTTCCACTTTCCTGTCTCTTTGTCGTATTTCGGTGTACAAAAGGAAAGGCAGAGCGGAAAATGTCCTTTGACAGTTTTGTTACAGACTTTTTGCTTTCTTCTTCTCGTTTTTTTTTTGTTTTTCTTGTATTTTGAATATTTTGATGTTGCACGGACAACGTTACTTTCACAGTTGATGCTCATTTAATTGTGGGCGGTGGTGGGTGGTGAAATGACATAGTGTACGAGTATATCCTTTTTTTTTAGTTAACCTTCCCGTTTAAAATTAAAGTGAAAATTTTCCGTTACTAACAATTATTTGTAGAGATGTAGATTGTTACTGATTTTTTATTTTTTTTTTTATTTTAATTGCAGAAATCGTTACGGCTGGAGTGACATTACACACAGTTTTCTGTTTTCGACGTCATCAAATGGTGAGTTGCTTTTGTTTTTATTTAATCCTTTGAAACGTTTATTGTTGAATATTTATTCAGTCGTGGGTATGTTTTTAAAGTTGTTGTATGTCTATATTTATATAGAAGGCATGCATATCCTTAATTTAGACAGAACTACAGTCCAGGGTAGAGCTAGGCTGTTAAGTAGCACATGTACATATTTATATTTATATTGCTATTTGTTTGTTTGAAAGATTTGTGTCCTTTCACCAAAGAAAGTAGACAATATTGAGATAAAATAAAAAAAAAAATAAGTTTTTTTAAATTTAACCTGCATTTAACCTGAAAGCAAAAGTATTGCACAATCGCCTCTACCTCTCTATAGATACTTTGAGAAAAAGATAGTCTTGAAACAAAATTTCACTTATTTTAAAGCTGATATCCTCAGGTATATTGAGTCAACATTTCCATTTTGTATCCCAACTTTCGGGACTATTCTGTGTGATCTGCTCTTCTGTATGACATGGTGGATGAATTCAACTGAATAATATATTTGTTAAGGAGAATCCATTGCCACTTTCTCCATCATATGGTGGTTTTCCATTTAACCAACAATTCCAAAGAAGATGTGCAGGCGGCTTACAGAAGTGGACAAGTAGTCTATCTATAAAGGGTACTGATGCAACAATAGAGACCTTAGCTGCCACTTCTTTCTGGTTCACAATATCTTACTTTTGATGCAATAACATTCTGAATATAATCTTAGCCTTATCTTCTCTGCTATGCCCTTATGTCATCTGTGCAGCCGCGCATGTCACCCTTCGTTGAGACCATCATGCATCCTCAATCCTTATATGTATATTTGGCTTTCGTTTCGGAATCGTGGACTTCCTCTATCAATGCTGTATAAACCCTTCTAGGTATCTCTCACTTGACTTAAGTGCAAAAATTGACACTAGCTAACTCAAGAAGCTTCGAGTTTACTGAAATAGGAATACACTTCGTCCGCTGTTTGTGGAATTTCTTATCCCGGTGCTCTCAAATGATTTAAAACAACTAGTAGCCTTAGGACGACGTCTTCCAAGCTTGTGGAATAGTGCAAATAAAAACTGACTGCACTAGGGCATCGCTTCAAGAACAATTTCCTGTATATGCTGGAGAACAGTAGGAAAGGCCTGATGAGCTATCGAGATGCGAATCAGCCCTCGACAGATCCCTCGTCAAGTGTGTTCACATCCCGTTGGGAGCTACCAAAGAAGAAATTCTTTCGCACTTTCTATCAGAAGCTACGATATACTTAAGGATCTATGCAACGCAGGGTTTAACATCACTGCTCAAGGGAATGATGTGGTGATCTTAGTTCAGGGTAAATCAGGGATGGAATCAGCCCTTAATAGGCTTGGAAAATGGGCTGAAAAATGCAACAACAACAAAGTACTGTTTAGCAGGAAATATAAAATTCCACCCGCCTTGGCTTGCTGGAGTGGAGCTTTCCCTCTCGGAACGCACAAAGTATCTTGGTGCGGTACTTGATGGAAAACTAAACTGGAAACTTAACATTCAGAAAAGAGTTCGTAAGGCTCAGAATGCTCTGTTCATCTGCAAGAGGACAGCGGAAAAAAAGTGGAGCCTGAAACCGACAATGACGCCCTGGCTATCCATTATGGTAGTCAGACCCATTCTAACACATGGGGCTCTTGTTTGGTGGAAGGCCACGATCAAAAAAAATACACGGAATATGTTGACCAAGGTACAATGAACAGTCTGCATTGCCATTACTGGCGCTTTACGCACTACACAGGCAGGTACCAGTGTGATTCGTTTCATTTCACAGTGTGTTCTTCAAATCTAGCTATATCGGACATAGCTCTATTCTTCAGGGATCATTCTTCCACATCCCTGACGAAACGGATGAAAGTTTTGATACACTCGACTTCGATACACCCTACGAAGTATTGTACCTAGATAGGGAGGATTGGAAAGGGAAAGCAGTTTCGATCGAAAACGAAATCTCAATTTATACGAATGGTTCCAAAATTAGCGAAGGTACGGGATCAGGCATATATTCGGCTCTGAAACTTGCTGACACATGCAGTGTGTTCCAGACAGAGGTTCTGGCTGCACTCAAAGCTGCGGTACTACTTGAGATGGGATCAATATCAAACAAGAATATCGCCATTTACATTCATAGTCATGCTGCGCTAAAAGCGCTAAAGTCCTACATCATTAAATCTGAACTAGTCAGGAGTTGCTGCACAATATTTAGGGCATTATGTTCGCAGAATCGTGTCAGATTATATTGGGTTCCTGGACACTGTGATAAAGAGGGTAACGAAAATGCCGATGTACTGGCCACAAAAGGAGCAGAGCTCCCGTAAGTGATAGACTTGAACGCATCAGACCACCAATAGCCGTGGCTACGAGAATTATTCTCAAAAAAATCATCAATATGACCGACCTAAAATGGTCAAACTTAGATGGGTCTCTAAGGCTATATGGCCTAAGTTAAATCGGAAAACATTTGGAGAATTGATAAAACTAAGCAGATTAAAGCTAAGAACAGCGATACGGATACTCTCTGGCCATTGCCTTCTGAGGAAGCACCCCATGAGATTAGGTTTAACAAACACGGACACATGCAGAAATTGTGATGACCTACAACAGCAGATGATATTATTCATATACTATGTGAATGTCAAGCCATTGCTAGGAGTAGAATAAAGTACCTCCGAAGATACTTTTTAAACAATCTGAATGAGGTTGGTTCACTGACCAAAATTGAGGGCATAATTTGATTCTGTAGGGAAATTAAATATATGGGCGAATTGGTTTAAGGTTTCCTACCGTGCAGGCAGTAAAGTGCTGATTAAGTCTCGTCGTAGCACGTTGAAGCTACGTCCTATAGCTACCTACCTACGATTTCCGTAAAAAAAGCACTGTCACCACCAGAAAAAATTGTTGCATGGCACCACGCTCTCGTGAATATTTGACAATTCTCTGTCCTTCGGACATGGTTTTTAAAAGGAAGCCTCTTCCATTCGTTTAAAGAATATAACATTCGCCTCAGGAATGGTTGTGATAAGCCATCCCCTGGGACCTATACGAACATGTCACCAAATATTTATATTTATATTTTTAGTCCCATACTTAAGCTTTGTATAAGAAAAGGAGCTACGCTTTTGCTTTAATGATTAATGTCGCGGATGCTGCTTCTGCGATCTTGCATATATGGGCATGCCATGGTACTCCGAACTTGATAGGGATACGAAAATGCATAGTCTCTTTTATTTTGTTTAGTTCCTCTTACCTCTCGTAGAATTTTCTTCGCTCAGTAAGGTCTGGCCTGCCCACTGCCAATTCCCTTTTGTTAGGTCGACAAGGTCCTAACCCTTTCTCATTAAGAGGTGTTCATTCGAGATACGGTTCGTAGACATCTTTCTATTTACAAAGATTTAAGAAGTACTGCACGCATAAAGCAGTACTGGCTCTACATTAAAATAGAATAGTCGTAGCTTCATTCTTAAGCATAAGATAACATTATTTTTCTAGTTTTTAGATAGCGTACCAAACGCAGCTTTCGCTTTCCCAATTCTGCTGTCCATTTAAAGTTCGATGCTACCGTCAGTCGAGACAAAGCTTCCAAAATAAAGGAAACTATTAACATTCTCTACCTGATGCCCAGAAATGTTTAATTTAGATTTGCTGCTAGAGAAACCCTCTGTGTCTTTCTGGACATCTCTCGAGTCTTTTCAATCCAACAGAACTGCTGCTGATCGACTCACAGACAAATAGATGTATATTTCTGACAACTTTGGACAATTCTCAATTTGCATTAAAACTATTAAAGGTTGTGCTGGTGTTTTATACTCCGTACTATCATCCTTCTTAACAACCTAACCTATTCCGCAATTCTAAATCAAAACTATGCAGATGACTGTTTCATAATATATATTGGTAGGGGGTAATGACAGGTACCAATCAGAAGGACTAAAAGCTAACCCAACCAACAGTCATCATACGATATTACGGGTGAATTGCTGTCCTGTCCGACCACTGCATTGGACGTCCTTCTAGCCCTTCCATCTTTACATATAAGCAGCGCTGTCGTTATGGCTTCTTTCCTTTCAAATGAGCTCCTCTTTGAAATTGAAAAACGACAGCACTGCATATAAATGTTATGAAGACTGCGATGGCAAGCGCCCTAAGTTTTCACCTCTTATGTAACAACAACACCATCAATCTTGTTGGACATATGAAGATCCTTTACCGAATTTCTCGGCTGTCATCACTGGCATTATGCACTTCAAAGTTCATGCCAAAAAGTATCAATGTCCATCGGGCCTTCAAAGTTGATATTCCGAATCGCAGTTATTTGCGGAGTCCCCAAATTCCTTAATTGATGTCTCAATATGAATGGTACAGTGAAGCTTCAAATTGGAAAAGGGAGCCCCAACTATAAACTGCCTATTCATTAGGACACTCTACTTCTGTCTTCCAAACAGAGGTTTTTCTATCGAGCTAAATGCCAGAGAGTAGATCAGAGGAAACCTCTGAAGATCGCATGTAAATATTTTTCTACAGCTAGTTGTATATAATATTCTTGAAACGAATGAGTATATCTTTATAGAGTCCAAGCTTTCCATAGAGTTCAAACTTCACCGCCCTTAATTAGGACTGGTACAATCAACGTCTCATATAGAATCTCCTTTGTTGATCGGGATAGGGCCTTACTACTCAATTGCTTTTTCCGACGAAAGAAACAGCGATTGACAAGAGTTATAATTCGTTTTACTTGTGCTGAGGTGCTATTGTCAGAATTAATGGACAAAGTCCCTTTCTACGATACATGCCTCAAAATTATAGCTGTCAACTGTCACGTTCTATCCAATTCGTTGATGTTGTATGTTCCTTTTCGTTAACAGCATATACTTGGTTTTGCTAGACCCATTTTGACAGTCCGTTGAGTTCTACCAATTATATCAATAGTATCGGCGTACGCTAGTAGTTGCATAGACTTTTGAAAGATTGTGCCTCCGGTGTTGGCTTGTGAGTTTCGCATAATTGTTTCAAGTAGGACGTTTTTGTTTTTCTTTTTGTATGACGTTAGAGAAGTCATGACAACAATGGTCTCGGTGAAGCTGTTACTACTCGTTACTCGTGACTCGTTAGTGTTCATTCTCCCCAAACGGACAAGTTTGACAGGTGTATGTCCCGAAACTAGATATGGCTCCCTATATCCCGTCTCTATAAATGGTATCAGGTGCGGCCTTAAGATGGATGCAAAGATGTTGGGTTTCAATTTGGACTTCTTGAGTTTTCTCCAGGATCTGCCAAAGTGTGAAGATTTGATCGATTGCGGACTTTCCTGGTCTGAAACCACACTGATAGGGGCCAATCAGGTTGTTGCCGAATGGTTTCAGATGTTCACATAAGATGTACGCTATGTTGACGAGACTCATACCTCTCCAATTGGCGCAATTGAAAGAGTTTCCTTTCTAGTAGATCAATCGATGCTGAAATTCCATTCATTAGCAATACACACATCTTATAATTGACTTGAGAAGAAGAAGTTTTTTCCCATTGTCATCACCGACTGTGACTGTACTACAAGGTATTCTTCTTCATCTTGACAGACTTCAGTACGGGTCTTCCGTATATTGTTCCTGAAGAATAGTCTCGCAAAATCTTTAATCGCCCACTGGTCGTTTACAATTTGTGGAAAATACTTGAGCGTGTCTTCTGTCGTCATCATTTCTATCGGATAGTTGAAGAACAATGATGTCCACCATCGAGTGGTAAATCTGTATCCAGTCAATATTTTCGAATAGATGGTGAAGTACGTAGTCTGACCGGTTGGTCACTTGGTGGTTGGTCCGGCTTTGTATGGTTTTTTTTTCACATGGTCCCATGGACGGTATATTGATTGGTTTTATATAAGTACAATGTCAAAAATGCACTTCGATGATGCAGACGCTGCCGTTGTCCCATTAAAGGGTCAGCATTCCTTCTTTAAGACTGTGAGTCAGTTCCGACAACTACTTCTGGAATAGAGCTTTATTTGGATTGATTGCTTGACAGTTGACAGTAGTGTCGATTCCATCTGAAAGTTGTTCACTGTTTCTTTAATCTGAGGTAGAGCCCTAGTATGTATATTCAGTTCTGGCCTATGTGTTTAAAGGTGTATGCTTAAGTAGGTACCTAACGCCATTGGGCGAAGACAAAGCCTCTAGTCTGTCTGCTACTTAGCCTTTCATCTTTCTAAAATAAATCTCTTCAAATGCCTAGTACAAGTAGTTTACAACCTCCTTTAATCCAAAAAAACTTCCACTGTCCTTATACGTATCTATAGAAAAAAACACCCCTCACTCTAACCTTCCACAAATTTCAACATTGATAGCACTTCAATAAATAATGTATCCCACCACAGGATTAATCACTGCGCTCCTCCGCTCAAGTAAACTTTCTAAGGAAACTCAAGTATCCTAATCACTAGTATCTATAGCATGACGGCCATGAATTCAATTCAAAAACATCTTCAAGATTGCAAAGACTGAGGAAGATTTTTATCTAACTGCACACATAGTTGAGGTATTTGGGCCAAGAAAAACAAGTTGCACCTTAATACAACTCAGGGGCGAGAGCTAGTTGAATACACACAACCTTAAGAAAGTGTAAAAGTTAAATTGAAAATTTAAGATATCCCTCTTCGTTGTGGGAAAGGATTTTCTTTCTACCCAAACCACTGCGTTGCTGGCTGCTCTGCCTCGATGCAATGTAACGAAAAGAGGTTCATTCGAATGACAACGTCATGTCGATGTGCAATTCCTTGAAATGTGGTTGAAGTATCTATCTATAGAAATTTCTACCTCTTCGTCATCTTATCTGGTTTTTCAATGGCGTGCTTGATCAGCAGCGAAAAGAGTGAAAAAAAAAGTGGGCTGATGTATAGGTATGTGCACTCGGTGATGATGGAATACCGATTTGACGACAGCGAGGACGCAAACGGATAATGGCAGCCATCCTTGCTAAGGCTACGCATATACAGAGAGCACTTCTTTTTTTTCTGTTTCTTTGTGTATATACATATGCACATACATATGTACAAGGTGACCTTAATACAGTTTATCAGATAGGAACGAAGTAGTGCCGATGTTTGATGTTTAATGGAAGTGGAGCAAAGGTGGCTTAGATAGTGGTAATGACAAGTTTTTGTGGGCAGAAAAATAAACTTGTGACGATAGTCCATTAAAGGTTGTCAATTTAGTTCGTTTGATATCTAAAGGACTCAATCATTAAAGAAAATTGTGGGTCATCTAGCGAAATACCTGGAAAGATTGAAGTACAATTAGTTGAGATGCTTATTAATGGACTTTTGGTCAGGAGCAAAGAGCAAACATGATGCTGTTTTGAAATTCTAAGGGTTTAAGATATGTCAAATCAATTCTGGATATTGGAGACAATTCATAAAGTTTCTCGGTCGACGAATTGTAAAATGTAAAGAAACTGGGTCAGTTATGAACCAAGGAATTCATCAGTTTATTAGTCTTTTCGACAGAAGATACTCAAATCACTCATTGAAAGAAGAGAAGTAATTAGTTTGTCGGGAAAATAGAGAGTTCTACGAGATAGAAGAATATGTTTGCGCGAATAAATAAATTTACCGATGTCTACCTCGGCTTTGCGACCAAGCTATCCCAGTTCAAACGGGCCAAAGTCAAGACTTTGGTCTTCTGATCGACCTACTGGAATGCTTTCAGAAGCGTATAAGCGTATTGTTAGGGTCAAGAAGAAATCCAACCCCGCAAGCTCAATCGAACTTTTCGACCTTGCGGGAATTATACAACGTGGCCAAGTGCACAAAAGATCCCGCTGATTGGGACTATGACAAGGAAAGCAAAGGTATTTTCAAGGAGCAAGTTCTGCAGTGAAACAGACTCCACTAAAGATGCAGCTAAGCTACGGAATATCCTTTCAAGGTACCCAGAGTGCCCAGGCTTCATTAGAAACGGATCATGTACAGAATCATGCTCAGAGACCCTAAATTTACACATCCGCTCCAAACTAAGTTGGACAGTCCTGCATGAGGTGGTAACAAGAATCAAAAGTTCACACCATCTCAAAGAATTCACGCCAGCGGCCTTCTGGTTATAGAAGGAGACTTCAACAATAAAATCTCAATCTATATGACTAGCACTTTTCAACGCAGATTCAAGAATGCAGGCTCAAGACGAGACACATTAACTCAGAACTGGATGACTGCTAAGTACATAGACTGGCCTCTAGAGGCACTCTGTATGTGGGATCCTATCCCCTCTACTATGGATTCTGGTCTCAAGATGGATTGAAACAGCCGCATACCAGCCTAGACCATACTTACTTACTTAGGTGGCACTACAGTTCGGGATGAACCTGGGCCTCAACTAACAAGACTCTCTAGTTAGCTCTGTCCGTAGCTAACTGCCTCCAGTTGCGCACGTCAAGTTTGTTCAGGTCCCCTTCAATTTGTGCGCGCCACCTAAGGCGATGTCTTCCTCTACTGCATTGTCCCTCCGGGTTTGATTCAAAGACTCTGCGGGCCGGAGCACTGATGTCCATTCGCTAACGGGACCGAATATTTTACGAAGAATTTTTCTTTCGAAACGACCGAGGATATCTTCATCCGGTTTCGATAAAGTCATAGCAGGCCTAGACCATACCGTATAAAATGTAAGGCCTAATAGAGCTGCTTGACTGACTACAATGATGTAATTGCAGCCTCCTTAAATTCTTCTCCGCAGGAATACTCTTGCACATTGTTCAATAGCTGGTACTTCTGGTTGAAATATTGTTGGTTTCCAAGTACTATACTATCCCGCATTTGAAACTATATATCTGGGCACCAGTGCCAGATTTGGCAATACTCTGGTATCTTCAGAATTGGGTCATAATGAATGTATTCTAATATTCTAATGTCATAAAATCGCCGACTTTAAACTCCGCAATCTTAGGCAACCTGAGCTGGCGTATGGCACGTTTTCATCACCGCTCCTGCGCTTTAATTTGAAATGTTTCTGGCTAATGACACATTCGTAATCATTGTTTTGTGTATGCCATTGTATGACCAATAAATTATCTTGGATTTCCCCAGGTTTTACCGTAGAGACACAATGCCCTATGGTTCATGTCCCAAGGATTACTGCAACGACAGATAAATTTTTTCTAGTAACACCTGCCAAAAAAATTCCTTAGTGACCTTCTCTCAATGCTAGACGAAAAATATTGCTGATAGACACCAAGAATAATAGCGGTGACAGTATGGACCACTGAGGTACTCCACTTTTGAATTCAAAATTCTCCGACACTTTAGCATTGTATATGATGTGACACTTACTATCCTTTTATGTAGCCTTGATAATAGGCTGCAATGCCTCTTTATAGTATATCGATTCACACTTTCGAAAGTCTTCGTGAAGCCGATAAAGATGTTTATATGGTCGACACAGGAGGATCTAGAACGAAAGGCTGCCTATTTGACATCGAGAGTTGAATCTAAATGTTCCTTATTCTGTTCCAAGCTATTATACTGGCTTCGGCTAGGAGAATGGATATAGCTCTCTAGTTTCTAGAATTCTCCTGTTCAGAAGGTTGATGATAATCCCTCTTTTCCATTCCTGCAGAATTTGATCATTTTATCTGGATATCCGAATCAGCAGGTGTAGCACTCCTGCCGATATATTGGACGCAGCTCCACTTGCAATAGGTTAGAAGGAATGCCATCTATACCCACCGCTTTATTTCTGTTAAGGGACCTAATTGCTGTTGTTATTTCGATTTTTTCTAGGAGGTTCAGTGCAACTTCGGGGTATTGATTGTTGCTTCGGACGTCTCATTAGAGTTCGAGACCATATCACTATCGTCTAAGTGGTTAAGTACTATAGGGAAGTACTTCATCTAGTGAGTTGATCCTAATCCGAAATCAGAAGATTACAGTCTAAACACCTCACTGGATGTTGCTTGGGGTTTTGACCACCAATGAGCTCCATGATGTTTCCGTAATGTTTCAGATAATCTTACGGTTACACCTACTTGCTGCCTCTTCAGCCCCTGAGGCAACTAAGTCGATGTACTGACGATTGTCACGTCTCACAATACGCTGCACTTTATTCTTTTGAACGCGATGTTGGGTTTTTGTTCGGTTGTCTCTACTGGTCGCTACAAACCGAGCCTTGATTGCTACACGTTCATAGATCTTTCTCCAGTTGGCTGCCAATAGTCATGTGGCATGCCTTTTTTGCCCTTCATCGACGTATGTAGGTGTTCGCCCCGGTTATAAAAACGTTTTTCACACCATTCCAATGGTCATCCAGATTCTCCTGCTTTGTGCTGCTGATTGTTTCTGCTTTTAGGCAAGATCGTCCCTGAATTCTTGGCAAACTTGGGGATCCCTGAGTTTGTCTCAGTATTGAACCAACTTCCTATCGCGAGATACTGCTTCTACGAGATTTTTGTTAGTCGTTCACCATTATGAACGGATTCATCTAATTAACAAGTTTCATACTTCACTATAGAAACAAATATTTTTAAATAAACTTTGCAATAGCTTCCATTAATACAGTATGACCGACATTTCCGGGCCAGAGCAACGGCTACTACCGCCTTGTCATGCATCAAAAAGCTTTCACTAGCAGCACAGCTGAAGACTGAATACTAAACACAGTTATCTACCATCATCCAGTTGCAATTTCTGTTAACAAAACTTCTCTTGTAGCAGAAAAGTAATCAGAAAACATATTTCTGTCCCGTAAAAAGCATATTTCGGCATTTTCATAAATGAAATGAAAAACTTTCCTCCAGCTATGGCAGCCA
This sequence comes from Xylota sylvarum, assembly GCA_905220385.1. Lineage (NCBI taxonomy): Eukaryota > Metazoa > Arthropoda > Insecta > Diptera > Syrphidae > Xylota > Xylota sylvarum. Next base: position 59,249,940 of record LR999958.1, on the reverse strand, counting down.
TTCAAGTTAAATTTTAACAAATTATCTTGGTTTCCTTGTTGTGTGTAGCTGGTATCATAACCCCCACTCCGGTGTGTGCCGCCAACAAAGTAATATCATACAATACCCATTTGAGTTTTAGAAAAAGGATTTATCCAGTACAATGCACAGGGGTGACTTGAATGTCATTTCGCCATTCACATGAACACGCTATAACTACTAGTGCAATGGTGTATCCTCTTAATTTGCATTTCGCATTCTTCTCTCTCATCCCTGGAAGTACCTACTGTATTGTATAGGTAGTTCCTTCAACAATGCACGGATACACACCCGGGATATGCAGGAGTTTGTATTCCTGTTCCTCCATTCTGTATCCTCCTCCAGGTGGATGCATTTGTCTCCCGCACACAGAGGAATTCCTCTTGTTGGTTTTTTTTTTAACTATTTTTACTCTTGAAATTCCTGTTGTCATATCCTTTGACTGGATGTATATATATGCAGGTGTGCCTGTTAAGGACATTAACATAATTTGAAATCAGGTTGAATAGCTGCATGCAAGCGTTATTTTGTTATCGAAATGACAAATAACAACAAAAACGTTCGACCCTTCAACCCCTATGAAGGTACTACTATCCATACGTGAGGTACCACACACCAAATAGATCTCATGGTATGGTGTGAGAGGGGGCGGGAGATCAACAATAGAGTATTTTGTTTTTTTTTATTTTTCGTCCTTCGAATCAAGGAGGTGAGAAGTGTTTCTTCTTTTCCAAGTGTTGGGATGATATTTCATAAATTTATCCCCTTTGCATGAAGACCCTCAAACGATGGCATATAATACCATAACGAGGCACTCTCTTACACGAGTGCAATTCCATCAGGTGAGGGGTACCACGTAGGGGTTGTACTTGTATACACTCTCTCGAGTTATATACAATTTAACAATTTGCTCAGTGAATGGTGCAACATCGAGTTAGAAGGATAAAAAGAAAAAAACTACACAGTTACTCTTACATTACCTACCCAACGTCTAGTGCTGTTTCCATAGAAACGATGCTCGAGGACATAAGGAGAAATGACGCAAAATTGAAACTTATAAATTTTCTTCATGTTGCAACACGGCAACAACAGCAACACCCTCTCTTCAACAAAAAAAAAAAAAAACAGAAAAAAAGGATATGAAAGAACCTTACGAATGAAAAGAAAAGAAAAAAAAATTGAATTCAAAAATAGTCTCTGCATCTATAGAGTGAAGGAGCGAAGAAAACTGAGTGCTAAAGGAAAAACGGAAAAGTTTTCAATTTCAAATACATACATACATACGTATAAGAAAAACTTCTGCGGACACAGCAATGGTGATCGCCATGAGGGGTTGCTTCCCTCTGGAACCCTTTTTCTAAGAAAGTAGAAATAGAATTCTACGAATCCGGAATGGAATTCTATCTTAAACTTTATGAAAGTATCTATATCAAATAATTCAAGGTATGTGAATATATAGTAGGAAATATTTTAATGACGACGAAGGACATTATGGACAGGACATTATTTTATTTTTTTTTGTTCTAGTACTTTTAATTGATGTTCTTGAAGTTTAGCTTCAAATCGAACGAAGAAATGAATTTAAAGTTTCAGGAGAAAAGTTCTCCGATTGAACATCATTTCATTAACAAATCAATTACAAAACTTTGCATTAAGTATCTAAGAAGGATACGCTTGTTAAGGATGACTGCAATACTGTTTGGAATACTTTAGTTCCAAGGGAGTGCGAACGACACAGCAACCTGCACAGTTCTAAGGCTGTTGCTGTTTTCGTTGGTGGTTACAACGGCAATGTCATATCTATACAACAACCACGAGTGTGGAAAATCACATATGTGGTATTAGGGGGTTCCTGACTTTAAGAACCATGGAATGGAAATTGGAAAACCTTCAGCCTAGTGCCAACCCATCTTACTCATGATTCAATAACACCACAGATGGGAGTGGTAGATGTCGTAAAGTGGTTCCCACGAAGGCGCAACTAATCGTACATACCCTGGATTTCTAACTATAGTCTGAGATACAACAATAGGCAGGGATAACCATTAATAATCTTGGCCTCTAACTTTCAACATGTGACCAAACGTCTTATGACATTCCGCATCAAGGCTAAATTCGTCAACGACGCCACCAACAAACTGTATCTACGAGCTCCTCGACAAAATATATGAAGAAGGTCCTAAGGATGATGTTAAAATCGTCTTAGGAGACTTTCAAGCCTGGAACACAGGGTCTTCGAAACAGTGAAAGAAATAGTCAGCGAAGGACAGGGTATAGTAGATGTGTTTAAGCAGCGTTGTCAGTAGCTTATTAATGGGCATCACGTAGAGAGAGTAATAGGGCAAAAATAGAACCCACCAGTTGGCTCAACTATCAAAAAGATGAAGAACAACAAGGCTGCCGGGTCTGATGGTCTAAAAGCAGAACTTTTACAACATGGAGGTGATGCTTTTGAAGGCTACATGCACACCAAATTATCAACAAAGTATGGCTGAATGCCATGCCCGATGACTGGACTATTAGCTCTATATGCCCATCTTCAAGAAAGGCGATTTTATGCCTTGTAAGAACTATGAAGGTATATCACTGCTTAATATCCTATCCAACGTACTATGTGAACGTTGTTGGAAGTCTTTTTGCAGCACACTAATCGGAACCTACCAGTGTAGCTTCCGACCAGGCAGATCGACTAAATTTTCACACTAAGGCAGATCCTGGAAACGATAAACGAAAGTTAAGTCAAGTTGCACCATCTTTTCATCGACTTCAAAGCCGCCTATGATAGAATTCATCGTCTTCAACTCTACAAGGCAATGGCCGAATTGTGAAGTGGTGACTCCGAAAAATCTGCCAAATGTTCGAAGATCGTATCGAATAGCTTTCTGAAATGTGGGCATATCTCCACAAAGTTCGTGCTGTCCATCTTCTCTCCAGGATTGTTCAGACCAAGAATGTTGGGAATATACCACCCCACCGACAGGTGTGATGGGGGACTGGTGACACTTACTCTGTTTCATCTCTTCGGTAAGTTCTGCCAACGGGGGCGCTCTATAGGCTACTTCGTTACTCATCCCGGATTGCGAAGGATCAACACTCGGTAGGAGATATTAATCACTGATAAGAAACACTTCTCCCATGAAATAAACAGAAACTGCAGTGACTGGTGATCTTTGCTTTTCTGAAGTATTAGCATTGGGTTTCTGCTTATTGTTCTTCCACGTGTAACTCTGATTGGCACGGGAGACTTGGGGTGTATTTCCATAATTAAATCTAGATGTCATCAGTTAAGCGGTACCCAGGACTTCTGCGAGGGTGCGAGGACTTGCAACGGTGCCTAGATCCTATACCGGCTCTTCGAAGATGTCGTGGATAAATTGGTTACTGTTTCCTCAACCAACTCATCCGTCTCTTCAAGAAATGCTGCTGATGCCAATACCCGTTGCTCTGTCGGAAACTCTGCTAGGAACTCATGATGGGGTTGGAGTCGATTTCGGGAGGTGGTACGGCTGGCGTGACTATCAAGGTAGCACTACTGTCGCAGTAGATCTCGGGTAGCATTTAATTATGTTCTCTGTGGAAGAGCTCTAAAGACCGACCGAGTATCTCCTTGGAGCTGATTGGCTAGTAGCTGAGCCTTCTCCACATCAAACCAATTTAAATATTTGAACAAAATCTCAAATTGCACTTCGTAGGCAATCCATTCATACGTGCTTCCATCGTATGGCTGGAATGAATTGTCACTGCTACCTGATATCTGAAGTCTGAAGTGGTATCCAAGTTAGAAGGCCTAATTCCTGTAGGCTTGTAGCCAAGTTGTGCCAAGTGCCTTGATGCTGGTCAACTTCTTTCGAGGTTTACGGGTGTATCGGCTTCACTGACTGTTTCGAGTCCAAAGATAACCTAGAACTTAAGGTTTCGTTGGATGCTGTCTTCCTTGAGTCCTCGAGAGTTTGTCGACTAGTAGTTTGAAGAGCAAGGAAATTGACTTGCCATTCAACCATGTGTATCAAAACTCTTCTTGGTCGTTTGACTTTTTGGCGTAGTCAGAGATAAACTTAAGTCCGTCCAAAGGAACCCCACATCTGATACAAATGGCAGGGTGCCAACGCCGCGCAGGTGGGAAGCAGAGATGGGGTTTGGTGACGAATGCGATGGTATCTGGATGCTGTTTGGAGCTATGTGGTATTATCCATATTTATTGCAGAAGATACAACTGCGAGATCTATGACCTGTACGAAGAGTCAAAATTCGTGGACTACACTGGCTGGCCCACATAAAACGAAAAAATAATATTGTTTTTGAAACACAACCCATTGGTTTAAGGCGACAAGGAAGGCCGAACCTCACCTTTAAGGATCAAGCTATCAACGGGTGACAGCGTGCCAGGGATCGGAGAGAGTGGAAGAATGGCGTGTCTCCAGCAAAATATCTTCATGGGTCGATAGCAATTCATATGACTTGTGCGAAGATTACAAAAGCAATATAAATGTGCTTTACAGCAGCTCCGGCAACTATGTATCTATTTTTATGTTGATGAAACTTATGCAGTCTAGGATCGCGGCTCTTCAAGCTGGAAACGTTAAGAGGCCTATTCCCGAATCTGATATCACAAACTTCACAATGACAATTCCATACCAGTTGCGCTATTGTTATTTTATATCCTCCAAGCTCTAGTCAAACGAAAATGTCTAAGACGAGAGGAAACGTTTGCCTGTGTACATAGGTATATCCACATTTTCTTAGAAAATCAGATGGAACTATGGTCTTTTAATTCCTACACGTTACTATATAAGTATGCCTAAAACTGTCTCGACCTCGTCGTTAACCTAGATTCATATAGTAAAGTAAGCTTAAACTAGACACCAGGGTCCGATACAAATTGGTCTTGAACTAAACTTGGGTATACCGGTCAACCTCCATTTTAAAATAATACAAAGGGAAGTAGATAGCCTTACTAAATCCTTCGTTAAAACCAAAGTTCAAGTACATATCCCAAACAATGTGAAAAGATATGCAAATCAGTGAGTAACTAATAGGATTATAAGCTGTCTTACTGGGCATTGTCCTCTCAAATGCCACTCACTTGTACAGAAACAGTGAACACATTCTTAGGGCATACTTGTCATTGACCCAATGGATATTTGAAAGATGAAACAAGAAAAGATATTGTATTTCATTATTAGCCTCAATCTAGATATCGATTAGGTAGGAAGTGTACAGAAAAGATTTTAGAAATAGTGGTAAGTTCAAAGGACCTCAAATGATTGTGTATCATAACCTACATATATTGTCGAACTCCTATCGATGTTTTCACATCTTTTTCGGTTTTCAAATCGCACATTTACGTCCAATTGTTGATCATTATCCTCATTATCATTAACACATTACATACTTCTACATGAATGTATTTGAAATTTGTAAGCCTAAAGCCTTACATGGTCTTCTCAATTGGGACAATAAAAACTCGTATTCCACATTCCATTCCTTATCTCCATGAAACCTTCTTATGTTATCCTGCTTTGCACTTTTCTCTATCACCAAACAACCACAAAATCCACACACCACCAATATTTATTATCCTTTTTCCACAACTCGAGGTCAGTTCAAGTTGAAAAATTACTCCTTGTGCCGTACAAAAGGAAGCAAGCAAAACCACACACTAATCACTTTTAATGCGACTCGGTACCCACCCACAAGGCAACATATCACTTCTATTCTAAATGACCGGACATTACCATTGTGACCCAAAAATACACAAACATAAGTAGATGTAACCAACATAACATCAAAATTGTTACCTTTCTGGTAAATCAAATGTCCGGCAATTATTATCATGTCCCTTGACGCATTTAAAATGCCTTCGTCCTGCCCAACCAATTAGCGACATGCATAGGTACATACGTATGGTATATGTTTGTCTTTGGTTGACATGGACATCTCCTCCTTGACTTGTGCCTTTAATGTCTTACAATGGGAATGGAATGACAACAATAAGTCAAATAATCAACTAAACAAATTGCTGCAGTGACAATCGAGTAATGTTCTCTCTCTCGAAAGGACTCGCCTCGCCTGCCGTCATAAATTTCCTTTCAATCTGTATGTTGGAATGAAAGGATAGTCAGATGGGAAACTAGCGAATTACTTTCGTTCATATTAATGGCACCTAATTGGACTGATGACAGTTACAATGACAACTTAAAGTAGCCGGGAAAAAGCAAAAGCACTTTGCTAGGACATTCTTGTGAGGAAACTCAATTCTCTGGGTATTACTCAATGGAGAATGTTTCTCATTAAGTGAAACTAGGCTAAAGGGGAGGCATAGGGTGCATGCTCTTTTTTTTTAATTATGACTACTCTTTAATTCAGCCACAGACAGGATTGTGGTAATAAGATACCAAGGACTGAGATCTCATATTTAGAAACCAGGATAAAACATAAGCAGTCATTCGTCTCTGGCTTCCGTCCATGACTTGGGAATGTGAACCAAATGCAGGCAACTTTCGAAGATTTCAGATAACCAAGGGAGGATTAGCTTAAAATTTCTCTCAAGTTTGGCCGGTTATACCTATCATCTGGTCCAGGAGACTTGAACGGCTTGAAGTCGCTTATTGCCCAAAGAACTTTGCTCTTTATGACAAGATAAAAGAAGCTGCTTAACATTGACCATACCTAGATCACAGCTGGACCCGAAATAGTATTGAAGCTATTTGGGATGTAGTATAGATCCAGGGATCCCGTACTGGAAGTGATCTACGCATTCGGATAGCTAGGCCTTCGGAAAACGGCTCTTTCGGAGCCTGCATGCCTCAGAAATCTCTTCTATCTTACAACAGAAGATTCTTCAGGATTTCCGCTGTGCTCTTCTAATATTGGTTTATTAGGACTTGAGTGGCTCTTTATACGTGATCCAGGCCTGGTTGAAGAGCTGCCTACACATTTTTTGGAGAGAAAGAATCTCCTGAACATCGGTGATGTCCCGCACGGTGTGATGGGCATTGACATTACATCCCAGGATAAGTGCAGCTTTTCTGATTCCACTAATGTGGCAGATATAGATGAGCTGTCGAGTCCGCTCGATAGATCCAGGTCCGATAGTTTTAGGCTGTCTATGTTCAAATCTAGCCTTGAGGGGCCTTAGCGGGATTGCAATCCTCCATAGCTGCCTTTTCTACTGAAGTGGCCGGTATATTGTTGACCGTGTCAGTGTCAGCAGAAGCGGAAGATTGCGCTAGCTTTTTGACCAGGTCCTTCTCATATTTCTTGTATATAGGGAGAATTATGGCTCCAAACCCATAACTGATCTGCCCTTCCAGTACGCCCAAAGGAGCCAGGCAATCCAAGTTGACCTCAATAACTGCGCATCTTCTATCCCATTTTGGGTACTCCTGCTTGGCAACTTTTGAGTTGCTAGTAGGGAGATGAAGGTTCCTAGCCCGAACGATTTTGATGATGGTTGAAGGATTGATCCAGGAGGGAGTTCTTGATCTGCTAGGAATTTCTTCTCTGCTTGCGGCCTCAAACTGCGCTCCTTCCCACACTTCATCCAAAGACGAAGCTACTCTAAAGAGGTCCGCAGATATTTGGTAAACACATGCAATCAACTTCACATGACAGCTTCCGCCGTCATGACAGGAGGGTCCTGGATGGTCATCCAAAACACGGACGAAGTTTATTGCCTAAGAGTTTTTGACTGTACTAAGCGCCTACACTGCGGCAATGTAGAAGAGCTATGTAGTGCCGGTCGTAACAAAACTACGAGTATATGACCTCCTTGAAGCATATCGAGATTATTATAAATTTTAGGAAGGTTAGCAGTGAGTTTCCTGACAGGTCGCCCAGGTCTGCGAAGTGGTATTCACCGAGGGCTGCTTTCCTGATTCTTGGTAGGTAAGGACATTCGCAAAAGAAGTGAGCTGTGGTTTCTTCTGCGTCTGTATTACCACAGTAAACCCTCTCCAGAAGTCAACTGTATTTAGTCGCATTCTTCTTTGGTGGGCCATCAGGATGTTGTGACCGGTAATGATCTCTGTCACGAGTGCTGAATACGTGCTTTAAGCGCTACGATTTGCCCAGAGTTTTCTGAAGACACGACAAGATGATAGTGTACACCATCTTTTGTTGCTTAGTTTCAGGAATTGAACCAAAAGTAACTTTCTTGCTAATTCGTCCGGCAGTTGGTTCCCTTGAATACCGGTGCGTACCGAAACCCAGCAGAGTGTAACGTCATGATTTGCTGTAAGTGTTATGACCTTTTCGTGGCATCTTTTCACATGTATGAACTTAACAATCGCGGATGAGGTAGCTTTTATAGCGGCTAGCCTATTGATGCAGATGTGGACTACCTTTCTGGAGTGTAGCTTCGTATATAATTCTCGTGCCACATCTACAAATGCTAAGACTTCAGGTTGGAAAATACGCTTCGTGTCCAGACAATCGTGTCGGCAATGAGCCGAAGAATGCCGAATAGCTGAGTTCTTGTTGCTGCACATTAATAATTTGACACCAGTCTGATCCCAACCGCCATCCTTCAAGGTCGGCGGATTAGCCAGGCAGTGAGAGAGGTTGGTTGAAGACACTTTTGCCCTCAAAAGCCTCTAGATCTCGGCACTAATCCGTCCTCCGTCGTCGTCTCGGCCAATAATACCAAAGATCAGATAATCCTTCGCAATCTCATTTAAGGGCCTTGAAACTGGGATATTTTTTTTGCCTTTTTTGAGGTCTTAGAAGGATTTTCTTGTGACATGGGTCTCTTGGAGGCCGGATTCCTTCTAGCTTCAGAACTGATCGAGACTAGCCTCGAAATTTGTTTGGTTTGTTTTTAAAGGAAGGTTCTCTGTTGGTCCCATGAATAAGCCTTATGTACTTAAGGGACCTCCTTAGAGACTGATTTAACCCCCAGCCTTACATCCAGAATAAATAAGGAACCTTTTGAGTCTTTTACTGGTTGTTGACTGAAGCTATGTCCACTTCTTAGCTCTATTGTGATTTTTTTAGAGGTGATGCGATCGCAAATGCATTTTCAGCTTTTGACAGTGTAGGTGTGCATATAGTTGTGGTACTTCTTTCATCTTCTCTATCTCAGTCTATTCGATCGTTCATTCTTCTGCAGGTATCCTCAGATAGCCATTTGCTATGTCTTCTCTGCATCTGATCTACATAAGACAGATTTTTCAACTCAACAATGGTTCAGGTTAATCGCGGGCTGCGTAAGCCTGTTAGTGTTTCCACAGCTTGCTTGATAGATATGTAGTCCCATAATTTCTATTCCACTGAGAGATCTTCTAGAGTGTCGATGTTGTTCTTGAACATTTTGCGTTTTGTCATTGGATCTTCATACGGAAGCTCTAGTGGTCGACCATTATGTCACGAGAATCTACAAATCTTTCACCACTATCAGTGAAGCTACCTAGCCTGAGCTTTGTATTAACTTGCATTGGCACTGTCTACTTTAACATTCAAATCCTAGTTTGCCAGACAATTATCTATATGAATACCAAGAACCAAGAAAAATCAGTGAAATACAGCGGATACTCACATTACCTACACTGGAAACGATAGACCAGCCTAAATGTATAAGAATCTATTCGATCTTTGAAGAGTAAGAGTCTCCCTATTCATTGCAAAGTAGATCACCAGATGTTACTAAATTCTTCCTCTAAATAAAGGGTCTACCTTATAAAGAGCTCAGCCCAATCATTTGTTCAAAATTCCTAACTCTAAAATTCATCTATCACAAGTATCCATACATATGTATGTATGTCTAAGCCACTTGAGTTATGTCATCTACTGACCAACATCAGTCGGAAAACTAAAAACTAAAGTTCCAGTTTATGAAAATCCCCCCAAATAGCTTTAATCCATTGTTCATTTGAAGGGATTTATGTTCATGTTCATGCTTTCAGAAGATGTCTTTGATTCTATCAAATCAAAGAAATGTATACATTTCATGGTTTTGGGCATTTGTAGCCTTTTGACGTCCTTTGCAGTGAATGAATATTCCATTTCATAATCTTCAGTTATTTTAAGATACAACCTTAAGCGACATACTATGATACATCTTGAAAGCGAAAAATCCATCCCCAACAAAACTTGTTTCTCAAAAAAGGTCTTCGGATGTCCACCTACATAGTATCTTAAGTTTTAATATTTCAAAGCAAAACATTACACAGGTATCCTTCGTGTTGGAATATTTCCTCCCTTCCTCCAGCCCCAAAAAGTCACCCCAACAAATAATGTGAATAACAAATGCAGATGAGATTAAATGACATCCTGAAGAAGGAGACTATCCTTCTGACGTTATCTCTGTCTCTCTCGATGACAACAAAGGGACCACACCGAAAATTGAATAAATGTTATTAAAGTCCCTATCAGACTTTCTCTACACACTGATTCTACGTAACCAATTTCAATTTTCCCCCATAACAGGATTAAACCTTCTTCTCCTAACTGACGTCCTTGCAGGGATTGGTCTAATAGTTTCCGGAATATATAGGCCTTTTCATCCGTGATGTCAAGCTGTCGAATAAATGTGTATCTATTTCACTTGGCATATTATTCTATCGTTGCGTCTGGTAATGTCACAAAAGGATATCCATACACATGTACATGTATACCGACACACAAAGAGGGGACCATCTGCACTTTCAACTGTCAAATGAATTTGACATTTTACTCTCGAATGAAAACCGATTTCACATCTTGACATTCGGTTGGAGTTTTATTTTTATTGGTCTGCTTGCTGCAGATGCTTCCAATTTAATAATCGTTGCCTCTGCCCCCGATGACAAACTAGCACCTAACTGTGATTTGACCGGAAAATGCAAACTACTATTCAAATGCTCAGCTGCACCGCACACGCCACAGTGCCACAGATCATAATGATAACATGGCGCGCCGCGATGCCCGGGTAATTTTTGCGTACCTTGCATCCAGCCAGGACTGTCGCATTTATATTCGCTGTGTAATGGGCAAATTGCAATCTCGCGTGACTAAAACCGACCAAGAGGATGCGATGTGCACACCGAGCATAGGCAGCAGGACATTTATTTATTGAACATCGTCTGCATTTGTGACAGGACAGACAACTACTATGCAATTGTGGTGTGGCGCGGATGTGTCCTGTTGTTCGGTTGACTTTTCCTCTCTTTCTCCTCTCTCTCTCTTATTCCTTTTTTGGGCGGTTTGATGTCGCGGGTGATGTTGACAATCCTAGGGATTTTCAAAGGAGTTTTTATGAAACCAATTGAAATTAAATTCTAAAAAGTCATGTACGAGGTAGTTTCAGAAGGTCAAAGGGGAGACTGTACAAAAGTTCAATTTAGCCGAGAAGTAGGGTAGGATATACATAGTTTGGTCATAACCAAGTCTTCTTCTTCTTGGTCATAATCAAGTGTCCATACGAATCACTGTTGCCGTGATGAGAGGTTCTAGTTCAAGGAGAGTAAAGATTGATAATGTCATCCAAGTGGGAAATGGAAGAATAGAGAAGTAGACCATATTAGATTGGGGCTTTATCTGTTGGTAGAAGTTCACAATCAATGTGCCACGCTTAAAGCTAGACAACCTTAAATAACTTTACAACTAGCCAACTACCATGCTAGACTGCTCACTGCTACTCCTGAACGAATTGACTAAAACTTAGTTCTGAGCATGATTATTGGCCGACAATTTTCTCTGTACATGTCCGACCTATCCAACTGATGATGATAATATTGCTTTTCGAATTGGAAGAACTCATCTCTCTGGAGTTCAATTTGCCGACTAACCGAAAGCGCAATACAGATCTACTAAGTCGGTTGAGGTCTCCTTCTACTTGCGCGCGCCATCTAAGGCGAAATCGTTCTCTACTGCGTTGTCCCTCCGGCTTGGTTTCGAAGACTATGCAGGCCGGTACACTGGCGTCCATTCCCTCTACATGTCCTAGCCATCTTAGGCGACTGATGCACAATTTTCTGACTAGGTCGATATCACTGTACATCTCGTATAATTCATCATTGATCTCCCGTGTGAAAAGCCCGTCAAACCTTACGGGACCGAATATTTAACAAAGAATCTTTCTCTCGAATAGACCAAGGGTATCTTCTTCCGCTTTAGATAGAGTTCAGACTTCAGCGCAGTAAAGCAGGACCGAATGTCCTTAGTTGTTCGGGATAGGCCTTCTCAGTCGAAAGAAACAGCGATTGGTAAGAGCTATTCTTCGGCTGAGATGTTATTATCAGAATTTATGGCAGAGCCGAGGTGGACAAAGTCCCATACTACCTCTAGCCCACAACAATATATTGAAAGTCAAAAACCAGGACCAATGACTGCTAGCTACTGACAACATTCTTGACATATGCATGACTGGTCCCAAAAAAACTTTTTCATCACATGACGTCGTATGGTGATACCTTAGGTTTTTTTTTTGCGTCCAGATGTCTGGAGTCTTCCCAAAGTGCACCCCCATCTAGTGTTGCATTAGTCTTAGGTATTTCGTCGTGGAGTGGGATAGGGTCTATAGGTCTGCCTTTGACTATCTCCTTTCGTTCATTCATCGTAACCCTCGTCGAGTCTAAACTTAATCGATTAGATGCACCAACTTTGCATCGGCTCGGACTTTCTCTATGTGAGTTTGCCTTCTTCATGTACTCCTTATTATTAACAAGCTGATGATAAACATGATCCCTAGATTTTGTTATCACATGATCGGCTTCAACGTAGGAGATTTTCATGAATTACACAGGTAGGTGAGTCTCACATCGATATCATTAAAATCGATTATTTGACACCGGATTTTTAAATAACACCTACAGTCTAAATCTTTCGACATTTTTGTAACGGACACATGTATTCTGGTTGATCCAGAAGTTTTGCTATCACTATACGATAAATACGGGAGTCGGACAGAATTCCGAAATCCCGAAAATGAAACAAAAAATTTTCGCATGGATTTAAAGAAACACCTACTCTAAATCTAGCAGAGACTCCAAATTGCAAATTGCCCAACACTTCCTTTAAACAAGACATGGACTGATCCAGCCTTGCTTACTCTTTTGCAAAATAAAGCATCGGCTCATAAGTTGCATGCATACTTAACGCACTGAAGGCTTACGGTAACTAAATGGTCACAGCAACCACCTGCGGCTTTCGAACCTGAAAAGAGCTCAAAACTGAATATTTTTATCCGGTAAAGAGCCACTGTTTCTGGATATTTCGATAGCAAAGATTCAAACCAGTTTTTTTTATCAAACGAGAGGGCCTTGCAAGAAACAATTTGAAAAAATGTGTTGAATTTGAAAATGTTCAGTAACCCGGGTTCCTGGCATGCACGATTCGCAGACCTGATTACTCGATTCCAGGAATACGCCTACGTACTAAACACACACAACACACACTTCAACCACTCTCCCCGCGGAACCACCGTTAGGTATTACTTCGCGGGGCTGGTTAGCAATTTAAGCTCTTCTTTCCCCGTTTGTTGAGTCAACATTGGGTTCAGCGTTTGCTGTTCTTTGCTGCGTAAGAGGCCCCGTCGGGGGACGACTTTCGTTGATGCTCTCCCTGACTCTTTCTAACCGTCGAAGCTCCTTCACGATTACTGCCGCAACCTGCTTCACCGCGTCCCATATTTCGCTCGATGTCAGCATATGATCCACTAAGTTCTCAGGAGTTGGTCTTTCTCCGATTTTTTCCTCTAGTAATCTGCGCTCTCCACTGAAGAGAGGGCACTGAAAAAATACGTGGTATACGTCTTCGGTGGATTCGCTGCAGTTTAAACAATTTGGGGACTCTTTTATACTAAGCCTATTCAGGTACGCTCGGAAGCAGCCATGTCCGGTTAGGAACTGGCTTAAGTAGAAATCTACTTCTCCGTAGTCTCGGTCCATCCATTTGTGGACATCTGGTATGAGTCGATGGGTCCACCTTCCCTTTGTAGAGTGGGTCCATCTCACTCGCCATGCTCTCATACTTCGTTGTTTCTCTTCTAGCTGAATATTTCTGACTGAAGCTTGGGGATCCTGAATTTTGGCATCGTAGGTCCTCTGTAGCTCGGTGGCCAGGATACCCGCTGGTAGCAACCCCGCAATGACACATATAGCATCCTCTGATACTGTTCGGTATGCACAGCAAACCCTCAATGCACACAGTCGGTTGACTGAGTTTATTCTTTTTGCGTATGACTTGACTGTCACAGCCTTGGCCCATATTGGTGCGGCATACATTATGATGGACTGCACCACTCTTGACAGGACTAGTCTCCTTTGTTGTCTAGGTCCTCCAATATTCGTCATTATTCTGGACAGCGCAGCACCCACCTTTGGAGCTTTATTGCACGTTCTTTCAAGGTGTTCCTTGTAAGCGAGTCTAGCATCGATCATCACACCTAGGTATCTGATAGCCGGTTTTGACATTATATCATGATCACCTACTTTGATTGTGATTGCCTCTCTTTTCTTGCGACTGCTTACTAGTACAACTTCTGTTTTGTACTCTGCGAGCTCTAGTCCAGCTGCTGACATCCATCGCTTTACTTGACGAATACATTCATTAGCAATGTCCTCTATCTCTTCCAGGTGTTTCGCTACCACTACAATTGCTATGTCATCGGCAAAGTCTATGATTTTCGCCTCATTAGGAATTCCAAGTCTTAGAACCGTATCGTACATAATGTTCCATAGAATGGGTCCTAATACCGATGCTTGTGGAACTCCACCTGATATGTGGTACTGCCTTACTCCATCATCGGTAGCGTAGAACAGAAACCGTTTCTCGAAGTAGCTGAGCATAATTTTTATTAATGGCCATGGCACCATCCTTGACCTGAGTGAGTGCACTATGAGACCCCAGTTTGAAGAGTTGAACGCATTTTTGACGTCCAGCGTTACTACAGCCCCATATTTCTTTGCACCCCCTCTCCATCTACTACCCTGGATAGCTTCCTCCAAGGTTAAAGTCACCCTCCGTATAGCAGCTACTGTAGAACGACCCTTTCTAAAGCCATACTGCTGGTTCGGTTGCATATGAGCCGCTCTAGTATTTTACCCATTGTGTCTAGCAGGCATATGGGATGATACGACGAGGGCTCATCTGGTGGTTTGTCTCCTTTAGGCAGCAGTACCAGACGTTGCTTTTTCCATTGGTCTGGAAAAACTCCTTCATTTAAGCATCTGTTGTACATTTCCACAAATGCCTCTGAGTTTGTTTTTATAGCTAACTTAAGGGCCTTGTTAGGTATGCCATCCAGTTCAGGTGACTTTTTATTGCCGAGTCATTTGCATACGTCCAGGAGATCTACTTGGGTGACAGGTGGAACCCCGTATGTTTCCTGAGGTGCTTGCGCTGGAAGTAACTCTATTTGTGCTTGCGGTGGAAATAACCCGGACACTACACTGGTGGCCGGCGGTTTGTTGTCGTTTTCCGAACGTCCATAATTGCTGGACTACGCCCTCTAGCATCATCTACGAGTCTATCCAGTATGCCCTGGAATTCCTCCAGCGTGCTGTTTGGAGATCAGTTTTTATTTGAAGACGTAGGTTCCACAGGTCCAAATAGCAGCTCTCTTTGAATTATCCGCAGTCCAGACTTTATCCCCGAGGTTCTTGTACTGCTCGCATATTACAGTCACATCAATCTTTAACTCGCGAACGGCTTGTGTCAGGAGGTCCTGAGCCGCTTCGCAGCGGTTTAAGTTTAGCTGTAGTACTTTCATATTTTCCTTGCAGTTTTTGCCGCTTCTTGGTATACAGGGCATACTATGCTTCCTGCCGCGTGTTTGTTGTTTTGACATCCCCGTTCTTCACAAAGGACACATCGCGCTTCATTGGTACAGTTCTTTGACAGATGCCCTTTCTGTCCGCACTTAACGCAATCGTCACTTCTGTCCACCGCACTTTTGCATGCCTTTGCTAGGGAGTGATTAATTGGAGTAGGCAAATCAAACGTAGAATTACACTTGCCAATCGCTGTTTTCTTGAGCTAACAAAGAAATTGAGTAACTCAAACAACTAAAGTGACCTTATTAAAGAAATTCTATCATAAAAGTCCTGATCATAGAAGTCCTACGGATGGCTATGTATAAAGTGACTGCATTGGGCTCATTGTGTTCCTCTGGTATGTTATAGTCTAAGGAATGTTAATGTAATGTGGGGAATGTGCTTTGTGAGGATTGTAGGTATTGGGATCATGGTCATCTTGTTCGTTTAGCGAACTCTAATATGTCACGCTTCCTTTCTTACTGAGGTGTGTTAGATCCGATATCGTTGAGGTTCGCAATATGTTTAGTCCTAACATCGCTGTTGCAGAACAATGCCAGAGGAAGTTTTCTGTTTTTTTTTTTATCAATTTGATCGAATGTTCTTGAATATTCACTTTCGTGAATATTTTTTAAACTACGAAACGCTCGATGGCGTTATTCAAGGTAATTTTATAAGAAATCATTAGGCATCTCGTCATCAGTCATTGTTAAGTGAGCTTGCGATAAAGTCGTATATACTGTATTTCAACTTTCTTCTTAGAAACAGCTTTGGGTGATGTGTAGTTGGTGTTTTCTGGAATGCATTCTAGATTACTGAGATATATGGAGCCTGTGCATATACTAGGCCATTGAGAGATGTCTTGGAGTTAAATGGCATGCGCTAACTGTCATTTGTTTAACAAGGAGGCTTAGGACTATAGGATGAAAAAAGAATCTCAAGTATGGAAAAAGGAGTAGTTCTTTTCAATAGCTTTCTATCATAGATAGAGAGCTAATGTGAGATGATCAACTCATCTATATAATGTCGTCTGCAAAGTTAGTCAGTCTACCATATTTCTTTTCAGAATAAGCAGTACCTCATTAGCTGCAAGATTCAAAAGTGCGGGAGATTCAAAGCTTCCTTAATAGCTAAGAATCAATCTCTACACTTTAATGATTTTTCGGTGAACCAACAAGTGTTTCAACAGTACGCAAGTTGCTAGTATGTTGGTAGCAACATTGCAAGAAATACCATTTGTACTTCATGACTAAGTTATTTTTCAAAAGGAACTTAGCGGTTCATTTAATTTTTCATTCATTTGGAAAGTCTTCCTCACACAAGCTTGTCAAACTGAGTTTTCATTACGCCGATTATCTCTGTATTCCTGGGCCAGTGCATATGGAAGTAGAGACTTTTAAACTAGTCAATAGCTTTCATCTGTTGACACTTTAGTCCTGCAATATAGCGACAGGGTTCAAAATGAGTAAAACTTTGTAATAGGAGTACCAAGCGCACATTTTATTGTGTCAATTCAAAGCGAAGTCTTGATTGTTTGGGTTGATGAGCGTGTTGCATATAAGACAGTGGATGCTCTGTTAAGGGCATTTTGCACCTGAGAAGTCGAACAAGTGCTCCTAGGCTTTTTAGCAAAAAAATTAGTAAAATTTTTAAACCAATCCAACCCCATCGAATATGGAATATTCAGCATTGCCATGCCAGCAGGGAGAATATTTTTCAAGTTGGCGGCTACTGACTCCAATCTTACTGCACCATGCCTAGGTTTCTCTTCTAGATCTGAGGGAGTTTGGTAATCTTAAAAAGGAAACTGCGTTTTTAACATGGAAATTCTCGATAATTAGGCTAGATTGGGAATATATTTTCATCTCATTCATTAGTTAGGAACAATAACAATTATATTTTCATTTTAATAAGGTGTAACACTTCATTTCAAAATATTTGTCAGATTTTGACAGGTATCCTCTATATTGAGTTTTCTTCTACGTCTCGATGGGTTTTCAGTTTATCAGAGTTGCTTCAAACGAGTAGTCTCTTGCTGACTTCATAATATTTTACAAATTCAGTCACTATCCTCTGTAGTGGAGGCATTATTAAATAAGGAAAGAACTAGAGAAAGGAGGATTGACATAAGCAGTGTCGCCAATAGCTGACCATTGAATTTACCGAACTTATCCGCTGATAGCAGATTCTGCACAATAAGACAAGCTCTAGGTAATTCCGACCAGTCGTCATCGAGTATCGTATAGCTTTGTCGAACCTATGGTTCCTAAAGAGATATTGTCCACAGTTATGAACTAGATAAGGCCTTCTCATAGTACATGCTGGTACTGCCTTCCTTTGGTGCTCAGATACTCGGTTAGGTAACCTATTCTTAAGTGACTTAGCCTTAAACAACAATTATTTGACTTAAAATAAAGTGTTTGGCACTCTGCACCTAAGGTACTACATTAGTATCTTATCACTATCACCAGGTTTCCAGTTTGTGTTCTTACATTTCATTTTGAAAATCAGATTGCGGTCCACCACAACCTCAGAACCAAGAAAAAAAAAAAAAACAATTTCGAAAAAGGAGACATTTTCCGCCACATGAAATCGAATAGACAGGTCACAAATGACGTTGGAACTGCAGTCAGCTTACATTCAGCTAATCCACTTTTATGTCCCGTGTCCTATGTAGTAGTTTCTGTACCTCAATTACTCTGTCTGTCCTTTGCCGGTTCGGATGCGTGGTGTGACCGATGTGTGTGCTGCTTTAGGTTGTGCTTTATACCACAGTAAAGGAATTTCCCTAAAAATCAAAACGTTGATGAAAACTAGTTTCAGGGAATCCTTCCACGACGACCACCACCATCCGGTCGGGGCATGATGTGTTTCATAGGTGAACACGGAGGCTTTTAACAGATCCCACCACGCACCGTTCACAATTACCGGAGGGTCATGGGGTTTTCTAGGCAAGTTTTCACTCGGATCGATATGTACGCCGCCGTTCGATTGAATGTACTTGATTGGCAAAACTGGATTTTTAAGGTGATTTAGTGACACAGTTCTGGGGATAAGTTTTCGATATGCCTGCGGCATTAGATTCGATATGGGAAACACACACCATTTTCTCGCGAACTTGATGCGCATTCCGTTGCAGGCATGCGGTTTTGTGTCAGTGCAATCATGCGGATAGCGTTACTGATTGATTGTAATGTAATGGGCCGTTGGCAATGGGTTGGATGTGCTTCACATGTAGCCAAGACCGCAGAAAACCATTTACATGATATAGGCATTTAGTATGAGTAGGTGTTCGTTTAGAGAATTTGCCTTTAAGTGGACATGTGGAATTTCTCGTACAAAACAGAGAGGTTTGGGAAAGGTATTTATTGATGTTGTGTTGATATTTTATTGAACATAGGTATGATACATTCCTGGGTGTTAGATTGTGATGTGGTTTGTCTATTACACTTTGAATATATTTTTGATCAAACGATGTCCATTTCTTCGAACGCATAACAAAAATGGCTAACCAGAGCAGTGTATCTATCAGAAGTCTTGCAGAAGTCTCGACTTATTCTAAACGACAAAATATAACCAAAAAAATGATCAAAAATAATATTGGCGATAGTGTACAGCCTTGACGGATACCGCTTGCAACCACAAATACCTTTGAAAACCGATACCGGTGAACCTTGCATAACTTGCTTTCCAAATTTGTCTTTAACAAGAGTAATTCTAGGATACGCGGTATCTTGAAAACAGTTCAGTTTGAAATTTAGTGATACCTTCTCATTTTTTCCTTTGGTTCGAGTTTCGTTGTAGAAGTTTGTCACATGAAGTGGCATAGGTAATTCGATAAGGGTTTCTATTCGAATAAAAATATAAACTATAAATATTCCTGGAACACTAGTCACTAGTTAGATTTGGTTAAGTTGTAGGTTTTTAGCATTGTCCAATGTACATCACCAAAGGATATCTAGATTTTAATTTTGGATATATTTCCAGAACTTTATGAATGATGGAATGAATGGCTCATTCAGATTGTTGAAGTAGGGTCTGTCTGGAGGATTCTTTTGGAAATTATTAATACTTGGGCATTAACACAGGCAGTATGTATATGCCGTCCTCCTTATCACAGCCTCTGTATGTTTGCTGTAAATAAGTCATGGATTTTGGGATTGAAAACTGTCATCAGGTTCTGGAATGAAATCCACAGAGCAATAGAAGAGACAAAATGTTTTGGTCCACAAAATCCTAACCCTATATTATCCGCTAAGAAAAAGGTTTCTTCAGACTCTAAAATTCACAAAAATCAGTTCACTAAATGGTAAAAAATGTAATACATAGTTTTGGATCAACAGGTTTTTAATCTATTCGTTCACAAGTGAGTTTAGTTTGGCGAAATTAAGCCATAAGATTCGTATCGAATCACATCTCTGGTGTCACATCTTCGGCGTGAAATATTGAGTGAGGGGTCCAGATATGATAGAATAGAGTATATTTTCCATATTATACCGAACCAATGGGAAGGCGCATCAATGCTGTATACTTGACATATTTACACCGATTTCGAAGCTTTTTTCCAGATAGCTCGTTACGAAAAATAGAAATAGTCTCGTGGTTCAAAGCTTGATGGGAAAGTCTTTTTATGTCTAAAATGATAATTTAATCTCGATTCCCCGCACTCTAATCATGTAAGAGATTATCGTTAAGTTTAGTCGGCTAGGATGATGTACCTCTGTGAAGCTGGTTTGAATCCCTGGCCATATATGATACTCAGCCATCTTCTGTGTTGAAACTATTACTGCGCATCAATTGTGCTTATTTTACTTCCTAGTCGTAGTCATCGGATACTGGTTGGTATCCATCCGGACTCAACTTGTTGAACTTATGAGCGCAAGTGTTCAACAAGAAAATAGCAGCACTATAACTACGAACTCTCAACGGTGGCGTCACAGCTTCAAACGGATGCACGAGCGCACTTTATCTTGGCTACTTGGAGATATTCGGAGCTCAGGTTTCAGATTTCCAAGAATAAGTTGGGTTTTTGGAAAAGAAATAGTAACGGATGAGTCCTTATTGGGACAATGGCAGCGCTCACATCCCCGAAGCGAGTTACTAAGATCGAGATTAAACCGCCCCTCATCCTAGGGGTTTCATGGAATGGAACTGGCCATCCAGATGGACAGGAAAAAAAAATTGTGGCTTTATTACAGCTATCACAAAATACTGCACATGTTAGGATTCGGATTCGTTGTGGGAAATCTACTACCCTCAATGATAATTGACGTTAAGTCGATCGGCCTGGCTGTGAACCGCATCAAAGCAACACACAGCCTCCACTACACAACAACAGGCAACGGCTTCAGATTTTGCAGCAGCTCGTAATACGGCGATAAGGAGTACTAGATTTCCAAGACTACGAATTCACACCGCAATCTGGGACTCTCCAAATGATCGAACCGCCAACCAAATCGAACATGTGCTAATAGATCCGAGGCACGCATCCAACATTCTGAATGTTCAAACTTTCAGAGGGGCAAACGTTGATTCTGACTATTTCCTTGTTGCAGCTACAATCAAAGCTGAAATATCCAACGAGACTGGAGTAGCCAGAGCCTCCGCTGTACATTCACCATCCACAAACGCCAACAATCTGTGGAACCAGTATCGCGACATCATAAAAGGGGTAGCAGCGACTACCATAGGCTGCCGGCCACCACCCGAAAAGAGCCCTTTGGCGTGCACTGGAAAAAGATGACACATGCAAGCGTTGCAGCGCAAAACAAGGTCAGCGAGAGAAGAGTATCGAGCCAGAAGAAGAGAGAAGAAGAAGATCCTGCGTAAGAAGAAAAGGGCGCATGCAGTCTCCCAGTTTAAGGATATTAAAAAGTCCTACGATAAGAACAACATCCGGATATGTTTTTAGGAAAGTCAAGCAACTGGCAGCTGACATCAAGCCCGGAACACATGTCCTTCGAAACAATAAAGGAAACCTAGCCACCGAAGTACAGCGAATACTAACATTTCCCAGCAGCTACTTAATGGTCATTAGGTAGAGAGGGCAATAGGGCAAATGAACCCGCATCCAGTCAATGAACACCCCATCCCCCCTCCCAGTTTTGAATAGGTTGGCTCAGCTATCTAAAAGCTGAAGAACAACAAGCTGCCGGGTCTAATGGTCAAGTATGCACCATGCATGCACCAAGTGTGGGTGGATGAAGCTATGCTCGATAACTGGACTATCAGCTCTATACGTTCCATCTTTTAGAAAGGTGATTCCATGTCTTGTAAGGTCTATCGAGCTATATCCCTGCTTAATGTTGCAGATAAGATCCTATCCAACGTACTGTGTGAATGTCTGAAACCTTTCTTAGCCATACTAATCGGCACGTACCAATGTGGGTTCATGGCCTGCAGATCGATGATCGGGGCATATGTCGCTGTTGGTAACTTCGTTAAGAAATTTACCTACCTCGGAGTAAATATCAACTCCACGAATGACACCTTAGTGGAGATTCAAAGAAGACTTACCCTAGGAAACCGCTGCTACTTCGGTTTGGCGAAACAAATGGGGTCAAAACTCCTAACTCGGAAGACGAAATGCATGCCCTACAAAACTTTGATCCTGTCAGTTCTACTATATGGATTCGAGTACTAGACGATAAGCAAGAAAACAGAACAGATATTGAACGCTTTCAAAAGAAAAATTCTTCGTCGGATATTCGGTCCCGTATGCGAGGAGGGCGAATGGAGGAGAAGATATAACCGCGAACTCTATGAGCTGTACCAGGATGTGGATGTAGTCCAAAAAGCCAAAACACGTCGACTACACTGGCTCGGCCACATCGAGCGAATGGACAATAATGCTCCAGCAAAGAGGATCTTCGAATCACAGCCCCCAGGTTCGAGAAGACAAGGAAGACCGAACCTCCGTTTTAAGGATCAAGCTATCGCGCATGCCAAAGCGCTTGGTCTAGATAACTGGAAGCGGCATGCCCGGAATCCAAGAAAGTGGAAGGCTGCCATGTTTCAGGCAGAGACTCTTAACGGGTCGGGAGCCCATTGAGTAACTAATAAAGAGAAGTATCTGGAAAGAAAAATTTACAGCGAACATAGCCGGAGGCTATCTAATGGGATGCAGTGATATCCATATGGCTTCGAGTAGAAAGACGTAGTATGGCCTTTTTGGTCTATAAGTTTTGAATACTATTTGTTATAGGTTAGGGGCTCAGACCTTTTCACTCTTTGTTGCTTCAGTAAGTCACCATCTATTTATTAATGTAACTAAGGACATATCTACTATTAAATATTTAGGCGATCACACACGTTTAGGTAGGCAATTTCGAAACATAGTCTGGGTCAGGCAACAGAATCTCAATATATTTCATAAAGAATGCATCTAATTATGATAATTACATCCCTTCTGATATTATCTAAGGAAAACATATTCATAATACTTTTCTCATTGAATTTTCTATCTGTCTTCATTGCAGATGGACTCATTGACTTGTCATCATTTCTTAATCATGGCTTGTCAGGTTAGTTCATTGCATTTATTACTAATTTTTGTTACGTTTCTGTCAAATAGACACATATATATTGTAAATACCATAATATAGCGATTGTTAATCCTAGATAGAACTACAGATACATACACTTTGTTCATAAATTTTTCATGTCTTGCTTTTCTTAATTTTTGTTCAAAACGACATAATTTTGTAATGTGCATTGATATGTTCAAAACTATAGTTTAAATTCTATATTTTAGACCAAATTTTGTTTAGTGATCCTAGGTGAAATAAAGCCTCTGACTAGATGTGAATATAAGATTGTATCTATTCATACTTGATTGGCACTTGACACTTGTGTCAAAATCAGAAAACCACGTACATACTCTGACAGGATAGGTAACCTATTTCATCCGAAGTTGGGGGTTCATCTAAATTTCCATATTAGTTACATGAATACGCTTGACTAGTTTTCAAAATATTTCCACAATATCTGCAAATAATTAAGTACTGCTTTCGAAATTAGCTTTTTGTACAAAATCAATTTCACTGTATGTAATCACAGGATCAGGTAGATACGCTATATAATCCATTTGCATATTACGTACTACGTTTTTTTTTTTTTGTACCTATTTATGAGCTCAAGCGCAAAACCTCGGTTCACGGGTATTACCTTGCGTTCTCGGTTCCTGTGCAAAGTATCCTCCATGATTTGGATATTTAAATTTCATTGGTATAAAATAGAGCAACGAAATGAACGTCAGTAGCTGTTGGCATCCTTCGCTAAACCTGTCTGTGAGTGTGCATAAAATATTAATTTCAAAAATCAATTAACGACTAAACTCACTTAGCTTCTGGGTATGGTGAGTGAGCACAGAATATTTGTATGTACGTGTGCTTTTTTTTTTTTTGCTATATGCATCCAACATTACTAAAACAAATTACCGAGGCGCAGGTTAATAGATTCTGTTAACTGCATATATTTGGATACTAATTTTATTCTGCAGTGCATAGTTAGTTTTCCGTAGGATGCTGTCCAATTCCCAGTTCCGTAAGTGAAGAGGATGCAGTCCAAAAGCTAAGCATTGATATGGGTACACATCCTCACCGCTACAGATGGTTTGATGGTGTGTTTCGAAATACCATGGCGAAGTAATATGTCGGGATGGGGTTATAAGGAGTATATACGCCTCACTGAACCGCGAACACTCTTATGTGGGAGAAATAATAGACTCATTGTTCTTAGAACTGGAAGTGATGATACGTTGCAACGAGGCTCGAAAAGTGCACAAAAAGCCTCACAAACTTTTCATGCTCCAGAAGTTTTAAGCCCAGGACACCAACTCTGGTAGAAATGGTCTTGTTAGTAGAAAGATAGAATATTTTTGGAGGAAATTAAATGACTTCTGAAAAATAGTCAGTCAACATGGTCCGATAGCTATCTCTAAGGACTGTGACTATGTTGCCAGCATCGTTGAAGGATAACTATGGGCCAATGACCCATATAGCATGAAACCCTCACCAAACATAGATATGTCCGATTCTTGAGATCGAAGCGGAATCAATAAATTTAGGACCTCACTTACATTCTTTGTCTTGTTGGCACGGGAACAATACAATATCCTTCTGTGTGACTTTTTGACCTTTTGAATGATTTAATAGAGTATTTCATCAAGTGTGTCTCAATGATGATGATGGACGATTTCGTCCGCATATCTGTCTACTTTTTGGATCCACATTAGTGGTGAGAGAAATTCTCCTGGTGGGCGACCTCGAGTCGTCATTTTTCTGATCTTTTTCCATCCTAACTATGTCTCAGGAGTAATACTAAGGAGAATGTGTGAAATGATTAGTTCAACAGATGTAGCATGGATCCACCCTAGATTTCCTATAAAAGCGTTCGTTTATTTTAGAACTTCATATGTCAAAATAAATTAGAAGCTTTGATATGCCGTAGAAGATGATGCTTTATGGTATTGACAAGATAACTCATAAGACGGCTCCTAGTGCTTCAGTTGGACATGTGACACAGGCGGGTCGGTGCATCTAGCTAATAATGCTACTATCAGGAGTCGATCCACTATAATGTACAAAACTATAACTTAGCAGGGAGCGAATCCTATTAGATGATCTTTTGTCAGTGGATATAGACTGCAAAAACGTGTTACGAAATCACTCAAAAATGTGGAAAAAAAAGTAAGCTTTACCAAGTCTGTGGCCTTAGCACAATGGACTCTCTGTGCTCTAACTGAGTCCCTGACGCCTATCGGTATCAGCTAGGGCACCCATATACCTAAATTAAGTCTGTGGCTTACCGGAATTAGTTAGTAGATACATTACAAAAAGTGCTCAAATATATTTGTCGCGACATGTCCGTAAGGGACCCAGTGCCTAGATTTTTTGTAATCATTCGACATGTGTGTACACGAATACTGTTGAATGCCGTGACAGAAGGATCATTTTTATTTGAGACGCTTTTACTATTACATGACAAGGGTTTTCTTGGATTTTGGGCAGACGGTCGCGAGATGTGGTACCGGTGTTATCTGGGAGTCGAACCTTGAACTAACTAACCATTGAGCCACGCCATGTGCTCCAGGGCTCATAATAATTCTTCAAGCGTTTTTCTTTCTGCTGTATTCTTATACTTATTGCCTATTGTTCTGGAACATTTTCCTCAGCTTTTTTGCCAATATGCATGTCGATCGGCAGCAGTTCAACTATTACACATACTGACTGCTCTCATATTATGTTTAGTCGTAGAACCTTTCATTTTAAATTTCACGATATTTCTAAACTGTCACACACAAAGCTGTCATTCCTTGACAGCTGTCAAGTAAAAACTACATTGTTTAAGAAAATGCAACATTATATGCGTAAGCATCGAAATTGTGGAAATTTAGTATATACTTATAAAAAATCTACAATCAATCTCTTTCTTCCTTTCCTTCAGCCCTTTTAAAGTGGGCGTGGCATAAAGTAGTATAAGTAATTGAAGATATTTTGAATACCTACATAAATCTTTTGCGAATTTCAAAAATTTGTACACTTGTGCTGCTGTTGTACACTTTTGCTTAAACGCTTAGATATTGAAATTTGTAATTCTATCTCAAAATGTAAGGCCCAATAAGTGGACACATATGGACAGTCGAACAGAAGAACAGACGCACGGACATGGCTCAATACTGTTCGGTATTGATACTGATCACGATTATTATTTAATGTTACAAAGTACATACATAGATACATATCAATCTTAATATACCCTGAGAATTCGTACTTCGTTCGGTCGATATGAAGCAGCTTCTCGTTTAGCTATTGTGAATCTAATCAACAAATTTGAGTCAACCAACCAGGTTATGAATACTTCAACTCGTGCCCATAAATTCAAGTTGTTCGACAATATTGCTGCTGTGACTGAAAGTGTATCTGAAAACTCAAGTTTGCAGATTAAAAGGCGTATTAGGCATATCCCAAACCAGCTTGCACATTATTTTGTGTACGAATCTTGAAAATTCAATTAAAGCCGGAGGACCATGAACAACGCCTTACATTTGCTGATTGGGAATTAGACAGTTGATACGGATTTATTCAAGAAAATCATCATGAGCAACGAGACCCTTTTCATCTGCAAGACTGCGTTAATAAGTAGTACTGTCCTGTCGCATCTTGGGCACCGAAAAACTGAAAGTGCTTACTGAGCAATATCTTCATGATTGTGACAGTTGGGTGTGCATTTCGGACTCGCGTCATCATCGGGGCTTATTTCTTAGACAATGAAACGGATGCCACCGTCATAGTCTTCATGTTAAAGTACTGAACAAGGCTGAACGTTTTTTGTGCTGATTTTGAATAACTAGATCTAGATGGTGGGTATTTCCAGCGCGATGGAGCTACGAAAGAGCACAACTTTAAGAGCGCTTACTACAATTTTCGGTCGTAACAATCGTTCCACCAGACAGGCTGTGTGTAAAAGTTCCTGTACCAGTGAGACAACGGACCGGTCGAAGTACCGAAAATATCGCAGTCGTAAGTGGTTTCAGTTCAAAATGAGCCAAGTCAATTGATTCCACTCCATACACAGGAATTGGGAATCTCTCAGTCCACATTGTGGCCAGTTTGGCGCAAAAAATTGGCTTATATCCTTACAAGATCAAATTAACTCAGTAACTGAAGCCTCTTGATAATTTGAAGCCTCGAAACTTCTCCGATTGGGCAAAAGTTTAATATATATGCAAAATATACATTATTGGACAGCAACAAATCCGCATGTAATTCAAGAGACTCCACTACATCCACAGTGACCATGTGGTGCAGATTTCATGTTGGACTGTATTTATTTGTCGCTCAAAATTATCGCCATGTTAGTTTCAATTGAGTTCGTTATCATGCCATATTGGAAAACTATTTTTGGCCAGAATTGGATGGACTTGACATCAGCATAATGTGGTTCCAACAAGATGGTGCCACATGCCACATACATAGCTGGTCAAATAATTCATCTATTGAAGGGGAAGTTCGGTAAACGTGTAATATCGAGAAATGGTCCGGTTGAATGCCCACTTCGCTCATGGGATTTAACGTCGTTGGATTTATTTTTATGGGGTTACGTTCAGGAACAATATTGAACGTGAAATTGCCAACCGAATATTTGACGACAAATTTGTTTTGACAAATCAAAGTGCAGCAGTTTCCCACTTCATTCGTGGAGTTGATATTTACTCCAAAGTAGGTAAACTCCTTAACCACTCCGAAGTTACTGTTACCAACAGTGACGTTTTGTCCTAGGCGGTGGAAAGATGCTCTTTTGTTTGTTGACAATATGTACTTGGTTTTGTTCTCATTCACTTTAAGGCCAACTCATTTCGCCTGTTCTTCAATTGGCTTAAAATCCTCTATGACGGTATGCTGTACGTCTACGTACCCCAGCAGCTGGACAGATTTGTTGAAGATAGTCTCTTCCATAGTAACCCCGGCCCGGAGCACTATCTGTTCCAGCACGAGGTTGAAGAAGTCATATGATAGCGTATCTCCTTGCCGAAGTCCGCTACATGTTTGGAATAGTTCGTAGGAACTGTTTCCGAACGCACATTGTACTGGGTGTTCGTTACGTGGCCCATCTGGATCAGTTTTTTGCGGAATTCTGAGTTTTCCCATAACCTTGTGAGCTCAAGACTATGAATGCTATCATATGTGGCCTTGGAGTCGATGAAGAGATTGTGAGTCTCGACTCGAAATTTGTTGATTTTTTCCAGGATTTGCTTTAGTGTGAAAATTTGGTCGATTGTGTACAGTACGTTAGCACGTCCCGATTAGTGTTTTGCAGAATTACAAAAAGACTTCATACGTTAACACAGTACATTGGATAGAATCATATATCCAAAGTAGCTCAGTAGATGGAGACATGTTTGGTTACTTGTCTATAACTGTCTACTGCTGCTGCCAATGTCATATTAAAGTCTAGACATCCAATTTTCAGTCAAGGTACTAAGTAACCTTGGTACATCGGATGAATATGTTAAGTAGGAGTTGTTAGACAAACAATAGCTATAGATAAATGCATCTTCTTGTGGGCAGTTACCCATTATTTCAAAAGATTGTGTACATAAGTAGATTTTATGATATTTAATGACCTCGCAGGATCAGCACACGCATTCAACATGATACAATGTCTATTCCAACATTCACACAATGTTACACTCTCTTAGTAAATACCCAAAGGATAAATTGTGTAAACTTCAAAACGAATTGATATCACATTACGTCTCTATTATTAGCATAGCAACCTTTACTCTTGCCCACAGGTTAAAATCAAATCCAGACACGAAACATCAGAAAGCAACTTTACCAGAATTCCCATGTACATGTATGTACCTACATCCTTTTACCTTTTTCAATTAAAATCAAAAATCCTCCCAAAATCCTTTATTACTACGAAAACACTCACAAATACGGATGAGGAAAAAAAAATAAAAAGTATGCGATACCATTTTCTTAATCAAGTTGACTTCTTTCCCACACCAATTATCCTCGGTAACCACATAACCGTTCAAACAACACCACTGAATTCGCCTCTGCACGCCTGTGTATGTATGTGCAGTGCATAAAATTTTAATAGATAATAAACATGTCTCCTATTTTGGCATTAACACTGCTGATATCGTTTAATTAAAACTTTGGCAGTGTGGCAGTATCAACATAGCCGCATCATATCGTCGACATCATCATCGTCATCGTCGTGTCGTCGTAATACTCATTTCATTGGCGCTCTACGAGGCACTTGTCATCAAAGGGACTACCACCATGTTAAGGGAAAATGCAATTATCCTGTCTGTAGCCACTAAAGCGTTGCAAATTCACATTAAATCAACCGTTAAAATATACAAGGAACGTATTTACGGTATCGAAATTGATGATGGGGTTTTTAGCCTGAATGGAAGTCGTTTCCACATAGAATCCCTCTGCATATCATTATATAGGATAAGCACCAGATATGAGAGACCAGATTTGTACGAAAAAAAAAATAAACAGCTACATATGTACTTACTTACTTATGCGGGTATAAGTGTATTTTAATTTAGTCTTCGCTTCAGACTACGATTAATCGATATCAGATTTCGCTGTACAGATTCAGAATTATCTTGCATTACATGGACACAGACACTGTATCTGAATATCTGAAACAAGTAAAATGGATATGTATTGTCAGAGTTTATCATCTGATGGCCTTTAAGGTTCACAGGTTGTCATGGAATGAATTTTAATTTAAATACAGGGTTTGTAGTACGTAAAACATGGAGGCCTATAAATGTAAGGGATGGTACTGTTCACTGTATGTATAGAGTCATCCAACAAGGGGTGTCATTTTAAATGAATAGACAAATGCAACAGTTTTATGAAAATTTGTGATATTTCTATTTTAGTTTAAAGAACAACCTCTGAGGTTAGTAATAGAGTACAAAACCTGTCAAACATTTATCTCACCTTTGCCTACAAATAGTCATTCTTTTAATGAAATTTTTCAGCATATTTTCACACAATCGCGAATAACAACTCTGATATTTTCTTTAGTCCTTGAATCGTCAGTGGAGCATTGGCGTAGATTTTATCTTTAGCACAGCCCCAAAGGAAAAGATCTAATGGTGTTAAAACGCACGATCTCGGCGGTCAATTGAAGTATCCATTTTAAGAAATCATACGTCCAGGAATTTTGTCACCAATAGAGCCATTGTTTCACCAGCAAGCGGTGTGTAATGTCATTTTTGTAACGAAATTGCACTATTTCATCACGTTTTGCGAGTATATATCGATCCAAATTTAATAACCTCGTAGTTTTTACTTATCAAAAATCATTGCAATGATAGTTGGATTTAAATTGGATGACCGTATACATGGCTTTTTGCATCGTCAATCTTACCAAATATTTCCACCTTGCTTATCTACGCGAACCATATTTTTAGAAGTTCTTGATTGGAATTGATATCAGTAATTAAATTCAAAAGGCTTATGGAACCATACGTTAAACCAACGTCATCAGCAAAAGCAGTGAGAAAGCTATTGAAAGCTAGCTCAATAAACGAGTTAATATAGACCAGAAAGATAATCGAACCCAATACAGAGCCTTGAGGCATACCTGAATTCAAAAACTTAATTTCACTTCTAGTTTTGTAACTCTTTGTGATTTATTTTTAAGGTATGACTTGAACTACTTGAGCACAAAACCTCGAATACCAGCATTTTGAATCTTCCGCAGTAGAATATTTCGAAGGCTTTGGTGAAAATATCGACAAATAAATCTGCTGTGAACTTCTTACTATCTAAGTTATCGAAGATTTGCGAACAGAAATTCAACAGTGCATCCACCGTTCATTCACCTTTCTGAAATCCAAATTGAAATGAACTAAAGAAACAGTTTTTATTCAGGAAGCTAACAACCCTACTTATGACTACTTTTTCAAAAACTTTGCTAATTGATAGAAGAAGCGAGATGGGCCTGTAAATGCCTACATCATTTTTGAAAATTGCGACTACATTCGCACACTTGAGAGCTTCAGGAGAGACTCCAAACAAAACACTTTTATTAAAAATATGCGCTACGACGTCAACAACAAAGCATGTAATGCTCTTCAGAATTCAATTCAATTGGAAATGCCATCTATGTCTTAAAGGTCCCTTAGTATAGTTTTCAACAACTCTAAGCCTGTAATGAGTTCGAAAAAAGAGATACACCTCTGAGCAGCTTCGTACGGACTACATAAGGAACTGAAATTCTGGCAAAAGGACGTATAGTTGAGTTCGGATGTATAATGTTCGCAAAGCAATTATTAAAGATATTAGCAACTCTAAGCTTATTAGCCATAATGCGATCATCAAAGAGAATCGTTGTAGGTCTTTTAAAGGAAAGAGGTTTATTAGGAATATTTTTAACAAATTGCCAATCAATTCTAAGATTTCCTTTCAATGAAAGATATCACGGTATTTTGGGACTTTGTACTTTACTTCCAGACATAACCTTTTGTAGTTATTTTTTATACCGAGATTTCTAGGGTTTCTAGTATATTTTTCTTATTTATTAAGTGAACCAGAATTGAAGTTATCCAAAGTTTGAGCCTTTTAGGTGTTTTTTTAAAGCTTGCTGTAAAACTGCTATTTTTTATATAAAGTTTTATATATGATCGGTGAGTTCAAAATGGACAAGCTTAAGCGGGTAAATACTAGACAACACAGCTAGCAGAAATGTTCGGCATCAGGTAGTGAATTGAAGATCCAAAGCCCAACTATCTTCATTTTTTCAAAAGCACAATCGGTTTAACTCCCAAATTTTCGACCCGTTTCGAATCGATAACAAGTTAAAGTATCTTAATGATGAATTCTTACTCGGTCCTGATGGCAATATTTCTCCAAAATCATTCCTCCAAACTTTTCCTCCCACTCTTAAAGCTTTTTCGACTATCTCCTTTCCACAAAGAAAATTTCATCTAGTTAGGAAGACTTCTTTCATTACCCCGACGCATGAAAAGGGATTAAGGAATGAAGTTACTAATACTGGAAGATAAACACCTTTAAATGTCAATCTTTTACTTTTTCACATAAGTGTAACCGTCGTTTTCTTCGATTCGCCTTTTGAGGTCTATTATGGAAAGACATTCTCTTCATCAATCGGCTCCTCTTAGGTTCCGTCGATTGCGCGTCCCTTTACAACTTTATTTTCATCAACACTAACCCTTATAATTTAAGATGCCGTCGTCTTTTCTATATACCGACCGACTGTGGCTCCAACGAATCAATTTTCCGAATGTTGCGGGAAGATAGCTCAAATCCCGCGTTAAACTCGATCTCTGTCATGATTTTCCCTACCATGAGTAAGTCTTAAGTCCTTATTTTTAAATAAGTTTTTAAGTCTTAGCTTTACCTTGTATTAAGTCGAAATAAATGGCGGCTTTCGCGCTCACCAGTATTAAATTAATACCTAGGCAGCGATGAAATCGAGGAAAGACTGGATGACAGTTGCACTGGATCCCGACAAGGCTTACATTTGTAAAAATTTATACTTGATCTCTTAACTAAGTACTTTGCGCAGAATGTGTTGGAAAACAGCAATAATGCCGCTTATGTGGGCGTCATATGTTTAGAACCTGGCCAATGTTGTTTGTAAGAAACCCATTCGTTAATTGAAGCTCATAAGCCCTATTTACCAGTCTCATCGGAATTTTTGCTCCTAGTAGTCAAAGAGTTCAGTCTTACGACCGAAATTATGAATTTTTTGTATTCACAAAGTCTTTGGAAGTGGTTAATGGCTTGAGTTAAGTCTTAGACACAGTCTTGTTATCCCTACATAACATCGACCTTTTAATAAGGCATCATCGAAGGTTTTGTATACTCTCTTCGTTTTGTAACATATACATAGCTGGAGCAAATACTGTCTTTAAAACTGGTCACTTAATGGAGTTCGGTAAAATTGTGCAATCTGTTGGTCTTTCAGATCTATCCTGACAGATTACCGTACCGCATGAATACCTTCATAACCACAAATATCCCTATTCACTATCCAGAGAGCCGTTCTAATATAGTTAGATCCAAATGTATCCTCGAATATTCTAGCGAATTTTGGTCATAGTGTCATGATACCCTTACTCGTCGAATCGAAGCTGTTACAAGGTTGGCTAAACCGCACCAGCTTACAATCTCTTGGAAAAGGCTGACAAGTTGCCGGCATAATTTAACTGGCATATCATAACTGTTAGCACGATTCATCCGCTCCTCCTCTATATACTTGATCACTAACCCTCGTAAACTTAAGTCTGTACACCGCAATAAATTATGGCTACCATGGCCAAAATTTTCCGTTGATTTTGATGTCAGAACATCCACTCTCAGACAGTTTTTCATACCACCCTTTTCTTTCCGTCCTGATCTGTTCGAATAATGAAAGAATATACAACGTTGGGTCCATGAGCTCAGCGGCGAAAAGGATCAAATAAGTTCCTTTTCGCCGCTGAGCCATTCTGTCACCTCTGCAGCATCTATACGTTATGGGACTGTCGTCTTTATTCGTTTTCTCCTGCACTGGCTTTTAGTGAAGCTTCCATCCCAGTGCACCACTTGTGGAGCTCGTTGAGACGTATTGGCTTTCCGAATATATCTGTTTTCAAACGCGCTTTGATCTGCATACCGAGTAAGATTCTTTTGCTTTATTTCAGCAGAAGTCTGCGATT
This sequence comes from Xylota sylvarum, assembly GCA_905220385.1. NCBI lineage: Eukaryota > Metazoa > Arthropoda > Insecta > Diptera > Syrphidae > Xylota > Xylota sylvarum. Next base: position 59,215,983 of record LR999958.1, on the reverse strand, counting down.
CGTGGAATCTTACTGCCTCGGACATCAATATGGCAACTGTAGGAAGGAGAGAGATTGCGTAGAATATTTATGTAAATAGGTTCGCCCTTGTAAGCTAATGTTATAGATTAAGCAACTGTGCTAACTCTGTCTCAAATCTTTAGATGAAATTTTTGATTATAAACTCCTAACTTTTAAATTTTTATCGATTTCTTCCCATTTCGAATCTGAAGGGTATTTTTTTAATCCAGTACTAACTTCAGACAGTTATATCTGTCATACTAATTGTCAGATTGCAAACAGTCTGTGTTATTTGACCTCAATTTAGATTGTTTTCTTTGGGGATACGTAAAGTCGCTGCTCTACACTGACAAACCAACAACAATCGACGCATTTGAAGCCAACATTATTTGTGTTATTGAGGACATACCGCCACAAATGTTTAAAAAGTGGTCGAAAACTTTATCTCTTGGTTGACATTCATCACATCCAGCCGTGGTGTGCATATGCCACACGTTATGTTTAAAAATTAATTACAGAATGCATTCTCTCGATTGAATAGAAATGAATGAGAATTTAAAAAAAAACTTAAAAAAAACCCTTTACGTTTCATATATTTTATGAGGCGAGTAAGTATCTATAGATTTAAGTAAAGCTATCGGCGATCTGCTCCAGTTTGAATACTCAGCAGAAGATTTGTGGTTCGATTCCCAAACAACACCAACCATTTTTTTTTTTTTTTTCACTTTCCCACCTTTTACGAACCTCTGACAAACATCAAAGAGCACAACTGTCATAAAAAAAGCTTCTCAAAACAAAAATTTCCCTTCAGGTACCGAATCAAACATTAGGCCCGTTCCATTCGTGTGAAGAATATACACATTACGCACAATACGAACGGTTGTGAGAAGCTAGACCATAGGTCCCGTACGGACATGTAGCCCCAGTCAAGTTTTCTATATTTTAAACTAAGAAAAGTAAACTTGAAAATACCACAGAGCAGCTATCTTAGACCTATACTTTTAGCTCTAACAATAATTGTAAAAATTCTGCATTTAGAGCTAAAATTTTAGGAATTCATTTCTTTTTGTTCTATCGTACTCATAATCACGTAAACTCGTCTCCACGGCTACATCGTGATATAATCTACTTTCCGTTCCTTTATTTTTAACGTACATAAGTGATAAGTCTAACCCTTATCTAACTAAATATTCTCGTTAGACGACTCTTTGAATACATAAGACTACCTTTGGAACCAGCAGGAGCTTAATAAAAAACGTTGAAGCCTATTGATATTGGCGTTAGCCAGATGCGATCCTTACCGATAATGCAGTGTCCCGTAATGACACATACTATCATTGCTAGAGCACTTCTAATTCAGTGTGCACCAGATTTGTCTAGTAATGAGGCACATAGTATCGTGTGTCCATCTAAGATTGGTTTGATTCCAAGCGTTGAACTGTTGAGCAGTTCAAGTGTAGCGAGAGGCATGCCAATATTCGCCTTATTCGAAAAAAATTGATAAGATTATACCCTGTCTATTGAGTATTTGTCCGATTTCTTACGGGTGTCCTCCTTGATGTTAAATCTGTGGCATTTACAATATTATTAGTTTTGTTATCTTTTAATTTATTTTTAAAACCAACAATCCTTTTCTATTTGCAGATAATGAAATGCGTGACTTGAGTGTAACATTCTACGGCGGATCGGCTCAGAGTAAACACAGCGCTGTCACTTTCAGTAGTTTAAGTCTTTTATGTGTTCCAAGTATTTTGGTTATAATAACATCTCTAATGTTAGCCTAAATAGTATTAAGTATTTAAGATTTATAATAACAAAATATATACAAACATACAAAAAAAGGAAAATGCAAAACTATGAAAACAACAAAATATTTGCATCCATCATAGAATAGAAAAAAACAAAAAAAAAAAAATTAAATTTAAAACAAAAGTCAAAACAATTCATTGTCATTAATTTAAAAAAACAAAAAACTCTTTAACAAATAAAAAGAAAACTTTTTCGCAGAAAAATTTAAAAATCACTATCACAGAAATAGTTTAATAATATTCTCCTTCTTTTTTTTACCAAATGTATATAAATAAAAAAAAAACTCAAAACAAAATGAACGATTCACAGAAACCTACAAAATATTATTACTGAACAGAAGAAATGAAAACTTTAAATAGACAATTTATTTATATATACATATATAAATATAAAGAAAACAAAAAATAATTATAAAACAAATTTTTAGATAAAAAAAAAAAACATTAATATAACTTTTGATATTACTATAGATTAAAACAAAAAAAATTATAAATAATATAATACATGCATATATATATACATAAATATAAAGCATAAAATTTAAATATTATTTAATACATTTTTATGTCATTGTGGAGAGAAATCCATTAACTAAAAAAATAAAACAACTTATATATAGATATCTGCGATCGTATAGAAAAACAAAAAAAAAACTTTCACTTAAATTTGTTGCAATGTAACGAAGCATATACATAATATGAAAACAAAAAGAAGAAAGATGAATTTTGAGTTGTTTCTTTCATTTATTAGCTTGTTCAAAAACTGTATAATAAAAGTAAAAGCTTATATAAAAAAAAAATCTGTTAAAGATATATTATATATAGAAAAAGAAAATTAAAATAAATGCAACACATTTAATATGCACACTGACCATTTATTGAAATTTAAAATGAAAAAAAAAAAATAGAAGAATTTAATAAAATTAGTATCTTCTTCAATGAGAACATTTTACGTTAGACTTCAGATTATATAAAAATATAAAATATGTAATTTTTCTTTAAACAAAAAATATAACAGAAAACATCAATTAAGAGAACTGAAGTAAAGCCATTTATTTTGTACAAAAATAATAAAAATTAAAAAACTAAAATTACGTAAGCTAATGGTACAAACATTCTGTCATGGTCAACTTTTCACAAAAGGCTTTGTGCAATGTACGTGCACAAAACACTTTACAAGGTTGTCTGGTCTGGTTTAGAAGTTTAAAAAGTTGTGCTATGTTCGTAGTTTTCTAGTTCGGAGACATGAAAGGAATGTGGTTCATCACTGTTGATGAACATTGTATTATAGAATTCAATGCCTATGCTATGATGGATGTTAGAATTTTCATGAAGGTTGTGTCTGGGTCGGCATTTAGTGTTTTGTTCTGGATCACGAAATGTCCTTGAATGCGAGCTTTACATAAATAAATGTACTTGAGGGATTGTTTGAAAATTTGGATAATCCTCGGACTTATGTAGGTTACGCCAAAATCTTGTGCTGCGTACTTAACGAAGGAAGGTTACGTTAAAAAAATATCTACCTTTGATGGTCTTACAACAAACTCAATGCATAGCTAGCTAAAACCCATACTTGTTTGTTTACATAGGGTAACTGGTGGATTGTGATCGGTTTATTCTGCAAGGAGTCATGAGTCCCTACCTATTTATGGATAATCGTTGGAAAGTATGTACCTATTATTGAAATTCGTTTAATCTGATAGTATCTTCAGATATTCATCAGACCTCCACTTGTATTCTTTAAATATGTCCCACTCTATGAAGTCCTTCGAATGTTTGCCATATTTGAATGATTTATCGAAATCTCTCTGGAGTGGTTCTTAAATTAGGTGGCTTGAGCTAATAGGGAAATTCGAGCTTAGCCGCAGGGACTACATGCGTAAGAAAATCGTATGTAATGGAGTAACAGGCATTCTGAAGTCTTACGGACTAGTTAGTTTCACTATCTCCTTAAGCAGTATCCACTAGTATTGCACTCGAAGGGTGCACGTCTACAGTCGAATCGGATCCAACGACATTCCCTATATCTCCTTGGCTCCTGAATATTAGTGAGTAGAATTTCTTTAGACCCTCCGTGATATCTTCTCAGATACCTTGCGATAGAATACATGGTAGCACGAATGCCCTTTATTCCATGATGATACATCATCTTTTCAAAATCGACTGTTCCTCCGAAATTTCTAATTTGGTTTTCCTCGCACCCCCCTCTACAGCGATCACTATACTTCACCCACCGAGCACATCTCGCCGCATAGTGCGAAACATACCTCACGCATAGAGCTTTAAATTAACGATATCCATCAATAATTTCCTGACTTATGAAGGCTTCAAGCTCCTATCGATTTTCGTTACAAGAACTTTTATAGCCTGGACTTCTACCCCGTTGACCGAATTTTAAAATGTTATCACGTCAAAATTTTTGGCGATGAAGCTACTGGTACAGCTTATAGGTACTGGATTCATATGATACATATCTTATGGCTAGTTACACACTAGACCCTGACTTACAACAAAGTTCTGTCCGTTAAGCATGGATCGTCTCTCGTATCAGTATGGTTCTAGTATTCACATGGCTCATCCAGGGGTTTTGTGACTGTTCTACCCCCGCCGATAGAATAGAAAACCTAAAGGTACTTACCTCTTTATGGAGTTAAAGAAGTTTTACGCAAAAGTGAAAGGCCTCGTGAAATTCATAGAGTATCCAGTCATATCCGACTTCTAGTTTTCCCATTGACAACCTCTTAACACATTGGCTTCCACGGAATTTTAGCGATTTGGGTCCCAGGAGGCCAAAGCTCGTTTTTTAGTATTAGGCGTCGCACGAAAATGTACGGCAGGCAGAAACGTTCAAGTGAAGCAGATATTAATACTCGCTGAACGTATGATACATATCTATCTACCTGCAAGCTTCCGACGGACGTTGTGAGAATGGGAGAAAGGATACCGAACGTCTACTAGACTTTTTCAAATACGACGCTGTACAAGTGTAAAGCTGTTGTGGTCTTTTTGACGCTGTCTCCAGTTTTCCATCTAAATGCTGTCAAGGTTATCAGAAATAAGTATAATCGACAGGACTATCAGTTAAATCCTTTTTAACTGATAGTCCTTTAACATTAACTAATGTCACAAAGCATCAATCTACATGGCTAGGTAGAGATTCCGTCATTAACCAATCAGGACGACTAGGTGTATATTTTTTCTAAGAGGACTAGCATTAAAATAATATTCAGACGCTTCTGAATATGTAGTCGAAAAAAATGTACAAATCCTGTTGTCACGGTCCTATATTTACTGTAGGGATTCAAAGTGCTACCATCAAATGCTTCACCGTGAAGAGTAGTTCAACATTTATCGTTTCTATTTTTCTTTCTTTGATTTACTATTTGGGATGTGTCTAGATTTGTTCTGTTCGTTGTCCCTCTGACGGTTGCGCAGTATCATTTCGACTATTGCAAGTATTTCCTGAGATTATTTCTTGCCCATTTCATCCTCGATGCTTTTAGGTATTAAATGTGTTCTGAGGCCTAGAACTCCACTATATAGAGAGTTGTCGTCGTATCGAAATCTGAAGGCATAAGCTCAAAAGGAGTCGTACACTTCGGTAACTGATTTTAACTGAAACTGATTGATCCGTAATATTAATGGGATCCTTTTCTTTTTGTTGAACCATCTTGTAACGTCTAACACTTTCCAAAAACACTACATATTCCTTGCTCACATTGTTATACACTGTACAGACGAATACGCTCCAATACCGTCTGATGATTATCATTGTCCGTGCTCGAGCAGAATTGTTCTAGATGTCCTTTGAAGTTGGTTTTGGTGTCAAGTATCCATCCTAGGTAACGAATGTTCGGCCTTGACGTTAGATATGTTGAAGACGCCTATTCTGATTGCCATTACCTCAATTTATTTCTATTAATGATCAACGTATTTTATTCCACATCAGTCAGATCGATAGACACTAATAGCTAGTATATGCTTACTACACTGTTTCACTGCCAATGTGATCTACTTCACATAAGAACTGTAATAGCGACGTCGTACGTAGTACGTGTAATAAAATGGGCCATAGAACAGACCCTTGTGGGATGCCGCCCTATTTGGTTCAATAGCAACGCCAATTGATGATTCAGTAGGGTTGAACTATGCTTCGTATTCAATTGGTTAGATTGCTTAACATTGTTGCTTTTAGCATCAAGAATGTCGTTGCACTGCCATAAAATTGTAAAGCTCTATTCACATCTACTACTATCGGAGAATGTTCCGCTCACGTCTTCCTTGTGTCCAGATGTGTTCACATTTCTCTAAATTGAAAGGTTTTAGTCGTAGGTATCTTATCGACAATAGTAAGCCCAAAAACTATGCCCTACATATATATACAAACATATATATGTACGTATTTCTTTGAATAGTTCCCGATACACTCGATTCAACTCCATTTAGTACTTTACAAAGCCATGTTTCAGTTGACCATGACTGTGTACTTCTATATATAAATATATATATAACTAGTTAAAATATACAATTTAATGAAACCACCACCAAATAAAATAAAAACAAAAAAGATATTATATATAAAAAATTATACATAATGTACTAAAAAACAAACATAAATACTTACATCAGTAATGAAAACAAATTAATTTAATCTATACACGTAAAATTACACTAGAAAAGTAATATAATTTATTTCTTTTTTTTTTAAATTAAAATATTATTGATATAAGTAAAATGAAAGCAAACAAAAAGAAAAAACAAAAAAAACATAAAGTTCAGCTGCATGGTATAAGTACTGCATATTGATTGAAGTACACGGTGCGCAACTTCGGTGCAAATATATATAAATTGTATCGTGGTTAATGTATAAATATTATAAAAGTGGTTAGCATAAGTATCATTAATAGTATAAACACAATATATTATAAACAAGGTATAAAACAAAAAAAAAAAGAAAATCTTAAGAAAAAAGTAAAAAAAAAACTGTGTATATGAATATTATATGTAATTTCAATTTTATTTTGCTATATATTTGATTATTTTGTAAAATTTTTAAAACTTAAATAAAGTCGATATTATGAAAATATTAAATTTAATGTTGTTTTTTTTTTTTTATTCTTTGGACAAGTTTGGAAATGTTGCTTATATGGATGACGGTAATCTAAATAAGGACATATAGATAAGGACGTTTCTTTTTAAAAAAATTTAGTAAAAGTTCAGAAATACTGAATATTCTACAGAGATCCCTCAGTTTATGGTCACTTAGTTAATTATTAAGTAAGTAAGTAGACCACGATCTGTGACAGTGCATCTCAACTGACTTAATAGTTCGAAATCTACGATTATTCATCCAATCAAGATAATTAAGAAAAGTTCAAATCCTAAATTACTTAAAATTTCTAGTAACAGTATCGTCTAGCATTGTTGAGTGTCCATTACGACAGTTTTTACCAACCAGTACCGATTTTGACCATATTGAACACTTTCGAAAACTTTTGCAAATTTTAAACAAGAACTCAGTTCGAACAACCAAGTAGTATATTCAAAATATAATTACTGGATGGGCCATCTGCTGGCTTCTTTTTGAATAATATGTTATTTTGACATTGACAGCTGTCAAGCGCTTAAAAAATTGACAGAAAACTCAGTATTATAAAGGGTTTTTCAATTGAGACATAACAATTTTGTATACCTATATGTATACCTTCTTTATGATCTTTCAATGTCAAAACGTCAGCCAAGGTTTACATTTTATCATGATGAAGTTTACGAATAAGCAACGTTTGGACCCACATGTGCTTTAAGAGGCTGGAGGTGTTTGGACCGTATTTTTTCGTCAAAGAAAATGATCGCCATGTTACAGTCATTGGAGTTCGCTATCCTGTCATTCGGCCAGATGGGGATGCACTTCACATCAGTGATATGTGGTTCCAATAAGACGGTGCCACATGCCACACAGGTGGTCAAACAATTGATCTGTTGAAGGGGAAGTTCGGTAATCGTGTAATCTCAAGAAATGGTCCGGTTGAATGGCCACCTCGCTCATGCGATTTAACGCCATTGGATTTCTTTTTGTGGGGTTTCATTAAGTCGTTGATTTATGGCAACAAGCCAACAACTTAGTGGGAGCTCAGGAACAATATCGAACCTGAAATTGTCAACCTTCCGGCCTATATGTGTGGAGTTTAGTTTAGTTATGTAAAATTGGCTTCAAGAAATCGATCGCTGCAAACTACAATGCAACAACTAAATCCACAATGAAATAGCAGGGGATTTCAAATATGTATAGGGTGTTTTTTTAGAGGTATAAAACTTCCGATAAGGATAGCTGTTAAACTAGCAGTCATACTAATGAAGTGTGTTTGACTTTTTTTTTCAGTATACTTTGGCAAATCACTATGGAAAGACTTACCCCAGAAGACGTTTACAAATCGTGGAAATGTATTTCCAAAATTCGCGCTCTGTTCGTCAAACTTATAGAGCACTTTATCGTCAAATCATCTCCAGCAATGAGGCTGATTTCTGACTTCACGGGTTTGTAGATAAGCAGAATTGTAATTTTTGGGGTGAGCACAATCCTCAGGAGACTCTTGAGACTCCATAATATCCCGAAAAAATCACTGTTTGGTGTGATTTACATGCCGAAGGTGTCATCGGCCCATTTGTCCTTAAATCCGAAACCGGTGCCAACATTACCGTGAATGGCGAACACTGCAGGTAAATGATTCGTGATTTTTTTATTCCTCATGTCAGTGGAAATCATTTGGAGGAGAAATGGTTCCAACAAGACAGCGCAACATGCCATACAGCGCGTGCAACCATGACTATGTTGAGCCAAACGTTTGGTGACCGAATCAAGAAATGGACCTGTGAATTGTCCACCTCGTTCGTGTGATTTGACCCTTTGGACTACTTTTTGTGGGGGTACGTCAAATCTCTGGTATATTCTGATAAACCATCAACGATTGATCACTTAGAAGCCAACATTCGACGCACTATTGACGAAATAAGACCGGGTATGCTCGAAAAAGTGGTGCAAAATTGGACCGACAGGATGGCGTTCATAAAGCGTAGTCGAGAAGGCCATATACCAGAAATTATTTTTAAACATTAAATGCCATGAAATTTGTGAGCTAATAAAGCCAAAATGTTGGTCATTCCATTGAATTTGTTGTGTTTTATTTTTAAAAAAAGTTCTATGCCTCTATAAAAAACACCCTATAGATATGTGTGGAAAGATTCGATCCGTGCGTTGTCCACGATACAATCAATATGATTCACAATATCGACATGCGAATCGTTCACTTCAGTGGATTGGGCGATGCAAATCTTTCGTTTTAAGTGAATCCTTCTCCCCGAAACGCACGGATTCCACAATAGGGGTATGCGAATCATTGCATTCATCGGCTTCGACGTCTGTGTCGTCTTCAAATTGCTTTTTTTCAACTTCGGTGCAGACAGTGTATTTCTATTTTCACGAAATTTGTCGTAGCATATCAGGTTGACTTCTTATGAAATCGTAGAACTGCAGGCACGTCATATTCAAGTTCATTTTCAGCGTTAAAATGGATTTGAGAGTTTCTATTTTAAATTCTGTCCTATCAACGGATGCATTGGAACTAGATAAACAGAGAATGTAGTGATTCTGCTGATGTTTCTCTTACTTCGGTAAATGAAATTGGTGATAGGAGTTTCAAAGGATTTTGGGTAAAAACACAGGATTGAAAATTTTGCAGGATTTGGGTCGAAAAATAGGAGTGTCCTACGAAAAGCAGGACATATACCATGGTTATCCATTACCCATGTACTGTAGTCATACTTTAAACCAACTGCAGTCCATTCTGCCAGGGTGGGCATCCGTTCGAAGTAGGACAACAATTCTCCCTATCGATCCCAATGCAATAATTGTCAAGCAAAAGAAGCATCTCATACTGCAGAGGTGGACATGAGCCGTGAACGATAATTGGATTTATGTCCATGATTGAGGAAATACGATACACTAAAAGGGCTTTTAGCAGAACCGTTGGTAGATCAATACCGACTACTTGTAACGAAATTTTACGAAATCAAAGGTAATTCGATGAATTCGTATTGTGAATGTAAGGTACTGTAACCAAAATTAACAAAAAGTAAGCATTTTCATTAGCTTCATTAGAGAAGTTTCTGAAAATTGATTGCCCTATTACAGTGCTGTTTAAAGAAGCTGAAGATAACTAAGAAGGATGCACGAACTTGTTTCTAAAATGACTCTAGATTAACTCTAAATTAATAAGAGCTTCTAAAAAAAAAAACAAAAAAAGAATTGCCCTTCGGATATGGCATTAAACAGTAGGTCCCTTCCATTCGTGTAAATAATATAACACACACATCGCGAATGGTTGTGAGAAGCTAGGATCTGGGTCCTATAGACCTATCGCGCAAAAATTTGATTTTTTTTATTTTGTAATAAAAATGAAAACAAAACAAGGATATAAGTAATACTTCTAACACAAGACACTCCCAGACTCATTCCAATGGACGGAAAGCCTACTGCAAAGACTCTCGGAAGGTAAATGGCGCAGAATATCACGGGAACGATCTTTGGATTCGGATGCCTTTCAACGTGCATACAGTAAAGTGAAATTGGTTGAAACGGTCCTACACTCATTAGTTAGCATTATTGAAAAATCTTGGAAGCGTTCCTGGACATTGAGGGAGCTTTTAACAGCGTCGAACCAGAAGCAATTACTTATAGGCACACTGTCGAATCTTGGAATTGAAACCTTAATTTGCCCACTGGTGAACCAGTACCTGCTGACAACAGGTTCATCAAATCAAAGCTGTGCGAGGCCTCAATTCGGAAGTTCGTCAGAAGGGGTACACCACAAGAATGGTATGATCCCCCCCTTTGTTTGGAACCTACTGGTGAATGAACTCCTTCATAAGATAAAGGGTGCAAGGTACTGGCCTATGCAGATGACGTTGCTATTGCTGTTTCAAAGAAACACCTCAATACGCTTGGGGATCTTCTACAGAACGCTCTCTGTAAGCTCTCTAAGCTCTCTAAATGGACTAAAAGATGCGGCCTAGAAGTCAATCCTCAGAAAACCGAACTGGTTCTTTTCACAAGGAAGTATGTATATAATTTTTAGCTTTGTTCCACCGAAACTGAATGGCACCCCTCTGGGGTTCACAAATATGGCCAAATACTTAGGCTTCATCCTAGACAGTAAATTAAGCTGGAAACTCAACATCCTGGTGCGAGTTAAGAAAGCCAACACGGCTGTATACTAATGTAAGAAAGCTTTTGGAAGTAAGTGTGGACATTATCCTCGAATTACATATAGGCTCAATGTATTCGTTACCCATATTTGTGTATGGCGTGATCGTCTGCGCTGGATAAAGCCATCCACTACAACTACCTTAGTTTTGTGCAAAGAACGGTATGCGTCTGCATTAGTTGAGCCCTGAGGACCGCTCCAACTACGGCTATGAACACACTGTTCCACATGCTTCCACTCGATATCTATTCCAAACAAGTAGCAGCAAATGGGACTGTTCGCATGACAGAAATTCTTTTGTGGATCAGTCTGCGAACTAGCCACTCGTCTTTTCAAAATAAACCAGAATTCATCCTAAAAGATACTAATTAAACCCTTCCCCAGGAAACCTGTATACCCTCCAGGACTGACTGGGAAGGTGATATAAAGTCTCGTAGTGGATCCATTTGCCCCTATACAGACGGATCCAGGATGCAAACATGTTTGTGGGAGACACATTTTTTTTTGGGCTGAGTTATCTTAGATGTTACAGTTTCGGAAAGATCCTGGTGTTCCTAAGAAATACAGCACGCTTTCCGGAATAGTGAACCTCACCCAACTCTCCATCCTCAAATCAAACTTCCCCTTCACCTACATCCCCAGTTTTTACCGTTCTCTACCACACAGTCTCTTTTAAGAGGGGAACGCAATTCGCCCAATTGGCGGCCTACGTAATGAGGGCACCCTCCTAAAATAACCAACCAACCAAGCTGGATGTCAAGCGCTCCAATAGTCTAATAAGACAAAAAAGATCCTTCAACAGCAAAATAATTAGTAGGTGTCATTACGGGACACTGCCTCATTGGAAGGCATGCCCTCAGGCTAAGTTTCCCGGCAAACGATTTTTGCAAAAGCTGCATGGACGAGCAATATGAACAGACTATTCTCCACCTCCTCTGCACCTGCCAAGCTCTCTCAACTCGAAGAAAACTAGGTCTAGGAAAGTACTTCGTCGACAACCTTACCGAACTACATAGCTACTATATGTATATTGGTTCATCGGGTAGATTGAGGACACTCGATCCTGTGGTATCACAATGGGCTGATTCTGGTCTAAGTTTGGCTACACTTTCTACAGCCTACCAATCGAACCTAACCTAACCTCATTCATTTCCAGCACCCAATCAGCGAAATTACGGGTCAATACGTGGTCTGACTTCAATTTTTATGTCAACTGGAACTTATAAGGACGTAGGCCAAGATCTTTATCCAAAATGCGGTGCAAAGTGGTTGGGGATATCCCCAATTCCTGTGATCGTCTCGAAATGAACACACATGGGATTTCAGTCACACTCTCAGCTACGGCGGCTATATTTTTAGCTGACCTCACCTGCCGAACAAGAGTTGGAGTCTTCTCATCACTAACCTGTTTGAGACGTTTATCGATTAAATGCACTGTAGCTGTGCGAAAAGGTACTTAACGCGAACTGCAGACAGTTATTCAATGAAGCCAAGGAACTATCCCCAAAGCATATGAATTTCCACTGAAGAAAGCCGAAAGGAAATCATTCAGTGAGGAACTGCTTTTGGATACTCTATACTCGGTTATTCCAAAGTTCCACTCTATCTATCAATCAACACTAACTAACAGAAATTTTCATTTCAAAAACATAAATCCTTTGGATTATACATACGTATATTTAAACTGCCTGATCTGATGATTCCTTTAGAAATTCGTATGTTCCCAGACATTGCTCTTTCTTGGCTAAAAGCTATCTTCAAGCGAACTGTGGATCTAGCCCACATACACAGATTGTGGATGGAGATGAAGGTTTCTTCGTTTTCATTTAATGAAGATAGTACATAATTTTACGCTATCTGTTTGTTCAGTAATGTCTATTTATTTGTTTCTTCCTACCCTACCAAAAAATGAGTTCTTAAGTTTTCACAAATCACTAAAGCCTTTCGAACAAGCTGTCAAAAGGGCACTTCCTCCTTAACAATACTCGTCGGTAAGGCAGCGTATCCGACATGTCCATGTGAATCGAATGGGTGAAGTGAATATCAGATCCGTCAAGTTCTACGATAGAATTCATATTTAAAAATATGCAAACACTAATAAATTGAGAAAAATAAATTCTGCTTTTATCTTGCTTTTGGGAAAAAATCCTGTCCGAAGTCTGAATATTTTTTTTCTCATCGAAAAGAAGATACGATGGTTGGTAATGCACGTTACAATTACAAACCTTTTTTGGATCTTTCAGAAAGCTTCCATTGTTTCAAGGGCATTTGGGTGATGTACCTATACATATGTACTTAAGTATGTATACAAACATCTACTGACTGTATTACTTGCAATTTATTTAAAGATTGAGTACGTGGCTAGAACCTCTACCATCAGTCTTAATTATCTTTAGCAAAGCTTTCCTCCCAAAACTTGTTCAAATATTTTCCTTTTCCCTTATCATTAGAGCGAAATCACTTGGACCCTGTACTGTTATTTTTCTTTGTAATTTAAGTTATTGTATTTTATTTATGATCTTATTAGGTTGCATTTTGCATGCACGGTCCTTTGTTGACACAACACGCAAAAGGTACACAAACGATTAACCCTATAAATTGCAAATGCGATTAAGGCTTTTGTCACGCAATTGCCATTTCTTTGCCATGAGAGGCTTAATATGTAAACCTACGTATGTATGTAAGTACCAACATAGTTGTAAACTGCACTATGAAATACAAATTTATTTTAAATGGTTTTTAGCGAAAGGAAGAAAAAAACAATACCACCAACTATGTAGGTGGACTTACTCATTAAGCAGTATATTTTATAGGCTGACAGGTGAACAAAGATAAGCAAAAGACCTGTGGAAACATGGGTGCGGTACACGACATTTAACAAAAAGGGTATTTAAATAGACCAAATTAATAATTTTTACATGCAATTGTTTATATGGTGGATATTTTGATTAAAATTGGTATTTATAAAGGATATGAACTTTGTGATATGGTAAGTGACAGATCATTGGCGTACCGGTTGTTGTAAAGTACAAGGACGAAATTTGTTTACTTTTGCACTAAAGTTTTTCTTAATGTGTTACATTCTATAACAAAAACAAATACATAAGTGTACCAAAGCCTTCAGAGTTGATCGCAAGCTGAAGTTTAATGCTAACCACAAGAAATAAACTTAGCATACACGAGGGTGCGATGACTTGTACTCAAAGTCAGAAACTGTCAAGAACGATTGCAATGTTTTCAAAATTACAAAACAAACAACTTTGTGTTCTATTGTTAATTTATGTTTATAGATTCAAGGGCCTTCAGAAGATATCCTTCGTTTAATTGAAACCAGCAACTCCTATGTCAATATATCGGATGATGACGAGTTTGTCACAGATCCTATTACAGCTGCGAATGTGATTAAAGTGGATGCTGAAAGATCTCGGCTGTAGATGATATCCAGATTGAAGAGATTGGATTTCAGAGTACCGCAGACTCAGGTTAGGCAACTCTTGATATTGATGCAGAAGTTGATAACATAGCCACGGTAAAAGAAGCTTTGAAGGGATTGGAATAAAAGAGGATGAGTACGATTTTCTCACAACAAAATCAAATATTCAATATAGGCACCGCCAGTTTCACCCTCTAATTATGAACTACTGAACACTTCACCCTGCAGATCCAGAAGTCTGCAGGCTGTGATGGGTTGAAAGGAAAGAGTGTATAGGGCAGGTAGAAGTTGGTAGGAAAAGAAAACAGAGTTAGGTGACGATGCGCGTTGACTTTAAATCTTTGCAAATCATAATTTGTAGGAAATATTGAGGAGGGCAAGTAATTCCACATGCGTGTTGAGTGGCTAAAGAACGAGCTTCTGTGTGACCGAAAATGGGTTTTAAAAGATAAGCGTGTGCGGAAAAGGCCGCTCATGTAGTACGATTAAACTAATGGACAGACAGGATACAAGTATAGATTTCATCCGAACAAATATTGTGGAAATATCGGTACAGGTCCGATAAGCATCCAACATTCCGACGATACTCTAGCGAAGAGATTTGGTCGCAAATTGAAAGGTCACCGATCAATCTACATGCCTAACGCTGGAAACGATCTAATAAGCTCAAACAAGTTGCTGGAGCTCCTGCCCAAACATATGAGTTGTATTCTAGTTTCGGACGAATATAAGCTTTATAGATACATACATACCAGTAGTAGCCAAGTCTGCAGGACTGAAAAAAACGTTTACACATATTGAGGAGTCCGAGGCACCTAGCGCCACTTTTCGCAGCTTCGGAAATCTGGTGATTCGAGCGAAGATCTGGAGTAACTTACATGCCAATCATTGACAAGCCATTATATTCCTCAATATCAGCTGCATTCATTTCTAGTTTGGCTGCACTAGTATCCCGCTTCAGAGACAGGAAACATTACTGTGTTTTTGACGAATTGAACTCAACTCGGTTTTTCGATCCTAAGTTGATGATTGCACCAACATCGGAGTTGAGCTCGGTAGACATTCGCTGCCGATGAAACTCCACAGCTTGGGGTCTCAGCCATAAAGTCGCCAAAGAATAAGCGAAGTCAAGAGTACTGTCATCCGCAAAAGAATGTATTGGATTGCGAGTAAGAGAGAAGGTCGCTAATAAATATTAAAAACAGGTTTGGAGAGAGGACTGAGCCCTGGGGCACTCCAGCATTGGTTGAGAATAACGTAGTAGTATATCCGTACAATACAACTTGTTAACCGATTACTCAAAAAGCTTGCAATCCATGATGAGAAAATGCTACCGACACCGTAAGCTTCGATTTTACTTAAGAGGGTACTGTGTCACACTCTGTCTAAAGCTTTAGAGATATTAAGGGTAACTACTCGGTCATTTTTCTATTAGGTACACCATAAGGTCCCCTGTGGAACGTTGTTGAAGGAAACTGTACTGACGGTGATTTAGAAGACAATTTCTTTCGAGGTATCTCATGAGATGGAAATTTGCAATGCTTTCAATGGCCTTAGAGAGCACTGATGTTAAGGCTATGGGTCGGTAATTTGAAGGGGAGGTTTAATTGCTCTTTTTGGGGATGGGATGGGATGGGATGGTGCCCGAGTTTCCACCTATCCGGAAAGATGCCTGTAGAGTATGACAAGTGGAAGAGCTTACGTAGGAATTTAGCCAGTGTAGAAGAACACCTTCAAAACAAGGGAATGGATCTCATCTGGACCGGATGTGTTCGACAAATATCCTGTGGATTACTTTCTCAAGTACATATAAGAAGAAGAGTTAGAAAAAAGCTGTAAGTTTAGGACTCGAAGCATTTTTGAGTACAGGCCAACAAATAGTGCCATTTAAAGGGAAGCGGTCTATAAAGCAGTAAGTAAGAGGCAAAGTCTCACCCTGAGGTGTAAAAATGTTTGTGCTCGCCGGGAAATGTGGCCTATTCTATGGTTTTGTGATTGTCAAGGAAAGGCTACTGAATTTGATTATGGATTAGTAAAACGATTTGATGGGAGCAAGAATCGCCATTTACCTTGCAATTACCAAACCGGGCCACCTATTACAAATATTGAAACAACAACAAATATTTGCGGCGGTAACTGTTAGAATAACCTGGTTCTATTCGCCGCCTTTATGACGGATGTTACGTCCTTTATGACGGATGTTGAGATAAAGAAAAATGAAAGATATTTTTTACATAAGAGCTTATAAGTAGAGATGGGACATAGTTCCAACAATATGGCTAAATAACAGGACCGTAGTTTTTGTATCGAACTTTTTTGGCATTTGACAGTCAGATGAGGTGGAGAGATGGGACAAACACACCAAGTCATACAAAAAGTAGCAAGACCCGAAGTAGTAAAGTAGTAGAAGAAGTGACGCAGTGGACCTCCTAGATTAGTTGATAAGCCATTATAAGATATTCATCAATTCTAAGAAATGGAAACTGCGCCTAATCATACATGCAATTGATATGGCAATTGTAAATAGCTGGAACGAGTATTGTCTGGAGTGTCAATCTGCTAAGGTTCCACCAAAGACAATAATGGATCTTCTTGAGTTCAGAATGAGAGTAGCTGAAAGTTTGATAAGGTCCAATCCAGTAGAGAACAAAAAAAGAGGAAGGCCAAGCTTAAGATTACGATTAAGATTTGATTAAGATTATTAAGATTAGGCGGTTACCATATCAGTGCGGCCACAGATGGGCTTATTGTGATTGCCTCCAATTAGAGCTCATTCATGATACCAGAGTTAGTAATAAATTCTAGTATATCTTTCAGTGAGCTAGCAGATATGTCCTCTGCTTCAAAGTAGAATTTCCCTAAATGACGATGACGTGTTCTGATTAGACAGTTACAGTGACACTAATGTGTTTTGCCGATTCTTCGTCCTCGTTGCACAATCTGCAAGTGTTGTCTTGAGTCTTGATTCCCATAGTCGTAAGGTGTTTTTTAACTTGACACTGTCCAGTAAGGATTCTTGTGACTATACGAATCTGACTTCTAGTTCGACCTAGAAGTTGATTCGTTCTTGTAAGGGAAATGTTTGACATGAACATTTTGGTTTGTCTGTTACCTTTAGTTTTCTTCCAGTAATGATGAGCTGGAGTAATGGCCAAGCTCACAAAAATAGTAATAAAATAATGCACGAAAAAGACCGAAAGTGGAAAGAAGACCTGTTGAATAGGTTAGGTGGGAAGGACTGGACCATTTGCCAATTGTAATAAATCCTCGAAAAGGTGGAGGACGATGTAAATACGAAGGTTTGAAGGTGAAACCCAAGTTTATATGTTTATAGGGACAGGAACTGTAGTCTTCAAAGATTACTCCTAAATTAATAACTGATGCGCGGACGAAGGCTTGGTTGGTTGGTTGGTTAAAACCGGCCCTCGATGGGAAATACACTTAGACCAGGAAAGGTCCATTGTGTGTCGGTGGATCACCTTCTTATCTTAGAAACCATCCACTCCATTGTATGATGGCGCTAATCTTAGCCGTGCAGGCGTTGTTGACATCATTTAGATTGCCTTGTTGGCGAGTGCAGGGCACCGTGCACAGAATGTGACTGATAGTCTCCTCTTTCTCTTCATCTATACAGCTTCTACGGAAATCGTTGTAGGGGATGCCCAGTCTTTGAGCATGTCTTCCTTTAACATAGTGTCCAGCGAGGGTGTTAACTATCTTAGAGAGGGTTCCTCTCTTATGTTTTAGGAGTCAGATGGACTTGGTTTTATTTAAAGTCGGCCAAAGCAGTCTAACGATATGACATTGGTCGAGTTGATGCCGTCGATTGTTGGCCTTATTCTCAGTGTCAACGTTAATAAGGTATTTAATATAAGACGTAGGCGCCTTGATGTCGGTGACGTACATGCTATTAAGACCAGAGGAGCCTCATCTCGCTAGTTCGTTAGCCTCACAGTTTATTGGTATGTCACAGTACCCAGCAAAGTGTGAGGTTGTACTGTTCAACTATCTACTTAAGAGATATGCGGCAGTCTTTCAATGCCTGATTTTTTGTCCGTATGTGACAATATCCGACGCTGATACTACATTAACCGCCAACCAGTCAGCTACTTGACGAATGGCGGTGACTTCGGCTTGGAAAACGCTTTAGTAGTTTAGAAAGTTATCCAGATCTTCAGAGAAGATCCCAGCACCGACTCCGTCCTCGGTTTTGAACCCGTTCGTAAAAATTGACAGCGATTCGTGGTACAGGACATCACTTTGTGCCCATTCAGTTCTGTTTAGTATTGAGAAATTGTAGCCCGTGTTGGGAGTTGGGCGGGCTACCAGAGCAAAACTCCATACGTGATGCCGATCATCATATGTTACTGTAATGTATAGCCAGTGCATAATGTTTGGTTGTAGTCCCCAAGTGGAGCCTACAGCCTTTTGTGCGTATGTATAGGGCAGCCAGGGATTTTCTGGTGCTTCCGAAGGACGCAGTGATTACCCTGCCTTTAAGCCCATGTTTTAAAAAGTAGCAGACTGCTTTGCAGATACTGAGCCTTCATAGAGCATTGATTATCGAATATGTTTCGACGTTTTTGAAAGCTCCCTTAATGTCTAGGAAAGACACCAGTGTGAATTCTTTAACTGAGAGGGATTTTTCGATAGGTTGGCCGGTCCAGGAGGCCGGCATTGTTCCTAGCTCCAGGCAACCCTTCAGTATTTTGGAGAGGATTTTGCGTAGTGTAGAGGATTTAGATGTATTGTCAATACTTGCAGAAGCTTTTATGTGGAAAAGAATCCAACTGATATGACTTACTCGAGTGGGTTGTTGTCAATATCACAAGAAATTCTTCGTACTTATGTAATCCACCCTAAAGATAAGAAGTTGTAGCTCAATTTGCAATTATTATGTAAAATTCCTTAACTAATAACTACTCGTACTGTGCCTTCTTTATTCAATCTATGGCAACCACTTTAGACGAAAATTTAATACAGAATTTCAATTCAATTCATGAAGCTTACAAGCACTTATGCACTTTCTGACTGGTTGCTTAAATTGAAAAGTTTTGCTCTTAAATGGTTTTATTTAGAAAAATATTGAAAGAGTTCTTCGCTTATATTAACCCACATTTCGTGAGTATGGTTGTGAGGATTTTTTTTATTCCTTTTACGCTTCTCAGTTGTGCAATGTGGAATTATTGGCAGTTGATCTATTGAAATGTTGGATGTAAGTACATACATACATAGGTGCTTCGATTATAATTTCTTTTTCGATTTTTAGACTCCGTTTTCCCGATATATAGGAACATATGTCAATGCAACTGGAAACCTCAAAAAAGATATGAAATGAACCTTTATAGCATAAGAGCTTTAAGTATCTGATGTCCTTTCCTAGGTGCGTATGTAAATAAGAGATGGGCTAGTCTTAACACACTTATAGTTTGAAACACTAGTTTTCGTTTTGCAGTTCTAAAAAGTAGTGGATGGATAATGCAGAGAATGAGAGTTCATTTTCAAAAATCCTGCCGTCTTAAGATGGGCCATGTGGATCAGTGTTTGGACTCTTGAAATGGAGTTTAGGGTTCAATTTCCAGACTTTTAAACAAAAATTTCCCTTCGGATACGTCAACAATACGCCCCTTCCACTCGTGTGAAGAATATAACAAAAATGGTTTTGAGAACAGCAATCTGCAACATTTTTGAAATTCCACACAAACTTACAGCTTGATGGACGTTACAAACAACGCAAACAATGGTTTGTAGATTGTAGGAAGAGTGGGAACAGCGAAGCCTTGCTAATGGAAATTGTCCTCAATGCTCATTATAATTCTTTTAAAAAAATCAGCATCCCCTGCATACATTTCTAACACCTAATACCGCGAAATTTAAAATGAAAGCTCTTAATGAAGACCTTTAACTTCGCAGTGCTGATTGGTAATACACAGAAGAGTCTTATCACAATGTAGATTCGTATCTGGCTAGTACCACTATCGCCACTTCATTGCCTGTATGGATTGGTGTACCCACCAGTTATCAGTAATTCTTACTGTGGGCATTGTACTTCTTGAGAGATTAAGGAACAGTCGATCGAAAACATCTCTGGGCATCTCTAACGATTGTAGTCGTCTGACGTCAGACTTGCACACAGTGTTTGCGTGTCCGTACCTTGAGGACAACAAAACAGGAAAATAAGTTAACAACCAATTCGTTCTGATAAACAATCTGGTTAATGGTTGTTTGTTTGAGACACTTGCGTGGTACAGTATGTAGCCTAGAGCCATGACGAGGACGATGATGAGGATGAGGACGATGTCGGAACCTCTTTTATCGAGGCTGACATTCCAAGTAGCGGATGCTAGAATAGAGTAATGAAGGCTAATATGAACCAGTTTGAACATCATAGTCATCTGTTACAGACCTCTCTACAGCGGTAGCGTCTAGGTCCTCGAGAGATGAGGCAGGTGTTGCCCATATGGAGGGACCGGTAGCGTTGGTGCGATCCGACGCAAAGAGCCTAACCTCTAATTTCTTAGCGAGACAAACAGTGAGCACCTCTTTCGCTCTCTTGGAGTTCGGTGTCTCTTCGATAAACTTTCAGTCTTTGACTGGAAGGTCCGGATGCTTGTAAGTTAGGAGATCTTGGATTTTGGTTGCCTTACGGGGTTCAGTTGGAATCCAGATTCTTGCCGTCGACCTGTGGGAGATTTGGCTTCGGACTACTGCCTTAAACTTGGCACCTAGCCAGATGTGACATATACTGCTGATAGCAGTGGTACTGAAATCGACCGAATATTGGTCGTCGGAGGCTATTAGTTTTACATAGCCCTGGTGCCAGCTAGCGTCTTTAAACGTGGGTTGAGAGCTTGGATTGGTGGCAATACGCTCGTAAGGACAGTTCATCACTCTGCGTTCAATGAGGGTCCATTTCTCGTACGAGATCCTTTCTTCATCGTCCCATAGATCCACTATCGCGACGACGAGGCTATACAGTCTCAGTGAGGGTTTTGGAGCTCGTTGAGTTCCTCGTCTTCTTCGAGGCATTGGACTCCTCGTCTGCGCTTCTAGCTGTGACGGATTGGCTCCCAGATTGGTTCGTTGAACCAGTTCTACTCGATGAGTCTTTAGCATGGGGACTACTCTTCCGATGGAAGGGATAAGCTCCTTTGGTGGTAGAGTGGTTGGTGCTACAAGTGGAGTTCTGGAGTGGTTCGCATTTGAGTTGGCGATTTGTGCCACGGGTAGACGATAAGCATACGCCACTGGTAGTGGTGCAGCTGGTTTATACATAAGTACCGTAGAGACTGGAGCTTCATCAATTTGTTGAACTGGCTAACGATACCGGTTTTTTGTTGGATTCCTGCTTCTGCTGACTCCAATCCTTTTCCTTTTTTTCTTTTTGCCTTTTGCACTGATTCCCACGTTCTGCGGATTTCTCTGAATACATCGTTCACAACTGAGCTATTTTTGATATGCCTAGACCATCAGCCAAGTTGATCTTGTTGACCTAGTTAAGAAACTATGTGAAGGATAACTACCTCTTAGGCCTACTGTCCACGATCGCGTCATTTGCAGATTGCATGCAAGCAACGTCCATGCATCTTGCAATACGTTTGAGTGATGACCAGCTGCAGCTCAAGCTGCATGACGAATACTTGTGACTTTGCCGCTCCATGGACAGATCTTCGTTAGGTTATACGCAAGCCGCAAGCAAGCGTACAATAAGCTACAAATGACAAAAGCGTGCGTATGAAGTGCATTTACGTGGACAGTAGGCCTTAGTTTTCGAGCCTCCACTTGCGAGTCGTTCATTACCACGGCGGTACCGTAGGGATCTGATGCATCGCCTATGTCGAATGCAAGCGTCCTGGGCAGGTGGGTAATCGTCGTCATGGTGACAATTGTTCTGGTTATAGATACAGAGTCATTTTTGGGTTTATTCCAAGTCTAAATAGGATTCCTGCTGGTTTATAAAGAGATCTTGGCTTTGTCTATGATTTAAGTAAGATGAGTGTTCGAAGACTGTTTTTCATCTTGGGTTACTTAACTCAGGTATTTGAACGTCTTATCCCCTTACATATAGTATTGTCTACTGCCGTGTTCTGAAACCATCTGTACATCTGGGCATGTTCAGTGTTTTGGAAAGCTATTTCGATGTTACGGAATTTCCTGAAAACCATACGTTGGAAATTTTCCTGATATGTTTATAGTTTATTTTGACAGTATTTTTGACAGTATTAAATGATGTTGTACAGTAAGATGTATGTGTCATCGTAACAGAAATGCTAGAACTGGATTTTAGTTATAGAGTGTGTGGGGTGGAAGAGAACTGTGACCTTAGTAAATCTATATTGCCCTCCGAACTATTGCTCTAATTGATGGGATACTCGATCTGAAGTGGTTCCAATGAAGGCAGATCTGTCTCTGAAAGAAGTTGCACTTATGTTGCCTCGAAGTTTATATCGATTCTACATTTTCCATCGATTCGTATACCCAGTTCTCTGGTATGCTTCTTAAGTCTACATTGGCCCTCTAACATACCCATAAGCTTAGACACGTTTTACTTTATTCCCTGGCTGTAATTTTTCAGAAGTCCTTTGGTCTATCTGAGTTGATGATATCCCCATCCCACTATTTCTCCCATTGACACTTTTCTTCTTTTTCCAGTTCTTCGTGCATATTGCGTTCGGGTCACAAGATTTCGTCTACTCCTTCATATCTTAGTATTCAATAGAGGATAACTTTGCTTGTCTGGTCCAGTCTGTGGATCTTAGTCAGCCACTCCCATATCAACCTGGATCATATAATGTACGAATCGAATGGCCTAATTGACGCCTTACTGGCTAAGGTGTCGTCTGTCCAAATGAGGAATGACACGTTAAGTGATTCATTCCACTTGATAGCTGGGGAAGGACTTCGAGATACTAACTACTTTCCTGATTAAACGGCTGGCTTGACGGTTTATCTATGCATACATTATGTATCCTAAAAAAATTCATTCCTAGAAAATTTTGCACTCCAGCTATGTACATAACTCTGCATACTGGTTAATGGTCTGTATGAATATATGTATTGGGTTTTCTAGAAAACCACCACAAGACCATTCCATGAGCATATTGATCCACATATTCGTTCTCGGAATCCGTTTAGTCGGATTCGACAAGCAAACAAAGCGATTTCCCAAATGGCTGCAGGTGAAGTGCATCGGAACGCAAATTACCGTATTAACGTTGAGCACTTGAAGCCTTCATTGTTATGCGCGGTGCAGTACCTACCTACACCTTTATTTTTCCAAAATGTTTTCCATTTTGTCTGTTTTTGTATCGAACTCCGAAGCACTGTACAGTTGGTATTATCGCAGGAAAATCCCGGCAAATATCTATGAGCAAGTAATCAACCGTGAAATCATATTCGCATTAAAGTTATGCTGGCCAGCTTCGATGGCATCGATCCGAATGTGGACTACTTGTATGTAGGTGAATCGGTTTATTTTTTATTCGTTGGATATTTGTGTGTCCCATATTGCGGTATTATCCTGAAAAACCAGAGAGAGGATGCATTTGTAAGCCAGATGCCGATGGCTACTCCGAGTTGGTTAAATGATACATGAAAAAAATACTTGTTTTTCATCCATTTCGAATTGGAATACATACATACAATCCATGTCCTAAAAGTTGTAGTTATAGTCAGGGTTTCGTATGCCGGTATACATACATAAATATACATGTATACCGTGAGAAACGTTTTCGTGTTCAACTCAGTGAGCTGAAACTGCATAGTTACAGCGTTAAGCAACCTTCAGATGCAGACCTACATACTGAGAATAGTGGCCGGTTTTTTATCGAAGATAGTATCCTTTCCCACAACATAGAAGAAGGGCCAACAAAGGAAAAAATCAAGGGAGGAGTTCATCAATAGTCGGTGCTTGGCCTAGTCCTATGGGGGGTAAAGGGTTTTGTTGTATTAAGGGCTGCTTGTGTTTGACATTTCAAAATAATTAGTATTTTGGGTTAAAGTCCTATTAATGATGGAATGGAACATCAGTCAAATATTTTCCGCACTAGTGAATACGTTCAACTCAGTTTTTCATTACTTATTCGCATTGATCGGACGATATCCCAGCAATTTGGCGTTCGATGTTGGTTCTGAGGCCATCTATAGTCTCTTGGTATAGACCATGGACTTGACATATCCCCACAAAAAAAAAACTCAGAGGGATCAAATCAAAAAGTACTACGCTATCATCACGCGAGATGTTAACAATGCAAAAGTGCGAGCTGGATAGTGCTGTCATTCACCTTCTAAAAAGTTCCGGAATACCTTCAATAGATACTGATTGATCATTTCCGCAATAGAGTTCTGTGTTATGACACTGATAATTGAATAAAGCCCTACATATATGTACATACTGACAGGTAACGCCCCTCAAGGTTCTGTATTGAATCGACCACTTTGGAACACTATGTACGATGATGTTCCTTAACTGCGAATCTTAAGATCATTGAAAATAATTATCTTTGCTGACGATACATCCATCGTTGTAGTGTGAAAACTCATAGAAGAAGTGGAGCACTACTCGATAACAAGCAAGGGCCTAAAACTTGCGGAGAAAAAGACAAAAGGAGTACTTACAAGCAGAAGAAAAATAGGTAATAGGGACTACATTCGTAAGACTGGCTTTCCGAGCCAGAATTGAAGTATTTTGGCATAGTAATAGATACACGGCCTACATCTATAGTATGCAGCCGACAATCCAGCAAAAGCATCCCCTGCTCTGGCAAGGGTGATACCAAATAATGCTACCAGTAATCCTATATGAGTCTAAGGAATGTCCCAATTGTGTGGAAAAAACGTATAAAAGAACAATAGAGGCAGCGTCCTGAATCAATACTCTCAGAGTAAGTAGGGCTTTCCGAATGACGTCTTATGAAGAAGCGACAGTTTTAGGTGGCTTGTGCCAGTCGATTTACTAGAACAAGAAGCGCGAGAGAAGAACCACGCCATCAGACCAACGAAGGCAATAATGACAACGCCAATGACTCCATCAAGAGCGGAATGCTTGAAGAAATAGCAATAGAGATGCGACTGGACCCATTAAATATATATCCAATTGTAGATCAACAAAAAGCATGGAGCATGGAACTTCTATCTGACGCAGATTCTCACAGGACCAGTATACTTCAGGGCATATCTTCACAGGTTTGGAGACGACGATCAAGGTTGGTAGCCCAACCTGCCAGCTGCTGAACATATTATGTTCCATTGCCCTCGGTACGAAGCAGAATGGCATCTACTACCACAAAGAGAAGTTTTAACCCCAGAAAACATTGTTAGATGACCCAGGCTTCTCACAACCATTCGTGTTGTGCGTGTTATATTCTTTACATGAATGGAAGGGGCCTACTGTTTAATGCCGTATCCGAAGGGAAAAGTTTTTTTTTAGAAGCTTTTTCATGACAGTGATATTTTCCAATGTTTGTCAGACGCTTGCGAGACGTGGGGCCTTGAAAGAAATTTTAGGTGCTGTCTGGGAATTGAACCTGGAACCCCTCGCTCTGTAGTACAACGTGCTGACCACTTGAGCCACGTCGCCCACACAGTGACGTAGTGGCGATTAATTTGATAAAACAGTGACAAGAGAAGAAACAACAGAGACTGCAGGACCCTGCAACTACAATTACATTTCAGTAACTAGACGTACTCTGTCTACGCGAAATAATACTTAATGGCATGGTGAAAGTCCCTGAAGTGTGCAGGTTTTGGGTTAGAACGTACGCGTATTCCTGTCATCGATTATTCAGGTTAGCGAATCGTACATGCTAGAAGTCTGGGTTACTAGTATATTTAGATGACACATCCTTTGAGCCCAAAAAAAAATAGAGGCATCAAACCAAATGAACGAGGTGCCTGATTGAATGGTACATTTCTGGAGATAACACAGTCACCGAACTTCGACTTCAATAAGTCGATTGTTTGGCTAGCTGTATGGCATGTGGCCCCTTTTCATTCAAACCACATATACCCCAAGTCATCTTCTTTAAATTTGTTCCAAAAATAATCACCCAACATAGTTTGGTTGCAATGCACATTGGCTGTGATTGTGTTGCCAGCAATATTGAAAAATAACTCGCACCAAGCAGTCAAATGGGTGTAATCGTATTTCGTGAATAGCTTCGGCTTGCGGACTTTCCAAAATGTTTCTTAAAGAAATGGTTTTGAGATTCTGCATAGTTCAACGGACAACTACGTCCCAATCTCATATGCTACACTATTGTCCTCTAATCCATACCGTGCGTCAGGACTGGCTTAGCCCAGAGTCTGAGCCTGGACTGGGGTATAGTCAAATATTCATGGGATGGGTCCTGGTTCTTCGTGGAGACCGACAACACTAGACTTCACTACTCGTTAGGCAATAATGCCTCTGTATTTAAACCGGAGATCTACGAGTACGTTATTCTAATGGCTTCCGACAATATTGCTGAGAGTAGGTGGTGGGGTCGGAGTATCTGCGTTTGTAGCGACAACCAGGCTGCGCTTAATGTCTTGCTTAACCCTGTAACCTGTTCCAAATTAGTTCGGGAATGCAAGAACTCTTTGAATTTCCTCGCAAGACTGAACTCTTTTACCATTGTCTAGGTCCAAGGTCACACTGGAATGGTGGGAAATAAGATTTCCAATGAGATTGCTAGGCAAGGCTTAGAGCCTGACTTTTCAGGAGCTGAAACTGCGTCAGATTTTCAAATATTTTTCTGTTTGGAGCTTATATATTTCATCTTAGAAACTACGATCTACGATCTAGCGCTTTCAGTTTAATGATATCCACGATGTAATTATAGAAGGATAGGGTAAATGGCATGGCTATCAAAGGAGGTGCTTAGAGTTATACCCTTAAATCTTTTCCTTAAACGGATACAGTGGCCATAACAATGATCTTTTTTGTTTCATCAGACCAAAGCAGTCTATATGTATAAGACAATATTACCTGGCTTCAGGCCAGTCCAACCTGTGCTAAAAAAAAAACCACAACATCGCGGTAAGAAAAGCTACTCTAAGAACACTGTATCGGGTGCCCCGATCAGAGAAAACCATCTAGCCTTTAACCCTCACTGACATTAATCTACTTTCATGGACTACTCTTATGCGGCATTGCGTCTTTCTGACTTAATTTTCACCAAATAAGTGCAGGGGAGGGAGGCAGATTCTACTTCTATGGTGGCATTGAGAGTTGTTTTCGTTACATGTTGAAGATGAAGCCAGATGTTGAACCTTTACCTGTGAAAAACCTTTGACAGGTTGCAAGCTATTGACCCAATCGCCTAGACAATCATAATTTGTGTCAATGTTCTTTGTTCTATGAAAAGGCAGATTTTATTTAACAGAACATGGTTTAAAAATCGCTTTCAAGGGCGGGAGGATAGATATACTGCTCAAGTTCTTAACTGCAATAATATCAGCATCATAGACTTGACTCTTAGAAGGTATGCCGTCTTATATGAATACTCAGCACCAGCGAGATATTCCACTTGAGCTGAACATCGATCAATCTTTGAAAGCTTTTCAGCAAAAATATAGAGTTTTGTTTGGTCTTAGGATAAAAACTGCCATAGTTCTCCTCCAAGAGTAGAAGAATTTCCATATTCCATCCATAGTCCATCAAGCCCATGCAGAGTTGTAAAAAAATGCATTCTTTTGGGAATGCATTTACAGAATTCATAAAAAAGAATTCAAATCTTTGATCGGAGCAATCAAGTTCTAAAAAGATTGAGATTTAAAAAACTTTAATTCACCACTCTTTTGAAGTCAGTGATTAATGCATTCAATTTGTAGCACTCACTGAATTGAAATCAGTTTGGAAGTCAATTGAATTCACTTGATGTAAGTTGAAGTTAGTAGTGAATTCATATAATTATTTCGTTTAAGGCAGTAGTGAATTCGCTTGAAATCAGTTCCAGTCAGTGAAATACAATCCATTAGCCTCACTAGCTCAATTGGTGTAGAGACACCGAGTCATACGCCAAATACATTAAGGACTGGCTTTACAAATTTGGATCCTGGTACTCTAGTAATGCCACTTACTGTCTTCTCACATATTTACAAAATGTATATGGGACGATTGGTGGCCATAACTAAACCTTCCATCGATGTTCACCAGAAGAGCAAGGCACCTACAGTGTCCCTTCTGTCATTTCGAAATAAGATGATAAATAGTATATCAAGCTAGAACCAAAGTGCTTGCTGCAAACACGCCTCAAACTAAGACGGGAGCGAGTATAACATTGCTGTTCTCAATCGGTTTGTATTAAGGTTGCAACAGTTTTTGAATAACAATTTGAAAAGTGATTTATATACACATATACAGACACGGCGGTTAATCCAGAGGTGGCTAGGTATCCAGATAGTAAGTTGACGTATTTTTTTTTTCTCGCACGAGTTGTATGACATTTTACTTTCGACCACGGAAGATGTACATATTATAGTCAAAAGGAAGATGGTCTTTTGTTTGTGTTCCATTTGGCCTTAAAAAGACCCCGGAACACGCCAGAATATTCTTTGATCGACACGCATGGGTTAGGTTGGGTTAGATAGCTGTCCCCACTCAGGCAGAGACAACCTTAGACTAAAAGGAATGTCCATTGTTATACTACCAAAGAAAAAACCGAATTACCAGCACTGGGACCTACATGTAAAATTCCATTAGGAGTTCCGCGTTGGAGTGGTTCTCAAAGCGCCAGTTATGCAGACGCAGGAAATCCTCTAGAGTATTACAATATAGCTTTTCGTGTCCATTGCCGTCTAGCTGATTAGTACTCCATACATGAGGATGGGTGTAACGACTGCCCTATATAACCAGTGAACAATCCGTTAAGACCCCAGTTTGAGCCCAGAGCATTCCTACATGAATAAAAGGCTATAGAAGTCTTGTAATCTGTTGCCAGCTCAGTTTGTTTTTTGTTATGGAGAATAACCCTTAAATAACTGGTGTGATCCGCAAATTGGAACTCAATACCCTAGACTTTAAGAGTCATACAAGGTATTTTATACCTTCTTCTGAACAATATTAATTCAGTCTTGAACGGATTAACTCTGAGACCAATACTATCAATCTATTTTGCAAATTTATTTAGAACAGATTCCATCTCTAATTGTAAGAAGGACCTTTCCTGATATCTCTGTTGCAATGTCATCTCCATGGATATTGACACTGAACCCATCTTTACCCAAAGTCACGAGTATCTCAGTCACTAACATGAGCCACAGTAGTGGCGATAGTACTCCACCCTTGGGTGTACCCCTGTACAGCGACTTTTTATTTAGCTCAGTATGGTCTTAACTCGATCCTGACATCTAACTGATATATGTATATATGTATGATTCAAATTGCTTCGTCCTATATCGTCAGTAATTTTTTGATTATAAATAAACCCAGTCTACCAGAATAGAATTCGTTAAACCCATTCGAGACCACTAGTGCACAAGACACAGAAAAAAAAAGAATCATTACAAAATGAATTTTAACTTAATTAAGGCCGAGTAATTCAGAAACTGCATGCCGTGACGATTCGCTACAATCCTTTATTCAAGCGCCACGCTCCCAAACCTGGTCAGGTCTTTGTGCCAAAAGCCCAACGGAAATTGCTAGTATGTACTCCTTTTATGAAAACTCGTAAACACATTCAAATTCGGACAGAGACAGGTTCGTTGAGGACTAACTATCTCTCCCTCGCGTGTGTGTGTGTGGGTACTTGGCAATTATCACCTCCCTCGTTGACAGGAATATGAAAATCAAGGACCAGCATTTTACACGAGCGTTATGTTTGCCATCGTCCTAGTGCATCTGTATACTATTCTGTTTTGCTTTTTACAGGTTTACAGATTTGTCCTTCCGCAAGGCTGTTACAAGGTCCGGCTTCTGATACTGGTGCTCCCTGTTGATTCTCTTGTTTGTTGGATATGTGTTCATTTTACTTTTCGGATCGGCAAAGGTATATGTTTGCACACCACATCCTAAATGGATATCAGCAGATGGACACTCACCGAACAACAGCGACAACATGTCCTTTTGTGTGTTCATGAGTGTGGAAAAGGCACCAGACAACAACAATAAAAACAAAAAAAAATCAGAATATATTCCAGGAGCACACAGAAGGATAAAAAGAAAAAAACAAAAAAAAAAAACACCACCAGCAGAGAATTGCGCCATTGTATACCGAACGGATGATGATAAATCTCAGGGGCAAATCTGAAAACATACTGACAAATGGCCAAGATTTGTCCAAATGATTTATGTCGAATTTCCCCATTTTTATTCAATGCAGTTTTCTATCTCGCTCTCTGGCGTTATGTTATGTCAGTTTTTTGTGTCTTTTCTTTAACTAGACATTGTATTCGTATCCCTGTGCGAACACTATCGAGGCAGAGGATATGTTGACAAATAGAAATGGATAATCAGAGTAAGCAATTACTTTTGGGATTTGCTTGGATTACAATGTCAGATAGCCTGCAGGGGGCTTGCCATCCTATCACGTATAAGTCGGAACTGTTGCTTTATCGCTAGGCTGCACTCGTCCCGTAGATACAATGATGGGTGTATACTGTGCGGGTAGCAATTGTTGCGTTTGATACGACGACAGGCGATTATGTGATAAATGTTTTGGTTTCGATACGATTACACGTTGAATAGGATAATGGAGAAGGTTAACCGAATTATGCTAGGACTGAATTATCTCTGGGATTATATTCCACTTGCAATCGATCATCTTTAACCCAACCACCGGTTGGTATTGGCTCCTCAAAAAATGGTGGTTCCGAGATTTTCATCAATTCTGTATGCTAAAGCAATGCCGTGGATCTCTTAGCGAGATCGCTGTCAGGTGCGACGTATCCCTGTGCTGGGTCCCAGACCACAGGGATATTCCAGGCAATTGCCAAGATGACGAACTATCTAAAGATGGTGCATAGCGTATCCTCCCTGGCAATAAGGAGAGCCGTTAGCACCTAGTAACTCGATAAATCCAAATAGATACTGCACCCATCAGAATGGCAAACAATAGGTGGAACAGAATCACCACAATGTCTCTCTTCTAAACCAATCTGACCAGAATTGTATTATTGGAAACAGTGGACTTATTTCTGTCAATAGGACAAATCTAAGAAAGATAATTGGCGACCCTAAGGGCACTGTCAGGTCGTCTGACGTGCTCCCTTCAACGATTTCTGTAGAAGCTGTGGAGACGAAGAAGAGGAGGAAACCATGACATGCTTTCTGTGTACCTGTCCTACCCTATCGGCTTTTAGAAGGGAAATCCTAGGGGAGTTCTTCTTCCAAGATCTTAACGATCTAGTTAGACTCGACTTAAGTAAAATAAAAAGCTTCGTCGCCGGGTCAAGCTAGTTTAATGCCTAAATGGAACCATACTTCTTCGGTATGGGTTCACACCAACAGGTTGCCCTGCCTCCTGTGACATATGGAATGTTTCCATCTAGGTATCCGGTGCTGGTAATCCGGTTTTTCCATAGTGGTATCACAATAAACCTTCTTTTAGTCCCCTGCTGAGCGGAGACAGCCATCCAACCCAATCATACCCAATGCTAGTTGTCTGGCCCTAGCTAGAGCCGGACAGGCGCATTTATAGTGAATTATGCTTTACTTTTCAGGTGCAACATTGGAACTGTGCCAGTGCGTATTGTGTGGAATGCCTTGTTTGGCTGCATATCTTCGTATCGGCCAGTGTCCCGTTGTGGTCGCTTTTATTCTGGCAATAGCTTTACTCATCTTTATCTTAACACAACACTCCTAGGTCGGTTGTTTTTGCTTTATTATGGCTTAGCCACATTTTTTTTCGATATGACGCAGTTTGTCAGCCTAGTTCTAAGGTAGGCTTGTGTAAGATAGTTGGAGAAGATTTCTGCCTTGACTGCTCCCAGCGAAATGTAGACTGATTCTGCGAGTGAGCAGTGGAGCGCTTGATTAGGCAGTTCATGAGTGAGTTCGTTTCCATAAGCCCATAAGTTGCTGTGTCCTGCAACCCATATTAGGGTTTCCTTATCTCCGGTTTCCGACTAGTTCATTCATACTTGTTTGAAGGATATGGCAGCCGAGGCAATGGTTTTGGTAGCAGCTTGAGTATCAACTAAAATGGAGACCTTTTGCCTTAACGACAAATAAATAGTGCGACAGACTTCGAGGATAGCAAAGACATCCACTTGGAAAACCCTGGCAGTATCCGGAAGTCTGTATGATTTTGAGATGTTTAAAGTTTCAGAAATAACACCTGCACCGACTCCACAGTTCTTTGGGCTGTCTGTGGAGATTATGAAGTCGAAATCCTTAATCACCTGTCCATCTTGCCATTCTATTTTTGTAGGGAATTGTGTTGCGAAGCACTCAGTGAAAGTAGTTTTGGGGATAATACTAGTTCTCATGATAGACAGTCCAGAATGTTACTATGGGATGTGGGGAGTCGCGATCTAGCACCCAGACTCTCTGAGTCTAATCGCGCTATATGTATGTTATCATGTTTGTTATGTTAAGAGCTAGTCTAGAGCTAAAAATCTAGAGATATAGAGCGTTAGTGCATAGTGCGTTTGTGCTCCCTTTACATGCTGTTCCTTGCACTTCGTTAAGTCTGGTTATGTTGTAACTTTTTCTTAGAGCCGACCATCATACTATTGGCTAATACATAAGGTCAGTTTTGGTAGCAGGGCCGAAGGATCTGCTACAGGCATAGACGGCTATACATGCTTTCTTTACCCATTGTTCTATGCCTAGCTTCCAGAATACTTTAGGATTTAGAAAAGTTCCTAAACTCCT
The DNA here is from genome assembly GCA_905220385.1 of Xylota sylvarum. Lineage (NCBI taxonomy): Eukaryota > Metazoa > Arthropoda > Insecta > Diptera > Syrphidae > Xylota > Xylota sylvarum. The sequence goes on along the minus strand of LR999958.1, from coordinate 59,182,686 downwards.
AAAGCATTGGGCGATAAGGTGGTGGAGTGGTTGATCATTTAGTCGAGGAAGCACGAAGTCCGATATTTTAGTTTTGATGGTTTTGATCTAGTTGACACTGAGGCCGCCCTTTTTGGCCCAAACTTTAATCAGAACATTTTTCATAATTTCGCTTATTACGAAGGGAAACATTCCTGACACTACATAGTATTACCATGTAGTCCGCGTACAAGACTATTTGATTCTATTTCTATCTAATATTAAAAGGATTTTATTCATGACTATGAACCATAGTAAAGGTGCGATGACACCGTCCTGAGTCCCCTATTGGCGAATTTGGTTATATGACTATTTTCTGGTATTGCCTGAATAATTCTTGTTCTAAGCATAGAAGCGATCCAATGGCTTAAATATTGTTCTATTCCTAATTTTGGGATGCAAGAATGGCTACCCGACTTTGGTATGAACGGCTGGCCCTGACGGAATTCTTCCGGTTATGCTGCACAAAACATTGGATCAGGTGGTCCCATGGCTAGTACCTATCTATAAAGGCTGTATCTTCCGTAACCACGTTCTCCTGAGTCGGAGACATGTTAGTGCTGTGTTTATTTCGAAAGCTGGGAAGCGTGGACACGAATCCGCAAAGGATTTCAGACCCATCAGCTTATATTCCTTGCTTTTAAAGACACTGGAACGTATCTTAGACATACATATACGAAATACACTAGATCAATCCCTTCTATCTAAATCTCAGCAGGCGTATACTAAGGGGCGATCGACAGCGACGGCACTCCACAAAGTTCTGTGAACGATAGAAAATATACCCTAGCTTAGACGTTAAAGGTACCTTCAATAACGTCAGAACTAAATCGATTCAAGAAGCTCTGAACCAGCTGGGTGTGGAAAAGTTCGGCTCTCGGTAACAGCAGTTCGACCATATCTGTCGTAAGAGGAACTTAGGGTGGGGTAACATCTCCTCTTCTTTGGCTTATGGTAATCAACGGAATCCTGTGTAGGCTAGACAGATGCGGATGATGTGGTAATACTAATATCAGGGATGTTTTCACAAAAACCAAAATACCGACCTTCACGCCTCCACGGATAAGGATTTTCCTTATCATCCTGTGCCAAGTACCTAGGTTTGGTACTTGATCCAAAACTTAGCCGGAAACTAAACATTGAACAGCGGGCAAAGAAAGCTTATGTGGCCTTTTATTCTTGCCGTAAAGCCTTCCGTAAGAGGTGCCCGAAGATGGTCATATGGATGTACACAGCTGTGGTGCGTCCTATGGATGGCTAGTCTGGTGGCATGCGTTAAGGAAAGAATACAACATCAAACAAAGCCCAAAGAACTGCGGCTCTAGGAGCAACGGGGGCCATGAGAACAAGTCCAACCGAGGCCTTAAATGTAATATTGCACCTTCTACCATTAGACCTTCACAGCATGTTCCTATCGTTATGCAGTGCGGTCAGATTAAGAGAAACAGGATGCTGGTGTACCAAACCTTATAGTCACAACAGTCATACGCATTGACAGCCAGGCCTTTATTAAGGCTATTATATCTGCCACTACATCTTCGAAGCTCGTAGAGCAGTGCAAAGAGAAATTTGCCTCGCTTGGTCATCGGTTCAGGATTAGTATTCTTTGGGTACCGAATCACAGTAACATTGAGGGCAATGAGCGATCTGATGAATTAGCAAGGCGGGGATCTGGGAATCATCAAGGTTCCCTGACGGAGGCGGTGAAATTCCCGCTGGGGGGGGGGTAGAATCTTTGCGTAGTTTTTATTAAAAGCTGATAGCAAATGGCAGGAGGTGAGGAACTGTGTCATATCCAGGCAAATGTGCCCCAATTACCACCGGAATAAATCGCATGAACTTTTTTGGCAATTAGTACTGGTCACTGGCCCATCCGAGTCCATGCCGCCAGAATAGGCATTCCGTTTAATGCACATTGTCGCAGCTGCCATATCACTAACGAGAAACACTTCCTACACTTCCTCTGCAAGTGTTCAGCTCTAGACAGGGCAGGACAGGACAGGCAGCGCACACTAGGTAAACCCTTCTTTGACAACCTAGAAGAGTTATTGGCGATTAGCATTGGGGCAACAGTTTCCTCAATGTAACGGGGTGGATCTGAATAATCGTCACTCGTTTCCCTTTTCCTTGTTAGTCGACATCCATTCTACCTCCGATAAACTGAAATGAAAATTTAATGAAACTGAAAGAGTGGGGTCTAGTGACTGGCAAGTTTCTGCCTAGCATCACCGAACTGCTACAATCTGCCTTCCATACTGTACAACCCACTCAACAAGTGATTAAATCCATTGAAAATAGATATAGAGGTCTTCACAATGCCACCGATCGGGCACTTGAGTCTTACTGCTCCAAGTCTCTAATGAGCCGAGTTACTTGGGTTGTATACTCGATTGAAAGTTGACTTGGAAAAAGGACACTTCAGAAAGGATAAAGGCGGCATCTACAGCCTTTTATACATGGAGTAATATTCTTTGTAAAAAATGGTGGCTAAAGCCTCCCATCATCTACTGGTTGCTGTTCGCAGCCGTAGTTAGATTCATCCTAAACTAGTTGCTGCCTATCCAGTGATGTGACAAGTATCCATATATTAGCATATATAGGCACAACTAGGAACTATAGAATCACCTCAACTATATTCTTTTTAAAATGCTCGCACTGATTCCAATAGACTTGCATCTAAAGGAAACGGCTGTGAAGAGTTTCTTACATTTGAAGCAATCCAACTTTTGGAAATAAGCTGACATAGGCATACCTGGGTATCGACTCAGACTATCTAGCAACCAACTTGTGATGTCAGCCTAAAAGTTAAAACAATGTTCCTCTCAAAGAAGGATTAGGTAAATGGCAGGTCTATTAACCCGAATAGAATTTCGATTTACACGGACGGGTCAAAAATCCATGTAAGAGTGGACTCTGGAAGCTATTCATTCATTACGACAGGAATTATCCATAAAACTACTTTCTAGGAAGGTGATCGATATTTACATCAACAGCCAAGTCACGACAGTGCTGTTACAGTTTCCTTCTCGAGGGTTTGAGCTACTACAAGTACCGCGATATCATGAGCGTATTCGACTATATCCACTCCTCTTGGTCTCCGCATAAGTACTGTTCCTTCATATATAATGTTCTACAGAGCAGGGCCTAGTACTGATCCTTGTGGAACCCCTCCTGTAATTTTATATTTTTTCGGAATTTCGAATATTCCTCAACGTTCGGATAAGAAAGTTCCAGTTAGAGGAGTTGAACGCATATTTTTAACGTCCAGCGTAACTACAGCGCAGCACTGCTTTTCTCCTCATTTTCATCTGGTGCCGGATATGCCTTCCCGAGCAATTTAACATCGCATCGGTGGTGCTCCCTTTCTTCCTGAACCCGTATTGTTAGATGAAAAGCCCATTGTGTCCTTCGGTGAACTGGTCAAGTCTGTAGCGGGTAACTCTTTCCAGCACTTTGGCTGCAGTGTCTAGCATGCTCAGTGGTCTCTACGACTACTTTTGCTCTGGAGTCTTGTCGCCTTTCGGGATTAATACATACCAACTTCTGTCGTTTCGATTGCAGAGGGATTTTTCCTTCAGTTGGGCATCTTGTACACAGGTTTTCATACACCTCTAGTTTGGTTTTCATGGACTCCTTAAGAACGAAATATGGGATCCCATCCATTTCTGGAGTCTTATTGCTTTTCATTGAGCCCGCTACTTGTTGGACTTCTACAGTTGTGACGGGTTGTACTGGTTCCACATCCTCTGTTATTATGCGGGGAAGATGCACACTGGTATTCTCTTGGAATACTCCGCTGACTATAATATTCATCATGGTCGGGCATATCGGTGCAGCTGCCGTGCCACTTTTAAGTTTGTCCATAACTATCTTATAGGCTCTTCCGCATGGGTTACGTTGGAGGTCTTCTCTTAACAATTGGAAAGATTCGGTTTTACTCTTTTTAATGAGTTTCCGTAGTTCCTTGCAGTACAAGGTCAAGGCTTGCTAACGCAGCCAGCAATGCCTCGCCTCTGGTCCTCGAACTACCCCATTCGCCTGCCAATGCATTAAAATCTCCGACTACAATCGCTGGTGATTTTCCTTGTACATCAACCACAAGTACGTCCAACATCTGTGGGTACTCTGCCATGCGTCGCGCTCGGTGGGGCTTAAGACCTGAAGAAATGGATACCCTTCATTTTGGCTTAAGCGAAATTGGAATTCCTGTGCTCGCGTACTCTGCACCTAACCCAAGCGATCTTTATACGCCCAGTAGCGAGTAGTATATTGGCTACATCAACTATGAGAATAATAAGGGCGTTTTGTGTTCCGTCCCTTGTTACTGTCATAGACTTGATGGCATCTTTCATGATGCTTCCTACTATTGGGAGTTGCTCCTCGTCTTGTGTCGACGCTTCGTCTGGGTCACATAGCTCATCTGTGTCTTGAAGGCACAGTGTTTTTATGCTCGTTCCATTTAATGGTTTTGGACATGCCTTCCTTTTATTTGGCAATCTGTCTATCAGTCTCTCTCTTGAGCCCTATCTCGCCCCTGACTGTGTCTCAGTCGCTATTTAACCCTTTGATGTTTCATCCGATCTTGGGTCAGGCCAGATAACATTTAGATCGTTGGCATTCCAGCAAATCTAAGAGTCATTTGGAGAAGGACTCGACTTGGGCCTTACTTTGAAGTCATTTTGTCCTAGCATTATGCCATCCTCAGGGTTACATATAGCGACATCGACTTCAATAACCCACAACCTTCCCATTTGTAGCCATCTCTCTAGAAGTGACATTAGACTTGGTTCAAAGTCTAAGAAAATAACTTGGTTCTTATTCGGTTCTAATTGTGTTGACTCTCTAAACACCATCAGTGAAGCAGTTGGTGATTCTACATAATACCCTGATCAACGAATTCCTACTTTTTCTGCGCTGAACATGGGCTTCATGAAAAACCGGTGAAGATATTCTCGATAATTAGGTAGGACATGAAAAGCGAATGGACTTCAGCCCTTAGTCTTCGAAACTAACCTGAAGGGACAACGCAGCAAAGGAAGACCTCGCCTAAGGTTGCGCGCACAAATAGAATTTGACATCAACCGACTTAGAGTGCGCAACTGGCAACGGTTAGCTAAGGACCGGGGTTACTGGTCCAGGTATCGAATGTTTTGAAGTAAGAAGAGCCCTATCCATTTAAACATGTCGCTTTTGTTTTGTTAGTTCGAAAGAAATAATAGCCCATGTATCCAGAGTTTTTATTAGTAACTGAGCTTCCCCTGAGCTAAGCCGATTTCCGCGATTCGATTCGATTTGAATCCAAGATCTCCTTTGACTGCCAAGTCTCTTAACTAATATAAATTCTATTAACTCGAATCACAACCGCAAATTGACGACAAAAAAACCAGCTTATTGTTATTTAATATTCGCCGAACCTTGCAACCGAAGGAGTGCATAGTTTTCCAAGAATTGTATCCAAAACTTTTGCAAGGCAAAAGACAGCAAGGAAACCAACATAAGTTTCGAATTGAAAATCAGGATTTCCCAACTTTTGAAATTAATAATTCACTTACCCATCGATAAATTGGTTCGAAGGACTTTTCAAGTCATCCACCACAGCAGCAGCACTCCGGTCCGATTGTTTCCTGCTGCTTTGCTCTGCTAGAAAAGAAATTGAATTTCAATTTGGCTCTTCCTCTCTAACCCTTAGTACAGGAATCCTGTGCTACCTGAAAAATGCAATCACACATGTCTATTCATATACCCATCCCCCGTTCGTCCTTCAGTCGAATATACAGCTGTACATCAATGTTCTACAGTTTTTTTTGCGCTTCCAAATGCACTTTACAACTCCTGCCACTTCAGCTATGTATTCGTCGCCCACATGGACGATCGACGATACAACACACGGCAAGAAAAGGCATCCTAAAAACGAAATCCGATTTCGGACAGATTCGTCAGTTGTGATGGTTGACAACGGATTTTTTCGCTTCGATATTTTTATCGTTGACCATTGTAGTGGACGTTGTAACCCGTTCTGTTCGTTGTCACAATGTTGGTGTGTTGCTATTTTGCTGGCATCCTGCCGGAATTCCAATCTGCATGTTTAGTCAGGGTTGTGTGATTTTTTTTCCAGTTTTTCTTGGTTTTTTTTTTTTTTGCTTGATTTTGGTCAGACGAAGTGAGGATGTGCCTTTGCTGAATCAAGGAAAGTCAGGTTGAAGTAAACAGGCGACTGGATTGGGGGCACTTTGTATTCCTCTCAAATGGTAATGACCACTTGTACGATTTGTGTTTTCCTCTTACATTCGCAGGCGGGAGACTGAGTGAAAATGGCAAAAAGGCATTTTTTTTCGTCGGAATAAGCTGCCCCAGGGGAAAAGGAGGACAGCAAGCTCCATGCTGACAACAATTGAAGTAGAAATCGAGAAAATGTTGACATGTCCGACGATTTGCAAGCATTTCGGACGCGGAACAGTATATCTCCTGAGACAAGTGAGGACGAATGAAAAAATGGTCAAGCCGTAGGCGTATAAATTTGGAAACGTGATCACTAAAGCTATGATAATTTAGTTGTCTACGTTGTCCTTGGGAGAAAGTATTGGTTGTAGTAAATACTGTCGGTAACAAGATACATACATACATAGATACATGTATCTTTGTAGAAACTGAATAGCCCGTAGCAATGTATATGGCCAATGTAGAGAACTGACAGCACTGATGGATTTGATATATTGCTTCGGCTTCGGCTATACACATCACGGAATTAATCATAGCCTGCAGGTAAATTGAGAAACAAAAGTCTGGAAGTTTGTCCAGAGTAGTCTGACGTAACACACTTCCCAAAACGAAAAAATCCCTTCAATCATCCTTCATCATATAGGAATAGATACCCTTGAATAGCCAGTTCTGACAGATCAATCTATACGTACACAGGAGGTGGAGAACGGTTTCTTTCTCTTCTTCGTTCCCAACCTTTTGGTATGTTGGCCTGTCGGACAGTGTCCGGTAAGAACACCGATAACGTGGTTGATTTGTGATCGCTTCAACAGGACCAACTCAGCACTACGTTTCAGATCAAGCCTGGCCCAGATTTGTCTCGAAATGTTAGTAGAGAGATTTTCCCATCTACCGTCGGTTTTGCTGAAAACGTTCAGCTTTAGTAAGACTTTACAAGTAGCAAGGGGCATACTCAGTTTCCACTACTTGGCAGGATCCTATGGGTCGTATTCTGCCTGGCGAGCTCGTTAGCCTGCAATTTCCTGCAATGTCTCTGTGGCCTGGCACCCAGCAAAGGAGAATGTTGAACAGCTCATCTCCAGAAGAGACAAATGGCAGTTTAAATCGCCCTTTTGCCGCTTGCCGCATATACATGCAGAACTTTGCATCTTAGATAGGAGGATTGAGGTGAGGTGAGGTGAGGATCACGATATATAGTAGTATAGGCCTGATAATGGACACGTACATCCAGTATATGATATGAAGTTAGTAATCCCAGCTCCTACATATGGCCTTTTTACAGGAGTATAGAGCCACCGTTGCTTAACTTGTATGTTCAAGTAAATTGGCTTTCCAGTTTAGCTTCCTATCTACACTAAGACCCAAGTATTTAGCATTATCTTTAAAGTAGAGACTGACGCTATCAATCGTGGGAGGATCAATAAGTGAAACTTTATATTTCCTCGTAAAGAGGACAAGTTCTGTTTTGAGGGGGTTGGCCCCAAACCGCATTTTGAGGCCCATCTGGTAAACCGTAGGAGAGCTTATTGAAGGATTTCCCTGAGAGTATCAGGGTGTTTTCCGTAGCCGGCGATAGCAATGTCATCTGCATAGGCAAACACTCTGGATCCAGTCCATTCTATGTCCAATAGCAGCCCGTTGACCACAAGATTCCACAGAAGAGGGGACCATCACCCTAAGGAGTTCCGCAACTAACAAGTCTTCTCTAGCCGATGTGCCGCCTAGTTACGAATTGATAATCCTATGTGTGATCAATTGATTGATCAATAGTCCAAGCGAAGAATCGATTTTCAGACTTGCAAGTGCATGTATGATTGCAATAGATCTGACATTGTTAACGGTCCTCTCACTGTCCAGTAACGCGGCAATGGTAAATTCCTTGATACTTAGCGATTTTTCAATGATGCGCAGTCACAAGTGCAAGGCTGTCCCGACTGATTTGCCTTTGTAGTACGCATGTTGCGACGGAGAGAGCATAAATGGACTGATCCTCTGGCGTAGGTGGATAACAATCAGTGTTTCTGGTGTTTTCAATAAAAGGACGATAGGCTTATAGGTCGGAAATTGTTTGGTTCTACGTGCGCGCATTTCCCAACTTTGAGTATAAAGACAACTTCGACCTTGGTGCATAGTTTGGGAATGTGGGCCAGATTCAGACAAGCAGACATGATGGCTTTAAGCGAAGGGAGCACTATGTCTTCTTATTTCTGAAGCTTAGCCGGAATGACACCATCTGGCCCTGGGAACTTGTATGATCCCAAAGAATGGCCCAAAGAATCTTGTCAGTAGTAACTATTTTCGTGGAGTTGCTCCACAGTGTAGAAAATGATGTTTCGAATTGAGGTGCAGCAACTGAGGAGCTACCATGAGAATGCGTGTCCAGTAGAATCTCGATGATCTTATTACTAGAGGTGGACCAGTGACCAGAGCCACCATAAGTATTAGCTGGCTTAGTTTAAAGGGATTTTTGGACAGAATTTTCTGCAGCCTTGAGGCTTCCGAGGACTCTATGCTCTTCTATGCTTTTGCAGAAGAGTCTCCAGGCACGTCGTTTTTTCTACCAGAGTGAAGTTTTGTATTTCCTAAGAGACACCTTCTATGTATCCCAATCAGCCGTCTCATGAGAGCTTTTAGATAGGTTAAAAAGGAGCCTACTTTCCTTTCTAAGAACACCGGGAGAAGTAGTCCACCAATGTGGTTTATTCTTCCTTCCAGGTTTGCGAAGAAGATAAGCTAACGACATATCGTCATTTAGTGCCGGTGTAAGGAAATTTACCATGCAGTCAAGCTCCTCAATGTTAGTAGTTTGGAGGGTATCAACGCTGGGTGGAGAGCATACTTGGTCGTGGCGCAGATAAACAGATACAACCCAGTAGTTATTTTCCCACAATTCCAGGTTGGTAACGACTATATCTTGATTGCTGTAATTTGAGAGTAAAAAGCTGTTAAGATAGGTCTTCGCAAAGATGTTGATCTCAGTTTATATTCAGTTCTTGCGCAAATGAGTCTGTAGTTAGGGGTCTTGAGCCCACATACTCGATGGCCGACTATCCATATATCTTCTCCGCCTTTTGTCAATTGGAGAATAAGGACGGCCGAAGCCGTTTTGGAGCCGTGGATGCAGTGGCTCAAGTGGTTAGTGGTGGTTCGAGGTTCGATCCCCAGACAACACCTAAAATTTCTTTCAAGGCCCCACCTCTCACGAGAGTCTGACAAGCGTCCGAGAGTAAAACTATCATGAAAAAGCTCCTCAAAACAAAAATTGCATTTCGGATGCCGCATTAAAAGAGTAGTCTCCTTCCAATCGTGTAAAAAATGTAGCACGCACAACACGAAAGGTTGTGAGAAGCTAGGCCAGGTGTTCCATGGTACTCTAGCGCCAAACATTTGTATTTTCTTTAAAGCCGTTTGCAAGGTGCAGGTTAATCTGAACGATCCGCAGCATTAGAACTACTTTTCGGTTCGACGGTTCAACGGTATCGTTGAGGTCATTCTCAAGTATGAAGCCAGGAGAATCACTATCCACCTCTGTGTCCGTCAACCCAAAATTAGGTTGTCCCCCATGAGAGATGGCATACATGATGTTTCGTAAAGTTCGTACTGCTTTTAGCCACCATCAAGCGCCTTATCGAACAGCTACAGTGATTTAATCGATAACTTTGAACGTCTCAAACAGGTTAGTTATACGAAGACTCCAACTCGTTTTCGTCCGGCAAGGTCAGCTGAAAATATCGCCACCGTATGACTGAAAATCCAGGTATGTCCATTCCAAACGATCGCAAGAATTGGGCTTATCCACAACCAGAGTGCACCGCATTTTGATCTTGGGCTACATACTTATAAGGCCCAGTTGGAACAATAATTAAAGCCAGCAGACCACGCTCAACGCCGTACTTTCGCTGATTTTTTATGAAAAGTACTTCTATCATGATATTTTACACAAAAATTAAAACTCTGCCATCTGGGGCTCCGAAAATCCAAGAGAAATAGTAGAACAACCTTTCCATCCACAACGAGTGACAGTTTGGTTCAGTTTCTGGACTGGGAGATCAAATCTTCACGCTTCGGCAGATCCTAGAGAAACTCAAGAATTCCAAATCGATATCCACTATCTTTTCATTGATTTTAAGGCCGAGCTGTACAGAGCCATGTTTAGTTTGACATCCCTGTCAATCTCGTCAGAGACGAATACAGAAATATATTCAGTTATCAATCAGCAAACCAGGATCAACCGTAACAACCACTTACAAAAAAAAAACTAGGCATAGCTATGGCCGTATGTTTTGTCGAATAGCTCATAGAATCATTAATTGGATGGCGTCGTCATTGTCTTCCTCCATCAATTTCTAAAAAAAAATTCTCACATCTGAAACACACCCTCAATCCGGACCTTCCTGAGATGACCATACCACCTAATGCATTGGAAAAAGCTGTCTAAGGAATTCGTAATTCAAATCTGTTTTGACCAAAGTTTTTATTATCACCACTACTGTTTAGTTATGAATTTAGTTATGAAGCGAAAGTAGCTAAGGATCGTTCAAACATATCTGAACCCGAAGGATGGCGACTATCCAATGACATCATCTGACCCAAGATGGAAGAAGAGTGTATCTTCCGAGGAAAACTCAACAGATTCCGGATAGACTACAGTCGCCAGAAACCAAAAACAATGGCTCGTATGAGTGGAAGGCATAGTCCAATGAAACACAATTACCTACTACATCATACCACACACATAAATAACCTTACTTTCCCCTCCGTATGTATGTCATATTTTGAGCCTTGAATTTATCTTCACTAAGGTCTATACACGTACAATAAGCTGCCCCTAAACATGAGATAATGCTTCTATCTGGAAACCTAGCTATTAGCGACAAAGAAAAGTTATCAGACAAGGAACACAATCCAAACAAATTCTGTTTTTCTTAAGTAAACTACGCGAATATTCCTTCCATCCTCTCTCTCGCAAAAAAAAAATCACTTATACACCTAGAAGCCCTATATACATAGACATACTTCCGTACATATATTTAGTTTCTTAGTGCAATTTACAAGGAAAAACATTAGCACATAGCCACAGGCTGTTTTCTTAAGATCGTCGGCCATAGAAAATTCATGATGATGGGGTAAAAAAATAGAGAAAATAAAAAACTGGATATCCTTCGAAGGACTATATCCTCATTCAAATAAAAAGGATAAGGTGCATCCACTTAGGTGTAACTATCTCTTTCTCTCTCTGTGGGCCTTGTATGTATATTTGGTTTGGTTCCTTGTTTATCCCTACGGGAAATATGTCAAGATAAAGAAAGCATCTTGTTTATACACGAATCCTTGCTCCTTTTTATAAGCTTACGAAGCAACAAATTACATTTTACCACCCCCGCTGCACAGCTCCCGAACTGAATGCTTGTAGTACAACGCGTTCGAGGATGCCTCGCATTTGTTTATCTTTTTGAAAATTCATTCAAGGGCTCAACTGGAGTTAAGCTTGATGAGCTGCTGCTGGTGGTGGTGGTGGTGATGCTACTGTATCTGGTCAAAGGAGAATGGTGGACCCGGCCCATTCAGAGGACACTGTGTGCGACTAGGCCGAGGGTGGCACTTGTTTTTCGGTTAAAGTGGATATGACTTAGGGTTGCTAGGTAAAGTTTGTAAGGGCAACCACTCACTCTCCCGGTTTAAGGGAATGTTTGCATCGTTTTAGGTAGGTCCTAGACCTACTAACTGTAGATACTCGTGGAATAGAAAAGTCTACAAAACCGACGACAAATGATATTTATATTCCTAAATGTGTTTTTTTTTTTTTTCTTTGCCTTTCTTCTTGGAATATTTTCATTCCTTCTGTTTTGGATGTCCTCTCGCTCAGCCATTCAGTTCATTTGAATATGTAAGGTGTCCTGCCAAAGGGAACAATGATGATGGCTTGCACTGCAGCAGTTAGAAATGAAAATTCAACCGGTGCACCAGTGCCTTATCTAATGGGTACATCCGATCTGTAGATATGCAATGTGGAGCATCACACAGCAAAACGGGACACGAGGACAAACGAGGCTGCCATGGTGAGAGCAAACATCCTCTCTGGTACTACTTGGGCGCGCGCTCCGCTTCCATGTGTAATTGTAATCTTGGCTTATTTCAGAATAATAAATTTCATAATATGCAAATATTTTGTTGTGAGGTATCTCCTCAACATGTTCTACACTGTTCAGTGTAAACATTCTTAGTCGTGTCCTGTTGGTAGGTGAATAGAATCGCTGTGGGGAAGGATTGTGACTGGTGTGTAACATCAGGGCTTTGTTTCCTGGTTTGAGGACAGTTTTGTTTTTTTTTTTTTCTTTTTATCTTTTCTTTTTCGTTTTGTTTTTTGCAAGAGATGGCTCTTTGTGTGTAAGTGAGGTTGGTGCTCTTGTCATTTACAATCCCCCAGGAGTCGAGTGTGTGTTCTGTGTTGTTGAATTCCATTTTTAAATTAATTCCATTAGAAAGGAGGTACTTTTACATTAGAAATTTTATTAAATTTAAATTTATGCGGAATGAACTCTGGTTTAGAAAACAGAAGGAAATTCTTAATTTTTTTTTTTTTTCTGAAAATGTTAAAGATTTTCCCTGACCACAGTGAAAGAGTGAAGAGGATTATTTGTTGTTACATTCTACGGAAAAGCAAAATCTTAAAGGGATAAGGATCTGGAATGTATCTAGTGATGAGGGTGTTCTTAAAATTATGAAAAATCAAAAGTTTAGTCTGCAAGTCAGAAGGCCGGTTTGGGTATTACAGATGCCGTGCGCAACTGATCTACTGTAGCATTAGAGGCTATTGTTTGGCTATCTTTCCTACCAATTTTCATTTGGAAGACGGCTGCTGGATGTGCTATCAAACTGCAGCAAGAATACAAGTACAAGTCACAATTCCTAAAAGAGACACGTTTTGTACTATCCCCGACATAATGGTCAGGGAATACTGTTTCGGTAGGTTATTCGGGGTAAAAATATTTAACAGTCAAAACTAGTCTAATGGTGTTCTGGTAAAAAAGTATAATCTGGTTCACCGATGGATCCAACATGGAATCTGGGGTTGAAGCTGGCATCTTTGGACCCCACATCAAAGTTTCAACACCTATGGGAATGCGTCCTTCTTTGTTCCAGACTGAAGTCCATATCATTGAGATCTGCGTTAGATTAAACCTTAGAAATTGTGTTAAGGGCGCTAGAATACATATCTTTTGTTAGAGTCAGGAAGCACTTAAGGCACTATCGTTCAATACTGTCAAGGAATACTGTTTTGGATTGTAGGCAACTAATCTGCGGATGAACTAGATAGTGCTGGCTCCAAATCTGCAGTCATACGACCAGCACTTTTCTGTGGCATTACCTTTGGCTTCCAACTAAAGCACTTCCTCTTGTTCCTGGCGGCAGCGAACGAATTTCCTAGATGAAATCAAAGTTCACATCTACAGCTCCTGTTAAGCCGAACTATTAGTATTATCCCTATATGAGCAGCTTCGAGATATTCGAATCCCGGGTCTATAAGGATCTTCAATACTGAGCCAGGGTGTTGGAAAAGAGATGATGGCGGATGCGGAGGCCATAGACTGCTATTAGCGAGACATCACCGCCATCCAGGAAGTATGGTGAAATGGGCAAGCAAAAAAAGGATAATAAACTGTGACATATACTTCGATCATTGCTGCAGAGATCAGAAGCAGCGTCTATTTGGGTGCGAAGTTGTTGAAAGCGGCGGAATGCGGCATGAAGTCTTGAGCTTTGGACACGTCAGTGAACGCTCACACAGAGGGCGCGAGATAATGCTACCATAATGCTAGGCTGTTTCTACGAGCTCTTCGACAAGACATATGAGCAATGTCCTAAATATGACGTTAAAATCGTACTGGGTTATTTTAATGCCACAATAGGAAAGGACATCTTTTGTAGCACCATCGGAAAGCATAGTATACACAACACCACGTCTGGAAATGGACTTAGGCTAATTGACTTTGCTGCGGGAGGTTATGTTACTACTTGGGGGTCACCAGATCATCAAACCGTCAACCAAATTGATAACAAAGGCACTCCTCCAGACTCGGACCACTACCTAGTTGCAGCCAAGGTACGTCTACGGATATTTCAAACGCCACAACAGTGGGAAAATGCTGTGAGGAGATTTAATGTTGACCGGCTGCAATCGCAACAAACCGCCAGAATCTTTGCCAATCGCGTATCCCTTAATCTCTCGAGCCAGTATCAAGTGCTAAAGACCATTGGCATCGTTGCCAAGAAACCATCAGAAACTGATGTGGTGGGATTCATCCGATCACCCCCATGAAACCCCTGAAAGGGACACAAAACATAGAGGAATCGGACAGAATGTCACAATAGATAGCTATGACTTGGAGGTAGTTAGGGACTTTGCCTACCTCTGCTCAGCTATAAACTGTGACAACATCACATCATAAATCAAACGAAGTGCTACACTTGCCAATCGCTGTTTCTTTCGTTTGACACTTGGATGTTGGATGTTGGATGACGCTATTAAATTTTTTTTTTTTTTTTAAATTGTACACAAATACCTTAATTTCAGAGTTAATGTAATTTTTCTCAGTTTCTAATTTCATTTACCTACATCGGACTTACTTCCACCTTCATTGGTAAAGAGATATCCCACCACCTTGCACCTTGCAATGTTTAAAGCGAAATGCCCTAAATTCCTTAGTAAACTTAAAGTGTAACATTAAGGTCGTGCCAACCGCCAACCTTTATAAATGCAACAGGACATGAAAACGGCGGAGACATTTCCAATAAACACTTGCTCACCCTGCACAGCGCTCGCTCGCTATAAACGAAAGAAAAGCGAATCAAACAAAAGCCATTAACTTCACAGTTACATTGACCTCACTCGCTGCACTATCACTAGCCATTAAGCTAAAGTTATCTGTCCCACGTCCCCGACAAGAGTCCCAGACTACCACTTCGAGTCCTTTCAGTGGAAGCAAGAATGAAATCTTCTTCAAAAGAACATTCACTGACCTGTGTTGGTGTGTACATAACGATTGTGCAAGAACATTATCAAATATAGGTGCACAACCTCAACCGCCCGTCCGCCCCCACAACAAACTTTAGGTATAATATGGCTGGTAAGCCACCCAATATCCATGGCAGGAGTACATAGACATATTACCGGGTTATAGAATTCGAATATTTCAATGGCGTTCTCGTTTATTATTTTCCGATATTAATCCATCTTAATGGCAAAGCTGAAAGCCATTCCATTTTATTATCCTGACCACAATTAGTACGCAACCACAGTCCAGGGTCCATTTAGTGGCAGAGCCATATATTTTCCTGGCAATTTGAGAGGATCAAAGAAAATTATTTATCCAGCCGATGTTCGTTTTACTCTTTTATACTCTTATAGCTCAATTCAGTTGGTGGTGGGGGCCAGGGACAGGATAATTCCCCTACACACACATACTTGATGTTAGGCTGTCCACCGGGCTTTGCTTTGGTTGCACAACCAATGACTTGCAGATTAATTTTGCTCTCAACAAAAACAGGAAAAAATGTCGGCTTTGTTATAATAAAAAAAAAAGTAGAGAGAGAGTTGTACAGAACAATTGAGTTGGGGGTTAGGGTATGGAGCGATAGAGCTTATACAAATCGGAAAATTCAATGCCGTAATTGTCGTCGTAAGTCTTCGCAAGGACAATTAGAAAAAAAAAAAAGAAAAAAATAGAATATAATTGGAATTCCGTAATTAAGGAAAATGTCGCTCGGATGATTTCATGATGTCCTTCCATGTTCGCTCTAGGCAAGCGATTAAGCCTGTGGTATTTACAGGTATGTACTAGTACATAGGGCTATCGGTGACAGGCAAGCTATATATTGTGTGCTATGTACTGCAAGGGAAGGAAATTCAAAATAAAAAATTCGAATCTACCATTTGGTTCTTTCCAAACAAACAGCGACCAGTCGATATTAGTGAAGGTTTCTCTAGCAAACTGATTTGGGATTGGTCGGAAAAGTACCGACTGTTCTGGCAATAGTGTGGTAATAATCGTGCTCGTAATCAATTACATTCACTTTCGTACTTTGCTGATAGGGAATTGGAATAGGCATTTACGGGAGTGTACCATACACAGTCCTGCGGATATTGCCTGAAAAGCTGAGATGAAATGTTTATTCTCCGAGAGGCATACAGCAAACTAAAAAAGAGCTTTATTCAACTAAAGCCTTGGAGAAGTACTAAACCATTCCTTAATGCAGCCAAGAATTTAAACAGAGAGCCAAATCCTTTCCTGGCACTCACATCTGTGAGGCTATAAAAGCTGTGGGACTGAAAATACTACTTATAGATACTCGTTTCTCGAAGGGTATTCCTATTAGTTACTTACTTAGACATAGTTTGGAGCGAATCTACAAATCCTTTTCAGTATCCTTAGCAGAAAAGGGCTGAGATTTATCGGCCTAATGTCTTTGGGGCTCGTGTGCGAAGGGTAACCCGCTTTAGGTATAAAAATGACTTGTCTTCAAGCTCGAGGCTCATACACACAATTAGGGCACCCGTAAAAAATTATCGCCAGTAGCAGACTGATGTACTTCTTGTTGATTTGTAGCATCATGTATGTATGTAGAATATACCGTCAGGACCGAGTGCTTTAGGGAGAAGTAAACTGCCCAGTTGATCTCGTTCAGTATCTAGTTGTCCAAGAAGTGTTTTGTGCTATCCGTATGTCTTGTATCTGTGTCGTAAATATGAGTTCTAGAGTGTCGAGTGCACGATTCTGCACAGGTAGACACTTTATATAGGTTTGGCGCTGGTCATCTAGCTCCATATAATGAGGGCTAATTTGTATAACCTTTATCAATTGAGCTTTTATCCGACGTTACCTTCTCACTTTGACCATGTTGATACCAACACGTATCCTACAGCCACTGGTCGGTAGCATTGCCATTGCCTCCTAGAATGGTGACGGCCTCTTGACCCAATTCTGTAGACGCTCTCATCTCAAGCACTTTCCAATCGTCGTTCGCTTGGAATTTTCGAACTCAGCTTACACAGAAGTTTTTCCAGATAACAGGATAATTATTGGATCTCGTTGAAAGGTCCGTTTTCACAATGACCCTAACAATGACATTCTGTCCTGGTGTCTTCTATTTACTTACTTCTTCCGTGAGCCACTTTAGGGTGAATTTATCCTGGCACGCCAGAGTTCCGAAACCTTTGATTGATGTCAACTGCTCAAGGAGTAGTATTGGCCGGAGGACCCGCTGGTTGTGTTGACCACATTGCTCGTCTAGAAGTTGTTGTTCAGGGCTGTTCACGTTGACAATACCCGCCTTTAGTCACGAGATCGGCGAGGATTTCTATAGGGTGACCTTATGCCTTTTGCATATGTCAATGGTGGGATTATGGTGTCGCCATGATCACTTATTTTCAGCGTTACCTTATTTGCTGCCGTTCTCCTAGTTTTCCCAGAATCGGTAACCATTGTCCTAGCTGGGCGACAAAAGGGATTGGTGTCCACTTGGTTGCAGCTAGTCTAGAAGCTAGGCGATGGTTCAACGATGGTGTTGTTAACCCATATTCTGCCTGTGACCTATTCAGTTGGGTACTTGAAGGTTTTTTTTTCGCATTGAAAGGTGGGAAACTTTTAAAGACGATACTGAACCTGTAATAAATAATAACGTGGGATTTCCACCCACTAAACCCACCTCCTCCCCTACCCCTGGTCCTTGCGGCACTGCCGTCAAGCATTTCATCGCATGGGAGGACTTCAGTCGGCTTTTTGTGTTAGCAATCTGCTGCTCAATGTTTGTTGCAGTGTCGCTAACTGCTACCTAAGAATCGTGCCTACTCATCACCTGTCTAGAGATGTTGTCTAGGGTTATATTCTCACATTATCTTCCAAACCAGATCTAAAGTACCTTGAAATTACCATTGATGCAACTTATAAGCAGCACCTGCAGCATGCAGTTGAAGACAATGACAGCGACGAGTCGAAGTAATACTGAAATACCACCAAGGACAAGTCTGGAAGAACAGCAGGAGAGATGCTGTCACTCTGATAAAGGCAGGTGGACGCAAAGATTGATACCCAATATAGACGCCTGGATTATTTGGAAGCATGGGGAGCTGAATTTCTACCTAACCCAGATGCCTACTGGCCATGGATGCTTGAGAGCCTACCTGCATAGGTTTGTACACGACGACAAACCCTATTGTCTAATGTACCCAGAAGCAGTGGAGAATGGGGAACATATCATAGAACGATGGGCTAAGAAGATTAGAATTGGACTTAGCTTGGACGAAAAGATAAACTGGTTCTAAGTCAGAACATTTTCCTTAAACGCTTCATCAAACATCTTTGTGGAAATGCTAATAGATGCAATCTTAAAGTTCCTCGTTTTAGAAGTGATACAAAAGTAGTAGAAGAAATGCGAGGCTAAGCGCAAAAGCAAAGGACACCATAGCCCTCAATGTGGCACCTCAGGAGATATGGAAAATCATGCTACGGAACTTTAAAAAGAAGCTGGTAAGACTCTTTAAGCGATGAATACCTGTCAGTCGTTTCGCGGTACAGAAAAAGGTTGTAAGGATTTTAGATAGGAGAAAGCCATGGGTAGATCAGTCCTTGGATCCTTGGTCAGTAAGCATCTGGGTCAGGTAGAAATTGCGCACCATGCTTCCCATTAATCAAGACGTCTATATTGGGGATCAATCTCTGTGTCCACCTACCTTTATCAGAGTGATACCATCTGTCCTGCCATTCTTCCAGAATTGTCCTTGGTAGTACTATCATTTCGACTCGGCGCTGTAGACGATGTCCTGCTGGCAAGATAGCCACTACACATAGTACGTCGTCTGAGGTTGTTCGAAAGGCGCTGCATACACTTAACAAATTGATTCTGTAAGCTGCCTCAGTCTTCTTCTTGTACGATTTCGTCTTCAAGCCACCAGCCAAAGAGAAATCTCTTTCTGTGGTTTAGTTGACCGATATTTGGCATGATCTTTGCCCTTGCCAACTATTATTGAAGATCTCGGGATTTCAAGTCTGAGGACGTCATCGTACATTGGATTACACAGTAGTTGACCTAGTACGGAGCCATGAGGATCCCCGCCTGTGACGTTATACTGCCCCTTTCTATCGTCGATATCATAGAGCTGTATCCTATTTCTAAAATAGTCCACCATTATTTTCTGCAGGTGTTCTGGTACTCTCTTGGTGGTAAGAGCTCGCAAGATTTTTTTCTATTTCCCGGTGTTGAAGGTGACATCCAAAAGGGATAATTGCGCAGTATTATTTACTCCCATCCCCCGATGGAGTCGGTCGCGTAGATTGAGAGTTACAGAAACTATATTGGCGATCTGCAAGGCCACCAGCCTCATTGATTGCACTCTCCAATCTGTCCAGTATTTTCGCCATGGTAACCAACATGCATAGAGGCCTATACGAGGAGGGATCCTGCGGTGGTTTATTACCTTTTGGTAGGAGGACCAGTTTTTGATTTCTTCCACTGGTCGGGGAATACTCTTTCATTAAGACAACTGTTGAATATATCTGGGAAAATGTGTGAGAAATGTTGGAGATTCCATCGACATCAGGCGCTTTTTGGTCCTTAATTTTATTTCCAGACTTGCAAGGCATCTTCTACGGTGAGGAGGAGTTGCGCCTTTGCTGTTTTCTGTTACATGGATGCATCACAGGGTCTTGTCAATCATTTTATAAGATAATTCGCCTTGTCGGCGGTTGATATATGTATCTTCCACCATTAGCTGAAGTACTTCTTGACTTGAAGGTCTTCTTGCACTACCTAGGTATGGGTTCTCTTGCATGGCTGATAGGTTCCGACTCATAAGTCGGAGAAGTAAAAGTATAAGTTTTTGGGCCATTTGTAGGCGACTGCGGTTCCTAGCTTTGAGTTTAAACAGGTCAGACTTTCCATGGCGTTTAATGGTATACGTTGTCAAACATTTTTTTGTCCTATGACAGCTGCTTTCTAAATATCACTTTCTTCTAGGACTGCTTGTCTGTTGGCTAGCAACAGAGGCCAGCAACAGACACAGGAATGGTAATGCCGAAGGAACTACATTGCCTCGCTTCTAGGGCTATTGACAGTTTGATAGTTAGATTGATTGACATTTATCCTCTTCCAGGATCCTTTTTCATCTTCGGAATCTACCATAGTACTGTGTGAGTTTGAGGGTTTCCGGTGTATTACACCTTTGAAGTAGCATCTGAACATAGACAACATTTTGCTTCACTACTTGGCGTCAATTTGGCATGTTTCTGGCGGTATGAGGCAGCTAGGTTTGAAGCCATATGTTATTGGTGATGTTTTATTCTTTGCGCACTTGACTGATCAAAGTTGATTCTTAATTTGAGATTTGTGTAATGAGTTTCCAGTTAGTTTCTCTGAATAAGAACACTGCTTCAGGACATATTGCAATCTATACCCCTTTGGCCCAAGTGGGTCTGTTACTATGGGCGAGGAAACCATAGAAGTAATTTTAATTTTAAACTCAATCCAATTTGTCATTGTATCCACCAGCAAACCCTTTGATAGTTATCATAATTATTTCTTACCACACTGCACAGATGTGTCCCATTGTGTCATGCGAACGACTTAATACTAAAATTCGTTAGGGTGATCAATCTGACGGTAAATTGTTCCACGCTGGCAAGTTCATTAATTCCAAAAAAAAATCCTTAAAATAAACAATTACAATCTGTCCCTTATCCTTCATACAGATATCTTCCTTTTAAGCCGTATTAAATTATAAAATGAAATGGTTGAATGATACCTTCTTTTTTTTCTTTTTGTGAAAGGACATTGCACAATCACTAGGGTAAACTCACTTCAATTACATCGTAAATTAATTCCACACAGTTGAATCCTGCATTAATTGTGATACTATCAATTGTAACGGACTTGCATCTGACGTTGTCGTCAACGATGAATTCGCCACAGATCCTTATCATTCGATACACAAATGGGAGGAAGGCTGCACCCCTTCAAATGCCTGCTTGCCTGCCTGCCTGCTTCACCCCTATAACATACCTCAAAGGCACTCAGGGGTAGAAAGAAAACAAAAAAAAAAAACATCTACTCCTCATCTATCCATTTGCCCACTGTGTGACATTCATTGACATATGTACTGTACTTCGTATTATGTGGCATATCCAGATTTATCTCACATAATCTTCAACAGGGTTGTTTCCCTAACCAACCATTCCACCGTGTCGTCGGCCGGTGTCGTTTGCTGCCATTAGATTTTGCAATCGGATATCCTCTCTTTTATAATGCGGTAACGCTTTTTGTTTACAGCCATATACTCACCGTCAACTTACATACTCAATGTCACTGGCGTCTATATATCGATAGAAAGTGCTTACATACATATGGAAGTGTGTGTGTGGGTACGGCAGGTTGTTGATGGTGATGGGATGAGATTATTATTACACATTCAATACATTGGAACACCTGTGTACAGGATAATGGATACGAATAAGTAACTTTTCCGAAATGAGTCAGTTAATAGCAGAGTCATGCGAGAGTCATGATAGAGATCATTGAGGATTATGTTTCAATTGAGGTATCCTTGGTCATGATTAACTCCTACGCAAATGGTTGGGGGCGCTCCAGGATGTTTTCTTACAAAGAGAATTCAAATTAGTTTCGCAAGCTTTATGATTGAATAGGACTCAAAAAAAAAAAGGAGAATGTTATTATCCTTAGTTTTGTATATATTTTGAGAGACGTTAACTAATTTATTTCACAAAGCAAGTCAATCAGAAGGACTGCTTTAGTCTATAGAAACTCGACGAAATTAGGCGAAAACTAGGCAGGATAACTCCGATTGGTACAGAGTTAGAATTGTGTTTCGTTTTGAAAAGTTCAGGTCTTTTTACGTTTAAAGTAAAGATTTGATTTGAAAGACTTTTTAGTTACATTACGCTACAGTAGGGTGTGGATTTCAACCTCAACCCACAAGCCTCTCCAGCAAGATGTTTAAGATCCTAGCGCTGAAGAAGCTGAAACAGTCCTCCTCTAGTCCGTCTATCAGTCTCTTAGAATATTGGTAAGAGCTAGTAAGATGTTAAAAGAGTAGTCTATAGAAGATTATGAGCCAATAACAGTGGGTCACACCTCACCGTGGATTAGGGGCTTAGTAAAGGCCAAGGACTCTCAGGAACTTTTCTCCAAATGTCTCAAGGACAAGTCAAAGCAGTAGCTTGGAAGAGGATTAGAACAGAAAAGGTGAAAATTCATCTGCCTGGATCTAGCTGGGACTAGTGGCAACTTAACTTCGAAACGACAACGATCGTTAGAGAAATCCGTTTCAATTCCAAAAGGGCTAATGTGAGCAAAACTTCCAGTGTTATATCGATGTCTTACAGCGATGTAATGAATGACAAAGTCATGTAAATGGAACCGTCACTCGTGATAGGTGGAAAATGATGCCAGTTTAACTACTGTTTTCATGGAAATCATGAGAGAAAATTTCGAACCACATCCTAATTGGCGCGACTGCTGCAAAGCTCGAGGTTTTACATGTAAAAATATCCCTGGTACACTGAAAACTCGCTGTCAGATCCCAGCCAAACTCTCGATGAAATACATCCAATCATTCAAGTCAGCAATCCATTGCATAGAACTCACAACTGGAAAGTCGTTAAGCTAAAAGAGCAAAGAGTTCTCTATAGATGCGCATTTCTTGCGATCAATACAGAATCTCTTGCTTCTTCGGCAGAGACTAAAGGGTCGTATGGGTTCGACGCTATTACCTTATCCTCCAGAGTCAACTCCTGGGGCCATAAACTAAACCGTGAATCTTCCAGGTCTTTCTATTCTATGGCAGGCGATTGTCGACTTCACAGACATCCTTATTCAACGTAGACGCTCTATCAGACATGACGATTGAGGACTATCTACAACACATACATATGTATGTATATTCGTTTAGGTGAAAATTTACTTTGGGCTTAATTTTCAGACCTTGGAGTCATGAACACCACCATGGTTGAGGTTACTTTACCTAAATTGTAGCCTCAATCCTGCAGGTAGTTTAGACTAACCTCCACCACTCCATAATATTATCTGCCCTGATCATCATCTTGGTTTAAGGACCTTGGGTTGTTAACAACTTGGTATGCATACTCAAAACTCCGGAACACTATTCTCAGTATGTATACAAAGGTAAACCTAGTTCGTGCATATTGGTAAAACGTAGCTTAAAAATAGCGCTATTCCCTAGCTACAGCGAGAGCAGTGTACAGCTTCTTTCCATACAAATTGCTTGGTCTCGATGGTGTCTCACCAGTGGAAATACAGCAAGGTTTTGACACGTTTAGTCCCTGACTTCACACTATCTTCAGCAGTTGTTTAAACTTCGGCTATACCCCTAGAACCTGGAGGGGGGACAAAGTAGTCTTCATAACTTCCGTCCCATCCCCCTATCCTCCTTTCTATGAAATACTTTTGAAAGGCTGATCGACGTCCACATTAGAACAAATCTAGATAGTAATCTCCTATCGGTATCCCAAGACTGGTATTGCAAGGGAAAATTGGTACAGACTGCCCAGCACTCGTTGGTAGGAATCATTGAGAAATCTTTGGAGAACAAGGGTTTCACTACGTCAAAATAGAATTGGGATGCAGGGTTCTTCAAACCATTCAAAGCCCCCGGCGGTGATGGTACATTCCCGGCGCTTTTGCAGAAGGTAATTGATTACTCTGCGATTATTATCAGTGGTAAACATAGTACGACCATTTCTAGTGTCATGCAATGTGCTTCACTATACGTGTTAGAATGGTGCAGCAGAGAAGGACTATCCATCAATCCTTGCAAAACCGTTCTAGTGCCTTTTACAAAAAGAAGACTGGTCAATCTAAGACCTATCAACATCAAAGGCACCACTTTAGTTTATTCCACTGATGTTATACTTATACTATCCTTCATAAGGGAGTTGGAACGTCGTTTGGCTTAGTTATGCCAAGTTTTGAAACAATAGGTCTTTTCAGTTTACAGTGTCAGCCATATGGGCAAGGTTTACACAAAAAAACAAAATGTCAAAGCAGAAGCTTCTTGACTCTAAGGTTGACAACTATCTCTGCTCTTGGATCAAGCTAATGCTTAAAGCAGAGTTATCCATGTTGAGCTGGGGTGCTGTGTAACCAGAAGGTCGGTGTACTGCGGTACCGCTCAGTATTATCACCACTATTGTGGTTCATGGTAGTGAATGCAGTACTCCTAATTTTGGGTAAAGTGGGGTTTAGTATCATAGCCTATGTTATCGACGATATTTCGATAGCGATATAAGGTAAGTTCCTTCTTACAGATCTGATCGAGTCTGGTCTAAATAAACTCTCAAAGTGGGCAGATAGTGTCGGTCTCGGACTTAAACCGTCCAAGACTGAACTAGTACTGTTAGCTAGAAGGTATAAAATACCATCTATAATTCCTCCAAAACTCAAGGGTATTGAATTATAATTTACAGATCACGCCAGATACTTGAGGGTTATTGTCGAAAAAAAAACTCTGTTGGAAACTGAATATTCAAAACCGTGATACGAAGGCCTCGATTGCCCTCTGTTCATGTAGGAAATTCCCAAACTGGGATCTCCAGCCCAGGATTGCTCACTGGAAATACACGTCAGACCCATCCTTATGTACGGAGTACTACTCTTGTGGATGGCACTGGACAAGAAAAGCAACATTGCCTTACTTGAGAAGGTACAAAGGCTATACTGCGTCCGTGCAATAGGCACCTTTAGAACCACTCCTATAGCTGCACTTGAAACTATGCTCCACCTTCTTCCCATTGATATCTTTGGGAAATTGATGGCGATTAAAGCAGCATTACTCATAGCTCATGGAAATATGGGCATGCTAAACGGCCATAACACTATTCCTAGTAACTCTGACTACACTGTCCCCTATCTGGACTTTAACGTCAAGTATGAAACCAGGTAGAAGTACTTCCTAGTAGAAGTATTTAGGAATCGGGAAAAATTTTGAACGAATCTGCGACAAAGATTTACTCAGAGATGAAAATCAGTAGACTTATTTCCGTTAATAGGACGAATCTCAGCAAAATAGTTGGCACCCTAACAGAGTACTGTCTGGTAAGTACACATTCCAAAGGCTTGATGCTCCCTTCAATGATTTCTGTAGAAGCTGTAGAGACGAGGCAGAGGAGGAAACTATGACACATCTTCTGTGTACATGTCCTGCCCTATTGGTTTTGAGAAACAAAACGATAGGGGAGTACTTCTCCGAAAATTTCAACGATCTATCGAAACTTGACTTAAGCAAAATAAATAGCTTCGTTACCGAGTCAAACTGGTTTAATACCTAAATGGCGAACTGTACTTCTTCGGCATGGGTTCATACCGAAACTGGTTGCCCTTCCTCCTGTCCCATTTGGTATGTTTCCATGTACCAATAGACATTCTTTTGGTCTAAATGTTTCCCTATTAAGCGGGCCCAATCACCCAACTCAACTACAGCGATCCAGATGTCAGTCAAATTTCTAAACCCGAGGCTCTTTTTAACTGGTATCGGCATAACTCGCACATCATTGAATTGAATATCTTCTTGGGGATAAGCTGGAAAAACCGATGGCAGAAGCGGAGAGTCAAAAACCTCTACTCAAATCAGGCTACGATGTTAATGCTCACCATACCGCATGGAACAGTTCGGATATACATATGTAAGAGGAGAGCTGCTTCTTAATTATATTTTAAGTCTACTTTAGTCTATTATAACATAAATATCTGCCGAAGCTATCATAAGTTGTAGGGCAGGGCACGAATGCCATATAGATCTGACAAATAAAGACTGTGCGAAATTAGTTCACAGGAAATAAGGAAATATCTGATGGACTGCCTTAGATAAAGCCACAAACCACACTAATATAAGCAAAGTCCAGCGATCAGTTTGTTCGTGCCTCTACGGCCCTGGACATTCTACTGCATCTAATATTCCACAACGTCTCCAGCAAGCAAATGGTAGGTAGTTCGATTTAATACAATCTCTCAGTGGTGCAGTGAAGAGTGTCACCAAGTCTCCATTCTGAATAAATTTTTTAAAATCTTTCACAAAAACATAGACTACACTATACCCAGACAAAATGTTGTTACTTTCACGTTACCATTCCTTCCAGGTCATTCTCAGAGGAAGATGTAGTGCCAGAAGATGAGTCCATCCATTCCTCCACTGACGCCAATAGCTCAAAAACTAACGAAGGGGTAGATGGAGGTGTTTTCTCTGATAGGCTTAGTCTTAACCTGTTCTTCCGTCTTCCAAATCATTGTGGCGTGTTCCAGGCGGTATTAGTGGTAAGTCTTATCCTGGCAAAAAAAAAGTTGATACCTGCTACAGATATCGGCATCTGGAAGCTATCAAATCCTTGGAACCATTTTCTGATAACAAAAAAAAATAGCTCCTAACTCCTATGACACTATATTGGGTGTCGGATATAAGGACATTCTCTGAAATGCTCTGAGAAGCTGATCTCTCTCAAAAGTCTCCACATTAGCTCTATAATAGGTGTCATCAGCGACTACTGTATAATACGCAAGCATGCAAGAGGGGCGTACACTCAAATGGAGATTGGAATTTCTTCAAGATCCTTGTGGTAGATATCACAATGGACTTATATCAGACCTAAAGGTGTTTTCTATAGCCGGCAGCTACTTTAACCTATCTAAATATACCTATACTGTTGAGTTCTTGATGAGACGCTTTAACATTATGGCGATGAAGAACATACTCGTAGTTTACCTGCATTTGCCTAAAATTGAATTTCAAACTCACTGTGTCACGCCATTTAGGACGTAGTTATCTTAACACGTTCATCTTAGTATTATGTCATAATAAGTCAATAGTATTCAAAAATAAGTATGCTCATAGGCTAGACACTCTACTGCTATTATTGTATTTCTCATTTCCTATCGCTTTCCTGAACCTAATATCCTTGGAAATTTCCAAAACGACACTCACTAACATATTCGTAACCCAGATACGAATTGTTTAATCAGAAACGTCTGCCATGCTCGTAAACGATAACATTCCGCAACGCCAACTCGAGATCAATAAATTCTGCAATAAATAACTAAATTAAACCTCAAAATAACCTTACATTTAACCAAGAATGGGTTCATTCCCACACAATTTCTTGAATCGAAATTCAAATTAACTGATTTATTGCGGAAAAATAATTGAGGTCTTCCATTCCATTCTGTCATAAATTCCACACTCACCCTGCTCCCAATTGAATGCCACCCGCTCGGATAATGCATTCCACATCGTTAAAAATATCCTTTTAAAAATGAATAAGACGGTGGCTGTAGAGAGAGAGAGAGAGAAAAAAAAAAGACACAGCACACTTCTTTCAAAAGGACACCCACAAAGGATACTCATCTGACTGGCGGCGACGGCAGCGCGCGGGCTGATGGGGAACCTCGACGAATCTCTTCCCGTCAACCAACTCACAGGCGACATAGCTTACGCTCTGGCACAGGGAAAACAATCTGATTGCTCCTTAAGTGGAAAATTTATGTCCTCCGAATGGGAGCGATGGAAAGTGGAAAGCCCTTGTACGTGGTTCTAGGACGAGATCGTACAAACACATCCATATACCAAATGGAAAGAATTGACAAATTGCCCTGACAGAGGCAATGGGGCCATCGGAGCGCTGTATATCTGTGCGACTTCTTCAAGAAAACGCTACGGAAATGAAAATATAATGATAGATTTGGACGCTTATACACATTTTATATCAAGACGTAAATCACTTGAGACGCACATACACACAGGATGATGTCCTGTTGCGGCATTAGTCGCAGAAATATATCCCAAGGTAATGTCAGGTGGGATTACATGGGTTGTTGTGGGCTATCGTGTACAGGTGGTTTGAGATTATGTTGACGTCATTAATTAATTCGAAAGTACATAGTTTGTTGCACATACCTATACATATCTGCTATGAATTGGTCACTTATCGGATCGCTGCTGACCATCACCAAGAGAGATGCGAAAGAATCAGCATTAGACAACTCCTTCAGTAGGTTAAGTAAATCTCTTACAGTATCTTTGACGACGTTCTCGCAGATTAGCCTGAAACTTTTTTACGGAAACAAAAAAATTAGGTCTAAGTCTAATGTATTGGTATCGGAACTCCAATGATGACGTGAGTATCGGTAGAAAACTGACATTTTCATACATTTCCTTTATCTTTTGTTGAATTGCTTGGTGATGTGGTTGATGGTAGAGATGCGTTTAAAAATCGGGTTAATATCTAGAGTCACAAGTAATTAGAAACACTTTTTAAGAGAGGCGTACGTATAAAGCTTTGGCAGTGCATGAAATGCAAAGATGGCTCATTTCACAATCAAAATTGAGAGGTGACTACATCTACAGGAACGTAGCCTCACTCGAGTCTCAATCAATGCATTGTGTTTCCCGGTGTGGTATACCTGCAACAATGACCATTACAATTATTCCTACAATCAGTATACGGAGGGAGTGGCCCTCCTGAACCAACCAGTTTTCGTTATGAATTTTGGGTTGATTTTAGGTGAAAGATGCTTTTCCGAGGATTGTGTATCTGGGACTATTGAGGTTTGAGCATTCGCAAAGGAAATGTGTTGACTCTTCCTCTATATCTGAGTTGCCCATTCTGTTGATATGATGCTGATTCTTATTCTTCTTAAATGGCCTACCAATGAGTTGTGACCTGTTAGGGTAACTATGAGAAGAACCAGTTGTGTCTGTTTAGCAATAGAAGTTCTTTAGTATTTTTTTTTTTTTTTGTTATATAGCAACATTTCTTTGGCCAGGTTACGGAAGTTCATGACAATTTTGGAAGTGAGAAGACTAATAGGCGTAAGGACCAAGTGGTCTGCTTGTAGTTTGTTTGAATTTATTTGATTTGAAGCCTTTTCTAGCTAATTCATATGCCCTTTCATTGCCCTGGAAGCCCAATTGTCCCGGGATCTAGCAAAGCATGATGCTGTGCTTTGAGTTTAGGGATTGGAGATCCTTTTTGCATCTAGTGATCAGTTTTAATGTGGTTGTGATGGAAATGATGATTTTGATGACTGCTTGACTGTATTTGTAGATTTCTATATGTTGATTAATGCTCAAAGTGGATAGGTCCCGGCAGTCTTTCCACTTGGAATAAACTTGCGTGGATAGAAAGTTTTATGAACCGGAAAATTAATGCTTCCTTTGAGTATATTCCTGAGCCAGTACCTTCGTCAATTTTTGACCTATCCGTGAAGATGGATATGGAAGCAGGATGTATCATTTAGTCTGTCTCTCTGGAAAGTTTTGAATCAAGGTTAAGGCTGAAGTCCGTGCGATACATCGTTATCACTTAGTGTTGGTCCAGTGTCCGATTGGATTGTTTTTCCACAGCCAGAGGCGTAGGTATCTTTCTACCGCTTCTTGTTTGGTGAAGATGTCAAGTGGCATAGACCGAGCGGTCGGTGGTGGTGTAATAACGCTGGTCGTACCTATACTAGCTAGACGTTGGTTCCTTGTAAAAATGGGAGTGGTACATCCAGTGTAAAGTGGCTGGTTTTGACACCCATCTTTTACCCAAAATTCTGCTGTATGCATGAAAAGATATTGAGCTGTCTTTGTGCGTTCAAGTATGTATATTGTCTTTCCAGTTTAATTTTCTACCTAGCATCAACCCTAGGTATCTTCCCTTATCTGAGATTTAGAGTTGACTTCCATTTAAGGAACTTACTTAGTTTGACAACATTATCGGCATATCCCGTTTTGGGATTTCGGGGGCTTTCCACGAGAATCCACAGCTTGTGCTTGTCTAATGCCCAGCTCTGATCTAATGTTTCTTGTAGTACACATGGATTTCAAGTTTCATTGTTGAAGCTCCTTCAATTTTCAAGAATGTGTAAATTCTTTTTGGTGGAGCGATTTTTCAATCATTTTAAGCACCTCGTATAACGCTGACGATGGCCCTTGTGGTTAATTTGGAGCGAATCGAATATTCTTTCTAGGGTTTTGAGCAAAGAAAGATGTTAGACTGATCGATCTAAAATCCTTCGCTGTGGCGGGGGTGTACTTTCCCGCTTTCCGGAAAAGGGTAGTAATGCGAATATATGTATGAGAGTACAAGCGTGCTCACGATAGCCTCTCATTATCAACTACTAGTCTACACCTCCACGTTGGTGGCTGCTGGGTGCCTAGTACATCGACTGGAGATTGGGTAACCAACCCCATTGGAAGGTCATTGGCACTAAGACACTTCTTCTTGATCCAGGCGACAGCGGACGAATTCCCTAAATGGAATCAACGGTGGTTAGGGATCTCCAATACTGAGCCAAGATCATGGAAAAGAGATTCCACGAATCAGACCTTTGTCCTAGGGGTAACAAAGGGAGTTAGTCGTCCAGATTAAGGATTGTGCGTAGGAGTAACTTCCCGATCACTGGAAAAAAATATTAGTTCCGAAACCCAAACAAACCTCGAATATGGATGACTTCACTGTTGTCGACCCCAGCAATCAGAACAAGGACAATGACCTTCGGATGTGCACGTGGAATGTTCGAACGGCGTGCAGCCGAAGAATTAACAGAAGCCCATAACTGGTATAAAGCAGATATCACCGCCATCCAGGAAGTGCGATGGGATGGGCCGGGCAAAAAAAGGATGAAAAACTGTGGCATCTATTACGGTGATTGCTATAGAGATCAGAAACAGCGCTTATTCATATGTGGATTTGTCATAAGCGGCAGACAGTCCGCATCAAGGCTAAATTCCCCAACATAAGCCTTATATGCGCTCATGCTCCACAGGAAAGACAAGGACGACGCCACCAAAGAATGTTTCTATGAGCTCTTCTATATGACGTTAAAATCGTTCTGGGCGTTTTTAATGCCAAGATAGGAAAGAGGACATCTTTGGTGGGACGATTGGCAAGCACAGTCTCCAAGACACTACGTCCGGGAACGAACTTAGGTTTATTGACTCCACTGCGGGCCGAAACGTCACTATAGCAAGCACACGACTTCCTCATTTCAATGTCCACAAGGGTACACGGCGGCCTCCATTTTGTAAATGCCTCAAACCCTTCGTCTACATCCTAGTCGGACCCTCTGAGTGTAGTTTCAGTACAGGAAATCGATAAAATCTTCACACTCTTCAGTTCCTGGAAAAAACCCAAAAAGTCCAATTCGATACTCCCCATCTTTTTATCGATTTCAAGGCCGCATATATAGAACCATGTCTTGTTTTGGCATTCCTGCCAAACTCGTTCGCCTGTGCAGGATGACTATGGTGAGCTCACGTTGCTCCATCGACGTCAGTAACGATCTCACCGAGACTTTTGATGTCAAAACAGGATTTAGACAAAGTGACGCGCTCTCATGTGACTTCTTTACCGTCATTCTTGAAGGAATTGTGTGAAATTCACAAGCCAACACCGGTGGCACAATCTTTCAAAAGTCTGTGCAACCACTAGCGTATGCCGAAGATATTGACATAATTGGTAGAACTCAGCCGGCTGTCACCGGTGCGTTAGCTAGTATTGCAACGGATGCTGCCAAAATGGGTTTAGTGGTAAACGAGGGCAAAACCAAGTATATACTGTCAACCAGAAAGGATACACAACAACGACGATTGGACAGAACGTCACAATCGACAGATATAACTTTGAGGTAGTTAGGGGCTTTGTCTACCTTGGCTCTGCTATCAATTATAGCAATAACACCTCGGCAGAAATAAAACGAAGAATAACTCTTGCTAATTGTTGCTTCCTTGGGCTGAAAAGTTAATTGAAGAGCCCTATCCCGAACAACTAAGAAAACTCTATATAAGATCTTGATCATCCTAGTCCTCCTTTATGACCGTGAAGCATGGATATTAACGAAAGCGGATGAAGATATCCTCGGCTTTAGGGAAGAAATTCAATGAGCAACTAAACGAACGCTACAGGGACATCGACCTAGTCAAAAAATTGCGCATCAGTCATCTAAGATGGCTAGGGCATGCAAAGCGGATAGTCACAAATGCTCCGGACTGTAGACAATGCAGTAGAGGAAAACCACGCCTTAGGTGACGCACGGAAGTTGAAGGGGATCTCAACCGACTTGTAGTGCACAACTGGAGAGAGTTAACTAAGGACCGGGCGAACTGGAGACGCTTATTTGGTGTCATTAAATTGCTATCCCTCTGTGTGGGGTGTGAGTTGGTGCAAGAGCAACCAGGAAAATGGGTGTAGGTAAGTTTTTTCAAGGTGCTAGAACAGAAGTCGGTCCAGGTGCTGACTTGTTTTTTAGGGAACCCCAAAACTGCTTGAACCTTCGACAGGACCTTACTGAATCTGGCAGCCTTCTATGTCACGGCAGAAGAAGCAAGGGTAACTTGAAATCAGTTATTCATAATCTCACAATTAACCATGTAACCATAGACTAACCTAACTTTTTTTTGATGATAGATAGAACTCAATAGAACAGTTATAAGATTATGGTAAACTGTGCGATAAGAACCAGCTAAATTAAATCAAAATACGTTGGCAAAAGTACTTTCAAGCTCTGGGATAGATTAGTGCGCTCGAATGTATAGTTGACGCCAATATTTCTATAATTCAACTTGTGGTTAGGTCCCTTTAGAAAGTCTTCCTTTATTCAACTCAGTCAGTTTAAAATTTCTACACCAAACCAATAGTGTAATCGGATAAAGTATTCCATATGTACGCATCGCCAGGTATGAAAATATAAAATACTCAATACAGTCCATTTCCCACGATTCCAACTGAATTCCTTAATGAATAGGCTTTCATATACATATGACCATCCTACTATCACGCCAGACATATGGAGAATGCAGGAGTTATCTCCTGCCCGCAACCCGTTTACAACTCAAAACCATTTCCCGCAGATGTAATCGGTAAAAATTGAGGACGTCCCCCATCGCGGTGACAGATTTGTAATTATTTAACCGGACATATTCATAAATCATTAACAAATGTAATAAATGCCGTTTCTGACCCCAAATGCAATGCATATGTGTGGTCTGTGGGCCGCTTCCGCTGCCTCAGAGGCAACATTAACATCGGTTGGTTAAATTGTCATATCTCGAGCCAGTCTACCACTTCACCCGGAGAAAGAAAAAAAACAGCCACCCTTTCCGACAAATTATTATTTATGCAGATAAATCCGCACACATCCACACCGACGCACGCACACATCATACCGTGCACAGGCGACCACAAATTGTTCGAATGTCCACTTGCTTATGCATGCATCAGTCCCTGTTGACGTAATTTGCACATACATACATACAGAAGCCAGCCATTTGCGCGGCCCTCTCGCAGCCCCATTCACAGTGACAGGAGTCCTTTCAAAAGCTTCACATAAAAGGCACGATAATTATTTCACCGCTATTATCTGCGGATTTATTTTTTCGTTGTCCTCGCAGGACCACATTCAGATACGTGGTTGCATTTTCGGCCTCGTGAAATGCCCGACTACCCGGAAACACTCCTATACACGTATGTACGTACGCGCCTGAGTGTGTCTGTGGGTGAATGGGAATGAAAGCTCTTCCAAAACCTATTCAATGCATTAATTGAATAAATTTTAGGCCTGCATTGCCTACCGTTGATTCATAAAATGTATTACGTCATTGGAGTGGTTTGACGCTGACCGATATCTGAACGAGAGCACTCTTGGCCACACATGCAACAGAACAGTCGTATCAGAATCATTGCAGAACCCGAATCAAGGAACGAGTAGACGACATTACTATGACGATGAGTTCAACTCGTCAATGGCACCGACAGCAACGCTTTAGTAGGTCCTTTCCCTCTGGCTGTCCCTTATGTCGAGAGGGTGGGATTTGATGCTCTTAACATAAAATGTCGCTACTTCTCTTCACCACTAATGCGATGCACAGATGCAAAGGAGAAGTAGTCAGGATGCATGTTGGTGTATGCTGGTAGTTTATGTTCAGCTGTCAGGACCGTAAATTTGTTATGCCACCTGTAAACGTATCCACATGGCCCACTGTAAGAGCGAGCGATCTGCTCTCCATTGCAAAATATGTACGTATTTGGCCAGGAACACGGATGACAGTTGTGAGTTGTTGAAGGATTGAAGGGTTGTCGCATGCCATCCTGCATCCAAAAAAGACCTTCAACATGTGCATTTGAATGTTTAAGGGGGTGGAGGGGAAGTGCGCTTTATAAAAACAGTTATTACGAAAATCGATATGAGGTCAGTGGTCGGCGTTCTGAAAGGATTAAATTGAATTTGGCCAGAATTTGAATTGACACTTGATATCAATGACCACTGCCATTCCATCTATTGGTTGATCCAATATTGTCCACGGTAGGTATACGGCCAGAGTGTCAGAGAGCGATTTAATAAATCATCAGGAAATAATTGAATCGGTGGCGGTTGGTGCCCCGCCAATAGGTTGTCACTCAAATGCACAGTTGCATGGGATTTGTATAAAATTCAGAGAAGTCATTTATATACATTCATTTTGGGTTTTCCATAGACGTAGCGAGAGTGAATTTGATGCTGTCACAATCGTCCTGGAACTGGGAAAAAGGGAACTAGTTTGTATATCCTATACTATGAGGTACACAGATAATGAACCTGAAAAATGGCCAACTGCTAGGTAGTACTATCCATATCCATGCGAACGAAGGAACTCTATAAATGGAAACAGAGGTGGGTGTGCACTAAAGTTCAAAACTTACAAGCAGTTCAACACAGATGCTGAAAATTAAATCTTCTTACCTCCTGCTGCGACCAAATTGCTTGGGGAAATGTCTCTTAAGAACCCAGACGTCTCTCACCACCTCTACCAGGGTGACAAACCAAAAGACAAACTACGTTTATACAAAATGTGAGAAAAACAGGACGACACCGAAGCGAGAAATTATAATGACCCCTAGATGCACATAGGGCATTAATAACGCCTGCTTGTTCGGATTTCGGCAATGCATCTCAACTCAATCAATCTCATTCCCAGTAGTCTCGATTCCTCCTCGACTGTTCATCGCAATATTTGCTTAGACCGCCCCAGTCTTCTGCCTGACTGGGTGAATGGATGAGGGCCATTTTCGTCGCATTATGTGTGATCAATCCATTGCCACTTCCTGCTTCGTAGAGTGCTGTCTACAGATAAAGCTGTTTAGACATCATGAATACATCTTTTTACGAACGTTTCCAGCCTTCGAGTGATAGTGTTGGTAACCTTCCATGTACTACACCCGTATAGTAGTACTACAGTAGCTTCTACATTGGATCCGAACAGCTTGTTCGGTTTAAGCTTGGTTTTTAAGTAAGTTTAAGCTTGGTTTTTATGCTGAGAACATTGTTTTTCCAGATTTTTGATAGTATTCCAAACGCTACTTTAGCTTTCCCCATTCTGCTGTCCATATTGAGTTCGGTACCACTGTCGCCCGAGACGATGCTCCTAAATATAGAAAGTGTTCGACTTTTTCGACCTATCGTCCGGCAATATTGTTTTGAGCGTCGAAGTTTGAAATGCTCAGGGCTTTTGTTTTACCTGCATTCATCTCAAGCCCTACTTTGTTTGCCTCAAGTTCCACATTTTGAGTCATTTAATGGACATCCATTATTTTATGTGAAAGGCGGCAAACATCATCAAGGTAGTTCAGGTTTTTGAGGTAAGTTCTCATTACCCACTTCAATCTTCAATTAGTACATCACCCTGACGTACTTCACTATGGACTTCAAAATTTTTAGATACCTTACCATTGTGTAAAAAAATGTTGACATCACAATAAGGTTGAGGTCCTATAAACGTAAATTCTGAACTAGCCCTAGCTATTTCACCTTGATGACGAGGAACGCAAGAAATTGTAGTGCATACTAGCAGCATCGAAGTGAATGAGTCTAGCAAATCGGACGAAAGCGAAAGCTACCTGTCTATCCGAAATGATGCATATTCTAATTCCCTTAATACCTTTACTAAACTTTTACCTAGCGCACATGTCAATGGCATGGAGTTCAGCCTGAAATTCTTTGGGACACATTCCCATAAATACCGAGTCTTTGGTGTTGGGTCCAAAATCACCCGCTCCAACTCCAGTAAGCATAAGTAAGGGATGCTGATTTGCAGTCCCCACCTTACTGAAAGTATGAAAACTTAAAAGAACCTTAATAGATTCTTTTTCAGACTCTAAATAGAATAAATGTGTCTCCAGCCGGCTCGATCCCTGACCCGCCGTCTATAACCCCATACACTAAGTCGACTGAGTCACTAGTCAGGTCACACCATCGAAGATGAGGTCTGACTCTGTTTCTCGATCTCTCTGGTAGGGCGCTGAAGTCCTTACGGGCTGGAGCATCGTATTTCATTCGCTTTACATGATCATCTTAGCCATACGCTTGTTTTTTTACTGGGCTTACGTCTCTTGCAATAGTCACGTTGTGACTAAGTCTGCGATGATGGGATTCGTCTTGTCCCCATTGAAAACCAATCCCATTCTGATTCGTGCTGACTACATGCTAGTGAAAGCATCAGAAACTGCTCGCTTTGATCTTCCTACTATGTCGATATCGTTATCAAACCCAAGATACATATTGCATGGATTTATGAAAGATAGTGCCTAATGTACTGGCTTGAGCTTTGCGTACTACCTTCTGTAGCACAATCTTGAAACAACCGACGTCATCCTGATAAGTCTTATCTTAAGCTGAGCATAGCACGGTATAGTTCCTCCCTATTCAGAGTGTCATACGCGGCTTTGAAATCGATGATCAGGTGGTGGGTATCAATATTGAATTCGTGGGTCATCTCCAAGATCTGAAGAAAAGTAAAAATTTGGTCGGTAGTAGACTTTCCAGGTCTGAAGTCATATTGGTAAGGTAAGGACCAATTACAAATGGCTTGAGACGTTTACATAAAACGTTGGATAAAATTTTGTAAGCAAACCTTAAAAGGCTAATGATTCTGTAGTTATTACAGAGTAAGCGATCT
The DNA here is from genome assembly GCA_905220385.1 of Xylota sylvarum. Classification (NCBI taxonomy): domain Eukaryota; kingdom Metazoa; phylum Arthropoda; class Insecta; order Diptera; family Syrphidae; genus Xylota; species Xylota sylvarum. Next base: position 59,145,461 of record LR999958.1, on the reverse strand, counting down.
CCATTTTTGTGGATTGGACAAATGGTACTGAGGCTCCAATCGGCCGGCATACTTTTCTCCGACCATATTTTAGAGATGAGGTTGTATATCCTCCTTACTAGGTTATTTTCAGCTTCTTTAAACAGTTCCACTTGTAGCCCATCAGGGACAGCTGCTTTGTTCATCTTTAGTCTGGTAGTGGCTAATTTTGTTTATTTAGTTATCATCCAAATTGACTACCACTGGTTGTCTTGACCGGCGGAATTTTGACTGACATCATAATTTAGTAGCTGATTGAAGTAGTGTCTCCAGATGTCAAGTATTGGTTGCGTGTCCACTATGGTGTTCCCATCAACTTCATTGCAGGCTCCAGGGTGGCTCGTGAACTCTGATGTAGATTATTTTACTTTCCCCACCTCTTTTCTACTGAATCATCTCTCTATTCCTTCTGAGCATGCATTTCTCATCCTTCCTCCGGTCAACATAGAGCTGGTGAGCCACTCTAGTTTTCTTCTGGAACCACTAAGTGTTCGCATCCGTTTTTAATTTTTTTGTCTGAGCACATTCGGAGTCGAACCATTGCCTTCTCGGCGGGGGGTTGTGAGAAGTCCCATACTTCTGATTCGACAAAAAGCGTGCCCTTTATTGAAAGAGCTTAAATGATTAGTCTTTGGAACTTCCTTTGTATCTTGAACTCGTTTCCGTTCTCACTGTCTTCTAGCTTCCAACCCATATGCCACAGAAGGGTTGGAAATAGTTTCATTTGGGTTGTAATAGCAAACACTAAACAAAGAGACCCTATATTCCTTTCTGGGTCTCAGACCCTCCACTGTGCCTAAGCTGTACCTGGAGTTGTAACCATTTCGAAACAAATGTCCGGTCTTTCATCGAGCTCAGCGTTAGAAATGCGATTAGGCTGGAGAATCCAGTGTCGAAGACACCGATGCAGGATGGTTTGCAGCTTTTCTGTAATAGTGCCTAACATTTTTCAAGTACACCCATATAACCGTATGGATTCAAAATTGGGTCGGAGTAGCTTGGTCCTTAAACTAAAAGCATTACTTCTCCATATCTTGAACGAACGCAAATTTTACCTCGCTTATTCGGCGATCAGTCGAGGTGATATGTCCAAGATATTGGAAGTACCTTTTACCTTCTCCGGTTCTCCAACAGCAGGTGAAGCTGTGAAGTTGATGTGGTCAACACAGGCGGATTCAGACCGAAACCTTCTTACCCGGAATGGAGAGTGGCTTCAAGATGAGCTTTAATTCTGTCAAGAATTATTTTATTCTGGCTTTAGTGGCAGCTGTAATGAACGCAATCTAAGTAGGTTTAGGTCCCCTTATACTTACGCGTCCCACCTAAGACGAGGTCGTCCTCTACTGCGTTGTCCCTCCGGCTTAGATGCGAAGGCTCTACGGGCCGGAGCATTTGTGTTCATCCGCTCCTAGTCATCTTAGACGACTTATGCGCAATTTTGACTAGGTCGACGTCCATGTTGCTGAACAGCTCGTCTACCTCATCGTTGCATCTACTCCTCCAAAGCCCCTCAACACAAACGGGACCGAAAATTTTACAAAAAATCTTTCTTTGCGCGAGTACTCTATCAAGATTTTAAGCTGTCTCCGGAGGGCATATAGTACGTATATTCCAGGTGCAGATTCTCAAATCATAGTCCACGTTCGTTACCGCGAGGCACAAGCTCTAAACAGAAAGTCTGGGCATTTTGGGTACTTTTTGAATAGGAGGGGCCAGCATGCCCGATTTTTGCGGACATCTGCTTCGAAAATGTCAAAGAAGCTCTTAAAGGGTCTTTACCAAGTACTCCAATCTGACTGGAACTGTGAAGGCCACAGTTGACTCCATCGTGGAAGTTCATCCGTTGTCATCGGTATAGAGTACCTTAGTGGGAACTTTCATCCTCTCTAGATTGCTGCCCCAAAAACCTTTCGAAGGGGTTAGAGAGAACCCAATCTCCAGTTGAGGTATCAGGCAATCCACTGCGTGGAGGTGTGACTTTTTAGACGAGGCGAGTTTGTCGAGTCTAGTGCCTTTAAGGAATGCCCTTATCTACCATTTGAAAGCTCAATAGTAGGGACTACTTCACGATACATCGGAAGCAATACGGATGTTTTGAACAGTTTTGAATAGCTTTGGATACCATATTCGTACCAGAAGTACATTGAATCACAAGTGCTAGAAAGTTGCCAATTCTTACGCAAGAACTGTTTTCTTAGTTCCTTACTCCTTATATGTAGTTCAAATTATCCTCGAAAATAAGTCAAATGGAATATATTCACTTTCCCATCACTCAAGAAACCTCTCTTAGTCTTTGAACGGGCTACTTTCCGAAGCTAAGTCAGATAAAATACAACTTGAAACCATCATAGCGGTCTTTACCTTCGGAATACGAATATAATACAACTTGCTACACAACAACAACAAACACAAATGTTCCTTTGAAAACCTTATTAACAGCTGATGAGTACCTTTAATTCCCGTCGTTAGTAATGGAACTTTAGTTTTTTTTTCTAGCAGTATAGCCACTGTAGTGGGTACTTCACCTTTTGCATGCAACCCAACCACCACTCGTGCACCGAAACCCATTGACATGAATATATATTTACTACTCAATTAAAAACAAAAACATTCAAGGTTTTTTAACCACCCCCTTACCCCAGGAGGAGCGTCAAGCTAACGAGTTATTCAGCTCAAAGCTTGCGTCGGTCTTTCGGTTTGCTGAGCTAAAACAAAATTTAATTTCCCGAGCCAAGTGTCATCAAGAATCTGGTTTGAATCGAATCGCATCGTCACATGTGCAAAAAGTATGCGTTTTCTGTTAGAGCCAGAGGGAAAGGATATGTTTCAACAACCCCCCGTGTCGACCTCACCACCACCAGCACCAGCACCAGCAGGCGGCAAGATTTCCTCCGTTTGTCGTACCATCGTTCGTTAATCAAAACAATTAGTGGCTTGATGTTTCACAAGACACTCAAGAAAGCGGCGAACCGAAACAAACCCAGCGAATAAATCCTTCTGTCATTCCGTTCGCTGTCCGTTCGTTCTTCATTCATCAGGAACTGCCTCAGCTACGCCGCGCCGCCGTGTCGGTTTTGTAGATGTTGATCCTTGCGGTGCGGCTGCCAGTGGTGGTGCTGGTGCGGCGGCGGTTGTGGTAGTTGATGGCAACAATTTGGGGCGCTTGTGTGTACGCCACCAAGTAAGTTTCCAATTAAAACACGAAATGTGCTGTTGCTTAGTGCGGTATAGTGTAGTTGCGTTTGTAAATATATGAGCCAGAAGAGTGGGGTGGTGGAAACAAACCCCCACAGCGATCCAGTCGCAGAGCATCATTTATCCTGAGATACCTAACAAGTGAGAAAGTGAACCGGGGAGAAATATTTTCCTGCGTTCTGTGTGTTTGTGTGTGTGTGTGTCGTCCTTAATCATGCCCCGCTTGAACATGCCCGTAATTTACACACTCCGCCCTTCTACCGCCATTAACTGTGCATTTATATCAAAACGCTTTGGCAGACGGCGAAGGGGGGTTGTTTCCAACTGTAATCCGTAAACATTTGATAATTGCTTTGCACGGATAATTAATTTTGCATTTTTTTTTTTTTGTTGTTTTTTTTTTTTTGCTTCTTCTTCCTTTCCGTTCTCAATAATATTTTGTTTAAGCGGACCGGTCGGTGATGTACTACTGGGTAGGTCCTGGAGATCCTTTGTGTACATTTCTCATTTTAATAGGCATCGGTCGACGGGTATAAATAAGTAATGGCTCTGCGGAGCAAATACCCAAGGTGGCATTCGGAAAGTATGTACATATATATCAAACGGAAATGGAAGCAACGGCTTTGAAGGACCGACCCGACACTGTATAAGGAAGAATTTAATTTTGAGATGCTAATGGCAATTGGAGGGGTGGCCTGGGGAGGATGAAGAAATTTAATTTCGCCACAATTAGAAGCAGTTTCCTGAAGTACATTTGACGGCGGCGGTGGGTGAAATTGTGAAAAGGAATTCAAAGTGCATAGTTTTGCTTATCAGTGAGAGTGGGCTCCCTAGACTAAATCAGGTTTTAATGAAACATTTAAAGGAGTGGGTCCTTTTGCTTGCAATTTTTTTTCACAAGAAGTCGGGGTGTTGTACTTGTTTTTTTTTTTCTTCGGCCAAGTAATTTAACTTAATTTAGTAGGCGTTGGCGTCTCTTTGGACCGGCGTTGTTGGAATGGAAATAAGAGAGCTTTGTGATCTTCCATGAGCAAATGATGCCGGGCTGTTGGTAAGAACACCATTCAGGACTAAGGTCCGAAGTTCCATTCGAAGACTCTGTAAGCTTTTATTGTTCATTCGCTCTGATCATCCCAAGCGGCTTGTTTTTGGCTTAGGTTGAGGTTGCTATATAAAAACTGGGTATAGGTCATCGTTGAATATCCTCTGGAATTTCCTTATCTAGTCAGGTTAGCCTTCGGTGGACAAACTGGACATACGGATATTATCGAATGGAGGTGACAATATAAGTTACTCGTTGAATTATTGCAATCGACGATGTTCTAGGTTACAGTACCTCGTCTAAGGGTACGTCCACAGAGGTAACTAAACGAGCTACTCGCTTTCCAGCCACCTGTTCACGCTGGTTTAAAAATAAAGCCAGTTATGAATGGGCGCGTCCATAGTGAACCTGCTTCCTGACCAATTTCTAACCTTGTTTACTGGTTTTCTCTCAGTTTTCAAGAAAGTAGTGCCCAGCGTGAAAGTTTTGTGATCTCAACTGAAGTAATTACCGGCGGCACAGGCGTGATGTTTACTATGACCATCGCCTGCTAGAATTGCGCTGGTTCTGAGTACCAGCGTGAATCTCGGCGAAAAACTGGTAAGCTAGAAAGCGAGAAGCTGGACCATCATGGACGTACCCTAAGAATCTGAATTGAAATGGCAATTCTTTTCCTCATAGATACTCCCAAACATCTGATTTAGCTTTGAATCAATTTTTAGACACGAATTTTCGGGTTTGTTTGGATTTGTTTCAAAGTCTGCATGTCTTATTGCTTAGTTTCTGAAACTTATGCATATCACTCAGCTTGATGACTGTTTTAGGTTTTCTTCAAATAAAATTTATCAGCAGCCATAGTTTCCTCTTACCTGCCTTAATTTTGGGAACCCTCCAAAAACTTTAGCTCTTCGTACTTACATGGTTTACTATACCATGAAATAGTTTTGGTAGACTAGTACTTGTAGGATTGGTTGGGTTTTGGTAGATGGGTTGTCTAAAAGGAGAACCAACTCGTCTATGATGCATAGTAGTTGGTGAAAATTGTGTAACCCTTAGCTGATGGAGAATTTTAGATAGAATTTCAGAGTATTTAGATTATAATTTACACAAGTACACTACTTACTACGTCTGGACAAACCTTCAAATTTACAATAGGAATAATGAGCCCACCTATGTATATCAACTTGCTTTAACTCAAATCACCGCTGCATATCAATCTAGCTGCAGAACCAAAAGTAAAGCTATTAATCGTGATGTACCATGTTGGACCAATGAGCTCGGAAACTTATAATGAAGGTGGAAGCTATTTATACAAAAACCTGATAACAATTTCATACTGAACTACAGCGTAACGTTAGGACTGGTACTGCAAACTCATTTTCTCGACTCAGATCCACTCAAAACTCCTATCTAAGAATTCACTCAACATCTTCCAAACAGGCACACAAGGAGAATTTCAAAGAAATCTTTTCCTATGATTCCATCAGATGGGCCATCTCCAGACCAGAGCCAAATAAAACTCCTGGTGGCGATGGAAAATTTTCCTGCATTCATACAACATGGAATTTAGATCCGGTTATGAACTTAGATACATCAATACCTTGGAGGAGAATTAAAGTAGTGTTCTTACCTTAACCCTAGAACACTAACCCTCGCCTGTGAGGCCGCTCAAAATTTGTCGCCTACTTAAAAAGTGCAGAATACAATTTTTTATTATTAAGTTTTTGTGAATAAAATTTTAAATGAAGTTAAGAAGCTGTTTTTTCTGTTTAGAGGAAAGTCTAAAAAGGACATCTAAATACTTTTAAATTGTGAAAACAGTTTTTTGTTATGATTTATCGCCCTTTTTTTTCAACGTAGCCTCTCAGGCGAGGGTTAGTGTCTAAGGACAAAAAAAAGCTAGTGCTCTAGGGTTAAGCTGGAAGCAGATCTCCTTCAGAACTAAAGACTTTCAGGCCTGTCAGTCTCACCGCAGTGTTCCTAAAGCTATTGGAAAAATGATCTATCTTCATATCAGAAATGCCTTAATTGAACACCCCTTAAACGACCATCAAACGACCACCCTTTTTAAAGATCTCCGGAACCTTTGATAATATAAATGTATTTTCAATCCATCAGAACGTCTACTGATGCCAAAGAATCATTTTTGCCAAGTTTGAATAATTCTCGATTTACATTAAAGGCTTCTAAAGATTGTCGAAAAGGTGAAGTCCATCGAAGTAGATAGAAAAGACTATTCAAGAATCCACCCGCTTCGCCCTACAAAAACTGCAAAGACTGGCCTATGTAAGTATTACGGGTGGGATGCGTACTTGTTCGACTGCTGAGCTGGAAGTCCCTCTAGACCTTCCACCTCTACATATGCTTGTTATAAAGAATGCAGTGCCAAGTGCACTAAAGCTTCACCTCCTATGCAACAACAAAACCAACAACCTAGTTGGACATATGAAGATGTAAGCAAAGGCGCCGGATGAACCCTTAATGGGCCAACTGACACCAGCAAAACCGGCCCCTTGTCCTAGAGGTACAAAAAGGGAACTGGTCCTCCAGGTTGGGCTTGCCCTACAATGGAAAAAACAATAGTAACTAAGCAAAGTCGAACTTTGGATATAGATGACTTCACAGTTGATGACCCTAGCAATCGAAACACGGACAACGACCTTCGGATCTCCACGTGGAATGTGGTAGGACAGTTGGCATGCAACATGGCGGTCTCCTGATCATAAAACAGTCAACAAAATTTATCACATTATAGTCTGAGAGAATCACAGTCGGTGACTGTATCGTATAACGCAGACTGTATAGCGGCGACGAAGACCAACATCCCGCTGTCAGGTAGAATGAACCATTCGACATGGATGATGATAGCCAAGTCTATTTTCATCCACCTGATCAAAATGAAGTTAGGATAGCAATATCAAAGCTTAAATACAACAAGGCTGCTGGACTTGATGCCCTACAGGTCGAGTTGTTCAAAGTAGCTGGAGGTGACTTGGTAAAGAGCATACACCAACTCCTCTCTAAGATTCGGTCAGACGAGCGTGTGCCTGATGAATGGAATTTCAGCATCGTTTGACCGATCCACAAAAAAGGATACCCCCTCAATTGCACAAATTACAGAGGTGGTTTGTAAGTGTTAGTGCCCCCGCCTGGAAAACGTTCTGATGTGTTCGGCTTACAGCTATCTGATTAGCAGATCCTTATAATCGCCGATCATTGTATAAAAAGTTCCAGCGGAAGAATGTTGAGAATGTCATCGAGTCCTGCTACTGGTATTGTTTTCATTGTAGTCGTAGCTCCAATGCAAGCTAACCTTTGAGCTTTCGTGATGGCTTTGAGATTGGTGGTCTTGCTGGCGGCTTACCACCACACAAGGCTGTCATAGATGAGTACAGACCTTACAATAGTCTCATGTGCATGTACATGATGATCCTGGGATCCTAAATTTTACCATATAATCTAGCTTCTACTCGTGAAGGTTATCGTGGCTTTTTTAAACCTTCATTCGTATTCATTCTGCAATTTAATTTTTCATCGATATTTGGCTCTATCCTGAGTTCTGAGGAGAGTTTTAAACTACGGTATCATTATTTGCGAACAGTACTAATTAAATTTTTGGGAGATTGACCGCCAGTTCATATTTTCTGGTCTAGGTGGTCATTAATTTTTCACTTCACGGCTTCGCATATCGAGAATTGATCCCCAGGTGTTCAAAATCTTTAGTATTCCTAGAATTTGCTTACTAAGGGTTGAAAGGAACTGGCTCGTCACTAGCAATCCCTGCATATGCTGTGACTTTGAATCTGTTATTTCGGAGATTTAAGAATTTGTCGTTAAAAACGAGAACCCACAGTAGTGGGGAGCGATAATGCTTCTTTAAAGATGGAAGCTAGCACCTCGATTCTATGCTAAGTAAAGGTAGGTCCTTCCAAATCACCTTTTCGTAAGGATTTGCTTTTCTTCGCTACCTCACTCCAGAGAGATCCATGTTAGCTTTCCTTAGATTTTTGTATAGTTTTAGTGGGTCCTGCACTATAGTGTGAATTTTTTGCTTTGCAAAAATAAGCTGAAACTGAATGTTAATAAGACTAAATGCATGTGCATAAATAGTAGTGACAGAAATGTAAACATTATAATAAATGGTGAACTAATAGAATGTGTGCGCGAAATCAAGTATCTGGAGTATATATTGACTACAAACTTAAATTCAATGAACATGTGATTAAACTAGGAGCTAAGATATCGAAAAAATTACCAAAATTACAAAAATTACAAATTTTGCAAAATAGAGGGATGAGAACTGTGCTAAAGTGTGATTATAGAACCCCAATACAAGAAATGTTAACAACCCTCGGATGGTTAAATGTCGAACAGCGATTAAAGTTTAATGCACTAGTTACTATTTTTAAAATTAAATATAATTTATATCCCATATATCTTCAACGTAACGTTAGTTTTATAACGAATTCTTTTTATAATTTAAGGAATGCGGGAGATTTTAGATTACCACTGTATAGAAGAACTGGCACACAAAACAACCTGCTCTACAAGGGACTACAATTATTTAATAATTTACCAAGAATCCTAAAGAGTGAAATAAACCTGAATGTATTTAAAACTTTATTAAAACCTTTATTAAAAAACAATCAAATATAATACACTTTTAGTTATAAGTATCTACTGATGTTAAGAGTTTTTTTTAAACTAATAAAAAAATACAAATACAAATATAAACTTAAGCATGTGATTAGCTCTATCCTGAGCCTCCCTATACTCGTCCGTATAGGACTTTGGATCACGTTCTTTTGGCTTCCTTATAAGTCGGACAACGTTCCTGCGTATATGAGTCCTTCCCTTTGTCAAATAGACGAAATCTCAAATCGTATCCCTCTAGCTTCATTCATCTTGCTGAATGGGGGTCGGTGAAATTTTTCACGAGAGTTAATATGGCTTATCACGCTAAGAGTACCGGTCTTTTCCCCATTCATCTCACGATTTGTCTCCTCCAACAGTTAAGAAGACTGCTCAATGGGATCCTGCTTCAGGGAGGAATCTGGTTTTAACCCCGAAGTAGCAGATTCGATCTGTCTGTCCTGACTAGCTATGGCTTATCAAAAACTTGGTTGACTCACTCCCTGTATACAGGTGTTTAAATTGAAATTAAAGGTTCTGAGGTATTTAGAGGTCGCCGGTAGAAAAGACACTTACAAGAAAAGGACTAGGCAACTTCTGGCACTAAACAGACTCTCCTCATAGGAAACCTCAAAGACCACAACTCACGGACGGTCCATCTAAGTAGAATGAGAATCAGTACCACAGATCTATACAAAGGCTAGGCTATGGTGACCTCACACCTCAGATTACTGGTTTTTTCAAGTATTTTTCGTTAGATTTGCCATGTTTCGTTATCAGCAGGGACCCATCGTGAGTGATGTAGCTCTTTACCTAGGAAATAGAATACTATCTAGTTCCTTTAATCAGAAAACCTTTTCCCCACATTTACGCATCTTGTCAAGTATTCAAGATGCTAATTAGCCTTTTGGCTGACTGAAAGGACTCCATCAAATCTATCCACTTTCATTAGATGAGAAATCAAATTACATCATAACTTACCAGCGTGGTAAATTCTCCCAACCCCTTGAATGTACCTACATTCAATTACTAGACAGTGTGTAAAATTACCCACTTTAATGCGACCAGCACATCCTTTCGCAATCCAACGGCGTTTAAGTTTACGCCTCCCATCGATTCCACATGAAGTACTCACTCACTTAATTTAACTGGCAACTTGATGAAGTGAGATACAAAATTACGTCTTAGCCACAGCACTTAGCCGTTTGGCTTTATGCAACCAATAAATCGCTTTTAGGCCACAATAGGTAGGTACTCGTAGGGGTTTAAAGTCTATCCTTCTGCGGAGGAGGGGGGTGGCAAAAATCATCCAAAAGTGAGTATCAAATTTCCGGTAGAACTTTGAGGTTTTTGTGTTTAACTTTGTTTGGTTGCTCACCGTTCATGTATGTATCTGACGCATAAGGGCGGATTTCTCCTGGCAGCTCAGGATAGGTAAACCATTCGCTTGTTTCATTCTGCTTCATGGAAGTTGATTGAAAGAGTGCGAGGGAGAGGAGCCTACGATTTAAGGATTCCTTTTAAAGGTTTTTTTTTTATTTTTATTTTTATTAATTCATCTTTTTTGTGCCTTCCTACTCCGAGCAACATATTCATTGCCATGTGTGCCTGGGGAATTTTTTGCATTTTTTTTTTACATGTGGGTGCCGTACATGTGTGTACCTCAGCCTAAGGGGGTAAAAATAAATTGCCTTAGATATTTGCGTACTTGTGTACTTTTTTAAGTTAATTAATTGTATTTTGTGCTGGAAGACAATATTTTCAATTTAAAATAACTCTTAAGAACATTGTAGGTATTTGGCTTAATTTAAAGAATTATCCTTGAATTTATTTCTAAAGAGAAAAGCCTACCTATTAGTGCTGCCCGTGTATTGAATAAAGCATGTAAATGGGTGTATATTTCAATAAGCGTGTTCCACCAGATCAGACGACGTTTATCTTGGTTCCTCTCTCAGACATCTAGACCTATGATGAACTACTTTAGCTCTGGTATACTCCAGGGTATCTCTATGCAGCAAGTAGAACTCCAATCAAGACTGTTGGAAAAACACTGCTCACCCCTAATCTCGGACTCAGATGCCCATTCTAATGGCTGGTCATAACTGCCGACGTATCCCAGCAAATTCTCAGGACTGAGTTTCTCCAGTACTATCAGCTGCAAGTCGGCCTCCGGCATCGCAAGCTAAAGGACTGCTAGACGAACAATGCAACCTGCTGTTCCTTGGCAAAAGGGGTGATTATAACTGTTAATAATTCCCTACCCTTTCAAGCTATAATAAACGAGTTCAAAGATATAACTCCCAGCACTTTTGCACCAACTACAGCGAAACATCAAGTGACCCATCATATAGTCCACGACGTCCGTCTTTCTCCTGCTGCAAAGGCGGAATTTCAATTTATAGTCGAGCACGGAATCTCTCGCCTTTAGTAGTCCATGAGCTGCACCATTTCATCTTGTAAAAAAACGAATAAAGAGTGGAGACCGATTTCAGGCGTCTTGACGTTGTCACTCAGCCTGATCGATATCCGATCCCGCACATGCACAACTTCACCCATTTCTTGGAAGGAAAACAAATTTTTTCAACAGTGAAACGAGTATAACACCAGATCCCCGTTGAACCCTGCAATGTGCCCAAAACTGCCGTCACATCCTTTTACATCCTTTGACATGTTCAAATTCGTGCAAATAACATTTGGGCTGAGGAATGTTGGACAAACCTTTCAGTGGTATATGGACGGCATTTTAAGCGATGCCAACGCTTACTTAGATGAGATCCTTGTAGCATCCCATAACACACAGCAGCACGAACAACATCTTCCTGAAGCTACGATTAGTACAGATTAGTGATCAACGTTTCTAGATGTGTAGCGTGCAGCAGTATACAGGCTAATGGCAAACACTGGGATTCTATTAGGAAAATCTAACACCGGCTCGAACAAAATACAGCATGTACGATTGTGAACTTCTTACTGCGTAAAGAAGTAAGAGCGTAAAGTATTTTAGACACATGCTGAAAGGTCGGTTTTTACCATCAATACCGACCAAAAGCCTTTAGATAAGGCATCACCCAGGCAGTTGCGCCAATTGGGTTTTTTAGATCAATTTAAAACGGACATACCTTACATCCGTGGATACGAAAATGTCGTAAATGATACGTTCCCAAGAGTTCACACAGTCGAAGCACCAACCGCTCTCAACTACGAAGAGCTGTCCAAAGAACAAGAGCGGGATGAGGATTCAAAAAGCTGGTAATATCTGATTTTTGACATTTGAGGCTTAAATTACTTATCGTTGCAGGTACAGATCGCAAAGTATACTGCGACACATCTACATATATCAGTTCCGCGACCTTACCTTATAGAAAGTTTCCGAGAAGTTGAATTTGACAGCTTACAGAAGTTGCGTCACCCTGGGATTAACAAAACAGTTAAGATGGTTGCGGAAAGATTTGTCTGGTCAAGGATGAAAGGCGATGAGTTAAATTATGCCTAGTATGCCAGAAGTCCGAGGTGTAGCGCCATAATAAGTCGCCTATTACCTCTTCTATATTACCAAACCATACATTCGAGCATATGCATACATACATATTCCCGATATACCCGTTGAGTCGAAGCGTACATTACAGCAGAAACAGTCGCATTTACACTGTACTCCTTATGGTTCTCGAGGATTGGCGTACCGGTACGTATAGTATAACCACGAATCAAGGACGTCAATTCGAGTCGTAGTTCTTTAAGGATTTGACGCGATTGGTGACCCCAAAATATCTACACACAAAGGCTTACCATCCTGCCTCGAACGGTATAATAGAACGCTAGCATCGCTCGTTAAAATTCCGCATTAAGTGCCCTAGTACAGAACGTTGGACCGAAGTGCTTCCTATGATTTTACTCGACTTTAGATCTACCGTCAAGAAAGACCTAAAAGCAACGCCCGCCGAAATGGTATATGGGACCCAACTTCGTCTATCGGGTCGGTTCCGCCATCAGCTGAGACAATACTTCCAAGGTATTGGAAACTCTCTACTTTCTCAACTGTTTGTCCAGCAATGCATATATAAGTTGATGAGTTCGGTCCTTAGCTGATCATTTTTGTTTTGCCGAGTTAATTTTCAGCCCAACGATGTTAGCTTCCCTCTCCACATTTGCTGTAATTTGGTGAAGGTCCATTATTCTGTGAGACAGTAGGCATACATCGTCGGCGTAGTCGAGGTGTTTGACTTCGGATATAAGAGTCCATCGAATTCCTCCATTTCCCGTCGATAAAACCGCATTTAGCACATCGCTTATCACCAATAGAAACAATATTGGTGAAAGAACCCCACTTTGGACTTCGAATTCCTCAGACAGCCTTCCTCTGTGCAAAACGTAACATGTGGATCCATCGTATGTAGCCTTGATAATAGCTATTAGTTTATCAGGAATGCCTCTCCTGTGCAAGGCAAGCCAAATACATTCCCGATTGACACTATCAAACGCCTTTTCGAAATCGATGAACAGCAGGTGCAGTGGTGATCGATATTCAACGCATTGCTCGATGATGATCCGCAGGGTATTGATGTGGTCGACACAGGAGGATCCAGAGCGGAAACCTGCTTGTTCAGCGTCGAGTATATCTTCGAGGTGTTCTTTGATTCGCTCCTGGATAATTCTAGCTATTATTTTAGCCACAGCAGGTAGCACGCAGATAACTCTACAGTTTTCGCACAGCATTAGGTTGCCTTTTTTAGAGAGCTTGACGATCATTCCCTTCTTCGACTCATACGGAAAACTCTCGGCTTCCCAGGTTCTCCCAACAAGTGAAAACAGTAGCTCAGCCGATGCAGTTGGCGCAGCTCGAAAAAGCTCCACGGGTATGCCATCAAGTCCTACCGCCTTATTAGTTCTCAGTGCTTTGATCGCGGTAATCATCGCTTCTTTACTGGGGGTTGAGGTGCGAATTCGGGAATTTCTTACCACGGATACTTCAGTCTGACTTGGGTGCATATTGCTGGCGAATACTCTGTTCAAAACTGAAGCAAAATGCTCCTTCCATCTCTTGAGCTAATCCTCACCCGATATTAGCAACGAACCGTCTAAGCCTTTCACTGGGTGTTGAGTAGAGGTTCGGCCACCTCTTAGCTCTTTGGTGATTCTATAAACGGTTCTACTATTGATGTAATTACGCTTTTCACGTCGGTCGCACGCTACGCTGCACTGCTCTCATCTTCATTCGATACATGGACTCTAGCTCGATCCTCACTACTGCTGGAGTTGCTGCAATTTGAGCTCTTAACTGTTTTCGTTCGTTGATCCTTCTCCAGGTATCCTCAGCAACCCACGCTCTATGGCTTCCTTGGGATCGACCGACAATCCTTTCAGCACCTGATGTGAAAACAGTTTTCATAGCATACCAATGGTCTTGGATGGTGGCGGGCAGTGAGCTGCTGAATGTTTCCACTCCACGTGAGAGATGGTCCCTTAGTTCTTGGCACACTGTGGGATCTCTCAGTGAGTCAGTGACTGTCCAATTGGACAGTTGCTATCATAAGATGGTGATCTCGTCTGTTTCGGACGTCTAGAAGACTACTTCTAAAACGGCGACTGATGGCAAAATGGTCAATTTGGTTGACACCCAACTGATTTTATGGCAGGCTTTGTGCTCAAACATGGTGCCACCTATGACAAGGCGGTTTGTGTAGCAGAAGTCAACGAATCTTTCACCGTTGTCACCGCGGTGGCCTAATCCGTGTCGTCCCATAACATGTTTGAGCCCTTCGTTGTCGCTGCCTACCTTGGCTTTCAGGTCCCCCATCACTATGACAATGTCGTACTCTCGTCCGGAATCTGGCCGTTAAAATCCTATTACCGTGTGGCTGCCAGGAAATTAAGCTTCTGCGTGCTGTGGGTGTTAACAGCAGTCCAACTCCATATCCACGGGGGCTTCCGGTTCGTCTTCCGGAGTAGAGTAATACAGTGTTACGCGTTGGGAATTGGTACTCACCCGCATCTAACCACCTTATGTCGCTTACTCCCAATATGTCCAGCCTATGAATGAACTCATGTTCCAGTTGGAGGAATCTGGCGTTCTGAGGTCCTTCACTCTGGGAGTCAAGGAGCGTCTTCATATTCCAGAAACCAATCTTAGTCCGGGTACAATAGCCAAAGGTCGTCAACGTGTTATCAGTCCTTATCCGAGGCGTTGTGTTTGTTTCCGTAGCAGGCGGGTTTCGGTAACGCGAGTTGCTGGCCCAGGTTACCTAGTCTAGACTTCAGACTCTAGACAATCTCGCACTTGCGATTTTGGCCAACATGTATAAGGATTTATACATGTAGTTGCCCAGGAACCACCACGAGGAGGTGAAGCAAGCACTACATTACGAACTTGACTGTTGCGCTACTGGCTCTATCCATGTTTTGGGCAGTCAGTAGTTTCCCGATCAATCGCCATGCAGGTCCCCAATTGTAATTCCTGAAGATATTTTATCTCTTTAGCGATTCTACAGTGCTTTGCCGTAATAAATGTATAATCAGAGATAAGGATGACCTCCAAGACTTCTTATTAATTGAGAGTAATGAGGGACAAATACCAGGTCTCCTCCGAATTCAATAACAGAAGGTCATTCTGAAGATAGAGGCCAATTTGAACACTGTCCACCTTCATGTCTGTCAAACAAAATTTAACCCTCATGGGAGATGGTACAAGAGAACAATGACTAGGAGGGACTGGTTCTAATAAGGCACCCATTTCAATGGACAGAATGTCGAGAGGCACATTGGATAGAGGAAATATGGGCTGCAACAAGAGGGTTGCTTAAAACAGTCCCAGTGGTATTAGTAGCATGGCGTCTTTTTGAAAAATATAGAAAAAACCAATAAAAAATTCTATGAAGCTGCTTCCCATGTCCTTATACCAAAAAAACAGAAGGTAATTATACCTTCTCAAATGAGAAAACTCTAGAAATACTTCTAGATACCTACTTACTTTCCGGGTTATAGTACAGAGACAACTTACTCTGCAAGTAATCATTCTTACTTCCAATCTCCTCTTCCAAATTATATTGTCACATCCGACAGACTTGTCCGGCACTTTGGTTACCTTAGATGTCAAAAATGCCATCAACTCGGCAAGCTGGAGCTTCATAATAAGAGCGTTGAGGAATATATACTAGGAGTGTCGAACTATCTGCTTTGAATATTGTATGCTACGAATAAAGGGTCGAAAATATTTAAAATTACAGGAGAAGTCCGACAAGGATCGTTCTCAGACCTGTAGAACATTATGTACGATGGAGTACTACTTACATATGTATGTATGTCCATAATATACCCAGAGAAGTGGACATAATCCGATACGCCGATTATCACGGGGTAGTCGTAGTGGGTAAACCCCTAAAGAAGGCGACGTAACACTGCAACAATACAAAGATGTGAAGACATGTCTTTGCTTATAAAGCCTGGATTTAGCGGTTCGCAAAACGGAGGCTGTACTCATTAGCAGCGGCAAGAAGTTAAACTCGTGACCATATAGGTAGGAGAACACACTATCGAAACAAAGTGTTATATACTTCATCTTTAGAGAACACGCAATCCATGCAAGCATGAATGTCATTCGAGTTGTTGCCGCAATATCCAAGCTAATACGAAATATTCTACGACCCGCACTAGTGTTAGTCTTTTAGGTAAGATTTCGAAGTATTTTTTTCTAACTTCAACCAGTTGTCACAAGTTATGACTTTTTTCACTATAAGCTTGCTGCCGCTTGGTGTCACAATGACCCTGTGTACTAAGGATTCACCTCTTCAAGATATCAAGTCTACCCATAGGAACCATGCATGAAACACACACATGTGCAGAGGTCAGTTGTTTGATGGGAATAAAACATTTACCGAACCCCAATACACCAATATTCGTCGTCGTCCCTTACAGGATCAAGTGAAATAAAATTTTGAAAAGAAAACTTTCTTTACCTACCTACCTACCTATAGCTATGTTACTCATCCTAGAAAACATCTTCACAAACAACTAAAACAAATAGCTCCCATTTTCGTTATCAAACAAATAAGCACAGACTCTGCTCCTTGAACACTGGCAGTTGGTATAGTCTCCTTTTAAGCTGTTTTCCCAAAATAAATTCATTAACACTGTCCCTTGGCGTGGCTGTAAATTTTGTGACCGGCAATTTGCATAACAATCCAACTAAATTACAAAACATAAATATGAACATTACACAGTTGATTATACACCATGTAAACGCACTCCTTTCCACCAGTCCTCCCCCACCCCCTGTCTTCCGCCCATTGCTGCCACCTTCGAGGAGAGGACAAAACATATTGATTGGTGGTGTTTAGTTTTTGTAATTTAATTAAATACAACTTTTGTACCTTGTATCCCTTAAACAGGCCTTCGTATCCTCCGATAGAAATCTATGTTTTGCCTAAAATTTATGATGATTACTCCGGCGGGACGGTGGCCGGCGGCATCGGTCGGTAAGGCAAAGGAACAAGGAACAAGGAACAAGGAACAAGGAACAATGGGTTCCCCAGCAGATTCAGCCAGCTTAACCAACTCGAAAACTTCTTCATCTTATTCTTAATCAAAATGTTGTCGTCGCCCCCGTTGCCCGGTATTGAAAGAACGAAAGGGCTACGCACACACACACACACACACACACACACCCGCACAGACAGGATGACTTGGCACCTTGTCTAGTTCATCGTAAAATTCAAATGCTCAACTAATTTGAATATAAATAAAGATGAAAGTGGGCGAACCGGCTTGACATTCCGTTGTTCCCTAACAATTGTTTGGAATTTATCATTTCTTGGCGAAACTTTACGGTCCAAGGGTTGTTACTGGAAAAACGGGACAAATTACTGAGTGAAATTCAAAGAATTAGCACAGGACAATGGTGCGGAGGAGCAGCAGCAGCCGATTCGTTTTTGTTCTGTGCCTTTAGAGATAAATTAAAGTAGGAAGTAATCCTTGTTTTAGTCCTAATTGCCACTATACCCAGCCAACCTGCCCTGCCTGCCGTCCTACCACTTGGCCCTCATATCTTTTTCATTTTCGATATTCATTTTGAAGTTTAATGCGATTAGAAGTGAATAACGAAGGTCCTTCTCCGTTTTTTTTTTTTTTTTGTTAATCGCAATCACGTAATCGCTGTGAGTAGGTTCATTTAAAAAGCGGCATCGGTGTATGAAAATTTAATGACCACTTGCCTGGGATGTGCGGCATCGGAGTTTCGAAAAAATTAAAATTCCGGGCATTAAGCGATCAACGTATTTTAACGAGTCGAGTAGTCGAGGAGTACAATCCTCCAAGTGTTGGGAAATCAATTGCACAAAAAATTAGCACACATTACTTTAGTTGGAAGTTCGGCGCTGGACAGTATGGTGCACAAAGTTATCTACAACCACATTTTTGAAATAGATTTGAATACGATTCTGATACAACATGAACTGTAAGACGCATTTCAACATAAAATTTAAACAATCCTGTACGGATATATCCTTGATCAACACCTTGGTAAGCTATTACCTTTTCTCCACACAATACTGCAGAAAACTAAAGGCTTGGTGATCGCAGGCATTTTTTTACTTTAGGTGGAGCTACAGTCCTGAGGACCTGAGGTTCAACCAATAAACCTCTCCAGCCAACTCGATCTTTAGCCAGCTGATCGCAGGTATACTAATGATTTTTAGAAGCTGTATGTATACTGCTTAACAACGACTTCCTAAGTTAGGTTAAGTAAATGGGTGTCCTTGATAGAAGACTCACTTAAATTAATGATGAGTCTATTGTGCCCAATTATAAGACCCATGAGAACTTAAATTTCAGTTATCGACGGCTGAACCTAACCACTTGTATGAATCTTAGGAGTTGTATGAATCTTAGGAGTTTGTTCAGCTCCCCCTCTTTCCTTTTATGGCTAATGCTGGAAAATTACACAGCAAGTGACGACTGTATTCTATTTTTTTTTTCATTCCTGTAGTTCCAACAGAGGTAGTCCTGTCCAGTCCAGTGTTCTGTCACGACAGCTGTCCAAATATTCCTGCAACTGAGTTTCCTGAGATCTACAGATCCCTTTTCCTCATAGACTGGCACAACGATTTGGCTATGGCGCATGTACATACCTATATGTATTAGATACCTGTTAGCTTCCTCATTGGATTCAATGTCTATTTTATTAATCAAAGTGCTAAACCATGTTCTAGCATCAGAAAGGGCCTGTAAGATGCTTAGATGTGACCCTGTCGTGTTCAACCGCTTTTTCGTTACCTAGGATACCCACGTGGCCCGGTACCCAACAGAGATCCACCTTATTGGCCACTGAGATGTCGTGTAGAGATTTCCTTGTGATGCACATTTTACGAACCTTGGACATGTATGATGATGACTGTAATGCCTTAATGACAGCTTGACTGTCATCATAGATACTGATTATCTTGCCAGAAATACTTCCGTCGATGATCATGTTGCAGGTTGTTTTATTGCAGTGACTTCGGCTTAAAAAAAGCTGCAGTCGTTCTTAAGTTTGAAGGACCAATTTCGAAATTCACAATAGATGCCAGCACCAATTCCTACATCAATTTTGGATCCATAGGTATAGACACCTAGCTTATTCATGGTATAGACTATACCAGCATCTCAGTCCTCCCTGCTATGAATTTTCATAGCGAATCTTCAACTACAGTTTGATAGTGGAACGAGATAGTCCATTTCCGTCCGGAATCATGATATATTCTACTGGTTCAGAATTCAGGCATGACCATAGGGTTTGGTTAACCATAGTCCAGTTTCCCTTGGTTAGTTGGTTGGTTAAAACCGGCCCTCGATGAGGTTGCACTTAGACCTGGAGAAGGTCTAAGGTCTTTTCTGATGTTCGCGAGTGCAGGGCACGAATATAGGAGTTGACTAATGGTTTCCTCTTCCCCGTCGTCTTTACAATTTCTGGAGAAGTCGTTGTAGTGAATGCCCCATCTTGATTGCTACAGGCATCAAGGTTAATTTCGCCAACATTATCTTGATATGCACTCACGACTCCACAGATGGAAGAGATTATGCTACCAAAGAGTGTTTCTACTACCTCCTCGACAAGACATATGAGAAATGTCCTAGGTGATTTTAACGCCAAAATAGGAAAGGAGGACATCTTTGGTAGCACCATTAGAAAGCATGACTTACCCGACACCACGTCTGGACTTAGACTAATTGACTTTGCTTCGGGACGTAATTTTAATATAACTAGCACACGGCTTCCTTACCTCAACATTCATAAGGCACATTATTCTAGGTATCCGAACATTCCGAGCGGCCAAGAACCCCAACAACTAAGGAGACTCTATATAAGACCTTGATCATCCCAGTCCTCCTTTGTGGCGCTGAAGCTTGATAAAGATATCCAAGGTCGCTTGGAGAGAAAGATTCTTCGTAAAATTTTCGCTCACGTTTGTGTTGACGGACTTTGGAGGAGGAGATTCAACGACGAGCTATACGAGCTGTACAGCGACATCCACCTAGTCAAAAAATTACGCATCAGTCGTTTAAGATGGTTAGGACATGTAGAGCGGATGAACGTTAATACTCCAGCCCTTCGAGTCTTCGAATCTAACCCAGAGGGACAACGTCTTAGGTGGCACTCACAAGTAGAAGAAGACCTCAGCAAATGAAGGACCGGGCTAACTGGAGAGGCTTGTTAGCGGAGACCCAGGTTCATCCCGAACTGTAGCGCAAAGTAAGTTGAGTCTTTCGAAAATGTCCCCCTATGGTAGGGATACTTTCAACACATCTTAATCTCAATATCTGTCATCTAGCAAGGTACAGAGAAGATAATTGCTTCCTACGTAACACCCTTTCAAGAATAACTACATAATTTTGTCGCCGGCTTTTAGCAACTATGGTCATAACAACATCTCATATCCACTACCAAAATATCAGGTAATAACTCCGACTGACTACACCCAAACTGATTTAATTATCCTTCCAAAGCGCCGTAGAAAGTGGTGAAGTGACAAGCAAATTCGAAACAACAATTTACTCGGGCGAGACACAGAAACTCTACAAATATCTAAGTATGTACATAGTTCGGCGGTAACTTCTAAATTGTGTCTTCGAGTGATAGTCAGTCAAGACTCCCCAAGGACATAGATTCCATTGTTCGGCAGTGCGAGCAGAAACTTCCTTCGATCGTCATAACCAGTGTTCGCTGGTTGCCAGAGGGGATTGAGTAGGCTGACGAACTGGATCATTCCGTGCAATATCCCTTCCAAAGTAGATGGAAGGTGTCAAAGGAGGAATGTTCTTGCGTGATTAGTTTCTTGCATACCATATGATGTAAATTGTAGTCCATAGATTGCAGCAATGATGGTCCGTAAAATAAATGAATCCAGCCAGCTTGATTATTACGCATCTGCCTCCAGTTTCGTATACCAAATTAGTTGGGGTCCCTTACACCTTACGCGAGGTCATTATCTATTCCTCCATCCTGTCCCCCTGAAGTATTTTTGAAGACTCTCCATCCGGTCGATATGACACAGCCATTTAAGTTGTTGTATTTGAACTCTTCTAATCAGATGGATGAGATCATGATTATATCTACTTCTCGGATAAAAGTAGTCGTCCGAGTTAATGTTCGACCCTCGGGACGTTCCGACATCCATCATATTGGAGGAGTGCTTTGCGATGATCAGCATGTGATCAATCTGATAGACGGTAGACTGATCAGGAGACCTGCATGTCCCTGTGTGGATATTAAAATATGCGAAGCACGTGCTAGCTACGATCTCTCTACTCGGCATGAATCTTGAAAAATCCTTACTGGCATCCGCCAATCTGGCTGTGGATGTTATCTTTGACGGAATTCATCAGCTGTACGTCCTCCTTCTAGGGACCAATTGCTAGACATCTAAGACGCAATTCAACAAAAGATGCTAACCCAGCTATGCGTGCGCAGGTCCGAGTATTGAGGTCTACGTGTGCAGTCGAACTTAGCACACCCTGAGTTAGTTCACTATCAGAAAGCTATACAGCAGACACCACCAGAAGGTGATAATGTGATTTTGCTCACAAGATTGCAGTTTTCGGTCCATATCGGGAGCTTAGAGATAGCATGCTGTAAAAGTTCTCTGAACGTATTGAGGTGTTTGCCTTAGACAATTATAACAACATCAAATGCAACTACAATTACCTTGCAGCCTTCCCCTTCCAGAATTAAAACAGTCCGTTGACCACTCAGTGTATTAGTACTAGGATCTCTACTACGCCTACGCACTGTGTCTCAAATTTCCCTAATCCTTCGTCAGTTGTCTGGGCTTCTTTTCGGTCTTCTACCATCCATGAGCTAACAGACTCTATCGCTTAGATAACTATGGAACTGTCACCTTTCTGGATGGTCTTTGAATGGTTTATCTTAAAATTCCTGACCCGTTCGCTGGTAAAAATGTTCGATACGATACATTTGACACTTTCTCGTGATAGTAATAGTCACCCTCCGTGTCCTACATCCATACAACAGCAAGGACTAAACGTTGGAGAGGAAAGATCGTGTATAAAATATAACATTTCTTAAAAATAATACTGCCATCCATCTTGCGGAACAAACTGTATTTTGAACGAAACCAAAGATTTCAAACTAATAAACTAAATAGTCGCATGCACGTGCAAACGACCTGGAACACCGTCCGTTTTTTTGTAGTCCATGCTTTTTTTCTCTACGCTATTTTTTTTTTATTTTTGAAAAAAAGAAGACCACCACCTCTCATGGTGTGCTTCAACAATCATATAAATAAAATCGACAATTTATGACAAAAAATAGCGCAAGGCACAAAAAAAAATAAATAAAGGAAGATACCAAGGCAAAATGAAAGAAGGAACAGAGAAGAACGAGATGAAAGTCATTCGCAAAGAAAAAGCTCAGGTGTCGCTGAGAGCATAGAATACTTTTTTTGATGGCCCATGGAGGCGGGTATTAGGCTTTTAGACAGACTTACCTAATGCATTCGAAGCGAGTGAGTCTTTTAAAGTCTCATTCATTTTTCATGCGGCCGCCGTAAAATTGTAATTTCATTACCATTACACATTCGACTGGTTCTGGATGCCTGCAGGCATTGGGGTTTGGGTAAAAGAATCCTGCAGATAAAGGAAATCAAATGATGCTCGTTTGTGGGTGGATGATGTTCATGTTTATAGCAGGATACCGAAGCCAGGATAGCAATTGCCTGTTACAAATATTAAACCACAAATCGATAGAAAGGAAGATGTGGTGGATTCACTAGAAGTCTGCGATTGACTACGTGAACAAGGTAATGAACCTTGGCAGGAGAGTAATTACAATAATTAGGTAATTTCCTAAACACTGACCATGGCTGGCATTGTAATTCGTTTGTTATTATTAGTTACTTGAAGATGTATAACGTTTAGTTGAGATGCTTTGGATGATAAAGCTATTCAGTGTATTCTACTAGTTTATAGGCTCAGATCATGCCATGTCTAGGAGATGTAATGGAATTGTGTCGTTATGACCACAGTAGACCGAATAAATTTGTCTATCTCAAGAGATCTTGTCGCGGGGAGAAGATAAGAACCAATGGTTGGTTGGGTTTGGTTGGGTGATTGTCCCCAATTAGCAGGAACACACTTACATCAAAAAGAAGGTTCATTGTGATGCCACTATGGAAAGACTGAATTACCGGCAGCGAAGACCTACATGGAGACTTCCTAAATGGGACAGGAGGCAGGGCAACCTGTGTCGGTGTAAACCTATGCCGACCCCTACTAACTATCAACCTCTCGCGGTGTTGGGACCGAGTAAAAAAAAAAACTGAAACCAATGGTAGTTAACCTCTTCCCTCACCATCTTCATATCCTATCCCTCTCCTAGCCCTCTCTCTCTGCCACCCCACTCCATTTCCCCCCTCTTGGGCTGGATCAAGGTACATATCATACGACCCCCTCTAATGATCTACTAGGCTGAGAGCCCATTCAAGTAGCTCAGTCGCAAACGGTGTGTACAGATACCTTGCCTGGATATCTGTGCAGGTCGACCTTTTATTTTCAGCTACCCGTGGGTCCAATTATGAATTTCTTAAACAAAAAACAAAAGACTACAACAAAAAAGAGAAAAACAAAAACCTCTTCCAGCATCCTGGGAAGCACAGCGGAGAGCACTACTAATGCAACTACACTGTTGGTAATAAAATCTGGCACTAGCTTTGCGAGCAACTGAAACCACTTTGCCAATAGGGTTGCTGAATGCGCATGTGGAACGCAGGTGGCAGGCACAGTGGTTTCAGGTAATGAACCGAAGTTCAGGAAGTGAGATGCGACCTTCACCCCCTTCTCAATTCGCCCTCAGTAACTGACCGGGCGGCCTCGAGCTCACAGACCGTCCCCTCTCTAAGATCTCATATCAGGATCAACGACTGGCTTTAAAGCCAATGCGCCATATCCAAGCGATCCCAGAGCAAGAGAGGACGCAGAAGCACAAGACCTCTTTAAGCTTGGCATATCAGAGTGTTCATTTCCCCCCGACTCATCCGTCAAGGATTTAACGTTCAAGCACCAAAGATTAGGAGATGAGCCTCCTAATTTGGCAAAGAAGTTAAAGGTAGTTCCTGCCACTATTACTACCAAACCCTTTAACCAAGTGCCTAGGGAACACTTAAAGGCTGCTATTATTGACCATAGCGATTCAAATGACACCCTTATTGTGGACAAGTGAAGGAAGGTGGAGAATAAACTCGCCATTGACGTCCCAAAAATCTTACGAGGCAATCCCGGTCCTTCACCCTCCTGTTGGGATTGTGGCTGGTGTCAAGGGCATAGGGCACGTTAAGCTCTTTGATCGCGCCGATCAGAGCTCTAAGAATCTATATAAGACCTCTGCCTCCAGCTTGGAAGAGGTGTGGCCAGAGGCACGGTTGGAGGTCATGGAATAGGAATGAATTCCTACTCGCCTAGGTCGATGATTCCGGCTGAGACTGCTTATTCTAAGATTATTTTGGAGATCCTAAAAGTCAGCAATACTTTCTTACCCACTTCCAATTCGAAGATTGCCAAAATAGATGAACTGAAAGGAGACTACCATAGTGTCCTTATTGTCATCAATGAGGAGTCTCTGGTCCCCGCTGGCAGCCTCTAAAGGAGTAATTAACTATGGCTAAGGTTCAATTACTATAAAAGTTTATAAGTGCGATGAAAACGAGCAGGAGAAAGTATTTTTTAAGCTGATTGAAGCTGACCATGAACCAGCTTCCTCTTCATCCACTCCCACTTCACTTTCTTGCGCTGCTCCATGTCGACGCTCCTTTCTTTGACAACCTAAGCGAACTGGCATCATTAGGCGTCACGAGCTTTCTTCGCTTTAGACTCCGATATACAATACTCATGAATGGAATCCTAGTCTGGTAGACTAGCTATATCTCTCTCATAAGTAAGATTCTACGAACGCCTTCATTTCAACTACCATGGCGGCGCGGCAAACAATGCTACATATCCTTCCTCTGAATATTTAATTTATCGAATAATTCTAATCTCACTTTGTGCTGGGTTCCTGGTCACTCAGACGTCCCACGAAATTTCAAATCAGACGAACTATTCAAAAGTTTCACTAAACAGGACCTCTCGACTACTAAAGGGAAGCTTCATCTACCCATCGAGACGGCAAGATGCAGTATCTCTGCATTAGCTCTGCATCAGGCAAATGTATGACGGCGTAATCTTAATACGTGCAATCATGCTAGGCTGATGTGGCTACAGTTTAGCAGTCGTAGGACAACAAGTCTGTTACCTCATCAACAAACCACGCTTAGGTACCCTGGTCGGACTATTGACTGGGCATTGTGCGTTTGGTAGGCACATGTTTAGACTTCGAATGCCGGCCAACGACATCTGCCGCAGGTGTATGGATGAAGAAAAGGAAGAATCAAGGTTTCACCTACTCTGCAGCTACCCTGCGTTATCCTCATCTGGGAGAATACTTCTTCGAGGAGCTTGAAGATACATATTTCCGACTCGGATTTCAATTGAATCTGGAAGCAAATAATTCAGAACAAATATTGTCCGAAACAATACTGGGATCAGTAACAAATATATTGGTTCATGTAACAAACCTCATTACCAGAGCTTGTGATGACTTGACAGTTGATATTATGGAACAAGAAACAATCTTCAACAACACCTGACAGAAATGAAAAGCATAATCCCTGAGGTTATGTGAACATAAAACTATTGGAAAGGACATACACTCACGAAGGTCTAAAAAAAAAACCCGAAATTCGAAATAAAGGCCTTTAATTAGACCTCAATATTAAGTTGGAGATATTTGCAATGAAATAGGCAACGGTGCTGTTTCTATTTTCAAAATTCAACCAACTAACAAAAAACTTATCGTCGTGCAACGCGATTTCCATGACTCTCTAATTTTCTAATTAGAATACTAGAATGAGTTAAATGGAATTCTCTAGAAGAAGGTATCAGAAAAGCGGAACTTATCAAAATGAGTTTAGAAAAATTCTTTCAAATAAGATATAGTTAGTCTATGTAGGCAGATACTCTGTCAAAGCCAACTTCAAATTCGGAGCATAGTTGGCGAGCCTCAGTTTGATATTCCTGGGTTGTTGACGATCGGTTTTAGCCTAAGATCGGTCTTATCAGAGCCGTATATAGACGAACTTTTTACATAGTAAAATCCGATTCTTGCCAAAAACGAAAAGTCAAAGCCAAAAAGGTTTGGATATACTGAACTTGATGAGATTTGACCAAAGAAGTGGCAATTCTTTGGTTGGTAGAAAACGGGAAGATTAATGTGCTTAAAATTTCTGCGTACCTACCATATGAAAACCACAACCGAGAACGGTTCGTGAACTGCCATACTATGTGCAATCAAGGAACAAATCTCTGGTGGAGGGATGTGATGCAATTGTAAAATGGGGCAGCCGAAACATCAACGAAAGAGGTGAGTCTTTCTTTGAGTTCTTTCTCTCAACAAATTTAATTCTATGTAATCGGGGCAACCTCTCGCGAGCGTCTGACAAACATCCGAGAGTAAAACTGTCATGAAAAAGCTTCTAAAAATTGCCGTTCGGATCCGGCATTAAAACAGTAGGCCCCTTCCATTCATGTGAAGAATATAACACGCACAACACGACTGGTTATGAGAAGCTAGGCCCTGGGTCCCATGGACCTGTTGCGCCAAAAATTTGGATTTGTAATCGGGGTAACCACCCCACTTTTCATAGTAAAATTAGAGAAGAAATCATAGACCTCACCTTAATTAGCAACATTGATCAGGTAACGATAGGAAATTGGAGGATATCATCTAAAAACTCTTTCTCAGACCATTTTAGAATTCTCTATACTAATATACTAACACTTTGACCTGATCCTTGCGACAATACCCTGCCAAATTGCACTTCCATTGACTCTGGTGTTCAGCTCATAACTGGAAAAGTTACTTAAACCTTTAGAAAATTCTGTCCCATATCACGTAATCGCAGGCCAATCAAGGTTGCAAAAGCGTAGAACATAGGTCAAAAGACTATATATGTAAGTAATAAACCAAGACAAAGTAAACTAGAAGAGAGGACGGGACTTCCTATAGGGCCGCACTCAATCTTTAGATACACACATGACATTAGAAAAGTTAAAAGTTAAAAAAAGTGGAGCACCTTTTATGAATCCATCGAGAACACTAATGAGGCCGCTAGACCGGTCGTGGTATATCTGAAGCGGAACAACAACTCCTAGACAGAAACGAGTCAAGAATCGTTAGAACTCTTAATGAATACACATTCCCGGATGCACTGAACTGGAATAAAACCAACCTATCCTTCCGATCCTTTTCAAACTCAAATTCCCTCGAGACGAAGAAATCCAGGACATCATGACAGAGCAAACGATAGTATGGGCGTGAAATCTCATAAGCCCTATAAATTTGCAGGACCGGATAATATTATTCCTGCAATGCTGCATCAGAATCTCACCCTGGCTCAAGGTAATCTTCCGAAGTTGTATTAAGATAGTATACGTATCCAACCGACAGACAAGAATGGGAATCCAATGCATTAACCAGTGCACAGCTTCCAGCTTTCTAGGAACCGCCGCTGGAGTGTTTTTGAGAATGACTGAATATCTATGATTCATACTCCAACTCTTAGATGTCTGTAGAATCTTTCAAGCCGAAGTCTTCGCTATTAAAAAACCAGCACTGACTTTACACACAAAGAAACTAAACTCATCTAGGGTCACAATCTTCGTGGACAGTGAAGTCGCACTCAAGGCACTTGACAGTGTGCCGATCCGATCAAAAGCAGTCTCCGCATGCCGACTAACTATAAACAAAATAATATGTAATGACTATGACGTCACTCTCTGCTAGGCCCCGGACATAGTAATGTAGAAGGGAGAGAAACAGCGGACGAACTTGCACCAAAAGAGTCAGTATTAAATGAAGAACTAACTCAGGCACTAGTGGCCACCCCCTTGGTACTAAAAATGAATATAGACCGGAAAGCACGAAAAAAAATCAATACCTCCTGGGAAACCAGAGGTGGCTATATCGAAAAACCTGTCTTTGTCTTTGAACAAAAAAGAAATCAGCATCATGATAAGTGTACCAACTGAACACTGACCGATAGGTGGAAATACTGTCAGACTAGGCACCATATCAACAGATTACTGCAGGAGCTGTCATGATCTAGAAGAAACTGAAATTATCGAACACCAACTATGTGACCGTCCCAACCTAAAAATTCGACGCTTCCGCTACATGGGAAACAGATTTTTCGAAGAGCTGGAGGACCCGGTACAAGTTCCACTCGGGATCATGATATATTACACCAAGAGCACAGGTTGGTTTGACTCAAGACCAACCGAAATAGAACCAAACTAGATATGGTACCACAATCAATTGGGAATCACAATGGACCAATAGGTCCCATGCAAGCACCCTCCATGGTGCACAATAACTCATACCACACCATACCATACCATACTACACCAATGGGTTGGTTTGCCGCTAGAATGAGATATAGGATATGTTGCTTGCATATACGATGCTTTCTGCTAAAGGACGAACTAGCTGACTAAATAGGGTGCAGACCAGAACTTTTCTTATGGAAACCACAAAGTTCCACTTTGACACTGCAGTTATTAGAACAAGAAACAGCCAATATCAGTCTCCCGTGTCGTAACAGATCTGACTAGACCTGGATATAGAGAACATAATTGGCGTCCATACAAAGATGTTCTCTTACGAAAGCCTAGTCTATCACCTAAGTAGGTATTCGATCTATGACTTGGCTTGTCAAGATTTTCGAAAGCCATATTGATGTTCTGCTAGTCCTCCCACTTCTTCAATATACATAGGTACACCTATCAGAAGGATGCTGATTTTTCTAAAAATCGTAGACATGCAGGAGAAACAGCCACCTAACCTGATATACTCCTATCGCTTCTTTCTTTGTCCACTTTTGACACACCACATCGAGGAATGAAAATTCAAGTACATTGCTAAGTAGCTTAGGAGCTCCTAACTGGACACCAACTTATCAGCGTCTGCAGTAAACAATCTCCACACACAAAGTAGACTAATGCGAAGTTAGTTAAGACTGCGTTAAAAACACATATGCATACGATTGCAGCTGCTCCTTCCATTAACAAACACCATATGATTTCTAATGACACAATCAGCAGGACAATAAAATCTTAAAAGGACTTCCAATCAATATGGGGAAACTATTGAACGAAAAACCAATATAATATCCTTCGATTCTTCCAGAGCTGCCCCCTCTATAAGACCTCCCAAGTAGTATCCTTAAAATAAAACAATATTTTATGTCCTTATCTAAGGCAATGTCGTCCTTTTAATGCGTCAATAAATGTGTTAATCACTTCATAAATCAAAATTGCAAAATCTTTGTCTCACAGCGACTTAATCCACTTAAGACCGTCCTTTCCGAAAATACTAAAGTAGAAGATTATCGCTTAGCCCGATTATCATTTCCAAACTCCAAAGTAATGAAATAATTTTCGCCTTTTCATATCCTTTTATATAAGACGATGGCGGACGGCGGCGCTTCCCTGTCAGAAATACAATGCCACCGGCGATAACAGCAAGGCATTCACAAATTACTTAAACATGTATAACCAGCTCAGCATGGTCCTAATGAAGTATATCAAGCCAACAAGGATACTGGCTCAACAATTGTCTCTTTCAACGTTAAGAGAGAGAGAGAGCGAAAGTTAGTAGGTATTTATGTATGTAGGTGGGGAAGGATGTTGCGCGCGGATAGTTGGTCACCCACAACCAGCTCTCATCTCATCATGCCATCATATCCTAAGGGGTCATAAAATCAGAATATAAAGGAAACAATAGAAGCAGCAGGATGCTGCTCTTTACTAGGATACTCCATCAATAACTAACGATTGTCTCAATAAAAATGTATGTATGTATGTAGGTATACCAACAGCAAGGACTACTACAACGACTGAAATCTCTAGACGATGGACTTTCGTTCAGGGATTTAAGCGGATGAACAGGAAAGAAACAGAACAAAAAAACTTGTCCCATCATAGTGCCACTATATACCTCCTAACTGCCGTCAATTGCAGTTGAAATTGTGGATCGCGTAGTCATTGTTCCAGTTTATGTCCTTCTTTCACCATCAAGGAAGGCAGAGAGAGGGAGAGCGAGCGGACTTAAAGTCGTGTATTGACCTGAATAAAGGATAAAAATGTTTTAGCATAAAGTAAGCTAAAACGAAGAGCTGGGGCAAAGTAAAATAAAGGACATTTGTGGAAGGAGGCAATTCGTCCCTTCTCTACTTCTTTTCAGTTTTTTTTTTTTTTTTTTACTATACCCAGCGATGGACCATCAACGAGAATTAATCCCCGCTGCCATACAGTAGCAGCAGCGGCACTCTGGAGAAAATGCGATGATAGTGGAACAATGGAGAAAAAAAAAACTCTCGAATAGAATGGCCGTTGTGTGTAATGCAGCCATAAGGACACGTAGCCACGTTAGAACTACTATCGTCACCACACAAACACACAAGAGCACACATTAACGAGGAGCGCTACGAGTGAGGCGGCGGCGGTAGCTCGGTATAGGAAAAGGGCATTGTCGGGTCATGTTGACCGTTTTTGGGACATGAATGTGGACTTTCAGTGAGCTTATTCCGGGAATCCGGGTCTATCTGCTGGCATTCAATTTTTGTTTTTATGTGCACTGATGTTTACTACAGCACACATATACACATCCGTATGTACATCCTGGAGGAGAGCGTGAAAAAAAAAAAAAAAACATATACATCGTGGAAAATTTATTATTTTCCCAGGAGCACAAGTCAAGTGCTTTTCCGGTTCCACTCCTGGATGCAATGTGAGGGGGATGGCCCTGAGTGGGAGTAAGCGCGATGCATCCGTTACAGCCACACGAAAAAGGTTACTTTTTCTACAACACACACACCGCCACACATTTTCGTTCACATTAATGCTCCGCCAGAGTAGAGCCCTAATGGAGATAGGTGGTGGCAATGAAATGTTCCTTTTTGGCTTTCACAGTGAACAGCAAACGGGACGACTTCCTGTGTTCACCATATTTTGTCCGCCTTCACGCCGCAGCTTTTGCAACCAGCCAACTGCACATGGAAGGCCAATTCGTCTCATCTTGTGTAAGCAGTGCAAGTGCATTTAGGATGTAACAGGAGGAGATTTGCCGTCAGTCCGTAGATTGTTCTCAAGTGTGAAGGATTCTCGTGAATGAGATTTCAGGTGTGAATGCACATTTGTAACACAGATTGGAGTTCTTATGCGATTCATTGGCTGAATATTGTGTTTGTCTCAAGGTAAAATGTCGAGTCGATTGTTCTGGTCTGTCGGAGGCTGCTGTGGCGTCTTTCTTTTTTTTTTTTTGCAGCGCTCGGTCATGCGGGTCGTGGTAGTGCTGGCGAAGTGGAACGTCTGGAGTTTTCCTCCAAAATCGATTGGCAGTGTCGGGAATGTCTTTATAAAGTAAGTAGGTAGGGTGGCGGTTGAAATGAGATTACCTTTTACGGTTCTGTTGGTTGGGAATAGGAGCTGTGGGCGCAAAACAATTTGTAGCGCAAGGACTGTGAAATGTGTTTTAGTCCATTAAAAGCTAGACTAATGAAATTTTATGAAAACCTCTTGCAATTATAGCCATGATTGATTGGGTAAGTTAAATATTTCTCAAAGTTAAAGTTTAGATAACAGCCAAAGGAGTAGGCGGGTGATTAGGCGCCTATTAAAGGCGTTGAAGTTGTGTATCTCAAGAATGTCTCAGCCTCAGTATTTTACGGATAGTTAAACACCCTGCTCTAATTTGGTAAAGCGGATCGAAATAATTATCACAAATTCCAAAGCAGGCAGTGTCAATAGGACTTTTGTTTGAAGGACACTTCTAAATGGAGTGTCAGTCAGACGGCGCAAAGTATGGATACGAAGTAACTTGTGGCAGCACCGTCTGATGAACATCGTACAAGTGTGTCAATTATAACTTTACGAAGCCTTGCGCTATCAGCTATAATATCTAGATCCTTTGCACAAATTTTTGATTCATATTGGTCAGGTGCAGGAACTTTGGGTATTTATGGAAAAAAATCACACACCGAGGTCATTTTGCACTACTTAGGTGGAATCTGTGAATAGATTAAGCTCCTCGGTTATATGGATCCATCTGTCCACACCAGACCTTGTGGTAGTGCATGTTACAGCGGGCATGGGACCCTATGTGAAACCCTCTGCATATCTTCCATACAATTCATTAGAACTTGCTCACTAGGGAATAAAATGTAGTCCTGACTGCCTGGTAGAGTGCAACGGAAGGATAAGTACATTATTGTGTGGATGAAGGAGTTTATTCTAGTATCTAGGGTGTAAGAGACCATTGAAAGGCTTTTACTTGTCATCTGAAGATACATAATTTCCATGGATGCAACCTTGAAAATCGGTCTTATCCATTACAGGACGGGAAAAATGTGAACCATTTGAAAACAAATTGGATCCTAATGAAGACGCAATTTTCAGGAAACTACGTTAAGGTTTAGATTAGGGTGGCTATGTGTAATTAAAGTACAGACGTATGAAATCCATTGTGATACCATTTTACCTACCCCGCCGGAAGCTTATAATGTAGCGATGGATGCCTAAGGACGCCAGTTCGCTGAGGTTTAGCCCATATATGGTTAGTTTAATTAAATACTTAAGAGGTTACATGTAGAGAGGGGCTACCCAGAGGATCACGCTACAGTGATCTGGGAGATGCTCAGATTGAGCTTTTCGGAGAAAACGCCACAACCCTCTTTCCCCGCTTTCAAAGTCTTGCAGCCGTCTGTATAGAAATGACCTAGATCATGGTTGGATTGATACTTTGGCGCAGATGGATATCAATTAGCATTTCCAAAGTTTTCAGTAGAAACGAGGATAGACTGATATGTCGGAGATCCTTTGGTGCCACATGTGAGTTCTTTTCTGCTTTAGGAATGAAGACGACTTCAACCTTGGTCTAGATTTTGGGAACCTAGATCAGATTTAGACAACCGGATGACTCTAAGCCAAAGAATCAGGTACTGCGGACTTCAATAGTTTGAAGTTGCGTATGGCCTAGGGAAGTCCATGGATAGTAGCTGTTGTTAGAGAGTTGCTACATGGTGAAACGGAAGGGCTTACCATCTTAATAGCAATAAGGGAAAGTGAGTATCCAGTAAGAGATCAATGGACACTTCGCTAGAGGTATGTAGTCCAATGGCCATCTGGAAACATTAGGTAGCTAAGTGCTTAAGGATTTTTGGAGAGGAATTTACGCAAACAAGGAAATGGTGATGACACTTTAATGCTTTTGCAGAGTAGTCTTCAAAATCGATGGTTCTCTTTCCTCAATGAAGTTTTTATATTTTTCGAGAGACTTACTTTACTTACTTAACGGGCTCCCGACCCGTGAAGAGTCTCTGCCTGAGACACAGCAGCCTTCCACTCTCTTCGATCCCGGGCACGCTGCTTCCAGTTATCTAGACCAAGCGCTCTGGCATCCGCGATAGCTTGATCCTTAAAACGGAGGTTCGGTCTTCCTTGTCTTCTCGAACCTGGGGGCTGTGATTCGAAGATCCTCTTTGCTGGAGCATTATTGTCCATTCGCTCGATGTGGCCGAGCCAGTGTAGTCGACGTGTTTTGGCTTTTTGGACTACATCCACATCCTGGTACAGCTCATAGAGTTCGCGGTTATATCTTCTCCTCCATTCGCCCTCCTCGCATACGGGACCGAATATCCGACGAAGAATTTTTCTTTCGAAAGTGTTCAGTATTTGCTCTGCTTTCCTGCTTATCGTCCAGCACTCGGCTCCATACAGCAGAACTGGCAGGATCAAAGTTTTGTAGAGCATACATTTCGTCTTTCGAGTTAGGAGTTTTGACCCCATTTGTTTCGCCAAACCGAAGTAGCAGCGGTTTCCTAGGGTAAGTCTTCGTCGAATCTCCACTAAGTTGTCATTCGTGGAGTTGATATTTACTCCGAGGTAGGTAAACTACTTAACCACTTCGAAGTTACTGTTGCCAACAGTGACGTTTTGTGCTAGGCGGTGGACAGATGCTTCTTTGTTTGTTGACAACATGTATTTGGTTTTGTCCTCATTCACTTCAAGGCCAACACGTTTCGCCTCTTCTTCAATTGCCGTAAAAGCCTCTAACACGGCGCGCTGGGAGCGACCGATGATGTCGATGTCGTCTGCGTATCCCAGCAACTGGACAGATTTGTTGAAGATAGTGCCTTCCGTGTTTACACCTGCCGGTTTTAAACCGAAGTCAGTATCCCGCTTCGGGGATATGAGCGCTGCCGTTGGCCCAATAAGGGCTCATCCGCCACCATCTCTTTTCCAAAAACCTGACTTATTCTTGGAAATCTTTATCGGCCTGAGCTCCGAATATGTCGAAGTAGCCCAGATAAAGTGTTGTGCTTCCGTTTGAAGCTTTAACGCCACCGTTGACTCCATCGAGAGAGTTCGTCCGCTGTCGTATTTATAGTGCTGCAATTTTCTCTTGGTCAACACTCGCGCTTATAAGTTTAGCAAGTCGGGTCCGGATGGACACCAACCAGTACCCGATGGCTACCACTAGGAGGTAAAATAAGCACAATTGATGCGCAGTAACAGTTACAACACTGGACGTCGCCAGGTTGACGCCAGTCAGTGCCTACCCTATTCCTACAGCATCCAGCCATCAAAGCTGGATGCTGTAGCTGTCTCTTTCGAGAGACAGTTTGTAGAAATACCAGTCAGGCGGCTCACGGTAGCGTTTAGCTAGATTAAAAAGGAGCTTAATTTCTTTCTCAAGAGTGCCGAGATATACTTACATTCCACGAAACTGGTTTCTATTTGCCTTGAGGCTGTCTAAGAGGACAAGCCGCCGACGTAGCACCATTAAGCCACCAACATAGCACCATTAAGTGCAGAGGCCAATCAATCATGGAATGGAATAAAGATGCTTTAAGGTTCAGTAGGCAGAGAGGGAGGAATCAACGCTACCAAGCTTTCGCCATACAGAGACTAGTTTGTCTTTTCATAGTTTCGGACGACCTGTTGAACGGAATGATGGTCGTCTAGAGAAAATTGGAGGTAATGGTGGTCTGAAAAAGAGTGCTCCTCGGAGACTCTTCAGTCCTTTACCATATTTGCGATGTAATCAGAGATAAGGGTGATACCAAGTATTTTTTGTCGAACTCGAGCAATGGAGCTCGGCTTGTACGCCATGTTACAAATAAGGAGGTTAGTACTCAAGATAAAATCAAAAAGTTGGTCAGCTCTTTTGCTGATGTCGGAACTACCCCAGATTGTGTGATCTCATAAGGACAGTCTTAATGTTCTTCGGATTTAGAATCAATCTCCTCAAGTTCTTCCAGGCTGGTGACGACCCATCACCATCAAAGGCACCACTTTAGTTTATTCCAGCGAAGTTAAATATCTCGGCGTCATCCTTGACAAACGGCTTAACTGAAATTCTTAAATCAAAGACGCCATCTAGGGCACCACTAGGACCTTGTGGGAGCCAGTAGACACCTTTAGGGCAGAACTTGGGGTTTAAATGCAAAAATGATACGTTGGATGTATGCAATGATGGTGAGGCCCTCTATCACGTACATACGAGGCCATCGTTAGGTGGCCAATAGTTGTTGAATGGAAAACGGCAACTAAGCTCCAGAAACTCCCGAGAATTGCCTGTATTAGGCATTAGTCAAGGTCTGCCGCCACAGCGCTGATCAACGATTGGGAACACAACTGAAAAATTGTCTCGGAACTGAGACAATCAAAGGCTTTACTCCTAAAAGGAAATCCTTAATATAGACAAGGATAGTATTAGAAAGCTAATGACCTTTCTCACAGTCACTGTAGCCTGCGATATCATCATAACAAGCTCAAGCTGTGCCCAGAAATGGAATGTAGGTTGTGCTCGAAAGATTTCAACTAGCAATAATTGCACCTCGGTAGGACCTCATTGGTTACGATATCGCCTCTGCGCAAAGCTCGCCTTGAAAGATGAAGAATCTTCTGAGTACTTTCTCTGTGAATGCCCGGCATTGCATTGGTTAATGAGGGGTATTTTCCATAAAGATATATATATGTTCGTCAGAGGAGTTGAAAAAATTCTGCAGCTAAGGACGTACTATCCTTCATAAGGGAGGTGGTACGTCTCTTGGTTGAATCATACCTTGGATCTTCGCAAGGATACATGATCACGATTTACCTTTATTCCTTACGTAGATTAATTTATAGTTTGGAGTCTTAAGTCAACAAATCCGGTTACCTCACCCCAGCGTTCTTGGACCAAGACTATGTTTTTACTGATTCTGGTGAGTCGGAGAATGAGTGCTCTCGTAGCCGTTTTACATAGAGTAATGCTGGTTAATCTGAAGGATCCGCACTATGAGAATATTTCAGTTCAGATACGACTATCCAGTAATGTTGGCTTCTTCCGAATCTGATGACGATCGAAAAGTGTTGCCTTCGACAGATACATATATGTACATGTCTTCTAGTGAGTTAAGAACTTAGACTACCCAGATTCTGCTATTTATTCAGCCATAAACATTCGTGGTAATGAGGAAGCTGATAAAGCAGCAATATCTGCAAAAGACGCACCAGTATACAAATTCAATTTATTTACAAAACAAGATCTCCACACATTTATACATAAAAACCTTAAAGCCAAACAAGCAATTGACTGGAGCCTCTACCACCATCATTACAAAAAAGTAAACGAAGGAAAACACCGACCAAGATATCCCACAAACCAATCAAAGCACAAAATTTCAAACTTTGTTCGCCTAAGACTCGGTCACACCTCAACAACCCACCAACACCTCCTCACCAAAAATAACCCGCCGCTATGCACCGCCTGTAACACAGCATTAAATATCCCCCACCTCCTAGAAAATTGCCTAGCCTCAAAATCCATTATGGAATCTATCTTTCAAAACATACCAATCTATGATGTATTAAAAAATCCTAACTATACAAACATTGGAAATATAAACAAATTTATTGAAATCCTTAAATTAACTATATAAATATTTAATTAGATAAGAGCCAATAGTCTCTGCAGCTAGGCTCTATAATCTTTTATGTTACCTTGTAATTTTAATTACCTGTTAATAAATAATAATAATAATAATAAATTATTCAGCCATTGACACTAACACTGAGTTCAAAGAATATGCTTCCTGCAATCGTTTTTTCTTTAAGCTAAGATACGAGTAGCAAAGCCTTCTGTCGAACAGCTAGAACGACTCTGTATCAAACATTCATCATCCTAGTTTTGTTTTACGGTTTTAATGCACCTCAGATGCATTAAGGAAAAAGTGGCAACGAAGCGTCTTCGAGTCCAACCTGTAGGAAACGGTGCAGTAGATGAAGACCGCATCGTATGTATGTAGGTGGCGCGCTCAAGTGGAAAGGGATCTCAACCAACTTTGTGTGCAAAACTAAAGGCAGCTAGCTAAAGATCGAACTTGCTGGAGAAGCTTAGAGGTTTAAAGGTTTGGAGAGGCCTATTAGAAGTCCAGTTTAGAGATAGTCAACTTCGAAGGCGTCTCGACTTTGAGAAACACTGCAAATTAGTTGAAAATGCCTATGGCTCCTTCTGTACAAAAGAGAGCAAATGCAGATATTATTAGAATCTATACCTTCAAAACAATGCAGTGGTCTGAGTGCCTGAATAACTTAAATATTTCCCATTTCTTAAAAAAAAACTTTAAAAGTGGAGTGTGGCACATATTTAAGTTTCGGTCTTGTGGAGCTCACCTCAGTGAAATAATAAATTCCACCTTGCGTGACACTTAACCTACAAACCTAGTTCCATGGATATGCCTTCGGTTGCTGTGCAAATTTAGAGTCGACTACCCTTGCGTTCAGGACTGACTTCGGCCAGAGTCTGAGCCTGGACTGGGCTGTAGTCGAATTTTCACAATGGCTCCAAAATTATTCGAGGATCCGGTGATGGAGTCTTCTCCCCCCGGCTTATACTGTCTTCTTAATCCTGATTCCTTTATCTTCATGGTGACTTGTATGGTTAAACTACCGAAACTCATGTTCCAAGTCTCCGGTGGACTAGGTAGAATATGCTCAGACATCCTTTACTGTAACACTTTTAATAACATTGAAACTTTTTCACTCTTCTACCACAACCTCTTCAACCTCTCTACGAAGGATATTTCCTCCAAAAAAGCATTCTCAAACTTCTCTTCGACGTAATTTCATTGGATTCTGCATAAGCTCATTGACTACATGAGTGAGTCTATCTTCAAGCTGCAGAAGCCCAGTTTTCACATTTTTCGTATCGATTGGTTCGTCTAAGATTTTCCATCTTCTTCTCTATTTATCATCCAATATTCGTCATCTTCACGGGCTTCCCTTTACTGTCGGACTAAAGCCTGCAAATGCCCACAATTATGACCGCCTTGACCCGATCACATTACACTTCCTCCCAGGCTCTGTCGTCTTTTTGGGTTCTCCCCCAAAATTTGTCTATTAATTCACGACGATGAGTTTTCATTCATCAAATCCATGTCGTCGTACCCGCAACAAATTGCTTTACATAATCTCTCAATATTGAGAAACTTTTCTTAAGTCGATTGCAATTATGCATAAATATTTGAAAAGCAATCAGTTCGGCACACTTAGCGTAACTTCCCGAAAAGGATATTAGACAATAAAGTGTGCAGATGTAGAGTACATATACCATGCACCAGCATCGCTGTGGTGCATCTGATCCAATCCCGAAAGCAATTTCCTTCTCAGGGGAGTATTAAGATAATGCTGCTAAATTTCAGAGCAATTCTCCATTCTCCAAGGGATAAGAACAAACGGGCGCGGGCGGGGTAATACTTATATCCTTGTGGAGTAATATCAAATATTTACACTCTTTCCACAGGGATGCACTAGAGAACTTCCATTCAGCTGAAGGATCTTAACGCAAAAAGACAAAGACACATGGCCGCAATTACTCGAGCAATAATTGGAAAATCATCCCATACAAGTTGCAGCAATTAGTCGAACGACAAAGTGACAGATGACAGCGAGAGCGCCCCCTTGAGTTAATATGTCTCGCCTTTTCATTCACTTTAAATTGTTTCTTGCCCAATTATACACAAAAACAAGAAAAAACAAAGCGCCATTCGACACCAAACTAAGAAGCAATAAAAAAATGGAAAGAAATAATAACAATTTGTTATGGCTGTCAAATCGTCAAAGAACTAGAGAACTACTCTGCAAAGTGTGAGGCTGATTCACCGACCGATGAGCGCGATTTTCCACTCATTTCCAGGGTTGTTTAAACTTTTAATGACTTTCGTTTCCGTTACAGAAAGTTTCCCTCTCGGGCGACTCTTCTTTGACAGTTGTCGTCGTTGTCGTTGTCGTCCGCACGGCTATGTCTTTAGCGGACCACTTAAGTCATTTTCTTTTATTGTGTCAATCTTTTGCTGGTAGTCATCAAAGTTTTCCAAGAATTTTTGACTTTTGCAAGTGTTTTCAAGCAGTTAAGGTTGACAATATAGAGGGCGTGGCGACAGGCTTACCATCCACCACTCTTATGTCGCTTGGCTTTAGGATTTTATGATTTGATGAAATGCGACGTCGTAAAAATTAATAATTTTATGACGTTTTATATAGCTCATGTACATGATACATACATACAATTATTAGAAGCAAATGTTTGAAGTACTGCCATGGGACAAAGGATGCACTAAATGAGGATGTGGTTTGCTTTAAAAAGAAAATTATTTTATGGACAAATTGCGTAGAAGTAAGTGTGATCAGATTTTTAGGAGAAATAAGTCATCAGGTAATATAATATAATTGTCATACATATGTATGTTTTTAAGTACAGAGTCATCCAACAAGGGGTGGATTACTTACTTGCTTACAGTCCGGGCTGGACCTAGAACTCAACCACCAAGCATATCCAGTTAGCGCGATCTTTGGCTAACTGCCTCCAGTTGCGCACTCCTAGTTGGTTAAGGTCCTCTTCAACTTGTGGCCGCCACCTATGGCGAGGTCTTCCTCTACTGCACTCTTCCTCCGGGTTAAATTCTTTTTCTGTTCCAATTGTGACAGCTCTCTGTGTTCTGCCGATGATGTCAATGTCATCAGCGAATGCAAGTAGTTGCACGGACTTTTGGAATATTGTGCCTCTAGTGTTGGCTTGCGAGCTTCGCACAATCCTTTCAAGCATGTTGTGGAAAAATTCTTTTTTTCAAATCAAAGGATTGTTTCCGACATTTATGGACGAGCGTTCTCCATCGTCATTCTGCACAATCTGACGAGTTTGGCAGGGATGTTAAAACTAGACATGGCTCGGTATAGATCGTCTCTATAAATGCTGTCATATGCGGTCTTAAAATCGATAAAAGATGGTGGGTATCGATTTTAGTGTGAATATTTGATGGGTTGTGGACTTGCTGGGCCTAACATCGCACTCATAAGGGCCAATCAACTCGTTGACAAATGGTTTCAGGCGCTCACACAGTATGGCACTCTTCATCAAAGCCGGGGTTTCGTGAGAGAGGTCGAGTGAAACCCAGCACATCAGTTGCAGCGTTTCTGATGGCTTCTTGGCTTCGATACCACTGCTCTTCTTGAGAGTCTGAGGAATACGCGATTGGCAAAGTTTCTGGTGGTTTTTTGCGATTTCAATCGTTCAATCTTCTCAGAGTATTTACGGTTGGCATCTGAGATATCCGTAAACATACCTTGGCTGCAACTGGGTAGTGGTCCGATTCTATCTTGGCCGCCGGACATAGAATAGAATACTGGACACATGCCTTGTCTCCCAACCCAACCCCAACATTATCAATTTGGTTGACTGTTTCATGATCTGCAGACCGTCATGTTCCTTTGTGTGTAGTGTATACCTAGATGAGGAAAGCCTGTGCTGCCTATAGTAACATAACATTACGTCCCGCAGCATAGTCAATTAGCCTAAGTTAATTAGCGTTTCCAGACCTGGTGTCGTGTAGGCTGTGCTTTCCAATGGTGCTACCAAAGATTTCGTCTTTTCGTAATTTGGTATTAAAAACACCCAAAATTGGTAATTCCCGAACTTTCCTGAGCTCCAAGAGTCAATTATGGGTGCATGAAACTCCTTAGGAGA
The DNA here is from genome assembly GCA_905220385.1 of Xylota sylvarum. NCBI lineage: Eukaryota > Metazoa > Arthropoda > Insecta > Diptera > Syrphidae > Xylota > Xylota sylvarum. The sequence goes on along the minus strand of LR999958.1, from coordinate 59,103,933 downwards.
TTCCCTATTAAGAAAGCTAGTTGGGAGTGTGCCCAATGGAATTTTTAGTATTATTAAAAAAGGGGTAATAAAACCTCATACTAATTTTTCTAAAAACAATAACCCAAAACAAAAAAAAATTGAGAAAATTGTAGTGCGGTTATACTTTTGCAAGCTAACAGTTTTTTATTGCTAAAAATCCTAAAAGCAAATATCGGGGATTTTTTTTTGCTCTACTTACTTGTTTTTTGATGCCATAAAAAAATAATAAGGGGCCTGTATCTGTTTGGAGTTTCCTGCAAAACGGATTTTACAGGGTGCGGTTATACTTTTGCAAGGCACTGTATCTTCTCCTCCATTCGCCCTCTTCGACCGAATTATCGACGAAGGATTTTTCGTTTGAAGGCCTCCAATATCCAGTATTCAGCTCTGTATAGCAGAATTGGCAGGATTATAGTCAAGAGTGCACATTTCTATATCGACGAAGGAGTTTTGAACCCATTTTTTTTTCAAACCGAATCGAATCTCCACTAGGAGTTTATATTGACTCCTTAACCATCTTTGGAGTTGTTGTTATAGCTATCAACGGTCACATTTTGTCCCAGGCGGTGAACTGATGGTAAATTTTTTGTTGACAGCATGTATTTTGTGTTGTCCTCATTTCAAGACCGAGTCCTTTTCCCTGTTCCATCAGTTCAAAGTCTTTTCCCAAATACGAAAAGATTCTCAGGAGGTCCTTTAGCTCAAATTTCCGCAGATCTTCCAACTCCATAAAGAAGTGATTGCCGAGAGTCCTCATTCGACTGTTGGCTAGGGCAAGATATTCACCCAGTAGACCACGGATAGATTTCATTTATTTCTTGTTTATGCAAATTCTCTAGTAATAATTATGAGCTATCCCCAGACGCTCAGTATGAGTATCTATGGTACAGTGCCCAGTAGTGATGCCGGAAATGGTCCGAGCGTCACCGTGACTAAGTTTAACCTAAGTTCTCCTCCTATCGTAGGCTGGTCAGAAGCTCCTGGCCATGAGGACCACTAGCGCACACTATCACTGTAATCTATGCCGATGGCCTTCTAGTTAATAGACTTTTTCTTTTGAGCTGAGAAGTATTTACACCAAAGGAAGAGTCTGTGGAATATGAAATACCGACCCTTTCCTTCCAAATTTATCTGCTGTTTCGTTGCCTGGGTACCAGGACGTCAACATAAAGTCACCCTAGTAGCTTTATATATCTCTATCCTTGATTTTATTACTGCCAAGATAGCCCCTCCAGATACTTACTAGGTTTTCGGCTTATTCGAGTAGAATTGATGTGATCTCAGCTTGAGAAATAGTGTAGCCCTCATACTAAAGGATAGTCTCCTGTACCGACGCGAAGTTCATTTTGGAATCGTTAGTGTAGAATGTCAACTCTACGTTGTCATGGATCTTCCCAGGATTGCGATGCAAACTTTCTCTGAATTTTCGTAAAACTTAAAAGATAGTATTTGTTCTTAAGAGCTTTTGACCACAATATATGTTAAAATTGTCCTTACGACCGTTATGTAAGGCCAAAGCACTGCATTTGGTTTGAGGCCCCGTGTGGTGCTGAATGCTCTCCTACATGCCTAGAAGGAAACACACACTTTCTTGGTGTAATCATTTACGTTTTCCTTCTTCAGGTAATAGCTAATGAGGATTTGTAGAGGTGAAAGCCCAACGACAGCTTCTAATGCTGCCATAGGGCAACTAAAGTGGTGCTTTTGGTGGTGATAAGTCCTAGATTAACCAGTCTTCCATTTATAAAAGGCACTAGAACGGGTTTGCAAGGATTGATTGATATCCTTCTCTCCTGCACCATTCTAAAAGGTTTAATAAAGTACCTTCCATGACGCCAGAAATGGACGTGCTGTGTTTATCTTCTGCTTCTTCTGTCTTCTTTACAAGATAATGAATAGTTCCTTTGGAATGACCACATATTTGACATCGCTGAGAGTGCTGCGAAATTTCTAGGGTTCCTCAAATCATGAAACGATGATTGCGAAATAAGAGACATACATCCACCACAAGCTCTTTGCACCTGCTAGATAGAAATGAACATAGCCGGGTTACAACTACAGAATAGGAGACAGAAGCATAGCGGAGTCAATTGACTCGCTCGATCAGTTGTAGTCTGTATAGCGCAAGAAGTTCCCTAGTTTCCTTTTGTTATAGGACTATGTAAACGTCTTATGTAAGACATTGCTCATATGTCTTGTCGAAAAGCGTGTAGTAACACTCTTTAGTAGCATCATCTCTTTCCTCTGCTGGCGTGAGTGTATGTACATCAGGCTGATGATACTGAATTTATTCTTATATTGTAAATATTGTTATAAGGCATTCACTATCGTGTCTAAAGCGCAAGAACCCAATGTCTGCCGTTTACAACAATTCCGCACCCAAATAGACGCTGCTTCTGGTCTATGTAGCAATCAACGTAGTACATGTCATAGATTGTCATCATTCTTTTACCCGGCCCATCTCACCGCACTACTTGAATGGCGGTGATATATGCTTTATAACAGTTTAGGGCCTCCGCTAATTGTTCAGCTGCACGCAGTTTGTTAAGGATCCGAACATTCTACGTGCAGATTCGAACGTCGTTGTCCTTTTACAGGGTCGTCAACAGTAAATCCGTCTTTTTTTTCCGTTGTAGGGAAGTTACCCTGATACACAAATTCCAACCAGTAGGACCAGTTCTCTGTTATACCCCTAGATCGAGGCACTGGATTATCCAGAGCTAGTAACCCACTTCGGGGAAATGAGCACTGCCGTTGTTCCAGTAAGAGTTCATCCGCCGGTAACTCTTTTCCAACACCCTATTTCAGTATTGGAAATCCCTATAGACATAAGATTCAAATAGATACATATATACATACATAATGTCGAAGCTGCTCATATAGGTATAACACTAATCTGTCGGCCTGACTTGAACTGTGGATACCAACGTTGATTCCATCTATGGAATTCATCCGCTGCCGCCTGGAACAGGAGGAAGTGCCTTAGTGAGAAAACACTAATCAACCCCTTTCGTCCTATGCCTCTAGCGACCCTTCAAAGGGGTTTGTTACCCACACTCCAGTCAAGGTAGCAGGCACCAAACTGCCATCAACGTGGAGTTGGAGTTGATAGTGAGAGGCTACCGTGAGAAAGCTTGTGCTCTCACATATTCGCATCACTGCCCTTTGGCCACTCAAATCCTTCATAGTTCAGAAATATTTGCTATGCATTGCCGTGTACTTTCCAGCACCGCCTCTATTCACCTTTCTATTATAACGAATCGAAATTCGTTTGGTTGTAGCTCTTATAAGCAGAATAGCAGCAGCATCAACAGTATTCGCAAATCTACCAAATGTAAGTGTATTTACCTAGGTTCGACTGCAAATGCTTTAAATTTAAAATGATATCGCGGCAGGTGATAAGTTCCCTTTACTAAAGACTTTAACTAACTTTTTCGAAGACTTAGTATTCTTAAAAAAACCTCTTGTTGGTGTAGTATCGCCAGCCGCCAAAGGAATGAAAATAACAAGCACACCTCAACGCAAAGGAAACCTAAGTAGATATACATAGATACAGTTTAATGGGTGCAACCCCACCGGTTGGGATTGTGTGAAACCAATAACTAACAATATATTTCGATTTTGACGAGTAGTGGCATTACAAGGACTCAAGAGCGTTTGTATAAAATATTCCTTTTGCAGATTTCTTATATTCCTTGTGTCGCATGCAATTATTTTTTTGTGGCATTTCTCTATACTATAGCATTTTTTTATTCATCGTTTTGTGAAAGCGTCTGTTCTCGGTGGAATGGCGCGTCGGAATTTATATCTTTTCTCTTCCTTGCGAAAGCTTAAAGATGCCCTCCATTGTTGGTGCTCTTTCTGCGGCCCCCTGTATAAAAAGAGGATGTACACAACGCTTTTGTTACTATTAGATACTGCAGCGAATGCAATATTGCAGGATACCTTCCGCTATTGTTTATTTTCTGCTTCTCACAAAAAAAATGTATCTTTTACCATTTTAATGTGGAAGAAGAAGTTCAAAGGGAAGATTCCTTTTCCGAATTGAATGCATTTCTTACGTAAAATGTCTCACAATTGGAATTGTGTTCACTTGCGTGGGACAAAACAATTTTCTGTGAACGTTTATTCTGCAGTCATTGAATCGTTTCGAAAAAATAATGTGTTTTGTACGAATATGTTACATTCATGAGTTGTTAGCCAAAGGAATGGGCTGGATATTAAATCGTATAACATTTTCTAAGGAAGTGGCGTATTTTTTTTTTCTCGAATACCTTGATGAGTTCAGTTTACAGCCGAGGTATGAGGACATTAGCTGAGGAGGATTTTCATTTCTATTGTAAGACAGGAGTGACAATCTTGACACTAGGATTATGTACATATTTTTTTGAAGGGTTTATTGTTAATCTTATAATATTAGGACACAGCGAGAACGATAGGAAATTAGGAGGAGAAGATAGGAGATACCGATGAACGTTGGTTTTAAATGTTTGCGGGTTATATTGTGAAGGAAAATTAGAACTTGGCAAAGCATTCCTCATTCATTCGTGTTGTATGATTTAGGAAGGATCCTTATAATCACGTACGAAGATAGACTTAAGGGGAAACCGATGAACATTCGCCGAATGACGCGGAAAAATTGTTTAAGGGTCGGACTGCAACTGGCTATTTTGATGGTGCACTGTTTATGAAAAAATGAAAGGCAGGAAACATATTAATCTTCAGAGGTCACAACTCTTACCGCCCTATTTAAGAGTAATGAAAATCGGTACAGAAGATCTATACAAAGGCTGACCCGATTAAGCTGAATCTATTATCGATGGTGGTATCGTGTAGGCTATACTTTTCTTCGGTACCACTTACATATGTCACCCTTCCTAGCCTTGCGTTTAACTCTCCAATAACAAATCCGCATCCAAATAGAATTTACTTCTGTTATCGGTAATATCCTGGTTTTAGCCTACCCGCTTCAAGGTAATTTTTGAATGGCTGTGATGTCTGTCTGTCTTGCACGCCGTCTTTTAAGGGTCCTTTCATTCCTCGTGAAGAACTCGTCGATATTTTTATAAAGTGCTCCGATGCGGATAGTCGTTTCGTAACTAATGCAACAACATTGGGTCGAGCGAGGACTTTTGACCCGTTCAGCGTTCCTCCTTCACAATCACTTTTTCAAGACCCTGCTTTAAAGGTGTCTTTTAGAAAATCATGCTAAAGTTCATCAAGGAGTATATCTGTCGCCGACTAATGCGGAATAATCCCTAAGAAGCTGACAGTACGACACTAACAGCGACCAAAGATGGGAAATCCCCAGAGTAAAATTCGTCGAATTCGTACAGTCCAGCCCGTACGTCGTCATCCACCTTTGCTTCTCACCGTATTTACTTACTGATGCGGAGACAGATTTGACTTAGCTAGGGTACGACACTGTTGTCCGTTGAAACAAGACCAGTATTAAGGCACTGTTTACTGAAGTTACATTGGAAGATCTATAGTTATAGGAACGAGAAACTATTTAAAGCCACAAACGACGAGAAAACACGCCCAACTTTAGTGACCCCATAACAAGGCGTATATCCTTGTAATTATTCATGCAGCTTACATAAAGAAAATGACTGGCTATTGCGACTTTATTGTTGCGATACTGCTAACGATGATGAACATGCTCTTCGGTAGCTTCTACACCCGAGCAGCTTGACATTTGCCCAAGATATACATAAATATTCCATGGATCATAAAAAAAAAAACATAGTTTGGTGTAACGTTTCAATACTATCACTCCGCCAGCCCGCCGCTCGAAGGAGCAAACTTTCGCCATTAACTGCTCCCCAAACGAGCTTACAGCAAATTATCCCCCACACCAACGATAGATGCCATATAATGAACCTTCGGGCAATAATAATTAAAAACTCCTTGCGCAACATTAACTACAAGTTAATGCACACACTCATATATGTTGCATGAGGAAACAACTTGTTCGGAGAGTTTTCATTACACGGCAACATATCGTCAACTTCACACGATTTTGCAAGGAAAACCGTCAAATCGCACTGCCCGACCCTGTGCGCCCTGATAAAATCAAAAATAATTGCACCACGCGATAATGGGAATTATAAACACACTGTAACACACCCCCGTCCTTGCGCTCCTTGCGTTCCTCATATCCGGCCTCATTAAAATAAATGTTGCACGTTTTGAACTGAGAGCCAGGTTCGGCTAAAAAAAAATATTTCACAGTCCTTCGCCTTACGAGAGCATAATCAGAGCCGCTTAAACGTTCCTCGTCCTTTTTTAATTCACTCAAATTGCTATAATCGCACCCTTAACGCTTAACGCGGAGAGCCTAAACCAACATCATAGTAATGTCCTTGCGCCTCCCCACACCCACGCCCACCATAAGTCGCTCGTACATCCCGCCGCCGAGAGGAGTGTATAAACGACAATGAAGGGTTATGATTGCCACCATAAAATTATTAAATAAATTTCATTAAACAAAAGTAATAACCCTCAACAACAACAGGACGAACAAAAAAAATACACAAAATGTAACACGAGGCAGGACGAGGCAAAAAAAAAAAAAAACATTCGGCGCCGGAGAATGGAAACTCCTCGCTTGTGTGATGTGAGTGAAAGACTCGGGGAATCGTTAAATCCTTTTGTTGCCTTTTTGAATTGCCGGCGTTTATGCGTTTTTTCCGAACGTAACCTTCGCGAGTGCGACATTAAAAGGTGCGACATTTACTTACTGCGAGCAGCAGTGGTCCTCTCCACAGTGGGTGGTGTGGGTGGGGGTGAGTTTAAAACGCAGCCTTTTATGACAAATCGTCGTCAATGGAATAATCTTCGGCTGGATGGGGGTGTCCTTCTTGTGACGCCCGCAGTGTGTTTTCGAAATTAGCGCAATGATTTTATTGTGCATTAAAATTTTATTATTTGAATGGAGCCGCGGTGCCGTCAGTCGAGGCTGACGGGGGCGGAATACTCTCAGGATGGCAATATCTAGGCATGTAGCGCGATAAAAGTGATTGTTATGATTTCAAGTTTATTAGACCCGAGGAAGGGTGGTGGTGCTGGTTGCTAATATTCGTGAAAAAGTAAAGCGTTCACTCATAAAATCAGGATAAATGTTGGATTCATTACGCAGCGGGAGTACATGAACGAACAGTGAGCATAATTTTGTCAGTTCAAATCGGTTTCAAGGACATTCATACGGAGTTTTGTTAGTAAAATTGGTTAGTAGACTATTTAGACAAGTTGTGCCACTTGCTATGGTAGTATTTTAGTAACAAATAACAAGAGAGATGATTAACAGACATACATAGAATGCAAGGATATTCCTACCTAGAAAGAAGAAGGCCTATGCGACCCCTATGCTCAAAAAAATTGTGTAGCGAAAAATAGTACTCGGAGGTTTACTGTGCAGCGGAGGATGCTCAAGTAATCAAGGATGAGAGTCCCACTCTATTTTGGGATAAGGCCGGGTAAGTAAAGATCATTTTATCCTCTTCTTCAGTCCTGCATATCCTTTTGGCATTTAAGTCTGTAAGACTTAAACCCGTGAGAACACTGATAACGTAGCTGATTTGCAAATGAGCTCAGATCCATGTCCAGCTTTAAGAAATATTTGTATGTAACGTGGAGCAACTTAGGTCTCCCCATTTTAGTAGTGTCCAAAAAGTAGTGGTGTGCTCGTCAGTCTTACAGTTTCCCAGAATGTATCTGTGAACTAGCACCCAACGTAAATGAATTTTGAGTTTTGAGACAATTGTCAATTTAAAGTGCCTTTTGAGGTAAAGCAGCACAAATTCAGGCCTTAATTGTGAACTACATGTTTCAACTCATGCCAGTAGCAGAAATAGACTAATAGAGAGATGCATTCGATTGTTTATGGATTCTAACAGATTGGCTTTCCAGTTGAGTTTTCAGTTTTGTCGAGTATAACCCTCAGTTCGATTTCTACGGCAGCTCTGGTGAGCAGGACGAGAATATATTTGAGGACTTCTCTAAAAGTTTCTAGGTGGAGCGCACTTCTCAAACCGTGTCCAATTCGGCCCACCTGAGCTGATACGCCATACTGTTTCAAGCTATAGGCATACCGAACGGAATTATCGTGAGCGCCACACAGCTTCAGGTTAGGAAACACTTACCTGGAGCAATCAGACATAACTGGTCCATTTTACTACCAGGAAACAATATACAGTATTCCCCATTTTACTGGAACTTCTTCAACTTTTGGAGAAAGGCGAGAATACACTTAAGCGATGAGGAGCTTACAGTATATGCACTCACCACATCAACACCGAAGATCTGAGAGACATCAAGAATGTCGCTGATTTCTTACAGACGTTCGGGAGTAAAAGTTTAGTGTGCCATCCTCGAGAGCCATGCCACACAGAATTGCGTCAATGGACCGAGGACGCTGGAAGACCTAACGCAGTTTCAGGTCCTGAGAAATCATCCTCTGAGTCTGGCTTAGCACTCTCATCGGAAATGTCCGCAATCCCAGTGTGATCTGAGACCCAGACAAAAGTCAAAAAGTTCAGCATTGCGACTATTTTGGAACGGGTTACAGGATTGAACAAGGCCTTAAGCGCAGCCTGACTGTCGCTATAGACGTAGATACTCCGACCCCGTCACCTATTCTGGGCAATATAGTCTGCAGCCATTAGGATAGCATAGATCTTCGGTTGAAAAACAATAGCATGGTTGCCTAACAAGTAGTGAAGTCTATTGTTGTCGGTCTCCACGAAGACACCAGCACCGGACCCTTGACTAGTTTTGGAACCATCTGTGAAGATTGGACTACTGCTCAGTTCAGTCGACTCTAAATTTTCACAGCGGCCGAAGTTCGGTGTCATTGGATCAGATTGTATATCCATGGGAACTGTGTGGATGAAACCAAAACTCTAAGTCCGTGTTAAAGTGCCCATGATAAAAGTAACAATGGGAAATAAATTAAGCAGAGCATCTAGAGCAGAGACAGGCGTACTCAGGAAAGGTTTCGCGCAGCCATGCCAGGCCATTCTTTTGATTTTTGTACAGAAGGCAGTTTCATACTTACGCGGAAACCTCTCCACCAAACAACTGACGCATAAGCTAGAAGAAGATGGATCCAAAGGACTTTTTTTCGATGATAAGCTCCATATTTTGTCAAAAGCACCCTTACACTGCCAGAAAACTGAGAGCACCTTGGATGTCTTCGACTTGACATGATTTGCCCAAAGAAGTTTCTTAGGATCAAAAAAAAAAAATACAAATTTTTGGCGCTTTAGGTCCATGGGACCCAGGGCCTAGCTTCTCACAACCACTCGTGCTGTGCATGTTATATTCTTCACATGAATGGAAGGGGCCTACTGTTTAATGCCGGATCCGAACGGCAGTTTTTTGTTTTGAGAAGCTTTTTCATGACAGTTTTACTCTCGGATGTTTGTCAGACGCTCGCGAGAGGTGGGGCCGTAGAACAACGTAAGTTTTGAAAGGATTGACCGAAAGCCCATTTCTAGTGCACCATTGATTGACCATGCCTAAGGCTATTTGCGGGTTAGCACAGACAGTATGGCAAAGTATGGCAACATCATCCGCGTATGCCTGAGCATAAACGTTTGAACTACTGAGAAAATGCAACAGAAAGTCAACTACTATGCACTATAGAAATGGAAACAGAACGCTACCTTGCGGGCAGCCTCTGTTAACACCAGTCATAACATGGAGGCCACAGTCCACATCTACAGCCAAAGATCTACTCATCAGCATTACCCTGATCCACCACACCAATATCTCATCTACCCGGTGTTGTATAGCAAAGTGACACATGCAATCAAAAGTTGCATTGCAGAAAGCGCCTTCTATGTCTAATACTGTGTGGCGTGTCAGCTCACAGCCCTCCACTTGAATGCAAGCATCTGTTGCCACCGCTGCAGCTGGCTTCTATAAATGACTTTTGCATTGTTCGCACTACGTTGTGATCATCGTCAACTTTCCCATATACATATATTGTCATATAGGAAGCCTTCTTTTTCTTTCCCTCGGATACTAGTAATTTCTTAGCAGTAGTTTTATCCTCTACGGCCGAATTCCGATCACTGGTGTTGAGATCTTTAAGGGATTTAGCAACTGTGTTAACCGGCTTTTGAGCGCTGATGACGCTGCTAGTACCAGTTAAGGCAGAAAGGCGAGCAATAGGTGTACACACACTTACGCCAGAAACACACCTGCCAGCAGCTTTGTCTGCAGTAGACAATCTCTGTCCACGGGTGTAGAGGTGACCGCACCGGCTTCATTCAGATTTTGTGGATAATAATTCCAGGGTAGCACCCAATAGAAGGGTGCGCATCAGTTGCTCACGCGGTTCCTACATTAGGTGCCTTCTTACGCTTCCACCAGCATCTTCCGTTTTGACTGGTCGAGTGCAAGCAGTTGGTCGGTTCCAGTTGGAGTACCTTCTGCCGACCTCATCCTCTTCTGCTTCGCCTCCAGAACCGGACAGGCGGATAACTGATTGAGCATCTTTGCGTTGCGCAACCTGCCATGAAAACCTAATCCGAAACCTAAGCCAAGATTCTTAACTATTGATTTACCCCGATGATATTATCCATCCATCTTGTCCACTCCAAGATAGCTTGAAACGGTTTTTAAAAACAGCCTCTTCTCTGGACAATTTGGGTGTTAGCTGCGACAAGACGGCGTGTGCACTTTGTTCCTTTAATAATAACATTTGGAAGAGAGGGAGTTTCACTTTTAGCATCGTGGAACACTAGTTCAAGCTTGAGTGTCTTTACAGGCTTATCCGATTTGCCTACTCGGTTATGTTGGGAAACATGGTTTGCCAATGCTCCTTCAAACGATTATAGATGTATGTATTTCCATAATCTCCATTTTCTGCGTACTAATCAATAAATCGGTACAGTGGTTCTCATGGTAATTTCAATGAAAATTCAAACCAACCGATTTGCAGATACTCAGTGAACAGAAATGGTGATGTCAACCGTTGATATCCTTGATCTAAAAGCTCAATGAACTGATTACCCAATTGACAGGCTTTAAGTGCCAAAAATTACATATACGAGTATCCTGTCACCGTTAATGCAAAGAGTACCTAGATACCAAAGAATAACAAAGTTATTCCATCGTTTAACCAGAAAGCTGAACGGTTCCATACAATCGATAATTACAAGGAATCCCTATTACACACTCACCTGAAGAAATGATTGATAATTAACATCAATTTATCAGACCAGTCGGTGTGGTTGTGTTGGTGGTGGTAGTGGTGGTGGTAATGCAGCAGGGAAATGCGTGTTGCGAGTGCTATGATTAAATTTCAATTTACCATCAGGCAGGTCCTTCGTTTAAAGCAGATGACTGCAAGTACGAGAAACCAAAAACCAACAACGTGATTTCGCTGAAAATGTGAATCGATCGACGACTAACGTGGGGTGGGCCATATACAAAAAGGACCCGAGAACGGGGAGTCCTGGGGTTATGTCCTAATTAATTATAATAATATAGCATCACGCGGCGCAGCAGCCCTCCGGAGGTGGGGCGGAACAAATTTCTCAACTTGGGCCATAATCCCCTTCATAATGCCACCGAAGAAGTCCTTGCTCTCAAGCAATAGGGGCCAGCTTCGTGGTGGGGGGAAAATCTCTGTATTTCTGTGTGTATATGTATGTGTGTGTTTGTGTAAAAAGGAACATTTGCCAAGAAAATTGGTGTGCTCCATCGTTGTCGCCGTCATTTGCTTGGGGTCCGCTCAAATGCACATGCACTCGTCCTTGCTGTCGTCGTCTTCGTCGTTTTGGTGTCGTTTTGGCTTTTGCAGATTTTCGGTTTTAAATTTCTTCTTCCGTTTTCCTTTCTGTTATGACATCTCATAAATATTATGTGACTCGCTCATCCGTAAGGAGGTTGGGGATGGATATTCGCCTTTTTTTTTTTCTTCTGTGTGTGTGTGTGTTTGCATCCCCTTTTCCCGCTTCCATTCGAGATTCTTGTGTCTTTGGCATCGCAAGCGGGTCGGGTATAACAGTAAGCGAACGAGTTGAAGGGACGCGAAATTCGTAACTTTCGAGAATAAATTGTGTGTGCATTTTGTCCCGATTGCAAGGAGGGCAAATTTAACGGACTGCATGCTTCACATAACAAAGGAGAACCTCTTTAAGGGAATTTTTCAATTAGAAATTATGCTTCTTTTGAGGAGGGCGTGAAGTGATGGAATTTTTCAAATTAAATTTTCGAGTGATGGCCAACGTAGCAATTGGATTCGCGCTAAAAGAAACATTTTCTTTTGCGAATCTTGAGAGTGTCGTCATCCAGATGAAGCGCAAGGAATTGTTGAAATTCAATTTTGTTAAAATGTGTCGCTACAGGACAAAGACTTGTGTGTTATTGTAATGATCTCAGCATTGTTGAGGAGAGCTTGTGGAATACGAAAATATTGAGAAGGTTAAAGGGGTTGCAGATGTGAACGAGTAGGTATGTCTTGAACTTTAGCCAGTCAATGACAACAACGTTGACACTGAGGACTCATTTGCCACCATTGAGGATAATATGTTTTAATTTCTGAGGTAACTATATTTGTTTGACTTGAGTTTTGTCCTCTCTTTTTGTTCTATGCAGTATCAAGTTCTTATTGAGTCCAAGTATTTTGTTGGGGAGGAGGACTTTCTTCACTTGCCGCAGGCTATTTAAATCAACCCTTTATCATCATCCAATATATTATTTTAGAGTAGACTAGGCTAGGAAGTGCAGAATTATGAGTTTATCATAAAACACTAGTCAACATAGTGGGCCCATCTTGATCCCTAGAGAACCTTAATGGTAATAAACCTAGTCATCCATTTGGTATACCTACAAACAGAGAGATTACTTTCCTTTACCATTCATCCCTTTCAGGGGTCATTACTTCGTATGGTTTCAGACTCCACTTTTCCCCGCAGTCCTCTTGCAGATAAAGAGACCATTATAGCTCTTGTGAATTCTTTCCTGTATATTAAGTTTCCATTCTAGCTTTTTATCTAGTATCATATAATGCCAAGATATCTGGAGCGATTCGAAAGGAACAGCTCCACCCCAGCTAGTTTCGTCATTTTGAAGGGTGGTATCATATATTTTCTGGTGAAGAGCATCAGATCTGTCTCGTCCGGGTTGACGTGAAGTCCACACTCTCTAGTCCATTTAACGAGACTGTTAAAGGCTGAATCTATCATTTCACTTTACGTGTCTAGGAAATTTCTCTGAACTATGTTATCCGCCTTCATTCTCCTATTACTCCTATTACATTACTGAAAGCGCCTTTTATCTCTAAGAAAGCAGATGGTGCAAATTCTTTATAGCGAGGGCTTCTTTAAATTTTCCTACTATCTCATGTAATGTTGTTTCTATTGATTTACACTTAAGATGCTCCTACGTAGAATCAAAGGATTTCCGACCTATCAGCCTATAGTCCTTCCTACTGAAAACACTAGTAAAACTGACCTGCGTCCCAACGTGCGTATTACAAAGTCAAATCAGTCGAGAACCTTGTACTCGTTAGTTCGCATCATTAAATAAAGTGCACGACTGGGTCGTACGTACTTGCACCTTAATGCTATTAGTTTATAATCGTATAAGCACTGAAATTCAAGTTTTTTTTGTAAAAGTGGGCGTGGCTATATATGATGTTAAGGTAAATTATAGAGATTTTCAAAGCCTATGAATTATGTTTTAACAATTTTTTTCGATTTCTAGTAAAAATTTTTAAAAAGTTAAATTTTTCAAAAGTAGGCTTGGCAGTTCCAAAACTTGGTATATTATAATTTTGCATTTAGCATATCCACCTCAGATATTGATTTTAAGCCCAATCGCTGTAGAAATAGATGAGAAACAGTCAATTTGTAAAATTACCGTTATACGCATTTTTCGCGCAAAACGTGGTATGCCATCTAATAGCAAATGCCCAAACTAACTCACATATGAAATTTTATCAAAATCGTTAGAGCCGTTTTCGAGAAAATCCATTTTTAGTGAAATCGGCCTTAAGTAAACTACCCTTAATTTTGAGGTTAGAATGAAAATTCCAATTTCGCCTCTAGGGATTATCCCACAGACCCCAGATATGAAGTTTGAAGCAAATCCGTCCAGCCGTTTGGGCTGCAGTCGAATATACAGACAGACAGACAGACAGACGGAATTGGCGGACCCACTTTTTTGGACTTCTCCATCATAGTAATGCCAAGTTTGATTAAAATCTCGAGTTCGAAATTTTTCACGAAACCAATACTTGCCCTATAGGTATAGGTGCAAGTAAAAATCACTCAGAATCAAGGAGCGATTTGTGTTTCTTTTCTTTGGATTCTAGTGATCAACGATCTGCTGCAGAGTGGATCCCCATGCAGATGGCATTGCTATCGCTGACTCTGGAAAACATCCTGATACTCTCAGGCAAATCCTCCAATGTTCCTCCAATGGAAACTCAACTGAAAACCCAATCTACTTAAAACATGTAAAGAAGGCAACTGTGGCTCTATACTCCTGAGAAAAGGTTATAGGTATGAGCTGAATTTTTCAAGTCATGTCATGTCATAAGCACGTACATCCACGTGTCCGTTGTGAGGCCTATACTACTTTATGGGGTGATCGTCTCTTAATAGGGCTCACCTCAATCTCCTAACTATAGTGCATATATGCAAAGATGCATCAGTAATGCACTGAGAACTCCTCCGTCAGGGGTACTGGACCACCTACTATTCTACCATTCTTGGGTATGTCCCGCGGTACTTGTATACTCTTACTAAAGCTGAACGCTTTCAGCAAAACCAACTTAAAATGGAAAAATCTCTCTACTAACAATATTTTGAGACAGATCTGGCCTAGGCTTGATTTGAAACATTGGTTCTGTTGAAGCGGTCACAGTTCAGTCACGTTATAGGTGTTCTTACTGGACATTGTCTGAGAGGCAAACATGCCAAAAGGCGGACCTCTTTTGGCATGACTTCTTCAGAAACTGTAGGGATGATGAGAAGGAAGAAATCATTCGCACGCACTTCCTATGCACGTGCCCAGATCTGTCCCAAACAAGACTACTCCATCTAGGGACTTCGTTCTTTGACAACCTAAATGAACTGGCGTCAGTAGGCGTCACGAGCCTCCTTTATCAAAAGCTCGGAGTGGTTTAATTAGTCCCTGATAGCGAAATGGTGCGAACGTATTTAGTATTGTGCAGATATTCACTTTAACGAAAACCTAAACTTACCCTTAAGATATGCATATTGAGGTTTGCATAAGCTGCCGTTCTAACACTTAGTCCTAGTGTGTATGTCATTGTCTTTCAAGTGTTTTGAGGAGGAATGACGAACAACTTATGGATCTGTAGTCTTTCGACTGGGTGTGACTTGATTTACCTGCGTATGAAGATGACCCTCACTTCCATCTACGCTACTGGTATATAGCCATGCCAATGTTTGAAGATTTCCTTAAGCATGTTCCTAACCTTTACTGGAGCATTTTGAAGCATATTTTAGAGTAATTTTCCTCAAAACCTTCATCCTTGGAATCACGGCAATAGTAATTATTATTCTGGATTACTATATGTATCTATGATTAATTCCTTACCTCGAGCTCTTTGAGACCTTACCAAACCTAGCTGGGAAGAATTATGGAAGAAGTATCCAACTATGTACTGGGCTGGTTATAGCTATCGCTAAAATGCGTATACCAACTGGATCTAATAAAAACTGCATCCCTGGATGTAGGTCTTCTAACGTTTAGCTCTTCCATTCCAGTTTGTAATTTTTACTTGCACCTATACCTATAGGGCAAGTATTGGTTTCGTGAAATAGTTCGAACTCGAGATTTTAATCAAACTTGACATTACTATGATGGAGAAGTCCAAAAAAGTGGACAAATGTGGACAATTTGGGATATTTTCATGTCTGCGTTTGAATAGATATTCTCTGAAACAGCCATGTCCTGTCAGAAACTGTGTGAGATAAAAATTTGTTTAGCCATGGGCCCGATTCATCCACACATCAATCACTGGTATAAGACGATGCGTCCATATTCCCTTTACGAATTCGTTCCACTGCTGTTGCCAGGTTGCGATACTGCGATTCCTTTCGTATTTTCGTTTTTCGTCGTCTACCGAACCATTCCGAACTCGCTCGTTTTTAAGTCTTTCCATTTCTTCGGCGAGTAGGTCGATGGGAAGCATTGAAGACACGACGAGTATAGCATCGTTTGAAACAGTTCGAAACGCACTGGCGACCCTAAGCGCGCTACGACGGTGGACCGATTTAACTCCACGCACATAGGATTTAACTTTCGCGGCGCCTGACCATATTTCAGCTGCGTACATATTTATAGAACTGACAGCTTTTGCGATAATAAGTCTTTTATTCTGTTTGGGGCCCCTGATATTACTCATCAGCCTTGAAAGTGCACTCATCACTTTTGACTATTTTTTGCTTGCATACTCTAGATGGTCCTTAAAACTTAAACGAGCGTCAATAATCACTCCGAGGTACTTAATCAACGGTTGAGAAACCACTTAGTGCCCTCCGACCCTAAGCGATATCGTTTCGCGAGCTTTCCTGCTTGTAATAAGCACCGCTTCGGTTTTATGACCGGCAAGTTGTAAACTGGCGTCAGCTAGCCAACGACGTACCGTTCTAATTGTCTCATTACAATGGAGCTCGTCTTCTTCTAGTGTTTTTGCTACAACCACCACGGCAATGTCGTCCGCAAAGCCGATAATTGACGCTTCTCTTGAAATTGGTAGGCGCAGAATTTCGTCATACATAACGTTCCACAGCAGGGGTCCTAGGACCGAGCCTTGTGGTACGCCGCCAGTTACTTTGTACGTCTTAGTTCCCTCGTCAGAGTCATAGAGGAGGACTGTGTTCGCAAAATAGCTCGTTATTATTTTACCGAGATAATCTCGTATGTCGATGCGGTATAGACAGCTCATAATTCGTTCCCAATTCGCCGAGTTAAACGCGTTTTTCACATCAAGTGTTATAATGGCGCAGTATTTTTTGGTACTCCCTTTCCAGCGTCTGCCTTCTAGCGGTTCGGGCTCTCGTTATTACCGCGTTTATTGCGTCTATCGTGGAGCGTGACTTACGAAAACCATATTGATGATCTGAGAGGCCACCTGCTGTTTCCACTGCTGGCAAAAGTCTATTGTAGATTATCCTCTCAAATATTTTTCTTATCGTGTCGAGCAAACAAAGAGGACGATAGGATGAAGATTCGTTTGAGCTCCCCTTTCCTTTCGGCAGTAGAACTAGTCTTTGGCGCTTCCAAGGCTCAGTGAAAATACCCTCTCGAAGACAGACAGACATTTCAGACATTTCCGACTTATTTGCTGAAATGTCTGTCTGTCTGTCGGTCTGTCTGTCTATTCGACTGCAGGCTAAACGGCTAAGTGGATAATCTGTGGGATAATCCCTAGAGGGGAAATTGGAATTTTCATTCTAACCTCAAAATTAAGGGTACTTTACTTAAGGGCGATTTCACTAAAAATGGATTTTCTCGAAAACGGCTCTAACGATTTTGATAAAATTTCATATGTAAGTTAGTTTGGGTATATACTATTAGGTGGCATACCACGTTTTGCGCGAAAAATGCGTATAACGGTAATTTTATAAATTGGCTGTTTCTCGGCTATTTCTTCAGCGGTTGAGCTTAAAATTAATATCTGAGGTGGGTATGACAAAGGCAAAGATATGACAATTTTGGAACTGCCACGCCCACTTTTCAAAAATGTACTTTTTTTAAAAATTTTTACTAGCAATCGAAAAATTTGTAAAAATGAAATTAATAGTCCTTGACGTTTTATATAATTCAGTTGAACATCATACATAAACTTTGAATTTCAGTGCCTATAAAATAAGGTGCAAGTACGTACAACCCAGTCATGCACTTTATGTTTTTTTGTCTTTTCCTGAGCAAAAGTAACTTCTCAGCAATTTCAGTGTCTTTGCTTTCCTCGAATTATTTGTAAGGACATGTGGTTTCAGCTCGAATTAATACCAAGATATTGGATCCCTGCACTAAGACATATATAACTCCACCGAAGATCCGTCGCTCCCAGGAGTATGCAAAAATAGCTGCCAATTCTCTGCTGCTTATAGTTGACGATATCCTCATCCATAGCCAAGCGACGAGTCTTAAATCTCGAAAACCAACATTGAACACGGTTGTGACAGTAATATCGACTGACTTCGAACCCAACCCTGCTTGGATGAAACAGTGAACGGACAGTCATACAATAGGCTGCATACCAATGGATGACCACACGACGCCTCTCTATTGGTTCGACTTAAATTCATTGGATCAAACTGCGGTGTACATATGTACATACAAACACTATGCATTAGTGTTGTATTTCCAGCTCAGCAATGTAAGACTGTAAAGCAGAATGACAACACACAAATTATCGTCACACACTAGCAATATTTTTTGCGACGATATTAAAGGAAGTTCCTCTGCAGACCACTCACAGCTCAAAGATCACTCAAAGGTCCCAGCTGTAATTGTACTGAATGTAGTTCAGATTCACTGATTTGTACCAAAATTGAGTGGCTAGCTGACATATTCGCAGTAAACTGCGTCCCAAGGACCTTGGTTCAAGAAGTCAACAATAATGAAAAAATGTTGAAACTCAGAAATCTGAACACCCACAGCACCCTGAACAATTGGACCGGTGACCTCCTTCCGCTGGATAGCTTTGCTCTGCTAGATCCCTGGGCATGAAGACTTATCAGGTAAAGGGCTGACCGACGAATCAAAACAAATAGACTGATCGGTTTACATCCGGCCTTGCACACTAAATTTCAAAGCAGAAATTAAGGACCTAGGGGGGCAATAACGATTGGTCCTCCCTAGACACTTGTGCGACCACAAGAAGCATATGCCCGTACATCGGCATAGTACGGATCGATAAGCTTATATGCGACATAAATAAAATTCGCCAAAAGTCAACAAGCGCTACTTTTTTTGTTACTATCCAGGTTTCATCCGTTTTAGATATAAATTTGTGGCCTGTTAGAATACCTGTGAGGAGACTCAGCTGTGGTCTATTCAGCGATAGAAGTTCTCTAGTCGTTCTTTTGTTATATTGGGCCCAAAGTTTTCTCGAAACAGGGCATGAGGATAGTCTTCTCCATCATATATTCGCCATGTTGAGAAAGTCCGAGGTGATATTGAACATAAGAAGACTGATAGGCAGGACTGAGTGATTTGCTGTAAGATCTTTTAATTCCGATAATTTTCTCGCTACTCATAGGCCATTTCATTCCCGTAAGGGCTCATGCGTCCCGGAATCCAGCTGAGCATGATGTTGTGCTTTAAGTTAAGGGATTTGATGGTTGCTTGGCTGTCTATAAAGATGTCTATGTTTTCGTTGTTACTCAGAGTGAATAGGTCTCGGCAGGCTTCGGTTATACCATATATTTCCGCCTGAAACACTCTTGCTTGGTTGGGAAGTTTTAAGGACCGAGCAAATGGTGGTGCTTCTGAAAAGTTTCCTGAGCCCGTACCTTCTTCCATTTTTCGACCCATCCGTGAAAATGGATATGGAGCCGCGATTAATGACGTTACCATTTGTTCAGATCTCTCTAGAAGGAAATTTGGAGTGGAGGCTGAAGTCCGTGTGGGGAAAAATGTAGTCAGAAGGCAAGTTGACATTAGGCCATTTGGTGATGGTGCTGTGTCCGAATTGACTGCGGTGGTCACAAGGGCAGCGGTGGGTGTTGTCTTAATTGCGCTTGTGGTACCCACACATGCTAGACCACCAGATCAGACAGCCGTACGTAAGGATAGGTCTAACTATGGCGGTGTACATCCAGTGGATTGTGGCTAGTTTTAGCCCCCATTTTTTCAAAGATTCTACTGCATGCGTAAAAAGCAATCGAGGCCTTCTTTGTGCGTTCGAGAATATTGTCTATCTAGTTCAATTTGCGATCAAGTATGCACCTAGGGTATCTTGCCTTGTCTGATAATTAGAGTTGGGCTCTATTCAGTCTAGGTGGCTCGAATCTGGGTATTTTCCTCTTATTTGTTAGGAGAACTAGTTTGGTTTTTTGTTCATTAAAACCGAGTCCAGAGTGTTTGGGCTAGGAGTAGTAGTTAATCATATAGCAAGTGTCGAATGAACTCTGTTTCCTCTTAATCCATGCAGTGTCTACAGAAGTTATTATAGGCTAGTACTAAGCGTACTGCATGATTGTCTATCAGAGCGAGGAGCTTAGATGATTTGATTAGGTATGGAGAGTTTTATAGTCCAGTAGTATCACAATGGACATATCAATGGGTTAAGTGTGCTGGCGACAACAGACCCACCTAACCTATGTACGTACATAGGCGCTTGCCTATGTGTGGACTTATGTCCTATCATCGACAACAAATTTTTGGACTTAGTATGTCCGGATGGAGTGGGGCATAAGTGCACAGTAGAGTTATGGATATAAGTGGGACATAAGTACACAGTAGAGTTATGGACTTATGTCCCACTGAACGCTGACATACAGAGGTCTATTATGGGGTTGTGTGCCATGGCGCCGGCCCCGACCAGGTCCACTGTTATCTAAAAAAACCCTCAAACCATAAGACCTAATTTTTCACAACTATTCCTAGGGGCTGTGGATTTTATATTTGTGCACACAAGTGGAAGGCAAATACATATATGTATGTATTTGTGTACTATGTTTCGAAAGGTGTTTTCCGGGATACGAACCTTGAACCCTTGCTCATTACGCACTAACCTTAAAAGGAGTATTAAAATGTAAGACCATTTCTTTTCCCCGGTCAGTGGTATCCTTTGCACTAAAGTTGAGTAACCTTACTCTCACCGCCAAGTATCCACCGTCTCCATCCCAAAATAGACAGTTTCTTAAGTAATTCCTTGTAATATAAAATTCCCGTAATTTAAACTGACATTGAAATGGAAGCGCAACTTCGTGCTCTTCATTTCGTTTCACTTACATAAGTTAACCAGAAAACTCCCTCGGAACAACACCTGGAGATGGAGTTCCCCCGCAATTTTTCAACTTCTGCCATGATTTGAAACCAGAACCTAAACTAAAATGTAAATGGCCCACAAGAAGCATCACCTCCCACACACAGAGAACGTAGGACCGAAGTCAGACGAAGGCCGGTACAAAGCAACTTTTTACTTTCCAATTTCTCCAAATTAATTTTCAATCTCATTGAACAGTTTTGCGGACGCACCTCAGCCTGTAAACCAAATTGACGCAACGAGACAGAGAGAGAGCATCCCTTGTCCGTTTGCTGGTAGCCATTGGTAACCATAAGGAAAGCGATCCTTTTTTTCCCCCGCCCCGCATCTGCTTCTTCATCGTCCTCGTTCTCGTTCTCGTTCTCGTCGGACAACGTTTCCAATGTTTTAAAGTTAATTTTTTATGGATGAGATTGTTTCAGTTTTGATGTTTAGGTATCAAGTTAGCTGGCGCGTTGATTTAATTAAGGAAATGAGTGGAAAAAGGTTTTTCTTTTTGCCTGTTAGCCAGCCAGGGCTTGGATCTACTCAAAGCCAAGAGAAGCATCCAAGCTTCTTATATGATTAAAATGGATTTATGGTTATGGGTATACGCGTAGTATCCCACAACTATGTTTCGGTTTTGGTTACGTCGGACCCTCTTCATTATATTTAATTGGATTTTGTAGAAAAAAAAATGGCGAAGTCGAGGACGAAGACATCGAGATACGACGCATGGGGGGGATGCTTACAAAACTGCTGCTTTTACGAGTGTGGAAAGTTTTTGGGGAAAAAACTTTTTAATATAATTATCCACGTCGGATCAAAAAATATTATGGGATAATCGAATGAAATGAATATCTGAGAGAGGATATTCTGTTCGAGATACTTTGTATCGAATGATTTATTCCGCAAGGTAGATTGAGTTAAGTGAAATGTTGAGCATTGGTTAACTTCGTTTGGTAGGGGCATATCAATTTTCAGATCAATAACTTTCAGCAATTTCACTCCCAATCTACACACACGTACCTAAGCCAGGAGACGGCTGAGGGATTTGTTCTGGCAAAGTTCACCCTACGAAATGGTGGATAGTACATAGGATGGTCGAATTTTTCAGAGTATCGCAATGCTTAGATTTCACCCTCCGAGACGTACTGAGTAATCCATCAATTTCATTCACATCGGTTGGCATTTACTGTCGAGAGTATCCTTGAAATTCAAGCAAATTTAAGAAAAATTTGAATCAGATGACGGAGGGCATATACAGATTCTGAAGAACCTCGTAGGTAAAAACGTAAACAGCAACTATACCCCACTTCAGCTCGACTTTGAAAAACCATTCTACTGCACTTTTTCAACTATAAAAGAATGGGAGACCAGGGAACACAAGGAATATCTACACAGACGGCTCAAAGATAGATATAGGAATGGTCATCGATATATTTTCCATAGAACTAAACATACACATCTCGATCAGACGTCCTGACTAGAACAGTGTCTTTCAAGCGGAGGCCCCTGGTAGTGACAACGCCACCGAGTATGGTATCAATACCACAAGGTGATATCACTATTTTTATTGATAGTCAGGCGGCCATTAAAGCAATTTTTACTACAAAACTTAAGCTCGTCTTAAAGTTCTTCGGTCACAGCACAAAATGTAGAAATTTCTGCTGGGACCTACGACAAAGCCAGAACCAACAACCTCCTACGAAATGACAAGAAATCGCTTTCAGTCTTGGTAGGTGCACTAACTCACTATAATCTTCTAAAGAACCACACAACATATGCAGGGGATATGGCGACGAAGAAGTTCACAAGGATACACCTCACTACCTGTGCCACTGTCCACGCCTATGTCGCTTGAAGAGCAGAACAATAGGAGGATACTACTTCCAGGACCTAGAAGGAGTATCTGATGTATTACTTTACAGTCTTCTTATGGTTCTGAGGAGATCACTACGGTTGGAGACCCTATTCACCAACGAACAGTATGGAAGCAACTAGGAAAAAATCCAGTTTAGGAATTGGGACCAATCCCCTATCGGGTATCAAGGAGCCTTCCTGCATTCAACAATCCACCTACCTACGTATCCAGACTTGCCTCTATTTCGCTCAGTCTCTATTATAACTAGCTTCCGTTCTACTGGTTGCTGCTTAGTATGATATTCATAAGGCACTTGTGTAAGTCATTAACTCAAGAGGCTATCAGGCCCTAACTTCATTGGGTGAACGTTAGGGCCATCAATCTGAATTATATCCAGATTTGCACGGACACGACGGGTCAAAAACTGACGAAGGAGTATGCTCTAGGATATACTCATCTGAACCCGAAGTTGCTCGCTCTTTGAGACTTCCAAACCCCTGCAGTGTGTTCCAAACGGAAGTATTAGTAATCGCAGAAGCTGAGCAAGAACTATCCACAAAACTGCACTCAAGAAAGATGATCGACATATACCTAGTCTAGTCATAAATATTGATACAGTTGTTGTTGCAGTCATTCTAAACGAAATATTTGTTGCATGTTTTTCATGTTAACCGTTATTTAACCCGCTGCTTTTATGCTTCCTTGTTGCGGAAAAGATTTCTGGTTTTAGTCGGTTACAATCATGGAATGGGGTGATATCGAAAATCGTGTCGTTGTGATCGGATTACACAAGTTTAATATGGCAAAAGGTGATATCTGTCGGACCTTGCAACCGCTTGGAATCACCCGGTGTTTTTTTTATCGTACTATAAAATTATTCAAAGATACTGGTGGAGTACGGGATCATCAAAGATCCGGCCGTCCACGCACTGTGAGGACTCCACGAGCCATCAAAGCCGTGCAGGCTCGAATTAGACGCAGGCCACTGAGAAAGCAGAAGATCTTGTCGCGGGAAATGAATATTTCGCAAAAATCTATATCTATGGAAGACGTTGTAAAGCCTCTAAGCCGAACAATGTTCGCAAACAAGCATTGGACCTTCCAACAGGATTCTGCTCCAGCATATAAGGCAAAAACGACGCAAGAGTGTCTTAAAAAAATGTACCCGACTTTATATCACCGGATGATTGGCCAGCTGGTAGTACGGACACCAACCCTTTGAACTACAAGTTGTGGTCCATTTTGGACGAAATGGCCTGCTGTACTCATCACAGAAATATTGACTCTTTGAAGCGAGCCCTTGTCCGCGCTGTCGACAGCTTTCCGATGAATGAGGTCCGTAATGCAATTGATGATTGGCCAGTGCGTCTCAGGTCGTGCTTTAAAGCAAATGGCGGCCATTTAGAATGAAGTCTTCCATAACTTATAGCTAATACATCTAACAAATAAAACGTATTAATTTGTTTTTAAAAATATCAATGCGTTTTCATTTGGCATACGTTTTTCTTTGTATCAATATTTATGACTAGACTAGGTACATACATCGACAGTCACGCCACTATGAAGGACATCTCATCCACAGTCGTCAAATCAAAACTTGCGAAACGATGCCGTGAAGAACTTACAGCACTCACAGCAAACCACGAAGTTACATTCCTTTGGGTTCCAGGACATAGCTGCATTCAGGGAAATAAACGGGTGAACGATTTCTCAAAAAAGGGGTCCGGACAGGACCTGACAATGGTCATTAGCTTTATTGTACCGCCCCTAACTCTTGTTAATTCCAATATAGAGCATGCCTTTCCGAGACTAGCTAATGTGACATGGAGCGCACTCTCATCTTGTCGTGTCTTCAGAAAACTCTGCACAATACATGACAAGCAATTCTTAGCGCTTAACAGACGCAACCCAGCCATGTGGTGATCTCGAAGTCGAAGTCCCATTACTTCATAGGGCAAACTGGTTTTTCCTTTCCGCGCTCGAAACTCACGCAAACGAAGTCAAAATCTAGATAGATGAAATAGATATAGCTTATTCTTAGCAAGAACACTGGCCCTGGAACTACCTAATATCGCTATACTATTGTCCTTAAGAAACCACAGCTCCTAGATGAGGGTAATATCTTCACCAACTTCTTGTTTGCGGAGCAAAAAATTAGCCAAGGCTGCTTGTGAGTGATGAAGATTAATTAACCGTAGTATTAAAGGGCGCCGTGACTCCAGAGATTAGTGCTTCGGACTATTAAGCGTAACTTTCATGAGTAGGCTTTACTCTTTGGACACGGCATAAAATTATAGGCTCATTCTAATCGTTTGAAAAATGCAACACGTACAACGCTACGTCCTGGGGTCTGTATGAACCTGTCGTGCCAAATATTTATACATACTTTTAACCAAAGCATTATTGCTAATTAGACGCCTCTATAACTGTGACATTGCAATCCACAGAATCTGAAGTTTGGTCACCACTAACCAGTTTTTCAGGAAGCTTACACTGGGGCGAGTTATCCGGCTGCTCATCTAAGACTTTCTCAGTTTTCAACCTTCTTGTAGACTTTCAAATAGAGAGACTCCTGCCCATAAGATATCCTAAAATCTCTCACAGAGAGTAATGAAGCCAATACCCCCGCGTCATATCCCTACTCAGCTCTAATGATGTTTCAATTGGGTCTCGGAATGTGAGGATTTCGGATCACTATGAGCCAAAGAATATGCTCTTTGGGCCATCGATTCCAAATGGTAGAAGATATCTTAGTAAGACTACGGATTAACTCTGAAAAAAGGAATTAGCATATTTAAAGCTAAGGCTGCATGGAGATGCAGAGCAATAAGCTTAAAACCCAACATGCGACTGTTCCTCTCTAGCATGGAATCGTGCTGACACAAGCAAACTCCAAATTTTCTTAATCATTGTCTAAGAAACACATTACTGTTGTTCTGGGTACTTAAAACCCATGGGTCTACATACATATGTAAGTAGGCTGACAGCATAATCCCTAACCCAGAAGACCAGATCCTTGGATTAGTCTAGGATAAGCTGCCCATATCCGAGTGCCATTTAAAAGGTGCACCAGCTGTTGTTAGCCTTTTTGACATCAACATTGTAACACTTTACAAAAAATTTTCGATTTCGGCAAGCCTCATTGGCTATTGTATCTTAGCTTATGCTCTTCCTTACCTGAATGTTAATGCCATCATTGATTACATCTAAATAATTCTTTCGTTCGAGTGACTCTTGTTTGACTGTTTGAAATTCTTTAGTTTAATTTATTTGTTTCGAAGTTTTTTCATAGTGATTGATATTATCCAGGACTCACCATTCCCTGCCACCGAAGCCATCCCCAATTCAATAAGCTTCACCATATGAAAAATAAGTTCTTAAATTAAATAGGTGCCAACGTAACAATGCAATGTTTTTATGAAAATTGGATACAAGAATTTTTGTACCTGTGCTCTGAGTGTGTATTCCTTACAACAGTACTACAGAAACAATGGTAATACACACGCCATTACTAAGGGTAGCACAACAAAAGTGTAATTCCTAGTAATTTGATTTCCAGGGATTTGAAGGAGAGCTGCACCTTTTGAAAGTAGAATCTCACTCCCTCGATCCGTTTCACTACATACAACGTCCATTGACGCTGCAGCTCATCGCCCCAGACATGCATATGCACACCAATCCGC
This sequence comes from Xylota sylvarum, assembly GCA_905220385.1. Taxonomy (NCBI): domain Eukaryota; kingdom Metazoa; phylum Arthropoda; class Insecta; order Diptera; family Syrphidae; genus Xylota; species Xylota sylvarum. The sequence goes on along the minus strand of LR999958.1, from coordinate 59,077,394 downwards.
GCTTTGAATAGTTTTGTCTTTGTGGTGTTATTACGAATCTCATCATTTTAGTGATGCTGTCAGCCATTTGCATACCATGAAGTCTCGAGTAGAGATTATTATACCAGTTCACTGTTTGTTTCCGAGGAGTTTTTCTTTTGTTTTATTTGCATTGCTATTATTTTTGTACCTTGTTGTGGTGATGGGACCTAAGTATGTGACAACGACCCTTCAGTCAGAATTGCCAGTTTGCCTTTCCATTGAGAATTAAATGAACAGTTCCTTGGAACTAAAACTTTAATAAGCATATGAGCTTATAGCTCTACCTAAAGGACGGGATTTTTGCACTGGAACTGAAAGACTCAAGGCTGGCTAGCAAAAAGAAAGAAGACCCCGGAGTCCTCATCAGCCTGCAGACCACTGTGCATATTGGACCCAGTAGGGAAACTGCTGGAGAAGATGGTAAAGCCAAGCCTCGCAGCAGCAATCCAGAGCGCAGGCGATCTGTCTGAAAGTCAACACGGATTCAGGAAAGGCCACTCTACAATAGGAGCAATCGAGGAAATGATTAAGACAGTCCAAACCGGTGAACAGGGCAATCACTACTCGAGGAAGATTGTAGTACTGACAGCTTGAGACGTCAGGAATGTCTTCAACTCAACCAGGTGGGAAGTTATATTAGCCTCGTTGGAAAATACCTTCAGGCTCCCGCAATATCTCATGGAAATAATAAGGAACTACCTCAGAAAACGCACATCGATGGATCTCGCATAAAAGAAATTACAGCAGGATCAGCGTAAGGTTCAATATTGGGACCTGACTTGTGGAACGTCTCCTATGATGAAATCTTTCACACGGAGATGCCCGAAGATACACAGACGACATACATGCGGTGAAGATTGCAAGAAGCCTGAAGGACGCATGGAGAAGATTAGACGGAGATCGTTCCCCTGACCAGAAAGCCAATTCCAATACAACTCGAGTTCCAAGTCGGGCCAGATGTAATCACCAGTAAGAATGCAGTGAAATACCTGGAAACGATCTAGACTAGCAAAACTTACCTTCTGGCAACAGATTAAATCTACATCCGATTGAGCCGCGAAGATCACAGCGTCGCTCAGCAGGATCATGGCAAACGTTGGGGATCCAACCATGAGCAAGTAAAGACTACTCATGTCAATTACGCACGCCATTCTCCTGTATGACTGTAAAATGCAGATTCGCTTAAGCAAGAGAAGTACAAGTAACAAATGGCAGCAGTACAGAGCTGTGGAGCCTTACGGAACCGGCCGCTTTTGAGGTTGCATAAGTGACATCCATTGATCTTTTAGCGTCAGACAGCTCGTCTATGAGAAGAAGACGGAAGTAGGTGTGGAAGCAGCAATTGCTAAGACAAAACAGCTCACTAAACGGTTATGGCAACTAAGGTGGAACTTTGAATGAAGAGGTAGATGGACCGCTACGCTAATCAAAGATGTTGTTGAATGGACGAAGCAAGATCATAGTTCCAGTGGCTGTCGACGAGACCCGAAAGAAAGAGGGTAAGTTGAGTCAGTAGGTGTACTATACGAGAATACAGTATGAGTCTGACACTCTAAGAGATTGAAAACCTCTTGACGGTCCATGATCCATTCCTGGCCTTTCCTGAAGAAAACAAAAAAAAAACCAAATATGGTAGTTCGATCGACGCAATGCTTCGGAGTACTTGGAGTATACTTTTAGTATACTAGGGCCCTTATTGCACTACGACCTTTAAAATCCCTTATACTAGGTTCCAGGTTCTGAATTTCAACTGGACAGACCAGACAGAGTCCCACTCCAAATAAAGTACTTTCTTTCTTACGGCTCTTGGAGATAAAAAAAAAATTAAATACAAATACAGGGTGGGCCATCTAGTGGTTTCTTGTTAAATCGTAGGTTATTTGGACACTGACAGCTTGAACAACGTTGGGAAATATTGAATACTTATTTCCAAAGTGAGTGCTGTGTAGCCCAAACAGTGTGTTATTTGAAAAGAAGTTTTGGCTAAAATGAAGCACCCACCGCGTCTCTTGTACTCAAATTTGTGCAAAATGTTCGTGAGACTGGTATGCTAGTGGACAACACTCATGGTCCCCGTCGTCGTACGGTGCGCCACAGAGAAGGACAGTTTGGTGCGAATTGTGGAGTGGTGACATCATTGGACCATTTTTCTTAGAAAATGAGGCTGGGAACAACGTTTCGGTCAACGGTGGGCGTTACAGAGCTATGTTAACCGACTTTTTTTTACTGAAATTGATTCATGCAGGATGGCGCGCCATGCCACACAGCCCATGCCACAATCGATCTTATGCGCACCAAATTCCCAAATCGTGTTATCAGCCGTCTTGGCGATGTCAATTGGCCGCCTCGGAGCTGCGATTTGACCCCTTTGGACTTTTTTTGTGGGGAAGGATCGATGTTATGCCAGCAATCCGGAAACGATTCAAGCACTTAAGGCCAATATTATCCAAGCAATCCGAGAGCTACAGCCCGAAACCATCAACAAGGTCTTGGAAAATTGGAGTGGCAGAATGCGCTACTGCGAAGCCAGCCGATGCAGACACTTGAACGACGTTGTGTTCCATAATTAATGGGAATGTTTGCTTTTACTAATAAAGCCATAATAAATGGAAAAAATTTATTTTTGTTCATTTTATAGCATTTTTAAAATCAAACTTATATTTGGCCCGACGGGACCCGGGGCTTCGCTTCTCACAATCATTGCGTTGCGCATGTTATATACTATCCAATGGGCAATTTTATTTTGAGAACCTATTTCATGGCAGTTTTGCTATCAGATGTTTGTTAGATACGTTTGCGAGAGGTGGGGCTCGAATCTCGAATCTACAACTCGGTAGTCTGATGCTCTAATCACTAAACCAGGGCGTTTTCTTTTTTGTTCTGCACAGAGCCGGTATCAGACAAAATAAAATCTGTCTGATACCGGCGCTGTGCAGATTTGTACAATTAGTATCTAGGTGGACAACGTTAGGTAGTCCTTTAAGGTTCTTATGGTGTCTTTGTTGGGATCGAATGGAGTCTTGGCCTTATATCGGTTGGGGTTGATAAACCTTTTCGCTAATAGTGCTGCTTGACTGTCTGTAGACTCCTTTAATTCTCCTCCGTTCTCATGTAATAGATCTCACGTACATAAACATATTATTGCTTGAAATATTGTCCGTGTCGGTGTCGAAAACTGTTATATATACCCCGGCGCCAGTGCTGCCATCTTCCAATTTGGAAGGATGTACTAGTTATGAGGCCTTCATTTTCCTACAATAACTTCGAAACTCCTGAAGAATCGAAATCTCTTAAGCATTGTATCTATAATCTTAAGAATTGGGTCGCGATAAATGTATTCTAATATTCTTAGATGACCTGTAAAGTCACTGGCTTTAAAAGTGCAAAATCTGACGTAGCCTGAGGCCACTAAGCATACCTTATCTCTGTATCCCAATGTGTAGCGGCGTGAGGCTACAGATCGAATTCAAATGTCATCGAATTTGCTCTTAATATTGGTGAAAATATCGTCTGCATTCCCTAGTACTCTGTGACTAGCTTTTGTTAGTAAGGAGTTCGTCTACAACTAAAGTCCACCTGTTTTGCTGGTTTTAGAAAATCAACCTAGCCTCCTTCTACCTATTAGCGTATATGGCCTGGTATAAGTATAGATCTAAAGATTCAGGAAAATATCAGTAAATCTTCTCCCTGCTATAGGAGGCGCGGAAGGTTGCCATACGCTCCTGGTGATTTGAATGAGCTGAAGATGGATAGAGCCCATTTAATATGGTTGTATATCGGTTTGAGTGAAAGGATTGATAACGTGGTTTCTCATTGAATCCAAGAAGACAGCGCTATAGGAAATATAACCTCAGATGACTTATTTTAGTTATTCAGGAGTGTAGGAATGGATTTTTTTAGTTTGATAGCGATGCATTGGCGCTACAGTTCGGGTGAACCCGAGCCTCAAGCCTCTCCAGTTAGCCCGGTCCTTAGGTAACTGCCTCCAGATGCGCACTTCAAGTCGGTTGAAAACCCCTTTTACGATACTTGTGCGCGCCACCTAAGACGAGCTCTTCCTCTACTGAGTTGTCCCTCCTGGTTTGATTCGAAGACTCTATAAGCCAGAGTACTGGTGTTCATCCGCTGTACATGTCCTAGTCATCTCAAATAGATAGGATCAAGTATGCAAAAACGGAAAATTGCGACATTTAATACAGCTATCATAAAAATACACAAATACACGTAGGGATGCAAATTCGTCATTGAAAATCGGCTACGCTCAATGATAATCGACTTTAAACCGATCAGCCATCGCGTGGCTGTGATCCGCATCAAGGCACTATTCCAAATATCAGCATAGGTGCACTCGCCCTTACCGACGAAGCTGAAGACTATATCACGGAAGGGCGAAGCCTACGGAGCCTGTACGGAGTATGATGATGCTGCTAACTGCCCAATACAAGAAATTCAACGTTGGAAGCCTTAGTACCACTGGAGTATCCGGAGCCTACCACCATAGGCTAACAGCCACCACCCAACAAGGGCCCTTGGTACGATGAGGAATGCGTGGGAAAAAAAAATACAAAACAAGTGCAATGAGGAAAACGTATCGAGTTAAAAGAAGGGAGAAGAAGAAAATCCTGCGTAAAAAGAAAAAGGCCTTCGGAGTCTTCCAGATCAAGGATATCGAAGAGTCCCGCTACAGAAACGTAGTCACCGAAGCGCAGAAAATAAGAGATGTGTTTAAGCACAATTTCCTGGAGCTTAATGGGCATCAGGTAGAGAGAGTGATATGGTAAGAAAGGAACCCGCATCCAGTCAATTAAAAAGCCATCTCACCTCCAAGTTTTAAAGAGATAGACTCAGCTACCAAAAAGCAAATGCCCGATGACTGGACTATTAGCTATGCTGGCCTATCTTCAAGAAAGGCGATCATATGTCTTGTAAGAACCGAGGCACATCCCTGCTAAATGCGACATATAAGATCCTATCCAATGTACTGTGTACATGATTGAAGCCTTTCTGCAACACAAAAATCGGCACGTACCAATGTACGGCCCGGCAGATCAACGATCGACTAAATTTTCACACTAAGGAAGATCCTGGAAAAGACCAACGAATTTCAAGTCAAGACTCACCATCTCCTTATCGACTTCAAAGCCGCATATGATAGCATTTATCGTCTTTGCGGTGCAACGTGCAATACGGACACAGTTCCTCCGAACTATTCCAAGCATGTACCGGATTTCCGCTAGGAGATGCGATATCATGTGAGCAGATAGCTTCTAATCAAAACCCCCAGGTTCGAGACGACTAGGATGACCGAACCTCCGTTTTAAGGATCATAGCGATCAAGCAACTTTAAGTAGCGTGCCCGGAATTGCAGAGAATGGAACGCTGCCGTGTCTCAGACAGAGACTCTTCCCGCTAAGTATTTTCAGGTTATCCAGAAGATCTCCTGCTTTTTACTTGGATTTGATAGCATATCTTTCAGCCGTCTACCTAATGAAGATTCATAAGGATTTTAACATAGCAACAGTTTCGCAGCTGTAGTCCAGATACACATGGCACCTGCAATATCGAGACCTGCAATATGGAACTTGTGTAGCTAGATTAGTCTTCTCCGTTCCAGACCGGTCAAGATGACGACCGCTAACCAGATTATGGGTCTCAATGTCATTATATAAAACTAGTGGATCTTGTTGGGACTGAGACCGCAAGTTCTTCCGTGCAAGCGCCTACTGGCCCACATGGCCCTCGCGGCATATTTGGTGGCGGACTTGATACGTGATATCCAGTTAAGTAGTTTGTCTAAGTGCATACTCCCATACTACATGCCTTTACCACTCCCTTTTTCGAAGTCAAGAGACAAACCGTGAATTCCCGCTTAGTACTCCAAGGGATTCACTTCAGAACCAGGACGCCCTGAATTGACGAGTAACTTGTACTTTTCCTCACTTCTGTTGCGCTTCTCTTAAGTTTTAAAACTGATTTCGCAGCCAACGTTTCCTGAAGATATTAGCAGGAAGCCCATGAAGCATACTTTCTGATGATTCAGCTAATGTGATCACTCAGCTAATGTGTGATAAAGTAATGTCAACAACGCTCGTCTAATGCTGGCCACCAAACTAAATTTTTAATATTAGTTTTATAATCGGCCTATCCATATAATAAATAATTCTAGGCTCGAGATACGTAGGTACAGTTTTTGAATAGCACTCTGAGTGTACAGAATGTACTCTCAAATCATAGCTCGTAGTCACTCCAGGTCCTGATGTGAACAAAGCGTACCTTTTGGTAACCAAAACTGGTATCGCTGTTTCGTCTTTCGTTCATAAGGATTCGGTTTTACGTGGATATCGTACCGTATCGTGATCAACTTCTCCTTTTGTATACCCATTCTAAGTACTGTCGAACTTTAACCGCCATAATTGATGACAAATACACAATGCACAATAAGCCTAGAGTAGGAGTTCATCAGCTCATCATTTAACAAGTAACGCAGACAAGTGTCAGGGGTAGTTTATTGTTCTCGCAGTACATTCTTTGTTCCTCTTATTTCCAATCTACATTTCACAGCGTACCCCCCACATGGATATACATTCATCATTACTCGCTCAGATCTGAGTTCATTCTTATTGCAGTATAATCAGCCATTTCCTTTTTTTTAGAAAAGAACTCAAAAAGGAATAACTTTACGCCTTACTTCACACCGCAAAGGTGATACACGCCTTTGTCTGGCTATATTATGTGTTATGTTCCGTGCACACCTAAAAGCGAATGCAAAATCAATCAAAGGATTCACCACCACCATCTATCTCCTTTTACATTCAAATTGGTTACTCCACAGGAATGCAAGAACAAAAACAAGAAAAAAAAAAGGAGTGAACTATGCAAACCCTCAGACAACAAAGGACGAATTTCTTTTGAGGCGAGTAAATGGTTTTGTTGTCATCGCATAAGCAACAACGGCTCGGATATGCAGATATTATAAAACTACTATCCCAGAGAACAGTTTTCCCCATGAAATGCACATGCAAATAGATACCAAGGATAAGGAATAAGTTGAGAGGAGATAACTTACATAAAAATGAGAAATTCTTCTGCGGGTTTAAGAGTGCGAGCGCATTCTTTTTTTACGATTCAGTACATTTGGGTTTTTGGTGTGTGTTACCCTTGAACAGGGACATCCAGGGATGAAGCGACTGATACAAAGGACTTAGGCGAAAAGGGGCGCAAATATCTCTTGAGTTGAACTGCATACGTACCTATACATATGTGCATTCAAAAAGCTACCAGTATCTATAGACACCCATCTTTGAATACCAACTTCTAGTCTTAGCTCAACTTCGTAGGTAGGTAATAGGTAAATCATAGATTAGATAACGAGGCTAAAAAAGTTCTCCAGGTGGAGTTAAGTAGGGCTAGTTTATGAAGGGCTGTGTGATGGAAGGGAACTCATCACATCCATTCGAGCATTGTGAATCAGCTTTTCGAAAGTAAAATGAGGCTGAAAAATATAAATAAACCAAATCCTATCCTGTTTCTGGCCGTCTTGGGAGTCAGTGATGTCTCTTCCTTTTATTTGCTGTTATTTTCCACGCTTCTGTAGTGTCAACTTCCAGTTTGTAGACTGCTAAGACCATGTTAACATGTAAGAACATGATAAGTTGAAAAAGGAGTATGAGCCGCTAGATTCCAGAAGGAGATTCTCCGGATTAACTTCAATTGTCAAAGTCAAAGCAAAGAAAAATTGAAAATAAAGCAGAAAGTCTACAGGAGAAGAGATCTGAAACACACTAGTCTCGTTGCGTCTGACCTTACCTTTGAGGGATTAAGCATGAAAGTAGGTTAAAAAATCTGTCTTCAATCTTCAATTCCCGTCTCTAGATGTTAGCATATGAAACTTTTTTTATAAACCTGCCCAGAGTATATAGCAAGCCCTGTGGTATCAAGCATTGCCCATTCCACTGTTCTGGTACACAGGTACTTTGTAGACTTTAGTGTAGTTTCTCAGCTCGTGGATATCAATGGAGTTTTTTGACAATTTCAAGATCTTTTCTGTGGTTATAACCATATCCTACTTACATATGGGAATCCTTTCGTTCCAATTAGATTTTCCAATCGCATTTTGGAATCGCAGCACCAGAAAGGCTACATAAAATAGCTTCACAGGCTCCATCTTTAGGACTACAACAGAATTTGTATGAACTACGAGTATCCCAATTAATCTTGCATGTGGAACGTCCCAGGAACAGCGCCCCGAAATGCAAAAACCCCATAGAACTCTACTGCACTCTACACTTTATTTGCATTTCCCTATACTGAGGGTCGAACAAAAAAGAAATCCACTCTATGTGAAGCAAGACTATAATTCCGTCATCATACCGGTTCCACTTTTCAATCGATCCACCTATACACTCTTTGTTGTGCATTTGATGAGCGATGACTATTGCGACAATGGTAATGGGGCACATCCTTCCCGATGCGTTCTGCATTCTAAGTCAATGAAACACATACCCGTCCTGGTTGCCTGGCAGTCAAATGGCAAGAACTTAAGCTAAACCAACGAGAAAATGAGAAATATGACAAGAATAGCGTCTACAACACATGAACAGAACGATATCCTTTAAGAAATCCTTTCCTTTGCAATGGCATGACGAATAACAATTGGTGCATCGATATATGTACATACATATAAACTATACGCCACAAGCGACAGACGTACAGAAAGTTAGACAGAACTATGCAGAAACACTAGGAGGGGGGGAGCAGAGTTGGATTGATGAACAATCTGCTATAACCAACGATGAATGTCGAAGATTGTACTGTGAAATGCATGCATAACAAATCCAATTGCTATGACACCGGCTCTCGGGCTTTCCACTCCTCCATCTGTGGAGAAGATAAATTTTTCACAAGTGTTCCATGATCCAATGGCTTGGCATTACTACCGCTGAAGCTGAAGCTGATGCCATGCTCGTTTGTTCTTGACGTTAATGCTTGCCACCATCTCGGAGTGACTTAGATATCATAAAGTTTGCCTTATACCCATCTCACAGTTGGTTTATTGTTTCTATCCGCAGTGGATATTGGATTTGTTCTTCGATGAAATTTTTTCAAAATGAAATGGAAACAATGATTGGCAGGATGCTTCTGCAGAGTTGTCGACATCATCGTCGCCAAAGAATGTGGCGCACAGTGATTGATTTAGAGGTTTTCGAGTTTCTGTTGTTTGTCTTGTACGTTATGAACAGGTTCCTTTCCTTTTTTTTTTTTGACTGCATAATCTGATTTCATAAAAGGATCTGGGGTATGGACGGAAAAAAATAGTGGAAAGTGATTTTTTCTCTTGTTGTGGATTAATATTTTATTCCTTCTGGGGACTTAGTCTGGAAATTGACCTACATATGGCTTCTAACATGGGGACCCATGATGTAGTTAAAGCCGTCCATCTTGGACGTGTGAAAAATATGCATTCGAGCGCAGAGGGTTCCAAACAAGATTCCGATTTAGTCCAAATTAAGGGCTTCCACTTCTTTAGCTGTTTGCCCCACCGAGTGCGACTAGATCCTGGACGTACTTGTAGCTGATATATGATAAAACAAAAACATTTGTAGCTATACTAAATCGGCAGATATACCAGACGCAGTAAGTAGCTCACATACTATCCTAGCTGTTATTGGTTAGGTAATGCTCCACGATCTAAGGGATACACATTTTCCCCCTAAAAGTAACACAATGGGTCTATACTGACCTGAATGCGGCAAAGAGTTGTTTCTCTCCTCTTATCCAACCTACCTACCTATGTACATACCTACCTAACATGGAAATACCCAGTGGCACAGGTGAAGAATAGGCCAAGTAGGGGACAACTTTCCTCACCCGAGGATGCGATGAATCCATGCCACATAAAGGAAGGAGAAAACCGGTATAATGGTAGAATGACTACATCACAAGGCAGGAAGAACAATAAGGCTTTGAAATGGACCGGATCCCAAATTTCGTCCTTAAGTAAATCACTAAAACTCAACTAGAGGTGTTTACAAACCTCTGTACAAGGTGCCTGGCAGAAGGACCGTTCCCTCTGCTATAGAAACGACAGAGGGAATCGTCATCATACAGACCGTTGTGCATTCTTGACACACCTAGAAAAACACCTGGAAACAATTATTGGCGACAGACTTGACCAGACACAAAAAGATAACAGGCTTTCCAACCGACCATATGGTTTCAGGAAAAAACGAAGCACCACCCATACGATAGAAGAAGTTTGCGAAATTGCACCCGAAGCAATGTCAAGGACCAGATGGAAAGGAGCACCGTGGCTCAAGTAATTAGTGCGTTGGACTTTGGATCGAGGGGTTTGAGGCTTTACGGCCCCAACTCTTGTGAGCATCTGACAAACATCCGAGAGTATAAATGACATGAAAAAACTTATTAAATAAACAATTGCCCTTTGGACAGTAGGACCCATCCATTCGTGTTAAGAATATGACACGCACAACATGAATGGTTGTGAGAAACTAGGACCTGGGTCCCATGAACCTGTTGCGCCAAATATTTGTATTTGTAGATGGAAAGGAGAAAAAAAACAGTAATGCGCTGTAGTTAGACCACGGTTGACGTCAAAACCCATTTAACTCGTTCAAACAGAACCATTTTCTACTATACGGACGAAGAGCCGAAAAGACATAACATTACAGTAGAAGTTCCATCAGTCCTAGGCCCAGCCCTGTGGAACATTACGTTTGATCGAGTACTACCATCCAGTTCTCCTCCGACCGCAACATGTGATCGATGAGTAACGACGGGCGGGGCAGAGTAATTCTCCATGCCGTGAAACGAGTGCTGTAAAATACTGCGTGCTCCGTATCTTCGTCTTTGTCTGGACATTCCGGGCAGCATGGAGAGCTGTCATGTCCGAATCTGTGGAGATACTTGCGATAACCGCCGTGACCAGACAGGAACTGCGTAAGATGGTAGTTGCAGTCCCCATGCTCTCGACTTATCCAGTCTTTGATTGTCGGTATCAGTTTGCATGTCCATCTGCCTTTGGTTGTATTGGACCAACGAGCTTGCCACATAGCTGCTGATGCTGCCTTTTCTTCCATTTTAATCATTTTGATGCCACTGACGTCGTGGTGGCTCAGCGTTCTTCTATTGTATATCCTCAGCATCTCACCTGCAAGGATATCGATGGGGACCATTCCAGCTATAACAAAGGCGGCCTCGTCTGAGATGGTTCGAAAGCCGCTGATTGTCCGTAGCGCACAGAGTCTGTATGTTGACGATAGTCTCCTTTTGGTCTCCTTCGTCCTTAGTGCTTGCGCCCAGACTGGGGCGGCATATTATAAAACTGAGGTGATAACTCTTAAGAGTAAAATCCTTCTGGCATATCCAGGTCCACCGACATTAGGCAGTATGCGCGCGAGGGCTCCCTGTATTTGCGATGCTTTTTTGGCTAAATAATCAACAAGCATTACTCCTAGGTATTTAACAGCTTCTTTGGACTTGATGGTTTGGTTATCAACCTGAAAATTAGCGAATTCAACTGTTTTCCGACTGGTTATAAGGACAGCTTATGTTTTTTGGTCGGCCAGTTCCAGTCCAGCGGATACCAGCCAGTCTTTAATCCGGGCAATTGCTTCATTTGTAGCTGACACTACTGCGCTGATCTATTTAGCTACTGTTACGACGATAATGTCATCAGCGAATCCAATTATCGTTACTCCGCCAGGTAGCGCTAATCGTAGGACTCCGTCGTACATGTCAATTCTACACCTATACGCCTTTATTTGTAAAGCATCGGCCCATATTGGTAATCCATAGAGTATTACTGATGTTACTACACTATACTTCAAATGCAGTCCTCCACTGTATCTTGGTCGGCCATGATTTGACATTATACGCATCTATGCGGCTTTGTCACTCGTATAATCGATATGTCTCGTATCAATCATTATTCCCAGGTATTTTAGAGCCAGTTTCGATTTACTCCTGAGCCCTCATATCATTAGAGTGATGGTTCCCTTTTTTTCTGCTACTGATTAGAACCACTTCCGTCTTATGTTCAGATAATTTCAAACACATAGACTCGAGCCATTCCCATCCCCTTTCGGTATGGGAAGCTGGAGAATGCCATCAAGCATAATTTTCCACAGCTGCTGGCCCAACCGGTTGCATATGATACATTCGAGGACTTTACCAACAGTGTCCAACATACAGGACACTTGAGGAGTAGCACAAGCAAACATTTCTGGTCGACTTTTGATTGCGATTTTAAGATCTACGTTAGATACTGCGTCTGGCCCAGGTGCTTTCTTATCACCGAATCTGCTGCTTGCTGGTAATACTTCTTCCACTGTCACCGTAGGGATTGGCTATGCCAACTTTGATGGCTCATTGACGATGCTTTCCAACAACCTCGGCCAGGTGAGGGCTATTGAACGGTAGCTCGTTAGTTTCTTCATTACCACCTTGTACACCATATCCCAAGGGTTTTGCTCAGCCTCGTTACACAATTCATAAAAATTTGTTCGTTTGCTTCTTTGTTTTGCAGTTTTAAGCCATTTACGTGCGTCTTTGCATCAATTTTGGAGTTCAGTGAAGTTGATACAGTCTTCTTGTCCTATAACATTCAGACCGCATCTGAACAATTTCCACACTTCACTAGTAAACCGAGGAATAACCACAGTTGGGTCTCCTTCGTGACATTGAAGGATCACATGCACTTGTAATTGCCCTCATCATCAGCTTTGTTAATTGCTGAGCCCGATAAAGGTGAGAACAAGTCTTCGTCAAATGTGCTCGATTTCCAACAATTCCTATTGTGTTAGCGTGGTTCTGTCTTTCACGCTTTGGATGATGATTTTTGATTTCGCAAAGTATTACCATGAAGTGTTCTGAACTATAGAGACATTAACAAAGCTTAACTATATTATAGCGTCCACACAGTTTCTATTGAAAGCACTCTCTTCTTCACTGTTAACTAACACTATATCGAGGATTGCAAAAACCTCCAAAAGGATGGTCCCTCTTCTGTTTCTTCCTTGGCTGTCCCATTCCACTACCGTTGCCGCTGCGAATTTAAAGGAGTTGCCTTAAGTATATTTCAGTTCTGCAGTTTCTGCGGTGTTCGCAGAGTTTTTGTTTTCATCCACCGCAATTTTCGCTTTTCTTCCCAAAGAGAACCCTTACTTCCTCGAGGTTATCTCTTGAGACATTATCTGCAATAGTAGACAAGCAGTAGCAGTAGGAACTGCTAATGCTACTTTGCGGTCACTCCCCTCGGCCGCCAGTACTGGGGATCCGACTACTGACTGCTAACACCCCAGTAATAGATATCATTAGCTGCTCCAAGAAACTTGATCGTCTCTTCATATAGGTAGGAGAACACACTATCAAGTCCAAGCCCCACATAAAGTAAATAGAGGTACTTCTAGACCACAGGCTCAATGTAATAGAACACCTATCCTTCAAAAGCGTAAAAGCCAATGGGTCTGTTACCGCAATATCTATATTGCTGGCGATAGTGAACAGCTCCTAGATGCGCACCAGCAGCAGCTATATATTCGTACATGAGAACGATAAACTCTGTGCATCATTCAAACTCCGCTGCGCATGTAGAATGGTATCGGGGGATGCATTAAGTGTAATATCGGTACGAGTACCTATCGAGCTGGAGTTCAAAGCAGTGGCGTTAATACATATATAATGGCGAAAATTTAGAGAGAAGGGCCACCAGAGCAATCGCCAACTTTCCACTTTCATTTACAAAGTTATAGATAATACTTCAGTAGTAAGATAGCAATTAAATATCAAATCTCTGTATATGTAAATTGTGCTACAATGACCGTAATGTATATTGAATACGAAAATAAATATCTATCTATCTAACTAGTATGGGAACGGCGATGGAACGCATCCGAAAATGTTTGGTGAACATACAAGACAACCCTGGATCATAAGACATAATGGAGAAGACATAATGCCAAAATCTGCCCCTATGAAGGAATGTCTTAGCCAGTAGCACTGTGGTCTGAAACAAGGCAGGGTTGGGAGGTATTTAAGACATGGCTTCCGAATATCCACGATATTCCACTCCTCCAACGAAACCGAAAAATTGTCTATCCCCGAGGCATTGTTTACTGTGGTATCAGTTCTTGGACATGCCAGCTCTATAGAGATTTCGAAAATTTTCACTAAGGATTCTCCAATGGGTATATAATATGATGAATGCCAGTTACATAGTATCAGAAGCACGATTGTAGATATCGCGTAAAGATTTCAATTGGAATTTATATCAAAGGCTCTAGAAAAGTCAAGACAAAATATTACAGTGGAGTTCTTTATTTTTCCAGTGAAACCAGAACCACTGACATGTGGAATATTAGTACGAAAACAAAGATACATTTTATTAGAGCACGTAATCAATGCTCAAGACCGAAATGCAATTCCTCTTTGAATTGCATAGTATAATTCAGTGATGTAACAATTCACACTACACAAGGATAGATGCCACCAAACGCTGATTTAGCATATGTACATTCATACATGCATATGATAACGCGAATGGTACACTACGTATTATGTACGAAATGATACAGGATATCCCGGAATCGATTACTATGCCGTGACAATGTCAATGTAAACATAATCGATTCGCATGTATTACAATGTCAATGTAAACATATCGCGGCGGATGCCTAATTTGTTATGGTAAAATAAACCCAGTAGGATAATATGTTATTCTACATATTCAATAGTCGAACTTTGCATAGGATGTGTATGCAGGCGTTTGTATTAGAAAATAAGATGTTTTTCTTTTAAAACAGAAGATAAGGATACTAATTCCATTATGGGAGCAAAATAATTTGTGAAGACAGTGTTGTTTGCAATAGGTTGCAGGACTTCATTGTATTCTGATGTTTAAAGGTTATTAAATATGGATCGATTCACACTCGCACAACGTCTATAGTGGAAATTCATTACAAAAACGTCAGCAAAACAACCAGCGACACATGCCACATAGCTGGTGAAACAATGGCTCTATTGTGTGACAAAACAAATTTCTTGGACGTGGGATTTCTCGAAATGGAGACTTCAATTGGCGGCCGAGATCGTGCCATTTAATGCCTTTAGACTTTTCCTTTGGGACTATGTTAAAGATAAAGTATACGCCAATGCTCCACTAAAGATTGATTGAATAAAAGAAAATATCCGATATATCGCATAATAGCGAATAACAGCTATTATGCGAAATAGGATGAAAAATTTCATTAAAGGAATGACTCTATTCGTAAACGGAGCTGAGGCAAACATTTACCAGATATTGTATTTCGTTACTAACCTCAAAGTTTGCACTTCAGATTAAAATAAAAAAATCACCACTTTTCATAAAAATTGTGAGTTATTCTACTGATTTAAAATCACACCTCTTGTTGGTTGACCCTGTAGCCTCACTTCTGTGGATGGGTCCTTTGCACTTTAAAAGTAGCACCTTTTTACTTCGATAGGTTGAGCTGCCATAGCGTTTGCTGTTGCTGGGCGTATTGTTTTCGTCCATAGCGCTTATTTTTCATCTCATTCGTTGTGCCTTCCTTGGAGGACGTTCCTGGGTTGCTTTCTGCGTTTGTACTTCAAACAGGATGGCCAGGTGGTCGCTAGGTGAGTATAATGATTACCTCACTTCTCGTATTAAGCAGTATTAGGTCTAGTAACGATACGACTTCCAATAGACCCCTCCTTCAATTGGTCCATATCTCTAGCTATAATTTTTGGGCTACGACTTCCAGCATCATCCACGAGCCTATCAAGCATGCCTTGAAACTCCTCAAAAGTGTAATTTGGAGATGCATAACAGCTATAGATCTTTACTCCTTTGACCTTTGCTCGCACGAAGGCTATTCCGGGTGCCATAAAATTTTCTTTAAATGCGTAATCTCCACAGGCCCAAATAGCAGCACTTTTGAGTTATCAGCTGCCCAAACTGTGTTATCAAGATTCTTGTACTGCTCGCATAATACGGCAACATGTATTTTTAACTTGCAAACAGCTTATATCAGAAGGTCATGTGCCTCTTCGCTGTGGATTCGGTTTAGTTGCAGCACTTTCATATTTTTTTCAGGAATATTACAACTTCTTGTTATACCAGGCATACTGCGCATCGCATCTACGCATCTTGCATCACTGATGCAGTTTTTGAATACATGACCTCAGTCCTCACTCCTATACAAAGCGTTTTTATACGTCCTTGCTAATTACCCGAAGTTAAGACCCCTAAAACATCGCAGGGGTACTACTTCCTCCCATATTCAACATACCGTCCATCCGATTTTTTGGGCAGTATTTATCGAGCTAATGACAGCAGTTTTCGTCTCTGCATAGAGTGTCCTCATAGATTTGATGGATGAGGTCTAAATGCCTTGTACTTCCTCGAACTGGCCGGACAGAGCTTGGCATATCTCTTCCTTTGTTGTGAGACCATCTAGGGCTTTGCCCTCAATGAGCACCTCATGCGTTAGGGGTCTCACTTTCGCTATTTCACCGAGAACGTTTCCTACTTTACTTTGGTATTCTGCTGTTCTTCCATCAGCTGTTTTCTTGATCAGAGAGCCCAATCCAATCAACTCGGGGTTGGTCTTCATCTGTCGGAGTAAATCGCAATAGAAATTTTTTCCGATCTTTTTAATCACCAGTGCGTTCAGCTTCGCATGTACATATATTGACTCGGCCTTTTCTAATCTTATCCAAACAGATTTATGTTCTTCGGTGTTTAGAGATTTCGTCCTTTTTCGCTTGTGGTCTGGCATTTGTTCGAACAAAAAGGAAGAAGCATCGCTCCTAAATCTACCTGTAGAAGGGTTTGAAGGCACTTTCAAACCAGCTTAGACTCAAAGTCAAAGGACCTGAGAGCTTAAAAAATACTTGGCTATATGTTTAAATATTTATATGTAACCTACGGAGGTTTCTACTGAGGCACTCTCTGATTCAGAGCTCGATACCAAAACCGTCTAATTGGAAGTTAGAAGTAGAGTGTCGTAGTGACGCAGACAATTTGTAGTGAAGGCCGAAAATTCCAACTCCTACCCTATTTGACATTTTCGAACCCTCAGTGTACCATTCAGATTGAAGTATCAATTGAGACATTTCAGGATTATTCCAATAACTACGATTTGGAATGATAACTTCGAAGGTGCGATATAGATTGCTTCTTTTCGGCATGAAATTGGAGATAGCAGTTAAATTATTTCAAGGATAATCATATATCCAACTAGGTTGATGGTGTTGTTATTACAAAGGAGTTACATAGTCTTCATAACAATTACATACATTGTATGTATACGTTGGCATTAAAGGTCTTAAATAGATTAGATTCCAGGGCAGCAGTCGAACAAGTACACTTTGTATCTTTTGTATGGCGGATCGAATATTAGCCTTTTCCCACCATACTAGCGATACATAGACCATTATTGAGGTGATGATGCTGAGTAAGTTCCGAAAAGCCGAGATCAGGTGTAGAAAGCTTTACTCGCTTTTGTTCTGTCTAGGTGAGGTGTCCAATTGAGTTTGTGGTCTAGAGTTACCACAAAATATTCTCAAAGGGCCTTAGGTACTACTCCCGACCTGTGAAAGATTGTGCCTCAGGTGTTGGCTTATGTGTCTCGCACAATTCATATGATGTTAAAGAAGTCACATGACAGCGCGTCACCTTACATAAATCCTTACCTTCGTTACCTGCCTTGAGAGAGTTCTCCATTGTCTTTCTGCACAATCTGACGAGTTTGGAAACGATGCCGAAACTAGACATGGCTCTATATAGCTCGTCTCTACAAATGCTGTCATATGCGTCCTTGGAATCGATAAAAGATTGGTGGGTATCGATTTGGACTTTTTGAGTTTTTTGCAGGATCTGCCGAATTGTGAAGATTTGATCGACGGTGGACTTTCCTGGGCTGAAACCACACTAATAGAGGCCAATCAAGTTGTTGAGGAAGGGTTTCAGACGTTCACATAATATGGCAGATAGGATCTTGTACGCGATGTTGAGGAGGATACCTCTGTAATTGGCGCAATTGAGGGAGTCTCCTTTCTTGGGGATCGGCAACGGTGCTGAGATTCCATTCATCAGGGATACATTCATCTGACCAAATTTTAAAGATGAGTGTATGCTCTCTATCATGTCATTTCCAGCTGCTCTAAACAGCTCGGCTGGTAAGCTGTCAGGTCCAGTAGCCTTGTTTGGATATTTCTATCCTCACTTCATTCTGATCAGATGGACGAAAGTTTCGGGTGTCCTGATCTAGATTGAATGGGCCATTCTGCCAGACATCCATATTCAGAACACCGACAGTGACTCTTCTACAAGGTTTCCGTTTTTTTCGCTACAGTCTTCTGTAGGTTGCCATGACCCCTTTGAGTAAACCTTCCGTACATTGTTTCTGGAGTAAGGTGTTATTTTGTCTTCTCTCGAAGAAGCCGATGTTATTCCGGTCTCTTCTGCTCGTACAACTCACGCAGCAAGGACGGTTTGTATGCCTCTTGTTTAGCTGCATGTACTTGTCCGTATTCGTCATCAAACCACGGGTTTCTTGGTAGTGGACGGGCGAAACCTACCACATCAGTTGCTCCACTTCTGAGGGTTTGTTGGCAGCGTTGCCATTGATCTTCGGAATTTGATGCTGGCGGCATGTGAGTCGTAGCGAGATTTCGAGATATGCGTTCAGCAAAGGTTCTGGCAGTCTCATGCGATTGCAGCTTTGCAACGTCAAATCTTCTCCCAGTAGTTGTTCTTAGTTGTGGCATTTGAGATATGCGCATTCGTATCTTGGCTGCGATAAGGTAGTGATCCGAGTCGATATTGGCTGCTCGAAAGGTTTGGATACCTGGAATACTGGAGACATGCCTTCCGTCGTTCGCAATGTGATCAATTTGTCTGATTGTTTTGAGATTAGAAGACCGCCATGCACCTATGTGTATATTGAGATGAGAAAACCGTCTATTTACTGTACTGACGTTTCGCCAATAAACATAATTTCATTGCCAGACGTGGTGTAGTATAGATGCCTTCCTTTCCTATCTTGGCATTGCAATCACCTAATATGTTTGATTTTAACGTCTTAGGGTAATTCTCATATGTTTTGAAGATGGGCTCGGTGAAACGTTCTTTCTGAGCGTCGTCCTTGTCCTTTGTGGGTGCATGAGCGCATATTAGGCTTATGTTGGCGAATCCTTGATGCGGATTGTCATAAGAAGTTTGTTCACATGTTGAAATGTCAGGACTTCTTCCCCAAGTCTGCTGAGTATGACAAATCTGCATCTGCAGATTCACACCATAGTATATGTTGCAGTTCTTCATTCACCTTTTGCCCGGTCCATCCCATCGCACTTGCTGGATTGCGATGATATCTGCATTATAGTGGCAATTATCATATGACCATGGTCTTATGGATATGCCGTCTGCCGCACACATCGGAACTTTAAAATCCACTTTTTTGCAGGCAGAGCTGGTTTCGGCAAGAGTCTAAGCCAGTAATGGGTTGGTATCGAGGTGCAGAGGCAGTTTTCAGGTAATGTACAACTTGATCAACTTATGTCTTTCAATAGGCTTAAGTGAAGGCTTGCCAGATTTTGCTCTATATCCGTCCTACAAGGTGTAACTTTCATTCAATTAGATTACCATGTGTACTTCTAATCTCTGTCGAAATCCTTACCTATTGGATAGTTCCAAATCTTGACATATGAGAACTATCTTCTTGAATACTGGCTTCGGATTCTATCAGTTGAGTCAGTATCCTTGTTAGTAGTTGTAGTACTGATTCGCAGAAAACGACGCTTTGGTTTTTTTTTATTCCTGACTCTAAACTCATCCAGGTGGAACAAGGTAGCTGAAGATGGTGAAAATAACACCATTTACCAGAGCAGTGCACATATACAATGCATGTCAAAGAAACCCTTGCTCAGGAAGTACCAAGAACAAACTTCCTAAACTCCTATCTTAGCGCATCGAGTGACAATACAATAAGTTGCCTTCGTCAAAGCTCACACAAAGCGTGTACCGTCTTACAAGCTCAGTTCTAATTTCTACAACCTCCTTCGACCATTAATCTCAAAAAGGAGGACGCACAGTTTTCACTAGTGTATACCACCAGTTATTCGAAGGATACAAAGCAGACTACAACACAGAACCTATCCGGTTACAGCTTTATAACGGAACTACACCGCAATAGTGCTCATCTCTATGCATCATCGCTTTACGTTCGTGTAATCATCATCATCATCATCATCTAACCCCCAGCTCTATGCCGTTCACCATCTAATGCTCATTTACCATAAACATTCCATCAATTATGCAATACCACTACTTGTATGTGATTGTCAGTGTACGTGTATAGGAAGCCCTAATGAAGATACCAAGCTCCGGTATAAAATGCCACGAGACATTAACCTCATGTCTTGGGTTTTAGCATTGAACAACGAACACTAAACACCCACTACGTGGCAGTAGGGTAGGAGGGAATCCCAACCCCCCCCGTCCCCATGTGGATGCTCCAAAGGAAGGATTCCAATCCATTCATCTGTGACTGTATCGTTATTTTAAAGTTCATTACGGGCAAAGCAGCCATTGCTACGAGTATATCCAGAGATTGTTCTTTAGCTTGGGAAAGACAGAAACACAACACTCTATTGGTGATGTTTTAGAGTTTCGCAGAATCACAGAACAACGACACTCGAATGGCACTACCCCATCCTTGGTATAGTGTGAACGTATGTATACGAGTATATGTATGCTCTACGACTGACAGCATCTGCAAGTGTCGTACGATGCTCCTTCAATAGAGCGGGGGCGATATAGAGGTGTAGAACGGTGTAGCTTCTGCTTCGTCGTCGTAGTCGTTGTAGTCGTTGTCCTCGTCACAATCGTCTTCCTTTGAAGGGAGAAGTTTTCCTTTTCTTGATTCAAAGATTTTACCTCTGCACAGTCAATTAAACTTTCACCAAGGCAATGCACACACAAACGAAGGAGCAAACGAACGAGCGAACGAACGAACCAACGAACGGGTAGTGAACACAACTGCCATGCTGGACCGTTTCTGTTGATACAGAATTAAGAATTGGAAATTGTTTTTGCAGAATCCAAATAGTCGTAAGGATGCGAATGGAGGATGACGGCGACAACGCCCGACACGAATATGCGCTTCTTCCCCACCACGAGGCGATAGATTAGGAGCAAACTATAAGGACGAAGGTCCTTGCAAAGGCAAAGGGACATTGCACCTTGAATCGGTCGGAGGTCGGCAAGCATGATGTAATAAACGTTGTGAAAGGTTAGTGAAAATATGCAGTGGGATTTTTGAAATTGTCCCCGTGGGTGTTGCCCGGGGGCGTTGCCGGTAGGGTTGCGTTAGAAATGCGTTGATTCGAAAAATGTTTTGAAAATTTAATTAATATCGGGACTCTAGGATTTATGGATGTGAATGCAGGCAATAAATTGCGTGGAAAATTATGTAAAACACATTTTTTGTGGACAGTTGGTCCTTGCTACGAGCAAGGGTTTTTGGGAAGAATTTGTCCTGATGGGGATTCAAGGCACGTCTACACCAACTGGAACGTTGTACATAACTTGGTGTCCATAAGTTGAATGCAAATATTTGGACGCAATTTCGTAGTTTTAGCATTTTTGTTTACTCCTTTAGATACTGCTTTAGATACAGGATGTTGTATCTATTGTAGCTGCTGGTGTACGTGGAATGAAATTTATCGATAACGTTGTTCGACTTCAAACTAATTAGGATACATCAGGCGACAGAGATCTTAGAGAACACGGGTACCAGCTAATTTTGGATTTTAAATTATCATAAAAATAAACGAAACAACACGTCAGAGGTTGACTTCGTGGATGTAGCGTAATCTATTCATGGTATCTTTCTCACTGTGTAGTGCTTCGAGTACTTCTTGACTATCTTAGATGATTGTAATCATGAATGGATTTATCTAATGTGTGTACACATATTGTCTGTGATTCTACTGGAAAGATGCTGAAGTCATTCACGATTTTGAATGCGCTGTGCATTTTTTATTGGGCTGTCTTATAAAGTGTCATCCAACAAGAGGTGTCATTTTAATTTGCGCGCCATTTTTAACTATCATTGCGATGACTTTGATAAGTAAAGAGTTAGGAAACACTCCACTCAAGTACGGGTCCATTGTACTACCAAAAAGCAAATTCCAGTATTACACATTTTACTTGAGTTTCTTGAGAATGCATTTCAGCTTACAGTATTAGCACTCTCCACATTAGTACCGAAGATCTGCCACCTTATCTGAGCAAAGGCAGGACAATACCAAAGTAAATGATCCGAAGTATTGCCACCTTCTCCACAAGCGTCGCAGACAGTGTTATCTCTTAAGCCTAGCACACTAAGACGCTTGGCAAAAGGAAAGTGTGCCGTAAGAACGCGAGTAAGTTGTCTACAGTCTTTTCTGCTGAGAGACAGCAAGAATGCCGTTTTGTTTGCCTGCATTCTGGAGAGTCGTGCCACACACAATTGTATTCGTAAGAAACCCAATTGTCAATGGAAGCCCTGACCGAGAACGCGGGAAGATCTAACGCTGGTTCGGGCAGAGTTCAAAGAGCTCAGCCCTGCGACCGAATTCAAAGAATTCTTGCATTCTCAAACTATTTTGGAACGGGTTACAGGGTTGAACATGGCATTAAGCGTAGCCTGACTATCGATACAGGCGCAGGTACTCTGACCCCGCCACCTATTTGCAACAACATACTCGGCAGACATTAGGATAGCATAGACCTTCGCTTGAAAAACAGAGGAATGCTTGCCTAACCAGTAGTGAAGTCTAGTGCTGTCGGTCTCCACGAATACACCAGCACCGAGTCCTTAATTAGTTTTGGAGCCGTCCGTGAAGACTTGCACAGAATCCGAAGAACCGGTCACAATCCTCTTTTTCGTGAAGAGATCAACATCAGTTTTCAAAGATCAACATCAGACCGAAAGCGCATTCCTAGTGCTGAATTTATCGTCCATAGCACCGATAGTCTGTACGCATGACCCGACAAAAACTATACCCAAGCGTAGACATTTGAACTGTTTATTGTATGGAATAGAGAGTCAACTACCATGTGGTAATAGAATGTCACCTTGAGGGCACCCTCTGTTACCACCTGTCATAACATGGCGGCCACAGTCCGCATCTACAATTGCATTCACTTGTAGCAATTAAATTTTGAAGTGTAGTCTCACAGAATTTTCCACGCTGGCATGCATGCAGCATCTCAGATATATGGTGCATCCTCAGTGCAGACCTGTGCACTTAAATCTCAACTAGGCTCTCCAAGCTTTTCATCAAGAAGGAAGACAGGCTTAGAGGTCTGGAAGTCTTAACGTGGGAGTAGCAATCTTTACCAATTTTTGGTATCGAAGCCACTTGGCAGTACCCCAAGGTATACATATGAATATATTCCAGTGCCAGACACGCAACGAAGATTCTCTTCAGAATTGACAACTGGTTTATACCCTGTTGCAGCAAGGCTTGGTACACTCTATCGGTCCCAGGTGATTTGAAGCTATCAAAAGATGCTACAGCATATTTGATAGCCCCATCTGTTGCCACGACCGATGCAGCATACCAGCTACGACGAGTTTTGCGAATTAGCTCATCGTTCCAATCGTTATCTGGTTATCCGGAAAGTGAGATTCCAGCATAAGATTAAAAATCTCCACTTCTCAGTGTAGGTACCGTCGAGTTTTATAAGTGACTCCGGTTTGATTGGTTTGTCTCTTTTGAGGACTTTAACCAACCTACTGGTTTCACCTAGAGTCTAGATCTTGCCACAAAAATCTTTGTAGGAAGCACTTTTCGACAGGCAAATTAACTTCCTAAATTCTTTTTGTTTCGATCGGAAAAGGTTCCAGTCTCCATTAATTTTGTTTAATTTAGAAGTTTTCTGGCTGCCTTTCGTAGTCCTTGCAGTTCTGGGTTCCACCAGGAAACTGGCGATGTGCAAGGAGGTTTTCATAACCAGGCACGTCAGTTCAAAACATTTCAGCAGCATCCTCGACCATCTGTCTTGTTCTGAGTTGATGAGGAGTCTTGACAGACTTGTCTAGCTCTTCTCTAAAGCGAATCCAGTTGGTTTTTCGTGGATTCATCCTATCATGCAAAGTAATGACTTTGCATTTGATTTGTAAGACGATTTCTCCAATTTATAATCGACTTGAAATACCGGTTAGATAGCATCAAGTCAATCAATTCCTTACTTCTTGCCGTAACAAAGGTCAGCTGAGAACCAACGTTGTTGATGAGCATGTCAGACGATAGTAGCAAGTCTAGGACATGGTATTTTCGTACATTGCATTTGCTCCTGCCCCACACTATATTCTGAGCATTAGCATCTACGCATATGAGTAGTCCCATTTCGCGAGAATGATAATACTCTATGAGTTCGATAACAACCTTTGGGAGTGGAATCATAGGGAACGTAAGCTGAAGCAACAACAAAAGTTTTCCATTCTCCTTTTGTTTCGTTATTTATAGATGAGACAACAAAATCCTGGCCACAGAATTGCCCAAGGTTGGTCACTAAGAGAAAGTTTGGTGCAATTAGACAAGCTCTCGCTTTTGCAGATTGCTCCTGGCAGAGTACCGTGATACCCGAACACCTTCAAAACCGCAAATCCATTTATTCCACACCTACAGTTTGGGATTTTACGCACCACGAAAGTCTACTATTTAGAAGAGCGGTAATAGCCTTGGAATAATGCAAATTTATCTTGGTACTGACATAGACTTGGGATTTCGTCCGTTTTCTGTATTCATTTGGAAATAAAGCGAAAATTAAGCATTCCAAGGCGCAGGAAAGGACGCATGTCGTAAACAGATTTCATGACATCGACAGAGCTGTTGTCCAGTCCCACAATAAGAGAAGACCTTCCTCATTTTCCCTATTCTTTCTCTTTTTGTGGGAAAAGACTACCCACTCATGTCGATCGTGTCAAGAATAGTCTTCCTTAATTCCCCCGGAATCCAGCTGGAGGAACGCGTCCTCTTTGCAGGCATAAAGACCACAAAGGAAGTGGTCTCTATAAGTGGAATTTTCGGCACCAATTCGTCAAGCCCTTCAACGGTTAGCTGCGAGGTGCACTTTACCACAAGGATTCCGTACTTCAGATCACAGCCCTCCACATGAATGTAAGCATCACCTGCCGCCGCTAGCTCCCATAGATATCATTTGCATTGTTCTCACTCCTTGTGTGTAAACTTGTGATCATCGCCAGCTTTCTCTCTAGATATCGTCCGGGAAGATACAAAAGCAGGTGAGGTAGTTCTGGGACCAACCACAGAGGTGAAGCATTGATGGATGCTTATGCTAGCGTTGATATTGTTCTATTAAATCATGGTAAAAAAAAAAAAAACATTTAATAACGGTAAAGCTGGGTCAATCATAGACCTAACTTTCACCAGTAGAACCACAGCGAAAATAAAATGGAAAGTCTCCGATCTCTATACAAAGTGATCATCGCGCGAACATATTTGAGACAATAGCGAGCTTTATGCAGGAATTACGGTTGGAAAACCAAACATCAAGACCCCAAGAGGGAGAAAACGCTGCATCATAAGAAGGAGAAGACATGAAAACAAAATCTGTCCCTATGAAGGAATACCTTGGCCGGCGGTACCGTACGGGGAAACAGAACAGGATTAGGGAGGGTGTTTTACCCACGTAAACACGCAGGAGCATAGAGTCTGGCGTATCTTGTAGCATGGACTATGAAGTATCCATAGAGGATTTCACCTCTCCAGCTCATCGAAAAAAAGGGGTCAGAAACAGCAGCTTCTTTGCAGCCTTCTCTTGCCTTCCTTCGGATACGGATAATTTCTTACCAGTAGTTTTATTCGCTATTTCAAAATTCCGACCGCTGCTGCTGGGACCTTTGAGGGCTTCAACAACTGCGTTTACCGGCTTTTGGGCGCCGGTTTTTCTTCTCGTGTTTTTCATTTGCAATCCTTATTATATTCTGTAGGTTTACCCAGTAATACCCCTGTATCGTTTTTAAAGGACGCTGAATGTTTAAATTTGGTTTCGGTTAACCATATACCTTTGTCGGAATGTCTGTCAGAACTCTTTGTACTGTCGCTGGAACATCTCGACCCGACACAACAGCGAGCAGTTAAAAAGCTTTTAGATAGATTTTTTCAACGGATCCAGATGATTTGCGAAGAACAAAAGTCGTTCAACAAAGAATTGACATGGGATCAGCTAAACCAATTAAGCAATCTCCGCGCCGACTTCCGTTTGCTAAACAGGAGGAGTACAGAAAGATAATTGATGACATGCCACGACGAGATATTATCGAGTTCCAGTCCATGGACATCTCCAATCGTGCTGGTCCAAAAGAAAGACGGATCAACGAGGTTTAGCGTTGACCATCACCATTTGAACTCGACTACGATCAAAGGTTGATTTCCTTTGCCCAGAGTAGACGAAAGTTTCGACTCGGTATCAGGCTCAGTGTGGTACAAAACCCTTGATTGCTAATCAGGATACTGGCAGATGAAAGTTCATCCTGATGACCGAGAGTAAACTGCCTTTGCACATAAAGTATCATTTCCAATTCTTTATTGCTTTCGCCATCCTTTTGTTGAGCATCCTAAAATCCACGAATCCACAACAATAGGAATCCTGAAGCAACAGCAAAGTGTGACATAAGAACTATGTACAGAATCGTCAAGAATTTGACTAACCTGGAGTTCAATAGAAACGTTCATACTATAGTTTTTATTTCCATGAACCAACTGAGACATACTGTACCAACTATTTTGCTTAATACACTTTAAAAGCCTTAAATAAAATTAAATCTGTGAAGAGATTTACATTTGAATTACAACTTCCTTCTCTTCTCTGTCTTTGTAATCAGACGAAATTTTAAACGAATGTATGCGCATTTCCTAGAAACTAGAGAATGGAATTGAAATCCGAAAAAAAGGACAAAGATGACGACAAAAAAAAAAAGAAAGGAAGAAGAAGAAAAAACGTTACTGCACAAAACCCATATTCTTGGATACCTTCATCTTTTCATATGCATCAGGGAAAAAATTTCGACTCGACTACGTACTCATGCATGGGGAATTCCTTCCAATTGAATTTCCTCAAATGAGCTTTACAAATCTTTGTAGATACTTTCTTGTCCGGGGGAGACAGTGAAAACGAATGCAGGGGTATGGAACACGACTGGCAAAAAAAAAAAATACTGCAAAGCTAAAGCAAATAAAAACTCGTCATACGAGTGGGAGGAAGCACGTCGCATAGCTTTAGGCATGCATCCATCTAGCTACCCAGTACCTCATGCCAGTCTCAACCAGGAATAGACGAAACGGATGGAAATTTCTTACAAAATCTATTCAAAGAACACGATGTATCTCGTCGTACTATCTAAAAAGGGGATACCTACTACTTCACATGTCGATTTTTAGATGAAGCATGTGCACAACTTCAACCGGAATCCTATTTTCGCCGAACAATCCTAAGCATTCGTCAAAGGCAATTGTAAATAGGAATTCCAATTGAAAGTGCACAACGAACAAAAAAAAAAAAATCGAGTAATATGAAGGAGAAAAAAAAAGTATAGAATTAGAAGAGATACAAAATAAATAGATAAACAATCGAAAAATCGACAATTGAATTGGATTCATTCTTGATTTGCGATGAGAACCCGAACTCAACCGTGCGCTGTCATTGTCACTACAGTAACCGAATTTAAGGGAAATTTAAGTCCTTCCTATATAACATGAGGCCCGGTGATGATAACAAAAGGAGATCAGATGAGAGTTCAGGTTTCGTTCCCAATCGACAAATTGTTGTTTGTTCATGAATTGGTTGGTTGGCCTTTTTTTATTGTAACCGTTTGAATATGGGAAAGGCATGTATGCCCTTCCAAGGGTGAGGCCGCTTTTAGGAACAATTGGTCCTTAGACAACATTCTTTGTCCTTCAAGTAATGATTGTATAACTTTGGTTGATTGGAATTTAGTCAAAGGGTAGCAAAGCTTCTGATCATATGCAGCATAAGGGTTATGGAGCAAAAGCCACCATAATGACCACGGCATGGGAGCTGCAGAGACTTAACGCCAAGTACTTTGGGAAGTGTACGTCTGTACCTTAGAGCACGTACCATGCCATCGCACGTACCTAAGAGTCTGTAACTTCTAGCCTGCAGGTAGGATTCCGATCACAAAACATTTGCGTATATTACGAAGTTGGCGAATTTTCTTACGATTTAGCCCAGATACAGCCTAAGATACTCTCCTACGTTCGACCAGATTTACCAAGTGATTTAAAAATGTTAATATGTTCCTTTGCTTCGGCTAACACAAACCACTTCTTGCTAAACCAGATTTTAGAAAAATAAAAGTTCACTTGGGCAATCTTTTCTTTCGACTCCTTCGCCCCTTTTTAAGCAAAATATAAAAAAAAAATGTTATTAATAAAAACAGAAAAAAATTTTTGAAAAAAAAATGTTCCGTATACTCCACCGAACTTGGTATGAATATACCGGTGGCGTATACGTAACATTTCCTAGTTCCTAATCAGAAAATTGAAGTACCAGAAAATATTTGTCGAAATGTCTAAACTATGAGAGTTGCGCTAAACTGGGACTTGCACAAGAAATACCTAAATATAAAGTATACAAAAAATAAATTAAGGAAAGCCAAACGTAATTCTTAGAGACTAGTGTATAATAAAGTCTCTCTCTTCTCAAATTTAATAATACCCAGCTTACTTACTTACTTACTTACGTGGCACTACAGTCCAGAGTTCACCTGGGCCTCAACCAACAAGCCTCTCCAGTTAGAGGGGTCGTTGTCTAACTGCTCCCAGTTGCATACTCCATATTGGTTGAGGTCCTCTTCCACTTGTGCGCACCACCTAAGGCAAGGTCTTCCTCTAGCGCGTTCTCCATCCGGGTTGGATTCGAATATTCTTCGGGCCAGAGAGTTGATGTCCATTCGCTCTACATGGCCTAGCCGTCTTAGGCGACTGATGCGTATTTTTCTGACTAAGTCGATGTCGCTGTACAGTTCGTAAAGTCCTCCTCCAAATTTCGTCAACGCAAGCTGAACCCAAAAACATCCGAAGAATTTTGCACTTAAAACGACCAAGTATGTCTTCATCCGCCTGCGTTAACGTCCGTGCGTCTGTGCCATACAGCGGAACTAAGATGATGAGGGTCTTTTGACAAGGCTTAGCTACTCATTTGCCTTCTTAGGCCAAAGCAATAGGATTGGCAAATGTATCTTTTCGTTTGACTGTTAGACTTTATAGCGGAGCCGAGGTAGACTAAGTCCCTAAGTACCTCAAAGTTATACCTATCTGACATTATACATGACTCTGTGTAGCTCATCTGTATAAATACAGTTATATGCGGCCTTAAAATCGATAAAATTATGGTGAGTATCGATCTGAACTTCTTGGGTTTTCTCCAGGATCTGCCGTAATGTGAAAATTTGGTCGGTTGTGGACTAACCGATCCTAGAACCTTACTGATAGAAGCCAATCAGCTTGTTGTCAAATGATGTTGTATGCAATATTAAGGAAACTGATACCTCTATAAATGACGCACTTTATAGGGTCTCCTTTTTTGGGAATCGGGCAAACGATGCTGAGATTCTATTGCTCAAGCATACTTTCCTCCGACCAAATCGTGGAATTGAGTTGCTGTATGCTCTCCATCAAGTCATCCGCCGCTGCCTTAAATAGTTTGACTGGTAGGCTCTCCTGGCTAGAAAACCTTGTTGGACTGGAGTTTAAATATTGCAATCCTCAGTTCATTCTGATAGAGTGGACCAGGTTGGTTAGAAATTAAGGTCGTCGCCACCGTTTGACAGTCTGCAGAAATGATTTTTCCACATTCTCCAACGTGGAGGTGAAGAGTAGGAGTTGACGGCATAATTCCTGCCGATTTGTTGAAGTCATACTACAAAATCTTGCCGGTGCTTGAGATAATCTTAAAAAGATGTCTAGATCGTAAAGATATGAAGACAAGTTGAAGTGGTTTTCATATCCAAAGCGAGTAAATATTCCCACACTAATCCAAAAGATTTGAGACCTATTAGTCTACCATCATTCCTCTTAAAAACCTTAGAAGAATTGATTGATATTTACTTACGCAACAGTATTGATAAGAAACTACTGTCTGCGGCCCAACATGCATATTGCAAAGTTAAATCAGTGGAGATGGCATCATACTCTCAAGTGCGTAATATCGAATGTTCCCTGCTTCATATCAGTACACAGTAGACGTACAGAATGCGTTTTTAACAATGCCAATACATCAACGATGACAGATGCACTCTTAGACCTAATCTACTGCATTCATTATGCAGGGTTACATGCATGGTTACAGTATCAACTCCTAGCTAGCTGGGAGGTCTATTAGAAGATCTGTCAGTAGAGGCACTCCGCAAGGAGGTCATCCTTTCTTCTTAGGAATGTGATGGTCAAAGAACTATTGATAATCCTGGAAGGCAAGGGGTGGATGGCCCTTGTGCAGATGATGTTAGCTGTCTCGGAAAAGCACTTAAATACTCTAAAAGAACTTTTACAAATGCCTTAAATAAGGTAACTAGTTGAACGGTTCGGTATGCTTTGGCCGTTAACTCTCACAAAACTGAACTAGTACTATTCTCCAGGAAATATAAGTTTCCATTAGTCACTGACAAACCAAAATATTTGGCTCGTATTCTGGATAAGAAGCTAAACTGGAAACCGAACATTCAAGAAAGAGTCAAAAAAGCCACGGTAGCACTTTTCATTTGCAAAAAATTTATTGGTAATAGGTTGGGTTCATAACCTTGAATAACTCACTGACTGTACTTCTCGGTTATAGATGTCATCACTGGACAGTGTCTAGTAGGTAAGTACTATACAACGCAACGCTGGGACATTTTCCGAACGACTTTTGTAGAGGCTGCACGGATGAAGAAGAAGAAGAAATTGTTCCTCACCTTCTTTATTTCTTTTCAATCCTCTCTCGTAGAAGGAAGCTTCACTTAGGAGCCTTCTATTGTAATAATTAGGCGATTTGATAAACATAGATATCAAGGGCCTATTACACTTCATCAGAATTTCAAAATAGTTTAGCGAGAAGGTAGAGAGACACTTTTTCCTATGATCTACTTGGTATCACAACGAATTTAACGCTGGTCTAAGTATGTTGGGATTTCCAAGCTGGCAGCCTGTTCAACCAAACCAAACCAAGTCCAAAAAAAATTATAAAAAAAATGTTATGTATACGCCGCCGAACTAGGTTTATGCTTCCTAGTTCTGGTCCGAAAATCCAATTCAGTCATTCTGTTTCACTGCATCCTAAACACAACCCTTCTTAGCTGCTGCCTTGTTAAAAAAAAATTGGAAATCTCAACGATCTGCTGACATTAGTTTATACATGGACTATGTCAAGAATGAATGAGGCCGCTCTCGATCGTTATAAGAGAAAAATACTTCGGGTGATTTTTGGTCCCGATTGCATAGATGGAGAGTGGAGGAGAAGATACAATCATGAGCTGTACGACTATACAACGACATCGCCCTAATCAGAAGAGTTCGAATACAACGACTAAGATGGTTGTAATATGTAGAACGGATGGACATCAATGTTCCGGCCCAGAGAGTTTTAAAATCCGCCCCAGAAGGACGACGCTGTAGACGGAGACCTCGCCTAAGGTGGTAAGAGACCTCAACCAACTTGGTGTGCGAAACTGGAAGCAGCTGGCTAAAGATCGAGCCGGCTAAAAAGGCTTATTGTTATATTACTAACAACAGCATTGAAATGTCCGGTATGCATTAATCCAAATTTTGCATGACTTTTCGCACAAAACGCGCAATATATCTGCGATTTAGTATTCAATATTGGTCCTAAAGTAGCCTAAAGTCTCTGGCTTATTGGCACAGATCATGGATGTATCAATCCCTAAACAAGGTGTCCAGAGGCGCCAAATTGAATGGTTAATGTCTGGAGATAACACGGTTACTAAAATTCTACTAAAATAACTCGATTACTTGCCAAGCTATCTGACAAGTGGCACAGTCTTGTTGAAACCATATATTTATGCTGCAAGTCATCCTCTTCCAATTTATCCCAAAAATAGTCAGTCAACATGGTTCGGGAGCGATATCCATTGACTATGAGTATGTCACCACCGTCATTGAAAAAGAAGAATGGGCCAATGATCCCACCAACATGAAATCCAAACCAAGCAATCAATTTTTGTGAGAGTAATGTCGTGAATGGCTTCAGAGTTCTGAAATACCCAAACGCGAAAAATTTCGCAAAGTCGTGTATGTTAAGGGCCCAATCACTGAAATTACATCGCAGTTGATTCGTACTTCGCTCGCAGCTGTTTGACTCTAGTTTTTGGGTCAAAACCAACTTAGATAGGTAGATAGGTAGTGTAGACTTAAGAATTCTTCGTAAGTAACTGCCTACAAAACCTTAGGCACCCAATATTCTCCTAAGTTGGACCATCTTATGTCAGCCATGTTGATGATCCTATCAGAAATAATCTTCTTGGCCACGCAGAGTGGTGGTTTTATGCCCCTAATTTTTTTGACCAGTACATCGGCCCACTCATTAATCTCCATATCGCAGTGTTCAAGTACGGACGTAGTTCTGAGTACATAATGACTTGAGCATTATGCGACAATTCCTGACTAGTTTAGATTTTCTGATTTACGATTTTAGCGCGCCTTTAGCGCAGTCTGACTATCAATCTAGATGGCGATATTTCTGTCGAATCTTGACCCCATCTATAGTAACTCCACAGCTTTGCGCACAGCTAGAACCTGTACATGGAATAAACTGCATCTGTCCTGAAGTCTCAGAGACACCTGTAGGTTCATATCGGGAAATAATTCACTAAGAATGGAGCTAAGTATGTCCCACATTGCTGGTTTTAAAGAGTCCTACGTATTGGCTCTAGATTTCTCATTTCGATAGCGCTTGTATATTTTTACACACTGGTTGACTATCAACGTACATATACAGTTAATATCCTTCCGACAGTGTTGCTTAGGAAGATTCTTCTTGCAGCTTGTACGATGGCTGAAAGCTTTGTTAGTAACCTGTCGATTTATCCAATTACGTCTGTCAGTAATTCCAATAGTGAACCTCTTTATAAACTTCAGTACCAAGATCGTGTCATCAGTTCCTGTCTGTCTATTTGTAGCCTCTCATCGACCATAAACGGAGGCATGACCAGAATCGTGATTTCCTAAATTTAAGAGTTCTTTTGAGCCGAGCTATATAATCGATATCCAGCGAAATGGGACTAAGCTGGTCTCCATTGCTACAATAGGTGCTATCCTCATGGATCCCAGGATGCCGATGCAGGTTATCCTCTAGATTTTAGTGAAACTTAAAAGATGGAACATCTTCTCAATTGCTTTTCACCATACTCATATGCTAGAAGGAATCTCGCAACCCCTGCGTATAGCCAATGCGCAGAAGACACATGCGTAGAAGACTACACATGCTTTTTTGATGCAATTCTCGATGTGTCTCTTCAAGTTTGATTTGGGATTGTAAAAGTTTCTGTGATTCACTTAGTATTAGAGAAGTATTTTATTTTATTAAACAAGACTTTACTAGCTGTCTGCAATACAAAAAATCCGTCCTGCCAGGCACTGGCATTACTCTTTGGTGATACCAAGTCACCGTACTTTTTACTACAGAATTCAGGATTCTGAAGGTATTGCGTTGATTTTGAAATATTTAATTCAACTCCACTTTATATACAGCAATTGTTCTTTCCTGGGTGATAAGAACAATTTCTGTCCCTAAACTCCCCCACCATGGTTGCTGACTTAACGTGTGTACCTTTGAACGACTGAAACAACCTACTCGACAAATTTAGTAGGCTTGTCTTCTCTTCTAGCAATTAGACTTCATTATGAATAAACTCCGTTTCCTAGATTGCAACAAAGTGTGGTCTTGCCTTACCTAAGACAACCACCAGGACTACCAACATATGTATATGTGAAGATGTTCATGCGTTGTAAGATTCTAGAAAAGTATCCATAAGCAGGTTTTAAAAACACTTAATTGTCCCGTAAAACTTAACCTCAAAACCCCCACCTAACAGTCGACCTTAATGTGTAACGCTTACAATGCATTAATTGAAAGTCGCTAAGGTGTTGTAAGTTTTAAAAATCACCAAGCCTCGCTTTGCCAAACCTCACTGCGATATATCGCTGCCAAAACACTATACTACGGCGAGTGTTTCATACGTGCTTCCATCCCTTAAAGGACGCAATTAAGTCACGTACCTTCCATTCATTTCGTTTTGCAATACTTTTCGGTACCGCCACGAATAACTCGAATCATGTGCTGCAGTTTTGTTTAAAAAAAAAAAATAGAAAAAAACCCTCCAAAGAGAAAGAAGGAGGAGAAGGAGAAGTTTAAAAAAATCACAACTAGACCCTGTTCTGTTCGTGTTCGCAAAAGCTGTGAACGGGCTCCAGCTCCTTGGGAGTAATAAACTGAATCTTATTGCGCCAACCCTGCCGCCGCACACATAAACCATAATAATTGATATAACACACTTTGCAACTTGAATCACGGACGCATAAACGAATGTAAATTAAGTTGTGTGGCGCTCTCGCGAATGTTGTGTCCTTGTGTATTGGGTTGGGAGGCACGGGGCGGGGCTTTCACGGGTGGAAAGATTGAAATACGGGCTATATGCGAGTGTGTATTTCCAGCATTCGTTTGCGGAGTTCCTTTGGACTTGTGGCGTTGCAACAGCGAAGGAGCGTGTACATTTAAGTTAATGATTTGCAGAGTGTGCATTGCATATGCAAATTTTACGACCCATGGAACGTGACACTTGTTTACGCGGTCAATGAAAACTAAAACGCAAAACACAAAATGATAAAAAAAAAAATTATACAAACAAGGAAAACCCTCGTACTTTCCCCAGAAGTAGTAACAGCCCTTGCAAGCAGAGAGAGAGAAAGAGTGCGAGGTGCAGCTGTCAAGTCCTAATGGAGTGCTGGAATCTAATTATTTAATGAAAAGTGTAACTTAATCGCTTTGACGCAGCGACAGCGGTGCGGTGGCCTCTGGTGGGATGAAAGCCCAGTTAGTGGCGGTTGTCATGTGGCTTATTAAGCTTACTGCGTTTGTTCGTTGTTTGCAAACTTGAATGAGATTGGGGGAGTGAAAAACTTGGACCACTTGGAAGGAGTTTGAAGGAAAGTATTTTTGGGTAGGATCGATAGTCTCATAGGAACACCTAAGTATTACAAAAAGGGTTTCAGTTGGAACGCCCTGTTTTATCGAATAGAACTTCTCGGCTATGCGTGATGTTAACTCCGGTTTATTTTTAAGTTTCGGCTCGTTTATTCTTGTTGTTATACACGCTTCAACAACCTTTGCAAATTATTAAAAAATTTATCATTTCTGACTCAAAGGCTTTGTTAATAAGCAAAGCCTCCACATTTTGACAGGTCACCGATTCAACGCCATTACACCGACAAAAATTTACTATTTGGTGAGCGTTTTATGCTGAATGAGTCGTTAGTCCATACTTCTTCCTCAATGATAATAGCAACACCGTCACAGTCAATGTGGAATAATATTGTAAGAGGACTTGCAGGAAATGTGGTTTTAACAAGACGGTGCCACATGCCACCCATCTGGGCACATAATCAAGTTATTGATATCGAAGTATGGTCACCGTGCTATCTCTGGAAATGCATAATTCAATTGGCTACCTCGTTCGTGTGATTTGACGCATCCGGTCTATGGTAATGAGCCAAAAACAAGAATATGGCGCATATCAGCTTTTAGTGGTAAAAGAAAGAAAACTGTATCACTAACAATAATTCATTTGATTTTATTTGTAGTATTACGTTACAATTACTTAATTTACTAATTTACAATGGAATCGCGTAAATTAATGATTTTACGAAGGAATTATGCCACGGAACCACGTGTGTCCACGCCGAAGCGCCAGATCGAAAAGGAAAGAACAAAAATGAGTTTTTCTGCAGAAAGACAGATTCAGCGACCTGCAATATGATGTGGATGATCGAGTTGCGATTTAAGTGGATGTGCGAAGTTATCGATTGATTGATAATTATAAAACGATAATTCGTTGATGCCACAAGCTAAACGTCACTTGTTTACTAAAAGGGTATTCCAGCTGGGGTTCAGCGCATCAACGTATATTTTACGGAACCGTTTCAAAAATCTATGTGGTTGATCGTAGTGGATTCCAAATCTGAATTCCCTTTATAGGTTCTTTGCAAACTATTTTTCCTGACTTTTGAGAACCATCATGATGGACAATGGCATTGAATTCTTCCCTATGGATTTCCAATAAATCTATCAAAGCCATACGCTTCGGCCCTACTTACCTCTAAGTCAAAAGGTTTAAAGGAGAGAATGGTGAGAACCTTCAAGCATTTCTCGACCTTTCTCAAAATGATGGAGACAACTGAAAGGGCCATATCCACACCAGAGAGACTATACGACCATTAGGATCGACCATTTTCCCTAAAACGCCTATATCCTTCGTGAATGGTTATTCGAACCCGGTAAAGTTTAATAGGGGCCACATCATTCTTGTAATACAATACTTGCGTAGAGGGAAGTAGAAAACACCTGGCCACAATGAGAAAATCCTTGAAAAACGATTATATCAAGTCTAAACTGAAGCAGTATCTTGGAGACGACATCAAAACCAGATTTGAGCTAGAGCAGGGAACAATAGCAACACATCCACATAACTTATAGTCCAGTCCATTGGTGCTGGAAACTGCCGTTTTTGTAACAAAATCGCGGAAGTTTTTCTTCAAAGTTTTTTTAGGCTGCTGAATCCTAGTTTCATGTTCCCTGCCTTTCAGGAGATCGCCTTTGCACCGAAAAACGCAAAAACCTCAAAATTTCGCACATTCTTCCATTTTTCGCTTATACGAGTATGTATCTTGAAAACGTTGCGTGTTTCGAGGATTACCACTCTCTGCAAATCAACAACTACCACCTCCACTATTCTAGCCCCAGGTAGTTTTCGATCCACTGCTGCATCTGAAGAAAATTACTGAAGGCGTGTTGTTCAGCTGCAGCTTCAGTGGAAGCTATAGGAGTCGTATTTGCTGATCCTTTGTAGGCTGATATCAAGTATTGCTTATGCCTCAGCTGGTTGAGTGTTGTGGTTGGGTGGTTGCCACAATAAAGGACAATCGGCGATTTCTCTTCATCAACTTTTATTTCCCTTAGATGGGCTGAAGGATCTGTAAATTTAGCAATGTATGATTCCAAATCCGGTGTTTTGAGAGATTTTTGAGAATTTTAAACTTGCCTTGGTTGAATAACGCGGACGTAGAGTCGCAACCACTCAGTGCGTGGAGAAAGAGCATGTGGTCGGCAATACTCTTCTTCACTGTAGAGGATCTGAGCGGCTTTACCTCTTCCTGCCTTGAGCAAATATATATTGCGGGGAGTTTGGACACCTATCATTATAGCCAGAAGGTCAAGATCTTCCCCCACCATAGCAACACTGTTGTGAGCCGAAGTCAGGGATTCTGCCTTATTTTTCGCTTCGCTCCCTCCAACATTATGAGGAAATTGAATATTAGAGACGTCTCTTGTAGGAAATTTAATGCACTTTCACGTGGTACATTTGTGTATATATTCCAAGTTGTAGGGGATGGGAGTGGCGTTTTTGGTGTTTTCGCAGAAGGTCCAAAAATTTCTGTTTCCCAGTGCGCTCTAGCGCCGAAACCGTTGACGTAAACTCTTCTTTTCTTTTAAGATCTTATTTTTCATTACATAGCCTGATCATACCCATTTTCTCTTACCTTCTACCTCTCGCCTATTACCTAACAATGAATACTCTTATCGGTGGCTTGTGATAACGTGAAGAGATTCTTGTCGGATCTTGTCATGCATAAGCGCTCGATGTGTATTTAGGTAGAAGCTTCAGCTCTCTAAAGGACAACATGAAGACTTCATTTCATACCCCGAAGTCATTGCCTGATATCATGTTACATATATAGTCTGCGCTTTTGGATTCAGTGTTGCCGATTACCACAAGGCCATTTGACTAGAGCCGTAGAGAGACCAAGCGGCAGGAGCTGACTTGGCGATGCACTATCATGTAGTTTTTGTTAACCTAATGCAGGACAAAACAATGCATAATTCCCAGATCAATACATCAAGCATTATCTTTCACAATTCATTACAAGTTCTTGGTTACGCAGAAGACATTGACATCAGAACGAATGGCGAGCAGTTACTAGCGCGTTCGCGAACATAGTATCAGAAGCTGCGGAAATGGTTGCAGTTATGAACGTGGATAAAATTAAGTATCAAACATGCTGTTTACGTGTTACGACAAACAGCACCGACGTCATGGCCAACATTTTTCCATGGACATCTTTAGCTTTGAAGCCCGAAATGATTTTATTTACCCAGGCTCTGCTATTAATACCACCAACGACATCGGCGCGGTACCTAAATGAAGAATAACATTCGTTAATGACTGTTATTTTAGCCCTGTCATCATTTCAGTCCTGCTATATAGCGCAGAATCATAGATTTTGACAAAATAAGATGAAAGCGGCCTTGGCGTCTTTTAGCAAAATGTTCTTCATTCGATTTATGGTCCTATCGCCGTTGACTATACGTGAAGAAGAGGATTCAACAACGGACTATACGAGCTTTATTACTACACCGATCTGTTCAAAAAGATATACAACCAGCACGTAATATTGCTGGGTCATAGAGAGGAAGATGATCACCATTGCTCTGGCATGAAGAATCTTTAAATCCAATCCTGAGGAAATACACAGAAGAGGGTGTCAAAATCTCCGAAAGTACAAATGGAGGGTGACCTCAACCAACTTGGTGTACGCAATTGAAGGCAGCTTGTCAAGGAGAAGCTTATCGAGTCCCTGGTTCTCCTCGAAGTAGAGCACCAGCGAAAGTAAAGGAAGTATACACCTTATTATCACATATGTGATATTTTATAGATGGAAATTGTTTTGTCTCTCATTGTCTCTCACTTTTTACGGATTTCTTGCGTTAGAGAACGGATTTGGACTAGAATTCGTACAAATTCGTAAGAAAATGCAAAGGGCAACACTGGTTGGATTATTTGAAAATAATCTGATTTGGTTGGTTGGTTGTAGGGGATACCCAATCTTTGAGCATGTCTTTCTATAGCACAGTGTCCAGTGAGGGTTTTAAGTATCTTGGAGAGAGTTCCTCTTTTATGTTTTAAGAGTCCGATGGATCTAGTTTTGTTTTGTAGATCAAAGCAGCCCAGCGATATGACATTGGTCGAGTTGATGCCATCGATGACTGGCCTCATTTACCACGTCGGCGTTAATAAGGTACTTAATATAATACGTAGGCGCCTTGATGTCGGCTTATGCTATTAAGTGGGCAGATATCTGGGCGATGTGGGCAGTTACTCATAGTGAATCAAAACTGTCTCCACTGCTAGATAGGACAAACGCTAAAGAATATTCTCCTTAGAGAGCTAGATATCAATCCAAGCTCTTACTCGACTATTGCATCGACTATCGTATCGAGTTTCAGCATGAGGGAGCTCAAATAGATCTCTCCTTAGAACGCTGTATATAACGGTAGTATTTTAGCATTAACTGGTGTTGATTCCATCCTTAAAATATTTATTACTCCTGCTGCACGTTTTTCTCTGCAATCTTCAATAACAACCACACTGAGGAGCACATTTTCCGTTCTCCAGTGTAAAAAATAATACATATACTACTCCACAAAAAGAGAAATGCAAGAATTGAATACCCTCACAATAATTCAATTCATTCGCTCGTTTATCCATTGTTATCCTCATCCTGGGCGCACTCATCTCAGCTCGCACCAAATAGTACCCGTTCTCAATGCAATGCAACAAGAAAAAAAAAAACCCAAAGGATTTACTTCAATATATAAAATAATCCCAATAATATTTCGGCGAATCACTTTATCTCCCCAGCTTCAGGCAAACGACATTGTACGTACATACGTATAAACCAAAGGACTCCTACGGCAGCCGAAAAGAAGACATCGTATCCTACACCCCATAACACAGGAAGGAACTAAAATGACATCGACCAAACGCGAGACAAAGTATGAGAGTAAAATCTTAAGAAATTCAGCAAGGACAACGAATCGAAAGGAGTCTCCGTAAACGAATTCCAATGCCATAAGTAAATTGCTTTTTGTGTTCCGATATCTGCACTCACTCAGACACATTGATATCGTTTTTACTTAATCCTTTTAATTTAATATGGCAGCAGAGGAATGATGATAAAATGCCATCAACTCATCATTTTCACATTTGTGAATTCAGGACTCCCGTTGTGCCAGTGAATGTTGGTGTTGGTGTGTGTGTGTGTGAGTGTGGGTGCATGTAGGAAGATAGTGTAAGTCAACAAGTTGAAAAGGAACCGAACAGCAACTTGGTAGCTAAAGTAATCAATAAATTACACACCTGTCTGGTTTCGAATATTATATTACCGAATGAAATTCCTACGGCTCCGACAATACTCCTCCTCCCACCCAACTGCCACCACACCACATCGACCGGCCCTTCTCGCAAGCAAGTCACCGAGTCTTTTGTCATTCTTTTCCTGTTTCCTACTCCTCAGGCAGGAAAAAGGAGAGAAAGAGGAAACAAATCATCCTCATCTTCAGCCATATATCCATGTAGTTGAAATCTCTACAGTGGTGGTCGAAATTCGGGGACAGTTTTATATTTGTAGGTGGTTTGGGTTTTGGGTTTTAGCACAACCTCGACGGTTCACACTATCTTTGTTTGGCACACCATGAATAGCTTTTCAGTCGATTTTGAAACATGTCAAGGGATGAAAGGCTGGCCCATCCTAATAACTCCTGTAGCTGTCATGGCAAGGATAACATCTTATTTTACCATGCCATGACACAATGCGCACTAGAAGGCTAACCGGGACAACATCATGTTTAGAGGCGAAAAAGTGCATTCCCTTGTGAATAAGCAAGTGTCGAGTGCACGCTTTACTGGCACTCGATCAGTAATAAATGTCTAAGAGGAGTTTTAGAACGTTGTATGGAAGCCTTTGATTACCATGGAAAATGATGACGTACAATTACGTACGATGGATAGCTGGCATATGTATAAAGAAATAAGAATATAAAGTAAGGTATAGGATGGATGGGCACAATGGACTCCTTACTAGTCTAAGTGAACCGTTGACAGTTTCTTGTCAACAAGGGCACCTATTTACCTAACCTAAGGTAGGGGATCAAATTGGGCTGGCTAAGTACTTGATCAAATTTATTAGCCTACTTCACGTACAGAATTAGGAACTAAAAACTAGTCCAAGAAGGGGACTCTATCAAAACTATCTGGTAGACATAAGCAATCGATGCAATATCTACAGTCCACCTATTATCCACAACACCTTCTCTCATCTCCTGTCTTTGATATGAGAGTTGCATATCCAGTCTCCTGATCATAAATCGATCAATCAAATGAATCACTTTGCAAATAGCTCAAAAGCCGCCGGCAACATTACACAAGTCAAAACTTTTCGGGCAGCCAACATAGACTCGGATCAATAAATTTTTCCCGCCAAAGGACGAATGCGGATATCTCAAATACCACTACAGTCGCACAGAGTCTTCGTGTCTAGTCCGAAAAGACAACGTAGTACAGAAAGATATCGGTTTAGGTAAAAGGGAACCCCCAACAAATTGGAGTGTATAACTAACGGGAGTTAGCTAAGGATCGGACTAACTAAAGGGGCTTGTTGGCTGAGGGTCAGGTTCCCCACGAACTGAAGCGTAATCTAAGTAAGTAGAAGAAGCAGTCGTATAGAATTGACAATATGTCTCCCTTCAAATCAGGAAAAGTATAACAAGGCAACTACTCATAAATATCGAAGGCATGTTAAGAAGGATATGCCTATACACATTATCTGGGAACACCTTATTATCAAGTAGAGTAGAGTGAAAAGACTGGCTAAACTTACAGGTTCCAAAAGATGACTTCGAAAGTTACGAATGCCACAGATGCTAAAAGGTTCTTAAAATTTTGACGCAAAATCACTTTCCGAGCTGCTACTCAAAGCTAAATAAAATGTTGAATACATATATGTATATACATACTTACGGAGTATAAACCGAGGGATTCATCAAGAAGGCGTGCTCAATCCCTTAGCTCTAAATGAACTCCTCCTAAATGCAACTCCTATTACGCAAGTACCCTCAGATATTCGTCGATGTCCTGCAATCTGTTCTCAATAAGTAGTCTAATGACTTTGACTGACCAAAGCTATCCTGTTTACTAGGAGATACAAAATTCACTGTTGAATACAGGCCGCAATTTGAAACTGAAACTTGAAATGAATCTTGACTACAACTGCCCTATTTCTTCTAAGAAAGCGAAAGGCTTCATATGTGTCTTACCGCTGAACCTATTGGATTAGTTGTACACTTTGAAGAGGAATTCTAAACGTAAAATCATTCTACACTTTCAATCAAGAAACAAAAAATAAAATTATGAATAGGCCCAATACCAAGGACCGAGTAGATGCTGGATCCTTCTCCAAAGATCAACCAGATTGCTTAAAATATGATCGATCAAATCTATATGGACTTCTGGTGAATGCTCTTAAGCCAGAGATTGATCTCATTTCTAGAAAAGATCAAAGGTCCAGTGTGAGACCCTGTGGATATATTCGACTATGACAAGACCATGCTTGATTTACATACCTATGTACGTATGTTGGTTGTTTGTGACAGGGGACTTTGGCGTAAATACATACGTAACTGCATTTTGAAGTAATCTTTAAAAAACGCCCTCTCGGTGCGTTCCGAGAACAATTAGTGTAGATGTACAGGACTGATCTCTTTCTTAGACTAACATTATGGGCTGAACTATGAATGCATACTATCGTCTTAGACGGACTTCTGGTGTACTCTGCTCAAGTTTACGACTGTAGGCTATAGTGCTGGCTTCCTCTAAAGTCATGAATTGTAGCCGGTATTGATAATCTCATCAATACCTAATCCAGTGTTGATAATCTCATGGAATACGACATCATAAGATTTTCCTACTCATAAGGAAAGTATACATCTATTCTGGTTACGTACAAATATGCTATCTTAAGGACCATGGGCTACATTGTAAGGAATAGGTTGTTGGATCGAAGCATTTGTATCTGAAGCCAGACTACGCCTTGTCCCATTCTTGAACCAGTTTGAAAATTGTTGGAGAATGAAAAAAGTCTCTGTCAGATTGCTAAGATCTTTGACTCATGTTTGGGTCCCAGTT
Organism: Xylota sylvarum; assembly: GCA_905220385.1. Classification (NCBI taxonomy): domain Eukaryota; kingdom Metazoa; phylum Arthropoda; class Insecta; order Diptera; family Syrphidae; genus Xylota; species Xylota sylvarum. Next base: position 59,034,033 of record LR999958.1, on the reverse strand, counting down.
CAAATTGATTTCACGAAGAATCCGATCTATGATAAAGATTGCTTCGCAAGAGTCCGAAGATTAGTTCTCAGTAGCTAAACTGGCTTAGGGAAGACAACTTTTTAGCGTTTTATTGGCTCAATGAGCTAAGCTACAGTCTATGATGCACGTGCTACAGTCTATGATGACGTTCGAAACATATTAAACATAAGGTGATATATTTATTGGACTTTACTTTGGACTTAGTGGACCCTAACCTAAGTGTTTAGTACCTAAGTAGTTTAGGGCCCTCCTTCTTGACAAGGAATTCCTATTGCATTTTTTCACAAGAAGATCATTTGGCACCATGTTAGCTACACACGAATGTAATCCAAGAGGTCTCAACCTCCATGGTGGAGTAGCTAGCTAAACTCTAACAGGAAACAAGTTACGTACTTTTACAATAGGGCAAAGTAAGTAGGGGATGACATTATGTTGGATGAATACATAGAAAGTAAAAGAGAGTTTAACTAGTTAATCAATTAATTCAATCTAAAAGAAAATTCTGGAAACAATTATGACAATTTGACCAAGGACCCGGCAGTTTCTAACTATATCAAGAAATCTGATGGTGCGTGGGCGAAAAGCATCGATAAAGTATTGGAAACGTTAGTCGAAACTCACTTTCCAGAAAGTAGTACACCAAAGAATTCCATACCCAATGGATGCTTAGATAATACTAGTTTGTCGGTATAGAAAGATGTAATGAATCTCGTCACATGGAAGAACTTGCATTGGGCTATTATGTCATTTCCACCTTTTAAAGCTTCAGGCCCTGACAGGATTTTGCCAGCTATGCTTCAAAAGGCCCCAGCAAAAGTAAAACTTACTAAGATCTTCTCAAGAAACATGAATTCCACTCTCGGAAATTAGGAAATCCGTTACTAGAGGAACCCATCAGTGGGGCGTTATATCCCCCTCCTCTGGGTGCTAGTCATTGATATACAGGAACTAACTAACACAGGAGTAAGTGTTAGCATATAAGGATGACGTAGTTATTTTAGTTTAGAGAAAATTCCTAGACACATTGAGTGAAATGATGCAATCAGCTCTTAACATTCTTGGGAACTCGGACTTGTGGATTCTTGCGGACTTCACGTCAACACGGATAAAACAGATTTGGTACTGATCAGCAGGAAATACAAGATACCACTCTTCAAAATGCTAAAGCTGAATGGGGTAGAGTTGTCCCTTTTCCAATCGCGCAAGATATGTTGGCATTGTACTGGATAGGAAACTAGACTGGAAATGTAACATACAGGAAAGAGTCCGGCTTACAGGCTTACAACGCTCTCTTTATTTGCAAGAAAACAGCGGGGAAAAAATTGGGACTGAGACCAGCAATGATGCACGGACTATATATTATGATAGTCAGACCCATCCTTACATATTGGGCTCTTGTATGGTGGAAGGCCACAATAAAGAAGAATTCACGGGATACATTGACCAAAACACAAAGAACAGCCTGCTCTGCAACTACCGGTGCTCTGGACACTTCGCCCACGGCTCTACTTGAGATGTTTCTGTATCTTTTACCACTTGATCCACAAATAAAACTACAGGCGCTTCGGCTCACTAACGTACGGCTCTTCAAGTCCAACAATGAGGGCCATTCTTAGGGAATCACTTTCGGATATCTCTCGGATGACATGAATCGGATGACATCCTCGGTACACAGAACGAACTAATATACCCGAAAAGGGAGGATTGGCATAGGAAAATCGTCTCTCAACAAAGTGAGATTGCGATTTACGCAGATGGTTCCAAAACCAGTACCAGCTCGGATATATGCTCCAAAGACATTAACCTGCAAGTGCCTCTGAGACTTCCGAACACATGCAGTACGGTCCAAGCAGAGGTTCTAGCTTGCTCAAATCTGCGGAATCACTAGAGATGAGAATCTAGTATCATGAAATCTGACTTAGTCAGGAATTGCCGCACAATGCCCATGGCATTACGTACACCGAACCGTGTCAGATTATGCTGGGTACCTGGACACTTCGATATAGAGGAGAAACAAAAAGGCCGACATACTGGTCAAGAAAAGATCATAACTTCTACAAAGCGACACAGAGGATTAAAACCAGCAATATGCGTGGCTAAGAAGATTAATCTAGATAGGATCATCAATATGGCTGACCTAAAATTGTCCAACCTAGGAGGACATAGAGTGTCTATGGCCTTGTGGCCTATGTAAGATTGAAAAAAATCTGCGGAAATAATGAAACTAAGTAGTGGTTGGTCTCGGTTAAGAACTATGATAGGAATGATCTCCGGCCATTCCCTTCTGAGGCGGCATGCCATGCAATTAAGATTGTCAAATAGGGATATATGCAGATACCGCAGTGACCTTCATGTTTCGCACATCTACTCTGTGAATGCCAAGGCAAAGCTCGGAGTAGACTCAATCACCTAAGAAAGTACTTCTTTGATAACTTAGATGAAGTTGGGTCTGCGAACCAAAATTTTTGAGACAATAAAATTTTGTAGGAAGATCAAATGGGTGGAAGTGATACTTTAGGTTTAGATTTAGATTTCTTACCGTATTGGTTCTTTAGGAACTGCCTAGAGTCTTATGATAAACGCATAGCCCTACACTACCGGCCTATATACCTAACTAGCTACTACACACATCGCGTCGTACGAAGTTTAATAATTATTATAATTGATTCGGTATGCTGCCTCTTATAAGTCTCTTATTGCCGAAACTTGTTTTAGAGGTATTCTGCTTTTAGTTTTAACCTGCCATTTTACAGGCTTGTGAACTATACTCATCAAGTGTTGTTTAAAAGTCAGCTCTGAACCTGTATCCATACTTCTCTGAATGTCGCCCAGTCTCAAACTATTTTTTTTGGTTAGCTTCACTGCAATCATTCTCCAACCCCCCCCCTACCAGAAGTTTGATTACCACATACGTCGTACATCAGAAGACACAGTAGTGGACCTAGTATAGAGCCTTGACTATATACCAACCTGCTACTTTTTACTGTCTAGTTTTATCATTGGTGCCGTCCAGCAGTGTTTTGTTTTTGAAATAGTTCATCATAGACTTGAGGAAGTAGTCCTTCACTTTAGTGGCGGTGAATGTTCATAGTACATTTTCCAAAAAAAAGATGATGCAGTATTGTATCCACACCATCTTCTTCGCCAAAGTGACTACTTCATCACGGTTATCGATTTCGGGGCGATCTAGAATCCAAACTGGTTTAAACGAGGAAGGACACTGTAGTACTGTCTCATTTTTTGATGTAATTTAGGAACATCTTCCTGACGGCACATGCACCGAAATTTATGACGTCTTATAGGATTTTTTTTTTCGTAATCCCGACTATATTTCCAAAAAATTTTGCAGACGTTGACGGTTGTTTTCGGCTGCTCTTCAACTTCAGTACTGTTCGACGTAGCTTCTGTTTTTTTTTTCTGAAAATATAGCTAAGAATACCACAAGGATTCGATTTGCATATGTATCTTAGGAATCATATGCCTCTGGTTCTAGGTATTCAACTCCACATGTGATCCGTAGCTGTTTTCGACAACCAAATGGCAAATAATTGAAGTATTGAAGTTGATATTGAGAACTTATTCATATGCTTTTCGTTTAAGAGAGTTTAAGCAACCTTCTCCCATTTCTGCAGGAGGTCATCTATGGATCTCGCTTTGGACATCTGTATAATTGAAGCTCAGATCTTTAATATGTCCATTTAGATTCCATAGAATTTTTGTGGGTGAGAATAGACAACCTTGTCGGCCATCAAAAAGAGGACCAATCGGCGAAAAAAACCGTCATTTTGTTGTATACTGTACTTAAACTCTTTGTGCAACGCACGGATTACGCGCATTAGTTTAGAGAATATGGTTCTCAGTTCGTAGAGGTTCACCCCGAACTCAAGCACATCCTAGGTTAGTAAGAAGGGTTCTGCGTCTAAAAAATCCTAGATTCGTGAAATCAACTGTTGAAGAATATACAGCAGATTGTACGAACCGTCAAATCCAGCCAGCTGCTTACGGATAGCTGAGTGGAGTTTCTTAGTTATTCTGCTAAACATCACTCTGACGAATCCTTCTAGGTAACTAGATAAGAGTGTCTTTTACGGATACCTATGGAAGGTATGTAGCTTAACAGATTTGTGATAGCCATGGATAGAGATATTTGAGGACTTACTCCATTATTTGTAAAGATTTTAACATGAGCCTATTATAACACTGCCCACCTAGCTAATATTGACATCAAGCTATCACAATGAATCTATTAACTGTAGAAACTTAAGACATTATGTGATGTTACATCCCTCAGCTATCATTTAAATATAAAGCGTCAACAATCGTCAGGTTTGGAGTAGTCTCGTTCATCTCGTGAGTCCAGGATCTAGTGGCAAAGTGTTATCCAACAAGAGGCGTCATTTTAAGCTTTGCGTTATTGTTTAACTATCAACATTCAACTATCATTGCAATAACTTTTGATAAGTAAAAACTAAGAGGTTATTAAATATCTATCGACACCTACTCCCAAAATGTGTTGAAATAGTGAAAATTCACTACAAAAGCGGTTACAATATCGCGGAAACGTTTCATAAAGTTAGTACTGCGTTTGATCATCATCAATCGGCTTCTGGCACAGCTATAGTGAATTTTATCGATAAATATGAGCGTCTCGGACAAGTAAGTAATGTGAAGACTCCAAATCGTGGTCTTCTGACAAAGTCAGCTGAAAATATTGCTCCCATATCGCATGGTGCTGATGCGACCGTTTAAGTCAATGGATTGCAATACCGAACAATGTTGACTGACTTTTTTTTGCCAAAAATTATGACAGACTTTGTATTTTATTACTAACCTCAAAATTTGTAGTTTAGACTGGAATAAGAATATCACCAGTTTTCGTACAAATGTCACATGTTTCTATTGATTTAAAATGACACCTTTTGTTGGATGACCCCACAGGTCGCTGTCGATAGGCGACATGTCTGAACTGCGTTACTGTGGAGCAATTCAATTTTTTATTCAAACACAGGACATTCTCATGGCTCTTACACAACGTACTTCTTATTCAGTTCTCGTTTATATAAACAACCATTGCACAGTGAATTCCTTTACCCACTTTTCCTTTTCATAAATATTTCACAAATATTTGAAAAAAAAAAATTTCCCACCACTACCTCGATACGTGTACCTTTAATTCCTCCCTCCACTGTAAATGTTTAAGATGTCTGTTTTCATCTACTCCACTCAGACATGGTTTTCTTCCTTAAACGAAAAATAGTTTCATCCATACACACACACATATATAGCATCCAGTCTTGAATTTTTGATTTATGTCCTTCTTAAGTCGACAAACGGATACCGCATTCTAGCATCCTTCCCAAGCAGATAACTAAGAAATGAGTGTGCCCAGCATTGATATAGGTATCTTTAATAATGAATTTAATATGCCCAGAGATAGGAGCAGGAGGAGGAGGAGAGAGATATGTATAGAGCCAGGTCGAGAGCCATATCTTTTACCGGAATCCTTGCGTCATTCGTATGCCACCCATTCTCCATGTAGTACAAGAGACCATCATCAGCCCAGTCCATTAAGCACTTCGATTTCAATTCTCAAATATTTTCACCTTTTGGTCATTCAAAGAATGAAGAAACGAAAGAATACGATGAACATGAAGATGCTCGTCGAGTGAAAAGATATGACTTGGTGGAGCGATCGGGGCCGAGGGAGGGCTGCGAGAAAAATAGAAGAGATGTTGAAATTGGTAAAATAATTCCGCTTTTGCTCATTCCAGATCGCATTCCAGGCGAAATGCCATGGAAGAGAAAAATCCGCATTATAAGCTTCATCAAACCCGCCAGTGGGTGGAGAGCGGGTGGTCTGGTGGCCCGTATACACATCATTAGAATAGAACGAATGCAAAGGAATTACTGAGACATTGCTGGAGCGGGTAAGTTTGGGGCATCCCTTCGGAGGAAGAATGATAGAATAATGAAAATAATAATATCTATATCCCTCAGCCATTTCCTAAGAAGATAAATTCCTTTGGACGAATTATTGAGCTAACCACCCCGAACACTCATGCACACGTTTCGTTTAGTAGCATGGAAAGAATTTTTGATTCTCCCAGGGGTGGAGTAAACAGTTATTCGGGCATTTGAAGGCCCAGTTGAAGTGTTTGCTTGTTTTTAAGCATAGAGTGCCATTGGGGGCTTTAGGTATTGCATTGGGTTTATTGTCGGATGTGGTATTAGGTTGGTTATAATTGGTGGATTAGCCTCTTAGCTTGGAGTGTTGTATTTTAAAGCTCTTTTGGCATCTTTATGGAGAGATTTTTCCTATTTCTTGCCCTAACGATGCGGCGCAGAATTTGTTTTTGTGTATATCCTTGTTCCAGGACATTGTTGTGTGAGTTGGAAAACATGAAAGTTAGGCTAGGGTGCTGCCAAGGTCACTGGAGGCACCTAGCGTCCATATTTAATAGGTTACCGACGTTGTCGAAAAAATAAGGAATTATGTATGTACGTGCTATGTTGAAAGAATGTATGCCATTGTCACATTATTATTGTCCTAAGGATATTTGATAGTGTATGGTAACTAGGAGTCACACTGGACAGGAAACTTAACAGGAAGAAGAACAATGAAAGAGTTAAAAAGGCAACAATCGGATTCTAGGCTTGCAACCGAATCTTCGGCAGGAAGTGGAATTGCAAGAATTGGAATTATAAGACTAATACTTAAGCATGGAAACGTAGTCTAGTAGCGAACTGCAGACAAAGAAACCAATCTTAAGGCAATGACTAAAATACAGAGACTAGCATATAAAGGAACAACCAACACGATGAGAACAACGTCAACAGTTAGACTGGAAACGGTTCTCAATATTCTACCGCTAGATCTGTGCATATAGCCAAGAGTTCCTTGTCGATGAGCTAATCAAACGGCTTGAACTCAAACCTCCAAGGGCATACACAGATCCTAAAGACCCTCGTAGGTAAAGATGTAAACAGCGATTCCCTCAACTTTGAAAACCATTCTCCTGTACTTTTCCAAATAGAGATGAATGGGAAACCAAGGAACCAACAAAAGATAAATCTATATCTATCTAGACAGATGGGCCACAAGACGGATAAAGAAACGAGCGCTGGTATATTCTCCATGCCACTAAATATACACAACTCGATCAGACTTCCCGACTACAGGAGTGTCTTCCAGTATGGATCAATAATGGCAACACCATGAGACGATATCACAATTTTGATTAACAGTCATGGGGCCATTAAAGCAATTCTTCCTACAGAAACCATATCCACGGTAGTCTGACGCTGTCACGAAGAACTTAAGGTTCTAGGCTCATAGCACAATATAAATCTTAGGTGGGTCTTTGATTACAAGGATATAACCGGGGATGAGATAGCCACCAAGCTTGCAAGAAAAGGGTCTGCAATGAATCAATATCAAGCACTTCAATGGATCAAGCCTCCACTCTCTAACCTCAGAGAGCGGGTCGAACGTATAATTCTAATAACAGTCAAAAATGGATGGAACTCGCTCACCACCTGTGATACATCAAGGAAGCTATGGCCACGATATGACAAATCCAGAACCAACAAAATCCTACAAAATGACAGGAAATCGCTGTGAATGTTGATAAACGCTCTCACTGCCTATAATCTCCTAAAGAACCACAAAATTAAACTTAAACTCAACGATGACAACATATGCACAGAATGTGGCGACGAAGGGATTCTCAGAGATAGACCTCACTACCTGTGTCGCTACAAAAGCCTATGTCTCTTGTGAAATAGAACATTAGAAAGGTACTACTTCCAGGACTAACAAGAACTATGTGATGCATCATTGTATAATTTTTTCAGGTTTCGGAGGACATCACGGTAGTTGGAGACCCTATTTACCATTAAGGAAGTAGCTCAGAAAATCCCAAGTATAGAAACTGGACCTATCGGGCATCTTTGTCTTGTGTGCAAGGACCTAAGTGTGATGAGGAGGAGCCTTGCTCCCTTCATCAACCCACCTATCTACTTAACTAATGCTTAAAAACGGATATCTTAGGATTCCATTTCCTCGACACAATCGATGATTTTCAATATGCATTCCTAAGGAAACATCTGCAGCAGTCACAGATGTCATTGATATCGCATCCAATAATGACTGGAACTTTATGCATACCTCCGTCAGCAACAATACTCGACTTATAGGCGAGTAGTAGTTGCGGGCACAAAACTGTCAAAGTTAGACAGTAGCTTCTAGACCCTTTTACCATATCATGATCGTTGTAATGAGAGACCAAAAATACACTCAGTATGCTCTTCGAGAGGATACAAGCCTTAGCTTCATGGAGTCCTGATCTGATCAAACTGGCAGAAGTAGAGTTTAATGCAGGTAGGTAGGTAGAGTGGTGGTTCTTTGAAAAAAAAAAAAATAGGACCAGGGTGCGCCATTTTGTTATATGATTAGATCCAGCCCGTGGAGTTCAAATAACGGATTACTTCTCCTTTTATCAACTATCTCGCCGAGATCCACAAAGAAGGATTTTCTTAGGGTGTGTTGCCTGGTCCTCGCCGGACATCGACAAAAGAAGTGATGTAGAGATTTTTTTCATTAGTATCCTTACAGCTTCTGCAAAAGTATTGTGAGGGATACCAAGCTTGGCCGCATGGTCCTCGATTGGCTTACTTACTTACTTAACGGGCTCCCGACCCGTGAAGAGTCTCTGCCTGAGACACAGCAGCCTTCCACTCTCTTCGATCCCGGGCACGCTGCTTCCAGTTATCTAGACCAAGCGCTCTGGCATCCGCGATAGCTTGATCCTTAAAACGGAGGTTCGGTCTTCCTTGTCTTCTCGAACCTGGGGGCTGTGATTCGAAGATCCTCTTTGCTGGAGCATTATTGTCCATTCGCTCGATGTGGCCGAGCCAGTGTAGTCGACGTGTTTTGGCTTTTTGGACTACATCCACATCCTGGTACAGCTCATAGAGTTCGCGGTTATATCTTCTCCTCCATTCGCCCTCCTCGCATACGGGACCGAATATCCGACGAAGAATTTTTCTTTCGAAAGTGTTCAGTATTTGCTCTGCTTTCCTGCTTATCGTCCAGCACTCGGCTCCATACAGCAGAACTGGCAGGATCAAAGTTTTGTAGAGCATACATTTCGTCTTTCGAGTTAGGAGTTTTGACCCCATTTGTTTCGCCAAACCGAAGTAGCAGCGGTTTCCTAGGGTAAGTCTTCGTCGAATCTCCACTAAGTTGTCATTCGTGGAGTTGATATTTACTCCGAGGTAGGTAAACTCCTTAACCACTTCGAAGTTACTGTTGCCAACAGTGACGTTTTGTCCTAGGCGGTGGACAGATGCTTCTTTGTTTGTTGACAACATGTATTTGGTTTTGTCCTCATTCACTTCAAGGCCAACACGTTTCGCCTCTTCTTCAATTGCCGTAAAAGCCTCTAACACGGCGCGCTGGGAGCGACCGATGATGTCGATGTCGTCTGCGTATCCCAGCAACTGGACAGATTTGTTGAAGATAGTGCCTTCCGTGTTTACACCTGCCCTGCGCACTATCTGTTCCAGCACAAGATTGAAGAAGTCACATGATAGCGCATCCCCTTGCCGAAATCCGGTGCATGTTTGGATTGGCTCGATTGGCTAGTGACCTGTTAAAAGAACTATAAATCTGGCAATATCTGATCGTGATTAACCAAGAATCTCGTTTAACTAAGGTTTGTCGTATATAGACAATGTTTTTCTTGAAATGTCACAACTAGTCATACTGTTCCACCCATGATTGGCAAGCTGGAGGAGATGAAGATGTATATTGTCCTTAACGGTACCTACCAGAGAGACTCTCGCCTGGCAGATCATCAGCATGCTCATTACCCTCAACGATTTCATAAATTCCAAGTACTATCTCCGATGCTAAGGAGGGTTTCGCTAAAATGTGAAGTCGAGTTCGTGATCTGCTCAAAATTTGTTTGCTCGACATGACCTTTAATTCGTTTCAATCCCACCCAGCATCCCGATTCTCAAGATCACTGAATCTGTTATTTTGATACCATCGATTTACCCAGCACTGTATAGCCTCTGAAAGGTCATACAGTTTAAGAAGCCAAAGTTTCCTGAGCTAGAAATCTGGAACGCAGATTTCCCGAAAGGGAAAAGAAAACCTACCCATCGAAATTCAAGAAGTTGTACAAGTTGATCGAGGTTAAGAAAGACTTGATTGTAATTTAATGGCGATCGGCGATCTACAGGACATAGCTGTGGCGTTGTTTGCACTTTGTACGGGATCATCTTCAACTCTTTTACCAAATTTGCTGCAAAGACCGTCTATTGACGCGTTATATTCTCGACTAAATGCCTGGTCCGGGGATGGCCATGTTTGCTATTATCCCATGTTGAGCCAGTCTTCTTGACTTACTTATGTCCTGTATCCCCTTGTGGGTCCTAGGGCCTCTACAACGCCTACGCGCCATCGTGTGCGGTTTCTGGCAATGTGCCTCAGCTCTCCCCAACTCTTTCCCAATTGCCGTGCTTCCTTCTCGACTGTTCTGCGCCATGTACTTCTGGGACCGCCGCGTATTCTGCCATCCTGAGTAAGCGGGTTCCATTGCATCGCGTGGTTAGCTATGGACCTGTCACCTTTTCGGAGAGTGTGACCAATCCACTGCCACTTTCGTCGTTGTATGGTTGTGCCTATAGGTTCATGACCCGTTCTCTGATAAAGCTGTTCGTTAGAGATACGGTTTGGCCAGACAATCCTTAAGATGTTGCATAGGCACCTATTAACATACGTTTGCAGCTTCCTCGTGATAGTAGCGGTCACTCTCCAGGTACCACATCCATATAGCAGCACGGATTCAACGTTGGAACGGAACAGTCGTAGCTTGGTGTTTAAGCTAATTGCATTACTACGCCAAATTGTGGATAGCATCCCAAACGCAGATTTTGCTTTCCCTATTCGGCTGGCTATATCGGTTCCGCCATCAGTTGAGACAATACTCCCAATGTATTGGAAATTCTCTACTCCCTCAACCGTTTGTCTTCTTGTCTCAGTCTTCTTGAGGCGAGTGGATAAACGTTGGAGTATTTTTCCAGTTGGTGACCCGAAAAAGGACTTGACGACGCAGTTCACGTTGTCGAAAACATTGACATAATTATTTCGCGTTTTTGAAGAGTATAGCGATCCATGTTTTATCAACAAATATTTTGTTGCTGTTAACACAAATGTCAACGTTGCGATGACAAGAGACGCTATTATCAAATTGCGTGCGATAGCTGTTATATCCTTACGTTTGGTGGTGTTAGAGAGTTCCTTGATGGTAGCACATAGCTTCTTGGGGCCTTTATGGCATTTTCGTAGATCTCCCATCCATTTTGCGTGTCAATGTTGATTGACTAGGTGCTCAATGCAGTTGTAAATAATTGTGCACATATGTATACGGATCTCATGAAGAAGTAGCGTACTATATTGTTTCGACGGGACTCTCACAAGGATCCGCAATGCGACCTCTCTTATGGATCATCATATACTATGGAGTTCTGCGACTAATGTTGCTACAAGGATGCAAAATCTTTGGATTGTCTGACGACATCGCCGTTGTAAATGTGGAATGAAGCAATGTCTGAAGAAATGTCTTAACAACCAGTTGGAAGACTGTGGAATACGAGAATGGAATACATTGTAGGACCCAGATACGCCAGGAGGATTTGAATATCCAGAGTAATAAGCTTAGTCCTCTTGCATGCAACCCCGGTTTGGACAAGCTCATTGGCGACGAAGGAAACGAGGAGAAAATTATCGTAAGTCTATAGAGGGTACGGACTAAGGACTTTGTACGTACTTATATACATATATCAGTGGTTATCCAACGATTACGAATGTAAGCGCTTTTGTCATAACCGGAATGGTTCCAATTGACATCCTGACGGAAGAGATGCTAAGAATCTATAATAGAAGAACGTCGAGGCAACTAGAACTATCCGAAATCCAAAGTATCAATCCTCGTGCAACCTTGGTGAGACAATACTACGAAAGGTAGATGGACCTACAAGTTAAGGTCTGGGCAAACCGAAGGCATGGTAACTGCAACTACGCAGTTCTTGTCCTGTCACGATAGCTATTGCAAATATCCATATTGATTTGGACACGATAGCTGAACTTTCTGCCCGGACTGACCAGGCCAGGATGCAGATATAAAGCACGCTGTATTGAATGTAGAATCAATTTTCCAAGCCAATAGTCCTTTATAGACAAAATGGTGCGGTCAGAAGAATATTAGATAATTGTTCATAATAGACGTCCAAATCGAACTGAGGAGAGTTAAAACCCCCATAAGCAACAAAGGCAGGGAGCAAAGCATAAATTGCCAACCAGTCCCGTGAAGAAATCTTTTAAAAATGAAACTGAGCCACCTTCCCTCCTACTCCTGGTCCTCGCGGGGCTCGGGTGGGGGAATTTCAGCCATAAGTACTCGTCTCATTCGTGATGGCAGCCTGCTTCGCTGCGTTTCGTTGTCGCTCCTGAGTTCGTTGCTCCTTCATAATAATTGTCACAGTTAACTGCTTCCCAAGCCTCTTCCCTGCTCATTATCTGGTGATGTTGTCTGGGGATAGGTTCTCACTCAGTATGTTCACCAGCAGATGATATCGTGGACAATAGAGCACGATTTTTTTTTACCTCAGTATCACTGTGGATGCCGTGGCTCAAGTGGTTAGTGCGTTGGACTACAAAGCGATGGGTTACAGGTTCAATCCCCAGATAACAACTAAAATTTCTTTCAAGGCCCCACCTCTCGCGAACATCTGACAAACATCCGAGAGTAAAACTTTCCCGAAAAAGCGTCTCAAATCTAAAAATGTCCTTCGGATACGGCCTTAAACAATAGACATCTTCTTTTCGTGTAAAAAATATAACACGCACAACGCGAATGGTTGTGTTATGAGAAGCTAGGCTCTGTGTCCCATGAACCTGTCGCGTCAAAAATTTGTATTATTGTATTTGTAACCATTGCGTTGTCCTGCTGGCACGGTATTTCCGTTGCGCTTCTTTAGCAAGCCAGCCACTACACATACCGCGGCAAAGGAGGTTGTTCGAAAGCCGTGCTCTCAAGGTGTTGATTCAGTAAGCTGGCTCAGTCTTCTTCCTATACGATTTTGTCTTCATGGCACCAGCCCATTTTTAGAGGCCGTAGAGCATTATCAATGCCGCAACTCTTGCTAAAAGCAATCTTTCCTGTGCTTTGGTACGTCGATAGCTGTAGCCTTTGTTGTATGCTGCAGCTGTTGCTTAAAGGCTAGCTTTGCATATACGTAATGCCAAGGAACTCCAACTCTGGTTTGAAAACTATAAAGTGATCACCCACGATTACTCTTAGAGTCTCTATGATTCGCCTGCTGCTGATGAGAACTACTTCTGTCTTTTCATCCGCAAGTTGTAGTCCCATGCGTAAGTACGGAGCCTTGAGGAATACCGCCTGTGACGCTATACTGCCTCGTTCCATCCTCGGTATCGTACAGCAGTATCTAAATATTCTAATCTATTCTATCAATATCTAAAACATTCCTTCATTATCTTCTGCAGGTATTTTGATACTCTCATGGTGGTAAGTGCTGGCAGAATGTTTCTCCAGTTGAAGGTGTTCTTGACATCCAGCATGATGATTGCGCAGTACTGTTTACTCCTGCCCTTCCATCGCTTTAATTCGATGCCTTTTTCCGCGGTATTCACCACTTCATCGATGACGTTGATCGTGGAGCGAGCCTTACGGTGATTTACAAGCCCATCAGCCTCATCGATTGCACTCTTCAATCTGTCATTTATGATGCGCTCCAATATTTTGTCCATGGTGTCCAACATGCATAGAGGACTATACGGTGGTTTATTACATTTTGGTAGGAGGACCAATCTTTGTTTCTTCCTTCCACTGAACTCGGAATACTTCTTCTTGATTGGTTGGTGGTGGTGTGTAGGGTGCAGGTTAGTACGTAGGAGTATAGTTCCTGGCATCGAGTACTTAGGTTTGCAAATCATGCCTACTAGTAACCGAGGCTACTAGTATGTTTAGAAGAGTATACATTTGTTGGCGTAACCAAAAAAGGAATAAACATGGATCTCAGCCTCGGATCCTCAACAGCCTGCAGAACTGCCAAAGTTATTAGTTCCTAGAAGCGTTAGGCCAGATAATCATCCAAATAGTTGAGAAACACCTAAATATTCCGAGTCCAAAAATTCACCCGTTGCATTGTACTACATCATCCTATGATACATCGCAACCCGGTTAGACTGGGTACCTACCGCAATCAATCCTAGTCCTACTATGCCTGTGCTTGGTGGAGTTACCATCCGTAATAGACTTAATTCAGTACATTTGACATGCCTGCCATAAATCATAAGCAATAACTTATTTCCCATCATTTAATTCTATTTTTAACGGGCTCCCCAAAATAACTAGTTCGGTGCCCAAAACCTAACCACCCTCATCAATTGGTTCTGAGTGCGGCGCGGCACCCCCCCGTAAGCATAGTCAAGTGCTTGCCAATTCGGTTATAGAAAAGAAATGAGTAAAGAGATGAATTTCAAGAGGAACGAACATCCAAAGGACGAGAACCAAAAAAAGAAAAACGAACACCAGTCTTTGGAGGAAGGGAAATTTAAGAAAAATTGATCCTATCAAGTAAATTGAATTTACCATTTTCCATTCTCATAAATTCTCGTTGCACTTGCTCCTCTGGGTGGCACTGGCACTCACTTGTTCACATTTGGATTCTGAATGCAGTTGCCTCCTGCTCTGAGGATACTAGGTCTTTTATGTGCGCCCTTGTTCATTCTGTTCAATGTCTTTCTTTTCAGAGTTTTCTTTTTTTTTTGGAGGTTTCTCCAGCCACAACTCGAGAAAACTTTTGCTGTGTTCACACGAGTGTAGATTTCCAATTGTGAACTCAAGTTTTTTTTTCACCCTCACTCTAGAAATCTCATCCTTAAGTCCTTTTCTATCTGTCGATTCTTCATTTTCTCGTTTGCTAGAGAGATGGAGATGGAGATGGAGATAGAGATGGAGAACGAACAAAAAACAGGACACCAAATCCCTTAGTAGCTTTGAGATTTTCACCCTTTAAATGGAGTACGAGAAGAGGGAGTGAAGGTTGAAAGCTGCTTGGAAACAATGCCCCCGGTAGTTCATTGATTGCAGAGAGCTCATACGACCGAAGGATAGGATGAAATTGTTCCAGTAGGAGTAATCATTTAAGGAATTACATATCTTTATCCTGATCAATTTTCGAAATTTATTGGCTTGTTGCTTGCTCAATGATTCGAGAACAACGTCAGTGGGTGGAGTGGTTATGCAACATATGTAAGGGTATTACATGAAAGTGCTTAATGCACTTTAAGGAGTCTCCTTGCGTCCGCCGCCGGGGGGAGGCCGATGTGTGTGCAGCAATGAAGTTACTGGTTAATGGCTGGAACGTAATTTTTCCTGTTCGCCATTAAATTGGAATTATGTTGATGCTTGAGATCTATTAACACTTCAAGTTGATCTTGGAAACGTTCTTGAAACGTGTATACATTGTTGATGGGTTTCCTCTTTGCATTTTGATGAGCAGCTCCAATGATGATGTTATGTTGTAGACTCAGATGATGCAATGTTGGTAGACTGTATTCTTCGACGACTACGAGGTAAGGTTGACTCTGAAATTTAAGAACGAAAATTTGTTCGAAATATCTGTTCATCCAGTTTGGCGCATACTACCATAATAATGCTGGGAGTCAGTACACTTGGTTTTTTTCATAGAACGTCGTCAACAATAAGATACTCTGCATTTTCTACTTAGATTTTCGACAAAGATACAGGGATAGATAAATACTTAATGGATTCACAACAGCTTTGATACCTACCCCAAGTTGAGAGGCCAACTTATAGCACTACGACATCGCGCTGGGGTCCTAGTAGAAGGCGGTTGACTCTGTTCTTGAACTGAAAATTATTGCAACCTCGGAAAGTTGTCCCCTACTAGTAAATTCTAAAGTTTGATCGTCATGAAAAAAAAAAGGCCTTTGCCGAAGAGACATTCTGATGCCGCCAATTGAACAGAAAAGTATTATGTCCAAACCGCTGTATTCAATCTAAGAATCATCGCTCAGCTCCAGTATATACTGTCTAAAGGTAGGCTACATACCTATGGCATGGAGGGAAATGTAGTAAATATACAGAAAGCATGTAAACCAGGCCACACTTTAACAAAAGACTACAGACCCATTAATCTCTCGACATTTCCCCTCAAGGCACTTAAAAGACTTCTCGGTATTCACATAAGACGCAAATCCAACACGCATATGTAAAAGGCAAGTCACTGGAAATGGCTCTACATGAAGTAGTAGGTAAATTAGAAAACAGCCTTTACTATAAGTGCTATCTACTAACTGCATTTTTAGACATTGAGGTGGCTTTTAATAACGTTAAAAGTGAGGCTATCAAACATGCCCTGGCAAGTTTAAATGTGAAGCAATTCGCTTTGCTTAATGGTTGTCACAAAAAATATCAATTCCACTCTCAGAAATAGCTCAATGAGGAAATGTGTCACCAGCGGCATTCCCCAAAGAGAAGTTATCTCTACCCTTCTCTAGAAACCATTCATACAGAATTAAGCAATGTAGGGCTAAGCGTCTCTCTCTATGCGGATGAACGTGGTAATCTTAATTTTGATCTTGAACAGCAAGATCGGAAAGGGGGACATCTTTAATAAGATAATTGGCGAGCACAGCCTTCATGAAACTACGTCCGAAAATGGAATTAGGCTTATTGACTTCGCTGCGTGGCGAAACGTCACTATAACAACCATACGGTTTCCTCACCTCCATATTCACAAAGTGATCCTGATCATCAAACGGTCAACCAAATTGATCATACGTAAGACATGCCTCCAGTATACTGCATGTCCGAACCTACCGAGCCAATATGGACCTAATACCACCTTGTTTAAGCCAAGGTAGGAATGCGGATATCCCAAATGCTGCAACGGAGAAGAAATATTTTGAGAAGATTTGACATCGAAAATTTGCAATCGCAAGAGACCGCCAAAACCTCTGCCGAGTGCCGAAGACCAGTTGCAACTCTGCCAACATGCCATCATACAAGGCGGCGCTGCAAAGAAGGACGAGGACTGCTCACGAGCTCTAAGAACACCACAGACATGAAGAACATCGACTTCTCCGAAAGAAGAAAAAAGATCACATGAAGCGCGCGTTCGAAAATATTGAGAGATCCAGGAATAATGTACGGAATTTTACCAACAGGTGAAAAGAACGTGTCAGACCAACAAGACCCATACAGAAACCCGTAGATATGAAGAAGGAAACCTCGAAGTAGAGTCACAGTCGTGGCTGAGAATATGAAAAACTTCTTCTGCAGACTGTATAACGGCGACGAAGACCAACATCCCGCTCTCAGGCAGAATGAACCATTCAATCTGGACGATGATAGCCAAAATTTTCATGACCAAAACAAAATGAGAATAGCAATATCCAAACTTAAGTTTGAGTTTAAGTTAAGTCCTGACGGCTTACCAGCTAAGCTATTCAAAGCAGCTGGACATGACCTGGTAGAGAGCATACACTGACTCATCTCCAAAACTTGGTGTATGCCTGATGAATGGAATCTCAGTACCATTTGCCCGATCCATAAGAAAGGAGATACCCTCAATTGCGCCATTTACTCAACATCGCATATAAGATCTTATCTGCAATACTCTGTGATCGCGTAAAACCAGACCAGGGAAGTCCACAGTTGATCAAATTTTCACACTTCGACAGATCCTGAATGAAACGCAAGAAGTCCAAATCGATACGCACGACGACAGCATTTATAGAGACGAGCTATACAGAGCCATGTCTAGTTTTCGCTGCCAAACTCATTCCCCTGTGCAGGATGAAGATGGAGAACGCCGGCTGGTCCATCAAGGTTACATACCTTCATAGAGACCTCACCGAGACCTTTGACTTCAAAAAAAGGTTTAAACTAGCTGACACATTGTCATGTGACTTCTTTAACATAATACTTGAAATAATTGTGCGAAACTCACAAGCCAACACCGGAAGCACAATCCTTCGAAAGTCTGTACAACTATTAGAGTACGCAGACGATATTGACATTATTGGCAAAACACAGCTGGATGTCACCGATACGTCCGCTAGTATTGCAAGGGAGGCTGACAAACTGGGTTTATCGGTAAGTGAGGCCAAAACCAAGTATATGCTGTCAACAGAAGGGACACACAACATCAACGAATTGGATAGAACGTCACAATCGACAGCTATAACTTTCAGGTAGTAAGGACTTTGTCTACCTCGGCTCTGCTATAAACTCGGATAATAACATCTCAGCAGAAATTAAACAAAGAATAACTCTTGCCAATCGCTGTTTCTTTGGGCTCAGAAGGCAATTGAGTAGTAAGGCCCTATCCCGAACAACTAAGGAGACTCTATATAAAACCTTGATCATCCCAGTCCTGCTTTATGGCGCTGAAGCTTGGACTTTATCAAAAGCGGATGAAGATATCCTCGGTCGTTGCGAGAGAAAAATTCTTTGCAAAATATTCGGTCCCGTTTGCGTTGACGGGCTTTGGAGGAGAAGATTCAACGACGAACTATACGAGCTGTACAGCGACATCGACCTAGTCAAAAAACTGCGCATTAGTCGTTTGAGATGGCTAGGACATGTAGAGCGAATGGACACCAGTGCTCCGGCCCGAAGAGTCTTCGAATCACACCCGGAGGAACAACGCAGTAGAGGAAGACCTCGCCTTAGGTGGCGCGCACAAGTTGAAGGGGACCTGAACAAGCTTGGAGTGCGCAACTGGAGGCAGTTAGCTAAGGACCGGGCTAACTGGAGAGGCTTGTTAGTTGAGGCCCAGGTTCACCCCGAACTGTAGCGCCACCTAAGTAAGTAAGTATGTTCCTTTGCTTCGGCTAACACAAACCACTTCTTGCTAAACCAGATTTCAGAAAAATAAAAGATCACTTGGGCAATCTTTTCTTTCGAATCCTTCGCCCCTTTTTAAGCAAAATATAAAAAAAAATGTTATTAATAAAAACAGAAAAAAATTTTTGAAAAAAAAATGTTCCGTATACTCCACCGAACTTGGTATGAATATACCGGTGGCGTATACGTAACATTTCATAGTTCCTTATCAGAAAATTGAAGTACCAGAAAATATTTGTCGAAATGTCTAAACTATGAGAGTTGCGCTAAACTGGGACTTGCACAAGGAATACCTAAATATAAAGTATACAAAAAATAAATTAAGGAAAGCCAAACGTAATTCTTATAGACTAGTCTATAATAAAGTCTCTCTCTTTTCAAATTTAATAATACCCAGCTTACTTACTTACTTACTTACGTGGCACTGCAGTCCAGAGTTGACCTGGGCCTCAACCAACAATTGGTAATATATGGGGTCCATAACCTCGATTAACTCACTGACTGTACGATGATAGCCAAAATTTTCATGACCAAAACAAAATGAGAATAGCAATATCCAAACTTAAGTTTGAGTTTAAGTTAAGTCCTGACGGCTTACCAGCTAAGCTATTCAAAGCAGCTGGAAATGACCTGGTAGAGAGCATACACTGACTCATCTCCAAAACTTGGTGTATGCCTGATGAATGGAATCTCAGTACCATTTGCCCGATCCATAAGAAAGGAGATACCCTCAATTGCGCCATTTACTCAACATCGCATATAAGATCTTATCTGCCATACTCTGTGATCGCGTAAAACCAGACCAGGGAAGTCCACAGTTGATCAAATTTTCACACTTCGACAGATCCTGAATGAAACGCAAGAAGTCCAAATCGATACGCACGACGACAGCATTTATAGAGACGAGCTATACAGAGCCATGTCTAGTTTTCGCTGCCAAACTCATTCCCCTGTGCAGGATGAAGATGGAGAACGCCGGCTGGTCCATCAAGGTTACATACCTTCATAGAGACCTCACCGAGACCTTTGACTTCAAAAAAAGGTTTAAACTAGGTGACACATTGTCATGTGACTTCTTTAACATAATACTTGAAATAATTGTGCGAAACTCACAAGCCAACACCGGAAGCACAATCCTTCTAAAGTCTGTACAACTACTAGCTTACGCCGACGACATTGACATTATTGGAAGAACACATCGGTGCGTTCGCTAGTATTGCAAGGGAGGCTGACAAACTGGGTTTATCGGTAAGTGAGGCCAAAACCAAGTATATGCTGTCAACAGAAGGAACACACAACATCAACGAATTGGATAGAACGTCACAATCGACAGCTATAACTTTCAGGTAGTAAGGACTTTGTCTACCTCGGCTCTGCTATAAACTCGGATAATAACATCTCAGCAGAAATTAAACAAAGAATAACTCTTGCCAATCGCTGTTTCTTTGGGCTGAGAAGCCAACTGAGTAGTAGAGCCTTACTCCGAACAACCAAGGAGACACTGTATAGGTTTTTGATCATCCCAGTCTTGCTGTATGGTGCTGAAGCTTGGACTATCTAAAGCGGATGGAGATCTCCTCGGTCGCTTTAAGAGAAAGATTCTTCGTAAAATTTTCGGTCCCGTTTGCGTTGACGGGCTTTGCAGGGGAGGATTCAACTATCTCGCACTTCCATCATTTCAATCTTTTCCCGTCAAATGGAATCTCGTTACATGATACATACGTAAGCAACACTAATGAATATATTGGTGGCTCTGGTTCAAACTCAACACCAGTTTCCAACGGAGAACTCCAAGGTTAACATCTCACATGTTAACGAAATAAGGGCTCTGCAATGCTCTAAAGATTTCCACCTTTACACGAGCGATTGCCCATAAATTCTTCACCAAAACGAATACAAAGCCAAAAAACACAAAAAAACATCCCTTCCGATGATAAGGTTAGGCGATGATTGTCATCCCCCGACCCATACGCACCATCCCATCAATTAACCGAGCCATGCAAATGGGGCGTAGAAATGCTTTTAAATCTATTTCCAAATATCAAACTAATCACAACCTGGGACCGTTTTCAACCCCGCACCCTGTTCTGTTAAGAAAATTCATATCCAATACATTCATGGATGTTGATGACGTTGATGGCCTGCTGTCAGGACACCCGACGAACGACGCGACGGGGGGATGGCCGGAACATAATCTAGGGTGGTCCGAATAAATTCAAAATGAAGTTTATGCGGCCATTATAGTAAAATATAACGGCTATTAATTTTAACACAACATTAAATTCGATCCGAGGAGAATGCGAGTGTGTACGAGTGTATCTGGGCTAAGTGCTGCCACCTGTCGAATGCTCATTATAGGTCAAAACAACAGCTTTGTTAACCTGGCCTGGCTGGGGGTCGGTCTATAATGGGTGAGGCGGTATAGAATGTGCCAAATGGCTTGGTATGATTGGGTGATTGGTTGCATGAACCATCATCGGGAATATATGGGCAGTTAGTGCGTGGGGCATATCATGTGTTTCATAAATCACGTGTAGCAATGCTCAATTAATTGAAAACGTGTCCATAATGTTCGAAAGGTTTTTATTGAGAATTTTCTCCTTTTTTGGTTTTTTTTTTTACTTCCGAGTGGTAATGAACTTTTTGTTAGAATTTCACTGAGGAAGCCGGATTGAACTGGTTATGACAACTGGTACAGAAATAGATTGTAAGGACGTATAACAATAGAGTGCAGGTGCTTGGACAATTGACTTTGTTATGAACAGGAAGTTTATTTAATCCATCACTCTGTGTTTGTATATATGGAAGTGTTTTTGTATGAGGATGTCGTACTGTGATTGCGTAATCTAAGCTTTGTAAAAATTCCAATAATGACTGAATTCATACGCTTTACTTTTACGCCTAAGAGTGTACAAGTCATCCTTTTCACCTTTATCCAGACAAATCAGTCGGCTTGGGCCGGTAGCAATCTCCGCTGACTGTGACTGTACTGCCAGCATCTCTGAATTAGAAGTATGGCTTTAGGTTGCTGGCTTAACCCAAATGTGACAATGCTTATTTACGAAACCATTGAGTCAGAAATAAGTTTCATTATTAAGAAGGATTTTGAGATGAAAATCGCAATACCGCGGGTATAAAGTTTTTGCAGCTGAGCGTGAAGTTTGATAAAAAAATTTCTATAATTTGCAAAATTTGTTAAAGCGTGTGCTTTTCAATAATTATATAAATAGCAAGTATAGATGAGTTGAAAAGTTAAACAAATCAGAGGTAACTTCATGCATAGTGGAGAATATATCGGTTGCCCGCCTTCGTTTAATCATAAAGTGCGCATGGGAAAACGAATTCTTCCTAGAAGAGTGGAAGAAGGAAATGATAATTAAACTCCAAAAAAAAAAGGAAACTTGACATATTGATTAATCTGGAGAAGTATGTGTGTCCTTTCTGCGGCTTTAAAGATAAAAGCTTTTTATTTATTCCTCAATCGAGTCAAAGGACATACCTATTAAGTCTACTCTCGATGTTTGAGATCCTTCTGCACTGAGCACATTAACACCCTGTGTATTATTATGGAGTAATACGTCGAGTACACTTGGAGAAGCTATCTGACAATTTAAACCGTAATTCCAACTAGTGTGTTTTACCCAGGAGAGGTATTGCGGAGAAACTGGTAGTTATTATTAAGGCTTTCTATCAGCGTGCTTAGTGCCACGTCTTATACAACGGTAATGTGTCTGATGATTTTAATGTCTAAAGTGAGGCCCGACAAGGTAGCATACTTTCACCACTGTTATTTTTGGAAATATTTAGTGACATTTTACATTCAGAACTGACGGTAAGTAATAGCCGCATATAGTGAACATTGACTTACTTACTTACTGGCTTACAGTTCGGGGTGAACCTGGGCCTCCACTACCAAGCCTCTTCTGTTGCGCACTCTAAGTTTGTTGAGGTCCCCTTCTACATGTGCGCGTCACCTAACAATAGTTCTTCCTCTTCCTCTACTACCCAGAGGGACAAGGGTTAGATTCGAAGACTCTTCGGGCCGGACCATTTATATCCATCCGCTCTGCATGTCCTAGCTATCTTAGACGACTAATCCGCAGTTTTTTGACTATGTCGATGTCGCTGTATAGCTCGTGTAGTTCGTCGTTAAATTTCCTCCCCCAAAGCCGGTCAACGCAAACGGGACCTAAAATTTTGCGAAGAATCTTTCTTTCGCAACGGCCGAGGATATCTTCATCCGCTTTTGATAGAGTCCAAGCTTCAGCACCATAAAGTAGGGCAGGGATGATCAAGGTCTTATATAGAGTCTCTTTAGTTGTTCGGGCCTTAATACTCCATTGCCTTCTCAGCCCAAAGAAACAGCGATTGGCAAGAGTTATTCTTCGTTTTATTTCTGCTGAGAATTAAAGTAGAATCGAGGTAGACAAAGGCCCTTACTACCTCTAAGTTATAGATGTCGATTCTGACGTTCTGTCCAATTCGTCGATATTGTGTGTCCTTTCTCATTGACAGGATACACTTGGTTTTGCTCCTATTTACCACTAAACCTATTTTGGCAGATTCCTTTTGAATACTAACAAACGCATCAATGACAGCCCACTGTATTCTGATAATAATGTCAATATCGTCGGCGTACGCTAGTAGTTGCACAGACTTTTGAAGGATTGTGCCTCTGGTGTTGGCTTGTGAGTTTCTGACAAAGAAGTCACATGACAACGTGTCACCTAGTTCAAATCCTTTTTTGACGTCAAAGGTCTCGGTGAAGTCATTACATGCCTTGATGGACCAGCGGGTGTTCCCATCGTCATCCTAAACAGACAAACGAGTTTGGCAGAGATGCCAAAACAAGACATTGCTCTGTATAATTCGTCTCTATAAATGCTGGCCTTAAAATCGATGAAAAGATGGATGGAAATTCGATATGAACTTCTTGAGTTTCATTCAGGATCTGACGAAGTGTGAAAATTCGATCAACTGTGGACTTTCCTGCTCTGGTTTCAGGCTATCACACAGTATGGCAGATAAAATCTTGTATGCTATGTTAAGGAGACTAATACCTCTATAATTGGCGCAATTCAGGCGATCTCTTTTCTTGTGGTCGGGGTTTTATGCTGAGGTTCCATTCATCAGGCACGCATTAGTCTGGCCAAATTTTAGAGATGAGTTGGTCTCTCTCCCAAGTCATCTCCACCTGTTTTTCACAGCTCGGCCTGTAGGCTATCAAGTCCAACAGCCTTGTTGTATTCAAGTTCGAATATTTCTATTCTAACTTCGTTTAGATCAAGTGGACGAAAGTTTTGGCTATCATCGTCTATGTTGAATGGTTCATTCTGCCTGACAGCTGGATGTTGGTCTTCGTCGCCGTTATACAGAAATTTTTCCATATTCTCATCACCAACTGTGACTCTACTACGAAGATTCTTTTCTCATTTCTACAGGCTTCTGTACGGATCTTGTTGGCCTGACATGTTCGTTTTTCCTGTTGATAATGTCCCATAGAAACATTCTTTGGTGGCGATGTCCTTGCCTTCTGTGGGGCATGAACGCATGTTGTGGATTATCATAAGTCGTTCGCTCACGTGTCGAAAGCTTAAAACTTCTTGCCGATATCCAAATAAGCGCTGTTTCTGTTCTCTATACCAATCACCATAATAGATGTCAGAGTTTTTCATCCTTTTTTGCCCGGCCCATCCCCATAGCACTTTCTGGATATAGGTGATGTCTGCTTTAAAGCAGTCTAGGGCCTTTGCTAATTCTTCGGCTGCACGCCGGTTGTTAAGAAATGTCATAGCATGAAAATATTCCTCCCTCTCTCTCCGCTGCTGCCACCAACGAGGTGGGTTAGCTACCCAATCTCCAGCCGAGATAGTAGGCACTCAGCAGCCACCAACCTGGACGTGCAGAGTGGGTGTTGATAGTAAGATGCTATTGTGGGAGCGCTATTGCTCTCGTCACTATCCTATAGGCCGCCTAATAATACTAGAACACCACCACTATCAAGGTACAAGGAATATGACTTTCTCAGAATAGCAATTACTGCAATATACAGCAGTCTACGTGCTCCTCAAACCCACCATGTACACTCGTCCTGGAATATTTGAAACTAATCTCAAATCCTTATGGATGTTAATAACTTCTTTTTTTTTTTGTCTTAATTTTTGAAATCTTAGGAAACCAATGTCTCTCGGCTTCTACCCTCAAGTACAGAGTTCCATTATCGTCCTCGGATTAGCAACAAATTTCATCGACTTATTGCGCCTCTGGTATTAAACTTTACAACCGTATCCAAATGGAACACGTACGAAACACGCGCATCTCCGTGTTAAACCGACAGTGGTGCACTTTTATTGCTCGCGAGCCATCATCGTCATCTACCAGTGAAACCATCACGTAGTCTCGACATGCCACATACCTATCCTCCGCTTCGTCTAACCTGCATCACCGCTCGAATAATTAGGAACTTTTAGTTTCCACAAGATAAATCCCTGAGAAAACACTGTAAGACACCCTCGTCGCGCCACTGTACAATAAAGTTCCTCGTTCAAGAGTGTCCCCGAACAAAAAAAAAAATAAATATATAAACAAGACTCCTCTGTCGAATCAAACACCACAAGGACTAGAAATTCGAATACACGCACACACCACCAGTAGCAGCAGCAGTAACTAATTATTTACCTACTTAAGCCAAAAGTTTATTCAAAAGTTTTCCCTAATTGAAGCAACTAAACTCAGTTCCAGCCGGTGATGGTGGTCCTTGTAAATTTAGATATAGGTACGCGCTTTCGATTCCTTCCGTCTTTTTGTACACTATTTGTCGAAGTCCACACCCCCTTGCGTCGTAGCCATCGTCATCGTCGTCGTCCTCGTTGTCATCACGAACCACCCCAAAACCGTAATGGCATAGGCTTGAGAAAACCAGATGATGATGAACAAATTTACGAATCCGCTGGGATCACTAAAATTAGATATTAAAAGTTCTGCTGCCAACGAAGTTCCATGAAATTATAATGCCGAAAAGATGATGTCGAGGGAGTAATGAACACAGTTCAGGCGGAGGACCTAGCGACTTGACAGTAGTCGGATGGGTAAATTGCGGCCTCCTGTACACGAACGCATACACTTAGAGGAGTGT
This sequence comes from Xylota sylvarum, assembly GCA_905220385.1. Taxonomy (NCBI): domain Eukaryota; kingdom Metazoa; phylum Arthropoda; class Insecta; order Diptera; family Syrphidae; genus Xylota; species Xylota sylvarum. The sequence goes on along the minus strand of LR999958.1, from coordinate 59,007,906 downwards.
TCCGTATAATGAGGACGCCAAAGACCTAGACTACGTGATTTGGATGGCAAATTCGACTTTGCGCATAGATTTTCGGTTTCGATGTGCTCCCTGAAATGTGTCATAGTTCCAGTTTCTGTTGAGTTAACAGAAAATTGGAAGGAATTTGTTAGTAGAGCGAGCTCCTAGAAGGCAGTTCGATTTACGGCAGTGTTGCCGATTGCTGTATACGCCATTTAAGTGAGTTGACTCGGCTCGGGTAACTGGGGCAAACGGATTTTTTGTCAGGGTCAGAGCGATTAACCCGATGAAATCGTGAGGATTTTGGAAGAATTTTTGTCGTCAAAATTTTATGGTTAGATGGGTCGGGTAAGTTGAAACAGTTCATAAAGGTTTGCTTAGACGTGTCCTTGAGAAGCGTTTACACATACATACGTATGTGATAACTAAAGTATTCATTTTAATGGTAACAAAGGCCAGTAAATACAATTTAGTGTTGTGGGTAGGCATCCCTATTTTGTTCTTGCAAAAGGTCGGTGGAGTGCTGTCATCGCATCTCCTGCTATTAATAATGAACGGTGACGAATTCAGCAATATTTTTTATAAATTTCTCTAAGAAGGGATGAAGTCCTCTGACAGTGTGTTCCAAAGATTGTTTGTTCTGTAACAAAATAGATTTTGACAAAGAGATGTTCGCGTGGTTGAAAGGAAATTCTATTTTATTCTAGTTTATTTGGTTGGATGTCCATATGTTGTATACATTTGTTTGGGGATATCTATGGTAGTCAATGTGCAAAGCGTACATAGCATCATACAATAAAAGCCCATAAACCGCCGCCAACAACTTTGTTCCGCCCTTGACGATGGGAATGGTCTAATGATAAGGTAACAAGCACGAGAATCAATTGACAGGAGTACACCTAAGAGCGGTATTCTTGCATCACTTATATGTGTCCTTGTTTGTAATGAATGAGATTTTAGAAAAATTACAGGCAAATGGCTTTAACATATCGTCCTATGCTAACTGGTATCAGGTAAACAACCTCGATTCCATCTGAATGACTTAATTATGAACTAGATAGCAATTTGATCGGTAGCCACGATTTAGAAGCTAACCCTCCAATGACAGAAATTGTCTTTTTAATTAAGATTAAAGTAATTCCTGTATTCAAAGCCCCACGGATCAATTGTTTTGAATTGAATATTTCAATATCAGAACGATAGCTACACCTAATCTAGAGAAACATCAATAAAGCGACACATTGATCCTCAGACCAGCTGTGATATACTGGCTACACAACGCGGTTGTCTGACCCATCGAAACTGGCTACAAGCTCTCGATGCTGAAGCTTATAGAAAGACAACTTCTTACTAAGTTTATTAGATCGCCTAATCCAGGGTATAATGCGACCCGCATCAAGCAATATGGCAGTTGTATTAAAATAGAGTTTCTCTAATACCACCTCGGAAAGTACCTATGGCCTTACCATGTTAATACAGAATGACGCTTCCAATGAATAACACAAAATCAGCCTAGAACTACCTGGGTGATGTGTAACCTAATACCAGCTAAATAGGTGCCACTGCAGCAACGCATGCTCCAGCGACCTGACAGGACGAAAATGTGCTGCAATGGAGGGTGGGACCCAAGCTCTAGACAGCGGATTCTTAGAAAAGTAATTCTGAATGTCAACCTCTAAGAATGAAATTGGTGTTAAAACGATCTTCGTATTGCCTCTGCTACCTCGAAAGGGTTTTTATGCACCTTGGCAGCGAAAAGATAGAGAAGTACAAACCTAAGTATGCCCCTAAAATCACGTACGCCCGTGGAAGTAACTTGCAAAAAAGACTGAAGATGAATGTGATTGCCCAGAGCCTATGAAAGCTAGTACTGTCCTTATCCCGACTGTAGAACCCTTAAGAGAATCGGATTCATTCTGTGTAATAGGGAACTATGTCTCGAAATAAGAATTCAGAAGGGTGGAAATGCCCAGATTCGCAGACGACCTGGTAGTCCGAAAGAAGAGGGGCAAAACAGTCGAAATGAATAATAGACAACATTGAGGCATGGCAGCTGGAAAAGAGTTAGAGAGAACTGATACGCAATGCCAAAAAAATCAAACACAATAGTGCTTAGAAAGACTAGAACTAAGAGAACTAAGATCTATAAAGGGATGCATGACATTAGTAAGTCTTTATAGTGCGAACTAGGTCAAAACCTGTTGGACAAAAGAACGACAATGCAGAGGAAGGATCAATACATCCAATGAAATACATAAATCTTAGGCATATGACGTCCAAGATGGGGTGCTGCAAGGTTGCATAATTTAACCTTTGTTCTTTATTGTCGTAACCAGTGATTCTCTTCGTGCAGCCCTGTTGCTAAATAACAACGGTCATCAATAGACAATTGCATTATTCCGTAAACATCATAGCTGCGTTAAGGATGTTTCCTTGATATCGTAAATGTATTTTATTCTTTAAAATTGAATGGGGATAAGGATGGAAGTGATGTTTGCCCAAAAATCTTCAAGGCTTGCTCATTAAATTCTCCTAATCTCTTAATTATTTGTAGTGAAGTTTGTAATAAATTTTAAGGTAGTGTCTGGTGTCCTTAATATTTCTAAGAAGCTTATGTAAGTTAGTTACATCTGAACTTCGACGATTGCTCGTTGCTCTACGAAGCCTCCTTCAGCTTGCTTCTGGATTTTATAGAGCAGCTGGTGGGTGAATTCGATTACAATATTCCCTGTATACTCTTGTCTACAATAAGGACAGGTGCATAGGAAGTGAAGTATAGTTTTCTCTGCCTTTTCAGTCCTGAAGCTCTTGCAGAAGTCACATGAAAAGAACCCCTGCCTTTTCACATATTGGCCTATCAGACAGTATTTCGTGTCGGTTCCAATGATGTATGTAGCTGATCTGTGACTGCTTGAATATGACCGACTCGGTGTTACGCTTCTAATTCAGCTTAGACCTGATCTACATATATGCCGATGTGTCGAACCATTTTCCCATCTGTGGTTAGTCCTGTTGTGTGTTGGTGGCCTAAGGATAGTGAAGCGAATACATGAGAGCACTAGCGCTTTCACATTAGGCTCTCACTATCAACTTCTACTCTACACCTCCACGTTGATGGCTACTGGTTGCTTAGTACTTCGGTTATAGATTGGGTAACCTAACCCTTTGGAACGTCATTGGTGGTAGCAAACTTCCTCTTGATCCGGACAGTAGCGGACGAATTCTCCGGATGGAATCAACGGTAGCATCCGTAGTTCCAGTCAGGCCGAACTATCTAGTGTCATCCCTATAAGAGATGCTTTGACATAGTCGAATCCCGGGTCTATAGGGATCTACAATACTGAGCCAGGGTGTTGGGAAAGAGTTGGTAGCGGATGAACCTTTAATGACCAATGACAGCACTCATATCTCCGGAGTGAGGTACTAAGAATTGCGCCAGTTACAGAGGTATTAGTCTCCTTAACATCGCTTATAAGATCCTATCTGCCATATTGTGTGAACGTCTGAAACACTTCGTCAACAACCTGATTGGTCCTTATCAGTGTAGTTTCAGACCAGGAAAGTCCACAATCGATCAAATCTGCACACTTTGGAAGATCCTGGATAAAACCCAACAAATCAAAATCAATACTCACCATCTTTTTAACGATGTCAAGGCCGCATAAGACAGCATTTTAAGCGACGAGCTATACAAAACCATGTCTAGTTTTGTTATCCCTGCAAATTCGTTTGCCTGTGCAGGATAACGATGGAGAACGCTCGCTGCTCTATCAAGATCGGTAACGATCTCACGCGAAACCCTTGATGTCAAAAAAGTTTTTAGACAAGTTTACAACCATTTATGAAGAGTAATTTCAAAAGCTTTTTCATGACAGTATACTCTCGAATGTTTGTCAGACGCTCGGGAGAGGTGGGGCCGTGAAAGAAATTTTAGGTGTTGTCTGAGGATTGAATCTCGAACCCCTCGCTTCGTAGTCCAACGCACTAAACACTTGAGCCACGGCGCCAGTGAGGAGTGTACCCAGGTTTTATCATTTAGGCAGAATCCGTTGATTCGTCCTTAGATATTCTATGGCCTGACACCCAACAGAGAACATTAAACTGTTAAGAGCAGCCACTGATGTGAAACAGAAGGACAGTTTGACTGTCAATAAAAATTCTAATATCCCTGACAGATATTTTTTTACAATTCAAGATTACAGTTCATTCAGGACAATATTTCCTTGATCGCCATTATTTTCGTCTGAAAACTGCTATAATGATCTGAGAAGTGGCAAAAATGCTCCAATTTAGCTTTTCAGAGAAGACACCACAAATAACCTCGCTTCCGGTCTTGGAACCATCTGTGTAGAAGTGAAATGAAGCATCATCCAAGGTGGCATCATTGTCGCATTCACCGCGGGCAGGTTTGGATGTTACAGTCTAATCTCAGTTTTGGCTGCGTATCGTCGATGTTTTCATAAGTAAAGTTTAATAGATCGAAGATCGAGGAGTGCCCATCGTGATGAAAGATGAAACATGATGATAAATTCTGCAAAAGTAGCAGATTTCAGAGAAGAAAAGACCAGACGTCATCCTGGGGTCAACTGCGACTGGTAAGCCTGCTAGCCAATGTACCACCGAGCTCTGTGTTAATAATTATGCTTGTAAGCTATTCATTGACTTGAATCTGCTCCCGTGATTGCTGCTGATTTGACATTGTTAAAGGATCCCTCAATGTAAAGGAAGTCCACCAAGGTACATTCCTTAATGCTCAGAGATCTTTCAATGATACGCACGAGCGAATGCAAGGCTTGCCTTTGCAGTACGCATTTTGGAACACTGTGATCATAGTTGGATTGATCCTCTGGGTATCTTAGGTAGGAAGACAACTTCAGCCTCAGTCCACAGTTTGGGAATATAGACCAGATTCAGATAATCAACACTATGGCTTTAAGCCAAGAAAACACTATGTCTTCAGATTATTGAATCTCGGCAGGAATGATACTGTTAGATACTGGGAACTAGGGATGTTGAATGGTCATGAAATACTTCGCTACAGCATTGCTGACGTCGAATTTAAAAAAATTCCGACTTTGACACAGTCCGTAACTGAATTTTACTCAATAGGTACATAGCAATTTAAATTTAATAACTTCACCCGAAACTCAAACTGAACAGATAAACATCTTTAAAACAAAAGTTCACAAAGCACCAGGATGGTAACAAAAACCAAACAAACAACAAAGACTAAATCGTTTAAAAATAAAATTCCCGAACTTATTTTTAGCACTTGTAGATAATTCTGAGAATTTAACCGAAATTCTAATGAACTTCAAACTCTCTAAACGTACCACACAATAGCTCAAGTACTAGAAACAGACATCACCTGCCATAATGGAATTCAGCAGGTAAGCAAAGCACACCACAACCACATCGAAACACCATCAACGTTTGGCAACGAATCCTACCATCACCCTACATGTACTCATCGCAAACGAGTATGTGTCAGCCACAAGGAAGCCCTTCAAGGTTTTTCGCAGACCATCCCATCAAACCCGACCGACCAACCGACCGACCGGTGTTCACCGTAAGTACTAAGGGAACTTTTTTTTTCCAAAATGAAACCAAAAAAAAAAAAAGGAAACAACACAATGATGCGATTATGGAGCAATGCTAATGTAAGTGTGAGACGGTATAGAATCCTTGGGTCATTGAAAAATGTAACGTGGTGGTGGCTGTGTTACCACTTTTGATTCGCCTCATGTCGGTATGTCAAGAGCTAGAAACACTTTGTTGCTTCAGCAATCACAATGATGCCGGGAGTTTTTAGTGTGTGTACGCTGGTAACCGCAGGATCTGTAGTACTCTCTCTCACTAGCACTCTCTGTTTGTATACTTCGATGCAAATTTTATGGAAATTGTTTTAGTTAGTAAGAGACCGAGTGTGCATTAGAAAGCTCCTCGCTGAGGGCAACTATGCCACATAAGCATCCTCGCACAAACCTTTTACAATCCTAGCCATTGTTATGACTTGCATTTGGGTACATTGTTTGTGTGTGCTGGCTGCCTGACTGGGTGGTTGGTTAGAAAGAACTTAACGTTTTTTTTTTTTTTTTTGTATCTGCTCCTACCTTAGTCTCATCACCTTTACATTCACATTCGCCACATATAGGTTTGCCTAAGGACAGACAATGGAGGTGCAAACGTGTTTCAATGGAGAAAAACATCACAAACCTCGATCGAAGAAGACGAAAGGTAAAAGTGTTTCCAGAGGGTATCCTTACGGTGAGCACACACAGACGTACATACATCGCTCGTATGAAGTGCATATTTGCATCGGTAAATTGGTTATAACGGTAACACGTTTATGTAATCGCACACAAATTGCTCGTAAATTTAATGATTTTGCCCAACGAAATGACTTTATCACTAATGCGGATGCAGGGGTTACGATACGAGTACACACTCCTTCTTCGTCGTCATCATCGTCATCTTCATCGTCCTCGATACATTTTTGTTTCGTTTCGTCGGTCGACCGGCATTCGCCCTTCTCAGACATTTTTGAATTTAAAGTCAAGGACTTAATTTTATGAAAGTGCTTTCCCCCAGCCTCATATCTCTTTGGCGGAAGACTTAATGAAAAAACTTTTTCGAAACAACTTTGTTTTGAAAGGATGCCACGGATTTTAAGATTCTGGCAGCCACATTATGTACGGCTAAGATGCTCAAGTATATTGTAGACATCCCGGTCCTTGGAGGGCAATAATTGAGAGTCGCAAGAATGAGTGAAATTTGACCAGGAGCTAACGTCGCCACCGGTGCACGTGGAAACCAATATTGTGGTCTGTGAATATTAAGCTGGCATAGCATCAGGCTTATAATGACTTGGTTGCACTGCGTTGTGGTGTCTACGTATACTGCAAATGGAATACAAGGCCGAAGAAGAACTACTGTCCTTAATAAATATTAATAGATAAATGTTAATGGACACTCACTGTCTTGGCTGTAGTGAGGCCACTTGTCAAGGGCGACGATAAGATTCAGGGGAAACCCCTTACAAATCCCATGGACATGATGTTCAGGCGTTGAAAGCATGGGCACTACTCTCTCTCGATTGCTTTAACCAAACGTTTAGCTACGGACATCAACATCGTTAATCGCTTCAACAAGCCTTTCATCCGGCAACTCACACCACGACTTCTCCAAATTTATTACGCTACTGCGCGTCAGTTGATTCCTCTGCATTCCTGGGATATCCTCGAAAAAGTAGCGATCGTTGGGCAGTATTTGATTCGTGAGATATGCAAGGCCGGTGGTAATGTATCTCCAACTTGCGTGATTCACCAGTTACAACTGCTTCATATTCGACAAAAACCAAATCGTCCATCTCTTACATTTCTTTTTCAGTTCTAGCAGCATTTTGTTCCCCATAATGTCCCTCGACGTATACATCAACAAAGGCTCATGTAGAGTTGCTTTTGGGCATTTAACTCCTAGCTGTGTTGAGACCCCATTGGATCATGAAGCATGAGAGGCAGCTCTATGTGTGACAACCGAAAACTTTTAGCCGAATTTCACGTCTTCCGCTTTCTCAATATCACGCCAGCAAAGGATGACATACGAGGCTACGATGATGTTGATTATCGTCGATACGGTGCCCGAATCTTTGCGTGCCTTACGTGTCATGCAGCTACCTATTGAACAAAGGAACACGCTGGCGGTACCTATAAAGGTAGTGGTACCACGCAGCGTGAGTGGAACATGAGTTGCTGTACTACTGTGATCCCGAGTTTGTCGTCTTTAGTCAAATTTATTGAGAAACGAGCACATTGTCTCACTACACAGCAGCACGACACCAGCATCGTACTCATCATCCAGTGAAAGCACGTATGACCACGACGGGCGAAGGGAGGTGCCCGCACTACCAGGGTCCCCATAGTGTTGGCCGCTGTCAATCACTCATGGCTATGAAACCAGAGCAGCGCTTTAAAGCTGTCACAACGTCGAATTTATCCTTTTATTTCCTCAAATATGGACATTCTTCAAGACAATGCTCGGCACTGCGGTCGCAAGCCCCATACGATCTTCTGTCGTGAATCCAGGAAACCCAGAGCTCCCAATCAACAGCTGATTCACATCAACACCCATTTCATGGCTGACCGATGCTGTCAATAGCTGCATATATCGTACAGGACAACCGAACTATTTAGTTGGCTACTGCGCGCGCATATGTATATGCACAGTCAACAGATCAGCAGTGCTTGGCTCGTATTCTCTGCGATCCAGGATCTCAGGTAAGTTTTTTTTTTCAAACCGTTTCGCTAACCATCTACATCTTCGCAGACGCAAATATGAAGTAGAAGTGGAGGGAATTGGGGGTTTTGCCCATTTTTAGGTTAGGTTCAATTGGCAGGCTGCAGAATGTGCAACCTCACTTAGGACAGAATACCATAGGATCTACTGTCTTCAACTATCCGTTTTACCCATACTAGAACGAAAGGCAGTGCTACGCTCACACTCTGCTCCATACATTCGAATTTCATCCTGATCATCAATGCGCTAGTAATACCGTCAATTACGTCGATTATCCCATCTATGCCAATCGACGTAAATAAATGGAAGTACTTGGTAGGTCTCAGACTTGCTGACGCCCACTTTGGTACGTCACTAATTTTGTCTTATTATACAAAACGATGTCATCAGTGGGAAGCCTAAATAACCCCATGCGCAGCGTACTCAATTTGGCTCGTACTTTTCACGCTCAGTTATGTGGAGATGTTACACCTCTAGATAACCTTATCCAAAACTTCTGGAAGTTGGAAAAAGTGCCCGAGAATGAGGTTGCGACGCACTCACCTTACACGGTGCATATACCATTTTGTCGTAATAGTCTCCATCTAGGAGAATCACGCAAGCATTGCGACAATTTCATTGCCTGGAGCGACGATTGGCTGTCGACATTGAACTACGAGAAAGGTACGCGGCGTTAATAAGTGAATACATTATATCTCGCTGCTGAAATCCTACACACAGACGGCACCACTCAAACGTGCTTCCATCCCTTGCTTAGAGCTCTGTGCTGCGCACCTGTTGACTGTCATCCTGGGAAACATTCGAGTGATCTTGAGTCTTACGGATACACCTTGCTACTTATGGTCGCACTCTCGAATCGTGCTATACTGCCATTTGTCTGTAACCGAGTACGTCAAATCCAGGAACTGAAGTCGCCTGAGCATTGGAATTATGTTCGATCAGCTCAAAATCCAGAGGATTGTGCTAGTCGTGGAATAGGAGAAGCAGAGCTATTGGAACTTCGTTTATGGTGGCATAGACCGGAGTGCTTGATGGCTGATCCTATACCACCAGACTCAGAATAAGATGAAAAGCTTCAACAAGACGAATTGGGTGATGTATAAGAGGAGGAGAAAGTACATATGTGGTGCGAATGTTTCGTCGGACTCCGAAACGACTGCACTTGTCAAAGACATTTGTCAGCGCTGATGGATTAGACGAAGCATTGAATAAACTCATTCCTATAGTTATAGGCTTCCCAATTCCAGTCAATTGCTTCCACTAATCGCTTTATGACATGGATGATTGTGGTGTGTTACGTGTTGGTGGTCGACTGAACAGGGCTGCCGTACCCAATGACCATCACTTCCTAAGTACCTTGGCGAGAATTGGCGAACTGGCTTGGTTGCTCATTTAGCAAGCCCATCAGAGAACTCTTCATGGTAGCAAGCTGGATATTCAAGGCGAAGCAAGCTATATGGAATTATATATGTCTTTGTGCCATTTAGGTTAATGTTGCTCGACCCTTTTTGTCAACCGGCATCCATTACTGTGCACTTAGGAGCAAAGCGGTCACGTACAACCATCAAAAACTATCTAGCGATCTTCATTTCTATGGCCACGTAAACGGTGCATATAGAGGTGGTGGATAACCCCTCTTCGCAAGCGTTCCTAGACGTCTTTACCCGTTTTGTCAGAGACGTGCTCGAAATCTCTTCATCGACTTCGAACCCGCATATGATACCATTCATCGTCTTGAGGATCTACATGGCGATTGATCGGGAAACTACTGACTGCCCAAAACATGGATTGGGCCAGTAGCGCAACAATCAAGTTCGTAATGTAGTGCTTGCTTTACCTCCTCGTGGTGGTCCCCGGGCAACTACATGTATAAATCCTTATACATGCAGGCCAAAATTGCAAGTGCGAGATTGTCTAGAGTCTTAAGTCTAGACTAGGTAACCTGGGCCAGCAACCCGCGTTACCGAAACCCGCCCGCTACGGAAACCGACACAACGCCTCGGATAAGGACTGATAACACGTTGACGACCTTTGGCTATTGTACCCGGACTAAGATTGGTTTCTGCAATGTGAAGACGCTCCTTGACTCCCAGAGTGAAGGACCTCAGAACGCCAGATTCCTTCAACTGGAACATGAGTTCATTCGATATAGGCTGGACATATTGGGAGTAAGCGAGATAAGGCGGTTAGATGCGGGTGAGTACCAATCCCCAACGCGTAACACTGTATTACTCTACTCCGGAAGACCATCCGGAAGCCCCCGTGGATATGGAGTTGGACTGCTGTTAACACCCACAGCACGCAGAGGCCTAATTTCCTGGCAGCCACACGGTGATAGGATTTTAACGGCCAGATTCCGGACGAGAGTACGTCGCGTCACCATTATACAGTGTTACGCGCCCACGGATGGTTCGTCTGAGGAGGAAAAGGAGACCTTCTACAACCAGTTGGGAGCTGTGTATAATACAACACCCAATGGCGACATTGTCATAGTGATGGGGGACCTGAATGCCAAGATAGGCAGCGACAACGAAGGGCTCAAACATGTTATGGGACGACATGGATTAGGCCACCGCAATGACAACGGCGAAAGATTCGTTGACTTTTGCAACGCAAATCGCCTTGTCATAGGTGGCACCATGTTTGAGCACAAAGCCTGCCATAAAATCAGTTGGGTGTCAACTGACAGGCCAGCAACCTCCAACCAAATTGATCATTTTGCCATCAGTCGCCGTTTTAGAAGTAGTCTTCTAGACGTCCGAAACAGACGAGGAGCGGACATGGGGTTGGCACGAGATCACCATCTTATGATAGCTACTGTCCAATTACGCACTGCCGCCGTTCGAAGATCCAACTGCATGAGAACGCCTAGGTTCAACATTGACCGACTGAGAGATCCCACAGTACGCCAAGAACTAAGGGACCATCTTTCACGCTTAGTGGAAACAAGCAGCAGCTCACTGCCCGCCACCATCCAAGACCATTGGTATGCTGTGAAAACTGTTTTCACATCAGGTGCAGAAAGGATTGTCGGTCGGCCGCAAAGAAGTCATAGAGCGTGGCTTTCTGAGGATATCTGGAGAAGGATCGACGAACGAAAACAACTAAGAGCTCAAATTGCAGCAACTCCAGCAGCAGGGAGGATCGAGCTAGAGTCTCTATATCGAATGAAGATGAGAGAAGTGCAGCGTAGCGTGCGACGTGACAAGGGCAATTACATCAATGCGCTGGCTACGGAAGCAGAAGAAGCAGCAGCGAGGTGCGATAGCATAACCGTTTATAGAATCACCAAAGAGCTAATAGGTGGCCGAAGCTCTACGCAACACCCAGTGAAAGGCTTAGACGGTTCGTTGCTTATATCGGATGAGGATCAACTCAAGAGTCCATCTCAGGGAGCTCAGGGAGCATTTTGCTTCTGTTTTAAACAGAGTATTCGCCAGTAATATGCAACCAAGTCAGACTGAAGTATCCGTGGTAAGAAATTCCCGAATTCACACCTCAACCCCCAGTAAAGAAGAGATCATTACCGCGATCAAAGCACTGAAAACCAATAAGGCGGTAGGACTTGATGGCATACCCGCGGAGCTTTTTCGGGCGGCGCCAACTGCATCGGCTGAGCTTCTATTTCCATTTGTTGGGAGAACATGGGAAGCCGAGAGTTTTCCGGATGAGTGGAAGAAGGGAATGATCGTCAAGCTCCCTAAAAAAGGCAACCTAATGCAGTGCGAAAACTGGAGAGGTATCTGCGTGCTACCTGCTGTGGCTAAAGTAATAGCTAGAATTATCCTGGAGCGAATCAAAGAACACCTCGAAGACACACTCGACGCTGAACAAGCAGGTTTCCGCTCTGGATCCTCCTGTATCGACCACATCAACACCCTGCGGATCATCATCGAGCAATGCGTTGAATATCGATCACCACTACACCTGCTGTTCATCGATTTCGAAAAGGCGTTTGATAGTGTCAATCGGGAATGTATTTGGCTTGCCTTGCGCAGGAGAGGCATTCCTGATAAATTAATAGCTATTATCAAGGCTACTTACGATGGATCCACATGTCACGTTTTGCACAGAGGAAGGCTGTCTGAGGAATTCGAGGTCCAAAGTGGGGTTCGGCAAGGCTGCATTCTTTCACCAATATTATTTCTATTGGTGATAAGCGATGTGCTAAATGCGGTTTTATCGACGGGAAATGGAGGAATTCGATGGACTCTTACATCTGAACTCAAACACCTCGACTACGCCGACGATGTATGCCTACTGTCCCACAGAATAATGGACCTTCACCAAATGACAGCAAATGTGGAGAGAGAAGCTAACATCGTTGGGCTGAAAATTAACTCGGCAAAAACAAAAATGATCAGCCTAGGACCGAACTCATCAACTCAAACATGCATTGCTGGACAAACGGTTGAGAGAGTAGAGAGTTTCCAATACCTTAGGAGTATTGTCTCAACTGACGGCGGAACCGAACTGGATATAGCCAGCCGAATAGGGAAAGCAAAATCTGCGTTTGGGATGCTATCCACAATTTGGCGTAGTAATGCAATTAGCTTAAACACCAAGCTACGACTGTTCCGTTCCTGGATGTGGTACCTGGAGAGTGACCGCTACTATCACGAGGAAGCTGCAAACGTTTGTTAATAGGTGCCTACGCAACATCTTAAGGATTTACTGGCCAAACCGTATCTCTAACCAACAGCTTTATCAGAGAACGGGTCATGAAGCTATAGGCACAACCATACAACGACGAAAGTGGCAGTGGATTGGTCACACTCTCCGAAAAGGTGACAGGTCCATAGCTAATCACGCGATGCAATGGAACCCGCTTACTCAGGATGGCAGAATACGCGGCGGTCCCAGAAGTACATGGCGCAGAACAGTCGAGAAGGAAGCACGGCAATTGGGAAAGAGTTGGGGAGAGCTGAGGCACATTGCCAGAAACCGCACACGATGGCGCGTAGGCGTTGTAGAGGCCCTAGGACCCACAAGGGGATACAGGACATAAGAGAAGAAGAAGAGATCGTCTTGAGCTCTACAAGACGATGGCCGAATTCGGGAAATAGCGTAACGCTGGAAATAGAAACAGATCCTCCGAACTATTTCAAACATGTACCGGATTTCGGAAAGCAGATGCGCTTTCATGTGATTTCTTCAATCTCATGCTGGAACAGATAGTGCGAAGGGCAGGTGTAGACCCTACGAAAGGCACTATCTTTAACAAATCTGTCCAGCTACTGGGAAACGCAGACCACATCAACATCATTGGTCGCCTACCTACCTCGGAGTAAATATCAACTCCCCGAATGACACCTTAGTGGAGATTCGACGAAGACTTACCCTAGGAAACCGCTGCTACTTCAGTTCGGCGAAGCAAATGGGTTCATAACTCCTAACTCGAAAGACAAAGTGTATGCTCCACAAAACTTAGATCCTGCAATTCTGCTATATGGAGCTGAATGCTCGACGATAAGCAGGAAAGCAGAGCAGAGAAAATTCTTCGTTGAATATTCGGTCCCGTATGCAAGCGTGAAGTCTATAAGCTGTACCAAGATGTGAATGGACAATAATGCTCCAGCAAAGAGGATCCTCGAATCACAGCCCCCAGGTTCAAGACGATAAGGAAGACCGAACCTTCGTTTTAAGGATCAAGTTGTCGCGGATGCCAGAGCGCTTGGTCTAGACAACTGGAAGCAGTGTGCTCGGTATCGAAAAGAGTGGAACGCTGCTGTGTCTCATCCAAAGACTCTTCACGGGTCAGGAGCCCATCAAGTCAGTAAGTATACTTCCTGCACCCTATACATATATGTACTTTTCAATAATACTGAACTACAACCAATTGTCCGAATAGAGCAGTTTTTTATTCCGTATGCCAGTCCATAAAGGCCTTCCAGGTAATTGCAAGGCAGGCTATCTTACTAGAAAGGACACTGTTCTAAGGATTCTGCCTAAATGGCTAACCCTGTGTATGCGCTTCGATGTATGTAAATATCTAAAAAACAATGGCTTGACTTTCATATCTCGAGACAGATCTGGCCTCAGTTAGATCATAAATGTAGTATTGGGTTGTACAAGCGATTACAGATCAGCTACATATTTAATCAACCAACCTGTTACATGCAAGTTTAGGCTTCTTCTCTAATGACTTCATTAAACGTAGATGGCATGAAAACGAGGAGGTACCGCTCTTGTATCTCCTATACACCCGACCCTGTCCCGAAACAGACTACTCCATCTAAACCCACTTCTTTTCAGCGAGCTCAGCTAACTGAAGTCCTTAGAAGTTATGAGCAGCCTCCACTTAATTTTCTATTTTTTCGTTGGAAATTCGAGCACTCTCCATTTCTGCAGAAGCACTACGGCTAAGATTACTAAGGCTTCCAAAATCAGCTTCCTCTCCTGTCTGTTCTTAGACAGCTGCAATCTACTACTAGGTATTCGACCCCTGTGGTCAACTTATCGAAGAAGTTTCGAAGTTTCTGTAGTTAGGGCGTAACAGATTCAGACGTGAATACCATCCCTTTCCCTTGGTCCCTTTCTCTGTGTCTCCATTTAGTTACATACTTATTTTAATTGCATTTTTATAATGTAGGGTCTAAGAAAATATCCCAAGCCTAAGAACTAAAACCCTATTCCCTGCAAACCGCTACCATTAAGGAAGATGAAATAATCAATTTACACTATTGTCCCCCCAGCCAGACGCAGATTTATTCATGAGACTTCAAACTTTTAGACATTCGCAAAGTTAAGCATTTTAAGACCACCCATAGAATGCAGAAATTGCAGAAATGAAAGCTGAAAACGAAAGGAAAACGAGAAGAAACTTCCCGTCAACTTTGATAAATAAGGAAAGTTTCATAGCAAACCAAGTGAATGCACTTATTTCCTTCCAATTTCCTGTGTCAACCTCCCTGTCCGTTCCCACTGTGTGGGCTCTGTGTGCAATTTCTCGTTGTCACATTTAGGCCACCAGCAGCGGGCTTAGCCGCCGCCGTCAAGCGCTCCCACATATCCCCGACATTTTGTGTCAACTCATTACACTCATAGCAAGTGATAGGTTCAACAATATCCTGTCAGGAGACCTCCATCTTGAGGTTTTAAAACATCCCTCCCAAGGTGATTGCATCTCAGGCCGCACCGACAAAAGAAGAAGACACCGACAACGATTACTGCACCCTGTTGGTTCTGATCTCCTTTCAAGAGCCAGCTACTGAATTTTAATTTCCTCAGGATTTAAGCCACAAAGTCGAAGAAAAGAAGGACAATCAGACGATGAGGCAGAAAAAGAAGAAAAAAAAGAAAAAAAAAAGAAAAACTTGGGAATTGGAAAAAGTTTTCTCCTTTCGCAGCTTGAACGAAACTTAAATGCATTTCGCATCTCGCTCGCCAAAGTGTGCTGAGGATAAATTTAAATAAACGCGCACGCCAGATATTTAAAGTTCTTCTTCCGCCTCCTGCATCCTTATTTTCTCAGCTAAATGTGTTTTTTTTTTTGTTTTATTCTTTCTTTTGTATCCTTTTCTGCCCCTCTCCCAGCTAAGGGAATAAAGAATGAACTTTTGTTTTTGTGTCGCCCCTTGCATTTGTGGGCAACAATCGTGTGGGGTTGCACATTTTGCGGGAACAAATGACAACTGCAAAATGCGCCTCAAGGACAACGCAGGCGGTCCTATTCCTATCAACAAATAAAAACTACGGCTACGGGTACGGGGGAACGGAACGGAACGGAAAATAAATAAAAATACTCAGCGACTCCCATGGTGAGTTGGACGTAAAGTGTCCGCCCAAGGCAGGTGGCTGAAGGTTTTTTCCGTTTTCTTTATCGTTTTGCTGAGTTTTTCACAACGCAGCAGCGTACAATGCAGAAAGACAGAGAAAAAAAATGCTAAACGGAAGATGGCATTACGATCGTTTTTTTTTTCTTGAAGTCTTTGTTTGCCGTTATTTTGCATAAGTCAAGAAAGAAAATTAAGACGGCTGCGAATGAAGAGAAAAAACTCAGGACACGGGACTCCGGACTCGGGAATATGTAGTTGAAACTCCAGCTGAAGAAAAATTGTTTAAGTAGGTAATAAATTTTCGTGAGAAAAGTTTTTCCTCGAGTGGGCTGAACGGAGAACACGGCCCGGGGTGGTTTAATAGCGGCAAATGCATTCATTAGGTGTTTGCCTAATGCACTTTCTTAGTAGAAACCAAATGCAATAACGCAACAAACTAACTATGATGGGTGGTTGCCGGTTGCTTCATTTTGTTTTCAAGGAAAACTTGTCCTACTCAACGTCTGAAGATGTTGTTTAGGTCCATCAGTGCTCAACCCCCTCTTCTAAGAAAAACTGTAAAACTTTTCCAAACCATATGCTTATGCTTGCATATTTGAAAGGATATTTGGTGGCAGTCCTAGAATTCCCATCGATGTTGTGTAGAGTTCGTTCTGTAGGCCTTTTCTTAGAACGTGTTTATTTTATTTATTTAAATCGAAGTAAGTTAGTTATCTTTGCTATTGGATCGATCAAATGCTTGAAAGCAGGCTTATCCCTGCTGAACTGCCGTGCTGTCTAACCAGAATGTCGTTGTACAGGGAGGAATATTATCACAACTATTGTGGGTCATGGTAGTGAATGAGATACTCCTAATCTTGGGTAAAGAGGGGTTCAATGTCATAGTCTATGTCATAGTCAATGTCATACTATCGGAGAAGTTGGACCTATTGTTGGTCGAAGTGTATTGGCGTCAATGAAATGGCAAGCCACTTTAACCAAACCAAATCAGTTAAGTAATTGGGGGTTATTCTTCATAAAAATAAAACTCATTGAAAACTAAATATCCAAGACTGTGCTAGGAAGGCTTCGATTGCCCTTTATTCATGCAGGAAGGTTATAGGCCCAAACTGAGGTCTCCAACCCCGGATTATCCACTGGATATACTCGGCAGTCGTCAGACATATCCTCATGTATGGTGTACTAGTGTAGTGGACGGCACTGGACAGGAAAAGGAACATACTTGAGAAGGTTCACAGACTGTCCACCGTCTCCAAAACGGACGCCCTTAGTACCAATCGTACAGCTGCATTAGAAATTATGCCCCAACGGACGCCCTTATTACCAATTCTACATCTGTACTGAAAACTATGCCACACCTCCTTCCCGTGGATATCTTTGGAAAGCTGATGGCGACTGAAGCAGCATTACGGCTTAGGGAATCCTTGCAACTGTCAGAAGTGCCTAGAAATCGAAAGAAATTTTAAACGAATCTACGACAGAGATTTACACTGACGGATGCAAGACAGCGTTTGGAACAGGTGGGGAAGTTTACTCCAGTGCTCTGGATATTTGTATTACCACTCGACTGCCGGACCACTGTAGTGTATTTCAAGCAGAAGTTACAGCAGTCCATGAAATCGCGACCTGGCTTTCGATTAACTCGATAGAGTGCAGCGCTATTGTTTTCTACATAGTTGGTCAAGCTGCTTGGAATCGCCAATAATTAGGACCAAGTTGGTAAAGCAACGCCGCGAATCTCTTAATGAGTTTGCTGTAAGGTGCGACGTATTTCTGTGCTGGGTTCCAGGTCACAGGAATTTTTCAGGTGATTGCAAAGCGAACGACCCAACTAAGGGGGATGCAGCAGGGAACCTCCCTGACAATGGGGCCTAAGCCATCAGAATGCCAAACAGTAGGTGAAACAATATCAGCACATGTCTCTGTTCTAAACTAATCTGACCAGAGCTGGATTGTAGGAAAACCAGTACCTAGACTTATTTCCGTCAATACAACAAATCTATGAAAGATTGTTGGCGCCATCACGAGGCAAACAGATAAAAAGGCTTTGAGAAGAAAAACCCTAGATGAATACTTCTTCGAAGATCTTAACGATCTAACCAGACTTGACGTAAGCAAAATAAAAACCGTCGTCATCTGGTCAAACTAAACGGCGGACTATACTTCTCCGGAATGGCGGTATGGTATGACCAGTAAATCATTTTAGGCTTAAGTAACAACTACAGAAGGTTTGGTTTCCAGCGATTCTAATAGATGAGGTTTCCAAGAAAGTTGTTGATCTAGGGTAATTCCGAGATTTTTAACTCCTTTGGGAAAGCTGGTATTTTCCTAGTGAATGAAGTAGGTGATCGCTTTCACCCTTCTTTTCTTATTTCCATTTAATTCTTAGAACTACATAACTATGTTTATAGGTCTTTTATGAGCTACCAAGGGTGCCAGGTTAACAGTTTTCTTGATGAACCTCCTGGTCAGTAATACAGTCCGGTCATGATATAGGTTGATTTAAAGATCCTTTATTTACCTTCATTTTACTTACCTAAACTGGTCTATCTACCTGATGATGTTAGCGATATCATGGAGTATTTAAGTGTACGATGCAGCATCTCAGCAAATGTTATCGGGCGGCTATGTGTTATCTTCTATAAGACGTTTAAGGGAGTCCGTCGCGTTCTAGTGCAACAAGGACTAATTCTCCGGCCCGATTCATAGGTTAGGTTAGGTACGTGGATAGGCGAGTGGAGGAAATCCACAACGCCACATCCAGGTCAAACCATCTAATTGATTTGATGTAGTTCAAGATGTCATTGACTGATCTGCTGGATAATCCTTCTAGGTCACGAAAGTAGTGTCGCTAATGAAATTCAACTCTAAGTTGGATAAGACCTAGACAGTGACGGAAAAAGTGGATTGCATCCTCATTGACTTTCTCATCACCATATCCACGACATAATTTTTTATGCCGTTAGTCTTAGTTTTTTCATGTGGTACCGCAGAGTGTTATACGCCGTGATGACTCCTATCAGAGTAGAAAGGATATTCCCCTCTTTTTGCATAATCCTGTGGGTACTACTCTTATCGAAACAAGGCCATATACTTCTTGTGATCACCCCATAGTATCTAGAGATGGCAACCTGATGTCAGCCTCTCTTCGGGTCTTCATCCCTGCTTCGAACGTCAGTGTGCAAGACGGGTTTAACACCGAGGTGTCGGCTTCTTGATTCTACATCTTTGATACATCTATGAAGACAGAGATGGTATATGTTACGGTAAGCTGACCGCTTTTCGATTCTTCTCTGCTGCGGAACGAGCTTGTGAAGGGTCTCTTGAAATCTAGGTACGGAGTTAGGTAATCCGTAGTAAGTACATTTCCTAGACATTTTCCAGGATCATAGAATGACCCATTGTATTTTGTCTAGCTGCCGAAGCTAGAACGAAGACATCCAGTGGAAGCAAATAGGATAGAGTTCAGTCTTGCGGTAGGTGTGATTCTCATGGCACTTGTGGTGACAATAAAAGCCAATCTCTGTATCTTCATGAGAGCCGCTAAGTTGGTGGTCTTGCTGGCAAACTACCATCATACAAAGCGTTCATAAGTCAGAATAGGTCTTACTATAGGCATATTCATCTACAGTAAAATTTTAGGTTTTGGTCCCTAGGTTTTCCCAAACATTCTACTGCCTTTATAGAAAATTATAGTGGCTTCTTCATTCCTTTATTAATGTTAAGCCCCTAGTTTTGCTTTTTGTCAAGTACGAGTTCTAGATACCTGGCGCAGTCCCAGCTTCTAAGAGGAGAACCTCCTTTACGACCCTATCCATGCTATGATAGTCTATTAAGAGCTTGTGTGTTTACGTCCAACTGCTGATAGTTTGATTTCTATAGTCAAACCTCTTTTTACTTCTCTAAACTCTGAACTCAATCGCCTTCAGATCTGGTCTGGTTGATGCAAGATGATATCGATTAAGTCATTTGTGCCTGTAGTCCCCTCGATTGACGCGGTGTCGATCCATAATTCATGAGGTTTCATAAATAGGAGAGAATTGTCACCCAAAGCAGAGACCCGTTCACTCGAAAGGTTGACTTAAAATGGGGGTTGCCTAGTATCTAGAGTCCACTGTTAAAAGCCATACTGCTGCTTGTCAGTCGAATGCAAAGAAGACAAATCACATGGCTTCCTGGGGCCACCTAGAGGTGGATTGCACCTACTTATTTGAAAATAAAATCAGTTAGAGTTCAAATATCAGAAAGCAGCAAACGCAACAGAACCGTTGATAAAATCATCAAGAAACTGGCAAGTGTTCACACTTCCAGCCAGTACAGACGAAAACCAGCTGGAAAGATGAAGCTACGTTTTTGAACCGATTTTTTGTTAGTGACTTACACCCAAGTGAAACTGACCTTTCAAAGGTAAAAAAGTACAAAAACGTACCACAACTTCGAGTAAGAATGAATTCAGAACCATGATCAAAGTACTGAGATAAACAAGTCGGTAAGAGTTGACGAGATATCTATATGCCAATAACATTGGCTGAGTTCCTTTTCCCACTTATAAGCAGGCCTATGGACCCGAGAGCTTTCCCGGGAGTAGAAGAAGCGAATGATTGCCAAGCTCTGTAAGGAATATAGTTTTTTGCAGTGCAAATGCTAAAGAGCCATCTGAGCGTCAATGTTTCCGTCTGGGATCTGCCTATATACATATGTACATATGTAGACCACAACACCTTGGGGACCATTATTGAGAAGTTTTTTTTTTATATGGATGCGCCAATGGATTTGGTAATCTTCTATAGATACTAGGAGCCCTTGCTTCCAGCATGTAAGATTGGTAGACCCGAATTACCCGAGTGCCTAATTCCCATGGCGTGTTCTATGCTCTTTATTCCTGCTATTCCGACTCGCCTTTTTTTTATATTCTCCTGAGCTCGATTTGCATGTTTGTTACGAACCCTGATATTTCTATCCAGTCTTCTTCTGAATACAACATTTGCTCTATGAGGCACTGTGGGCTTCGAAGATTGTTTCTCCATCTTCCTCCTGATCTGGACAGTACGGGCAAAAAGGAGAGCTATCGTATCCAAATCAGTGTAGATATTTACGGTAGCCACAGTGACCGGACTAGAACTGCGTAAGATGGTAGTTGCAGTCACCGTGGACACGTTTTGCCTAGATCACGATAATCGGGATCAACTATTGGGTTCATATACATTTCGTAGTGTTGTCCCACCGAGCCGGCTACGTAGTCATTGAAACTGTTTTTCTTCTACCTTGATCCTCTTGATTGTTGTTGGCTCCAGCTGCCTCGAGATACTCCTCTTATGGTATCTTAGCATCACGCATGCGAGGATATCAGTGGGAACGATCCCGGCTATGACAAAAGCAGCTTCGTCCGAAATAGTTCGAAAACTTCTGATTATCCTTAGTGCTCAGAGCCTGTAGACTGACGATTTTTTTTTTCTCCTTTCCATCGTCGCTGGTACCATAGTCCAAACCGGAGCAGCGTGTAATAGAACTAAGCTGACTACTCTGAATATCAGAATCCTTATAGGATACCCAGGCCTTCCAATGTTTAGCAGTTGTTCGGGAAAGTGTTGCTTGCATTTGTGATGTCTTTTTACTCGAGTAGTCTACACGCACTCTAAATTGTAGCATTGAGCAGTGTGTTCGCATGTTATGCCTTAAATTTGTAAAAAGCGTTCGACACTGTCAGCAGAGAATACATACATACATATGTGTATCTGGTTTATGTTGCACAGGAAAGGTACCCTCTGAAGAATTCAAGATCCAAAGTGAGGTGTTAAAGCAAATCCTCTTAGTTGGAATTCACGTCTTCCTGTTTCTAGGCGCTGCGGAGTAACTCGTCTATTTCTCCTCCATTAAAGTCGTGATGCCAACAGAAATGCCTTTCAATAATGAAACACTACTGAGAAGACAGTATAGGTATAGTACCAGAATATAATACCATAAGGCGATAGATCTATAGACTTTGTTCAAAAATTCATCGTTTTTCCTCTTTCTGATATCACAAGACCCTCCACAGATTCTAAAGTACACTGACTCTATCCATATGTGACGAATTATCCGTGTCTAAGACCCTACCTATGTCAACACTACATATGTATGTAGGTATCATCACTAAAGCAATTTCAAATTAAACTACCATCAATATGAAATACAACATCGAATTATTTTCCAGGTGTCCAAGGTTAGCTTGAATTTATAACCCTGGCCAGCCCATAGCCAGAGCTTTCAAGAAATCATATTTCCCTTTATCGGTTGACACATTTATCCCTGTAGCCAAGCGTTTGATCGAATTTCCCAACACAAAACGCCAATTTAATTGGTGTCCCATCTTAAAAGCATTGACATTACGCCATCACAGACATTCGGCCCCAAGGAGTACGTTAAAAGTCCTCACAAAAATATTGCCTCTCCGAAACACCTGAGCAAATAGATTTATATCTACCAACAAAAAAAAATAAAAAGGAACAAAAACACAACCGTTACACGCATTAAAAGGACAAAAGCCGAAAAATTCCAGGAAATTTCCTTTTTTTTTTACTTTCCTTTCCATTTCCAGTTATATCTAGAAAATACCTGCCTTCTCCTACATCTGCTTTGCCCTTGTGAGTTCCTAAGTCGCTCTTCGATGAGCAACCAGAAAAAAAAGGTCCTTCTAACTTCACCCATCACCCCTATTCGGTTTACTCAAGAAACAGAAGACACACAACACTCACATTAGAAGCAAGGACCCAGTAGAAAACTCTGTCAGGAAACTTATTTATGAAGCGGATTATAAAAAGAAAAGAAAAATAAAATAACAGCACTGTCGTAGGAATAAACAACTGGCACAGACCGTTACCTATGTGTCCACATTCTCACACAATTTCAAGTACTATATGATAGAAGAGAGAAAGCATCCTTAGAGCGGTGGGTCTGGGCGGGCAGATGACGAGTGAGCAAAATACGAGCAAAGGACGTGATACAACCATTAAGAGGATTCGAGGGATTTTGTCCACAAGGGTGGAAGATTTTAAGATCCCATCACTAGACGTGGGGTACCGTCGCTCATTTTAGGTTCCTATACCTTCATCTTACTCATTCTCTTTCTCTGACTCGGCGATGAGTGATTTTACCTTTTAGTCCTTTTTATGAGCGCACAAACGAACTCATGTAGGAGTATGTGTATACATCGTCGGTCTGTGGTTGGAGCTTCCGAAGTTTATTTTACGAATTACATATTTCACTTGATTTCCAGTTGAATTGCTTCAGTGTGGCATACATCGTTTTGATGACACGAAAATGTTGTTTGATTATCTGTGCACTGGCGCTCAATTCGTGGATCGATCACACCCAAAGAGAGTTTACGTCTGTATAAATATTCTTGCGAGAACTGGGAAGGGAACCAGCCACAGAAAAGAGTTTAGAAACAGTCATGAAATAATGATAATCCTTGAATTTTTAGAGTTCAAACCAAGTCTAAACCTGGCTAATCTTCTTGCAGTAACACAGATCAATCATCAGGTCTCCTCAAGTTTTGTCTAATAACCCCAACCACTGAGGCTTTAATGAACCCGGTCAATACCTGGAAACTGTGATTGATTCAAAGTGTTCAAAGGAACATAAGAAACATGTCTACGGTACCTACTTCGTATATAACGTAAGCCTTGAAATAATTTGGGATAAATCATGATAGATCGGTCACCTTCGAAAAACTTCAGGCTTAAAATGTCCTTCCTCTTAAAACAGCTTGGTCCTGTGACCTGTGTCTAGAAAAGTAAAGATAACCACATATACTGCAAATAATAACCAAGGGGTGCGATGGGCAGTGTATTACCGTATACTAGTTCAGAGGACGTAGCACCAATGTCTTCGCTTAAACATGACCGTAGCCCAAGGAGAACGGTGGTGACAACTTCGGTCCAGCATTCAGTCTGATAACATTTTATGGCATTCATCATTGTCCAATACCACCGTTCGACTAATTCAATCGATACTGGATGATATGGTGTTTTTCGTAGCCGAGTGATACCGAGTAGCTTTGTCAGCACACGAAAGAGTGCTTATTCGAATTGACGTCTCTGATCTATCGTGATGCACATAGGATCACCAAACCTTGAGATCCAGCTAGAATATAGTGTCGGAGCGACCTTTTCAGCTGTGATATTTTCCATTGGGAAAGGTTCGGGCCTCCTGGTGAAACGGTCGATACATTTCTTTTTTTTTTTTTTTGTTGCGCCAATGGATGTGGTAATCTTCTAAAGATACTAATAGCCCGGGCTAATAGCATGTACGATTCGCAAGCCTGAATACTCAATGCCAGGAATGCGCCTACGTACTTACTTCGCGGGGATGGTTAGCCTTTGAGGCTCTACTCTGTTCATCGCCATTTATTCTTAGGCGCTCGATTCTCCGGAGTTCGACCTGGACGCTGGTCACATATGCATTCATTTGGTGCCAGTTCTCTTCCGACTGAATGATGTCTCCAATTATCTGTCTGGGGTCCGCAAAGTTTGTACTGCTTGGCATAAAGCGCGGACAGTGGAACATCACGTGTTCTGCGTCTTCTTCGTGCATATCGCAGCACGGACAAAATGGCGAGCTGTTGTGCCCGAATCTGTGCAGATACTTTCTGTATCCACCATGACCAGTTAGGAACTGAGTGTTATTATAGTTCACCTCTCCCACTTTTCTTTTCACCCAAGTTTCGATGTTGGGGATGAGTTTGTGTGTCCATCTTCCGGTTTTGCCATCTTGCCATTGAGATCGCCCTTTCTTCTGATTTAATAGCTCTTCCATTCTGTCGATTCGTGAGTTTTCTGGTGTATACCCGTTTCATCTCGTCGACCAGGATATCGATGGGCACCATGCCAGCTACGACATATGCCGCTTCCTCCGAGACTGTTCTATAAATGCAAATTGTCCTTAGAGCGCTAAGTCTGTAGACAGTCGAAAGCTTCCGTTTGGACTCTCTTGTCGCCATAGCATCAGCCCACACTGGCGATGCGTATAGTAGTGCTCAGCTAACTACTCTGGACAATAGGACTCTACGACTATATCTGGGTCCACCGACGTTTGGCAGTATCTTCGCTAACGATGTTTGTAGCACCGACGCCTTTTTCCCTGCATACTCTAGGTGTGGCTTGAAGCTCAGCCTATTGTCTATCATTACACCTAGGTATTTGATTGCCTGTTTGGATCTAATCACTTGGGCTCCTATGTGCACATTCATATATTCCACTGCTTTGCGGCTTGAGATTAGCACTGCTTCCGTCTTCGGCTCCGCTATATCCAGGCCTGCTGTTTCCAACCAGGTTTTAATTTTTGAGATCGCTTCGTTTGTTGCTGATTCTATCTCATGAACATGTTTCGCAACGGTTACAACAGCGATGTCGTCAAAACGGTCGATACATGTCAGGCAATACTTGTAGCCCTGGGACCATGGAAGAAGCCCGTCCAGAGGCTTAAACGATCCTAATGCTGATCGATTGTGTTAATGGATTTTAGTTCTTTGGCATGGGAAGCAGGCTTGGAGTATTGGTCACTACGTTGTCCTTGCCGCTGATGTGGCTTGTGGCTTCTGTAAATTGACTAATAAAGTCAAGTCAAGCTTTATCAGGCTTCTGACGAAAAGAAAACATCAGTGGTTTATGATCAGTGTACAATACAAATGGACAACCTTCGAACAAGAACCGAAAATATTTTACGGCTGAATGTGCTGTCAGCAACTCTCTATTATAGGCTGAATATTTACGTTGAGAACAGCTCATTTTTTTTTAGAGAAGATCCTTGTAGGGTAGGTATTGTGATTCCTTTGTTTGTTTACTGGAGGACAGCGCCAATGGCATAATCTGATGCATCTACCATTAGCAAAGGTCGAACATGTGCAAACAGGTGTGCTAAAACTAAAAGTGTACTCTGAGCAAGATTATCTTTGCATTCCTGTAAAACTGTTTTATTTTCTGGTTTGTCCACTTGATAAGCGGCTTATTATTTCGCTTATTTCCCTTCATAAGAGCCTGTAACATGTTTTTCAGCAGCTTTAAGTAAGGAACGCCTGTAAAAGTTAAGGATGGCAATAAATCGTCTTAATGAATTTTTACATTTTACCTCGCGCTTGCCGAAAGTGCATTTGGATGTATTGATGAGGAGGTTGTATCATCTTAATCGGCGGAAAACTTCACGAATATATTCAACATGCTCTTCGATATCCTTCGAGGCTATGCCCTCAATGCAGACGATTGTAATCCAAGTCTCGCAGCGATTCGTCGATTAATCGTTTGAAGGTTTGGCCGGCATTCCGTAGGCCAAATGTCATTCTTTGGAACTCAAGCAGCTCAAAGGGTGTTGTAATGGCCGTTTTCTGAATTTCGCCCGCGTCGATGGGTATCTGATGATACGCACGATGCAAATCAATAAGACTGAAAATGATCTGGCTCTCTAGAAAATGTGTGCAATCTTGTAGGTTTGGCACTGGGTATTTATCAGTCTTCATTGAGTGCGCGATAGTATCCACAAAGTCGACATGATCCATTCGGTTTAATTACCATATGGAGCGGACTTGCCCATGGGCTCTTAGATGGGCGACAAATTCCTAGTTCCATCATGCGTTTGATTTCAATCGAATTTTTGCAGGAGTTTTTTGATACTTTTCTCCTCTGAGTCAGCAAATCTTTCGAAAAGCCTCCTTTTTAAGATTTCGTACATTTGCTCAATTGGGGTTGGAAAATAATATCAATTATCTCGGTAAGTTCGCTGGTCTGTGTTGCGGCAACCACAGTAAGCACCATGTACACGCACAGTAACCGCTAACCTACCAAGACCCAGTCCTATTTAAAATAAAAAAAAAACACAGAAGGCAGCCGCTGAAAAAGGGACGGAAACCACACTTTCAACTTTAAACTTTGAAGTACTTTAGCTGATGACAAGGCGAATCAGCTTAGAAGAGGATTGACAAGAACCTGTGAAGCATCCATGCAACAGAAAACAGCAAACGCGCAACGACCACGGTTTACGATCGACGCTATCAACGAAGTCGTGAATACCGAGAAATAAACCATAGAAAGATGTTGAAAGGGCGAGAGTAAACAGTATTATTAAAACAACGGCAAAAGCGACGAGTCAAAGTAATACTGAAGAACCACCAAGGACAAGTCGATAAGAATGGCAGGATGTCACTCTAATAAAGGCAGGTGAATGAATAGATTCATAATTCTGGAAATTAATTCTGAACAAAGCCCTAGAGGAGACGCACTCCGAAATAAAGCGCAAAAAATAGGATGGAAGGCAAAGGCCTTCGATAAGGATTCTTTCTCCCTTATGCTCAGAGATGCTACAATTGCAGGGCCAGCAACTGAAAAACTGAAACAGATGATGGCCCACATTGTTAGGGCATGCAATGCATCTATGCCCAGGAGAATGGCCACTCGGAAACATCCTTCCGTCTATTGGTGGAATGATGTAATTGCGCAACTACGAGTTGAATGTCACCGCACAAGGAGGCTTATCCAACGGTCTAGAGGGAGAAACACCTTCACTGGACTCCAACGCCGGTATAAATCAGCTCGAAAAGACCTTAAAATTTCAATCCAACTCAGTAAACGCAGAAGCTTCACCGAACTGTGCAACGAAGCTGATGAAAATCCCTGGGGTATGGCGTACCAGGTGGTGATGAAGAAGTTGAGGCTCTTTCGAGCACCAGCCCCCATGTGTCCAGATATGCTACTTAACATCGTGGAAGCATTATTTCCAAGTCAACAAGGAGCGACATTGGATGAAGAAATACTGGTAGATCCGCAAGTGATTCCCCTGGTAACAAGAGAAGAAGTAATAGAAGCCTCTAACAGATTCGGGGACAAAAAAGCGCCTGGGTTGGATGGTATTCCTAATGTAGCTCTAAAAATCGCGGTTAATACCCGACCAGAACTATTCGCAGACGTATACAACACATGCTTGAGAGAAGGAGTATTCCCAGGTCTATGGAAAAAGCAAAGACTGGTACTACTTCCCAAGGGAAACAAAAAGAATTCCCCAGGAGACCCGTCATCATACCGACCGCTTTGCATGTTGGACACAGCAGAAAAAATACTGGAGCGCATCGTCTGCAACAGGCTGGAGGCGGCTATTGAAAATATAGGAGGGCTAGCAGAACACCAATATGGCTTCCGAAAGGCCCGCTCAACAGTCGACGCCATAAAAATAGTAGTTAACACTGCGCATAAGGCTATAGAAGGCACAAGATGGAAAGGAGGGGCTAAGCGGTGCTGCTCCGTCATAACGCTTGATGTAAAAAATGCGTTCAATACTGCAAATTGGAAGTATATTCTGGGAGCACTTCGAAATATGAGGGTACCGGATTATATCACCAAAGTAGTCACAGACTACTTCCGGCAGAGAATCCTCATTTACGACACAGATGATGGTGCGAAGGAGTATGCGGTCACTGGAGGGGTACCACAAGGCTCGGTTCTGGTTCCCCTCCTATGGAATGTAATGTATGATGGCATTCTTAGGCTAGATATACCAGAAGAAGCTAAAGTGATAGGTTTTGCCGATGACATAGCCATAGTAGTAGTTGCGAAACTATTGGAGGAAGTGGTGCAATGACACCATCCGTGCTGTCCACTGCTGGCTTGAAACAGTTGGGCTAAAATTAGCTGATCACAAAACAGAAGCGGTACTGATCAGCAGCAGAAAGAAACATACAGAAAAGGTACAATCCGTCTGGAACGGATCGTATGATACCCTATCCTCCTCTCTATAAAGTGGGCATGGCCAAATTGCATTTTGTACTCAAATATAGCTATAATGTCGAACGTTTGAGGATGTTACATGTAAAATTTTATCAAAATAGGTTTTTTGATGATAACGCCCCCAAAAAGTGGGCGTGGCCAATAGTTTTGTATGGGTGGATTGTAGGGACTCTGAATGCCTAAATATTTGGTCTTAACAAAATGTTAGGTTTCATATAATTTAGTGAAGTTATAAAAAAGTAGGCGTGGCAGTGGGTGGATGTAAAAAAATTTTGCACTTGTACTGTATCTTTTTCTTGGAAGCCCAGATATGAAATTTCGGCGTCCTAGTTAAAAATTTAAGGCCCAAAAAGCGGTGACATACGGACGGACGGACGGACGGACGGACGGTCATCGCTCAATCGATTTCGCTGTTGATGCTGATCACGAATATATATACTTTATAGGGTCTATCTCGATTATTTCTCTATGTTACAAACTATGTGTCAAACTTAATATACCCTTAGGATAGGGTATAAACAGACCCTAAGAAAGTTGAAACAATAATGAATTTTCCCATACCAACTACATTGCGACAGCTTAGAAGTTTCCTAGGCATGACCGGCTATTATAGGAAATTTATAAAGAATTATGCTTCAATAGCAAAACCCTTAACCAAATATTTGTCAGGAGAAAATGGAAGAGTTTCACAGTATATATCTAAAACACACAGAAAAGCTACAATCCGTCTGGAACGGATCGTATGATACCCTATCCTCCTCTCTATAAAGTGGGCGTGGCCAAATTGCATTTTGTACTCAAATATAGCTATAATGTCGAACGTTTGAGGATGTTACATGTAAAATTTCATGAAAATCGGTTTTTTGATGAAAACGCCCCCAAAAAGTGGGCGTGACCAAAACTGTTCTATGGGTGAATTGTAGGGAATCTGTATACCTAAATATTTGGTCTTAACAAAATTTTTCGGTTTCATATAATTTAGTGAAGTTATAAAAAAGTAGGCGTGGCAGTGGGCGGATGTAAAAAAATTTTACACTTGTACTGTATCTTTTTCTTGGAAGCCCAGATATGAAATTTCAGCGTCCTAGTTAAAAATTTAAGGCCCATAAATGGGTTTTGTGATGAAAACGCCCCCAAAAAGTGGGCGTGGCCAAAACTTTTGTATGGGTGGATTGTAGGGAATCTGAATGCCTAAATATTTGGTCTTAACAAAATTTTTCGGTTTCATATAATTTAGTGAAGTTATGAAAAAGTGGGCGTGGCAGTGGGCGGATTTAAAAAATTTTTACACTTGTACTGTATCTTTTTCTCAGAAGCCCAGATATGAAATTTCATCGTCCTAGCTCAAAATTTAAGGCCCAAAAAGCGGTGACATACGGACGGACGGACGGACGGACGGACGGACGGACGGACGGACGGTCATCGCTCAATCGATTTCGCTATTGATGCTGATCACGAATATATATACTTTATAGGGTCTATCTCGATTATTTCTCTATGTTACAAACTATGTGTCAAACTTAATATACCCTTAGGATAGGGTATAAAAAGGAAACCATCACACTTATGGTAGGTGGGCATGAGATAACATCCAATCCGGCCATCAAATACCTAGGCGTTATGATTGATTCGAGGCTCTTCTTTAAGGAGCATCTGGAGTACTCAAGTAAAAAGGCTGCATTAGTGAATAAGGCGCTCACACGAATTATGCCAAGACACAGTCGTAGGCTACTACTAGCTAGGGTTGTTACGTCTGTAATACTGTATGGATCCCCAGTATGGGCGGGAGCCATTAATACAATATTTAATAGGCGCCAAATCGGAGCGATAAACCGACTATGTGCACTGAGAGTGAGCAGCGCCTTTCGCACAACTTCGGGCGATGCAATCTGTGTCATTGCAGGAATAATACCAATAGACATATTGGCCAAAGAACTTCAAAGGAAATATGAGAAGAGCCGCCAGGAAAATGAAGTGGTGCACGGCGAGGAAGCAACGAGGAGCTCGAGAGAATGGCAGCAGCGTTGGAACCTGTCAACCAAAGGCCGATGGACCTATCGTCTTATCCCTACCATCGAAACTTGGATGAGGCGCAAGCATGGGGAAGTAGATTTTTACTTAACACAGGTTTAATCTATCGGTTCAAGCAGGATGACTCCCCAATCTGCCAGTGCTGCGCAGACGCAGTGGAAGATGTGGAGCACGTGTTCTTCCAGTGCCCACGGTTCCACACTCAGCGGGAGGTATTAATATGAAAACTGGAGGGAACACCGACACCAGAAAATCTAGTGGCGTACATGCTAGAGTCGGAGGCAAAATGGAATGCAATGTGCATTTTCTCCAGAAACATGTACGTAGAGCTGAGACGCCTGGAACGGGAAAGAGCCCAAAACCGAGCGAGGCAACAAAACGACATGGCGAGCGTATAACGTAACGCCAATTCACCAAGGATGTATAAAGGGCATACAACAACGGACGACTAAAGACACTCACGTACATCCCCAGACGTAGATGCAGATAGAAGGAGCTCCGGCTAAAAACCCTCCCCACGGCGAAATGCTTAACGGCGGTACCGTGGGGAATAGGGGTTGGAGGCAGAGGTGGTTTTAGTTAGGGTTAAAGTCCCACACTCCGGCTTTCGATGCTTTCCACCTTTCTTAAAAAAAAAAAAAAAAAAAACAGGTCTGGCGCTCTACTACTCCTTCACCCTCATCCGTAACTTGAAATGCAAAGTCGTCTAAGGAATGTGTCTTCAAGTTAGTGATATCTCAAACTACATGGGCAGGCAATTAGACCTTATTTTCAGAACAGACCCCATTACCTCCTCAATCTCGTTTTGTCTCCTATGTTCACTAACTACTGATAACTATCACTCGCCCCCTTCCTTCCTAATTTTTCCACAACCGTTTTTACACCGTTCACTTCAGGTCCATCCTCTCGGCTCTTTTCACCTCTGGTGTTCCACAAGGCGGCCATATAGGTGCCCTTCTTTTCATTCTAACTATAAAAGATCTTGAGGGACTCTTGAAACACTCCTCCTTCTCCTTCTACGCTGGCGATATCATATTTTTTAATGTCATTACTTCACGATAAGACAGTATCGTTCAACAAGATCTCGATAGTTGTTTGATCCGGTGCCACCCTGACATCTTATGCAATTAAGCTGCCTTGACCGCAACTCAAACACATACATAGCAAGTGGAATGCCGAAGGACACGCCGATGGATTAATGGTAGCATTTATCGTAGGGTTGGGCTCTGTTAAAAGTTCTGCTTTTATACCAGGTCATAGGCCTATTTTTTGTGTCCATAGATGCTGCATCTGCTATATCGTCATTTTCCCTGCTCTCTAGTTCGTAGCTTGTGGTGTAATCTGAAAGTTCGTCCACTTCTTTTATGCATCGTCTACGGAATGTTTTCGAAGCGTATGGTCAATATTGAGCACTCAAAGATGAGTAGTAGTACTACTACAAAGTAGGTACTACCTGGTACTTAATGATCTGTCGGATTCAAATTCGTTGGGACGTATCTGTAAAGTCATCAAAAAACACTTGGAGGAACCGAGTAGTATATGAGATCTCGCGCATTGTTGTTAAACTTCCCACCTCAGATTATTGTACCTCAGGTACCTATCCTTTTCGTTTTCTTTGATGTTTTCCCTTGGACCGCTCACCAGTTGATGGAAGTTTGTGAATAAGTGGTCTTTGAGTTGGCCGTCCTGGCGTTGCACTGTCTCGTCTGTCATAATCCACTACTTGTGGACGTCTACTTTAAGATCTAGACGGGAGCTGAAAGAGCAGAGAACCCGTGGAGCGGGTCACGTTATTGGTCTAGTTATTTGTCTCCGTTTTGTCCGTATTGTAATGGCATTGGGTATCGGTCGTCCTTGTTGAGTTCGGTCCTCCGGGTATGATGTCACCGGTGCGGCTCCCTCGAAGCTGATGTCAAAAGTTTCAGGTTATCGATCTTTTCGTTGATCGTCTTGATGCTTTGCTAGAAGATAGACTCTACCTAAACCTAGCTTTATCGTAGAGCTTGAGTGACACCCTTTTAGGACATGTGTTGTCATATATCTTGTGTCGTCAAGTTCGTTGTACACGTTAAGTAGTTCGTCGTTATCATCGGATACGTCTGGTCCAAATGTGTTCATAGGTCCTCGCAACTTCGTTGTTGAGTGACAAATTTGGTCCGTTGTGTCTTGTCGATGTTATGTCTGATGTCATCCTCTCATTGCCTTCTTCTTCCGGCAGCCTCTGCTACATCTTCTACCTCTGTTCTATCGATTGCCAACAAGTGGTTTGAATTTGATCTGGAACGTCATTCGTCCTTTTTCTCCACTAGGGACTTTACTGCACACCCTCCAATTCTTCCTGAATCTCAACAATTGAGGGCGGCTTAACCCCATTAGGGAATGCTCGTCCTGTTTCGACTAGTTCTTATGTCCGTTCGTACATCCGGTCTGCCGTAAAAGTCAGGTCGTTCATAAGATGCCGCGTCTACGTCGTACCGTTCGGTATATACAGCAAGGAGCTTATCACAGTGGGGTTTCATTTGTAGACTCTAAGGCTCCTATATTCGTGTCCAAAAAAAAAAGTTATTTCCTTTTCTTTTTTCTTGTCCCACGTGACAGATGACACATATCAAAGATTTATGGCTGCCAACCTCACAAATAAAAATTAACGCATGGGATACACATATTTAAAAATTAATTTTACCATTTTCATATCCTTAGGATGTGACCTAAATATGAACGCTGTTCTTGGATATATTTTGGAATTAATTCGAATAATTTTATAAGTGAAAAAAAAAATAAAAAAAATCCTCCACGATACGATGATCATAACATACTCACTTCGGACTCCTAGCATTACCTTCCTCTAAATGAATTTAAGCACTCAGCCAAGTATCCTTTTTTTTGGTCGAAAAAGTTCAAATAAATTGCTTCTCTGTATAAATTCATACACTCGTCCGCCCACTCTGCACTTGGATGGCTGTGTTCACAGTGTGTTCACTTATTTTGTAAGATTTTCGCCCTCGGTCGCTTATTTCCGGTCGTATCCTTCTGTGCAATTTTCAAATATTAATCGTTTGAAATTATTTTTACCGTCGCTTTTAACCACCAACCATACGTGTGGATGTATATAGAACAGGGTGGGGGGGTTGGAGTGAGCATCAAACATGAACCTGAAGCGCCTGGATGCCGTGGGCTGAATTTAGACGGGATATATGGGAAAATATCTGTGGTCGGATGATTCCACAACAATTTCATCCATTTGCAGGCTTCACAGGAGTCGCCCTTTTGAAATATCTCCACCGACAATATAATCGTTTTTTTTTTTCCTTGCCGTCTTCCTCTTGTCGGTTTTTTTTTTTTAATGTTGTTGTTGTGCATTTCTCTTTGTGTAATAAGAGAAAAATAATAATAACAATAATAATGGCGTTGGGGCGAGAGAAAGGATTCTAGTAGAGGAAACGAATAAGAAGCAGCATAGGTAGATAGAAAGGATATCGTATGAAATGACGGCGGCACTGAATTTATTTGGCGGCGACAACGAAGATGACTATAGCGCGCGGCAGTGGCGTTCGGTTTGCCTTTTGATGTATGGTGCTATTTGTGGTGACATTTTAAACACAATACAATACCCGCCCACGATAAAGGGGATTATTATTATTATTATCATTATTATTATTTCTGCGCTGCCATCTGCTTTTTTTTTTTTTTGTTCAGTTTATGTTTCTTTGAAAATCCTTTCTAGTCGTTTGCTTTTTTTTCTCCATTCGCCTTTTCTTCTTCCACGTTAGCGTTTGTTGGTGTTTTTTTTATCGAAAGGATTTTCCCTAATTTAGGGAGACAACATTTAAAGGTCCTTAATGAGACGAATATTATTTTCTGAAGTGTATTTAAAGTTGAAATTTCTTAACTGATTGTATTCCACATAAGAGTACTCAATTTAAACCGATAGACTGGCAAGTAAGTATTAACTGAATACCCTCTACCCAGGACACATGGGTGTGGGAAATGTCATACTACGCTTTTGGATAATTTCGTGAGCCTTGGTATGGTAAGATGAGCGATCAGAGAGACCTAGATTCCATTTTATTGCGCCATAAATTTAACTCTACACTATTTAACTTGAACAGTTCTGTGACCAAGATGTGATTGCTTTAGGGATGGTTTGGGGGTTGGGTTGAGTAGCTGTACCCGCTCACGCAGACACACAAACCAAATGGAAAGAACTGGATTACCATGTTTCACTTATCAAAGCCGAGAGAGCAGGACATGTGCACAGAATGTGTAGTTTCTTCCTATTCCTTGTCTGTACAGCTTCTACAGAAATCGTTGAAACGAACACCCAAGCTACTGACATGTCTGCCTATCATACAATGTCCTTTGAGGCCTCGAACTAGGTATTTTAAATGTTCTGCTGACAGACGTAAGTCTCCTGGTATTCATCAAATAAAATTCTGGACAAATTTGTTTGGATGAGAGACATGTAATGATGCTATTCTACCTTTTGTTTGCCATTCTGATTGATTCAAGTAGAACTTTATCGATTTAATAGGGGTTGACGGCCCCGTTTTGCAATTGTTCAGAAAATGGCTGCACGCTGGAACCACAGGGCTTTAACGCTGCTTGGCTACTTATACTTATATACATATGTACATAGATGCAATCTCCAGCTGAAACACCGAACAGTGTCCACCAATCGTGTGATGATACAAATATCCAGGAGAAAACTCCAACACCTATACCAATCGCTGTCCGTATACACCTCTATCCCAGACTCATTCAAAATTGAATCCTATTTTTACACTTAGGTAGAAGCGGCAGCCTGCACTCGGATCACCAATGTATCCATTGTGAACCCCTGTCGTGGATAACCAAAAAACGAAGACAGAAGTTGGTCTGTAGCTTTGGGATAGCTAAGCGGCCTCCGAAAACCACTCCGATATTGTTATAAATTTCAGGACGGTTCATAATGGCTTTTCGCCCAGATCTTCGAAATGTTGTTCACCGAGGACCGTTTTCCTAGTTCTGCACAGGCTTGACCATTCACATAGGAAGTGAGATGTGCTCTCTTCTACGTCTGTGTCGCCACAGCCTCGGCAAAACTTATAACTTAAAACTTTAAACTTAAAACTAGTTGCATTTTTCTCCGGTGGGCTGCCAAGAGGTTGTGGCCGGTAATAATTCCAGTAAAGAGCGCTAAGTTGGGTCTGTTAAGCGCTAAAATTGTACTGGTCTTGGCATTGTCATATTTTGAGTTTTCTGGAAACACGACAAGATGAGAGTGCGCTCCATCTATATTAGCTAGTCTCGCGATGGCTTGCTCTATATTGGATTTAACAAGAGCTAGGGGCGATAGAACAAAGGTAACGACAATTGTCAGGTTCTTTCTTGCTAAATCGTCCGACCGTTCGTTTCCCTGAATGTCACTGCGGTCTGGAACCCAAAAAAGTGTAACTTCGTGGTTTGCTGTGAGTGCTGTGAGTTCTTCACGGCATCGTTACACAAGTTTGCTGCTTGACTGTCGATACTCTTTCTTGAGTGCATTTTGACGTTTCTGCGATTGCTAGTATTTTTGCTGGAAACACACTGTCGTGGCTTGGAAGTCTCAAAGAGCGAGCAATTTCAGGTACTGATGAGTATATGCCAGAGCCTACTCTTTCGAAATATTATTCCGGTCTCCCCCGGATGGGGAGGGAGTGGGCGCCGTGGCTCAAGTGGTTAGTGCGTTGGACTACGGAGCAAGGGGTTCCAGGTTCAATCCCCAGACAACACCTAAAATTTCTTTCACGGCCCCACCTCTCGCGAGCGTCTGACAAACATCCGAGAGTAAAACTGTCATGAAAAAGCTTCTCAAAAACAAAAATTGCCGTTCGGATCCGGCATTAAACAGTAGGCCCCTTCCATTCATGTGAAGAATATAACACGCACAACATGAATGGTTGTGAGAAGCTAGGCCCTGGGTCCCATGGACCTGTTGCGCCAAAAATTTGTATTTTTTTCCCCCGGATGGGAGATTGTTTTAACGATAAGGCTGAAGTCGTGGGATGGTGATATTTGATATATAATCTGTATCGATACCCAAAGGTGCCCATCTCGCAATAATGCGGTGGCCCGAGCTGGCCTCTTTCCAAAGGTTGGATTGCTTCAAGCGTAGGGCACTCTTTACGGCTGTTTCCTTCAGGTGGAGGTCTAATGGGATCAGTGCTGGTATGGTTTCCAGGGCTGCAGCTGCATGGTTCTGATGTCCCTGGTAGTCCCTATACATGCTAATCTTTGTATCCTGGTGTAGTGCTCTGAAAAACGTGGTCTTATCTGCTGCGGGCCACCAGCAACATCTGACTATGGCTGTGTACATCCAGTAGATGATGGCGGGCTTGGGCGTCCATTTTTTACCGAAGATTTTGCTGCATGTAAAGAAGACTTTGGATGCTTTCTTTATCTTTTCTGATGTGTTTTCTTTCCAAGTCAGCTTACTGTCGAGTATACAGCTTAAGTATCTCGCCTTATCTAAGATTTGGAAGGGTGTGCCGTTGAGTCTCAAGGGGCCGATCTGTGGAATTGTTCTCTTGTTAGTGAAGAGGACCACCTCTGTTTTGAAGGGGTTAACATTTAATCCACATCTTTCCACCCATTTGTGTAGATTATTGAGGGCGGATTGAAGCATTTCGGTGATGGCGGGTATAACCTTACACGTCGTTAGTACGACAACATCATCAATAGCTTTGACCCCACTTTGTTCTAATTTCTTTAAAATTGCGTTCACAATCAGCATTCATAGTAGGATAGGACTTGCGGGGTACCTCTAGAAACCAGTACATGTACTTGGCAGTCTACCAGTTTTGAGTTGATGTGTCTCGTCGTGAGCATGCATTCAATCGAGTCTGAGCCTTTCAAATGCCTTGAGTAGGAACAAGGTAATGCTAATCGGACAAAAGTCTTTTGAGCTAGTATGTGAGGGTTTACCCGCTTAGGATATGAAAATGACTTTGACTTCTCTCCAAGCTCTAGGAATATATGAGCAATTAAGACACCTGCGAAAACTATTCGCTGGGCGCGGACTTATATATTGCTTGTGGCTTTGTTCCATCATGAGGAAAATATGATCAGGGCTGGGTACTGTGAAGGGTCGAAGGTGTCAATTGGCTAGTTGATTTTCTTTACGTTTATAATCTGGTTGCCCAGGAGGTGGTTTGTGTTGGGTTTTCTTAAGGACTTTCTGCGGTGTTTGATGTTAGGATGCACCCTAAAAAGTGTGTCCTACAGAAAAGTTCTAGGAGCATGATTCTGTGCAGGATCCGTTTAGTTTTCTGATGAACCCTTCGACTTTGGGGTTTTTTTTAAAGGGTTTTCACTGCAGAACTTGCTCCAGAAGGCCCTACTACTGGCGTAGATTGTCTTTATCTTGAAAACACCTTTGCTTTCCTTGTAGCGGACCCGATTGGGTCCCACTGATTAGTGAGATCTTTTGTGCGCTTGGCCATGTTGTATAGCTTCTGGGCATTTTTCCGCATGGTTGAAAGCTCGGCTGAGCACCATACAGGGTTAGACTTCTTTTTGCCCCTAACAATGGGACAGGGTGAATGGAGAGCTGAGATAAGTGTTTTCGCGGTCAATCTCAGAGTGAGTGGTTAGGATGTGAGATTGAAAACCCCTCGTACTGTCTAGAACGCTCCTGAAAGTATCCCAGTCA
The DNA here is from genome assembly GCA_905220385.1 of Xylota sylvarum. Lineage (NCBI taxonomy): Eukaryota > Metazoa > Arthropoda > Insecta > Diptera > Syrphidae > Xylota > Xylota sylvarum. Next base: position 58,969,384 of record LR999958.1, on the reverse strand, counting down.
GTTCTTTTGGGGTTGCGATAAGGTCTTAGAACTTTACGGTTTTCAGATACGGTAAAAGAAATTATTCTATGGTCGGAGAATGTAATATAGTATTAGACTACAATAGATCCAGAATTTAGCAGCAAAGTTACATCCAAGACCTCTATTTCTTGTAATGAAAATGGGTTCTGAGTTCTGACCCAATATTTTCAATATGTGAATTATTTGCTATTATAAGTTCTAGTAACGACTCACCGCTTCCGTTGATATCGCTATTTTGACTGCTTTGGTTCTATACTCAACGTTTAAGTCCAAATAAGGGACAATTTCGTCTGAATTACTGGGAATAGTGTTACGGTCGTTTAGAAGACTTACATAGCCCATATAAGCACGTTACTTTTGCCGCCATCAGCAGGTAGAGCATAGTTTTTAGTGCAGCTTTAGGAGTGCTTCTAAGGTCTTCCAAGCTTCTCTCAGGAGAACTCACAGATCAGCAATTTAATTTTTGAACAATACGTTCCACAATCGATGTTATTGATGAAATCGTCAGCATGGCGAAAAAATCCATCTAAGGAGCACGATGGAAGTGCGGCAACAAGAAATACTGCACTATCATCCCGCTAAACATTAAAAATGCATTTCTTACTGCGAACTGGACGAATACCAGTGCAGTCAACGCTAAAAGAAAGCCGAAATACCCTCAAAAAATATTGATTGAACTGTTTCAGAAAGTGGAACAATGCGCTTCATACATAGGAAAAATAATGCTTTAAGGAATATCCCTACAGATTCGGACACGACGACAACCCTGATTACCCAACCCGCCTGCGAACAATTAAAAACACTGGGCATATTATATTCCATTGCCCGGGATACCAAGCAGAATGGCATCTACTGGGACAGAGCCTTAAGACTAGAAGTCTTAACCCCAGGAAACCTGATTAGGCAGATAATTAGCTCAGAAGATATTGTAGTTGGAATGCCGTAAGTGAAATAGTGACGATTGTTATAATGAAGCAGCGACAAGAAGAGAGCAGTGTAGGAGCCTGGAACTGTATATGCATACATCTAGACCAGCAGGAGTATTCTGAGAAGGCTTGGTGATTTCTTCAACGAGAAGGAAAACTTTTTGAGAAGGAAAACCGTAGATGAGTACTTCTTCGAAGATCTTAACGATCTAGCCAGACTTGAATTAAGCAAAATAAAAAACCTTGTCTGCGAGTCAAAATGGTCTAATGGCCAAACGGCAAATCATAACTCTTCGGGATAGGTTCACAACGAAAACAGCTGCCCTGCCTCCTGTCCTATTTGGGAAGTTCTCATGTAGGTGTCCGGTGCTGGTGCCGGTTTTTCCATAGTGATATCGCAATAGGCCTTCGTTTTGTCTAAGTGTGTCCCTGCTGAGCGGGGAAAGTTACCCTTCCCAACCCAAACCAACCTAAGAAGTCCATCAGCTTCTTAGTATCCTATTTGTGTATTGCTGGAATCTTTTTTGTTTTTTTTTGTGATTTCCGGACTGTCTGGCTAAGAGACAACATAAGGATTCGAGGCCAATAAATTGGATACTCGGCACTGGATCTCCCAAGTTGCTTTGTTAGGTGTGGACGTATTTCTGGCATCGTATTCCGTATTCCTAGCATAATCCCACTATGATATGGTCGATTGGAGGAGGGCAATGTCCTTTCCACATTCTTGTAGGAGGAGCAACAAATTAGCAGAGTCTGCTTTTGAATGTGTTTTGCTATAACAGATCGTATGTTGGCAACCGTGATTACGCCTCCGAAACAGGGGTCGCCTCCGAATCGGAAACTGTGTCTTATAAGACGATGGACCCATCCATATTGACGCTCCTTATGTCCAGTTGTACCATGTCCTATGTTCAGTTGTTTCATACTTAGTTGCGATGACACCTATGAATGAATACCTACACAATATGTATTCGCTTCATTATGAAACCATTGCATCGTAACCACAAGATCACGCAACCTCATCAGTAATCTTACGTCCTGGTACTTGGCCACGGTTAACTTCGTCATGTCCCGATCTTCTTGGTTATTCACGCTAAAAGGTCGACAAACCAACGAAACATCCAATGATGTAAATAAAAACCATTTTAATGTCGAAAACCTTGATATAACGCATCCTTGTTGCGTGTCCGAGTTTCGTTCGCTGGACAGGACTTTTATTTTTACAACTGCGAGTAGCGACCTAATAGCAGTTAATACCTACTTAACTCGTAGGCTATGCCTTACGAGCACTTGAGTAGAGCACACCCAGATGACACTTCGCATGTTGCACACATTAATGTTATGCCAGCCAAGGATACTCGATGTGTGTGTCCTGCTTCATTGGCTATAGGTGGATGGCCTTAAAACAAAAAATATACATACAAAGAAGGGGACATAACACGAGGACACCAACCTGTATGCGGTGTGGTGGTGACATCGTTGTCAGAAAAAAAAAATTGAAAAAAAAAAAAAATTCCAAGAAGGCACAAAGTAGAAGATGGTAAGAACCCCAAGAAAATATCCTCTTTTGCCAAGTTTACAAGGAACAAAAGTTATCTTAAGGTTATTTGGTAAAGTTTTAATGGATTTTTCTTGTGTTCTTGGACATCGTATCCTTATACGTGTACTGTACCCACAGGGAGCGGGGCAACTGCGAGAGGGTCGTAAACTTTTGGGTGAATTTATGCTGTAATGGTTTGGATTTTTTTTTCTGTTCCTTGTGTATCCTGCTCCTCCAGTTTTTCCACATCTTAATGTTGGACGAGTGTTATTTGCTTTTTGTTGTCTCGACCTTTTTTTTTTTTTTTTGAAAATTAAGAGCTCTGATAGATTTAAATAGATATTGTTGACGGTGGACGGGTAAATGAACAGTTTGGACACCTGGATGAGTTTCAACAGGTTTGGTGTGTGTGTGTGTGTGTGTGTTTGTGTTTTATTTTTTTTTGTTTTCTTGTTTTGGGTCGGAGTGAAAAAAAAGTCCTTGAATTGCCTTTTTGGATTTTAGATTTATCTGCATGGAGAGTTGAGAGTAAAATGACTACCAATACCTTGGGGATGTATTATGAAGAAAGTTTTGTCGTGTGTTCTTTACCAGATTTATACAGGATTTAAGGAAAGCGTAGAGGTTTTTATTTGTATATTCTTATAAACCTACTCTGAGGGCATTAAATTTTCTAAAGCAAAAAAGGTTAAGGGAGATTAAATAACAAACGAAAGCCGTGCAAATAGGGGAGGGAAACATCAGATGGATAAAAAAAAAATGTTTGGAAGGAATTACTGGAAGTCTGTAATGGCGTTGCGAACAACAAACAAATTGCTGTGATGATTGAAAAACGTTTCACCTTATAACAGGGAACTTGGATCATTTTATTCATTAGATTAAGGCTCTGTTAGTTAGTTAAGTCCTTTAACCCCTCTAGGGGGCATAGGGTGTCAACAATGCCTGCCCGCCATCTTGTTTGGATTTCTGTAACGGGTTTGTTCTCAGAGAGCCCGATTCCTCCTCAAGTGTTCTGCGTCACGTTTGCATGGGCGTCCCACTGTTCTTCCTGATTGAGTACGTGGATTCCACTACATGGCGTATTTCGCAATGGACCTGTCTTCGCGCCGTGGGGTGTGTTCGATTCACTGCCACTTTCTCCTCCGTATAGTAATGTCCATAGGCTCTAGGCTCGTTCTCAGAGAAAGTTGCTCGTTGGAGACACGATTGGGCCAAAAAAAAAGTCAAGATGATTCTTAGACATCTATTTACGAAGGTTTGCAGCTTGTGTGTGGTGGAGGTGTCCACCTTCCCATAAATCAGTACTGATTCTACGTTGGATCGGAACAGTCGCAGCTTGGTCCTTAAGCTGATAATATTGCTTATTCAGATTTAAAATAGCATTCTGAAAGCAGTCCCCCTCAATTGCGCCAATTACAGAGATATCAGTCTCGTCAATATCGCGTATAGCATCCTATCTGCCATAATGTGTGACCGTCTGAAATCTTTCGTCAACAACCTGATTGGGTGGTTTCAGTCCAGGAAAGTCAACAATTGATCAAATGTTCACACTTCGGCAGGTTCTGGAGAAAACTTAATAAATCCAAATCGATCCTCACCACCTTTTTATCGATTTCAAGGCCGCATATGTATGACATATGTCTAGTTTTGACATCCCTGCCAAACTCACCAGATTGTGTAGAATGACACTGGACAATTCCCGCTGCTCCATTAAGGTCGGTAACGATCTCACCGAGACCTTTGATGTCAAATAAGGATTTAGACAAGGTGACGCGCTGTCATGTGCAGCTTTAGCTTTCCTGCTGCACACATCCAGTTCCGTACCACCACGGTTAGCCGAGACCACATTTCCTAGATATAGAAAGTCGTTCACTTTCTCGACCTTCTGTCCGCTAATTTTCAGTTCAACGTAGGTGTTAGAAGTGCTGTGTTCGTTTTGTCCGTGTTTATTTTAAGCCCCACTTTGTTTGCCTCAGTTTCTAGATTGTGGACCAATCTGAAAGACAAATATCGTCGGGATAGTCAAAGTGTTTAAGGTAAGATGTCATGGTCCAATGAATTTTGTAGTTACCTTTCGTCAACGCAACACGTAGTACATCACTGATAACCACCAGGAACAATAGCGGTGATAGTATGTACCCCTGACGTAATCCGTTTATATCTTCCCATTGTGAAGAACGTGACACTTACCACCCTCTTATGTACGCCTGATAATAACTATGAGTTTTTTCTGCAATGCCTCTCCTGCCCAAGGTCAACCAGATAGCATACCTATTCAAGCTGTTGATAGCCTTCTCCAAGACGAGATTTCTGTTTTGCTGAGATGTCCGGTGTGGATTCAGGAATTCGTTGCTTCGGTATGCTCGAGATCATATCCCCATCGTGCTCCAAGTGGATTAGGATTGTAGCGAAATATTCTCTCCACCTAGTGAGCTGGTCCTCATTCGAGTTTAACCGTGTCTATGACCGCATAGCCTCAAGGCTAGCTTAAGCGTATCTATGACCTCATAGCTCAAACGCAGTTTTAAGCGTGTCTAAGCTTTCATAGCTCAGAGGCAAGTTTAAGCGTGTTTATGTCCGCATAGCTTAAATATAAGTTTAAGCGTTTCATTAACCTCATAGCTCAAAGGCTGTTTTAAGCGTGACTTAGTTTTCATAGCTCAGCGGCAAGTTTAACAGTGTCTATGATTTCATAGCTCAGAGGCAAGTTTAAGCGTGTCTTAGTTCCCATAGCTCAGAGGCAAGTTTAAGCCCCCAAAGTCTAAAACTACAAAGCTGCTTTTGCCAATCACCTGAAGATGGTCGTATACAACGAATGCCATCTTGCTGTCCAATCAGCACGAAAGAATTCATATAAAGAATAAAGAAGAGTCAAACGACCTTGACAGAAGTCTTCAAGCTGCTCCTCCCAATTTTACATGCGCGGGATTTACGATATATCGCCACGATGCGGTATGTGGACAGCAAATTGTGCATGGGAGGGATGTGAATTTAGAAAATTGTTTCGAATACTGACCAGGGTACCGAAACCATCGAGCGCAAAAATTACCAAAATTCATTGTAATATAAGATACCAAAGCATAGCATGTACATACATACATATGTATGTATATGTTTAAGATCATTACTGAGAATTTGTTGCGCCTTATCATATTTCGAATGAACTCCTATAACCGAATGCGTCTCAGGAACCAATAGATGTTCGAAAGTTCACTCCACCACAAAGAATTCATGCCAGTGGCCTGCCTTGATATAGAAGGAGCCTTCAACAAGGTAAAATCTGAATCTATAAGAATAGCACTGGACCAACAATGCGTAGACCCAGTAATTTCAGACTGGGTTGAATGCTTGCTCAAGAGACACATAAACTCAGAACTAGGAGAATGCCAAGTACATGCACTGACCTCTTTAGGCGGATGATGTTGTCATTATGGCGACAGGTAAGTTCATACCGACAATCAATTCGTGGATTAAACATTAACCCCTGAAAACAGGGGGGTCTTTAATGATAAGAGAACTAACAAAAGAACAATACCACCAATCGGGCCCCTTGACACTTAACGGTACACCCCTGCAAATCTCAGATAAGACGAGATCTTTGAGCTCTATACTCGACTGAAAGCTGACTTGAAAAGAAAACACATGAGAAAGGATAAAGAAACCATCTAAAGCCTTCTACACATATAGTCAAATCTTTAGTAAACAATGGGGGCCTTACCCTGCTATCATCCAATGGATGTACACAGGCGTCTTCAGAACCATTTTATCCTATAATTGCCGAGTCTGATGGCGTGCTGGGTTTCTCAGGGAATCGACCAAGGTCCAAAGATTAGCATGCATAAGCTGAACAGATGGGTGAAAGGATTAGGATCATCCCATTAGATCATAACGAAGGTGAAGCTAGAATTTGTATCGTTGCTAGGAAAAATCTGCGCGTACTAATGCTATCTTATTACAACTCAGATGTACAGAATATACAATGCCATTAGACCTATGTCAATTGCAGCTATTGAAACTATACTTGCACATAACGAAAAATCTGCGAAGAGTCCTCGAATCGGACAGGTCGAAAACCGATTTAGGAGTTGACTCTGAAATCTGGTTGTCTGAAGCAAGGAAGTGTGTTCCCAGCCGAAATCTTAGCAATCGCAGAACTACACTCTAGGAAGATGGTAGATAGCCAACCCTCTATAAAAGCCATCTTATCCACGGTTGTTAATTCTCAACACTACACCCTGATGAGTTATAAAACACACCAGTATCCAAGGAAACGAACTGTCGGACGAATTAGCAAGAAAAGGGTATAACCAGGATCTAGCAATTGTCGTTAGCTGATGATCAACAGATGAAATATGGAGTTTCCAGAAAACAAAGGATGACAAAACTAAAACCAGCAAATCATTGCGCCATATCTATCATTATCGATCATAATCTCTTGGCAGCACACGTAAGAAAAATCCGACTAAGTTCAGATGACCCCGCTCAGCCAACTTTCTAAATGAATGCACTAGCCCAGGAAAGTGGCAGTGAAGATCTGGGCTTTCCTGTCAGGAAAACCACCTATGCGAATCCCCAAGCCTATGCAGAACTAAAAAAACGGCCTTCAGCGAGTACCACTTTGAAGACCTAGACGACCTTTCAGGAAGCTATCATGATCCATCCAGAAATTTATAACAATATCGGGTTGGTTCAGGGAGCCCGCTTAGCTAGGAAGTGGTTTGTGCTCTCGTCTGCAATTGTATCGACACAGCCTCGGCAGAGGTCATCAGCGCTTATTTGCATTCTTCTTCGGTGGGTCGCCACCATCTTCTTTGCGGATAGTGGTTTCAAGGGCTGCAGTCGGCGTTCTGATGGCGCTGGTAGTCCCTATACATGATAATCTTTCTATCCTGATCAGTGCTCTGATGTACGTCGTCTTATCTGCAGCAGGCCACCAGACTAGGCCCCGTAGTCTATGTTACGTATGGCGGTGTACGTAAAACCAAGGAAGAATTAGGTTAACATTCTGCTGAAGTTCGGCAATTATAATACCATCCGGTCCTGGAGACTGGAACGGCTTGAAGTAGCTTACTGCCCAAAAAATGTAGCTCTTTGTAATAAGATAAGAGCCTATTGTGACACCACCGCAGGATATAGTGTCCTCAATCTACTCGTTCAACCAACAGGAGCTTATTATAAAGCGCTAGAGGTGGCTAATGTTTGTGTTAGCGAGTTCACCAAAATTGTCGAAGAATTATTATCCTAGATTTAGTTTTCTTCAGTTGAAAGAGCTTGTCAGGTGCATAGAAGGTGAAGAAGTCTCTTCCACTTCCTCATCCATGCACGTTCTTCAAAAATCATTTACTGGGAGACCCAGTGTCCCGTAATGATACCTTCTATTGTACAGAGTTAATGGTCCTTAAACCCTATATCGTAGGTGACTTAGACTCTCTCAATCTACTCGAAAATTTCGCATCCGAAATGATTAACTTACCTCTGTCTGTACACTGGAGTTAAGGAGGATACCAAACTCGTCCTGTGTTACTACCCAAGTATCAGGAGATTTCTACAGAATTTTCTAAGTATAGCTTAACGACCTGGATATGTATCTATTTCTGGATTGATACATTTTTTTTGTCAAAAGTGGATACATACCAGTACAAGTATCCTCAAATTTCTATTTCTAATTAACCAATCTATTTTAAACTCCAGCCAATCTTTTTAACATAACCTAACTAACCTCTGTAATATAAAAAGTCAAATGAATATTCCGAGTATAAAGAAGTTATATGAATAGCAAAATAAATAGAATAAAACGACGAGATACCAGAAGACTTTTAAATTCATAAAAATAAAGATGAAAAAATAATTACTTCCTCATTAACGAGCAATGATAATCCATAAAACTTCATTAAAATTCTTTCTTTCTGTCACCCTTCCTGGAAAAAGGACGATTACAACAATTTTATCCGTTGTGCTAGTCCTTACTCTCAATACAATGAAAACGAATATTAGTTTTTTTTTTTATTTTACCTCGTCTTAATCGCCCGTTAGACAGTTTTTTTTTATCACTTTTCCATAATATTTGATACTTGGGAGAAAGTAAAGATTCCCGTCTTAACAGACCGACAAAAAATTCCAGTACATAGGGTAGATATCCTAGCTTCGGTGGTGGATTTTGATAGATTCATTCGATTTTGATGCGCGGATAGAAAATAAGAGTTAATCCTTCGTAAATCATGGAAATGTTATTCTATTTTCCATTCCATTCCATTTTTCGAAAATGGTTTATCGGATATGCGTGAAGTTAGCTGCGGTTTGTTTGACGTTTTAACTCGTCTGTTGTTGCGATTAAATCATGGAAAAGTTTGCGCTTCAAGAACGTTTGTCAATTTATTGAAATTTCTCGTTAAACTTCGCATTCGCGGTTTCGACAACTTTATGCACAATTTTCATCAGAAACCCAATTTCACCGATATGATGCCATTTCAGACTGAACGGCTTCGTTAATAAGAAAAATCGTCTGATTTGGGCAAATCAGTAACCCGAAGCCATTCATCAAATGCTATTACACCCACAAAATCGACTCATTGACTCATACTTCTACTTCGTTGATGCAGGCAACACATTTTTGAGAAAAATGGGAAGAGATTGACTTGAATCATATGTGGTTTCAGCAAGACTGCGTGGCATCACATGGCACACAAGTCATGTGTCAAACAATCGATCAATCGAAGTTCAGTGACTGCATAATCTCCAGAAAAGGACCAGTCAGTTGGGTGCTTCATCCTTATGACTTGACGCCTCTCTACATATTTCTTTGGGGCTATGTCAAATCCATAGTCTATGCCGATAAGCTAGAATGCAAACAAAATGAGGTGCCCTTAACGAAAAACCTATTAGTTCCCACTCTGTCCAAGCTATTTAGCTTAGTGCCTGGAAAATTAACGGCTACATAGCATAATGTCACAGTCAAATGCGTGTGGTTGAAGGAACTTCAGAATTCGATGATGTCGTTTATACTTGAATGTAATAAATGCATTGAACAGATACTCTCTGCCTGTACTTTGTGGGACTCAGAACATTAATATCAGACGGGTTAGTTCGCTGATAAAGGATTGAATTAGGTTAGGTAAACGGGTGCCCTTGTTGACATGAATTGTCAGCGGCTCACTTAGACTAGCTAATGGTCCATTGCGCCCAATTTAGGAAATACCTTCCAAGAGTGTCTTTCCTTTTGTTGGCTAGTGCTGGATTGGAATGGATGGATTATATTTTCTTTTCGTCCCTGCAGTTTCTATAGAAGTCGTTATGGAGTAGTCCAAGCCGTGCCGAGTTATTGCCTATCACGCAGTATCCTGTCACGACACCAACAGCTGTCCGGATATCCCTGCGACTCAAAATTCCTAAAATCTGCAATTTTTTTGTATTATAGACTGGCCATAACAATTTGGCTATAGCACATGTCTGTAATAGATACTATCGTCTGTTAGCCTCCTCGTTGGATTCGATGACTATTTCCCTGTTCAAAGGACTAAGCGGTATACTAGCCTAACGAAGGGTCTGCAAGGAGCTTAGATGTGCCCCTGCCCTGGCTAGTTCATTCACTTTTTTGTTACCTGAAGCATTCACGTGGCCCGGTACCCAACAGAAGGTCACCTTATTCGCCACTGAGATATAGTCCAATCTTTTGATGCACATTTTAACGAGTTTGGACTTTACCGATGTTGACTCTAACCCTTTAATAGCTGCTTGACTGTCAACATAGAATTGTGTATAGACTACAATGAATGCTAGACTGATACACATCAACGTTGATGATCTTGAAATATCGGCGCTTACAACCCGAGTTGAAATCCTATCACCTAACATGGTCCTTCGTATTTAACCCAAGGAATCGATGAAACTGGTTAGAGATGTCAAGATGCGACGTCAGCGGAGCGGGTTATTTAAAAGTTCTGTGCTCAGTATAGGATTCTCTGAAGTTAAAAAGGCTTCCAAGAAGCGACGTATCTTGGTGTCAACTTGGACAGTAAATTGTCCCGGAACCCACATATCGATTGACTCATCTATAGAACCAATCGAGCACTTTAGATTTGTTGACCCACAGAAACTGGGATATAAATCCAAAATAATGCTTGAAATGTACACATTAGTTGACAGACTTATTCGAGTTTAGTAGTAGAACTAAAACCCGCGAAGTAACGCAAAGATCTATATGACGGGTTGTCCCCGGCCGACCCCCACAGGATCTCTCAGGATCTCTCAATGCAGATAAGGAAGTTAAACTGGACTTACAAAGACTCTTCCATCTAAAAAACCTAAGTTCCAAACACTTTTACCACCGTAATAGTGCCTTGGATCCGCTTAACTTTCCGTCGCTAAGCTATGAATTCACCAGGCCTCTGACCGATATGCTTCCCAAGTACTTCTTCAAACGAAACTACTCCAATGTCATTCCCCCAATTGATGACTGGGAAAAATTCAGCGCAATACGATCGAGCAATCTTTGGGGAGTCATCTCGCACAAAACTCTCGGTTAGTCTAGCTTTAGACAATTACTCTACCATCTTCCAAGGAAAAATGTCGACATCAATTAGTGTATTACCATTAATCTACAACTGAATATCCATGACAAAACCATCATCATTTTCTCTGACAGGTAAGCCATTTTAAAGGTAACGAGCTTGTTCAAGAGACAACTCAGAACTTGCAAAGTCATATTACATTGGATCATTGATCACAAAGATCACATAGACAACGAAATGGGCGACTCGCTATACCAAATTGGTGTATCATCTCCAATAAATTCGTTTGAAGCCTCTTGTGGAATAAGCAAGACTCTCGAATCTGAATAAACAGCCTTAGACAGAGATGCGACAAGTATGTACTTTATGAACTTCACTTCAAACTTAGATCTAAGAACTCAGAACCAACACAACCAACACATTGCATCAACTTCGCAGGTTTCTCTTAATTAGCTGGACCCGCTTGTCCATACAGATTATGAATCATTATCCGATATAATTTGCATTAGATGACCCAAATGTTCGACTTCGACAGTATGCCAAATGGGTTAGCAAAGTTAAAAATAAGTGGTCTACATGCAGATCCCTGACGTAAGCCAACCTGAACTTCCAAGAAAGGTATTACTCCACAAGGACTACGGACGTAAGTCTCTCACATGCATTATTTAGGTACTTTTGCCCAATCAGCCTATCATCCTTTCTACTAAAGTCTTTGGTTAGATTGAGTATCTTTCTTACTTTGGTTCATGATAATGAATATGAGATGCAACTAACCCTGAATAAAGAAGTGGATACATATATCCTATGTAAACGACAGGTCGTCCAAGGTAGTAATAGGGAGGTGAGCACTGAAAAACGCACAAAAGCCCAAGACTGAACTCTAGGAGTTTCAAAGTGAGCAGCCCCCTCACTGTCCATAGTTAAGGTGAAAGTTGTCTCGAAAGTTTAAGTGTCAGTAGTTGGAGTTGGAGTTCCGCGCGGCCAACTAACACCTATGATTGTGTTAAAATAGGTGTTACCACAATCTTAAGACGATACGATACATCAATGGGCATCGTCATCTTCCGAGCAAAACCTACATTTCGCATCTGAGCACAGATTAAGTCACTTAATTTCCTTAACAAGTAATACCTCAGACCATAGTGACCTGTGAGAAAGCTTACCAACTTCTTAATACTATCCTTGTCTAGATTAAAGAATTCCTTGTAGGAATAAGGTATTAATCGTTTGGATTATCTCAGCCCAGTAGGCTAGGCGAAGTTTGTGTTTCCATTTTTTAATCAGCTCAGTGAGCCAAGCCTTTTTGACACCACATTATGGTTCAGGTCCTATAAACGCAGCCATAGAATGCAGCCCTAGCTATTCATCTGCAGATTCGTTGCCTGCAATTTCTTGGTGACCAGAATCCCATCCGATTTTCATCCTGTTATGTCTGGCAAGAGATTGTAGCGCTCGAAGCAGCATTAAATTGGACAGCAGCGCTTTAAGTGTGGCCTGGCTATCTAAAAAGATATATATCCTAGGTAGCGCCCTTAATATCTTCACCAAGGTTTAACCTATCACCGATCTCAATGGAATGGAGTTCAGCCTGGAAAACCGTGGGACACATTCTCATAGGTATCGAGACTTTGGTGTTTGAATGGGTTAAAGGACCCTACAGCGCATTTATTATTATCCGGACTAAAAATTTTACCGGATAAACTATTTACTCTACTGGCAATGCAGATCCTATGGTCAGATGCGCCCGGTTATATGTGGAGTAGGTACACGAGTAGACGAATCTGGGAAATGAACCTGAAATGAGGTTCAAGGAATATCCTTGCGGTCCGACGTATAGGTGACATTGGTCTTTTATAGTAAACCTGCACAATTTGCATGATCTTAGACGAGTGCCACATGGAGTCGTGCCGCTACTGGCATGTCAGCAATGTTTCCACAGCTGACATATCGTCTCAAATCTAAATTGTATTCTGTAATAGCGAAGCTATATTCGTCCCAACTCTTCGTGCAGAGTTGGACTGTTTTCTAACTTTCTTTCTAAGTTTGGCAAGCTGGTCATTCCACCAGAGAACCTTACGTTTACACTGGTTTAGGGATACAGCTGTCGTGATAGGAAGTAAGCAACACGTCATTCGATTGATATGCTATTTCATATGCATAGGTCCCCTGTGAACTCGACAGATGTAGCAAGCATGTCATATCGTAGACTTGCCCGTAGGTTCATCATTTCAAGAATTTATAATCCCTACACTTGCTCTAGTTTGCGCCTTGGATAGGCATATTTTAACCAGAAGCCCTGAACTAGAGCATTGTACTTGTTTTTTCGTCACTTTTTGATCTCTTCTTGAAGGTATAGGCACATAGCTAGGATCCTTCGCTACGACTTTGATTTTTCTCGAATAAAGTGTAGTACCATTCCTTAAGTCACAACGGCACGATATTGAATAGGTACGAGTAGATACACCAATTCTTTAGAGTTGGGTGTGTCAAATCAATATTAATCTGTCGACCATTACATAGCTGATGAACTCTCTCCAACAAGGTATACATAGGGTGCCTGGCTGATAGGGTATCATAGCATCTGCGTAAATTGAATTCTAGTTCTATACCTTGTTGTAGTCTTGAACTCCCCTTAGTAGACCCGCATACAACAATAGAACCATTTTACCCCGTCCACACAGCAGCGCGTAGGCAAACACTCTCGAGTTTCCTCTTCCTGTCAATATCAGTGACTTTGGTGCGGGAATAAAAATCCCTTTTCTTCCTTCATCGTTTTCTAGTGATTAATGTCATCATTTTGTGCAATTAATTTTTTTTGTCCGTCTTCTTCTTTCTGGTAGATAAATTCTTTTTCTTTTTTTTTTTTTAATATGGGTGTACGAAGGACGATGATAAACTAAGCTATATGTCCACAACTTGAGGCGGCCGACTTGAAGATAGAGAGGAACCGTGAAGTTCATCCATTTTTCCTCGGTTCTCCTTCACGAAAGGACAATGAATCGATGTAGTCGGGGTGTGGTGCGATGGTGTAGTAGATTAATTTCACTCTTGTTGATAATGTAAATGCTATTAACATTTCAGCAATAAAAATGTCTTATAATACACACGCGTGTGTCCATAGTGAAGAGATAGCCGGAGCCGATGTGTTCTCTGTGTAAATCTGCATTAGTGGACTAAAGTCGATATCCTTTCGGTATGTGCGCACAATGAACGTATGTACATACTATGGGAGCATGCAAGTTTATGGACAAAAATGCTATTACTTCCAGAAACAAGGAGATTTATTCAACAATTAAATTAAAGATGTTTCAGGATATTTTATGGAGGATCTGGGATTGTTACAATGTTTTTCTTTTTTTGTTCGTTTTGTTTCTTGGAATGTAAGCATAAACTACTGGCATCACATTACGGGGAATGATGTGGAAAGATTTTCAAAGAACACGAGCTTACAGATTTTGTCTGATTTTTCTTCAAGAAATTATTTAAGATGGTTACACATAAATATTATGTACATAGCTATACTTCTAATGAAAATAAAATCAATTCTGTGTCAGATGCCCAGTTTGGATCCATGTGTTGCTATAGTTCACTAACCTGTATACATACACCGAGTGCGAGCATGACAGGATAATATGAGAAATTGTTCGACGATCTTTTAGCTGAAGTTGAAGGAAAGTCACCAAACATCGTGCCCGGGGACTTCAACTCATGAGCAGTCAAGTAGAACAGCGTTGGGACAAAGCGAGTGGGCGAAACGTTACTGGAAGCTTTTGCCAGTTTCTACAAAGGAAACAACCTCACATTCGGCAAATCCTTAGCAAGAAGAACAAAATGGCATGTCTCAGATCTGTACACGAACAGTGACCACCAGGCCATCATATTCGAGATAAAAGACGAAACACGGTGCCAGTATGGCAACCTTCCCCAAAAGCGCAAATACTGGGTTGGAAAATGACCGGCTTAGAGCCTGAAATGCTCGGGTATATTCTAAGCAACAAGGGGCACAGCAGAAAAGCAAGCAAAAGAAGTTTCATCATCTCTGACCCTCGCTTGTGATACAGGCATGCCGCACAAAAGGAAAGAAAATGGACGATCACCGGTGTACTAGTGGAACAATGACACCACCAAGCTCCGAGTCGACTGCCACAGAATGCGGAAACGGCAGTAAAACGATAGTGACAGATACTCGGAAATTTATGAAGAACTACGAGACGAATTCCAAAGGAAGCGAAAGCACCTTCGTAAATTGATTAGAAAGAGACAAAGTGAATAATTCCAGGTGCTCAGGCAGAACCACAATACAACTCATGGGGAAGCGCGTACAGAATAGTCATGAAAGTCATAAAAGTGAGCATCATGAACTCAATTAGCGGATGTTTATATCCGAGGAAAGATGGATACCACTACCACGAGAAACAATAGATGAAATGGAGACGATGCCAGCAGTCACAACAGAAGAGGTCGCAGAAGCCGCGGCAACTATCAAAAGCAACAAGATACCAGGAATTGATGGGTTCCCTTAAAGGAAGCTATATAAAATAGACCAGAGCCCTTCATATACCTCTACACAGCATGCCTAAGAGAATGTTATTTCCCGTCACAGAGGAAACGACAACGACTAGTGCTGATACCAATAATCGTCAACGTACAGACCACTAGCATAGTTCTAGATACATTGGGAAAGTGCTCGAGAGCATTATTATAAAAACAAGCATAGAGCAATATACTGAAGTTGACTTGGGGCTATGCAATCGACAATTCGGATTCAGAAAGAAACGATATAGCACGGGAAGCAATTGCGGGAGAAAGATGGTTTCGAACAGTACTATGCCATCGTAGCACATGACGTCAAGACTGCGTTCAATTCAGTCGACTGGAGTCGTGTACTCGTAGCATGCTACCTACTACGTATCCCTCTAGTATGACCCAGAAGAGGGACCAAAGAAGTGCAAGATAACGAAAGGAGTTTCTCAAGGATCGATCCTGGGACCAATTCTTTGGAGCATAATGTACGATGACATACTAAGAACATCGAGGAATGGATATCACTGGGTATGCTGATGATATTGCGCTAAGCCAAAGGAAGTGATGCAAAATTACAATCAGACAATCGCGAACGTGAAGCTAAGCCTTTCTCATAAGAAGCCGTAAAAAAGTAGAATACCTACCCATACAGGTCATTGAGCGCATCATTGGGTCGAAGCCTCAAGTACCTGGGAGTGCTGCTGGACCATAGACTTAGCTTAACGTACGCATCCGGGAAAGCTTCCTGGACAGTAGCGCCATTATATAGATTAACCCCAAATATCGAAGGACCAAGGCCAATCAATAAGAAACTATCTTACAACTGTGAGCAAGTCAATGCTCTTGTACGCGGGCCCAATATGAGCATCAGCGACGTACCGTAAGTCGTTAAGGGTATGTGACGCCTGTATCAGCGGATGCGATGAGTGTTATCTCGGGTCGAATGCCTATGCATCGAGAAGTGAAGAAGTCTGTGGTAGCACGCGAAAACGAGCACGAGGACAGAAGAACAACCATGAAAGCTATAAAACCAGAATGGCACCATAGGTGGAACATCACAACCAAAGGGCGATGGACATAGAAATTGTTGCCCTACGTTGATGAAAGGACAAACCGAAAGTACGGGGAATTAAACTATTACTTATCGCAATTTCTATCGGGGCATGGTTGCTCCGGGAGGAAGTATCTCCGCAAGTACAAGCATACGGATGACCCATTCTGCCAGCACTGTGAAGGACCAATCCAGAACCCAGAGCATTTGCTGATAGAATGCCAAAACTACACAAGGGCTAGAAATATCTTGAAAAAAGAAATTAGCGGCCAAGTGACCACAAGAAGCCTGATCACATTTTAGTTGGCGACAAGAGAAGGCTGTGAGACTGCAAATGAAGTTATCACGAGTATGATGCAACAACAGCGTATAGAAGAACGAGCAGCGTGGAACGAAGAATCTGTTAGCTCTCTCAACTAAGAAAGAAGAGACAAAATGTCAAACCTGCTTCTGCGAAGAGAGGCCTCGACTGTCGATGCCGCTGGAGGGGTTTTTTTTAGCACGTAGACATGCAGGAGCATGGAGTCGGCCATAACTTGTAGCACGGGCTACAAGTATCCATAAAGGATTTTCGTCCCTACCTGCGATATAAAAAAAAAGTCCACTGACCTGTACTAATAACATAGATCTGTGCAATGTCTGTGCGAGATCTGTTTTGTAGATCTTATGTTCTGGACACATGTACTTGGTCCACCTCTGCTTCGATATAACACAATTCTACTACCCGTGACCACCTGATGTTAGCGTCTGAGAGAAAGTGTGAGAAGATTCTCCCCTTGACAACTGCCAACGGCATGTGAACACACTTAACAAGGGATCTATCGAGAGCTGAAACTCGCCTTGTCAGCTCATCATCTCCTCTATTCAGCTGTACCCCGGCACCCAGAGGAGACTGATCTTGAAACGATGCCCCAATGAAGTGAGTTCCTCTTTGCTTTGTTTCACCAGCTTAGAACAAGTCGTTTTCAATGCTAAGACCTTCATGGTAGTCTGACTGTCAATAAGGATGGTATTGTTTTGAATGGATCCAGGGTTATCTTTCGAGTATTGCCAGTACTTCCGACTAGAAGACACTGGACGAATCTAGGAGCTGATATAACTCAGATATATGGAGTGTTTTAGGAAAAATTCCATCATCTACCCCGCAGGTTATTTTTGAGCCATCGGTATGAATTGTTGTTTCAGTCCAGTCCACCTTGGATGGGTATGGTATGGTTTAGTTGCTTTTAAAGTTCAGTTTGGGTGTGGTGTAGTTGGTTAGATTCGTTCCCAAATCTATAGGTTATATATCCAGAATATTGTTATGATCATGCTTCCCATGATGTAACTGCGTGATCATGTGGAGGTCAAGTGGTATAAGGTGCAGTAGTCTATGGGACAAGATCATACTTTGCTCAGTTGTTCTATTTTGTAGTCTTTCCTCAACGCAGACCGTCAAACAAGTGATGGGGTGTAGCACTGCAGTATATGAACATCCATTCTTGGATTAACTCTGGGTTTACAATTAGTAGCCAATATTTTTACTTTCTTCAAAGCACCGTCATAACTGATCTCACTGAGAGCTGAAGGAAAGAATTACCAAATCATCCGCATACGCGATTACCTTGACTCAGTCTTTGTGGAGGCACCATAACCCATAGAAGAGGAGAGATTACCCTATCCTGAGGTGTTCCTTTGTAGATGGATTTGATGGAAATGCTTTTACCAAAAGTTGATTGGATGTTTCTAGTTATGCTAAGAACTATCCAATGGCTAATCAACTCCTCCGTAATCAACGTGCAGTTGGATTAAAGATTCCTGATTCGAATCAATATGGACGGGGTCCAAGATACAATTCTGCTCGATATTTTACAACATATTCTAGCTCCCTCCAACTCATCCCGAAATTTCTATTTAAGTCCTCAACTATTCTGTGCTTCTCTCGCTTAGGGTGACTTAATCTTCTGTTGGATTGAGTAGGAGGGGTAACTGCATTCCCACCTAACACTCAGATTCCGAATGGATTCATTGTGCACCCTGTCGTGGAGAGATTTAATTGGGAAAAAGAAATCAAATTTATTAGTGGCTTTGAGTTGACTGGACAGTCCCTGAACCATCTCGAGATTTTTTATAAATTTTAGTTTAAGACTTACCATGCCGAGATCTCAGTTGGACCCGAAATGGGATTGCAGCTATTTGGGATGTGGGAATTTAGTAATAGATCCAGGGATTTCGCACTGAAGGTGGTCCACGAGCTATCTGCGCCTTTGAGATAGCTAGGCCTTCTAGGAGTGGCTATAAGGATTTTACGGAAACTGGATGCCTTAGAGATCTCTTCTATCTAATCACAGAAGAAATGCCTTTCCGTTGCGCTTTCTTAATATTCGATTTATAAGACTTGAGGGCGTCTTTATACGAGATCCACTCAGTGACCTCACGAGAACGGTTGACTTGCTTGAAGAGTTGCCAGCACGTTTTGCGGAGAGAAAGAATCTCCTGATTCCAGCAAGGTGATTTATGCTAGCTTGCCCCTTGGATTGTTTAATGGATAGGAGATAGACATTGCATGATTGAGGACCTCCTTTAGTTCCTCTACCAAACCGTTCAGTTCATGAGTATTTTTTTTTTGGGGACTTACTTACTTACTTAGGTGGCGCTACAGTTCGGGGTGAACCTGGGCCTCAACTAACAAGCCTCTCCAGTTAGCCCGGTCCTTAGCTAACTGCCTCCAGTTGCGCACTCCAAGCTTGTTCAGGTCCCCTTCAACTTGTGCGCGCCACCTAAGGCGAGGTCTTCCTCTACTGCGTTGTCCCTCCGGGTGTGATTCGAAGACTCTTCGGGCCGGAGCACTGGTGTCCATTCGCTTTACATGTCCTAGCCATCTCAAACGACTAATGCGCAGTTTTTTGACTAGGTCGATGTCGCTGTACAGCTCGTATAGTTCGTCGTTGAATCTTCTCCTCCAAAGCCCGTCAACGCAAACGGGACCGAATATTTTGCGAAGAATTTTTCTCTCGAAACGACCGAGGATATCTTCATCCGCTTTTGATAAAGTCCAAGCTTCAGCGCCATAAAGCAGGACTGGGATGATCAAGGTTTTATATAGAGTCTCCTTAGTTGTTCGGGATAGGGCCTTACTACTCAATTGCCTTCTGAGCCCAAAGAAACAGCGATTGGCAAGAGTTATTCTTCGTTTTATTTCTGCTGAGGTGTTATTTTCAGAATTGATAGCAGAGCCGAGGTAGACAAAGTCCCTTACTACCTCAAAGTTATAGCTGTCGATTGTGACGTTCTGTCCAATTCGTCGATGTTGTGTGTCCCTTCTGGTTGACAGCATATACTTGGTTTTGCCCTCGTTTACCGCTAAACCCATTTTGGCAGCTTCTGTTTCAATACTAGCGAACGCACCGGTGACAGCCCGCTGTGTTCTTCCAATAATGTCGATATCGTCGGCATACGCTAGTAGTTGCACAGACTTGTGAAAGATTGTGCCTCCGGTGTTGGCTTGTGAGTTTCGCACAATTCTTTCAAGAACGATGTTAAAAAAATCACATGACAGCGCGTCACCTTATCTAAATCCTTTTTTGACATCAAAGGTCTCGGTGAGATCGTTACCGACCTTGATGGAGCAGCGAGAATTCTCCATCGTCATTCTGCACAATCTGACGAGTTTGGCAGGGATGCCAAAACTAGACATGGCTCTGTATAGCTCGTCTCTATAAATACTGTCATATGCGGCCTTGAAATCGATAAAAAGATGGTGGGTATCGATTTGGACTTCTTGGGTTTTTTCCAGGATCTGCCGAAGTGTGAAGATTTGATCGATTGTGGACTTTCCTGGCCTGAAACCACACTGATAGGGCCCAATCAGGTTGTTGACGAAGGGTTTCAGACGTTCACACAATATGGCAGATAGGATCTTGTACGCGATGTTGAGGAGACTGATACCTCTGTAATTGGCGCAATTGAGGGGATCTCCTTTCTTGTGGATTGGGCAAACGGTGCTGAGATTCCATTCATCAGGCATACACTCATCTGACCAAATTTTAGAAATGAGTTGGTGTATGCTCTCTACCAGGTCATTTCCAGCTGCTTTGAACAGCTCGGCTGGTAAGCCGTCAGGTCCAGCAGCCTTGTTGGACTTAAGTTTGGATATTGCTATCCTTACTTCGTTTTGGTCAGGTGGACGGAATTTTGGCTATCATCGTCTAGATTGAATGGTACATTCTGCCTGACAGCGGGATGTTGGTCTTCGTCGCCAACAGCGGGGACAGCGGTGCTGTTTATTACAGAAGACTCCACAGTGCTATATTTGGACCAGTCCATCTTCCTGCAGTTCCTAAAAACGAGTTGGACCTAAGGGAGGTAGTTTGAACCAAATTGAATATATCTATGGTCTGAGAAGGAGTATTCCAGTCTTTAACGTATGCGGCTAAACAAGAGGCATAATGTATGGGCGTGGCATACCTTATATACGGGAAATTATGAATAAGTGGGCGTGACAGTGGGTGAATTTCGAAAATGTTGACACTTGTACTGGAATAACTCTTGCCAATAGCTGTTTCTTTGTACTTAGAAGATAATTGAGTAGAAAGGTCCTATTCCGAACAACTAAGGAGATTCTATAGAAGACCTTGATCATCCCAGTTCTACTTTATGGCGCCGATGCATGGACTCTATTGAAAGCGGATGAAGATGTCTTCCATCTTTTCGAGAGAAAATATCTTTGTAAGGTATTCGGTCCCGTCCCGGCTTTGTAGGAAGAAATTCAACAACGAACTATACGAGCTGTACAACTACATCAATCTGGTCAAAAGACTGTGCATTAGCTGAGTTTTCGAATCCAAACCGGAAGCACAAGGCAGTAGAGGAATATCTCGCCTTAGATGGCATACACGAGTAGAAGAGGACCTCAACCGACTTGAACTGCGCAACTGGAGTCAGTTAGCTAAGAACTTGACTAACTGGAGAGGATAAACTTAAGAGTCTTAGCGGCTAGACCAGCCAAAGAGCCAATAGCTCATTAGTTTGTGTCTGGAGTAGAAGAACAAATTCATTTAGAGTGATGGGCCACACTTTCAACCCGATAGCATGTATGGAAATATCGATGATTAAATATGAATCATCGACAAAATACAGTTCGAAGCAAGTTTTGGACTGACGGTAGTACCCTACTTTTCGAAGACTCGTTATAGTCTCAAATTGTCGGTAAAAATTTCGATAACGCGTAGGTACATACACTCGCTTCCACTTGACGAAAAACAATTAATTTGTGGCCTCTCACAAGGAACCGACATCAACTGACAACTATGACCTAGATAGTCAGGTAGACGACAAGGATCCTAGGTACTTTTAACCGTGACTTCTAAGCTCTGGAACTCTCAAGACTCAAGTCAATGTGAGCGTTTCTTTTTTATTATTTCATAGACTTATGTACCTGCCGTGTATAGGAGTAGAGCAAGGCCTACCTGCCCTCTGATTGTACAATATGACATACCTACCAAATTGCCGAAAATATAAAAACTTTTATGCCAGCACGAAGTTTTTCGCATTGCAAGGCCACAATTAAGTGCCATTTACGTACTGTGTGTCTGGGCAGAGCAGCGTCCGTGACGTCCTGGTCTGGTCCTATACTATCCGAATCTTGTGCTGATGCCGCAGCCTCGTTGCCACAAGGCAAACATTTATTATGGATTCTTAAATAATTAAAAGGCATTCATGACATCATGAGTCTCCACTCTGCTCCAGACCCTTCCGATCTGTCTACATCTGCCTAAAACTACAAACACTTTGCTTAGGTATACTTTTGTTTAGCAAGTTTAATTTGCTCCCATCCTCCCAACTCCACCCATCCTTCTTATATTCGATATGTTTGTGCTAAGGAACGTGTGACTGTGTGTCCTGGCCCCAGGTAACCTCCTGGAATAGTCAGCACTCAGCAGCGGTGAAATCACTTTAAAATAAATTTGCGTAGACTTTCAACGACACAGAGCGTTATGCCCGCCGCCGCGACAAAACGAACGGCAGGCAGCAGCAACCATCGGAATTCCTCTCGAGGATATGGATAGAGCGTCCTGTTTGTTTGTTAATATAATTAAATGTGTGCCGCCTCTTCGCATGCAAGTGTTTTGTATAATAGTTGGGCGTGTGTGCTTGTGTGTGTCCTGCTGCTGCTGCTGCTTATTTTGAATACAACCACGTTCGTTCCGATGGCAATAACACTCGTGAATTTTTAATAAATGCCACTTCAGTAATATCTGAACAAAAAGTAATTTAATTTTAATTTTTGAATAATTACACGTTCGCGTCGTCGTCGTTGTCGTCGTTGGTGGTGGAGGAGTTCTCTTATATTTTTTTTGCATTGCCTGAGGCGTTGTTGGTATATCCTTGTGTGTATATTGGGTTTTGGGGGAGGCGGAGGGCTTAACGGCACAACCTAATAACATGCAAATTCAGCAGCAGTGGCAGCAGAGTCAGCATCTCAACGAGACTGAACCACCCGGAAGCAACAGGTGAAGCATTCTCCAGAGCTACGTATTGGAATTCCACACCATAACTGCTCCGGGAGAATGGAAACGACACGCAATCTGATGGCATTTCCATATATTAAATTCTCAAGCCGCATATTGCTGCAACGTTATTTAATCACTCCACGATCTGAATGGAATCTTTTGACATTGGATTTACGTTTGCCCTTGCTGCGGTTGGTTGGTATTTGCGGGTTTTCATTCAGTTATTGTTTTAAATTAGTTTAATAATGACCAGAGGAGCTGGACCGGGGAAGAGCTTGCCAGTGGTTAAGTTAATTAAGACCAGCAGTTTAAAGAGCACTCAATTGTCAGTCTTAAAAATTAATAGAGAGTTCGCTTGTGTGCGGAATCAGTAGGTACTTACAGTAGACGATCCTTGTAGGTAATCGAATCGAATCGAATCAGGGAACTTGTCACTGTGCTCTGTGCGCCAAAAGTCGCCCCAACTGACTGATTGCAGCAACAATATAAGAACTGAATAAAGCGAATAACTTGGAGAGTAAACCTCATTACAATCCAAGGCGAAACAGCTTACTGCGATGGATGCATAGCTAAAAGAGAGCTTAGTCGGTATTATACAGACTCCAAATACCTTAGTGAGCTTCGGGTTAAATCTAGCAATGTCATGGCATACTTGTCTCTGCCATGGACGACCTCATTTCGCGAAGACTTGTGGGTCCATCACGTCATTGTCTGGTACTGCAGCAACTAGCCGTATCCAGTCTCAGCATCACCTCGACATGCCGTTGGGCACTCGGTGACTACTACTTTCAGTATTGCCATTGTACACTCCGGGGCCCCAACTTTTCGGCGCATATTTCTGGTTTGCAACTCGAATTGGGATGGCTTATTATCGTCTCAGTGCTATTGCTCGGGTGGATGCGTTGGAACTTCAAGTAATTTAGAGCCAAGAGTGGACGAAGGTCCTTTCCGCAGAGCTTCCATCTGATAAAATTCTGGCCACTACATCAGCACAGAATCCTGACTTGAGGACCAACTCATAGACGGTCATCCAGAGATGATGACAATTGCACCCCAAAAAATCGGTACGAGCTCTGAGGTATTCAGTATTTCAGCCAAAAAGCGGTGCCACTGGGTGCGTATCAGAGGACTAATAAGAAGGCTAGATACAGACCACTATGCACATCCACTACCCTAAGTAATAGATTCGCTGATGTATACAACCCTTGACATCATCCAAGAACTTTCGGTTATTTGCAGCAAATCAAGGGTCTACGGCACAAGGAGATCAAAAAAGATCACGTAAATTGTGCAGGGTTACTAAAAGGATGACGGTATCTACACGTCGGAGCGTACTTAAAACCTTTTTTTTTGTTTTTGTTGTAGACCCTTCCCATATGGCTGACACTGCGACCTAAAAAGACATATCAAATTAGGGTGTTTTTAAACCAAGAGTCATACCATCTCCTTTATGAAGGACAGTAAGTCCTTAGCAGCAGCATTTCTCAACTCGACGGACATATTTCTTTATGGAAAATACGCCTCCTTAATCAATGTAATGCTGGGCATTCATAGAGAATGTTCTCAGAAGATTCGTCATCTTCCAAGCATAACCTACATTCGTTTTCTGGGCACAGATTTAGCTTGTTAAGGTGATACCAGGATTTGCCTCTAGGAATAAAGCCTGATTAATCGCTTGAATTGTCTCAGCATTTTCCCGGTGGGCCAGACGAAGTTTGTGTTTCCAATCGTTAATCAGGGCTGTGGCGGCAGCCCTAGTAGTAGCAATTCCTTGATGACCAGGGACCTATCCGAGTTTCACCCTGTTATGTCTGGTAAGAGATTGTAGTGTATCGTAGAAGCACTTAACTGATATAGAGTTCATTTAATTGGACGACAGCGCTTTAAGTGCTGCCTGGCTATCTGAAAAGACATATATCTTTGAGCCCTTAATACCTTTACTAAGGTTTATCCTAGCACAGATCTCAATGGCATGGAGTTCAGCCTTTAAAACTGTGAGACTCATTCCCATAGGTAATGAGACTTTGGTGTTGGGTCCAAAGACGCCAGCTCCAACTCCAGTTTCCATCTTCGATCTATCTATGAATCAGATCAGACCTGTAGAATCCAGTGCCGGAACACCATTAGACGAGTTTGCACGGTCCAATAATTCTACCTCAAATAACCTATCGAAACAGTACTCCCTGACCATGATGTCGGGGATAGTGCAAAACATATCCTATTTGGGAATTGAGTCAAGAATTTGCAGGTGTCCCACATGGTCACCTGAGTTATACTTGCAACTTTGTCTTCTTTGCCGTTGTCAGTTCAAGAGCTTTCGGCCACCAAAAGATGCCGCGTACGTGATAATGGGCCTCACCATCGTTTTATACATCCAATGTATCATTTTTGGACTCCAAGTTCTGCCGTAAAGGCGTCTACTGGCCCACATGGCCCTAATGGCGCGCTAGATGGCGGACTTGAAATGAAATGAAAGATGAAAATTCCGGCTAAGCCGTTTGTCAAGGGTGAGACCGAGATATTTGACCTCGAATAAGCTAAAGTAGTGCCTTTGATAGTGATAGGTCCTAGATAAACCTGTCGTTTTTTTGTAAAAGGTACTAGAACGGTTTTGTGAGGAAAGATGGCTAATCCTTCTCTGCTGCACCATTCTAACACGTGCAGTAAAGTACTAGAAATGCTCGTGCTGTGTTTACCACTAATAAATATCGTCAAGTCATTCGAATTGCGGGATTGTTCCGGGACCGCCGGAACTAAAATCCCCAGTGGCACGAAGAAGCGGGTCGTGGATCCTGCAAAACGGAAATATTTCCGACTACAGGTTGAGGTCCGATGTCCTCTTTATCAGAGGTACCGCTACCAAACGCTAAAAACTTGTCGGTGTTCCTAAGGATCAGCTTAACCTGGCCAAAGCGGTAGTTAATTTTACCTTTACAAGTGTTAAGCCATTTCATGGAGGCGTCATCTATCGCCAACACGAGGTGGACCAGCGCACCTTTTTTCTCCCTCTGTATGACTTTCCATGAATTTGCCTGCAAGTCGGCATTTTGCGCAGAAATTGTGGTTAAAATCTTCTCTGAAGAGAGCTCCAGACTTTGTGTAAAGAACCCACGAACGATGTGTGGCTTAGGGAAAGATATCTTTTCCACCAGCGTCACCCTGACTCCACTCTTGGCTCTGATCCTCTCGAAGTTCGAGCGCATCCACCCAGCAGTAGCACTGTCTGGACAAACGAAAACTTCCCGAATTGAGATGCGAGCCGTAAAAATGCAGCCACACGCTGCTATTGATCATTTCAATGGAAATGTCTTTGACCGCCTCTTGAAAAAGTGCCATTTGCGCAGTTCAGAAGAGTTGAGTCGACAATTCGGACGGGGCAATACCTAACCTGACACCACTAGCCACTTGCTAAAAGTGGGTACGTCAGGTGTAGGTCCTGCCGTAACCGTATTGGCAGCCAATGCTGATGGCGTTTGATCCTTAGATCTAACAAGCTCAGCATCGCTTTGAATGGACAGGAAGGAAGGGGCAGCTCTGGCAAAAGCGAGAGCGCTTTCCCTTCTTTTGCTTAATCGTAAAGCATATTTGAACCGCCTTCTTTCCATCGAATTCAATTTAATGAATCCACTTTGTTATTACTGGATCTGTAGTCCGTCTAGCATCTTCCCAATAGAAGAGCATCTGGATTTCTCAGAAATGACACTACAGGCATCCACAAGTGTGGAAACGTCAAAATCGGAAGTGGCTGATTCCACGTCTTCTACTCTCACCTTCAAAAGCTTCAGATGGGGCAATTCAGGAGAGTTCGGCTGCTCAACAGCAGACTGAGAAGTTGTGACCTCTACACCATCTCAGGATACAACGGGTGGCTCAACAAGAGAACCCGAGGATGATGCGATTTAAGATGCATCAGTCTCATTGTTTTTTGAGTTTTTATTAAAAATTTTGGAACCTAATGCCTAACATGTTTGCCCAAACATTTTAGTCCTTGATTTTTGGAACGAGCCCATTTTCATCCCCAAGCCAGGCATTAGACCTAATAAGTTGCCTGGATATAGACTTAAAAGTTTAACGTAATTAGCCCTCAAAATTATGGACTTGTTCTCTAATATGATTACTTCATGAGTCATGACCTACATATTATAGCCCGATTAGATCTGCCTTCCTGCCTGGTGCTATACTTGGCCAATCGGTTGTTGACGTTAGTTGGTAATTGAACCTTAGAGAGTTTCTCAGTGAGGTGTCTCTTCTGAGTAATATAGGCGTCCTAAGGCGTCTAGTATTAATTTTCTTTTTCTAGTAATTTTGTTGGAATTGCACCTCATCGATTTAGTCAGCTAGAGAACACATATGTGCTGTGTGGATTCTTAGATGAGAGAACCTACTTTTTTTTGGTTAGGAAACGCTGAAAAAATACCAGGAAGACTTAGTATTAACATTTTACTGGAATTTCTTCGACTTTCAGAGAAAGCCGAGAAGCACTTCAATAATGAGGTGCTTACAGTATCAGCACTCACCATATTAGCAGCGAAGATCTACCACTTGAGACGATCAAAGGCAAAACAATCTGTAAGGAGATGATCCGAAGATTCGTCGTCTTGTCCAAAAATGTCGCAGATAGTGCTGCCACTTAATCCTAGCGCATTGAGATGCTTAGCCAAAGTAAATTGTTCCGTAAGAACGTAAGAAAACTGAGACTCTCTTAGTAGAAGTATGAATCACACTCAGGTATTTCGTTTCTGCTGCCCCATTGGACAATAATTAAAGAAAAAGAAAACCAAATATGTACCTACGCATGTATCTACGAGTATTAGTCATACATATATTTCGAAACACTTTTTTTAAATCCATACATTTTGTTCTATTAACAAAAAAGTACAAATGCTTGCAAGGACAAAATCATTATACATGCATATTAAAAATTTTAAATAAAATGCTGGTATCTCACAAGAATCGTATTCCTATTCTTATTCTTTATTTATATCTGTATATATGTAGTTCTGGCGGTAAAAAAAAGAAGACAAATACGTAATAGATTTGAAACATTAATATAATTCAATGATATTCAGCAAATAAATTATTTCACCACTACAACAATTCGCCTTGTTTAATACTAAATTTCTTTGTTTATTGTATTTTCTGTTTGCTCAACTAACGCGATTTCTTAAATAGAACTTTACAAGCTGGATGCATACCTCGGCGTCTTCTGCACTGTCGTGTCCAGCTTCTGTAACGAGATCAAAATGTGTATTCTGTAAGAATAAACAGAAACAAAAAAGAAAAACAAACCGTTTTCCTGGATAATTCTCTTCAAGTTCTCAATGCAAAGAGTCTTAAGTGCACGTTTTTTCGGTGGACCCATTTTGTGGGGATACAGCACAGATGTATCCACTACCACATCATGGATTAACTTCAATGCCTTTAGATCACTCTCCAGACTGTGGCCGATTAGCACGGTTTTCGAATGAAACATCGACAAGAGAATACCTTGCACATCCCGCAAGGTGCGTGTTTCATTTTCCATCATTTGCTCAGTAATACCCGAATAGCTGTAATCGGATGGAAATTGTTACTTTTAGGTAATAAAACAGATAAAACATAGTACTCAGCCCGTACATTGTATTGTAATCGACAATTTTATTATCGGGCTTTACTAAAGCATCGTAGACGGTTCGTCCGTTAATATCAACCACAGTGACTCGAGTCAGCTCAATCCCATGCGTTGTGTAACACATCTCACAGTCCAACGCGTAGACGTCCTTCTTAGTGGGCACATAATCTTCGTCTTTTTCCATTGTTGTCATATACCCCTTGAGGTTGTCAACGTTAATTTCTTCCGAGACATGGTAATTGGCATAAGAACAACCAGGAGTACCAGCTGGCTGTTGACAACATCTATGCAGATTATCAGCAAAACCTTTAAATACAAAATTATAAGTAATGAAATGATTATAGGATTCAATGACGCCTTCTTACCCCTCCTATATCCCGTACTCTTTGGATGATAATTGCATTCATCTACAGCCACTGTGTCATACATTGACAAATTGAAAATTTTCGAGCAGCGACGACAATATCGTTCATTTTCGTTTTGACGACGCAGGCTTTTTAAATTTGCAATAAGTGCTGTCCCAGGGCAGGCTCCGGGTCTAGGATAACCATTTGATACCAATTGTTCTTCAGTCAATCGAAGATCGTAAATTAAATCGTATGCTTTGTCACCTTTTATCGATTGAAATAAGAAGTACATAATTTGAATTATGACAGTTAATTTAAAACAATATCTATTTACACACGAGTATATATCATATTTATATTTATATTTTACCTGGCAGTCTATCAAATGGCCCTCCACTGAGTGATGATTCTTTTCGGCTGAAATCAAAGTGAGAAACATATGTTTGTTGTCAATTTAAAAACATCAGTGTACTGTATGGGTGCTTTAAGCACAGTAGAATCTCGCTTATGTGAATTGATCAATGCTGGGCAAGTTCAAATAAGCAAGAGCCATTCATTCACTTAAATACTAATTTTAGAAAACAGACGTTGCTTCCTGCATAATGATATGTTCAAAGCTCTTTGCCTGTTCATAGTAAATCACTTTGCCTGTTAAATGAAAGTTCTTCTGTCTTTTTCATCAGATTTTCTTTTTGTGAACCTATACGTTTTGCTCTTGCTTTATTATACAGAAAATTAATGAAAGTACAAGGTATATAGAATGTGTTTTTTTATACCATGATGAGAGTGGAGAAGACCTTCGCTGATGTAAAGCAGACATTAGATCCAAGAAGTACGATGGAACGGGCCGGGACAAAAGAAGGATGAAAAACTGCGATATCTACTTTGGCGATTTCTACCGACAACAGAAGCAGCGCCTACTAGGATGCGGGTTTTGTTTTTATAGACTTGGGCAAGAAGTTTGAGTTTCGGACTTGTAAACGAGCAAGGAAATACTTTGAGGAAGTTTGACGTCGGAAGAATACAATCGCGAGAGATCGCCAGAGCCTTTCTGATTGAGTGTCCCTTAATCTCTCAAGTGGTCCTATGTCGCCAGCATCAAGTATTGAAGAGCATTGGCTACACTGCCAAAAAGCCATCAGAGATGCCACATCTGATGTACTGAGTTTCTCTCCATCACTACAATGAAACCCCTAGTTTAACGAAAATGCCGGCAAGCAAATGCAGAAAAACAGATGTCATACAAAGCGGCGCTGCATAGAAGGACCAGAGCTGCTCACGAACTCTAAGAGTAAGAGAGAAGGGATGAACACCGGCTTCTCAGAAGGAAAAAGAAGGAGCATGAGAAACGCGCGATTGAGAAAATGGAGAGATTCTAATGCAGGAATGAGGTTCGGAAGTTTTACCAGAAGGTAGAAAGAACATGTCAAGGCTACAAAGCCAGAACCAAAGCCTACAGGGGCGAACAAGAAAACGTAGTAGTAGAATCGCAGTCGATGTTGAGGATATGGAAAGATCACTTCTGCAGTCTGTATAACGGCGACAGTGATTAAAATTCCACTATCAAGCAGAATGGACCATTTAATCTCGACGATGATAACCAACATTTCCGCCCACCCAACCTGGATGAAGTTAAGATAGCGATATCTAAGCTGAAATTCAATAAAACTGCTGAAGCTGATGGCATGACTGCCGAGCTATTCAAAGTAGAGGGGGATGACTTGGAAAGGAGCAAAATATGGCCGGACGAAAGTATGCCCAATGAATGGAACCTCAGCGTTGTTTGCCCCCTTTTCTCAAGAAACACCCTCTAAACTGCGCCAACTATAGAGGAATAAGTCTCCTCAGCATCGCCTACAAGATTTTATCTGCTTTCTGTGTGAACGCTTAAAACCTTTTATCAGCAATCTGATTAGTCCATATCAATGTGGTTTTAAGCCAGGAAAGTCCACCATCGACCAAATTTTCACACTACGGCAGATCTTAGAAATGACCCAGGAATTTCAAGGCCACCTATGACAGCATCTATTGAGAAAAGCTATATAGAACTATGTTTAGTTTTGGCATTTGGCAGATATATCTTTTGGTGAGTATCTAGTTAGTTTAAGTTTACGCTAAAGGTTTGTTCGGTTTAACATCTCGCAGATGAATGAAATCATTCCAACTAGGTTTCATTGAAATCACAAGATTTTCAAAAGCTTGAAAATGTATGGGAAAATCTTAGAAATTTGGAAGTTTCCTGAAACCTCAGGATTTCGTTCTTTACCTAATTGCAATCCATGACAAATTCATACTTGACCTTGAAGATTACTTTTCAGTCTTAAGGTATTGCTCTAGCATATAATCCCATGTTCTGCAAAATCGAGCCTGCTTTGATAGTAAGTTCGATGGACAGCTGCATCAGGACTGAACAAGTTTGTGGGTGGCCATCGCGTAGTGGTAAGGTAATGCATTCGGATATTGAATGGAAGGTTGCGCGTTTAATCCCAACCATATCCGTTCAATTTTCAGTTATTGAATTAATGCCCCGAAAACTCCACCTAGAGTGACTTCACGTATACTCGAAAAAAATACTGTGAATTATAAGCTTTTATAAATGCTTTCGACCACTTTACGGAATCTTGATTGAATTTTTCTTGGAAAACCTTCATAGAGAAGAAGAAATGATGAGTGTATCATTGTCAACAGATATGAATTACCGTAGCTATGTGAGCGTATACAATCTCCGCTTAACAAAGTCGGTGCATAAGACAGTAGTGATGCTGTTTAGAACAAAATGTGAACCACAAGTGGGGTGTGCTTTGCTCTACAAATTTTCTGACGCGTCCTTTTCTTTGGCAATGCGGTAGGATGTATAGTAGAACCTGGGGACTAATTTGTTAATTGTTGCACTAATATACATCCTTACTACGTAAACTGGAACATAACGTGTTTTTTTGATTGTGTTTTTGTGAACATATTGTGTTTTACGTCCCTTACACCTCTTTATTAAAAAAATAAACAGGTCAGGGGAGAATCTGCACAGTATAATACCGAGCTACGTTTCCCTTATCGAATAGATTTTCGGAGCAAAAATATATGCTGGGGACGCTCAAATCACATAATCCGAAGCCTCGGATAGACTGACCACTGCATAAATGCTTGTGATTGTAACTACATAGCGCATAATCCTTTAAAGAAAAGATTTGAGAGTGCAACTTGTATGTTCATATGTTAAGTTATCGTTAAGCAGTTAGGGCTATCTTAAGTCTGTACCTGAGGATATCGAAAGAGCTGACGGTCTGCAACCTTTATTATTGGCTCACAGCATTCCAGAGATGGCTCCTCGTCGGTTCAAATGACTGAGCTGCTACGTCTCCAGCGTTGCATACACTGACATGGTCCTAGCTTATGTCGAAATACGAAGAGGCTGATAGACGGATGAAAAGTTGGCAGAACTAAATATTTGCTCGAACTGAATAGACGTGGTTTGACAATCTTATTGGCCCGTTCCTGATTTCAGGTCCTTACACAAACGTCAAATAACTATCAGGCTATATTGAAGTATAATGGAACAAACAAATCCAGTGAAGGGTCTAGACGATTTCCTGCTACAATATCATAGGATCAGTTGAAGTAGAAATAGGGTGAGGCAGTAAACCCCCAATCAGCGAAACTGTAGCCATAATAAGAAAAACAGAAGGACTAAGAGCAGGACAGCAGCAGATTAAAATGTGAGCGAGTCAATGGTATGCGGTAGGAGCGGCTATAGCGATGGGATGCTTTGCTACGTGTGCTGTGTCCAAAAAAGGTTAGATTTAGTGGGTGAAAATCCCAAACTTTTACTGAGATCGAGGTCAGTTTCTTTTTTAAAAGATTCCCACCTTCCACGTCATCAAATGACTACAGAAGGTGCTCCAGTTCTAGTATATTATCGATTAGAGCTCCAGGTTCCCAACAAACAGTTACAACAGCAAGGTTAAGATTTTATCAATAAAGGACGGTATGCAATGGACCCGACCCAAAGTTCCAAAGGGAAGCCGTACGTCGAGTATAAGTTTTCAACTGGTGTTGTTTAAATGTCAAACGACTTCAAAGTCCAAAGTCGGGTGTGCCTGCCATTATCGATGTGAAATGTGCTGAGCTTATCATCGATGTGTAATGTAGATAATGTCTTACTCAAAAAAAAAAAAAAAAACTTGACTACAAATGTTTGCTTTCCTCACACACCATAATGGACTTACGGCAAATGATCCACAGATATTGCAGTCGGATTCATAGAGTAGTTATGTCATCTTTATACTCACATTTTCTTCGCCACACTCCACGATGTGCTATTAGCAAGTTTCCCAGCTAAAATGACTTCATGTGATATAACTCTATTATTGTCTGGTGCTTTATTGCCCGCTTCTACAATAACAAACGAAAATAATTACATTTTCACAATAAAAGCTAGTTGTAAAAATATAAATCTTACCCACAGACTCCTTTCGAAGTTTATTAATTGCCAACATGGCACTGTTTTTATATATAACAGGAGTACTGCACTTTTTAAAAACAGTCAATTCCTCTGTTTGTGCCTGTAATTAGAACAGGGTTTTAAAAACAAGAAATCGTTTAATATTGCTGTTGAAGCTTACCCTCTCCCAAGCATCCGCAATATTAGGATATATCGCACTGCAATGCTTAACCATCAGCTCATAGTATTGCATTCGAATATTATAAGAAATTTTTGTCGACGATGGCTCCAATACCGGTGGTTTTGGAGGAACAATCTAACAACGAAACAATAATGAGAATATAAATCAAGTAATGACTTCTTTGTAAATTCACCTTTGTAGCATTGGTAGCATTATGAGCTACGCGTCCAGATGCCTTTGATGCAGTTTGGCAGGGTGTAAATGCAGCACGCATTTTCTCCGCTTTCAGTTCTTCCACTTTTTTCTTAGCTCTTTCTAGTGCTATTATATTAGCAACTGGTGCTATTGTTCGAGCTAAATGAGAAAAGTTCCGAAAAATCAATTAGTTCTGGTAAAGATAAGATGAAAATCACATATACTTGGTTTGGGTGGATGTAAGTAACTTTTTGGTATTAGCGGCGTGAGTGTTTTTTCTTGAACCTTTCGCAGGGCTTCATTAGCTTCTCGAACTTTTTCTTCGGCTTCTTTTAGAGCTGCTGCAGTGTTGGCAACTTCTTCTTCTTGCTTCTTACGAACCGCCTCTTGACGTTCATAGATTGCCTATAATAAATGATGATGGCTTAATAGATGGTAACTTTTATATAAGAACGTAATTCAAAAACATTTTAGACGTGCACACGTTTAAGGGATTAAACGTTAACTATACACCGTTAAGTAATTGTGGCCCTTTGCAAAGCTCGATTATCAAACGGAAAAAATTAAAACCCTGAAGACAAAACTTAACATCCAGCGCCTTAACAAGCTTGGCGTAAAGAATCACAAACACAAACAGCGAGAGAAGAAAAAAACCCTCCATAAAAAGAAGAGTGCCTAAGCGACGTCCCGTCTCTGGGATCCTAAAAGTAACAAGAACAACATCTCGAGATTGTACAAGAAAGCCCAACAACTGGATGCTGACTTCAAATCCGAAACTTAGGCTTTAGGAAACAGAGACGGAAACCCAGTGAATGCAGTAGTCCTGTGCCTAATTTTAAAGAAATTTGCGTAGCTTTTAAAAAATGAAACTAAATGAACTACAAAGCCGAAGACATTTTATACCATATTGCCAAACAAGCAAAGATAAGGATAACGTTGGGGGGAGTGACTGCAACTACAACGGAGCTGAGCCTCACTCGGATCCGGAGCATAATGGTGCGCCTCGAGCTAAGAGATTGAAATTAGAAAACACGTGGTATACCATGTTTTAAGAGATTTATCAAAAATGCTTTAAGCCAGAAGATGAACTGTAAAACGACCTCTTTAACCTCTTATTGAACTAACACCAACGTTACTGTGATACGCAGACAGTAAACACATTGAACAACTGGACAAAATTATTAATCAATTCTCAATTTTGAAGGAATCATTAAATTTAAAAGCTACCATATTTCAAGAATTTTAAGAGATAAGGCCATCCATATTTTGTAACCACTTTGTAAAAACTATACCGAAATGGTCAAAAGAAAGCGATCGATTCTGCTAGGCTTTCCAGACAGGCTACCATTCCAAAGCTGTGAATAAGCTGTTTCAGTCCCACGACAAAGCTTCAACTCCAACTGGCTTTAAAAACTTGTCAACAGAACGCACTATAGCACTAAGCACTATTTCATTATACGGCAGCTTTAAGAAATTTAGTTACCTCCGATCACCTTAACCCCAACTGCAACACTGAACCAAGAACTTGATCGCTTAGTTAAAGATCTAGAACCTCAGCCCTCAATAAAGCGATGGCTTTCTCCTGTCCTCTGATTCAACCCCGAGGCAAGAAAAAGCCATAGTCCATCTGCACGTATAACCATACCCTCCAACCTGATTACACAGAGCAGAACAGCGATTGGGCTATTCATGGCTGCAAACCATACAAATCAGCGGGAGCTGTCTCCATAATACCTGCCGAGTTGCAGATGGCATCGGACTTAATCTTGACGGCTCGAGACAATTCTAAAAAGTTATCTAAATCTGGTGTATATCCCAAAGATATGGAGAGAATATAAATTTGTATTCATTCCCAAAGCGGGCGAATGTTCTCACATCATCATCCATCCTCTTAAAAACCTTAGAACGATTGATTGATATCCACTTACGCAACAGTATTGATAAGAAACTACTGTTAGCGACCCAACATGCGTACTGCAAAGGCAAGTCAGTGGAGACGGCATTATACCCAATAATATCGAATATTCCCTGTTTCATAAGGAGTACACGATGGTTGCCTTCCTGGATATTGAAGTCGCCTTTAACAATATCAATACATCAGCGAAAGCAGATGCACTATCAGATCTGAAGGTCGCCAGCTCACTTTGCGAATTGATTAATCTACTGCTAAATAGTGGGATTATCAATTCAAAGCTGGGTGGGACGTCTACTAGAAGATCTATCAGTAGAGGCAACCCGCAACGAGTTAATGGTGGTTAATGAGCTATTAATAATCCTGGAAAAGAATTTAGCCACGCCTCCATTCTGAATAATTTCAAAATCTCTCCCGAAAACACGGACTACACCACCCCACGTCTAAATTTTGATTAAAATTTCGTCCCTTCCAGATCACTCTGGAATGAAGATGCACTTTTAGAAGATGAGTCGATTCACTTCTACACTGACGGGTCAAAAGCCAAAGACGGAGTTGGTGGAAGTGTTCTCTCCGATAGTCTTTATCTTAAGTTCTCCTTTCATCTTCCAAATTATTGTAGCGTGTAACAGGCGGATATTATAAAGAAGTCTTATATTGGGTTAAGGAAAACGTGATATCTGCTACGGATATCCGCATCTTTTTGGACAGCCAAGCAGCTATCAAATCGTTGGAATTGATCGCCATAAAATCCCCAGTAGCTCTAGACATCCGATCATCTCTCACGGAGATGGCTAAGCAATTTATAATTCATAATTGGGTGCCGGGGCATTGTGATATTCCAGGGAACTGTAAGGACGATAAACGATCGATCGATCGAAAGCGATCTGATAAACATAGATATCAATAGCCTTTTACGGTTCATCAAAAGTTCAAAATAGTATAACGATCAGGTAGAGAGAAACATTCTCCTATGATCCATGTGGTATCACATTGGACCTATTGCTGGTCTAAGTTTGTTGGCGTTTCTGAGCTGGCAGCCACTTCAACCAAACCAAGCACTATTCCCACCTCGGTACTATGTACATTCGTTTCTCCAGTTTTTTCTTCCGCTATATCAACAAATAAAATACCAAGAAGTATATTATATGCGCTCAGGTTAACTAAAGAGCTGAAGTCCTCCCTATAGGAATGTAACACTAGAACATGACCTACACGGAAGCAACACCTATCAAAGATCTTGCGAAACTAGACACCTCACTAACACGGCAGCTAAACTCAAGACTCGGGGCAATATAATCTAAAAGTAAGTTTCGACATTGTGGGGATCTCCTACCCAAAAAAAAAAACTTGGTTCCACCGTCCTAAGACTAGAGTTCAGTGCTGCTGAATACTGTGTATTGGTTAATAAGCGCCTACACAAACAAGGTGGACTGCCAGCTCGGCTCACCAAAGCGTATTATCTCAGAAACTATAAACTTCACACCAACAAGATTCCTACCTATTGGTGCGTAATATTCATTCTCCTGTACTCTGTTATTAAACCAAGTGAACCATAATTGAATCGAACCAACGTCTACCAATCTGCAATGATATCTTCCAAACAACAACCTTTTGTCTCTCCACACCTCCACTGTTCTTCCTTCCTTCCTTGTTACATAACCAAGTAAATATGGAATACATCAATCAAATATTCTCCACGAAAACGCCTGCACGAGTGATATAACATCGCAGTTCCGAGTGACGCTGTACTTTAAAGTTCGGAAGACTCTTCTAATTAATTCTTTAACATAACAATACTCCTACTACCTGTGATTCCCCAAAAAAAAAAAATGAATAGATGTTAATAAAGAGCAATAACAAAGAAGAATTCGTATTATTCTAATAAATAGAACAAAGATTCGTCTGAAAGCAGACGACATACTCGTCGAGTCGAGTTCTAATTCTGTAATACTGTAGGCATGTAAAACGAAAACAAAAATATTATTATATAAGGATTACATCGCACATTGCTGGCAGTGCACGAGTCCTCAATGAAGAATATTTTTAGAAAAAGTTCACCTCACTCCACGAAATTCGCCTTGAATTGGCTTTAACAAGGCGAATCTTCGTACATTTTGCGTGTATGTATGGTACCCATCCCAAAGTGAAAAAGAATACGCACCCCCGACCTTTCCATTAAAAACATAAATAAATGCCACAAATGTCACTCAAAACTAAACGATGAGTTAAGTGAAGTGCAAACTTCCAAATGTTTCAAGTTTGGATGGGCGTTGGTTGCTGTTTCCCGCTTTTATTGGAAACTGCACGGCTTGGGTCACATGTTTTACCCATGCTTTCAGATCTATGTCGCCTAAACATTACTCTACTCCAAACAAATGGCACGAACTTGATACGCTAACTTACCTTTATGGCATTCTGCATGTGACTCGGTTTCTTGGGTTGAACTGGGGTCGCCGGTTTGGCGTTAACTGAATTCTCATGAGCGACCCTCTTTTTCTGCTGATGTTTTGAATATTTGTCTTCTTCGCCGTCATCTGTCGATGCCTTTCGTTTGCTTGGTTGCTCAGGTGTTCCTGACTTGTGCATGGTCGCGAATTGAAGTTCTACTTGGTCGTAAATCATTTCGCATTCTTTCCTGATGTCCTCCTCGGAGGTGGCAAACAATGTGTCCAGATTATCTAGCCCCAGATCGTCGTTGTCGCTAAACACATTTTTGGATGACGGAGGAGGAGATTTCTTCTTTAGATGATTGAGATCCGAGGATTTTTTCTTTAGCTCTTTAGGTTCTTTAGACTTTGTACTACTGGCAGCAAGTGAGTGGTGTTTACTGGACGACGATGATGGGGAGGAGTTTTTGTGAGACCCACTACTCTTGGTGCGATCTTTATCCGACGATGTTGACGACTTGTGCTTGTGATGTGACGATGAGTGGCGGCGGCCGTTCGATAAAGACGATGACTTTTTAACGCGTTCCTTTTTTTCGGTTTCTGCGAGTTTGTCTTTACTGGAGCGCCTTTCGCTTGACTTACTTCGTGAAGAGGAGTGTTTTTTACTTGACTCCCGGTCCCTGGAACTTTTTTTGTGTTTATGACGCGACGAGGAGGAGGATGCTCCATTCTCACGATGAGTACGGTGAGAGGGTAACTTGGGAACAACCCTTTCCTTCGGCATTTCTTTTGAGTCATATTTTTCCTCCTTTATCAGCACAACCTCTGGGGAAGATTCCTTTTCCACTTTGATCTTAACTTCTATGCCTGGTTCTGTTTTGATTTGCACCGGTTGTTCGTCGATTGGGCCTTGGACCGGTGATGGGTTCGGCTCCTCTTTGACCTTAACCCAATTTGTGTCCTGGCTGGCTTCCTGATCGATCTGATCACCTATGAGTCCCGACAATTCTTCCAGCTCCTCGTCACAATCGTTTAAATCGATGTTTGCGATATTGGCGGCTGTTGTTTGCAGAGATTCCGATGGAACATAGACCGGCGCGGTGTTTTCAATAGCTTTACTGCTGGAATATGATGATTTTTTCTTAACATTTATTCCTGGATCTATTGGAGTATACTCTAGTTTTTTCTTTTTTGTTGCAGGTTCGGCCAGTGTAAGAAGCTTCGGTTGCTTAGACGAAGCTGTGTATTCTGGCGGAATTAGCGAGTCAGTGTGCGGTTCATCTGTTTTGGAGAGATTTTTGATTACATGAGATTGGGAAATAGTTTTGCTATCTTCAAATAGATTACCTTTCCGGACGTGTTTGAAGTGACAATAGGGTCGTAAACATGAGACGCTCGCGCTGTGGTAGAACGGACAAATAATTGACTTAAACAGGCCCGTTGATGGTAGCATTTTCAGGTTATTTTGATTCAGATGGCTTTATAAATGCTTATTCTAAAAGGCATAAGTATTCGAGGTGAATTAAAATTGCGAAAAAACTAAAGATCCTCCAAAAAACTAACTCTTAAATTAGAATTTTTATTTTTCTTTTGAGAAATGTCAAAGCGAGAGCTGCCAGGCGTGAAGAAATGTCATTAGCAGAGATAAAGTTCTGTTCGATGTGAAATGAAGAAAGTAAAGTTTGTTAACTTTGTTCACATCAAAACAAAATCGCGAGATATGATAAAATTTGGTGAAATCTGTATCAATAAAGAAATGTACGATTAAGGGTACAACTTGATTTGTTTTTCTTTTGTATTTTTCGGACCCCCTAATGGTAGTAATCCTTAGCCTACATTATCGCTTTCCTTTGCCATTGGTCAAGGTGCATAGGACCTGTACCGCTGATCAACATAGTTAGAGGGCCAATTAAATAAGTCAGTCGCAAATGTGAAATCCGAAAACAAATCGTTCTTGGCATTAGTCTGAATAATGTGTAATTTTGGGTAAGTCGACCTGTCATTCTCCGCTACTCGTGGGTCCACAAGATGAATTACACAGAGCACAAAAAATAAGGTCTCCTTGGAAAGCTCCCTGTAAGTCTTGCTACTACAGTCTCTGCTGTCGCTTTGCTTTAGAAGCCTGACACTAGTTATCCGAGTAGCTACAGGCAAAACGATGCTCCTGATCATGCACCTGAAATGCCAGCGTATAGGACAGTGGTTTTCAAAATTGGTTCTATTCGGAATGTAGGTCATGAGATGTGAGGGGTGTACCCGTAACCTGTGTCTGCATCCTCAGCCATAGGTAGTTGTTTGGCTTCGAACTACTTTCACCCCTTTCACCTGTACGTGAGCATAGACAGAAGAATTCATCGGATAACTGCCTATTTTGTATGTCTTCGATTATATCGAACAAATTTTTAAAGTTTTAAATCGGTTCTGTTTTTTATTGGCATTACCGAAACGCCGCTGTAATGGCATCAACCACCCTTATGTCAGCGAGTTGTCTGATTGACATTTCGAATGTCAACAAATTTTCATTCTTCGCGTTTTTACACCTTAACAAATTCTTGAATTAGATTTCCCAACAAACTTTTAACAAAAAATCGACAAATATCGCCGAGATATAACAAACAATGACATCCGTACAAGATCGCCTGAATATTAACCGCATGGCACTTGAAAAATGGACTAAACGCGAGCAACTTTGCCTAGCATCGGCGGTGTCCTGCAGTGGCGACCAGAACTGGATGACCGTCAGTCGTTCACTTAAACTCCTCTGTGGAGCCCATCATCCGCCGGACTGGTTCTCGCAGAAACTCTGTGCAGTAAAATATGGCGAGTTACTAGAAAATGTCGAAACACCGAAGCGAAAGAAGCGCACAACCTCAGACAATGCATCGAGCGTAGTGGAGACGCCAACTGACTCGATTCTGCGCCGGCTGACAGAGGAACGGATTCAGGAGCTAAAATCGGAAATCCGTGAACAACAGGAGACGTATGCGAAGCTGTACACCGATGTGGTGCACCTACAAACTGGTAACTCCAACGAGGAGCAAATTCGGGCGATGTGGATGGAGATCGAGCGGGAGCAGGAGCAAGATCGTCAGCTTAAGGCTCGCAAGCAAATGGGAGCGCACGAGATGCAACGAAACTGGCGACAGGGTCAATTCCATCAACAACAAAAACAACAGCAAATAGTGCTAACGCAGGTGAAGCAAGAACTGGACATGGAAATTGACGAGACGTGTAAGCCGCAGGGAACATCACCGCTGCTGTCATCGCTTTTGAAATCCAGCTCTCCTGCGCCGCAAGTTGTAACCACCACGACTACCAGTACGGTTAGGGTGAGTGCCCCGACCATCACCAACTTGCTGACGGGCGGCACTATAACTTCATCCTCGGCATCGTCCTCGTCAGCATCTTCGCCGATATCGTCACAAACTGGTGGGATCCCACGGTTGAAGCCGCTTACTGGGCCAGGACCGGTAGACAACAACCAAACACCGCCGCAAGCCGTCCTCAGTCCATCGCAATCGGCGCCAACTCTGTCGATGCTGCTGGAAAAGACCAAAACACCAAAAGACTCGCCACAACACCAGCAACAGCCGACAAGTGTCACACAGCAACTGATCGACGAAATCAAGACGGAACCTATGACGGAAGTCAACGTCGATTCAGCTGTAGTCGTCAAGATCGAAGACGAGCCCGTGTTGGAGGACGAAAGGATGGACGATGGAGAACTCAGTTCTACGAAGGAAGAGGAGCAGCAGTTGATGGAGGTGATCAAGAATCTCATGCCGGATAACATTGACGAACTCGCCGATATACTGACAAACAATGCTGGTATCCTGAACCCGGGGATTCTCGAAGAAGAAGGCATCCTCGAGGGAGTGGAGTCACTGATGGATGAGGCACAAGACGTTGAGGATCATTTGGAAGCTACCAAGCTACCGGAGAGTGCACAGCGACAGGACTCAAAAAACGCCCCGGTTACGGAGGAGGATTCTGGAGCAAAAATTAAAGTCGAAGAGACTCCCGAAGCTGATTCAACGCCCATATCTGCCAGCCAGTCAGAGGTCGTGGTAGTCGTGGAAACACCGGAAACTACAAAGGAGCAGGCGCCATCAGTCGAGTCACCCAATGTGGTGATTGAGGAGAAAATCGAAACCATATCAAGTGATGATTCCAGTGACAACGTTCCTCTTTCCACACATACGAAAGAAGCAAAGGCTTCCACTACTATAGTAGAGAGTGAGGCTGCAAGTGGGGCCCACGATCAACCACTACTGGTGCCCGATGATGCAGAAACTCAGTCAGCACAAGAGACCGCCAACAAGACCACGAATTTAACTGAAAACAGAGGAGAAGTCGAGGAAGTAGCGGTGGATGACGACGAAGAGATCAGCGTCCAAAACGATCAATCCTTGGCGGCAGCCAGGAAAGGCTCACTTAGTGACAGTTCGGACGTAATAATCATCCCCACAGACGACGAGTCTAATGACGGTAAGGCGGAGCTGGAGACTAAGAAAAGCCACGAGTCGTCTGTTGAGACATCAGGGAAAGGTAAGCATCACTCCATATGGCTGTATCACTGCTCTAATTTCTTCCTTTTTCCTAGATGAAGAGCCCAAATCATTGGAAGGTCTTTCCCAAACTAACCCCGAATCCACCGCCACCCACGAGAGTCCCTTCGCACAAGAGCAGATAATAGCCTCGATATGCCTGCCCGATACCGACGACGACTCATCAACATTTGAGACCCCAACCGCGACACCCAAAGAAGACAAATCCAAGCACGTGCCACAGACCAAGAAACCCGAATCTGACGCCCGAGCCGAGGAGGAAGCCAAACAAACCTTGGCCATCCGCAAACTTCGTGATCGTGATCGCTCCGAGAGTCCCCTTGTCGAAGACGATGCGAGTGACCACTCAATCACAGTGCGCTCCCGCCGCAGATACTCCTCAACACCGGTTATGGACAGTATTCCCAACTCACCAGCGTCCAGTGATGACCGGGAGTTCAAAGTCTGGAAAAAGTCCCTCATGACAGTCTACAACAACTTGTTGACTAACAAGAATGCCTCCATATTCCTGCGTCCATTCACCGACGACCAAAATCCTCGCTACAAGCAAGTCTGCCATCGACCAATGGACTTGCAGATCATAAAGCGACACATCGAGAACGGAACCATTCGGAATGTAACTGATTTTCAGCGCGACGTCTTCCTAATGTGTAACAACGCGATTATGGTTTTCAAGAAGAACTCGTCGTACGCCAACATGGCCAGGGACCTTATGAATGACTTTGTCCAACTGAAGGATCAGATTATAGATGCGAAAATGGACAAGGACAAGTCTTTTACTTTGTCGTCACCCTATGCACCTGGAGTGAAGGTGCGAGGTAGTGCAAGAAAAAGTCAGAGATTACCATAAACTCTGGACCTTCCTGTCCGCTTTTTTTCTTTTACTAAAGTTAAGCTTTATATGTAAATTTAGTTTATAAATACAGACATTATTGACTAAATAAAGTGGTATAAATGTGACTTGTCGATTCTTATTTCAAAGAGGGAAACCCAAGTCCCAGTGCACTCTGCGTGTCATTGACCACGTTTTGCTTTTTATACTTAGCATTACGATTCATCTCTTTAAAGGAACAGGAAAAGATGTCCAGCGCTCTTTCAAAAGGAGAACTAGTTTTGTGTGGAGCAGGATTCTAAGAAACTGAAAAGAAGTTGCTGCAAATAATATTAAAGGCAAAATGCAAACCTGAATCTTGCATTCAAAGACAACAGGAAATTCCTTTCGATGACCAACGACTTGAAGAAACACCTCTCCACAGGCGTCGCAGACAGTGGTGTCACTTAAGCCCAGCACACTAAGATGCTTGATAAAAGTAAAGTGTCCAGTAAGAACGCCAATAAGTTGTCTGAGAGACAGCAAGAATGCCGCTGATTTCTTAGAGACGTTCGGGAGGATACGTTTAGTCTGTCTACCTGGAGAGTCGTGTCGCACACAATTGTATTCGTAACAAACCCAAACGTCAATGGAAGCCCTGCCTGAGGACGCGAGAAGACCTAACGAAGGTTCAGGTCCTAAGAAATCATTCTCTAAGCATCGCTTAGCAATCTCATAATAGATCTCATTTCCCGACCCGAGACGAAAACAAGAATCAATGAGTCCAGCCTTGCGACTGAGTTCACAGAGTTCTTGCATTCTCAAACTATTTTTGAACGTGTTACAGGGTTGAACAAGGCGCAGTGTGACTGTAGCTACAGACGCAGATACTTCGACCCCGCTACCTATTCTTAACAATACAGTCGGCAGCCATTAGGACATATGTAGTAAGGTCTAGTGTTGTCTGTCTCCACGAAAACACCAGCACCAGACCATTGACTAGTTTTGGAGCCATCCGTGAAAATTCAACTACAGCCTAATCCGGGCTCAGACTCCGGCTGAAGCCAATCCTGACTGCAA
This sequence comes from Xylota sylvarum, assembly GCA_905220385.1. NCBI lineage: Eukaryota > Metazoa > Arthropoda > Insecta > Diptera > Syrphidae > Xylota > Xylota sylvarum. The sequence goes on along the minus strand of LR999958.1, from coordinate 58,924,791 downwards.
GAAAAGACGGCTTTAAGTTGCACAGGAGCCGAAGTTCCGGAGTTATTGCATCAGATGGTACATCAATGGAACCAGGGTCGTAGGATAAGTGTCGCGCAAGGTCAAGCAGAGCATCTAGAGCTGAGTTAGGCGTACTCGCGAAAGCTCCTGTGCAGCCGAGACCGTTTGTTCTTTGAAGTTCAGTGCAGACGGCAGTCACATACTTACACGACTTTTTAGATAGAGGGTGCATCCTCAGTGCAGACCTGCGCACGTGAATCTCATGAGTTTTTCGCAGCTTCTCAGTATTTTTAGTATAAAGACACCTCGAAGTGTACGCCAAGGTATAGGAATATATGCCAGTGCCAACACTAAATGAAGATTCGCTTCAGATTTGTCAGCAACTGGACTAAAAGTCTTCGCTTTCGTCTCAGTGTAGGTACCGTCAGGTTTTCTAAGTGACTCTGGTTTAATTGGTTTGCTACTTTTGAGAACTTTAACCAACCTACTGGTTTCACCTAGAGTCTCGATCTTGTCACAACTCGTTCTGAGTTTAAGAGGAGTTTTGAGAAACTTGTCTAGCTCTCCTCCAAAGCGTAAGCAATTCCTCTTTTCCTGCTAAGTAATGGCTTCGCATTTGATTTATTAGGCGATTTATCTATGATCCGAAAGGGACATCTGCGGAGGAACTCTCCAATTTGTAATCGACTTGAAGTACCGTTAGATAACGTCAAGTCAATTACCTCTTTTCTTCTTGCCGTAACAAAGGTAAGCTGAGAACCAACATTGTTGATGACCATGTCAGACGATAGTAGAAGGTCTAGGAGATACTTTCCTTGAATATTGCATTTGCTGCTGCCCCAGTCTATTAGCATCCGGGCATATGAGTAGTCCCATTTCCCGAGAATCATTTCACTATAATGACCTTCCTTGATATTGATTGAACAAATGTCTAAAATAAAAGCCGAATTATCCATGCTTTGCTGAGGTACCCTCCAGGCCGGAGTACTATCACCACTAAAGTAACTCATGGTAGTGGATGAGATACCCTTTGGGTAAAGAGTCAGAGCCTATGCGGATGACATTGCGATAGCGATATCAGGAAAGTTACTTCTTATAGTTAAAGACTTTATGGAGTCTAAGACGAAGAGTGAATTAACATTGTTCACAAGAAGGTAAAAATGTCATTGTCCAACTCGAGGGTATTTTAGGGATTATTTTGATAAGAAAAAAGTCAGTCGGAAGCTGAATATTCAAGACCGTCCTAGGAAGGACTCGATTGACCTTTATTCATGTAGAAAGGCTCTGGAGCCCCAGATCGTCTTAAGACCGCAGATCGTTCACTGGATATACAAGCAGTCCGAGAAGTCGCTGGTAAAGCAGCGATAAAAGCAATCCCACCGTCAACCTGTTAAGAAAGCTATCAAATTTCTTGATTGTAAGACTCAGTGGAGCGTAGCAGCTCTGGATGTAGTAGTCGTCAATTTTAACCCTAACGAAGAATGTGTAAAGATTCTCCTTTGTTTCTTGAAAGAATCGTTTCCCGTAGGTACATATTGCAGCTTTGCTTGCTGGGTCTGCTTATTGCTACATTTACAGCCAGTTCATGGATTGTTAGTGTTAAAAGGGGCTATCCCCTATAGCTGTAGTATTTTCGTTATTTCAGTATTACTTTACTAGAGAGATAGATTAAGTCCTTAGAGACAGCTCTACACTGTATAGTTAGCTCAATAGAAAAGTCCTTAAAGAGTACATTTAGCTGCATTCTTAAACATCAGAGAAGTATATAACAATGTCAGAACAGAGAGAGAACTAACCCCAAAATTCACAACACCCTGACCAATTGGATTGTGCAAATTCTTGAGAAAGACACATTATAACTGAGCACGAGGGTATGAAATTAGAAGCATACGCCTCTCCCCACTACTATGGGTCATAGTTCTAAATAAATTACTCCTAGAACTAAGTGAGGTCAGCACCATCGCATATGCAGATGACGTCATATTGATGGCTACGAGCAAATTCCTCCCAAGCCTTAGTGAACAATTGGAAGGTAAGCTGAAGACCGTAAACACCGGGACCAAGAAATGTGGACTAGCTGTCAACCCCCAGAAGACCCAACTGGTATTATATATTAAGGAAAATTTCTGAGTTTATATTACCTTCCATAGGGGGCACGGACAGCGAATCACGGACAGCGCCCTCGTGCAGCAAGACTACCAACTTAACGGCTCTCAGAAAGATACAGAGATTGGTCTGTATGGCCACCAAAAGCATCATGAGAACTATTCCTACTGCTAGACTGGAGGTTATCTCGTTCAAGCCTCGGCAGCTGTTAGTGCCTTAAAAATAAGTCAGTCAGTAAGCTGGAGTGAAAACACGACTGGTCACTTTCACGACCAGAGAAGAATGGAAAACTGTCAGTTTACCAACACGCGTATCATCTCCATCTTCACAGATCGATGAAAGATGGATCTAGGCGTAGGGTCAGGTATCTTTTCTGAACCGCTGAGCATATCCAAATCAGTTCACCTCCCGAGGTTCTAGTATTGACAATGGCCACCCGTGAGACAACGTTGAAGGCAATACCACACCTTCTTCAACGGTAGCCAGGGATCAATAAAAGGAATTTCTAGTATTGAAATAAAATCCAAACTTGTGAAGTACTGCCTGAAAGAGCTTAAGGTTCTTGGAACACAGTACAAGGCTCTGCTGGTGCACATGAAGGTACATCAGGTAATGAGAAGGCAGATGAATTGGTTAGAAGAGGTTTGGAATTCACATCAGAGCAAGCCGACAACTCGGTGTGCATCCCGCCTTGCACAATGAGACTCGAAGCAGGGATTAAAGTTTTAAGGGAGGCAAACATCAGATGGACCTCCCTAGACAATTGTGTAATCACAAGAAGTAAGACTAACGGAGGAAGACTAATGTCATGGGTGCTAAGATGAGGAAGTCAATGAGGATACAACCCACTTCCTCTATCACTGTCCAGGTCTCATACACCTCAGATTTAAATTTCTCGAGCGGCACTTCTTCCATGACCTAGAAGAAATATTCAGAAGATTAGTGAATGACATCTTGAACTGCATCAAATCAACTGTATAGTTTTCTAATTCACAATAGGAAGAACCATATCTGTAGAACAAAGGTTAACCAATGGGCAAGGTACAGCTCCCCCTCTGGGTATTACAATGGGTCTGTATTAACCTGAGTGTGGCACTGTGGATCACTTTTATCTCGCCTACCCACGAACAGTCTTGCAGAGCCAAAAAAAAAAAGCTTCAAGTGTTTATGCTGGGGTACCTCAAGGATCCATTCGTTCAATTCTTTGTCTTCATGATATATTTTGCTCCAAGCAAATGCTTGTGACTGCAATGAAGAAATAAAGATCACCTTCTATTTAACATCATGCCGGCTTACAGAATCCTAAATTAGCAGCTATTTGTTCCTGAAATCCTTCTTTGTTCGCATACATAAAGATTGTTATTTCAATGCTCGACTTTAATGTATTTATTGTTTAAAAAAAAAGTGACAGTGCACCCAACAAGCAGACCCTAATGTAAGATTAACAATTATTTCAAAAAATCTTTGAAAATATCATGTAAAGTCCTTGCGCTAGGTGTTTCTCTTCACAGATTTTTCAATTTCTCGTAATCAATTTTAAACGCCTTTCAATGTTTCCCAAAGAGTCTTTGCTCCACTCTTAACAAGAGTCACCTTCCTTGTTCCCTTAGATTGTAGTGATCGGTAGTTGTTCTCCAATATTTCACCAGTAGGATCAACAAGGTCATGGAATTCGGTCATCTGCTCATGAGTAATTGCAATATTGTTGGCAAAGACTACCCATGTTACAGCCTGTGAGCATGGTGGTGTAGTTAACGAACCTGGAGATGAATTTAAGTTATAGTAACATCAGATTTGTATCACACTCAAATCTTACCTTCATATGTGAAATATTCATTCGTATCCATGTTTCCGAACAATGATGCCAAAGAAAATCCTTCAATAGTTGCCTCCTCATCGTATTCGCTTATCGAGTGAAGAGCAGAGACTATTCCAGAGAGTCCATCGAAATCAGTTTTAGTGTTCTTCAATATAAATGGTTTTAAAATCCGTAGGTTTCTAAAGAAATGATAAAGTTACCTCTACATTGTAGATAACAGATAGAACTGCTAGGCCATCAGCGTAGTTACGAGCCTCCTCAACAGTCTGGTATTTTCCATTCCTGTGAACAATATGCATTTCCATGGAGAACCTTGTGCTATCGATAACGTGCTCGGAACCATGAGTGTCCTTCGATCCCCAATGGAAGTGAACGCTTTCAGTGATGAAAATTCCAGAAGGCAATGATCCACCGGAGACTTGGGGTGAGAGTTTGTCATAGTATTGCCAGAGTGATTCGACATAATTGGTTGGTTTTGGAATGACAATATTTGCGGTGTGTCCATTGTTTTGAATAGTCACAGGGGCAGTGAAGACAGTGTCGTAATACAGGAACGAAATTTGGGGGGTGTCATAGGAAACTGTAGCCTGAAAAAGAACGGGAAAATAGGTTCGATTAGACTGTCTTATATTTTAGAGGAATTTGACAATAAAAAAAAGAACAAAAGTCAAAGTGCAAATATAGGGCCTATAGATTGGTTAAAAAGGGAACATCTTTCAGTATCAAGCCATCATTTTGTACGTTAACAAGCCTTAATTAATATCTCATCACATTAATATGCTAAAATCCTTAAAACTCACATGTTTGTGAACTTGTTGCACCAAAGTTCCTCTCTGTGTTCCCGGGGAGTGCTATAACCTCACTTAAAGTTTAAGATCGCGTTAAGGAAAGATCAATAAGGCGGAACAGGCTGAGAGAATACATATGTAATTGGCTGGATTTCTCCAAATCGACAGCCAGCTCCGTCATTTTAAAGGCAGTTTGCAGTTTAAAAACCTCTAATCGTTGGTGATCTAATACATTATCATTGGCGAAACTATGATCATCACCAATACCGCTTTAAACGGGTTTCAATTTTGAATAAACGAATTTTGAACAGAGGATGATTTCTTCCTTCTCTTCATCTCTACATCTCCTGTAGAAGTCGTTTGCAAAGAGACCCAAACTTTAAGCATGTTGGTCCAGCAAACAGTGTCCAGTAAGGACATCAATTACTCTGCTGAAAGCTGGAGCAAATTAAGAGACTCTCTACGACGTCTACGTTGAGTGTTTGTCAAAACTCACTAAGTGCCTTATATGCAATTCCGGCGATGGATGAATTTCAAATTACTTCCCACCATATACATATCAAAGCAATGAAAACTGCAAAGCGAGTATGTTTGCCTTTTTTTGTCCGGGTCTGAATTTTGACATTGATTTCATGTGAAGTAAAGGAACAGACCTATTCTGCACTAAAAATCATAAAATCACTAATTTCTAAGAGTGGGGGAAAATTCTCTCAGAAAATGATGAAAATTTCATGAAAGTTAGGGAACACATCGAACAACAAATCCTTCGCACAACTGAAATGTCGTATATGAGGAAATACGAGAAAGACGATGAACAATTTGGAAATCCTCACAAGTATCCTGAAAAATCATGAATTAATTCCTTGGAGGAAAAGAAATATCTGAATCAAAGTGTTAGTTGATTTTATAGTGCTTTTGACAGATCGTAACCTACTTACCTACAGAAATTTGTTGGGTAAGTATTCGTAACTTTTGTCATTAAGAGAAAATGTTTTACTCTCTCGTGTGTTCAGTCTTTTATGATGTTCTTGTTTTAGGGAATGGAGTTGGAACAAAATTCGTAATAATTCGTACGAATTTGTACAAATTTTCAGGTAAGGAAACAGACCTAATAATTTCAAACTCGAAAATGAGTTCAGAGAACTTTAGCAAAAGTTCTACTTTGTGAGCAACTCTTAGGTTTTTTAATGAAAGTCAGCATACATTATGATATTCGTTGAGGGGCTATATTTTCAGTTTACTTTTACTCACTGTCTGTCTAGTTAAATCAGTTAAGTAGGTGCTGTCTTATCGAACAACAATAAAGTAATCTGAATTCTATAATTACCAAATAATCGTTAAAAGCCAGTACAACCACTTTACCTACTATGTAGATATGTTTATTAAATTATTGTTTTATTGGGAATTTCTAGTCTTACCTCTTCTGTACTTAGTTCAATTGGTGATTGCCTGTTAAAGCTGCATTGCTGATAGTCGTCATACCATTTGGCCTGATGGCTGTAATCAAACTCGGAAGCTAAAAGTAAAAGATAAATATATTTTGTTAAATAATTGTTGCTAGTACCTAAATAATAAAGAAATGATGTATAGAAAAGTTTATCTAAATTGTCATCAATTGAAACTGAAGGGTTTGGCCATCTTAAGGTAATAACCCACATTTGATTTGATGTACAGTAAATGGAATTTAGAATATTTCAAAAATATACATAAAATTTGGGTGTTACTTAATTTAAAGAGCGATAAGGGTCTCTGTGCTTTCATATTCTTATCAAATTTTCATAACAGCTAGAAAAGTTTTGGGATAGGCTTAATGGAAGATATGTACATAAGTTGTGCATTTGAAAAATCTCAGTCTACATGCACATAAGATCTCCCATAAACTAAAGATGGGAGTGGCTTGACTAATTTGCTTACCTGTTGAAACTTTAGAAATAAGAAAAGATGTCAAACAGAAAGAAGACATACAAATATATATGTACGTAATCATATGACGGTTTTTTTTATCACGTTTAAATCATTAAAATAACTTAATTAGAAATTGCTAGCGATTATGCGAAGTGCACCTTATCTAATGAACCATCAGCAAATAGTAGTCTCATTTCAAAATCTCGGTTCGCACTGATCAAATCGGTTGTCAATTTGGTATGGTAAATTTGAACGAAAATTTACTTGGGTTAGGTGGTTTGTGAAGCTGATTTGACAACCCATTTGATCAGTGTGAACATCCCTGAATGCAATGTTGTCAAAGAAAATAAGATAAATTTAAGTTTTGGGTCTCCAAAATGTGAAACCGCCTGTAAAACATTGCAGCCCGCAGTGTGCATAAAGGCCTTAGTAAAATGTCGGGCATTAGATACTTTCACAAGAACTTGGAAGTTGTTGGTATCACAATAGACCTATTGCTGGTCTAAGTGTGTTAGCGTTTGTAAGCTAGCAGCCACTTCAACCAAACCAAACCTTGGTCATCTTTACTCATATAAAGAATGATGTCGGCATTGCAATTGGTATTCAAGTTATTGATCTTAGTGGCTCCGTGTAAAAGCAACACTGTCTTATTTATAGGAAAGCAGAAATTCACCGAAATACATACATATGTATGTATATGAAACCCTTTTGCATCCTTATTGAGTGACAGTTTGATGAACTGTCAATGGCGAATGTTTGAACACAGTTAACCGCTTCTTTCTCTCATTTGTGTGAAATTAGCAGTAATATGTATTAGGTCTGTTCGCGTACTTTCTGCATCAAAATTAGTAGATTTTGAAATTTTAAGGAGTGGGGGTAAAAATGTCTCAGAGAATGAAAACACTACGAAAAGTAAACGAACACGAAGCCAACTTTTTTGACGTTAAATGTCAAATGCATTGGCGCAGATAGATGGGGACGATCTTGATGTCCTTTCAATGCCAAAGAATTTGTTGCAAGAGTAATTATAGTAGCAAGTAGCATCCGAAGAACCATTCAATTAAAAATTTGTCCAGGTTAGGCAACTTTTGTTAAATTTTTCCTCTTTGCTTTGAAATTTTTTGCACCAAAATTCGTAGCATGGGGAAATTTCTTACTCTCTCGTAAGCACTCTCTTTTATGAAAAACTACGAAACTTGTGCGTACTCCAACAGGACTTCGTGTATTTTCGTAGATTTTTGTGAAAGCTCGTTGTTTTCGGAGAGTGCGCGAGCATACCTATTATATTTGGTGCTAAACAAAATGGCGGCATAACATGAATAGCCAGTGAGACCAGGTACATGTAGATATATTGCGATTAAGACTATTCCAGACACTTTTTCTTCCAAATTTGCTTATATAGGTTAGCCTTAGAATTTCAAACTTTCTAGTTCCCTCATGTATATTCGAGATATGTACATACATATGTCCACTCAAAGATGAGATAAAATACTTCGTTTAATCTTTAAAAAACCGTGAAGAAAATCCGCCAAAAAATTTGAATGGACCATCATCTACATATATCTGTCCAACTATCGATCATGTCATCAAATTTTTCATCAAATTGGTATGATGACCTTAGATTTAATGTGAACGCAAAATAGCAAGTAACAGTCACCTAAATGTGAGAGGGAGACAAATAAATCTAAGTTTCTTCTATTCACTTGATGTAAGCCTAATAGTATATTGGACCAAATGAGAGCAGAGGCGGTTTGAATGTCTAGGACATGTAAAGCGAATGAACCGAAGAGTCTTCGAATCGAACCTGAAGGTGCAACGCAGTAGAGGACGACCTCGCCTTAGGTGGCGCACACAAGTAGAAGGGGATGTCAACCGACTTGGAGTGCGCAACTGTAGTCAGTTAGCTAAAGATCGTAACGCCACCTAAGTAAATAAGTAGGGAGAAGAGGCACTGAGAGATTAAAATTAACCTTTGTTTGTCAAGAAGACTTTTTAGTTCGATCGTGAAGATAATTGTCTACTTAATAGTGGACTTCTAAGCTCAATTCTCTATGAAAGACACGTCACTTTCAGCAATTGAGTGCCGGACATTTTGCAAAGAATGCAGTCGGATGTAAAATCTTCTTCGATGCAAAGGCAGCACTCCGTCTCTATAGAAAGGTTTAGGTTGTTAAGATTGTATTTATCTGTTATCCCTCTATGGAATTGCAAGTATGTACTGGGAGCTTATAATGACTTCGATGGAATCTCTGTAACAGTTGCTTTCAGAACAATCTTGGATAAACCAAAGAACAACAAGGGATTCTATTGGTTAGTTGACATGACAGATAAATTTAGCAAAATTGTCGTTATCCATAATCGTGCACATGTCGAGTATACGTGTGCATGGCCCATTATAATATCTGTGCTACTACGATATGGGAATCAATTGCTTGCATGTCGAAATGGAGACAATTTCCAGATTGACCTTCTATGTAACACGCAGAACATGGATGGCTGCAAGGAACTGAGCTTTTGTATTAAATTTAAAGTACCTACAATGTATTTGAAGATTTAAATTTTTTTCAGAGTGAACTTACGAATGAACTTGACAAATTAATCAGTCACAAGGTAGATACATAGATCTGAGAAAGACCGATCATATGATAATTGTCCGTTTTGGCACAATGTCTAGAATAAAAATAGATAATTGATAGGGAAATGATTATCAAGAGAGTTAACGCTCTGCAGATCGATGATCCTTAGAGTTGAATTGTACAACGTCAACACCAGATATTGAGTTGTTTTCAGAGAAATATACATACATAATGCACATACATATGTATGTACTTCGTCTGATATTTGGTTGGCATGCAAGGAGAGGGAATGAAAATGGGAAAGTAGTAACGACGTTTTCAAGTTCAAAAAAACGAAAATCCAGTTCAAATGACTAAGTCATCGTAGTTTCCATGAAGATTAATTAGAAAATCGGAAATAGTGCGACTAGGAGACACAGAAAAAGTAGACTTGGAAAAAAATACTTGCAATACATTTTTATAAAAATTGTTGACTATAAGAAGTAAACAATAAATGAATATAAACGCATTTCATACTTTTGAAATAATTATAAAATCATTTCACATCTACAGCTACAAAACAACCCTAAAATATATTTTTGCCAAATCTATTAAATGATCTATAAAAATAACTGCACGCATATGTCTAATGTTTAATCTGATTTAAAATTTAAAAATAAATGCATTGTTTTAAAAAAAAAACACTTCCAAACCGATTTTAAGATTGAAACACTTCAGTTCGACAATGACATTTTTTAAGATTAAAAATAATATTTTGTTTATTTAGGTAAAGAAAAATGCACCCAAAAATCTTAATCAATTTACCTTTGACAGAAACGAAGGCAAGTAGAATACTCAGCAGATAAAATGTTGAAGAACTCATTATCACACACAACTAATGGCACTTAATCTTTTCCAATGGACTAACTAAGAATGATTGCTTGTTTCGAATTCCAGTTCGCTTTTATTCAAAAGTACGGCCGTTTTTTTTTCGGTTGGTATCTACCGCGTCACGGCTGTCAATGTGACAACGTAATTTTGCAAACCTCTTTTAATATCGATAACGATAATTATGATAAGACACCGATCATAATTAAGTTTGGTAGTAGATTTAGAGTGTTCGGCCGTAATGCGGTATATCTACATATATATGTACATATCATTTTGAATTTAATGAGAAGTGATTTTGGGAAAATATATTAGAAAAATTATGATGGAGACTTATTGGCCTATAAGCCTTACGAGTGTCTTATAACGTGTCGCATTTATTGCTGGACTTAGTATAGGTAGATGAGGTAAGATTTTTATTATATTCTTTTATAGGGTGGCCGAAGGAATTCTTAGATGGGTTTTGGTTTTTTGTATGTTTCTACATTATTACAGGACCATTGGTACATTTTTTCTCATGTTAATGAACGTTTGCAGATTTCTTGCAATAGCTGCACTCTCCACGTGCTGAATCAATAACCAGCATGGACTTAGCATTGAAGTGAAACAGTCTTAGCTTGGAATTTAAGCTAATTGAATTGCTTCGCAAATATTTTAAACAACATTCTAAACGCCGATTGTTTCTTCCCAATCCGGCTGTCTATATCGAGTTCGTTGCCACCAGCAGTTCAAACAATATTCCCAAGATCCTGGAAATTATTTTCTTTGGATTTCCTGTCCACGAAGCAATACGAAGCACACCGATAATCATTAATAGGAACAATATTGGTGAAAGAATGCAGCCTTGTCTTTCCCCAGTTTGGATTTTAAATTCCTTAGATATTCTTCTATCCAGAATGTGACATCTTAATGTACCTTTTGTTCTAAGTCCTTTTACATCTATAGGTATGTACAAACGACAATTGTATAATTAACTTGAGGAAGACCAGACAGCAAGAGAAGATGTAAGGAATATTGGTAACCTGTTCGATGGAGCATATTTGATTTTATATGTAATTTACAAGTTCATATATGTTCTCATGTATGTGTGTAGTTACAAGTTTACTCGGCTAAACAAACATTTGTAGAAAGGACACAGGTAAGCAACTTTAGGTCCTGGTTAGCATGATGTTGAAAGAAGAAGCCATCATGAAGTTACGACAATTAACAAATCGGATGATTCTTTCGATAGTCCTAGGGCCAAATCGGTCACTCCTAAGTGTTCCGATTAGGCTCCTCAAGTGATATTAAAATTAAAGGACCAATGATACCAGATTGAAAGACACCTCATTGGAAATATACGAGGTTACCTTAGATTAGGTAGATATGAAGTTATGCTGGTAATAAGCGTTATAATGAGCCCGTCGAGTTCCTTGGGAAATATTTTCCTCTATTCTAATTTACACAACAAACAACGTCATTGAAAAAGTATTTGTTGAAATATTTCATTCGATTCGTCGAAATTACGTATATATTTAATATCACTGGACTCTTGGGAAGTTTTCTCAGAAGGCAGTGGTCAGAGAGAAGATCAATCGGTGTTATTATTTACCTTATCCTCCTTCGTTATTCTGTAAATTAACATTTGCTGAAGGGGCTTTGATACACTCTGACCTACAGTTAGGCTACCTTACGTCATTTTCTTAAAAATAATTCCTTTTCAAACCTCAAAGAGGGCCTTCTAACCTTGCCACGTCATGTTGAGACAATAGAAACTGCCATCGTGGCTTTACCTATAGAGTTAGGCTTTGATGGTTTAATGGTTCGTAAGCAATTGGATTTGAAATATGTTTAGCTTGCCTTAAAATACTTCTCTTGTGTTTCCTTTAGATGAAGGTAGACAGTTACTACATCATATCCGTTGATTCTCTGCGTCCGTTCTTTTCCGGTAAGATATCGTTCACTCGGCACCAGGCAATATTTGGAGCTTGTGGGTCAACTTAGGTTTGACAAAATCCGTGCAAGTGCAGAACCTAGTTGCCTTTTCTACCTTGTCAGTCCCAGGCTGTAAGAGCTGTTTTAAAGACAGCCTTGCATCTAGTGTTAATGTATCTTAACTCTGGCTTAAAAACCAAGTGATTATCACCGACGTTTATGGTTGACTCTCTTGCCACTTATGAGTAATACCGTTTTTTCTTCTGCAAGTTGTGTAGATCCAGGCATGTTAGTCAGTCTCGAACTATTCTGATAATTTCGATGCAGTCCTGCCGAACTTCTCAGAAGTTTCTTCGACAGCAATTGCTATATCGCCGTTGATGACCACGATGTTGTCAATCTTAGAGTCTGGGAAAGGAAAGAGGCTTAGAGAGCTCCGCCTATGGTGTTGTCTAAACAATAGTAAAAACACTGATGAGTGACGGGCAGTATATGTATGGCATTTAACAAAGGAAGGTGTATTCCTAAAGGCTACCACAACAACTCTACAGATAAATAGAAATCTTTCTTCGATATGTCTTCCGATATTAACTCTTCTACATATTAATGGCTTAGAATCAACAACGACTACAAACGACAGTATTCTATAACAGCGTGATGTTAGACCATCATACCCATGAGTGACCATACATCTCACGATCAGAGATGCTATCAATCTGCAATCTTTTCCAAGCAGAATGTGACTACTAAGCCTTAGATCCAAATGGATAACCCAATAATCTAACCTAAGCGGACCATTCGTCTTCTTAGTGTCGCGTTCAAATCTAGGGCAACGTGACACGCCCATATATCCAACATTGCAAAATCAACATCCACGGAAAAAATCAAGATTCAAAGCAACGAAATACTTTACGACTTAGCTCATTTTCTTATAAGAACAGAAGCAAGTCATTAGATTAATAGAAGATATAACACTTATGTACATCCTACCTACAAGTGAGTATTTAGATTACGTGTGCCTTTACTACAGATACTACTATGGCAGATAATCTTAATAAAATGATCCCTAGAAATGCGTTATTTGAACATCGTGCCACCATACAGGACAGACAACCTCCACCAAAGTCTCTTGCATTACAATTTCAGGTCCATCTAGCCCAAGAATCACCTTAAAACACGACCACTTTAACATTGATAAAGTTTTGCTGTCTTCTGGGTAGAATTTCAAAGGTTCGATACTGAATACTAGGTAGGTATGTCGGTAGGTTCAAGTGGCTTTGACACCACAAGCGTCTTGGAAAAAAGTTCCTTTACCTATTCGCTAAGCCAGCTAGAGCTTCTGATGAAGCTAAGGATATTTCTAATGCCTATGTTTATCAAAATTAGAGTATAAATCTCCTAGATGAAGTTTCTTTTTGTTGGAGACAGCTGGACAAGTACAAAAAAGGTGTAGAGTAGTTCCATCCTCTTCTTCGTCCACACAGTATATGAAGAAATCATATGCAGTCTATTCTTATTCAATATTTATCATTATAAGAACCTGATACCTGCTTGGCTGTCCGAAAATATACGGATATCTGTAGAAGATATCACATTTTTCTTCAGACAGGATAATGATTTAGTATTTCAGCCATTAAAAAAATGGATGGACTCATCTTCCGAGACGATTTTTCCTCCCACAATGACCTGGCGTAGAGGCACTCCACAAGCTGGTATCGTATCGCTTCTTTCTTGGAATTTGGTGGTCAATGATAGTCCTGGAGACCGATGGATATACAATGATTGCTTATAATGACATTGCTGTAGCAGTCTCGGGAAAGCATCCTAATATTTTAAAAGAACTCATTCAAACCGGTTTAAATTAGCTAACTAGATGGACAGTTCATAACTGAACTCATTCTTTTCTCTAGGAAATAAAAAAAAAAATACAAATATTTAGCGCGGCAGGTCCATGGGACCAGAACGTGTTATATTCTTTACATGGATGGAAGAGGTCTTCTGTTTAACTCCCTGTTCGAAGAGCGATTTGTTATTTGAGAAGCTTTTTCATTATAGTTATACTCTCGGATGTTTTTCAGACACTCGCGAGAGGTGGGGCCGTGAAAGAACATTTAGGTGTTGTCTGGTGATCGAATCTCGAACGCCTTGCTGCATAGTCTAACGTACTAACCGCTTGAGCCACCGTGCCCACCTGTGAAATATGTATATAACTCCGTTTATTGACCCTCCCTCATTAAAGGATATAGGCTTAACTTTTTCCAACGAATCATAATATTTGGGTCTTACTTTAGAATAGAAGTTAATCTGGAAACCCAACATTCGAGAAAGCGTGAGAAAATCTGCAGTAGTACTTTTCTATTGCAAAAATTCTATCAGGAATAAATGAGGTTTGAACTAAGAATAACTCATCCATTCCTCAAACATAAGACCTACATATACATATGCATTTGCGGGTAGATTGTCTGGTGGCCTTAGATAAAGCCACAAACCGCAATAATATAATCAAAGTCCAGCAAACTACTTGGTTGTACATTAGAGGAGCACTTCGAATGACACCATCTCCATCGCTCCACATTCTGCTGCATCTGAAATCCCCCGACATATTCACCAATTGGCAGGTAGGTCAGCTACATATTTGCCTTAATACAATCTCAGCTCTAGTAAACAAGTCGGCTGTGCTTTCCATTATGGCCACCTCGCAAAAAATTTGAAAAAAATATTTTTATATGTAAAATGGGCTCCTAAACACCAATATGAAATTTATTTTGCGCGCAAACTATTATTAACAAAGTTATTAACATTTGAAATTCCCAAAAGACCTCTAAACTGAACGCATTTTCGAGGTATTATTCAAAGATAAGTAGCAATATCTCTTCAATTTCCGCTTTCTAACATCATATTCTTTGTTTTAAAATTGTAAAATATTATAAATAAATAGTAGAAATAAACAAATAAAGATAATAAAAAACAGTAGCCATAATTTTCAAAAATGAAAGGTATATTCGTAATTCGCTAGAAATATGCAATACAAAAGAATATGTGCAAAAGTTGGTGGCATCATATTCGTGTTTAGGTGCCCATTCTACATATAAAAATATTTTTTTCAAATTTTTTGCGAGGTGGCCATAATGGAAAGCGGCCCCAACAAGTCGGCTACGCCGCTATTCTGAACAAACCTCCACTACACCATATCTAGTCTAAATTTTGATAATAACTTCGAGGTTAACATCCATCAACATAGATACTAAAATTTCAAACACACTAGACCCATCATGGTGTCCTCCTCCATAAGGTTTTTTTTATATCACACTCAACGAGGACTCCAACTTTACGTTTTTATTTCAAATCTCGAAATCTCTCTAAATTTCATTCAAAGTAAACACTGACTAGCCATGTCAATCATTTGCAATCATAACATAATCGCTTGATAAAAACCGGAAAAGGAACTCGTTAGAGTTTTTTTTTCCTATTTTTCTCGAGCAAAGCAAGAGCTGTGAGAATAGCTTAATGGTAGTCCCCGACCGAAGATAAAGCTAACCTAATTTTAAATCGAAAGCATTTACAAAATGACTGTCTGTGTACACACAGTATCTGTCATTTCAATCAGAATATCAACACGCGATCAGCGAACAAAATTAGAACAAATTCCAGCGATACGCAATTATTTTAGCGAGGGTTTTTCTTAAAGTTAGTGATCTTACGGTTTAACTTTTTTTTATATCGCTGCACTATTAACAACTTTAATAACTTTCGTAAGATGGTTAAGTCTTCTAGCACATAGAATTAGACAACTACAAAGCCCATAAGACGACTGCTAAGACCTTCCATAGACTAGGCAGTAATCTGTGAAGCTATATCTGGAATCAATTACGTAGACATAAAGACAATATGCGGGGGATATACAATTAATACTTTTGCTAAATTTAGCAAAGATTATTTTCGCATCTAGTACTTGAACAGATAAAAGTGATAGTCGTTCAGTACGTTTTATGATCTCGCGATAGTGATACTGTCACATTGCGTTAATACTGGTCAGCTGACACACGAAATATCTAATATTAGCTTTGGATGACATATGCATGTGTTTTCCAAGTGCACACAGTCCCACGCTTAAGTTGTGATCATAACTCATCTTCATTTAAAAATCCATAATAAACGTTTTGTTTTATCTGATTGAATCTTCAAAAAATGGCGCGAGTAATTCGCGAAACGCAAGTGACAAAGCATTTTATCATATTTTTAGAATTCGCGAATACAGTAGAAGGGGTAGGTAGTTGACAAACTTTAAAGAAGGAAATGTTAACCAAATGTAAAATGAGTTCTAAGGGTGTAAGTAAGTTACCTTACAATGATTTGCTAGACACAACAGTGAAAGTCTTGAATGAATTCCTGTGCATCAGGGAATTGCAGACGAGCTACCAATAGCTTGAATCAGAACCCTGCTATGCAATCTATTGGGCTACTTTAATTATTATTATATTATTAATGTTTAGGGTAATCAACTTCAGACGAGGAGGGAATCGAGTTCTATTGTCTACTTTGCAACCGGTTCAGAACATTGCTTATCATCAGAATAACTTCATAGGAAAAGTTATCGGACTCCGATTGACTCGCATTGTTGATTTGTAGGTTAAGACTGTGAATGAACCTAAAGGTTTACAAAAAGGCAAGCTTGACTTGTCAAATTATCTCCCCATCCTCTACACTCAGCTCTCGAGATAGCCTCTAGATTATCTGCTTAATTCCCCTTTATGGAAATTAATGAATCCCAGTAGTCAACTAAGCCGGGCACTCTATTCAATGTAGGAACTAGCCTGGGGAAATATACCTCAGTTTATCAAGCCGAAATGATTGCTCTGTTGAATGCGTTGGATCACTTGAAAGAAGGTCAAGTTGCGGGTAAAAATATTATTATCGCACTGGAGCATGGAGCAAACATATATCAATGCATCACTGGCATTGGAATGTGTTCATAAGCTCAATGAGTGCTCATCTCAAAATGAGATGACACGGCTCCGGGTGAGAGGGCATGTAGGGACTGAGAGCAACGAAAAGGCGGACTATCTAGCAAAGCAAGGGAAGTGTCAACCTCAGTGTTTTGTCCGGAACCATTTGCTGTAATTGGCAGAGGAATATCAGAGAAGGTGGTCAACCGTAGAAGGTTGCAGGAAGGCATAAATGACTGTTAAAATGTCGATTGGCACCACTCATAGGGAAGTTCTAAGCTTGGGGCGAAGAACACTGAAATAGATGGCAGCGTTATCTACAGGTCATAAAAGTTTTGGGGTATTACCTAAAGAAGATGGGTCATCTGGATGATGGCACCTGTGATCTATGCCTGAAGAAAATCGGGACGGCAGCACATATATCGCGTCATTGTCCGACACTAGCTAATAGAAGAAGATCTTGGGGAGCCACTGGGTGTAGAAACTCAGAGGATGAACCAGATTTCTGAAAAACAGATGGTAGCGTTGACACGAGAAATCAAAGCCAGAGAGGAACTTAGGAGAAATCCAGAGAGATTCTCGGGCTAAGATGGATCGTGGAAGAGAGACGCAAAGAGGCCCAACACTTTGGTCTGATTCGAAACCTCTCGAATAACATATATATATGTACATATGTACATATATATATATATGTAAGACGACCATTTAAAATATAATCTTCTGAGTAAAGACGAATGTCTAGCCTGGTTGAATACCAACTTATAATTATCACCGTGATGGAGCATTCTCTACCTAATTTAGCCACAATTCTACAGTAAATTCGGATTAACCTGCACTACTTCATAGCGGCGTTCATAACCCTGGGATGTTAACAACTTTGTACGTGGACTCAAGACTGCGAAATATTATTCTTTGCATGTAAAAGACAAAGGCAAGCCTAGATTTTGCATATTGGTCAAGAAGAAGCTTAAAAGTAACTTCACGCCCTGGCTACAACGCTCGAAATATAATCGCAGCAATATTGGAGACCACCAGAGGTTTTTCATCACTTCTTTATTGTACTGGATGGGTCAGTTCTGATATGAACATGATTCCTAAAATTTTCAAACAGCAGCATTTAAAGTCCATGAAAGCATTTTTTATAAAGTTACTAACAACCCTTAACTGTCGATTGTCTCTTATAGAGATGTCGGAGTTGTTTAATATTCTCGTGAACGTGAACCTGTTAGCAGCCTTTTTGGACATCAAAAATGTTTACGAGTTCATTGTCGATTTTCATGAAGCTGCGACGATTCTGCATTCTGCATAGACGGACGACTCATCCCTATAAATGTTACATATCTTCTAATTAATTATGATAATTTATATTACGCATTTTGCCTGGGTATACGAAATTTCGTTTTAGTTCCTCCATTTAATGTAAATCAAGCACTCGTGATTAGTTACTAACTTCTTACTTAGATCCTGTCCTCCTTATATGTCTTAGATGCTTAAGAATCCGGAACGGAAACCTGTTTGTTCTTTGTCGAGAGTACCTTCTATCAATAGATATCCCTTCATACGTTTGATGATTATATTCGCTGTCAAGTCCTACCTACGCTTGAAGATTACATTGGCAATCATTTTTCCAAATCTTCTCCACTGCAGTTACTACCGGCAAAAACTTGCTGAGCTTTGCGGGAAAGCTGTCAGGCCCTATCGTATTGGTTCGGTTGAGTGTTTTAGTCGCAGCCATGATTTCATCCTCCCTGAGAGCGCTATGCGAATTCTGGAATTTCGTTTTGATTTTGGGACACACTTTCGTATACCATGCTGTTCACAATGAAAGGAAAAGTGCTACTTCCATGGCCTTAGCTGGTTCTCATCACACTCAACACAGGGAGAGCAGCCCAAACATTTCATTGCATCTACTTGCTGCTTCTTCAACTTGTTTAGCCAGTTCGTTAATGTCATGTCGCTCGAGATCTCTCATCTTCATGTGGCAAAGTAGTTCGAACTTGCGCTTATTCTCTGCAACAGCGGTGGCTGCAATTCGAACTTTAAATTGTTTTTGCACGTCTGTACATCAGCAAATAATTACGTACCTTTACTCATGGCTCTGCTAAATGTTTCTGTGACTTGAATATGCTACATAAGGTTTTGGCGTCCGTAGTTCGCTGCAACCTTTAGTATGTATGCTGCAGTTCTAAGACGTTTGCTAGCTAATATAAGGTGGTCCCTTAGGGATTAGCAAAGCTACAGAAAGCATCCTTAATAAATTAAGAACCTGGCACTCAAGCTATAGACTTGGTGTAATCTGTAATCTGAGTAAAAATGAATTGATGCAAAATGCAAATATTTGGCACAACAGGTCCATGGGACTCAGGGCCTAGCTTGGCACAATAATTCGTGTTGTGCGTGTTATATTCTTTACATAAATGGAAGGGGCCTACTGTTAAATGCCGTGACCGAAGGGCAATTTTTTATTTGAGAAGCTTTTTCATGACAGGTTTACTCTTGGATGTTTGCCAGACGCTCGGGAGAGGTGGGGCCGTGAAAGAAATTTTAAGTGTTGTCTGGGTCGTTTCGCAGTCCAATGACTAATCACTTGAGCCACGGCACCCAAATGAACTGATGTTCTTTGTATTTATTAACAAATCCAAAATACTCACCTTCGAGCTTCCATGGCTTAACTGCCAACCACAATCCCTCTCCCCCAGTGCAATCTATTTAGGCGATCCTTAACTTAACTGGAAGCAAAATTATCAGTGATATGTGGGAACTTCATTCTAAGACGGCTCGCTAATAATTTGACTTGCGTCGTAAGGAAAGCGTACAACGTGGCCATTTGGTTGGAATAAGATGACATGCTGTCTAGCCAAACTCAAGCATTGAATGTCGTCCTCCAGATTTTCCTTTTAACTTTTTATGCACATCCTGTGCAGCGTATTGTTTCGATCAGTAAGTGTCAGAGAATCTGGGTGTTATTCGCCTAAACCCCACGGCCACAATAAGGCCTTAGACATTCTACCCAGAGTTCTGGCCCCAACCGGTACTAAATACGTAAATACCCAAGTTCAACTTAAAAAACAATTTAATTTGATTATTGAATGTTTCGAAATCTTACCGCCTGCCGGATGACTCTAGTGTCTTCCTGGCGGAAATACGGGCAAACAAAGAGACATTGAAAATACTCAATTTCTTATAACCAACCAAACTCGTCCAATAGTGCAAAATAAACAAGTGAAAATAAATTTCTTTTTTGAAAACCCAACTCGGCAACAATTCAATATACACATTATTCTGATACCAAGCTGATTTGGTTCTTGGTTCAATATGTTTCTTGCCTTAAGATATTCTGTCATCTTTATTACCGAACGCTCTGACGACACCGGTAATTTGATGACATTCGCTATACATCAGACCATGACTAAAGTTAAATGCCCTTACTGCACGTGCGCACAAAAGTCAGAGTTATCTGTCAATGAAATTGTGCCACTCGAATTTGTTGTTTCGTTTTTCATTCATGATTTCACGGACCCCGATATTTGTAAGTGAAAACCGTTTTAAATCTGAGACCTTTTCATTTTAGTACTTTATTTTCAGGAACTAATTGGCTTTGCTCGTCATTTCTCGAAAAACCATTTCACCACGAAAATGTCTCTCAACGAAGCTAAGAAAATCGCCGCTTTCAAGGCTGTCGATCAGTGGGTGAAGCCAAATACAGCCATCGGCATTGGGAGTGGTAGCACCGTGGTTTTTGCTGTGGAACGTATAGCTCAGCGCGTAAAACAGGAAGGTCTTCACGTGATTTGTGTCCCCACAAGTTTCCAAGCACGACAGCTAATAGTAGAAAATGGTCTCGAACTAGGCGATCTAGATCGCAATCCTCTGCTAGATTGTGCCATTGATGGAGCCGACGAGGTCGATGAAGACATGGTACTTATTAAAGGTGGCGGTGGCTGTATGCTGCAGGAGAAGATTGTAGCGTCGTGTGCCGAGAATCTAGTAATTATTGCTGACTATACGAAAAACTCGAAAAAGCTAGGAGAACAATACAAGAAGGGAATCCCAATTGAAGTTGTACCGATGGCGTACATTCCCATAAAGAAGAGAATAGAAAGTGCCTTTGGGGGAAAATTGAATCTAAGAATGGCAGTTGCCAAAGCAGGGCCATGCATCACAGATAATGGGAACTTTGTGCTAGACTGGCATTTCGATGATGGAAAAAACTACAAGTGGAATTCAGTTAATGCGGAGCTTCTACAATTTCCTGGAGTCGTTGAGACTGGCTTGTTTGTTAATATGGCCAAGAAGGCGTACTTCGGAATGAAGGACGGTAGTGTTAAGGAGCAGGATGTTTCGAAGTGAAGGGGGTTTCATTTGTTTTCATTTTAAACTGCTATACGGACGAATTGTTTTTTTATACGGACTCAGGAAACTTTTATGTTGCCATACACTTTATTTTTTATTTTTTTCAAAACAGTTTTGTAGGTGTAAGGAAAATATATATCATACAACGTACTTATACAACGGAAAATAGTGGTTCTTTATTTGTAACATTTTGGTTTAGTATTCTAGGGTACGACTTTGCATGCCCATGCACCAAAACTGGGTTTAAACTGTTGATATTTCTATTCGCTTATGAAAGTCAAGAAATGACGGTTTATATTTTTGTCAGTGACAGGTTTTATAACGTCTTATTGGGGTACTACGTATCCTAGGAGTATTGACAAATGAACTGGCTCTTCAAGTTGGGTTTTGTGTAAACAGTCCTAGTTATGATAGAGGAACAGCGACACCCTTCGAAACCATAAAGTTATAATTGTAAACTTCTGGTAATACTCGAAAACGAGACTAGAGAAAAAAGAAGCGGTTACATGTATTAGTTACCAGAAATGACTGCAAGTTTTAGGTTCCAGATTAACGTATAGTGTAAAATCTGCTAAGGTTAAGGGCTATTCACTTTAAGCCGATAGTAATCAAATGCCAGAATGTGATCTCCAACAATTCTACATACTTAGATGGCGCTAAAGTTCGGGGTGAACCTGGATCAAACAATTCCACATACTACAATAAAATACTTGCTTATGCAGTTCGACTACACATACGGAACTAAAAATTTGGTATAAGAAAAGAAAGAAAGTTGAACTCAAACATATTTGGAGAAACCAGAGCCTACAGAGGATCGGAGTGAAGCTCTCTCCAATGCATTTATCAACTATTATATGTATGCTGCAAGAAGTACCGATTACAATCCGACAATGGACCAAATATATCAAATCCGGGAAAGAGCCATCGAAACGCCACTTCAAAGCTACGCATGATGAATTCACTGTCTATGACTATTTCTACACTGCTACATAAAAGTATGTATGCTCCCAAATGGGTACAAGCAGAAGAGCATCTACTTGAACTCGGGAGAGGGGAGTAGTCATATGCATGTACCTGTTTTTTCTGAACGCTATTATAAGTCCTTTCTTTTGGTAGTTGCTTAGATTATGGTTGCTATCATTGGCAATCGAGGGATCGAGGTTTATTTCTCTGCTAAGCGGCATCAGCTGCAATCCAGGCTCTAGGCAAGACACAAATTCAAAAAGTAAATGCAGCACTTAATATTTTAATACAATTTTATTCTTTTATTTTATGACAACCTTAAGCACTTGCGGCGTTTAGTTTTAAATAAAATAAATACATGTATGTATAAATACATAAATATAATCTTCTATTAGCACTTGTCGCGTTTAGTTTTAAATAAAATAAATACATGTATGTATAAATAAATAGAATTTTCTATTAGGTACTAATAAACTTTTTTGTTTCCTCGGCGATAATAAACTATTCGAGAATTGGTTGGCTGTATAGGTCTTTGATTATGCAAAAGAAGTTCACTCTTAGCATCGTGTAGATTCCAAAATCTTTCAAGCTAAAACAAAATAAACGTTTTAAATGCTTCTTAAACGCATTTCGTCAAGTGTGTCTCACATATTTGTGCTGAATTGGAAGGACATCCGGGAAAACAAACCATACAGCCGCCTCTGGACAAGGTGGTGTTGTTAATGAACCTGAAATTAGTTACATATGTTACATTTACGAATGAAAACAAATAAGGAAAACGGTATACAACCATTATAAGTATAAAACTCCTCCGTGTTTAATTTCCCTATAAACTGTCCCATCCTCATAAGATGGAGTTCCATATGGGATTCAAACTCTGACAGGAATGGTAGTGCCTCATAAAATTCATCTAGATCTGTACTCCCCATGCTACCATCCTATAAATGTAGAAATTTATATATTTTATCAACCAGTAATCTCTATAAAATTCTTCATACCTGAACACCTTGAAATAGAACAGTTAAGACAACAATTCCATATGGGTCCTTTCTGGCTTCCTCTAGAGTATGATAAGGAATTTTCTTATGCACAATGTGAAGCTCTAAATCGAATTTCTCGCCATTGATTGAATGTTCGGATCCTGGTACTCCAAGCGATCCCCAATGAAAATGAAATCCTTTCACTTTGTAAACAAAGTCAAGCCCACCGCCATATAAACAGGGAGTGTGTTCATCATCCGTTTTCGGAATGTCTATTTGAACTTAAATAACAATTTATGAATTGGTGCAACAAGAGTTGGTGGTATTCTTATAATATTTATAAGTAATTACCAGTGTGACCATTATTGATTGCTTGGACATGACCAGCAACAGGAACATTATAATTGACAAAAGTTAGTGCGGGAAAATTTCTATGCAATGCCTACGAATAAAAACGATTTATTTTGTAGAGAACTTAACTAGTTTGTATAAAATAAAAACATATTTGCCAGATTACCTAGACATTCATCACAATTACTTTACTTAGATGGTGCTACTAAGAGTGGACCTGGGGTACAACCATAAACAATTCAATCTTTAGGTAACATCCATATTGTATAAGTTTACCCCACAAAATTGTTTATACCTTCGAATGAGTGTGCCTCCTAAGGTGAGGTCTTCCTTTGCCGCCTACTTTCTCAATGACAAAATTATTATATTCTCAAATGATATTTCCATTCACCTTTTAAAATGTTTATGCTATTGGTGTTAAGTCTCCTTGGTGATTCTTGCAAGGACTTTGCTTCTCTATTGTCTTTTTATCTTGAAGAAACAATGATTGGCAAAAGTGACATCATGTCTAAGAAGGTGTCATTATCCAATTTTATAGCGGAACCTAGGTAAATATATTACACTAGGTACCTTGGTGAGCCTTCTCCATGTTCATAATGCAAAGTTCTATGTAAGTTCGCTTAGGTTAGGTTAGCCTTTGGCGCAGCCTGATATTCTTGCCAGATATTGATCTCATCTCAAGTAGTTTGGAACCATCCGTAGGTGTCCATATGTATATTGCAATTTTATGGTATGTCGAAGTCAAGTGTATCAAGACTTTCATGTCATTTGTCAGGGATGTCTCTATTGACTGTAAGGTATCTTCCATTGTCATCATGGAAGAAAATTGGGCCTCCACTCCGGAAACTTTTAAAAAGCTGCAATATTCTCCATTGAGCACACAAGACGAACATGTTCGGTTATCAATCAGTAAACCAGTCTCATGAACTTTCATCACAAAATTGCGTCCACCAACTGCAATTGGTGCATTACTTAGACCAAAATTTCTTTTCAAAATTGACGCTGTTTCATCAACACAGCATCCACTTTGGAAGTAACTTTGCGATATTTCCCAACATCTATTTCGTACCGCGAAAATATAATACTGAGTTTCCGTCAATTTTTTCTCGCGTAAGAGTTGTCAGTGTCAAAATAACATAAGATTCAAAAAGACACCAATAGATGGCCTACACTTCATTATTGCGGTCAACGCTAGACCTAGACAAGGAGCCTTGTAAATTTATCGCAAGTAGGAACGTTTAGATGTTCTTTAATTGATTCGAGTGCTACTGCAAGAAGCAGACGCGAAGTGCGGTCTTATTGGTTGTACGGACGGCTGCAACTCGAAGGCGAATGCTAGGTACCATAAAATGTTGATCTCGTTCCACTTCAGTGTCAGCTATAAGTTTGTTTTGAATATTGAATATAGAATATTTCAACACACTGGCTAAGAGGAATATGATCAATTTGGTTGGAAGTTGTCTGAGTATCCTTCGCCCAGGTGACAAGAACTTTCAAACTAGTTTAAAAACCAGCTCAATAAAAGAATGTGATTGATACTTTCGGACATACATACATATGTACATACGTACGTAGATACATAAGTGAGATACTTACTTCTGAATAATTTAATGCTATCGGTGATTGTCTCTTTCCACCGCATTCTGGAAAGTCCGACTTCCAATCATCCGGGATTCTGTAATTGAAGAGCTCTCCTAAAAATGTACAAACAATTTTTTTTTACATTGTGTGATGCATAAATTTGCAATTTTAAATTTGAATGCTAATTTAATATGCGAAACTTAGGTTTATTGCATTAAGTGCTCATAACACAAGTTCTATAAAGTCTAATTAGTTTACAAACCATGAGCACACTTAGGCTCAAGAAAAGGCAGAATAACAATTTTCAAGGAAGTTTTCCGGTTCATCGGCGTAGCGGTTATAGCGAAGGACCTTCTACAACGTTAAAATTGTTGTAGGTGATTTTAATGAAAAACTAGGAAAGGAAGGTATTTTCATATGAAAATGCGACATTGAAAAGTCGGACGGGTGCAACCACAATGTACTTCAACTCATTTCTAAATGAACATTCGACGATTTCCCCTCTCCCTGTCGTATGAAGAACATAATCAATCAATACCAGGAATAATAGAGGTGATAGTATGCAACCTTGTAGTGTGTCACGACACGAGTGGAAGGGACCTACTGTTGAATGCCGTATCCGAAGGGCAATTTTTGTTTTGAGAAGCTTTTCATGACGATAGCGAGAGGTGAGGTCGTGAAAGAAATTTTAGGTGCTCTCTGAGGATTGAACCTGGAACTCCTCGCTCCGTAGTCCAACGCACTAACCACTTGAGCCACGGCGCCCACTCAGTTACCTACTTATTTAAAAAATTGCATTTCATTGGAGAGAAAATACTTCAAGTGATTGTCCGTCCTAGATATGCTTGAATAAGAACCTTGGCACTCCTCTGTGCACAATGCTATGAGCCACTTTAAAATTGACTTTCTTTTGAACGAACAGAAATTATAGCTTCACAAGTATTTATTAAATCAATTATTCCGGTTTATATCTACTAAGCTACAACCTGTTTCTTAATAAAACTTTTCTATTACTTCCAAATGTTAAATTCCTTACTTTACCGGAAATATCCATCATGTACTGTAATTTGCAATAAACTGATACCTTTTAATGGTTACAATGTCAATAATAGTATTTAAGTCAGCAGCACAATCCATAAACACAGATACAAGGAAACCAAGATCAAACTTAGAATGATCGTGCATTTTGATTGAGGCTTAAGTGATTTGTTGAAGGTCACATTCATGAATCTGTAGCTGATACCTGAACAGTAGGTAGATACTGTATGAATAAACTAAATAAGGCATGCGCTGTACATTCTTTATTATGGCAATTCTTCTGATGATGATGAAGTAGTATGAGTATACGTTTCATTAATTGATAATTTGGCCACAAAATGATGATCATGTACATCTCTTATGCTGGTCTACAATATTGCGACAATATCCTGCAGAAAATACGTTGACTCATCCGTCATGGTGAGCTCTTTTTGGACGACAATCCACCGGTTCTCAGTCATCAGTCTCTAGACCTGATCTTTAGTGACTATTTCCTGCGTTCAAAATTGAAGAGAGCTCTCGATACTTTGACAGCCTACTTTGACACTTTCTTAAGGATTGAAATTGAAAAATCTATCGGATGAGGCACATAAACTATAAACGCTGCACCTCAAAACTAAAACAGCAAGGGAATTGTATTTCTTTGCAAGGAAAGAAGATAAAGAATAGCCGTGTATGAAGAAAAGAATACCTACGTCCGGAAGAAAAAAGAAGCTTTTGCGTTATGACGCCAAACACCCTCTGATGAAATCCGAAGTCTCTATAAACGGGCTGGAAATGACTGCAACTCAATTTTAAAGCCTGCGAAATTTCTACGAGACCAAAAAGTAAGGTAAAAAATTCTCCAATGTCCTAAACGCAGTAAATCTTTTGGTCTTTCGTTAAAAGAATCAAAGGATACGCTTCATCGTCCATCCCAGCTCTCGTCCACTACGATCAAAATGTCACGGACTCCCAAAAGAAAGCCAATCTGCTAGCAACTATATTCGCTGCAAATTCTAGCTTGCCAGACACTTCTCTACCACCACCATTAATGAATCCGGTTCAATATATTATATCATATTTGTTCGAACCCGCTCAGTAGCTCGAGTCTTAAAACATCGCAACAGTAACAAATCTTCAGGTGGAGATGGGATCCCTCTACTTGTGTTTTTAGAAGTGTTCTTCTACCCTGGTTAAACCTCTACATAAGTTCTTCCACCTATCATACTCTGCAGGCATCTTTCCAGATAGGTGGAAACTAGCGCAAGTCCAGCCGATCCCTAAAAGAGAGATAATACCTTCCCTACAAGACCCCAACCTATGGAGTCTCACCAACAGCAAAGGTCTACCGAGCTCAACTCCGATATTGATACAAACATCAACTGGGGTGCGAAAACAGAGTTGAGTTTAATTCGTCAAAAGCCACTCAGTGCTGTCTCCTGTCTCTAAGGCGGTATACTAGTGTAGCCAAACTAAAAATTAATAAAGCTAATATTAAGGAATCTAATGACTTGTCGATGCATTTATAATCAGATTTCCGAAGCTGCGAAAAGTGACATTAGGTGCATCCGATTCCTCAAGAGGTGTAAACTTTTTTCAGTACTGCGACCACATTCCTTCGCTAGAGCATTGTCGGAACATTGGATGATTATCGGTCCTGTACCTATATTTCCACCACAGTTGCTCGGATGAAATCTATATTTGTGTCCCGCTTGTCAGTTCAATTGTACTAAACGAACAGCCTCTTCTGCTTATTTTTTAAAACCTACTTTCGGTCGCACAGAGAAACTCAGACTCCCGTTCTTAGGCCACTCAACACATTTATGGAATGATTTGCTCTCATCAATATTTCCAACAAATTGTGATTTGTTCGTAGGTTATTCAAGCTATATATTATTATTTCACATGCTTCGGTAGAGTGCTTTCCAAAGTAAACAGAATTTTTTAAAAATATGTATTTTTAGTGAGGCCATCTAGCGGCAATTACATTCATCGGAAAGGTAGATCTTTCACTTCTGTATGGAGCTATTTCGTCTGAAGTGATGGTATGTTTGTGTCATCGGACAAAAATGAGCACCAACCAAAAATTGCTCAGAATTCTACATTCGAAGGACATCATCAAGGCGTCCAAAAAGGGCTAAAACTTTCTTTACAACATTGTGACTGGTGATAAGACGTGGAGTTTACATTATGATCCAGAAACTAAGCCCCAAAGTGACGAATGGAAGGCGCCAGACGACCCAGAACCCAAAAAATCTCTTCACAAACTTCTTTCCGCATATTGCCAACCACTGATATGATAATTTTATACACACTTAATTAATTTTATATTAAGACAAGATACTACACTTTTCACTTTTAGTTAAAGTTTGTTTTTAAACTTTTCTTTATTTTCGAATGGATATATTAAAATAATTTAACTATTAAAATACGTACCGGCAATCCGTGAGAGAAAAAAGTAAATCACTAGAAAATATATCACAAGATATTCCATAGTTTTATTTTAAATGTATTTATGTTTTCAAATTAATTATCACTAAACTATTTGCACTAAAGCTATAGACTGTTGTCCGCATTTTATAATACAAGACTATATTAATTTAAAATTTTGAGTACTAGAACTATAAGATATAATAGTTTAATCAGTCACAATGCAGTTACAAGTTGAACTAAATAAGTTAGCTTATTAGAAGGCTATTAAATAATCTTACGTTTATTTATATGCATCTGAGAATGTGCAACTTTCTAGCTATAAATACTGAGATGTATTAGATACGGAAATGAAACTGACAGTTAATTGTAAGCGGGAATGAATGAGTAAAGAACATTGAGACTCGTAGTCGTATTTACTTCCGGTAGAGAATATTTGAAAATATGTTTAATTTATTTTCGAATTCATTTATGAGATATTGTGAAACAAATTATGTATAATTTGTATAATTAGAACGTTAACTGGTATCTTAGTGGGTTATTAAAGGCGTTCTTTTTAATCCCAATGAACTCTACCTTTTTTGGAAAGCGATCCATCCCGGTGGTCGACTATGCATCTCTAGTCAATGCGAGATCTCTTTCAGACATGGGAGTTGATGGAGGTTATCTTTTAACTGAAAATGAACTTTTGGCGACCTTTTCTGTCTCTCTATAGGTAGAACCTTGAGCTCTTAACAAGACTACGGAATACGATTCTCTGTATTTATTAGGCAAAGGTAAACCTAAACCTGGACCTTGCATATTGGTAAAAAGTTGTTTAAGAGTAATTCTACTTCCAAAATACAACGATCGAGATATAACCGTCCGAAAATTTCAAGCCACCAGAAGTACTTTCTACCTGGTATGAGCATATCTCGCTCATGATAAAATAGACTCTCTTCTTGGGAACAACCTGAAAAGACTGATCGTAGAGGTAGAGGCAGAAAAAAATTGGACTCATAGCAGGCTGTGATGCTCACCACCACCAGTTCCGATATAAACTAAAGCCGTGAGTTATTTTTTGATTATACTCTAACTACAAACATCATATATGTAATATACATATGTACATTTGTAGGTAATGAGCCCACTTTTATGTCCAAAACTACTCGACAAGAACTCTTAGATAGCTAGCTCATTAAAAACGGGAAAATATCAGCTAAACACCGATGATCCTATTAGCCCTTCTGTTTTTAGAAATAATCGTAAAACCGATTTTCTCAAATACAGGGAAAATTTAATGAATTTAATTTCTTCAACATTCAAGTGCTAAATTGCAGGTTTAGGGATCTTAATTTAGCCCTCAGTAACAGAAACACTGAAAAGGCTACTAAAGCTTTCTGGGTCTGCTCTAAACGTTTCGAGAAAAAATGGGGTTGAAAACCAAGATAATTTACTGGACTGACCTCACTATCATTACCTCAATAATAACCTAAGCATTGCTCATATGGTGGGAAAAGACTACTCAGCTCTACAAAAGGTGCAAAGACTGGCCTGTATTACGAGTGCAATGCGTACCTATCTGACTGTTGCGCTGAAAGTGTTTCTAGACCTTTCACCTACATGTTATGAAGACTGCAGCGGCAAGCGTCATTAAGCTTCACCTATAATGCAATATCAATACCACCAAGCTAGTTGGACATATGAAAATCCTTGAAAGAATCGTTGCTATCCTCACCAGTTATTCTCGGACAAAATGCCGAAAAGTACCAATATGTATCGCTCCTTTAAAGTTGATCCGGTGCACAATCTCCATAAATTGTCCTTGAACCCTTCTGTAATCTATCTGTCAGTCAGATAAAGATAAGGGTAAATCAGTGGGAACGAAACGAAAAGCTATCTTAGCTATCTTGGAATTCACAAATTTCTAGCAATGACCAAATGTAATGTTAAAATCCTGATAGACTTCCTATCTGGTTGCTCTTTCACACATCAGCTCAAAATTGGTATTAGACAATCGGACACGAGCCTAATATGCCTTAAGGACACTCCCGCACTATGCTCAAACACTCCCACAAAGGCTTTACCTCGCCTTCTGATGTGTCCTCCTCCTCAGCTTAAACAATCTAAACTTCATTCATAAACTTGATTTCAGCTAGTAGACAAATCCACACAGCATCTTTAAGGTCAGCACAAAACATCTCTATGAGGTCATAGTGCTTCCTCAGACTATTCTTAAACCCATCACCCCAATTAGCTTTTTAAAAAATTCTTCCAAGTTGTCCTATACAGACCAAATGCGCAAATAGTCAACTCCTCGATTTTCTTTAGACAAGAAAACACCATAGCCCGGCTAAGCTTTGGTAGTAACTTCCCGGTTACCATCCTTTCTAAGTCATCTCTTCTAAATCATTGCAGTGTGTTCCAGGCGGAATTAATGATGACAAAAAAAAAAAAAAACAAATTATTGGCGCAACAGGTCCATGGGACCCAGGGCCTAGCTTTTCACAACCATTCGTGTTGTGCGTGTTATATTCTTCACATGAATGGAAGGGGCCTAATGATGACTAAGCATTTCTTATCCTGTTTGAAGAAAAACGTGATGTCTGCTACAGATATCTAGCCAAGCAGCTATCAAGTCTTTGGAATCATTCAAATCCTTTTTGTATTCTTTGCATTTATTCAAAAAAAATACTAAAGTTGTGTGACTTGATGCAAATCCACATTGAGTGTCAGATTATCTGAATTTAATGTCGATTTCACTCTTCGATGATGGATGTGCTTCCACAGCTTCATGGCGAGTGACACTATCTTTATTTGTATAAATCAGGCTTTATCTGTGATCGCTTCAACAGGACCAACTCAGCATTACGTTTCAGATCAAGCCCGTGCTAGATCGGTTTCGAAATGTTGCAAGTAAAGAGATTTTCCGATCTACAGTTGGTTTTGCTAAAAGCGTCCAACTTTAGTAAGAGTTTACAAGTAGCGAAGTAGGCATACTCAGTTTCCGCTACATCGGGAGGGTCCTATGAGTCGTACCCTGTTTGGCGACTCGTCACTCTTGCAATTTCCTACAATGTTTCTATGGCCTGGCACTCAGCAAATGTGAATGCTGAATTGCTCAGTCATCTCCAAAAGAAACAAACCGCAGTTTAAAGAGGTTATTGAAGTGAAGGATCTTGATTCTAGCGATTTGATTGCCGCTTGAAGGTCAGTGAAAATGCTAACATCACTGCAATACATTTCAACCAGGACAAGGCTTCCTTAATCGCCGTGATTTCCGCCTGAAAAATGCTACAATGATTTGGGAGGCGGAAAGAGATGCTCAGATTGAGCTTACCCCCTCGTCAGTCTTGGAGCCGTCCGCGTAGCAGTGGACTGCACTCGACTAGGAGAGGGAGCAGTGACGCATTCACTTCGGTCAGGGATGCTTTTGCGGAAGTTTCGGTCATATAATAGGTTTGGCGGGGTGTAGTCGATGCATTTTACGGTAAAATTGAGAAGATCAATGATGATCAATGATTTTGGCTTACCTTCAGTCCTTGCGCAGATAAGAGTGTGGTTAGGGGTTTTGAATCCACATACCCGATGGCCGACTACCCAGGGCTCCTGGATCAAGTCTATGTCTTCTCCGCTTTTTGTGAGTCGGAGAATAAGGGCAGTCGATGCCATTTTGGAGTGGCGCAGGTTAATCTGAACGATCCGAAGCATTAAAGCCACTTTTCGGTTCAGATACTATTACCACGGTATCGATAGAATCATCCAAACCTGATGACAAGATTCATTATCCATCTCCGTGTCTGTCAACCTAAAGTCCCCAGGAGATTCTATCTAAAGTGGATGGAGATTGGAGATATGTATATCATCGTTCGTTTCGAGAGATAGATTCTTCGTAAAATTTTCGGTCCCGTTTGAGTTGACTGTCTTTGGAGGAGAAGATTCAACAAAGAACTATACGAGCTGTGCAGCGACAAAGACCTAGTCAAAAAATAGCCTATCAGTCCTTTAAGTTGGCTATGATACGTAGAGTGGATGGATACAAATGCTCGGTCCGTAGAGTATTCGAATCTAACCCGGGGGAACAATGCAGTAGAGGAAGACCTCGCCTTAGGTGGCGCACACAAGTAGAAAGATATTTCAACCAACTTTGAGTGCGCAACTGGGGGCAGTTGGCTAAGGACCGGGCTAACCGATGGTCTCTCCTGCCCAAGAAAGCAATAAGACCCTTTCTATTAGTAATTTCACCCCGGAAACTCTTGAACTTTGGTATTTTTCCACTCTTAGTTATCTTACTGCATTCAGGGCATTCATTTATGTACCTAACCTAACGCTAGAGACTTTGAATGACTACACTCGTCTTTGAGGCCGATTCTGCTAAGATTCTGAAGAAAACTTCATCCGGAGTTTGATCAAATGTCAGAAGATGCCAATACTCCAACATCTTTCTCCAACTATTTTCCCATCTATTGTTTAACGGTCATGATCGTAGTTCATTTGCATGATTGGTTTTATTTACAGTTGGATGCATTTCTACATCAATTTTCCGGAAGCCACGCAATCCAGGCAACAAACTTAATTTTCCAGTGCTTAGCAAATATCCAAATGAGTTGAGCATAAATCTCATCCCATAAGGAAAACCATATCATAACTTTGCTTCCTACTTACATAACATGTAACAAGACGCGCACAAAGAGTCAAGTTTACCACCACTCGCACTCGTGGTGGTTGTTTACATTTTCAATAGCCCCGTGCGAACTGCAAATTATTCGCATGTGCACAATCACAACATAAGCTCACATGGGACTGGGAGTGGGGTTGCCGCCACCATGAAAATTAAAATTAGGTCTTTCGGTCTACTCGCACTTTCAGTAAAAGATCTCAGTCGCAGTAGGTTGCAGTTTCGTTCGACTGCTCAACATAGTTTAACGTCACCACGACATGGGGTAACCAACGCAACGCGCTGTGTGCATAGTGGCCAAGTTAGTTGATGGATAAACAACAACACGAACGGTGGCTCTAAAGTTTGTAAACAATGCGTTCACATTCACACTGTGTCGTGTTCAGCGGTTTTTTATTATTCGGATTATTAACATATCAAACAGTGGCAAGTGACAAACGTATGAAGTTTATGTTTAGTGACAAAGAATTCGAATCCAATTAGCTTTTGAATTTACTTTTAGCCGCGATAAAAAGTGTTACAAGTTCACCAGACAAATCAATAACGCCGGCGGCTAAGTTACGGCCTTCAATCGGAGACTACAAATCTGTGGCTTTAGCCACTCAGAGGGACATATTCAATGCGTTCAGAGTCGTGACCAATGATTCCAATCGAATCGAACAAATGGCATCAGAAATGTATAACCTAAACTTAGCGAACCCAGCTTATGTTTTTAAATTGCCACTAGATGGCGGTGTAAGGAGCACGTTATTGATCATGCAAAAGAGTGACTTTATACAACCGAGTTTTCCCAATTTGAGTCCTTCTTATGTTCGTCTAATGAAGAGTAAGGAAACAACGGTCAGTAGAGATGTTAAAAAGAATTTGAAGTCACGAAATGGTGAAGATGATTGGTGGATTCGAGTTAATTCAAACTCTGTGGAGGAAGATGACCCGACGTTGGTTTTGAACTTGCAGACTGAACGAAATTTTATTGAGTATGTCAATAAAGTGAACCAGAAAGATGAAGATATTTCGGAGAAGAAGAAAGATGAGTGGGAGTTACTGGGACTTCATGGGTGGAAGGGAGTTCTATCGAAACCACACAAACGCAGCCGACTGCATTTAAATGAGTAAGTTTTGCAATTTATTATCAATCGAAATCAGGTGTGTCAAATTTTCTTATAAATTAATATTTGTTAATGTTTACTCGAGAACGAGGGTTGCACAAAGTCAGCTGAAAGTCAGAATTTTGCAATGTTAAAAGATTCAAAAGATTCAAAAGAGCCTTACTTCGAAGATCAATATGTAAATTATGTTGGCTGGCTTTAACTCCTCTCCAAGTCTCTCTACTAGCTGAAGCCGATCTTCATCTCGCATTAGAAGTTCAGGTTTGCATGCCTCCTGTGTATTCACCTAACTTTGTCAAAGTGATTCCAAATTGATTCCATTAATAGTCCATCATAATGTTCTGTTATAATTCGCCACTCCTTTGGCTCTGAGGGCTCTAATGATATTTCTCCAGTTCAC
Source organism: Xylota sylvarum (assembly GCA_905220385.1). NCBI lineage: Eukaryota > Metazoa > Arthropoda > Insecta > Diptera > Syrphidae > Xylota > Xylota sylvarum. The sequence goes on along the minus strand of LR999958.1, from coordinate 58,890,026 downwards.
ACTTCGCAGTGTAGAATACATTTTTGATGAACAGTACGATGATGTATTATCGCTGCTTCCAATTCGGCTTCTTTCGATTGCTTCCCTCCAGGAGTGCTCACATGATCACGTTTGGTCTATTCTGTTTCCAATTTGTTTGCGGTGCCGGTAATAAGTTCTTGTCCTTCGGTCGGTTGAACAGGATATGCTGCATAACTCCTTTACCTTACAGTTCATCTTCCCTTCCTTTACACAATACATTGCCTTGTATGATAAAGCTATGCTTACTTCCGACCCGTGGAGAGTCTCTGTCTGTCCTTCCATCCATGTCGGTCCCGGGCAAGTTGCTTTCTAGACCAGTCGGCTCGGCATCCGCAATTAATTTGTCTTTAAAAAGAAGGCTTAGTCTTCCTTGTAGTCTCGAACCTGGGCTGGTCCTTTTGGCTTGAGCATTGTTGTACATTCGCTCGATGTGGTCTCGGGCACGTTGTTTTCAATTTTCTAGACTAGGTGGCGTAACATCCGCTATTTGAACCGGATGTTCGGTCTTCCTTGTTGTCTCGAACCTGCGCTCTGGAAATTGAAGATCCTCTTGGCTTGAAGCATTGTTGTCCATTCACTCGATGTGGCCGAGATAAAGTCATATCTTGACTTTTCGGACTGCATCCACATCTGGGTACAGCTCATGGAGTTTACATGTATCTTACTCTCCATTCGCTCTTCTGCTTTCCTCCTTATTGTCCAGGACATCTGATCCGTTTAGAATAACCGGCAGAATTAGAGCCCGGTAGTACAGACATTTCCGACACACTGTACAAGCTGTACAGAGACATCGATCTAGTCACAAAACTGCGCATTAGTCGTTTGAGATGGCTGGGATATCTAGACTGAATGGACACCAGACAGACAACCAGAATCGCCTTAGGTGGCGCGCACAAGTAAAAGGGGCCTCAACCGACTTGGAGTGTGCAACTGAATGCAGTTAGCTTGTTGGTTGAGGCCAGCTTCACCCCAAACTATAGCGCCACCTAAGTAAGTAAGTAAGAGCAGACATTTCGTCTACTGGGTAAGGATGACTGGATGCGGGTTCATCACTTTCTCTACCAATTAGCTCCTGGATATTCTGCTTGGATACACATGTTCTATTTCCTGCACTTCGGTGACTAGGTTTCTTCCATCGTTTTGAAGTCTATGTTCCTTAGCTTTCCTGGAAAACATCCGAATGTTGTTCCTATCCCGGTAGTCTTCGATATCGTTGAGATGGGAGATTGCGTAGACCCTTTTCTTTTACGTAGGATCTCTCTCAACAGACCGCTGTCTGTTGTCTTATCGTGGAGTCAGTGCTCTTCGCTTAATCCCCCAATACTGATTTCCTTACCGATTTTGCAATTGAAGTCCCGAATACCAATTTCGACATTATTCTCCGGACAGACTGCATCTTGCAGGTCATAAAACTTCTAATTGATAGAATCTTGAGCTTCGTCGGTAGGATCATGTGTACATAATATACTTATGTTTTGAAATGTTACCTTGGAAATCCTTATCGGTCTAAGACCTGAATATGTATGTCAAAGTAGCCCAGATAAAGTGTACTTTCTGCTTCCGTTTGAAGCTGTGACTTCATCTATGGAACTCGTCCACTATTAAGCTTTTAGTCCTGCAATATTTGTCGAGTTCGGATGGACACCAATCAGTATCCGATTGCTACCACTGGCCTTCGCTAGTTTGACATCATATATACATATATACAATAACCATAATCAATTCTGTTTTCCACAGCGATGCAAGACCAATAGACGGAAAATCGAATGACAAATCAACTCAAAAGTGGGACCTTCCCGGTAAGATGCAAGAAGATACACCTGAACTCAATATTGTTCAAAATATGCGGAACACCAGTATCCTAAAAATGTTGGGGAATTTCAGTCAAGCAGCACCATATCCCATAACAAATATGCATGATGCACACTCGGATAGAGATGTTTACATTGGACGAGTTAACGACCCATTCGGCCACTCGACCAAGTGGAACGTGAAGTTAGTACAACACCACTTCCCTCTAATTTGCATGGAAATAAACTTTTTACTTTCAGAAATTCCTCATTAAATCTACAACAAGAGGATCGCACAAAGCGTGCTGTGATTGAGCTCTACTCCATGATTAAGTGCTCTACTGGATGTGATCCAATCGTTTATAAGGGTTACGGATGCTATTGTGGATTTTTGGGAGATGGACAACCCGTCGACGGGATCGATGTGTGTTGCAAGCTGCACGACAAATGTTATACGAACAGTAATTGCATTTCGTATTTGGAGTATTTCGTTCCATACATTTGGAAGTGCTATCATGGTAAGCCCCTATGTGCTCTTGATCATGGCGAGTGGGGTGAACCGAGTTCATGCGCAGGACGGCTTTGTAAGTGTGATATGCTTTTATCGCGATGTTTACGACGATTTGTTTGTCCACAACGGAGAGCCATTTGCAGAACGTCGAAGTCGAGAATGTTGCAAAATTTGTTATTTAATTTTTAGAATAAAGTACTAAGGTGATGTAGCTACAAAGATCGAGAGTTAGGCCTGATTTGTACTGTAAGCGTGGTTCATGTCCTTGACAGTAAACCCACGTAGCACTAGTAAAAGGAAGCGGTTTTTGAATCGCAGTAGAAAAGTAGGAGTCGCGCTTTCCATCCAACTTACTCGTTTACTACACTACAGTATGCACATTGATTAAAGCGCATCGTGTGTCTAGGAAGGTAGCCAGGGTGTATTGCTTGTAGTGGACGTTTCTTTGCACTCTACCTCATGAGTCAGGAAGGTTTTGAATTGACGTAAACACAGTGAAATCTGAATGATGGTATTTTGTAAAGTTGCATTTTAGCATCTTAGAAACTTATAATAAAAGGCTCTTTGTCGTAGAGATCCCCATTCCCCTGCATACTTGTTCAAACAGCCTTTCTAACCTAAACCTTTGGTATATGACTCAGTGGATTGCTAGGGCTTAAGTTGCAATTACTCACTTGGGCGCAGGAGCCCTATCTCCTAGTCTAATTAGTTAAAGACTGAATTAACTTAGAGCTCCCCTTCCTAATCCAGTGTAGTGGGACTCTGATATGTCCGAATGACTTTCCTTAACTACTCATGGGATTAGATTGCAACAAAATCACAAAAAAACGAGGGACATGATCGCCTGAACCTAGACATCCGAGACGATGATCACAACAGACCAAAAGCTCCAAAAGCAAAAGCGCTGATTGGCGCACTGGTGAACTAGTTTCTTACTAACAGGTTCATCAACTCAAAGCTGGCCGAGGTCTCAGTTCGGAGGTACGTCAGTAGGGGTACACTATAAGGAGGTGTGATCTCCTTTCTTTTTTGGAAGTTAGTGGTGAATGAACTGCTTCTAATCCTGGAAGGGGAAGGGTGCAAGGTCAAGTACTTAGGCCTAATCCTAGACAGAAAATTCAGCTAGAATACCAACATCCTGGAGCGAGTTAAGAAAGCCACCATGGCTCTGTGCTATAGATTTGAGTAAATGGAGATTTCAGCCTCAAATTACATATTGGCTCTATGTATGTATCTGTTATCGCAGAAGCCAAAAAAAAAAATTATGAAAAACAGAATATATAACAAAAATTCGCAAAAAAAACTGCAATGTCAATGGCTCAGGTGGATGAGTTATTCGCAATGAAATAAACATACACACACCCCAAAGACTTCACAGCATATAGAAAACATTATGTTTGTGCACAATATGCAAAAAAGGTGCACAATATGCAAAAAAGGAACATGATTTTTGAGCACATTTCTCTCTTACTCGACACAGCATGATGTTTGAGCGGAGTGGGTTTGTGTGTAGAGTTACTGGCATGGGATTAGTTAGAATAGAGTGGAAATGTGTTAAGCCTTTGAGAGCGATGATATTACCCAATTCCTATCGGGACATGGAAGTTTCCCGGAATATGTATGTACATTAATAAATGCGACATCGCAGATGACCCATTCTCCCGTCACAGTGAAGGCAAAGTCCAGAACACCGAGCACGTACTGCTTTAATACAAAAAAAATTAAGCAGCCAGAAGTACTGGTCTTGCTTCCTTGTAGTAAAATGGATCAGCTGCGCCCGGGTGCTCCAATGCAAAAAGTATAATCCTAAAACATCCTGTATTTTGTAGAAGTCCAAATAAAACACTTTAGGTTTTATGTAAATTTTATTCACTTTCTATGCAAAAAGAATTTATTATACAAAAGAACAATAATCGATCTTTACACATTAAATAAGACGGCTTATATACACATTTACAATACAACTTTAATTATTATTATTTTTTTTTTTTTTGTTATCACAATGCTTCAATTACAAAACAATAATTGATCTTCAAATTTCAATAATAGGAAATTCCTTCTTTCCACTTTAATAATATTATTTTCAGTTAACAAAATTATTTTACTTATGTATTACATTTAGAATTGGTAGTAAAAAAAAGAAAAGTAAAATATAATGAAAAGAAGTTGTTTAACGAAAAAACAACATTAACATTTTGTATAAGATAGTAAGTAATTGTATATAGTTACGATTCGAATTATTGTCTCATTGTGCAACTTACTTCCGGATCAAGTCCTTTTTTATTTGTATATGTAACTTTGAAATTGCAATTGGACTCATAGCTATTAAGGCGGTATACAGAAGAAATTTAAAAAGAATTACATTTGAAGCTAAAATACGAATAAGCGTTAGGAAGGGTACATATGTGTGTCATCATTAGATTTTTATTTTTAACAATTATGCTAGCCGTCTGTACATATTACATTCGGCTGAAGGAAAGTTCTCGCTACAGCTTGTAACGTGCACTATTCCTAACTTGTTATTTTTGTAGCAAATTATATTCCAATTTCGATTTCACTGAAATAATTGTTCGAGAGTCAATTTGCATGCGTGGAAGTATAACTATATATGTAATTGAACACCAATATACACGACTTTTCCTGCTAACTTTTGCACTTTTATTTAAACGTTTGTATATAAAAAGCAATGCAATAACACAAGTCTTTAATGGTCAGGAACTGTGTACCTGCCACGTTTGATATGAGCTAGTTCTCTAATAAATTCCTTTATAAGATCGTACGTTGAAAAACTAATGCCAACAGCAATGGGGCCTTTTATCCAATTCATGCTTAGTCCTTTGAAGAAGCCATTCTTTATGCCCTCCTCTCTGAAAAATAGAAAACAAATATATACTAAAATAACTACATATTGCCAAAAAGATTGCTCATCTAAATATGAAGTTATTGAGATGGGCTATGTTGGTATCAGCATTCGATTGACCTGAGAGTGTTTGAATATTCGGGGGCGTAACTAGCCTAAGTAGCGAGGAATGAAGAATGGTCGGACTAAATGCAGAAATCTAATATTTATACTGTCTTAAAAGATCTATTTTTTTATCTCACGCAAGAGGACTCCTTAACACACCAGTTTCACCCATATATGTATATACATGAGAGGATACAATAGGCGTGAGTTTACAAAAGTAATCAAGGCCCTCAATTCCTTGAAACTAGGATATTTAGCAATCGAACTTTGATGGCCAGATTTGGGGCGGAGTAGGAGAATCACCATCACTAAGTGCTACGTTCCGACGAAGCCAGCGACAGAGATAGAAAAGGACATGATCTATAACAAAGGAAGGGCACCTACAATAAAACACGAAATCAAGATACATTTCATTATTATAAGTGGGTAAACGAGGTGTCGGGAAACGTTAGGATAACGCCCATAATGAGACAATAATTGTCTACCGACTCTCTTTACAGAGGTATTAAAACCAATTTGGATCCAGAGCCACAATACTAACAACTGAGAAGTTGATTTCTCCACAATCAGCAACACGAAAACCTTTTAAGATTGAACTGTACAAGATTTTTATGACTTAACACCAGAGGAGTACGAAATTGTGGTATCACTAAGCAAATAGAACAAGTTCAGATCAACTGCACAGCTAAACGTTTAGAATGAAGATGGAATGGAGAACAGAAGACACAAGTCTATCAGAAATGCTAACCAAAGCCTTTATTCTTCAAGATAGTTACTTATTTACTTATCAGGATCTCGACCTGTGAAAAGTCCCACAGTACACTGCAAACCCATACGTGACATTTAACAGGGATATAACTTGATAGTTGTCCCAAGACATAGGGTCTTCTTTTTAGTAGATGAACCATATATAGCTGACAATCCCTTTGTCAGGCATACTTTCGTTCCCCCATACTTTACTTATAACCTGATGAATAGTCATAATCAAAACATCGCCTCCATATTTGATAAATTTCGACGGTAAGCCATCGGCGCCAGCAGTTTTGTTATTCTTTAGCTTCATAATAGCTCTGCAAACCTCCTCCAAATTGGAAGGGAAAACTACTTCGCTGGCTAAAAGGTATTTGCGGTATCAACTTCTCTGTTTGATGCCCATTCAGTAGTTGCTGAAAGTGCTCCTTAAACACATCTACGATTCTCTGAGCGTCGGTAACTATTTCGAAGAGTCTACGTTCCGGATTTAAAGCCTACAGCCAGTTGCTAGCCCTGAAGCCTAGGATTAAATTAAATACGCCATTGGAGGGCATGTTATCCAACTACTGCTTTAAAAAAACTCCTTGATAATTATACCCCTTCCAATGGAATGGGAAAAATGTAAACCCTGTCTATTGCAAAATGGTCTTATCCTTTATACTTTTACCCCAAACTTTCTCTAGCTTTGGTATACCATTATCCATATTCCAGACAGAGTTCTTTGCCATTAACTAATGTGCGAGAACCAACGCGCAGCTCAAACATCGTAACAAAAGTATTTTTAAAATTTTTAGACAATCAAAACTGCTCTAAACCCCCTTAAGTTCACCAAAACAAAAAACTTGCATCGTGGCCATGGACAGCGCCTCATTATCAGTCATTGGCTTTGTATTTTTTTTTTTACGCAGTCACCTACAAGATTTAGAGAAAAAGCAATATAGAAAGACGTTAATGGCTCGCATAGGTAGAAGGAGATTTCAACCGACTTGGAGAGTGCAACTAAAGGTATTTAGCTAACTAGAGAGGCTTGTTGATTGAGGTCTATGTTCATCCTGAACTATAGAGACATCAGGGTAAGTAAGTAAGTAAGTACAGAACGTTTGTTCTGTTCTCTTATGGACCATAGAATCTCTAGAATAAGAGACTTCAGTTGCCCAGTTGCCCTAACTACTCTTCGAGTTTTCTGTATAAGTTAATTCTTGGACTGTACTGCGCATCAGAATATGCTATGTTTGGTTCGTAGACACAGATTCACGAACGTTTGCAATTTTCGCAGGATAGGGAAAGTGATCGAAGTGATGCACCCATATAACAGTACGGAGCGGAATACTCGTAGCTTAGTGTCATTGCTTCGCCATATTTTAGACAACATATCAGATGAATTTAGTTTGGGTAATGATAACCAAATTCTTCAGGACATCTTCTTCCACCTGAAACCCAGCTTTCTCCTGAGTACTATAATCCATCTAAAGGCAACCTCAATCAGACACTGCCATCTGTAAAAACGCCTGCACTGTTTGGAACTGGGAACAAGTTTTGTATCCTCTGGTGACCTCACTATAAACTTTCTTTTAGCTTCCAGAGTGCTCTAAGCTACTGCAAGAAATGGCACAGTAGGTTTCTTACAAGACTGCAGTATCTGAGACCAGCAGAACACACCGATGATTTGTAGATTACACCCAACCACCAAACATTTCAAACTTTACAGAAAACTTACAACTCAACACTCACCTATAGATTTTCTTTAAAGTAGAGTATATCGTTGTATATTCTGGTGTACCGGTTTGATTGATTCCCATAGTTTGCATACGCCGTCTAACTATATCCAATGGATAACTAGACGTTTGACCAGCTGCACCAGCAGCGGCTCCGAACGCAAGTGTGACTAGAGTATTTGGTGTCTTATTTCCTGTCATTTCTAGAAAAGAGTGTAAGTTTATCCAAAATGTAAAACAAAACAAAACTTACAAACCACTTACCATAATATTCCTTCTTTAACGTTTCGTAGGTAAAGAAAGACGTACCGGCATAGGGGATAACTCCTAGTATAGTTGCCCAATACCCTCTGTATAAGGTGCGTGGTCCTTCCTCCACCCAGATCTTAACAAACACTTGACGCAGGGTCCTTCAAAGTACAAAAAAATGTACAACATTAAATCTATAGCCTTAGCCTCTGGCTTACCTGTACCCGGAATATTTATCCGTGACAGCCATTCGCGCTCTAGCCAAATCCAATGGATATGTCAGTGATTGCGATGTGATACCAGCCAATGAACCTGCCATAAACCGTCGCAATTTTGTACTGCAAAATTATAACATTTGGTAAACCTTACAGAGTGTCTCAAGTCAAATAAACTTACTTTGTACCATCTGCGTCTACGCGGAGAATCTTGCGCCACTGCTCGTGCGCTGTGAATTGTATCGCCGCATAAGGTACTATTCTAGCCATTGTTGCAGAGTTTCCACGCCATAGTCCAAGAGTGCCCTCTCTAACGTACATTTGCTTTAGGAATTCCGCAGCGGCTCGAAATGAGTATGGGGTATCTTTGCTTCAGAGAAGAATTCATTATAGGAAGAACTTATCTTTTAGGGTACAATACGACAGTGTCGAATATGTTCGAACTGGCGAATTTCAAATTTTCTAGTTGCTACTAACCGAATTTGAAAGTTTATTTTCGTTCGATCCAACGGTGCTATTGTGGTTTTCGCCAAAGCTCCAGCGGCCGCCCCTGCTATCAGACTTGTAAGCACTTCTTCCAAACTATGGGCTGTACAAATGGATGTTGATAATTTGAATCCATAAATGATAAAAATAGAAATTATTTACCTTTTGCAGGTTGTGCGCTATTGCTTGAGGTGGATTCGGTGAACGAACCTCTAGATTGCTGCTGAGCATGCTGTTGAACCACAGATTGTTGTGGCGATAGCGGTTCTGTGCCTATTGTTGCGGAGGTATTTGGTACAGCACTAGACTTAATAGACATTGCTAGGTTTGGTTTCTCGATTAAACGGCTCATTGCAATCTGAAAAGAAAATAAACAGATGAGATCTATAAATAATGTAGAAATGATTGATTTTCTATGGATTCTCTAATTACGAGAGAAATTAATATGTAATGGAATTCAGGGGAGGCAACTGCACAAGTGCGTCATTCACTCGGCAAGATGAGAGGAAGATTCCAAGTTTATTTCTTTACGACATATGCACACTGATTGACGTACAATACGTCTGAAATTGTAAAAAGCTTTAAATTCAACTCCTAGTAAATTAAAATGTAATGGGAAATTTATTTGGTTACTTGCCAGGAATTGATTCTATAAAAAAAGAGGAACTGCAAGATTTATTGTATAAAATCGCGGTGAATCGATAGATTCTGCATTGTATGTTTTGAAGTTAATAATTGTGCGAATAGAGGGTTGGATAAATGTACATACATACATATGTACATACATACAAATGTACATACATCTAGAATGAAAGTCTATTAAAAAGAATCTCATAGAAGAAGGAAAGTTCTTGAGAAATTGTGAACAGAAGAACAAGTACAACATAAATTGGAAGCTGTAACGAGTTACATATGTGGATAGATTAGAGCCTTCTGTCTTGACATTGCCCACTTTTATTATTTGGATTCATACCACTTATTATTGTTTACTAGAGCGAAAATATATAAGAGGCGTTCCTCGATTAGAAACCCGCGGAGAGGTATTAAAGGCCTCGCCGCTCTATGAAACATAAACATTTTAAAGAGTGTTATTTTTTTAACCAAAGTAGAAGATCAATTCATGGCATTTGAAAATGATCCCGAGCATATAGCCACCGCACATTCTGTGCGTTCGTTAAAGTTTTGGTCACTTTTTGGTCACTTTTCGAACAATGGTGGCCATATATTATATATGGAATAATTTTAAACCAAAACAGAGGCGTTCGAGAGTCTATACAAGATGTCTGACAGAAGGAAAATTTCCACTGCAATGGAAATACAAAGACTTGTATTAACATTAGAGCCACCATTGTCGTAGAGACACACGTAAATTGGACACAGTAGAGAAAGTGCTGGAAAAGAACATCCTCGAAAACTTGACCAGTACAGACAACATCTCTTCTAGACAATGATCTCTCTCACCAATTTCAGGAAAAAAACATAGCACAACTCATGCTATATTAGCAGTATGTGATATTTCGAGTAAAGCAATATCTGGAATCAGGTGGAAAAGGAAGAAAGGGCAGTACTGCGATGTAGTAGCGCTAGGTGTCAACTCGCACAGTTGGAACATTATAAGAGTGCTACGAATTATGCGATTGCCAAACTACCAGGAATTACAAGTTTATTTTGAAGACAGAATCCTCTTCTACGACACAGACGAAGACCCACAGAAATGCGAAATAACTGGAGGAGTTTTGCAAGGATTAGTCCTGGGACCACAGATCACCAGGCAAGGCAACCCTTATAAGTCTTCGCAACAAAATTGAGGACCTTATCATACAGGTCGAAGAATACAGCATCGTTTCGATTTCGTTTCAAAGTCCCACATTAAGTACCAAGGGGAGGTTATTTCAAGGGCCCAAGCGAGAAGCCCAATCGAGCAGTTACCGCAGAATCCACGCTAATGCCAAACATTGGAAGATAAAGAAACCGATAAGAAATCTGTTTGTGACGATCAGCAATTCAATTCTGATGTAAAACAACAACAAAGAGTGGAAAAGCAGAAAAGATGGAGCTAATCTTTTAGCTCACGCAGCTTCTGACCGGGGTATGCAATTTTTCGAGAATACCTCCACAAATATATAATCGCTGGCCCAGGTACTAAGGACGAAGTAGACCAAAAGGAGACTATTGTCAACATACAGACTCTGCGCGCTACGGACAATCAGATGCGTTCGAACCATCTCAGACGAGTCTACTTTTGTTATAGCTAGAATAGTCATTTGGCTTCAATTCTTGTACCAAATTCTTTCATATACAAATTTTTGTCGCAACAGGTCCATGGGACCCAGGGCCTAGCTTCTCACAACCACTCGTGTTGTGCGTGTTATATTCTTCACACGAATGGAAGGGGCCTACTGTTTAATGCCGGATCCGAACGGCAGTTTTTTTTTAGAAGCTTTTTCATGACAGTTTTACTCTCGGATGTTTGTCAGACGCTCGCGAGAGGTGGGGTCGTGAAAGAAATTTTTAGGTGTTGTTTTGGGGATTGAACCAGGAACCCCTCGCTCCGTAGTCCAACGCACTAACCACTTGAGCCACGGCGCCCATATAGAGTAGACAAACCTTCATTTTTTGTGCATGGCAACCAATCGATAAATTTGGGCCCTCGTTGACACTATCCTTTGTAGTCATTTTAAAGGACATTGTTATTAAAAGTTGCTCGGTTTCATTTATTGATAATGGCAAGGGGTTTAGGTTACGATTGAGCGACAGAAGACTTCATTGGGTTTTTGAAGCATTAAATTTCACTCTGTTGTTTATACTGATATTTGATTACTGTGCCAAGATCAGAATTTAATGACCTAAGCACACGCTGCCGCTCAAGTTCCAGAGATCCGAATCTTCGGACGAATATGATAAGCTGAAACTACTGTCGTCAACGAAAGAATGTATGTCTTGAATCAGAAGTAACAGCCAAGATCATTTATAAAAATTAAAAAAAAGAATCGAAAACAAGGCGGACCCTTTAGGAACGCCAACATTTATATAATGGATAGCAGACTTGAATCTGTCCTAAACAACTTGAATTAAACTGTACGAAAGGTTGTTTTTAGTCCATTGAAGAAGATTGTAGACGATTGCTGCGTTTTTGAAACCGAATTGATTGCGATAAAACAAGCTGCGGACATGATTATCGAGGGAAATATTTCTGGTAAAATAATCAGTATCGATGTTGACAGTTGACAGTTGACAGCACCCATTAGAGTATTGCAGTTAGCGTCGGTCCAAGCTTGTGCATAAAAAGATTGAACGATATCTCAGTGCCCAATAGGGTAACCCTCTGTTGGGTACACCGTCACATGGATATTGTAGATAACGGATAAGCGGATGAACTAGCCAAGCCACGACAGGGTCACATCTAAGCTCCGCCCTAAGCTTAGGTCCTTTCTAAGACTGGTACACAGCTTGGCAGTTTGAACAGGAAAATAGGCACTGAATCTAACGAGGAACAGGCGATGGTATCTAATACATACATGCGCTACAGCCAAATCGTAATAGCCAGTCTCAACAAAAAGAGATCTTCAGATCCGGCGTCGTGACAGGACACTGCGTGATAGGTGATCATGCAGCTCTGCTGGCACTACCCCATTACAACTTTCGTAGAAACAACAGGGAGGAAGAGGAAATAGAATTCAATCGTCCCTTGCTATGCGATTGTCCAACACTAGCCTTTAAAAGGAAAGACACTTTTAGAAGTTACTTCCCTGCGGAATTGGACGATCTACATAAGTAACATTGAGCTGAACAATCTCCTAAAATTCATACACTTCTCTGGGTGGTTTAGTTCAGCCGTCGATGACTGAAATAGGTTCTCAGGGATTTTATAATTGGACACAAGGAGTCCCATTGATATTCTAAGTGAGCCGTTGGCAGATTATTCTTTTTGTCAACAAGTAAGGGTACAATTTAAAATTATCATAACTTCGCTGACAGTTGACATACAAGCTTAAAGGTAAACATAGCTTAAGTCTAGACTTCATAATCTCAATAACATCACTAATTGTCTTAGGATGTTTTAATCTAAGACCTTTGATTTATCGTTTAGTCTTATTTCACACATAGAGCAATGACAATAACAATAATATTGTTATTCCAATCATAACATGTTTGTCGTTTTCACAACTTAAAATGCATGAATCAAATGAATTACGATGTAAACAAAACATGTTAATTAATATAATTCGCTTGTTTAGAGTCTGAATGTATTTATTCCAAATGATTGCTACTAAGCAATTTCTGTTAATATCTAAGTACCTGTGAACTAATTAACACATATTCACATCATTTATATGTTGAGACCCCATTCAATCGACTGGAATTAACATCTACTTATGTAAATCTAAATGTAACATTTTGTTCGGATATGCTTTTCATGAGTTTTCTCAAGTGGATACTAATTATCAAAATAAGCAATAAAAAATAGTATATACATTTATTCTTTTACTTGCTTCTTTATTAGTTAGCTACCGATTTAAAGTTACCAGTCGTTAATTATTAAATTACCGTATCTAGTCTAAATATACACAATACGAACGGCAGCGATTGCAAAAGATTGTGAATTGATTGAAAAACATTGCAGAATCTTTGAACTTTGGATTCAAGCTTCATTATTATCGTTCGTCATTTCCACAGGAATCTCCAATGTGATAGATGACAAAGCGGTTATTTGTTGGGAAAAATGTATTACAAATACGTAGTTTACATGATTTAGTCTATCAGAGAAACAATCTAATATGCAATCCAAAAGTGCTATATTTCTCAGTTTAAATTCCTTGAATATGCATTCGTTCAGTACATAGTATGTGCTTTAACGACAACTATAGAATTATTTATTATTTCATTTAAGCTGAGTGCAAAATTATCGGAAAATTCGCAGACGACGATAAGTGCAAGTCTGAAGTTCATATTGCTTTATGTATTTTTCTAAGAATCTTGTAAGTGATATTACCCACTTAGTGAGACTTAAATGGTTTTTACAACTTTCGTCTGAAAATCAAAGGTGTTGTTTAACTCATAAACATATGATTGGTTTATCTTTATTATTGTGATCCAAAGGTTCGAAAAGAAAACTAAGTGGTTATATTAATTAATTGCATTGCACTCATAGTGATGTGCATATGACTACTGTAATTTTTATAAGTAGAACACAATTTAAATTGCGCACCAATTTTTCTTTTTTTGTGCTATGATTTTTATCATCTGCTAATGTTGCGACTATTATTTATCCATTATTGTGAAAATCCATTTTTGCTAATTTTTTTAATTTTATTGTTCGACAAAGTACATGTGCTTGTAGCCTGAACTGATCGTTATGACTTTTAATTAGACGTGATTCTGGCAGGACGGTGCAAGCTGTTACACTGCTCAAAAAAAAAACTAATTTGTCACGGCAACAATTGGTAAGATTCGTATTTTAGGCAGAATAAATGTTATCTTGAAAGCGTGACAAGAATTCACTTGGCAGACTGTCTAGAGGTGACCGGACCGATAGAATCAACGCCAACAGCAGCCCTGGAAACAATACTGGATCTTCTTCCACTTGACATTTACTGCAGCAATTCGGCATTTAAAACTGCATTAAGACTAAAGGAAGCCAAACTATGGTTAGTCAAACGCTATGGTCATACCTCAATTCTGAACTGGTGAAATATATCGAGATGCCGGACGAAAACGGACTACATCGTCCCACTCGTAGTACATAGTAGTAATTTTGACTTTATTTCATTATAAATGTTACACAAAAATAAATTGCTTCTAAATCTATTTTGGTTTGGCCCAAGGCCGTCTACCGAATTGTCGTTTTGTTAAATATAATTTTATCAAAGATGTGCTCATATTTTAAATTATGTGGATGGTTTAGAAGTTTCCCTCGATGATGCATTTTCTATAACGAAGTCCGTATACGGTGTAATTGTACAAAAGATTCCAGCCTTTTTCTCCGTTTAAGATACCGATTGCAACATCGTCCAATCTGAAAAGTAAGGCAGTAGTAGTAGAGGTAATGGACTGGATTTTCAGTTAAGAAAATTCTCATAAAAAAAGCAGCCGTCACATAGAATCCATCGCATCCCTTGCGTCGACGTATGTAACTGACAGCTGGATAGAATACACACCTTGTTTAAACCCATAAGCAACGGATATGACGGATAGAGTAGGTTAACTTTCTATTTTTTATCCATTGTATCCTTTGACAAACGATTGACAGTTGAAAACAACGACGGGGGCTGTTCTTTCCATCAAATACGTCAATGTGTCGGTCGTTGTAACGGATGCAACGGATTCTATGGGACGTCCCCTTAACGCAAAGTAGTGCCTGGCAGGAACACTTTGTGATCTCGCCTGAAGAAAAAACCTATGGTATACGCGTGATGTTCACTATAACCATCACCTGCTGGAATTACGCTGGTTCTGAGTACTGGCGTAAATCTCACCGAGAAGTTGGTAAAGCAAAAAGGAAGAAGGCGATTTACCATGGACGTACCTTTACTCAAGTATACTTGTCGTCATTCCGCAGTTTTTTCTAAGGTCTGCCAGTAGAAAATCAAAACGTCGATTCGTACATGTCTATTAGACCAACAGATATCTCCTAACACATGTGCAACTCAGTAAAGATCGGTCTATCTGGAGAGGTTTGTATGTTCATCCAAACTATAGAGCCATCTAAATACATTTCTTAAAGTAGAAGCCTTCGAGATGGATTTCTAAAATTCTGAAATAATGACACCTAGTCCGAAGGTTTTGCCTGAGCTAAGCTTATGGAATGTGACTTCGATTTATTCAGTGTTGAATGGCAGTGAATACCACTTAAGCTCCTGCTTGATAGGTATAAGCCAGCGTGAGTAGTCACACGTAAACCAGTAAAAGTCAATTTTGGTAGCATATGGATCTAAGATCTCCATAAGAAAAACTGCCCTCAGAACCAGCAGGAGCTTATTATAAAGCGCTGGAGGCTATTGATATTGGCGTTAGTCAGTACGTCTGAATTGTAAAAGAAGTAGGTTCCTAGGTGCAATCGGAGGACCGTGGTACTTGCGAAAGAGGTGAAGTATAGTTTTCTCCTTTTCTCCGTCCATTCAGCTTCTACAAAAGTCATTAGCTACGATGATGCAGTACCCTGTAATCACACCCACTTTAATTGTTATGAGCGATCTATTCTGCCTAAGCAGACTGTTGGATCGTATCTGATCCAGCTTGGGAAATATCTGTCTTGTAGTAAGATTGGTTAATTTGATAGCATTGAGCTTAAGCAGCTGTTTAACTGTAGCGAGAGGAATATGAAGAGTCACCTTGTCCAATTTTTTAGCCATTTTCATAAGAGATAGACGAAAATTTAGGGCAGTTTTTAAGTTAAATGTGAAAAATTCCAGAGATTTGAACGCAGCTTGACTGTCAGTAAAAATGAAGATAGCTCGATTAGATATCATGTTGCACTTCAGCCCAGACAAGACTTCCTTAATCGTCATAACTTCCGCCTGGAAGACGCTGCAGTGATTAGGAAGGCGGAAAGTGATACTCATATTTAGACCGTTGGAAAATACACCTCCGATTCTGGATTTGATCCATTCCTGTAGAAATATATGAATCCTTGCAATCAACTCTGGAAGGGTTACGTGTTCCAAAGTTCTTATCAAAAAGAAGTTGTGGAAGTACGTAATCGGTTTCTTGCGGAGGGAATTCAATTTCGTTAAGAATAGAGAAGTATCCAGTACTTAGACTAGAACATGAGATATGGCCTTCAAACAAGTGGCTATCACAAGCTACCAATAGTTTACTACATCTAAACGTGGGCAGTGAAACAAAATGTCTACAACCGCTGTTGAGGTGGTTCTTGGTGTTCCACTTATGCATAAGCACGCCGACATTTGTACATGGCCAAGATAAGTTAGGGGAAAGGCCTTATCCAAAGCCGTCCTCCAAACGTAAATATAGGGCTGCTGACGAATCCATAGAGCCAATATGTTATACGTGGCTGTAGTCACCTTTTATTTCCTATTGCTTTCTTATAGCAGTAAAAGGCTGTAATGGCTTTATTTACGTTCTTTCTCACGTTCTAGGATATTGGTTTTATAGCTAAGTCTCTTATCAAGTACGAGAATCAAATAGTTTACTTTAACAATTAGTGTCAAGCTAGTGGGCGCCGGGGCTCAAGTGGTTAGTGCATTGGACTACGGAGCGATGGGTTCGAGGTTCAATCCCCAGAAAACACCTAAAATTTCTTTCACGGCCTCACCTCTCGCGAGCGTCTGACAAACATCATTTAACTGTCATGATAAAGCTTCTTAAAATTAAAAAAATAGACCCTAGGTCCCATGGACCTGTTGCGCAAAATATTAGAATTTTTTTTTTTTATTAAGCTAGTGCCACATGTTTTGGAGGGTTCTCTCTTGATACATTTGTTCGCTTTTAATTCTTTTTATTCTAGAGAAGCCTTGACAAGGTTTACGGCTCTCACAGCTTAACAGCTATTGAATTCGGCCTGATTGACAAATTTTAAGCCGATATTGATTTGAAGCGGTTTTCTATTGTGTCTTGTGACACTTTGCAATGAAGGGCACTTTTCTTAAACTATCGATGGATCTGTACGTATTGCCTTTTAGTATACGTATTTTTAAGTGAATCCATCATCCATTTTATACTTGTAATTTTGGTATAGCTATAGATTTCTGAGACACTATGGAGCATTGACCCATAAGGGTTGCGTGATCTACATCATCTTTGTATCCATTCAATTCATTTAGAAAATTGTACTAGAGGAATCGGTCTAGATACATACATACTTGGCCAGAAGTGACTAAATCATTAAATTCCAAGAAAGCTATACTACCTTTTGAATAAGTCCCCGAGTCTAGATGACTTCAAGCTGAATGTGTTGCATCGAATATTACTTTACTTAAGCGTGTGTAAACAAATCACCACCATATATAAATCAACTGCTTTTTTAATTATAGCGAGACATAAAATTGGTATAACCTACTTTAGTCACCTGCTATAAGAAATATACATATAATCACGGCTATACCACGTACTCATAGAAAAATTAAACCAATGCTTCGCATGCAAATGTAAGTTTGTTTTCATAGCTACAGCTACAGCAGATTCATAAAATGAAAACAACTATTATCTAATACTTCATTTGCGGCGAAAACATTGATAACAGGTTGCATGTCAGCGGCCTTGCGATAAGGGTTTGTATTTTCATTGACACAATCGTAAAAACAATTGCTCTATAAATGGCAAAAGTTTTATGCAAATTGTTGCACTAAAACGCTTGTCTAGCGCCCCTAGAGGTACTCGTCAATTGAGGGTAAATGTTCACTTAATGGACATTCCCCATAAAAGTAACAAGACGCGGGGAAAGAGCACTCGAGTGGCGTCATGAATGCATGCGCTAATTATAATCCACACGAGTAGGCAGATGAGTTGTTGTAACGACAACGACACGACAATCGAATATGATTGTTCACAATGCGAATGCAATGACATAATTGCGAATACCGTGGGATGCTTGCGAAGAATGACGGGCTGAGTAATTGCCGAAAGGAATTGTTTATTTCTAGAACTACATTCGTTTTCCCAAAGGTCATGGTTAATATAAACAAAAGATTATTTTTTGGCACTTGTCCCATATCACATGATGAAGAAAAAAAATCAATAACAAGCGATGTACAGTCAGTCAAATAAATATTTGGATAAATTTTTAATAAAACATGCAAAGAACGCCTAATGCCTAGTTTTCAGCTTAAGATTCATCTAGAAGGTCGTTGATGGCACCAAACCCAACAGGTCAGGTGTGCTGCATCTGGCCCCTTTAGCTTCTGAAACAAGACTCTAGCTTTTGGATGTTGGGCATAGGTACACAAATGGATCTGCCGACCATAGAAAAACCGCCTATTGTGGAGCACTTACAAGCCATCGTTATCCAAGGAGCACGGGGCAAGTGGAAAAAGCTGGACAATATACTTCGATGGCTGCTACAAATACAATATAAAGTCCTCAAGCTTCGTCTATTCGGATGGAACTTCTTCATCAGATACAGGCTTAATCAAGAAGTACCAAACTTCTGACACGTAAGCCAATTCAAATAAAGACTTAATTTACTAATAACAGCCTAAAATGTGATCGCGTCTCCAATGCGAGTACGATTTCCATAACCTCTCCAATGCATCCGACATCCAGTTCAGAAATCCTGATGAGAGATTCTCAGAAGAAATTGAAAACCATCGTCTTCTTCGGGGAAAAACGAAAAGACCGTATAGTGTCTAGTAGTCCGAACGCTTATACGAACTTTAGTACGCATGTGCCAGATAGGATATCTTTTGTTTTGGTTCCTCAATAGATGGCGTCTTTCCGAACAATTAATGGAGGCCCTAGAGTGCTACAAAGCAGATATTACCGCCATCCAAGACGTGGGATGGAACAAGCAACAGAAGAATGAAACACTGCTATATCTACTGCGATTGCTACCGACAACACAAAACCAGAGCCTATTTGGATGCAGATTTGTTATTGGGGACAGACTAATGCAAGAAGTCTTGAATTTCAGACATTTAAACGAGTAACTCGACCCCACAGGGTAGAAAGATAACAATAAGACAGCTGACTTCTACGAACTTTTGGGCTAAATATAAACACAGTATAATATTTCAAAAATACGGAAGACACTAAAAGATCGGTTGAAAACATAGCCTCCGTGAGTGCAGTGTTTCAGCACAACCAACCACCTTCAACAACCTGGCATCGCGCCCAGGAATTATCCATTCACCGTAGCAGTCTTCAACAAATTTTGACGAACGGTTTAATGGTGTAGAACAACTCCAACAACTGATATTCGTGCCACCACGACATATTTCTAACGCTGTTCATTTTGAGTTAAGATAATGAAATTTCATATTTGGACATTTAAGAATAAAGTGTACAAGTGTAAGAATGTTGACACGCCCACTTTTCACATTAAAAAAAGAACGATTTTGGAGATATTTTGTAACTAACATCTAAGTACATACATATGTATGTGCGTACTTTCGAAGTTATCATTGTAACTCAATTCAAAATTATAGTACACCATGCCCAATTAGGATTAATGCAAATTTGTTTACGGCTACTGTACAGTACATACGAGTACATACATATACTTTTTCAAGACAAATATTTAAGAAAATCATTAATCTTAGATGACAAGTCTTTTAAGTTGTCGGTAGATTCTCGACACATCATTCTATTTTTATTTATTCATTTCTTTCATTCGAAAAAAAGCACAATAATGCACTTTCGAATCAACATATGGTAACCTTGTGGGGATTCAAAGCATCACAGCCGTAAGAATTCACGGTCAAAAATGGTTTATCGCCCGAGCATTTCGCTAAATGTGCGTTTCGAACGACCGACGTTCTTGAATGCGATCGTCTCCTGAACATACTTAGATGTTTCGATTTAAATTGTCCCGTTTATTTTTAATTTTTTGCTATATGTATAGAGATTTGAAATATTTAAACGTTATATCGTACACGTGGCATATAAATGAGATAGAATGTATTTTATGCTATTTTCTTTCACCACCCATTTAAATAGTGAGAAGATGAGGTAAACATTAATTTTTTAGGGCCAAAAACCAAATCAGCTAAATCTATAATTAAAAAAAAAAAAGACTTCTTCCGCAAACTTATGAAACACACCTACCACCATCCACTAAATCATAGAACAAAGAAATTCATGCGACCTTGAATGTATTTCAGTCAACACGGATCGTTCGCATGTTTTCATCGGATTTTAAGTATATAGTCCGGAACTGGTAGGTAAAAATGGAATATTAATGGAATCAACACGATATTTGGCTTTCTTTATTTATAGCTTAAATTTACTGCAAAAATAGCAATAATTCACTGTAGAAAAAATAAAAAACCGTTTTAGAGAAAAAATGTCTGCACTTCGAATGATGGATGCATGAAGTTATACATAGGTTTATGACAGGACAATATTTTATATAACAGTGACTACACTTTCTCTGATTTTTGGCAAATGTCAGACAAAGTTATCTTCATACCCACTCAGACGAACCAGAGGAGTGTCAGCGAATTACCCACATCGATTCACATTTCGAAAACATAATAAATGTTAAAAAGTACTGGTGTCACAACTATACTCTGCGGAATACCACGGGTCTAACTGCTATATTGTCGTGCAGTGTCTATCTGTTACAATAAATTTGTTCTCATGCACTATTGAAATGTTTACCTTTATTAGACGATGTTCACAACACAGGACTGACGGACTGGATTTTTTTTTTACGTTTTCCTATTCAGATTGATAGTCCTGTCTGAACTCTTCCGCAAACTCATTTTGATATACATATTAGTTGTCAGCGCCAAATGGTAAAATGGTTTGATTTTCAAGACAAAAATCCTTTCTTGAAGTTTTTCCCAAGTCAGTTCTAGTACAATTTGTTGTTCTGACAAGCTGCCATACAATGTTTTCAACTGAGTCATGGATCATATACATATGTACATAATGTATAATGTGCAGGACTGGAGTTATTGTCGAAGATGAGAAAAAATAATACCGATTTACTTGAGGTGGTCTTTGAAAGAGTAATGACAAGTTAGGAAGTCCGTCAAGATCGACAGGGTGGGCCATCTATTGGTTTCTTTATGAATCATACGTTATTTTGACACTGACAGCTCTAATGCGTTAAAAAAATTTACAGAAACTCAGTATTATATTTTCGCAGTAAGAAATGGATTGATTTACGCTTGAACAACGTTGGGAAATATTGCCGATACAGTGCGAATTTTGAAAAGAAATTTCGGTTGAAATAATGCACCAACTGCAGCTGGTGTACGCAAGTTTGTAATGAAAGTTCGTGAGATTTGTTTTTGTTGTGCACATATTCCCGTGCGTCCTGCGCGCTAAACGGAGACGTGTGACTGTTTTGGAGTGGCGGCATTATTGGCCCATTTTACTTCCAAGACGACAATGGAAGAAACGTTACAGTAAATGGATAACGCTACCGAAGCATGATCACCAATTTTTTATGGCTGAAAATTAAGGAATTGAACTTAGGCGAGTTATGGTTCCAACAAGATGGCGCTACGTGCCACAAAAGCGGTCCAACAATCGATTTATTGCACACTAACTTCAATAATCGTGTAATCAGTTGTTTTGGGGATGTTGTTTGGCCGGCACGGACCTGCGATTTGACGCTGTTGGACTTTTTCTGTTGAGTGCCATTAAAGATCGATACTATGCGAACAATCTACAAACGATTCAGGCACTCAAGAACAATATTTGTCAAGCTATTCGTGAAATAGGGAACGAAACCATTGAAAATGTATTAAAAAATTGGGTTGACAGGAGGTCCTACTGTCAGTCAGGCGTTGGAATGAAACAATATTTCATAATTAATCGGAAGGTTTACTTTTTATAAAGCAACAATAGTTGAAAAATATTGAACAGGGTTTTTTTTATAGCCTTTTTAAAAGGCCAACCAACAGATGCCCCACCCTATATATCGTTCGATTATTTGAGAAATTGATGAATTTCTTGGCATGTCTTAGACGAGTTTGTGAGAGCCAGTAAAAAATCCACAGAAGGGTGCAGGACCAATGAATGAAAGTTGAGCACTAAATATGGGTAGATAATCAGCAGCATCGTTGCTAGAGATACCTTTGTGATCAGAGACCCAGATTAGTGTAATTTTATTCTGTGCAGGAGCATGACAGGAGAGTTTAGGGCAGTTTCATACAAGAAAAAAAAATACAAATATTTGCCGCACCTTGTTCGTGCGGGACCCAGGACCTAGGTTCCTTTTCTAGCTTTTTATGGCATTATACTCTCAAATGTTTGTCAGACGCTCGCGAAAGATCTAAAGGTCTAAACGTGAAAAAAACCTTATGTTGTTGTGGAAGAATTAAGCCTCTGTAGCCTGGAGAACTAACCACTGAGCTTTGTCGCTAAACAGTTGCGGTTATAGTTCCGATTAAGTGAGGGACAACTTTGAAGGATTGAGGTATATTTTTTCAGCATACAGTCCGAAGTGCTTATTGCTGGTGGTGATAGCAGAGTGATTTTTTTTCAATGATATTTATAGTACTTATGTCCACCTAAAGTTGTGGTTTTCTTCTTGTATAGGAGGTGAAGCTTTAAGACACTGGCAGCCACAGTGTGCATAACTTTTATATAGAACATCTAAAAGGACTTCCAAGGGCCAGTACTAGCATCTTTTCAAGGGCGGATCGGGTATGGACTTCTTAGTCTTTGCTTTGGATTATTTTTGCTTTTAGTTCCCATTTTTTTAAATTTGCTCTCTTGATGACTGATGACTGTTTTAGTAGAGTTAACTTTAATCCTTCTAATTGGCTATTTCGGGCACATTACATTCGTTCAGAAATACTGGATTCTTCATTACTAGGTCATCTGCATAGCTTTCAGTTAGTTATTTATCAGCACCCTTGAACAAACTTACCGTAGCATGGATTCCATGACATGAAGGTTTCGAGGGTAACGAACCCTGCCTGGCGAGAACAGGCGTTTGTCGCTGACTTGTTTATCCTGAGCGCTGTTCTGGGATACCACCTAACAACGTCTCCTCCAAGATAATATAATGGGAGATCAATAGACACTCAAACTACTAGGCCAATATTCAGGCCCTGAGGCAAACGAAAAAGTTCATCAACCACAACCGATATAAGGCCAAAACCTAACTCGCTATCAACAAAGACGACATAAGAACCTTAACGGGCTACCTAACCATCTGCAATAATAAAATTTTCAGATCTCTCTGCTGTGGCGAGCAAAATGCAACGGCAGACATACATATGTACATTCTGTGCGTATGTCGAGGAGTCGCAAAGAAGAGATTAGTCTACTTGGAGCGGGACTCTGTCCAACAGAAATTCAGAACCTGCAACCTAAAGTAATACTGAGATTCATTAAATGTCTGAATATAACTTCTAGTTCAATCAAAGTTCATGGGCCAGTACAACAGATCCCTACGATGGTATAAGTACAAATAATTACGAACAATGCATGCTGAACACCCCCATTCGTTGAAAGCTTGTTTAAATTGACCACACCGAAGTGAGACTTTTGTGGAACCTATTGACGTGTTACTAGTTCCTGAGGTATTTGTTGCAGAAACTATGGAAGGCACTACTTTCTCAGTGGGCTTCTAAAAGGCTATGGTGGTTGATACTGAAGTCGATGCGACTTCTTCAACTTCATGCTATCCACCAACCATAACGGGTTAACTAACTTTGAAATTACTTCCTTCTTCCTTATATAGAGTATAGCTCAAGGTAAGTGGCGTAGTAAGTAGGCTTCGTACTCTGGTGGTGAAGCTACGTTCCCTGTATGATGTAGTCGTAAAAGTAAAGAGCGAATACAAAGCAATGCTTCAACCAATAAGTCTTTGAATCGCAGTCCACGTGCTCAAGAAAGTGATCAACATCAAGTCTTCAACCCATTGCCTAGAAACAACTTACCAAAGATTGCCATAGATCGAAAACAATCAAGAATTGGCTAAGCAGAGGTAAGATACATAAAGTTTGAGACCAGAAAGAACGTATACTGCTTACACCAAAGCCCTGCACTCTCCCAAGACAATTAAGTAGTACTGCGACTACCGACGTCTAATGGCCTGCTGCATCTAAAAGAAGGCAGCATGGCTTGATTGACAATTGTATTCACTGGCCACTTCATTCTAGTATACCTCCATTGCATAACTCATAAATTTATTTAAACGAACTAAGCAAGTATCATAGTTTCATGAAAAAATCTCAAGTAGGTATACGTCTATGGAGTCCTCATCCAGCGTCTATGTAGTTCATGTATTTTCTAGTACAGCACAGTAGAGAAATGATGTAGTGTATAGTACTCATAGTTAATTGACCATCCATATCTAATAAAAACCACGTTAGGGTGCTGATGCCTGTTTTGTTCAGTAGTTCATTTGTTTCGCGAGTCATATCCACTCGAAGTACCCCCCGTCTATATCAACCTATGTACAATGTTTCTGTTGTTTGTTCAAACTTATTTAATCGGAGAACTTTGCTTTCAATAACAGCATTGTCAGTTCATTATCAACTTGAATTCGTAACACCACGTTATCGGTAGTCGTAACAGCTTGTATTGAATTTCTCGAGATTGTATCGACTTCTCTAATGAATTATGATAAATCATGTGCCGGTATAACCTTTATGTATCCACACGATACTTGGGGGTACTCATTTGTTCTATAAATACACACTGTACGTGATTAATCGTAAAATATAAATAAGTTCTGGCTTCAAAAACATGTGCTCCCTTCCGTATATTGCTGATAAGAATTTCGTATTTCTAATTTGTTTTACGAAAGTTTATTTAACGGTTTAACCTAACGATGTCAAAAAGTTCGAAATTCAAAAATGGCAGCATAACTTTTGTCTTATTGAACTCACTCTGACGCAGATGCTAGATAACATTTCGATCTTTATGTAAGAAGGTTGCGGGAAAAGATTTACCTAATCACTTCTAAATATGGTCGCAATTTTTGATAACACTTATCAAGCAGTGTGTATGCGAAATAGTGTGCGCTAAGTGTGGTCAATAAACATAGAATAATCCACTGGTAAAAAAAAAATATAAACGTTGTCAGGTAAAGCCATTTATCTTTTCAGTTTTTTTTTTTTTGTTTAAACTGTTGAATGATTAGATAAATTTTTCTAGGTATTTCCATAGTTTTTAGCTACATAAGTGGTATTTACTTATGACTTATGTATCTTTGTTGGAAATCTTTAAAAAAAATGCAATTCATGATCTTTTTGTTGAAATTAGAACGCAAAATTATTGGGATTTGGATAGGGTCGTGGGCGCCGTGGCTCAAGTGGAAAGTGCGTTGGACTACGGAGCGAGGGGTTCCAGATTCAATCCCCAAATAACACCTAAAATTTCTGTCACGCCCCCACCTCTCGCGAGTGTCTGACAAATATCCGAGAGTAAAACTGTCATGAAAAAGCTTCTCAAAACAAAAAACTGCGTTCAGGTCCGGCATTAAACAGTAGGGCCCTTCCATTCGAGTGAAGAATATAACACGCACAGCACGAGTGGTTGTGAGAAGCTAGACCCTGGGTCCCATGGACCTGTCGTGCCAAAAATTTGTATTTATTTTTATTTTTTTGGGGTGAGTTTGATATTGCATTTCGTCTACAAGCATACTTGCAAACTTCAACAAGGTTTGCAAATTATCCAAATTTGTTTTATCTAAGTTCGTGTTCGGTTGTGAGAAACTTACGTACGATTTTCATCGCAAAATTATTTTATCAGCGATGAAGGCCATTCATGACTCAACTGCGTCGGTAATAAACAAAATTGTCGCATTTGTGCAAGTCAGCACCCAAAGTCATTCACAAAATGATATTACACTCACAAATGTTGACACTTTACTGGAGGGTTCAATGGCTCATACTTTTTTAACACAATACAATCAGTGAATGGAGATCGCCACCTGACAATGTCGACTGACTATTTTTGGGACTTGGAGCACAAGTGGTTTCAACAAGACAACGCCACATACCACACAGCTGGACAAACAATGGAATTATTAAAGTTAAAGTTCGGTGACTGTGTTATGTCCTGAAATGAACCCGTCAATTATTATCCGCCTCGTTTGTGAGATTTGACGGATTTTGGACTTTTTTCTTTGGGGCTATGTCAAGTCCGTGATCTATACCAATAAGCCAGACTTAAGACGACCTCAGGACCAACATCGAACAGCAGTGGTCGGCAAAACGCCCGATCTATGCCAAAAAGTCATGGAATATTGGATTCAATGCAGTCACTCAGGCAGACATTTCCGTGGAGGACACTTAAATTATGTTGTTCCATAATTTATCGCACCGATGTTACGTGGAGATGGTAGGCACGTTTACAAAACAAAAACTATTTCTTTAATTTCTAGAGCAAACTAGCAAACATGGGATACATTCCATTGACTTGGACATCCCCAAATCAGGGAAAGGTCTGGTGGGCTGCGTAAATCCTACAAACATAAATTCTAACATCATATTATACATCCTTGAAATACATACTTGAAACAATTTGCGTACAAAAAAAGAGTCCGCGGAGGGTAACTGGCAATGACTGGATAACAAGTGATATTAGTAGTAGCGTCATCAAAATCTCAATCCAATGCACGAAAATCATATGTGGTTTCAAGAGGATTTAGCCGTGATAACCCAAAACGTCAGATAAGCATTTACCTACATCATCGTTGTAAACAGAAACATAAAAGAAAATTACAACCCGTCTGAAACGGATAGTATGATAACCTATCTTACTTCCGTTGCATCAGCCCTAATCAAGTGGGCGTGGCGTACTGTAGTTTTGGATTGAGATACAAAGATAACTTGTCCTCAAAAAGTGGGCGTAGCCATATATAATGTATGGGCGAATTGTAGATAATTTGAAAAGATACGTAATTATTTCTGGGCGTTGCAGTGGCCCCATTTATACACTGGTACTGCATTTCAAAACGTGAAGACATTCGAACGGACATAAGTGACACCAGTCTTCCCAGACTCTACGGGCCGGAGCGTTGGTGTTCATTCGCTCTACATGTCCTAGCCATCTCAAACGAGTAATGAGCAGTTTTTTGACTAGGTCGATGTCGCTTTAGAACTCGTATAGTTCGTCGTTGAATCTGCTCCTCCAAAGCCCGTCAACGCAAACGATACCGAATATTTTGAAAGAAGTTTTCTCTCGAAACGCTCATTCATCTCATCCGCTTTTCATGCTGCCTTTAGACTAGTTATTTAAAAACGAGATCAACCTAGAAATCAGAGAGAACAACACCACTTAGGGGACAGCTCCATTCTTTTAAAATTTATTTGTCATAAGTCAAGGGATGTATTCTACAAGAAACCCAAATTGACTAACTTCAGACTGTTTGACGAGAAATATCCACACGTTTTCACAGACATGGAACTTTTTCAAAGAAAAGAACTAGCTCACGTTGGGATGCATTTCCCAGCGGACAAAACATTTAAAGTTAAGAATCTAATCATACTTTATCTTTGCTTAGAATCGTTATTAAATCCATTTCAAATTATAGCATCTGATGAATAGATCAAACGCCATTACATTAGTTCTAGTTAAAGTTAAATAACTTTTGTTATGAACTTGTTCATTCACAATTTCACAATATTCAAACTATCACGGATCTAATATGATAAGCATTTGCGTGTTTTATTCCCACACTGTAATCTACCCACTGCAATGCGAAATTCATATAATATGTTTTTCTGCTCATTTATTGGTGTACGTTAGGGTAAACATTAACTGTTTATAATATCATATCATGGTATAACCATAACAACGGGGAAATAGAAAAGAACAATGACCCAGTCGCCCTACGTAGATGTTATCGATAACCGACCGGTTAATGATTTAATATATTTTATTTTATTGCAGACAATAAAAAAAATACCATGAACTACATACTGGGTCTATAAAATGAGAAAATCTATATCAATTGGATGTAGCTTCAGCTTTTACGTGATTTATTACACGTTTATACGCGTCCTTTATGAAATTGATATGAAACTTCATATCATATTTACAGACGCGTTACGTGACATCTAGAATAAATACAAAAATCTTATCCTTAACTGCTGCAAAACGAAAAGCATCGCGAAATAAATTGTTTGATCTTGTGACAATGGTCACATTTTACTGATGGAAACATGTTTACTGTCAAGAAGCGTCAAAATTAAATTTTAAAGTAAAGTGAGACGTATCCTATAGCCAAACAATGCCCTGTGTAGAGTTTAGATGGTTCGATTAATAAACCAGTTGACCAAAACGAATGATGACAGCAATATCTAAGATTAAACCCAACAAGGATTCTGGTCCTGAAGGCTTACCATCCGAAGTATTCAAAGCAGCTAAAAATGACTTGGTAGACAGCGTATACCAATTCAATTCTAAGCTATGTTGATACGAGTGTATGCCTGATGAATGGAATCTTAGCATTGTTTTCCCGATCCACAAGCAAGAATACCCCAATTACAATGATACCAGTCTCCTCAATATCGCGCACAAGATCTTATACGCGTGAAACTCTTCGTCAATAACCTGATTGGCAACTATCAGTGTGATTTTATACTTGCAGAATCCATAATCTATCAATCAATAAAATTTTCACACTTCGGCAGATCCTGTAGTAAACTCAAGAAATATTTTTAGCCCGCATATGACATCATTTATAGAGACGAGCTATACAGAGCCATTTCTACAAAGAATGACGATGGACACCGATCGCTACTCCGGTAACTAGCTACTACAATTTGATCAGACATAACAAGGGTAGATGATGACGTTTCTTATAGAATGACGTGAATAGAACTGTAACTGAAGGGGGAGATATACCGGTCAGACTTTTGTACCATTAGCAGGACAGTAGTTCTTAAGAGACTCAGTCTCGTGCGAAGACATATTCCACTTATATGAAAAGAGGTTAAGCTGGTATTCATACTCAAAGCTATCAAAGCAATTACTACCATCGCTAAGGACTACCTGCCAATTAGCCTTACCTACTTTGTACTAAAAACATTTGAGCGACTAGCTTTGAGGGCACATCTTCGGTTCAGCACACCTACACCAAAGGGAAAGGTGTTACACTGTATTGTCAGTTCAATCGAGAAGTCGTTATAAGATAAAGAATACATTTTTGGACATAGAAGGAGCATTTAACAATTTCAGAATGGACACAGAACACTCACAAATCTAAATATCCAGAATACCCTAACCAATTGGATTGTGGAAATACTGCAAAGAAGATATACATATGTATCACAACTCAACATGAAGGATCGAAGGTAGAAGTATACGCTTTCATATATTATTGTTATAAATGAAGTATTCCGACGATTCACTTCCGCACTTCTACTTCTTCCTCTTCTATTCACCTATATGCATGCAGTAGAATATTTCGGATACTGACTTATGGCTGTCTCGTTTAGTGGCAGTTTGACAGAAGGACCACCACCTTAACAAACCTCATGAAGATACAGAGACTTGCGTGCAAGAGAACTGACCTACAGCGGTACTAGATACTATCCTCACCCTGCTTCCGCTGGATATTTTTGTACAAGCCTAGGCAGCAATGAGTGCTCTAAGAATAAGTCAATCAGTTAACTGGAGACCAAATACAACAAGTCATTGTATGACCCTGATGAATTATCTATGCAAATGTACCTACCACGGACTACATTACATTATACCTGAATTTCACAACACCTTTCTGAAGCAGATATCCAAGCAGAAAAGAATGAAAAAGCTAACTAACACGCAGTCTATCTTTGTCTACGCAGAAGAATCAAAGTTAAATATAAGAGTACGATCAGGAATCTTTTCCGAACCGCTGGGCATATCCAAATCAAGTCGGCTCTTGAACCATAAAAGCGTTTTCCTAGCGAAGGTCCTAGCAGTGGCAAAAGGCCCTCTTGTGATTGCATTGAAGGCAAAACCACAAACGACAATTGACAGCCAGGTAGCAATAGAAGCGATTGAATTAAAATCCAAGCTCGTGAAGTCCTGCTTCATTCCCGGAGAACGATCATTCTACTCAACCCGGCGTATGCGGAAAGAATATTACCGATTGATTTACTTGGCACATCACTGGTACATCAAGTCTCAGCTATCAGGCCAATGTCGTTATAGATTACCTGACATCAAGTGTATAAAAGTCGCTATCCATAAACGCAGGATGGATAAAATGGAAGAAAAAGGAAAAAGAAAAGTGCACAAAACCGCCGTTATATGACTTAAAAACTTGAGCTGCACAAAACACCAACATTCCAAGTTTCTACACTGCCGGAATGCATATGATCCGATGGTCGCGATGAGTCACACTGCATGACCAATTAATGAAAAGCCGGTAGAAAATCGAATGAGATCCTATGGTCATGTAACCCGAACAGTCATGCAGTCTAATACCAGCTGGAAAGACACTTTAGAACCAATGTCAACTTTCAAACAAGACCAAGACCCAGAGACTAAAACAGCAATAACACAAAAATGTGATAGTGGCCACCATATGTTAATAAAATAACATGACACCATCCTATTTCACATGGAAGTTGCAAAACCCCCATTATGAGACTCTGAACCTGGCATACACCTAGTAGAATTTTTCTCAGTGATGATTAGGAGATTCAACAAGTCACCAACAAATAGCAACTAGCATTCTCCAGACCAAAATGAATGTCGTGTTTACTGTTCTGTAAATAAAATCATTCGCGTTGAAACCACTGCCAATATCAACAGCCAACCATCTATAGTCATACCAACTGTCACCCGTCAAAAGCAAATATATGTACATATATACGAGGATGGGGTTTGCTTAAAGACAACATCTTGAAGAATTACTTTACGGAATAACCACTGAATCCCAACAAAACGTCAAGCAATATTGCCTACCTGTGCATATTATAGCTTACGTTGCTAAAAATAAAACTGCGAGACTTAATGAAAAAAATTTTCCTCTTCGTCGGTTGATATCACATTTCCATTTTACTGTAGAGCAAATTAGATAAACAAATTGGACTCGTTTTAGATGATTTATTGCGTTTTTATTACTACTAAGCCTCTGCGTCAACAATGTATCCGAGTTCCATGGCAAAAGTTGCAACCACAATCGAACCACACACCGCTCGACAGACAAAACAAACGAACTTCGGACCTACACTATCCAACCCGCACGCGTCTTGCGGTTGTAACTCAAGTTCATTCCTCTACAATACACTTCGAGAAGATGTTGATTTCCGTAAACAAATTTCAAGTCAATAGGCCCTCCCCCTCTCCGGAACCAATTTATGTATTGAAACCAGCAAAAGTAACGAGCCCCCAATTTCACAGAAACCAGCATAACACGAACACGATAAATAGACATCAAATCAAATCTGCCATTCTCTAGGCTTCGGCAGCAATTTTCTTCGGGGGGTTTTGTTTATTTTTAGCTGCGAAATGGACTTGGTCAAACGACGACACGATAGAAACAACAAAAACTATTGCGCACAATTGTCAATCAAGATCCCGAGTGCGAGTACGTTATCAGTGAAACAATTTAGATATTCTGGATCACAATCATCATACTCACTCAGCAGTCGTACTGATTACGCAATGGCCAGGAGATTTTCGCCCACCGTGAATTCGGAGGCATCCACCTTCCGTGGACCCGATTCTCTGTTACTATCTGATTTTGTTATATAATTTCATTAGAACACACGAGATAATTGACACTTCGATTCGGAATATTTGATTTCATATGCGACAACCTTGGGGGCGGTGTACAAGGGTGACGTCGTTGTCACGTCTCTCCTGCAGTGTTTGCAACTGCGCTTATAAAAAAACGTCGCAAATTATAATGGAATAAATGACAACTTACACTGTAGGGGCAATGGCACTAATGGAAGCCCTTTTGGCGAGGTGTCGCCTCGATTTTGTTGTGTGGTTCACAGAGCACAGTGAATTCCTTCTGCTGAATTCCTTGGAGGTTATTTTTTCACAAGCGGATACAAATTTTCGGACACTTTTTGCGCATATTTTGAAACTTTTTTCAGCTTAATTGGTAATGGCACGACGACGGGTGATT
Source organism: Xylota sylvarum (assembly GCA_905220385.1). Lineage (NCBI taxonomy): Eukaryota > Metazoa > Arthropoda > Insecta > Diptera > Syrphidae > Xylota > Xylota sylvarum. The sequence continues at coordinate 58,857,653 of LR999958.1, read as the reverse complement.
GGAACACTCTATCAAAGTTCACTTCTTTGTCGTACATTCGACACGGACGCACTGGGAGCAGGCAACTCGCGAGACCGATTCCTTCGTTGGTCGATTAAACACGGGTGACTGGTTAAGCCGTACAACAGAGCAGTTGGTTCGGCCGACGATGTAGTTAGTAGCGCGAAGCGAGGGCAGACAAGAACGAGAAGTTCGCTGGGAACTTTTCTTGAGTTGGATTCTGTCGAATTAATTAGTGGGCTGAGGGGGTGGAAAATTGTCAACGGCCTGGGTTTTGTGGTTGCTAGCAAGTGTCAGACAAAATTGACAAGTTGGAATGGAATTGGAAAGTTTAATAAGAATGTAGTAAATTTGTCGCATGAGATATACAGGCGAAGGGGAAATTATTCGTACTAGGGCAATATAATATCGCGAGAGCAGTGCTGTTGTAGATTTTTATTCAGAAAATGTTGTTTCTGTTTCTTTTTAGACTGTAGTTTGGCGACTAAAAAGTGTAAAAGAAACTTCCGACTGTCGGAGAATAGAAAAGAATGCGTTAATCGGGGAATAAATGTTGGTATTGGTAGAGCTGATACCTTGGATATCAATACGAACTATCTGCGTGGTAAACATATCAACGAAGCTCTTTTGAAAACAGAAATGACACGCTGGCGCTCCAACAACACCCAACTTGTGTTGTCCGTTGGGGCACCTTCCCTTCCCTTCGGACAACAAATATATAACGACTTTTGGATCTCTATGACTACTCCTCTCTCGCCAAGAGCTTCAGTCATATAAGTCTGTAGGCCTTTTTTTTTAAAAGCTTGGAGAGACTTTTCGAAATTAACGAACGCAGGTTATCACTGAGGATGCACCCCCTTTTTGTGATGCAACATGCATACCAGCGGTGAGAATCCTGTGAGACTGCATTCAAAAATCAATTTGGTGGTATTGAGAGAGAAAGAATTGGAGAACGCTCTTTCCTGAGTATGTAACTGCCTTCTGCACTAAACCCCAAAGCACGGCCTGTCTCGACTGCACTGAAGCGCATATGTGGTGAATCCTGATATTGTAAGCTCCTCATCACTGAAGAGCATACTACTTACTACGACAGTTGAAGAACTTCCAGTAAAATGGGTATTTCCTTGTAATTCAATCGATCTGTTGCGTATCAGTGTTCCAGTGGAGTATTACTCACCCTAACAATCTGGGGCTTTACCATTGGAACAGGTTAAATGGGCTTCAGATTCAGCATGTTGGATGTATCGAACTAACTTCATTTGAGGACCGGCGCTTCAAAAATGCTTCAAATTGACTTATATCGGTCAAGATTCTATCCTCATTGGCTGTCCAGAATGTTTATTTAGATCATTTCTAATATTCCTACTTCCATTCTGGTAGCTAGTGATAAAGATCAAGATCATGATAGTGATCGTCCTCGATCGAAATAAAAAGGCGGCCAAGAAACCCAACTTCTCCCGCAAAACAGATATTTTGAAAGATCAACGGATACCTAAGTCGAATAATTACTCCTTTTTCTGTAACCCAACATGAATCTCTTTAGCGGTCTGCAGAGAGAGAGTTTTATATATTGCGAAAGAGGAGGATACTTAATTCTTGTAAGACTTCGCACAACGCGTAATGGGTTTCAGACATCTGTTTCAGACATCCTTAAGGAAAAGGAGATTCGCAGAGGAATGCGATAGCCTCTGCATAGATCTGTGGTGCTGATTCTCACTCTTTTAAAATGGACGGAATTGTGACCTACGAGGATGCCTTTGAGGACAGTCAGCTGTGGACTTTTCAGCGATAGTCCTTTTTTTGTTGCATTAGGGCCAAAGTTTTCTAGAGACGCGGCATGAAATGAGTGTACTTCCGAAGTAATTTTTGACATGAGAAGACTAATGGGACCGAGTGGTCTGCTTGTAGTTAATTTGATTCTGAGCCTTTTCTAGCCAGCCCAACGGCTATTTTATTCCCGAGGAAGCCCATGTGTCCCGGAATCCAGCAGAGCGTGATGCTGTGCCTTGAGTTTAAGGATTTAAGTTCCTCTTTGCATCACTTCGCCAGTTTTGATTTGGTTGGATGGAAGTGATGGCTTTGATGGCTGCTTGACTGTCTATGTAGATGTTTATATGTTTATTGCTATTCGGAATGGATAGATCCCGGCAGGCCTCAGTAATTCCATGTATTTCCAATCGGAACACACTTGTGTGGTTGGGAAGTTTTATGGACCGTTTTTGAGAATATTTTGGAGCCAGTATCTTCGTCCATTTTTAACCCATCCGCGAAGATGGATATGGAGGTGGGGTTAATGACCTCACCATTTGTCCAGCTCCTTCTAGAGGGAAATTCGTAATCAAGATTGAGGCTTGATTGAGAAGGGTTATAAACATCATTGACTTCAAGAACGATTTGAACTTTTATCTTATAGTCAAAAAACAAAAAAACACGTGTAGCCTACATACAACCAAAGTAGAACTAGAGACCTCCTTAGCAAAATTGAAAAGAGCCCTCTCTCTCTTGCATGGGTCACTGGTCGGTCGGCAGCCATGCAGCAAGACTGTAAACGAGGCAGCAACCCTCGATTAATACCTTTGTGTAGCTCTCTCTAAAACCACGCACCGTACATAAGGCCAACCTTTTCTTAATAAAGTCAACGAAACAACGGCATAGACTGGATATAAGGACCACTAATCGAAAATTACATTTACAAATCAGGCTCCCAAGAGTCGTGGTATCAAAACGATGCTAAATACGGTAAATGGGTCTCAAACTCAACAGTTTGATGATTGCCACTCCAACCTACAGCCTAACTACTTCACACAGTACATTGAACAGGATTTGTTTTGCGACACTGACTAAGGATAAGCCTCAAAAGTTGGCGCAAAACTCCGGTCACAGCAGTATTTCACAATCGGAAGGTAAACCCGACGCTTCTGCGGGACGTATAAAATAAAGGTCATAAATTATAGCAGAACTATCACGGAAGTATACAATAAATGGGACTCCCTAAATACCAGGGTAACAACCAGAAAACCTTAGCTACTCTTCAATTTTAAGTAATCTTCAACAGAATGTCTCAGGGTATTTTTGTAGCTCAAGCAACTGATGCTGTTGAAAAAGCTTCAACAAAGCGGATATGCACTTAGAAAGTCCGAGTGAACATAGCCCACTCATATAATTCATCATCTTCTCTTCTCTATTTTTTCGTCTCATATACATACGTGAGCGAGCTACATATTCATGTTGACGAAATTTTATGTAAAGGGATCCCCAGCAATACGGTTGTCTGTTGCCATGTCCCACACAGCAACTCAGTTTCGACAATCTCATGCGATATTTTGCACCCAACGAACATATTATCCAATACAATACGAATGTACTAGATCTCTCTCAAAAACCATTTGTATGTGTGCGCCCACTGATAATTCGCTACAACCAAAGTTGGAATCAAAATGGTCGGTCGTGTCGGACGTTCGAGTTGATGCCGAGCTAACAGATTTGTTCAAAATAGTTTTCACCCAGTCAAAGCTAAATTTCGTGACAACAAAACCCCGCAGACGAAAGCTAAAAACTTGTTAATACCGTGCAAAAGTAAATAAACAAGTAGAATTCCTTCCCAAACATCCCGAGAATTCAGCAGACTGGCTAAAAGGAAAGTAATAATGTCCTCAATGAGTGTATTAAACGATTTACGGAGTTATTCTCGCCATTGGCTGACCGAGTTCATCGAAACCTATCGCAACGAAGAGTGCTTGTGGCAGTCCAAACATCCAGACTATAGCAATCATGCTGTACGCAATAAAGCCTACGATAAACTTGTAGAGAAACTTAAGGAGGTCGAACCGAATCCAGATCGAGCAATGGTTGTACGAAAAATTAACTCGCTGCGGTCGGCCTTCAGGCGAGAGTTTCGCAAGACTTCGTCCAAAACAAATTACGAGACGCGGCTGTGGTACTTTGACAAACTATTGTTCATTGCCGATCAAAATCCGAAACGCATGTGCGGAGCACCCAAACGTGAATTAAAGATTAATTTCGAAGATGACAGTATGGATTATGAACACGAAGAGGACAATGGTAAAAGTGATCACATTTTAAGTGATGGCACCGAATTGATGCCCGACGTTCAAACCGGCCAAATAAAGACAGAAAATAACAACAGTAACGCTGCGCAGTCCCAGCAGCAGCAGCAGCAAACGACAGCGGTAAAGGTTCTTGAGATCACAACACTTGACTCGAATTCACAGCGCGAAATACAACAGGTGAGTTGCGGTTGGATGATGTATAATTAATTGAAGTTTTGTTTACATTTCATATTGGTCTTGTGAACCGGTTAATTCATCATTTTCCTTGGAGCGGAATCCTCAAGTGAAAGAAAGTATACTTTGCTCTCGATGAACTGTACTCTAGCAACTGTGACATGCACCAAATTCTAGTGCAGTGTTTAGAGTAACATATCAGTGTTGTGTATATTTCTCTCATGTTTTGACGAATTCTAACTGAAAAATCGATTCTACTGTTTCATATATTTGGTGACTAAAACTCCCTTCCTAGGCATTTCTCTAAGCGGTATTGCCGTATAGCACTTCAACGCAAGGAGGGTTTCGCCATTACATATGTGTTTGACAGCACAGAGTTTCTTTGTGTTTTTTCGGTGCCGTTCTTCCATTTTGGAAGCCCATATCGCTGATCGCGTCACACATTGTGTATTAATCATGTTACTTTAGTTCGATGGTGCTACAGTCTACAGCTGACTTCAAGCAACAAGCGCGTACAATAAGATCTTTTCCTAAAAACAATTTCGAGGTTTAATACATATGTACATTCATATGTACATATATCCAATATATGTAAATACCTACCTATTTGCCGGAGCTCCTCCTTGACTGTTCTATGGCAAGTATTACTCTGTCGATTTGTTATCTAAAGTCTATTTTACCTTCGTAGCTTTCTCTTTATAGTATAAGCCATTTTTAAAGCGCAGATCCCATCAGTTCTTTGCTAAATGGATGTTTTTTTAATTGTTTAATGCAATCACATTACTTTTGAGACAACATTCCAAATCAATTTTCGTTCTTACGTATGATGTGATAATCTATTGCCACTTTCGCTTTTGTATAATCTGTTCTCTCATAAAGCTGCTCGTTTGCGGTTGGGCCAGAGCACTCGTAATATGTTTTCTAAGACAGCGATTGACAAAAGTTTGCAGTTTACTTGTAACATTGACGATCACTTTCTATGTACTGCAACCATAAAACAGTTACAGCTTGGTTTTTCTGTTTGCACTGCTTCTTTATATTTTAGACTACATACCGAATGCACCCTTAGCTTTGGCTATGCAATTACTAACATAACGTCTAACTCGGTGTCACAGTCAATTGAGACGATACATACAAGGTAGTGGAAGTTATCTACGAGTTCGACCAAAAATCCACACCCTACACACTTCTACCACTCTCCCCGCGGAACTGCCGTTAGGTATTACTCCGCGGGTTGGTTGGCAACTTATGCTATGTTCTCTGTATCTACTGTTTCAGTACTTCTTTTGATCTTTTCTTTTGATTCTTCTCAACCCGTTCCACGCACTCGTTATGAAAGAGCAGATCTCGAACCAGCCGTCTTCACCTGGGTATTCTGGACAGAAAGACGAACTATTGTGTCTAAATCTGTGGAGATATTTCTGATAGCCCCCGTGACCGCACAGAAATTGTGCCGTGCACTCTCTTTGTACATACCTGGATCGTGGGAATCAGCTTCCGGGTCTATCTACTATAGGTGTTGCCTTTTCTTCTGCTTTTGCCCTTCTGATAACTCTGGTCTTTAGTCGGTTCCCGGTACCCCTAAGGTAGAGGCTTTGCATCGTATCCGGAAGCGCGACGTTAGGTTTAAAGTTCAGTCGGTTGTAATTATTTACACCCTTACATCCAAGTTGGTTAACGCCTCTGTAGAGTGTATTGGCTCCTAACCCAGAAATTCGCGCATTCCAGAGTTTTTTGGCTGGTTTTTACCTCGCTCTTATGGTCAGCTAGTTCTAAGCCGGCAGACTGTAGCAAATTTTTGATCCTGACGATCGCTTCATTCTTGGCGGACTCTACTTCGTGGATGTGTTTGCCGAATATCTTAACTTCTTGTGGCAGAATTTATTGCATAACTCCGTCATTGGTAGGGGTGATTTCAACGGCGGGTGATTTCAACCAGCTAACTCTGATATCAACCGATCATCGGATTGTGTTCCTCGGTGTGGGTTACCTGAAATAAATGAACTAGACAATTAGTCCAACCCGCTTTCATGATGATTTTCAGTGTGGTTTTAGGTGGCGTGTTAGCTAGTTCGTTAACTTCATTAGAAGATACGTTTCCAAGGGTATCTAGTTCTGTTGAGGCTTATATATATAATTTTAAATATCACATTTATACAGTTACTTTCATATCTTCTATACATTTTCTATTAAACATTGCAAAATTCTTTTCATTTTTAATGCTTTATGGTAGCGTATTAAAAAACTGCATCCCCTTATATTGTATCGTTTTGGTTGCGGTTGCTGAACTTTGGTGACGCAATCTGAAGTCTTCTCTGTTTCGCAAACGGTATGGTTGAACCTCGTCCACACGTCTGATCCCATTCGTTAAGTAGCTTGGAGTAATCCCGTACTTCATTTTGAAAACAGCTATGCGAGTGTTGAGCTCCAGACGTTGTTTGATATTAAGCCATTTAAGGCTTTCAGCATAAACCTAATTGAGGTACATATATCGGCTGCATCTTAATATAGTCCTAATTACTTTGTTTTGCAATTTTTGAAGTCTCTCCAATTGGCCATTGTTGCAGCACACAAATTATATTGTTGAGCAAAACTCGAAATGTGGTTTAATGACGGTATTATACACAGTAGTTGCTGTCATGGCATTCATTCTTTTTCAGATCATTTTGAAAAATCAAATTTTTTTGTTGATTTTTTTGCATCTACATACATATGTATTGTCAACATGCTCCTGCATGTTTCTCCTTATCGATAATCATTTCCAAATAGTTCATGCTTTTCAAATTTTCGATTTGTTTACCATTAATTTCGACTTTTGTATTGTTATGTGAGTAGATTTCCATTACCTTCCTTTGCTTTAACTTGTTCATTCTTAGCCATGAGATCATCTGATCGTTATCTAATAAGAGATTATTTTTGCACTCTTTTTCCTTCCGCATATATGACTGTATCATACAGACCATACAGTTTTTTATAATGCTTGGCATATCATTGGTACATATTATAAATAAAAGGGCGCCTAGAATTGAACCTTGTGGAACTCCTTGGTCCTCTTCTGTAATCAGACACACTATTATTTACTTTGGTTCGTTGTTGTGTTTTTGTTAAAAATAACCTAAACCAGTCCAATTCCTTGCTCTGAATCACATGCGTATTGTATCTATCAATCGTCTCAAATGGTCTTTTAAAATCAAGAAACAGTGCCAGTACTTTTTTCTTGCTACCGTCATCTTTCCACACGTTTATTATATGGTTGACGACTCATATGAGTAATTTTTTCTAAGACCGTATTGGTACTGTGATAAAATATGATTGCACTCCAGGTAAACCATTAACTGTTCTTAGACCACCGCTTCAAGAATTTTCTCAATTGTTTTTAGTGTTTGAGTCTTTCTCAACAGGTGTAATCATCGATTCCTTCAATGTGTCTAGGAACTCTCCTATTAGAAGGTTTTATATGTGCATTATCTGCCTTATTTTTAATGGTTTGACAGACTTTTTTAAACTCTGCCATTGAAATTTGGGTAAATTTAAATTTACTAATTGACTGATCAATAAAATTAACGTGTTCAGTGTTCTCTATCGATTTTCTAATTTCGTTAACACTGCTCACGAAATATTCGTTGAACTTGTTAGCAATTTCCAATTCATTTTTGTATTCTCTTTCTTCAAAAAAGACGTTATTAATTTTGTTTTGGTGTTGATTCAGCACTAGTTTTTTTATTTCCCTCCACATCTACTTCTTATTGCTTATTTTAATGTTTACGTAATGTACATATATGTATTGTTCCCAGGTTTCATTATTATTGTCCATTTTCAATAGTTTTAGTTCGTTGTTGGACCATTCATTTGCCTCCTTTTGCATTTTATTATTCCTCGTAATAATCTTTTTTATTATATTACACAAGGCTTTGTTTTGTTTGTCGCGTTTTCATTGTAGTATTTCAAGTCATCGTTTGGTACCTCAGCTTCCTGTTAGTGAAGTAGTTAAAGATTATCTTGACGAGGTAATGTGGTGTATACATACATACATATGTATGTAGTATGTACCACCTACATATAGAGGGATGATGAATCGCTCGAACCCCAATTTACTTTACACTGTTCTTAAAAGGCAGTATTTTGCAATTCCATAACTACCCTTGTTAAAACGTATTCCGAACAAAAAATGCAACCGGTGTTAATTTAATGGTCAGTTACTGTACTCTATATACTTACATATAACTGTATGTATACAGTATGTACTTTGATGAATAATAGGGGTGGTGGGTTCATCTGATTTATAAATTGTCTTATAAACACTTACCATCAGCAGGAAAAAGAATTTCCGTGCCTATACCTGAGCTTTCAAAGCTTTTTATGTAAAACGTCAAAAAAATATATTTATTCAACTGGACCATTTTTGCTTATTAAGACTACAATTGTGAACAACAAAATGTGCCCTTATATTAGAAGAAAAGACGTAAGTAACGGCAAACACTATTTTTTATTTTTTTGCCACACATTTTGTGCAAGTATTGTAAACATTTTATTCAACATCCCAGTGATAGAACATTTAAAGAATTGGTAGGACGAATAGGAAAAAATACAATGGTCAGGGTTTAATTAATATTACCGAGGTGTTTGTAAATATTCCAGTCGAATGAATCCAAAGAGTGGATTCGGGTGGGTGTAAAGAAAGTGTATAAAGTTCACAATCGCTCTTCGTTTGAAATGTTAAATGGCAGCAGAAATGGAATTAAATGGTAATCGATGCTCCAGTGAAGCAGTGAAATCCGAAATGGTAACAGAAGCTTGTTGCTTCTTTTTTTTTTTTTTTTTTTAATTGATGGATAATATTGGCTTCTTCTAGGAGGGTACTCCGAAGTTTTCTCTTTTTTTAACCAAAGTATGTATGTAATTTAAAAAGCGACATGTTTGTGCGATTTGTGTTGCTTTTTTTCCAATTCGCGTAGGTAGTTCCGGAAAACTTTCAATGTGTCCTTCGGAGAACTTGTCATGATGGTATGTTATGTTTAGTGATTTTTTAATCGAAAGACTAAAGGTGAAAGAATTTTGCGCTCAGCTCCAGATTTGGAAAAATAACATAAATATTAGAATAACTTGTGCGTTGTAAAGCAGAAGGAGCTATACCGACATTTCTCTTTGCTTGAAACGGTTTATGCGATAGTTTCGTTAGGTGTGATTATTTGATCCTATTATTCAATGGTACAGTAGAAGTGTTCTTTTCTGTAAAAAAAAAAAAAGTTTTAAATGGTATTTTCTTCGCTTTTTGACATAGTTCGTCCTTAGCACCTGTGTAGAATTTTTTTGCGAATCTTTACTAAATTACTAATTTAGTGTGCGCGCATATTTGGTAGGATGTGTGTTGAATGTGTGAGATGGTTTATGGTTCAAAATTTAATCCTTAATCCTTCTTTCATTGTAAGAGCAAAAAACTTTAAAGAAAATATTTCTGAATCTTTTTTTAACCGCACCTACATCACGAGTTTCCTATTTATACTGCTGCTGCTCCGCATTGTACATATGTACATAGCCTTGGCTACTGTCTGATCTCAGAATTAATGTAAGTACTTTGTCCACTTCATCCTACAAATATGGGAAATATGAATCGCGCAAGCATCGTAAACGGCCATAACACTATTCCTAGTAATTCGGACTATATTCTATAGTCAAGTGTAAAACCAGGATTCTTAGTAGAAGTCCTCGGGAGAAATTTTAAACGAATATGTGGCTGATTTACAAACATTTTTAACACAGCGGCTGGTACAGGTGCGGGAGTATACTGTATGTGTACATTTGTATCACTGCAGGACCACTGTAGTGTATTTCAAGCAGAAGTCACAGCAGTCCAAGAAGTCGCGACCTGGCTTTTAATTAACTCGATAGAGTGTAGCGCTATTGTATTCTATATAGTTAGTCAAGCAAAGATAAAAGCATTGGAATCGCCAATAATTCAATCCAATGGTAAGGCAATGCCACAGATCTCTTAACGAGATCGCTGTCAGGTGCGACGTGTTATGTGCTGGGTTCCAGGCCACAGAAATATTCCAGGTCATTGCAAATAAAGAGGGTGCAGAACGGAACCTCACTGTCCGTCAGCACCCATTAAATCTGTAAAATTCCAATTAGATACCGCAGCCATTAGAACGGCAAACAGTATTTGGTGCAATATCAAAACGTCTCTTTTCTAAACAAATCTGGCCAGAGCTTGATGGTGGAAAACTAGTACACTTATTTCCGTCAATAGGATAAATCTAAGAAAGATAGTTGGCGCCCTCATCGCTGGGTGCGATACGATTTCTGTAGAAGCTGCAGCGACGAGAAAGAGGTGGAAACCATGACACATCTTCTATCCTGCCCTGCCTTATCGGTTTTGACAAGAAAAAAGTACTTCTGAATAAATCTTAAGGATCTAGCTAGCCTAGACTTAAGCAAAATAAAAATCTTCTTCACCAGGTCAAACTAGTTTAATGCCTAAATGGTGAACCATGCCTTGGCCACTTGTAAAAAAAATGGCCACTGAATATTCTTCGCATTCTTTCTTTGTGACGCGATCTTATGCCACCACTTTTCTTTCGAGTTTACTACATCGATCGTATTCGAGACCAAGTCGACCCTTTTCTGCTACATTGCTTCACTCACTCTCTGTATGTTCCTTGTTGTGCGCATCTTATTTTGTTTCGTTGATGCAACACCACCAATATGGCCCTGTTAATCCGTACTTTACGTAAAAATACACGCACCTCTGCGTAATGTGTATTTCGTACCTCACTCAGGTACTTAACTTAGCGCTGCAATGTGCCATCTCACAATGCCTTAACTAACAAGAAATTTACGATCCCACTTTCCCACAGCTCTCACCGAATTCACAAGAATTTTACTTCATAATATCCTAGATCATAGATTCCTAGATTAGACATGGACAATTACCCTTATCCCAATCGGCGTTTAAATTGTTCGACAATTGCCGTTTCTTGAGTCGGCATTCTACGCATGATTGTAATTTCATTTATATTCCACATACATACGTTCCATAAATACTGCTGATAGTCCCAGTCCGATATTTAGTTATTTAGTTTATATTGTTAATTTCGCGTATTGATGTGCGTTGGTGCATTCGTTTTAGTTTTTCGTTAAAACAAAAAATAAAATATGGACAACATTACTTTTGTGGAGAACGACGATGGGGAGATTAAACAAATAAAAAGTGAAGCTGATATGAATACCACCGGACAGTCTTACACTTGGGTCAGTTTATTCATTTATTCATTGTGTGTTAAAAACTTTATATTGTTAAGAAAAACGAATCTTCTATCTTAGTATTGGCCTTGAACCAAACCTAAGTATGAATTAAACTGCTTATTTTAATTTATGTCTTTCACCCCGTATGGGTGGTCCCAAATCGCTCGGTTTGCAGCTACCTCTCCACTTAGTTTTAAACGCAGAAATTCGTGGCACGCCTCTTGTAAAAAAAAAACATATGCATATAACTTTCCATCAGCTCTACTTAACAGTCAGAAGCGAATTTTCATTGTCTGGTATTTACTTACTTATATGTCCAATATCCCCTTGTGGGTCCTAAGACCTTACCCTGCATAGTACTATCCCTTGACTGGGATACCTCTACTGCACAAAGCCAAATAAATTGCCTGTTGACAATATCGTAAAACTCCTCATTCTCAAAATCTATGAACAATAGCTGAAGTAGCAACTTATATTCAACTCACTGCTCGATGATGATCCACACGGTCTTGATGTGGTGGACACCGGAGGATCCAGAGCGGAAACATTTTTCTTTAACATCGAATGTCTGGTTATTTTACCTACTACCTAAGCTGCCGCTAGTATTGAAACGGAAGCTGCCAAAACAGGTTTAGCTGTGAACGAGAACAAAACCATACTTGTTTTGTGAACAAGAAGGGACACACAACATAGACGAATTGGACAGAACTTCAGAATAGACAGCTATAACTTTGTAGGTAGTAAGGGCCTTTTTCTATCTTGGCTCTGATATCAACTCTGAAAACAACACCTCAGCAGAAATAAAATAGAATAAGAATAACTCTTGCCAATCGCTGTTTCTTTGGGCTAAGAAGCCAATATGCCCTATCCCGAACAACTAAGGCGACGCTATATAAGACCTTGATCATACCAGTCCTCCTTTATAGCGACAACACACAGATATTCTCAGTACTTAATCTCCCATGTTCACTCAATAAGTGGGAGCAGTAGCTCAGTCGAAGTTGTTGGCACTGTTGGAATGTGGGTATATTTTCAATTCCTACTTTCATCGCGGCAGTGATCTCATCCTTACACCTTCCTTCCACCTCTTTCTTGGTTGGTTCTTATCCAAATTACGCGAAGAACCGTCTAAGATTTTCACCTGGTCATGTCGCACGTTATTGTATCTTCTGCTCTTAGTTAAGCTGCACACCAATGATCTTTGATGTTGACGGATGGTAAGCTGCTGATTGCTTCCACAGGAACCAAAGATGGTTCCTTAAATGTTGGCGTACTGAGTTATCACTTAGTATGTCGATGTTAAACCTGACTGTCTTGTGTTGTGGTGTGATAAAATGGTAATTTTGGACTATCCTATCTACTCGTGTCTATTTCGGACGTTCAGGAAAGTCACGAGAGCAGACTACATCTAAAGCGGCGGCTGTTGTCTAAATGGTCAATTTGAGTGGAAGGTGTTTGCCACTCATTGGACAACGAGCTGTCTTTAAGGCAGGTCTTGTACTCATATAGTGTGCTACCTTAACAAATAACCGCGGTTGCCTACCCCGTGTTTCCATATAACATGGCTTAGCCATTCGTTGTCGTTACCTATCTTAGCATTCAAATTCTTCATCACTATGACAATATCTCGTTGAACACGGGCCCTGGTCTTCGCCCTCGTAGTCTGGTCGCCGGCTTTCACAAACGTTCCACATAACCTTTAACGACATTTATCGGTTATGATCAAACGTTTAACGCCTGTTGGAATAAAAGTGAATATATTCACTCTGAACTCATATTTTCACCAATTTGTCTTGCTATTAGAAAGGCTTGCTATTTGTTCAAACATTTGTAACATCTCGTTGGAAGTATATTTTCGTCCCCCAGCAATGGGGGAGACAGCTCTACTATGAGACTGAGTTTAGCCTCTCGACGATTTCTACCGGTAAGTGTGCCTGTTTGTTTTCTACAATAACTTCACGGGATTCCAGGCTAGCCTTTGTAGTTTTTGAAACTGCCCATTAACCCACTTTCAGAGTCGCACAAAGAGGTGAAAAAAAAACCAAATAATGTTAGAAAATATTTATCAAATACAATTCATTGTCTACTCCATCTAACCAGATCCATTTATGTATTTTATATTTTTCAGGCAGTAAACTCGCTGGAACACCATCAGCAGCAAATGCAACAGCAAATGCAGAACGCCCACCAAGGCCAACAGACTCAAGTGACACAGATTCACCATCAGCAGGTCCCTACCATCCAAATAGCCAGAGAGCATTTACCAACGCTTTTCAACTCGGCTACATACGAAGCTCCGCGTCACAATGATGAATTCGATGCGATTGGTATAAATGTGGCCAGTAAACTGCGCGTAATGAATCCCACCCAGCGAATTATCGCCGAGAAGCTGATCAGCGACGTCCTCTTCAACGGACAGCTCGACAACTTGAATATATCGTCCACTCTGACACAATAACTAGTTATAGACCCTCTTAGGACTTACAGTGTAATCATTTAGCATCCCAGAGGATATTAGTTTTAAGTAAGCATATTCATCTAAATGTGTTGTTTTAATATGTAGATACGACAGTCATTTTGGAGTGGACTGTTCCAGCCGATACTCTGTGTAAATGTGTAAAACAAATTAAAAATTAAACACTTTTCATATAACAAACAACTTTTTTTTATTCAACAGATTCGTGAGTACATAGGGTGTTTATTTCACTACACTAAGTTATCTAACACTTTTACTTGGCCACCGCCGCCGCCGGTTCCTTTTCTGGAATATTGCCCTGCACTCTCTGCCATAGGTACTTTGCAGCCTGTAAGGGATGTTTTAGCAATGGAATTTAATTTAGTCAATTCTTAAATTACTGTGATCGCGGGTAGTTCGATTTTTTCCTCCTCCGCAACCAGGGATTTGTTTTCTTGCAACAGGGCCCAGCCGTAGTGCATTCCTATGATTGCTGGAATCATTACGATTGTAACTAAATTTCTGGACACAAACGAAAATTTGGGAGGTAGCTTATTAGAATCGGCAGGTGACATTGTCGATCTAGTATTTAAATTAATCAAAAAAGTTGTGAAATATTCGAACTTAAACTTGTGCGGAGAACCTTTTAACAAAATTATCCTAAATATGTTTTGACAGAACATATGACAGGTGACAGGCTGTGGCCGTATTTACACTGCTGAGAAGAAACAAAATATGCGGTTATTTATTTTTGAAAATAGGTAAGTATGAATTTAAAGCACTCTTCCACACCTAGCCAAAGAACACCTTGACCAAACATGGAAGGTGATTCGGAAAGCTGTGAAAAAAACAAAAAAAAAAAGCTAACCGCAGAAACAAGGTAATCCATCAGGCTTAAAACTCAATTCGCAACTTCCTCAGGAGAAGGGAACGTTGAGTTAAGAATCCCAACGCAGTATGAAGAGAATAGAAGTTCAGAGTAGGGTGAGGCGTGGCAAACCTAATGCCCTTGCTTTACAAGCTCACGAATCAGTAAACAGATATGACAGTAGGACAGACAGAACCCCTTATAGAATCACTGCGGAACTAGCAGGAACTTGATGCGGACCGCAACGGACGAATTCTCTATTTGGAATCAACGGTGGCGTCCACTGTTCCAGTTAGGTCGAACTATCTAGCGTTAGACCTATGTGAGCTGCTTCGACATATTCGAATCTATTTAGAATCGAATCGATCCAGGTTTATGGGGATGTCCATTACTGAGCCAGGGTGGTGGAATTTAGTTGGTGGCGGATGAACCCTTAATGGGCCAACGGCAGCACTCATATCCCTGAAGGGGGGGCTGACTCCGGAAAATATGGCCCTCGTTCTAGGGATTTTAAAAGGAACTGGTACTCCAAGACCATTTCTAGGATTTGGTCAGACGAGTGTATGCCTGATCCACAAGAAAGGAGCGCCAATTACAGAGGTATCAGTCTCCTCAACATCGCGTACAAGATCCTATCTGCCATATTTTGTGAACGTCTGAAACCCTTCGTCAACAACCTGATTGGCCCGCAGACCAGTGGTTTCAGATCAGGAAAGTCCACAATTGATCAAATCTTCACACTTCAGTGGATCCTGGAAAAAGTCCAAATCGATAACCACTATCTTCTTATCGATTTCCAGGCTGCATATGAAAGCATTTATAGAGGCGAGCTATATAGAGACCAGTCTAGTTTTGGCATCCCTGCCAAACTCGTTCGCCTGTGCAAGATGGCAGGATCTCTGCTGTCAAACTACAATTTTGACTTTCTAATTGGCTTCCTCAACCTTCATGTAGGTTCTTAGTGCTGGTTATTCATAAACTGATATCACAATACTCAGTCACCCAACCCAATCCAACTGCTCATCCGCTGTTCAGCGCTTTGTATCGAATCGTTATATTTATAAAATAAACCTAATTAATGTTTCATTTGGAAGGACAAATCTTAGATGCGGGATAAATAGGGTTTCTCTTAATACTATTTACTTTGGTTAACCATTAATAACCATTAAATACAATTTACTTTATACTTCTATCACTAGACGCACTCATCAGAAACGTCCGTTTTTGGCATCACTGTGCATCACTTTTTGACACTGGCATCCCGAAGGTGAACTTAATTGCAGAAAAATAAATATTTCTCTAATAATTTTTCACAAATTCTTCAATTTCTATTTAATTAACAAAGCAACTCAACCATTATTTAGCCTTTCTAGCCAACGACATATTTAAATAAATCGTAGGCAGCAATGTCGCACAAAGAGCGACCCAGTACGTCCAAGGAGGAAATGTTTGACTGCTTCTACACCGAAGTGAGTTTGATATTATTTTTGTTTCTATATGTAAAAAACTCCCAAGCTTTGTGCTGTTTACAAATTAATGCGAATATTATCATTGTTTTTCTCACCATGTTACTGCCTGATTCGATTCCAATAAGGTAAAACAAATCGAAAAAAGAGATTCTGTACTAACCTCGAAACAGCAAATTGATAGAATCCTACGCCCTGGCTCTACATATTTCAATTTAAATCCATTCGAAGTTCTACAACTCGAGCCAGAATCGACCATCGAAGAAATTAAGAAAAAATATCGTTCTCTTTCGATTTTAGTGCATCCGGACAAGAATCAGGACAATAAGGATCGTGCTCAGGCGGCCTTTGATATCATCAATCGTGCATGGAAGACGCTGGAGAACGAGAAAACCCGCAAAAAATGTTTGGACGTCTACGAAGAGGCCAAGGACCGAACAGATCATATGGTATGTTATCAACAAATACATTTGCCCTGTCGGCGATGCCTTTTAAAATATTTGCTCTTGCAGATAACAGAGAAGAAGAAAAAACTGAAAAAAGATGGAAAATCTCATGAACCCATCCCGGAGGATGACCCGGAGAAATATAAACACGCCATTTATGTGATGGTGATGAAGTTGTTCGCCGATATGGAACGCCGAAAACAACAGTTGGAACAGCGTGACATGGAGGAGCGCAAACGAAAGCGCGAAGCCGAAATCGAAGAGGAGGAGAAGCGAAAAACGGACAAAGAGTGGCAACAGAATTTCGAAGAATCTAGACAAAATCGAGTAAATAGCTGGCATGACTTCCAAGCGGGTACTTCCAAAAAGAAGAGTAAAAAACAGAAAAAAATGCACGGAATGTTTGAACCACCGAAACTTAAGCCAGAGACTCGATAGGACGACACAATCAGAGAATATATCATTCGAATCATCACCAACTCTGCAACGATGCGTACGTTTATGTTAAATGTTTTAGTTTACGAGAGAATAATGAACACAGCAGCCTAGGGAGACGACGACGGACTCATCGTAAGGCCAGACATTTCATTTTTACAGTATCACAACAGCATTGAAGAGAACTCTCCACAAACTTTTTCTATTGTTTTCAAACGGGCAATTCTAATTTTCTATGCAAAAATATAAAAGTAATAACTAAGTAAATTTATTTTCTTAATTTCTCTAAAGCGAGAATGGATTGGGATTTTGACCTTTAGTTGGAAAAAAAAAAACAAAAACCGTGCTACCATGAGGTGGCTAGCTTATGAAATGTTTGTGGCGAGTAGCTGCATTGAAAAGCCACTTGAAACTGATCTTAATAGTGCTCTTAATTGAGCTGCACCAAAGATAGAGAAGGAAATGGCTTCAACGTGATGATATACACTGAAGTGTGTCATCCAAGTATCAGTTAAATACTCTCCAAAAGAGTGAAAGACAAGTGATACTAGTTAACAATTGAGCCGGCGGTCGTAGTCTGAAAGTTAACCCAACGAAGGCAGAAGTTGTCCTCTTCACTAAGAAAATAGAAATTTCTGTGTTCAACGCCCCAAAGATCTGTGAAGTTGAATTGAACATTTCAAGATTACCACGATATCTAGGTGTAATCTTGGATTCCAAATTAAATTGAAAGCAAAACATCGACGATTGTATCAAGAGAAAGCATGTGTAGTCTTTTACGCTTGCAGGAGGGCTTTTAGCGACACATAGGACCTCAAACCAGCTGTGGTGCACTGGTTATACACTGATTGTGAGACCCCTGACGTATGGGTTCATAGTATGGTGGAAAGCACTTGAGAAGAAGCAACATAATTCTGGGATCCTTGTGAACGACGACTACAATGGCGATGCAGACCATGCTTAGTCTCATTCTGTTATATCTTTAGTTCAGTAATTAGGGGGCAAAAACAGCACTCAGATTAAATGATTCTGGTCACTAGCACATTACAGTCATGCTTCCGTCTTGAGTCGATGCGAAGCTATAAATACGCTGACTGAAACTGACTATGATTCCAGTACTGAAGCTTATCAGGAGGTTCACTATCGGAATTCCTGATAGATTTGGTTGAATGAATCGACAGATCACTAACGGGAGGTGGAGCTAACTGCAAAAACCTAGCGATCAACCACTCTTTAGAATGTATAATGGTTGCAGTGTCTTTTAAGCCGAGATTATATCCATTTTACCACCTGCAAGCTTGTGACCTGCATTGCGACTTGTTGGGTAACTATTTATTGATCAAAACTTGTCTTGAACAAGTAGAGCCACAATCAGGTTCGTGGTGAAGTGGTTGCTCTAGTCCG
This sequence comes from Xylota sylvarum, assembly GCA_905220385.1. Classification (NCBI taxonomy): domain Eukaryota; kingdom Metazoa; phylum Arthropoda; class Insecta; order Diptera; family Syrphidae; genus Xylota; species Xylota sylvarum. The sequence goes on along the minus strand of LR999958.1, from coordinate 58,839,090 downwards.
TAGGACAATCAAGATACGTACTACTTCAGACTGTGCTTAAACATCAGAATCCCCAGGTTTAACGTAGACAAGGTATCACGGTGTATCAACAGTTAAGTAACCACCTTGCGCAAGGGGTGAACACAATCAATGAACCGTGCACGGTCAAGAACAATGTTTGTATGTGCAAAGTAATTTTGCCCATGGAGCACAAAGGATTGTCGGTAAAGAGCATGTAAGACAACGTGCTTGTATGGAAGTAGCTTTTAGTACAGTTTTGAACCGTGTATTCAGTGACGTTGGGCTATTGCCTCTCAGTAGGTAGTACGTCGGACTAGTGAGCGGACAGTTCGAAATTTCATTCCCAGACAACAGCAGTTAATTTCAAGAGTATAATTGTCAAGAAAAGCAACAAAGACTAAACTAAGACTACTCCTATCGGACTGCTCCTCACAGTAAGGGGAGCGATCAGAGCACTGACAAGCAACAAGGCGGATTTGATGCTATACTCGTGTAGATTTCGTAAGTTTTTGCACCCTATTGCCACTAATCTTGACCAGTTTGCTCGATCTTTAGCCAGCGATTTCATACATCAAGTTGGCGGGTAAGTAGTTTCACTACGAAACCATAGGATCTTTAGAATCAGTTCGAGGTTCTAATGAAGTCATGTAGATTCCTGAAGCATGAACTACTTATTTACAAAGGTGACGGATTGTTTCTTCGTCTTTCTGGTTTATACCGCTTCTGCAGAAGTGATTCCAGATCACTTTGCGCGCCTGCCAATTAGGCATTGTCCTGTGAAGACACCTATCATTGTGCTGATGTACAAAATTTTTGGAGGAAGGATATAATTAGAGCGTTTTTTTCGATCTAGCTTACGTTGGATCTGTTTAGTATTAAAACCCTTGATGTGTTCACAAATAAGGTCGTTATGTTTAAATGCACATGATCAGTGGTGGGTCTCTTGCAATTGTTGCGGTGTGCCATCAAGATCGTTCACAGCATTTACGTTTTTTCACGATAGTTTGGACAGGCAACGAGCATATTGAAGTCCGGGTGAACTGGGACTTTTTCGTTCACTATCAGATTACCATGTAACAGGCAAAAACCATAGACGAAAATGAAAAATAACAAAACTTTTATTACTATATTAGTTTAGAACTATTACAAGGCAGTGTACAAGCTTGCTGTAAAAACAATATCTCTCTTTATAGCATTTGATGCTTCTTCCATTTTGCTCTGCAAAGCTGGATTGCCAATACGAATGGCTGCAGTCTTAACGTCACGCAGTGTTTCGTCCAATTGCTGAATGCATCTAACAATAATACCCTCTTGGACCTCAGTTAGTTTCATAATTTCCGCAAATGGCTGTGAAATAAAAGAAACACATAATATCGAGCAAATTTAATCTGCAAACCTTTATTATACCTTATTGCGTGCCCATTCGTAGACTACTTCAATTAGTCCGAAATTTAAACGATTTTCACACTCTACAACAGCTTGGTGTCGCAGTTCTTCCGCAAGAATGATGTCGTTGATCTCTTCAAATTCTTTCACGCACTAAAGGTACATAGTTGTTTATTAAAAACCAAAACAAAAAGAATAATTAATAATTCTTAAACCTTTTTCAACTTTTCTGGAATAACTGGCTCTCCTTGTATCTTGGCCTGAAAAACTAAGGCCGAGAGTAATGCGGCGATTTCTGCTGGTTCCAAGTCATTGAACATATTACAGAGAATCAATTCAGTTATCAACAGTTCGTTTTGACCCATCTCACAGGCTACTTTTCCCTTCAGAGTGACTAAAAGGACACATTAAATAAAGAACATACAAATACTTTGTCGCCTATGTACCTTCATCTGATTCATCAATATACTTGAGAACTCTCAGAACTTCCAATTTATTACAATAATCCGGATAAAGTGAGAGATTTTTTGTGGAATTTTTGAATTTCAACTCTTCGATACGCCTTTCTAAAATTTGTCTGTCGTAGACGGCACCAAATTCCTGCTCGAAGCCAGCTATATTGGTATGAGGTATTACTTCGCCCAGTTGCTTCCACAAATGTTCAATGTAACGAATCTCTGCAATTTCATTCCCCGCACTAACATTGACTTCCGAAACAAGGTTAACGAATTTTACTGTATCTGCTTGTGCTATGTAGTTGGTGTTCAAAATTTGGAGCTCGGAGACTGCTTTAACGACGGAAGTTCCTGGTGGTGTGTCTCTAAATCTTTCTATTTGTCGTTGTTCCCAATTACGAATTATCACATCCGGATCGATTTTCATGTTTGACTTTGTTATTTCAACAATATCTGCTGCTTTGATATCCAGTATAGTATGTCCTCCGATCCCCTCCGGTTGGAAGAATTTATTTTGAGGTGTTAGTGAAATCAATTTGTGGAATAGTTCTCCTCGATTGAGTGAATCCTTGATGGAGAGAAGTTGTTAAAAATATGTTTTGTAATATTTAGAGATAAAGGAAGGACTGAAAGAAGTTAATAGCGAAAAACACGGGAAATATTTAACGCGAACATCCTAAAAATGATGGAAGCGAAGCCAGAACTTAAAGAACTTGGTGAAAACGTCAACGAAATAAGGAAAACATCTAAAAGTGAACTGCTCATAGAACTTAAAAGGAAAAACGGCTGAAAACCCGAACCGAAAACAAAACGGCAATGATATTGACGTGCGTTACTTGCCTATGTCCCATTAAGCACGTCTATGTCTGAATACTGGCAGATGCTAGACAGCCTTGTAGGGAAGCCTCCAAACAATGTAGTGTAAAAGTTGAGCTAGAAAACAAGCAAGCAAGCAGCGTTGATGATGTCCCTATCCCGAGATTGCCATGCAGTTGTGTTATTTAAAACGAAAGAAAAGGACCAACAGACCACCTGTATATTAATGGAATGAGATCTCGAATCTAGCAGACTGCCTTAGAATGCGTCGACGAGAGCAGAGTAAGAACTACTCTAAATGGGGAGAAATCAGCTCCGTAAAATAATAAAGAATAGCAAGGGGTATCTTTCCAGCCACTCACGGATGACCTGAAAAATTCGTACTATTTAGTCACGAAAAAACTAAAAAATGATATGGCAAAAGACGAGTCTCCCTACCTTACCGAGAAACGTCAGAAGAGATATAACACTGCCAGTCATAAATTCTAGAAGCTGCAGCAGCAATAAAGATTCACAAAACGCCAGGATTTATGTGATGCCAAACGTCATTTATTGTACGCGATATGCTTAGAGGAAGGCGATCTTCTAAAACAGTGGAAAAAGGCAACAAACCACCTGACCAATCATCATCGTACAGGCCTCTGTGTATGCTTGACACATTGGGAAAAGTGCTTAATTCGTACGTGCAAGGCGAGAACAAAACACTATAGTAGATTCCGGTATCTAATCCAACAGTTCGACTAAACACCATACAGACAATAGAGATGTGGGGCAAAGATAGGTATGTAGGCGGGAGCCGTCAAAAACGAGTTGATCTCAGTCAGCCAGAATTGCATAGTTAGATCGTTAACCAACCCGCGGATAGCCAACTATCTACTGAGAATAGCCAACAGCTTCAAAGACGGGAGTCTTTACTATAATGCAGAAGTACGAGAAGAAGAACACTAACGGGTGTGTAACCAATAATCTCGTCCTCCCGAAGGAAATGCTTGCCTAAGCTAGTCATCCTAATGCTACTTTCATAGAAGAAAAAGCCCTTACTAATGATTATCAACGCGCGTCCACACCATCAATCATTTTACTTACTCTGGATTCACTTGTTTGATACTGGTGGTCGAGTACAAGCACTTTATAGACAGTATCCTTTCCAACAACAGATTTAATTGATAGCAAAATACCCAGCTTATTGTAATGACGTCCCTGGGTCACCACCAAAACTCTTCCAATTTTCATTTCCTTCATTATTTTCGGTTGGGTCAGCAAAGATTTCTATAAAGAAAAAAAAAATAAGTTAAAATACATCACGCATACGTTACAGATACACAACCCACCATCAAACGTTGTTTCTCACTTATATACTCCGTGGCGAGAATGTAGAACTTACACAACGGTTTCAAATGTTCACCCAATTCCGGCATAAGTGCAAACTTATCCTGAGCTAGCTTCAGTTGTTTCTCCTGAGCTGGAATTTGTAGCTTCATATTGAACTCTTTAAAGCTAAACTGCATGATGTCTTCCACTTTAATACTCTCGATTCGTAAACATGTCAAAATTACTGAATAACGTAGCAAGAACTGCGATTGCAACTTCTCTGGCAGTCCCAAAATCATCGGTCGCAAATCTACCGCGGGTGGAACGTCTTGCTTACACAACAGAATCACCGTGCCATTTTCATCGTGACCACGTCGTCCTGCGCGTCCTGCCATTTGTATGTATTCGCCTGGCTTCAGGTTTCGCACTTCCATACCATCGAATTTTCGGTGTGAATCGAAAATCACTGTCCTTGCAGGCATATTCACCCCCATGGCAAAGGTCTCAGTAGCGAAGAGAAGTTTCACCAGGCCCGACTGAAAGAGGAGTTCGACTATTTCTTTAAGAATTGGCAATATGCCACTGTGGTGAACGCCAATACCACGCTCCAGAGAGTCTTTCATGGTCAGCACTTGAGGTAACATTCGATCTGGCGGCTTGAGTTTCAACAAACATTGCTGGAAGAATTTCTGCACGGCACCCTTCTCCCGGGCTGTATTGAGATCGCAGGACTGCAATGCAAAAGCATTAACATCGCATCGCTTCCGTGACAGAGTAAACGCCACAACAGGCATTTTGTTATTCCTCTTGAGAAAGTCAATTAGGCCAATCCAGAGATTTTGATCTTGTTTGGATCCAGGTTGTTTGCCTCCACCGCCGCCTGCTTTAGATTTACTGCTGGTCATTTCTTTTTTCTTCTCAACAGCTTTGTCATAGCCGTCCTTGAGGAATCTACCGTTCGCATCGACTATAAGGAAGATGTCATTTTTACTTTTACCCCCACAGCCCGTGTAGAGGTAGTGCATCAGGGGGACGGGTCGCTTTAACGTACTAATCACGTATACTTTTCGTTTTTTGGTACTTCCCACCCAGTCGGCTAGTTCCATTGTATTCGGAACTGTAGCACTGAGCATAATTATACTCACATGATCGGGCAAAAGGATTATCACTTCCTCCCAGACATGTCCGCGTTCGGGATTGTTAATATAGTGGACTTCATCGAATATTACATATTCTAGATCACGGGTTATATCACTGCCACAATAGAGCATCGAACGAAGGATTTCTGTGGTCATAATTAGGCACGTTGCGGTAGGATCGATTTGCAAATCTCCTGTTATCAGTCCGACATCGTTGAAGGTTTTCTTGAAATCACGATACTTTTGATTGGATAGCGCTTTAATGGGTGAGGTGTAAATTGTGCGCGTCATATCACGCTGCGACAGTGCAATAGCGTATTCGGCAACTACAGTCTTGCCTGTGTTAAAGAAATTAGAAAAATTATTTGAAAAGGGTTATACAGTAAAGGGCCTAGGACTATAGCAAATATAGGACCAAATGCAGTGTAATCAATGAGGAAAAAATGTCATATCTGTCTCCAGGCATGAACTCTAGGTTTGGCTGGATATGATAGAAACCATAAAGTAGATACAGGGCATGGGCTGCGGAGAACAAAAGGCGACCAGGTTCGAGGTATGGTTCGGTCGTGTCGCAAATAGTGGAACACACTGGAGGTAACCGCAGAAAAGAAGATGAAAGCCACAAACACTGAACGATAAATGACGTGTTTTTCCTGCGGATCGGCCACTGAAAAGGCAAATCAGCAAACAAGGTGAATTACAATAGCCTGTGACCTATGCATCCATACATTTGTGGCATGCAGCTGTTAAGGCAATAAACAAAATATAGGAGGACTGCTTTTAATAAGGTCTTCAGCATTGAACAATAGTACGACCTGTAGACGTAAATATGGACCGGTGTCTGTAGGGTGCTGTTGATCAGAATCCTGATTCCTTCAGTCTAATATATGGTTATCACCAATGAAGATATGTTTGGAAGAAGGGGGACATACATACATAAATACGATCTCACAAAGGCAGATGCATGGACAGATTGTTCCCAAACATGGCCCCTTAGCCATTTCTGAACAGGAGAAATGGGCTTTGAATCGGGCGGATCGACAAGCGAAGGGTGCTAATACGTCGTGTTATAGCATCCCCAGCAGTACAGTGGTATAAGCTAATGTCCTAACTTTGAATGAAAATTAGAGAAGTGAAGCGTAACGTGCGACAAGTGTAACATGAACGCGCTAGCCATAGATGTAGAGGAAATCCGCGAGTTGGTGCGAGAGTAGGCCTGTTTAATGGATCACTGGAGAACTGATAGGTGATCATTGGTCAAATACACAGGGAGATATGTATATGTACATGCGCTGGAACAATGATGCGATATAAGAAGTATAAACATATTTACCTGCAGATGTATGAGCGGCAACGAAAACGTATTGCCGCTCCTCCAATTTAAGAATCGCCTGCTTCTGGAAAACATCCAATTCAAACGGATACTGCATCGCAGGCATTGGAATCTTTTCGTTGAAGTTTGTTATCGGATGCGATATATCAACCATCTCGGCCCATTCACTTTTGAAATTGGGATTTGTTCTTGATGTAGATATATCCAATACTGGCCTGAGATCAGCTTGAAGAATCTGATCGTCCAAATCTTTAAATTCGCTCGGACACAAGTCATTTCCTTGTCGGCTAGTAGTTGAATCTTCATCTTTTGTCAATTTCAACCATTCCTGGACATCCATCACTTCCTCTAAATTACTCAAAAGATTAACATTTTGACTCGTATCTTTCGGTGCTCGCGATGTCTCCCTGAATTCATAGCCGCGTGTAAAACCAGGCGGAACTGTTAGCAGTTCCAAATCAAAATTAAAATCATCACATTGCATTTGTTTGATCTCTTTTTGTGGTTCATCCAAACCGCCCGGCCAAAAGGGAAAGTTCATAGCCGAGCCTCGAGTGACTTCCTCCAAAAGGCCAGGTTCACGTCGCATTGACAGGGAGTTGTTCGCATTAGCTCCGACATGTTCCACTTCGGTCTCAACAAAATCTATTATTTTTCCCGTAATGAAATCTCTTTTTTGAGTCAATTTTGTGCTGGCTGGACATTGGGGGAGATGAAAAAGCCGGGTCTCATCGAACTTCCTTGGAATAATGTCCGGTAGAGGGTCATGGATTGAAATGTCTGGGTAGAGTATGTAGTTCTGGAGTTTCCTTTTATTATCACCGTCTAGCATTTTAAAGCAGGGCGTAGGTGTTTCTTTTATAAAAAATTGCGAACGTTGTTTCTATTCTACAACGGAAACTTTTCCGTACTCTAGTTTGACATAAGGAATGTCAAAAACATATGGTGACGGGCCTTTATTTGCACTTCTGCTCATGGGACAGCTGGTGAAATTGGAGTAGATTTGGACGTCCGGTGGGAATTCGGAAATTTGTTACTTTATTAGAGTTCCAGAGCATATCACTATTTAAGTGGTTAATAACTGTAGCGAAATGTTCTCTCCATTAAGTGAGCTGATCCTCATCTGGAATAAGAATGTTACAATCTAAACTCTTCATTGGATGTTGTTTGGTTCCAACCACCAATGAACTCCTTGGTGATGTTATAGTCCCACTGTCACATTTGCTTGCTGCTTATTCAGTTTTTTAGAGAAGTGAGTCGATACTCTGAGGTTTGTCACATCTCACACTATACGAGACAATTCCGAGCTAGGAGACAATTCTTGAAGCGGTGGCTGCTCGCAACGTGATCGATCCGTTTGGATGTTTACTGCTTGTCAGTTGGGACCCAACGAATCTTGTGGCAGCTGATACCTATGCTTAAACAGCGTACCTACCTACAATGACTAGGCAGTTCGTATGGCAGTAGTCCAGAAACCATCATTCCGGTCTCCAATACATAAACTCTGATCACATGTTAAAGTATAGTGGCGTCGCCTCCTATTTTGGCGTTAACATCTGCAATCACTATTACCCCCAATGACTATTGTCCCTAACATACTCAGTCGTATCTTCGATCGGAACATTACACTGCATGATGGTAACTTTTCTTACTCTACTGTGGAATCTAGTATGACGTTGGAATATGGTATGACGTTGTTATTTGTTGGGGAGTTGTATTCCCCAACATCGACCCATCTTGTCTGACTCAGCCACAAGATGTCCATCGCGTGGACTCAAACTCTAGTTTGTAGAATTTGCGATTTCGATCCATTCCTGGAGTGAGTCGAGGAGGGTCTTGACGTTCCAGAAACCGATCATTTTCCGTGTACGATAGGCAAAAGATCCAAATTGCGAATGAAACGATAAGAACCGTTTGTTGCTGGCTTACCTCAGTATTGAATCCAATTCATAGATTATGTACCTATGAGTCGTAATAGATGCGAACCTCACCTACATAAGTCATAAAGCCGCAAAGTGTAAAAAGACATAAAGTCGGAGGGTAAAGGGTAGTAGGAGAATGGTAGCAATATTGGAGTACCTCTACAAAAGCCAGAGGATCGCCAGAAGGCGACATGAAGAGTTGGACTACTATCTAACACAGTTCTTAAAGGGATATGTATGTTTCATCTCATACCAATCTGTACATACGCACATACATATATGCAAACACAAACCTGACAATAGCATTTACTGAGTATGTGTTCTTCGAATGTTCACGATTTCTTGAGGAAAGAGTAGCACAGAGAACAAAAATGAGCATGAGACTAAACCCAGACAATATAGTAGATATAGTTATACCAAATACCAAAGACCAAAACAATGTTCATTGTGATGCCACTATGGAAAAACCACATTGCCAGCACCGGAGACCTACATGGAGAATTCCCAAATGAGAAATGAAGCAGGGCAACCAGTTTCGGTGTGAACCCCATACTAAAGAAGTATGATTCGCCGTTTAGGTAATAAACCTGTTTGACCCGGTGACGAAGCTTTTTATTTTGCTTAAGTCTTGTCTACCTGGCTCATTAAGATCTTCGAAGAAGTAATCGGTAGAGGTTCGCCTAGGGTTTTACCGATAGGGCAGGCCAGGTACATAGAATATGTGTCATGGTTTCCTCCTTTTCCTCGTCTCTAGAGTTTCTACAGAAATCGTTGAAGGGAGAGCCAAGTCGTCTGGCATGTCTGCCAAGCAGACAGTGGGGGTTCACGGACTTCTGTGATTTCTGCTTGATATATTATATACTTCAGTGGTCCAGCAGTCGTGTGGTGATACAAATATGCAGTCCACTGGAGTAGACTCTTCACCTGTTCCAGACGCTATCTTGGATCTGTCTGTGTAAATCTCTGTCGCAGATTCGTTTAATATTTCTCCCTATTCCCAAGCATTTCTGTAAGGAATTCTGGTTTTATACTTGACGTTAAAGTCCAGACAGGGGACAATATAGTCCAAGTTACTAGGAATAGTGTTATGGCAGTTTAGGATGCTTGCGTGGCCCATATTTCCACGATGATTACTTAAGCCATAATAATGCTTTAGCCGCTATCAGCTTCCCAAAGATATCAACGAGAAGAAGGTAGAGCAGAGTGCAACTGTAGAGTGGTTCTAAGGGCGCCCATTATCCAGATATAATCAGGATAATCTTTGCACAATTTCAAGTTTTGCAATGTTGTTTTTCTTCTCCAGTGTCATCCGCCAGAATAGTAAACCGTACATCGGAATAGGTCTGACGACTGCCGAGTAGGTATATCCAGTGGACAATCCGAGTTTGGAGACCCTAGTTTGGGCCTAGAGCTTTCCTGAATGCCAGAAGTCTAGTTTTCGCCATCGCGATGAAATACTAGCGAGCAGTGCCACGAGGATTGGAGGTGGATTAGTGGGTTAAATTCCCACATTGGTACTCAGTACGTGCTCAGTTTGGTATAAGATTCCCACCGTCCTACGAAAAAAAAAAACAACAGTAAGGACCCTCTATATCAGACGCTTGTCAGTTTTTATTTCAGGCACACAATGCCTGATGCCTTTTCTGTATACTTTATGACGAATGACAAGTGAAAGTCATTTATCAAAAGCGATTTATAATACCATACTCTTCTCACGATACTTATAAATGTCAGTGACCTCCAATACCACAAACAAACATAATCATAACCATGTAGTCCACGTAAATATGGATACAGAGATCAAAACATAAAAGTATCTTTAAATAAAATCAATTACTGAATTTGTACATATTCATGCGGGCAACCTAATTTACCAAACATTTATGTAAATTCATCTCAAAAATACTCTTCTACGGCTTTCTTTTGACTTTAATCTTCACATTTGCACACTGGCCACGCCTTCAACCCACATATCGGCAAAGTATCTTTTACGAAAATGCAAATGCTTTATTAATGGTTTTACTTTTCTTTTTATTAACAAATTTCACCATCAGTGATTCAAGAAATCTAGGTTGAGTTCCTGAGAAGATCTAATGGGCGCACATTACCTTGTGAAACGAAATCTTTCGTGGAGAGCCCCAGAATGTCGTAGCGAAAAGGTTCAGTTCTATTGTGACCGCTCAACCATTAGGAGCATTCGAAATCTAATTTGAAATCCACTCACCATGTTGCGACTGCGATTCCGATACGTTGTAAGTGATCAATCGTCTTTAATCAAAGGAATGTGTAACTCATTATTTTGTATCCTCGTCTAGTTGTTGATGGTTTTGATTTGTTGTGCACTCTCGGATGCCTACAAAAGAAAGAACCCCAGGCGACGGTAAGTACCACATATGTAGATAGATTGGCATTCATAGACTGAAATGTGTATCTTTTCTCAGGGAGCACTACCAGTCTGAACCAGACTATGGGGACTACGATGACTACGCCTATCCAGTATCAGGTTACGGAAAAGACTCCGAATCTGGTAATGAACGTCCATCGATTTTCTCATATTGGAACAATCTTCTGAGGAGAGCCCGCTTACCCAGGTTCAATATAACAAATCCATTCACCAGACTATTCACTCCGTATGTGATTAAAGTGGGTTTCCCGGAGGACACAGATCCCAATGCTGATTCCCAACCAAACCGTAACAGAGACAAAAACAAGGATGAACAGCAGGAGGACTACATCTACATAAACCCATATGCGAATAATGTTGGAGCCGAGAGTGGACAATACTTCTATGATCCTGTAACGCAGCAGTACTATGAAGTGCAGGAAACTGCTTCGCAGGATTACAATCCACAGAATAACTACTATGCAACGACATTTAATGATGATGATGAGATTGTCATAAATTTGGGAGATCAAGACGGTAAAGACGAGTCAACCGATGATGCTGATGAGGAGGAGAGATTGGTAGGACAGATTAAGAAAGTTGGGTACATGGGTAAATACAATTCACCAGCGCTTAGGACCTTGAAAACCAAAAGATTTAGTATAGAACGAAGGTCAACTACTTCTAACAATCGAAAACGTGCCAAACGTACTGGTTTCAGAAAAGCGACCCGATTGGCCGTTCTTTAGATTTTCTTTTTATGTTTCACATTAAATAATTTATTTCAAGTGCATTATTTGAGCCATTTCAGTTGCTATGGTTAAGTAAAGAACTATCCCAATTAAGGGCTACTTTTGCGTGATGGTGTTTTATTTTTACGTTGGTATTTTTCTTTTTCTCAGATTATTGTTGTTGTTCGTTCGGAACAATCGCACCAACATATTTCGCATTTCCTTGTACAATTTCGGCGGGCTTATTGATCTTGTAAAGCGGAAATGAGATTATCAAGTGCCCAATTCTATTAAGAGTAGACAATCACCGGAGAGTTTGGATAACGTTTTTGCATCTAGACGCGCATCCACGTCTGTAAATTGAGTAAATTGAGCTGGAGTGCCAGTCCAGCATAAATGAGAAGGTTGTACAGCGTAGTGGGAAGGGTGATAGTCGCAACTGACTAAGGATTACAACAGATTCCAACCAATGTCCAGTGAAAAGCCTAGAAGGTTGTGATCTAGGGTAATCAGCTGAGAAGATGGAAGTAACAGTTTTGAATACAAAAATGAATATCAATTTAACTTCGTACTACACTAACGATATTTGTTTGTCAGTTTTACAAACTCCATAGCTAAAGTCAACAAAATTGAGAACTGAACTTGGGAATGTCCATGCTGCGCTGGAGTTTGCTAACGAAAATCTGTCTTTATCATAAAATCAAAGTTTCGAACTTGGGAGATCACCAATAGTGATATTCTTATAGATCTTATTGCTCCTCAGGGAGTATAAAACGTCAAGAACGTCTGATCCATTTCTGGATGTAAGTCGGTCAATTAACTTCGACTTCAATTACCCGTTTGTTTTGACAGCTGTGTGGCATGTGGCGAAGTCTTGTTAAAACCACATATGACATCCGAGTCATTATTTTTTAATCTAAAAAAAAGTCAGTCAACAGCATCATTAAATCCAGTATTAAACCCATATGTGCATGTAGTGACATTTCTTGAATGACTTGGGGTTGCTGACTTGCAATAAAATAATTTTGCTCTTTTGATTAATTAACTAGTATAGACAAGTTGAAACGTTAAACCAACCGCAGCTAACTTCACACATAATCGAGAAAACCAATAGAAAACTCCTTTAGCTACGTATGTAAATGTAATAATGTAATATAATGTCTATACCTGCGAAGAACATAAAGAGACGACAGAACACATATTTTGTGAATGTGGAGGACTCGCAACGATGACATTACATCAGCTGGTGCAGTGGTCAGTCAGTCAGTCCATAGATTATACAAATAGTTAACTTTTCATCCCATGCCCGCTAAAATCCGCCCCAACCAGTACTCCATACCAAAGAATTTTGCTGTCAAGCTAGGTAGGGACCTATGTAGGTAGGCACTGCATGACATCGGCTAGTGTCTGCGGGTATTTTCCAGTTACTAGTATTCTATATCATCTGCATGGGCGATAACTTTGCATCCATTTTTTTCTATTTTCAGAAGGGCATCGTTGAGCACTAAAATCCATAAAAGTAGAAACACTAGACAATACTACTCCGGGAGTTGTCTCGGTGTACACGTCTTTTGACAGTGCTTCCGAAGGATTCAGTGATTACCCTGCTTTTAATCATATGCTCTAAAAAGCAGCAGATTCTTTTACAGATGTTGAGTCCTCGTAGGGCATTGGTTATAGAGTCGGTTTCAACGTTATTAAAAGCTATTTCAGTGTCTAGGAAAGGCATTATCGTGAATTTCTTGATTGAGAGGGAAAGTTTGAACGATAGATCAACAGATTTATCTTTCTGATAGGCATGTTGTGACGTGTATAGTAGGGTGCTATCAATAGTGGCCTGAATGTGGAGATTTAGAATGTATGAGAGGGCATGCAATGTTTTACCTGTTTTGGGTATAAAGACCACTCTTACCTCAGTTTAGGCAGCCGGCATTGTTTCTAGATCCAAACAAGCCTTCAGAATACAGGACAGGTTATGCTGGATTAGACTGGATTTGTGCCAGGAAAATGCCCTCCAACCCCGGGGACTTAAAAGGTTCGATACTTTTTAGTTTAAGGTTAGAAAGAGTGATCTCCTCTAGGTTGACTATCTGTATTTTTCATCTGTGAGTCAGTCAGTCACTCGTCATTCTACGGGTTATACATATAAACTTCAGTCACCTAAGCTGTTATTGCCATATTGCCAGGAGCACACTATGAGCGCCTGTTTTGATAAAAGAATTAAATTGAGCATCGACAGTTCCAAAACACCAGAATGTTCCACAAGCTAACAGCAACAGCACTAAGTACTCTCCAATTGAATTGCATCGGCAGATTGTTGTTTAGCTTTTGGATATTGTAAGGCAACTCTAGATGATTTGAAGCCACGTCGTGTCTTCAGTTCATCATCGTATTTTTCTGCCAAATTATTGATTGCCTGTGACCTGTGAGTTTCCCAAGTTTGTGCGATTCTTTGGAACCCATATTCATATTCAATGTCATTCGCATGCTGAAGTTCATTCTTTACCTTGAATCTGTTCAATTCCATATCCATAGGCATTCCATATCCATAGGTATTCCATATCCATATCTAATTTCATAGTGGGAACCCAAGTGTCATTGACTAGTAAGTAGTGTCATTGATTTTTCACTCAAATCTTTGTGTGCTGTAGCCGTAGGTTAGTAGATAGGTGTACCGACCACTGCTTACTGCAGTCCATAAACCCTTTTTATGCTAATATTACCATTTTAACCACAATTGTACTACTCCCATACTTCGCAAAAGGACAGCTTTAATTAGGACCTATTAAATTGTCAATTACTACTCGATACCCATATGGGGAGACTGCATCTTTGATACTTGGCAGAATTTTTACGGCCAATTATATAGATGGGATAATCCACCATTTTCCCACTTAAATCCCGTTTTCAACGATGGAGGAATATTCGATGAACCGACAATCTGTATCAATTATCTTCTTCCTAGAGCGCCCTCTTTGCCTGGTGATAGAAAGGGAGCTTAGTCAAGGCCTTGATAGTTTTGCAGTCCTTTCCAAATACCACAGTGACGGGATATCCAAATCAGGTTGACCTGGAAGAAGGTTGCAAAGAAACTAAGTTTTTCTTCCATTCCTTCATCAATTTCGAATTGTATCTTGGGTTTGCTAGTGCCTTTAGGACTGCTTGACTGACGGACCAGATGTTGAAGCAGTTGCCTTGGCAGTCAGCGTAGGTACAGTTTTATTCCATCCTGGTCTGGAACGGCAGTGCCCTGCTGTCAATCCTCGCATTTTGGGGAATAGAACTTTATAGTCTTGAAATGGTGTTCCTTACTTAAAAGCTTGGATGCCTTACAAGTTCAGAGGCCGGCTGTATTTCCCAATAGCCTTGTGTCCTATTGCGGTCCATTCATTTAAGTGTCCAAAGGTCTTGAGCCTTTTCACGTCTAGTCCTATATGGAGTAAGATCAAGATTGTCTCAATGAATACTGTGGGGGCACTGAATTTGGATCGGGTAATTCCTAGACAGACCATACCTTGGATATTCGATAGTAATGAAAGGACGTATTTCGTCTCTACTATCTGCCACCATATAAACACTTTGTAGAGTAGGATGGGCCTGACGATGCTAGTATCAATCCAGTAGACTTACTTCGGTTTCAAACTAATTTTCGAAGTTCATCCACCACCAGTATCCAAAAGATAGAGGGGGAAAGAATTCCCACTTGAGGAATCCCGTTCTGAATTCTACATTTCAAAACTGACCACTAATTCTGGGTAAATTGCCGTTGTATTCTTTTTCAGGAAGAGAAAGCACGACCTTAGACAAATAACACTGGAAAACACTTCCATTCCAGAGAATCGAAATAGGCTGTGTCACTATCACTGATGTGTCTTCACTGATGAAGACTTTTGCAATAGCAGCTATAGAACTTATAGAAGACATTTTTAGCCTCACTTCGCTGTAAGTAGCAATAAAGAAGAAAAATATTCTAAGTAACCCTAGGCTTCTTCAGCCCCTGAATTTCCAGTTCATATGAGGTTACTTTCAGAACTATCCAATTCTTAAGATCCCAGATATTATGCTCAAGTGATCTTGGTTTTACAGAAAGTTTGAGGTCGATATAGACCGTTTTTGAGAGAATTGAGATCTCGTTTCATTACAGGAGCACCGAAGCTGCATCACTTTAAATGGCTTGGAGAGTCATTTTCAAGCAGAGGTTCATGCTATTGGGACTGTCTACGGAGAAAGATCAAAGTAACCCACATTTACATCTTTAATATTGTCGAACAGCGCCAAGATTGTCCCGGACTATCTCGGCCTTCTCGAAGATCTTACATCCATAACAAGGTTACAGAAGGCTGGACTCCAAGAAGTGAAGGTTTCAAGGGAAATGAGCAAATTGTTTGTCCGGCGAGAAGAGGCTGTTGTACCCCATTCGTTGAACCTGAGACCTGTTTTGGTGTACCACTCAAAAAAAAAACAATACTGAAGACACTTTTAAAAGTATAAGGAACGTCAAATCTTCATTAACCCGCACCAAAGTAAGTCCAAAGGTTACTTGAACATAGGAAGGAAGATCATTAAAGACTGAAATTCTTCCTTATTCGGATACTGTCCACTTGGGTAAGCTGTACCAGAAACTATCCGATACATGCGATGTAAAGGGCCTCAATTTTAACTTCTAGTTAAATTATTAGGGTCCGTACAATCGATTTTTTGTGCAAGGCGTTCTTCCGTTTTTATCTGGGGCGTTCAGAACCCTAATAGTATAGTGTTGCCAGGGAACTCTTTTTTAGTGCCGATGCACAAATTTGCCATTTCGGATAATTTGACACATTAACATTAATAAAATTCATTAAGAAGAATTAAGTGAATCTTAAAAAATATAATACTCAGATTAACTGTAATTATAACCAAAGAATTTAATTTGTAATAACTCGTTTGATCATTTTTTTTGTCGTTTTGACAGAAATGGCAGACGTCTGTACTGATAATTTACTTAGCGATTTGATACAAAATCTTGTTTTGTTTGATGCACCATTATGGGATAATATAATCATTAATACAGAGATAGCTAGTGGTTGTTCAAAATATTAAGAATATTTGTTTATGACTTTCACACAATATTTTTGTTATTTTTATTACTTTGCACTTTAGACACGTTAAAAACGTTATAACAGTGAAAATGCTTACTCGTAGAGATATATGTATGAGAGACTTAGTTGCAGCTTCGGTGCTGGTTTTCAAGTTGGAACAATGTATGTATATTTGTAGAAAATTATTTATTAATTATGAAAGTTGTTTTGCTGTGTCTCTTTGAACATATTCATGGAACGGAAGGCATTAAAAGTGATGAATGACTAAACATTTTATTTGTACAGTACCTACTATTGATTTTTATTTAAGGTGATGGTTCAACAATAGTGGTTCAACAATGTATCTACAATATTTTGTTCCTTTTTGTTAAACACATATGTATGTATATGGTGCTTATTTTAGTTTATTTTATCTTGCTCTGACGAGTTTTTTCTCGGAGTGTTTAAGTCCGGTATATATAATAAATTATGTATCTCTAATTAGCTGATTTGGATGATGGGCTTCAGTTGTTTAGTTCTATAGAATATCTGCGTCAGTGGGATGCATTTCAGATGCGAATCAAATTGTCAGCACCTTCCTTTCCAAAATTGCAGTTCTGTAATGTACGAATTTGATTTCGTGTACCAGATGGGGAAGCAATCGCTGGTCCTTTTAATTGTTTATAGAGTCGATGAAGGATTGAACCACAACAGCTAAGTGAATCTCAAATCCTGGGTACTTCGCTCTTATAGTCGTTGTTAGTGTCGTACCGTCAGGCATCCTGATGATTATACCGTGACTGTTAATGACAATAGGACCAACATCCGAATGTTTTTTTTAGGAAAGCCAAGTAACTGGAAGGTGTCTTCAAAGCAGTCTTTTCAAGCAGTATTCCCAGCATCATCTTAATGGGCATCAGGTAGAGAGAGTGAAAGGGTAAACGTCCGCTTGTGACTTCCGGCCCGGGAGATTGACGATCGACCAAATTTGCACGCTAAGGCAAATTCTGGAAAAGACCAATGAATTTTAAGTCGAGACCTAACATCTCTTCATCGACTTCAAAGACTTCATCTACTCATCGACATCGACAGAATTTGGGATCCCGGCAAAACTGATCTAGCTGTGCTGCGTGACGCTGGAAAACACGTGATGTAACGTCTAATTCGAAAACAGTTCCTCCAAACTATTCCAAACATGTAGCGGATTTCGGCAAGGGGTGACTCCTGCGAGAAGGGCGAATAGAGGATAAGATATAACCGCGAACTCTATGATCTGTACCAAGATGTGAATGAAGACAAAAATGCAAAATACGTCGACTACAGTGAGTCTAGCGAATGGACAATAATGCTCCAACAAACAGGATTTTCGAATCACAGCCCCCAGATCGAACCTTCGTTTTGAGGATGAAGCTACATATCACAGATGTCAGAGCGCTTGGTATAGACAACTGGAGACTATTCACGGGTCGGGAGCCCGTTAAATAACGTAAGTTGATGGAATATCTGCTTCCTACTCTTATAATTCTGAAACACATAAGTTGCCTCATTTTTGGTAGTCGTCAATTAGCGCCTTGATATGGGCTCCCAATCTGCATGCCGTACCTTTGATCATATTAAGATGGCGTATGTATGCCACAACAGCATCCTGAATCTGCTACCACGGGACCTGGTAGCCAATACAACTGACTATATAGCTCCCAGAGTGAACTTCGGAAAAGTGGTCACGGTCAGATTCCCAACCAGGTTGGAGTGGGAAACCGGTGAAACTACAAATGGGTTCGATACAACAATTTTCACTGACGGTTCTAAAATGGACTGTGGGGTAGGGGCGGGGATATTCTCTGCTCCTCTCTGTATTTCCAAATCGTACCGGCTCCCTAACTCGTGCAGCGTCTTCCAGACGGAAGTTCTTGCTGTACGAGAGGCTTGTCGCCTACTCAAACAAACCACCACACCCCTTAGCTCTATAGCCATCCTCATTGATAGCCAGGCCGCTATCAAGGCTATTTCATCTGCCACTTCATCTTCGAAGCTCGTAGAACAGTTCAAAGAGGAACTTGCCTCTCTTGGTCATCGGTTCAGGAATAGCCTTCTTTGGGTGCCGGGGCACAGTGGCATTGATGGTTCCCTCGCGGAGAAGGTGAATGTCCCGCTGCGGGCCCTTAAGGGTAGTATCTTGGCGCACTATCTATCAAAGGCTGACTGCAGATGGCAGGGGGTGAGGAACTGCGTCATATCTAGACGGATGTGGCCGAATTACTGCTGGAGTAGAACACAAGAACTTTTAAGTAGAAACCGTGCAGATATAGCAAGAGTTCTGGCAATTAGTACTGGTCACTGGCCCATCGGGGTTCATGCATTTGGATTTGAATAATCCTCCCTCTTTTCCGCTACCTCTAATGGTTAACACCCTTTTTTTCACATCCATTAGGTCACTTGAGTTGTGGTATTAAAACGGCGCTCTTTGCGCTAATTCTCAGCGCGGCTTGCTGACACAACCACTGCTACCTACCTACCTATGTGAGTGAGTCATCGATAAAGAGGCAACATTTGGTAGATTCATGGCGCTCAGCCTGAAGCAACTATAGTGGCTTGGTATCTGCAACGCTATTACGACTATCGTACATTTTAGTCTTTGGGAAGTAACTATGTGTGGTTTATGTAGTTTTTCATTATAATAGCCAATAGGATCACCACGCAAATTTAATCCGGTCGTGCTGACTCCTTACTGTGTCCACTTCTGCAACTTCAGCAGTGAACAATGCGTCATATCGTAAAGGATTGTCTGCTCTAAAGGGTATCTAGTTACAAAATGTTTTCTTTTTCGGTTGTAGCAATCTTTTCCGGTGTTATGGCTTGTTTTTCAATTACCTGATTAATCAGCCTGAAAGTATCAGGTCAGCTTTTTCAGCAGCTATATATCATTATAGTACTGGGCAGCATTCTTGAACATTATAGTGGTACAGCCTAGTTCGCTGTACTAGTCTAGCCAGTCTAATAATCACTGCCGACGGTTTTCCATTCACTTTTTTCCTCCTTGAAGTTTCAGATGCGCCACATACAAAAACGCGATGCGAAGACTGGTAAAGAAACAATGAAGTGCATCCAGAGAAACTGTAACCATTGCGAAGTCATACTTGATCTGGTTACACAGCCATTCAAAGAGGTAAAACCAGACCTAGCACTTATATGCGAACAGTATAAAACCTTACACGTTAATGCAAGATGGGTAGATGACTCCACCAAGGAATCTGCGATATGGACGTGTGGAATGTCTGACTGTTTTACCATGGCCACTGATACTAAAGCACTTGTAGACGTTGCACTCCTTCGTTCACTAGCTGTCAATACCCCACTTTTTGCCATTATTGGTTCCAGGTGTTTTAAAAAGGTGTCATGGGTATTGAATATACATATGTACATTGAGTTAGTTTCCATGGCGAAAACTATCGATATTACTATCGTACCATTAAATTTTTCTTCTGTGATTTCGGATAGTATGTCCCCACCGTGTGATATTTCTGAAAGTCATCAAGTTTGGATACTTTTAAGACAGGGAACCATTCGATTACTAGCTGTCTTTGATAGATCATTCAATGTCTCGGTTCACTTACCAGTCGATTTGATTCTCTGGAGGCATTTAGGATCATTAATTTGAAAGGAAAAGGCTACCATGTCTTTTTAAGCATTTCAAGGATAAACTATTTCTTTGCTAAAAGAAAAAAATGTAATCTTTACTTTAATTGATAGTTCTTCCGGCACCGGTATAGTTCAACATTTGACAAAAAAAAAATACAAAACTTTTAACGACATGACATGATCACTTAAAAACAAAACAAAGAAAAAAAACAGAGAGAGAGAGAGAGAGAGAGATCTTTTCTCCAGCGCTGGCCAAATCTCAAACACAACCAGTTTTCATTTATTAAAATCAAAAATCTATCTAAACTCGATGACTCGCTCATTCGGTCAAATAATAGTCTACAAGGTCAGCCACTCTCTGCCAGCGGGTTTCCTATTGCAGACTATAATAAGTCAATTGTGACACTCATTCAATGAAAAGAACACGTGTGATGGAAAAACTGTGAATGAGACGTAACTGTACTGGAATATAGGTTGCCCTAGCGTAAGGTTGACGTAATAAAAATCGTCTCTTGACCTCCGTAGTAGAAACGACCTTGACCTTCTGAAGTACATCCATCCCAAGCACAAGCACATAAAGTAGTCACGATGAAGTCATTCAACTACCTACTTAGCCGGCACCTATCAAAAAAGTGTGTTAATCAAATTAAATTGTCTAACATGTGATGTTTGTACTTATTTTGATGACCCCCTAATAGATAATCTTTTTAAAAGTGTTCTGTTAAACGTATTTTTAATTTTGGGGTTACTCCAATAACCTTGACATTTGTATTACCTTGTGGAACCGCTATAAATTTCTTTAAAGCAGAAACATTAGATTTCGTTTGTTTATTGTAGCATAGATACTGTTAAAACAAGTTCATCGGATACGCCTATGTACGTATTTATTTTTATACGAGAAAATACGGAAAATACGTGGTGAGTCATAAAGTACATTTGGCAGCACCATAATACAGATATGGCAGCAGTATGGACATGTGGATAAAATGATAGACGGAAGTCGGTTTCGTTTGTGCAAAATTGGTGGCGTCTGTATCAAGATCGCTAAATAATAGACATTTAAATATTGATATCTCCTTGGTTAGACAGATAGACAGATTAAATGGCACGTGAGTGAGGAGTACACTCATAGCGACCATCAAGCTGTAATTAGTGAGGTTACCTCAAAAATCAATGCTAACTCTAAGAGACATCACAGTTTTGAACTCAAATGCTTTTATGAGATAATACGTAACAAAGAGATACTGTTATACTGTTTAAAGGAATATCAAGGACAATCGTAAAAACCCTGTCATTTGGTAAACAAAAATAATGATAACTTGCCGTTTGGGTCCGTAGCCTATTTGATCCAAAGATATAAGTTCCCTTAATCAATTCTGATCAGATGACTAAGATAAGATAGGGATACTTATGTACATATGTACATGTGTATAATAATAGTTTACTGTCGAATTTTGTTCTTACATATGTATGTAGACGTCAATCAGTCTTTCCAAGGTCGTTAGTAGGATAAAAGTCCTGGATGGAAAGGAGGTATGGTGATTTTACCAGCTTTCGGTATGACTATAAAGATTATCTAACCCTCCTCCAGGATCTAGTGGTGTAATCAACGTTTAGAACAACGTTAACGTACTCACAGAGTCAAATTGATGAGATCGACAATGCCCAACGCGTATTCTCACTTGCCTAGATTTAGTGGCTGCAGAGCCTAGCTCCTTAACGACAGCTCCTGACAGTCAACGTATACATTACTTACCCCTCCAACAATGTTGCTTTCGAAGTTGTTTTCTATAACTTGTAGAAAGGCTGTAATTTCGGCTTGAAAGACACTTCAGTCGTTTATTATCCTAAAGCAGTAGTCGATCCCTAGTGTTTCACAGTGCACCCCAGCTTCCATACCGACGTCCAATTTGGAAGCATCAGTGATTCTCGGAGAGTATAATACAATCGAA
The DNA here is from genome assembly GCA_905220385.1 of Xylota sylvarum. NCBI lineage: Eukaryota > Metazoa > Arthropoda > Insecta > Diptera > Syrphidae > Xylota > Xylota sylvarum. Next base: position 58,816,966 of record LR999958.1, on the reverse strand, counting down.
GAAGTCTTTGGGTAGCACACAAAAGTGGACGAAGAGATCAACAAACTCTGTAAGTTATTTACATAGACTAGCAACTTCTCTTTCGATGAAGAGCCTAGATCTCTCCTATTAGGTACATACATATGTAGGTACTTAATTAGCACATTATTGCCATTTTAACACCACGACTCACGTGATCTGCTTGTCATTGTTGTTATAAGAATCTAGAAGAAGAGAGCGAAAAACTTCTACAACCATCCAGTGGCGTTTAGAAAACTGACTAGTTCGGCCTAGTTTTGCCTGGTATACGATGTTTGGCCCTGCCTAGAGCCAGGCACCCGCTTTAGAGATGAAACCCTTTTTTTTTCTCTCTCTCATTGTTGCAGCTGCGACAAGGTGCTTTAAATAGGATGCCTAATCTAGACGCGTTGGCCTCTGATAGTAAGTCTGAGAGGATTCTTTCCTTGACAGATCCCAACGGGATGTGAATACACTTCGCGAGGGACCTGTCAAGGGCTAAATCGCATCAGCTCATCAGCCCGTTCATTACCCTCTATGTTACATTGACCCGGAACCCAGATGTGACTGAAGTGATACCCTAGTGAAGCGAGTTCCTTTTTGCACTGTTCCACCAGCTTGGAATATGTCGTGTTCAATGCTAGGGCCTCGATCTTTTGGAGAGATGCAGGGTTGTCACTCAGAACGCGAATGGTTTCAAATACTGCCAGCACTTTAGCCTGGAACACACTAATGGGTCTAGGAGACTGTATGACTCCGATATCTAAAGCTTCTCCAAAAAAAAACCACCCAGTCGATTTTTGAACCATCTGTACAAATTGTTGTTTCATGCTCCTTTGTTGCTTCCCCTTTTCCCAGTGAACTCTGGATGGTAAGCCTACCATGAAGTATTTCCTACAGTTCAGTTTGAGGATTGTATAGTCGGTTAGAGTCGTTGGCAAATTCACATGTAGGTAACAGACCCAAAATGTTGCTATGTTCGTACAGTTCAGCATACTAACACCCTGCTTCTCGTAACCTAACCACAGTGCATGCTGATATGGTTTTATTTATGGAGATTGAGTGGTATAAGGTGCAGAAGAACATTCAGGGTTTCGGTTGGACATGAACTTGTGCCAATACCATGGATAAAGTTGGAAAAAGATACGTTAACTAACCTATATAAATCAAACTATCCTAAACTGAACTTAAGAACTTAATATAAACCCTAAACTAGACCTACGCTATCTTAAAAGTAACTTAAAAAAGTTTAGGGTAAAACGAATCTTTCCTTTTCCATTATATTTTCAAGATAATTTCGTGTATAACCCGAAATATACCAGTTGTTATCGACAAAGGTTGGCCAGCCCACCCTTATGTCAAATTCTATTTCTCTATCTTTATCTGTTATGAGAGATAGATAAATTTATTATCTGTGGTTCTTTGCTCCAAAATATGTGTTTCCAGGTTACTTTTGTTTTTATTATTTGAATAGACACATATGTATGCAGAGAAGAACAGGTAAAATATTTTTTGCGGTTAATCCGCGTTAATATACCCTTAAGCAACACTCTCGTATTATAATCCCTACATGTTCTTTTTCTTGGAAATATTATTCGAAATTTCATCCCTTATATTGTTGATGTACATACATAATGCATCTTTGTTGTGTACTAACGATGTTAGTACCTTTTATCTTCCCGTCTGGTGATTATAATTTAAATCCGTAGTAATGTCCTGTTTTTACCTAAGTGTATATACGTATATAATACCTTCAGTGGTAGTTTTTCCAAATGCGTAGTCCTTTGTCAACAAAAATTCTCGTTTACGACATTTCTTGTGTTTTCCAAAATAATTCTTCTGACCCCTGTGAGGTCAAGTATTTAGAGATTAAGTCTGTGTGACGATTATTTAAAAATTTAAATAAAGGGAACAACGGGGTTGTATACAATTGCCCTTATGAGTATATATAGTTCGTTTGGAAAATATTCAGATTTTAATTGAAAAGAGGGGAAATGACTTTCTTCATTTCATGCATGCTGACTTCATTTTGGTGGTACTAGGAGACCACGTCTTTTTTAGAAGTGGTCAGAAGGCTTTTGTAAAGTTGGGAGCTGATGAAGTGTCCACAAACAAAAATCGATTATTAAGTTGTCGAGGGGTTTGCAACTTCTTTTCTGTTACGGTTAGCCAAAAGTTCAGATTTACTTTGAAAGGTTGGAGTATAGTTAAACAAAGTTTAGAACGAACAGTTTGTCCAATATTTATTAGATAGGTTAACGAATGTATATACATATATTTGTTTTAATCCCCGCCATAGCAACGCCCTTAACTATTGTTTACTGTATTTTTAGCTGATTTCAATTCTATTAGGGAATTGATAGTAATGTGCATTTAGTGTTTCTGGGTAATAAGCTTCACTGCCAAATTTCATAAATTCATCCATTGCAATTCCTGGATTAGATTGAATCAGTCGGGCCAATATAGCAAAAAGACAACTGGAAAATGCTTGAAGTAAGAAGATCACAGTGATGTGAATCTACTCTGGTCACTATTTTCTGAAGTAGCCTACCATGCCATACAAAGAGGGATCTACATTTGAATGAACAATCTTATCGCAGAGGCCATGACAGATTTTGTATGTAAATGGCAGAGTGTATCCTTGAGAATAAGGGTTTCATCAAACTGACATTTCATTTTTCAAGTTTTGTAGGTCAAGGTAAAGTAGTAGTTTCAAAGCATAAAATTTACAAGGTCTCTGATCGTGTACCACCGGATCGCTTTAAGAACATGGGGGATATTTTCGTAGATCACATATATTGGGTGGGCCATCTGTTGGTTTCTTTTTGAAACATATGTTATTTTGACATTGACAGCTCTTATGAGCTCAAAAATTGACAGAAACTCAACTTTTCTTTAAAGGTTTCCATTAAAGATCGATGCGATCAATCCAGAAACGATTCTGGGACTCAAGATTAATATTGGTCAAGCTTTATGTGAAATAGGGGCCGGACCGTCGAAAATGTATTGACAAATTGGGTTGACAGGATAGCCTACTATAAAGCCAGCCGACGCAGTCATTTGAATAAAATAATGTTCCATAATTAATCTTTAAAATAAAGCAACAATCGTTAAAAAATACTCAACAGTTTTTTTTAGCCTTTTAAAAATAAACCAACAGATGGCCCTCCGTATACCTTATAAAGGATGGAAATATTGTGAAATACTAATTCTCAAAAGAAGAAACAACCTGAAAGCCTACTTTCTTTCAGAGATAGATCTACCCAAAGCTGTTGGATTAGAGGAGTAAGGTAGAAATTTAAACGAGGTTATAAGTCATAGATCCCAAGTTGTAAAAAAAGATTCCAGAGAGATAGAAGACTCTTGCTGCTCGCTCTCCGATATATTCGTGAGAATTAAGTAGGAAGGCAGGCGGATGATCTTAGTGCTGTTAGTGATGGTTTAACTCGAAAACCCACTACAAATAGAAGCCGAAAGCAGACTTCTTTTAGTGAATAAGAAGATAAACTTCGCTCAACTTCTTGAGGCCGACACTCAGTCCTCCAGTTCTTCACACTCGAACAAAACAAAACGGGAGGGGACTTTGTGTCTCTAATTTATCGAATCGCATCTGTGCAGTGGTCTTTTTAGTAGAGAAGACGATAAAGATCCAGTCAGGGAAAAGTGCTTCAATTGAGAAACCCATTAATTTCTTGGGCTCGACGCTCAGTTCTCCAGCTCTTCAAACTCGAATAGAACAAAACGGAAGGAGGGGATTTTGTGTCTCTAACATATCGAAGCAAACGTGTGTGGATATGATTAACGCCCATATGCTGAGAGCCCTTATATGGGTGGAACTATTTAGGTACCTCACAACGTTCGAATACTATACGAAGAGCATATTGTCTAATAGTCATATTTCTGGTCGAGTAAGTTTCCTTTGCTTTCTGACATTTTGATTTAGAAAGTCTGACAATGACCGATTCTGAGTACAAACACTGCAAGGATCATCTGTGGAACCAGTTGATTTCCAAATAGTTTGTACGAAACTCCGCATAACTGATATACAAAAATCTTAATGCATTTGATGTGTTCGTAATATCACGGTACTCGGTTCCGTGCGAGGTCCAATCGCCTGATCGCTGTCATTTACAAATAGACGTATGTAAGTCAATTCTATCCAAAAGACAATGTTCACACAGGACTTGTGTATGTGAAATGTTTCACCCCATTTGTCGACTGACACCGATTGACATTTCCAAACGTTAAAAAAAAATCTAGTCCGTTAGTCCTGTGTGAACATCGCTAAAAACGCATACATAATTTTTTCAATGACTACCAATAGTGTAAAGTTGAATGATGCCAGTGTTTTATAGGATTCTTAATTTTTGACAATCCCATCAACAGCCACCGTATGTCAGCTTGGCATTCAGCAATTTAAACAAAATGTCAAAATCGAAATTTGTCACCAAACCAATACTTACCCTTTAGGTCTACATAATTGCAAGTAATAAGCATTATTCGTACCTACGTTTAAATAAATATATTTGTTTTCAATTCAGACTTCCCATGATCTACATGACATACATATGTATGTATGTACGTATGTAAATGACATAAGTTATTACAAATGCATTTGACAATAACGTCATTTATTCAACTAAGCCGCCACAAATCAAATCTTTCACTTTTGCATACGAAAACGGCCACCGATAATCATAGCCTCTGGGTCTGCCAAAAACAAAAAAAAAAAAACAAATCCAGTTTTGAAAATTATTACTTTTTTTTCTTTTCTTTCTTGTGATTAAATTTGTCTTATTCTTGCGCGTACAACAACAGACAGACAGACAAGACAATACAAAGTATCGCGCTTCATCAGTTGGTGAGAAAATCTGAGCGCAGTCAAAACAGTTTGAAATGTGACTTTAACGGTGGCACATTGAGAAGATCGTTATTTTAAAGTTTGCGCGTTTGAAATTGAATTTTATTTAAAATTGTTCGGAAAATTATTGCAATATAATGAAGTTAATATATTTACTGGTGGGTTTATAAGTTTCTTTTTTTAAAGTTTCATTCTAAATTTATCTAAAAAAAACCTGAAAGTTTTAAAAAAAGAAAAAAAAAATGTTGAAAAGTTGATCTAGAATCTCCTTGTGTATGATATCATATGAAGTTAAATGGTTTCGATTCGATCTGGTTTATTAAACTACTTTCCTGATTAATATTCACACGTTTATAAGTCGTAGGTCAGATTGATGTTGTTTTAGTTATGCAATTTATAGTTGAACTTGTGAACTTGTCGACAAGACACGCGGATTGGGAAATTAACATTTTTGTGTTGGTTTTTAATTTTTAATCAACGGACAGTGTAACTGATTGTTTTTTTTAAATTAAAGCGACAAGTGTATTGTTTCCAAGTCGCTTCTGGCTTCAATTTTGGCAGCACATGTGTTTTAAATGGATTGCCAGAGTGAATAAAATGGGACTGATGAAAAAAGTTGGAGAATGCTGGATTTTTCCGGCTAGGGACAGTGTTAAGAAAGCGATCGATTTATTTTTTCATCATGTAAAGAGGACTCGGAAAATAAATGACTTTATCACTGGCAAGTCTTAAAAATAGCAACGAGTTCTCGGATAGCTGAGACTGGTTTAAGGCACACACAGAAGAAGGATTAAAATTAAATACTCAGCAAGTATACCTAGGGTGTCTAGACAAGAAATTGAAAAACACAGATCTCGATTGATTGTTTTTTTATTTCACATCAAATGGATACCGCGGCATCGTTGACAGGTGTGTGGCCTTTCAACGAAACTTTGGAGTGATGACAGCTGGATTTTACGATTGGGGCAATCAATTTCCTTCTTGAGCTGATGGTGGTTCATTTAGAACTTACTTTTCAATAGATTTTAAAAGAAGTCCAAACTGGTTAAGTCGGAATTTCCAGATAGCCAGTTTGGTCTCCATAATAATAGATGACAGGACCTGTCAACTTGTTTGACAATAACGTCATAAGTTCGCATGATGAAGTTTCTGCCCTTGGATGGTCGGTTGGGTTCAGTCAGCTGGATTTATATGCATGACAGTGCAAATCATTCATCAAACTTCGTTAGAGAGGAATGTCAGATGGAAGTGCTTGGTTGTCCTGAAACACTGGAACTTAAGGCATTGATTATATCGGCTAATCTTCCAGCGCGATAACGCGTAAGGCTTCCCTTTCAATTAAGCGCTCAAATGTCTTTATAAAATTCGATGGCGGGTCAGGACGGATATGGGAATTGTCGTTGTTTAATTTTTCCCCTTTTGGGTTTACACAATTACTAAAACTTCTTCTAGTTTTTCGTAAATGTTTCCAAATGACAGTTTCCAGGCATGTCTGATTAAATTGATAGACGGAACTGGCACGGGATTCCATGCCGGGACTCCTGTGCCCATATAAAAACTGTGTACATCAGTATTAATTTTCTGACTGTCACGAGTAGATTATCGGGTACATGGCTTCTCCACTGTTTATCATTAGCCTTGGAAATTGTTGCAATTTCTCGATTGGCCTCCTTGCTTGTGAATTTTAAATGATCTCTAAAATTAAGTAGGTAGATGGAAGTTCTTAACCTAAATTTCATTGGACTTTTCAAGGATTTGGCGTGGTATAAGAATTGTTGAGCTGTCGAATCAGAAGCTGTTCTGGGATCTGCCATCGGCGTACTGCAAACGTTTCCGTTTACGTTTACGACAAATGAAGGTATTTTTCTTTCATGACGCATATGGTGCTGATGTTCCAGTGATTAGGCATGGTTTTGCCCTTCCAGACTAGGCTGATGATTTAATGCATGCACTGTACTACAGCATTTCCTCTGTATTTGAACATACCTGTAGGTATGCCTTTAGAGCCGACAGCTTTGTTCTTTTTCAGCTTCTTGATAACCATGCCAATTGTGTTCATGCTATGAAGAGGGAAGTAATATATATTTTCTGAACGATTTTAAGCCCTGTCATCAGAACTGATCTTGTTGATTTAAGGTTCTGAGCCTTGCTCAAATATTTTCACTAACAACGCTACATTCCGAGAGAGCATATCGGGAACTACATGGCCCTTTCTTTTTCGATGGATGAACGAGGTTAAACGACTGTATCTTACACGTCTAGTTGCTAACCACCACACGGATCCTTAAGAAAACTTAACCATATTATGGAGTAGTGATCCGTTACAAATCTTAACTAAATCGGCCACAAGCACGGGGTTTATAAATCTTTATCTGGACTCCAAAAATTTATTTGGCACTGTTAACGCAGTAAACGGTCTAGGTTAGGTTAGGTACGTGGGTAGACAAGTGGAAGAATCCACAACGGCACACTCACGCCAATACAGACCGATTGTGATAGCCATAGGGGAGAATTGTCCTTTGCCCATAGGTTAACCTTAGTTCCCTCGGTCCTACAAAAAAAACCATATACCTACTTCTTGTGATGACACAAGTGTTTAGGGAAGACCATCTGATGTTAGCCTCCATACGGGCCTGAATCTCTGCTTCGAGTTTCAGTGTTCAAGGCAGGATGAGTACCGAGGTGTCGACCAATTCGTCGGCCTTTTCATTACCTGGAATTTGTTCATGTCCAAGAACTCAGCAGAGCGCCAACTTGTGCTGTGTTCCAAGAACCTTAAGCTCTTCACGACAATACTTCATAAGCTTGGATTTTATTTCGATAGCAGAAATCGCTTTTACTGGTGCCTGGCTGTCGATGGAAAAGGTGATAACTTCGTGTGGTATTGCCTTCAACGCAGTCAAACGGGCAGCTATTTTCACTGACAGGAAATCCGCTTTGAAGACACTGCTATGGTTTGGGAGGCCAACTGATTTGGATATGCCCAGCGGTTCAGAAAAGACACCTGAGCCTACGTCCACATCCATCTTAGATTAATCTGTAATACAGAGATGGTACGTGGATTGGTAAGCTGAACCCTTTACCATTCTTCTCTGCTCTGAAACGAGCTTGTGAAGGGTCTCTTGAAATCTAAATATGGAGTCAGATAGTCAAATGTATAGAATGCAATAGTGGCTTTTTTAATTCTTTCATTAATGTTGGGCGTCCAGTTTAGTTTTTTGTCAACAACGAGGACTACATTTTCTATGGAGAACCCCTACTTTACCTAAACGTACACAACACTTGGCAACTAAACATGAATTTGAAAGATGACCCTTTTAGTTACAGTTGAAACACCTTAACCGTGGAAACGTGAGGGTTTCGACTTAAGAAAGAAAGTAAAGGAAGCACTTGATCGCGAACATACATACTTAGGTAGTTGTTGAGCTATTCTTTGAGAACGATGGAAACACATTCTCATGGAATGCCCAATACTTTTACAAGAAGTTACATTCGTTTCGATTGTGTGCCTAGGCCTTCGCTCAAACGAGCACCTTGACTTCTAGAAGTCCCAATAGTTTGACTGGTATTGCAACAAGTTCGCAAAAGAGTTCATACTTGCGCGATGACCGTAGATCAACTTCAACCCCCTTTCAGGAAAAGAAACTCGTAAGGAACAGACGGATGAAAAATAGAAACGCTCCCAATATTGGAAACATTACTTCGGATTCACTAAAAGCCGAGTAGGAGAAATCTTGTCGGATTAGTAGCGTTCAAGAAAATATAATCCTTAGATATTGTAATTTCGTTTGAAAGGAGTTCAAGGAACTAGCTGTGTTTCCTAAAACTGGTTGATTTTTCACCTCTTCCTATTGTGAATCACTGGTTTATAGTGTCTAGGCATTCTAGTAGTAGTCCTTGGGTATGTCACATCTTCTTTTTGAGGTTCGATTCTGAATCATAATCCAGCAATGACTCAGGCAGTTAATACGAAACACTAACGATTGTGAGTCGATCCCATTATGCTGCGTGGTTAACGATTGAAGGCTTGACTATTGGTTTATATAGTGATTGTGCACTTTCACTTTCAGATCTTGTTGACAAGAGAAAGATAAGAAACGTTAACTCGAAAGGACAGATGTCAACATACTTCAAGGCCAAACTAGTTCTTTCTAAACAAAGACGAATTAATCTTATTAATTCATTATTCTTCCGGTGCCGGTAAAAACAAAAAAATGCAAAAATTTAACGACATGAGGTGACTACCTATTTAAAAATAAAATCAGAGAGGTATGTATTTCTTCCTCGAATGCCTCAAATGTTATAGCTTTATTTAGTAAGAAAGCGAGTGGGATTACTCCCAAAAATTCAAACCAGTTTCTATTAAAAAATAAATAAATATAAAACATAATATGTATCTATGTATCTAAACCCGATGATTCGGGCATTCGCTAGCCACACCACTACAAGGTGAACAACTCTCTACCACCGGGTATCTTACCGCAGACAAAATCAGTCAATTAGGACATTGATTCAATCGTGTGACAATAAAAGTGTCAAGTGTACGTAATAGAACTGGCTTTTGCAGTTTTGACGTAGCTAAAGCCGGATCGTTGCGTGGGAAAAGTGCATTCATCTTAAGTAATGTAACAGCTGGGTTGAATATCGTGGAGTGTTTTATACCTGCTTGTGAGTCCAAGTATTTCGAGCTTGAAACTAGAACTCATCCTTTTCACAGCGATTTAGTTCTAGCTTCAGTTGGCTAGTTGAAAACTCACGGAAGGGGCTTGTAACATATGACATTCGACTGGGAATCATACGTGGCTAATTCATCAACAATCTTTGCGAGTGATATCCTTGTGACCGAGTACCAATTAGTAAGAGTCCGTTGGGTGCAATGCGTTGGAAGAAGGATTGCAGACGAGTCCAAACAAGTTTAGATTTAAAACTATAAAATTTGAGAGTTGGAGGTTTCCTTTAATGCATTCTCTACCAGACAGCTCGATGGCATAAATGTCTGTATGGAAGATGGTAGTGTTGTTACCCACTGAGACCGATAGTTTCAGGTTAGAGCCGAAGGTTCCAGTCCTGGTATTCATTTTTGACCCGTTCGCAAACCAGTTAAGCTGGTTCTCAACCAGAAGGATTTGGCTCTTCTAATGATGCGACTCGGAATGATTACTTTGAAACGACAGAATATCGTTGAGGATTTTCGGATGCTGAGGTTGCATGTGAAGTTAAGGTTTAGAGCATTAGCTGCAGTCTTCATAAGTTTTAGGTGTATAGGCTTCTAGTTCGCTGCAGTTCGACATGTACTCAACGCACCCATGATGCCTACACAGGCGAGTCTTTACATCTTTTGAATGGTATTGCGGGCATGAAGTTATTTAACCTGTTCCCACCACACCATTAAAGCATGAGTGATGATTTTGATATTAATTGTGAGATACATATGTTTGTGAATCATTTTGCGATTGAGTCATCTGCGTAACCTCGAGTTAAGAAGCCGTCGTTATTTAGGTCATTTAGGAGCATGACATCAACCACAGTGGACCAAAGGAAAGGCGACAAGACGTCTTCTTGTGGACAATCTTTAAAATTGTTGATGGATACTGATAGCTGACGAAACTTGGCCTCAAATCATCCTACTGCTTAGCATGGATCCGCTAGATTGGAATGAGATGTTGTCGATCTTTGATAGGATCTTTTGAGCCCTTACAGATGAAGGGAGGTCCTTAATGTTTTCGCAGAATGATCTAAAGCAGGGTTGGCTATATAGCATGGTGCAAGTTTGAGGATTTTATTTTGTTACTACTCAATAGTGTGATGTTGGGATATGGGTATAACCCGTGGGACGGGTGTAGCCTTTTACGAATGGGAGTAAGAAGGAATGAAGAATCAGGAGTTTTGGCCGCTATAAACTTCGGTACTTTCACAAATTGGATCCAAGATGTTAGATTTATGACACAAACACTTTTGCTGGTGTCCGTACAAGTATTAACAAGTTGGACAGTGGGAAATTTGGAAGGATTCCGAAAGATGTTGGGCTTCAGATGTTATATACTCGGCTTTATGTTCAAGGTTTGATACCCAGACAACACTTAAAATTCCTTCATGCTCCCATATCTCGCGAGCAGCCATCTAACATCCGAGAGCATAAGTGTCAGGGAGAAGCTTTTTAAATAAAAATTGCCTTCGGATACGGCATAAAATAATGGCTGATTAAACACTGCTTTGGTGATGCAAAATCTTGATGCTTTAACATGATACTTTTTTTATTTTTGTTGTTTTGATGCTTTTGTCAATTGGAAACAACTACATGTCAATAATTCCCCTAAATTGAACGTTACAATTTATTAGGTGTGATCGGGTACTTTCTGCACCAAAATTCGTAGATTATGAAATTTCAAGGAGTGGGGGTAAAATTCTCTCAGAGAAAAACAAAATTACGAAAAAATAAACGAACACGAATCAACGAAATTTGTCCACTTTTTAGACGTCAAATGCCAAACGTATAGAAATACACAAGCCAAAAAAATTACTTACAGCGATTTGACAAATTTGGCAAATTTCATAAATCAAAAAAAAAAAAACTTTTGCGGACTCGAACAGGGTTTGGTGACTTTTCGTAGATTTTCGTGAAAATTCGTTTTTCTAAATTTTTCCTAGAAAGTTGCGGAATCGATTACGAATGCACCATTCTCTTCGAGCAGTTTAAATCCGTTGAATCCTTAACTTGTTTACATTAACGTTTTTGCTTTCTAGATTTTCTCCAGCCGTCCAGGATTGGTTCCCAAACTTTAGCCAGAAACTTGGAGGGTTATTAATGTAGGAGTGAGATTTGGGGTTACAATGTTATAAGAAAGAATCCTCAGTGCAGCGTTTAGTTTCGGGTCAACTTGTTTGGTGTACTTGCGTTTACTCCATACTGGAGCTAATCTGCCGTTGAGTAGACCATTGCCAACGTAGCAATTCTGACGGAATTCGTACTTGCATCCTAGCCAGAACCAGTCAGCCATTGTATTAAGTTGTTTTTAGTGGCTAACTTGAGTTAGGTTTTCTTTAAGTGGGCTCAGTATGCCAGTATGCGATCTAGCATGACACCTAGATATTTATTTAGTGAGTTAGCTCTCATAAGCTATGTGACGCGAGGGCATTGTCATCTGCGTATTGGAAAATTTTGCGTTTCGTCTAGGGGAAGTCGTGAACGTACTTCTACATTAAAAAGTATAGATATCAGCACCGAATGCTGCCGTAGAGTAGTATTCAGTGGCTTCTTTTAAGACCCATAGGTACTTGAAATCTGGGGTCAGCTAGCATCGTTCACCAATGCAAGAATTTCCTTACATCTTACAACTTTGGTAGGTTTAAGTGCCAAGCAATGTCTTCATACAGTATCATACTTCGTAGTCAGATCTACAAAGGCAACAGCAGTCTTTTGTGTCCTTTGAAATTCCAACTCTGTGTGAGTTTTTAGTGCTAAAACTTGATCGCAATAACACCTGTTTGGTCTGAAAACAAATGGAATCTGTTCTACATAGTTGCTATATCTGTGAACTTTTTATCCTTTACTTGTAACTATATCGGGAAAATTATAAAAAAACAACGCTTTCAGCACAAGAACTAAGCTGTGAAAGTTTCGCTCGAATGTAGAATCAGTAAATAATGGTGTGCGGTCATATTACGGTTACTGCCGATGTCACTTGTGAGCTGTTGATCCTTAACAGTATAGTTATTGTCTTTCTCTACTTCTTAGTTTCTGTGTAGTTCTTGTCAGTCCTTGCTATTCCTTTCAACTGTCTCCAACTGTCGAACTCGCTCTTCTGCTTGATTGAGTTAGCGGATTCCATGGGCGACTTGCCAGGTATTATAGGTGGTCATTAAAAGTGAGCCTTATATCTATGAAAATCCCATTATCTTCGTTACAATTTTGGTATCTATAATTTGCTTGTCGCAAGTCGTCTAAAAGCATGACTATCAGGCGATAGCCACTTGCATACATATGTATGTCATTTGATGACTTAGAAACCCTTTGACTAAATACGCCATCGTACATCATGTTGCAATAGAGCGGGCCTAGTACGTAGCCTTTGGGTACTTGAAATAACTCTTAAGTGTCTTCCGCAGGTAGTCCAGCACTTCTTTGGCAGTGAGACTAAATGTCACTTTTACAATTCGCGATATGAAAGGTTCAGGTTCAGCCTGATTGCATTGTGCTCCTTTAATATATTTAGGACCACGTCAGGAATTGTACTTGAAAAGTACTTGCAAATGTACTGCCCAGTATTACAGTACCCAGTACATGTACTTAGAAAAGAGTACTTGGAATAGTACTTATACTTGGTGCCTTTAAAGTACCAAGTACATTGTACTCCTTTTTTTCAAGTACAAGTACAAGTACAAGGTACTGGGTAATTGACTGGTACTGGTACTTGAAAGTTTACAGGTCTGGTTCTAATTCGTATTTGAATGATGAAACAAACTGCTCAGTAAATTGACAATATTTCAATCGTGAGCGTCTGACAAGCATCCCAGAGGATAGCTGTCATAAAAGAGATTCTCAAACAAAATTTCTATTTTTAATATTTTTTTTTGTTATAATAAATTATATTTCTTTTTTAGTCTTTTCTTATCCTGCTTGCAGTAGCTGCAACAGCAGCCGTAGTAAGAATAAATGAAAATGAAAGCTACGAAAGTGATTCAATTGAGTCAAGGTAAGGAACAACTTCCTCAAACCGTTCGAAATGTTTTTTAATAATAATCTCTCTTCATCTCCACAGCGCATCTGTTGAACATTCAAGTGAAGAAAATTCAGCAGAAAATCCATTAAAAGTTCAGCGTCGATCAATTGGGTTACTTCTTGGAACACTACCATTTTTAAGATCTTTAACTAGAAGCTTATTACCATGCCGACAATCGCAGAGGCCCAATCAGCAAATGCGTAGTTATCAACAATTTGGGCCACATCACCATCATACTAATAATTATGATGTTAACTACAATTATAATCATAATAATAATTATAATTATAATCATAATCATGACTATCATTACCATCGTCACCATGAGCATACACAATGGCAATACAACAATCATCCATCGCAGATTCCGTTTGTTGTTACAACAGTTAAACCAACACCAAGATATACCACAGTTAAGACACCACTAATCACAGCGCAGAGAGTGACACTTCCATCAACCATAATAACATCAACAACTCGAAGACCATCAACAATAACAACAACAACATCAACAACTCGAAGACCATCAACAATAACCACAACAACAACTCAAACACCACCAACTACAACAACCACCACATCAACAACTCCACAACCACCCACAACAACAACCACAACAACCTCAATCACAACCACAACAACTATAGCGCCACCAACGACGCGATACAATGATCCAGACAATGAGTTAATCTACGACATCGATCTTAGGTTCCGTGTTTAAGGAAACGCCCAGGACAATGGTAAATCCGATTTCCTATCCCATTTCGTTGGCAAAGACTGAAACGAAAATATGGTGACGTCCTAGTGTATATGTACATATTGTTGGAGGACGGCCATAAGAAAAAAATACAAGAACATGTTTCCAATGTTTCCTGGAGACATCTATAGTTGTAAATGCATTAATAATACTTTTAAGTAAATTTAAGAAGTAAATCTGTCTTTTATTTATCGGTCTTTCTACCTACTGGTGCTACCAGTGGAGGTGGGGATCTAGTCAGTATGGTAGCTTCAGCGTTGCATGCTGAAGTCTAATTACCAATTTAGCGCCATTTTCAAACCACCCTACTCACGTGACCTGATTGTTAATGTTGTTTTTATTATCTTATGCTAAGAGAGCTTCCTGAAGCGAGTTGTACAAAAGAATCGATCAAATATGCGGCTAAACTTCGAAAGATCCTATTAAAGGTGTCCGGCTTCATGAAACACCCTACAGATCCTGCATCGAGACCGTAGAACTCCTCTTTAGGACACACTGTCTAGGGCTGAAAACCTCAGTACCTAACATTTCAGTAAGTCGACGAAACAGAACGGTTCACTTAGGACAATCAGATTGTAGACGACAAAATGATCAACTGACCAATGGACTCTTTAGTGTCTTTTAAAGATTCCCGGCTCGGACGGTATATTCCTCATGATACAATAAAGCAACAAGGTGTCAGCGGCTTGCGATCCGTGATCTCCTTAATTATTTGTTTAGGGTTGGCATAATTTCCGCTTGAAACAAGGCTACAGCGATCTGGGAGCCGGTAGGAGATCCTCAGAATGAGGTTTCAGAGAAGAAATCACAATCCACCTCGCTTTCAGTTTTGGGACCGTCTGTGTAGAAGTGTATTAAACTATCGTCCAATGTGTCATCATTGCCCCATACAATGCTGGCTCGGATGGGTCTTCAAAATTAAAGTTAAATAGATCGAGGATCGAGAAGTGGCCAGCGTAATAAATGGACCTCTGTGAAGAGGCTTCAAGACACACTAGAAGCTATTTCCTAGGTATGCCCTGTATCTAGGTGGATGTCCAATCCTGCAGAAGGAGCAGTTCTTACTGTACCGCTGACACATGAACATGCACAGCTTTGCACATTTGCAATTAAGTAAGGTGTACGACTAAATCAAGAGCTGGCCACTAAATGTTCACGCCTTACTTAGTAGTATAGGGCTGATGACGGATACCTACAGCCGGCGTGTAATTCGTGGTTACGTACTCCAGCTCCTTCCTATAATTTCCATTTTCTGAAAAAGAGATACTGGTGCCATTAAGAGTAAGAGGTGAGCAGAAGGAGAGCATTTTGAAGGATTTCCTAAAGAGTGTCCGGGTGTTCACCAGATGCTGCAATTGTAATGTCAACCGCAAAGGCAATCAGTCTCCATACTGCCCGTTCTAAGTCTTCTACTAGCCTTTTGACATTAGAATTAAGAGAATAGGGGACAAGACACCACTTTGGGGTGTACCACAATTGGATAGCCTTCTAATCGTGTATCGTCCCAGCAGTTAGTAATCCTTTCTGTAAGCAATTGATTGATCAACACTCCGAGCGATCAACACTCCCTCAATCTCAAGGAAAGACGCCAAGGTATATTGCCTAATACTCAGAGATCTTTCAACGATGCGCACGAACGAATGTAAGGCGGTCTCGACTGATTTGCCTTTACAGTACGCATGTTGGGACGCAGAGATCATAGTTGGATTGATGCTTTAGCGCAGATAGATCTCAATCAGTTTTTCCAGCGTTTTTAGCAGAAAGGAAGAGCTTCCTGGGGCTTGAAGGGTTTGAAACTGCATATAGCCCAGATGATCTTTTCTGTATTTACTAAAGTGATTGAGTCGCTGCATGGTGGAACGTAAGTGTTCTCCGTTTTTGTTGAGTCGGAGTATAAAGGTGACCGAAAGCATCTTGGAGTGATCCAGGTTAATCTGAGAAACTGCTCCCGTGGAGCTACTTCCGGTTCAGGTAACATTTCTAAATTACTTTTCGCTTCATCCGAATCTGATGACAAAAGGTCATTCTCGAGACAGATGCCAATCAGACCACTGCCTATTTCCGTGTTCGTCAGACAAACGTCGACCCGGAAGAGAGATGGCACAGGCCAGGAAGGTCCGTGTTTTCAGAGGTATCAACCATATTCTTGTCTGCGTGTCCCATCACCGGAATCTAGGTAAGCGTTCTTGGTCGGTTTGAAATTGTGTCTTTTTCCACGAACTCAAGCTGTACCCCTGGTCAAACCTACCCCAATTTGGAGAAAACGATTTCGTAAAGATCTTTCGATCTTTAATTAGCGCACGCAATGATCTTGACATGCCCTTGATATCCCGACAGGAAAGTGCAGACAGGGCTGCAGGACTTGAAGAAAGTTGGTGACAAGTTTAACCTCCAACTTTCTCCATTTGTACACCGTTAAGCTGCCATTCGGATAGCCAACGACCATGACCAATAAATTTTCCTTAAGGACTTGGTTAAATGGCTTGGTAATAATGATGGATGTCCTTATTGTATGAATCGAGAGGGTTGTATTGTATAGAGTTGTATACACTAGGTTATCTAGCTCAAGGACATCTTATGTTTTTTGGGTACTCTTGTGCTCATTCTATCCTGATAGGAGATTTTGGATGGAGAGACATTCCACGAGCTTGTAGCCGAATGACCAATCACCTCCAAAACAGAAGTTTCCGAAACTCATGTTCTAGAAACCTTTCCAGTGCTGCAAATGGTTCTTTTGGCTACCGAACACGCACGAAGATTGGAGCATGCACCGGTCATTCTCTACCCCAAACGGGAATGTATTAACAGGTTGAATTTAAAATGATTCGTACTAACAACAGGTTGAGTGAGATCTAGTGTAGAAGATAAGCTGAATATACTACAGACTCACGATTGACGAGGATGTTGTACTCTAGGGAGGATTTAGAAAGTGGCCCAACATTGAAGGATGTGGGCAATGCTGATTAAACAATCTGTCAAAAGTATTTAGTTCAAAAATTCGCAAAGTAATCATTATTCAGCCTCATTCCACACTCATCTTACCTCGGTGTACGACATTATAATCATAATGAGGGATTTTAATGATAAAATTGGCCCGGAAAACGTGTGTCTAGGCTTAGAAGATACAGCAAGAAGCACAAAGTTTAACACGAACGCTCCAAGTGTCCCAAATGCATGCTGTAATTTCGCTACCATACTCAACCACAGAGCGTCAAATTTAGTTGAAAATATGAATAATTCCATTGAAGCCATGTGGAGCAAAGTAAAGAGCAATTTTATGGAAACTGGCTCAGAATCGGTGCAGAGTCAGCTAAGAGCTAGATATCTCTGGATATCTCAAGACACCTAAGACGCGGAACATGCTGCTAGAAGTCCCCCAAAAAGTGTAGAGATATGTAAGAACCGCGATACAATATCTAAAGGGAAACAAAGCAGCTTAACTTTATCACATACCTGTCGGGCTTCTGATTACTGACCCTTATTATTTGAAGAAGGGGTATGTTGCACTGCGACCTTTTGGTCTATTGTGCCCCCGGCTAACAGCTTGGAGAAGTACATGCACTCATTAGAGTTCCCCTCGCATTAAGATTCCTTTCGGAATCATTTTGAGGATTACTACTACTTTTTCTACGCCTTGGCGGAAGAAATCTGTCCTAGAGTACTCTTTCTAATCCAGATTCATTTAAAAATCTAAGGATGGCTCTAGTGACGGTATTTTCTCATCCGATGATTGGTACTTGCCCAAGTGTTTCAGTCTTTTTTGGGTCAGTGCCCCACAAGATCCCAGAACATGTTCTGGGATTTCACTGGACTTATCGCAGAATCTGCAGAGACCTTCTTCGGATATGCCTAGTTTCCTTAGGTGCTCCTTGAGTTTATAATGCCCCGTGATGATACGAAGGTTGTTCTTGCTCATGCTCATACATGCTTCGAATCTTTTTCGGTTATATTGCAGAGCGTTATGCCCTGAGGTTCTTGCCATATTTCCCTTGTTTCCTGAATTCTTCTTTGAAGGTATGATCCCCTATTCCACAGAATGGTTCAGGATCGGAAATAATAGCTATATCACAGTTGGCGTGGGTTCTGTCAAGATTGATTTGGACACATCTATCTATAGCATAGATTTCAGACTGAAAGATGCTGGTACTTTTCCCATGGATTCCTAGTATTTGGTTCTAGGTCCGAGTACTCCCGCTTCAGTTCCTTCATCAGTTCTTTATTCATCTATGTACCACTTTGATACGTGATTGCTCAGTTTGTAGATTGTTGATTCCTTGCTCCAAAACTTTTTGTTGCTGACCTTAGCAACTTTTGGAAGTTAAATCTTCTAATGATATCGTCTCTAGGAAACGCCAGGAGTGGTAGTTTTCTGAGCAGTGCAGTGAACAGTTCCTTCTTTGGTCATTCTTAGAATCGTTTTACTTGCGCATTCCTCAACCGAAAGATGTATAGGAGTCAGATCCAATACTACGTCCATGGCTACAGTTGGACAAGCTCTCATGGCCCTTGCAATACAGAGGCATGCCAGTCATTGCACCTTATTGCGTCTCTCCCTCGTGATGACCAGATTGGTCCTTTTTGCCCATGCAATCGCTCTATATGTGATCATTGGTTTCAGAATAGCAATATACATCCATCTGAGGATGGTCGGGCTACATCCTCAGGAGTTGCCCGCTAGGCTTCGACAAATCATTAAATCCCCCGTGGCTATCCTGGTTATCTTTTCTGTGTATTTGTCCAGATGAGTTTACTGTCTAGGTTTAGTCCCAGATACTGAACTTCTTTGACTGGTGTCAGTATTGTACTTAACAGCCTTACCGACCTCAGTCGTTCAAGTTTTATTTTCCTCGTGAAAGGTACTACTGTAGTTTTTGTCGGATTTAGGCTTAGCCCAGCCGTCAAACACTATTTTCGAGTTATTTCAACTCAACTTTGGATAATATCACATAGGGTTTCCTTTAATTTACCTCTGGCAATAATAACTATGTTATCAGCATATACCTGACAGTTGATGCTATGGTAGCACATCCACTTCCGTTCTTAAATAACTGTCCACAGCCTTTTCCATCATTTTGAGAAGAAACGATGTTAGGATGATCGGTCTATAGGAGTTCGGTAGACTTGGGGCTTTCTTCTCCATTTTTGGAATAAACGTCGCCCGTCTCCACTGGCTCGGAATATAGCCCAGTGCCAGACTACTCTTTAATATCCTTGCCAGATGTGGAATTAATTTACCTTGGCCCTTTTGTAATAGGATTGGTGTAATTACATCCATCCATGGTGACTTGAAAGACTGAAAGGAGTCAATTGCCCATCCTAAGTGCCCTCTGGAATAGATTTTTGGCGGTATTTGCAGTCCACTTTCCGAAGTTTTGGTATGTTGGTCCTATTTCTATTGTCTGTGCTAGGGAGACTGTCAGAAAAATGAATTTCTAATAGAAGTCCTTCATTTTCGGTGAAGCTGCCATCCGGTTTTCTTAGAGACGTGGTATTCCTCCCGTTTTTTTCTAGCGCCTTGTGGAGTCTATCCGCAGCAGGAGTACTTGCAATTATCTCATAGAACTTCCTATGGCTTTCTCGTTTGGCTTCCTTATTTCCTTGTTATAAGAGATCAGTGCCATTCTGTAGCTCTGGCAGTCTCCAGTACGCTTCGCTGCGTTAAACAATTTATGCGTTTTAGATCGGAGGTTTGCCAGATTATTGCTCCACCGTGGAACCTTATTCCACCTTAAATTTCTGCTCACTGGGCAGCTAGTTTCAAACGCAGTTTTAAATGCCCTCTGCAGTGTGTTCCGGTTCTAGATAGTGAGCTGGAGCTCTCCTAATATCAATATGCTCCAGAATAGTTGCAGTGCATACGTTGGGTTTTGCGTGAGTCGATGGTGAGGATGACGACCGACCGATGTCATGATATCATGACCGATGAGTGTGTCATGATGATCCATTATCGACGAGGAATGTGCAGGGTCAGCTGTCTGGAAGAAATGATTAACTGTACATATTTAATAAGAATCCTTTGAAGAATCCTTTTTGATACATTGAGAAAAGTCTATTGTCTCATTTTCATTCTCTGCATGTTTTATACCAGGCAAGTCACTTGACCAAGGCGCCAACTTACCACACTTTTGGGCCTTAATATCCTACTTACTTACTTAGGTGGCGCTGCAGTTCGGGGTGAACCTGGGCCTCAACTAACAAGCCTCTGCAGTTATCTCGGTCCGTAGCTAACTGCCTCCAGTTGCGCACTCCAAGTTTGTTTAGATCCCCTTCAACTTGTGCACACCACCTAAGGCGAGGTCTTCCTCTGCTGCGTTGTCCCTCCGGGTTTGATTCGAAGACTATTCGGGCCGGAGCACTGGTGTCCATTCGCTCTACATGTCCTAGCCATCTTAAATGACTGATGCGCAGTTTTTTGACAATGTCAATGTCGATATGCAGCTCGTATAGTTCGTCATTGAATCTTCTCCTCCCAAGGCCGTCAACGCAAACGGGACCGAATATTTTACGAAGGATTTTTCTTTCGAAAAGACATAGGATATCTTCATCCACTTTCGATAAAGTTCAAGCTTCAGCGCCGTAAAGGAGGACTGGGATGATCAAGGTCTTATATAGAGTCTCATTAGTTGTTCGGGATAATGCTCTACTACTCAATTTCGGTCTCAGCCCAAAGAAACAGCGATTGGCAAGCGATTCTTCGTTTTACTTCTGCTGATGTGTTGTTGTCAGAACTGATAGCAGAGCCAAGGTAGACAAAGCCTCTTTTGTCTTTTGAAGTCCAAAACCTTTTTTGACATCAAAGGTCTTGGTGAGGTCGTTACCGACCTTGATGGAGCAGCGAGAATTCTCCATTGTCATCCTACACAGGCGAACGAGTTTGGCAGGGATGCCAAAACTAGAAGTGGCTCTGTATAGCTCGTTATATGTGGCCTTAAAAAAATCGATGAAGGGATGGTGGGTATCGATTTGGACGTCTTGAGTTTTTTTCAGGATCTGCCGAAGTGTGAAGATTTGACCGATTGTGGACTTTCCTGGTCTGAAACCACACTGATAAGGGCCAATTAGGTTATTGACGAGGAGTTTCAGACGTTCACACAATATGGCAGATAGGATCTTGTACTCGATGTTGAGGAGAATGATACCATTGTAATTGGCACAAATGAGGTGGTCTCCTTTCTTGTGGATCTGGTGGATCATCAGGCATACACTCATCTGACCAAAGGAAAAGAGTTGGTGAATGCTCTCCACCAGGTCATTTCCAGCTGCTTGGAACAGCTCGGCTGGTAAGTTGTCAGGTCCAGCTGCCGTGTGGGACATAAGTTTGGATATTGCTATCTTCACTTCGTTTTGGTCAGGTGGGCAGAAGTTTTGGTTATCTTCGTCTAGATTTAATGGTTCATTCTGCTTAACAGTGGGATGTTGGTCTTCGTCGCCATTAAACAACCTGCAGAAGAAGTTCAAAGTAAGTCCGTTTCTAGACGTGATGTCGTGTAGGCTATGCTTGCCAACTGTCCTAGCAAAGATGTCTTCTTTTCCTATCTTGGGGTTAAAATCGACTAGAATGATTTTAACGTCATATTTAGGATATTACTCGTAAATTTTGTCGAGGAACTCATTCAGTTTTTAAAGGCGTAACAAGAATCAACAGACAGCTTCATGAGTGTCACGCAGACCTAATTCCTTTTAATTTAAAGCCACAACTTTTGCTGATAATTTTTGCATACCTGAATAAGAATTCATTTTGTAACAGTTTCGTCCAATCAAACCTTTCGTAAGGTTAAAACAACGGTCTTTCAAGAGAGTTCATTTTAAAGATATTCCTTGAAACACCCTGTATAACCTTATGCAGTGATGTGAACTTTAGAAATAATTATAAACAAAAGAGATTAATCGACTATGTATTTGGAATTTCCATAGTTTGTTTACTTGCATTCATCTGACTATGTACATGCATTGTAAGTATGTATCTCTTAGGCTTGTGGAAAATATCTGCGAATGACTCCAACACTGTAAGAAGTATCTTCAACGGCGACAGATTAATAAGTCGATTTTCTTATCGTCTTATTGTAAACGTTTCGCAGAAATGAAAACAATATATTTAATGGTTGGTTTGTTTTAAATAAATTATACTTAAACCTTTGTGTATATAATAGAGTTTTGCCATTTCTATCAAAGATGTCGCCACGATAAGATTTGTTTCTTATATATTTTTATCCTTATTTCATTGAAGTTAAAAAAAACAATGTTTTCAACTGTTTTTCAGGTAATAGTCGCTTTATTTAGCGTCTCTTCATTACAGACATCAATTGGATGGTAAGTCTCTCTACTTTCGTGCATTTGAGCAAGTATCAATCCATTATTTATTTTGTTACAGTGGAGCAGAGTATTCATTTGAAATACTGTCCAAGAATATCTTTAATGATGAACTAGATCGAATTTTCTTTGATATCTATAAGACGTACCCAACACAAGAGGACATTAAACTTACTGCCAAACCAGATCCCGAAATAAAACCACAAGATTGTCCATACGATTATTATGACTACGGTTCGGAGGAGGAAATCATCAGCCAAGACTTTGATCTTCGATAAGATTGATGACTAAGTAATGCATGCGTCTCGTGGTTAATACACTGTTATATCAGTTTTATAATTTTTTTTTTGTGATTAGAACTGCTTTCGTCTTCTTCTTCGCTAAATCCAAGCCTGATGTCTCCATCCAAGCAAGATTGAATTTTTGATGCTGATTCTACCTTGCGAACGTGATTTGCAACGGTCACATCAACAATGACGTCCATGAAGACTGACTGACTTTTGTTCTTGATGACATTGGGAACCTGAGCATGTCATCATACAGAAGGGGTCCTAGCACTGATCCTTGTGGAACGCTTATCGGCACTCACATATATATATTGAGCTACTTTAAGGATATTTTCATTTCCTTAAAGTAGCTCAAGAGTACTCTAGAAACGGCACACCAAAAGGAGGTGGTTTCACCACAACTGTGACTCCTTACCGTGAACGAATTACTCCTCGATTAGGAAAGGAAGGATACAAAGTTATAGCTTGTGCAGACGACATTGCTCTTACAAAGAGCCATAGGGAGAAAATGGGAACTGGTTAGAAAATAACGCACTGGGTACATACATCGGTAGTGTCCTTTAAGGGGTCGTAGTCTGGTGCAGATTCTCCTCTGGACATCTATGGGAAAGAGGTTGCAATACAGGGCACTATCCTCAATCAAGAATATATAAACATAGCAGCCAGGGACTACTTAACGCTTAGATGTCTATACAATGGTTAGGTAGTTCCTGTGACCCCTCGGGGGGGCTTAGGGCGTCAAGAATGCCTGCATGTTCGGTTTTTTTCAACGTGCTTGAGTTCTTTCGAACTCTTTCCAAGCGTTCTCGACTTCTTCACAACTGTTCTGCACCATATGTGCCTTGGGTGACCAGCATAGCGTACTTCGCAATGGAATTGTCGTCGCGCCATAAGGTGTGACCAATCCGCAACTATTTCCTTCTTGTTAAAGTGATTTCGATTGACTCCTGCCCTGTTTTAAAATGGAGCTCTGAATTTGAGATTCAGTTGGGCCAAAACACTCCTAAAATGATACGCAAGGATTAACGAAGGATTGCAGTTTCCGACTGATTGCTGTGGTCACCTTCCAAGTACTGCAACCACAAAGCAGTACTAACTCGACATTGGAGCGAAACAGTCGCAGTTTGGTCTTAGTGCTGTAAACATTGCTTTTCCCCACCTTAAACAACATTCTGAAAGCAGCTTATGCTTTCCCGATTCTGCTACTCATATCGAGTTTGGGCCGCCGCAGTCGAGATGGTGCTTCCAAGATAAGGAAAGCTCTGCAAATTCTCGACCTCGTGTTCAGCAATGTTAAGTTGGAAGTCCAAGGAGTTTAGTTTTAGCTAGATTTATTTTAAGTCCCACTCTACTGGCTTCAGCTTTCAGAACTCTGTTTCAGGTAAGATGTCATTGACATAAAGACAGCTTCTAAATTGTCGTCTGATAGCGATGTGATCTATCTGATTTGACTTCTATACAATACCACATATGTATGTACGTATTTTCAGCCGAAATAAAAATGTGCTGGAAATCTACGCTGATAGATTGTAGCAGCAATGTTATAGCGCCATCAGACAACCCATAACGAACAGAACTGACATCTGAGTGGTGGCGGCGGTTTTATGTTTATTAGTTCTCATAACAACTCGAGAGGGCACTTTTGACACTTGGCACTTGGCGGCTTCACCGTATACGTGCCAATTAGCAGCGGCTTTACCGCATTTCAATTGTTAATAGCACTTAAGAACGTTATTACGGCTGAGATTGGCCCTAGTTTAAAGGCTTACACTTCAAGCCACGCATGCTACTAGTGGATTGCGAAACTTCACAAACAGTGGAATGGCTGAAAATCGTAGCTTACAGGCTAAAGAAGTGGATGTGGTGTGTGGCACTCACAGCGTGCAGTGGAACGGAAATACCAAGAGCAAACTCAATCACAGTGTTCCTTTCAAGAAATGCAGAGCAAGGACATGACACTTGATTGGAACTTCTAATAGCGCACAATGATGGCCTAAACATCGTAATGAAGGGACCGAATAGTTCCTGGCTCTCGATATTGACCAGGAATCTTTTGATGCCATAAATGTTCAAAATAACACTCTTAGTCATCGTTTTGACAGAGTATGGGTGAGTGGACTCAAAAACTCGAGGGAGAATGACCGATTCCAAACAGACTTCGTTGAAGGTACAGCCTGAAGTGGGGGATCTAGCTCCGCCGTAGGAGTATATGTACATGAACCAAATGGTCGTCAATCGGTCTCTACATCTCATGAAGGAGAACGAGATGACACTGGCAGATCGAGGGGCAATAGGCCCACACGATCACTAGGTCGATGACTTCTGCCAGTTATATGAAATTAGCCGCAATAGTTGTTAACCACACAATACCTTGGGCTTGCATTCATGATAGAACCATGGGTCTTTAAAGGCGCAGACAAAGTATGGACACAAATGTAATTTGGGACAATCGGTTGTCAAGAGCATGCATACGCATAGGCAATAAACAAACTGTCAAAACTAAGATCAGAAATAAGCAAACTGTTCAACACAGCAAAGTGTACCAGAGACTGGCAAAGCTACAAAATGGAACTCACAAATAATACAGAAATAAGAAAAGCTCAACGGGATAGGTTTAGAAAATTCTGCAACACGATCGTAGACACTCCGATTGCCGTACTCTGTGCTTTCTTTGATATGAAGCCATTAGACGACCTTTGGATAGAAAAGGAGTTCATAGCACAGTCTCTAAATGGATATGTGAACTACAGAGCTCAAGATCAGCGGAAACACAAATTTCCAGAAGGACGATCGAGGTCAACACAACTAGAGGATGTCCTCAGGGAGGCGGTTGTTAAGAAATTTCTTGACAAGTTGACCAACCTAAGCATTAAAACTCATGACAGATGGAGCTTCGAAGAAACCCTTTGTGAAGTAAAATAAAAGTATCTCAAAGATAGTGCCACTGGTCTGGACTCAACCCGACCAAAACAACAGTAGTAGCGTGAGGAAACTTTAACGAATGAAAACAATCAGTCTTTCAGGCACACTACTGATATGTACAAGTCAATGAAGGGTAATATCTAGGACTATACCTTGATAGTAAACTTGGATGGAAGAAGGCACACATATGAATTCTCCAGGGGCCCTCAAGAAAATTAAATATCTGGGCAAATATCAGATATTTCAGCTTTCTCAGACAAGCTGGATTGGAGAAAGTGCTCCAGCGTGCAGTATCACTACCGAGGATAAGCAAGAGTATAAAACCCTTAAGCTTATTTCCTTCGGAAGTGTAGAATAAGGGAGACTCAAATGAGGGAACGAATCTCACCAAGGTACTAGCAGGGGGCTCAATTGACCGCTAGTTTGCTGTACGAAATACGCTCTATAAATAAAAAGATGGAGTAATCTTGATACATGGAACCATGCTAGCCGGATGTGGTCACCGTTAAGCAGACGCAAGATAACAAGCTGCTCATCAGCAGGCCACGCATAGGTATGTCATGCCTTGAGGCTTAGAATACCGGCCAATGGCTTCTGTCGCAGCTGTATGGATGAAGAAGAGGAAGAATCATCATTTCACCTTCTCTGCAGCTGCTCTGCGTTATCCTAAGCAAGAAAGTAGATTCTGGGTGAAAAATTTTTATTGCCGATTCGGAAATCAATAAAATCTAGAAGCTAATCCAACAACCAAAATGGTTCATGGAAGTGACCAGCTCGTACGGCAACACAAAGGACTTCTACCGGTCCAAGTGTGTCCTACCATGAGCTTAGGCTAGGACAGCCACCTATGGTTAAAACTACTGTCTTTCAAGAGATTTGAATTTAAAAATACCTCTTGAAACACCCTGTATAACCTTACGCAGTCATGTGAACTTAAGAACGATCTAATTATAAAAATAAATTTGGAATTTCCAAATTGTATTGCCTTGATTTGATTGTGTGAGTTACTCTTACAAGTAGACTTGTGCAAAATATCTGCAACAGTATAAAAAGTATCTTTAACGGGGACAGATTATTAAGTCGGTTTTCTTAAAGATTTTTTGTAAACATTTCGTGAAACAATCTATTTAATGGTTGGTTTGTGTCAAATAAATTGTACTTAATCCTTTGTGTAAATATTAGAGTTATACCATTTCTATCAAAGATGTCGCCACTATAAACATTTGTGTCTTATATTTTTATCCTAATTTGATTTAAGTTAAACAAAATTGTTTTCTACTTTTTTTCAGGTAATAGTCGCTTTATTTAGCGTCTCTTCATTACAGGCATCAATTGGATGGTAAGTATCTATACCTTCGTGAATTTTAGCAAATATCAATCGATTATTTATTTTGTTACAGTGAACCGGACTGTCCGTTTGAAATACTGTCCAAGAATATCTTTAATGCTAAACTAGATCGAATGTACTTTCATATCTATAAGACAGCTCCACCTCAAAAGGAGAATGAACTTACCATCAAATCATCTAAACTACTACAGGTTCTAACACCATTAAGCGAAAAAAATCCACACGATTGCCCATACGATTATTATACATATGATGATGATGATTCACGACAACCAACAAGAAAGGACTTATACTCGACATTGATGTGCGAAGTTTATTCGATAAAGATGACAAATTGTAATCCAAGTCAATGTTTAAGATTAAGGCGACAATAAACTATCGCATCAGTCTTTTAAAATCCTTTTGGTTTTTTCAATGAATTTTTAAAAAGTAGATTGAAGCGCAGATGTCTATTTGCTCTACATATCCTAGTCATCTCAGATGAGTGAAGAGCATTTTTATTTAATAGGAACAGACAAAAAGGGACATGACAGTGCATGTTGCTTAAATCACTTTTGACATCATAGGGCTTGGTGAGATCATTACCGACCTGGATTGAGTAGCGAGCGTTCCCCATCGTTCTTTTGTATAAATGGACGAGTTTCGCAGGGATGATAAAATTAGGCACGGCTCGTCTCTGAAAAAGAATTTCTACCTTAGGTAACCTTAAAAGCATGCCTCTGTTTGTCAAACGGAGATCTATGCTATCCTAATGGCTCTAATGGGTCGAAGTATCTGCGTCTGTAGCGACAGTCAGGCTCTGCATAAGGCCTTACTCAACCCTGTAGCCTGTTCCAAAATAGTTCGAGAATCTAAGAACTCTTTGCATTCGTTCGCAAGGACGAACTCTTCGCCTCTTGTCTGGTTTCAAGGTCACGCTAGGATTGCGGGATATGAGATCTCCGACGAGAGTACTAAGAGGATGATTTCTTGGGACTTCCCGCGTCCTAAGTTAGAGTCTCCATTGACGATTGGGTTTTCTACCAACACAATTCTTTGTAGCATGGCACTCCAGGATGCAGGCAGACTAAAGGTATGCTCCCGAACGTCTGTAAGAAATCAACGGCATACTTGCTGTCTCAGCAGAAAAACTATAGACAACTTATTGGCATTCTTACGGGACACTTTTCTTTTGCTAAACATCTTAGTGTGCTAGGTTTAAGAGAAACCACTGTTTTACGTACGGCTTTCTGGTCTGGTGACCTGCTGCCGCAAAAGCCACAAACCTGAGCACCCTCACAAGAATCCAGCGTCTAGCATGTGTGGGTATCACAAGCGCAATTAGGACAACACCCACTGCTGCCCTTGAAGTCATGCTAGGGCTTTGCCCATTGCAGCCCTTTACCAAAGAAATAGCGGCTAAAAGTGCCCTACGCCTCCGACAAACCTGGATGTGGAAAAATAATCAATTCGGACACAGCACCATCACCAAGTGGTCAAATGTCAACTTGCCTTCTAATTACATTTTCACCACACGGACTTCAGCCTCAAGCTTGACTCCAAATTTCCCTCTAGAGAGACCTGGACAAATGGTAACGTTGTTAATCCCGACTCCATATCCATCATCACGGATGGATGTTAACTTTTCTCAGAAGCACCACCAATTGCCCTGCCCATAAAATCTCCCAACCAAGTGTATGGGCTTCCATGGGAATGAAATGGCCTATGAGCTAGCGAGAAAAGGATCAGAATCAGAAGACCTAACGCCCATCAGTATTCTTATGTCCAAAATCACCTCGGACTTTCTGCTTGGTTTCTACAATGTGACACTTTTATAATCTTTAGCTGGGAGCTGGCTTGCGCAGGTCCTCTTCTTACTATGGAACACTTTTTTTCCTCCAGTCTTTTGTCTCTGTACTCGTCTCATGCTGCTCTTTTTCTTCATTCCAGTGCCTACAGATATGCCGTTTCTGTGTAAGCTCGTACAAGGTCGATGTTGTAAAATGTAGCCTTGATGCGGATCACAGCCTGGTGAATGCTTATGGGCCTAAGGTTAATGACCTCGTCGCAACTTTGGTTTTTCATTATTCTAGGTCCAGTCCATCATATGTACATATCTCCTGGATTGCGGTAATATCTGCCTCATAATGCGTATTTTTTTTTTCTTCGGAGTGTACAAAGTTATCCAGGTTCGTTCCGTGCCTGTTTGCCTGTGGAAAGGCTTCATCATTCGAGGCCTGGTGCAGTCTCTTTTTACGAAACTTTAGATGGCGCCTTTGACACCGACCTGAAAGGTCCTTCATTGCCTTGACCGGAGCACCTTTTCCTACCTTCTCTCATTATCAAAATGGGTTCCTATCAACCTTGCCTGGGGTAAAAAGTGGGGTAAAACGTTAACTTTTTATCGGCATCTTCAGCACATAACGGATTACACATATGCAAGTGTGGAAGTTCCTCTTTAGCTCTAGATAGTAGATGAATAATACGCATGTATTTTTAAATTATTTTAAATATGAGTAGTCCTTTATTGCGTTTTGCAAAGATAAGGAATCTGACTCCATTGCTCTGGGGTTACGTATGCAGAGATTAAAAAATTTCTGTGAGTAACATTTAAATGATATTTAAATAAAGTGCAAGGCTAGGTCGCACTAACCCGCGCTTATATGCTGAATACATTGACAACGTGTGTCACTTTTTGACCGCAACGGATGTTTGATTCACAAAAAAATTTGGCATCCGAACAAGCGTTCAACGCTATATATGTATATAGTCTCATTACTACTCTTTTTTTAATGCGATAAGAGATGTTATACAGAATGCTTTGTCGACAAGAATTGGCGTGATGCAACGGAGCCTTATCGCATTAAAAGCGGTAGCAGTCTAAGAGACTTTCTTTCTTAGAAAACTTGAAAATGATTCATTTTTCCAATCAACTTCGCTAGCTTTCCTGACAAGTGGATGTCGGAACACTGCAGATCCAGCTGACACTGCTTTTAATACCTTCGCGGGAATGTCATCAAGTCCTTAAACCCTGTTGTTTTTGAGTTCTTTAATCATAGCGTGGATAAAGGCAATAGTACTTCAGTCGATCAATGTTTTACCTGGGTATCCTAGTGATATTTGGGGGCCTTCTAGCTGATGCAGATGCTTAACCTTCTGTCGGGCGCAACTGATCTGACCGGCACTGCTCTTAAGAATATACGTGTTTTTACTTGGTTACTGCACTCCGATAGAGGGTGCCTTTTCAGAGCCGATCTGTATAAGTTATATGTATCCTGTTTAAACGAGTCCATCTCCATCTTCCTACAAATAAAGACCTGATCTTGAATTTGTTTTTCAGTTTTGAAAAAAATTTCATTCAAGTTTAAAATGTTCACCAGCCCAATACTTAGCCTTTTATGGGTTCTTCCAATGATCTATGTACATGAGATAATCGGAAATGCATATGATATGATTGTGGTATACATATACTTTAACAATAATGGCATACTTATCAACAATTTGTGCGAAAATGTCAGAGCACTGAAAACAGTTTGAAATGTGACTTTAACGGTGACACATTCAAGAAATCGTTATTTTGAAGCTTGCGCGCTTAGAATTGAGTTTAACTCGAAATTATTATAAAATAATGAAGTTAATATATTTAATGGTGAGTTCCAGTGGTTTATTATTTATTTTAAAAGGATTATTCATAAATTATTTTGAAAACTAGCAAGAGTACTAATAATACAGGAAATACAGTACAAAAGTTGATCTCATGTGTGATATACAGCATTTTTTCTCAATTTTTTCTGATAGACATACATACATATGTAGTGTTAGGTATACATACATACATACATAGGTAGTTAAGGGTAGGTATATACAAGCATATATAGATGCCTTTGGATGCTCACTTATGCCACTTCTCGTGTCCATGGTCTCCATTTTGATTACACTGAAAGCCTTAAAGACCGTTGATCTTCTTCTTTCCTTTATTCGCTGAAGTTATGAGCAGGATTTTTGGGATCAGAACCCTCCTACTATACTGCATCCCTATTGGTCCGCATGTGGGGTTTGCCGGTTTGACTTAAAAAAATATTGGCTGTTCTTCCGGTTTCGAATCATTTCGTCACCGAGACCTTGTGGTGAGTACCATGAGCTTTTCCAAATCATTTCTTGACCACACAACAAGTTACTCGTTTATTACGACGAGTGCCACTCATCGGGGGCGCTGCAGTGATATTCTTAGCGCCCGTTGCTGCACAGGGAAAAAGAACGCTGAACTTAATCACCGTAAAGGATATAAATCTCAGAAGGACTTTTAGTTTAATTCCGTTCGAATACTTTTAGTTCAATTGACTGGCAAAATTGTTTATTCTCTTGTCGCACAGCAAATGGCGGACAAAATTAATTCCTTCCACAACTCTGCTAACATCGTCATGAAATTGCGCCTACTTGCATATGCATGCAAGTCTTTTACTCTATTGCGTGTTTGTCTCATAGTGACTAGACTGATCCGTTTTGTCCACGCAATAGCTCTCACAATGGTAATATCCATTCAACTCAGGATGCCCTGTCTGTATTTCAAAGATTGGTTGTCTTGATGTTCATTCTACAAAGAACTTCTGATTCGACGTTGAAGTGAAATAGTCGCCGAAGGGTTTCTGTGCAGGTGACCTCGATTTTCCAATGTTCACTAGCATTCCGAAAGAAATTTTAGCCACCCTATTCTCATGCGTACCTTCAGCATAGCGCCGAACGCTGAAGTTTCGACGCATTGTGGAATCTTAGACGTAATTAGACATCGTCTCGCACCAGTTGGGAAAGTACGCAACCACGTTGCACTTCACTTTGGATTTGACATGCGTTGTGCAAAACGTGGTACTTGAACTCGTATAAAAGGCACATGTTGCTAAGATATTTATCCTTCGCAAGGCGAAATAAATAACAAATGGATTTATGCTATCGAGTGTTTTCTTAAAGATCGTGTTAATAAAATTTGTACTTAGCTTTAGAGAGCTCATTGAGATTTCGATCGAGGTTATACTGTTCGAGGCTGTGTTATAGATTCCATCGTTGGAGCTGATTCTTATCCAAAATTAGCAGGCTGTTGTCTGAACTATTCACTGATTATTGCTCAAACATCCAACTTAATCAAATCTTCTTGGTGATGCTGTAAACTTAGTCCTATTGTAACCAGCAGAGCATTTACTGTGTAACTAAGATCGATTGAAGTCGCTGCAATCCAATACTTTGAGTTCAATATACTAATTGATCTAGTTCCAGGCGTTTGCCAATAGCCGTAAGGTATGGCATTTGTTTCTGCTCTAGACATAGTTTCATCCTCAGTCAATTTGATCCTAAGATTTGAAAACTTCTTAAAGCGCCGCAATGGTTCCGTAGTTCGTGCATCGAACTACTGAGCGGGAGATTCGAGATTCGAAAACACGCTTTCCTATGCAAAGTTTTTGGCATATTGCCCCACAGTTCTGGCACAGGTCCCCACGGTTACTGTCACAGTCTCTTCTTCTTTGTCAGTTGCAGACCTACGATGACAACTATGTCACCAATGAAACCAGTTAAATTTGACAATCGCTATACTCTAGTTTAAGGATGTTGTCGTAAAGGTTACAGGTTACAGAATCTTCGGTAATGGGATCTGTGACGATATTCCATTCCGCTTCTCTTGCTCCTTTGATGGCAAGAACAATGATGGCATTAGAATAATGTTAGTCTTACAATTTCCCCGGATACTGGTAGGCTTTAACATACGGTCTATGGTCAGGGTTGGTGGGTACTTCGCAACTGTAAACGTCGCGTGGTGTTTACCTCTTTTAGATCCTCGACTGAATATACATATGTACATATATATATGTGTATGTTGTATGTCGCAGAAGCTCTTACTAAAGATCTTATTCTCTCTCTTTCTTCCAGTA
Source organism: Xylota sylvarum (assembly GCA_905220385.1). Classification (NCBI taxonomy): domain Eukaryota; kingdom Metazoa; phylum Arthropoda; class Insecta; order Diptera; family Syrphidae; genus Xylota; species Xylota sylvarum. The sequence goes on along the minus strand of LR999958.1, from coordinate 58,783,867 downwards.
TTTTATCGTCCTGTTTGCATCGGTAGCAACAGCAGCCGCAGTAAGGATATACGAAAATGAAAAAGAGGAAATTGATTGAATTGCACTTGAGTGCACTCTCAACAAACCCCTTAAAATATTTCAAATAATTTTTGCATTTATTTCCACAGCCTGTCTATTACACATTCAAATGAAAAACTTTCAGAAGAAATTGCATTCAAGCAGTTATTTCGAACACAACCATTTCTTGGTTCATTTACCAAAAGCCTAGTACCAGGCGGGGAATCGCATCGTCATCATCATTCACATCATCATCATTCCCATCATTTCAAACCTAGTGGTCATAACTGTAGCCATAATCATAGTCATAATCATAATCAACATTATAATCACAGACATATACATATTCATAATCATAACCACAATCATAGTGGTCCATTCCATCGTCACCATCAGCATGGACATAGTTTATCGTTCCACCATCGAAATCGGATTCCAGTTGTTATCACAACAGTGAAACCATTTGAAGGTTTAAGTACAAGGGCAACATCGATCCCAAGCCAGAAAAATGAAAGAATAGAATTTCAGCCGACAACTCAAACACCACCAAAAACAACCATATCAAGCCCAACAACAGCCATCATAACACCAACTCCAACAACCACACCAACAACCAAACCAACCCCAGCAACCACACCAACACCAACAACCACATCAACACCAACTCCAAAAACAAACACACCAAGCTCAACAACAACCATCTCGACACCAACAACCACACCAACCCCAACAACAACACCACCAAAAACAACTACAGCAAGCTCAACAACAACCATCACAACACCAACAACCACACTAACTTCAACTACTACAACCACACCAACTTCAAGAACCACACCAACAGCAACACCGACTTCAACAACCACACCAACACCACTGACTACGGTCATAAACTCATTATCGTCAGGATACTATGATAAAAACGAATCTTTCTTCGATATCGACCTTAGAATTGCAGACGATTAAGGATGCACCCAGTTTAGATACATATGTTTTTATTATTTTTTTAATATTCATAAGTATATGTATGCTAATTGAGTAATAATCTCTTACTTCTGTGATATCGTTAATTTGTTGTTGAAAATATATATGTATGTATGTATTAAAATCAGGTGTTTAGTTAGTTTACCTTTATTCAAGACCATATTCCTTGTCCTCCAAAAGTCGTATTTATTCGAAAAATTCAGTATTTTAAGTCCATTTTATGGAAAGAATCTAACAACTATTTAAAGAATGTCCCTATAATGAATTGTGGTATTTACTACGTAGGAGCATGGATTGATTGAAAGCTTGGCATCACTTCTGCTAAATGACATTTCCAATTCAATCTCTTTCATATGATCACCGCAAGCATGTTTACAGAGATCGATTTTTTGGACTCAATTTTCAACCACTCTTCCACACATATCGGCCGGAACGTTGGCAATTTCACGTTCGATATTGTGCCTGAGCTCCTCTAACGTTTTTGGCTTGTAGGCATAAACCAATGACTTAACGTAACCTCATAAAAAGGAATCCAACGGCTTTAAGTCGCATGAACGAGGTGGCCATTTGACCAGTCCATTATACGATTACCTAACTTCTCCTTCAATAGATCAATTATTTGACCAACATGGTACCATCTTGTTAGAACCACATATCACTGACGTCAAGTCCATCCAATTCTGGCCAAAAATAGTCTTCTAACATGGCACGATACCGAATTCCATTGACTGTAACATGGCCACCTACTAGGGTTCCCAACTTTGATTGGAACAAAAGGAGGACACTGATTGTACTAAAATTAGTTCAGTTCTTTGCATATATTGTTTAAAATAATAGTGTAAATATTTCTATAAATAACTGGGCATTATTCACATAAAACGAAAATAAAGTAAATCAGTGGAACACATAAATAAACAAAGGACAAAATTCAGAAACCATGGGACTAGAAAACAGAAGCTGGTTGCACGTTTGTTTTGATTTAAAAGTGACACTTGCTGGAAATATGGAAATGACAGAATGATTGACCATGTTCACATAGAAATGACGGTTTAATTTTTTTACGTGTACAGGCAATTGAGGGTGCGGAGAGGTGACATGTTACGGCAATCTGGATGATCAGATTTTCTAAAATTTTCTCGATCTTTGTTGACGTTTGGAAATATCAATCGGTGTCTTTCGACGAAAGGGTTAAAAAAAAATATAAAAGATTTAAGAACTTGGGAGGCAAACAAAAGAAAAACGAAAGCAAACCAATTCAATTGTTGTGAAAAGCATTAGTTTTGTTATAGCCCCTTCGGGTAGGCGTCAGAATATACCCTAGGTAGGCATGCCTGTAGTGAGAGCCGACTAAAATCCAACCTCCGTATGTAAGGTAATGAACAAAACGACAAGATTTCGTACCTCAGGTGGCAGTCCAACTTTACTGGAAAGTCCATCCTCTTTGGCGGTCGGCTCTACGGATTCTGTGGAGAGCCACTTATTGCAATCCAATGACCCTTTTACAAAAAGTTCAAGAGTACCTCGATCTCCTCCACCAGTATAGAATGACCCGGGGAAAAGAAATCCACCGGGAGCGCCAGAGCGCGGAAGTCGGGACTCAGCGAAATTTAAAAGCTTTGAGGAAGAAAATACGGTACTCCGAATCAAGCTGAATGAAATGGATCTACTCTACCAAGGTCTTAAGAAAGAGGTAGACTTATTAAAAGCAGAAAATATGGTTCTAAGGGACACACATTTGCACCACGGTTAGCTAGTCAGGAATACCACACTGCCGAAGAAGAACTAGCACGCGAAATAAATCGGGTCCCTAAGTAAATACCTAGCTAGTAACGAAGAGCCGGTTCATTGCCCGATGCCGAGCATCTAAAAGAAGAAAAGCAAAGAACCGCAAGAAAAACAGCTTTGAGCGCGATTTCGTCTACCTCCACCAATAAACATCGTCGTCCTTAAAGGAACGGTAACATCGATATTTAAAGTTACATCCTTGGTGTATTCTTCATGCACGGAAAATAAAAATTAAATTGGGAGCAGTGTCCCAAAAGCTAAATACCGAGAAAATGCAGGGGTATGCTTGCGAAATAAAATAATAAAGGAAGTGTTCACACAGAACTATCAATCTGAATACGAAAACGTCAACAAAAATCCAGTCCTTCAGTCTTGTGTGAACAGGGTCATTACCGGAAGAGGGTACAATTTTTATTTTGCTTGCTTTAAGAGCAAAAGGAGGACATTTTTACTTAAAGGAGGACGGGAAGACAAATTGCTGAAAAGGAGAACTGTCCTCGTTGGGAACCCTACCACCTACTCAGAATTTCTGTAGCAATTTTTAATAATTTCCAAACCTTGCTCTTCACGAACGAGCACCATGATAAAAATGTAAACTTTGACTGACGTTTTGACATTGACAGACCATAAGAAAAAGTTTACTTACTTTTGTATTAAAATACAATTGATACCTAAGAACTCGAAATCGAGCTGAACAGATTCCAAAAATATTTTCAATAATTCTTCGAGCACGGGATATACGATAATTGCATATTTTTTCGGGATTGCTCAGATCTCTAGCATTGTATCGCTTTATTAGATATGGTTTCATAAGAAACGCACCATCTCCGACTATGACAAAATGTATATGTTTTGTTCTGTTAGGGAGTGGTTTTAAACTTGAAATATTTATTCTGTTATTTGCCAACGCTTTAGTACAGAAAATTTTTGAAATTCGCTCACTGCCACACCAACTTTTCCATAACTTCACTAAATTACATGAAACCGAAAAATTTTACTAAGACCAAACGTCATCAACCACCTGTACACTGAACACAACTCCAACATGGGCTACAATTTCTCAATACCAGACAAAACTGAATGGACACAACGGGATGTCCTGTACCACGAATCGCTGTCAATTTCATTTACATGTCCAATACCGAGGACTGGGTTGGTACTGGAGTCTTGTCCAAAGACCTAGATATTCACTTCTCCTTTAACCTTCCAAACTACTGCAGCGTTTTTCAAGCAGAAGTCACTGCAATTCGTCAAACAGCTGACTGGCTGGCGGTTAATGCAGTGACACCATCGGATATCGTCGTATAAATCGACAGTCTAGCAGCCATCAAATCCCTTGCATCCAGCACTATGAGATCCAAGGCAGTGAAAGACTGCCGCATATCTCTTAACGAGATACTTGGACAGCACCTCACCCTTTGCTGGGTACCAGGTCACTGTGACATACCAGGGAACTTAGAGGCTGACGGACTGGCTAAATGAGGATTCTCTGGTTTTAATAGCATAAGCGTCACTGACATCAAGTCGCCTATGTTTTATGTTAAATACCTTATCAACGCCGACCGCGACGCTGTGAATGAGGCCAATCATCGATGGCATCAACTTGACCAATGTCATATCGCTAGCCTGCTTTGGCCGACTTTAAACAAAACTAGGTCCTTTGGAGTCCTACAACATAAGAGAGGAACCCTCTCCAAGATAGTTAATACCCTCACTGGACACTGTGCTATAGAAAGAAACGCTCAAAGATTGGGCATCCCCTACAACGACTTCCGTAAAAGCTGTAGCGATGAAGAGGAAGAGGAGACCATCAGACACCTCCTGTGCACGTGCCCTGCAGTCGCCAATATCAGAAAGACTACATTAGGTGAATATGATCTGAACTATCTCAACAGGGCCTGCATGGCTAAGTTGAAGCTCCTTCATACAAAGGAGTGAATGGTTCCCAGAGTAAGAGGTTGATCCACCCACCTTACAAATCAGCAGTACAATGGACCTTCTCTGGTCTAAGTGCATTTCCCATCGAGGGCCGGTTTTAACCAACCAATCAACCAACCAACCAACCAAACATTTAGGTACATATTCAAATTGTCTACCATTTTTGGGGGCGCTTTCATTAAAAAACAGATTTTCATGTAACATCCTCCAACGATCGAAGTTATAGCAGTAATTCAATATAACAATGCAGTATTGCGCGCCCTCTGTGTCAGTGCCGATGAAAAGGAAGAGGGATAGGGTATCAAACAATCCGTTCCAGACGGATTGTAGCTTTTCTGTATGATTTTTAATAAATCCAATTCAAAAAGTATTTTTGAAACTTTGACACAATACATGTCACGAAAAACTATTTGTTATCAAATGGATCAGATAACTCCATGAAGTTTATTAAGTATATTAGAATGACAGATGTCAGAGAATGAAACAAAAGACAGTATGGTATGGCATTGCCAGGTAAATAAGTGTGTGTTCTCTTATATACCACTAGAACACATCTACCCAGGTTGAAGTCCCATTAGTTTAGAGCAATTATCACTTTTCGTTGTTCCCACATGATGCAACTTGATGACATTAATTTTAAATACATTCCGAATAAAATGATGTCACACATCGATATGTTTTGTTCTATCGAGGTATGCATTAGTTGACGCCAGAAAAACAGTTTCCTGATTATCGCAGTATAAGTCGCAGTTTGAAGCCACAATGTTTTCTGAACAGTCAAGCTCATGGTCATACATTCGGCTTCCGTTGTTGATTGTGCTACTGCAACCTGATTCTTGAACGCCTCCTTGTAGGACAAAAACATAGCTCGTGACAGCTTTTCTCTCATCAACATCATTGGCAAAATCAGCATCGCAAATGCCAGAGATTCCTTCACCGTTGTTATTTAGTCTCGCATAACATAGCAGAATCCTTTTTGATTGCAGACAACTCAAATAATTCACAGCGAAGCAGATGCCAGACCTCGAGACTTACGCAGCAAACAGCATCCCAATTAACTACAGATATGTAATCTTCATCATCTCCTGACTATCTTTATCCAATTTTGGGCACATCTCCCGGTTCAAGTTTATTGGTATAGATAATTCATTTGCGCTGGTTAGCCCAACTTATATCGAGTTGCATCTCGTTTCTTGGTCAATTCAGATTCGACTATTGGATCTATCCCTTACCAATCGCAGTTCAAGAAATGAATTCCTCGCACCCATGTCCTTCATATGAAATTTGTTCATTAGAGTTGATTTCAACCTCTGCTTCAGCTGAGGATGATTATTAAAATTTAGCAGATCATCGACGCAGACAGCAACCACAATCATCTTTCCCTTTGCATGTTTGAAATAGTGAATAATAATTGCATCAACTTAAACTCTTTTAATACACTATCCAGCTTGATGTTCCAGGCCTTCGAAGATTGTTTCAACTTTCAACCCGTAAATAGATTTTTTCAAGCGAACCACCTGCTCACCACATCGGAAGCCTTCAGGTTGCGAAATAAAAATTTGCTCTTCCAGATTACCCTGCGCAGAAAATTGGTCACTGCATCCATTTGCTCGATGTTTAAATCCATTCTAGCTCCAATAAAAAGCGAATTGATTCGTAGCCCAGGACGGGGGAAAATGTTTCTTCATAGTCCAATCCTTTGTACTGGCTACACCCTTTAGCAACCAGTCGGGCTTTATAACTAGCAATTCCACTATTTCGTATTTGCGTACTCGTCACCAATGTCCTCACTTTCTTTTCCTCCAGTTTTTTGTCTCTGTACTCGTTCCGCGGTGCTTTTGTTGTTCATTGCAGTGCCTATAGATACATATGCCACTTCTATGTGAGCTCTTATAAATGTTGTAAAATGTAGCCTGATTACAGCCTGATAATCGCTTATGGGCCTAAAGTTAATGACCTCTTCGCAACTTTGATTTTTCATTATTCCAGGTTCAGTCCAACGTATCTCATAGATCGCGATAATATCTGCCTTATAATGCACAAAATCTTTTGAGCTGCTCCTGGAGTGTACAGAGTATGTAGGTTCAGGTTCGTTCCGGGGAAGGAGTTTATCATCCGATGCATGTCACACTCTCTCCTAAATATGTGTATGTTTGTTTTCAGATGCCATCTGTGACACTAAACCTAAAACTTCCTCCATTGCCGTTCAGAATGCATCAGCTGGAACATCTCTCTCTCTCATTATCAACATGGGTTCCAACCAAAAGTTGGTTAAAACATTAACTCTTCATTGGCATCCTCAGCACATAATGAAGTACACATAAGCATATGTGCAACATCCTATCTACCATGAGACAGTAGATGTATAATACACATGTATTTTGTAGTTATTTTAAATGCGAGTAGTCCTTTATAAACCGTATATTTCCATCTACGTCATGACATGTGTTTTCCGAAGATAAGTGTACTGACCAAATTGCTCTGAGGTCACGTATGCAGAGATTAAATAAATTTCTATGAGTAACATTTAAATGATATTAAAATAAAGTACAAGGCTGGGTCGAACTAACCTGCGCTTATGTGCTGCATTTACTGATACAGTGTGTTGCACAAAAAATAATTTGGTATCTGAACAAGGCTGTGAAATTTCACTAATACTCTTTTTGAAAGCGATAAGTGGCTTTCTCGTATGCATATGTCCTTAATGGATACATTTTTGAAAGGGATAACAGGCTTTGATCGATACTTAACGAACTGCTGGGTGATGATCCAGTAGAACTTAATGTGATCAACGCAGGAGGGTCCAGATCAGAAAGCTGGCATTAGACCTCCTTTCTTAGGATTCAATTTTCATCTCTGCGGGATGTGGGAGCACTGCAGATGCAGCTAGCACTGTTTTTAATAACTCTGCGAGAATGCCATCAAGTTCTAAAAGCTAAGTAGTTGGTTATGAGTGTTTTATTTAGGCGCGTGTATAAGCAATTGCAATTTAGTCGGTCAATGTTTTGTTTATGATATTTCAGAGCCTTCTAACTGATAGAGATGCTTAACCTTCGTTTGGGTGCAACTGATCTGCTAGGCCTTGCTCTAACGAATGTGAATATTAATCAGTCTTTCTATATTTTCCAGGCAGGAAGAAAGACAGACTTATAGGTCTGGAACATTTTGCAAGACAGTAGTTGTCTTTAGCTATTTTTGGATATAAAAACCTCTATAACTAACTAGAACTAGGAACTAGTATAGAAGCTTTGAACCCAAAGTTACTTGGCTACCTGGAAAAAGAGTTTCTTGTAGAAGATTTGTTTTTTGGTTTTTTTTTTCTAAAACTAGGTTCTACCAGAGAGCTGATGTTTTGCACCTACAATGATTATTCCTGCGGCTTAAAGTTTCTCTTCATTGATGTTGGAAGGTCTAGAAATTACTGCACCCAATTTTGAGCGCAGATAATGCCACCACGCATCTAAGTGGATACGGTTTCGTCAAGAGCAGAACTTGCTTCTTTAGTCTTAGCCTTTCGAATGGATCGAAAAGGAAACAGCGTTAGATACAAGAGGTTTATCATCGTCGTCAAAGAAGTGCTCTTTGCACCGTCGACTTACTTCTTTCATCTTCCACTTGTTTTTAGTCAAGAGCGTATCGAAGTACGCCGTCCTCAGAGCTTTTGTGTGTGTCCTTCCGAGACAAACCATCAGTGAATGATGAACGGGCCGGATAAAACCTATCCGCAGATTTCTCTAGCACCCCATTTGAACTTTTCGATTCTTTGGAGTCTTAGTACGCTGATTGGGGCCTCCAGAATCCTTCTTCCAGTCGCAGTCGATAAGACCACGGATGGATTTTTACTTTCACTATTATCACCAGGAGTAAGCAAATCCATCGACCGATAGTACGCCAAAATCCACTCCATTTTCCTGAGAGTAGAGACGTTGGACATATGTAACTTCATTTTGCGGACAATCCGCACGTACAACCAAAGCTGTGTTAATATGAAAATGCGCTTTGCGTATTCTCACCTGTCAGGCATGCTGTGACATGCAGGGCAATGTCACATGAGTAAATGTTCCATATCCGACAGGTGGCGCATTTTTCCCGTTCAATATCCAATCCGGTTTCTTTCAGAACTGGTACCATAAGTTATATGTATCCTGTTTCAACATCCCCATCTTTCTACAAAAAATAAACTTGAACTAGTATTTGTTTTTCAATTTTGTAAAAAAAATATCATTTAAGTTAAAAATTTTCACCACTCCAATACGTAGCCTCTTTTTTTTTGGGTTCTTCCAATGACATACTCGTAAATACATACATATGTATGATTGTGGTATATATTATGGCATTTAATAATAACGACATACTTATCAACAAATTTGTACGAAAATTTTAGAGCACTGAACAGTTTGAAATGTGACTTTAACGGCGACACACTAAAAAGATCGTTATATTGTAGTATTCGCGCTTAAAATTGAGTTTTACTTGAATTTATTGAGAAAATTATTAAAACATAATGAAGTTAATATATTTAATGGTGAGATTCAGTGGTTTATTAATTATTTCAAAAGGATTATTGCTAATGGTATAGGAGTGTACAAAAATTGACCTTTTGTGTGATATGTTTTGTACTTTCCCAAATAACATGTGGTTGAACTTATGAACTGTACGGGATCTGTTGGGTCAGCTCTTTTTATCAACAAAATTGTGAGCCTGTTTATTTTTAATTAAATCTTTGACAGTGTTTGTTTGGGTTATCAGAAGCAGATTAAAGAACTTGTGCTACTTATTGCGTTTGTTATGTCCACTTTGATTTCAATGAAAACCTGTAAAGAACGGTGTTCTTTTTTTTTATCCTTATTCGGCGAAGTTATGATTAAGATTATAGGTATCATAATACATCCACTGTTCTACATCAGGTACTCTGTCTTTGGACTTATACGATACAATACCCATCCCACTTCAAAACATCCACCCAAACATCAAGTGCGTTTGTTCCCTCCTGTGGGTTTAGTTACCGCAGCAAGCTGAAATATCACACAAAGCAGATGAAACCTAGCACGGCTGACCTGTGCAGAGGTTGTGGTGATTAGGATGTGCGCGAGGATACCCTACATCCTCTGTCACTTTCCAGCACTCTGTTACTTTAGATGGCTTGAATATCCATACTTAGGTTCTATGGTTTTCACAAGTTCTATAGTATGCGAGGTGTAACCCGTAAGGGATCACAATGACTCTAATTGATCTAATTATGACGGGTGCAAGTTTCTCTTGCCCCGTTAATCCATTAACCTAATCTAATATCAAGTGCTCGTTATAGAGAAGTTTGACCCTCGTTTACGATGGCACCATCCTCAACAACGAATAGCTGATGAGGTTTGGGGCTCGACACTTTTCCTTCAAGTAGATAAACTAGAATTGCAATAAATAGCAGATGACTTAAGACGGCTCTCTGGTGCACACCGACAATGATTGCGAGCTCTTCTGTGACTCCGAAGGGGCATTTAACTCTTATCTCTGCGCCTTCGTACATGTCCATGATAATCTGCATGCAGGTTTCAGGAACTCCTCGTTGTTCTAATGTTACCCATAATAGATCTCTTGATTATCTATCGAATACCTTTTCAAAAAAACCCAATACCAAAACGGCGGATCCCGCCAGATATTTGAAGGTTATTCTAGATAAAAAAAACTCAGGTGAAAACTGAATATACAAGACCGTGCTAGGAAGGCCTCGATTGCCCTCTATTCATGTATGAAGGCCTTAGGCCCAAACTGGGGTCTCCAGTTCCGAGTCGATCACTGGTTATACACGGCAATCGTCAGACTCATCCTTATGTACGCAGTACGAATCTGGTGGACGGCACTGGACAAAAAAAGCAACATTTCAATGCTAGAGAAAGTTCAGAGGTTATCCTGCGTCTGCATAATGGATTCCTACAGCTGCACTCGAAACTATGTTCCATCTTCTTCCTGTTGATATCCTTGAGAGGCTTATGGCAGCTAAAGCAGCACTGCGGCTTAGGGAATCCTTGCAACTGGCTCGTGGGAATATGGGCAAGCAAGCATCCTAAACGGCCATAATTCTATTCCTAGTAATTCGGAGTACATTCTCCCCTATCTGGACTTCAATGTCAAATATAGAACCAGGATTCCTAGCAGAAGTGCTTCGGAATCGGAGACATTTTAAACGAATCTGCGACAGAGATCTACACTGACTCCAGTGTATTGTACATTCGCATCGCCACTTGACTGCCGGACCACTGTACTGTTTTTCAAACAGAAGTGTCAGCAGTCCGTGAAACCGGGACCTGGCTTTCAATTAACTCGATAGAGGGCAGCGCTTTTATTTTCTACATAGATAGTCAAGCTGCGATGCAAGACTTGGAATCGCCAATAATTCGATCCAAGTTGGTAAAGCAATCCCGGGGATCTCTTAACGAGATCGCTGTCAGGTGCGACGTATCCCTGTGCTGGTTTTCAGGCCATCTCTGACAATAAAGAGGAACCATCAGCACCTATAAAATCGATAAAATTCCAATTAGATACCGCACATATCTCTCTTCTAAACAAATCTGGCCAGAGCTGGATTGGCGCCCTCACAGGGCACTGTCTGGTAGGCAGAGATGCTAGAAGATTTGGTGCCCACTTCAACGATTTCTGTAGAAACTGTAGAGACGTAGAAGAGCAGGAAACCATGACACATCTTCTGTGCATTTGTCCTGCTCTATCGGTCTTGAGAAGGAAAACCTTAGCCAAATACTAGGTATGACTGGGTATGACTAAACAGTGAACCACACATCTTTGCCATGGGTTTACACTAAGAAAGGTTGCCCTGCCTCCTGTTCCATCTGGGTAGTTTCTATGTAGGTCTCCGGTGCTAGGGTCGGACCTCCCTTTTGGTCTAAGTGCATCCTTGCTAAGCGGCGACAACCACCCAACCCAAACCAACACCATATGCAAATCCTTTAAGGAATTACGATGTTTTCCATTATGATGCTTATGGATCACCTCTCATGAGTTTGGAGATAAGAATCATGAGCCATCTGAACCCGGCGTGCCCCATCTGTTTCCAAAACTTAGACGGTATCTCGTCCGGTCCAACCGATTTTCGTTTTGGGAGTATTTGACAGCTTTCTTAACTTCATCGATTGTAATGTCGAATACTTCTTCATAATTGGGATTGGCTATTGGAAATATAGGCGGAAAAACTGTTATTTTAAAAGTTCATCACATTCCTGTAGACGCATATGTAGGATTGTTTCGTCTTCCATAAGGATTTCACCTTGAGCGTTGAACTTCGCCAAACGAATCTCCTGAGTATTTCTCCTCCTCTGTACAACTGTCTTAAAGATGATTGTGCCCTTGTTCGTGTTGTTTTGTCACAGCTCGTGAATAGTCTGGTTCGTAACAATTTCCGATACAGGACCTCCATACTCTTAGCTTCGATTTTGGTTGCACTGCTCTTCGCGAAGATTTTGCAACGTCTGTATTCCAATTCAAGGCGAGCTATGGCATATCTATTATTGGAGGCCATGGGCACTTTGACCAAGCTTTGAATGCTTTCTTCTTTTCACTACTTTAGCTTCTACTTTCCACGACCATGTTTCGTTGTCATAGTGGTAGAGTCTTTTTGAACATCCTGGCAGTGATATAGCTCTCTCTAACCAAGGTCGCTGAAGTAAATCCCACATATCTTGTGCTCTGTACTCTTCTAGATTTGAAAACTTCCTAAAGCGCCGCCATGGCTCAGTGGTTCGTGCATCGGTCTACTGAGCGGTTGATTCGAGCTTCGAAAACACACTTTCCTATGCAAAGTTTTTGGCAGGTTACACCACAGTTCTGGCACAGGTACCCACGGTTACTGTTACAGTCTCTTCTTCTTTGTCAGTTGCAGACCTACGCTGACAACTATGTCACCAATGAAACCAGTTGAATTTGACGATCCCGGTACTCTCAGTTTAAGGATGTTGTCGTTAAGGTTGAGTAGCAGAGACCTTCGGGAATGGCATTTGTGACGATATTCCATTGCGCTTGCGCATTGCATTCACTGAAATTAGAAAGAAAAGCAGAGACAGCTTCTCAAAAATCGGACAATATAAGTTAAAATTAAAAGCGGAACCTCCTACTTCATCAAAATAATAAAACTAGTTTGGCGTATTCATTCTTCAAAGAGAGTCTATTATACATATCCAACGTCCTTGATATTTAGTGTAACTAAGACACAGTACTCCTTTCTCCCCCATCAACATCTTCTGCCTTTTATGACTTACTTACTTACTTAGGTAGGCTGCAGGTTGGGGTGAACCTGGGTCTCAGCCAACAAGCCACTCCAGTTAGCCCGGTACTTAGCTAACTGTCTCCAGTTGTGCACTCCAAGTCGATTGAGATCTCCTTCTACGTGTGCGCGCCACCAAAGACGAGATCTTCATCTACTGCGTTGTCCCTTTGGGTTACATTCGAAGACTCTACGGGACGGAGCACTGCAGTCCATTTGCTCTACATGTCCTAGCCATCTCAAACGACTGATGGGCAGTTTTTTGACTAGGTCGATGTCGCTGTATAGCTCGTATAGATAGTCGTTCAATCTCCTTCCCCAAGGCCCGTCAACGCAAACGCGACCGAAAATTTGACGAAGAATTTTTCTCTCGAAGCGACCGAGGATATGTTCATGTGCTTTAGACAGAGTCCAAGCGACAACGCTATACAGGAGGACTGGGATGATCAAGGTCTTATATAGAGTCTCCTTATTTGTTCGGGATAGGGCCTTACTACTCAATTGCCTTCTCAGTCGTTTTCAAAGTCGACAGCAGAGCCAAGGTAGAAAACGATTGTGACGTTCTATCCGATTCATCGATGTTGTGTGTCCCTTGTTGTTGACAGCATATACATATACTTGGTTTTGTCCTCGTTTACCGCTAAACTCATTTTGGCAGCTTCCATTGCAATACTAGCGAACGCATCAGTGACAGCCCGCTGTGTTTTGTCAATAATGTCAATATCGTCGGCATACGCTAGTAGTTGCACAGACTTTTGAACGTCATCCTACACAGGCGAACGAGTTTGGCAGGAGTGCCAAAACTGAATATGGCTCTGTATAGCTCATCTCTATAGATACTGTCACATGCGGCCTTAAAATCGATGAAAAGATGGTGGGTATCGATTTGGACTTCTTGAGTTTTATCGAGGATCTGCCGAAGTATTAAGATTTGATCGATTGTAGACTTTCGTGGTCTGAAACCCCACTGATAGGGCCCAATCAGGTTGTTGACGAAGGGTTTCAGACGTTCAACCAATATGGCAGATAAGATCTTGTACGCGATGTTGAGGAAACTGATACCTCTGTAATTGGCGCAATTGAGGGAGTCTCCTTTCTTGTGGATCGGGTAAACGGTGCTGAGATTCCATTCATCAAGCATACAAATATGTGACCAAATTTAAAAAAAGAGTTGGTGTATGCTCTCTACCAGGTCATTTCCAGCTGCTTTGGACAGTTTGGCTGGTAAGCCGTGAAGTCCAGCAGTTTTGTTCGATATTGATATCCTCACTTCGTTTTGGTTAGGTGGGCAGAAGTTTTGGTTCATTTTGGCTGACAGAGGGATGTTGGTCTTCGTCGTCGTTATACAGTCTGCAGAAATAGTTTTTCCATATTCTCATCACTGACTGCGACTCTACTGCGAGGTTTCCTTCTTCATTTCTACAGGCTTCCATGCGAATGTTGTTGGCTTGACACCTGTTGGTGAAACTTCCGTACATTATTCCTGGAGTATAGAGTCTCAATATCTTCGATCGCACGCTTCTCTTCCTTGGGAGAAGCCGATGTTCTTCCCGTCTCTTCCGCTCGTACAGCCCTCGTCCTTCTCTCCAACGTCGCCATGTATGTCTCTTCTTTTGCCGGCATTTTTCATCAAACCAGGGGCTTTTTGGTGGTGATCGGGTGAAATCCAGCACATCAGTTGCGGCACCTCTGATGGCATGTTGGGAGCGTTGCCACTGGTATTCGGTACTTGATGCTGGCGGCATAGGAGTCGTTGAGAGATTTCGGAATACGTGTTCGTCAAGGATTCTGTGCGATCTATTGCGATTGCAGCTTTACGACGTCAAATCTTCTCACAGTATTTCTTCTTTGTTCTGGCATTTGGGATACCCGCATTCGTGCCTTGACTGTAACAAGGTAGTGATCCAAGTCGATGTTAGCTGCTCGGAAGTTACGGACATCCAGAATACTGGTGGCATGCCTTGCGTCGATCGCAATGTGATCTAGCTATAGTGACGTTCCGCCGCACCGCAGCAAAGTCAATAAGCCTATATATAAGCCCAAGCATGAGCGCTCTCGAATTTAGCCTTAATGCGGATTGTCTTAAATCGCTCATGTGCCGAAAGCTCAAGACTTTTTGCCTAAGTCTGCCCCATATGATGAATCCACATTGGAATAAGCGCTGCTTCTGCTCCCTATAGCAAGCACCATAGTATACGTCAAAGTTTTTCATCCTCTTTTTGCTCGGCCTATCCCAGGCAATTTTCTGGATAGCAATGATGTCTACAGTATAGCAGTCTAGGGCCTCTATTAATTGTTCGGGTGCAGGCGGTCTGTTAAGGGTCCATTCCACGTACAGATCCGAAGGCCGTTGTCCTTGTTTCGTTTGCTGGGGTTGTTAACAGTAAGATCATCCTTATACGAAGCTCGTTGTTGCATCGTAATTAGGTGGTTTTTCCAAGCACCCACTAGCCACCAACGTGGAGGTGTAGAGTAGGAGTTGATAAAGAGAAGGCATCATCAGAACATTTGTGCTGCCATACATATGTATATTCGCATCACTACCATTTGTCCACCAAAAGGAAACTTTAATGCATGGAAACCATCAGTCTTCTAGGCACATTAGTTAGGTTCGAAGACTGTGCGGACCGGAGCGCAGGCTTCCATTAGCCCTACATGTCCTAGCAATCTCAGATGATTGATGTGCAGTTTTGTTTTGAATAGGAACAGAATTAAGTAGTGACATGACAGCGGATGTTGTTTAAATCACTTTCGGACATCAAAGGTTTTGATAAGATCATTACCAACTTTGATCGAGCAGGGAGCGTTCTCCATAGTCCTTTTGCAAAGATGGACTAGTTTCGCAGGAATAACAATATTAGACATGACTCGTCTTTAAAACATAAGTGTCTTTGCTGTCATAAGTCTCCTTAAAATCGATGGAAAGATGGTGGGCAAAAATTTGGATCTCTTCAGTATAGAACTAGACGGGCTACATAGAGAAATTGTTGACATAGCAGTAGTGGCATTAATTCATGAGGCGCTTGAAAAAGATCACATTAATTGTGTAGCGTTAGTAAAAAAGGATGATGGTACCTATACGTAGGACCTTACTTCAGGTTCATTTCCTATGTTCGTCTTCTCATTACATTCCGCATGAACCCGGGTATAGAATTAGGGAATTCTTCAAACAATGTTTAGGGTTAGGCTACATACCTTCAGAGTGGAGGAAAGTGAGGATCATCTTCATACCTAAAGCAGGCAAATCAAGTCACACCCAAGCGAGAGACCACAGATCCATTAGTTTCTCGTCATTCCTTCTCGAGAAGGCTTCTAGATACACACATCAGAGGCAAGTGTCGGATCGGAAGTTTATGCAAAGCTCAACTATATTACATGAGGTTGTAGGGAAGATTAAAACTAGTGTTCATTACAAGGAATTTGTATAAGCTGCATTCTTAGACATAGAAGGCGCTTTCAATAACGTCAAGAGGGTGGCTGTTAAAAGCGCCAACATCGAGCATAGCATTATCAACTGAATTTGCAAAATGCTGATCTCAAGAAACATAAATTCCATGCTCGTTTATAGTTCAATTAGGAAATCTGTTATTAGAGGAACCCCTCAGGGAGGCGTTATACTCCCCCTTCTCTGGGATAGCATACTTAAGGAACTAACTAACACAGCAGTAGGTGTCACTGCGTACACTGATGATGTATTTATTTTAGTTCAAGAAAAACTCCTAAACACATTAAATGAAATGATGGAATCAGCTCTGAACGGTATTGGGAAAAGGGCTAGAGATTGTGGACTTCATGTCAACCCGGACAAAATAGATACCACCCTCCAAAATGCCGAAGCTGAATGGGTTAGAGTTGTCCCTTTTGAATCGGTCAAGATACTGGGTATGAAACTAGACTGGAAACTTAGCATACAGGAAAGAGTCCGCAAGGTCTATAACGCTCTCTTCATTTGCAAGAGAATAGTGGGGAAGAAGTGGGGCCTGAAACTAGGAATGATACACTGGCTATATGCATATTATGATAGTTATACCCATCCTTACATATGGGACTCTTATATGGGGGAAAGCCACGATAAAGAAGAATTCACGGGATACATTGGCCAAGGTACAAAGAACTACGACCACGGCTGCACTTGAGACGTTTCTGTTTCTTTTACCACTTGACCTACAAATAAAACTACAGGCGGATGATAGTCCGCTCCGACTCATCAACGTAGTGCTCTTCAAGTCCGCCAATGTGCGACATAACTCTCAGGTGGCTGTACTCCTCACGGAATTGACGAAAACAGATAAAGAGTTCGTGTGGTCCAACAGGAGGTCGCATTCCACAGGCTTAAAGTAGCCCAGAGCAATCCGCTGGTGTTGGATATTTTCGAATTTGAGTGCCAACATGAGACGCATCATCTGTGGGGCTAGCTGGAATTCTATTTCAAAGAGGAAAGGAGGACCTGATGTTGCGGCTATTTACCTGAGGACTATCCAATGGGGACGTAATACAGCAAGGAGTTCAACGACCAAAGCTTCGCCACATGAGAGTTCGTTATATACGTATACGCCAAATTTCTAATGGAACTGCTCAAGGCAGAATCGGTTGAACCAGACGATATAGGTCGGAAGAGAGAGAAAGCGCTGCGAAACATTGAGTGCAGTCAGGCACGCCAGAAAAAGCGGTACGACTTGTGGACGATCTGGTCTTGGTCGAACATGAATCCGCAGCAACTGGTAAATCCCGCAAGCTGGGGCCACATTTCCGCGGGCCTTATTTCATCGTACTGCTAAACGATCGCTACGTTGTCGAAGACATCCCGGGTATGCAGAGGAAGCAGCGGAAGCTCATCACCATTATGAGCTCGGACAAGCTAAAGTTGTGGTGCGAGTTACCGGTTGAGAGGCTCGTTAAGGCGGATTGCTATGCTGATGACGACGACGCTTCGGTTACGAATGTGAATGTGGATGTCAGTCAAATTACTCCAGATGGTGATTGTGACACGATAAAGTAAGGATGGCCAAACTCTTAATTCAAGGAGCTCTAAATAACCCTTTGGTTGTACCAATCGAGGGAGAGTAGTCGCCGCGCCTTCAAAACGAATGCATCCACTGGTATAAATAAAGTTCGAAATTTAGTAAACGATGTCTTTTATTTTACACAAGTATTTCGACAATCTCCTAGTCGATCTACAGAGATTAGAGGTTAATGACGTCATCGCAACTTTGGTTTTTCATTATTTCAGGTTCAGCTCAACGTTTCTCATGGATCGCTGTAATATCTACCTTATAGTGCGCAACATTTTTGAGTTGCCAATCATAGTTCAAGTTCGTTCCGTGCCTGATTACCTGTTAAAGGGATTCATCATCCGAGGCCTGGCACACTCTCTAATAAATGTGTGCAAGTTCAACATCAACAAGGGCTCCAACATGGGTTAGCAACCTTGCCTTGAAAAGTGAGGTAAAATGTTAACTCTCTATTTGCATCCTCAGCACTTAATGGAGTACACATATACATATGTGCGAGTTCCTATCTAGCACTAGACAGTAAATGTATAACACACATATAGATACTTTGTAGTTATTTTAAATATGAATAGTCCTTTAGCAATCATAAATTCTCGTCTACGTCATGACCTGTGTGTTCTGATCAAATTGGTCTGGGGTCACGTATGTAGAGATTAAATAAATTTTTGTGAATAACATTTAGAGAATATTAAAATAAAGTACAAGACTAGGTCGCACTAATCCGCGCTTATATGCTGAATTTACTGACACCGTGTGTCGCACAAAAAATTTGCTATCCGAACAGGCGTCCAGCAAGGCTGCATAGTCTTACCACCACTCTTTTTGAAGGCGGTAAGAGAAGTTTTACGGAACGCTCTGATATTTGACGAACTGCTCGATGATGATGCGCAGGCTGTTACTGTGATCGACACAGAAGGGTCCAGACTAGAAAATTGGCAAGAGATCTCCTTTCTTAGGATTGATTTTTCTTCTCTGGATGTGGGAGCACTGCAGATGCAGCTGGCACTGATTTTTAATAACTCCTAAAAAGCTAGTTGTTCTTAAGTACTTTAATCAGGCGCGGATAAAAGCAATTGTATTTTACTCGCGGTGAATGTTGTACCTGGGTATCCTAACCATATTTGGGAGCCTTGAAGCTCATGAAGAGGGTGGTTAATATAAGGTAGTGGTCTCTTTTCCTATGTCTCCTCTCCATCTATTTCCGACATCCAGGAGACAGTTTCTAAAATGGTCACACAGGTCCATGTCTAAACCATTGGTTGACGATGCCTACCTGGGAAGATTTCTTGGGGGGAATTTTTTGGCGTCCAAACTTCTCTAACCCAGTTAAAAAATGTCAAGATTATTTAGAATAAACAGATGCAGTTGGTGGTATCTGCGGTTTTCAAGATAGTCTTCACCAATCAGTTTTCAGTACCGTAGATGCTCACCCACGTTGCCTAGACTAGAAAATGTGCATTCAGCTTACTTCTTAAGTCTTAGCTTGTTCGAATTGATCTAAGAGGAAGCAGCGTCAGATACAAGAGGCTGGTCGGTTCCTGATTTTTTTCCATGCCGTCTCCAAAAAATGTACTTTTTGAACCGCGTGATCGCTGGCTCTCTTTTTTTCGTCTTTCACTTGTTCTTAGACAGGAGCCCACCGAAGCGCGCCGTCTTCGGAACTCGTGTAGCCGTAATGACCTTTCGAGATAGATAAAGCATCAGTGAATGATGAAGGAGATTAGACGGACCGGATAAAACCTAGCCGTCCATTTGAAATCTTTGATTCGTGGAGTCAGATTGGGGCCTCCAAAATCCTTTGCTCCAGTCGCAGTCGATAACACGACCGGTGTATTTTCCTTTTCACGATTACTACCTGGAGAAAACAAATCCATTGACCGATAGTACGCCAAAATCCAACCCATTTGCCTGAGAGTAGAGACTTTAGACATACGAATGTAACTCCATCTTGCCGACAACCCGCATCTACAACTAAAGCTCTGTTCATATGAAAATGTCCGTTTTGTCAAGCAAACATTCGATTCTAGCGATTAGGTTTTTAGAGCAGTGTCATGTAAGTAAATATAGCATATCCGGTAGAGAGCGTATTCCAGGTCGGACTTCCCGTTCATAGCCCAATCCAGGAGCATAAGTCGTGAAATTGAATTTGTTTAGTTTTGAAAAAAAAAAAATTCATTCAAGATCCAAATTTTCAACACCCCAATACTTAGCCTTTTTTTGGGTTTTTCCAATGATCCACATGACATAGTTGTACATATGATTGTGGTATAAGTTATTTCAAATGCTTTTAACAATAACAGCATACCATCAATTTGTACAAAAATCTTCGAGCACTGAAAACAGTTTGAAATGTAACTTTAACGGTGACACATTTAAAAAATCGTTATTTTGAAGTTTGTGCTCTTGGAATTGAGTTTTACTTGAAGTTATTGAGAAAATTATTCTAAAATAATGAATTTAATATATTTAATGGTGAGTTTTAGTGGTTTATTATTTCTTTTAAAAGAATTATTCATAAATTATTTAGAAAACTGAAAAGAGTGCTTATAATACAAGAATGTACAAAAGTTGAACTTAAGTGTGATATGTTTCCTTGTTTTTAATTTATGTACTTTCCTGATTAATACTTGTTTGAACTTGTGAATTGTAGGGGGCACAGAGTTGAGTCAGTTCTTATTATTAAAAAAATTGTAAGCCTGTTTTTTTTTTTTTAATTAAAGTGTCAGGAAATGAAAGCGACACTTTTTGACAGTGTTTGTTAACTGGGTTACCAGAAGCAGATTAAAAAACTTGTGCCACCTGGTGCGTCAATTATGTCCATTTTGATTTCACTGAAAGCCTGTAAAAGACGGCGATCTTTTTCTTTTTTACCTTTATTCGACGGAGTTATGATCAGGATTATACGAATCATAACCCGTCCACTGTACTGCATCCCTACTGGTCCGCCTGTTGGGTTTTTCTTTCAGCTTAGGCGGCATTTTTCAGTTACAGAAGATAACCACTTCATCCATCCTACACTAATACGTTGATTTATGAGGTACACCATCTCTCAAGCTCGTCCCTAGTTTTACTCTTATTAAAGTAGTTAGACTGAGCAAATCCTTTCTTAGCTCTTCAACTACATATATGTATGTACATAAATATATATGTATATTGAAATATGCACATCGGGAGCGATCCGTATTTACAGAGGATTGTTGATTGGTAATTTTGTCCTCCAGCCAGTGGATAATAAAATTTATAAGGTATACTCTAGCGGGTTCCTAGAACTACAAGCAAACTTGATAGAGTTTAATAGAGCTGTATCATAAGGCATATGAGACTAGTAGCCCTTATTATAATTAAAAAAAATACCTTAAGTCCAAAATGAATTTTCTCTTCTCTTAAACTCTTTGAATATCTGGCCCCATGCTCAAGATTTATCCTTGTCTGCTTCTGATATTCTTCGCAGCAGATTTTACTAAAGATCTTATTCTCTCTGTCACTTTCAATCTTTTTTCGTCCCGATTTCCTTCAGGCATAGTTCACAGGTGTCATCCTTCGGAAGACCCATCTTCTTTAGGTGATACCCGAAATTTCCATGACCTGTAGATAACACTAGCACCCATTTTAGTGTTCTTCGCCCCAAGCTTAGAACTTCTCTATGAGTAGTGCCAATAGGCCTGCAACCTTCCACGGTGTTCTCTGGTGTTCCACCGCGGCCCAGTTGCTAATTAGGTGCTCTACCATCCCTCTACCAAATTGCATCAAATTATCCCGGACCAGAGATCTTCGAGGTTGACCCTTGCTTTGCTAGAGAGTCCGCCTTTTCGTTCCCTCTCACACAGAACAGAGTCATCTCATTTTGAGATGAGCACTGATTGAGTTTATGAGCACATTCCAATACCAGTGATGTGTTGATATTTGTTTGCTCCATGCGTCTAATAACTGAATGATTGTTCAGTGCTATAATAGTATTTTCACCCGCAACCTGACTTTCTTTCAGGTGATCCAACGCATGCAATAAAGCAATCATCTCGGCCTGATAGACTGAGGTATATTTTCCCAGACATAACAGTCTAGTTCCAGTTCTTCTGAGAAGATACCTGCCCCCTCTCTGCCATCCATCATGGACCCATCCGTGAAGATGATTATATCAACAATCTTCTTTTCCAGAAGTGTTCCATCGCCGATAAGAGTTTGTAATACCTTTCGGTAAGACGCCTTCTCTTTCCATGGGCATATTCAACTTCCGAATTTTGTTTTTCACGAGATCCAGGATTTTCCTATGATCATAGATTGTACCGCGCCAGAGCCAGTTTGCATCCCGGTGCAGGGGAAGTGTCGTTGAGTAACCATTTTCTTAATAATTACGTTCAGCGGCAGAATACCTAGGATCAATTCCATTGTGCATGTTCGTGTCGTTCGTACATTGGACCCTATCTAACTTATAGTGTTTTGAGAGGCGTTTTGCCACCATACAATTGACGCATATGTGGTATTTGGTCTAACTATCATCGTGTATATCCACCTTAGTCGACATAACCGTTTGCACTAATGAAGTACCCTTTTGCCTTTCTTATCTTCTCTTCCACATGGAAGTTCCAAGTTAGTCCAGCAACTAGGTAAACACCCAGATACTTAACCTTTCTGGTCACCTGTAGCTTCGATCCGAAAAGTGTGTTCTGAAAAGTGCTGACATTCCAGTTCTCTCCTCTTCCTTGTGAAGATGATTATCTGTATGCATATAGTCTTCTACTCAAAGGACACGCTTTCAGCACCGAGCCCTCCATATGGTCCACCACAATTCTTTCCATTGTTTTCAACAGAATTGATGTTAGGCTGACCGGTCTGAAGGACTTCCCTTCGGTGTAGTCTTTTTTCCCGGTTTTAGAAGAAACAACACATTTGTTTCCCTCCATATTACCGGTATGTATATAGCCTACGGCTAGGCATGTAACGTAAGCCTTGGTATAATGAGATCTACACCCCATTGCATTAAAGCTGGGAAAATACTATCCGGTCCTGCGATCTCCTGGGAAAACATTTTTATCGCCCCACTGACTGCTTTTGGCGTTACTATCCGTTCCACTTCTGCCCTATTGATCCTGTTTGCTCCTTGTTTCCTCTGAGTCCAGGGCTGATCTGACTTAAGGATTCGGAAAAAGTATTTCCATGAGGGCCCTAATTGTACAATCCAGTGTCTCAACAATCTCCCCCGTTCTATCGCGAATGAGTCCAACTTTGGAAACTGGATTCCTCGAGACAATTTTCTGAAGTCTATTGACCTTAGCTGTGCTTCTCATATTCGAGCAAAATTCCCTTCACGACTCCCTTTAACGTCGTCGCAAGGTTGCTTTTAGCTCTTTCTTCTTTGCCTTATACTCATCACATAATTCAGGATCATCCCTTCCCATGGCATAATTGAAGGCTTTTCTCAACTCCTTCTTTAGATTTTCAAGTTCCCTACACCACCAAGGCGTGGGGTCCTCTTCATCTACCAAAGTAGGTGGAAACCTCATGGCAAGCATTTTCAACAGCTGATTGTAAGTACTGCAGCTGCGACTCTACATCCCAAGTGGTTTTCGGTATTTTCGGTACCCTCCTATTCATTTTATTCCGTAACACTTCCAGGTATGTTACTACGTGCATGTTCCTGGGAATCCTGACATATTTGCGATCTTTTTTCCTTTTGGATCCATATCGAACATCAAAAGAGATGGCTCTGTGGTCCGACATCATTGCCTGATCCATTACCTTCCAATTTGATATTCTATCAAGCATTCTATTACTACACAGAATCACATCAATAACTTCCCTTCGTCCTTCCTCCGTTGAATAAAGCTCTTCTCCACTGTAGTTGTCGATGGTACTTCCCCATACTGTACTGTGTGCATTAGCATATCTTTGCTCCTATCTCTGCAGACATTTACCAGAGATTCTATTTCTTTTGTTGGGGAGGCTTTAGGGAGTTATATGGTAAGTATAAAGATGCCATGACAAAACTGCCTTCACCTGCTCCTACTCGCACAGCGACAAGGTCTGGGGCACATAATTACGGCAGTATAACCGCTGTAACTCCATACCTCACCAGTACACAAGATCTAACTCTTTCGCCAGATCGCGCATAGTGTAAAGTGGCAATACCTCTAATCCTTCTTTTGAAAATCCAAGGCTCCCACAGCATTGCCTCAATCGATTCCTCCATAAAGCATATGGTCAACATTGCTGATATACCTTTGCTTTGGTGAAGGTTCAATTCTATGTTCACCCTAAGTTTTCCGCTGGTTTTGCTCACGATTTTTCCTTGTCTGCCTCTGATATTCTTTGCAACAGCTATTACTAAAGATCTTATACTCTCTCGCTCTCTCTTTCAGTATTTTTTCGTTCTGTTTGCATCGGTAACAACAGCAGCTGTAGTAAGGATATCTGAAAATGAAAGAAAGGAAATTGATTCAAGGTACTTGGGTGTACTCTCAACAAACCCCTTAAAATATATCAAATAATGTTTGCATTTATCTCCACAGCCTTTCTACTGAATATTCAAATGAAAAACTTTCAAAAGAAAATGCATCCAAGGACTTATTTCGAAGACAACCATTTCTAGGTTCATTTACCAGAAGCCTAGTACCGGACGGAGATTCGCATCATCATCATCACTCACGGCATCATCATTCCCATCATTTCAAACCTAGTGGTCATAACTGTAACCGTAATCAAAATTATAGTCATAACGACAATCATAGTCCTCCATTCCATCATCACCGTCACCATCACCATGGACATAGTTTATCGTTCCACCATCAACCGCGGATTCCAATTGATATCACGACAGTGAAACCATCACAATCGGGATACTATGATGAAAGAGGAAATTTTTTCAATATCGACATTAGAAACGGTAAGGCATAGGGTGCGAGCAGGTTAGATACATATGTATGCATAAGTATTTGTATGCTAATGCAGTAATAATCTCTTAATTCTATGATATCGCAGATTTGTTGTTGAAAATACATATGTATGTCATAATATCAAGTGTTTGTTTCATTTACCTTTATTCAAAGTCATATATCTTGTCCTCCTAAAGTCGTATTTAATCTACAAAATCAGTATTTTAAGTCCTTTTTACGAATCTAACAAGCTCCTGAAGCTTGTATCTATAGTGAATTGCGGTATCAATAAGGTAGGAGCATGGGTCTGATTGAAAAGTTGGTACGACTGAAATCAGTTAATAGCGATGCAACTTGGCATCACTCTTGCTAAATGACATTTCCGGCCATTACTTATTTGTAATGGTGTTGTAACGAAATTTGGACTGGGGGGTATGACTACTCTGTGGCTGCCTAAAATCCCTGACATTAGGAAGAAAAGCAAGGAATGCGTCCAAAAAGTAGGGTAAAATAAGCTAAAAGAAAGCCTAAAACCAAAGGCGAAAGCAAAACCTCCTACTTCATCCAAATAACAAAAAAAAATTTTCTTTTTGACGTAGAAGCGAGCCGATCCATCTTTTTTGCGTAACAGCACTATTGGGGCCCTCTAAGGCCTTGTACATAGATGAAAGAGCGGATATATGCTGGATAAGCTCCTCCATTTATTCTCTTTTCGGCATAGGAACCCGCACTTAGCATTTCCAATATGTATAGTGGGCTTACTCAGACCCTTTCTATCGAAAATTACCCTGAAAATTCGAAAAGAGGTTTTTGGAGAATGCCTCCAACACATGGTCCTTCATAGTAATCGGCTGGACTTTGTTGTCTGTCATCGCTGCCTAATTCGGTCGACCCTTCGACGGTTCTACTTTTGAGCAGGACTACTTCCTCCATAGATGCATTTATCATACTCTCCGCTAGATCATCGCTATCTGGCTTCTTTCCGGGGCTACTCCTTTCCACAAATTATTATATTATTAGCGCATCGAACTAGTACCTCTTTCCTTGCGGGATGTTCATGTCTGGTGTATATCATCAGGCAGCTTGTTGTCGGTCCAGATGGGAGTTGGACTGCGTACTTCCTGCCCTAGATTTTGATACAGAGAGTCTACAAGTCAATGATACACTTACCAACAGGAAATCTATCCTCAAGATGATAGGCACCTTATCACTATGGTGAAGCAGTCAGTATACTTCGCGATCCTCTCTGTCGCCATGATTTACCACAGATAAACTCGTGGGTATTTATGTACGCTTGCCTAGTCAATCGCACCTACAAGGCCTGAAGTCATATCGACCGTCTTGCTGCTCCTGTCTTTAGGCTTGTGGTTGCAAGAGAAGTGGTTTTATGGAGTCGTTGAGCGGTATTTCCTCCACCAGTGGGTTCTGCTCTGGTGGAGGAACTACACGAACTATACGACCTATATAGCGACATCGACCTAGTCAAAAAACTGGGCATAAGTCGTTTGACATAGCCAGGATATATAGAGCGAATGGACACCCGTTCTCCGGTCCGCAGAGTATTCGAATCAAACCCAGAGAGACAACGCAGTAGAGGAAGCACTCGCCTTAGGTGGCGCGCACAAGTAGTAGGGGACCCCAACCGACTTGGAGTGCGCAATTGGACTTAGTTAGTTAAGGACTGGGCTAACTGGAGAGGCTTGTTGGTTGTGCCACTTAAGTAAGTGGTACCTAGTTTCATTAACGGTTGTTGGCACTCCTCTGGGCAAGCGCAGTCGTCTATTGGCTATCACTTCTTCTGTCATTACTTCCCGCTTCAGCGGTAAATCCCTGCCGATGATCACTCCAACCGCTTCCTAGTAGCCCGAATGGAGATCTATGTAGACTGAAGCATTGCCGCAACAAACCAGTCAGAGCTTCATATGACTGGTGTTGTCCTCTTAAAAGGACGAAATCTCACAACGACTCCTATGCCTCCAGCATCAAGTGCCGAAGAAGATTGGAACGCTGCTAATATGCCATCAAAAGCGCCGCACACGACCACCACCAAGAAACCCTGCACTGATGAAGAATGATGAAGAGGCATACAAACCGGCGCTGTAAAGAAAGACGAGGGCTTCTTGGGAGCTCTATGTTGCTCTACAAGCAAAAGACATCTTCTTCCCCAAAAAAGGAAATAGGACCTAGAGCAGCGTGCAATCGAAGATATTAACTCCAGGAATAGTATACGGATGTCTACCAAAAAGATAAAGAAAAGCCTGTAAAGACGAAGAAGAAAAACTTGTAGTAGAATCACAGTCGTTGCTGATAATATGGGAAAACGTCTTCTGCAGACTGTGTAACGGCGACGAAGACTAACATTCCATTGTCAGGTAGAATTTACTGTTCAACCGATGTTAGCCAAAACATCCGTCCACCTGATCAAAACGAAGTTAGGATAGCAAAATCCTGCTTAAAATCCAACAAGGCTGTTGAAACTGAACGCTTTTTAAACGAGCTATTTAAGGGAACTGGAAATGGCACGGTTAAGGGCATACACCAACTCACTTCTAAGACTTGGCCAAACGAGTATATGCCTGATTAATGAAATCTCAGCATCGGTTGCCTGTTCCACAAGAAAGGACTTGATTGGGTTAGTTCGGTTTCAGGAAAGGAAAGTCCACAATTGATCAAATTTTGCTCTTCGGCAGATCCTAGAGATCCACGACTTGTTCGCATATTTTAAGGCCGCATGTGACAGCATCAGTACGGACGAGCTATACAGAGCCGTGCCTGGTTTCGACATCCCTGCCGAAATCCATCATCCAGAACGTTCCCTACTTCATCAAGTTCGGCAACAATCTTACCTTTGACCTTTGATGTCAAAATAGGATTTAGACAAAATGGCCCAATGCCATATGACTTATAAGGCCTTGATCATCCTAGTCCTAGTTTATGGTTTTGAAGGATCGAAAGTGAATGAAGATATCCCCTCGTTTTGAGAGAAAAATTTTTTGTATGAGATTCGGAACCGTTTGAATTGACGGATGACAGTGTCATCGACCTGATCAAAAAACTGCGTATTAGTTGTGTGAGCGCTCCGGGCCGCCAGTCCGCAAAGTCTTCGAATCGAACAGAATCAAGCAACTTGGAGTGCGCAACTGGAGGTTGTTACCGGGCTTACTGGAGAGGAATATCGGAATTCGTGCAGTTGTATTGTACGATCTAAGTGAACTCTTGCGGTCATTTATTTAAAGTCATGATTATTGTAGTTTAGAAATAGATAACTTATCGCTTCCTTAACTTTATGTTGGGTTTCTCCAGACAAGATTGTAAACAAATGGCTATGACTCCTAGGTCAAGCAAAAGAGATAAGATAACACATTCAAAATAAATACAAGAAAAATGTAAATAAACACATAAGTGCATACACGATGACCAAGGAGGTAGGTTGGGTTAGGTGGCTATCCTTCGTTCACGGTAGGATACACTTGGACCAGGCTGCATTGGGTAAGACTAGGGATGCTACCTTCTAACAGGTGTGTTAAACAGAAATTTGCATCCTTATTGTAATCAAGTTCTCGAAGGGAACTTAGAATTGTTTGTGTTGGTGCAGTGATGATACTAGAGGTGGAACATGACCGCAATTGAAATGGTATATCGCCTGGAGAGAGGCATCTGAGATGATAGCTACAACTGCGTATTACAAGTGTGTTTGTTACTCCGGCTAATACTGAAGCAATACTTGACACAGAATTCGAAGAGCGAGGAAATATTTGGATTGTAAGACGATATACGCGTTAATCTGACTTAAACCAGAAATGGTTCATTAAGGTACTACATTTCAGCAGAAAACTACCCTTAGACCCAATTGGAGCTTATTATAAATCCTTGGAGGCTAATATCGTTGATCTTAGCCAATTCGCCTAAATTGTCGAAGAAGTAGGTTCCCAAGTGCAATTATTTATAAAGGGAAGAGAGCTTGGCACTTGGCACAAAGGAGGTATTAGGATTTCCTCCTCTTCTTCGTCCTTACAGTTTCAACAGCAGTCATTTCTGAGGAGACCTAACGTGGTGGCGTGCCTGCCAATAATAACACCTTCTATTATCGTAATGCGGGACCTATTCTGTCTAATCAGACAGGTGGATCATTTCTAATCCAGCTTAGGTTAGATTTGTAATGAGGCACTTAGTGCCCCCTGTAGTATCATAGTTTAACTGTAGCGAGCGGCATACTCAGACTACCCTTGTTAGATAAAATTGATATGAATCAAGGGTGGCGAGCTTATCGGCCATGTAATTCCATGCAATGTTACTGCGTCCCGGCATCTACATAATCTCGTAAGACACGGTTTCAAATTCTAGGTTTTTGTTCGTGGCTTGGCTGTCAGTAAATATGGTAATATCCCGATTAGATGTCACATTGTACTTCAAGTACGACAAGGCCGTCTGCATTACAATGATCTCTGCCTAGAAGACTCTATAGATAAATACACGTATTTAGATAGCTAGGGAAGACAAACACATCCTTTAGTCCTTTTAGAGAGCTTACAGAGAGCGTTTTGCAAAAGATCTCTTGTATCTAAGTATATGGATCTCTGGAAAGTGTTTATCCGATGCAGCTATGTACATAAGTATAGCAACGTCATCCGCATGAGCAATTACTTTACAACCTTACTTCCTTGCTTCCTTCGCCTCCCAGGATTTGTAACAGTTCACTGGCCATTAGGTTCCGAAGAAGGAGAGAGATAAGGAGACACCCCGCCAAGATTCGAGAATGCCGGGATAATTGGTTTTGGTTCAATATTGTTTAAAGCTCCTTCAATATCGAGAATCTAAGGGTTTTTCAATAATATACACCTGGGAGCGTAGGCCGTTTCTACCGATAACCCCATAAATATGATGGGAGGCGATACCAGGTATGAATTGAGGCTGCTGCAAATACGGTCGTATATCAGTTTTTGCAGAGTCTTTAGAAGAAAGGACGATAGACTTATTAGTCCGAAATCTTTGGGATGCGAGCTTGTACCTGTCTTCGGTATGAAAACCAAATTAACTTCCGTCGAAGACTTAGGGATGTGAACCAAATTCAAGTAACGTATGAAGACTACAGTCAGCCAGAAAAACAAGAATTATGCCATTTGGTCCTGTCGATTTAAATAGTTTGAAGTTGTGTATTGTCCAACCAATCATGCTCTTAGGGGTTACTGTTGAATGCAGCTGCTGGGGAAGTGAGAATCCATTACATACTCAACAGATTCCATATTAGATGTGCCATCCAGGAGCCGTAAGTTCTTTTCATATATCTGGAGATTTGATGGAAGGTGGTTAGGACCTTTCTGACCTCAGATGCCCCAGAGATTCTTTCTATTTTTCCAGAAAATAGTCTCCAAGATATATGTATGTTATGGTTTCCTAAGGATGATTGTATAAGCTCAGAGGTGCTCATTATACAGAGTCCACAAAGGGCTTCATAGAATCATTTCGGTGAAAATATGGAAAAGACTAGTGATTCATCTCGGATTAGGAAGATCTTATGCACATCTACGTTAAAAAATCAGATGGTAACTGGATTATTTCCAGCAAGGACATCTTAGAGCTTCTTATGGACACCCATTTTCCGGGTTGTAAAACAGAGACAGTACATTCTGTAAAAAACCCATAAGAGAGTCCAATTCACAGTGCCAGAGGACGTTGTCATCCCCAAGGAAATACAGTGGGCAGTGAACATCTTCCTCAAATCCCCTGGTCTCGATGGTATCTTATCAGTGGAATTATAGCGAGGTTTTGATACTTTAAGTCCTTGCCTTCACATTATATTTAGGAATTGTTTAAACTTCGGCTACACCCATAGATCCTGGAGGAAGGCCAAAGTACTGTTTATACCGATAGCCGGTAAGACATCTCACGCATTCCCTAAAGACTTCCGTCCGATCAGCATATCCTTCTTTCTACTAAAGACTCTGGAAAGGCTTATCGACATTCACATTAGAACAAAATTAGACAGTTATCTCCAATCGATATCCCAACACAGGATTTTACCATGGGGTCCTTCCTTGCTATTGAAGGAGCTTTCAACAATTTCAAAACAGATACTATATCTGGTGTACTTCACTTGAACGTTGACAACTGTCTTTGGTATTGGATCGAACAAATGCATAAAAGTAGGCTTATCCATGCTAAGCAAGGGTGCTGTCTAGCCATAAGATCGGTGTACAGGGGTACCCCCCATTCCGGAGTATTATCATCACTACTGTGGCTCATGGTAGTGAATGAGATACTCCTATTCTTGGGTTCAGTGTCGTAGCCTACACGGACGACATTGCGATAGATATATCAGGGAAGTTCCTTCTAACAGTTAGAGACTTGATGGAGTCTGCTCTAAATAAACTTGCAAAGTGGACAGATAGTGTGGGTCTCTGGCCAAGACTGAACTAATATTAATCACAAGAAGGTATAAAATACTATATATAACTTCTCCAGAACTCAAGGGTATTAAATTGCAATTTAAAAATTACGCCAAATACTTGCGGGTTATTCTCGATAGAAGACTCAGTTAGAAACCAAGTATTCAAGACCATGCTTGGAAGGTTTTCATTGCCCTCCATTCATGTAGGAAGGCCTTAGGCCCAAAATGGGTCTCCAGCCCCGGATTGTTCACTGAATATACATGGCAGTCGTCAGACCCATCCTTTTGTACGAAATACTAGTCTGCTGGGCAGCACTGGACAAAGAAAGAAACAGTGTAATACTTGAGAAGGCTGAAAGGCTGTCTTGCGTTTGTATAAAGGGCGCCCTTAGAACCGCTCCTACAGCTGCACTAGAAACTGGGCTCCATCTTCGACGTATCTTCGAAGAAGTACTCACCTAGGGATTCCCTTCTCAAGAACGATAGGGTAGGACAGGTGCACAGAAGATGGGTCATGGTTTCATCCTCTTCCACCTAGGACTAGTGCTCGACAAAAATCTGAATTGGAAATTGAATATCGAGGAAAGGATTAAAAAAACCACGATAGCCTTCTACTAGTGTAATAGAATTTTCGCAAAAACATGGGGGCTATGTCCCAAAATCATCCTGTGGATGTACAAGGCAGAGGCAGATAAGGCCTATACTTATGTATCTATGATAACCCAGTGTGGTAGCTAGCCGCCAGCAAGGTCATCAACCTAAAGGCAGCGATAAAAGCGATATCTGCTACAGAAATAAAATTAAACCTTGTGAAGTGCTGTTGAGAGGATCGAAAGGTTCTTGAAACACAGGAAAAGGTTTAGTAAAGGAAGAACCGACAGACTGATACAAAAAGAATTTCCTATCTACCCTTACTAAAGTGGTTAATGGGGCACAACATTCTGCAGTACCACATAAGGAATCTACGAAACTATGACGAATGAAGATCTTTGTAGAGGCTGCGGTGATGAAAATGTCCAAGAAGATACTACCCACTTACGGTTTCTAAGAAAGAAATTCCTGGGAAGATCCGACAAACCGGTAGCTATATTAAATCGACAGGACAATCGGATTCACCTTTTTAGAGACGGGCTGGACAAATGCAGTTTTTCATCTACATACTTGGAAAGAGCCCAGAAAAACTGCACCGATGTAAAAGCTTACCCAGTGGTTTTGCCAGTATGGAATGGTGTCTCTTCAGAACTATCGATGAGACACCTTCTCAGACCGACCATTTGGATTCGATCTTCCTTGCCGTCTCAACATGAAGAATTGTTGTTCATTCGCTCGATGTGATTTAGCCAATATAGTCGACGAGTTTTGGCCTTTCGGAGTACATCCACATCTTCGTACAGCTCATGGAGTTTGTAGTTAAATTTTCTCCTCCATTCGTTCTTGCTTTTTCATTCAAAGGTGCTCAAGATCTGCTTCACTTTTATTCTTATCGTCCAGCTCTCACTCACTCACCAAAGAGTATGACTGGCAGGATCAATGTTCTCTTGAACATCACCTTGGTCCTTCGGGTTAGAAGTTTTGAACCTAGTTGTGGACGCACAGGGAGTCTATGCCTAGGTTTCCATCACTATTTCGAAGAACCTGTGTTTCGGTTTTGAACCCTGCAACCAGTTAAGCTCTGAAGGTGTTTGTCTACGAAAAGTTGTATCCAAGACACAAGGTCCGGCGTTTCCTATCAAATGGTAACTGATGGATGAGGAGATTTTCAGTATTCTATTGACTATAAATTTCTGTACATAAGTGTTTGGAAGTGTCTGAAGATAGCCTACCCATTTTGAAGACAAAGTCGGGACTTGACACTTAGTCGACGATCGGAAGATACATTGTTGGAGCAATTGTTTGATCTATGGAAGTCATTAGGAGGTCTTGCGCTAACCTGTTAATCGCTCAAAATAAAAAAGGAAAAACAAAAACAAAATTAAGAAACAATCTAGATAATTATGTATCTACTCATTTATTCACTGAATAGCTGAGGGATGCTAATAAATTTTAAGAACTTCGCACATCAATGTCATATATAAGTCCTTCGCTGTTGGTCGTCGATGGTGGAGCAGTGGTTGAACCGCCTACATTCGGTTGAACTACAGTTGGCGCCTTGGGATTAAATATTGAATCTATCAAATCATCGGTTGCTTGATTTGGTTGATTTGGCTGAATTGGATTTGCAGTGGTTCCAATATTTGGCTGGGTGACAATTCCCGTGTTTGTCGCTGGTGTTTTGGGTCTTCCGTTGGGTCCGAGACCTGCAAACGTAGACTGTATTAAGTCGTTTCCCTTGGTGGGCGGTGTCTTTGGTCTTCCGTCTGGTCCGAGACCTGCAAATGTTGACTGTATCAAGTCGTCTCCTCTGGTTGGGGCAACAGGTATAGTGCCGCCATTATTCACTTCAGGTCGTTCAGTGATTCCACCGAATACAGTACCTATCAAGTCATCAGTAGAGGATGGATTTTTAGGTTGCGGCTGTGGTTGTGGCTGCGGTTGTGGTTGTGGCTTCGGTTGTGGTTGAGGCTGCGGTTGTGGTTGAGGCTGTGGTTGTGGCTGAGGTTGAGGCTGTAAGTTATTTCCACAAAATCCAACGCACCCAGTATAGCCGGGACCATTATCATTATCATCACCATTCCAATTATTATTACCATGCCCATGCCCATGTCCAAATGCGGAATTACCGGGAAATTGTGGAAAGGCTGGAAGCTTTGGTGGTTGCGGAAAACCAGGAAATTGTGGAAATTTTGGCATTTGTATTTGTGGGAAACCAGGCACTCGTGGAAATGCTGGGGATGAAACCGGTAAAAATGGATTTTTGAATAAGAACGGGTTCTGTGGATTGGGTACTAAAGGCTCACGATTAAATTGCTGCTGTGTAGGATTCTGCTGCTTGAATGGATTAAATGGTTGTGGTTGGTTATGGGGGTTGTTAAATGCATTTTGAAATTGAGGTTGGTTATGGGGGTTGTTAAATGCATTTGGCGGTTGTGGTTGGTAGCCATAGCCATGATGATGATGTTCATGAGGATGTGGAGTTCTGGTTAAACGTTCCGCCGCTGCTTCAAAG
This sequence comes from Xylota sylvarum, assembly GCA_905220385.1. NCBI lineage: Eukaryota > Metazoa > Arthropoda > Insecta > Diptera > Syrphidae > Xylota > Xylota sylvarum. The sequence continues at coordinate 58,749,480 of LR999958.1, read as the reverse complement.
GGACTCGCAATTATATCAAGAATTTGTATAAAGGGTGAATTGGAAGTCTGTGTCTGTTCATAGCCATATCCGCTGTAATAACTTGGTAAAAGTATTATTAAAAGTAAATTTTGACTTAAGGCCCAATACATACTTTTGTTCGTCAGAATAAGAACGTTTCGTCAAAACAGCTGATGAACACCCGAAAAAGGCTAATGCTATCTGAAATAAAAGAAAGTAAACTTTATTAGAATATGATGGTATTGTTATTCTTTAAAGGCTTGATGGTTTGAGATACTTTTGCTTACATATGAAGCACACGATGATCTTCTGATGAATGAATCGTGCTATTGGGTTCTTGATTCAGTGTCATCCTTCGGTAAGATTAGTTAACTCAGAGAGCGTAATCTTCTGAGTTACTATGGAATTATTATCTCTACTCAAGTGTGGTAAGTGCCACTTCTTATATAAGGGCAAGGTGTCGGAGGATTTTGAAGTCCAAAGTGGAGTACGTCAGGGGTGCTTACTGTCACCGGTGTTGTTCTTGGTGGTCATCAGCGATGTACCACGTGGAGCATTGACGGAATGTAGCTATGGAATTCGATGAACAATGTTATTCTACCTAAAACACCTCGATTACGCAGATGCTGTTTCCCGATTTTCACGTCGGATAATGGACCTCACAAGAAAGCTGGAAACTTTCATGAATTAGTGTCTATGAAACATCTTGCGGAACTTTTGCCCTAATCGCATTTCTTTGCAAGAACGGGTCAGGATCCTACATATAGACATCACAATTCAAAGACGAAGGTGACAGTCGATCAGGCCAACCTCTTTAAAAGGCGACACCTGATCGACAGAAGGTCGATCGAGACACACATGGTGTAGAACAACTGAAGTGGATTCACAGATACTAGGCAGATTTTGTGATATGTATATTTCTAGAAACAAAATGTCAGGCAGAATGGACCATTCAATCTAGGCGATGATAGCCAAGACTTCCATCCACCTGACCAAAATGAAGTGCGGAGCTTAAATCCAACAAGCCTGCCTGACGGCTTACCAGCCAAAGTATTCAAAGCAGCTGGAAATGAACTAGTAGAGAGCATTCACCAACTCATATCTAAAATTTGGTCAGATGGAAGGAGACCTCTTCAATTGCGCCCATTATAGAGGTATCAGTCTCCTCAACATCGCGTACAAGGTCTTATCTGCCATCTTCTGAGAACGTCTGAAAAGCTAAGTCAACAACCTGATTGGCCATATCAGTGTGATTTCAGGCCACAGTGGATCAAATTTTTACACTTCGACAGATCCTGGATAAAACCCCGGAAGTCCAAATCGTTATCCACCATCTTTTCATCGATTTTAAGGGCGCATGTGACAGCATCTATAGAGACGAGCTATACAGAGCAACGTTTATTTTTGGCATTCCTGCTAAACTCGTTCGCCTGAGCGGGATGACGATGGAGAACGCTCGCTGCTCCATCAAGGTCAGTAACGAAGGTCGCTTTTAGACAAGGTGACGCGCTATCATGTGATTTTTTAACATCATACTGGAAAGAAACTCACAAGCCAACATCGGAAACACAATCTTTCAAAAGTCTGTGCAAATACTAACGTATGCCGACGATATTGAAATAATTGGTAGATCTTTGCGGGCTGTCACCGGTGCGTTCGCTAGTATTGAAACGGAAGCTGCCAAAATGGTTTGGAAAAACCAAGTACATACATACATACATGCTGTCAACTCGAAGAGAAACACAACATTGACGAATTGGACAGAACGTCACAATAGACAGCTATAACTTCGAGGTAGTAAGGGACTTTGTCTACCTTGACTCTGGTATCAATTCTGAAAACAACACCTCAGCAGATATAAAACGAAGAATAACTCATGCCAATCGCTGTTTCTTTCGACTGAGAAGGCAATTGGTAAGGCTCTATCCCGAACAAATAAGGAAACTCTATATAAGACCTTGATCATCCCAGTCCTACTTTATGGCGCAGAAGTATGGACTTTATCGAAATCCGTCGTTTCGAGAGAAAAATTCTTCGTAAAATATTCGGTCCCGTTTGCGTTGGAGGAAGAGATTCAACGGTAAACTATACGAGCTGTACAGCGGCATCTACCTAGTCAAAAATCTGTGCATCAGTCGTCGACACCAGTGCTCCGGCCCGTAAAGTCTTCAAATCAAACCCGAAGTGACAACACAGTAGAGGAAGACCTCAACTTAGGTGGCACGTACAAGTAGAAGGGGACCTCAACCGACTTGGAGGCAATTAGCTTAGGACAGGGCCCAGGTTCCCCCCGAACTGTAGCGTCACCTAAGTAAGTAAATGATAAGCGCAAATTTGAGATATTTTTTTCAAAAGAAATGAGGTCTGGAGATAATCAAATAGCGAACTTCTTTCAAAATCTCACTGCAACCGTAAAGTATGGTGGAGGTTCATTGATGCTTTGAGGTTGCATGTCGGCTGTGGGAAATGGAAATATTGTTTTTATTAAATCGGTAATGAATAGAATTATCTTACAATTTAGACGATTTACTTCCCGTAGCCTTCGGTCTTCCAGCAAGATAGTGACCCGAAGTATACAGCAAAGATTGTCAAAGAATGCTGCTGTGTCGGACCCCTAATAAGCTTAACTTTCTTCCACAATCTCCAGATCTCAATCCCATTGAACATCTGTGGGAAGTTTTTGACAGAAATATTAGAAAATGGGCACTAACTGAAGACTTGTCAAAAATCTCCCCTGACGTTACCAAAAATCTTGTATCTTCAGTTCATAAGAGATTAGCCGGAGTGGTCAAAGCTTGAAGAGGTCCAATAAAGAACCAAGGGATAGCTTATTTAACCCTATGCAAGACAGTGTTTATATCTGAAGTGTATACTGATTTTTGACTAATTTTTTTAAATGCTTTTTTCCTCAATCGGGAATAATTCCTTTTTTTGTTAATGTTCTGAATAAAAAAGTAGTGAGATTCTTTGTTTTTAAAACATTTTTCTTATTACTATTGAACCTCTGCACTACATACATAGTAGGTACTGCTGGATAGAAATTGTTGACTCTCACTACATGTATATGAGAAATATGTAAAAAAAAAATATTTTAAAACAGATAATTGCCTACATATTTTCTATGTAAAACCAAGCAGTAAACCTTATCATTTTTTTATGAGTTCCTTTTAATTTCGAAAAGTTTCACACATAAATTTTCAATAAGTTTTCCATATTATTTCAAGAAGCCGTCATATTGAAATTCAATAAGATATCTTGTTAAATGAACATGTGCCTATCATATAGAATATTCATCAATATTTTAATAAGATTTTCGCTATTGGATGACAACTATAGATAAATCATATAACTTTGTTTCTATTTTATGTTATGGTTTTCGATTTGTGTTGCAAGTTCGCAAGGTTGCAAGTTTATATCCTGACCGATACATGTTTGCCCATGCCAGTCTGACGGTGAGGTAAATGAGATAGACTGAAGATTTAGATTTAGATTTCGGACACGGAGATACCGCTGTGGAGCCACCATGCTCTTCAGCCCTGTTTTCTCAATTAAATCCATCAGAACGCCGGCCAAAAAAATTCCCAGTAAGGCCTTTTTGTGTGTCAGAATCAGATATACAACAATTTCTAGAAGCAGTTTTCATCATGTCATAGGTGCATCTTCCAAGAGTAAAGGAAACCATGTCAGTGAATACATTTGCAAAGATAATACTGTTGCGAATTTCGCGACAAAAAAAAAAATAACAAAACAAAAGAAAATAAAGTGCACGACTGGGTCGTACGTACTTGCACCTTAATGCTATAAGTTTATGATCGTATAAGCACTGAAATTCAAGTTTTTTGTAAAAACGCCATCCTAAAGTGGGCGTGGCCATATATGATGTTAAGGTGTATTGTAGAGATTTTCAAAGCCTATGAACTATGTTTTAACAATTTTTTTTGATTTCTAGTAAAAATTTTTAAAAAGTAAAATTTTTGGAAAGTGCGCGTGGTAGTTTCAAAACTTGGTACGTTACTTACTTACTTAGGTGGCGCTACAGTTCGGGGTGAACCTGGGCCTCAACTAACAAGCCTCTCCAGTTAGCCCGGTCCTTAGCTAACTGCCTCCAGTTGCGCACTCCAAGCTTGTTCAGGTCCCCTTCAACTAGTGCGCGCCACCTAAGGCGAGGTCTTCCTCTGCTGCGTTGTCCCTCCGGGTGTGATTCGAAGACTCTTCGGGCCGGAGCACTGGTGTCCATTCGCTCTACATGTCCTAGCCATCTCAAACGACTAATGCGCAGTTTTTTGACTAGGTCGATGTCGCTGTACAGCTCGTATAGTTCGTCGTTGAATCTTCTCCTCCAAAGCCCGTCAACGCAAACGGGACCGAATATTTTGCGAAGAATTTTTCTCTCGAAACGACCGAGGATATCTTCATCCGCTTTTGATAAAGTCCAAGCTTCAGCGCCATAAAGCAGGACTGGGATGATCAAGGTTTTATATAGAGTCTCCTTAGTTGTTCGGGATAGGGCCTTACTACTCAATTGCCTTCTGAGCCCAAAGAAACAGCGAGTGGCAAGAGTTATTCTTCGTTTTATTTCTGCTGAGGTGTTATTTTCGGAATTGATAGCAGAGCCGAGGTAGACAAAGTCCCTTACTACCTCAAAGTTATAGCTGTCGATTGTGACGTTCTGTCCAATTCGTCGATGTTGTGTGTCCCTTCTGGTTGACAGCATATACTTGGTTTTGCCCTCGTTTACCGTTAAACCCATTTTGGCCGCTTCTGTTTCAATACTAGCGAACGCACCGGTGACAGCCCGCTGTGTTCTTCCAATAATGTCGATATCGTCAGCATACGCTAGTAGTTGCACAGACTTGTGAAAGATTGTGCCTCCGGTGTTGGCTTGTGAGTTTCGCACAATTCTTTCAAGAACGATGTTAAAAAAATCACATGACAGCGCGTCACCTTGTCTAAATCCTTTTTTGACATCAAAGGTCTCGGTGAGATCGTTACCGACCTTGATGGAGCAGCGAGAATTCTCCATCGTCATTCTGCACAATCTGACGAGTTTGGCAGGGATGCCAAAACTAGACATGGCTCTGTATAGCTCGTCTCTATAAATGCTGTCATATGCGGCCTTGAAATCGATAAAAAGATGGTGGGTATCGATTTGGACTTCTTGGGTTTTTTCCAGGATCTGCCGAAGTATGAAGATTTGATCGATTGTGGACTTTCCTGGCCTGAAACCACACTGATAGGGCCCAATCAGGTTGTTGACGAAGGGTTTCAGACGTTCACACAATATGGCAGATAGGATCTTGTACGCGATGTTGAGGAGACTGATACCTCTGTAATTGGCGCAATTGAGGGGATCTCCTTTCTTGTGGATCGGGCAAACGGTGCTGAGATTCCATTCATCAGGCATACACTCATCTGACCAAATTTTAGAAATGAGTTGGTGTATGCTCTCTACCAGGTCATTTCCAGATGCTTTGAACAGCTCGGCTGGTAAGCCGTCAGGTCCAGCAGCCTTGTTGGACTTAAGTTTGGATATTGCTATCCTTAATTCGTTTTGGTCAGGTGGACGGAAGTTTTGGCTATCATCGTCTAGATTGAATGCTACATTCTGTCTGACAGCGGGATGTTGGTCTTCGTCGCCGTTATACAGTCTGCAGAAGTTTTTCCATATTCTCAGCACCAACTTGGTACGTTATGTCCTTGCATTTGTCATACCCACCTCAAATATTAATTTTAAGCCCAATTGTTGAAGAAATGGCCGATATACACCCAATTCGTAAAATTACCGTTATACGCATTTTTCGCGCAAAACGTGGTATGCCACCAGTAGCTTATGCCTAAACTAACTCACATATGAAATTTTATCAAAATCGTTAAAGCCGTTTTCGAGAAAATCCATTTTTAGTGAAATCGGCCTTAAGTGAAGTACCCTTAATTTTGAGGTTAGAATGAAAATTTCCAATTTCGCTTCTAGGGATCATCCCACAGACCCAAGATATGAAGTTTGAAGCAAATCTGTCTACCCGTTTAGGCTCCAGTCGAATATACAGACAGACAGACAGACAGACAGACAGACGGAATTGGCGGACCCACTTTTTTGGACTTCTCCATCATAGTAATGTCAAGTTTGATTAAAATCTCGAGTTCGAAATTTTTCACGAAACCAATACTTGCCCTATAGGTATAGGTGCAAGTAAAAAGAAGAAACACTAACACACGACGGCAAGGATTGGAGCAATTACTCGACACAAATAACCTGACACACGAACACCAAAAAAACAGCTGGACGATTTGACAGCATAAAAGCACTGTGGAAATTCAGCTAATCGATTAATTAAACCAAGATCAAATCGATAAGGGCTTAATTAACGAATTTAGCTGCGAAGATTCTCGACGGTTCCAGCACAAACTCCGTCAAAATTCGTGGTGGTGCCAGAATCTTCTAGATGTTTTGACATAAAATTCCACCGCTGAATTGGAAACCTGGAAGACTTTTGGAAGTGATCCGGCCTGGTATAAATAGACGGAGCGAAGTAGTCCAGGGATGAGCAAAAGTCGAAAGTACTACGATCAGCCGTGATAGCGTTCACTAAGAAGTTGAGTTTACGTGATCAGCTAAATTCATGTGAAAATTTTACGTTAATTAAAAAAAAAAGTTAAACCCTCTCGGGAACCAAAAATTAGTTGTTTCACTGAAATTTTCAACAGTTGCGGAAATTGTCTTTGATTTTGTTCGCCGGCGTATCCATTTTGCGCTACAATACTATATATTCACTTCAATGATAATTCTCAAAAGGTTTCTCGCGAATACCCCGACATGACAGACAAACTTTTCAAAATCAGTCCAGTAGTAAAAAAAATAAAAATCTGAATGATATTTGTAAAAGTATTTTTTTTAAAAAAATATCTATATGTAGATAATAAAAATTTGCTGCACCAAAGACAGACATAACTTGAAAAGATACAATCCCAATAAGAAAGAGAAGGGATTTAAAGTCTACGTTCTTAGTGGTGTTAGCGAATTTGCAGACAAATATCAGGCAATTATGGCAAATTTTTCGAAAAATTGCTCCTGAAAAGTCTTAGCAAAGAAAAAAGTCTTATCCCGAATCATCATTTCGGATTTAGAAATAAACATTCAACGATAGATCAAGTGCATTGAATTACGGATATAGTGGAAACAGCACTGGAAGAAAAACACGTCTGTTCGGCACTATTTCTTGATCTTGGTCAAGCCTTTGACAAGGTTTGGCATAAGGGCCTTGAGTATAAACTGCATAGCGATTTACTTAGACGGTATACTGAAATCCTATATTTCAGATCGGCTCTTCCGAGTTCGATGCGAACAAGAATATTCGAAACTAAAAAAAATTTAAGCAGGTTTTCTACAAGGAAGTGTCCTAGGACCAACCCTGTATCTGTTTACTATGGATATTCCGGTGGACAACAATGCCGTGATGGCTACTTTTGCAGATGACACTGCAATATTAGTACCTGATAAATGCACTGTGAAGGCAACAGCAATACCGTAGAATGCAGTCAAAAGAGCAAGTGATGAATGAAACAAAATCGACTTACATAAACTTCGCAAATTAAAAGATCTTCATTAACAATCAAATTGTACCCTATGCCAAACTGTACCAAACCAACAGCAAACTATCTTGAAATGACTTTAAACGTAAAGTTAGAATAGATAGAGAAACACTTGAAATATAGACACATGTACTGGTTACTGGGAAGAGACTCAGATACATATGTCCACCCACAACAAAATCTTACTATATAAGCAAGTGTTGAGGCCTGTCTGAACGTACGGCATCCAATTATGGGGGTGAACAAAGAAAACAAATGTTCGAACTATACCTATACAGACATTCCATTCCAAAACAAAATCTTTCGTGGAATAGTAAATGATCCTTGGTATGCATATACGAAATAGTGATCTGCACCGTGACCAACTCGTAGACATAGTGACAGAAGCAACAACGGCAAGATCACATCAATTCCGAAATAGAAACCGCCTTAAGTGTACAAGATAATATCCGGAGATTGAGAAGAACCAAGCCTCATGAGCTAATGGTCTAAAAGCTAAGGAAAAGTATTTAAACATTTTAAACTTTCCCAAAATGGCTTTAAATGTGTTTTATAGTGTCGTTAGAGTCGTACACTACTTGGTAAACGAGAACTACCAAGTGTCTTTCGAGATTTTTCACTGTGGACTGGACTGTGCTCCAGTCGAGCTTATCTCATGGTTTATGTCTATCTTAGCTTCGAATTTTGTTGTAGAGTTACCGAAATCACAGGTCCGACTGTATGATAAGCCAAACAAAAGCTGCATTATAATTAAAGGACCCAGGTGATTGCCTTGACGAACACCTGATGTGGCCATAAATGGGATAGAGACAGAAGATCTAAATGTAACTTCGGATCTATCTGATAAAAACGTTTTGGAAACCGAGAGCTTTCAACTTAAGAGTAATAATTGGGTGAGAGATTTTATCAAATGATTTTCTGAAGTTAATGGCTATTACATCGATTTCGCAAACATCTTCAAACGCACACAGCGCCTGAGAATCAAATTCTGTTAAGTTGGTGGTTGTCCACCTACCAAGTGTGTCACAAATGTCTTTAAAATAATAGCGGACAACCCGTCGGCACCTGAGGAGTAGTCATCCTTAAGTTTGTTAATCTTCTCTGTTACAAGTTGCGAGGTGATATTGACCGAGACTAAATACGCTGGAGCGCCTTATCCATATAATGCAGCGAACACATTGTCGCGCAAATCTGCGAGCAAATGCCTTCAAGTAAGCACGCGCTCAAGTGCGTTGCTCTTTTCTTCATTCAAAAGCCAACCCAAAATTCCATTCAGACACACGCATTTCCCCGCGAGCATAGAAATACGCATGCAAGTGCTAAGATTTGCGCGTAAGTGTGTACGCCGCTTAAGAGAAGTAGTCATGGTCGGGTTCGAGGATGCGGTCAGTAAAAAAGTGAGCAAATAGGTTTGCAACAATTTTAGCGCCCGACGAAGAGGGGTTGACAAGTTTGGGGGTAGATGGATAGCTATCAGATTTGCGTTTGACATTTATGAAATGATAGAAACGTTTATGATCATTAATTAGACTGGATTGCATGCGCACAAGTTAATTTTGGTAAAGAGTTTCACTCTTTAAAAGCTGTATGAAGTCTGAGAATCAGAATTGGAATTTAAGTCAACGTATGAGAACGAAAGCAAGAATGGTGGATGGCAGCGTTCTAGAGTAGAGAGAAGATGATTACTTGCTGGAAAGAAAAAATTATCAGCATCGGTTAAGTAAACAAGGTCAAGTTTTCTGCCGAGGCTATTAGTTATGCCATTGATTTGATGAAAGCCAAAGATGGAGAAACAATCTGTGAAAAGGTGTTCTATGTCCGAGGTTGTATTTGAAGGAATGAAATGAGATTCATCCTCAGATTGAACACATTGGAGATGGGGATGAATAAAATCCTCTAACACGATGACATTGTGATGGAATGCTCCCCATCTTCCTCCTCACTTGGTGAGAATCTTTAGGACATGTCTGACCTTAGACTACACGCCATCCCAATGCCAGGAAATTAGGGTGGTGTTAACCTAAATCTGCGATGGACCTTAGTACAGCAAATGACTATACACACCAATTAGTCTGACACCATTTTTACTAAAAACTTTGAAAAGGATTTTTGACGAACATATCAGATCAAACCTACCCACCTCGTCTCTGAGCATCAACCAGCACGCGTACACCAAAGGGAAGTCCGTGGAAAAAACTCTCACAAACGTAGTTCACACCATCGAAAATACTCTTATGTAAAAAGAAACTGCTCCCGGTGTCTTCCTGGATATAGAGGGAGCCTTCCATAATATAAAGCTACGGGGTATTATGGAAGTCCTCTCCAGGTATACTAAGAGGAAGGCAATAAATAACTTCATTGAACACATGCTATAATATAACAGCTGATATAGGTAATGAAAGTAGGAAAGGTAGAGTACTAATGCTAATGACCTCGCAATCCTAATTATGGGAAAAGATCTGAATACACTAGGTGATGTGATACAGATATGCAGTCGGCACTGAACATCACGCAAAGTTGGGTGAACCACTGTAGGCAAGGCGTCAATCCAAGAAAGACCGACATGATACTCTCCACGAGAAGATACAAACTAGAAGATTTCCGTACACCGTTTTTAGGGGGAGTAAAACTGGACCTATATCGACCAAATTTTCACACTAAGGCAAATCCTAGAAAAGACCAACGAATTTCAAGTCGAGACTCACCATCTCATCATCGACTTTAAAGCCGCATATGATAGCATTCATCGTCTTGAGCTCTACAAGGCGATGGCCGAATTCGGGATCCTGGCTAAACTGATCCAGCTGTGCTGCGTGACGCTGGAAAATACGAGTGCAACGTGCAATTCGAAAACAGTTCCTCTGAACTATTCCAAACATGCACCGGATTTCGGCAAGGGGATGCGCTATCATGTGACTTCTTCAATCTTGTGCTAGAACAGATAGTGCGCAGGGCAGGTGTAAACACGGAAGGCACTATCTTCAACAAATCTGTCCAGTTGCTGGGATACGCAGACGACATCGACATCATCGGTCGCTCCCAGCGCGCCGTGTTAGAGGCTTTTACGGCAATTGAAGAAGAGGCGAAACGTGTTGGCCTTGAAGTGAATGAGGACAAAACCAAATACATGTTGTCAACAAACAAAGAAGCATCTGTCCACCGCCTAGGACAAAACGTCACTGTTGGCAACAGTAACTTCGAAGTAGTTAAGGAATTTACCTACCTCGGAGTAAACATCAACTCCACGAATGACACCTTAGTGGAGATTTGACGAAGAAACCGTTGCTACTTCGGTTTCGCGAAACAAATGGGGTCAAAACTTCTAACTCGGAAGACGAAATGTATGCTCTACAAAACTTTGATCATGCCAGTTCTGCTGTATGGTGCCGAGTGTTGGACGATAAGCAGGAAAGCAGAGCAAATATTGAACACTTTCGAAAGAAAAATTCTTCGTCGGATATTCGGTCCCGTATGCGAGGAGGGCGAATGGAGGAGAAGATACAACCGCGAACTCTATGAGCTGTACCAGGATGTGGATGTAGTCCAAAAAGCCAAAACACGTCGACTACACTGGCTCGGCCACATCGAGCGAATGGACAATAATGCTCCAGCAAAGAGGATCTTCGAACCACAGCCCCCAGGTTCGAGACGACAAGGAAGACCGAACCTCAGTTTTAAGGATCAAGCTATCGCGGATGCCAGAGCACTTGGTCTAGACAACTGGAAGCAGCGTGCCCGGGATCAAAGAGAGTGGAAGGCTGCCGAGACTCTTTACGGGTCGGGAGCCCGTTAAGTAAGTAAGTAAAACTGGACCTATAAAATGATGTAAAGTATCTTGGGGTCATCCTGGACAACAAGTTAACTTGGAGAAGAAACCCAGAAGGGCGTACTGGATATGCCGCAAGGCTTTTGGTAAGACGTTGGATTTGAAACCGAAGCAAGTTTATTCGATTTACACTTGCATCGTCAGGCCCATTTTATTCTATGGAGTGTTTGTATCGTAGCCGATAATAGAGAGGAATTACGCCCTTTCAAACATCCAACGCATGGTTTGCTTAGGAATAACCGATACAGGACTAGAGGTGAAAAGATCAGCTGGCTGTTCTTAGACTCAAGAATTTAGGACATATCAATGAAGGGACTGGGACACGGTGGTTTCTGGAAGGAAGTACAGACGGCTTCTGGACTCGTAAGTCATCCGAGCGACCTTTTAAGTAAGGAATACCATTTCGACACAAGCTATACAGTTCAATTCCCCAAACGCGAAGAAAAGCAGCAGGGCTCTGTCGTTCCTAACGAGATTCGAATAGAAGTGTACACGGATAAATCACACGTCGATGGAAAATCGTAGACGGACGTCTACTGCCGAACGCCACCTCTCAATCACGCATTCCGTCTGAAACAATTCGTGGCGGTCTTTCAGACAAAGGTTTTTGCTGTACTAAAGGACGCGGAACTACTACTTAGTACCGGAACCCAAGGCAACTGCATTAACTTCTGCTCGGTCAGTCAAACAACCCTAAAGGCACTAGCAAATCCAAGAATCAACTCGAAATCGATGAAGGAACTTAATATCTTAGCAACCTCCTCTCAGGTCAACCTGAATTGGGTACCTGGTCACTGCAATATATATACCAGGGAACGAAGCTGCGGATAAACTGGCGAGGAATGGGCGGAAAACAAAGATATACCTACGGTTACAACCTTAAAGGTTATTAAACCCACATACAGTTGCTCGTTCGCAAAAAACCATGAACACATGTGGAAAGGACTGCAAACCTGTAAAGCTTCTAAAGCTAAGACTGAGCGGCTTTGCCACCGTCAGGCGAAGAGGGCGCTCGATTTAGGTAGGAGACAATTAAGACAAATGGTCGGTCTATACACCGGACATATCAACCTGAACAAACACGCATACAAACTGGGACTGGTGACATCAAGCACCTGCCCGTGGTGCGAGGAAGAGGTAGAAAGTCTCGAGCAATTCCTCTGCGAATGTCCCGCATTAGGGGCGTACCGCGACCAGAAGATTCATCGTCTTTCAGTCAGTACGTTCTGGTAATAAATGGATAAATGTTTAACAGATTTTATGTTTGGGATGGTAAGGCATGTGATTGTGCTGGTAAGTAGGTTAGGAACGAAAGTACTTTTTACAATTAGCACGCGTTCTTTGTAGATGGGAGATGGATGCGGATTCAAAGTGGAAAGGCAGAGTTAGAGAGATCATTTGCTGCACTACTGGGTGGAACGTAAAAACTTCCGTGATAATCTTTTTAAGCTCATCCGGGTCAATTGAGACTTGGGAGGCCTTCTTGGTGTAGCGAGATCATGACGTTGGTTTTGGTGATACCGTCGATACAAATGGTGACGTCTTTGTTATGTAGGTAGGTTAAGTAAAGGCGCACATTATCCTGTATTTTACGATCATACAAGCGTGAAAGAACATAACGTACATCTTCGCTAGAATTAGTATGCTGTTTGGTAAGTTTAGCAGTACACGGAAGCAGGAGATCCAAGAAAGAGAGAGGTGCTATAGTAGAGTCGAAGGGCGGGAGAAGACGAAAGAAGTTGGCGCTTGAGGAGGAGAGCAGGAGGAAGCAGATACAAAGGAAGCAGGATTGAGAATGTGGAAGTAAATAAAATGAAAATAAGTAACAAATGCAGATTTTAAAAAAAAAAGTTAGAATTTTGTTAGTAGAGGGAGCAGGGATGTCCTTCGGATTAAATGAAACTCGGTTTCGCTAAGAGAAGGGTGGTCTGGTAATAGTCGAGTGATGGGGAAGAGTATGTATTGGATGTACTGTTCCCTCAGTTGCTGCACGACAGGATCAAGTCGGACATTGGCCAGTATGGACTGAAAAGAGAATTCGTTGCAAACGTCCAAACTGTAAAGGCGTCTCCAAAATAAAAGCATAAATGTCACAATTTCCACTAATTTTTCATTTAATAATTAAAAATCTGTAAATCTAAAATAACACATTATTTGTGGAAAGCTATTAAAACAACTAGTACCCACTTTGATATTTGTACGATGTTGAGTTATGAAGGGTTAAGTCTGTTTATTACCCTTGTCTTGTTAAATAAACAATAAAAATTAATAATAAAGGAGGTAAATAAAATGCAAGTGTGTTGTAGAAAACAAGTTTAGAAAACAAGATACGAAATTTATGCTAAAACACACCCTCACAGAGACTGAAAATAAAAATCAACATCTACTTTGGTACTTCTCTCGAAGATGCTAACAACTCAAGCTTCAAAAAATTAATTAATTTTTTTTTTTTTTAAATAAATAGGAATAAATCAGAACTGGCATTGAAGACAATTCTTTGGGAAAAAAAAGTTTTCTATTTGAACTTTCCGCCTGAAGAATACCCGTTCAAGCAGAACGACTTGGGTATCTGTGAAGTGATTGATTAACTGGTGGGGTTTTGAAAAAAGGGCGTGTACCAAACTTAACCACGTGCCAATTTTGGCTACGATTTGCCTAGGGTCAAACAAAAATAATTAATTTTCAATCAGGTATACCTATTGATCTGTTCATTGACCTCGCCCGAAATTCATTTGGGTAAAACCCAAAAGTGGTTATTCGACACTTAGTTGGCGGTCAAGATTAATACGAATATTATACGACCGACGTCGAGTTATGCATATCCGCGTATGTTAAATCATCACAACACGTATTGTACTTGTAACACTTGCAACAATTAAGACTTTACAGTGCGTAACACTTATAAGAAGAAAAAACCACCGTAAAATAAACGATAAACACTTAATTCGTTTACACTCTCTGAACAAACAACGTAATGCCCTATAGTATATGATAATAAGTTGTTTCGTAACATTTGTCGGTTCGATTAATTAAATTCGTTAAAATACTTGTTTTATTGTTTTTAAAAATATTCGTTTGGCTATTTTAACTACGTCTTTTGGCATTTAACTCGCCCTCGCTTCAAGATGGGCAAGATTTTCGTAGAACTTCTGACCAACAAAACGACAGAAACGCTTTCCATTCTCAGGAAGGGGAAATGGACACTATCTCACACTCACCACAAGTAGCTTCCACGCCATATTTACGCTGGAACTTGAACGAACGTTTGTATAACAAGAAATTCCGCTGTTGCTAAAAATCACTGAACGTCGACGCGATGCTTGAATTTAACTAACGAATTCATTTAATTTTATAATTGAAACGACCACAGATTCTCTAAACAAACCCGTGAATCAAAAAAAAAAAAAAGACAAAAGCCGCTGAGCAGCCAACACGGATTGAGATAAGACTGACGACGATCTCGCAGAGCTAGTGCACAGATTCGATTGCTAATCTCGATACTTTTTTGCTTTATTGATTAGCATTCGTTTTTTTTTTGTTGTCACGGATAGCCAGCAGCGAGATAACTGAGATTTGGCGAGCCAATAGATACAACTGTCGGATTGATATTGAAAGAGAACTGCGGAGGAGATTACAAGTGGTGTACTGGTTTCATTGTTGTCTCCGTGTCGTTTGGTTGACTCACTTTGAAAATGCTCGAACTCCTCTCCAGTGTGTGTGACCTTCTGCTGGTTTTGTGTTGGCCCGCGTTTGGGTAATTATGTGATGAGGTTGCGGTAGTGAAAGAAAAGTATCTGCGGTTGATTCGTGATACAGTTGAAGGGGATTTTTATGGTTTTACCACAGACTGATGAACAGACAGGTTCGGAGCTTGTATCGCTACCTTGGAAGCATTTCTTTTACAAGTAGGAAATTTGCGTTTATTTGCAAGAGCACTTAGTTGGAGGTATGGACAGGCCCAACGTCTCAGAATAATGCGGAAATCACCAACAAGTCACAAATGTATCATCAGGTTTATAGTCTACATATATAGTATTCCAAATCTTAAATGAGGCATCTATCTTCTCAGTCAGTGGGTTTTTTTTTTTGTGTGTTGCGGTGGAAGATAATTATCTTTTGAAAACCAACAATATGGAGAGTAGAACTTTTCGATGTTAATAGGGCATGGTGCGCACATGACAGTAATTCCCATTACCTAAGCTACACAGAAGTAATGATAAATGTGACACATGTTATATTTCATTGTCAGCGCAATGAGACAAGAAATTGGGCGAGACTATCACCTGAATTTAGACAAACTCAGTGACACAACAGAATAGAATGCAAATCTGAGCAAGATAGTTATAAAAGACTGGATCCTCTCTCACAGAGTGGCAGAAGGACTGAATTTCGTTTTAAAACGATTTTCCCCTTCAAACCAGCACGATTCTATCCAAGAAACACTCCAGCCCCTCTTTCATTAAAAGACCGGATGGGACTTGGGCAGATTCCTCTAGAGAATCCTTGAAACTTTTAATGAATACTCACTTTTCTGGATGTAAGGACAGTTAAGCTGATGTCCATCAGGATGTGCAACTCTCATCATGGAACGATACACGGAACACTAGTCACATGTGAAAAAACATCGGCCGGCCTTGACGGCAGACTGCCCATCATGCTGCAGAAAACGCTGGACCAGGTAGTTCCTTGGCTTGTATCGATTTCCAGAAGCTGATGAACTAAAGAACAGTGTGGGATTTCCACCCACAAAACCCACCTTCTCTCCAACCTCTGGTCCTCGCAGCAGTGCCATCAAGCATTCCATCGCGAGGGGGATTTCAGCTGTAGGTACTCGGCTCATTCGTGCTGGCAGGCTGCTGCGCTGCATTACGTGGTCGCTTCTGTCTTTACTGCTCCTTCGTAATGTTTGTCACAGTGTCGCTAACTACTTCTCAAGCCTCTTGTCTGCTCTTCATCTGTCTAGTGATGTTGTCGGCAATTTGGTTCTCATCCAGTTTGTACACCAGCGGGTGCCGATCTTTATGATATCGTGGACAATGGAACATAATGTGTTCTACGTCTTTCATCGTTTTCGTGTATGTTTGGCAATAGGGGTCGTCTTGTATGCAGGTAGGCTCTGAAGCATTCATGACCAGTAAGGATCTGGGTCAGGTAGAGATTCAGTTCCGCATGCTTCTTATTAATCCAGGCGTCTATATTGGGTATCAATCTCTGCATCCACCTGCCTCTATCAGAGTGACACCATTTCTCCTACTATTCTTCCAGAATTCTCACTGCTGGTACTTCACTATCACTACGACTCGTCGTTGCAGCTGTTGTCCTGCTGGCACGATATTTCCGTTTCATCTTTAGGAAGAAGGTCTATTGGTATCATGCCAGCCATTACACATGCCAGGTCGTCGGAGATTTTCGGAAGACGCTACATACTCCCAACGCGCTGACTCTGTAAGCTGCCTCAGTCTTCTTCCTATACGATTTCATCTTCATGGCGACAGCTCATATTTGGCGGCCGTATAGCATTATCGATGTCGCAACTCTAGCTAAGAGCAATCTCTTCCTGCCTATTGGTCTGCCGATATTTGTCATGATCCTTGACAGGGCAGCCATTGAGTTTTCTGCTTTTTTAGCTGTATGTTGCTTAAATGTAAGCTTTGCTTCTAAAGTAATGCCAAGGTTCTTCAACTCTGGTGTAAAACCTACAACATGATCGCCAATGGTTACTATTACAGTCTCCATGAATTGCCTGCTGCTGATGAGCACTACTTCTGTATTTTATTCTGCAAGTTGGGTACTAGCCAGTCCTGGACCATCCCTTCATTGCAGTCATCATCTAACTCGTCAAGGAATTTCTTCACTACTGCGATTGCTCGGCGAAGCCAATTATTTTCGAAGACCTCGGGATTCCCAGTCTAAGAACCTCATCATACATTAGATTCCACAGTAGCGGACCTAGTACGGAGCCTAGAGAAACCCCGCCTGTGACATAGCATAATGATACTGCCTCCTTAGTAGTTATCGTGGAGCAGTATACTATTTTTAAAACAGTCCGTCATTATCTTCTGCAGGTACTCTGGTACTCTCTCGCAGAATGTTTCTCCAGTTTACGGTGTTGAAGGTGTTCTTGACTTACAGTTTGATAATTGCGAAGTACTGTTTACTCCTGCTCTTCCATTGCTTTCCTTCGATGGGTTTTTGTGCGGTATTCACGACTGAATCTTTCGAAATATCATCTTTACCCTATTCACAGTACATCTGTATTAAGGGGTGTTCGACAGAAACAGTGCTCCACGAGGTTGTGCGAACGATTCAAAAAACCATCCACTACAAAGAGTTTACTCTAGATACTTTCCTAGACGTTCAGGATGCCTTCAATAATGCTCACATTGAATTAATTCAGGAATCATTAATCCAATTGGGCGTGGAGGAGTTTATTCGCCATTGGATAGTTACCATGCCAAGAGCTAGAATCATCCAATAAACTCTTGGCAACATCATTTCAACCAAGTCCGTCCAAAGAGGAACACCTCAGGCAGACTTCTTCTATAGCTTATAGTTACCAATCAAATCCTGTCTAGACTCCAAGAGACGAAATGCTTAAATGAGAACGTTACAAAGATTAAACGGGCTGATTTCTTAGGGCTGATGGGATCGATGAAATCAGTACCAACACCAGCTCTAGAAAGGAGTTAAAACCGTATTTAAATTCAATGGAAGCGAATACCTATGTACATATGAAATGCCAGACGTAAAACGGAGTCCTGTGGAACATACTAGCTGCGGATCATTGACAGAAAGATGACATCAACATACTGTGAGGAACAATACATGTGGGTCACCGAAACCGAAGTGACAGCAACATGCTTCTCGTTGAACACATGTAGGTCACAGAATTAGTTCCGTCTTAAGTAATGAATCAAGGTCGACCAATTGATCGATTGAGTGATGGATCGAAAGTCTATTCTGGTATACCATCGATGCGAGATACTCGAGTCTGTTTAATTTTTGGAAAGGTTGCGATTAATCAACCGGAGATTCTCAGTCAGAATTCTTTGCAGTAGGGAATGTAATGATGGTAGAATTTCCACCGAAGACGTGGGGGAGTTGCTGTCGATTGTAAATTTTAAATTCAAATCACTCTTTAAGATCAAATGTTGGTCTTATCGGTTTTCAAGCTATTGAGGAAAGTTTACTTCAGATGGATGGATAGACGAAACACACCATTTGGCTACCCGGGACTAATTAAAACCAACCGGAGCTTTGGATAAAGTGAAGGATAATTGTGTCACCTACTGACGCCAGTTCTTATCGAGTATTCTTTTCAATTGGGACAGATCTGGACACATATAAATGAGCGTGATCTGACATAGATCTGGACACGTACCTACAGCGTCTGCAGAAGTCATGTGAAAAGAGGTGCAGTCTTTTGGCATGTTGGCCTATCAAACAGTGTCCAATAACAACACCGATAACGTAACTGATCTATGATTGCTTCAATAGGACTAACTTAATACCACGTTTCAGATCAAGTCTAGGCCAGATCTGTCTCGAAATGTTAAAAGTAAAGAGATTTTCCCATCTACAGTTGGTGGAGTTTACAAGTAGCAAGAGGCATACCCAGGTTTCGCCACTTTGGCAGGATCCTATGGGTCGTACTCTGTCTGGCGAGCTTGTTAGCCTTTCAATTCCTTGCAATGTCTCTGTGGCCCGGCACCAGAAAATGGCATAGGAGAATGTTAAATTGTTCAGTCATCTCCAACAAAGACAAACAGCAGTTAAAAACTGCATTTGAAGTGAAGGAGCACGATTCCAGGGACTGTCAGTGAAAATACTTATTCCCCGTACAGATACGGCATTACATTTCAGTCAGAACAAGTCTTCCTTGATCGCCATGCTTTCCGCCTGAAAAATGCTACAATGATCTGTGAGGCGGAAGGAGATGCTCAGGTTGACCTTGTCTAAGAATACACCACAATTCACTTCCTCGTCAGTCTTGGAGCCGTCCGTGTAGAAGTGAACTGCAATGTCCTCTGGAAAGGGAGCGGTGACCTATTCGCTACGGTAAGGAATGCTCGTGTGGAAGTTTCGGTCAAATAACAGGGTCGGTCGTCTTCCTAATGAAGATTTGTTGGGGTGAAAGCTCAACGACGGTTTCCTAACGCTGCCGTAGGGCAGGAACGCATGGCACCTGTGATACCGAGACAGGCAAGTGCCTGCGACTTCTGAATGATAGTTGCCATTAAACGATGGTCGCGTGCATGATAATGGCCCTCACCATCATTGTATACATCCAAAGTATCAATTTGGATTCAGACCCCAGGTTCTGCAGTAAAGGCGTCTACTGGCCCCCATGGCACTAGCGGCGCGCTCGATGGCGGACTTGAAGTGAATGCCGCCAAGATATTTAACCTCACTGGAATAAACTAAAATGGTGTCTTTAATGATAATAGGTCCTAGATTGACCAGTCTTCTTTTTTTAAAAGGCACTAGAACGGTTTTACAAGGATTGATGGATAGTCTCTGCTCCTTTGTCCTTCCAAAACGTGTAGTAAAGCACCTTGCATGAGACTGGAAATGGTCGTGCCCTGTTTACCACTAATATGTACATATATATCGCAAAGTTATCCGCATATCAATGGCCATGTAGCCTGATCACTGTAGATCGACTAGAAGATCTAGGAAACACAGAAGGGGAGAGAGTTGGGGACAACCCTTAACTGCGTCCATAGACAGTGAACTAATAATTCGACTTTCAAGCATGGTCCTTGTCCATTGATTGGTCGAATCCCGAAGGCATCTCTACACTGGCATAAAAGACAATTTTTGGGGGTGAAAACAGAGACGATTCATGCCTTCGACTCCAATAAAGTTTATGGGAAACTCCTGGCTAAATTATAAGAGGCACAACACTAACCGACATCTGTCAGTTTACTGGCTGAATGACAAAGTTGGAATCATCTGGGAGGACAACCGTCATTCTCCTAAGTTCTACCAAAGAACTGGTCAATTTGGAAGGCGTTACTCTTCCTATCTACAGATTGTTATCTCTCATGTTGTATAAGGCGCCATGCTTATCAAAATCCGGAAAGATCTCTACTATTGGCACTTAAGCAAAAGTCTTCTTCCTTGTGGAGGCCTAAACAATACTGCAGTTTAGATGGGACTAGCAAGATCCTGGCAGTAACTAACACAACCTCGCTTTCAACACGGAATATGTGTATGTAAATACGAATAACTTTACATTTTTGGTTGCACTTTTCACTGAGCTGATAGTAATTGAAACCCAAGATCAAGTGCACTCTCAAATCAGTGCCAAATAAAAGCAATCTAATTCCAGATAAGACTGTAGTTTACAGTCGACCTACAATTGCGGCCTGAATTCAAATGGATTTTTTAATCAATCATGGTCATGAGGTCAAAACCTATAAAAAAAGACCACAACAAATGGAAGCCTTATCTTCGAAATACGTAACACAAACACATTAGACAACCACACGGGAAATGATCTCAAAACACACAAATAAAATACATTTGCAATTTATTTATATTCATATACGTATAAAATGTTGTCAAATAAATGTCAGCCATCGAATCGTCAACAAAAGAAGATTAATTCATCATAAAACGTCATGAGGAGATCATTTCGATTTATAGGTATCGTGAATGAATTAGGTACTTACGAGTAGATACATTCATGTTGGGGAGTACTCGTAGGTTACATAGGTTAGGTTGAATAGGGTTATGAGTTCATCATAAAATATCATAAAGCACCATAGTAGGCTTATCGCAATCCCTAGGGAACTTTCACGATCGGAAACATAAAGTAATTCGCCCATACACTTACATTCGCTACAGAACCTAAATTTGGTTCAAGGAACCAACCCCCTCTAAATTGTTGAAAAGGCATCTTCCGATGTACTTTATACTACTCCGAAAATAGGTTTCAATCCTCTAGACTTCGCAAACACCTTTCTAAAGCACCAACCATGCTGAATGTCCTCATGAATCCCAATGGAACATGGGTAGAATCTGATGAAACATCGCTTAACCTGCTTATGGACACCCACTTCTCCGGCTTTTAGCCTATACCTAGCGACGGCCTTGCTCTGGTAAATATTGCACGCCCACAGCTTTAATTAAATTCGCAAAGTGGACAGATAGTGATGGTCTTGGAGTTAATCCGTCTAAAATTGAACTAGTATTGTTTACAACAAGGTACAAATACTACATACATATAACTCCTCCAAAACTCAAGGGTATTGAATTGCAAATCGCTGATAAAAAACTCAGTTGGAATCTGAATATTCAAGACCGTGTTAGGAAGTGGTCGACAGCTCTCTTGTAGAAATGCTTCTGGCCCCAAGTTGAGGTCTTTAACACCGGATAAGACTCGATATATACGGCAGTCCTCCTCCTTATAAGGCTCCAGGAATGGATAACATTCGACCTGTGATGTTGCAACAGTCAGTGGATATTGCTATTCCATGGCTCAAGCGCATCTTCACGGGATGCCTTAAGCTAGGATATGTTCCTAAAGCATGGCGGGTTTTGCGTGTTGTTTTTATTCCCAAAGCCGGAAAAGCAAGCCACACAAATGCTAAAGACTTGAGACCTATCAGTCTATCGTCTTTTATGCTAAAAACACTGGAACGTTTAATAGATGTATACATACGAAGTGTGATTGGCCATAACTATCTATCTGAATCACAACATGCATACATCCGCGGTAGGTCGGTAGATACAGCTCTCCACAGGGTCGTATCAAACATAGAAAGATCCCTCCACTTCAAGGAATTCACTCTTGTGGCGTTCCTAGACATTGAAGGGGCGTTTAACAACGTAAGCACAGAGCTGGGCTGAGCATCGGTCTCTCCAATTGGATTGCTCAGATGCTTCAATCGAGAGTTATATCCTCATCGCAAGGAAATGTAACAATCAGGAGAAGCGTCTGCAGAGGAACCCCCCAAGGAGGAGTCTTATCACCTCTAATATGGCTCCTTGTAGTGGACGAGATCTTGGTAATACTAAAGGAAAACGGCTTCAACGTGACGGCCTATGCCGACGACGTGGTTATCCTGGTCTCGGGGAAATTCCCTTCAGTCCTAAGCGAAAGACTCAATCTCGCACTACAACTAGTGGAGAATTGGGTTAGCAGCAAAGGGCTAGGAGTGAACCCTTCAAAGACGGAGGTAGTTCTCTTCACTAGGAGGAGATCAATTCCAGCCTTCAGACCTCCAAGCATCAGTGGTACTGAACTAAGTATATCAGGTTCAGGCCGATACCTGGGTGTAATTTTAGATTCCAAACTAAATTGGAAGAATAACACTGCTGAACGTGTCAGGAAAGCAAGCGTAGCTTTCTACTCTTGCAAAAAGGCATTCAGTAATACACGGCGGTTGTAAGACCAATTCTTACATATGGTTCACTGGTATGGTGGACGGTACTGGAGAAGCAATACCAGCTTTCTAACCTCACCAAAATCCAGAGGGCAGCGTGTATTGGAGTCATGGGATCAATGAAGACAACACCAACAGCGGCAGTCTGGCGGCTAAAACCGCTGTAAGACTGAGAGAAGGCCAAATGTGGTCATCGAGCCTGTACGGCCATGCCTCAATTTTGTCCCGATGGGGATCCACCAAATGTTTGTCAGAAACTGATCACATGACCCCACGCTAGTTTTTAAAAGGAGAATCGCTATAAGAATTCCTGACTGGAAGCGCCGAAGAACCATGAAGAAGAAGGAGTTGGCGTTCTATACCGACGGTTCTAAGATGGACGTTGGCACGGGAGCCGGAGTTTATCGTGAGGCCCTAGGGATAAACAACTTCTTTAGAATAAATGATGATTGCAGCGTCTTTCAGGCAGAAGTCACAGCCATCATACAGGCTGCTAAGAAGAGCAAATAGTCGCTGGGTTCATCTGGAAACATGCGCAACAGCCAAGGCCCTATGGCCGGGTATCAGCAAGAAGAGATCAACTTCTCTGGTGAAACTGAGTCGTTATAAAACACAGGTCGTTTCAGGGATAATTACTGGTCATTGTGCCATTGGTGTCCACGCGGAGCGACTCGGTGTACTACATAATGACTTCTGTAGAAGTTGCAGGGACGAAGAAGAAATTGAATCAGTTCGTCACCTGCTGTGCGACTGTCCTGCCCTATCCGTCGGAAGAATGAGGACTCTTGGTAGTTACTTCTTCTCGGATTTGGAGGACTTGGGTAACGTAGAGCTGACGGACCTCCTGAGATTCATATCATTGTCTGGGTGGTTCCAATAGCGGAGTTAATAGGTTTCCGGGGTTAAATGATTGGGCACAATGGACCCTTTTTGAGGTCTAAGTGAGCAGTGACACTGTCACAAGGCACCCATCTACCTACCTACCTACCTACGGCAGTCCTCAGACCCAAACTGGTGGACGACACTGGACAAGAAAAGTAGCATGGCAATACTTGAAAACGTTCAAAGGCTAATCTGCGTCTATATAACGAGTGCCCTTAGAACCACTCGTACAACTGAACTAGAAACTATACTCCACTTCCTTCCTGTTAATATCTTCGGGAAGCTGGTGGCGGCTAAAGCAACATCATGGCTTAGCGAATCCTTGCAACTGGCTCGTGGAAATATAGGCCACGCAAGCATCCTAACACTATTCCTAGTAATTTGGACTACATTCCATTCTATCTCTCCATCAAGTATAAAACCAGGATTCCTAGCAGAAGTGCTTGGGTATTGAGAGAAATTTTAAACGAAACAGCACAGAAATCTACTCGGACCTATCCAAGACAGCGTCTGGTACTGTTTACTCCAGTGCACTGGATATTTGTATGACTACACGATTACCGAAGCACTGTACTGTATTTCAAGCAAAGTCACAGCCGTTCGTGAAGCCTCGACCTGGGGTTCGATTAACTCGATAGACTGCAGCGCTATTCATATAATATCATATATGTACATACAGTGGTGATTTGAGAGCTTAGCTTTGAGGCTTCTTCGTCGACTAAGTGTGGAGGGTCTATATTTGAACAGGCCGGATTGAATTTACACCTCAGAGTCTCTGTGTTAAGGTTCCAGTTGGTGCCTTTAGTCATCCAATTGAGGTCGATTGTGCATATGGTCTGACATTGAGAGTTCTTTTGAAACGTGTCAATTAGTAATTGAATCAGAGGGAGATGAGTTCGATATGGTGAGATCTAGCACCTCTTGCCTAATTGAGTTAATAAAGGTGGGGTCATTGCTATTTGCTCATTTGACTATCATCGTCTAGGTTGAATCTTTGGCCTCTTGTTTAGCTTCATGTGCATGCCGGTACTATTCGTCAAAACAGGAACTTTTTTGTGGTGGACGGATGAAACCTAACACATCACTTGTCACTGCTCTTCAGGACTTGATACTGGTAACATAGGATGCACTTGGGTTATCTGCTTTCTGTACCTTGGCTGTACTGTAGTGATCCGAAACGGAGGGTTTGAACATCCAAAATACTAGACCAGCTGTCCTACCGAAGATGACTTCCCTTCCTAACACGATATTAACTCATACTTAGAACATTGCTCGTACATATGTCTTGGCTGGTAGAAAATTTCTCTGGTGGCACCGTCTTGTCCTCCATGGGGGCATGAGCGCAAATTAGGTTTACGTTAGGAAAGTAGCTTTGATGCGGATTGTCATAAGACGTTCGGACACGTTTCGAAACCTCAAAACTTCTTGCCTAAGTCTGCCGCGTATGACAAATCCACATTCGAATAGACACTGGTTCTGTTCGCTATAACAATCACTATAGTATATATGAATCATCTTCTGCGGGGTCCATCCTATGGTACTTCCTGGAGGGAAGCGATGTCTGCATTATGATAGTCAGGAACGTCTGTTCATTATTATTAGGCTGCATGTGGGTCCGAACGTTCCATGTGCAGATCCGAAAATCGTTATTTTTTTTCGTTTGTTTGGGGTTGTCGGTCCGTAACTAGGCGGAGGACCGGATTTACTGATATCACTACTCCACTTCGATGCGAGGACTGTCGTTTGGTCATTAAGAGCTCCATCGCCACCATCATTTTCCAAGACCATCGATCTGCCTTGAAAGATCCTCATTGACCTGAGCCTCGGACTTGACTGTGGACGTCACCATTACTTTAATCTAGGGAATTCCCAAGATCATCTCATCATGCAATGTAATACCCAAGATCATCCATCTTGAAGGATTTAGGTCGGATATCTCCTAATTACTTTACTGTGGGTAGCGCAACATTGTTTTTAATTTTTCATCTTTTCTAACTGATTGGTAGAGTTCTGTTTCAATTGGCAAGGTTAAGTTAGGTTATGAAGAAGTGTGTGACGGAAAAACTCATCACGTCCACGCGGAGACCTAGAAATAAAAATAAACGGACCCCTATCGGATCACTTGCTGGCTTGAGAACCAGTTGGTACTCTTGATGAAGTGGAAGAGATCCGATACCCGAAAGCCTGCTAACTCTGCGGTGCTTGCGCAGAACCTGGATCCTACGGTGCGTAGGCGTTGTTCTTGCAAAGCGGAACTGTTGCAAAGCAAATATTTGCCTCCACCTCGTCCTCGTCTCTGCAGCTTCTGCATAAGTCCTCGGAGTCTACCCTTCATTTACGGAGCATGACTCCGATGGCGCAGTGATTATACCAGTAACGATACCCATAGATGATCGATTTAGTGCCAGAAGGCTCTTTGTTTTCTTTTTATCTAATTTCGGCCATAACGTGCGAGTGGTGGCACAGTCCTTCCTAGATAACCAGGACGAGTTGGCCTCTTTCTCTATTATGTCATCAGTTATGCAATTATGCAATTTTCCCATCGGTGGCAGTTGGATGTGTCCACTTCACTGATGTTCATTTCCGACCCAATTCTTGCCACAGCATCCGCTTTCTCGTTACTTTCAATATTGTTATGTTCGGGAACCATGCAAAGATTGATCGAATGGTTCTCGATCGTGATCAGTGCGTCGCGGCATTTCTTAAGTTCGTGCTTTTGATTTGATTGACTTAGTTTTAATCGATTTTATAGCTGCTTAACTTGCAACGAAGATGGTTATATCCGACGGAGCAAGGAGACTGTCTTCTATGCATCAAGCAGCCTTTTTCAACTTGGAATGCACTACACGCTTCTGGGAATCTAAATAATCCTGCTTTCAGCAGTGCTTCCGAGTAAAATCCTGCTCCCGTGCCTAATTCCATTTTTAAGCCATCCGTGTAGACTGTGATCCCTATATCGTTGTCTATGCTTTTGGACTCCCACTTTGCTCAGCTTGGGAATGGGATTGAGATATCAAAGTAAAGTCGTTGTAGGGGACTCTATAATCCCATATGGCTGTGAAGCATTCGGAGTTATATTTCCTTTCCATTGTTTAATATAACCGCATGTCCATAGGTGGTCGCTTTCCACAGGTTGGATTCTCTCAATCTAAGAGCTTTTTTCGTGGCAGAACCTTTGATGAACAAGTCCAGTGAAAAGATATGAAGAATCATATCCAGACCTGCTTGCGGCGCATTTTTCACAACTCCAGTGGTGCGGAGTGCTGCGAGCTTTTGCACTTTGTAGAGCTCTTTCATATAGCTCTTAATACCCGTCATCCTTAACCTCTTCCTTAATGATAGCCTGTAGAGTATTCATTTCCAACTCTATCCACCTATCGGTTGTTATCTTCCCGTCTGGTTCGGAACGGTCGATAATGGTTGCCTGCAGGTTTGTCGGGGAGTTGAAGCTAACTGAAGGCTTCAGTTTCTTTGCTTCCATTTGGGTTTCCTCTCCAGACCTTATCCTTTTAGCGGTTTCTTACTAAGGGAAGCAGAGGTTATTTATGGGATGAGGCTGAATTGGATCCTGCTGGTATTGTCATAGCTGGGAGGGATGGCAAGTCGGAGCATATGGCTCTACTTGCAGGCGATTGCGCTTTCCCTTTGTTTATACTTTCGACAATCAAATTGGCAGTGGTTGTGGTGGACAACGGTTGCTTCATAACGTTTACTGGATTTACAGACCTCCTTTGCCGAGATTAATTTTTCGCTCGAATTTATCTGTGGATTTGCGATGCCTGTTCCTACTACCTATCCGTCAATGTTAGGGGAATTTTGCTTCCATCTTCCGTAGATATTGCAATCTACCTTCACCACATACATCATCTGCGGACTCGAAAACTTTCCAGATTGAAACATTGCTGAAGGTTGTTGTGTTCATGCTTCAAAAGCATAATAATTGATGGTTCGAAACAGAAGAAGGCGCACCCTTTGCAGGGGAAGATATGGTTTGTTCACTGAACAACAAAAACGAAAAGCAATCCAAAGCAATAGACCGAAGGTTTAGGTGCTGCAAAGGTTCACGGAATATTTCAGATACGCGATTCCGGTGCTGATGCAAAGAATTTGCTGAACACTTCCATAAGTCCTCATCAGAGCAACACCTCCAGCTTCAACATAATAGTCTTTCCAAGAATAAGCTTCGTATTTATTTCTTGTCGTTACCACCAACTAATAGAAAATTAATTACCCTACGAAACATTAGTCATTGGAACTTTGAAGTCATGTGACAATTTTCTTAGCTGTCAGCACAACTTGTTTCGAAATGTGTAATCTGCTAATAAATTTATTAAATTAATTAAATTCATTTCCCAGGCGTATTAGTTACATTTGCACGCGAATTTGTGATTCGAAACGAATGCTTAGTGATAAATACAACGAAGAACCGGTTACATTTTGTGCGCAAATCATAGTCACAAACCGCAGTAGGTTGCGGACAAGACTGGTGCGACCGATTGAGCAAACTGAGCGCCGCTGTTTTACAGTACAACCACATTTTTAATCTGGTTGTGGGACTTGATTAAGCAGAGGAATGCTCCAGCTAGGAAATAACTTAACGAATGGTTGTCATGTAGATATAACAGTGGGATAAATATTTAAAAAAAACTATAAATATATATGAATGAGTTCTTTATTTGTTTACAAATTATAGTTTTATAAACAAATATGTACATATAGCACTACGATACGATACGTTGCGATTTGCGATTAAAGATGGCTACTGACAATGAAAGTTGCTTAAATGAATGCTTTGGTGATGTAATCTTATATAATCCTCTTGATATTCAATACTTAGGTTATAGTTTAAATCCACTGAAGACCCAACTTTTGCCGGATATTCTGGTACACTTTTCAAGACCCACCGATCCATGAAATGTTTCCAAACAAGCTGAGGGGCGTTAATGCTGCCTAAAGAGTATGAGCGACTGGACTGTCACTCTAAGAAGTCAGATATTTTGGTTTGCTGGTAAAAAAAAATATGTCCACCATCATATCTCGTCCATTTTTAATGTCTTTGTGGTGATGAAAAGCATTCGATATCAACTTATTACAACAGCGTCGACGTTATGTCTAATTTGTTGATACGAGAAAGGACAGGAAATCAACAAAGGAAGTGCTTCGAACATCGTTATCCGCTCCGGTTAGCCTAACATGGTGGTGGGTTTCGAAGGGTTAGGATATCCTCATCACTTACTGCCAATTGTGTACTCCTCTAGAGAAACTGTGTGGTAGTTAAAGGGGGGATGTAGCTGAAGGGGGTTTGATTTAGGGATGGAGAGCTGGGTGCGGATCCTCTATTTCTAACGAACTCCAGGATTTTTCTGAAACTGTGACGTCTAAGATAACTCAGCCCGGGTGGGACATGTCATCCCAGGTGTTTGTATCTTAACGCTCCTAATGCAGGGCATTCGCAGAGGACGTGCTCGAGGCTTTCTTCCTCTTCCTCGCGTCTCGGGTAAGTGCTAGATGTCACCAGTCCCAGTCTGCAAGCGTGTTTGCTCAGGTTGATATGTCCGGTGTATAGACTGACCACCCGTCTTAATTGTATCCTGCCTAGATCGATAGCGCTCTTTGCTTGACAGTGATAAGGGCGCACAGTCACGAGTTTGGCAGCTTTTCAGATTTATAGTCCTTTCTAACTTAGCCTAACATACTAAGGTGCATATCCAAAGCGTAGTGGCTCATTATCATGTCAATAAATTGTTTGCAATCTTTTCTACTAAGAGACAGCAAGTGTTTCTTTGATTTATTGCGGACTCCTGAAGAGCCACGCTACACTCACTTAGGCTCATAGAAAACCCATCATCTGTGGAAATCCTGTCGGAGGATGGAGTCTCGTGTTGATAATGCCAGAAGTCATAGAGTAACCTTGCGACTGAATATTAAGAGTTCTTGCTTCTAAAATCTATTTTGGAATAAATCACACGACACTTTAAATTTTCAAAGAATTTTCACAGAATTTATCTCGCCCCATTAAATATTTTAATGTCTACTACATGCCTGCTCATATATTCTATAATATTAGAAATAAGCATTCAATAAGATACAAAAGGTGTTTTTTCTAAAAAAGATTAAATTTTGTGGTTACATTCTTTACCCAACTATTGTCGAGATCCAGAACAATAACAGAAATTTACATTTTCCACAGAATAGTTAATCGTTTTATACAAATGTAAGCATTCAAGTTAAATATTTACAATTCGAATGGAAAATGATGATTTTATTGGGAAACGTGCCACCGCAAGTATTTAGAATTGTCTATATAGGTATAGGTTAAAAAGGCAGGCACCGTGAGCAGCCACACGTAGACCATTGTGGTAATACAGGGATCTAAAGGAAATAAAGACTACAGCTCCAGCTCAACACGCCTATACTAAAGGCTGATCTGTTGAGACAGCCCTGCATGGGGGGTTGGTAACAAAAGTTCACTCCACCACAAAGAATACACACTGGAGGCCTTCCTGGATATAGAGGGAGCCTTCAAAAATATAAAAGCTGAGTCTATAAGACTACCACTGGACCAACAAAACATAGAGCCACTAACTTCATGATGGGTTGAATGTATGCTCAAGACGAGACACATCACCTCAGAACTGGGTGACAGACAATTATATGCACTCAGCTCTAGAGGTATTCCGCAATGAGGGGTCCTGTCTTCTATGCATATTGGGTCCAAGTTGTTGCATATACGGATGATGTTGTAAAATCACCGAAGTACTTAAATCCGTCCTCAATACCCTTCACAAGTGGGCCGAAAGATGTGGATTAAACGTTAACCACTTCAAAACACAGCTGGTCCTCTTCACTAACAACAGAACAATTCCACAGATCGGGGCCTTGAGACTCAACGACACACCCCTCCAAATCTGAAATAAGGTGAGATACTTGGGCTGTATACTCGACCGTAAACTGACTTGGAAAGAAAACACACCAGAAAGGATAAAGAAGGCATCCACAGGCATACATGCAGTAAAATCGTTGGTAAAAAAAATAGGACCCCAAGACCGCCATTATCCACTGGATGTACACAGCCTATGCTATGGTTGCCTAATCTGGTGATCCGTAGCGTATCTTATAGCACTAGGATACAAAGACTAGCATGTATAGGAACCACCAGTGCCATCATACTAGCACTGATCCCATTACACCTATACCTAAAGGAAACAGCTGGAAAGAGTGGGTTCCTGGACACAGCGGCTTTCAGAGAAACGAACGGGCGGATGATGTGACAAGAAACATAACATGAAAATAGTCATTACCTCTGTTCTACCGCCCCTAGCTCTTATTAAACCCAATATAGAGCGGATTCTCATCTTATCATGTCTCCAGAAAACTCTGGACAAAACATGACAATGCCAAGACCAAGCAAGTTTTAGTCCTTAACAGATCCAACTGAGTGCTCTTCTTAGGGATTATTACTGATCACAACCTTCTGGAGGTCTACCGAAGAAGAATACTACTACGACGGAATCAGAAGAGCGCACATCTCACTTCCTATGCGAATGCCCATGTGCAAACCTAGGAAAATGGCCTTCGATAAATACCACTTCGAAAACCTAAGCGAACCGTCAGGAAAGCCACCATTAACTACCCTCAACAATATCGGATTGGTTCAGGGAGGCCGCTTAGCTATCGCAAAGCTACAGACCAACTTTTGTCTTCATTTTAGGTTATCCACAATAGGGGTTCACCCCTATGTACCTACCTACCTACCTAGATGGAATGCCTGCTCCAAAGCCGTCCACTAGTCCCCATTTATTTCCTATTGGCTTTTTACATTAGTTCAGGGCTGTAGTGGTTTACTTTACAGGTTCAATGATATTGGGTTTATCCCGTTCTTTTCAGACGACTAGGGAATTTAGAGTAGGAAGTTAGAAGCCTTGATGTCTTGATGAGAGATCTCTTAAATTGTTTCTCAAGATTTACGTTGGGTATTTCTTAGGTTGAGAAGCTTGGCCCTGGGTCCCATAGACCTGTCACACCAAATATTTGTATTTTGTATTTCTTAGGTTGGTTTTGTAAGTTTTGAAAGTCTCTTTATACAGGTATGAAGATTCAGATTCACGACACTGTTTGGGCTGGCTGAAGAGCGGTCTGAAGAGTCGCTCTGAAGGGTTCTAATTTCCTGACTACCAGGGAGGTCTGGGTTTACCTCTAGGTTTACTGGTTGGGCAGAAGTTTGACATTGCATTATAGTTTATGAAATAAGAATGAATGTCGATTTGGACAAGCCTTACTTAGACTCAGATTGTTTCCACTGCTAGAAATTCCTTAGTCACTCCAGCTGCGGTATCGTTTCAAGTGCAGCTGTTGGAAAAGTTCTCAATTCGCCGGCTTTACAGACTGAAACATGCTACTTGATGAATGATAGAAGGAACATGACGATCGATATGACTAATGAATTATCAAGTTTATTTCATCTTACACCACTTGGCACACTCGCACATAATGTAGCTATTGATTCAGTGCAATGGTGTTCTTAAAATAAGTATCCATATTGCAAAGTTGATATCAAGAGTCATACCGGAGCTTTGTTGTTTGGCACCTCTTTTAAGAATATCTTTCGCTTCAATCTTTGATTATGATTTCATAAAGCCTCTTAATGTTAATCTCGTTCTCCTACATTTAACAAATGATGATCTTCAGAGGCAGATTTATCTAGTATCGGTCCGTAACATGACAGCTCCACAGATGTATGCATTTCGTTCACTCGCTTAATGATGTCTACATTGCTGGTTGAGGGCATCATTCCATTCCCAGTTTTTTTAACGCTATCATAATTGTAATCTTGTAATTGTCTATCTATCGTACCGTTTACGTAAAATAAGAACGTCCCTATCTTATTATCGACACTATGTAGCATCTGCAGGGTAAGGTCTCAGTACAGTATATTATTAGAGACCTAGTTGCCATAATGGTAGGCGTTTCCATAGAAACAGGCCTGCAATCTTTAATAATCGCCTCTCAGGATATCGGATGACGAGCTGACCTTAGACCAGGTGCTAGATTTCACCATATCTACTTCATTTCTATCTGATTCAATAGATAGAACTCAATAACTGGGACATCTCAAAAAACTTCTCAATCTCAGCCCATATGAACAAAAGGTTCAACCTTGAGACCATACATAACTCAATCTCTCTCAATAGGATACCTAGAGCCGCCGACTGGAACTTCTACACAGGGACTCTAAGGCATCACTTCAATCTGTCCTGTTCAAATATAGACTCTCCACACATATTCGACGAAGAAGCTAGGCTTTCAAATTACCAGTCCATATGAATCTAGCAAGTAAATCTTCCAATCACGATGTGAACCAATGAGCTCGAAAACTAATAAAGAAAAGTTAGACAACTATTTAATAAAGATGAACTCTGTAACTCATGAAGTGAATATAAGATACATAGACCTACATATAACTCTTCAATGAAAATACTACCAGCACCCCTAATTAGTCAACACTCGGAGGCATCGTATGATGTAGTTTATAACGAAAAATCATCTATTAGTGAAAATGCAGTAAATTCTTGTTTGACCGAATCACCATCCGCTAACCAAAAGCAATTCGTATCAGTTAATAGTCAATAATCTGAATCTTCCGGTGATGAAAGTTTCTCCACCGTTTTAAGCAACCGCAATAAACGGAAATGTGCCCGCGTTCTTAATAATAAAAATAATAAACCTAATCCTAATAAAACACAATACAAAACATACAGAAAAGCTACAATCCGTCTGGAACGGATCGTATGATACCCTATCCTCCTCTCTATAAAGTGGGCGTGGCCAAATTGCATTTTGTACTCAAATATGACTATAACCTCGAACGTTTGAGGATGTTACATGCAAAATTTTATCAAAATCGGTTTTTTGATGAAAACGCCCCCAAAAAGTGGGCGTGACCAAAACTGTTCTATGGGTGAATTGTAGGGAATCTGTATACCTAAATATTTGGTCTTAACAAAATTTTTCGGTTTCATATAATTTAGTGAAGTTATAAAAAAGTAGGCGTGGCAGTGGGCGGATGTAGAAAAATTTTACACTTGTACTGTATCTTTTTCTTGGAAGCCCAGATATGAAATTTCAGCGTCCTAGTGAAAAATTTAAACCAAAACTCGGTTTTGTGATGAAAACGCCCCCAAAAAGTGGGCGTGGCCAAAACTTTTGTATGGGTGGATTTTAGGGAATCTGAATGCCTAAATATTTGGTCTTAACAAAATTTTTCGGTTTCATATAATTTAGTGAAGTTATGAAAAAGTGGGCGTGGCAGTGGGCGGATTTCAAAAATTTTTACACTTGTACTGTATCTTTTTCTCAGAAGCTCAAAAAATTAAGGCCCAAAAAGCGGTGACATACGGACGGACGGACGGACGGACGGTCATCGCTCAATCGATTTCGCTATTGATGCTGATCACGACTATATATACTTTATAGGGTCTATCTCGATTATTTCTCTATGTTACAAACTATGTGTCAAACTTAATATACCCTTAGGATAGGGTATAATAACTTAGAACCGGCTGTTGCAGTTGCGTCTTCTCTTAATTCTAAGGAGTCAACGAACTTTTTGATTTACTATCAAAACACTGGTAGTATTCGTGGAAGATTAAATCAACTGTATCTTCATACTTCCTCTTCCCAATATGATGTCATAACTTTAACTGAAACGTGGCTCTCTGATGACAAATATAATTCGGAATTTTGCAACATAAACAAATTTTCCGTTTTCCGTAAAGACAGAGATTTTCGCAAAACAAATAAAACCACTGGTGGAGGTAGTTAATGCGTTGAATATCGATCACCACTACACCTGCTGTTCATCGATGTCGAAAAGGCATTTGATAGTGTCAATCGGGAATGTATTTGGCTTGCCTTGCGCAGGAGAGGCATTCCTGATAAATTAATAGCTATTATCAAGGCTAGAGGAAGGCTGACAGAGGAAGGCTGTCTGAGGAATTCGAAGTCCAAAGTGGGGTTCGGCAAGGCTGCATTCTTTCACCAATATTATTTCTATTGGTGATAAGGGATGTGCTAAATGCGGCTTTATCGACGGGAAATGGAGGAATTCGATGGACTCTTACATCTGAACTCAAACACCTCGACTACGCCGACGATGTATGCCTACTGTCCCACAGAATAATGGACCTTCACCAAATGACAGCAAATGTGGAGAGAGAAGCTAACATCGTTGAGCTGAAAATTAACTCGGCAAAAACAAAAATGATCAGCCTAGGACCGAACTCATCAACTCAAACATGCATTGCTGGACAAACGGTTGAGAGAGTAGAGAGTTTCCAATACCTTGGGAGTATTGTCTCAACTGATGGCGGAACCGAACTGGATGTAGCCAGTCGAATAGGGAAAGCAAAATCTGCGTTTGGGATGCTATCCACAATTTGGCGTAGTAATGCAATTAGCTTAAACACCAAGCTACGACTGTTCCGTTCC
This sequence comes from Xylota sylvarum, assembly GCA_905220385.1. Classification (NCBI taxonomy): domain Eukaryota; kingdom Metazoa; phylum Arthropoda; class Insecta; order Diptera; family Syrphidae; genus Xylota; species Xylota sylvarum. The sequence continues at coordinate 58,714,302 of LR999958.1, read as the reverse complement.
AACGTTGAATCCGTGCTGCTATATCACGAAGAAGCTGCAAACGTTTGTTAATAGGTGCCTACGCAACATCTTAAGGATGTTCTGGCCAAACCGTATCTCTAACGAACAGCTTTATCAGAGAACGGGTCATGAAGCTATAGGCACAACCATACAACGACGAAAGTGGCAGTGGATTGGTCACACTCTCCGAAAAGGTGACAGGTCCATAGCTAACCACGCAAAGAAAGGGATATACTCTACAGAAGATGGAAAAACAACCGAAGCAACTTAGCGTACGAAACCGTTTATAAAAAGTTACGCAACCAAGTAAATAAACAAGTTTCTAGAACGAGGGATCAGTATTATAAAACAAAGTTTAATCTTGCAAAATCTGATGCAAAGAAGACGTGGGGATTAATCAACGAGGACGAAGGACGAAGAAAACCTTCCTTGGATGAAACTTTAAGTAAGAATTTCCCGTTGAATACAAACATGAACGCACTTGCAAACGAATTTGGAGATCTTTTTTCAAGACAGGCAGCATCCATAATTCATACATGTAACATAACCACATCTGAACATCATGACACATTCCTACAAAACTCGATATTTCTAGGAGATACTAATTGTACTGAGGTAACAAACGTACTAAGTCGCTTAGATGTCCAAAAAGCACCGGGTGCAGATGGTATCAGGACAACAGATTTAAAAGCCAACACTGAAATCTTCGTTCCTATCCTAACTAAATTAATAAACCTAAGCTTCGAAACGTCAACTGTACCAAAGAAACTCAAAGAAGCAGTTGTTAGGCCGATTTATAAAGGTGGTATTAAAAAGTGTGTAGAGAACTATCGTCCAATAGCAATTCTTCCGGCTATACAAAAGATCATGGAGCAGATCATATCAGATCGAATAAAGAATTTTATTGAAAAGAATAATTTGATAAGCAAACACCAATATGGGTTCCAAAAAGGAAAAAGCACCAACCAACTCCTCGGCGATTTTGCCAACTTGATCAACATTACCCTGAGCAACCGTCAACAAGTATTAGTTCTATTCCTGGATTTCAGCAAAGCTTTTGATACCCTGGACCACACAAAACTTATTGATGCTTTAGGAAGAATGGGAATTAGAGGAAAGTTATTGGACTGGCTACTAAACTACCTTAAAGATAGAACGTTTCGGGTAAAAATCAACAATTCGTTTAGCAGTGAATATGAAGTATTACATGGGGTTCCTCAAGGATCTAAGCTTGGCCTCCTACTCTTTATATTATACACGAACGAAATGCTAAAGTGTATCAAAGAAAGTACTCCATTTGCCTATGCAGACGACACGGCCATCGTGGTATGCCGCCCATCACTAGAAGAAGCAGCAAGTGTGATGCAATCCGAATTCAACGCTATAGGAAGATGGTGTCACGACAATGGACTGGTGATTAACGAATCGAAAACCAAACTGATGCATATCCGAAGTCCAATGTACCCAGATTCGCCCATCATCTTAAAAAGCTTTAAATGCGCTAATTCGCAAAGCTGCAAAAACATCGAGGTGGTAAACACATATAAGTATCTAGGTGTCACCATAGATTGCCATTTTCTGTGGGAGCCGCATGTAAATGACCTGCGGAACAAGCTGCGGGGATCTCTGTTCGCTCTGTCCTATCTGCAGTACAAATCACCGACTTGCGTACAAAAACAAGTATATTACGCTCTCATCGAATCGAGGTTGAGGTACGGCATACTTGCATGGGGAGGAGCGTCGCAAACACATATCGAGAAGCTACAAAATATCCAAGACAGGGCTGTCAGGTTACTCGCAGGAAGAAATGGCACCACAGAAGTAAAAGTCCTCACAGTAAAACAGATATTCGAGATGAGTGCTGCACTAGAATATTATGACGATCCAAACTTACGGATGCCAATAAACCATCGATTTGAAACGCGCAGGAGAGCAGAAGGACTGTATCAGCTACCACCAATCATCAACGAGTACGGCCGAAGACAGTTGATGTATACTATTCCCAGAATTTTCAACACTCTACCCATCCACTTAAGAAACATTGCACAAATTAACGCTAGAAAAAGAAAATTAAAAAGATATTTTTTAGAGTCAATAACATAATATCAGTAATATCTCAATCAGTTAAATCTATCTTTTAGTGAAATTGTTTTTTCTTCTATTTAAAATAATCTTGAATTCAATACCGTTTTTTCCTTTTTGTTGTTCCTTTAATCGATAAAATAATTTTTATAAAGTATATAAAAAATGAATTTGCAAGCATATACATACATACATACTAAACATTATGATGATTGAAACAAAATAATTAAACAATCTTGTAACCAACCTCCTGCAGACAAGCCACATGGCTTCGCAGGTCTGAAAAATTGTTAAAATTGTTAAATTGTTGTTAAATTCAATAAAATTCAAATTCAAATTCAAATGCAATGGAACCCGCTTACTCATGATGGCAGAATACGCGGCGGTCCCAGAAGTACATGGCGCAGAACAGTCGAGAAGGAAGCACGGCAATTGGGAAAGAGTTGGGGAGAGCTGAGGCACATTGCCAGAAACCGCACACGATGGCGCGTAGGCGTTGTAGAGGCCCTAGGATCCACAAGGGGATACAGGACATAACACAAACACTGGTGGAGGTGTGCAGATCTTAGTCCGCTCGTCCCTTTGTTGCTGTGAACTGGATTTGCCGTCTTCTTCTGCCCCTTCATCATCAGCTTTCGATGTCGACCAACTCGCTGTTCGTATATCGTTCAACTCATGTGATATTTTTATCTTATTAAGCTATATACCACCAGGTAGTTCATTAGATTTGTATAAATTGCATGTATCTAATTGTCGATATTTTCTTAACCACTTAAAAATTAACCAGCATCTACTCATCCTAAGCGATTTTAATTTACCTAATGTTTACTGGGTGTTTGATGTGGACGAATTATGTCTTTTTCCTTCTAATGTAAATAGTGATATAGAATGTGAAGTATGTGATTCATTTGCTGAACATGATCTTATTCAAATCAATAATTACTCAAATGACTTTAATAATATCCTAAATCTTATTTTTGTAGATAGGGAACTTTGTACTAATGTTAAAAAAAAGTTTGTATCCTATATATGAAAATTCAATATTTCATTCAGCTTTGTGTACACAATTTAGTATTTATGAATATTTTAAATCATCGTATAATAAACCTAAGATTTATGAATACAAGAAAGGCAACTTTAATAAAATAACTAACTTTGTTAATATCGTCTCCTGGGACTATATTTTCTCTAATTTTGATTTGTCGGAGTCTTATAACATATTGATTAATACAATAAAAGAAGCAATTGATTTATTCGTTCCTAAAGTTTTCGGTTCATAATGCTAAGCCGCCTTGTTTTAATAGAATATTAACTAATCTAAATAACAAGAAAAACAAAGCCTATAAACTATTTTGGAAGTCCAATAACAATTTGGTTTTGCTAAAGAATTACAAACTTATTCATAAAGAATTTGATGTCTTAAATAGATTTTTATATAAAGAGTACCTGTTGCGTACTGAATTTAATATTAAAACCAATAGTCAATTGTTTTTTAACCACATAAATAATAAAAAAACGTTCCAATGGAATTCCAAATTGTATGCAATTACTGCAGGAAACTTCGAGTGACCTTCCTACTATCTGCAATTATTTTGCAAATTTTTTTCAATCCGTTTATGCTCATTCTAGGGTTTCGTGTAATACCACCCAAAATTGTTCATTAAATTTTGTCAACATTGGTAGCAACTCAGATGTAGTGAAAGCCCTAGAAAATTTAAATCTGGACAGCAACCTTGGCCCAGATGGCATTCCCCCAATTGTGTTAAAATTTTGTGCTGCTGCTCTTTCGGGACCATTTACGTTATTATTTAATGCTTCTCTTGAAAAGGGTGAGTTTTTAAGCGATTGGAAAGTTTCTTATATTATTCCTATTCACAAATCTGGACCCAAGCAATTAGTTAGTAACTATCGTCCCATTAGCAAAATGTCAACTATTCCTAAAAAATGTTTGAGAAAATGGTTTACAATAAATTGACCTTCATTCTTAAAGAAATCATTTCACCGTCACAACATGGTTTCGTGATCGACACAACAAATCTTGCAATTTTGTGTAATCATGTGGCCTTGAAAGCGGATATCAATGCGACGTTATTTATACTGACTTTTCTAAAGCCTTTGATAGGGTTGATCATCAAATACTTCTAAGTAAATTGAAGGTATTGGGATTCCATTCCAATATTCTTAAATGGTTTGCATCATATCTAAAAGATCGAACTCAATTTGTACGAATTAACAATGTTCTATCAACTCCTATATTCGTTACTTCTGGAGTACCACAGGGGAGTCATTTGGGACCTCTCCTCTTTTTGCCGTTTTACCAGGCGCTTTATATACATACATTAAATTGGAATATTCAAATGCCTTCGTATAGTGCTAGATGCCAACTAATTGGCATTCAACCATTAGAAGTGCGACGCAAGTATTTTGCAATTATTTTCATTAGGGATATACTTATGTCTCAAATCAATTGTCCTTTTCTTTTATCTTTAATCAATATTTATGCTCCCATGCGTAATCTGCGTGTACGAAGTATTTTCTATGAATCATTACATAGAGTAAACTATGGTCGTAATGAACCTTTCACACGTTGCATTAGAGTTGCCAATTCAATTTGCGATCATATTGACTATCAGGCTGACCTCAGCCGCACTGCTTTCAAAAGACATGTTTTATTAGTTTTAAGTTCATTTAATCCTGGTGGTTCTTGAACATTTGTCAATTTTATCATTAGTTTTATATTTTTTGTAGTCTGTAAGATAATATTGTATGTTATACGCACTATATTCTCTGCTTGATGAAATAAATAAATAAATAAATAAATATGTTATAAGGAAATTAGAGGCAAGACTGACATGGAGAAGTTTTTGGAAGAGCATCAGCCGTTAGGGTTCAAATGGGCTTTTTTAAAAAACCGTAGCAGTGGAATGGATCTCCTACAAAAATCTGATAACAGTTTTACCCTGGCTGCAGCTAAATTCTAGGATTGCTAACTGCCTTCCTGATCCACTCACACCTCACACAACTAGAATTTATTCTACACCTCCCAAATAGGTACAAAAGGAGCAGCTTAAAACGAATATTTTTCACCTATTCCTTCAGGCCATATAAAAGCCATACTAGAATCCCTAGTGCCAATCCTTAGATTCAGCCACGAACTTAGCTACATCCCGATAGCCTAATGTGCAGCCAGCACATCTCCCTCAGAGCCAAAAGCTTTCATGCTTTTAATAGAACTGTCTTTAATATAACATCCCCTAAACAACCATCAATCAGGTAAATCGATAGTAAAAGCGTCATCATGTCAATAAGAAAAGGAAAACACTCTCTCTGCCTCTGTGAACATCTCCGGAGTCGTTGATTTTTTCCTTCCAACAGCTGTGTATGTCAAAGGATATGATGGATATGCTACATGCTTACCAGCAGAATCATTTCTGCCAAGAGTAGCTATTGCTGTAGCTGAGTCCTATGCCCAGTACTATACTCCATCATATTAGATACGTACACTTCCAAACGACCTAAACGGTTCCGCAGATGACTTAGTCATTTTAGTAAAGTGCAAAGAAGAATCCAGTATTACTGGACAAATGCTAAATTCCATTAACGGAATTAATGACTGGTGCCAATCAGAGGGGCTAAAAGTTAACCCAACCCAAATTAGTCATCAGAGTATACTTAACCAACCTAGTTGGATATATGAAGATCTTTGAAAGAGTTGTGATAGCTCAATTTGAATGCAGCTTGTGAAAGTACCCCGATGAAGATCTGAGAAGAAGGAACCTCTCCCTCGTCTACAGATTTCAGTCATCTTTCCACGCTTGCCCTCCTTTGGGGTATCTCGGTGTCACACTTCTGAGCACCAATCACCGTCACATCTAACCTGGGTGATGTAACGTATTTTTATCCTCCGTGCAAAAGACATGGTTTAAATCGATTGTGTGTACCAGTTGATGTCCCTTCGAGTTCTTTAAACTCTAGAGCAGGACCAGGTGCCATTTCTGAAGAGTTTGGAAGCTCTAGATTGGGCTTGAGTGGGACGATTTGCGGATTTCTCGTTGTTTTTTTAAATGTTGTTGTCCATGCCATGCTCAAATGGAGAAATGATAGTTGCACGGAGCAGAGTCCCATGCGGCGGTAAAGGTAATTGAAACAGGGGGTCGTCTGGTATTCGGAGTTCACAGTCAAAAAATACACCGATGATGTACCATTCATCCCAAAGGCACGATCTTTCAACAACTGGGATTCCGGATCATTTCTTTTTAAAGTTTTCCTCCTCACACATCGCTACTTTTGATATTGCAGGTTGCAAGAGCTGTCTGACTGCAGGTACATTGCAACTCTACGTCAAATCTGTTTTTTGTGCAGCGCTCCAGTAAAAATAGCGATGTGTGACAGTGGCTTTAGATCAGCCATATTCCAAGTATAGACTGTCTTAGGAGATAGATGCAACCGAGCGGCCTTATTTCTCTGGCTCCTTTGTCTTGAAACCTCTTGATCTTGATCCCTTTATGGCGCTGAAGCATGGACATGCAGATATCCTCAGTCGTTTCGAGAGAAGAAATGTTCGTGGATATTCTGTGGTAGAAAAGATTCAACGACGAACTCTATTAGCTGTACAGCGACATCGATCTAGTCAAAAAACATGTGCATCAGTAGTCTAAGATACATAGGATATGTAGAGGAAATCACCACTTTGTCTTTGAATCTCACCCGAAGGGACAACGCAGTATAGAGGAAGACCTCGCCTTAGGTGGCCCACATAAATAGTACGGACTTCAACCGACTTCCGCAATTGGAGGTAGTTAGCTAAGGCCCGGGCCAATGAGAGGGTCTTGTTGGTTAAGGTGTAGGTTCATCCCGAACTGGAGCCCTACCTAACTAAGTAAGAAGAAGGAATATTTCACGGTGCTTCAACCACCATAGCCCCTAACATCGACCCGGAACTTTACATCTAGCCTTAGTAGTAGGACGCTTATCTTACATACAAGTTAGTCGATAATCAACAGAAACAAAGTATCAAAGTGTCACGAAGTGTGGATGGGACCTCTAAACACATCCTCCATATGAAACACTCGTTTGCTTAGTGAACTATTGGAAGGTGCGCTGAAGACCCTAGACACCTGGACCAAGAAGTGTGGACTAGCGATCAATCCTCAGAAGATCGAGCTGGTGGTATTTACTAACAAAGGGAAATTTTCTGAGTTTATATTACCATCTGTAGCGGACACTGCCCGATATCTAGGCCTCGTGCTTGATAAGAAGCTGTACTGGAGACCTAACATTAATGCATGCAGCGGATTGTGTAGGAAAAGTTGGTAACCAAAACCAAATATTATACTACGGATGTAAACGGCTATAGTAAGACCTATTCTGACTTATGGCTATTTTGTATAATGGCAGTCCGCCAGTACGAGCACCAACTGAACAGTTCTCACGAAAATACAGAAATTGGATTGCAGTGGCACCACAAGCGCCATGAGAACTACTCCTACTGCAGGACTCGAAGTTATTCTCGATCTGCTTCCGGGAGATATCTTCTTTCAAGCCTCGTCAGCTATTAGTGCCTTAATAATAAGTCAGTCAGATAGCTGGAGACAATATACAACGATTCCGTCTATGATCCTGAAAAATATCTAGGAAATACCTACCTACGGATTATCTGACTCCGTACCTAGATTTCAAGAGATTCTTCACATGCTCGTTCCCGAGTAGAGATGAATAGAAAAGCTGTCAGTTTACCAATACACGTATCATATCTGTTTTCACAGATGAATCAAAGATGGATGTAGGCATAGGCACAGGTATCTTTTCTGAACCACTAGCGTTATCCAAATCAGTCAGCCTCCCGAACCATAGCAGTGTTTTCCAAGCGGAGGTCCTAGCAGTGACAATGGCCGTCCGTGTAACTTCGTTGAATGTACGATTTCCACAGGAAGGTATCACCTTTTGATCGACAGTCAGGCAGCAATAAAAGCGATTTCTGCTATCGAAATAAAATCCAAGCTTGTGAAGTACCTAAGGGTCTCGGAACATAGCACAACGTTACACTCTGCTGAGTTCTAGGACGTGATGATATACCGGGTAATGACAAGGCCGACGAATTTGCTAGAAGAGGTTCGGAATCCAGAACAAGCCGACACCTTGGTGTTCATTTCACCTTGTACACTATAAAACTTAAGAACTCCCCTACTGAGAACTCACTCACCCTCTAAGGAAGGTGATGAGTTTCATAGACTAATACCAACCCTGACACAATAAATCTTTTAGGTCATAGTCTCTACCCTTGGACAAGTTCTTAAACAGAAAAGAAACATGTCAGTGTGACAGCTGTTCAAGGATACTATCGATTTCCTAAAGGTACATTATGCACTAATCTGTTACATCCCTTAAAATAAGCCATTTTCAATGTCAATGTCATCTGGCTTTTGTTTTGTTTTCCCTTTTTGTTTTGCTCGTTAATTCTTTTTGACATGTGCAAGTGCTCACGAATTGGTTTTAAATTATTTCCCATCGTTCGTTGCATAGTACGCCTCTCAGAACCGGTCGAAGTAACGTGATAAGATTTATTAAAAAAAAAATAGTTATTTATATCTAAAGTGGCATTAAACAATATGCAAGTTATAACAAGTGAAGTGAATCACAAAACAAGAACAACACTACTTCTATTATCTGGTTGGGAAAGTGGTTAAATATAGATAAACATCCCTGGGACGACAGATACTTTGTTCATACATCATAACACAATGACCTTAGAACTTCTCCAGGAACTAAATTTCAATTGCTTGAAGGTAAACAAATATGTATTTGAAAGTTAATTTAGAATTGAAATAAAATTGCACGTATATTGATTTTTCCAAAGACATATTCTCTTGAGTACTTCAGTCAATAAGTCTGTTGAAAGAATTTGAATTGAACTTTCAGTTAGGGGGCGTTTATTATTTAAAAAGTTAAGAGAATGTGTTCTACTGATTCTGCACGTAGTACTTATAGTTGATGGCTCTTCCTTTAAAGTGAAGTACCAATTGTAAAAAAGTCTCAGGTGAAAGTTATTCCCAAGATAAGATGCGATACTGTGTCTCTTTGGTTGAAAACTGACGCAAATTGTTCGAATTCGGAGGTAAAAACCGAAATACAAATTTTAGACGGATGTTGACTGAAAGAGGCCTAGGTTCACCCCGAACTGTAGCGCCACCTAAGTAAGTAATTAAATTGAATTTCATCAAAAACTCCTCTTTAGCGATGAAGCTCATTTTTGGCTTAATGGCTTTGTCAATAAGCAAATTATGAAACAAACCTACATGTGCTTCAAGAGACTCTATTGCATCTATAAAAAGTGTGGATTTCATGCCGGACGTCTGATTGGACCGTATTTTTTCGTCGATGAAAATGATCGCCATGTTACGGCCAATGGAGTTCGCTATCGAACCATGTTGGAAGACTATATGGTGATATGTGGTTCCAACAATATGGTGCCACATGCCACACAGCTGGTCAAACAATTGATCTATTTAAGGGGAAGTTCGATAATCGTGTAATCTCGAGAAATGGTCCGGCCGAACGGTCACCTAGTCAATGCGATTTAACGCCTTTGGATTTCTTTTTATAGAGTTACGGTCAGTCGTTGGTTTAAGCCAACAACGTTAGAGGAACAATATCGAACGTAAAATGGCCAATGTTCCGGCCAATATGTGTGGAAGAGTGGTGCAAACTGACTTCAAAGAATTGATCGCTGCAAACGCGCTCGTGATGGGAATCGTGTGGTGATACAATTGTCTGGGGCGCTGGAGAAGACTCCCGCACATGTACAAAAGCTTACTTGGTGTACACCTCTGTCGCAGACTCATTCAAAAATTGCTCCAAGTTCGCAAGTACTTTAATTATGTAGAAAATCTTTGGCTTTATAGTTGACGTTAAAATCCAAATAAGGGACAATATGTATATGTAGTATAACTTTTTTATTAGAAAACACATCAGCTTAGCATGGATAAGTTTCCTTTTAAGTACGTACTGTGTCTAATAGTAAAGATAGTTGTCAACTTTTAGGTTGAGAAGTTCAGCAGAAATAGTATGTTTTTGACATTGCTGAAAGCACACTTAATACCAACGATGGACATTATATTTCAATAATTCTTTTCAACAGATTTCTCAATGATTTCTACCAATGAGAGCAGTCTCTATCGACGTATACTTGCAGTAAGCATTCTGGGATACCGATAGGAGTTTACTATATAAACTTGTTCTTATATGGACCTCAGTATTTTCAATGTCCTTAAAAGAAATGAGGATAGGCTGATTAGACAGATGTCCATAGTGGATACGTGGTAGCGGATTTTCGTATGGTGACTATCGACAAAAAAAATACAAATATTTGGCGCAACAGATAAGATACCATCGGGACCAGGGGATTTGTACGAAAATAGGCTGTGCATGGGTTTACTGTAGTAGTTTCTTACTTGTGACAACATTTTCTGGCACTCTTATGGTTTTCTACAGAATGTTCAATTTCTATTGTGTTGCAGACGACTTAGTAATACTAATTAAAGGTAAATTCTTGACAACAAACAGTGAACTAATGGAATCTGCTCTCAAAGAGCTCTCTGTGTGGCCAAAACAGAACGATTTGGGGGTTAATCTTCAGAAAACTGAACTTGTTTTGTTCACTAGTAGAAGAACGATAATACACCACTATAATTCTCTCATCTGAGGAGAAATATCTCGGCGTCATTCTAAATTCTAAGTTATCCTGGAAAATAAATGTTGAAGAAAAATGTCTCTATGCTTGTAAGAGGGCTTTTGGGAGGGCATTATATTAAGAAATTATCAGAACCATCATCTGCTATGGGTCTTTAGTCTGGTGGACAGCAACAGGTGTTAAGAGCTATATGAAAGAACTCTACAAAGTACAAAGGCTCGCAGCCCTCCACACCACTGAAGTTGTGAAAAGTGCGCCGCAAGCAGGTTTGGATATGATTCTTCATATCCTTCCCCTGGACTTATTCATCAAAGGTTCTGCCACGAAAGGAGCTCTCAGATTGCGACCACCTATGGACATGCGGTTTTATTAAACTCAATAAAGACAATGGGAAGGAAATATAACTCCGCACGCTTCATAGTCACATCGGATTATACAGTCACCTACAACGACCTTAATTTTGATATCCCAATCCTATTCCCAAGCCGAGCAGAGTGGGTGTTCAACAGCTTAGACAACGATCTAGGTATCACAGTCTACACGGATGGCTCAAAAATGGAGATATGTATACACGGAAAGAGGATTTTACTCGGATGCACTGCAAAAACAGGAATCTTTCAGATTACCAAAAGCGTGTAGTGTATTCCAAACTGAAATCCTGGCAATAGAAAAGCTGCTAAACGCATAGAAGACAGCCATCTCCCCCGTTGTTTATAACCATCTTCGTTTACAGTCAAGCAGCTCTAAAATCTATTAAATGCCGTGATGCACTGATCACAATTGGGCACCATTCGGTTAAACTCTGCTGAGTTTTCGTACATAGCAACATTGTAAGTAACGAGAAGGCAGATACTCTGGCAAGAATGGGGTCGGAAAAGAACATCAGTGAAGCGGACACATCCATACTGCCACCGATTGGAAAATTGTACATAAGTAATTGACGGCATAAAGCGAAAGAGGCCAATTCGTCCTAGTTATCTAGGGAGGACTGTGTCACCTTTCGTTATGGCCTTCTGGCGCTAAATCGATCCTGTATCCGTATCCTTACTGATATAATCACAGAACACTGCGCCATTGGAATAATACTCCGTAAATGAAGGGGAGAGTCCAACGACTTATGCAGAATCTGACGAGGAAGATGTGGAATCAATCCAATATCTGCTTTGCAAGAACGACGCCTTTGCACTCTAGGTTCCAGGTTCTTCGCAAGTACCGAGTTAGCAGGCTTCTAGATATCGGATCTCCTCCATTTTATCAAGAGCACCAACTGGTTCCCAAGCCAACCAGTAACCAGAGATCTCATTCTATGAATATTTTTAAAAGACTTAACCTAACCTAACCATTTCTATTGTGTTACTAGGAAAATAGGTGTCCATAAGAAGCTCTAAGGTTTCCGAGTTGCTTCTTTCATATAATAAGGAATGTTTGGAGATTTGGATAAGATTTTTTTAATCCGAAACGAATTACTTGTCGTTTCTATAGTTTTACGAAGCCCTTTGTCTTAACCTCTAACCTAAATTCCCTGAAATTGCCCTTGTAAAGATCCCAGTGTAGCGTTTTGCTTGCTTTAAAAGTTTTCTGACTACTTGTCGAAACTTACTTACATATTTCAAAATTCCGCCACGAAGGTTCACCTTCATTCCTGAGTGTACTGATTGGGCAAGCATTGCTTCTGTTCACTATCTGGTCAACATCACAAGGCCACTTCAGCTGGGCATTACTTCTATTAGTCTACTCTATTGGTCTTTGCGGCCAATTGGTTTCAAACATCACTGATTATGAGTTCACTGAAGTTTTTCATCTTCAATCTAAAAAAAAGCGAAATTCAGAAAGAATAAACAATGAATTGCTCATGTTAAACTCGGCATACCATCTTAAAGCAGTACGCCAGCCTTTCACCTTATTCATACAAATATTACTAATTATCGTGCATAAGTACATCCAATCATAAAGATCACATGAACATCGCAAACAGAATGTTAATTCCGAACTCATATTTAACATTATCATTAGCTTTTGAGTTATTTTTTCATCCAAAGTGTGTTAGTTGTGAAACAAAAAACTTGTAAACCTCAAACAAAGGATGTGAACACCACTTAAGATAGGTATACCTCTGCACAGCGTAGGTTTTATAAAATTGCGTATGCAAGTGTGACGCATGTTTACAAAACTATTTAGCGGGGATACTTAACGCGGCTATGCTTCAGTCCAAAGTCGAGGTCCTTCCTCATAGACTAACTGGCTGACTGACAATCCCATCAGCTTAAATCATAAATTAATCGATATGTGGGTGGGATTACATTTCTCATTAACAACGTGGAACAGTATTGACAGATCTGCAGCGAAGAAGGACGAGTGACGTCTTAACAAAATTTGGGGCTTTTGTGGTAAACTGACATTGGGGCCATGAATATACACAATACAGATGTATCAATACAGATTGACGTCAGTGTCGGTCTGTTTTCAGTTTTGCGACTTTAGAGAGTTCAAAATTGAGTTTTTGATACGAAAAATGTGCTTTGACTATTTTTAGAGTTTTCTTTGTTCCGCTTGGTTTGGGTTTTTCTGAGTGGTGTTACAACATAGGCTGACGCAATAATGGGACTTAAGACATGAGATGTTTCTGGATCTAAAAATGGGTACAAAAGAACGGAGCTAATATTAAATAGACTAGTCTGAGATATTAGAATATTCTCGAGACGTCATTGCTGTCGATAAACATGAAACTCTGAAATTTTTCTTTAGCAACTTTAAAAAGGCGCACCTAGTGTTTGTTATAATCATTCTTTCTGACATGCCTGCAGAAGATTCGTAAGAGAAAGACTTCTGATTACGAAACACTGCAGATTGCAAGTGACATCAACAGTCACCTTCCAAGTACAACAACCCTCAAGTAGTACTCACTCTGTCGCGATAGCCTGATCCTTTAAACGGAGGATGGGTCTTCCTTGTCGTCTCGAATCTGGAGCCTGTGATTCGACGATTCTCTTTGCTTTAGCATTATTGTAAGAATTTTTCTCTCAAAAGTGTTCAATATCTGCTCTGCTTTCCTGCTTATCGTCCAACACTCAGTTCCATATACCAGAACTGGCAGGATCAATGTTTTGTTGAGTATGCATTTCGTCTTCCGAATTAAGAGTTTTCAACCCATTTGTTTCGCCAAACCAAAGTATCAGCAGTTTTCTAGGGAAAATTTTGGCCGAATCAAAACTAAGGTATCATTCGTGGAGTTGATGTTTACGCCGAGGTAGGTAAACTCCTTAACCACTTCGAAGTTACTGTTGCCAACATTGACGTTTTGTCCTAGACGGTGGACAGGTGCGTCTTTGGTTTTGTCCTCATTCATTTCAAGGCAAACTCGTGTCGCCTGTACTTTATTTGCCGTAAAACCTTCTGAAACGGCGGGCTGGGATCGACCGATGATGTCGACGTCGTCTGTGTATTCTAGCAGCTGGACAGAATTGTTTCACACCTTCCCTGCGCAACTATCAGTTCCAGCACGAGATTGAAGAAGTCACATGATAGCGCATTTGCTTGCCGAAAGCCAGTGTATGTTTGGAATAGTTCGGAGGAACTGTTTCCAAATTGCACGTTGCACCGCCTGTTTTCCAGCGTCACGCGGCACAACTGGATCAGTTTTGCCGGGATCCCGAATTCGGTCATCACCTTGTAGAGCTCAAGACGATGAATGCTATCATATGGGGCTTTGAAGTCGATGGAGAGATGGTGAGCCTCTACTTGAAATTCGTTGGTGTTTTCCAGAATTTGCCTTAGTATGAAAATTTGGTCGATCGTCGATCTGCCGGGCCCGAAGCCACACAGGTACATGCCGATTTGTGTGCTGCAGAAAGGATTCAGACGTTCACTCAGTACGTTGGATAGGATCTTACATGCGACATTAATTAGGGATATGCCTCATTAGTTCTTTCAAGACATAAGATCACCTTTCTTGAAGAAAGGTCATCGGGCGTAACTTCATCCACCCATACTTGGTTGATGATGATGTGAAAAGCTCTGCTTGTAGACCATCAGAGCCGGCGGCCTTGCTGTTCTTCAGATTTTTGATAGCTGAACCAATCTCTTTTAAACTGGGAGGGGGCTTCTTCATTGACTGGATGCGGCTTCTCTTATTCCCTTATCACTCTCTCTACCTGATGCCCATTAATTAGCTGCTGGAAATCCTGTTTTAACACATATACTATTCCCTGTCCTTCGGTGGCTGTTTCCTTCACTGTTTCGAAAAGCCTTAATTTCGGGCTTGAAGCCAGCTGGCAGTTTCTTGGCTTTCCTAAGAAAAAACATCCGGATATAATTTCTATCGCAGGACTCTTCGATATCCTTGAGATGGGAGAGTGCTCTTTTCTTTTAAGCAGGATCTTTTGTTTCTCCTCTCTCGGGTTGTATACTCGAGACAGAAAGCTGACTTTAGTCAGCAAGGGGCTCAAGCAAGCCATCATCCATTCGATATACACAATCATCGTCAAACCCATTCTATCCTATTGTTGGCTAATTTGGTGGCCCGCATCAGATAAGGTCACGTACCTCACGGAACTGATCCTGCTCCTAAGATTAGCTGCATTACCACACCGCTTGAAACTATACTTGCACTGATTACACTAGACTTGCACTTAAAGGAAACAGCTGCAAAGAACCCTAAGTTTGAAACAAACAAACCATTGGAAAGAGGATAACATGGGCTACCGCATTATTATGAGATGGGCACACTTGGAAACCGAGACAGACTATATGTCACCATGCCATGACAGTTCAGTCTAAGCGTTAAAACAGTATTCCCCTCCAGAACGGATTGGGTAAGCGATATGTCCCTCAATCCGAACAGAATCTCAATTTTCTCGAATGTGTCAAAAATTGATGAAGAAGTGGGCTCTGGCATATACTCGTCTGAGCCCAAAATTGTTCACTGGCTTAGACTTTCGAACCACAATAGTGTGTTGCAAACAGAAATGTTAGCAATCGCAGCAGCAGCAGAAGAACTATCCACGAAACTACACTCCAGAAAAATGATAGACATCTACATCGACAGTCAAGTCGCTATAAGGTCCATCTCATCCAAACTTGTGAAACAATGCCGTGAAGAGCTCATAACACTCACAAGAATCACACGATACAGTCTTTTTGGTCGTTACCTCTGTTCTACAACCCATATCACTTCTTAAATAAATAAAGAAATTAGCGCTCTTATTATTATTAGGATTATAAGGAGCCACTTCCACCTGGTGGCCCATCGAAGAAAAATGCGACTAAACACAGAAGACCTATGCAGAGGCTGTGACGACACAGACACTTATGAAAGCACATCTCACTTCCTGTGGGAATGCCCAACCCTCTCCAGAACTAGGAAAGCGGCTCTCGGTGAAAGCCAGCATCCTAAAATTTATAAAAATCTGTGTTTGGTTCAGGGAGATCCCTTAATCTAAACGTAATCTTGTATTCTTTTAGGTTACTCCACGACAGGGGTCACAACGGATCCATTGTTGATTCGAGTGTTATACAGTCACCTCTCTTACATACCAACCTACCATCGGACATGTCCCGACTATGCCTTGAGGACTGAAACTGGCGAACATAATTATTTTATGTGGATCTCGTGCCATTGCTGAGACTAGATTCCAACACTTCCACAAAGGCTTTACTTCGACTTCTGATGTCACTTTCTCCTCAGCTCAAAGAATGCTCAATTTTATAAATTAACTTTCTTTCAACTAAAGGCTTTTTCACTAAGGACAAAACAATTTTCTATTTAAATAAAACACAGATTAATTTAGATATCTGCTTGAAATTTATTTCACTGGTAGTACACATGTTAAATATGGGACTGCGTCGATTTATTGCAATCTTACTTCAATAATCGAGTAATCTGTCGTTTTGGTGATGTTGCTTGGCCGGCACGGAGCTGCGATTTGACGCCGTTGGACTGTTTTTGTGGGATGCTATTAAAGATCGATGTTATGCAAAAAATCCAGAGACGATTCAGGCACTCGAAAATAATATTGGACTATACGTGAAAGCTGTACTCCTGGTGCTATTCAAAAACTTGAATCTGTCCTCACGCGGTACAAGGCAGATATTACCGCGATCCAGGAGATACGATGGATAGGATCAGGTATGCAAAAACGGAAAAATTGCGACATTTATTACAGCTGCCACAAAAGACTGCACATGTTAGGATGCGGATTCGTCGTGGGAAATCGGCTACGCTCAATGATAATTGACTTTAAGCCGATCAGCGATCGCCTGGCTGTGATCCGCATCAAGGCTACATTTCAAAACATCAGCATAATATGTGCACACGCCCCTACCGACGAAGCTGAAGACTCTATCAAGGAGGAGTTTTATGACCTCCTGGACGGAGCCTACGGAGCCTGTCCGGAGTATGATGTCAAAATCATACTCGGGGACTTCAATGCCAAAATCGGTAAGGAAAACATCTTCGGCGGATTAGTTGGAAAGCACAGCCTCCACGACACGACAACAGACAACGGCTTCCGGCTAATCGATTTTGCAGCAGCTCGTAATACGGTGATAAGTAGCACTAGGTTTCCAAGACTACGAATCCACACAGCAACCTGGCGCTCTCCAGATGGTCGAACCGCCAACCAAATCGACCACGTGCTAATAGATGCGAGGCACGCATCCAACATTCTGAATGTGCAAACGTTCAGAGGGGCAAACGTCGACTCTGACCATTTTCTTGTTGCAGCTAAGTTCAGAGCTCGACTATCCAATGAGAAGAAGCTGCAGACCGCCCAGAAAAAGAAATTCAACGTTGGAAGCCTTAGCACGTCTGGAGTAGCCAGAGCCTACAGGGAGCGCCTGAGTGAGAGACTCTCCGCTGTGCATTCACCATCCACAAACGCCAACAATCTGTGGAACCAGTATCGCGACATCATCAAAGGGGTAGCAGAGACCACCATAGGCTACCAGCCACCACCCAAAAAGAGCCCTTGGTATGATGATGAATGCGTACGCCGGAAAAAGGTGACAGAAAATGCACACTTGCAAGCGCTGCAACGCAAAACAAGGGCAGCGAGAGAAGAGTATCGAACCGGAAGAAGGGAGGAGAAGAAGATACTGCGTAAGAAGAAAAGGGCCCACGCAGCCTCCCAGCTCAAGGATATCGAAGAGTCCCGCGATAGGAACAACATCCGGATGTTTTTCAGGAAAGCCAAGCAACTGGCAGCTGGCTTCAAGCCCGGAACGCAGGCTCTTCGAAACAGTGAAGGAAACCTAGTCACCGAAGCACAGGGAATAGTAGATGTATTTAAGCAGCATTTCCAGCAGCTACTTAATGGGCAGGTAGAGAGAGTGATAGGGCAAGAAGAGAACCCGCATCCAGTCAATGAAGAATCCATTCCCCCTCCTAGTTTTGAAGAGGTCGGCTCAGCTATCAAAAAGCTGAAGAACAACAAGGCCGCCGGCTCTGATGGTCTACCAGCAGAGCTTTTCAAACATGGTGGTGATGCTTTGGTGGGGTGCATGCACCAAGTCATCAACCAAGTGTGGGTGGATGAAGTCATGCCCGATGACTGGACTATCAGCTCTATATGCCCCATCTTCAAGAAAGGCGATCCTATGTCTTGTAAGAACTACAGAGGCATATCCCTGCTTAATGTCGCATATAAGATCCTATCCAACGTACTGTGTGAACGTCTGAAGCCTTTCTGCAGCACACTAATCGGCACGTACCAGTGTGGCTTCCGGCCCGGCAGATCGACGATCGACCAAATTTTCACACTAAGGCAAATCCTGGAAAAGACCAACGAATTTCAAGTCGAGACTCACCATCTCTTCATCGACTTTAAAGCCGCATATGATAGCATTCATCGTCTTGAGCTCTACAAGGCGATGGCCGAATTCGGGATCCCGGCTAAACTGATCCAGCTGTGCCGCGTGACGCTGGATAACACGCGGTGCAACGTGCAATTCGGCAACAGTTCCTCTGAACTATTCCAAACATGCACCGGATTTCGGCAAGGGGATGCGCTATCATGTGACTTCTTCAATCTTGTGCTGGAACAGATAGTGCGCAGGGCAGGTGTAAACACGGAAGGCACTATCTTCAACAAATCTGTCCAGTTGCTGGGATACGCAGACGACATCGACATCATCGGTCGCTCCCAGCGCGCCGTGTTAGAGGCTTTTACGGCAATTGAAGAAGAGGCGAAACGTGTTGGCCTTGAAGTGAATGAGGACAAAACCAAATACATGTTGTCAACAAACAAAGAAGCATCTGTCCACCGCCTAGGACAAAACGTCACTGTTGGCAACAGTAACTTCGAAGTGGTTAAGGAGTTTACCTACCTCGGAGTAAATATCAACTCCACGAATGACAACTTAGTGGAGATTCGACGAAGACTTACCCTAGGAAACCGCTGCTACTTCGGTTTGGCGAAACAAATGGGGTCAAAACTCCTAACTCGAAAGACGAAATGTATGCTCTACAAAACTTTGATCCTGCCAGTTCTGCTGTATGGAGCCGAGTGCTGGACGATAAGCAGGAAAGCAGAGCAAATACTGAACACTTTCGAAAGAAAAATTCTTCGTCGGATATTCGGTCCCGTATGCGAGGAGGGCGAATGGAGGAGAAGATATAACCGCGAACTCTATGAGCTGTACCAGGATGTGGATGTAGTCCAAAAAGCCAAAACACGTCGACTACACTGGCTCGGCCACATCGAGCGAATGGACAATAATGCTCCAGCAAAGAGGATCTTCGAATCACAGCCCCCAGGTTCGAGAAGACAAGGAAGACCGAACCTCCGTTTTAAGGATCAAGCTATCGCGGATGCCAGAGCGCTTGGTCTAGATAACTGGAAGCAGCGTGCCCGGGATCGAAGAGAGTGGAAGGCTGCTGTGTCTCAGGCAGAGACTCTTCACGGGTCGGGAGCCCGTTAAGTAGTATACGTGAAAGCATCAAACATATATTGAAAAATTGGGTTGACATGATGGCCTACTGCCAAGTCAGCCGAGGCAATGATTTGAATGAAATAATATTCCATAATTAATCGGAAGGTTTATTCTTTTTAATAAACCAGCAATAGTTGAAAAATATTGAACAATGTTTATTTTCTATAGTATTTTTAAAAGGCCAACCTAGAGATGGCTCACCCTATGCAATAGATAAATAAATTAACAGATATTCATGAAATTTCGTGTTATGTGGCACGTATCAATTGATTACGATCTTCAGCATAGGGTCTCTCGTATTTTCTGTTAATCACAAAAGTTGGACGTCTTCTCGTAAGTACGAGTAGTTATGAACTATGCCCTTCGCGCTGATGATTTTCGTTTCGTTCAGATTCCAGTTCCTTTTAGCGAGTTCGGCATACACATGTACATATGTATCTGCTACATTTCTCAGCGTAGCATGGTTGATGTTTCTTGTAGCTGGAATCTCGACGTCAAAGAAGATACCCTTCCGATCTTGCTTGTCAATTATGGTAATATTTTTGTGTAGCCTTGTGTGCTCTGAATGAATAGTCTGGTCATAGTAGATTTCAGTATTTTCATTTTCTATTACTGGTAAGGGCTTGAAGGCGTAGTAAGGTGTTTTATTCGGTGTAATCTTATATTTCTCCAGTAGTTTCCTTTGCAAGATATTAGCTACATTGTTGTGCCTCCGAGTGTATTCTGTTCGTGGTAATATTGTGCATCCTGATATGATTTGGTCTATCGCCTCAGGCACATTTCTGCATCTTCTCTGACGGACTGGTCTTTCATGACATGTTTTTTATAGTTTTGGATTGCAATGATAAAAGCTTTGGTTTTAGCATACACCTGGCCATTGAGTTAATAGCCCTGAGTTTAACAAGATTATCACTATTGATGTTTCTGTAGTACTGACCATGTATTGATTTGATTGACCAATTTCGTTCCCTGATGACTTTCTTTTATGTTTGTCTTTCAAAATTGGCGTCCAGGCTTAAGGGTGTTAAATTCCTGTCTGCTCGGACTATTGTCCTTTTAAGACGAGATCGTTCAGACTTAAGGTGAACATAGTACCGGAGAGATTCTATTTGCATTATACTCAGGTATTTATAAACTTCATCGCCCATTGGGTATTGACTTTTAGCGATTTTGCCTCTGGTGATGCTCATTGTTTAACATTTGCCTAAGCCAAATGTTATATTGATGACATTACTGAACATCTTTCTTAGGTGCTCAAGGTGTTGTTTTGCCAGATCCATCCGTGACTGTGACTGAGAGTAGTGTTAGCGTCATTGCTTTTTATTTTATATCCGCATTTGCTTTATCTCAGGAGACTGCTAACTAGATTAAATGTCCAAAGCGCTGATAGCCTATCCTCCTTAAAAATTCCATTTCTAACCATGATTTCTTCTGTTTCTGTTATTATTCTTATTATTATTATTAAAATTGTTTAAGGATTGTGAGAAGTTCGAATCATTTTTGAATGTATGGGAAGGTTTCATTTTTGTTCATAAAAGATTCCATTTGAACTACTCATTCAAAAAGGTATCGATTTGTCGACTTTTTCTATATCTACAATAACTTGACAATTTCCTCATATGAGTATGTAACTCATAACTTACAAACTAGCGAAAAACATCATTAAATCGGTAAAACTATTTTCAAACGGATACACAACTATACAGATTTTTAATTGAATGACTTGAAATGTTGTTAAATTTAAAAGTTTTAGGTACTTTGTTTAAATTAACAATGTAGTATGCATTTCCTTTTAACCCTCAGCTTAGTACATTATAATTCCAGTAGAATACGAGTACATACTATACCGACAAAAACAATTCATAAGATGTGATGATAAAAAACTGCTATTTAGTTGCAGTCGTAATATTATCCTCTTAATTGTTTTTTTTTTTTTATAATTTTCATGCGTTGATTTAAATAATATTTCTGTAGTAAAACCTGTCACAAGAATCTTGTGACTTAAGTACCATCTATTATACGCAGTCAGATACGGCAAAAAATGTGGTCACATGGTATGGCTACTCATCAAGAATGAATTTTAAATCGATACTTTAAGATCGGTGCCTTTGAATACATTAACTATTCTACTCAATGAACTGGTTTCAACAACAGAGGCCGCGCGGCAGCGTGGTTATAATAAGCTGTGTTTTTATACATATCTGCGAATAGCATCCTATTAAGCCCTTTAATAACAACATATGACATCATTTTCATAATAACGTGGATTTGTCAGTTATACAGTTTGGTTAAAAAGTATGAAACATATAACTGAGTCAAAATAATCTGGTGTGGTAGGTTCAGCATCATTCAGCTGAAAGCTAGGAGTGACAAACACAATCACTGTCCTTGCTTCAAATCAATGATAATAGGGCCGTTGATACTTGATACAATCACTAAGGTACTAGTGTTTCATAAAAGTTCCACGAAACACCCTGTGAGTAGTCTGAACGCTTTGTTACTAATTTCGGTTAAGGATAAGATCAGAATGTAGAGGATCAGAACTTGACCGCTGTCTTAAACCATTCAGACGATAGTGTTGCTACCTCATACCCGATAGAGCTGTGTACGTATCTTCGAGCGAATTCGCATCGGTCGTCCTAGTAAATCGAAGATCATAGATGCAATCAGAATGCTGAGAGTAATAAAGTAGTGTAATTTTCAAGCCGTCCCAAAAGTATCGACCGAAAAATATAAAATAGTATGCAGAGACCAAGAGGAGTGGACGTAATCGGATCTGCCGATGACGGTGGTGGTAGTAGTTAAAACCCTGGAAGAGGTGACGCAAAACTGCAACAATACCATTAAAGACGTGAAGATATCGCTTTACTTAGGAGGTCTGAAATTACCGGACCACTAAACTGGAGCTGTCCTCATAAACAGCCGCAAGAATGTTGAGCGTCTGGTAATACAGGTAGGAAAACACTCTATCGAGTCAAAGCCCTACATAAAGTACCTAGGCGTACTGCTTGACCATAGACTCAACTTCAGAGAGCACATTACATACACAAGCGTGAAAGCTAACCTGGCCGCAATATCCATGCTAATGCCAAATACTGGAGGACCCAGGCAGTTAATAAGGAATCTGCTTATGACAGTGAGTCAGTCAATCCTCATATAAGCACTTCCTAAATGGGCAACAGCGACAAGTTCGTACATGAAAAGTATAAACGCTGTGCATAGAAGAGCATCGCTCAGAGTATGCTGCGCATATAGAACGGTGCGAATGCCTATCGAGTTGGAGGTCAAAGTAGCAGCACCAACATACAATTACGAAAACGCGGATAAAAATGCCATCAGATCAGCTGATGAAATAGAATTGCATCGGTGATGGAACACGTCAGAAAACGGCAGGTGGAGATACAAACAGCTGCCGAACATAGAAGTGTGGGCAAAAAGAAAACACGGTGAAGGATACTTCTACCTTACTCCACTCCTAACGGAACATGGAAACTTTCGTGAATTCCTTGACAAGTATGACATCGCAGATGACCCATTCTCTCGTCACTGCAAAGGCAAAGTCTAAAACACCGAGCACGTCCTGCTGAAGTGCAAACAATACAAAGCAGCCAGTAAGGTTCTAGAACAAGAGATAGGCAATGAAATAACCCCAAAGAAACTGATATCGGTCATGTTAACAACGAGGGAAGCATGGGACACCGCCGGCAGTACCATTGCAAGCATCTTGCAGGAACTACGGTGGGAAAATCAAACACCGAGAGCCCAAGAGGAAGAAAACGCTGGATCATGAGAAAGAGAAGACTTGATGTCAAAACCTGTCCCTACTAAGGAATGCAAAATACATATGTATATGTGACCCAAGACCAGAATATGTATATCAAATCGCCGCCTTTCACAATAACTTGGCCTCGTCCGCCCACTACGTGCAAGATTTTGTGGAAAGATCTTGGCCTACACCCGTAGAAGATCCAATTGGTGCAGGAGTAAAAGCCACAAGACCGTGGAAAGCATCTTTTGTTCACAGATTGGGCTCTGAAGCAGTAGAGTCTCATCTTGGTCAGGGGAGTCTAAATTTCCTCGAATGTGTTTCATCTATGTACGAGGTTACTGGTCATGAAGGTTCGAGGGTAACAAACGGGCTGCCTGCCCTGTTTTGGGGTACCTTCTCACACTGCCTCCAATATAAATAACTCCAATATTTGGGAGTGTGTTCTCCTGGCATACACAAACCGTCACGACTCTGAACTTTATAAAGCATCGAATACTGTTGACTTTGAGTTTATCTATGCTAAAATTACCATCCTTAAGCGCAGTTGGTATCTACTTTGTTGTTACTAATAGTCTCGACAGACACCATAACTTTAATTTCTCAACCGATGCTGATAATTGTTTCGTTCCGGCAAGTAATCATCTTCTATCTACTCTACACCGCTACCATCGATCCCTCTTTCTTTCATTTTTATACGGTGAATTCGCCCTTCATGGTCTACCTAGGGTTGATAGTTTCAGTTTACCTCCCTACTCTGAACGTTTGAAAATGACCAACCTTCTCTTCTCTTAAAAATCGTTGCGAAAATGCGGACCTCCTCTTGCTGCACCATTGAATAACTGGTCACATTGAGTACCCCGTGTTTCTTGCCTCGCTTTCATTTAACACCAATCTCCGTAGTCTTAGGAGCATTCCCCTTTTCCGACTCAGTACTCATCGCATCAATTGTGGTTATAACGCACCTTTATCTTAGATAGGGAAGAACTGGCAAGAACGAAAGAGCAGTCGTCGTCATGATATCAGCGAGTCTTATAAATGTCCCGATCAGAACAGTAACCGGATCTATGACAAAGCAAAACAAGC
This sequence comes from Xylota sylvarum, assembly GCA_905220385.1. Lineage (NCBI taxonomy): Eukaryota > Metazoa > Arthropoda > Insecta > Diptera > Syrphidae > Xylota > Xylota sylvarum. The sequence continues at coordinate 58,689,751 of LR999958.1, read as the reverse complement.
GCCAATATGGATATCAGGAGGTGATTTTAATGCGTGGACAACAGAGTGGGGCAGCAAACTCACCAACACCAAAGGACATGCCTTATAAGAAACGATCGCCCCTCCAGCGATAAGCATCGCTAATAAGGGCCAGACAAATGCTTATCCGACGGCTCAGTGCAGATTAAGTAAGAAATATTCACATAGCGACGACCAGGCGTTAATACTCGAAATCAAAGGAAAGAAACCTGACCGACCTCCAAATCGTCCGAATTCAAAATGGAATGACAGATCTTTCGATAAGGATACATTCGAAGAGATTATGAACGAAGATCTCACTCTACATGGAACAGGGGAGACCCTCGTACCATCACCATAGCGTGGGATGCCTATGGTGGGATGTTACTGATGGAACGAGAATATAAGACGAAATGCCTACAAGCCCGACGTAAAATCCAGAGAACAAGAACGACAGCAGTCACCTGGTCATCTGGACACTCTTAGCCAGGCGAGTAAAGACTTAAACAGAGCCATCAAAGAGAGCAATTTTGCATGTTTTAAACGTCTCTGCCAAGAAGCCGACATTAATCCATCGGGCTCGGCATATAGAATGCCAAAATGAAGGGCAATAGGAAGCTGATTTGGACATGACAGCTTTCCATCCTGCCCGGAATGTCCAGATGAAGATACGGAGCATGCAGTATTTTTTTTCACACGTTTCTCGGCATGGGGAATTACTCGGTCCAGCTGTCGTTACTCCTCGATCACATTTTGCGTCCGGAGGAGAATTGGATGGCAGCATGTAGTTTTATAACAACTCTCCAAAATGAGCTGCGGAGAATAGAAGCAGCAGAAGTAGCATGATTAACTAACTAACCTCAAGAAGGAATACCTTACGGTAGTTTCGTGGGGAGAATGATTCAAGTCTGTGTGCGGGGGTTGGGTTTAGTACGTAGGCAGATATCGACTGACAATCCAATGTCAAGATTAGGTATATGAATCATGCATGTCAATTGTCAATAGCACAGCCTAGTGGCATCTGAGGAAAATTTCTCACCTCCCTGGCAGAACCAAGGAAAAAAAAAGATAATTGGGATCCCCAGTTGTAGCCCGCCATTATTGGTCCCCTTTTCGTTCAATCAAATTCTATTTCCTCATAAACTGCAGCCGATTTATCATCAACTGCAGAGTTTCGGGTAATAGGCAAGCATAAATAAATCATACGCAAATAGCAACGCCTTGATGAGTACACATGCTACTAGAGCCATAAGAACCACGCCGACGCCAGCACTTGAAACTATACAAGCAGATATCACTTTATGGACACACTTGGCTACCGAAACGAGTTATATATCACCATTTTACGAATTCAGCCTAATCTTTAAAATAATCTTCCCCTCAAGAGAAGGAGGGCTACCAGCCACCACCCTAAAGGAGTCCTAGGTATGATGATGAATGCATGCGTCGGAAATAGGTGACAGAAAATGCACATATGCAAGCGCTGCAGCGCAAAACAAGGGCAGCGAGAGAAGAGTATCGAACCAGAAAAAGGGAGGAGAAGAAGATCCTGCGTAAGAGGAAAAGGGCCCACGCAGTCTCCCAACTCAAGGATATCGAAGTGTCCCGCGATAGGAACAACATCCGGATGTTTTTAAGAAAGCCAAGCAACTGGCAGCTGGCTTCAAGCCCGGAACGCAGGCTCTTCGAAACTGTGAAGGAAACCTAGTCACCGAAGCACACGGAATAGTATATGTGTTTCAGCAGTATTTCCAGCAGCTACTTAATGGGCATCAGGTACAGAGAGTGATAGGGCAAGAAGAGAACCCGCATCCAGTCAATGAAGAATTCATCGCCCTCCTAGTGTTGAAGAGGTTGGCCGCTGGCTCTGATGCTCTACCAGCAGAGCTTTCCAAACATGGTGGTGATGCAAAAATCAACCTAGTATTGGTGGATTAAGCCATGCTGGATTATCAGCACCATATACCCCATCTTCAAGAAAGGCGATCCTATGTCTTGTAAGAACTACTGAGGCATATCCCTGCTTAAGATCTTGTCCAACGTACTATGAGAAGGTCTGAAGCCTTTCTGCAGCACATTAATCGGCACGTACCAGTGGGGCTTCCGGCCCGGCAGATCGACGATCAACCAAAATTTTCACACTAAGGCAGATCTTGGAAGACTCACCATCTCTTCATCGACTTTAAAGCCGCATATGATAGCGTTCATCGTCTTGAGCTCTACAAAGCGATGGCCGAATTCGGGATCTCGGCAAAACTGATCCAGCTGTGCCGCGTGACGCTGGAAAACACGCGGTGCAACGTGCAATTTGGAAAAAGTTCCTCCGAACTATTCCAAACATGCAGATGCGCTATCATGTGACTTCTTCAATCTTGTGCTGGAACAGATAGTGCGCAGGGCAGGTGTAAACACGGAAGGCATTATCTTCAACAAATCTGTCCAGCTGCTGGGATACGCAAACGACATTGACATCATCGGTCGCTCCCAGCGCGCCGTGTTAGAGGCTTTTACGGCAATTGAAGAACAGGTGAAACGAGTTGGCCTTGAAGTAAATGAGGACAAAACCAAGTACATGTTGTCAACAAACAAAGAAGCATCTGTCCACCGCCTAGGACAGAACGTCACTGTTGGCAACAGTAACTTCGAAGTGGTTAAGGAGTTTACCTATCTCGGAGTAAACATCAACTCCACGAATGACACCTTAGTGGAGATTCGACGAAGACTTACCCTAGGAAACCGTTGCTACTTCGGTTTGGCGAAACAAATGGGGTCAAAACTCCTAACTCGGAAGACGAAATGTATGCTCTACAAAACTTTGATCCTGCCAGTTCTGCTGGAAAGCAGAGCAAATACTGAACACTTTCGAAAGAAAAATTCTTCGTCGGATATTCGGTCCAGTATGCGAGGAGTGCGAATGGAGGAGAAGATACAACCGCGAATTCTTGTACCAAGATGTGGATGTAGTCCAAAAAGCCAAAACACGTCGAATACACTGGCTCGGCCACATCGAGCGAATGGACAATAATGCTCCAGCAAAGAGGATCTTCGAATCACAGCCCCCAGGTTCGAGACGACAAGGAAGACCGAACCTCCGTTTTAAGGACCAAGCTATCGCGGATGACAGAGCGCTTGGTCTAGACAACTGGAAGCAGCGTGCCCGGGATCGAAGAGTGTGGAAGGCTGCCGTGTCTCAGGCAAAGACTCTTTACGGGTCGGGAGCCCGTTAAGTAAGTAAGTAAGAGAAGGATTAACGGTAGGATCATCAACTCGAATAATATCTCGAACTGACGGAAGTGTAGGCTCTGGCATATACTCATCTGAACCCGAAATTGCTCGCTCACTTCGAAGATCTGGGAGACCGGTCAGGAAATCCACCATTAACTGTCCTGAAATTTATAACAATATCGAGTTGGTTCAGGGAGGCCGCTTAGCTACATCACAAGCTGCATACATTTTGGTATTCCAACAGATCCTTCCGCTTTGCCGTCTTTCAACCTATTTAATGTCGTAACCATATTCTCGAGTCTAGTAGGTCATCTTCAAATTCCGGTTTGGGGTATTGATACACGCTGCTACTAGGTTCTCTTCTTCCTTTTACATAGGGCTTTGTATAGGCTATTAGCTTTAATATAAATATGTTTAAAGATTTATCATCGGATTCGCGGAAAGACTTTAACCAAGTGAACGATAATTTCCTTGCCAAACCGAACCACGGTTACATACATTTTCTTTCCGAAATAGTGGGCCTAGGTGAAGGATAGGACTCTTTTATGGCTTCCAAAATTATGTCGAGATCAAAGTCCTGCACCCTTCTCAATACTACGTCTAGTTGTCTTTTATAATTGAAAGCATTATCCTCATTCCACTTCAATTTGGGAAGGATTTTTTTTTTTTAAATTTTGTGTAAAAAAAAACAATATAATAAATAAAAATAAAACAATTAATGTTAATAATAGTTTAAGTCCTCTAATAGTTGTGCATTCGTGCACTAATTTTGACTAATTTTGGGTAACAATTTCCGTTAGATCAGTACTTTTGGAACACACTGTAGCCATTACCTCAGCATCCAATCTCTTCAACATAGTATTTGCCGTTTTGTAAACATATTGTTATTGTATTAATTTTCTGCGCAGCTATGATTAATTCTTTAAATTAATGTACCTACTTGGAATTAATGTGAGAATTCTCAGATACTAAATGTGTATCCCATTAAAATTGGTCACAATCAAAAATTTCAATAATAAGATGCGATCACACTTGGAACTGTCAATAAGTATTCAAGATTTCCATACGTAGGTAGGTAAATGAATTTTTTTTTCTTAAATAAACAAAAATATTCATTAGTCTATTGTTAATGTTTACATTGGGCAATGGACAGTGACGACTATGAATACATGTGACCCAGTGCACCGTGCTGAGCTGTCAACAAGTCTTCAGGTTAATCCATGATTTACGATGAATACAACTCTGTGAGCAGCACATTCACCCGTGTCACTCGGTAGCGTGATAGTTCAGTGATTCCTTGCAATTGGTTGTAACTATTATAATTTGTGTGGCAGTTACAACTACTTGTGTTAACACATTGCACTTTGATTTGTTTGTTTTCAAAAAAAAAAAAAAAAAACTTAAACAAATTCTGCGCAATTTTATCTGTCAGATACTTTATTGTTTATTAGTGGGGCTCTATTGGAAATAATATTAATAAGGCGACAAATAAATGATAAATAGAAAAACCGACAGGGCCATGATTAATTGTGCTTTGGATAATGAGATTGGATAATGAATTTAATAGATTTGTTTACTTTAATGTGTTCAAACAGGACACAACAAACAAATTCTACAAAAGAGTGCCTCACACAAAGAACTTGGAACTTGGGGCCTCAATCCATTGGTCGGCTTTGTCTATATTTGGTAGCCAAATACCAGTGGTAAACAACAGTCTAAGCCACCTACAGTCAATTTGATTTTCTACTTCTAATTACTATCCCAAAGTCAGATCAATGAAGCAACACGTGGTCTTATCAATTTCTGAATAGATCAGAAGTGGCCAGGTGAAATAGTTGTGATCACGTTTTACGAAGTACCTCAAACACGTCTTCACCAAACTGGTTTGACTACTTACTAATTTATATCGACTGTATAATCTCTTAGCAACTTACACGTTAGAAGGTATTTCGTGGGTGTAACTAAGTTTAAACTGAGTCTATACTAGGATTTTGTGCATCTTAGGTTAGTCTATCTAAGAATAAACTATACAAGAACCGATGATGACAAGCCTTACTTTACTTTCGTTGGCTCTACAAAACATGGTGCTCCTGGGCCTATCACTCTCCAGCCGGCTCGATCTCTGGCTTGTCGTCCGCGATCTTGTAAACTAAGGCGACGAAGATCTTCTTGTATCTGGTCACACCATCGAAGATGAGGTCTGAACTTTAAAGACTTTACGGGCTGGAGCGTTGATGTTCATCCGCTCAGTCATTGCAACTGTTGGATACGTATTTTTTTGACTAGACTTATATTTCTGTACAGCACGTACATCTTGTCATTGTATCTTCTTCGTCAGACGTTGTTTTGCTCGTCTACATAAACAGGACTATAGATCGTCCGTAGAACTTTTCTCTCGCATACACCAATGGAGTTTTAATCCGACTAGATTAGGGTCCATTAAGCAGGACCTCTGTGTAGGATTTCGTTAATTCTTCTCGATAGGGGTATGTTCCTTAATTGTTTCATCCACTTTGTGTTTCGTATACGGCAGGCAAAATCCTGGAGTGTATCATCACCAAGAGGTTAGAAGCAGTACGAGTATTGACAATATGATTTCCAAAAGGCAATCGGCGCAATCTAATAAATCGACGAACAAAGGAAGATATAAAATGATGGTTCCAAACCCTATACGATCCAAAAAGTATCTAACCCCTTGGCTCTGGCATTCGTGATATCTTGATTCTTAGAACGAATTGAAAGATCCTCTTTGCTGGAGCATTATTGTCCATAGTCGACTTTTTTTTTGACTTTTTGGACTACATCCACATTTTGGTTTTTTTTTTTTTTTTTTTTTTCCTTTATAGGGAAGGCGAAGAATGCAGCATGCGGCACCCTCAAGAGATTTTCTGTGTCAGACTCATATAGTGTTCTCGTACAGTACACCTACTGACTGAACTCCCCTTCGCCCTATGGGTCTCATCAACAGCTCTCTAGAACCAATATTCATATTAATGGGGGCTCTTTGCTTGTCCTTTACCTCATAAGGCTTCCTTTTCTTCTATGAGGGTGCGCTCTGGTTCTCCTCTCTTTTGTTAGTTTTCAGCAGTGTTTTGATAAAAGATCATATCCTCTACCAGCTGTCTTCGTTTGTGATCATCTTCCCTATGATTTTATTAGGATATCCCCTATATCCCCTCCCAATGGCCTTTCCGTAGCTGTACGTCCCCGTTTGCATGTTGTTTGGTTTACTTGGCGCTTGCGATTCTCAAGGCTCCACGCCTCTGTACTGCTGCCATTTGTTTCCTTTACATGTCTTGCTTAAACGCATCTGCCCTTATTTTGCAGCTATACAGGAGAATGGCGTGCGTAATTAACATGAGGAGTTTTCGCTCACTCATGGTGGAACCTCCAACGTTTGCCATGATCCTGCTGAGTGATGCTGTGAACTTCGCGGCTCGATCGGATGCAGATTTAGTCTGTTGCCAGAAGGTAAGTTTGCAGTCTAGAATCATTCGCAGGTATTTAACTGCATTCTTACCGGTGATCAGGACCAACAAGTATATCGAGTTGTATTGGAATTCTCTTTCTGGTCAGGAGAACGATCTCCGTCTTCTCTGTTGCTAGTTTCAGTCTGTGGTCTGTCATCCAGGTAACCACACGTCTCATGACTTGGTTGAGTCTTCTCTCTACCCTCTCTGTGCTTCTTGGAGTGATCACTGCACCGATGTCATCTGCGTACCCTCCCAGAAAGGTATCTTCGGGCATGAATGAAGATTCAAAAGATTTCATAGTATGAGACGTTTTACAAGTCAGGTCCCAATATTGCGCTGCTCCTGCTATGATTTCCTTTCTGCGAGATCCATCTGTGGTATCATACATCAATGAGCGATCTCTGAGGTGGTCCCTTACTATTCGTAGGAGATATTGCGGGACTCTGAAGGTGTTTTCCAACGAGCCTAGCATATCTCCCACCTGGCTGAAGGCGTCCTGCTTATCGTTCAGTACTCGGCTTCATAGCAGAACTGGTAGGATCAATGTTGTGTAGAGCATATATTTTGTCTTCCGAGTATTGATGTTGACTCTCTGTTGCTTACTCTAATTCTAATGTTAACGCTCATGCACATGGCGTTGATGTTGCCATACGTTCTGTCGTCTAAAGACTGATGGCATTAGAATTGATCAATGAATCGTGCACCAGGAGTGGATTTTCTGTCAATCCTTCATAAATTGAGGTCGTTCTCTTTATGAGAACTAGGTTTTCGACTGGTCGTTCCGGACTAATTTTGATCGAAGTCTAGGGCTGGACTCATGAGTCACTAAGCAATTATGTCTCTGTTTTTCCAAGCGGATATCTATGCTATCTTAATAGCAACGGTATATCTCTGTTCGACTACACAGACTTCTCCATCTTCAATTGCCTTTTCGGGACAAGTTGATCGTTGTGCTGTCGTTGATGGTTTGACTCGAAAAGCCACAGCTGAACGAGCAGCAAATTCGGCGCTTGGCGTAAAGAAACAGTTCGCGCGAGACAAAATTGGTCAACAAACTGAAGGCGCAAGCACCGAACGAAGTCCTCGTCTGGTGATGAAGGAGATGTGGACAGCCGGAAAATATATCCCCACCGGAATGGTTAAATTTCTTGAAACCGATACTGCCGAATCCAAACAGGCCAAAATGGAGGTAATGTGCACTGAGTCAAGCATCTATTGTAGCAAGCGTATGAGGATCTGATACGCGCCCTTCTACAGGGAGCTCTCTTGTGGGTGGAATCTGCGCTTAAAATCTGAATGAAGCTTGTGCTTGTGCTCCGGCCTTTTCCAATCATCAGGAAAGATCTCGACCTCCCAGGCCCACCTAACAAGATCGGTCGATGCAGTTGGCGCTGCTCGAAATAGTTCCACGGATATGCCGTTAAGTCATACCACCCTGTTGTTTTTCAGTGCTTTGATCGAGATAATGATCTAATCCTTACTGGGAGGATGTGGTGAGAATTCAGGTATTTCTTGCCTCGGACACCTTAGTTTGACTTAGCTACTGCTAGCGAATGCACGGTTTAAAACAGTTGATCCTCATCTGACATAAGCAAAGAACCGTTTAAGTCTTTCACCGGTGTTGGGTAGAGCTGCGACCACCTATCAACTCTTTGGTGATTATGTAAACTCTTTCTGCTGTCGCACCTTCCTGCTGATTCTTCTGCTTCAGTAGCCACCGCATTGATATAATTGCGTCACGCCATACGCTATGCTGTACTTCTCTCATCTTCATGCGATGTAGGGACCCTACCTCGGTTCTCCCTGCTGCTAAAATTGCTGTAATTCCAACTCTAAGTTGATTTCGTTTGACGATCTTTCTTCATGCAATCTCAGAAAGCCACGCCCTATGTATTCCCTGTGATCGAACGACTGTTCTTTCTCCACCTGATGTGAGAACGGTTTTCACAGCATACTAATGGTCTAGTATGTTGGCGGAGAGTGAGGTGCTGATTGTTACCACATCAGTGCATTGAGGGATCACTAAGTCGATCGGTGTTGAACCTGGGACTTCTTGCGTCGTTTGATCTAAATGGGCAATTTGATTGGAGGTCTGTTGCCTGTCAGTTGACATCCAGGTATTTTTATGGCAGCTTTTGTGCTCAAACATGGTGCCAACAAGGCGCCTTTGTGTTGTAAAAATCAACGAATCTTTCACCGTTGTTATTGCGATTGCCTAGGCCATGTCTTCCCATAACCTGTTTGAGCCCTTCATTGTCGTTGCCTACCTTGCCATGCTGGTCCCCCATCAAAATGACAATGTCCTCGTTGGGCGTTGCATTAAGAATCGTGCCTAACTGGTTTTAGAAGGATTCTTTTTCTTCCGCAGACGACCCATCCGTTGGGTCGTAACACTGTATAATGGTGACGCGACCAACGTACTCTAGTCCGAAATCTGGCCTTTAAAATCCTATCATCGTGCGGTTACCAATAAATCAGGCTTCTACGTTCTATGGGTGTTACCAACACTACAACTCCATATCCCCAGGGGGCTTCCGGATGGTCTTTTGGAGTAGAGCAGTACAGAGTTACGCGTTGGGGATTGGTACTCGCCACCATCTAACCATCTTATCTCGCTTATTCCCAATATGTCCAGTCTATAACCCATGAAGTCATGTTTCAGTTGAAGGAATCTGGCGAGGAAGTAAAGCGATTTCATTGCGAACTTCATGTTTAGGCGATCAGTAGTTTTCCGATCAATCGCCATGGAGATCGCCCTATGCAAGCATACAAACAGGAGTAGAAATAATGTTGCAATAGAGCAGAGAAAAGACTATCCTTTCTGCTTTTCTGTTGAAGGTTGATGTAGTAGATACAGCTCACTTGATCGTTTTAAGGGTGAAACTAGTTTCCGCCGATCATGTTTCGCCGTAGACTATGACTTCAATAGTGACATTAAGCTGACGTCAGATATGACATTAAAAGAAACGTTCATATGATAGAACCCTCTAGAGACTGTTAGGTTATTCAACTTATGACATCTGTCATCTATTCAAATATATACAGCATTAGCAGAACCTACTTGTGCCTGTATATCTTGTTAACTAATTTCATTTATAACAGTCGAACGAATTCTTTTCACTTTAACGATCAGCAGTTTCACTGAATCTCGCCCATTAAAATCAAGTCTCTAATCAGAATTCGTGCGAATGGAAATTCAATAAAACTGACATTAAATGACTCCAACACCATACCGTATCCGGTGTAATTTGCTTATCCAACCGAAACGGTTAAAACGAAAAATTCAATTTCTATAATAATTATTATTTAATAGGTCACGAGGCTTGATGAAATATGCCTTAGTGTTATGTCAACACTATCCTACCTGTGTACACACGCTGAAGAATAAACAAACAGAAAACTGAAAAAAAAAAAAACCTGAAATGAGTGTGACTCAGGCTTAAACAGACTTAATGGCGCCAACAAACGAGCCACAGAACGTACTAACAAAACAAACACCAAAGTGGTAAAGTAACCACAATCAAAGTGAGATAAGCAAAGAAGTGATAAAGCGTAACCAATTAAACGGGGGTCATGTCTCATCACTCACAGGTGGTGATGTTCTAGTTTCTAATTTAACAGCAAATTGGGAACAGTCTGTGCAGCAAGAATATGCTTATCTGTTATAGACATCCAAGCAGGTTCTAAAAAGTGCAGGGAACGACAGTAGAATGCACAAACTACTTACATATTTTTTTATGTCCATGAAAAAGCCACTGTAGAGAAAACATCACTCATTCTAAAGACGCTTACATAGATGAATCTTCAGAACCTTGCTGATATGGACAGAAGGCTATTAAGTCAGTTTTTAGAAGGAGATTACCGACCTTCGTTCCACACTAATGTGCCTAATAGTTTTTGGCTTGCAAGGTGCCATATGTCATAGCTTCAAGAAGGACTACGATATCGTAGAGACCTTTTATGGTATCCCTTCATTATAGATGTCCAGAATATAAAAATGCATTAGAAGCTATTTTGAGAAAGAAAAAAAAACATTAATATATTACAGCTTAATCTCAACCACTGTCAAGCGGCTCATGACCTTTTGCATCAGTCTGTGAGCAATATAGGAATCTAACTGGAAACAAGTGGGTTACCAAAACAGTACGAATAAGGCTGCAATTTGGATTTGCTGAGACGCGTCTATTCAGGAATACTCGGAGGTACCTTAGAGTTTCTTTGTGCGGGATAAGATAAATGTATTTATATACACTCGTATATAGCTGCTATATACCACCTAGCATTACTATCCAAAGCTTCGAAAGGATATTGAATAGACTTGTTACATGTTAGGTCGATTTCAACTCATGGGCCACAGAATGGGGCAGTTCATACACGAATAGTAGAAGGACTGTTCTACTTAAAGCTTTTTCCTGTTTGGATATCGTTTCAGCTAACAATGGAACTAGAAACACCATTAGCACAGCTAGATTGTGATCAATTGATGCTCACTGGTGCGTGAGTGATCCCTATACGTATAGCGATCATTGGGCTATACTTTTCACCAGTGGCATCAAACCAGCTATCCGAATTAACCGGACAATCCAAAAGCGGACAAAGTGGAACGTAAGCAGGTTAGATGAAGACATTTACAGTTTTGTCGTTAGTGAGGCGAATTCGTAACCCAAATATCACGGTTACTAGAAATGCATGTAATGCATCAATGTGCAGGCTGGGATCTAGAAAACATCGCCCTCCACTATATTGGTGAACCACAGAAATTACGGAACTCAGATCACTATGCCATCGCGAGCGGAGAATTTACAAGCGATCACGGATTTGGAACCCCGATGAACAGCAATGGCAATCGAAGCGCGTATCAGGCAGTTAAAAGATAGTTCAGACCCTATTTCCTCGCCAAAACAGGATGGAGTTGGCTATTCAAAGCGCTATTCCAAGCGTTCACGAAAGTGCATTTATACCTGCGATTACGCGCGTGGAATTATTCGAAGCATGTATTAAGGTTGCCGTCAACACCCGATTCGACTTATTTGCTAAAATGTTTAACACGTGACTTCGTGAGAGCGTTTACCCTAAGCCTTGAAAGCGCCAACTGCTAGTTCTACTGCCGAAAGGAAATGGGGGTCCAAACGGACCTTCATCCTATCGTCCTCTTTGCCTGCTGGACACGATCGGGAAAATATTTACTTGAGCGGATAATTTACAATAGACTTTTGCCAACAGTGGAAGCAGTAGGAGGCCTCTCAGAAAATCAATATAGTTTTCGTAAGTCACGCACAACGATATACGCAGTAAACGCGGTAATAACGAGAGTCCGAACCGCTATAGAAGGCAGAAGCTGGACAGGGGTACCAAAAAATACTTGCGTTCAGCGTTCGGCGAATTGGGAACGAATTATGAGATGTATATACATATGTACCAGATCGGAATACCGGATTATCTCGGTAAAATAATAGCGAGCTATTTTGCGAACAGAGTCCTTCTCTATGACTCTGACAAGGGAATTAAGATCTACGAAGTAATTGACGGTGTACCACAAGGCTCGGTCCTAGGACCTCTGCTGTGGAACGTTATGTATAACGAAATTCTACGCCTATTAATTCCAAGAGAGCTACTTATCACAAAAGTCGTCAGTTCTATAAATATGAATGCAGCAGAAATATGGTCAAGTGCCGCGAAAGTTAAGTCCTATGTGCGTGGAGTTAAATCGGTTCACCGTATTAGCGCACTTAGGGTCGCCAGTGCGTTTGGAACTATGTATTTCAAACGACACTATACTTGTCGTGTCTTCAATGCTACCTATCGACTTACTCGCTGAAAAAATGGAAAGACTCAAAAACAAGGCAATTCGTAATGATTCGGTAGTTGGCGAAAAAATAAAATACGAAAGGAATTGCAACCTGGCAACAACAGTGGAACAAATTCATAAAGAAAGGGAAGATTGCCCGTATCTAGTTGACTTCACTCCACACAGAATCTACTGAAGTAAGGTCCTTCCACTTCGGGGTGACACTTTTTCACCTCTTTGCTTCTTTCGAGCAGCTTTCATATTGTACGTGGGGCGCTTCCCTTCGAAGGTTGCCTGCCTTCGGATTCGAGGAATTTGCTTCACTCCGTAAAGATTGTCTTAGATGTATGTTAGTAATATCGACCAATTAGATGATCTGACTGATGGGATGGGATGACTGGCTTAACACCCTGATGCTTGGATTCTGAAAGCAATCATTGAACGACTTCATTAAAGGCACTATAATGCATTGGCATGGTTTATTACAAGTTTGAAGTTAAAAACGTTTGTGTGCAGGGTTTTAGACTCCTGCTTACTGGACTTAGATATCGTACTAGAGCTTCATAGCAACAGCACTTGGATAGAAGTTTATACCTTTGGCTATACCACCACAGGTAAGCTTTTGGATACTTCGTACTTTGATTTGGGCCGTGAATCACATTGCCCATCAGATCAATAATGTATAATCAATCAACAATAGATTGGTATGCTTAGTAGATCACTGATGTCATGAACGAACTCTCAAACCTCAAGTTTTTCCTTTGCATTACCCTTGTTGGAAGGCAGGAAAATAGTTAGATTGATCCTCTCGTTTAGATGGACATCAAAAAGTCCTTTGATTTTACGTGCGAACTTTTCTCTGCTTTAGCTACTGGACCTGAAGGCCTACAGTCCGAGTTGTGCAAAACAGCTAGTGATGACTTGGTAGAGAGCATACAACAACTCATTTCTAGAATTTTTGTCAGATGAGGATATGCCTGAATGTATGATGAATGGGATCTCAACATTGTTTGCCCGATCCACAAGTAAGGGGACCCCCTCAATTGTGACAATTACAGGAGTATTAGTCTCCTCAACATTGCGTATAAGATTTTATCTGCCATACTAACCGGCCCCTATCAGGGTTGATGGGCGTTTGTGGATGGTGAATGCACAGCGGAGAGTCTCTCACTCAGGCGCTCCCTGTAGGCTCTGGCTACTCCAGTCGTCCTAAGGCTTCCAACGTTGCCTTAGGATAGTTTTTCTGGGTAGTTTGCAGCTTCTTCTCGTTGGATAGTCGAGCTCTGAATTTAGTTACAACAAGAAAATGGTCAGAGTCGACGTTTGCCCCTCTGAAAGTTTGAACATTCAGAATGTTGGATGCGGGTCTCGCGTCTATTAGCACGTGGTCGATTTGGTTGGCGGTTCGACCATCTGGAGAGCGTGAGGTTGCTGTGTGTATTCGTAGTCGAAATCGATTTGACGGAAGCCGTTGTCTGTTGTCGTGTCATGGAGGCTGTGCTTTCCAACTAATCCGCCGAAGATGTTTTCCTTACTGATTTTGGCATTGAAGTCTTTCTACATTCTTCCCTATTCATCCCAAAAAATGGGTAAATAACGATTTAATCTTTATTCACCCGTTTTTGTTGGGTTAAATAGATGCACCTGATATATCTGTGGTAATAAGTTAAAACAGCTTATGTCTATTTTTGCCATTTTTCAATACGAGCGAAAGAAGTTCTACACATTTTTTTCAAACAGTTTTTTATTTCTTAAAAAAAAAGTGCAGAAGACAGGTTGATGAAATCAATTTTCGTAATAGATGTTGGCAATACCCACATAACCTTTTCTTTTTCTTAGTTAAGAACTTATAACCGAGATGGTAAAAAGCTATTTCAGTAGCTTAAGTTTTTTTTTAAAAAAATGCTTTTCAAATGAATATAGTAGCTTAAGTGATATGAGAAGTTGTATCGAATTCCTTTGTGATATTTTTAACATAAGTTTTTTTTTAAAAAAACACAAAAACCTTTAAGATCTGACATAAGCTTAAAGAATGAAAAAATTTTTTGATTTAATTTTTTTTTTTTATTATTATAAGTTAACTTTTTTTTTAAACATCACAATAAAATAGTTTATAAAGTTAAATATGAATAAATACATGAAGTTTTTTAAGTCTTTTTCAAACTTGATTAACATAAAATAATAGAAAAAAAGGAGCTACAAACTAAACATACAATTTAAAAGATTTAATTTTTAATTCATCACAACTTATAGTTTTTAATAAATTAATATAAGAAAATACTAATTAAGATTTTGATTTATTCGGACAACATTTTTAACTTCAATTTTCGTCCTCATTTTCATCATCAGTCAAATCAGGATGAGTATTTGCAATAGCCTTCGATTTAAGATTATAGAAATCGTGGTATGACTACTCGATCACTGGCAGTAATTCTATCAAATCTTTTTTCTTCTCCTTGCTGATGGTATTGGGCCCAGAGTAGCAGTATGGAACTTCAGTTATATCAACGGCATTTTTCCCTCGTTTTTGTATATCCAAGCGTTTAAACTCCTCATTTTCATCTAGCCTTATTTTGAATTGAACAATTCCAAATTCTTTGGTGAACCGCAACCATTTAACAATTTGCCAGACGAATTTGCTTTTATCGTCGGCAATTTTACGCCAAATAAACTTTTCTTTTGAAATCTTAGCAAAGTCAAGAAAGTCCGTAGGGATCATTTCGTAAACAATAAATGGTTGTTTTCCAACTGATCTTACCAACTGATACCAATCCCTTGGATGGTGAATCTTCACAGTAGATGCCTTTTTTTTTCCTCTCAATAGCTGCATGGTCAACATCACACTCCATATGAGTGTGACCAGGCACTAAAAATTTGTGGTCAATAATATCAATATTGGAGTTATTGCTAAAAATTTCAAACATTGTGGCCACATATCCATTTTTGTTTTGACCCGCACAGCAATCACTGTACAAGATTATATGTTTTATGCCCTGTGGAATTGTTTTAAGGTGCTGGAAAACACAAGAAACAATCTCATTACCCCCACGGTTTGCTGTGGATTCATCCCACATATAACAGTAAGCTTGATTAGTAATACAGTCATGAAGTGTTAAATTATATGTCCACAGTTGTCTCTTGTAGAATGACACATTGGTTCTAAGGAATGGTGTGGGAAGACACTGTTGTAAATCAAATGAAAAAATTTTGATTGTATCATTATTTCTTGCATCTTCCTTGTCCTTTCCTTTGCTTTTGTACGCCATATCAGCAGCCTTATGATGTTCATCCTGTTCTTTTTTTAACAAAAGTGTGCCTTCTCCATTTTTTGCTTCTATTTCTATTTTTGTTTTTAATATTTCACATTTATGGCAGGTATCTAACTTAGGCTTTTTAAATTTAATATTCATTGTTTTGAATATTTTTGAAAAAGTAGAAATTGAAGCTACTGATTTGTATTTTTCACAGTATAAATTATACATATGTAGATGAAAGTGTCAGACTACTATGGATATATTTTTGGGCAGTATCTCTTCGGGTATAGCGCGATTCATACGATGGAAAACTGTTAATATGATCCCGGATCTCATTTTCTACGCGAGTTTCAATCTTTTTAGTAAATCCACTTCCTCCTCGTTGGTCTGGTTCTGTTGTTGTTCCGTTTGATGTAATCTTCTTCTTAACAACTGTTTTGATGAATTGTTCTGTTTCCGACAAAGTTGAACGAAAGCATTTTTGACAAACCGAAATTCTTTTTCCATGGACTTCTAAGAAATAATAGTTTGAAAAACTTCTATTTCTTGGATTTGTTCGATGTTTTGAGGTTCTCTTGGACTTCGTTTCTTCAACAACGATGAGACCACACACGTACGCGTGTCGCAGATTGTAGTTTCCAAGTGCCCAATACTTTTCAAAAATATTTGTCTGGTCCTCTAAGGACATCTTTGTCATACACTTTTTGCGACAATCTACCAACGCCTTGAATTTTCTGGCTTTAATCAATTTCCCAGTAAGTGTTGTATAAGCTTTTCCGGTATTTCTTTTTGCTTTTTTTATAGCTCTGTTTTCTTTAGTTTGTTCAACACTATCTTCGGGGATAATCGCTTCACTGTAACTTTCCAATTGTTCCTGATGATCGGATAAATTTTGTTCCAAAAGTGCTGCAGCTTGTCTCGTGTCTTCACTGATAACACTTTCATCACTTTTGCTGTATGAACTAGGAAAAAAGTCAGGATCTTTCATGCTGTCATCATCTTCATCGAAGTAAAACAGGGAAAAACATTGTGAAATGTGCTCAACATCAAATTCAACTCCGTAATCATACGATGAAGCAGTTTCATTTAAAACAGGGCTGTCGAAAACATCTGTGCCTTCAGAAGTTTTTATTTGTAATCGCATATCTGCTGTTAGAAATATCAAATACTTATAATTATTTTCTTTAAATAAAACTCTAAAATTCACCTTGTTTACTGCAACTACTGACATTGGATCTGTTTTGCTCGTTTTCCAAATTTCTAGGAATTCTGTTTAATGTTAAAGCCAATATTTGTCTTGATCTGTTCATTTTTGTTTTTGGTATTTTATTAATTCCGAAAATTGAAAATTGTTTGCACTGATTCTAAACTAGTCAAACTATTAACAAATAACTGATTTAAAAAATTATATTAAAAAACACTTATGTACCTACTCGAGGATATTTTTACGACTACTGATTCAATTTTTCACTTAACTCGCGTTAAGGACTTCGGTTACATTTGAAAAAATAGCTTAAGTCGACTTGAGCACACGATTTTGTAGAAATTTCAATGCATAAAAGAGCTTATGTGACTTAAGCTATTTTGTAAAATTGGTTTTCATTCAATATACATTTTTTTAAAATAACTTAAGTCGACATAAGAATAGGAATAATTTAATTGAGCACAAGTTTAAAATAGCTAATGTTGACTTAAGCGATGAGATTCTGTAAATTTCAAAAATCATAATAGCTTATGTCATGACTTAAGCTATTTTAAAAAAATATATTATTTGTAAGATTGTAACAGATTTTACTAAACATAGACATAAGTTATTATGTAAATGTAATTTTTGTCAAAAAAAAAATAGGCTACTATGATTTTTTTTTAATTGAACGGTTTTATTTTGAGTAGAGTGCTGAGACCCAGGCCAAAAAAAATATAATATAATATAAGGGTTAACATGCTAAACAAAAAAAATTGATTTTTACTTATGTCGACATAAGCTCTTTTAACTTACTACCACAGATATTATCCTTAAATGGATTTGACTTTCCTGGGCGTTCGTAGTTCAGAATTATTACAAATGTCACATTATAAAACGAATTACGGCATGCATGAACCGATTAGTCGCATGAGTAGATTGTACAATTTTTCCTTAATTGCTTCATTTTACTAACTATTAACACCAGCACTAAGTGAGTCAATGGACGGATATCTTACACTACAGCAAATCTCTGCTCACGATAGCTGATTTTCCAACTGAAAAAAAAAATATAAAATATATGTATAATATAAAAAATATAGTCACATCTAGTTGACAAAGGCATACGTTGACAGTATAATTTTATAATCCTATACAATGGGACGTATTTGGAGAACTTGGCTACTTGTACTCGCATTGACACATTCGACTAGAACTTTGGAAACTTCCTATTTGACAACAATTTTGACAGAGCCGATACTGATTAAAAACAATTTCGCGGAATGTTTACTAAGGATCCTTAGAGACCCAAGTCTAAACTTCATGGTTAATATTGGAATTTATATAGAGGCCGAGTCTGCTTTATCTAGAAAAGAATTCACTTATACTATTGAAAGATTCATCGCATTAAATAATAGAGTTACAATGTATCTAGGTTCTGTTGAAGGTGACAATATCCATGGGCGGATTTATTTCGTCGATTCATTGAAATCATTAGAGTAAGTATTATTTTTATTACAAAAGTGTCGGGGTCTTCTTGAGTCTTCCTTTCAGAGTTCTAATCAAACGACATCGGAAAGGGGACAATGATCATTCAGGTGAAAGGCAGTACTATCTCATTATTTTGCCGGTTAATGTAAAGAAACCAAACCGACTCATGAAGCAGATTTTTCATCTGTGCTGGAATGAATCCATTGTAAACGTAAATATACTGGTTGGTGACAAGTATGGAGTCATTAGCCTGTATACCTATTTTCCTTATACTGCTAAAAGCTGTGCAGACTACACCCCCATAATTCATAACCGCTTTACCAATGGAGGCTTTGTATCGAATAAGTCTATTTTTCCACCAAAAACAAGTAATCTATGGCAGTGTCCAGTAAGGGTTCCTTTACATCACATACCGCCTTATATTATATTGAATCAGACGCAAGTCGCGGGATTTGGTGCAGATAACATCCTGACCCTAGCTGAAAGCATGAACTTTTCGTATACAAATGTAATGTCTCTAGGGGGCTTAGGTCAGGTCTACTCAAGTACAAATTCAACCGGAATTTTTAAGATGGTGAGTGTAGAATATTTTAATACGTATTCTTAGAACATAATTAGTTTGTTTCCAGGCAAATGATGAGTTGATAGATTTATTCATAGCAGTTGGAACGGAGATCGGATTCAAAAATTTTGCGACCACTAATGTGGCTTACTTCTTCTATTTACGTTTAGTCATTAAACGGATTAAAGGGTTTGGTCATCTGGAGTTATTACTCCAGCCCTTCGACTGGTACACATGGATTGGTCTGTCGACACTTTTCGTTGTAAAGTGGATTGTCCATCTGTTGTGGAGGAGATTTCGGAATAGATCAATCGCTCCTAGTGAAATTTTTTCGCGTTTCTCTACAATGTTTTGGCTTTTCCTTATGTTGATTGCAAGCAGTTCCTATCAAGGTTTGATTTTTAAATTTCTTAATAGTCCACCAAATGAAGCTCTACCCAAAACTATTGATGAGGCGATCGATCAGGACTATAAATTTGTTGCTTCTTCTTTTCACGTTCATCACTTACTTCGAATACCGGAATTAAAAAATCGAATTATCAAGTATGGTGATTCTGAAACCGAAACTCTAAAGTTTTTCGATCGACTCGAAGGAAAATATGGATATGCAGTTTGGGAGCATTTAATACCAGTAACTATCGATTCCAAAAAGTATGAGGAGTTCTACATAGTTCCAGAACGTATTGCGGACTATTCCATATATTATCATATGCGCAAATTTTCACATTTGACAGTGGAAGTAAGCAAACATGTGCAGCAGATGCATGTATATGGGCATTTTCTTAAAAATTATAAAAAGAATGTTCTAAAAATGGAATTCCAAACGAAGAAGACAAACATAGGCCCTGAGAGTATGTCCTTGCAGCAGTTGAATGGGGCATTTAAACTTTTTAACATCCTGATTGTCATAAGTGCTTGTGTTTTTCTAATGGAACTACTTGCAACGTACAATCGCAGATTGAGGGTGGTTTTGGAAGTTTTCCAATGAATAACTTTGGAAATACCAGTCATTCGTAAATAGCACTATTTTTTAAAATAAGATTTACAATCAATCTTAGTAGCAAAGAATTCAATAAATACTATTTTGTTTTTTTTTTTTTTTGCACGTAGATTTGAGTTTTCTTTGGTCATTGCTTACTTACTTAGGTGGCGCTACAGTTCGGGGTGAACCTAGGTCTCATCCAGCAAGCCTCTCCAGTTAGCCCGGTGCTTAACTAACTGCCTCCGGTTGCACATTCCAAGTCGGTTGTGGCCCCCTTCTACTTGTGCGGCGTCACCGAAGGCGAGGTCTACCTCTACTGCGTTGTCCCTCGGAGTTAGATTCGAAGACGGGCCGGAGTACTGGTGTCCATCCGCTCTACATGTTGTTGGCTGCTCGGAAGGTTCGAACATCCAGAACACTGGAGGCATACCTTGCGTCAATCGCAATGTGCTCAATGTGTTGACCGTTTCATGATCAGAAGACCGCCATGTCCTTTTGTGGATACTGAAATGAAGAAACCGTGTGCTTGCTATAGTGGGCTTTCGCCCCGCCGCCGTAAACTCCATAAGCCTATGTCTAAGGCTATAGACGTCTATCCTAATGAAATAAAATGTACATTCCAATACCGAACAACTAAGAAGTTTCTGTATAAGATCTTGATTCCTTTAAGGCCCTTTAAGACCTTCATCCCAATCCTGCTTTATGACGCTGAAGCTTGGACTCTATCTAAAGTGGATGAAGATATCCTCGGTCTCTTCGAAAGAAAGATTCTTCGTAAAATTTTTGGTCTCATTTGCGTTGACGGGCTATGGAGGAGGAGATTCAATGACGAACTATAAGAGCTGTACAGCGACATCGTAGTAGTGAAGTCTAAGTAGTAGTAGTAGTCTAAGATGGCTAGGACATGTAGAGCGGATGAACACAAATGCTTCGGCCAATAGAGTCTTTGAATCAAACCCGGAAAGACAACGCAGTAGAGGAAGATCTAGCCTTATCTATCTTAACTGTTATAAGTAGACAGAGTCTCGTTCTCTATTTTCCTTCCTTAGTTCATAGTTTAATGTCTTAAGACCATAAACTCAATTGTGAACTACTCATCATTCCTGAACAAAGACTATCTTTTCCTCATCTTTGTTGAGTTGGAGGGCACCTAAGGCGAACTGCTTCATTGGAACTTGTTTCTAGTTTAGATACCATTACCACGGTATTGTTGGCTTCCTTCGATTCTGATGACAAAAGGTCATCCTATTAGATCACTACTCATCTGACAGGAGAGATGGCACAGAAAATAGCAGACCAGGACGGTCCGGGTTTTCAGAAGCATCGATCATCTCCGTGCCTGTCAATAAGACCCACAAGAGAGATGGAGCGACGCAAAGCAGAGAGGGAACGTGGTTTAAAAAGGCAAGGATATGTCCAAGTCTCTGCAAATTCCTGGTTGTTTCTAAAATGTTATAACGTAAGCAGGTAGTAATAGGGCACAGACCTCTGGAAGAAATGGTGAAAGACTGACCGTATCGAGGACCAGTGGCTGCTTACTCGTCGCATCTGCTTGGGACGATGTCATGCGATCCGCCGCTGGCTCGATTAGGGACACGTTCGTATCAAAGCAAGGATCGCCAGACTCTTTGGCAAGACGATACACTCTCCCCAATCGTGAGTAGGCAAGTCAAGAAGCATAAATATGCAAAAGAGGTTAACGGCAGTCTTCGTGTTGCAGTAGTAGATGTTGAAAACCCAGAACAAAAACTAACTAACGACGAGTGGAAACTCATTCAGCTACGAATTGTTGTACCTAAAGGGAGAGGGTGCAATCTCACTATTCGGATAACTGATTACTTTTGAAGGGTTTCAAGTAAATTTCGCGTGAGAAATACGGGGCAGTAGAGAAAAGCGGAGAAACATGGGAATGTTTAAAATTCAGCACAATCAATCAAACCTCCACTCTCCAAACCCAAAAAGTGAGTGGACCGTATGATTCCAATGACAGTCAACAAGAGGTGGAACTCATTGAACGACAAAACTAAAACCAACAAACATTTACAAAACGACATAAATCGTTGTCAATATAGGTAGGGGCACATCGACAGTATTTACAGAGGCTGTGGTGATAAAGTGGTTGTCGAGAATATGTACACCTAACTTCCTCTATCATTGTGCAGGTCGTTGTCACTTTAGAAACAGGACATTAGGAAGTCATCACTTCCAGGACATACAAGAGCTGATCTGATGTTTAACTAAGGAATCTTTCCAGATTTCTGAAGACGTCACCTCACGATGGTTGGATACCTTTATCATGAATGAACGTCAAGGAAGGAAACTAGTAAATTAACTGGACAAATCCCCTCAATTTGGGATCACAATGGGTCGACAAGTCCTTAAGTGTGATGAGGTTGGGTTTTTCTTCCTTTTTAACCCAGCAGCCTAACCTTACCTAATTGAGTGTCTGATTCGTATCAATCTCAATATTTTTCCCGAGGCCTTAGGCATTCTTGTCTTCTTGAAATGTCAAGTGCCTACAAAACGTCTGTTCCCTGTCGTTTTCCAAACTCGTGTACATATTGTTTTGGCGATTGGTGCAGTCCATCTTAGAAGAGTATCAAGATGTTCAGCATACTAGTATCTACTTCGGATTTCAATAGAAAACTCGACCAGGACTAAACAGCAATGCTGGAGAAACGTGTCAACAACTGGTCGAAGAGTATTCAAAAGCGATAAGCCAACAGAAAATAATTGTTTGCTATGAAGTTAGCTGTGACAGGGGTCATGGATGTGCAGCATTCAGTACAACCCCAATGAACTGACTACTCACACCATACTGACAAAAACTCTAGTAACGAAATTTTCCTGAAAGATATTCAGATACAATGAAAGAACAAACTTTGAAATCAAGTAATGACTTAGCGAAAAAAAATTCACAAAAAAAAAATCCCCAACAGCTGTATCTACAATTCACGAGATTTTCTTAATAAAAGGGATTTCTTATCACTGAGACAAGAAACATGTTTTTTTGTTTTCTAAATAGAAACAGTAAACCAGACATTTTTGTTTTGTCAACACAAATTGTCTGAGTTGTTGGTTGTTCTTTACTTTTTTCGTTGGAGTCCCAAAAATAGTATATCTGCTGATGACAATGCTTGGAGTGTGGCCTCCATTGTCAGATCACGTGATAAAATATAATTAGTTCGGCCGATTGTTGGTTCTAATTTTAAATTCGTTAAGGTTGTGCTCTCTGGGAAAAGATTAAATGTACATTATGTATGTAATTGAAGTGTTTGCCATTAGACTAATGCGTGAGCAAGCATTGCACTCCGTACTACATAATATGGTGGAGCCTTATGAATTGAGAGCCATTTTCTTGTACTTACGTGTTACATTGATGGGGGTGACATGTTTTGTGCAAACTTAACGGTGTTGTTAGAAGTAATGTGCTTGTAGATAGAGAGTAGTGTGACATTATTCCGGGTTGTCAACGGAATTAAAAAACAACTGACAAGCTGATGACAGTAATTGGTTGTCTAAATAGTCTTTGTCTGTGCCGCCATTTTGTGGGCTTAAGACCACGGAACTTTAACGTGGGCGAGACAAATAAAGTCGTCTTGATTTGTCGTTGCACTGCTGGCCTCGTGATACTCAAGAGCATGGCATTGATTGGTGTTATGAGATAATGGTCATGTACAGTTCTGTGACTTGTTTAATTGACGGTTGTTGCGCCCTATGGCATTTTAAGGACATTCCAGTAATGAATGGTAAAGTTAGGTGATTTTTGTGAGTTGTAGGTGATATATATCAGAGTGGGTGATTTCTTAAAGTGATTTATGTAACAACAAGAGTTAGATGATATCTGACATTAGGGGCATATTTACATAAGATACTTTGATGCCGTTTCGCAGGACAAAACTTGTAACCCAAGTATCTGCACCCCATGTATCGGTTTAGCATGTATCTGTACCGACTTCGCGTGAGCGGAAAATGTCTGCACTTAACATAGTTGATAGTTGGTGCTTCAGTTTAATGCCATAGCTCCGAAAACGGCGAGAAATTTTTCATGGCAGTACTACTATCATCTGTTTGTCAGACACTTGATATCACAAATGTAAGTAGCTCCATAGCCCAAAGGACAACGTGGAAAGTCTGCACGCACTACACACATAGTGACCATCAGGCTATAATTCTGGAAATTAATTCTGAACAAAGCCCTAGAGGAGACGCACTCCGAAATAAAGCGCAAAAAATAGGATGGAAGGCAATGGCCTTCGATAAGGATTCTTTCTCCATTATGCTCAGAGATGCTACGATTGCAGGGCCAGCAACTGAAAAACTGAAACAGATGATGGCCCACATTGTTAGGGCATGCGATGCATCTATGCCCAGGAGAAAAGCCACTCGCAAACATCCTTCCGTCTATTGGTGGAATGATGAAATTGCGCAACTACGAGTTGAATGTCATCGCGCAAGGAGGCTTTTCCAACGGTCTAGAGGGAGAAACACCTTCACTGGACTCCAACGCCGGTATAAAACAGCTCGAAAAGACCTTAAAATTGCAATCCAACTCAGTAAACGCGGAATCTTCACCGAACTGTGCAACGAAGCTGATGAAAATCCCTGGGGTATGGCGTACCAGGTGGTGATGAAGAAGTTGAGGGTCTTTCGAGCACCAGCCCCCATGTGTCCAGATATGCTACTTAACATCGTGGAAGCATTATTTCCAAGACAACAAGGAGCGACATTGGATGAAGAAATACTGGTAGATCCGCAAGTGATTCCCCTGGTAACAAGAGAAGAAGTAATAGAAGCCTCTAACAGATTCGGGGACAAAAAAGCGCCTGGGTTGGATGGTATTCCTAATGTAGCTCTAAAAACCGCGGTTAATACCCGACCAGAACTATTCGCAGACGTATACAACACATGCTTGAGAGAAGGAGTATTCCCAGGTCAATGGAAAAAGCAAAGACTGGTACTACTTCCCAAGGGAAACAAAAAGAATTCCCCAGGAGACCCGTCGTCATACCGACCGCTTTGCATGTTGGACACAGCAGGAAAAATACTGGAGCACATCGTCTGCAACAGGCTGGAGGCGGCTATTGAAAATATAGGAGGGCTAGCAGAACACCAATATGGCTTCCGAAAGGCCCGCTCAACAGTCGACGCCATAAAAATAGTAGTTAACACTGCGCATAAGGCTATAGAAGGCACAAGATGGAAAGGAGGGGCTAAGCGGTACTGCTCCGTCATAACGCTTGATGTAAAAAACGCGTTCAATACTGCAAATTGGAAGTATATTCTGGGAGCACTTCGAAATATGAGGGTACCGGATTATATCACCAAAGTAGTCACAGACTACTTCCGGCAGAGAATCCTCATTTACGACACAGATGATGGTGCGAAGGAGTATGCGGTCACTGGAGGGGTACCACAAGGCTCGGTTCTGGTTCCCCTCCTATGGAATGTAATGTATGATGGCATTCTTAGGCTAGATATACCAGAAGAAGCTAAAGTGATAGGTTTTGCCGATGACATAGCCATAGTAGTAGTTGCGAAACTATTGGATGTAGTGGTGCAAATCAGCAATGACACCATCCGTGCTGTCCACTGCTAGCTTGAAACAGTTGGGCTAAAATTAGCTGATCACAAAACAGAAGCGGTACTGATCAGCAGCAGAAAGAAAAAAGAAACCATCACACTTATGGTAGGTGGGCATGAGATAACATCCAAACCGGCCATCAAATACCTAGGCGTTATGATTGATTCGAGGCTCTTCTTTAAGGAGCATCTGGAGTACTCAAGTAAAAAGGCTGCATTAGTGAATAAGGCGCTCACACGAATTATGCCAAGACACAGTTGTAGGCTACTACTAGCTAGGGTTGTTACGTCTGTAATACTGTATGGATCCCCAGTATGGGCGGGAGCCATGAATACAATATCTAATAGGCGCCAAATCGGAGCGATAAACCGACTATGTGCACTGAGAGTGAGCAGCGCTTTTCGCACAACTTCGGGCGATGCAATCTGTGTCATTGCAGGAATAATACCAATAGACATATTGGCCAAAGAACTTCAAAGGAAATATGAGAAGAGCCGCCAGGAAAATGAAGTGGTGCACGGCGAGGAAGCAACGAGGAGCTCGAGAGAATGGCAGCAGCGTTGGAACCTGTCAACCAAAGGCCGATGGACCTATCGTCTTATCCCTACCATCGAAACTTGGATGAGGCGCAAGCATGGGGAAGTAGATTTTTAATTAACACAGGTTTTAACAGGACACGGCTGTTTCCGATCATATCTCTATCGGTTCAAGCACAATGACTTCCCAAACTGCAAGTGCTGCGCAGACACAGTGGAAGATGTGGAGCACGTGTTCTTCCAGTGCCCACGGTTCCACACTCAGCGGGAGGTATTAATAGGAGAACTGGAGGGAACACCGACACCAGAAAATCTAGTGGCGTACATGCTAGAGTCGGAGGCAAAATGGAATGCAGTGTGCATTTTCTCTAGAAACATGTACGTAGAGCTGAGACGCCTGGAACGGGAAAGAGCCCAAAACCGAGCGAGGCAACAAAACGACGTGGCGAGCGTATAACATAACGCCAATTCACCAAGGATGTATAAACGGACGACTAAAGACACTCACTGACGAATGAACGTACACACACACTTTCGTGCGCTCGCACGTACATCCCCAGACGTAGATACAGATAGAAGGAGCTACGGCTAAAAACCCTCCCCACGACGAAATGCTTAACGGCGGTACCATGGAGAATAGGGGTTGGAGGCAGAGGTGGTTTTAGTTAGGGTTAAAGTCCCACACTCCGGCTTTCGATGCTTTCCACCTTTCTTAAAAAAAAAAAATAAAAAAAAAAAAAAAAGACACTTGAAAGACAAACAAAATTGTTTAAAGTGATCCAATAGGCTTCGACCGGCATTGTTCGTTAACCCATTTGAGACAGAAGATGTTTATGTAACAAGAAGGAAGGTAGCCTGCATTATTTTACTACCCTTATCTCACAAAGTTAAGTATTAAGGCATAATTATGGACCAACAAGGGTCGCCAGAACCTGGGCACTAACTCCCAGATTGGTTCACCCGGTGGATGCATCGCTAGATCATAACTATCGTTTTTTGGAGGTCGAGAGATCACGTCCTCAAAATTCAACCATATATCCCTTTAGATGTATTTGAATGACCTTTTGTATGATCTTTGAGGTGATGACACCTACTCTTGTGTGCTTAGATGCTATCATGCAATAGACAGGGTAAATCAGAGGCCTTATGATCTAGCTCAATCCAGAGCTATTGAGCAACATGATAACTGATTCCACTACTTCGCGTATGGTTGGTATCCTTAATTCCATGTAGGTTAGATAAGATACGTGGGTAGGCGAGTGGAAGAATCCACAATGCCATACTCAGGCCAATACATACCCATTGTGATACCCCTTGCCCATTGGTTAACCCAAACGGATCCTGGACAGAATCACGCTCTGAGACTCTCGAACTTGACACGTAATCCTACAGACTTCAGTGCAATAAGCATTCTCTGTTTTCTGTCAAAATCCTTTTCAGAAGATACTGTCAAATCAGACACAGCGTCATCTAAGTGTTAACAATCAACTGTCCAAATGGCAGTCTGGTTTTTGTAAATAGTATTATTAATATTATTTGAAGATGGGGTATGTTGCGACCTGTTGGTCTATTCCAAACCCACCTAAAATCTTGGAGGGGTACATGCTCCTATTAGATTTACCCTCGCATTTGGATTTGCGGATCAGTTTGAGGGTTATGTACTCTTACTGCGCCTTAGCGAGAAATCTGTCCTAGAACACTCTCTCTAATCTTTTATTAAGATTTTTTTTTCCTTTAACAATCGAAGGATGAGAGTTGGCTCAAGTGACGGTATTTCCTCATCTGATCATTGGTACTTGCCCAAGTATTTCTCTTCTTTCCTGAATTCTTCTTTGAGGATATACTCCCCTACTCCACAGAATGGTTCAGGACCTATGAAGATTTCTGATGCTCCCTTTCTTGCTATAGAGTCGGCCATTTCATTACTGTCTATTCCCACATGGCTAGGTATTCAACAGAGGGTCACTTTGTTTCTCCTACCTAGTTCATTAAGGAATGTACATTCCTCTACCACAAGATGCAATGGAGTCAGTTCCAATAGTATCTCCATTGATGCAGTTGGACAAGGTTTTATGGCCCCTATAATACAGAGGTTTGCCAGTCTTTGCACCTTATTGAGTGTCTTCCTCGTGATGGCATAATAGTAATGTACGTACATCCAACTAAGGATGGTCGGGCTACATCCACAGGATTTGCCCGCTAGGCTTCGTGGTTTTCCTGGATATCTCTTCTGTTAGTTTTTTTTCCAAATGAGTTCACTGTCTATGTTTAGTCCCAGATATGGAACTTCTTTGACTGGTGTCAGTATTGTACTCGACAGCCTTGTTCAAGCATCAGTTTAAGTTCAGTTCTTTTCTTCGCGAAAGTTACAGTTGTAGTTTTTGTCAGATTTAAGCTTAGCCTAGTCGCCAAACACCATTCTCGAATTTTATTTCAAGTCTCTTTTGAATAATATCACATAGGGATTGGTCAACATTACCTCTGGCAATAATAACTACATTTACTACATCAACTACATATCATCAGCATATGCCTGACAGTTGATGCCGTGGTTTTGTTAGATTCTCAAGTAGCTCATCCAGAACGAGGCTACACATTAAGGGAGAAAGAACTCCTCCTTGTGGGCAGCCTCTTGCTGTGCTGAGCCTGATGGGACCTTTTGATGTAGTAGTCTCTGTTGATCTTGTGCTCAGAAGTTCATACATCCACTTGGATACTGTATTGTTTACCCCCTTTCTACCTGGAGCTCGCACAATTGCTTCATAAGATGTGTTATCGAATGCTCCTTCGATGTCCAAGAACTCACAGTACTATCTCTTTCGCTTTAAGAACGCTTTGAATAGTTTCAGTCAGCTGGTACAGAACAGTCTCTGTGGAGCATACTGACGGTGATGAAGAGGAGATACACGTAGTATATAGGCTATGAGGTTTTCCAAATGGGAAAGAAGGCAGGGCTACTACATATGTAGGTCTGAATCCATGCCGAAGAAGTTTGGGTCTCCATTTAGGCATTAAACAAGTTTGACTTGATGACTAAACTTTTTATTTTGCTTAAGTCAAGTCTAGTCTAGGGTCTTACTTCTCCAAACCGATAGGGCAGGACAGGTATACAGGATATGCGTCATGGTTTCCTCCTCTTCCTCGTTTCTTAGAAACGTGGCACCTGGCAGCGATCTTGTTAAGAGATCCACGACATTGCTTTACTAACTTGGATCGAATTATTGGCGATTCCAAGGCTTTTATCGTAGGAAAGACAGGTCGCGGCTTCAAGGACTGCGTGTTTTAACTTGAGGGTCGAAAGAGAGACCCCCTCTAAGTTGACTACATATCTGAATAAGTATATAATCTGAGACTGTGACTTCTGCTTGAAATACACGACTCATACAGTGGTCCGACAATCGTATGTTGATTCAAATATCCAATACACTGGAGTAAACTCCCGCACCTGTTCCATACGCTGCACTGTCTTGGATCCAGCTGTGTAAATCTTTATCATAGATTCGTTTAAAATTTCTCCCGATTCCCAAGCTAGTTAAGGCCAGTACAAATAGGGAACATGGTAGTCCGAATTACTAGGTTTAGTGTTATGGCCCTTTAGAATGCTTGCGTGCTTTATATTTCCACGAGCCAGTTGCAATGATTCCTTAAGCCGTAGCGCTGCATTAGCCGCCACCAACTTTCCAAAAATCTCAACGGGAAGAGTAGTTAGGAGTGGTTCTAAGGGCGTTCGTTATTTAGTCGCAGGATAACCTTTGCACATTCTCAAGTATTGCAATGTTGCTTTTCCTGTCCAGTACATAAGGATCGGTCTGTCGGTTGTTATATATGTATATCCAGTGAACCAGTGGATCTAAACACCAGATTAAATTCAAATGATTAAAGAAGCCTTATTCCTAGAAGGAAATCCTTAGCCTATATAAGGGAAGCATCAAAAAGCTTTCTCACTGTTCATCTGAGGTATGATATATCACCTTTACAAGCCCAGAGAGAGAAAGTCGGGTCTGCTTGGAGGGTGATGAATCCGCGAATCTCTGGCACTACATTGATTAAGGAGACGTATCTTCCACAAAGAAATACGCACAGCAGCACAGTTGAAAAACTCTACTACTAAGAACATTATAACCTTCACTAGTTATTTAGTACGTCTGTTAGGCTAATTATACCCTTTTGATACACAATAGACCTTTTAGGGCCCAGTGTCAATGCCCAGGGCAAGGACCTACACAAAAAAAAAAGTATCAACTAGGTGCAAACATATTTCACTGACCACTTATTCTTAACAACTTTTAACTTTTGATCTAAAATAATATACATTACCGTCCATTAAACCGGTAATAGCTACTTACATATAACCAACCATTAATTAATTTTGGTTAGCGTTATAATTGACATAATTTAACAAACTAACTCGCAATTTTGCTAATTTGATACCTTTGTAGAACAGCCGGAACCAATAGATGTAACTTGTAATTTTGATTAATGTGATCAAATAGCGTGGGCAAGAATTGATAATAGCTAATGGGGCCTAATCTGTTAATTTAAATAAAAATTACCACCTACATATGTATGTATATA
This sequence comes from Xylota sylvarum, assembly GCA_905220385.1. NCBI lineage: Eukaryota > Metazoa > Arthropoda > Insecta > Diptera > Syrphidae > Xylota > Xylota sylvarum. The sequence continues at coordinate 58,659,101 of LR999958.1, read as the reverse complement.
AAAAGTTATATAACTTAATGACTGCCTGTTGTAGGTGGAATTACTCATTAACTAGATCTGTACTTAAAGAGGAGCAGTGATTCCAGATTACTTCGAGTTGAAAATTGAGCAAAAATGTTCACACGATATATGTAATTGAAGTCACAGGCGATTCAGAATCCATCTGGAAGTGTTTATGACCTATGGATCTTATTTTAAATCTAATCAAATAAAGTGGGTATTGCATCCTGCATTTTTGATGGCATTACCACTTAAATTTCCAAATTAAATGTTATTAGAGAGATTTGATCAAAATCGGTAATTTAAGAAAGGAATGGATCGTATTCAATATATCCGCATTAATGACACAATCTCAGCACCGATTTATGTAGTCTCTGGAGTACCTTAGGGTAGGCAACACGGTCCTTTGCTTTTCCTCTAATTCAAAATTGACATTCCTGACTTGCTTTTGAATTCCCAATGTCTCATGTTTGCCGATGATTCGAAAATTTTCCGACATATCAACTCATAGCATGATTTCACTCTTCTACAAGGTGACCTAGAAAGACTTTAAATTTGGTGTCATAAGACTGACCTTCACCTTAATGTTTCTGAATTTCAAAGCCATAGTTTGGGTCGTAATCTTTCCCAATTCAGTTTACATAATTCATCAGTAATGTCATGCTGTTCATTATATCTTAAAAAAAATTCTTGAAGTCAATTTCGACAATGAACTTGGCCAAAAGTAATTCAGTGCTGGGATTTACATATATTACGCAATTCCAAACACTTCCAGGATCCTCATTCTATTTTTTGCATTTATGAGGTCTGATCGCGATTACTTTAGCATAGTCTGGAATCAATTTTATTATATCCATTCCAATAGAATTGAGAAGATCCAAAAACGTTTAACTAGTGTCCATTCGCTCGATGAGGCCGAGCCAGTGTAGTCGACGTGTTGTGGCTTTTTGGACTACATACACATTTTGGTATAGCTCATAGAGCTCGCGGTTGTATCTTCTCCTCCATTCGCCCTCTTCGCACATGCGACCGTAAATCCGACGTCCGAAGAATTTTTTCTCGAAAGTATTCAAAATCAGCTCTCCTTCCTGCTTATCGTTCAACACTCGGCTCCATACAGCAAAAATGGCAGAATCAACAACATGTACTTGGTTTTGTCCTCATTCACTTCAAGGCCAACTCGTTTCGCCTGTTCCTCATTTGCCGTAAAAGCCTCTAAGACGGCGCGCTCGCTGGAAGCGACCGATGATGTCGATGTTGTCTGCGTATCCTAGCAGTTGAACAGATTTGTTAAAGATAGTGCCTTCCGTGTTCACAACTGCCCTGCGCACTGTCTGTTCCACCATGAGATTGAAGAAGTCACATGATAGCGCATCCTGTGTATGTTTGCAATAGTTCAGAGGAACTTTTTCCAAATTGCACGTTGCACCGCGTGTTTTCCAGCGTCACGCGGCACAGCTGGATCAGTTTTGCCGAGATCCCGAATTCGCTATCATATGCGGCTTTAAAGTCGATGAAGAGATGGTGAGTCTTGACTGGAAATTCGTTGGTCTTTTCCAGGATCTGACTTAGTGTGAAAATTTGGTAGATCGTCGATCTTCCTGGCCAAAAGCCACACTGGTATGTGCCGATTAGTATACTGCAGAAAGGCTTCAGACGTTCACACAGTACGCTGGATAGGATCTTAAGCAGGGATATGCCTCAGTAGTTCTTACAAGACATAGGATCGCCTTTCTTGAAAATGGGGCATATGGTGATGATAATCCAGCATGGCTTAGTCCACCCATACTAGGTTGATGATTTGATGCATGCACCCTACCATCACCACCATGTTTGAAAAGCTTCGCTGGTAGGCCATAAGAGCCGGCGGCCTTGTTGTTATTCAGCTTTTTGATAGCTAATCCGACCTCTTCAAAACTAGGAGGGGCGATGAATTCTTCATTGACTGGATGCGGGTTCTCTTCTTGCACTATCACTCTCTGTACCTGATGCCCATTAAGTAGCTGCTGGAAATGCTGCTTAAACACATCTACTATTCCCTGTGCTTCGGTGACTAGGTTTCCTTCACTGTTTCGAAGAGCCTGCGTTTCGGGCTTGAAGCCAGCTGCCAGTTGCTTGGCTTTCCTAAAAAACATCCGGATGTTGTTCCTATCGCGGGACTCTTCGATATCCTTGAGGTGGGAAACTGCGTGGACCCTTTTCTTCTTACGCAGGATCTTCTTCTCCTCCCTACTTGTGGCTCGATACTCTTCTCTCGCTGTCCTTGTTTTGCGCTGCAACGCTTGCGTGTGTGCATTTTCTGTCACATTTTTCCGACGCACGCATTCACCATCATACCAAGGGCTCTTTTTGGGTGATGCTGTCGCGATATTGGTTCCACAGATTGTTGGCGTTTGTGGATGGTGAATGCACAGCGCAGAGTCTCTCGTTCAGGTGCTCTCTGTAGGCTCTGGCTACTCCAGTCGTGCTAAGGCTTCCAACGTTGATTTTTGTTTTCTTTGCGATTTGCAACTTCTTCTCGTTGGATAGTAGAGCTCTGAATTTAGCTGCAACAAGAAAATGGTCAGAGACGACGTTTGCCACTCTGAAAGTTTGAACATTCAGAATTTTGGATGCGTTCCACGCATCTATTAGCACGTAGTTGATTTGGTTGGCGGTTCGACCATCTGGAGAGCGCCAGGTTGTTGTGTGGATTCGTAGTCTTGGAAACCTTACTTATTTACTTAGGTGGCGCTACAGTTCGGGGTGAACCTGGGCCTCAACTAACAAGCCTCTCCAGTTAGCTCGGTCCTTAGCTAACTGCCTCCAGTTGCGCACTCCAAGCTTGTTCAGGTCCCCTTCAACTTGTGCGCGCCACCTAAGGCGAGGTCTTCCTCTGCTGCGTTGTCCCTCCGGGTGTGATTCGAAGACTCTTCGGGCCGGAGCACTGGTGTCCATTCGCTTTACATGTCCTAGCCATCTCAAACGACTAATGCGCAGTTTTTTGAATAGGTCGATGTCGCCGTACAGCTCGTATAGTTCGTCGTTGAATCTTCTCCTCCAAAGCCCGTCAACGCAAACGGGACCGAATATGTTACGAAGAATTTTTCTCTCGAAACGACCGAGGATATCTTCATCCGCTTTTGATAAAGTCCAAGCTTCAGCGCCATAAAGCAGGACTGGAATGATCAAGGTCTTATATAGAGTCTCCTTAGTTGTTCGGGATAGGGCCTTACTACTCAATTGCCTTCTCAGCCCAAAGAAACAGCCATTGGCAAGAGTTATTCTTCGTTTTATTTCTGCTGATGTCTTGTTGTCAGAACTGATAGCAGAGCCGAGGTAGACAAAGTCCCTTACTACCTCAAAGTTATAGCTGTCGATTGTGACGTTCTGTCCAATTCATCGATGTTGCGTATCCCTTGCACAGACTTTTGAAAGATTGTGCCTCCGGTGTTGGCTTGTGAGTTTCGCACAATTCTTTAAAGAACGATGTTAAAAAAATCACATGACAGCGCGTCAACTTGTCTAAATCCTTTTTTGACATCAAAGGTCTCGGTGAGATCGTTACCGACCTTGATGGAGCAGCGAGAATTCTCCAACGTCATCCTGCACAGGCGAACGAGTTTGGCAGGGATGGCAAAACTAGACATAGCTCTGTATAGCTCGTCTCTATAGATGCTGTCATATGCGGCCTTAAAATCGATGAAGAGATGGTGGGTATCGATTTGGACTTCTTGGGTTTTTTCCAGGATCTGCCGAAGTGTGAAGATTTGATCGATTGTAGACTTTCCTGGTCTGAAACCACACTCATAGGGCCCAATTAGGTTGTTGACGAAGGGTTTCAGACGTTCACACAATATGGCAGATAGGATCTTGTACGCGATGTTGAGAAGACTGATACCTCTATAATTGGCGCAATTGAGGGGATCTCCTTTCTTGTGGATCGGGCAAACGGTGCTGAGATTCCATTCAGGCATACACTCATCTGACCAAATTTTAGAAATGAGTTGGTGTATGCTCTCTATCAGGTCATTTCCAGCTGCTTTGAACAGCTCGGCTGGTAAGACGTCAGATCCAGCAGCCTTGTTGGATTTAAGTTTGGATATTGCTATCCTCACTTCGTCAATAAGCCTAAGTCCGTTTCCGGACGTGGTGTCGTGGAGGCTGTGCTTACCAATCGTCCTACCAAAGATGTCCTCCTTTCCTATCTTGGCGTTAAAATCGCCTAGAACGATTTTAACGTCATATTTAGGGCATTGCTCGTAGGTTTTGTCGAGGAGCTCGTAGAAACATTCTTTGGTGGCGTCGTCCTTGTCTTCGGTGGGAGCGTGGGCGCATATAAGGCTTATGTTGGCGAATTTAGCCTTGATGCGGATTGTCATAAGTCATTCGCTCACGTGTCGAAAGCTTAAGACTTCTTGCCTAAGTCTGCCGCTTATGACAAATCCACATCCGAATAAGCGCTGTTTCTGCTCTCTATAGCAATCACCGTAATAGATGTCACAGTTTTTCATCCTTTTTTTACCCGGCCCATCCCATCGCACTTCCTGGATAGCGGTGATGTCTGCCTTATAGCAGACTAGGGCCTCTGCTAATTCTTCGGCTGCACGCGGTCTGTTAAGGGTCCGAACATTCCACGTGCAGATCCGAAGGTCGTTGTCCTTATTTCGATTGCTGGGGTCGTCAACAGTGAGTCCATCCATATCCGAGGCTTGTGTTTGTTTCGGAACTAAGTGTATTTTTGCGTGGTCGGGAAGTTACCCATACGCACAACCCCCAACCTGGAGGACCAGTTCCCTTTTATACCCCTAGGATGAGGGGCCGGATTTTCCGGAATCAGTAACCCACTTCGGGGATATGAGTGCTGCCGTTGGCCCATTAAGAGCTCTTACGCCACCAATTCTTTTCCAACACCCTGACTCAGTGTTGGAGATCCCTATAGACCTGGGATCCGAATAAGTCAGAGCAGCTCATATAGGGATTGCACTAGAAAGTTGATTCCACCTGGAGAATTCGTCCGCTGCCGTCCAGATTAAGAGGAAGTGTCTTAGTGAGAAAACACTCCTCCCCCTCTCTCGTTTGCTACCACCAACGACCTTCCAAAGGGATTGGTTACCCAATCTCCAGCCGAGGTACTAGGCACCCAGCAGCCACCAACGCGGAGGTGTAGAGTAGGAGTTGATAGTGAGAGGCTAAGGTGAGAACGCTTGTGTTCCCATATATTCCGCATCACCATCCTTTGGCCACCTAGTGCTACTTATAACCGTATTACGAGCTGCTGCAAAATCAATTAGCCTAAAGACGTTATTGTATTGTGTAGGTGAAGTCCAAAATTTGTCGATTTCGCATTAATCTCAGGACATGGGCATCTCTGCAACAAATTTTGTGGCGAATTTTACCCTAAAACTTAGGCGTATATCCTTAAAAGATCCCTTTGGCTCAAGGCTGATCCAGCTGCAGCGTAACTTTCGTGATTGAGTCCTAAACATGCATAATAACCATCCGGATTTTTACATAAAAATTATTTTTGGTCTTGAAGCCCATTTCTTTACTAAAAACAATTGTCACATTCAGACAAGTAACTCAACCTGAAGTCATTCACTAAATGTCATTACATCCACAAAGTTGACTGTTTGATGCGGATTTCATTCTGAAGGGATCATTAGCCGCAGTCAATGGAGATCGTTACCGGACCTTGTTAACTGACTATTGTTAGGATAAATTGGAAGAGAATGACTTGAAGTATATGTATGTGGTTTCAACAAGATGTGGTTTCAAAGCCCACACAGCTATTGAAGTCGAAATTTTATGACGAAGTTTTCTCCAGAAGTGGATTATTCAATTGACCACCTTGTTCAATTGATTTGACCCTAGTGAACTTTTTTGTTTGGTGCTATGTCAAGTTCATAGTCTATGGCAATAAGCTAAGGACTTTGGACGACCTGTGGACTATGGTTGAATGTCAGTTACTAACATAATTTACTAGTTTATCCAATTTAACATCATCTACACCATCTTTTCCTCAAACATTCTAGTCTTACCCTAGTATCTGTCTCTATACCCTACTAGTGTCGGACATCAGCATAGAAAATTTTGATCATTTTTTCCTCCTTCATTTTACACAAGGAGCTTAGCCTGGACACATTGGCATGATTTTCAGAAAGGAAATTCTTCAGTAGTAGCTAGGATCACTCACATCTCTTAATTTTTAAAAATTGGGGAAGACTACTTTAATGAACGAGCTCTCGACCCGTGAAGAGTCTCTGACTCAGACACGGCAGCCTTCCACTCTCTTCGATCTATGGCATCCGCGATAGCTTGGTCCTTAAAACGGAGGTTCGGTCTTCTTTGTCGTCTCGAACCTACTGTGATTCGAAGATCGTAGTTGACGTGTTTTGACTTTTTGGACTACATCCACATTTTGGTACAACTCATAGAGTTCGCGGTTGTAGCTTCACCTCCATTCGTTTCCTCGCATACGAGACCGAATATTCGACGAATAATTTTTCTCTCGAAAGTGTTCAATATCTGTTCTGGTTACTTGGTTATCGTCCAGCACTCGGCTCCATATTGCACAAATTTTTTGTTGAGCATACATTTTGTCTTTCAGTTGTTTCGCCAAACCGAAGCAGCAACAGTTTCCTAGGGTAAGGCTTGGCCGAATCTCCATTAGTTAATATTTACTCCCCTACCTCTATACTCTGAAATCTGGCCGTCAATATCCGATCACTGTACGGTTTCCAAGATATGAGGCTGCTTCTTGCTGTTGGTGTTAGCATCAGTCCTACAACGGACTCACGAGTGCTCCCGGCTGTTTTTTTTATGGGCGAGGGGTATTCCCTAGCATCCAATCATCTTATAACGATCAGCCCCTAGATGTCCTAATTATATCGTGAGAACTCTAGCTGAAGTTGGTGGAATCTGGGATTTTGCGGACCTTCATCTTGTGAAGGCCCTATCAGTCCAGAATCCTATCGTTGTCCGTAGTCAATAGCCAAAGGTCGTCAACAAAATATCAGTCCGTATCCGAAGCTCGTTGTGGTGTTTTGAAGCAATATATCTTTATACGGTTCCGGCTCGCTGGGCCACAGACCAATCTATGCTTTTATATATGTTATCCATGTAAGACAAGAAATTAGACAAGAATCACAGCACTGACGAACAAAATGATTTCATTCCTGATTCCTGATTCCGCGCATTTAGTGCTGAATACACCAGTACGAGTAGTCAGTACACAAATTCTTTAGAGATGATAGAACCACCCATGAGTGTGTAACAGTACTTACTCTGGCCTTAAAAATTCACAAAAAACTACAAATCTCTAAATTCTCAGACGAAATCACTGTTTGGCATTCACTTATCTTCTGCAGTTATTTCTTCTCCTCTACTCTACATGTGTCATTGTCTTTAAATGTTAAATAATAAATCTCCATAGGTAGTACTAAATGAAATTCAAAGAAATTCCCTAATAAACTGGATTACTAAAATCCTAATCTAAATTTAAATGTTATAACTTGTCTACGTTTGTTTTTCTTAAATAATTCAGACCGAACACACAAAAAAGTGACGGGATTCATTATGCAAATATTGGTATGTATTCGTTTCTTCTATAACAACTGCTGACATTATTTTTTATTGAGAAATTATAAAAGGCAACCTCATACCAAGAACAACTATTTGGCATTCATGACGAGCACGCAGTTCATCTGGATAGTAATAAAACATTTGTTCAAATAGATACATATGTGCTTTTACTCCCTACCCAACGAGTCACAAGTCAAGTGATATCAATATGTAATACAATGCTTGGTGCTTTTATTTGGCTAATTGCACGTACGACTTGAGAGTTGAGGGTATTGTTTGCAGTTCTAATATTATCATTAGGGTGCTTGTGAAAGCAAGCCCTCCCACTTGGAAGGATAAACAATCCGAGCACTTGAATTGAAGTTATGATGGGAATACCTAGCTACTCAACAAAACAACACACTTTAGCAAAAGCTCATGTGGAACTCATGAGCATAGAAAATAGTTAAAAATTCTTACGAGAACAGGAATTCATTTAGAATGCATGGAATGATATTCTTTGTTTAGAAGGAGCGCATACACACATCAGTGTTCTGTCCAACCTGATTGGATTTTTAAATAGTCTCCACCCCAATGTTGGTCAACTTGTCAGGCTTAGAACAGGCATAATTAGATTGATATGGCTCGAACGTGGCACGAAAACCAAGTGACAATCCACAAATTCCCAAGATGTCATTCCTCATTCCACACTTCCGAGAGTGTGGACAGATAGACTGAGGATAAGTCATTGAGCCAAAATGAGGACGAGTAGCAGCGTACTGTCCTGCTTATATTCTAATAGAGTGATGCTGGTCAACGTTACTATACATGCCCTTGTGATCATGTACCACATTACGATCGATGTAAGGCCTGCCTCCGACCCTTCCGAGCAACTAATCTTGTCGTAGTCAAGATACGAATGCAGATATCTCAAGTGCCACAATAAAGAAAAATTACTTTGAGAATCGCAATCGCAAGAGACCACCAGAATCTTCGCCAAATCCATATCCCGAACACTCATAACAACTCCTATGCTGCCAGCATCAAGTGTCGAAAAAACGAAGCAGCTGATGTTGGATGGTTTGAACTCTGGTTTGATGAAGAATGCCGGCAGCTAAGCAAGAGGCTTCCAAAGCGACGCCGAAAAAAAGGACGAGGGCTGCTCGCGAAAGCCTATAGTATAGTATACGATGGAAAATTGCACTTAGAGGAGGTCCATTGTGCTGTAAGCCTATAGTATACACCAGGAATAATCTACGGAAGTCGTGTCAAGACACCAAGATCCGTACAAAACCCTTTACTGGCAAAAAAGAAAACTTTGCAGGAGAGCCATAGTCAGTGCAGAGAATGTAAAGAAACATCTTGTGCAGGCTGTAAAACCGCGACATAAAAGCCAACACCCCGCTGTCAGCAGAATGGATCAATCAATCTAGACGATGGTAGCCAAAACGAAAGATCAGAACAATGCTGACAGCTGGGTTAGAAACAATCCTTATAATCCTACTTCTAGACCTATACATCCAGAAGTGCCTTGAGGATTAGGATTTCAAACGACTTGTACTCAACCCTCGAAGGCCATACACAGATCCTTAAGAACCCCATAGACGAAAACGTAGAAAACGACTTACCTCGAGTATGAAAAACCATTCTGTATCCTGTAGAGAAGAAAATGAAACCAAGATACCAACATAAGACAAGTCGAAGATGGATATAGGAACCGGCGCCGTCATATTCTCCGTGGAATTAAACATACACAGCTCGATCAGACTTCTTGACTACAGCAGTGTCTTTCAAACGAAGGTCCTGGCAGAGACAAAGGCAGAGAGATAGTATCAATGATGGTAATACCGATAACGAGATGCGAAGCTAGAATGAAGAACTTAAGTAAAAAATAAATTTCTCTTCGCTCCCAGGTCACAAGGATATAACCGGAATCGAGATAGCTGACGAACTTGCAAAAAATGAGGCTGCGATGGACCAAAATCAAGCCCTTCAATGGATCAAGCCTCCACTCTCCAACCTAAGGGTGCGAGTCGATCCTAATGCCAGCCATCAATAGATGGAAATCGCTTAAAACCTATGATATGTCAAGGAAGCTCTGGTCACGATACAATAAAGCCAGAACCAACAAACTCCTACAAATTGACTGTAAGTCGCTGTCAACTTGTGCGCGTCACCTACGGCGAGGTCTTCCTCTACTGCATTATCCCTCCGGGTTGGATTCGAAGACTCTTCGAGCCGGAGTGTTGATGTGCATTCGCTCTGTTGTAGGCATCTTAAAATGACTGATGCGTAGTTTTCTGACAAGGTCGATGTCGCTGTACAGCATGTCGTTGAGTCTCCTCCTCCAAAGCCCGTCAACGCAAACGGGACCACAAATTTTAGGAAGAATCTTTCAACCGAGGATATCTTCATCCACTAATAGAAATATTGGCTATCATCGTCTAGATTGAATGGTTCATTCTGCCTTACAGCGGGATGTTGGTCTTCGTCGTTGTTATACAGTCTGCAGAAGAAATGTTTCCGTATTCTCAACACCGACGGTGACTCTACTACGAGGTTTCCTTCTCCATCTCTACAGGCTTCTGTACGGGTCGTGTTGTCTTGACACGACTTCCATAGATTGTTCCTGGAGTACACTCCCTCAATATCCTCGATCCCTCGTTTCTCGTCCTCTTTTTTCTTCTTTTGGAGAACGCCATGTTCTTCCTGTCTCTTCTGCTCGTAGAGCTCACGAGCAGCCCTTGTTTAGCTTCATGTGCTTGCCAGTATTCTTCGTCAAACCAGGAGTTTTTTGTTGGTGATCGGGTAAAACCCAGGACATCAGTTGCGGCACTTCTGATGGCATGTTAACAGCGTTACCACTGGTTTTCGGCATTTGATGCTGACGGCATAGGAGTCGTTGAGAGATTTCGGATACTGGTTCGGCGAAGATTTTGGCGATTTCTTGTAATTGCAACGTTTCGACATTAAATCTTCTCACAGTAGTTCTTATTTGTTGTGGCGCGTTTGGGATATCCGCCTTCGTACCTTGGTTGCAACAAGGTATAGTGATCTGAGTCGATGTTGGCTGCTCGCAAGGTTCAGACTTCTTCTAGAATACTGGTGAGAATGTGATCAATTTGGTTGACCGTTTCATGATCAGGAGGCCGCCATGTCCCTTGCACGATTTTAATGTCATCATTAGGACATTGCTCGTAAGTTTTGTTGAGGAGATCGTAGAAACATCGTTCTTGTCATGTGTGAGGGCATGAGCGCATATTAGGCTTATGTTAGCGAATTTAGCCTTGATGTAGATTGTCATTGTCATTGTCAAGACTTCTTGCCTAAGAATAACTACTGATCACCATAGTAAATGTCATAGTATTTTATCCCCCTTTTATTTGCCCATCTCATCGCACTTCCTGGATGCCGGCGATATCTGCATTATAGCAGTCTAGAGCCTCTGCTAGTTGTTCTTCTGCAGGTAGCCTTTTAAGGGTCCGAACATTCCATGTGCAGATCAGAAGGTCGTTTATTTCGTTTGATTGGCTCGTCAACAGTAGGGTCATCCGCATCTGAGGCTCGTTGTTGTTTCGTAACTAGATGGTAACTCCATGGTAGGGAAGTTACCCCGATGCACAACCCTCTTATCTTTTTTACCCCGAGGACAAGGGGCTGCATTTTTTGGAGTCAGTAACCCGCTTCGGAGATACGAAAGCTGCGGTTGGCCCATTAAGGGTTCATCCGCCATTAAGTCTTTTCCAACACCCCTCCGGGTCAGTGTTCCAGATCCCTACAGAGTTTGATTTCATCTAGGGGCTTCGTGCGCTGCCACCTAGAACAAGGAATGCCTTAGTGGAAAAACACTTCTCCTGTCTCTCGTCCGCTACCACCAACGACTTTCCAAGGGGATTTGTTACCTAATCTCCAGTCGAGATACTATGCACCCAGCAGCCACCAACGTGGAGGTGTAGAATAGGAGTTGATAGTGAGAGCCTAGCATAAGAACGCTTGTGCTCAAAACAATGACTCTTTGAAAAAAAAAAATCTCCAAACCTTCTTCCCGGTTCTTGTTTACTGACCGTTTTTTAGAATTTTGAAGGTTTCTCTATAATAAGACTTGTTAGTCAAAGATCTGGTAAAAGAACTCTATGCAGGCTTTGACCCACATATTCTACATATCTTTGCAGCCGATATGGAATTAGTATGAAGAGATGGAACATTACATAATGGTGTCTCCTTGGTGACAGTAGGAAATCCTGGCAACATTTGCGGCGCATGTAGCATGAGCTTTTGTCCCAAATTGTACTCTGAGCTATGATAGCGCGTAGCATCTTCCTAATGTCATCCATTATATGAGTTCAGTTGCTAGTTTCGATAAGAAATATTTATAATACCAAGCGAATATTTTTATCAATTAACCATTAGCAGTAAGTTTTCAAAAAAAAAATAAACAAAAAAACTAAACCTGCCTTTCGCATATTATTTCGCCTTACATCATTTTGCATTTACGAGTATAATAAAAACCAAGAAAACAACTCATAGATCGATTCATACTCTAAGCATTCTAAAGAGATCTATACTCTGACTTATGCGCAATTGGCTAGGTATTGCCGCTAAGTTTTATAGAGGCCAACTAGCGCTATTACCCGGAATACATACATACATGCATTTACATTTTAATATCAATAACTCAGAGAACGTCATTAAAATGTAATTAGCTATTTATTGAACCATTTTTTTGTAGCTAACACTTGTAGTCTTTTAATGAGCCCCCTTTGTGTTTCATATGGTAACGTGTGAAGTACATAGATACAAACGAATGCTAATTGACTAATAACAAATTAAACTTTTTAATGTGCTGACGATATTGTAATGAAAAACATAAATAAACCATAATTGCTATTACGAAAGTCGATAACTGAAAGTTTTTACACATTTAAATACATCTGAGGGTATGTATCTAAACTTTACGATAATTTTTCAGTTAACTTTAGATGAATTGCACATAAAATATCTTTTTTTTTTTTCTATAAAGATACACACTTAATTATTTAAGATACACACAACGGTGAAATGTGATTGTAAGTACCGTCTGGGGTACATATTTTGTAGGGGCTTCTTCCTACAAAAGTCACTTAGAACCAAAGTCCTTAAAAGTTAGGGGTTAGGGGTATAGATATAAGGGTACAGAGAAATAAGAAGTTGTAAGGAAAATGATAGATTATGAGCTGCGTGGACATATTTGAATCCCAGGTCTATACAAAAGAATGGTAAACTTAAGTCCTGGCAAAGGTCTATCTCTTATATGAATCAGTAATTTCTCTACTACCAAACCCACGGTAACGGCAGAAAGATGAAACTAATCCCTTGCTGGGATGCTTCAGAACACTACCTGGGCAGCAGCAAATGAAACAGTGGAGTTAAGTATCGGTTACTGACAAAATTTTTACCTAATAAGTACATCAAGTCGATTACCATAATGTTGGGAGATTCTGTGTATTTGAGATGATATCTACAAACTGAAACAGGCCAAAGAATTTTCAACTGTGTAGGTACTCTAAAGGAGCATCTTAAACTTTTGCATGACACTACAAATTCTATATGAAGAACACAAGTTCACCTTGTCATGGAATGTAAAACAAAATTCATAGAAAAATAAATCGCCTTTTGAACCACTGTAGATACTTTGTTCTTTTTCGGACTCTGTGCGGTTCCAAAACTTGGTAAGTATGCATCTGTCTTTGAAAGAGAGTTTTTTGTATCAAAGGTATCTGCTCCCGTATTGCTAACTAGGTAGAGCTTGGAGCTATATAAACCTTCAACCTTTTGCAAAACAGTTCTAGAATACATGAACTCTTTCGATTGGAAGATTGAACTCACTGAGTTTTGTATTAGTTAGAAGTCACAATAGCGTCGCGATATATTAGATTTGGATCTGGACGTGGTTTAGGGAAGGATTTCGATCCAAATAATGACTAGGTTTCCTACGTGTCGCCCCATTCACAAGGACATTTTCTATATCCATTTAGGCTTCGTTTGCAACCATTTTCCTAATTGTAAGGTGAACAAGATGGATGGATTTTTTTTTTTTTCTCGGTTGGGCCAACGGATGTGTAATCTTCTAACCTGGGTTCCTGGCATGCACGATTCGCAGACCTGATTACTCGATTCCAGGAATACGCCTACGTACTAAACACACACCCCACACACTTCAACCACTCTCCTCGCGGTTAGCAATTTAAGCTCTTCTTTCCCCGTTTGTTGAGTCAACATTGGGTTCAGCGTTTGCTGTTCTTTGCTGCGTAGGAGGCCCCGTCGGGGGACGACTTTCGTTGATGCTCTCCCTGACTCTTTCTAACCGTCGAAGCTCTTTCACGATTACTGCCGCAACCTGCTTCACCGCGTCCCATATTTCGCTCGATGTCAGCATATGATCCACTAAGTTCTCAGGAGTTGGTCTTTCTCCGATTTTTTCCTCTAGTAATCTGCGCTCTCCACTGAAGAGAGGGCACTGAAAAAATACGTGGTATACGTCTTCGGTGGACTCGCCGCAGTTTAAACAATTTGGAGACTCTTTTATACCAAGCCTATTCAGGTACGCTCGAAAGCAGCCATGTCCGGTTAGGAACTGGCTTAAGTAGAAATCTACTTTTCCGTAATCTCGGTCCATCCATTTGTGGACATCTGGTATGAGTCGATGGGTCCACCTTCCCTTTGTAGAGTGGGTCCATCTCACTTGCCATGCTCTCATACTTCGTTGTTTCTCTTCTAGCTGGATATCTCTGACTGAAGCTTGGGGATCCTGAATTTTGGCATCGTAGGTCCTCTGTAGCTCGGTGGCCAGGATATCCGCTGGTAGCAACCCCGCGATTACACATATAGCATCCTCTGATACTGTTCGGTATGCGCAGCAAACCCTCAATGCACACAGTCGGTTGACTGAATTTATTCTTTTTGCGTACGACTTGACTGTCACAGCCTTGGCCCATATTGGTGCGGCATACATTATGATGGACTGCACCACTCTTGACAGTACTAGTCTCCTTTGTTGTCTAGGTCCTCCAATATTCGTCATTATTCTGGACAGGGCAGCACCCACCTTTGGAGCTTTATTGCACGTTCTTTCAAGGTGTTCCTTGTAAGCGAGTCTAGCATCGATCATCACACCTACGTATCTGATAGCCGGTTTTGACATTATATCATGATCACCTACTTTGATTGTGATTGCCTCTCTTTTCTTGCGACTGCTTACTAGTACAACTTCTGTTTTGTGCTCTGCGAGCTCTAGTCCAGCTGCTGACATCCATCGCTTTACTTGACGAATACATTCAATAGCAATGTCCTCTATCTCTTCCAGGTGTTTCGCTACCACTACAATTGCTATGTCATCGGCAAAGCCTATGATTTTCGCCTCATTAGGAATTCCAAGTCTTAGAACCGTAACGTACATAATGTTCCATAGAATGGGTCCTAATACCGATCCTTGTGGAACTCCACCTGATATGTGGTACTGCCTTACTCCATCATCGGTATCGTAGAACAGAAACCGTTTCTCGAAGTAGCTGAGCATAATTTTTATTAATGGCCATGGCACCATCCTTGACCTGAGTGAATGCACTATGAGACCCCAGTTTGAAGAGTTGAACGCATTTTTGACGTCCAGCGTTACAACGGCCCCATATTTCTTTGCACCCCCTCTCCATCTACTACCCTGGATAGCTTCCTCTAAGGTTGAAGTCACCCTCCGGATAGCAGCTACTGTAGAACGACCCTTTCTAAAGCCATACTGCTGGTTCGAGAGTCCTCCGACTTCATCAATTGCCATCTTCAGTCGGTTGCATATGAGCCGCTCTAGTATTTTACCCATTGTGTCTAGCAGGCATATGGGACGATACGACGAGGGCTCATCTGGTGGTTTTTCTCCTTTAGGCAGCAGTACCAGACGTTGCTTTTTCCATTGGTCTGGAATAACTCCTTCATTTAAGCACCTGTTGTACATTTCCACAAATGCGTCTGAGTTTGTTTTGATAGCTAACTTAAGGGCCTTGTTAGGTATGCCATCCAGTCCAGGTGACTTTTTATTGCCGAGTCGTTTGCATACGTCCAGGAGTTCTACTTGGGTGACAGGCGGAACCCCGTATGTTTCCTGAGGTGCTTGCGCTGGAAGTAACTCTATTTGTGCTTGCGGTGGAAATAACCCGGACACTATCTTTACCATAAGGGAGGGGCATGAGGGTGAAGGCGTCCTAATGCCCTTAAGCTTTGTCATGACTATCCTGTAGGCGGTTCCCCATGGATTCACATCTGATTTCTGGCAGAGTTCTTTAAAGCTGTTGCTTTTGCTGCTTCGGATGGCTAGTTTTAGGTCCTTGCGCCTATTCTTGTACTCTCTCTGTAGATTCTGGTGGGACGGCAGGCCTCTAGATCGCTGGAATAGTTTTCTAGCTCTATGGCACTTGCTGCGTAGCTCTGCTATCTCTTGGTTCCACCAGTACACTGGTGGCCGGCGGTTTGTTGTCGTTTTCCGAACCATGGATGCATCGCAAGCCCTAGATATTTGTTTGGTTACATCAGCGGCCATCGCATTTGCTTTTCCTGGGTTAATCGTAGTTTCTCCGAAGATCAAGGTGAAAGTGTCTTCGTCGAGTGTTTCTATTTTCCACCCTATTTGTTGTGCCTTCTTTGGGGGACGTTCCTTGGAAGATGAATGGATGCTTAGATCTGTATGTGGACGGATCTATCCGTGGCCTCAACAGTAGAGAAAACCGAGCTAGAAGTCCAATATCGAGCGGAAAAGAAGGTAGTGCAGCGTAGTATGAGATAAGATGAACTCATAGCTATTATCAAGGTTACATACGAGGGTAGTAAGAGCCACGTCTTACACAATGGTAAGCTGTCGGAGGATTTTGAAGTAAAAACTGGAGTACGTCAGGGGTGCATACTGTCACCGATATTGTTCTTAATTAGCGCTGTACTCCATGCAGGATTGATAGAAGGTAACCAAGTATTTCGATAGACTATGACATCATTCTTTAAACACCGAAATTTGCCTACTTCCACATCGGGTAATGGACTCTAATCCATTGTCCCAAAATCTAGAAGCAGACCCAAACAAAGTAGTGCTGAAAATATAACAAAAGTCTTGAGCACTTCGGATAGCAAGTCGGGAAAATAAACACATTTCTATATCTAGGAAGTGTGGTCTCGTCAAACCACCGTGATATGAAACTAGATGTATGCAGCAGAATCTGGAAGGCAAAAGTTTCTTTCAGAATGCTATCCAAAGGCTAAAAAACCAATGTCATCAGCACAAAAACCAAGTTGCGATTGTTTCGTTCCAAAGTAGAATCAGTATGGCTTTGTGGATTCAGTACTTGGAAGGTGGATACCACCAACACACAAGTCTAAGAATCATCTTGAGAAGTTTTTGGTACAATAACTTTACCAGAAAACGGGACAAGAACCTATAAGCACTACCATACGAGCAGAACTGCTAGTCGTCCTAGGCAAATGTGGCGCAACAGAGCATTTAAAGAATTGGAAGCAAATCAAACTGATTGTAGTACTCCGAACAAGATGTAGAAAGGTGAAAGGATTTAACTAAGTAAATAAGTTGTAGGACTCTCAGATTAGAGACTAACAATCCTTGATAACTTCGACGAACTTTCATACACTGGACATCGTAGGGTCATAGAAATAGTGAGAGACACTACGTCTTAGTTTGTCTAAGTGATTTTGATGAGAAGGCCTTCCTAGATTAGGTTGGGTTCGATTGGCAGACTACAGCAAGTGCAACCACACTTAGGCCAGAATAGATATTAGCTTAGAGAGGGCGTTCTGTAGAAGAACGTCATCTGCATAGGCAACTACCTTCCAGGATATGAAGCCGTTCATTCACCACTAGGTTCCAAAGAAGAGAGGAGATTACACCTCCTTGTAGTGTGTGCCCCTAATGACGAATCTCCGAACTGTGACGAATCTCCGAACCAGTGCGCCAATCGACGTTTTAATTCCAAGGTTTGACAGTACGCCTATAATTTCCTTTGGCTCAACGTTGTTAAACACTCACTGAAGGTGTGTGGTCGTCAAGTACTTCAACAATGGAAGTATATAGTTTTTGGTTAATACGGCTAAACCCTTGTGGTTAGTATTAGATCCGAGAAGAAGAAACAATAGAAATTCTGTCTAGACTTGCTAACGTCATAGCCTAGTCTTAATCAATCCAAATGGTTTCAGCAACACCTGAACAGCCAAAATCAAAAGTCTAACCCGGCAAAGCAACTGGTTCGTGGTAGTTCACCACATTCACATGACATTGCCTTGTCATGGCTGATACTTTTGGTATTAACGTTTCCACAAAGGCCTAAAGTATTCAGATTTTCTTGCCAGCCAAGCTATAAACCCGATAGACAAGGGCTAATGCTTATAGATGCGCACTGTCTATACCCCACCTTCTATATACGGTCACATGTGTATAAATTTCTAACAGTGGGTGGTGCGGTCTTAAATTATTTTTTAGGTACATCCACTCCCTCGATGGCACACGCCATTGAAATATTCACGCATGTTCCCCTCCTGATCGACGTCCACGACAGCTATTGGTGCCGTGTCGGCGCCCGCTGGCATTTCCGATTGCTATTGTTATTGTCGTACACATGTCCTAGCGAGTATTATAATTCTAAATTTTAGTAAATCTCCTTAATTTATTTATTATGCCATTGTTTCGATGATTGTAGGCCAGAAATACAATATGACACATCATCTACTAGAAACGTGAAAGCCTAAACTAATATCTAAGATCGCACGACTCATATCAGTGACAACAGAATCTCTTCTCTGCGAAACCGAATCATCAACCTGTCTGTCCTATCAGGTGCACAAAGACTCGACAGCAGACTTAAGAGCCATAATCCAATTATGACAAACGGTTTGAAGACAGCTTTCTGCTTGAGCAGGCCTTAATTTACGACACCTAATTAGTAGAACGCCGGTGTGATGAATTCCACAAAAATAAACGCCCCGAGCTAGTGAAGAGTTATAAATGGAAATGTGTTTATCTATTTATCTGGTATCTGTGTATCTGTTAGGTTATTTGGTCGAAGCTAGACTAGCACGTGAATCTTCGGCTGCAGTACATGACATAACTAAAAATTTTCCATGATTATAACGCCTTTTGGGCAAATATTACCCTTGAATCAGAACAATGTATCTTTTACTGATCCAGAGGGTTTGAGATATCCGACAGTTGCTTGTCTGAGAGGAATGTGATAAACTAATCATTTTCTTTATGACTGTGTGTGCAAATAAGTGCAGTCACTTAGCAAATATATGTATTTTGACGAACATCATGGTGCCTCACGTGCCTCGGGAAATACAATGTTGTCCCGCTTTGTGTGTAATGATGCAGTTATGGACCTTGTTCGTAATGATTTCTGTTGGAACGCCAATTATCGATCTGGAGACTTTGAGCCAATGAATCAAAGATGTGAGAGGCTTTGTTTTAGCATTCAGACAGACAGACGAAGTAAATGTTTTTTTTGTATTTGAGATCAGGTGGTGGAAGTTTGCTTATCCTTGGCACGGTTGTTGCTAATTGCAGTGGGATCATTCGTCTAGACACCTTTTCAGAGAAATACTAATCATCGTATTGTTTGAAGAGACGCTGTTTGTGGTTAGCTTATTAGAAAAGAATATATTTGCCTCCAACAGGTCGCTGCTCGAGTGGTGTTTTCATGGTTCAATTGTTATCTGTTGCTGGTATTAATTGCTAGTTTCAGGTTCTGCTGATCTAGAATCACCCAGATTGGGATATAGAGGGGTTTCAAATAGATTTTTCTTAGGGTCTCTAACTCTGTGAAGAAGTAACAGCCGAGAGTCTTCATTATTAGCGAGGGCATGGTATTCACACAATAGATGACGAGCAGATACTATTTCTTTCTAGTCCCTGCAGCTTCTACAAGTCCCACCATGAGTATCTATGAGAGAGCTTGGCAGGTGCATAGGAGGTGAAGAATAGTCTCTTCCTCTTCCTCGTCCATGCAGCTTCTACAGAAGTCGTTTGCCGGGAGACCCAGCCTGAAGTCGTGCCTGTGGCAGTGTCCCGTAATGACACGTAATACTGTCATACTGTGTGACACTTGAGCTGATGAGGGATCTCTTTAGCCTTATTAGACTAATGGAGCGCTTGAGATCCAGCTTTGGCCAGATCTGTTTCGTGATAAAGCACGTGGTACAGTTCGACCACCTGCGGTTAGTAGCGTTAATCGAATTTTGCTTAAATAAGAGTTTACACGTAGCGAGATGCATGTAGAGATTCTCCATTCTCCTTTTCCGGTACAATCGGCAGAGTTGTGCCATGCCTGGGGAGTTCGTCGGCCATAAAGTTACCTGGAATGTCCATATGGCCCGGCACCCAAATGAGGTTAATTTTAAATTCTTCTGCCATCTCGTTAAGAGATTAAGGGCAGCTTTGGAATTGAAGGTGACCGAATCCAGGGATTTTATCGCGGCTTGACTATCAGTAAAAATTGTTACTCAATCGTAAGCTGACTTGGAAAGAAAACACGGCAGAAAGGATAGAGAAAGCGTCCATAGCCTTCTCTACCTATACACGCAGCAAAATCTTTGGTAAAAAATGAGGACCCAAGCCCGCCATCATCCACTGAATGTACACAGCAATCGTCAGAGCCATTCTATCTTATGGGTGCATAGTCGGGTGCCCCGAAGCAAATAAGAGCACGTACCTCAGAGCACTGAGGGTTCCAGGACACCGTGGCATTCAGGAAAACGAGCGAGCGGACGATTTAGCAAGAAAGAGGTCCAGACAGGACGTAACAATGGTCGTTACCTCTGCTCTACTGCCCCTAGTTCTTGTTAAATCCCATATAGAGCAATCCTTCGCGAGATTATCTAATGAGAGAAGAAGCGCACTCCCATCTTGTCGTGTCTCCAGAGCTCTGGATGATGATGTCAAGGTCAGGCAAATTTTTGCGCTTAATAGACCCAACTTAGTGCTCATTTTGGGGATAATTACCGGCCACAACCTCCTAGTGGCCCACCGGAGGGGATCACTGGAGAAGAATGCGACTAGACACTGATAATCTCTGACGAAGCTGTGTCGACATGCAGAAGAAAGCACTTCCCACTTCCTATGCGAATGCCCAAGTCTGCACAGAACTAGGAAAACGGTCCTCACTACGAAGACCTGGCCGACCTGTCAGGAAAGCCACTATTAACTATCCTGAAATTTATAACAATATCGGATTGGTTCAGGGATGCCGCTTAGCTATCCCAAAGCTGCAGACCAACAATGGATCCATTGGTAATAGCTGCATGCACCTTCTACCTACCTACCTATAGTCCCAATGACCCCTGCTGCTGACGAGCACTACTTCTATCTGCAAGTTCTGGCCCCATGAGCTCTAGTCAGTCATGACCCACCCCTATAGCTTTATTGCAGTCATGCTTCAACTCCTGAAGGAGTTTGGTCAATACAATGATCGCTAAGCCAATTATTTTCGAAGACCACATGATTCTAAGTCTGAGGACGTCATCATACCTTAGGTTCCACAGTAGCAGACCTAGAAGTCCAGCATTCGTCTGATGGTAGGCTGCAGGTTGGGATTCCTCTAGTGTTAGTCTCACTGCCGCTGTAATGGGGACTCCATGAACTCGAGAGATGGCAGATACTTTAGTAATGTTGCATATAAGAGCTCGCTAAATTGACGGTCAATGGTTTCTATGACCAGACAGCCATCCGTGAAGTTATGGAACACCAAACTATTCTCAGAGTACTATACCTACAAGTAGAACATTCAACTATCAGTTTCCTTGCTGTGCTGTCACGTTTTGATTTGCTTCATTCAAGATCACCAATCGTGAAAATGATCTTTCTTATGGCTTTACAAATTGTAGTAACAGTTATGGCTCTTGATCACTGACCAGTTACTATACAGTCACTAGACACCTGATAAATTAGCCTGATAAATGTCAGCGTATGTTACGAGTTACACCGTGAAATAGCGAGAATATAGCAGTTACATCATCTATTTCGGCGATGACCCTAACAATGCCACAGTTTATGGATTCATAGAGTTCGTGCCCATCGGTTCTTAAGAAATAACGATAAGTCGGTTTACATAACCCTTTTTCACGACTTCCCTGGCTTAAAGTACCGTAAATCGAACGAAAGATACAGAGAGTCTATATTCCTATTCAGAAACACGTTATCCGCATCTTAGACGCATTTTGTTAAACTTTAGAAGCTTTTGATGCCAGATTTCACCAAAAAACAATCGCCAGCTGATAACACTCAATCGAAAGTATCTGCGCAGTTCCCCACTTAGAAATACTCCTATTCAGCACAACAGACTGCGTGGCAATGTCAAGGGATCCAATTGCACTTGAAAAAATAAAAAATAAAAATTCTAAATGGCAACACAAGCTGCTCGTATCTGTAAGCATTCATAGTTCGTCGTTCTACAAATATCAGCATCTATCGCTTACTCTAATCTCTAATGGTTATTGCCCCTCATTTATGCAAGCTCATGTCAAATATTTAATTACCTACACTACTAGCGTCCACGAAGCTGTGTCCACTCAATCGGAATGATCAATCTCTCGCGATCCTACGTGCATACTCTCGATCGATTTACACTTTTCCCAGCGAGAAAATCAGCTAAGATACTTTGCACTACTATTCAGTACGGGAGGGAATACGTGATGCTCCCTCTGAGTACTTTGCCCAAGTGAGTGCGCGCTTCTTTTCTTATCGTATCTTGGCAAAGAGGTTGCCACCGAACAACCATAACCAATACGATTTCCTCCTCCTACCGTACCGATCGCGATCGTTCACCATGATCGTCGTCGTCGTCGTCGTCACCGATGCGATACGACACCGAACGTATTTTTGTCGTCGCTTTGCCATTGAGACTTTTCCGTAGTCCCGCCGCGTCTCACCGCACACCTGTGCCCCAGCATACGTCCACACTACATTGCCTATCGGTTAGCGATGTTGTTAGTAAGGGAACTCGCTGGGAGCAGAACCAGCGAATCAGTCATCACGGTAGCAGCTGTTTTCTTCTTTTTTTTTTTTATTTTTTCATCGCGTGTACTACGTGCCGTTCCTCGCTTTAAAATTGTTAAAACGGTTATAAGCTGCGGTAGTCTTGGAGTAACCATCGAACTTGTTAGGCGCCGATCTAGAACGTTTCTTCTTCGTTTTCGTCTTCTTTATGAACTTCATCGGTTAGATAGATTCTTTAACAGAACTCGTATTCTCGACTTACACATTAGAGCGAGATAGAGAATTCATCATAGTTTTCGAAGAAGCGAATCCTTTTGTTGTCAATCCTTCGTTTTAATTGATCGTGTAACCCTTGCGCGCAGTTCCGGGTGATTATAAAATAAAAAAAAAACTTAATTGCACTATAGTATCTGCATCTCTCGGTTGATATTGGAAAAAGTTGGCATTTCCCCAATCTAGAACAACAACCACAGTGCCAAGCAATTACCACCCCCTAGTCGGTTCCACTGCTATAGTAGGAAGAATACGCCTCGCGTGTGTGCATCTCTCGCGTTGTTATCCGTTTTTTTAAATCGACTCTCCTTTTTTTTTTTTTGCGCTGTTTGTGTATTTATAGAGTCATGCGCTCGGGCTTGTTGAATTAAATTAAAATTAAAAAAAAAAGAGTAATAATCATAAGTAAATAAAAAATAGATCGCACAGCTTAATCGCTTGCAATTACATATAGTGACATTGATTCGGGGTGCTTTCTGAGTGTGTGAGGGGGTTATATTGAAACCCTTTTTGTAGATGCTGATTATCATAGTGTCGAGGGGCGGCAACGGCAACCAAAAAAATTTAATAAAACTGAATAATTTAGCTTAGTCTAGTTTAAATTCGTTCGAATTGAGTCTTTCTATCGCGTCAGCGATATATTGACGTTGTTTAAGTCGGGGTATTGAAGCCGGTTTTAGTTCTTCAAGCTTGTTGTGCCGTCGGGTTTCATTAAAAATTCATTCATCGACCACGAAGGAGAATATCGGTGGCAGCAGACAAAACAAAACGCACATAAAGTGGTAAGTTATTGGTTTGATTCATGTACCTACATACATACATGTGGTATGGGCTCTTGAAGAAGAGCAAAATAAAAGAATTCGTTTTCTTGCCGCCTGACCTTGGTCAAGCTATTACACAGGGTGGCGATGAATTCTCATTGTGATAGATACATATTTGTGTAGAAAAATTGTATCTTTTTATTGAAAATTGTTGTGGAACATGATCAGTGATCCAATTTTGTTATATCCGTGATGTAGTGGTTAGTGCCTGGGACTACTCAGCGTTAAGGGTTCAAGTCCCAGGAAACCGCTCGCAAAGGTTCGCGGCAAGAATCCAAGAGATAAAATAACGTGAAAAAATTCACAGAATTGAAGAGACGAGTGTATTTTCATTTATTTTATATTTATTGCCATCACATGACACTAAAAGATTGAATATCTTATTCCAAGTATCTATTATGCTTTACAGATTAATTATTATTTTAACTGACCAAGTTAAAAATAAAAATAAACAAGAAGGAAAAGAAAAAACGCTATAAGAGAAAGTAAAAAAAAAACTATTTATGTACATAGAAGTACGCCTACAAGATTATGTAGGGCAATCTGATGGTTTCTTTTTAAAAAGGCATTTTTAAAAAAATCAATCTTCTATATTTTTCAACGTTTGTTACTTTATTGAAAAGAGTAAACCTTCCGATTAATTATGAAATATTATTTCATTCAAATGACAGCCTCGGCTGGCTTGACAGTAGCCCATCCTGTCAATAGCAATGTTTCAATACATTTTCGATGGTTTCGGGGCCTATACATGAAGCTTGACCAATATTGTTCCTGAGTGTCTGAGTCGTTTCTGAATTGTTCGCATAGCATCGATTTTTAATGGCACCCCACAAAAAAAAGTCCAATTTCGTCAAATTGCAGCTCCATACCGGCCAAGCAATATCACCAAAACAAATGATTGCACGACTATAGAACTTAGTGTGAAATAAATCGACATAGTCCCATCTTGCTGGAACCATAGTTCGCCCAAGTTCAAATCCTCGATTGCTGGCCAAAAAAAATTCGGTTATCATGCCTCGGTAGCGCTCTCTGTAGACTGTAACCTTTCTTCCATTGTCGTCTTGGAAGAAACATGTGTCAATAATGCCGCCACTTCAAAAACCACACCAAACAGTCACACATTAAGGATGCATGCACAGGACGAACACAGGAATATATTCGGTTATCAATCAGCAAACTAGTTTCACGAGCTTTCATAACAAACTTGCGTACACCAGTGCATTAATTCGACCGAAATTTCTTTTCAAAATTCGTACTGTTTCATCAACTCATCATCCACTTTGGAAGTTACTTTGCAATATATTTTTTTTCTTCAAGTTTCTGTCAATTCTTCAGCATATAAGTGCTGTCAGTGTCAAAATAAAATATGATTCAAAAAGAAACCGCCAGATGGTCCTTTTCTTTAAATAAAGAAAAATAGTTTTTTAGGTTGTTAGGTTGTTAGGTGCAATGATTGATGAACTTGTTCTCTGCAATTTAGCTAGAAGATTATTCCACAGTCGAATTGATTGGTTGAAGTGGCTGCAAGCTGAGAAACGCCATCAAACTTAGACCAGCAATTTGTCCATTGTGATACCACATGGAACATAGGAGAAAGTTTCTCTCTACCTACTCGTTAAACCATTTTAGACTTCTGATGAAGCGTATAAGGCTCTTCATATCTATTTTTATCAGATCACCTAAACTATTATAATAGTATGAGCCTTCTATGTGAAGCTTCCTTCTGTGGGAAAGAGCTGGGCAAAAACAAAGAAGGTGAAGAATGGTTTCATCCTATTCTTCATCAATGCAGCTACTACAAAAGTCGTTTACAAAAAGCCCAGCCTTACACAATGCTTGCCTATTATACAGTGTCAAGTGATAACACCTATTGTATTGCAGGTATGCAACCTATGGAGAAAAATCGAATTCTTAAAGCATTTTCAATCCAGCTTTGGCCAAATTTGTTTTGTCGCTGATCCACTTGTCCACCTAAGATTTGTACTCTCGATAGCATCCAGTTTGAATTTTAGTTTGCAAGTAGCGATTGGTATACCTAAGATGCCTTTGTCCGGCGGAATATGTAAAGTTGTTCCTAATTTATAGAGTTCATTGGCCTCACAGTTCCCGGGAGGCATAGTGATAGCCGCACCCAATCGCTCAGCAATCTCTGTGAAAAACGATCGGCAATCTAGAGCTAGTAGAGAATTTTTAGAGATCGATTCCAAGATTTGACAGCCAAGTCTCCGAAAAGATGAAGATATCCCTAGCAGATACCAAGTTTTTCTTCAGCTAAAATAAGACTACTTTGATCGCCATATTTCCGCTTGGAGCACGCTACAAAGATTTGGAAAACGGGAGGATAGCTTAAGATTAAGACTGTCGGAAAAAATACCTCTACCAACTCCATCTCTGGTTTTTGAGCCGTCAGTGTAGATGTATGTTTGTGCGTCTTCTAAAACTGCTTCTTCATTCCAGAGTGATCTAGAAGGGATGGTGACGACTAAGTCCCTATCAAAATTTAGACGTGGAGTGGCATAGTCCGTGTTTTTCGAAGAGATTTTGAAATTATTAAGAGCGAAGGCATGGCCAAATTCTTTTCTTGACCACTGTAGGGTAGCTTGGAAGTGAACGGGTCCACTTGCTGCTGACATGGTCCTGGAAATTTCTTGACTTGCCTCATGCCCTGAGTGTTATCCGACATGATTCCGCCTAGCACAGCCGATTTTTTGGTTTCTCAAAAACCTTTTTGTCCATACCACCTTTCTGATGATCGTTGAAATCATTTTCATCGAGGTAAGGTCTATCACTGTTCCTATTCTGCAGAGGGAATCGAGATCTATAAAAAATTCTGCTATGGCTATGATAGAGTATCTACTGGCTTTTTACCCTCACTTCCCTCTTGTGTACAGCAGAAAGTTACTCTGTGGTTAGGATTAAACAGGGATTCTCTGTCATAGGCTTAGACCTACTAAAGATTGCATCATATCCTTGGTTTGATGCTTGACTGCTTACCCTGAGTACTTACCCTGCCGCGCATGCGTTGTACATATGGCTAAAATCGTCAAAAAGATATTAACTTGTCTCAGCCTTTCTACGTCGAGTCCAGGACTTGTATCCTTCCCTTTATCTATGAAATTTATGGAGGAATTCCAAATCTTTCGTCTTCGATGTTGGTTAGTTTACTGAATGTTTCTTTCCTTTACATTAGAAGTCTGTAAGGCCTTTTTGGACCTATTCGATCCGGTCCGATACTTTTAGTCCTGTTCAGTAAATCAGCTAATGAACTAGTCAGTCGTGGATTTGTTCTTAACGTCCTAACATTAGCAGGCGAGTTTTTTCTTGAAATATTTAAGGGCAGAGGACACAAGCTTTACATTTCAATTAATCAATCGAAAAGAAGCCTGGTACAGAAATGTTATCACTTAAACGTAAGGTAAAACCACCAATAATTCAAGCCCTGCTCTTCCGCTTCTATCTCATAGAAGTCCTCCAACATATTTCTATAGCGCTATGATTAATTTTATTCCTTTTTATTACACGAAATATATGTTGACTAATGTTCGACGATGAAAAAAGTTGTATAACATCCCTGACTTCTATGTTGTCATTGTGAAACATATAAACACAAGCGGTCGTGTGCCACTGAGTGACTAAGATAGCATTGAAAAATGGCGAAGTACGTTGAAATGATTTTAAAATAAAGTTCAACAGAGATTCTAGTAGACACATAAATACTCTTTGAAAGGTCTTATCTTAAAAATGTTTTTTTTTATTTTTAAACATGTTAGGTGTGACTAACAACTTTGTCAAATTTCATTTCTATCTATAGTTTCGCGTGCAGCAGCATTAAAAATATCTTTTTAATGATAAGATTGATTTCTATAGATGAATTCAAAGATATTTTAAATGCTCACAGTTGTCGGTAATACTTGTATACAGGTTGACTCTGATAGAATTATTACAAAAGATAGATAGATTAATTAGTCAACTACCGTACATTATAACACAGAGATATTTGGTTGATGGGTATATTATTCTAGGGAGCGTGTGTTTAGTAATCAATGTAGCAGATTACTAAATAGAAACAGCAAACAGAACGCACTATGACATATTCAGCTCCTTGAAATGTGTGGGAAATTTTATAGAAAAATGTTGTATAGAATGGGCCCAAGCCTATACTCCTGTGGCACGCCAAAAACAAAAAAAATTGAGAAATCACATCATGTTCAGATACACTCCTAATTGTAGCGCCATCTAAGTAAGTACTTAAATTACATCATGCATCCTTCCATCTTGATTCTGAGATTCCCAATTAGTGTGATTGATGATTTATTAAACTAGGTAGGTAGATAGGCAGTGTAGGGTTATGAATTCATCAGAAGTCACCAGATACCATAGTGGACCCTTCGCGATCCCTATAGAACCTTAACGGTGACCTTTATTCCACTAAACTAAGTAAGATCTTTCAAAGTTTGAATGGATCGCCTATATGTTCTAACGTTGATAAACTCCTTAACTATTCGAGCTTGAAATAACGTCCTCTACTGTACCATAATCGCTGATAAATACTGCCTATTCCAATACCAGGTTTAAAAGACCTATGATAGCACATCTCTTTGGTGGAAACCCATGTATCTTCTGAGAAATTGTTTCCAAACAGATCCTCTATGCTTTCCAGTATTTATTGACATAAACAGCTTGCCACACATTATTGGTAGTACGAGAGCAATTGGTCTTGATTAGAGGGAAGTTTTTAGTCCCTACAAGTCAAAAACTGCCATTTTTGCGATTTAAGCTTGAGTGACACACAATTCGCAAATGGAAATACTAGGAATCTTTAGAAATAAAAAAATTGTGTACTAGGCGATAGTATGTAATAATTTAAACTCTGAGTATGACGATCTGCAATGCTGCAAAAGCGGTTGTAATTCTACGTTAGAGCGGAACGGCAGCTTGATTCTTGTGCTGAGAGAACATTGCGTCTCCAAACTATGAATAGGGTTCCGAAAGGAGCTTATGCTTTTCCGATTCTGTTGCAGATATCAAGTTTGATTTCATCGTGGTTAGCCGAGACCCCCACACTTCCTAGACATAGAAGTTGTTTACTCTCTCGACTTCCTGTCAACTCCAGACAATGTGCTACTTTACCCTACTTTATTTGCCACAGCTTTTAGATTTTGGGGCATCAGGTGTAAAAGTAGCCAAACATCGTCAGCGTAGTCATGGTGTTTTGATGGTCATCAGTTATTATACACACATTGGACTGACAGAAGGAATTTATGAAATACTCCCTGAGTGTAGTATATCTCACGTAACCAGATCACAAAGTGGAATGGACTTGCCTTAAGAGAAAGTGCGGCTCAGAAGTAATATGACCGTCAGCCTAATAATATCAATAGTTCAATATAAATACATACATATACATTATATGCACCAAAAAACCATCAAGGTTCTGCTCCTGAACTATTAGACTTTCACTTTTAGCAATCTTTGGCTGACCAGCTCCAGTGGTCGGTCTTTAAAATTTTCACACCATCGCGCGAAATTTACCAAGTTGAGCTCTGAGAAAGTGTCCGATTAATAGTAAATTTTATAAGATATATCCATGGCTCTTGAACTTGAAGACCTTTGAGCTGGAACTTCTGGTTGAAATTTTTTCACAATGAGATGTCGAGTTCCTCGAAAAGAAACGTAGATAAAGAATAGCTTCTAGTTCAAGTTTAAGGTATCACAGGCAATTTAGTAATAGCCAGTATAATTCAAAATTTAGCTGCACATAGCCAGTGCATCCATTGCTTCTAGGAGGGAAGTAAAGACTATTGAAATTCTGGCTCAAACGATAGACCAAACTATCATATAAAAAACAGTCCTATTTACAGAGTATGATCAAGTAAGACTTGAAAAGATACATCTACTAAGCTACTGTTCTGAATCGGAATTCCTTGATTGACGTGCGACTTTAAAAGTTTGCATACCAATGATCTGCAGTATATACGCATTTATTGAAAACAAGATCAGAATCACGAATGCAACAACATGTGCTGTCTCTTTTATTTAATAAACAAAGAAGTGCGCAGTTGTTACCTTGCTTTGCTTGTATAATATGTATCTGCATCAATTTATTTTTCCTACATACCTACATACATATGTAAATTCGAAGTGGAAGTTATTTTTATCAGATGTATTTCATATTGTATGTAGGCACCAGGTTTTATGGTATAAACCTGAATTATTACTAGGTACGTACACTTTAATTGTCAGTGATATACTTTCTTCTTATAATGATAAACAATATGGCTTTGTTAGAGTAGTTCCATTGTCAGTAACCTGTTGCATGGATTGATAGGCAGTATGAGTTTCTCTAAAGCTTCCAGATTCCTATATACAAATCAAATTTCTTAGATTTCCCGAATACTTTTACTTATTGAAACAATCTTACCATAAGAACTGGTCATATCAAATAAAATTTACTGAATACCTTCCCAAAATTAGGTGTTCCTCAAGGTAGTCAGGTGGGACCAGTTATTTTTATTCAATCTGTTAATGGTGTGACATTTAGTACAAAAGAAAAATAATATTCTTCAGCAGTTGTTACGTGTTCA
Source organism: Xylota sylvarum (assembly GCA_905220385.1). Taxonomy (NCBI): domain Eukaryota; kingdom Metazoa; phylum Arthropoda; class Insecta; order Diptera; family Syrphidae; genus Xylota; species Xylota sylvarum. Next base: position 58,628,871 of record LR999958.1, on the reverse strand, counting down.
AAAGCGAATTAAGATTCGCGATTAAACTAGTAGAATAAAACAAAGTGTGACATCCTATGCCATACAACATTTGCTCCATTTCCAGTGTCATCTTCAAAACACAAGTTCCAATCACTGCCATAAACTCCACCAAACAATTTATCAAGGAGGATAAAAGTTCTAGGGATAAAGTTTATTGTATGCATCTAATAGCAACGAAGATACATTTAACAGCACTATACGTCAAGATCAAGATTTCTAGGCCAGTAAACGACGCTACGTTGTGTATCTATGAAGTGAGAGAGACACCACTCTAGGGTACACATCTTTATAACTAATCCGTAAGAATAGGGCTTATTGTTTTTTGCTGGGGGTCTCGAAGGAGACGTCGAAGGATTTTGGTTGAGAATAAGTCCAGTGGTAGCCGGACTATCAATCCACAGCCCTAGCCATGAATTGTTTACGCCGAAGTCGGCTAAGATGATTGCCATGCTAACAGTTGGTTTTCGAAACCTCAGTTTGTAGGTTAACTTTGAGTCGGAATATCGTTGTGTATTGGCAGTAAGCAGACCTTTTTTTAATGCTCTCGTACTAATTCACGAGGTAGGGTATCTTCGGAGGTGTTATGAATTCAGAAAGCCCATGTGTTGGACTAAACTTCAGTTATAAGATACTTACACTTTATCCAAATCGGTGAGAAGTATTTGCAACCCAATTGCAGCAGAGCGTAGTGAGGACACACAATATCATTCCTCATCCTCAATTTTTCTGGTCTGTTTGGTCGATCATTTCCGTAGGATGCCTTTGAAAATAAATCAGTTTATAGGACGGCCTATTTAGAGTTAACTTGAGAGCAGTCAATCTGAACATAATCGCCATTCGTCGCCATTCAAGATACGAGCGGTCACTGGTAGAGTCTGATGTAAGGTACCCATAGCCATGAGAATTTTCTGGCCACTGTCGGAGGTGCATATATAGACGATTTGCTAGTTGAATAGAGTTGGCACAAGTACTGAACCTTGAGGTAGTCCGATGTTAAACTTCTTCATGTCACTCTTAGCATCGAAGAGGAAAGCTTGGTATATCCAATTAGACAGCGTTTTGTTGACTAAAAGGGGTGTAGTCGACAAGATCTTATAAATTGGCCCTGCTTCCAATCTGTGGTATATGCTGCTGTCAGGTCTGTGAATTCCACAGTTGTTTTCTGCATATTATCATATCCTGCTTCTATATTTGTACGTTGTCAGTGTCTATACAGCTTCGATCAGTCCGAAAGAGGGCTTGACAAAGATAAGTCCTTCCCATATGTATAGTAGGAGCTAAGAAAAGCAAGCTTCTGACAAACATGCGAGAGTATAACTATCATGCAAAAGTTTCCGCTTGACTCTGATAATGTGTAACCGACTGGTTGTTTCTTAGCAGTTGCGGGCTTCCATTAGTTATTCAGCCGTGCTTGTTCTATTAAGAATCCAAATATTCCATTGCGGTCTTAACAGAAAGGCCATCTGTATTAGTGACTTGAAGTTGCTTCCTGAATATTACCTAATCTTTCCCTATTTTGAGGACAGGACAGGACCTAAGTCTGAGCTTGAACTGTTTCAAAGTAGCAAAGTCCTTTAAACAGACAGAATGGTGGCGTCTTCAGTTCCAAGACGCCACCATTGATTCAGTATGGAGAGCATTTCCACTACTGTCTAGTGCAATGGTTTATTACCTTCCTCCTCCTCATTTTCTCTCAGGATCGCTTTAACGAGTTGAGTGGGCTAATAGCAAGGATGTGATAGAAGACATGCCAGGCATTGAGTGAACATAATAAATAAGCTATACGTCTCCATTGATACACTGTCGTCATGCTGTCACATGCTATGACTTCGCATGATGGGTACCATGGTACCGAAGGTGGAATCTTATTCCAACTACTCTGGAACCTAGTGATTAACGAAATTCCTATAACATTAGATCAAAACGGGGTTAGGGCTTTCACTTATGGCGATGATGTCGTCATATTAGTGACAGGAATCCTGCTCACAATCGTTGATCTGCTACAAACAGCGTTGAACGCCCCGAATAACTGGGTCAAAAGCTAGTCATGGTCTGAATGAACAAAAACCGAACTAGTTCTCTTAACAAATAAAAGGAAAATCACCGAATTTGAGCCACCTAGACTATATGGAGCTCAATTCCAAATATCAGACAAGGCAGGATACCTAGGGTGCATAATAGACCGTAAATTTAACTAAAAATGTACTTGAACGCACAAAAAAGGCCTCGATAGCTTTTTATGCATGCCACCATCCACTTGATGTACACCGCCATCGTTAGACCCATCCTCACATACGGCTGTCTAGTCTGGTGGTCTGCTGCGCCAAAAGCCACAAACCTGAACATGCTCACATGGATCCACGGGCAAGCGTTTATAAGTACGACCAACGCTATTAGGACAACACTTAAGTCATGCTCCGGCTTTGCCCACTTGACTTCTTCACTAAAGAACTAGGGACTTAAAGCGACTTACGCCTCCTACAAACCTGGATGTGGAAAAGTAACCAAATCGGACACAGAACCATCACCAAGTGGTCAAACGTCAATGCACCTTCTAACAACCGTACTCCTCACATGGACCTCGATTTCCAAATTTCCCTCAAGAGAGAGCTGGACAAGTGGTGAGGTCATACACCCCACTTCCATATACATCTTCACGGAGGGGTCAAAACTGGAGGAAGATACTGTCTCAGGAATATTCTCGGAGGAACCAGTAATCCCTCGGTCCAACCACGCAAGTGTATTCCAAGCGGAAATATATGGGATCACTGAGGCCTGCCAGGACTTATTCACTCTGAACAGCAATAATCATACAGACATCTACATAGACAATCAAGCAGCATTTAAATAAAGCAGCAGTATATGAGGATGGGTCTAACCAATTTAAAACTGGAACTTAAATTCCTCAGCTCAAGAGACAGCAATACGCATATGGGCTTCTATGGGGTTGAAATGGCTAATGAGGTAGCTGGAAAAGGCTCAGAACCAATCGACCTACAAGCAGACCACTCGGTCCTAAAGCCCATCAGTCTTCTCATGTCAAAAATTACTTCGGACTTTCACAACATGGCCTCATTTCGTGTTTCTAGAAAGAGTTGGGTCTAATACAACAAGAAAAGGACTATCGCTAAATAGACCACAGCTCACTCTCCTCATACATAGGTATCCTTACAGGTCACAACTCAATGGCGGCCCATCTTAGAAAAATGAGAATCACCACCACAGACCTATGCAGAGGCTGTGGCGACACAGAGGTAAAGGAAGACTCAACACAATTCCTCTGCGAATACCCAAGACTCAACAGAACCAGATACACTATCCTCGAAAAAGTGTGTAAGTTTCATTGACTAGCACACACATCACCTTCCACCCTGAAATTCATCATGAAAACGGGTTTGTTCAGGAGAGCTGCTCTCACCATAAACTAATTGTAGGAATTATTGTTTTGTTCATGGTTTCAGCGATCCCATATCGGGGAACACAATGGATCTGTTGAGGTCCGTTGCACTCCCGCAGTTGCAGTCTCCCTTCAACCTACCTCCATAGATACATGTATCTATAAGGATATTATAAAGCCACAAATACCACTATTTATATATAAAGGAAATTGCGTATTAATAAACAAGCACCTGTTGACTTTTCGTGCCATATTATGGTCCACGTCCTTGAAGAAATTATTGTTTCCCTCAAACTGTGTACTTCCGTGTACAATCTTCAGTCGTACAGCGCAAACTAAATTCTCAGTACTCTCAGAACTACATACGTAGCTGAACCAATCAATTTCGAAGAAAGTATTTTTTCCCATTCGTTATGCTGTATCTAAATTTGTACGCTTTAGCTGATATCAGCTCTCAAGGGAATGTTCAACCGCTCAAAGTTCGCTTCGGGAGTTTTCTTCTTGTTTTGTTTTCCAAAACACCAAACCCGAACAGTTTTTTTTTTAGCGATGCTTCTGGAAAATTATTCATTTGAGGTGGGAACCATAACCATAACGTATTTGGCAGTCTTTCTATAACACTTCAACGGCTAAGATATCGCGGCAGTACTATTTCAACTGAAGAAAAATAAACAAAACAATTTTTTTTTTTTTTTTTTTTAAATAAATAAATTTCAAGCATAAGTGGGTCAGTCAACTTTTTATATCTAAATGTGTACATCATTGAGTTTCGTAATAAATTAAGTTTTCCAACAAATAATTTTTTGTTTTTTTGTTTTTTTTGAAAACAATTGCCTGCCCTTCGTTAGAAAGTGATTTCTTAAAATATCTTTTAACCTTCAGTGGGTGTATGTTTATGTTTATACTTTTAACACTAAAAATGACTAATTTTTGTTGTTAAATGACATTTAAATGAAATTCTCCTCGATGATCATTGTTGTTGTGCATGATATTTCCACAAAAAGAATTTTTATTTTTTTATGACGAACCGGTCAAGAAGTTAATAAAATTTAATCGAGATGGTTCTGTGCCAAATTAAATCATAACAAACGATTGCAGAGTGAAATTTTTAAAGTACATTTACATAATCTACATTATGGTGGTTTATGAAGCAAAGTAAGTAGCAGTTTTTATGGGAAATACCTTGAATGTGAAATGTAGTTCGAAACTTGGAGAATAGTCCTAGAACAGACCTATTGGTTTCATGATACCAGAAAAAAAATTCTAAAACTAGGATTCGTAGCAGAAGAGCTTGAGAATCGGAAGAAATGTTAAAAGAATCTGCGACTCTGTTCTTAAGGTGTAGAACTGGGTATGGTGGGCGCCGTGGCTCATGTGGTTAGTGCGTTGGACTACGGAGCGAGGGGTTCGAGGTTCGATCCCCAGACAAATTTATTTCACGGCCCCACCTCTCACGAGAGTCTGACAAACATCAGAGAGTAAAACTGTCATGAAAAAGCTTCTTAAAGCAAAAATTGCACTTCGGATACGGCATTAAGCAGAAGGTCCCTTCCATTCGTGTAAAGAATACAACAAGCACAACACGAATGGTTCTAAGAAGCTAGGACCTGGAAACCATGGACCTGTCGCGCCAAGAATTTGTATTTTTTGTTTAAGGTGGTGTAGGCAATAGCCGTGTTTTCTGCAAACCCTTATGGGATTGAACAAAAAAAAACCACATCTAGGCTAAGAAATCTTCATGTTAGATACAAAAGCAATGAATCTCATAAGCCCATATACATTTCGTGGATAAACTCTTAACGTTTAACCATAATAGTCCAATGGGTTTGGACATGCTCGTACATGAATGTACGAATGCAATGAATTTGTATTCTAGAACCATAATATCATCATTAAATTACACTGATTACACGATTATTGAACTTAGTATACAATAAATCGATTGTTGGACGGCTTATGTGACACGTAGCTTCATCTTGCTGAAAACTTAGCTCGTCCAAGTCCAATTCCCTAATTCCTGGCCAAAAAAAAATTGGTTATCGTCCCTCGGCAGCGCTCTCCATTGATTGCAACGTTGCTTTCATAGTCGTTTTGGAAGAAAAATGGGCCAATAATGTCGCCACTCCAAAAATTACAACAAACAGTCACAATATTCTCCATTGAGCGCACAGTACGAACTCGGGAATATGTTCGGTTATCAATCAGCAAACCAGTCTAACGAACTATCATAACAAACTTGCGAACACCAGCTGCAGTTGGTGCATTATTTCGACCGAAATTTCTTTTCAAAATTCGCAACACAGCATTCACGTTACTTTGCAATATTTCACAACGTTCTTCAATCGTAAATTGGTCTATATCGTAGCACGAAAATATAATACTGATTTTTGTAAAATTTTTGAACGCATAAGACCTGTCAGTGTCAAAATAACATATGATTCAGAAAGAAACCAACAGATGGCCTACCCTACATATGTATACATCCATGAAAGATCCTTGTTTACTTCCGAAACGACCGAATCCATTCGCTCTTTAATACGAAAATCTGACGTTTGATTTTAAAAGCCTTTTCATTCAAATTTTGACGTTCCTAAGCAAATGAACTTCGGGTTTATTTGTAAGATGAGTGCAATTGGAATGAATAGAATCATCATTTGAAAGAATAATTGTTCATAGATTTAATGTACATTTAGGTTCAGAAAAAAAAAAAACACAAATGACAGATAAAACGAATTGACTCTTACAATTGCATCTGACAAAGTGAAAATCGTCTCCGTTCACTTACACCTACTACTTGAAGGTGTAAGCAACTTGAGCAATTGACAGCACTGAAGGAAGCTTAACGTAGAATTTTGACATTAGCTTCCGATTCCTTTCTACTATTATGGTTGGGCCTTTAGCTCGTGAACAGTGATATACATATATCACACTTGAAATTTACTGGTATTATTGACAATTTGTATGAAAACGTTAAATCTGACGTACGCTGATGTCATCCAATAATTTTTTGTTACAAAAAATCGTAGACGTCTAACAGATTTTACTAGTTTTAAGTTTTTTATTTTATTGCAATTATTACTCAGAATAATGTTGGGTACTGGTTCATTTTTATTGTGGCTTCTGTTGGTAATTTTTAGTTTGTTAAACTTACAGTAGTACGCAGTACTGCCAAGTTTCTGGAATGACGTTCCTAAGCCCCGTCTAATATCATACAAAATACAGAATACGTTTTCAAAAACATCAACAATTTTTTTATATTTTTTCATGTTCATTTCGGTAGCACCCTGTTTATTAATAAACCAAAGCACTGTATCTTTTATTCTCTGATACCACTCGACGGCATCGACTTAACGTCATCATTGTCGATCACGAATGCTTGGCTGAATGCCGATAACGAGAATCTGCGTGAACTCAGCATGCTTTCCTATGCGAGGCGTGCGTGAAAACTTGTTTATCTATAATTTTTTTTATTTTTTTTTTTCTCATTTGTTTTTATTTATTTTATTTTATTTTTTATTTACTTTTTTTTTTTTTTCTTATATCACTAATTGCATCTGTCTCTTGGGGAAGTGCAAGTTCATGGTCGTTGATGGCTGGGGGTATTTTCGGACCGTGATTTGTGAATTATTTGACCAAATATACGTATTTCGTTGAAATAAAAGTTTTGTAACCGATTGTGAACTTACATAGTATATCGATGGGTATTGGCAACTCAACTCATCGTTGTTGGTTGGATTTGGTGTCAAGCTCTTGGGTGCAATCTATTTCTATTTGCATTTCCAAATGGGATATGCAAATGTGTATGTCTTGTGTTGGATTTTTCCACTCGTTGTTGTTTATAAAAAAAAAAAAATGTGTAATATGATAGTAAGTGTTGTTGTTGTTCTTCTTTGGGTTCATGTCTGGTCGAAGATTGCCACCTTTGGTGAGAGAGTTGTACATATATGTACATATTAGTTGGGTGGAAATATTGGGAATTTTCCATAGATACTTGTTTTTTTATTTTCGTCAAGAGAAAGAAACAGAAACATTTGAAAAGGATTGGAAGTAATATGAAATATAATTAATTGTGTTAGGTAGGAGATTAGGTACATATGTATCTAAGTATCTCTCTCTGTCTTTATTGATGGTGGAAGTTCCCCGTAATATGTATGTATAAGGTCATCCAACAAGAGGTGTCATTTTAAATCAGTAGAGGAACACAGCATTTTTATGAAGAGTGCTGAAATTTTTATTTTAGACTAAATTAAGGCAAGTAATGGATTACAATATCTGCCCAATGTCCACCTCGGCTGTGCCTACAAATAGTAATTTTTTGGTGAAATATTTCATCATGTTTTCACATAATGGCTGCGGTATTTCGCGAATAACAACTCTGATATATTCTTCTAGTGTATGAATCGTTGGTGTAGCACTGCCGTTGATTTTATCTTTAACATATGTAGCTCTAAAGGAAATAGTCTAATCCTGTTAAATTACACGATCTCGGTGCCTAATTGAAGTCTCCATTTCGAGAAATCACACGTTCAGGAAATTTGTCACACAATAGAGCCATTATTTCACCAGCAGTGTGACATGTGGCGCCGTCCTGCTGAAAATTAACGTCGTTCACGTTCACGTAGCATGAATTTCAGGTAAAAAAAGGCAGTCAACATCGTTCGGTAATGCAATTCATTCACTGAAATGGCCACCCACAGCATCGAAAAAAATATGGCCCAATGACACCGCCAGCCCAAAAACCGCTCTAAACTGTCACTCGTTGTGGAGATTGTTCCACTATTTCTCTTGGGTTATCGGAGCCCCAGATGCAACAATATTGTGTTTGTTTACGTATTCGGACAAATGAAAAGAAGCCTCATCACTCAGAATAATTTTGGCTTCAAAAATCATTATCTTGTTAATTTATGTCCAGCACCCAACCAGCAAAAGTACGGTATTGTGCGTGATCTGCCGACTCCAATTCTTGTGCCAACTGGACCTTATAAGCATGTACGCCCAGATCTTTATGCAAAATGCGGTGCAAAGTTGTTGCGGATAAGCCCAATTCCTGCGATCGTAGTATTTTCAAACTCAAGCTAGTTAAAGAGTTTGACAAGCAGAATATTTACAGGGATGGCAATCAATTGGCAGTTCATTTTAGACCCCGAACTGAAGCATTTTCAAACGGTTAAAGAAACCAGATCGGCGACAATCAAAGGGTTGTAGATGAGCTTTCACATTATCTCCAGTAGCTGACAGTAACTTCTTAAGATAATGTAAAAACAGTGATGTGGCTAAATGAAAATCCAAGTTCAAATATATCCAATAGTATCACCTATGGAAGGCCCATCCTGGGGGTGTTTTATCTTGCAAGAACTATTTAATCATGTCCTTGCTAAATGTGCCATTCTACAACACACTTAGGCAAATCGACTTCATGTCAAAGTTTCGAAACTAAAATCATGTTGAAGCTGAGCTTTAGAAAATTTAAAGCCGCATTCATCGTCATAACCTCTGCAAGACTGGCTAAAAGAGACATCCCTTCAAACCCAATCTAGCTATGTATATTGCGTCTATCAAATCTGCTGGGCTCGAAATTCCTATCTTGAGGAATGAATGCTCTATTGGACGCTGTTTTCCCCAGTCCTATAGTTAGGTGCAAAGTGCTCGACGACAAATAGAAAAGCGAAATTGAACTCCTTCGAGAGAGAGAGAGAGATCCTTTTTTGTCAGGTATTATATTCGTCAATCAAGGAGGAAGAATTCGAGGAATATTAGCATGCTCGCTGTGCTATGCTAAGAAAGAAACATTGCTTGGATTGACATGGAAGGAATAACCTTCAACTAAGGAGATCGTTGAACAACATTGCGAATGCAAACTTGGTTCTGATTCGATTTGACTGACTATGCTCATATACAATTCGATTTCACCATCGGTAGAAGCAATACTCCCAAGATACGGAAAATCGTCTACTCTCTCTACTTGATGTCCAGCATTGTCTTTGCACCTGCTTTCATGTGATGAAAGACCATAACACTGTCGGTGTCCATCAATTCATTTGCTTTTCGCAACAAAGCAAGCATATCACCAATCACCAATAGGAACAATATTACTGAAAGAATGCACCATTGCCTTACCCCACTCTGGATTGCACTCGTATGCAGCCTTGATAACAGATATTCACCTGTCCTTCCGGCACAAGGAGACAATGGGTATTCAGCACACTCCTTAATGATGATCCATAGGCTCTTGATGTAGTCCACACAGAGGTCTGCAGAGCGAAAATATGCTTATTCGGTATTAAGTGAGTATTCGAAGTGTTGTTCAAGTACCGCTCCAGGTTTCGCGCTGCATTAAATTTTCTGACTAGGAACCTTCACGATCATTCTTCTTCCATTCTTCAGCAAAGCTCTCAGAGTCCCAAGCTTTCTTTATAACTGGAAGCTGTAGCTCAATTGAAATTTTAGCCGGTGCTTGGAAGACTTCGGCGAGTAGTAGTTTATAGTCTTACCACCTTGTTACTTTTCACTACTTTGATCGCTGTAGTGACCTAATTCTTAGTCTTGATGTGGTGCTTATTCATGTATTTTTTACCTCAGCCTAATTTGTGTTCATACCGTTACTGAATACATGATTCAAAATTAGCAAAGAACCGTCTAAACCTTTCACTGAATGTTGAATGAATCTGTGACCATCTGTCAGCTCTTTAGTGATACTGGAGATGGTTCTTTTGGCGCAACTAGTCAGCGTCACACCCTATGGTGTAGTTCTCTCATCTTCATGTGATATAGGGCTCCAGTTGGCTCCACTTTGGTACTGTTTACGATCGTCAATCTTTCTCCTCTGAAAATCACGTCCTATGTCTACCGTACGATCGACTGACAGCTCCTGCAGCACAGCTATGGCCTTGGATGGTAGTGGGCAGTAAACTATTGATTGTGCCCACAACTTGCGAAAAATTGTTCCTTACTTGTTGAGACACTATTCTATCGATGTTGAGTCTGAGCATTGTCGAGTATTGTCACGGTGATCTTCAGTACGTAGTTGGAGAGTTGTAGCTATCATAAGCGGGTGATCTCGTATTATCCCCGTCTTTATTCTCGTCTATTTCGGACATCCAGAAGATGGTCAATTTGATCGTCGGGAACTTTATGGTGAAACCTATCACAAGGCTATTGCCATTTCAGAAATCAACAAGCTTTTTGCGGATGTCAGTGCGGTTGCCTGTTCGTGTTTCCCGAAAACATGTCTGAGCCCTTAAGAATATGTTGGCTCTACTTGCATCATATTGACTAATGTCGGTAACATGTCTGAGCCCTTGGTATTCAAGGCAGACGTTTGTTCTACTTGCATCACGCTGACTAATGTCGGTAATGGTTATGTGTAGCGAAAACTCAATCTTTAATGAAAGTCCTGACGAAAAGTTTTAAGAAATCCACCATTTAGCCTTATCTGGTTCTCATTTCTTGTGATCCCACTGTGACCTGAGACCCACACAAAGCTCTATAAGTTCAACCTTGTGATCGTATGTAGGGGGTTCTTAAATTAGCGGAATATTTTCATGGAATATTTAAAAAATTTTCTCTCTCTTACTCCTGTTTCTATTAACACTATTGGAAGGCACTTAAAGACTGATTTGTATTAATTTTCACAAAGAAAAGTTGATGTAGAGTTCAATGATTAAAAAATGACACTTGAATGTTTCTATCTGTCATAGAATGACAACTGAAGCTATTCAAACATGTCTGCGATCGCTGTCAGAATATTTTCATATTTTTTTATACAATTAGATTTTTATGTTGATCGGGCGGGCAAACACTAATGTATAGAGCAAGAACCATACTACTAAACATTTTGACAGATGACAGTGTATTATAATGGTTGCAAAAATTCCTGTCAAATCCACGTACCTTAAATCCCAATGAAAATCTCTATGATTAGAAATTTAATGAACTGGGAACATGACCTTGGAAATTCGTGATTTCTTTTGTAAAAAAAATATACATGCATACTTCTATGCTGCAGTCATAAATGTGCCCGAACTGACATTTACTTCATTAGAAAATAAAATGGCAACATGACACTTGCTTCACTTTCTTGAAGCGGGCCTAACTTCATTACTTCTCTATGTGACAGATTATCTATTATATCAAACTATGCACCCTGTTTATAAATGATGTCAATAATTGCATTGATTTAAATTAAAATAGCCAGCGCATACATAGGTATTACCTTGTAAAATTAAACATTTCATTGCATAAATATCTAGTATTAAGCATGACCGCATCCTTCTTCCTGGTAACATCAAAGAGAATATGTATCCGTGTGTTGTTGACTGAAATATCTTAAAAATCGCATGAGACATTCAGCCTTTGACCAAATTGTATTAAAGTGATTTAGAATCGCGAAAATGCTACAACCGGCACGAGACATGCATTAAATTTATATTATGTATGTATGTACATCTGGTGTATCTTTTATTTTTATTTGATTACTCTGCTTGAGAGCGTGCGCGAAAATGTCGTCCACAAATTGTTTGTTTACTAAATATAGCTAACAAGACCAGTTCATGTTATTATACCGAGCCAGCATTAAAATTAAATTCATTTAAACAGTGTGAATCATTTGGTAGCAATAGATATGATATTTGATGAAATTTTTTGCATACGATCACCTGCTTCATCGATATACATATAAATAATTAATATAATTAGGAAATGAATAATAATATTATCGCATCTTTGTTGTGACTGACTGAGTGACTACTATCTAGCGAGCGAGTTTATTTTTAACGTTTCACTTTTTATTTCTTCTTAATTTTGTATTTTTGAGAAGATCGTGTTCTTATATAGAATGACCATGACCTACTGACGATTGAACAAAGGAAATTTCAATGATGAAACGAGTTGTAGGGCATTAAATCACGTATTTAATATTTTGTATTATTAATGTGAACAGATGTCCAGATGTTTTTATATTAATGATAATTTTTTAACTCGAGAATATATTTTTAAACTATTTGAAATGAGTTCAAAAATGTTCTTCTAAGTTGAGCGATAATGACTGGCTGGCTGAAACCAAAAAAACACCACGGTTGCGACAATATCTTCCCAGAAATGGTCAGAAATTTAAACAAGAAGAGTATATCAATACTCCTCAAAATATTTAACACCATCTCGAATACAGAAACTGGGTTGGGTTGAGTGGTTGTCTACTTAGACCAAAAGAAGGTCCATTATGATACCACCACCATGGGGACTACCCAAATGGGACAGGAGTCAATACAACCAATTTCAGTGTGAACACATGCCAAAGAAGTATGGTTCGCCGTTGAGCCATTAAACCAGTTTGACCCGATGACGAAGCTGTTTATTTTGCTTAAGTCAAATCTAGCTAGATCCTTAAGATCTTTGAAGAACTACTTTGGATTTGTCCTATGTTGTGCATAACATCAGTTCATTACACATTAGTTCTTTCACTATTTTCGTATATGTCAATCGATTTGTCTTATTGCACTGAATTCAGTGCTTCTATTTAAAAATCATAGCCTGTCACTCAACTTTTAATATGCCATGATGACACTGGCCATGACTTAACGATTATGTGCTATGAGCTTTTTGCGTTTCTAGGCTGAAAGAGAAACCATCTGCTTTTGCGTCTTGAAACAGACAGGCATGATTCGAAAAAAAATTCAAAAGCATCCCTCGAGTATGCCCGGACATAGCCATTAAGCTGCTTGGTAAGCAAATTTAGAACGCTATCTTACCGGCTCTCCGCAGTCATGAAAGGTTTCATTTGCGCTGTGTTGTTTATCGGAGGTACATAGACTTGAATTGCGAAAAAAGTTCTCCAAGACCAGTAATGAGATACTACCCTGCTAATGAGGTGTTTACTTAGTCTTGAATAAAGTCCGGTGTGAGGCAAGGTTGCGATTTAAGTCCTTGTTTTTTTTTCACTCTTCATCGAAGATATTGCTGACTTCTTATCTGAAGGTATTGAGAATACAAGAACACCTATAAAGGTCTTTCTATCCGCCGACTACTTAGCGCTACTTGCGCAATACCTGGAAACGCTCTAGAGATTTGATGCATCGCCTATCTACCTACATCGTTTATCTATCTACACATTCAAGAAGCATTGATGAATTCTTCAAATGAATCCTTTAAACGTGTTTCCAGTAATAGGCTGGAACCTTTCAGAAGACAAATAAATGATTTAAGTCCATGCTGAATACTAAGAATCGATAAGAATAGTGCTTAATTTCAGAAAAGGTCTGTTCGTAATCCTTTCTTTCTTTTCCCTTAAGAAATATAGTTCCTTCGGATAACCCTTGACAATAAGTCATCCTCAAACGAGCATATTGACCGAAACGGCCAGAGGTAATCGAGTACGATGTTTCTAATACCGCATGTATGACAGGAACTTAGGACTAAATCCGAGAATTATACCTCATATGTACATCTTCACCATCATACACACATATTCTAATCCATCTGCAGTAGTTTCATATTCATATCTTATCAAAATCACTGCAAAAGGAAGTTGGAACATCCAAAACTAATAGTCGAGATCTATAGGTCCTTATTTCCATCTACCTCGTAGCCTACATAGTTTATTCCAACTCAAAACCTTAGTTACTCAGCATCCCATTGCATGATATACTTCCTTACCATTGCTTCGAGTTTAAGGACCTAGTAGAGGACGACTAAAGCCCATTCATTGCAATACGATTTATTATTATACAATGATGTAGTTACCAAAGAAAAATTTACTTACGTTAAAACCTTGAAATTAATATTTAATCTTCAGTCTTTCTATAGAATGAACAGAAGCCTTGCCAAAAATACAAGCAGTAGTCCAAAAGCATATCCAATGCAATCCTCACAGACATTCTTGGGCCTTGTTGTGGTATCTTCATCTATTAAGTCGAAGGTTAATGGCTCAAGCAAACAGCTGAATACAGCTGAATGAATGAAAAAGAAGGATTAGATGTAGATAGAAGCTATACTAACGTAGGACTCCTAACGAAGGTCGAGAAGGTCTTCTAAAAGCTTTAGCAGAAGACTGCCAAAGGAAATCCCTGAAAGACCTACAGATATCGTTGTGAAATACCCCAAGAAGCTGTGAAGTGTAATCTGATTCTACAATGCCTAATAAGACTCCGTATCTTTCTGGCTAAATTTTTTTTAGAAAAATATGTCTCTTCTCTCGAACTAGTCAAAATGTTCACAAGCCTTATATCCAACATGGGCCTATCATACACAGAGTTTCTCTGCCTTTGTTACAACTACAAGTATCTGCCAAAACTTTGACACATGGCTAGCTGCCAACATAGAGCAGCCATGCGTTCACTTTGAATTCTTGGATGAAAGAACACAGCTCAGCGTTACTTGTGATAATCTAGAATGGTTTAATTGCTCTTCAAGACTTAGTTCGCTCTTTGCAGGTTTACTGATAGATCGGAACGGATGAGATATAACATAGTCTCCAGAGACAGCTGAATATGTCGATTCCATAGATTCAATTATCGCGTCACAGGATGGCTTTTGGATTGTGTTTAGACTAAAAAGGTGACACTTCTGTTTGAAACTATCTGATACTTGAAGTTAAGACTGTAGGTAACAGAATGCCCCTTTGTTTACGTAGATGGCCACCTTTGTATGCTTTCTTAACTTGATCATCCATACTTACCTTCCCGGACACAACATTTAAAGATCAGGCGAAAATCAAACATTGCCCAGTCCCAGTATGATATCCATCTGACTTTAAGGAATTAATCGTCCTCCACGATTGATGGCACATTTATTTACCACCTGAAGTCTTTCACTCATTACTTGTGAAAATTGATCCGAAACAGATCACCTCAGCGCCAAACATCTCTAAAGTACTTAGTGTCTTAAAAGCTATGAGGAGCCCTATGACCATTCTGCTCAGTCAAATATACCCTCAACTGATGAACTCAATACTCTCTCTGTACTGACCTGTACAAACCTGAAAGCTATGACTACTGTAGCGGAGAATGAACGTTCATTCGATAGAGTCTCTTAAATAAAGTAAATGTTTACTTAGCAACAACGGATTTAAGTAATATTTCCAGATAACCAATGGAGTTCCACAAGGTTCGGTATTAGACCCGATTTTGTAGAATAATGTGCATAGTGACATTTTAAGTCCACACATCTGTCCTCAGCGAAGTCAAAACTACAGGCTATGCGCAAAATAGAAGAATGAATCATTGGCTGAAAGGAATCAGTCTAAACGACAAAAAAAAAACAAAGCATTGTTGATTAGCAGCTGAAAATACGACAATAAGTCGCCCCTAGAGTTGATAGTCAGAACATTGTTTTACTAAGTCATCCATTACCATGGAATGATGGTCGGTAAGGCTCATAAACGTCTGAATGTCACATGAAGTACCCGGAATGGATGAGAACGAAAACTAGTTAAGTGTACCTACAACATAATCAAACCAATGCGGACCAAACTAATTCTCTACATTCAGACTTATGCAAGACTCCAATTTATAACCAAATTTGCACATTTTCGATTTCCAATTTCACAATTAATCATCTCACCATCTCACAATCATCTGGAGTCTTACGACTCCAATTTAACTTTGATTGGCGCTAATATAATGCCACAACGAATCTTGGCCAATTCAAGCGGATGTAAGTAGATAACTAAATCCCACGTATCTAAATACTATTAAAGGCGTTTAAAGAACTTCTTAATTTGATTCACATACTTGAGTAAATTATATTTTTAGAAACGGTTACATTTACTTGCGAAACACGATCCGAATCTTACTCATGTCTGCAATATTAGCAATTGCGATTCACTATGAATAAGAGCACGTAGACCTGCCATTACGTATGATAAGAACGTTTAGGCTATGCAAATATTTAAGAGTTTTTCATCAAATTCGCAAGGTAATGGTAATAGAATTAATCGCATAATGTTCTCTGGTCTGATGAAATGTAAAGCAGTGTATCTGTGATGTCTAACAATTCATCTTGATTAAGTGTACATACCTGATTAGTCAGAGGAAATTGCGTATCCTATGAATAAGATCGCTTAGTTACAAATAACTCACTGGTAGGTGCTGGATTCAATTGTAAAGAATCTAGGAAAGTAAATAGCTGACTGATTGCGAGTTGTTAAGTAAACGACGCTATAGTTATTATAATTGTTTTACATACTCAATAATTATATGGCGTGTCGTTTCAAGAGCAAATTAAAAATGTAACAGAGTAGTTTAAACCTGCGTGAAATGAATCGAACAATACCCTATAGTTCATCTCATGGAGATTTTCGATTTCAAATAGAGAGATGGCGCTCTGTACGCAAAGTGGGCATGGTTGCCACTATTTCTAATCCTCATTCTGACAACCAATTCTGAACAAAGTTGTAAATATATTCAAAAATGCCGAATCTTTTTTTTTAAGAAAACGCCCTCAAAGTGGGCGTATCTACAGGTTCTAAAAAATATTTTTTTCATTCGTAAATTTCAAAAAAAGGTTGTTTCATATTCTCCACACTTAGTCAAGAAGATTTGTTCCTGGACGAGTGTTAGAAATATTTAAACTGGCTCCCCTTTGGGTGATCGATTGTATCTGTTAGTTCTGAACTCATATCATCATCTCTACCTTTAGTCACAAAGTTATTACATCTTATTACCCTATGTAATATTATGTAATAGACTTCTGGAAAAAATTAAAAACCAAAATCAAAACAATATTTTCCTGTAGAGCAACGGCCTTAGTGAAGCTAGATTTATGTGCTTTGTATGAACTGTGAACGGACTAGTTGTATAGCTCTCTATCGAACAGATGTAAATGCTAACCGGAAATATTTCACCAATGTCAGTCATAAGTCTCAATTTTTATAGATTTCTGTCTGAATTACTGTTTTATGGTACTTACATAATTTTTATTATATTTTTTACGATTATGCAAGCATTTGTCGATGTTAAAGAGAATTGTGTTTGGTGCAGTGGTTTGAAACTTTGGTGATGCTAGATTTGTGCCTTAACTTGTTTAGTTGCTTGTTTGTCTGCTATTCGATGGTGACAGCATTTCAGAATGTAGAGGGCACTGTTAAAAAGTTCTTGTGGGACTATATAGAAGGAGGTTACATTATGTTAAGCTCTCTCTTTTCCATTAACTCGGGAACTCTCGTGTCTAGCACAGAAGGTTTAGATATGTACCTTTTAGTTTTTTTTTTTTTGTGGGGTTAGGATTCATTCCACTGGAGCACTGAGATGCAACTGGCCCATTGTACTACCAGGAAGCAATATCCAGTATTACCCATTTTACTGGAATTTCTTCGACTTTCTGAGAAAGCCCAGAATGCATTTCAGCGATGAGAAGCTTACAGTATGAGCACTCACTACATCAGCACTGATGATCTGTCACCTAACAAAGAAATAATCCGAGGTATCATCGCCTTCTCTGCTATGCTTAGCAAAGACAAATATCTCGTAAGAACGCCAATAAGTTGTCTACAGTCTTTTCTGCTGAAAAACATCAAAAATGCCGCTGATTTCTTACAGACGGAGCATACGTTTATTTTGCCTGCATCTTGGAAAGCCGTCCCACACACAACTGTGTTCGTAAGAAGCACGATCGTCAACGTCCAATTTCATCGAATATCTCATTACCTGCATTCCCAGTGTGACCTGGAAACCCGAATTCAAAGAGTTCTTGCTGAACTACTTTGGAACGGGTTACAGGGTTCATTTCATTTCATTTTTACATAGACCTACCTTAAAGCTACGTAAGCCGGCCAGGTTACATACATACATATATACACAATATAAATAAAATGGCCAGCTTGCCCTACTAACAGGGCTACCCAGGATTAAGAGGGATCGACGATGGAGTTCCCTCTTGTGCCACAAGCCACCAGAATTTCTGGTGCTGCCGTTCCACGTCTTTAATATCTCGCCCCGATACCGACCTACTGAATCGGAGACGATCCTCGTTGCTCTGTGCTACGCCTCGATCGTAGTTGAGCCGCCTATCCACAGCATTTCTGGCGACGTGGTAGATTAACGGTGTACCCGTTCTCTCCTATATCAGACCATGTCTATCAAAATAGAGGAAATCTGGAGGAACAAAGCCGTTAAGGCGCACACTCTCGTGGTACATATCATTGGGGTAGTAAGCCCCAAAGATCAGGCTATTAGTTGAGTTCATTGCTCTTGC
Source organism: Xylota sylvarum (assembly GCA_905220385.1). Taxonomy (NCBI): domain Eukaryota; kingdom Metazoa; phylum Arthropoda; class Insecta; order Diptera; family Syrphidae; genus Xylota; species Xylota sylvarum. The sequence goes on along the minus strand of LR999958.1, from coordinate 58,610,267 downwards.
AATATGACCCCGAATCAACTTCACCAGGAAATTGCCCACTCTGATCAGATTCGCTTTGTTGTACAGGACCTCATTGGAGTAGAATTTTATGTACTCGGACTCTGGTGTTCGATATAAGTGAAGCCAAGCCCGAAGACAAGCCCTCTCAAACACCCGCATCCTTTCCATTAGACTTGCTCTTACGTTGAACCACACCGGACAGCCATAGGTGAGCATTGGCCGTATGAGGGCCGTGTAGCACATCACCTTTACCCTCGCATCGAGTTGGCTGTTATAAAACAGTCTCTTTATAAGGGCAAAATCAACTTTGGCTCTGGCTAGAGCAGCATCTATATGTTTGTTAAAATATAGATACTGATCTAGCCAGTACAGGGTTGAGAATGGCCTTAAGCGCAGCCTGACTGTTGCTGCAGACGCAGATACTCCGCCACCTATTCTTAACAATATAGTCGGCAGCATAGAACTCCGCTTTAAAAACAGAGGCATGTTTGCCTAACGAGTAGTGAAGTCTAGTGTTGGGTCTCCATTCCTAAACGAAAGGAAAGTCGATTTTAAATTTGGACAGCAGCCGAAGTTCTCGTGTCAAGGAATAGGATAGCATATCCATGGAACCAGACTCGTAGGATAAGTGTTTCGCAAGGTCATCAAAAATCCAGTGCAGATGATACCAAAAGCTATCCCGTCTAAGATGGTAGATTGCTTTGATTATACTTACTTACTTATTTAAGTGGCACTGCAGTTCGGGTTGAACCTGGGCCTGCTTTGATAGTATAGCCCATGATAAGAGTATCAAGGGTGATGATAGAAAAGCCAGATATTTTGGTTCATTGGAGATCTGGATAGTGACGCCTTTTAGTATAGGCTGAGTAAGATTGGTCACAATCCTCCTTCTCGTAAAAAAATCTCAGTTTTCAAAGCATTGATGGAAAGCCTTAGTGCACCATACCTAAGGCTATCTGCGCGTCAACTCAGACAGTGTCTAGGCAAGACCGGACAAAAAGTATGGCAACATCATCTGCGTAAGCCTGAGCGTAAACGTTTGCACTATTGAGAGTATCCAAAAGAGTTACAACTATCATGCACCATAAAAGGGGAGACAGAACACCATCTTGCGACCAGCCTTTGTTCCAAGCTGGAATGCATGTGGGCTAAGCTGAAACCCAATCAATATCTGATTACCCGGAAATGAGTTTGAAAGTCTCCGCTTTCGTTTCAGTGTAGGTACCGTCACCTGGGTTCCACCAGGGAACTGGCGATCTACAAAAGGTTTTCATAACCGGGCACGTCAGTTCGAAACACCTGGTGATAATGTTAGTCAGATTTTGAACATCATTCTCGACTTTCCGTCTCGTTCTGAGTTTAGGAAGACTTTTGACAGACTTGTCTATCTTTTGTCTAAACCGTATCCAGTTAGTTTTTCGCAGATTGCTCCTTCTTTCTTCAGCAAGCTGCTTTCAGTCTTTTAGACCTAAGGCACTATCGAACTTGGAGGCTGACATTCAAAGATCCTTTTGACTGAAGTATAGTAGTCCATTAGCACATTGTGGCTGAGTTCCTGTAGGAATACTTCCGTATAGTCTGTCTTCGTCGAATCCGCACTGAGTTGTACGTAAACTCCTAAACCACCTCAAAGTTACAACTATCAACAGAGACGTTTTGTTCTAGGCGTTGGACTTAAGTCACATTGTGTTTTTATAACAGATACTTAGCATTTTCCTTCATTTGCTGTAAAAGCAGCATCTGAAGCATCATACTAGAAGCATCCGATTAAGTCTATATCGTTAGGAGATACATCCTTCTATGTTTAAGCCTACCTTACCGACTTTCTACTCCAGCACGGCATCTCTTTGCCAAAATCTGGTGCATATTTGGAAAAATTCCGAGGAGCCAATCCTTAACTGCACATTGCATCCCGCATTCTCCAGCGTTACGTATTCAGAATTCAGCCAACGCACCTTTGCAACTGGTGTACGCGTTACATCTCCGACGCGCAGGCTAGACAGGTAGATGTAACGAAATCCGGTAGCAGATTCAATCCTTTGTAACATGTGAAGTTACTGATGGATTTCGTTCATTAAGGTATCAACGTGTAGACAATTTATATCACTATGCGTTTAGGTATACCGGGTGAGCTGTGGCGCAAGAGTTGGGTTGTGGTTTCCTTTTTATAAAAAAATGTTTTTTAATCAGAAGCTTCAGTTTCAGAATTCCTGTTGTCCTTGTAACACATGACTGTTGCTTATTTATTTTTCGATTTGTTTAGTTATTAGGTACGGCCCTTGTAATCCTACATGGCTTCACCACCAAAAGCACAATCAATTCTTATCTCCTTTAACTTTATGACAGGTCATCTGCATATGTAATCGACTAGAATGAAACACTTCCGAGTTGAGCTAAAGATACTTCTCATGAGTACAAATAAGAGATACAATCGTCGCTAGGGAACAGATGACTTTAAACAGTGAAACCGATAAGAGTATACGAACCTATAACGCGGAATTTAAAAGTAAATAATTGTTAAAAAGTTAAATACACACCCAACGGAGCGAAGTCGTGAACAACAAAAATAAAAAGGTATGACGAATTCAGTGAGTAGTAAATATTTACATACTAGTAAATACAGGAAAAGATAACTGGAAGACTGAATAAATGATAAGGTGTTATATGTACTTATTTTTTGACACCTTGTAAGACACAGGGCATCAACATTATCCGTTGCATTGCTGAAGCTTATAGTGTTTTGACTGTGCTGCAGAAGGGTTTGAAGGTCTCTATGATCTGCTGGTGTACCAATTTGTCTTTCGTCAAGATAGGAACAGGAGGAAAGTGTTTAATAGTGTGACTGATCTTTTCATGGACGTTTCTAGTGGTTCCATGACACTTTGCTGAATCAGTTGGCTTATATTCGATGAAACGGCTTACTTGGGACTGAGTCGATCCGCTAGTTTTCTAAAAACTGCAAAATTGATGCCGAGAAAAACAGGACTTTCAAAGGGGGTTCCATCAAATCGTGCGCATATGCCAGGATTTATATTCCACTAAAGCCTTATGCCATCGGGTCGCTCACCCACTCACTTTCCATTCCCAAGTCGTTCTACCCTTAAACTTTCATGAAGTTCCTTTTTCATTATTATGGTCTTCAGTTATCTGAGACCATATCACATGTCTTCCGGGTAGATCTTCAGTTAAGCTATCAACTTCAGCTATTCTGTGATGTAGGGCATGTTGCACTTCGTCCGTGATTTTCATATCTGTAGCTGGGTTAGTAGGGATTACTATCATACCCGAACCTGGATAGATATGCCCTGAAGCATCTGGGTTTCGATAAATTCTGATTTTTGTTAAAATTTAGTTCTTCGTGTAGTATGTGTGTATTCTGAGACTGCATCTTCCTTCGTTACAGGAGTCCCATCTTCGTTGTCACTCAATCAGGCTGATCAACATTGGTTGTCGCCTAGGATTTCATTTGCAAACATGTTATTCAACCAATATGGCGCTAATTCTTTGTTGGACACTTCAGCACCGGAGCTGAATTATGATATTCACTGCTTCCATCTTCGCTTTACTTGTTGGTGTCAGTCATATACGTCAGTCCTTTGCATAGGTTTCCAATTTGCATAATTGATTGTTGTCGTATTCTATTCTCTTTAGGTGTTTGACAAACTCTGTAAGTCAACCATTTTTGTAATCGCTGAGATTCACAGATTTAGGATGTCGTTATACATTAAATTCCATAGAACGGGGCCTAGCACGGCGCCTTGAGGAACGCCAATGTGGCACTGCTTTATAATATCGTTTATATTTTCTGTACACAAATTATGGCACTGCAGGGTAGGGATCGATTGAACGATTGAATTCTTTTTTTTACTGAGCCTAGTACTGACTTAGATCCAGCGAAATAAGGCCCACGGCCATGTTCAGAATATCTGTTGGATATGAACTCATAACTCTTGAACGGCCTACCAGTTGTTTTCAGTGGTCTTCTGATATCGTTGATATTATCCATACAAGGGCTGTATACATTGGAAGGATCATTTTCGCTCCTGTAGCTGTAGAAGAAAAGGCATAATTTCACAACCCATTGTTCAATGTTCAGTGTCGTGCTAAGTGTTGATCTCTTCTTCCGTTGGGAAGGTGTGTCAAAAGCAAGATTATCTCTAAATTCACTTCATAGGTCTTAAGCACATAGCTCTTCGTGGCTTCTGCCCAGATTTGCGAAACATCCTCCTACTAAAGTAAAACATCTTCTGTTTTCTGTTCTACTATTTGTAGTTTCGTTCATATTAAAGCCTGCGTCTTTCAGTAGTATATAGTAGTAATACATACCATCCCCAAAAGCAACTATTACCGAAAATTTTTTACAGTAGATGCCATATCCGATAATCAGTGCAGTTCCGCAAGGTTCAGTTCTCGGTCCACTCTTGGAGAATATTAAATACAATGAAGTTTTGAGACTATGTGTTACATTCTGCTGTTGTAAGTAGGGGATATAACGACGATAACAGTGGCAAACGTCTATGGAAAAATATATAGAGTAGAGGAAACCTGTAACGAAATTGTACAATCAGTCCAACCTGACCTAGACTAGTCTTGTTAAGCAATTAGATTAATGTGGGGGAATATTTATTTTATCGATAGCTCGCCCATAAAGAACTAAGGAGTAATGATAGATTTAGTTTATTCAGCGGACAGGGGGTCCTTGACATGATATTGTTCGGCTTTAGTCTGTCGAGGAGAAACAGTCATATTCAGCACACATCCATAGTCATTTCGAATGGATCAAACTAACATAGATAGTCGATGGGATGCCACCTTACTTTCTGACGTTAAGGACGGGCATTGCTCCTTTGAGCTTACTCAATCATCATACATTCTCTGCACTTCCATTCAGCTTTTCTCAAGCTTCTTAAGCTGCACTATCGGTTTAAGCATGTTCCGTGTATTTTCACTTTAGCGAGTCGACCATTGTAACTTAACTTGATAACTTTTTACAAAATCTCAAATCTAGCACTAAAACTTCTGGTTAAATATGTATTATACTTAGTCCAAGAAAAAATTGTTTATTTAGCAAAAGAATACCATCTTTAGTATTTAAGTCGCACAACTCCTGTAACAACAGCGTATTCTCGAAACTGACTGAGCACCCAAAATATACTTCAGCTACCACTGCACCGCTCTGCTCCGTATGCAGCATTTCTGGTACCGGGCATACCTGTCGTGTAATGTACGATAATGCCCTACATTTTAATACCGAATTGAATGTAATCCATAAATGGCTTCCTATCTAACCAAGGGTTCAAACTTCCTTCTAATTTCGTTACATCAACTTTTTTCGTCTGTTATTATCATCAAGTTAATCGTGATAAGAAGTTAGTTCGAAATCGATAATTGGTATTAGTTTAACAGGAATCTTGTACTAGATATGATCCCATAGGATCACCCTAAACAGCAAATTGTCCCTTAGTATGTTAAGTGTTTATAACCGCAATCTAGTTACACTTCAAGCTATAGTGACTGCATCAATCTTTGAAGGTCGGTGGTTCTCCTTAAGAACGTCCATTAAGCTCTGGTTTTTGCTGCAAATTATCGACTTTTCCCACGTCACGCACATACCTAGCAGGCATTGTGTACTGTCCATCTCCCTCGCTAGATCCCTTATCAATTGGCTATCATCTAGATGTATCTACACGTGCTCTCCAAACATACTGTCAATAGCCTCTGTCGAACATCTAATGAATTACCTTCTGACGTTCCCACTTAAAGTACTCACCACCGAATAATCATTCATTAAATTTAAATGCCACTGCTGGGCATGCAAAACCATTTACAAAAATTAAATTAAAAAAAAAAACAATTTTATTTTTCATTAAAAAACACTTTCTGCTATAAGAACACAAACAAAAGGAAAATAAAAAAAAATAAAAAGTGAAAAAAATTTCATTTAAAGCGATTTATCACGCCTCCCGCCTTCTGCACTACACTACACTGTGCGCGATCATTCTAGAGTCCAGAGAACCACGTTCATAGCTTATTATTCAAGGCACACACTGTGGCATGGTAAATTGGTTTTTTTTTTGCTTATAATTAGCGATTTTAATTTAAGTTGTAAGTTTTTTTTTTCCGATCGCGCGATCTGCCAATGGGTAAATGTATAAAAGTATCTACGACATGCAAACGACAATCTTGCAACGTCTCGATCGGTCGACGGCGGATATTCATTAGGCTGAGTGTGTCATCTGAGATTGATAGCCCAGTTCTTCACCTATGGATTACTCGGAAACGTGATGACCGTCGCCGACGCCACTGTTACCAATTGGGCGAAGTAGGTGTGCGATCGGGTAGTGTAGTTAACGACTTTGATTTCAAATTTGTTTTTAGAGAAGAAGTAGTTTTGGCCACGTATGTACGTGGCTTGGAGGTGTGGTCCAGTGGTAGTAATTCTAGGATGCTCTTGGGAACTGGTTGATTGTGTATATTACTTAGTTCGTTGTCCTCTATGCCATCATAAGCGATATGTGATTATAATCAACTCGCGGTTGTGTTTTCTATTCATGTTCACGCCAGAGCACTGTGGAATGTGGTCGAACGAGATTGAATAGTTATTTGTCTCGATGATAGGAGTAAGTTGAGAGAGCATTAATGAAATTGACTCTTGATAGCATCTATAATCGGAAATGACCTTAACTGGTCGTCGGGCTTGAAGATGAGTGGAGTTTTGTTTTTGTTTACAAAATTTCGAGGACATCTTGTCAACAAATTAATAATTAATTGTGACTTTTTGACACAGCTAATTAGATAGTAGGTAGTTTCATTTACTGGTCAACCTAGAGTACTGACAAAGATTGAAAGAATAACAATTGAAACGATTTTTATGAAGGTTTCATTTGCTGTCATGCAATAAGTCTCATGATACTACCTATAGATGCTTACCAGACAGAAATGACAGAAAAATGTTCTAGCCTACATCCTTGATAGTTACATGATTTCAGAACGATTTCTGGCGTACGACAGGGTTACATGCTTTCGCCGCTACTCTTCAACCCCACTCTCGATGAAGCTGTAGTATTTATCAGTAGAGAAAGAAATGATATGGGAATTTTACGAACAACTCATTTCAGTATAGTTGTGAAGTTTTTCTTGCTTACCACACAGACTCCTTGATCTCCAGACAAAGATGGCTTCCCTAATTATTTAAACCCGAATTGCTAGCTTGGAAGTAGACCAAGAGTATCCTCACCAAAGCTCACACTAATCGAAGAAGACCTTGAGCGAGTAGATAGGGGTTTATATCAGAAAAACAGTCACAAGGGTTATTGATCTAGACGTTTACACGAATCGGTAAAGCTATTCAGGGTAGAAATGCTCCACGGATACAATAGATAGAGAATATGTATACCCAATGGTGTATGGAACAAAGTGAACCAGTAAAATATCAGCGTTACGAAACAAGTGCTCCATTGGAACTCATAAGATCGAAGGCTGGATCGAAGACTGGATTAACGCAGTGCTATGGACAATGAAGTAAAAAGATTGCAGTATTCATTGAACGACCTGTGAGAGAAGATCTGAAAAAAGTCGGACTTGACAGCATTGTTGAGGCCCTACTATCCAATGCCAGATGAAAATAGCAGGAAAGGTGTATCTAATTGTGATTTTATAGATGGTCTAGCGTAACTCATATCCAAATGTCGTCGGAAAGCATTTGTTATCACGTATTCCTAATTACTTGGTGAATATTTGTTGATGGCAGGGATCCGATAATATCGTAAATGGAGGAAGCGGAAACAGACAATCTTGTAATTTATAGGGTCCATGGCAGCCCAAACAAATTAGGGATCAAGAAAAGTAAATCTACAGAGCAAGATTGCTTTTAGCTCTGGGAACCCCCTTGGCTAAGGGAGCTAAGCCGCTATTGTGACCTTGCACCCTTGACACGATTTACTATCAGCTCGTGCCGAAAACTGAAAAGTTTTTAAACAAAAATAGGGTTTAACTGATGAGTGGTTTGATGAAGTCTATTAACAGAAATCCTCTACACAAAATGGAACAGATTCCAAGACTGCCTTGCTTTGACACAAATCGTGCTCCAAGCTCCTGTTGTATTTCTAATAAAACTTTCAATTGGGCGATCTAAACTTAACCTGTAGAAATATTTAACATATTCTCAACCTAAATATATCGATGATGAATCGCACCTTTCAGATCCCGGTCTTGAAATATAATAGAACAACGGAGGTGTCTCTAAGAATAGTTGGCATTCAATATGACGTATCAATGAAATTAAGAATAGTTGTGGCAGACTAGACCTTGTGCTCGGCTTGTCCTACAACCAAATTTGTTTATAATTGCCACTTAAAAGCTGGTATCTTCTCACAAGATCTGTAGAGTTTTTGAAGATCATGACTGTATGAGCACTTAGAAATCATCTAGAAGTCATAAGCTACTACACTTCATATGCCACTCAGGTACCTGAAGCTAGATATACTCCCTAAATGAAATTAAATACTAGAGCTTCGTTCAGTTTATTCAAAAATCTTCTCAAATACCAAACAATCGTATGAGCTACAGTCACTTCAATAAAGAGATGCAAAGACGTTTTTCCCAGTCAATCTGGTTTTACCTTTCATATCTATAACACGTTAAAGACTTCATAGCTCAGTTGGCTTTATGTGGGACATTAGGAAAGTATTGAACGAAGGTTCAAGTTTAAATATCTTTTCCAAACACTTGGTCAGCAGTACAACAATCTTTCAAAATCATTTCGTTTAAGGACAGAGATTCGTTAAATCTAATAATGTAAAGAGGTATAACACATGCCTCAGGTAAATACCAGTTGTGTTCATATTTAGTTTTAATTTTCGTTTATTTTACATTTTATTTAATTACTCAACGTTTATATTCAGCCTTATATAAAATACTTTATTAAATCTAATTATATATAAAATATTATATAACTTTGCAATACAATAATTATATTATCTTTATCTTTTCAGGTAAATAATTCATTTTGAACTTTAATTCGTAAGTAAATCTAATAATTATTATTATAATTAAGTTTTAATAACCTTCTCCGCGTTTTCGTGATCTGAGTTTATTAATTACTAGCCGACCCGACCGGCTTCGCTGTGTTTTTAAAATGCATGGCATGAATAAGTACATATGAATGTACGTAGTGCTAATTTTTATCATTGGATCTCTGCAATATATTTTCTAAGCAAGCCAAATTAATAAATTAAAAATCGATATCAAAGCAAATTTATAAAGTTTCATATTTAAATATGTCAATTTTATAGACCGTGTAACTACGTATGTACGTATATGTATATATTATATAATTCGATGTCGATAACTTACGTATTGTGTTACGAAACTTTTAGACCTACATGTTTCCTTATTTTTTCACCACTTCTTTATATAATATGTTTGCTGTTGTTCCAATAGACTGTACATTGGGCATACTGCAAGTTAAGCTAAACCTTATTTATTGTCATCGCGAAACAAACCTACGATGAAAATTGCAGTCATATGGAATAAAAGGGATGCGAGGTGTAAACACAATTATCCTTTGACCGCAGCTGGTCAAGATTGTCGTCTTTATCACATTTTATAGAAAGCTTTCACCTGCATTCTGGTTCCGTTCCACATTTGGCTTTAAATTCCTTAAGAGCATAATAAGAGTGCCTACCTTCAATATTATTTTGTGTGAAGGAATACCTGGGGGGTTGAGAGTATACAAGTGTTCCAACAGGTAATTCACCGCCGTGGCTCAAATGGTTAGTGCGAAGGACTACGGGGCAAAGGTTCGAGGTTCAATCCCTCGACAACACCTACAAATTTCTTTCACGGCCCCACCTCTCGCGAGCAACTGACAAATATCAGAGAGTATAACTGTCACGAAAAGCTTCTCAAATAAAAAATTGTCCTTCCATTTGGTTGAAGAATATAACACGTACAACACAAATGGTTGTGAGAAGCTAGGCCTTGGGTCACATGGACCTGTCGCGCTAAATATTTATTTTACTTAATCCACCACTTCTTAGATATCTACTATCTAGTCCGTTCGACACGGATTGTAGCTTTTCTGTACGTTTAAGACACAGCTGCTTCGTTTTTGGTCACAAGTAGGATGCATTTAGGCAGGCCCTTATTTCGTTAGCACGAAACTCTTTTGTGTGACATAGTGCACTTATCCCAGACTATGACATTGCATAGGAATTTAGTGTTGCAAAGAGGACTTGTAAATGTGTTTGATGTAGATTAAATGCTGAATGCGCAATCATACCCTCGGTCGTTTGTCAGATGTTCGCGAGAGGTAGGACCGTGCATAAACTTTCGTGTTGGTTCTCTATTAATGTCACAATATTATAGCCCTCAAGGAATACTAACTCAGTGTAGGGTCGAATGTTGTAGTTTGGAGCCACTGAAGGTAAAATGATTCCATCATCCTGCAGCGAACGATATACATATACATATTTATCACCGAAAGGGAAGTGATTTCGTCTGAAGTAATGGCACGATATCAAGTCAAGACATTCGGCATTTGTTCTTTTATTTGAAAAGTTCGTGATTCAACAATGTATTTCGAAAGCTAAAGCCTTCTCATCAATCTTGGACATGGGCTCTTTAAAAACTCAGAACTTTACTGTCTATTCTTTCCGTTAACGACCCAAATCTAATGCGAATCTATAATAACTATACACGAGAGGAGGAATCCGTGGAAAAAAAATTAAATACGCTTTAGAAAACGCTTAATAAAATCCGTCAAAAAACCCCCTTAACTCAAAGTGATACAAAATATAAAGGATACTTCTCGAAACCTAACGTAATGGTGCATGGTTATTGACTCTGTTCTTTTCTAAGCACGATGGCCTTAAATATGATCCATTTTAGGAATATGTTTTGGTCGATCCTCCCACAACTTAGGCTATTGGTGACCGGTCTAACTTAACCAGTTCTAAAGTGTGTCAGTGTTTGAATCTTTTTTGGTCTTTATCATCGAAAAAATGTGATCTTTACGACTTTTTTAGCGGAAGGGACTTTATTTCTTTTCGAACTAAATTTCAGAGAACAAGCTTCAAACTTCTCGGTTGAACAAAAGCTATTCCAAATATGTCTAGTGTACTCTAGATGCACTATTAAACTTACCTTGTCTTTATATTTGTATCATGAGCAGCAACATCAAAGTAAATATTAGAACAATCCACACTTGATATTTACTGACCTTGTACGAGAATAATTCTAGGACTGTAGTCTCATAGACAGGTCGAACCTGCCAAAAACTGAACCAATAGACGATACATTTTCGATACAATTCTGGCAAAACTTACCAACGAAGGCGCCTTGTTGATAGGACCGGGGTATCAAAGTCTGCAGCGATAGTTAGAGTGAGCTTAAGCATGTTATCCCAATATCAACTCTTTTGGTAACGACAACATTGAGCACTATTGGATTCAATGGAATATTCATTTTCAAATAAAGAGCTCAACCCAATCAATTCTTCTTTGAATTCTCATTAGAGTGTCATTCAAGGAGTTGATATTTGCTCCAAGTTACATAATTGAGCGCCCTAGTGAAAGAAACCCTCTTCTGTTCCCTCCGTGTTGACACCGACCTTATGAACTGTTTACTTCAGCAGGGGATCGAAGGAATCACAGCGCGTCTACTTGCAGTACAAATTTGCAATATTTTAGATGCGCGCGGCCATTTTGTCGGGATCTAGAATTCAGCCATCAGCCCTAAAGAGCTTAGAACTATAGATAGTACTGGGTCTCTTAGTGACAAATATCAACTGGTATTTATACTGGTATATCTCGAGGGTTGCCAATTCGTTGGATAAGATCTTGTTTGCGCCATTGAGCTAGCACAGGATGGCCCAAAAACACTAACGCGAAGTTGTTTTGTTATATCTTTAAAATGAAACGACATAATTTCATATTTTTTTTTTTAAATCTTTATTTAGGCCATTAGTTTTTTTCCATTACTTTTTGAAGATGATATAGTTGATTGCCATTTTGGGTATTTTTACAGCATATTCAATCGTTTTAGGGAGAACTTCGGGCTATAAGTTCTCACACTCTTATTGGATATTTTTTTTAAAACTTCCAGAGTCTGTGGCTTGAGAGCTTCATAGACCCGTGATTTAAAAAAAAAAAACCCAAACAAAAATGTTTGGACCTGCCGAATCGGGCCGGCCATTGCAAATCGCTAAAACGAGACATTAGGCGACCCGGCAACAGTACTGCCAGATCGTAGTAAATTTACCTTTTCGTGGTAAATTTCAACTCAAATTTTCAAGTTATGGTAAAAAGGTAATATTTTCCGATTTCCATACAAAAAAGGGAAATTCTGTCGACTCGCTTATTTTCACTGCAATGGACAGCAATAAATGCTTTCCATAACTTAAAAGGGTTAATTTAGGCGATCTCACATATTTGGTGAATGTATGCGTAGCGATCTCTACTATTGTTTTGTGACAATTACTATTCTAGGCACTGGGCACTTTTCATATTCTAAGTACTAGGTAGATAAACGTTTCTGTTTAGGTCAAAAGGAGTTGAAAACAACAAGAGGAAATGATTTCAATCGAGCAGGTTGGAAGTTGCGGAGTTTTGTGATGTACATATTAATGTGTTGTGCTTATTTCGTTAGTTTTGTGGTTTTGATTTTCGTTTCATGCTTCTTGTGGTACCTACTATTAACTTTGAAAATCATTTCTACTTGTGTGGCAAATTTTTGGTGCGAATGGTAAATTTTCATCCATCATGTGGGATTTTTCTTGAAAAATGTCTGGCAGCACTGCCCGGCAACGCATCCTTCAAAATGTCCATTGTCGCGCGAGCTGTGTGTGCGATTGCACCATCCTGTTGGAACCACATGTCTTTCAGTACCAATTCACGTGTCCTCGAAAAAAATAAGGCCCGATGGCACCTCCAGCGTAAATGGCGCACCTTGACTTTGAGTGGATATAATGCCTCTTTGTGAATGACACGTGGGTTCTCAGAGAACCAGAAGTCCAAATTTGTTTGTTTACATATCCGTTCAGATAGAACTGGGCCTTGTATATGCCTCGATCGTTACAACAAGATATAAAACCCCTTTGAAGATGTGGAGCTGATGTGTGGATATGGTATATGTACACTCTTTCAAAAGGCTAAGAAATAAGGCTCTAGTTGCCATGGTGAACTGAAGTATCTGTAGGAATTCCAATTGAGGTACATCGAGTCTTTTGGATATTTGTGTCCCAATTGTTTAGATTGGTACTCGTCGTATCTCACATTCCTTCCAGTCTTTCAAAGTGAGAGAGGTGAGTCCTACCATAACTTCTAGTGCCGCTGTGAGGTAGTTCTTCATAATTCACTGTATGCCTTCTCCTGGCACACAGCTTAAAATTTATACAGAAGCCGAATTCTTCCCGATTCATTTATTTTAACACCTGAGCATTTTTCAAACCTCTAGAGATTCCCTTTAAAGGTTTTGACTGTTGTCTTCACCGTGATAGGCTTGATCGGTTCTTGCACTGGGAACGTCATCTATCATAGACTATAGGTATGAAGTGGGTATCGCTTCAATTTTGTAAGACAAACGTCTCTTGATGTCAGTCAACGTCTGATTATATGTCAATAGCATGTTTTGTAGCTGAACATAGCTGTAGCTGAACAGGTGAGCAGGATGAAATCGAAAAATGTTTTCTGAACTGCTTAGCTGGACATCTCAATCAGAACTTATTCTATTCAACTCTAAAGATACATATGTAGGTACATATATCGACTTGTTTGCATAAACTTTTTGTAATAATAAGTACCAAGTACATATTTAGTTCACAAACCCAATCGCTTAGGAGATACATATGTATCTAAGACTACAATACTCCGACAATCGGTTCTCAAAATGGTATTAAATCTAATGTAGACATTCTTCTAACAATTCAAGATAGATTTAATTATCTTATTGTAATTCTTGGTATATTAGGTATTCAATATTAGTTCTCTTTAATTCTCAAAATTTCCGAGACTCATCTGAGACTCCAACCATTCCGCATACTAATTCAATTCCATTAGGACTTGGCTAGTGGTTAATTGAAACTGAATTTCAAAAACAAACAGCCTACATCATCCAGACACCATTTATCACTCAAAGTGATTAAGTATCTTTAAATAGAAAATAAATACATCAGAGGCAAAAGTTAATTGTAATCTATTTTAGAATTTTGCATGAGAGAGTAGAAAATATCAGAAACTTTCATGCGAATCAAAGTGGGACACAGTGATACACAGAGGCCTGATGGTTGGTGTATTCCTTATCATCATGTTTGTTTAATGCGCATTAATATAGCTTATGGCGATTAAATAAACATTAAGCTCATTCCACGCTTAAAGGAGAACATTCATATGACAACAAGTAACAGAAAAACGTGCTTTCCACTCCGTCTATTCGTTGCGGGACACGTGCATGTCCAACATCTGACAAATCTGAATGAATAATTCAAAGGCGTTCCGAAGTGTGTACACTATTCGCTTGGACGACGACGAAGTGTGCGACGATGTTGAACATACACGCTCGTTCGAACACGAACACAGATACATTTGATTCAATAAGGGAGACTCTGTCATACGATTTGTTTATTGAGCTAAATTATTGCAAAATCGGAGAAAGGTGACTTTACATTTTTTTCTTTTATTACCCAAAAGGTCAGGTGAAAAGAGTGTAGGTTGGCATAATTTTTTAATTTTTTTTTTTTTTTAAATTAGAGACCATTTATTCTGAAGCGTGTTGTGCTGATAGTGATTGATTGATTTTTTTTTCTTTTTCCTGGGTGTGGAATTTTAGAGACACTAGAATACGACGACTGTCAAATGCTGGGTTTTTTCTTGCCTTGTGTGTTTGTGTAAATGACCCATCGAGACGAAATACATAATTAATTGTTGAGGAGAGATAGTTTTCATGGATATCTTTAATGGTGATGGACAGATAACTGCGGACTTAGCGCCAATCCGATGAAAACGAAGCTAATTCTTTTCACTAAAAGACATCGAATTCCAGAGATAACAACACCAAAAAACGAGGGAAATTCACTTTAGTTTTTCCGAGCATTTTATACTTGAAAGGAAACTGACTTGGAAACTGAACATACTGAACGCTACGGCATTATACGCTTGCAAGAGAGCCATAGGGCGCAAATGGAAATACTGATGTGCTAGGAATCCTAATCTAGCGCACAGCATTAAATGAAACTAGCTATCTCTCTCATAAGTAAGATTCAGAGAACGGCTTCCATTTCCGGTACCAGCGCACTCCTGACAACTCGGCCGGTGTGGCTGGAAACAATGCAGCATATCCTTCCTCTGAATATTTATAAGAAAGAGGTTGCAATGAAATCGACGCTGCGACTGAGGGAATCATCGTTATTGTACCCCAGCCCAGACAGTGCACCCTACTATCTTAACCCTGTGTATATAAAAATAGAAATCACGGACTACGTAACCCCGTTTCTGGACTTCAACGGAGAACATGATTTTCAATAAGTCTGCACTGGAAATCTACAGATGGGTCAACGACAGGCGAGCGTGTAGGAACTGAATTGTTTGCAGTCTCTCTTCGCGTAAGCATGTCTTTTAGACTACCAGACTATTGCAGTGTATTACAAGTGGAGGTTATTGCTTTTGGTATCGAGTTGTGACATCGGTATAGAGTGTGGACATAGTCATTTACACCGACGACAGCCACATTAAAGTACTCGAATCACCAATAATAAATCGCGCATTTCTGAATAAGATATGAAATAATTGCAATCTCACTTTGTGCTGGGTTTCTGATCACTCAGATTGTCCAAGGAAATTGCGAAGCCGACAAGCTAGCCGAAAGTGGCACTGATCAGGAGCTCTCGACTGGTAAAGGGGGGCTTCATCTACCCATCGAAACGGCAAGATACAATATCTCTGAATTAGCTCTGCATCAGGCAAATATAAAATGGCGTAATCTTGATACGTGCAATCATGCTAGGAAGATGTGGTGGCCACAGTTGAGCAGACGACGTAGACTGCAACAAGTCTACTCATCAGCAGATCACAAAAAAAAAATACAAATTTTTGGCGCAACAGATCCATGGGACCCAGGGCCTAACTTCTCACAACCATTCGAGTTATGCGTGTTATATTCTTTACAGGAATGGAAGGGGCATACTGTTTAATGCCGTATCCGAAGGGCAATTTTTGTTTAGAGAAGCTTTTTCATGACAGTTTTACTCTCGGATGTTTGTCAGACGCTCGCGAGAGATCAGCAGATCACGCATGTTCCTAATCAGACTATTTACGGGTCATTGTGCGTTAGGTAGGCAAGACCTTTGGCTTAGAATTTCGGCCAACGAGGGATAGACATCTAAACCTAGGTACGTAGGAAAGGTAACTGCTTATGCAGCTAGCACTCGGATCACTAATGGATCCATTTTGTAGTGGGCTCCCTGAAAACGGTTTCCCTGGAGCAAATCAAAATTGTTACACATTTTAGAATGGTTATTAATAGTTTTCTTAATTCGCCAAGTGCCGCTTTACTGGTTCTGTATATGCTAGAAAATTTGCTTAAAATGTACTTTCTTCTGCAAAGATCATCTATATTTAGTCGTACTGTTCTTCTTTAGGCCGCCAGGTGGCTGGTATGTCTAAGTAGGACGCTAATCTGAATTTTTTTTGACTCTAACGCTCTTAAAAGACCACCGATATTCTTTGAAAGTCTGGCACCTGGTACGACTCTTCGGTTTAGAAGAAATTGTATGACAGCCTACTGTACACGATACCATCTCAATTTTCTTTCTACTGGTTATAGGAATAGCCTCAGTTTGTTGATGCTGTAGCGACAGCCCACCCGAGATAATCCCGATCCTTTTGATTCTAACAAGTTGATAGTAACCATAATGGGTCTGAGTTAAGTCTCTAGCAAGAACTTAAGGCATGCTTAATTTTCTGCACAGAGTCCGCAATTTGTCCATTATAGCAGGTTATATTTTTCTCTTTAGCCTTTTTGAAATATGGGACATTTCCCCGCAAATCCTGGAACCAGATGTTGTCTCTGATGATCAGCGCAGTGTTTTGGCGACCTTAGTGCAACAGTGGGCAGATTATTTGATCCTTTTGAGGACCAAATGGATATCGGTTTGATTCGCTATTGATTCGCCGATGTTGTTTCGTACATGTACATAAGCATTGAGCTAGTAGAGATGCACCATTTTTGTTATATACCTACCTACGTACATATATACTTATAGATCTCGGAGCATCATCAGTTTCGATCACTAGTAAGATGTTTCAACTCCATCCAGCTCTTTCCAAGTTGCAGTGATTTCTTCTGAACTGCTCTGTGTCACCTCTGTGTGTCGAGGACCTTTATTCCGCCCTGTTATGTTAGCGGGTTCCATTGTAAGTATGTCTTATTCGGCAAAACAATTATCGTCCTTACATAGGATATAACCAATTCATTGGCACTATCACCGAGGTTTTTCAGATAAGTTGTAATGCTGCATTCAATTACAGACCTCAAATTCTTCCACGTTACACTTGGCTTTATAATAGCCACCACATTGTTTGGAATACCTTTCCTATATAATGCATGCCATATAATCTCTCTATTCACATTGTCGACTGCTTTTTCGAAATCAATGAACAGCATTCGACTATATAATCCATAAAGTATTCATGTGGTCAACGAGGATCCCAATACGGAACTTTATTTTGCAGGAAGTTCACTACTTCCTCTTCAGTTTCAAGGCCTTTCTTTAAAAGCTTGACAAGCATATTCTTCAAAGAAGGCTTCGCTTAAGTAGATCTGCCCATAATACCGACAAAGCCTTGTAGAGCGGGAAGGTCGTCAAAAGTCATGTCATCTTCTTTGAATTGAGTGCTTTAATTTCGGAAATGATTTCATCTTTCTTCTGAGGGACCGTCTTGATTTTAAGGCAGACCTTCGTCGACCATGATATATAAAAGAGTGGAAAATTTAAAATCTCCATTTCCGCATCAGAAATCAGAAGAGATACGTCTAAGCTCTTCACTGGATATTGATATACTACAAGTTGTAACCACCTATCATCTCTTTGGTGATTTCAAACACGATTCTGATGTCGCATCAACTTACTCCTTCCTTAGTTTATTTAGCAAATGCATTATCGGTATTTATTTTGTCATCTTTATAAGGTACAGGGATTCAAGTTCTACCTTCTGAAGGGATGGATGCAATGTGAACTTTAAATTTTTCCCATCCATCTCCAGGTATCAGGCCCTATCCCGAACAACTAAGGAGACTCTATATAAAACCTTGATCATCCCAGTCCTGCTTTATGGCGCTGAAGCTTGGACTTTATCAAAAGCGGATGAAGATATCCTCGGTCGTTTCGAGAGAAAAATTCTTCGCAAAATATTCGGTCCCGTTTGCGCTGACGGGCTCTGGAGGAGAAGATTCAACGACGAACTATACGAGCTGTACAGCGACATCGACCTAGTCAAAAAACTGCGCATTAGTCGTTTGAGATGGCTAGGACATGTACATGACAGTGCTCCGGCCCGAAGAGTCTTCGAATCACACCCGGAGGGACAACGCAGCAGAGGAAGACCTCGCCTTAGGTGGCGCGCACAAGTTGAAGGGGACCTGAACAAGCTTGGAGTGCGCAACTGGAGGCAGTTAGCTAAGGACCGGGCTAACTGGAGAGGCTTGTTAGTTGAGGCCCAGGTTCACCCCGAACTGTAGCGCCACCTAAGTTAGTAAGTAAGTAAGTCTCCAGGTATCAGCAGATTACCACGTGAAGTCGCAGATTACTGAGTGCAGAACTGTACGGTGACATATGGGTGGACTGGTAAAAACAATGAGAACAAAGTTCAGTATTCAAAGGTCGTATCTTAGAATTTAATCCCAGACGTCATTCACAGACAAAACGTGCCTAAAAAAAACAGACTTTGTTTCTTTTTTGCACTTCGTCTGTTGAGTACACTTTTTTATGGCAACAGTAGTTAAATGTTGAATTCTTCAAAGATTACCGTCCAAAATCCCTGTGATTCAGAAAAACTCCCTAAAAACATATTCAAAGTCTAATCACAGAGCAATAAAGTGCAGATATCTTCAGATACGTAAGCAAAACAAATAAATTTTTAGCAACAAAATAAAAAAACTCAAAAACTACATAATAATGGTCTTAACGATGCGGTTAGTTGTTTATGTTTTTGTCTTAATTATAATTATCCTCGAACGCGTTATTAGGTGCTAAATATAATTGATCTGACTAACTGATACACAAAATAAAGTTGTTTTTTATAGAAACCAGTTTTGGTTCAATGACTATACCTACCACCTTTTGGCCAAATAAACAAACAATCGTGGCAATGTGATAGTAATCAACTTGACATGATGCACAATCGATCAACAACATTCTCTTAACCTAGAATGAAAGTAACAAATTAGCAAACGATGCTGTGCCAAGTACACTTCAGGCAAGAGTACCTCCATGCCGTCTACGTCTTGACACAGGTAAACGGCCTCAGAATAGCGATCGCGATCTTCTCATCCAACCAAACGCTAAATGTGCAGTACATCCTTCGTTTGTGGCTTAAGAATTACTCGATACTTTAACCGCGAAGTTAACACGCGATCAGAGTAGTACAGAGGAGAGGTATAAGTTTTTGCTTTACAGACATTTGGCTTAGAGACGAAGGGGATATGGTATAACGAAGTGTGCCGCTCTTAGGCGTTCAAATGTTATTTTCACTTAAACTACATCGCTGCAGATGGAGTACTTAGTAGATGTAGATGCTTCCCAAGTGGGGCTATTGACTTTAGTTGTTCCTCTTGTTTTTAAATTGATTAAGTGTCTAGCATCGATGATTGGTATAAAAATATCTACAGATGCCGGTTTTATATAAATAGATACGAGCCGGCCGGCTAGTTGACCGGCAAGGCAATGCCTTCGAGAAAGAAGACGCCGCACCGTGATGGGAATATGATAAATCGTTTACATAGCATGGGACATTGTGGAATTTAACTCGATTAATCATGGATAATGGATGTAGAATGTTAAGTGTAATACAATTTTGTAGCATAAAAGTTAATATGTATTACAAGGCAGGATACGTGATGAGTTATTAGTAAAGTCATCAATCTCTTGGCAAATATATTCATATACATACATATATGACAACCTCTTAAAAAGATGGGACTATTAAAAACATCATTCAGACTTCAATAGCTCTGCATAAGATGTTAAATAAATATTAAGGCTACAGCGTTACATTACGAAGGAAGAAGTGTTCACCACGATTTCCTCTTCGGTTTCATAACAGCAGTTTATAACGACTTTATTCTATAAAACCGGATTTTTAAGACTCTAATTCCCGTATCCTATTGCAAAAGTAAATTCCGATTAGGAATACGGTTGTGGAAAGAGATTCATGCCTTATAGATACAAATAAAACCTGTACTTTCAGAGAAATGTAATTTATAGTCCTTAAACCACTTTTCAGAACTTAGCCTGGCTTATAACCAGTACATGGTAGCAAGCCTATAAATCAGACGCAAAATTTCGGACGCTGATGTCTTGTATTTCGTTCTGCTACAGACTATCTTTAGTTGATGTAACGAAATTAGGTAGGATTTTGAAGCCTTCGTGTGATATGAAATTACAGATGGATTGCATTGTTTTAGGTATCTAAATGTTGGGAATAAGCCTCACTACACAGCCAGGTATACCAAGTCAATATAGTCCTACGCAACGAGATTGGAGACGCACGGATTGATGGAGGAACCTTCAGTCGCACATTCAACTTTGAGAAGAACCTTTGATTACAAGCTTTGTGGAATCAAAAACCAATAAACAACGAACTTTGAGCTCAGTCAAGCAACAGGCTTTGAAATACAGTTCCTAAAACTGCTCTTAAAAAAATCCGACACAGATACTGGGCGGAGTCCTGCAGTCTGTTACAAATGATCCATTCATTAATCAGATCAAGACTGAGCTAGCCCATATGCATAAACATTTCTGCTTCATTTGGCCCTGAATTAAGAGGATCCACTTTTAAGTCTCGCAATAGTGGCAAAAATTTAGGATTAAGGCTTGAATCCATAGATCATTGCATATCTTGACCTTGCCGCCATTTGAAAGCCTTCATTAGAATTCAAATCTACTTAGTAATAGTCACTTGGTTTGGTTGAGGGTGAGGTTTTCCTCATCACGTTGGGCACCATGTGGGGCTCTTGTGTTCCCTTCTAGAAAAAGTGTCTGGTAGAAGGAGGTAAGAGATGGAATATAAGAAAAAGGTAGTTTCATTTGGGAAGGGAGAGTCGGGTGGGGCTCAAAGATCCGAGAAACGTCTTGTAGTACTGTTGAACTCCAAGATTTTCGCGAATTTTACCGTCTGCAATAATTTAACCCTACCTGGACGTGATTCCCTAGGTGTTAATAACTTAGCGGCCCTGTTGTAAAGCATTCGCAGAGAAAGTGCTCTAGACTCTTCGCTCTTCCTCTCGTTCCGGGCAAGTCTTAGATGTAACCAGCCCAAGTTTGAGGGCCATGTCTTGTGTACAGACCGACGATCTGTCTTAATTGCTCTTTACGCAGATCGAGTACCTTCTTTACATGATGCTATACGGTTTTAACATCCTTTAAAGCTATTCCTATGTAGACGTGGGGACCACCTATTACCCGCCACGTACCTTGCTAGCTCGTCTGCAGCTCCGTTTTGTTGCATAAGTTGCAGTGGCCAGCCTACACAAAATAAGTTGACCTGGGAAGAGGACGCAAGGATGTTGAATTTTTACTTGCATTCCTTCACCAAATACGAGTTAGTGCTCGGGTTCACTAGTGTCTGGTACGGCTGCTTGATAAGGCTTGAGTTTGACTGTCCGAACAGTAATTAATATTATTACCTGAGGTCCTCATTTAGGACAGCAGTGACTTGCTGCAATTCCTCTCGTTTGGTGATTCAATCTGTATCAAAGTGGTACTCCTTACTTAAAAGGTTGCTCGCAATCCCTTACGCAATCCGCCTGTACTTTTTTCCATATACCCGCATATCCCATTACGATCGGCTTGTTGAATTTACTAATGATCTTGATTCTTTCTACCCTTGTCCTATAGAGACTAAACTCAAGAAGGAAGGTGAGAATCTTTTGAGGATGAAACTGAGCTCGTACTCAGTAACAGTGTGAGATTTTCACATACTTCACTTCACTTCTATCCCTGGTCCTCGCGGCACTGGCTTCAAATATTTTATAACGAAGGGGGACTTCAGCCTTAGGTACTCGGCTAATTCCTGCTGGCAGCCTGCTGCGCTACGTTTCGTGTTCACTCCTGCCCTCGCTGCTCTTTCATAATGCTTGTCACAGTGTTGCTAACTGTTTCCCAAGCCTCTTCTTTCTTTCCTCTCATCATCTGTCAAGTGAAGTTGTCTGCGTTTAAGTTATCGCCTAGTTGATTCCACAATTGAGAAGCCATGATTCGCTCTAGTGGGGTAAGACAGGATGTTCACAGCCGACGCAGGAAACTTTTGGATTAAACAGGCCACCCGATTCCATATTCTTATCGTCAGATACTTGTTGGAACAATGTACATTCAAGCATAGATACATTTAAGGCATGCTTTAACAAAGTTCAAGAGTAGGTTATTTACTGAACGTCATGTCAAAAGTTACAGCCTAATGTCAAAGTGAAATAAAAGTGATGCCAATGCAACAAAAAGAAAATATTTATATTAACTACCGAACAACTCGCTATTCTTTGTTGTTTTGTTTTTCAAGTTCAAAATGGAGTTCATGTACATACATTCGAGCGTGCTGTAGTTCGTTCGATTTGATGCATTTTACGTACGTCACTTAAAAATCATTAATGGAATGCCTACGTATTTGCATTCAACCAAGTCTTATTATCTTTAAGGGCTTAACTATTACGTATTTGTACCAAATAAATTTACTGGAATACGACTGCAAACATACTGCGACAAGAAATCCCACGAATCAACAATGTATTTAGCACTTGTTTATTTATTTGATTATACCTGTACTTGCCATGCCAGTGACAGCAGCGGTGACAAATTTTTTTCGTAGATTACTCACTTACTCACTCAGATGCAGATGGTACTTTCTTCAATCCGTCACGAATATCTTTTCAAGCCATTGACATTGCAATAATTTCCATTGACATCCGCATGACATGTTAGTCACAAATGGCATTCGCCAATCAGCTGAATGAATACAAATAACGTTAATGTTATGCGCTGTCAAATACTCGCAGTGCTGACAAAACTTATCGTTTTTTCTTTTTAACTCTCGAGAGAATGATGTGATAATCAGTGCTTAAAAAGTGCTAAGATATTTTATTCGGTGTGAAATGTAGTCATGCGTTAAAATATGCGCAAAAAATTTAAAAAAAAAGAAACCAAAATATTTACGAAATTCCGATCAAGGTCTGAAGAGTTAATTTTAATAAAATTTGTATCTCAAATATTTCGTTTTTATTTGCGGTATAGTATAATTCTCGCACAAATCAATTTGTTTGTTATTAGAAAATACCACAGGGAGGGTGCTTCCAACCGGTTGAAATAAAAATAAGTATGCGAATTTAGAATCTACGGATGTGGATTTAGCATATATGAACATATCTTGACGTCAATATGCCATGGGTTTGGTTGTCTGTTTGTTTGTTGGTAACTAAGGGCCAGTAATAGGTCAGTGGTTATGAATTCATCGATTGGAATGTATCTCTTCTCACAACTTTATACACTAAACTAATAAAGTTTTCGTACAAGTCTGAGAAAATGGAACTTACAGTTTTTGGTAAAAAAAAAAAAACAAAATGTTGTAGATGAAGCGATAAATGTGGTCCTGTTTGAAGTTAAGGACAATAATGTATCTTTTCGGATGATCTTGAAACTCTATAAGTGACATCAGTCAGTTCTTACATAGTCATGCAATAATCAATAATGTGCCATTTTTGCATTTGTAAAGTTAGTTGCCATAAGGATACATCATTTTTAATCTGCTTGGCATTACTGGTGCCATGCAAACCAAACTTGTATGAAACAAATATCAGTATTTTCAGAGAGGATCAAGATATTTTGAACAATCTCAAAATTCAGACCTATTACCCATAGAATGTTCTAAAATGTAAGAGTCAACTGAAGAAGGCTAGTATAGGGAACTTGGCTTGTCTTATCTGCATTTGGGGGCACATGAAATGTAGGACGCTCTAGCAACAGAGGGCTTACAATCCATTCATCTGAGTTCTAATCTCCAACTTGGTATCACTTTTCACGGAATCTCTCAATTTTCTACAAAACTACCAAATGTTTTGGTCCAAAACCATATGCTCCTTTTCTGTTTCCTTGAGACGTACTTTCAGCTACAACGTGCGTTCGTCAGAACTTTTTAAAAATAAGCTATCTATTAGCAACTACATGCGTCAGAAAGGTAGATCCTTCAGTGATGTACTGTCAATATTTCATAATGCGTCTCAAGTGACAGTATGTTTGTGTCGTCGGTACAAAAATGAGCATCAACCAAAAATTGCTCAGAATTCACCATTCGAAGGACATCACCAAGGAGGCCAAAAATGATACCAGGATCAGCATATATGGCTCCCATAAGTAAACAAATTGATTAATTTGATGCTACAATCCGGATTTTCCAAAATTCCATTCATAAACATTCTAAATAAACAAACAATTGAACAAAAGAAAATATTTATCGAAAACACTTCAAAACGGAAATAAGCTAAAATTAATCTAATGGACCGACGTCATTCAAATTTTATTTAAAAGAGAGAAAATTAAGATGAAAATTGGTGCAAAAAAAAAAACAACTTCCAGTATCTAAAGGTCAACAAATAAAATACAACTCGGACTGGGTTTTCCTAAAACACCTTACCTACCTACCTACCGATCCTCGACTACCCTCCATCCAATTACAATTAATGGATGCACCTATGAATTTCAAGTGGTAATTTGGGTATCAGATACACTACTGACACACGAAAAGTGTACAGCATTGCGTGAGTAAAGTAATTTATTACCGCGAATATGAGTTATTATTGCTTGAGATACATTTTCACTTCTTTTTGTGTAGTATTTAATAGATTACTGCTTGGAGTGATACTCGTATGTATCTCTGATGAGTTTTACGTTGTTTTTATTGCGGTAGCTGGTAGCTTTTGAAAGATTGTACGTAGCCGTAGGGGACTAATTTTTGTTGCCAATAAAAATGGATGAGATTGTTTATTTGTTTAGGACTTGAAAAGTGTTGAAGTATTTAGCTATTAACGCGTGCGGCGTGCGGCGTGCGGCGTGTGTCTTCGATGAATAATGATAGATTAACAGAACTCAAGAAGTGGAATTTAGGTTATGGCTAAGAATGTTGCATAGTTTAGTTAAAATTTGAGAGAGGGAAAAGTCGATAGAAGTTCCAAGGCCTTAAAGAGGCCTGGCGTTCCATACCTGGTGCGAGATGTTGTGCAAAGATGATCACGTTTCTAGGTAGAGATAGAGGTTCAACGAAAACCCAATTAACGCTTATGTGCGCCATTTTGAAACCACAGTTCCAACCCAGGTTCCTATTGGCTTTTCTTTGACCTGCTAAGTAGTTTGTTTAATTTTGGTTAATTTTAGCTGCCTTTCAAGACTAGGCTTGAGAACTTGTTAGAAAAGTATACCTCTATTTTTGAAACGGAAGTCTATGCTATCCTTATGGCTACCAAGTATATTGTTAGGAATAAGTGAACGATTCGGAGTATCTGCGCCTGTGGCGACAGTCAAGGTTCGACTAAGGCCTTGCTCAACCTCTCTAATCGTTCCAAAATAGTTTACTTACTTTTACTTATGTCCTGTATCCCCTTGTGGGTCTTAGGGCCTCTACAACGCCTACGCGCCATCGTGTGCGGTTTCTGGCAATGTGCCTCAGCTCTCCCCAACTCTTTCCCAATTGCCGTCCTTCTTTCTCGACTGTTCTGCGCCATGTACTTCTGGGACCGCCGCGTATTCTGCCATCCTGAGTAAGCGGGTTCCATTGCATCGCGTGGTTAGCTATGGACCTGTCACCTTTTCGGAGAGTGTGACCAATCCACTGCCACTTTCGTTGTTGTATGGTTGTGCCTATAGCTTCATGACCCGTTCTCTGATGAAGCTGTTCGTTAGAGATACGGTTTGACCAGAACATCCTTAAGATGTTGCGTAGGCACCTATTAACAAACGTTTGCAGCTTCTTCGTGATAGTAGCGGTCACTCTCCAGGTACCACATCCATATAGCAGCACGGATTCAACGTTGGAACGGAACAGTCGCAGCTTGGTTTTTAAGTTAATTGCATTACTACGAAAAAATTGTGGATAGCATCCCAAACGCAGATTTTGCTTTCCCTATTCGGCTGGCTATATCCAGTTCGGTTCCGCCATCAGTTGAGACAATACTCCCAAGGTATTGGAAACTCTCTACTCTCTCAACCGTTTGTCCAGCAATGCATGTTTGAGTTGATGAGTTCGGTCCTAGGCTGATCATTTTTGTTTTTGCCGAGTTAATTTTCAGCTCAACGATGTTAGCTTCTCTCTCCACATTTGCTGTCATTTGGTGAAGGTCCATTATTCTGTGGGACAGTAGGCATACATCGTCGGCATAGTCGAGGTGTTTGAGTTCAGATGTAAGAGTCCATCGAATTCCTCCATTTCCCGTCGATAAAGCCGCATTTAGCACATCCCTTATCACCAATAGAAATAATATTGGTGAAAGAATGCAGCCTTGCCGAACCCCACTTTGGACTTCGAATTCCTCAGACAGCCTTCCTCTGTGCAAAACGTGACATGTGGATCCATCGTAAGTAGCCTTGATAATAGCTATTAATTTATCAGGAATGCCTCTCCTGCGCAAGGCAAGCCAAATACATTCCCGATTGACACTATCAAACGCCTTTTCGAAATCGATGAACAGCAGGTGTAGTGGTGATCGATATTCAACGCATTGCTCGATGATGATCCGCAGGGTGTTGATGTGGTCGATACAGAAGGATCCAGAGCGGAAACCTGCTTGTTCAGCGTCGAGTGTGTCTTCGAGGTGTTCTTTGATTCGCTCCAGGATAATTCTTGCCATCAAGTCCTACCGCCTTATTGGTTTTCAGTGCTTTGATCGCGGTAATGATCTCTTCTTACCACGGATACTTCAATCTGACTTGGTTGCATATTGCTGGCGAATACTCTGTTTAAAACAGAAGCAAAATGCTCCTTCCATCTCTTGAGTTGATCCTCATCCGATATAAGCAACGAACCGTCTAAGCCTTTCACTGGGTGTTGCGTAGAGCTTCGGCCACCTATTAGCTCTTTGGTGATTCTATAAACGGTTCTGCTATCGCAACTCGCTGCTGCTTCTTCTGCTTCCGTAGCCAGCGCATTGATGTAATTGCCCTTGTCACGTCGTACGCTACGCTGCACTTCTCTCATCTTCATTCGATATAGAGACTCTAGCTCGATCCTCCCTGCTGCTGGAGTTGCTGCAATTTGAGCTCTTAGTTGTTTTCGTTCGTCGATCCTTCTCCAGGTATCCTCAGAAAGCCACGCTCTATGATTTCTTTGCGATCGACCGACAATCCTTTCTGCACCTGATGTGAAAACAGTTTTCACAGCATACCAATGGTCTTGGATGGTGGCGGGCAGTGAGCTGCTGATTGTTTCCACTCCACGTGAAAGATGGTCCCTTAGTTCTGGGCGTACTGTGGGATCTCTCAGTCGGTCAATGTTGAACCTGGGCGTTCTCATGCAGTTGGATCTTCGAACGGCAGCAGTGCGTAATTGGACAGTAGCTATCATAAGATGGTGATCTCGTGCCAACCCCATGTCCGCTCCTCGTCTGTTTCGGACGTCTAAAAGACTACTTCTAAAACGGCGACTGATGGCAAAATGGTCAATTTGGTTGGAGGTTGCTTGCCTGTCAGTTGACACCCAACTGATTTTATGGCAGGCTTTGTGCTCAAACATGGTGCCAACTATGACAATGCGATTTGCGTTGCAAAAGTCAACGAATCTTTCGCCGTTGTCATTGCGGTGGCCTAATCCATGTCGTCCCATAACATGTTTGAGCCCTTCGTTGTCGCTGCCTACCTTGGCATTCAGGTCCCCCATCACTATGACAATGTCGCCATTGGGTGTTATATTATACACAGCTCCCAACTGGTTGTAGAAGGTCTCCTTTTCCTCCTCAGACGAACCATCCGTGGGCGCGTAACACTGTATAATGGTGACGCGACGTACTCTCGTCCGGAATCTGGCCGTTAAAATCCTATCACCGTGTGGCTGCCAGGAAATTAGGCCTCTGCGTGCTGTGGGTGTTAACAGCAGTCCAACTCCATATCCACGGGGGCTTCCGGATGGTCTTCCGGAGTAGAGTAATACAGTGTTACGCGTTGGGGATTGGTACTCACCCGCATCTAACCGCCTTATCTCGCTTACTCCCAATATGTCCAGCCTATATCGAAGGAATGGATCTGGCATTCTGAGGTCCTTCACTCTGGGAGTCAAGGAGCGTCTTCACATTCCAGAAACCAATTTTAGTCCGGGTACAATAGCCAAAGGTCGTCAACGTTTTATCAGTCCTTATCCGAGGCGTTGTGTCGGTTTCCGTAGCGGGCAGGTTTCGGTAACGCGGGTTGCTGGCCCAGGTTACCTAGTCTAGACTTAAGACTCTAGACAATCTCGCACTTGCAATTTTGGCCTGCATGTATAAGGATTTATACATGTAGTTGCCCGGGGACCACCACGAGGAGGTAAAGCAAGCACTACAATACGAACTTGATTGTTGCGCTACTGGCCCAATCCATGTTTTGGGCAGTCAGTAGTTTCCCGATCAATCGCCATGTAGATCCCCGAAATAGTTTGAGAATGCAGGTATTTTTTTAATTTTGTCGAATCACCAAGCCATTGTGAACCCCTTCCGTGTATGGCTTAAAACGAAGATAAAAGTTGCCCTGTAGCTTTGGGATAACTAAGCGGCGAAACTAACCCGATATTGCTATTCAGAGAAGTAGTGGTGGCTTTCCTGACAGGTCGCTCAGGTCTTGGAGTAGACTTGGGCATTCGCATGTGTTCTCTTGCGTGTTGATGTGTTCTTTTCTGCGTCCGTGTCACCACAGCCTCAGCAGAGGTGATCAGTGTCCAGTCGCATTATTTTCCAGTAGGCCGCCAGGAAGTTGCGGCCGGTAATAATCCCCGTGATGAGCACTAAGTTGGGTTTGTTAAGAGTTAAAATTTGCTTAGTCTTGGCATTGTTATGGTTTGTCCAGAGCTTTCTGGAGATATGAAAAGATGAGAGTGCGCTCCATCGCTCATTAGCTAGGACTAGTGGCGGTAGTACAGAGGTAACGACCATTGTCAGGTCCTGTTCGGACACTTTTCTTGCTAAATCGTCCGCCCGTTCATTTGTCTGAATGCCGCCGTGTCCTAGAACCCGAAGGAGTTCTAACGTCGTGGTTTGCTATGAGTGATGTGAGTTCTTCCCGGCATCGTTTCACCAGTTTCGATTTGACGACTGTGGATGAGATGACGTTCAAGGCGGCCTGGCTGTCGATGTATATGTCGATCATCTTTTTAGATTGCAGTTTCGTGGATAATCTCGTACCGCTTGGGACAAACTCCCGTGGTTTGGAAGTATCAGAGAGTGAAATGCCTGAACCTACTCCTTCGTCAGTTTTTGACCGGTCCGTGAAGATAAAGTTATTATTCCGGTTGATGACCCTAAGGTGAATCCAATCGTCTCTTGAAGGGAAGATTGTTTAAACTTTTGGGCTGAAGTCGTGGAATGATGATATGTAATCTCTCTCGGTACCCAAGTATGTCCATCTCGCAATAGTTCCTTTGCCCCTTTTTTCAAAATTTGGATTGCTCCAAGTATAGGGCACTCTTTGTAGTTATTACTTTTAGGTGTAGGTCTAATGGGATCAGTGCTAATATGGTTTCAGGGACTACAGTCTGGTGCTGGTAGTCCCTATACATGCTTTTACCAAAGATTTTGCTGTGTGTATAGAAGACTATGGATGCTTTCTGTATCCTTTCTGACGTTTTTGACACACCTGACGATGGTGTGTACATCCAGAGGATGTACACCCATTTTTTTACCAAACATTTTGCTGCTTGTATAGAAGGCTATAGATCTTTTCTTTATTCTTTCTAACGTCTTTTCTTTCCAAGTCAGTTTACGGTCGAGTATATAGCCCAAGTATCTCGCCTTATCTGAGATTTGGAGGGATGTGCCCTTGGGTTTCATGACCCCAGGGCACTGGGATTGTTTTCTTGTTACTAAAGAGAACCACCTCTGTTTGCATGGTGTTAACGTTTAATACACATCTTTCTGCCCATTAATTTGGTCGGAAGACTGAACTTTTTGACTCTTGTCTATGTCCCGGGTCACACTATGATTTCTGGTACTGAGATCTCCGAAGAGAATTTTCAATAATTTTTCGCATAAATCGGGCGATATGACAGCAATTTGGCCTTCGATGTTGGTCCTGAAGTTTGCTACAGACTTTGGGTTATTTGGATACCCCATAGATTCTATATGACCTCAAAGAAAAAAGTCCAGAGGAGTCAAATCACACGAATGTCCATTTCTGGATATAACACGGTCATAGAATTTCGTCTGTGTGGCATGCGGCACCGTGTCATTGAAACCACATGTGCTCCAAGTCATCTTTTTCCAATTAATCCTAACAATAGTCTGTCAATATGATCTGGTAGCGGTCTCCATTGACTTTACAGGTACACATAAGTATTATGTGGAGGTAAATTTATTTACAAAGAAAGATAAACCACACTTGTTAATATTTAAAGAACAATGTCAAAAACATGGAAAGAAAAATGACAGCTTAAATGTATGGATGCCAATTTGCAAAGTCATAAGCCTTTCCATGTATGGAATTCTTTTCTAAGCAATGATCAAGAACCGCATATCTGCACTCTCACACACAAAAAACTAAGAGTAAGCAGAAACTACCTTATAATCCTTACCTTGACGTAAACTGTCACCGTCTTCTCAAATGACACACCTACAGACTTACCGTATAACCAAATACTGAACTAAAAATAATGTAATTAAACATTCATGAACACTGATCTGCCCTTAACGTTCAATGACAATGCTGATGTAGGAGATATCTACTCACGAACTCTACTACAGTCCACCATTACCCAATTTTCCTTTGTTTTGGCATCACTATACTACTTGTCAGTTTATGTAAAATGGCGATAGAAAACGCACGCTGTTGCTTTTGGATCGGTAATGCCGGCTACGTTGATCTTTAGCTGTCATATGTCATGTCATGTAACATAAACTGTTGAAAAATATTACGTATACGCCTCATGTTACATTTCAAACGAATTTGTATGCTGAAAATTAACAAAATTGAAAATATTTGTTTGTAGGTAAAACGATAATTATTTGTTTATAGCGAATGTTAAACAATGTTAGAATCTAGTAATCTACCATTTAACAACTAATTTAAATATTATTTCTGTCTAATAAATATGAATAAGACATTAATATTACTCATGCAACTATTTTGTAACTCAGAAGTTAAAGATCAAAATTTTATTCTATGACTTCATTATTGTTTAAGTTTGAATAAGTTAAACAACTTTTGTCGGCATTTGTAATATATTACATGTCGGTTATGCATTAATTGCATTTTACAGCGTTAGGTTGACTTGAATTTGTAGGTGCAAATGAGAAACCAATTAAATTAATACCAATCATGACTAATCGATATCGTCACAATGACTTTTAATTACAAATTATAGTGTATTGGATATATTGATGATCAATTAGTAACTTATGTAAGTTTAAGTAGTACTTTGCGTCAGACATGATGTTTAAATCTTATCCCACTAGTATCTTCATACTCGTAGAATGGAGTGAATTTCTGCTACGTAATGTAACCTTGATAATGCTACGTCAACTCTATAAAACGAGTCAGAAATGAACCATGAGTTCGTGTATTGAACCGATTAAGAAACTCTCAAAGAACTTAGAACTCGAAATAGAAGCTACAGTCTTCTGATGGTCTTCTATCTGTATGACCATCTCAATCACATACACTGAGCAAGTCCCATTCATATCGATATTGAAACCAGGATTCCGAAAAAAAACTTACTACAGCTGTAAGAGCCACAGAGATACCCTTGGCTAAGGACACAGTCTGAATCTTAGGCCTGCTGTACGGAAGTCTACACCCTAAAATGTAAGCATGTTGTGGTTTTTAGTGAATAGGTATTCTTTCAAGTTCCGTCATTCTTTATCTATGACCTTCTCTAATGTTTTCAGTATGAATTAGATAAAACTACTGGATCTAAAAGACTAATAGGTGGTATCCCTTTTTTTCCACCTTCGGAATAAATATTACGTTTACCCTTCTCCATACTTTTAGTACATATATGCAAAGGTGCCAAGCTGTTTTCATTAGATCTAGGAGCAGTGGTAATAGATGTTCATGCCGAATCTAGTACTTGTATTTGTAAGTACTCGTCTATACCGCTATCTGATAAGTGTTTTTAAAATGTCAGTGCTCCTCAGCTTTTTCTTCAGTTATCATAGCTCTTTTGTTTAAGTTGAAATCACAATAAATGTTTCTATAGTCTGATCTTACTGTGAGACTTTCAGATTTCACTTTTTTTTACTGAAAGCCACACAGTAAGTCCATACTCAAGTTCTTTCTACTCTTCAAACAAAAAATTATATCTTTCTAGTCCTTGGGTAGTCTTCCCCTCCATGAAACTTGATAATGTCAAGAACTACTGTTCTTAGCGGCTTAATTCAACTCCACTCATAAATTCCGATGACAGCTTCACATTTGACGTACATCCCTTTACATCACATGTGTAATTTCCCAAAATTGACATCTGTCTCATTGACATTTAACACCTCCGAACTTTTAATTATCGAAATATAAAGAAAGTAGATATTAGCTACGCATTTCACAACCAGGACGGCCATTTCAATCACAAAATACTAAATCTGCTTGCCACAACAAATTAAGAAAGTGTCAAAAGTTAACTAACCGAAATGTTTACTCATCGTTTAGCTCCCTGTTCACAGAACTATACGAGTATTGTCGTTAATTAATTTTTGCGAGGAACCTCAAATGACTTTCTTTTTTTTTTTTTTGGTTACTTACTAATTGAACCATTGTTCTAAATTAATAGTCACACCTGTGACTTTTTTAACCAACTGTTCTAATTATACTCATATGTAGAAAAAAAAAAACCAATGAGTTTCTATGTCATCTAGTGGTTTCATGATGAATCAAAATTTGACACTTAATACATCAGAGATTATGACACATCTTTCAATACCATGGAACAGTTTTAATATTTACTTTATGAGTTGTCATTTTTTGACAATATACTTTAAAACTCGTGATATTGTGGAAAGTACAGCAACCGTTATTTACTCAAAACGCATAATTCTTCCGTCGAATTCAAAAGTTAAATCATCACCGCCACCGCGATGGTGTTAAATGACAGTAAGGACATATAACTAAATTAATAAAGTGTGTCTAACTTCAAAAGCTTAAATTAACAAGTCCGATTAACAAAATTAACCAAGACAGCTACATTTATTTAGACGAGGGATACAGCTGAATTGGTTGTATTTAAAAAGAGAGGATCAAACCGCTACAAAACGATTCAGTTCGCTTGGAACTTTTGATCAGAGGAAATGGACTGCGTAGTGCGTTATACTGAATCGAGTGTGTCTTGTGAGTTGCAACGGACGTCAAATATCGAGTGTCTTACTGTAATTGTGTTTTAGCAGATATTGTTGTCAAGCCAAATAGGCTACTAGTGTAAATTGTGTATCTAAGGAAATTTTTAAAAGTAGTTCGTGTATTTTTTTTGCAATACTGTGTACGAAAATACATTGGTGTTTGAAAATAAATAACTTTAGATACGGAAAAGTGGTTAAAGTTTAACTTAAATTCTATTAAAAAGTAAGCGATGTCAGTTTTTCTACTATCTTTGTGAACACCCTGTTTCAAGAATAAAATAATATTTTTTAAGCTTCTACCAGTGAATCCTTATATAACAAAAAAACATTCAATCTTCCATTTAAAGTTTAGAAAAAAATTAGTAATTGGAATTTCATAGAAGAAATCTTGTTAAAATTTTTAAATTTCCTCTAATACGCATAAATTTTTAACAAATTAACATTCACACCTTGAGTTCGTGAATTTTATATTCACACCTTTTCATCGTTCCTTTGAGATATAATCTTTGTAAGATCATTGCTTATTTAGATGAGTTAGCAGATATTGTTGAAGGATATTTATTTATATCCCCAGTAATAGGATTTCTTTTATCAGATAATTTCTATCTAGATAAGTTTCGTTAAATTGATAATTTTAAATATTTACAAAATATTATAGGACGTGATCAAGTCAAGCTTGAAATAGTAAAATTTTGTATTAAGCTGGAAACCTGTGACGGATATTCTAGAACCACTCAGAATCCTAGTTAAGCCTTCTGCTCAAATGTATTCAACTTCTTCGACTTTGTAGGGAAATAACTAATAAAAGTCAACAAGACACAGTATATGACGGACAGATTTAATTTCAACTTTTGCAATAGTCCTTACGAACTAAATACCCTATGACACTCTGCTGAATATCATAGGCCACAGATGACCAGTTCTTCAAAGCGTCAAAGCTTAGGTGGTTAGTAAAATATTTTTCTGATATAAGAAGACGATTATATCAGAAAGCATCTCAGTCAATCCAGCGGCTGTGATTATTGTATTTTATCAAACTAAGGACTTGTCTGCTCATTCTTTACTTGGGATATCCTAATGAGCAGGTACACAGCATAGAGTCATCATATTTATTCTATACGTATACACCTCGTTTAGATGTCGCTTGCGTAGCCTTACCATTTTTCTTTTAGAATTTCTTTAGAATCTAGAGCCTCAGGTCTAGCTTGTTGAATAATTTTTGAAAGGGATCTGATGGTAAATCTCCAGTAAAACAGTAGTACAGTTGCATTAGAGATGAGACTTCGCATGATATCTGCAACGTGCGTTCCGAAGTAAACAGGACTTTTTAGAAATAGGTATTCTTATTGAGGCCATCTTTCGCCTAGTACATGCATCGGAAAGATAGATCCTTCACTGATGTACTGTCAAAATGACATTTGGACGAATAGAAGCGGAGTTCTTACGTCTGAAGTGACAGTTTGTGTCATCGGTACAAAAATGAGCATTGACCAAAAATTTCTCAAAATTTGAAGGACATCATCAAGGAGGTAAAAAAGGACACAAGTTTCCTTTACTTTAGAACATTGTGACTGCTGATGAGAGGTGCTGTTTTCAATCACCCTTATTCCGAGCGGCCTTTTACTGAAACGCCGCTTGTTGGTTTTAAGGCATTTCTTTTTTTAAGAGTTACTCCAGCAATTGAACGCCACAAAACACCTTCGCTGGTAAGTGGGTATACACTCCACATACGATCCACTCTTACAAAACGAAACGCCTTAAAAAAAGCCAATCGGCATTTTAGTAAAATCCAGAAACCAAAAAAATCTCATTTGAAGGAGTCAAAAGTTAAGACAATGTTGATTTGCTTTTACGATTCCAAGGGCATTGTCCACAAAGAGTTCATTCCACACCAGGCCAAGACGTTAATATCTATTCTAACTTGGTGTTTTGAAGCATTTGGTGCATCTAGACCATAATATCATGTAGAAAGAAATGACGTTAATTGAATGATAATGCGTCATCGACACTTCTAACCGATTTTTTGACTAAAAATCGCATTTTAACTATCAACCACTCCCCGTAATCGCCTGATTTGATACCATGCTACTTTTATCTTTTCCGACAAATGCATTTGCCGATGAAAGGAAAGCATTTTGTGGACGTAGAAGCCATCCAAAACGCTTATCCTTTACCGACATTACATTGTTTTAGGTCCAATTTTACACCCCGTAAAAATGGTGCCCGGAAGTCCTCTAGCTTGTATCTTTTTGTGGAGTGTACCATATCTGTCTTTTCAGGGTTCACGCCCAAGCCGCTATGGTCCGCCCAACTTTGCGTGATGTTTACTGCCGACTGCATGAGCTCACACAGTGTATTTCGATATCATCATCAGCATATGCTATACATTTGAAACCATTGCTTTTCAGTGGTTTTAGAAGTTCATCCAATACCTGTAGAAAGAATTCTCCCTTGAGGGTTATAGTTCACATCGTCCTTCATTGTGATGTCTTAAATAATTTCTGCGCAGAAATAGAGAGAGTTGATTGTAAAATTCACTCTTAAGGGATGAAGAATCACTGTGATTTAACGGACAGTCAACCAGTAACAAGATTCAGAAAATAATGTTCCATTGCATCTGTCTCAAGATAAAAGAGCATTTTAGTAACTATTCATCCGTGCTGGTCTGTGCCACCATTCCTCTACAATCATTAAAGCTAACCACAGATGTCAGAGTCCTTATGGGATAATTTTCGATTAGTCTCGATGCTACAAGATTATGCCCCATTTTCAAACGAATTACTGACATTACAAGCCCTGATTGATTCAATTACCCGCTGGTGTATAAATTACTCTTTCAATACCATAGTGTTGTGATTTATCTACATTCGTCTTGTGTGTTCATTGTAGACTTCTAGATACACCAGCGATACTCCCTTCACACTTTAGATACTTCCTCGTATATAAAGAAAAAGCGATATTTCAGTGTATTATGAATTCATAGCAAGCGCAACCACACTAATGATGTTTTTTTTTTTTTTTTGTAGTAAATTAAAATAACAATACGATAGTGTGACCGCAAGTCATCTAAATATTTCCAATGAATAGCCAACAACAATACAAAAACCCATAAAACACAGGAAAAAAAAAGTAACAGATACATACTAGCCGTAGTGTTTTAATGCTTTTTAATTGATACTCAGAACTATGGCGACAATTTTTTTCGCGAACATGTCTCATGTCACAATGCGGGGGCGTGCTAGCGTTTATCTTAATTGTTTTGCATTCGAATCAATTTAAAAGACGCTAGCCGCGGAGGAGAAAATCTTCAAAAGACTTTTACTGCATTTACTCTAATCCGCGTGAACTAATTAAAACACTAGACTATTGTCGTCATGAGCTTACGTAAATTATCATCAATTGATCTGATTAGTTTAACGTCATTTGTTTATTTGTTGCAGATCAATGTATCATTATATAATAATCATCGTGTGAATGGAAAGCAAATTCCGGTTTGTTTTATGGTTTTTTTTTTATTTTTTAATGAAACAAAAAACAATTAAAAGTCAGATGGAAAAATACCAATAGTGGTACACATATTGTATTGCTATTTGAATTGAAGCTTTTTGCAAGCACGTGACATATTGGATTAAATGATTGATAGTGATTTAAAGGACATCAATTTGTAACTTAGTAACTTTTGAGATTGCTTATGGAAACTATTAGTAGTTGTAAAGGGTGTGTCATTATGACCAGCTATTTCGAAATTAGCGTGATTTTTTTTTTGTGTCGGTCGTACAGAGCTGTTTGTTTGACAGCTGTCATGGGTGAATATTATAGTTTAGTCATGGAGAATTACACTATGCGTCCGTGTAATACAGAGAAATCGTGAAAATTCACTACCGAGTGTTGGTGAGATTTTTCCGGAAACACGGTTCGAAAATGTTGTGGATGTATCGGTAATCATAATGCACGTTCCCGCCATACAGTGGTTCGATTAATTCAGAAATTGACGCGATTGGATTCGTTCTGTATAGTT
Source organism: Xylota sylvarum (assembly GCA_905220385.1). Taxonomy (NCBI): domain Eukaryota; kingdom Metazoa; phylum Arthropoda; class Insecta; order Diptera; family Syrphidae; genus Xylota; species Xylota sylvarum. Next base: position 58,572,499 of record LR999958.1, on the reverse strand, counting down.
TTTTTTGAAAGGAAAGGTGTATACCATTAACCCAAGAACAATTCCAGAAAGACGAGATTCGAAGCGCCATTGATGAAATTGTGCCGGCAGTATGCCGAAATGTCATCGAAAATTTCATCAAAACGACCAACGAGTGTCATCAGACCACGAGGCGGCCATTTATGGAATATTGTGTTCCATACATAACCTCAATATCTATACTCTTTCTTAAAATAAAAACATCATAACTTTTCTAATAAATACTGCTTTTTTCAAATTTCAAAATAACCTTTAGTTGAGTTAGATAACAACTGAGAGGTTAGAGTGCCCTTGTTGACAAAAAGAAAAATTATCAACGGATTACTTAACCTAAGAGAACCTAAATTTCAGTCATCGACGGCTGAACTAAACCACCCACATAAGTGGATGAATCTCAGATATTTTTTCAGCTCAATGTTTCAAAGAGTATCTTTCATAGATTAAACAGATAGTCAAGTTGTCCATGATTTTCTATCCCTGAATGCATGCAAATAATATATTACAAACATCGGCTGATTGAATTTCCATTATTGTCTTGCCTATGTTGAAGAATTAAAGATGAAATTCCTTTTGGTTTTTTGCGTGAAATTTACCCCAAGAATGTCATAAATTAGACCTGTAAACTTTCAAGTACCAGTACCAGTTAAGTACCCAGTACCTTGTACTTGTACTTGTACTTGTACTTGGTACTTTAAAGGCACCAAGTACAAGTACTATTCCAAGTACTCTCTTCTAAGTACATGTACTGGGTACTGTAATACTGGGCAGTACATTTGCAAGTACTTTTCAAGTACAATTCCTAACGTGGTCTATGTGTGAAACGTGCTAAGAAAAGGCATTAATCTTCAAATTTGTTTTTGGCATCTGCAACAATTATTTTCAGTTCAGATACATATGCAAAAGGCCAATCAGGAGATCAATTGACCACCGTTTACTTGAATGCTGCTGCAGATAATGACAGTGGACGGTTACAAAGGTGATCCCTAGTCTCGACATATCTACGTATGTAGAAGAACAACAATGCTTTGATTCTCGGTATTAAGTTAGCTGTACTATCATGTTACACCAAAGACCACGCAAGGAAATATACTTGAAAAGTACTTGCAAATGTACTGGCCAGTATTACAGTACCCAGTACATGTACTTAGAAGGGAGGACTTGAAAAAGTACTTGTACTTGGTGATTTTAAAGTACCAAGTACATTGTACTCCTTTTTTTTAAGTACAAGTACAAGTACAAGGTACTGGGTACTTACACAGTACTGCAGTGCAAATGTATTTCAATACTTTACAACTCTGTCATAAATTAATTCAGCTCTATACTATTTTTGTTCATGTCAGTCGATTCATCTCATTGCACTGAATTCAAAGTTGCAATTAGATATTGTCATGCTCCTTTTATTTATGAGTCATAGCACTTTTAAATTGCAATTTCGAAAAGAACAAACAATTCCCCTGGTAGTCAATTTTTGACATCAAGATGGTTGCGTCTATGTAAATCCCCATGACTCAAAGGATGTCCCATTTGATTTCTATGCAAGCACTTATACACCTAAGGAGCCATGGGGAAAATCAGCTGTTTTCTGGTGTTTTTCAGCTTGAGAGCCCAAAGGAGCTGCCCCCTCTAAGTTGACTATCTGCATAGTACATAATCTAAAGTGTCTTCCTCTTAGTTGCTAGTGCTGGACAGAATGGTATCTATTTGCTATTCGTCCTTAGAGTTCCTACGGAAGTCATCTAGCCGTGCTGCATGATTTCCTATCACAGCTGTCTGAATATCCCTGCGACTAAGTTTCATGAGATCTAGATATTTTTTCTTGTCATAGATTGACCATAATGATTTGACTGTATGAATGAAGTATCTATTTCCCTATTCAATGTGTTAAGCGGTATGCCTGAGAAAGGGCCTGCGATCCTAGCCTGGGTAATTCATCCATTTTCTCGTTACCTGGGACATCCATGTGGCATGGTACTTAATAGAGGGTCACCTTAATGGCCACTGAGATATCATCCAGTCTTTTTATGCATATTTTTACGAGCTTGGACCAACATAGATACTGATTATTTTACCAGAAATATCCCTCGGTAATTATGTCTGCAGCTTGTTTTATTGCAGTGACTTCGGCTTGAGAAACGCTGCAATGATCCTTAAGTCCGAAAAACCGATTTGTATTTCGAGACCCACAGTAGACACCAGCACCATTACCTACATCCATTTTCGATCCATTGGTATAGATAACTAGTTCATTCTCGGTACAGACTACACCTTCATCCCACTCCTTCCTGGTAGGAGTTCCGATAGCGAATCTCCACTAGTGGAACAGTTTGATAGTTGGACGATGTAGTCCGTTGCCGTCCGGAATGTCGATATAATCAATAGGTTCGGAATTGGGGCATGACCATAGGGATTGGTTGTTGTAAGGGTAGTCTTAACGCCATTGTAGCTGCCGAGGTGTCGCAGTAAATATCAAGTGAAAGAAGATTCAGTATTAATTCTAGTGTGCTGCTGTTAGCGTTGACCTCATCAATCCCGTCACCTCCAGACAGCCTACCCGCTGAATCCGGCTATTGTAGTGTCATTATCTGTGATGACAGAAGCACTGCTTCTATATTCAACACAAGGGTGTACACTATTTCACAGTAAACTCGTGGATTGGGATTAGTTGCCAGTTTCGATCATAGATCGTTTAAATTTCTTTAAGTCTTCTTGTATCGGTTGTCATATTCTGATGGCTGTAGTATTGATACAGGATTCTCATATAATTCGGTCACAACTCTGACTGCCTGACAAAGCTAATTCTTTGTTAAAATGGTTCTCTTAGAAAACGGATACCTCATGATATTGTTAAAACCGGAGTTCTCATCCCCATCTTCTAAGTTCTCTGATTATGGTATCGATAGTGTATCAGTTCCTTACTTCTCTCGCGAGATTCTGACAAACATCCGAGAGTATAACATTCATTAAAAGGCTTCACAGTAAGTCATTGCCATTCATGTAAAGAATGGTCTCTTTGTCTTTCATGGATGTACATATCTTTAACTGTTCGAACCACTAAATGCACCGATTAAAAGTATCTATAACTCTATTACATCATTTCATCTACTTGCTCTTCTTAACCGATAATTTTTTTTTATAATTACAGAATAAACAAAATACAAAAACCAATCAACAATCTACACAAAAAAAAAAAATACAACCAACAGTAATCAACAACCAGCTAACAAATAATTGAAGTTGAAACCAACGTAACAGAGTGAACCAGTAAGCTCGTGACATACCTATCGTCATAGAGAAAATTTTAATTCATTCATCTTGCGCGCTACAAACCAATATCGTGTTCAAATAGATACATACGTCAACTGAACATTTAATTGATAGAGAAGTAAAAAAAAAGATTTATTTATTAAAAAACTGATCATCTTGGAAATTCCCAGCACAAAGTAAGTACTTATCTAGTATCTACTATCACTTACATCCATAAAATCGAGATCCCATTGTATTGCAAATAAATTTATGCCACTCAGATGAAGCTATATCAATTTAACTTACCTCAATGTGTCAGATAATTGATTGTATTTAATTATTTGAAAACAATTTTAATTAGAAAAGCGCCACTTCTTAAATTTACATTTTGTTAGATAAATTAAATTCTTGCGGTCACAATTAACCATAGATACATACATACATATATGTTTATAAACGGAAATGCTGATATTGTTATTAGATACAATATTCATTGAGAAGTATCACGATTGAGATTTTCAGTTTTCATTTGAATTGGTTTGAGATCCGTTGTGGGAGGTGCTGTCGCAAGGTAAAAAAAAAAAAGTCCCTATTTTGTTCAATTAATTGTTAGTGAAACTAGCAGCGCAGAATTGTAATTAACTTCATGATATTTCATGCAGAAGAATAATATAATTAATCATATGAAAGTATGAAGTATTTTAACAAATTACCTTAATCTAGGAGCTATTAGATTTAATTGTTACGGGTAATGAAATGCAATTTGATGAGTTCGCAACTGCATGTTGTTTTGATAGAAGTAGATACAGCGAAAAGATATTCGAAAGACATGACACTGTATTCAATAGAACTTGTTCAAAGTATCATTTGTTTGTTTTGGTTTGAAACTCTGGTTTTGTTGAGTTTCATTACACCATGGTTGGTATCCAAACTAATCAGGGGAAATTGCAGAAACTATCTGCATTCGATTTGATTTAGTTCTAGATTTCGTTGTATCACAAATGTTACTGTTCTGTTTATACTGTATCTACGAGGACCTTATTCATCAGTTCACCTCTATTCTCAGAAATCTAGGAAACCTTGCATTTAGTTGTGAGCAAAAAACTCGCCTTTAAGTCAATAATCTTTTGTTAATTACTTGCTGAAACGGTTCAAAGACTATCCTGCGTCTGTGTAACGGATGCCTTTAGAATCACCCCTACAGCTGAAACTATGCTCCATCTTTTTCCCTTTAATATCAATTAGGGTGAACTGTCAGTACCTATTAAATCGATAAAATTCCTGTTAGATACCGCAGCCATTAGAATGGTACATGTGTATCAACACATGTCTCGCTTCCAAACAAATCTAACCAGATCTGGATTATAGGAAAACCAGTATACTTATTTCCGTCAATAAGAATAATCCAAAAAAGATAGTTTCAATCCTCAGGGCACTGTCAGTTAGGCAGATACGCCAGAAAGCTTGGTGATCCCTCAATAATTTCTGTAGAAGCTATAGAGACAAGAAAATGGAGGAAAACATGATACAACTTCTGTATCCTGTTCTGCCCAATTGGTTTTGAGAAGGAAAACCCTAGGCGAGTACTTCTTCGAAGATCTAAGCGATCTAGCTAAACTTGAATTAAGCAAAATAAAAAGATTCGTTACCGGGCCAAGCTGGTTTAGTGCCTAAAAGGCGAACCATAATTCTTAGGCATGGTTCCCACACAGAAACTGGTTTGGGAAGTCTTCATGTAGGGCCCCAGTGCTCGTAATCCGGGTTTTCCATAGTAGTATCACAATGGATAACCACCCAACCCAACCCAACCCAACCCAACCAACCTACTTGCTTAACTAGTTCCCGGTGTAGAGTCTCTGTCTAAGGCAGGGCAGCCCTCCATCCTCGTCGGTCCTGGGCACATTGCTTCCTATTTTCTAGACCAAGCTTTCTGTCATCCGCAATCGCTTGGTCTTTAAACTTATCTTGACTTCTTCTTCCTCGCAAACAGGGCCAAATATTCGACGAAAAATGTGTTGTTCGAAAGTATCCAAAGTCTGCTGTCCTACTTGTCGTCCTTCTATGAGAAGCCTACTAGCAATAGAGAAGATATACATTCATTTTACCAAACGGAAATAGCAATGATTTCCAAGGGTGAACGTTCGATGGATCTTCACTGGAGTGTTATTCATGGAATTGATGTTGACTCGGATGTAGATTAACTATGTACTATTAGATGCTTAAGTACCTCGAAGTTATAGCTGTCAACAGTGACATTTTTTCCAAAGGACCCCCTTTCCTATAGTTGGGTCATATTGAGTTTATATTCCAGTCATCGGGCATACTTTCGTCCACCTATACTTGGTTGATCATTTGGTGGATGTACCTTACCAAAACATCACTTCCGTATTTGAAAAGCTCCGCTAGTAAGCTATTAGAACTAGCGGCCTTGTTGTTCATCATTGAAGCTGGGCGCTCTATCTATCTCTCAACATTATGCCCATTCATCTATTGAAGGTGCTGCTTATACACGTTTACAATTTTCTGTCCATCGGTGACTACATTCGCTTCACTATTTCGAAGAGCCTGCATTCCAACCTTGTAGTCAGTTGTTTAGCCTTCTTGTGCAAGTACTGGATGGTATTCCTACTGAGCCCCGTTTCAATTTCCTTGAGCTGAGAGGCTACTTATAACATCAATTATTAAACAACATCAACCTTTCACATCTTCAAGGCGATGTTCTTTACATGAAGCCCTGTGGATAGATCTCCTAACTCCGACGGTTCTGTTGTATGTTGATCCGGATCTAGCTTACTTTGAACAAGGCTTTAATAAATTGTAGATCCTTATGAATCTAAATAAAACTCTGCACTAGTATAACCACTACATCGCCCACGTATTGAATAATTGTGGCTTTAGTTGGAATTTCGAGACTCAAAACATCATTAAGCGGTCCTATTGCGGACACTTGCGGAACTCCCTACATAACCATGCATTATTGTAGCTTATTTATTGACGGACTGTCCATCATATTCTGAGAGTTCGTTGTCTTGAAAATGTGCAAACGCTGAAGACTTTTAATTCTTTACTTTATACTTGAACTGCATTTTCTGCAGGTACGGTACCGAAATGTCTTTATAGAGGAGTTTAAGGCTGATAAAACATTGGGATTGGAAGTTACATTTTCTATTCTGTCCACTCATAACCAGCAATAGTTCCTACATAGCACGAACTATATTAGGTGACTTTCGTGAAACTATCAATCTATAGATGAGATTCAGGTATAATCTGATGCCTTCAGGAGCCGCTAAGATTCCTTAAATTCTTTGGATATTTCCGAAAGGATATTTCCCAGTCTATTCGTTAAACTGTTTTAAAGCTAAGACATTGGCTAGGGTACCAAGATTGTTAGATTTATAAGTTCCTAACTAACGTTGTTTTATTTTGAGTGCCGGAAATCCTTGTCTTACCAAACCTTGTTAGAAATTCTTTGACTATAACCTATATACCGCGTTTATTCTGAATTGAAGTGACTTCAACAGTCAGTGAGGCCAAGTATGTCTAAGTTTTGAAGAACTGGTGGTAAATAAATCTTATGTGGCTGACATCTAGGTTTTTATGCAAGAATAAGTATGAAGAGGGCTGAAACAAGGCCAATTCTTGAAGGTTTTTTATTCATATTCTTTTTCATGTCAAATTGACAGCTGTCACAACTGTCATAATTGTCACAAAAACGATGGAATTATTGAACAATTCTAATACACTTTTCCCTCACTATCAGTGAAATTAGTTTACTAGTCTTATCCGGGACCTGGACGGCTTATGGAGCCTACTGGTAGTAGAAAATCGCTACAGCTTATTGGCCTTATTTAAACTTAGGTACATATTTAAAGATACTGAAAATCATTTCATCAACCTCTCCTTGCTAAAACGACATTCTAGGTTAGAGTTCCCTTGGTCCTCTAAAGGCCTGTATTACTGATCTTCTGCTTTACATATGTATGGTTGGAGATTTACGTTGGTCTTTGGAAGCCTCCGGAACTCTAATTCTCGCAATCTATTAGAATTATAATCCTAATCATACTTTTTTCAATTTCAGATGGCAAAGGATTTCGCTTCGTTGGGTTGGGACTACGTGACCTTTGTGTTGTTTATTGCTTTTTCTATATTAGCACCGCTATGGGGTCGAATTTTTGGAAAAAAGAAGCAACGTAGTAAAGCTGATTATGTATTTGCAACGGGTGGTGTATCGATGATAGCTATTATGCTGTCCATAGCTAGAGGGACATTGGGAATCCGATCAGTTCTTGGTAAGTACAATTTAAGCCGTTTTTTAGCTTTTTCACTAAGCCGTGTACTCTTTTGTTCTATTTTATAGGTTATCCTAGTGAATTGTTCTACCGTGGTTCAGCAATGTGGGAAACAATGTACGGTATGGTGAACGCCTACCCCATTGTTTGTTTTGTATTTGTTCCTGTATATTTTAACTTAGGCATAACTTCCGTATACCAGTATTTAGATTTAAGGTAAGTTTTGAAAAATATATAAATACGAGTACATTACGGTGTGTTTCTGGAGTAAAACTGTATAAGTATCAAGATTCAATTTATGGCCTTTGCGAAATGTCAACCATATTGCAAACTATGCTGTCAAAATCTATCTTAAAGAATACATAAGTCAAGCGCTGGCTTATACTTAATGCCTTGCTCTGTGTTAACTGTAAGAGTTTTTATAATTCAGGTTTTGAACACATATTCGCTCCTTGGAAGCTGAAAGAAGCCGTTCCATAGAATCCATCGCATCCGTTGCGTCGACCTATTAAACTAACAGCTGGATAGAATACACGCCTGCGGAAAGAGTAGGTTCACTTTATCCGTTTTATCCGTTGACAATCGATTGACAGTTGATTCAATAAAAAGCACATTAAGGAATAAGAAACTGTCATTGTATATGACAGATTTTATAGGACTGTTCTTCTGTCAAATACGTTAACGTATCCGAGGACGTAACGGATTGAAAATCATAGGTTCTTTTAGAACTCGAAAATTCAAGCATTAACGCTGTTGAAGCACTTAACGCATGAAACTCACCACGACTGCTCCGTGTACAAAGTCAATCACTAAACTTCAAGTTTGATACACTTCATCTTTGACCCCAACAAGTTTGTAGACTTTTGTTTGTAGATAGCCAAGGCACTAACTGAGCTTGAACTGAACTTTATCCGAGCTAGTTAGACACCGAAGTCTTTGCAATAACTTGGTTGGATTTTGACAAACATAGAGCGTTACTATCGTTCTCAAAATGTTTTCTCGAACAGAGCATCTAAATTATTCTTTTTGGAAAGTCATACTCCATACTGCGAAACTCACATCTTTTGTTAAGCCTTGAGTACTTATTTTAACTTACTCCTTACTGTATTCATTCTCGTTCTATTTTTCAGATTCAAAAGCCGCTTAGTAAGATGTCTAGCATCTGGAGTATATGTTGTAAGGCAAATTTGTAATCTTGGCATTACAGTATACACGCCTAGTATTGCACTGTCGACTGTCATTGGAATACCTTACTGGGTATCAATTGTAGCAATGTCGATTATTTGCATAGTTTTCACAGTTATGGTGAGTAATTTCTATTTATATCACTTGATAATAGTACTGAAGCCATTATAGCGCTTATTTAAATCCTAAGAGTTACTAATATCCTTTTAATTTTCTGTTTCAGGGAGGACTCAAAGCTGCCATTAACGCTGATGTCATTCAAACAGTTACTATCGTCTTTGTCACTATGGCAGTCATCATTAAGGGAGGCATTGCTAGTGGCGGCCCAAAGAACGTGTTCGAAATCAATCGGGATGATGGTGAGTCACAAGTTATTATGAATTTCTTTAATTGAAAATGATTAACTGACAGCTTCTAAAGTAGGAGTCGAATATTCGTAATTATCTTAGTCGTTTCATTCGTTTAAGATTTTAAAGATTTTCAGATAACATTTCCCTCGAAACAAAATGAAAGGGTGCCCTTAGAGATTAGGGTTGGTTAGCGACTCGCCTCAGTTATTATATAATCGAACTGCCCTAGATATCAACAAGCTGCATGGTAAAGGACACCAACACATTTAGTTTATCCGAAAAAATACCTGCGCCGACTCCGCAGTCTATTTTCGAGCCATCCATATAAATGATAGCAGTCCTTAGTGACTCTCCCGTTCTTCTATCCTTCTCTGGAAATATTTGCTAAAGTTCAGTGAAGGGGGTTTGCAATCAGTTGGAGACACAACCAGTTTACCTGCTTGTGGGTCCAGGATTCTACTGTCCAGTCACTAAAATACCAACATCGTCCGCGTACGCAGCAACCTTCAGCAACCTTCAACTTTTCCCTATCTGGTCGCACTAACACTTTCTTCATCACCAGCAACCATAATAGAGGAAAGATAACGCATCCGTATGGATGGATACTATCCATTACCTTAAATATCCTTCTACACCTATCTCGGTAAGGGATTCCGAAAGGGGTTAGGTTAATAGGTCTAAAGTTTTTCGAACATTCATGACCTTGGAGTCCTTCTTTCGGAATGAAAACCACACAAACACGTCTCCAGGATTAAGGAATATAATTTCATTACTACACACGGAATTGCTATGTCATGCCAGGTTATGTATGGGGAAAAACCTTAGAGACCCCTGACGATTTTCTCCTCCGTAAAAATTGTAGGGATACTATCTCATGATTTATACTCCTCACGATTGAACGTTAAGAATCTGAAGAAATCTAGATGCTAGTAGTCAAAAAAAATCCATAATTTTGTCCGTCATCATGTAAAAGATTTGCTCATCAACGACCTTGTTATAAAGCTTAGATGTCCTACTGAGCCCGTCTTAACTGTTCAGATTCGAGCCTGGACGTGTAAAAGCAAATTCAGCAACGGAGGTCGACCTTTTTTTTCACGACAATTATTTCAAATACTCCAAAACAAAAAGTTCTCCTTACTAACGTCTTTTTTCTATTCTTCCAGGACGATTGCAATTCTTCCATTTTACCGGCGATTTAACAGTTCGTGTGGACACCCTATCAGCCTGGTTGGGACAACTATTTGTCTCCCTATCACAATTTGGTTGCCAACAAAATTTCATGCAACGTTACGTCAGTTTGAAGTCACTAAAGGATGTCAAGAGGTACGTTTTGTTTACTTAACACACTCCAATCCTTCATAATCCATATATTTCTATCCCTAGAGCCATGATGTCCAACATCCCCATCATCATTGTATTCTTTTCATTGGCTTGGATCGCTGGTATGGTAATTTATTCAACATACGCCTCCTGTGATCCATTCAAGGAGGGTTATATCAGTAAAATGGATGAAATCTTGCCATTCTTTGTCGAGGATCAGTTGGCATTTATACCCGGCTTTGTGGGTATATTCATGGCCACTCTATTCAATGGAGCATTGTGGTAAGTACTCACTAGGAGACATTCTTCCAGTAGGGCAAATTTTTTATGAAAACCTTTGTCTCGACAGCATGAACGTTTCGAATTTAAATTCACTTGCCACCGTGCTGTGGGAAGACTTCCTATCCCAACTGCCACAATTCAAAGGACTAACCGACAAGCAACAGTTGAGTGTGATTAAGGTCGTTACAGTCATCTTTGGCATCATCATTATGGGCATTGCATTCTGCGTTGGTCTGTTGTCGGGCGTGATTGAATCATCTTTGTTGGCTTTCTCGGCCACTTCTGGACCATTGTTGGGCGTATTTGTATTGGCCATGTTAGTTCCAGTCGCTAATTGGAAGGTAAGTCGCTTTATATTTTCGAAACATAAAGCAAAAGCTAATAGTTGATGACTTGTAGGGAGCTGCAGCTGGTATGATCAGTTCTAGTGTCATTGTGCTTTGGATTACGTTTGGTGGCCTAACACTGAATAAGCCCGATCAAATGTTACCAACGTCAACGGAGGTAAGTGATTTTTATGGCAATGACTGCCAGGGGTTCTAATGAAAGTTTTTTTTTTCTAAATTTTAGGGCTGCTCGAATTTTACGTTTTCAAACGAGATATCCAAACCTCAGTCGCTTTGGTTGGCACAGAATAAACCCTTGGACACAGCGTGGGTGATAAATGATACATCGTCACAGTTTAGCACAGCAGCACCACCAGTAATGGGAAGGTAAGTCAGTTTAGTTTTTAATTGATTGATGAATATGTTGGAAGATAAATCGAAAAGGTTTGAATTTGAGACGTAAGTCTGATAAAGTAAGATGAAAGAAGTTTGTTGTTGCCCTACTTTGCGGTTAAGTTTGCTCCTTAATAAGTCTGGAGCATGAAATATTCGATGAAGGTTCATGATCGTACAAGAGGGTAAACAACATACTTTTTCATTCAAACATAGTACTTAATAGTCGTCATAGTCCAGGAGTCTTAGGCAAGTTATAAGAGTCCAACCAGTTCCATCGTGAAGGTAACCCCACACATATCACCAATCACAGCAAAAGGCAATTTTTTCAAAAGGATGCAGACTTGGTAGCCCTATCAGTCATATCCCTTTTCTGGGAGAGTTCAAGGAAAAAACCCTACGGGAATCCGCTTCACATGAAAATTTATTCTGCATTCGGTGAGAAAAAAAGCCATATTTTTGAGTGAAAATATTTCTCACTAACAATGAGTAATAGTACCAATTTTATGTGAGAAATAACGGTCAGTGCTTTTACGAGTTTCACTTGTCATGTCACATGATACTTTAATATTTGACAAGGTAGGAACACGTCAACCAGATATCCTAAACATAACGCGACAACGCCTTTCAATTTAGCCCTTTAAATACGGCATAAACTGGAACTCCCTTCAAAGCATACAAAACGGAAAATAAAAATGGTCTTAGGTCCCGAAAAAAACACTATATCTCCGCCTTCCTTAGTACAAATCTCACGCATAGTTTTCGAAAATGAGGTGTTTGAATATTTTTGAAATTGAAAGAAATTAGAGTGAGGAGATACTCGAAATAAAGCACTCAAAGCACTTTAGCCCCTTAAAATTAGACCTCCCTATTCTGCTATGGTAGTTGAAACTTATAAGGACTTCACTAAACTAACACCGATTATTCCTGATAAACGGTTTGCTATTATAAAAGTCACATAATACCTATTTATCAACGATAAACTACCTATCCGAAGAGTTTAATGTCCAAAACAGCATGCGGCAAGGCTGTGTGTTTTCACCACTATTCTTTGTATGTAGTTATGATTATATAGGGTCATTCATTTTTCGGTTTCGAGAGTAAAGCTAAATAAAACACACACAGCACATACATTTTTGATGAAAATTTTAATTCATTATAAAGTTTGAACTTTGCCATTAAGTGTAAAAAACAATATCATTCAAAAGGCCGCCTCGGGAAGATTCCCAGCATGCAATTCTTTTGAGGTAATTTTCAACCACTTTTTCGCACATTTCCGGCGGTATCTCGGCCATAACTTGAGTAATGTTAGTTTTAAATGCGTCTAGAGTTTGGGGATTATTCGCGTAAAAACACGGTCTTTTGCGTAGCCCCACAGAAAAAAATCTAACGTTGTCAATTCACATGATCTTGGTGGGCAATTGATGTCGACAAAACGTGAAATTACGCGACCAGGAAACTTCTCACGCAATAAAGCCATAATTGGTCGTGTTGCGTGGCTTGTTGCCCCGTCTTGTTGGAACCACATATCGTCCAAGTCAAGATTTTCAATAGCCGGCCAAAAAAATCTGTTATCATTCGACCATATCGCTCTGAATTGACTGTAACCGTCCGCCCATTGGCATCTTCGAAGAAATACAGACCAATAACACCTTTCGAACATAGAGCACACCAAACAGTCGCTTTGTCTGGATGCAATGGCACCTCTTCGATCACTTGTGGGTTTTCTGAGCCCCATATGCGGCAAATTTCGTTTGTTTACATACCCACCGAGTAAGAAATGTGCCTCATCACTGAAGAAAATGTTGTTCATAATCATCACGTAATGCGCGAAAAATGGCTATGTTTGAATCACCACTATTGTAGTAAGTTTTATTAATTTTAACGCGTTGTTCGATTGTTAAGCGATCCATTATCGTAAATGGCAAACATTCTACTAATTTTATGACACCTCAAATGACAGCTGAGTTTGGCATGTGTCAAATGCCAGCGCTATCAACTTGAAACCACGAAATGAATGACCCTGTATAGACCTTTTCGCCGTTTGACGTTTAAGCTGTCACAGACTTTTGGTGGCCAAACAAAGGGCGAAATTCGGCGAAATCGTATGAAATATCTATTAAAAGTGGAAAGAATTGTTTAATGTACGATATTTGTTATATATTTTGAAGTTTCTTGTACGCAGATTTATACATACAAATATTATTAATCAGTACAAGCAAAAAAATTCCGGTTAAATTACTATTAAATTTATAGTAGTCTAGTGTCGTGTGCAGAATCACCTTTCCACTCGATTTAGTTTTTCATGTGGTGTATTAATGAAATAAAGTTAATAATTAATATTATTTAATGAAGACAACAGTTCCTATCAACACTTCGACTAAATCAGATTATTAATTCTTATTATTTATTTTAATTCTTATTTATGTGAATGTTTCACAAACCAAACGGAGAGCTAATGTTTCACGCGATACTATGGTACTATAAATACAATTTACCCGGGATTTTATTGCTTAATCTGATTAACAACGTTTGTATCTATGAATTTGCATACAAGAAACTTAAAAATATATTATAAATATCGCACATTATACAATTCTTTCCACTGTTAATAGATATTTTATACGATTTCGCCGAATTTCGCCCATAACAGCTTAAACGTCACAATTTTGACAAGCAGGCGAAAAGGTCTATTATGATACACCGATTATAATGACAGGAATATGTGACAGTTGTCATATCTATCGTATCTATCAATTCTTTCAAACAAGCAATTTGTGCCTGTAGTATCACAAATTGCTTTCAGCTCAACAGGGTTATTCCCATTTTTAGCATCAGTAGCTTGTTGAATAGTTTCAATCTTTTACTTAGAAATACGGGTCCTGCATTCCCAATAGTGTTCGGTTCGTGACGAAATGCCTCGATTCTTTCCACCATTTACTCAAATGTCTGCATTCCTACTTTACGATCTTATGTCATGTTTTCCTTAGCCGTCTAACTTTTCTTCCAATTTGTGTCAGTGGGTTTATAGTCTCCACGTCACGTCGTCATTCTCCACAGACGGACGAATTTGGGAGGGATTTGAAAACAAGACATGACTGAATGTAGCTCGTGATACAGTTTCCTCCAGTATGTGCCAAAGTATAAAAAATTGATTGACTATGGACTTTCTTGGTTTGGAACTGCATTTATAAGGACCAATCTGTTCCAGACGTCAAAGGTCTGAAGTAAAATCTCTCAATAAGTTCGACCGGTCTTTTATCTTCTTTTAGTGAGGCTGCTGTTTTTCCAACTTCTTTTGCATGAAGTGCTCGCGATCAGCCATTATCCTTCTTTGGATCTTTTTATGTATAATATTTGTTGGTGCTTGGTGGCATTATTCTTCCCACCAGGGATGCTCTCGTGGTGGCAAGTTAAGGGCGTTGGCACTGATCTTAGAGACTCTATGTTGGTGACATACGCATCATTGAGAGAGTTCGGAATACGTGTTCATCAAAGATTATGGGAGTCTGCTTCGATTGCACCCTTTCAAACATTGTATCTTCCCATAGTAATTCTTGGTTATTGTGGTTCCGACACCAATTTAGTTGATTCTATTAGTATGTACTCTATTCGGAAGTTATCTGGACAATCTTCTGAGTCTCTAAAAGGTCTGATTCTCTTAAAAAGGGGAAACATAACCAAGCGCCATTACTTTCATTGGACTTTGCTAAAGCATACCTTCCAGTAAACATGAAATCATCTACGCATTGACATAAATAGAGTTTATCTAGCACTATCATGAAATATAAATATTAATCGAAATTTTCATCTTTCACTTTCAGGAATTTCCTGCAATCGGTGTACTCGCTCAGTTTCATGTATTACAGCTTCCTGGGTACCCTCCTTACAGTCGGCGTTGGTATAATCGTCAGCTACTTGACCCGTAACGACAAAGAAGACAAATACGACAACAAGCTCCTGCATCCGTTCATATTCAAATGCAGTGAATACTTCTCCGGTTCCAAACCATATTACGTCAAAGAACCAGTTCCAGTCAGTACAACCACCGCCACAACCGCTGTGGAGAGTTCAACTGAGAAGCCAGCGAAGAATGGCGCACAAGTGAACCTCGGCTATGAACCACATACCGACCTCGACGGTTCGGATCTACAATCTAGCAAAGACAAACCCCTTCCACTGGAAGTAAACTTGACAAATATTCCATATGGAAATACAACAGTGGCGTCGAATCCAACATTAGAGGTTAACGAAATGAATATTGTTAACGGCTTGAATGGAGTCGTCAATTTACCACCCCAGCGGGACATTGCCAACGGAACGTATCGTAAAATCACCGAAAACGAATTAGTATAATAGTCTAGGTTAAAATCCTGAAACACTCACAAAAAAAAAACACAGCACCGCATCCTAAAGTCCTGCATTTTATTCAAAACCAGCAGACAACTAGAAGAAGAAAATAAGAGACAACAGGGATGGGTTCGACACTAGACACTGGATAGCAGCTGTTATGTGTGACAGATGTAGTAGTATTATTATTATTTTTTTTTTTTTTCAGAATTTACTTGTTTTTTTCATTTGTTTCCATCGATTCCACGATGAAACTGTGATCAAAATAAAATAATTTTTAACTAAATACAACTTGTACAGAACTACAAACATACTTAGTATATGTAAAGTATAAATTAAAATTATTTGTATTAACAACTAAACTCTAAGTCAACTGCTAAGCTTATTGAAAGTTAATTTTTATTAATTATACTATATCATAGAATTAGCGTTATTTATTTTATAAAAAAAGAAGAAAAACAAAAATTATAGAATAATTGTAATAAGCGTTTACAAGACTAGAATTATGTGCGATTAGCTAATGAGTGTCCGTGACAAAAAAAAAAAAAAAAGAAAAGATTTTTTTACAAACCAGTGACTCACAGAGTTATGAATTTTTGAAAAGTTTTCAAACATACAAAATACATACAGTTCAAGCTGAAAGAATTTAAATGAAATATTTTAAGTGACGGAACTTTGAGAATTGATTTGAATTTTGTTTAGTTTTGCTCATTTTCTAATTTAAGATTTTCCTCTATGAATTAATGTAATGAATGAATTTAAGCACTGATCTGACAATATTGTAGACAACTAGAAATATAAATAAATTTTGTAATTTTAAGAATAAATTTTAAAATGAAAGCACTTGTCTTTTATTCTTTGGATTTCGTGTTATGGAGAGCCATTTGAACAGTCCAAAACCAGACGGTATAATTTTTGCTGAAATCCACAAACAGTGGAGTCTCTCTGTATTTCTCTACAGTTCCTCTCTAGCTTTGATTCCTCATTCCTCTTGTCAACGCTAGCATCTGTTTAACAAAAATCTGGTTCATCCTCTGGTTTTTTCTATCCAGTGGCTCCCCAGGACCTCCCTTCTTCTGCTAGCTAACGCCGGACATTGACACAATATATGTGCTGCCGTCCCGACTTCCTCCAGACATAGTTCAAAGGTGTCGTCCTCCAGAAGAACCATCTTCTTTAGGTGATACACGAAATTCCCATGACCTTTAAATAACGCTACCACCTATTTCAGTGTTCTTCGCCCTAAGCTTAGAACCTCTCTGTGAGTGGTGCCAATCGGCATTTTAATAGCCATTTTCGCCTGCCTTCAACCTTCCACGGTTGACCACCTTCTCTGGTGTTTCGCCGTGGCCCAGTTGCTAATCAGGTGTTCTACCATCCCTCTGCCAATTGCAGCGAATTGTTTCGGACCGGAGAGCTCAGAGGTTGACCCTTGTTTTGCCAGAGAGGCCATCTTTTCGTTACCCTCAGTCCTTACGTGCCCTCTCACCCAGAGCAGCGTCATCTCATTTCGAGATGAGCACTCATTGAGCTTATGAACACATTCCAATGCTATGGTAACGTTCCTACCCTCGACCTGACCCGCTTTCAGGTGATCCAACGCATGCAACAGAGCAATCATCTCGGCTTGATAGACTGAGGTATACATATTTCCCCAGACTAATATGACAGGCTAGTTCCAGTTCCTCTGAGAAGATACCTGCCCTCGCTCTGTCATGGACCCATCCGTAAAGTTGATTATATCACCAATCTTCTTTTCCGTAAGTGTTCCATCTCCAATGAGAGTTTTATGATACATTTCGGTAACACGCACTCTCTTTATACCATCCATGGGCATATTCAACTCCCTAATCTCGTTTTTCATAAGTGAAGCGGCAGAATAGCTAGGATCACTTCCATTGCGCATGTTGGTGTCGTTCGTATTGCACCCGCGATCCCTAAACATGCCAGTCGTTGGACCCTATCTAATTGCTTCTTAACAGTTTTCTGGTTGGCTATCTGCCACCAAACAACTGACGCATATGTGATAATCGGTCTAACTATCATCGTGTACATCCAGTATGCTGACCTCGGCGAGATTCCCCACCTTAGTCCACATACCTGTTTGCACTGATAAAGCACCTTTTTTGCCTTTCTAATCTTCTCTTCCACATGGAAGTTCCAAGTTAGTCCAGCATCTAGGTATAGAGCCAGATACTTAACCTTCCTGGTCACCTGCAGCTCCGATCCGAAAAGTTTGAAGGGCTGAAATTCCAGATCTCTCCTCTCCCTTGTGAAGATGATCAGATCTGTCTTGTCCGCATTAATGGAGAGCCCTTGTTCCTGACACCACCGCTCCACCACTCTGAGAGCATTTCTCATGGTATCTGCTGTGATGTTCATGAATTTACCTCTTGCCATTATTGCTATATCATCGACATATCCCACAGTGTGGATGCCAGTCTCTTCAAGTATTCTCAGGAGAGAGTCCACAGTTATATTCGGGCAACCTCTGCTAACCCTTCCCCTAAGTCTTGAAGTTCCCGTATGAATATTTATCGCCAAATTTTTCAGCATATTGTCCACCCATCTCACCACCAATAGGTTAGCCCTGCGTTGTTTTAAGGCTATTCTCAGACTTTCGAAGCATATCTTATCGAAGGCATCTTCAATGTCCATTATTATGGTCATTGCGATGCCTCCGGTATTCGTCTTTGCTTCCGCAACGCGTACCACCTGGTTTAGCGCTGTTTCCGTAAACCTGCCAGCTATGTATGCATGTTGTCTACTACTCAAAGGACACGCTTTCAGCTCCGTGCTCTCCATATGATCCACCACAATTCTTTCCATTGTTTTCAACAGAAATGATGTTAGGCTGACCGGTCTGAAGGACTTCGCTTCGGTGTAGTCCTTTTTTCCCGGTTTTGGAAGAAACACCACATATGTTTCCCTCCATGTTACCGGTATGTAGCCTATTACTACACATGTGACGTATATACCCCTAAGCCTTGGTACTATGAGCTCTGCACCCCTAATATGTAGATAGACAAACTGCGATTAAAGCCTTGGAATCACCAATAATGCGATCCAATTTGGTAAAACAATCCCGCGGATATCTTAACAAGATCGCTGTCAGGTGCCACCTATCCCTGTGGTGGGTTGCAGGAGCTAACTAAGGAGAGAAGGAGCTAAATAGGAGAGAAGGAGCTAAATAGGAGAGAACTGCAGCCATTAGAATAGCAAATAGTAATTGGAACAGTCTCAGCACATGCCTCTCTTCTAAACAAATCTGGCCAGAGTTGGATTGTAGGAGCAGCCTAACCTAGCCTTGACTGGAGATCGTCTCCCAAATTTGTTTTTTTTTTTTCGGAAAACTATTTATATTTTCGCCTGTGCGCTGGCTTTAGTTGAAGGTGGCCGAAGTGTGCGGTATGCCGATATGATGATAAGAAAACCAGAAAAGACGTTAAGAAACGCCATTAAAGGAGCAGGGAGACCAACTCCTACAAACGGCGTCAAGGACCAGGTCGCCCCGGAGTAACTACTGCAAGGGATGACCGATGTTTGGTGATTCAAAGTTTTCGGAATCGTCTCTAAACAGCAGTTGAGCTGGCTCACAGACTTCGAACTGTTAGAGGGACAGCTGTGAATGCTCAAACGGTGAGGAACCGATTAGTGGAAAGTAGCCTGAGAGCAACAAGACCTGCTCGGGTACCGAGACTCACGGTACAACATAAGCGACGTCGACATGAATTTGCTAATCTTCACCAGAATTCGACAGAGGCCGACTGGGGTAGAGTCCTTTCCACTGATGACTCCAGGTTTCGTCTCCGATCAACAGATGGACATAGGAGAGTGTGGGGATGATAAGATGAGAGATACTTTTCGGCAACAGTTGCCCAGCGGGAAAATTTCTGGAGATTCCGTCATGGTGTTGGCAGAAATTTCCATGCGCGGAAAAATCGAGCTGTGCATCATGGAAGGATCAGTGACCTCTTCGTATTATACCACCAACATTGTGGAGGAATATGTGGTTCTATTTGCACCATTTATGGAGGAAAACTTCTTGCTGATGCAAGACAATGCTAGACAACACGTCGCCAGGTGCGTTACCGAATATTTGCAAGAATTGGAAATCAACGTGATGGCTTGGCCTGCGATGAACCCGGACATAAATCCCATTGAACAAGTTTTGGGACCTGCTGAAAAAAAAAAATTTGGGATACGACTTGCCCTTCCAGAGACGCTCAGCGGCCTGAGATCTGCTCTAATCGAGGAATGGGACAATTTGGACGGTACCATCGTAAAAAATTTAATCCAATGTATGCCTCGGCAAATACCTGGTTTGTTAGATGTTCCGGGACACAATACACACTATTACAGGAACAAGGACTCGTTAAAAAAGAAATAATAATGAAAATGTAAAATGTTAATTTATGAAGTTTTTGTTCATTTTCCTTAATTTATGTTTTATTTCTAAGGTCTTCCTTTTTTAATTTTTTTTTTTTAAACATGTATTACTTATTTTTATATTTATAAACAAAACTGTATTAAAAAAAAAACCTTTTTTTTTCCAACTTACTTGAAGTAATTGCGAAATATCAAGGTGCGTCACTTTTTTTGTAACTCAGTGTAGTTCGTGTTTCCTTCTTTATACTTTGAATAATAGATTTAAATAATAATAAATACAATATAATACAATGAAACAATCTGTCAAATGTTCACGAGATATGGGGCTCGAACTTTGAGATCCACGTACTAATCTACTATAATTCGGCGCCCATGCATTTAAGTATGTACGTATGTATGCACCTATTCGCGTATCAACGAATAAAATTTTCCACAAATTAATTACTTGAATAATTGTGTTAGTATGCCAAAATTAGATGCCACAAGATACCAATACGTTTTTCGGAAAACTACAATAAAAAAAAGAATGAATTTTGAAAAGTAAAAGTGAAAATGAATAAAAATTTAATTTTTGTTTACTCATTTAAAAGATGCATGTTTGATTTACCACATCCGACCAAAATAGAACTGATTTCTGATGTTTTCTAAAAAAAAAAACGTTAGCAGACGCTTTTTTAAGCATTCCTTGATGTAGATTTCCGCATTAATTGTAGCCTTGAGTGATGAATTCCTCACTTCTTACCTAAAGAAGCAGATAGCCATAGAATTGCATTGCACCAAGACCATCAACAAAATTTGGGACAAAATAATCATTGCCTGTAATTTGATTTGAAGTCGGTAACGCAGTAAGTTTCGTCAATCATTACACAAAAATACAAAATACAAAATACAAATTTTTGGCGCAACAGGTCCATGGGACCCAGGGCTTAGCTTCTCACAACCACTCGTGTTGTGCTTGTTATATTCTTCAAACAAATGGAAGTGGCCTACTGTATAATGCCGGATCCGAACGGCAGTTTTGAGAAGCTTTTTTCATGACAGTTTTACTCTCGGATGTTTGTCAGAAGCTCGCGAGAGTTGGGGCCGTGAAAGAAATTTTAGGTGTTGTTTGGGGATTGAACCTGGATCCCCTCGCTCTGTAGTCCAACGCACTAACCACTTGAGCCACGGCGCCCACCACCAATTACACAACAATCCTATTTTGTCCAAAAAATATTCATAAAGCCTGCTAAATCGCCATACTGCTTCTATTTGCTGTGATTCATCTCGATCTAGTACCTTTTTCACTTTATGGAAAACTAAGGAACCTATGGATGTAAGGAACCTATAGATGTTCCTATTAACATTTAAAGCTACAGAGGATATAAAAAAGATCTATAGTATACAAGAAAACAAAGATATTCCACCAGTCTCTGTGTCTGAAGATAAAAAAGAAGTTAAGACAAGACTCAAGACGAATAAAGCCCCAGGGTGTGATCTAGTTATAGGTGAAATATTAAAACAACTTCCACTCAAAGGTCTGGTGAAGCTCACCAACATAATACATGCTGCAATCACATCATATCACGTTCCCCTGTTGTTGGAAAGGTGCTAAAGTCTTCATGGTACCAAAACCAGGTACCAAATCCCTGTTCCCAATCACGTCAAAACCTTACTTCTCAAAAGCCTAAAACGAAGTAAAAAGCGTAAGAAACCAGTATCAAGTCACCAGTTTGGTTTAGATAATGTCATTCAACTATAGAGGGGTTACTATACCCGACTCGATGTATTGTGAGCTAGAATAAACGTCTTTTTTACGTTCTCCAGCTTCAGTTACCTATCTAAGTGTGTTTCTCTGCCTTAAATAATCTAATTGTAAACTTAAACCAGTTAAAGTGCAACTACTCTGTAAATTGATCACTAGATTTTATTCATTACAATATAACTCAATTTATTCCGTAATATTTGGAAGTTCTTCACCATGCCCTACATAGAAAAGAAATCTCCAGCGATGCTATACTCTTTGGAATCCCAGAGAGAACCGGTGAAAACCTTACACATATATTCAACAATATTTGCTCTTCGATTAACTGCACACCGTCTCTCTTAAAGCACATCTTTCGTACAAAAAAAACATAAAGACGCTAAATCAACTGTACCACCGCTGATTGTTCTCCAATTCAGCAACACTCAAGAGAGGAACTTAATTTTAAAAGCAGCAGCTATCTACCATAAGCAAACCAACAGGGAGTCAAATCTTCATGATGTAGGTGTGAATGTAGAACGAGGCTCGTTCTCAACCTCTAGCACCAGCTGCTTCTTAAATGAAAGTTTGACACAACACTCTCGTCTTCTCTTAAAAAGCGCAATACACACGAAGAAGCAAAAACAGCTGTTTACTGCCTACTCGATGTCTGGATTTGTTTACATCAAAAAATCTGCAGCTGGGAGACCCATTCGTATAAATAGCCCTGATGATCTGCATGCGGTTGCTGAGACACAACAATGATCGTATTTATTTACTCGCAATATCTTTATTTTTTGTAAATTTTCATTAATTTGTTGAATTTCATTAAAAACATACAGAAAAGCTACAATCCGTCTGGAACGGATCGTATGATACCCTATCCTCCTCTCTATAAAGTGGGCGTGGCCAAATTGCATTTTGTACTCAAATATAGCTATAATGTCGAACGTTTGAGGATGTTACATGTAAAATTTTATCAAAATAGGTTTTTTGATGATAACGCCCCCAAAAAGTGGGCGTGGCCAAAACTCTTCTATGGGTGAATTGTAGGGAATCTAAATACCCAAATATTTGGTCTTAACAAAATTTTTCGGTTTCATATAATTTAGTGAAGTTATGAAAAAGTGGGCGTGGCAGTGGGCGGATTTCAAACATTTTTACACTTGTACTGTATCTTTTTCTCAGAAGCTCAAAAAATTAAGGCCCAAAAAGCGGTGACATACGGACGGACGGACGGACGGTCATCGCTCAATCGATTTCGCTATTGATGCTGATCACGAATATATATACTTTATAGGGTCTATCTCGATTATTTCTCTATGTTACAAACTATGTGTCAAACTTAATATACCCTTAGGATAGGGTATAATAATATTTTGATTCCCTCCTTATTACGTTTCCTTACTTTTTAAGTTCGTTTTATGAGTGATTGTTTAGTAGGCATGCACTTTGTGGCATGTGTTTGTTTGACTTTTATCTCTAATGGGTAGTTTTTTTTTTTTTTTTTTTCCTTTAAGGAACGGCGAAGACTCATACTGTGTGCTCGTACAGTACACCTACTGACTAAACTCCCCCCTCCCTTTGGGTCTCGACTGGCATAAATCCACCCCGGAACTGCTTCTGGCATTACTTCAGGGTGGTGCCACTTTCTTTGCCTATGGGCTCTGCTTTCTATTTCGGCCTTTTATTGGTCTATGTTTCTCTGTTCCTCCCTTTTCTTGGTTCTCAGTACTGTCTCGATAAAGGAAGATATTTTTTCCCATGAGTCGGGACTACTCGAGATCATCTTGCTTACGGCGTTGTCTGGAGAAAAAATACCTATCTCTGACTCCAATCTGATCCTCTCTACTATCCATCTACTGCAGGTGAAGAAGGTATGGTAAGCGTCGTCTTCCGGGCAGTTGCCGTATTGACAGGCTACGCTCTCCACTTTTCCCATTTTGTAGAGGTATCGGTTAAAGTAACCGTGACCACTTAGGAACTGGGTGATGAAGTAGTTCACGTCACCGTGTTCTCGATCGGTCCACGTAGACACGACCCTTATGAGCCTCGCGGTTCATCTACCTCTCGTTTCAACGTCCCATTTGCTTTGCCACTTTTGTTTGGTAAGGTCCTTCGCCTCTGCAATTGCCGTTTCTGCTCCAACTTATGTCTTCTTGTCGTGTACGTACTTCCTTTCCGCAGCCAGGAGATCAATGGGGGTCACTCCGGCTATTACGAGAACGGCTGGTTCAGACACTGTGCGGTAGGAGCTTGCGACACGAAGGGCTCCGCGCCTTTGCACTGCGGCCATCTGCTTTCTGTATCTTTCCTTGTTAAGTGCGTCGGCCCAGATCTCACAGCCATACAGGAGGATGGCGTGCGTGACCGACATAAGGAGTCTTCGTTTACTCATAGTTGGCCCTCCTACGTTTGCCATGATCCTACTAAGAGACGTTGTAATCTTAGCGGCTCGATCGGATGCTGACTTAATCTGCTGCCAGAAGGTAAGTCCAGGGTCATTCCCAGGTATTTTACTGCATTCTTACTGGTGATCATATCTGGCCCAACATGAAACTCTAATTGTGTTGGAATTCGCTTCCGGGTCAGGAGCACGATTTCCGTCTTCTCCGTTGCTAGACTCAGTCCGTGGTCTGTCATCCAGGTAAGCACCCGTCTCATGACTTGGTTAAGTCTTTTCTCTGCATCATCCGTGGTTTTTGCAGTTATAACCGCGCCGATGTCGTCTGCATACCATGTATCTTCTGGCATCTCCATACGAAGGATTTCATAGTAGGAGACGTTCCACAGGTCAGGTCCCAAAATTGAACCCTGCGCTGCTCCTGCTGTGATGCCTTTCTTAGAGATCATTCTGTGGTGTCATACATCAGTGTTCGGTCTCGAAGGTAGTCGCTTATTATTCGTAAGAGATATTGCGGGATCTTGAAGGTATTTTCCAGAGAGCCTAGCATATCTTCCCACCGGGCTGAGTTGAAGGCATTCCTCACGTCTAGAGCTGCCAGTAGTACTATTTTTCTCGAGTAGTGATTGCCCTGTTGAGCGGTTTGGACTGTCTTAATCACTTCCTCGATTGCTCCTATTGTAGAGCGGCCTTTCCTGAATCCGTATTGTCTTTCAGACAGGTCTCCTGCGCTCTGGACTGCTGCTGTGAGGAGTGGCTTTAACATCTTTTCCAGGAGTTTGCCTGCTGTGTCCAATATACACAGTGGTCTGTAGGCTGTTGGGGATTCCGGATCTCCTTTCCCTTTGTTGATCAGAACCAAGCGCTGCGTCTTCCATTTCTTATGGAAAATCCCGTCCTTTAGGCAGCTGTTGTACATGCTCAGCAGTAGCTGAGGACATGTTCTAGCGATCATTTTCAGGGCTTCGGCTGGAATGGGTAGTAATTCTATTGAATTTCAAAGTGGCATGAATGAAATCACTACGTTTGCTATGATTAATGTTCTCTCTCGCCAGCGAAACAGATTTCGGGTTTGCCATCTGAATGCCCGTAGTCTCAACTTGGAGAAATTAGATTTTTTACGATTTTCATTTGCAGATTCTGAGGTTGATGCTTTATGTGTTAGTGAAACCTGGTTTAGACCTGAGATATCTAATAGTACTTACAATATACCAAACTTTAATTTATACCGAAATGATAGAATAACAAATACTATTAGAGATGGGGTAGCTATTTATTGCAAAGCCTGTCTTGGCTGCAAACTAGTTTCAAAGTCCTTAGGTCCTGGTGTGGAGTTTATAATAATGGAAGTTCGCGATAGTTCTACCAAATGCTTAATTTGTTGTGTATACAACCCACATATATAAGCCAGACATCACCGCCATCCAGGAAGTGCGATGGGATGAGCCGGGCAAAAAAAGTATGAAAAACTGTGACATCTATTACGGTGATTGCTATAGAGAGCAGAAACAGCGCTTATTCGGATGTGGATTTGTCATAAGCGGCAGACTTAGGCAAGAAGTCTTAAGCTTTCGACACGTGAGCGAACGACTTATGACAATCCGCATCAAGGCTAAATTCGCCAACATAAGCCTTATATGCGCTCACGCTCCCACCGAAGTCAAGGACGACGCCACCAAAGAATGTTTCTACGAGCTCCTCGACAAAACCTACGAGCAATGCCCTAAATATGACGTTAAAATCGTTCTAGGCGGAAAGGAGGACATCTTTGGTAGGACGATTGGTAAGCACAGCCTCCATGACACCGTGTCCGGAAACGGACTTAGACTTATTGACTTCGCTGCGGGCCGAAACGTCACCATAGCAAGCACACGGTTTCCTCATCTCAATATCCACAAGGGGACATGGCGGTCTCCTGATCATCAAACGGTCAACCAAATTGATCACATTGCGATCGACGTAAGGCATGCCTCCAGTATTCTGGATGTCCGAACCTTCCGAGCAACCAACATCGACTCGACCTTGTTGCAGCCACGGTACGAATGCGGATATCCCTAACGTCACAACAAAGAAGAAATACTGTGAGAAGATATAACGTTGAAAAGCTGCAATCGCAAGAGATCGCCAGAACCTTTGCCGAACGCGTATCCCGAAATCTCGCTACAACTCCTATGCCGCCAGCATCAAATGCCGAGGACCAATGGCAACTGCCAACATGCCATCAGAAGTGCCGCAACTGATGTACTGGGTTTCGCTCGACCACCACAAAGAAACCCATGGTTTGAAACTTAAAACTTAAATCCAACAAGGCTGCTGGACCTGACGGCTCACCAGCCGAGCTGTTCAAGGCAGCTGGAAATGACCTGGTAGAGAGCATACACCAACTCATTTCTAAAATTTGGTCAGATGAGTGTATGCCTGATGAATGGAATCTCAGCACCGTTTGCCCGATGCACAAGAAATGAGATCCCCTCAATTGCGCCAATTACAGAGGTATCAGTCTCCTCAACATCGCGTACAAGATCCTATCTGCCATATTGTGTGAACGTCTGAAACCCTTCGTCAACAACCCTATCAGTGTGGTTTCAGACCAGGAAAGTCCACAATAGATCAAATCTTCACACTTCGGCAGATCCTGGAAAAAACTCAAGACGTCTAAATCGATACCCACCATCTTTTCGTCGGTTTTAAGGCCGCATATGACACCATGTCTAGTTTTGGCATCCCTGCCAAACTCGTTCGCCTGTGCAGGATGACGTTGGAGAATTCTCGCTGCTCCATCAAGGTCGGTAACGATCTCACCGAGACCTTTGATGTCAAAAAAGGATTTAGACAAGGTGACGCGCTGTCATGTGATTTTTTTAACATCGTTCTTGAAAGAATTGTGCGAAACTCACAAGCCAACACCGGAGGCACAATCTTTCAAAAGTCGACATTATTGGAAGAACACAGCGGGCTGTCACCGGTGCGTTCGCTAGTATTGAAACAGATGCCGCCAAAATGGGTTTAGCGGTAAACGAGGGCAAAACCAAGTATATGCTGTCAACCAGAAGGGATACGCAACATCGACGAATTGGACAGAACGTCAAAATCGACAGCTATAACTTTGAGGTAGTAAGGGACTTTGTCTACCTCGGCTCTGCTATCAATTCTGACAACAACACCTCGGCAGAAATAAAACGAAGAATAACTCTTGCCAATCGCTGTTTCTTTGGGCTCAGAAGGCAATTGAGTAGTAAGGCCCCATCCCGAACAACTAAGGAGACTCTATATAAAACCTTGATCATCCCAGTCCTGCTTTATGGAGCTGAAGCTTGGACTTTATCAAAAGCGGCTGAAGATATCCTCGGTGGTTTCGAGAGAAAAATTCTTCGTAAAATATTCGGTCCCGTTTGCGTTGACGGGCTTTGGAAGAGAAGATTCAACGACGAACTATACGAGCTGTACAGCGACATCGACCTAATCAAAAAACTGCGCATTAGTCGTTTGAGGTGGCTAGGACATGTAGAGCGAATGGACACCAGTGCTCCGGCCCGAAAAGTCTTCGAATCACACCCGGAGGAAACGCAGCAGAGGAAGACCTCGCCTTAGGTGGCGCGCACAAGTTGAAGGGGACCTGAACAAGCTTGGAGTGCGTAACTGGAGGCAGTTAGCTAAGGACCGAGCTAACTGGAGAGGCTTGTTAGTTGAGGCCCAGGTTCACCCCGAACTGTAGCGCCACCTAAGTAAGTAAGTATACAACCCACGTAGAACCTGTTTTTCTGAACCTTTCTTCACAGCACTCTCAGAATTTACTGCCTTATATGATCACATTATTATCTCCGGGGATTTTAATAACGATTTGCTCAATTAAAATGCACGTTCCTTTCAACTGAGCGATATGGTCTCGTCGTTGGATCTTAGCATTGTCAACAACTCTAATCCCACACATTTCTCCAAAAACCATCCTGCAAGTCTGCTAGACCTTACCATAGTGTCCAATTATATTGCCTTACTACTTTTTGACCAGCTCTCTTTTAATTCTGACCATGATCTACTTTTTTGTACATATGACATTCAATTCGAACGCACCATCAACCCCCTGTTTTTCGAATACAGAAACCTAAGATCGGTTGATTTTCTAGCTCTGTAAGAGGCTTCTTATGCTTTACCATGGCAAAATTGTTGGCTCAGTTCTGAGGCGAATCAAAAATTGAATATATTTAATTCTGACCATGATCTACTTTTTTGTACATATGACATTCAATTCGAACGCACCATCAACCCCCTGTTTTTCGAATACAGAGACCTAAGATCGGTTGATTTTCTAGCTCTGCAAGAGGCTTCTTATGCTTTACCATGGCAAAATTGTTGGCTCAGTTCTGAGGCGAATCAAAAATTGAATATATTTAATTCTGACCATGATCTACTTTTTTGTACATATGACATTCAATTCGAACGCACCATCAACCCCCTGTTTTTCGAATACAGAGACCTAAGATCGGTTGATTTTCTAGCTCTGTAAGAGGCTTCTTATGCTTTACCATGGCAAAATTGTTGGCTCAGTTCTGAGGCGAATCAAAAATTGAATATATTTAATAATTTTATTGATTAACAGTATGAAAAACTGTTATGATTCGAAACAAATCTTGTCCTTGGTACATATCGGAAGTCATGAGCCAAATTAAAATGCGTAATAAATTATATTCCAAATGGAAGCGACATCCAACAGAATCAAATTGGTGTATTTTTTAAGTTTCACATAATAATGCAACTTCCGTTATTCGTAACTCAAAAAGGAACTATTTTGCTTCGAAGCTTAACAGTAAAAAATGTGATTTTGATCCTGATGAACGGAATGACCACTTTTTTGGTAATTTAATTGTTGACAACCACTTCGATTATACATCTCCTGGTGAACCACTAACTCCTCAGTGTACGGACTTTGAAGTTGTAACGGAAAGTGAAACGGAATGGCATTGCAGCCATAAAATCGAATTCTGCGGGCGAAGATAAAATCACAATACGGTTTATTAAAATCATACTGCCTTTGATTATCCCCTATCTAACCCATATTATTAATCACTGCATCGCAACGTCAACCTTTCCTCAATCTTGGAAAATTGCCAAGGTTATCCCAATAGCGAAAAATCAAACCCTATCTCCCTAAATGATTATAGGCCAATTAATATCTTGCCATGTTTGTCAAAAGTGTTCGAAAAAATCTTAGCGAAGCAAATTCAAAACCATTTGTCCCGAAATGCACTTCTTAGTCCTTTCCAATCGGGTTTTAGAAAAGATCATAGCTGTTCTTCAGCAATGGTCAACATATTGGAAGATATAAGACAGAGCTTTGAAAAGGGGTACTTGACTCTTCTCTGTCTGCTAGATTTTTCGAAAGCATTTGACAATGTTAACCATGACATTCTCTGCTGGAAGCTAGAACACCTTTTTGGATTCAGTGAAAGGGTTCTAAAACTTCTAAAGAGTTATCTTACCAACAGGATGCATAGAGTTGCCAACGGTGAATCATTTTCAGAGCTCAAAGTTATCACACAAGGTGTTCCTCAGGGTTCCATTTTTGGGCCCATCTTATTTTGCACCTTTATAAATGATTTACCACTCGTATGGCGGTATGCGTCAATACACCTCTACGCGGATGACGTCCAGTTATACCTAGGTCGCCCTTTCGGAAAAATTAACGAGCTTGTTAACTTGCACAACGTTGATTTAGCAAGCATATACAGATGGGCCGTAGTTAATGGTTTGCTAATTAATCCAACTAAATCTAAAATTATACCTATTGCAAATAGAACATTTCAGAGTGACACTTTACCTATTATTTGCTTGGGAAACAGCAATTTGAACATACTTGACTCTGCTACTAGCTTAGGTTTTGTAATTAATAATAGTCTCTCTGGATATAACCATGTGAACATGGTGATTGGAAGGATTTATGGGTGTCTCCGTAAGCTGTGGCTTACAGTTAGCTTTACACCTTCTGAAACTCGACGAAAACTTTTGCTGAGTCTTATTGTGCCAATAATCACGTATTCAGAAGTAGTATATGGCAGTCTAAACTATTTATCTCAGCGTGAGCTTCAGGTAGCCTATAACGATGCAGTGCGTTACATTCATGAACTTCGAAGATATGACCATATATCTATTAAGTCAAAGAACCTTTTAGGGTGCACACTGACGCATTATATCAACGCCAGAAATTTAATCTTTCTACACAATATAATAATAAATAAATCTCCACTTTATCTTTTCCTGAAAATCCGTTTTGCCCAGTCTACAAGAACATTAAACTTAGTTCTTCCTACTTTTAATTATCTTAATTCTTCTCGGCTCTTTTTTGTTCATGCTATAAGGCTTTGGAATAGTTTACCTATAAGTATTAAAAGATTGAATAACACCTCAAGCTTTAAAAGCGCGGTTTTAACACACTTTTCAAACTTGAACTAAAAACATCCTTCTCCTTCGTTCTTTCCTCCACCGCTTCATATACACCCAAGAATATTCATGAATTGTTTCTTAAAGCTAGAATTATGCAATTTCAAATAATAAATAATAATTAAATAAATAATAAATTGAATTAAATTGAATTGAATTGAATTGACTCTCTAAGAGCTATAGACACTGTCTCAACTCAACCTCCCCTTACCTCTCCGGAGGACGCACTTGTCAACCCGGAAGGCAAGAGGGGGAGTAAGCACTCGAAGGGCGCATGGGACTCTTTTTAAAGAAGAGCCATCGAGAGAGGAACCAGCGTAATGAAACCAGCTACGACGAAAGGGCTAGGAACTTCAACCAATCAGACCAACAGACGGCGGTCAATGCAGGGTCTCGAAGTACGAGAACCTACAGAGACGCGGCTTTACCTGGAGATGGTCGTATACAATGACGGACAACGACAACGAAAGCAGTCCTCCCCCCAGATTTTCATGCAGATCAGCAAAAAGTAATGGTGATAGCAGGCGTCCTTGTTTCACACCGATATATGTTTCAACGGAATCTTAAAATTCGCAACCAGTCGCTTCCAATGAACGAATACACTACACAAACAAAAGCAACCACCGCATCGTGAACTAGCACAATGCAAATGATATTTCTTATTGCTACTCTTTTTGGTTTAGCTTTAAAATATATTTCATGAATATTCGGTTGTCACCAGCACCATCTGAGTTGCAATTAATTTGTTACATATTTTTTCAGATTACCAAAAAAAAAAATTGTGCGCTTAGCATAGCATTCCAAAACGTTATGATTCACAACGCAACAGAATGCGCATCGTAACGTGAAAGCATCGTGTGTTTGCAGCAACGATGCGACGTGCAGACACAATGCGCACTCCACCACTCTTTGGCTGGTGGTCTCCATATCAGTTTAGGCAACATTTTAAATTTTTCCTAGAACTTGCCACAGAATTTAAGGCTTAGTTGTATTGGAAAAAGATCAGACCAAATTTTCTGTCGACCTGAAATTTATATACAAGATCCAGAATTTTTTGTGAAACAGCACATCCATATGTCAATAACAACACTTCCTTTGTTCGAGATGAATATAAGACTTCCTTCAGTGTCTCCAATTGTTCTTCCATTCAGAACTATTAACTCATACTCATCATAGAAATCCAGAAACTCTCTGCCTTCTGCGTTTATTGTCAAATCTTGAGAATATTTTGTGTCAGTGCCTGCGGTAAAAGAGACTTTGAAACATTCTTCAATATTTTGTTGCAGCTGTCCAGTTCGTACATTAATATCCCCAATTAGTATTGGATTACTGATTTCTCGTTCACCAAATACATTTTTCACCATATTGAATTCCTCATTCCAGTTTGCACCCCGAATGTACAGCGGAACTATTGTAAAGTTCTTGTTTTAAATCGGATAAAATCTACACCATCCACATCGCCAAAGGAATGTTCTACATCAATGGTACGCAAATCTTTTCTAACGCGTAAAGATATTCGTCCATACTTCTACCAAGATATTTTAAATATCGTAGTTAAAATTCAACCAATGCGTACGAACACACGATCGATACCGCAGTGCAAACGCTGTCAAGGTTTTAACCACACCCAAGCATATTGCCAAAAAGGTCCCAGCGACCTGCACAAACTGCAAAGGCAACCACCCAGCAAACTATTGAGGTTGTGAAGTTGCTAAGAAGCTCCAAAAAAGACGCGATACACTCAAGAATACTTTAGTCAAAAACGCTCAGCTGATGAAAGAAAGACGTGTAACAATTAAGGGAAAGGTTACGAACGAAATTAAACCCGCCAAAGTTAAGACGAAAGGGGACCAAACCAAAGTTCCTGGAGTTCCAATCATATGCTCAAACCGTATCACAAGCAAATAAACAGCCTATTCTATTATTCTCGCGAAACTTGAGGATCAAACCAAGATTAACAACACCATATTTGACAAATTAAGCAAGCTTGAGTTTAAACCTCCTACATAAAGAACTCCCACATGAACATGAAACTGTTGCTAAAAATTTTAACGTGGAACGCAAATGGCTATGAAAAGCGTAAAAAAACCACAAATGCAATCAAAAAGATGGCAACGAAAAGGCCGACCTTTTTGCCAAACATCTGGAGGAAACGTTTAAACTATTTGATGGTCAATTATTAATAGATGCTCATAGAAGTATGACAACGACATCTGACAACTTTAGAATAAAAAGTGTGTCGCTAACCGAACTTTGCAAAGTAGATAATAAAAAAACTGAAAAATAATAAAGCCCGTGGTTGTTAACCTGATCATCAATTCGGGTTTGGAATCAAGCATTCCACAATTGGCCAGGTTTACGGAATAACCGATGAAATTGAAAAAACTCTAGAAGAAAAAAAGATTTGCTCTAGCGCTTTTCTTGACGTTTCCCAGGACATCGACAAGGTTTGGCACTATGCATGGCTTGAAATACAAGCTAAGACAGGTCCTGCCAGAACACTTAAATAAGATTTTAGAATCTTACCTTCAAAATAGATTATTGCGTATTAAACACGGAGCTGAATACACCGAATTCAAGGAAATCGCCGCCGGAGTTCCGCAAGGAAGTTTCCTTGGTCCAATTTTCTTTTTGCTGTACACTCGGGACATACCCCAAACTGAAAGCACAGCAGTAGCTAGTAGTTTGCGGACGATACCATTTTAGCAACGGATAGTTCAATTGAAACATTGGCCTCAACAAGACCAAATCGACGCATGTTAACTTCACATACAAGAAAATAAGCAATCTACCCGTTTTTATTAATTCGATACAAATACCACATGCAAATGAAGCTAAATGTCTAGGGATGACACTAAAAAAAAAACGAGACGAACTTGAAAATCGCTTTAGAGAAATGTATTGGCTTCTTGAAAGATATTCCAAGCTAAGTATACATAACAAACTGCTTATATATAAGCAAGTGCTTAATCCTATATGGACATATAGCATACAACCCTGGGGTTATACTAAAGCAAGCAATTGAATGCAATCGTGAATGCTTCCTGGTATATTAGAAACAATGATATACAAAGAGACTTAGGGATCGTAACTGTGAACGACGAAATAACAAACTTCGCTAGGAAGCTCCATATTCGCCTTCATAGCCACTGCAACCATGTCATACTCCAAACATTGGACGTGAGGAATCTTGTGCGCCGACTTCAAAGAACGAAACCGTTCGATCTAATGCAATAAGAAGCAACCGCATATAATGACAGTATTAGCAGGCGATTTTGCTGAAAATCTACCTGCCTCACTCGAATATTATTGAAGCTTAAACTACTTGTTAAGGAAACGTAGTTGTAGTAAACAAAACAAAAATAAAACAAAACGACTGGGTCGTACGTACTTGCACCTTATTTTATAGGCACTGAAATTCAAAGTTTATGTAAGGTGTTCAACTGAATTATAGAAAACTTCAAGGACTATTAATTTCGTTTCAACAAATTTTTCGATTTTTAGTAAAAATTTTGAAAAAAGGTACATTTTTGAAAAGTGGGCGTGGCTGTTCCAAAACTTGGTACGTCATATCTTTGCCTTTACCTACCTCAGATATTAATTTTAAGCTCAATCGCTGAAGAAATAGCCGAGAAACAGCAAATTTCTAAAACTTACCGTTAAACGCATTTTTCGCGCAAAATGTGGTATGCCACCTAATAGCATATACCCAACCTAACTCACATATGAAATTTTATCAAAATCTTTAGAGCCGTTTTCGAGAAAAGCCATTTTTAGTGAAATCGCCCTTAAGTAAAGTACCCTTAATTTTGAGGTTAGAATGAAAATTTCAATTTCGCCTCTAGGGATTATCCCACAGACCCCAGATATAAAGTTTGAAGCAAATCCTTTTAGCCTTTTAGGCTGCAGTCGAATATACAGACAGACGACAGACAGACAGACAGACAGACAGACAGACAGACAGACAGACAGACAGACAGACAGACAGACAGACAGACAGACAGACAGACAGACGGAATTGGCGGACCCACTTTTTTGGACTTCTCCATCATAGTAATGTCAAGTTTGATTAAAATCTCGAGTTCGAAATTTTTCACGAAACCAATACTTGCCCTATACATACATAGGTATAGGTGCAAGTAAAAAAGGGAAGGGTGTGTTTAGTCAGTAAAAATCTGACAATACTATGAGTACACGGTGTCTCATAGTGTCTTTTGAAGATTCTCACCAACCCACGAAAAAAAAAAATAAATAAATAAGCCCCTAGGTTCACTAATCCAACAATACAAACCATAAGCCAGCCAAAAACATCAATTAGTTGTGCACAAAGTTAGATACGTATGGAAAAAGTAGGTCAAGATTAATACCATAATATTTTCACATTCAGCAGAAAATTCTGTTCTATATGGCTTTCATAAAGTCTGTAAGTTATGTACAAGTTCATAAAAACAAAACAAAAATGTCTCATGGATACAGCATTGAATAGAAGAAGCACTGGATAGATCTTCCCGTGCGTGCGTCGTCTTGCGCAAAATGTCTACTTGCTTACACTAACATACATACATATGTTTTCGAAATGACTCGGTTCCATAGGTCCATTAATATTCTTACCACATATGTATGTATGTAGATGATTTCGGGGAATCACCTGTTTATACGTGAAGATTGGCACGTAAACAATTTTGATTCCATAAATCGTTAAATTCACCTCTCCCAAGGTCTTTTCCAACAATCGAAAGATGGTACACATACAATTCGAAGATAACGTATGTACTTAGGTACATATAAAAGTTGCAGTGATATCATCATCAATTAATCAAACTTTATCTTATCACCAATCAATGCACAAGTAGATTGTTACCTATTTGTTACCAATTACATGTACCTACAAGCGTATTCCATAGAACTCACATCATATGATATTTTACAAGAGTATATAGTACTCTTAGTTGAGATAATATTTGAGTTTTAAATATGTATCTATAACATCCAATTTCACTCAGAAGCTTTTGTCGGAGTAGAAGAGTCTCGATCTCGAGTTATTTGTTGAAGAAAAACTCATCAGTTCAGTACGATTTTGAGATCGGTGTGTGCTAGTCGTAAATTCTTATTACTCGTAAGAAAATGAAGCCGGGTATTTTGTTAGTCATAAACAATGCTCGTAATCGCATAGGGTCCGACACTGATGCGGCAAATTTAAAAGAAACTTTCGAAAAAATGAACGCCCATGTTATTATAAAAAAGGATCCTACAGCTGAAAATACTCGGGAGATAATGGATGAGTGTAAGTGTGAAAATATTTCCAAGCTCTTTGTTCGATCTGTTTTAGTTAAGTTTAATTATTTTTTTGTTTTGTATGTACTTAAGTGGAATTTGTGCATTTTACCCTCATATCTTTTGATTAGTGTATTATGACGTTTCAAAGTTCATTTTGTAATCAGAAACTACACATACGTAAGGAATTTTCTTCAATTTTTGAATGAATTTCGTAGACAACGTGGTAGTGCGTGTAGAAGGTTAGATGATTCATGCCATCGTACGATGTACGTATTTCACAAAATAGAACTAGAACCCAGCCACAAAATGTGTGCATTATTGAAGGCATTTCTCACTTTTCATTTCGCCGAAAGCTGTTTGTAAATGTAAATACATATTGTAGTTTACAAGTTGCAAACTTGTGAAAACTTGGTTTTGTATGATTTTTACCAAAGGAAATACAGTGTCCGACAAAAGTCTGCGTACAACGAAGAGGCTCTGTAAAAAAAACATCGGCGGCGTTGTTCATAAATAGTAAATATTAAATTTTAGAAAATGGTATATTCCAGTAAAAGAATATTAAACGCATTCCTTTCGAACAAAATTCGCATTATTTTATTATTTATTTAAAAAAAAAAATATCTCTTAACTTTTATAGTCAATATTTAGTCAAACATCTTTTGAACTTAATGACGTCATTTACAGAGTTTGGGATACATAGTTTACTAGTTTTCCTGTACACGGACTTCTTAAGTTTCTTCATCCAATTATTAAGGATTCCTTTAGTTGTATCGGTCTCACAAAAAGAGGTATTGTTTACTTAAAGGAATACTCAAAAAACTTTATTTTCTACTGCGATGAGCGCAAAGTAATCTCCCTCTCGGACGTAATGCTCGTGATTAAGTGCCACAATGATTCGGTTAAATCAATGCTTAATGATAATAAATTATTTTGCAAAAAAGTCCTGGATCATATGTCTAAATCTGTGGATATTATCAAATGTGTTGACGATTGAAGCTATACCGTTGAGTGCTCACGTGATCTTTGCAATTCCAAATTCATAAAACTAGATAAGGAAATTGCTAATCTGTCTGAACTAGTTTATAACATATCCCGGGACATGGTTAATAAGTGTGATTTTGATGGTATCCGATATGATTTAAAATCTACCCTTGAAACTTTTATCAAATCCAATCCATTCAAAAAAAGTCAATGAGGACATTAATTCCCTGAGGTCCGACCTTGATGTTCACTTTCAACACACTTCTAAGCATCCCTCGAATTCCTCTCAACATTCGGAATTACTTATTCTTGACCTGGTGGACAAAATAAATATTATCAGCAACGAACTCCTGGCAACCCGGCTTTCTATTGGCGATATCGGTGATGATATTAGAATAGCTACCAGCAAAATTGAGGACTTAACTGACTCAACATTTCTTCACCCCATATCCGCATACAACACATCAATCCATGAGGAAATTCTTGTAACTGCAGCCAACACCTCTCCACATACTCGCACACTTCCTTCCCCACCAGTTGCTCCTTTAACGTGCGTAAATGGGCTCTCATCTATTCCTGCCTCATCTGCCGCGCCGATACTAATTAAACGCTTTGGTACCACATGGACTCTTCCAGAATGTAACAAGAGGCTCGAAAAGATTAACAAAGGTAACTCGACCGATAACGCTGACATTTCTACTTTCACTATTAAAGGTGTTCTGCCACTTGCCGATTCTTCTTTCACATACTCCGTTTCCTTCTAAAAACAAGCATTATCCTACAATCCCACATCAGAAACGTGTGTCCTTTAATATACCTGGTGTTTCCGGTCCTCCACAATATCGTGCTCAGACTTCCAATAACACTCCTTCTCTTGGCAAATACCCGAATTTCATTCACTCACATACTCTCAATCCAGCCTCAACCGAATCTTTGTTATCTTCCATTTCTACACTCTGCCTCCTTTTTAGATCCATTGCTCCCACCTTCTGCCAGACTTACGAAACAGCTTACTGATTCTGGCGATGATGGTCGATATGTCCTTTCACGCTTGCGAGATCGCAAGATCTATGATAACGTACGCCTATATCTAGCCTACTTACATCATAAAGCCGACACCATCTGTATCGACGGGGTCACTAAAACCAACGTCATGGTCTCGCTTCACCAAGAAGGCCTCCCAACTGACCCTGCCGAACTGAAACAGATTTTCGTCCGCTACCATGAAAGTTTCGATATTCCGCCCAGTAACGTAGCTAATGATCTGACTACTTTTGCCTCCCATGTTGAATTGAAGCGCATTAACCATCTACAAAGAACTCGTGCTAACTATAAAAATTACTTTCATTCCTAACCTTCCAACATGCACAACGCCACGCCTTACTGACGCGAACAAAAGCCCTGTTAAACACCTATCTATTTATTACCAGAATGTACGCGGTTTGCGCACCAAAACCTCTACCGTGTTCCTTAATTCTCAAAAGCTCCCGTACGATGTCTTCACGCTTACTGAAACAAACTTCTCCCCTGTCTTTCACAGTAACGAGCTATTTACCTCTGATTTTAATATCTTTCGCGATGACGGCCTTGAGAAAGACGATGATTCTTCTGGTAGCGGAGTTCTCCTGGCTATACACAACCGTTACGACTCAGCACTCTATAAAAATTCTGCTAATTTTGAATTTATTTGCGTTAAAATGACCATCCTTAAGCAAATTCTGTACTTATTTTGCTGTTACATTCGTCCCTTCCAACCAATTCAAGGTTACCAACTTGCTATAGATGCTATAGACTCTCTCTTTGATGTTATTGATCCCAGTGATGATGTCATAATCTTAGGGGATTTTAACCTTCCCCATCTGAAATGGGTTCAGTCTGAGGATGAGTCTTATTTTGTCACTTCAAATGCAACCTCAGACAAAGAAGTGCTCTTTACAGATTGTCTCTCCAACTCTGGCCTCCATCAAATCAGTGGTATTACTTATTTGCTCGGCAGACAACTTGACCTTATATTCGCATCTGATGCTACTAATTGTATTGTTACAGTAAGTAATCATCTTCTTTCTACCCTAGACCGCTACCATCCACCCCTCTTTCTTTCTGTTTCACACGGTAACTTTAATTCTAATATTCACTCTCAGTCCTCATACAGCTTTAACTACCGGAAAGCTGACTTCGCCAAACGCTCAGTATCGCTAATTTGAACCCCGCACACGTTGCTGTGGATACTGCTGTCGCATCTTTCTATTCCATAATATTCGATTGCATTCTGCAAACTGTCCCTTATTCGCTTCAAAAAAATTGTTCTTCATCCCCACCTTGGTATAATAAACATTTACGCTCACTCCGTAACAAAAGAAACAAGCTCTGGAGAGCATACATGAAATCTCGTTCTGGCTATGACTACTCCGTTTATCAGCATACACATACACATTTCGCTGAACTTCGCGAAGCTCTTTACCAAGAATACCTCAACCGCATGCAGTCCAGTTTAATTACCGACCCTAAGCGTTTTTATCATTTCATAAATACCAAACGTAAATCCGATAGTTACCCATCTACCCTTAAACTCGCCAATACCACATCGGCAGAACCTAAAATTATTGCAAACTTATTCGCCCACTTTTTTAGCCAGTCGTTTACTGCTGGTATCCTTAAACCTTACTATGATTGCTTTTCTTATATGGACAAATGCGCTCAAACGTCATTTATGTCGGTTAATATCACCGCTCAAATTGTGACAGAGAAGATTATCAAACTTAAGGTTGACTACTCAGCCGGCCCTGATGGATTGCCCGCAATTGTTTTAAAACGATGCGTTTCACATTTATCTCAACCCCTAACTTGTCTTTTTCTCATGTTGATTTCCCAAGGTTCTTTTCCTCTACTTTGGAAGAACTCATATATCATCCCCATTCACAAGAAAGGTCCAAAAAATGAAATACCCAACTATCGTCCCATTGCCAAACTATCGTGTATACCTAAACTCTTCGAAAGCATAGTGTACGACTCAATATTTTTTCACTCTAAATCCTTAGTTTCTGTTAACCAACACGGATTTCTCAAAGGCAGATCTACAACCACCAACCTAACAGCATTTGTTTCTCAGGCACTATGTGCATTTGAAGAAGGCTGCGAAATTGATTTAATCGCTACTGATTTCCGTAAGGCCTTTGATAAGATATCGCACCAAATTATTATCCTTAAGTTAAAAGCTATTGGTTTTCAACCTCGTTTTATCAAATGGATCAAATCTTACTTGGAAGGTCGTCAGTGCGGGGTAATATTTAGATCTTCTGTCTCTGACCCCATTTTTGTCACATCTGGGGTTCCACAAGGCAGTCACCTTGGTCCTTTAATTTTCGTTCCAACCACCAACGATGTCAACTGCATTATCAAAGACTCCTATCTCTCCGTCTATGCCGATGACATGAAAGATTGTTCCATCAGTCTCATCTCTGCGTGATTTAGGTGTCATCTGTGATAGGGAACTCAACTTCCGTTCTCATATTGACAACATAATAAGCAGAGCCAATTCTGCTCTTGGCTTTGTAAAACGTTGGTCCAAAGAATTTTTAGACCCCTATGTCACTAAATCACTTTATGTAACCTTCGTCAGGCCTATCCTCGAATATGCTAGCCCAGTTTGGTCGCCTCACTACGATGCCCACACCCGACGTATTGAAGCCGTCCAGCGCAGATTTATTCGTTTCGCCCTACGCGGACTTCCTTGGGTTGATGGATACAATTTACCTCCCTACTCTGATCGTTTAAAATTGATCAATCTACAGTCTCTCAAAAATCGTCGCGAAATTGCCCATGTACTCTTCCTTCATCAGCTAATTATTGGTCACATCGATTGCCCCAAGCTCCTCGAACTGATCTCATTTAACACAAATCCCCGTAACCTAAGATCCATTCCCCTCTTCCGTGTCAATTCCCATCGTACCAATTATGGTTATAATGCACCAATATCCAGAATCCTCCGTAACAATCTTAAGCGTCGCACCAATTCCGCCTAACCGCCTAACCACGTCTCGATTTTTACCACTCTATCACTCCTTTCCTCTCCTCTTTTCTCCTTAGCTTTTAAGTATTTTTTTAGTAAGGCTCTAGTTTGTAAGTTTAGTTTGTTTAAGTTTTTTTGGCTTGTACTAAGCTTAATAAAGTGCCCCCCTGGGGGCGTCAAATCAAATCACGGTGAGCAACAAAAATAAACTAAGGATCAAATGTAAGTTTTTTTAATACGTTCTTTACAAGTGTGGCCTCTAATACACTTTCAGATGAAGGTTTTGATTCATCTATTGAAAGAACTCAAGATCATAGCTTTTTCTTCAATCCAATATCACCTTTTGAATTGCTCAGAACCATTAACAGGTTAAATAATTCTAGATCATCAACCAGCTCCAGTTATTCGAATGACTTCATAAAAAAAATTTCGCTCTATATTTTCGATGTCTTGGCTGATATTTATAATAAAACTGTCTAGTATAGTTCCCGACTGCCTAAAAATTGCTGAGGTCACACCTGTCTTCAAGAAAGGTGATAACGAGAATCTAAATATGTAATTAAAGGCCTATTTGTCTGCTTTCATTTTTTTTTTCAAAATTTTTTGAGAAAGTGATCAAAAGTATGGTCATTGCGTTCTTGGAGCGTTATTCTTTTTATAGTCCCAGGATGTACTCTTAACATTTTGTAACTACAATTATAAGAGTCTTAATAATAAAAATAATACTGCTTCACTTTTTATAGACATAACCACGACATTTGATACTGTGGACCACAAGTAACTATTAGGAAAACTGGAAAAAAAAACTGGTTTTAAAGGTTTTATACTCAATTTGTTTGCTTCGTACCTTACTAGTAGAAAACAAGTGGTAAAGTTAAAAGGTATATTGAGTAAAATATTAGAATAGGTGTTCCACAGGGCTCGGTATTGGGTCCAATTCTATTTTCGATTTATATCAATTCAGTCTTTAATCAAAATTTGAAAGGGCTACAAACTGGGTTTGCAGATGACATAGCTTTTTATACCCTATCCTAAGGGTATATTAAGTTTGACACATAGTTTGTAACATAGAGAAATAATCGAGATAGACCCTATAAAGTATATATATTCGTGATCAGCATCAATAGCGAAATCGATTGAGCGATGACCGTCCGTCCGTCCGTCCGTCCGTCCGTCCGTCCGTCCGTCCGTCCGTCCGTCCGTCCGTCCGTATGTCACCGCTTTTTGGGCCTTAAATTTTGAGCTAGGACGATGAAATTTCATATCTGGGCTTCTGAGAAAAAGATACAGTACAAGTGTAAAAATTTTTGAAATCCGCCCACTGCCACGCCCACTTTTTCATAACTTCACTAAATTATATGAAACCGAAAAATTTTGTTAAGACCAAATATTTAGGCATTTAGATTCCCTACAATCCACCCATACAAAAGTTTTGGCCACGCCCACTTTTTGGGGGCGTTTTCATCACAAAACCGAGTTTTGGGCCTTCAATTATTAACTAGGACGCTGAAATTTCATATTTGGGCTTCCAAGAAAAAGATACAGTACAAGTGTAAATTTTTTTTACATCCGCCCACTGCCACGCCTACTTTTTTATAACTTCACTAAATTATATGAAACCGAAAAATTTTGTTAAGACCAAATATTTAGGTATACAGATTCCCTACAATTCACCCATAGAACAGTTTTGGTCACGCCCACTTTTTGGGGGCGTTTTCATCAAAAAACCGATTTTGATAAAATTTTACATGTCACATCCTCAAACGTTCGAGGTTATAGCCATATTTGAGTACAAAATGCAATTTGGTCACGCGCACTTTATAGAGAGGAGGATAGGGTATCATACGATCCGTTCCAGACGGATTGTAGCTTTTCTGTATGTTTCGTATTCTAATGCTTCTCCTTTGGATTTATTTGCACATATTAGTCATGATTTAGAAATATGGTAAAGTTAAAAGGTATATTGAGTAAAATATTAGAACAGGTGTTCCACAGGGCTCGGTATTGGGTCCAATTCTATTTTCGATTTATATCAATTCAGTCTTTAATCAAAATTTGAAAGGGCTACAAACTGGGTTTGCAGATGACATAGCTTTTTCGTATTCTAATGCTTCTCCTTTGGATTTATTTGCACATATTAGTCATGATTTAGAAAAACTTCGACATTGATTCATTACTCATAAGTGACAAAACAAAAGTTATGATTTTTAGCTTATCGTCTAATAGTATTGAATTCCCTGATATAATTTATCACAGCGTGTGCTTTGAACGCATGCTGGTTAGCTCTACTACATGTGGCAATGCTATTTATTAAAAACTTTTAATTCTGATTTAAGCTGCTCATTGAAATGCTTTATTATCCAAAGGATATCAGTTTTTAAGTATTTGGGACTCGAGTTTAATACTAAATTGAATTGGAGTGTCCATACTTCCTTGTTTAGAAAGTATTTACTAAGAAAAACGAGTATAATGTTTCATCTTAAAGTGTTTTGCTCTCGTAAGCTCTTAAAAACAATCTATTACGAGCTTGCAAAATCCAAATTGCAATATGGTCTTGTTTTCTGGGGTAGTACATATAGCAATAAAATCCAACCTTTGTTGGTCGTGCAGAAACATATTCTAACAATTATTTGGAGAAAAAATCGCTTAGAATATAGGTTTTTCCTTTTTGTTAATTCTGTAATACTGCCTTTTTAAAGATCTTTACATTTATAAAGTACTTAAAATTTTTTATTTAAGGAGTAAGATAGTCATTAAATCGCAATCCCACTGTGTATGGGCTTCGAAACAATGAAAGTTTCTTAGCGTTTGTCCCACAGCATAATATTTATCACTTCTTGAACTTTTTTACTTTGGTTGCACCTGGAATTTTTAACTCACTACCACTGGATATATGTATGTACGTTGCAGTAGAAATCCTATCTCATTTCACCAGAAGGTTAAAAAATGACTTTTTACGTTTGATTTCAATGAAATAAACGGTTTAATCAGGGTAATAGTTTAAAAAATTTGATATTTCATTAATTTGTTGCATATATAAGTTATACGCACTCACTATGCTTTATTTTTCACATATTCAATACAAAATGAAAGACACTTTATCTATGTACATAATACTTAACTTATTATTTAGATTATGAAGTAATGAAGTAAATGAACTATGGATATATTTTCTCAAAACTTGTATCTTATAAGAGGAAATCAACCAACTTGAATTGCACAACTGGAGGCAGTTAGCCAAAGCAAACAAAAAAACAAAACATTTCGGAAACGTTTTAGAAACATTTGTTATTTTGCTAAAATGCCTGTGAAACGTTTTCAAAACATTTTTTTGAAAAGTTTCCCTAAAAGTTTGTTCGATGTGGACAAGCCTTTATATGAAACAAAGCGTATGTTCTCCAAATATTATTCGTCTTTAGTACCTTTGGTTCTGTTTCATAGTTGTTATATCATTTAAATGCATTCTTTTGGAAGACAAATTAACTCTGAATTTTATTCTGTTTTGCAGTTAAGAAAACGGATTTTACGCCTTACTCGTATGTGGCTGTTGCATTTTTAGCTCATGGTGGCGAAGACAGCTATGCTCTAACAGCAGACGAGCAATTAATACATATACAGAAGACTATACTGTTTCCTTTGTGCAGAAAAGAGGAACTAGACGGAAAACTAAAATGGCTAATAATGCAAACCTGCAGGGGAAGCTTTGATTTCCTTACTCAGGTTTCCGAAGGACCAGCCGTAAGATTCTTTCCACGTTATTATGTAAAGTTCTTTGCTACAACTGAGGGTAGGTATTTGAATAAAGAAAAAGTAG
This sequence comes from Xylota sylvarum, assembly GCA_905220385.1. Taxonomy (NCBI): domain Eukaryota; kingdom Metazoa; phylum Arthropoda; class Insecta; order Diptera; family Syrphidae; genus Xylota; species Xylota sylvarum. Next base: position 58,527,711 of record LR999958.1, on the reverse strand, counting down.
AATTTAAAGTTAACCTATTTTTATTTGGTCTACACATTTGTAGGAACACGCGCATTTCGTGCCCCATTTCAAAATGCAGAAGGGGATATTGTTCATGAATCCTTTTTCATAAAAGCCTTATGTAAACGTCTAGCAAATGAATACAAGACTAGAGATATAATCTCAATTATGAATGATGTAAGGAATGATGTCGTAAGAGCAGGCATTTCACAAACACCAGCTATAGAAGAGAATCTTAATGGAATACAATTTCGCATTACTCAAGGACTAATACCTGCATAGAAATACTTGTCATTCAAAGAGCCCGTTTTGGAATATGTATGATATTCGAAACGTTTTGAAAATAAATAATAAAATAAACGTACACATGTACTTTTGTATATATGTTACATACATATTAAAAGGAATTCGATCTGTCTTTATTTCTTTGTAGGTATCTAGATATCTATCTAATCTATTATCAACAATTGTCTTGTTAAGTATGTATGTAAGGCTGTACAGTGGTTAGACTAGTGATGTTACTATGTCTAACCACACTAATGCTCTTTTGCTGAACGGTATATTCGTTGAAGAAAGATTTACAAAGGATGGCACAAAATAAACCTGTCGCTCCGCTGTCGATGACATTGGAGCCATGGACTTAAAAGTACATGCCTGTATGTAAATTTGCTCCTATAATAGCGAAAGTTTTAAACCTCAGTCTAAGTTTGAAAGCAGTTAACAGCGGTTACTTTGAGAGGACACGTCACTCAATCGATCAATCAGAAGAAAGTTGACTAGTTTAGTTAAGCATAGCTAGGGATGTGGAATCCGAATGCACCCATTGTAGTTATGCAAACGTCAAGCCATTACAGCGGAGCCAAGTCCCTCACAATCCGAAGGCAAAAATCTGGATTCCAAATGAATCCGATAACCCAACCAAAATCTAAGGTCTCCTGACGTACCAGAATCCGGACCTTCCAGCTAAAGACTGGAAGTTTAACGAAGAGACAGCTCGGTGTCTGTAAGAAGCCGGAAGACCGTTGCGAAGAGGTCTGTACCAGATGACAATGTACAGATTAACCTCCATCACTCCACTCTAGCATCTGTTACTTTGAGTCTCCACCTCTATGAAAGAGGTTTGGACATCTTCCTCATACAAGAACCTTGGATAAGAGATGACACCATCATGACACGGAGTGCTCCAGGCTACACGCAAGGAACACAGGTAACATCCGAACTTGCATTTTTACTAAATCCGCACTAAACGTAACCTTTCTTCCCCATTGATTGACCTGACAGTAACACTGCTAAAATCAGCATATAACAACATCTGACTGACTTCAGGTTACCTACTCTACAAAGATTCTACAATTGCCCATTAAAGTAGGTCAAAGCAGTGATAGAAGAAGCAAGGAGGAAAGAAGAAGGAATTGTGAAAGGGCGCGACACTGATGTGCACCATGAGCTATGAGGTAGCACCGACACTTTTTTTTCCAACATGAGTCCCTTCTTAAGTACTTAATAGGCATCGACCTAGTAGTGTGCAATATGTGAATTAGTCCCATCTTTATAACAAAAATCCGGCATTAAGTACGAGATGTTACCTTCGCCTTTCAAAAGATATACTATACGATTTCTAAGTGGACTGTATCTGACAGGCACTCATTTTTTGATCACCGCTATCTGAAATTAGAACTAGAAACAAACTGCACCATAAGAACTAAGAACGACGGAGAACTGTTTGTCTCAAACACAATAACATTCTCTCCTCTAAACTATCCAATACTGTCCGTCCACAGGATACCAACCACACACTTGGAATCAAATAACCTTAACACTGTTCTAACCTCCTCCCTAAACTCAGCATTCAATGAATCTTGTTTCATTACAACAAGAAAGGTAAGCAATTGCCTGCCGTCATGGTAGGTAAACAGGAATAATTTAAACAAAGCCAAACCAACAAGTCTACCCACGGACTGGGAAATCTATAAAGAAAGCTTGAAAAACTACAAAGCAGAAGTTTGAAAAGCCAAACGTAGATCCTGGCGCGTTTTTTTTTTTCAGAATATTGACAGTACATCTCAATCCTCTAGAATCTAGACTACGCAAAGTCCTCTCCATAGCACCAACCATGCCGAGTGTCCTCATGAATGCTAATGGATCATGGATGGAATTTAATAAAGCATCGCTTAAGCTGCTTATGCTCAAAGGGAAGTGATGCGAATATATGTTAGCACAAGCACTCTCATGCTAGCCTCTCACTATCAACTCCTACTCTTTACTCCTACTCGTGCCTCGTATCACGGCTTTAGATTGGATAACTAACCCCTTTGGAAGGTCGTTGGTGGTAGCAGACGAGAGAGGAAAAGCACTTCCTCTTGGTGCAGGAAGCAGCGGACGAATTCCCTAGATGAAATCAACAGTGGCGTCTACCAGTTCCAGTCAGATCGAACTGTTAGTGCTATCCCTATATAAACTGCATCCACATATTTAAATCCCAGGTCTACGGGGATCTTCTATGCTGAGCCAGGGCTTTGGAAAAGAGTTGATGGAGGATGAACCTTTAATGGGCCAACGGAGGGGCTCATATCCGGCCCGTTGTCCTTGGGGTACAACAAGTGAACTGGCCATCCAGGTTAAGGGTTGTGCGTCGAGGTAATTTCCCGACCACGTAAAATAAACATAATTACGAAGCAACAGCAACTCTCGGATAAGGATGATCCTACTGTTGACGACCCCAGTAAACGAAACAAAGACAACGGATCTGCACGTGGAATGTTCGAACAGGCAGCGTGCAGCCTAACAACTAGCAGAGGGACTAGATTGCTACATCACCGCCACCCAGGAAGTGCAATGGGATAGGCCGCAGTGTTTATTCGGATGAGGATTCGTAATGCGCGGCAGACTTGGGCAAGAAGTACTAAGCTTTCGACACGTGAGCGAACGTTTTTTAGCTCCCACAGAGGACAAGGACGACACCACAAAGAATGTTTCTACGGGCTCCTCATGCTAGGCGGGGAGAAACATCCATATAGCAAGCACACGGTTTCCTCATCTCAATATCTCAAGAGGACATGACGATCTCCTGATCATCAAACGGTCAACCAAATTGATCATATTGCGATCGACACAAGGCATGCCTCCAGTATTCTGGATATCCGAACCATCCGAGCAGCCAACAACTACCTTGTTGCAGCCACGGTACAAATGCTGATATCCTAAACGTCACAACAAAGAATACATACTGTGAGAAGATTTAACGTCGAAAGCTGCAATCGCAAGAGAGCGCCAGAACCTTCGGCGAACGCGTATCCCGAAATCTCTTAACGAATCCTATGCAGCATCAAGTGCCGAAGACTAGTGGTAACGCCATCAGAAGTGCCGCAACTAATGAACTGGCTTTCACCCGACCACCACCAAGAAACCCCTGGCTTGACGAAGAAAGCCGGCAAGCAAATGCCGAAGAAGCATACAAAGCGGTGCTACGAAGAAGGACGAGGCTCGTGAGCTCTACGAGCAGAAGAGACGAAAAGAACATCGGATTCTCCGAAAGAAGATATTGAAAGATTATACTCCAGAAATAACAAAAAAAAATAACAAAAGGACCGTGTCAGGCCAACAAAACCCGTACAGAAACCTGTACAGATGAAGAAGAAAACCTCGTAGTAGAGTCACAGTCGGTGCTGAGAATAAAAACTTCTTCTGCAGACTGTACAATGGCGACAAAGACCAACATCCCGCTGTCAGGCAGAATGAGCCATTCAATAGTCAAAACTTCCGTCCACCTGACCAACACTAAGTGAGGATAGCAATATCCAAATTTAAGACTGCTGGACCTGACGGCCTACCAGCCGATCAGCCGATGTGCATGTAGTACCCTGATGGTGTTCATTAAATACTCTTCTATTTGGCGGAGTGGTTGAACTTTTTTAGGACCCTTTTCCCTATGGCAAGCAGTTGGGTTAGGACGATCCATTGGTCTTCCGCTTGACTTTCCATGAGTTAGCTTGAAAATCGGCATTTTGCGCGAAAATTGTGGCTTTAATCTTCTCCGAGGAGGGCTCCAGACTTTGTGGAAAGAACCCTCGGGCGATGTGTGGCTTAGGGAATGATCCCTCTTCCACCAGCATCATGCTCAGTCCACTCTTGGCTCTGATCCTCTCGAAGTTCGAGAGCATCCACAGTCTGTAGCACTGTCTGAGCCATCCCGATTCCAGAAGCGACCCGGAAAAATGCCCCACACGCCGCTATTGCTCATCTCAATCAAGATGTCTGTGAACGCCTTTTGAAAAAGTGCCGTTTGCTCAGTTGAGAGGGGTTCTAGTGTAGAGAGTTGACCGTCCAGAACTCTACAGCATCTCGGGATACAAGTGGTTGCTCAACAGCAGAGCCCGAGTATGATGCGATTTGAGATGCATCAGTTGATTTTGAATTAAAAATTTTGGATCCACGAGTCTTCGGGAAACGAGGTCGCCCAAGACAGAGACCGGTATGCCATAGGAAGGAAACCGAAGGTCGTCAGGTATGCGGAGTCCGCATACTAGCGACTAAGCACCCTCTTAGCCATGCATCCATCGGCGTACGCTGTTCCATCTTGGATTAGGGATTTGGTAATGGGGGTTTCTACCCACGTTGCTCACTTTAGCCGTCTCTCATGCTGTTTCCGCAACCGGCCATTCGGGACGAGCTGAGAGGCACACAACCAGTAACAATGTTCCCGATTGGAGGGTGAACAACTAAAGCATCAAAACCGTTGCCCGGCGGCCGCAATAAGAAGACAGTGAGTCTTATTGAAGGGTTTGCATGTAGGAATCGTCCAGTGACTTTGCCCTAAAAGTACGCACCTGGCCACCATCATTATTATAAACGAGAAAGTTAACTTACCGCCAACAAAAACATAAAACAAAAAAAAAAAAAACATTTGGGAAACGCTATAGAAACATTTTTATTTTGCTGTCACATATAAGATTCTATCCAATATACTGTGTTTAAGTCTGAAGCCTTTCTGCAGCGCACTAATCGGCACGTACCAGTAATCTGGCCCGCTAGATCGACAATCGACCAAATTTTCACACCAAGGCTAATCATGGAAAAGACCAACGAATTTCAAGTCGAGACTCGCCACCTCTTCATCGACCTCAATTCATCGTCTCGAATTCGGGATTCCGCTTATCCGGCTGTGCCGAGTGATGCTGGGAAACACAAAGTGCTACGTGAAATTCGGAAACAGTTCCTCCGAACTATTCCTAATATGTACCGGATTTCGACTAGGAGATTCGCTAATATGTGACTTCTTCAATCTCGTGCTGGAACAGATAGTGTGCAGGACAGGTGTAAATATTGAAGGCACTATCTTTAACAAATCTGTCCAGCTGCTGGGATACACAGGCAACATGGACATCATCGGTCGCTTCCAGAACGAAGTCTTAGAGACCTTTACGGCAATTGAAGTTGTCAACACACAAAGAAGCATCTGTCCACCGCCTATGACAAAACGTCACTGTTGGCAACAGTAACTTTGAGGTCGTTACGGAGTTTAACTACCTCGGAGTAAATATCAACTCCACGAATGACACCTTAGTGGAGATTTGGCTAAGGCCTAGGAAACCGCTGCTATTTCGGTTTGGGATAACAAATGGGTTCAAAACTCCTAACTAGGAAGACAAAATGCATGCTCTACAAAACATTGATCCTGCCTGTTCTACTATATGGAACCGAATGCTGTACGATAAGCAGGAAAGGAGAGCAGATATTGAACACTTTCGAGAGAAAATTTCTACGTCGAATCTTCGGTCCCGTATGGGAGGAGAATGAATTGAGGAGAAGTTGTAGAACCGCGTACTCGATGAGCTGTACAAAGATGTGGATGTAGTACAAAAAGCTAAGACTCGTCGACTGCACTGGCTCGGCCACATCCAGTGAATGGGCAATAATGCTCCACCAATGAAGATCTTCGAATCAAACGGCCTAGGTTTGAAACGACAAGGAAGACCAATCCTCCGTTTTAAGGATCGGGCTATAGCGGATAACAGAGCGCTTGGTCTAGACAACTGGAAGCAGTGTACCCAGGATCAAAGAGAGTGGAAGGCTGCCGTGTCTCAGGCAGAGACTATTCACGGTTCAGGCAGCCCGTTAACCCAATACCAAGGCCTTATATTAAGTTCCTGCTAGTTTCTCGGGTATTCTTAATTGAGAATTTTAGATCTTTACTGGTCTAAACCTGGCAATCTATAGCTATACTTATATTATCCACAAACTAATAGAAAATGAATTTTCACCCTTAACAGCTTCATGAGTACATGCACGGTACAAGGTCCGCCTCCATCAATATTCCAGTACCTCTATTATTAACGAATCTTTTTCAAACCAATAAACAAAAAAACTCCCCGCACCATAAAAATACTTGACACACATCAAACAGATGTAGAACGTTCAAAAATGTGTTTTTTTTTTTTTTTGCCACCATCTGGAGACGTTTTCGAAACATTCAAAGACTCCTCCATGCGACCGTAAACAGATCACATCTCAGTCGTTTTCCACCGTTCCGCAGAATAAGTTCGAACAAAAATCGCTACGTCTTTCAATTGTTTTCGTTAAAAATAGATTTCGACAACAAATAACTTAAAAATATGATCAGAGATTAATTGCATTCCATGTGGTGTTCGAAATCCCATCAAAATGAAGTCCAAAACTCTATACTCAGTGATTGTAATATTTTTAACGTCCCTTCCATTGGGCTGGCCATATTCCTATTATCCTTCGGATGGTATTCGAATCGGTAAAGTTGTGAAATTTAATTTCCTGTTCTCTTTTTCGAAAATTCCATAGAAATTTTGAAAATTGCCGTCGCATGTCGTCTGCGAGACTGACAGTAAATTTTAAAAATAAACTTAAGCATCAACGTTTACGCCATCACATCCGCGAGGCACCGAGCGGCAGAAAGAGTGCATAGATAGAGATTGTTTTTGTTGATGTTTCTCGCGTGTTTTCCTCCATGTTTTCGAATACGTAACTGAATAATGTTCCCCCCCTCTGCAGGTTTGATTTCCGATCAAAATGTCGAGGAAATGTCAACGATTTTTGAAAGTGCCATTGCAACGGCTAATATTGACTTGGAGATACAGCTTCGAGGTACACAAGCAGAGGTGCCATTTGGGAATTCATATGAGGCGTATAAGACACTGTGCAACATTTTGATGGTTAGATGAGGTCTTTGTTTTGAAACTGATAAGACAATCATTCATTTTCCAGACCGGAGTTGGAGGGATATTCGGTCCGTCGGCGAAGAGTTCGGCAATGCATTTGATGAATATCTGTGATGCTATGGAAATTCCTTACATTTACTCCCATATGGACTTTGATCCTGGAAAGAGTGTGATCAATTTGCATCCACATCCCAGAGATATCGCTAGAGTTATACACGATCTTGTCGATACTTACAGCTGGACCAGTTTTACGTTTCTCTATGAATCGGGTTGGTGCTATCGACTTTGTGTGTTTCACGAGGCTGATGATGGACTTTTCAATTTCAGGAGACTATCTTAATATCCTTAATGAACTGATGGAATTGTACGCAAACGGAGGACCGTACATAACTGTTCGGCGATATGATCTCCAATTGAACGGCAATTACAGAAGTGTACTGCGTAGGGTGCGAAAATCACAGGATAATCTGATAGTCATTGTTGGCTCAACGGAATCGTTGCCAGAACTTCTAACACAGGTAAGCATAAGAAAACGTAATTTATGTTAGTTTTAGTTTCCGTCTACTTACTATAGATGACTCCACAGTTTTGGAGAATTTGGGCCTTTACCAAGAACTAGATTGAATCGTGGTTGACCCTGATTTCCTAGTGATTGAAGTCCCTCTCATGTAGAATCGAATACTACCATGCATGTCAGCATGTTTATCAATTTATGCTACATACCCAGTATTCTTACTTCTTTATAAGGGCACTATAATTTGTAGTGAACCTGCGTACCAACCACCAGAGTAGCTCGATCCTGGGTAGACTTATCTATCTAAAGGGGCGTGCGTGAGTGGGCTTAACTAAGGTCCTACAATATTGAATGCAATCCACTTCGGATTGGATGTTGAAATCACTTTCCGTCTTCAAGTTACTCCTGTATTCAGTTACCCACGTTCAATTGGTTGAGGCACCACATTGTACCAAGTGTTAAAGTTGAGCACTTTTCAAATCGGAACACTGGTGTATAGTTACTTTATAGGCTTTAGTCTCCTTACACATTGGATGGAAAGGAAAGGCCCTGATGCGAAACACATAAAGGAACATTCCACTTCAAGTTCACAGAGATAGGTACCTCATTGTTTTCTGGATTAAGCTACGAGTAAATAAGAAACAATGTGGTCCCCACGGCAACTCGCAGAAAAGGCAAAATTTCCAATTTGAAGATGCTGCATGTGATCGGGATGTTGAATGGATTCCAAATAGATACTACAGATAGGATAGTTTTCAGAACAGAGTTGCAGATCCAGGGAATTAATCTTGGCTTCAGTCCTCATGACTTGCCAAAAGTTCTCCTGCATATCGTCTCATAGCTCTTTTTACTCGTGTCATCCGTTCTACCAAGTATATAATCTCTAATAATTTTTTGGTGCTTTTAAATACTGCTTCCGTCTTTTCTTCCACGAGCTTTAGGTCCATTCTTGTTAGCCAGTCTTGGACGGTATTTATAGCTTCATTGCAGTCGTGCTCCACTTCTTCTATGAGTTTTGCCTCTACGACGATGGCTGTCGTCAGCAAAGCGAATTATTCTTGTGATTTGCAGTCAAAAGAATTCATCGTACACAAGATTCCAAAGTGGTGGACCCAATACAGAGCCTTGAGGGACACCACCTGTCAGTAGTTGTAGTTGTTGTTTTGTTCCATTATTGGTGTCATAAAACAGTAATCTGTCACTCTTTTGGTGGTGAGAGACTGTACGATATTCCTTCAGTTCGCATTGTTAAATGCATTTTTAACATCTAGTGTGATGATAGTGCAGAGGTTTTTACTGCCGCGCTTCCATTGTGCTTCTTAATTGGTTTTTCGTGGTGTGCAGACAGTTTCAATTATAGCGTCGATTATAAAGCGCCCCTTTCGAAAATCATATTGGTGATCTGCCAGATTTCGCTTCTTCCATTGGTTTGGAAATACTCCTTCCTTCAAACACGCATAGCAAGTGTCTGCAAAAAAAAAAACGGGGCAAAGTTCCCAAATTTTTCACAGACTCGTAGGACCTAGGGTAAATCATTTCTTCAATCTCCTTCCTCCCTCCATAGTTTCCACTTCCTCTTGGTGTTGTGGGAACAAAACTTTGACCATACAGTAGTTTCCAAGAAAGCTCCAGGCGTGATCGGGGATTTTCGGCCACTCTTCAATTTTCGCAATATTTCTTGGTAGGCTTTGCCCCATGCGTTTTGATCGACCTCGTTGGACAAATCGATGAAGCTTATCTTCTTGCTCGCTCCACGTTCCTCGTGATTACTACTTTCCTTTGAACGTTGATAGGGTAACCTTGCTCGGTGGCACTCTGCGTGCACTGTGGCTATTTCCTCATTCCACTAATAGACTGGTAACGGGTTCACCTTGCCAGTTTTTTATTTGGTGTTCGACTGATGCTCACTGTGCACTCGGAGCATACTTTCCACACAGTAATCACTGCTAAAGATGAGCTTACAAAGGTGCTGTCGATAATGGATCCTCTCCCGTTCTTGTAGAGGATTAACATGCTTTCAGAATTCGCGCGATATTCAGCGATGCAAATGCCTTTAGGAAGTTTCCTTTGGTGTTTTTAATACGCGAGCCTCATTGAGGATCGGACTTTTGCCTCTAGCAGAGCTTGTGACATTGTCGACTGGGCTTTCATATTCTTCTTGAGTAAGGCTTGAAGGCGCGTAGCAACTGAACAAGTATACCCCGTTTTTCTGGGCCAACCGAAGCCTGCTTGCCGGGTCTCTATTATTTCTTTAAAAGTTCGTCAGTTTTGCCTGTAGTGTCTATTGTCCATACACTTTTGTTCAGTTGTTTGTAGCGCTCGCTGAGACGTCTACGCCATACCTGGCTGTTATTTATAAATATTAAAGCCATCATGTGCAGTTGTCTCAATCTGGTCTACATTGACAAACTAAGGACCGAAATTCAAGTTGTATTTATTCTTAAAGCAGGAAAATACTCATTTGTGGAACTTAAAGATCTCCGACCTATCAGCCTTTCCTCCTTTCTATTGAAAACATTAGAAAGATTGATTGATACCCACCTACGCCAGAGCATAAGTCCATCTATGCTCTCTGCGTCCCAATATCCATTAACAATGTCAGATTTACGTCAATTTTTACGTTGCACTGGCAAGCGTGAAAATCGATTCTTCCCTCAGAGTATTGATAAATCAATTACTCACACGCAGGATAATCAATTCGCAGGTGGGCCATCGGCTGGAAGACTTGTCTCCTCTTCTGTGGAATCTAGTGGTCAACGGGCTGCTTTTGGAGATAGAAAGGACTGGCTGCAGAGTGGTTGCCTATGGCGATGACTTTTACATCGTCGCCGGAAAACACCTTGATACTCTCAGGGAAATCCTCCAATATGCTCTCCTAAGCCTACTAGATGGGGCTCAAAATCCGGACTAAGGGTTAACTCCCTTAAAAGTTCCCTTTTTGACCCTCCTACGATTAATGACACCAGTCTCTCCTTTAAAGATAATGCAAAATAATTGGGACTCTTATTAGATAGGAAACTTAACTATTACTCTATGGAGTGATCATCTATTGACCGCCTCACCTCAATCTCCTATTTAAGGTGCACAGATCTGCATGAATATGCATAAGTGGTGCAGTGAGTAGTTCTCCCTTAGCGGCCCTGGATATTGTGGTCCACCTGCTCCCCTTAGATATTCTTGGCAAACAATAGGTTGCTAGTGCGACTATCCGACTCAAAGCCTTCTCCCGCCGATCCTGTTATTTAACCGAAACTTCCTAACCATAGTGCATGGCTCACTACTCCCTCTCCTAAAGACAGTTTAGTCCACTTCTACACGGATGGCTCCAAGACTGACGAGGGGATGGGTGCTTGTATCAACACCAACAAGCTCAATCTGAATGCAATATCTGTCAGGGATATTAGCATTTTCACTGCCAGTCAAGCGGTAATCAAACCCCTAGAATCGTGCTCCGTCACTTCAAAGACCGCTTTAAACTGCCGTTTGTCTCTTCTGAAGATGATTGAGCAGTTCAACATTAACCTATCTTGGGTGCCAGGCAACAAAGACATTGCAGGTAATTACAAGGCTGACGATCTCGCCAAACAGAGTACGACGCTCACTACTTGTAAACTCTTACTGAAGCTGGACGCTTTCAGTAAAACCAACTGTAAATAGGAAAATTTCTCTACTTGCAACATTTCGAGATCTAGGCCTAGGCTTGATTTGAAACATAGTGCCGAGTTGATCACAGATCAGCCACCTTATCGGTGTTCTTACTGGACAATGTCTGATAGGCCAACATGCAAAAAGACTCGGCCTCACCGTAGGGATGAGGAGGACGAAAAAACCATTATCCACCTACTGTGTACGTGCCCAGCTCTGTCCCAAAAAAAAAAAAACTACTCCATCAAGGAACTTTCTTCCTTCACAACCTAGGCGAAAAGTCCGGTTGGTTTAATCAGTTCTGGATGCCAAATGGTGCGATCTATGGCATCACAATGAACCTTTATGGGTCAATGTGTCTACATTCTTGTGCAAACAGCCCCTCTTACCTAAACCTTCATCACCGAGAAACATCTGATTATCCGATTTTCCAGCACACATGCTGTAGCCAGTTATTGACTGTGTCATGAATCCTGGATATTGTTGCAGGCCGCTTTGATATCTAGAAAAACTTTTACGACTGCTTTTCTGATGTTCCTATGTTCCAGGACATTTTCGATTATCTTGACTACCTGGTATCATCTGGAGGAATGATGTAAGGGTCGCACCAGGTGGTGCTTTAAGGTGTCTAGTTCTCCTTGTCCTCCTTGCAGAAAGATTGGGTATATTTTATCATAACCTGGTGATTTATGGGGTTCTGCATCAGCAATGAGAGTTCGGTTCCACGGTGACACTGTGGCTTCTTCTTTAACAGAATTCGTTTTAGGCGGGTTTATCTGCGAGACAAAGAAAGTATTGAGATATGTTTGGACCACTATGCATCTTCGAGCGTAGTTTTCCATGCGACTTTGTTGTTGACGCTCCATGGTTCCTGGATTATTGCGATGTAAGCGCTGCACTCTAACAGGTACGCAGCTAATACTCAGAACTCCAATGGAGCCATTGTGTATGCCTTGTGGTGGAGAAACCTAAAAGAAGACAAAATTTGTTTGTAGCTTTGAGTAAACTATGCGGCCTCCTTAAACTATCTGAAGCGCTGGAATTTGTCTGGTTTTAGTATCCTCGTGTTTTGTCTAAAGTTTTCTGGAGACACGATAAAATGAGAGTGCGCTCCATCGCTCTTGGCTAGTCTCAGTAGGTTTTCTGCTATGTTGGATTTAACTAACGCTAGGGGAGGTAAAGCAAAGTTAAAGACCATTGTCAGTTCCTGTTCAGACCCCTTTCTTGCTAATTCTTCCGCCAGTTTCCTCTCTTGGGATCAAGATTGATTTAATGTTAAGACTGAAGTCAGGGAATGATGTTAGATATTCTGTGTCGATCCCCCATTCACAATAAGAGAATAGCCCATGTCGCCCTCTTTCCAAAAATTGTATTGTTTCAAACGTAGAACAGCTGTTTCCTTTAGGTGTAAGTCTGATGGAATCAGTCCAAATATAGTTTCAAGAGCTTGGTTCTAATGGCGCTAGTTCTCTGAGAAACATGACCTTACCTGCTGCAGGCCATTAGGATACGATGGGTCTGACGATTGTTATGTACATCCAGTGGATAATGACAGGCTTATGCCCCCATTTTTTACCAAATATTTCACTGCAAGTATAGAAGGTTATAAATTCCTTTTTATTCTTTCTAACGTGTTCTCTTTATAACACAGCTTTCGGTCTAGTATACAAGTATCTCGCTTTACCTTAGATTTGAAGTGGTGTACCATTGAGTTCCCAGGGCCCGATTGGTGGTATTGGAAGAGGACCACCTCTGTTTTCAGAGGGTTGACATTTAATCCATATTCCTTTTGTGTAGACTATCGAGGGTAGTTTGTAATAGTCCAGTGCTAATCTTATAAATTCAGATTTCACGCAGTTGAAGGCTCCTCATATGTATGTCCAGAAAGGCCGCTAATATAACTGATACACGGACGCGGACTGCATCGTGATAAATATACCATCAGACCCGTGTGTTTTAATAGGGGCGAAGGAGTCCAGTTAATCTTTTTTTTTTTCATCTACAATCTGGTGGACGATGCAGTGGCTTGTGTTGGCCGTTCTATCTTATTTTGCCTTTTGATTAAACCTGGGACTATGGGCACCTTTGATAGGATTTTTCAACGTCTGCCTGCGGGCTTGGTGGTCTCTATTTCGGTGCGAACTAGTTCGTACTGTAATGGTTCTTTGCAGGTGGGTGTCAGGAAAGCAAGAATCAAAAAGTAGAGAATTAGAAGGAATATGTATAATAGACTTATCCAACAAGAGGTGTCATTTTAAACTAGCAAAAAATGCAACTTTTTTATGAAAAGTGATGATATTTTTAATTTAATTTAAAGTACAAGCTCTGAGGTTAGTAACTAAATACAATATTTGCCAATTATCCGCCTTGATTCTGTCTATAAATAGTCATTCTTTCGATGAATTTTTTCATCACATTGTCGCATAATTGCGGCTATATTTCGCTATAATTTCTTTTAGTGCGTGAATCGATGGTGAAGCATTGACATAGGTAGACTTAATCTTAAACATACTTTAAGTCTTATAGTGCTAAATCGCGCGATGATTTAGATAAATTACAGGTCCAGGAAATTTGTCACGCAATAGAACCATTGTTACACAAGCATGTGGCGTGATATTTTCACCGTTTTGTATTGAATTTTCACTATTTCAACACATTGTGTGAGTATGTATCGATCCCTATTAAGGGTTCTTAAACATTTTAATGGGGCATACTACATAGATGGACAGGTGGATAGCTTCGGAAAAATTAATGCATTAGTCATTGTAGACGAAGGCTTTCTGAATGTAGTAGAGGTAAAGCTCACCTTAGGTAACACGGATACATTAAGAAGAGAACCTTAACCGTCTTGAAATGTAGTACTGCAAGCAGTTAGCTATGGACTGTAGGGGCATGTTGGTTGAGATTTAGTAAGCTAAATCTCAACTATCTCAACTAATCTATTCATCAATTAACTTAAAGACTGTGTAATGAGAAGTGGGAGCGATCAATGATGTCAATATCTTCCGTGTTACCAAACAGCTGGATGGTTTCGTAAATAAGCAGTATACGTCTATCTGTCCAATAAAGAAAGTGAGGTAACATTGGCATTAGACACTCGAAACTACTATATAGAGACGAGAACCTTTAAGGCCGCGAACAGCTTTTAGTGGATGTTCAGTAGAACCAAGTAGGCTCTTTTAGCACATGTTGTTACTTTTTATTGAAAACATCCTTATTTTCCTTGTAGCGATTTCAGTCAGTGGGATTCTTTGTATGCTTGGCCACATTGCATACTTTCCTGGCATTACTGTGCAAGGTGGCGTTCACACAATATTGCAGATAAGATCTTGTACTCGATGTTAAGGAGGCTGATACCACTGTAATTGACGCAATTGAGGGGGCCTCCTTTCTTGTGGATCGGACCTATCGGTGCTGAGATTCCATACACCATGCATACTTTCGTCTGACCAAATTTTAGAGATGGTGTATGCTCTCTACAAAGTCATCACCAGCTGCTTTGAACAACTCGGCCTGTAGGTCCAGCACCCTTGTTGGACTTAAGTTTGGATATTGCTATCCTCGCCTCGTTTTGATCAGGTGGACGGAAGTTTTGGCTATCATCGTCTATGCTGAATGGTTCTGACAGCGCGATGTTGGCCTTCATCGCCGTTATACAGTCTGCAGAAGAAATGTTTCCATATTCACAGCACTGACGCTGCTTCTACTACTTCTAAGTTTCCTTCTTCATCTCTGTAGGTTTCTGTATGGGTCTTGTTGGCCTGACACGTTGGCCTTTTTACCTGTTAGTGAAACTTCCGTACATTATTCCTGGAGTATAATCTCTCAATGTCTTCGATCGTGCGCTTCTCATGCTCTTTTTTCTTCTTTCGTAGTCCTTCTTCGCAGCACCGCATTCTCCGTCAAGCCAGGGGTTTCTTGGTTGTGGTCGGGTGAAACCCAGCACATCAGTTGTGGCGCTTCTGATGGCATGTTGACAACGTTGCCACTAGTCTTCGGCACTTGATGCTACATAGGAGTCGTTGAGAGATTTCGGGATACACGTGTTTTCACCACACGGTCAAACTCGGACTAGTTGGTACTAAAATGCTCCTGAAAGCATTCCACTTCGTTTTTCTACGATTGCGATAGGTTTAAACACTGGGCACTTTTCAGTCTTTGACTACCAGAGAACCAGAGTTTAGCGTCAAAGTTACTTCCAAAACCTTAAGCATACCCATTGTCTCATGATTTAACACGATGACTTGGCCTGACTCTATGGCAGCTCTCATCTTTAACAGCTTCTAATCGTGCATCGGTCGTTTGAAAATTCTGAACTTAGCTTGCGCAGATGTGATAAAGGTTTGCATCTATGATCTTGATTATACTCTTCTTGGAAGGAAGGTATTAAAAAATGAATCTGACGAAAGTCACAGTGGGCTTTACTCTCGGATTGAACCATTACCCCCAGCGGTTCCACGTTCACAACCATTACCAACAGTTTGACATATTGTGCCTATTTGTGGTACACTTTCCATTCGTCAGTCTTAAGACCTATGTTTTGTCGCACCATGAGGGCTTGCACCGTCGCGTTCTGTTTCTTTATCCACTCCTGGGATCCATGTGGATACCCTGGTTAGCGCCGAAACTGCTTCCTCTGCCGCCATGTCCGTACAGGAGTTTCTTTAAAGATTCCATTAATAGTAGATCCCTTACCGGCCTTCGTTCACATAAATCTACAATATTCTTTGATAAAATACTTTTTTCATAAGTACATACATTTTAAATTTAAATTTCAGCCTTAGAAAGAGTATTTGGATATACTAGCAGGTAAGCTTGCCCTTCTCCCACATTTCACTTCGCACTTTACATTACATGCATACATAGTAGATTGGACTTAGAATTTATCAATTCGCTTTCCCGCATGTACCTGTGATGTACAAATCAAATCACAATCACAAGCCGGCATTGAACATGGCTTGACATTTTTTCAAACGAAACGAAATTCCCAAAATCACTATATTAATAAATTTGTATTCATAGTCAAAGTTAAAGTATAAAACTATCTATGTATCTATCTTGGCAGGCACAACAAGTCGGCATTATTACGGAGGACTATAAATACATAATTGGAAGCTTAGATCTTCAGACTCTGGACTTGGAGCCATTTAAACACAGCGAAGCAAACATCACTGGCATTCGAATGTTTTCTCCGGAACAGCCAGAAGTCAAGGAATTGATAACAGCGTTGGGATATCCAGAGGATGACATTGAAAGGAATAGTAAGAAAAAATTTTGTGTATACACGTGTATGTACATAATTATTCAAATCAGCTACACTAAGAGCTGGCAGGCTGTATATATTTACATGTGTATCTGCATGATTTTTGAAAACAGTTTACACTTATGTCCCATTGTAGTTACATGCCCAATAACCATTGAAATGGCGTTACTTCACGATGCGGTACAACTTTACGCGGAAACTACAAAGTCACTCAGATTCCGTCCAGTTCCATTGAATTGCTCAGAAGAAAATGTATGGGACAGAGGTTATACTTTTGGAAATTACCTAGCTCTGGTATGTTGATGTTTTTTTTTTTTCTTTCCTTCATTCAGTCATTAATTCAGCATATCTCTGTAGAGCGTTGCTCAAGGCATTACAGGAAAAATCTTTCTAGAAGGAGGTATACGCACTGATTACAATCTGGAAATTATAGAACTTACCGCATCGGGTTTAGCTAGAGTCGGTAACTGGCACACAGAAGAAGGCCTAACCATTAGCCGATATACACCCTCGAATCCGATAATGGACTCCGATGAGCTCTCATTGGTTAATAAAACATTCACAGTCCTTTTGGCTTTGGTAAGTATTTTGGAACCGCAAACAGCTTGAAAAACATGCAAATCTGTTACCCTTTAGAATGCCCCTTATGGAATGTTAAAAAAATCCACAATAAAACTTTCGGGAAATAATCGATATGAAGGATTTGGAATCGAACTTATTCAGCGTTTGGCTGAGAAGCTTGGCTTTAACTTTACTTTTAACATGCACGTAGACGATAACTATGGATCTTACAATGCGACGAGTAATATTTCTACAGGAATGGTGCACGAGATTATGGAAGGGGTAAGTATGTAATTTTTCATGTCCACCTTTGTAATATAAAACTGACTAGAAACCTTTGCTGAAAAATCTGGGAGTGTATGTGGGTATACTTACTTCACGTATGTAAATCCTGTCACCCTTCGAGAGGTATAGGGCGTCAAAAACGCCTGTGCGCCATATTGTTCGGATTTATGCAATAGGTTTGAAGTCACTCCCGCTCTTTCCCCGTAGTTTCGATTTCTCTTCGACTGTCCTTCGTTAGTTAGGCCACACCGCTTTTCTCCCCGACTGGATGAGTGTATTCCACTGCATTTCGCAGTAGGACCGTTTTCGCGTCATAAAGTATGACCAATCCATTGCCACTTCCTCCTGCGTATGGTAACGTAAAAAATCCTTAAAATGGTACGCAGACATCTATTAACGAAGGCTTGCAGCCTTCGAGTGACAATCTTGGTAACCTCCCAAGTACTACACCGCTATAGTACTACTGATTCTACATTGGATCAGAACAGTCTCAGCTTGATTTTGGTGCTGAGAACAATGCTTTTCCAAATTTTTGATGGCATTCCAAACACAGCTTTGATTTTCCCGATTCTGCTGCCCACATCGAGTTCGGTGCCACCGTCGGCCAAGACAATGCTTCCTAAATATAGGAAGTTTTCGACTTTCTCGCCTTGTTATCCAGTAATCTTGAGTTAAGCGTCGAAATTGGAAATACTCAGGGCCTTTGTTTTAAGTCGTTCTTTGTTTGCCTTCTTCTTCTTATGCGGCGCTACAGCTTCTGGTGAACCTGGGCCTCCAATAACAAGCCTCTCCAGTTAGTCCGGTCCTTAGCTAACTGCCTCCAGTTGCGCGGTCCAAGTCGGTTGAGGTCCCCTTATACTTGTGCGCGCCACCTAAGGCGAGGTCTTCCTCTACTGTGTTGTTCCTCCGGGTTTGATTCGAAGACTCTACGGGCCGGAGCACAGGTGTCCATTCGCTCTACATGTCCTAGCCATCTTAAACGACTGATTTTTTCACTAGGTCGATGTCTCTGTACAAAACCCATCAACGCAAGCGGGACCGAATATTAGGAAGAATTTTTCTCTCCAAGTGACCGAGGATATCTTCATCCGCTTTAGATAGAGTTCAAGCTTCAGCGTCATAAAGCAGGACTGGGATGATCAAAGTCTTACACAGAATCTCCTTAGTTGTTCGGAATAGGCTCTACTACTCAATTTTCTGCTCAGCCCAAAGAAATGACGATTGCCAAGAGTTCTTCTTCTTCTTATTCTTGTTGTCAGAGTTTATAGCAGAACCGAGGTAGACAAAGTCCCTTACTAGCTCAAAGTTATAGCTGTCGATTGTGACGTTCTGTCCAATTCGTCTTCTTGTTGACAGCATATACTTGGTTTTGCCCTTGTTTACCGCTAAACATGCCAGTGACAACCCGCTGAGTCCTACCAATTATGTCAATATCGTCGAAAGATTGTACCTCCGGTGTTGACTTGTGAGTTTCGCACAATCGTTTCAAGAATGATGTTAAAAAAAATCACATGACGCGCGTCTCCTTGTTGTTGTCGAAGGGTGTCAGACGTAATTATCTGCGTAATTGGCGTAGTTAAGGGGGTCTCCTTTTTTTGTGGATCGGGCAAATTATGCTGAGATTCCATTCATCAGGGATATACTCATCTGACCAAATTTTAGAAATGAGTTAGTGTATGCTCATTTCCAGCTGCAAACAAATTGGCTGGTAAGCAGGCAGGTCCAGCAGCCTTGTTGGACTTAAGTTTGGATATTACTATCTTCACTTCGTTTTGGTCAGGTGGACGGAAGTTTTGAATATCACGCCAAGCTCGAATGCCAAGAATTGTAAAAAAAAGTAATCGAATGTAATGTGGTGGTTTTTCGACGAAAAATCGGTTGAAGTCATCTTTTCTTCTAACAGGCAAAATATGTACTGCCCAATCTCTAGATGGGCTTTTGCATCCTAGACAGGAATGTGCACAGTTTTTTATCTATATGCATCAACAAACTTTTTTTTTATGTTAACAATACATATGTTTGGATAAGTTTATAAAAAACATATTAATCCCATGCACAAGATCACTAACAAAGGTTTTTGGACCTAGATTAGACCGTCTGTTGAGATCAGTTTGTATGAATATTATGTACAGCATCGAAGCGATTTCTAGTTACGAGGATACACCCGAAATATCATTTTCACTTCATTTGAGGAACCAAAGCAAGTTCTTACCTAACTTAGCCTAACCTAGTTTAATACTCCTAATCAAAAACTAAAATTTCTATTTCTTCCAACAGAAAGCAGATCTTGGAGTAACCGACTTGACGATAACATCCGAACGAGAATCCGGAGTCGATTTCACCATTCCATTCATGAATTTGGGTAATACACATTTTCTTGTCCATTTAGCGTTCGTCTAACGTCTTGTTTCTTTTGCGACAGGGATTTCAATTTTATATCAAAAACCACGCAAGGCTCCCCCTGCACTGTTTTCCTTCATGGACCCCTTTTCTGGAGAAGTTTGGTTGTACTTGGGTCTGTCCTACTTTGGGGTATCATTGAGTTTCTTCATACTGGGTCGAATATCCCCATCTGAATGGGATAATCCATACCCATGTATAGAGGAGCCAACCGAATTGGAGAACCAATTTAGCATGGGTAATGCTATGTGGTTTACTACTGGAGCTCTCCTGCAGCAAGGCTCTGAAATTGCACCGAAGTAGGTGAGGTAAATCATCGTGATCAAGTGACACTATATTTTCTTTTCTTGCAGAGCTCCGTCGACCAGAACGGTAGCATCTATATGGTGGTTCTTCACACTCATCATGGTCTCGTCTTATACTGCTAATTTGGCTGCTTTCCTTACCATCGAAACACCCACCAGTCCAATCGAGAATGTTAAAGACTTGGCCATGAACAAAGGTGGTGTCCAGTATGGTGCCAAGAGCAAGGGCAGCACCAGAAACTTCTTTCAGGTAAACATTTACTCAGACACGATTCAAAAGTTTTACATGACTCGTCCTGTGTTAGACTTCTGATGACGAAACTTATCATACTATGAATGAGTTCATGACCCTACATCCGGAATACCTGACCAGCACAAACGACGAAGGCGTCGCAAGGGTGCTCAGTGAAAATTATGCCTTCTTAATGGAATCTACGTCAATTGAGTACAATGTGGCACGAATATGTAATCTTACACAAATCGGTGGATTGCTGGATGAGAAGGGCTATGGCATTGCCATGAGGAAGAGTAAGGAACAACATACACTGAATGAACCTAAAATGATAAATTAATTTTCTACAGATTGGCCATATCGGGACAAACTTAATCATGCTCTGTTGGAACTGCAAGAATCAGGAGTCCTGTCTAAAATGAAATCGAAATGGTGGAACGAAGTCGGCACTGGAGGGTGCACTGTAAGTATTTATTTATTCAGGAGTTTGTGTTTTAATCAACTTTAATCCTTTTAGAATAAAAATGAACAATCAGAAGCTGCTGAATTGGGTATGCCCAATCTGGGTGGTGTATACTTTGTCCTACTGGTGGGAAGTTCATTGGCTGCAGCTTGTGGCATTTTGGATTGGCTATTCTTTGTATTCAGGAAAGCAAGGCATTTTAATGTAAGTTCAATTCAGAAGATTGTTTGTTTTAGCCCTGTTGTAGTTAAGCCATATCCCTGATATGATAGAATTGGTATGCCTCCATTTGAGGTTCGCTTTTAGTAGGATGTATGAAAATATTTTTATGATTAAAGAAGAGCGCGACTATCAATGTGTCCCATAAATAACTGGTGGATAAAAAGAATATTATTGGAAAGATCAGAATCTTCGATAACAAAGTCGATGTAACAGTAAATAGAAATGGTACCATTTGGCTTCCTTGGAGTATACCACAAAAAGCTTTGAATATGATATCGAGACTATCCATAAAGTTGCGTGTTCCAGTTACTTGCTGGAGTGGCTACTAATTAAAGGAATTAAAATCACACAACATCATTGCAACTTCCTCAAGCTAATCGACTAGAAAGTCAACATAATAAGAGGTGTTGTTTGTGAAGACTATTATCTACTCTAATTCGGAGCTTGGTTGTAGGTATACTCCGAGACGTAGATGCTACCGAATGTCGAAGTATTTCTTCTAAAAGGAATCGAGACAGAACTTATTTCCTCTCGACAAAGTCCGTGCCCCTTTCAGTAAGGTTTTCATCTACCACGGTGCAGTACCAGGTATTCTTATCCTGCACACTCTAATGAGTTTGGTAGAAATGTAAAGGCCAGACATAGCTCTGTATAGCTCGTCTCTATTAATGCAGCCTCGATAATACAGACTCTCTATCAGCCTATCTATACTAAAGGTGCACTTCCGGTTAATCCTCTTAAAGTTGATCGCTTCTCGAGAACGTACATCTTGACTAGTATAAAACTCCGTCACTATCCAAAGTACTTATGAAAGTGTATAGCTATGGTAAGACCTTTACTGGCATGCGTTGCTTTTTTTAAAGAATGCTTTCGCATAAGTATGTGACTGCTGTATTAAACTGTACTAAACTTAACTTCCAAAACTCCCGTAGGCACACCTTTTGTTTAAGAAGATCGGAAACAAAACGATCCTAAGAATGATAAAAGAGGGTACTGGAAAAAAGATATACATTGGTTCAAAATAATTCGATATACTTCTCGAAAAACTTCCACTCCTAGCACCAGCATCAGGAAATTAAGTTTTAAAAAGAAACTCCTTACCAAGCTCAGCTACAAGAAAGACTCGAGCGGCATATCCACAACTTATAGAATGAGCAGCAAGGATATTAAGTGGTACAAGGACGGGTTAAAAACTGAAAAAGGAACGGGTGCGGGAATATTTAAACCAATTAAGCAAATTCTTTACTGCCCATGTGGTTTGGTGTAAACTGGTGTGGGAATGCCTACAGAAACTTAACGAACTGGCCAGAAACAACAGATTGACCCTCTATTCGATACCAGGCCATGTGGAAATAGAGGGTAACCAAAGAGCAGTTGAACTAGCAAGACAAGGGCAGCGGAACCCTTCATAGATCCTGAACCATTCTATGAAATGGGAGAATTCACACTAAAAGAAGAGTCCAAGAGGCTAGAAAAAGAAAACAGATCAATAACCTGGACAAATTTTCAAGGTCTGAGACTAGCTAAGATGATCCTTAGAAATTATAACCAAAAAAGATTCAAGACATATGCATCAACCTCAACTATTAAAACAATTTATCTTCTTAGACGGCGTGGCTTCTGGTATTATCCACACTCATTGTGTGTAAGATATGATGTAGTGACACCGAAACGTAGACTCTTGTACAAGTTTAAGGTCGACTTTCTTTATCCATAAAGGACTGCATTCGAATATTTATGTATGGCTCCAAGACCTGTCAAGTCCCGGTCCAATGGTCTTTGTGAAATAAGACATCACCTATGATATCCTAATGACCATAAGCCATATTCTATTTAACCTTACTCAACCACCAGACCTTAAAAAAGCACTTTCAAAATATTAAAAAGCATGAAAAAACTCTTTAAATCCTATTAAAAGACTAAGCTCTTTGAATCATGTTTGAGGTTCCCAGGTCAAAATGGGAGAACGGTGGAATCGGGTGAACAAGGTTTAGAGTAAAATTTCTCAAGAGCTGGACAAGCGTTGAGTCTTTCTGCGTCATTGGTCAGAGCATCCATACACGATTTGGTTTATTATTGACTTGAAAAATCTGTATTGATCTGAGCTAGGAATATCTCGAAGTAGCTCAAATTTGGACTGTTGGCGCAACCGTTGATTCCATCGCCGGACATTTTAAAGAACATCTACATATGACAAATATTTTAGGTAATCAAGTCGACGAGATATATATTATCTTGAACCTGTGTGCCCACCCAGGTATACATGCGCAGGTCCTAGTGTGTTCGTCCTTTCATTTTCTTCAATACCTAGTATCTTTCACACAATTATTTCTTAATTTCTTTTATATTTTTTTTCTTATTTTTAGGTACCCTTCATAGACGCCCTCAAGGAAGAATTCAAAATTGTAACAGATTTCTCAAATAATACAAGAGTTGTTCGAAGCACCGGTTCGGTATACTCCAGGAACTCTTCATTGACAATTGAATCGGTTGAGGAAGAAAATGATACTGAAACTTAAAAACATTAATAATAATTTATATATTAGTATGTACACAGTTTCTGTATATGTATTTTCATTTTATGTTTTAATAATACATGTAAAGAATTAGCCCTAAACTTTTTTTTTTTTGTTTAGAGACTGTGCTTAGTCATTTGATGTTGGTATCGTTTATGCAACGACGGTCTTTCGAAAATATTTTCCTTTCCTTATTACTCACAGTAAAACTTCAAATACTTTCAGAAACATTAAGAAAACGTTTAATTCGAGCGAAAAAATATCAACAATTACCTTCAGACACAAGTAAATAAATAAAAAAAAAAAAAACAAAAAAGAAGACAAAACACTTCTACGGTTATGTCCAATTCTTTGCGCGCCACAACAAACAATGAATATTGTTCTCCACATCCGGTGGCAAGATCTTTGGACTTTTGTGATGCTCAAAGTGTGATGAGCTCGGATGACGACTGTTCTCCACATTATCCATGTAACGCGAAATAAGAGATCTATAACGCCGTCCAATTGTGGCAATCAGTGGCGTACCTCTACTAGGTACCGAAACTATAGCTTTGATCTGTTGAAGAAAATATTTTTAGAACCTATTTACACGGAGAAGCTCGAATTCTTACCTCATTTTCATAAGGACGAAAGACGGTAATCGGACGTAGACTATTCACCTCAGCAATGATCAAACAACCCCATGTGGTGCCAACATACAACTCATCGCCATGAGCTGCTAAAGCAGAGATCTACGTAAAGAAAAGCATATTAGAATCCACACAACAACTAAAGTACAAGTAATCGTCTTACCTGGCATTTAATCAAACTCAGATGCTCGTCAATTGATATGCTTTTGAGGCTTTCCGAACAAGGCAATAACTTGGAGCAATCCAATTTATTCTCAATGGTTTTTGTTGTTATATTCCACTGGTAAACCATGAACCCAGGATAAAGGCAAGAAAATACATACTGATCATTCGAACAAAGTCGTGCGACTTTCACATCCTCGATGACATTAGGCTCCTCACTATGACAAACCGCTTGATGGCCAGACACCCCTGACTTACTCAAAGGAAAGATGTTGATCTTTCCTGCGGTTTCACCACACCATAGCTCATACGTGCTAAGCAAGTAAATAAATGTAAAACAAATAGCGAAAGAACTTCTTTTAGATACTCACTCATCCAATATAACCGCGACAGCACTGTGCAAAATAAGGCCAGAACAAATTTCCGTCAGAACAAATGAACCTTCGGCAAATGCACAATTGGTTGGAACTTTTGTTGAATCGACGAGGAACACTCGGCCATTGTGCAATCCCACAGCAACCCGCTCGATATTCTTCAAGTACACTAGTGCGATTATAGGACTCTTTATGGACGGATCAAACATATAGGAAAAGACGTGTGTGTAATTCGTTGTGCTAGTGGAAAAAATATATCATTTAGAGTTGAAATTTTCTGAAACTAAATGAATGATTACAACTCACCTATATACATGTAAATTTCCTGCTGAATCCCCTGTCCAGAAACGATCCTCGATAATGCAACAACAAAGCATATTCAATTTGTGCGCCTTTCGTTTTGCATGGTCTCGTGGTGAGTCGAAGTTGATCCTATTCTCACAGAGAATACTACTGTATTGTAGATAATTACCAAACGAGGACGTATCCAGGATATCGATACGAGAATTATTCGTGGGAAGCCACAGCTCAAAGCCATTCGTGTCATCTAGGAAAGAAAATAGCAAAATGAGAATAAATTCAAGCTAAAGATTACTTGAGAAAGTTGCTTCAAAAATAGTGCCAGATACGTACAACAAGTGTCTTAAAGAAAAAGTATTTCCAGAACAGTGGAACCAACACAAAGTGAATGGGTCGACGTATAGACTCACAAATCGCCAATAAGAACGTAGAAAGGTAGACGATAAGAAATCTGCTTTCAACGGTCAGGAAATCAATACTGACGTAAGTATCTCTTATATGTGCACCAGCAACAAATATGCAACCGTACATGAGAAGGATTAACTTTGTGCACAAGAATGCGCAAGCAACGTGATAGCTGAGAGAATGCCTATCGGGATGGAGGTCAAAATATCGGCGTTAATATAGAACAACGTAAACCATTAAAGAAACTGCCCAAACTAGACATACAAACTACTGCCGTACATCAAAGAGTAGAAAATCAAACAGAAGGAGCTGAACTACAAGAAAGCCCTGCAACATAAGAATCAACAATTTGATGTCAAAAACCTAACCTTACGAAGGAATGCCCCTGAGGGCGTGAGTTAGCCACGTAAATGTGCAGAACAATGGAGTTAGACATAAATCTAGCACTGTCAACAGAGTATCCATAAAAGATTTTATCTGAGAATCGAACCTTCAACTCTTTGTCCCTAACTACTGACCTACGGCGTCATACGATAGCAAAGCATACATATCTTATAGCCGTTGTAGCATGCTGAAACTACAACAGAGTGATCCACTCAGTAAACTTATGTTTTTCTTTGAGAATCTGTACAGACAGTATCTACTCCTTTGAACGTGATCAATTTATCGAGAAGGCCTTTGCCAAAAAGTCGCTTTCGACTTCAATTTCTTCCACCTTAAGCAGAGCATAATGGCATCCTGAAGTGATAAATATCAGGTACCATATAACTTTGTGAAGGCCGCACAAAGTATTAAACTCTGGGAGAAGGTTGCATTACGAGCAGAACATCGAAAGGAGACACCTTTAAGTTATGCGTTTCTAACCTGGAGATAAACGGGTCCTGCGTCGTGGTCAAAGAATTGATAAGACCTCAACTAACAGTTGAAATTCTAACGTTTTATTCGGTGAGAAAGCGAGTTTTTATGAGACATGCCTTCGTCATCAATTAAGGCTACATTAATGCACACCTATGATTCGCTTCACTCACAAGGACTACTCGGTAATTACTTTTTTATTAATATCTTGTGGACTAGGTGAACGGATACTCTCATACCAATTGAGCCGTCTACATCCTCTGCTCGGCCTTATAAAGCACTAACCAATTCCTGACTATAGTACCCTTCTGCTATTGATTTCAACGCCCAAACAGATCCAACCAAGAAAAAAGACAATGAATAAAGTTTAGTTTGCCATTTAAGAATAACTCATCACATGACACCAAAACACTTCTTACCTTCACTGGAAAGCAGCGTATTAAAAGCTCCACAGACAACCTTCTCACTATGCGACAACGCGATTACGTCTAACAAGTGTATGCATTCAGGAGCAGTGAGAATAGAGACAATTTGACTGGCTGATGGTCGTTTCTAAAAATAAAAACACAAAATCCATAGAATAGAACCGGCATGATCAAAACCTATCGCATACTTTTGGCAATTCATCCCAACAGAGAACCATTAGATCAAGGCAATATGTTGGGAACTGCGTTTCTCGCTGTGTCAATGGCGGACGGCTACCCTCCAAAATGCATTCCTTTATCGACTCTTGTCCTTCAAATGGTTGTCGAAGACTGATGTTCTCGTAGATAAACATTCCAAATGAAAAACAATCAACCTGCAAGAGCAACATCTAAATGTTTATGTTTTAACAGAGAATTGCAAACATTACCTTTTCGGTGTATTCTTCCTCTCCATTGTAACGAATAATTTCAGGAGCCATAAAACCCTCCGTCCCTCCAAATCCCTTAGATCCACTAGGCGCTGTCATCCTACTGATGCCATAGTCTGCGATTTTGATGTGAATACTATTTCTTGGGCTGTCCTCACTAGAAAAGACACAAGTTGTGAGCTTCTGGGCTGCTCTTGAACTCTATAGAAACTTCTTACCTATGAGGAAGCGGAAAGTCCCAGACTAGAACATTCTCTGATTTCAAATCTCGATAGATTATCCTTCTGCGATGTAGATACTCAATAGCACGTGCTGCCTGTAGGACTAGAATTTGGAATGTATGTGGTCCAATGTGTGCTCCACTTCGACGATATTGCCGTAGAATTGAGTCCAAGCCGCCCTATAATGAAATCAAATTCAGAACGCGAGCTTGAAGGATTACATATACAACTTACCATTGGAGCCAAATCGAGAACTAGAGCCAGAGGTTTGATACAAATACCCACCAATGGAACTATATTCGGATGTTTTAGTGTAAGTAGAACAGCGAGCTCCTGCCTAGCTGTACAGTAGGCTTTACACGAGTGCTGCAATGGATCCCGGTCCCATTTGCCTAAGGCAACTTTATACGCCATGAGGGCACTCTGAAAATAACAAATAAGTACTCTTTTCCCTAAACAACGCTCTGCAATACTCACATCCTTAGCTCTCGGACCAGGTGGCACCGGCTGTAACATTTTCATGGCGACAGACCTAAATGAGCGCGATCCTTTCACCTTACACGTTGCCTTAAATACAAATCCAAATGCACCTCGACCTAATAGGGACCCTTTCACAATACTTTCCGGATTAATGCTATACTTCTCAGGTATGTCGGCAAATACAACATCAGGAGCGATCTTCAGCATATTAACTTCTAAATGCACCGGACAGGAGATTCTCGTTTGATTGTACACCGAAAGAATACATTCTTCAATCATCCAGGTATAGCAAACATTTGATATGTCTGGAATATTGTACAGAGGGTGTCCATCTACGGATGTGTTTCTCGATGATCCTGCAGAATCTGGACCAACACCAGAATCAGCATCAGATAGACATAGGGAGTCCTTAAAAAGAAGAAGGTAAATAGAATCTAAAACTTTATGATATGTCCTGTTTTCTCCACCTCAGATCTTCTCTCCCTTCGAGAGCTAAAGTAGTCCGGATCTACAATGCCACCAGCAGGACTTCTTCTACTCATCGCAATACCATTTCTCGCTCGAACAGCATTTTCTTGGTTTCCATCCAATAGAATGCAGTTGTCATTGATTTTTCTCAAGCACTTCGGACAAAGTACCAATCGAGTTATCAGGAACCTTCCCTCAGAAGTGTGAACAAAACGCGTACCTAGAGATGGGTACCAATCCTCCAGAAGCAAGTCGATATGGTCCACAGAGAGCGCCAGCAACTTCGATATGATTGCTAGGTTAGGTTCCACCGAAGCTACCATTTGTTTAGCATTGTCATCTAGTTCTTGACTAATATTGACACTCAGCAGTGGGAAATAAATCTCGAGTATACTCGATGTCGCTAGATTCACATCATTCCATATACCATCCAATTTGAGTTTGAAACGGTTGCTAGGATTCCGTAGTACCGAACTGTGGGCATTAGGAACTTCCCAAATTTTCAGTAACAAAACGTTTCCAAAATAGAGAGCCACACCGTTTTGCCAGAGATTCCATTGCGTTTCTTGTTCCAGGCAGGTTTTCAAATCAAATTCAACAGAATTCTATAACCAAAGATATGAGAACAATATTTACATTGCAAGATACATTTATATGCAACAAACCTCATTAACCGCAATGTAGGACACCTTAATAGCTTCCATAATCTGTTCATCTGCGAGAAGTCGTGTCAGTAATCGAGACCAAAAGCCTGAGGGGAAATATGTCATAAGGAGTATTCTACGGATACCGCATTCGTTGTCTCGTGGAAAAGGTTCATAGATCAAGTTGTTCAAGTTGATTTCATTGGAAACGGAGCATCCAAGACTGATATTGCGTCCACGAGTTCTTTGTGAGATCTGAAAAAATTTTGCATATTTAAGGAACCACGATTCCCTGGCTATTAAGCAATACCTTTACTGTTGTCCCTGCATTCGGTGTAACGTCTTCGTTAAGTGGTAGTAGGGATGGTATCAAAAGTGTTCTAGAGTCCCAGGTCAGTGCAACTTCGAATTTGTTGAGCAAATTTACAATGTAACTGGAAAGAAAAAATAGTCAACAAGTTGTTTTAAATTCACTCTTTATAATGACTTGATGATCTTTAGTGACTCCGGTGAAAGGCGGGATACAAATCTTGCCATAAGCCAACACACTTCCATCTATTCTATGCTCTACTTAAAACTCTCTAGAGAATCCTACTAAAAACCTATTAACTGCGGCTTCTTCCCAATAGCTCAACCGCCAAGGGTGTACTCCAGTAGAAGCCTAACGTTCGATGAATCTTTTGGTTTTGCTCTAGTTTAATCCACACCTATAGGTCTTCTAAACTTATATATATGTATATAAAAGTCTCCAATGAAGTGATGACCGTCTGCTTTAAGAAATTAGCAGAATGAGCCTACCACTGAGACACTGACACAAGGTCCAGTTCGCGAGGCTGAAAACTATGTTCATATTTTTTGTAGATGAGAAATCTGATGAACTGATGTCAATACCTTAAAAAAACAACATCTCAACTTTTCCATCTGCATTTCCCTTGTCGGAGCAGGACGATTTAGGAGTCAAAGATATTGTCCTAACGTCTATAGAAATCTATGGTCTTTTCGGCTACAGCTGGGATAAGGAAACATGTGTGGAACTGATACATGATCTTCAACTGAAAATTCCATGCATGGAAGTCATTTTTTCTGTGGTTCTTATGGCTCCGAAGAGAACGCGTATTCGAAGAGAAACGAAGTGAATCCTTCCTAGATTTTTTAATAATGTCCAAACTGACTCAGCCAGGGCTAAAGGACGTCATATCCAAATGTTCAATGAAGTTACGTCATGTCATCAATAAGAAAGTTACTCTGTTTTCCTGGAGTGTAAGGGTGACAAGGTAAGGGGTCACCGAAAAATGTCATTTTGATTTAATGACGTCAATTGAAGGGGCTTTCGCTTAAATACATGAGCGTTCTGGACTAAACTCTAAAGAACAACCTCTTTCAGCTGCACGAATTTCTACGCATAGCTCCAAAACCAGTCAAAGTGTGAATTTCTTCGTAGATGACCAAAACATAAAACTTTACTACTCTTTAGGCATCGGTTTCCAAGCTATCCTAATGGCGTAAGGATTATAATGCAGGTTGGGGTTTAAAAAAAGGATGCGACTTACCTTCTATTGTTATTCGCAGATGAGTTCGTATTTCTAAATAGTAGCTGCAAGTCTTCCAACTTCATCACTCCAGTCCTGGCAAATGGATTTATTTCCCTGACAGTCACAACATGTGCCAACATATCGCACAGCCATTGCGGATCGAGGAAGTAAAAATCACGCAACGTTGCATCATCGTAGTGTAAAACAACACCATTGTCGTGAAGAAACATTGTTGCTTGATTCAATTCCGCGACATCTCTACAAAACAAAAGCAAACGTGATTCCCAAACAACGTATACACCAAATTCATTATTCTTCTTACCTAAAACTCTTATAGTTATGCAACCTCATTTCTTCTGTTACAATTTTTCTATATCGCTCTGCGTCTAACACTGGATCCATTCCAACAGCCTTGAGATTACATGATATCAAATTTACTATATCCTCCAGAGCTATGTAACTGGCGGGAATCTTTTGCAAGAGTAGAGGTTCTTTAGAGCCAGGGGAACGCAACATAAATGCTGTGTCGTAGATAATGTTTGAAAGCAAACGAATATTATGAAGAGTCCTACAACTGATTTCAATCGAATCAATCACACGAGGTAATCCAATTTTTTCCGCATCCGGTATAGCGATGAATTTCTCCCGAATGATCTGCTGTAGTTCTTCCGCTTTTTGGGGAGAGAAGCTTTCACCCACTGCGTCGAAGTGAGTTCCAACAATGATTACTGGAGAATTAGGAGCCCTTGCCTGCAAACGAATGGAGTCAGTACATTCATTATCATAAGAAAAAATGTGCATATTTCTACTTGAATGTTCCCCAGCCATTGTAGAATCTCTGCCAAACCCTTATGACCATCAGTTATCTTCCATAGAACCAAATACAAACTCCGCTTCGACAAAAAATATTGATGGGTTGCATAGTACCTAGAGTAGAGCAAATAAAAAGATACATAAAATGTTAGCTCGCCAAAATTTAGACAAAACTCACTCCTTCTGACCGCCGAAATCCCATGTTCGAAAAACCACTGGTCCATGAGATCCAGGCCCTTTTTTACGCTTCTCACAAATCCACGTGCCAATATCCACGCCCACAGTAGATATATTCACTCCGCGATTAGTCTTCGAAAGATTCTTTGTATGACCCATCCGCTTGGCCCAATGATTCTCTGATGCGCGGCCCTTTTGTGAACCACCTTGCCTTAAGAGGTCAAGTAGTGTAGTTTTACCAATACCCTGAACTCCGACTACCATCAGTTTCATACGGGCATATGGCTGTGCATCCTCGTAGATTGATTTCAGGTAACCAATGATGTCCATCGTTTTGTACTTCTTACTTTCAATCATAGACTTCAACGGGTCTTGGAGAAGGCATCCACGAGTATTAAGATTCCAAAGCCTTGAGAGAAGACCTAGATGAGGTGGTAGATCAGTTATATCGACGTTTCCACTTATATTCAGCACACTTAAGCTGCTTAGCTCATGCAGTGACGTTGGGATTTCCTATGAAAGATGTGGAATGTGGATTTATAAATAGATTGTTAGCATTAGAATTCGCTTAGTGTTTATCTAATAGTGTCTAAGGTTAATAGGCTTATTGAATGGTAATCAGTAACTCATGGCCCTAGAGAAAATTGCCTCCACTTTTCACGACCACACCTCTCGCGAATGTCTGATAAACATGCGAAAGTATAACTGTCATGGTAAAGATTCTCAAAATCAAAAATTGCCCTAATTGTAGTTAGGTATCTGCAGGCTGCAGGCTGCATAACTTTCTGCTTACACAGTTCCAGCTTACTGAGGTAAAAACTTTTTTGATGTCGAGTGTTACGACGGCACAGTACTGCTTTGTCAGTCCTAACCATCTTCGTTCCGCGATTACTTTCCGCCCAATGTCACACACTAATCTCTATTACCTGTATGGTGCTTCGATTCTTCGATACTGTTGTTTGGATAGCCTGTGGTCTCCTTCAGGAGTATGAAGGCGTTTTGCTCGTATGATTTTTTCCAGAACTTTCCCCATTTGACTAATTACCCTTCGGGACAAGGACTAGGCGCTGCTTTTCCACTATAGTGAGAATTTGCCTTCCAATAAGCATATCGTATTCAAATACGTGAAGATCTCTGGCCTTATTTTGATAATTTTTCAGAACCAAGTTCGGGACGTTAAATGTCTATATGCACTTGTTCACTAAGTCTTACTATATCTGCCTTTAGCACGTATATAAACTGTGCCAGAATGTCCTGCAGTGATTAAGGTTGAGTAGGATAATTTCACCGTTTCCTGAAGCTCATGGCATCTAATACTTTCCACAATATGGCTGGTGTTATAACCACCATTTTACTGATAAACTAAAAAATTTGTACATTTTAGGGCAATATGATCTTGTTACCGCATCTCATACATTGCCCTGTTTTCTCGAAGTGGCTTTTCCATGATCCTGCCATATTGTGGATATATTGATCTCATGCCCATATTGCAGACGTATAAAGCAACGCAATGGAATCATTTTCTCTTTTGTAAAGCGATCTACATACTTCTCAGCCCAGCTTCCTAAGGTCGGCGTCGCATTTCACCTTACGTAGGATGTCCCTGTTCAAAAGCAGACCACAATAAAGGTCAACCAGGTCATAATTATTGCAGCATGGTAGGACGTTGAATACAATCAAAGTTCGCCAGGTCCATTAGCGATGCTATATTGATTTTACATCCCCATCGCAATGGAGGCTTCGTCACTGATAGCATGACACCTTGCCTTAAAAATGGGACACTTATTTGTTTAAGAAGCAGCATCTACACGCCTATGCCTCCATCCAGACGACACTGAAAGAGTCATCTAGATAGAGTCAACGGTGGCGTCACCAATTGTAGTAATCTAACTCGAAAAAAAAATTGATAATTCAAGCCGAAACATCTTACCTTAAGACAGTTGTTGCTTATATCCAACATGGATAGATTGGGAAATATTAACTTTGATTTCGTCACTCCCACCACACTCCAATCAGAGTCATCAGATTCATTAAACAAAGTAGTCACATCATCAGTGGAGAGTTGAATTCGTGTTAAAAGGTTGTCAGCAAGTATGAGAGTCCGTAATGACTCCAGTCTTGAAAATAAAGTAATATAGAGTTTCCAGCAAGCGCACTATAATTAACCAACCTTACCTTAAATGCCTTCTATGACGACATACGCTCTTCAGCACCGTGCTACGAAATGATGAAGGCTTAGAACTAGCACCTGGCTTTGTAAATGGACCTTGTTCCATGTCGGTAGAACCACTTTCACTCTGTGTTTTCTCCACATAGCTATAACACAGCAAATGTGGATCACTGTCGGTTATCCGTGGTAGACTTGGCCAACAAGAGATTTCATTGTGACTTAAGTCTAATTGCTTTAAAGTTGACGGATAGCTGGTCACATGGCCCATTGATCTAAAAAAGAAAACAATTTCGACTAAATCAATGAATACAAACGGAGTTTCATTCTCACCTCAAGCTATTATATGACATATTCAAGCGTGTCAAGTTAACTGCCAAGCATGGTAAAGCTGCTGGAATGCTAGTGAAAAGATTATTTGCAATGTTAAGGCTATTTAGCTGAGAAACTCCTTCCTCTTTCTTTGATTCGTTCCATTTGAGATCGTTATCGGTTATCTCCAACGAAACTGACCATACATTTCGATGTATCAGCTGGTGGAAGGTCAATGTTCGTGGATTATTTTTATGCATATCCGATGATTCCAGATGGGAGAATGGTTCACAGTCGATTTTATCCAGACTCAGTTGAGATGGTGATGGCTGGAAAAGATTTACCTTCATTAGATGTGTTCAATAATGTTAAGTGTTAAATGTACCTGCATTGGCGGAATGGGTAAATCTTTAAGCAAATTAAATGCAATATTTAGTTCGCGAAGCTTAGGTGCCTTCCACATATCGAAGGGGAGTTCTTGCAGCTTGTTATTGGAAATGTCTAAAATCGTCAACGAAGGCAAGTGAAAGATTTCAGCTGGAATGGTTACGAGACGGTTGTCTTGTAGAAATATTTCATCGAGCACTGGACAAGAATAGGTTGCCTTTCCTCCTTCAGATGGCTCCGGGAGGGATGTTATCTTGTTTTGGGCTACGTTGAGGTATCTACCACGAAAGGATTAACACAAAATCAAAGAAGAATAGCAGTACTTACTTCAAACTAACCAAAGAGAATATCTCCAAGGGCAAGGTTGTAAGGTTATTATGTGAGAAATCAATCCGTGTGATAGCTGTCAGTGCTACTTCATTGATTTTTGGATGCCCCTGTAACTTTGGGTTTA
The DNA here is from genome assembly GCA_905220385.1 of Xylota sylvarum. Taxonomy (NCBI): domain Eukaryota; kingdom Metazoa; phylum Arthropoda; class Insecta; order Diptera; family Syrphidae; genus Xylota; species Xylota sylvarum. The sequence goes on along the minus strand of LR999958.1, from coordinate 58,492,885 downwards.
GCTGCAACACTCCATTAACCATCCAACTGACCCTAAGCAGAAAATATTAAAAAAAAAGTTATAAGTAGAGTTGCTACATCACTAACCTTATCAAGGGTAACTGCACGTTATTATTGTTATGCCAATCAATGATGGTCGGCACATTTGGAAACATGGTACTGTAGGTCATATTTGTCGCTGATGGTGTGAATACACTCACTTCCACAGGTGTGGGAAGTCCTTTTTTATTGATCTTATAATCCGAATCTGGATGCACTCGTTTGGCTAGGAGGCGATTTAAAATAGCTTCATCGCCACTGCTTACAGCTACATTCAGGGCAGAACCTAGTTCATCACGAGCACCGTATCTGAAAAATCATACAAATACAGTTAAGCCCTGGTGGGTGTTATACGTGGGCATTCTTACTTGAGCAATAGCTCCACCATAGGTAGTGACCTCTGTTTGCACGCTTCTGCAATTGGTACATTGCTAAGGCCATAGATTTCTTCACTGCATCTGTAAAATATGCCAGTTATACGCAACCATGTTTAATTATTCCATGACGTACTTTGGATCGTTTTGGTCCTCGACCGGTTTCGCAACGATATTGGGATTTGCACCGTGCTGCAGAAGAGCTGTGACAACGTCTAGAAAACCACCACGTACAGCCGCCAAAAGAGCGGTTTCCCGAGCAGCACCACAAAGTAGGTTCAAGTTCACAGGACACTTGTCGCATTCAACGTCCTCCTAGAGAAACAAAATACAAAAATCAACATTTGCCATCACTAAAACCTTCCGTCGTAAGCCCACCTTAACGAGATTGTCTCCTTCTGCAGAAATATTCAACTTCGACATGATTGCCTGAATACCAAAGGAAATTCTCTTTCTCGTTGGTGTTATCGGAGTGCTCTGCGGACTATCGTTAAGTGTTTTTCTACATTTCACCTTCCAATTGAGCATCATGTTTACGAGTGATTTGTTTCCTAATATACTGGCAATATAGAGACTTGTCTGTCCAGTGACATCTTGTTGATTTGGATCGAATGGTAAACGCCACTCCCATATGCCTTCTTCATCTCTGTATGTGCTGTACAAATAGTCTGGGTATTGATAACTTATGAGAAGCTCAACAAGGTTTATGTGTCCATTTATACAGGCCGCATGAAGTGGCAGCCATCTTTCCACTGTTGGTTGCTGTAAAAGTGAGATGAGATTCTGATCGATTTTCAAGATCAAGAGATGGGTTTGAAATCATACCTGAATTAAGTCGGCAAAAGTTTCTAACATCAACTTAGAAATATTATAGTGGCCATGATGGACAGCTGCATAGAGAGGAGAGTATTTAGTTACTGCATGTGATCTGCCGTCAGATCCAGCATCTAGCAATCGTTTTGTAATGTTTTCAAACCCTGACTGAGCAGCTCTATAAATGAAAAGGATGATATGTTGAAACTAAATTATTAGGAGTTAACTATAACGTATAAGATTAGTAGTCTTTAGAAATTGGACCTCACCGGGCTACGTAGTCTGCAATTAATCGCCCTAAGTGATGAAACTTAAAGAGATGTAAAATCCAAACTACCATGCTAAGAATTGGGGAGTTCTAAAAGCACAGGAGCTAAGGAATTGCGGGAGACTGATTGAGATCGGAGATATACACGCACTTATCCTATGGTCCCAGGTCATAAGGACATCTCATACAACTGCAAAGTAAGTGGTTTCGAGATATCGCTGAAGACGGTAAACGCCCAGTTTCTCCCATTAAATGATTAAAAACGCCTATAAGGAGACCGACCTTTGATTTGAACACCAAACACTTGGATCTTTAATAGCCCACATACGACACCATCCAGGATGTACGGTGGGACTATGATATCTATGGTATGTGTGGATTTGGCATTAAAAAAAAATTGGGAATGAAGTCTTGAGTTCTAAATCTAAGTTCAGCATCAGCCGATTTTACAATCACCCCCACGGAGGAACACGTCGGCAAAATATGAATCTACAATATTTTTTGTATAACATTAAGATTGTGTTCGAGGATTTTAACTCAAATACAGAAAAGTAGTCTTGGTTCGTTTCCGGAGGTCGTGGCTTTGATTTCTGACTATACTGCTCATGATGCTCTACTTTTCTGTATTTGAGTTAAAATCCTATCGTCCCATCTCACTTTTATCGCCAGTAACCAAAATACTTGGAGCACTCCTCCATCCAACACTCGTTGAACACCTGGAACCTGCCCAACACCAACACGAATTTCGCAAGCTACACAGTACGACTACAGCCCAAAAGAGCATAACATCACAGATGCCCAGACAACATCCAACATATCCTCAACTGCCCAGTGTGGACACAGCCCTTCATAGCAGCTCGTTCCTGGGCCTGGGCACAACAGATACAGAAACCCCAACGTGACTTCATGTGCATAAGACCGCTACTACACAAGAACGGATGCGGGTATACTCCTGATATAAGGTGCTCATCAGTGGCTATAGTCGACATCATCGATAAAATCGTCAGAACGGCGAGTCTATCGAAGAAGGATGTTGGCCGGAACTCTGGATAGTTGGCATACTCCTGAAATAAGGTGTTCATCAGTGGCTATAGTCGACATCATCAATAAAATCATCAGAACAGCGAGTCTATCGCAGAAAGATGTTGGCAGAAACTCTGGGTAGTTGGCAACTGAATTTGTAGCCTCAAGACTCCAAACTAATTTGTGTAAGGAAGGAATGTAAACCAAGACCCTGTCTCCTATCTTAACAACGCTTAACTCTCTAATTACAGTAATGAAGATATCAACAATAGCAACCTGAAAAAAAACTATCTCCTCAAATGGTCCAGCTATCACGATGGCCACTCCTTGATCCTCGATCTATTAAACTTTACATCGATTACACCTCGCCGAAACTATAGTGAATGCAATAATGCTAATTCATTGGATGGTAGTTCGGTTTACTTCTACACGGACAACTCGAAGATCGAAAATGAGGTGGTGTCTTCCCTGAAAAGATAAAGTTTAGCTCCCCTTTTGCCCTCCCAGATTACTAAATCATTGTCCTGGTTGAAATGTAATGTAATATCCGTCAGGGATACCAGCATCTTTACAATTGGCAATCTAGTCAATGGATTTGTAGTTTTTCACTTCAAAGGCCACTTAAAACTGCTGTTTGTCTCTCTATTTGTGACGGAGCAATTCAACATTCACTAATGCTGGGTGCCAGGCCATAGACACATTCCGGGTAACTGCAAGTCTGACGAGCTACACAGGTATTACTCCAATAATTCTGCCGAAACGGCGTGGCCTGGGTATGTCCCTCGCTACAGGTAAACCTCTACTGACGGTGGAGGCTATTACCAGATCAAATAACAGATGGAAAAATAGCTCGGCGTGTCATATACAATAGATATGTATGTATATCGGAACAGAACTTGCCTAATCTGGATAAAGTTGGGTTTTTTCCTCAAACAACCATTGGACGTCATAAGCATCCTTGTTTCATAAAAACGTCTGATCTAAGCAGAAAAAGATCTGAAAACTCGTTACCAACAACGCGCTGGTCACCAGTATAAAAGCAGACACCCCAATCAATCTGGCGCTTAAAGACAAGTGGACGGGACTTCAATTAAGGAATACGCTACTACAAAGAAGAATAGAAACACAAAACGGCAAAGAACCCATTAGAACTGCCACTCATTGCAGCAAACAGTCATCTGAAATTCCTAGAGTTTGACAAACTCAAAGACTCACGCAAGCCCCTCCAAACCAAATCACTCTCCATTTCTAACCACGGTCTTATCTACGCCAACTTATTGCAACACGACACTCACATATGGAACTTCAAATACGAATAAATATTTATGCAAATCCCCTTCAATGTGTGGGAGCGATGATTGGATTGCAAAAGTTCATAAGCCGGTCGAATCATCCCACACCCCCGTCGTCGTCGGTTGTTACAATTCTTACGTCACCGTTAATAAGAACATATTTTACACTACACTATACTGAATACTTACAGAAATAACAATGTGTTCGCTCCAGCCGGTGCCATGTTCACGATAATCTCACGTTCATTTCCTAGGGCTTCCAATAGCACCCGCACAGTCCTCTCGTCTCCAGCAACCACTGCCTGTCGCAATTCCTTATGCTTAATCAAGCGCACTTGTTCGCGAGCATCTGCCAAAGAACAACAACAAAAAAAAAGACAAAAATTACTCAGTATTAGTCACGGTAAGTTCATCAGTGATCCCCGAGAGAGAAAGAGTTTCTTTAGGACAGTACCCAAGCATGTTGAAATTTCAATGACCTCATCCACGAAGTAATCGCAGGCGTCCAAGGCGGTCTCAGTGCCCGCTTTCGGTCTGTCACCAAAATTCCAATCCATAATTTAACCTGTCCTAGGGTAGTCAACACAGATTCGCTGGTGGTTTATCGGTGGATAATATTAAAACTCCTAACTAGTGATTGATTGTTAAATGCACTGGAAGCGATATGATATCGGAGAAACCATTCATTATGGATGGAGGAACTCAAGAAGTTTTAAAGAAAAAAAAATATTAAAAACCGTCTTCCTTTCACGTCGTCGGTCTTTTCCAACTCACTGGCAGTTTCAGACTGTTCAGACTGGCGGTGGCGGTGGTTGTAAAAATCGATAGGCTGGCTCTGGCTCGCCGCACACAGGACGCGTACCAATTCATTCATTCATTGGATTCGTAGACACAAAATGTGCCATTGCGCAGGGGCAATGCGAAAAGTGTATAGGGGTTGTAGCTTGCAGTGCAAACAGAAAAAAAAAAACAAAGCACGTGGTAAATGAGAAGGAGGAACAAGGGGAGCGACGGCCTCAGTGTGAGGCAATTCAGTTGAGGAGGGTATGCTATAAACTTATTTGTGGTTGGCGCCAATATGAAGTATCAACTTTGGATTAATCGGAGTAGCTGTGTGCGGATGGAGATAAATTTATGTGGGGTGTGATATTTAGCTACTTGGGGTATTAGTTTGGCATCTCTGTGGTCACCATGATACAGTTAGAAGGCAGTAAGCTGATATCGTATTGGCAAGAGATCAGTATGAATTAATTGAGGGTTATATTGTGATAGATAGGTAGAGGAGAGTAGAGCAAATGACATCTTTGGGTTTGAGGTAGGTCGAGTTACGGTAGCCGATGGAGCAACAAGTGGTTTTGAGACAGAGTTGAAGGAGAAATGCTCTTTGTAACCGTGTAATTGAGTACATGAGTACGTGTCCGTATTTCAAGATACACCACAACTTCATGGAGATACAAAAGGGGAGGGAAGCTTGATTAATTGAATTATGTTGTTGACACTATTTTTAGTGGCAGATAGAGACCACAAAAAAGGGTGTAGTCCATTGAACCCTACCTTTCGCAACAAAACATATAAAAAGAAGAGATATAACTTGGACTTAGCATGGAATCGCCATAGCATGGAATCATTCTTCAAAATGAATCATATGATGTCATAGTAACAGAACCGTACATTTTTTTCTTACGCTTTTGTAAAAAAACAAGCAAGGAAAAACAAAATTGAAAGATAGATACAGATAACCTAAGTCATTAAGTCGTGGATGCTATAACAAAATAATCATGCTCCAACCAACCCGCATAGCATCCAGAGAAGAACCAACTTGAATCTCATTATCCAAGAAGCAGGGAAGCGAACCAAATTCTTACGGAAACATAACTTACAAAGACCTACGGACATAGGTCACAAAGCCGGGATATAGCATCCATCTTTATAGAAGCAATCTGCATGGTGAACTAAAGAACTAGTACCAGAAGGAAGATAACACAACAACTACTAAATCCATCAAAAATTGGAAACTATGCAAGGCTAGTCAGAAAAATTTTAACAACGCGACACAGACAGCCAAATATTTGTGCAGTCCACACAACAGAATCCGCAAGGTTGATAAAGATTTTTATCTAGAGAACATCCTCCCTACGTAAAATGGACAAAACCTCGGATACGGACGGATTCTTTGATGACCATCTTTAACTATCGAACAAAGATAACGATAGGATTCCAGAACGTTAAGACTGTTCTGGACTCACGGGAAAAAGGTCCCCGAAACGCCAATTTCTCCAAATCGAGCGCAATAACATGCGATATACATTTCCCCAACGTGATACCACTACGGAAAAAACGGATTACCAGCAGCGGAAACCCAAAATGGGACAGGAGGCAGGCGAACCAGTTTCGGTGTGAACCCATGCCGAAGAAGTTTGGTTCGCCGTTTAGGCATTAAACCAATTTGACCCAGTGACGAAGCTTTTATTTTGTTTAAGTCAAGAGCAGTTAGATCGTTAAAATCTTCGAAGAAGTACTTACCTAGGGTTTTCCTTCTCAAAACCGATAGAGCACGACAGATATACAGAAGTTGTGTCATGGTTTCCTCCTCTTCCTCATCTCTATACTTCTACAGAAATCGGAGGAGGAAACACCATGCCTTCTGGCAAATCTGCCTACCAGACAGTGCCCTGTGAAAGCGCCAACAATCCATCACTGTCCAGATTTGTTTAAAAGAGAGACATGTGCTGATATTGGTCCACCTATTGTTTGCCATTCTTACGGCTGTGGTATTTAATTGGAATTTTATCGATTTGTGGTTTCCCCCTATTATCAGGGAGGTCCCGGTCTGCACCCTCCTTAGCTATCTCGTCCGCTTTGCAATTTCATGGAATATCCCTGTCGCCTGGAACCCAGCACAGAGGTACTTCGCTCCTGACAGCGATCTCGTTCAGAGATCGGCGGCATTGCTTTACCACGGTGTGGGGTTGTTTCTAACACCTTTAGCACACAAAAGTTTCATATTTTGTAAGAAATTCAGCGACCGAATATTGACGGCCAGATTCCAAAGTAGGGTAAGAAAAATGACCATCTTACATTGCAAGGACAAAAGCTACGACTGAGGAAGAAACTGTAGCTAACTAGGTGCCGTCTATAATGCAACACCCAACGCTGATATCGTCATCGTAAGGAGGGACTTAAATCCCAAGGTAGGCAATTATAACAATGCGCTTAAATATGTGATGGCCAAATAGGTCTCGGATAGTGGAATGACAACGACAAGCGTTGTGTGAACTTCTGCAACACCAATCGTCTTGTTATTGGAGGCTTGGATTAGGTGGATTTTAACTGATAGGAGACTCACGTCCAACCATATTGACCACTTTGCGAATACCCGACAGGTTAGAAATTATCTCTTGAACATCCGCAACAAGCGTGGTACAGATATCGGAATTGTACAGGATCTCCATCTTATGTTATGTAGCTCTTGTACACCTTCGTACTACATTCGTTTGAAGCAACTATATAATACTGCAAGGCTTCGCGATCCTATAGTGTGCCAATATTTTAAGCACCACCTTACCGAAGGAGTCAAAACGATCAGCAGCTTAGCTCAGCAAACCTAGAGGAACATTGAAAAGCTGTGAAAAACGTTTTCGTGGCTGGTGCAGAAAGTTTTATCGGTATAAGACTTAAGAATCACAGCACTTGGCTATCCGAACAGAACTTATAGCAGTAGCGAGAGGAGAGCTTTTAGAGAAGTGCAGCATAATGTCAGATACGACAAACGGAACCACATAAACGCCCTTATAGGACAAGCAGAGGAAGCAGCTAGTAGATGCGGTAGCAGGACGGTCTACAGAATCACAAAGGAGCTAATGAATGGTCAATGCTCCATTCAACATCCAGTGAAGAGTGCAGATGATCAACTCAGGAGATGGAAGGAGCAATTCACCGCGGAACTCAACTGTTTAGACTAGGTTCTAATGTAAAGTCAGTACTGCTTTCTGGGGCCAGTGCATGCACGGTAAATACTGCTATCACTTCTAAGCTGCAAACCTTTGCTAATAGATGTCGACGCACCATCTTAAAGATATTGTGACCGAACCATATCTTCAAAGAACAGCTCTTAATGTCAACGGGTCAGGGACCTATCGACGAATGAAATGCAGTGGATAAGTCACACTTTGCGGCGCAAAGACAAATCTGTTGCAAAATATCCCATGCAATGGAATCCACTAAAGCAAGCTGGAAGAAGAGTGGGCCGCTCTAAGAAAACTCGGCCCAGGACAGTTGAGTTGAGGACAGTTGTGCCTCACGAGGGCTTACAGAGGCTAAGCCCTAGGTCCCATGGACCTGTTGCGACAAAAATTTGTTTTTTTTTTCTGGTTCACTTATTGACGTCTTTTCTAGAGTTAAACTCTGATCGACTACTGTCGTTCAAGTAAAAATACCTTTCCAATATCGTGGAGAAAGCTATCGTTCAGCTGAACCGGTTAGGTACAACTCTGTAACGTTAACTTGTTTTTCTGGACACACATGAATTTAGGCGAATGATACGAGCTGCGGCTTTTACCACGAAAGGCTCAGCAGGAGCATTTATTGGATCACAACTTTTTTTTTTAAAAGGGTATAGGAAAGTTAGAACTTGGTGGGAAAAGGAAAGAGAGTTGGGTGACGATGCGCGTTGACTTTAATTCTTTGTATAATAATTTAAGAATTCAACATTCAACATTCTGACGATGTTCTAGCGAAGGAATTTCGCTGCAAATTGATAGGTCACCAATCAATTTACATGTCTGGCGATAGACATTAAGTCGTGTCAGACAAGTTGCGGGAGCTCCCGCTTAAATATGTGAATTGTATTCGAGTTTCGGACGAATGTAGTCTTCAGGACTGAAAAAAACGTTTACACCTCTTGAGGAATCCGAGGCATCTAGCGCCACTTTTAGCAGTTTTGCAAATCTAGTGATTCCAGCGATGTACTGGTGTGACTTGCATGCCAAACATCGACCATCCATTAGATTCCTCAATATCAGCTCCATTCATTATTAGTTTGGCTACAATAATATCCCGCTTCAGAGACAAGAGGCAGCACTGGGTTTTCGACGAACTGAACTCAAATCGGTTTTACGCACCCCAGTTGATGATTGCACCAATATCGGAGTTGAGCTCGGTTGACATTCCCTGCCGGTGAGACAGCTTGTGGTCTTAACTGTGGATTCACAAGCGATGTCAAGGGTACTATCATCCACAAAGGAATGGATTGGATTGCGAGTAAGAGAGAGAAGGTCATTAATGTATATTGAAAACCAGGGTCGGAGGAAGGACTGGGGTGGAGAACGAGGTAGAAATATATCCGTCCAATACAATTTTTATTAACCGATTACTGAAAAAGCTTGCGATCCATGATGAGAAGAAGCTACCGACACCGTAAGCTGGGATTCTGCTTAAGAGAGCACTGTGCCACAGTCTATCGAATGCTTTAGAGATATCAATAGCAACTAATCGGCATTCATCGTGATGGGGAATACTTTAATTTAATTTTTCTGTTAGATACACCATAATGTCCCCGGTGGAACGTTGTTGACGGAAACCGTACTGACGATCATTTAAAAGACGGTTTCTTTCGAGATATCTAAAAAAAATACAAATTTTTGGCGCGACAGGTCCATAGGACCCAGGGCCTAGCTTCTCACAACCATTCGTGTTTTGCCTGTTACACATATTCTTTATACGAATGGAAGGAACCTACTATATCATGCCATGTCCGAAGGGCAAGTTTTATTTTGAGAAGCCCTTTCATTAGTTTTACTCTCGGATGTTTGTCGCTTGCGAGAGATGTAGTCGTGAAAGAAATTTTAGGTGTTTTCTGGGGATCGAACCTCGAACCCGTCGCTCCGTAGTCCAACGCACTAAGCTACATACGTACATATGCATCTACTTGAAAACTTATTCCAATGACAACAAACTTATTCGAAACAAATTTTGGCCATATTTCTAGCAACATTCTAGACTCAGGAAGCGTCGTCAACTAAATATGTCACAGAAGAGTTGAATAGAAACCCTTCTTTCCCCCGAAAGTACCCTACAATGTAGTTATCCCTCCATTCCATTTTAAGTACAGAAAAATTTATTTGACGCATCCCTGCAGCAGACACCAATAAGAGCAGTACTTCTCCAATCGGTGATTCGCCATCTGTCCACAAATTTGTGCACCTGTCGCTGAGGTAATATGCATCTCCTAGGAAACATAAGTACTCGCTCGTCCCATTCAACTACTCAATATATGCACATCAATAGAAATCATTGAGTCGCCTAGTACGCAAACTACCCGAACTGAATTCAAAACAATTCATTTGTTTCGCATAAAACAATTCAGCATCATGAACAACACTGAATAACAAAACAAATCGAGTTTCTCTATTGATCCAATTTATCAAATTCATTTACATTCTAATTCGAATTCAAATTTATTCTCTTTGAAAGGCAATTAATTACCGCCCATGTTAACAAATCACAACACTCCATATAGGTCAGTCACCAAGAAATTTATGCACAATTATAGAACAGGATAGACATATGCGCATGCACTTTACTCTGTATTAGCCAAAACAATCAACTAATTGCAATCAATTTTGACAAATGGTTTTGTTTGGCAATGATTTTTGCAATTCAATTTTAACACACCTTCGTCGGAGTCACTCATATTGAAAATTCATCAATAATATGCACCACAATGAGTTCTATAAGAATTCACCAAATGTACATTTTAAATTTAACTCAAATGGGCAAAATTTTAATTGAAAAATCGCGACGAAAACTTTTCCGTCACAGAAGGTAAATAAAAACTTGTTCTTGTCTGAGTTGGTTCTCTTATTGGTGAGAGATGAAAATTGTTGGAATCTTTTGTGTGTAAATTGTTGTCAGTTATTCTGACGTAATTTTGAAAATGATTCGGGTTGTAGCAGTTATAGTACAATGGGTGAAAAGAAATTGCTGAAAATAAATAGAAAGGGAGGCGGTTGTTTGTTCTAAGGTGGCATTCAGATAGACTGCTTATGAATAGGTTTTCATCTGCCACAACACAACACCCACATTGGCACAAGTTTCTTATACCGGTCTTAAGATGTTCTTAAGCCACGGTTGTTCAGTTCCATCGAATGTCGACACAAGCTAAGTTCATACCAATATATCGACTGCTAGAGACGTAGCCGCTCAGTCACTTCACGTTTGCGAATCAACAAGCAGCTGAACCTTTTCTCCGTCAGCTCAAACTATTTTCCATCTATCTGGCGTGTCGCCAGCCTTTATATAGACATTTACAAGTAGCAACCACTCGGCATTTCGACATAATCCAAAGAGTAGTTAGCGCGGTCTTTGCCTAACTGCCTCTAGTTGCTCACTCCACTTTGGAAGAGGTCCTCTTCCACTTGTGCGTACCACCTTAGGTGAGGTCTTCCACTACCGCGTTGTCCCTTCGGGTTGGATTCGAAGACTCATCGGTCCAGAGCGTTGATTTACATTCGCTCTACATGACCTAGCCTCTGATCAAATCGATATCGCTGTACAGTTCGTAGAGTATGCTGATGCGTCTCCTTTTCCAAATCCCGCCAACGCAATCGGGACCGAAAATTATCCGAACAATTTTGCGTTCAAAACGACCAATATCTTCATCGCCCTTCGTTAACGTTCATGCTTCTACGCCATACAGCAGGACTGGGATGATGAGGGTCTAATAAAGAATCTGCTTAGTGTTTCTTGACAAGGCCTTGTTACCCTATTGCTTCTGAGACCAAAGAAACAGCGATTGGCAAGTTACGTTTAAGTTACTTTCCTCCGATCAAATCTTGGAAATGAGTTGGTGTATGCTCTCCACCAAGCCATCACCCGCTGCCTTAAATAGCTCGGCTGGTAGGCCGTCCGGTCCAGCAGGCTTGTATAACTTGTGTTTGTATCCTCACTTCATTCTGGCCGCATGGACGGAAGACTTGGTTTTCATCGCCGTTTAACAGTCTGCAGAAGTGGTGTTTCCTTATCCTCAACACCGACTATGACTCACATACAAGGTTCCCTTGTCTACCTCTTCAGGTCTACAGGTCTCGTCTGTTCACCTCTACAAGTCTCGTCTTTCTGTGTATCGCGGCTACGTAGGCGATTTGTTTTGCTACATGTGCTTGCCGGCACTTTTATCAAACCAGGAGTTTCGTAGGGGTGGTTGGATGAAAACCAGCACATAAGTTGAGACGTTTCTGATGGATTCTTTGCATCGATTCCACTGGTCTTCAGTACTTAATACTGGCTACATTGGACTTCTGGAAAGATTTAGGGATACGCGATTGATTCAAAGATTCTGGCGGTTTGTTGTTATTGCAGCCGTTTTGGAGTCTGAGATATCCGTAGAATTACCTTGGCTGCAACAAGTCAGCCCAGAATGCTCGGACATCTAGAATACTAGGAGAGTGCCTTGCATGGATGGCAACATGATCAATTTGGTTGACGATTTGATTATCTGGAGACTATACCTGGGTGAAATTATACTTTTCCCAACTCCTTTTTCCTATCTTTGCCTTAATATAGGCGAAGACCTATTTCTACGTCGATTCCTTTTGCCTAAATCTGACTTCGACTGTCAAAGTAGTAATTGCAATGCAAATCACACGTTTAATACAGAACCAATTCCTTTCCTATGCGCACGTAGGTATCTTTACTGCCCACCACTGTGAATATCAACTAAAATACATCTGCAATAAGAAAACCACCCGTAATGGGCTATCTGACAGCACCAAACTGTCATCGAAAATTGACATTTCGACAGCATGATAGCAGTCCGATAGCTTATTCCTCTCCCAAAATAAAATTACATAAATTCGTCAAGATTTGCTTCACAATTTATTCGATTAATTCTAGTGACGCTCGACAAAGAAATAAACTCGACAGAAATGGTAAACTTTTCTGCATTTTAAACCATAAATCCACACCATCTTCATAAATAAAATTCGATTTGAGTGCAACATTTCGAGGTTAACGAGGGTCACACTTAATCAATTTAATTTTTTTTCTTTTTCCTGTAGTATAGAGCATTTGCACTTTCCAGAGGAACATGTATCCGTTTGTCTTCCCGATCTCATCTGCAGGGACTGCAACAACAGGTATGCTCTGTCAATACCCACAATCCATACGAATTACATGAGATTTTCTCGTTTCAGAACTGGTACTCGTCTCGAAGACCGGGTTTCTTTTCGCAATTCATCGATAACATCAAAAATGAAATGGATAAGAACAAGGAAATGAAGGAGAACATCAAGAAGTTCCGCGAAGAAGCACAGAAACTGGAACAGTCCGAAGCACTGCAGTCGGCGCGGCAAAAGTTCAACGCAGTCGAATCAGAGGCACAGAAGAGCTCAAGCATACTAAAGGAACACCTCGGCACCATCAAGGATAAGATGAGCGATGTGATCGAAGAGGCGGGTAAAACTGACATCGCTAAGAAGGCCAGCCAATTGGGAGAGGAACTGTCGAAATCCGCCAAGGGAGTGACGGACACAATATCGGAGCAAAGTGGCAAGCTGGGGAAGTCGGGTGCCTTCCAAACGATATCTGACACAACGAAGTTGATCAAGCAGGAGATGGAAACACAGAGTATACAGGGCCGCGTGTATCGAAGTCCGGAAAAGCTGCGAAAGCGCGTTGAAGTGGTGGCAGCAGCCGATGACCGTATTTTCGAAGCGAATATGGATGCCACTGGAGTTGAACTGCACAAAGACTCAAAGTTCTACCAATCGTGGGAGAATTTCAAAAACAACAACCAATACGTGAATAAAGTTCTTGACTGGAAAATGAAGTACGAAGAGTCGGAAAATCCTGTGATCCGTGCGTCTCGCCTATTGACTGACAAAGTTTCGGACGTGATGGGGAATCTCTTTTCCAAGACTGAGCTCTCGGAGACGCTCACCGAATTGTGTAAGATTGACCCCAATTTCGATCAGAAGCAATTTCTGCGCGACTGTGAAACCGACATCATTCCCAACATCCTAGAGGCTATGGTGCACGGTAACTTGGAAATTCTCAAGGACTGGTGCTTCGAGAGCACATACAACATTATCGCGACGCCCATAAACCAAGCGATGAAAGCTGGTCTCTATCTGGACTCTAAGATTCTCGATATCGAAAATATCGACTTAGTTATGGGCAAAGTCATGGAACAGGGACCCGTTCTCATTGTCACCTTCCAGTCTCAACAGATCATGTGCGTGCGCGATCGGGTACAAAAGAAAGTCGTCGAAGGCGACCCCGAAAAGGTGATGCGAGTGAACTACGTCTGGGTGTTGTGTCGAGATCCAAATGAAATGAATCCGAAGGCAGCTTGGCGACTTCTCGAGTTGTCGGCAAATAGTCAAGAGCAGTTTGTCTAGTTCTCTATTATTATTATTTTTTTTTTTATTATTATTTTAGTTTGGTTGATCCTAATTATTAAAATTGCAAATATTTTAACTTTTGCTTGTGTACATAAAAGAAACTGTATTTTATAGAGAAACAACAAAATATATGCTGAAACATAATATTGTTGGAACGTGTCGTTGTAAATTGAATATTTAGATTCCAGGTATTGCATTTACTGAGGACTTTAACGAATAAAATTCCCAGAGTCCTGCCATTTTACAGAGTTAAACAATAAATCTGTGTTTTATTATTTTTTCAATAGTTGTACAATGTCAGCGGGTTTCTCCAGTCAATGAGTCACCCAGTAATACTGACACAAAAGCATAGTTGGTCTGGGGTTAACTCTGAAAATTTAATCGCTCCACAGGCATGCATTTCAGCTCTTTTGTGTTCTTTCTGCTACGAGGTGGCAATTCTAGAATTTTGGAGAATCTTAAAGTTTCAGATTATCGTCTAGTGTGTGTTGCCGATGTACATACATACATATGTGTAATATTTTTTTGTATGGCAGCATAAAAACATCGACGTGTTATTCATTCTTAATCTTTTCTCCAGTGCCCTACGACTAATATAGGCTTATTCACACATTTTATTATATAATGCATTTACCGTTGAAAATAACTTGCTTTGCGGTCCTAAATAAATTGCCTTTCCTTTCATGAGCTGCTGTGTCAGAACAAGTAGGCTTAAAAGTCAGTGTTCCTAAGTTTTTGCAAAGAATCCACGTGAGTTGTTGAACTACAGACTAAATGCTTCTTGACAATAATTTTAAAATGGTCATCTATAATAATTCCTTAAAACTAGTTATCTACTCCAGAATCTATCTCGTCTGTAAGTGGTGATGACCCACTAAATATGACGAATCTGAAGATTAAAACAAGAATGTTAAACGACCGTACCGAAGGGATGAATGGTACTCCGTTTGTGTCTTTAACGGTGGATTTCGGATACCAAGCGACCCCCGGTTTTAATTAGATTTCCCGAAGCATGAAGCCCTGCTACGGGTAAAATCTTATGAATCAGCTTTGGGAATATCACTGGTTACTGCGTCGGACTACTCAGCGAGCGGTACGAAGTTTGAAAGTTTCCACTGTCCTACCCCTCACGAACCTCTGACAAACACCCGAGAATATAATTGACAAAAAAAGGCTTTCAAACAAAATTTAAAAGCAGGCCCCGTCACTTCCAAATACGCACAGCACGAATAGTTGTGAGTTGCTCGATTGGAGATCAAAAGATACAAATTTTTTGCGCAACAGATCCGTGGGTTCCAGGGCCTAGCTTCTCACAACCATTCGTGTTGTGCGTGTTATATTCTTTACACGAATGGAAGGGGCATACAGTTTAATGCCGTGTCCGAAGGGCAATTGTTTATTTAAGAAGCTTTTTCATGTCAGTTTTACTCTCGGATGTTTGTCAGACGCTCGCGAGAGGTGGGGCCGTGAAAGAAATTTTAGGTGTTGTCTGGGGATTGAACCTCGGAACTTTTCGCTCCGTAGTCCAACATATTAATCACTTGAGCCACGGAACCCGATTAGCACTAGATGTCGTTTTGTTACAACTCATGTTACCTGGCAGTTAATGTTAATATGGTAATGAGGAGTCTCTAGATCTAATCTGTGGAATTTAAGAAAGTAATTAGTTCTTTAATATTTTTCCCTGAAGAATGGTTAGTTCAATCCTCAGATACGGCTGTCTGGTCTGGTGGCCTACTGCCGCAAGTCACAAGCCTGAACACCCTCACAACACCTACCGCCGCCCTTGAAGCCATACTCGGATTTTGCTCAATGGCACTCTTCACCAAAGTAGCAGTAAAAAGCGGGCTTCGATAAATCTGGATGGAAACAGCACTATCACTAAGTGCTCCAACGACAACGAGCTTTCTGACTATCTTACCCCCACACGGACTTTAGCCTCAACCTCGACTGAACAGCCTCAAAGAGCTGAACAATACTTACTTAGGCAGCGCTACAGTTCGGGGTGAACCCAGGTTAACTGGAGAGGCTTGTCTGAACTAAGCTAACTGCCTCCAGTTCCGTACTCGGTTAAGGTTCCTTTCTACTTATGCGCGTCATCTAAGGCGATGTCTTCTTCCCTCCGGGTTTGATTCGAAAACTCTGCGGGCCGAAGCGCTGGTATCCATTCGCCCTACATGTCTTACCCTTCTTAGACGCCCGATGCGCAGTTTTTTTTTACTAGATTGATGTTGCTCTACAGCTCGTTTAGTTTGTCGTTGAATCTCCTTCTCCAAGGCGTGTCTAAGCAAACGCGACCGAATATCCTTCAAAGATTTTTTCTCTCAAAACGACCAGAAGATATCTTCATCCGCTTTCGTTAAAGTCCATGCTTCAGCTCCATAAAGGAGGACTGGGATGATCAAGGTCTAATATAGAGTCTACTTAGTTGTTCGGGATATTGCCTTACTACTCAATTGCCTTCTCAGCCCAAAGAAACAGGCCAAGATTTATTCTTCGTTTTATTTCTGCTGGCATGTACATACACTAAGTTGGACAATAGGGAGATCATTAACCCCGCCTCCATATCCATCTTCAAGAACAGGCCAAAAATGGACGAAAGTATGGGCTCAGTACTGTTCTCAGACGTACCATCAATCGCCCGATCCATAAAACTTCCAACCACGCTAGTGTGTTGCAAGTGGAAATATATGAAGTAACCGAGATCACCCGCGAACTATCCACTCTGAACAGCAACAATCCTTTAGCCATCTACATATACAGCCAAGCAGCCATTAAAGCCATCACTTCCATCACAACCAATTCAAAGCCGGTCAAGAGATGCAAAGATCCCTAAGCTCGAGGGACAGCATTAAAACGGGATGCTTCAATAGGGTCGCGCACCCGTCATAGATACTTAATTGGACTAATTGACTTGTTCACTATTTTCAGTTATCCCACACCGGGAAACACAATGGATTCGTTGAGTTAGTTGCAATCACCCCGCAACCTACCTAGCTATAAAGCCAGCCTTACTTATTTGTTTTGCTTGTATTTGCTGTCTCCTGCACTGCGTTTCATTGCTGTTCTAAAAGTGTTATTTACTGAATCCCAACCATCCTTCTGATTGGTTTTTAAGTCCTTTGCCAGTTTCTCTACCAGATGTATTGGATCCCAATGCAATAGATCCTGTCGAGGTAGGATCTTCTTTTTTTTTTTGTCTGGTTAGGAAACACTCCACTGGAACACTCGGACACAACTAGTCCATTGTACTACCAGGAAGCAATATCCGGTATTTCCAGTATTATCCAGGTAGGACCTTAAACAAGCATCTAACTCAGATAGAAGACCACCTTCTCGTGTTTCCTGTTACCAAAAACATGTGGGGTGACTACGTGCGTCGGTCTAAACCTAGAATGAACGCAGTGTCTGCAACCAGGGTGCGATAAAGATCTTGTCATACCTTTCTATCAAGTGTAATGTTATCAATTTGGTTGTCCCATAAAAATCCAGAGAATGAATATCCCCCAAAGCATATTGGATCGCCCCCCATGTGTCAGCCATCGTCCCCAAAAGTTTTATGCAACTAGTAGCTCCGTGATTAAATAAAGTAAGTCTATTAGTCAGCAAGAAGACGAACACCCACGTTACCAGCAAATCGATTTCAATGAAAAACTGTAGTAACTCCTTAACAAAAAGTTGGTGAGCATCAAATGAATAAAAAACCAAAAACAAACCAGATCCTTTATGCAGCCTAGGCTATCTTTGTATAAAAAATATCTTTTATTTGATTCAATAATGCACAAAATTTACTTTAGATAATTGCTTGTTCTATAAAATTGATTTTATATAATCATGATTGGTAAGATTAAATTTCAACGGTATATGTATATATATTGTATAGTATGTAGATTCCATAATAAAATACATATAGTTTATGATTCTGATTCCGAAGTGGATCACTCGCACCATAATTTCCTTCACATAAAAGTTTTTAGCTTACATCGAGAATATATAGATTTATATACTTTGATTAGTCATAATTGTTAAAATGGAAAGTTTATAAACTCTTTGAACTTAAGCCTAGATTTCGAGAATAAAATCAATATGAACGTTTTGCATCGAAAAGAAAAATTAAAATCCAACGAAATTAATTAAAAAAAAGAAGAAAACATAAAAAATGATTACGAAACGCGATGCGTTCTACGCAATCGTTCCAAGAAATTCGTGAGAATAACAGAATAAAAATTAACGAAACAAAAACATAAGTTTTAATGAAATTCAATAAATGATGATCAATACGAATGCGCTTCTAGCGCCATCTTTCATTCGTGGTCGTATTTAAATTTTCATTTGCTGCTTAAAATACGCACTTTTAGCCAAACGATAAGATTCCGCTTTGATGGCATCTTCCATAGTGATAATGGGCTTCTGTGGACAATATTTGACAGTATGTGCCAAATCACCAGAAGCTTTGCAGATCGGACACACGTAAGTACGAAGTTTTGGGCACAAAACTCTACCGAGTGCATCGCGTACAGCATGACTCTTAACGACAGCTTCTGGTTCATTGTTGTTTTCGCAAAAAACGCAATGTTTCACTGGATTCTGTGCGACGGAATATATCATTAGAGTTTGAAGAATAATACATATATATGCATACTTACATATTTCTCGTTCTTGACACCATTATTGTATCTCTTCGGTGGCGGCTTCCTATTGTATTCTGCGGCATGTGAAGGCAGCATCTTAAAAAGATTTCCTCTTACGTTGATGTCAGAGAAAGTGGGCACTTCGTTATTGCGATTTTGATTTTTAAGCTCGTCGCAACTGTAGCCATTGCAAGCAAACTCTTGCCTAATGGCATCGACTTGATTTTGAGACTGTGATGGTTCTATAAACGAAATAGGGAATAAAAAGACGGTTTAGTTTAAGAAAAATGAAGGACTTGTGAACATTGGAAAAGGAGACCCATTGAACGACACTATGGTTGTATAAGACGTCTTCGCTTACTAAAGTTATATGACTATATAAAAACTTTCGTGAAAATTGGATAGGTATCAGTGTGGTCTTAGACCGGAAAATCCTTCATATATGCATAATGCATGTACCTTACTTTACACGAGGTACCTTAGCAAAAACCCGAAGCTGTCATCTTCTGTTCGATTTTAAGGGCGTCGTTGACATTGGACATTCCCAAACTGATTACAGCAATATCACTCAGGCTTACATAGAGTCCAGTCATCGAATAGGGTAAACGCAAGAGAAGTTATGTCCAGAGCCAGCACCTAAACCACTATCATCCTAGCACCATCTGCTTCGGAGAGCTCACGCTTAGTGAACCAATCCACAAAAAGCAAAAGTAGTCAGGCTCTTGTAGCCATCGTAGTGGAATTATTCAACAAAAACTCACAGGCATTTATAAACAAAGGCAGTTCGAATGGCGAGCAATCACCTACCTCGTAATCGCAGCGTTAGGCGTGATTTCAAGCCCAAAGACAAAAGCAACCCCAAAAGCAGTACTGAACACGTTTAAGGAGTTCTTTTGTAAACAGAACCCGAAATTCTCAAAGTCTGCAGGCCCAATCTCAAAGGTATCAGCTGGGGTTAATGGGATATTGAGTGCTATCACATGTCGTGGAATAACGAGAAATCTTAACGATGACTGAAGCAAAGTGTTCTTTTCGAAACTCAATTTCGACAGTCCACATGGTTGAAATTACTTATTTTCATGATCTATAAGAATAAAACGCTCGTTAATCTGGACAAGGAGATTCTGATGAAGCGTAGGAAACTAGGATGAAGCTTATCAAATCGCCTGGATCTAGAAGGCTCCTAAGTGACGATAGTAGAAGACTCCTAAGTGACGATAGTAGGAGGCTCCTAAGTAACGTTTTATTTTGTGGGAAAGACATGGGCAGATACAAAGAAGATGGAGAGCAGTTTCTTTTTCTTTTTCGTCCATAGGGCTTCTATAGAAAGTGTTTGCCTTTTAAGACAGTGCCATGTGATAACACCTACCTATTGTATCCCTAATATACAGCCTATTGAGAAAGATCAATTTCTTATACCGTTTCAGTCCCAGCTTTGGCCTAATCTATTTACTCGCTAGACACGTTGCCCCACTTGTCTACTAAAGATTTGTTCTTTTAATATCATCTAACTTTAATTTGAGTTTGCAAGTGACGATCGGTGTAGCGAAGGTACCTTCTGCAACATTCGTAGCAGGCTTGACCGCAATGTCATCTCCACAGTATATTACAGCCCAAAGTGTGGAAACTGCATTACACGATTTGGTCAGCAGAAAGGTCGTTAAAGGACAATGACTACACACTTGCTACATTTTTAGAGATTAAAGGAGCCTTCAACAATGAAAAATTCAAACGTTGATCAAACACTCACCAATGTGATCGCGAGTCTGCTGAATAAAAGAAATATTAATGCGAAACTGGTTGACAGACATTTAAAGGTCATTGCCTCCCGAGGAACACCAAAAGGAGTAGTCGTCTCTCCATAGCTATGGATTCTAGTCATTAACGAAATATGTACTTCTGAAACTGGGAAACAGGGGGGTTAAGGTAGTTGCTTATGCAGACGATGTAATGCTGCTGGCAAGAGGAAAATTATTACCCGCTATCAGCGAACTGTTAGAAAATTCATTAAAGACACTTAACACGTGCCCAAATGATTGTGAACTTGGGGTTAATACCAATAAAACCGAACTACTCCTATTCAACAATAAAATAACTATACCGCAATTCAAACTACCAATTATTGAGGGAGTACTCCTAAGGATATCTGATAGTGCAAGGTAACTAGGAGTCATACGAGACAGGAAACGTAATTGGAAGCTCAAAGTCAATGAAAGAGTTAAAAAGGCAGCGATCGCGTTCTATACTTGCAACCGAATCTTGCGACAGAAAGTGGGGACCAAACCATAGAATAATTCTGTGGATGTGTACAATTGTAAGACCAATGTATGGGAACGGAGTCTGGTGGCGAACTGCAGAAAAGAAACATTATAGTCAAGCGGTCATTAAAACAATTTTTGCTACAGAAATCAATTTCAAGCTAGTCCGACACTGTTGCGAAAAACTTAAGGTTCTTGACTCACAGCACAATATAAATCTCTGCTGAGTCCCTGGTCTTAAGAATATAACCGGAAATGAGATAGCGGACGAATTTGCAAGAAAAGGATCTTCAATGGACCATAATCAAGCACTTCAATGGATCAAACTTCCACTCTCCAATCTCAGCGAGCTAATCGAACCTTAGATCCTAATGACAGGTAGGTCATTAGGTGGAAATCAAAGACAAAGCCAGAACCAACAAACTCCTACAAAATTGCAGGAAAACGCAGTCAATGTTGGTAGGCCCACACACTGGCCATAATCTTCTAACGAACCACATAATAAAACTTAAATTCAACGATGACAATATATTCTGCGGATGCGGTGACGAAGAGTATAAGAACTGGGAACAAACCCCCCATCGCGCATCATCAACCCACCTAATGCACTACATTGTCTGACACCTTCTAACGTCTTGAATTTCTCCGACATTCGTTGTATGTGCATACATAGGTATTTTTATATAGAGGAGCACATGCTTTAATCGCCCTTAACCTCATTTTTTTACTAACCAGTGTCGAATGCCTTCTTCATGTATCTATGAAGCATGATTATATTTCTTTACGGTTGACCATCTTTTTTCCTAGAATCTGTTGCATTGTAAAAATGTAGTCTTGTATATGTGTTGGTCTGAACCCGCTTTTTACATTTGATAGATGTTCTGGTGGCCAAAGGGTAGTGATGGGAATATACGTATGAGAGCACAAGCAGACTCACGTTAGTCTCTCACTATCAACTTCTACTCTACACCCCCACGTTGGTCGCTTCTGGGGGCTAGTAACTCAACTGAAAGGTCGTTGGTGGTAGCAAACGAGAGAGGGGGAAAAGGTCTTTGCTCACTAATGCACTTTCTCTTGATCCAGACGGAAGCGGACGAATTCTCCAGATACAGCCCTTCGTCCTAGGGGGGTTCAAGGATTCTCCAGGTTGGGGGTTATGGGTCGGGGTAACTTCCCGAATACGGAATAATAAATTGACCCACACATGTCTCGGATAATGATGACTCTATGCATTGTTGACGACCCTATAAATCTAAACACGAATAACGACCTTCGGATCTGCATGTATAATGTTAGAACCTTAAAAGACCGCGTGCAGCCAAAGAAGTGGCCCAAGACTTCTATAAAGCAGACAACACCGTCGGCCAAAAAGTGAGATGCGATGGGCCGGGCAAAAGGAGGATGAAAAACTGTGAAATCTTCTACCGTGATTGCTTTAGAGTAGAAATTTTCGGTCCCGTTTGCGTTGACGGGCTTTGGAGGAGGAGATTCAAAGCCCGTCTAAGATTACTAGGACATGTAGAGTGGATGGACACATATGTTTCGGACCGTAGTCTTCGAATCGAACCCGGAGGGACCCCGAAATGTAGCGCCACTTAAAAAAGGAAAAATCTAAGAAATATTATTAGAGCCCTCACGGATAGGACGACATGTCAGAAGGCTGGGTACACCCCTTCAACGATTTCTTTAGAAGCTGTGGAGACGAGGAAGAGACCATAAACCATCTTCTGTTACTTGTACTGCCGTATCGGCTTTGAGAAGAAAGACCCTTCCAAAGTAACTCGTTAAAGATTTTAGTGATCTAGCCAGACTCGATTTGAGCTAAATCAAAATCAGAGACAACACTGGGTGAAATTGATTTCATTCCTAAGTGGGAAATCATCTTTCGCTATACCGAAACAAGTCGCCTGTCTCTTTTTCCATATGGGACTTCTACATGTACATATGTACGTTCAGGTGGTGATAATCCGGTAATCGTTTCTTTTGTGGTATTCAGGCTGGAATCTTTCACCTTTTCAACACAAAAACTGTCACAAATTGTCATCTATCGTTGAAGAACCTAACTGCAGGAGCCTACTACTTCGATAATTTAAGGAAACAAGATAGCGCCATTGCTTTGTTACGTTTCATCTGGTACTGAGGGTAGTTCTTCTCTTTTGGCGGATGAACCGTTACAAATACAGTGTCTGCTTGCGCAGCCTGCTGCTTTAACCTATACCTACGTATATCGAAGCACTTTCAACAACGAATGTAAGATTTCTTTTTTAAAATCCATTACGGTGCGTAATGCTAGAAGATGATGCTATTCAATCGTTATCTAACACAACGGGAACAAGGCTTTGTATTCTGAAGGAGTCCACTTAAGCCGCCCTTAAATGATCAGAATATAAACGGTATATAAACTACGTAATAAACATTTTTTCAGAAGAATACAATTTTTTTTAGGATATTAGTGTCGCACTTTAAATACCAGTTCCCCATGTATCACAATGCCATGTGATACTGCACAGCCCTGTATAACATAACCTCAATTCAAAGTAATGTTACAATGTGCTCCACATTAACATCCCCTTTTCTCCGAATAGACACCGATATGTTCTTCTCTGGCAAAGCAACTTAAACTAGCCCCACAATACCAACGCTACATAGATTACAAATATATGTTAACCCGCCCCCCCACCTGGCATTTACCTGCTTTGTATGCTGTTAACATCGCAAACATCTTCAGGGATTTCGAAATCTCATCACCTTCCTTCGCGGTACTTGCGTCTTCCAAGTACTTCTCGTGGCGACATTTACTACCCAAGGATGGGCTGTTGTTCTCCTGAAACGACAATAAATATCGCGTGTTCATAGCGGTAAATGATAATCCTTTATAAGAAATACAGTACACCTACATTATTTTCCACATTTTTATACATGACGTCAGGATACATAAATTAGAAGTAAAACTCAATAAAAAAAATATATATTTTGCTTAGATTACAAATTTAACTAAAAAATTAGGAATGATTTTGTCCACTTTAAATAAAGTCTCGTATGAAATTTTTTGCTACACTCAGCGACAAGTCTTGCCAAAAAGTCCGATTGAAATGAAATTTCAACTTGTTCTGCTGCTTGTGACAATTCTTGTAACGGTAAACGTTTTTTTAGCAAATATTAAAACCAAAATGTATTTTTCATTGCATACTACTCGGATGTTATTGTTTCCATTGTGAACTATCCCAGAAAGCTCTTTGAATTTTCTTCAGTTCGTTTGTATCAGTTATAACAGTGAATGACATGATTAATAGAACGAAACGATTGTATAGAGTTATAGGAACTTTTTTGACAAAATCTTGGGAATGAAGTGGTTTATGCTATGTTTTCACCAAAACTAGGTCCGGAATTTAGAGAAAAAAGATTTAGATTCATGCAAGGTAGTTCCACTGGGATTTAGGATTTATTTAGGAGATTAACAAACGTGAACTGCTGTCAAAAGATTGCCACAGCTGATAATATTTTAATTTCTGGAAGTGAAAGCAAATTGTCCATCAATAGTTGATTATAGGCCAAAATTACCAAAAATTAAATAAAACAAATTTGCTCAATGTATGTTGTAAATGTTCGGCGTTTCAATTTTTCATTTTTTATTTTCAACACACCAAAATGACGGTTACTTACCTACTTAGGAATCCAACAAGCCTCTCCAGTTAGCACGGTCCTTAGCTAACTGCCTCCAGTAGCGCACGGTTGAGTTCCCCTTCTACTTGTGCGCGCCACCTAAGGCATGGTCTTTCTCTACTGCGTTGTCCCTCCGGGTTTGATTCGAAGACGCTACGGGCCGGAGCTATTGTGTCCATCCGCTGTACATGTCCTAGCCATTTCAAGCCACTGATGCGTAAATTTTTGACTAGGTCGATGTTGCTGTACAGCTCGTATAGCGCGTCGTTAAATCTTCTTTAAAGCCCGTCAACGTAAACTGGACCGAAAATTTTACGAAAAATATTTCTCTCGAAACGACCGAGGATATCTTCATCCGCTTTTGATAGAGTCCAAGCTTCAGCGCCATAAAGCAGGACTGGGATTATCAAGGTCTTATATAGAGTCTCCTTAGTTGTTCCGGATAGGGCTTTCCTACTCAATTGCCTTCTCAGCCCAAAGAAACAGCGATTGGCTATAGTTATAGCCGAGGTGTTATTGTTAGAATTGATAGAAGAATTGATTTATGTGTCGCTCCTTGTTGACAGCATATACTTGGCTTTGCCCTCGTTTCTCGCTAAGCCCATTTTAGTAGCTTCCGTTTCAATACTAACGAATGAATTCTCCCAATTATGTCGATATCGTCGGCGTACGCTAGTAGTTGCACAGACTTTTGAAAGATTGTACCTCCGGAGTTGACTTGTAAGTTTCGCACAATTCTTTCAAATATGATGGTAAAGAAGTCACATGTCAGCGCTTCACCTTGTTTGAATCCTTTTTTGACATTAAATGTCTCGGTGAGATCGTTACCAACCTTAATGGAGCAGCGAGAATTCTCCATCGCCATCCTGCACAGGCGAACGAGTTGATCGGGCAAACGGTGCTGAGATTCCATTCATCAGGCACACACTCATCTGACGAAATTTTAGAAATGAGTTGGTGTATGTCTCTACCAATCAAAGTATGTACTTTAAAATCGGTGCCGTTAGTTTTCAGCCTTTTAAACGCATTATCCTGTTCTTGGTCGAATGTCATTTTATGTCTTTGCGAAGAACGTTTCTGAGTGGTTCAGCTGGTGTTCAGAGTCCTACAAATCTGTATGTACCTTTCACGTGTTTGCATTTCTTGGACTGCTTCCTTTTCAGTGCTATCGATAGCCAGAGTCTTGTTGGTAAGCCAGATCCATTTTACACCTATTTCTGTTTAGTTTTAAATGTTTTACTCTAAGTCTCACCAAACAGTCTTTTTAAATTTTTATTATGGTTGCTCATCGCTTGCTCCACCGTGTGCTCTCCTCCATATAATAAAATATCATCAGTAAGTACCTTTACTCCATAAATACCTTCTAGAAACTCATGCTGTCTCATCTGCCAAAGGGCATTCTATTCCAGCAGAATCTCCCGAGTTTCCAAAAAGTAGTGAGTAACCTACTTTCCGTATCCAATTCAATTTGCTAGAAACCATTTTTTTCGCATTTGCAGTTCACGTTTGCAGTTTAAGCAATAATTCATCCACTGTAGCAATCTGGTAGCTGCTTCTTCGAAGCCCTGTATCAAGCTCTGTCGGGTCGAAACAAATCCGTAGCTTGTTGTTTCTTTGCACTTGTACCAAGTCGCTTATCCACGGAGTGGTATATTCATGATAAGAGCTTCCGCGGAATCAGAGGCTTTGGTTATCTCGATATTAGCACCCGCGATGTTATCAACGCTATCGTCAGAACTTTCCGTAGTTTTGTATAAGTGTTCAACGGAAAACAAAAATCGAACACACCTCTAAGCCGCAAGCCGAACAGCCAAACCAACAAGAATGAGAAATAGAAAACAAAGAAAAAAAATCTAAAGAAGAGAGCGGATATAGTAAACGTGTATAGGTGTATAGAAAGAAGTACGTAAAGTATTAAGAACAAATCTGGACTGATTTTCAAGTAAAGTGTTATTGCAATTTTGAAGCAAATATAAAACCCTACAAACATTATGTCTAATTGCTGCACCACCCTTATGAGTCACGCTCTTCAAATTGCATTTCTATTCACCTAAGGAAAAAACCAAGCAACCCAAGAAAAAAAAAAAAAAATAAAATAAAAAATAAAGCGTGAGCAAGAAAAAAAAACGCCTAGCGATTGTGAAAGTGAAAAATAGTAAGCTCTATAGAAAACAGAAAGAAAACTCCCCACCCTCAATTAGAGGTACCAACGTAGTAAATATCTGCCCCCTCAACTACTCGATTTATCAACGACACGTAAGAAATCGCAAATGGTGCCCTCACCGAGCCCAAGTTTCTCCATGGAGGTCTGGTTGAATGATCCGCCTGACATTCTAGAGGTTACATGCCTCCTGCCAACAGGAATCATATTAGTCATGGAAGTATGCGCAACCGCAACTATTCGAGATATTAAAGTGGTGAGCAAGAAATGAGTGTATTTCCCCCTTAGATTGTGTACAATGGTTAGTGGGTTTTTTTTTGTTTTTTTTTTTTTTTTGTAGGAAATCTTGGCTGCCGCTAAGGCATATCCGCTCTATGACATGCTGAAAGATCCCTCAATGTACGCATTGAAAGGTATATCAAAATTTAACACTGCCGAGGACTTTAAAGATTCGGGGCGTCTGTGCGATATTCAGCCGCACCTTTGCCTAGTGCAGTTAACCGAGTCCACAGTGTATTCTAGCGAACAGGAACTATGTAAACTAATTAATTCAATGATTGGAAAGTCTGTCGATGATTTTCGCGCCATGAAGAATCCTGAGGTTGGTGATTTTTGCTACAAAATGTCGCTACTGAGTGAGGAGATCGAAATCGAAAGAGCCAGTATGTCGTGGAGTGAGAAGTTATTGTACGAGCATCCGTTGCGGTTAGCAAAATCACCTCGAATGCCAACTATAAAGGGTCGAAAACGCAGCGATTTTGTGATTTCAGTTAAATTGGAAAACGATGGGAATGTATTTAGTTTGCTTGCTTCCGACAAGGATACACCAACAAAGCTGATTGAAAGTGCTCTGGCGAAGATGTCTAGGTCGCAGGTGAAGCATAGTCTGCCAACTTCGTCGTATATACTTAAAGTTGTCGGACGTGATGAGTTTTTGTTTGGCGAATTTCCTTTGATTCAGTTCATTTACATTCAGGTAAGTTTTATTGATAAAAAGTTGTAACAAAGGGTGAAGGGTTTATCCGTATGTGTAGTCCCACGGACTAAGTCTTTTCTTGAGAACATTTTCTATCTTTCTGTGAATCGCATCTTAGTATTTTTTTTATGCGCTGGAGTAGTGAAATCCTTTATGGATGCTCCATAGCCCGTGCTACGAGTTATGCCAGACTCGATGCTCCTGCATGTTTACTTGGCTAAAACACCCACCCTAACCCTGTCCTGTTTTCCCCTATGGTACCGCCGGGCAAGGCATTCCTTCATAATCTTCTTATGATCCAGGGTTTTCCCCCTTTTGGGCTCTTAGGGTTTGGTTTTCCACCCGAAGTTCCTGCATGATGCTTGCAAGCATTCCGCTGGCGGTCTCCCATGCTTCCTTCGTTGATAGCATGAACTTCAATCTCCTTGAAGTTAACTACCTCTCGTTAAGGGCATTTCGGGCTGCTTCAAATTTTTTGCATTCTAGCAATATGTGCTCGGCGTTCTGGACTTTACCTTCACAGTGGCGGCAGAATGTGTCATCTGCAGAAACTTCCATGTCCCGTTAGGAATTGGGTAAGATAAAAGTTTACCTCACCGTGTTTCCTTCTGGTCCACTCTTCTATGTTCGGTAGAAGTTTGTGTGCCGACCGTTTTCCCAGGCGTTCCATCGCCGTTGCCATTTCATGTTGGCATTTGCTCTGATGGCCTCTCTTTGAGTTTTCGCCAATATATATTGATGCCGCTACTTTGACCTCCAGGTCAATAGGCATTCCCGCCGCTATAACACTTATAGTGTCCCCCGATACCGTTCTGTATGCACAGCATACTCTGATCGATGTTCTTCTGTGCACAACGTTTATCTTTCTCATGTACGGATTTATTGTTGTTGCCGGTGCCTATATAGGGGCTGCGTACATGAGTATTGACTTGCTCACTGTCGCAAGCCGGTTTCTTGTTGGCTGCCTGGGCCCTCCAATATTTGGCAGTAGCCGGGATATTGCGGCAACCGCCCGATTGGCCTTCGCGCTTGTGTGGGTCAGGTGCTCTCTAAAGTTGAGCCTATGATCAAACAGTACTTTATGAAGGGCTTCGAATCGATGCTGTGTTCTCCTACCTGTATGGTCAGACGTTCGTCTTTCTTGCGATTGCTAATGAGAACAGCCTCCGTCTATTGATCTGCTAATTCCAGACCTGATAAACGAAGCCATATCTTCACGTCTTTGATAGTGCTGTTGCTGTTTCGTGTGTTCTCCTCTTAGCCACTACTACCACCGCGATACCATCGGCGTATCCGATTATGTCCACTCCTTTTGGTCTCCGCATACGTAGTACTGCATCATACATAATGTTTCACAGGGCAGGACCTAGAACTGATCCCTGTGGGACTACTCCTGTAATTTTTTGTCTTTTCGGTCCTTCGTCCGTATCGTAGAAGAGGGTTCTGTCTTCAAAATAGCTTTTAATTATCTGGAGCAGATAACTTGGCACTTGCATATCCTTTAACGTTCTCATGATTAGACTCCAATTGGCCGAGTTGAAGGCGTTCCTGACGTCTAGCGTAACCACGGCGCAGTACTGCTTACTGCCTAATTTCTATCTGGTCCCAGATATGGCTTCGCGTGCAATATCGCAAACTGCTTGTATCGCATGGATGGTGATTCGTTTTTTCCTAAAGCCGTATTGTCGGTCTTCTCCGGTGTACTGGTCGAGTCTGTCACGAATAATACTTTCCAAAACTTTCCCTACTGTGTAGCATGCACAGCGCGGTCTGTATGACGACGGTTGCTCTGTGGGCTTGTCGCCTTTTGGGATTAATACCAGCCTCTGTCGTTTACATTCCAGAGGAAACTTTCCTTCTATCTGGCGCTTTGTGTAGAGGTCTGCTAATGCCTCTGGTTTAGTTTTAATGGCTTCCTTCAGAACGAAATTTGGGATCCCGTTTATTCCGGGGAACCCGCTGCGTCCAGGACTTCTGCAGTTGTCACGGGTGGTATTGTTTTCGTGGGTTCTATTATTATTATACGGGAAAGGTGCACGCTAGTATTCCTTGAGAATAGCCCGCTGACTATGGTATTCATCATAATCGGGTATGTCGGTGCAGCTACCGCGCCGCTTTTAAGTTTGCCCATGACTATCTTGTATGCGCTTCCCCACTGGTTATGTTGGAGGTCTTCTCTTAATGATTCAAAAGATTCGGCTTTACTCTTGTTTATAAGTCTCCGAAATTCTTTTCGTTTCCTTATGAATTCTCGTATCTCTTCGGAGTTTTCTCTTTGTCTTTGCCTTGCTCGCTGCTGGCGCCTTCGTAGTTTCAGGCAGTCTCAGCTTAGCGACGCTATTGTTCCACCAGTACACCGGTGTTCTCCCATTTCCGTTTTCTTTACGTGGCATGGATGCGTCGCATCCTCTGGTGAGAAAAGTTGTTACCTTTTTGGCCTTTTCTTCAGCTGTAAACCTGGGTATTTCCATATTGGTCAGTCAGTAGTCGAGCATCTCTTTATCTACGTTCTTACTTTTCCAGCCCAAATTTTGTACCTTTTCTGTGGGTTTTTGGTATTGGAACCGTCTTGGCTCTGTTTTCTCAAATATGATGGCCCTATGATCACTATTTGTATAGAGATCGGAGACTTTCCATTTTATTTTCCTCGCTATGCCACTTACACCCCACAGAAAGGGTCAGCAGTTTAGAGACACATTCGACCGCTCAAATAATTGCTGAATTGAAAGTAGCATGGGTCACTGACACCTTCTCCTCCTATAAAGCGAGGAGACTTGACGGGATTATTCCCATGATGCTACAAAGCTTAAAGGTATTTTCCGTTCCAGATGTTCACAGGTTGCTTAAGCTGCACCTACGTATGTACCCAAATCGTGAAGAGAAGTTAACATCATTTTTATACCCAAGGCAAATTGACATGGAAAAAAAATATTCTAGAACGTATAAAGAAGTCCTCTATTATTTTTTTACACATGCAGTAGAAGCTTCAGGAAAAAATGGGGGCCAAAACCAGCCACAATCCACTGGATGTACACTCCCATCGTTAGACCTTACGTACGGCTGTTTGGTCTGGTGGCCCGCAGCCGCAAAAGCCACAAACATAAACAACCTCAGAAGGATTCAACGTCTAGCATGTGTAGGTACCACAATTAGAACGACACCCAGCGCTGCCCTTGAAACCATGTTAGGACTTTGTCCACTGGATCTCTTCACAAAGGAAGTAGCGGCTAAAAGCGCACTACGCTCCGATGAACCCGGATGTGGAAAGACAATCAATTCGGACACAGCACCATCACCAAATGGTCAAATGTCAACTTACCTTCCTATTACATTACTCCCCACACAGACTTCAGCCCCAACAAATGGTTATGTCATTAATCCCGATTTCATATCCATCTTAACGGATGGGTCAAAATTGGAAGAAGGTAGGGGCTCAGGAATATTTTCAGAGGAACCACCAATTGACCGGTCCTTGAAACTCGCCAACCACGCTAGTGTGTTTCAGGCGAAAGTATGTGGTATAACCGATTTCTATATAGACAGTCAAGCAGTCATCAAAGCCATCACCTCCGTCTCAACCAACTCTAAATTGGTCAAGAGATGCAAAGAGGAACTCAAATCCCTCAGTTTAAAGCACAACATCACGCTATACTGGATTCCGGGACACGTGGGCGTCCACGGCAATGAAATAGCCAATGAGCTAACGAGAAAAGGATCAAAATCAAAAGACCTAGCAGTAGATCACTCAGTCCTAACTCCCATTAGCCTCCTCATGTCCAAAATCACCCTGGACTTTTTTAACAT
Organism: Xylota sylvarum; assembly: GCA_905220385.1. Lineage (NCBI taxonomy): Eukaryota > Metazoa > Arthropoda > Insecta > Diptera > Syrphidae > Xylota > Xylota sylvarum. The sequence continues at coordinate 58,461,184 of LR999958.1, read as the reverse complement.
GGCCAACACACTGAGAACACTTTCCTCATGCCGTGTCTCGAGAAACTTTGGGCCCAATACAACAGAAAAAGGACTAGGGAACTTTTATCGCTGAACAGACCACAGCTGAGCCTCCTCATATTCTCACAGGCCACAATTCAACGGCGGCCCACCTCAGAAGAATGAAAATCAGCACCACAGACTCTCCATAGGTCTCTCATAGGCTGTGGCGATCCGGAAGTAGAGAAAGGCACGACACATTTCCTCTGTGAATGCCCAAGCCTCAACAGAACAAGATACTCGATCCTGGGAAGGGTATCTTTCAACGACCTCAACCAACTAGCTAACACGCCACCTAAAACCACCCTAAAATTTATCACGAAAATCGGTTGGTTTAGGAGGGCCGCTTCTGACATGGATTAAGTTTTGGTAATAATAGTCTTGTTTTTATTTCAGGTAGCTCACACCGGGGAACACAATGGATCCGTTGAGATCCGAGTGAGGAAGTGTGCATACTTTATCAGTGCAGTCACCCCCTAACCTACCTACCTGGACCTAGAAGTTGTTTCGTTCTTGTAAGGGAACATTTTGGCTTGTCTGTTACATGGAATGTAGTGTTTCGCAGTGTTAATAGGTAGTCCACGGAATGGTCTTGGCATCATGGTGTTTGATGTTATTTAATGTGCCTTAATGGCTAGAAGCGCAGCTTTGCTTTCAGAGAGAATACGAGTCGAAATGTTCTTATTTGTTCTTATCTGTTGATATTTTCTCTGAGACATACATAGTTGTACAGTAAAGATTTCCGCTTGAAATACGGAGATACATATGTACATATGTCCATGCTTGTGCAGATGTAGTTCCGTGAATTCCAAGTAGTCCATCTTTGCTTAATTCTGCGGCAATGTCTGGATGGACTAGCTTAGATTTGTTGTCATTTTCAGATATGAGCATAAAGGTGTTAGTCAAAGCTTCTCTTTGTATCTAAAGATGTAAGGGTGGGAGATTAAGGATAACTTCCAACGCTACAGTAGAAGTTGTTCTTATAGCGCCCGTAGTGCATACACAAGCTAGTCTTTGAAGTTTATTGAGCCAGTCTTGTGTAGACCTCTGCTTCGTTTTTTTGACACCATACCGGTGCGGCATAAGTGACGATTGGCCTAGTTATGGATGTGTAAAGCCACATTATTTCGGGGTTTATACCCCAGCTCTTACCTACTAGACTTCTGCTGGTCCATAAGGAGATCCTGGCTTTGTCTATGGTTTTCGTGAGGTGAGAGTTCCATGTGAGTTTTTTATCTAGAGTTAGGCCCAAGTATTTGTCTTCTTTTGAAAACTTTTGCTTCACTAAACAGAGTGAGTTTTTGTAGTTTATCTCTATTTCATTTTTTTGGGGTTGACGTTTAGGCGAACTTGTTTACACCAGTCAGCAACTAGGTTGAGTGCCATCTGAAGGAGTTCTTCGAAGTTGCCTCTGATTTGGATCGCAATGTCATCAGCGTATCCTTAGACATAGAAACCGTCATTGCTAAGTATGCAGTTCATTTACTACGATGGACCATAATAGGGGGAGAGAACACCACCCTGTGGGCAACCTTTCGCAGCCGTGACTTTAATTCTGTCATTGCCTAGCGTAACTTTATCCATTTACATGTACTATCTACTCCTTTGTTTTGGATGCATCTGTATATCTGGGCATGTTCGGTGTTGTCTAAGGCTCCTTCGATGTCAAAGAAGCAACCCACCGCAATTTCTTTGTCTAAGAGATTTCTCAATACTCGTGGTGAGTTCCTAAAGAGCATGCGTCGTTAATTTTCCTAGTTGATAGGCATACTGGTTTTTGTGAAGTGCATTCCTTTATAGCAGATCATCCCTGATATGTCTATCAAGTATTTTTTCCTTTGTTTTTTTTTTTGGAAAAAAGAGGTGAGGCTAGATCAGTTGGTCTCCGACCTGCTTTGAGTATAAATTTAACCGTTATGTACCTCTTTCCAACTTTTTGGTATGTAACCCCAGGCAAAGCTTGTTTTAAAAATGTTTTTAAAAAAAGCGTGGTTAAATGTGTAATACCTTTTTGAAGGAGTGAATATTCACCAGTGGCTTTGTATGGGTCAAATGAATTGATGACCCATTTTATTTTCCCTTCCTGAAAGATTTCTCTTGAGCTCTTCAAGTCCTCTCTGGTTGGCCTATTGATACTGCTCTGGAGTGGATTATTAGGAAAGGTAGATATTATGGTGGAATTTGGGAACTGGCTTTCGGTTAGGAGCTGTAGCGCCTGTAGACCGTTTTCTGCATAGGTCCCATTAGGTTTTTTTTATTAATTCGATTTGATTAGCGTGCTGTCTGTGTATACGAGCGCTGCTACGAATATCAGAAAGATCTTGGCAGAATTTTTCCATGATTCTCTTTTAGCTCTTCTAATTTCTCTGTTGTACTTAGTGAGTGCTTTAAAGTACATTTAAAAAGCTTCGTAGTGGATGCTCTTAGTTTGGCGAGTTTATTATTCCGCCATGGAGTTGAGCGATTGCCTGATTTTTCATCTTCTGGGCAAGCCTGATGATAGGCAGATTTAATTGCAGCATTCACACTTTCGCAGCCAAGTTCAAGACTGTCAATGTCTCTGATGCTCTTACAGCAACTGGCCCTGGATTCCATGAGTTCTAGGTTATATGGGTCCCAATCTATGGATCTTTGCTGCCTATAGAATTCTGAATTTTTGGAGCCTAATAGGATATCAGAACCAATTTGACGATGTTCAGACATAGATGTTTCAGACGAAACATGCCAGTTCCTAATAAAGGTGGGGCTATTTTCGTAGTTTAGAATTTCAACATTATTTTTATATGTAACTGCATTCTAGAAGTGACTCACCTCTTTTGTTGATATTTGTACTGCCCTTAATAATCAGCTGGAGTCTCTTTCTGCCACAGTAGTTCATAAGTTCTTGCAAAGGCAGAAAGTCTAGGTCAGTGGAGTCGCCCGCTAGGTAAGTTGAGCATATTACAGCGTGGCACTTCCCTATCCGCCACCTGGGGATGCGCCGGATCGCCTGAGAAGCGCGTGTTTTACTCCGGAGAATATGCACTTGCTGCATTATGAGTTAGTCTGCATTTAACTCCCAAGCTCTTTACACCATAAGTTTGAGTTATATTTAAAATAAAGTAAAGGAATAATTGCATCAATTATAATACATAACAACTGGAGACGAGGATGTCGGAGTCAGGAAAATTATGGACTTATTTTCTAAATTACTTGATAAGCAGCAGGAATGGACGTCAGGTGTATTGGTTGATCAAAAAGTGTTTTTTGATAATGTGCTACAAAACCGATTATCTACTAGTGTGCCAGGAAATAGTGGTAATAACATGCGGACTCAAAGCAATACCCAAGTGTTTCACCCGTTTGATAAGCGCAAACAATCGTGGAAATCTCTTGTCGATCAATTAAAACAGCAGTTTCAAGCTTATAATGTTGCGACCGACGAATAACAAAAAACATTCTTCTTATCGTGGTCAGGTCCAGATTTTTACGAGCTAATAAAAAAATTGTTTGCTGATACGAAAGTGGAAAGTACCTACATATATATATCATTTGAGACCCTGATAACCAAGCTTACAGTTAAATTTTTTCTGTTTTTCAATTACGACTGAGAAGAATCAAACATATTCAGAGTGACTCTGCTAGTCATCTTAGCGGCTCGCGAATGTGAATTTATGTGTGAGAAAGAGGTTTGCGAACAACCGTTCGTTGATAATTTAATTCGCGATATAATTGTTCTCTACACCCCGCATGATGCTGCCTGAAGAAGTAAAATCCCAGTTTGGACGATGTTTTTAAAATAGCAGAAACATTTGAATCAACTGAAAAATCGGTTCTAGCGATCAAAGGTGACAACACGGGCATGCAGGTTAATCATAGACAGCAGGTGTGCAAACATTTTATGAGGAGACGTTCGCGATCTCAGGGCCGATCATCAAATATACAAAGTAGGGGAGGCGCTGATAATATAAGTCATAGCAATCACTGGAAGGAGTTTAAACAATCTTGCCCTGGATGGAATAAGACACGTGTATTTTCAATGTCCAATGCGGGATACTACTTGTCGAATATGCAATAACATAGGCCATAGAGGAAGACCTCGTCTAAGGTGGTGCGCTCAAGTGGAAAGGGACCTCAACCAACTTGGTGTGCGAAACTGGAGGCAGCTAGCTAAAGATCCAGCTGGCTGGAGAGGCTTATTGGTTGAGGCTCAGGTCCACCCCGGACTGTAGCGCCACCTAAAGTAAAGTAAGTAAAGACTGGTTCGACATACTAGGCTTTGAGGTTAGCTGTTGTGACCGTGTGTTATGTTCTAGAATAGCTCTTAAGAATGAACTAAAAGGTGAATTGAGTAAAGTGTGTGAAGAATTTCCTACGGTTTTTAATGATGGTCTTGGTTGCTGCACTTTATTTTCGACAAAACTGTATGGGGGTCACTTTCCATTATGATCTATTCGAAAAAAAAAAAATAAAAAAAAGTTTTTATATGTAAAATGGCCTCCTAAACACGAACATTTATTTTGCGAGGAAACTATTATTAACAAAGTTATTAACAATTAAAGTCCCCGAAGCACGTCTAAACGGACGACATTTGCGAGGTATTATTCATAGATAAATAGCAATTTCTGGGGTATGGTCACCGACACTGTTGGTGGCCAGCGATAGATAAGCAAATAGAAGATCTTGTAAGTAGCTGCAAAATTTGTTTGGAAAATAGCGCAAATTCACACCAAACATTCACAAGTTGGCCATCCGAGAGAATACATGTGGACTACGCTGGTCCCTTTCTAAAAAACATGTATTTATTCTGCGTCGATTCGTTTTCAAACTTCCCTTACCTTGCAAAAATGCCTAACACCACGGCCGAAGCTACGATTAGAGCGCTAGAAAACATTTTCGCTATCGAGGGATTGCCAGAGTTGCTAGAGTCCGATAATGGTCCTCAGTTCAACTCAGAGGAATTCCGCCACTTTTGCTCTGGAAAAGGGATCAAACGTCTGCGCTGCTCTCCTTTTCAACCCGCATCCAACGGAGAGGCCGAAAGGATGGTTCGAACTTTTAAGTCTGCCATGAAGAAACTATATAGAGAAGGCAATAATGGACTCCATGCTTTATTAAATTTTCTTGTGTCTTACAGGAGCCGTCCTAATTCTACTGTAAAATCGCCAGCAGAATTATTGCACGTGAACTACAATCCAAGATTAAACCAGTAAAAATCAATTTTAAAGTAGGAGAGACTGTATATGTGCGATATTTCTCAAGAGGACCCAGATGGATATCGGCTAAAATTGAAAGTTTGGTCAGTCGAAAAATGTTTGAAGTGCGAACTGTAAATGGGTTAACTAGAAGGCACCAAAATCAAATCCGGAAAGGAATAAGTTAAAGGAATAAAGAGGACGGTGCTGTCTCCTTGCCATCGGTACCTAGGGGAATCCTGAGTTCATCAAGCGAAGAGCTATTTCGACGATTTCCAGGATCTGCCTGGAAGATGTGAAGATTTGATCGGCTGTGGACTTTCCTGGTCTGAAACCACTCTGATAGGGGCCAATCAAGTTGTTGACGAAGGATTTCAGACGTACACACAATTTGGCAGATAGGATCTTGTATGCAATGTTGAGAAGACTGATATTCCATTCATCAGGGATACACGCGTCTGACCAAATTTTAGAAATGAGGTGGTGTATGCTCTGCCAGATCATTTTCGGCTGATTTGCATATCTCGGCTGGTAAGCCGCCAAACTTAGCAGCAAACTCAGGTTGGGCGAAACCCAGCACATCAGTCGCGGTGTTTCTGATGACATGTCGGCAGCGTTGCCATTGCTCTTCGGAATTTAATGCTGGCGGCATAGGAGTCGTAGCGAGATTTTGGGATATGCGTTGACGAAAGGTTCTAGGGGTCTTTTGCGATTGCAGCTTTTCAACGGTTAATCTTCTCACAGTATTTGTTTTTTTGTTGTGGCGTTAGGGATATCCGCATTCGTACCTTGGCTGCAACAAGGTATTGATCCGAGTCGATGTTGGCTGATCGGAAGATTCGGACATCCAGTATACTGGATCCGTTTGATGATCAGAAGACCGCCATGTTTCCTTGTGAATATAGATGAAACGAGGAAACTGCGTGTTTGTTATAGTGACGTTACGCCCCGACGCGAAGTCAGTAAGCCTAAATCCGTTTTCGGACGTGTTGTCGAAAATGCAAATACAAATACAAAAAAAAAAACATTTGGCGCCACAGTTCAATGGGACTCAGGACCTAGCTTCTCACAATCAATTGTGTTATATTCTTTACACAAATAGAAGGGGCGTACTGTTTAACGCTGTGTCCGAAGGGTGATTTGTTATTTGAGAAGCCTTTTCATGACAGTTATACTCTCGGGTGCTTGTCAGACGCTCGCGATAGGTGGGGTAGTGAAAGAAATTTTAGGTGTTGTCTGGGGATTGAACCTCGAACCCCTCGTTACGTAGTCCAACGTACTAACTACTTGAGCCACAGCGCCCTATCTGGGGGTTAAAAACACTCAATACGATTTTAATGTCATAATAAGGACATTGGTTTGGTGACGTCGTGCTTGTCTTCGGTGGAGGCATAAACGCATAATACGCTGATGTTTGCGAATTTAGTCTTGATGCGGATTGTCATAACACGCTCGCTCACGTGTCGAACACTTAAGACTTCTTGCCTTAGTCTGCCTCGTATGATCCGCATCCGAATAAGCGCTGTTTCACCATAATAGACGTCACAGTTTTTCTATCCTCTTTTTGACTGGCCCATCCCATCCCATCCTGCTGATTCTTCGGCTGCAGGCGGTCTGTTAAACATTCGAACCGCTCTTCGTGTTTCGATTGCTCGGGTCGTCAACAGTACATAGAGTCATCCTTATCCGAGACATGTGTGTATTTCGGAACTAATGTTGTTATTCCGTGTTCGGGAAGTTACCCCTACTCACAACCCCCAACCTGGAGGAACAATTCCCCTAGGACGAGTGGCCGACTTTTCCGGAATCAGTACGATATGAGCGCTGCCGTTGGCTCATTTCATCAAGGGTTCATCCACCACCAATTTTTTTTCACCACCCTGGCTCAGTAATGGAGATTCCTATAGACCTGGTATCCAAATATGTCGAATTAACTCATATAGAGATAACACTAATAGTTCGACCTGACGTGGAATGCCACTGTTGATTTCACCTAAGGAATTCGTCCTCTATCGCTTAGACCAAGAGGAAGTGTGTTAGAGAGAAAACACTCCTCCCCCTCTCTCTCGCCCGCTACCATCAACGTCCTTCCAAACGGATTGGTTACCCAATCTCCAGTTGTATCCGCTTTCACCATCGCATGTTCATATTTTGGTATAGACAATTTCATTTGAATCTCCATCACTTACCTGAACACTCCAGCATCCACGATCGCTCATGAATGACGATCAGAACTCCTTCAGCTAACGTGCTGAACATATAAAACCCACCCCGATACCTATCTGAATCATCACTCAAGTGCGCAACCTGTAGTAGTGTGACCGCTGGTTCCTAGACTAGTATCAACGTTCCATGTCGATTTCTAGCATGCCGGCCAGGAACTAGTCACCGACAAAGAAAACCATGTAAATAAACATGAAGATGACCTCACTTGTCTCGTCTCACTTGTGCTGTTGAACATCGAATTGGATGTGGTGTACTTTATACCGTCAGGGAACTCGCGAACCAATCACAGGGCGTGTTCTTTTTTTTTGTACTAATTTTCTCCAGATGTTTTCGCACTCCACTGGTGGTCGACCGGACGGTGGTGATTTGCGTACACATGCACAGTGCAGATTGGAATGGAATGGAAAATGACACTAAGAAGGATTATTTTTTGAACCGATTTTCATTATAGTGGTATTTTTTGCATCTCGCGAATGTTGACAACTTATGTGTACTGGTTTTCCCCCGATGTTCAACCACCTCAACCACTCGTGGGAAGATTGAAGAAGGCGGTTTGCATATCTCGATGTGTCTATTGTTTTTCCTCTTTAACCGTTGTATGTTAGCATACGATGTATCTCCGGTTTTTGTTATTACGATAGGATATGGCATTGTAGAATTGTTTCTTTTCTACTTCTGGTACCTACCGTTTTGGTTCTTCATCTTCGGTCGGTTCCTTGTCCGTGTTGGCACCTCTTTCCATTGCCGTGTTTCACTCGGTGTAGTTTTCTTTCTTCTATTTTTGTAGTCACTTCGTTTTTCTTTCTTTGATCATGTTATCGTTGGAAGTCCCCATCGTATCCTCCAACTTGGCGATATTCTGCCCTAATTCATGCAGAGGGTCTCTGCTTTCTCCATTTTTGCAGGTGTTCTATTAGGTTCTTCTGTAGTCTAAGCTAGGCACCAGGTAATCGCAATATTGAAGAAATATGTCATTTTGGTGCCCTTAAGAAACCAATCTTTGTTCTTATTTGATAGCCGACGATTTGTTGTTCAATTTCCAAGTTTTAGAGGTTCTTTACAGACTTCGGACTGAAAGATGTTGATGTTGATGTTGATTGGCGACAAGTCAGACAATATATGTACATAGTTTACATCGATATGAATTGTTGATATATTTTTCAATTTATAGTTTCCGGTTATCTATACATCTTTCTAAACACAAACATGTTTTTTTTATTTACTCATTTAAACTTCTTTTTTACAGGAAACTCTGTTGCGTGATGCGGTCCCATTGATTGTCCTTAAGCCAATACACACACTACAGACGTATATTGATCACAAACAGCTCAGCTTAGAACATAAACCGAAAAGCACTGAAAACCTAAACTACAGGACAATGACGAACACCATGCGAAAGCGTCAAAAATTCACTTCGTCATGGGACATACAAGAGCCGTTTCGTCTCGAGTTAAACGGTATCTACAACGTCAACTGTGATTTAAATCCAACACCTCTGATATTCGTTCACCTTGGTCTATTCCATGGTGAAAAGCAACTATGTGCATTGCAAAAATCCACCGAACTACCCGTGGATAATGATGGCAAAATCGTGTTCAAAGAAGCAATAAAGTTCGATATCCACCTACAAAATGTACCACGAAGTGCTCGCTTATGCATTTCTGTATATGCAAAGACTGTGAAAATTGGTGGATCACGTTCGAAGAAAATTAGTACGAGTAAAGACAGTAAAGACGGAAAAGAAAGTAAAGATAATAACAAGGAGAATGTAAAAGATAATCGAGAGTATCACACTAGCCCATTAGCCTGGGTAAATACAACACTATTTGACTATAAGCATCAACTTAAGACGGGTCCGCTTACACTGCATACATGGACAAATGCAGAAGATATACAGTCTGAAGGTTTTCATCCGTTGGGTACAGTAGAACCAAATCCTAGAAATGAAGATTGTGCTGTTGTTATGTTAACATTCCACAAGTTAGTATTAGATTTTTTTTTTTCAGTATAAATTTATTTAGTTTGCTAACGTTAAACTCAATTTTAGTTATGACTGCGAAAATGGAATAATTTATCCAGAGGAAGAAACTGTTCTGTTGCATGCTGAAAAATTATCGGAAACAGAGAACTTGAATCGTACGAAATCTCAGGACGATGACAAACAGTCTATCAAAAAGGTTTTGTTAAGTTACTCGCGAAGTGAGAAACTCTATGAGATGCACGATCAAGACAGAAATGACATTTGGTCAAATAGGTAAGTCGAAACATTTAAAAACATAAACTTCACCGTTTAGATTTGTTTGGCCCATTTTGGGGTTGTTACCAAGGACCTGACCTTTAGCTACGAAAACGACACCGACTTTCAGTTTTTCACTTGGAATCTTTAGGTCCCTTAACAGATCGCGTACAGTTAAACAAATAGCGGAGGTCCTGAACTGTTATCGACACCCAAGAAGTGCAATGGAACGGAGTGGTCAAAAGGAGGATGAATAACTGCGATATCTAATACCGAGGACAGAAGCAGCGTACATAACAATTCATTCACTTAATCTCCCGCAGGGAAAAAAGATGATACTGAAGACTGCTTCTGCGATAAAACTAAATCTAGAATAAATTTTCTGCCTTCGATAGTCTATATAGAGTTTCTGAAACGCCTTTTGTCAACTAAATTTGTCTAGAGATCAACAGCAACTTGAAGTAATGCGATTGGTTGCTCTACAGCAGTATCAAAAGTTGATACAATCGGAGAGCCATTTTTAAATTATGCAAATTAAATAATGAACGTTTGAGTCTCTAGAAGTCTCTTACCACTTGTGCCATCCAAGTGTTCTGCAATAATTTTTGCACATCGAATGCTGTAACGTGTTTATATTGTATATTTATATTGAATATCTTTTCAGATGGGAGTGCCGAAATGAATGCCCAGAAGAGTTATCGATCCTACTGCACTGCGTGAATTGGAACGAACGCAACGAAGTAGCTGAAATATGGAGTCTCCTAAAAGGTTGGCCAACTATATCCATTGAGCGGTCACTAGAGCTTCTAGACTATGCCTACCCAGATCCGGCAGTCCGGACCTTTGCTATTCGCTGCTTACGACAATTAAAGTATGTACAGCTCAGGATTGGTTTTACCTAATAAACATATGTTTCCTTTCATTCATTTCAGAGATGAAGAACTTCTTCTCTATCTGTTGCAATTGGTTCAAGCAATCAAACATGAATCGTATCTAGACTCTGATTTGGTGCGCTTCGTTTTGGAGAGAGCTTTACGCAATCAACGCATAGGACATTATTTCTTTTGGCATTTACGATCTGAAATGCAAACACCATCCATGCAAGTTCGTTTTGGTTTGCTATTGGAAGCGTACTTGAAAGGTTGTAAGTCTCATGTTCCGCTTTTACATAAGCAAGTGGAGTGCTTGGAAAAGCTAAAGCAGAGCTCTGAGTCAGCGAAGAAAGGGAGTAAAGAGAAATCAAGGCATTCATTGCAGACATTTCTAGCTAATAGACAAATAAGTGCTGTGTTTAGTGGGATTCAAAATCCCCTGAATCCTAGCTTTCGCTGTAAAGGAGTAAAGTAAGTATTGTATGATGAGTGATGTGTAAATTTCTAGAACAATTTGTTTTAATAGGCCGGATAAGTGCAAAGTTATGGACTCAAAAATGCGACCACTATGGATCGTATTTGAAAATGCAGACACGGTCTGTGAGGATATTTATGTTATATTTAAAAATGGTGATGATCTTCGCCAGGACATGTTGACGCTACAGATGTTACGTGTCATGGATCAACTGTGGAAGAACGCGGGGTAAGATAACAGAGATTGAAGACATTTGAAGTACAATTTTAAAAGAAGAGAGAAAAGAGACTAAAGAATTGATGAATGTAATTAGTTCGTACGTGTGTTTATTTAGGAAGCATAAAAGACTTCAATACTCACATTAACATGACAGCCCCTATAGTCTCATTTTTAATATCTCGTTTTTACAGTCTCGATTTTCGGATGAATATTTACAATTGCATCAGTATGGAACGACGGCTTGGTATGATTGAGGTTGTTCTCAATGCAGAAACAATTGCGAATATTCAGAAGGTAAAGGGAATGTTCTCGGCAACATCAGCCTTTAAAAAAGGATCTCTGTATAGTTGGCTGAAAGAACATAACAATCGGGATGTAGATATGGATAAAGCGGTAGAAGAATTTACTTTAAGTTGCGCTGGGTATTGTGTCGCCACATATGTGCTGGGTGTTGCCGATCGTCATTCTGACAACATAATGGTTAAGAGAAACGGACAGGTATAAATAATTGTGTAGCCATTGTAAATGTGTCTTGATTAACATAGGTTTTGTTTCATTCTAGTTGTTCCATATCGATTTCGGTCACATACTCGGACATTTCAAGGAGAAATTTGGCGTCCGACGTGAGCGGGTTCCTTTTGTATTGACACATGACTTTGTTTATGTAATCAACAAAGGACGAACTGATAGGGAGGCCGAAGAGTTTCGGTACTTCCAAACACTGTGTGAACAAGTAAGTACGATTTTGAAACTTGGATTTTTTGTACTTCAGCGCAGGTAATTAGTGTTACGGACTACGGACTTAAATATATTTTAATTTTATGCAGTTATGGAGCATAATTTTTGAATTTTTTTTGTTGGTGGAAAGTTTTTTGCTAAAGTGTTGAACAAGTTGAAAGTTGTTGAACAAGATCAAGTTAGGTTGTGTTTTAAATGAGCGGTGTAAATTGTGAGAGAAAGTGGTTTATATAAATTCCAATAAGACTAGTCCTTAAATTGCACTTAATAAATAAAAGAAAATAGAAATATCAGTGAAATAAGTATCGGTTTTACAGAAAAATCTAAGGCAAATGTCACAAGAGCTGCTTTATCCGCACTCCCAACAAGAAGCTGAAACAGATAACTGATCCAAGTCAGAAAAAACTGTTCGGTTGTTTAAAAAGACGAAAATACTCTACCAATGTTGTAGATCCTTGGACCTCTGGCATCTTTTACTCTCAATTAACTGGTCGAAATCCCTAACTTCGGATCTGTCCAAATCTGAGTTCTCCGTTAGGGCTGTAATCCAAGCTATTGACTCGAAATATTCCACATACTAGATCATAAATCCGGAACTATTTCCACGAGTGCCCAAAAATCTGCACCCAGAATCATTACATGTGGAAGCGCTGGTATGACAAGACTTGGACTTATCATCCATTACTATTGGCACGGCAGCACTGGACATTTTATTTCATCTGACATCCCTTGATATTTTTGGTAGGCAAATGACTGCTAGTGCCGTCGTTCGTCTTAAAGCAATATCACAGTGGTACCGTAAAGAATTTGGCCACGCTTCCATTCTGAATAATTTCAAAGTCGGACCAAACAGATATCAATACATCACTTGCATTGGAATATGCTCATAAGCTCAATCAGTGCTCATCTCGAAATGAGATGACGCTACTCTGGGTGAGAGGGCACCCCGTCTTGTTGATTTATCAGCTCGCTCAGTTCCTTCAATGTTACTGTGATCCGGCACCCAAAGGAGACTAATCCTGAACCGATGACGCGCTTCGAAGATTTGCTTGCTTGCTTAGGTGGCGCTACAGTTCGGGGTGAACCTGGGTCTCAACTAACAAGCCTCTCCAGTTAGCTCCGTCCTTAGCTAACTGCCTCCAGTTGCGCACTCCAAGCTTGTTCAGGTCCCCTTCAACTTGTGCGCGTCACCTAAGGCGAGGTCTTCCTCTGCTGCGTTGTCCCTCCGGGTGTGATTCGAAGACTCTTCGGGCCGGAGCACTGGTGTCCATTCGCTCTACATGTCCTAGCCACCTCAAACGACTAATACGCAGTTTTTTGACTAGGTCGATGTCGCTGTACAGCTCGTATAGTTCGTCGTTGAATCTTCTCCTCCAAAGCCCGTCAACGCAAACGGGACCGAATATTTTTCGAAGAATTTTTCTCTCGAAACGACCTTTTGATAAAGTCCAAGCTTCAGCTCCATAAAGCAGGACTGGGATGATCAAGGTTTTATATAGAGTCTCCTTAGTTGTTCGGGATAGGGCCTTACTACTCAATTGCCTTCTCAGCCCAAAGAAACAGCGATTGGCAAGAGTTATTCTTCGTTTTATTTCTGCCGAGGTTGTTGTTGTCAGAATTGATAGCAGAGTCGAGGTAGACAAAGTCCCTTACTACCTCAAAGTTATAACTGTCGATTGTGACGTTCTGTCCAATTCGTCGATGTTGCGCATCCCTTCTGGTTGACAGCATATACTTGGTTTTGCCCTCGTTTATCGCTAAACCCATTTTGGCGGCTTCTGTTTCAATACTAGCGAACGCACCGGTGACAGCCCGCTGTGTTCTTCCAATAATGTCGATGTCGTCGGCGTACGCTAGTAGTTGCACAGACTTTTGAAAGATTGTGCCTCCGGTGTTGGCTTGTGAGTTTCGCACAATTCTTTCAAGAACGATGGTAAAAAATCACATGACAGTGCGTCACCTTGTCTAAATCCTTTTTTGACATCAAAGGTCTCGGTGAGATCGTTACCGACCTTGATGGAGCAGCGAGAATTCTCCAACGTCATCCTGCACAGGCGAACGAGTTTGGGAGGGATGTCAAAACTAGACATGGCTCTGTATAGCTCGTCTCCAGAGATGCTGTCATATGCGGTCTTAAAGTCGATGAAGAGATGGTGGGTATCGATTTGGACGTCTTGAGTTTTTTCCAGGATCTGCCGAAGTGTGAAGATTTGATCTATTGTGGACTTTCCTGGTCTGAAACCACACTGATAGGGCCCAATCAGGTTGTTGACGAAGGGTTTCAGACGTTCACACAATATGGCAGATAGGATCTTGTACGCGATGTTGAGGAGACTGATACCTCTGTAATTGGCGCAATTGAGGGGATCTCCTTTCTTGTAGATCGGGCAAACGGTGCTGAGATTCCATTCATCAGGTATACACTCATCTGACCAAATTTTAGAAATGAGTTGGTGTATGCTCTCTACCAGGTCATTTCCAGCTGCCTTGAACAGCTCGGCTGGTAAGCCGTCAGGTCCAGCAGGCTTGTTGGATTTAAGTTTGGATATTGCTATCCTCACTTCGTTTTGGTCAGGTGGACGGAAGTTTTGGCTATCATCGTCTATGTTGAATGGTTCATTCTGCCTGACAGCGGAATGTTGGTCTTCGTCGCCGTTATACAGTCTGCAGAAGAAATTTTTCCATATTCTCAGCACCGACTGTGACTCTACTACGAGGTTTCCTTCTTCATCTTTACAGGCTTCTGTACGGGTCTTGTTGGCCTGACACGTTCTTTTTACCTGTTGGTAAAACTTCCGTACATTGTTCCTGGAGTATAATCTCTCAATATCTTCGATCGCGCGCTTCTCGTGCTCTTTTTTCTTTTTTCGGAGAAGCCGATGTTCTTCCCGTCTCTTTTGCTCGTAGAGCTCACGAGCCGCTCTCGTCCTTCTTTGCAGCGCCGCTTTGTATGCCTCTTGTTTAGCTGCATTTGCTTGTCGGCATTCTTCGTCAAACCATGGGTTTCTTTGTGGTGGGTGATGAGCGAAACCCAGTACATCAGTTGCGGCACTTCTGATGGCATGTTGGCAGTGTTGCCATTGGTCCTCGGCATTTGATGCTGGCGGCATAGGAGTTGTAGCGAGATTTCGGGATACGCGTTCGGCAAAGGTTCTGGCGATCTCTTGCGATTGCAGCTTTTCAACGTTATATCTTCTCACAGTATTTCTTCTTTGTTGTGACGTTAGGGATATCCGCATTCGTACCGTGGCTGCAACAAGGTAATGATCCGAGTCGATGTTGGCTGCTCGGAAGGTTCGGACATCGAGAATACTGGAGGCATGCCTTACGTCGATCGCAATGTGATCAATTTGGTTGATCGTTTGATGATCAGGAGACCGCCATGTCCCCTTGTGGATATTGAGATGAGGAAACCGTGTGCTTGCTATGGTGACGTTTCGGCCCGCAGCGAAGTCAATAAGCCTAAGTCCGTTTCCGGACGTGGTGTCGTGGAGGCTGTGCTTACCAATCGTCCTGCCAAAGATGTCCTCCTTTCCTATCTTGGAGTTAAAATCGCCTAAAACGATTGTAACGTCATATTTAGGGCATTGCTCGTAAGTTTTGTCGAGGAGCTCGTAGAAACATTCTTTGGTGGCGTCGTCCTTGTCTTCGGTGGGAGCGTGAGCGCATATAAGGCTTATGTTGGCGAATTTAGCCTTGATACGGATTGTCATAAGTCGTTCGCTCACGTGTCGAAAACTTAAGACTTCTTGCCTAAGTCTGCCGCTTATGACAAATCCACAACCGAATAAGCGCTGTTTCTGCTCTCTATAGCAATCACCGTAATAGATGTCACAGTTTTTCATCCTTTTTTTGCCCGGCCCATCCCATCGCACTTCATGGATGGCGGTGATGTCTGCCTTATAGCAGACTAGGGCCTCTGCTAATTCTTCGGCTGCACGCGGTCTGTTAAGGGTCCGAACATTCCACGTGCTGATCCGAAGATCGTTGTCCTTATTTCGATTGCTAGGGTCGTCAACAGTAAGTCCGTCCATATCCGAGGCTTGTTTGTTTTTCGGAACTAATAAATTTTTTCCGTGGTCGGGAAGTTACCCCTACGCACAACCCCCTAGGACGAGGGGCCGGATTTTCCGGAGTCAGTAACCCACTTCGGGGATATGAGTGCTGCCGTTGGCCCATTAAGGGCTCTTCCGCCACCAACTCTTTTCCAACACCCTGACTCAGTGTTGGAGATCCCTATAGACCTGGGGTCCGAATAAGTCAGAGCAGCTCATATAGGGATTCGAAGATTTGGTGGCAGATATAATAGCCCTGATAGCAGCCTGGCTGTCAATGAGTATCTATACATATGTATATGGTATTAAGGGGTGTGGTGGTTTGCTTGAGTAGGTGGCAAGCCTCACGTACAGCAAGAACTTCCGGCTGAAACCCCCTGCAAGAGTCAGGAAGCCGGTAGGACTTGGAAATGTTGTAATTAAAGAATGCCCCTACCCCACAGTTCATTTTAGAACCGTAGGTGAAAATTGTTATTTGGAACTTATTTCACTTTTCCTGATTCCCACTCCACCCTGCCTGGCTGGCAAATGACCGTGTCATCGTTTCTGAAGTTCATTCTGGGAGTTATATAGTCGGTTGGTAGCTAGGTCTCGTGATAACAGATTTAGGATGCTGTTACCATAAGGTTGGGTACACCAGCATCCTGTTTCTCTTAATCTGACCGCACCGCATGAAAATAAGAACATATTATGAAGGTCGAGTGATAGAAGGTGCAACATTACGTTTAAGGCCTCGGTTGGACTGGTTCTCATGGCCCCCACTGCCACTTTGCACTTTGTTGATAAGTTTGATGTCGTATTCTTTCCTTAACGCAGTCCACCAGACTAGCGATCCATAGGAAAGTATAGGATGCACCACAGCTGTGTACATCCATATGACCATCTTCGGGCGAAGTCCACACCTCTTACCGAAGGTTTTGCTGCAAGCATAGGAGGCCACGTAGGCTTTCTGTAGTTGATTGTTTAGCCGAGGAGGCCTGTATTTTGGTTATTGTGGTAAAGAGCATCAGTTCAGTCTTGCTTGGGTTGACGCTGAGTCCACATACAGTGGCCCATTTGCTTATCTTGTCCAAGGCTGAGGAGTTCTTCTTACGACAGATATGATAGAACTGCTGTTACCGCGGGTCGATTAAATGATAGTTTTTAGCTAATAAACTCTTCCACACTCAGTTGAGGAGGATACAGCCTCTATAGACTAGCCAAGCGACCACCTGGTCCAATGTTTTCTGCAGCATAACCGGAAATATGACGCCAGGGCCAGCCAATTTATAGTGAGAAAAGCTGTTACTAGCCCAGGTGGTATTAACTTCTGTAATTGTTGTCTTAATGTCATTCCAGGATGAGGATTGCGCAGTCTGAGGCACCGGTGCATGAGCAATCATATTTTTATATCCTGGAAAGTGTGTTTGAAAAAGCAAACAATGGGACAAAGCATGTCCCATGCAGCCTTTTAATAAAGGACGGGCTGGAGTGTTCCTTGGACAGGATTTTACTCAGTCTGGCAGAGTCTTTTATGGTTTCAATGGACCAACAGTAGTCCATCCAAGCAAGAGTTTTGGCTCTTTTAATGAATTTCTTATATTCTTTGAGGCAATCCTTATATGGTTTTCAAAACATGTGTTTAAAGCAGATATTGAAGATATAGTTGGTAATCTTCCTAAGATTAAATTGATCTTCGTTCCACCAAGGAGGGAATTTCTTGCTGTATTTTATAGGAGATGAAACCTTAAAAGCCACATCCATGGCTATTTCTAAGGTCCTAATTTTGGTGAAAACGCAGTATGCCACGCTCACTTTACCAGGCCTCATGCATAAGAAAATGGGTGGAACTTCATACTTATCGTTTCAGACTATTGAATTTATCTATTTTACTTAACCTTCTGTCCTTGATAATTTATAAACCTTCTTTATAAAGACGCAAGAACGTACAACCCAGTCGTGCACTTGAATTTTTTCTTGAAAAACGTTCATTCGAACAAAATACGACGTCTCGTTCATGCAATACACACATCTGAAAATGAGTCAACGCAGGCAACGTTGACACGGCAGAAAATCCTGCCATGTCAACGTTGGGACACAGTTAACGCGTTGACGAGCAATCCGAAAAAAATCTGTCAACGAGTCTCAACGTCGTTGACGGGTGAATACACGCGTTGACCCAAAAATTTGAGTCAATGTGGCAGTCAACGCAACCGTCAACGCATTGACGGCGTTTTACGTTGACGATCACACGAAGTGATCGATTTAGGACAAATTTTCACGTCATTTTGACGTCAGAGAGTCAACGCATTGACTGATTTCGTTGACCGTGTAATAGTAGCTTAACACTCATCAAAAAGGACCTCTATTTTAATCATTTGAATTAGTTAATCAAGAGGAATTCGAAGGAGAGCATGCTGACGAAGACTTGTCTGAAGTTTTGGATCACTAAAACTACACTTAATTCAACGCGGATTGGAGGAGAAAGAAAAATAGGCCTTTGTTTATATGAAAATACGATTTACCTTCAGAAGGTGCTCTCAAAAACGCAAACATAACCTAAACTATAGAAATATCTTCCTGACATTGTTCCTTTTTCGTTCTCCAACAAAAAGACAGCGAAAAAATTCGCAGGAAAAAGGCAGAATTTTTCCATCGGAATTTTTGTCTCGATATCTATTTTTCCGACGGAATTTTTTGTTTGGAATTTGGGAGAAATATTTTTCCCGATAGGGGTGAATATGTTAGTGCAGTGGGATCTTATGGGGAACACTAAATGTGACCTCGGGCGTTTGGTTGGTTTTTGATCGTAAATATCTTAAGCTCCCTCTCAACGTCCAAGCAGAGCTACTCTCTAGTATTGGCGCGTGATTTGACAACACACAGGTGTTTTGGATTGATATTATTCTTTAAATTGTTCGATTTTAGCAACAAGTTAACTTATTTCATGTTGTGTATGTACTCCGAATTGTTAGCATTTAATATGTAAAACACAAGTTAATTGTGTTAGCGTATGCAGAACTTTTAATTTTTTTTATTTCTTATACACATTTGTTTGCGAAGTTACAGAGAACAGAACATAATTCTCTCATATTCCTAAACTCTCAATCCAGAGTCCAATAGTTGTTATTTCTGCTCACGGTAATACTTTCTACAACGTTGGTCGCAAGATCTTATTTTTTCTATACTTAGTTCATTCCATCGCATTTTCTAAATGGTTTTTAAAAATATTTGATCGTAAAGTTTCTATTCTTTTATTGAGCCTCCTTTATGTACAAATTAATAATTAATTAATAAAACAAATTCTTTTTTACAGGCATTTCTCATCCTACGAGAGCACGGTTGCTTAATCCTTTCACTATTCTCAATGATGATATCGACTGGCTTACCGGAGCTTTCTTCGGAAAAGGATCTAAACTATCTAAAAGAAACATTGGTATGATCTTGTGTATAATAAACGAAAAACAAGATCTATTCCTATTTCCATTACTACTTTCAGGTCTTAGAACTGGATAAAGAAAAAGCACGGGAACACTTCCGCTCGAAATTCAGTGAAGCATTGGCCAATTCATGGAAAACATCATTAAACTGGGCTTCACACAACTTCTCAAAGAATAATAAACAATAAGTATAGAATAATAAGATAGAAAAGAAAATACAAATAAGCAGAATAGAGAACTTCTTGATGGATTAACTACTTTATACCCTATCCCATTCGTATCCTTCTTCTGCATTCATGCAGACATACATATAATTAAGGAAGTGTATATTTTTTTTTGTCTAAAATCGCCCAACATCACTGGTCGTACCACCATAAATGTTCGAATGTAATTAAGATAATACATATGCCAATATAATCCTGCTGCAATCATTTTATTTTGCGATTTCTTAAAACTAAATTACAAAAATAAGTAATTCCTGTTTGGGATTAGTATATTGAGTCGTGAACACACATGACGTTTTGATAGACAATTGTTAGCGTATTTTAGTCGGCCTGGTATGGTTCAGTGCATGGCCAGCTATTGAGATTAGAGTATCATACGTGTTACGAGTTCGGTATACGCCACCCTAAGGTTCAGTCAGCATTTTCCGAAAATAAAAAAATATACTGCTAATACGTAGTCGTCCAAGTCTATAAGTATAGATCGGAATTGTGTACCAGGTCATAGAAAACTCATTTGATTTCGGTCTCAACTCGCAAAGTATTGCAGCTAATACCTATTTTTTTGTTGGAACGTGTACTCATGGTCAACGCTTCTTTAATTATGTTTCTGTCGTGAAATCTAGTAACTGAACTTTCTGATGTTTTAGTCAGATAGACGGATTTGTGCGAAACCCCCTCCACCCAAGTATACAAATGAATCAATCAATAGATATTCTTCGGTATCAAAATACAAGTCTCCTACGACTATATAACCAATGGGATACTGTATAAAAGAGACAACTTGAAGTGTTACCTATAAAAAACCTCGTGACTCTTAACTTCCAGAATCATTTAAACTTGTTTTATTTATTTTTTTTTTTTTGGATTACTCAACAAAAACAAAACAGGCAAACATCTCTTATTTTCTTCACCTCACTGATGCTATAATTATAACACATTACATATTTAGTTTTATTCAGTTCATTTTCCTACATCGTTCGTAATGTAATATTGTAACAGCTGAGCGTTTAAAAAAAGTGTGAATTTTTTACGTTAATTACATATATCTTTAAAAGTGAAATTAGAAAAATAAATAAATGTATCATACAAGGCCTATTAATAACTTTAAAAAAAAAACAAAATTAAGTACGTACTGTGTACCATAAATGAAATGCGCTTTTATTTGAACTTCATATCTTTTCAGGCGCAGTACAGATTGATTAGTATTTCCAAGTAGTAAACCAACTTTTAGGCGAAAAGAAAATACCATGAACCGGATAACAAAACACTATGATTCTGCAAAGCACCATAGAACGTGATTCGTGAAAAAATTTCGGAAGTAATTCTTGTTTTCATACCCAAAGCGGATAGCAATAAGTGTAACGTCTAATCTCAAATACAGATTAATAGACATTAGACAAATTAAATGAACGTTTTAGCAGCCCAACATGAAAGGCATATCAGTAGATAAAGCGCTACAAGAGTTGATAACTACGATCCGATTGCTACGCCACAAAGATGTGGAAATCCTGGATGTCGAAGGGGCCTCCGTCGCGCCGACAGCGATTAAATAGCATTGGTTTGGGAGTACCTTAATGATATAAGTTTCTTATCTTATAAGCATAGAAATTTAAGTCTTGTTCTTCTTACAGATGGAACCTATTAAGTTGGGAGTAGCATTTTATATTTTTGACGGGATTATAATGATAACATTAGACTGATGCTATCTGCGAGATTTCACAATTTTTTTTTCGTTTTTTAAAACATTCTCAAAAATATGAGTGCGGCCAGGTTTAGCCTATAAATTTTGTTTTAACTAATTTTTTCGATTTCCAGTAAAAAATTTTAATAACTTAATTTTTTTTAAAGTGGGTGTGCAAGTTCCAAAACTTGGTACCCCATATCTTTGCATTTATCATATATCCCTCAGATAATAATTTTAAGTCCAATCGCTGAAAAAATAGACGAAAAGAAGCTACTTTCCTTAATTCAACCAAAATACGCATTGTAACTGCCCCTTTGCTACAATCTGTCTTGAACGGATCGTATGACACCCTATCCTCCTTCCTATTCAGCCCTTATAAAGTGGGCGTGGCCGTATTGCATTTGTTTTATTGAACTACGACGATAACTTCGAATGTATGCGAATGTCAAAATAAAGTACTACGCAATATTTTTACGCCATGGTACATAAGGAACTCTGGTCTGCATAGAGATCTAAAAATAGAAATGGTAGAGGATGAGGTCAGAAGGGTCGCAAAAAGACATGAAGATAGAATTCGCATCCACACCAATCTAGAAGTAGCTGAACTACTTAATACTAACAATTTAAATAGAAGATTGAGAAGGATAAAACCCTTCGAACTAGTTAACTAGGGATACCGTTACAAAATACAACATCATCACATGAAATAAGTGATTGAAAATACCTAGTAGGTACATATACTCTAAAACAAAGGATAACTGACAAAAGGAAGGAAGTCCCTAAATAAATGTACATATATACTCTAAAGTGTTAAAAAAATTGCTGATTAGTTTAACGACTAGGTGCTATAATTGGAAGGATGACATAAATCATACCTTACCCGGGTTTTTTAGTGGATTAAAGTCCCACACTATTGCAGAGCTCGCATGCGATGTCTTTCGACGATTTTCACCCAGCTGCACGCTTACTTACTTGCTTAGGTGGTGCCACAGTTCGGGGTGAACCTGGGCCTCCACTAACAAGCATATCCAGTTAGCCCAGTCCTTAGCTAACTGCCTCCAGTTACGCACTCCAAGTTTGTTGAGGTCCCATTCTACTTGTGCCATTCTTCTACTGCGTTGACCCTCCGGGTTAGATTCGAAGACTCTACGGGCTGGAGGATTTATGTCCATCCACTATACATGTCCTAGCCATCGTAGGCGACTGATGCGCGATTTTTTGACTAGGTCGATGTCACTGTACAGCTCGTATAGTTCGTCGTTGAATCTCCTCCTCCTTACGAAGAATCTTACGAAGAATCTTTCTCTCGAAGCTACCGAGGGTATCTTCATCCACTTTAGATAGAATCCAAGCTTCATTTCCCAAAAGCAGGACTGGGATGATCAAAGTCTTATACAGAATCTAGTTAGTTGTTAGGGATAGGGCTCTACTACTATACAGTTGCCTTCTCAGCCCAAAGAAATAGCGATTGGTAAGAGTTACTCTTCATTTACTAGACATGGCTCTGTACAGCTTGTCTTTATAAATGTTGACATATGCGGCCTTGAAATCGATAAAAAGATAGTGGGTATCGATTAGGACTTGGGGTTTTCCTGGATCACCCGAAATGTAAAGATTTGATTGGCTGTGGACTTTTTTGGTCTGAAACTACACTGATAGGGGCCAATTACGTTGTTGACGAATAGTTTCAGACGTTTACACAATATGGTAGATAGGATCCTGTATGCGATGTTGAGGAAACTGATACCTCTGTAATTGGCGCAATTAAGGGGGATTACTTTCGTGTGGATCAGGCATACTCTCGTCTGACCAAATATAAGAAATGAGTTAGTGTATGCTTTTTACCAGATCATTTCCAGCAGATTTGAATACCTCGACTGGTAAGCCGTCAGGCCCAGCAGCCTTGTTGGACTTTACCTTGTATATTGCTACCCTCAGTTTGTTTTGGTCAGGTGGACGGAAGTTCATCGTCTAGATTGAATGGTTCATTCTGCCTGACAGCGCGATGTTGGTCTTCGTCGCCGTTATACAGTCTGTAGAAGAAATTTTTCCAGACTGCGACTGGAAGCATATAAGGCTTATATTGGCGAAATTAGCCTTGATGCGGATTGTTATAAGTCGTTTGCTCACCTGTCGAAAGCTTAAGATGTCTTGCCTAAGTCTACTGCGTATAACAGATTCATTATGTGACTGAGACATCCTTAATAGATGTCACAGTTGTTCATTCTCTTTTTGCCCAGCCTATCCCATTGCACTTCCTCGATGGTGGTGATGTCTGCCTTATAGCAGTCTAGACTCTCTACAGCTGTACGCAGTCTATTAAGGGTCCGAACATTCCACGTGCAGATCCGAATGTCGTTCGTGTTTCGGTTGCTAGGGTCGTCAACAGTGAAGCCATCCTTATCCGAGGATTCCTTTAGTGGAATTAAGTATTTTTTTCCGTGATCGGGAAGTTATCCCTACGCACAATCCCCAACCTGGAGGAACAGTTTCCTTCAATTCCCCTAGCGCGAGGGCCGGATTTTCTGGAGACAGTAACACAGTTCGGAGATATGAGCGCTGGGCTTGGCCCATTAAGGGTTCATTCGTCATCAACTCTATTCCACCACTCTGGCTCGGTAATGAGATCCCTATAGACCTGGGACTCGAATATGTCGAAGCAGCTCATATAGGGAGATAGTTCGGCCTAACTGGAACTGTGGACGCCACCGTTGATTCCATCTAGAGATTTCGTACGCTGTCGTCCGGATCAAGAGGAACCACCAACGACCTTCCAAAGGAGGTTGGTTACCCAATCTCCAGGCGAGGTTCTAGGTGGAGGTGTAGGGTAGGAGTTGCTAATGAGAGGCTAAGTTGAGAACGCTTGTACTCTCATATAATCGCACCAATACCCTTTAGCCACTCTCTACACTCTCTGATACAGTTCGCTTTTACCCCCGTTTTATTTTCTTACCCTCTCTTACTCTCTGCGTTGGTACCGGCCCTGTTCAATATTTGGCCTGATCTACTTGCGCTACCGCTTTTTTTGTTTATTTAGACATTAAGACAAAGCTATCCTGCTGTGGATCATGTTGTAGCAAAAACTAATGCTGGCCATTGTTTGATTTGTAATGCAGGCTGTGTTTTTGATCGACCCACCGAATATGATATTGTTCACAATTATACATGATTCTATCCTTTTTATAGGATGGTGATAGCGACATTAAGCTAATGTGAAAAAAAGGGATCTGGATATGATTAAGGTAACGGGTTCACTAAGTTCGTGACTTCTAGAGAATTCTCCTGCTGCTACCAGGATCCGAGGAAGAGTAACTTTACCCTCACTTCTTGTTTGCTACCAACAACAGTTAAGGGCTAGAGCCCTATCTTCAGCTGGGGTACTAAGTACTTGAGGTTCACCTTTTGGCAGCTTGCGCTGTTATGGAAAAACAATAAATTCAGAATAAAATATCATATGTATATTTTCAAGAACATAACGTCCATTATCGAGATGATTTACAAATTAAATACAATTCCCTACTGTCATGTCCCGTATAAATCAATTTATCCCCAAAATATTTACAAAATATTTTAAATCTCCTCAGGAGGCAATCGACTTGTATTGTTCATACTCGGCAAAATATCCAGCGTTGTCCTCTACAATACCTTTCCATTTCATTGCAAGCTCATGGTAGGACATGCCAGTACCACCGAGATCTTTTGGTAAATTAACTTTGACTTCAGAAGTTTGTTTACGGACCACCACACGAGATCGCATTTTCGAAGTCATAAAGAGTCTATAAGGAAAAGAAATGCATATTAGCATTCATTTTTAAAGTTGAAGTGATACTGGAAAATCTTACCTGAATGTGTTAAGTATCAAATTTACATGAGTTGGTGTATGAACAAATTCGAGTAGTTTTGGTTTACATGGATAAACTTGCCAGCTATCGACAGATCTCTTTATCAATTTCGGATTTAATTGAAGGGCATGACCCAATTGTACGTTATCCATATCGAAAATGGCTACAATGCCATTGGTTGAGATGTCAGGTTCGAATCTAAGCAACAAATCCAAAATCATTTTGCTGACCTAGAAATGGGAAAGATGTGAGTACAGTATGTAAGAAATGGGATTGAAGACTCACCTTAAAAACATTGTTCTGCGTGTGAATTCTTGGATTGTGCGCTGCTGTTCGTATGATCACCACCTGACGGTTAAGTTCGTCTTTTTCCTGAAGTGGCAGAAATACTCCCAAGCTTAGTAGTTCTTGGATTTCTGGTAGAAATGGATCTCTGTCTGCGAACCACTCAGTTCGTTCTGCTCGCATAAGGTAGAAGCTGAAAGAGACATTTATTTTTAT
This sequence comes from Xylota sylvarum, assembly GCA_905220385.1. Classification (NCBI taxonomy): domain Eukaryota; kingdom Metazoa; phylum Arthropoda; class Insecta; order Diptera; family Syrphidae; genus Xylota; species Xylota sylvarum. The sequence continues at coordinate 58,435,480 of LR999958.1, read as the reverse complement.
GGCAGGTAATTAATGCAGCAATCTATTTGATTGCGGGTAGGCTATAGATTATTGGATTAACTTAAGCACTAATCGGATTAAGGCCACTAAACGTATCGCAGTTTATGTTACATTAATTTATTAGCTGGTAAACGTAATAGGATACTAAATAGTGAACAATAGGTCGGAATGAAAAGGGCTTTATTTGAAAAAAATTAAAAAACGAAAACATGCCCAATACGGATGTTTGTCAGGCCATAATGAAAGCTTCATTACTTTATTTCTAAACATTCAGAGATTTGATATCTATTCAGCCGTCAACAATACGCAAACAGATGAATTTTAATAGGGACGCAAAGGGAAGAATATCACTAATTTGTTGTGGTAGCCCATAGAAAGTAAGCTTACTTAGTAAGGCTTGTTGCCAGACTCGATCGAAAGCCTTTAAGATGTCCAGCGATATTGCTCTCAGTTCCATGGCTGACCGTCTACAGTTAGATTGTTAGTGACTTACTAGTGTTGCTACTTTCCAATTTGGAATCCTCACAGGACTTAGACTAATGTAGCGGCGTGAAACTTAGAATTGTTTTTATGGTTTTCATACCTACGCAGGCTAGACGATAGTCTATTAAACTGTTTCTATGTTTAATTTGTATAGTTTTCATAGTTTCATAATGGCGCTGTACTACCAGTTGGAATTTAGTCCCGTGGTTTAGGCTGGCAAAGGAACATTACATAGTTGGTAACTGTATTTAGGCACGAGTTTCAGATTAAGCGTTTCAAGGATGACTTCAAGGTACTTCGTTCCTTCGGTCAGATCAATGTGGATGTTTTCCAATGACACTTATCTATACAAGAACAGTTTTTTCCTGAGATTCATTATCAGGCACTTAATCTTCTAAGAACCACACAATGAAACTTAAACTCAACGATGACAATATACATATGTAAAGGCTGCGGTAACGAATAGGTTCACGAGGATACATCTCACTTTTTCTGTCACTGCCCAACCCTGTGCCACTTGAGAAACTATGAACACTAGGAAGCCATTACTTCCAGGACTTGCAAGAACTATCTGATGTCGCACTGTACAATCTTTTCAGGTTTCATTCACAAGCAGTAAGCAGTAGGAAAGTAACCCTGTGCAGGTACTGGGACAAACCCACTATTGGGCATCACAATGTGTCCACTAGGACCTAAGTTGGATGAGGTGAAGTCTTACATTTAACCTAACCTACCAGCCTTTGTTCGTCTATGACCAAATTGCAAAGCAATGGAGAGAGCATAGTCTTTTGGCATGCTTTCCACAGGATTTACATACATATGTGTATATGTAGCTAAAATCCAAATTTTTTAGGTGGGTACTCAAAGAACTCTTGAGTACTCTATTGTTGAGTTGTCCAATGTTCTAACTGCTAAGCCACTTCATATAGCTTTAATCCATTCCTCAGATAGTGTAGTTTTTTTCTAAATTATGCCTACCAGGTCGTTGGCTTAACCTATGGTACAGTCCCTCTTGCCTCAGTCCTGTACAATGACATAGAATTGATAATTGCTCACACCAAGAAACGATTTCGAATATCTTAATTGGATACTTAACAATTGTAAGCAATTCATATATGCATTCTCTATTCTCACCTTCTGATTTTCTTCGTTGTCTTCTCGAGATCATATTTACAACTTCGTAGGAAAAACATCAAATGATTCGTATCCCGACAGGCGTTCACATTCGGATTATCATCAAGCCATTGCAGGATTTGCTTCAAGGAACTCACTCTTTCTGGACTTTCACTTGGTTTAATTTTTCGACTCCTAAACGATGGCATTTTCACGTCGCAAATATAAAACTTCTGTCCGACACAAATATGCACACCCGTCTCTCGATAATCTACTGGTCTTTGTCCTCGTTTATGCGCACAGTACTTCGACTGAACTCACCGAACTTGTTGGCTATGGCTAACTTGCACAAATAATGGAATAAAGCACAGATTGCACACTCTAATGACACGATTCTGACTTTATTTTGCTTTCAAAGTGTACAGCACGATAAGAACAATCGGTGCTGAGCGATAACAGCATAGAAGCTTATCCCGCGAATGACCAGATGTGAATGCCCAGCAATAAAACATTGAATATCAATTGTCTCTACTTGTTTCCTGTTGCGTGCATTTAATTGGATTAATGCACTTACAACTGTGGCGAGTAGATTGGGATTTATTGCGAACTATTGTCACTGCCACTGTTCACTGGCCAGTAAGAGTTACGTACCATTTTGAACTTGAACCCCAGAGCATTTACGTCTTAAACACCTAGTCAGCATTAAAATGCATAGGAGGTGTTCTGTGGTGTCTCGCGTGAAAGGTTTCACTGAACCCTAAGCCGTTGTTTTATGGTAACTACCGGGGATTAGTTAGATTACTTTATTATATGATGGTTTTCTTTTTACACTGTGGATTGGAATTAATTGCCTCATGTTATGTACAAACAATTTGCAACAGTGTAATGTTTCTAATTGCACACAAGAATTTGAAATAGAGTACTGATCAAGATTTTATTGTTATCACAACAAAAAAATAATCAACGTTGAACTTTGAATGTGGGCAAAGAGGAGGTGGTGCGCGGTTGTGACCTAGATCTGTCAGATCATTTCTCTTAAATCACAAATTCATTTCTCTTTAATGAGTTTACAGAGAATTATTATTGGATATGTTCGTTAATATTGATAAATGGTTGTTTGGCTAAATTTTTATCTCCTCCTACTTATAAGTTTAATGTAGGGGCTTCCTTAAGTAAGTATGAGGAAAATAGTTAGCATCAGTCATGCTAGTACTATTACAGAGAATTAAACAAACAATAATCCTGCTTGAAAACGGCAGCGCTCATATTCCTGAAGTGGTTTACTGACGCCGTAAAATTCGGCCTCTTGTCTTGTGCGAGAAACGTCACTATACAATCACACGATTTCCTCATCTCAATATCCACAAGGGGACATGGCGGTCTCCTGATCATTAAACGGTCAACCAAATTGATCACATTGCGATCGACGTAAGACATGCCTACAGTATACTGGATGTCCGAATCTTCCGAGCAGCCAACATTGACTCGGATCACTACCTTGTTGCAGCCCAGATACGAATGCGAATATCCCAAACGCCACAACCAGCAATAATTAAAAAGCTGCAATCACCCGACCACCACCAAGCAAATGCAGCTAAACAAGAAGCATACAAAGCGGTACTGCAAAGAAGGACGAGAGGGCACGCGAACTTTACGAGCAAAAGTGACCGAAAGAAGATCGGCTTCTCCAAAAGAAGAAAAAAGAGCAAGAGATTATACTCCAGGAATGTTCGAAAGTTTTACCCACAGGTAAAAAGAACGTGTCAGGCCAACAAGACCCGTACAGAAACCTACAGAGATGAAGAAGGAAACCTCCACAAGAACGGACACACAACATCGACGAATTGGACAGAACGTCGCAATCGACAGCTATGTATAACTCTGATGTAATAAAAGATCTTGATCATCCCAGTCCTGCTTTAATGTGAATGAAGATATCCTCGACCGCTTCGAGAGAAAGATTCTTCGTAAAATGTTTGGTCCCGTTTGCGTTGACGGGCTTTAGAGGAGGAGATTGAACGACGAACTATTCGAGCTGTACAGCGACATCAACCTAGTCATAAAATTACTAAAAAATGTAGAGCAGATGGACACAAACATTCCGGCTCGTAGAGTCTTCGAATATAATCCAGAGGGACAACACATAGAAACAGACCTCGCCTTAGGTAGCGCGCACGAGTAGAAGGGGATCAACAAACTTGAAGTGCTCGACTTTAGGCAGTTAGCTAAGGACAAGGCCAACTGGAGTTGTTTGTCAACCGCTTCGGAAGTGTAGGAGCACGATTTTTTTTTTGTGTTTAGGGCTAGGAAACGCTCCACGGAACAGTCGGACGCTAGTCCTAGTCCATTGTACTACTATTAAGCAAGATCCAGTTTTACCCATTACTAGAATTTTCACGACATTCGAAAAAACTGAGTAGGCACAGGAGCTAACAGTACCAGCATCGAAGACCTGCCACCTGATACGATCAAAGGTAGGATAATCGCAAAGGATATCATCCGAAGTACCCTTGGCGTCTCCACAAGCGTGTCACTTAAGGTTAACTTGAGATGCTTGGTTGGTTGGTTGGTTGGTTCAGATGCACATAGACCAGAGGAGGTCCATTGTGCTGCCGATGTGTAAGGTGGGTGGGTCACCCTCTTACTCTGGGAACCATCCACTCCTCGCGTATGAAGGAGCTAATCTTAGCCGTGCAGGCGCTGTTGAGATCATTTAGATCATTGAAGAAGTATTCGCCTAATGTGGCTTTCCTGGTGTTGGCGAGCCCAGGGCACGTGCATAGGAGGTGACTGATTGTCTCCTCTTCCTCTTCGTCCATACAGCTTCTGCAGAAGTCGTTGTGAGGGATGCCCAATCTTTGGGCATGTCTTCCTATGGTACAGTGTCCAATGAGGGTGTTAACTATCTTGGAGAGGATTCTCTCTTATGTTTTAGTAGTCCAATGGACTTGGTTTTATTAACTTGAGATGCTTAGTAAAAGGGAAGAATATTGTTATAACGCCAATAAATTATTTCTGCTGAAGTACAGTAGATTTTCTTGCAGATATTCAGGAGCATCAGATTAGTCTGCCTGCATTATGCTTGCAGCAGATTCAATCGTGAATGGAGACCTTCATCAATGACGCGGCAAGACCCAACTCTATACCTCTTCATTCCATTTGTTTTTATAATGGTGCGCGGGGCATTCTGCATTTTTGATAGCATTAGCACTTAAACTTCCGACTTAAATGTTATTTGAAAGATTTCCCTAAATCGTTGTTTTTAAGGATACGCCCGTGACTACAACCACGTCTTACATATTGGCTCTATGTATTCGTGCTCGAGCCTATATAAAGGTTTCGCATGAATGTCTGGTGGATGGCTTTTTGGAGAAAACCTGTCACCTAATTTATCTTGGCCGGATACAAAGGTTACCTTGACTATGGATCAGTGGAGCATTATGAACCACCCCAACAGCGGATAGGAACATTTCGTTTCACTTAGATATCATATATCTACATGTTAGCTTGTGCGGTCATTTGGTTGAAGGTTATATCTAAGTAGACTAATCTAAGTACTGGACATGGACACTCGTCTATTTTTAACGATCTTGAACACTTTCCGCAAGACAATGATTACGTACTTCCACAATTTCTGTTTTTAATAAGAACTTTGAAAAACGTATCCCCTCCAGAATTAATTGGAAGAAGGATCTATGGTTATAGAACATAGGATCCATATGTTTCTACACGGTTGGATCACACACAGGGAGCTTTTTTCAGACGGAGATCATGCCGTTCAAGGAAGTCTTGTCGTTTCTGAAGTATGTACATTGTGATATCTTATGGGGATATCACTATTTTTGCGAACAGTCAAGCCGCGTTCAACTCTGGAATCTGGAATCTTTCACATTTAACTCAAAGACTGCTCTAAACTGTGGTGTGTCTCTTTACGGTATGGATAAACAATTTAATCTTCACCTAATTTGGGTACTGGGACACCTAGGCATTTCGGGGAATTGGATAGCTGACGAACTCGCTAACAAGGGAACCACTCTATCGATCTGCTGCGTAAGTTCAATTCTGTAAACTTAACTAATTGTAGATGGGTAGACGGCGCTACGTGCTTCATTACTAGATAGATCTGTGAGATTCAACAGTCCGATCAGACAGAAAAGGCCGATCATGGCAATTATCGGAAGGCATGTCATTAGGTTGACGTCCCAAGCACTCTTCAGTCGTAGAAGATTGCCTACCTCTTCGATAATTTTTTCGGTGAACTGGTTATATGTACATATATATACCTATACCTCAGGAAACGTATTTAAAAATTGGGCGTGTTCTTATATAATGTTGAGCTGAATGCCTATAAATGTTGCCCTCATTTTCTTTTGATTTCTAGAAAAAATATATTTGGAGACTTGCTAAGCAGGTAACAAGACCTCGGAGAACGGAACTTCTGCAACAGCAACCGCCTTGCCGTAGGAGGCTCCATGCATGAGCACAAGATCTGTCACAATTGGATTTCATCTGACGTCCATACGGAAAACCTGATCGATAATTTTCTGATAAGTCGCCATTTTAAGAGCTGCTTAGATTAGGTTAGGTTCGATTGGCGGCAGGCTGCAGCAAGTGCCACGCTTAGGCAACGGATAAGCCCATTGTGGTACCACAAGATCTAGTGTCCCTACCGTTGAACCCACACGAGCTTATTATAAAGCGCTGAAGGCGGCTAATGCTAATGGTAGGTACATAGTTCATCAAGGTTGTCGAAGAAGTACTCTCCTAGATATAGTTTTCTTCAAGTTGAGAGAGCTTTGTAGGTGGGAGGTGAAGAATACTCCCTCTTTTTCCTCATCCATGCAGCTTCTGCAAAAATCATTTGCCAGGAGACACAGCCTGACTCCTAATGACGCTGTGTACCGTAATGACACCAACTATTGTGCTGATGAAGGATCTCTAGTCTTATTAGACTATTGGACCTCTTGAAATCCAGCTTGGGCCAGATCTGTTAGTGATAGAGCACGTGGTGTTGTTCGACCACCTGCAGTTAGTAGGATTTATCGCATTTTGCTTAACTAAGAGTTTACACGTAGCGAGAGGTATGTTGAGATTCTCCTTCTCCGGTAGAATCAACAGAGTTGTGAGTTCGTCAGGCATATGTATATGTTATTACCTGGAATGTCCCTATGGCCGAGCACCCAAATGAAGTGAATTTTGAATTGTTCTGTTATCTCGTTAAGAGATAAGCCACAATTAAGGGCAGCTTTGGAATTGAAGGTATTCAGCGTCTTTTGGGATGAATTCTAGTTTACTTAGAATAGACGAGTGGTTAGTACGCAGACTGTGACACAAAAGAATTTCTTTCATGCGAAAGCCGCATTTGCTGCCACTTGTTTGCAATAGATATCGAGCGGAAGCATGTGGAACAGTATGTCCATAGCCGCAGTTGGACTGATTCTTAGGGATCCACTAATGAGACGCATGTTGTTCTTTGTACACGACTGAGGAAGTTCGAAGGGATGGCTTTATCCAGCGGCCTATTAACGGATACATGGAGCCAATATGTCATTCGAGGCTAAAGGCCCCGCTTACTTCCAAGAGCTTTCTTACAGCAGTACAGCCCCGTGGTGGCTTTCCTAACTCGCTCCAGGATGTTGGGTTTCCAGCTCAATTTACTGTCTAAGATTCGGTCTAAGTAGGTACTTGGAGCACCAAGGAGATATTGTTTCGGTTTTGGTGGAACAAAGTTGGAAATATTATACTTCCTTGTGAAGAGAATTCACCCTCAGACCGGATTTGTTTGTCTATTTGGAGCTTTGAGAGGATGTTCTTTAGAAGATCCCTAAGCGTAGTGAGGTCTTTCCCTGAGACAGTAATAGCAACGTCATCTGCATAGGCAACTACCTTGCACCTTTTCCCTTCGAGAATTAGAAGCAGTTCTTTCACCACTATGTTCAAAAGAAGAGAGATCACACCTCCATGTGGACGAACCTCCGAACTGAGACTTCGGCCAGCTTTGAGTTGATGAACAAAGAGCTGCTGAACGAACTTCTGAAATAAACGGGGGGAGTGGTTGACCACCACCTTAATTAACTTTTCGATTCTTGAAATCATTCGGTTGAGTCGATCACTAGGTATTCCATTCTGTCCATCAGTGGAACATCATTCAACATCTCGTTTCCTAAAAATAACCATCATCATCCTTTATCATTCATCGTTGATTAGTACAAAAATTATAACTCATATCAGAGGCGGCAGCTCTGATCGCTTTTCGGTAGTGTTGCCATTGTTATTCAGTATTTGATACTGGCAGCAGCGGAAATGATTCAAGTTATTCCCTGCGATTGTAGTCGTCTGACACCAAATATCTTCATACTTTTTCTAAGCGATTGCTGTTTTGGATATCCACTTCCGTACCTTGGTTACAACAATAAAGTTTCACTGGTCAATGTTTGGCCCCCTGAACACAATATGCTTGCTTCGATCAATGTTCACGTTTCCTTATAAATATCGATATGTGAACCGCTTCCCGAATATTAACAAATATCTTCTGGAACGTCAATTAGCCTACACCCATTATCGAAGGTGGGGTTGTGCCGGCTAACTTTCACACAATACTGCCAAAGAAGCCGTTCTTTCCCCACCCATGAGAGTTTTTCTTTTGTTGCAAGTTTCATCTAGAAGTTGTATTTAGTGTTGATTTCGCAGCACATCCTAAAAAGGCCACCCTTCATACTTCTATTTACAACCAGTTCTTTATCTCCTTACACCTCCCATGACTAGAATTTTCGTTCCTCTTTTGTGCTTGATCTGAACTTTTACATGTTCCCAGAGTAATAATATTTCCATTTCGTCGATTTCTTTTCATACCAACTTGCATTTAATTTATCACAAAACGCACAATCTGCTATTGTTACTGTTACTAACAACAACAGCGCAATTAAGATAACGCGATTGTCTTTATAAATGTATCGCCGAAAACACCTTTCTTATCACATTTATCATGATGTGGCAATTGTGTGAGTAGCAAGAGTTAGTTTATTGTACTACGTTCCCGTGTTTTTGAATTTATGTTTAGGTTTTGTTTTAGAATATGACCTAGTTAAAAGACATTACCCCCATCCACTTAAGATTTATTACATCAGAACTGTACGAAAGCCTGTGGGGTAAACAAAAGAAAATTCATCGCGTTTTTCAGATTCAAATCACTTGCACGTAGCATGACTATGGAATGGTAATATGCTTTCATAATTGCACGATGTCAAGGGCTATTGACATCGTGACGTCAGATTCTGACTAAATTGATTTATTGCCCAACCTGCGGACGTATTTGTGATTCATTCCAGAATTTAATCCGCGAATGGTGGCACTAGGTCACCTTGACTTAAAATCCTCAACCCACACTCCATAAACTGCAAACCACATAAAAATAAAAATGCAAAAAAAAAAAAAATATCGAAGAATGTATTAGGTAACAGGGCAGTAGATAATCTAAAATTCATTTAAACGGCTTTTGTTTGTCACCCATCCATCGAGGAGTTTTATCACAGAAACACCAACAGCATCTACTCAACCTTGCACAAAAGTCGTAAACAATTTCAGTACCCATCAACCGAACCATGATTCCTTTGTCCTTCGACCGGACGAACAAAAAACACAAGACATGACTTTTTTTTTCTGTTTAGAGCGTACGGGATATACTTTCTGGTTGTAATATTTATTTTTGCTCTTTAAAAGTGCTTAATTTAATTGAATTTAAATTTTGTTTATCAAGCGAACATATAAAAAGTAAAAAGAATAAGAATACTAGAGAAGTCGTTTAGCAAGCGCAACCTCCTTCTGGGTCTTTCGTTTCGTGTGGCGAGTCTTTGAGGACCACCTCCTGCATGTCCTCCGGTGGTTTGTTATCCATTGAATCCATCCCGGGTAGAGCGGCGGCGACTCTCCTAAATAATTGCTTAACATTATATCCAGCCTTGGCGCTGGTCTCAATGAACATCACATTCAGTTCTTTTGCTTTTCGTTCGCCCTCCTCGGTGGAGACTTGTCGCTTATCCGACAAATCGGTCTTATTACCTACCAACATGATGATCACATCGCTGCCGCGTTCGGTGCGTACATCATCAATCCACTTCGAGGTCTGATGAAAGGAATTCGCATTTGTAATATCATAGACTACGACGGCGACAGTTGAGTCACGAATATACGATGGAATGAGTGATCGAAAGCGTTCCTGGCCCGCGGTGTCCCACAATTGTAGACGCACTGTTCTATCCTCTAAGTACATAGTTTTCGATAGAAAATCGATGCCAATAGTTGCCTGATAAGTGTTGTCGAAGCTGTCATACATAAAACGAGTGATGAGGGAGGTTTTACCCACACTCTGTTCGCCAAGGAAAACCAATTTGAATTTTCTCAAGGGATTACCGAAATCACCGGAAGATGACATCCTCTCTGGTTGAATTCCTTTGTTTTTTATTTTCTTTCGTACTTCAATTAAGTTTCGATTGATGATCTAGTTTACAAAACGACCGACACCTGCAATACGATGGTGGTTTTTGTGTGTTTGTTTTTCTGCACGGCTAATTTGAGAAAAAAACCTTTTCACCTCGCACCAAATCTCACACAAACATAATACTCTTGGGCAGAGTTCTCAAAAAGTCGATAGAACTTTTCGCCTACGTACACACAACCACTGAACGAGGGATTCTGGAATATAAATGATATCATTGATGGAAAACTTTGGATTATTAATGCACTGGGGTACCTTGATCGTAACTGCAAATCACATAAAGTCAGAGAGAAAATTGTGGCTTATTTTCTGAGGAAAATTTAATAAAACAACTAGAAAGTATGTTGTATACTTTTTACAGGGCAGAATAAGTGAGTCACCATTCAAGGAGGAGCAGAGGGGCAGTGACAGTTAGATGACAACAGTCTGACAGATCGAAAATGGGATCTTAGGCTTCGATTACATGGGGGAATTTATTTCCTTTGGGAAATTGTTACGTTTCAAATTAAATGCCGGCCGGTAAGTAGTTCCATATTTAATTTCTGCATCTTCTGGCAGCTGTTACAAAATATTGTGCATTCTTAGATGCGAGATCATAATCGAAAACTAAATTGAGCTTATGTCGATAAGGCCTTGCCTGCCTGTGAGCCGCTTAAAATTGTCTACAATAAATGCACCAGACCCTAGCAACATGCTGAAGATCAAGAATTGTAAGACTTCCTGAACAGTACCTACTGAGCCAGTCTGGAGTACAATTTGAAAATCGAAAACTCTAATGGCGAAATAGGCTAGGAAGACATCTTCGGCGGATTAGTTAAAAAGTACAGCTGCCAGGAAACGTTAACAGACAAAGGTTGATTAACTTTGCAGTAGCTTGTTACATGGTGTTAAGTAACACTAAGTTGCCACGACTACGAATACATACAGAAAGGAGAGGAGCAAACGTCGACTCTGACCATTTCCTAATAGTAAGTAAATAGATTCAGAGCTGCCTGTCAATGAAAAGAAATTGCGTGCATTCAAGAAAATGTGATCTAACGAGAGCACCTAAATAAGATAAAAGAATACGGAGAAAGATAAAAGAATACGGAGACCTGTAAGCACTGGCGCAAAAGAAGACTACAAAGGAAATAGTGTCGAATCAGAAGAAGGAATGAGAAGAGATCACATGCGATATCCTAGTTTAAGCTTAAGGACATCGAAAAGTTTCGCTAAAGGTAAAACATTCAGCAGTTCTAAATTCGAAAACTAAGCAACTGAAAGCTAACTATAAGCCAAGCTTTTGGAAATAGTCACTGATACAGCTGCTGAATGTGCATAAAGTTGAGATAGTGATACGAAGAGGCCACATCCGGCTAACGAAGAAAGCAATGCTTTTAAATTCGAACGTAAATAATGATTTGGTAGTCTGCATCCACTAAACAATCAGTCAAGTCCGAGAATACAACAACAAAACTTACCGCTATTCAATGTCACATACGATACCGTGTGAACGTCTGAAGCCTTTCTGCAGCGCACTAATCGGCACGTACCAGTGTGCCTTCCGGCCCGGCAGATCGACGATCGACCAAATTTTCACACTAAGGCAAACCCTGGAAAAGACCAATGAATTTCAAGTCGAGACTCACCATCTCTTTATCGATTTTACAGCCGCATATGATAGCATTCCTCATCGTGAGATCTACAAGGCGATAGCCGAATTCGGGATCCCGGCGAAACTGATTCAGCTGTGCCGCGTGACGCTGGAAAACATGCACTACAACGTGCAATTCGGAAACAGTTTCTTCGAACTATTCCAAACATGTACCGGATTTCGGCAAGGAGATGGGCTATCATGACTTCTTCAATCTTTTGCTGGAACAGATAGTGCGCAGGGTAGGTGTGAACACTGAAGGCACTATCTTTAACAAACCTGTTTAGCTGCTGGGATACGCAGACGACATCGACATCATTGGTCGCTCCCAGCCGTGTTAGAGGCTTTTACGGCAATTGAAGAAGAGGCGAAACGAGTTGGCCTTGAAGTGAATGAGGACAAAACCAAGTGCATGTTGTCAAGAAACAAAGAAGCATCTGTCCACCGGCTAGGACAAAACGTTACTGTTGGCAACAGTAACTTCGAAGTGGTTAAGAAGTTTACCTACCTCGGAGTAAATATATACTTCCCGAATGACACATTAGTGAAGATTCGATGAAGACTTACCCTAGAAAACCGCTGCTACTTTGGTTTGGCAAAACAAATGGGGTCAAAACTCCTAACTCGGAAGACGAAATGTTTGCTCTACAAAACTTTGATGATGCCAGTTCTGCTGTATGGAGCCAAGTGTTGGACGATAATCAGGAAAGCAGAGCAGATATTGAACACTTTCGAAAGAAAAATTCTTCGTCGGATTTTCGGTCCCGTATGCGAGGAGACCGAATGGAGAAGAAGATACAACCGCGAACTCTATAAGCTGTACCAAGATGTGGATGTAGTCCAAAAAGTCAAAACACGTCGACACAGGCTCGGCCACATCAAGCGAATGGACAACAATGCTCCAACAAAGAGGATCTTCGAATCACAGCCCCCAGGTTTGAGACGACAAGGAAGACCGAACCGCTGTTTTAAGGATCAAGCTATCGCGGAAGCCAGAGCGCTTGGTCTAGACAACTGAAAGCAGAGCGCCCGGGATCGAAGAGATTGGAAGGCTGCCGTGTCTCAGGCAGAGACTCTTCACGGGTTGGAAGCCCGTTAAGTAAGTAAGTAAGTAAGGGGACACACATAGTAGCAGAATGGACCCATCATTGGTCTAAATAAGTTTGCCAGCCACTTCAACCTAAACGTCTAATGCCTTTCCTAGGGAAAGCGGTATAAGCTACGCTCTTCACTTAACATAGTCCATCAGTTCCTAGTTCCTACACTCCAAAGCATTGAATTACAATTACAAATACCATAAGCCTTTTACCAATTCCTCTTGTACATACAATTATTTATCTGCCTACTCTAATACTACAAGTACCTATCTTTACTTAAAACTTGAACAGTTATATTCAGATGTTAAACTCTTAAATATAAGTCATTTCTGTACATGATCAAGACATCTTAAAAGTCGAATTCGCTGGTTATTTTTTTTCTACACGTTGCTTTGGAGTTGTACATATTTCTCATCGTTAATTATTCTTGCCATTCGCATTTCTCAGTAGGTAACCATACCTCTTGAACTGCAATGATTTTAACTCCAAGGAAATATTTCCCAAAATTGGGGAAATTTATTATCAACCGATGACATCGTGTGAATTTTTAAATTTCATGTGATGTTATGCGCAGCGCAGGTATTTTAATGGTAAATAAAACAACGCCTACATAAGGTGAGTTCATCTGTCAAATATGTGGATGTAACTTTATAAAATTTCTTTGCGAAACACATTAAACATTTATGTTCATCGATTGGAAAACATTATCTATTCACGAAATAAAGTTAACTTTGTACACATTCTTCTGATTGATAATAAAGTAAAAGTCTCCAATTATCTTAACTACTAACTGTCATAGATATATGTAAGGTTTTGATAACAAAGAACTGATTAAATCGAAAGCGATTTATATCTTTTGGTAAATGCCCTGTTATTTGTGTGGGTGAAGGTTGATGACCTACCTCATTAGGAATTCCATTCATACATTTTGACAGTAAATGGAAATTTTTTCCGGATTTGATACCGAGTCTCAATAATTGACTTGTGGTCTAGTCTATGGCTTGAAATTTAACTTATGATAAAATATTTCAGTCTTAAGTCAAGGGTTGTGATGGGGGTTACAGAACAAATAAATTAGAAAGGACCCTGTTTTGTAATACTAAGATTTTAGTTTATACAAAAACTCTTTAGTAAAACACAAAACAAGCTCTGCTTTGTTATGGGAAATCCCAAGAAAGGCTCAGGCTCTGTGGCGGAATGAGGATAGAAGCTACTATGAAAAGGAAGTTAGGGCAGTATACAATAAGGTGCGACAATAATAGACGATGGCGTAACATGGCATAGGTGTATAAAAAAGAACACAGTTCAATTACTGAAATCGGGTAACCTAAAAGAATATCATGGAAATAGTTTTGTAATTTTATCGAGAAAAGAATCTCGCTAGTGGATGGTTCCAAATATTAGAGGAACCAAAACCAACTACAAATAAATTCCCACAGATGCCTTGGTAATCTTTTAAAATGCAACTGTCTGGTGAAGTTGTCTGGGGTTAAGTCTTCGTCCAGTTGGTGTAATTCCGCATCCTCCACTGTTTCCATGGACGTTGGACAATAGGGGTTGTCATCGTGTCCAAACCTATGCAGGTAGGCTCTGAAGCATCCATGGCCAGTAAGCATCTGGGTCAGGTAGAAATTCAGCTCCCCATGCTTCCTATTAATCTAGAGTGACACCGGCTCTCCCGCCATTCTTCCAGATTTGTCCTTGCCGGTACTTCAGTATTAATTTAATTCGTCGCTGTTGACGGTATCCTGCTGTTATGGTATTTCTGTTGCGCTTCTATAGCAAGAAGGTCTATTGGTACCATGACAGCCACAATACTCAGCTCTGTCCACAGTTACTCTTATAGCCTCTATTACTCGTAATGAGGATTACTTCGTTCTTTTTTTCTGCAAATTGTAGGCCCATGCGCACTAGCCAGTGCTGGACCCTCCCGATAGTTTTATTGCAATCATGCTCCAACTCCTCAAGGAGTTGATTTACTACAACGATTGCTTTGTCATTTTCTAAGACCTCGAGATTCCACACCTGAGTACTTCGTCATGCATTAGATTCCACAGTACCGAACCTAATACAGAGCCTTGAGCCGCCTCTGACGTTAAACTGCTTCGTTCCATCTTATTTCCAAAATAGTCCGTCATTATCCTCTGCCATTATTATGGTACTCTCTTGGCGGTAAGTGCTCGCAGGATGTTTCTCCAGTTTGCGGTGTTGAAGGCATTCTTGACATCCAGCGTGATGATTGCGCAGTACTGTTTACTCCCGCCCTTCCATCGTTTTCTTTTTATGGCTCTTTTCACAGTATTCACTCCTTAAGGAGACCATACCGGTGATCTGCAAGGCCTCCAGCCTTATCGAGTGCACCCTCCAATTTGGCACTTACATATGATGCAAAATAAAAAAACAAAAAAAGAGGAGGTCACTCACTTGCGCTCTAGTATATTTCCCATGGAGGCCTATACGATTAGGGATCCTGCGGTGGTTTGATACCTTTTGGTAGAAGGACCCGTCTTTGTTTCTTCTTTGAGCAAATGTTGCAAATGTATCTGCGAAGATGTGGGGGGACCAATTGATTGCTGATTTTAAGGGAATGTACTTTTCCGAACCTAGTCCTGTGAACTACATATCAGACAACAACACAACAACTTTATCCGTTTAGCTCAGAGTACCCATACCCGTGTGCCTATATATATCTGAAATGAGCATGATGGCCGAGGCCATCCACACGGTCGTTGCCACTAAGCAGGTACTTTAATTAACTCGGACATTCAACACATTCGTGGTATTTTGACCATTAGTATCTCCGTCTTGCGTCGTTTGGAGGCTACAACCTTGGTAGACTGACTATGAGATTCCAGTACTAAAGCTTACATATAAGAGTATCACTATCACTATCAGAATTCTTGACGGACTTCATTGGTTGAATTGAGAAGTCACTATCGAAGGAGTGGTATTCTACACTGGCGATTCCAAAATGATGTTTACTGCGATATCCTAGGATCGACCACTCTTCAAAAAGGTCTGCAGTGTTCTTTCAAGTCATGTTGACAGCCATCATATCAGCCATAAAACCTCCAAAGCAACATAGTCAATAGGGTAATTAATCTATGCACATAGATACATGTTGACAGTCAGGCCGTTAAGGCACTATACTCTGCAGTAATTAAATCTAGACTCTTGAGAATTTGTAAACTCTTTCTATAAGCTATATGTAGAACCAATAGGTGTCGGAGTTTATGGATATAGATAGCACATGAACTTGCAAGGAGAAGTTCGGGGTTACATATTTTACTAGATCTTCCCTTTGTGAAAAATACTCTCAGCTCCATAAAAAAGTCTATTGATCACAAAGCCAACCAAGTTACTGAATCCATTTGGATACATACGAAACAGAAGGAAACCTGTAGTCGGCTTATGGCATCGGGATAACGAATTCTCTGACGCACGAATTGTCTTAGCCATCTTGACCGGACACTGTGCCATGAGTCCTTATACTCAGTCTACGGATACCTTACACAGTCTACCGCAAAACCTGCAGCGACGCGGGAGAGATTGAATATGTCCATGAAATGTCCCGCCCTCCCCAACAGGAAAGTAAAGACCTACGCAAAATTAAGCTGAAAATTTCCAGTTCTTTGGTTCTTTATGAAATCGAATGATTAGAAAGTAACCTGGAAACATTCTGAGATTTCTATCTGTGAAATTGTTAATCAGGTTTGGGCCTGTAATTATCCAGGATAATAAGAATGGGCACAATGTACCTAACGGCTGATCTAAGTGAACACTGACCGTATATTCATCTATATACATATGCACCTACCATCTTGTCCTGGCCTACCTAGTAGTTTTCGAACTGTCTCCGCACATCAAGAAATATGGGTAATCATTAAAATGCCGAATGTCTCCTTGTGAAAGTCTATCCAGGTACCATCGCCTTTATTCATATATTATAATTGCTTGACTAGGACTTTCCTCCCAAAAGAAACTTTAGTTGTTCGTTTGTTCGAACCATTAAAATTCCTCCAAGGGCTCATCTTTATGAATCATATTGTTTTCTTAAGAAGCTTTATGGTCTCTTTCTAAGTGTACTGTTCGATGATCCTATCTTTGGCGAGGTTCTGATTTATTCGTGTACTTATTATACTCTCCTCAATTTTGAGGTTCCACAAGGTTTAACAGTTTCCACTGTTTTTACCACGAACTCGACGTGATCTTTCAACAGTATCTTCTGCATCGTATATACATAGTTTCCTACCGAAATAGCTCAGAGTGGCCTTTGATTACAAAATCAAGTCTCTCAGATAAATCTTTATCTATTCAGGGTTCTTTCTAGTTTGAGACGAGTTCTCCTTCTGCGCATTGTCACTCTAGAATTCGCTTCTGGAACTTATGAAACTAAAAATCCAACAAAACATCCAGTCGCGAACTTATTTTCCATTTCATTTAGCGTTGCTTTTTAGTGTACATTGAATTGAGTAAAGTGCCCCCTATGTTTGAAAATATGTAATTTCTGACTGTTGTTTGTGTACAACGTAAACATATGTTGCTTCTTCACGTGTATAGCGAAATTATTTCCCGGGCAATTTTCCTAATCTATAAACAACAAACTAAAGTTTTTGTAATTTTCATTCTTTAATCACGAAATCCTAGTTCAAAGAATGGATGGACAACCGAACGTAACCTGCACTGTTTGTGGAGAAAAAGACTTCCACCTCAAGGAAGGCTACTACTACTGCAACGAGTGTGGGACCAAAGCGGAGCAAGTACGAGCAGTCGAAGTCGAACAAGATGATGAATTTGAAGACGTTAGGAACAGGACAACTTTGAAAGTAAAAAAGGAAAAAGTCGGCAAACGTATATATTGCACTGGGTGAACGTTCAAGATAACATACATATGTAATGTTGTCTTACATTTATAGCTGAGCTGACTTCCTGGGAATGCTACAATTACATCCTGAAAGGTATTGTCGATGAATTAATCGAATTGGGAGCGAAAGATGAACTAAAGGTAATGACACTGCAGATATGGGCAGCATATCTGAGAAATAAGGAAGTGGCTTTCTTTAGCAAACGGCATCCCGAACTGCCGAAGTTGGGACTTCGTTTTGAGCGAAGGTAGGTGAGACGATAATCTTTTGGTTTCACTAAATAGATTTGATAATCTTTTTTTTTTTTTTGTAATATCACCAGGGATGCAACTATACTTTACAACCATGCTAGCGAGCGAAAGAAAAAGAAAACCAAGGCAAAGTCGAAAACAACCACTATTGGCTCTAAGAGGCATTTGAAGAAGCAAGTGGTATGTGTTCTATTAAACTGTCTATATTGGTTTCTAGTTTCACTAGGTTAGGTAAATGGGTATCTTTGTAGATAAGAAGTTATCAACGGCTCACTTCGACTAGCATGAGTCCATTGTGCCCGAAGGTTTAGGTTCCCTGAAATAGGATCGTCTATGATTGCTAGGCTAGGCTAGGCTGTTTGTACAATTATTGCCCGAGATATGAACGAGTACATGTTCACACGAGTCCTCTTCGCCATTCTTCGTTGTGGACAAATGCCATAATGCTCGTACCAGTTAAGTTCTCACACGATTCTGAGATTCTCAACTCAGAGAAGCGCTCCGGCAGTCTGTGCGAATCGGGTGTGGATCTGTTACTAAGACCGACTGCGGGCTATCGTCTAATTCCCGGGTAGACAGATTCCTGACCGGAGGACGACGATTCGCAATTATACAGTGTTTACGCCACAATGGATACTGCCGTGGAAGAGAAAAGTGCTAACTGTACAATATGCATCGGCAATCTGAATGATAATGGTGAACGAATTATATATTTTTACAATATTAAACGCCTTGTCATAAGACCCATTCAATGCCCAACCAAATTGATCATTTGATGATCAGTCGAAGTTTCAGAAGTTGCCTCCTGGACGTTTGAAACAGCGAATATAAGAGCTGAGGTTTCCATTATGGGATTGAATTTCCTATATTGGAAACTCACCCCCAAATGTGGTCAATGTAAAACATCGACTGTCTAATAAATCCTCCAATGCGTCTATAATTAAGGAAACATCTATCCAAGAAGTGGAAGCAATCAGCAGCTAAAAGCCGCCAACCAACTAAGAACCTTGGAGGAAAATGCAAAGGAAAGCAGTGAAGGGAAAGCTTCTGGCTGAGCGAAGATAGGTGGACAGGGGAACACCATCTAGTCCTACCGCCTGTTGCTCTTGTCCGTTTATTGCGGTAGTGATCGCATTGCTAGGAATTCGCGTAATTGTTTCCAGCTCAGATTATGGCGCATTTCGCTGGTAAATACTCGGCTTAAGACGATAGCAAAATACAAATCCATTGTTTGAGCTCATATTCATCCGAAGCAGCATTTGTTCTTCGTTAGAACCAGAGGTTTTTTCCAACTCTATGCTCAAGTGTAGCTGTACATCATTGATCTCCTCTTTTTGCAATTACTTTACCTATCCCAGAGAAGTAATATAGTTCTATGAAGGGGGTTGTTGTCCTCTTTTTTGCTATTCTGTCGGCCTCTTCATTGTTTTCAATGGCCTTTGACTTAGTTTCTTTGTCCCCAAATTATGATTTGCCATTGTTTGAAGTGTATCATTCTCAGGGACATACAAGTCTGACTCAGAAAACGGGTGGCGTCGTGGTGTGGGCTTTGTTTGGCCATCTAAGATGTTGGACATGGTGTGGTCTATTTCTACCTATACAGCCAGGTCATTTAGTCTTTATGTTTGGATGTATGCGAATAAGGTAGTAGTTTAAGAAGCGGCACCATCCGTAGCGAAGCTGAGCCAATGTTTTTCTGGCATGTGTTCCACATTGGCAGTGGATAATGGTCATTCGTCCAAAACAATATTGGGATAAGATTTCGGCGTACAAATTTGAGCAATAAATAAAGCGTAGTGTTTCTTTATACTTTCTCCAGGTGTTGGCAGCGAGAGATTTTTTGGAGCTCTCATGATTGCTCAGTTTGCTATTATTTCTCGATTATTTGGTTAGATATAAACTGTAACTGCAACTGTAAACTCAGCACGGTACAAGACGTTACCAGAATTCAACCTAAACATGATTACACGATTGTTTTCGAAAAAAGAAGGGCAGGGGACATTTAGGGCATCTATGGGGTAGACGTGTATTTGGTATTGATGTTGGTAACGATGAGATTGATAGATGTAGCCGGACTGTGGAGTCTGAAAACACTAGAGAAGTGTTTTCGTATCCTGTGTCGAAAATTTCTAATAGTTGACGCGGAAACCCTGAGAGAGCGTAGGTAGAAACAGAAATCCCAAATCAATTCATTGCCAAAGAACCGGAAAAGTTAGCAAAAGTCGGCGACTTTCTGGAGAGAATCTGATAACCACAACCCTTGCCCCATGTACTGTTCTGACTTTATAAGGTTATCGTAATTCCACACTGCGACCTAGTTTTAAAGAAGCTCTGTGAGCATACAGCCTGGTTGTAAATCATCCAATAGGCTCGTTTTGCCTGTTTCTGGTTATATCCACATTTTCTACATTTTCCAGCGAATTTCATTTCATTTATATTTCCTTTATTTATCATTATTTATACAAACTTCTAATCGCGTGCATATTTGTTTTCCAGAAAAATTTCGAACAATCTCAGTATGAGATATCTATGTCCCAATCGATGTGTTCCACGTCATTCTTATCGCAATCATCCTTCTGCGACTCAAGTCTCAATTCGTCTGGAACTGCGCCAAGCAACCGTGCAATTCAATTGAAATTCTCCACACAGGCGCGAAAACGATTGAAAAAGAAGATGCCACCAAAGCATATAAAGAAACACGAACAGGACTACAATCAATCGCTCAAATGTCACAATATACGACCAAAACTAACCGAAGTCAGACATTGCGATAAGGCTTTGGAATTAAACATGAAATTGATGTACGCCATAGTAGCAGTTGCTCTTAATCTAATCGAAGACGATATCCAATTAACCGACTTAATGAGCTTTGTGAGTGAAGGTCACATCTCTTCGTTGAATGTGGAGCATTTCTTTCCAGAGAACATGGCCGAACATTATAAAGAAATGCTGGCGTCCATTCGGTTTCATTTGAAGGGTGTGGATTTTCCAACAGCAAGTATGCGTGCGCACTGTAGTTACCTATGCAAGACTCTAAACATAAACGCCTTGAAGACGCCCGATATTCTTAAGCTTATCCAACGCTACATTCTGGAGTTATGTTTACCCATCGAGATTTACACATTCATTGAGCGTTTGGTGAATATTAATCCGCCTGCAATGGAGTGGGATCGTTATAACCTCATAACACCATGCTACGAGAGTCGTGCAATGGCTTACATAATTTTCACTTTGAAGTTACTCTTCGGTCTCGATGGGCGCAAGGAGAAACGGATCTCCACGTCGGCGAAGAAAGTGAATGCTCAGCTGGCTGCCATGGAAGTTGACGATAATGACGAACTTTTCGTTTGGGACGACTGGGTGGAATATATCGAAATGAGAAAAGTGCTTCTCTGTAACCATAATTTGTCCATTTGTAAGCGATTCAAACAGATTCCACCTCGCGAATTGTACTTAGCCCATTTAAACGAACGAGGTAATACCATCGAGAAATCCGTGTCAAAAGATCAAAAGAAAAGGCAAGCGAACATGGAAATAGTTTTTCAAAATTTCATTCAAACTAACGGTGACGAAAAAGCCAATGAATTCGAAACGAAGTTCACCCCTTCATTTACTCCGTATCGTAATTATTTAAAGCGCCTCCAACTAGACCCAGTCATAAACGCATCTATACCGGATTTCATGCATATTGATCACTCGAAACGGTCGCTTTTGCCTCTGGTACAGCCGGCCAAACTGAAAGAACGTTTTGACAATTATGGAAGGAAGCTGAATGTGATACGAATTAGTTGCACGAATCAGCGAAATGTAGCAGGAATATTTCGAAGTCCGGGTCAGCTTAATCTTGACCGAAAAACCTGCAAAGTCAAATTCGATAATGACCAGGATGCATGGCAAGCCAAATTGAATGAAGACAAACCACCCGAAAGCATTTTCAAACTCTCATTGGAGAAATATGGAAAAGCCTCGCTAAAGATGATGCGAAAGAAGGAATTTAACAATCAAAACTTTGTAGTCCCCATGGATATTAAAAAGGAAGAGAACATTGATTTAAATAGGTCGATTGATTTGTTCGACGAAAGCGACATGGAGCCATCTGAATTGAACTTATCTATTCCGCGACGAAACTTGGGCAGAATAAATCTTTTCGCTGACGTTAGCGAGGACGAAGTTGACACCAGTCAAGTGGAAAGCCTGGATAACAGTTCACTTGATAACTCCGGGACGACAACATTGAGAATCTCCAACATGGACTGTTGGTTGTTGATGGGCAAGACTGGCGAATTAACTGCAATTCAGACGATAGAACTCAAGAGTAAATTGCCGATGACGTTCTTTTGGCTTTTGGAAACCTGTGCGCTTACTTTGGGCGTTGAATGGACGGAACTTTACGACCAGCTGATGGTGTTAGAGCTGTTTTTCACCCATGTCATTGAACCATTGGAGCAATTCGAGGATAGGATTATTTTTAAGAAAGAAAACGAAATTAAGGACATAAATAAGATTGTTCGTCATTTCAAGGCGATGTGGTAGCATGTCTTTAAATAAAATTAGGATGACTGTAACTTAATACATTTTTTTATTTATTTATATCGAAACTCGCACAAGTAGGTATGTAGGTTGTGTCGACAA
Organism: Xylota sylvarum; assembly: GCA_905220385.1. Taxonomy (NCBI): domain Eukaryota; kingdom Metazoa; phylum Arthropoda; class Insecta; order Diptera; family Syrphidae; genus Xylota; species Xylota sylvarum. Next base: position 58,412,912 of record LR999958.1, on the reverse strand, counting down.
AATTTGGATCTAATGCTAGTAGCGGTTGGGTACCGAACCAGACTATATATCACTATATCCTAAACGTTTAACACATTTTTTCCTCATGAGAGGTTTGGATACAAGCATACCGTGGAAGTAATGAAGTATTTGGTACGTAAGTACAACTTAAGCAATCGCAGAAGCGCAGAACTATCCACGAAATTGCACTTCAGAAAGATGATCGACATATGTATACATCGAGTGAAGCTGCCATGAAGTCCATCATCCATAGTCGTTAAATCCAAACTCTTAAAACGATATCGCGAAGAGCTTAGAAATATTGGACTGTGCAAACTAGTGTTCCGGCACTGGAGCTTAGAGGTCTGGTCTAGGTCTCAGACGGATTAAAGATGGAATCTGGAGTTGAAGCCGGTGTCTATGGAGTTAGCAACAAAGTCTCGATACCTATGGGTATTAGTCCCACGGTATTCGAAGCTGCACTCCATGGCATTGGGATCTGCGTTAGGTTCAACCTTAGTTAAGGTATTGATGCCGCTAGATATATTTAGAAATCTCAGGCAACGAATCAACAGATGAACTAGTTAGACCTGGCTAAGAATCCGCGTACATAGGACCTGAACCCTACTGTATTCTCAACTGGGCTGGCACCACAGTCCTGCTTAATGATCTTACAAGAAAACCCTTAATTTAAACAAGGATAGTATTAGAAAGCTGTTGAGCGTTCTCACAAGCCACTATGGCCTGAGGTAATCACATTAAAAAACTTAATCTGTGCTCAGATACGGAATGTTCTGCTCGAAAGATGACGGATCACCCGAGCACATTCTCTGGGAGTGGCCAACATTACATTGATTAAGGAGAAGTATTTTCCATAAAAAATACATATGTTCGTCAGGTGAGTTTAGAAACTCTGCTTCTAAGGAAATACTATCCATTATTAGGGAGGTGGTACTTCTCTTAGACTAAATTTTCCGTGATACAATAGATCTTTTAGGTCGCAGTGTCAGCCATATGGACAAGGGTCCATACAAATGGATCTGCATGCCGATTGATCGAGAAACTACTGATCGTTTAAAACAGGGATTGGGCCAGTACCGCAACAATCAAGTTCGTAATGTAGTGCTTGCTTTATCTTCTCGTGGTGGTCCCCGACCAACTGCATGTGTAAATCTTTATACACAGGCTAACATTGCAAGTGCGGGGTTTGTCTATAGCAACTGTAAATCTAGATTAGGTAACCTGGACTGTCATTTCGCGTTACCGAAATAGAAGGTGCTACTGAAACCGACACAATTCTTCGGATAAGGAATGACAACACATTGACGACTCTTGGCTATCATACCCGAACAAAGATTGATTTCTAGAATGTGAAGACGCTCCTCGACTATCAGAGTGAAAGGCATCAGAACGCTAGATTCTTTCAACTGGAGCATGAGTTCATGCCGTATAGACTAGACATATTGAGTAAGAAAAGGAGACCTTCTACAACCAGTTGGGCGCCGTTTTTAATGCAATGCCAAACGTCAACATTGGCATTGTGATGGGGGATCTGAATGCGAAGGTAGGCTATGACAACGAAGGGCTCAAACATGTTATCGGAAGACAAGTAATCGCACGCAACGCAAATCGCCTTGTCATAGGTGGCACCACGTTTCACCAGAAAGCCTGGGTGTCAACTGAAAGGCCAGCGAACTCCAACCAAATAGATTTTTTTGCCATCAGTCGCCTTTTAAGAAGTAGTCTCCTAAACGTCCGAAAAAGATGAGGAGCAGACATGAGGTTGGTACGTGATCACCAGCATATGATAGAGACTGTCCAATCAAGGACTGCTGCCGTTGGAAGATTAAATAACACACGGATGCCCAGGTTCAACACCGACCGACTTACTGATCCCTCAGTGCGTCAAGAACTAAAGGACTTTCTCTCACGTGGTGTGGAAACAATCAGCAGCACACTGCCCACCACCATACAAGGCCATTGGTATGCTGTGAAACCCATTCTCACATGGGGTGCAAAAATAACTGTCGGTCGATCGCAAGTAATACATAGGGCGTGTCTTTCCGAGGTTATCTGGAGAAAGATCGACGAACGAAGAGAACTTAGAGTTCGAATTGCTGCAACCCCAGCAGCAGGGTGGACCGAGCTGGAGCCACTATATCGCCTGGAGATGAGAGAAGTGCAGGGTAGCTTACAGCGTGAGAAGCGGAATTACATCAATGCGTTGGTTAATGAAGCAGCAAGAAGGTGCGACAGCAGATTCACAGAATCACCAAAGCTGATATGTAGTCGCAGCTACACCCAACACCCTCTAAAAGACTTAGACGGTTCTTTGGTTATGTCAGATGGAGATCAACTGAAGAGATGGAAGGAGTATTTTGCTACGGTGTTAAACCGTGCATTCGCTAGCTATATGCACCCAAGTCAAACTGAGGTTACATCCTCCAGTAAGGATAAGATTATTACCGCGATTAAAGCACTGAAAAAAGAGAAGCAGATGTCGTTGGGCGGAAAATAAATTCGGTAAAAACAAAAATGATCAGCCTGCGATTCATATACTCATTAGCTCATATATGCATTGGTGGACCAACGGTTGCGAGAGTAGAGAGCTTCCAATACCTTGGGAGTATTGTCTCAACCGATGGCGGAACCGAACTGCATATAGCCTGCCGAATTGGCAAACCAAAGTCTGCGTTTGGGATGCTACCCAAAATTTGGCAAAATAAAGTAATGCCATTAGCTTAAACACCAAGCTCCGTATCGGTATATATATGGACGTGGTACTTGGGGAGTAATCGCTCATATCACGAAAAAGCTGCAAACGTTCCTACGCAGTATCTTAAGAATTTTCTGGCCAAACCGTATCTCGAACGAACAGCTTTATCAGAGAACGGGCCATGAACCAATAGGCACAACCATACAACGGCATAAGTGGCTGTGGATTGGACCCACTTTCCTTGGCTAACCACACGTTGCGATGGAAACCGCTAACTGTGGATGGGAGGATAAGCGGCGGTCTGAGAAGCACATTGCGCAGAACAGTAGAGAAGGACGGCAACTGGGAAAAAGCTGGGGTTAACTGAATACTTCTGGGACTACCTCGTATGCATGAGAACACCAAATTTTAGTACAACCTGATCTGAGTCTAGCAAATGATTCCATAAATGATTTATGGACTACCCTGTGTGTGGTCGCAAACAAATTGTTGTTGCATTTTTTTCTTACATTTCACATTTCTTTTGGTTTATTTTCATTTTCAATTAAGTAACTTGGCAAAGATGCAACACATTGCGGTGGTCATCGAAAGTGGCGATTATGCTCGATGCGCGTGTGTAATTAAATGAAAGTGCTCTTATGGCGGAGCACTATGGCTCTGTTGACGATTGAATACGTCACGTTGTATCTGCCTATTTTTAGATATTGTGGCATGCACCGGTCTATAGGTTGGCAAGGTAAATGGATGGATCTGCACATGGAAAACAGTGTGCACGATGATGATCTAATATAAATCATATTTGCAGATTTAAATAGAGAAGTGTGCATAATAATATTGCTTCCAATGATATTTAAAGTTTTTATTTAGATTCAGTCAGTGAATGTTATTTGGTTTTGCTAAAATAAGTTCTTTGAAATACAGATTTTCGTTATGTTAACTAGCTTGCCTTGAAGTTAATTCACAAACGATTTTCTTTTTTAATTCTTTGGTACATAAGTACTATCTTTGAGGTTAAGTAACGGGTATCCGGATGATAGTGTTACGGACTGTGTTAAGATTTTAATAAAGTAAAAACCCAAGATACTTAAGAATGGTGCTACACAGCTTGAAAACAGTCTTCTAGTTCAAATATATTGGATCTAAATAATTTGATGAAAACCTTAAGGAGCTTTCCGTACTAGGTTGGGATAGATGTTTGTCCCAGCTCAGCACGGACATACTTAGACTAAAAGAAGGACCAATGTAATACTACTATGGATAATCCGGATTACCAGGACCGAAGAAGTATGGTTCGCCTTTTAGGCACTAAACCAGCTTGGCCCGGTAACGAAACTTTTTATTTTGCTTAAATCAAGTCTAGCTAGATCGTTAAGATCTTCGAAGAAGTACTCGCCTAGAGTTTTCCTTCTCAAAACCGACAGGATAGGACCACAGAATATGTGTCGTGGTTTCCTCCTCTTCCTTATCTCAAAAGTCTGTACAAAAATCGTTCAAGGGAGCACCAAGCCTTCTGGCATATCAGCCTACCAGATAGTGCCCTGTGAGTGGACCAACCATCTTTCTCAGATTTATCCTGTTGACTGAAATAAGTCGGCTGGTTTTCTTACAATCCAGTTCTGGCCAGATTTGTTTAGAAGACAGACATGTGCTGATATTGTTCCATCTACTGGTTGGCATTCTAATGGCTGCGGTATTTAACTGGAATTTTATGGATTTAATGGGTGCTGATGGTTACCCCCTATTGTCAGAGAGGTTCCGGTCTGCACCCTCCTTAGGTAGCTCATCCGCTTTGCAATTGCCTGGAATATCCGGGACTGGAGATCCCAGTTTGGGCTTAAAGCTTTAGTACATAAATAGAGGGCAATCGAGGCCTTCCTATCACGGTCTTGAATGGTCAGTTTCCAACTACGTTTTTTATTGAGAATATCCTCCACGTATCTGGTGTGATTTGCAAATTGCAGAGGAGTTATATATGCCACTTTATACCTTCTTATGAACAATTCTAGTTCAGCCTTGGACGGATTAACTCCGAGACTGACACTATCTGTCCACTTTGCGAGTTTATTTAGAGCAGGTCTCTAACTGTAAGAAAGAACTTCCTTGATATCGCTATCACAATGTCGTCCGCATAGACTATGACACTGGTTCCTACTAACGAGTGCAGGGCAGTCTCTATGATTTTCCCTTGCGATACGCGTGTTGGGATACCGATTGGAGATTACTATCTAAATTTGTTCTAATTTGGACGTCAATCAGCTTTTCTAAAGCCTTTAATAGAAAGGAGGATAAGGTTATCGGACGGAAGTCTTTTGGTATTAAGACTACTTTGGCCCTCCTCCAGGATCTAGGGGTATAACCGAAGTTTAAACAACTCCTAAAGATAATGTGTAGCCAAGGACCTAAAGTATCAAAACCTTGCAATAATTCCACTGGTAAGATATCATCGAGACGGAAGCAAGCTCACTATATTTTCTTGGGTTTGACAACGTCCTCTGGCACTGAAAATTGAGCTCTTATAGTTTTCTACAGAATGTACTGTCTCTGCTTTACTATCAGAAAAATGGGTGTCCATAAGAAGTTCTAAGGTTTCTTTGCTGGATATAGTCCATTTACCATCCGGTTTTTTAATATAACTGGGAGTAATTGGAGATTTAGATAAGATCTTTATAATCTGAGACGAATCTTTTGTATATTTTCACAATAAATATGCCATGAGGTCCTTTGTGATTTCTTAACCTCTAATTTCAATTTCCTAAGACTGCTCTTATAGACATCCCAATCCAGTGGGTCCCTAAAGTCCTGCTCGGGATTTTCCGAGAAACTTTAACTGAACCACCGTCTCTGTACTCGTTATTGCAGTTCCTTGCATAGAGCTTTGAATACACTTACGTTACACTTCGGGGTGAACTTGGGTCTTAAGAGAGATCTTCCTCTACTGCGTTCTAACTTCTGTATGGGTCTTTTTGGCTTGACACGTTCCTTTAACCTTTTGATAAAACCTCAATATCTTCGGCCACACGCTTCTCTTGCTCTTTTTTCTTCTTTTGAAGAATCCGATGTACTTCCCGTCTTTTCTGCTCGTAGAGCTCACGAGCAGCCTCTTGTTTAGCTGTATGTGCTTTCCGGCATTGAAGTGGAGCTACAACTTTAAAAGCTTTTCGGGGCAGGAAATAGGAAGGATGTACAAAAACAAAATTGTGCGTTCAACTATGCGAACTGTGGACTTATAGTGCCTTCACCTTGATCAATGATGATGCAATGGTTCTTTGTCGATGATGGCTTGAAATGAATCGGAAACTGTGGGTGACTATTTTGTTATACTATTGAGAACTGCTACAATTATTACATCCATTTCTGGGGTAGCAGCCGTGTTCACTGTCAATGCAGATGAACTGTCTTCATCTGCTATAAATGGTTTCTTCGCCAAAAAGTTCTGTTACAGCTTATTCTGATAATAACATCTCAACAGAAATTAAATGAAGAACACCTCTTGCCAATCGGTGTTTCCTTGGGCTAAGAAGGCAATTAAGTAGTAGAACACTATCCCGAACAACTAAGGAGATTCTGTACAAGACCTTGATCATCCCAGTCCTGCTTTATGGCGCTGAAGCATGGACTTTATTGTAAGCGAATGAAGATATCCTCGGTCGCTTCGAGGGAAAGATTCTTCATAAAATTTTCGGTCGTGTTTGCACTGACTTACTTTGGATGAGGAGATTCAACGACCAACTATACAAGCTGTATAGCGACTTAGTCAAAAAAGACTTAGAGTCTTCGAATCTAACCCAGAGGGACAACGCAGTAGAGGAAGACCTCGCCTTTAGAAGCGAATGTCAACAAACTTGGAGTGTGCCACTGAAGGCATTTAGCTAAAGACCGGGCTAACTGGAGAGTCTTGTTAGTGTAAGCTCAGATTCACCCCGAACTGCAGCGCCACCTAAGTAAGTAAGTAAATAAGTGAACGACATAACAAAGAGAAAAGATTCTATAGTCGAACGACAGAACTACCGACGTCTCAATCGCCCTTAACGAGAGACGTTGAACATAACAGAGCGAGAAGCTCTCAGTTCTTCTTAGTGCTTCTGTCTGGTCTAGCGCAACTTATTCCTCTTCTAGGTCGTTGTTATCGTTGCATGATTTCAGGTCCTTCACGTGCCATGTACCTCGTTCTTTGCCATGTTCGTTCCTTCGTTCCTCAGGACATAAGTCCAAGTGGAAACCCTCTTATGAAATATGAAGGAACCGACATACTTCGGATCCAATTTTGATGGGTAATAGTTCACAGCCTATGAAAGCGTAAAGTTTCTACGCCATTCAATCTCATTCCGAAGATATTGGACATCTCTCCGCCTATTGTATGTCCTACTTGCCTTGTTTGTGGCTATAGCTAGCTTTTTCCTAATATTTTCCCTAAGTTGACTAAATCTACTCGGTAACTCGGACATGTCTAATTCTCTATCTCTGATCTTAATGAGCTCGGGGAAAACGTGAATAAGATCTGGAAGATAGCCAAGGACGAGTTACTCATAGAGCTCAAGAGAGGGACTGACGGACAGTCTGCCAAAAATGAGGAAGACATGTCCAAAATCCTTCAAATGGAAGTGAGCATAAAAACACTGTGCCAACAAGCCACGGTTGAGCTTTGCGACCTAGACGAAGAAACGACACAAGAGGAGATATGCGTTGCCATTGAGAAGCAACTCCCAATAGAAGAAAGCATCTTGAAAGATGCCATCAAGTTCATGAAACAAGCGATGGAACACAAACCGCCCTTATTACTCTCACACCTGGCTATAATAAACTACTTGCTGCAGGGCGTATAAAGTTCGGATGGGTTAGGTGCAGAGTACGCGAGCACATCACACCTACAAGATGTTTCAAATGCCTGGACAGTCGTATGGGGTAGTACGAGAACCAACCTCAGAGGCGAGTTATTGCTGGATGAGTTTACAAGCCTTGACCTTGTACTGCTAAACCAAGGAAATAAAAAAAAAATTAATATCGGCTGATCTGGCACCATCATAGATCGCCAGTAGATGCATTGCAAGAAAAACAAAATGGGATGTCTCCTATCTCTATACAAACAGTGATCATTACAAACAGTAAGTTCGACAGTAGTTTTTAAGTCCACCAGCTGTTTTCTGACGTGTTCCATCGTCGTTGCCATTTAATTTCAGCAGCTGCTCAGATAGCTTTTTTATCCACGTTTTCATCATTGTATGTTGATGCTGCTACTTTGACCTCCAGTTCGATAGGCATTCGCTCCGCTTATATACTTATTGAAGTGTACTCTGAACGATGCTCTTCTATGCACAGAGTTTATACTTCTCATGTACGAACTTGTTGCTGTTACCGGTGCCCATATAGGGGCTGCGTACATGAGGATTGACTTGCTCACTGTCGCAAGCAGATTCCTTATTGGCCTTATTGGCTACCAGGGTTTTCCAATATTTGGCATTAGGCTGGATATTGCCGCAAAAGCCCGAATATCTTTAACGCTTGCGTATGTTAAAGTTGAGCCTATGGTCAAGCAGTACTCCTAGATACTTTATGTATGGCTTTGGCTCGATAAAATGTTCTCCTAGCTGCATTACCAGGCGCTCAACTTTCTTACGGTTGCTTCAGTTTTGTGGTTCGCTAATTTCAGACCTCTTGAGCTAAGCCATATCTTCACATCTTTGATGCTATTGTTGCAGTTTCGCGTCACTTTCTCTAAGGTTTTAGCTACTACCACCACCGCGATGTCATCAGCGTATCCGATTATGTCCAATCCTCTTGGTCTCCGCATACGTAGTATCCCATCATACATAATGTTCTACAGAGCAGGGCCTAGAACTGACCCCTGTGGAACCCCTCCTAGTGATTTTGCGTTTCGTTGGAGGTCTTCTCTTGGCGAATGGAAAGTTTCGGTTTTAATTTCTTTTCCTTAAGAATTCTTCTCGTATCTGTTCGGAATCTTATCTTTGTCTTGCTCTCTGTTGGCGTCTTCACATTTTGAGGCAGTCTGCTCTCAGATTAACGATGCAATCGTTCCACCAATACACCGGAGTTCACCCGGCTGAGGAAAATTGTCACTTGTTTGGTTTGTTCTTCAGCTGTGCCCCTGGGGACATGGAAGCTTCTGGGAACTCCTTTACAAGTATGGTATCACATTCCTTTACAAGAATGATATCTCAGATGACCCATTCCGTCGCCCATGAAGACAAAGTCCAAAACGACGAGCACGACCTGCTGGAGTGCAAACAATGCGAAGCAGCCACAAATGCTCTCGAACAAGTGATAGGCAGTGAAATATCCCCAAGGAGACTAATATTGTTCATGCTATCAACGAGGGAAACATGGAACACTGCCAACAATATCATTGCAAGCATCATGCGGAAAAAGCGATGAAAACCTGCCCCTACAAAGAAATGCCTTAAACGTCGGTGCCGTTGGAGGAATTAGGACAGTTTTAGGGTGTCTTAGCCACGTAAACATGCAGGAGCATAGAATTTGGCATAACTCGTAGCACGGGCTATCGGGTATCCATAAGTATTTCACCCCTCCAGCGAATAAAAAAAAAAACATTCGCTCGGTGCGTACCCCAGGTCCGACGGTTCTTTGACACGTACACGAAGTGTCGTTTTAATTATTTGGTTAATCCTCTCGGCAAGATTACTCTAGGGTGGTATTTTATTTTCAAACTCACACAAGGTTTTCAGTTGCTTGCTCCGGTCCATTGTGGCAGATCACAGAACAGAAGAAACATTGGACACAACGAAGGGAATTTGGTGAAATAGTCAACGACGACTGTTAGAATATAAATAAAACCCCTCCTCAAACATGGAAGAAGGCCTACCAGTCTACACAAATCGTCTTCCAGGGATTTGAAATCTGTCTTCTCTCGACCGTCAAACTAGTTGGTTTCTCATCAACCGGCTTCACACTTTTGTACATCCTATAATTCCTAACGTATTTGGTAATATCTGACCTCGTCTCAGGCCAGTAACACCCAATTCCAACTCTCCCAAACGTTTTGCGAATTCCCATACGACCTGCTAATGAGTTGTCATGGCACACTTTGAACTGTAGATTGAATTGATATAGAGATCAATTCTTTCTCAGTACAGATATTTATGTTGCTGTAATTCATGGCTATACTACCAATATTTGTGGCCAAAACAACGCAACAGATGAGATACATGCGACATGGTCAACATTTTTTGGACCACCCTATCGAATCAAAATAAGATGATACCTACGTGAGTACACTATGTCTTGTAACTTTTCCTCATGTGTGTGCATTTACGAATTAGTTCATCTCAAAATCATCCAATCTGCGTGTATGTGTGTTTTCAGGTATGCATGTTCTCATCTGTTCGCTTTGACGAAACGCGCTTACTGCGATGCGGTGCGGCATCGGTGTGTGCATCACCTCTATCGTACTAGCGTTTGGGTCTCGTGTTGCCTCTCACAATTGTCGTTTACCTTAGCTTACCTTGATTATAAGCAAAATGTTGGCTTCATTTTCATCGCGATATGGCTACCCAACAACAAACAAAACACGGCGAGTTAAACTGAAAAATCCAATTCGAACCAGCGTAGCAGCTGCCTAGTGGTGTGGTGAGGTGGTGTGTAGAACACTAGAGCAAAACAAGGCGACAGGTGACCAAATCATGGTCGCCAGACATTTCAGTTTCGATACTCGCGCAAAACGGTCAAGTTCTGATGAGGTGGTACCTAATATACTCATCGTCGTCGTTGTCGTTGTCGTTGTCGTAATGCTTTAAGAATCTTCGATTTGTTTTTGTTTCTATTTTTTCTATTTTGCTATTTTTTTTTTTTTTTTTTTCAAATTATTAGTTCGGCCATCTTACGGATGTGAACGGTGCCGAAGCGGTGACAATGTGTGAACTGAATGGTATAACGATATTATTTCGTGTGAAGAAATTACAAAAAAACAGTGCAATACGGTCGAAGGAAGAGTGCGTTCGGGTGGAATGTAAATAAAGTGTAACAAAATAAATAAGAAATCAATACGCAGAGCTAATAGATAAATCTCGATTGGATAACAAGAACACATCGGCATACGTTGGTGAGAAAAGATTTTGAAAATGAAATTAGTTTCGCTTTGGGGTGGTTTCCTTTTGGGGGCGTATGAGTAACCTTTTTTGGCAGAACGTGTGCTAGTTGAATACTTAATCCCCTCCAGTACGCAGCAAACAGTGCGTGTTCAATTTGTTAGCGCCGTTTGGCGGATTTCAAGTTCAAATTTTAAAGCCAATTAAATACTGTCATCAACTGATGTTAAGTGAATTTGTGACGGCGCTGCGCGCGGCGGCAACTTAATTGACTTTGTTCAGGTCAATCGATCGTTGTGCAGTGCACGAGTTAAGATTTAAGATTTGCTGGTTGTCTGGATCGGTAGATTATTCTTATAGAGACGGCAAAAACCGCTAATGATATGCAATACGTTGTTGGGTTTATGCAAGTGTGTTTTGATTGATGTGGTTGGTATAAAATTTGCTGATCTCCTTAGCGTGTTGTGTAATATTGTTGGCCGTGCCATGTTTCTTTAAGTACTTGCGACTAAATGAAGTGTGTATACACTGAATGTGGTCCAAGCACAAACTGAGCGTTTTTCAGACGGTTTTTGTGTATAGTCAATGGGCTTGTTTTTTTTTATTTATTCATTAGATCATGAGGGACTAGATGATATTTCTTTTATTACACTTTTTCCTACACTTTTGCGTTTCGAACTAGAGCGTTATACTCTCTAGCGAACTATTGCCATTGAGTGCCCTGAGATTTCTCGAATATATCGATCGATTCTTGTTGATTACCTGGACAATAGCAACGAGTACCCAACCGACGAGACGTTTCTTTCCTGATTAAGGGTAAAGACGCTCAGGAACACATTTTATCTTTATATCGAAGATTCGGCATTCATTGTTGTCTCGAACTTAGACGCTGGGATTCGAGGATCATTTTGTCCATTCGCTCAATCTGACCGAGTCAATGTAATGCACGACTATGACGTTACCCGATGAACCTAGCCATTCACATTGGACCATCTCTAGTACGGAGTGCATGGATCTATTGCTGTATACTCACTATCCTGGTAGCTTCTCTACTGCTGTATGCTAAACTAAGAATACTTTCTCGCCATCGTGTAGTAATGCCCTGAATATAGTAACTATTGATAGATTCAAATACCCGAAGTGAAATTGTCTTCATAGAAAACCACGAAAAGCTGGCATGTCAACCTAAAGGTTTCCAACCTAATAGTCTCTGTTTTCTTTTAATTGGTATCGATCTGCACCAGAGCATTAGATTTCATGGTCCCAACATGCGGACTCTTCTTGTTCTTCTTCTTTTGTTTAATATACATATAAGATCCCGTTTTTACAACAGATTTACAGAGATGTAGTTTAAGGTATTGTTAGATTTATGCTATTAATTACTTACTTAACGGGTTCCCGACCCGTGAAGAGTCTCTGCCTGATGAGACATGACAGCCTTCCAGTCTTTTGGATACCGGACACGCTGCTTCTAGTTGTCCAGATCACGCGCTCTGGCATGCTCTTTAAACCGAGGTTCGGTTTTTCTTGTCGTCGAAAATCCTCTTTGCTGGAGCATTTTTGTTCATGCGCTCAATTTGGCCAGGCCAGTGCAGTCGACGTGTTTTGGCTTTTTGGACTACATCCACATCGTGGTACAGCTCCTAGAGTTCGCGGTTGTATCTTCTCCTCTATTCGCCCTCGCAAACAGGATCGAGTATTCAATGAAGAATTTTTCTCTCGAAAATGTTCAATATCTGCTCTGCTTTCTTGCTTATCGTCCAGCACTCCGCTCGATATAGCAGAACTGGCAGTTTTGAACCCATTTGTTTCGTCAAACCAAAGTAGCAGCGGTTTCCTCGGTTAAGTCTTCGTTGAATCTCCGCTAAGGTGTCATTCGTGGAGTTGATGTTTTCTTCGAGATATATAAACTCCTTAAACAGTTCAAAGTTACTGTTGCCAACAGTGAAGTTTTGTCCTAGGCGGTGGACTTCTTTCTTTATAGACAACATGTACTTTAATTTGTCCTTATTCAATTAAGGCCAACTCGTTTCGCTTGTTTTGAGAATATTGCTGGGAGCGACAGATGATGTCGATGTCGTCTGCATATATCAGCAGCTGGACAGATTTGTTAAAGATAGTGCCTTCCGTGTTAACACCTTCCCTGAGCACTATCTGTTCCAGCACGAGATTGAAGAAGTCACATGATTAAGCATCTCCTTGCCGAAATCCGAAATATTTGGAATAGTTCGGGGAAATTATTTCCGTATTGGACGTTGCATCGCGTGTTTTCTGGTGTCCTACTGCTCAGCTGGATCAGTTTTGCCGGCATTCCGAATTCGGCCATTGCCTTGTAGAGCTCAAGATGATAAATGCTATCATATGCGGCGTGGAAGTCTCCATTTGAAATTCGTAGGTCTCTAGGATTTGCTAAGTGTGAAATTTTGGTCGATCATTGATTTGCCGGATCGGAAGCCACACTCGTATGTGCTGATTAGTGTGTTGCAGAAACGCTTCAGACGTTCACTCAGTACGTTGGATAAGATGTTATATGCAGGGATATGTCTCGATAGCTCTTACAAGACATAGGAACGTCTTTCTTGAAGATGGGGCATTCATAAGTATATGTATACTTTTTCTCATTTCTTCTGGTTCGATATTCCTCCCTCACTGTCCTTGTTCCGTGCTGCAACGCTTGCATGTGTGAATTTTCTGTCATTCTTTTCCGGCGCACGTATTCATCATCATACCAAGGGCTCTTTTTAGGTGGTGGTTGGTATCATATGGTGATCTCTGCCATTTCTTTGATGATGTCGCGATACTGGTTCGACAGATTGTTGGCATTTGTGGATGATGAATGCACAGCGGAGAGTCTCTCGCTCAGGCGCTCTCTAGGCTCTGACTACTCCAACGACTCCACAACCCTCAACTTGGAGGAACAGTTCCATTTTTTAAAACCCATAGGATGAGAAGCCGTTGTAAGTAACCCGCTTTGGAGATGTGAGCGCTGTCATAGACTGGCCATAACGAATTTTCTGCAGCACATGTATTTAGCAGATACCAACGTTTTTTAGTCCCTTCTTAAGACTCGATGGCTATTTCTCTGTTCAAGGTGATCAGGACCTTACCGATGCTGATTGTCATGCTTTTATGGCTGCTAGACTGTCAACATAGATACTGATAAATCTTACCAGAAATTTTTCTCTCGATAATCATGTTCGCAGCTTTTTTTATTGCAGTAACTTTGATTTCGTATTTCGAGACTCGCAGTATATCCCTCTCAAAACGTCGACATTATAAATATTTTTTTCTTGAATATCCGAAACAGACAACGAGATGACAATGGACTGGAACGAAATCACTACCTCATGGCGGATAACGTCCACCTTCAAACTACAGCCGTCAGCAATAGGACCACGCTTCAAGGAACTGGGCACAATACCAGACAGACTAAGGGATCCTGTAGTCTGCCAACAACTCAGAGACCATATTGTTCAAGAGACAGAAGTAGTCAGCAAAGTCATGCTTCTGAATATAAACGAGGACTAGAATGCTGTGAAATACGTACTCATTACCGCGGAAGAAAGACTTTTTGAAGTATCTGCACATGGTTTGAAGAGCGGAAACAAAAAAAGTCCAGCCTAGTGTGGAAACTGGCTGGATAGAGTAAAATCATGTACAGAGTCACCGAAGAACTGATATAGTCTAGTTCCTATCCCCTGTTTTGAACATCATGGTGATCAAAGGTGTGTCCCAAAATCAAGACAAGGTATCAGCGTTGGAAATTGGAAAACTAAAACGCTCAAGGCAAACAAGGCGGCTGCATTTGACGGCCTTCACTCTGAGATCGTCAGGGCTTCATCCGCAGTTACTGTAAACCTACTCCTTGCAGTACGTAGTGGATTCCTTTGGAATGCTTGTCAAGTTTCCCCAAAGGAAGACCATTTAACTGAATTTGAAGACTGGAATGGCCTATTGTATGGGTGTATCTTGTTGGAAGAATTTGAAATCCATAGTGGAGTTCGGCAAGGTTGCATACTATAACCATCTTGCTTTTCGTTGGTGAAGCAGAGGTGTTGGAATTTAATGGAACGTTACAATTCATCTTGACTATGCTGACGATGTTTGCCTACTATAGCGTTGAATGATGGACCTGCAACAAATGACCTCTGGTTAAGTGGCAGAGGTAAACTTCATCATAATTAAAATCTTTAGACTTTCCTTGAACTCGTCAATAACAGCAGTAGATAGCTTCCCTTGCCTTGAATTACCTAAGGGTTACAGAATTCCTTGTACTGCCGTTTGACAAAGCCAAGTGATGAGTTAGGTTTAAGCATTATCTCATCAAAATGCGAACGGAAATTGGGCTCCCTGTTGCATAATACACATAGGTTCGGAAGATATTGAACGACGGATATACATAGGTAGACCGTCAAGACAGAGAGGGGGCTGTTTGCACATACGTGACAAAGATTGGGATTTATCGAAAAACTATCGAGGTCTTGTTGAGGGAGACTAGAGTCTTGCTGTGAAGAAAGGACTTTGATAAAATTGATGTCGTTAGCGTAGAGAGAGACGGAGGAGTGTTTAAAGATTCTCCCAAGATCGTTAATACCTATAGTTAGAATGAAAAGAATGGGACCTAAATGGCTACCTTCTGGTATGGTTTTGTGTGGTTTGGTTAAAGTGGCTGGCATCTCACAAATGCCAACACACTTAGACCAGAAATAGGTCCGTTGTGATACTACATGGATCATAGGAGAAAGTTTCTCTCAACCTATTCGTTTAACCATTTGGAAGCGTAAGACGGTCTTGATATCTTTGTTTATCAGAATGTCTAAATCGTTATAATAGAAAGCTCCTAAGTGGATTTTCCTTCTGCGGGAGAGAGCTGGGCAGAAACAAAGAAGGTGAGGAATGATTTGATCCTCACCTTCTCTTGGAACGACAAAAGTCGTTCGCAAAAAGCCCAGCTTTGTAGCATGCTTGCCCATTAGAAAGTGTCCAATGATGACACCTATTGTACTGCCGATATGCAATCTATTGAGAGAAATCAAATTCTTGGGGCGTTTTAAATCTAGCTTTGGCTGAATTTGTGTGTTTGCTGGACATGTTGGTCCACTTATCCACCTAAGATTTATACTCTCGATAACATCCAGCTTGTCTGTCTTTGCTCGGGAAAATGGGTAAAGTTGTTCCTATTCTGGTGAGTTCATCGGCCTTATAGGTATCTGGAATATCACTATGCCCCGCCACTAGACCCCACACTAGGCACCCACAGACTGAGTAGATTTGTTAGGGACTGGAGAATATGACTGCAATCATATAGACATAGACCTGTTGGCCTATTGTGCCCCCAGCTAACACCTTGGAGAGCTACATGCCCTTATTAGAGTTCCCCTCGCCTTTGGATTCCTTTCGGAATCATATTGAGGGTAATGCACTCTTACTACGCCTTGGCGCAAGAAATATATCCTAGAGCACTCTCTCTAATCTAAGAATCTAAGGATGAGAGCTGGATCTAGTGACGGTATTTCTTCATCTGATAATTAGTACTTGCCCAAGTATTTCAAGATCCCAGCACATGTTCTGGGATTTTACTGGACTCATTGCAGAATCTGCAGAGTTCTTCTTCAGATATACCTCGTTTGCTTAGGTTCTTCTTGAGTTTAAAATGCCCCGTTAGGAAGCCCGTTAGGATACGAAGGTTATTCTTGCTCATGCTGATGCATGCGACCAATCTTTTTTGATTGTATTGCCCTAGAAGTTTCTTGGCTTGCCTCATTCTATGAGCGTTATTCCCTAATTTACTGAATTCTTCTTTGAGGGTATGATCCCCTATTCCGCAGAATGGTTCAGGACCTATGAAGGATTATGATTCTCCTTTTCTTGCTAGGGAGTCGGCCATTTCATTACCCTCTATTCCTACATGGCCAGGTATCCAAGAGAGGGTCACTTTGTTTCTACTACCTAGTTCATTAAGTTTTTGCAGGCATTCCCACACAAGTTGGGACTTAATGATATAGGAGTCAAGTGCCATGATAGCAGCTTGGCTATCTGACAATATAGTTATATCACAGTTGACATGGTCTCTATCAAGCTTAATTTGAACAGACCTATCTATGGCATAGATTTCAGCCTGAAAGATACTGGTGCTCTTGCCCACGGATTCAGAGTATTTGGTTCTGTGCCCGAATACTCCTGCTCCAGTTCCTTCATTAGTTCTTGATCCATCTGTGTACCACTTTGTTGTATGATTGCTCAGTTTGTAGATAGTGGATACATTGCTCCAACTTTGTTTGTCACTGAGCTTGGCAACAAAGTTCTTTTGGAAGTTAAACCTTCTAATGATATCATCCCTAGAAAGGGCTAGGAGTGGTAGTTTAATAATAGCAATATATATCCACTTAAGGAAGGTCGGGCTACACCCTCAAGATTTGCCCGCTAGGCTTCGACAGATCATCGGAGCCCGCGTGGCTTTCCTGGTTATCTCCTCTGTGTGTTTTTTCCAGATGAGTTTACTGTCTAGGTTTAGTCCCAGATATTTAACTTCTTTGACAGGTGTCAGTATTGTACCCGACAGCCTTATTGGTCTTAGTCTTTCAATTTTTATTTTCCTCGTGAAAGGTACTATTGTAGTTTTTGCCGGATTAAGGCTTAGCCCAGCCGTCAAACACCATTCTCGAGTCATATTAAGCCCTCCTTGTATTATGTCGCATAGGGTTGCCTCTGGCAATATTAATTATGTCATCAGCATACGCCCATAGTTTGTAAGATGTTCAAGTAGCTCATTCCACATTAAGGGAGAGAGAACTCCTCCTTGTGAGCAGCCTTTTGCTGTGCTGATCTTGATGATACCTTCTGATGTATGAGTCTCTGCTGATCTTGTGCTCAGAAGTTCATACATCCGCTTTGATACTGTGTTGTTTATCCCCTTACTTTCTAAAGCTCGCACAATTGCTTCATGAGATGTGTTATCGAATGCTTCTTCAATTTCCCAGAAGGCACACAGTACTATCTCTTTTGCTTCAAGAGCGCTTTGGATAGTTTCAATCAGCTGGTACAGATGGAGGAGATGTACGTAGTACTTCCTCTCTTAAATAATTGTCCACAGCCTTTTCCATCGTTTTGAGAAGGAACGATGCTAGGCTGATCGGTCTATAGGTCTTCGGTAGACTTGGGTCTTTCTTCCCAATTTTTGGAATAAACGCTACCTTCGACTGTCTCCACTGGTTCGGTATATAGCCCAGTGCCAGACTACGTTTTAATATCCTTGCCAGATGTGGAAGTAATTTACCCTGACCCTTTTGTTATAGGATTGGTGCAATTCCATCCACCCCCGGTGACTTAAAAGACTGAAAGGAGTCAATTGCCCATTCTAAGCGCCCTCTGGAAAAGATTTTTGTCGCTATTTTCCAATCCTCTTTCCGAGGTCTTGGTGTGTTGGTACTCCTCCTATCGTCTATACTCGGAAGACCGCCAGGAAAATGAGTTTCTAATAGAAGTCGTGCCCTCTGCCCCTCATTCTCGGTGAAGCTGCCATCCAGTTTTCTTAGAGACGTTGGCCTTGTGCAATCTGGCCGCAGCAGGAGTACTAGTGATTGTCTCACAGAATTTTCTAAAGCTTTCTCGTTTAGCTTTCCTTATTTCCTTGTTAGAAGAGGTCAGTGCCATTTTGTAGCCATTTGCTTGCTAAATATATCAAGGGGTATCGGATAAAATATGATGTCCAGTGCCGCAAAGATAGTTGTACGCAGTGCTCTGCCTAAGCACAGACAAGCTGTACGCTGGACCTTACTTATAGAGTCGCGGTTTATAGCTTTTTCTAAGTGTGTCCACCGAATAATCACTCGGTATATGAGTATCGGTCATGTGCTGGGATCTTGTGGGGCACGGTTTAAAGGGGAATGAAACAAAATAAATAAGTTTTGTAAAGCAAAGCGTTCTGTATTAAATATTATTGAAAAGACAAGACCAAGAGGTGCTTGTGCGTTTGCTGCTGTTAAAGAACGTAACTTTGTTGGCGCGAATATTGGGATCTTTCAGTGGTGCCACTGCTTTGATGTGTCTCATGGCTGCCACTTTGTTTGCTAAAAAGTAGTTTGTTACAATATTCATTTTATCAAAATGGGTTGAAAGCTCATTTTAAACAAAACAAATACATACACACATGTATTCTCTTAATGAACTACAATTCCGAATAATTTGTTCCACATTTGTCACCGTCACCTTGCTAATGGCATTACTCAGTAAACCTCTTCAGAGAATCCGTCGCAAGTATCTCTTCTTGACCCAAATATCGATTACGTTTAACGTGTCAAAGTTTCCCATTCATGATTTTTTGTATTTAAAAAAAAAAAATAAATAAAATAAAAAATATCTAAAACCATTGTTTTTGTCAATTTCATTGTGTCCACCTACCTTTTGATAGACCAACACGTGTCTCCCGTAGCCATAGTCAACAGGATACAACCATTAAAGGATTCCAATTAAAATCGATAACCAAAATAACTTTTACAATGTGTGAGGAACACAAAATAGCCACTCAGTTTGTCAATCTAAATTTAAATATTCATTAACTAAACTTGAATGGACGTGAGGAGCGTGTGACATCGTTCCTTTGAAAAACAAAACCAACCAATTTTGTTGTGTTTTTTGCTTTGTTTTGCACGGTATCCGCCAGATACACTTCCTCGTTGGTCTATTTTTATGAGTACTTACTTGTATTTTGGTCTAAAAATATATGTACGTGTAACTCACTTCAATGATTCTGCACGTGTGCGACTTTGGCGGAATGGATTGTTTAATTAAATCGTGTCGACGGATATGATTGTAATGATGGTCCTTTAAATTAATACACAATTGTAAGAAATAAATTTCTAATTGGTTTAGGGACTAGGTCTAAAGATACAATCAATTCTTTTTAAAGCTAGAAAAGAATGTATGTTCCATCTGAGCATAATCCAACTGAGGTAGGTTACGTACATACATACGTACAATAGAAATACAGAAATTATACAGAAGGTTATACGCCAAGGTTAGGATAGGTTAGGTTATACTGGTCACATTTAGAACACTGTAGATCCATTGTGATCGACGTAAGGCATGCCTCCAGTATTCTCGATGTCCGAACCTTCCGAGCAGCCAACATCTACTCGGATCATTACCTTGTTGCAGCCACGGTACGAATGAAATACTGTGAGAAGATATAACGTTGAAAAGCTGCAATCGCAAGAGATCGCCAGAACCTTTGCCGAACGCGTATCCCGAAATCTCGCTACAACTCCTATGCCGCCAGCATCAAATGCCGAGGACCAATGGCAACACTGCCAACATGCCATCAGAAGTGCCGCAACTGATGTACTGGGTTTCGCTCGACCACCACAAAGAAACCCATGGTTTGACGAAGACTGCCGGCAAGCAAATGCAGCTAAACAAGAGGCATACAAAGCGGCGCTGCAAAGAAGGACGAGAGCGGCTCGTGAGCTCTACGAGCAAAAGAGACGGGAAGTACATCGGCTTCTCCGAAAGAAGAAAAAAGAGCACGAGAAGCGCGCGATCGAAGATATTGAGAGATTATACTCCAGGAACAATGTACGGAAGTTTTACCAACAGGTAAAAAGAACGTGTCAGGCCAACAACACCCGTACAGAAGCCTGTAAAGATGAAGAAGGAAACCTCGTAGTAGAGTCACAGTCGGTGCTGAGAATATGGAAAAATTTCTTCTGCAGACTGTATAACGGCGACGAAGACCACCATTCCGCTGTCAGGCAGAATGAACCACTCAACATAGACGATGATAGCCAAAACTTCCGTCCACCTGACCAAAACGAAGTGAGGATAGCAATATCCAAACTTAAATCCAACAAGGCTGCTGGACCTGACGGCATACCAGCCGAGCTGTTCAAGGCAGCTGGAAATGACCTGGTAGAGAGCATACACCAACTCATTTCTAAAATTTGGTCAGATGAGTGTATGCCTGATGAATGGAATCTCAGCACCGTTTGCCCGATCCACAAGAAAGGAGATCCCCTCAATTGCGCCAATTACAGAGGTATCAGTCTCCTCAACATCGCGTACAAGATCCTATCTGCCATATTGTGTGAACGTCTGAAACCCTTCGTCAATAACCTGATTGGACCCTATCAGTGTGGTTTCAGACCAGGAAAGTCCACAATAGATCAAATCTTCACACTTCGGCAGATCCTGGAAAAAACTCAAGACGTCCAAATCGATACCCACCGTCTCTTCATCGATTTTAAGGCCGCATATGACAGCATCTCTGGAGACGAGCTATACAGAGCCATGTCTAGTTTTGGCATCCCTGCCAAACTCGTTCGCCTGTGCAGGATGACGTTGGAGAATTCTCGCTGCTCCATCAAGGTCGGTAACGATCTCACCGAGACCTTTGATGTCAAAAAAGGATTTAGGCAAGGTGACGCGCTGTCATGTGATTTTTTAACATCGTTCTTGAAAGAATTGTGCGAAACTCACAAGCCAACACCGGAGGCACAATCTTTCAAAAGTCTGTGCAACTACTAGCGTACGCCTACGACATCGACATTATTGGAAGAACACAGCGGGCTGTCACCGGTGCGTTCGCTAGTATTGAAACAGAAGCCGCCAAAATGGGTTTAGCGGTAAACGAGGGCAAAACCAAGTATATGCTGTCAACCAGAAGGGATACGCAACATCGACGAATTGGACAGAAAGTCACAATCGACAGCTATAACTTTGAGGTAGTAAGGGACTTTGTCTACCTCGGCTCTGCTATCAATTCTGACAACAACACCTGCGCAGAAATAAAACGAAGAATAACTCTTGCCAATCGCTGTTTCTTTGGGCTGAGAAGGCAATTGAGTAGTAAGGCCCTATCCCGAACAACTAAGGAGACTCTATATAAAACCTTGATCATCCCAGTCCTGCTTTATGGAGCTGAAGCTTGGACTTTATCAAAAGCGGATGAAGATATCCTCGGTCGTTTCGAGAGAAAAATTCTTCGAAAAATATTCGGTCCCGTTTGCGTTGACGGGCTTTGGAGGAGAAGATTCAACGACGAACTATACGAGCTGTACAGCGACATCGACCTAGTCAAAAAACTGCGCATTAGTCGTTTGATGTGGCTAGGACATGTAGAGCGAATGGACACCAGTGCTCCGGCCCGAAGAGTCTTCGAATCACACCCGGAGGGACAACGCAGCAGAGGAAGACCTCGCCTTAGGTGGCGCGCACAAGTTGAAGGGAACCTGAACAAGCTTGGAGTGCGCAACTGGAGGCAGTTAGCTAAGGACCGAGCTAACTGAAGAGGCTTGTTAGTTGAGGCCCAGGTTCACCCCGAACTGTAGCGCCACCTAAGTAAGTAAGTAAGTAAGATCCATTGTGAACCACTAGGGTTGATGACTCCCATGGTAGATAGGTAGGTTGGGGGTTGGGTGACTGCAAACACAGAAGTGCAGCCTCACTCAGATATCAAAGGACCCATTGTGTTCCCCGGCGTGGGATATCTGAAAATAATAAACAAGACAATTAGTCAAATATTTGCTGGCTTAGGGTCTTTGCTAGTTCACTAACGTCATTGAAAGATACTTTTCCAAGAATTGTGTATTTGATTCTGTTGAGGCTTGGGCATTCGCAAAGGAAATGTGTTGAATTTTCGTCTACCCCTATGTCGCCACAGCCTCTGCATTGGGGTGCGGTGCTGATTCTCATTCTTCTAAGATGGGCCGCCATTGAGTTGTGGCCTGTGAGAATACCTATTTGGAGACTCAGCTGTGGTCTATTTAGCGATAGAAGTTGTCTAGTCCTTTTTTTTTGTCGTATTGGACCCAAGAATATTCCGGAATATTCCATTTTCGACCCATCCGTGAAAATGGATATGGAAGCGGTGTGTCCAGCTCTCTCTAGGTGGAAATTTGGAGTCGAGGTTGAGGCTGTAGTCGGTAGGGGTGTAAGGTAGTCCAAAGGTGGATCAACGCCTAACCACTTGGTGATGGTACTGTGTCCGATTTGGTTCCTTTTCCACATTCAGATTTGTCGGAGGTGGTGGCTTTTACCGCTATTTCTTTAATGAAGAGGTTAAGAGGTCCAGTGTAGCGATGGCGGTGTACATAGACATGCAAATGGTGACTGGTTTTGGACCTCATTTTTCGCCGAAGATTCTGGTGCATGCGTAAAACGCTTTCAAGGTCTTCTTTGTGGGTTCAAATTTATTGTTTTTCCAGTTTAATTTCGGATCTATTATGCACCCTTAGTATCTGGCCTTGTCTGATATTAGGAGTTAAGTTCAATTTAGTTTAAGTGGCTTCAAGTAGGGAACTTTCCTTTTATTTGTGAAGAGAACTAGTTCGGTTTTTGTTCATTAAGGGCCAAGTCTGCAGAGTTTAGTCCTATTATTTAGGACATTCAGCGATGTTTGATAACGACATCATCTGCACAAGCGATGCCCCTAACCCCCGTCGTCACAGCCTCGGTGGAGTTAATCAGTGTCCAGTCGCAATCCTCTCTGGTGGGCCACCAAGAGGATGTGACCGGTAATAATCCCCGTGAAGAGCGCTGAATTGGGCCTGTTAATCACTAAAATTTGCTTTGTATTGGCATTGTCAGAGTTTTCTGGACACACGACAAGATGAGAGTACGCTTCATCTCTCATTAGCTAGTCTTGCGAAGGCTTGCTCTATATTGGATTTAACAAGAGCTAGGGGCGGTGGAACAAAGGTAACGACCGTATTCAGGTCCTGTTCGCACCCCTTTCTTGCTAAATCGTCCGCTTGTTCGTTCCCTGAATGCCGCTGCATCATGAACCGCAAAGGAGTTTAACGTCTTGTTTTGCTATGAATGCCGTGAGTTCTTCACAGCATCGTTTCCCCAGTTTGGATTTGATGACTTTGAATGAGATGGTGTTCTTAGCGGGTTGGGTGCCGATGTATATGTCGATCATGTTTCTGGATTGCAGTTTCGTTGATTGTTCTTGTGCCGCTTCTGCGATTGCTAATACTTGCGCTTGGAACACACTGCCGAGGTTTGATAGTCTCAGAGAGCGAGAAATTTTAGACGAGTATACGCCAGAGCCTACTTGTTCGTCAGTTTTTAACCCGTCGCTGAAAATCCGTGAGATATTATTCGAGTTGATGGCCCTATCGTTAATCCAATCCTGTCTTGAGTGGGGGATTGTTTGACCGTTTATTCTGAAGTCGTGGTAGATAGAATGGGTCTGACGATGGCTGTGTACATTCAGTAGATGATGGCGGGCTTGGGCCCCCATTTCTTACCAAATATTTTGCTGCACGTATAGAAGACTATGGATGCTTTCCTTATCATTTCTGTCATGTTACCTTTTCAGGTCAGCTTACGATTGAGTGTTCTGCTCCAGTATATCGCCTTGTCCGAAAGTGTGCTGTTGAGTCTCAAGGGCCCGACCTGTGGAATTGTTTTCTTGTTAGTGAATGGGATCACCTATGTTTTCAAGGGGCTAACATTTAGTCCACATTTTCCGCCAATTTGTGTAGGGCATTGAGTGCCGATTAAAATATTTCGGTATCGGTGGGTACGAACTCGCCTGTCGTCATTATAACAACCTCATACGCGTATGCGACAGCTTTGATCTCACTTTGTTCTAATTTCTTTAAAAATTCGTTCTCGGCCAGTGTCCATAGTGTCCCCCACATTGAGGGGTTTCTCTAGACGCCAGTGCGTATACTTGGCATTCTCCTATTTCTGAATTAATGTGTCTCGTCTAGTGCATGGATTCAACCCAGCCTAAGACTACTGGGTTTATAAGTTGTTGTTCCAATGCAAGTCGTACAGATTCAGATTTCACATTGTTGAAGGCCCTGTCTATGTCCAGGAAGACCGCTAACGTGAATTCTTTGTGGTGGAATGAACCTTGTTACCACAACATGGATGGTTATCTCAACAGATCGACTTTTGGTACAGGCGTGTGGAGCTTGGGACATATCTCGATGACTTAGTTTGGAACGATTGTGTAAATCTATTAATCTTTCAAATGTGTGGAGTAGGAACGAGGTTGGGCCAGTATGTGAGGGTTTATCTGCTTTGGGAGCAAATGATTTTCCGGAGTCTATCTATAAAGTTTAGACAGGAAACTGTGTAGTCTGTACATTGATTATTGTCCGTAAATTTTTATAGGATCTGCACTGCCATGTTTCCAGCTTCCAGTTTGGCTAAGCCGTAGAATACTATTTAGGGCAGATCCTTGTACGAAAAGATTTAGTTGTTTAAGAGGGTGATATCTACCTTACGGGGAGTTGTGGTGCGTATGCGGCATATATTACTCACTTCGGAGACCTCTATCTGATTTGAGTGTCTCTAGTGAACAAAAGATTTAAAACCATGGCAAAATAGTCCTTTCATCTCTGAAACTGATCTCCATCCAAAATAAGCAAAGAACAGTATAAGCCTATCAGTTGGTGTTGGATAAAGCTGTGGCCACTTGCGACCACCTTGCAGCTTTTTATACTTCTCTAGCCATGTGGCTGATAGGAGTATGGTGGCTGACCGGAGGTTTGGATTGATGCTCCAGCGAGAATGGACGTTTATCAATTTCTCCAGAGTCTTCGTAAAAATTGACGATAGACTTATGAGTCCGAGATCTTTGGAATTAATGTGCGAGCTTTTACCTGCCGTCGGTATGAAAACTGCATTAACCTTCGATTTAGGGATGTGAACCAGTGAATACTTACTTACTTACTTAGGTGGCGCTACAGTTCGGGTTGAACCTGGGCCTCTACTAACAAGCCTCTCTCGTTAGCTCCAGTCCATTCGCTCTACATGTCCTAGCCACATCAAACGACTAATGCGCAGTTTTTTGACTAGGTCGATGTCGCTGTACAGCTCGTATAGTTCGTCGTTGAATCTTCTCCTCCAAAGCCCGTCAACGCAAACGGGACCGAATATTTTTCGAAGAATTTTTCTCTCGAAACGACCGAGGATATCTTCATCCGCTTTTGATAAAGTCCAAGCTTCAGCTCCATAAAGCAGGACTGGGATGATCAAGGTTTTATATAGAGTCTCCTTAGTTGTTCGGGATAGGGCCTTACTACTCAATTGCCTTCTCAGCCCAAAGAAACAGCGATTGGCAAGAGTTATTCTTCGTTTTATTTCTGCGCAGGTGTTGTTGTCAGAATTGATAGCAGAGCCGAGGTTGACAAAGTCCCTTACTACCTCAAAGTTATAGCTGTCGATTCTGACGTTCTGTCCAATTCGTCGATGTTGCGTATCCCTTCTGGTTGACAGCATATACTTGGTTTTGCCCTCGTTTACCGCTAAACCCATTTTGGCAGCTTCTGTTTCAATACTAGCGAACGCACCGGTGACAGCCCGCTGTGTTCTTCCAATAATGTCGATGTCGTCGGCGTACGCTAGTAGTTGCACAGACTTTTGAAAGATTGTGCCTCCGGTGTTGGCTTGTGAGTTTCGAACAATTCTTTCAAGAACGATGTTAAAAAATCACATGACAGCGCGTCACCTTGCCTAAATCCTTTTTTGACATCAAAGGTCTCGGTGAGATCGTTACCGACCTTGATGGAGCAGCGAGAATTCTCCAACGTCATCCTGCACAGGCGAACGAGTTTGGCAGGGATGCCAAAACTAGACATGGCTCTGTATAGCTCGTCTCCAGAGATGCTGTCATATGCGGCCTTAAAATCGATGAAGAGATGGTGGGTATCGATTTGGACGTCTTGAGTTTTTTCCAGGATCTGCCGAAGTGTGAAGATTTGATCTATTGTGGACTTTCCTTATCTGAAACCACACTGATAGGGCCCAATCAGGTTGTTGACGAAGGGTTTCAGACGTTCACACAATATGGCAGATAGGATCTTGTACGCGATGTTGAGGAGACTGATACCTCTGTAATTGGCGCAATTGAGGGGATCTCCTTTCTTGTAGATAGGGCAAACGGTGCTGAGATTCCATTCATCAGGTATACACTCATCTGACCAAATTTTAGAAATGAGTTGGTGTATGCTCTCTACCAGGTCATTTCCAGCTGCCTTGAACAGCTCGGCTGGTAAGCCGTCAGGTCCAGCAGGCTTGTTGGATTTAAGTTTGGATATTGCTATCCTCACTTCGTTTTGGTCAGGTGGACGGAAGTTTTGGCTATCATCGTCTATGTTGAATGGTTCATTCTGCCTGACAGCGGAATGTTGGTCTTCGTCGCCATTATACAGTCTGCAGAAGAAATTTTTCCATATTCTCAGCACCAACTGTGACTCTACTACGAGGTTTCCTTCTTCATCTCTACAGGCTTCTGTACGGGTCTTGTTGGCCTGACACGTTCTTTTTACCTGTTGGTAAAACTTCCGTACATTGTTCCTGGAGTATAATCTCTCAATATCTTCGATCGCGCGCTTCTCGTACTCTTTTTTCTTCTTTCGGAGAAGCCGATGTTCTTCCCGTCTCTTCTGCTCGTAGAGCTCACGAGCAGCTCTCGTCCTTTTTTGCAGCGCCGTTTTGTATGCTTGCTGTTTAGCTGCATGTGCTTGCCGGCACTCATCGTCAAACCATGGGTTTCTTTGTGGTGGTCGGGTGAAACCCAGCACATCAGTTGCGACACTTCTGATGGCTTGTTGGCAGTGTTGCCATTGGTCGCCTAAAACGATTTTAACGTCATATATAAGGCATTGCTCGTAGGTTTTGTCGAGGAGCTCGTAGAAACATTCTTTGGTGGCGTCGTCCTTGTCTTCGGTGGGAGCGTGAGCGCATATAAGGCTTATGTTGGCGAATTTAGCCTTGATGCGGATTGTCATAAGTCGTTCGCTCACGTGTCGAAAGCTTAAGACTTCTTGCCTAAGTCTGCCGCTTATGACAAATCCACATCCGAATAAGCGCTGTTTCTGCTCTCTATAGCAATCACCGTAATAGATGTCACAGTTTGTCATCCTTTTTTTTTGCCCGGCCCATCCCATCGCACTTCCTGGATGGCGGTGATGTCTGCCTTATAGCAGACTAGGGCCTCTGCTAATTTTTCGGCTGCACGCGGTCTGTTAAGGGTCCGAACATTCCACGTGCAGATCCGAAGATCGTTGTCCTTATTTCGATTGCTAGGGTCGTCAACAGTGAATCCATCCGTATCCGAGGCTTGAAAGTATTTCGGAACTAATTGTTTTTTCCGTGGTCGAGAAGTTACCCCTACGCACAACCCCCAACCTGGAGGACCAGTTCGCTTTTAAACCCCTAGGACGAGGGGCCGGATTTTCCGGAGTCAGTAACCCACTTCGGGGATATGAGTGCTGCCGTTGGCCCATTAAGGGCTCTTCCGCCACCAACTCTTTTCCAACACCCTGGCTCAGTGTTGGAGATCCCTATAGACCTGGGATCCGAATAAGTCAGAGCAGCTCATATAGGGATTGCACTAGAAAGTTCGGCCTGACTGGAACTGTGGGCGCCACCGTTGATTCCACCTGGAGAATTCGTCCGCTGCCGTCCAGATTAAGAGGAAGTGTCTTAGTTAGAAAACACTCCTCCCCCCTCTCTCGTTTGCTACCACCAACGACCTTCCAAAGGGGTTGGTTACCCAATCTCCAGCCGAGGTACTAGGCACCCAGCAGCCACCAACGCGGAGGTGTAGAGTAGGAGTTGATAGTGTGAGGCTAAGGTGTGAACGCTTGTGTTCCCATATATTCCGCATCACCATCCTTTGGCTACCAGTGAATAGCCTCTGAAAATTATAGTCGGTCAGAGGAGGATAAGGTCCATAGTTTGTTGGATTCTAGCGGGAATTGTACCGTCCGGTCGTACCGATTCAAACCGTTTGAAGCTACATATTGCCAAAATAATTTCCCTCTTAGTAATAAGATTCATTGAGTTTTTGACGCGTTATGTCACTGCAGCAGCTAATGAAGTAAGAATCCATTAACAATTCATGCGATTCTGCACTAGAAGTGGTTCAGTAGCCATCAGTTTTTTTCAGATGGCTAGGGCTTTTAGAGAACGTGGCGATGATCTTTCTGAGCCTTGATGATGTTTCACTATTTTTCCACAACATAGTCTCTAAGATTAATGTTAAGCGTACAGCTCTTCCCTACACATGTCGTATTAAATATTTCTGTCAACGACTTTAATCATTGATAATTCCTTAAATATGTTTATGCAACGTCACCGGCCGCCGAGTAAAGTTTATAGGAAACTTTTTAAATTGACCTTCGATTGCTTCTCCCATCGCGCTTCTAATTGGCTAATAATAGCCGATTGTGCAACCGTGGCACATACTGTAACAACAGCCGCCATAAATCGTTGTGTATTTAAAATTTTTGTTTATTTTTATTGCAACGCAACGGTCTGTCTTTATTGTTAGCACAATTGGCAATTGACTGGATTATAAATTTTCCATTATATGATGTATATGTATAGTATATACAATAAAAATCAGAACGGAACAACGCGTCGTCGCTCAAAATGGAAAACTAAGCATTTCCTTGCCAAATTTGGCGGGAATACCTGTGCTTACAAGTGTTCCATAGTTTCAGCTCAATGACTCGTTAGTGTTTATTGAAAAACCGTCACGATGTCATTTGTCATAAATATTTATTCATGCGCGGCAATGTATGTATGTAACAAGTTTGTGATTGATACAGGTAAAGCAAAAAAAAAATAAAATAAATTAATTGACACATTAAGTTTTGTACAATGTGCATTTAATGTAATACACGGGATTTTCAAGTATTCGGTTGCAATTCAGCTTTCGAAAGCGGTTCACTGAATGTAATCACATGTAATCGTTGCGGTCTAATTAAATTAGTAAATATTTTTAGTTTGTATTAGCGGATGGAAACGTTTACTTCCCAGTTTACCAAGAAATCGAACGACTTTGTTTGGTTTTGTGATTAGCGGTTTTTTTTTTTTTTTGAAAATATTTACGAAATTATTGACTTGTGGTGAGGGTCTGTTATGAATCTTTGACTGATTCAGAAGTAATTTTCTTTACACATTGCGGGGTCATTTAAAAGGGGCAGTGACATCACACCTGTGGTGGACCGCAGTGATGGTAGTGAGGTAAGTCTTATGAAACGTCCTCAGCTTCTAACAGAAACAGATATCTTGAAAAGTTCTCAATTCTCTGTCAGGATAAAAGAACATGTTAAGGCTGCAAAGTTTGCAGGTATGAGCAGGTAGCTACATAGGCATGAAGGAGTTGGGGATGGAGTATACGGTGTCAATACAAAAACATTCATCTACACAAGCATGGACAAATGTAACTCCGTATTCCAAGCGGAAATCTTTGCTATAGAACTAT
Organism: Xylota sylvarum; assembly: GCA_905220385.1. Lineage (NCBI taxonomy): Eukaryota > Metazoa > Arthropoda > Insecta > Diptera > Syrphidae > Xylota > Xylota sylvarum. The sequence continues at coordinate 58,382,926 of LR999958.1, read as the reverse complement.
GTCTCAGAGAAAATATCAACAGATCTATAACAAATAAGAACATTTTTATTCTCTCTGACAGCAAAGCTGCGCTTCTAGCCATTAAAGCATATGAAATCAAATCAAAACTAGTATGGGACTGCCTTCAACTACTTATGTATGTCATTAGCCAGCACAAACAGAGTTCATCTCATTTGGGTGCCAGGACATACAGGCAATGAAATAGCAGATATACTAGCCAGAAAAGGATCGGCATCAACCTTCATGATACCAAGACCATTCTGTGGACTACCCATAAACACTGCGAAACACTGCATTAAAAATTGGCTGAAAAATAAAGCTAACCATTACTGAACGAAAACCGAAGGTAACAGACAAGCCAAAATGTTCATGCCAAACATTTCCCTTACAAGAACGAAACAACTTCTAGGTCTAACTAGAAGTCAGATTCGTATAATCACAGGATTCCTTACTGGATACTGTCAAGCCAAAAAACACCTTATGACTATGGGAATAACTCAAGACAGCACTTGCAGAATGTGCAACGAGGACGAAGAATCAGCAGAACACATTTTGTGTCACTGTAACTGTCTAATCAGAACACGTCATCGTCACCTAGGGAAATTCTACCTAGAAGCAGAGGACATATCTGCTAGCTCACTGAAAGATATTCTAGGATTCATTACTAACTCAGGTATCATGAGTGAGCTCTAATAGGAGGAAATCACAATAGGCCCATTTGTGGCCGCAGTGATATGGTGACTGGATCCCACCTCATTATCTAATCTAATCTAATCTACATAGGCAGCTACCTTAGACAACCTACCTATCTAAGAGAAGGGAAACCGACTTTTGGCGTTTTCAGTATAGACCCATTTTGTTGCCCATAGGGGGGAAAGGTGTGTCCCTTAGCTCGTGGAGCATTACCTAACCAATAATAGTTAAGATGTGATGTTTGCTACTTACTGCATCTGGGGTACAAACCATCCTGTCGATTTAATATAGCTGCAGATGTCGTTAACCGGTTTGGCGAACAGTTCTTCGATGTCCTGGAAGAACTATCCTCCCCCAGGAATTTCTTTCTTAGGTGGCAGAGCCTTGGGCAGTGACACAGGAAGTGGATAATACATCTTCTTGAACATCCTCATCACCGCAGCCTCTACAAAGATCTTCATTTGTCAATCGTAGTTTCCTCATGTGGTACCGTAGAGTGTTGTGCCCCGTGATCATTCCTATGAGGGTAGATAAGGAATTCCTTTCTTTTTGTATCAGTCTGTCGGTATTCCCTTTATTAAATAGAGACCACATTTTTTTCCATTATAGCACATGTGCTAAAGGAACTCCAATTATTTCCTTTCGTTTGAGCTTCTTGCCTAAGTGTGAAAGAATGCTCATCGTGCGGTCGACTTCCTTCAGGTCAAGTGCAGAGCCTTTCCTAGCTAGTTCATTACCTGGTATACCTTCATAACCAGCAGAGTCTTATCTTATGCTGTGTTCGAAGAACCTTAAGCTCTTCTCGACAGCACTTTACAAGCCTCGATTTTATTTCTGTTGCAGACATCACTTTTATCGCTCCCGGGCTGTCGATGAAAAATTTGATATCCTCAAGAGGGTATTAACTTCATCGCAGTCTTACGGGCAGCTATTGTCACTGCTAGGGTCTCTGCTTGGAAAACGCTACTGTAGTTCGTGAGTCTGGCTGATTTAGATATGCCTAGCGTATCAGAAAATATACATGCTCCTACATCGATGTCCATTTTGGAACCATCAGCAGTTCGTCTTCTGTAACTTCTGCGCTTGGTATTTCTCTGTTTTTCCATTTCCCTCTACTTGGATAAAGGCTTGTAAAAGGTCTTATAAAGTCAAAATGAAGTGTCATGTAGTCTGTTGTTGTTACATTCCCTACATACTCCTGAAGGATCTTTGTGTAGCCTGATGCGTTCGGCCGTCAGCTGTCCGATTGACTCATCTTTAGAGGGAGTTTTAAACTGCACTGGTACTGTGAACAGTAACAATTCTGTTTTTGGGGATTTACTGCCAATCCGCATTTTTTTGTCCAGGTGTCCAAAATCAGAAAAATAAAGTAAAAATGTAGACAATGTGGAGGATGTGGAAAGATGATTTTTGCAGACTGTTTAACAGCGACGATGATCGAAACACCGCTGTTAGGTAGAATGAACCATTCAATCTGAACAATGAAAACCAACATATCCCTCCACCTGATCTGGATGAGGTTTATTTCGCGTGAGGAAACGCTCGATTGGATTAGTCTGCCCTAACTGATTCATTGTACTACCAGACAGTAGGTCTTCATGACTTTCATAGAAATCAACCACCAGACACGAGCAAAGGCACGACAATCACAAAGTAAATGATTCGAGCAATGGTCGCCCTCTCCACAGGACGGGAGTGTCGAGCTGTTTGAAACTTTTTCTGCTGAGAGACAGCACTGATTTAACTGCTACTGATTTCTTACAGACTGAGAGCATTTGTTTAGTTTGATTACATTCTGGAGAACCATACCACACCCAATTGTGTTCGTAAGAAATCGGATTGTCCATGGAGGCTGTGACACACCCAATGTAGGTTCATCATTCTCAAAGACCTGTTTAGGAATCTCATTGGAGAGCTTATTTCCAGATATCCCAGCGTAATGTGGGACCTAGACAAGAATGAAAGAGTTCTTGCGAAAAAATTTAAAGATTTCTTGCATTTCCAAAACTAACTAATGAGTTGAGAAAGCCCTTAAGCAGAACCTGGCTATCGACATAGATGCAGATACTTCGACCGCTCCACTTATCCATTATAATACAGTACTTCGTCATTAGGATATCCCAAGTCTATATACCTCACAAGCTTGGAATACTGAGGTATACTTGCCTAAGGAGTTGTCGGTCTGTCCTGAACGAACAGAAACTCGATTTCAAATTCACATAGCAGCCCTAGTCTCAGTGTTATTGCCTCGTACGACTACTATTAGTGTCGCGCAGGGTCATCAAAACTCCAATACGGATAATCCCAAAACTGTCCTGTCTAAGGCGATAGATTACTTTGATATTATAGCCCATATTAGTATAAAGGGAAGGTAAACCAAGTTAAGTATCCAGAGCAGCACTAGGCGTACCTTAAAATGCAGCAGTACAGCGGCGACAGCCCCTTCTTTGCAGTTTATTGCAGAAGACAGCCACATAGCTATGTGGAAGCCAACTCCACCAACCAATCGACTCGTAAGCTAGAAAGCGTTTTATCATAGCCATATACATACATACATACATAGATCCATAGGATCTTTTCGGAAATAAGCCTATGTCTTGCCAAAAGCCTTCAATTTTCTGGTAATGCAGGGGTATTACCAAAAAATTGAGGTCGCCTTGAATATTTTCGACTCCACGTGCTTTGTCCAAAGAAAAGGTTCATCGGAGATCTAAATATGATGCCCCTTAGCACCAGCTAAGTCAGACTGGTCAAAGTGCTTCTCGTAAAGAGAATAACCTCAGTTTTAAGAGGATTGACCGAAAACTTACTGGTTTTGTGTAGGAGAGTCTCGCAAAGGTTGCATTGTCGAAAGCATGAACGCATAAGGGACAAATGGAGATTGTCCAACTTGAAATCCGTATCGGACGACAATTGGATCCTCTTCAATATATGTACATAAAGTCTTTGATAGAATGATGCGTCAGAATTTGTAAGACACAGTAACCGTCCAGTTCGGCAAGAAAATAGCTCCCAAGAGTGTCTTTCCTTTTGATGACTAGTGACTAGACAAGTGATGAATGGATTCTATTTTCTCTTCGTCCTTCAGTTTCTACACAAGTCGTTATGGGGTAGTCCTAGTCGTGCTGCATGATTGCCTATCGCGCAGTGTGATGTCATGATACATACATATGTACATCTGTCTGGATATTCCTTCGACTAAGAGTCATGAGATATGCAGATATACTTTTGTAGGACGAACTCTCTATATGGAGTCAACGGTGGCGTTAAAGCTTCAAGTGGAAGCACAACACTTTATCTGGGCTACTTCGACATATTCGGAGCTCAGGCCGATAAAGATTTCCAAGAATAAGTCAGGTTTTTGGAAAAGAGATGGTGGCGGATGAGCCCTTATTGGGCCAACGGCAGCGCTCATATCCCCGAAGCGGGTTACTGACATCGGTTTAAAACCGGCCCCTCGTCCTAGGGGTTTAAAAAAATGGAACTGGACCTCCAGGTTGGGGGTTGTGCCGTCGGGGTAACTTCCTTACCACGTAAAAAAAATATAGTTATGAGAGAGACACAAGCCTCGGATAATGGACCCCCACATTTAATACCACGACCTGGAACGTACACGGACTATGATATAAGAATATGCACCTGGAATGTACGTACACTGTACACTCCTGATGCTATTCAAAAACTTGAATCTGTCCTCACGCGGTACAAGGCAGATATTACCGCGATCCAGAAGATACGATGGATAGGATCAGGTATGCAAAAACGGAAAAATTGCGACATTTATTACAGCTGCCACAAAAGACTGCACATGTTAGGATGCGGATTCGTCGTGGGAAATCGGCTACGCTCAATGATAATTGACTTTAAGCCGATCAGCGATCGCCTGGCTGTGATCCGCATCAAGGCTACATTTCAAAACATCAGCATAATATGTGCACACGCCCCTACCGACGAAGCCGAAGACTCTATCAAGGAGGAGTTTTATGACCTCCTGGACGGATCCTACGGAGCCTGTCCGGAGTATGATGTCAAAATCATACTCGGGGACTTCAATGCCAAAATCGGTAAGGAAAACATCTTCGGCGGATTAGTTGGAAAGCACAGCCTCCACGACACGACAACAGACAACGGCTTCCGGCTAATCGATTTTGCAGCAGCTCGTAATACGGTGATAAGTAGCACTAGGTTTCCAAGACTACGAATCCACACAGCAACCAGATGGTCGAACCGCCAACCAAATCGACCACGTGCTAATAGATGCGAGGCACGCATCCAACATTCTGAATGTGCAAACGTTCAGAGGGGCAAACGTCGACTCTGACCATTTCCTTGTTGCAGCTAAGTTCAGAGCTTGACTATCCAATGAGAAGAAGCTGCAGACCGCCCAGAAAAAGAAATTCAACGTTGGAAGCCTTAGCACGTCTGGAGTAGCCAGAGCCTACAGGGAGCGCCTGAGTGAGAGACTCTCCGCTGTGCATTCACCATCCACAAACGCCAACAATCTGTGGAACCAGTATCGCTACATCATCAAAGGGGTAGCAGAGACCACCATAGGCTACCAGCCACCACCCAAAAAGAGCCCTTGGTATGATGATGAATGCGTACGCCGGAAAAAGGTGACAGAAAATGCACACTTGCAAGCGCTGCAACGCAAAACAAGGGCAGCGAGAGAAGAGTATCGAACCAGAAGAAGGGAGGAGAAGAAGATCCTGCGTAAGAAGAAAAGGGCCCACGCAGCCTCCCAGCTCAAGGATATCGAAGAGTCCCGCGATAGGAACAACATCCAGATGTTTTTCAGGAAAGCCAAGCAACTGGCAGCGGGCTTCAAGGCCGGAACGCAGGCTCTTCGAAACAGTGAAGGAAACCTAGTCACCGAAGCACAGGGAATAGTAGATGTATTTAAGCAGCATTTCCAGCAGCTACTTAATGGGCATCAGGTGGAGAGAGTGATAGGGCAAGAAGAGAACCCGCATCCAGTCAATGAAGAATCCATTCCCCCTCCTAGTTTTGAAGAGGTCGGCTCAGCTATCAAAAAGCTGAAGAACAACAAGGCCGCCGGCTCTGATGGTCTACCAGCAGAGCTTTTCAAACATGGTGGCGATGCTTTGGTGGGGTGCATGCACCAAGTCATCAACCAAGTGTGGGTGGATGAAGTCATGCCCGATGACTGGACTATCAGCTCTATATGCCCCATCTTCAAGAAAGGCGATCCTATGTCTTGTAAGAACTACCGAGGCATATCCCTGCTTAATGTCGCATATAAGATCCTATCCAACGTACTGTGTGAACGTCTGAAGCCTTTCTGCAGCACACTAATCGGCACGTACCAGTGTGGCTTCCGGCCCGGCAGATCGACGATCGACCAAATTTTCACACTAAGGCAAATCCTGGAAAAGACCAACGAATTTCAAGTCGAGACTCACCATCTCTTCATCGACTTTAAAGCCGCATATGATAGCATTCATCGTCTTGAGCTCTACAAGGCGATGGCCGAATTCGGGATACCGGCTAAACTGATCCAGCTGTGCCGCGTGACGCTGGATAACACGCGGTGCAACGTGCAATTCGGCAACAGTTCCTCTGAACTATTCCAAACATGCACCGGATTTCGGCAAGGGGATGCGCTATCATGTGACTTCTTCAATCTTGTGCTGGAACAGATAGTGCGCAGGGCAGGTGTGAACACGAAAGGCACTATCTTCAATAAATCTGTCCAGTTGCTGGGATACGCAGACGACATCGACATCATCGGTCGCTCCCAGCGCGCCGTGTTAGAGGCTTTTACGGCAATTGAAGAAGAGGCGAAACGAGTTGGCCTTGAAGTGAATGAGGACAAAACCAAGTACATGTTGTCAACAAACAAAGAAGCATCTGTCCACCGCCTAGGACAAAACGTCACTGTTGGCAACAGTAACTTCGAAGTGGTTAAGGAGTTTACCTACCTCGGAGTAAATATCAACTCCACGAATGACAACTTAGTGGAGATTCGACGAAGACTTACTTACCCTCCTAACTCGGAAGACGAAATGTTTGCTCTACAAAACTTTGATCCTGCCAGTTCTGCTGTATGGAGCCGAGTGTTGGACGATAAGCAGGAAAGCGGAGCAGATATTAAACACTTTCGAAAGAAAAATTCTTCGTCGGATATTCGGTCCCGTATGCGAGGAGGGCGAATGGAGGAGAAGATATAACCGCGAACTCTATGAGCTGTACCAGGATGTGGATGTAGTCCAAAAAGCCAAAACACGTCGACTACACTGGCTCGGCCACATCGAGCGAATGGACAATAATGCTCCAGCAATGAAGATCTTCGAATCACAGCCCCCAGATTCGAGAAGACAAGGAAGACCGAACCTCCGGTTTAAGGATCAAGCTATCGTGGATGCCAGAGCGCTTGGTTTAGATAACTGGAAGCAGCGTGCCCGGGATCGAAGAGAGTGGAAGGCTGCTGTGTCTCAGGCAGAGACTCATCACGGGTCGGAAGCCCGTTAAGTAAAGTAAGTAGACTGACTAAAATGATTTGGCTGTAGCACATGTATTTTATAGATACCATCGCCTGTTAGCCTCCTGGTTGGGAAGGGCCTGCGAGAAGCTGAGATGTGAGGGTATCGTTATCACGTAGACCGCCAATCGGCCCTTTGTGTTTTCCTCTGGAGAAACTGTATGGCAAAGAAAGGTAAAAGGGGGGATGTACATATGTGGGGTTCATTGTTCCGAGGAGCGTCCTGTATATCTGATGAACTCCAGGATCCTCCGAAACTGTCACACTCAACTGTTATGAAAAGGATTTCTTGTTGAAAATCCAACCATGTTAATAGTCGCTGACAACTAATATGTCAAAATAACTCTGTGGATGTGTTCAGATATGACTATCAATAGGTCTGTTCGCTTACCTTTCCAAAACAGCGAATTTTCACGATTTTCTACGAAAATTCACGAACCACTGTTCGAGTACGCAAAAGTTTCGTAGTTTTTCCTAAGAGAGAGTGCCCACGAGAGAGTAAGAAATTTCCGCATGATACAAATTTTAGTGCGAGAAATTTCTTATTAAATCTGTCAAATCTGTCAAATCGCTGTAGGTTGACTTGTGTACTTTATACGTTTGACTTGTGGTACCGCAGCAACCATGAGGCCACGGGCCAGCAAAGAGGAGAAACTAAACTTAAGTTGTAAATTTTTAATTGAATGGTTCTTCGGAAGTTACTTGATATTATAATTACTCTTGTAACCAATTCTTTAAAACTGAAAGGAAATCAATAGGATTTAAACCTAGAAGAATGCTCCAGGGCCCTGTCCCATCTAGCTAAGCCACTGCGTTTGACATTTGACGTTAAAAAAATGGGCAAATTTCGTTGATTCCGCCTTCGTTTACTTTTTCGTAATTTTATCTCTCTCTCTCTCTGGGAGAATTTCATAGTCTACGTACATATTTCGGTGCAGAAAGTACGCGAACAGAAAAAATCCATTCCGTCAGTCCTGTGTGAACAGGGGACTAACAATCCAAGAAACTGTGCAGTTTAAAAAATAATATACATATTTTCGAACAACAGACAAATGCGTCAGCTTGTGTATTTAATATTTTATGAAACTCATCCCAATTTTATGAGTGATTTCGAGAAATTCGAACAAATTTGCTCAATGTGTGAATAATGTGAATAATCCCCAGGTAGACATTTGATACCATTCTGAATGATGATATCGTACGGTGTTCGCTTTTTGTGCTAAATAATAACAATTAACATTAATCAGATTTTACTTAGCGTGTGTGATCTATATTTCTCTGTTTGTGTTTTTCCCATTGGACGGACTATCTTTGTTTTGCCATAATAAATGTTAATTTGATTTTTCCTCAAAAAACAAACCTACAATGCGTATTTTGTAGAGAAACAAGTAAAAACGTTGGCAAATATTTCAAATAATAACAAAAAAACGGGTCACACCCACTATTGCAATATTTAATAGAGCATAAGTCGTAAACAAATTTAAATTGCTTAAGAAAATAACGATACGAAATATTTTTTGGTTAACGACGACGTTTTGCCATAAAAGGGATGGCCGTTCAACAATAATGGAAACTTGTATCTTGGCTTTGAAAATAAATAAAATATTTTTATTTTTTTTATTTTTTGGTTTGAAGAACATAATTTAGAACTTTACTATCACTGTTTAAAAATCTCAAGTGTTGTTATATTTTTGAGTAGTCGTTTTATTTATTTTGTCTCTCGTTTTGGTGGAGGAGGACTTTGTTATTTTTAGAAAGCAATTCGGCTTTTTACGTAATCAGCAGTTCCTCCCAGATTAGGTTATCAATAGGAATGGTAGTCATTGGTAATCATCTTGTTTGTTGGCATTTTGGACTAATTCAGTACTTTGGTACCTAGGTACTTTGTATTTTGAGAAGTAGGATGGTCTAAGGTTTCAAGGAAGTAAATCTTTGTTGGTGCCTCATCTTTGCTTTGTCGCAGAAAGGATTGTCGGTCGATCGCAAAGAAGTCATAGAGCGTGGCTTTCTGAGGATACCTGGAGAAGGATCGACGAACGAAAACAGATAAGAGCTCAAATTGCAGCAACTCCAGCAGCAGGGAGGATTGAGCTAGAGTCTCTATATCGAATGAAGATGAGAGAAGTGCAGCGTAGCGTGCGACGTGACAAGCGCAATTACATCAATGCGCTGGCTACGGAAGCAGAAGAAGCAGCAGCTAGGTGCGATAGCAGAACCGTTTATAGAATCACCAAAGAGCTAATAGGTGGCCGAAGCTCTACTCAACACCCAGTGAAAGGCTTAGACGGTTCGTTGCTAATATCGGATGAGGATCAACTCAAGAGATGGAAGGAGCATTTTGCTTCTATTTTAAACAGACTATTCGCCAGCAATATGCAACTAAGTCAGACTGAAGTATCCGTGGTAAGAAATTCCCGAATTCGCACCTCAACCCCCAGTAAAGAAGAGATCATTACCGCGATCAAAGCACTGAAAACCAATAAGGCGGTAGGACTTGATGGCATACCCGCGGAGCTTTTTCGGGCGGCGCCAACTGCATCGGCTGAGCTTCTATTTCCACTTGTTGGGAGAACATGGGAAACCGAGAGTTTTCCGGATGAGTGGAAGAAGGGAATGATCGTCAAGCTCCCTAAAAAACGCAACCTGATGCAGTGCGAAAACTGGAGAGGTATCTGCGTGCTACCTGCCGTGGCTAAAGTAATAGCTAGAATTATCGTGGAGCGAATCAAAGAACACCTCGAAGACACACTCGACGTTGAACAAGCAGGTTTCCGCTCTGGATCCTCCTGTATCGACCACATCAACACCCTGCGGATCATCATCGAGCAATGCGTTGAATATCGATCACCACTACACCTGCTGTTCATCGATTTCGAAAAAGCGTTTGATAGTGTCAATCGGGAATGTATTTGGCTTGCCTTGCGCAAGAGAGGCATTCCTGATAAATTAATAGCTATTATCAAGGCAACATACGATGGATCCACATGTCACGTTTTGCACAGAGGAAGGCTGTCTGAGGAATTCGAAGTCCAAAGTGGGGTTCGGCAAGGCTGCATTCTTTCACCAATATTATTTCTATTGGTGATAAGCGATGTGCTAAATGTGGCTTTATCGACGGGAAATGGAGGAATTCGATGGACTCTTACATCTGAACTCAAACACCTCGACTACGCCGACGATGTATGCCTACTGTCCCACAGAATAATGGTCCTTCACCAAATGACAGCAAATGTGGAGAGAGAAACTAACATCGTTGGGCTGAAAATTAACTCGGCAAAAACAAAAATGATCAGCCTAGGACCGAACTCATCAACTCATATATGCATTGCTGGACAAACGGTTGAGAGAGTAGAGAGTTTCCAATACCTTGGGAGTATTGCCTCAACTGATGGCGGAACCGAACTGGATATAGCCAGCCGAATAGGGAAAGCAAAATCTGCGTTTGGGATGCTAACCACAATTTGGCGTAGTAATGCAATTAGCTTAAACACCAAGCTACGACTGTTCCATTCCAACATTGAATCCGTGCTGCTATATGGATGTGGTAGCTGAAGAGTGACCGCTACTATCACGAGGAAGCTGCAAACGTTTGTTAATAGGTGCCTACGCAACATCTTAAGGATGTTCTGGCCAAACCGTATCTCTAACGAACAGCTTTATCAGAGAACGGGTCATGAAGCTATAGGCACAACCATACAACGACGAAAGTGGCAGTGGATTGGTCACACTCTCCGAAAAGGTGACAGGTCCATAGCTAACCACGCATTGCATCGAACCCGCTTACTTAGGATGGCAGAATACGCGGCGGTCCCAGAAGTACATGGCGCAGAACAGTCGAGAAGGAAGCACGGCAATTGGGAAAGAGTTGGGGAGAGCTGACGATGGCGCGAAGGCGTTGTAGAGGCCCTAGGACCCACAAGGGGATACAGGACATAAGTAAGTATCTTTGCTTTCAAAGCAGGTTTTTAGTAAAGTTACCAGTCTGTATAGACGAATCTGGGCCAGAAGAGGTCCGTTGTGCTACCAACGATCTATTTGCATTTATAGCTACCCAAGGACTACATAATGTAGTTGACTAGTTGCCAGGAAGTAGCACACCAAATGTTTCGATACTTAATGTGCATTTTGATAACGTCGGCTGATCAATAGAGCAAGTGGTAGAGCATCATATTGCATAGAGGAAACTGCGATGGCTATAATGTTTTTCGGACCGTTGAAAGTGCCAGGATTTGGCGGCATAATGTCAGCTATTCTGCAAAAGGCTCCAGTTAAGGTTATAAACAGGATCAGGGACATTTTTATATATTGTTTAAGGTTAGGGTACGTACCTATGGTATGGAAAGAAGTACGGGTCATTCTTGTACCTAAAATAGGTAAACCAGGCCACAGTTCGAAAGACTATACACCCCTTAGTCTCTCACCATTTCTCTTTTAAGACAACTCAAATGCTTCTCGACATTCATATAAGAAGCAAGTTTTGCAACGGAAAATACAAAGCACAGCACCCATATTTAAAGGGTAAATCGATGGAAATAACTCTACCTAAAGTAGTAGGTACATAGATTAGAAAGCAGCCTTTACCATAAGAAATTCGCACTACCTGCCTTTTTAGATATTAAAGGGTCTTTTTAGATATTAAAAAGTGGAAGCAATTAAACGTGCCCTGGAAAGAATAAATATCGAGCATAGCATTACCAATTGGCTTTGTAAAATGCTCGTCAGGAGAAATATCAATTCCACTCTCGGACATAGTTTAATAAGGAAATCGGTTACTAAAGGCACTCCCAGGGAAGGGTTATCCTTCTCTGGGTTCTTGTTAAGGATCTATGGAAAGATTTATGGAACGCAGAGTTTAGCGTCAATGCTTATGCAGATAACGTGGTGATTTTAGTTCAGGGAAAATTCTTAGATACATTGAGCAAAATTATGGAATCAGTCATAATAGGCACGGAAAATGGGCTGAAGAGTGTGGACTTCATGTCAACCCGGAAAAAACAGAACTAGTACTCTTTAGCAGGAAATATAAGATACCACCCTTTAAATTGCCTAAGCTTGCTGGAGTGGAGTTTTTCTTCTCGCAACGTTCAGGTAAGAGTCCGTAAGCCTCACAATGCTCTTTTCATTTGCAAGTGGACAGCGAGCAATCAGATGTTGGCTATAGGATACACAGAACAGTCTGCATTGCCATCACTGGTGCTCTACACTCATTTGGGATCACTCCCAAACATCCCTGACAAAGTCTTGGTACACTCGACAGCGACACACCCTACGAAGTAATGTACCCAGATAGGAAGGATTGGCAAAGGAAAAAAGTTTCGATCGAAAACGAAATTTCAATTTATACGGATGGTTCCAAAACTAGCGAGGGTACGAGGTCAGGCATATATTCTAGAGATGTAGCTATAGGCGATAGAGTTCTACATAACTAAATCCGAACTGGCCAGGAGTTGCCGCACAATGCTTAGGACATTATGTTCACAGAATCGGGTCAGAGTCCCAGAGGATATTACTCATCTATTTTGTGAATGTCAAGCCATTGCTCGCAGAAGAGTAAAGTACCTTGGAATATTTTTTTTATGCCAAAGGAGATCCAAATCATAGAAGCACTTAGACTTCAATTTACTCCAATGTACTTCCAGGCAGATTTCCATTTTTAGTGCAGTGGTTCGAGAAACTTTGATAGTATTCGTTTCTCTCACATGGTCTGGTGGCTGTGTTTGCTGTTCCCCGCCCGGGTTCGAACCTGCATAGTTTCCACTACACCATTGCCACCTCCAACTTCGGAAGATATTTTTCAACAATTTAGAGGAGGTTGGTTCTTAGAATAAAACTAAGGCCATATTTACGTTCTGTAGGGAAATTAGGTGTATGGGTGAATTGGTTGCGATAAGCTCTATATTGTGCCTAGTGCTTTATAACCTAGACTAACACGTCGATTTTGCAGTTTTCCAGAATACCTCTGTGATTGGCATCCAACATGACTCCAGAGACTTGGCTTTACTGTCAGTGAAGATACTTACATATGAATGTATATTCCCGACAGAAATTGCATGATATTTAGATTAGGACAAAGCTTCCTTGATCGCTATGATTTTCGCCTGAAAAACGCTAGAGTGATCTTGGAAGCAGGACGTGGAGTGGAATAAAGCTGCATTTATACTCAATGAAAGAGGCGAGCAACTTTCGGATCACATTCTAACTACTAATTCCGCTCTCTATGAAATGGGTTGCGAATCCAATTTTGTTTGTAGTAAAGGAACAGGAAATTTGCCCTTAATCACGGAATATTTATCTCCTGGCCTATAAGTTGAGTTGGGTTGAGTGGTGGACCAAAAGAAGGTCTATTGTGATACCACTATGGAAAAACATGATTACCAGTACCGGAGACCTACATGGAAACTCCCCAAATGGGACATGGAGGCGGGCAATCAGTTTCGATCTGAACCCATGTCGAAGAAGTAAGGTCCGGCATTTAAGCAATAAACCAATTTGATCCGGTGATGAAGCTTTTTATTTTGCTTAAGTATAGTCTATCTAGATCGTTAAGATCTTGGAGGAAGTGCTCGCCTACGGTTTCCTCCTCTTCCTCATCTCTACAGCTTTTTCGGAAATAGTTGAAGGGAGTACCAAGTCTTCTGGCATGTCTGCCTATCAGACAGGGCCCTGTGAGCACGCTAACTATCTTTCATAGATCTGTCCTCTATTGACGGAAATATCAACTTAACTTAACTTAACTTAACTTAGGTGGCGCTACAGTTCGGGTTGAACCTGGGCCTCAACTAACAAGCCTCTCCCGTTAGCTCGGTCCTTAGCTAACTGCCTCCAGTTGCGCACTCCAAGCTTGTTCAGGTTCCCTTCAACTTGTGCGCGCCACCTAAGGCGAGGTCTTCCTCTGCTGCGTTGTCCCTCCGGGTGTGATTCGAAGACTCTTCGGGCCGGAGCACTGGTGTCCATTCGCTCTACATGTCCTAGCCACATCAAACGACTAATGCGCAGTTTTTTGACTAGGTCGATGTCGCTGTACAGCTCGTATAGTTCGTCGTTGAATCTTCTCCTCCAAAGCCCGTCAACGCAAACGGGACCGAATATTTTTCGAAGAATTTTTCTCTCGAAACGACCGAGGATATCTTCATCCGCTTTTGATAAAGTCCAAGCTTCAGCTCCATAAAGCAGGACTGGGATGATCAAGGTTTTATATAGAGTCTCCTTAGTTGTTCGGGATATGGCCTTACTACTCAATTGCCTTCTCAGCCCAAAGAAACAGCGATTGGCAAGAGTTATTCTTCGTTTTATTTCTGCGCAGGTGTTGTTGTCAGAATTGATAGCAGAGCCGAGGTAGACAAAGTCCCTTACTACCTCAAAGTTATAGCTGTCGATTGTGACGTTCTGTCCAATTCGTCGATGTTGTGTATCCCTTCTGGTTGACAGCATATACTTGGTTTTGCCCTCGTTTACCGCTAAACCCATTTTGGCGGCTTCTGTTTCAATACTAGCGAACGCACCGGTGACAGCCCGCTGTGTTCTTCCAATAATGTCGATGTCGTCGGCGTACGCTAGTAGTTGCACAGACTTTTGAAAGATTGTGCCTCCGGTGTTGGCTTGTGAGTTTCGAACAATTCTTTCAAGAACGATGTTAAAAAAATCACATGACAGCGCGTCACCTTGTCTAAATCCTTTTTTGACATCAAAGGTCTCGGTGAGATCGTTACCGACCTTGATGGAGCAGCGAGAATTCTCCAACGTCATCCTGCACAGGCGAACGAGTTTGGCAGGGATGCCAAAACTAGACATGGCTCTGTATAGATCGTCTCCAGAGATGCTGTCATATGCGGCCTTAAAATCGATGAAAGATGGTGGGTATCGATTTAGACGTCTTGAGTTTTTTCCAGGATTTGCCGAAGTGTGAAGATTTGATCTATTGTGGACTTTCCTGGTCTGAAACCACACTGATAGGGTTGTTGACGAAGGGTTTCAGACGTTCACACAATATGGCAGATAGGATCTTGTACGCGATGTTGAGGAGACTGATACCTCTGTAATTGGCGCAATTGAGGGGATCTCCTTTCTTGTGGATCGGGCAAACGGTGCTGAGATTCCATTCATCAGGTATACACTCATCTGACCAAATTTTAGAAATGAGTTGGTGTATGCTCTCTACCAGGTCATTTCCAGCTGCCTTGAACAGCTCGGCTGGTAAGCCGTCAGGTCCAGCAGGCTTGTTGGATTTAAGTTTGGATATTGCTATCCTCACTTCGTTTTGGTCAGGTGGACGGAAGTTTTGGCTATCATCGTCTATGTTGAATGGTTCATTCTGCCTGACAGCGGAATGTTGGTCTTCGTCGCCATTATACAGTCTGCAGAAGAAATTTTTCCATATTCTCAGCACCGACTGTGACTCTACTACGAGGTTTCCTTCTTCATCTCTACAGGCTTCTGTACGGGTCTTGTTAGCCTGACACGTTCTTTTTACCTGTTGGTAAAACTTCCGTACATTATTCCTGGAGTACAATCTCTCAATATCTTCGATCAACGAAGGAGGCATGCCTTACGTCAATCGCAATGTGATCAATTTGGTTGATCGTTTGATGATCAGGAGACCACCATGTTCCCTTGTGGATATTGAGAGGAGGAAACCGTGTGCTTGCTATGGTGACATTTCGCCCCGCAGCGAAGTCAATAAGCCTAAGTCTGTTTCCGGACGTGGTGTCGTGGAGGCTGTGCTTACCAATCGTCCTACCAAAGATGTCCTCCTTTCCTATCTTGGCGTCATATTTAGGGCATTGCTCGTAGATTTCGTTGAGGAGCTCGTAGAAACATTCTTTGGTGGCGTCGTCCTTGTCTTCGGTGGGAGAGTGAGCGCATATAAGGCTTATGTATATATCAACTATCTACTGGTTTTTCCCACAATCCAGCTCGGGCCAGATGTGTTTAGAAGAGAGACATGGACATTGTTCCACCTACTATTTGCCATTCTAATGCCTGCGGTATCTAATTAGAATTGTAACGATTTAGTGGGTGCTGACGCTTTCCCCTTTTGTCAGGGAGGTTCCGAACTGCACCTTCCTTAGTTCTTCCTTCAGTTCTACCAGAACTTCCTGGTAGAATCAGGAGATTCGAAACCCTTCTGAGAGACCGTATGTGTACATAGACTTTCAACTTGGCCAAGAAGTCTCGTAATCCTCAATGTTAAGCCCTTTACAAAATGGCTTTTAAGACCAGCATGAGAAAAACCTATTTTGGGAACTCTTTTGTGAAGAAATAAATAGATCTCTGAAATATTAAGGTTCAGACAGATCATAATCATTTTTTCTAGAACTCGTAACTATTTTTTGGAAAAAAAAACTAAGCCATCAGATCCACCTCTAGTGTCGAATACCTCTATCTTATTAGTAAGAGCAAAATTCATTGGGCAATACCTACGCTGGTTCAAAGACAGACAGAATGCTGGGCAGTGACAGAGGAAGTGTGGAGTATCCTCATGCACCTCCTCGTTACCACAGCCTCTGCATAGGTCGTCCGAGCTGAGTCTCATCTTCTTTGTGTGATATTTTAGCATGTTGTGTCCAGTAATTATACTCACGAGAGAAGACAAGGATTTTTTACTCATGTGTAAGATTCTCCTGGTTTTTTGCTTGTTGTAGAGTGGCCACATTTTCCTAGTTGTGACAGAGGAGTCGAGCGTGGTCCATCTCTCATTTGCTGCTACAAGTATTTTGTTCCCAATCGCTTGTCTAAGGTTACAGGGTGGGATTTTCACTGTAGTGTCTGCTTCGTTTGGTTCAAGTGATGATCCTTTCCTTGCCAGTTTTCCCAGCACATCTTTATGTCCGGGAACTCAGCAAAGTCTTACGTTGTGCTGCACGCCAAAAACCTGAAGTTCTTCGCAACAGCTTCGATTTTATTTCAATGGTAGAAATCGCTTTTATTGCCGCTTGGCTGTCAATAAAGAAGGTAATAGCAGCGTGTGGTAATGTCCTCATTGCAACCTGTTTAGCAGCTGTTGCCACTGCCAGGACCTCAGCTTGGAAAACACTGCTGTAGTCTGGGAGTCTGATCGAGCTAGACATTCAGAGAATTTCGGAAATAAACCTGCACCAACGCCGGTGTCCATCTTGGAACCATCCGTGTAGATGGGTATCGGTGATCCATTAACTGGTGGTTGTTTTTCTTTCCATTCTTCTCTACTGGGAAAGTAAGTGACGAATGGTCTTGTAAAGTCAAGACGGGGGGTTACGTAGTCTGTGCATACTATATTGCCCGCATATTTCTGTAGAATCTGTGCGTACCATATCAGACTGGGTGTGCAGCTTCCAGTGTGGCTTATTCGAAGGGCACTACTTGCGGCGGATTCTTGTACAAAGAGGTCTAGGGGTTTTAGGTTGAGTAGTGTTTCCAGCCCTATTGTAGGGGTGCTTCTCATTTTTGTCATAATCTTAAGGTTGGTGGCTTTTTTCGTCACTTGCTACCAGACCAAGTTGCCATACGTCAGTGTCGGTCTTACTACCGCCGCACAGACTGGTATTTGAGACAAAAAGCTGACCAAAAATCAAAATTGCAAATTTTAATGTATAGCGCTGGCGTTGAGTCCCAAAATAGTTACGTAAATATGAGGTTATGTGGTAGCGTCTCCACCCCAGATGGCTTTACCAGTTAGATGGGACAGCAGCCAATTCATAGCTATCGCTTGATTCTTCAGTCTTTGTTTTCTGCATTACCGTACATTAACACACTTGCGTTGCATTTTTTTCATGTTAGATGTAGTTTCAGTGAAAATATTTATTATGAATATGTCTAAGCAAGGTATATATTTTAAATTGGAGCAATTTTTAATAACTCTGTATTGTTATTTCTTTTGTTTTTGCCGCTCTACAAACCAGACTAAAATTAAGTGCATTTTTGCATACTTTTAAATATAGACGAATGTTTTAAATAACTTTGTACTCATTTTTACTACATCAAAGTTAAATGATATAATACCTTAGAGTATCTATTTTCATAAAATAATATAAAAATTTTCACATGTTTTCACAAAAATAAAATAAAGGTGTAAATATAGCATATACCTAGTCCTGCCATAAATTCTGCTACAAATATAAAACGCCATAAAAAAAAAACAAGTAAACATATTGTAGTCAATATTATTTCATTTATTAGATCATATTATTGGCTATAAAGGAAAATTGGATCTACTCTAAATGACTACCTTTTGCTTTAACACAGGCTTTTAAAAGTTCTGGCCATTGGGCTATAGCGGCACGCACGGTTTCCAAGGACATCTTTGACGCTGCTGCGGTTAAAGCTGTTCGGAGGCTTTCCAAATTTCTGTGAGGAGTCTTGCAGACCATGTTCTCCAATTCTGACCACAAACAGTAATCCAGTGGATTCAAATCTGGACTCCCCGAAGGTCAATCTACTGCTGCTATAAAGCCAGGAATATTGACCCTGAGCCACTCCTGCGTGGTTTTGTCTTTGAGGGCTGGAGCAGAGTCTAGAAGATCCATCTCTCTCCATTGAAAAGGGTATTGCTCAATCCCTTCACAACACCATCTAGCACATTTTGTTGGTAAACTTGTGCACCAGTTTTCACACCTTTTTCGCAAAAATGGAGGGATGTGACACCTTGGTGAGAGACTCCCCACCAAACCATTACGGAAGAGGAATGATGGCCACGTTGAACACTTGGAACAACTTTTTTCGCTTCCTTAGATGAAGACGTAGCATAGATTTTATCATTCTGTTTATTGAAAACTTCTTCCACGGTAAA
The DNA here is from genome assembly GCA_905220385.1 of Xylota sylvarum. Classification (NCBI taxonomy): domain Eukaryota; kingdom Metazoa; phylum Arthropoda; class Insecta; order Diptera; family Syrphidae; genus Xylota; species Xylota sylvarum. The sequence goes on along the minus strand of LR999958.1, from coordinate 58,363,967 downwards.
AATTTTCTCATCCGTAAACAGAATGTTTTCATGACCATTGTCCGCGTGCCACTGCAAGAGTCGCTTGCATCTTTCCAGTCTAATTTTTTGCAATTGAGGAGTTAAAAGATGACCCGTGGACCGACGGTAGGCTTTCATATGCATATCATCCCAAATCAGCCTAGACATGGATCTGGTTGATATATCCAATTCCTTGGGCATGATTTTTTGTTTCCTAAGGGGATTTCTGCGAATTCGTTCACTCACAGCTTTTATTACTTGGCCTGTCCGCTACTCCAGATAATTCACCAAAGCGATCAATAGCCCGATAAACAAATATTCTCGATATTCCGAGAGTATTAAAAAATTTGGCCTGCACTCTTTCCGCACTTATGCAACGCTATTACCGCGACTCGATTTTCTTTAACGCAGTACAGGGAAGGCTTTGCAAGAAAATTTTCTAGGAGAGATTGTAATGAGGACATATTAAACAGAACCTCAGATCCATTTTTGAGTAGCATTAGGCATAATGTGAAAAGAAAGAGACAGTCAATAGAACTATCGCGAGTTTATTGTTAGTAGTAGCAGCATTATATTAAAATAAGTCCAACTAGACACATCAAAAACAATAAAAATATTTTTGACCAGCTTTTCGTGTCAAATACCAGTCTGTGCGCCGTGTAAAGCCACATGATGATTTTAGGGCTTGGACCCCAGGTTTTGCCGAATATCCTGTTGCAGGCCTGATATGCTATTATTGCTTTCTTTGCCCTTTCCTTTATGTTGAGGCTCCAGTTTAGTTTCCTATCTAGGATGACTCCCAGGTATTTGAGGTAGTCAGAAGCTTTGAGCTGAGTCCTCTCAATTGATGGCATTTTGAATTCCGGTATTGTCCTTTTGCTTGTAAAAATAATCAATTCTGTCTTCTGTGGATTAACTATAAGCCCGCAGTTCTTGGTCCAGGTATTGACCATGGATAAAGCATTTTCTATTTGATCACTAAGAGTGGACAGAAATTTTCCTGTCGCTAGCAGTGCTAAGTCGTCTGCATATGCTACTGCTTTAACTCCACTAAATTTTAGCTTAACTAGGACTTCGTTTATCAAGAGAACCCAGAGAAGGCGTGATAATACACCACCATGAGGAGTGCCTCTAGGTGCTGACACCGTGATTTGCGCACCAACCAGTTCTGAACTGATTTGTCTGTTTTTAACATGCACATAATCCAGCTGATAATGGTGTTGTTCACGTTTAGGTTTTTTTTATTAACTAATACCAAACTTTTGTTTTTTTATTATTTTTCAGAATAAATACGTAAATACTAAAAACGAATATCCGCAGCAATTCCATTATGGGCAGATGGGGAAGGCAAAGTCCTGGACTTGAACCTGAGCCTCCGCCGCCCCCGATTCCACCCAGAACATTTATAAGACAGTCTAGCTTTACTAAAATAGGAAATATGTTAAATACAGCCATGAATATGAATGGAACAAAAAAAATGCAAGGTGAGTTACTTATTCAAAAAAAAAAAAAAAAAGAAATAAGATTATGTGAATTTTGTAAGTAGTCTTAAATTTCATAATATATGTAGTCCCAGGAACATCTATCTATCAAACGCAGTCATTACCAGGCACTGTCGTTCTCAATTGCGTACAATAACAATAGTCAGCTTCGAATATCGTGTCCTCTAGCACATCCCTCTACTCTGCAAGGTTAGTAATGGGTCAACTTATAATTAGTGACAGTAATACATAACCTAGACTAGAAGTTTACATTGAACATATACCCTACAAATGTAGTCTTGGTTTCTTTTTAAAAAGGCTATGAAGGCACTGTTCAATATTTTTCAACGATTGTTGCTTTATTGAAAGATTGAACCTTCCGATTAATTATGGCTTGGCAGTAGGCCATCTTGTCAACACAATTTTTCAATACATTTTCGATTGGTTCGGCTCCTATTTCACGAATAGCTTGACCAATAATGTTCTTAAGTTTCTGAATCGACTCTGGATTGTTTGTATAGTATCAATCTTTAATGGCATCCCGTCAAATCAAAGCTCCGTGCCGGCCAAGCAACATCCCCAAAACTACTGATTACACGATTATTGGACTTAGTGTCCAAGTGTTGTTTGTTGAACGGCTTTTGTGGCACGAAGGCCCAACTTGGTGGAACCGTAACTTACCCAAGTCAATTTCTGGCCATTAAACATCAGTTATCATACTTTGGTAGCGCTCATTGACTGAAATGTTTCTTCCATTGTCGTCTTGGAAGAAAAATGGGCCAATAATGCCGCCACTACAAAAACCACACCAAACAGTTCGGTTATCAATCAGCAAACCAGTCTCACGAACTTTTATCACAAACTTGCGTACACCAGCTGCAGTTGGTGCATTATTTCGACCGAATTTTTTTTTTCATAATTCGCACTGTTTCGACTTTCAACTTTGTAATATTTCACAACTTTGTTGAAGCGTAAATCGATCTATTTCGTATCGCGTAAGTCAATAATTTTTTTTTGCGCATAAGAGTTGTCAGTGTCAAAACAACATATAATTCAAAAATAAACCAACAGATGGCCCACCATTTACAAATATTTGAGGTGACTGGGCGATGGGATTTAGGGCCTTGGTTTTCACAGTCATTTGCGTTGCGCGTGTTAAATTCTTCACATGAATGGAAGGAGCCTATTGTTTAATGACATCTCCGAAGGATGATTCTTGATTTTGCGAAGCTTCCTGATGACAGTTTTATTCTCGAATGTTTGTCAGACGCTCGAGAGAGGTGAGGCCGTGGAAAGCCATTTGTACTAGTCTGGGATTCGAACCACGAACCTGAGTCATGACGCCTACTACATGCAGCCTTTATTTTTAAGGAGTCGGTTTGAAGTACCTACCAAACTTTTTTTTGTTTTTGTTTTTTGGTTGCGCCAGGGATATGGGGAATCTTCTAAAGATGCTAATAGCCCACGCTAGTGACACACACTATTCATACACCTGGTAGTGATATGGAATGCCAGCGATATGTATGCCGACGCACTTAACCTGACTCCCGCACAAAGACTTCAACCATTCTTCTCGCTGGAGTGCCGTTTGGTATTACTTCGCGGTGTTGCTTAGGAAATCAAGTTATTCGTCTTGTGTCACCTGTTCTCCATAGCTCACTTTGTAGAGTTGTTATGAAATCACATATTACCGTCCAATTCTTTTCCGACTGCAACATGTGCTCAAGGATTAACGACTGGCTGGGCAGAGTAGTTCTGTATGACGTGAAGCGTTTACAACAAAACACTGCGTGCTCCGTATGTAACCAGAGTGTCTAGACAGGAACTGCGTGAGGTTGTAGTTGCAGTCTCCATGTTTACGACTTATTCAGGCTTGGATTATCGGTATTAGTTTGTATGTCCTTTCGCTGTATTATCCCAACGAGCTTGACACATAGCTGCTGACACTGCCTTTCTTAAATTTTGATCCTCTTGATACTATTGGTGTGGTGTTGTCTCAAGGCTCTTCTGCTATAAACTCTCAGTATTTCGCCTGCAAGGATGTCGACCTATAATAGCCGCTGATTATCCACGGCGCATTGGTTTATTTCGTTCTTAATGCATGCGCCCAGACTGGGGCGGTATATAGATAACAGAACTCATGTGATAACTCTCGAGAGTAGGATCCTTTAATGTATCCAGGTCCCTCGATGCTGGACAGAATGCGTGAGAGAGCACTCTGCATTTGCGAAGCTTTCCTGGTTAAGTAGTCTACGTGTGCTTTAAACTGAAATATGTTGTTCAGCATTACTACAAGTCAATGTCCAGCATTTAACCGCTTTTTTTGGCGCTCCTTTCTCGATTGATTATGAGGACAGTTTCTGGACCACTAAATATGACGACTGCAATGTCATCGCCGAATTCAATTATCGTTACACCCCCAGGCATCGCTAATCGTAGGACTTCGTCGTGATGCATGAGGTTCCACAAAAACGGCCGTAGGATCGATCGCTGATCCCCAGGGCCAGATGGTATCATTTCTGCTGAACTTCAGCAATCAGAAGACATAGTGCTCGCTTGGCTTAAAGCCATAAACTATGGATCGAGGTTTAAGTTGTCTTTATACCCAAAGCAGAAAAATGCTCGCACGTGGAACCAAAGGATTTCTGACCTGTCACCCTATCGTCCATTCCATTGAAAACACTATATTGATATTCACCTACGCCAGAGCATTAGCCCATCTATGCTCTTTGCATCCCAAACTGCGTATTACAAAGGCAAGTCAGTCAAGATAGTCATGCATTCGTTAGTGCGCATCATAAAAAAATTACTATGCATCCATAGATTTACTATGGTCGCGTTCCTGGACATTGAGGGGGCCTTTAACAATGTCAGAATTACGGCAATCATAGATGCACTTGCAAACCCTTAAATTCGGTACTTCTATAATCTAGTGGTCAAAGTCCTGCTATTGGACATAGAAAGGACTGCCTGCAGAGTGGTTGCCTATGCGGATGACACTACTATCACCTCCGTCAGAAAATAAGCTGATATTTTCACGAAAATCATCCAATGGGCCTCAAAATGCACAATAGGGATTAACCCCCTCAAAACAGAACTGGTCCTTCTTACGAGCAAATATAAAGCTGCCCTTATTGACCCTCCTACTGTTAATGGCACCAGTCTCTCCTTTAAAGATAATGCAAAATACTTGGGACTTGTTTTAGATAGGAAACTGAACTGGAAAGCCAATCTTCTTGAACGCGTAAAGAAGGCTCTATCCTTCTGTAAAAGTCCATAGGTGGGAGCTGGGGTTTTCAACCTCACATCCTCACATCATACGCTGGATGTACGTGTCCATTATTAGGCCGTGTCCAGGTGGCCAGCTTTCAATACGGCTACTCACGTCAATCTCCTGGCTAAGGTGCAAAGCCTCCTCATAGTAGTCCAGCTATCATGAGGGCCACTCCCCGATTATTGATCTCCTCAATTTTACCCCAGAAGAAACCGACTAAACCCTGCCGAACTTGTTATATGACCGAAACTTTCGTACGAGCATCCCTGAACGTAATGAATGGGTCACTGCTCCCTCTCATGACGATAGTTCAGTCAACTTCTACACGGACGGCTCCAAGACTGACGAGGGGGTGGGTTGAGGTGTCTTCTCCGACAAGCTTATCATTCCGCCTCCCAAATCATTATACCGTTTTTCAGGAGGAAATTATGGCGATCAGGAAAGCCTTGTCCTGGCGAAAATGTAATGCAATATCTGTCAGGGATATTAGCATTTTAACTGACAGTCAAGCGGGAATCAAATCCCTGAAATCGTGCTTCTTCACTTCAAAGGCCGCTTTAAACTGCCGTTTGTCTCTTTTGGAGATGACTAAGCAGTTCAACATTCACCTGTGCTGGGTGCTAGGCTCCAGAGACATTGTAGGGAATTGCAAGGCTGACCAACTCCTCAGACAGGATACGACCCTGGGTATGCCTCTTGCTACTTGTAATCACTTACTAAAGGTGGACGCTTTTAGCAAAACCAACTGTAGATGGGAAAATCTCTCTACTTGCAACGCTTCGAGACAGATCTGGCTCAGGCTTGATCTGAAACGTAGTATTGAGTTAGTCTAGTGGAAGCAGATCAGCCACGTTATCGGTGTTCTTACTAGACACTGTATGATAGGCCAACATGCCAAGTGGCTGGGCTTCTTTTTACATGACTTCTGCAGAAGCTGTAGGGATGAGGAGGAGAAAGAAACCATTCTCCACTTCCTATGTACGTGCGAAGATCTGTCACAAAAAAGACTACCCCATCTAGGAGCTCACTTCTTTGACAACTTAGGCGTTAGCAGGCGTCACGAATTACCTTCGCTTTATCAAAAGCTCCGGTTGATTGATAAATTAGTCTTGGGTAGCCAAATGGTGCGACCCATGGCATCACAATGAACCTATATTGGTCTAAGTGTGCCTGCACACTTTATGTCGGACAGATCATTATTATTTCATCTCTTTGCTTACTAATTTGTTTATGTTTCTCGTAATATTACTTTCAAATGTGTTTTAACTATTTATACAATAAATCGAATCAAATTAAACCAAACGAAACATTATAAAAAAGGAAAACATTAACCAACACACCCCGATTGTACTGTCTTTGAATATATTTCAACGCCATCTAAAATTGAGATTACCCAACTCAAATCATTTCTCATTTTTTACACAGAACAAGGACAGTAGGAAAAAAAATACCTGCACATTAGATATGGATTGGCAAAAATCCCTTACCCGGCGACCATACAAACAAGTTCTGGCGAGCAAGTAACTTGCATGTACTATCTGTCAAATTACTATTTGTGTACTTGCTGTGACGTAGGCTGCACGTCACTTGCCTTGTTGCTTTCAGTTGGTCTCAGGATCCATTGACGCCGGGTAAAGCGAAGTTTTCATCAGTTACGCCGTCCGTCCGAAGTCTACTCGAGGCAGCAGCAGGTACTCGAGGCAAAGGCACTTACAGTTTCTGTTCGTTATAAGTGTCTTTGTGTAGGTCTTACTATTTTTGATGATGTCTAAGTGTCTTCATCTTAACTTGGGACGATTAGGATCCTGTATAGATTCACCCTTGTCATTCAAGAGGGGTTTTGCTACTAGGTTATCGTCTAAGCCTTAGAGAACAGCTATTGACAAGATTCAATCTTTGTCCCAGCGTTTGTTGACGTTGATGTTCTATCCGAGACGTGCTCGGACTCATAATGGCCGCTTCTGCTTTCCAAATCATTAGCGTATTGCTTATTTTCATCTCGGAGGCCATGTCAACAAGGTTTCGAAAATGTTCAATTAGTCGCAGAAAAGACACTGCAATCTCAAAGAGTGGTCCGCACTTCTTCAAAAAAGAAGCTGGTAACAGCACTACGGTGAACGTAGTGTTCTACATAGACGTGATGGCTGACTTTTTTTAGGTCGCCATTCGAACAGCAGGATGGTGCAAGATGCCACGTCAGTAGTCAAAGTATTGATCGTCTGAGCATTAAGTTCAATAATATTATTATTAACCCTTGCCAACCACCAGATGCACATTAATTAGCTACAAATACAAATACAAATTTTTGGCGGAACAGGTCCGTGGGACCCAGGGCCTAGCTTCTCACAACCATTCGTGTTGTGCGTGTTATATTCTTCACACGAATGGAAGGGGCCTACTGTTTAATGCCGGATCCGAACGGCAACTTTGAGAAGCTTTTTCATGACAGTTTTACTCTCGGATGTTTGTCAGACGCTCGCGAGAGGTGGGGCCGTGAAAGAAATTTTAGGTGTTGTCTGGGGATTGAACCTGGAACCCCTTGCTCCGTAGTCCAACGCACTAGCCACTTGAGCCACGATGCCCACTCCCATTAATTAGATACACACCATCAAATCACGTATTTTTGGTTTTCGTTTCTCCCCAAAGCCCACAAAATAAACAAATCTTACCAATATCTGTTAATTTTTTTTGATTACGTGTGAAAAGAAAGGTCTAAGTAATGCTCTATATTCGTCTCTTATATGAAACCCCTTCTATTATCAGACATATTCGTACTTGACGAATGTTTTCTAGTTGATAAATACTGTTTTCAATGCTCCAAAATCCACCATTGACCAGAATTTGTAGAAATCAAACCCCAAATTAATGACATAACAAATAAAAATCACCCTGTATCAACACTACCTTATCAGCACTGACCCACCTGCCAAACTTGGCATATCACACTATCACCACATCGACTGGCAGATGCCGCTCCAATCGACAAAAACTTGGCGCAATACGCAAAAGTCGCAAATCACACACACCACCCAGCGGCGATGTCAAATTCCCAAGCATGTGTGAAACCCCGCCATGACCGACGCCTATCCGTACACGGCTACCACTGCATCGTCATGCGTTGCTTCCACACACATCCATCCACCGTCTGTCAGAGTGTACGTGCGTGTGTGTTTTCCCTCAACCGACTCTGTGTAGCGCAGCATTTTAATCGCGAATTTGCAATAAAAAATTCCTTTTGCCGTCGTTTCCGAACGTGAATTTCTTGTCAAATCGAATCTTCATCGAAATCCGCATACCTTTCAATCGAAAACCCACTGCAACTCACCCCTGCAGGTGCATATCCAATCGAAAGAGTGAAAAAGACCCAGAATCTCCCCCGTTTTGTATGTTCCTCCTCCTAGCGGCTGGCTGGTGAATCGCATCGCGAAAAAAAAAATACCAAAAAAAAAAAAAAAAAATAAAACGTAACGCAAAGAAAACCAGAGAAGAAAAATAACCCTCGGAAGAAATATTGATCTTGCCAGTAGTATATTGTGTGAAGGATAGAAAAAATAAAAGAAAAATAAAATCGTTGAAACGCAACGCCGCTCGAGTGCTTTAAAACAAAAGAAACACAAAACCCCGGAGCCGATCGTCATTGCTGGCTCTTGTCTTGAGAAGGAGCAAATCGCAGGAAAAAGGACCACCACTACCGCCGTGAGAGTGGATTTGGGTTTTTTTTTTTTTTTTTTTTTAATTTTTTTGTAGCCCGTACCTAGTCGGAGTCTTCTCTGCTGCCACTGCCAGCAGCCGCCGCCCGCCCCGCGTTTGCTGAATGATTGTTTTATGAGAGGTGGAGAGAGGAAACGAGGCGACTGACTGTGAACTGTTAATTTGACATGGCCGGTAAGTTGTGTGTACTGTGGTGTAGTAGAAGCCGCTGTCGCGTGCAAAGTGTCTGAAAGTTGAGATTTTTTTTTTTTGCTTTTCTTTTTAAAAACAGCAGTTCTGTCGAGGTGATTTATTTTGTCGGGACGCGCAAAAAATTACTAAGAAATTGTAGATTTCAAGACCGCGACGTGCGATTGAGAGTTTTTGTTGTTAAATTCCTGAAGATTCCATGGTATTTATCGGGGGTGAGTGAATCAATTTCACTTTCAAGCAGGCGTTCTACTTCTGCCTGCCTACTACTTGTTCTACTTACGTTGTCTTCTATATTCTACTCCTGTAATCTGAACGGTGGTGTCATTAGCATTTCTCCTTCCTTCCTCTTGTCGTCTTTTCGTTAGAGCAGCACCCGCCGCCGTTGCATGGTGCTCTCGTCGTTTTTAGTGGTGGGATGCGGGAATTTTGGTTTTCTTTTGTGTGTTTGGTGTTTTCTAGTGTTTTCGCTCGACAAATAAAAATGTATTTAGTTGATTTTTTTTTTCGTTTCCAATTTGCATTTGAAAAGAGTTGAAAAAATTGCTCAATTTTAGAAATGTGGTACCTAGTCTAGAGGTAACGCACAACATGGTGTTTGCTGAATTCTTTAGTGTGTTCGAACGGCAACGACGAATCACACACAGCACACAATAAACAGTGTAGTACAGAAGTTTTCAAACGGTTGGAGTAGTTTTAAAAAATAAAAAAAAATATATTTTTTCTTGTGTATTGTGTTGGATAAACTTTTTTCCAAGTTGGTTGCCAGTTGTGTAGATTTGTTGTTATACATATGGTTATACGGTTCACGTGTTAATACATAGATAAGTGGTGTGTTGTTTTTGTAAACTTTTTGGCTTGTCTGTCCTAATTAAGTTTGAGATAGTTTTTAAACTTCAAACACAGCTTTAGGTGGTAATATGAACCGCGTAGGCTTGGCTTTAAACCAGCTCGATACTTAGAAATCGGTTTTCATTTTCGTAGTCTAAGTGACGCTAAGTGAACCATATTCACTCATGGATACCTATTTTATTTATGATATTAGATTAAGGAATACAAGGACCCAAACTATTTAAATTAATTGCTATACTGCGACATCCTGTAACGCAGTAAAATACCACTTCTGCTGCTCCCGAAGCCCAGCAGAAAAAGAGAAACAAGGAAATTTCATCGACGGATCTGTGTCGCGTTCCACGGTGCTGGTGTGTAGAAGCTTTCGCTCACTGCAGCGCTGTTATAGGCAAGTGTTTGAGAGCGAACTCGTGTGCTAAAATATCACTCAAAGCTCAGCCTGGATCACTGCGAAATGGTCTGGCTCTAGAGTTGACAGGTGACGACTTAATTTTCCCGAGTATACCAGACTATGTTGAGAGAAGTTATCATAGGATTTCTCCCAAATTATTAAGCCGCTCGCGAGTCGCAAACGTTTCTGTAGACAGTGCATGGAGAGTCCACAAAATTCAAAAACAAGTCCTTTTGGGCTTCAAAGAAAAACAGACGGCAAGGTTTTCAAGACTCTTTAAAACCAAATGTAAGCACCTTTCGCAAAAGTAAGGTACCTGTTACTTGGAAGTTGGAAACTTGTAAATCTATGTGATTCTGGTTTATGGTGTGCGGACTCTGAGGCACGGAGCTCTGTCGTATGTTGTTGTGCAAATTTTCGACAAGACTGGCATATTTTTTTTTTTTTTTTAGCCGTGATAGACCGTTTTACGAGTTATGCCATACTAAATGCTTCTGCATGTTACCGTGACCAAAACACCTCCGCTTCAATTCTACCGGTAATCCCTACGGTACCGTCGGTTAAGGCATGAGATCATGTCTTCTCCTTCTCCTAATCCTACTTTCACCTTCAGCTCGATAGGCATTCGCCGTTATCACACTTATTGTATCTCCGATACCGTTCGGTATGCCCAGCATACCCTAAGCGATCCTCTTTTATGCAAAAAGTTTATCCATCTCATTTCATTATCAAGCTTTGACTTGCTCATTGTCTCAAGCAAGTTCCTTATTGGCAGCGTGGGTCTTTCAATATTTGGAATTAGCCTGGATATTGCGGGAACAGTCCGAATTGACTTTCCCTCTTGGGTTAGGTGTTTTTTAAAGTGTAAATAAGGCTTTGGGTCGATATTTTGTTCTCCTATGTGTATGACAGGCTTTAATTTTTTTTGCAGCTGTTGATGAGGACAGCCTCCGTTTTGTGTTCCATTCGACGTTATGAACGAATCAATATCTTATTTTTTTGATTGCTGCAGATTTGTGTCACCTTTTTTAGGGTTTTAGACACTACCACCACACTATATCATCGGAGTATCCGTTTTGAACTCGCTGCGTGCTTTGTTATTTTGTTTCGAGATGGAGCATCAAAGTATCATACAATTTGATAATGAGAAATTCATTTGATAGGCATTTGTAAGCATTCTGGGCACCCAACGACAACTGACTTTGCTGCGAGGAACGTCTTCCAGAAATTGCCTGCCGAACTCAAATTTTTACAATACATAGCGCGCAATTGCTCATTAATTTAATTTTTAACTTTTCTAATTTGACAGATAGAAATATTGGGATTGAGAACATTTTATCTGCCATGTTTCTTTATTTAAACAGAAAAATAACATTCCAATTGAAGCGCCCTTCTGTGTTAAGCCAAAAACGTTTCTACATCTCAACGAATGTTTTAGATCTTCAACTTTTATGCAGTTGCAGTGATTCCTGCTCGAGTGGCCTGCAAACAAATGTCGTCAGCGTATTCTAGAAAAGATGTCTGTCCATGTCTCACTGATTGCAATCAAAAGTAACAGTGGTAAAAGTATGCATCCTTGTCGCACTCCGCTTTGGACTATCACTATAAACATTACCGACGCACCGTTTCAGGAACATCTCGCCTACGTAGAGACTACCATATAAATTTTATGTTTAACTGTCGAAGGCATTTTTGATTGTTAATTGGAACTCTGATAACCTACTAGTTCCTTAGTGATTATATGCACATATGTATAAACGGTGCTTTTGTCGCTGATGTTCGCGTGAACTCACCCATAAGAGATGATCAAGCTACTTACTATTTCGGTGATAGAAACTCGTTGGTTGAGCTCTTTTTCTACCTTTAAAGAGCTTAATATTTACTCGATAACTTTAACCGCAGAGTACTATTCCTGGAATGACGGACATTATTCGGTTAAGTGCGTATCATGTTGTTGGCATTGCGTCCCATTCAACCTTAGAGCTCACAATCTATTTGGTTTATGTTATATAAGGTTCAGACCTCACCCAGTTTTTTTTTTCAAAGGCAGATACCAATTTTTATCTTACTGCGAGCAATGGAACGTAAAGCGTTTTGCATCTTTGACTGGATCTGTACAGTTTCGGCAATATGAGTTGCCGTCGTATTCAAACTTGTGTATACTTTTTCAAAAAGTCTTGCTTTTGTTGCATTTTTTAAGGAATAAGTGTGGCTCATATGAGTTATTGGAAACTTTCTATCTCAAAACTCGAGTAGGTAAGCGAATTTTTAGATGATAGTGTCTCTGGTATTCAGTTGTATGTTTCACAATGAGTTTATTAATTATGTTAAGCACGTCAACTGGTCTATATGAGGCGCTTTTCTTTTTTAGTTCAGAGCAGAGCTCTACATTTTTTCATTGCTTTACTTCTATCAAACGTCAAATTCATCGTGCTCAGGATGCTCAGTCAATTCGTGCTGAACTGATAGAACGGGCACTGCGCATGCTCTGAATGAAAAAGATAAACACGTATTCAGTGTTCTGTACGCTCTGAAATAAAAAAAGAAAAACACATCTATTCTTGCTTGACATAAAAGGTCGGGGTGAGTTCGTTGCTGAGTTTTAGCCACTAGACGTTGCTCTGTATAGCTTGTTTTTATAAATGTGGGCATAGGCAGCCTCAAAATCGGTAAGGAAACTATATGTATTGTTTTAAATTTCTTGGACTTACCCTAGCACCCACCAAAGTACCAAAATTGTATCAATTGTTGATTTATTTTTGACCTAAGACCGTGCCCAGCTGTCCAGGTTGTTGACGAAGGGTTTCGGTGTTCACATAAGCAAATAAGTGTAGCAAATAAGACCTTGTACACGATGTTGAGCAGACATACATACATATGCGTCTGTAGTGGATGCAGTTGTGGATCTATGCTTTGTTGTGTACATAACTGGTGCTTGGATTTCATTCAGTCAGGCATGCATTCATCTGATAAAATTTGAAAAATGAGCCGGAGTACGCTCTTTACCAAGTGATCTTCAGCTGTTTTGATTATCTCGTCCGATAATCCATCAAGTTCCTGCCTTGTGTAGAATGTTGGTTTAAGCGTGGCTTTCTTCACATCGTTGTGCTTATTTCCTAGATTAAGCAGTTTATCCTGCCTTATAGCGGAATGTTAGTCTTCGTTGTCATTATATAGTCCACAGAAAAAGTTTTAATATTTTCGCCACACCGATGACTTTATAACTTGTATTGGATCGTTGGCAAGCATTTTCCTTCACAATTCTACTTGTTGAGGTACTCGTTCGAAAGCACTGTTCTAAGCAATTCTACTCCCTTGATTGTGGTTGAATGCACCATGTATTCAAATATGAGGAACTTTACATAAGTACATATGTTTGTGTGAATACTTAACCAAATTTGATGCAGCTCTTTAATTTTGTGTATTGAATTCATGTTGATATGATAAAAACAACTCATCCCCCCTGAACATGATTATAAGTAACCTTAGCGATGTCCATGCGATGAAGACCATTTTTCATCCTATTAGCGTAGTCAAAAGAGAGTGGGATGAGCGTTGGGTGAACATATCTTGTTGAATGATAGACAACATTTGAATGATACTGTTGTGATGAACGCGATTTAATTAGGTCCTCCAGTTTTTTTTACTCCCCAGTTCCTGTGAAAATTTATTTTGTTGTGCCCTGTGTTGGTTGTATCTGCTATAATTTGACTATACGTACATACCTGTTACGTAGGGAACGCTTGTGTTTAAAGAGGATTTTCAGTTTTGTGTTGGGTAAATAAACTATATCACATTCAAAACCTATCCATCATCTTCCATCTCATACAGTAGGTAATAGCGATAGAGATGTTTTTAGAAAAGGAACACACAGCACTACGTACGAAGCACTTAGTCGTGTTGACCATTCGTTAAGGTGTGGGATTACTTCGGAAATCTGATGGCACTTTTATATTTAGTTGAAGGTAAACTTTGGACACTCGGGTACATTTCCCGGGTGCGAGCTGTATTAAATGATGTTAAATGTGTTACTACTGCGGCTATGATTGACAAAAGTGAGAAATTCACTCTTTTAAACTATTTAATGTATCGAGAAAAGATGGTGTCTGCGGCTGATTGCATTAACTTCCTTATACTTCAGAGGCTTCCAAGGAAAGTATATGTAATGTTAATTCTTAAGTTATGTAGTAAGTTCATAAGATATCGTCTTTCTTGATGATAATGATAGACTGACTCCTCGACTTATGCATCAATATGCTTACGAAAGCGGGTGCGCATAAGGTACCAGTCAGAAATGCCAGAAAATAGCAGTCTGTCGCAGTGTACTTTTTTCGTAGTGAGTCTACACAAGTCTGTCATGAATGTTAGAGCGATGCTCCAAAATAAATAAATCAAATCCACATCCACTTAAATCTCTGTGGTGGTAATAGCTCACCTCAAGATGGTGTTTACTGATCTCTTATGATCACTTGGTAAGGATTGCTTACTAATAAAACCTAGACGATAAAGTTATTTGTTGTTTCTGATGATCTAGTGGTCAATTAGTGCGTTAACTCATGTAACAAAGTACTAAATTTAGGTTCTGTTATGGACTCTGGTAGATATATCGGGTCTTTTGATGCGGAAGACATTCGAATCCGAATAAATTACAGTGTGTTAAATGGTCTGAATTTGCAACAATTGCCCGCAGAATTTTAATTTGTGTGATTGCAACCCGAACTGCAAACGCAACCACCTAATCATGTGAAAGAAACTAATAAAATCTAAGTTTTTCCAACCCCTGCAACAAAAAAATGGAATTTGTTAGCCATCAAGGGCCTTACTGGAACCTCAGAATGGTCCATGATGAATTGCAGAATGGTTTTGTTGACAAAAGCCTGCGAAGTCAGATCCGTTTCTGTAAGAAAGCATGCTCTGCTCCTTCATGAGATGGTTAACTATTTACAGTTGAAACGTATTTTCTTTCACAGAAGTTTTGTAGTCTTTCTCAGTTGGGTTATGATATCCCAAAATTTGAACTATTCTCCCTTTTTATTTTTCTCGATTTTTTTCTTGCTGCCGATGAGCACCACCTTTGTTTTGAGGTTCAGTCAATTGGCTCTATTGTTTACTAGTGTTATCTCTTGCATATAGCCCTACAGCCTGCTTTTTGAAAGCTATATGTATTGTTGGTCAGCAAGTCATCCTGCTTCCGTCACCACTGGCTCCAGACTATTGCTGTATGGAACAGTTTTCTTCTTTTTTCGAGACCTCCTCCATTACCGTCCTTTCGCAGAGACTACTATTTCCATCACTGAATTGTAGTGCCTTTAGACTCTTGACATAATCGGTATTGTATTGATTTGTGTATTCTGACACTCGTACTGTAAGCTAATAGCCGTTCATTTCTTGGATAGCATTGAGAAGGGAGTGACTTTTCTGATTCTGATGGTTCTTGATCGGTTTGACCAATACAAATACAAATATTTGGCTACAAAAGTCCATATGGACGCAGGGCCAAGCTTCTGCATGCATGCGACGTGGGACCGTGAAAGAACTTATGGTGTTATCTGGGAATCTCCAACCCTTTGCACCGTAGTCCAACTAACCACTTGAGGCACGGCGATACCGGGTCGACCAATAGCTGCGATAATAATTTCTAGATACTTCAGTGGATGCGTTGAGTGCTACGATGTTCGTCTCTCTGTACCGGTCCTCTTGTGCAGAATCATGCTACTATGAGAGAGTAAGAGAAGAAGTTATTGGCATAGTCCAGATGTTTAAGGAAGATTGTTAGAGTTCACTGTAAACCCTCCGCTTAAATCCGCTATCTACATGTAACAACAATACCTTTCGGACTCCACCCTAGATCTAAAATGTGTTTGACAAACATTGTTAGAACTACGGTTGCTTATGCTGTTCTTTCACATGACGTTCTCGATAACGTTTTGATTGTTGGCTATTTTGGAATGAAATGACTACGTCTCCATATGCATACATAGTCTTAAATTGTGTGCGGAGTCTATATACACAGGTCATACAAGTTATCTTTGTCATCCTAACACGAGTGCTCTTTCGAGAATGTCGATGCTGATGCCATTTGAGGCCATATATATTTTGCCACAGTAGGGTTACCAAGAAATCAGTGTTACTTTTGATTCACGTGTAGTGTATACTAGGTGACTGTTTACTAATCAAGCGAAAATACACCTATACATGTGTCCTTTATGTACATAGTTGGTATTGAAAGTGGTATCTTTCGCAAGCGCAAAATGAAGAAGAACATTGTGACCATTCAGCATCACCCACCACTTTGTCTATCTCTCTGTTAAGCTATTTGCAAATGTTATTCGAAGATCCGGACATCCGCAGTAAAGGGAAGATCCACCGAAAAGCACTTCCAAACCAGAAAATCTTGTCGATCGATGTTTTGCTTTATTAAAGAAGATTTGGCACTCAGTGCATACAAAAGATATATTGGTCACTTGGTCATTTGGTTGCCCAACTCTAAAAAAAAAGTACGAAAGGG
Organism: Xylota sylvarum; assembly: GCA_905220385.1. Lineage (NCBI taxonomy): Eukaryota > Metazoa > Arthropoda > Insecta > Diptera > Syrphidae > Xylota > Xylota sylvarum. The sequence goes on along the minus strand of LR999958.1, from coordinate 58,347,561 downwards.
AAGACCAAAAACTCTACGTCATCGGTGTATGACTGATGCCAGGAGAGTTTTTCTCACTGACGGAAAAATATATAAAATGATAAATAAAAATATAAAACAGAATAATTGAGTATACGACCGATCGTCAAAAGAAAGTCGCAACTTGGAAGTCGAGTGAGGCCATCATCTTGCAATTATGATGGTGTGCTGGGGGATCAGCTACTTGCTTAATTTTTGCAAGAAGGGTGTTTAAACTTCAGCAAAAGTGTATCAAACTAAACCTTGTTTACAAAAAATCAAAAGCCCTTCACTCCAGATTAAAGGATAAAAACAACACAAAAGTGACTCTAAAACAATGTAGCGGACTTCATTTGGACAGACGACTTGCCACTTGGTAATCCAGAGGTGAGTTTTAGAGGCTATGACTTGCTCCCTTCAATATTGCGTCCTTAAAGCGTGCACTTATCCGTTTATCAGTTGACAGATTTTCCAAGCACTTTCCTTGAGCGCCTTTAAGGTTGGGTGAAGGCATATGGCGATCATTTTGAATAGGTTTTAACAAAAATATGTGAACCAGTATTTACGACTTGATAGTGTTACTCATAGTTGGGGAATGGAACTCTCCAGAATATTTTATTTTGGGTCCCCCAAGATGTTCAACCTGTGTCTAGTTCCAGGAATTCTGTGGACTTTACAATCCAAAATAACGGATAGTCCTCAGAAAAGGTACGGCAGTCAAAAGTTGTTTACATGTAATCAGTCCTTATCCGAGCGGTAGTGTCGATTTCGAAAGTAAAATCAAATATCGTTCTAGAAACTCTAGTTTCTTTATTATTACCCGACTGAAAACTTTTCCGCAATGCTGTATATGTTGCCCACTTAGCAAAGAAAAAAAAAAAAAAGAAGTATAAATAAGTAATCTATAACATTGTTTGTACTGCAGCAACACTAGCAGTCAGATTGTTGTTGTATCTGTCCGTTCAGACGCTCAGTGTAGCGGCAAATGTTGACATAATTAATTATCATATCTCCTGTACGCCTCTAAGAAAATTAGTAAGCTCTGTTACCTTGTTGCTTGCCTCCATATCTCATCTTTCGTGTACAGCCAGAGGAAGTAAAGCCCATAGGTTGTGGGTGCTGGGTGCATAACAATAATTTGATTATCCTCCATCTTTCCAGCTCTCCAATGTGTTTGTCTGTTATACAAGACAAAACGTTACATGGGTCTCTCATCTCGCTGACCTTTTAATTGACCTGCAACTAATTGTAACTACATATTTTGGATACAAAGTAATTCTCGTGTGAATAGTCGTTTTCAAAAAAAAAACAGTAATTTTCCAGGTCAAGGTAAATCAATCATAAAAGAGAGTCACGGAGTTAGAAAGAGAAAAACTAGTTTTTATTTTTTTCTCATGATATCATTCATCGTCGGGGTTAGTTAGATTTTGTTTTTATTTTTTTTATCGAATTGAAAAACTCACACGCATAATTATCTGTGCGACTCTAGTGTCTCGTAGTAAATCACCGACATCGTAAAGAATCACTGGTGTGGATTATTCGGTGACTCATCTACGCGGAGGGAGATTGTAAATGATTGACTGCACTTTGCATACTTTAACTTGGTTATACGTCTTCTTGTTTTATTGTTTTTGATTAATTTACTGGCATAGAATCTCCCAAATTAAGATAATGATATTGATTTCATTTGAATAATTTTTCAGTTAAAGTAGTGATGATTGGAGATGTAAAATAACGAAACACTAGATTCGATGACCATTGGAGTGTGTTCTGCAGGTTATTCAGATTGGGTGGTCGATTTTTGAAGTGATAAACGTTCTTGTGCCTGTGTACAGAAAATGAGTTCATTTCTAACCAGTCTACCACAAGAATTGTTGACCGCTGCGGTGTTAAGAACGCTTTTAAGTTAGCTTGATGACACTTGATGGTTGGAGCACTCAGGTGCATTTAATTTGCGCTACAGTTCGGGTGAATCTGGACCTTAACTACAAGCCTCTCCAGTTAGGCCAGTCTTTAGCTAATTGCCTCCATTTGCGCACTTCAATTCGGTTGAGCTTCAGTCTGCTTGTGGGGGTTACCCAATGCGAAGTGTTTCTCTACTTCCTGTACTGGTCGGAGAGCTGGTGTCCATTCGCTCTACATGTCCTAGCCATTTGAGACGACTAATGCCCAGTTTTTTTTTACTAGGTCAATGTCGATGCACAGCTCGTATAGTTCGTCTTTGAATCTCTTCCTACAAAGCCTGTAAACGCAAACGGGATCGAATCCGCTTTCGATTGAGTCCATCCTTCAGCACCATAAAATAAGACCTGGATGATCAAGGTCATACAGAATTTCCTTAGTTATTTGGGATAGGGCCTTAATACTCAATTGTTTTCTCACTCGAAAGAAACCCCGATTGGCAAGAGTGTTATTGTAAGGATTGATAGCAGAGCCAAGGTAGGCAATGTCCCTTCCTACCTCAAAGTTATAGTTGTCGACTGTAACGATCTGTTCAAGTCGTCGATGTTGCGTGTCCTTCATATTGGTAGCTTCAGTTTCAATACTAGAGACAGCCCCCTAAGTTCTAGTTGAACAGAATTTTGAAAGGTTGTTCCTTCGTTGTTGGCTTCTGAGTTTCACACAATTCTTCAAGGCATGATGTTTATGAAGTCAAATGATAGCGTTTAATCTTTTTTTGACATCAAAGATCTCGGTGTGGTCATTACCGACCTTGATGGAGGAGGGAACGTCATTCTGCACAAAAGGATGAGTTTGGCAACAATGCCAAAACTAGGGATGGCTATGTATAGCTTGTCTCTATAAATGCTGTCATATGCGGCTTTGAAATCGATGAGAAGATGGTAGTTATCGATTTGGACGTCTTGTACTTTCTCTAGGATTTGCCGGAGTGTGAAAATTTGATCGATTTCAGATGCTCATTAAATATGTAAGTTAAGCGATAATTTAAAGTAGCCTCTGAGGTGAAAGAGCATCATTCCAGGGATTTACAAAAGTGGAAGGTGGTTGCTTAATTGAACTTTTCGAGAAGACTCCCACCTAACATTTATATCGAAAGCAATGTGGAGACCTGAAGATTTACTAAGAATTATCGGCTGTGATCATCAATATTGTGTCTTCGACTTGTCAAAAGAACAGCGGATGTTTAATACTAATCAATGGCTATGCAACTAAGCCGAACGAAGCGCTACTTATATCAAAAGTTGCCGAGATCTTATTAGACGTCAAAGACAAGAGAACTGTGGAGTGATCAATAAAGTAGTCCTATGGTTGGAGAACTTGTTAGCACTAAAGAACTGGAACTGTCTGCAAGCTCTTGTACCAGCGGAAGTTGTGAAGAAAATTGCCTGAACCTTTCATCGACTGCTGCTTAACGCGTATAATAGTTGTTTACAGGAACTTGTTTACACAATGATTAGAAAATACAACACCTATAAGTTAAGTAAAAGAGAGTTCTAAATACATCAGGAATATGCTTGAAGAGAATGCTGTAACCGCCAATTTCCGCAGTTGTTTCGAAAGTTATGCGAATTAACACCGATTCTGAAGAGCACACTTCACAATAGGAGCTGTAGAGAAGATTGTTTGAATCTTCAAGTGCCACAGTATTTCATATCAAAAAAGCATCCAACTGACTATTTGCCATTTGATGAAACTCTATGTTTCATGATGCAGAGGATATATGCTAATCTTTGCATTTTCAATAGGCGGCCACTAGATAATTACGGCAAATATTGACTTAACAACGACCAGGGAGACAAACCCAACAGTGGTTTAAGTGTTTAACAATCTCTTAGAAGATCTGATTCTCCGTGATTCCAGTGTGATCTAGAATCAGAGAACAAGAGAACAAGAACAAGAGTTTAGTTTAAATTTAGGGAGTATCTTGCTTTTACGAACTATGTTTTGAAGAAGTTCCTGTTTATCAGTTTTGCCAGACATTGCCAGTTTCGCTGGGACATTGAAAAAGTTCGTTGGTGATTCTTTAATAATTATTTTCTTCTGTTTTAATAGTATGGTTGCATTTGTTTCCGGTCTCATAACGCTAACTCTTCTGAGTTCAGTTGGTTTCCAGCAATGGTTTGGTCACAGTCTTTGTTGAACCATGATTTGTTTAGGACGGAGTTAGGACAAGTTTGTTAGGACGGAGTGAAGGATATTTAGCACCATTTCCAGAATAACTACCTTCTTGACCGTTTTAGCGGATTTGTTGATGTCGTAAACATACATATATACGTCGGACCATAGAAAGACGCGAAATGTCTCAGCTCATCTCAGTTAGACATCTGGTTTCAGGTCAGTCGACGATCATTTCAATGCCCTATCACTGGTGTGATGCGTTTTTCTTAAATGCGCTGATATTTATAGAACCCATGTTCGTTCGGCTATCATCTTAATACAATAGTAGCTGATGACATAGGCTGCAATTTTCTTCCAGCGCGGTCGGTTCTTTTGGAGAATTGAAGTCAATCCGAGTTGTGAGTGGCAGATCTGTAACATGTAAATATTTTCAGACTTAAGTGGTACTAAAGTGGCCTCTTGGTCATCGTATAGGTACATGCATCCATGTCTACTTATATGACATACGGGATGCATTAAGCTTCGTTGATTCCTCCCACTAACAAGCCAAATAAGATCTAACTAAGAAAGAAAAACCACATTTCAATTGAGGATACCTACTGTACATATGTACTATGTGGAATCAGTTGATGGGTCTCAGTTACGGCTAGCAGATGTTCCTTTTCTTGTAAGTACTGATGGACTAGTATTATAAAAAATCAATTCAAACATGTTATTTATATCCCCACTTTGTCCATGTGTTTGGTGTACATTCTGAGATACATATATGTATATATCCGAGTGTATACGATGATGACACGAACACAAGAATGTCCTTCATTGTCTCGTTCCTAAAATAGTTTTGCAAATGATCGAGTCTTTATTATTAATTTAAAAAGGTGTGGCATCATACAGTACATATTGTTTACAGCTCCATGGTGGGTTGAATTGAGTTCCTGATCCGTTCGGCTTCTTCGACCAGATGTGCAATCATTTCATACTGATAAACTAAATGGGAGAATATAAACTATCGCAAGCATTGACCACGTGCTTGTTCCCTTCGTTCCAATAACTTCTAAAACGCCTGCTAATGGTTATCTGAATGGATGTTTGCTTCATATCGCGCTTCCTATCCAGCTAATTTTGTTGCAAGTCTCACGCTTCTGCAAGGCATAAGTGAATGCTCTTAGAACTTGCCTACAGGTTATTTTGCTGTCCATACGTTCCCATGCAACAGTACACTCTATCTTCCGAATAATCCCCTTCCACCATTTTCCGTTCATTCTTTCCGGCATACTGAAATTCCTATTTCGAACCGATAGTGAAAATTCTCTTCTCAATGCCGAAACGAAAAATCTTAATCTTCGCATGTGTTGATTGCGATTTGATTGGTTTTCATAATTTGCTTCCACCTCTATCACATGATCACGTTTCTTTGCTTCAAGCTACTGATTACGTATCATGCTATACATATGCACATACATATGTACATATGTACATCTTCATTTTGCCTTAGAATAAAGTAATCTGAAAGCAAACACTATCAGTTGTAAAACTAGATTTGTTAATTTGACGTTCAAACGTTTGTGATATTCGTGTTGACAGATGACTATCGGAGTTGTTATGTAGCTAATTGTAACTCGAATTCAATTGGCAGTGAATGTGTTAATTGCTAAAAATGTTACCAACAAGCTAAGCTACAATTTTATTATCTTCCTTTCACTATGCGTATAATAGTTGATGAGTTTTGGTTTTTCTTCTTCTAATCGACCTTGAATCGTCTCTACCAAATGTAGAGAGAAAAAGTTGTTTCGTAATATAAATTAAATGTATTACAAATTAACAATAATGTAGACTGCTTTGGTAAAGTGAAATGTCGCTGATGATAGTGCGAATATTTTGCATTGATACTGAGAGTGAGTGTGTAATCATGTACATAGCTTTCTTTTGCGGAAGGAGTTGGGAATTTTGAAAGATGTGTGAAAACTGATTCTTCTGACAAGAGGACAGACATCTGTATGAAAGGACTTCTTACGAGTAAGACTGGTCGTTATCACCCAAGTACTACTGTTCTTTGCTTTTCCTGATTTTTGGCAACGTAATGTTACATCTTCTTTTCGATTTGGCAGTTGTATTCCGTTCGGTCCAACTGCGGCCGTATCAATGAATCGCTAATAGAGAAAGCTGTCAACATGTTGAACTTCAGTCCTATATTGATTGTTTAATTTTTCGCACATTCGTTTGAAATAAGAACCGCAAGCATAATGCAGATGTGGTCGGATTTTAAAGACAATAATACGCGACGATCATCGTTGATCACTGTCAAGCATACGGTACGGATAGTTCTATCGCAGTAATTCGCATTGCTTTTAAAAGCTTGACAGTGGTGCCTTATGTAGCTGCTCGCAATGCATTTCTATCGTTTAACATATGTACATAATTGGAATACAAATGCAGTAAAAGGTTGTCCTTGTTGCACCCCCTATACTTCTGTGCATTTCATTTCACTATACTGATACCTGAGGCTGTTGCTATCCGAACTTTTTGTGCAAAATGTTCTTCAATTCGAGTCGAAAACCCTAGGGATATCAATAGTGATTGCTTTCGATCATTATATTATTTCAGAATGTTCAGAAGGCCCTATACTGGTCTGGTCGACATAGTTCAAAGTCTACCGTCTGTCGATTAAGGTCTAGCTGTCGGCTGAATCAAGTCGCCTTGTGAAATTCCACATATGTACATAAATTATTATCTTTCCCAAGATTAGAATTCCTAACTTTTGTTCCTGACGTTACACGTAATTCAATTTCCTTGCTGTATCAACAACTTAACTGGAGCCATTATTCAGAAAAACAATCAACAAAGTCCAGTAATTCTTGCCGGAGACTTTTGGGTAGGAAATTAGCCCTCAGACCAAGAAAAAATTATTGGGTTTAGTTCAATATTATCGTATCTATATCATCTTATGATTCTCTGATCTAGTAAGTTAAGGTTGAATGCTTCTCGGTCCAATTGAGTTACAAAACACTTAAAGATTTACCTTCTGCGGACGGCGTCAAGTGCCCTAAAACTCCTCCTGATTTGAAAATGATACTAGGCAAACTTACTGGGTACTTATGTACATACGTATTCTGATTATGATCTCATTTACTGACCTGCTCAATGGCGAGTATTACAGAATACATACAAAGAAACTTCACCCACAATCATGCAGAGCAGATGAAAACGGAGCTCCAATAAGCGGTCCACATTAATCAATGTTGTACACAAGAGATTTCTAGAGTAAAGAATAGAGTTCGTGCTGGCACATTCGACCTTCAAATTAACCGTCCATCTCGGAGACTCGACCTTCATTTTACAAGCAGAAGTTTATGCTTCTGTCAGAGAATTCATTAGACGCAGCATTCGCAGAGTTCCTTTTACAAGTTTTAATCTTTTACTACGTCGACTGCAAATTTGACTTAACCCAACTCCCCGAAAGATCTCGTTGCCTTCAACAAGTTTCTTTGCTAAGTAACCGGAGGTTGTGGCATTGAAGCAAGATAAACCCGGTGACATCTTTCATTTCATCTGAATTCTTCGGTGGACTATTCTCAACCCACTTAGTGTCGGGGCTCAAGTCTCGGAACTCAAGACCACTTACATAAATTGAACTTTGTTCAAAGTCTTGACAAACATTTTCCTAATTTCTGCGAACTAACTTTTAAGTTAATGGTACATATGTACATACCTAAGAGCTGTTTGGACAGCCTCCAAAGCTACGTACATACTGGCAATATGCTCCTTGGAGTTTTCCATCTCGCAATAGTACGTTGGCCCGTGTCGCCCTCTTTCCAAGGTTGGATTGTTTCAAGGGAAAAGCACTCTTTGCAGTTGTATCCTTTAGGTGCTAATCTTTGTATCCTGGTCAGTGCTCTGAGGTATGTGGTTTTATCTGCTGCGGGCCACAACACTAGACACCAGAATGGGAATGAATGGCTTGGGACCTCATTTTTTACCAAAGATTTTCCTGCATATATAGAAGACTGTGGGTGCTTTCTTTATACTTTCTGACGTGATTTTTTAAAACTAAGCATTATTTCTTAGTATATTCGTTATCAAAATAATTCGTCACAATTTTTTCTATACAGTCCTATCCCCCCACACTGTCTATTGTTTCGTTTCATATAGTGAGGGTAGGTAGTAGTTACAATGCACCGAAGTAGTAGTCTATGTCAAGACATTATATCCCTAACACTCACTATTCACTTGTTTTGTTACCTCAAACACTTGACAATAAATTGTTTCTTGAGATATATAGTAGGCACTACAAATAAAAAAGGTAACTTCTTTTTAATGTTTCGTGTAAAAGGAACCATTATTCTATATACGTATAATAAAAAAAAAAAAGTAAATATAAGTATTTATGGAACAATAGCCAACACTTTTGTTTAGTTCCCTGACTGGGTAGTAGGATCGGCTACCTTGTTGTTGACTAGCTTCTACCAACGATTGCCAAGGCATGCATGACGAAGGAGTCCATTACTTCGTGTTGAAAATGCTATTAATGGAATAACAATAAGAAAATTTGATCGGTGTGTCATAAGGACCAACACTGACAGTGACGACAATGGTTGATATGAATAAATTGCTGACGTTCAAGTGGTTCACTAGAATCTGCTTCATTGTTGCTTAGGATATGTTAGTACAGAACGTGTCTGTGGCTTAATTCAAGTATATGTTTTTATGTATAGTGTGCTCAAAAGGGGGCGTGTTGCAAAAGGATTTGGATGACTTCAGTTTCTATGCATCAAAAGGTCATAAATGCATCACTCAGATCTCTGGTGGATATCTATAATTGAAGATTGACTGTACTTAGCAACATGGTTATGCCTTAGGATACTTTCAGCAATTTATATAAATCCAAACGTATATCTCAGGTTTAAATAAGGAAATTTTGTTTCATAAACATCTGTGCTTTCTAACAAATGCAACTGCTTGTTTTGTTTTCTCTATTCCGGTGCCTGTTTAATGGTATGTTGTTGACCTTTGGGATGAATCACCAAATAATCTACGAAGGGTGGTAGAAAAGTTTACGGTTTAACCTAGGGGTGGAGTTATTGTGAGAAAGTGGTTGGAAACTTGAAAACCAAATGGCAATCTTTGGATGACACAAAATTTCTGTTAAATGAAAAAAGTTACAGTCCATAGAAACAATCGAGTTGGGTTACATATTGCGGTGGAGTTGTGTACATTAATTATGAGAAATAGTCATCGGTTTTCGCACGTCATTATCGTGAGCTTCATTTGGATATGCATTGTATGTTTCTCTCGAGTAGACAGTGACACCGTAGGTATGGTTATTAGGTTACCTATTTAGAGTTAAGGTAGAGTAGACGTATTCGACCTGGACTCGAACGACTATTTTCTGTTCTCGCACCCGAAAAGTGAACTCCAGCTCCAAGTTGTACTGACATGTTAAGTATAGATGGTGGCCCACTTTGGAATTAATCCAGATCACCTATCATTATTAGATTTCAATACGATGAATGTTGTTACATTAGATGGCGCAAAGGTAATGACCATATATGAATGAATTGTTTTTAGCAAATCGTGATTTGACGCATGTGTAAATACAATGTGACCTCCTTAAGAACTTGGAATAATTGTGATGATTTTTTACGGAATAATTCGTCAGTGATAAGAATACAACATGAATTTCGTATCTTCACCGTTCGACATCGGCAATTCGAAGGTTAGCTAGCACATCTCCAATGAACTGGCTCAACATGAGATATGGAAAGGTCTGACAACTCAGAGAACTACCCGTTACCCCGAGAATGTTGATGGTGTTGTGCGCGAGGATGTGGGAAGAATGTCCAAAATTGGGAATATGGAGTGCATTTTGATAAAAGCCCACCAAACCTATCTGGAATACTTTGTACACCTCAACCATGAAGAGGACGATGTTCCTTCAAAATTAATCATAAGTGATCAGCCGCATTTCTATCTCTTCAGATATGCTGACAAGCAGGATACTCGCTTCTAAGACACTGAAAAGTCCTCTATTATTCAAGAATCGCATTTTCATCCACTAAAATCAAGCATTTGGTGTAGCGTCTGTGCTGAAATGGTCATTGAGGACTACTTTTTAAAAGACAAAACAATGTTACGTGACTTTTTCGTACCCGAATTTGATGAGTTGGTGTTGGAGCACATATGGTTTCAACAAGACGGTGCCACTGCTAACACAGCGGACAACAAAATGGACTTAGTGAATGGACACGTGTTATACCACGTGTTAGCGGTCTGCATTGACCCATAAGATCACCACTTGATATGACTATTCCAGAAATCTTTCTTTGCACCGACCCTTGCGGAACTCCGCTGCCACATACATTAGTTTTGTGCACTCAGCATACCACGGGGTGTTTTTTATCGGGGGTGGTTTGTCATTGGTTGTCTGTCGGCTCTGACGACTTCAGGCATGTTAAAGTGGGTGTTGTTAGGTTTATTTAAAAGGACTAGTTGGGATTTTTTTTTCTTTAGACAGACGACACACTCTAAAAGGTGTAGCTACTCGATCTTGTAAGCGGATCCACCTTCCGGATAAGGATAGGTTGCAGTGTGGATGTGTGGAAATCTATGCCACAAGTGTCTTCTTTTCGAAATCTGCCAAAATTCGAACACACTACATGTTAAATACTATGCATCGAGTAGTATGTTTAGTTTTGATGCAGATCACACTCAGTCCTTCAACTGCCTTCAATTGGTATTGAAAGTCCATCTCCAACTAACATAGTCGGCCGTGTTGGCGCCTGTTTGCCTATGAAGTGCGCTTGAATATCTTTTAAGTCCCAAAGGAAGCATTTGGGTGTTGCGCTACTAGTCGGTACCATGAACAGTCAGAATGATACATAGTTTACATCTCTTTAACAAATGTGGAAAATCCTACACTGCTACACAGTAGCAGTACTAAATTGGTGTCATGATGCATATGGCAATTTCGTAAAGGGGTCATGTACGTGCATATGTACATGTATTCACTGTTAAAAGCATTTGCTCTGAATACGACTGTTGAACACAAATTGCCTCTAATTTTATAATAAACAAAATGGTTGTCTCTATTAATTAAAAAAACATAACACCTACTCACGGTATGTGCTCTGGGGCAGACATAAAGAGACATGGCCAACGCCATATTAGCAAGCTAGCAAAAAAACGTGTATGCTGTTTGTCTATACTCGTCAGTCATGCGGTAATGAAGGGAAACTGCCGAAAACCAAAAAAGAATCCTTCTCTCACGTACACCCGTGAGTCATTTGTGAGTCACAGGGGTAACTGCATTACCCCCTCACCTCACCTCACTAGTGATTTATTTTTGTCAAGGTAATCCCTTTGCTGATAATATGTATATGTATGTATATTCTATTTTAGTTTATTTACGTAACCATTAGATACTCCACCACTTGTTCCCGTCTCCCCACTACAGACCTAATACCTTACGACACAATTAAATGTATATTGTTTTCCTAAAGAAAAATTACTTTTAAGGCAAAGAGAGCTTGCCCATTTATTTGTTCTCGTTCTTTTTGTTTTGCAACCACACCGTAGCTGTGTCATTCATGCCTCACGAATGATGAACAATCAAAACAGAGGACGACAACGATGAAACAAATGTGATTTCTTCCTGACCTCGATTCTCGTCTTCGTCTTAGTTAAAGAAAGCAAGATAGAGAAACACAGACACATTCCTGGGTAGAAATATTTGCAATTTAATTCGCAAAATGCTCTAGCTTCTCTGAATTACATATTATCAATCAATAGACGGAGGTGTACATAATGTACAACCCATCTGCCCACATGGTGCATTGAATTCCTGCCTGGTTGGTAGTCGATATGCCTACTACTAGTTATTAATTATAATTGATGTTTATCTCATATGGTGGCTAAATAACATTATAATGTTCGGTAATTCGAAGCGAATTAGCTTTCAATTGCACGCGAAAGTAAACGCGTTTTTGCCCAATTTGTATGGCACTCGACGGCGCGGGCAGAGAGCGAGAGACAAGGTGCTAGAATTTTTGTTTGTCTTCTCTCAGCTCATTGAATAAAGTTTTGGGCTTAGGATTTGTTTCGTGAGTTTATTGACCATGCGGAATTAATATTCCATGTCTGTAGGTGCGGTCGCGCGCGAGCGGAATAAACATGAATTAACTAATTGCATATCATCACCGTAATTGTGGTTGGGGGTATACTACGAGTACTATAAAAAAAACGATGAGATTGAGATTAATAAACTTCCGTAGATGGTGAGAAATAGCTGAAAACTAATAATAGTCTGTCGAGTAACGTTGGTTTTTGTACGTAAATCAGTTTGCATTGCATTGTGTGCTTAAATCGAGAATACAAATCGAGTTAAATGACGAGTAGGCGGCATAAAGGTCTATGCAATTTAAAAAAGGGATACTACAGTTGGAAAGGTATAAGGTTATAAAGGGTGCTTTAATTTAGTTATCAGGTGGGTTTCTAGTACGAGAGAGCTCCTATAAAACATTTCATTGCGCGTGTAACTTCAACTTTGATAATTTACTGTATGTCCTATTTCATTTGTGAATCGTAGGTCTTTTTACGCCTTAGTTCCATCGTGTATGGTACTAAGTACTGGCAATATCTCCTCAATTGTCGTATTCTGTGCTATGTATTCTCGGTCGACCCACTCTTCGAGCATTCTGTGTATGAAAAGTATAGCTATTCTAAAACTATTTCCATGGTTGAATGTTTGTCCCGATTGGTTCGTACTGCCTGTGGTTTGAGCACAGACGTTCTTAGACTATTGAATTTCCATTGTAAAACTTAAGGATTTTGGAAACCTCTACCTATGTACATACCTTAGAAGCAATTGTTGATAAGCTTCTAAATAATGCTTCCTGAAGATAACAAGAGCTTTACAGGTACAGAGAAGATGAAGGTTTATGTTTTCCTCTTCAGCTTCTGCAAAAGTCATTTAAAAATATGCAAAGCCATTTTGCATGCTTGCTAATGAGACTGTATCCTGTGATGACACCCATTGAAATCTTTTTTAGAGAGTTAAGCTACAACTGTAGCCTTTTTGATGTATCTCAGGTCAGATCAGATCTGCCATTTGCCAACCTAAAGTTGGTCTCTAAAGTTTCGTTCAGCTTGAGCAATTGTTTGCATTTGGCGAGGAATGCCAAGATTCCTTTTTTTCAGCCGATTTCCTTTGGTAGTACCATAGATCTTGTTAGCTAGTCTTGGAAATCACAGTCGAATGCTAATTTGTTCCGCAATCTCCTCAAGAGACATGCGGCAATTTAATATTAAAGAGATTGATTCTTGAGATATTATAGAAGTCAGACTGACAATAATTACGGTAATACCATTAGCAGATATTACATTCCACCTAAACCTAAAGTTTTTATTATTTAAGCAACAAATGTATGAAGTTCTGTATCCTTGTTGCTCTCTAAATTGTTCTTCTCACATCTTCATGCCGTTCTCTCGTTATTCCCTCCTGCTGTAGTAACTACAGTACGAGTTTTCATCCATTTTCATTCGTCGATTTATCTCCAAGTGTGCTCTTCTAGTATACTACTACTACTACTGTTGCTTGCTTTGCAGACTATGTGTCTTGGTTTGTGCTCAGACTTAGTACCATATGGCACAAGGCGATTGGCGTGGTTAGGGGTATAGTTAGTTAGGAGTATAGTAAAAGATCGCACAAGGTCGTACTCGACATCGTAAACATCCATCATCATGCATGGATATTATATTTCTGTGTGTCGCTGGTGTTAACAGTACTAGTCCCACACCAGTCCCCTGCGAACTTCTAGGCCGTTTTTGGGAATGAAATAGTATAATCTTACAGCCTTTAAGCTGGTACTTGCCCAGTATCAAACTATCTCACATCACTTGGTCTCAAAATAACGAATAAATTCTTACTTCCAGAAGCGTCCTCACATTCCAGAATCCAATAATAGTCCGCGTCGGGTATAAATAATAGCCCTTTATATATGCTTGCGTTGTAAGAGGTGCAACTATCATAATAGATTCGCAAACATGAATGACCAACATGCACGACTCGCAAACCTAATGCCTAATGCCTTCACATTAAAACATTATCTGTACATTTCAACCACTCTACGCGGGACTAGTTAGCAATTTATGCAAGGCTTCTCGTGTTTCTGCTTTTGGTTCTTGTTTTCTCGATTCTTTGCAGCCATTACGTTTCGCTTCTCTTACCGCTCCATATGGTCTATGAGTAATGGTGGACTCCTCCTGACTGCAAATTATGTCTCTTTTCTGCGAAGCGTCAGCAATAGAATACCACGTGCTCCGTGTTTTCCTCTTGATCTGAACACTCTGAGCAATCCCAATCTGTGTAGCCACAGTGACCGGATAGGTGGTAGTCGCAGTCTCCATCCAATTGCATTGTGCAAATGACTTTTGTAGTGCTGTCCCTAATAGTTTTTTGTCTTTTATTCTCCTGATAACAGCTGTCTCTTCTTGGCTGGAGGCTCAGTTTTCGTGGATCCTTAGTATCTTTTTCGCGAGTTTCTCGATATTGATTATTTCCGCTATCGTTCGGAGACTGCTGTTTTTTATGTCGACAGCTTTCTTCATATTTGCTTCGTCGCTAACGCCGCAGTTTAAACTGGGGAAGTGTATAAAATAACCGAAGTGAATATTCTGTAGAATCTACTCTAGCAGGTATGTGTCTCCTAGTATATTCGGATCTACCGATGTTCGGTAGTATTCGAACAGGTTTGTATAAAGTTGTGAAGCCTTTTTTCCTCGAATAGTCGGAGTGTACCTTAAACAATGCCTTTTGTGGAGTGACTGTCGTTCTGAATATTACCATTTTCAATAATTTTTCAACTCGTTATTAGAACAACCTCCTTTTCTGGTCAGATAATTCGTGGGTGATTCTGTTTCGCAGATGCGTTTAGCTGCATTTATAACGGCGGTTTCAGTTCTCGTTGTAACCTTAGTCATAGAACGCAGTCGTCCAGAGCCCAGTACCGATTCCTGTGGTACTTTTTGGCCATCCTGGGCAGAAATTTCCTTATCACCAGTTCGCTGAGTTAAAAGCATTTTTAATGTTATCAGCGTCACTACTGCATAATATTGCATTGTCGCTTATCCATCGTTTTCCGTGAGTATTTTCTTTCAGTTTACTTTCTAGGCAGAACTATAATCTTGTATGAACTTGTTGATATTGCTGTTCACACTAGACGAGAGTGTCGATTCATGCGTTGGTTGTAGAGTGTTATGTATGAAATATTTTATTTCAGGATTGGATCCTATGATTTTCGATCCCACCATCATTGCCTTAGGATGTCTGGCAAGTTCACGACATAAGGATGACTACTTTACAGAAGAAATTGCAGTGGTATTTCAACAGATGACAAAGTTTTAAGATCTGTCTACCAGATGATATATTGTTTATAGTAGTTCGTCCCAGTCTTTCATAATCTTAGATAAGAGACTCGTTCTTAGATTTGGTGATACTTTCTGAGTTGTTTTTAGTGTCCTATATGTTTAGTCATTTGGGTTTAAGACGCATCCACCAATAGTATGGTCGGGCTTTGTTTTACTAATTCAAGAAGTTGGTAATTTGCTGTATATTTTGTTACTGGGTCCCTGGAGATTATATTTACATGTTACTGTGTCTGCTTATAAGAATTTCTTCGTTTTTAAATCCGTACACTGTTTAGAATTTTCCAGGTTTCACCACCTTACCGTTGTAGTTTAGTAAACTAATAATACCTTAATCTTGAATTGAATGCAAATTAAATTTTTGTTACCATTCTATAGCTAATGGCGAAGCGTCTTGGTGCTTCTCACAAATCAAAGGAGCCTTAGACGATGATGTTACAGACGCCGACATTATCTCCTGTGTGGAGTTCAATCACGATGGTGAACTCCTGGCAACTGGCGATAAAGGCGGTCGGGTTGTTATATTTCAGGTAAATTAACATTAAATGGTAGTTGTCTATTATATCCAACTTAATTGAATTTTGTTTTATGATTTATTTATAGAGAGATCCATCGTCGAAGTCATCAATGCCCCGCCGCGGTGAATACAATGTCTATTCGACATTTCAATCGCATGAGCCCGAATTCGATTACCTAAAATCGTTAGAAATCGAAGAGAAAATCAATAAAATCCGATGGCTTCGAAGAAAAAATCCTGCACACTTTCTTTTGTCAACAAATGACAAAACTGTTAAACTTTGGAAGGTCTCCGAGCGTGATAAGTCGTTCGAGGGTCTCAATACAAAAGAAGAGAATGGTATTGTAAAAGATCCAACATGCATTACAGCCTTACGAGTTCCTGCAGTTAAGCAAATTCCTCTCATGGTGGAGGCGTCACCGCGACGAATCTTCGCCAATGCACACACCTATCATATTAATTCGATATCTGTTAATTCTGACCAAGAGACGTATCTCTCCGCCGATGATCTACGAATTAATCTGTGGAATCTCGAGATAACCGATCAGAGTTTTAATATTGTGGACATTAAGCCAACCAATATGGAGGAACTGACGGAGGTTATAACAGCTGCCGAATTTCATCCAACCGAATGCAATGTATTCGTATACTCGAGTAGTAAGGGCACAATTCGTTTATGTGATATGCGTTCTTCGGCGTTATGCGATAGGCATAGCAAACAATTTGAAGAGCCCGAAAATCCAACCAATCGGAGCTTCTTCAGTGAAATAATTAGTTCGATCAGTGACGTTAAATTAAGTAATTCCGGCAGATATATGATCTCTAGAGATTATTTAAGCATTAAAGTGTGGGATTTGCATATGGAAACAAAACCAATTGAAACATACCCGGTAAGTAAAATCTGATTTAATTTTTGTTTTGTTAATCACAGATTATATCACTTGATGTAAATTATATTTGATGCGATGGCCATGTATAATAAGCTTGCCCAAAAGGTGGCGACATTTAAAGTACATTTAATACCATCATTTGTAAGCACGACATCAACCAAATGGCGTCAATGACTTCGTTAGTTTGCGTGCACACCAAAGGTTAATTCTCCATAACATTTTGGTAGAACGCTGATCTATTTCACCAAAAACACGACTAATGACTTATGGTCTTCAATTAATGTTTTTTCTTGATTAATCTAGCTTTACAAGAATAAATCTGAAGTCGTTAAACCGAGAGATATCGGTAACCAAAATATAGACACATTTCGAGAGATTTCGAGAGAGAGGGTAACCTCGAGACACACCTGTGGCTGTAGATTCGTTCCTAATTAACACAAGGCCTCTAATCAAATCGCCAGTGTCTCGTCTCGCGGCTGTCCCATTTAATTGGCTACCACCAACGTTTACTTTCACAACTTCATCAAGAGCTTATTACCCGAAATGCTCCTCAGTGTATAAGCGGAATCGCTTTTCTCATGCATTTCCGAACAGTGTTCAATCTTCATTCAACAGTTCGTAAATGGTTTACTAAATCTACTCCCTTCTGCGATTATTAATTCATTTGAGGGACGGAAGAATGGCTCGATTAATGCATGACATCCACCTGACTGTCTGCTATGGGTGTTCTGACGATGCCTTTGACGTGCTGGACCCCATTCTTCACAGAATTGTTTGGACATACCAGATGTAAACTCAGTTTATCGGTTGGTAAGGAGCCTTAGTAGTGGCAATCTGAAAAGCGGACCACCTTGCTCAGTACGCTTTGTTTTGTTGTTTTTATAGCTCGGAAAATGATGTACTTGGTGAAGTTGTCAAGTACGGTTCGATGTTCGATGTCGAATCACGTTTAATGCTACTAAACTGCTATTTGCTTTAACGCACTCGACGTATGACGTAATGTAGCTTCTCGTGAAGCCCCTTAGCTTCGGGGACGTCGTCATAATCCTCTACCTATTCTTATCGGTAAGATGTTGCACAGTTTCAAGATTTTCCAACTTATGACTCTAGACTACTCATCTCTCGAGTTCAGTCACCTTTCGAAACAGTGTATACCCTCTGACGATATCTGTAGTCATTTTGCAGCTGCTGCTTTGTCAACGTTATCTCAGCTGCTTTCAACGTGGTGATTAGATCGTGAAGATTTTAGTCCGAATACTGCATGTTTATTTTTAGTATGTTACTAATGTCATGTACACCTAGCCACGTCCAAGCTATCCACCATTTTCTTAAGACACCCAAGCTTCTCCGATCACTTTGTCATCTAAATACTACCCTGCTTAAGGAGTTATTTAATGATACTTATGCACGACTGGAATTCTGCCTGGCAACAAACCAACCCAAACGACATCCGATTGACCTCGTACATGCCATCGTCTATTTCTTACTCCGTTCCTCCATACAGATTTGCTCGAAACCAGGTCGTATAGAGCTGTCCGTTCATCAGGTATACACTCATCTAACCAAATCTAACAAATGAGCCAATACGGTGATCTTATGTTGGGTACCAGTGCAAATGAAAATGTTGGGTAACGAAAAACCAGAAGAACTTGCAGGGAACAGGCTCATCACCTTGTTAAAGTTCCCTTAGCTCTTTGAAAAGTCTATTGATAACAAGGCTATCGGTAAAGCCAACAGTCACTGGACCTATGTACATACATGTGCAACTGTTAGAAGCCTATGATCGGCATATAATAGGAAGAGAACAGTATCTTTGCTAGGACCACACTTATCTCGTGTGATGTGCCGCTGTGTGGTGTGTTGTGACGCTATCCCTTGTTTCTCGATTTACGACACATGGCTCTATGGCGCTATGGCTATGGACATCCGTTTGTTTTGTATGTGTTGAATAAAAAGTATTGTTTTCAAAAATACACAACAAAATAAAACCTGCATGTGTTGGCGTCATAACATGCCACACGAAATAATTATGCACGCTCAGCTTCACACACGAGACAAGTCTGGTGCTGGCTTTAGTCGCAATGACCCAAGGATTGTCCCCTACACGCCAACAGGACAATGAGGACTCTTGACAATCACTTTTTTTTTAAAGAAATAGAGGAATTTTGCAAAACTGAGCGTAAAGACCTTAGATTCTTATCAGTAAATCAGCGGTACTTTCTTTATCTTTCTTACTTGCATCTTCATGAAGTCGGAGGACTGCGATTTCATATTAATAATAGATAGACTGGCTAAGGTCTAGCGGTAGCATGTTAATAATTGTTTACAACCCAGCTGTCAGCGTTGTTCTTATCGTGCTGGTTGTGCCTATACATGAATTTTAGTTACTGCCTTAAGATTGGTTGCTTTGTCTGCAGCTCGCCACCAGACTATGTTCCCATACGTGAGTATTGGTCCTACAGCTTACGTACTATATACATTCACGGAATTATACTAGAGTTTGGTCCCTCCTTCTGCCGAAGATTCGGTTGCAAGTGTAGTACGCGATCGTTTTCCTTTTTAACTCTTTCATTGACATTAAGCTTCCAATTATGACTTCTAGGTTGCAAAGTACCTATCAGATATCCTTAGGGGTATGCTGGTAGTTTGAATGCAGTGTAATTCTTTTATTAGTGACTAGCACTAGTTCGGTTTTATTGCGATTAACCCCATTTCCACAATGGTTTGTTCACGTGTTAAGTGTCTTTAATTAATTTTCTAACAGTTCGCTGATAGGGGATAAGAATTTTCTTGCCAGCGGCACTACATCTTCTGCATAGGCAACTATCTAAGTCCCCTGTTTCCCAGTTTCAGAAGTATTTCGTTGATGACTAGAATCCATAGCAAGGGAGAGAGGACTCGTCCTTGTGGTGCTCCTCTGGAGACAATGACCTTTAAACGGCTGTCACTCTGTTTCGCATTAATATTTGTTCTGTTCAGCAGACTCATGGTCAGATTGTTGAGTGCTTGATTAACGTTGAAATTTTTAAGCGATTTTTTTTACTGCGCATGTTTTGTTATTGTTGAAGGCTCCTGCAATGTCTAAAAATGCAGCAAGTGTGTATTCTTTGTCCTTTAACGACCTTTCTATTGTGCTATTGTGCTTTCTATAATGCTGCAGCGTAATGGGAAGAATTCCATCATATCCGGGGAATTTGAATAGAGAAAAGGTGTCTATCGCTAAGTTTATTTTGTCTTCGGTTATAATCCCTTCCGGAACAGTCGATTCTGTTATCGAAAAAGCAATATCCACACTTGTATTGTCCCTATGACTTGGGGTACATATCGAGAAGTGTGTATGTAACAGAAGGCTCAGGGTTCTTTAGAAAGTATTTTTCTAAGCTTAGCTGGTCCCTTAGTGCCTTCTATGGCCATGCAGAAGGCACGACAGGAAGTGCGTTTCCCACTGGTGGACTTTACCGCGTTAAAGAGGACACTAATTTTCTTCCTGATCTGTATTCCTTCCTGATATGTATTCATTTCATTATGACAAGTTCATTTATCTGGCTAAACTCTACAAGTATTTCGCATTCATGGCTTTCCTTTTCCGACTTTGGCTGAGGCCCGGTACTCGCTTAGTCGCTCGCCGCTTAGTACGTATCCTTATCCTTTGGCGTTGAAATCTCCTAATACTACTCTGATCTCTACATTGTACAATGTACAATGTTAACCAAGGTCTCCTTAGCTTTAAGTTGCATTAGCACTGAGTTGTATTCGAATTAGATTTAGTGTTGTTTTTTTTTTTAAATAAATAAAATCTAATTTCTTTGATTTCTGTCTTTTCAGGTCCATGAATATTTACGAGCGAAATTATGCTCACTGTACGAAAACGATTGCATTTTCGATAAATTCGAGTGCTGCTGGAACGGTAATGACACATCGATTATGACGGGAAGTTATAATAATTTCTTCCGTGTATTTGATCGCAACACTAAAAAGGATGTCACACTCGAAGCATCTAGGGATATAATTAAACCAAAAACCGTGTTAAAACCGCGTAAAGTTTGCACCGGTGGTAAACGAAAAAAGGACGAAATCAGTGTAGATTGCCTCGATTTCAATAAGAAAATCCTACACACAGCCTGGCATCCATTAGAGAATATAATTGCTGTTGCAGCTACCAATAATCTGTTTATATTTCAGGATAAATTTTAGCTAACACTTTTGTTATTGATGTTTAATTATAATTATTATTATTATTATTGCTATTACAATTATTATAATTATCATTTATTTTATTTCTTTCATTTAATATTGCTAATAATGCAAAGAATAAAACAACAGCAACAACAGCAAAAACAAAACAAAAACCAATCACAACAACAAAACAAACAAATGAAAACAAACAAAATAAATTCCTTTTACTTGTAATCAAACAAACGAAAGTAAAATCAATTATTTAAGAGAAAAAAAAAAAAACTATAAATCTAAAAAAAAAAAAACAAAAAAAACAAAAAGTAAAAAGCAAAAAAAAAAATAATCAAACAAACAAAACAAAGAGAATTCTCTATATTCTACTAAATTTTGTGTCTTTCAAGTGTCTCCAATGTGTTGTTGAATTGAAACTGAAACAAAACAAAGAACAAACAAAAACAAAAAAGCAACAATTCCAATATTTAAATAAAAAAACAAAAACTATTTAAGAATAGCTCTAGTTAGCTACAAAAATAAGGATGATGACAGTGACATTACTCTTATCGTTTTGGAATAAAAAATAATGCGGAGAAGATATGAGGATAAAATAAAATCAGTAAAATGAATATTTATTTCTGCTCACGGCATGAATGTCTATTTTTCAGTAAGCACTGCCAACTAAAAGAAAAACAAAAGGAAAGTCATTTCACTTGGAATCGAACTATGAGGCGATTGAATTGAACGATTGAAGCTCCCAGGCAGCCGTCATTTGCAATAGGAGGCTTATCGAAGGTAAACACTTTACTTGTGTCTCACGCATTCTGTAGTTAAATACATTAGATTCTATAGATTCTATCAGTGCCTTTAACATGGTAAAGCAAACGTATACTTGAAGTTGATCAATATTCAGGGAAGCAAATGTAAATGGAACATAAAATACTTATTTTACTTATTGCCATTAATAGGGTTAGAATACATTTGTAATCGCTTTCAGTTGCGTTCGTCGTTGGTTG
Source organism: Xylota sylvarum (assembly GCA_905220385.1). Classification (NCBI taxonomy): domain Eukaryota; kingdom Metazoa; phylum Arthropoda; class Insecta; order Diptera; family Syrphidae; genus Xylota; species Xylota sylvarum. The sequence goes on along the minus strand of LR999958.1, from coordinate 58,325,473 downwards.
TGTGTTTTTTTTTTAAGTTTGTAACCCATCGTTGGAGAGGAAGATTTAATGTAAACTCCGAAGAAAGGTTAGTTTTGAACTGCTATTATTATTCATGTGGAAAATAAGAAACAGGACACATAGTAATTCCTTATGTTGTTTTATTCATAACGTCAGTCTATCAACATTTGAAAGGGATTATAGAGTTCTATTGTCATCTAAAATACCATTCCAAAAAAAAATACCAGTCCAACCACCCCAAACCAAGGAAAAACTTGTACTTCTTAGTAAATCGACAACCAGTATTGAAAAGAATAATGCTAATTATCGTATAGTAAAGGATTGCAGCGCTATTTTAGGAATATTATTTCATATGCTTCGCCCCTTCACTTGTATTAACAAATTTATAAAGCCAAATCTTATACGGTACGAGCATAGTCGGCCGACATTTTATAGTGAGGGAAAGGGAGGAGCAATGTACGCGAAATAGATCACAATGGTTAATCCTCTCATTCTTCATACTCTTCATATTCTTTTTAATTTACAGACATTAACACTAGAAGTTAGGCCTAAGAGCCATTGTGGACGATAATAAGGAAGCTGCCACTGTTCTATCTATTCTATTGCATCTAGTCAGCTATAAAACTTGTCGACTCCTCGAAAGTTGTACCCTCTCAACGGTCACTTTCGACATCGAATTGTTATGTCTATATGAGCTGCGCATTAGAAATATGACTATCCTAAGGAGTAGCATCTATTACACGTTGAGAACATAGTTACCGATCCGTTTTTTTTTTTTTTTTTCAAAAGTAGCGTAAGCTCTTTCCATCAGTTTGCGGCCATATCAAAACTATGTCCTCAAGCTTGCGAACACCTAACTTCCATCAATGAGCATATCTTGCTATCGCCATACACAAAGACACTGAATAAAATTTCCTTTCTGCAGCTGTTGTGACTTCTAAATATCGTTTATATAAAAGCATCAGCAACAAATTCTGCTTCTCAATCTGAAAGACTTACTGTATCTTGTACTTCAACATTTTCTGGATGGAGTGCTTAATCTTTGTCTTGTACTCTGTATTAACGCGGTCAATTGTCACCTATATCCATCAATAGTCGTAGTTTTTGAGTTCTTAAACAAAATCGAATGACAGTTGAGCGTTTCTATTTTAGCCCACGGATATATGAGCTTGAAAATTGGTTTCTTTATTTGTGCAAAGCAACACCATCACATACCAAAGTGGAGAGAGCTTTGTTCAGACAAAAAAGGGCATATCGGCTGATCTTTCTTCTTTCTAGACGCGCACATTTCCAAAATTTAGCAACGCGTTTAAACTCTCCAACTCAATCCTAAGATTCTATTTGCGTGGTGTGTGTGGGAATAGAATTCACTTCATGCCGCAAGGTGTGTCCAATCAGTCGAATGGTGATGTTGTTTATTTTCTGATGACATCTTTTCATCACATCATCTTTCACTTAGAATCTTCCATATAGCAGTACAGTACTGAACGTTTGGACGGAACGGAACAACCGCAGCTTGATTTTGGTGCTATAAACATTTTCTTCTAGATTTTTGGAAGCGTTCTAAACGTAGCTTTAGCTTTAATGATTTTGTGGTCGGTGACCACATCGAAACTAAATTTGTTTTTAAGTAACGAAAGTCTTCAACTTTCTCGACCTCCTGTCCAGCAATGATGAAAGCTGGTAGCTTTAGTCTTGATTGTGTTTATCTTCAGTCCCACTTTATTTACTTCAGCTTTCAGTTTGTAAACCATTTGATACAGGTCCAATACTGTGGGGGAGAGAAAAGCAAATGTAGTCAGTGTAGTCAAGGTGTTTAAGATAAGACGTCGAAGTCCATTGTATACCACTTTAATTCGTCGACAGAGTAAGTTGAGCAAAAGAAACACAAATTTGAGAGCTTGAATATTTTCAGTTCCGAAAATACTTGGAACGTTCGAGCTTGAACTCTATTCAGTGTTTTTTTTTTGTTCGTATTTTGAAAAACGGTAATATCACCCAAAATTTGCCATACGAATACGAAAGACAAAGACTATCCAAAAAGTGTCTGGGTTTTCTCATCTAGATTTGGTTTCTTTGCTTGTTTTTCTTTTCTTCTTCATTCATGATTGACTACAAACCTTCACACGTCCCATGGTTATTTTTTCAAGTTTTCAAAGAAAATTCTTTGACGTCCATACATATGTATAATAATATTTCAAATTGGGATTTCTTTACCCAAAGCAAGAAACAATCACCCTTCTTGAACAAACAACAACGCGCGTATCGTTAACGAGATTAATGGCATCAAGAAATTCTTTTTTTTACGGAATTTCGTCCAGGAAGTAAGTATAGTCGATTGTTGAATGCTATAATTCTACTATGTCGTCTTCTGAACCACTTGCTGGGAGATATGCATTGGGATTCGAGATTTTATACTGATCCTATATCAGCCTACTGTCAATTGGTCACGGATTTGATTTACCAAAGCGAGTCGGATACACTATTAAAACAATATCACGTCGATCATCGATGTACATATGTAGGTTCCATAAGTGGCAAAATTAGTACAGCATTATCTACGTAAGAATTTATTTAAATTATTTGTAATGTCGCTGCTCATTGTCAGAAGTCTTAATTTTTATGGAAATAAAAAAAGAAAAAATAATTAAAAAACTTTTCGCACGCAATTGTATTAACTAATAAAGAACAAAACAAAACTCTTAAACTAAACTTAACATACAAATTTGTACTTTTTTATGTTCGTCGTCTTTTTTAATGTTAACAGAAAAACAAAACAAAAAAAAAACAAATAGGGAAGAATACCGAGGGAAGAAAAAACAAAAACTATTTATTTATTACAATGTCCCCTCATATATATATATATTCATAAAAAAAACAAAACAAATTATACTACCTACCACAAAATAAAAAAAAGAAATCTCTTTTCCAGAAAATATTAAAAATTGCGCATTACACACACTAAAATTATACACAGTACACAAAACATGTATGTATGTATGTAGTTACAAAAGAAATAGAAAAAATTATTTAAACAAAAGGGTAAACAGAAAATATATAAACAAATTCTACAGCGAAGTTGCGCAGGAGTTTTTATTTTTGTTTTCAATTTAATCTCGAAGAACATTTTACTCCATTTAAAATAGTAGACCTATTCATTTATTTAAATTACAAATAGACACTTAAGGCAATACAAAATCAGATTAGTTTAGTATTCATATTATAACTAGTAAAAAAAAAATTACAATTAAATCGAAGCAAAATAGATTAGGAAAGAGAAAGAAGAAACAAAATTTTAAAATTAAAAGGAAAGGCATGCGGTAGTTATGTATATTAAGCAAATTTAAATTTTTTTCTTTTTTTGTTTTCGTAAAATGTATTCTTTTGTTTTGTTTTTATGTGTAAGAAATATATTTTTTTAATGATAGAATCTAATTTTTCTAATTAAATGCATATACATATACATTTAAACTAGTGGCAAAATGATAGGGACTTAGTTTTGAAATAACAGTGTTTGTAGGTGGAATGTTTTTAACTTTCTGAACTAGGAAGACATGCGTGCTTTGAATAGCGTATTCATTTACGCGGTGAGGTGTATTAAATTAACCTGCAATAAATGGCAGCATGTTACTTGAAAGTTACTTGAATCATTTTCTATAAACTTCTGTAATGAGAAACAAAGCGTCTAGAGTTGTCAATATTCTAAGGGATGGTCATTGTATCATAAATGCCATATTAGTATAGTTTTCCAATGTTCATGAAATATAGGTCAGTATATAGTTACTGCGGAGCCACATTTGCTTTGCCATGGATACACTGATTGCCTTAGTGGTTTTAAGTCTCTGCCAAAAGAAATGTTTTTTTTTTTTTGCAATATTTTGCGACTTCAACGAACGCGAACTGGTTCTTTGCCAATTATTTAAAGAAAGAAGCAGTACCCCAGATTTTTTATTTCATCAGGAACGTGCAAATGAAATTGCCTTGTGTTGTGTCCCGACGATTTACAATTTTCACGTGCGATGTATTACATCCTGGTGCAGTTGTGTAAACAATATTTAGCGACTTTTCAGGCATAAGTTAGGTACAGAAACATGACTGTCTCATGTGCTGCACAAATTATTAATTATGAATCGCAATACAACGCAAGATACAACGATACAACCTAAAATACGTTTGGAAGCCCTTCGATTATGCCTTTGAAAGAATATAGTTTTTCAGATGAGTAATACCAATCATAACCACATAGACATCTTACCAAATGCAAAGTTCGACCAAAGAGACTCTAAAGTGGAAAAAATACGAAGCTATAGTATTCTAACTAAACATTGTGCAAAGTAAATAAATTAAATGGTGTGACCGTGAATTTTTTTTAACGCGATCACGTCGTCGGCATTGGTCAATGGTTCCATTCTCCTTCGACATATCCTCAGTACATTTAATTTCAACATTTTCCATAATGACAATTTTCTTTTTACAATTATACTCACTCACATCTTCTAACACAGTAACTGCGTTGGTAATGTTCTTATCCTGAATAAATTTATTTCCAACATTATATCGTTTTCCTTGCAATGTTACATTATACTTTCTGGTCGCCAAGTATACTTGATACTCAGCCCAAACATGGTAGCCGTTCCGAAAAAGGTACGAATCTTAAGAAAACTACGATTACAACGCATCATGGCACCATCGCATCATGACACCATAATGGTATCCGTTTTCGTACAAACATTTTCAACGTATGTAAATGTATACATGCCTCGAAAAATCGGAAAATTTATCCGCGACGAATATTTATCGGAGAACTGGATTTTTTTTTGTTGTATTTCGCGTCGAGTGCCCACATCTTCATATGACATATCTCGACCATAGTTATTTTCAGTAGTTTATTCCACATAATATAATATCAATATAATTGCCATGAACAATTGATTCTAAAACCCAGCGCCTTGGCCTGTATTGCAGTCGAAGAGTTGTCGCACTCAGTGGTCTTATCTTCATATAACGCAACCTATCAGCTCATGTATTTCCAGTATTTGCAATAATACTGAGTCATCTCTTACATCGTACACTAAAAGCAAGCTCTGCCACCCGTATAAGCACATTTCTTTCCAACACATTCATTCCACAATGATGCTCTCCTTGCAATGATACTCGATCATCGGTCACGTTATCAGAATAGAATAGGGCCCATGGGGTTTCATTTTTGATGAAAAATTCGCATCACCAGGTAGTGGGTTGAGTCACGAGACTGATCAAGCTCTAATTTTTCCCTTTTTTCATCTTATTAACTTTGCTTTACGCGATTTCGCAAAAATGTCTCTCGGTTGGGTTCTTTTAAGTAGACAAATCTTATAGTATTCGTACAACGGATAACATTTGTTCCTACAATTGTGTATTTATTGATTGTTCATCACTATCGAGTATCGTCTAAAATAATAAATTCTACTTTTGGTGATATTTAGTAATTTGTTTGTTAGTTCTTTTTTTACATATCACAGTCTCTGCTCTTGTATCAAGAAAGAAATAGGTCTAGAATAGAAGAAAACTCTTTCATCAATCGTTAGTTGCTCAGGTGACGGGATTTTCGGCCCAATGAGGGCTTATATTCATCACCGAAAAGGTTTATCAATTGCTCTTGTATTGTCTGAAGGTCTTTCTTCCAATTTGAGTCAGCCTTATCCAGCTCTTGGGGGTTTTTTTTGCAACCCCTATAAGCTCCTGTTACACTATCTGTCCTTAGGTCCTAGTACAACAACTTTATGAAACAAAAAAGACAGAAGCAGGACAAGTCGATAACCACGAAGAATAATTTTTTTGTCAGAAGTCTTCCGTTTTCTTTTGAATTTTTCTACCCGCTTCACATCGACAAACGTAGTCTCTCTTAGTTTTCACATTTGGTAAAGGTTCGTAGGCTTACAAAACATGTTTTAGCTTCAACATCAGCGGCGTAGGTTACAGGCTTTTTTCTTCTTCTGGGCGAGATATCCATCATTATAAAGGATTGAATGAATGATTATCACAGTTTTCCCTTTCTCGTTAACTTGGATTCAAATGAAAATATAAAAAGAAAACTGTATTCGGTTGCTGTGCTCTCAGACAGTTGGTTCTTGTGTAAGTGATTGATTAATAGTTTCGTTGCAAAATGTCCATTCTGTGATACTTTTTATGCCAAACCTCTTAAAGTGATCACATAGTATGTAATATTCAATGGCGAAGCCCCAAAAGTGCGTTAGCATCGCCTAAATTTAAAAATCCTCTAGAGAATGTACTTTTCCCTATTTTCTGCTAACTTTCAAGTTTTTCCTGTCTAGATGTCCGTCCATGCACCTGAGACTTACCGCCCTTCTCGTTACCCTCCACATGATAACTTTGACGATACTGCTCAGTTAGTTGGTCTTTTCTCTGCGAACTTAGCCATCTTATTGTATATGATATTTTGTATGAGACCAGCGAAACTATCTATCTGACGTGGTCGTAATTTCTCTTTTGCAATAATTTCTGTCGAGATTTAGTACGGCACAGATTCGAATTCCATGAATATTTGCTTGAAAGTGGAGTATGTAGTTTTCTTCAGTTATTCTTGATCCGTCTACATGCGTACAGTTGAAATATGGTTATCCTTATGGTATATATCACAGATTCAATGTTTTTTTTTCTTATTATGCCAGTTTTGTTGCGAAGTCTACTTTGTAATGATTTTAACACACCAGTCTGCTCTTTTGTATTTCATCGAAGTTTTTCCTTGGCATTTAAACTGATTGGTGGTTTCTTCTGTGACGTAGTTCTCATTTCGAACAAAAGTAATATCTGATAAACTTGTAATCATACCAATTCCTATTGTCTGTTTTTGTCAATACTTTTAATCCACGGCATCTATTAAAACTAGAAAAAAAAAAATTCAATAAAACATTACACCTACAATTACCATTGCTATTTTGCAAAACTAAGTTGTATATCAGTTATATTTTTAATTTATACAAAAAGTGTAACGTTAAGTAAAAGGAGAAATAAATATTTAAAAATAACATTTAAACAAATATTTTTAATTATTATAAATTAATTCATAAATCAGTGCTTCTTAGTTGATAACACACATTGGAATATAAATAAATTGAAATCAAATCTATACAATTAAGAAGATTTATATATATATATATATAAAAAAAAAACAAAAAAAAAAAGAAAATAATAAAAAAATGCCATATACATATATATATATATATTTATATTAATAATTTCCTCTTGTTTTATAAGTCAATTCATATATGTATATAAATATTTTGTATGCATATTAATTTTTTTATTATTATTATTATTATTATTTAAGCTGTACATTGTCGTTCTTGTTTACAAATCTTTTTATTTTCTTTTCTCTTTTATTTTTATTTTATTTAATATCGAATGAATATGCTAAAATTTTTGTGAAATTATTTCTACATTCTGTAGGGCTCATTAATTTATATGCGCTCGTTTCTTCATTTAAAGTAAAATTGTATTGTTTAACTTTTCTTTTCTTTTAAACGTACGCTTTTTTTTTTATTTTAAATGTTTTGATGTTTTTTACGATTTTGTTTTTCTTTTAAATTAACATTTTAAATTAGTCAACAAAGAAAATAAACACAAAAAAAAAAACAAATTTGGTTTCTTAATTCTTTTCGTTCGTATGTTAACCGAAAGACAAATAAATAGCGAAACCGCGGATAAGGATGTACGTTTGTTATAGTTATAATTAGGATATAGGTTTATATAAATCATTAAACAAATAAAAAAACAAAAAAAAAAAGAATCAGCAAATTAATACATCGCAGTTTTAGTTTTGTATAGTATATTTGTTATGAGAAAAATGGCGAACATCATTATGAGTTATACACAAATAAAAACACAAAGAAATAATAAATGCTTTAACATTTTATTTTTCTAAAGATTTTAAAGAAATACATTTTGTTTTATTTTTTATGTTTAGTTTTCTCTTTTTGTTTCAGTTTATGTTGCTGCTTCAGTTTTTATGTGGCTTTTTTTCTATTATTTTTAGTGTTATTTGGTTTACTTTAGATGGTGTAACAGTTCGGCCAGAACATGAGCTTCAAACAGCAGTCTCCTCCAATTAGCTCGATCTGTAGCTATTTAGTTGCTCATATTTTGTTGTGATCGCTTTTGTATCGCGAGGTAATGTGGCTACTCAATCCTGTCCCCGCGGAAGGGACGTTGATATACGATGAATTCGAATAGTCGACATTCGTTGAATTAGCTCCATTTCTAGTCCAAAACTAACGTGACTTGGGTTGTAAAAGTGTGTCAACTATCAAGCTTATCATGGAACCTGACGGATCACTTCACCTGTTCGATTCACGTGAATGTCTCAAATGTCTCATAGCTATCGTTGGATCCGTCGGATACGAATATTACTGATTCTTTTGACAGCTTGATTGAAAGATATTTGTGATTTGTGAAAATTTAGGATCTCAATTTTTGGTGACGGGTTAAAGAAAAAATATATAAATATTACTGAAGAAATAGATAGCGTAAAATTATATGCAAGGGAATATTCCATGTTTTGGAATAGCAACGTCCACTTTTCAAAATGATTAAATTTTACTAAAAAAACAGAAAAAAAATTGCTATGACAAGAACTATAGGCCTTGAAATTATTTTTAATTCACCCAAACACACTGAATACATGCGTTATTTTGGGGATCCGTTTTTTAAAATGCATGTGCTATTTCGGAAATAAAAAAAAGTCCAATGTTATATGTACAATCCTATCAAAAATGCAAAATGCCACGCCCACTTTATAAGGGCTATTTCATAAAAAGATCAAGACTTGAAATTCAGTGCTGAATTGTTTGAAAACATGTAGCATAAAGGTGCAATGTATTTTTTTATAATCTGGGAAGAGTCAAGTCTCGCTTAGCAGTAATGCCAATTCATGCTTTTGTAATTATAAATGGGCCCTATAACGCGGGGATAGCATCCCGAGACAGTAATAGATAGCTATTAACACTGCTCTTAAATTGCTCTACAGTAAAATTTTGTTGAGCAGGCGTCGTGGCTCAAGTGGTTAGTGCGTTGGACTACGGAACGATTGGTTCGAGGTTTGATCCCCAGACAACACCTAAAATTTCTTTCACGGCCCCAGTTCTCGCGAGAGTAAAACTGTCATAAAAAAGCTTCTCAAAACAAAAATTGCCCTTCGGATACGGCATTAAACACCAGGCCCCTTCCATTCGTGTAAAGAATATAATATGCACAACACGAATGGTTTTGGAATGCTAGGCCTTGGGATCCCATGGACCTGTCGCGCCAAATACTTGTATTTTTTATTTGCATGGCTTAGTGAATTTTATCCCTACAACATTTTTACCTGTCGTTAGGGTTTGATAGAAGCGATAAGCTTTTTCTTTTCACATCGTCTGACGTAAAGTAGATTTTTTTCGCAATTTATATCCCGAGAAATTAGCCCTGCCTGGTTAGTGCGTAAGCCCGCTCATTTCTCTTTAAAACCCCGATTGTCGTTCTTTAAAGCATTTCGTTTTTTTAAGAGTGGATCGTATGTGGAGTGTAGGTATAGCTACTTACCGACGAAGGCGTTTTGTGGCGTCCAATTTCTGAAATAACTCTTAAAAACAAAACGCTTTAAAAAACGACAATCGGCGTTTTAGTAAAAGGCCACACCGAATAAGGGTGATTATGTTTTTAATATAACGATCTAGAGATTGATGAAGTAGAAATACATTCAAAGCTTTAGAGCTTTATGTTACAGTCTTTACTCAAAGCTGAACAACAAATTATCGATCAACAGACTTTGGTGGAATTTCCCACTTTTCACTAATGATTCTACTGCAGTCCTAGAAGGTGTGTAAAACTTTTTCACTCGGAGTTGTACTTATCTTTAAGCTGAGTTTTGGATCGAATATGACTCCTATGTGCCTAGCACTGTGTTGAACTGTGAATGCGTTAATGTCAGTAATTGCATTTTATTTGTAAAGAGTAGCACTTCACTTTTATTTGTAAGTCCACAAGTAGTAGGAATACCGGATTTTGAGTATATAAGACATTGCTGATAGAAGTTTGAATATCTGTTTTAAAGAAAGCATTTCACAATGTTGAGCTTCCTTGAGCGTTTCTTATATATATGTACCGTCATATACCTTAGATATTCCTTACGATTGCAGTTACTTTTGCTGCAGCAGGGCAGAAGTTGAAGATGTTATTCTTTTCTCAGAAAGTACAAACACCCAAAAAAAAAACTGTATACATATGTATACGCACATACATACATCGGCCAAAGTGTGCTTTTACATATAATAAGTCTGAAGTTCAGCCAAATTAACTTGTGCATTTCAGAATGCTTTGCCTCTGTCTCTCTTATTTTTATGAATGAACTCTTTTCTGCTACTTTTAATCATAGAATAACCTCCCCGCTGTTCAGGCATACCTATGTAGAAATAAACCACATCGTATATGAAAGGTGCTTTGACTAAATATTCGAAATCGTGAAGAGTGCTGTAACATGTCAAGAAGTATTTTACCCGTTCTGACCTGACTGTGATATAGAACACATCCCTCCGCTTCAAGCTCGAGTATAACGCATCTATTACCTTACAGGAGCTACTAGACAGTATTCAAAACTGTGCATTGAAACAAATAGGAGACAGGAGACAATACCGGAGTCAATTGATTCGCTCAAATATTGGAGATATGTATGTATCCTTCCTCCTTTTGCCTTATCATTTTTCATTCACAAACATTTAAAACCAATGTGCATCGGTATCACCTATTTCCTTCTCCTTATCTTTCTGCTGCTCGCCCTATGTCTTAAAATGATGGACGAATTTAGCGGGTATGTAGATACTAAAAACGGATCTGTATACTTTAAGGCTATACCTATATATACAGGTTTGCCATATGTAAGGTATTAAAAACATCTTTAAGAATAGAACCTAGTTTGTCCTAAGCAATATTCGTTGGTGCATACCATTAAGAGAGTCCATCGTCGTCCATTGTTAAAGGATTTTAAAATTGAATTGCTAAAGTTTTAGCAGAAACACGACAGTCGATTGGGGGATCTTTCTTCAGTACTGCCTATACCAAAAAAAGTAATTAGTCGGTTACGGTACATCACTCTCTTAAAACAGAATTGTAAAGTGTTGTGGTTCGGATTTTCAAAACGGAGCTGAGAATAAGAATGCTTTGCAGTATAAATGGACCCTGTCTTATGTTTTTTTTTTAAACATTTAGCCTGTAAATAAAAACGATGTCTTTTTATGGGATCACGATTTGTAGATACATATGTACATACCTTACACTATTCTGGTGATAAAAACTTGTTTTATTTCAAACATTTGATGAAATAATTAGTGCAGTTGAAACGATTGGAACAAATGTGGCAGCGCCTTCGATTAAAATTTGATATTGCAGTTGTTGCTGGGGCACGGTGGCGTCGGAATATTACTTCCGCAACTAATGTCTATCGCACCAAAATCAGTCTTTTGAAATGGTTATTTAGGTCACTCTCTACTTGCGTGCGCTACTGAAAATAAAGTCTTCCTTTACCACTTTGTCGTTCCATCATGACATCCAAAACTCTCTAGATGTTCCACCCACCTTAGTCGATTTATTTTATCCTGTCTGGTTAGGTTGATGGCGCTGTGCACCTCACAAAGTTCGTTGTTAAATCTTCTTCTCCATACCTACGCAGAATTATTCTCTCGAATCGGTTAAGGATTTCCGAACCTAGGTTTTAATAAGAAAGTGATTTTTGTCTACCTTACAATTTCTGTACTTACACTTTCTGTGTACTTATGTATATGTCTCATATTGTTCAGTTTCAATGAAATGAGAAGTCGCAAGAGGATTCTCTCGCGATGAAATCGCTGCACGATCCAACCGATTAGCACGTTCTAAACGCATATCGAATAAGTGTTTTTGATCGTCGGCCTGGTTGGCCTTCAGGATGTTGGTACAAGCCTATGGATTTTTTTTACGTCTACAAAACGATTTCCTTTCATCGGAAAAATACATTTTTCCAATAAAGTAAAAGTCGCGCGTTGCCAAATCAGGTGAATACGGGGAGTGGTTGATAGTCAAAAGGTAATTTTAGCCAAAAAATCGGTCACAAGTGTCGTTTGAGTAGATGGGTCAAGAAGTTGGCGTTTGTTGCACGAAAACGCCAACTTCTTTCTGCGCGATATTCTGGCCGAATACAACAAATATGACACCAATATAGAATTGTGCATTAACAGTTTGGTCCGGCGGTGGAACGAACTCTTTGCCCTTTGAATCGTAAAAACAAATCAACATTTTCTTCACTTTTGACTTCTCCAAACGAGATTTTTTTAGTTTTGGCTAGTTTGGCGCCCTTCACTCGAAACTTTGGAGCTTGGTTTCTGAATTATATTGGAAACAGCACGTTTCATCACCAATAGACGTTTTTCTTTTTTAGATCCTGAACATGTAGAGCGCGTTCTGAACGGAGCACGATCTGAACGCTCTGATTTATTTAAGAAACACGATTGACCAGTACCTGTGATATGACTGCAAATTTAATCAAAGATTCATGCTTTTGGTCTTTTTAAACGCTGAAATAGTGTTTATACACAAATAAAATATTTATTTAATTATTAACTGGTAATAATTAATTAAAAACAAAGCCTCGACCTCTATTTCAATTGTTTTTGATTTTGTTTTTTCATTGCTTTACCTCCTGTTAAACGTTAAATTCAACGTGCTCGGGTTTTGCTCAGGATGCTCAGTCAATTCATGCTGAGCTGATTGAGCGCAGTCTGAGCACACTCAGAACCAAAAAAGAAACACAAACATTTTTTTTGACAACTCAGGCTCTGCTCTGAACTACTTTTGGCCTCCTTCATTATGTCTTGCGAATGTAGAATACTGAGCAATTTTTGTTCGGTGCTAATTTGTTTTACCGATGCCACAACAATACTGTCACTTCAGACGCAATAACTCCGCTTCTATTCGTTGAAATGTCACGGACTGACAGTACATCAGTGAAGGTTCTACCTTTCCGACGCATGTAATTGCCAATAGATGGTTTCACTAGAAATACCTGTTTTCAAAAAGTCCTGTTTAATTTAGAACGCGCGTAGCTCTGATTGCTTTCGTTGCCTGTTTAACCAACGTGTGTCTGTCACTACGCCAAGGTACTTCAGCGGTTATTTCGTTACAATTTGATGCCCACGTACAGAAACTGTAATGGTTTCCTTTATTACCCTACTGCTGTTGTGCTAATAACTTCTGCCTTTTCTTCCACTAATTTAAGATCCATACGTGTTAGCCACCGTTGTACCACTCGTATAGAGTCGTTAATTATTTACTCTATCTCATCTAAGAGCTTGGCCATTACCAAACTGATGTACGTAATATTAGACGATGTCTGAAAGGTCTTATTGGGAATGTAGAATAGTATGTTTGGCACCTTTGCTTTGACACATGTATGCCGCAAAGAGTTTGTTGCATAAAGAGCGTTAAGTTCGTTCTATTAAGCGCTAGAATTTGTTTGGTTTTTGTTTCGTCGTGTTTCGTCCAGAGTTTTCTAGATATGTTAGATTTAAATGCTCGTTCCCTAGGATACCGGTTTGTCCCGGAACCCAAAGGAGTGTAACGTCGTAATTTGCTACAAGTGCTGTGAGTTCTTCACGGCAACTTTTCCTTGACGACTGTGGATGAGATGGGCTTCATGGCGGGTTGTCTACAGATTTATATGTACATATGTCATCACTTCTGGATTGCTGTTTCATAGATAGTTCTCGTGCCGCTTCTGCGATTGCTAATACTTCCACTTGGTACACACTGCCGCGGTTTGGAAATCTAAGTGAGCGAGCAATTTCGGATTCAGATGAGTATATGCCGGAGCCTACTCCTTTGACCCGTCCGTAAAGTTCGAGATCTTATTCGGGTTGATGGCCCTCTCGCGGTTAAGACTGTATTCGCGTTTAGGCTGAAGATCGCGATATACTTATAATCTGTCTCAGTACCCAAGTGAGCTCATCTTGCAATGGTGCAGTGGCCCATGTCGCGCTCTTTTCAAAGGTTTTTTTTTTTTTTTTAAGAAGGTGGAAAGCATCGAAAGCCGGAGTGTGGGACTTTAACCCTAACTAAAACCACCTCTGCCTCCAACCCTTATTCCCCACGGCACCGCCGTTAAGCATTTCGTCGTGGGGAGGGTTTTTAGCCGTAGCATCTTCTATCTGTATCTACGTCTGGGGATGTACGTGCGAGCGCACGAAAGTGTGTGTGTACGTTCATCGTCAGTGAGTGTCTTAAGTCGTCCGTTGTTGTATGCCGTTTATACATCCTTGGTGAATTGGCATTATGTTATACGCTCGCCATGTCGTTTTGTTGCCTCGCTCGGTTTTGGGCTCTTTCCCGTTCCAGGCGTCTCAGCTCTACGTACATGTTTCTAGAGAAAATGCACACTGCATTCCATTTTGCCTCCGACTCTAGCATGTACGCCACTAGATTTTCTGGTGTCGGTGTTCCCTCCAGTTCTCCTATTAATACCTCCCGCTGAGTGTGGAACCGTGGGCACTGGAAGAACACGTGCTCCACATCTTCCACTGTGTCTGCGCAGCACTGGCAGTTTGGGGAGTCATCGTGCTTGAACCGATAGAGATATGATCGGAAACAGCCGTGTCCTGTTAAAACCTGTGTTAAGTAAAAATCTCTTTTCAAAGGTTGGATTGTTTCAAGCGTAGGATACTCTTTGCAGCTGTTTCCTTTAGGTGAAGGTCTAATGGGCTCAATGCCAGTCCGATTTCAAGAGCTGCAGTTGGCGTGATTATAATGGCGCTGGCAGTCCCTATACAAGTTAATCTTTGTATCCTATTCAGTGCCCTGAGATATGTACGTGATCTTATCTGCTGCAGTTCGCCAGACTAGTCACCCTTAAAATAGAATGGGTCTGACGATGGCTGTGTAGTGTGTATATCCAGTAGATGATGGCGAGCTTATGTCCGTACGTATAGAAGGCTACGGGTGCTTTTCTTATCCTTTCTGTCGTATTTTCTTTCCAGGCCTGCTTACGGTCGAGTATGTACATATATTGCCGAAGTATCTCGCTTTTCTGAGACTTAGGGAGGGTTGAATGCCGTTTAATTCTAATTTTTTGTCTTTGAACAGCAACCTACATATAGATCCCTCATGTATTTCTACTCAGTTGGAAGTTTCATAGTCAATTCGACCAAATTCCTTACGCCTCGGACTGGGGTGGTGTAAAATAACTTTCTTGTAAATTTTTGTTTACCAATTTTTATAGTATTTTTTATTCTTAACGAATTTAGTTTCTGTTTATTAACATTTTATTTAATACACTATTATCGCACTGTCACCCTGCATTCAAAATATTTAAAAAAAATTCTAACCACGAATGCATGAGCAGCAAATTGGAATGCTAATAAAAAACAAAAAAATAAATAAATAAATTACAATGAAAAAGTATTATTTATTTAATAAGTATAAAATCGTTATACAACAGTTGTTGATATTATTAAATAAAATAAAAAAAAAATTGATTACTAAAAAGAAAAACAAAAAAAAAGAGTAAACAAAATCAAATGAACCTATAAATTGGTGCAACTACTGAAAAAAAAAAAATGTTTGCATGAAAAGAAAAAAAAGAAAACAAAACACTAATTATTTATAAAATCAAAAAAATAAACTAAAAATATGATAATAATTTTTAATTTAACAAAAAACAAAAAAAAAAGAAACGAACAACTTACATTTAACAACTAAGTGTTCTCGAGTAAGTAAACGAGATAATATTACATGTCGAGAGTGGATGACTGTCTGTCTGATTGTTTTGCAGAGTTGAGTTTTTCGTTGCAACACAACAAACAACATAACATACATTTTTGCTTATTTTATAATAAGTTTGTTGATAAATATTAGAAAATAAGGGAATAAAAAAAAAGAAACAAAAAAAAACATATTTTTACATAAAAGCATAATTAAAAAGCATAGAGAAAAACCACTTGACATAAGGAAAGTGCTTGATAAAAACAAACAAAAGAAGAAACAAAAATAGAGTACACTAACAAAATTCCATCTTTAGTTTGAGATAAATTAATTTTTCTTAACTTTATCTGTAAAATTTAATAAACAAAAAACAAAAAAAAAAAAACAAAATCAACCAGTTGTATCTGTTAGTTTTGCTATTAAACTTTGGCTTTTTATATAAATAAAAAAAGATCGTAATTATTATTAAGTTGACATTATAAAATAAAAGAACAAGCAAACCAAAAACGAAATGTTAAACAATGAAATGTTGTTTTATTTAAATGTGTACACCTTTGTACATACTCATCATCTGCAGTTGACATTTTCAGAAAAATGTTGGTATTTGTTTCTCCACAAGCCAGATTTTATGGTAGGTATTTTCTTTGGCTTACGCATCAAACCTGGAGGGACAGGAGGAAGAAGAGGGAGACTTCACTTCAGATGCCACATAAGTAGAAGAGAACCTCAACCGACTTAAAGTGTGCAACTGAAGGCAGTTAGCTAAAGGCCGGGCTAACTGGAGAGACTTGTTGGTTGAGGCTCAGGTTCAGCCCGAACTGTAGCGTCATCTAAGTAAGTAAGTAAGTAATTTTAATTATCCTGCAAAAGATCCGTTCTGTTAAACTCGGATTACAAATATTGATTTGTACTAGACAACTTATTTGTACTTGGATTGTTCGAAATTTCTTATTTGCTGTGAAACAGATATCAATAAATTTGGAGATAAGTCCAAAGGTATGGTGAAAAGCTTTGATATTTTTAATAGTAATAGTAATCATGGTGCGGATTCGCCGTCAGCAACAATCTTGGGCAAGTAGTCCAGCAGTTATCACAATGTTACTGCCATTCCTCCGTGAGGTAACTAAGACAAAAAGCCCAGACAAACGGCAAACGTTTTAGCACCCCTGGTACTACCAGAAAAACAGCTTACTCCAAGTGCCAGTAAGTCGAGTAAATCGAACACACTCAGATCAGCAGAGCTACACGGGACCAAAATTTCAGTGGGACAAAACAAAAACAACGCCCGCTCCATACGATAAACAACTGGAAAACGTCAAGAGAACCATAAGTAGAATTGCGACAAAAGACGTGGATAGGCTAAATCCTCGCGACAAATATCGCCTTCCATGAGCACGACCCCTCTTCATTGCTGCAGAGAAGGGCCTCTGAAAACCTACAAGACAACTCACTAAAGGCCCAAAAAATAGTCAACAAAACACCGACTCAGGAAAGCCTCACATAAAAGACCCGAGAAGAGTAGAGAGCTAAGGTGCAGAGACAGGCATAGAGATTCCGAAAAGTGACCTATCTCCGATAGGCTCAGATCAGTGTCATGGAATTTTAGTGTATGATGCACAAAAGTTTTTGATACTTTTAAAAATAGTTTAATTCTATTAAATATGTATACTGAATGCAATTCATTTATATTCCGCTCAAAAATAGTTAGAGAACAAATTAGGACGGATGGCAATACTAAACGAGGTAGGTACGCCGACTTAACTAACAGTTTAAACGAAAAAGTCAAGGTCTTTTAGTCCTGTGACCCCCGTAGTACTGCTACAAAACACCTCCAAGTTGCAGTCGTTGATGACAAGAACCCAGAGGTCAAACTTACCGACGAACAATGGGCCTACGTGGAGACAGTACTTATGGACTGCATCTCCATAGCTCTCTGCAACACGGCAAATCACAACTTGTTTGTTGGCCAGCTTTCCAATCTCAAAGAATTTTCCATCCTTTCCTGCCAAAATGAGTTCACTCTACAATGGCTTAAAGATTTAATCGTCAGAATGGAAACGCCTTGGGAACAAATGAAGTAAGTAGTGGCACCTAAGAAAGATCTGCCAACCAGACCCAAGGCCAGGATCCATATTCCGGGGCCATTAATCATTATGGACTGGTACAATTCCTCAAAGGACCGAGACGGTTTAAGATGCTACTGTCGTACTCAACAGAGAAACCATTTTGTAGTTTACATCGACAGGATTCAAGGTACGTATTGGACTTAACACGGTCAAGGTGAGGCCGTTTTCAAGCCGTTTTCAAGACAAGCCGAGGGTGCCGCCTACGCCAGCAATTTGCTCTGATGATGAAGTTCATCATCCAAAGTAACCTTCATCCCAGCAAGCTGCCCAGCGCCAAGAACTGGCAAGAACTGGCAGCATTCCTGGACATTGAGGGGGCCAATAATGAAATCAGTCAGAATAATACTAGACCAGTCGCACGTGAATCCTTTCCTATCAGATTGGATAGTATGTATGCTCAATAGACGAACATTAAATCTGAACTTGGTAATAGCCAAGCTCATGCTTGTCTTATCACCACTACTCTGGAACCTAGTGATTAACGAAATACTTATTAGATTAAACCAAAACGTCGCTTATGCCGATGATTTCATCATATTAGCGACGAAAGCTCCTGCTTACTATAGTGGATTTGCTAGACTCAATCACTAGTTCCCTTTGTGAATGAAAATACCCGACTTCGAGCCATCTAGTCTAATTGGAGTCCAAATGTCAGAAAAGGCAAGATACCTAGGGTGCATGATAGATCGAAAATTGAACGCACAAAGAAGGCCGCGATAGCATTTACACATGCATCAAAATCTTCGGCAACGAATTGGGGACTACAACAAGCCACCATCCACAGGATGTACACCGGCATTACTGGACTCATCCTCACATAGGGCCGCTGCCGCAAAACCCATAAACCTGAACACCCTCACAAGGATCCAATGTCTAGCGTGTATAGGTAGGACCGGAGCTATTAGGACAACACCGACCGCCGCTTTGGAAGCCATGGTAGGGCTTTGCGCACTTGTCCTCTTAACTAAAGAAATAGCGGCAAAAACCGCACTATGCCTCCGACAAACAATGATGTGGAAAAGTAACTAAATTGCACACAGGAGCAAGTGGTTAAAGCGCGTTCTGACTACCTTATCCCCCATGGACTTTAGCTTCAAGCTTGACTTTAAGTTTTCCTACAGAGAGATCTGGACTAATAGTGAGGTTATTAACACCGCCTTCATATCGATCTTCACGGATCGGTTAAAAATTGAGGAAGGGACTGACTCAGGAATATTCTTAGAGGATCCATCAATCACCTGGTTCATAAAACTTCCCAACCACGCAAGTGTGCTCCAAGCGGAAATATATGGAATCACCGAGGCTTACTGGGACCTATCCACGCTGAACAGCAACGATTCTATAGTCAAGCAGCCACCAAAGCCATCGCTTCTATCACGACCAATTCAAAACTGGTTAAGAATTGTGAAGAGAAACTCAAATCCCTCAACTCGAGACACACCATCACGTTTTGCAGCATTCCGGGGCATATGGGTTACCACGGGAATGCAGTGACCTAGAAAAGATTCAAAATCAAACGATCTATAAGCAGATCACTAGGTCCTAACGCCCATCAGTTCATGTCCAAAATTACTTCGGACTTTCACAACATGGCCAACGTAAGGTGGAGTACACTCACTTCATGCTGCGTCTCTAGAGAACTTTGGGCCCAATACAACAAAAAAGGACTTGAGAACTCCTATCGTTAAACAAACCACAGCTCACTCTCCTCATAGGTATCAGCAAAGGAAAATGAGAATCAGCACCACAGACCTATGCAGAAGCTGTAGCTACACAGAGGTAGAGGAAAATATAACACATTTTCTTTGCGACTACCCAAGCCTCAACAGAACTAGACCTTTCAATGACGTCATCTGCCAATATCAACTTCTTCTATCAAAGGTCCAGTGAAAGCTAGAGGGGCATTTGGTGAAATTTTCGTCAGAGCGCAGGCTCTCTTAGATGGACATAATTCCCTCCACGTCTTCAACTGTTTGCTCAATAGAAGGATCTAGTGACGGAATCTTCGGGAGATCAAGTTGAAATCTGGAACTCTGTCAACCTGATAATTCATATGTATGTATGTATGTACATATCTGCAAAAGCAGCTAAACTAAGATCATCATCTAAGATATCCCGAGGATTGACGGCACATTGCCAGAATCCAATCAGGAATCTCTAGAACAGATAACGGAAACTCACTTCCCCGGTTGTACAGAAATCGAAACTGCAACCCCTTGCAGGACTGCAGTTGTTTTAGAACATGTAGATGAGGAAGTGATATCCAAGATTATAAATGAAAACAAAGTGGCATGGGCTATAAATTTGTTCAAACCCTTCAAATCTGCAGGACCTGACGAAGATACACCAGCAATGCTGCAGCAGTCTCTAAACACGGTTATATCCCACCTCATCTACATCTCTTTAAGCGGTACGTGTACGGGGTACATACCTTGTAAATGGAAAGCAAAAGAATGCACTATGGCAGGGTTCCTTGACATTGAGGGGGCTTTCAATATTGTAAAAACGGAGTCAATAGTAAAAGTTCTGGAAAGCTTATCAGTAAACAGTTCCGTCTTAAAATGGGTCGAAAACAGTCTTAACTGCAGAATTATCAACTCAAATGTCGGGCCTAGTTCTGTAAGAAAAATGCACATCGACAAGGAGGAGTTCTTTCTCCACTGCTTTGGCTCCTTACCGTCAACGAAATCCTAAGAGTCTTCACAGAGAAGAGAGTTAAAATTGTAGCTTATGCAGACGACTTAGTAACATTAGTTAAAGGTAACATATTGCATTGAACTGGAATCTGTTCTCAAAAAGCTCTCTGTGGGGGCAAAACAGTAAGGTTTGGGGTTAATCCTTAAAACCGAAAACTGAACTTATTCTGTTCACTAGAAGAAGAAAGATACCCGCAACACTACCAAAACTAGATGGCACCACAATAGATCTCTCATCAGAGGCGAAATATCTCATTCTAGACCCCAAGTAATCCTGGAGAAATGTTGAAGAAATGACAAAGAATGAATGTTTTCTATGCCTGTAAAAGGTGATTTGGCGGAAGGTGGGGATTTCAACTGCTCTTCATTCACTGGATGTACAAAGCAATTATCAAACCCATCACCTCCTAAGGGGCCTTAGTCTAGTTGACAGCAACTGATACTAAGAGTTATGTATATGAAATAACTCTACAAAGTGCAAGGGCTGGAAGCACTCTGCACCGCGGGAATTGTGGGATATGGTTCTTCATATTTTTTCCCTGCACTTTTTCATTAAAGGTTCTGCCACGAAATGAGCTCTCAGATTGAGAGAATCGAACCTATGAAAACAGTCCACCTATGGACATGCGTTAATATTAAGACAGTGGGTAGGAAATATAGCTCAGAATGCTTCACAGCCACATCGGATTATATAGTCCCCTACAACGACTTTAACTTTTATATCCCAATCCTATTCCTAAATCGGACAGAGTAGGAGTCCAACGACAACGATCTAGGGATCACAGTCTACACGGACTGCTCAAAAATGGAGATATGTAGGTACGGCGGCAGAATTTTACTCAGAAGCATTGCAAAAACAGGAATCTTTTAAATTACCAGAAGCGTGTAGTCTGTCTCAAGTTAAAATCCTGGCAATAGAAATAGCTACTAGATACTAGAAAAGAGTCACCTTCCTCCGTCAGATATAACCATCTTCGTTAACAGCCATGCAGTTCTAAAATCGATTAAATCTAATCAAAGGGAGTAAGGAAATGCCGCACTGATCACCATTAAGCACCATTGAGTCAAATTCTGATGGATTCCCGGACATAGCAATATTGAAGGTATGCGCAAGAATGGGGTCGGAAATGAATATCAGTGAATCGGATACATCCATACTGCCACCCATTGGAAAATTGTATAGAATAATTGGCGGCATAATAGAGAAAGAGGCCAACTCGTCCTAGTTATCTAGGAAGGACTTTGCCAACTCTCGTACGTTGTGGCCGACATTAGACAAAAAGAAAAGAAAGAGCCTTCTGGCACTAAATAGATCCTCTATTTATTTTCTAGCTGGAATAATCACAGGACACTGCGCCATCGGCGTCATGCTCCGTAAGTAGAGAGTAAAGTTCGACGATTTTTGCAGAAGCTGCGGAGTCGATGAAGAGGTGGAGTCAATCCAACATCCGCTTTGCCACTACCCTGCTTTGCAAGAACGACGATGGCCCAATCCTAGGATCCAGGTTCTTCGCAAGCATCGCAGAGGTAGCAGGCTTCCAGATATCAAATCTTCTTCACTTCATTAGGAGTACCAACTGGTTCCCAAGCCAGGCAGTACTGCGATTGGTTTCGGTTTATTTTTATATCTAGGTCTCACACTACTTTTTAAAAGGGGATTCACAATGGACCTTTCGGTTTCCGAGTGGACGTGATGAGTTTTTCCGTATCGCACCCCTTCATAACCTAACCTAATTTAACCATGTATCTGCAAGGTCATCCAAAGACATTTCAGATATGATAATGAAGGGAATCACAATAGGTTCATTTGTGGCAACAGATATAAGACGACATGTTCCCACCTCTAATTACAGTCTACAATTTAGTCTAAAAGTATGATTAACCCCAGTTATAAAGTTTACTTATTCCTTTCTGAAAGTATTTTACTTCATAGTACGAGGAATTTTCCACCGCTCCACTGAAGTTGTAATTATAAAAACTTTTAGGTACACATTTCTACCCCCAAGAAAGACGTGCTAGATGTCTACCACTATTTTACGTCTTTCAATTACCTTCAATGTGGTCCAATCATATAACCTCATGGCACCTATTACGTCGATGTATACCATGTCTTAGAACAAGCCTAATGTCTGACAATACATGCATATGTTGCCACAAGCTTTGTGTTTGTGATTAATGTTTTTCTCAAAACGGAAACGAAAGTCGAACTCTCACAGATTCGGTTTTAGATGCGAAGGTTACTAAGGATTCATCTCATCTCATCTCAGACTTCTCTTAAATACACCTAAGAGAAGCATCTCCATAAAAACAAAATCAAACTCAAACCCCAACAAGTGAGTTCATTAATCCACCCCATTTTTGACAAACACCACCACAGTCATGCATGTACTGTTAGCATACGAAGAGAATCAAAGAAAAACACATAAAGAAAGAAAAAGAAAAATTCCAATCGCAGTCGAGCGGACATACAAAGAACGAGAGTAAAATACCAAAGTAGCTGTAGTCTCGCGCTCACACTAGTCCAAGAATAGCACTGACTGAGTTCGGAGCGGAACTTGACGTCTCGCTAATTGTCCAAGAGTTACTCACCGCGCGGTCACAATTCTTCGTGTTAATGTCAAATACAGTGTTAAAGATACGCAAATATTCATCCAAACAGTGTAATTAATCTGTGATACAAAAAGATACAAAAAGAAAGAAAGAATTCCTTGGAAATATAGCAAAAAGTGCCTCGACAAAATGGCCAAGTGATTGGTATTGGCCAACAGCAACCATAACAACAACAAAGCAAAAGAAATATCTTATACGTGTCGTTTTGGATCAAGTTATTATTGGCGCAACGATTTTCGACAATCTACCACACGCTAACATGGATAAAGTTTGCGTTCTCCTAAAGATATTATCTGCACTTGGTGCAGTACTTGTCTTCGTTTCAATATCAACAGGTGAGTGGTGAAATTTTCCCTAATTTCCCGAACCAAAACAGATTTATTTCGAAAGGCGAAGCGCAAGAAAAAAAAAAAAAGAGAAATTTTCACTTCACTTTCAAGTACGTCATTAGTTTTGTCGGACGAATATGTGTGTGTTTGTACGCGATACACGACGAGTGTGAACGCATTGGTGGCGTGCGAGACATGCTGCTTGCAAAAAGTACACAACAAGCGCAAACGAAAGACTTGAACTGCGAACTGGTATTCTGTGGTCGACTGCTGCTGGCGGGTGGTATGGCTCTCAGAACTGGTTGGATACTTTGTTTGTGAATTTATTTACAATTATCAATTGCGAAGGCGAAATACACCGTTGTTGGAACCTCCTTTGTCTGCGAACGAATTAATTAGAATGAAATTTAATCCAGTTTCCGTCTGAAGAACGATAAATTGGTAATCACATGCAAGTTGGGGTGTGATTGAAATATATTTTTTTTTCTTTTTTTTTTGTGTTAACTTTACCATCACGTACTGACTGGTTTGTATGTGGTTAAGACTCATCTGTTAAGTTTGCGGGATTGGGGATTACCTTAGACCCGAAGATGATTCACGCTCTATGACCAATGGTGAACTTAATTGAGACCGTGCTGAATTTCAATTATTACTTCACTTGATCAACAGATCAATGGATAAGCAAAATTTATGTATTTCGAACAACGAGGGTGTACTTCGAACCTGTTTTGTTCTTTTAAGCACTTCGATACATTAACTTAATGTTGTTGCGAACAGTAGTTGTAAAGATAACATTGAGGATATAAAACTGGACTGCTTTAAATAGAATTGTGGAAACACTTCATGGAGACAGGTTTTTGTAAAATTATATCTGGGTGGCTAAAAGCCCATTGCCATTCACATACAAAAAAGCCGACAATATCTGCTTTTCACGTCGGTATGCGATCCATTAATCATTACTAATGACAAAATTCGAATAACGATGATTTCATATAACGATCCAAGCAAGAATTGTTAAGAATGTACCAGAAGAAGGTCTACACTAATACGCTTTCTGTTTTTTGATTTTAAGAAGCTC
The DNA here is from genome assembly GCA_905220385.1 of Xylota sylvarum. Taxonomy (NCBI): domain Eukaryota; kingdom Metazoa; phylum Arthropoda; class Insecta; order Diptera; family Syrphidae; genus Xylota; species Xylota sylvarum. The sequence continues at coordinate 58,300,875 of LR999958.1, read as the reverse complement.
CTGGACGTACTCAGTGTAGAAATATATGCATTACGCAAATCCCAAAATAATCTCAATAATACCCATGATCTCAACACTTTTGTAGATAAATAAACTAAGTGGTGCCCTTAATCACGTCTATATTGGCAATATTGTGTGAAGTCTGAAACCCCTTCGCCAATAATTTGATTACCTCCTATTAATGTGGTTTCAGTCCAGGATAGTTCACAACACATTAAATTTTCACACTTCGGGAGATCCTGCAGAAAACTCACGAAGTTCAAATCGATACCCACCATCTTTCGTCAATTTTAAGGCCACATACATAAACAAGGCAAAACCAAGTATGTGCTGTCAACAAGAGGGGGCGCACAATATTGACCAACTGAACAGAATGTCACGGTCGCTAGCTACAACTTTGAGGAAGTAAGGGACTTTGTGTGTAACCAGGATTCCTAGCAGAAGTGCTAGGGAATCAGAAGAAATTTTAATCGAATCTCCCACATAGACTTACACAGATGGATCCAAGACAGCGTCTGCAACGAATGCCGAAGTGTACTTCAGTGCACTGGATGTTTGTAACACAATACGACTGCCGGACCACCATAGTGTATTTCAAGCAGTCTGTGAAGCCGCGATCTGGCTTTCAATTAACTCGATAGAGTGCAGCGTTATTGTTTTCTACATAGGTGTGGTAAAAGCCTTGAAATCGCCAGTAATTCGATCCAAGTGAGTAAAGCAATGCCCCGGATCTGTTGATGAGATTGCTGTCAGGTGTGACGTATCTCTGTCCTGGGTTTCAGACCACAGAAATATTCCAGGCAATTGCAAAGCGGACGAACCAGCTAAGGAGGATGCTGACCGGAACTGCCCTGATAATAGGGGAAACCGCCAGCACCTATTCGATAAAATTCCAATTAGATACCGCAGCCATTAGAATGTGTTTACACCGTAACTGCTTACCCTGCCTCCTGTCCCATTTGAGAAGTCTCCATGTAGGGCTCCGGTGCTGGTGATCCGAGTTTTACATAGTGTTATAGCAATTTTTGGTTTAAGTCTGTCCCTGCTGAGCGAGGAGAACCACCCACCCCAGCCAAGCCAACCAAGCGACTTTGTCTACTTTGACTCTGCTATTAATTTCTACAATATCATCTCAGCAGAAGTAAAACGAAGAATAACTCTTGTCAATCGCTGTTTCTTTAGGCTGAGATAATACCCTAAACTAAGAAAATTCTGTATAACACCTTGATTATCCTAGCCCCTCTTTATTTCGCTGTACCAGAGAATCTATCGAAAGTGGATAAAAATATTCTCAGTCTTTTCGAGAGAAAAATTATTCAAAAGATTCAATGACGAACTATACAAGCTGTACAGCGATATGACCCTAGTTACAAAACTGTGCAACAGTCGTCTGAGATGGCTAGAACGTGTAGAGCGAATGGATACCAGTGCTCAGGGCTGCAGAGTCTTCAAATAAAACCCGGAGGGACAACGGAGTAGAGAAATATCTCGTTTTAGGTGATGCGCACAACTAGAAAGAAACCTTAACCTTGATGCAACCTACTAATTAACTTTCTTTTTTTTTTTTTCTGTTTAATACCACTATTGAATTTTTACAATTTTTTTGCAGAAATAAACTTAAACTACTAATGTAACTATAATGATTTTGTAAAGTAACTGACCTGAAGGGTTCTCAATACTTATTATATTATTATATGATAACTTAAAGTTTGCTCTAGAACTAGTTTACCTAACAATTATATTCAATATACCTAAAAATCGAATATTAAGTTAACACTATTTTTATTTTGTATTATAGGAAAATGTGGGAAAAAACCAATTACAAATATTATCTATTTTTTAAACAAGAACAAAAACACCTAGTAAAGAAAAAGCTTAATACTAACTTAACCTAACCTATCCTAGAACTAGGCCCTGACATGTGATTTCCAATCCGTGAGTGCTTAAGTCAAATTAACAACAGAATCATCGGCGCATCAGAGATCACATGCCAGGGCCTAATCCAACTTAACCTAATCGTTAGGTACAACCCAGTCGAGCCACCAGTATTTTTCACGATTATACCTGTCAGCATTGCTTGAGTCCCTTTCTGGTATGCTTACGCAGTATCTCAGATCAGCATTTCCATCTCTTAAGTCGATTGGCTCATAGATGATACGTTTATCTGTCGCTCTTCTAGCAATATGATAAATAATTGGCACGTTCGTTGAATCTGATAAGTATCCATGTGCATCCAGATGCAAGAATGCCTCAGGTGGAATATAACCACTCACCAAAGAGTTTCTGAAATACTCAGGGTTAGGGTAAAACAAGCCCGATACTAGTTCGTTCTCTGTAACGTTAGCTGACCGCGCGAAATGATTCCTCACAAGATCCACGATGACATTGTCAATTCTGGATACACTAGAAGCATCCAATAGTCTCTTATTAGAGACGTAATGCCGAAAGTCGGAATGTGCGCTTCTATACATTCGCGTACAGGCTCGAAGACATTTTATCTCAAATAATCGCAGTTTTTCCATGTAAAATGGACTTATGTTCCACCATACTGGACTCGCATAAGTCAGAATAGGACGCACGAAGGCTTGGTAACATATGACCTTCACATCGGATCTTAGATAGCTGGAGAAGAATAGACGTTTGAGAGACATAAATGCCGCTCTTGCCTTTTTCAACTGAATATTTACGTGCTCATTATAGTACAAGAACTTGTCTAAATGCACACCTAGATATTTCACAACGGTCTTTGACTCGATGCGAAGACCATTAGCACTCTTTATTTGCAAATTCTTCCAGTTGCGTCTCAAGTCTGAATTACCGCGTCGTATTGGGGTGCAGAACAGTATAGTTTCACATTTTTCTTCGTTTATTTTGAGCTTCCAACGCTAACGAATTACCAATGTCCCTAAGCATTTCAGAAATGTAGATAATAAATAGGAGCGGTGCCGTGACTGTGCCTTGTGGAAGACCATTAATGATATTAAAAACTTTAGTTGTCGTGTATTGTCTATCAGTTACAACAAATTTCTTCTCATATACCATAGAGGCTATCATCTTTACGAGATGAATCGGAAATTCATATCGCAAAACTAATTAACTTTGTTAGCCTTGCCAGGAAAAAACCATCCAATGCCAATCTCTCTAATCCAATTTTGCTTAGGCATCTATGGTAATCTTTTGTGGGTCAATGCCCCACGAAAATGTGGGTACACGTTCTGGGACTTCAATGGACTCATTCCATAATCTGCAGAGGTATTGTGGTTTTTGCCGGAATTAGGCCCTGACTTAGTGCACCATTCTCAAGTTATTTAAAGTCCTCTTTGAATGTCGTATATGGCAATTATAACTACATATATCATCAATATATCCTTGACAGTTGATACCATAGTTTGTCAATTTATCACTACTCTTCCGTACTCTTCCCTGAGGACATCCTCTGTCTGTCGTGACCCTGACAATACCTTTCGATGTTTGAGTCTCTGCTGATCTTGTGCTCAGAAGTTCATACATCCACTTAGATATCCTTTTCTTTCTAGTGTTCGTACAATTGCTTCTTGCGATGTGTTATCTTTTTCTTTAGTTTCTTTGGATATGTTTACTGTGTATACAAGCTGACGGTGATGAAGGGAAGATTTATTTAGTATGTCATCTCTTAGGTAATTGCCTACAACTTTTTCCTTATTATTGAACTTCGTCCGTCTCCACTGGTTTGGTATATAGCCCAGTGCATGACTACCTTTTGATATCCAAACCACGTGTGGAAGTTATGTTCTGTCTCATTTTTGTAGTGGGAGTTTGCCATCCACCCCTAGCGACTTGAAAGGCTGAAAGGACCTGATTGCCCATTCTAAACGTATCGCCTGGAACATAATGCTTATAGCATTGGTATTCGAAAGACTGCAGGGAAAATTGGTTTCCAATAGAAGTCATGCCCTTTGTTCGCTTTAACATAATCAACCCAATACTAGCTTGTCTCGAAATATGACACATCTGCTTATATCATCTAACTTTAGCGAAGGACGTACTCATTACTCAATGCTTTCATTTCTTGCAGAGTCTTGATAGTAAAAAATTTTCTGGCGTGCCCTTCAGCCTTGTTGTTTTCCGGAATGCTTCTGTGGCCTGACACCCAGCACAGATGAATGTCAAATTGGTCTCTCATTTGCTGAGAAACAATTGGCCATTTAACGACATCTAGCTTGTTTCAAGTTTGTTTCAAAGCAGAACTAAGTTATCACTTACTTGGTGCACTGAAGAACTCGCAAAGCAGCCAAAAGGACGAACTCCAATGATGCATGGACTCAGTGAAAGGACAGTCAAAGGAATTTTAAAAACGAAACACAGAGATGCAAGATTGAGGAAGTACCTACTCTCTAGAAAATCGTTACCTCTAACATCACTCAAGGATTACAAAAGAAACTGAACTGAGTCCTGCTCAGATTCCTTAGGACTGTTGCTTCAAACGCGTTTGTTGGGGTGTACTACATAACGAACAACCAACATAATAAATAACAGTACTGGAACCTTCAATAATGTCAGAACAGGTGCTGTGTGTAGGACCCTGATAAACCTCAACGTAGACCAAATCTTAATCAACTGGGTAGTGAGTGTCCTAGATGAGAGGCATATTTAAACTGAGAAACCCAATTAGAAGTATATGCCTCCAGAGACACATCTAAAGGTGAAGCCATCTTCCCTTTACTATGGGTTCTCGTTCTCAACGAAACACTCCTAAAACTTAGAAACAACGGAACCAAAGTCACAGTCTACGCGGATGATGTGGTACTGTTAGTGACAGGAATATTTTTTTTCAACTCTAAGTGAGCAAATTGAACGAGCCCTTAACATCTTGGACACCGGGACCAGGAAATAAACACCTGTAAGAAAATTTAAAAAAAAACTGAATTAGAAAATATCGCAGTTTAAAACTCCCTCTGTTGGAGGAATTTCCCTCAAAATCTCGGACACCGCCAAATACCTGGGAGTAGAGCTCGACCAAAAAGTCAATTGGGAACTGAATATCAAGGAACGAATTAAGAAAGCCGCGAAAGCTCTCGTGTGATAGAATTTTCGGAAAACGCTGGAGCCAAATCCTAAAATCATGTTGTGGATGTAAAAGGCTATTGTAAGGCTTATCTATGGGAACCTTGTATGAGGGCAAGCCACCAGCAAGGCCACCAACCTAAAGGCCAACACGAAAGTATAGAGACACTAACACGCAGGAATCAAGGTGATCCTCAACCTACTCCTGCTAGACCTTTATACAATAATGTTTGTGGACCGGATCGTCACATGTCCTATCCATCTCAAACGACAGATGCGCGGTTTTTTTTTTACTGTATTCACTGCACTGTACAGCTCATATAGTTCGTCGTTGAATCTCTTTCTCTAAAGCCCGTCAACGCAAACGGGACCGAATATTTTACGAAGAATCTTTCTCTCGAAGCGACTGAAGATATTTTCATCCACTTTAGATAGAGTCCCAGTTTCAGCGTCATAAAGCAGGATTAGAATGATCAAGGTCTTATATAGAGTCTCATTAGTGGTTCGGGATAGGGCCTTACTACTCAATTCTCTGCGTTATTCTTCGTTTTATTTCAGCTAAGGTAGACAAACTCTCTTACTACCTCAAAGTTATAGCTGTCTATTGTGACGTTATGCTCAATTCGTCGATGTTGTGTGTCGCTTTTCGTTGACAGCATATACTTGGTTTCGCCCTCATTTATCGCTACTCCCTAGACCTATTTTGACAGCTTTCGTTTGAATAGCGAACGCACCGGTGACAGCCCGCTGTGTTTTGCCAATAATGTCAACATCCTCGACCTACGCTAGTAGTTGCATAGGCTTTTGAATAATTGTGCCTCCGGTGTTGACTTGTGCGTTTTGCACAATCCTTTCAAGTATGGTGTTGAAAAAATCACATGACAGCTCGTCACCTTTTCTGACATCAAAGGTTTCGGTAAGGTCATTAAGGACGAGTTCACAAAAGACTACATATATCCGACTATAGTGCCATTCCCTGTATCGTTAGTCGTTACCCAACTTAGCCTATAATATGCGGATGCTTATCAAAGACATGAGTAGCACCTAAAGCTTGCCTACTAATCTAATACGAGATCTCATTTCTCGCAATCCCTGAGTAACCTGAGAACCAAACAAGAGTTAATTGTAACTGAATGCAGGGACTTCTTGGTGGTTGCAGGATTAGCAAGTGTGTAAGCGCAACCCTAACTATCTCTGTAGACAAATATAATCCGACTATTTACTCTGTAACTTTGTACACTTATCTGGATCAGATATTCGCTAGATAAACAGATACATGTGTATCTGAAAATATACAGTCTTTACTGTGATCTTTCAAAAACACTGCGCTTTGGAGATGTACTTTCAAATTTGATTACAAGTTATCCCTAGCTTGTAGTTTAGTAAGTGCTAGTCTTCAACGCATGAAAAGTCAAGTTTAGGATAAAACTGCTGAAGGTGTGCAGCTTTCAGACCCCGTTATGGAAGATCAGCAAAACTCCTGTACAGCTAAGTAAAGCGTTGAGATGGCAAGATAGTGTGTTTGAAGTCTTTCGTAACTATAAGTTTCTATAAATCTCCCTAAATCACAATGAGGTACAAACTTGTAAAATTTACTTCTTATCTGTTTGATAGATGCTGCCACAGAAGAAGAGGGTCCCTATCAGGGAAAGTATCTTGGCAAATTGAACTCGTACCATCATCAAGTAAGAAAAACTCATTCAAAGTGCATTTAAAAATTCTAAACCCTTCGTTTTTCTTAGGTATCTGGAGACGTCTATGCTGTGAATGAATACACATTCCTCCTGACTGAGTTCAGCTATGATGGCAACGGTGCAGATACATTTTTCTGGGCAGGTGCTTCCAACCGACCTGGACCACAAGGTTTTATAGTTCCTGATGAGTTTGGAAAGTAAGTAAAAAGTCTGTGGCTGATTGCTGCCTCAACTAATGTTTCTCTGCCGTTTTGTTTAGAACCAACATCCTAGATCGATACTTAAATAAGGAGTTCACACTCAGCCTTCCGGATAAAAAGAAAATAACCGAAATCAAATGGTTGGCCGTATACGATCTCAATAATCAAAATGATTTTGGTGATGTGTACATTCCGGAAGACTTTGAGCCCCCGAAGTCTCAGAAAGCCAGTGCCCTTTCTCGTCGAAGTCATAATGTTAGCAGCGATCCTATAGAGATTTTAGACTCAAAGACTATAAGGATACCAGACTTCACGTATGACGGCACTGGAAAGAGGACTTTCTTTTGGACGGGAGTAGGAGCACAACCATCCAGTCGAGGGCATAAAATTCCTGATGAAATGGGATAGTAAGACATTCGAATGCATATGCATTGCAAGTTCCATTATACAGATTTGTGTTCTCTCTTTCTAGTCTAGATCCCATTCGTGCATATAACAAGGAGACTATCACTTTGGAACTTCCTGGGGATATGACAATTTTCGATATAGATTGGATCAGTGTCTACGATTTGGCGGACAATGAGAATTATGGTTCAATGCTGATTGAGGACAATTTGAATGTACCACCGTCTTTGGTGAAAATTATTCCCTACACAGATGCATTGCCCAATTGCCGACAACTTCACAAGGATTTGCAGATTGCATGGGAAGTCTTTGGACCGCAAATTACATTCCAGTTGTCGGGCATGGTGGGAGCTAATGATTACATGTCTTTTGGACAATCCGGATCGGATTATTCGAGTCAAATGATTGGAGCTGATGTTGTTGTGGCATACATTGATGAGATTCGTGGCCATTCCATCGATTACAATATTACGTCATTGGCGCCGGTAAGTGTTGTTCTCTTTAAGATTTTTTGCACACAGCATAGGTAAAAGCTAAATTGTTCAGCCAACTCCCAATTTAGAGCCATTTTTGATATAAAAGAGGTCAGCTTTTTAATCAAGCAAACCGCTCTAGGAACCCACTTGACTGGGATCTCTATAAGAGCAGGCTTAGGAAATTTAAGTTAGAGTAAGGTATCTTTCCCGTGAAAATATAAAATCTCCAATTATTTCTAGTTACATTAAAAAACCAGATGGTAACTGGATCATGTCCTTAGAGCTTCTTATGGACACCCATTTTCCTGGTAGTTAAACAGTGAATGAGATACTCCTAATCTTGGGTAAAGAGAGGTCCAGTGTCACAGCCTTTGCAAATGATATTGCGACAGAGATATCAGGGAAGTTCGTTCTGACTGTAAGAGACCTGAAGAAGTCTGATCTAATAAACTCGCAAAGTGAACCGACAGTGTCGGTCTCGCAGTTAATCCGTCTAAGGCTGAACTAGGGTATTGAATTGCAATTTGAAGATCACGGCAGATACTTACTTACTTACTTAGGTGGCGCTACAGTTCGGGGTAAACTTGGGCCTCAACTAACAAGCCTCTCCAGTTAGCTCGGTCCTTAGCTAACTGCCTCCAGTTGCGCACTCCAAGCTTGTTCAGGTCCCCTTCAACTTGTGTGCGCCACCTAAGGCGAGGTCTTCCTCTGCTGCGTTGTCCCTCCGGGTGTGATTCGAAGACTCTTCGGGCCGGAGCACTGGTGTCCATTCGCTGTACATGTCCTAGCCATCTCAAACGACTAATGCGCAGTTTTTTGACTAGGTCGATGTCGCCGTACAGCTCGTATAGTTCGTCGTTGAATCTTCTCCTCCAAAGCCCGTCAACGCAAACGGGACCGAATATTTTACGAAGAATTTTTCTCTCGAAACGACCGAGGATATCTTCATCCGCTTTTGATAAACTCCAAGCTTCAGCGCCATAAAGCAGGACTGGAATGATCAAGGTCTTATATAGAGTCTCCTTAGTTGTTCGGGATAGGGCCTTACTACTCAATTGCCTTCTCAGCCCAAAGAAACAGCGATTGGCAAGAGTTATTCTTCGTTTTATTTCTGCCGAGGTGTTGTTGTCAGAATTGATAGCAGAGCCGAGGTAGACAAAGTCCCTTACTACCTCAAAGTTATAACTGTCGATTGTGACGTTCTGTCCAATTCGTCGATGTTGCGTATCCCTTCTGGTTGACAGCATATACTTGGTTTTGCCCTCGTTTACCGCTAAACCCATTTTGGCAGCTTCTGTTTCAATACTAGCGAACGCACCGGTGACAGCCCGCTGTGTTCTTCCAATAATGTCGATATCGTCGGCGTACGCTAGTAGTTGCACAGAATTTTGAAAGCCAAGATTTGTTGGCTTGTGAGTTTCGAACAATTCTTTCAAGAACGATGTTAAAAAAATCACATGGCAGCGCGTCACCTTGTCTAAATCGTTTTTTGACATCAAAGGTCTCGGTGAGATCGTTACCGACCTTGATGGAGCAGCGAGAATTCTCCAACGTCATCCTGCACAGGCGAACGAGTTTGGCAGGGATGCCAAAACTAGACATGGCTCTGTATAGGTCGTCTCTATAGATGCTGTCATATGAGGCCTTAAAATCGATGAAAAGATGGTGGGTATCGATTTGGACGTCTTGAGTTTTTTCCAGGATCTGCCGAAGTGTGAAGATTTGATCGATTGTAGACTTTCCTGGTCTGAGAACACACTGATAGGGCCCAATGAGGTTGTTGACGAAGGGTTTCAGACATTCACACAATATGGCAGATAGGATCTTGTACGCGATGTTGAGGAGACTGATACCTCTGTAATTGGCGCAATTGAGGGGATCTCCTTTCTTGTGGATCGGGCAAACGGTGCTGAGATTCCATTCATCAGGCATACACTCATCTGACCAAATTTTAGAAATGAGTTGGTGTATGCTCTCTACCAGGTCATTTCCAGCTGCCTTGAACAGCTCGGCTGGTATGCCGTCAGGTCCAGCAGCCTTGTTGGATTTAAGTTTGGATATTGCTATCCTCACTTCGTTTTGGTCAGGTGGACGGAAGTTTTGGCTATCATCGTCTATGTTGAATGGTTCATTCTGCCTGACAGCGGAATGTTGGTCTTCGTCGCCATTATACAGTCTGCAGAAGAAATTTTTCCATATTCTCAGCACCAACTGTGACTCTGCTACGAGGTTTCCTTCTTCATCTCTACAGGCTTCTGTACGGGTGTTGTTGGCCTGACACGTTCTTTTTACCTGTTGGTAAAACTTCCGTACATTGTTCCTGGAGTATAATCTCTCAATATCTTCGATCGCGCGCTTCTCGTGCTCTTTTTTCTTCTTTCGGAGAAGCCGATGTACTTCCCGTCTCTTTTGCTCGTAGAGCTCACGAGCCGCTCTCGTCCTTCTTTGCAGCGCCGCTTTGTATGCCTCTTGTTTAGCTGCATTTGCTTGCCGGCAGTCTTCGTCAAACCATGGGTTTTTTTGTGGTGGTCGAGCGAAACCCAGTACATCAGTTGCGGCACTTCTGATGGCATGTTGGCAGTGTTGCCATTGGTCACGGCAGATACTTGGGGGTTATTCTCGATAAAAAAGTTGGAAACTAAATATTCAAGACCGTGCTAGGAAGGCCTCTATTGCACTTTATACATGTAGGAAGGCCTTTTTTACGTGGGAGGATAGAAATTCAGTAAACCAACCACCCCTCCTATCCCCGGTGCTCGCGGCACTGCCGTCAAGCATTTCATCGCGAGGGGGTCCTTAGGTATTCGTCTCATTCGTGTTGGGATCCTGCTGTCTCACTTCTGTCTTCGCTGCTCTTTCATAATGCTTATCACAGTGTCGCTAACTGCTTCCCAAGCATCTTCACTGCTTATCATAGGTGTGGTGAAGTTGTCTAGGGTTAAATACTCGCCCAGTTAGTTTAGCACTAGGTGCCGATCTACGTTATATTGTGGGCAGTGAAACATGATGTGTTCTGCATACTCCACTGCTTCCGTGCACGTTTGACAATAGTCCAAACGTCGCGTCGTGTCCAAACTTATGCATCCATGGTCAGTAAGCATCTGGGTCAGGTAAATTCAGCTCCCCATGCTTCCTATAAATCTAAGCCTGTACATATATCGGGGATCAATCTCTGCGTCCACCTACCTTTATCAGTGTGATACCATCTCTCCTGCCAATATTTCAGAATTGTCCTTGGTGGTACCTCAATATCACTTCGAAGTCACTACACATGGCACGTCGTAGTAGGTTGGTCGGAAGGCGCTGCATACTCTCAACGCATTGATTCTGTAAGCTGTATCAGTCTTCTTCCTATACGATTACGTCTTCATGGCACCAACCCACCTTTGGGAGCTTCGCCAAGATTTAGCATGATCCTTGACAGGTAGCCCTTACCTTTGCTGTCTTTTTACCTGTATGATGCAGGTAGTGCTTAAAGATTAACTTTGCATCCAAAGCAATGCCCAGGTACTTCAACTCTGGTTTGATAACTATAACGTGGTAGCCCACAGTTACTCTTATAGTCATAATGACTCGCCTGCTGCTGATGAGCACTACTTCCGTCTTTTCTTCTGCAAGTTGTAGGCCCCTGCGTACTAGCTAGTTCTGGATCCTCCTGATAGCTTCATTGTAGTCATACTTAAACTCCTCAAGAAATTTGGTCACTGCAACGATTACTATGTCGTCGACGAAACTAATTATTTGGGTAGATCTCGGGATTCCAAGTCTAAGGACGTCATCTTACATTAGATTCCACCTAGTACCTAGTACGGAGGCTTAAGGATTGCCATCTGTGACGATATACTGCCTCGTTCCATCATTGGTGTCGTAGAGCAGTATCCTATTTCAAAAATAGTCCGTCATTATCTTCTGCAGGTACTCTGGTACACTCTTGGCGGTAAGAGCTCACTGAATGTTTCTCCAGTGTTGCGGTGTTGAAGGTATTCTTGACCTTGAAGGTATTGGATTCACGGAGTGAAGTTCAGAAAAAGGATGAGTTCGTCAAACCTTTTACCAGATAGCTCTTCCAGGTTTTCATTATCTCTGCAACTATGACAGAACGTGTTGTAAGGGATACCTAACTTGGCTGCATAGTCTCCTATCGGCTAGTCGCCTGTGTTAATACCTACGATTCTTGCAATATCTGGTCTTGATCTTAGCTTTGTAGCTCGTTTGTTTTTGATATACCATAGATGGAATATATCTAAGTAAGTAAGTAAAGTTATACATATAGCTTATGACTCGTAAAAGAACATTGATTCTTTCCGATAGAAATCCGTTAAGGGCTGATCTTAGCCTTCTCAATTTGTTCCTTCCTCTCATACATAGTTAGTGAAGTGTTGCACCTTAGTTTTTGTGGTAGAAAGCAATCAGTTAGGTTTTGTCAGGGTTCACGGTCTTAGTTAGGCTATTGTTCCCGAGCGTTGAATTCTATTTCTTAACATATAGAGACCTCTGTTGAATGAAGGGGATTCATCTAAAAAATTTTGGACTTGGATTTCAAGCGTACGCTCTGTAGTTTTTAAGACGAAAGAGGTTCGCTGTTCCACTTTCGGAATGAAAACCACGCCGACACGTTTCAAGTATAGCATGATGGGAAGCATATTGTCGAAATCCGGGGATTTGTATTTGGAAAAGTTAGTCATCCTCCGTAATAAAAACAGAAATACTACACTATGATATATGGCAATGGTGTAGTGGATAGCGTGTTTGGTTATGACTCCAACTATGCAGTTTCGAACCCGGTTGGGGAACAGGAAACACAGAAAGAGAAACGTGAGAGAAACGAATACTATCAAAGATTCTCGAACCACTGCACAAAAAAAGGAAACAATGGACCAAATCGGAGTCTGAGTGCTTCTGGGATTAGGATTTCCTTAAAAAAAATTATATATACCGCTCATTGTTGGAACTATGCAGGGTTGTCGTTGTAGTCTGGGAAGGGGGTGTTCACTAGGCAGAAGTTGTACGGTCCTGACAAACGCTCTTTTTCTCGCAAAATGTGATGCATAACTTTTGTTTCTACTCGCTTTATCTTAATGAAGTAGCACAGCCATTTCATGAGGAGCTAGAGAAACGCTCTTGGAATTTAAGTTCGCCGCATAAGAATCAACCTTGTCACTGGTTGATCGGAACGTTAATCTTTCAGCAGAGGAACACATAAAAAAGGTGTTCGAGCTACGAGTACATGATTATAGTATCGATAAACGAGCTACGAGTACATGATTATAGTATCGATAAACGATCCGACCACTAGATCCAATAGTTCTAATCCCGAATTAGTCCTGTATGTACTGGTACTACCAGTTTTAGTACATTTACTCAGAATTTGAAAAAATTTAAACTGGAATGAAGCTCATTTATTTTGGGTGAATTCCGCCTACGGGCCCGGCATCTATTTTCCGAGACTATCACCGTAAGATGGACGATGGATCCTATATTTTGGTCACTCAAAAAAAAAAAAAAAAGAAAGTTTGAAGACAATATTGCTCTCAAGATCCCTACATACCAGTTTAGCACCATTCAGTCTCTTAGAATGATCGAATGTTGTTGGTATTTGGGATGTTGTTTCTTTTGGTGAAAAAATTAGTTCGTTCTTCTTTAGTGATTCACACTCAAAGCATTCCATCAAAGCGCATTTCAGCAGCTGGCACAAATTGTGTTCCTTTATCCTTTAAGGATTCTATTAATAGGAGCCACAGAAGATTGTTAAAGTATTCGATTGCTATGGACTTCCCGTAGTGGTTAGTAACCTATTCCTACGGCTGAGTTGATGGTTCGACTGTTAAGTATTTCAACGATCAATTCAATGACAGACTTAGCTAATTGGAAGTCTTCCAGAGTTCTTCTTATACTTCCTGTTCCAAAAACAAAATCAACAAACAACGCTTTATCTCGAAGATGGATAGAAAAACCTTTGAACTCACTTTGATGATCTGTTAGATCACTTCTATTGTATTATCATCCATCGACAATGCTTTTTAATCTAGATTCTGCCCATAGCCCATTAGATAATTTAGATAAAGTTTGGAAGCTAGGGTGAAGGCTAGGGGTGAAGTCTTGTAGCTGATGGGGTAAGGAAGCAGAGTCGAAAGTCCTTCAATGGTCTATTCGTGTTTGTTATCGAACATACCTTCATTCTTTATATGAATATGTACGTGTTCATTACATACTTTAAATTGTATCTCAAATTTTATATTACAGTGCGTCCAAGTCCTGGGTCAAAACAAAGGAGTCTGCCGAGATGATGTGGTCGGAGGTCTCGATAGCTTTCAGTTGAATACATATAGCAGAGTGGATGGGGTCAATACGATAACTTACCGTCGAACATTGATTTCATGTAAGTCATCAACTTCCCTGGACAAATTATTGAACAACATTTCACACCACTATCTTTCCAGCTGATCATGGTGACAAAGAAATTCGTTTAGACAAGAGCAACTACGTAGTCTGGGCCATGGGTCAGTTGGACTCAAATTATGAACCAGCTTTCCATAACATTTATCCTAAGAGTGATATACTTATCGACTTTAATACAACGGAGCCAGTAAATGATTGTTATAGCTTCACGCGGAAGGAACGCGGAAGTTCGGTAGAACTTTGGGATCGGGTTAAGATATTTGATCGGACGATTCGATCGTTCAATGCTGTACTGGGCCCTGCAGGTGGTTTGCGTGGATATCAGGGAATAACGGGTAAGGATTGCTATTTCCATTATATTCGTATTTTGAAGAAAATCTCCATTTTGTTTGTTAGGACATGTTTCGAATGGCTTAGCATGGTACTTAAATGGATATATGATACCGGAACTCTATTTAAGGAGAGGCCTTACATATGCGTTTAAGGTAAGTCAAATAAGCTTCTTCTAAATAGATAGCAAGCAAAAGTGTATTTTAGGTGAGAGGTGGTAACAATCCCCATTCACCGGAGTACTATCACCCGATGGTTATCACAGACGAACCCAGGGGAGGCTTTGACCGACTATCCGAGGCGAAACAAAGTGAAATTCGCGTACTAGCTGGCGTTGAATTCACAAGACGTGGCCGACCCAAACCAACAGCAGGTAAGGCCAAAGAACTTGGTCAATTATTTTTTAAGAATGACATCCATTGTTTCATTATACTTAGCTGGTCCCCTGTGCATCGGCAAATATCCACCAAACTACGATCGAAGGCTTGACGATAACTTTCCAAGCTTCAAAAAATTCAACAGATCTCTAATTTACGATTGCAGCGAAGGAGAGCCAGGTCTTCTGGAGATAACACCAAACATTACCTGGCCTGATGTAGTCTACTACAACAGCTTTACGCATGCCAACATGGGCTGGAAGATTCATATTGTAGACAACTATGTGCGGGGTAGCGCAGGCACCATCAGTCTTTGTGCTGAAGCCTTTGTGCTGCTCCTAACGGCAAGATATCTCTCTAATTATTTATCTTTTTCGAACTTCTAGACTGATAGATTGAAGTCGTCATTTTTGTTTCGGTTGTTTGTGTTCATAGGATGTTTACTTGTTTTTTTTTTTTTAATCGTTTAGCCAAGCAGCCCCTTCCAAAGTCACTAATTTAACAGAAGTAAATTAATTTAAAAACAAAAAACAAAAAAAAAAAAATACTCATTCATTGTGTGACTGAGAGACCTTTTATGGATTTATTAATTTTTTAAGTGTGCAAAGGTTAGAAGAATAAACTCGCGTTGCAATTGTATAGTCCTCCATACCTACTCGAGTGAGGCTTGATTTTGTAAATAAGGTTTAAGTGAATATTTTGTTTTATTTTTTTTTTTATGATTTTCATTAAAAATCGGCAATAAAAAACAAAAACCTATTAAATTACATAAAATATTTTATTTTAGTATTCATTCAGCTGGCTGTTGGATCTATTTCAAAGTTTCAGCCTTCCACTGCGTCGTTAGGTTTGGTATTTGGATAGGTGAGTGAAAGAGATCTACAACGTCACTCAGCTCAGTACAGACCCATTGTGGTACCCATAGGGGATAGATGTCAGTTGCTCATTGGTTAACCCTAGTTCTATAGATACGGTTCCTATGAACTAGCAAATCATCCAGTTGATTTGATGGATGTAGTTCAAGATGTCATTGACCTGTCTGTTGGCTAATTCTTATAGGTCATGGAAAGTGTCGCCAGGGAAATTTGAATCTAAGGTGGATAAGACCTAGACGATGATGATATTACTCCTATCAGGGTAGAAAGGGATTTCCTATCCTTACTTTTATCGAAACAAGGCCACAAGGACCATCTGATCTAAGCTTCCCTTCGGGCCTTACACCCTACTTCAAGCTTCAGTGTGTAAGGCGGGATGAACACTGTCTGTTTGTTCTGATGTGGTTTCTGAACATCTTCTCGTCAATTCGTCGGCCTTTTCATTACCTGGTGTATTTTCATCTTCAAGGACCCAGCAAACCGTAACCTTGTGCTGTATTCCAAGAACCTTAAGCTCTTCATCACAGCACTTCACAATCTTGGATTTTTATTTCAGTATCAGAAATTGTTTTTATTGCTCCTTGGCTGTTGACGAAAAAGGAGATACCTTCCTGTGGATATGCCCACCGGTTTAGAAAAGATGCCTAAGCCTACATACATCTTTGAACGGTAAATATATTGAAGAGCTGAGCGCTCGGGATCGAACTTGCTAGGTACGGACTCAGGTAATCCGGGGTAGGTGCCTTTCCTAGTTATTTTTCCAGGATCATAGAATAACCCATTGTATTTTGTCTACCGAGGCTTGAACGAAGGAATGCAGCGGAAACAGATTGAGGATAGCATCCAGTCCTGCAGTAGGTGAGGTTCTCATGATACTTGTGGTGCCCATACAAGGTGTTCTCTGTATCTTCGTGAGAACCGCTAAGACAGGCATAAGTCAGACTAGGTCTTACTATAGCCGAGTAGATTAATAATATAATTTTGGATTTTGATGCACAGGTTTTCCCAAACATTTTACTGCATGTATGGAAAACAATAGTTTCTTTTTCGATTCTTTCATTAATGCACTGCGTCTTTTGAAAAAGAGATGCGGTGTGTATAACTCAAACACACCTCAATATCGACTGCATTCTAATCATTTGAATAGTGAGCATGCTAGAGAAAAGACTTATAACGTGTCTAGGTGTATGTATGTATATAAGTATGTAAACGCCTCTAGAGGCACACATCAAGACGGAGTTATCTCCCATTGCTGTGAGTTCTTGTTCGAAACACTTCTGAAACCCAGCAGCGCAATCAAAGTTCACAGCTTATGTAGATAGTATGATACTACTAGCGACTGTTGAATTCCTCCCAAATCGTAGTGAGTTTTGAACACATGCAACATGAAATGGGGACTCTAAAAAAAGGAGTTTGTACTGTTTAAAAGATGAAGATACCGCACATTAAAACCTCATCTGTTGGAAAAATTACCTTCAGAACCTCTGACATCACAAAATGCCTGGGACTAGTGCTCGATAAGAAACTAACTAACTAGAGAATGAATGAACGAGTAAATAAAAGAATTAAGAAAGTCACGTTAGCCTTTTACTCGTTAAGTAGTATATATATTTGAAAAAACTTGAAGACCAAGACACAATATCATTTTGTGGCTATTGTGAGATCTACTCGTATACTTATCTGTAGGAGGTTAGTGTAGTGCCAAACTTGTAGCATGACCTTATAGCCATCACCAAAGTACAAAGGCTAGCGTTCATTGCAACGTGCTATCCACAGCCCACTTCAGCTAGATCTCTGTGTAGAAGAATCAGTGGCTATGAACGCCCTTTAAATTAGCTAATCAGAAAACTGGAGGCTAAATAGAATAAAATATACTATGATCCTACAGGAACATCTAGCTTGTGCTATCAAGGAGAGCTTAAGGTTTTTGTGACGCAGCACACGATAAGACACTGCTGGATTCCAGATCATGAATGTATACCAGGGAATAAGAGAGCTGAGGAGGCTCGCCACTTAACCCGGAGCAAGCCGATTTAGGTATGATACGGGAAATAAAGCCATGAAGACAGTATCCGGTTTTAGTGCCATTGACCAAACCTCCAAACTAGAAAATCAATATCAGAACAACGAGTTTGGGAACTAGTTGCGTTTGAGAAAATATCGCCGCTCTGAGCACCCCAATTTTATCGTGAACAGGATATAGGAAATAGTGCTTCGCCAGAAGATTTTTGCCGACAGGCTTGAAAGATGCAAATAGTGCGAGAATTAAAGTCAAAGGACCATCATTTACGTCTTGGTTTCAGTACTTCGGTGAGGCGCATGAAATGGAAGAGGTTTATAAAATGCCCTTACTGATTGCATCATCTGAAAAAAAAAAAATGCTATCAAACGATGATTGGCGATTATTGGTTTCCAAACTTGCGTGACATCGATTTGGAAGGCATGTCGATTCAACAGGATGGCCCAACATGGTATACGGCTGGCCAAATTATGAAGTTATTGGCAAAGTAGTTCCGACCCGCTAGTCAACTAGCCAGCAAGTTTATACGATTTAACACGATTGTATTTTTTTTTTTTTTTGTGGGAATATGTTCAGTCGCCGGTCTGCAAACCAACGAGGGATGGGTTGGAAACCAATATTTTCCGCGTTATTTGGGATATTCGGCCCTGATTACTCGAAAAGTGATCGAATATTAAACCTTTCGACTGCACATTGTAAGACAGTATCTGCAGTGCGTATAATGCTATCGTTCGATGCTGTAAAGGCAGCATAAACCTAAAAAAAAAACAATTGAGCTAACCAGGAACGCAAGCCAGCCGAGTCTAAGGAAAGATTTTGTAATGGAAAGAGGAATATCTTCCGCGAATGCAAAAACTACTCCAAAAATATCGAGCGCAAGACCGGGGCAGTTCCGAATTCACTATAAGCAGTAGTAGACTTTGCAAAGGGAAATGGACAATAAACCTACAATCGAAGTCTACTGATCGAAAAGTCGTTAGATCGGTCTTTGAACGCATTCGTAGGAATACGTGCTCAACCGCTTCCACTTTCGGCAGGACCTTATCCTTATTCTCCTGATATGTACAATCTGATCTTTCTTTCCGATTTAAGCAAACTCCTTAACATCTGTACAAAAATTAAGTTACAAAAACCCCACATGATCGCACATGGAAAGTCTACGGGTGCTTTCCCAAATTCAGAACTGCCAGCTTTGCAAATCAGCAACCATTCCTAAATGCAATCTCAAAATGACGATACAACGCATTACGTTGTGAAATGCATTGTGCATGAATATACTGCGGAAACAAAAGTAACCAGCGCATCGTGCTGATACAAATGATATTTGTTATTGCTACCGTTTTTAGTGAATATTCGGTTGTCGGCAGCACCACAATTGTTTAGTAAATAATTAATTATCTGAGTTGCAATTAATTTATTACATTTTTCAGATTTGCAAAAAAGAAATTGTATCCATCGTAAAACATTCCAAAACGTTATGATTCACAACGCAACAGTTTACGCAACGCTGCATGAAAGCGTCGTATATTTGCGTCACCAATGCAAGGAGTAGTCACAATGCGCATTTTATTTGAATTTCGGAAAGCACCCATTGTAAACATTGTATAACATTCCAAAACGCCATGATTCACAACGCAACATTTTACGCAACGCAGCATGAAAGCGTCGTATGTTTGCATCATCAATGCGCATTTTGTTTGAATTCTGGAAAGCAGCCTACGTCACATAAAATTCACGCGACTATCGGCAACGGAAATAGGCCTTATTGAAACTATGAAAAAAGCAATTGTACTTGTAAATTTTTTACAACTTTATTGAAATAGGGTATATAGTTTTAGGTCAGTTTATAGTTTTCAAAACTTAAATGATCAATGGGTTTATATAAATAAAATTAAAGTGAATTCTTGATTCTTGTGGCAAAAATAACTATTCGTTAGTAATGTAAAGTATGTATAAATAATAAAAAAAAAAGGAACGGTAGTAAAGTAACATACTTTGAAAATTTCGTTTTATGTTTTTATTTTTTTGTTTAATTTGGAGCAATAATATCATCATTATTAATACATTTATAATTTATATTTACATCTACATTATTATTGCAGTAAATATCAATAACAGTGATTCATATCTTCTCTACTGGTGTGTATGTATAACTCGGCCACTACTAATTTTACGCCTCGTGATCTTTGACGAAGTCCTCCAACACTTTTGGTATTTGATTTCGATAGGGTATCTGATACCGATTGATTATCGTTGCGGATAAGCATTTTAAATTGATAAAATTCATAAGCGGGATATTGTTAACTGGATTACTGGCGATTATGTTGAACGGACGTTCGTCCGATTTATTTGGTTGATCTAAATCGGCTCCATTCTCGAGTAATAATAATATTATCTGTAGACATCGAGACATAAATTATATGGAAACGGATAAACTCTTATATTTACTTACACTATTGTCGTAATTATATGGAAGAGCGGCAACATGCAACGGTGTTGACTTCGCTTCATTTTTCGCATTTATTTCGATATCACAGCTAACTAGTAATTTAATAACTTCGGCATTGGGAAACACAATCTGTAATTAAAACACAAAATATACCCAAACTTATCTATTCGATTCTCTTGATGTTACCTTCAAATTAACGTCCTCCCCAAAGTATCCACTCTTGATGACATTCAATCTTGAGACACACAAATGCAACAGCGTATCATTTGTACATGCACTGCGTATATTTGAGCGCACCAACTCGTGCACTACTCTACGTACAGTGACCTTCTCTTCCATAGACTGAGCGGTCCTTATCAGCAGATAGATCAAGTGAACGATACATTTTAATACCCTATCAAAGTTCTCTTGCTGTTTCCGAAATACCGGCCGAATTTGTAGTAAGTCTTGTGCCTCTTTAATATTCTGTGTCAACAACTGGAAAACTCCGAGCACGTCCTCAAATAGTGGGACATTTTGATCGTGATACTCATTGTCGAAAGTATCGCTTTGTCGTTCGTAAAGGTCCAACATCAAGCGTACAAGAGCTTGTGCTGTAAAACACGTATCTGAGTAGAGAATGGAAAAATGATTTACGCGTATTTCCAGAGTCAAACGCCACAGATCAATGCAACGCTGGAAACGAAGTGAGTCGGCGTAAGAAGCTCCTCGGAACATTAAACGAAACAACATATCCTTGTGTTGGATACCCAGTATCCTTTCGCATATCAGAAGGCTTTGGATTCTCATCGCATCGACATCGGTGGCAATGTTGTCCAATTCTTCGAGAGTAGTAAATTCTATGGCATTACCGTAGGCAGGTCGTATGGGAACTCTTGGTGTTTTTTCTGCAAGTTTGTATGAAATTAATGAAATAGTTTGTTTGAATGCATGCGGGTACCCACCAATGTAATGAGTAACACGAAGGCGTATGTGGTGAGCTAAGCGCCAGTGCAATATGGCCACCCTGGTTTCATTATGTTCATCTAGAAATGTTGAACCTGAAAAGAAAGTTAAAATGTCAGCATCAAAGTTAGTTTTTGCAACATCAACTTAATAAGTACATATACACTCAACTCTGCTAAACGCACGTAGAGTTGGGACGAATATAGGTTCGCTCTTACAGAATACAATTTAGAACTGAGACGGTCTAAATGTGCTGCATGGTGGAAATGCTGCGAAATCATTGCTGACATGCCTGTAGCGGGACGAATCCATAAGGCACTCGTTAAAGATAATCTAAATTGTGTAGATTTACTAAGAAAGACCGATGACACCTACACATCGGGCTGTATGGATACTGAGAACCTTACTTCAGGTCCATTTCCCAGGTTCGTCTACTCGCATACTCCATACGTACTCGAACGCATCTGACTATAGGGTCTGCATTGCTAGAAGAGGAAATAGTTTATAATAGTTTATGGGATCTATGCTTCTTCAAACCATTCAAAGCGCCCCTGCTGTTTATAATTGCTTTATTTAGCGCCAGCTATACCGTGTGTTACATCCCGAGTAACTAGACAGGTAAATGTAATCGTTATCCTCAAACCAGGCAATAGGCCAAGTGAGCTGCCAAACTCTTGCAGACCTATAAGTCTAACATCATTTGTTCTCAAAACCATGGAGTGACTCATTGACGTTCATATCAGAGGCCGGGTAGATTTGTTTATCCCTCTGCACTCAAGTCAGTTTGTATACAGGAAAGGTAAATCCACAGAAAATGCTCTTCACTATCATGTAAAGAAGATAGAAGGAACTTTTCATTCCAAGGATCTGTGTGCATACCTTCACATTGAGGGCGCATTCGATAACATTGGCTACGACTCAATAGCAAAGCAATTACTTCCAGAAGTTATCGATTCGACTAACCAATAAATAAGAGCCATGCTTGAAAGTTGAATTATTACTTCCTCCTCTGGAGGAGTGTCAGTGTCTGTGACAGAAGTTAAAGGCTGGCTCCAGGGAGGAGTACTTTCTCCCCTTCTGTGGTTACTAGTCATCGACAATCTTCTAGTTGATCTACAGAGAGAGCTACATCGCCATTGTTTATGCCGATGTCTTGGCGATTCTTATTAGTGGTAACCACAACACGACCATTTCTAGTGTCATGCTTTACTACACGTGTTGGAATGGTGGAGCAGAGAAGGACTATCATCAATCCTTCAAAACCACCATCAAAGGTACCGCTTTAGTTTATTCCAGTGAGGTTAAATATCTCGGCGACATCCTTGACACACGGCTTAGCTGGAATTCTTATATCAAGTCCGCCATCGAATGCGCCATTACGGCCATGTGGGCAAGTAGACGCCTTTACAGCAGAACTTGGGGTATATATTCAAAAATGGTACATTGGATGTATGCAATGATGATAAGGCCCATTGTCACGTACGCGGCCATCGTTTGGTGGCCGAAAGTTCTTGAACGGACAACGGCAACTAAGCCTCAGAAACTCCAGACAATTGCCTGTCTCGCTATTAGGGGTGCTATGCGTACCTGCGCTACGGCAGCATTAGAAGCTGTTTTTGGGCTCTATCACGTACAAATCTTCATTAGGAAGACGGCTGCTAGATGCGCTAATAAGCAGCAGCTAGAATAAAAGTATGAACCAGGTAACCATGAGGGACACCTGAAAATTTTTTAATCAATACCCAAAAATGACATGTTTGCACTATCGCTGAAATCATGGTCAGAGAGTACTGTTTCGATAGGTTATTTGAGGTAGAAATATTGGACCGTGCAAACAGGTCTAATTGCGTTCCGGCACTGGATCCTAGAGGTCTGGTCTAGTTCTCAGACGGTTCGAAGATGAACACTGGATTTGGAGTTGGCGTTTTTGGACCCAGGATATATATATGTATATCTTTCCCGATAGCCAGGCAGCACTCTAAGCGCTGTCGTCCAATTTAATGGACTCTATCATCAGTTAAATGCTGCTACGATGCACTACAATCTCTTGCCAGGCAAAACAGGGTAAAACTCAATTGGGTCTCTGGTCATCAAGGAATTGGAGGCAATTCTGATGAACTAGCTAGGGCTGACTCAGAATCTCCGTTCATAGAACATGAACCCTACTGTGGTGTCAACTGGTCTGCCGCCACAGCGCTGATTAACGATTGGGAACTTCAAACTTTAGCTTTCTCGCAGGTCACTGCTGCCCGTGGTATTACCTTAACAAGCTCAATCTGTGCGGAAGATGACGATCTTCTGAGCATATTTCTGTGAATGCCCAGCACTACATTGGTTAAGAAGGCGTATTTTCCATAAAGAAATATGTGCCTCCGCGGAGTTGAGAAATTCTGGTGCTAAGGACGTACTATTCTTCATTAGGGAGGTGCTACGTCTCTTGGTTTGAACATACCCTAATTGATACAATCGATCTTTTTAGGTCACAGTGCCAGCCATATGGGTAAGAGTACAAAAAAGCCTTGGTTATAGGAGAGGCAACAATATCAATCCCCTCAAATGGCAAATCGACTCGAGACGTCCACGGACTACGACCTTCGAGTATAGACCTGGAACGTGCGCACATTGTACACTCCAGGTGGCACTCACAAACTTGAATTTAGTCTCGCGCGGTACTAGGCAGACATAACTGCGATCCAGGAGATGAGATCGATAGGATCGGGTATGCAGAAAAGAAAATACTGCGCCACAAAAGGCTGCCCATGAGATGATGCAGATTCGTCTTTGGAAATCGACTACGGTCAAGAGTTATTTACTGTAATCCGCATCACAGCCAGGTACTACAGCATCAGCATACACCCCTACCAATGAGAATGAAAGCCCTATCAAGGAGGAATTCTATGAGATAGAGTCGAGTCGGTGTTAAAATTGCACTCGGAGACTTCAATGCTAAAATCGTAGAGGAAATTATCTTTGGTTAGTTAGAAAGTTCAACTTCCACTAAACAAAAATAGACAACGGCTATAGACTAATACGTGGATAGGTTCCTAAAACTTCGAACCCACACAGCAACCTGCCTATCTCCAAATGGTCGAACTATATACAAATCGACTATACAAATCGACTACGTTCTAATAGATATGAGGCACTCTAAATTCCCGAGCCCGACTGCCTAAAGTCGGCCTTAGCATGACTGTAGTAGCCAGGCACTACAAAGAGCATCTGACAACTGACAACAATACTGAGTGAACTCAGTATCCCAACAACATATGAGAAGTAGTCGAATCCAGATAAGGATACCAAGTACCCCCGAAAAGATACCCATAGTGGGAGATGACATAAGATGCACATCCTTAAGGCACTGCACCGCAAAACTAGACCTACATATGTACATGGGAAGAATAATGAACTAAATGAAGAGAGAAGAAAATCCTGCTCAATGAAATCGAAGAATCCAACCGGAACGCTCGAAATAGTGAAGAGAAAATTAGCATCGAAGCGTTGGAAATTGTAAATTGTGTTTAAGCAGCACTTCCAACAGTTGTTGAATGTGCATAATGTTGAGAGTGATAGGACAAGATCAGCGTCCACATCCAGTCAACGAAGAAGTAATCTCCGTCCAACTAGAGAAGATGCGCCAAGCTCTGTCAAAAAGCTAAAGAACAACAAGACCCCGTGCTCTGTTGTCTTATCGGCGGAGTTTTTAAAATATCAATAACGTATGGGTAGACGAAAGTAAGACCGATAACTGGAATATTAGCTTCATATGCTTATTGATAAAAACAGACAAATCCCTTCAGCGGCTAGGATATTGGGGATTGGATTGGATTGGAAATTGACGAACAGGAAACGAGTTCGTCCTGAAGTGAATAAGAACACGACAAAATACTTGCTGTCAACAAATAAAGTATCATACAATCGAACCACTGCCTTGGACAAAATGACACTGTTGATATCTACAACTTCGAGGTAGTTAAGGAGTGCATATAGATCGGAGTAGACATCAACTCGACATCAAATGTCAAATGGTGCGGATCTAGTCCACAAATCCAGTTTAATACTCCTACATTGACTTGGCCACATCGAGCGGATGGATAATAGTACACCAACCAAAAGGATCTTCGATGCCTAGCACCAGGTTCGAGGCAAAAAGGAATACCAAACCTCTGGTCACAAAAAAAAATGAAGAAACACGTATATTTAGAATATATTAGACATGAATGTATTAGATTCTACAAGTGTTCCCTAGAAGAACGACATGTAGTTGACAGACAAGGATTAACATATACAAATGAGTGATTTAGAATGTCGACAAAGCGTCACCTCCCGTAAAAGTCATGGTAATCAACCACCTGAGAGAAAAGACAACTTAAAAGGAATACCTCGGCGCTGGGTGGGGTTATTTCCCTCCCCTACTGTGGGTTTCTTATGCACGCGATATTAATAGAACTTTAATTTAGAAGGTTCAATGCCCTGACCTTCAAGAACGACACTCACATACAATAGGATTCTTCGATAGGTAGAATGACAAATATAAACATTTTATACCAAAATTATAAAAAATTTACAATGGTTCTCACAATGGACGCATCGCATTTATTTAGAAATCAGCTTCTCTTGTTGCATATCCGCACCGAAGCACAAATTTCATTTGCAATTTATCTCTTGAGCTGATGACAACTTTCCGTACACGAAACAAATAAATAGCTGTCACATGCGGCGACAAATAACGACATCTCGTCTGTCATCGAGAAATTGGCGTACCTTCAACAACCAGGGAAGCAGACAAGGTCAACCAGACCTTGCCATCTGTTAGTCATACACCTCCTCAGCCAATAAAATTTAAAAATACTTTTGCGTCAGCAGGCGAAATGTTACTACTCACCTATTAACTCATGAGCTTCAGCAAGACGTTCCACCGAGAATTCCCAATGTGACTTCAGGTAATCGAATATTTGATGTGCCCCCTTCAGACAAGCTGTACGCAACGCATCATCTCCATATCTGCTCTTTGCGTACGGATTGGCTCCGTGTTCCATCAGCAGCTTTGTAGTTTCCAGTCTAAAATAAACCAATGAATCACTCCTTATAATCATTTGGAAGGACAAACTCTATACCTGTGCTCTTGGATGGCATAATGGAGAGCGGTTTTCTCTTGAATGTCCTTGGCATTGATATCGGCTCCCTTTTTGATCAGATACAGACACAGCTGCATCGACTGTACTGAATTTATTAGGCACGTACCTCCGTTCATGTTCGGTCTCTTGATATCGGCTCCGTTCTCGACTAGATATTGAACTGGAAATGGAAAAATCGTCAAATGGGATGCAGCTCTTAGGTAGTCCACTTACCTATCTCAAAATGTGTCATAAAACAGGCACTTCGCACCGGAGTAGATCCAGAGTCCGACGGAGCATTGATATCCGCTCCGATCCTTATAAGATATTTAACAACAGGAAGTTTACCCGACACAACAGCACACCACAGCGGCGTGACATAGTGAAAGGATCGATCTTCGGGCACTTCATAGTGCCCTCTCTGTTCGATGTCCGCCTCACATACGGTGACCAAATACTCGGCTATTTCCACACAGCCTCGCTTGCATGCGACAAATAGCGGAGCACATCCGTTCCGAATTTTCTTGACCACCTCGCGGCGTATCTCTCTCGACAAACTAAATACGTTTATTCCATTAAGAATCATTAATCCAGGCGAAAGAGAGTCGAAAATCAAATAACAAAAACATGGTCACTTACCTCTCCAATTCCTCGCGTAGACCTTTCGACAGAGTACTGCCCTCGGCGCAGCGTTTACATTCCTCGATAAGGTCATAATTGAGATTCTTTATCATGCGAAGCAGCGAATGCTGGGTGGCCGATGGCGATGGTGTATTAAAGAGTCCACTTGTGGTGTGCGATGTCATAGAGTTACACATTACAAAAACAAAAAATTTCTGAATGAATGCACTTGCAACCCAAGCACTAGGCTACCCAAGACATTTGATTTATTACACAACAAAACACAGAAATACCAAAACTACAGCCCTGCTAGACAAACTCCATGCATCAGAAATTTAATTGAAAGTTTTTACAAATTTATGAGCGAAAAAAAAAATGTCTGAGAACAAAAATAAATCCAAAAATATAATACGACTTTGTTTTTCCGCAGCGAAAAAAAAAGTTTTGTATAATTTTGACAATCGTTTGTTTTTGTCATTTTTAGAAATGTCAAATTGGAAATGCACAGGGTGTTGTTTGAGTTTGAAGGGGGAGAATGTACTAGATGAAAGAGATCTAGAAATTTTTAGAGAAACTAAAGCTTGAGTTCAAGGAATTGAGGGTAAAAGTAACGGTCGGCATATTTTATCGAGGCGATCAACGTTTTTGTAAAAATAGATTATAAGGCTTACTTGGATAAAATTTTAACGCTCCACGTCAGAGAATGACAACGATTCCCAAGAGTAAGCTTATAATTAAGGTTTTACTAGCTCGATGTAGGAAAACGTGGACAACCACTACAACGTTTGAAAAAAGTTTTCGCAACTGGAGCACTACATACGTCGGAGAAGCGCAGAAATGACACAACAAGAATTCTACAATAGCAGAAAACCTGAGCTAGAAGCTCAGTATTGCGCGATAAAGCAAAGAGTTACTAGCAGCAGCACCCAGCAAGGAGTTAGGACGGTGACCTATCGATTCCGGATGAGGATGAGCTTAGGAGATGGAGAGGAGGAGAGCATGTTATTACAGTACTAATCCACTTGTGTTGTGATTTCAAACCTAAATAAGCGATCTGAAGCAATCGATTCGCTTTGCACAGAAGGGGTGTTCTAGAAAAACTCAAAGCTGCATAAAGGTTACCGACTACGGTGCATACTAGATCGAAAATTGAACTGGAAAGATAATACACTTGACCGCACAAGCAAGGTATCAATAGGTTTTAACGCATGCAGCAGAATTTTCAGTGAGCTAGTAGAAAAACACCGACCGGCACCCTTGAAATCATGCTCGGAGTGTGTCCACTTGACCCCTTCACCAAAGAGTAGCAACAAAAAGTGCCCTAAGCCTCCGACAAACCGGGATGTGGAAAAGTAACCGAATCGGAGACAACACCATCACTAAGTGATCAAACATTAATGCGCCTTCGGACTACTTTACCTCCCACACTGACTTCTGCCTCAACCTCGATTCCGAATTTCTCTCTAGAGAGAGCTGGACAATTGGTCGTTAACTCCGCCTCCAGCTTCCATATTCATCTTCAAGGATGGGTAAAAAATGGACGCAGGTACTGGCTCAGGAATATTTTCAGAGGATTCATCAATCGCCCAGTCCATAAAGCTTCCCAACCACTCAAATGTGTTCCAAGTATATGGAATCACCGAGGACTACCGGGTACTATCCACTCTGCATAGCAACAATCATATAGACATCTACATAGACAGCCAAGCAGTTGATGGCTGCCATCACTTCCATTACAACCAAATCCAAACTGGTCAAGTGATATAAAGAGGATCTCAAATCCTTAAACTAGAGATACAGCATCACGCTCTGCTGGATCCGGGACATATAGGTCTCCATGGGAATGAAATGGCCGATTAGCTGGCTCAAAAAGCCTCAGAATCAAGCGAACTGGAAGCAGATCACTCGATCCCAACGGTCATTAACCTTCTCATGTCCAAAATAACTTCGGACTTTCTCAACATGGCCAAAGCAAGGTAAAGTACTCTTACTTCATGCACACAAAATCTGAGTGAATCTTGTGATGTGATCTCCAAACATTCCAGCACTAGTGGAAAGAGACCACCTTAATGAGACAAAGTCGCTGGGAAGCCAGCTCCTGCAGGAAGAGCAGCAGAAACTGGATCTCGTGAACACAGGTAATGCATCAACTTTCGTGTGGGAGCCACTTGCGTGGTTTGCAGAGTTCATTCCATAGAAAAGACTCCGCAGCCTTCACATTGGTCCATATTCACGCTATCCGTGAAGATTGATATATTATTGGGGATTATGTCGGTGGGTACAAGCTCAAGCATAATGACGACGCTTATATATTCTCATCCAGTCTAGGCTAGAGGAATACAGCCCAGATCACGGCTTTATAGACCCTAGTTAACAGCGTATGCATTCTGTCTACATCCTCTTGCAGGAGTACAGGATAAATACAGTCAGGCTCGGGGGATTTGTAAGCGGAGAAAGACAGAATGATCACCTTCGTCATTACGTCTTTCGACGCAGTCCGCCATTGTAGCCCGGAAAGTGGAGCTGACCAAAGCACTGGCAGGTGCCGTTGGGAGCAGCAGGGAGAATACTATGCAGAGACTGCGTATACTTACTTCGAGTTTCTTAGCTCTCCAGCAATCGAACGGAGTAGGTATGAAGAAAATCCAATCCCAGGTATCATCGGAAATGCTTCTTTGAAGGACACGTACTCACTTTCATTACAATACCAGTGAACAAAATCATAGAAAATCGTCATATAATTTGTAAGCCTTTAATTACTACTGTACAGAAAGATTTATTTCCCTACTCATATTCAAAAACCAATCCTGTGCCACTGAAATGCTCCTTAGTCCACTCGTCAAATCTTTCCGACATTTCCGGTGAAATTTTATTCTTCCAGTCGCCTATTTTTCCCTTACGAATGAATTTCACTTTCTCGTCCTGTTCCTTCTTTGCTGTTCCATTTTGCGGATGGTTAATTAAATGATCTAGATTCACCGCTGGATTCGATTGCATCTTATCGAACTTCAAGTGTTCACATGTTCGCCGTAGATCCTCCTCAGAGATTTTATAGTCCACTTCCAAAAAGTCTGCACATTTACGTATAACTCCTGGTAAATTTCGATTCATGTCCTCGTACTTAAGGATCAAGACGTTTGGATCATTCCTTCGTTGCCAAAATGGTATCACATGACTCCAGTATGGTCCCATTGGAGCATTATCCTTCAAAAAGAGTTCACAAAAGTCCTCGAAGGTTCCATTTAAACCGTGGACAAGCTTACAGTAGTAATAGAAGGATACACAGAGATCTTTGGGATTACGGGCTGTGTAGATAATCTGAAAATATACATAAATATATGGATGGAACGAACAAATTTACATAAAGCTACCTTTGGTCGAACTATTTCCAAGTCCTTTGGAAGTAAATGCCAAGGCAGGTGCGATCGGATCAACCTGGGACGAGGCATATTACGCACATATTCCACTGTGTTGCCAAGAGAGGCTCTGTAAAGAAAAGCTTATTGGTTTTATTTAACTCGAAATATACTTATGGGCATCGTACGAAACCCATTCGAAGTGATCCTCGCCGAATAAGGCAGTCAACTCAACCATTGGGCATCGAATTTGAAGGATCTGCTTGGCGCCTATATAGTCCAGCTTGTTGGTCAGAAGCCAAATCATTTCTTGAGCCCACGTCGAGCCTTCAAAGACCAGATGTCAATGTGTGGATAGTACATATGTATGCATTACTTACCCGTCCTTGGGTAGGACACCAGCCAAGTATCATCCTCGTAGATTGGTAAATTTCTTATGGACTCAGCTAGTTGTTCAAATTTTCTTGGTAGAATCACATTTCCCGGAGACACTGTAATGAAACAATCAGGAATCGGAAAGAGACTATTGATTTTCTGGGCTATCTCCTCCTTGGGTTTGGTGAATGTTATTTTCATTGTATGCTTGGTAGTACCGACTTTATGATAGTAGCTTCGCACAACCGTTCAGCTTAACGCGAATCAACGAATAAAACTATATTCGCAATGTTATAGTGCGGATATGATGCAGCTGGGAGAAAGTTAAGTTCATTTCGATTGAAAAGAAAACTGGATGCTGGAGTTATTGCACTTAGTGCCCCTTCCATGGTTTTTTTTTGCAAAAAAAAAAAAACCGGAGAGAAGGTTAGTTTGTTGCTGTATCTACAGTTTTTTTTTTTTTTAGAAACGAGTTACATGAGATAAATTTTATGGATGGGGATTCTTAGAACTACGTTGGAGTGTCCTTAATCGGTTTTTCATTGACACAAATGAGATACAATGAGGTAAATAGAAAGTGTGGATAAAAATAATATTATTAGTAGTAACGGTAACTTATTAATGACTAGATTAAATGGGCCTATCTAATTTTTTTTTTTTTTCGAAAATTGCGTAATGGCGAGGTAAACTACAGGAGGTTACGATATCAGGACTCACCACATATCATAACGCAGAGATTGTAGTGGTCAGATTCAAATGCTGACATTGAGATTCTTTACAAAACGATGGTAAGCTGTTTTTGTTTGCTGAAAGATAGCTAGAATGCCTTTGATATCTTACATTAACACGGTTGTCTAAGCCGGAACTAAATACAAAGTGCTTAACTGGGGTTAACTGATAGAGTTTCTTGCGTATTTCCACGACACATCGTACATTTTAAAAGTAGATTCAAAGATTCTCTGGATGAATAGATTAGTTCCCACCCTAATGGTAGTCAACTCCCCTTATCCTTCCGCTTCTTTCCTCTTTTTCCCTTAGGAAAGATCAAGATGCCGCATGCTGATGATCAACCTGGGTGAGAGCCCGATCAAATAATGTCAAGATCATTGCCTACGGTGATTAAAGATTGTGGACACCGTGGCTTAGTGGTTAGTGCGTCGGACTACTGATCGAGGGCTTCGTGGTACGATTCTGAGACAATACCAAAAGTTATTTTAAAGTCCCACTTCTCGAGAGCTTCTGACAAACATCCGAGAGTATAAAGTCATAAAAAGCTTCTCCAATAAAAATTGACATTCGAATATAAGATTTAGCAGTAGACCCCTTCTATTCATGTGAAAAATATAACACGCACAGGATGAATCTTTGTGAGAAGGTCCCGTACGGACCTTTAGCCAAAATTACAATTCGTCGTCGCTAGATTGGAACAGGTTTGACCAGAGGTAGTGGAAAAAACATCAAATTTCAGACCGACTAAGAACGCGTGTCTGAAGATCAGTATTGATTCTCTTCAATACATTGCTGGACAACTCCCATGCATGGTGGAGGAGTTGAGAGAAAAAAGAACTCTAGAAGCGTCATCGTTGTTATGAATGAGGAGTCTCTGGCTCCCCTTGCATTTTTGAAAGGGGTAATCAGTTATGGAATCAGCTCCATTATCATTAAAAGTGTAAAAGTGCGAAGAGAAATTGCAGTAAAAAGGACCTTCCAAGCCAGTCGAAGGTAGTGGTGAAGTAGCTGCGACTCTGTCCATTTCAAGTCCCGTATTCTCTCGCTGCTGCGGCTATCCATCTCTCCTGGGAACCGACTCCTTGTGGACGGACACGGAAAAGGTCGGTGCCGTTAACAACCCGAATCTTTCTAGTCTTATACCTCCTAAGCCATCTCTCCTGGGGTTGACGTTTGCTTGATGGACATGGAGGCGAGCAATTAACCAGTTAACCTTTCTTTTGAGATTGTCATCAAATTCGGACAAAGACATTATTACCGTGGTAATGGTATCTGAACCGAAAAGTAGCTGTATCCTTGCGAAGACCCATCTAAATATTTGTTTAATCTCTAATTGAATAAATCCTGATGTAACCGGTACCAACACAAAATTAAGGACAAATAATAACTGGCTGGTATGGTGGAGGTCCAGGATCACCCCGAACTGTAGCGCCACATAAAACCATGAAACATTATCAAATTGAATTGTTGTACTATAATGTACTATAAAAATAAAACTCATCCTTTTGATCTTTTCCAGGATTTTTTTCCCTGAGTCTAGTGATCCTAGAAAAAACAAAATGGAGAGTGATTACCTTTGCGGATGATATTAGCACTGCAGTTCCAGGATGGATTTAGGGAAATCCTTCAATATGATCTTTATCTGTTCACCAGATGGGCCTCCAAACAGGGGATAAACCCTCAGAAAATCGAACTTGTTATCTTCATGAGGAAATACCAATACTTCTCTCATAGGCTCTCCAGTTATTCATGGCACCAGTCAGTCTCTTATTCACAGAAATTGCACAATATCTTAATTTGGATATGAAATTGAACTGGAGCCAATTTACTAGAAAGTAAAAACTCTAAAGTTAGTAGTATCTGAAGTATGTAACCTTGAATCACAAACTGGCTGTACGTGTCCGTCATCAAGGCATTCAGGCATTCACACAGTATGGCAGATAAGATCCTGTACGCGATGTTGATGAGACCTCTACAATTGGCGCAGTTGAGGGGGTCTCCTGTTTTGTGAATCGGACAAACGATGCTGAGATTCCATTGATCAGGTATACAATCGTCTGCCCAAAGTTTCGAGATGAGTTGGTGTCTGCTCTTTACCAAGTTATCTCCAACTGCTTTAAACAGCTTGACTGGTAAGCCTTGTTGGACTTAAGCTTGGATATTGCTATCCTCACTTCGTTTTGATCGGGTGGACGGAAGTTTTGGCTATCAGCGTCTAAATTGAATGGTTCATTCCGCCTAACAGCGAGATGACTTCCGTACATTATTCCTGGAGTATACATAATCTCTCATTATCTTTGATCGCGCGCTTCTCGCGCTTTTTTTTTCGGCGAAGCTAATGTTCTTTTTATCTCTTCTGTTCGTAGAGCTTGCGAATCGTTCTCGTCCTTTGGTTTTTTGCAGCGCCGCTTTTTATGCTTCTTGTTTAGCTGCATGTGCTTGCCGCCATTCTTCGTCAATCTAGGAGTCGTTGAGCAAGTTCGGGATACGCGTTCGACGAAGATTCTGGCGGTTTCTTGCGATTGCAGCTTTTCGACGTTTTATTTTCTTCTCACAGTTCTCGATGTCCTCCTTGGCGTTAAAATCACCTAGTACGATTTTAACATCATATTTAGGACATTGTAAGTTTTGACGAGGAGCTCGTAGAATCATTCTTTGGTGTCGTCGTCCTTGTCTTCGCATATAATGCTTATGTTGGGAAATTTAGCCTTGATGCGGATTTTAATTAATCGTTCGCTCACGTCGTTCGCTTAAGACATCTTGCCTAAGTCTGCCACTTATGACAAATCCATATCCGAATAAGCGTTCTTTCTGTTTTCTATAGCAATCATAGTATACATCACAGTTTTTATACCCTATCCTAAGGGTATATTAAGTTTGACTCATAGGTTGTAACATAGAGAAATAATCGAGATAGACCCTATAAAGTATACATTACATTCGTGATCAGTATCAATAGCGAAGACGATTTAGCCATGTCCGTCCGTCCGTCCGTCCGCCTGTCTGTATGTCACCACTTTTTGGGCCTTAAATTTTGAGCTAGGAGGATGAAACTACATATCTGGGCTTTTGAGAAGGAGAAGCAGTACAAGTCTAAAATTTTCTAAATCCGCCCACTGCCACGCCACTTTTTCATAACTTCACTAAATTATATGAAACCGAAAAATTTTGTTCAGACCAAATATTTAGGCATTTAGATTCCCTATAATTCACCCATACAACACTTTTGGCCACGCCCACTTTTTAGGACGGTTTCATCAAAAACCGATTTTGATGAAATCTTACATGTAACATCCTCAAACGTTCGACGTTATCGTCGTATTTCAGTACAAAATACAATATGTTCACGCCTACTTTATGAGAGCTACATAAAAAGGAGGATAGGGTATCATACGATCCCTTCCAGGATTGTACCTTTTATGTATGTTTTATCCTCTTCTTGTCCGGCCCATCCCATTGCACTTCCTGGATGCCGTTGATTTTTGCTTTAAAGCGGTCTAGGGCCTCTGCTAATTTTTCGGCTGCATGTGGTCTGTTAAAGGTTCGAAGATACCACGTGCAGATCCGAAGGTGGTTGTCCGTGTATCGATTGCTAGGGTCGTCAGCAATGAAGTCATCCGTATCCGAGGCATTGGTGGTTTTCGAAATTAATTTGGTTTTTCCGTGGTCGGGAAGATACCCTACGCACAACTCCCAACCTGGAGGACCAGTTCCCTTTAATACCCCTAGGACGAGAGGCCCAAAATTCCGGAGTCAGTAAAATCCGGAATCCTTTGGCCCATTAAGGGTTCATCCGTCACCCACTCATTTATACCACCCTGGCTCAGTAATGGAGATTTCTATAGACCTGAGATTCGAATATGTCAAAGCAGCTCATATAGGGATGATACTAGACAGTTCGACCTCACTGGAACTGATAGACACCGTTGATTCTATTTAGGGAATTCGTCGTTTCTGACGTTTTCATAGAAGGGCTGTTCTCAGTGAGCATTAGCACCGTAGTGCGTTTTGAGAGTGGTCATCTTCAAAAAGCGCATAGTTATCGAGATATAAGCAAAAAACTGAAAAAGTGCGCAAATTTAAAATTTTTCGTTATGAAGTTGACGAACTAAAAGGCAGCAAACATAAAATTCGGATTCAGTACCGCAAAAAAAAAAACATATAGAACCGTTGAGAAAACACTTCCGCAATTTCGTAACGAAAACAGCAGTTTTGAATACCGATTGACTGGTCTATTAAGGGATCCATATCATATATGTATGTATGTATGTAACTGACACTAGATTCGCTGATTCTTAGTGTATCTCACACTTTTTCTCTTATACGGTGTGGTTGTCATTGTACTTTCCAAAAATTCCTAGACCTAACCTCTTTTTTCACCGAATCCGCCTCCATAAATCTATTGTAATCTATTTCGATGAAAGGAATCATAAATCCATTTAACCGTCTCAGAAGGATTTCCTTTTAATTTTAAATCGATTTTAATGTACACATCCTAAAAATGTTCACTAAATGCGTCGCCAAACCTAATTGCAATCGTATCACAAATTTATAGGTTTCTTTGGAAAACATTTCCACTGACTAACACCATATCGGCTGATGGAGTTTTCCAAAAAAAAAAAAATCGGAATCCAAAAAGGGTCTGATTCATGAATACACAACCTTGAGTTTCTAAGCGCGTACTTTAACTTAAATTGATGCGCAAGACAGGTACACCCGACAATTTAAATAAACTGTCAACCAATTACCTGTCCTCTAATCAGTTCCAAGAAATGCAAAAACAAAAACTCAGAAAAAAGAAAAAGAAAAGCAAAAAAAAAAATAAAATTTTGTACAAAATTTTTGGCATTACCATACGATGTTCAGTTGTTTTATTGGCCTCTTCGGAATCAAAGCAAAGAAAGTAAGTAAAGTCTACCTGTCTCACATAATCACCTGTGTGTACGAATGCGTGTATGTATCTAGATTCTTTTCTTCTTTCTTCTTCGTCCAGATACTAACACAACCAAATTGAGTAGCGTATACCTGCGAAATGCCGCTGGAAAAAGAACTCAAAGATACAATCGTTGCTTAAGAAGAGTGACAAACTCGACCCGCTGCTCAGAAAGAAGAAAGTTATCGCGAAAGTTAGACGTGCTACTAGAACTCGGTGCTCAAGATCGTTGTCATCCCCCTCGACTCCCTCCGTTTAGAGAATATTTTTTTTTTTTTTTAATTCGGTTTGTGTGGCACTCGTAGTGTGCTAGATAGAAATTTTTCTAGACTTGACTCGCCAGTTTGAACAGTGAAGGCGCCAGGAGAAGTTGCAAAGTGTAGTGAATTTTGTTCGTTTTTTTTTGTCTTGATTAAAATGTGGATTAATAGGCTGCTAGTGTTGGCGTTTCTATGCGTCAACATATCCTTTGGTCATACAACTCAACGACCAAGTCGCGATGAGGATGATTCCAATCCACTGCTGGATATGGCATCGGTTTTCATTCAGGAAGCATTGAATAACCAAGGCGGAAGTTCGGGTGGTGGTGGCGGTGGTTCCGGTTTGGCTGGTGTTGCCTCGCTTATCGGTTCATTCATGCAATCGAATAGCGATAGTGGAAGTGGAAAATCATCCGGTTCAGGAGCCATGCAAATTCTCTCCGGTCTTGGTAGTTTGCTTGCGGCCAATGCCAATGGGGGCGGAAATTCCGGTGGTGGATTTGATCCTTCGATCATTGGAAATGTTATTGAAATGTTCACCAATAATGATGCCGACGATAATGGTGGAGCGCGCGGTAAACGAGACACGGGAAAGAAACAAGATTTCGGTATCGGTATGGAGTCGATTCTGCAAATTGCATCGATGTACATGAATTCACAATATCCGAGTAATAAAAAATCAAACCAACAACAGAAGAGATCGATAAATAATAATGAAGTCGAACAAGATAATGGTTTCATGAGTCTATTGCCGATGGTTATGCAAGCGATTAGTTCCTTCAGTGGACCAGAAGGCCAACGTACCCAAGAGAGGCATAAAGATCACGCATGGGTGCTTCCGCCATACTTGGAGCATGTTCATGTGCTGTGGGATCATTTTTCGAATTCCGATTTGGCCGATGCGCTTTACCAGAAATCTGGAGTGAACGCAATTTTAAAGGTTCGTCTAAGCGCATTCGTAGTAGTTTCTTTGCCAAGTGACCTAAATTTGATGAATTTTTAATTTCATATCTGTTTTGTTTTATTTTTATGCCTAATTAGGGATTTAAAGGACGTGACGGAAAATTGGATTATGACAAACTTTTCGAGTCACTTAACAATCAATCGTTCCGTCGCCGATGGATTAAGGCGGCAACACTCTATTTGGCAGATTGGGCTAATTATCTTGCCAATCCCGAGGTTTATCTTAAGTGAGTACAGAATTGTATTATTTTAATTTGTTTTATTCAAATTTGTGTGATATTTTGATGGTTTCACGTCAGATGGGATAACTTTAACGGTAAAGAAGTGAAAAGTGTTGCCGTTGTTCTTCGTTGTTCTTTAGGAAAAATAAGTTTTTTTGTCATTAAAATTAGCAAACTACATTTCATATTATAACCCATAATGTATGTGTTCGGTACCTCCATGACTATGGCACTTAGTCGAGTGCAGTTTTACTCAATTGCCTTTAAAATGCGTGGTTATAATTAAATAATTAAAAAGCAGAATATCTCGAAATCTACATAGGTATCGCTAGTACTCTTGATATATATTAGCTAGACGGTATGCATCAGTGCAGTTAGTAAAATAACGAGTTTTGTTTTATAATTAGAACAGGGTTTATTTCTACCCTAATGGTATGGAGAGATCATATCATGATACCGTGTTTGATATCAAAGAAACTATGTAGACATATGTACATACATGGAAGATAGAGTAGGGTGAGCGTATGTGCAGTCAGAATGGATCCTACTTTCACAAAGCAGGCTTTAGCTTTCAACAGACCAACAAATTGCGTGAGGAAATTTCCATTCTTTATGGGAATTTTGACCTCACATGTGTTCAGGGTACGGATACTGCACTAAACCAAGCTTAACTCGTTTTCCGTAGTTTGCATAGTTTGTAAACTTAGAAGTCCATAATGCAAGTGTTTGATAGTTTCCTTTTTATCCTGTCAACTTCTACATTAGTCAAGTGTGTTAAGGTTGGAGGTACTACACCATTACCTCGCACAAACCAGGCTTGAAAATACCAAAGTCATTCGATAGTTTGTATGAGACGTTGACTTTGGGTGACTTGCCGAAAAATCTAAAGTCGTTCGTGTATAGTTGCATATCTTCTTTATTAGTTAATGTGCTGGAATATCTAGACGAAATAAGTTTTTGGTCTTTAAGTCTGGGATATAGTTTCTGGTTGTATTGATACCAATCGAGCAGAGATACTATGTGAGCAGAGATACTTACAATGAAGTTGAAAAATACTTCATCGTGTTTTTCCCCTAGTGCTCCGGAACTACTCCGATACTGCTCCGGTTTTCTGCAAATAGACAATCGTCTTAGAACTTT
Organism: Xylota sylvarum; assembly: GCA_905220385.1. NCBI lineage: Eukaryota > Metazoa > Arthropoda > Insecta > Diptera > Syrphidae > Xylota > Xylota sylvarum. Next base: position 58,261,950 of record LR999958.1, on the reverse strand, counting down.
GGCACTTTTAAAAGTCTGCTAAAGTTTAAAACTATTTTTGGTTATTCTGCATTAGACATTAGTTCATGGCACCCGGTCTTGTAAGAATAGGTCTTATCATAAGCGTTTCGGCTCCTAGATTAGAAAACTTAATGGTTTAGGCCCTGAATTACACTTTTTGGCTGTATTTAAGGCTAACAGCCTTCCTTTGGCAATACTAGGTTTTATTCGAGATAGACTGTACTGTATGTAGGGAAGACTTCCATTCTTATTGAACCCTGGATTGTGGCCTTGCATCCAGATTCGTCGAACGTTATGCTATTTGCTAAGAATTTGTTGCACTGCGTTACAGAGCTCGATTATTTTGAATATAATTTTTGTAGCTGTTAGGGTCTTGATGCGTTTGGCTGATTGCTTAAATGGTGATAACCTTCTACCTCTCATGTATGGCTGTAGACTCGCCTTAAAATACACCGCGATCTTTCGAATGCTAATTTTTGACCACTCCGAATTTTTTGTCCATCTTTGATCGGTTGACAGTAAAAGACTTCTACTGTGTGCCTTTGCTCTGTTACTTCGATTTAACTTCATGAGGGACTATAAAGTGAGTGAAGTGTCGAGCTATGACCATCAGTTCCGGCTCTTAAATGGTTTTCTGCTAAAAGTCGAGTAGAATTTTCGCTGAAAGCACTTCAATTATGAGTCCTGTAAACTCAAGAAACCCTTGAACAATCTAGGTACATATGTTAGACGAAGACCTTTTCAGATTTTTGCCAAATACTGCAATAGGTGAAGAAAAACGATGCAAAGTTATAGCACGAGTGAAACTCTACTTAGGAAACAAACCTCATCAAGATAATAGTAGGACGTACAATAGATCACTAGCTTGCAGTGCAAACAATATTAATAATAAAATTGACCTTACACCGCACTTGGGTTAAGACTTTAACGTCCACATCTATCCAAAAGGCAAGGTTCTTATATTCTCCAATTTTTATAAAAGTCCTTAGTTCAAAACAGAATATGGTACTTGGGTTTAGTCAATCAATCAATGAAGCTGTCGTATCCAAGACAGTTAACTAGGAATCTTCCGAAATGTATAAACAGACCCTGCCTTTGCATCTCTAGTAGGGATCTAGATGAATACAATGAGGGAATGTCGATCATAAAAAACCAACAATCTTAATTTTGGTCAAATTAAAAAGGTTGCAGTTCTTTATACTAGTAAGAGTCTCCTATCAGACTATTGAACAATATTGTAAAATATGTCCCACATGGCACATGATGCTATTACTTCCTCGGGTCTTTGTTGGCTCTTGTTTGACTATGTACATATGCAACAACGGTCTCTGACTACCTGATACTATTCATATGTAGTTGCTATTATTTTCAATTGCCTCAAGAAGTTTCATGATTAATAACAGGTTCTATCAGCTTGATGTTCCGCAGCAGAGGCCCCAAAATCGACCCTTGTGGTATACCACTAACCGTCGCATATTCTTTCCCATCATCGTCTAAATCATAGATTACGCCATTTCGCCTTAGTTAATTCAACACTAAGTTGGTAATGTAACTCGGTACAGTCTTGATTCATGTTGATTCTAAGATGGCCGCATAGCTTAACGAGTGGAATGCATTCTTAGCATCTATTATCATCGTTTGACTTGTTTTCTGGTTTCTACAGCTGTTCTACGATGTATCAACAATTACCTTTGCAGTAAATTATCCAAACATATGTATATGAACTTGTGATCAATATGCGTTTAATGAGTGTTTACCATTCAAGTTGTTTTCTAAACTAATGCGCTACTTACGAAGGAGAGGCCGCAAGTGTAAGCAGTTTTGTCTTCGACAGAATTAATTCGCGATGAAGCTTTCGGCTATAGTAGAGAGTTTCATCTAGGACTACGGCAATAAGCTTGTCCAAGAAACTTTTAAGTTCTGTAGGTAGTAGAAGCCCCTCCTATATGAATCAGAACGATATTATAATGGGAAGAGATTTTCTTCTTCCATTAAAGTGGGTGCACTTGATCTTCTCTTTTCGCGACAAAAAATGCATCTTGAAACCTGGACAAGTCGACCAAACTTTCTAAATGCCAGTTGAACAAAGCTCAAGAATTATTAGGCTTTAAGCAGCGTGAAATCTGTTATCTTTTCCTCTACGTCTAGAGATAGCCTTTGACTTTCATTTAATGCGAAGTCAAGCTTCAAGTCGAGCTCCCAATGAAATACCCAATGTTTGTATGTGTCTATTGAAAGTCTTAGTCTTTCTCCACACCTGAGACAGCGATTCAATTCCGAATCTTGTAAGTCTCAAGTCGAGCTTAAAACAATATATATTCCTTGCCATTCTTTCAGATATCTCCTGACATCCTCTGTTATTCTAAGTATCTTAATGTCGAGCTCTAAATGGAATGTGATCTTCCATGTGTACCCATACGCGCCTGTGCGCTTCAGTCTCTATAATTCCCATCATTAAGTCGAGCTTTAAACGAAATACAATAAATAATCTCCATCAACATATCTGATGATGGACTTTGCTGTTCTTTATGATCCTCACTGGATTTTTTTTGGTACTTTGGTGGCTCAATCAAATTCAATAAGTCTGTTGAGAACCTCTGTCTTTCTCTAGTACTAGGAGTTCACACTGAGACAGCTTCAAGTCGAGCTTTCAACGGAATATGATTTTTATGTGTTTGCGGACTGCCTGTCCTGCAGTAATCCTGCCGCACTCTGTCAATTGTAAAAAACCTCTTCCAGTTCCAAGAATATCTCTTATGAAACCTCACAAAGGTTGAAATAAGATTTAGATTAAAGACCTATCTACCAGAAGTCATTAGTCGTTTAGCATTCATAACTGCACGACTTTTGTAAAGGACTTCCTTAAAGACACACGTTTTAAATGAAATGATGTTCAAACCAAAATGAAACGACTCCTACATATGTATGTATGTAGAGTCATTCAAAACGAAACTTAAAGTTTAAAGGTAATGATGCGTTTTATTTTAATTTATGAGCTTTAAACCATAATCTTATTGAGCATTTAAGATGACCGTTTTGCAAATGGGAAGAACGTGATGTCTACTTCGTTGATCTTTTGTTAGATATGCACACATACTCATTGTATATTATATATCTATAGTTAGCTTGTGTAATAAATGACCTTCTCTCCACCATAATCCTGAAGTCACGTAGATTTTGACAAAAATACCAAAATTTGAATAGTATTGTGCGTTTTACATAACTTACAATTTTTATGTGACTAAGGGGTATTATTTAACCTTCAAATAATGATGTTTATGTACAATCTGTAAACAAAATAAAAAAAATAGTTTTTCGTTACACATCATTATTATAGTTTGATAATATTAAATATTATCTAGAACACGTGGTTAATTGGTACTAACCAGCGTATCTAATTACAGCGTGCTATTTCATGGTCGCGTAATTAAGTAGTAATATTTAAATATAGTATAATAAAAAATGGAGTATGTAAAATTCCGTTTTTAAATGCATTTCAAGTATTTTTTAAAATATAAAATTAATGAAATGTTTTACCAATGGAAACTTACCACGTTCCTCGGGAAAATTTTGTCATTGCTCAGTGGTTAGTTAGGTTAGTTCAAGGCTCGAAACACAGAAAATACCAACATTTTGTTCATAACCGACCTCCTGCGAACTCTTGACAAACATCGAAGAGTATAACAGTTCTAAAACAGCTTCTCAACAACAAGAAGAACTGACCAGTCTTCGGAAGATATTTTGTAATCTCTTGTGTGTCTGCAAAGAGATTACAACACATCCAAGCAGAACTTGAAGTCCATTGACTAGGAAGTTAGAGTCTAAGTGGTGTTTAATCTTTAACCCGTCGTCAAGGGTTATACTAAATCTGAAGGGCATGGATTTCAGCCTAGAAATACTAGAAATCAATCTCAAAGGTTGTGTCTGAACAACTTCAAATTCGACTAAACTTCTATATATTTAGAACCCAGTTATGGTTCAGCTTTATGTTTTGCGTTCAATGGATCTTCAGTAACAGTGTGGTTTTCTTACTCAAACTAAACCTGAAGAAGAACATTGACTACAGAATAGGTAAAGCCTAAGCGGCCTTCGCTTTAAATCTGAAGCTATATATGGGTTTGACTATGCGGCGGTAAGGCCTATCCTCATTTCTGGTTCGATAGTCTGGTGGCACAAAGTCGAAAAGAAGCGCTTAAACGAGCAGATGGACTACGCAAAAAATTCATCTTGTTGGGAAATGTAGTTTTCATGTAGTTTTTTGTTGTTTTGTTTAGGTTCTGAGTAAAATAAAGCTAAGCTTTAAAGCCTAGTTAATCTCCAACTAGGAAATTCTCGCGGCTAGGAAATTTTGACCAACAAACCAATTTTCAGAAAACTAAGTGGGTTGCTAAAGAAGGAGAGACCTAATATAACAGAACCTTTTGACTTCCTTAAGGTATTTGAAAATATAAATACTTAGGACTTGTACCTGATAAAAGTTGAAGTTAAGACAAAACGTTAATGAGACAATGCATATTCTAATGCTAACCACTGACTACGACAGCTTTGATCAAATCTTGACGACTTTGGAGATGTGAGTTACTTTTCTGGAACGTAGAGGGATATCCAAACAGCAGTTTCATCCAAGCAGAGGTACTAAGAGTGACATGAGCTGCCTGTGAGGCTAAGATGAAGACAATACCTGGAATACTACTTGTGTTTGACAGAGTTCAGAAAGCTTACTTTTTTACAGCCTCATCTAATTAAGTTAGTTGGGTATGTCCCTCGATATGTCACTAGTATACCGATGACTTATGCATTGGTACTTTGATATTAAATATAATTCAGCCAGGGATAGTACTATAAAATATTTGACAATATTTCCTTCAGCCTTTAAGGTCAGTTAATTTTAAGCCAACCGCTTCTAACCAACTTTGAACAATCGAATAATACCTATCGCTCACTATGCATAGTCAATAATTTTGATTTCTTCTTGTGTTGGTTAATGTTTAAGAACAGACGACCCAATACCGAACCTTGTGGTTACCCACTTATTACCACAGATACACCTCTGTAGAGCACCCTTGGTCATATATTGTGTACATCCATGTACATACCTATATATGTAGATAAAGATTAAGATTCGGTCTCTGATGTGATTCATTTTTATGCTGGTATCCTCAGGCTACGTACATTTTGTAAAATGTGATTATAGCTAAGTGCTAACATGGATCAATACCTGTTCAGCGATTTTTTATCTTTTCCTTCCTACTGCTATTGGCGATATGTCAATCGTGTTGATGTTTAGGTGTGATCTCCGACAAATGATGGTCCAGGCAGGCACTAAGATTAGTCCTCCGCCGTATTCGTTTTATTCCCCTTTAGGAGTGTCAACAGATTTTGCTTGTTCTATTTGTCTACTCTTTCCTTTAAATCTTAATCTTCCATACTTCGGCTTTAAGGGATATAATGCATTATCTGTAAAAGGACTCTATAACTTCCACTCTCGTTACAGAGATAAATATAACCTGGAACTTTACCGGATGAGGTAATTTGTTGTCTTGGTAATAGCCACTGAAAGATTTTCCGTAACGATTTAGGAAATTTTGAAGCTAATGCTTACAAGTCTTGAGCTTGTAAACCAGTCATTTTACGGAATTTGATTAAGCTCATAAGCATGTATGCATGTTCTTCCGTGTAGTTGGTGCTTAGTGAAAGGTCTTCATCCTCAAGAGTATTCGTACAGCACCAAGTATACGTGTTTTGCTGCCATTATTCAACCAACAGACGTACCTATAAGGCCGAGCAACTAATATTTTGACAGTAAAAGCTGTGCATACTGTATTGTTTACTATGTTGTTTTATTTTACAGCTAACAAACCTCCCCAGAAAAGTTTATAAATAGTGGATGCATCTTCGATTTGGATTGGTTTTTATATCGTTGTTCTCTGGACTTGTTCTCCAACGTTTTTTTGTGGAACATAAGGCACCAATGATATTTCTCCAGCCAGTCGCCATTGTTATTGCTTAATATAATACCTATGTATTATGTGAGATACATACATATATTGTTAATTTTCCAAATATTACAGAGCTGCAAGGAAACTTAGTCTCTTTTCGTTATAGTGCCACTTATCTAAGGTTGATGAGTTGCCCCTGAATTGACTAGGCCCTGGGTCCCGTACGGACCTGTTGCGCTAAATATTTTTAAGTTTGAAGTAAAGATGATGTCACGTCAAGCAAGTCAAGCACGGTCTAAGAATCTCAGACAGTGTGTTTGAAATTCTGTCGGTTTAGGTCGATGAACCACCGTAAGAATCTCATTCCGCTAACCGAGTTAGCAACTTGTCATTTCAATTTGTAGGATGATCTCATCATTTTCACTTAAAACTTTGTAAGATCGTTACCGAATGATTCCATTTCTCTTGCGATAACGAATCCACCCAAATTCTATGGGAATTGCGAAGTTACAAAGGTTTGCAAAGTGTTAAGTGCAAAGTTGCAAAGTTATTTAGTGGAAAAATTCTCATATTCTTGTTACATTTCCAAGTGATGTTTATAAGGCCAAATTCCCCTTTATGTTACCAAAAGATATTTGAGACGCTGTATAGATACTTAGAATTTGAACCCGGATTGGTTAAAAAACAATCCACCTACCTAACCTAACCTAATGGGAAGACTTTGTTTTTACGAGACTTTTACCAAACCTAATAAACATTAAGTAACCTGGCTCATTAGTATTCCTCTCACAAAACAAAGTACGACTTTGGTACCAATAACCTCTGTGTGATGGGAAAAATAAAAAAAAAATGTCGGCGCTTCTTTTCCATCAAATCATCTATCTAAACTACGAAATTGTTTAATTAGCAACACTGACCAACAGCTAAAGGCAAACAGATACTTCTTTTTTTTTTTTTTTAAGTGCTAAATGAAGAACAGTTAATTTATAGAAAGAAAAAATGCTGCTAACGAAAAGCAAAAACAAACTCTTTACAAGCAGTGCAGAGAACCAGAATAAAGCGGAGCTCCGGAGGAGCCGCTTCTTGGTTGTGTAGTCGCCATTGCCATTGCTGGCTTGATGCGGTGATACCATAATTTTGGAGTCACGGTACAGTTAGTTTCGTGAGTGGAACTGGATTTCTTTTGCTCTTTTCACTCTTGTATTCTTGTATTCATGTGCAGCTTCTTCTTCTTCTTCGTTGTCCAAAACGAAATAAACGAAAGAAGGCAAATAAAACCGACCGACACGATCACGCTTTACGATGCCATGATGATGACGATGACGACGACGACGACGACGACGACGATGGTTTGTGCGTTGTGTTTGCTGTCCATTGGTGACCCAGTTTTGTTTTTGTTAAATGGGCGTATAAAGATAACACGACAAGAACACCATAATCCGGTGGTGTGTAGTGTAGAACTCTACCCATTTTTCAGGTGTGCAGGTATTCTAGATTAAAGCTCAATGGAAAAGTGTGTCAGAGTCCGAGATGAGGCCCACACGGACCCGAAGCACTATATCGTCTTTTTGTGGTGAATGTCGAGAATACTCAAGTGAGTTTATTGCTTTCTATTCGATTTCGCTGATTGTTTTCTGTTTGTTTGGAGTAACAGCAGCTGTGTGGTGGCCAAGGCTACTGTATAACGTTGTTTAATGTCAAGTAGAGATACGAAGGTGGGAACACATAGTAATATACGAATATCCACAAAGTCAAAAGAAAGACGATGAAGAAATAAGAGAGAAGGAAATAATAAGAATATGGGTCAATCACTGTGCAGATATTTATGTATTATTCATTCTGAGCTTGGTTTTCAAAAACAAATTCAAGTGAAAAAATTCCTTCAGAAGATTTGAATGGAATTCAACTTAAAAAGAAAAGAACCAGTGAAAACTGAAAGTGCTTGAATTATTTATTGGTCTAGAAATGTTGTTTTTTTTAAGTTAATTATACATACATACATATGTATGGCTCTGTAACAGAGCGAAGCTCATTAGAGAAGGAGAAAAGCAGCAGTGAAAGTGCTGAATATTGTCTAACCCTACGGTGGACTTTAAACTTATTTGACAGCTTGAATTAGGTAGGTAGATAGAACAGCAGATGGTATTTAAAGTTTTAGGCTATCGACGGGCTAAAGATGTACATATAATAGAGCCAGTAGGTTGGTTACAGTTTGTACTTTAAAACTATTTGGATGCTGATACTATTTGGCATCACTGACATTACATTTTTTAAGCTTTTTAGGTTTTGTATTCAGAAACAGCTTATTGTACAAAAAATACGTATACAGCTATAAAAATAATTTAATGATCAAACCCAGTAGCCATAGGGCACGTCGCCAACTGAACGAAACCATTCTGAGCGTTGGTGGACTAACGTTGGTCTTTTATGGTTTCGTAGACATTAAGGATGCCTTCAACAATTTGGAGAGTTCTCGAATAGATAGGAGCTTGTTGACTTTTGCATTGGAAAAAATTTCTTGTCAACTAGACTAAATATGTTGTAACAACCTGAATGTGCTGGGCCTGTGGGAAGATAGACAATTATGATCTCTGGCTATTAAGGTAAAGAAAAGTTATAACTGCAATAAAGGCTGACAGATATCCGGGTAAGTAGTATTATGGAGCAATAAAAAACTGTTGATAATATAACCAATTCTAATAAATGAAGTCTGAGTTGGCCACAACACCAAATCAGGTGCCTAAATATGTATGTATGTAGGTATAGCATTTCTCTGGAAAGAGCGCGATTAAGCCATGTAAGTTCAAGCAGCTTGAGCACTTATGATGGAATATTTCAAATATTCCGGAGATGTACCTCAAAAATTCAGACCCAAGCTTGGCTAAAAGAAAGGCTCTACATCAAAGGGTCATATTTTATTTCATTACGCATATTACTGGAAAGAATCACCAAACAGAATATAGCTAGGCTAATCAAAGAAGGTCTAGAGAAAAGAAATAACATCACCTACGAATATTAAAATACTGTCCAATAAAATCCCGCCTTAGGATCAATCCGCTCAAGAAGTATTGCTTTAAGAAGGTCCTGAAGGACTAGAGCAATGAATGAGAGAAACACCATCAAATGGTATGCGCAAAATATCAAAAATATCAGACGAACTGGAACTACCTTATTTGAGCTCAGAAGTAAATATTTGAACGTCTTGGGAACTTCTTTAAGTGGAGTTTTAGGGAATTAAAATATACTCAGCAGGATATGTTGCCGACAAGAAATCATGAGGCAGCCAATATAATAGATTCAATCCAGAGTAAATAAGTCGTTCACGTAGTGAATGAAAGGAAATGGAGTAGAGTAAGAACTAGTCGAGGACTGCTTTCATTGGACTTTTCTCTTTTTTTCGGGTTGAGACTGTACAAGATATGAGAAGACCAAAAGAGCTGAGTGTTGGGTGGAATTACCTAGGCTTAGGCTCACTAAGGAACTTCAGGAATCATCATCGAAAGAGAGATTGTTAAAATTATATTCCTTTCAAAGCCTTGACAGGGATATCCCATTGTAGAATTAATGTTTTTTTTGGGCTTCAGCTTTCAAAACATGAGTGTTAGTACATATGCGTCCGTACATATGTAAAAAGTTGCGCTGCTTACATTTTCTAAAGAAAATGACTCTTTCTTTATTGACATGAAATTTGGTTGACATTCCTAAAAGCTAGGTCGGTAAACCTAATAGGTCGACCTAATAGGATTAGAAGGTGAGCCTGTCATTAATAGTGGTGTTTTTCAACTCTGGTAGTGAAGGTTAGACTTTTTGGAATGTAAATATGTTTTCGTAACCAGTATAGTGCTTAGAGGTTTTATTTTATTCCAAATAAACATTGTCACTCTACCTCTGAACATCGTTTGACTTGGTTAAGATTGACTATGAGGAAGCTCACCAGATTCCTAATACCTTCTTGATCCAAGTTAGGGATTGCCTTTTAAAAATAAGAGTTTCCCAATTAGCTTCTTGAAGTTAATGTTCAGTGCTATCTCAGTTGCTCAATTGACGTCCTACTGGAAGGGTCTGGTTCTGAAAATGCAAAAATTCAGAAAGACCTAGCTTGTGCATCCCCTAATTTCTTTTTTGCGATGTCTCTAATTTTATTGTGTCTATAAAGCACATGTGAAGCATCGTAGCAGTACTTGACTGACATGAAGTTTACTGAGTTGAATGTTAGTGCTTTTAACGCTGCCTAACTTTTTGAAAAGAGATGTATTCTAGATAGCTTGATAGCTTTCTTAAAATTTATTCAATCGCAAAATCAATGGTATGGACTTCAGTGTAGAACTTACTGGGAGATATTTCCATTGGTACCAAGACTTGAATGCAAAGACGCCAGCTCCAATTCCATAACCAGACCGTACTTCTAGAATCCAGTAACGGAACTCTATTAAACCAGTTTTCAGAAGTAGAAAGATCACATTGAGTAGAAATAATGACAGAGTGTCTGTTTCGAAATATGCGACAATGAAACGGCAGATGTATTAGCAAGACAGTAGGACTAAAACTCGAAAAAATCTGCACGGTTTGGGGCAAGTTAAGAAACTCTAAGGGAATTACAACCAAAAAAAAAAAGTACAACCGTAAGTCATCCTTAACTCTCACTTGCATCTTTATGAATGAAGCTTGTCAGGCAGAAAAACTGCACTATTTTGAGGCAATTTCATAGAGTTAAATAGCTAGACTCTATGAAATTGCCTCAAAGCTAACTTTGGAGTGCCTTTCATTGATCATTATGTCCCATTAAGACCGCCTATTTCGAAAATTTAAAAGAAAATGTAGTATTTATTTGAAAAGTTCTAATGTTTTTATTTTAATGAAGAGTGTAGCCATTCAGGAATTAAATATCTGATAAATGTTCGCCTCGCCTCGATGGCACACGATGAAATCTTCGATGACATTTCGGCATACTGCCGTCAAATCTCGTCTTTCAGTTCTGGAATTGGCATATCAGGAATTGCCAAGTTCTTAGCTTATTAGCATACACTTTTTCTTTCAAAACCCCCAAAAAAAAAGCAATCCAATGGCGTCAAATTTCTCAACTAAACGAACCATGACATTTTTGAACCGTCTTCGCAAAAATCTTACCATTTCGGTAGTGGATTTTCACATTTTGACTTAACTTTAATTATCACACATGACAGCTGTCAAACAACGCTGTACGACCGACACAAATAAAAAATGGTGCTATATTCAAAAAAATACGGTCTTAATGGGACACCCTTAACTACCTATAGCCCTGGGTGAACATTAAAGTCCAACCATCAAGCATCTAGAACTAGCTCGAAGGTTAGTTCCCTAGCGATTTTGAGCTCCAAGTTGGACAATGTCCGCTTCCATGGCACCTACAGTGGGATTTTAATCTAATGAACCGTCCTTTAAACTCATCAAGAACTTAGTTGCTGTTGTGAATTGTTAGTTAATCTTTCGCCAACAGCATGAGTTCTAGCCACTGAAAGTAAGAAATTCTGTCAGCTCAAAGTTATGTATTCCCAAACCATATATCAGTTCCCATTCTTAATCGGATACACTTTCATTTCATTCTTGCAAAAAAAAAAAGAAATAGAATCCAAAAATTGTAATTAACCACGCCCGCATTCTTAACAATGACACACACGAACCACACAATGGCACCGTTTCCCTTTTCAGCTTACAAATAAAATAAAAAAAGAAATAAAAACTCAATCATTACCACTCTCTCTTTACAGATATTTCCAAACAGCCCAGATCATGTTCAACGGATTCCTCAAATCTCAAGGTTACCCGAAAACTACTTTCTTCGATCCAAGGCGCGCAAGCGAGTCCATCTCCAATCTATTGGACCACGTCGCCAAACATCATCTTAATGTGAAAATCGATTCGAGAGCTTATGTCAAGCCAGCTGTTGGCTATGCCAAAGAACTCTTGAAATTGGGTCAAGCACGAGGTCTACTGCAAAAGTTCAACGCTACGGAATTGAGTGACAAACTGACTGACACACTTAATCTAGAGGTGAGCTCAACCGAAATTATTGTTGTACATGTTGGTTCTACACGATTGCTATCCGCATTTGCGTTGGTTGGTTCGTTGGTTCGTTGGTTCCCGGAAAAGAAGGAAGAAAAAGTCGTTGCTGGCCGATCAACCTAGTTAGGTCTGAGCCGCATCGTGTTATTTTTTTTTTTTCTCCTACCTAATTCATTGAATCACGATCCAACAACACACATCTACTCCATTTAGCGGCGGCATTAATTTATGCAGCATGTATCTGTGAATATGATCGATTCTATCTATATACTTTGTGTTTGTTGTCAACAGGTTATTGAACCAGTTCTAAAGGTCCATCGCGCCTATCGGTTCGTCGCGAAGACACCACACTGCGATAAATATGTGCTGTGCGAGCTGAACTCTTATGAGGAGTCCAATGAGACATTGTCGCAAGGTCTAGTCGCTGGATTTAAGCCAAAAATTATCAAGATCGGTAGCATGGGTGCTGCGTTGTTCATTAGCACCGAGACCGGTACGCCGTTTTGGACACTATTTGGTGTTATCACCCAGCCACATAATTGCGAGGTGAGTGAATCAGTTTGTTTGTCTAACAGTGTTTTCAACTGTGGAATGGGGTCAGCAACAGGATTGTGATTAACTTATTTGTATTTTCTTTTTTTGTTTGCAGGAAAAATATCCAGTCGATTGCAGCGGGTTCCATGAGGGAGAAGCCAGAGTGACGACAGAATATATTCACAACGAACTGTAATAACTTATTGATAAATTAGCTTATTGTTTAAATGTAAATAGTATTAAAGAAAAGAATAAAAAAGGAGTAAATATTTAAAGTTTGTTGTTTTAATCATAGCGGTATCAATTACTGATCGGTTGATAACTTCAATGTTGCTTTTTAGCGATAATGTTGGTAGGTGAAAAGTTTACAACGCACTATTTAAGCTAAGACCCAAAGGTTAACTGCCATCTAAAAGTTAAAGGACTTGGTTTAGGATAAAGAATTCCAATGTGCCCAATGAATAGAAACAAAAGTTCAGGTTGCGGTAGTTTTCAATCTGACAAGACTACCATGAAGTAAGATCCAGTTTTGCGCATTTGCTTGGAAATCTACTCGTCTTTCAGAAGAATCTCAACGGTAAAGCTTACATTATCAGCACTCAGTACATCAGTATCTCAGATTTACCATCTGATACGAGCAAAGTCAGGACATACACAAAGGAAATAATCTGAAGTATCGTGACCCTCTCCACAGACATCGCAGACAGTAGAGTCACTTACTTACTCAGGTGGCACTATTACATTTCTTCACCAAGAAGACTCTCCAGTTAGCGCTGTTTTTGGTTAACTGCCTCCAGTTGCGACCTCCAAGTTGGTTGAAGTCCTTTTCCACTAGCGCGCCACCTTAGCCGAGTTCTTCCCCCACTTTGTTTTCCCTCCCGATTGGATTCGAAGACTCTTCGGGCCGGAGCGTTGATGTCCACTAGGTCTAGATGTCATAATCATCGTAGGCGACTGATACGTTGGCGACACTGACCAAGTCAATGTCGCTGTACAGCTTGTAGAGTTCACTGTTAATTTTTTCCCCCAAGTCCCGTCAACGCATACAGTACCGAAGATCATTCCAAGAATTTTGCATTCAACAAGACCAAGAATATTTCATATGCTTTCGTAAATGCCATAGCAGTCCTGGGAGGATGAGGGTACACAGTCTTCTTAGTGTTCCTTAAAAAGGCCTTGCTACTCAATTGTCTTTTTAGGCCAAATAATCAGCGGCTGCCAAGAGTTATTCTTCGTTTAATTTCTGGTGAGATATTTTTAGAATTTATAGCAGGGCCGAGGTAGACAAAGTTCTTTACAACCTCAAAGGTATGACAGCTATACATATATATATTGTGACGTTCTGTCCAATTCGTCGATGTTATGTGTTCCTTCTTGTTGACAGGATATACATACTTGGTTTTGCCCTCATTTCTCGATAAGCCCATTTTGGCAGCATCCGTTTGAATACTAGCGAACGCAACAGTGACAGCCCCGCTGAACTCTGCCAATTATGTCAATATCATCAGCATATGCAAGTAATTGGACAGATTGTGCCTCCGGTTTTGGTTTGTGAGTTTCGGACAATTGTTTTATGTTAAAGAACGTCCCACGAAAACGCGTAACCTTGTCTATCCTTTTTTGACATCAAAGGTATCGGTAAGGTCGTTATCAACCTTGACGGAGCAGTAAGCATCATTCGGCATAAATGGATGAATTTGACAGGAATGTTAAAACTGAACATGACTTTGTATATCTCGTCTCTATAAATGCTGTCATATGCGGCCTTAAAATTGATGAAAAGATGGTGGGTATCGATTTGGACTTCTTGAGTTTTCTCCAAGATCTGCCGAAGTGTGAAGATTTGATCGACTGTGGACAGTTGTGGTCTGAAACCACTCTAATAGCGGCTAATCAGGGTGTTGAGATAGGATCTTGTACGCGATGTTGAGGATACTGATACGTCTGTAGGTGTCGCAATTGAGGAGTCCCCTTTTTTTTGTGGATCGGGCAAACGATGCTGAAATTACATTCATCAAGCATACACTCATCTGACCAAATTTTAGAAATGAGTTGGTGTATACTCTTTACCAAGTCATTCCCAGCTGCTTTGAAAAGCTTGGTCTGTAGGCCTTCAGGTCTAGCAGCTTTGTTGACTTAAGCTTGGGTATTGATATCCTCATTTCATTTTGGTCAGTTGGACGGAAGTCTTGGCTATCATAGTGTAGATTGAATAGTCCATTCTGCCTGACAGCGGAATGTTGGTCTTCGTCGCCGTTATACAATCTGCAGAAGAAATTTGTCCATTTTCTCAGCACCGACTGTGACTCTACTACGAGGTTTCCTTCTTCATATTTACAGTACGAGTCTTGTACTTCCGTACATTATTCCTGAAGTATAGTCTCTCAATATCATCGATCGCGCGCTTCTTTTGCTCTTCTTTCTTCTTTCGGAGAAGCATATGTCTTTCCCGTGCTGCCTGTTAAGGGTCCGAACACTTCACGTGTAGATCTGAAAGTCGTTGTCCTTGCTTCATTTGCTGGGGTCGTCATGAGTAAGATCATCCTTCTCTGAGGTTTGTTGTTCCTTCGAAACTATTGTTTTTTACGTGATAGGGAAGTTACCCCGACGCACAACCCCCAACCAGGAGGGCCAGTTCCCTTTTTAAACTCCTAGGAAAAGGGGACGGATTTTCCGGAGTCAGTAACCCGTTTCGGGGATACGAGCGCTGCCATTGGCCTATTAAAGGTTCATCCACCACCTACTTATTGGCAACATCATGCCTCAGTATTGGAGATCCATATAGAAATGATATTCAAATATGTCGAAGCAGCTCATATTGAGAAAACACTAATAGCTCGACCTGACTGGAACTGGTAGACGCCACCGTTGATTTCATCTACGGAATACTTCCGCTGTCGCCTGGAGGAAGAAGGACTGCCTCAGTTAGAAAACACTCCTCCCTCTCTCTCGTTTGTTATCGCCAACGACCTTCCAAAGGGGTTGGATTCCCTATCTCCAGTCGAGGTACTAGGCACTCAGCAGCCACAAACGTGGAGAGAACGCTTGTGCTCTCATATACATATTCGCATCATTACCCTTTGGGCACTACCACTTCCATTTTTCCAATTTGTGTCATTCGTTTTGAGTTGATATCGGTCGGTTTAGACGCCCATCCGTAAAGTTAAGAAAGGCCATTGGTGTTGCATGTAGAACTTAGTACAAAGTTTTTTGGAACCCTTGTTATTTTTACCTCGTTGGTATTTTTACCCTGGGACGTTCAAATGCTCTGATTTATGATATGACCATGATGTTGCTATCAGATCCACCTCTTGTCATCCAAGTGTGCCTTGGTCACACGGTGATACGGGAATAAGATGTTCTATCCGCGGTCCTCAACTTTGTGTTGGGGCAGTACCTTCACCACCTGTTTTGACAGACTTCCGATACTTTGATGCTAGATTCTTTTATTCCCCCATCTCCAGCCGTTTTCTTTCATTAGTCCTTTTCAATGGTTAGGCTTTGGATATACTTCTACTCCTTTCCTTGGACTGATAGTGAATTTTCGACTTATGGTTACTGGAGCTGCTACAGAAAGAAGTAGTGTATACTTAAGATATTAACAACTAATTACTTATTCCCCTTTCCGGGCAAAGTACTCGGCGACAGTTGTTGTGGCTTATGCCAATCCTCGGCTGTAATAACATTTGGCATCCTAGCGGAGCTAGCGATTTAAGCCCGGAAATTCAAACACTTACCTTCGTATATGTATACGTATTGCTCACTGTTTCATATTTTATTTTTAAAACCATAAAAATACGTGCTACGGACATTTGATTGTGAATTTTATTTTACTAATGTGGTGTTTTATTTTCTTGACGGTTCCTTGATTTCTTGCTCCTTTGTTTAATTAATTTTTCTTCATATTCTGGCAAACCCAGTCCATCCCCTCCTACATATTTTAAAACTCTCATTACTTACAAAATCATAAAACTTTTAGCTTAATAGTTCACCTTGACTCCGGTACCATCAATAGCGGAACAACCTTGAATCTGCCAAGTTCTATTTTCAAGCCTTATTAGACCAATACTTTCTGCCACTTCGGATGCTGTCATTGCACTAGGAAGATCCTGTTTGTTAGCGAATACTAATAACGGTGCACTCTTCAAACGATTGTCACACAATAATTCCAGAAGTTCATCTCCAGTCTCAGCTAAACGTGTTCGATCCGTGCAATCTATTACGTAGATCTAGAAGTAGGATAGAATAGGAGGACCCCTTCGAATGGGTATACAAGTGTTACATACAAGAACGTCGGTATTTTCAAAGTAATTCCTCCAGTATGGTCGTATTTTGGATTGTCCTCCAATGTCCCAGACATTAAGTTTAAAACCATCGGCTGCAACGGATTTGATATTGAATCCAGCAGTTGGGGTTACCTAGGAGAAACAATTTTAGGTTTTCTGATGAACAAACGATAAAGACAATTACTTGAGAAATTTCTTCGGATGCAAGTTGTTTTAGAAGCGTTGTCTTTCCGGCGTTGTCCAGACCTAGCAATAAAATTCTCGCCTCGCGATCTGGGTTTGGGCGGAGTTTTCTAAGAAGAGACAAGAGACCCTGAAATGATAATTAAAACAAATCGTCAATCACGGTACAAAAGATTTGACTACATCAAGTAAGCTGAGAACTATAAGAATGATATAGAGTGACCCGGCATTAACGGCCAACACCTGCTATAAAGTGCTGCAGTCGGAGATGGAAGAGTAACTACTTAAAGACACCTATTGTGAAAGGAGTTATTCAGAAAAGCAGCACTTATCAAATGTATCTTGCAGCAAAAGATCCTTTTTCCGTAGCAAGGAACTCTTTCATGAGGCCTGCGCCAAAGAATGTCCGATGATGGTAAGACAGGGCTAAGAGGAAAGGGAAAAGCATAAAATAAACACGTTTCATGGTCACTCCAAATTTCAATGGCGGTAAGGCAGGTCTAACGAGTACACAAGGTGGTCTTGACCAAAAAGAATACTCCGTCAAAAGTGATAGGTCGGAGGATACAAGGGTCAGGACTTCGGGAAATTGGCGAGAACAGTCACAGTCAGTTCATACATATACGGTAACACGGACTGCAACAGGGTCGCAGACAGCACAGGTAACTATGACGCCGATCGGTTTGCATCAGTTGGGTTAACTGCCAGCTGAGAGAAAATCCCGATTTGCAAAGATGCTACTCATGCCTCGGGTACGTTCAACTCTCAAAGACAGCAAGAGCAAGGACCAGTATGAGCACTACTGATAATGCGGTTAAAAGGTATATATGACAAAGATTAGCTCCTGAGAACTGGAGTGTATAACCTATTAAGCTTATTCAACAGAATCTCAATCACTGCAAGGCAGGTCACTACTTACTCAAATGATCCGAAAGTTGGATGCAAATGCCACAATACTCAACAAGTCCTGCAACCAACTGAATAAGAGCTTATGAACGGTGGACATCACAGGATATGTGGCCAATAACTATTTAAAGGGAAATACTTTTTTAACTAACTACTATGAGAAGAAGAAACTGGGTTGCCGTTTCAGACACTTTCATTTAAATCTCTGGACCTCCACCCACAATGCTAGAGGGGCCATTGACAATAAAAGATGGTCAAGATATAATCAAGATCAAACTACGGCCCATTCGTGTCGAAAATATAGAACATAGAGAAGATAGCTTCATATAAGCGGATGGAAGCCAAAGCAAAACACTGGGTGTTAAGCTACTCCAACTATTGAACGATCACCAAGAAGTTTGTATCAATTCTCCAGGGAATATAGTAATCACAGAGGACTCCATGAGACTTTTTAAATTCATTGAAGAGGTCCTATAAATTCTATTAAAACGAGGAAAAACAAAAGCTTCATAGAATTTTGCAACAAAGCCGACCACAACTTTTAGAAAATGTGATCACTGTACTATTCCCTCAAAAATATGATCAATAGAACTAATTAATGGAGGAAACTCGACGAGTACGCAGTGTTTTGATGGGGCACCTGTATGCATCGGATGCCAACGCTATCCCCCCTCTGAAAACAGCAGTAAATGACGCCATCAAATGTTTAAAGATATCTACAACACGTGTCTTAAGAAAGGAGTATTTCCTGACTAGTGGATAAAAGGACTGTTACTTTTATCGAAAGGCAAAAACCCTTGCAGGATCCCTCATAATGCAGACCTCTATGATCTTCTATGATCTACGGTATAAGCAGTATGGAACCATCGCGAGACTGGACGTCACAAATTCATTCAACACCGCGAACTAGAGAAACAACAAAATATCGATATGCCACCGAATTTCAAGTCTACAAATGATTAGATACACTTTCCATAGAATCACAAGACTACTTCAAATATAATCTACTAGTTGTAGAATATTAATTTCACATTCAATCCATGTCAATTCGTTCAGTGTATTCAACCACAAAATTCTATTACATTTTTCAAAAAAAATAAACAAATACTTCTACTACTGCAGAAGAACACAATTTGTTGTGACAATCAGCTGACAAATGTCAACAGAAATATAAAAAAATTGTTTGTCCACTTCGCCGAAGGTTGTTTCCATAGCAATTTTGAAATAAACAGATTATCCCAAACGATTATTTAATTATAAAACCGTATATGTTGAAAAAAAATACCCGTTCTTTAATAAATCCGTAATCCACATAACATTTGAAAACTCACCATGTCACTGCGTATGTAAAATCTAATCACCTAGTCAATTAAAAAGTTCCTTATTACCGGGGTATTTGTCACTAGAAAAACACTGATTCCTCAAGAAATTGATGATATCCTTGTCGCCAAAGAGAAGTAACTAACAACCGTTCGAACTGACTAAGAGAAATGTTGTACTTTTGTGGTTTCAATGGATTCGGGCAATTTGGCAAGGCGCATGCCAGCAGAGTTTTACAACTAACAAGTGAGTGTCACTGGAAGTTAAACTTTAATTTCTGTTTAATTTGGCTAATCGTTAGATTTTGAATTTGATAGACCAAATGACGAAGTTATTATCCGTCCTGCATGGAGTTGTAACTTTATGGCTGTCAGAAATGAGGCATTTCTTTCGGGATTCGTGCACAACAGTGGAAAGGAAGTCGAGAAGTTGACTTTCCCCGATAAAATCGTTGATATTTCCCCAACAGACAAGTATTGCCTGGTTTTATTAGACTCTGGGAAATTGTTTAAGCTGACTAGGAATGATTTGAATATTCAGGAAATAAGATTTGCTGATACCGAAGCAGTGCCATGCAGGAAGAGGAAAATATTCGCAAAAAATGATGAAGAAGGTGATGTACCTAGATCGCCAAAGATTAAACATATTGCAAGTGGTAGCAATTTGGCTGTCGCGATTAGCTATAGCAATGCTGTGTACAATATTCCAACGAAAGTGCACCAGTTTCCAGCCCATGAAACGATTGTCTCACTGCAATGCGGGTTTGAACACGCGGTGGTGCTTAATTCGAATGGGGATGTCTATACGTGGGGTAATGGACTGTAGGTATCTGTTTAGCACATTATTTTCTAGTAAAATATTTTTTATTTCTTTGTAGACGTGGTCAGCTGGGTATTGACGATATGCGTGTACAGGAAACACCAATTCTGGTTGAAGCGCTCAGTGGGATAAAGGTTTGTTAGTTGGAAAGAGAGTATTGGTTGTATTATGTTTTTTCGGAGTTTTGTTATGAGTCAGGGGTGAACCAAGTGCTGTCACTGTGGTATAGGGTGGATTAAGTTAGCTTTAAATAGGTCGAATAGGTTCGTCGTAAAAGCATAACTCTTTAGCTCTCTATTTTTAGCTTATTTTCTGTCTCCGTCGGCTGTCGATTTAGGGTCTAATTTTTCTTGTAGTTTCAGGTTCAGTGTGGAGGCCCAGGTTCACCCCGAACTGCAGCGCCACCTAAGTAAGTAAGTTAGTTTCAGTAAATGGTACAAGTTAAAGAATGAGGAGGTATGCAGGTATTTATGTCGGCACTTCCTGTGTAGTCGGTGGCTCCACTAGATGATGAACTTGCAAATCATCCAGTTAAGTTTGATTCAGTTCAAGATGTCGTTCACTAGTCTAGTGGATATTTCTTCTAGGTTCTCGCCAGAAAACTTTATATCTGAGGTGGATGAGACCTGTACACTGAAAGAGAATGTGGGTTGTGTCCTCGTTGATTTCCACATCTCCACATCCTCGAAATACGTTTTCTTCTGTTAGTCTTTGTTTTTTTTTTATTTGACGCGATATAGTGTTATGATGATTAGATCATCACGTGATGATTAGAAAGAGATTTACTATGTTTTGGCATAAAACTGTTGGTCCTTCTTTCTCTTGGTCGAAGTGACTCCGTATTCTTTTTGTGGTCACACAAGTGTCCAGGAGGAACAATTTATTGTTTTTCTCACTTAGGGTCGAATCCCTGTTTCGAGCTGCACCGAGGTATCGACTGTCGATTCTGAACTTCTTCTACCTAATTGGTCGGCTTTCGCATTACCTGGTATGTCTTCATATCCAGGAACCCAGCAAAGCGTAACCTTGTGCTGTGTTCCAAGAACCTTAAGGTCTTCTCGACAATAGTCAAAAAGCTCAGATTTTATTTCGATAGCAGAAATCGCTTTTATTGCTGCATGTCTATGGACGAAAAATTGTATACCTTCTTGTGGTATTGCCTTCAACGCAAACTCACAAGCAAACCGTTGTATTGTGTCTCTATCTGATTGACTTAATCTTATAGCACTAATTGCAGGAGAAATTTGTACGAATATATCCAGCTGGAAGTTCAGTTTCGAATCCGAGACGACAGCAAAAAGTTTATCAAGGTCCAACTTCCTGCGAGCGTCTGACAAACATCCGATACTAAAACTGTCATGTAAAAGCTTCTCAAAACAAAAATTGCCTTTGGACATGGCATTAAACCGTAGACCCCTTCAATTCGTGAGAAGATTATAATACGCACACCGGGAATAGTTGTGAGAAGCTAGGTCCTGTTTTGTAGAGTCAGTGACCTATGATGTGCGATTTTTTTTTTCATCGAAGATAGGGCACAGCGTCATCTAGATGCACTGTTGGCAGAGATGCTTTGTCTCTGAGTTCGGTAACAAAATTACAACGTTTGGAGGCATCGTTGTTGGCATCGTAAAGTGGTTCACTAAAGCCAAGTGATGATCGTTCCCTGTGTAGCGGCACTGTCATTTCAGACACTGTAGTGATTTGCTTCTCGCTCTACATACGAGTGTTGTATTATTGAAGTGGTTTTAGACAAGGGATTCGTATACATTGATCCTTATTTCTAACCTGCGCCTTTCAATAAGGCGTTCGCATTCATAGCTAGCCTTGAGGGTACCTAGGATGATTCCAATCTGAGCTCAGATAAGTGTAAACGGTTTCTCCTACCCATACTCCATCCTCAGATGCGTAGCATACTGATGATGTTGCGAAATCTACAACAATTAGGCTTTGTTTCATTGTTTCCTTCCGGAACTCCTTAATTCGATGTGTGGGCTACTACACGGCTATTACAGACTTAGCCACATTGTGCATAGTGAATGGTCGAACATATTCTATTTCCCAATCATGGGAACAGGCACTGTCTACATACAAACATACATGGTAATGTTGATGATCCTTAAATTCAATATATGAAACTGGATCCGATTGAACAGGATAGCTTGTAGCATCGAATAGTCTGTACAGCCTTTACTCTCATAATTTTACTTTGGATTGGAAATGTAAGGACTTGATAGATCACTTAAGCCATTACAAAAGTCCTAGTCCATTCCTTAAAATATATGAACAAGTTCCCACAATCGTGGCTTAACAAGTACAGGAATCGTTAAAGCTATTTTCTTTCTTTAATATCCCCCTTAAGCGGACCAATTATAGAGCCAATGATTGCCCTACCTAGGCTTGGTCATATTTGGCTTATGTCAGTAAAGTGTACAATTTTGCCAGCTTATGTGCTTTGCAGAAGCCTGAAATGTTCTAATAACTTGGTAGGGTAAGTTCGTATGTTCTGGGATCTCATTAAGAAACCCACGATATTGCTTAACCAACTTCACAGCTTGTAATGCTACCCGGCATACTTAGTTAGATTCCGCTGAAATCCAGCTTCTTTGTTACTTACCTGCCTTTAGTTTTTTACACTAAGTGGGTTGAAATCATTTTCTTTGACGGATGATTGATTAGGAGACTTAAATGTAGCTAAGCTAAGTAGAACATTATTTCGCCCCACAGTATTCGTGCTTCTTTTCCTTCTATACTTAACATTTTTTGCCTAAGTCAGACTTCAACAAAAATTCGGCAGCAAAATAAGCGATAGTAGTCACTCTTCACACTCATCCTGTTCTTGCTGGCCATTTTCCATCACACTTTTTAGATGGCGATGATGTTCGTTAGTTATTCATGCTGTCTGTTAGGGAATCTAACATTCAATAACCAATACCATAAGGCATAATCTCCAACGCACAGGATCAGATCCTCCTACTACTGATACTCAGAAGCAGAATCAAAAACCGTTTACACATCTATGTCCCCTGCAGATTTTTAAGGTTAATAGTTATTACATAGTTTTTTCTTGCTTTTCAGATTGTAAGCATAGCAGTTGGTGGATGGCATAGTGCTGCTGTTTCTTCGTTTGGAGACGTCTATACGTGGGGATTTAACTGCAACGGTCAGCTTGGAATACGAGTTTTCAAGGCTAGTGGCGTAAAGAATCCCTCAGTATACCCCCTGCCACAAGTCATAGATCTTCCGCAGTGTTGCAACAGCGGCACAGAACCAAACTCCTGCAATGCCATTGCTGTCTACTGTGGAGCAAGACACACTATTGTGAAGACTTCATGTGGTTCAATCCTCGCTGCTGGGTGGAATTCTTATGGGCAACTGGGTTTGTCCCATCCTGACAATATGGCTGATGAATTCAAAAGAATAGACGACATGCCCAAAGGTGATGTTAGTGTAATCTGTGGTCCATGGAGTACTATATTTAAAGTTAACTAAGTTTAATAATAACCAAATTTATCCCACAACTCCTCGTTAACTTCATTGGAAAGTTGTAAGGGCAAAATGTATTCATTATAGACACCATTCAGCAAATTTTCTCGTGTTTGTGGTTGTTCCAGTTCCTCACTGTTAAGTTCCAGATACATTTTTGGCATACAAAACGTGTATGGATATTTCATTTTGATATAATTCGGCTCAAACGATGAGTCAAGAGCAGTCTTCACCAGAATTAAGTTAAAATTGCTGCAAATTGATAAACTAGTTCGTTTATGAGTTCAAAATGTACAACACGTTACCTTGAAGCAACAAGTTTTAGGAGAAAGTCAACTTGTCCTAATGCTTCGCTTATCGATTCTGTCGACGATGTTTTGGGAACTACTTCAGTATTTTTGGATACTGGTATATCGTCATGTATGTCTACCCTAACTACCTAAGAAAATGAATGAAAATAAATTTATCTAATCACCAACTATTCACATACTAGAGATTCTTGACTGCATATAGTATCTTCAATTGGAAATTCCATATTCAAGCAATCCCATCCGTGTACATTGAAATATTTAAATTTTCGTGCAGCAGCCTCTGCGGCTTCGATATAAAACTCTTCAGCATCGATGTCGTTTGGAAGATATGCAATAAGACCGCGTATAAATTTGATCCATACTGTAAGTATATCGTCTATTTCCATTGGAAGGAAATGTGAAGATTGATTCATTTTTTCTTTCCATATGCGTTTAACGGCGTCAAACGTTGGCTCTGGTTCTTCAGAAGCAGTGCTATTTAAATTTTGTTGACTAGTTTCCAGCAAGCAACTGAAACATTTCCTTTCACTCATTTTTTTTATGATAAGAGATGAAACAATAGTAGAATTTCTGTTCTGATTGATGATTGTATAAAGTCAGAAAACAGTAACTTGCTAACTAGGTTTATATTTGTATATTATAGTGTATTTGGAACACTTGGAAAGTAGAAAGGGGTTTGTGAGAAAATATTCATATAAAACCTCTTTAGTTGCGAAATTCGGAAAAAAATCGTCAGGAATATGACGGTTACTAAACAATGATTACAATTATATTCTGGAACGTTAAAATACTTCTCGAGTTTGAAGTAAAGGGGCTCCAAAATGTACCATTAGCCAATAAACTACATTATCCATTATATAGAACAGCCAGGAGGAAGCAACCCCGAGTCGGATGTGGGCTTTCTACTATGAGCACCTGGATACAAAACCCTTACATTTAAATATCTTGTAAATCTTTTAATATCTTAAAATCCTTGGATATTGAAAGACTTTAGAGTGTAAAAAGTTACCATTTCTAGTGTTATGCTGTCCTGAGAATGATTCTAGACTGCAAACTTACCTTCTGGCAACAGATTAAATCTGCATCTGATCGAGACGCGAAAACCACAACGTCGCTCGGCAGAATCATTGTAAACGTTGGAGGTCCAACCATGAATAAGCGAAGACTCCTCATGACCGACAGACTAATCAAAGACGTTGCTGGATAAGCGAAACGAGACCATGGCGGACCGGACATTGATACTTCAATTCGTAAATATACAGGACGGGAAAAGTAAGCCCCACGACGTGCTAATATGAAGACTCGCCCGAAGATGAGGCATTCCATACATTCTTCACTTCCAGCAGAAGTGGAGATAGGGGATATCACTCCTGATAACATCATCGGGAAGATGATAACAAACGAAAACAACTCAAACCGGGTATCATCGAAACCCTGCTAAAAACTAAAAAGAGAGGAGAACCAGAGCGTCTTATAAAGCAGAAGACAAACAATCCCCCGAAGTATTAGGAATAGCGGTTCCAGGTGCATGATGCGTTCTTCGGCTTCTCTAAAGGAAACAAAGTAAACATTAAAAAAAAAGTGTTATTTACCACTGAAGACGTTACTCAAGAAGAGAAAGATGGCAGGACCGAGGAGCCCAGTCATAACCTTAAATGGTACATTGGTGCTATTAATTAAACTCAACACATGGAGTTTGAGCACAAGGACTGCCACAAAATCAGCTGGGCTTCAACAGATAGATAGCAAATAACCAATCAAGTCAACCAGTCAGTGATCATTCGGCATTTAAAATGTTATCTTTTAGGCGTCCAAAAAAAGCAAGGTACGTGATCGCTATCTTACGAAAGCTCATAGTCTCCGTACTGAAAACTTCCGGAACAATCGAACCAATATGTTTTGCTAATTTAGAAACCATCTCGTCGAAGCAGCCGAAACGATCAGGAGCACTGCGCAACCGAGCGTAGGTAAGCACTGAAGATCTCTTTAGTAGGTTTTTTTTTTTTGGAGCTGGAGCAGCAGTACAGAAACCGTTGCTGGAATTCTAGTACCGCAT
This sequence comes from Xylota sylvarum, assembly GCA_905220385.1. Taxonomy (NCBI): domain Eukaryota; kingdom Metazoa; phylum Arthropoda; class Insecta; order Diptera; family Syrphidae; genus Xylota; species Xylota sylvarum. The sequence goes on along the minus strand of LR999958.1, from coordinate 58,236,071 downwards.
GAAGAGCAGAAGAGTACAACATAGTTTGAGACGGGATAAACGAAATCGCATTAATACCGCAAGCGGCTCTCAAGCTGAGAAAGCAGGAAATATATAGAACAATTTGACCGTTTATGGAATCTCAAAAGAACTAATAGGTGGCCAGAATTCCAAAAACAATATGTGAATTGTCTGTTCTACCTCCCTACTTGTTTAATCCAACGAACCACAAGATTTCGTGAGACTAGCCACTCGTATATTGTCGTGTCTTCCAAAAACTCAGGACAAAACACTTCAAAACTAAAATCTGGCAAATCCTGCCACTTCAAAGAATGCATGACCATTACCTCTTGGTGGACCACCTTAGAAGAATGCGACTATACTCTGGTGACCTCTGCAGTGGCTATTGCGATACAGATGTTTAGGCAGCATTTCCAGCAACTACTTAATGGGCAGCAGGTAGAGAGAGTCCAAGAAGAAAATCCGCATCCAGTCAATGAAGAAGCCATCTCCCTTCCAGCTCAGCTAACAAAAAGCTGAACCTTTTTAAACATGGTGTTGATGCTTTGGTAAGTAGGCTGCATGCAACAAAAAAATCAAATCATCAACCAAGTATGTTGAGACTATCAGTTCAATATGCCTCAACTTCAAGAAAGACGATCCTATGTCTTGTAAGAACGATCGAGGCATATCCCTGCTTAATGTCGCATATCAGATCCTATCCAACGTACTGTATGAACGTCTAAAGCCTTTCTGCAGCACACTAATCGGCACGCACCAGTGTGGCTTCCCGCCCGACAGGTCGAAGATTGAACAAATTTTTACACTAAGGCAGATCCTGGAAAAGACCAACAAATTTCAAGTCGAGGCTCACCATCTTTTTATTGACTTCATTCGGCGATGGCCGAATTCGGGATCCCAGCTAAACTGATCCAGCTGTGTCGTGTGACACTGGAAACCACGCAGTTCCTCCGAATTATTCCAAACATGCACCTGATTTCGACAAGGAGATGCGCTATCATGTGACTTCTTCAATCCCGTGCTGGAACAGATAGTGCGTAGGGCAGGTACTATCTTACGCAAATCTGTCCAGCTGGTGTTTTAGAGGCTTTAACAGCAATTGAAGAACAGGCGAAACGCGTTGGCCTTGAAGTGAATGAGGACAAAACCAAGTACATGTTGTCAACAAACAAAGAAGCATCTGTCCACCGACTAGGACAAAACGTCACTGCTGGGAACAATAACTTAGAAGTGGTTAAGGAGGTGACCTACTGCGGAATAAATATCAACTCCACGAATGGAGATTCAATATCGCTGCTACTTCGGTTTGGCGAAACAAATGGGTTCAAAATTCCTAACTCGGAAGACGAAATGCATGCTCGGACGCTGGACGATAAGCGGAAAAGCAGAGCACACATTAAGCACCTACTTTCGAGAGAAAAATTCTTCGTCGAATATTCGGTATGCCAGGAGGGTCAATGGAGGAGAAGAGTTGTACCAAGATGTGGATGTAGTGCAAAAAGCCAAAACACGTCAACTACACTGGTTCGGTCACATCGAGCGAATGGACAATAATGCTCCAGCAAAGAGAATCTTAAAATCGCAGCCCCCAGGTTCGAGACGACAAGGAAGACTGATCCTCCGTTTTAAGGATCAAGCTATCACCGATGCAGGGGCGCTTGGTTAGGCAACTGGAAGCAGCTTGTTCGAAATCGAAGAAATTGGACCCATACGGGGGTTTGCAAAAAAAAAAAAAACATCAACGCCAAGCTATTTGCATGCTAAATATAACAACAACTAATCCCATATCAGCTTAGATAAGCCCAAATAAATTTCGTGACTAAAGTCTTAACCCCGATAGAAACAGTGATACCAGACTTGAATTTTTGCTTATGCGATAATTTGTATGAAATTGTTAAAACTGAAGTACGTTGCTGTCATCCACAATTTTTTGTTACAAAAAATCCATTTTATTTTATTAGGTTTTCCTTATATTTGTTGTAGTTATTACTCTGGCTAATGTGGACTACTGCTTTATTTTTATTGTGGTTTGTGTTGATAATTTTTATTTAGTTTGTTTACCTTACAGCTGAAGAGTTGGAGTCCATACGCAGTACTGCCAAGTTTCTGTGATGTCGTTTTTTTTTGTCCTATAAAGCAGTTGACCGACAAAAATGATAAATCCAACCCTAATGCCTACGTTTTTGGAGAAAAAGAGAAAACTTTAGGGTAGGTACATCGTGTATAAACAAAAGCATCCATAACAACACTGTTCAGTTCAGTCACCTCTACTCAATGCCAAACTGCATATAAAATAAAAAAGTGTAAACATGCCCAAGACCCCAGTGCCCTGCTGAAACTCGATCGTTTTACTTTCAAAAGCGTAAAATACAATCGGGTGAGTCAGCTTCGTTTGGCGAACAGAGAACCCATACTTAAGACGTTCATAGCCGCTACACATGCAAACGAAAACGTCGACCGTTTAAATTTCATTTACCAATGCAATTCGTCAAAGCGAAGCAACAAAAAGTAGCACCAATCTCGTACCAAAAAGACAAAAAAAAAAAAGCAAAAAAATAATAATAACAACGGAAAAAGCCGACAAAAAATTGACAAACAAGATTAACGAACGATACATGAAAACAAAACAAGAAAGTCAAAAAAAAAGGGAAACAACGCAACGTAACAGCGACCGAGACGCAAGCCAGAGAAGAACGCCAGAACACAAAAATGTACGAAAATTGAAATTTTCGACGTTTTTTCGTGGCCACACCACCAACTGACGACGACACGGGGTCAATGTTATTGTCCATGGTCAGTGTTCCTAAAAATAAGCGCAACTGCACAGTGCACGTCATGTAAGCCGCCAGAAACTGCACGGCACACTCACTCGTCGTCGCACGATGTGGGCTGGGGGTAAAGATTTGCGCAGGTAGCGCGCGGTGCTTATGTTTTGTGTGTGGCGCATTTTGGACTCGATGCACACAAGTCGCAGGATTTTGGCGGGCTTTATACTTAACGCACATTTAGCACAGAAAAAAAAAATGGTTTGCAAATAAATTGGATGAATATGAGTGTGGCGGTGTATGAATGTATCTTTAAGATACGCTATGCTTTGTTGGTAATTATAGTTTAATGTACTTTAACAGGGCACCATCACTTTTGTTCCATTGGGGAGCCTTGGACCGTGAATACACTAAGCAACTTGGTGTTGGTTTCAATATGAGCTCTACGCAGATGAATTGCTGATTCAATTGCTATGCAATCTGAAAGATGAACTTTTGGTATAATTTTGAGTCACTCAGTGTGTTAAATGCAGGAATTATCATTTACACAAAATTGTATGTATGGATGTAGCTCAAAGGCCCTTAAGGGTAAAGGCATTTGATGAGCCATTTACTGTTTGGCATGTTTTCCTAGTTGGAATGTTGGAATCTTCGAAAAGTACTTAAAACGCGGTCTCCACTATCTATCAACCAATCGAGATATAGCATTTTCATTCAGCCTCCTGAAGGCAGCCATAACGGGCCATAGGATAGCTATCTAGTAAACTATAGGAATAGGAAGAATTAGGAAGGTTTTAAAGTGCATTTTAGCACCATCAATGTAGGTACCTACTATGTGGATTGAGAGTGAGAGTCCATGGAATATAGATCCCCTCTGCATCTGCTCTTTATGCAGCGAAGTGCGACAAGGCTGTATATTACCACCCTTGCTATTTATGGTGCTAATATCTAAGTGATGTGCTCTAGGCAGCGGCTTAGAATTAATACCTTTGGCATAGAATTATGGACTTGCACCAAATGGCCCATAGTTAAGAAGCTAAAGTTGATGACTTCCTTTATTTAGGAAGCCTTATCTCGGGCGATGGCGGCACCAAACTTGTTGGGGCAGAAGAATTGGGAAGAAAAGCTGCGTTGGGTATACTATATAAAATCTGAAAGAGCAATGTGATGTACATAGAGGCAGTACTGCTCTATGTGTGCAGGAGATATATGTTAACTACCACTGATAATCTTTGTAAATAGATATCTATATCGAAGCTGCATCTCGAACGAACAGCTCCTAATAAGAATGGGCCAGCAACGTATCCATAGCAGAATAAGACGAAAGAAGTACCAAATGATGGATAGGTCACAGCTTATGGCCCCCCTAAGAAAAGTTGGTGCATTGCATGTCCTTCTGAGAAGATATATATTCTAACGCCCTTGATCCCTTCCCAAGGTTTAACCTATCGTGGATTTCATTGGGATGGATTGCAGCCTGGAACACAATGAGGCACGTTCCCATAAGTATTGAGATTTTGGTGTTATCTCCTTTGATACCACTTCCAACTCTTATTTATTCAGATCAGATTCCTACTACACTACTGGTACACTACTGGTACTTCATTAGACCAGATTTCACCGCCCAATATCTCTACCTTCCTGATCATAATGTCGGGGATAGTACAAAACATGTTTACCTATACTTATAGAATTGAGGCGTTGTCATAATGGCAACAGGTAAGTTCATACCCACCATCACCAAATTACTTCAATCCGCCTTCAATACTCTACACAAATGGGTGGAAGGTTATAGACTAAACACTTACTGCCTGAAACCAGAGAATAATTTCACAAATCGGGTCCTTGAGACTGAATGGTACAACCTTCCAAATCTCAGATAAGGCGAAATACTTCAGCTGTATACTGTACCGTAAGCTGACTTGGACAGAAAACAAGTCAGGTAGAATAAAGAAAGAATATACATGCAGCAAAATCTTTGGTAAAAATGGAGGCCCAAGCCTGTCATCATCCACTGGATATATGTATATACACAGCCATCGTCAGATCCATTCTATCCTACGGGTGCTTACTCTAGTAGCCCGCAGCAGATAATATCACGTACCTCAGAGCAATGACCAGGATACAAAGATTAGCATGTATAGGGTCTACCAGCGCTATCCGAACTACGCTGACTACAACCCTTGACTTCTGGTACCGGTCCAATTAGACCTTCACCTAAAAGAAGCAGCTGCTAAGAGTGCCGTACGCTTAAAACAATCCAACCTTTGGAAAGATGGTGAAACGGTCCACCGAACTATTACGTGATGGGAACACTTGGGAGATTATACATATATTATGTACTATACCACGATTTCAGTCCAAATTTTATAATAATCTTTCCCTCAAGGAATGATTGGATAAACGATAGGGCCATCAACCCGAATAATATCTTGACTTCCATGGAAAGGTTAATAACTGACGAAGGAATAGGTTTCTCTTAGACTTCCAAATCACGCAAGTGTGTTCCAAGCAGAAGTTTAAGCAATCGGAGAAGCGGTGCGAGAACTATCGACGAAACTGCAATCCAGGAAGACGATCGACATACTAGTACATTGACAGTCAGTCCGCCATTAAGGTCATCTCATCCACAGTCGTCAAATTCAAACTGGTGAAACGATGCCGATGCCGTGAAGATCTTTGGGTTCCAGGACACACGGGTATACTAGAGAATAAATTGGCGTACTAATTAGCAAGAAAGGGGTCCAAACAGGACCTGACAATGATCGATACCTCAGTTCTACCGTTCCTAGCACTTGTTAAATTTAACATAAAACAAACCTTCGTAAGGATGGCCAATTAAAGATGGAGCGCACTGTTATCTTGCCGTGTCTCCAGAAAACGTCAGACAAAACACGACAAAATGAAAACCAAGTAAATTGTACCGCTTAATAGAAAGAACTTAGCGGTGTTCAAGATGGTTATTGCCGATGGTTATACAGACGCAGAAGGGACCAAATTCCACTTTATATGCGAACGCCGAAGCCTGTGTAGATCTAGGAATACCCTCGGCGATTACCAATTCGGAGGCCTTGGCGATCTCTACGTAACGGCACCATCAACCATCCTAAGATTTATAACAATTTCGGGTTGGTTCAGGAAGGCAGCTTAGCTACATATATCTAATCCACGACCAAACTTTTGTCTTATTTTGAGGTTACTCCAAGACAGGGGTTCACAATGGATCCATTGGTGATCCGAGTGCAGCTGCTTATTATATATATTAGTAAGTGTACCTCAAGATTGTATTTTTATTTTAGGCGCAGTTTTATAGCACATCTACCAGCCGTATTCCTAACGAAAATTTATAGAATCAAGAGCTAGTGTTGCAGGTGCTCTTAGCACTAGTGATATAAAGATATGCAATTTTGTACAACTTTTAGAGTTGGCTTTCTGCTTTAACCAACTTTACCGGCACCGTGTCAAATCGCCCAAAACCAAATTGCCCAAAACTGCTAAAAATCCAAAAAAATGTCAAATCACCCAGAAAAATGTTGGCTGATTTGACATTTTTATTTTTTGGCCGATTTGACATAATGTCAAAATACCCAACATTTTAACACTATGACAGGCGTTTTGTCGCAGTTTGAAAATACTAAAGCAGGGATATACATATGTAAGTCCATTACGGACCCGTTCAGTAGGATTTCAGTCCACAAAAAAAATGGGTGGTCTTATGTCCGACCTAACCTATTTAATTTTTTATGATGAATGACGACCGTTAAGGAGCAGCGAAGCGGAGCGAGCGGTGATATAATATTGGATGAACGTTTAGTCGTCTTTATTGTATTTTCACAAGTGCAGTTATGTCCAAGAAGATATTTGGACTTTATTATAAAAAAAACAGTGCCATTAATTAATATTAAAACTCCTTAACGATCTTCGTACATATGTACATATAAAGAAGAACCAACAATCTGCTGTGGCTGTTTTGAACAGGCTTACCCAATTTAACGAAAATGTCAAATCGCCCAAAATCAGTTACATTTTTTTGGACGATTTGACATTATAGCCCAAAAAATAAAAACGTTAAATCGCCCGCAAAGATTTTTGGACGTTTTGACATTTTTTAATTTTTGGGCTATCTGTTATAATGTCACATCGCCCAAGATGTGACAGGCGATGTGACAGTGGGTGATATGGTTTTGGGCGATTTGACATGGTGCCACTTTACCAGCTTTAATCGGAATAAATTTTCAATTCTTGTTGATGACAGTAATCAGCTTTCAAACGCTTTCCTTTAGTTTTTAGCAAAGTAGTGTCAGGCGTGAATGTTTTGCGATCTTGACTGAACAAAAACCTGACGATACAGGCGCTATGACCATCACCTGCTGGCTCTGAGTACCGCAGTGAATTTCACCAGCAAACAGGTAACCCCGTGTCTCCACGAGCAATATTTCATAGCTTGCCATCTGTCAATTTTTATAGAAAGAAAGAAATATAGTATGCCATAAAATTTAGGGTGGGCATTTCATAGCTTACTATTTCATTCGTGAGAATGTCGGAGAGTAAAGCATTTGGATGTGTTTCTCATTAGATGCAATCATGGAATTGAAAAAATTCCAAAAAGAACGCAGACAAATTTTTAAAGTTCCATAAGCACTCGAATCTTAGATAATTGTTAATAAATTTATTAATTTCATCCATTCGCCAACTCAGCTATCGCGGAAAAAAACAAACATGAAACAAAAAATGACAGCCCATAGAATTCTATCCATAGCAAGCAATAAGCTGAGCAATACATAGAAAGCAATTTTTCATAGAATACTATTTGTGGTCTCCACTAGGAATTTTCATAGAATGCCATATTGCAAGCTATGAAAAATTGCTCGTGGAGACACCGTGTAAGCGGGAAAGCGAGAAGCTGGTTCACTGTGGCCATACCCTAATATTTTAAACTCGCCTACACAAGCGCATACTGGCTCTTAAGGCACCATTACTGGCGGATTCCAGATAAGTTATTTGTCTAAGACAATGCCGGGATTTGTTACCTCACTGCAGTAGACTAATGTGGAGCCTTTAGTAATGATAGGTTCAAAGTTTGACCTTGCTTCTCTTCGTAAAGAGCACTAAAACGGTCTTCCAAGGATTGATGAAAAATCCTGCTTTGCTGTACCATTCTAAAACGCGTAGTATAGCTGCCTGAGTAAAGCTGGTAATGGCCCATGCCAGCCTTACCACTAATAACAAATACATTTCCCAGAAAGATTAGGAAAAAGCACCCTAAGCTCCAAAAAATATGGGTGATTGTAACAAAAAAAACTACCTTGAACAGTCCAACGAATCCGTAAGATATACTCTTTATGCATATAGATAAATACTTATCTATACGGCAACAAATATTTTCCTTAGCATCTGAGTTCATATTAAACAAGTCTTCTCCCCATCCATAATTATTCAGCATTATCCCCTTTTTTTTTGTCTTCCAATTCAGAGAATATATCGTCTGCCAATTTTGTTCCCCTTCTTAATAAACACTTTCATTAAAGCGATATTTTTGTTTCTCTTGCTTTCGATATTCTTCCCCCTAATGTTCATTATTTCGTTGTCGAAGTATTAGTGGGACGACAAATGCACTGCTGGCTGACAGAACAGAAGTCAATTAAATTTAAGTTGGGGCAGGTTTTTTTTTTCGCATGCCTCTATTTTTAAGGGTTACTAACCTCACGTCACACCACAAAATGGACAATGGATTGGGATGTTGTTTAAGAAAAAAACAAGAAACAATGAATGGAAATGGCAATAAGAGGAAAAAATGCGCCTGCAGTAGGTAGCTTTTGAAGTTATTTTTGTTTAGAATATTCGTGCTACAGTTGCACCTGTACTTACTAAGGATACTACGAGTATATGTACGTTGGGTAATCTCTTTTGTTTTCTTATTCTTATTCTTTGCGTAAGGGGGTCAATATAACGAAAACATTTTTGCCATATGTTGTTATTGTAGTTTTGCTTGGTAAGTTAATTTTTTTTTCTGTTTTTGACAGCATAAAGCGTATCATATGTCTGATGCGTCATCTGCTTGAAGCCACTGACCGTACGGCACAATGCTTGGTTTGGTGGTTACGATAAGAAGTAGAATATACAATCTACGTACATACATATGTACATAAGTAAGTATTAACATGAAAAACATTATGTAGCTGCATACATGTACACAGAGCGGACTTAGGTATGTAGATGTCCGCAATGTGAATCGACCTTAATTATGGTAAATGCCATAATCTGTCAGAACTTTTATGAATATTAACAAGGTGACGCACTAGTCAAATTGCCATTTCTCGGTAGTATCTGCGATAAATTACATCGAAAACTGCATATCTTTCCTTATAAGTGGCCATCATTTGGAGGTGTTGGTTCAGCTACTGCTCCAAAGGTGTACCTATGTAGATATTCCTAAACCGAAATAAAGAAAATTCTCAGTTGATGATAAACTCATTGATGGCGAAACCCATATTTACCTTAAAAAGATTTGTCATCAAGCAGACCAAGCTTTTGAGTAAATGAGACCTGGAGTCTGAAAAAGAATGACGGTGGAGTACCTCGGCAGATTCGTCGATATCGGGTAAATTCTTACACCAAATCCGATTGGCTGTATACTACAAAGTTACTTATGTGCTAGTATTAGTAGTGAGTTAGTAACTATATAATTCTTTCTCCAAGCTTCGTTCTTGTACAATTGTAAGCCAAGCTTAGTATATAGGTTGTTACGAGTTTCTCAATTGGGGCGCCCCATTTTTCTAAGAGGGTTTCTCGGCTATATGTGAAGATAGCTTATGTTTGTTTAACGAAGACCCTTTATTATGGAATATTTGCCAAACGATCGCGGGACAACGATTTACGGTTTTCCTTGTTTTTTGTCTGTTACCTTTTGTAAGCATTTGTTACAACTTATAAACTCCTCACATGCCATTCCGCTTAGCACTTTGAACAGGGAAATATATATATCCAGTCCAATGAGAAGGATGTAGAGGAGCTACAGACAAATCGTTTTGGCCAGTCTATGAAATAAAGATATCTGCATATCTCATGAAACTCAATCGCAGCGATATTGCAAGAGCTGTTGGTGTCGTGACAGGACACTGCGTAATAGGCAATCATCCAGCATGGCTAAGACTACTTCATAATAACTTCTGTAAAAACTGCAGAGACTAATACGGAATAAAATCCATTCGTCACTTGCTGTGTGATTGTCCACTCTTGGAGCTTTTTCCTTGCGGAACTGAATGATCTGGGAAATATCGAGCTGAATAAACTCCTGGGAATCATACATGTATCTGAGTGGTTTAGTTCAACATCGAAGACTGAAATTAGGTGCTCAGGGGTCTTAGTAGAATTACACGTCAGATGACTTTGAAATGGCCACAATGGACTCTTTGCTACTCTAAGTGAGTCGTTGGCGATTTCCTGCCTACAAGTGCACCTGGTTACGTAGGTTAGGTTAGGTTATATAGGGTTATGCGTCCGTCATAAGCACTATGTACTATAGTGGGCTGGGCACAACCCTAAGGAAACTTCAAGGTCAGAAACCTAAACCAATTCGCCCATATATGTATGTATTTAATTTCCCTACAGAACCTAAATATGGCCTCAATTTTGTTCAAGGAATAAAAATACACTACACATTCGTGTTTATCGTATCCGAAGGAAATTTTTTTTTGAGAAGCTTTTTATGACAGTTTTACTCTCAAATGGTTGTTAGACATTCGCTTGAGGTGGGACCGTGAAAGAAAGTGTAGCTGTCTGAGGAATTAAACCTCGAACCTCTTGCTCCGTTGTCCAATGCACAAACCACTTGAGCCACGGCGCCCACAGACAATGAACCAACCCCCTCTAAATTTTTGAAAAAGTATCTTCCGAGGTACTTTACCCTACTCCGACTAATGGCTTTACATTCATAGAGTAGATGAGTAATTTCCTCTGCGACATCTACATACATCCATCACATGTAGGTCCATCACAACAGCTGCAAGTGTCCACGTTCGTTATATCAAATCTAATATGGTATCCCTATCGATATTTCCAACTTTTATCTGTTGAGGTTCATTAATTCTCCAGATTTTTTCCGATCTAACTCAGGCCCGAAGGCCTTAGAAACCCTGTGCCCTTCTAAGTTTCACCATTATAGGTTGATGATTTTATCGAGAATAATTCTGTTAGTCACGGCAATTGGTGGCCTTATGCCTTCAATTATATCATTTACCGGGAGCTCTGCTGTTTCTTTGGTCAATACTTTAGTCAGTTGGCACTTTCGTTACCCTCTATATCACAGTGTCCAGGAACCCAACATACTGACTCGGTTTTGCGAATATAATGGCCTGAGCATTGTGCGGCAACTCCGCAGCTTTGAGTACAGCCAGAACTGGAATACACAGAATATGTCCGGAAATCTTAGAGTCACATATAGGGTTATATCTCTCGAATACACATATGCCTGAGCCCGTACCCTCACTAGTTTTGGAACCATCCATATAAATGGCAATTTTCTTTTCGAAACTTTTTCCTTTGCCAATCCTCCCTATCAGGGTACATTACTTGGTGGGGTATGTCGAAATCGAGTGTACCAATACTTTCATCCCATTTGCAAGGGATGTTGCGGAGTGATCCCATAAGAAAAGAGCTATGTCACATATACATAACTGGGTTTGAAAAGCCCTTAGTGAGACGAAGCGCACTGTTATTTGCTTGTAATTTTATTTGTAGATCCAGTGGTAAAAGATACATAAATGACCCGAGTGCAGTCATGGACGTACTACGTAAAGCACCAGTGATGCTTATGCAGCCTGTTCTTTGTTCCCTGTTCAACATATCCCGTATATTCTTCTTAATTGTAGTCTTCCACCAAAGCTCCGTATGTAAGAATGGGTCTGACTACCATAATGTATAGCCCATGCATCATTGCTGGTTTCAATCCCCACTTGTTCCCGTTGTCTTCTTGCAAATGAAAAGAGCATTGTAAGCCTTACGAATTCTTTCCTGAACTTTAAGTTTCCTGTTTAGCTTCACATGTACTACCGTGCTAAGATATTTTACGGGATCCGAGAGGGAAATCTGCACTCCAGCAGGCCTAGGCAATTCGAACGGTGGTATCTTGTATTTGCTGCTAAAGAGTACTAGTTCTGTTTTTTTCGGGTTGACGTGAAGTCCACACCCTTCAGCCCATTTTTCGAGCCTATTAATTAATTTCGCTAAATGTATCTAAGAATTTTGTCTGCGCTTAAATCGCCACGTCGCGTCATCGGCATAGTGACGCTTAAAACTGCTTTGCATAGATCCTTAAGTATATAATCTATAACAAGAAACCAGAGAGCAGTGAGTTAGTAATTCATTCTTTCTCAAAGCTTCGTTCTGTATGAATGCAAGCCAAGCTTATTAGTTAGTTAGTTAAGACTTTTATTTCATAAAAAGTTAGGTTGATACAGTGACATATGTACATAGTTTTCGAGTCTAATTAGGTTTGGTTATTATTGACTATCTACCAGATTGACATTTGGGCGCCGTATAAAAGGGAGTCGGACAGAATCCCGAAAACCCAAAATCCCAACAAATTGATTTGGGTACGAAATATAAACATTATAACAATGTAACAAAGCTTCTTATTCTTTTCGGCGCAGGGTCATAAGTCCACAATTCGACTTGGGTTTTCGGGATTTTGGGCTTTTCGGGATTTTCGGGATTGTGACTCCAATATTTTCTGTTTTGAGCTGTGAGTTATGCTTTTAATTGAAATAAGTACGTTTTGCTTTCGATAGTATTGCATTAAGTTTCTTTTCATATTGAAATTTTCTCAGCATTTGTTACAACTTGACTCGAACTTAGTGATGATAAATCTATTTTTCACCGCCAACCCCTAGTTCCGGTTATCACAGCAAGAATGCCACTCATTTCGTTCATACACAATTATTGTACTCTGTGCCTTACCTAAAGTCCAGATTAGTGATTGAATTCAAAGAGTTATTGCATTATCGAACTATTTTGGAACGGATGCAAGGAGCATGGTCTATGGACAACTTGTCTGTCGCTATAGACGTACTCAGACCCCTCCACTTATATTGTACTTGCACATACATGTGTAGATACATTTTCATACCTATAGGCAAGCATTGGTGTCGTGAAAAATTTCAAACTTGAGATTTTAATCAAACTTGTCATTACTGTGATGGAGAAGTCCAAGTCTGTCTTTCTGTCTCAGGGTCTGTGTGTCTATTCGACTGCAGCCTAAAAGGCTGGACGGATTTGCTTCAAACTTTAAGCGATTGGGCTTAAAATTGATAGTTGAGGAATATAAGGAATATAAATAGATATAGCATACCAAATTTTGAAACGCCCACGCGCACTTTTTCCACTTTTTTATTTACAATATTGTCGGTAGCCATTAGCATAGGATATGTCTCCGCTTAGTCTCCACAAACACAGTAGCACCGGACCCTAGTCTGGTTTTGGAGTTATCCAGACCGAAGACAGTCTTTAACTCAAGGAAGGTCAACAGTTCCGGTGTCAATTCTACCAACTAGATTTTTAAATTCGTATAATCGTACAGCTCAAGGCGTATACCACAGAAGTGTGACAATTGAAAAATATTGGTATTAATTATGCGATTGCCAGATAAGTATAGCTTGCTTAGATATAAAGAAAATCAAAGACATATGTATGTACATATGTATACGTAGATTGAACTCTTGATGTATAATGAATCACGAAACGATTGACAGTATAAACCTTCGCGCAATTAAGACCGCTTTCAGCTTTCTATATTTGTCCAAGTTACCGAATTTTCCAAATTAACTTAGTTTTTATTAGTTGTGGAATAATACCATTTTCGACTTATACGAATACAATTCTATGGATGTCCAGGTTTCCATATATAGCATTTACAAATATTGGAATATTCTCTAGAAGTCTGGCAAAGATTTAAAAAGAACTTCTGTGTAATATGCCAGATCTTTCACATTTAGATTATCTCTAATAATATCCATAATAATAAGCGAAGTCCTCAATTGGTTGCTATTATTTATTCTTGGCTTCGCATCTTTCTGTCGAGAACACTCGTCAATTAACTGTCAATAGTTATTCTTCTCGTCAATTAACTGTCAATAGTTATTTGTCGCACAAATGAACCATGTCACATCGACCCATACGTGAGATGCCCCCTGGCATTGGTTAACCTTGTGTCTATTGGTAGCGTAAATTTGTACTCTCTCTGGTGAACTTGCAAAGCATCAAGCGGATTTGATGTAGTTAAAAATGTCGTTCACTGGTCAACAGGATATGTGTATCTTCTAGGTCCTGGAAAAATGTTCGCCGTGGAATTTATTCTGGAGGTGTCAACTACCTGTGCAGTGACAGAAAAAGTGGGTTCTGTCCTCATTGACTTCCTCATCTCCACAGTCTCGATATATGTAGGTCTTCTAGGCATAACTTTTATATGTGGTTCCACTGAGTATTACGGCCGTGATGACTCCTATCAGGGTAGAAAGGGTGTTCCTATCCTTTTGTATAAGTTTGTTTTGTCGAAGCCAGGCCATATTTTTCTTGTGATCGCACACGAATGTAGGGAGGAGGATCTGTTGCTTGCTTCCATTAGGTCCTTAATTCCTACTTCGAACTTCAGTACCCAAGGCGGGATGTTCACCGAGGAGTTCACTAGTTCTGATCTACACATATTCCGCATTTCTTCCAGCCAATTCGTCGGCCTTTTCATTAGGGACACATCTGAGCGTAAACTTTAGTTCTGATGTTATGCTAAATGAATTAAATAGATCACTAACTCCATCGTACATACACACCCGGTTCAGACTGTATCGCTTTTGCCTGGAGACTGAATGAAATATTGTTGCCGTTCCACTCTCTGAAGCACACTTCAAACACTTTGGATTTCGAGTACCTTCCCATTTCTCTATTATGTTCCAATATATAAGCATCGTTTACGGCGTTTTTAAGAGCTCAGAGTTCACACTGCTGGCCAATTTAAGGCACCCAAAATCTCTCAACCTTGTTTTATTAAATTTATCCCACTAAGTATTAGTAAAACACCATCGCTTTATATATATTTTTGTATATTTTACTTTCAATTACCTCATTACAGTATAATAAAATACTGAGTATGCTCCAAGTTCACATCATATTAAAGTTATTTTACACTGTGATTTGTTTTCTTACATGTTTTTTTTTTGTTTTGTTTAATTTCTTGTTTTTTTTTTTGTTTTATTATTTATATATTAACAGTAGTGAAAATTATAAAATGTACTTTTTCCCGAACAAAAAAATATAAAATTATACTAGTTATTCCAAAAATATAATTTATTTTCTCACTTTTTTTGTTTTCTTTTATTTTATTTTTTTTTTTTTTAATTTTTGTGTTTTTTTTTTTGTTTCTCATACTCCATCTTGTTTTTTCATTCATTTTATGCTATTTTTTTATTTGATTTTTAGAAAATGCTCTATTTTTTTGTTGTTTTTATCTTCAAAATGTTATAAATTTCACATCCTTGTTATTTGATTCTGATTTTATTTTTTTTTTGAAGCACGGACTATTCTTTTGGTGGTATATTGTATTTTTCTTTTTCTTTTGATATCCATAATTTTTCATTTTATTATAAGTTTAAGATTTTTTTTTGTTTTTTTTTTTAAACACAAATTAAACAATTGGTTTTTTTTTAACAATTTTACTACAATTATATTTTTTTCTTCTTCCTTTTAGGGATTTTGGTTTAAAAATAAAATTAAAAAAATGGATTTTATTCTTGCATCTAGATTGAAGAAAAAAAAAACGTTCTTTTCTGTTTATATATATTTTGTTTATCATTTCAAAAATCGTATACATTACTTCAACTAATATAATATATAAATATGTTTTTGTTTTTTAAATAAAATGTTATTTTTTTCTAAATTTCTTTTAAAGCTTTGAAATTTTTTCTTATAACTTATTTTAAATAAGGAAAAAAATAAATATATAAAAATTTTGATTTATTTTTATTCTATATTATTATTGATTTCTGTTTTGTTTTTGTTATTTTTAATTTAAAATCCAAAGGCGTAGTATTTTTTTTTCTTTATTCTTTCAAGACAAGTATTTTTCTTTTTGATTTTACAAATAAGCAGGGTGCTCACAGATATTTACAAATATAGTTAGAAGCCGCACAGATTTTTGTTTGTTTTCACAAGAAATAGTTGTTTTTAGTTCTTAATTTTTATTTTAGTATATTTTTAGTTTATTCGAAAGTTTAATTTTGTTTGGAACATTTATATGCGTTCTTTTATATGTAATGTTAGTTAAATATTCATTCTTGGATATGAATTTATTCCTAAAGAGTGTTTCTTGTTTTTGTTTTAGCAATTCAGAATAGTACGCCTAAGCTTGAGTTTTTATTTTTCTTATTTATTCATTTGGTCCCTGAAGTTTTATAAAAAAACATTGTTTATTTCTTCCGATTTTTTTTATTCTTATGTTTTCCAACTGTCGTTTTCATTTCCTTTTCCTAGTGGGGATATTTATCGTTTTAGTCCAAAGTTATAAATCTTTTTTTCTCATGTTTTGCATTTAAATAAAATTAAAATTATCAACAGTTGAGCCCGAAAATTATCAACTTTCTTTTTGTTTTTAAATTTTAAATGAAAAAAACTTTATAATATTTCACAGAATTGTTATATATTGTTGTTATACCCATTATGAAGTTTTTTTTTTCTTGTCTATTGTAATAATTTGAATAGTTCAAAATTGTTGTGTGAAGTTGGAGAAAATATTAATTGTGTTAGGATTTTACCTTTTTGGAGGTGCTCTTCTGTTTGTCTTGTTAGTAAGCCCCATCTGTGTATGTATAGATTAGAAAATCCCTAACACAATCAATATTTAATTTGGTCTATTGCAGTTTTTTTTTTATTTTATTTTTATTTTTTTTTTTTTGATTTTTATTGTAATTGTATTTTTAAATTTACTGTAATATTTAAGTATTTCAATTGCATTTAAGTAAAATATTAATAAATGTTGAATATTAATTTCAAAGTGTTTATCTATTGCTGTTGCTGTATATGGGTTTCAATATAATAATTGTTTTTTTTTTGTTTTTTTATTTACTTATTCTTTTTTTTTTTATATTGCGGTTGTACAAATTTTTAAGAACGTTTTGAAAGCTCACCTTAGACTATAACTATTGCATTTGATGGTGTTAACTAATATAAGGATAAAAAAATAAAATTTAAGAACAAAAATATAAAAAAAATGTAACTTACTGTCGGGACTACAAACGAATACGATGAAAGTTTCCGATGTCTGGTCTCGTCAAGCACATAATAGACAACCTGGCTAATCTCAATGGATAGAACAAGAGTTTACCTGATTGAAGTAAGTAAGATATGGCTATCCTGTAGAAGAATGGGGTATACTGTATGAAACAGTGGTTGTGTTTATTTGCGACTGAAGAGTTAAAGCCATGTTCATAAATTTCCATACCTATCATAAAGAAAGTCCCAGTACCGAGAGTTCTGATTCTTACAAAAATGTGAACGTGCGAATACCAAAGAAGTATATGTACATCTCCAGAGGTAACTCTCAAGGCGGAGTAATCTCCCTACTAGCATGGATTTATTTATATAAATGAAGTACTTCTACATCTCAGATATGGTGGCGTCAAATCTACTGCATACGCAAAAGACCTTATACTGATGGCTGCGGTTAATAGCTCCCGATCTTAGATACCAGGACCAGGAAATTTGGACTAGGGGAAAATTTGGTGTTATTTATCAACAAAAGACAAATACCAGAGCTTGCATCATACTACTTTCTAAGAGGGCACTCCCCTTAGAATTGCAGATATCTCCAGATACCTAGGGCTCGAACTTGATAAGAAGCTGAATGGGAGGTGAAATATAAATAAAAGAATCAAAAAAGCCACTACACTTCTTTCGGGATCTAGAAGGAATATCCAATAGACCACTGAACGACACCATGAACTATCTACACGAAATCAACTTGATGGGTTGCAAATTCAAGGCAAGAAAAATCTCCCCTATGGGTATCACAATGGTTCTGAGTTCACATGCCCTACATAACCTAACAAAAGTTACCACAATTCAATGTAATGCTTCCGTTGATGTCTCAACTGCAGATGACACAGATAGCTCACCATTTAACTTTTACAATGCAACTCCTAAAGAGAACATCATGTTTCTGATGGTGGATGTCAATGCGAGGCAATAGCAATACAATGGTGAATAGTTTGTAAAATTTTGTAATGCCAACCTCTTTTTGATTGGTTCCAGTCTGATTCAACACGAGATCAGCTGAGTTTTAACCGACACCCAGCAAATATCACCTAACAATTCTAACAACTCCCAACAACTCCAAGGTTTTTCTTTGTTGGAATAGAAAACTTTGCTCTGCAGCAGTTAAATGTAGATAACTTGTCTATTATACTACCAGGAAGCAAACTCTGTGTTACCCATTTTCCAGTTCACAATGGATCCATTGGTGATCCGCGTGCTAGCTGCATATATATGCCGCTACCCCTTTTGGCTGCTTTGCCTTTTCCCAAAATCTAGTCATCTTTCAGAAAAAGACCATTAAGCGTGTCCGTGATGAAGTACTAAATCAGCAAAGTCAGTTATACTCAGAGAAACGTTCAACTAGCTAAGACAAATTGTTCTCTTAAGTTTAGGGACTTAGGACTGCTTCATATTTACAAGAAACCTTCCTCCGTCAAAAAAACAGGGTATACGCTAGACTAGTCCCTATCTTATTAAAGCCCTATACACGTAGATCAAAATGATTTTAGTTTATTTATAAAAATCAAGTTTTCTTGCCGCAAGGAAATTGGATGTCTTCGATTTGGCATATTTAAACAAAAGAAGTTTAAAAATCGAAACAAAAATTTTGTAGGTTTAAGGCTTAAACAAATCCCCAGAGACTTAGAAGCAGATCGAAATAAATACTTTACTAAAAGGTTAAATAAGCTAAAGTAAGACAAGTAACATAATTTACATCAGGACAAGTGAAACCGCATGAATGCGGTCCAAATGGTGTACTACAAGGTTGGCTAATATTACCAACGTAATTTTTTTGTATTCTCGGAAAAACATGCCACTTGCTGATTTATTTTTTTTGTAACGAAGTTGTGGCAATTATCCTCAGAAATAGACATCCTTCTAACTTGCGATCTTTAGTTTCGTTCTCGTGTCCTTCGGTTTAGGTTTTGCTTGAAGCCTCTGATTACTTTGTGGTGGCAGTATAATATGTAGAATATTATACTATATAATGACTGTAGAATGTTTTAGACTTTGATTCGTCAAGTAGTTCGTCCTTTGTTTATTGTGTTGGTGACTTTATTATCTTCGATTGAAATACTTAAAGTTGCAGAATACATAATATAGAGGAATACTTGAGAATCCCCTACTTTCTTAGTGTCTGGTAATTTCAGTTCTAAGGCTTTTATCTGTTTTGAATCAGTTCATAGTTTTGATACTGTTTTTTTTTTGAGGTTAATCAAATCAAAGCTGCTTCTAATCCTGGAAAGGGAAGGGTGCACGGAAGTGTTGCCTATGCAGATGACGTTGCTATTGTTACTGTCTCAGGAAACACGCCCTCTCTAAGCTCTCCAAATGTACTAAAAAAAATGTGGTCTGGGGGTAAATCCTCAGAAAACCGAACTGGTCCTCTTCATAAGGAAGTAATAGTTCCTAACTTTGTTCCACCGAAACTTAACGGCATCGTCTGCATTAGTGGAGCCCTGGGGACCACTCCAACTGCGGCTATGGAACACACTGTTCCACACGCACCTGTTCGATATTTAATGCGACTATTCGCATGAAAACAATTCTTTTGTGGACCAGCCTGCGTAGTGGCTAGAATTCATCCGAAAATACACTGATTACACTCTTCCCCAGCTCCTTTTCAACAAAAATTTCGAAACCTATATTCCCTCTAGGACTGACTGGGAGGGTAATATAAGGGGTCCCAGTGGATCCGTTTAGGGCACCCATCCCAGGCATGGAACAACTCTGTCGATTCTATCGGAGGAATCTTAACATGTCTTTCGCTACTCTTACTTAAGCAAAATGCGATAAACTCTACTAACCGTAGGTGGTCGAACTGCACCACATTCGCTAGTGCTTCAATAGTCTAGTAAAACTAAA
This sequence comes from Xylota sylvarum, assembly GCA_905220385.1. NCBI lineage: Eukaryota > Metazoa > Arthropoda > Insecta > Diptera > Syrphidae > Xylota > Xylota sylvarum. The sequence goes on along the minus strand of LR999958.1, from coordinate 58,216,143 downwards.
GAGATCCTACATCAGCACATTAGTAGGTGGCATTACTGCACACTGCGTCATGGATGAGGAAGAGGAAGAGACTATTCTTCTTTCTAAGCTCTCTTAACTCGAAGAAAACTGTATCTGAAAGAGTAGTTCTTTGACAACCTTGGCGAACTAACTAACATACATGTAAGCATAAGCCGCCTCCATCGCTTCATAATAAGCTTATGTTAGTTCAACGTGTAGATTGAGGACACTAGATCCTGTGGTATCACAATGGGTCTATACTGGCCTACGTTTGGCTGCACTTGCTGCAGCCTGCCAATCGAACCCACTGTTCTATATGCATTACTCTAATGCACTTTGCAATGCATTTCGGTCTCGTACTGCGACAAGTTTTCCTGTTTGTGTTGTAGTGTTATTGCTCCCGAATTTTAATTAGGAATTCATTTGGGCTTTGTTTTGGTTGTTTTAGGTTCATGATTAAAAAAAAAATCGGACTAGATGAAAGGCCTTCCACCTTCAATTAGTTTCTATATTTGACAATATTCTAGTGTCCTAGTAACTCCAAATTCGTACCTACATAAGTATTCCTGAGTCCCATTATTGTCATCAAGCAACGCCCAAATAAATCAGATGACCAGTGAACGATTTAAAGGTTGTGCCTTGAATTCAATGATTACAGATGGCCAAGTTTTAAAATCGACAGATGGCTGCCAAGTTGTCACAACTAGAATCAACATCCGATCAGCATTACAGATATGGTTCGCTATTGATGTTCCTGCACTTAAATTCACAGAAATCACCGTAGCATCGTGATTAACTACCAATAATTTCAGTGTAGACTTTATGTACTTTTGTGAAGAACATTTCAAAGAGAATGGTTATCCAGTTCGCTAGATAACCAAAACTTCAGTAAAAAATATAATTGTAAAGTGATTTTGTGTCGATCATGAAAAGGTTGCGCTGTAGTGTCACAAAATAGTTTATTTGAAATTAATAGGTTGGGTGGTTAGTCTGGAGTGGCACTAGTTATGAGTGCACACAGGTGGATTATACAGCTAATTCTTGGAACCATTTCTGTCTTATCATAAACCAATCGGTCAGTTTGACCATGCCTCACAGTCGCCAATATTGCGATGGCTATACTTAGTGAATAAACCTAAGTAACAACACTGTATACTGCTTCCCCTTCTACAACTCTGGCAAATATCGTTATACGGACAGGTACCTATATGTATAATTGCTATTGTTAAAGCGAGAAATATGGAAATAACCCTGCTTCTGCAGAATAGAAATACTCATTTGTCAGGTAGAATTTACCATGCAAAGTGGACATTAACAGCCAACATAAGCGTCCTCGAATCATAGGTCTTCCTTGGTATGTAGTCAATACAACTTTCTTTCGATGAAGAAGGCAATTCAAAAATAAAGCTCTCTAATAAAAACCAAGTGACCAGTTCTGTTGTACTGCGTGGAAACTTGGACATTTTGGAAGTGCTATCTAAATTTAAGCAACAAATGATATGATTGGCATAACAGGTAGGGGCCAACACCTAACTGGTCTCTGACCCCGACGGACTAACCATTGAGCTGGTGAAATTGCTCGTTCATAAAAGAAGAAGCAATTTCTTATCTTCTAACAAGCCACTCAACTTTGCATTAGATTTCACAATTTCTGCTTATTTAAAACCCTTTGATCTACAGCCAACTCAAATAATAGAAAAAATAACCAAAATCAACCCAAAAGAACGAAATGAAAAAATAAAACAAAAATTATAATAAAAAAAGCTTCATTTTCCAGAATAAAAATACATGTTTACCAATATTCATTATTTTAAAAACTATTTAATTTCACTTTCATAGTTAATAATATATATACTTTATAATTAAATTTTTTAAATCTAAAACTGAATAAATTTATTAATTGAATAACGAAAAATAAAACATTATTAAGCTAATTATTATAATTATTTCTTTTTTTTATCTTTTAATTGTGTTTTTTTACAATAGAAATGCATTTATTATAAAATGTTTTTTTTTGTTTAACTTAAAATTATGGAAAATTAATTTTTCTTCGCTTTTTTTTTCTTCTCAAAATAATCATAAATTGTTTAGCAAATGAAAATAAGAAATAATATATTAAATGGAGTAAAAAAAATATAATTAAAAAAAATCTGGTCTTTCCTTTTTTTTTTATTGTTTAGCTTTAACATTAAAATCATATTTAACAAATATATATTTAATATTTTGGAGTGTGTTGCAATTTGTATATACTATATATATATATATATTTTTTTTGTTTCATTCTCTCCCATACGTATGTATACAAAATAAGTTTTTTTTTTTACTTAATTTACTATACTGACATAGTTTGATGAATAAAATTTTTGATTTGATTCAATCTTATTACACTTGTATATATATATATATTTCTTACGGTCTTTTATGAAACATGTCTTTCTCCATCAACACAAACTTCATTTTATCGCTTACACAACAGAAATTAAATGAAAGAGAAAATATATATATAAAAAAAAAAATAAGAATACTTAACGAAACCATCATACAGATAAGGCTGAACACTTTCAATTTGTTTTACGTTCTTTTTTTTTTTGTATATATTTTTATTTTGTAGCATTACTAATTTTACAAACGGAAAATATATTGTTTTTTGTTTTATTTTGTCAATTTAGTATATTTTTTTTCGTTTTTTGTTTCAATCTGTCTGTCTGATTACATTTGACTTTGACAAATTCTAAAAGAATAACAGCTAAACTTACGGGCTATTGTATGTTTTAATTATATTTTGCATTTCTTTTTTAATATATTTATATACTATAAGAATAATAGTATTTTAAACAAAGGAGAAAAGTGAAACAAATTCGAAAATCATAGAGAAAACGTACATATGTATATTCAAAAGAAAAACAGATCTAGATTGTTAGTTTTATTTTTGTTGCTTCAAAAGAATGTTTGTATTGTACTTTTGTCAGATTTTTTTTTTAAGTTTCTATTATTTTTTTTTTTTCATTTAAATTAAAAACAAAAGTAATTGTGATTTTGCGTTATTCCTATTTTAAGTAATTTTTTTTTTCTTACGTCATTGTAGTTTAAAATATAATTATAAAAACGAGAAACTAGTTTTATTTTTTTTTTATTCTACATTATAAGAAAGAAATGTAAGTTTTTTTTATTTTATGTGTTTTTTTTTTATTTTTTATTTAACAAAGAAACAAAAACAGTTGATGAACATATGAATGTAATCCATTATATGCATACTTAAACAAGATAAACAAAAGAAAGAAGAAAAATTAAATAACAATATTTAAACTGGTTTAACGAAACAAACGGAAACGGAAACGAAAATATTATTTATTTAATATCAAGTTTAAGAGAAAATTATAAGAAAATATATAAAGTAATCTATTGTAAAAGTGAAGCAAAGTAACAGAGTTTCTGTTTTGCTTCTTCTTTTTTTTTTTATTTGTTTTTTGTATATATACCTAAGAATAAGAATAAAAACATATTGATGATAAATAGTAGAATGTAGTAGTTTTATGTTTTCGTTTATTTTTTATTTTTTATTTTTTAATTTATATGTAACTGTATTGATTTTTTTTTTCTGGTTTTATTTATTTATATCTATTGTAGTTTATGTAGTGGCTATTGTTAAATGTTAAATTGATTGGTTTTTTTTAAATTAATTAAAAAAAAACAATCGACTGTCGGCATAGATTGATTAAAGGGGATTTGTAGTTGTGTAGTTTGAATGCAAATGGTATGTGATGGTTGAAGGGTAAATGGTATATGTATATATTGATATATATTTATGAAGTATATTATATACATACATATATGGCTGTGCTATTGTTTGAGATCGTTTTTTATTAGTTATTTTATTTTATAATTTTCTTTGTCATTGCTGGTCTATTTCAGTTGAATTTGAAATTCTTTTGGTATGTTGTAATGATGGTAGTTTGTATGTTTATTCATTATTCCGGTATGTTTTTCTGTTGGTTACTTTGTATGTGTTTTTTTGCAGAGATTTTTGTTTTGTTTTTATTTTTTTTTTTTTTTTGATTTTAGAAAGAAAGTTTTAAAAGAAGTGTAAGAATTAAAAAAAAAAACATGTTACATTTATCGAAGAGTGGCAGCAGTATTTTAGACCCTGAGCTTTGGGATAATGCAATCGATTCGTGAGATCATCTGCAACATGAGATCACTAGATTAGAATGAAAATCTAACTTTTTGTGTCAAATATAAAGTAAAATGATTTTGTTGTGTGTAAGAAAGTCTTAAGTGTCTAAGAAACACTGCAGGAATTCTAGTTTTATATGGGAGAATGCACAAGAGCACTTTGGCATTGTTGATGTCCTTTGCCTCGTGAACGGATGTTGCTATGAATTACGGACGAACTTCGTATACAAGAAGAAGTAAGAATCGGAGGGAAGTCTACGATCTGTCTATGGAAGCAAACAAACCAAATTGCGACGATTCGTTCAAATCGGTATATTTGAATTTGGTTCTACTTAAATCTTCATCGATTTTGTTTAACACATCATGAATGAATCAGCTGCACAAATAGCGCACCTTGAATTCTTGTGATGCAAATGATTTTTCTTTTGCTGTTTTGTTTTTGATTGGGAAATGGAAGTTTCTGGAACTTATTTAACGAATTATACTTAATAAATTGTAGCGTTCAATTTTGTAGAATTATTAACATGTATTCCTTTTCAATTGACAAAAGCTTCGCGTAATGTTCCAAAACGTTAAAAATAAAAAAGCATCATGAACGCAAAGCAGTGTCAAAGCATCAAGATGTTGGATCCTGGAGTCACGATGCACATTTTTTCGACTTTTTGGAATACAGTCAGTGTTTGCTTTATTTTGCAAGATATGCAGAAGAAATGAAACATTTTTATGGAAACCGTACCCTATACGGAATAAGCTTTATAACGGACTTACATACATATGTACGATCCACAGGTTATAAGGAAAAGAAATTCTATTATATGGTTTGGAAGGAAGAAAATTATCAAATCCATATGAAAGTGCTCTTAAGTGTCTTAGATGAAATTCCTTGACTTTGTTTTATTCCAAAGAACGAACTTTACGGTCTGCATTTTGCCTCATAACGGTGTGAATTTGTTGCGTAAGATGTCTGGGACATACTTATATGTGTAATAGAGTTAAATTTAACGATTTCGTTTCGGAAGGAAAAGGCGGAGTCTTGAGCTAAAGAAAATCCTGGAGTTCATTCATTTATATGGGTATTTGTAAGCGTTGAACCCTCATAGTTGATGCACTCTATGAAAAATTTAAATATTCACACATATGTACATATGTATATGTACTTTTATATTTGAAAATTAAGTTTATGGATGTTCCTTAAAAAATTTTAATTGTCTAGTAAAGTGGGTCGTTTCTCTAATCATTTCATTAAAATTTCAGGGAAGGAGGTGAGTTCCTATTATTTGCCCCAAATCGAATTCGAATGCTCAATCTGAGAGTTAAAAGTTCTGCTGCCATTCCCTGATATATAACACAATTTTACTTTTGTTTTTGTTAAATTAAAGAAAAAAAAAATAAAATGGTAAATTATAATTCTGCAAGATTTCCTCTATAAGAATTTCATAATATTTTTGTTTTTCTTATTTATTTAGTAATTTTTTTTTTAAGTTTTGTTTCTCGTTTTTGTATGCTTAAAAATAAAGTATTTCTGTTGTTTTTAAATAGCTTAGCTGAATATCTTTTGAATTCTTTTAATTGTCATTTTTGTTAGGAAAAATGTTCATTTTACCTTAATTTTGTTTTAGTTTTCCAAACACGTAAGCTTATCATCTTTTCTGGAGAGCTCCTCTTTGCATATACTTTTAATATAAATTATTCTAGAGGTGATTGCATCGTTCTATTATTTAATAACAGACACGAACTCATGTATAAAAAAAAAATATTTTATTTTACCCAACATAAACAAAAAAAAAAGTGAATGAATTCTTTCAAAAACCAAAAGCAATCCTTTCATTTTTTTATCCTATTCTTTTGCTCCTGCTTTCATTTATTACACTGGGCATTTGTTTTTAATGGTGGCGTGTATGTTTCTAATTTAAAAAAAAAAATAAAAAATCATATATGTATATGTAAAATAAAATAGAGGGAAGAAATTCTCATTTATATGGTGTTGGTTTCAGATATATAAAAAAAAAACTAATATTAAAATAAAGATGAAGAAAATAATCTACTAAAATTTAATCAATTGCACTATAAAATTCAATTGGAACTATATATACATAATATTCATTTTGTTTTTTTGTTTTTCATTTTAAAAAAGGAAATAAAATATTTCATATATAACATATGTAATGAATTTTTGCTTTCCTGTTTCCATTTGCATTTACATACACTTTACTGGTTTCTCAATTCTCACTTATGGTTTTGATTCTTTTTTTTTATTATTTTGTTTTTGTTTTAATATTTTATACTCATTCCTAAATATATCTATTTTTAAATAGTAATATTATAGTCAATCTTTTTTCTCTCCGAAAATAAAACACATACCTGAGGGATTAACAATATACAATTTCTTCTTTTCTTTCCACTTTCATTCTACGCTTTGTTGCTTTTTCTATTCCTTCCTGGTTTATTACTTTTATGTATTCTTGTTTGTTTTATATAGAGATATATTATAGTGTATAAATATGCTTTTGTTTTGTATTTTATATTCCCTCCAAATTTATTTAAGATAAAATAAAAAATGAAAATTATTTAATTACAATTTTTTTTCTATGTTTAACATACACAACTTTTGTTGTTGGTTTTTTTCTCTTTGTTGTTGTCAATTAGTTAAGCTTGATTTTATGTTTTTAACAAATGTTTTTTTTTTTTTTAAACGCACACTCTGGTCTGTTTTTTGATTTTACTTTGTTTTTAAAAATTAGAAAAGAAAAATATACATATAAAAAAATTGCAGAATCAATTTATTTAATTTAGTTATTTTCTTTTCCTATTCATATTTCTTTTATTTTGTTATTATTTTATGTAAATAGAATAACTTGTTCTTTTTTTTTTATTCCCTATGTTAAATTTTAATATTTTAACGAACATTTTTTACCGTTTATATATCCTTCTAATTGCACTTTTAATTTTGTTTTATGTTTTAATATACATGTATATAATATATAAAGGTTTTTCTTGTTTTTCTTTTGTGTATAATTAAAAATAAGGATTCTGTTTTACACACTTCTTTTTTTTTTTTTTCTTATAAAAAAAAAACAAGTTTCTTGTTTGCTTTTTTTGTTTATATTTTGGAAATTATTGTTACTGAAATGTATTTTTTTTTATTTTATTTTTGATTTGTTCTTTTTAAATATATATCAAACTGTATACAATTTATATGAGTAGAAAATATACGCCTGCAGGAATGATTGAAAGATTTTTTTTACTTTTCATTTTTGTTTTTAAAAAATACGTTTTTTTGTCTTTAATAAAACTACATTTTGTTTGTTGTTTCATTTCATTTTCATTTTGTTTTGGTGTGTATATATATATGTAAAATGGCATTTTCAAAATTATTGTAAAACTGTTTTGTTTTATTTAAATATTTTATTTCATTTCTTTTTTGGGGATGTTCGAAATTTTTACTTTTTTTTTTTTTTAAAAAGAACATTCTTCTAAGTATGCTATAAATAAAAAAACCTCTCAAAAGTCGCAAACAGGCGATGCATTTTTTGTGTATAGTTACTTGTTCCTTTTTTTTTTCTTTAATATGCATTTAGTAATATATTTTTTTGTTTTATTTATTTATTTAAGTATCCGATCAGTTTTTTGTTTTTATTTTTTTTAATTTTATCTAGATATTGTTGTTTGATTTTTTTGTCTTATTATCAGAAAATATACATCAAAATTTTGGATTATAAATCACAGATAGTGTCTAATATATAATAAATATATTTATAATATAATAATGTTTTTTTTTGTTTCTTTTATCATTTTTTTTTTTTTCTATCATTTGCTAATATAAATTTTTTCATTTGTTTAGAATCTTGGCGAAAAGAGACAAAATGGAAAAGTTCCCAAGACATAAAAATAATATATTTGATATTTTAAAAATTGAACAAAAATTTACCAAAGTTTTTAACTTTTTTTTCTTTTGATTTTAAATGTTATCATGCATTTTTTTTTCTCATAGGAGGGGAAAAACAAGAAATAATTATGTATATAATTTTTGTTGACACTTACTAGCTAACACACAAAATATTAGGTACATTTAATATATCCTTACATATTTATTTTTTATTTAACTTTTTGTTTTGTTTCCGAAATACATATGTATGGGTTTTTTTTTTTTTTTTAATTTTCATGTTTTTTTTTGTGGATACGAGTGCTAAAATAATACATGACCAAACCAAATAGAAGAAGATCGTATGTAGGTATACAAGAAACTCAACGAAAAATTTAGCATTATTTTATATATATGCATTTTTTTTTTTTTGACTTTCGAAATATGTGTATGTGTACGAAATATGATGAATTAGATTATGTTAGATTTTTTTTGTTGTTATTACACCTATAATTTTGATTTTTTTCAAATATATGTATAATATAGTACCTTTTTTGTTGGTTTAATAATGATGATGTTATTGAGGTATACGCGACGTGAAGACACACACATATAAAAAAGTTTTTGGTTTTAAATATATTTTAAATAAATTTTGTATAAGTATATTTTTTTTTGTTTTTATTTTTTTACTCGTCCTTGTATCCATAAAAGGATTTTATTTTATTTTTAAATATATATATGTATATATATATAGATTCTTTTTTTTTACCAAAAGTGTAGTAATTTTGTGTTGATCCAAAAGAATTAAGTTTTGTGTTTAATATGTTATGTATATATATATATATGTTTTGTTTTGTTAATTTTGTAGGTATACCGAACAGACATTTAGTTTTTTTTTTATTTTTTTTTTATTTTTAAACACCGAACGATTATATATATATTGTTTGTTTTTTTTTTTTGAGAATTTTGAATACTTTTTTTTTTTATAAGATATTACACAAATGGTCTTTTTATACATATTTATTTATTTTTGTTTTATTTTTGTCAAAAAGGAATAATTTTGAACACCAAATATTTTTATGTTTATACATACATATATATATATATTTGTTTTAGACTAATTGTATACTTATAGACGAATATGTTTGCCAAAAGTGTTTAACTACTTTTTGTTTTTTTTTTTTGTTTTCAAAAGAAGAGAGTTAATGAAATAAAGTATTTATTTTGGTGCTGTTGTGTGGGGTAGTAATTGGTCTATAGTTTCCTGATTTATATTTTTAAATTAAAATGTGGATCCATCTTTTTATACTTTGTGACATAATACTTTTTTCGGGACCGAAGTTGATTTGGAGAGAAGAAAATGTTTTAGCAAGAAGAAGTTTTAGAGGGGTAACTAAATCTTAGAAACCTATTTTACAGATATTTATTTTGATAGGCAATTGGGAGTTCATTACTTGGGGTTGAGGCATTTTTTCTCTGTAGCCAAATAAATTGTGGAAATTGCTCGAAAAACGGAAAAAAATTTAAAAATGGTGACTTTATATATCTCAGAGTAAATTTTTAAGTGGATTTTTTAATATATTATGAAACAAAGTATATTAGAGGTGACCTATAGAAAACTCTTTTTAATGCTTTCGATGGAAGTACCTAGATGAACGAAATTTTTTATTATTTTTTATAATTTTTTTAACAAATAAAAATACGAAGATACTTAGGGTATCTGCTTCCAATATAATTGAAGAGGTGAATGGAAGTACTTCGTGGGAAATAGAAAAAGAATTTGGTATGTCCTCAAAACGTACGACCCACTGCTAGATAGTGACAAAACTTAAAATATTTAAAACAGTAGAAGACGGACAAGAAAAAGTTGTGTATTATGGTACAATAACTTTTGATCTAAATGAAGATGAATGAAATTCTAGTGAGCTCACGTACCTAAATATTTAAATGTAGGACAAAGTCTCGTATTACAAATTTGATGACTATTTAAATCAGAAAGTTTTAACTCAAATACAACAGTCCTCATAGGATAATTGCAAAGGGTAAAATTGCAAAGAGATTGATCGATAATCCTTCGCAAATAATTTTATATTTGTAGTTTATACTTGTAGCTACATACTTGTAGTAGGTACTTTATTCGCTTCACTTATAATTGGAATCTCTCGCGCTACAAGTTCTGGAACACAATGATATAACCCCATACTTTATTTAAGCTTGTAGTTACAAGTTTATAAGTACAACACTTGTAGTTTTATGAAAAAGACACCTGTTCTGATGAAATGTGTCAGATTTCTGTAGAAACCCCAGTTTTCACAGAAAAATAAAGGATAATAGATCTTGTCCGGACGATTCCTACTACCCACAAAAAGGACAATCATTAAGAAGAACCCTGTATAGTCTGTAGTATGATTATGTGCATATATTTCACTTGTTAATCCTGCATCAATTCTAAGGAAGGAAGGTTAAAAAACAATAAAAGTCGTCAAAGATGTCAGTGAAAGATGTTATATTTTAAGGAATCACAAAAAGTAGGGGAAATACGAGTTAAGCAATAAATAAATAAGCAATTGATCAAAAAGAGCAATAGAAAACACTAGATGCTTGGTGGATGAATAGTAGGAATTTCTGTGAAAAAAGGTGCACAAGGAAGTATATGTGTAGATCAGTGGTCCAAAATAGTTTTACTACATTAATACCAAACATCAAGAAAATGTTTATTTAAGTTTTGCAATTTTGCTCCCAAATATAAAGTGTCGAAGGGACTACCTTGGACAACCTTGGACAGAGAATAAGACGATGGTCTCAAGATATTATAGATTACCAAGAGCATCACCAGAGGCGATAGTTACTCTTCTATGTAGATTTTGCGAACAATATGACTATTGACAGAGTTCGAACAGATAAGCAAGCAATAGTTTAAGATTGATTGAACATAAGCCCGAAACGATTCTCAAGTTTTCTAGAACAGAGTTTAAACCAAGTATTGTAATTCCACAACAGACCATTGCATTGCATTGTGGAAGGCTGAAATATAGAAGGGTAGACCGCAAAGTCGTTATGGACTATATAAATTTTAAAAAGAGAACAGAAGTTATTGGGAACAAAAAACTGTGCAAGACTAATTAAATTGTTTGCCAATGGGACTTGTAGAGCGGGAACCATTTAAGTACCATATTGTTTAAAAAATGCACACAAATGTATTTGAAGGATGCAAGAACAAGTAGCAGGCTAAATGTAATTTATTAAGGTTAATTTTTGTTTTATTTTAGAGATGACCTGAGCATAACTATTTTCATGTACATATGTATGTATATATGTAAGTTGTTGGCCTTGTAGACAACAAAAAACGAAGTCTTTGGAGTTAAGTTTCAAACGGACGAGCATGGTGTCAAAGAGCTGAACATAACAGAAACTTGAATTTCTCAAGTGCTGAATTGAAATTTTGGAAAGTCAACAGGACTCGTGCAAATAGACAGTGCCAACGTGTTATATGGTTTGGAAAGTTTAATTTTTGGTGTTCGGGCGTGTTACACCTGCTACAGACGAAATCTTCAAAATCAGTCTCAATCGTCAAACAACAGCACTGAACATAACAACAGCTCTGAGCATAGCAAATGTTTAAAAAACAAAAACGCCTTAAAAAAATGGGCGTGGTAACATACAATAAATTGGTATATTGTGGAAGAATGCAACAACTTTTTAAATTCTGTTAAAAAAATATATTTTCCTAAATGGGTCTCAAAAATGCTTATGTTTAGATTGCCTGGGACTACAAAAAATTTATATGTGATTTGAATTTTGAGTGGTTATAGCAGTAAATGCTTCCAAAAAGCGGTTGTGGATACTAACTTTGAAAAGACAGCAACCTATGTATATTATGCGCTAAAAATTGGTTTTCGTTTTTACGCAATTTTATAGGAAAGTTTTATTTTTTTAAAGACACTGCTGATTGCACTAAGTAACTAAGTCTCTTTATGAATAGCTATTTCCCCACCAGAGAAAATGTGGTTAATTAAATTCACAATCAAATTGAATTGCTATCTCTCCACCAGAGGTAAGGTGCCTATTCGAATCTAGAAACATTTGGTACTATATTTTGGTCCTTCAAGTTACTAAACTACCACTAGGAGAATCGAAGAAAATTGAAAGTAGTGAGAAGTTGAAATACTAAAGAGATACGAAAAAATAATACGAAAAGAATGACGAGTGTAGAGAGGAGGCTAAATGGATAAAGAAAATATCCGAAAAGTATACGAAACAGCCCAATGTATGTAAGACGAACAAAGGAATTCGACAAAGACCGATTAGAAGATCTCGATCACCACTAGAAGCAGTTTGATAACGGAGATAAAAAAAAATACGAAAGCACGAAAATTTCAGTGAAAAGCATCCATACATCGGAGTCAACTTCGAAAAAGCAAGTAGAAGCAAAGATGTCAATACGAAGTAAGTTAGAGAACAAGTAGAGGGAGGTATTAGGTCTGGCAGTATGGGGACCACAAAATAGTTGTTTAAGTCTTGGAAAAATTTAACCATAGGCATTGCACTGGTTAGTGCAATGGCTACAAGAAATGTCCATGCTATACAAGATATGGGGACAAGAGAACCACACATAAGGTTTGAAAGAAAAAATATCATCAATGGCAATAAGAACCACCTTCCAAGCTGACATATCTAGCAAAAGTTATACTATCTGGCACTTTGCTTGTTTTTGGTGCAGTTGTATTGAATTTTCTCGAACAAAATATTTTCGATGACGTCAAATATGCAAGTGAGTGATTCAGTTTTGTTTTGATTTTTGTTTGTTTTTTTTTAAGAAAATCATATGATAGACGAGTGCTCTTACATGCTCATCGATTTCAGAAAGCTTAATAGGATCACTATCACTTGAATTATTTCCCAGAAAACTTTGGTGGTTTTTTGTTTGGCAAAATTATGAGAGGAATGAAAGTTGAATCAAAAGTGGACAAAAAATTGTAACTCTCCTTCTTGTTGACTTTATTTCTCCTTGGTAAACAATTTGTTATGGCGTACAAACTTTTTGCTGAATGTGTTCACGGCAATAATCCATATTCTTGAGATGAGTACTTGAAAAGAAAGAGGACAAGGGTGAACCATGTTTTAGAGTAAAGTAGAAATTCTTAAAAAAAAACTGTTTTTATGCTACTTTTGTTTTGGAGTTAGAAGTAACGATGCTTTACCTCGATTTTGTTTGCTGTTAAACATATATAAATATTTTAGGAGCTAGAAGATGGTAACTTAAAACCAAATGGACAAGCGATCAAAACTTCTCAAAAGTAATCTGTGGCTAAATAAAATAATCTAACCTACTTTCCATCGAAAACATTAGCATTCGAGTTTTTTCTTTTTTCTTAAAAAATATAAAATTAATGTATAGAAAAAAAAAGCCTGATAACATAAAAAATCAAAATAATAAAACACAAAAATACTCACCTGTTACTTAACATGATCGTAAATAAATGCCTGATGTCTTTTATAAAACACAAATTGTCTGATCTAAAAATATGGTCTTTTGAAAAAGTTCAACGACTTTTTAAAAACCGAAAAAGAAAAAAAAAAAAACAACTGAAACTATCCTATATCTATAAATATAATTTAATATTATTTTTTTGTTTTTAAATCTGTTGATCTATTGCTGTGAAGTTGCATTGAATTTTTTTTTGTCTTTTATTATTTTTTTTTTGTTGCCGAAAAGTTTTATTTTATTGATCGGATTTATTACTGTTTGCTTGTTTATTGTTTATATTGTAACTGTTTTGTTTGTTTTCTGCTGTTTGGTTGTATCATTCGGTTATTGGTTGGTTTATTGCTATTTTACTGTATTGGCTGGGATATTTGTTATATATTTCTACTATTTTTTTTTTTTTCAAAAAAGAGTATTTACCAAACAATAGTTAAACGAAAAAATCACATAAAAACCGAAAGTAGAAATTAAATAAAAGTAAAAAAAGAATTAACGATTTTTTTTTTGTTTTTTGCTGTTATTTGTTTTTATAGTTTGCGTTTAAGTTCTATTATTTAAATTTTATTTTTGTTTTATAGTGTATAGTGTTGGTTTTATTCATTTATTTTGTTTTCTGGGTTATAATGTTGATGATGATGTTTGAATTGTTTATGAAGTTGCATATGTTTGCTGGTTTTGGATTTATTATTGTTTGTTTTATGATGTTTTTTGTCCCTTTCATTTACATTTTACATTTTTTTGTTTTTTGTTTTTTTTTCTTTTGTTTTAAAAATTGCATTTAAACTTTATTGTTTTTTGTACAAGTGCCTATTTGTCGATTGTCAAAAAACGAAACAAAAAATATATAATAAATATATATATATATATCTTTTTTCATTTCACACACACATTTTATATATATATATATATACTTGTATGTACCTAGCTTGAATATATCAACTTAGTATATGTATAGAAATGTTCACTTATTTATTTAATTATTTATATGTATGTATAATTAATTATACGAAATTGTATGTATATCTATTGTATTGTATTTTTTTTTTTATTTTTAATTATAATTTTTTTTTTACTTTGTTGTGTTTAAGAATATGTGTGTGGATTTTTTTTTTATTTTGTTGTTGCTGTTGTTGGTTTCTATGTTTTTTGTTTATTGAAATAATATATTTGACTAATATTTGTATATATACTTTAACAAAGAATTAAAAAATAAAAATAAAGAAAAGAGTTACCAAGTTTCCTTTCCCTTAGAGAAATTATTAATATTTTGTTTTTGTTTTTTTTTTTTTTTGAAATTGCACTTCAAGTACGGCAAATAGAAGAAGAAGTAGAAAGGAAACATTGGTCGCATTGTTGTTGTTTTACTTATTTTATACGTATACGAAAATATATATATGGATGTATATATACGCTACACTTTTGCGGACTGGTTAGGCATTCTATTCAGAGTGTTGTTTTTAAGTGTTGTATTAGCCGCCAACAACAATGCATCCTACCCTAGCTTGCAGCTTTCTCTATAAACTATCGTCCGTTTCGGACTTGATTTGCCCCAATTTATCGTGCAGAATACTGGTAGTCACCACGGAGGACGATGACGCGGCCAGATTGTTTTCGGAGCCCGTCAACTGGCCGGCAAGTCCGTGTTGAGCGCCATTTAGATCACTGCTAACGTTGAGTAATGCGTGATGCAATCCAAGCGTATGATGTGATGATGGTGGTTCGGAATCAGTGTCGCGATTGTGATTGCGATCTGAATCACTGTTCGACGAGTCGGACGTTGGACTGGCGCGTTCACGTTTGATTTCCATTGCTGGATGAAAGTGCATTGGGCTGCCGGAACGTTTCAGCTTCAGAAGATCTCCCGTGGTGCGTTCATTGTTCATCATGAGTCGCTGGGGAGGTGGTTTGCTGTTTTTAACCAGTTGGTCTAGTAAGGCGCCTTGTGTTATGTCGGAACTCTTGCGGTCTAGTGTCTTGCGGATGATGCCATCTAAAAAGGAACCATTCGCTCCGGTAGTGTCGTAGAGGTTTTCAGCGATTTCGCGTACACTTTTGCTGTTGTTGGTACTGCTGCTGCTGGTTGAATTGCTTAGGGCTGGAGGCGCAGGCGGGCTGCCAATGGGATTTGGGGCTCCTCGATCTTCGTGGAATCTCTGCATCATTTGCGATTTAAATAGCTCAGCATTGGCAGCGGCAAATGAAGGATTGCCGGCACCACTGGCTGTAGCAACTGCAGCAACGGCTGCGGCTGCTTGTGACCGTGAATTGAAATCCATTGGTAGGTGTCCGAAGCCACCGGGCCAGAAGAGGTGTGGCGCATACGGCATCTGTGCGGCGAGGCCGGGCTCGAATAACGTCGGCGGTATTTTCATGCCATTTGGTGATGTCGTAGGGAATGGTGGGTTGCTCTTGCCAGCGGCCGACTGTTTTTGGTTGCTACCCGCAGCGCCGCTGCTCTTACTCAATTTATCTAAACTATTTACAGCCGATAAACCTGGAATGTTTGAGTTTTTTGAGGTGTTCGCCGTGGAGCCAGAAGTATTCGCAGACGACGTGCCGCCTCCCGTCCGATCGTCGAGAGGTGGCTGTGGTTTGGGTTCACGCTTTCGAGGCCTCATTAGGTGGCGTTCCTTGACCTTGTACTCGAGTGTCGAGTGAGGGACGCCATAGTAACTGCCGGCACGGTGAACGGACATTTCACCGCGTTGCACCGCCTTTACAGCTTCGACAAGACTGTCACGATCGTAGTTGCGATACTTGCCACGCTTGGGTCGGGTACCCTTGCCACCAGCCAGATTATTATTTGCCGCATTTTGGCTGTGATGCTGATGATGATGGTGCTGCTGGTGGTGGTGATTGGAGTTGTGATGAGCACCGAGTACATTTGGTGCGGTGGCAAAGCGTGAAGTGTCGGTACCCCCGATGTTCTTAATCACTGATATGCTGGGCCGTTTGTACTGGTCATTGTGATCCACCGCCGACGATGATGAGTGAGCAGGGCTTGGACTGGTGGCGTCTTTGTTTGCTTGTTGACTAAAAGTTCGGCTTATACTGTTGGCGATAACTTCACGCAGCGACAGAGTTGGTGGTGACTGAGACTCGCCACTTGCGTGCCGTATCAAAGGTGACGACATGCCGGGTATATTATTGACAGCCGCCGCCGATGGATTGTGATGCTGATGCAGGTGGTGGTGGTGATGTTGCGTTGAGGTATTGGCACCCAACAGAGCGGACGCTGTGGGAATTTTTGGCGAACTTGATGGCAAATTTTCACCATTCTTGTTGTTACATAACGCCGCTGCCGCTGCCGCTGCAACAGCTGCTGCTGCTGAAGATGTTGATAAAGTTGAGGATCCAGCTACCGGTTTGTAGGACGGAATTTTTAGAATAACTGATGGATCATCACCTAGCGTCTCGTTCAGGTCCACTGAAGATGCAGTTTCTGGTGTTTCAGACTTTGGTTGACGATTTTGAAAGGATGCTGCTGCTGCTGCTGCCGCTACAGCTGCAGCTGTCGACGGATGTCCTCCCGCATTACTGGGATACAGGTGCTGTTGGTGTTGCTGCTGTGCTGACTGTGGCGACCGTTGCGGCTGCTGCAGTTGCATTAACAATTGAGGATTTATCAAACTTGCATCCTGATTCATCAGCAAGGCATTAAACATTTGAAGAACTGCTTCTTCTAAATTTGTATGAATACCGCCCGATAGCAAAGAACGCTGCAGCAGTACACTCTGCATCGCACTCTGTAAGATATTGGGGTGGTGATGCGGTGATGTTTGTGGCGGCGGAGGTTGTGGTGTTGAAGCTTTTCGCTTCGGCTGTGACTCTAGTGATGTTGTCGGCTTGTTATGGATTTGAATATCACTATGCGGCTGGTGGTGCTGTTGCTGCTGCTGCTGCTGTTGCTGAGACGTTAGGCTATTTTGTTCGGCGCAGATTTTTTGAATACTCGCCGCAAGATTCGCATCGGCAAAACGACTGGCAAGATCATCGCCTACGTGTGACGCTAAGGAACTGCCCGGAAATTTATCACCACTGCTGTCTTCCTCGTCGGCTGATAGATCTTGTTTGTCATCATCAGCATCGGCCAGATCCTCAAGACTAACCGGATGATGCAGTGATGTGGGTGTTTCACGCTTCGCTCCCGATGAGATTTTATACACTTTATTGCGCAACGTGGAACGTGGAATGTTATATTGAACAGCTGCGCGACGTGTACCCAGCCTGCCGCTGATGATGTCCTGCAGTGCATTGTTTAGTTCTTCCTCGGTGTAGGCGCGACGACCCGTGCATGGTGTTACACGGGGTTTCGCTCTGTAATGAAAGAATTAAGTTTGTGATGTTATAGAATATTTAGTAAAAGGACGGGAAAATGTTTGTATTGTGTGGCTACAACAAGTTCTTCAGATCGGTTCCTACTAGCGACTGAGGGAGACAGAAAGGATCATGTTCTATGTGAGGAAATTTTTTTCATTTACATAGATGTCACTTTTGGGAGCCAGTAAAGCCGTAGCTCAAAAGTTAGAGCGTCGGTATATTGAGCGAACATTTGACAAACGTCCGAGAGTATAGTTATTCTGAGTGAGCATGAAGAAGAAGGCATCACAAGACACATCGGAGACCTATCACAGACAGATCTATCTTTATTGGATTCACGTCAGGTTACTCCAGAAACTTTGATCACTGACTATCGACTATGAACAGAACATGTCGCAGATCACCAATACGGATTTGGGCAGGTACACTGCATTAACAACGCTAAGGATGAAGTTTTCAGAATGACATAGGAAGATGATGAAAGGGTGGGATTAAAAAGAATCAATCCGTCAATACTTTGGACGACAAAGACGCGAAATGCAGAGCAAAAAATTGCCGGATTACCGGCATTATAAAAATGACCCCAGAAAACGCGGTTGTGTGCACGCAAGTAAGTACTTGTCCTCAGAGTTGTCTGCTAGTTTGAATGGAAATAACTTCGACCGGATGCATTTATCGTCCTTTTAGATGAGAGAATCTTTAACCTGGATAAGCTTAGATGGGCGGTAATCGCTTTAAATCATTAAAAGCATTGACATTGACATCAGTCTGTCGGGAATGATCGTTTAATATAAAAGGATATTGACTTGGGGAAAAGTAAATGTGATCTTTAAAACCAAGCCATGCAAGAGTCCTAGTGAGTTGCTTAAATCATGCAGACCTTGAAGTTTCACATCATCCTACCTTGCCAACGAAACTCATCCGCAGATTAACTACAAATAGATCAGCATACCCATTTTTAAGACCAAAACCTTTTCGGAGAAGTTTTCCTAGAGATTACTGCTGCCTGAGATACAGAAAAAAAGGTGATTTTACATATGAGCACATTTCCTGTGAATATTCGGTACTGGTGTTCATTTAATGGGTCCACAGTGTTGTACTGTTTTTCAAAGGACATCTCTGACATAGCTTTTCTAAAATGGTCGTGTAGGTTGGGGGTTATGTCATTAGACTAAGTCCCTTACCACGTAAAAAATCTCTAATCGAAAAGCAATAACTTAATATGGGATCCCGACAAAGCTGATTAAAGTATGTCACGGAAAGTTTGAGAACACGAAATTTAATTTACATATGTTTGGAAGGATCTCTTTCGAACCTCAAAACATCTCCAGCAAGGGACTAAACATAGAAGAAAATAATATTTAATGAATTATCATACAACAATGCGCCGACTACAAGTCCCTGCTAGATCTACACTTTCATCAACTTTCAGAAGGCCTCGGAACTTGGTCTCATGAAAGAGAGACATCCCAGGAAAACTCGTAGCTATACGACGCGTGACATCTTTGATACTTAAAGTGGTATACCACAAGGCTCTATACTCTCAGCACTTATTTTCTTATTGGTAATTAGCGATATGCTTCGGGCAATATAATGGATGTTTTATTTAAAATATCTAGATGATGGAGTCTAATCTCATTTATTATCGGTTTACGATTTAGAAGTAGCGGCAAACAATGAGCGGTTAAGAAAACCGAAGGTTTCCGAAGAGTGACAGACTATAAGCAATGTTACACGGTTTAGGCCGAGATACACTCACGGACAACTATAGTCAAATAGGTAATTAAATATAAACAAATCAAAAACCCATGGAACCTATATTTAAATTTAATTAAAATTTACCACAACCTCTGTGTATCTTCTATTTTTACAAATCCTACCAACATGAAGAAAAGATTCTAAAAACAGTTTCACCAGACAAATATATTCTTTTATTGCTAAACATAAAAATAACTAGTACAACCAATTTATTTAACCAACAATAACTGTCACCTTTCCAAAGTAAATTTTCCTTGAAAACGAAGAGTTTAAAAACAAATCGCAATTTACTATTTGCCTGTATATGGTATTGATTAGTTTTTAGTTTAATATATACACATTAGTGCAATACACACCAATGCGCTCAGACATCCTTTCAATTTTGTTGTTTTCTCCGTTCTACTAAGATAAATGCGTCCCACAACCCCCCAAAGGCACAGCTACAGCACAGAGAGAAAATGAAAAACGACCGAGCACACTAATCCTTTATGGGAGCAACATCGAATACACTGAGAACAAAAAAAATTGATTCTCTCCTGGAATCCTTTCTGTTTTTTTTTTTTTGTTGATGTTTGCCATCATTCATTTTTATTGAAACTACTACACACTAAGCAACAAAAAATAAAAATAAAATAAAAATAAGAAGGACAAATGGAAAAAAAGGGATAAGACTTGGTACCAACGCAAGCGTATTGCACAGCATGCAACATGCAACAGGCAGTGTGTGCTTGAATGGTGATTACGTCAACACATTTGTGCCACCCCCATCCGACCGACTTCTTCCATTTGGGAAAGGAAAGGGAAGACTTTGACCAAAAACTGTCGTCAAATAGACCAAAAAAAAAACAAAAAGGGAGTAAGTTTCCCACATACATACATACAAACGAAATTAACCCGAAAGGATCTTTGTTTTTTTGTTCCGGTCGTGGTGGTGATAGTGACATAAAACAACGACAATACGAAACGATATTGGCCCACATCATCATACCACCATTTACCATGACATTGGTTTGCATTGTCGCATTAGTTAGTGGTATATCCTCGAAGGCTATCCCACGTAAGTAAGAAAGGGTTGTGTCACCCACAAGTAGCGGTAGGAATATAGAAGAAGAAGAAGAAGGTGGGTATTCACAGTTTGAAGAGGATATCTCACTTCAGCGACAACGAAATCACTTTAAGATAAATGGCAAATTTAACTTTGGCTGGATTCGAGTAAATTCGAACCTGGGCCCATAGCAATTACCATGTTGGCATCAGAGGGGGACATTTTTCCCTGTTAAGTTGCACTGAAGCAGTGGCGCTTTTCTCTTCTTTTTTTTTTTTTGGTCGTCATCGTCCTCGTCGTTGACGCTACATACATATGTGCTGACGAGGATCTTAACTAACAGGTTAGCGTCAGCAGAAATTTAGTTTTTGAAGGATGTGTTCAAACCGAAATATAGTGTGGTAGGGTGCGATGTGGGGGAATGCTGTTTTTCTTTATTTTCCTTGCACAATGTTATTTGGGAGATGAGAAATTGGGGATGGTATTTTGAGAATTCGAGGGTGAAATATTGATTTCGGATGGTTAACAGTGTGGGGAAGAGTAGATAGTTGCTCGCAAGGACTATGCACTCGAGGGTATGTATGTGAAGTGGTGTGGAAAATGTGTTTTTGAATTGAAGTCGTTTTTTTTTTCTATTCTGGGTCTGAGGTCAGTTACTCCTAGCTTCGGGTGTGCTATTTCATGGACATTTTATTGTATGCATCTTAGAAGATTGGATATATTAAAGATGAATAATACGTTCCTTAGAGAAATATTTACATCCTAAATGAAAAATGGAACAATTGCAGAGGCAAGGTTTCCATATAGAGGATAGTACCTAGTGAAAGGTACAACTCTAAGTCCGACTGTTGTAGACCTCCTCTGTATGACTCTAAGACATGTTTGAATAATTTTACAGAGTATGGTGAAATCACTTCCCAATGGGCAGCCTCTAGTGGTGCTTATTGTGATGGTTTTCTTTTCCACTTCTGTGTCTTCAGTTATTGTTTTCAGAATCTGACATATCGAATCTATTGTTGTGAGATTTACTTCTTTATTTTCGAGACCTCTTCTGATAGCTTCGTGGGAGGTATTATCGAAGACTTCTTTGATGCATGTTCTAGTTTGTGTAGGTGAGGCGCTGTTTCTGTGGATCTAGCTACATCGTATGCATATTGATTATGGACCGTCATTCGTAGGTAGTTATCTGTGACCTTCTCCAATGTTTTCAGTATGAATTAGGTCAAACTGAGGGCTCCCAAAGATTTTGGCTTAATGGTGCCCTTTTTTTCCAACCTCGGAATGAATATTACTTTTGCCATCTCAATTGGGATGCATCCAAGAACCAAGCTGCTCCGGATTAGACCCAAAATATATGACATTAGAAGTTCTTCTCCTCTTTGCAGTAGAGCAGAGCAGATTCCGTTTATCTCTGGTGCCTTAAAAGATTAAAAGGTATTTATGGCCCAATCTAATCGTTCTTCTGTACAGATACCTGTTGTGGGATCGCCCAGTATCCCCTGTATCCCCCCGCTCAGGAAGGGATACACTTAGACCAAAAAAGTCTATTGAGATACCAAGAAAGAAATAACCGGATTACCAGCACTGATGCCTACATTTAGTATTCTCATATCGGATAAGAGACAGAACAACCAGTTCCGGTGCTGGATGATTCGTAGTTCGGCAATCGTGTGGTAATGCATACATATGTCTGGTGCATTGGAGTAGACTCCCGCACCTATACCTATACCGCTGCCTTGGATGTATCTGTGTACACTGTACATCATGTCTAGAGTCCCAAGCACTGCTTCTAGGAATCCTGGTTTTATACTTGACGTTAAGGTTCAAATAAGATACAATATTCTTAGACCGAATTACTAGAAATATTGTTATGGCCGTTTAGGATTCTTTTATGGCCCATAATTCCACGAGTCAGTTCCGAGTTGTGATTCTGCTTTAGCCGCCATCAGTTTCCCAAAGATATGTATTAACGGGAAGAAGGTGGACCATAGTTTCTAGTGCACGATAACCTTTGAACCTTCTCGGGTATTGAAATGTTAGTTTTCTTGTCCAGTGTCGTCCACCAGACCAATACTCCGTATATGAGGATGCGTCTGATAACTGCCGTGTACATCAAGTGGACAATCTGTAGCTGAAGACCCCAATTTGGGATTCATTTCCTACACCACTAAAGGGCAATCGAGGCTTTCCTAGTATGATCTTGAACATTTAGTTTCCAGGTGAGCCTCTGCTGATGTCGTCTTCTTCGGTGGGCCGCCAGGAGGTTGTGGCCTGTAATAATCGAATAATCGCCGTGAAGAGCGGTTAACTTGTTCTATTAAGCACTGGAGTTTGTTTGAGTGTTGCTTCGTCGTGTTTTATCCAGAGTTTTCTGGAGACACGGCAAGATGAGAGTGGTGCTCCATCTCTCATTGCATAGTCTCACGAAGGCTTGTTCTATGTTAGATTTAACAACTGCTAGGGGCGGGCGGTAGAACAGAGGTAATAACCATTGTCTGGTCCCCTTACGAACCCTTTATTGCTGATTCGTTTGCCAGTTCGTTCCCTAGGGTACCGGTGCGTCTTTGAAACCAAAGGAGTGTAACGTCGTCATTTGTTGTAAGCGCTATGAGTTCTTCACCGCATCGTTTTACCAGTTTAGATTTGACGACTGTGGATGAGATGGCCTTCATGGCGGCTTGACTGTCGATGTATATGTAGATCATCTTTCTAGAGTGCAGTTCTCGTTCTCGTTTTGGATGATGGAGGGCTTTGGTCCCCATTTCTTACCAAAGATTTTGTTACATGTGTAGAAGGTTATTGATGCTTTCTTTATCCATTCTGACGTGTTTTCCTTCCAGCTCAGTTTACGGTCGAGTATACAGCCCATGTATACTTATCTGAGATTTGGAGTGTTGTACCGTTGAGTATTAAGGGTCCGATCTGTGGGATTGTTCTCGTGTTAGTGATGAGGATCATCTTTGTTTTCAGGAGGTTAACATTTGGTCCACAACTTTCTGTCCATTTGTGTAGGGTAATGAAGGTGGATTGAAGTAATTCGGTGATGCTGATGCATTATGACAACATTACCCGCATATGCGGGTTGTTTCATTTTCTTTAAAGTTTTGTTCGCGACCAGTATTCATAGTAGAGGGAATAGTACCCCACCTTGCGGTGTGCCTCTAGAGACCAGTGCATGTACTTGGGAGTCACCCAGTTATAGGTTGATGTGTCTCGTTTTGAGCATGCATTCAACCCAGTCTGAGATTACTGTGCCTATGTTTTGTTGGTCCACTGCTAGTCGTATAGATTCAGATTTTACGTTGTTGAAGGCTCCTTTTATATCTAGGAAGGTGGTGGATTGAACTTTCGATCCTTGTTACCACCTCATGCAGGGCCGTCTCAAAAGATTGACCTTTAGTATAGGAGTGTTGGGCTGTGGACATATCCCTAGGACTTAGTTTGGAGCGCATGTGTAAATCTATTCAAATGTCTTGAGTTGGAACGATGTAATATTAAACGGCCTAAAGTCTTTTGGGCTAGTATGTGAGGGTTTACCAGCTTTGGGTATGAAAATGACTTTGAATTCTGTCCAGGCTCGAGGAATATACGCCCAATTAAGACACACACGAAAAATATTCGCTAGCCGCGGACTGATATACTCCTTGTGGCTTTGTAGCATCATGGGGAAATATCGTGTGCTGTTATGAAGAGGGCGAATGAGTCAGTCAGGAGTCAGTCTGATTGCCCAGGAGGTGGCTTGTGTTGGTTGTCCTGACACAAGAACTTTTTGCAGTATTAGATGTTAGGATTTCGCGGCATGGAAAATGTGTCCTAAAGAGGAGTTCTAAGGTCAGCAGCAAGAGTCTAGCTGCGTCTTTATTGGACTCTATTTCACTGCAGAACTTCCTCCAGGAGGCCCTCTTGTCTTTTTCTTGAAACCACTTTTGCTTTCCTTGTAGCGATCACAGTCGGCGGAATGTTATACATGGTACTTTGTACTTTTTTGTGAACAATACTAATTCAGTTATAGACGACATAACTAAAAGACCAACAGTATTCATCCACATTGCAAGTTTATTTAGAGCAAGCTCCTCAGGTCTCTAACTCTAGGAAGGAACTTGTCTAATATCGCTATCGCAATGTCATCCGCATGACAATCTATGACAATGAACCATTTTTATCGAAGATTAGGAGTATCTCATTCACTACCATGCACTCCAGATAAACATAGAAAAGGGTGCTTTTAAAATTTTGATCGATCCAATAGCAAGGATAGTTGTTAATCTTCATGTTAAAAAGTGCGGCAGATATACATATGTATGTAGCTTCTGTTTTGATATTATTAAAAGGTCCCTTAATGTCAACGAAGGACACCTTCTTCTCAAATAGTGTCTCAATTACTTATTCTTATCAACGAGTGCAGGGCAGTCTCTACCGACATTTCATTGCGATACGTACATATTGGGGTTGGGTTACCGGTAGGAATTTACTATCCAAACATTAAGACGTAAGATCCCTTCAGAAATATAAGCGGACTGCACATACCGCAAAGTCAACGCGATTTAGCTTTCGAAGAACAATGGGTGGGTAGCTGGTACAAAACAAATAAATAGAGGGCGCTGCTTGAGCTTTATTCGGAAATCATTTACATTTGTACTGATACTATTTTATTGCACACTACTGTAACTATTTATTGATTTCATGTTCTAATTTAAGTTTCACCTTATATAGCAAAACATTTTGAAAGTGATAGTGAATTAGAGGCTATAGCAAGTTAAACAAATAAATTCTTTGGTCGTGTTGCAACAAATGAATGAATCATTGTAGCCTTGCCCTAAGGTCAATCTGTGTAAAATTAACTCAAAACACATTCTACATATGGTTCCTGTGTTTTATTCACACCTAGTTGATAAAATAAAAAAAATAACATATGTACATATGTATAATGTCTCCCTCTCCCATCAACAATTGCAACTGATTACAGAAATACTCGTAATCTTTAAATTATGTAATTATCGAAATTTTTGTTGCAAAATTATAAAAACATTGCGTAGCGTGGCGTGCTGACCGAGAATTGATTTTTTTTTTTTGCGCTTCTTTTTCCAAGATAAAGTTAATTTCGTTACTTAAAAATATGTATATATAAAAATATATTACAAAAAAAAAATAAAGCCAAAGTGGAATGGCCCTGGGTTTGTTGTGCCAATTTTGATGCAATTTTTCGCGTTTTTTTTTTTTTTTTTTTGTCGAAATTTAAATGGCGATAACAAGAATTATTATCAACTATGATGAAATTTTCGTTGATAATGCACATAAAATCAGTTGCAGAGCGTCGATTTTTTTATTTTTCATTTATTTACTTTTTTTTATTGCTTTATGTACGGAATGGGCCATGTGAATGGGAGCAAATGGTGCAGGACCGAAAGCCGAAAAAAATAAAATTAATTGCTCATTATTTGTAAATAAAAGGAAGAAAAACTGTTTAACAATGAATTCCTCTGCAGTTATATACTTTCTGCAGAATCATTTACATGCCAGGGAAATTGTTATTAAAATGAAAATTCAATGTAAATAATGTTCAGTATAGGTATGTACATAGTGGTATGGTATAGGGTATGGTGGATGGACATTATGGTTTCTCGCACACACAACCATGAGATTATACATGCTGTAGGATGTTTGGGGAGATCATACCCATGGAAAGCTCATTAGCCCTTTTCCATGGGGTGAGGTTACATCCGTCAATGTAGCTTACAGGGACACGAAACTAATAAGAAAGGTTTTAATTCCACCAGGACGGTGTCTTTCCTAGAGTCTTTAACTGCTTACACTGTGGTCTGAAGAAAAGAAATGGTTGGATGTTGATGAGTATCGAGTAACTAAACTAACATTATGAATGTACACAGTCGTAATATGTATGATGGCCAGCCTTAAGGAAACGATATAACATAATCAAACTCAACAAGGTGCGGTTAACTCCGGCGGATGCTCTATCGGTCTTTCTGCATCTCTTACCCCTAGATTAGTGAAGATACGGGTACTTAATACGGACATAACAATTTTGTATTTTAATATAAACGTACCCTCAAACTTTTATGATCTGTCAATGTCAAAAGTTTTTATTTTTTATGATCTGTCAAACGTCAGTCAAGGTTTACATTTTGATCATGATGACATTCACGAACGTGCTCGTTTGGAAACTATTAAAAATTAATTAGATCTTGGCCTACAGCCTTACAAGATCAAATTAACTCAAGAACTGAAGTCTTTTGACGATTTGAAACGCTTAAACTTCTCCGATTGGGCTCTGCAAAAGTTTGAAGAAAATCCTGAATTTCATTAAAAAAATCATCTTCAGCGATGATGCTCATTATTGGCTTCGACAAAATATTTGCGACAAACCCACATATGCTTCAAGAGACTCCATTGGCCAGAATGGATGGATTTGACATCAGTGATATATGGTTCCAAGAAGATGGTGCCACATGCCATACAGCTGGTCAAACAATTGATCTATTGAAGGGGAACTTCGGTAATCGTGAAATCTCGAGAAATGGTCTGATCGAATAGCTACCTCAACCTGCGACTTAACGCTGTTGGATTTCTTATTATCGTGTTACGTTAAGTCGTTGGTTTATCCCAACATGCCAACAACGTTAGAGGAGTTCAGGAACTATATCGAACGAGAAATTATAAATTCGCGTTCCGGTCAATATGTATGGAGGAGTGGAAAATTGACTCCAAAGAATCGAGTACTCATTTAGGGTAACTAGTTCGCAACGATGTGACAACTTCGAAAAAGAAAACTGCATGCACAGGACGGCCTAAACACAGATTTGATGTAGGTAGCTGAATATATGTAGGTCATGGTTCTTTTACGACTTTCGTACCCCGAGGTACGATTGAGAATACGTATTAAACTTCACAGAGCACAACAAATCAGTTAATGAATATAGAGGATGTTTAGCAATGCTGAAAGGTTATTGTATACTTTCCGCGAAAACTGCCTGAACTGATCCTTCAGAATTTTTTAGGAGACTGACTTCTGTTCTTCCACATATTTGAGGCCCGGGGGTCAACCCCGGACATTTATTAGAACTTAATACAAGCACACTCAAATACAACTAACAAAGTTCCTTAAAACTAACAAGTATCCTTAAAACTAACAAGGTTAAGGATGGGAGCAACAGGAAATGGCTTTCTTGAGGGACAGTTTGTTAAGGTGAAAGTCAAAGAGAAGGTGAACATTGTTAACTTCGCGTAGCATTCTAGACATTGGCTCCTGGTATCCGTAATTTGTTCGGTGGGTATTGACTCGAAAAAGGGGCATAGATCTGAGATTTCGCGGGTTAGTGTTCAGCGAGATAAGCTGAAGCAGAGAGGGGCAATCAATGTTACCAACTAAAAGTTGATGAACAAAGAGTATGTCGGCAACTTTACGGCGAACAGAGAGAGGTTGCAGGTTTATAAGTTTCAGTCGGTCTGAATACGGCGGTAAGTTTAGGGTATCAGTCCAGGGAAGTCCCCTTAAAGCAAATCGAATAAACCTCCGCTGTACAGCTTCTACACGAAGAATGTGGATGGCGACCAAACTTGGCTGGCATATTCAAGAAGAGGACGAACAAAAGTAATGTAAAGGGATTTAGTGACATAAGGATCAGAGAATTCCTTAGACCAGCGCTTGATAAAGCCAAGAGAGGAGTTGGCTTTCGATATAATGTTATCGATATGTGAACGGAAACTGAGTTCACTATCACAGATAACACCTAGGTCGCGCATTTCAGTTACTGAGGGAACAGGTTCATTGAAAATGAGATAACTGCGGGGTGTAGTTGGACCACGTTTACGGGAGTATGTTATTGCTTGACACTTATTGACATTGAGCTCAAGGAAATTGCTAAGGCACCAGGTAGAAAATCTATCCAAGTCTTCCTGCAGTAGAAGACAGTCAGAGGAGGACGATATATGCCTGAAGATCTTCATGTCATCTGCGTAAACAGATAAATGTGAATTTACAATAATACGATCAACATCATTTATTGACAAAATGAATAATAAGGGACCAAGATGGCTGCCTTGAGGTACTCCAGAGGAGGCTTTTATTGGGACGGAAGTCATGGATCTAAACAGAACATTGTAAACTCGGTCTTCTAAATACGATTCAATCCACGTAATGAACCTCGACTGAAAGCCAAAAGCCTTTAATTTAATAAGGATAATTTTGTGCGAGATTTTGTCAAAGGCTTTGCTGAAATCCGTGGCTATCACATCGACTTCTTTGCCACATTCGAGTGCGCACAATGTACTCGACACGAATTCAGTTAATTTGGTCGTTGTCGATCTACCTTTTAGAAATCCATGCTGGTTTTGAGAGAAAATCGACTTACAGTGGAAAAACATTGAGTCGTAAATGATGCTCTCGAAGAGCTTCGGAATACAGGAGAGCTTGGCTATGGGCCGATAGTTAGAGATATCATCTTTACGACCTTTTTTGTGAATTGGGATTATGTAAGAGTTCTTCCAGGATGTGGGGAAATAAACCCTATTACAGGTATAGAATGTTCAATTCGCTGTCAAAAATAAGAGTGTATTTTTCCGCCTTTCTGTATAGGAAGCTTGAAGTCAGGAAAAGACTTTTGTAAAGAAAAGCGTCTTTTTTATTTCAACATACAAACTTATCTAACTGTCAAATAACATTTTTCGTGTTCAAGATGATATTTGTGTCTGACAAATAAGGATATGGGGCTTTATCCGTTATGTGGAAGATTTTGGGAAGAGATCTAGATCAAGATCAAGGCTTACAAGATTCAATTGGTGCACGAATTGAAGCCAAATGACCATTAATGGATCATGTTTATCAACCAAACAAAATTGTGTCGTTTGGAGTAAAGATAACACACAAGAGATTCATGAAAAGCTTAATTTTCAATAAAGTGATGCAAAGGATGGAAGGCAAAACAAGACTTGTATCACAGCAGTTTGATTGTTTTCATGTGGACACTGCAGTACCTATACAGCAGCTTCACCTACATACTTCTGGGCTTGGCATAAATAATATCATCCTAAGATATCGAACAACAAGACTTCAGACATCTTCTAACAATCATTTCAATCATGGTGACAATAAAACCTTTTAGTATAAAATATACATGATTCCCCGATAAACCTATATTTAATTCAATGATTACGTAAAGTATTGATAAATTATTGAATCTGTAACCTGACTGTTTTGTCATAATACAATCGCAATCCCAACAAAATTACTCCACAATATTGCTACTTGACATAAACAAACAAACAACAAATATATTTCACCTGTGCAAATTTTATTGAAATCATTGAACACACTCGCAAATTGTTACAAAGATACGTCAAAACACGTTATTTACAAATTGTGTACACATCGAATAAACGTTTCGTTCTTATCGTCAACTAATCTTGAAATCAATAAAAAATGTGACCCAAATCACTTTCGTAAAAGTACACTTTTCAATAATTTATCATTTTTCGAGTTAATTAAGTGTAATTTCGAAAAAAAAAGAAAATACATACATAATTCTGCGCGCAGCAGTATTGTTTGCTTTGTGTTGTGCTGTCATATTCATTGGGTTGCTTCAATGAATGAATCGACATGTATTCAGAAATAGAATCTTTTTTTTTTTTTTTTTGCGAGATAAACGTGTTTATTTATAGCTTTGGAGAATTATGCATTTAGCATATTTTTGTTTTTGCAAGAATTAGGTAATTTGTTTGACTTGTTTTATTATGATTTGGTAGATTAATAATATTTTTATTTAAAATGTGTACAAGCTTAGTGCGGTACATTAAAAAATGATCGTAGATATTTACTACGGCAACTGCTAATGACAAAAAACCAGCCCTTTGCACAACTGCTGGAACATGTAGCTATGACGGTAGTAGTAGCAGTAGTATGACCTGTCAGATTGTACGACCGTAAACC
The DNA here is from genome assembly GCA_905220385.1 of Xylota sylvarum. Classification (NCBI taxonomy): domain Eukaryota; kingdom Metazoa; phylum Arthropoda; class Insecta; order Diptera; family Syrphidae; genus Xylota; species Xylota sylvarum. The sequence goes on along the minus strand of LR999958.1, from coordinate 58,185,557 downwards.
GAGGCTGTTCTTGTCCAATTTTAGGTCACTTTTTCGAGCAACTCTATTGGAAGGTCACGAACAACCACGCACTTGTCTTTCACGGCATCGATTGTGGACAGGAAATAATCACGAGGTGTCGAGTCGCACGATATTCTAGTTCAATTGACACTTCCAATGTCAATCAATGCTATTCTCATTTTTAAAGAAATATTCAGTGATCATGGTCCCAGTGGATATGTAGTAAAATATCTAGATGTAATAGGGTCTCTATGGTTTTTTCACGTATTCCCAGTCGACAGAATTGGACACAGAATACAATAATTAATAACAATTCTGCACTGGAAATCTACACTAAAGGGTCTAAGACAGCCGAGGGTCTATGAGTACGCTATTTAACCGACAGTCATCCAGCGTTAAAAACACTTGAAACACCAATAATAAGATGTAAACTGGTAAAACAATGTCTCTCTCTCCTGGGTTCCTGGTAACTCACATGTCCCAGGAAATTGTGAAGCAGACGAATTACTCAAAAATAATCTTGATACGTGCAACTATCCTAGACAGATGTAGCAAACACAAGACAACAAGTCTGCTACTCATCAGTAGACCCCGCATAGGTGCCCTGGTCGAACTAGTGACGAACCATTGTTCGTTAGGCAGGCACGCCTTTTATCGCAGCTGTATAGATGAAGAAGGTGTAAAATAAAAATTTCACCTACACTGCACCTTCCATGCGCTATTTTTAACAAAAAAGCACATTCTGGGAGAATATTTGAAGATATTACCGATTGGCAATATGGGTGGCTTAGATGAACGATACTATGCGCCATGTAAATCCCAAAGTAGTCTTCAACTAGCGCAAATTGGCGACTGACTTTAAAATTGAATTTATATTACTTTATTGTGTAAGGTTGCACTGAACATATAAATGTCGAAAAGAGCGGGGAAAATGATAGATCAGTTTGACAGTTCCCTTCATCGTAAGTTCTATCTAAGAGGACTAGAAGAGAAGTTGGTACGTCTGCCAAATTCCTGCGAACGTTTTATTAAAACGTTTTTCAATTGCGACGCCACATTTTTCCAATAGGGTTCCTCAACTATGCGTAAAGTTAGCTGCGGTTTGTCGGCGTTTTAAAATCGTCTACACTTCCGATTTAATCATGAAATACGCTTCTTGGCTAAACGGCTTCGTTAATAAACAAATTTATCGCATTTTGGCAGGTCATCAACTCGAAGATATTCATGAAACGCCAATGTACAACCAAAAATTGGTTGTTTTGTGTGAGTTTCATCCTAAAGGAGTCATTGGCTCATAATTCTTCTGCAATAAGGTTCGCATTGTCACCGGATCATGTACCATAAGTCCGTGGCTAGCGAATATTTTTCGCGGGTGTCTTGATTGTTCATACATTCCCCAACCCTAACCTAACCTAACCCTGGAGAGATATCAAAGTCAAAGCAGGTAAACCGTCACATACTAGCCCAAAAGACTCTAGGCCGATCAACCTTACCTCGTTCCCAATCAAAACTTTTGGAAGATTAATAGATTTACACATTTGCTCCAAACTAAGTTCTAGGGATATGTGCCCAGCCCAACACGCCTATACTTAAGGGCAACCTGTTGAGACAGAATTCAAGCTAGGGACCTTTCTTCTATACGATTAGCCTGGACCAACAAAACATAGGCACATTAATCTCTGATTGGGTTGAATGCATCCTCCAGACGAGATACATCAACTCAGATCTGGGTGGCTGCCAAGTACATGCACTGGGATCTAGAGGTACCCCGCAATGCGGGGTCTTATTCCCTCTACTATGAATACTGGTCGCGAGCCTTAAAGAAATTAGTACGAAGTGGGATCAAAGTTGTCGCATATGCGGATGATGTTTTCATAATGACGACAAGTAAGTTTACACCCACCATTACCGAAATATTTCAATCAGATCGGGACCTTGAGAATTAAGGGGGACTAATGGGGACTACCAGCGCCATCAGAACCATGCCGACTGTTGCCTTTGAAACCACACTAGCACTAATCCCATTAGACCTACACATAAAGGAAACAAAAAGGGTGCCCCACGTTTGGAGCAATCCAACTTTGGAAAGAGGGCGAAACAGACCGCCGTAGTATCGCGAGATGGGCACACTTGGGTACCGAGACAGACTATGTATCACTATCCCACGATTTTAGCTTAAACGTTTAAACAATCTTCCCTTCAAGGGAGGATTTGATAAATGGTAGGACCATCAACCCCAATAAGTTCTAGATCTTCACTGACAGATCACAAATTGACGAATGAATAGAGATTCCAAACCACGGCAGTGTGTTCCAAGCGTAAGTACTAACAATCGCAAAAGTGGCACGAGAGCTATCCACGAAACTGCACTCTAGAAAGGTGATCAATATATACATACATCGACAGCCAAGCTGACATGAAGGCTTCCATTCCAATCTGGTGAAACGATCCCGTGAAGAACTCACAATACTTACAGCAAAGCACGACGGTTCAAGAACACAGTGGCATACAGGGAAACGAACGGGCGGACGATTTAGCAAGAAAAGGGTTCGAGCAGGATTGGACAATGGTCGTTACCTCTGTTTTAATTAAATCCTAATAGCTAATTATGAATGAAGCGCCCTCTCATCTGGTGACCTCTTCCGAGGCTGTAGCGATACGGGTGCAGAAGAGAGCACATCACACTTCCCCTTCGAATGCGAACTAGGAAAACAGTTCTCGGCGAATACCACTTCGAAGAACTGGGCGACCTGTCAGGAAAGCTACCATTAACCAACCTGAAGTTTTTAACAATATCGGGTTGGTACAAGGAGATAGCTTAGGTATCCCAAAGTTAGAGAGCAACTATTCTCTTCGTTTTAGGTTATTCACGACAGGGGTTCACAATTGATCCTTTGTGATTCGAGTGCTGATTGCATGTGCAGGCACTTCTTCTACCTACCTGCCTACCTTGGTCTTGGCTATGTCAAGTCCATAGTCTATGCCAATAAGCCAGAGACTTTAGACGACCTTAGGACCAACATTGAACGCCAAATTGCCTCCATATCGCCCTATTTAGGCGAAAAAGTCATGGAAAATTGGGTTCAGCGCATTCACTCGTACAGGCTTTTTTCTGGATGACATTTGAATGATGTTGATATCTCAAATACAAACTGTTTTATTTAAAAAAAAAAAAAAACAGCAAAATGGGGCGTTCTTAACGAAAAACCCTTTTCTAGTAGATACGACTTTCTACATCAGCCCCTAATAAATTTGTGCGACTCTGTAGGGCTGTTACTCATGCCATAATTCCTTCTACCTGTCCTTACCAACTCATTGCAAAGATTTATTATTAATTTTTCAGCGAACCCATTCGCAAGTGAAACTTGAAGCGTTTTCATCACCTTAAGTAGCACTTAGTACGTATTTGTACGTCTAGCTCCTCAAATGACCTTGCAAGACACACACAGTCTATGGTTGCGGGCAATCAGCCAAATCGACGCCACCACCATACCTCCCGAATATTAAGGACAACTACTCACACCACCACCGACAGGCACCACTCAACTTGGATACATTTTTGTTGTACTGTCCCCATATATGTAGATGTATCTATACGTCCCATGTGCAAAGGTACAGTCTTTTCAAAAAATTGTTTTCGATTATTATTCGGGTTTGCGTTTTTTTTTATGTGCAATTATTTACCCTCAAAAGGAGATAATTTTGGAAATGAGCATAACCCTACAGGGGCGGCGTTTCCCTCCCCCCCCAACCACAAGAGGCCACATTATGTACATTAAAAACAAAAAGTACATATTTTCGTTAAGTGTTCACTTGTGAAGCGAACGTTGATGACGATGAGCAGAGGTATTAAAATCACACCTTTATTTCAATACCCAAGGATTGCAACCAACAAGGACAACACAAAACGAAACAAAAAACACAAAATTTTCGGAATAAAAAAAATATAATAACTCCATTGTCGAAATATACATGGAAAACCACCATCGAACGAGAACATGAAGCGGCAGTTTACTGTGCACCAGACAGAAACGAGTGCATCGTATCGATCGTTTTTTTTTTTTTATTTCTTTTTGCATTTGCGTACAAGTGTACATATACCCATCTCGCAGGATGTTTTTTTTTTTTCGTGAATTTCGTGTAAAAATGCACCACCCCATGGAGGGGGGCCAACAAAACACAAACCCCCGACGTTGTCGTCGTGCCGAAAAAAAGTGCATTTTTACTGCATTTATCGCAGAATGACGAAAAAGTATCGCAAATTGTGTGCACCGTACACATGTACACAATGCAACGAAACCAGCCAGCCAGCAGGATATTATGTATGACAGGACTGCACTAAATATATATATGTACACGATGTACATCATCCCCCGCTGCTGCACGAAGCCGGAAAAAAAACATACGTGAATAAATAATAAGTGGTACGAGGCAGAGGGTGGCGGAATAGGGGGTCGGTCCTCTCCTACTTAGTCCCTTCGTATCAACCCTCATTTTCGTTTTGCGTTTTTGAAATTGCGAAAAAATGTGCACACACAAAAATGATGATGAGAAGCCATTCTCCTGGCAGTCATCGTAGTCCTCCTCGTCCTCGTCATCGCCATCGTCCTCGTCGTCACCATTCGTCGTCGTCCTCTACCTCGTTCTCAGCCGTCAACTCCTTTACCAAGGCGCGTCTCATTTGGGACACGGATTGTATATGCGTGCGTGCATTTGGGGGTGGATGGGGGTAAGTGGATACACATATTTTTTTTCCTACCCTATTCTCACTCTCTCCTTCTTTTGTCGCCGCACGAGTTTTTTTCTTTTTCCATATTTTTTTTTTTTTTTTTTCGTGAGTTAGAGAAAAAGGTAAATGACTTTCGGCATTGAAATCCTTTAAAACAAAAATCTAGAAAAAAAAAACACACAAAAAAATACGTTTCCCCCTTTCCGCTGACTTATACTCAAGCAGGGATGCAGAAAAATGCAGTCCGTGTAGTAGTAGTCGAAAACAAAAACCATCATCAACCCTTCCGTCAGTCACATACAACTTAAGACACTCTTGCAGTAGCTCCTGCTAAGAAGCATCAGTGTTCAGTACCGAAAAAATGTAGCAGAGTTGTAAATTATGAATGGCAACAACGAGGAGGAACGACTATCAGGAATTCCCAGGATGAAATTTGAGAAAAGTACGTGCAGTGATACACACACCCACCACGTAGTATATATTCGTATCAACAAAAAACAAAAAAAAAAAAAAAACCGTCCAGAAGAATATCAAAAATCGCAAAAGTCGTAGAGTGAGCATAAGCGGAGAGGTCCTTTCTTCAAGTGCATGTTGGATTTTCGTAAATGCAGAGTTATGCATTCATAAGATGTTTGTAACATCATAGCTTGGCTGGATGAGAGTGAGTGCATGCTGTTTTATTTTTGTTTCTTTTTTTTTTCAGTTTTTATTTTTAAAACACAAAAAATAAAAAAAAAGAGAATGTAACATGTACGCATTTACAGACATACGTAAGAGTGTAACTCGAGGAAAGGGAATAGAACAGTGGGGTTGGGTTGAGTTTTATTTTTTTAAAGACGAGGTTGAATTTAACGATGTTTTGTCAAAGTTTTATTCAATTTTACAGAATTGTTGGCAATCCTTTTGTAAAGAAGCGATTTGGAAGGTTTTAATACATTTGAATAAGATTGACTTTCGCAATGACAGTTGTTCATGACGTTTAAAGTCCGTTCGTGTACTTTTCTGAAAGGAAGATGAAAACGTCACGTTACGACTAAAAACGTCAATACAAAATATTAACATTAACCAAACAGTAAAATGACAAACATTCTAGCTGCCACTCGTTTGAGAGTTCTAACCTCATTTTTTCTGTCACTTTTGTTTAATGACTTTTCCAGTGTTTGTCCTTTTTTTTGTTGAACCCTTCTCTATATGGTTGGTACTGTGACCTAAAAGATCTATTACATCAAAAAGCTGCAATTAACCTAATAGACATACCACCTCTGTTATGAAGGTTAATTCTTTAAGTTATGTTCAGACGATTGTCAGATCTGTCAATATCGTGAGGTGACAATGACAAACTATTTTGCAATGTTAAATTGTCAGTTCACACGGTTGTCACATTTTGTCCCAATTTCTGACAATTGTCTCACAATGGTCTAACAAAATTGGTAGTTCACACGATTGTCTGACATTTGGGATACATTTTTCATTGGTAGACCTGACAATATTGTCAGATCTGATAATCGTCTGAACATAGCAGAGAGTTTCATCTCCACTGATGAACGTATTTCTTTTTTTAAAGACACGTGTTTTTAACCAATGTAGTCCCAACAATTCACAGAGAATGTGTTCGGATTATTCATCGTCTTTCAAACAAAACGGTCGTTCCGTCTGTGAACACAGATTCAGTTTGTTGAAGTGGTACCTCTCTGGCCTGTGAGAAAGGTCACCAGCTTCTGATACTTTCGTTATCTAAGTTAAGGAAGTCCTTGTAAGAATAGGACATGATCAATTGTTTGGATTGTTTAAACCGCGAGACATTTTCCCGGTGGACTAGATGAAGTTTGTGGTCCCAGTCATTAATCATTGCTTTGGCGTAATACCAGCTCAAGTCACAGTAAGGTTCTGGTCATATGAACGCATATTCTTAACCAGTTTTAGCTAGTTTGTTTGCAGATTTGTTGCCTATAATTCTCTGGTAACCAGTGACCTAACCAGAATTTGTCTTGTTATGTCCAGCAAGAGTTTGTAATGAATCGTAGCAGAATATAACTCAGACAGAGTCCACTGAGTTGGACCATACTGCTTTAAGCGCTGCCTGACTATCTGAGAAAATATTATTACTAAAGCGTCTTTAACACCTCCATCTCCGTCCTTAATACCTTGTCGAATGTATAACTTGGAGCAGATCTTAATAGCATGGACTTCGGCCTGGAACACAGTCGGACATGTTCCCATAGGTATCGAGATTTAGGTGTTGGGTCCAAAAACGCACGCTCGAACTGCAGATTTTTACTTCGATCCGTCGGTGAACCATACTAGATTTCTAGGGTCCAGTACAGGAACACCATTAGATAGGTTTTCCGAAACAGTATTCTCTGACCATAATGTCAGTTTAAACCAGATTGACCCGGTGACGAAACATTTTCTTTGCCTAGTGTTTTCCTTCTTACCACCGATAGGACAGAACTGGTACACCGAATATGTAGTTTCCTTCTCTTCCTTGTTTCTACATCTTCTACAGAAATCGTTGAAGGGAGAACGAAGCCTTCTTTCTTTCATTCAGTCTTTCTCATAGACAACCCTAAAAGAGTTTAACATCTAACGATACAGGTCGGTGAGGACATCATCAACTCGAAGGCATACATTAAGTATCTGGGAGTACTGCTAGACCACAGATTCATTTTAATGATCGACCTAATGTACGCAGGTCAGAATGCTTTCCGGGAAGTAGCGGCACTATGTAGACTAATGACAGATATTGTAGGACCAAGGCAGCCAATTAGAAACCTTCTTACAACTGTGACCAAGTCAATACTCTAGTATGTGGACGGACTATTCGGGTCAGTGAGCATAGATTCACATATATGTAGGTATGGTATGCTGCGCATTTAGAACTGTATCCAAAATGGACTAGCAGAAACCACGAGGAGTTAAGGTTTACCTACCGAGATTTTTACCCGGACGCGAATTACCCATTCCGCCACCACTCTGAAGGAGAGTGCAGAGCTCGTGTTGACGAAATGCCAAAAATACAGACGAGCTTGGAAAAAAATAATTAGCGGCCAAGTGACCTCAGGAAGCTTGATTCATTCATTCATTTTCGTGACAAGCGGAGGCTGAAAGACTGAAAGTCTTCGAGAAACGAAGAATATGCTGGCTCTGGTAGCGTAGAAAGAAGTCACGAAATGTCTAACCTTTCCTGCGAAAAAATGTCTTTACCAGTTTAATTTTTTAGTTTAACTTTATATTCAAGTCCATTTGGGATACTTGATCTTCTTTCAAAGAGTTGTTATTCCAAAATGGATAGAAATCTAAGTAAGGTAAGTATAAACTTGCAGACATCTACTCAAGGACGAAACAACCGCTTTATTTCTTTGAACAACCGACCCCTAGTATTAACATCAAGAACTTCTCTTAAAGCTGGAATACCTCAGGGCTCAATCCTCTCTCCGACTCTGTTTATACCCTATCCTAAGGGTATATTAAGTTTGACACATAGTTTGTAACATAGAGAAATAATCGAGATAGACCCTATAAAGTATATATATTCGTGATCAGCATCAATAGCGAAATCGATTGAGCGATGACCGTCCGTCCGTCCGTCCGTCCGTCCGTCCGTCCGTCCGTCCGTCCGTCCGTCCGTATGTCACCGCTTTTTGGGCCTTAAATTTTGAGCTAGGACGATGAAATTTCATATCTGGGCTTCTGAGAAAAAGATACAGTACAAGTGTAAAAATTTTTGAAATCCGCCCACTGCCACGCCCACTTTTTCATAACTTCACTAAATTATATGAAATCGAAAATTTTTGTTAAGACCAAATATTTAGGCATTCAGATTCCCTACAATCCACCCTTACAAAAGTTTTGGCCACGCCCACTTTTTGGGGGCGTTTTTATCACAAAACCGATTTTTGGGCCTTAAATTTTTAACTAGGACGCTGAAATTTCATATCTGTCCTTCCAAGAAAAATATTCAATCCAAGTGTAAATTTTTTTTACATCCGCCCACTGCCACGCCTACTTTTTTATAACTTCACTAAATTATATGAAATCGAAAAATTTTGTTAAGACCAAATATTTGGGTATTCAGATTCCCTACAATTCACCCATAGAACAGTTTTGGCCACGCCCACTTTTTGGGGGCGTTTTCATCGAAAAACCGATTTTCATAAAATTTTACATGTAACATCCTCAAACGTTCGACATTATAGCTATATTTGAGTACAAAATGCAATTTGGCCCCGCCCACTTTATAGAGAGGAGGATAGGGTATCATACGATCCGTTCCAGACGGATTGTAGCTTTTCTGTATGTTTTTAATATTTGTTAATAAACTTCTTTCTCACTCACAATGCGACTCATTACTTCGTGAACGACAATATTCATGACTTTGCTTGCTCTTTAACGATTTCATGACAAAGACCCTAACTTATTGATAGTGACAGCGATGATCTATCGAGTTTAACTCTGGTATTAATCCAATCATCAATCGGGGTCTAAGGAACTGAGCTGAATTAAGAAAACCGCAGCTCTGCGAAACGTCTGTCTCTGCAATAGGTTTTTGAAAAGATGAAAATGGTTCTACAGATTACTCCATAAGTATGTACTGTCCTCAATGAGACTTTAAGAAGTATTCTAGCTTTTTTTGTCAACCGAATTACCTAACCTAACTTAAAAGTATTTTCTTGATGAACAAAAGAAATTCATTAACAGTGCTACCAAACTTGTGCATTGTGTTTCGCTAAAGTCGTACTTCGCCATTGAAATTTCGAGAGAAAACTTTTATAGATACATGGATACAACACTGCTAATGCACTCAATTATTGAAAGCTATTGATTGAATTTGATGCACTTCATGGATACGTTTTTTTTTCATTCTCGTCTAAACGACCTCGACCAAGTGTGTATAGAAAGTGCGATGCGAACGCAGCCAAATAAAATCTTTATGCACAGGATTCTTTCCTTCATTCATTTCTTTATGATCGCCCAAGACGAAGATTCAGGCAAGAGCTGGTATGGGGAGCAACATCAGAAGCTATAAAGGATGTTTGGCTATGATGACGTTGATGATGGCTATACAAAAGGGGTGTTGAAAAGCAGCAGCATTGAGCCTCCTTACACTAGTGGCATATGTATGGTATATGTATGCACTCGTGATGGCTCTCAGACGGCCATATATGTATGTGCGTGAGCATGTAAATTAAGCCACTTTCAAAAAAAAAAAAACCTCTTTAGAATCTGAATGAGAAAAGAGAGAAAAACCTGGTAGACGAGAAGAGACAATGTTTTTTTATTTTTTTTTGTAGACACATTCGCTGATTTGAGGTGATACGCTGAATACAGCAAACTCACAGCATCGTTGTGTTTTGTATTCAGCGAAATGCAACAGAGGCACAGGAGACGAGAATAACGACCAAGAGTGCATTTGCCAAGAGAGTCCTTTTTAGTTTTTTGTATTTTGCCTTCTATGCAATTTTAAGGAGACATGATGCCATTAATGTCCTAACTCAGTGAGAATTTTTTTCTTCTGTTTTTCTTGTGTAGAGCAAAAGCAAAATTATAATCAAATAGGGCAGGGAGTTCTATTACATTGCTAGGTGAAGTGGTCGACGTTAACCAAGTTTTTGAGACAATTTTCCTAGTTTTAGAAACGAATTTGCATGAAAATATTTATGTAGTATTTACCAGACAGAGATCCAGTCCTTTGTGGTTACCTTTCGGAGTAAATAGGCTGGTGGAACTAGGGTGTGACAAAAACGTATGATGTTTTGAAATACGAATAGTCTACTAGTTGGATCTCTAGGGGCATTGTCTCAGAGGATACAGAATTAAGGTAATAACAGGAGCATATGCACAGATACCGTGGAAAGGAACAACAGCAAGGTTGTAACTGATTTGCAGTATTAGAGACTTGGGATTCGATAATGCTAACTCAAAGTGCATTTATGAACATCTAGACTTAAAGAAATTATACAAGGTACTCGTAATAGAAGGCCTCATTTCATTGGTCTGGCTTGTATCGATTAAGTGCATTTTCATATCAAACTTGGCTTGTCAAAGAAAAAAATTAACAGAATCTGTTGCGAGTCACCATATATCGTTCTGTCAAGTTTTGCCGTTCCCTAGATCGTGCTTAAACAGCTTAATAACATCGATGCAGACTGTTTGACGACAACAACGTGAAGTACGTACCAGTGTATTATAGTACTGAAAACTCAACATTATTATTTACGTATATTGTATTACAGTACTGAAAAGTCGACGGTGGAAATAACCAAAATGAAGGAAACCTTTTCTACGAAACTACAATTGTTAAACAATACGGAGAACACTTCTCCAGGATGCATGGACAGAGCTTCCGAGAAGAACTACGGGAAAGAAGAAGAAAGCAAAATGAATATATATTGCAAGGAGCTTATAAAATTAAAGCATGCAAAGGCACTTTTATACAATCGTCTTTCGTAAGAACAAGTTTCGAATACTAAAAGCTTTTTATGGGGTAGTGTAAGCTTCAATAACGTGCAGTCTCTGCGAATTAATAAAAGAAACTTCGAATATATCGCAAGGAACTATGGATCCAGCAAAGCTTAGTTGAACAAGGTCCTTTAGCCTGAGAACAAGATCTGCTGGTTTGAGACTGCTGACGATTGCGACTGGTTAGTGTTCTGTAGTCACGTACCGGAAAAGCTTTCCAATTGCAACAGCTCCTTTCAAGTTCTAAACGACTCTTTATCCTTCGACATCATTTTCGTAAGTACTTGGGGTGCATCAAGGGTCATTTCTTTCACCAGTTCTATTACTACTCAATAATAAAACAACTAAGAATGTTGCTATTGGTTGATTCTGGTAGGTCATTGATGTGTTGAGTAATAATAAAATAGGTGAAAGAAATGACCCCACACAGCGACATCTCAGGAATTTACAGATAAGGTACTGTTTTCCAATAAGTGGCCCAGACGATGATTAGATGATGCCAACACAACGCATGTAAAATTCATCGTGTTTCCATCGCAGGGACATTTCTCCTTCCCTACAACTTCTACAAAAGTGGTTGTCAATGAAACATCAGCGAAACCAAAAGTTGCAGCGGTTTTGATCCACTTTAGCCTGAAACTTGTAATGACAAGACACTTGCTTCTATGTTACCACCTACCACCACCTTAATTGCTTACAGCTTGAGTAATTTTTTGCTTATAGAAAGAGTCCTTTGAAGACTTCCTTTTTCGGCAGAACTTGTAAAATTTTACCAGCCCTCCTGGTCCCTGCAATATCTGCAAGATCTGACACATAACAATGGACCATTTGGAGATATCGCTGAAAGACATTCGAAAATTTCGAGTGATTTTTGATATGGAAGATCTAAAGTCTAGAGTTCCAATAAGTTTCACCGTCTGTCTACCACAATTGGCTTAAGTTCAGACAAAGTTACTCCGATCTGGAAGCCAGAAAGGCCTACATCCGCAGAACAACTAAACATTGGAATGCAAGAGATCCATTTCTTTAATCCTTAGTTACTCGCGAGGAATTCTTCTCCAAGTATCTCGAAAAGCTGTTATGGTTTTATATCTTCTGGGTGGCAAAATTAAGAAGCCACTAATCACCACGCCCAATTTTTGAGGAAGTTTTCTTAAAAACTTAGATTTTGTGTACTAAAATAATGCTTGGTTTAGCCCCATTTTAAAAATTTAAAAAAATTCCAAGTAATAATTGCCACGCCCACTTTCGGCGACAGAGACGTGGCAAGACGATCTTTAAAAAAAATTTCTTATCAAGTGAGGAAAAATTTTCGGTGTTGTAAGATATACAGGATACAATTGATTTTAGCGTCGCCACACAGCGGTTGTTGTCTCCGTCATGTAGTAGCGTTCTTAACATCTTTACAATGATGACTTGTTTCCAAAAGGATTTACTCTTGATATTTTGATTTTGACATTTTCAAAAATTAAAAAAAAAAAAAAATTACAAAACAAAAACATAACTTACCGGTGCACATGTCTTGCATCTCCACCGATTGAGGAATTTGGTGATGGTTTTGAACTAAGATCTAATGGCTGTTCACCCGTTAAATCACTGGGACTGGGAGAACCCTTGAGTGAGGGACTTATAGCGGCGGCCGATGTCTCTGAGGTAGTTGGTGTGGCCGAGTTCACTTGCTGAGTTAAATTGTACAATATGCCTGTGAAAATAGAATTATACATTTAGTTTTGTTTAAGTTTTTACAAATCTTACTTGCTAAGTTCAAATATTTGCTTAGTAAATTAACGAACTCTGTTCCGACTGTGGCTACGTCCTGGAATCTCAAAAGGACTAACTGGGACAAGTATGACGAAAATTATGTTAGGGGTGTAGACTACTTTGGCAGCGTAGTGACTCTATATCTAAATTGTGATTTTTGGGAATTTTTCTCGTGTCAGATTTACTCTTGAAAGTTTGTCAAACGTTTCGTTGGAGTTAGTGTCGTTCATTATCTACTTATATACTGGGACTAAAATCTTGAACCCCTATTTCAGCGGAACTGAAAGTTCTTAAAGAGATATAGAAATCAATAATGAGATTATACTATAGCATGGACCATCGGTTGACATTTTGGGTCTCACACTAGCAAAGCAAAGGCTGCACTCATCAGTACCAAAAACAAAGTGTAAACCATTTTTGCAGGATCAAAGGCGTCATGAAGCGTTATAACCTAATAGAATAGTGTTATCCCCTTAAGAAGTTGTTAATATGCTTTTGGCTACTATAGCTAAAATCAAGTTCACGAATGGCTCACAGGTAATCCAAAGAAGGGTTGGAATAGAGATTGGGTTGATCAGCAAATTCAAAGCTAGAGATGCCTTTGTCTTTATACGGCAAGATGAAGTAGAGTTCAGGGACAGTTCTTAGCCAGCTTAGACTTAAAGTTAAAGAACTGGAGACATTTTAGTTGCTCTTCAGTGTTTCTTCTGATGCATTCTCAGATGCAAACTCGATAGCATTAACCTCTAGTTGGAAGATAGGATAGAAGTAGTTCCATTCTAATGGTGTAGAAAATTTGTAGTTGGGACCAAAAATTTCGGCTCCAACTTCATTTGTCATTTTTAGACCGTCAGTGTACCAGTTCGAGATTTTTTTAAGTTCGAGGTGCATAGCAGCAGGATTTTATCAAAAATCTTCAGATGTTCAACTAGTTTGGTGGTTCTGTTGCTGCATAGGAGAAAAGGCTTTAGGGCGCTCATACATAGTTGCAGTTTCGATGACACTTAAAAAGAAAGGCGAAGGTTCTAGGAGGACTTTCAATACAGCAGTTCTACACAGGCCAGTCTTTGTACTTTTCAAAGGGCTTTACGGGTGTGAGCACTCTTTTCCCACTATAGAACCGACACCTAAGTTGTTACTGTTGTGTCGATGGTGAGATAAGTCCATAGGATTATTATTTTAAGTTTTAATCTTCAATTTCTGTGGGCGCCGTGGCTCAAATGGTTAGTGCATTGGACTACGGAGCAAGGGGTTAGAGGTTCAATCCCCAGACGACACCTAAACAAAAATGTCTTTCACGGCCCCACCTCTCGCGAGCGTCTGACAAACATCCGAGAGTAAAACTGTCATGAAAAAGCTTCTCAAAATTGCCGTTCGGATCCGGCATTAAACAGTAGGCCCCTTCCATTCATGTGAAGAATATAACACGCACAACACGAATGGTTGTGAGACGCTAGGCCCTGGGTCCCATGGACCTGTTGCGCCAAAAATTTGTATTTGTAATCTTCAATTTCTACTAAAAAGTCTTGAGCAGAGACAACCAGCAGACTGTTATGGAATAGGTTAGACAATTTCATTGAGCTTGAGCTTAGCAAAGGTTTAATAGGTAGAAAGTGGTGACTCTAAGTTGGATATATACGATGATTGTAAGAACAATTATTGCCTCTGACGCTCTAAGTACGATTTAAGAGAATTGTGTTCCGGGCCAATACCAGTTCCTGAAGCGGCATTAGAGGTGAGGTGAAGGAAATGAGTTCAGCGACCGAAGTTAGCTTACCAAACTAATACCTCCACTGCAAATATCCAAGGATGATATTTCAAGAACTGCGCTTCATCAGTGAATGTCAGATATTTTACACTTAAGAGTCACGTCATAAGATTGCAACCAATACGTACACTCATATGAAATCTTTACTTAGATGGTATGGTATAAGCTCAACAGAGAAAACTTGGAGCTGAACCACGTTGAAGTCGATACGAGAAGGACGAGAGACAGGCGAAAAAGGGATGACAACTTCGTTTGTAAGGCAAGAAATCTTCCGTGATATACAAAGAGTATCTACTCATCATCAAGCATAACGCTACCATAAAACTGCAACCAAAGGGAGTCCGAAACTTAAGTAGGAAGAAGCCACGCATGTTTACGAGACAGTGTAAACTTTGTAAGTACCTAAGGAAATTAGGTTTAAAAATGATGAATAGCTGACTTAAAACTAATATGCATCCATAGTATTACCTTCAATGCCAGGATGACAAGTAGCCTAGTCAATGTATTGAGAAGGAATCAAGGACTAAGAATTTCGACATAAATATCTTTATTAAAGAAAATCAATTTACTCACTTGGATAGAATTGCCCTAAGCTTGACGGTAGTCCCGGTAATGATTGAATTGCTGTCCATTGTGCTGCCATCGACTCAAATGAGGTCATATTCGGTGGAACTGAATCTCTTAGGCGTGGTGTTAGTACTTTACTCGCATTGACCCTAGCATCCGGTACCAGACTATCGCTAGAGTCACTGTCCGTATCTCCTGGTGGCTATTTAAAAAAAAAAAAAAAAAAACAAATATCAATTACACCACGTCCTAGGTTCTACAATTCCCTTAAAACTTACTCTATTGGCGAGGTCTGCCTCGGACAAAGCCGGGCTTGACTCGGCCACTAATTCACCCTTCTCGTTCACTGTGAGCAGTTTACCGTCAACACAAAAATTACACTTTTCATTCGGTGTCCAATCGATGGGTATTGATGGTGGTGGTGTCGGGCTGGTGGGTGGCGGCAGCAACTCCTCGTTATCCTTTTTACTATTATTATTATGAATGCTATGTGATGTAGTTGTATTATTATTAAGTTTTATGCTTCCCTCCGTTACTACTAAATTGCTTTCGAAGTTTTCTACAAAACAATAATATGCAAAATATTAACTATAGTTTCGAAAAAAATGACCAAAGGATCTAATACCTTTTTTTATGTGCGGCGAAATTGAAGTTCTTTCGTTCACGTCGATAACTTCGGTTTTGATTTTTGGAACGTCGTTTTCGAACGGTTGCTGTTGCTGCGGCTGATGTGAATTTTCCTTGGCCTTCTCCAGTTTTTGTTCGGATTCGTATTTCTGGTCTAAAATTTTGTACACAAAATTTTGAAATCATTCATACAGTAATAGAAATGAAATCTTACTTGAAATATCGATTTGATCTAGATTTGTGATATCTGCACTTAATTGGGATCGCGATAAAGCTTCTTGATATTGCTTCCATTTCCTGCGTCCCATCAACTCCTCAGCAACCCGTTCTAAGCCTGAAAATAGAGAATGAAATAAGGTTGTTATTTGCATTAAGTGAAAGGAAGGTAAATACTGCTAAATAAAGTAAATAAGTATAATGGGTCTAAGCACTCAATGGTGTGGTTTCTTATAATTTTGAACAAAGTGAAGAAAAGTTTTGAATCACTGTTACTTAGAAATAACTATGAAAAATAGCAGTGATCTGTGTCAAACCCTTGTTTTTCAAATATAGACCCGACTTTTGAAATAATCTCGAAAGCGTTCGCAACACGAAAAATAATGTCCAACTTACAGCCCTAAGTAGCAGGTAACAGAACCAAATTATTTTTAAGTTTGAATAGAGAACACTTCTCCGGGACATTTATACTCAAATTTTTTGTAATACTTTGTAGAAAGCTTAGTGAACCTAGTGAGGAAAAACGAAGACCAGATTCATGTTTTGAAAAATCGTTGTAGAAGTCTTCTCTAGGAGAGCCATCGGTGATGTTCCAGCCTAATTTGGAACTCAAACAACCAACGAAGCTATCAACTGATCGAAATTAGAGAATTGTTGCATTGCCCCACTATTTTGGACATAGTGTAATAGTAAAATAAAAAACTTGAGCTATCGCTGCTTTGGATTCTTCGACACTTCTTTAATGCTTACAATATAGCTCAAGGGCATAGGAGACCTCAAGTTGGAAAATGGATGCGAACTTGCCCATAGATTAGTGACGTCTGAATTTACCTTTTTCTACAAAGGTTCAGGCTTTGATCAGAGTCAATCCTAAAGGCAAGGAAAGTTGACCGTATATCCACTGAATTTGAAGTATAAGTGTTCGACAAGTTCATCAATACACTATTGCTAATTATACCAATAATAGGTTTTATAGAGCAATCTCAGTCTTTAAACTTTAAATGGAGCCGCGTCGGGTGTAATGTAGGGCTCCATACTTTCACCACTGTTTTTTTTTTTATGGCCATCAGGGATGTTCGGTATTCATGGAGGGAAGTCAAAGTTCAGTAGAAAATGATCACATACTATAGACTACGTAGATGATGTCTGTCTTATTTAAAATCGTTTTATGGATCTAATTATAACTTAACCTTTAAGACGAGAAAAAAAAAGGAAAAAATAAAAGCCCCACGATTTTCGATGACGGTACTAAAACCAAACTACTAGTGTAGTACTTGGAAAATGACCAGAGATGTCTACGTATCATCTTGCAATTTCGTTTCTGCCAATCGTAACTCAAACGATGCACTGTAGATATTCATGAAAAGAGACTATGGGACAATCATTAGCATATGGAGGAGATGATTTCAATGAATCAGTCACACTTAACAGCGCGAAGACACTTTGAACATCAAATTAAACATCAATTCCAGAAGTATCAAATTCTTTCAAATCGAATGAAGTGAAAGGAATCCCCAGTCGAAGGTTGAGTTGAGTTATGACTTCAAGTTGCTGAAGAATACATAGAAGAATACATACATACTGAACTTTGTCTTATTAGCTCTTGAACACAGTTTTGTCTGAACGCAAGTGTCCAGAAACTCAAGTAAGATTTAAGACCGAAGTTTGGAATCTGGCTTAGGATGTGACTATTTATACATGTTGTGCCTCTAATAGTCTAATGCACTCTACGTCTAATGCAAAGCTCAAATGGCGTAGCTTCAGCCATTGACAAGATCGGGAACTCTAGTGGAAAGAGAAACTCATCTTAGATACACTACAACCAGCTATGCTACTTACAATGTAGTTCCAATGACACCCTAGCAAGGATGGTCTCACATCATATCAGGCGAAAGACCTTTCTAATTTAATTCTATTAAGCACCTACGCATGCTTCTAGAGAGAATAAGTAGTTCGATGCGTACGCCATTATCCATTTTAGAAGCATCAGTGTACGAAGTAGAGTAAGAGCTTCTGCCGGTACAAGCTCCATTTCTTGACGCACTATTCTTCACATATTTAAAACATCTAGAACATTTCCTAGGATGCAACGAAATGGTGCACGTTTGGCAGTACATTCACGTACATAGTAGGCGAACTTTAAACCGCTGCCACAAGGGCTGGTAGTAAGGGCATCTATTCTATGTTGCGCCAATACAGGGAATATTTCAACTTTACTTGGGCACTTCAAGGCCTCGGAAAAACGAGAAAACATTGCATGGAGTCAGGAGTGCATTTGAGTAGATTTTTACTACGTACATTCGCAAAGGAATCTCAAGGACTTTCTAGTGGCCATAGAGTGTAAACACTGACCAGTGTTTATTTAATATTACTTTCAAGACACAGGAATTTTTTTTTATTTTTGTGTTACAACCAACCCCGTCTTTCTCTAAATTTAATTTTTGGCTCGAGTAGACAAGTATTCTAAATCTTATTCTCTATTCAGTCAGTGAACGTCCAGATTTTTGACGTGATAACGTCTTTTTATTCAATCTGTCAGTAGAAAAGTAGATGTAACGAAATTTGGTAGGATTTTCAGCCCTTGATACAATAGGAAGTTACGAATGGATTGCGTTCACTTAGAACGCGACTTAGAATACTGGTTCAGTGAGATATCACAATATTAGTGTTGGGTGGACACTTGAATAGCTGGGTATAAACTTTGTGTAGTCACTTGACATAGTCAATTTCAAGTCTGCGCGGTGACTACACTCTTTTTTTCAATTTCAAAGCTATAAACGGCAATCGTTTGCTAAAACTTTGAAAAATGATATGGAATCAGATAATTTTGTATTGGGGGTTGTATGTGTTGAAACAAATGTTTGTCCAAAATTAGAATAACATCGCGTTACAGTGGGCGATTTACCCAAGTCGAAATCGATCAAATCAAATAAGATCGCCTCCACTCAACATCTGAGCCCTGAGAGAAAGACTTTCATAGTCTCATGTAACAGAAGTCTCATCAGTACTGTCACTTGATTATCAAACAGTATCTTTTCAGAGATATTTCCAACGTAAACAAGGCATATTCATCCCATTAGTCTTTATTCTGAATTATCTCCAGAGATCAAACCAATTATTTTCCATAATTAATGAAACAAACATAATCGGAAGTAATCTCCACAGGATCAACAACATGTCGTCGGTATCTCAGACAGAAACCCTTCACGAGTCGGCAGCGCTATAATTAAGTAAAGTAAGTACCAAATAGCGGCACACGGCGGTAAAGCCTTTATCAAAAATTTACTTCTACCGCCGCCGCCACTACTACTACGATTATGTAGGCCTTTCTCCTTACATTGACGACTTCCTTGCAGAACTGTCGACATCAATGAGGGAATAGGTACCTACTTTCGCAACAAACCACCCAAGTTACAACATCGAAGGAGCCATGGTTTCGGTAGCTTTGAGTCTTTCCTCAAGCAAACGCATTCTTTCTTGAGTAGCTCTTGGCTTGTCTCAAGCAACACTATCGCAGACAGGTTACACATATTGCACTTCAAAAAAAAAAAAAAACTTTTAAAGTGCGTTACTCTCAGCGCCTACCATTAATGTTGTCCGCCATATTGACATACGCATTATTGACACTCTCTCTCTCTGTGAG
This sequence comes from Xylota sylvarum, assembly GCA_905220385.1. Lineage (NCBI taxonomy): Eukaryota > Metazoa > Arthropoda > Insecta > Diptera > Syrphidae > Xylota > Xylota sylvarum. The sequence goes on along the minus strand of LR999958.1, from coordinate 58,165,787 downwards.
TACCTCCGTCTCGTCCTCCCAAAAGCATACTCTGCACTGCAACCATGTGTACACGCACAAAAAAGAATTCCGACAAAGTGCAGCAAAACCCACACATTCGTACGAAAAATAAAAAAACGAAAAGCAGAACGCTACACACACAAGGTGCGTTCGTTATATTGACATAATCATAACGGCGCCTTTCGAACCCTTTGCTGCTACTCCCGACAGCGCACCAGAACGCACACAAAAAAAAAAAAAAGGAGGAAAAAACGAGTCTAGGTACAGGAGCAGTGCATGGTTAAGGTCAATGGCCCCACCAAGAAAATTCAAACTTAAAATTTAAGCGCATTTAATTAGGGTTGATTTAACCCACCCCCCGGGGCCGATGATTTATGTCTGTATATAGGTACTACGTGGCCCATACATGCATGCGTGCGTGTGTAACGCCAGTCGCATATTGATATTAAATACAAAATAAGAAGCCGGCACCAACATAATCCTATTGCACTACATACGAGTACAGGACGACCCCGCTATCCCTATATAGTCGACGACAACGCACATGTATGCTTATTCCCGCCTGACAACCCCAACATGGTACGATGGCCAAAGAGAAAAAAAAAGCAGTGAAATTAAAAAAAAAAAAAAAAACGATATACAACCCGGAGTCCATGCTTCCTGAATGGGGTGATGCGTGGGGCTACTTGATATGTTTATATCTAGGTACCGGGTACTATCTATGCGCGTCATTTTCCACAAGTCATACGCATAATGCTCGACTAGGGGATTAAATGCACACACACGCGCTACCCAGATAGTTTGTGCCAAAAGAATTTGTTCTAAACCCAAGTAGATAGTGTACCTGTCCCACATTACACCCCCTTGGCACGTCATGGTGTGAGTCCGCATTACACACATTTCTACACGAGACTTAGTTGACTTGGGGTCAGGTATAAGCGACGTTTCGTCGAACCGTGCCCTACCTCAAAACTAAACGCATTACCACGTATCCCCCCCAACTGTGTCGGGCTATTGAATTATCAATTTTGCTTTGTCATACTTTACATTTGTTCGTATTCGTCGTAGTCCCCGGGGTGGAAGAGCGACCAATAGAGAGAGCGAGAAGAAATCGAAACGAAATAATCAAAACTCCACCAGTAAGTGTTGTCCAAGTCAGCTTCAAGCCTTTTGGTTGAGGGGTTAGGGTTGGGTCACATATTGCCATACCGAAACGTACACGTGGTTTTTTTTTATTCTAGTTATTTATACTATTTCGGTCACTAAGGCGGTGTACAGAGGTGTAGGCGTAAGACGTTCAGAGGGTTGTTCCTGACGGAAATCACTAAGTTTTCATATAAACACAAGTACTGCAGTTGACACCAAAGTCGATTTCTACTTGTTCGTATTCTAAAATGAACTGTGCAAGGATAATTATAGGGATAGAGGTGTTTAGGGCGAATCAAAGTTGCGGACCAATAGTTAGGGGATTACGTGGCAGCTTATGTAAATTGGGTTTGGTATGATATTCTTACAAAGACAGTAGTAGATATGTGGTGAATATTGGCTTTCACTTACAGAGGTCTCCGTTTAGATAAGATAGAGCGCTAACTAGCCCAGTAGAAGTGACAATGCAAGGTCTTCCGTCACCACAGAGTGCTCAGATGATATGGATGCATGGTATGGAATATATTTACTACAATTTACATAAATAATTATCATTTTAACATATAGATGGCGCTCTAAATAGAAATGATGAAATGTCATCAGACACTTCACTTTCCATGTGTCCAATCAAAATGTTGCGTCCAGTGAATAAGTTCTTGAAAAAAAACGCTGATAGACGGTTTCTGAAAGCTTCTTCGTTTTCAACTGTAACATTTTGGATACGCCCCTCTTCAAGTTTGACAGCAGTAAACAAGGTGACTGCCTATGATGGATATTTGGTGGACTAGGTTGGGCTGGAATAGGCATACATACATAGGAATAGTATGTAGATTGATGAAAATTTCACCCTTTATGATAAAATGTCCACAAATAGTCAGCTAGCTATCCCTCTGATTGGGAATCTAGCACAGTTTTATATTTTGTGCTGTGTATCATAACCCTTACACTTCTTTGACGGTGACGTACAAGTTTCCATTTTCTTTTATGCGACAGTTCGCTTTATCGCTACCTAGCTGTCAAAGCAAAGAATCTTCCTTGTGGTATTACCTTCAATGTAACTTCTACTACAGTGGTCTTCTACTCAACCAAGTGAGTTTATTTGAGTGGTACAGAGCTTTGGGAGATTACTATTAGGATTTGGTCCTAGGTATTTGGTATTGGAGGTGTGAAAGGCTATCATTCTTCTGTTAGCTGTTTCCAAGTTCTGTTTCTATCAAAACTATCTTTCTATAACTAACCGCAGGTATGTAACTATGTAGTGGATTCCGTTAACTAGACTTTTTTCTAGTTTATGCATATAGTTCTAAGTACGGACACAATCCATTTTACAAAGTCCTTATTAAACATTAAGTTTTTTGGGCTTTTGTTTGGCATCTCTTTTTTTTAATGAGGATATCGCACTGATATGAAGCTATGCTTACATGGGACTGACATCAATATAAAGTATGGTTCTGATACATTCATGTAAGCATTTTGTAGGGGAACAAGGAAGATACGGAACTTATAGGTTTTAAATCCTAAGAGCAGTTTTCGTATATAAACGAACTTGTCCTTCAAGCTTAGCTTTCAGGAGCCGCCTCCAAGTAAGGTAAGCTTAGAAATAACTCATTTAGAAATGGAGGAATTTTCATTACAATCATCTGCCGGATTATTGGAGAATTTCTCATCTATTCCATGTCGATTAAGTGCTCTTCAGTAATAATTTCCGTTAATGCTGCTTCAAGTTCTGTACTGATACTTATGTCCAGAGGGCTAAAGAGAGTGCAGGTCGGTTTCCTATAGATACTGCATCTTATAGAATGGGAAACAGAAAATGGAACAATATCAATACTATCACGTCTAAAGAGATCTGGCCAAACCTAGACTTAAAGGAAATGAGAAGACGTATTTCCATTAGAGAGAAAGGTTTAAGCTATTTAATTGGTCCACTCACAGGGTATTGTCTCGTAGATAGATAGCCCAGTAAGATGATTTCTGTAGAGGCTGTAGAGACGAGGAAGAGGAAAAAACGGTTATCGACACCGCCCTACCCAGTTTAAGAAGGGAAACTCTTGCGAGTACATTTTCGAAGATGCGAGTGATCTAGTCAGACTCAATGTATACAGAATCAAAAGAAGGTTCAATGTTTGATTCGGTTCAAAATGTGGGCGACGTGGCTCAAGTGGTTAGTTTGTTGGACTACGGAGCGAGGGATTCGAGGTTCAATCAGACAACCAACCAGATAACACCTAAAATTTCTTGCACGACCTTCACGAGTATAACTGTCATGAAAAAGTTCCTCAAACAAAAACTGGCTTTCGGACACGGCATTAAACAATAGACCCCCCTTCCATGCATGAGCACTATATAACTCACCCTACGAATTGTTACGAAAAGGTAGGCCATGAGTCCTATACCGGTCTGCTGCTTAAAATGTGTGTATTTTGTATCAGAATTTACCCACTCTCTTCTCCTATACAGAAGTAGAACTACAGACCCACTCTCTCATGATTATGTTCGAGCCTAGCAGGTAAGTCCTGGCATGGCAGACCGAACCTCCTGAGATCAATGTGTGTTGCCATTATGAGATAAATAATCACCTATGGAGCAATCGCGTGGGGAAAACGGAGCCGTTTAGTCATTTTAAGGAAGCCACTCAATAAACAAAATAGTACCTGCCCAACCTACATATGTCATGGAGGTGCTTGTGGAATTGACTTCTTTACGTATCGTAGTCTTGGAGATATTACACTAAAAATTATAAAGGATTGAATTGAAAGGAAGAGGTTCATTGGATCGAAAAAGTTGTTGCACTCTGTAAATGACCTTTTTAGCAACTGGATGTATCCAGTGTTTGTATAGCCATAAAATTAAGTGACATTTACATGGACTGAAAACAGTGAAAGAAACTGGTTAAGAGGTGTTTGGACTACGAATAAATTAATTTAAATATCAGAATATCAGGAAAATATAAAGGCTCTCGATGCTCGTGTTGTTAGGTCTAAACTCTTGGCAACTCTATGTCTAGGTGAAAAGAAATAAAAAATTGATCCTGTACCTTCGTGAGACTAAAGGACTTAAAGAAGAAAGCGTTAGAAAATAAGCGCTAGAACCTGGATAAATCTCCACGGTTTTAAGTAAGTTTAAAAATTCTCATAAAATTTCAACGATTCAGAGCATGCATCACCAACAATAACCTAGGTACGTATCCTGAAAGAAACTTTTTAAAAAAAAAATATGTATGTCAAGGAGACTCCGTAACGCATTCAGAATAGTTTGGCGCAGGGACATAAGTCCCCAGGACATAAGTCCCAAACTTTTTTTTCGGGACTTATGTCCCACTCCATCGGGACATAAGTCCCAAATCGAATTAGGGACTTATGTCCCACAGCATCGGGACATAAGTCCCATCAAAAAATGTTGGGTCTTATGTCCCACCTAACATATTTGTTTTTAAATAAGCTTAGAGAATTCAAATACCCAGAAGCGCATGGAACAAGTAACTACATGGCAAAACTACATTAGGCAAATTTTGCTTTATGTCACTTATGTCCCAGTTAAGTGGGACATAGGACCCAAAAGAAAAAAATGGGATTATGTCCCTGCGCCGAATAGTTTCAGGTGTTAGACATATATATACCGACTCTAGATTCATTTCGTATTCATTGGATTCCTCAGAGAAACTGGCTTAAAATAGGTCTTCTAGGTGGAAGTATTTTTCCTAACTCTATTCTAGAGTACAAGACTCCCAAATATAGGGTAAGAGAAAGAAAACTTTACCAAGAGATGCACACTCTCCGCGGCAAGCGTCCGTTGAAAATGTCTCCTTCAATATTATTGCCTCTATTTTTGCTAATGATCTTTTTACGTATTTTGGAATTGTTATACATACTTTGGCGCAGGGAGGAGCATATATGTATATGGTCATACGGTTCTGTTTTTAATCAAAGAATATACGAAATCAACGCTTGACATTCAAGTGAACTATAAGTCAAGATAGATAGAAGCATCTACCGGCAAAGATAAAATAAATAAGGACTTCATCTGGCTAGCCCTATTAGCTTCCTTACCTTTAGTGTAATGGATTTATACTAAATGATATTGATATTTTAGAGAATAAAGGAGTAACGAAGGTATGCAGTTTCTATGTTTTCTAAAAATCAAACGTTCCCGAATCTCTATATTGATTCAAAGTGTTAATTTTTGGAAAGAAAACATAATCCTCTGACGAATTTATCGATTTGTTGGGCACAAAAAAAAAAAAAAACAAAAGCAACAAAAAAATTATAATAAAATTCAAAATTTCCACCCAAAACCCCACGCACACGAACCACCCTCATTAACTGACACATCAAACCATCTTCAAACTCACCCCCAAACGCGCATACAACGTAAATTTATGCTCTTCAATATATTGTAGGTATGTTTATCATTTACCACAACATTATATGGTTGGATTAATTTTACTTAACACTGGGTAGGCTCTGTATGCCTTTGTGTGTTGGAATTTCGAAAGGGATGCAAAAATAAAAAATAAAAAATAAACCCTGGCACGGTGAAAACAAACAACGCACATACATATGTATGTAAGTGCAGAGGGCACTTTGTTTGCATGTGTTTGATGCTCAACCCATTTATTAATATCATTCACAATATACTGGGCACACACTATTCCATAAGCCGCCCGAACCCCAAACCAAACCCAGACCCAAACCCAAACCCACGGACCCGTCGTCACCACGAATAACAGGCATTTTCTTAACTTAAATTGAGGAAACCTAGTTTGTTGGTGCAACAACAACGCAACGCGTTCAACCTCCCCCCCGGGTGTTAAGTGAGGGAGGTGTTGCAAAAGTTTCTCCTATATCGTTGTGTTAGTGAAAAGGCATCAGTGTTTGCATGTGCGTATTATTCAACCATTTTTGTTTTTGTTTGACTTTTTCCCCCAGGTTGTTGTTGTAAACCCGATATGGAATGCAACGCATGCATCAACACGACGATGGCCGACAAAGCTGACTAACTTACCAAGTCATGGCACAAGCAGGGGTGTTTAGGGGAGTTTTCGAAATATAGAGGGTTGCAAGGAAAGTGGCTCAAAAACTTTTCTGCTGTCATGGACTAGTAGTCACCTTTGACTAATACATGGCAACAAAAATAGTTTGTTGCCAAAGGGGTTGTGTTCTATTCCTCCGAGGGTAGCATACAATTTAAAAACGTTTTTTTTTTTTATTTTGCAGTCACCGTGCGTATGTACATCCTGTTGGTTTTGTAACATTTTAGTTTTATTTAAATGCGTAGCACGAAAAGGGCAGTTTTGCCTCAAGAAAAATTTTGAAATACCTACATACATAAGTGACATTTGACACAATAGAACCTTCGACTCTAAAAAGGTTCCAGACTAGATAACATCAGCTAGATTTTGAACCGTGTAGCACTGAAAACGTTGATAGGACTTACGACCCAACCATAATGGACTTCAGTGGATTAACCTTATGTCACTGACTGAACGAAAGCCCGCTCAATTTCTTTCAAATGCAAATCGTATTCTGAATTAAATTCTATTGGCATTGCTATGTCTTTTTTTCTTTTTGTATCAGCTGTCAAATTTTTGTACTGAATATCTCAAATCATTGGGACTTTTCGTAAGCGCACTGAAGTTAACGAAAACTTTACGAAACCGAGCATAATCCCATTGTGATTGTGTTCTACTATTCCCAATTACTGAGACATTTCATTAAGCTGGTCCTTTAGAGCGAAACGCAATAATATTGGTGAGAGTGGGCAACCTTGTGGTATCCCATTAATTCCTGGGGTTTTTAAGACATTCTATGTAGATTATCATACCAAGATCGCGATACAAATAATGAAAAATCTGTACAATACGTCAAAATCGTGTGTTCGAACTACTGTGATTCTGAGTACAGTACTTGACAGTTAGATTTGAAAATTGTATCTTAGGTGATATACATATAACTCAATGGAACTTAACCTTATATACTTGTAAGCCATGGAATTAGTATCTTGATTGCAGTTAAATAAAATATATGCTATCATAATATTCAAGATACATATGTGTGTCACCTTTGACAGCCCGATTCAGAGCATGAGTCAAACCTCAGGAATAGAAGTGTAATCAGCCAAATAGAAGTAACGAATGCAGAAAAGGCTCTACTTGCAATGTTAGGGACTAGTGGTTTCAGTGATCCCTTATCACTCATTCTGACTACAAGAATATACTTATTCGACACAACAACAAAACACAGTGCGGCTTAAGAAAGTCGAAGATTCTCACGACCAAAATAATGATTGTATAACATCTTAAAGTAGTTATGAAGTTTCTAATCCTCAACGAAGCACTTCTGAAATAGAAAAAACTGGATGCAAAGTTAATAACGGCAGGTCTATGGGACTCAAGGCCTAAGTGATCACAACCATAAAAGGAACCTACTGGTTAAAGCCGTTTCCGAAGTGCAATTTGAGAAGCTTTTTATGACAGTTATACTCTCGGATGTTTGTCAGACGCTCGCGAGAGGTAAGGCCGTAAAAAATTTTAGGTGTTGTCTGGGGATTGAACTTCGAACCTCTAAGTTGCGTAGTCCAACGCACTAACCACTTGAGCCATGGATGTCCCGTAAGAACACCAATAAGTCGTCTAGAGTCTTTTCTGCTAAGAGACAGCAAGACTGTCGCTGATTTCTAACAGACGGTCGGGTGCATACGTTTATTCTGCTTGGATCCTGGAGAGCCCTGCCTCACACAATTGTGTTCATCCTTTGAGACTTGCTTTGTAATCTCGTCGGAGTTCTTATTTCCCGCAATCCCAGTGTGACCTGGAACTCAGCTACTTAGTGCAAGTTAGCCCCCTCAGTGATTCCAAAAGCTGAAAGAAACAGCAGAAAATACCATGAGAAACAGCAGTGAAAGTATCCAACCCTGTGGGACTCCACATTAAATACCAGAGATCAAGGAAATTATTGTAATGATTCGTGCGATATTAATGGAACAAAGAGAGGTATAAAAAAGTGTATAAGTGGGATTGGTAGTTAGTTTAGAGGTTGCAAAATGAAGTCCCAATCCACGATGTAGAAAGTCTTCTTAGAGTCGACAAAAAGCAGCAAATCGATGGGAAACTTGGTAAAAAAAACTTAGTATGCTGTGTATAATCTAGGACTTCTGTGATTCGGTCCAAAGGTAGGCTTTTTACCACTTGTAACACTAGGTACCAAGATGGTATTACAGATGGGGCATGTAGGCTTTGATTCAATCCTCATTGTAGACCACCAATAAACTCTCCAAAGGATATTATACTAGTATCTATTGTCGCATTTGCTTGAAGCTTTACTGTTGGATCCGGTTTTCCTTGCCTCTCCGGACACGAATTATTAAAAGGGCGGATGATGTTAAAATCGTGTCGTAAAAAGGAATAACCTTTCTATTTTTGCTTGAAACTAAGGATTCAGATGCACAATTTGGCACAACGGCAGGATATTGACAATAAAAGGTGTTGTTTACGTTCGTGAGAAATTAATTGCAGATGCAGAGCCACAACCATGACCAAAATTGGATGAAAGGACAACCGTCTTTTGGGTCCAAACTGAAGTTTTGGATTTCGCCATTTGCAATATAACGACGCGATGCTTAAGAACAATTATAAGAAAATCGTCTAATCATCTATCTATCATCTATCTAGGCTTAAAGTTCCCTCCACATACCCTTGAGTCGAACTTATTAGTTGTCTTAAAAATTTAATAACATCCCTAATTACTGTTCGCCTAATTATGAACGCAAGTCCCATTGAAAAACAAGTGATTCCAAGTAAATACCAAAATTATCCTTTTATGATCTAATTTTTCTGTCCATTGATTAAATGTGCCAAGTCTTGTTGCATTGCACATACAAGTGTATTCAACACTTCTTGGTTGTTACATGCTTCAACTCTATGAAAAGAATTAAATCCACCTCACATGAGTATTCTACAAAACCATATGCATGTACATAGTTTATCATTACTTGCAAATCCTTTCATGTCCTTTTAACATTTTCCCGCAGTATAAAACCACAACTCTTAAGATTTACTTCAGGGAATAACATAGAACAAGTCTGAGTTGGTTGAGAATAATAAAGTAAATAGAGCAACTTGAATGGTTGTAGTCGCGTCCGCTACCTTGAAGCCTTGATTTCAAATACGTTCTACGTTTTTCTTTCTCTAAAGTATGCAAGGACTCGTACTTTAGAATATGTACATAATCTTGATTTGAAATTGTTCATTCATGGTTGTGCGCTGAAGAACGTATAAGGATAGAACGATTTTGCGGCATCCTTAGACAGTCCGAGAGATTAACTTTGGATAGTTAATATTGTAAAAAGAGTTCAAAGTAATGTACTTGGGGAGGAGTATCCCATTAAGGATGTCTCGTATAAATGGTACTTTGTTGAAAGTGAGACATGTTATGTACTTCATTTTATGGATGTCAACGCTTAGGGGATGAAAGGTTTTTTTTTTTTTTTTTGCTGACGGATGACATTACTTTTCTTCATTCATTTACAGATACTTTAGATGAAGAGTCCCTCAAAACCATACAGATGCGGAAACGAGAATGGTTGTGGATTGGTCACTTCCTGCAATAGACCCAGAAAAACGAGAACTTTTCACAGAGGCTTCAGTCGAGACCAGTAAATGCTTAATTAAAGTGAACAGAGATGGAACGAAGGGGGTCTCATACCAGTAAAATACTTGAACATGGAAATGACAGGGTCCCCCGAGGGCATATTGCAATGGGAGTGCAATGCGTCTATACCATGTGAAGAGATTTTAAACGAATAGAGCGAATCTGTTGGACAGCTGAACTACGAGGTGCTTAGCGGTACTTACACTCTAGATGCATAACTGCAAGCTGAAGAAGAAAACTCGGCAATGTTACAGAGATAGCAAAAGGAAACTTTAGAATATTCTAGGAAGGAGTTTACAAGAACTTGAGGCGGGCTTCAACTGTGACCGCTAGCGGCGACCGTCAGAAATAGCCATCAATGCGAACGATCATTTGAGTGGAAATAACGAAAAGATGGAGATAGTCCTGCTAATCAGGAAGAAGATACCTGCTATCTTTGCAGTCCAACCGGATTCAGAGACAAAGTCCCCAAAATTTTTGGGGAAATACCTGGGAGTAAGGCTAGATGTCGACTCTGACCATTTTCTTGTTGCATCCAACGAGAAGAAGTTGCGAACCATCCAGAAAAAGAAATTCAACCTTGGAAGCCTTAGTACGACTAGCCACAGTTGACAGAGCCCGCATGAGCGAGAGACCAGTATCGCAACATCATTAAAGAGGTAGCACGTACCAGTGTGGCTTTTGACCCGGCAGATGCACTATCGAGCTAATTTTCACTCTAAGGCAAGACCAACGCCTTCAAAGCCGCAACTTCATAGCACTGATCGTCTTGAGCTCTACAGGACGATGACCGAATTACGGATCCCGACAAAACTGATGTAGCTGTGCCACGTGACGCTGGAAAACACTAAGTATTCCAAACGTGTACCGGATTTGTGGAAGAAGATGCGCTTTCATGTGCGTTATTCAATCTTATGCTGGAGCAGATAGTGTACAGGGCAAGTGTTAACACTGAAGGCGCTATCTTTTACAAATCTGTCCAGCTTCTGGGATACGCTGACACGACATCCCGTATGCGAGGAGGGGAAATGGAATAAAAGATATATATAGGTGCAACCATGAACTCTATGACATTTACCAAGATGTGGATGCAGTCCAAAAAGACAAAGCGAAGATGATCCTCGAATCACAGCCGCCAGGTTCGAGACGACAAAAAAGACCAAAGCTCTGTTTTCAGGATCAAGCTAACGATTGTTGAGGAGTGGTGTCTTTCAACATTGGATAACAGTGATGTTAAAACTTTTGGTTGTTAGAATGGAAAGCTTCATCTGGAGCTGAAACGACTAACAGAGGCCTCATAGGAGTAGCATCTCCCGGGCCACAATTTGTATAGCCATTTAGACTCCGTCTGCAACCAAACACCAAATGGAGACATAGTAGTGGCGATGGGGCATTTCAACGCCAAGGTAGGAAGTGACAGCAGTATTTGTACGTCCTGGGATGGGGCACGTTTAAGCATAGGCATGATCCCAAACTCTAATGAGAGAGGCATCCCAGTAAAAAGGTATGGTGTCGAAAGATTTTGAAGTCCAAGGTGAAGTACGTCAGTGGTCTGTTGTCGTCTCACCAGTGGTCATCAGGGACCTACTTCGTATGGACAATAACTATGGACAATTTTTTCGTGACCTAGAACCAGGCCAGTCAATGACATCTTGAACTAAATAAAATGAACTGGATGGTTTGCTAGTTCATAGGATCCATATCTGTAGAACTAGGGTTAACCAATGGGCAATGGACACATTTCCCCTTTGGCTATCACAATGGGTCTGTATTGACCTGAATGTGGCGTTGTGGATCTCTTCCTCTCGCCTGTCCATGTACCTAACCTAACCTAACGAACCATGGATTTCGACGGACTATGACATCTTATCTTAAACATCTCAACAACGCGGACTATGTTTTTCTACTTTCAAGTCGCTTAATAGATCTCAATCTTATGACCCAAAATCTAGACCACTAACACACGAAAGCCTTCCTAAAATGATGTCTAAGAATCATCTCGAAAATTTCCTGGCCCAATCGTGTGTCTAACCAACAACTTTACCAGAGAACGGGCCAAGAACCTATAGACCTATATGAAGGAGAAAGTGACAGTGGATTGGACACACCCTTTTTGCTAGCCCAGGTATGCGGAAGTGCGGGACACCCTAAGCAAAAATGGAGCAGGACAGTTAAGGTGGAATTAAATTCTTTGGGAATGAGTTGGAAGTAGCTCAAACGCGTTGCAGTACTCTGAACAAGATGGCAAGCAAGCGTTGTTGACGCCCTATGCCCCTCAAGGAATGCAAGGATTTAAGTAAATAAGAACGTAAGTGTTGGTAGAGTTGTGGTAAGTCGAAGTTCACTTTCACTTTCTCTCGTGCTTGATGCATTACATACAGATAAGGACATCCACCCATACATATATTTGTATGTATAAGTGACCACGAATATTTTCATTCTAAACACCCAATTGACCTAGTGTTGCTTCCACTAAATAAAGCAAAACATCTAACACCCTAAAATGTCATTCATCTATTGTGCTCTATCGAAAGTGCATATCAATGTACTCTACTACTACTACTAAATACTACCACTAATTCCAATTGAAAATAATTGTCCTCTAGTCCTCTAAACATCACCACAATACATAATCTATGTATATCCATTTCCAGCATCAACACGCTTTAGTAGGCCAAAACACAAATGCCAATCTATGAATGAATTAAAATCCAGCCACCAAGAGAGAGAGAGAGAGTGCCACCATCACACATCACTTCCGCCGCACTATCAACACGTCTATACCGCACACCGGCGGACGAACATAAACCTCAATGAAACTCAAACTGATAGTACAGATGATAGAGGCAGCTAACTCCAAATAGAATATCCTCTCTCCTCGGGAAGTATCTAAATCCAATCCGATGACGTCACACATAGTGTGGCATAACATTTCCGAAATTGAATTTAGCACTACCAACCGCTGGCAACTGCCACTGCCACTGTCGAGAACAGCACGACACAGTCACTTACACTTGCATACATACGTACATACATATGTATGTAGTATGTGCAACCTACAGGCTTTATTCGTGTGCTCCAGATTTTACATTCATCATGACACACAAATCTAAAATGCACTAGGTACTGTACGTTTATATGTGCATACGTTGGAGGAGTCTCTACTTGCGACTTCATGTCCATTGAGCTGTACACAGTTAACTACCATCACCACCCATGATCGGGAGTCGGCATGCAGCGGCATCGCCGTCCCAAACAGAGCAATCCCATTGAGGCGCAACAAGTGGCAAAACTATTAACGTCCATTTCCATGCAGACTCATACACACACACACACACACATAGTGCCAGAGGAAGAGCACGATTGCACAATGCTCCGCGTATTTACATAGTGGAGCAGGAGTAAAGTGCAACTTGGGAATCGGGATGCCGCCGCCGCCGTCACTGACTGTTTGCCCGTTTTATAGTTTTGGCATCGGGCCCACCATTGCATACCAACATGTACACAATGTTGGGGCGGCATGAGTCAGAGCCAACGAGAAAGAGGAAAACCAGGAGGATGATGAGACGATGATGTCTGAATAATGGGGATAGTTGCTCCATGTCGTGCTGCCATCGATGCTACACTGAGGGACAGTTTTACAGATACAGTGGAATTGTATGTATTCCCTTAATGGATTCGTGGTCCAAGGGATTCAATTAGATGATTGTTGAATTATTTTGAGAGAGGTACATTTTTTTCGAAAACATATGTTATCTGTGCAGTGGGATATTTTGTAAGCGCAGAGTGTAGAGTGATTGAAACGAATATCAACTTAGATGACAATGCCTAATACATATAGATATGTACATACATTAGTTGAATCGAATTAGCCACAGGCGTTCATACTTATTTCCTTTTGTCTGTTCGTATAACTGTGGTTGGAGGCTTACAATACCGGCCAGAGGAACAATATTTGGTACAGCGGATGTATTCGATTAAATGATCACCAACCAACAAATTTTAGATCACTTATTTCTGGATATTCTCATAACTTAGAACATGACTTCATTTGTGTATTCGAGTCTATTGCCACGCCTACTTTCACAACGAAATTTAAGGTTTAAAAGGTTTTCTACAAATTGCTTTAAAATCAAAATGGCGTGTTTATTAAATGTGTACAAAATTTTATTCATTTCCGATCTTTTAAGACGTTTACGCCACGTATCGTCAAGTTTTGTAGACATTTGTTGACATTTTTACTTCAAACTTTAAGACATTAGCTTACATTGTACCAAATTCTTTGCATGAGTGCACCCATTTTAGGGTCAGTTTTCCTAAAAATAAAGAAATGCTGTAACCATTGAAGCTATTTTCGAAGAAATTTAAGCCTTATTTCAAAGAACTCGCTCGAATTCGAGAATTTTAGCTGCAAATAGTAATAGCCACGCCCACTTTTTCATCAGAATATCTTTAAAAAACTGCAGATTTGTATCAAATAGTCAAACAAGTTAGCATTACTGCTACACTATGCCTAATTTCATCATACAAAGTCGAAAATGATGGAATGTAACTTCCTGTATATCGACCTACATACTTTTGGATAAGTTTTTAACATTGCTCGAGCTCTGCCCACTGTCTAAATGTTTTAGAAACATTTTAGAAAAACAAAAATGTTTCTGAAACGTTTTTAAAATGTTTCTTAAATATTTTTTTTCTTTCTTTTGTTGTGGGCATTGAATTGTATTTCTCATTTGTTTGTGAAACGTTTTTCAAATGTTTCATGTGAAGTGGGAAAATTTAATGTTTCTCTTTCTGTCGTTGGTGGCGGATAGCCTAATTCGAAATGGAAAAACAAGTACTAATTTTCCTAATTTCCCTAACGCCCGCGCTGTGTCTTGACATTAAAAGGGTAGTAATAAGCCCTTGAGCGCGCGTGAATTATAAAAAAAAAAAAAAAAATGGTGTCACGAAAAAATTGTGGAATTAATAAATTTGTGGATTGTTGACATTACCTTCCAGTTAGACTGTGGTAAGGTGGTAATAAAAAAAAATGACTTAAAGTACAATACAGGCGCGAAAAAAACTTATGAAGACAGTATGACGGGTGGGAACTGCAGAGAAAAATATTCCTTTGTTCACTTTCCAACGTCAGACAAAATGAGATTCTGTTTTGAAGACATCTTCGTAAGCACCAAAACTTCGGGACAAATGAAAAACGTTGGAAAAAATACTAAAATATCTCAAACCATTGGGAAAGTTTTTCAAACGTTTCAGAAACATTTCAGAAACATTTCGGAAACATTACAGAAATGTTTTGAAAACTATAAAAAATGTTTTTCGAATATTTTCAAAATGTTTGTTTGGTGTTGATAAGCCCTTAAGTTTTTCTAATTTGGAACAAACTACACGCAATCCGCAGATAGACTGTCCTAACTAATGAAACACAGTCAGGCAAAAGCTGTTAAAAAGTTTTGTAGTTCAGTTTACCTTGAATTCCTTAGAGGGTTTGCGAGTCAATCTAATAGATATGTTTCCTCGTAAGCTGGTGATTATAGTGGAACTTGTACTAACACCAATCGCACGGAAAAGCTGTATATCTTGAAAATGAACGAAATTAATGGAATGTTTAAGATTCTGCAGTGCCCCATAAAGCTAAAGTTAGCTGTGAGCATAATCTAAGCTTTAAGGGTACTCTTGCCGCCATTAACTTCTTAAAGACCAAGTGGAGCCTACTTCTAATACAGCTCTAGGCGAATGCAGAATACTTTTGGAACCTTCCAATGTTGCTTTTCTTGTCCAGTCCCGTACACGAAACTAGAACTGCATATATATCAGGATGGGTCTGACAACTCCCCTGCATATCCAACGTATGATCCAATTTTCCAACTCGAGAATAACCTCAAGCATCTGGTACTATCAGCAGATTCCAGTTTCGTACTTTCAAGTTTGGTTGATTATCCATAGGACTTTGTGCCTCGTGAAGTAAAGTTATTTAAGAGCAGAGTCCAGCAGACCTTCTATAGGGTTCAACCCCACAAGGCTCAAAACCAAGATGTGCATCATGGCTCTATCCAAAGGGATCCAAAAAAGACGCTAAAATCGGTGATTTTTTAGGAGACGATGTAGAGTCTACTCCCGGTATACTACTAGTAATCCCTTCGCTGATATTGATTCACTGTTCACGTACTACACTTATGATGCATACAGGCTGTCTAGCTGCACTTTTGACAAAGAACTGCAAGGCAAAAAGCCTTCCATAGGTGCAGTGGAATTCTCTTTCATCACACTAGTAATGCACGAATCTGTGAGATGTTCAAGCTTACACAGTCGCCTTGGAAGAGCAGTTTCGACCACCAAATATTAACTATATGTATTGATTGTACCAATCCGTGCCATAGGACTTTGGCAGAGAAGGCCATCTTTAGATCAAAAGAAAAATAAATTCCTAAATGTTTAACTTTCTTGGATAAGGTTAGTAGAGTGGTAGTTTTCTTCTTGATGTGAAGACTAACATCCCTGTCTTAGAAGAAGTATCACTCAAAATGCTGAAGCGAACATTTGACCACGAAAGTAAACCACTTGGACACGAATGTCGGTACTTCAAGCCTAAATAAACATATTCCCATTGCCCCCGGTTAGAAAAACATATGTATGTACATTTGAACTGCCTTTAGAGCCCTTAAAGGAGACTGATAGCATCCCTGGCTAGCTTTTTCAAAAACTGCTACAATGAACACAGTGTTAACAGTCCGAAAGCCCAAAGTTATATTTCTGGACGAACTTCATCTCGAACGTAAAGGTGTTTTCCAAGAACGGAGAAAGAAGCTAAGAAACCCAGCATACGATGGAACAAAATCGCCTTGGATGGCTTATTCATTGCCGTCGCTACTACGGGATAAAAGTTTTTTTGACACATATTCAATGGAGTCCACTTAGTCAAGCTGAAAGAAAAGTGAATTTGTCGAAGCTAACGTGACCTAAAGCGATCTGGAAACACTCAAGACCACTGGGAATGAGTTAGAGACACCGGTATCGCGTTGCAGAAATTGGGGCAGGATGTAGAGCAGGCGTTGATGACGCCGTACACATATCGCGGCGTATGCGAGTCAATGAGATTGTGCCTCTGAAGTTGGAGCGTTTACTTCTCTCAAGACCAATCTTAGAGTAATAGCATGACAGCATGTTGACTAATTTTTTTTGGCATGAAGGCAGTAGCTTCTTTGGTAAGAACTTCTTCTAACTAGAGGAGTAGACGTTGCTAGATTAGTCTCTATTGTCAGTCGATATCTATGTACCTTCCTAGCTGTTGTTGTTCTCCGATAAAAATCTTAAAAATCCAAGGCTTGTGAAAAAGCTAGCGTTTTTGTGATAACCAAACTGACCTATATCAATGTCACTCGCTGTACCCTGCTTATTGAATAAACAGACCAATCTCCCATAAGGAGCCCCGATGGAGTTTTCGCCCACTTAAAGTCCTTTAAACAATGTGATCGTTGAAAGTGAGAAAACAACCTGTAAACATTTCGTACACACTTGAGTAGTGTAAATCCCTATTTTGGGATTTTTTTTTTGGTGGCTACCGAACCACACGCTCATAGATGCATTCATCGAAACCACATGGAACACGTATACGATGCAACCTCAACGTACATCTATAACTTGGTTGAAGGTGAACACTCCTGTTATCCTTGCTACAGTTTCGATATCACGAAAACTTTTACGTACACGTAGCACCGCACGATGAAGTCGTAACCAAACCATACAGCACTCCACGATGCATTGTGAGAAGTGTTGTATAGCCAGAGTAAAAGTACACACAAGCCGAAGCATCGTCAACACGATATACAGGATAATGGTAATCTATCCATTACCCAAAATGGTAGGCGGGCATCGTACGGAAGAGGCTGTGCTTGGTACGCATTGATATGTGAAAGTGCCTCCGGTTGGTAGTTTTGGGATTTTGTTTTTTCAGCCTCTCCTGCTGGTGTTACTCTTGACCGACAGACGGGTGGAGGTTTTAAGTGTTTTAACGTAGTTGCTTTTCAAGTGACCGGCCTGAGAACGTTTTGCGGATTTTTGGGCAGCTCTTTCAATTAATTTTTGTGTGTAAGTGAATGGGCAGAGTGAGTGGAATTGTGTTCTTTTTTTATGGTCACTTTGTACGGAAGGCAAACAGCAAGGTGGCGTATGCGTTCTTTATCTTTTTTTTTCAGTTATTTTCGCGTGGATTATTATTCAAACCACGTAGCCTCATCAATCATACATTACATCGGTTACAACGACCAAACGAACGGAAGTGTTTTGCATTTTCGCTTTTTTCGCTTGTTGAAATGCCATTGGGGAGGGACGTTTGGAGTGTTGTGGGTCTGCTTTTGGTTGGTGGCATTTAGAATTTGGCAAACGGAAGGAGTGTCACTCTGAATGTTGTGGACATGTTTTGAACCATTTTTTGATGTGAGTTATGAATTACAATTTTTTATTTTGCTTTGTTTAGATACGGCAGTTAAATTTAGAATGTTGTTGTGGTTTATTGTGATTGAGTTCTATATTAGTATACATATGTATAATTCGATTCGGATATCAGATAGTGGATACATATAAATCAGACCTCTAACAGAGCTTCTTATAAACTCGTCAGAGATCATATGGATCTTTGTTATTTTGTTACCTCTCACAGAATGCCAAATGAAGTCAGGATAATGGTCGAGGTAAGTGAAGGGTTTACCGAATGAGTATGCACCTGAACCAAAGAATGTGAGCCTACATATGAAGCTACCTAGCAGCTTCCAGTCTTAACTTAACTATGCGCATCGATGAATCTCTTCGTGTTACGTTCTCTTTTGACCAAAAATTGAGTCAAAAAATCCTGCATTATCTCAAAGGTAGTAGAAATTTTCGGTCTTTTGTCAAAAACATAAAAAATTGTGCCTAATCCTCCATTCCAATCCTTGTTCACAATGACTTTCCAGCTGTCAGCTCTTTAGAGAAGGCCAATCTACTTGCAGCCCTTTTAACTTCGAACTTCACACTCGCTTTGTGCTTTGGCTCCCCCTGTACTTGAGCGCATTGAATATTTCATGTCACAAATCCGCTTTTGCAATCGTACAGTAGCAAGAGTACTTAAAGATCTTAACACAAACAAAGCCGCTGGTCCCTATGGTATCTTACCTATTATTTTAAAGAAGTGTTTTTCCATCTATCCTACTCTGCTGGACTCTTCCCGAGTAAATGGAAGATAAAATAGCATTTGTTCATCCCGTCCCTAAAAAAGGCAAATTCTCCATCCAATTACCGACCCATTCTACTTACGTCCCTTCTTTCCAAGGTCATGGAAACACTGATAAATCGTCAGCTTATGAAATATCTTGAATCACGATGTGACCCTTCAATGACCGACAGTACGGTTTCGTAGCTAACGGTCTACTGGTGATTTGATGGTATATCTCACCAAAAAGTGGAAGCACACTCTGCGTCATTCTGGTAGATGTAAGATTGTTGAGCTTAATATTTTTCTTTTGTCGAAAATGCGTGCATTTGACATCGATGAATCTCTTCTTCAATGAATTAGAAACTATTTTTCCGAACGTTCAATTCAAGTTGTTTTAGACAGTTTCAAGTGGGCTATCCACCATATAAATACTGGCGTTCCGCAAGGCTCCGTTTTGTCACCGACTCTCTTTTTTATTTTCATAAATGACCTTTCTTCTGCCAAAGGATGTTTTTTAAGCCAGTACTAATTTTCATTTGAAATTTCATTAAATAGCCATTTATTTGTGTTGAGTCGAGGAATACACTCTGCAATTAATTTTTAAACACAGCTTCGGGTATATGGCATATGTCATCCGGGAGACAAAGATTTTGACCACTTTTTCAAACATTATTGGCCGTATGTCCTCAATAACAGGAATAATGTTGGCTTTCAATGCGTCGATTGTTATTCGTTTGTCACTTGTCAGCGTTTACTAGCGACTTTACGTATCCGCAAAGAAAATAATCAGGAGACGTCAAATCCCAGGAGTACAATTTACATATCCATTACGCGAAATTATACGTTCGTCGAATGTTTCCTTCAATAAGTTGATTGTTTTGTTTGCTGTAGCGCCATCCTGCTGGAACCACATCTCTTCCACAGTTTGGGAATTACCCTTCAATCGGGAAACGAAAAAGTTATTAATCGGGCCCTTTCACGGAAATTTCAACGCAAACGATGGTCAATCGGTTTCAATTCTTGCACCACCTGGATCTTGTAAGCCTTCAAATCAAGATGTTTGTGTAAAATTTTCCGTAAATAGGACGGACAAAGACCAAGCTGTTGTAAACGACGTCGAATCGATAAATTTGGATCTTCTTCAACACTCTCCTGAACGGATGTAATATTTTCTTCAGTACGCAGTTTTCTTAGGCGTTTCGGTGCCACTGCATCTTGTAAAGAAAATATGCTAAAACTGTCAAACAATACGGTCTGAGATGGTCGATTATGTCGGGTGTCATATGCTGCAAGTGTTCTACACAGTTTGGTACACAGAACCATAATTTTGGAAACAAATTTCTTAAATTTGGCAACGTTGTTGAAGCGTATATGTCATCACGATTTTTGCAAATACTACTGAAAAAAAATGCATTGAAAGTTTGCAATCTGACAATTGGTTTGACAGATATAACTGTCTGAAGTTAGTACTGGGTTCAAAAACACCTTTTACAACAATGTTCTGACAACAAGAAATGATCTTTTATTTCCTTTACTTTCGCTGGCGCTACAGATTACGATAAACCAGGGACACGATTAGCAAACTTCTCTAGCCAATATAATCCTTTGCTAGCTGTTTCCAGTCAGTTGTACACTTGCTCACATATCGTCGAAAATTTGGACGTCCTCTTCTACGTTTTCTGTGACGTTTCGAGTGAAACATTCTTCGAACAGCAGCATTGGTGTTTATACGCTCTATGCAACCCAGCAGCCATCTTAGGCGCTGAATGCGTATCTTTATGATCAAGTCGATGTTGCAGTTCTGCTGGTATAGTTTATCGTTAAATCATCTCCTCCATGTAAAAAATCTAACGAAAAACTTTTCTCTTCCCAAAAATTAGCAAAGAATGCTGAATATTGTTTGCCCTCTCGTTTATATGGCTTGCAAAATACACCATTGTGATATTTTTCGAAACTGAAAAAGAGCCTTGGAACACTTAGGAGTTACCAAATCCATCATAGATTCGGTAGGTGGTACACTTATGCAGTCATAATGAGCATAATAGTGAGTGAACAACTCAGCCATTGGTGTGAGGAATATAACCACCAGACCACACCTCATGGCTGAACACTTACACCCTGTATTTTGACTTCTAGTCATTTAAAATATTCTCAACCGAAAATGGAAGAAAAATCACCACCTGTACGGGCTTGTGATAGTGAATTCATTCCAGCTCTTAATGAACCAAAAAAAAACATGATTCGTGAAAAAGCACCCTAAAGACAAACTTCTGTTCTACAGAAACAAGGGGGTTTCTAGCTTACTATAACCGAATTTTTCGATTAAGATGTACGTTCCAGAGTATGATGATGATATGAGATGAGAGGAATGATTCACTGTCAAATGACGAAATGAGTGGATTGACTTTCAGGGGAAGTACTTATTTAGACAGCTAATCACATGCAGTATCTTAAAGTGAGCAATTTGATGAAGAAAGCGCCAAAGAATGTTTAAAAAAATAGACTTCTAACATCCATACGAAAGTTTCTTTTACGATACCGAGTCGCATGAACTTCTGACAAACATCGAAGAGTACAATTGTCTTGCTTCTAAAAAAATAGCTTCTTTGGCTTTTCGAAAATCAACATAAAATGCGGGTATATCGAAGGACTATTAAAGTCAAATCTTGAGAACAACACACTAGATTTAAATCCATGGGTAGATCATACTGTAGGTCATACAGAAAACCAAAATGCCCTGTGAAACCCCCAATCTTTACGCAATCTAACCAGCAGCAGAAGTACGCACTCCATATGCTTTAAAACGTGACTTTATCACCATCCAAGTACCTATTTCCACAAACTTATCTCACTCAACCATAAGCTCTGTTCCAAATTTTCCTCAAGGCCTTAGATACGCGTACTAGATAAGACTTCTCCAAAAACCCAAAAAAAAAAGTCGTAATCAGTTTAAGAAAACCATCGCTGATCAGCAATAGGTTTTCCCCTAAAATTTGACTCATTACACGCGAACAGTGATTTTGTTGTGTTTTTGATTTATTTACATCAACGCCGCCTTTGTTGATTATGAATCATTATTTCGATGACAAAGAGAGCGAATTATAAAATAAGAAATTAGTTTCGCAGAAACAAAACAAAGCTGCAGTCTGAGTCTGACTCATATTTGCATTGCAACATTCTGACAACCAAAAACCAGTGCACGATCTCGACTTAAGACAGTCCTCCCAAGTATGAGAAAAGACCCTAAAATCAACATCTCCCTGTCAAATACCTCTTAACGTACAAAAACTACCTCTTTGTGTGGATAAACTTGTGAAAATTAGCACCTTTTTGCCGCACTAACAGTACTCTCTACTATGTGTGATGTATCTGTGATGGGAAAAAATGCAAAAAACAAAATCTATCTAATAACTTCTAAGCCACCATTCTTCCTGTTTGGCGACAACAAGGTGCAATTTGCACAATTTCATGGCAAAAAGATACAAAACAAAAAAAAAAAGTACATGCAGCGAAAAATAAATAAATTAATTAAAATGCAAACGAAACGAGAGAAAATTGTATATCTACAAAAACAAAGCCTCGCTTCGATTCCGACAAATTTTATTAATAATACTATTTAAAATGTGGAAATGCTGTAAATGGCGCTGCGGAAAAATAAAATTCATGCTTAAAACTTGTTCCAACAGATAGACAGATACAGATACTCTCTAGACAGAAAAGGCAAGCGGTGTAGCCGAGGGGGTAAAGACAAAGGCGGGCTCTGGATAGCAAACACTTCAAGGTAAATTATTTAACTTGTACTTCGAGACTAAATAATTGTTAATTGAACTGAAATTGGAATGAGCAAACTTTAAACCCGCCGGCCGTAGTTAACGGCTGCACCGACCGCCGGGCCGTGTGAGGAGTGCGCAACACTTTTTCGATACAAGTTCTTGATTTTTTTTTATTTCGAATGGAAAAACAAATTTTCTCATGAGAATATGAGAATTGGCTGCTGTGTTTGTTTAATGCAAATCAGCACTTTTTTTTTCTAATTTTTTTTTATTGCCTCGCTGCATCAATAGAGATACAGATACAGGACAGTCGGCAATTAGTTATACAGTTGTGGTTGGTGCTTTTAAAGGTCGCGCGTTAAGAAAATTAACAGCGACAAGTGTGTTCCATTTGGAAGCATGGTTCTCTGTGAATTTCCCCGTGTAATGTTGTAGATACTACGCAGAGAGGGTATCTGTGTTTGAAGTTTGAACTGGAATTGGGTTTGTTTTTTCTTTTTTTTTTTTTTTGTGGGCAACGTGCGATCGGTTTGCATATTAAATGATTGGACGCCCGATTCTCTGGTGTGATGTGTTGTATGATGTGGTGGTGGTGGATGATGAATCGTTCGTGACATGTTTTATATTCCGAATTACATTTCAGGTGTGGTGGGTCTGCACCTTTTGGGCACGACGACGACGACGACGACAACAACGACGACAACGACAACGTCGACA
Source organism: Xylota sylvarum (assembly GCA_905220385.1). Classification (NCBI taxonomy): domain Eukaryota; kingdom Metazoa; phylum Arthropoda; class Insecta; order Diptera; family Syrphidae; genus Xylota; species Xylota sylvarum. Next base: position 58,142,313 of record LR999958.1, on the reverse strand, counting down.
ATACGAATACGATATACGCGAGAGACGACGTTTTCACAAAACACTGGCATCTGTGTGACACATGTCTCTCGGTGCATTAGATTACTAATTAATATGCAATTATAGTTTGCCGAATGATATGTTTATTGTTTCTCTTTTAAGGACAGCAGCAACAGCAGCAGCAGTGTACGGCAGATACAATGCCGGAATTTTCCGCATTGCTTGACTATACATTGTAAGTTGGCAAGCAGTGTGGGAATTTTTCGGGAAATATCTTGATTTGGCTTTGTAAGAAAGCTGGTTACTCATATAGTATGAAGAAATATACAAGCGAACCAGCAAATGTCCTTAGATAATGGGATTGCTTTGAGAATTCTTTCACTAAAGGCTTTCATTTTAAATTTCGCGGTGTTTTTGAGCTTTCAAATATAGAGCTGCCATATCTTGACAGGTGTCATTCTTTGACAGCTGTCAAGTAAAAATTATAGACCCTGTTTACAGGAAAGGTGACAATTGTTGTGAAAGGCATTAGTTTTGTTGTGAAAAGAATTTCTTGTTAAAAATCAGACCAGTTTAATTCAACTGGTTCAACGTTCAGTCAATCTGAACGTTAAAAAAATGCAGTCCGTCAGTCCCGAGCTTTCAAACATAGAGCTGTCAAATAAGAACTATACGATTCAATAGAATTTGTGAAAATTTACTACAAAAATTGTGAAAGAAAAAGAGAAATTTCGTAAAGTTTTTACTAGGTTCGTCTGATCTAAGGCACCTTCTCAACCAGCTATTTTGAACGTAATCAAAAAAATTAATTCAATGTTTTAGGCTAGTGATGTTAAGACTCCAACTCGTGCTCGCAATGCCAGGTCTGTCGAAAATATTACTCCTGTGACTGAAAGTGTCAATTAAAAAACTTTCACAGAGCAACCTACACCTCATTTTGCATAAAGATCTTGTAATTAAATCTGGAGGAATATAAACAATGCTACACATTCGCTGATTAGGTGTTAGATATGCAAGCAGGTGATGCTGATTTTCTTGAAGAATATTATCGTGAGCGAAGAGACCCAATCCTATATACAAGGCTTCATTAATAAGAAGAACTGTCACGTCTGGGATACTGAAAACCCGAGAATGATTGTCGAGTAACCTCTTTATCCACAACGAGTAACAGGGTGACGTAGTTCCGGGTCTTATTTCTCTTCGAACCCGGTTGCACAGTCAATGCTGAATAATTTTTCTAGACTGTAATTGAAGAACTAGACTTGAATGATGTTGTTTCAGCACGATGGGGTTACGAGCTACACAGAAATTTACTGGATGTCCAATTCCGCTTTTCGAACTTCAGTTGGCCGCCTATATCGGGCCAACCTTCCTTCTTTCTTTGAGGCTTTACACATGTCAGCCAAAGGTTCCTTTTAAAATATCAGCTGAAGACAGTTCACTATCTAAGCAATTTTATACGAAAGTTACAAAGAATATGATCCAAAGAAGATGGATTCAACTTTCGATGGAGATTGTGGCCAAGTTCAAAAGGCTTTTTTGTCATTCTATAACCAATGATTACTATAGGGCTTATCATTTAGGCATGAATTGCACAACGTGCCCATATCATAACACATTATCAGAATAATCTCATTTGTGTTGGCCAAACGTTTCAGAAATGCCATAATCTAAAAGAACGATAAGTCTCTCTCAAAACTGGGGAAAACCCCTGGTAGATATGTACATACATACATATATTGAGTGGCTATGCTCCTCAATATATGTATGATGTGGATAGCCAGATTTTGCAATTAAGACAGAGTCATACCCTTCCTGGTGAGCTCGTCAGGCTTGAAGTTTCCCGGAATATCGCTATGGCCTAGCTCCTAGCAAAGAGGAATGTTGAATTTCTCTGTTAAAGCGGGATTTCACGTAAAGACCACAATTTTAGGGAGTTGGGGATTTAAATCTAAAGTGGTATACTGGCTATACACTGCGGTGGTAAGACCCATCTTAACCTACGGTTCGATTGTTTGGAGGAATGCGCTCGAGAAGAAACTTCTTGAGAGCGTGACAAGTACTCAATGGCCAGGCTGTCTGGAGGTAATGGGATCGATATGATCAACGCTTGACATTTACTGCGGCAGCTGGGTTGCTAAAATAGTGGGGAAAGGAAGCCATTCCTCAATTTTGAACCCGTGGAATATATTGAATCTCCGGACGGAAACGGATTACATCGACCCACTATCAAACTTTAGTAGGATATTCGCTATAAGAATTACCAGAAGGGAGGAATGGGATGACGGTATAGTCTGTACTAAGATTGAGCTAGCTATCTATACCGATGGACCAAAAATGGATGTACATAGGTACTGGTACTGATGCGAGTCTCGAAATACGAATCGGTCCTTCAGACTGAAGATTGCAGCGTTTTTCAAGCCGTCAGCATCGGTAAGGTCCAAACTCGTTAAAATGTGCATCGAAAGGTTGGATGATATCTTAGTGGCCAATAAGGTTGGGTACTGGGCCACGTGGATATCCCAGGTAACGAAAAATTGGATGAACTAGCCAGGGCAGGGTCACATCTAAGCTCCCCGCAGGCCCTTCCTTAGGCTAATACACCGCTTAGCACTTTGAACAGGGAAATCGATATCGAATGTATGGCCAAATCGTTATGGCCAGTCCATGACAAAAAGAGATCTGCAGATCTCATGAAGCTCAGTCGCAGGGATATCCGGACAGCTGTTGGTGTCGTGAAGTGACACTGTATGATAGGCAATGACGTAGAACGGCTAAGACTACCCCATAACGACTTCTGTAGAAACTGCAGGAACAAACAGGAAACAGAATCCATTCACCACTTGCTATATGATTGTCTAGCACTAGCCAACAAAAGTAAAGATACTCTTGGAAGCTATTTCCTTGCGGAACTGGACGATTTAGGAAATATTGAACTGAATAAACTCCTGAGATTTATACACGTATCTGGGTGGTTTAGTTTAGCGTCGAAGACTGAAATTGAGTTCTTAGGGGCGTTATAATTGGGCACTCTTTTCTAGTCTAAGTGAGCCTGTCAACAAGGGCACCTGTTTATCTAACCTAACCTACAGTGCCACATAGAAGGAGATGCACAGATCAACTATTTTAAAAAATAGACCACAACGCCGCATTTGCACTTTTGCTAATTGAGTAAGTTGTACGGCTTTAGCAAGAGCTAGCCACTAAACGTTCAAGCCTTTATACGGCAATAGAGAGCTTAGCATTCCAGCAGCTTTCCACTTACTTTGGCTTTCGAGTTAAGTTGCCTATCCAAAAGTATGTTCGCATTTTGTGTAAAGAAGAGACTGGTGCTATAAATATTAGGATGGTCTATGAGAGGAACTTTGTATGAACTCGTGAAGAAAACAGTTTGGTTGTTTTGTGAAGGTGAGCAGAAGGAAAGCAGGAAAAAGGGTATTCCTAAAAGTGTCGGAGTGTATACCTGAGGCTACAATAGCAATGTCATCTGCATAGGAAAATACTCTGCATTCTGTCCTCTCTGGGTTTACTTAGTAATTCATTGAGTACCACATTTCAGAGAAGAGCAAACAAGACACCATCTTGTAATGGTTCTCTCTTTGAGAAAACTTTAGAAACGATAAACAAAGATTATTGACAGGATTTAACAACATTGAAGCCATAGGTAAAGGTCTATTGTGGTTCCACATGGATCTGGAATCCCCATAAGACGACCATTGGAGCCAGCAGGAGCTTAATATAACCTTTTGGAGGCTATTGATGCTGGCGTTAGCAATTTTGCCTAAATTATAGAAGAAGTAGGTATCTAACTATCGATAAAATTGATAAGGTTGTACCCTGCTTGGTGAGTTTGTCGTCCATACAATTATCTGAAATATCACTGTGTCTCGGCATCCAAATGTCTCATTAAGAGACAAGCGACAAGTTAGGGCAGTTTCTGAATTGAATGTTAAAAGTTCTAGAGATTTGATCGCGGCTTGACTGTCCGTAAAGTTTGTGATATCCCGATTATATATCACATTCCTCTTAAGGCACGACAAGGCCTCCTTCAAGAAATATTTATACCAAGATCGTTGGCAGGCTTTTACCAAAGCCAGATGATCACGTCATACGTTAGTATAGGCCTGATGACGGATACATAGAGCCCATATGTACAAAAGGCATCGACAAAAATAGGATCACATAAGAAGCTTAGTTTGTAGAAACAGATGGGTTCTTGCAACTTATTTTACCTGTCTCCAACATGTTCCCAGCGCCAAATTTGCATAGGGCGGCCCACATCTTTTTCGAGCTTGGTTTGGTGGATTTCATTGTGGTTTTCCTCCTCAAAACCGATAGGCCGGAGTATTACTTGGCGATATTTCAGTGTCTTGACCCAGTGCTCTTCTCCAAACCAATAGGGCACAACAAGATATGTTCAATCCCAAATATCACTATATTGCCTATTTTAAGGGGTCAACTCGATATAATTCAGAGCATTTACTTGAACATCTTACAGAGTAGTTTCTTCAGAAGAAGAATCGCCTTCCTGATAAGCATCTTTCAGATCAAATGGTCTCTCGACAGTTTTATGTAGAACGGCCATTAAATCAAACGCAGACCAAAAAAGTATAAATATGTCGCCATTCAAAGCCATCTGCCTCATTACACTAAGCTCCATTCCGCGTAGGTACACTTTAAATCAAAACAGGACCTATCCACTCATCTATCCAGCAAAAAACAACTATCCGGCAATATCTACACACTATTCACCAGAACTATTAGTCAAGGCCAACTACTTGCCTTAGGCGGTCGTGGCCAGCTTCCACTTCACTAATCCCCCGACGAACCGACAACAACTTCGGAGTCTTGCCTCGAGCTGCCTCAAGATTATTGTCTTTCCCGTTTTTCCTGTTCAAAAAAAAAAAAAAGTACACGAACGAATTTCCTTCTCGTCAAATATTTTATGTCATCGCATTCAGATTTTAAATTAAAATTTCATAACCAATCAAAGGCCAACACAAAAATCGCATTCAACTTCAAGTGCATTTCAGAGCAAGAAAGACAGAGAGAGGGAGAAATAAAATCGAAAGAACGACAACGACGCGGTGCAGCGGCAGCGGAAAGAAACACAAAAAGTTCACATCTTTCTAGTGTATGAAGCCCCGTTCATGATGTTGTAGTTGTTGTTTTTTTTTTTTGTTGTTGTTGTTGTTGCGGCAGAGTTGATTTTTCAAATGCTTCGTCGTACCTCGTGCACCTCGAAGCACAATTAATTTTCATTACCGTCAACTGAAAAAGCCTGAATTGCAAGTTGTTTGCTATTTTTTTTTTTTTTTCGTTGTGTTTCCATTATTATTACCATTTTCTGTTGTTGTCTTAACTTACGTTATAGACAAAAAAAAAAAATAAAAATAAGAATAACAATATTAAAGAAAAATATCTAACTATCTAACAGATTCGAGAGTTTTCAAGGTTTTCCAGTTCATGGATATGCAGCAATGCATTCAGCGAGGTTGTGTGTTGTGTTTTTTTTTTTTTTTTTCTATTTTTGCATCCCATGCAATCAAACTTAGCCAACAAGCTCTCTGGCAAGGTAAAGCTGCGGCACACGTGAACCGTTTGGCGCTCCCCATTCCTAATAGTGGATGGCATTTTGCAAATATTTTTTAGATTTTTTTTATTTTTATTTTTTTTTGTTGGTACTCGTACGTACGTATATATTCTTATTCTTTGTGTTGTTTTCCTCGTATTTTTCCTTATTCGTCATGCAGATACAGATACTCGTAGTTTAATAGATAGTTTTTCATATAAACGCGACACGATGGGGTGGGTGGGTGGGGGTCGATGGCGGAGAAGGAGGAAGAGGCGTATGCGTTTGAATAATAATTATTATTGAAATGATTGTGTGCAGTTGTTTGTTCCATATATATATATATGGGCAAAATGGCTAAATAAAGTGTTTGGTTTTGTTTTTTTCGTCTAACTTAAAAAAAAAAAACGCCACACAGTATGCTCTATGGGTTCGGTAATTGTTTTCGAAACTAGACAAATAAAAAAAAAACGTGGCATTTGCATTTCAATTGTTAGAGTATTAATTATGAATTTGATATGCGACTTGTCCAGTTTGAAACTTGACAATTCAACACAGGTCCTTGTAATTATAGTGTAAGTGTAATTATAACGATGGGTAGAGAATCGATCGTCAAACATACGAGTTTAATTCACTTGAATTTGAAATTTAAAAAAACTGAATATTTTTGAGAGTATTTAATACAGCTTGACTATGATTCACACGCTCTTTGTAAAAAATCAGCGCAATTGTCTTATTTCTAAGAGTATGTACATACTTTAAACTTCAAAGCATGAACTTGGTGGACAGATTCACAGAGACGACCTCCAACGCTTTACTTATACGAAAGTCTCTCGGCGGGCATAGGGAATAAACAAAGCCTGCGTTCCTTCTTGTTTGGATTTCTGCAAAGCGTTTAAGCTGCCTCTAGATCATTCCCAGAGAACTCGATTCCTCTTGAACTGATCTACGCCACTTTTGCCTAGGCCGCCCGCTGTTCTACCTGATTAAGTGAGCGGATTCCAATGCCACATCCTCCCTCATATAGTAATCTATATAGATTCTTGGGTAGTTCTCCGATAAAGTTGTTCTTTGAAGATACAATTGGCCAAAAAATCCTCAACATGATTCTTAGACATCTATTTGCGAAGGTTTGCAGCTTGTGTGTGGTAGTGGTGTCCCCCCTCCAAATACTGAACCCATAAAGCAGTACGTTTGTTCGGAACAGTCGCAGATTGGTCCTTAAGCTAATAACATTACTTCTACAGACTTGAGATACCATTCCGAACGCAGCTTTCTCGATTCTGCTGCATACATGCAATTTTGTGCCACCACGGTCAGCCGAGACCAAACTTCCTAGAAATAGAAAGTCGTTCAATTTCTTGACCACTTGTCCGGGAACGTTGAGTTGAACGCAGGTGTTAGAAGTGCTCGCGGCGTTCTTAATTGCTGTGTTTATTTTAAGAGCCACTTTGTTTGCCTCAGCTTCTACATTGTGGACCATCAGATGAAGGTCCATTATCCTATGTGAAAGTAGATAAACATCGTCAGCGTAGTCAATGTGTTTAAGGTACGATACCATGTTCCAACGAATTTCGTACTTACCTTTTGTCAATGCTGCGCGGAGTACATCATTCATAGCCATTAAGAACAAAAGTGGTGACAGTGTGCACCTCTGACGTACTCCACTTTGGACTTCAAAATCTTTAGATATCTTACCATTTAAAAACGTGACACTTACCACCCTGGTATGTAGAGTTGATATATAATAATTTTTTTGAATGCCTCTCCTGCCCAGGGGGAACTAGATTTCAAGCTGTCGAAAGCCTTCTAGAAGTCGATAAACAGTAGATGCAGCGGAAACCTTCAACGCCTTGCTCTATTATGATCCTTTATGTGTTTATGTGGTTGATTAACCAGGATCCGGCGCGAAAGCCTGCCTGTTCGACGTCGAGTGTTGAATCTAAATGGTCTTTAATACGTCCCAATATTATAGTTACGGCCGGGAGACCGCATGCACCTCTTCAATTTTCACAATCCACCATATTTCACTTTTCGGAAGCTTGATGTGCTTCCTGCTCTAGACAATCTAGGCAAACGCTCTGAATAAGGTGCATAGGTCTCATCCAATGCAGACACTATTTCCTCAATCCAGGAAGTGCTATAAAGGATTCACGTGCCCAAATTTGCACTGAGGATGCATCCTCTATTTGAGATATCACATGAATTCCAGCTTGGAAAATCCTGCGAGATTGAGTAATTGCTAGAATTTAATGCACGTTTTCTAAAAAAATAAATTTCGTATTCTGGCATAACATTTTCATTGACATATGTATGTATTTAGAACGCGCTGTATCAACAGTTATATCAACAGCTGTATCAACGCTGTGTCAACAGCACGGGGAAGATGAGGTATTGTGTGCTGATGAATAGAACTATGGTTATAGATGCGGACTGTGGTCGCTATATTATGTCTCCACTACTATTGTATATAGTTGACTCTTTGTTGCATATTTTCAATGGTTCTACGCTGAGACATATGTGGATGATGTTGCTATACTTTCTGTTAGGTTATGCCTAGAGACTAACACGTGGTAACACGACATAGTCGATGAATTGTGCTCTAGGAGTGGACTTTCCGTCAATATACATAGGTATCTCAAAACAGAGGTTTGTTCTGTTTTTGAAAATGAGGATTGTGACCGTTCTGACTCAGCCAATGCTACAGGGCGTTGCTATATCGATCTCTGATGAAATGACATATCTGGGAGTGATTCTGGATAAGAAGGTTTTGCTAATGTCCAAATATAAAGTGGACTTCCGTTGCGTTCAGGACTGCGGTGTACTCGAAATTTTATGGATGGATCCAAGGCTCACTACTCATTACTCTTTAAGCAAGCATAACTCTGTTTTCCAGGTCGAAACTTATGGCTACCGACTATATTGTGGTGTAGGGGTTCGGAGTATTTGCATCTGTAGCAATAGTCTAGCTGCGTTAAGTGCCTAGTTCAACCCTTTTACCCCTTCCAAAATTGTTCGAAAATGAAAAAAAAAACTCTTTGAATTTGGTCCCAAAGCTGGACCCTTCGACTCTCGTCTGGGACCCAGATTGCAGAAAATGAAATCTTATATAAGAGTGATAAGATGGAGAAAAAAATAAGGATAAGGCTCAGGTGATGATTTTCAAGGCTTAAATCTGCGTTGGGTTTTTCTGATTTTCCTTCTCTTGGTCGAATCAGGTGGCAGATCTTCGGTGCTGATATAATGTATGCTGATACTGTAAGCTTCTCATGAGTGACGTGCTCTCGAAGAAATTGCACTAAAATGGGTAAGTCTTGGTACTACAATGGACCAGTTGGAAATGGACCGACCTTAAAAAAAATCTGCGATGAGATGGTATGGACACAAGGATGATGTAAAATTCTGACATAAAGCAGAGAGACAGAGATAGAGAACAGAAGAAGTAAGCGGATGTCTTATGATAATTTCCTTCAACGCTAAGTTCGCAAACAGTAGCCTAATGTGACCACACAGAGGGCAAGGACCAAGCACCCCACAAGGAAGATAAACTGTGCGAACTATACCAGAATCTTCGACGAACGACTTCTATGCCACCACAAATTTTCAGACTTCGGAGGATACTTGAGAAAACTCAACAAGTTCAAATCGATACGCACCATCTTTTATCACAGGGTTCTGCCAAATTGGCAAGTCTTAGATATACCCTTCGCAAAGCATTTATAAATGGGAGAACGTCTACATGCCATATTTTCGGACAAAACTGGTATTGGACTTTTTTAGAGTAAATCTAAGGTGCTATGACACCCAGACGGCTCTTGCCAGGTTAACATCCAAATTGTGTCCGAAACGAATAAATTACGGAGTACCGCGGGGTTCAAATTTAGCCCCTATACTATTTAATAATAATACCAACAGATTTTTGACGATAGAAATATTTTCGTACTGTCAATGGCAATGGAGGCTCAACAGTGTTTCATATTCGATGGCTCTATTGATGACCGACAACCATTAGCGTTACTTACCAAAACAATGAGTGCCCAAAGTTATCGAATAACTTATAAATCAATGAAAATATTTTTAAAATAATAGGAGACTTGAAGGAGCTTTACGTTGTTAGCAGGTATGTACTTCCAGCCACCTGGTATTTCTCGAAGTAATTTTTCTAACAACAACTCCAAGAGGATACTGGAAAAGACTAATAAAATTTGAAGTTAACACTCACAACTCAGTCCGTTGTTAAATATAAGGTCGCACGTGCAAGAAGGATGAATAAAATATTGAACTGCGAATTCTACGAATTTTTGTCATGATGTGCATGGATGTAGTCTCAAATATACTGGGATCTACCTATAAGATTAGATTCTATAAGCCTAAATCGCGTTATATTTGAGACTACACCCATGCACATTAGAACAAAATCCTAGATTTTACAGTTAAATCATAAATTTACCATACTTGCACATGAGACCATATCCAGGATCTATACCTATAAGCCTAAGCGCGAAAGTCACACGCAGGATTATCAGACGACCGGCGCATCGGCTCGAAGACTTGTTAGTTGCGGTACTACACGGCGTGGTATCTTGTTCTCATTTCTGTGGAATCTAGTAGTCAACTGGCTGCTATTGGACATAGAAAAGATTGGATGCAGAGTGATGATATTGGTACTGTCGCTTCTGGAAAATACCCTGCAACTCTTTGGGAAATTTGGGAAACCCTCCAACGTGCTCTCCTACCGATGGACTCAAAGTAGATGGGCTTCAAAATGTCAACTAGGGGTTAACCCCCTCAAAACAGAACTTTTCTTCCTTACGAGGAAATATAAAGTCTCTTATTGACCCTTCCAGTCTCCTCATTAAAGATGATGCAAAATACTTGGGTTTGATTTTGGATAGGAAACGCGAAAACAAGGCAACTGTGGCTATATACTCCTGTAATAAGACAATAGGTAGGAGCTACGGTTTCCAACCTCATATGCTGTATGGCGTGATCGTCTGGTGCCCGGCACTTAATAGGGCTACTCACCCCAATCTCTTATCTTAGATCTGCGTGTATATGCATCAGTAGTACACTGAAAATTTCTCCCCCCGCGGCGCTGGATAATATGCTCTACGTACTCCCCTTACATAGATATTCTTGGCAAGCAATTGGATGCAAGTACGGCTATCTGAATCAAAGCCTCCTCACAGCTATCATGAGAGCCACTCCATAGGATCTTGCCAAATTGGTGCAACCTGGATATGCCCCTTGCTATTTGTAAACTTTTACTAAAGCTGGACGCTTTTAACAAAACCAACTGCAGATGTGAAAATCTCTCAGTTGGCAACATTTCGAGACAGATCTAGCCTATGCTTGATCTGAAACATAGTGTCTGGTCGTGTTAAAGCGATCATAGATCAGCCATGTTATAAGTGTTCTTACTGTACACTATTTGATAGGCCAAAATGAATTCTGCAGAAGCTGTAGTGACGAAGAGGAGGAAAAAACCCTTCTACACTTCCTATACATGTCCCAGCTCTGTCTCAAAAAAGTTCCAAAAGATCAAACATCCATCTAGAAGCTCTTCCCTTTCTTTGACAACCTAGGCCAATTGGCGTCATAAGGAGTCACCAGCCTCCTTCGCTTTATCAAAAGCTTCGGTTGGTTTAATTAGTCATGGGTAGCTCCATGGCATTACAATGAACCTTTATTGGTCTTAGTCTAAGACAGCCACTCTAACCTAGACCTAAACCTATAAGTCTATCAATTTTCAAAAGAAGATTGGCATTAATTCCATATAATCCGATTTATAAGGAACATTGAACTAGATGAAGTGCTCCAGACAAACAATTTATTACCTAGAGATCAAGGTCTGGGTACAGAGTTCCCAGTGCATTTCCACACCTTTCACTACATACATACATATGTATGTATCCATCATATCACGTACATCTTGTATAAAATGTTCAGTGAATCATTTTTTTAACACATATCAGCAATTAAATTTTATTGCGTACCTAAGTTGTTATTAAAACTTAATTTTTTTCATCAAAATCTCTTATTAATATTTCCAGCAAATTATTTTATTTTTTTTTATAAAACTACTTATAAACACCAATTTCATAGAACAGCCTGTTTAAATAATTTCTATATAAAAACGTAATTCGTATGAAAATAGCTGAAACAAAAAAAAAAAAATTATAAAAAAGTTGTTTTATAAGAATTTAATGAATTTAGTTAAAATCATGTTTGGAATGGGAAAAAAAACACATATCTTCCGAGTAATATGAATTCATACACCGTAATTTCCATTCGTACGTGAAATCCATATTTCTGGCGATCCACGGCTCTGGATTAGTCAGAAAGAGAATTTTGAGCTTTGCTGTAAAACAATTATTTACTATCGAGTGTTATACACGAAATGTAATAGGAGAATTGTAAATACCTATTGTGTATTTTTTGCTAATAATAATTATTTTAAATCTAGAAAATCAGGGGCCCAATTACTACAATCAATAAGGAGTGAGTAAGTAGGGTTCGTGATCGAATGATCGAGTAATGTAATTGGGATGATGGCGCTCGAAAGCTCACGTATCGAACGAAAATAAAATTGTACTAAAAAAATTCTACTACAACTCACAAAGTGACGTTTCTCCAATTGATATAAAAAATATGTCTAGTATTATTTGTAGTAGTATTTAAGTAAATAATAGATCAGAATCCGACGATGCGCGATGTCTGCGCTTAAGGGATATGAGCAATCCCACCTTTTACATCCTTAACTGGTGCTCCTTCTGTATTATGCATTCATAGATGCTGCCATAGTCCCACCAATGTTGCCTTTCCTTGTCGGCGAAGTATTCTTTGAAAAATCGGGGTGTTTGGCTATAAATCGTTTTTTTTTTTGCAGCAAACTAATTTAGTTCAGATTGGACCTTAATTAAAAAAACGAAAATGCTCATATCTTTGTTGTTTTGTTCGACGACTCGACAGCACAATAGTTTTCCAATGAAATGACGTGCGATAACGTGTACTGTCATTTCAAATTTCGATCGTGAATGCTCGATAACGAGAGCGGTAATGCCAAATACTCACATTTCGATGACGAGTTGCTTGTTATCGATTGTGGTAATTTGGCCCCAGGTTTTTGACAAGTCATTAGTAACAGTTTTCTTTAGAAATGAGTTCAAATACTGTTTTTTTTTTCAAAATACTTCGATGTGTTTGTCCCAAGTTACAAAAAAAAACCCTTCACCAAGCCAAACAATTTCGAACTAGTCTGGCTTTACCAGGTGGTCGATCAAATCGAAAAAGTACTAGTTCATGTGAGGCATGTCCGCATGCATGATTATGCACATTTTTAGAAGGGCAAACATCAACTCCAACAATCCAATGTGAAGAAGAATTATTTAGTATAGCCCACGAACAGTCTCTGATGGGACTCTCCCACAATTGCAAACCACTGGTTGCGGTGTCGCACTATTATAGAATAACTATCCGTAATCGCTGTCAATCGCTGAGTCACTACAGAGAAATAGTGTTTGGTAGGAATGATGACTTACAAAATACTATGTATATACATTTTGAATGCAGACCAAATTCAGCAAGTGAAAGAAAACCCAAGGATTCTCTAAAAAGTAGAAGAGGGGCCTTAAATTAACGACGCACATTCATCTAAGTAGTTAAACTTGAAGGTGAAGGTATTTAGATTCAGTGGAATGATTCCTGGAAATGGGGTCGTCCACACATATCAATCTAGCAACTTTGCCAACACTCCACGGAGGCATATTTGTAGAAGCCTTTAATTTTAATTTCTTTCATACCTGTCCAGTTTTTGATAGACCTTCAAGTCGAAACTTTTTAGCTGCATACATCTAGAACTCTGAAAAGTAGTGACCGGCATTGAAATCCCAAATAAATAAGTTATTCGAGAAATATGGTTTCGGGATATGATGTTTTTAATTTAGAGGAGTAGAGGATCTATATCAATATGAAAGCCACTATCTTTCACAAGTTCATCCAGATGCTAAACTATTTCGACGATTTCCTTATAATCGGACAATCACATCGCCATCGTAAAAGCATTTGCGACATATGAAGACCAGACCAACGAGTTGGTCTTGAAATGAATGAGAACAAAACTCTGTCTTGAAGGTTTAGAACAAAACTACACTGTGGATTAGTTAGTTTGTCCATCTCGCTGTAGACATGAACTTGAGACAAAACAACTCAAAATTGACTCTGTCAATGTTTTATGAGTTTTATGAGCATATATGGGTGTAGTTCAGATTTGCAGATCCAGATTGTGAGGAGGAGTGTTGGTATGGAAGCAACTTGCGCATATCTCGGAAAGAGACTGGGGATGGGCGCCATTTAAGAAAAGGTAAATGTTAGTGCCATATTCAGTTAATTTTCGATTCTTACTTAGCATACAAAGGCAGCCATTAAAGTTTTGTAAAGTTGTTACACAAAACTTGGATATTTCTTGTAAGCAGGTATAACCCTATCATTGATAGGATAATCATAATTATTTGAGTAGACCTACATTTCATATAAAAAGAGGACTTACGACACGACCCGTAATATTATACGGAGGAGAAGTTCCACTGAAAAAAGAGCGACTATTCCTAATTGGGACGACAAGGCCTTAGAGTCAAAGTTAAAAGTGTAAGCGAACAAGATATTAAGGCCCTAAGACTAAAAACAGCGCTTGTTGAGAATGAATACATATGTACCACTTCACAAGACGTAAGAGAAGATATATAGAGGAACTTAAAAACCAGAAGGATGTGATTCGTAAATTGATAAAACAGCAGACCGTCTACACTCAATACATAATTTGCTTTCACACCAGCGGGAAATAAAACCTAATGAAGTTCCACAAGGTTCGGTTGATGGTCTTCTATTGTGGAATGACGTTTGAGCGCTTGAATGTATATAGACCAAGAAAATCAGTGCTTGATACGAATTTTAGATAGTTAGTCCTCGTTGCGAGAAAGGAATGAACAAGTAATAATTTTACCGTCGATTGTAGAGGCAATATAGGGACCAATACCATCTAGTTCTTAGCTGATTGGTATTCAGTAAAACCAGTTGGACATCCTGATAGAAGTAACTATTAATAGATGTCGATAACTAGTTTTAATAGTCTTCTAAAATATGGCAGAATAGGACAAGTTTTACAGTAGGAGAGTGAAAGTTTCTTCCTCCTCCTTGTGTTCACAAGTTCTACAGAAATTCCTAGAGACTGCATCGATCAATTCGCATGTACCAAGCAGTGCCGTATTAAATTCAAGCCAGCTCTAGGTAGATTTATCTCGATGAATGACTCCTGTATATATGGTACATGTTATTCCATCTACTATTATCATTTCTTAATGCTTCTGTTAAAAGTTGGGGTTTTATTGATTCTAATGATTGATTCTAAACATTAGGCTCTTTTATAGTATGAGAGTGGTGCCATCTTACGTTAGTTATAAGTTTCATAGTGCTAGAGAAACTGTTCTGGTGCAGTCACGCGTAGTAATGAGCAAATCTCTTAATTCTTAGGTACAGGCTGTAACAGTGATTGCTACTTTGAAATCACGGTGAAAAATATCTGTGATTGCAGTAACAGGAGTGAATTTTGAAAAATAATTGATGACATTAGGATACCAATATCAAATACTCAGTATTTGAAAATGACAGCCCGATGAAAAAAAAATATTGGCTAATTCAGATTACATAAAATATGCCCTGTTACTTTTAGTCACACATACATAAAACAAAATCATAAACCGATGCATCGTTAATTGGTACATACTAGCAAAACCACTGTCACAGTCACTGTTACTTTTTATGTTTCATAGCAGGGTGTGACTTATACTCTTAAAGAACAGTGAAAAAATACCTGTTACGGAAAGTTTTAACCGACACTCATGTGTGGCCAAGTGTCTGAAAATGTTGAGAAGGTAAGGAATGCAGAAAGTCGCAAAAGTAACTAACAAACAAAAGTTATGAGTTTAATAAATCCTGCCCTCGAAAGAAATGCTATTCTTGAAGGTATTCTTGAAGCTCTCAGAAGTTGAGCACTGCTTTAAGGTTCTTTATGTTGATTTACTCTTTGCAAATATGTTGACTCTGTGGTATTGCGTCGGGCATACTAGGTTTATGTAAATTTCTTTGGCTTTACGTCACCAAAATTGAGAAAGAAAAGCGTATGTCAAAGTGTCTCGAAAAAGTCCAAATAGTTGAATTAAATTTACTGAAAATTATCCCCACCTTAGGGATAAATACAATTACAAAAAATTTGGAGCAACAGGTTCGTATGAGACGCAGGGCCTAGTTTATCATAATCATTCATCTTGTGCATGTTATATGCATTCTTCACTTGAAGGGAAAGGGCCTACTGTTAAATGCGGCGTCCGAAGGGCAAAATTTTGTTTCAGAAGCTTTTTCATGACAATTATACTCTCGCATGTGTGTCAGATGCTCGGGAGAGGTGGGACAGTGAGAGAATTGTTGTCCATGCTAATGTGCTAATTACTGGCCCTCGCTGCCCGTCCACTACGCTTGCAGTACAGTATGTTTGCTCTGATTCCTGAATAGAACCTTCTGAAGTCTCCCGGTTGTGGAAAGATCTGTAATGGATTGTGTGCCGCATATTCTGCAAACAATATTTTAGATCGTTGAGGTTGAACAATAACTAAACTATCTGCTGAGCTTATTTGCAAAATTAAACAATGTTTAACTCATTATTCCACAGGGAAACGTCTCGATTGACTGAGAAAATCCTTTCGATTTCAGAAAGAATTAGAACTTCAATGCTTCGTTCAAGCATTCTGGACTTACAAATGCCATCACCCTTATTTATATGTACGTGGATTCGATTTAGGTAGAAACCACTTTCGATTGAGTAGGTGAATGGCTATTGACTCTACTTCACATCAAATTTAATAGCCTTTCGAAGGTTGTCAACGATTACATTACTGTCTTAAGTATGTCCAGATTGTTCACAGTTACAGCTCCTGACATTTATGTCATTTGCATCAATTTGTCGCAGATCTGTCTGTGTATGCTATGTTTGGAGAACCTTAAGTCTTTACGAGACCATTATTACAATTCGATCCGGCCCTCCCCTTCAATTAAAAACGAATAAAAATTCTATTCCTTCGAATAGAAAGGCTAAATTCCCATAGGAATTCCGACTAATGTCGTAACAAGCAACTGAAACACACCATTGTCCAGTTCTTGTGTGCTGACAGGATTATTAAGTGGAAAGTAATAATTTAACTAGCATGCAAGTAGATCCCAACCCGATTCGGTAATTAAAACTATACACCAACACTAATTTGATTAAATTTCAATTAATTGGTCCGATCCATTTGCTTTTGTTAGCCTCTGGGCTACCTGAGGCTGGCCCATTGATGGGGTGGTGTTGGTCGGGCAACACCTTGAACAAACTTTGAAAAACGTTTGTTTTTTAGCCGAGTTAACCCCCACCCCGTTCGATATCAAAACTAAATTTAAAATGGTTCCAACCTACAGTCAAGTGAGGCAGTCGTATGCGAGCCCCCAGTTACTTAGCAGAGTGAGTGATTGCACTATCTCGCCAGGAAACCCAATATGTATCGTCGCGTCGCACAATTCAAGGCGCACCGCAACTATACGCTGCTACCCTTCATAGAAACACTCATATTATCCGTGAAATATGAATGCAATTTCTAAAATTATTTTCCTTTTAAGTGATTAAGGTGTGGTGTGGTGCATCTTTGTTGTGTTTGCTTGGACTGCTTTGGCACCCGATAGAGATATGTATAGAGCCAGAGACACGTTCAATTTTTCAGATGGAGAATAAAATCATAATAAACTTTGGATTGTAATGGGGCAACAGCACTAGCAGCAGGTGCACCACTAACTAATGGCTTTAATCGGTTTGGTAGTTAACTTGAGAAACGGGTTTTGGAATTTTTTGAGAATTCCATTGGGATTTGCGAAATTTATTTGCTGGAAATACGAACGCATAGCCGTTTTTCTTAACCTCGCTCGATGTAAATTGAGGGTCGTCACGACAGTTTTTCAATAAAAATCTTATTCTTATGCCGACAGTCAAGCCGAAGGTAATGATTAAATTTTACAAAGTATTGCGCTTTAGGTTTAATGTATAAAGTATCTTTACTATGAACTAATGGAACTAGAGGTTACTTGAGGTTGTACTAGTACTCGTACATCATTTACATATTTCAATCGGTTACTCGTCGAAAGGAGCTATGAATGTCGTTGTCTATGAATCGTAACAAACCTTGACTCTGATAAGATCTGGGAGGCCCATTATTTCATAAGTCCATCATAACCCGCTGAAAAGAGCCACAAGTCCACAACCCCATTGGGATCTTAAGACTGAACCGACATGGAATTCAAGTAGAACAACGAAAACCCCTATATCGAGTGATATTGTGACTCACTTACAGTGGCTTATAGGGCGCAAGGCTATTGAAGCTTATACGAGTTTAAGAAAGTGTCCAATATTGATTCCAGAAAGAATATTGTACAAATGTAAATTCATAAGAACTATTGCACCGCTTTACTCCGCTGCACTCCTCTTCGCTAGTCAATTATTTTTGCCATTAAGGGGCTGTTGATTCACTTTCTCTTCACTACATTACTATGTACGAGTATTACTTTATTCAACTCAAGAGAACTAGTGAAAGTGTTGCGTATAGAGCTGCAAAGTCGAGCGCAGCGGGGCGGAGCGGTTTAGTACTCTTTTTTATGTTTGTCGTTGGTATTGTTATCGTTGACTATAAACCTAACCGTAAGTGTTTGTCCTACTTTCTTCAAAATATTCTGGAATTGGGTACCATTTAAATTGTGGGTTGGGACTACACTGATTGCACTATAAATTTCATGTACACCAAAAGGAGGAGTCTATGTACACACTGTGACATCTCCAGAAGAAATTTTAATACCAATATCCAAAGAGAGAGCATCTTTGGTATGATTAACTGGAGGATAAGCTTCGGCGTTACTAATTACGTCCGGACGGAAATAAATGAAAGATTGTAGCGAGAAAATTTCGCAAGACCATATAAAGTTCTGGAAGGTCCTGTGATCTAGTCAACTTATCAAAATATTCATATTAATGATGGAGTATCCCTAAAGATTATTAGAGAACCAATTACTGCAAAAACAGTTTAAGAAGAACGGTGAGAGGTTATTTTAAAGTTACTCTACTTGCGTAGCGGGAAATGAGCAACGCGATATCGAGAAAACACAGAGAAGTTACATTGTACAAGTGGTTTGGAATTTTCATAATCAACGTGGTGGATGCCGAGACACAGTGGTTAGTGCGTCGGAGAACACAATAGATCCACTGAGATCCGAGTGAAGCTGCACTGCTTGAAGTTGTAGACACATATCATGTCTTGGCTTGGCGAAATCTTTTAGTATAATTTCACTGTTGTTCTGCTGTACTTGGCTCTCATAAGTGGTGGCTACTGAGGAGACTACGGAAGCCTTCAGGGCGCTATAAGCGCTAGCATCGAATGCCATCAGATCTGCACTAGTCGAAAACTGCAGAGCTGCCTACTTCTAAGCATCACTCCGAAATCATGAAGAAATTCTTTACTCCGGAATCTTGAAGGAAATCTTACATTCTCAGTATTCTCTTTCTTAAATATTGAAGGAGATTTCAAAAATGCTAAAAGCCCAGCTATAACGACGACATTCACTAACCTAAAAAAATACAATTTTTTTAAGCAACAGGTTCATGTGCCCCAGAGTCTAGCATCTCACATCATTCGTGCTGTGCGTGTTATATTTTTTACACAGATGGAAGGGACCTACTGTTTAATGCCATGTCCAAACGGCAATTTTTTTGTTTTGAGAAGTTTTTTAATGTCTCGGATGTTTGTCAAACGCTCGCGAAAGTTGGGGTCGTGAAAAAAATATTGGGGATCGAACCTCGAACCCCTAGCTCCGTAGTCCAATGCACTAACCACTTGAGCCACGGCAATTTAAAAGTTAGAAGTCTGAGAGCAGGGGCATTCCTCAAGGCTGTGGCTTCAGTTCCATGTTTCAGTTTTTATTTTATTTTATTTTTTAGTACATAGGATCTAAATTGTTTACGAAAGATACAGATGTAAGGTTGCAGCCTATGTGGAGCAATAGCCATATCTGGGAAAAGCACAGTGATGTAAGTTTTCAAAAACAGAAAATATAAAGTTTCTCGCGTTGACTCACTGAATCTTAGACACAGACTTTTAATCTGCAGTCCATGCAAATTAGGGTCAATGGCGAATAAACTACTTTATGGGAACCTTAACATGGAGAAATGCGCCAGGAAGATCTCAGTCGCCCTTAACTCCAGTTAAAAGCATCGTAATTAGAAATTCAGCCTTCAGGATCTATAGGGCGAGTGTACGCTCTTTCCTTATGTACGGTGAGCTAGTATGGTGGCTAGTATTAGACAAGTTTTATTGTATTCCACTTTTATTACGAGTTCAAAAGTTAGCACACATCTACATAACAGGTGCGATTAGAATAACGCTAAAAGTAAACAAAAAGTATGTTTTATCTTCTTCCAATTGCTATCTTTGCCACTAGGACTCGTAGATGGAGATAGTCCTAATGAAAACTGCGTGTATCTAAACATGTATAGTATACCTATGTACATACGATGTCATTTGAATATCACTTTTAATTTTAAAGCAAAATCAATGATATTTCGGTCAAATTGAATGCAAATATAAATAAACAAAGTCAAGAAACAAACATGTACACATTACTGGACACGCCCCTCTTCCAAGTTGACAAAAGAAAAAAAAATAAGATATCTTATTGTTTTCGTATATTTATATTTTTTTTTCACGCAATTACTCAAAACTCTTGACTCACTCAAAGCTACTATGACGATGGCGACATTGTAATTCAATCCTTCATGATAAAAATAAAAAAAGAAGAAGAAATATTCCGCAATCAAAAACAAAAGATTAAGTTATAGATACACAATTTCCAAAGAGATACGGGTACATATTTCAATTGCAATGATGCAAATCGTAAATCGCCTCAAGATCATTGAATATTTTGAAAGCAATCGCGAAGCACAAACATCAATTTTGTAATTCAATTTTGAAAAGAAATTCTATGGTCATTGCATATCACGTTGCAATGAGTAATCCAGTACAATGAATTGATCAAGGACGCCCGGAAGTCTCAAAAAGATAAATCATTTAAAAAGTTGAATACAATTGCGAGGAGGAAATTTATACACGCGCTTGCCGTTCGTCTCTTAAAGGCAGGTGAGATTACATCGTGTTGATCTTTGGCTTTTTTCTGTATGACCAGTAGTATGGTGTACAATTCAAGGATATCTAGTTGGGGGGGGGGGGGGGAATACTCGTAAACAAGTATTTGTGGAAGAAGAGGTGTTGATGGACGGTGAAATAAATGTTTAGATAGAGAATAATTATAGGCATTCAGAGCAGTGGTCTGCGATCTATTTGTTCAATTTCTGAACTTCTTCGAAAAAGTATTTTTACAAAAATTGTCAAACTGTCACAGTGTCAAGTCCCACGATCAATTGGTATCGGATCTTTATGAAAGAGCACAGTCTGCAATAAATCAGAAGAATGATATAAGTCGCGAAATTCTGTTAGAAACACATGTCATCAAGGTTCATAGTGTAACGATCAATTGCGTCATTGCGATCATGCGCTATTTCTGCAATACTGCGGTCTAAATAAACCGCTTGACGAAAACACATAAGATGTATCACTGTCTCATGAATCACTCGATAGTAATGTGTAAGTTAGTTGATTTGGGTGGTTGTCTTAGCTAAAGTCAACTTATAGAGAGAAATTGTCCTTTGTAGTACCACTGTGGTTTGAAACACAGATTTAGATTTTATTACATCCTGCGTGGGATAATTAATGGTAGTTTTCCATACGATATTAGTTTTTATTATTCTATTCCGAGAATGTACGGATTTTATAACCAGAAAAATTGAAAGGTATGACTAGGGCTTGATTCTTTCCACTCAATAACTGAGTACATTAACTCTACACTAAGGCTGTTTTAAACTATTCCTCACACGTCATTTTACAGTCGCCTTATTGATCTGGTTTATTCAACAGAATTGGAGACCTGTTGATGTGATTCTCTTAACCCTAAGGCCGCGACACTGTGTAAATAAACAGCTTCTTTTTCATCGCCTTACAGATCGTTGTAGCTTCGTTAATATTCGGAACGTTCTTAGTTACAATGTCTAGTCATCTCTTCTGTTGGGTGCCTTGAATTCTAGGTTTAAATTGATTGGCTGACTGCATTCATTCTTATAACATGTTCTGACTGTTTTACACATCTAGTCAAATGCCATCCATCAGATGGAAATTCCGTTCACCAGGAAAGGTTTCACTTAGACATGTGCAACAATTAGACTCATCTTGGATCTACTGTTTTGCACTCCCATAGGATAAGGGAAATAATTCCTACATGGTCTTAAGTGCTCAGTTTTAACTTAGTTTGCTATCCATGATCATTCCAAAATAATTTGAATATCTTGTAAACTATAATTCTATAGCCTTTAAGTAAGCCAGTCAATACCACTTTTACTACAAAGATCTAAAATAATGGTGAAACTTCTCCTCCATGTGGGGTATCACTAAATACTGGATCAAGGAAACATAACATCATTCAATACTTGTCTATAAAACTACGCGAATATAAAGTTCTCTCAATGGCTATAAGAAGAAACCAGGAAACTTGGTCTAAAGTTCCGTTAGGGCCAAATTTTGATCCAAATAGAGTCATGCTTACTGAGAGGGTACTATATCACCGAAACTCTGTGCCTTTTTAAAATCTAGTTCTTTCTTATAGTTCTCTAGAATCATAACTGTATTATACTTAGTAACCACCAAGTCCATACTAGTCTAAGCGTGTCTGAATACTCCTACAGATAGCCACCTAAACAAAACCTAGAATGCTATATTGGCTTGAGTTCCTACGTCAACTCTGAATTTTGAAATATCTTGTGGAGGAATTCCTGTAGCGATGTTTTCATTCACTGCGACAATGTTCCATATGTTTTTCTTGGGCCACCCTGCGTTTATGGGTGCTAAAAATTCTGATCAATCTTAACATTGCTGTCAAGTGCAATCCTATGTTATGCACTTATTGCAGCTCTCCATGTCGAATAATGGCTGAAAAAGCAACTGATAGATGTCATAGATTCAGAGCCGACAATCTTACAAAAAAAACAATGCCAATCCTTTTTTGCTCAAATTTTTTTAGGGTTTTGCCGCACACAGCTCACATTATATAATCTAGGGACTTTAGGTTGATTGTCAATTTTAAAAGATGCACACGATCTGTTAATGCCTGGTCGTGACAGTAGCCTGAAGTAATGCCTTACACTAATAGTTTTGGTTATTACATCGCTATATACTGAATGTGGGGTAAATATCCTTTAACTTAACTGAGCAGCCTAGAGGCGTACCTAAAGCGCATCGATGGTAGCGTGAGATACACTGCAGGATACTTCCTGATATGTCTTTTGAGGTGGTATTCCAAACATTATTTACAGTACTAAGCCTACTAATATTTTCCATCTGTAGACCAAATAGCCGTTTTCTGCTTGCAATCGCGGATTGTCGTTATTTGGAATAGAGTTGGGGATAGAATTGATCCCTGAGGCACTCCACCAATTTTTAGAAGATATGCCCTTGATGGCTTGGATGTGTCCAAAATAACCTCTCCAATCAACTTTATAGACATTGATTTAGTTAATAAGGCTTATAGCCAGGTTCGATTAATGTTTTTAAAATCTTCAAGCCGACGACTTTTGGCTTCTCGTGAGTGCCTATATACTCGCAGAAATATATATTTTTTTAATACACTGCAATTGGAGTACTATATATCCTGCTACGAGGCTGAAAATTGCTTCTTAAAGTCTTTATTTGTAGGTGATGTATTCAAGCTAAAGAAGGAACAAGTCAGCATTGGTAAAGTAATTCGTTTTTAAAGTAGGGAGTGACTATAAGGCGTTAACTCAATTCTAAGTTCACCAAGTCACAGTAGGCTGTTCCCATCGACCAAATCCCCATTTTATATTAAAATTAAAACCGTAAGCATTGTTATAAAGTACAACTGCTTAACTAGAGCACAAAGCCTTATAGTCCCCAAGAAACTTAGCAAAATTAATAAGGTTTTAGGTGCTTACAGGCCACTGGGTACGAGAACCAATTTACCGACGGCAATTGATAGATATCATACATTAAGGGACACAACTAGATTTCACCTAGCTTTCATATTTAACCATAATAATTCTGATATTTGCTACCATTTTATAGATAATTTAAAGACCTGCACAAAGCAGGAAATTATTCGATAATGTATGACATTAAAACGCCCTAATTAAGTCGTAAAAAAACATTAATTTCTCCATTGGGCTTGTTGAGAGATTTCTTTGTTCAATTTGTGCTTAGATGTAGAAAAAGTTTATAGCAAATCTTTTCCGGCTTGAGAATATGTACAAAATTCATGAAATTTATTATTATCTTGTTTTATTTAATTGGTTAAAGTTACTTATACAAAAAATCTAATACAATTCCCACGGAAAAATGCATTTAATAAAAAGTAATGCGTCAGAATTATGAATACAAAATAAAGGAAATTCAAAGACCAGAAGCTATTTAGAGATTCGGAAACCACATTCAACCAAAGTGACAACCATTAGAGGTAGAACAACAATGAGTGGAATTGTGGTTGTGGTTTTTAGAGAGGGGGTTTCAAATATTAATTTTTAATTTACGTTATCCGATGAATCAATAAGTCTGTATATATATGTACATAATTTCAATAGTATACAGTAGAGAAATTTTACGAACAAGGACAAGGATATCCCATATGACTCCCTTCATTGGATTTGCAATCATAAAGCTTTCTCTAAGAGTAACAGATAAATTCCATTTACAAACAAATGAAGGATCTACACACATAGTGTTATCATCCCCAATGCTAAGAAATGCAATCGTAATTTGTGTGTATCACCCTCATGTTTACAACTTAATTCGTTGTTGATTCACACAGCATTAATCGTCACCCTTTAGATAGCATGAAAATAGAATTTTAAAAATAATTTCCCAATCTCCGGATGAATAAAGTAATAATTTGGAATTTGGGAATTCCCAAATAAAAATCAAGTGAACTAAGTGACCATCAGTGAGTGATATGTAAATGTATAAATGACAAATTGTGATTTCTTAACGTTTGTTACAAAATTTTCCAAAATAAAAGAGAAACTATTTATGATATGTCAGTATGTAAATACTCCTTTGCTTTGGGGACGTTATCATTTTGCTTTTAGACTAATAATTGAAATAAATAAAAAGATTTCAGGGATCTGAACTTTTATTTATAAAGGGTGTCCCATTAAGACCGCCTATTTCGAAATTTGAAAAAAAAAACGCAGTGTTTATTTGAAAAGTTCTGATATTTTAATTTTAATTTAGAGTGTAGACATTAAGGTTATGTATGGAACACAATATTCGATAAATAGTCGCCTTGTGACTGCTGGCACACGTTGGTCCTTTTGATGAAATTTTCGATGACATTTCGGCATATTGCCGGCTCAGTTGCATCAATGGCGCATCGAAATCGTTCAGGAATTGTTCTTGGGTTATTGACATACATCTTTTAAAGAAAGAAAGAAATCAAATGGCAGTACATTTCTCAATTAATTGTGACCGAAAAATCCACGACATTTTCGAGGCATGTCCACAAAAATTGCACCATTTCAGTAGTGGATTTTCACAATTTCTCTACATTGTGCGTTAATGGAATTCTCCATGCCTAAACCTTAATATTCAAACAGCTGTCAAACAACAACCCTCTACGACCGACACAAAAAAAGAAAAAGGAAAATGACATTAAAATCCAAAATAGACGGTCATAATGGGACACCCTATTAGAAGTAAGATTTCTTTTTGTAAGGTTGGCAGACCTGAAATTATGACACTTGCTGTATGTTATTGTTGCGATGAAATTTTAGGTGAAATGTATAAGGAGACTGCGAAATTCGCAAAAATTTTGCTTTTAGCGAACCTGACTTTCATTGTGACGACGTACTTCGCTAAACAGACGGAAAGGATGCTCCATAAGTCCCTGACTGAGTTCCTTAAAAACTATCTTTTAATTGTCTTCTGATATTATTATACATACATACATTTCCATATATTTTTTTTGGCGCTCGATGTAGGGCCTTTAGAAATGGAAAGGACCTACATTGTTATGCTGTATAGTTTCATGACAATGAAATGCTTATACACTTGGACGACTGTCAGACATTCAATACTCTAGTAAGTATGTGAATAGATAATCTGTAAACATAGGTCACCATATTTGTTTTGACGATAGGGAGCTCTCTTGGTTGTGTTTGGTTTTGTTATAACTTTGTCCAGGAAACAAGTAGTACAGTTTGCTAAAATTTGATTGTGGACTACTATGCAGCTTCACTTCAAGGATTTTTACCTGGAAGACGCTACATTCGTTCGGAAGCTTCATAGATACCTGCTTTTTCAGTGCTTTCTAGTTGAATTCTGAACCTGTACCTCATTCTATTTTCGAACCACCATTTTGGTGCCATTCATTCATTTTGGTGTCACTCATCTGTGGTCTGTGTGGCGTTAATTTCAGAGCCCGTTTTGTCGCTGAAGAGCCTGTGATAAAAAATTCTTGTAGAATGTAGTAAAGCGATGGAGATGCCCATTTCTAATTCAGCAACCCAAAGGCATTCACATCCATAAAAATTAACTGTTTGATTCAGTTTTCATGCTTCATGATTCAATGGTGCTGGCAACACAGTGACAATAAATGCAAATCGCTACCGGACCATGTTGACTGACTATTTTTGGGATAAACTAGAAGAAGATGACTTGGAACAAATATACATACATATGTATATAGTTCCAATAAGACGACACCACATGTCACACAGCCACGGTGACTGTGTTATCTCCAGAAATGGACAAGTCAATTCGCCGCCTCGTTCGTGTAATTCGACGCCTCTGGTCTTTTTTCTTTGGGGTTTCATATGTCAAGTCCATGGACTATGCCAATAAACTTAAGATGACCTCAGGACCAATATCGAACCCCTTTCACTTCAAAAATTATCTTTCTTTTGTGGTTGAAAATGCGGACCCCAATTGCTGATTTTGAAAAGTTCGAAGCATTATATTCGGTACTGGGTCTTCAGTAAATTAATATTTAATTTAGTATGTGATTGAAAGAATTAATATAATTCTTAAAACATACAGACGCTATTGCGGTGTGTAAAATATATGGTATAATTGTTTACCACGAGTTTAGATGGGCGAGAAATATCATTTCTTCAAATATGTATTTTTAAATGCAACTTTCAAGGTATACAATATACTTATAAGATACATATGTAAGTACTAAACTTAAACTTTTTGTAAATGTTTAAAAAATCAATAACTTGTGGTAAGATTTTGTGGAAAGTTTTAGTGGCCCATCTATAAACATTTACAATATATCCAACTAATGGTTTGTGCAATGGATAAGTCAAGACTTACAATTTTCGGAAGTTACTGAGTTGATAACTTTGCGAAAGATTACTTACATCGTGTTTTTTTTTTAATATTTAGTAAAACTGGATTATAGCAAAATAATTCATCTCAACATGATACATATGAGCTTTAGAGACTGGTTTAGTACCAGATAGACGAACGAAGTATAGTTAACTTCTTAACCCGAATGTAGAACTTTTTGAATGTGACTTCAGAGGAAAATTTAGCTTCCCAAAAGAGAACATAAGAAAACTAATAAGTCTTTTTAGAGAAGATTAAAATGGTGATAGAAGGAGACGGACCAGTTGCAGAAAATCTACAAGTTAGATAAAGTTACTTTAATTTATCATAAACTACTTTAAAAAATCATTAAGTTCAACTACAGATCCAAGATGACGTTCGTTTAATTTTCGTTCGGGTAGCTAAAGAATTTGAATTAAAATCTCGAGATGTAATTAATATGTTGTAAGCTATTTCTGACCGGACTCACACTATGAGTGCATTCGGACGAATAGGCTACGTCAATGGAAAAGACAATTTTTCTAAAATCATGCGACTTGTTTGCGACGGCAACTTAAAATAAATAAAAATTACTGTGCTGACAAGGAGGTACCCTAAGTTTTTCGAGAAAGCAGAATAAAGGATTGCCTAGAAAACGGGGAAATTATAGACCGTCATCTGTGTGTTACCGATTATTTTAGGAGGATAGAAATTAAGGCTGAGCAGGCGTAATTCGTCGCGAAAATGCTTCGCCTCTGTTTGGGTAAAATTTTCAATTAAAGCCTATTTTTCTTATGATCAGAATACATACTAGGCTTCATTATGGATATATGTCTAAGTAAAAGGAAATCTTTGCTTACATAGGGAACTTTTTTGGGAAAAATTATACATATGTATGTATGTACAGCCAAAAAGTGGAGGAACAAAAACCGAACTTATTTCCCGTATAAAATGGATGCCTAGTCTCGATTTAGTGGATTCCCAGAGTCAAAATTCATTACAAATTTGTCAAAAAGACTTCGTGGCGGCGACAAAATTTGGGTAAATTGGTTGTTCAACCTAGTAAAATGAGATCTTAGTAAAAAAAGAAAAAGCCGACGGTAATCTAAGTGCAGCCTAAAAAAATTATTCGTCCGTCAAAAGGAAAACGCTGTTTACGGATGACATGTAAGAAATGTCATATTTTTATGTTTTTCGCAAGCGTCGATCTAAGCTATTTCTAAGATCAAAGGATAGATCAGTTGTGATAGAAGAGTTCTTAAGAATATGGTTTCATGTATTAAAGAAACATTTAGGACGCCGTTTAAGGATGACATGTCAGAGATATCATATTTTTATGATTTTTATAGGGGTCATTCTGACCTATTTCTTGGAACTGCTGAATAACTATCAAAGGGTAGATCGGTTGTAATAGAACAATTGGTAAGAATATGATTTCATGAATTACAGAAACATTTATAAGCAATGAGCGCGTTTGACATTTTGTACAACCCTTTTCGTTTTCTGAAACAAAAATAAAATATTACAAAAATGCTTCTCAGCTTTTAACTGTCACGTACAAGCCTCACAAAACTAAAAAAAAAAAATAGTTTACGAAAAAATTGTTGTTCTCACCAAAACAAAAGCTTATTTGATTTTTGTCGATTTTTGTGGGTGGAGCTTCATGTTGGTTATACATATGTATGTTTGATAATTTCCTCACTTGTCTGTCAATATTTATTCGATTTAACACTGAATCACAGATAATCTTGACAGATTTTGATAACTGGAGAGATGTGTTCAGTCAGAAAAACGCCTGCGGTTGTTTAGAGAGACTATGTTTGGTAATATCATGTGTTAGTGTTTACTGGCCGCCTAAAGCCTTATTTGTTTTTATGATTTACATAGTTTCAAAGTTTGGATACTCTCAATAAATCTTCATGCAAAAAAAAAAAATTAAATAATCGACATTTATTTTGACAGTTCAGAAATGACAGATGTACCTATCATTGCTTAAAAAGTAAGTTTCCTCTACTTATTTACTAGAGCTGATGTTTCTCTAATAAATCGACGATTTTAACACACTTCCCAATTTCTTTTATTGTAACCAAATATCCCAATGTCATTTCACACGTGTTGACTATGTTCTGAGGACAGTTTCATTGTTAACATATTTTATGTGAATGTACCGCCATTACTCGGAATAGATTTAAACACGCTCATAATCCTGAGCTTCATCCGTCAACTTGATTTCAACTAATAGGTTGAACAGAACCCCACAACAACATTTTGAAGGGGATAACATAAAAGGGCCCAATCATTTAAAAAAAAAAAGAATATCCTGTAGCCATGAATTTTAAAAAAAGCTCCAAAATGTCTGTCTGACAGGGTGTTCCAGCAATTTGATAGAAACCTACTGATCTTCAAATATTCTCTAAACTAAAAGTAACTATAATTCTAATGTATTAAAAACTGATCTGTCAATTTTTGACATTTGAAATGAAAATGGCTCCTACGCAACGTATTGAAGTTGTCAAAACTCCGCGGGAGTAATTTGTAAAGTTCGAACATTTTTTGGCAAGCAATTGTGAATCCTTTCAATAAATTTGAATGTTTCGGACAAGTTAATGCATTATGATGTTCTAGAAAGAACTGAAAATAATCAATAGAAACTGTTCACGATGGGGCCGATACGTTTGTATATTCGAACTAGTTGGTCAGGTATTGACAATATTTACGCCAATAATCACAACACTGATGGAGAGAATTAGAGTAGTATTTAGTAATCGCGGAAGTAGAGTCATAAATATATTATAGTTAGAATTTTGCTAAAATATTGAAGCACGAGACCAAAATTAATACAACTTTTCTAAAGACACTTCTAAATGGAAGTCATTTACTAAATATTCTAGATTAATTTATGTCCTATTCAGGAATTCTTTAAGGACTTTTTCACTTTTCTTTTAACATTCAGAAATTTTTGCTGGACTGTAAGAGTGTCTCTAAGTCATCTATTTCCGCAGTCGCAGAAAATCTTTCACGCTTTAAACGGCTCCTTTCCTTATTTTTTGCAATTCCCCGCGGTAAAATTGAGTCTCTATCCATATGCCGATGTAACCGAACTTAAGGATATGCCACACTGTTTTATTAACTCCATTGAAGTTTAAATTAAGTTAAGTTTTCCTCATCGAATAAACTGACAACTATGTATACTAACGATTTCCACAGAAATATCTTTTTTTAAACACTATCAACTAAAGCCAATCTAAACTGTTTTTTGTACTATAATCACTGAGGCTCCTTAATTTTTGTAATTTGAACGCTGTTATAAGTTCGAGAAATATAAGAGGAGTCAGAAGACAATCTCCAACTCTAGGCAATTCACTGAACTTCATTGTCAGATGACAGTCTATCTTCAACCCAACTATTGACATTTGGTGTATCTTTTCAACAGAATTTCATTTGAACAAGTTTCTTCAAATATTTTGACAACATTTCAAGTGGTGACATTATTCACAACACTCTACAGATACATATGTAGATATGTACATCTGAAGTTTAGGTTACATATTCTCCGCATGCTTATGACGCTTCAAATTTCAAATTTCATCTGCATTCCCGACAAAACCGCAGACGCATATTAAATACTATTAAATACTAGATACTGTATACATATATGTTTGTATATCTACAAAACTTTGAAGGTCACTCGAAACGAATTGGATATAGGTACTAAAAAAAAAAAACACTTAACCATCGAAATTCAGCGAAAACAAATGCCATATCCAGATCGAATTTCACAATCACAAATCTCCCGTGAATTCCCAAAAATTCTTCAGAAACCAATGTTTAATCATTTTTTCTGTTTTCTAAATCTTTAGATCAATATTTTTCTTATTTTTTCTTTAATAACAAAAAACAAAAAAGGACATTTGATACGTACATATTTCGTAGGCGCTGATGAGCATAGCATATTTTAAAAATCCCAATTCCTATAGAAAATCGCAAAAATAAAAAAAAATAAAAACGAAAAACGCGCAAAAAAAAAAGTTTGCTGGATCTCCGTCGTATTGTGTTATTATTTTTCTTCTTCTTTTTTTTTGTATCTTTTTTGGAAATTATTTTATTTATTCGATAGATTGTTGATGTGATTTTTTATTTCTATTTCTTTTTTTTTTAGCACATGTATGTATTCCTTTTTCTTTTGTATAATTGCAAAACTAAAACACTAAAAGAAGGAAAAAAATTTGTTGTATAAAAATAAAAAATTATTTAAAACTTTAACTGAAATGAATTAAAATTTTTGAAAAACTGAATTTCAAAAATTGTGTAGAACACTTAGATGGTTCAAAAAAAATTTCAGGGATATACCGCCGGTTAATCGCGACGAATTCGCATAAAAAACAAGAACAAAATAAAATTGATTTGAAAGATAGAAAATAAAAAAAAAAACGCGAAAAATTGTATCGGGAAATAGGGAAACGCGGAAAAAAAGCACCACTCGCACGACATAACAACAATAACAAGTATGTAAGTAAAAAAAAAAAATGAATCAACTCAAAACACTGCGTGCCAAAAACTTTGGGGGGCTCTCTTCTATAGTAATACAAGATTCTGCCCGCTGCCGCTGACGACGACGACGACACAACGTATATCCCCGTGTATATGCCCCGGTGTTGCCCCAAAACACACAACAGATACAAGTTAAAAACCATACACACGACGACGTTTATCGACGAATGTCGTTCCGAAAAATTGCACACAAAATGTATCTCTGTTCGATGCAAGCTAGCGCGAACAACACCGAACATACCGGAGTTCTATGTTCTAGGTTTCTGTTTTTTTTTTTTTGAATAGAGGTTCTTTAGGAGGCACTGGCTTATACACAAGAGTGAGTTGTATTGTAATTATGAATGTAAAAGTCCGATCAGATACTAGATACTTTTTTTTTGACAGTAGAATGACAGGACTTAAAATTTTTTTTTGTAAATTTGAAAAAAAAAAATCTTACAGATCGCCGCTTAAAATAACAACAACAATGCAAGCGTAAACGAATACAACGACAAAAACAACGACAACAGTGGCAATGACGACCACGACGACGACGACGACGACGACGACGACGATAATAACAACAACAATAGTGATCCACAAATTGATAGCGGCGGCTGCTGCCGTTTTAGCTGCTGCTGTGGTAATAATAATTTTTTATTAATTGGACGCGATCGGACGCTACTCGGATCGACTCGGGCCGCGTCCGAAAATGCGTTCCGTTGCATATCGGATGCGTTGTGTTTATGCGACTGTGAGAAGAGCGAAAAATTATATCACATCGATGTTCAATTGAGAGCGGCGGCGGTCGGTTCAGTACTCGGTACTCGGTACTCGGTATCGGTACGGTAGTAGCAGCAACTAAGAGAGAACGACAACAAAATAACACGAGAACGACATTCAACTACACAACAACGACAACGACAACGACGATGACGACGACGGAGGGCAGCAACGCCAACAGACGACGGACGACAACATCAACGATGATGATGATGATGAAAAATACTTTTCCAATGTGCGATAGGGATAGAAGCGCATGCGATATAATTTCCTTTTTTTCCCGTCATTTCATTTTTTTTTTTATTTTTTTTTTTATTTTATTTCTACCCAACCAGTGCAATTTTGTTGTAGTTGTTGTTCCTTTTGTTGTGTTCATTCGTTCGTTTTTTTTTTTTTTATTTGCGAAAAGAATTTTTCCTACATTCCCTATAGAAGCTTTCCCGCGCCTCTATGTATGCGGGAGAGTGCACTTGAATACACAAGCAAGCCATAGAATACGAAACCACCACTCGCACAAGTTCGCTGTCACCCCTTTTGCGCGATGCAACGCACCCGATGCACTTTATAGCTGCTTACACACGCGGGCAACACACAAAAACCGCGCGCATAGAACAATGCGAATGTATTCTTCTTTGAATGCACTTTTTCTGCATTTTGTCGTCTGTCGTTGTATGCGTGTGCGATTGCATTGTGCATCTGTGTGACTATTTTCTTGGGCATCGAACAAGTGGTGGTAAAATTTTTGGTGGGAATTACATTCCCCTTTTGCTGTGTGTGATGGCTTTCCTTGTTTCCCCCTTTTAGAACACTCTCTCTCACTCTATCAGAGAAAATCTCACATCATCCTCACCACATACACTCACATGTACGGGCGTCCGTTGTCTTCAAGAAAACTATAAGAACAAGCAAACAAAAAAAAAAAAAAAATTCGCACACTCATGAAAAAACCGTTCTTAAAGCGCCGAAAAAAAGCTCCCCTTCTTGCGGGGCACTACATTTGTCAGTGTATCTGTGAGAGATTTTACTTAACACACAGATACATCGCACACACCACGAAAAAAAAAGTGCATTCAGTGTTTTTTTGTTGCGATTTTTTAATTTTTTGTTTGTTGGTTCTCTGCAATTCGTTTGTGGAAATTTTCGTTGTCGTTGAGGTAGTTTTGAATACGAGTAGCGGCGGCAAACAGAATGATGCATTCCAGCGACCAAGTCGAACGTCTGCACCAGATGATAGCATGTAAATTACATTTGGCCAACAAAAAAACGAAGAAAGAAAGACAAAAAAAAATGGGGAAAAAAATCGGGAGGGTAAAAGATAAGGAGTTGCCAAGGAAGGAACGACACACGACGAGGCGGAGGAGGGTGTAAAAATTAAAGTGGAATTGCAATTAATTTTCTAGAATCAAACTGAAACGAGGCAATCTCTGTTACATCTTTGCTGCTTTTGCAGGCTTTCAGGAAGAACACGAAAAAATAAAAAAATAAATGCAGAAAACAGAGGAAAAAAAAAAAACATTAATTATTGAAGATTATGTGGGATAATTAGAAAAAAAGAATTGTATTCTGGGAATCCCCCTCTCATGCCATACTTCGAGCAAATTGTTATTATTTTTTTTTTCCAAGAAAAATGTCCACTGGAGCAGTGCTTTTAATTTATAAATAACTAATTAATAAGATTGTATAAAAAAAAATAAATGGTATAATTGTGTGTATTAGAAAATTGCAGCGTGTCGCCCACATTTATATGCCGGATCCTGCAGGAGCAACAGGTGGTAGATAGACACAGTGGGAGAGAGGAATATGATTGCATCTAATCGTTTCAATGCATATGGCAAGTCAGAGGAATGTGTGTGCTGGTATCCTGACATAGTGAACTAGGATATACATATTATGTAGAGGAATGTCTTTTATAGGTAATTGTTGTAGTAGAGGTCCACTGGGTATAGTAAGTTCCGAAATAGGTATTTCACAAGGAGGCACGTTCGTTAAATTTAAAAAGCTGGTTTGAGTTTAATATTTACTATAGACAAATTTCAAAAAATGAATAATATAAGCATGCGGCAGTCCGGAAGAACCCGCATAGTTTTCAACGCAGCTCTTAGTACTGCATTTAAGGATGATGAGGAATTTAGTAAGAAGGAATCTACACGCATTAGATATCTTCTTACCATTTACCTTGCCGCGGTGGAGATGCCTAGTACCTACATCCCAGCGAGGTCTGGGGACGATCGCAGAAAGGTTACGCCTACTGGAAAACCCTTGGCGCAATGGAGTTGTAAAGAGTTGTAATTCTAAATCTAGTGATGGTGTGAGCATATTATAAATCATTCCTAAGAATGCAAGGTTGGAGGATAAACCAACTGCTAACGAACTCTAGTATGGATTTTGGCAAAGCTTGCCGTAATTAGTACATGATCTAGGTAAACTCGGCTCCTTTTCCGGTTCACTTGTGGAATTAAATCACAATTCGAATGTGAATAATACAGGGTGGGCCATCTGTTGGTTTTATATTTTTTGAATCGTACGTTATTTTGACACTGACAGCTCTTATGCGGTCAAAAAATTGACAGAAACTCAGTATGATAAATAAAAACAAACATACTTAACTTCGAGGAATAAACCTCAAAGCAGATAGGACTCAGGAACAGACCGAGTGGGTTTAAAAATAATTCAAGCGTTTGAATATCAATGACGAAGCACGCTCTTCCTTACTATACAACTGACGAGTTACGGACTACAGGTACTAGGAAACATATCAGGCCCAGCACAGCAGAGTATGGAAAAATAAGTTCAACCTTCCATTAGCTCAAAAAACTTGAGAAAAGGGATCGGAATAATTGGGAGGACTATGATTCAAAAACTTTTAAGTTTAAGGTCCGGAAAAAGGGACCTTCTACAAGCCAAGAGGCAAAGAAGGAGTTTGCTTCCAAGAGACCACAATCTCATCATGGTGATCACAGTCCGTGGTCACGAAGAATGCAGAATTAGCTGAGAGCCGAATACAGAATTAATATCAGCCCCCTCTCTCTGTGCAAAACGGATGCTTATAAGCCAATATATCGCGAAAAAATTCATTAGTGTTTCGTGGGAATGGAAATGAACCAGTAGACTTATTTCCGGCGATATGATAAATCTTAGAAAGATAGTTGGAGCCCTCACAGGGCACTGTCTTGTAGGCAGGTATACTAGCAGGATTGGTGCCTCCTTCAACGATTTCTGTAGAAGCTGTAGAGATGAGGAAGAGGAGGAAACCATGACACATCTTTTGTGCAGTTACTCTATCGGTCTTGAGAAGGAAAACGCTAGGCGAGTACTTCTTCGAAGATCTCAACGATCTAGCCATACTAGACTTAGGAAAAATAAAAATCTTTGTCTGGTTTAATGACTAAAGAGCGAACCATACTTCGGCATGGGTTTACACCGAAACTGGTTTCCCTGCCTCCTGTTCCATCTAGGAAGTCTCCACGTAAGTTTCCGGTGCTGGTAACCCAGATAGTGGGATCACAATGGATCTTCCCTTTGGTCTAAGTATGTCCCTGCTAACCGGGGACGGCCACCTAACCCAACCCAACCTATGTTGCAAGACTCTGAATAAACTACTATTCCGAGCTTGAAGCGGATTTTTATAAACTACCTTAAGCTAGGATAGGTCCCCAATACAAAGTGGAGAAAGTAAGTCAAACCTTCCTCCTTTCCTGTATATACATAACCATCTGTTTAAATCACAACTTTCCTCCATGAAAGGAGGATCGGTAGATCCGTCTCTTTACAAAGTTGCTAAAAAAAATCACTTCATCATAGTGATGAACACCTTTGGGTATTTCTCGATCTTGAGCCTTGCGCTCAACTTTTTTTCAGTTTGCATGTTGGAAGTCACAAGCAACGGACAGACAGTTGACAGAAGTACTACCCAAGACAAAAATTTTGACTATCAGTATGAATAAGAGTTCAATGTAACGTTTCGATATCTTTACGATAAAATAGGCGGAATTTTGGATTCCAAAATATACCAACGCGTATAGCTACTCAGTGGCAGTGAAGACCCATTCTGACATACGGGTCTGTTGTATGTTGGTAAGTTCTTACAAAAAACGACATGTACAGCGGTAATGGAGACCATTATTAGTCTCATTCCGCTGAATCTGTACTGCAATAGTTCAGTGACAAAACAGCGCTCAGTTTGAAGGATTCCATATTCTGATAAACATCATCAGACTCAGACTGCAGACTGGAACTGGCTTTACAATACAGGTACCTGAGTCTATCAGAAGGTTTACTATCAGAATTCCTGAGAGACCTGATACATCGACATGTCACCAACGAAGGAATGTTGCCATTTTACACTGACGGTACCAAAATAGACGTCGGAACGTTTTGAATAAATAACGACTGACGAGCTCGACCAAAAGAACACGACTGTATAGATGGTACCTGGGTATGCCCCAATGCACCTGTCCAAAAAAGACTGCTCCATTTGGGGCCCTCTATGAACTGGTGTCCTTAGAGGTTATAAGCATCCTTCGGTTTATTAGAAGCTGCGATTGGTTTTAGTACTCCCTGGGTCCCTTTAAGTATTTGTAGTATTACAAAGGACCTCTTCTAGTCTAGTTGTATCAGTATATCGGCACAGGCAGTCAACCCAACCTAACTCAACCTACATCCATACATACATATACAGTTACGGACAATAAAATAGGGTCACCAGCATACTTTGCGTAATATGCTAAAGAAAGTCTGCATATTCATTGTAATTACATTAAATTTATTTTTTGTTTTAAGTTTAATTATCAAGCTTAGAAATGGCAACAAAAAAAAAACGGAATAACTTCATTGAGTAAATTTAAAATAATATAAATATAATGCGAAAGACTTTTTTTTAAGGACAATAAAATAGGGTCACAAGGTCGAGTAATATAAAAAACATAAACAAATGAATAAAAGTGGTTAGTAATGATAAGAAATATTAATTTGTACTTAGTACTTTGTCGAATGGCCCTTTTGATCCAATACAGCCTTACATCTAGAGGGCATTGAATCTACCAAAGCCCTACAAGTACTTTTTGGTATAGCATACCAAGCCGACTGTACTTTTTGCCACAACTCTTCCTTGGTCTTTGGTTTCATTGGTCCTATTTGTTCCTTAACAATCCCCCATAAATTCTCAATTGGATTTAAGTCGGGGGATTGCGCAGGCCAAGTCATGAGATGTACACCGTTGTCGGAAAACCATTTCTGAGCTAGACCCGAAGTGTGTTTCGGGTCATTGTCTTGTTGAAATTCCCAAGACAGTGGCATTTCCCACTCGGCGTAAGGCAGCATTATGTCTTCAAGTATATTAACGTACATATGCTTGTCCATCGTACCCTTGATCCAAAAAAGAGGCCCGACTCCATTCCACGAGAAGAAGCGTTTTTTGGCCTCCTTACCCAAGGTCTGCCATCGTTACCAATCATATTTATTTTTGATTCGTCAGACCACAAGATTTTACGCCACTTCTTCCCATTAACTGGCCCATCCCAATTTAGGTGCGATTTCGCGAACAATATTCGATTTCTTTTCTGTCTCTTTGTTAGCATTGGTACCTTTCGCGATCTTCTTCCAAAGAGATTTTTTTCCACCAATCGCCTTCTTACCGTCCGTGATGAAATTGGAGCTCCTAATTCGCACTGAATTGCCACAGCTGACTTGAAAGGGTCTTGGCTTGAGAGACGTTTTATGTAATCGTCCTCTCTTGGAGTCGTTTTGCGCGGTCTGCCTCTTTTCAGATGTGGTTTTTGGGGCAGCAGATCATTATGAACAAAGTTCTGAGATCTGCCGATGGTTTTGGCTATTTGGTGTTGGCTTTGTCCTTCGTCTCTTAATTTGTGAATAATTTTACGTTCCTCTTCAGAACAATGTTTTGCTCGGCCTATATTTCGATGTTTTCTTCGTGAACTCAAGCTAAAATTTTATATTTTATTTAAATACATAAGCCTAAAACAAAATACTTACAGTTTTATGAAAACTTTTTCGACTTTTCTACTTTTTTTAAGTATTTCAAATACTGACCCTATTTTTTTGTCTTTTGTTCAACACGAGTGACAAAGGTCTTCGAGTCACCGTTATCCATATGATCACTTTAAGTGGTGCCAAATTTGGGTACTTTTAGAGGACATGACTACAACTATTTTAAACAAGATTTCTATCTATTTTATTGTCCATAACTGTACATATATATACGTCAATTAAGTTGTCTTATATTAGTGTGGTTATAGATCACAAAAATCTACATCAATAGCCTTTGAGAAGCAAAGCCGATTATAGGACAAGTGATTATAGGAGCCAGTGATCTTACTCCTGCTCAAGGCTGTTTAATTATCCTGTATAACACCGTGTCTGTCAAACATGGTCAGTATACTCCAGCAGTTCTGGATATGATGTCATTGTCAACTTTATTCTTTGGCTTTCCTCAGCCAATGCTATTAGAAGATCATCATTGCGAACTACTATTGTGGCTAAAGCATACAACGCTTTGGTACCCCACATAGATTTTCCAACAGTCAAAATCTACGGGATGACTCTCTAGCCAAGAATATAACTTCTCAGTTGTACTGAAAAAGTACCAGCCTTTTCGGTTTTCCCATCCTTCACATTATTCGTTCTTTAGGGTAACCTTTTGTTCGTGCTAGACCCTAAGAACGTGCGTATCGCAAGCTCGGATAAAAGATCCAGTCCAGGCCAAAAGACCAGTCTTAAAGTCTCCAATGCCTGTATATTAATTAGTTTCCGATTAAGAATTTCGATAGATCGCCCTTTCATCAAAGATTCACGTACAAACTTTTGTGACGATGTAACTTCTTCGACCGATCATGCCATCCAGTGCTAATCGTACAGACCACGATATCATATTTTATTTGAAGTTGATCCAAACTAAATATTAACCTTAAAAGCCCTAACCAAACTCGCCATAATCAACTTCAGCCATAATGAAATCATTTCGCACTAAGAACTGCACAATAAAGTCAACAAGCAAATATTTGCTTAATCTCAAGTCAACATAAGTAAATGGAATTTCTAAAAAGTATCTTCTTATCGCAGCGATAACAACGGCAGGTCGCTAGCCTCACGTCTAACCAAAGAAACAAACAGAAACTCCACAACTCGACGAAAAATTAAACATTTAACAATAAAACGCGAAAAAAGCAGAAATTATCGGTCAGCCGAACCCTTCAACGAGAGCCTTCACCCGGACTACCCCTAAATATAAGCCTTCATTGCACAAAACCGCTCGAGCACATACTCATTCCGCACAACGAAATCGTATGACTTTTAGAAGACGGCGACGACAACGCACCGAAAGGGAACGAAAAAGGGAAATCTGTGCTTTCCGGCTGAAAGCTCTTGGGTTGGGGTAGGGTATGACTGTGCCCCACAATCGAGAAACCGTTGTAGTCATCAGCGACGACACACCGGGCAGTCGGGCGGGCACACAAGAGGAATTCATTCAATCCGACCCGAAAACAACGACATCGTGTGCGCGCACACAACCACACATCGCTGAAGGGTCAACAAAGCCCCCCAACAATACAAGCCGCTGCACCGCCCCCCCAGCCGCAGCACCGTTCAAGACTCCGACGATCATTCATTGTGCTTCCGTAATACAAATGCATTATGGTAGGTTCGAAAGCGAACTGAGGAACAGGCAACAAAAGGGAAGGCGACACCGCCACAAACAAGCAAAAAAAAAAAGCAGAAACCAAAGCAAAGTATGGAACGGACGGACGAAATGCGAAACCAACTGAAATGAAAAGCTGTTTCCATCATTCGCTGTGTTCATCGTTTCCTTGGATTGTTTTTTCTTTTTTTTGGGGGGGCCTCCTGGTTTTATGTGTGTAAGTACCAGCAGCAGCAGCAGGGGTAAGACAACGCGCGCCGCTGATGATGATGATGATGACGACGATGACGGACACTGCACTCGATGATTGTGGAGAAGGCCATTCGATGGCCTGTTTGGTGGTTCCAGCAGCGAGCTGCTATCTGAGGAGATTCGGGGCAACGACAATGACAATGGCGACAGCCATGAGGGAAGATGGCGATGACGATGATGCAAGCCGAGAGAGCCGGGTCGCATTGTGCAGTGGCAGTGGGCATGTGACAGCAGGTAGTTGTTCTGTTGTCAAGTCAAAAATATTGATGGATGACTGAAATGTGGTCATCAAGTGATATGTGCGAATGAGCAGTCACTCTATACAGGAGGAACTGATGACATTTCTTTTTGGGGTTTGACAGATACTTATATTGGAATTGGTTTTCGGGATAGTGAGCTTAAAGGTTTGCGACAGTAGATTCCAACCTAGTTATGAAATGATTCCTAAAAACCACCTGGTTAGGCCTAGCAAGTCATGGCTCAACGAATTCGTGACAATACAGCATTTGATAACGATCTTGTCTTTTGTTTTTAGATAATTTTTAAAAGTTTCTGACTGACATTTTCGAGAAGGTTTTGCAGCATTCGAAAGTTTTTGTGTTTACTAGTGGGACTATCACTGATCTACATTACAAACCATATTGGAATCTGATTGTTTTAAGGCTTCCGTAAATACATACCAAAATAAACAAAAATTGCTTCGTTTTCAAACATAATTACTGACACCAGTATTGTTAGGTCCTAATTGTGAACCAGCCTTAATTTTTGTAAATAAACGTCAAACATTTTTTTGACTGGGGAAATTAAAAATTACTGTTGCAACAACAGTAAGGTTAGGCCCTCTTAACCTTAATGAAGAGCTTTGGAGTAATTTTGAGCAACATAACAGTGACTTTCTATAGGGAGCTCTTGTGAAACTTCTCTGGAATGGAAGTGAAAAAGCAAGGCATGGACAGACAATACGAACTTTCAGCAAGATGGCGCTACTGCAGCTCGTTAGAGATTTGCAAGTAGATGCTGAATGCCGTAGCTCAGTGGTTAGTGTATCGGGTCAAATGATTTTTTTCATGGGCCCACCTCTAGTGTACATCTGACAAGCTCTCAGAAGCTTTCGGTCTTTTACAAAGGTTCTTAGTAGCGTCCGTTCATTTTATCTTAAACTAAACGAAATAAGGCCCAACGAATCACATAGTGGAATAGCAATTGATGCGGACGAGAATCCCGCCATGAGATAAAGGAATATCTATCAAGTTTTCGAGCGTTGACAGTTTAGTTAGTAAGTTAATTAAAATGTCATTCAATATCGATCGTCGTGGTTTTGAGGACATACTCACCGACATACGACTCACCGTAGAGACTTTTGTACTGCGGTCAGTGGTAGGCAATCGCTAATTTTCATTATTTTTCGGCGAAAGCTCGATAAATATCCCCGAGTGCAAATTTGACCAAAGCCCTTGCGTGACAAACTAGACAGACTAATGTCGTTATAGTTTTCTAAATATTCTAATCGTAAGGCAAATTTCGGTTGCAGTGGAACATGCAACGGCGGGCCCACACCCTAAAAGAAAACAACTTGAGCAACCTTCGTCGTGCATGCTTGACAGATTGGGGAAAGTGCTTGAAATAATTATACGCACAGGAGTATTGCAGTAAATCGAAGCGAACTTTGAGCTGTCTAATCATCAGTTTAGTTTTAAAAAGGTACGATATTGTGCGTGAGCCAATCGCACAATTGCTTGTCCATAATTAGATCGTTAAGCTGCCTGAAGGTTAAGACGGAAACCAGCATTACAATACGAAAGACGGTACTAATTTACACAAAATCCAATGAAGAGTCACTCAAGGGTTAGGGTTAGGTCCAATCATGTGAAATATAATGTAAAACTGCGAACTGAGAACGCCTAGACCAAGCGGAAGGGATATTGGATTGATTGTTGTATCAAAAATACTAAAACACGAGTCCGAAACTTGCAGTCAGATGATTAGAAATTTAAAGCTGTGACTTCAAACATCGAGCTTGAAACTGACAGGCCACAAGATGAAACCTGTACCTGTACGCCTTACTATAGAGATTGATGAACATAGTCCATTTTAACACTGTGCGACAAAGCTCGGCCCGATTTTTACTATTCTCTTTTCGAATCGTGTCGTATTTTTACACAGCGCGCTTGTGTCAAGGGTGCTCTTGACACGATCTCAACGCTGCGAATACAAGAATAGGAAATGAATACAATTACGAACAATATAAAAGAGAACACACAAAAATCGTACACGATTCCTCTACCCGTCCGAGTCGATCTATCTCCTGCATTTTTCTTCTCTCTTTCCTTGACATTCGTGTGTCGTATGAGCCCTGTCGTACCGTCTTAAAGTGGAGATATAATCGATCGAGCTCATACATATTAATACTTGGCTTTGGCGAAGGAATGCCTTGACAGCGGTACCGTAGGGGATGTACAGGGCAGACAAATAGGTGGCGTTCTTTTTTTTTTTTAGCATGTTAAGTACATATGTATCAGCAATTTGCTGTTAAAAGCCGATAAATACTAAAGATGCGTTTGGGATCTAATGAAATCTCAAGCACACCTCTTCATGGAAGGTATACATAAAGAAGTCTCAATTGGGATGCCCCAGTTTTTCAATAGAATTTTTCGGCTAAAAGTGAAGTTAGCTACGATTTGGTTGAAGTTTCATCTCATTTATAGTGCTCATCAATGTTTGCAAACTGTGTGCGTTCAGTTCAGTCAGCTTTACGTACGATTTTCATCGAATAACCATTCTCGGCGATGAAGCCCATTTTTGCCTCAAGTGAGTAATCCGAAACCATTTACAAAATACCATTCCTTGCACGAATATAAAGTATTTGATCCGGGTTTCATGACGGATGGATCATTGGCCCATACATCTTCTTCAATGATGCTGGCAACACAAACTATTTTTGGTATAAATTGGTAGAAAATGAATTGGAGTGTGGTTTGAATAAGACGGCGCCACATGCAACACAGCTGGCTAAAGAATCGTGCTATTGAAGTCAAAATTCGATTCGTGTTACATCGTAAGTGTTATTTGATGCTTCTGAACTTTTCCTTTGGGGCTATGTCAAGTCCATGGTCATACGACAAAGATTTAGGACGACGCTCGTCAGGACATACATTTGTACACACATCGAACACCAATGGGCCGGCCAATCGAATAGACGTTTCCGTGGAGAATATTTGAAATATGTTGTATTTGATATTTGGTACTTTAACCTGAAATAAATTATTATTTGATATCTGAAACAAAAGCTGTGTTATTTTAAAAAACAAAATTGGATGCTCTTAACGAAAATGCTCATCTAGTCGGGCTGAGACGCGCTAGCTCGACCCTCCCAAACCCAGATCTGTTGGTTTCTTTTTAAAAAGGCTATAAAAAACACTGTTTAATATTTTTCAACGATATTTGCTTTATTGAAAGAGTAAACCTTTCGATTAATTATTTAATATTATTTCATACAAATGTCTGGCTTGGCAGTAGGCCATCCTGTCAACTAAATGTTTCAATACATTTTCGATGGTCTCGCCCCTATTTCATGAACAGCGCGACCAATATTGTTCTTAGTGTCTAAATTGTTTTTGAATTTCATGGCAGCCTACAAAAATAGTCCAACGGTGTCAAATCGCAGCTCCGTGCCGGCCAAGCAACATCACCCAAATGACCGATTACGCGATTATTGTACTCAATGTGCAATAAATCGATTGTTGTACTGCTTGTGTGGAGTGTAGCCTCGCTAGAATCATAGCTCGCCCAAGTCCAAGTCCTCAATTTCTGGCCTTAAAAATCAGTTATCATGCTTCGGTAGCGCTCTCCATTGACTGTAACGTTTCGTCCTCGTTTTGGAAGAAAAATGGGCTAATAATGCAGGCACTCCAAAAACACACCAAATAGTCGCAATATTCTCCATTAAGCGCACAGGACGAACACGAGAATATGTTCGGTTATCAATCAGTAAACCAGTCTCACGAACTTTCATTACAAACTTGCGTACACCAGCTGCAGTTGGTTATATTATTACAGCATCCACTTTGGAAGTAACTTTGCAATATTTCCCAAACTTTGTTGAAGCGTAAATCGATCCATTT
Organism: Xylota sylvarum; assembly: GCA_905220385.1. Taxonomy (NCBI): domain Eukaryota; kingdom Metazoa; phylum Arthropoda; class Insecta; order Diptera; family Syrphidae; genus Xylota; species Xylota sylvarum. The sequence goes on along the minus strand of LR999958.1, from coordinate 58,097,880 downwards.
CGTACCGCGGAAATATAATACTGATTTTCTGTCAATTTTTTTTTACCGCATAAGAGCTGTCAGTGTCAAAATAACATATGATTCAAAAAGAAACCACGAGATGGCCCACCCTTCACATACGTAGATTGCAGAGCATTTGCACTACTTCAACTCATCCATGTACACATTATAAGTACATCCAATGCCAACTAGCAATTGTTCACACCTTCTAAAGTTTTGCTCGTAACTACGAGCCAAAAAGGTATCACTGGATAGTGTAACATATGTTCATAATTACGTAAGTACCACCTACTTAGTTTTTTAGGTTCTCTGCACTGTCTCATGGTTTGAGGAGAAATTTGCAACTTGGAAAGAATATTGGTCGACCAAGTAATTCAATATTAATTTTAATATTTTCAATAGACTTTTACAACCATAGAAGAACCAGCAAATTTACCCTCTCCTTTACTACCTATATACTTGTAGCTTCCCTAAAACCGTATGTATGGCTAGCAACCACCCTCTGAAGCAACAGTTCGCTTCCTCGAAGACTTACTTAACCAACCAACTAAAGCTACACCCATATACTAAAATAAAATATGCCCTAAAGCTTCCTCCGATCCCAAATGCAAAGAGAAAGAAAAAATCGACTTACATACATCCATACCCTAAAAGATGCATCAGTACACTCTCCAACACCATCTCTGAATGAAGAATCCACTACACCTATACCAATATTTTATCTTCAATCGACTAAACACAGAAAAAAAAAAGAAACTAACATCTGCTTTCTATTGTGTGCTCCTTGCTTGGTTGTTGCTTTTTTTTTTGTCCTTTTAAACTCCAAAATTAGGGACCACCACCATTCGTTCTTTCCAGATTGGAGCAACTCCTCTCTATCGGAAACAATTGATCTATGTGTGATGGTGAACGATAAAAATTCATCTTCTTCTCATCCAGATGCACCACAATTTATAGAGAAACGCGTTCTACACCTCGTACCGACAAAGGGTATAAGTAATTTGTTTCCCTTCCATGCCCTTGCAAAAGTTCTGTGGAAATTTTCGGAAAAGGGCTACACATCTCTAGCGAGCACAACTACTGTGGTGGATCCTCCACAGTTCGGACTCTCGGATATGGTTGGTGGTTTGCAGCAGTGTTTGTTAAGAGAGCGTAGGGAAGGAAAAAATGTTCATTTCCTTAGAGAATGCGCTTTTTTTTTGTTCCTTCTTCTCATCAGCACTACCATCGCCATCATCGTCATCATCATCATCATCATCATCATCATCATCATCATTATTATCATCATCATCGCCATCATCATCATCTTCGTAGTCGTCGTCGGCGTCGTAGTCAACGTCGCGGTCGTCGTCGTAGTCATTATATTCGTAGTGGTACAAGTGAAAAAGTGGGAACATTTTTCTATTTTTTTCCCCATAGATGTTTGGCGAAAAAAAATTGTGTAAAAAAAAAGTATCTAGATACTTTTTTAAAATTGCCAGTGAGTGCGTGTTCCAATGATGGTGGCGAAGCAACAACGCAGTGAAATGAAAGACGAACGAAAAAAAATTTTATATGAATAATTAGATTTTTTTCTCGCCTCAAAGAGGGAGGCGGCAATGAACAAGGAATAGCGAAAGATGCAAAAAAAAAACCCAACTATCTTTTATGGGTGGGGCTAAGTTTTTTCTATTTTTTTTTCTTCTCTCTCTTCAATTTGAATGATTAAATTTCTTTCACCACGCAGTGAGAGAGAAATTAACTTAATAACTCGTCAAATGAAATTGCAACTGACATCTAGAAAAAAAAAAAAAAAAAAAAAAAACTATCCACGAATATAGTATCTGTATCCCCATACACACACTAGGCATATGTGCTAAACAAAAATCCCGCAACCAACAACTAGTTACAATAACACAAGACACTTGTGGATTTTTTGTGTGAAAATCTACAGACGTATAGAAAAAAAAAAACACCTGTTGATAAACAAATTAGAAAACATATGGCACCAACCATGACGATGCACCACAACTCTGTGTGCTTGGGTGGCGGAGGGATATTTGGATTTCCTCCTGCTGCTACTGCTGGTGGAATTTTCAAATCATTTCCCAGAAAATACTAAACAGAATTTGTTAGCTTTTCGGTTGTTTTTTTTTTATTCTATTTTTTTTTTAACAAAACTAGAATCAACAAGTCAAATGGGGAGTGTATCGGGAAAAGTAGAGAATAGATGTGAATAGATGCATAAATGCATATACCCATAGTAGATACTTTCTCTGTATCTTTTTCTTGTATCTATCGTGGGTAGGGAATATAAATGTTCATCCTGTTGCATTTGCAGGACTTGTTGCACTTTCTACTGCTTGTGGGAAAATTCAAATAATATAAGAACTAACCTGGATTGGGTCATCATTCCGGCTCGAAGGACCAAACACGCCCTTGTGAAAAAAATATCACTATACTTTTACAGAAGTTTTTTTTTCACAAATTTTATAGTTTTTTTTGGTTAAAGTTTTAAATGTTTTTGTTGGTTTTTTGTTTAAATGTTCCCAAAATAATAATTATACACTTAGGGACATCTTGCACTATACACTAAGATACTACTCTCTCACTGTGCAAGGGTAGAGAACGCGATACACTATGTCAATAGTATCGTCGTAGTTTCCAAACTCACTTGTTGCACAACGAACGCCATACTATACTGGTGTTCGGGACGAAAAAACTTTTTAGCACACCGAAACTTTTTCAAAAACTTTTCGTCGTTTTTCTTTTTTGTTTTTTTTTTTCTATAAATTTTTTTGGAGTGTTCTCCTTTTTCGCCTTTTCTGTGCGAGGGGTGGGTGATGGGTTGCAGTTTTTTCTTTTTTTTCCCTCTATCTGGTGCAGTTTTATATGTTTTTTTTCCTCTATCGCCTCTATTCTATGCGATTGCTTCCCTATAACACACATACATATATAGAAAAATTCCTTCTTCTAGTTCGTTTGGGTGGTTTGGTATTTTTTTTTTGTTCGTATTTTTTTGTTGCGCTTTGCAGCATTATTTTTGTGTGTGCTTCACATTTTACCTTTTTTCGGTGTGCAAAACTACTTGTTTGGGTGTGCACACACAAGAAAAAGGACACAAAACTCCTTTTTGTGCAACAGCATCAGCTAAAAACACCAACACCATTACCCACCACCACGACTATCATGGGAGAGGTGGTAGTGTGCTAAGGCCACCCCATCATTCACTTATCCAGTCAGCCAAGCTAACACACAAACCACCCAACGACAACGAGGAGTTCTCTGTTCTGATCGTTTGGCCAAAAAACCTTCTCTCACTCTGGTAGTAACCAACAGGCGAATTCTGTTTCTGTTGTTGCTGGCGGTGTTGCCTTTGCTGCTGCTGCTGTCCTAGTATAGTGTTTTTCTCTAAAACACCGCCCGCATTGGAGGATATTCTTTTTTTTTTTTTTTTTTCATCATCGTCGTCGTCGTCGTCGTCCTTCCTCCCAATGCAATGCACATTTTATCAACAAAACTTACACAGAAAGGGAAGTAGAAGGAGCGGTATATAGGAAAAAAAATGGGGAAAAGTTTAGTAAAAAATTAAATAATAAAATAAGGATAAAGGATGGGGAGAGAAGAAGGAACAAAAAAAAAATTCTCTGCTGCTGTTAGTTGCCACAGTAGATGGAAAAAAAGGAAGAAAAACCTTACAACAACTATAGACTAGTGTAGTTTTGTTCCAAATGCACATACCAAAATATCTATAAGTAGGTGTGGGTGCAGTTGGGTATATGGGTGCCGAGTGAACCCTCGACATTTCCTATTGCCACCCATTTGCCACAAAAAAAAAAAAAATGGAATATAACTATGTAATAAGGAATAGACTACGACGACGACGACGACGATGGTGATGGTGGTGGTGGTGGTGATGGTGGCGGCGATGACGTTGGAGACGCTATAAATGATGCTTACAGGGTGGGTGATGTTCGAGTGGGCTTACGTAGCCCCCCAAAAAAGCCAGCAACCCTTCCCCTGGCTACCTCTGACGTTATCTCATATTGCACTTCGTTGTACACACTAGTCAGTTTTTGCTGCCATTCGACCTAAGTCAAGTCAATGGGTGGGTGGTACACGATTGAAGAAGGGTAACTATCGCAAAAATGCAAGCACATACATACTCGTACATACATTGAAAACTGAGAAGTAATCGGGGACACGCGGAAGAAGGACGCTAGTAGGATATTGTTTTTTTTTTCTCTGCGCGGTGGTTTTAGAGAGAAGGATTTCTTTCTTCTTTTTTTTTTTTTTGGTGTGATATGTGCTCAGCGAATAGCTTAAAATGGGTGACAAAAATTAGCTGAGGTCTAACAGTTTTTATATTTTTAGCCGAGGCAGACGAATTCAAATTTTGACTAACAAATTTGTCCACGGGCTAAGAAAGAAACCACCCAAAAATAATGACATTTCGGCTGAGAATTAGCCGGGCTAATGAAATTACGGCAACCGCTTGCTGGTTTCGGCTTGAGGCAACTGGGTGCGGAGACACAATTTCTGCATAGGGATGGTAGGGTTGCCACACCCTCAGATTTGTCTGAGTTTATAGTATTGAAGGAAATTGTCAAAACATTTGTCGTAGAATGTGAAGACAATATATTCCAAGTACCCTTCAATCTCTGTGTACATTTCCATTTGCATGCCCATCTGTAGCCAGATTTTATTTAGCGCCATACGTAAGTACATATACCTACTAGCATAAAGATAGATTGAAGAATTGAAAATTTTTCATATTTTACAATTCACAATAAATATGGTTATTACATAACTAAGAATCGTTTTCAATGATCTAGCAATTTAGCTATTTTCCAAATTCATTCAAAGTTGTTCCTGTGCCACAAAAGATCAAGAGCTTGATTGTTGAGGGGTTCTGACTATTTGTTGTGCTGTATAAACGAAATTTAGAATCGGTAATCCGATGGACAATTTCTAGCCATTTACTCACTATACAAGCTCAGACAGCGCCGACCGTCACGAATGGCCTGAATAAAAACGAGCTCAGACATCGAGAAGGCTGTGGATAGCATTTGGATTAATGAACTTCGATTGAAGCTCTTCAAATTAATTTTACCCATAGTTTCCAAGCCGTAGAATTTCCTTATCACAAATTCAAACCATGAAGTTATCGAAGGAAGGAATAAACGTTAGAGTGATACACAGTTCAAAGCTCTGTTCGGTTCTGTTCAATTGATTTACCACAGATCAACTATTAAATTCAGTTCTTCTCCCCGGAAATGGATTTTAGAAGAGCGATGCACTTTTGGAAGTACTAATGTATGGAGAGGCTCAAACCAACAACTTCGTAGAATGGTGATCAGTACGTTCAACTACTGAGCGGGAGTTCGAGATTCGGTTCCTAAATGATGCCAGAAGATGGTTCATATCCTATGAAAAAGGAACTACATACGAGTATAAGACATTATCTAGCGACGCCCACCTAATATTTGCCATCTCAACCCAATGTTTCAACCAAATCTTTACGACCTCAGTAAGCTGGTAAGAAAATGGCGCTAGAATATTGGTCAAGGCAAGTGAAAAAGTGAACATGAGACTGACTTGAGCAAATTAGAATAAACAAAAAAATTCAGAATCACCAAATAATTGGAAACACAGCTCTTATGTCGGTAAAAGTTAACTTCAAAGGTGAAGCTACAACCCAGTACAAAGAGAATGCTTTTGTAAAAACTTGTCAGGCTTCTTCATACAAATGCTATTCTAATTCAAATACTCTGAACCGAAAATATTGAATGAAATGATTGGTTTGACTCAGTCTTCTACTGTTGAAGAAATAATATATCTTTGTGCTGAAAGCCACCTCTGACTGATACAATAAACAACTATCCGCTTTTAAATTTGCATGCGTGGGAGGAACGCTAACCTCAAATGTAAGATTCTTCAGACTAACTAAATCTGTCTTTCGGGCAATGATCCTTGTGATTGGTAGACATCTGCTTAGATTGCCTGACTGCGCTCAAAACTTTCTCTACTGCAATGAAGAATTGCAAAATATTTGTGAAATTCTAACAATGCTCCGTTGATTTGACTAAAAGAGTAGACAAATATTTAGGGTGATGAAAGACCCAACGCTCTGACCAAAAGTCAGAAAAGATAGGCAACGTTGGTTTATAACTTGTTTAGAGCTCAGATTAAAAAGAATCTCCAGTCTTAGTCGAAAGCTTAAATGCTTATCTGACCATTTATTTGAGGCTGTGACAACTACTTATGAGAGCAACAAAAGCCTAGGTTATAAATTGAGTCCATTACTTAATAACTCGAATAGAACGTCAAGAAACTATAATGTAAAATACATACTTTGAAGATGGGTACCTAGTATACCCAGAAAGTTCTAACAGCAGGATTATACCTTTAAACCGACAAACGATCACCTGTGCATATACATACTTTCTAAGGCCAAGGCTGGAGACACAGTCAAATAGACATTTTTCCACCACCTGCACAAGTCCTATGGGGTAGCAAAATTGTCAAGATCATCTACGTCAAGATTGGATAGGTAAACACCCTCACCGGATCAGTTAGGAATATGGTTCAGTTCATCTCAACCCTATCGCAATTGCCGCAACTTCTCTGGTCCTAGACTGATCTCCGTTATGTATTTATCGGTTGATAAGCTATGTGGTTATTCTGCCTTAACGTGTCCTATTGTCTCACATGCCCAATCCATTATTACCCCCCTTATTAGATGCATATAATATGTCTTTATTAGTTTCTGACCTATTTTCTGATCAGTTTTCGTTTATGGAATTCTGGATTTTTTTCAGACTTTTACAGAGCCCAATCGGAGAAGCTTTGGCGCTTCAAATGATCAAGAGGCTGCAGTTCTTGAGTTAATTTGATCTTGTAAAGGTTTAACTCTCTTGAGCGTCTGACAAACATCCGAGAGTAAAACTGTCATGAAAAACCCTCTCAAAATCGTAATTACCCTTCGCACACAGAATTAAACTGCTGGTTACTTCCATTCGTCTGGAAAATATAATACGCATAATACGAATGGTTGTGAGAAGGTAGTTCCTGGGCCACGTAAGGACCTGCCGTGCCAAATATAGAAGATTCCCTATATAGTCACTTGACCTCAAAGTCAAGATGGAATAAGAAAACACTTTTCCCGGAACAGTTGGCAATATGGCTTAGATCTTCTCAACTCTACCTCAAATAGCCCGAGTTCTCCGTTCCAACACTGATCTGGGTTAAATATTTGTCGATCGACACACTTTTTTGACGTTAAACAGTATCACATGCTCAACCTATTACTATTAAATTACTATTACCTCAGTCATTGGATGGTTGTGCCTATTGTCCCCTGACCCGTTTTCTGTAATCAATGTTTATTAAAGGTACTGTTGGAACTTCTAGAATGTTCCGTATGTACTAGGTAACAAACAATCGCATAGTGAATTCTTTCCAAGTGCCGTTCCTATTCAGTAGTACATACGGACTCAACGTTAGAGCTAATTTTATTGCTTCATGATATTTCAAACAATATATCGAATGCAGTCTGTTCCACCATCCGTAGAGACGAAACTCCATAATACTGGAAGCTCTCTGCTCTCTTTCTTGCAATTCATACCTCAGCTGATGAGTACATTTCGAAACTGATAATTGTTACTGTCTTTTGATGAAGGTCCATTATTTTTTTTAGGTAGGTAGCATACATATCTTCAACAAAGTCCATAGCTAATTACTAATAGAAACAATATTGGGTAAAAACTGCAACCTTGCATTAGGCCATTTTGGAACTCGAATTCTTCTGAACCGTTCTGTGTGTCAAGGATTTGACATTTAAGGCCATCGTATAGCCTCCGAGATATCTTTTCTGTTGAATGAAATCGATGAAGGATACATCTTAATGATGGTCCACAGAGCGTTGATGTGGTCGTCGCAGAAAGTTCCATATCGGAAATCAGCTTATTCCGTATTGAGTGTATTTAAGGTCTGTTAGCTTCTTTTTCATTTTTAGCAGACAGTACAAAATTACCCATAAAGCTTCGTTTTCTAGTATCTCTACCTGTGGATGTATATACTTTAGGCTACTAAGACCTCCGCAGGATTACTGCTAAGTCGTACAACCTTTCTGTCACTCAGTATTTTGATCGTGGTAGTAATTTCATCTTAAATACAAGGAGTTGCTGTGTATTCATTGGATTCATTAGCAGATATGCAAACCAAACTCGTCAGGTTCTCATCTGAAATAAGCAAAAACAGTTCAGCCTTATACAGAGTCCCTTTTACAAAGTACAGGCCGGATCTTTTAATTGCTATTAGCTTTATACGAGAACAGCATCGAATTGGAAGTGCATTGGGAGAAGCTATCATTAATGTTGGTTACTGTTTAGTTGCAGATAAATTCAGAGCTCTTCTATCCAAAAGATAAGCTTGGAACCGTTCGAAAGCAGGCAGTTAATGACGTCCATTTTTGCATATCTGGGGTAGCCATCGACTATGAAGATCGTAACCCATAGGTGACCACTGACTTTAAATGTTAAAAATGTAACGACTAAATTAATGTCTCACAAGCATAGGTAAGTTAACTGAAGCCACAATAGCTTGCCAATTATTACAAGAAATAGACGTTAAGGCCGGAATGAAGGCCGTTCGTACTTGTCCACTCGTTGGGCCAGAGCTATCTAGTAATATTTGTTTCAAAACGAGGAAAGACAAGTCAATGGTTTCGTTGACTTACAGATCGACCCTAACTACACTTATATCTAGAATCAGAGCCCTGAAGTCACATAGCAAAGACACTAACCGAAATTTGGAGCAAAAGACATAGAGCTCTATTATGGTTTATCACGGCCAGTACTATAGATTTTCATTTTATTTTCATACAAATTTGGTGCCTGATCTGTTTCGAGAATAAGTTTCTATATCTGTGGAACATGCTTACACCCTTGGATGACTTTTTTCGCATAACTGCCTGCATACTCATTTTCTAAACCATAAATTGCAAATTAAGACAACAACCTGGCAACCCTAACGTCCTGCATACCCACACTGTAATCTAGCGACAAAAGGAAGTAAACAATATTTTTTCTGTAAAATCTAAAAAAATGTCCAAATTTATCTGTTCACTACCACCACCCACGGCTTTTATCAGCGTCATCATCCCCTCTAAATTTTTCTTTCCTATTTCTTTTCGATATGTACCATCTTGTATGCTTTCTCCTTTCGAATTTTTTTTCTTCCTCGCTTTTTTTTCGTTCGTGTTGCATCCCTTATATTGCAATATCAACACACACTCAAGACTTTTGTCATATCCTTTCCTTCTTGGCGCTCGCCCATTGAAAAAAAAAAAAGGAAACGAAAAATATCCAGCTTTCTGGATAGAAAACGGGAAAAAAAATTTTCTTTTTCCCCGTGTGAGCTGGAAGTACCTACTTTAGCAAGAAAAGGAGACAAGGGCACGAAGACGAAAGACGTCGACGACGGTGAACTGCAATCCCAATACAATTACACACAAATAGCTTCAAGTGTGTGTGCGGTGTGGTATGCTTTTCATTATTTCGTCCTTTTGCGCTATTGCATTTAAACTTTCGAACACCGTTAGACAACAGGAAAACGATGTCGTTACCTTGTGTACGTTTTTTTTCTTTCTTCTAGCTTTTTGTCCTCTTCTAAGGAATACAGTCTCGGGGACTGGGAGTATAATAATCGAGAGAAGAAAACGTGCCACGAAAAAATGTATCTGAAACTCTCACTGATTCTTAGTGGTATGATGGTCCTGCTGATGCTGCAACAGGAACTCTCTGGTTCAACCCAATTTTTTTTCAGTTTGGTTTTTTTCATTTAAGTTTTTTTTTTTTTTTTTTAATGTCTAACACTTGTGAAGGTATAAGCAGTATAAGTGTGCGAAGGAGGTTGATTTTTTCTTTACTCTTAGTCATACCCCGGTAATCTTGTGTGGGTTGGTTGGGAAGGATTCGTTTTTTTTTTTTGTGTGTTCATCTTCCACACAATCGCATCGCAGATACTCTTCTCCTCCTACTTTTCGGTTGGCAAAAGGATGCGCTTTGGGGGTTGTGTGTTTTGGAGATGAAAGAAATCGGAGAATGTGTGCAGTTACCACATGCACATGTAGGTATAGAGAGTAGCCTAGATAGGATAGACGGAACGGGGCGGGTGTGGAAATTTTGTAGGAAAAAAAAATGTCCTGCGTTGCGTTGTTTTATCTCCAATTTTATCCTCCTGCCGCCGAAACGTCTCGTTTTCGCATCTTCAAGGTAAGTTCCTTATGTTTTATGAGTAGAATTTCGTTTTGAAAAATTGTAAACGACTTTTTTTAAGGTTGGGAGAGATATACACATAGGGTGACACGAAAATGCTTTTGTATTTAACATTTCACGGTTGTAAGACATGTAAGACCTTGAGAATGGGCCAGTGATGGGATCCGTAAAAGAACTAGTTGCTTTCAATATAATGCCTCTTGGGATAAGGTGGAAAAACCAGCAGAACCAGGAGATTAGGTCCCAGTGCCTCAGTGGGTGGTGCATCCGAGCACTATATTAGCATCACGTAGTAAGTGTAAACTCATACACTTCTGCATTTTAAACAGCCCTCGGGGGAGTAAACCGTATATCTCATCTCACGGCCCAAGCTCCATAAGTTTCTTTACATAGCCTAAGGAATAACATGTAGAGCTTAATAACGTCGGAGTTTGGAAATACTTTTAAACTTTTAAGTCAGCTTTGTTTAAGAATGCCTACAGAGCAGGCAAATCCACAGAGACTTCTCTGTACCACATGACTGAAACTATTCAAAGCACTCGTGAAGGGAAAGAGATAGTATGTACTGTGTGGCATCTTCTTCTTGAATATCAAAGGAGCATTCGATAACGCATCCCGTGAAGCAATTGTACGAGCTCTAGATAGAAAAGAGGTAAACAACAGAGTACCAAAGTAAATGTATGGACTTCTGAAATCACAAGATGGAGGTGTCGTTAAAGTCATCACAGCAACAGGATGCCCACAAGGAGAAGTTCTATGTCCTCTAATGTGGAGCCTTGTTGTTGATTAGCTACTTAAAAATTTGACAAAACATGTCATCAAATCATATGTTGATGACATAGTTATTGTTGGCTGATAACCAGGAAAGTCAGACGGGCTTTAGTGATTAACCTCACACTCCACTTGCGTCATCCTCTTCTGCGTAGACCCTCAAGGGTAGAGTCGAAGATTCTTCGGTCTGGAGTATTGATGTTTATACGCTCCACGTGACCCAGCCATCTTAATCGTTGTATACGGATCTTTTTTACCAAATCCTCGCAAATTTCGCTTCCTCCATAATGTTAAGGCAGGTGGGACCATATAAACAATGTATAACTTTTCTCTCTCGAAAATCCTTACTGCGCTTTCATCCTCCTTTGACCAAGTCCATGCATCTGCCCCATACAGCAGTATGGGAATGATGAAGGTCTTATATAGCCATTGTTCATCTCGATAGGGTCTTCCTGGATAGTTGTTTTTTAAGGACTATAGTAGTAACACCGATTGGCGAGTGCTATTCTGCGTTGGATCTCCACGCTTATATCGTTAGCAGAGTTGATAGCAGAGCCTAAGTGTACGAATTCCTTCACTACCTCGAAGTTATAGTTGTCGATCGTAACCATCCGGCTTAAATGTGTCGATGTTGTGCCCCGGTGTTCGTAGACAGCATGTATTTTGTTTTATTCTTGCTTACAACCAGACCCAGTTTAGTAGCTTCTGATTCGATGTTTGCAAAGACGTCAGCTCGCTTTATCCTGCTGATGATGTCAATCTCATCTGTGTAACCAAGTTGTAGCAGTAATTTGTGAAAAATCGCGCCTGTTGTGATCTCGGATTTTCGCACTCTTCTCTCCAGTACCAGGTTGAAGGAACTGCATGACAGTGTTTCGGCCTGTCTAAAAACTCTAGTGGTATTGAAGATTTCGGTGGTGTCTTTTCCGACCTTGACGGAGCAGGAAGCGTTCTCCATTGTCATCGTACACACGCGAATGCGTTTTGTTGGAGTACCAGAACTAGACATGGTGAACATTGCTCATCTCTATTCACGCTATCATATGCGGCCTTGAAATCGAAGAATAGATGATGGATATCGATCTGAAACTCTTGGGTCTTCTCCAGGATTTGGCGTAGAGTGAAGGTTTGGTCAACCGTTGATTTTTTAGGCCTAAAACCGCACTAATAATTCCCAACCAGGTCGTCGACGTATGGTTTTAGGCGCTTCAGCTTAATGCATGCGATATTCAGGAGACTTATTCCTATGTAATTGTAGCAAGTGAGGTGGTCTCCTTTCTTATTGGTCAGGCATATGGTGTTAAGGTTCCAATCATCGGGCATGCTTTCGTTGGACCATATTTTGCAGATGAGTTGGTACATTCTCCCTACCCAGCATCGTCTAGATTTAAGCCTATTGCTTCAATTTCTTTCGGTCCGGTGGTTGTAGTAATTGGTTATCCTCCAAGTATTCCTGTTTTTGTATTTGCAGGCTCCAGTTTGGGTAGCTATACCTTGGGTTGCCCTCTTTAGTCTTTTATAGAAATTCCGGATTTCTATCTTCGATCTCACCTTTCTCATGCTCCTTTTTTATTCCGTCTGAGTACGTGTTTCTCGTCTCTCCTTTTCAATACTTAGAAATCAATAATCTAATAATCCGTTGGTACAGTATGATCCTCAAAATCAGTTAATCAAATATCCTCACCGTTGAAAAATACGAACAAAAATAAATGGAAAATTAAACTTCTGATCGATCGATAGAAGCACAATGATATCGCATTTGAAAGGTTTTTTGAATTTTCAACTTTTGTAAAATGCAACATAACATCTCTAATCGTAATTTGGTTTACTTTTCAATCCGGTTTACTATTTACTTTAGTTAAACCCAACATCTTAGATGCTGCCATTACCACTTTACTGGTTTGTTTAATTCAAAGAACTTGATCCCACTTAACCTATGTATATATACATATGTACATATGTATATATATCAATCACTAAAAGCAAGAATACATAATAAATATGTTTAGTCCTTCAATTACTGAGAACTACACAGAAGAAACGAGAAATAAAATAGAAAATGAGAAAAAGCATACTCACTTAAGTTCGTGAGAATTAAGAAGAAGGAAGTTCAGTCGTTTATTGGGTTTCAGTTCATTAAAAAGTTTTATAAGTGAAAAGTTTTGGTTGGGCTGAAATTGTTATTGAAAGGCAAGACAAAGATCAATACTAGAATGAGAATAGAAAGAATGTAAATATTTTTGGGTGATTAGACAACAAATTGTTTATTTATTCATATCCGAGGATAGCTCAATTGGTAGAGACGTTGTTGGCTAAAACCTAGAATCGGTTACTGATTCGGAATTTTTTCGTTGTGCAAATCTTTCGATTTTTTCGAGTTGATTAAATATTAAATTTTCAATGGCAATGAATCTCGGAATACTTAAAGACTGTAAAGATCATGAATAGAAATCTGGGCACATCGCTAGCTAACACTAGCAGATGTTCATCTTACGACACAGCTTATCGGTTTCATAGGTCCGTTTGCGGTCACAAAGATATGGTTTTTTACTTGACAATCCACCTAAGATATAGTTCAGTCAATTTATTTTAAATGTATCGAAAAATTCATATATAAAGGAATAGTTCATGGCCCTTTATCAAGGCTGCACTTTCTTCACTAATTTTACGTTGTAAACTGTATTTAGGACTTACCATGGTTATTTTATTTCAGGCTATACTACATTGAGAGTATAAATAACTTAAGTAACATGAGATGCACATGAATGAATGAATTCAATATTTATTCAAGACATTACCGAAGAAACAAAGCCTTTTGGAATATGGGTGTATCCGCACAATATTTTCGAGTTTAGCGCGATCGTATACTAGTACGATACTTGATATTCCAAATGCAACTGCATAATTCACCTAAATGTGGTATCTACGTCATCCTGTACTTTCATCAGCATCCCTCACTGTAATACATACCAAAAACAGGACGACAGTTCTCCAAAAAATACATAACAAAAATGACGACAAAAAAAATAATGTCTATGTACATACATACATTATGAATTTTCATATTTCTTTGTTGGTGTGCGTTTGTCCTTCCTTTTGTCTAAATACACACACCTATTTAGTCTCTTCTATGTGCATAACTAAATTCATTTGAAAAAATAAAAAAACCGTATGAAATCGTGCATCCTCCAGACTTGACCCAGACGACTGGGGAAAGAGAACAATGGTAAGCCATTGTGTTTTTTTTTTTGTATCTATGTGAAACACAAATGTATGTTCTTATCCTAGAAGACACCATAACCAAGTGGGAATCCTCTGTGAGGACCAAAGTCGAGCGAACCGTGCAAAAATATTTGAAGAAAATTGCGTACAAACTTATGAAACGAAACGCGCGTTCTAATTTCTGTGCGAATCCTTTTTTTATTTTTGTTTTTTTTTCCTTCAGCATCGTATGTGCGGTTATGTGAGACAGAGATAGACATTCAAAGGAACAAGAAGAAGGAGGTGGGTGGGTGATGAAACGAAGTGTGCGACAAAACCGAGAATAAAAATCAATAAAATGCATGGAAAAGTGCGTGTGGAATATGAAATTACTTTACTCTGGGCGATTTAATGTGCGTCAGCCTGTGTCAAAATGGAAGATAGAGAGTGAGATAGAGACAGAGTACATATAATAGGGTAGGGACATCCTTGAGGCGTACATTCGCATTGATATCCTGGGTGACAGTTTGCAACCCAAAGAAACACTGCACTTCTCGTTTATATTGGCAACCATGTTGGGGGGAGGACAACGAAGGAGTCGGCGGCAAAGGCAGAGGAGGTGCATTGATTTTCTTAATGAAAACTCAGTGCTCTACTGGTATGGCAAAGGAACTGAAGAGAAGCTTTAAAAAGAAACTTGTAATGGTTCTCAGTTTTAATGACTTCTACATTGCGTGAGCATTTTTATTTCTTATTTTACCACTGGTACGCATGTTAGACGCGCCATAATTCAATGCGAGAGTAGAAGTTTCTTTGACGGTTATTTACTCGGGAAAGAAGTGTTTAGAGGCTTTGAGTTAAGCAAACAAAGTTCCAACAAACGAAAAAATAAAAAAAAAAAATTGCAAAAGAAGGAAGTCACTGTGTCGTATACGCAACATTCAAAGAAAAATTACTTCAATGTAGCTATACGAGAGGCACTTGTTTCTGTATCTATACAATGATGTTCTGTTGCTTAGAGAAGGATAATTTGACACAGACGGGTGGTTTTTTGTAAAAGCGGCTTGGTGCAAAGGATTTAGTGAAGTGAAATAGTGGGTTTAAACTAGCTGTACGGGATTATTATGTGTAGCGGTACAGGGAAGGTTGCAACAGATTGTGACCCATTTTATGAGGAGCAAAGTTGGTAAAAATTAAGCAGAACACTACGCAGATGACGCGGCACTTTTACTTGATGAAAAGCGACTACCACTTTACCGAAGACGGCGGCGATGATGATTATGGATCACCTGCCCTTAAGTCAAGGGGAACCTTTACTGCGCCTTGATTCTGCTGGGATGGTTAGGGGTTAACACATACATATCTGCGGACTAGTTTGCTATGGTTTTTCTAAGTTTGTGGATTTGTTATAGCTAGGGATACACCATAAATACCAGAAGCCCGCATTGAACATTAGCCCGAACTGCTCAAAATAGAGGAAAGTTTATCCAGTATCTGGTTACAATATGAATTGATTACTTGGCGCCCTGCTCTGAGTATAGCATTAAACAACTAAACAGCATCATGTCCGCCACTTTGATTCAACTTCTGCATCCTTTCACTATCAGATTCAAAGAATCACGATATTGGTTGGTTGGTCGATTTGGGAGGGTGAGGATTTCCTTTAAAGAAACTGTCTGGTAGGGGAAGGCAAGGAGGGATGTAAGTGAAGATATTTTAATTTGTGGCGGAGAGTTGAGTCGGGTTCGCAGACTTAAGAAACGACAAGTATTTTTAGCGATTTTTAATATTTTTCCAAACTATAACGTATGAGATAACTCAGACGAGACAAGACGTATCTTCACAGGTTCTTGTATCTTCCCGCCTTTCTTGCAGAGTATTCGCCGAGGTTATAGTAGGGCATCGTACTCTACTTTATGATATGAAAATGATGGTTTGCTGAGGAATGTACATGTAATTATGAACGAATTACTGAAAAGATACAACGAATATCCTTCATCCACCTTTGAATTGCAAACACTTTGCTGCCAAGATATAAACAAATCAATTAATGACATCTGTAGGTTCACCAAGAACCTTAGTACTTAAGCATTATAAGCGTTCATTATTTGGACAAGTGATACCCTTTATACCTTTCCTTACAATATTGGGATCTTAGAGTAATACACATATTTCTTCCGTGCTGATCTAGATCTCTCTAGACTTAAGCTTAGCCTTTTGAATCTGATCTAACAAGCATACAAATATGCAGCCTACACTGAGGAATGACTGAAACAGAGTCCTCTTTTCTGAGCATTTCAAATTACAGGACATATCCAATTAACTATCTATCTGCCGGACGAATATAGACTAGGTAGTTTCAGTCTCAGCGTATGACTTAGTAGATCTAACGATCTTTTGTCAGCAAAAGAAGAGACTAGACAGATAAAGATCGACCAAATTTCCACACATAGGCAAATCCTGGAAAAGACCAACGAATTTCGAGACTCACTATCTCTTCATCGACTTCAAAGCCGCATATGATAACATTCATCGTCTTGAGCTCTACAAGGGGATGAACCAATTGGGCCTCGTGACGCTGAAAAACACGCGGTGCAATGTACAATTCGGAAATAGTTCCTCTAAACTATTCCATGCATGTACCGGATTTCGGCAAGGAGATGCGCTATCAATCTTTAATTTCGTGCTGGAATAGATAGTGCGTAGGGCAAGTGTCAACAGGGAAGGCACTATCTTCGATTAAGGAGTTTACCTACCCCGGAGTAAATATCAACTCCACGAATGACACCTTAGTGGAGATTCGACGAAGACTCACCCTAGGAAACCGCTGCTACTTCGGTTTAGCGAAACAATTGGGTTCAAAACTCATATCTCGAAAGACGAAATGTCTGCTCTATAAAACATTGATCCTGCCAGTTCTGCTATATGTATCCAAGTGCTGAATAATAACCAGGAAAGCAGAGCAGAACACTCGATTATTCGGTCCCGTATGCGAGGAGGGCGAATAGATGAGAAGATACAACCGCGGACTCTATGAGTACCAAGATGTGGATGTAGTTCAAAAAGCAAAAACACGTCGACTACACTGGCTCGGTCATATCGAACGTATGGACAATAATGCTCCAGCTAAGAGGATCTTCGAATCGCAGCCTCCAGGTTTGAGACGACAAGGAAGACTGAACCTTCGTTTTAAGGATCAAAATAAGACGGATGCTATAGCGCTTGGTCTAGACAAGATAGAAACTCATGCAGAGACTCTTTACGGCCGGATGCCCGTTATGTAAGTAAGTAAGTAAGTAAATAAGGAATCTTAAGAGTTGTACAAAATCAGAACAACAGGCAAGGAAGATTTAATTTCTCTGACAATGGCAGATGAACAAACAAAATCAGATCCAATATCCAGAATCTTCTACATTCATTCATTCATTAATCAATGCTACAGTTCGGGTGATCCTCTGCCTCAACCCACAAGTTACCCCAGTAAACTCGGTCCTTATCGAACTGTCTCCAGTTGCGCACTTCAAGTCAAATGAGGTCCCCTTCTACTAGTGCTCGCTACCTAAGGCGAGGTTTTCCTCTACTCTGTTGTCCCTCCGGATTGGATTGGAAAACTCTTCTAAAGTGGTAACTATATTGAGATTTAAACAGCTCAATTGGAAAGAGAATCTTGTTGATTGTTTAAGAAAGCTGCTGCTACCCTATGGGTACATTTGCAGGAAGACGATATGCTTTAGGTAGGGTGGGTTTCTGGTTACCTTTCACTAAAATTCTAATTTTTTTTATATGTAGACTTTTTTATATATTTAGTTCCTTAAAATAACTTTAACAAATAAAACAAGATACATAAAAATTTGTACTCACCACATATATACAACATATCCTTAGACCATTTCATTAGTTCACGCTTAATATGACGGCGTTCCTGTAGGCACCTTGGATGTGTACATTCCGCCATTTTTTAGCAAAAAATTTTATAACTTTACTTCGAAAACAAATCGAAAAAAATAAATTCACCTCATCGAGAACATAACGAAATGATTTATTATAAAAAGTTTTATTTAAATTAATCGCTAATATGTTAGACAAAAACGCGTAACTATTGCAAAGGCGATGAAAAGGATTTAACGTCACAGCACGGTGCGACGATGTGGCCAATGGAACAAACATTTGCGACCACTTAAACTGCATTAGCAGTCATTGGAATTTTTTTGTATTTGTTTCTTGCTAATCAAGTTTAAAAAAAAAAAATTAGAATAAAAAATAAAGTTGAAGACACAGAGTATACTGTATACACCAAAGAACACAATATTTGGATGGATGCGTATGTGATTCTATAATTTTTTTTTTTTGATTCATCTAAGAACACACACATGGAAAGTTAAAGTACGTACTAGTGTGTTGTACACGATCACCGTTAGTTACATAAGAAAAAATGGAATACTATTAGCAAGGAGGAAAACTGTATTTTGCAATAAAAGTCAGCAAAATGAAAAATAAGATTTGTATAACGCACTTTGGAATGATTTTGATTTGTTTTTTTTTCTTTCGTCAGTCCATTTATTGATTTGATCTGAAATAAAAAAGAAAAAAACAAAATATTTATGAAATTCAATTTAAAATAGACTCAAGCTTAAGATTTTTAACAGCAAAATTGTTGGAACAAAATATTAAATGTTATAAACGTCGATTGTTTTCCAAAGCTACACAGTCAAGGCAATGGAATATGCAATAGTTTTTACAGGAATAAGGAGAATATAGCACACAGAGAAAACTGATGTTCTACTTTAGAGCCGACTTAAATTTATTTTGTTTATTTTGAATAATTTGTTGTTTTAAATAAATAGGACTGAACTTCAAAAAAATGCTAAACAACAAGTGAGTTGTGACGTGGAAAATATCCTTTTAATAAATGGTGGGCCATCTGTTTGCTTCTTTTTGAAGCATACATATGTTATTTTGACACTGACAGTTCTTATGCGATCAAAAAAATGACAGAAACTCAGTATTATATTTTCGCGGTACGAAATGAATCGATTTGCGCTTGAACAACGTTGGTACATATTTGTATTGCAAATACTTCGAAAGCGGATGATATGTTACCAAAATGGTGCGAATTTTGAAAAGAAATTTCGGTCGAAATAATGAAATAATAACTGCAGCTCGTGTACGCACGTTTGTGATGAAAGTTCGTGAGACTCGTTTACTGATTGATAACCGATCATAGTCTCGTGTTCCTTCTGTGCGCTCAACGGAGAATATTGTGACTGTTTGGTGTGATTTTTGGAGTGTCGGCATTATTGGCCCATTTGTCTTCAAAGACGAGATTTTTTATGGTCAGAAATTAAGTATTTGTACTTGGGGGATATATGGCTTCAGCAAGGACATATTGGACACTATCACTATGTAAATTCAATAACCATGTAAACAGTCGTTTTGGTAGTGTTGCCTGGTCGGCACGGAGGTGCGATTTGATGCCGTTGGACTTTTTTTTTGTGGGATGCCATTAAAAATCTATGCTATGCGAACAATCCAGAAACGATTAATGCACTTAAGAGGAATATTGGTCAATCTATTCATGAAATAGGGGCCGGAACCATAGAAAATGTATTAAAAAATTGGGTTGACAGGATAGCCAAGCCAGTCGAGTCATTTGAATGAAATAATATTCAATAATGCTTTTCAATAAAGCAACAAACCAACAGATGGCCAACAGATTTAGATGGATATTCAGCTTGTGAAATATCTTGAATCGTAAAACTCCTCAATGACTGACAGTATGGTTTTCATAGCAAAAGGTCCACTAGTAGTTTGATTGTACGGGTATATGTCACCAAAAAGCGAAACCACTGTCTGCATCATTCTGATGAATGTAAGATTGTTGCTCTTGATATTTCAAAGGAATTCGACAGAGTTTGGCATTTAGTCGACTAGACAGAATTCAAAGTCGCTCACTAAAACTGATAAGAGACAGTAGAATAGCGGAGAGAAGAGGATCACTCGAACACCGTAGAAATGTCTCCTGCCTTTCCTTGTTTTATAGCTTCTTCCACCAATAGTGCTCCAGTGAAATAGCCAGCTACATTCCACCCTTTCACTGCTTCACTGCCAAGAGTAACGGTTTCTTTATGCGCTAGTGCTGTGAATAGATTCTATTTCTTCATCATCCCTGCAGCTTTGAATGTCCTTGAGGCTAAGTTTCATTAAATTGATAGATCTCCTCTTATCGTCTACACCAATTAAGTTGTAGTGCATGCATTTAATCGACAGCAGGGTTTGTTAACTCTCTACATAGTGTACTAAGTGGTGTCTCAGCTAAAACATAGAAAGGTTGCATACTTGACCCTTCTCTGACTAGTCCGCTCTTTCATTTCGGGAGACGTCCACAAAATTCGACATCCAGCATAGTGTTACTTTGTTGGGTAGTGATATCTCATCCAATTTTAGTTTTAGATGTTGATTGCGAACCCTTTTTGGCTTCTTGGCTGTCAACATACTTACATAGATCCTAATTACTCTTCCTCTATAATCATTTTCACAGCTTGTTTGATTGCAATAACCACGACTTGAAACAATGCTCCAGCCATCCCTTTATCTAAAAGATACTTTTTTATTCCGAGACCCACAGTAAATACTACTTTCGGTACGACTATCCATTTTGGGTCCATAAGTATAGATAGCTAGTTCATCCTCGGTACAGACTCTTCTCTCGGAGTACAAGGAGATATTTGAAGAGAATAGTTACTGATTAATTAAGGATCAGATTGCTGATCTCTAACGATGATGAATAATATGAAACACACGCAAGAAATTCCAATGGGTTCTACCCCAATCTTTTATAGCATGGTATTTCTAGGACTTGTTTTTTGCATTGGAAGGTGAGACTCAGTTCATTCGTGTGGGCAGCCTGCTGCACTACAGTTCGTTGTCGCTCCTGTCTTCGGTGCTCCTTCATAATGTTTGTCACAGTGTCCCTAACTGCTTCATCCGTATGATGATATTGTCTGATGTTAGTTCCTCACCCAGTCTTCATAATATCGTGGACAATGGATCAAGATATGTTTATAGATTTATATTGTTGGTTCTAGCTTTTCCTCTACAAGTTGTAGATGCGTGCAAAATAACCAGTCCTGAACCATCCCAATAAACTGATTCTAAGCAGTTGACGGGTAACTAACTTCGGACAATATGGGTGCAACAGCATCGTAGGAAAAACTTTATACTGCAGTTAGTTACATAAGAACTTTCCATTATGAAAAGGCTTCGCTCATTGACTGAAAGCTGAGAAATAATTAAAGAACCCAATAATATCCAACACCTTCCTGTGAAGTAGTGCTTGCTGCACAACACAAAGTAGTAAGTAGATTTGACTTTAAAGACCCTTTCCGATGATATATACATACATTCTCAAAGCAATAGATACCGCCCTGCTATACTTTATTTCTCATTCTGCATGCAGCTTAAAACTTTTTTAAATTGTTTTGCAAAGTAGCTGGTTGCTACTCTAAACATAATTTAAATATGACAACTCATTAAAAAACGATAAACGTGGCGCCTGTTCGCACATGCTCCGAGCTGAGTTGAGTATTTCTATGTCTGTGGCGCACTCCCCGGCACACGTGATAAAACCCAGAATCATGAACATCATCATCATCATCATCGTCGTTCAATAGCTGGCAGCCGGCCATCACAATAGTGATGAACTAACTCACTCACTCATAGACACAATGTGCATAGATGTATCTTTAGTTCGACATGCACGTGCATCGCACGATCGTAAAAATCGCTTTTTGAATGAGATTCTAGCGTATTGGCATAGCTGGTGGCGGCGCGACGACGGCCGGCTTTATTGTCTGCCGGCAAAAGCACCCACCTGTGTGTAGTTTCGCTATAGATACGTGTAGATACATAAATGTATCTATACGTATCTACATATGCCTCTAATACGTTAAATCGCCGAGATATGCACATGAAATGGATGCTAGATTTGTGAACACACACACTCTGTGTAGCGTCGTCGCATAGTTATTCGGTGCGCTACCTCGCATCGTAGCAAGATCTCAAATTGGCCTCTAGCGCGCCCAGCACATCTCCCCTCATCGTCGACCACTACTTCCGTTGCATCATTCAAGTCGTAGGAGGTGGTGATTTAGCGACCGAGGAAAACAACGCGAACTGAAATAGAATCCGTAACTATTTCACGGATACATATGTATGTATGTATGTATCCATCGCAGCACATAAATATCTACAACTCGCCACCACACCGAGGACGGATGAAGATGATGGGAAACTGCTGCTGTTACTGGGAGAGAACACCAAACTAAACACCGCGGCGAACCAAGTTTAACTCGACTCGGCAATGTATGTTGGAGGTCGATTGGTTAGTGGCTGGTTCTATTCAGTTACTGTGGCGTACTGCATATATCTCCCTCGCGGATCGCGCTCTTCCAACTATACCTACATACTCGTATCTGCAAAGTATTTTTCCAAGTCAAGGCCTTTTCATGTAGCGCAGCAGCACCAACGTCTTGGCTGGCGTTTAACCATGCACCACCACCTTCCTCCAATCAGGTGGCACTGACAGTGCCAGTTGCCAATGTAACAAACGAGCTGTTTCTATTGCCACTGCCGCTGCCAAGAGCAACAAGAGTGGTTAACTTCGCTGTTAGATTATGTTTGTAGGTAAATGCAAAGAAAAAAAAAATAAAAAATCAAGTGAACTAGGAATATGTGTTACTGGATCTTTTCGGTTTGAGCAGCACGTTGCGAGCCCAGTCAGAGGAGCATGCATACGACGACGGTGTAGGATGTGTTCTCGTATCTGTGTGCGGCCGTGTGCAGGAAGGCGCTTAAGCCAGACGGTGAATTGTGGAGAATTGCCTGCTTGGCGATATTTTATTGTCTTGTTTGCCCGACTTGCTGGCGTGCGATTACGAATGCTGGCGAAATGACTTTGTCTTATTAATCGTCAATCCTGGTTACCTGGAGTCCTACTAGCACCTACACGCCTTCTTCTTCGTTATGTAATGCATTTTACTTTCAATGAATAGGTTATACTGGCTTCAAGTAAAAGTTGGCCATCTGACATACAGCATTTGTCTACTGATGTGGGTATATGAGGTAACCGAGGTTGTTTCTGTTAATGTGGCAGCCTGTGCATCAGGTTGATTGCATATCGGAACTAGACTAATTTGTGGATCCTATTATGAGTACAGTACCTACATATATGTATATACTTTGGAATCGGCAATTTTTGGAACTGAACCTGCGTCCACATAAGGTAAGTAGATCAAGTCACTTCACTCCTGTAATTATGATGGGATTGAGGACTCTCTAGGACAAAATATAGCTGATCATCTGAAAATCTTCTCCACTATGATAAAGAGGTTTAAGAAAGAATCGTTTCAGGTAATCGTTTTAATCTTCCATCTCCCAAGCAATATGTCCATCTAATGTGTCTTTTATATGAAGAAGAAATAGTGGTGGTGAAAGAGTAGAACCCTGAGGTACTCTTGCATTTACCGTAAAGTTTGAATGAAATTGGCGAATATTCTTCATCAAACTAGGTATGTAGATGTTGGAGTGGGAGTCTAGGTGATTACTTAATATATATTCCCCTATTCTTTCATGACTGAGGGCGATTTGTGGGTTACAAACTCAGAACAATACATCAGAAACTTGAGTGGTGGTTCTTTCTTCAACCAACATTTACAACAGAGTTTTATTCAATCTCCAATCCAAGGAATATTTCAATAGTCACTAGATGGTTACCAAGGAAAGGAGGAAGGAACTAGTATATACATACATATGTTTGCAGGTTACTCTTTCGAAAATAGTATGTAGCCATATCCCATATGTACCGAGATGGAGTCAAGGTAATCGCTTATGTGAATGACGTGGTAGTGTGCTACTATGGGCAAAGTAGCACATGTGGCATTAGCTATTGTCTCAGAGTCAGGTCTTTAAAATTAAAACTAAAATACCTGTCTTCACGCCTCTACGGCTGAGTAATCAACTACTTTCTTCATGGTTCAGAGTTATAGGTGCTTAGGTGTCGGACTCGAACCAAATCATAGCTAAATATAAAGAAAGCTTGCATTGGCTTCTAACCTTCTCCAATGTAACGTTTGGCAAGAAGTTGATATGCTGAAGGTAATAAATCCTATTCTCACTTATGAGTCGCTAGTTTATTTATATTGTTTGACATTGTAATCTGAACGAAAATAGCTAGGTATAAAATGATAGCCACAGAATATTTAGCAGCTGCTCTTCTGCCTGCTTTATGCCGTCTAAACCAAAATCCCCAAGATTTTCAATGAAAGAAGAAGTACAGGCAATTTTTTCTCTATCATTAGATTATAAGTGCACAGGTTGCACTAGTTGTTGTTTCAGATAATCCGAGTCTGAACGAATGTTTGTTTAAATTGCTGTGGCCTGTTATGAGTCTCACCATCAGTCTCATATGTACATATGTACTCAGCTTTTGAGTTTAAAGCTCGTTGTGTTGTGTTGTTATTCGGTTCCTTTATTGCAGATCTGTCCACTCTGCACGTATCTAGATTCGCCCAGTAGTTGTTGAACTTCTGTCGTATCTGCTTATTGAATATAGTTTTAATAAATGTAAAGGGAGCTCCTATTGCCTTTTCAGGATTCAGTACTCTGATTGCTTGCCATTTCATCAACCTTTTCATTTCTTGATGCGCCTTTAAGTATATCCCGGTACTCACGAGCGACGGATTTTATTACGGTTGAATTCTGCACTTTCCTACTATGCATTTAGTGCTTACTTCATTTTGTCAACAGTTCCAAATGAAGCATCCTAATGGCATACATTTGCATTTTAAACTCAATTTCTGTACTTGCCAGTCCTGCGGTATACAAGCGTGACAAGTTTCATGCCCATTCATGCCAAATTTTTATCGTGCAATGGTGTTCTTCGGAGATCATACCTTAAAGAATTCGTATTCTACGAAATGAGTTGTGATGGCTGGTCTAATCTTAACTTTAAGGATCCCATTTCAACTATTTTCATACGCACTTGAGTCTTCTGCCAGCGATAGAACCATCGTGTGTAGATCAAATGGGTATAAAAACTAATATTTCTACACTATTAGGTTTGATCCGCATTCTTAGGTTTGAATCCCTATTTCAATTTGACTAGTAGCTTTTAAAAAAAGTCTTACTTTCTTGGGTAGCCGATCAGAATAGAATATATCTGTACGAATGTCCCTCATTTATAAGAATCAAAATATTTTGATGGTTTCTGCCTTCGATAGGGTTTTCAAATACACTCCAAAAATGATCGATCTCGATCTCTAGTGATGACAAATTAAACACATTCTTGACCTATAAGGTACAATAGGTAGTATTTGCTTCCAATGCCAAATGCAAACCATTATATTTTACATGACAATCAGTGAAATCGCTTAGAAAAGTAGGTACCTACTTAAGCTCTAATATAAACTGTATCTTATAATAGTATCTGCAACGGAAAGCATATCCTAATCACCCCTTTGGTTACTGTTAACCATTATATCGCATTGAATTGATGAAAGTTATACCCATTAGTTTCAGCTCGAGGACCACTTTTTATAACTCAATTCCCCAAAAACTTCTCCGCACTACAAAACGGCTTCGGTTACATAAACCTAATTCTAAACATTCAACAGGTATCTCTGTCAAATGGCCACTTATTCTCTCCTCTTGTCTAGACTTTACCAACTTGAGCAGAATAATTACACACAATCTCCTAAATATCGTTACGAAAATGTTACCCAAAAGTTGCTCCTGCAAAACGACAAGCGGTCCCCATTCATTGAAATGCATCCGCTTGCTGCCAGTTATCTCTACCTAAAGTGAGATGATGGTTCACCCCAAATATAGTAGTACACACCCTTTCGACTTGTGAGTATACTCCCCTCTCTACCTCCGTAACACTCAGCTCACATGCAAATTTCAATATTCCATGCCGGAGATACAACATGACGACGATGGTTCGCAGGATGAAAAGACTAGGAAATGGAGCTTTGGAAGTTTCACTGCTGAATGTGAGCACAAAAAAAAAAGGAACCTTCAACGGAACACATGAAAATTTCATTTCCAACATGCCAACACATGTACACGACAACACAATAGTAAAGAAAAGGGAGGGGGAGTTGGGAGTATGATAACTACACGATGAACTACACCACACATAACACAATAGCAAGGAACCAACCATTCCTAGACTACACCAACGATGATGATGACGTCGAGGACGAGTGCAAAAGTTTTCCCCTATCCCCCTGACGACGTCGTTCTCGTCGTCGTCGGCTGTTGTGTATATGAAGGGGCGCCATATCCTCGGGAATATTCATGGTACAGCAGAGTCCCCACATTAGCACGAGAATATACCAATCAACAGGTTGAAGTGACGTATGCCGTATTCGTACCAAAAGGAATACAAGACAACCAAAGCACTCCCAGTAATGGTTAGCAGAAGTACATACAAAGGCAACTCAGCCCAAGCACACTATGGAGGTGAGGACTGAGCATGCATGCAGATTGTCAAAATTTCATTCGAAATGCTTCTTCTGGCCTCACCATCGATTCACGCCACAGAGCAGCCAAAGGACTGTGACCCATCCCCAAAGCATGGTTACTAGCTGCTGCATCCTGTTGCTCAGTTTGTGTGTTGAAGTTCAAAATTTGTTCATACAACTAAACTGCTCCTTTTACGTGCAATGGTGTGTCGTCCTTGAACGATTGCGGGAGGAAGGAACGAACAGGCGGTAGGGTGCCCTGACAAAGATAGTTTGTTCAACGGATGTTGCCTCGTAATACAGGAATGGTAGCGATGGCAGAGCAGAGGAATGAAAAGTTTCAGATTTTCGGATGAGGGAGGAGGAAGCAGTTGCCAAAACTTTTTATATGTTGTCGTCGTTGTTCGGTCCTCTTTTGTGTCGGGAGGAACACTGTTGCATGCGCTCGTGTGTTTTTGTTTATTAACTACATAGATTCCTTAACATGTCAAAAAGTGAAACGTTTCGGCTAGGTCCTCTTGCTACTGATGATGAAGTTCCTGCCAAAGGATGCAGATTTGAGCACATACCCTCACACACGTACTCATACACAAATGTTGTTTATTTAAGAGGAGAGTACATAGAGATTTTTGGAGCAACGACTTGTTGCGCCCCGCTTGTAGCCTTTGTTTTGGCAGTCTGTGCACTGTTGTATTGGCGTCGTCGTCGTCATCGTCGTTGGTTGGGGTTGAGCTGTGATGTGATGCCTTTGGGGTTGTTTCGTGTGTAAATTGAAGTGGAGTTAAATTGGGTTTGTTGTTGTTGTGTGTCATGAATTAGCTAAAGTGGGTTGAGTGGATTCTCAAATCGTTTAATCTGTTTAGAAATTTTCGCACTATCAAACCGCTTCAAAGTTTTCTGATCAATATTTGTGTATGGGAAAAAGTTACACAATGGAATAAAGGATGTTTTATTTTAAATAAAGTGCATGAAAACATATAATAGTGATTAGAAGATAATCGAGGATACGTGTGGGTGTACTTCCATCTTGGGAGGGTATCTACTCAAAAATTTCCTCCCCATCATCGAAAGTAATCATATATTCCCATCACTAACAAAGTAAGCCTGGTAAGGTTAGGTAATCTATATGTGGAGATCAAACAAAACTGAAGAGAACATTGGTCATACAGTTTTCATTGCTAGTCGAGACAATATACATAGTTCTGACGGTGTTTCCTTGAATCATTTTTTACCTACACTTTTTAGTTTAGTTAGAAGATAAAACTACGTCTGGAGAATATTCTATTAACCTGAAGATAGCTACATAAGATGGCCATCCTCAAACCAAGCAATAGGTCTAGTAAGAAGCTTCCGAGGTGCGATCAAACCGTCACAAGAATTCAAGATCTGGGGAAAATAGTTCTGCCTAGTATAGGGACAACGAAAGTAGTGCTTAAACTACTCGACTACAGATCGTACGAACAGAAACGAGCGATTAGAATGATAGATGATCTAACACTTACATCCAACCACCAACCACTAATTTGTCAAAGATGGGTAGCTCACTTATACCTATACTAGATATGCTACTAAGGCACATGTTCCAAATCAGCCATAAGGCTGATCTCGAGGCGCTATCATAGATTTATAGGTTCGCCTCTTATAACAGAGATCATATCCAAAATAGGAAAAAAAATTGTTGGTAGTCGCTAGAGCCGACTTCAAGCATCTGTGCTTATTACATGTTCTTCTCCAGCCATAGCTTCAATACTGTCGACTGCTCTAAAAGCATACAAGTATCGAACTATTGCTTCCCTATATAACAATGGTGTATCATGAACAACCAAGCCGTGAGCGTTGGTTTCAGTGGTTTATCGTCGAACTATTGAGCGAAATTTCAAGAGTCGTTTCAGAACAACGGCAAGTTTTTTTTTTCACACTCCCACTACTTACGAACGTCTAACAAACATCCGCAAGTATAATTGTCATAAAACAGGCTCTGACAAAACAAAAGACAACTTTTTTTGTGGACTTTAGTAGGTCATAAATATGGAGAATATAATAGGTGTAGGAATACATCCCTGCGAAATGCCAACATTAATAAGAAATATATCCGAAGACACACCATTCATCACAACTTGAATTTATTTAATCTATCGTAGAAACGTTTCAATCTATTCACAGAGCTGTTGTGATAGTCAATAGAAAAATATCTTGCTGCATAGAGTCCGAGGCTAGTCTCGATCGAATGCCTTTGAGACATTCATGACAGTTTGTAACCGGGATGCAAGTGCTGATGGACGCAACTCTTGTTCACGTTGCTAAATACCACGCTTCTAATATCGAAAGTATCCCAGTTTCCAAGTTCGTGTATTTTGGTGAATATTAGTAGTTGCATGTTTATGACCATTTGTTCCACTCTGGTTGTACCAGTTCAACTGCGAAACTTCGAAATGGAATGGACACCAATTGTTCCGAAACGCAATAAACTGCTTTGAATAAGAGATGATAATATCTTGACAGCTTTTGGCAATCAACACATACCTACGACAGGATTCCAAAACCTGAAAAGCCGACAGACTTCAGGGTTCCACAGCGTACCAAACATACTATCTTACTTTTTTATAGCTTGCGCAATACAGTTTTATGATATAGGACAGAAACATCCCTACATGAGTACATGACTATCAGCAAGTGGTTAGTGCGTTAGACTGCGTAGCTCACAAACATTCGAGAGTATAACTGTCATGAAAAAGCTTCTCAACTAACAAATCGCCCTTCGGACACGGCGTTAAATAGTAGGGTCCTTTCATTCGTGTAAAGAATATAATACCCACAATACGAATGGTTGTGAGAAGCTAGGCCCTGGGACCATGGACCTGTCGTGCTAAATATATAAATAAATACTTTTTTTTGTTTTTATTACTAGCAGTAGGATAACGGCCATTTAAGATTTTAGTGTGGAGTCATATCAGAACAAGGCAGCATTCTCTAAGCCTTCACATAGTCCTAGCCGGCATCAGCTTCCTAAAGTAGTAAACATGAAGGAAGTGGAGCCAGTTTCTAAATGACAATAAGCCAGTCTGGGCCCTCTTAACCGGCCATTGCCCAGTGTTAGCAGTATCTTATTAGTGGAACAACATTTGCTGGGAACCTTTAAAATAATTAAACGCTGTGGATTCCCCTTTTGCATTGAAGCTTTCCTTTGGTTGGCATTAAAGTGATCGCTTCTAACTTCAAGATCTCTTTTTTCTCTTAGAAGACAGTACATTCTTCGTATAACCAATACAAGCTGGTGACGGATTAATAATCGAGGATAGCTATATACATATGTCTAAAGTTCTATGAGCTAAACTTATTATTATTTCTAAAGATGCTAGTGCATCGGTGAGGTTTGTTTACTCATTTGAATACCCTTCGCCATACCATTTCTCAGGAATAGTGGTTGAGGGTTTAATATTTTGGCTTATACTCGACAAGGATGTTGCATGCTAGAGCACCTCCTCCAATTCAGTTTCTCTGAGGAATCTTAGAATGAGAATGGGCTACTGTCGGCATATCTCTATCTGATATCTGATATTTCATTCAATGTCAAAAAGTCAATGCCGCGGAAGAATCTGCAAAGGTGCACAACTCATAAACCTAGTTTCTACTGCTCAGGTGTTCCAATCCCGGTTATGAAACCTATTAGGATCCGTAGGTTATTTTTGTTGGAGTTGATGCATGCTTTGAATCTTTCTTGGTTATAATTCTCAAGGATTTTCTTAGTTTGCCACATGAAAAATGTTCCAAGTTCTTGTCATGTGCTTTTAGGGTAAGTTTCCCTATTCCACAGAATCCAGTACCCGTGAATAGCTCTGCCTTTGCATCTGCTGTTTCGTTAACCCTTATTCCCACATGGCCTGATATCCAATAGAATGTCACTCTGTTGTTTCTGCTCAGTTCATTAAGTTACTATAGCCTTCCCACACGCATATTTCAACCTCGATAATCCTGGTACTTTTCCCATGGACACAAAGTATTTTATTATTGGCTCAATCACTTCTGATCAAGAGGCTTCAGTTTTTAAGTTAATTTGGTCTTGTAAAGGTGTAGGCCAAGATTTTTACGCAAAATTCGCCACAATATGGACTGAGAGATTCCCAATTGCTGTGACCGACGTGGAATCGGCTATTTGGCCTTGAACTGAATCATATACGGCTGTGATTCTTTAACTACTTCGACCGGTCCTCAATAGTGAATATGTTGACTGGAATTTATCCATTACAGTACGCATAGACTGTCTGATGGGACGATTGTCACGACCGAAAATTGGAGCAAGCGCTCTTAAAGTTGCGACCATCGACTCAGAATTTCCAAACGTTGCTTGTTCAGGAACTTCGCCATGATAAAAATGTAAGCCTTGATTCACGTTTTGACATTGACAGATCATAAAAAAAGTTTAAGGGTGCATTTGTATTAAAATACAAAATTGTTATGTTTTTATTGAAAAAACTTTAACATCCATCTCACGATGTACTCCCTGTAGATTTT
This sequence comes from Xylota sylvarum, assembly GCA_905220385.1. Taxonomy (NCBI): domain Eukaryota; kingdom Metazoa; phylum Arthropoda; class Insecta; order Diptera; family Syrphidae; genus Xylota; species Xylota sylvarum. The sequence goes on along the minus strand of LR999958.1, from coordinate 58,066,616 downwards.
CACCGGAGTTTACTATCTAGGTATAGTCCTAGATATTTAACTTCATTGACTGATGTCAGTGACACGACTGAAAGATTAATGGTTGTCAATCGTTGAAGTTTTCTCCTCCTTATAAGCAAGTAAAGAAACTTGCTGATTGAGACCAAGTTGTTCAAAGATGTAAGTAAGGCCGCAAGTAAGGATTTATTTCTTACTAACCGTCTGAGGACCTTTTGGTTGCAGGAGTCTCGCAGCAAAATCGTAAGAGACGCTAGATATAAGCATCTTTAGCTTTGTTGGAACATCTTCAGCAATAAACATATCCAGAAACTCAATAAATGGTTTATGACTCAGATAGCATGTCGTTTTATTACTGTATGGTGTAGGTCCATACTAAAACATTGAATAGGCCATAAGAATATTAAGCCAATAGAGCAAATTAAATACTAATAGCGGCTAATAAAAATCCATGCTAATATCCCCAGGCAAACTCCACATGTTCCATTTTTTATGGTTCCTATTAACTTCCCCTTGTTACGCTTACTCTCGTTACCATAAAACCCCTACTATAGTGCCAAATAAAAAAAATACCCGCTAACTAGGACAACTCATTAAATTTGAATGCCAAATAAGACCTCACTCACTCACTCGCATACAATGTACCAAAAACCGATTCTAAGGTCAATTTTCCAACCGAATGATCACATGCACCACTCAATTACTACCACCCGCTTCCACCCGTCTGCAATAGCCCCCGTTACTCTGCGAACCACAACACACCAGACCTAACCTCAATTTGATCGCACAACTGAAGAAAAAAGAGAAAAAAAAAAAAACAATAAAAAAAAACCAATCAAACGAAAAACGTTAAAAATACATTTCCAAGTCCGACTTAACCATGCAAAAACAAAGAACGAACGTACGAAAAAAAAAATCTAAATATCTAATAGCAACCATGTATCCGAAACGATTTCATAAACAATTTCAAATATCAAGGCCATCGCAAATGCGATTGCAACTTTTACAAAAATTCTACACAAAGTTCGTACACGTAACCCATACTTAGAGCAGCTACAGCCGGAGAGGCCGTCCTAAATGCAACCAAAGATGCAATGTTAAATGTGGTTTGGATATTTGCTGCTGCCGCTGCTGCCGGTGGTGGTGGCGATGGTGGGGATGGTGCAGCAGTGTTTTAGTGTCTCTTTAAATGAAAATCTAATTTCAAGTACAACCAGTTAAATTGTGTTTACCTTGAAACTAAGCACTGGCATACATACGTACATATGTACGTACAATATAGCCAATTCATTTATGTATGTACCTATGTATGCAGCGATGTATCTGAATATCTTTTGTGTGCATCTATGCCAGAGTGGCAGAGTGGAAATTCGTTGCTATTTTCTCTTATTCCTTATTTTTTTTTATAATTTTTCATCTTTTGTGTGTTCGCCTCTCATCGACAAAGCCAGCCAGTCATGAAGACCAACCGAAAAAGATACAAACACACAAAAAAAAAATTAAAAATGGGAAATGCAATTTTGCATCCATCCATCTACAACATCCATCGAAGCACCACACAATTCGGTCGGTGAATGCAATAGATACAAAGAGAGAGATAGATACAGCGGGACACCATTATTAACGATCAACTGGCTATAGTAGTGTCAAAGTGTTTTCAGTACACAACAGCAAGAAGTCGAACCTCCCAGCTGCCTCTATCTAGATAGTTACGACGAAATATCTCATGCAAGTAGCCTGAACAAAGTTCTTTTTTTTTGCTTTGTTTTGTTTTGCCCACCATACATCTAGTTGATTTGTTAGGTTTTCCTCAAGGTGTCTAAAATGGACAAAAGCATTGGAGACCGCGCGCGCGCGCTCGCGCACCTTCGCTCACAGACCCCACCTCAACCTCACAAATAGTGGTCAAGCAGCTTCCAGTTTTGAAATGCAACGGCGGAACCGGCGGCAACAAAAAAAAAAAAAAAAACCTAAAACAAATCCCCCAACAACGTCCAAAGCGAGAGATAAGGCCAAAATGCATCTCTACAATTGAACGAAGTGCAATTCACAACACACAGCGAGATGATGACGATGATGGAGTTTACCTTTTGCGCGTTTGTTTGATATCAATGTGGAGCGAGTTGTGTGTATGTACGGGGCTAATGGTCACTATTGTTGGATTTTCAGAGTCAAGTGCTTAGCTTTTAGCTTAGAATTTCAGTGGTGGATTTAGTGTCATAAGATACTTGAAAGTATCTAAGGCTAGGCATAGGTGGGGCGCGGCTGAAATGGTATCTACTTAACCCAGCTATGTTTCTTTAATGTCGAGTAATGCTCATCACAAGAAGCATCAATTCCACTCTCAGATACAGTTCAATCAAGAAATCTGTCACCAGAAGAAGCCCTCAGGGAGGCGTTATATTCCCCCTTCTGTGGGTTCTAGTCACTGATAGTATACTTAAGGAACAAACCAATACTGCTGGGATTAAGCGTCACTACGTATGCGGATGACGTAGTTCAGAGAAAATTTCTGGACACATTAAGTAAAATGATGGAATTAGCTCTTAATAGTCTCGAGTAGCGATTGAGGACTTCACGTCAATCTGGACAAGAAAATCTGGTACTTTTCAGCAGAAAATTCAAGATACTGGCTCTGAGACTTCCGGACTGATCCATTGTGTTACACGCAGAGGTTCTAGCTGTATTTCAAAGTTGGAGAATTACTAGGGATGGGATCACCATCCGACAGGAATATCGCCATCTACATTGATATTCAGGCTGCGTTAAAGCGCTAGAATCTTACATCGTTAAATTTGAAATAGTCAGTAATTGCCGCACAATGCTTAATTCATTGTGTACGCAGAACCGTTTCAGATTTTGTTGGGTACCTGGGCACTGCGATATAGAGGGGGACGAAAGGGTCGACATACTGGCCAAAAAAAGATCAGAGGTTCCACAAAGCGATATAGATAGAGGGGTAAAATCACTAGTCTGCTTGGCGGATTCGTCAAAAGGTTACGCCTCATCGCCCATCCCATCTTTTGTCCACAACGATCCTAATATCACTGACTCCCAAGAGAAAGCCAATCTGCTATAAACTCTGTTCGCTGTAAATTCCACCTCTCATACTCTTCAGGCATTTTTTTAGACATTTAGGTGGAAAACCGCGCTAAAAAGGGCGATAAAACATCAGTGCTCTTTAAGGTCATGGAAAGCATTGTAAATTTCTATTTCATGAGATATCTTGAAAAAAGAAACATCTTCTAAATGACCGTCAGTATGGTTTCCGCCAACAACGTGCAACAGGGGACCTTATGGTGTACCTAACAGAAAAATGGAACCAAAGTATTCGTCATCACGATTAATGCCGAGTAGTTGCCCTTGATATCTCTAAAACTATCGATAAAGCACAGTGCCCCTCTTAAGCAAAATCCAAGCTTAAGGTGTCGGTAGCATCTTCTCATCATTCACGTATATTCTTCTACCGCATTCTCAGCCAATGCTGGTGTACCACAGGGCTTAGTCCTCTCTCCGACCCTGTTTTTAATATTTATTCATGATTTTCTCTCTCCAATCCAATCCATTCCTTTGCGGATGACAGAGCTTTTGGCTTCGCTTATACTTTGGCGGCTCCACGGCTGAAATTCCAAACTGTGGAGTCCTAAAGGAAGCGAATGTTTACCGAACTTAACTTTGATATTGATGCAATCATCAACTGCGGTGTGAAAAACCGAGTTGAGTTCACTTTATCAAAAATCTAGTCCTGTCTTCTATCTCTGAAGCGGGATACTAATGTAGCCAAATGGAAAATGAATGGAGCTGATGTTGAGGAATTTAATGACTTCAATGGTTGGTATGTATTTTACAGCAAAAAAAAAAACAAATTCTTTTGCTAGAGTGGAATATCATGACATAAAGATATGACATGACATAAATCTCGAAAGAAGAATTTGAGGTTGAAAAAATTGGAGACGACTCTGTATACTTTATATATGTAATAATAATAATACTGGTTTGACAAATTATTCCAAGAAGTTTCACGGATTAGCACCGATGCAATTGCTTGATATCGTGCCAATGAGAAATGATATACCGAACCATGCTGTTCCAACTATGACAGAATCCGTGTATACAGGCCGCAGATCCCCAATGCGTTCAACAGAGCTAAGATAAGTACGAATCTGGCCGATGATGATAGGTAGTTTTATTATGAAGAATAAAATCCCATTAAAGGTGATCTAACACTCCTTCTATGTTTAACTCTCAAGTTCCCAAGCGGACCTCTAGATCGTCCGCACCTGCAACAGTTTTTTTTTTTTTTTTTTTGACACACGCTCCCAAGGCTTGCTACTACCACCTCATAAAACGCACTCCTCCTCATGTTTCCGCTTAATTGGGAATAAAGTTTCGCCTAGCTCCCTGTTTATGACGATAAAAATTCGGTGGATTTTATTACTGTGTTATCGACGACATTTGCAAAATCTTGGTAGGAGTTAAACCCAAGACTTTGAAGCGGGCTTAGGCCACCTATAGACTGAGGTGGATATATGGCCTCGCAAATGTGTATTCTGAACACTTTCGGCTTAAATCTGGCTTTCTCATGGCATACTGGGTTCTGTTAATGCTGTTGAGTCGTCGTGCCTATTGAGCTCTAGACGTCCGTTCTTGCTAGTTGCGATGAGGTAGCCACTCTCATAAAGCCGGACACAAAACAAGTCAAATCGGAGGATGGTCCTCCTGACGCTTCTATTTTAAGTAATGGCTAGTGTTGATAGGTTAAATGTTGTCCCAATGGACTTGGTGAATCAATCCCTCTCACCAGAGCATAACATTTTTTCACGATGCGCTTATTGAAATCTCGATTGAGGTGAGCAAGTATGGGGTGTGGTTTAAATTTTCTGGTTCGCTCCTCAATTCGGGATGGTTAGTCTGTGTCTGCTCAGATACTGCTGGACGAATACGCTTGAATTTTCCTCCTACCACGTGTTCTAGGAACAAAAAGACTACTTACCTATGGGCGTAATAGCCTGCATGCTCCGGATGCTCAGACGCATCATTGGATCGCTCTCCCATAACCAACAGATGTTTTTTTGGGACTAATGACCTGTAACTTAAGTCGAATAAGTGGAGTCACTGGGCACTCTAATCCAAGGACAGCCAGCATGTCTAATGAGTCGGTGAGGTACAAACCTACCCGACTGTAAGAACTCACTAATCTCAAAAGTTCATCAAAAGTACTCCTCGATATTCAGAAATGAAATATATTAGTCTCTATTTGCGATCCATGTCCTTAACAGCCCCTTCTGCTGACAAATTTTTACTTTCACGTACATACATTGCCCCTATATGGAGCAAGTATTGGTTTCCTAATGTAATCATATGTATGTATGGAGTATGTATTTTCATCTTTGAGGCTTCCATATCATTGCAGTCAAACTCAAGCAGGGATGGGTTTTTCTATTGAGTGATCAGAAAGTGTCGATAAGTTACCTGGATTCGGTTCATATTCCAAAATTTTGGACTGTGGTCTTGGTATTTATACCGAAGTCTCTCACTTCATTCCCAAAGATCTCAGACCCATAAGCTTATCATCATTTGTTCTGAAAACTCTGAAGAAACTGATAGATACCCATATTCGCTGCAGTATTAACCCAAACCTGCTGTTAGTCTCCCAGCATGCGTATCAGGATATGAATCAAAAAGTAAATTAACAGGAGAAATGTCTTTAAAATTGTCTAGCAACAGGAAACAGTAGACTGCACTTTTATTGATCAAAATAACAGTAGACAGGAGAAATGGCAACACTGGATCCAGATAGCAGTAAAATTTTGGACTCTAGTTCAAAAAATCAAAATGGTTAACGACCAATGGCTCATTTTACAACACAATGAACCTTGGATCCGGTCAAATGCAGAGCAATGCCACCTTAGCTAACCCCACTCATAAAATCAAATCATTTCTAGATGAACAAGGCTCACCTATCCACCGTTCCGTTCCTGTGCACAAGTTCCTTGTCCGAACTGCAATGTGCGCAACCAAACGAAGCATAACGCTGCTCCAAGGTTTTCTTTTCTTCTACTCTTCACGTTTCTTGACTTTTCATCTCTGCCACTGGTTGTGGAAATTAGACCACATACTCGTAAACGTAATTATTTTGTTTTTCTGAGGCGATTTTTCCAAACGACATGTAATGGCGGCCAACACGGTGCGCGGTGATGTTATGCGACATTTACCCGATTTGACCATGTAGGATTATGTAAAGGCAAGATCTGTTGCAGCAGATACAAGATACACTGGCAATGGCAGTGTGTTGGATGCTGGTGTGTATGGTTTTTCCTTCTTTTTCCTCTTTTCCACCAGATAATGGTGCGCTAAACGGCAACAGGCACACACAAATGGAAATGCATGACGGAGTTGGGCGCGGAGGAACAATAACATTTGGTAGGTGAACTAGCAGCGCGAGTTGGCTCCGATGTAGGCCACGATCAATGGTAATATCGTGACTCTGCTGACACTGTCCGGAATGTGTTGCACTTGATTCCAATTTTGAATTCAATTCATTGGTGCAGCGAGAGTCCGTTGAGTCTCACATTGATGTAATACACTAAGACTGGTTAGGTGGGCGTTTACATACATGTTGGAGGAAGTTTAGTTTTACTTTCGAAAAATTGTTTTAGTTTTTGCATCATTTTCAGTGATCAGATAGATCGATAGTAAGAACTGTACTATTTGGGCATTTGGAGAGGAACCGTAGCTTAGGAAAAACTTTTAATGTCCTACATTCTTTAAATGGAGTCGTCTTTAAGGACAGTCTATTAACTGCTCCGTAAACCAAAAACCGATTAAGGCAGCTGGAGATCATTTGGTGCGTCGGTAACGCGAAATAGCCGGTACACTGTGTCCAAGAAATATAATCTCAGCATGGCTTGACAAACCCGAAAGAAATAAGACTTACAAACTTTAACAACTACAGAGCCATTCGTCTCCTAAATATACGCCTAAAGCCTTTTACTTATATCCAATTGGTTGTTAGTAGTTTGGTTACAAGCGAAGACAGTCCAGGAACCACCGAATATTTAAATTATGGCAGATCATCAATCCAAGATTTTAAAATAGGTTAGTTCCTAAGGCTATTTATTGATTTAAAGGCTGCGTAGGATAGCGTTAACAGAGACACAAGAAAGAACCACTCTGAAAAGAAACACTGTATATATGTACAAGTTGTAGTTGTACTTAGATGCGCATTCTTTTCACGTTGAGAAGCAAGGTCCCGCGCTATCAGCTCATAGAACTCGCGGTTGTATCTTCACCTCCATTCGCCTTCCTCGTAAATACTACCAAAAACATATTCGACGTAAAATTTTTCGTTCGAATTTGCCCAATATCTTTCCTATTTATCATCCAACACTCGGCTCCATACTTATATCAGACCTGGCAGGATTAGAGTCCGGTACATACGACATTTTGTCTTTCGAGTAAGGAGTTTTGACTGCAATTGTTTTCCCCAACTGATATGGGTTTCCAAGGGTCAGGTGTAATTCGTGGAGTTGATGTTGCCCCGAGGTTGGTGAATTTCTTAACTACTTTGAAGTTGTGGCTATCTACAGTGACATTTTGTCCGATGCGGTGGACTGATGGTGCTTTGTTTGTTAATAACATGTATTTTGTCTTGTCTTCATTCACTTTAAGTCCTCGTTTCGCCTGTTCGTCAAATGCTATGGAAGACTCTAACACGGGACGCTCTGGGAGCATTCGATGATGACTTCCATGAAAACATTTGCCATACGTCCAAGATGAGATTGAAGAAGTTACATGATAGCGGATCTCCTTTGCCCAAATCCATGTTTGAAAAAATCCAGAAGACTGGATTCAAACTGCTTTCAAACTGCACGGCATAGCTGAATCAGTGTTGCTGGGATTCCGAATTCAGTCATCGACTTGTAGACCTCCAGACGATGAATGCTATCATAGACGGCTTTAAAGTCGATGAAAAAGTGGTGAGTCTTGAAATTGGTTAGCCTTTCTTCTGTGCAAACTTGGTCACTTGTCGATCTGCCGTGCCGGAAGCCATGCTAGTACGTGCCTATTAGCGTGTTACAGAAAGGCTTCAGACATTCACACAGTACTTTGGATAGGGTCTTATAGGAAACAGTTGCAGTTAATGCAAGACATAAGATCGCTTTTCTTGTTTGCAGCTCTGAATCTGTACATTCAAAGTGTTCGATGCCTTTCTCGTATCTTATGAGTTGGGTGTTCGCCCATCTAGAAATTGCCAGTTGCAAAGTCTATTCGTCGGAAGCCGTTGTCTGTTGTCGTACTATGTACTTTCTAATTAGTCCAACAAAGATGTTTTAATTGCAGTTTTTGACATTTTTAATATAATACTGCGGACAGGCTCCGTAGGCTCTATCCTCGTGGTTATAGAATTCTTCTTTAATAGGGTCCGCAGTCTCATTGGTAGGGGCGTCTTCATATATTAGGCTAGTGTTGAAGAACCTAGGTCTGATGTGGATTACATCCAGCTTACATCTGCTTGTCGGCTTAAAGTTAACAACTCTTGACCTTAGCTGATTTTCCATGACGAATCCGCATTCTAACATATGCAACCTATTTTGGCGGCTGTAATATGTACATACAAATGTGTCGCAACGTTTTCTTTTCTGCATACCTGATACTATCCATAACCTCTCCATGTATACTTATACATCAAAACAAAAAAACTAGTATTCCTATGAGCCTCGAGACGGTAGAGTATTAGGTTCTGTATCTTAATGGAGATTACTTCATGAGGCAATGGCACCTTGTATGACGAAATTATGAACGTCCTAGAAATAGTGCGACAAGATGTTCGACTGCAGAGCCACCACAGAGAACAAAAATCTGTCTGCTTCCACTAGACCTATTGTAGCCTTTCAAGTTAATTACTTTCAAAATAATAATTGACCCTAGACCTACAATAAAATTTTTGTTGGCATAAAAGTTCTAATAACCTGATAAGCGTATAGTTTCATATAATTATGACCATATAAATTGCTTATCATTTCCCTTAATAGCGTGAGTCTTATCTATGTCAGAAGTGATTCCTAAATGTATCTATGTACATATATAGAACCATATACTATCCATCTTAGCTCTAATATTCTCTAAAACCTAACTTGATTAGTGTATAATTCGTAGAACTACTTACGAGTAGGTACAATCAATTACAAAGGAAATGCAACGATGTAACAAGAATTTTTAAACTTTAGTAATTTCCACTTACGAAATGAAAACCCATTTTTTGCATTAAAATTGCATTTCTATTGAATTGGAATTAAAGCATACGAGGAGAACGAAAAAGTCATTACATTTCAATGGATTTTCCTATAAATCGGAAAACCAGTTTCGATTGAAATTTTAGTATGAATTTCGTTAGTAATCGATTTTAATTATTATTAGAAAGGTTCTACAATCCTCTATGAGTGAGCAATCTATTCGTAGATACCCATTTAACAGTACCTGTAATTATAGTTTATTTTTATTCAAGATGTATGTTTATAAATATTCAAATATTATGCTTTCACTATTCGTATGTCTAGCTGCTGCTGATTCGCAAAGCAATAAATGAATAAATTTATAACATTTACACACAAAGCAAATTACGTAACTGATGTGTGAATTCCAAGAATCTAATATGTTGTGTAACTTAAATTTATTTCAAAAGAACACACTTGAGATTCAATTCTGAATTTGTTTACATAATTTCTTATCATCACCCGAAATCGTAATGCAAAAATTGTACAAAAAAAATAGTTCAAAACCACTACTGGTTGTGAGTAAAAAATTGTGGTACACCCTATTTCTTCCCCTAGTTGGGGAGGGGGAGTGTTTTCTTTTTAAGATTAGAGGCCGTTTCTTAAGGAAGAGAAAAGAAATTCACAAGCAGAGATACAATTCCATTGAATTGGATAACACTTTTCCGCTTGTAGATACATTTTGTCACGAGTCGCGAAATCGTTTCCTTCTCAAGTTGTTGTGTATTGCTATAGTTCAGTGTAAAAAAATGACTCAAATAAAACTAGAGCACAACTGCTAGCCAAAGGGTAGTGATGCGAATATATGAAAACACAAGTGTTCCCACGTTAGCCTCTCACTATCATCTTTAGTAGCACCATTGGAATCATAGCCTACACGACACCATGTCTGGAAACGGACTTAGGGTAATTGACTTTGCTGCGGGACGTAATGTTGCTTATAGCTAGCACTCGCTTTGCTCACCTGAACATTCATAAGGGAACATGGCGGTCACCAGGTCATCAAATCGTCAACCAAATTGATCATGTAGCGATCGAAGTAAGAGTCGATCCTCCGCCAGTATTATAGACATTCTGGGGGGTCAACATAGGCTCGGACCACTACTTTGTTGCAGCCAAGATACCTCTACGGACATTTCAAACGCCATAACAAAGGAGAAATACTGTGAAGAGATTTATTGTTAAACGGCTGCAATCGCAACAAATCGTCAGAATCTTTGCCGATCTCGTATCTCTTAACTTCTCGAGAGGTCTTATGCAGCCAGTGTCAAGTGCTGAAAACCAGTGGGATTGATACCAAGAAGCCATCAGAACCACCGCAGCAGATGGGCTGGCTTTCACCCAACCACCCTCACAAAACCCCTGGTCGACGACGACCCAAATTCCGCTGACACGCAGAATGAACCATTCAACCTGGATGATGAAAGCCAAGACTTGCGTCCACCGGAGCAGAATGAAGTGAGGATAGAAATATCTTAACTCAAGTCTAACAAGGCTGCTGAACCGGACGACCTACCAGCCTACTTTTTTCCAAGATTTGGTCGGACGATAGTATGCCTGTTGAATGGAACCTTGAGAAGCCAAAACCGGATTCACAATTTTTCAAAATTCAATGGAACTACTTGCATACGCTGATGACATTGACATCTTCGACAGGACACAGCGAGGTGTTACTTCAACAAGAAGGGATAGACAACATCGACGAATCGGATAGAACGTGACAATAGGTAGTTATAACTTTGAGGTAGTTAGGGACTTTGTCTACCTTGGTTCTGTTATCAATTCTGCAAACAATATCTCAACGGAAATAAAACGAAGATAAACACTTGCCAATCGGCGTTTCTTTGGCCTACGATGGCAATTGAGTAGCAAGTACTTATAAAGAAACAGTAAGGAGATTCTATATAAGACCCTCATCATCTCAATCCTGCTGTATGGCGCAGAAGCATGGCTGTTAACGGAGGTGGATGAAGATGTCTTTGGTCGTTTTGAATGTAAAATTTTTCGGATGATTTTCGATCCCGTTTTCGTTGACGGGATTTGGAGGAGGCCCGAAGGGACTTTGAATCCAACCTCGCCTTATTTGATGCACGAAATCTAAGAGGTACTCAACCAACTGGATAGGGTTGTTGGCGGAGGAACGATAAAGACTTCCTGCTAACTCGAGAAACCTCAGAGGAAGTGGAGAGATACCGCCAGTTACAACCGAGGAAATTTTAAAGGCCACAGCCGCGATAAAGACTAATAAGATGCCAATAATGGGTGGAATCCGAAGCTTTGTTCTGAAGAAAGTGATCAAAACAAGTTCAGAGATTTTTACTACTAACTGATCAACCCTCTTCTTACAGCTGGTTGTGCGTGCTCGACACATAGCGTAAAGTGCTTGAAAAGACTGGAACCATACACTGAAGGATCTCTAGTCTCTAATCAGCATTTCAGCTTCAAAAAGAAGCGAAGTACCATACACATGAATGAAGCAATCGAGGGATGAAGATGGTTAGAAGGGACAAAGCAGTAATGTGCCGTCGTAGCACCCGACGTGAAAAATGCATTGAACTCAGTCACCTACAACTGCATAGTTAGAGCGTTAAGTAACGTGAAAATACCGAACTATTTACTGAGAATAATAGCCAGCTACATCAAAGACGGGAAGTTTCACAACGACACAGAAGAAGGGCCAAATAAGTATGAAATAATGCAAGGAGTACCTCAAGGTTTAGTGTTTGGCCCAGTTCTATATACAATATTATATGATGTGATCCTCAGAATGTCGAAACCAAGCGCGGTGGATATCATCGACTATGCTAACGGTATTGCATTAATTGTTATGTCAAGAACGCTGAAATGTCGTACTATGGCTATACCATCAGACCTGGAACTGGCAATATTATAGAAGCAATATTAACAATAAGTAAGAAAAGAGTAGAACACCTCAATACAGTCAGCATACCATCGAATCGAGTTCTCGATCAGATATCTGAGAATGCTGCTGAATCATCTGCTCAAGTTTATGGCACTATACTAGAAAAGTGACAACAAAGATGGAACACTTCAACCAAAGAAAGATGGACATACAAACTGTTAAACTTTAACCAACTTTAATGCTGTCTTTCGCTTCAAATAATGCCGACAGTCAGCACTGAAGAGCAGAATCTGAGACAAGAAGGGACCATTGGACTCAGAGCCTAGCTTCTCACAACCATTCGTATTGTACTACACGTACAACCTCGGATGTTTGTCAGACACTCGCAAGAGGTAGGGCCGTGAAATAAAATTTAGGTGTTGACAGGGCTCACACTCAAACTTGTTTTAGACTGTTTGAGCTTACAGAGGACGAGGAAGCTACTATTTAAAGAGTTTGTTTGGATTTTGTACATCAAAGTACCTACATACATGGTTTTTTCTCCATCACCATTCGTGACGCGTTTTAAGCAATTGCTTCTCCCGATTCATGACATTAGCAGCCGCTGTGTAAACTGTCCTTAAAATGTCGTCTGGTCTCTTCACCAAGTGTAGAACTGGCTTCTCCAACAGCAGAAATTTGCTACGAATCGGTGGATGTCTTACAGCGTCATCTACTGCTCGCCTTTCAGATGTTGCTTTTCGTTGTCAGTGCTTGAAGTTAGAATCAGTTGTTGGCAAGACTTCGGAGAGTTTTGTAACGACAAAAGTTGTTATGTATGTTCGTGATGCTGATGAAGCTGAAGGCCAACCCTCAAGAGCTTCTCGTTTACGCTGTGTAGAAAGTCAATAGTAGCTCATTTAAGACGGTACCTACAGTCTGTAGCCTGAGTATTCCAGGTAGTAGTACCCCTACTCTCAATGATACATACTCTGCATGTACCCTTATGAAGAGATGTTTGGATTTGAAAGAATTTAGATGAAAAGGACCCCAGTCTGTCTAGTTACTATGCACTTAAAAAACACATAAAGTCCTTTCCTCGTTTAGACATTTTTCTCTGCAAAGTGCAGTCCAAATTTATTAAGAAACAAAAGGACTCCTGCTAAACACTTAATTAAAGAAAACAATTTTCCAAATGTCCGCTGTCTGTCATTCAGTCAAAATAGGAAAAAAAAAAAAAACGACGAGGAATAATTTAACAAAAAGAAAACTTCACAATGACTGTCGTGATCAAAAAGTGCGTCATTTGTTTTGTGTGCGTTCGCCATTAACAAAGGACCCAGACTTTTTTAATTTTTGTTTCCTTTTTCATCCTCGAAAACAAAAAAAAAAAGATGGAGTTCTTGTCATTCGTGTATCTTTTATCCTTTTCTTTAGTCTTTAGTGCGTCTCATATGTAAATATTTGCGCCTGGAAATATCTACAATTTTATCCAAATAATACCCAAGTACTTGTACATTGCAGTGTCCCATCCCCGCCCCCACCTTCAACCCTGTGGCTACTGGCTGCCGCACTGTGATTTGTATGTTTTCACAATGGAATTTGTGCGTGGCAACGATGACAGCATTTTTTTTTTTTTTTTGATGCAACTCAAATGACTATGTATAGATACTTTCCATCCGCAATAGCTCCCACACACTCAACCCCTACAGCTTTTTCGGTCTTCTCGTGGATTGTTGCTAGTAAATTATTAACGCGATTGCAGTCGGTTAAAGCGTATCTCATGCGTATATCTATGTACATACGGTGTGGTTGTATACTAATAGATACATTGTAGAGTCCCCAATGTTTCTTAATCTACAATGGAAAAAAAAAAATCAATAATTCCATGATAGCATTTCATCGCACCAACCATTCCATCACATAGTATGTATGTATACATATAGCATATTGACGCCGCAGTTGTGTATCTATCTTTGTTTTGTGTAAACATATTGCACAAAAATTCAATTTCACAAAAATGCAATAAAAGAACAACAAAATAAAATCAAAAAAAAAAAAAAAAAACGAATCGAAAACTGCCAACAAAATTCACACAAAAGAGCGAAATCGTTTTCGTATTTGGGTCAAAGCGTTGTCGCTGTCTCGTTGGTTTGCGCTGTGTACTTGCATTATCAAAAAAACACAGTTTTTGTGTGTGATATTTATTTTTTTTTTATCTTTTTCGAATTTGCTTTTATTAAAGCTTCACCCCATCCCTCGGGGGCACCCCCAACACCCTGGACTGGCGAGTAAACTTGTTGCTTGCCATTTAGATAAGACTTTTTGTTATTACTCATAAAAATTTCCTCGAATTTACGAGTAGTTCTGAAAATTTTCTAATCTTTGTTTGTTTTTTTCTTCTTTAATTTATAGCCACTTAATGTAGTTGTTTGATTATATATACAAATATATATAGAATATATTTATTATTAGCTTTTTGTGGTCATTTTTAGAAGGAGGAAAACAATGTTGTTATTTTTGTAAATGATGTCCATTTAAGGAAAAATGTATCTTTTCATAGAAAAGTTGCCAAACTGATGTAAATTATGACCTGTGTGGGAAGGTACTGATTGCGCAGACTATGGTTTGATACCAAAGATACAACACGACCTTCTGCATGAGATAGCTACTAGGGATAAAAGGCGAGGTAATCAGTTTAGAGACAAAATTTTTGATCTCGGCTAATTCAAGTCTGGCAAGATTTCTCAAATCTTGGCAAAATGTTTCGCCAAGCGTTGTCTTTGCCGATAAAGCAGGACATACTTATACACAGAAGGTGAGTCATATTTTCTTCGTCTTCCTCATCGCTACACCTTCTCTTGTTATCGTTGAAGAGAGCACTATACCTTCTGGAATGTCTACCTACCAGACTATTTTTCAAGCATGTTTCTTAAATTTCTCCTACTGACAGAGATACATAAGTATCCTAGTTTTCTTACAATCCAGTTTAGGCCAGATCTGTTTAGATGAAAGCTATATACTGATGCTGTTTCACCTACTGTTTGACATTCTGATAACTGCAGTATCTAAGTGGAACTTTTTCGATTACATCGGGGATGACGGTCCTCCCTGTATTGTCAGCGAGGTTACAACTTCCACCGTAGTTAGGCTGTAACCTGGAACTCAGCCCGGGGATACGTCACATCTGACAGGGATCTCTTTAAAAAAAATTCTCTATATTGCTTTACGAACTTATATATAACAATAACGTTAGTGCATGGCAGTCTCTTCCAATTTTCCCTTGCCATACGCGCTGTTGGATAGGAGTTTATCCATATTTGTTCGTATATAGACGTCAATCAGTCTTTCCGGTCTTTAATCGAAATGAAGACAGGATGCGTGGGAGGTTCTTCGGTATGAAGGCTAGTTTAAGTCAAAGTTTGAACAGCTTCTAAAGACTTTATGTATGCATGTTATAATGTATGATCCCAAGTCCACGGACTGGAGTCTGTATCGGGGGCTTGTCCTCTCAAAATTAGATATGCTAGTTACATCTATCGAGTCCATAGGGGACCTAGATGAAGCAGCATACCAATTAAATGATGTGTTGCTTACTTCCTATCACGACAGCTGTGTCCATAAAACCAGTTTGTGTAAACGAAAGGTTCCCTGGTGGAATGACCAGCTTGCCAAACTAAGAAAGAAAGTCAGAAAACCCTTCAATGGTGCTAAACGCACGAAGAGTTGGGACGAATATAGGTTCGCTCTCACAGAATACAACTCTGAACTGAGACGATCTAAACGTGCCACATGGATGAAATGCTGCGAAAACATTGCTGACATGCCAGTAGCGGCACGAATTCATAAGGCACTTGTGAAAGATCATGCTAATTGTGTAGGTTTACTAAAAAAGTCTGATGGCACCTACACGACGAACCGTATGGATACTATTAGAACCTTACTTCAAGTTCACTTTCCAGGTTCGTCCACTCGTGCACTTTACACGTACCCGAACGCATCTGACCATAGGGTCTGCATTGCAAGTAGAGTAAACAGTTTATCTGTTAAAATTTTCAGTCCGGATAAGGTCAAATGGGCTGTAGGGTCCTTTAAACCATTTAAGGCCCCCGGCGGTGATGGTATATTCCCGGCGCTTTTGCAGAAGGTAATTGATCTCATCCTGCCGGGTTTGATTGCTTTATTTAGAGCCAGCTACAATTGGGGCTACATCCCGACAACCTGGAGACAGGTAAATGTAGTCTTTTTCCCCAAACCAGGCAATAGGCCTAGTGAGCTGCCTAAATCTTATAGACCTATAAGTCTAACATCTTTTGTCCTAGAAACAATGGAGAGACTCATTGATGTTCATATTAGAGGTCTGAAGAAGATAGAAGGAACTATACGTTCCAAGGCAATAGCCCTGTGTGCCTTTCTTGACATTGAGGGTGCATTCGATAACACTGGCTACGACTCAATAGCAAGAGCAATTAGTAGCAGAGGTATCGAAGATTCGACCAACCAATGGATACGGGCCATGCTGGAAAGTCGAATTATTACTTCCTCCTCTGGAGGAGTGTCAGTGTCTGTGACCGCAGTTAAGGGATGTCCCCAGGGAGGAGTCCTCTCCCCTCTTCTATGGTCACTAGATCTTCACAGATTAGGCTACATCGCCATTGGTTATGCAGATGACTTGGCGATTTTTATCAGTGGTAAACACAGCACGACCATTTCTAGTGTCATGCAAAGTGCTTTACTATACGTGTTAGAATGGTGCAGCAGAGAAGGACTATCCATCAACACTTGTAAAACCGTTCTAGTGCCTTTTACAAAAAGAAGACTGGTCAATCTAGGACCTATCATCATCAAAGGCACCACTTTAGTTTATTCCAGTGAGGTTAAATATCTCGGTGTCATCCTTGATAAACGGCTTAGCTGGAATTCTTATATCAAGTCCGCCATTGAGCGCGCCACTAGAGCCATGTGGGCCAGTAGACGCCTATACGGCAGAACTTGGGGTCTAAGTCCAAAAATGATACATTGGTTGTATACAATGATGGTAAGGCCTATTATCACGTACGCGGCCATTGTTTGGTGGCCGAAAGTTCTTGAACGGACAACGGCAACGAAGCTTCAGAAGCTTCAAAGAATTGCATGTCTCGGCATTACGGGCTCTTTATCAGTTAAATGCTGCTACGATGCACTACAATCTCTTGCCAGACACAACAGGGTGAAACTTGGTTGGGTCCCTGGTCATCAAGGAATTGCAGGCAACGAAATTGCAGATGAACTAGCTAGGGCTGGCTCAGAATCTGCGTTCATAGGACCTGAACCTTACTGTGGTGTCAACTGGGCTACTGCCAAAGCGCTGATCAATACTTGTGAACATAAACTTCGCCTGGCTCACTGGAAAAATGTTCCGGGGCTGAGACAATCAAAGAGATTAATCAGACCGTTTTCCTACAAGGAAATCCTTAATCTAGATAAGAAAAGCATTAGGAAGCTGGTGAGCTTTCTCACAGGCCACTGTAGCCTGCGTTACCACCTTAACAAAATCAATTTGTGCCTGGAAACGGAATGTAGGTTCTGTTTAGAAGATGACGAAACCTCCGAGCACATTCTCTGTCAATGCCCAGCATTACATTGGTTAAGGAGGCGTATTTTCCATAAAGAAATATGTTCTTCAGCAGAGATGAGGTACTCCGCTGCTAAGGACGTACTATCCTTCATAAGGGAGGTGGAACGTCTCTTGGCTTAATATTACCCTTTGATACAATAGATCTTCTTAGGTCGCAGTATCAGCCATATGGGCAAGGGTCTTTTAAAAAAAAAATGCATGTTATAAACCCCGGTTCTAGTTCCGCTGGTCAGATACCAGGAGAAAGTTGTGCACTACCCTGTAGTTTATTGGGGGTAAAAACATCACTACAGACTGGACTCTCTTATGGATTTTCTACAGAATGTTGTATCTCTGTTTTGTTGCCAGAAAAATAGATGTCCATGATAAGTTGGAATATTTAGAGATTTAATAAGATTTTCCGAACCCGAAACGAATGACTTGTCTTCTCTTTTATTGTCACAGAAAAGGTGCCATTCCTAAGCTCTAACTTAGATTTCCTAAAACTGCTCTTGTAGAGAACCCAGTCAAGTGGGTCGTTTGATAAAAACAAGCTTCCTGCCTTCACGCCCAACCTTACTGATTTTACTCACTCAGACTTCTCTTGCCTGATTCGTTCGGACATCCATTCTTTTAGGATTTATAAAAACTGATTTTGGGGGAGTTCTAAAGACAGGATACCATCCAGCTTTGAGGCTAAGCTTAGGAGAGTTTATGAAGGTATTCTCAGCATTGCTTCCATTGATTCACTATTCAACTCTGTCAGAAGGCACGAAATACATAGATGAACCTACAAATACATTCTTACGGATTTATAGAATAGAAGATGTAAGCATGTTAAGCTGGCTTTCAAAATCGACAGTGTCGGCCAGTTCTGGTGAGTAGTATCACGAATAATGAATCTCGAGCCAAATCTTATTGAGTCTTTTGGGAACAAACGAAACCCTACGACATGCACATGCAGCAATATTCTTTGTTCATAAGATTTAATGGTCTTCTTGAGGAATAAACTACTTTCGTCAATAATATCTACTTTTGTTTAGTACTCAAAATACTTGAACCCGGCTAGATTTCTTAACATTCAAACCAAACACTAAAGGCAGTGAAAGATTACCAATGCAATTGATAATAGATGGATGATTGCAGTACCTGCCACACTCAGGGCACTCGAAACTTTCCCAGTTATATAAGAATTATATGCAATCTCTAGCTTAGTCTCGGGGAATTACTGCTCTATATCCAGAACCGATAAATCTGCCTTGGTTCAGCCAGAGTATTGAGCTGGGTAAACGTCCGTATATTATCAGACATAGAGATAGTATACTCGCAGAACCACCAAGTGTGTTCCAAATCCTTTTCAAGCGAACCCTGCGGATGCACTTGAAACCTTGCTTCAGGTTGATAACTCAGCTTTGTTCACTTGTGTACTTTAGAGTCAACACGTGCCCGAATGCAAATATGGGAGAAAGTCGTTAGCTCAGATAAGGTTAAATGGGCGAAAGGCTCTTTCAAATTTTTCAAAACCACCGGCAGACACGGCTTATAAACAGTTCTTTCACAAAAAATAATCGTTCCCGTCCTGCCTGGAGTAAAGCTCTCTTATTGAGAGCAAGCTACAACTGGGGATAGGCCCTCATGACCTGATAACAGGTACCCAAATCTGATTTGCATCTGCAAGCTAGACAATAGGCTCAGTAACTTGCCTAAAAAATATATAGACCTATAAGTATAACATCATTAGTCTTCAAAGCTATGTAGAGATCCATTGTGTTCGAGGCTGGTTAGATCTATCCGCACTCAAGTTAGTAAGCGTACAGAAAAAGCAAGTAAAAGGAAAGTGCTCTCCACCATCTCGTCAAAAAGATAGAAAGAGCTCTCCGTTTCATGCAAATAGCTCTATGCTCCACCCTAGACATGAAAGGCGGATTCTATAATACTGGTTACGTTTCAATTGTAAGAGTAATCAGGCTAAACAAGCTTGTCCAATGGAATAGAATTTGTTGAAAAGATGAAGAGAACAGCACCTAGCACCATCTAACAAGTCAACTTCAACATCAGCATCCATTGAAAACTGCACCAGCAGAATTTATTCTTAGTCTCAATTACTGAACGAAAAAGCTGCGACTATCATCAATCTAAAGGACAACAAATGCGATCAGATTATTGCTGTGATCAAAGTTACACATAGCTGATACCCTACAAGGTATTCTTCTGAAGATACTTAAAAAGCGCGATCTTCGGAATAGAGACATTTCAGAGGCAGAGTTGGTTAAATAATCGGTCTTTTGTAGACCAGATTAACACTTTAAGAATGATAGTCGAACAACCGAGAGAGTGGCGTTGTAAGGCAACCACTTTTCGTAGACCGCTGCACTGCCTTTGGATATTGTAGCCCGCCAAAGCGTTTGAATTTGTTTAAAAACATCAACTTCAACGTTCAGGATAACAAATGCCAGCAACTTTTCATATATGGGCAGCATAATTTCCACCGATGGCGGGGCTAAGGTGGATATACCAGCAAGGAATAAAAAGGGAAGACGGCATTCGAGTATAAGAATTTTAGACTTTGACAATATCAAGTCAAACCTTAACACCCTAAGATCCAAAATTCGATTCCAACACGGCGCGACGACGTAAAGACCTAAACTAACTAATTGTGAAATATTTAAGGCAGGTACGAACAATATGGTGCTTTAGCGATACCATCTTTGACATATCTATTGGAGGAAGACATGATGGTTCTATGCAGTTGCTTGTTGAGTGAACAGTGACTGGCTTTAAAAGAGTATATACTGACGTAATGTGAGAGTTGTAGTCATAGCAGATTTGGCCTAGATTGGTGCGCTGTATCCAATAGTAGTCTCCAGTTACGTCAGGGCCCTCATGTGTAAGATGCATAATAAGCATATGATTCGTACCTTTCAAGACGCTATTGTGAGGTTCACATGCAATTGTTTATGTATATAAAAAGTTTTTATTAAGAGCGCCCCATTACAAAACAATTTTTTAAACCAAACAGATTGTGTTTGAAATATAAAAAAAATATTTCAATTTAAAGTACCATCGATGCCACAAAAACGCTTGCCCAAGTGAACGCGCTGAACTATATATTTTTTTTTTTTTTTGTATAAATCGGGATACACATATATTCCGACAATGGACTGGTTTATTTCTGAAGATAAAACGGTCACCGAACTTCGAGTTCAAAAGTACGATTGCTTGGGTTGTGTGGCATGTGGCTTTGAAAATACATATGCTCCAAGTCATCCTCCAATTTATTCCAGAAATAGTCAACATGTAGCAATCGGACAACGGACGCAGATATTTCGTTCATGAGTCATACTTCCGTCTGACCATAGTTCAGTGATGCGCCCATGTATGCATTATGCTTCGCTGGATAAATGCTGATCTTCTAGACTTGATCCTGGTAGTATAGGAGGACTTCTCCAGAGTAGAAAAAATACCCACAAAATCGCCTTGTTGTCCTCGGTCTGTTGCTATTATAATGACGTTACATTCCTTTGGTATTCCCATGCAGTGTTCCAGAGACCTGTATTCAAAACCTGGCTGCAACTAGGTAGTGATCCGAAAGTATATATGTACATACATAGCCCTCTTGGAATGTTTGGGCCTGCAGAATATTAAAGCTCTGTCTTGCGTCAAATGGTCCAAATGTGATAAAGTAGTATAATTCGGTCTGCTGGTGGAGGAGCAGGCTCGAAAATTTATGTAACGAAATTTGGTGGAAGCTGGAAACATTCATATGACGGGAAGGTACTAATGGATTTCATTTATTTAGGTATCTATCTAAATATAGGGTATATCCACTACTACATGACTGCGTATGTTGGTTGGGAGAAATGCCGTATATGGAGTGGGGGAAGGACGCGGATAGATGTAGGATAGTTTCGATTGTACGTTCAACTTGAAGAAGGTGCTGTGACGACACGCTTCATCCGATTTAGATACAATAAACAGCATTTCGTTACTAAATCAACCTATGTATGTTTTCCATGAGTAGTTATATTTAGTATACATATAGATGTGGGTGTTATGAGTGTGTAACGAAATTTTTGTGGAAAATTATAGTAATAATGCGTTACAGTGGCCTATGCAACCATGTCAAAATTAATTAGAAACTGTGTTCAAACTGATAGATCGGATCGAGAAATTCATTACAGTTGGAGCTGAATAGACCAGAAAGTGCCCCAATTTCATATTCACGTCTGCTGCATAGTTTTTCGATATCCCTTTTGAAAAATGTATCTCGTTACATAGGCAAGTGAGTTTGTCCCCCTTTTAAGTTGGGAAAAACCTTGAAGTACCTTCTGCTACACTGTTGAGCTACAATTCTTAAATTCCTTCGCTATTCTTTTGAGCAGATACATCTTTTCTTTCAAAAGTACTGCTTCTACCGAACAATTTACGATCTACAAACGGAAGTCATAAGTTTTGTCCTTCCCACGCAATAGTCCCATGGTCATAAACTTCCATCATTACTAGGTACACCAGGGGTAGGTGATTTCAAAAGTTCTCCCTTCATGCGCAACAGTACCTACTACATAATCCGACACGAATGCGAATATTTTTTCCAAAAAATGCACGTCTTATCGCAAAAAAAAAAAAATAAAAAAATTAAAACGTAAACTTTTCCAATGCCACTCCGCCATCTATCATGCAGTGCGTGCATAATTGCATTACCTTCCCCCATTCGAAATCGAAAAATTCCACATTTATTTTCGCAAAAAAAAATTAAAAAAAAAAAAAAACAAACGAAAAACACACTCGACTTGCTGATGTCACCCCTAAAAGCCCCTAATGCGGCATGGCGTGGTGTATGAAATATTAGAACATCATCAACTTTGACTGCGCGCCCCGAGTGTGTGTACGTATGGGGCAGGGCAAAGGGATACAAATAAATTCATTTGCAATCTACACCACCAGCGCGCCGATATTGCGTTCTGATTTCGAACACCCTCGCCCAACCCCTACGAATCAGTGCAGTTTTTTCGTTTTTAAAAAAAATATTTTCCTTCCCCGCCCACAGCGACATGAAAATTATTAGTTCGTTGGAAAAAATGTTAAAAATTGTTTTCGAGGTGCATGTCGCACATGCCCTTATACTCGGGAATGGTGGTGAGAATTTGTTTGCTCCCATTTTCTAAATATTTTTTTTTTTTTCTAGATGAGGGGGATGAGTGTTTTTTTTTTTTTTGTACTATGCCCACGTAAGTGGCAGCGGAAACAGTGCGTGTTTCCAGTTCCAGCACATGCCATCTATGGTACTAGGTGTATGCACATTTTTCGTGTGTTTAGCTTTCGGATGGTGCTGTGGCATTGAGGAAGCTTTCCATAAAAAAAAATAATAATCGTATGTTCTGCGATCCGATAAAGTTGCACAAGCATCTAGAACCAACGAACGTTGTTTTTTTTTCATTTTTGTGTGTGCGAGGGTATCCTTGAATGTGGGTTTTTTTTTACCAACCTCGGTTAGCTCAGTCAAATAATTCGTCATATCGTTGTCCTTCTTATTTGACTACTACTGCTACTAAATACTACTAGTAGTGACAACAAACAATTTAAACTGTCGAATGTCGACTGTGGTTCCATGGCCGTTTACACTATTTTTTCTTTTTTTTTTTGTATTTTCCATCATCGTCATCGTAGTGGAAACTATTAAATTTCTATGACCACTTATTGCCGGCTTAGCTTAAGCATATGCACCTATGTAGATACATTTATAACGCACACAGTACCCTGTAGATACACCGCATATGTGTGAACGAATGCAATGCGGTTGTACTTTTGTGATTGTATTCACTCGGTTTTTAGTCAGTTTTATTGGCTGTAATTACATTTGTGCACTTTTCAAGTTTGGAATTTTTTTGTTTCTGTTTGTTGTTGTTGTTGTTGTTGTGGTCGCCATTGTTGAGTGTTGATTTCAGATAGAAATGCAGCTGTCGTGTCATGGATTGAGTTACTTTTTTTTTATTCTGTTAAGATGAGATGGTGTGCGTGTAAGGGGGCCTTGATGATGTTGAGAAAGGTCAAAACCCCATGATTAAATATTTAGCACAATGGAGTCGATTACATGTGTGAATGACGAATAAATTTGAGTTAAGGAACTATAATCTGTCTAATTTGGAATGTAATGGATCTGTGTTTAATATGCAGATTGTGGGACGGTTTTAAGGACACGTGGAACATATTTTGAAGAGACACTAGCCTTTCTTGTATATTATACTAAGGAACAGAGCTTTGAGGACACAGCTATTCGTTATTTTCAAACCGAGAGTAATGAAAAGGGTGATGTGATGTGAATCGCCCATTATAACGCAAAGTAACGCTAATTCTTCATTAAAAAAAACCATTCATACGTTCACAACACCCCGCAAAAACTTTTATTCAAATATTACTACCTATACGTTGGAGAAAAAAATATTTATTTACCAAGCGAATGCCGATTATTAAATCTAAATCAGACAACTCGTGTATTAACAACAGCTTCTCGAAGTTGACTTCGTACCCAAAATCGTATACCAGATTTCCGCGTTACCCCGCCATCTTCTCTTCTCTACACATTTTGTATCCGGAATATCTAGTCATATAGTGAAGGATGTGTCTCAACAATTTATACCTAAATGAAGAAAATCCATCAGTTACTTCGTATTGGACGGATTATTCAAGCTGCTACCAAATTTCTTTACATCAACCTTCAAGCCTGTAACTGTACCGGCAGGCTAAATTGTAAGGGTAATCGTATCTCAACAAAATTGTAGCTGGTTACCCCAAGCCCTTAGCAGTACGACGTCACAAGGCTGTGTACTGGGTCTGTTGCTGTGCAATATATCCGAGTCGATGTGCCGATATCATCGTTACTGTCCAACTAATGAATGACATATAATACAACAAGGGCTAACACTAGCAGGCTAACGGGTGCAGTTTTTAAATCGCACTTGACTTCTTGACATCCGTACTAGACTTTTCCTTCACATCGCTGCTGATCAAAAATATCTGGAAAGTCGCCCGTGTAAATCCACTAAATAAGCCCGGAAAGCCGTCTGACCAAAGCAAATCCTACCGGCCCATCTCACTTCTGTCCTGTGTTGCCAAGATTATTGAAGCTCTATTCCTCCCCGACGCTAGCACCTCACTAACATGGCTTTCGCAAAAGACACAGTACCAACTCAGCCCTGAACGAAATTGCATCTGAAATCAAAAACAGATTTAATCAACAACCATGCCACAAGACTTTTCTATATTATATCCTGGACTCCTCACTACATAGCACTCATAAACGGTGGACAGCCAACTACCTCAGTGTCCATCACTCGTTCGTCGAGTTTCGAAATGCCAAATCTCAGCACCGGAGAGTCATAAAAGGTGTATCAGAGGTAGGTTGCTTCTCACCTCTTTTTTTCAATTTTTACATCTCCTAACTACCCCTGCCGCCTCATGGGTTGAACATTGTGTAATATGCGGACAACAGCACTGTTCTCCCAATCGGTCCCAACGCACCTCCTAGTCCTGGTAGGTTTCTTCAAAGACCGCAACCTCCAACTGTCGGAAGACAAATTCTCAGCCCTTCTCCAACTTGAACAAGGGAGGTGAAGTCAGTCCTGGATATCAACATAGAAGGACGTTGCATCCCAACCACCACCCAACCAAAACTTCTTGGCGTTACCTTCGATATTCTCCAGTCATGCAACAAACATCAGGAACCGCCTAATTACCTCTTGGGGGATGGAGAAAAACAGACACCGTGTTAAACTACGCTATCCCAATCTGGACTGCACATCTAAGCAACGCAAACTGGCAGTTTTGCCAAACCAGCCAAAATTCGACAATAAGGACAATTAAGAATGTCACTTAATGTCTCACCAAGATCACCTCCATGCCGAGACGAAGATGCTGTTAGTAAGGGATCACAATACCGTACTCGAAACAGTTCCTCCTAGCCTGCCACTTTCAAGACCACCCCAGCCACTCTATAATAATGGTACCACAACCATCTCGTGCCGTACGTAAAGGACTCCTAACATATCAAAACGACATCAGTACATACATATACTAAGCGCCCCTAGTTTAACATGCAATATACAAGGACTCCGTATCGAACATACACCACTCGACTGTGTTTCACACAACGGAGTACCTTCGCCCCAACATAGTCCTTGGCCAAATACCATCGCTGCTACCAATCGCTGATGAGAAGCGCAGTTGCCCGCGTAAAACAAGGACCACCCTGGCTCAATTGCGTTCTGAATGGTTCCGTTCCCTTAACAACAACATGAGATGCCTCGACCCGTCCATCGAAGCCAGATGCCCGCTTACGGTAATGGTCTGCATAATACTAGAGATATTTTCAACTGCTGCGTAGCAAACCCAACCAACCTGTGTACGGATGCACTTTGGGTTCGACTTATCGACGTGGCTATTTTCCTGCGCCTAGAAACTGACCAGTCACAAACGGAATAGTAGCAACACCAAGCAGTTCTTAAAAGGATACAAAGTAGAAAGGATTACTTTAACAGTGGCACTACTTAGGGCAGGTTCCCAAAGGTCAATTTCTGGCTATACACCACGATGGTTAGACTCATCCTGACATATGCGTTCATTGCTAAAGCCGGTTCAAAGACTTGTATACCTCCGTACTACAGGCTCAATTCTATATCTATCTATGGTCTTGGTATTGAGATGGGCAGGGCAATAAAACCACTTTGAAACAGTCGCAGTGTTTCCCAGACCAGCAACAACTTGACCTCAGGCTTCAAAGGTGCCACCATCCACATGATCACGACGTCAGTTCGCTGTGGTCATTGAAGCAAATAGCCACTAAATGGAGCACTCTTCTTTGGAACAGGACCGGACAGGTGCATAGTAGGTGAAGGATTAAATCATCCTCATCTTCGTTCATGTAAAATCTGCAGAAATCATTTGAAACGAAAGAAGAGTCTATTAGCATGTTAGCCTATTAGACAGTGTTCCGTGAGGACAACGATTGCATAACTTATCTGTGATCGCTTTAGCATAACCAACCTAATTGGTTTCTGGTCTAACCAAATCTGGTCAGATCTGTCTTGACAGTTGAAAGCGTTCACCTTTAGTAGATGTTAACATGTAGAGGGAACTACGCAGGTTTTCCCATTTAGTCAGAATCTTTAAAGTCGTACCCCTTCTGGTAAACTCGTCAGCCTTCTAGTTTGCCGGCATATCTCTATGGCCAGGCACCCAGCAAAGGTGAATGTTGAGCTGCACCTGCGTGCTTCGATCGAACAAGTCCAGAGCCTGAATATCTGTTTAATTATCAATCTATCCTGTATTCCTTTCGACCGCAACGGCTTTGATTATGGTTATTGATCCTGAGCCCTGTTTTGGAGTACTCCCCAACAGTGTCCGTTCCAAGATAACACAATAGGCCAACCATCAGAACCTATAGCAAGCGAGATGGTTCATCAATCTCAACCAATATACGGCGAAGACTATACTTGATCTTAAGAAAGACTGACCAAGAATCAGACGATAATGAAACAAATTCGTCAGATACAAAAGAGACAGTAGAACACATTCTTTTTGTATATATTCACTCTGTCATTCCAGCGGAAATCAAGAAACTGGAACCTAAAGTTATAGTGAAGCTCATCAACAGCCTCAATATTTGGACCAGATGTCATAGGTCCCAGTGCAAATTCAGGGCCTTACTATAGTACCAATAATACGGTTTGCATCTTAGCTAATGGCTTCTATATCGATTTGAAACATCCTGCAGTCGTTGTTAAGTCTAAAGAAACTTTAGGACCCTAACGCTTCACAATAAACCCAGCTCCGGTGAGGAGTCGACTCTTCTAATTCATTTCTGTCAGCGGTTCCGATAAGTTTCGCGGATCAGGCTTCCCTCAAGCTGAGTGTAGGTTAAACCATTATACTGCTAAAGATGAGATCCAGCAGGTTAACAATAACGTCTGCATGAGCCTTAAGTTACCCTTCCAAGATCACCAATATAGATAGCCAACGTGTCTGCCTAAGTATCTTATACTCATTAGGCTGTAGATGGCAGTATTTAAACCAATGCAACCCCGATATGTTACTGTGCTGCGCCCTAATACGAAGTCTATCGGACATCTGAAACATACAAGGATGATTTTGTCTAAACTAACCAACCTTCTCACCGCATACTGTGAATAGAAAATCATTTCTTAAGTGAACCCCTCTTCAGATATTTAAGCCATCTTAAGAACCCTTGCGCGGCATAGGTAAGCGTATTCATCACTAGAATTATCTTTTCCAGTTTATCTGCATCCATTTTCTAGAATAGATGTACGATCCTTGGAAAAATCCATTCAGTTTTTCACATAAGTTGTGTCTCAGTTCACATAACATCGCTCTTTTGATAGAAGTCGTGTCTTGGATATACTAATCCTGCGAAAATACCACTATGAGCCCTTTTTCTGGAACCTAGTCCCTAAATACTGCGATAGCAACGTCCGTTACTACTGAAGAGGTGAGAGATCCTCTGCCGTAAAATGACGCAGAATAACACTTTACGCGATGGCGTACTTCCGCTTTAGTTGACGTTAATAGCGATTTAAAGGCGATACCGAAAATTTCAACTCCAGAGCATCTCCAGGTAATATGTATCTCCAGTGGAATTCTTCCAATACCAGGCTTCAGTCTCTAGTTTATGAATACCCCAAGGGAATCACATTCGAACAAAAAGCTAATTCAAACCGGAAGTCTCATTCACCAACTGCAGATACAGTTGAAACCGGAGATGCGTCTTTAACGCCGGAAAACTTAAACAATCTGTTCCTGTCCAAACCCTCTTTCTCTTTCTATCTCTCTGCACTTCTAACGGTCGCTGGAAGTATTCTCTTCGTAAATTTGATTACACGCTGTCCATCAGAATGATTCCGAAACATCGACGGGGCAGTAAAACAGCAGGTGCAACACTCCACACAACTTCACTGTTACTTTTTCTTTAGCAATCCGAAGAGCAGCTTCCAGCTTCTCCGAATCGACGACCCCCACTGCCTCCAGTGGCCGTTGTACGATTACACTCTCTCGATAGACCGCCAAAGTCCATCTGCGAATTTCTAAGCAATCGATTTTCTATCAGGAAAAACCTTAGCCAACGTCAGGCAGCAACACACACAACAGACAGAGGGGCAACAGGGCGCGCGGGCCAATTGCCTCTAAATGTTGTAATCAGTTAGTAGTATTATTATTATTTCCATTCTACATACATTCATACGTACATATAAAAGCACACGACATCAATGAACCGGTTTGTTTACCTTGGAAGCGAAGTTCATTCATAAAGAGTTCGCAGCAGACACTAACACAAGCATAATCACACACAGATACGGTGTAACGCTCCGGCTTTAGATTCATTACAAAGCTATTACAGGCCGCGAGCAGCTCTCTGGTGTATCTGCGCTGCTGTTGCTGTTACTGGTTGCTCATGGTGTTCCACTTCCACCATCGAATGTACATAAGTATATTCTCCTTCATCTTGCCACTCCTCAGACTAGGTTGCCTGTATGATTTAGCCTTTGAAGTGCAACTAGTGTATCTGTTGGATACTTTAACTGCTCCATTGCGGTAGCAGAGGGGAGGGCTGCGAGTATTACTGCCATTGCGATGGCGATGGCGGCAAGTGAGTCCCGAGTGTTGTGACTAGTATTACAATAAACAGCAACAACAACAACAAGTACACCAACAACAGCCATGATAATAATAGTAATAGCGAGTTCGTTTTGACGTAATAATGTCTTCCTTATGTGCAGAGGCAGCAGCAGCAGGCTGTGCTATGGATGCAATGTCGGTGGCAAGATCTTGGATTGTCTTTAGATATAAATTTCTGTTGCACCTGCTTGCGAGGAGATGATTCCATGGAATCAGGTGTACAGGGATAATCAATGGCAAGCCAATGCTTATATGTATTTGTGTATCTGTGTGAGAGAGTATAGCAATTGGCAATCGGGCTGCATAGAGAGGAAATGATTATTACCGGACATGTTAGGCGCTGGCAAAAGAAGGATGTTGCAAATCGGTAGCAATTACTAATTAAATTTAGTTCCTAACAACAATTTTATGGTGTGCTAAAAAGGCATAGGTATCCCATATATATCCTGTTCCTGTGGGGAGTAGTAGCTCTGTATCTCTGGCTGATACCTGACCTATCTTGATTAATGTTTCGATTTAACGTTTATCTATTGAATTACAGGGCGGGAGGAGATAGAATTTCTTCTGATATCTGGGAAGCAAAGTTTCTCGTGAAAATGGTACTGATGGACTGATTTGCTTCCAGTTTGTCTAAGAAGTTAACTTATGCACTCAACATCAAGTTAACTTCACTCACGCATGCGTTAGTATAATAAAGATTGTCATACACCGATGAGCTCGAGACCGAGATGATCATGGCCAGGTAGAAGAGATTCCTGAACAGATTCGATGAGAATCATCGTATATAACAATAAGGCCCAATTAAAGCATCTAGGTAGGCTAGGTAGAAGAGCATATGCAGCCGGCACTCGGATGACCAATGAATCTATTGTGAAACTCCTGTCGTGGAGTACCCTAAAAAAAAGAAGACAAAAGTTGGTCTCTAGCTTCGGGATAGCTAAACGGCCTCTTTGAATCAACCTTAGATTGTTATAAATTTTTGGGTGGTTAATGGTAGCTTTTCTGATAGGTTGATCAAGTCTCCGAAGTGGTATGTATTTGCCGAGAGCCAGATTCCTAGTTCTGTACAAGATAAGGCATAGAAAGTGAGATGTGGTTTCTTCTGCGTCCATGTCTCCACAGCACTTGCAGAGGGACCATTGTCAGGTGCTGTTCGGATCCCTTTCTTGCTAATTCGTCCGCCAGTTCGAATTATTCCCTTGAATGCCAGAACGTCCCCTGTATGTCCCAGGAGTGTAACACCGTGGTTTTCTGTGAGGCTTTTGAGCTATTCACTTTCAAATTTGGATTTGACGTGGACTGTGGATGTATACATCACTTTTGCGATTGCTAAAACTTCCCCCTGGAACATACTACCGTGATTTGAAAGTCTGAGTGAGCAAGCAATCTCCAGAACCTACTCCTTCATCAGTCTTAAACCCATCTTCGTGAAAACCGAGATATTGTTCGGGTTGATGGCCTTACCATTTATCCAATCCTACCTTGAGGGAAGGTGATTTTCACGCCAGTATGATTTCAAGGACTACAGTTGGTGTGGTTCTGATGCTGCTGTTAGTCCCTATACATGCTAATCTTTGGATCCTGGTCAGTTCCCTGAGGTACGTGGCCTTATATGATACAGTCCACCAGACTAGGCACCCATATGAAAGAATGGGTCTGACGAAGGCTGCTGAGAATACCTATGAGGAGAGTCAGCTGTGAGCTGCAGAAATGATGAATGAATGAATGAGAAAGGCCTAGTGTTAAATGTTTAAAGAACATTGCACACATCATCATAACATGACACGACATGAAATGATTTAAAAATCAACAAGAATGGACTAATAGATATCTTCCGTACTTACTTACTTAGGTGGCGATACAGTTCGGGGTGCACCTGGGTCTCCTAATAAATACATACCTAGTAAAGCAAAATTAAGGACAAAAATGAAAAGCTCCATTTATCTAATATTGAAGAATTTCTGCGTCTCTCACAATCAATGAAATCGTAGACAGGGATATCTCACATCAACCTAAGAGATGGTAGACATGGAACCTGGAAAAGTACGCCTGCTGTTTATACAAGAATCGGCAGCTATTAGGGCCTGACATCTGTATACGACCTGGAAGCCTAATAATCTTATTGACCATGCTTTGAACCTACGAATATAATGGGCAAGTAGTGACATCTCACATACACAGCAACTTGTCTACACTTAAGATTAACTATAATGGAACTGAGGCTGGATGAACAAATTTCTTTGTATGGTGACAGTGAAGTACATTTTTCGATATATGTAAATGCTAAAGTACCACATACCACAGGAATCCAGTTTTCGCCAAGTCTGCTTCACTTTCAAATCAGGAATAAGCTAGATTCTTTTATGCATATGTAGGTAGATAGGTTTGTGGGCATCGTGGCTCAAGTGGTTAGTGCGTTGTTCTACGAAGCTAGGGGTTCGAATGTTCGATCCCCAGACAACACCTAAAATTGTTTTCCACGGCCCCACCTCTCTCGAGTGTCTGACAAAGATCCGAGAGGTTTTGGGTGGTGTGTTTGCTAGTTCGCTAAGGTCATTAAAAGATAGTTTTCCAAGGTTTGAGTATCTGATTCTCTTGGAAAATCTGAGGGCTTGGGGATTCGCAAAGGAAATGTGTTCAGTTTTCCTCTACGTCTGTGTCGTCACAGCTTCTACAAAGGTAGGTTATGCTGATGTTTATACAGGCCGCCATTGACTTCAGGCCAGTGAAAATACCTATGAGGAGAGTCAGCTGTGGTCTGTTTAATGACAGAAGTTCTCTAGTCCTCTTTTTGTTATATTGGGCCCATAAGTTTTTAGAGATGCAGTATGAGGCGAGTGTTCACCGCATTACGTTGGCCAAGTTGTAATAGTCTGAAGAAATTTTGTGCAGTAGGAGTTTAAATCAAAGGCTGGTAGTATACGCTATAGACAATCCCAGACAGACCAATGTGAAAGCTGGTGAATCATTTGAGTGCTTCCTTCTCTTTTGTTAAATTGTTAAATAACGTAATCCTCGAACGTATAAAAGAACATCTAAAAGAAACTCCTGACAATGAACAAGCAGGTTTTCCATCTTGATTATCCTGCGTTGACATTATTGCCTTACATATAACCGTCGAACAATGGGTATTAAGCTGTTCATTGATTTCGAAAAAAATATTCGAGGCTATACATATGGGATGCCTTATGCAGGAGAGGAATTTCGAACAAATTGGAGGCTACCGTAAAATCACGTTTTGAAGGAGTGAACAAGCAGCATAGGGATAGGTTGTCGAAATAATGTAAGATCCGTAGCGGCGTTCGGTAAGCTTCTATAATATCACCATTAATATTTCTAGCGTTGATTAGTGATGTTCTACAGAGTATCTGGTCGACAAAAAGTGGCGGAATTCAATGAAGCTTCACAATGTATCTCAAACACCTTGACGAAGTTGACTAAGAAAGAAACACTTCACGATATATCACAAGGTGGCGTACTCTCTCCATTTCTATTAAACCTAATACTAAACGAGTTCTTCCTTAATCTACAAAACAATGACTGTAAGATGGTTCCATTTGCTGGCGATATTCTTATCTCAGTATGGGGTTCAACCACAGGTACTCGCTGATATCTTATGGCTGCTTTCGATAGGAAGTTAAACTAACAATTAGGTAATGTATAATGATGTATTGATGTTATTGTAGCATTTGTAGTAGTTGCAATTTTTTTAGATGAAGTAAAGCAATGTAATAGAATAAGTAGATAGACATTGGCTGGTCAATACGTCTAGATGTAGCCGACCACAATACGCAAGCAGCATTGATAAGGAGCCAATACACAAAAGTCGGTAGTCACTCTATAAAATTCATCATCAAAAGGATGATGAATGCACGAAACATCAGAAGGCAACTCAGTTCAATGATGCTTTATCAAGATCAATGCCAAACGTAATAGGGGTTACAGCTAGGAAATATAGAAATATATAGTACCTTACCTTGGAGGCCGTAGGTCAGTTGGAGGTTCACGCTTCAAACCCCAAATAATACCAAAAGTTTATTCACGGTTTTCCAGGCTTTCCCGCATCTCGCAAGCGATTGAGAAACATACAAGAATAAAACTGTCATGAAACAGTTTCTCTAATTTCCCTTCGGACACGGCATTACACGGCCCATTCCATTCGTGTAAAGAATATAACACGAACAACACGAATGGTTGTGAGAAGCCAGGTCCTTCCGCGCCAAATATTTCCATTTTCGTAATACCTCTAAAGTTAAAAAAGAATTATAACCCTTTAAAAGAATAGAGTTAAGGATGAAACCTATTACATACATCTGCCCCTATAACCAACTTGCTATTAAGTCATGTTCTGCTGTAATGATTACCTATAAGACCGTGGAAGATAATATCGTTAAGGTGTGCCAGTAGGTTTCTTGCATACGCAGGTATTCAAAACGGCGAAAAGGCTGAAGTTTTTCCAGGAAAGGGTCAAGTCACCAGCTACCCTTATTGGCTCAAAACCTTCTATAGACTATTTCTCGTCAAATGATTGAACTGCTACACCTACTGCACTAAGTACATTGGCATAGACTTAGCTTATGTGGAGATGCGAGTATGATAAGGGGTTGGACAGTACCTGCTAAGACTTAAGAGACATGGATTTAAACTCGTTACTTGTCTCATTACTGAATAATGAATAGCTCTCACTTTTTCAGAGAGTTTGAGCTGGTTGTACTCAATCTTGCCAGTAACGTTCACGCTACAAAGGTTACTGACAGATTAAGAGAGTTCGGTTCAATCGAGCGACTATACTGAAGTACAATGAATCACCAGGTCTACGTACTTATCGTCTTCGATAACTCTCCAATAAACTCAAGAAAATACTTCCACAAGGTATGGAAGATTCAGTTCAAGAGAAACTGGCATGGCTGAACCGGAGCTCACGAGCCAATTTTTTTAGGAGGAGAAGGAGACCATGATGATCGCAATTCCTGGTTCAGAAAACGGTTTCTATAAATTTCGTTTGAGTTATGCAGCTGATTGTTGAAAAAGGTTTAACTTCCGGGTCTTGGATGACCAAAGGACGGCGCATTCAACAAATTCTGTGCAATCCGAACTCAAACTTTCACTCGATATTACTATTACTATGCCTCCAACAGGTGCAGCGACAGATAGCAAAATTGAGTGAAGATCTACGCCCTTATGCCGAATATCTTTTACTAGAAGTTTGGGAGCAATGGCTTCCAAAGTACTTGTTTCAAATATACGACAAGATACCATCGCCGCACCATCGAAAAAAAAACCAAACTTTTCCAATATTTTACACCCGACAGACAATATTACTTTCAACCCCCCAACCTCGGCGAACCAAATTTTTAATTTTGTCCAAACTCTTTGTCTCTGACAATCCAATTGCCAAACAAACACGAAAGTACATAAAAAAATAAACAGCAATAATAAAACATGAACGAAAAAAACTCCCAACTACAACAGCCCTGATGATGACGATGGTAATAGATGCACCACCACCCCCCACCAATGGGGTTGAGTGACAGTAAAAAAAAAAAGTGCAATTTCAAAGATACAACCTGTGAAACCACTGAACCGCGCACTTTGCCGTTTTCGCTGTTGCTGTCGAAGGATGAAAACTCTGCCATTTCGGGCTTATGTCAGGTGGGGGCGGTGTATACCCCTCAAAAACCCTCCCCAAAAAAAGACCCCAAAATAATACAATTTCCAATAGAACTGTGTACATACATATGTACTAAACCCTCTCTCGCCTGTGTGAGTGCAATCCAAATACAACAAAGGAAATAGATACGAAGGAAGGCACAATAGGGTGGAAGGGTGGCGCAATCGCTTTGATTCCACTTAGAAGCGCAACAGGCAACCACCCAAATGCTACCACATTTCTATGTACTTGTGCACTATGCACACTGTGCACTCAAAAATAGTTCCAAACTGGGTGGCAACAGGCGACAAGTCCACAATGCAAGCAAAAAAAAAAAACACCACCCAAATCATTTTTCGATAATCAAGGCGGGTGGGTGGGGAGGTAGAATATGTAGCCAAAAGAAGAAAGCGAATTTAAGCAAAAAAAAAAGAGAAAATCGCTCCATCCTCATGCAATTTTAGGCGATAATGGATTTTCATTGTCTGAGCTGGTATATCTGTATCTGTGTGTGTGTGCGGGGGGTATAGTGAATATGTTCCACCCGCCTGAACAAGTCGAGTGAACACCAGTGTGACAATCAAAATGGCATAAATGCAGTTATTTGTAATCAGTTACAAATTTTTTCATTTTTTATTGGTTTACAGCATTTTTATTTTTTTTTTCTATTTCCTCATCGCCTCCACACCACCCACCATAGAGACTGTTCTCAAAATGAAACGAAGCCGAAATGCGTCAGTAAATTGTGCAAAAAAAAAAAAAAAGAACGTCCGCTAGAATGTGACAAACCTATGCAGAACCAACCAGACCAAGCGAGAGCGAATGCAAAAGTAATCCAAAATGTATGTAACAACGCAAACTGCAAAGCAAAAAAAAGTTGAAACTGACGAAATGCATTATTACAACGACATGCACAATCAGAACCACCCGAAAGGCCCCCAACCCCCTACCACCCAGGCAGGCAGGCAGTTTTAGTTAACCTTCTTCTGGTTCTATCGCACCCCCCGGGCCGGCCCACATTTTCCAAAGCCGGGCACACAATTTAATTTCAAGGCAATCTATATTTTCTTTATTTGACGGGCTATAAACGAACGTATAGAGGAGAACAGAATTTTTTTTTTTTATTTCGGATGGTTCTGTGGGCGCGCAGAGCTGCTGTGTTGCTGGCCACCACTGTTCATTTTGATTCTGGTCGGTGATGATGGCGCGCTATGTATTGTATGTATCTAGAACCGCAGATGGAAAGCTTTATTTTAGTATTTTCATTTTTATTAATTTATATTTCTAATTTAATGTTGTTTTCAGATTAATTTCTTTGTACACACATGATAATGATGTTCGCATTCGCATTCGTGATGCTATGGCATGTATCTGTATCTATTGTAGTTTGGATTTTGGAATGATTTCCTTGTCGAGCGACAGCTACGAGTAGTTATTTATTTGTCGAAACTAGTTTTTGTGCAAATAGTTTTTTTTTTTTATTTATTTATTTGTCGTTGCACTTTATTTTTATAGATTACGTGTGTGGTGCATGTGGTGTGGTAGTGGTTGCGTTTTAATCAATTTTGGACGCAAAAAAATGAAAAAAAAAAAAAAAAAAAGAAATAAAAATAGTTGACGCTTTGGAAAAACACCAGTGGGTAGGATTCGAAGAATAAATTTCATGTGACATTGAAATTCTTTTAGATTTATATAAGTTTTGACGCAAATATGCAATTAGAAACTTCCGTGGATCATTAATTATTTTGAGTTAACCTTATCTGTTTGTTTTTGTTTTATTTGATAAGGTCATAGGAGTGGCTTTGCCTTGTATTTTAGGCATTTACTCACTGACTTAGTGCGAGTGGGAGAAAACTATGCCGAGGGTAACTTTTAATCTAAGTGGATTAGGAATTAGGGTTGACTGAACAAAGAAGAGGGCATTATGCAATATTCGTTACCTAAATAATCACTCATATAAGCAAGTACTACTGTAATTTAGTCGATTTTGCTTGGTTTGAGCACGTAAATCGACCTATGTAACGCGATGTTACACCAAATGTGAGCAAAAATCTCTTTAGACTCTCATAACGCCCACACCGGCGTTTGGAATTAAACTTCTTCTATTTTACAAAAAAATGTAGGCTAATTTAGCAAACGATTGCCGCTTATTGCATTTAAATCTGATGACGCGTATGATCACAGCAGCTTCTCACAGCCGACTCTGCATTCGAAATTTTACTCCAGTAACGAGGCGTATCTTTCCACCTCAACCATGACACTTCTTCCACTCAGCATACCTAATCAAATTGTTGGATATTTGCTCCACACGTCGATACCTAAATGAACAAAATCCATCTGTAACTTTCTATTGTATGAGGGCTGCAAATGACTACTGAATTTCGTTACATAAACTCGTTAAATCGGATGGGACATTGAATCTAAGATTTGGTTCGAGTTACAAATGTTACCTTATTAGCAGAAAACTGATTTGACTTTGCTGCTTCGAGTAATTTCATCCGAGAATTATTCTGACTATATGGATTGAGCGCCTTGGCTCAGTGGAGCATCGGATTACTGAGCGGGAGATACTAGGATTGATTCCCAGGCAACACCAGGGTTTGTTCACGGTTCCATCTCTCCTGAGTGTCTGACAAACATCCGAGAGTACAATTGTCATGAAAAACCTTCACAAAACAAAAATTGCACGTCGGACACAACATAAAACAGTAGACCCCTTTCATGGTTGTGAGAAGTTATGCCTTGGGTCCCATTTGGATCTATTGCGTCAAATATTTGTATTGATTTTTCTTTTATATTCATGCCTCGGATATTCATCAGGGCTTGTGTTGGTCAAAATATTTACTGGGTATATGTAGGTAGCAACGTAATGCCTTTAAACTTGTTCCGAACATTCACTCTATTGCAGAGTCTCGATGAATCTTCCTCATTCCCGATTTTCTGCATCTTGAGGAACCATCCTGAATGAAATATGTTAATACATATGTAAATCACATTTAAGGCAGTCAGCTAGAGTATTATCCTTTCGCAAATTTATTCCTGGGTGTTCTTGTTTATCCCTGTTAAACCATTTAGCGTTAGTGTCCCTCCAGCTAGCTTACAGCTCCTTTATATCATCAGAACGCACAGCAGCTTTTCCTTGATCAGCCTATACGTTGATTCAGCTCCTTTTATCATATTCAGTAGACGGTTTAGTTATTGCTGCAGTCTTATTCCCCGGAGATGTTCATCTCCAACAGAATGGTGTGCAACTCCAGAGGGATTTGGCTAGCCCTGCAAATGGCACTCTAAAGAGTAATAGCAATATCAACAAAGTAGGTGAATCGCTATTTAATTTTCTATGAGCAATTAAGAGCTTATATCAACTCCAATCTCCATTAGGTAGATAGTTTAATATTTAATAAAGCTCTACTTTTTGGAAACAAAAAACTAATTGAAATGTTTCTAAAAAAAGCCTTACTTGGTCTTGATATTGAGATGCTGAAATGCCAAAAAATCTCTAACACTAGCTACTAAGTTAATACCTTAATGCTTAAATTCCTTCAGCGTACGTATCTATTGATAAAATTGGAAACACTTCCATCAATAGATACATTTCTTAGTAAAAAGAATGAGTTGAATAATCTAAAATCCAGAAATAGAGAACTATACAACTATGCAAAGGATTTCAACATATGAGACGATCACAGTTTAGCCCTTATAACTTACAACATGGACGAAGTCATGAACAAATTGTTATATGCATGATAGATAACTCAGCACGGTCTCTCTATGATCAAAGTTCTGGCATTGCTTTCGAAATAATCTACTGAAAATTAAATCTACGAACTATTTATGCTATACTCGCTAGCTTCGGTGGACCTAGCCCTTGAATATCAAGTAACGCTTTATTAAGATGCCGGTTCATTCTTAGATGAAATGGGAATATCAATGATAGCAGTGCTTATATCTTAAGCACTAGCCACTTCGGCTGTAAATATGACTTTAGCACACACTAGCTCTGTCTCCAGAGTAGACTGCTTGTTTTTAGATGTTATTCGAAGCTCATTCTAAATATTGAAAAATACAAAGTGGGCACTTTTTCTTAAACAATGGGTACATTCCAATTCTCTTCTCCAGCCCTCCAGTCCCACAGCTCCATCAGACAGTATCCTTAAAGTATATTAGAAACACATGCACTTATGCTCTAAAGTATAACTCTTTTTAAGAAAGTATATTAAAAAAGCCCAACAAGCAGTCAAAAAAAAAGTAGAGACCTTTGGGAAGTGTTTTTTATTTTATTTCAAGATATCTTAAATGAACGAAAGGCAACCTCCAGTACAGAATCCTTTGTACTTTTAATGGATACTCAGCAGCTGCACTGCTCCTCGTATTAAGGAAGTTTTGGAAGGACGGTATGATGCAGTCCTTTCTAGTATTCTCCTCGCTGTATTCTTCAGATCCAGTAACAATCGATACTCAGAAGGAAATGTTGTCCATGCTTTCGAAACATAAATGCTGATGTAATCAAAAAACATGGCGAACTAAGAGCATTTGAAGATCTGAAGATTTCAAAGGAAAATTGGGTATTGGGCTACGGTAGCAACACTCCACAGAAAGTTGCTTTGAGAGGGAAGTAATCCTTCTACTAGTAATATTTTCCCTATCAGGAAAGTTTTAACAACCACTTACATTAAAACAGGCTACGTTAGGCCCATTTAAATCGTCGGAGAATTTTGAACTGTTTCGTCCTTCAAAATTTCAAAAATATTTCGCTAACTATAACTCTGATTGCAGACGATCTAGACAATACTAAACTAACGATATTAGACATTAGCTTTAAAAGGCAAACCGAATATACCACAGGATGATGTTTCCCCACGTAGTACAAATGTCAATATGGTACAAATCTGGTACAGAAACTCAAGATTATTAACTGGTCTTAGAAAAGATCATTAAACACAATCTCATTCTCGCACCAACTACGACAATATTCCTTACTTTCAAGGTCATGGAAACACAGATGAAGCCACAGTTAAAAAAATTATCTTGACTTTCGAAAACTCCTCAATGACACGCAGAACATTTTTCACACTAAAATATCCACTGGTATCTTGAGGGCATATCTCTGGTGAATTCAAAATTATCGCTTATGATACTTCGAAAACTTTTACCAGATTTTTGTAAAAGGTTATCGATCCCATTAAATCTCAAGTAATTAAAGATGGCTTGAAATCCACCAAGTAAAGGCTGGTATACCTCAAGGTTCCATCTGGTCTCCGACTCATTTTCTTAAGGAATCGTTTGTTTGTCAAAATTTCAGATACTGTGGTTCAAAGACTTTATTTATCCAAGTTATTTAAAACTGTCACTGCTAAGCTGGAAAAAAATGAAGACCATAGTACCACCTAATTCCAAGGTCTGGTGTACAAAAGGCTTAAAAATGAACAATGATAGCAACGTCATTTGTATCTCTAGGGAGAGTTCTAAAAAGTAGTAGCATTAGGCGGAATGTCACTTTCCACCTGTCTCGACAAAGTCCACCCTATCGAACCATGTGTACGAGAGTGCCTAAGGAAAAAGACTAATCAAACCTGCATCTTTAGGGCTTGAGACAGTTTGAGTTTATCTGGAATACTTCGTTAAATTAAAATCAAGTAATAATGTCAACATCACCTGGCAAATAAGGCATGACGGTTTCAAAGGGAATGAGCAAAATGAGGAACAATATATTGGTATCGAAACATAATTTAATATACCTCCAAGCAATAGAATAATAAAATGAGAAGTGTAATATTATGTCACCGATCCAATCCAAACCATTCACAGGAAGACATCAGGATGAACAACGACATATGTATCATATATACACACTTCTTCCTGCCAACGGACGTAACAAAGGAAAGGGTAGCTGAAATCCGTAGAAATCCATGAGAAGACAATATGGTACGTGACAGAGAAGAGTGGAAGATTGATTATAGACAAAATTTTAAATCCTGGAAAATATTAATGAATTTTAAGGCATTCATCACCTGGAGCTTAGCAAGGTAATAGCGCAATTCGGGATCCCGAAGATACTGTTCCAGATATAATGTGTGGTATCATATGGAAGTCACACTTCCACTTTCGGGAATGCACTGCATTGCGGTCAAGAGACTTCATCAGTTTAGTACCGGAGTGACTAATTGGATTGTGGAAATTCTTGAGGAAAGATACATTATAACGGATCACGAGGGTACAAAACTAGAAGAATATACCTCTAGAGGTACCCGTCAAGGCGGAGTAATATCCGCACTATTATGGTTTATTGTACTAATGAGTACAACTCAGATATAAATAGTGGTCGCTTATGCAACACCTG
This sequence comes from Xylota sylvarum, assembly GCA_905220385.1. NCBI lineage: Eukaryota > Metazoa > Arthropoda > Insecta > Diptera > Syrphidae > Xylota > Xylota sylvarum. Next base: position 58,025,231 of record LR999958.1, on the reverse strand, counting down.
AAAAACGAGCTGTGTTTAGATTACCTTCCATAGGGGGTACACCCCTTAGAATCCCAAAAAGCGGTAGATATTTAGGCCTCGTAGTTGACAAAAAGCTGAACTGGAGGCCTAACATTAATGAAACAATCAAGAAAGCCACTATTACTTTCTATACATACAGTAGAATGTTTTGGAAAACCTTGGGACCAAAACCCAAAATAATACTACGAATGTATACGGTATACTATTCTGATTTATCTAAGACCACTAACTTAGCGGCTCTCACGAATCACGAATACATAGATTGGTTTGTATTGGCACCATAAGTGCCATTAGAACTACACCTACTGGAGGACTGGAGGCTATCCTCAATCTGCTTTCTCTTGATATCTTCGTTCAAGTCAAGCTATTAGCGTCCTGAGAATAAGTCAGTCAGATAGTTGGAGACAAAATACAACAGGTCATTCTATGATTCTAAGAAAATTACTAGAGCTACCACGGATTACCTGACTCCGTACCTAGATTTCAAGAGACCCTTCACCAGCTCGTTCCCGAGCAGAGAAGACAGGAAAAGCGGTCAGCTTACCAACACACGTACCATCTCTGTCTTCACAGTGATGGATTAAAGATGGATGCAGGCGTAAGGTCAGGCATCTTTTGTGAACCACTGGACATATCCAAATTAGTTCGCCTCCCGAACCATAGCAGTGTTTTCCAAGCGAAGGTCTTAGCAGTGACAATAGCCGCCCATGAGACTGTGCTGAAGGCAATACCACGGGAAGGTATCATCTTTTTCATGGACAGCAATAAAAGCGATTTCTGCTATCAAAATAAAATCCAAGCTGCTGAAGTGTTGTCCTTAAGTGCTTAAGGTCATTGGAACACAACACAATGTTGCGCTCTGTTGTGTCCCTAGACATGAAAAGTAATGAGAAGACTGACAAACTGGCCAAAGAGGTTCGGAATCCACATCAGAACAAGCATTCGGTGTTTTTCACACTGAAGCTCGAAGCAGGGATTAAGGCCCGATGAGAAGCTAACATTAGATGGTCCTCTCTAGAAAATTGTGTCTACCCTAATAGGAGTCATCACGGGACATAAGACGTGCGGTACCAAATGAAAAAAACTAAGACTAACGGAAGAAAACTTATGTCGTGGATATGGAGATGAGAAAGTCAATGAGGACTTTCCACCCACTTTCTCTGTCATTGTCCAGGTATTATCCTTCTTAGATTTAAAGTTCTCAAGCGACACTTCTTCCGTGACCAGAAGAATTATCCAGCAGACCAGTCAATGACATCTTGAATTACACCAAATCAACTGGATGGTTTGATAGTTCATAGGAACCCTATCTATAGAACAAGGGTTAACCAATGGGTTAGGTACATCTCTCCCCTATGGGTCTCTCACAATAGGTCTGTATTGACCTGAGTATTAACCGTAGTGCAGTGGCCATCTCAAGATAGAGTTAAATGTAAATCTTACGCAACCGTATCTATGGGCATACATATACGGTAACTAGTCTTCCTTAAATCAGGTACGCGGAAAACGTTGATGCCACCCATTAATTCTAATTTAAATTCATAAATCAACACAAATAAGATTGAATAGATAAACATGAACAGAGGCTATTCTCCTGTAAAACTCACCCTTAAACCAAAAAAAATCCAAACCATTTATGTGATCACTTTGAATGGTCACATTGATGCTTTGATGCTGACGACAACGACGACATGGAAGAGGAAATGCAAAGTCAAAACCAATTCATTGCGAGCCGCAAGGAACTTGTTACACTCTCCACAATGCACGATGCACACACATCCTAATCTAATCCTCATGGGAGGGGTTGCTGTGCTGCAGCTTCAAACTGCATGTAGTCGACATACAATTACATCGCCTCAATGGCACGCAGGCAGGCACAGAGAGAAACAGGCTGCAGCAGAAAAACAGGTTCATGACCTTGACCGTCGACGATGCAAAAGGAGTAATTTAGCAGCAGCATCTGTGTGGTGGCCACTATACAAAAATAAAATGCAACGAGTTGCAGATACACAACCTAAGCGAGCACCACCACTCACAGAAAATTGTTGACGGTCAGGTTTCGACGGTTTTAGTCTACATTAAGCGGAGGTATTTTTTGTATCTTTTTTTTTATCATTGAGACCTTCCTAAGGGTATTGGAGGGAAGTGTTTTGGAAAAACTGACCTTAACAGTCGAAAAGATACAAAAAAAAAAACCGAGGAAGGAAATAAACTCAATTTGAATGTAGTCAACGAGGAAAAAAACAGGTTGAAGGCTTTATGTGTCTAAACGATAATGCATAGGTCATTTGCAAATTGTGCTACTGTCGGTAATCATATGGTGCCCTGATTAGCCGGTTGGGAAATATTCCTTCGGCAGAGTTGCCAATTAGGGGATGAGTGGACATCCGGTGATTGGAAATGAAAATTGGTGGTATGTATCCTGGAATCTGGAACTTAAGATGCTTATCTGTTTTGAAAACAGTCATCCTGAAGCCTGGCTTAAAGTAAATTTAACTTGGTAATAGAAACGTACAAAGTCGACGACATGGGTTAGTTTTAAGAAAGAAACCGACCAAGACAAGGACAGGTGGAAGTATACGAGGAAGTTGTCAGCTGCATACCTATGTATACATTGAACGGCGGCTTTCAAAGGCTGACGGTCATATCAATGTTGATCTCCACATTGTTTACTTAGCCAAGTTTATTCCACTTTATGTCCTAGAAAGATGTATCCATAACATATATACATACTAGGTTTAGGCCGTATTTCCTAACTTCCGCCTGTCAGAGCCGCACGATGTGTGTAGGAAAGTTGATATCACTCAAAAATAGATGGGGAGGTAAAACGCAACATCAACAACGACGTTTTGAGCCTTAGAGTTCTCGATGTTCTGGTGCTGCCTAAGATGTAAAGGTTAAAAAAACTTGAAGATTGGGGTACTGTTCGGTACTGGTTACTCGGGGTAGGAGAGAACGGAGTCAAAAGTGACATTTTTTTCACTAAATTTGATGCTTGACTTAAGGTTTTCCAAATTAGTCAGCCGAACCATTTCTAGCTTAGTTTTAGCTACAGAAGTCAAAATGTGGCATTTCACAATATTTCAGCGTTGCCACACTCTACCACGGCTGTGGGGTTAATTGTAATAAAAATTGTTTGAAAGGAACAACTCACTTCATGACTATCAATTTGTTTGCTCTAGATTTTACAAATTTCTTATTAACTGTAGCTTTGTTTTTCTTTTCAAAAGGTGTGATTGCTTCTCTGGAGTATCTGACACAATTTCCGACTTTCTAGTTTTTCGTGAACTTGTCTTTATCTTGGCTCAGCTTTCGGATAAGGTCTTACAATTTCTGGGATTAAAAGAACACGTCATCGTGGTCCTAGTGAGTAATAAGGTATCAAAGGAGATAATCCTGATGGAGCGCAGAAGGGCCTGGTTCAAAGTTTTCAGAGTTCAAAATCGTTTCACCTGCTTTAGATTGTTCTACATCAAGTGGTCTGGTCTATCTAAAACACTTTAGACTTACGTGGCACAATATTAATTTTTTGAAATCCATTTATGATGTTGGTCGCATTAAGGGCTAAAGGTAGAGCTCCTCTTAAAATTGACGGATTTTCATAAATTCTCATTGCCAGGTTTACGCAGCCAGGGATTTTGAATATTGACAGAATATGCTTTAAAAGGCCCGTACACTCGACGTTTATATAATGGCTCTCCTTGTATGTTATTAACGTATCTGTATATAAACGTTCCCTTGTAATGTAATGTCTTTGTTTCTTATAAATAAATGGTATTTTGTTAACCCAGTACTAACTTCAGACAGTTATAGCTGTCAAACCAATTGTCAGATTGCACACTGTCAGTCATTTTCATTCGATAGTCTTTGCATCATTTGTGATGACGGACACGTTTAAACAACATTATCGAAGTTTAGAAATTTGGTTCCAAAATTATGGTTCTGTACGCCAAACTTATAGAGCACTTGCACCATATTACACCCGACATATTCGACCATCTGTGACCGCTATTCGCCGTATTGTTGACCATTTTCGCACAACATTTTCTTTACAAGATGCAGTGGCATCGAGACGCATAAGATGAGTGCGTACTGAAGTAAATATTGCATCCGTTCAGGAGACTTTTGATGAAGATCCAAATTTATAGATTTGACATCTTTCACAACATCTTGGTCTTTGTCCGTTTACTTTACGTAAATATCTTGGTTTAAAGGCTTACAAGATCCAACTCGTTCAAGAATTGAGGCCAAATGACCGGCGTTTGCGTCGAAATTTCGGTGAATGGGCCTAAAGTCAACTGGCATTGGATTCGCTGTTTTATCGAAAAATCATGTTCAGCAAGGAGGCTCAGTTTTGGCTCAATGGGTATTCCAATAAGCAATATTGTCGCATTTGGAGCGAAGCTAATCTACATAGAATTCTCAAAACATGCGGTCTGTGGGCTGGTGGTGTCATCGGACAATATTTCTTTCAAAAATGAGGCTAATCAGCGTGTTACGGTCAACGGTATTCGCTATAGAGATATGAATTATGACCTTTTCTTTCCACAATTGAATGGCATGAATATGGAATAGATGTGGATCCTGCAGGATGGCGTTACAGCAAACGAAACAATCAACTTATTAAACGAAACATTCGATGAACGCATAATTTTTCGTAACGGACCTGCAAATTAGCCTCCAAGATCTAGTGATTTGAGGGCTTTTGATTATTTCCTTTGGGGATACGTAAAGACGCTGACAAACCAATAACAATCGATGCATTGAAAGCCAACATTATTCTAGTTATTAAGGACATACATACGGCCAAAAATGCTTAAAAGAGTGGTCGAAAACTTTGTCTACCGGATGACATTCATCAGGTCCAGTCACAGTGGGCATATGCTCGAAATTTTATTCAAAATTAATTGTAGAATGTATTCTCTCGATTCAACACAAATAAATGGCTATTTAATGATATTTCATGTGTTTTGTTCAAAATCAAAGTTAGTACTGGCTTAAAAATGACATCCTTTACATAAAAATGTTCAGGATTAAAAGTAACATGTTACAAGTTACCCCGCAATGTTGTTACAACTTACCCCTTTATAGAAATTACACATAAATGACACAATCAAATCTAAAAGGGAATTCCCCCGAAATTCAGACCAACATGCAAACTTTCTTGCAGTAAAACGTGGAATGGTATCTCTAGCGTATGAGGGGGAATACTAAAAACGCAGAAAAAAGAAAAGAAGTTACAAACATTGCAATTTTAGAAACCACTGCCACAGTTTTTTCACTGTCGTCCAAAACACATCTGAAGTTGGCAGAACGTTTGTTTTTGAGTAGGCAAGTAGTTTTCCAGCACACTCTGTACTTTATAGCTGTTACAACGTACCCCTGTTATTTTAAACCCCATTTCGATGGTTATGGTGTTTTCTTTGCCTATTTTGAATTAAGAGTAAACATCTTTGAGGAATGTAATAGAAAACGTACAAATATATGTAGGATCGTGCACATGGTTATCCTTCAATACCCTTAATTTCGAGAATATTTGCATTTTCAGGCAATAATTGCTGAACTAGACAAGTAAAATTTTGATTATTGGTGTTCTAGAAACCAAGAATATTTTTGATTTCATTTCACGCCCACTATTAAAATAAAATTTAATTTTGTAAAAATTTTTAATAGAAAACCAAAAAATATTTTACTTAACAAAAATTGTCGGCTTTTATTAACTCTATAAATCATCTGTACATTATGTAGAATTCCGCTCATTTTTTTGGGGTGTTTTCAAAAAGAGACATGAGTGCTATCATCAAAGGTTTGATTTTAGAAGAAACCGTTAAGTTTTGTTTCCAAATAGTGATAGAGTTCACTTCTTTAAAGAATTATCCCACGCAAATGAATTTGTATTAAAATTTCTTCAAAATTTGTTCGTTTAATGAACTAATGAAGCTGATGATTCTGTTTCTAATAATTCTTCGAATTCCCTGCCCGCATCCATAGCGAAATTGAGAAACAGATGACAGATCTTATAAACATCCCGTCTGAAAAAAAAATCATTCCAAAATACTGTCTTCAATCAACAGAAAGATAATAAGCACCTGAACAGAAAAAGGAGGCTATTCTGGAGGCTTATAAGAAATGGAATGAAGTTAAAGTGCACATCTCCATATACTCCATGTGTCCATGTCCTTAAGTTTTTTGTTCATTATTCAGAAAATCGATCTGCCTTGGACTGATTGATTGAGAAACTATTAAGTTTTGGTGATCTCCTCGTTTCAACGATGGGAAGTTTGTCGATTTTTTTCTACTAATATGTTGACTCCGATATCGGCTTGGTAAACAATGTTGATACAACTTATTCCACTTTTAGGTTTGGTTTTTGCCAGTGTTTCACAAATCGTATTGCATGTTTGTCCTTTACGTCAATTGTAGCTTCAAGATGTACACACAATTTTACAAGATCGGGTCTTGTACCTACCCATGCGGAATTCCAGCAGGTATCTGGTATTCCTTTTATACATCGTGTATGCAATAGAACCTTGTTACTTGTAAGACCTCTACTCTTAAACGAGTTAGGAGATTGCTGGTGGTAAGGTTGGGAAAGTGTACTGAAGACAGAGAGAATGCAGATGGTCATCTGCAATAGTGACCGGTAATCTCAAATATCCAATAGAGCTCCAAAAACATAACTTATTTCGTAACAGGAGACTAAATAGAAACGTGACTTTTGGCAACTGGTTATTTCTTTAATAAATAAATAAGTAACACACAAATCTCATGCATATGGATATGGCTGCGATTTGATGACTGAAAGATTAAAAGATTAAGCTCTGTAAAACTCAGTAACTCTTCTAGGTAAGGGTTCTGGAAAATATATGATGGCGGATGAACACCGAAATATTTGGCCCCAATTCCTAGGAGTAATAAAATAGAACTGGTCCTCCAGGTATGGGATTTTGTCGTCCTTACAACGCAAAAAAACCTTCAGTTATGAGAGAGACAAAGGCCTTGGAAAATAAATCTCCTCCAATGGCAAATTGACCAGGAACGACCACGAAATATGAAAAACTTGAATCTGTGCTCGGGCGGTACAAGGTAGATAAATATGACCACGATCCAGGGGATACGGTGGATGTGGACTCGTTGTGGGAAATTGGCTGAGGTCAAGAGGTCAAGAGTTGTGGATTTTAAGCCGATAACTGATCGCCTGGCTGTAATCCATATCACGTTTCACAATATCAGTCTTATACGTGCACATGCCCTTACTGATGAGGCTGAAGACCCTATCAAGGAAGAATTCTATGGCCAGCTGGATAAAGCCTATGGAACCTGTTCGAAGTATGGTATTAAAATTTTAATCGAGGACATTACATGATGCCATAATCGGCAACAAAAATATCTTGGGCGGATTACAGATAGACACCGGTTCAAATCAAAATCGGTAGTCAAATCTTCTTTAGGATACCAACCACCCTCGAAAAGATTCCCATAGTATGGTGATGTTTGCAAATACCGGAAATAAGTGACAGAAGATGTTAAAACGCCCAAAACAAAAGCTGCATGGGAAGAATACCAAGCTAAAAGAAAAAAAGAGAAGCAAATATTGTGTAGAAAGAACAATGCATACAGAGTCTCCTAAATCAAGACAATCAAGAATTCACGTGACAGGAACAACATGCGCCCGTTCTGGAAGAAATCCAAGCTACTGGCAGCTGGATATAAGGACGGAACGCAAGCTCTTCAAAGGAACCTGGTCACCGATCCGCAGGGAATTATAAATAGATGTATTCAAGGAGAATTTCTAGTAGTTGCTGCCTGGGTATAATGTTAAGAGAGTGGTAGGGCAAGAGAGAACCCACAATCAGTCAACGAAGAAGTAATCTATGGTCCCAGTATAGAAGAAATTAGCGTAGTGTGCCTGATGACGAATATCGACTACATATGCCCCATTTACAAGAAAGGCGATTTTGTGTCTTGGAAAATGTCACGTATAAGAATTTATCCAACGTCCTGTGTGAACGTATAAAGCCTTTCTACAACACCAGCACGTACTAATATGGCTGCCCGTCCGGCAGATCGAATATCTTAACACTTAAACAAGTCTTGTAAAAAATTCCAATTCAAGACTTACCACTTTTTCATCGACTTCAAGGCCACATATGATAGCATTGATCGTTAAGGCGATGGCTGGATTTTGAAACCTTCAAAATCGTAGGGTACCTTTCATGTCCAGTTTCTCTGGAGAATCGTTATAAAAGTCAGCGATACAAGAATAGTCAGGCTAGAATGAAACCACAGGACAGTCGTATCTAGATACATAAAGGTTAAACCCACTTGCTTGTCCTTGGCAAAGTCATTACATTCTAGAGCACCTTTTCCTATCCAGTTTCTCGGTGGAATCTGGGAATGAGAAGGTCAATGATCGGCATTTGATAACATACCTAGTTTCCTCATGTTTTTCTTGAGTTTACAATGCCACGTTTACGAAGTCTTTGAGGATGCTTAAGTTGTTTTTATCAAGCTTGATGTATACTTTGAATCTTTTGTGGTTTTGGTTCCCAAGCAGTTTCTTAGCTTGTCTCAGACGTTGAAGATTTTTCCATAATCTTGCCCTGTTCTATTTTCTAGCATCTGGAATACTCCTTTAAGAGTATGTTTTCCTATTCTACAAAATGGTTCTGGACCTATGAAGTTTCCGCTGAAAGACGGCTTACTTAAAATTCTTTTTTGTTTAAGAACCGGGGGAACCTAATTTTTGTTTCTTCACGGCTTGTTTAACCGTCTAGATAACTGAAGTGAACCTAAGAAGGATTACGTGCTCATTACTGTGTAGGTCGTGTAGTCATGCGCAGAAGTATTTCTCCAGAGATATGCCTTTTACAAGGGCCAACACAGCAAATCGTGAAAGGATTTAGCTTTTTCTTCGAACTTTCAGCTATGTATGTATATAGCAGTTGCTGTTTCGAAATATATTTGGGTCATATCCTGGATAGGAGGCTAAGCTTGAAACCCAACATCAAGAAAGCCACAGTAGCACTTTTCTCTTGCAAAAAAGCTATTGCAAATAGATGGGGTCTATAACCTCGTACGAATATAACTCATTGACTCTTCATCTCGGTCATTAGACCGATACTGACCCACGGGGTGATTATTTGGTAGTCAAATACAAAAACAAAAGGCTTTCAACTGATACCCCTGTATATATTTAGCAAGCAAATGGTAGCAAGTGCTCCTCGAAGCTACCCTAAAGTGGTCAAGAAAAGAATTTAGCAATTTCTCAACATTTTTCCGAATAATTTCAAAATTTTTCCCGAGAACATGGACTACACCACCCTACATCTAAGTTTTGATAGGAACTTCGTCGTCAGTATCCGTTTCAGAGTACTATGAAATGAAGAAGCACCTTTTCGGGCAGCCAAACAGCTATCAAATCTTTGGAATTGATCTCTATAAATTCTCTAGTAGCTCTTGACTGCCGATAGTCTCTCACGGAGATGGCTGAGCAGTTAAATACTTACCTTTGTCGGGTGGCGGGGCATAGTTATATTCCAGGGAACTGTAAGACCGATGAACTCGCCAGAGTGGGAACAACTATACCCATTTTGCCGGACAAAGGCACAGGTTATATATCGGCACTAAAATAGGTGTCATCACTGGATACTGTCTAATAGGCAAGCTACAACAAGGCTGGGCCGTTTTGCGAAAGATTTTTGTAGAAACTGCATGGATGAAGAGGAGGATGAAACCATTCTTCATATTTTCTGATTCTGCCTAGCTCTCTCTCGCATAAGGAAGCTTCACTTAGGAGCCTATAATGAATCTGGCGATCTGATAAACTTAGATATCAAGAGCCCTTTTCGCTTCATCAGAAGTTTAAAATGGTTTAACGAGTGGGTAGAGAGGAACTTTCTCCTATGATCCATGTGGTATCACAATGGACCTATTGCTACCCTAAGTGTGTTGGCGTTTCTAAGCTGGCAGCCACTTCAACCAAATCAAACCAACGTGGCCGTTAGCGATGATAATGAAAGACTATCCTGCCTCATGTAGAAATACTACACGGGTTTGGAGCCTGCTGTATAAACACATATACAGCGTTACAAGAATAGTCAGACTAGTATGTAACCATAGAACACTCATATATACTCTTATCCAGATTTATAAAGATTAAACCCACTTCATCTTGCTTCTTCTTGGCAAAGTTTAGAGCACCTTTTCCAATGTAGTTTCTCTGAGGAATCTCACAATGAGAATGCCAATAGTCGGTAAAGTCCCTCATCTGATATATGTATGTATACCTAGTTTTCTAGGTGATTGCTAAACCACCTAAATAAATGAAGTGAACCTAAGTAGTTTTTTCAGCTCGGTACTGTGTAGGTCCTGTAGTTAAAGAAAGAAAATGAGCCAGTAAATCGTGATAAGACATTGCATCTTATTCGAATCTACAGCTCTATACTGTAGTAGTTGTTGTATGGAAATCATCCAACAACTATACGAAGCTTCTACTCAGCTTCATTTGATTCATAGACGTCTTCTTATAGATGACTGGCCCAACGATATAGCCGCAACACATTTATCTAATTGATAATAGCATTCCATAACTATTTCTTTGTACAGAGTACTGAGAGTGTTATTGGTTAGGGTTTGTGAAATATCCACCTCAGATCCACCTCTAGCTAGTTCATTTATTTTTTTCGTTTCTGGAGACTTGCTTACGCCCCGTCATCCAGCATATGATCATCGAGTTATTTGTTGATATCATATTAAGTCTTGCTTTGGGTGTTTTTCTACAAACTTGTATATCAAATGTGATTGCAGCGTCTTTATAGCTAAACATATGTAGGTATGTACATAGACGTTCATCTAAGGATCTGAAGACCTTTCTTCAATAGCCATTTTTATAGCTTGCGACTACACCTCAGCGTGAAGAAAGCTTCAACCATCCTTTAGTTTAAAAGAGCAATTTATATTTCGAGGCTCACCTTTTACACCAGTTTCTCTACCGACATTCATTTTGGATTCCTAGATATAGGAAACTAGCAAATCTTCGGTACAAACTCTACTCTAATTCCACTTTATCCTAGTTCTGATATAGAGTCTCCACTTATCTTGAGACAATCGAGCTATAATAGATGCTATCGTGCCACTTTTGGTTTCAGACCATGTTAGTTTCGAAACCGTCGAAGATAAAAGATACGTATTTACAAACCATAGGCAAACCATTAAAATTGTGGCAGAAAAGTACCGGACCCAGAATCGAACCCTGTGGTACTTACCCCAGATGGGAAATTTCTAAGTTCGGAGATATTCTAATGGAAGACTATCTTTTCATGTTACATAGAAAATCTTGAATGAGACTAGCAGCACTATCACTAAATCTGTAGAAAGATATCTGTGTTTGACACAAAACAGTATGATTGACACAGTCAAAAGGTTAAAAGAAATCTAGTAGACACCAAATCCTTACGTAGTCCTTATAGACTTGAAGTCTTTTTATCATCAACTTTTTTTATAACTGCAGTGGAACAGCTATGGTTCGCCCTAAACCCAGACTGATACTCTGACAGAAGACTCTTTGATTCAAGGTAATGCAACAACTTTCTTGTAAGTAGTTTCTCCAAAAGGCAAAGCAAGCGGTTAGTACAACGTACATAGGTGCATTGAGTAGATGATCATCGACCTACTGGCCTATTTCACTTAAAAAGATACAGATACACTAAGTATAGTGCATGAAGTCACATCCTCTTATTCAGAGTTGGGGTTTTATTAATATTATTAGCTATTCGACCGAAATCATTACTAAGTAAGTTTTAAAAATACTCAGTATAATCCAACTCAATATCTCCAGTCTTTATGCTACATTACGCATGCGCAGCCACACAAATTCATCCAACGTTGCTCCGGAAGTGTTATTTGTCGAAAAAATTAACATTACAATGTACATATCGGACTCGATATTGCGGATACGAACTCACTAAAAACATACAAAAACGCAGCTGAATTTCAAAAACTTTCTTATCGCGTATTTGGAACAGAATTTTTCAGTCCTATTCGGTTTGATTCCGTGCAACTACTAAAACTAAGTGTTTCTAGATGCAGTTCATTAAACAATTTCACAAAATATATGTATATATGTATACCAACTCACCCCAAACAGTCTCGAAATAATCCTGTCCACGTTTCTTTCATAAACAACGTTCAGAATCCTTTTCTTTCTTCATTCATTCTCATAAATTCATCGAATCATTTTTATTAAATTTTCATTTTCTTCATTTATTACCGGCGATGAAATTTCTATTTACACTCACATTCTCATATAAATTTTTCGCGTTTCATTTCCATATTTTTATTTTTATTTTTATTTTTTTATAAATTAAAATACGCGCGTCCCACAACTCACACAAACCACCGAATCATAGCATTAATTTCGGACTGACCCTCCTCACTAATTCGCAAGTCAGCCACCAGCAATGCATGTAAAAAAAAACAACTTGCGACCGAAAAACAACGAACGAAACAAAACAACAAACCGACACAATACATCCGCGCTTTCATATATCAACCGAAATAAGAAAAACTTAAAAAAAAAAGAAAAATTAACAAAAATACGTACGACTAAAAAAAACAGTCAATTGTAAATATTTTTCTTCATTTCTTCTGCATCATCGCCATCAACATCATCGACACATCCTATCGTAAAATGTATAACTCATTTTTTTTTATTCGATTTTTATTTATAAAAATATCAATCAAAACTCATCACTTTATCAACGACAACAGAAAAAAAAAACGAACAGAAATGCATTCAAAACCTAAAGATACTCCTTTTTCTAGGAATTTTTTGTAACAAAAAAACTAACTTGTTGCTTTGATCCCGAAAAACAAATTTTTACTTGTTTTCTTTGTAAAAATAACTGAAATAAAAAAAAAAAACTAAAATTTTAACGTCATCATCAACGAATTTGTTTAACTTTAAAAAAATAAAAAAAATAAATAAATAATAATAAATTGCATGCAACACAATACACAGCCATATGGATGAGATATATGTGTTAGCTTTATATGTGCGCCAATTGCGTGCGTGTAGAATAAAGAAAAAAAAAAAAACAACGAACAAGCATAAAGAAGAGAAAAATATATTTATAAAAAAAAAGCCCAGTAAAAAAAATCATATTTCTATAGTTATTTTCGTTATAGATACGCTGCACAGCACATGCATCGTACAGATACTTTAGTGTGTGAAAGCATGATGCAGTTCATATCAGAGTCACGCACACTACCACGTGCAATGCGACGACGACGACAACGGCCATACGTTGGAAGCAAGCAGTGGAAATTTTTCTCAATCCCAATATTCTTTCCTTTTTTTCATGTGCAGAACTATAAAACTATGCTGCAAAGGGATATTCTTTGATCTGTCAAATTAGATAGCCAGCCTTCCAGCCAAATGTCATGAAATTCAGCTGTCAACGCGAAAAACGCCAACTAGAATATTTCGAAGGTTCTATGAAATGATGATGGCCAATCATAGGCAATTAAAATGGTTACGACCGCACATAGAGACGGAGAATATCACAGAAAGAGAGGGAATTTAATGAACAAAAATATAATGGAATAGCCCCCCGAAAAAAAAAACAAAGATGGAAGATGTACGCTTTTCTTATGTCACTTTTGAACAATCTAACTGGGCTAAATCATTTGAAGGGTTTCCCAATGGCTAGAAATCTGTGGTGTTTTTCAAGGACATCGCTTAGTGTGCAGAAGGAACAGGTGAGTTTAAAGCCGCTTAAACGAGTCTACATGTGACTTTTGACACTTGAAACACTATGAACGGTATCTGTCACATTTGAAACATACATTTTCATACTGTCACACTTGTGCATCTTTCAAACGCAGTTCCTTTAACGATATATAGTAGGTATATATTTATGAGAAGGAAGTTATCGGGGAAAAAGAAAAATAAATACCGACGCGCACTTGTATTGTTATCTGTCAGATTTAAGCCAACCGAGAACACAAAACACTGCCATGCACTAACACCGCGCACATACACTAACTAAGTTTAAGCACTAAATGTTACTTATACTAGCTAGATTATTGTGTGTAAGATTTTATTTTTTTTTTTCTGTGATTCTCTATCTCACTCTTACGCTAGACCGACACATAAAATTCTTTTCGTATCATCATCGCGCCACAGTCAATGTCAAACGCAGTAAAAAAAAAAATAAAATTTGGATAACGCACGGTTATTTTTTCGACAGAAATGTCATTTAAATGTCAAGCAACTGTCAAATTTTTACACTTAATTTAAAATATTAAATTAAAAACAATATACACAATGCATACAAGAAATATTTAAGGAAAACCCGTAAAAAGAAATAGAAAAAAAAAATTATAACACAGAAAAACACGGGGAAGGAAAAACAGAAACAGAGCAGAGAAAAAAAAAAACAAAAAACACGCAATAGATGTGAAGAAGAAAAATCCTAGGTTGAGTGTATATATTTTTAGTTCCTTACAATTTTAGAGCGGTTCAATAACTAAAAGTATTATATACATTACATATAGCGAGAAGCGAAGTGTAACCTTGTATTAGCCCCCGTCCCAAAACACACACTACACCAACCCCAATTTTTGCGAGTTTTTTCGCTTCTCCGCTTCGTTTCTTCTTCTTCTTCTGTATTTTCTCATTTTTCCCATATTTTCTATGCTTTTTTTTTCGCGTGTACATTCGTTCCTTCTCCTGTTGCAGTTTTTTATTCCGTTTTATGCAGTTTTTTAGTAGTAGTAGAGGATTTTTCTCCTCTCCAGCAGTAGCTTCTTTTCGATTGATAGACACACTGTTGTAGAGTATCTGTAAGTTTTCTAGCTGTATCTGTGTGTGATTACATGCAGTTTTTTACTCGCATTTTCTATCCAACTAGTCCATTGTACTATAAGGTATATTTCCCCTTAATAACCCAACCATAGTACTGGTGCACCACACCAATACGATCAAGTAAAACTTGGCGAGAGAAAAACTTCTGTGAACAGAAAAATACAAAAAAAAAAGAGATTTTTTCGCCAACAACAACTACCACATATGCACTACTATGTATAGGTGAATGCAATTCGCCAAAGAAGCTTTTGATGCACTTCGACACTGTCTTAGACAAAAAAAATGAGAAGAAACCAAACGAAAAAAACTCAAAGAAAGGATATAGCCTAACACGCACCCTTCGATGGGAGATGGGAGGACCATTTAAAACCGAAATAATATTCACAGCACAGACATTCGGGTACGCGATCGTTTTTTCATTTCAAAAATATTGTTACTAACCTTCTGCGAGATACTTTTTGAATATACTTTTCGCGGCGCAACCGAGTTACCGGCATGCAGGCGTGCATGCATGCATTCATTAAGGTTTGTTATGTTTTTGTTGTTGTGAGCGGCGCATTCACCGGTTTATGTGTTTCACGACGAGATGCACCAACAAAACCGTGTGTACCGCGTATCTTGTGCTGGTATGGTGGATTGA
Organism: Xylota sylvarum; assembly: GCA_905220385.1. NCBI lineage: Eukaryota > Metazoa > Arthropoda > Insecta > Diptera > Syrphidae > Xylota > Xylota sylvarum. The sequence continues at coordinate 58,009,701 of LR999958.1, read as the reverse complement.
GATACGGCAAATGCAGTTTTTAGCATGGCTTAGTGCATTTTTTTTTGTTTTTGTTGTATTGCTTCCCTCTCTCGCATACATAGATACATACATGTAATATAGTGTCTCTGGGTTTAATGGTGTTAATGCAGTTCTTCTGTTGGAATGACGTATTTTACTTAATAAATTTTATTTTTCTTTTGTCACACTACCATACCGAGAGCGGTTCTTGATTGTGTGCTAAAAGTTACATGGGACAGCTTTTTGCATTTTTTTTTTGTTTTTTTGGGCAAAGTGTTGATGAGCATTACTTGAGGAGAGTGAAATGCAATTCATGATAATGATGGAGACGAAGCACCAGCACAGATGGAACGTGTTTATAGGTGACGAAGGACGTTATGCGAAGCTCTTGGGTTAACAGTGCAAAAAAGGACATTTGAACAAAAAAAAAGAAAAGAAAAAAATGTATAGGTGGTTGGATGTGATTAGTAAACGTCTGAGCGCACACACATCCCTTGATGGTGGAAATTTTTATTCAGAAATGCTTTGGGAGTCTCAAGTGGGTGTCTCTGGAGTTATGCCTGAGAGAACTGTATGAGATTGTGAGGTGTCTTTATAGCAAGGAGTTAGTATTTTCCCGCCAAAAGCAAGTACGGCGCACAGGAATTGGGGCAACTACATCATTTAAACTGGGATTCCAGACGATGGGATTCTTGTTTTCTTACACTTGAGGAGAGTGTTATGCATTTACAAACTGGAGGTGCCTATTATTTTAAGTAATTACGTGCATTTAGACTCGATGGTTATGTCAACTAATCGTGAGAGATATTAGGGACTGATCGGACTAAAGAAGGAAGATATTTCAGCAGAGTACGAATATCCATGACTTTTTGTCTGAGAAAAGGCATCTTACTGTCTGGTTATGCTCCCGACCCATGAAGAGTTTCTACCTGAGACAAGACCAGTTGTCTAGATCAAGCGCTAAAGCTTGATCCTTAAAAAGAAGGTTTGGTCTTCCTTGTCGTCTCGAACCTGGTGGATTTAATTTGAAGATCCTCCTTGCTGGAGCACTATCATCCATTCGCTCGATATGGCCCAGTCAGTATCTTTCCTCCATTCGCCCTCCTCGCATACGGGACTGAATACTCGATGAATAAATTTCTCCTCGAAAGTGTTCAATGCTTTCTTGCTTATCGTCCAGCATTCGGCTCTGAACTGACAGAATCAAAGTATTGTAGATCATGCACTTCCCCTTGCGAGTTAGGAGTTTTGAATCCATTTGTTTCGCCAAACCGAAGTAGCAGCCGTTTCCTAGGGTAAGTCTTCGCCGAATCTCCACTATGATGTCATTCGTGGAGTTAATATTTACTCCGAGGTAGGTAAACTCCTTAACCACTTCGAAGCTACTGTTGCCAACAGTGACGTTTTGTCCTAGACGGTGGACAGATGCTTCTTTGTTTGTTGACAACATCTACTTAGTTTTATACTCATTTATTTCGTTTCGCCTGTTCTTCAATTGCCGTAAAAGCATCTAAAACGGCATGCTGGGAGCGACCAATGATGTCGTCTGCGTATCCCAGCAACTGGACAGATTTGTTGAAGATAGTTCCATCCGTGTTAAAATCTGCCCTGCGCACTATCTATTTCAACACGAGATTGAAGAAGTCACATCGCATCTCCTTGTCGAAATCCGATACATGTTTGGAATTGTTCGGAAGAACTGTTTCCGAGATGCACGTTGCACCGCGTGTTTTCCAATGGCACGACTGGATCAGTTTAGCCAGTATCCCAAATTCGGCCATCGTATTGTAGATCTCTAGATGATAAATGCTATCCTATGCGGCTTTGAAGTTGATGAAGAGATGGTGAGTCTCGACTTGAGATCCGTTTGTCTTTTCCAGTGTGAAGATTTGGTCGATCATCGATCTACCAGGCCGAAAGCCATACTGGTACGTGCTGGTAAGTGTGCTCCAGAAAGGATTCAGACGTTCACACAATACGCTAGATAGGATCTTATTTGCGACATTAAGCAGGGATATACCTCGATAGTCCTTTTAAGACTTTTGATCAATTTTTTTGAAGATGGGGCATATAGAGCTGGTACTCTAGTCAACGGGGGGCATGGCTTTATACACCCATACTAGTTTGAAAATCTAGCGCACGCACCCTACCAAAGCATCACCACCATGTTTGAAAAGCTCAGCTGGTAGACCATTAGAGCCGTTGTTCTTCAGCTGCTTTTTGATAGCTGAGCCAACCTCTTCAAAACAAGGAAGGGGGATGGCATTTTCATTGACTGGACGTGTGTTACCTTCTTGCTCTACCTGACACCGATTAAGTAGCTGCTGGAAATGTTGCTTAAACACATCTACTATTTCTTGTGCTTCGGTGACTAGGGTTCATTCACTGTTTCGAAGAGCAGACTTGAAGCAAGCTGCTGGTAGCTTATGGTGGTCTCGGCTACTTCTTTGATGATGTCGTGATACTGGTTCCACAGATCATTGGCGTTTGTGGATGGTGAATGCACAGCGCAAAGTCTCTCGTTTTGGCACTCTCTGTAGGCACTGGCTACTCCAGTGCTAAGGCTTCCAACGTTGAATTTATTTTCCTAGAAGGTTTGTAGCTTCTTCTCGTTGGATAGTAGAGCTCTCAATTTGGTTGCAACAAGAAAATGGTCAGAGTCGACGTTTGACCCTTTGAAAGTTTGTACATTCAGAATATAGGATGCGTGCCTCGCACGTGGTCGATTTGGTTGGCGGTTCAACCATCTGGAGAGCGCTAGGTTGCTGCGTGGATTCGTAGCCTTGGAAACCTGGTGCTACTTATCACCGTATTACGAGCTGCTGCAAAATTGATTAACGCAAACTATATTACTATAAGGATGCCAGTTTGCTGAGGCCATTGAGTATAATAATCCCTAAATGGAACAATCTTCTTTGAGACAGAGCCGGACAGGTGTACGGGAAGTAAATAATGATTTTTTCTTCCCCTAGTACCTGGAAGTCTTGCAGAAATCATTTGAAAAAAGGCCCGGTGTTAGCATGCGGGCATATGAGACGCTGACCCTTGAGGACACCGAATGCGTGGCTGATTTGGTATCGCTTTAGCGTAACCAATCCGAGACTACGTTTTAAAACCAGCTTAGGCCAGATGAGTCTTGATATATAATACGCCTAGCCATTTTCCCATCTGTGGTTGGTTTTGGTGAAAGTATTCAGCTTTAGATGTTTACATGTATCGAGGGGTATACCCATGTTTTGTTAACCAGAATCCTTAGAGTTGAAACCTTTCTGACGAGCTCGTGAGGCTTTCCCGGAATGTCTCTATCGCTTGGCACACAGCAAATGTGAATGTTCAAATGCTCCGTCAAAGCAGCCTTTTATGTGAGGAAGCATCATTCCTGGGACTTGATTGGCGCTTGACGGTTAGGGAAAATGATAATATCCGTGACAGATATTACATTTGATTAAATTTGAACCAGAACAAGGTTTCCTTGATCGCCATTCCGTGATCTGTGAGGCGAAAGGAGATCCTCAAATTGAGCTTATTCTAGAAGACTCCATAACTCCCCCAACTGTCAGTCTTATAGCTATCTGTGTAGGCTGAACTATCATCTAAGGTGGGATCCTTGTCCCATTCACTGCTTGCAGAGATGCTCGTTCGGAAGTTACAGTCAAATCTCAATTTCGGCGGAGTGTATTCGATATTTTCATGGGTAAAGTATAATAGATCGAGAACCCAGAAGTGGCCATCATTATAATAACGACGAAGGGGCTTTAAGAATTATTTGGTGGACTGATGTGTTGAAGATCCTTAGGTTCCACATACGAGCTTTGACCTCCCTTGGGTATGAAGATAACTTCAACCGACACGTTGGCTTTAACCCAAGGTAGCACTATCTCTTTGAATTGCTGAATCTCAGCAGTAGTGATACCTTCAGGTTATGGAGATTTGAAAAATTTGAAACTGGATACGACCCAGAGGATCTTTTCTGTAGTTACTATAGTCAGGGAGTTCTGACACGGTGGAACGAAAGTTTTTCCAATTTGAAGCACAGCAACAGTGTGTTACCAGGAAATTAAGTAGACATTAAAAGATTAGCAGAAATGGTCCAGTAGTCATCTGGATTCATCAGAAAACTGGGGGTTGAGGTGTTTCTGAAGAGATTTTTTGTAGCTTAGAAGTCTCAGAAGACTCTTCAATGTTATCACAGAGGAGTCTTCGTTAGCGTTGCCCCATCCTCAGTGAAGTTTAGTATTTTTTGAGAGATATACATACATAGGTATCCCAATTAGCTGTCTCATGAGAGCGTTTAGCTAAATTTAAAAGGAATCTATTATCTTTTCTAAGAACCCTGATATTTGCATTCCACCAAAGTGGTTTCTTCCTGCCTCGAGGTTGGCGGAGAGGACAAGCAAATTGAGGAATTAACGCTATTAAGCGTTCTCTGTCAGTTGGTCAGTTGATCTTTTCTGAGGACGTTTTGGATGGGCGGGTGCTCATCTAAATTGAATTAAAGGCATCGTTGATTAGAAGAAAAGTGTTACTCGTAGACTCTACAGTCTATTACTATATTAAAAGTGGGATCAAAGACAAGAGTAATTTCTAAAAATTCTTGTCGGTTACGACTGATAAAAGTCGGTTTCGATAGATTAATGGGTACGTAGCTTAGCATTTCCATCACATCCAATTATAAGGCCAGTTTTGAGGCTATTCGCATTCGCAATCAAGGAGGAGGTGGTAGGGTTACTGGATCCAGTAATTTTTTTGTCCTTAATCCCAGGTTGATAGCAAATATATTTAGATGGGTCTTCGTAAGACCCTTAACTTATTCCTTGGTCATTTTTATCGAGTGGGGAAATAAAGGCGTTCGAAGCCGGTTTGGAGTGATGCAGGTTAATCTCAAGGAACGGGATCATTGAGGCTACTTTCCAGAACAGATACCATTACCACGGTATTGTTGACTTCCTTCGAATCTGATGGTACCAGGTCATCCTCGAGAGAGTGACCAACTGTGTTCGTGTCCGTCAGACACACATCGATCCTCAGAAGACACAGCATAGTAGATACAATACACGAAAGGTACCTACCATTTCCGTGTCCATTGAACATGTCCTTGACCCCAGCCATCATCGCGATAGGAGCGTGCAAGGTTGGGTTCGTCACGTAGGGCTTGAATAAAGTTGGTGGTAATCTCTACTTATGGATTGAAAGAGAATCATTACTGATCTTCAGGAAATCGGGGATAACCTTTAAATCAAAGGGTTCGATTAGAATCCAGGAACCCGTTCTTGGTCTTTAAAATTTGGTCTTTTTTCGCAACATCAAGCAGCGCCCCTGTGGCGGTTTTGTAAATATTTTTCGATCATTGATCAGCACGCGGAACAATTTGGACATGGCCTTGATGCCAGCGGATTGGTCCAGAGACGTCAACTCACACGAACGAGGCACCCAAGTGTCTTGGTAATTTTTGGAGATAACACGGTTACCGAACTTGGACTTCAATAACTCGATTGTTTGACCAGCTGTGTGATATGTGGCGCCATCTTGTTGAAACCACATATATTCGATGTCAGTTTCTTCGAATTCATCTAGTGTACATATATGGTCCAGTAGCGATCTCTATTGACTGCGACTCTGTTGCCAGCATCATTAAGGAAGAAGTATGGGCGAAGGACCCCTCTAGCATGAAACCCGTGAATGGCTTCTGGTTGCTGACTTGCCCAAATGCCACAAATTTCCTTATTAACAAAGCTGTGACAAATATGGGCTTCATTCATAGCTGAAAATCATTCGGAATCATTTTCGTGCATGTTTAGGGTCCTATCACTGAAGTTACGTCGGAGCTGATGGTCGTTTGGCTTTTGGTCTTGGGGCAAGGCAGTTTTATAGTGCTGCTGGTCCTGTCCTGTCCTGTCGAAAATTCGGCAGAGACTGGTCACAGACATGGTAAGTTCCTGAGATCGATATAGCATTGCAATTGTAGATGAGTTGAAATGTCAAACAAACTACAGATAACTTCACGCATATCCAAGAAACTACATTAGAAAAATGGAATATCATTGTATCTTTCCAAGTATGTAAGCTGTTTTGCTACTGCGAAGCTATAGGTATTAAAAGTCCTACAAGGTAGACAGATGTTTCCTACTTTGTCGACATCATGTTGTCAATTTTGTTTTCCTAAATGCCTCCCACCTCATAATAGATTGATTCATATGTCATATCTCCAGGAACAGAAACAAAGCCTTGCTTTGGCCATGCACTATTCAAACTCGTTCCAGGGCACGGAAAATATTTGAACAAAAGTGCATTCACTTGCATTTGGGTTTCCGTTCGTATTGCCATCAAAATGTAAACACACTGCTACCGCTAACAATCGCATCCATTCACTAATCTCTCCAGCTACAGTCGGAAGATTACAAAGCAGAATTCGCATATCCGAAAGCCAAGTATGTAGATCTTCGGTCATATTTCGTTGCAAGTGCACAACGTACAACACATTCCATGACGTGAGATACTCTTCCCTATTTGGCATTCCGAATTTGTATCTCAAAATGTGTGTACGTTGGCAAAACTTTCCAAGCCATAGATAGATGCTTTTTGATGATGTACTACGAGGTGCAATGCAGTATACGAGTACAGTGCATCTAGCAGATGTGTATTTCAGCTGCGATTTTTTTGATTTTTTATTTTTTTGTTTTTGAATGCGTGCTCTGCTTTTTTTTTTGTTCGTTTCCTCGGTTTATTTTTCTTATGCTTTTGTTTGCTTTGCATCTTTTGCTGCATAGAGCCAGTCAAGCAGAGGCATCATTAACTAAAATATACAGATATTCAGTCATTCATTGACGGGACGAGGTACTGGTGCGGTGGAAAGTGTAATTTGCGATATAAAACGCCACCAGAGTGTGCTCCACAAAGGCCAGTCAAAACAGAAAAGTTTTCCAAGTGCAAAACAACTTTTTAGCGGCGATGTGTATGGCGGTACGGCACACTCATCGTCCGTCCGTCCTCCGGGCGGTCGTCGGTATAGTGCGCAATGTTTGTTTTGGTGATCGGATGCCATATTTTATTTAGCTGGTCATTTGGTTATTTAAATTTGATTGAGAGGAGAGGCTAAAAAGAGAACATTTGTTCAAATATTCATAGCCTTGCGCGTTCGATTGGAGGTTACGTTACGTGCACAATCCATTTGCAATGCAACTTTGAACAGACGTATGTATGTACATACATACATACATACGTTTGTGTCCCAAATAGAGTAGAATAGAGTTTTTGGATTAAAATTCTATCGTTTCATCGTAATGAAGGTTGTTTCATTAGAAACGCACAATTCAAATTGCACTGCATTTTGTTTCAATTATTTTTTCCAACTTGGCAGCACTTAATCTTTGACGTCTGTTGTCTGATCTGCGATTTTATGTCATGCAACCTTACCTAATAGAAACCGGAAACCATTTTTGAGATGCGTTCTAAAATTAGCAGAAACTGGATCAGTTATGCAAAATCGCATCATTACCTCCCCCCTTCCTTGCAATAGTAAACGAATGATGAACGCATTTTGAGTCTGACTGTACACCGTCAAGCTAACGCGCATGTGTCATGCGAGTATAATATGTAGATACATCTCAGATGCCTAGCAAAAAATCCTTAAAAAGAGGACTTGTAGGAGTCCCTTAGATGGAATCAACAGTGATATCCACTACCAGACTGGCGGATGCCTTAGTTGAGGTCCTTCGAAGTATTCGTTGCTGTGATCAATAAGGATCTTTTAAAACTGAGGCAGGATCTTGAAAAAGAGATGGTGACTGGATAACTCTCAAGGTCTAACCCTCTAGGTTGCAGGTTGTGTGTCGCCGTAACTTCCCTACCACATTACAAACCATTAGTTACCCGACCATCGACTGCCTCGGAAAAAGATAATACAGCTACCTACTCCAGCAAACTTTATAAGTACAACGACTTTCGGATCCTCACATGCTGTGAGGAAGTTTAACGTCGGACGACTACAATTGCAAGAGATCGCCAAAGCATTTTCCGATTGAAACTTATTTTAATCTCTCAAGAAGTACTGTGGCATCAGCCAGCATCAAGGACTCAAGACCAGTGTGTACAATGCCAAAAAGTTATCAGAGATTCGCCCTCCGATGTGCTTGGTTTTCTAGACAAACACAACGAAACCCCTGGTTCGACGAAGAATGCTGGCCAGCAAATGCCCAGAAATAGGAGGCATACAAAGCAACGCTACATAGAAGGAGCTGCTCTCTAGCTCTACGATTCTCCGAAAGAAAAAGAAGGAGCATGAGAAGTACGAGTTCGAGGAAATACAGAGATGCTATTGCAGGAATGAGGCTCTGAAGTTTTACCAGAAAGTGAAAAGAACATTTCAGGACTACAAAACCAGAAAAGATATTGGAAAAAATCCACGAATTTTAAGGCGATATTCAATACCTTTTCTAGATTTGAAAGCCCTCTATGACAACGTTTATCGAGGAGCTATACTGAAAATGATATGGACATACATCCATCCCATAGATATGAGATGATATTATGAAGAAAGTTGATGTCTCCAATTGAAAGTTGAACTCCAATTTGGCCTGGCAATAAGGACACGATGACCTTCTTCCTATTTCCTAGATAATTAAGATTGTCTTTCATCTTACAGCGTGATACGGTGGGCGTAAGTTAGATTCCTTTGATACTGGCTAACTTCGACGTACATTGCCTACGATCATTACGGACCTCTCTCTTCTGCTACTCTGGCGAGAATAAACCAGACAGTCCCGTGATCCTTAAATTTGGAACCTCTTCAAAGAGGCTTTCAAGGCTTATAAGACAATCCAAAATAACGTAAATAAGAAATCAAAATCTTGACTCGACTTTTCAGTGGAAAAATTAAAGATGTCTGAATTTGTGGTTTTCGTATTGAAGGCAAGTAAATTGTTGCATGTCAAACCCATTGAGCTTCTGCACCCACTCGCATGAAGGTTATATACTAGTGGTATAGTCTAAATGTCGGACACTCCTCTATTTTTTAGAACTTAGAAATCTTCCGCAACACACCAATTACCTAGTTCCAAAACTTTTGTTTGACAAAACTGTTTGAAACGAGTACCTTTCCGGCTTGACTGGTAGGAGAATCTAGGGTTTAAAATAAAGGATCCATATGGTTTTTTACAGACGAATTGGTCTACACAGATCTGTGAGTTTCTGCCTTACCGATAAAGGAGTCCTTGCGATGGCTGGGGTACGGTCTAATGTCTGATCAGGATATTTGATTTTGTACTTATAGTCAAGTTGCTATCAATTTTCTGAAATCTTTCGCCTTCGAGTCAAAAACTGTCCTAAATCATCGACTATTTTTTTTTTACAAAATGGCTATATAATTCAAAATTCACCTTATTTGGGTCCCGGGACACAGGAACATTCCAGCGAATTGAATGACCGATGAGCTCCTCAGGCAGTGTACTATACTATAGCTTTTGAATCTTGGTTAAACTCTCGCTACTGTTAACCTTTTGCAGTAGCCAACCGTTGACAGCAGATATAACTACGTACCTCGTTACAAGATAGATCTGATCTGAGCTGAATCAGAAAGGCTCTAAAGATCGCTCATTAAAACTACATCATTGGCAGACATGTCACCTAACTAAGCCTTCTCGCAAATGACAGCTACAGAAGCTGTATGGACGAATAGATGGAAATCGTACTACTTTTCCTTTGTACGTTTTAAACTCTCTCTGCTCGTAGAAGAATGCACTTAGAAGCCTACTTCTTCTACAATCTAGAGGAACTGGTTAAAGCTGGCCCCAGCGCTTTATGATAGGCTCCGCCTGGTTCTGCGGTTAGTTTTGGTATGATGGGTGAAAGTTGTTACAGTTGTTAGGACATTTATCCTAAGGAAGCATTAGAGACTGTCATTGAACTCTCCTCCCTACAAATCTTCATTAGGAAAATGGGTGGTACATGTGTTGTAAAACTACAGCTAGAATACAACTACAAACGAAACGACCTCGTGGGACACCCCTTGCACCTATCGTAGACATGTTGGTCAGAGACTTTTTTTTTTAAGGTAATTTGAAGTAGAAATATTGGACTGTGAAGATTGGTCTAATAGACTGGACCCTATAGGTCTGGTCTGGTTCACTAATGGATTAATGGTGGAATCTAGAGCTGACATTAGTATCTTCAAAACCAACCCGGTACCAATAGGATTGTTCTCAGTATTTTCCAGACTGAAGTCCAAGTTATTGAAATCTCTGCTAAGTTAAGCCTTACCATGGGTATCAAGTGCACTAAAATCCATATCCTTTTACATAGCCAGGCAACATTAATATAAAAGGACTATCATTCAACTAGGTGGAGTCTATGTCAGTGAGTTTTACGGTAACAAGTTACAGCTTGTTCAAGTCAACAAGTAGGGACTGGCTCAGGACCAGAACCCTACTGTGGCACCACTGAGTCGCATAGCCCATTATGTAAATGTGTCAGGGCTTACAATAAAAAATAATCAATCCATATTCCTAAAAGGAAGTTCTTCGCCTAGACAGAGATAATATCAGAAAACGGCTTAGTTTTCCCATAGGCCAACTGAGGATTTGTCTGTGAATGTCCGGCATTGAGTTGAGTTGATGGATGGTAAATATCTCTGAAGTATTTCCGATGAAGCCGATAGCTTAGACGTTGTGGAATTATTTGTGGAATTCGCTTGCCTCTAGTTCGGAAGTTAAATTTTCTATGGCAAACTTACATCGACAGTCGGTGGACTCGGAATAGGATAGGTCGTTCCATACCTCTGACTGCCTGTTTACCAATATACGTCTACAAGGAGAAACTTAATTAGAAGCGCCATGATTACTACTTGCCTGCTGGAGTTCGACTGGGTTTTGTATAGAATCGATTTCCCGGTTCCAGGTTGTGCGAGAGTTTTGATGACGCTCGGTTCGGTTTCAGATACATTTGACTCCCAAAAGCCTTAATAACATGCCCATCTCGTGCGGCGGAGATATTGTCGCACAAAAACGGGCTGACCAACAGTGAACTTAGTCTTATCCTCATCCACTACAACTCTTGTTTTGCTCGGATGCTCCGGAAAAATTGCAGAAAGCAGGGTATGATGCAGTCGGACATGTAATTTTTCCGATGAGAAGTTGTGTGGATAAAAACGTTGCCAAACCGTCCTTACCTTTCTTACCGTCCGCCATAATTTTTAGAATCGTGGTCTTAAAAGTCCTCACCATCCTCTCAGCAATTCCTTTTGACTCCGAGTTGAATGGTGCTGACGTCATGTGTCAGATGGAGTGGTAATGACAGAACTGTTGCAACTTGGCAGAAGTAAATTGAGGGCCATTGTCTAACACAATGGTATTGAGCAGTCCTTCTAAGGCAAAAATAAACCGCAATGCTTGGACAGTAGCGTGAGCTGTGGTTTACCTCAACCTTATTACAAACGGGAACTTTGTTGCTATCAGCCACATATACTACTTAAAGGGGCCAGCCTAATCTATATGGATGCGTTTCCGAACTTGACAATCTTTTAAATGGCTGGATCCTGCCTGGATCAATATTCCCCACGTTGATAGGAAAATCCTCCACAAAGGACTTAAATGCTGAAGTCAGCATCTGTGGCAACCGTAAATCGAAAAAGTTAGTCCGCATCTCCATGCACCTTCGTTGGACGGTAATGGATGGTGTACGTGTAACCCATTAAGATGATAGCCCACCGTTGAAGGCTAAGGGGCTAAAAATAGTAACCACTGGCTGATGGTCCATTGCCAGTTCAAACTGACAGTCGTACAAGTACTGTCGAAAATTCTGAACTCCGAATGTAAGTTACATAAGGTCATTGCATCGTCTGCTAGCTGTTCCCTCGACTCTGAAGTGATCTGTAACGCTAATTCATCCGATTCAACCCCTATGTGGAAACCAAAAGCTTTCAACCAGTCCAAACCCAATATGTTAACTCCTTTAGTTGTATCCGACACTGATTGATACTTTTCGTGTTTTGGCTTTTCACTGTACCGAAACGGTTCCCTTTACTGGTTAGCAGTTTCCTTCATATGTTTTAAGGATGCGATATATAAGTATGCAGGGCGCACTACCAAGGCTGCGGTATCTTTCTAGGCCTACTAAAGAGCATTGATTAACGTGATGCAGCTGAAATATCTTTTTGACTTCGTTTAGCGCAGCGACCGACAGTGAACAGGATTCGTTACCATCCGATATGTCCTGAACTTGGTTCATGACCTGGGTTATTGAATTTATCGAATGCACAGATTCTGTCTGCTGCCCTTCCTAAGATCGAGAGCGTGGTTGCGTCGTTGACATTTCATCGTCGGGTTTCACTGATCAGCAGGCACTACTAATGTGTCCACGTCCCCAGCAAATATCGTAAACGGAGTCAAGATGCTTGCAGCTACATATTTCTATGATGTTGTACGAAACACCCAGGACACGATTTCATAACCTAATCATTTGATTTACTTGAGAACCTTAGGTAATTTATTTGGTTAAGTTGGTATACATCTGAGGACATCAGTGATGGTGGTGTGCAAGTACTATTCCCTTTCAAAATGTTCGACGTCCACTCATATGCAATTGCTAATTTCTTGACCTCCTCCAGAATTGGGTCCTTTTTTGTATGTCTTCCATCCGAACTGAATCGTTTGGGGTATAGAAGGTGATCACATCCCTCATCATTGTGTCCACATATGACGTTCTACATCCCTCCTTTCAGTAAATGAAAGCGCAATCTCTGGCGAGACCCTTTAGATTGGCTATCCATTCGGCATATGACTAGTTCTTTACTTCAAAGCGAGCACATTGAGTTCTCTCAATAGCTGGTAGTTTGAATTGCGGTATAATTCTTTCATTACTGAACAGCACGAGCTTGGAAAGACGACTCCTTCGTGTGGGATGCTTCTGGAGGCAATGACGTTTCGGGTTGTATTGAAGGATATCTTATTTAAGGAACCTGTTCTACACCGCCAAAGTTCAATTACATGCTTAACATGTCTCTTGGTCTTGAATTTCCACGGAAATGTGACCTAATTTCTGCTGACGTTCGCAGACCTCTTCTAAACTTGTTTTAGTATCCTAACCGCCTATGTAGCTTCTTTAGGTCATCACTTCAAAATGTGTAAATAACGCTGTCATCTTACCTCAATTGATTTCCGCTGAGGATGTAGTAATGAAACCCTCACGTGCTTATCAAAAATCTTGACCGTCGTCTTAGATAAATTCTTCGAACGGAAGTCATTAACTAACATACAACAGGAAACCCTCCTATTTACCACCGTTACTCAAAAAATAAAAAAATGCAATAATGTCCTCCAATAGATTAGCATTTTCTACTTCCTCATCCCATTCTCTATTTTATTTTCCCATGCCAATCCAGAACGAACCTGATCCGTATAATAAAATGACCGAAATAATTACACAACTCCAGTGGAAATCCTTTCCGTTCTTCGGGAGAACGGATTCTATTCGAAAAACAAGTTTCCCCAGGAAGTACGTTCCTAATTTGTAAACTAACCTTTCCGTTCCGAATCTAGACTATCTCACGGATCAAGTTTTCTAATCGAATTCTTTTTTTTTTTTTTTCCTTCTAACATCGCAATTAACAACGAATGTCTATCCCACCACCATCACCAGAAGCCACACGAGAATCCAGTAAATAGCATCAGGTTGCAGATGCAAATCCAAATTGAATATCTTTGGTTTTCATACTATCAGTGAGTGTGTGTGTGTGTGTGTGGGTTACTACCGGAAACAGGAAGAAAAACCGGCCCCGAAAGAGAGTCCTCCATCCGTTTCCACATCCACAAAGTTTCTACAGATGGGCTTTGCTAATGGTAAAGTGGTGGGAGGGGTTGATTAAGAAGCGAAAATAGAAAAAAAAAAAACGTTCTGTCAACTCTGGATGAGGTAGGGAAACCCCACAAGAACAATCAGTTTTTGTTTTATTTTTAATTTTTCAATTCGTTGGTGACACACCGCACCACTAACAGCAGCAGTAGCAGCAGCAGCAGTGGTGGTGGTGGTGCGTTGCTTTTGCGTTAGATTATTGTGCGTGCAGCGCTATTCTATTCCCTCCTTCTGGCTCTGCTTTCAACCACAAAAATTTCACATACAAAAAACCAACAAAAAAAAAAAGGTTTCTCAAATGCGTCGACACAGCCCTGAGGCTTACATATGCGTTGTGCTAGTGTCATCGCAGAGCAGCAACGGAGAGAAGGAGCCCTATTTACCCTCAGCCTTTTGATGAGTCCGCGGCTTGCCGGTGGCGTAAAAATGTTCATTAAAAATAAAATAAAACAGTTTTTTTGTGAGGTTTTTCGCCCACGCATTTTTTTTTTATAATCATATGTCAGCGTATCTATGAGTATGAGTAGATGGGATAACAAAAGCATCCAGAAGGTACTGCGCTTGTGCTGTGCTGAAAGGATGTCATACCCTATTCGTTAGCTGGATGGCATTCAATTTTTCTAAAACAAGTTACGTGATACCTAAGCACTTTGTAGGGACTTCGATTACCATTTCTTGGAAGACTACAGACTAGTCAAAATATGGTACCTAATCAAGTATAGGGTCATTCAACAAGAGGTGTCATTTGAAATAAATAGAAAAACGTAAAAAATTTATGAAGTTGTGATATTTTTATCTTAGTCTAAAGTACAAAGTTTGAGGTTAGAAATAGCATACAGTATCTGCCTACAAAAAGTCTTTTTTTTTTATTGAAATCTTTCATCTCAGTAAAGCTTGATCAACATTGTCAATTTTTCTTGCCACAGTCTCCCTTTGATGGCGTATCTACTTCATGAAGATGTTCGGTGTCACAGCTTTTAAGCTCATTAACTGAAGTGTACAAAAGTTGAACAGGATGTGTGATAGGAATGCCAACACCTTGGGTATGTTCGACGTAAGGGTGTAAGCAATGGCCTCCTTCAGGTTATCGAAAATCAGACGACCCTCTTTCACACCATGGACTTTCGTAGCGAATTTATTATCGAGAAGGATAATATCGGCGGCTTCCTTGGACACATCGGAACCAGTTATACCCATTGCAATGCCAATATCGTCCTTCTACAGTGCCGGTGAATCCTTCACACCATCCCCAGTGACGGCTACAGTAGCACCCATCCGTTGGGGTGATGAGCGCGCAAATACGATTTCGAAGTGATTGCGCATCAAATGATCCAATTGGTGGTTAGACATATCCTTCCACTCACTACTATGTACAACAATGGTATCGATCATGTCTTGATCCACTTCCGAGAGGTGAATGTTTAAGCGCTTGGCGACTTCTTCAGCAGTCTCATTTATATTTGAAATGATGCCGACATAGCACTCGCCTTAACAGTAAGCGGATGATAGCCAGTAACCATGACAACCGTGATGCCAGCCCAGCGGCACTTGGCGACAGCATTTTGTACAGCGCGAGGTGGATCGACCATGAAAATCAGACCAACAAATCGCAGATTAAGCTTTTTAATCAGTAATTTCATGGTATTGTTCTCGAAATCATATAACACTGGGTACTCCTCTAATGGCAGCAAACAATCGCAGAACCCCAAGACCCGCTCCCCCATGATTGCCAACTCCATGTAGGCTTCTTCGAATGCATCTTCCATGCTTTCGTCCAATACCATATCCTTGTTGTCGATGAAGATGGTCTTGCAAAAATTTAGGATCCTCTCGGGAGCATCTTTCATCACCAAAAGGTATCGGTCGTCGTTCTGATTCTCAGTTTCGTTAACGGAGACCTGATACTTGTTCATCGAGTTGAATGGAATCTCGCGAATTTCCATGTACTTCAAGATCGGAACATCCTTATGGGCTTCTTTGAATTCCGCCTGACTGCAGAGTGATGCGCAACGGGCCAAGGCCATGAATTCAGGATTTGCTTTGTATGCCCCTGAGTCAGTTTGATCCTCACTGGTATCGCAGGCTACAATCGTATTGTTGAACCACATGTGGGACACTGTCATGCGATTTTGCGTCTCAACGTACCGGTCTTGTCCGAGCATATGGTCGAAGTTGATCCGAATGTTTCCACAGCTTCTAGATTCTTAACCAAGCAGTTCTCCATCACGGATCATGGTCGAGTTTATTTGTACCAGTTTTTGGAAAGACTCCATGATCCAGGAAATTTGTCACTCAATGGAGCCCCTATTCTACCAGTTATGTGGCATGGTCCTGCTGACGGTTATGTAGTGAATTTTCACAATTTTAACACATTGTGTGAGTGTGTGATCCAAACTTAATAAACTAACTTATCATAAGTCATCGATGTGATAGATGACTCTAGCGCCTTTATCGTAGCTTGACTGTTGATATACATAAATGGAGATATTCCTCCAGGGTCCTGATACCACCGGTTATTGGTCTTAGCATTGTTATGTTTTATCCAGACACGACAGTGCGACACAACAGTGCCCTCCATCTCTCATTAGTCTTGCGAAGGCTTGCTCTATATTGGATTTAACAAGAGCAAATCATAATTAGTATTCCTTACGACGATACAGTTGTGCGTATTCCTACGAATAAGAAGCCTATACAACTGTTTCTCAAGCAAGTAAGCAAGAAGAGCTCAATCCACAGACACTTAAGGACAAGCCATGTCTCCTTAGAGACTGATTTGACACTAAACCTTCACTCCTTCGATACAGTTTGTTATGAGCTCGGATCACTACTGGAGTCAGGTTGACTATTCTACAACTTAGACCCTACTCCAGAGACCTTATAGCATTGATTTCGCAGTAATCATTAGTTTTCTACTGAGCATCTCCGATACAACAAAGTAAAAATTCGAAAATGATAGTTCTACAATCCCAACCAACTAGAGTCTTTAGACGTGCGTCGGGGGCATCATAAAACTCGAGTTGGTTCAACTAGTCTTTATATAGCTTGATAGTATTAGATAGATAGCTACACTAACCTAAGCGGAATCTAACTGCAAGACAATGCAGTGAGTTGATAATCGACATCAAAGTTGGCTCCCAGTTAACAAATAGTAATCGTTAGGCGAAATTCCTTCCAGTCTAGGCAAAAAAAAAAATGCACTAAATAGGTAACCACAAGTGCAGAGAACTTGCAGAGTGCTACGAATACCATCGCTGCAAGGAGCACAGTAAGAACAACGATCTCCAAAGTGTTACATAGTTAGTGGAAACACAGAGAGAACTCAACGTATTTGTTCTCAACGTACTTCGAATCTGTAAACAGATTAAGAACAAGTTAGAATAAATTTCACTCGGACCAATAATAGATACTAAGAATGATTCTATTCTATTCTATTCACGGAAACGAACTACTTTAAGAGCCTTCACAAGCTTGTTGGAAATCTTTTACAAGAAGCATATGACACGCTTGAGTTTAAGTAGAACTGGGTTGGATCTTTACCAGCGAGAAGTTCCTATTATAGTTCCTATTATATTATTATAAACAGTAGGCCCGTTCCACTTGTGTGTAGAATATTGCAGATACAAATGGTTGTAAGAATCAATTATTGTTTTATTTTGTCCCTGTGCCCTTAGGCGGTGGTCTTCTGTCCCGGAATGGACGCGTCTTCAAACTTGGTTATACTTTCTTTGGGCTTCGAATTCAATAACTCGATTGTGTGGCCAGCTGTGTTGTATGTGGCACCATCTTCTTGAAACCACATATGCTCCCAGTCATCCTCTTCCAATTTAATATCCAGTCAGCATGGTCCGATAGCGATTTCCATTGACTGTGATTGTTTTGCCAATGATCACTTCAGCATTAAATCCGCACATAGCAAGTATAGATGAATTAAAACGTCAAACAAACCGTAGCCAACTTCACGCGTAGCCGAGAAACCCTTTTAAAAATATAGGGCGCTCCAATTGAAAAATCTTTTACTTCTATTTTATAACTTAGGTTTCGGCTTTGAACTCTGAGCTGACGTATTCGTTCAAGGTGCTTACATAGTATCCGCTCTTTATCCCTGAGGTAACTAGTGAGCTTGGTGTAGGCTTTAGGGCTTTTAGTGAAACATTCAACAAGTCACACCATCCGAGAGAGTACAAGCTGTCCTCAGCTCTAAAGTTATTAGGATTACAATTTTTGTCGAGTAATGGCTACTCTGTTTGGCTTACAGAAATGTTTTTAAAGACTCTTTCCTTATATGTATGTACATAGGTCGCCTGGCTTCAGGTTTTTGTCTGCTCTATCGAACTTTAGGACCTTGCACTTCGATTTGGTATCTGTATTCCCTTTTTATTACGTCAATAGCACTTGGCGTATACTGTAGTTACATGCTGAATAACAACAGAACAGCCACTGAAAATTTTGAGAAATTGTTCGTACATAATTAAAAAAAAAAACTTTATCTTGACAATTGGATGGCATGTTCTAACCAATTTGGCAAAGGACGAATGCAACAAAGTAGACAAAAAATTTGTCATTTGTGACATTAACTCTCCATCGTCATCATGGCCAATGTTTTCTAGGGCTACATCCGTACATAGTTCATCCATTTGCAAATTCCGATTTCTCTTTGTACTGCGCGCATTGAAAAATGATGTACTTTTTATCGTCGACTGTGCTTTCGTACAAGTTCTGCAATTGGAGTTTAAAAGAGGGCCTAGCTATTAAGACTTTACTAATAAAAGAAAACCAGATAGCCCAAAAGAAAGTCTTAAAGTTGGGAATATTGCATCATATACAATACTAGCTCATATTTTGACACAACTACTTGACCGTACAAACCAGGTTTTGGAATCAAAAACAAATAATTTTTTAAGAGCTGTACTTAACATTTTAAATTCAAATAAAACACTCACAAGTTAAGCAAACGAGCCAAGGTTGACATATAATTTTATGGCACTGAGATGATGAAAAATGATTTTGGACACATGACCAACACAGGATTGTCTGTAGAATTTGCGACCACTTTTTTGAGCATTTGATGCCGAATCTCGTTAGAATCGTCGTTGGCTTGTCCGTTTAAACCAGCCATTTCACATGTTCATTTGTGGAGATAATGTTGTCATCGAACTTTTCCTTCAATAACCCGATGGTTTCGCCATCACAATGGCAGATGACACTATTCTGTTGAAACCAAATGTCCTTCCTATTCAGGCATTTTTTGAAACAACAAATCATTAATCATGGCTCCGTACCGCGTGTCATTGACGGCGATAGTTCGATTCATGACCCGATGGTCATGGTTGCCACTTGAAGAAAAAAATTGCAACCTCAAAAGCAAGTTTAAGTATGTCTAAATTTTCATAGCTCAGAGGCCGTGTTAAGCGTTTTTATGACCATATTACCTCATAGCTCAAAGGCAGTTTTAAGCGTTTCTAGGTTTTTAAAGCTTAGAAGTCGTTTTCAGCGTGTCTATGATTTCATAGCTCTGGCCGGGACTTACAGCAAATCTAAACAATTATCATCCAAAATTTATCTTCCCTACTTACATTTAAACACACATAACTTGCCCTATAAAGGATAACACGCAACCATAGTTACAAAAAAAAAATAATAACTCTCCGCTGTTCTGCGATGATAATGTGTCATCAGAAAATATTTTAATCGCACTCTGGTGCTGGGAACATTCTCTACTTTTTCTGAATGTATCTGTTTATCTGTTTGTTTGTTGTGTTTTTGTTTTTTTAAATCTTCAAAGAAGAAGTTATAATGTAGAGCATGAAAGCCATCTCATGCTCTTGGGTTTCTTTTCTCTGTTCTAAGTTACATGACGACGATGACACTCTTAACGAGTGTGTACGGCTGAATGTTACTCGTATGTTTGCAGTGAAGTTGTGTAGACAACACCTTAGACCTCATCGGTTGTGTGTTGTAGTTGTAGGTGTCTCATTCAATAGGAATAGCAGCCCAATCTGTACGAGTTGATATTTAATTTTTACGGCGCCTTTTTTGTTTGATAAGCGCGTGTTTTATTACAGTGCGCTGTGTGTATCTACTACGTGTCTAGTCTTATTAGCGCAAACAAGTGCACTAAGTGTTGTATGTACTGCAATAAGCGTACGAGACACGCATTCAAACGCTTTATTAGCTTTGCGATTTATGAAGAATCACAATACATTTTGCTGTTGTACGCGTTCTCCTATAGATACGTATCTATTGGGTGGGGGATTGGAGAAATTGTTAAATCAGAGCGGTACGCGACATTCGCGCTGCTTGCATGGGGTGGAAAATTAGCAATTATGTTTCATTAGAGCGATTATTATCAAGAAATTGCGCCCACACGAGTAACAGAAATTGGTTCCCACTCAGTTTAATTGTTAGTTGAAAATTGGTTGACGAAAAAATTGTAGATAGGAAATTGGGTGACACACAATAACTGACGTGGAAGCTACTACGCAATAGAAGGCTCAAATAACTGAACAGACATGTAGTCAGGAATTGGGTACTTAATACTTAAAGTATTAACCTTTGAACCAGATGACATCGGTGGCGTCTAAAGTTCCAGTCGGGTTGAACTACTTATTGGAAACGTTATGCAAGCTGCTTTCTACTGCGTGACACTGAATAGTTAATCCGAACTATTCCAAACATGTACCGGATTTCGGCAAGGAAATGCGCTATCATGTGACTTCTTCCATCTCGTACTGGAACAGATGGTGCAGAAGGCAGGTGTTTACACGGATAATTAACAAATCTGTCCATCTCCTGGGAGGGCAGATGACATCGACATCATTGTGCCATCTTAGAGGCTTTTGCGGCGATTGAAGAACACGCGAAATGAGTTTGGCCTTAAAGTAAATGAGAACAAAACCAAGTATGATACATATTGTAAACAAACAAAGAAGCATCTGTCCATCGCCTAGGACAAAACGTCGCTGCTAGCACTAGTAACTTTGAAGTGGTTAAGGAGGTAGGTAAACTCGGAGTAAATACCAACTTCACGAATGACACCTTAATGGAGATTCGGCGAAGATTTACCCTTGGAAACCGTTGCTACTTCGGTTTGGTGAAGGAAGACGAAATGCATGCTCTACAAATCTTTGATCCTGTCAGTTCTGCTATATGGAGCCGGGTTCTGAGCGATAAGCAGCAAAGCAGAGCGAATGGAGGAGGAGATGCAACCGCGAACTCTATGACCTGTACCAAGATGTGAATGTAGTCCAAAAAGCCAAAACACATCGACTGCACTGGTTCGACCACATCGAGCGAATGGACAATAATACTCCAGCAAAAGAGGATCTACGACTCACAGGTTCGAGACGACAAGAAAGACCGAACCTCCGTTTTAAGGATCAAGTTATCGCGGATGCCAGGGCGCTTGGTCTAGACAACTAGAAACAGCGTTTCCGGGATCGAAAAGAGTGGAAGGCTGTCGGCAGAGACTCTTTATGGGCGCGAGCTTGTGAGTAAGTTATACAAGCTCAGGCAATGATACAAATTTATCTAAGTAAATGTCGTTGACATACATACATAGGCTGGAGTTTTGCTCCGTTTTCTGCAGGCACTTGAAATTAAACAAAAATGAATCTTTCAAGGCGCATGTTGGTCATATACAGACTCAATGATTTTGACAGAACTTATGTCCATGACCACAATGAGAGACGAATCCTCCCTTAGATGAACTTAGCACTGTTCGCACTCCGCATCGGTCATCTTGTGATCATTGCCAGCTTTCCCAATAGATACCGTCAGGGCGGAAATACCAGTTTCTTTGTAGGAAACCTTCTACTTGTGCCTATCGAATACGGGTAAAGGTAGTAAAGGTAAAGCGTAGATAACATTACCAGCAGTTTTTCTGTCAGAAGAACGCGCCATAGGTGCACACATGCTTTCGCTTACATTTTCAGCTTGTTGAGCATCCTTGCGACGAACGAGCAAAGCAATTTTCCTCTTCTGTTGGCTCTTAGACATAACCCTGTGGATAACGTTGCTCCGTCTGTTTGTTAAGCTGTGGCTTCCCAAGTCAAACCATTAACGACAGAACGAATATGTCAACTGCCCCGCTATGTTAAGAGAAATTAAAAGTTCCGGTTAAAA
Organism: Xylota sylvarum; assembly: GCA_905220385.1. Taxonomy (NCBI): domain Eukaryota; kingdom Metazoa; phylum Arthropoda; class Insecta; order Diptera; family Syrphidae; genus Xylota; species Xylota sylvarum. Next base: position 57,987,738 of record LR999958.1, on the reverse strand, counting down.
CATTCCGCCATTTTTTCACTCCTTCCAGTTCATCAGTCATTCATCATCACTCATTCATTCATTCATTCCAGTGAACGTTGTTCCGGACGCGTACCATCGAAAGAGGACCAAGACGAGAAGAGAAAAGACATAGCGTATATTTGAGACGACAACGTCACTATGTATACCAAGGCATGCAAATATATCTCAGGTAACGGAAGATCAGATGAACATCCAAAGAAAGATTAGGGAATCTGTTCCCAATATGGACATCTAGAAAGTCATTTAAACATGACCACGCCCAACGGCTCCAAGCTAGTCGTAAGGTCCCCTCACAGGGTAGAGTAGTTATCGAAAACGGCACCCAAATCCCTGTCATCGAGTCCATATCCCAGCGACAAACCCTATCGCACTGCTTAGTGTCCTATACAAACAGAATATAACAGAATTTAACCTCGGATAAGGATAACCCTACTGTTGACGACCGCAGCAAATGAAACAAGAACAACGATCTTCGGATCTGCACGTGGAATGTGCGGACCATTAACAGGCCGCGTTCAGCCATTAGCAGAGGCCCTAGACTGTTACAATGCAGAGTGCGATGGGATGAGCCGGCCAAAAGGAGGATGGAAAACTGTAACGTTTACTATAGTGATTGGTATAGGGAGCAGAAGCAGCGCTTATTTGGATGTGGATCCGTCATACGCGGCAGACTAAATCAAGGAGTCTTGAGCTTTCGAAAAAAAATCCGTATCTAGGAAAAGTACGAAGCCACCGAAGAATATTTCTACAAACTTCTCGACGATACATATGAGTAATGTCCTAAGTATGTCCTAAGTTTGATAGGAAAGAAGGACAGTTGGTAAGCATAGCCTACATGACACCACGTCTGACTTTGCGTCACTATAGTAGGCACATGATTTCCTCATACCCATGGCTGTCTTCTGATCATGAAACGGTCAACCAAATTGATCACATTGCGATCGACGCAAGGCATGCCTCCAGTATCCTGGATATCCGAACCTTCCCAGCAGCTGACATCGACTCGTATCTCTACCTTGTTGCAGCCAAGGTACGAATGCGGATATCCCAAACGGGTATCCTGAAATCGTAAGAGATCGCCAGAATTTGCGCCGAACGCGTATCCCAAAATCTCTCAACGACTCCTATGCCGCCGGCATCAAATGTCGAAGACCAGTGGCAACGCTACTAACATGCCATCAGAAGTGCCGCAACTGATGTGCTGGGTTTCATTCGACCAGCAAATGAGGCTAAACAAGAGGCATGTGTATATGGCGGCCCTGCAAAGAAGGTCGAAGGATGCTCGTGATCTCTACGAGCAGCAGAGACGGGAAGAATATCGGCTTCTTCACAAGAAGAAAAATAGGTCGAGAAAAGCGCGAACGAAGATATTGAGAGATTATTCTCCAATGTACGGAAGTTTTACCAAGAAGTAAAAAGAACATGTCAGGCCAGCAAGACCCCTTAGGAAACTTGTAGAGATGAAGAAGGAAACCTCGTAGGTACTAAGTAAAGTCACAATCGGTGCTGAGAATATGGAGAAACTTCTTCTGCAGACTGTATAATGGCGACGAAAACCAACATCCCACTGTCAGGCAGAATGAACCATTCAACATAGACGATGTTAGCCAAAACGTCCGTCCACCTGACCAAACCGAAGTGAAGATAGCAATATCCAAGCTTAAATTCAACAAGGACCTGACGGTTTACTAGTTGTTCAAGGCAGCTGGAAATGACTTGGTAGAGAGCATACACCAACTCATTACTAAAATCTGGTCAGATGAATGTAGAACAACAGAGGTATCAGTCTCCTTAACATCGTAAAGAGTTGCCCTTAGAGTCTTCGAATCAAACCCGAACGGACAACGCAGTAGAGGAAAACCTCGCCTCAGGTGGCGTGCACAAGTAGAATGGGACCTTAACCGACTTGGAGTGTGCACCTGGAGGCAGCTAAGAACCGGGCTAATTGGAGAGGCGTGTTAGTGGAGGCCCAGGTTCACCCCAAACTGTAGCACTACCTAAGTAAGTAAGTATGTAATAGGAAACTCTGAATGTATGATAGTTCCACTCTTACTGACACAAGACTTCCCTTAGCCGAAAGATAACTCTTGGCCTTAATTACTTAATTTGGAGGTTATGTATCCAAGATTGAACTCTGCCCCTGAACAAACAAACCCTTCTATCATCTTCTTTTATAATTTTATAGAATTGTATGATACTTCCACTCTTACTGACACAAGACTTCCCTTAGCCGAAAGATAACTCTTGGCCTTAATTACTTAATTTGGAGGTTATGTATCCAAGATTGAACTCTGCCCCTGAACAAACAAACCCTTCTATCATCTTCTTTTATAATTTTATAGAATTGTTGGTTGCAATGTTATACATACATATACATATGTACATATGTACATAAATTGAAATTCCACAAAACTAAGGAGAATCCAAATAGGCACATTTCGAGGATCATATCTCCTGAACTTAAGCAAGATTTTCGTTTCATGATAGTCACGCGAATTGCCATCCCCTTCCACAGTAAAACTGACCTGTCCTAATCTCTTCAGAACATTTTTACAAGTATCTGCCGTTCTATACATTCAAATGGGGTCCGAACAATTCCTTCTCCTTCGAAACCAACTCCATCGTTGCAACCATAATAATATGTCATGCGTGTCGTTTGGTTGTCTTTTATTTTTTTTCGTCGGTTTATTGCTTAAATAAAGCAAAAACGCATCCGCCATTCGGCAAACCTAAATGACGTATTTTCGCGTATCCTGTTTATGCCCATGCACAACACGAAAAAGCCAACAAACGAGACCGAAAGCGAACCAATACACGCAGCCAGCAGAAAACCCGAATTTCATCGTACACCAGCAAACATTCGCTCGCTCACAGATACAATACAAAAACAACCAACACGGTCGCGGCCCTCCAAAACCATGACCAAGGCCAAACAATTTTCGGCTGAAGCAGGTCCCCGTCTGTCATCCGTCCACACAATTGCCTCTCGGTGGCAGGGGGTGCTGAGCGAACGTTGAACCGAGCAACGAACCACGACCAGACCAGGAATCGACAGAACACCACCACCACCACCACCGTCGCCATCACTCTCCGGCCGAGGCACGAAATTGCTTCGCATGGGTGTGTGAGTGCGTACGTAAGTATATTCACTTGTGTGACCAGAAGGCGCGTTCGGCGTGTACACTTCATCATTTCGCCGGCAATTTTCGGAGCACAGCTCGTTTCGGGCATAGATTCGGCCAAAGGACGAAGCGAACGACAGGGGACAGGCACCATTGTTGGCTTGATGATTGCCATGGACCAGCCATGGTCCAGCCAACGTGTGAAACGACGGAGGGGGTGTGCACACAGAATGCGAATACATACGTTCAAGAGCCCCGCTCACAATGAGCAATCACTGTATTTTTAGGGAACACACTGTGCTGTGCTCTGCTGTGGAAGCTGTCTTCTTGCTCTGTTTGGGGTTTCTTTCGTTTTTTGAGAGCTTGATTGGTTTTCCCATTTAATAAGTTGTTCTGGAGTTTTCTGCTGCCGCTGCACCCTGCCAAGACAACGCAACGAAATTGCGATAAAAAAAAATATATGTATGTACGTATGTACTAAGTATATTTTCGGTCTCAAGGCCTGCGCGATATTTACTTTCCGATACGTTCCTCTCTGGGTTGAAGGCTTAAATTTCCGCGAGTTTGTTTACCCTTGCTGGCATTTCTTTTCCTCGTCGGTCGACGGGACCGACGAAACCGAAGGATTTACGGTGTGCGAAGGAAAGTGAAATTTACTCGGAGCGGCGCGAGGGTGGGGACAGCCCATCGAAATATTGATTCAACGGAGTTCGTATTATCAATTTAAGAGAGAAGCTGACTGGCATGACGCACGAATTTTATTTCATTCCCTAGGCATCGGTTCGGGGTCGAAGGCAGATAAGAGGGTGCGTTTACCCAGTGCGTTTGGAGTGTGTTCGAGGTAGCTACATACCTACATACACCTGAAGAGGGGGTTGATAACTTTTTTGCTATGTTTACTCATGAAATAGCCGGCTGTAGTTATTGTTTGACAGTTTCTCAGAATAATGACACGATAAGATAGTAGGTTCGTTTGTTGGAACAATGAAGAGCCCCTAGAAGTTTGACGCACTTTGCGCAGTTTAAATTGCTGGTTTATCTTGATGGGCGGATTGGTGAGATGTATTATGTATGTCTGGCTTCCGAAACAAATTAGCTACTTTGTGATACTTGTGGACCAAGAACGGTATTATATACTAGCATCAGAGTCTTTGTATCTCCTGTGAACATGTTGCTTAGTTCAGGTATCTGGTATTCATCAATGCTTTATTTTTGGAATTATCCAATATGTATCCGTATGTACATATGTGCATACATTATGTACACTAATATTCTTCGCTGCAGGATGTATAAAGATAGGATTAGTTAGGTGCATGGGTGCATGGATTAGGTGCGTAACATATGAGGAAGCGCCTACAAGATAGTTATGGACAAACTTAAAAGTGGCACAGCAGCTGCACCGACATGCATGACCATGATGAATATTATACTCAGCAGACTATTCCCAAGGAATACCAGTAATCATCTTCTCCGCATAATAACAGAGGATACGGAAAAAATACAACCCGTTACAAGTGCAGAAGTCCTGGACTTAATTGGACTTAATTAAAAACAACAAGGCTTCCGGAAGGAATAGGATACCAAACTTCGTCCTTAAGGAAGCCATTAAAATGCAACCAAAAGGTGTTTGCAAACCTCTATACAAGATGCCTGACCGAAGGAAAATTCCCTCAGCAATGGAAACGACAGAGGTTGATATTAATCCCGACAAGCCCACAGCGAAGCAACCGTCGTCGTCATATAGACCACTGTGCATGTAGACATGGTACTGAAAGTTCTGGAAAGAATTATTCGTGACAGACTTGACCAATACATCGAAGGAGACAACGGGCTTTCCGACCGACAATACAGGTTCAGGAAAAATGAAGAACTACCCATGCGATACAAGCAGTTTGCGATATTGCACGCGAAGCTATGTATATCTGGCACCAGATGGAAAGGAGGAAAAAGCAGTACTGCGTTGTAGTTTCGCTCGACGTAAAAAATGCGTTCAACTCGGCCAGCTTGAACTTCGTTATAAGAGCGTTGAGGAATATTCAAGTGCCAAACTAACTGCTGCGAATAATCACAAACTATTTTGAGGACAGAACCCTCTTCACTGACACGGACGAAGAGCCGAAAAAATATAAAATTACAGGAAGGGTTCCACAGGGATCTGTACTAGGTCCTGATCTGTGGAACATTATATATGAGCGGGCATAATTGGATACCCCGATGACATCGCAGTGTTGGTAGTAGAAAATTTTAGAAGAGGTGATCCGAAATTACAGCAACACCATCAAAGACGTGAAGATATGGCTGGAATTCGCAGATGATTCTGTCGTCATTGTGAAAGTAAAGTTCAAAACGCCGAGCGTGTTCTGCTGGAATGCAAACAATACGAAGCAGTCAGAAATGCTCTAGAACAAGAAATAGGCAATGGAATAACCCCAATGAGGCTGATATCGTTCTTGCTATAATCAAGGAAAGTATGGGACGCCGCCAACAGTATCATTGCAAGTATCATGCAAGAACTACGGAGAGAAAATCAAACACCGAGAGCAAAAGTGAAGAAAACCCTCGATTATTAGAAGTAGAAGACATGACGGCCTACTGAGTATCTATAAACGATTTCAGCCAGCCCACCACAAAAAAAAAAAAAAACAACTGTTCTAACAACAGAAGCCTAATCGTACTCTACGTTCTTCCAGCAGCTTCCTACAGTGTCCATTGTACAGCCATTCCAAAACAGCTTTCTCAGATTGTGTACATTAAATGCTTCAAACGAGACTCAATTTTTTATAACTCGGAGGATACTAAGCATTTGTTTTGGCCTTTTGAGGTATTCCTCAAGGAGGAATGCTATCACCACTCCTAGATAATTAGATAATTACATATGCCGTTGATGTCATCTTACAGAGTACAGCTTAATTAGTGACTATGCCGGCGCGCCTTTAGTGGATAAGGCCTCCACCTCAGGGAACGAGTTGAACGCGAGGTCCTAATAATAGCCAACAATACGTGGAACTCGCTTAGCATCTGTGATATACCTACATATCAAGCAACCACTATATGACAAAGCCAGAACCTAAAACCTTCTACAAAATGACAGGATTTCGGTGTCAGTATTGGTAGGTTGGTAGGTTGTCAATGATGACAATATATATATGTCTAGAGATTGCGGTGATGAGGATACACCTCACTTTCCCTGCCGCTGCCGAAGCCTATGTCAATTGAGAAACAGAACACTAGAGAGGCATTACTTCCAGGACTTGCAAGAATTATCTGATGTTTCACCATACAATCTTTTCTGGTTTCTGAGGAATGAGGATGGTTGGAGACCCTAATCACCAACGTGCAGTAAGGAAGCAGAAAGGAAGAAACTAAGTGCAGGAGCTAAGACCAACGCTCTTTTAGTCATCACACTGGGTCCGCAAGGAGTTAAGTGTGGTGAGGTGGAATCCATCCAATGTGCAGTGTCAATGTGGCACGAGGTCTTCCCTGTACTCGCCCTTGTTGTATAAGCGGATTCCATTGCATGGTTTGTCGGGTACTATTGTATTATTAACGTCTTTAAGTAGAGTATGCCACTTTCGCTTTTTATAATACCATCTATATATTCCTGGCACGAGCTCTCATAAAGCCAATAACTTGAGACACAATTTGGCGAGATTACTCGTAATATGTTTCAGACAATGATTGACAAAAGTTTGCAGTTAACTTGTGACATTCACGGTCACTTTACTGATACTACAGTCAACTGATTCCACGTTAGAGCGGAACAGTAGAAGCTTGGTTCTTAAGTTGATTTTATACAGCATACCTTGGTATGCAGCCATAGTAGTCGTTAAAGTGCTACTAACCACCAAAGAATAATGGTGATACTACGCAATCTTGCCAAATACCGGGCGTTTCGGAACTCAAATTCTTCCGACATCTGATACTTTATAAACCAAACTTACTATACTAAATGAGTCTGCAGTTACTGCGGAAAAAGCCTTGTAGAGGTCTGCGGATAGGCCATCAAGACCTGCCGCCTTATTTGGCTTCAGTGTTTTAATCGCCGAATTCTGGAGTTTCGATCGTCGGACAATTCATCTTTTGAGACAAATCTTACTCCACTATGCTGGTCAGAACAGCGGAAAAGTGTTCCCTATGTCTCCCTATCAGAGATCAACAGAGACTGGTCCAAACTCTGCACCGGATCTTAGTGCAAGTTGTGATCATTGATCAAGTCTTTGGAGATCTTGTACAGGATTCTGCTGTCAAGTTTACTTATTTTTTCCTCGGCTTGTATACCCAGTACGTTTATGACATTTCTTTTGTCACGGCACTCTCCGCTGGACTTGTGTCATCTTCATATGGTGTAGGGATTCGAGCTCGAGGGACTATCCTATGCACCTTTGGCTGCTATGCGAACTTGACATTGTTTCTGGTTTTAGATCTATCTCCAGGTATGAACAGATAACCGTGTAATAGTATACGTAATACATTCCACTGTGCGCTTATGCGCGGCAACTTGCCCCCCAAAAGTAATACCCCAAGTTATTGACGGACTATGCGATAAAGTGGTGATATCGTATCAGTGCCATGCCAGATCCACGTCTGTTTCGAATATTCAAGAAAGAATGTCTATAACGCCGGCTAATACTTTGAAGTTCTCCGACGATCGACAGACGCCCTGCTAATTTTCTTATGAATGTCATATCGGACATATGCTATTCTCAATCTTTGCAGTGAGATTTCCCATCAAAATGACAGTCTGTCCATTGGGTTCTCATGTACAAGATTTCTTTGTTTTCCTCAGTGAAAAATGTTGAGGTTTCTTACTCTGGTTCTGGAATAATGGTATTTGCGTGCTTTAGAAGATAAAAATTAACGCGCGTCGAACCACCTTTTCGCTCAGTTCCAACATTTCTAGATTGTGAAGACCTTTTTTGCTAGAATCTAGAAGAAATTCGCATTCCACAAATCTTGATTTAGTTAGCCCTGCATCTAACACGACGCCAAGCAAGCACGTACGGGTTAATTCCAGCATGTGTGTGCCAGGCGAGGCATCCCTTCTTGACCTGATTGGCAAGCATCTCAGTTATCTACCAAGAGGTCTTCAGAAGGAGAACATCCAGCGAAGGAATTTCCTAGATGGAATCTGAGGTGACATTCAAACCTAGACTGGCGAATGCCTTATTTGAGCTACTTCATGTATTCGGAGCTCAGATCAATAAGGAACTTTTAAGACTGAGGTAGGGCCTTGAAAATCAGATGGTACTATCGGTAAATCCAGTTGTGCGTCGGGATACCTTCAGTACCATGGAAAAACAACCTAGTTACGAAAAAATAACAAGTCTCGGATATGGATGACCCTTGTTGGTTGAGGACTGAGGTTGAATAAGTAAGTAATCCTCGAATATTTTGATCTAGAGTATGCTGTCATGTCAAAGCAGTGGGTTCATCTTTGACCCCTATGGTACACCACCAATCACGATGTACTAATTTAGACCCCATTGGGGTTTATGTAGCAGTATTTGGTCGTAAAGTAGCACGCCCCTGTTTTTTAAATTAGGTAGAGTAGAACCCTTATATTTCAGAGGGCATGTGAGATAAGCTCTGCTGAACGCATCCGCCTAAGTATTAATGGCTTGCTCCTAACTGAAGGAGTCCTTTCAGTCTTGATATCCATGGAGTTCTAAGGTCCAACAGTGAACATAGCAAACTGCTGTTAGTACTTATCATACAGAGGAATAATAGGCTACGACTTGTTGTTGGTACATTTGCAGAAGCTTCGACGGCGTTAATGTTCAGTCGCCAGCTTTTTATGTCCTTCGTGCGAACCAATTGAATTGAAACAGATTTCTAGAAGAAGTTTATTGTGTCTAAGACATAGAAAAGAGTTTCCAGATTAGAAGTGTGAATCCAGGCGCATGTTTCGAATCAAGAATTCGTTAGGTGGGCAAAGTGGTGTGAGAAGATCGAATGGAGAAGTAGATAGAACCGTGAATTCTATGAGCTTTACCAAGATATGAATGTACTCTAAAAAGGCAAAACACGTCGACTGCTTTGACTCTGCCACATCGAGCGAATGGACAATAATCCTTCCTTAAAAGGGGATCTACGAATCACAGCCCCCAGGTTCGTGACGACAATGAAGACCGAACCTCTGTTTTAAGAATCAAGCTATCGTGGATGCCAGAGCGCCTGGTCTAGATAATTGTCAGAGAGTGAAAGACTCACGTGTCTCGGGCAGTAAGTTGACAAAGTGCTTCCCTGTTCTCAATGGTTCTTACTCTCCATGATGAGCAATACCTACATTTTCCACCTTCACACGGTCTATAGCATATTGCTAATGACAAACTGTATATGCAAACTATGAATACCAAAGTAAATAGCGAAACTCATCCCCAAATTGAAGTCAACAGCTACTTCGAGAACTAAAAATGTCGCAACTGAAGAAAATCGAGAAACTGCTTTATCATACTCTATCCGAAATTATTAGTGTGGCAGCACTGTAAACAATTATTGCTCAAATACAATACCAGCGCTTGGTCAACTTATTTTCAGTTTCCACGGCACACACCGAAAAATAACAGATACGGATACACAATTCCGTAACAGTGGTTGTACGCACGCAACATACACAGCAATTTTTTTATTATGTAGCCAAAAATATTGCTCTTGCCCGGCATAACCTAGAGCGAGGGAGACACTGCGCCACCATCTACACCACAGAAAGCACAGACCACGCAAGTGGCACACTGGTCTCTCATCAGAGTGTCGCTCTTCCAACAATCAATGGTCGCAGAGAAGAGACACACTCAGTAGCTCAACGTAGATACACACATCGATTTCTGCAACACCGACACTGTGTCGAGACACCAGTTTCCATAGTATCGCAGCATTGGTTGTGTGAATAAGACGTGTTATAGTGTCGCTATCGCTCTAGGCAATTTCCACCCCTCTGAGATTTATGTAAGCCCATTAACCCAACAAGCAATGTCACGCTCATGGACTAAACACGATACAAAGAGATTTATCTTACTTGTGGAAACATTTCCAGAGCTCTGGAATGTTCCGAGTGCTGACTACAAGAACAGAGTTAAGAGGAAGGTAGCGCTTGAAAAATTGGCAGCAGAATTCGATACTAGTCCGACAGAGATACGCAGAAAGCTTCACAATTTAAGAACGCAATTGAATAGCGAACTCAGGAAGCAAAGACGAAAGGAGGACCAACATGGGCCGTCTGAGAACTCTAACAGCAAGTGGGAGTTTTTCGATGTCCTTCAATTCATGATACCCACCATTAAGGCCAATGAAACTCAGGAGAGTGAGGTAAGTTAGATTTTCATTATATTTTTGCTATCGGTAGAGATAATGGATGACGAAGTCATTTGATGTTTTTCTGTTTTTGTCGGACATGTCATGAGCAGAGTTGCCACTTTTTGAAGATAGGTCTACAGGTTTGGAAATAAATTTAATTATGGTAAAAAAAGGTTTCTAAATATAATGATGTCTTTTTTTTAAGTTTAGTTAAAAAAATTTAATTTTAAATCTGTTGAGAGGCGTCACACGTATAAAAGTCTGAGTCCATTGTGTCTAAACCAAATTGCAGTGGTACGCCCTATCTTATCATATGGGTCACTTGTTTGGTGGCCTGCTTTGAGAAAAGGGAAGAACCCTTTCGCACTTTCTATCAGAAGCAAGAGGAAAAGTTACCCCAGTCAGTCTTCAAGAATTTGATGAGCATCCACATTTTCCATCCTTCAGGGAAGCTTTCTTATTGCCATGTGCTCTTTATGATTGACTGATTAGGAGGCCCACTAATGCATTTGGTGTCTTGAACTAACGAGTGCACTGCACCACGTTGACATTATTTTGGGATAAATGCAAAGAGTGTGACTTGAAGCACATGTGGTTTCAACAAGACGGCGCCACATGCCAATGCCACGCAGCTGATAAAACAATCGAGTTCTTCAAGTCGAAGTTCGATGACCGTATTTTCTCCAGAAATGTACCAGTCGTTTGGATGATTTGACGCCTCTAGATTTTTTATTGGGACTATGTCAAGTACGTTCTTGCATCCATGTACAGCGGATGTGCGGTTCTCGTTTCCAACTGAAATATAAATACATAATTCATATTATTACTATTAAAAGATACTTTACCTTCGAATAGTAGTCTGCATACAAAGTACAGTTTTTCCAATAAATACACGTACAGGTCTCATTTCAGGAACATCCAAATGACAGTCTTGAAATCCCAGTGTATGCAGAAAGTGCAAGTTCTTCAAACTCCATTCCAAATAAGAGAAAAAAACTAAATGAAATCTTTGATAAGACCTACGAACTAGCACCAATAATGAATAAATCGGACGATGATGCGCAAATATTTGGTGACTTTGTCGCTTCATCAATACGAAACTTGAGATCGGACAACCGAAGACGATTGATGAAACGAAAGATTCAAGCTATTATATTAGAAGTCGAAGAATTGGATGAGTTGGACCAAGTAGGACGTGCTTCTTCTTCAATATCTAGGCCATTTCTAAGGAATGTAGAGCAAATTGACATAAAATATGAAAATATTTGAACAAAGCATATTCCTATGTACATCTGTGTCTCTTTATTAATATAAGTAAATACAATTAAGTTGTTTAGGATATGATTTAGTGTTTTAAGGGATTAAATAAATACTTACGTGTACCACAAGATATTTATATTTAAATTTAAAAAAAATGTTTGTTCTTTATAAAATTATCGATTATCACAAGTATTCTATCAACTCTACTCGACACGCACCTCCCAGACTGTATCTCCGATAGCGGTGTCTCCACAATCTCCTGGAGTCTGAATAAATGTATACTTACGAATAGCTTACCTCATACAATTTTCACAGCCAACTACATATGTATATTTAAAGGGATCTATCCTCGTTTAGCGAATGGCATCATTCCCTGCCTCCCATATGAGGGACCGGATCTACTGATAGCTTCATACTTCATACTACTGATTCATACTACCACGAGAAACAGCAGATGAAACGGAGACGATACCAGCAGTCACAACAGAGGAGGTCTTAGAAGCCGCGGCAGCTACAAAAACTAATAAAACACCAGGAATTGATGGGATCCCGAACTTCCTCTTAAAGGAAGCATGATACCAGACCAGAGGTCTTCATACACATCTGCACAGCATGCCTAATGGAATGTAAATTCCTGTCACAGTGGAAACGACAAAGACTAGTGCTTAGACCAAAAGGCGACAAACCACCTCTACAATGGTCATCGTACAGACCACTATGCATGCTAGATACATTGGGGAATGTGCTGGAGAGAATTTTACAAACAAATTCAGAGCAATATATGGAAGGGCCTATGCAATCGACAGTTCGGATTCAGAAAGAAACGAAGCACCATGCAATACAAGCTGTATGCGACATAGCACGGGAAACAATTGCAGACGAAAGATAGCTCCGAGATACAAAACAGTACGGTGCCATCGTAAAACTTCACGTCAAGAACGCGTTCAATTCAATGGACTGGAGCTGTGTAATAAGAGCAGTGAGTAACCTGGAGGTACCAAACTACCTTCTACGTAGGCAATTCCTTCGAAGACCAAATCCTCTACTATGACACAGAAAAGGAACCAAAGAAGTACAAGATAATGGGAGGAATTCCTCAAGGGTCGGTCCTGGGACTAATTCTTTGGAACATAATGTGGAGTGGATATCCTTGGATATGCTAATGGATATGCTAATGGATATGCTAGAGGAAGTGATGCAAACAAACAATCGCGATCGTGAAACTATGAAATCTGAATTAGAGCTAGCCCATTCTGCCAGTACTGTGAAGGAGCAATCCAGAATGCAGGGCATTTGCTGATGGAGTGCTAAAACTACACAAGGGCTAGACACATCTTGGAAGGAGAATTTGGCTGGCAAGTGTCCCAAAGAAGACTGATCATATTATGTAGGCGACAAGGGAAGGTTGGGAGACTGCAAATGAAGTTATCACGAGTATGATGCAGCAATAGTGAAAAGAGTAACGAGCAGCGAGAAACGAAGAATCTGCGAGCTGTGTCAGCTAAGAAAGAAGGGACGAAATGTCAAACTGCCCCTGCGGAAAAATATCTTGACTGGCGGTACTGCAGGGGACAAACAGAACAGAGCAATAGGAGGAGTTTTACTTAGCACGTAGACATGCAGAAGCATGGAGATCCATAATGTAAGTTGACAGATAAACTCCTTCAGTTATTAACAAAAGCTAGTAATAGAGGTTATGCGGAGGAAGTCACAAGGTTATGCAGACCAAGTTGTCATCAACGTTAGGGGCAAATTCGACGACACCATAATGTGAAGTGCAATATGCTTTTAACCTTAACTTAAGGGTCTGAGCTGAGGATTGATTCCATGACATGAAGTTTTCGAGGCCAATGAACGTACTGACTGCCTGGCAATAGGAGGCCCTTTTCGCGCACTCGTTGGTCCTGAGCGCTGTTTTAGGGCACAACCTATTAGTGCCCAATCCAAAATAATACAATTTGAGAGTGACGGAGACGCACGCTTACTGGGCCAACCTTTAGGGGCTGAAGCAACCATCAACCCCAACTGATATAAAGCCGACACTTTACTCGATCTCAGCAAAGACGACATGAGAACTATAACGGGCTACTTAAAGGGACACTACATTTAGATACCAACTGCACTGAAAAGAGATTCGCGGATCTCTCCAGAATAGCTATAGCTAAATTAGGCAAAGTATGGGTGAGGGTGAGGGCTAAGCTCGTTCCTGCACTAACTCTGAGCCATTACATCTCTCTACCATCCTTAAATTCATTCAGGTCAGCAATCCTCATTTCCTGATGAATAATTAGAAGATTGCCACGCTAGACCAACTGAAAGAAAACTCCAGCTCCAGAAAACGGTTATCGTTATAAGGAATGTTTGGCTCTTCTTTCTATAACTTTCTGGTATATAAAAAGAAGGAAGAGAACTTGGAAATTGACCACATTTCTGTATTTCACCCTCGACCATGTATGCTCTTCATTCTCTAAACGCCCAGGGAGATATGAATTCGGACAGTTGGTTCTGTCGGACACATTACATGTCACAGCACATTAAATGTATTCTCGTAGCGATCGTGATACGATGTTCGTAAGCTTAGGAGTTGGATCCCGGAGTTACTGGCTAACTTCGGTCTGACCAACGACTATTACAGGCCTTTCCCTGCAGCTACTTTGGGGAAAACGATTTCGGACGTGGAGAAGCATGAAGCTGTACTTTTTCTGGACTGTGATGCTAAAGTGCATCATACAGTTTGAAGCAGTACCATTATCAACGCAAAAGGCGAGCACTTTTTTGACTAAATTCTAAGTACTTAATAACCTCGTTCTTTGTAACATAGGCCACGAATCCAGATTTTGTACTGGTATTATATAGCAAGTCCTAGAGATAACTCTAATCTTGGAGGGTATTTTGTGAGCACTCCTTCTCTGATCATAGGTATATTCAGTTTAGTCTAACCGACCTCTTTCCCAATTAATCTTTCTTTAGGAATTGCAGAAAGACCGATTGGTTCACGTATAGGTACAGCCTAGGATCATTTGCCCTTCGTAGATCCTCTTACTGGATCAGTTAGTAGGTATGACCTAGACACTCTTATCCATCGACGAAGTCGTGAATACGGCGAAAAAAGCAATCGAAGTAAAATGATGGAAGGGCGGGAATAAACAGTACGGCACAATCATCATGCTAAAAATAAGAACGCCTTTGACACTGCAAAATAGAGAAACATTCGGTACGCACTTACCTCCAAGAGAGTTCCAGTGTACAAGCCTAAGGTAATGAAGGACTATTTTAGAAATAGGATATTGCACTACGACTTTGACGATGGAACGAAGCAGTATAATGTCACAGGCTGTGTTCCCCAAGGATCCGTACTAGGTACGTTAATGTTGAATCTAATGTACATATGATGACGGTCTCAGACATACATAGGTCTACGAAAATAATTAGCTTCGCCGACACATTGATAATGGTCTACAGCTCCCAAATATGAGCTGGTGCTATGAAGACGAAGACCCATCCGAAAAATCTGCTACCTTCTTGCTAAAGAGCACAACAGAAATTCCGTTCTAGAAGGACAATGGCAACAGCTACGAGTCGAAGTGATAATGAGGTACTTGCTTGGCATCAATGTCGTGAGAATCAGTGGTAGAAGGGGAGGTGGGTTTACCAAATACGCGTTCAGTTTCGTTTTTGAAAGTTTCCCATTTTCCCAAGCAGAAGACACACTTGTAGAGGTACTACCTGGCGCCCTTAATCATGGATTGTCTATATCCTGTGAAACTAGCAAATCTGGAAGTAGACCTTCCTTATAGAGACAAGGAAGTTTACACAACACTAATTCCGTTGAGCAACTCCTCGGAGATTTGCCAACTGTCTAGGTCTTTGGAAGACCAAACTTCTTCAAACCCACTGCTAAACTGATGGGATATGCAAATTGAAGCGTCATAATTACATGTTGTCAGCGAGCCGATATAGAGGGTCAGGGCAATTAAGAGAAAGGGTAAATACCCACGGCCTAGCTTTAAGGCGGTTAAGGAGTTCACCTACAATGTCCTTCGCGGCGTTCCGCCAACTACGAAATAACTGAGTTTAAAGATCACACGATGATCCTGCCTGTTCTTTAATGGTACTAAACTCAGCTGGAAAAAGAGCTGATAATACTGGGCGATGTTCTCGAAATTACTTGGTCGAGAAGGGCGAAATGAAGAGAAGATATAAACTCGAATGGTTCGTCCATATGGAATGAATGTTCAACGTTCCAGCTATGAGAACCACGAGTTCCAGTCCTCTGGTTCGATCTAGAACTAACAGTATTTAAGTCAAATGTCTTTGTACAGTGACTCCAGGCCAATCAATAAAGTCTAGAACGCGCCTATTATCCAAAATTTTGACAGTTCCACACGTCAACTGAAGACTAACGCCATATCGCTGATAATAATAAGCAAAATCATGACAAACAACAAATTAGTCGCTGGACTATTGATAACCCAATTAATAGCGACTCCTAAAAATAACTTCACCTTCTTCGGGGGCAAAGCCCCCATCAATCTCTGTGTTCGCCATAATCAGCCAACAACTATAGCAGCACACAAATATTTTGGTAATCACCCACCATTTAGCCTCCCCTTCGTGGCACCACATCCCCGCCGACGAGAACCAAAACCTCAACACACATGTCGACTTCGTGTGGATGTACTCGAAATTAAGAAGAAAAAAACCCCGAGACTCGTCAACATAATCATCGTTGGTCTAGGTCAGGTGCACTTGTGTGAGCGCGGTGAGCGCATACACTCGCACTCATTGGACCGGTATCGCTCGCTCCCTCGTTTTCTTTTCGCACGCAATTCACACACACGCACACACACGAATGAGTGCAAAGCAAAAGAAGAAAAAAGACCCATGGACGCCGAGCCGAATGAAAAGTGTTTTTTGTAAATTTTTGCACAAAAAAAACGAAAAGAAAAAAACAACTTTATCGCCGGTCTTGTTTTTTGGTCTGCGGAGCCGGAGCCTACCGCCACCCCCGCGCGCCGACAACCCCAATCAGCATTTACCAAATGACTACCCTTGTGAGCTGATTATACACAGAGCAGACGGGCGATGGTATATGTGCATACTTGCGCTACTCAGACGGCAGCAGCGCTTACGTTACACAAAACACAAAGAGGGAGCTTTCGGGAGGGCATTGCCCTCATTGAAATTCACTTTTTTGGCAGACCAAAGTGTGGATGGCTGACAGGGGTGGCGGAGTGACGGGCCCGGGGCTGGAATTCTTGACGGAATTAAAAGGGGTAAATGGTTGTTTACAGGACAGCAGAGTGCAGTGTTTTTCGGTGGCACTGATGGAGCAGGACTTCAGGATGAATGAGATGCGAGAAATGAGATGCAGAACGACACGTAGGAGTGAAGTTTTTTATTTTATTTTTTTTTTTAAAAGTGCTGGTGGGTTTCTGGTCGAGACAGACAGTGGCTGTGGGTTTCTGTTTGATGAGGGATAATTTATTTGACTGGTCTGGGTGTATGGATGTCTGCCAAAAATTTTGTAAATCCAAGCCAGTAGCTGGGGGATATGATAATATCTGATTGGAGGCACTGTTGCCACTTTGAAGATGTGCTGCGTCAGCAAAAGCAGTAAGTAATCAGTTATGACTGAATGGGCATGGAATGTAGGCGGGAGTCAACCGAGTGAATAGGATTGCATACGGTTGCAGTTGTCTTCTTGACAAATGACGTGTTCAGGACGTGTTTGTTCAAGGATACGCATTCAAGATTTACATTCTCCGACAGAGACTTAACAAGGGCTGGGAAGGCGTTAAGTATGTAAGTAAGTTTTAAGGACTAACGATTCTAACAGGGATTGT
The DNA here is from genome assembly GCA_905220385.1 of Xylota sylvarum. Taxonomy (NCBI): domain Eukaryota; kingdom Metazoa; phylum Arthropoda; class Insecta; order Diptera; family Syrphidae; genus Xylota; species Xylota sylvarum. Next base: position 57,970,196 of record LR999958.1, on the reverse strand, counting down.
TCAGAAGGGTCTGATCAGTGATTGTAGTGAGTAGGAATTAAAGGGTTTGTCAATTGAGATGACGCATTTCTCCAATAGGAATTCTCCACTATGCGTGAAGTTAGCTGCGGTTTGTTTGACGTTTCAACTTGTCTAACGAGCTATATTGCGTTTGGTTGTGACACGTGTGCTGACTCAAAACTTTGGTCGTCGTACTCGTCCAGATAGACGAACAATTGAACTTCTAGTGGAAAAGTTTGAGTGAACTTACATATGCACTTCATAATGGCCGAGGGCCAACAAGACAAAGAAACGCAAGGAGGACCGAGAATATAGCGACTGCAGCCACAAGTGTAAGTGAGGTCCCAAATTTGTCGATTCCGCGTCGATCTCAGGAATTGGGCATCTCTGTGACCAGTTTGTGGCGAATTTTGCAAAACAACTTGAACCTACATCCATTAAAGATCGCTTCGATCCAAGAACTGAAGCCGAACGACCATCAGCTGATACATCACTTCATTGACTGGGACCTAAGCATGAACGAAAATCATCACGATTTTCATTGTAAAACCATTCTCAGGTGGCCCATTTCTGGCACAACGTTCTCGTTAATAAGAAAAATTATTACATTTGAACAAGTCAGCAGCCCGAACTTGCCTGTTTAGTACAGGATTCATGCTGGACGAGTCATTGGCCCACACTTCTTCATCTATGATGCTGGCAGTGGAGATTGCTGTCCGACCCTGCTGATTGATTATTTTTGGGACAAATTGGAAGAAGTTGACTTGGAGCATATGTGGTTTCAATAAGACTCGACCACATGCAACACAGCTGACTAAAAAATTTAATTTAAATTTTTAAAGTCGAAATTCGGTGACTGTGCTATCTTAAAAATGGCCCAGTTAATTGCCCGCCTTATTCGTGTGATACGAAGCCTCTGGCCTTTTTTTTGGAGCTATTTCAAGTCCATGGTCTATAAGTCAAATTTCAGATCCCCTCAGGACCAACATTGAATGCAAAATTGGCATATGGAAATGCATGTTCATTAATGGCATCCTTACTTACTTTAACCCGAAATGCATTTCTTTTCTTTGATGTCTCAAATATAAACTGTTTTGTTTAAAAAGAAAATAGTACCTCCTTAATGAAAAACCTTTCAAAACATAGAAAAACAGGAACTAAAGCAGACCTCGGGCAACATTCTTCCAGCAGGCGGTTACAAGATTCTTTCAAAGAATATATATGATAGAAAATATAGCAGAAAATACTATCTGATAGCCAAATTCTAAGCCCAATCAATAAGACTGGGATAAAATAGTGAAGACTGCTGCAACTGAACGCCAGGGATCGTAAAACTGAAGATAAACAAAGCTAGATATGAAACTTTGCACTAGTGATCAACATAAGAAAAGAGCTGAAGAAAGAAGAACAAAGCACACGGGGTTTAATGTGATATTTACCGACTAACTAAAAACTAAAATTAGTGAAGCCTTCTTGGCATAAATTATTTACAACTGGAGCGAGTACTAGTGACAGCTCTATTGCTACCTTCGTTGGACTCACTTCAGGTATTGGTACAGGAGGGGTCATCGTAGTTCGAAGATTTCATCGACTCGAATCCTCTATTTAGGGTGAATTGTGTATCCACGTGGGTCACATGTACATCTATGTCTTTCAATCTTAACATCAAATTCGATAGAGTTTTATAAATAGCTCTGAAATAGAGCCATTTGTGTCTTATTGCAGGAATTCCTTACCTTGGTTTAAGATGTAATGTTGCGTCGTCAATATTCTAGACTTAGGACTGCGAAATATAAATTGATCTACGTACAAGTATGTGACGAATAAAGTTAAAGTGGGACTTGTATCTTCGCGAATAGTATATTGAATGTACTTCCACTCCCTAATTACAGAAATCGTGGTATGCAAATATGTATCTAGTCATAGACAAGTAAATAAGTAAGTACATAGGCACTTTATTTTGGATCCAATGCGAATGCCCATGGTATAGCCTAGGGTAGTACCTAAGTCAACGAAAGAACTGAGAACGTTTTTATTCAATTTTTTAGAGCCGAAGAACTTTGAATTGAAATAAAATACAGAAAAATATTTTCAATGTCCATGAAATTAGCTTTATGTGACAGATAATTTTGTTACATTAATGTTTGAATACGATTTTGGGTATATAGCAGACGGGGCTTTCGCGTATATGTCGTAATCAGAAAAGTCAAATTTTCACCAACTCTTCGCAGTAAATCAGGCTGTATTACGGCAATAACGCGTCAAATGTTGGCTTTCAAGTGCTCAATTGTTTCTGGTTTACCGGCGTAGACATGCGACATTACACATCCTCAGAGAAGATAATCTAATGGCGTCAAATGGCAAGAACGAGGTGGCCAGTTAACAGGTTCATTTCGTGAAATTAATTGTTCGTCAAATGTTTCTTTTAGTAAATTAATTGCATCGTGCTCTGTGTGGCGCCATTCTGCTGAAACCACATGTCTACAACATTAATGCCTTCCAATTGAGGCACGAAAAAGTTAGAATTCATGTCTCTGTACCGTTCAAAACAACTAAAAACCATAGGTCTTGTTCTAGACCATTGTAAACAGAATCCTCAAAACCGATTACTGGTGATGACTATTGGACGATCTTAGGAGGACCCAAGCTACCATGGTGACAAAGCTGAATGAAGGAAGGAAAATTAAGAAGACTATTTTTTTCATTGGACTGCCTTCTATGTTCCTTGAAACAGGAATATCCGTGAAACAATCTTAACTATTCCAGTTTCTTAAATGAAAGTCAATCTACTATATAAAGCCACAAAGATCATTAAGTGATCATATACGAGGTACTCCCAGAAACAGAAGGCAAAGAAGGATATCGATTATGCTAACGCAGGATACATAAAGGAACGATAAAATACACTTTCGCTTAAGAGCCATTTTTTTGCATCTTCTTGATATACGAGGTACTGAGTAAGCAAGCTAGTACGAGTACAATCAATAAACGGATTAACTAGACAAAAGATATACGAACAGTTTTCAAGTGAGTAGATTGCGAATAAAAAAAATGTTACAAGGGAGTACCAAAATTTATAAACGAGACTGCCCAAAACCCACGGAGTAAGACCACAGAGAGTCGTGGAAAAATTCAGAAGATGGCCCTAAGTTTTTACTTAAGTTATTATGGATCTGGTTCCACATTAAGATAAAACCTCTTCCGCATAGATGCTTCTATATCCCCATTATCACCACAGTGGAATTTATAAGGCTAAGCAACCTACCTGAATATAGAAGCCAAGGCACAGCTTTCACTACGTCTTAAATGAAGAAGTTTCCATAAATCATTGAAACCGATAATTAAAGTCGAACCGATAATAAAGCCGATAGACAAAAAGGGGCGCCGTGGCGCAATTGGTTAGTGCGTTGAACGAGGGTGTCGGGGTTCATGTCCTAAAATTTCTTTTATGGCCCCAGGCCAGCTTATAACTCGCACAGCACGAATGGTGTAAAGCTAGGCCCGAGGTCCGACGGACCTGTTGCGCCAATTATTTGAATTTTTTTGATAGACAAAAAGAAACCGTCTACATAACAGTCGCTGGGTATATATACATATATGCATACGAATCGTATATAAAGTTCCAAGGTTGAACACACTATGCCTAGGGTCCTTAACTGGACCACAATACTGAAGGGGGAAGACATAGACGGAGGCTAGGTATTATACTAGCTATACAAGTCACATCAACAACTTTATAACTATGTTCCTGACTGACCTGACCTGATTAGCTCGAATTAGTTAGAATCTCCATTTTAGCTGCTATACTGCCTAACACCATAGCCAGATCAAGCCTTGATCACTTGATTTTTATAGAGGAAGTTCTGTCTTGTTATCTTGTTGTCCATTTCGTAAGATGTAGCCGAGTCCATATAGTCAACGTATCCTAGCTTTTTCAACTATACGATGCCGATGTGTTTTAATCTTCCAATCAGCTCACAGAGTTCGCGGTTGAATCTCCTCCATTATCCATTCTCGAATATGGGACCAAATATTCGACAAAGTATTTTTTTTTCGAAGGAACCCAAGATATGCTTCGGCTTCGCTTATTTGGTTTTGGTCTCCTTAGCCTTCAGACCAATATCTACAGCCTTTGTTTCAATTGCTGTGAACACTTATCACTATATCTGCACACTGGGAACACCCGATGATGTCGATATCCCAACAACTGAATTGACTTACATATGAAAGACAGTACCTTCTGTGTTGATACCAGTCCTCCCTACTATCATCTGCTCCAGCACTAAATTGAAGAAATTGCATGACAGAGCATTCACTTGCTGGAATCTGGTACTTTTTTGGAAAAGTTTTGAAGTGGAACTGAACTACAAACCATGTGTTTTTCAGTGTAAGAGGACAATGGTGCATCAGTTTCGGGCTCTCGAACTTAATTATCACCGTATAGAGCTCCAAGCAATGAATGCTGTCATACGCACCTTTAAAGTCGATAAGCAGGTCTATAGACTAGCCCTATTTGAAGGACTACATGACATTCAATGGCACACCTTTCATCGATAAGATGAAGACGTTTGCGGCATGCGTTTATGGATCGGAAGAAACTGCATAGGTCCGAGGTATCCATATATATACAGCTACCTCCAAGACTGTAAATAACACTGAGTGGTTCTATGGGCGGACATCCAGTCATAAAAATCTTTCTGTTAGACGTTATCTTCCTGCTTAAAGTAGCGACTTTCCTAATGACTCTCGACCATTATTTTGGGACTAATCCCAGTGACTATACGGCAACTTCATCGATGGCTTGGTCTTCTTAGAGCCGAAGTTCCGGAAGAAAAAGTACCAGTACTGGGTTAAATGAGAGGATTAGCCTCCCAACGCAACCTACCAAGGTTGCTGAAGTTGACGGATTCCGATATGCATACATAATGTAAATAGGTACATACGAGTGTGCGTATCCCTTTCGATTCCGAACTGTATAGAATATGTGGCGTAGAATAGACAGTTGAGGTTATCCAATTTGAGTTCATGGAAAACTTTTATGTAGTACCCTGGAGATTGCTTACCCTGGAGTATCCTGGAGACTACCTTCTTTAAATCCTATTCTCTGGTTCAATGAAAGCTCACCACCAAAATCCACCAGTCGTCACATAATTTAGGGATATTCTCTCCTTCAACTTAGAACAGTCTGGCTCTCATGTTTAAAGTCTCTACGCACGAACTTGATTTCATATGCCGAACATGCTCTTTAATTTATGAAAAATTTTTGTGATGGAACTTTCATGTACCTACATGGTCTTATTGGAGTTGATTTTCAAGCCTGAAACCATCTGGTTTCCCGCTGTTGGTTCTTCATCAAATGGTCTTCATTGGATGCACATTTAGCTATTGTTCAGTTTGTCAATACATTGTTAATCTTTGCTATGAGAATCAAAAGTGTTTACATACAGCCCTCCCTATTTTTTCTGTCTTAAAGCTGTTTCCAGATGCAGACCAAAACGCCTCGCATTTCGACAGGACTCCATTACATATACATAGATATATAATGGCAAAAACTTTGTGGGATATCTGTCATATCTCTAGATTTTTAATTGCACTCCTAACTAACCGGATCAAGGTCGGTCTGTATATGTAGATGTAGTACATGTCACTACATGTACATCGTAGTACGATTCTGCCCCAAGTATCTTTTACTCATCGGAAACAGAACACATATTCGAAAACACCTGCTTTTTGATTGTTGGTTCAGTACAGAAACTTGACCCTGTTAGATTTGTCTATATCATTTTAGTTTGACAGGTTAGAACCGTACTATGTTATCTTTGATAGAAGTTACACTAACGTGTAACTGGACGTTTGGCAAGTTTTTACACAAGATGACGTGCCAGTCAAGTTCAAAATCACACTCGTAAAATAAAATCCATTTCGCTGTTAAAACCGGCAACAGTGCAACCTACCGATGCGCCGCTGAAAGTACTTTTCGAATACCTAGCATTGGCACTCACAGTCGTGTTGGTGGGCCAAACGAAAACGAAATGAAAATTTCGCAATTCGTTTATTTTTGGCGTTGCTTTCGCTCTCGCCGCCGCCGCCACCTCCTTTGCACCTACATACATTCATACATATCCTCAAAATCGCATTTACCAATGCCAATGCACACTGTACACCATTGCGCCACACAGAAGCACACCGTAAACACAGCGCTCTCTCTCTGGGATGCATGCATCCGTGCATCTGCACAGAATTCCTTCCCTCGAATTTATTCCACATGACGTGGTGTTGTGTGGCATTGACCCCCGAATTTATGAGTTCATGGATTCACGTTTCGTGCCGGACGCGCTGCATCTAGAGTAGGTTAGTTGTTTGTTTGCGAATGCATGCATCCGTTGGCTGGCTGACGCTGCGCTGGATCCCCGTCCTTTCCCTTTCGCAATCATACATTGCGAACACAGCCACTATAACGTCATCTGCCTTTAGATACAATTTTGTTTGGCCTGAAGCCAGATATCCGTCGACCTTCACTTTGAAATGCTTGCCAAACACAGCGCTGAAGTTCGTTGGCAGCGGAAATTTTGTTTTGCGTTTTCGTTTTTTTTTTTGCTTATTTTGGCCAAAAACGCGAGGGGCGTATTAAAGCAGGACTGAATTGTGCAGCTGGCGCGCGTATTTTTAGGCGGCACGCATTGTTGCTGCACAGTGGAATTAATGTTGTGGTAGGCTTCGCAAGTGGGTAGATGTATTAGAGATATTTTTAGAGATAGATACGAGCGCATAGATGTGTTGCGCTTTTTTTTTGTTGTTTTTTCCCAGTGAGCGTGTATTGATTGTTTAGATACTATATGTATGTACACTGGGGATGGATGGCGAATGAGAGAACGGGCACATGCAGGCGAACCATTAATTTAGTTCATCTATTAATAGGTCAGGATGTTAGGCTAAAACTAGGACAATTAGATATTATGTGCGTCGCGCAAAGCAGCACTCAGGTTAATAAATGGAGGAAATGTGTGTGTGCGTGCTTGTGCCTTAGTGGGCTCATTAAACATGGAAGTAATGATGTTCGCTGGAAAGCAATAAGTTTGGGTTCTACAAAGGCACGTGTACCTAGTTATGGGTTTGAAAGTACCGCATGACCACACAAGAGTGCAGGTGAAGTTCATAGAAAACAGATGTTGCCTATTTTTTTTTGTATTATCATTATAACGTAGTTACAGGTGCATACGTATCTTTGTATGTACAGATATATTCAACATTTGGCTCAGAGAAGGAGTATTCCCTGGGCAGTGGAAGAAACAAAGACGAATCCTCCTACCAAAAGGTAATAAGCCACAGCAGAATCCTTTATCGCCTCTCATGGCGAAAAGATTGGAGCGCATCATAAGTGACAGATTGGAGAGGGCAATCGATGAGACTGGTGGCCTTGGAGCTCGCCAGTATGGTTTTCGTAAGGCTCGCTCAACGCTATCGACGAAATCGTGAATACTGCGAAAAAAGCCATCAAGGGAAAGCGATGGAAGGACGGGAGTAAACTGTATTCTTACCGCCAAGAGAGTACCAGAGTACCTGCAGAAGATAATGACGAACTATTTTAGAAATAAGATACTCCACCGTCGATACCGACGATGGAACAAGGCAATATAATGTCACAGGTGGTGTCTCCTAGGGCTGTGTACTAGGACCGGTACTGTGGAATCTAATGTACGATGGCTTTCTCCGACTTGGAATCCCGAGATCTTTCAAAATAATTGGCTTTGTCGACGACATCGCATTCGTTGTAGTGACCAAACTCATTGAGAAGTTGGAGCATTATTGTAATAAAGCTGTGTGGATGGTCCAAGACTGGCTAGTACTCATGGGTCTACAACTTACAGAAGAAAAGACCAAAGTAGTGCTCATTAGCAGCAGGCGAGTCATGGAGACTAGAACAGTAACCGTCGGCGATCACTTTATAGTTTCCAAACCAGAGATGAAGTACCTTGGAATTACTCTAGATGCAAATCTAACCTTTAAGCAACAGTCCCAGCATACAGCTAAAAAGGCAGCAAAGGCAACGTCTGCCCTGGCAAGGGTCATGGCAAATATCTGCAAACCAAAGGGCAGGAAAAGATTGCTCTTAGCTAGAGTTGCTCTACGGCTGCCAACTATGGGCTGGTGCCATGAAGACGAAATCGTATAGGAAGAAGACTGAGGCAGCTTACAGAGTCAGCGCTTTGAGAGTATGTAGCGTCTTCCGAAAACCTCTGACGTCGCGGCATGTGTACTGACTGGCATGGTGCCGATAGATCTTCTTGTTAAAAACGGAAATATCGTGCCAGCAGGACAACGGCTACAGTGACGAGTCGAAGTGATACTGAGGTACCACCAAGGACGATTCTGGAAGAATGGCAGGAGCGATGGTATCACTCTGATAAAGTCAGGCAGATGCAGAAATTGATCCGTACTATAGACGCTTGGATTAATAGGAGGTATGGAGAGCTGTATTTCTACCTGACTCAGATGCTTACTGGCCATGGATGCTTCAGAACCTACCTGCATAGGGTTGGACATGACGACAATCCCTTTTACCCAACGTGCACGGAAGCGGTAGAAGATGCGTAACACATTATGTTCCATTGTCCCAGAAAACATCACCAGACAGATGATGAGCAGGCGAGAGGTTTGGGAAGCATTTAACGTTACTGTGACAAACATTATGAAGGTGCAGCGAAGACAGAAGCGACAACGAAATGAAGCAAAGGTGGAGGTATAAGGTCGTCAAACTGTCAATAAGTAACCAGTAGGAGCTGATTAAATTTACAGGATTAACAAGTTGACCAGGAGCACAAGTAGCAACTTATGGAAAATTCTTATCTGTCCTGCAATAGATGGGGATGCAAGTATCGCGCGACTCAAGGAAATCCTCTGAATGGAGTATAATCAACCACACCTTCTTTTAGCTAGCAATGGTTGAGCGATATCAGGGGAAACTGTCAGTACACTAATTTGGACCCATTTTTTGGAACGCTTTGTATCGTATATACCCATCTAACCGGAAGAGTAAACATGGGAAGGAGATGGCAAAATCATAAGTTCCTACGAGCGATATTCCTATTTGAGCGATAAACTCAATCGCTTTGCATAAGGCAGCAGAAAAGGGTATCTCAATGCAGAAAGGGCTAAAGATTGTAGTCCCTCATCTGCCGAGAAACTTTAGAGCATATCTGGGTTTGGGTTACAGGCCGATCATCTGGTAGCAAGTAAGTGTGGTGTTTCTATCTAAACCAGGAAAATCATCTAATACGACAATGGGATACCCATCAATTTTCTTTACATCCTTTAATTGAAACCTCTGGAAAGGATTTGTAATGATCATATCAGATCAAATCTGGTTCCCTGAGCATCGCCATCACCCATATACTAAAGGGAAGTCCGTGAAAATATCAATCCATGACGTAGTTCACACTGTCGAAGATGCCCACAACTTCACAACGTCTTTCTGGACGCATAAATGGAGCTTTCCACAAACATTCAAATTAGGAGTATTTATTATTCGTGACGTTACAATCCTTTGGATTCTGGGACACAGTGGGATCAAAGGGAATGAACGGGTGAACAAATTAGCAGTGGTCCGAACAGGACTTGACAATGATCGTTACTTCTGTTCTACCACCCCTAGCTCTTCGTAAATGAAATATGGAGCAGGCCTTCGCGAGACTAGATAATGAGCGGAAAACTCTTGACAAAACGCGACAATGACAAAACCAAGCACATTTTGGCGCTTAACAGACCCAACTTAGAGCTCTTCACGGGGATTATTACCAGACTCAACCAAAAAAGAATGCGATTAAACACTGATGACCTCTGCAAGGCTCTGGCGGACGCAAAAGAGATCACATCTCGCTTCCTGTTGCCTTTGATTCTTTATTCCCTGTCGTGAATACTGGTGGTGAATGAACGGATATGTATTTGGTGTCAGCCTTGTATCTTTACGAGGAGATACAAGCTAAAGGTGAAGTATATTGGGGTCAACTTGGGCAACAATCGAACTTGGGAGAAAAAGTCTATTAAACAGAATCACACAAGTCAGAAGGGAGTACTGGACATGGCGCTCAAGTTTTGGTAAGACGGCAGGCTTAAAACCAAAGCAAGTCAATTGGATCTCACGTTGCATCATCAGGTCCATCCAACTCTACGGGTTGTGGCCTAAAAAAGGAATAAATAATGAGCCACCTAATCCTACCCGTCCCAACCCTATCTACATAACTTCCTGATTTTCTAGTATCACGGACGTGTGGCATCACAATGGAAATCTGCAACTTAAGTGTGTCCTTCCGTTTCAAAGTACATCAACCTTACCTAATCCAAGTTAATGCTTCTGATGCACATGTACACAGTATGTACCTTCCCCAAATCTCATTGTTTATTAAATTTTCATAGGTAGCACTACAAAGGAAGCATTGACTGCTTTAGAAGCTTTGATGCGCTCCTTGAAATAATGGCTTTTGATGATAACAAGTGCCGCCAGTAACACAACAACCCTTCGTATTACAAAGTAGGTGCACAGAGTTTTTCTTTCTAAAAGTGCATTCATCCTGCGACTATGTTTTTTTTTTTTTGGCAAACCTGCATCGTGTCCTTTTGAGTGGAAAATACAAAAAAGTAACGCAACCCTCTTTTGCTAGGGCAATGCTAATCAGTGCCCGAATTTCATGGTGCAGTTACAAACATGCCCTAACAAAAGTAACTGTCACCCTCTCGGTTCAAGGTAGAGTGCCATCGCGAAATTGTAAATTTTTTATTCTATATCTCTTTGGGGGGCCGCGAGTTTCAGTTATTTGTTTTTTTTTTTTTTCTGGCACATGCTGTGTAAGCATGAGTTATGCTAAGAATGACACTTTCGTCAAAAGTCCTCCCTTCTCCTTCGGTAGATTTTTGTTTTCACTATAACCAGGTTGGCGGTGTGCTTTGATGTATCGGAGACCTTACAAATGACAAGCTACTTAGTCAAGTGTTATTTGTGTTCTTAGTGACTTAAAAAGTGGGGGATGACTTTCAAAGCTCCTTTGATGGCAGCCTAAGGGGGTAAAGCCAAAATTTTCCATTGGGGGCGGTGTATAGTGAACTACAAATATGACGTTGTTACCGTTGACGCAAATGCAATCGTGTTTATATTTAGTGCTGTGTTGCTGCGAATGACATGTTTCGCAACAGTGAAGTTCATTGCGCTTTTAAATAAATATAACCGCTGTACAAGGGAGTCAAAGACAGGGAATAGAATGAAAATGATTGTCATCAAGGACAGTGAAGATTGTCGTAGTTCGAAAGCAGATCTTTTTATAAATCTAAATGCATGCGTACCTATCTGGATACTGTTTTAGTTTTCTTGGAATTGTAAGCCATGTTACTTACAGAGTTTTCTGGGACAGGAAGGATGACGTATGTTTCTTGACGGTATGCAGTAGCGTAACTCCAATCTATATGCATCCTGAAGAATCATGCTTTTGACAGGTTGACAGGTTTTCAAAGATTTCAAGACTAGTAAGGCTCTATGGAACTTAGCCGTTTATAAGTTGCACCTATTATTACATACTATTTGCTGATGACATGGTTCAATGGTACCTAATACTTGTCATCCGATGGTTGGTTGAAACCGGCCCTCGATGAGGATGCACTTAGACAAGAAAAGGTCCATTATGCTACGGATGTGTAAGGTGGGTGGATCACCCGCTTACTCTGGGAACAATCCACTCGTTTGTATACAGGAGCTAATTTTAGCCGGGCAGGCGTTGTTGACATCGTTTAGATCATTGAAAAGGTATTCACCTAATGTATCCTTTCTGATGTTGGTGTGTGCAGGGCACGTGCGCATCTTCTTCTTCATTCCTACAGCTTCTACAGAAGTCATTATTGGGGATGCCCAATCTTTGAGCATGTTTTCCTATAGCACAGTGTCCGGTGAGGATATCAACTATCTTGGAGAGGGTTCGTCTCTTATGTTTTAGGAGTCCGATTGACCTCGTTTTGTTTAAAGTCGGCCATAGCAGCCTAGAGATATGACATTGATCGAGTTGATGCTATCGATGATTGGTCTCACTCACCGCGTTGGCGTTGATAAGGTATTTGGCATAAGACGTTGGCGCTTCGATGTCGGTGACGCTTATGCTATTTAGACCAGAGTAGCCTTGTCTAGTCAGTTCGTCAGCCTCACAATTCTCTGGTATGTCACAGTGACCTGGTACACAGCAAAGGGTGAAAGATGTATCTCTTAAGGGATTTGATGGCTGCCTGACAGTCGACGTATGTGACGATATCCGCTGCTGATACTGCATTAACCGCCAGCCAGTCAGCTGCTTGACGAATGGCAGTGACTTAGGCTTGGAAAACGCTGCAGTAGTTTGAAAGGTTAAAGGAGAGGTGGATATCTAGGTTTTCGGAGAAGACTCCAGCACTGACTCCGTCCTCGTTTTAGGACCCGTTTATACAATTGATAGCCATTTGTGGTGCAGGACATCTCGTTGTGTCCATTCAGTTCTGTTTGGTATTGAGGAATTGTAACCCATATTAAAGTTGTGTTCAGTGGTCGGTGACCTGTGGAAGATAACAATGCGTTAGTAATATTCTGACATGTCCAATGTGTTGCTCCTTCCATTATTTAGAGCTTCTCAGTCTTATTGCTGAGCAGGCGGCAAGTTGTTCGTTGACGATGTCGATTGGGAGTAATTGCAGCATGGTTTGAAGCGCTGCACTGGGAGAGGTTCTCAGTGCACCAGACAAGCAACTCGTTGAGTTTTTTCCAATATAGTTAGGTTAAACTTCTTCTCCAGGGCGGGCCACCAGACCAATACTCCATACATTATGATTGGTTTTATCACCGCAGTGTATAACCATTGCATAATGCTTTGTTGTAGGCCCCAAGTGGAACCTACTGCCTTTTGGCATATGTAAAGGGCAGCCAACGTTCGACTATGTTTTCTCTCCAAAGAAGCTTGCTGTCAAGGTTGGACGATTGAATGAAGGGCCGTTTCCACAGATTTGCCTTTTTGATAGGCATATTGTGACGTGGATAGTAGGGATTAATAGTGGCCCTGATGTGAAGGTCTAAAATTCTTTCAAGAATCTTGCGAAGAAAAGACGTTAGGCTGATTGGTCTAAGGTCTTTCGGGAGGGTATGCTATGTTTAGCCTGCTTTGGCTATGAAGACCACTCTTACCTCGGTCCAAGCGGCCGGAATTGTTCCTAGCTCAAGGCAACCCTTCAGAATACAGGACATGGTATGCGCTATTATGCTGAAGGCCGTCTGGATTTGTGTTGGAAAAATGCCGTTTGGCCCCGGGGACTTAAAAGTCGAAAGTGATCACCGCCTATTTCAGTTAATCCGGCGGTGGGTGTGCGATGTTTACCAGACCAGGACCATCGCTAGGAGTAGGTGTACAGCCGGGGAAGTGAGTGTACATAAGCAGGTTAAGCGATGCTTCATCAAATTCCGCCCATGATCCATTTGGGTTCATGAGGACATGGTTGGTATCTTGGAAATGACTTTGTGTAGTCTGAAGGATTAAGACGTCAATACTCTGGCACATTCAACTATTATTGCAATGACTTTGATAAGTAAACACTTACTTAGTTAGGTGGTGCTATAGTTCGGGGTAAACCTGGGTCTGGCTCTGTATAGCTCGTTTTTATAGATACTGTCATATATGGTCTTGAAATCGAAATGAAAAGATGGTGGGTATCGATTTGGAGAACTTGAGTTTTTCCAGGATTTGCCGAAGCATGAAGTTGCCCATACGGCAAGAAAATGTTTGGCGGTAGTCCTTCAAGAACAAGACTTAAACGTGAGAGATAGTTTTATTCGAAAACGATTTTTGAAGATTCTCTAACCAACCGGAAAAAAACACCATTGATTGACTTTTTTTATGATTGCCTATATTAGTTTATCAGCATTCTTCGCGTCCTTTTTCAGATGCTTGGGCTTATATCTATTCTTACGGGATTAAAAGTTAACTGCAACCTTAATAAACTATTGTCCCCCCCAAACCCATTGCTATAAGCCAGTTACTTAAATTTATTGGAGTGTCTGCAGGAGACGCAGTGAAGGCAGATTCGTCTTTGAAAGAAAATCCAGGTGATTTCTTATTCTCCGAATTATTGCTTCGAATTCCACGAGAAGGTGTTTAATCATGGTTAATGAAGAATCTGCATTGTTCATCGTGTATTATACCCAGTTTCCTGAGAAGTTTCTTAAGTCTATATTAGTGCGTTATCATGGTTGTTGGAAACCGCAGTCGGTTGTTGTTTAAGTTTATACAGGGTTTACTCGTTTATATAGTTGGTAGTTCTTAGGCCTGTCTCATTCGTAGAATCTCATCAAAAGTTTTACTTATTTGCTTCTTTCTGCTTTTTCCAGCTCTTCTAGTATGATCTGGTGTCTTAACGCAGAAAGATTCCGGTCCTTTGAATGTACATAGGTTGTGCACTAGTATCCAGTAATAAAGTCGGTGTCCGTTTTTTCTTTCCATCGGAAACAATATTATCTTTGGCCTTTTCCATGCTCTTGGTATGTAAATAAAAGCCAAGGTGCTTCTTATTGGAATCAGGATATGTGGTTTTAGACGTTACTGCCTACTTTGCAATAGAACGAGGAAGATGCATATGGCCCAATCTAGACGTCATTTTGTGCAGATGTTTATTACGACTGTACGGTTCTCTCTGCTGGGTCTTCTTTGCCTTTTGGATACATGTACTGTTGGTATATTGAGCTACCCTGCTTTTCTTCCACAGTGTCCTTCTCTTTCTTCTGAACTCTGAGCTCTACACGGGTAGAGGCTATGTTCGCACAACTATCTATTCGTTTCAGCCTTTCTGATTTCCGTATTGTATCCTGTCAGCTCCACAGTGTGTATTTTGCAGTCTCCACGACATTATTAAAGAGAATGCACACGTTAGGTGTTAGTCTGCCTACCATATCGTGCCATCATAGGGTGTCATTTTAATCTTTTTTTGTTCTCTTCCAGTTTCAGAAAGAGGTTTCTTTGTTCTCACATTTTTCGGATTCCATTTGATTGTGGATGGATGTCAGTTTTGTAGTAGTTAAATTAAATCCGACATGAACTACTCGTTTGAAAGCCTTCAATAGCCTTGTTTTACAGTTCTTCAGTCTCGGGAATCCTAGTTTTATCTCTCCTTACGACCGTTACAAAAGTTTGTGTGTTTTTCTAAAAAAAAAATCATATGCTGTTTCTAGAAATGTATTGCAGCTCTGCTCAACTTCTTCCTGTTCTGTGCCATGTGTTTCTCGGTAGACCTGCTCTTCTTCCATCCTGGGCTAGCGCGTTTCATTGCATCGCCTGACAATCAACGGAGGTGTCTCCTTTTCGGAATGTATATACATACAAACATACGTCTGATCCATTGCCACCTCTATTTTTGAATTGTGATGTCGATAGAATCCTGACCCATTTTTTTTATAGAGCTCCATGTTGAAAATGCGATTAAGCCAAAGGCAAGCCAAATAAATTCTCTGTTGATATTATAAAACGCCTTATCGAATTCGATGAATAGAGGTGAAGTGGTGGTCGAAATTCAACGGATGGAGATCCACAGGATGTTGATGCGGTCGACATAGTATGATCCAAATTGAAAACCTGCTTACTCAGGAAGCTTGATAATGAAATTTTTTTACACTTTTCGAAAATAGACTCAGCTTCCCAAGGCTGGAGATACGATAACTCTGCGGAATGACATCAAGTTCTACCACTTTGTTGTTCTTAAGTTCTGTAATCATGGCAGTGATCTCATTCTTTCTGATGGATGAGGTGCACGCAATTCTGCGTGAATTGTTACTTCCAGCAGTTCATATTGACTTTGTTGCATTTTGCTGGTGAACACACGGTAGCAAAATTCTCCTTCCATCTTGAGTTGATCTTAAAATGAGTAGAGAATCATCTAGGGTTTTCACTGGGTGTCGTCTAGCACTGTGCCAACCTGTCAGCTGTTTGGTGATTCCGTAGATGGTGGGGCTATCTTACTAATTTTCTATTGCCTCTGTTGCACTAAACTTACCTTGTATTCATTTGGTATTCTTTTATGTACTCTTCTTACTAGTGGGCGCCTTGGCTCAATGGGTAGTGCATCGGACTACTAAGCGAGGGTTCGAGGTTCTCTTACTGATGCAATACGCAGTTTGAGAGTAACTATCATAAGTTGGTGGTCCGGTCAGTCAGGTGGTACCCAACTGATTTTGTGCTCAAATATGCTGCCTCCTATAACAAGGCGGTTGGCGTTGCAGAAGTCCAAAAATCGTTCACCATTGTAATTCCGCTCTCCGAGGCCTTATTTGCCCATCACATGTCTGAGCCCTTTATTATCGATGACTACCAGGGCATTCAGTTCTCTCATCAGAGTTCTGTGTTCTAAGCCTCCGGTTTAAGATACCTTAACGTCACATGAAAGAACTGGATTCAGGGTGCATAGCACTAAAACCTTGTAAATACTATAAGCTACTCATGCCCCAAATAAATATTTTGAAGTGTTGAAATTGAACAAGATTTGTGGCCTCCATAATATAACTCAGTTATCTTGATCCACACTGCAGCTATCTTTCCCTATACGTCACTGTAAGGACATTCTTTAACCAATAATATGACTTGGCCCTATTGTGGACTACTATTCATGGAAATATTTTCCCTAATAAATGGCAAGCCAGACGACAAGCAATTGAGAAGATTGCCCTGTCAACTTCTCGTCTAGCATCGGCAGAACTCCAAAAAGGCCTGCACACAAAATTGTATATCTACCTACACCTATTCCACGTGTATTCAACCACCAACTAGACCAGTAACTTCAAAAAAAAACTTCAAAAGACTATCAAAAGAACGCCGAAACAATTGTCCACCGCGGCATCCAAACTCGAGTGCATGATGGTTGCGTCCAAAGCAGAACAGTTTATTGTTCCAAACGCAATCTATTTGGCTCATAGAACGCTGCATCTACAGCTGCCATCAACGTCGCCGCCACTACCATCAGCCGCCCAGGGGGCTAAACCGAGGAAGCGCTTGACGTAGCAAAAACTCACACACAAACAGTGCACCACAGCCGGGGCGACAAATCGCCAATGCCAATGACCGAATTCGCTTCTGTTAGCCATTTGCGGCGGGCGGGCGGTCGGAGAGCCAGCCATCATTCTATGAGATACTTTCATTTCAGCAAAAACTGATAAAAAAAAACCAGCATCCATCCACCGCCTCCTTCCCAGAGAGTCATTCTCCAGCGAGCTCCGAAAATTCCAAACTAACAAAAAATGTATCTAAAGAGGCATACCTACTAGAGATACAGATATGAAAAAGGTAAAAATATTGCAAAAAGATGCAATTCAGGGAAACACGGCCAAAACGGGGAACAGCAGCGCAGCGCCGGGAATGAGGCAGGAAGAAAAGAGCAGCAAAAACTGGTAGTAATCCTAGGGGAAAACTTAGGGAGCAGTTATTATTTACCTGTTGTCTCTCTTACAACGTAGTGGCGGGGCATTGCGACAAACTATACGACGACAACGACTACGATGACGACGACGATGACGATGACGACGACGCTGACGATTATGATGATGATGATGATGATGATGATGGGATGGTGGTGATTCGCCGAGGCTATAATGTTCCTGATCCACCGAGCAGGTGGGGACGCATGGACGCATTGTCGTTGGGAATGCTTCGCTGGATCACTTGTACGGGTCGACAACGATAACGACAACGACAACGACAACGACAACGAAGACGACGACGATGACGATGACTACAACGACGGTTGGCCATCATTGTGTGTCGGTTCGGCTATGGCATTCGGTATGGGCGAATAAAAAAGACAAATTAATATGAAATTATGGGAAAAACTGTAGAAAATTAGAGGGCAGAGAATAAAGAGCGGCCAAACGAAAAACAGAATAACCACACCAACAATGGTTGCGCGGAAAACAGAAGAAACCGAAGAGCCCCACCATGAAAAACTAGGTATGCACCGTCGGATGCACTGCGGGATGCTCTGCTGGATGCACTCCACTTTTTTCGTTAATGTCGGTTATTTATTTTTTGAAAAATTTCACGTATTCGCCAAACGACAATTACAATTATTTTTGTTCAGCCATTGTTGGTGGGGGGCTTTTGTTTTTGTTTGTGGAGAGCGTTTCTTCTTTTTTTTTTTTTTTTTTGAATTTTGCGTTTCCACTGGCTGTGGCGGATGTGGACCTTATTTGTGGGCATGGAGGGGTTTTTGGGAAGATAAAAACCTCACAGTAAATGGGAATCGTATCGTCGTAACAATGGAAGAACTATGCAATTAAAATTTTGGTTTCCTTTGCGATGTCAATGCAATTTTGTTTTACAATGCCGACGGAGGAGATGCTTCTGGCGTTTTTGGGGAAAATATTTCACCAAAACAGATACAGATAGTCTCTATGGTGTAAAAGATGGAATAGGAGCAGTAATTAGGAGAATATGGTCAATAGGGAGTTTATCCGGTAACATCAATCCAAATCCAGGGTTCTTAGGACTTCAAAACTATGAACAGATGATCCAATCAATGTACTTGATTATTTGGATTTGGATCTTGATAGCGTACTTAGATTTCCATATTGGCTTCCAGGACTATGCCGGATAGTAACATCGAAAGCGCTCAAGAATGCAATAAAGTGAGCAACTTGATCTTTATGTAGAATCGTAGTTGACCGGTTAAAGAACGTCCAACCAAGTAAATTCGAACAAAGCCTTCACTAGCATCAGTTTTCTGAATGCCATGTCTATAGAACTCAATAGACTTTCTCAATTGTTCAGGCGTCCGTGTTTTTACAGCCTTTTAACATACAAAGCTTCGAGGTAAAAGACAAGCCGGTTGGCGAATAGGATAAGGTCACGGTGTGAGGTAGAAGTTCTCGCACCTCCACAGACCAAGAATTCTCAAGCCAAGGTGTTTGGAATACGTGTCGAGGACTGAGAGAGAGAAGACGATTCCCTCATCTCCAAAAAAATGCCAGATGCTCACACAATTTAACCACGGATGTATTCCTAACACGGATCGCCAGACAAAATACCGGCGTATCCACAAGAAGTGTGTGAATCCCTAACGTTTCTAGGAATGGCATCATAAGCCAAGGATATAAGGTTTAGTTAGGTTAAGGTGACGGAAAAACTTATCCCGCTCACTCGGAGACCTTAAGGTCCATTGTGAATCCCCTTATAATAAATAATATAAATAGAATGAGATCTAGAAATAAGAAGAAGCAGCTACGATACGGATAGAGGATAGATTTAGTGCCAGAAAGCTCTTTGTTTTCTTTTTGTCTAATTTCGAGCATAACGTGCGAGAGGTGGCACAGTCCTCTCTAGATAACCAAGGCGAGTGTGCCTCTTTCTTTATTATGCCGTCGATTATGGTATACAATTTTCCAATCGATGGCAGTATGTGTCCGCTTCACTGATTCAAGCTATACGCTTCTGGTAACCTAGAAGATACCTGTTTTTCCAGTGCTTTGGAGTAAAATCCTTTTACCATGCCTATCTCTATTTTTGAGCAATCCGTGTAGACTGTGATCCCTAGATCGTTGTCTTGGATCCCCACTCTTCTCGGCTTGGGAATAGAATTCGGATATCAAAGTTAAAGTCTTTGAAGGGGAGTACCTGCGTATATAATCCTATGTGGCTGTGAAGCACGTCCATAGGTGGTCTCTCTCCACAGGTTAGATTTTCTAAATCTGAGAGCTCCTTTTGTGGCAGAACCTTTGATGAACAAGTCCAGTGAAGGATATGAAGAATCATATCCACGCTTCTCACAACTCCCATGGTGAAGAGTTCTTTCATAGCTCTTTATACCCATTGCTGTTCACTAGACTAAGGACCCATAGGAGATGAAGGGTCTGATATTGCTTGATGAGTGGTTACAATCCTCACCTTTTCTTCAACATTTCTTTTGCAGTACAATTTGAAGTCTAGAATGACGCCAAGATATTTCAAGGATCTAAACTTTTCTTCACCTTCTCGCAGGTCCTGATAAGAATAAAAGAATCACTGAGGGCAGTCTGGAGAAAAGAATCAGAAGACAAAACTAAGGATAGAGCGCAAGTACATCCACAATTTATTGCTCAGGAAAGACTGAGGTATGGGAATGAACTTGAAGCTGATACAGTTCAAAGAAATTTCCAAACAGATAAACCCATTACATCTGGTACTAGCGTCTCCGCTATAATAGCTAAAGGGGAATCTCAAAAGTAGAGGGCATCAGAAGACTTATCGACAATGTCTAAAACCTCACGAGTCAGGCAGACAAGCTCAGAATATCGGTAGTACTGTCAGTAAAACGCGTTAAAGTGCATCCAAAGTAATCTATAATATGTAAAAGACTTCGTCTTTATCTAGGAGCTATAAGGGGTCCTCTAATGTAAGTTACTCTACGATTCCCTAAATGAAGGAAGACCTAGAGCTTGTTTTGTAGTTAATCAGAATATGAAAACTATTCCAGAACACATCTACAAAGACCTTGTTGTATAAATACCGAGCTACGCAGTAGTAAACTCAACTTCCCTGGCGGGCTATTACTTTGACTTGGAGTTTCTGTCACTCCAGGAACTTATAGGCTACTGAGGCAAACGGAATTTAATTATAAAAAACAATCTAGAAATTCTAAATTAAGGGATTACCCCTAACTTTATAAACAGACTTAGGAAAGATGTCCTTAAACTTACCCCATACACTCCATTTAAAGAAAATCTTATCAGGAATTGGTATATTTCAAATCAAACATCAACGTTAGATCATCAACAAACCTGCTTTTATTTCCTACTAAGCTCGAAAATTTTCGAAACTTTAGACAGCCAACATAGATGGGATTTATATGTATAGCCTAAAACTTATGGAATCCACGACCAATTACTATAAAAGCATCAGAGACATAGATTGTCTTGACCTTGGTTGTGAAAATATTTAATAAATTTGAAGCCCCTTTTGAATATAGGGTTTTGCCAAAAGGTATATCACCTATAAGCCGCTTTTCATGAATATTTTTAGACTAAACTATGTCTGGGGTTACATACCAACAAGTTGGAAAGAGATCACGTTAAAATACATAGCCAAAGCAAGTCGTAGGACAACAGACCTGTGTAAATCATACCTGCCCTGTATGTGTCCTTCCTTGATATTGAAGGAATTTTCGAAAATGATACCCCACTAATGACCATAACTATGGGTCACAGTAGTTACAGATCAGATAACCTACATATGTAAACAGGAATCCACTTTACAAAACTTGTAGGAACACACTGCGAGGATTGACAATTAACTTATAGATAAAGAAATTGCGCTGGGTTACTTTGTTGAAATCGAAGGAGCTTTCGACAACAATGAGCCTGACCAGATACACAAATGCATCTGCATACAGCAATGGAGTGGATAATATTACATGTGACTGTTATTACAAGTGGTTAGTACGCTCGACTACCGAGCGAGGGGTTCGAGTTCAAAAAGTTCTTTCACATCCCTATCCCTACTGTCATGGAAAAGCTTCTCATCTAAAAATAGCCTTTAGAAACGACATTAAACAGTAGGCCCCGTTCCATTGCTGTAAAGAAAACCCACTCGATAAAGCAAATAAAGTTCTCAAAAGAAGTAAAATACCTGGGCCTAACTCTAGAGGAAAACCCACTTTTCTGACTGGATACTGTCAAATTAAAACATGCAAGATAATGCACGCAGAATGTGGAACGTGGTAGAAGAACCCGCAGAACACATTTCATAGCACATCATTATCACTTAGGTAAATTCTACCTTGACAGTTGGTGTAGATACTTTTTCTCATCAGCCCGATGATGAACTGGAAAAAGGTCATCCAACATACCTACATACATATGTACTTACCTGTATTCGGTTTCACTCCAGGGACAGTGTGATGTTGTTGTTCGGATATATAATTTGGGGGGTTTATAGGTCCGTCTATTAGTTGTTGGAATCTTGTAACATGTGCTCTTGCTTACTAATAGATTCATCAACTCAAAGCTAGCCGAGGTCTTAGTTCGGAGCTTCATCAGTAGGGGTACACTACAAGGAGGTGTGATCTCCCCTCTTCTTTCTTCTTTGGAACACAGTTGTGGATGAATTGCTTCTAATCCAGGAAGCGGAAGTGTGGAAGCTATTGTTGTCTCAAGTAAACACCTCAATAAGCCTAGGGATCGTCTACCGAACGCCCTCTATAAGCTCTCCAAATGGACTAAAAAATGCGGTCTGGGGGTTAATCCTGAGAGAATCGAACTAGTCCTCTTTACAAGGAAGTATAAAATTCCCAAATTTGTTCCACCGAAACTCAACGGTATCTCCCTGATGTTCACAAATACGGCCAAATATTTGTACTGGTGTAAGAAAGCTCTTGGAAGTAAGTGGGGACTTCAGCCTCGAATTGCATATTGGCTCTATGTATCTGTTATCAGGCACATACTTACGTATAACGTGATCATCTGGTGGACTGCGCTGCTTAAAGATATCCACTACAACCTCCTCAGTCGTGTGTAAAGATCGGCATGCGTCTGTATTAGTGGAACCCTAAGGACCACTCCTACTGCGACTATGGATACACTGTTCCATTTGCTTCCGAATGCAGCTATTCTTATGAAAGCTATTCTTTTGTGGACCAGTCTGAGTACAGGCCAGTCGTCTATTCTAAATAAATTGGAATGCATCCCAAATTACACTGACTACACACTCCCCCAGGTAATTTTCAACAAAAATTTTGAAACCTACTTATATACCTTCCAGGGCTAACTGAGAGGGCGATATAGTGTCTCGCAGTGAATCCATTTGCCTCTATATGGACGCGTCCAAGACGGAAATAGGTGTGGGGAGAGGTGTCTTCTCCCAAGATCTGAACTGAAAGATCTCCTTCCGTCTTCCCAATAACTGCAGCGTGTTCCAGGTGGAAATAATGGCGATCAAGGAGACCTTGTCGTGGCTAAGGTACATTGTAATATCCGCGAGTGATATCACTATTTTTACTGAAAGTCAATTAGTGATAAAATCCATTTATTCAGTCACCTTTAATTCCAAAACTGCCCTGAATTGCTGCTTTTCTCTTAAGATGGCAGAACAATTCAAAATTCACCTCATTTAGGTGCCGGGCAATAGGGACATTCCAGGAAATTGACGAAGGGCCTCTATTCTCATAACCATTCGTGTCGTGCATGTTACTAGTATATTGTTCAGACAAACGGAATGGATCTACAATGAAGTCGGTTTCTTAACGAGATCACCTTCAAGTGCGAGGTATCCCTGTGTTGGGTTCCAAGCCACACGGATATTCCAGGCAATTACAATGTGGACGAACTAGCTAAAGAGGGTGCAAACTCGAACGTCCCTGAGAATAGCGGGAAATCGTCACCACCTACTAAATCATTAAAGTTCCAATTAGATACCGCCATCAGCGTGGCTTCACACCGAAACTGGTTCCCCTGCCTATTGTCACATGTAGTAAGTCCGGTGCTGGTAATCCTGATTTTCCATAGTGGTATCCAAATGGATCTTTTTTTAGTCGAAGTGTGTTCTTGCTGAGTGGGGACAGTCACCCAATCGAACTGAAAACGCTTGAATGTCCCAGCCGATGTTGGTTTACTTATTGGGGTCTTCTGCATGTAAGTCCACCAATTTGCTGAGAGTCGCTAGCTAAAGTTTGCCTAAAATAATATGTTGTTGGATCGGTTCTTCAGTATTTTTAGACCATTTTCTGTGTCTCAACCATAAGGATATGGACCTACTTATTCTTTATATTGTCCCAGTTGTAAAGAAGAGGAGGAAGATATTAAGTAGAATATCTGGCTTGACATTGCCGAAACTCGAGTGTTACGTTACCAAACACAATAAATGTACAAGACTAACTACGAGGGCAGAGCTTCATCAAAAGAAAGATGTAAAGTTGCAAGTACGAGTATGATATAATTTTTCCAATTAATCCAATCCAATGAAATACCAAATACGCGCGAGTTAATTGCTAATATTTCATTTTAATTATTTACAAATGCTTGAATTAAAATGATAATTAGAACCAGAATTGTGGTAGCCATAAGAATCTAGTCTATACTCAGAACGGTGCTCTTCTGTCGAATAAGGGGAGCGTCACGTGTGCGTGTATCTTTTCTATCGTAGATACTACATATATAGATTCAAGCGGAACTATCCGACAACACCAAAGTTAACTATTAACTTCATTTTGTTTGTGTTTTTGTATGTTGCCTTAGCCATCACTTTACTTGAGTTGTCGCATTGATTAACGATTCAATTCCGAGATACATGAGCAAGTCCAACGGCTGCGGCGGCGCGATGTTGTTCTATTTGCGGGCTAAGGGGGTAGACTATAAAATACCAGTTTACATACTTTGCTACGAAAAAAAAGTAGAAAATTAGTAGGAAGCAGATTAAAGAAAAAAAAAAACAGGAAAACAAAAACGTTCTCAGAAAATTGCAATTCTTCAATGCAGCGCGGCGGCCGGTGGAATGAAAAATTAAAAATTCTGAATAAACGATAAATTGAATAGCATTATGGAAATCTTAAAACTGAATTTATAGGTTGAGATCTAGCGGTACGTGTTGGGATTCAGTGTGGCCTTCTGTGGTAGAGATGTAGACAGGTTGTTGAGGAGTCTATGCATCTCTCAAATAGCAGGGTAATGATGAATGCGTTTAAGTATTCCAAGCATCTTCTTTCTTATCCATCTAGCATTTCTGATCCTTTAAAATGTTGTCGATGGAATCTTATCTAATGAGAGATCTTTATAAGGAGGTTGTGTGGCGAAAGTAAATACTCGATGGAATCGAAGGTGGCATACACAGTTGAAGTGCTGGATACATTACTAAAGCTAGAAACCTTAATTAAGATTCCACTTGATCGAAGCTCAAATCAATATGTATCTTTCAAGACTAAATCAGGGATGAATGATTAACGAATAGGATTAACTACCATTGGAATGTGAAGCCTTGATATTGAACTAGAAATTGGACCGCCAAGTTAGGTGTCGTACCTATCGATGGAAAAACTGCTTACCTACATAAATTTTGGAGTTACCTGTAATGTCCCTATGTCCTGAAACCCAGAATCCAGGGGCCAAATAAAAATAAAAATATTTGGGGCAACAGGTCTGTATGTGAGCCAAGGCGTAGGTCCTAACGACCATAACGATGTTATATTCTTTACAGGAAATTGAGCAACGTTTTCATGACAGTTATACTCTCGGATGTTTGTCATACGTTCATGAGAGACGGGGCCTTGAAAGATTTGTAGGTGTTGTCTGGGAATCGAACCACTCGCACTGTAATCCTCCTCGCTCCGTAGTCCAACGCACTAGCCATTTGAGCCACGGCACCCACCCAGGACCTAGCATAGGGAAATTTCGCATCTGTCAGCGATCTATTGTAGAGATCCACGATAGCTGTTTGACCAACTTGTATCCTATTGTTGACGATTCCACGGCTTTAATTGCATACTGAGATAAGAGGAATACGAAAAAGAGTTTAGAGTACATCAAAGCCTTGCTGTAGGGGACTAGGCGTTGGAATGTTTACTGGCAGAGTAAATGGTCTCTGTACTATTACCCGAAAAGTGAATATCTAAAAGTATTTCTAGGGTTTTCTTCCATTCTGCAATGCAATTAGAGAACAATTGCTTAGATGGCAATTTAGCTTAGTGTTATAAACCTGCAAATTTGTAGTTTTGGGATTCCTATAAGCGAAGTAATAAAGAGAGTGGAAGGCTGCTGTGTCTCAGGCAGAGACTCTTCACGGGTCGGGAGCCCGTTAAGTAAGTAATAAGCGAAGTAATCGAAAAATGACACTTCCTTGAATACCTTCCAGTTATTGACATTTAATTTTGGAAAATTTGTGGTAAAGGTCAGGTCTAGAACTTCTTAGGTTAGTTTGTATTAAGTATTCAAGTAAACTCTCACTTCCACTATTAGTGAGGGCAATAACGCACCATACAAAACGGTGGGCATTAGTATCGCTACTCATGGCTAGTAGTCGTCTGGTCCTCCCGGTACTTTGTATCATTCTGTGTATATTTGTGGATGAAAGTGTCCCCGTTTCTTCATAGGGTATATATGCGAAGGTGATCCATACAATTTGGATTTGGAAGTTATTAAGGTTGCTTCTTGCTAGAATGCATGTTTGCAAAGAACGACGCATAGTTCTTTGCTCTCAGTGGCGCTATTGAGTTGTTAGCATCAATTGACGGCTCTTGGATGATAGCAATATCTGATCCCCTTTTCATCAGGTGGACTAATCAATTAGTTGAAGCTGTTTTTGACTGGTGTAGATTGATCTGTACAAACTGGACCTCTAAGAGATACAGGTGTCTTGATTACCGTGATATTTCATTGGTCTAGGTCAGGGCTGTGGTAGAAATTGGGGCCTTTTCTTTCTTTATTTATCGTACAACCCAAAGAAGATCCTGAAATTCCTCCGGCTGAGTAACTGAGCACCATTTAGCTCCTCAGCCTTTATGACACTCCGATTGCTTGTCTCACTGGGGCATGGGTTAATCTGGACTCTGACTGTGAAATTCTTATTAGGTTCATCTACCAAATATGGACAAGTGAACGTTTGCCATGAAGAATGAAATCTTAGCAGTGTGGTGCGATTTTCATTAATGACGACTCTTTAAACTGCACAAATTGTATAAGAATAAGTCTCCTCGCCGTGCGTCGCCTACAAGATCTTGCCTTCGGTATTATTTGCGAGTCCTTGTCCGGAATCTGATTAGTCCGTATCAGTGCAATTTTATTCATAAAAGTGCGCCCCAAAATATTTAGTCTACGGCAAATGTTGAGAAATGATACCCACCACGAACATTGAAGTACTTTGGCGTCACCCTGGATCCTGGACAGTAAATTGTCCTGGGAACCACATATAGAAAATTATCGATATAACCATTCAAGCACTTTGAAATTGAGGACTAAGTTCAAAAGCAATGCATGAAATGAACGTGTACATTTGTCAGTGGTTTAAATTGCTTGGTAAGATGGATTAAGACCTTCGAAGTCACCATAGTCAGAAAGCTGGAATGAGTACATCTGACACTGATCTGTATGATAAGCTGTTCGCGGTTCACCCCCACAGCATCTCTGAAGACTGTATACACATGCATATATGCTGTGTCCAATTCCAGTCCACATAGATATTAAAGCTGAACTGGGTTTCACAACCCATCGAAAACACCTAAGCTCCAAGCACATCTGCATCTGCTTAACTTTCTGTCAATAAGCATGTCTCAGGACGAGATGCTTCTCAAGTATTGTTTCATATGACTACTCTACTCCTGACCCCCGTGGATAATGGGAACAAATTCAAAACCTGTCCGGTGGGGGATACAGTCAAGTTTTACCACTGGGTCCGTAAGGAACAGTGAATCTGTCTGTGGAATCTTCGGCGAATTGGTGGATTACCCCCACTAATTGCGTTGGAACTATTTTTTAAGTAAGCAAGATTATTTTTCAAAATTTAGACGGGCACAGTCTCAAGCTACCAAAAATGTTACCTGGAATACAAATGCCACTTACGACGCCATGAGACCATGAAACCAGAATGTGGCTCTCTAATAGTAAGAAAGCTAACCAGCAGCGAATTTGTCTCAACGACTTCTCTTAATGCAATAAGCCCCGAGGAGTTATTGAACTTTTTGACTCTCATTGGAGTGAAATATGTACAATACTCGGACTTAGCTTGAAACTTTATTGGCAAACACAATAGGGGCCTTCTAGAGACCGCATGGCCATCATCATCATCAAAGATACCATAATAGGTTACTCCAGTCACCAGTGAGGTTAAATATTTTGGGGTCATCTTGACAAAAGGCTGAACTGAAATTCATACACCAAGACCTCTAGGGATTTGTGGGGCAATAGCCTGATTGGGTATTATTATGGTGAGCGAAAGATCTACAAAGGCAAATAAACTCCAGAAGATACAGAGAATTACATGTCTTGGGGTTACAGGTGCTATGTGCACTTGCCCTATGGAGTTGTTGTTGGGCTGTCAACCCTACAAATCTTTATCAAAAAGACGGCTTCTAGATGTGCTATAAAACAAGTATGTACCTACAAACCGGAAGATCTTGTATCATACAACACCTTAAAATACTTGCTCAACTCCAAGCAGCGACATGGAATAAAGCTCATGGAATATTGGTTTGGAACGTTATTTGAGGTAGAAATATAGGACCATGAAAATTGGTTCCAGTACCGGCCTCTAGAAGTGTAATTTGGTTCACCGACAGATCGAAGATGAAAACTGGAGTTTAAGTTGGCGTTATTGGAACCATGGGAATGTGTTCCACTGTGTTTCGAGGCTGAAATCCACGTCAATAAGATTTACGCTAGGTTAGAGATTAGCATAAATAACAAGCTAAAATTCATATCATTTCAGTATGGCAGCGCTGGTTGGGTCCCTGTTCACCAAGCAATTGCAGGCAATGGATATGTGAATGATTTAGCTAGAACTGGCTCAGAAACCACGTTCATAGTACCGAAACCTTACTGTATTATAAACTGGGTTGCCACCACAGCGCTGATTAATGCCAACAAATTTCCCGTTCCATTTAGAATAAAGAAAGATGAGGATTACTCCACATTAAAACATATAAAAGCTGGCGTACCTCAAGGTAGTCCATAGAATGCATCAGCTTTGACTGAAAGTTAGATTATAGAGTTGGCTCAGGTAGGCAACACTTTGTCAGTGTCTTTCAAGACCAAATGACATTTTTATAACACCTAATTGTAGCTCTACAGACAGTAACGTAACCACTTAGACGTTTGCATGAAAACATTGTCATTGTCGGTGCCTGTGGTTCTTGGAATAAATCTAAAAGACAACAAATTAACCAATTTCAAACATACAACTAAATTCATTTAGGCCAATCAAAACCATTCCCATAAATAATTTTCCCAAACAACATCCATATAAATATGCAAATCAAATTTAAATAAATGTCTCTGTATGTACAACCAGAATGGTAGGACCACCAGCAAATGTCACGTTTTCCAAACCCAACCATGACACAAGTAATTTTCACACGATGACTTGCCGTATACAAGTCTCAAGACGCCGACGACAACGACAACGACGACGCATTCCTTCCGTTTCTCGTTTTGACATTTGATTGCCAATTTAATTTCTTACCGTTTTTTATTGTTTTTTTTTTTGTTTATATTTTAATTTTTGCATATTTTATGGAACAGCATTCTAAAACAAAAAAACAATCGTGACTTTGCTACTAAGACCTCGACAATGCGGTGGCTGTGTGCTGTCAACCAAAATAGCGAAATCCATGGCTACAGCAAACGAGAGAGAGAAAGAGATAGAGAGCTTCTAAATGTCAAAAGCCGAGGTGAATATCAAACTGCAATGTTGTGGTAGTAACCATTAACTTTGTTTGTTTACAGTAAGTGCATTGATACAGGATGACGCTTAATCGTTTAAAAAGAAAGTGCTACTGTTAGATTGGTGAGCAACAACTTTGTTGTTGACCGCTGACCGCTACAGACATGATTACAACGTCAGGTTGCATAACAACGTGATATGACTGATTTGAACGCAAGAGTTCAAAGTAGTAGCGCTTGTTATGTAAACATTATACGAACCATTGGAATCATTAAGGCAACATATGATGTCAACAAGATGTCATTAAAGCAACATATGTATATGTCAGATCATAGCTTTGTATGTACGTTTCCCTACTAAATCAAGTGCGAAACCATTACTTTGCAGGAAACGAAGAATCTGGGTACGCTTTAGAGAAGAGCTACACAAGTCACCTAAACTCAAAATGAGACGGAAGGTCGAGGATGCTTCCCAAAACCTGACTACTATCATCACCAGATGTTTCGAACTGACGCGTCCAATTATGAAAACCTCCTGCAGATTGGCAGTTCACTGGTGGAACCCAGAACTGCAGAGACTTAGAAAGGAAGCTAAAAAACTTCTAAATCGGTCGACCAAGTCAAATTCAAATGGTGACTGGAACCTTGTCTGATCCAAACAAAAAGAACATTAGAAGTTAACTCGCCTGTAAAAAAGTGTTTCCTATAAAGATTTTTGTGAAAAGATCGAACTCTAGGCGAAACCAGAAGATTGGTTGAAGTTCTCAATAGACACAAGGCAATCAAACCGAGTCTCTTAAAAAAGCTAACAATACATACACTGAAACGAAAGCGGAGACTTTTAGCCGTTTTTTGGAAACTCATTTTCCAGGTAACTGGATAACGATTGGGTCACTGCTGGGCTTGATGTAAGTCGCAGGACTCGGCGTAATTGGTAATAGACGAGACTTTCAAATGCGCTGTAGCTTATTGTGATACCGATGGAATGTGCAATGTGCAATGTCTTGGTGCAACAGGTTATAAATAAGTGGCTTCCAACTCTGAAGAGAATTTTTATATAGTGTATGCCACTGAGAGACCGCCTTCGACAATGAGACTTTTGACTGGATGTGGAACACTGCTGGCCAACACGAGGTAGATGAGACACTAGTATTGTGGATCAGGGCAATGCTGATGAATAGAACTTTTGTTTTAAATGCGGACTATGGTCAGGTGTTAATAAAGGCTGCTCTCAAGGCAGAGTTCCGTCTCCACTTCTATGGTGCATGGTAGTTGACTCTTTGTTACATACTCTCAATAGTTCAAACGTCTACACTCAGGCTTCCGCGGATGATGTTGGCATACTTTCCGTCGGGTCATGGCTATAGACTGTCTGTGCTAATGCGCAGAAAACCTTAAATATGGTCAATGAATAGTGCACTATAAATTGGGTTTCGGTTAATCCTCTGAAAACTATCGTTCTCTTTTTCATAAGAAAGAGGATTGTGACCAATCTGACTCAGCCAGTGCTAAAAGGCGTCACTATGATACTGAATAAGAAAAGTTTTTGTGCAAAGCCTGTCGAGTCAAAGGCGCTCTCAGTTTCCTGGCAGTGTAAGGGCGGTTTTGACAATACATGGGGTTTATCATCGAAAAAGGTCCTCTGGATCTATACGGCTATAATTAGATCTTTTCTAGCTTATACTTCGGTTGTATGGTGGAGGGGGCTTTCGCGTAAATATGTGACTGCCTTCTGCACGACACTCCAAAGAACGGCCTATCTCGGCTGCACGGGAACTTCTGTGAGTACACCTGACTCTGCTCTTGATACTATGCTTGCTTTACCTACCCTTGATACTTTCATCATAGGGGGTACTATCAAACCAATCTACCGTCTTAGATGGCGTTACTTTTGGTATCATCCGCACTTGAATTTCGATGACCTTGCACAACATTTATCCTATGAGCTTGCTTCCATGAATAAACGGTCTGATGCAATGACTCCGGAACTTCGGCTGCTGCGCAATTTTAGAGTCTATATTCCTTGAATTTAGGACTGGTTTCGGCAAGTTTGAGCCTGGACTGGGCTGTAGTCGAATCTTCACGGATGGCTCCAAAACTAGTCAATGGTTCGGTGAAGAAGCAGGTCTCTGTTTTTCAAGAGGAAATCTATATTATCCTAGTGGCTGCAGACTATATTGCTAAGAAAAAGGTGGCGGTGTAGGAGTATCTGCATCTGTAGCAACAGTCAGATTGCGTTTAAGGCCTTGCTTAACCCTGTAACCCTTTCCAAAATAGTTTGAGAATGCAAGAACTCTTTGAATTCGGTTGCCTCTTTAACTCTTTGACTCTTGTCTCGGTTCCAGGACACATTGGGATTGCGAGAAATGAGTGCTAAACTAGGGCCAGAGGATGATTTATCATGATATGAGCCTGCGTTAGAACTTCCCGTGACCTCGGTCAGGGTCTCTACTGACGATTGGGTTTCTTACGAACCCAGTTGTGGTGACATGATGGTCCAGGATGTAGGCAGACTAAACGTATGCTCCCGAACGGCAGCAGCACTCTTGCTGTCCTTCAGCAGAAAAGACCGTAGACAACTTATTGTGTGTTCTACGTTCTTAGTGTTCTACGTGTTCTTATCTTAGTGTTCTACGCTTACGAGAAACCACTGTCTGTGACGATACTTCGGATGATTGTCCTGCCTTTCCTCAGATCAGGTGGCAGATCTCCGGTGCTGATGTGGTGAGTTCTGATGCTGTAAGCTCCTCATCGTTGAAATGGATTCTTGGCTTTCTCTGAACGTCGATGAAATTCCAGTAAAATGTACCCACACTGGGCATCTATTCCTGATAGAACAATGGACCAAAGTTGAGTGTTTTCCAACCCGAAAGGGAGCTTGAAACAAGGTTTCTAATACTACGCTACTTTTCGCCCGCAAGCTATCTGATTTCTTAATAAAACTGAGAACTGACGCATTTTTGGTTAACATCTGTCCTAGCCTTACTCTATTTTTGTATCGACCAACTGTCCGCAAAAGAACTGGTGATTCGAAGCACGTCATTGTCGTTGCTTTGAGACCTGTAGACTTTAACAGGATGAAAAACTAGGAGGATGTAATGCTGCAGATGATAAGAACTCTAACTCTAAGCTCTAGTAGGTACGAGATTGTTTAGAATTCTGATTGGACTGTGGACATCTGTCTAGAAAGAGTGCTCATATATTCATTATTTGAGCGAGAGGCTATAATGACCTCAGGAAAATGGGGTCTGACAAAAGAATATTATTAAAAGCTATAAAAGCCTAGAAAAATAAAATTAGCAAGAAAAGAAACTGCCTAGTAACTCCGATAAGACCTTTAAAGCAAACGCAGGCGGAAGCAAATGGTATTGACCCAAAAGGTAGAATAGTGTAGTTGTGACCAAGGACTTACATATGTATATCTATGTTCTTTGACGATGACGTTACAAACGACGACGACAAAACATGACTTCAGATAGACGGAGACGGTTATTCAAATTGTGAATGGAGGGATACTTAAAGGGGCTAGGATATGTTAAAGATATGTATGAAGGGTGGGATAGCCAACTACTGCCGATAATATTAAAATTTTAAATTTTAAGTTTGGATTAGGTTAGTAGGTTTAATTAGATAAGGCTGGTATCTCGTTTCTATTTCTTACTTTCTTTAAGGTGCTACCATATCTTTCCTATCTTTTCAGTCCGTTTAATATAGACCTATAAGTTTATCAAGGGATAGGAAATAAATGCGGACTACAGTGACGTATTACAGATTGGCTCTATGTATCCTTCATCAGGCCTATAGTAACGTATGCCGCGATCTGTTATCTAAATTCTCTTAGTCGGGTACAAAGGTGGATTCGCCTATGCATCAGTGGAACACTAAAAACCATCCCCACAGGGACTCTATTCTATTATTATTCTATATCTTAGTGGTTTAGTCTAAGTTTTGGACACTCCTCTATTCCTAACAATCTTGAATTCCTTTCGCATAATACCGACTATGTACTTCCACAACTTCTGCTTGATAGGAACATTGAAACAAGTATCCCCTCAAGAGTTTATTAGATAGAAGATCTGTGACTACATAACACGGGATCTGTATGTTTCTATGCGGATTAAAAACAGAATCGGAAGTAGGAGGAACTGACTTCTTCAGTATAAATATGTATATGTATATAAGTATCTCTTTCCGCCTTCTTCATCACTACACCATCTTCCAGGGGGAGATTATGTCGATCAAGGAAGCCTTGTCATGGCTGAAGTACAATGTGATATCTAATCGGAATATCAAAATTTTTACCGATAGTCAAGCCACGATAAAAACTGCCCTAAATTGTCTTAATCTCTTAATGACATGATTAAACAATTCAACATTCACTTAATTTGGGTAAGACATTCCAGGGAATTGCTTGGCCGATGAACTCGCCAGGCAGAGTACCACCTTACCAATTTTATAAGATAAGGTGAATATCGGCATGAATCTTGCTATGGTTAAGCTGCTGCTTAAGCTCAACGCTGCGAATTTAACCAATCTTAGGGGATACGGCACTACGTGTCTCATTACTAGACAAATCTATCCCAATCTAGATCAGAAATGCCCCAACTGTCTGATCAGACAAAAAGGATCGCTCATAGTAATCATAGTAGGTGTCATTACGGGACATTGCATTATCGGCAGGGACGCCATTAGGCTGCGCCTCATCGCTAATGACTTCTGTAAAAGTTGCATGGACCAAGAGGAGGAAGAAACTATACTCTACCTCCTTTGTAGGAGCCAAGCTCTCCCCGCCCGTAGAAAATTGCACTTAGTTGCCTAATTCATAGACAATTTAGAATAACTGGCATCGATAACCTCCAGTGCTTTATATTTAGCTCCTGCTGATGCCTTATAGGGATTTCAATTCCATGTGGCATCACAATAGACTTTTACTGGTCTAAGTGTAACTGCTCACGCGGCCTGCCGCGACAACATACCTACCTACATAGTCCATCTTTCTGTTAGGTTTAGATTAAATGGCACGGACATAACACATGCAATATCTAAGACTATCCGAGGAGGGCCTACATATGTCGTGGATGTGAAGATGAGGAAGTCAAAGATGATACAATCCATTTGCTCTGCCACTATCCAGGTCTCATCCACCATTGATTCAAAGAAAAAATATCCAATAGATCTAGTGAACGACAGCTTCAACTTGAACTACATAAAGACAACTAGATGGTTTGTAAGTTCATCATAATAAGAACCATAAGAACAAGGTCCACCAGCTTGAATTTTAGTTTGCAAGTAGCGTTTGGTATATCTAAGGTGCCTTTGTCTGGGTGGATGGATTTAGTTGTTGCTATACTCTGGAATATCATTATGCCCTAGCACCTAAGAAAGATTAATTTTTAACTACTCAGTCATCTCCGTGATAGACGATCGCCAATCTAGGGCTATTAAAGATTTAATAGATGTCGATTCGAAGGATTGGAAAGCAGCTTGGCATTCCGAAAAGATGGGGATATTCCTAACAGATATCACGTATTCGTTAAACACAGATAAAACTTCCTCAGTCGCCATAAGACAGAAGGGGAGCTTTAGATTAAGACTATCAGAGAAAACGCCTCACCAACTCCGTCCTCGATCCTTTAGTCGTCACTGTAGAAGTGAACCGAATCAACTTCTAAAAGTGCTTCTTCATTTCAGAGTGATCTAAAAGGGATGGCTACACGGAAGTTATTGTACGGTGGTGTAGTCCGTGTTTTTAGGAGAGATTTTGAAATTATTTAAAATGGAATCGTGGCCAAATTCTTTCCTTGTCCGCTGATATTTTGCTCGATATCACGAGCTAGTGACTGCAATGCCAAAGGATGGCACAAGCACTCTCACGCTAGTCTCTCATTATACCTTACACCTCTACGTCGGTGGCTGCTGCGTGCTTAGTACCTCGACTGGAGATTGGGTAACCAACCCTTTGGCAGATCGTTGATGGCAGCAGGCGAAAGAGGGGAGCAGTGTTTTCTCGCTAAAGCAAATGCTACAAACGACAGCGAACTCCCCTGGTTGGAATCAACGGTGGCGTCTACAGTTCCAATCATGTGGGACTATTAGTGTTATTCCTATATAAGCTGCTTCGATATATTTGAATACCAGGTTTAACACTGATCCAAGGTGTTGGAAAAGAGATGGTGATGGATGAACCCTTAATGGGCCAACGTTAGCGCTTATATATTGGGATATAAAATCGATCTTCCCTCCAGGTTGGGGGGTTGTGCGTCGAGGTAACTTCTCCACAATGGAAAAACCAATTAGTTACGAAGCAACAACAAGCCCTGTATGAGCCTACTGTTGACTTCCCAGAAAACGAAACAAGGACAACAACATTCGCATCTGCACGTTGAATGTTCGGACCTTTAACAGCCAAAGTGTAGCCGCACAATTATTAGAGGCCCTAAAAAAGAATAACTCTTTCCAATCGCTGTTTCTTTGGGCAGAGAAGGCATTTGAGTAGTAGAGCCCTATCCCAAAGCACTAAGGAGATTCTATATAAGACTTTGATCACCCAGGTCCCACTTTATTGCACTGAAGCATGGACTCGATCTAAAACGAATGAAGATATCATCGAACGTTTCGAGAAGAAGATTCTTCCTAAAATATTCGGTCACGTTTGCGTTGACGGGCTTTGGAGAGAAGATTCAACGACGAACTATACGAGCTGTACAGCGACATCGATTTAGTCAAAAATCTCCCCATCAGTCGTCTAAGATGGCTAGGAAATGTAGAGCCGATGGACACAAATGCTCCGACTCGTAGAGTCTTCGAATCCAACCCGGAGGGACAACGCAGTAGAGGAAGACATAGACTTAGGTAGCACGCACAATTAGAAGGGGACTTCAACCGACTTGGAGTGCTCAGCTGGAGGCAGCTAGCTAAAGACCGGGCTAACTGCAGAGGCTTGTTGGTTGAGGTCCAGGTTCACCCCGAACTGTGGCGCTACCTAACTAAGTGTGTAAGTAGTAAATACTACGCCTTCTAGTAAGTACTATTTTTCTTTTAATTTTATGGATACGAAAGTATCTAAATATTTACCTGTTCCTTTTTCTTTTCAAAAAAATTCCGACAATAGGTTAAAATATGTTAACCATTTGACAAACCTTGATTGATTCAAAAATGTATTTTTCTAAATCAAAAGTAAACATAAAACGATGACATCAGCCTCCGAAACATGTTATCACCACCCTGTACTACAAGTACAAGTTGTATATTACATTCATATAGTTAGCTAAAAAAAATATCTAATATCTAAAAGAAAATCGCGGGGAACAAATTCTAAGGTCAAATCTAATTGCGCATTGAAATTGAACTGAGCCAATTTATTTACGAGTATTATAAGGCGTTATGTTGTCGCTGCACCTCCCCCCTCATGCACCCGTAACGCTGCAGTCACATCAAGTTCTGGTTGTACTGCAATTTTTTTTTTGTGCAGTTTGTCTAATAATATTACGTCTGATGAAAAGATACAAAAAAAAAAGAGAAAAATCGGAAAAAACTGGAAAATTTAAATAAAAAGTGAAAAATCCGTACACAGAACTACTGTATGTATCTGGATGTGTATAGAATACCTATTGCGGGACATGCATGCTGGATGTCGACGCTACAATTGGTGAATAACAAAATTGACATTTTGGACTTAGACATCTGGCTGGGAATTTTAATTTAGTGGAAATAATTACTTAGTCACACGGATGTTTGGATATGCATTGCACGACTTGGCTTTTTTTTTGTTCCAGTTTGCATTTAAGGAAATCGAAAAGAATTCAAGGCGAAATGTTATAGTGAATCTAATGGATGCATTAGATGCATTGGATACATTTGCCAGAAATTGCTAAGGTATACCATATACGGCGTTTGGATGCGCCAATGGATGTTGTAATCTTCTAAAGATACTAGTAGCCCGGGCTATCACTATGCACGAATAGTAAAGTCAAATACGGGAGTACAGCTTCGTACTAATCCACACCTTGCACACTTCTACTACTCTCACCGTGGAACTGCCATTAGGTATTACTTTCCGGGCTTAGTTAGTGACTCATGCTATGAGGTCTATATCTACCGTTTCAGCTCTTCTTAATCTTTCGATTCTTCTTAGCTCGTTCTGCACATTCGTTATGAAAGAGCAGATCTCCAAAACGTAGTCCCCTGACGGGATCGGTAGGTCCAGTCTTACCTCTGCGAAGCGTCTACAGTAGAACATTGCATGCTCCGCGTCTTCCTCTTCCTCTGGACATTCTGAGCGGATATACCGCTTAGTGGGATATCTTTTCGCTTGAACAAAGCTAAGTTATCATATTTTTTGATTAAATTTGTTTAGCTTTAGGTTGGGTTCCAAACCGTACCAGTCCCCAGTACCGGATGGTATTATTTCTGCTGAGCTTCAGCAAAAACAAGGTTGAAATTGGAACCAAAAGATCTTCGAACTATCAGCCTATCGTCCTTTCTATTGAAAACACTAGAAAAACTGAATGATATTCACCAACGACAAAGCATATGGTCCCTGCGTCCCAACATGCGTACTACAAATGCTATTCAGTCGAGACAGCCTTGCATTCGTTAGTCAGCGTTATTGAAAAATCACTGAATATCAAAGGTGGCCTTTAACAATGTCAGATCTACGGCGATTCTATATGCACTTACAAGCCTGAAAGTCGATTCTTCCCTTAGAGTATTGATCAATCAATTGCTCACACGAAGGATTATAAATTCGCAGCTTTGCGGCGCATCGGCTAGAAAACTTGTTAGTTACGGATCTTCTCAGGATGTCGTCTTATCCCCTCTCCGTAGGATCTAATGGGCTGCTATTGGACATAGAAAGGACTGGGTGCAGCGTGGTTGCCTATGCAGATGACATTGATATCGCCGCCTCCGGAAAACACCTTGATATTATCAGGGAAATTCTCATATGTATGTGCTCTACTACGGCTTAACAGATGGTATGAATCGTGCTTCTTCACTTCAAAGGCTGCTTTAAACTGCCGTTTGTCTCTTCTGGAGATGACTGAACAGTTCAACATTCATCTATGCTGTGTGTCAGGCCGCATAGACATTGCAGGGAATTGCAAGGCTGACGAGCGCACCAAATAGGGTACGACCCATAGGATCCTGCCATAGTTGCGGAACTTGCGTATGCCTTCGCTATTTGTTCAACTCTACTAAAGCTGGACGCTCTTAGCAAAACCAACTGTAGATGGAAAAATCTCTCTACTCACAACATTTCGAGTCAGATCCGGTGTAGGCTTAATCTGAAACGTAGTGCCGAGTTGGTCCTGTTGAAGTGATCCCAGATCAGCAACGTTAACGGTGTTCTTACTGCGCACTGTCTGAAAGACCAACATGCCAAAAAGCTGGACCTCTTTACTTAGCTGGACTTCTGCAAAAGCTGTAGGTATGAGGAGGAAGAAGAAACCATTCTACACCTCTTCTGAATGGTTTCTTTCACCTCTGCTCAGCTCTGTGGATCCTACTCCATTTGGGATCTATGTACTTTCTTTGACAACTTAGATTAACTGGAATCATTAGGCATCACGAGCCTCCCTCGCTTTATCAAGAGCTCCGGTTGGTTTAATTAGTCCTGGATAGCCAAATGGTGTGATCAAAGGCATCACAATGGTTTTTTATTGGTCTAAGTGTGTCTAAGTGTGTCTTGCCTAAATGCACACGCGACCAGAAAGATCCGTCGAGGCATTTTTCGTTCATTAGCTTACTCACTGAAATTTCAGAGAAGTCATGGTCTATCTTGCCACAATATTGTCTCCAAGAGTGTAATTTTGCAAGGACCTATTTGTACAAGTTCCAGTCAAGAGCTTCCTTCGCGACATAAAATGCCGCTTCAGCATATTGTTCAAAGTTTTAAATAAGAAGTTGCAAAGTGGGGAATACTGGGTATTGTTGGTACCCGTATTGTTGGTAGCTGTGCAAGTTCATGTTCTGTGCTTTGTTTGTCGACCAAGGAAGGACTCCATTGTTTCTTTCTAAGTTTAGGTGGGGTTTTTCCTTGCTCTCCAAGCTCTTTAAGAAAGGCATCAAAGCATAAAGATTATCATCGCCATCAGAACCACGCCAACTGCAGTCCTTACTGACACTGATTCCACTGGACTTGCACCTAAGGGAAACAGTTGCAATAAGTGCACTACGTGTGAAACCACGCGACACGCGTCACCGCGCTATTGCGAGAGTTGGGCACACTTCAGTACCGAAATAGACTATATATCACCATCCCATGACTTCAGCCTAAAAACCGCTTTCCTTTCAAGTTAGGATTAGATAAACGATAAGGCCAGTAACCCCATCAATATGTTGATTTTCATGGACGGGTCAAAAACGGATAAAAGAGTAGGTTCTGGCATATCTCATTTGAATCCGAAATTGAACGGTCACTGTTTCAAACGACCGACGGTAGTGTGTTCCAATCGGAAAAACCACTCGCGAAAGATAATCGACATATGTATGTATACATGGACAGTCAAGCTGCCATGAAGGCCATATCTTCTACAAATTCGTACAAC
Organism: Xylota sylvarum; assembly: GCA_905220385.1. Classification (NCBI taxonomy): domain Eukaryota; kingdom Metazoa; phylum Arthropoda; class Insecta; order Diptera; family Syrphidae; genus Xylota; species Xylota sylvarum. Next base: position 57,930,284 of record LR999958.1, on the reverse strand, counting down.
GATTCCGTAAAGAGCTCATAAACCCTCATAGAAAATCACGATGTTACACTCCTTCGTGTTTCAAGACACACCGGCATCCAATGGAATAAACTGGGGGACGAATTAGCAGGAAAGGGATCCGAACAGGACCTGACAATGATCGTTCTGTTTTAGCGCCCCTAGCAATTGTAAAATCTAATATAGTACAAGCCTTCGTGAGACTAGGTAATGAGTGATGAAGCGCGCGCGGAGGTTTTTCAGGCACGCCAGTTCAAAATATCTTTTAAGGATACTAGTCAGATTTTGAGCAGTTTTCCCTGTTCTGAGCTTAGAAGGAGAACTGAGACTCCCCGAGCACCTCCGAAACCATAGTTTTACTTACTCCATGCCCACGATTCCTGTATCTATAGATATTATGTATTTTTATGGGTACCGGAAAGTATACTAATATTTAGAAGTTTTGTAGTACCCTTGGTCTTCATCTCCATCCATTTTCTACATTCATTTAGATATAAAGATGAAAAGGGAAATGAATCCTTCTATGGTGCGGGAAAGGACGCATATCATACAGAGATTTTATGACATCGACAGACATTTTGCTCATGCTCACAATCAGAACAGAACTTTCTGCATTATTCCCGTTCCTTTTCTTGTGGGAAAGACTATCCATCTACTTGTATAGAAGCGAGGATTCTGCATGTAGAGAAACGCCAATATTTCAGCCGTTTTACCAAGAAAAACTGCCAACATTTAACCAATACTTGAAAACGAAAGAAATACCTACCTCAAAATGAACAATGCTGTCCATGGTTTCTGGAGTCAAGTCATTAACGCATGGTTGTAACAAGCTAGGCTAGGTTTCCATGGGCTTGTCACGTCAAAAATTTGTATTTCTTTCATTCTTGGACTATAACAATAATTCGGTGGATGAATTGAAACTTGGATTATTTGAACAGTGTGTCTTTGAATATATACATATCTTATCAATGTTGGCGTTCCACAGGGTTCTATTGTTTTACCTTTTCTATTTCTCTTCCGTATTGATGATCTACCAGGGTTGTTCGTCACAATACACTAAGGTCTGGCGAACCAAGTGCATGTCCAGCATCGCAAATAAAATTAGGATACCAGTTCTGATCTACAGCTCTTATAGAAAGCGCAAATAAGACCGCGACTAGAGTATAGTTATTGCGTTTTAGGCTTAGCATCACACATCAAAGACTGGTGACTGATTTATGCCCATATTGGTATGACAGATGTTTCGAATAATTCGGTGGGATGAAAAAGATTTGTAAGTTGCACCAGGGCAAATTACCTGCTACAGAGAAAAGATTAAAAAAAAAAATTATAGCAATTCAACCGAATAGAACCGACTCAGAAACTACATTCTCAGAACCAGAGCCATTTGGCAACATTATTGGGGCAGCTGCCACAATGACTTCCAAATGGGAACACAAACTTCACCTAGTCAAATTTATTTATCAAGATTATTACTTCAAAAACATCCTTAAATTGGATATCCTTTACAAGCCTGTACCACATACCACATTCACAAGATGATTCTGACTTTAGCGATTCATCTTATGAAGATGAGATACCTACATGTGTTTGTTGATTCTTCTCTCATCATTAAAAATTTGAAAGCTTTTAAGATGAAGATACCTAGTTGATAGACTAGTTTTCATGTTTCCAGTATCATTGCATTAAGGTATTAGCACTTTTGCCATAATAATAGCTGCAGAACTCTAGTCTAGCTATTGAATTTTATACTGAGCTATAATGTACGTCTTATGTTAATAAAAGAAGTATCTTTTTACTTCAATTGTGCAAATTGGCATGTAGTCATGTGGGTGCTATTCTAGGATAAACTATCCCGCTAAGAAGGTGCATGGTGGGTAGTACTAAGTAGGCTATCGAATCAAAGATGCGTTCCATCTCTAAATACATACTCTGAGAGCTCCTTAATCGAATGTTTTCCAAGTGCCACAAAATAAGCCATCATTAACCGGTATAAAGTCTAAACCATTTGCACCCCACTGCAAAACCACCGTTTTATCTGATCAAATCCCTGGGAGCTCTACTCACGGAAACGTAATAACACGACCATCTCATTACCTGGCTATAAAGTAAATTTTCGACAAATTTGTTTACATTTCTTACAACGAAACCCGCAGAGTCGCATAGCCATTCCTCCATGACGCATTCTTAGCGGTATCGCACGCAGCAGTCACATTAAAACGTCTTGAGATACTTTTATTCGATTCTGTCTGAGCTGTCCTCACTGTGTGAAATGCAAATTTGATTACATGATCATCGCCGGTACGGTAGCCGTCTTCTGATGGTTGTTGCCTTGTTGCAGGACAAATTACATAAACAGATTCAACGTTCCACTGGTTACATAACTCCAGCACACGATATGCGCACACGATCAGTAGAGAGAGAGCGCGAGCGCGCCAGAGCACAAGGTGCAATGTCATCGCTAGGCGCATGCTCCTTTTCTTCGTCTTTGGCTTCCTACCTCCCTGCCGACATAATCTTCTTGTCGAACCACTGATCTTGGCTAATCTCGTACAGCTACTGCCGGGGCCTGCGGGCCTTAAAGAGCTCCATAGTGTTGAGATTAGGTGTGTACACGGTGCATCGCGTTATCCTCTATTGCAGTGTATCCCCCCATCGACAAGTTGGCTTCTGTTCCGTCTACACAAGTAGACGTACGTACAGCACACAAGTTGTAGCAACTTAATCACGTTTGCGAAATCTTTCTCCCTGTCTCTGGAGATACAAGAAGAAGGCATCAGCAATTGGGTCTCGTGGTAGATACCACTTGGCAGAATGGAGAAGTAAAAGTGCGGGCGCCAAAACGGTACGCTGTCACTTTGCTCGCACTCAAGTGTGTCTATCTGTCGGTAGTTAAATGTATCTCACTGTATGCATTTATTAGAAGTAATGAATTCAGCCACTGTGGCGCAAATCTAATCCGCGAATAAATAGAAATAAAATTAATTTTCACAAAATACTGCTCGTATAGTGTGTATGGTATGGTATGTGGAGGCGCGCAGCGGAGTGCACCAGGAAATCGTGGTCGGCCTTGAAGTTCCAGATACTAAGGTTCTCTGTGCTTTTTTTTTGTTTTTTTTTTTTTAATTTGTTTTGCCACGGCATCTGTATCTATGCGCTTTTGATGCACTCTCACATAAATGTGGGGTAGCGTGCTAGCGCGTTGATATTTTGTGGTGAACGTTTGAATGGGGAAGCTGTGTACTGTGCATGCACAGCATGGATTATTATTGAAATGCATGTCCGAACATTTGATCACTTGTATTGACAAAAGGGATTGCTAAGTTGGGATTGGAGAGGCACTCCCTGAATTGTATTATGGTGAATTATGAAGTGGAAGTGGATCGGGCTGTTGATTGGATTGATAGGTTCTATATTCTATTGAGGCTTGGTGTTGGTATTGAACCTATCCGAATCGTGACTCTCAATTTAGATTGGAACTAAATAATGTGGGAGCAGTACTTGAATATGACGATGATATCGTCGAAAAAGCTAAGAAAATACAGACAAAAGTTTTACTAATCGAAGATATATACATACATACATATATTGAAATTCAAATTCAAATGATGTAGGTATACCTACTCGCGGAGAGGTGAAGAGTCGTAATGTCAATGCCATGATCTCCATTAACACTGTAGATGCAGTCATTGTGGATAAGAGTAAACAAAGTTACTATCCGATTTAACTTGAACATCTCGAGATACATGCCTAACTAATATGTATGTGCTAATGGGTTTCCCTTTATGGCCTTGCTATGGCAAACTTTGAAAAGAATTTGCACTCTATATCTATATTACAAGTCTAGTGAACAGTTAAATATGTTTTAACATCAACGTTGGCTACATATGCTGCTGATGCTTTTGACGGTATATGCATCTCTACGAGACAAAATCAGTCAATTAAATCTTACTTGTGCAAGATCGAGGAAGTATCTGAAGATTTAAATAGAACTCTCATCACACTCTAAGCATAGTCTCCAAGTAGGGGCTGATGATAAGTTAAGTTTAAAGAGGTGCAGCTTCAAAAGACAGTTATCATTCCTGCGATTGGTTAGAGTTTTTAACAGGTTGTCTGCCAGTGTATCACCGGTGATCAAAACAAAAATCATCCCCCAGAGGCCAGTGCATCATCGGTGATCACATGAAAATCTATTCCCGTGATACATTGGCACCTGGACCAAGATTTTTATGTGTGCAGCTGCGACAATGTGCATTGAATGGGTTGCCTAATCAGGACGTTAATTGCAATGATCTGTGCTATGCCTATGCGAGTCCTGCTTTGTAGACCTTGTGGTCTAGACCACACTTCTGCCACTTCTGCCTTGATATGACATAATTCTACAATTCGTGGCACCTGCTGGCTACTGATAGTGTGAGAGGATTTTTCCCTCGACAGCTCCTAACGAGATGTGAATACATTTCATGAGGGACAAGGGCTGAACCGCGACTCGCTAGCTCATTAGGCAGTTTGGTGCGATGCCTTAGTGAAACGAGTTTCCATTTGCACTGTTCCACCAGCTTATAAGAAATCGTGTTCGGTTATAGATTTGCAATGATTCGGATAGATGCAGGCTAGTCTTTCAAAAAGAGACAGGCTTCGAATACTGCGAACACTTCAGCCTGAAAGATACTAAATCAGTCTGGGAGCCGGTAATATTCAGACATTTGGAGCGGTTTCCAGAAAATACAAGTACTTGTCCCACAGTTCATACTTTTTTTCTAAGTCCACCCTGGATAGGAGGCCTATCATAAATTTTTGTCAAAAGTTAAGTTTGGGGATGGTGTCATGTTGCTATTAACCTACGGTTTAGCATACAAACAAATACCAACATCCCGCTGTGAGGCAGAATGAACCATTCAACATAGACGAAGATAGCCAAAACCTGAGAGCGTACTCCAACTCATCTCTAAAATATGGTCACACGTGGGTATGCCCGATGAATGGAATCTCAGCACCGTGTGTCCGATCCGCAAGGAAGCAGACCCCCTCAATTGCGCCAGTTAGACATATCAGTCTCTTCAACATCGCGTACAAGATCCTATCTACCATATTGTAGATAAACCCTTCGTCAACAAGCTGATTGGGCAATATCAGTGTGGTTTCAGACCAGGAAAGTCCACAATGGATCTAATCTTCACACTTCGACAGATCCTGGTGAAAAGTCAAAAAGTCCAAATCGATACCCACCATCTTTTCATTGATTTTAAGGCCGCATCTGACACTATCTAGACAGCACATAGTCATGTCTAGTTTTCACTTCTTCAAACTCGCTGCTCCATCAAGGCTATGTAGAGCGGATGAAAACAAATGCTCTGGTCCGCATAGTCTTCGAATCAGACCCGGAGGACTTGGCAATTGGAAAGCGGATGAGCTAGCTAAGGAGGGTGCAGGGCGTAACCTCTCTGGTAAACTTCCAATTAGAAACTGCAACCATCAAAATCGTAGGTGGAACAATATCAGCACATCCCTCTCTTCTAAACAAATCTAGCCAGGGGTGAATTAAAGCAAAAACAGATAACTTATTTATGCTAATAAGACGGAGATAATTGAAGGCTTCTGGCAGACAAGAAGACTTGTTGCTTCCTTCAACAATTTCCTTAAAAGCTGGATAAGATAAGGTAGAGGAGGAAGCCATGACACATTTTCTCCATTCCTGTCCTGCCCTATTAGCCTTAAGAAGGAAAATGCGGTTTTTCCATAGTGTTATCGCAATGGACCTGTTTTGGTTTAAATATGTCCCTCATGAGCAAGGACTACCCAAGCAAGTATTTGGATGTTTGGATGGTTAGTAAGAACGGACTCCTAGTCATCGTGGTATGGATGGTCATGCCAAGTCTCAAGTAAGACTCTTTGAATATTGCACTCCTACAGCACAGACAAGGACTTAAGAACTTCAATTCGAAGAATGTTAAAAATATCCACAACACTCAAAGGCTAATTGCTCCATTGATCTCCACTAATCCCGCCCAAATGACACTTGGTGTTAACACGCAGGATAACTTATCACTTAAAAGTGCACCCAAAGTTTTTTTCATTTAAACCCTAAAGTTCAACGCAGTTCTGATGAATATGAAATTCACAGCCAATGTCGCTGGAACACAAAAAAAAAAAAAATAAAGGAACTGACAATAAATCGATTTCCCTGTCGTCCGACAAAAATTTCAATTTCTCTCCCAGAATTCCATCCACCCACCCACCTACCCCATCTTTTTTTGTCCACCATATTTTTCCTCGGTCGTTCTAATTCTTTTTTTTTTTTTTGTTCGTTCTCTTAAAATTCATTGCTGATGGTTATTTTTTTCCTTAATCTCATTCCTCTGGTCTGTGTCCTTCTTCGGAAGGCTCCTCGCCATCATCCTCCAATACACCATAAGTACGTATTGAGGCGATTGTATAAATGAGTGGTTTGAGGTCATTACCGCCTCCATTCCCCGATTCAAGCGCTCAACATGCATACATGCATAAACCAAACTTACATTAGAGAAGATAAAGCACAACAAAACAAAAAAAAAAAAAATGAGAGGGTGGGTGTGGGTGTGGGGCTGGTTGGTAAGTACCATAATAACGGTATAGGATATTCGCACTGCAAGTCAACCCATTTAGTATCGATCCCAGTGTCGCCCACAATAATTCTTCTTCACTCTGCCACTAAATATCGACGCGAAGCAGATTATTGTATCGGGTTTGGGTGTAGAAATCGTTTGGGGGACGACAAGTTTCGGGAGAAGGCGCGCGGATACTCGGAAGTACACAAAATCTCACAAGTGGGTGTGTGGCTATCTATGTACGAGCCATATGCACTCACAAACACATACAGTTGGGGATTTTTTTTTTTTTGCAATTTTTCTCGGGAAAAAATACGAAGACCGGAATGCAAGGGAAAAAAACGCTCCTAAGTCGAGGCTGAGGAGTTCGGCGTGGTGGCCAAGGATTGGACAGGTATTAGTTGCCTGTATTGTCTATTTGGTGTTGGTTGGGTGGGTGGTGTGCGCAAGACAATCATTTTTTTCCTATCCGTTGGAGGATTTTTTTTTTTTTATTTTGGCTTCATATTACGATGTCCTTAGTCTATGGAGCTTGGCCTTTTTCGCTCTCAGAATGTCCTGACGAACTTTGTCTATGCGCAATTTTTTCCTGCTTGCCTCTGTTATTTCTTTCGTGCTTCAAAGATCTACTCTCACCCACGAGGAGTATGGGAAAAAAATTGCACACTAACACTAGGAGCACAGATACATGCATCTCTTCATTAGGAGCGCGGACAGCAAGGAAATAAAAAGAAAAAAAAATGGAAAGAGAAACCGAAAAAATTTTACATTACGATGGTGGTCGAGCAAATGGAATGAGTTGGAAGGCTGAAAGGATTTTTTTCTTCCTCTTCTTTAGCCTTACCCAACCCGTCCCAGATTATATCCTTCGGGCATTAACGTGCAGACAGACAAACACCTTGCATTTACCAGTTGATCATTGGGGCGGTTTTCTGTACAGAGAAGGAGTAGAAAAGGAAAAAAGAAAAAATCAAAACTTCACTCGCACATACCAGAAAATTAATGAGGAAGTCCACGGTGAAACAGGACCATCTTGGCAACCTTCAATCTCGCCCGTTCAGTTCCCGCAAAAATGGTCATTTCATTTGAGAAAATGCGGGTGGATATTCTCTTCTTCTTCTTATTGACTTCATTGCACGACACAGACACAGATGCAACATGCGGAGATATATCCGGTCCAGGAGCTAAAGAAGGACGATGTCTTTCCCTTTCCCGTTCCCCATTCCCGGCGAACTAAATTGCGTTACTCAGCTGTATGAATTTATGGGATTAATTAAAAAATCCAACTAAGGCAATTTCGTGTATCCCTATGAACATAGGTTAGCTAGCTAGCTATGTTCGTCCTTTTTTATTGCTGGTGCTGGGTGCCTTAACCGTACCCGTACATTGTTTCGGATTAAAAAATAACTTTTTGCAGAAATATGAGCTTTCGGTGTTCTCTGGAAGATATTTCATAGCTTTAGCGGGAATACTGTAGATTTTTGTTGTCTCCTTTGGGGCATTTTTTCTCTAGTTTCTGAATTAATCACTTTAACTAATTTAAGCAGAGGAATTGTTTTTTTTTTTTGGGAGACATACTAGTATGTAGGACTTGTAGGCAATTACTCGTACAAACATGAAGAAAAAAAGTACGTATACGCTGTGTAGGCCAAAGGAATGGATGTATAACAGTTTCAGTGAAGACAGTGTTTAAATCTTAAGAGTTCTTTAGTTACAATGAGTAGGTATAAGAATCAAAGGTCCTAATGGTTCATAACAATTACAAATGACACTTCGAACAAACGGCTAGACATCAATGTCAAAAAAGTTACAGGAAGTAGATAGATAAACCTTAAAGATACCCATACTCTAGGTGGAGAATGCAATTTCTGTTATCCTTTCTGTTATCCAAACTAAATGGAAGATCCTGGTTACTGAGGTGGTAGCAATGAAGGGTATTCCCTTTCCACAGACCCTTGAAGGTATCCCCTGTCGATCAGAAGTCCATTGGTCTAACCTCCAGGTCTGTAAGATCTGGAGTTCCAAGTCTACCTTATCAAGTGTGATGACTTGGTGAAAGAGTGTTGAGGAGAAATGCTTCCTTTGTTTGGTCATTCATTCAATCTGTCGGGCAGGGGTTGGCTGTTAGCGTTAGGCGCTCTCTGATCATAGTCTACATAGCCTGGGTTGGATAAAGCATTAATAAATATTCTCGCTCGCAAACGCCAACAATCTGTGGAACGCATATATCGACATCATCAAAACCGTAGCCGAACCATCAAGTAGCTACCAGACACAACCCAAAAAGCACGCGCCGGAAAAAGGTGACGGAAAATGGACACATGCAAGCGTTGCAGTGCAAAACAAGGCCAATGAGGGAAGATTATCGAGCTAGAAGAAGGGAGGAGAAGAAGATCCTGCGTACAAAGAAAAAGGCCTATGCAGTCTCCCAGCTCAAGGATATCGAAAAGTCCCACGATAGGAATAACATCCAGATGTTTTTTTAGGAACGCCAAGCAAATGGCAGTTGGCTTAAGCCTGGAACGCAGGGTCTTCGAAACAGTGAAGAAAACTTAGTCACCAAATCCAGGGAATAGTTGCTGTCTTTAAGCAGCATTTCCAGCAGATACTTAATAGGCAATCAGGTAGAGAGAGTGATAAGGTAAGAAAGGAACCGGCAGATTGGCTGAGCTCTCAAACAGCTGAAGAACAACGAGACCGCCTGCTCTGATGGTCTACCAGCTATAGCTCAAATGTTATATCCATCCGCCTGAATGGACACAACGTTTCATTGTCCTTTTTTCAACGGGTAAGTAAAGACAATTGTCCGGAGCGTCACCGCGAATATTTTTCTTTTCCAACTTTATCACTTACGACCATTACCATACTACAGATACATGATCCTTGTTTATCATTGAAAACTTGACCAAGCAATCAGTGTTTTAAGACATGCAACATAAATCGTAATTACAAAGAAGGGACATTTAACAATATACACATGAGCCAGTGACCGACCAAAAAGATACACAGTCAAAAACATAAGAATCAATAAGAAGGAATGTAACTTGAAATTTTTAGACTAAGGCAGATCCTGAATGAGACCAACGAATTTAAAGTCGAGACTCACCATCTCTTCATCGACTTAAAAGCCGTATATGATAATATTCATCGTCTTGAACTCCACAAGGCTATGGCCGAATTCGGTATTCCGGTAAAACTAATCCAGCTGTGCCGCTTGACGCTGGAAAACAGGCGGTGCATAGTGCAATTCGAAGACGATTTCTCCGAACTATTCCAAACATGTACGCGATTTCGGCAGGTAGATGCGCTATAGTATGATTTCTTCAATCTCGTGCTGGAACTGATAGTGCACAGAGCAGGTGTTAGCACGGTAGGCACTATCTGCAAATAGTGATGTCCAGGTGCTGGGATACGCAAACGAAATCGAAATCATTAGCCGCTCCCAGTGCACCATATTAGGGATATTTACAGCAATTGAAGAACAGGATAAGCGAGTTGGCCTTGAAGTGAATGAGGACAAAACCAAGCACAGCAGATATTGAAAGTAGATTTCGAAAGAAAACTTCTTCGTTGAATATTTCGTTCCGTATGCGAGGAGGACGAATAGAGGACCAAGATGTGAATGTAGTCCAAAAAGTTCGGCTCGGCCACATCGAGCGAATGGACAATAATGCTCCAGCAAAAAGGTTCTTCGAAAGTTCGAGACGACAAGAAATATCGAATCTCCGTTTTAAGGATTAGGCTATCGCGGATGGCAAAGCGCTTGACCTAGACAACTGGAAATAGCGAGCCCGGGATAGAAGAGAGTGAAAGTCTGCCATGTCTCAGGGAGGGAATATTCATGGGTCGGGAGCCCGTTAAGTAAGTGGAAAGTAAGTGGAGTGGGGACAAACCTAAGAATTAATAATCGAAAGGTTCTGCAAGCACAACTGACTGACCCTATAGGAGCAGATATTCGCTCTTAAACTTTGCATTTCCCAGTGTAGAGGATGATTCTTAATTCAATTCAATTCCCGTCTTCTACAGATAATACTGTCTTAACTTATTCGGGAAAACCATCTGCAAGTGTGCTACAGCTTGGACAAGGGGTATTTTTAACTTCAAACGCACTAATCTATTAAACGTATCATACCCAGGGAAACTTTCAGTCAAAGTTTTTACTAACGTCCAGAGTAAAAACGTCACGATCATTCAGTGGTATGCTCTTACAAACTTATCATCTGAGGAAGACAAGAAGAACTGCTGCAGTCAATTGTAAGCTGTCCATAATGCAACACCCAATGGGAATATTGCCATTTCGATGGGAGACCTCAATGCGAAGATACATAGATACATGAACTCCGGATGTCTACTAATCGGCAGAGAAACTCCAATTAAATTGAACATATTGTTATCGTATTAACCGGTGATTTAGAGGTTCTTTTGAAAACGAGTAGATGTATTCATACGAAAGTGCCAATGAATTGGTCACATACTACGTAACGACGATAATAGCATTGCCCAACAAGCTGACAAGCGAATACTGGAAGATTCTCATATAATGTGGCGCAGAACAGTCAAAAGGGAGTCACGGCATTAGTGAAAGAGTTTGATGGAGTTAAAACATACCGCCAGGAATATAATACGATGGCGCGCATTCGTGGTTGATGCCCTAAGACCCGTATGGGTACAGGATCTAAGTAAAAAGAATCTTAGACCAATCCTAATATCTATTGTAGTACTTACCAGTTAATGAATAAGTCTGTCCATTATTCTTGTTCAATTAGAAAACATTTACTTGAAGCACTCAGACCCAACTGGTTCATTGTGCTGCCAGGAAGTAAAACTAAGTATTATTGTCTTTCAGCATAAAGTTTTTACATGACACTTTTCTTTTGCTAACTTAGGAGTTAAGTGACACCACTGTCACATGTGCTGGTCGCTGATACTATTAGCTCTTTATCACTGAATTGCATTCTCGGCTTTCTCCCAGACAAGAGTGAAAGAGTTCCAAAAGTTCTTGCATTTTCGAATTATTTTGGAACGTCTTAAGAGTAACCTAACTGTTTCTACAGACGCAGATACTTGGATACTCTACCTATTCTTTACAATATAGTCGGTAGCCATTAGAATAATACGACGAAGACTATTATTGTCGGCCTTTACGAAGACACCAGCATCAGATCCTTGACTAGTTTTGAAATCATCTGTAAAAATTCGGCTGCAGTCCAGTTCAGGGTTAGACTCTGACCGAAGTCAGTCCTAAACGCAAAGAAAACCGACATTAAATTCGCAAAGCAGTCAAAGTTCCGGTGTCGTTGTATCAGACGGCATATCTATAGAACCAGGGTCGTAGGACAAGTGTCCCGCAAGGTCATTAAAACTCCAATGCGGAAAATACCTACATCCATTCCGTCTAAAACTGAAGATTGGTTTGATAATAGAGCCTGAGATATATGCATATCTAAGTATCAAGGAGAAGTACATCAAGCAGAGCATCTATAGCAGACTCAGACGTAAGTATTCGGAGAAGCTTTGTGCTGGCGAGACTGGCCATTCTTTGAAGTATAGTGCAGAAGGAAGTCACATACAAATCTGCCAATATTTGATTTATTAATCCTGCTAATGTCTTAATAGATCATAATAGGTCCTCTAGATCGTTGATGTAGTATCCGCCTAGTGCCTCCCGTATTAATACCTAAAGAACAATCAGCTCAAGCAAGTGATTATATAGACAGCCAAGCAGTGCTAAAATCCCTGGAATAGCCAGTAATTCTATTCAAGTTAACGAGATACATAGTTGTCAGATGCCACCGTATCCCTGTGCAGGTTTCCAGGCAATAGGGATATTTTAAACAGTTGCAAAACGGGCGAGCTAGCTAAATAGGGCGCAGATCGTGCACTCCCTGACAGGGGGGGAAACCTTCAGTACATGTATCTCTTCTAAACAAATCTGGCCAGAAATGGATTGTCAGAAAATGAGATGCTTTATCTCCGCTGGCAGGAACAATTTAAGCAATATACATAGTTGGAGCATTGTCTGGTAGGCCGATATGGTAGAAGGCTTGACCTGCCCTTCAACGATTACAGTAGAAGCTGTAGAGAGAAGAGAAGGAAACCATGACACACCTCTATGTAGTACCTGTACAGTCTTTCCATAGTGGTATCATAAGGGACCTTCTTTTGGTCTAAGTGTGTCCGCGTTGAGCGGGGACAACCACCCAACCCAAGACAACCCAAGCCAACCCATCTCCTTGCCGAAATGTGGTGCATGTTTGCAAATGTTCAGAAGAATTGTATCGCGTGTTCTCCAATGTTACGCAACAGAACTAATCAGTTTTGAACCCGAATTAAGTGAACGTCTCATAGAGCTCCAGACGATGAATAATGGCCTAAAGTCGATGAAGTGGGGGTGAATCTCGACTTAAAATTTGTTTTTGAAGATTGTGTCTATAGTCGATCTGCCGGCCCACTAGTGTGTTGCACTGACGCCTTAGACGTTCACACAGTATGTTGAATAGACTCTCATATGCGACATTTACTAAGGATTTTCGTTCACTTTTCGTTGGAGGTGGGCGCTCTTCTTACCCTCTCTCAAGAGTGTGGCTATTCAGCAACTGCTGGAAGTGCTGCTTAGAGACATCCATAATTCCCTGCGCATCGGTGACAAGGTTCTATTTCGAAGAACCTCCATCAGCTGGTACTTCATTCGCCGTCTTATAGAACTGCCGGGTATTTTTCCTGTCCCTCGACACATACCATGGTTGGTATCCAAAGGGTGAATTTGGCTATGTGGCGAATATGTTCAGGTTAGATTCAAGGTTTTGGATATTTACTGCTACTTATCATCATATTAGTAGCGGAGGCAAAGTCTATTAATCATTGTCGTTTCATGAAGGCTGTACGTTTCCTCTCACATTGAGGTCCCGAGTACAATTCTTACATCATAATCCGGACAGGCTTTGTAGGATCTATCATCCAGCTGGTCATAGAATTCCTCCGTGATAGGTTTTTCAGACTCATCAATAGAGAGTGTCTAAATATTAGGCTAATGCTATAGAGCGTGGCTTAGCCGAACTCCCACGACGAATTAGTGTTCCATGTGCCGTCATTTTTTTCTTTCCTGTATACCTGATCCTATCCATCGTAGCTCCTAGATCGCATTTATATCTGTCTTGCATCTTCGGAGGACAGATTCAGTTTTTGAGTAGGACCTAGTTAGAGTGTACAATGTGCACAAATTCTAGGTCCATATACGCATGTCATAGTCCATGATCGTTCCAATTTCCTATATGAGAGGATTGATGATCCTAGCCTGCGTGCATTCCCCAAGCTTTTTACGCTGACGGCATAATCACCAATCTGGAGGACCAGTTCCTTTATATTACCCCTATTACTCAGGATTCGGTGTTCCAGTGTCTTCATTCCACTACGGGATTGTGAGTGCTGCCGTTGGCCCCTTAAGACTTTATTCGCAACTATCTTTATTTTAGAATCCTGACTAGCCATTGAAATTCCTCATAGAGTTGTGATTTGACTATGTAAAGGCAGTTCATTATAAGGCATTCACTTCTACCAACCTAACTGGGACGCCACCTTTGACTCACTCTATGGAATTCGTTCCCCCTTATCATCTTCTGCCTTCAAAACCATTAAAAGGGGTTGATTTTCCAATCTCTGATCAAGGGTCTATGCACAGGCTGGTCGCCAACATGGAGTCTGAGAATCGAAGTTCACATTCCCACTTTCTGACCGGCAATGGATACAAAAATAGAATCTAATTACAAACAATGGAGTCCAAGTGTCATCATTATTTCACCTCCCTCAAAGGATCCCCAGAAACAGTAAATTTGAACTGTCAAAGTGGATTTGAACCGTAACTGAATGAACAACTGCATTAAATCCAATTAATTAATGTCTGTCCCGGCGAATATACAGCCAAAGATTCACCCCAACCTAAAAAAAAAAAAAACAAAAAAAACAAAAAAAGAATAACAACCAAACCCGAATTGGACCTTGGAATTTCGTCAAAAAACGAAAAAAAAAAAAAACTAAAAACTTAAAAGAAATCGAGAACCGGTACGAATTGTGGTGCGTCTCCCCAGTTCTTAAATTACACACATGTGCGCTGAAATGTGTGCACGGGCTTAGGCTGGCAACTTGGTAAGCCATCGCGTGACGATGATGGCGTTGCACATTCAGTTAATATGATAGGACACATAGTAGTGCATTGGGATAGGTCCGAGTGCAATGCCCTCTTTAGGGCGGGCAAAAATATTCAGCTGTGGCTCTACTACAAAAAAAGATCAAATTTCACCAGAACAAGTTTAGTTTCTCCTTCGTCTTTGCTTTGCATTTTTTTTTTTCATTTATTTTTTTTTTTGTGTTGTTTCCTTATTTAATTCCATTTGCGAAACAGTTGACCAAAACAAAATGCGAGTCCCTAAAACGATTTCGTGCACCACAACCATGGCAGGGCATTTAGTTTTAGCAAATACCAACCCATGACCGGGGGAAAGATACTAGAATGTGCATATGCACATTTTTTGGGTTTTCATAATTTTTAACTGCCCTTAATTTCCTTTGTTGGCGTGTTCTCAGATACTTTTTGAAATAGTTGCAATTTTTCCATTATCTAGGTGGGCATTTTCCCAAGTCACGGGTGGTGAATATTTATATAATTTGTTAAATATTATTTTAATGCAACCGGTAATAGCTTAGCTAACATGCAAAATTGCTTTTGGTATGTTTTTATTTGCTAGTTCTGGAATACACGTGTCATTAACATTGAAAACAATGGAAAGGTCATAAATAATTATGTACAGAAGAATCACGGTGTACGAAAGGACACCTTCCATCTGGCTTTGCGCCAGGCAATTCACTGAAATACCTAGTTCTATATTAACTTACAAATTTACTTCAAGATTAAAGCCTGCAAAGACGATTCGCAATTTCCTGGACATTGAGGTAGCTTTTGATAATAACCCTCATCTATCAGAAGACGTCTTTTCCAAAAATAAAATCATAAGGACCAAAAACGCTGACACACTGGTGGGACAGTAAACATGACCACAAGTACATCTAAAGACTGCCCCCAAGGAAGGATTCTAGCATCAATAATACGAAATATTAAGTAGCATGGTAGTGGTCTTATAAGGACATATGCCCGACCACGTTGGTACCTTTGACTAAAAGTACCATCAACGATACAAGAACTCTCACCATGACTTCAAAAGACCGCTTGCATTTGCTGAAAACGAAGTCTCACGGATTGTCTGGATGCATTGCCTCTCAAGCCCGCTATTAACAAGTAGCTGACTGGCCAACTGGTTGACAGACTAGTTGTAATCATTTGCCTACAGACGCAAAGACCAGTCTTTTCAATTACATTTGAACGGTCTTCTTCCCTATGATGGAATCGTTCGCATTATTTATTTATGACTAGTGACCACCTAGGGCAAGAGCGACAACTTTTTGGGGTTAGCCTTAAACTGCGGTAACAGACACCGACACTCCGCGGGAGCAAGTGTCTCTCTTTCCTTGGAGTGGAATGCCTTTTCTATTTTTTTGACGAGATGCAGGAGAGCAGCTACCGGTGACTTGCCTTTCCTCTACGCAAACTGAACCGAGTGCAGAGGGGTAGATAGACTAGACCTAACCGGCCTCTAATATGAATGTGAATGAGTCTCTCCATGGTTTTGAAGACAAATGATTTAGCTCGACTCAATTTAGGCAGGTCACTAGGCCTATTGCATGACTTGGGGATAAAGATCATATTTATCTGTCTCTAGGTGTTCGGGAGGTATCCCCAGTTATAGATAGCTCTAAATTAAGTACTTAATCTCAGTAGAATGAATACGAAAAATCTATTTTTGTTGATTTTTCAACGACTGGTTGACAGACTTGAAGAAATCGTTCAACTCATCGACAAACTTGGCTAAAAACGGATTATTTGCAAATAATTATCGATCAGCCAGTTGCTAGTCTGTAGCAGAGTCTAGAGCGTGCCTACAAAAGTTTGAACCCTCTCTCAAAGAGGTCTACTCAAAGGTAGACCTCGAAAGCAACGGAAACTTGTTATCGAATATCGATCAGCACCAGAGGAACTTAGATCGTGTTTAATATCAGTCCTGAGCTCGTCAGTCGCTTCTGGCTTATTGGCATATATCAAGGACTTGACATAAACTTAAAGAAAAATCATTCGAACGAGGCGGCCATCAACTTGACCATTTCTGAAGAACACACGTTCATCGAACTTCAATAACTCGATTGTTTGGTCAATGGGTATGGCATGTGTCGCCGTCTATTTGGAACCACCTATACTTCAAGACATTTTCTACCAATTTATTCCAAAAATAATCAGCGATCGCTATTGACTGTGATTATGTTGCCAGTATTTTGAAGAAGCAGCACATTAAAGATGTGGTTAAATACCACCTTGAAACGATCAGAACCACCAATGTTAGGAGAAAAGAAAGACAAAGTGAGTAATCTCAATTAGTAGTAAAAGCATCATCTATTCCATAGGACATTGCTTCATATGTAGTTCCACACGTTAAAAGGTTGGGAGTCACCTTCAACGCAACGCTTTCTGCAGGAGGTGTGCACAAGTTCTGCGCTATCCAGATTAAGGAGAGAAACTGTACTTCCAGAAAGAGTTAGAGGATCTATTATGTCCCAAGAAGATTTGTTTTCAGGTCAAACTTGGGTAAATGTTCAGAAAACTGTACATACACACGGATACCCTTAGACAGAAAAGGCGAGGCAAAACTTAAATAGAGCAATAAAGGAGACCAACACTGTATGCTTTAAACGTCTCTGTCAAGAAGCTGTCATTAATCCATGGAGCTCGGCATACAGAATGGTGATGATGAAACTGATGGGCTGTAGAACACCTCCATAGTGGACCACCTTTTTCAATAAAGACCAGCCACATCATAAGAGAAGTCAATTTACCGGATATTTCACTTATTAAGGCAGTAAAGGCAGCTGTGGAAAAGAGACTAGAACTCTTTATAACGACAACGCAGAAGTCCCTTAATGAAGGAACATTTCCTGAAAAAGAAAAACATCTGCCGGACTGGGATTTGCCGAACAGAAGGCGTCCTCATAACCAGTCGGAAAATCGTTGAATTGGAATTTTCAGGTTGGTAACCTGATTATCATCACCTCAACTGAAGCCGTTAAATACGTTCGAGCTGTACAACAAACTGAAGTTGAAAACGAATGTTGTTCATTTAGCCAAAAAAGCATCGCAAATACAGGGAGCTCTCGAGGACATGCTGCCTAATATCGGTGAACCACGATATGCCAGAAGAATTGTACTCTCAAGAGTTATCACCTCAATTTTATTAGTCTGGGCGCAGGCACTAAGGACAAAGCAGACCAAAAGGACTATCGTCAACATACCTACTCTTCGTGCTACGGACAATTAGCGACTACCGAACCATGTCAGACGAGGCCGCCATTGTTATAGCTGGAATGGTCCCCATCGACATCCTTGCAGATAAGATGGTGTGGATATCCAATAGGAGAATCCTAAGTCACCATGACGCCAGTGCCATCAGGATCATAAAATGGATTACAAGACAGCATCAGAACCTGTATGTGGCAGCCTCGTTGGGAAAATACAAAAAAGGGCAGATGGACTTACAAACTGATACCGACAATCAAAGACTGGATAAGTCGAAAGTATGGGGCCTACAACTACCATCTTACGCAGTTCCTGTCTGGTCACGGCAGTTACCCCAAGTATTTCCAGCTCTCAATCCATCAAGGCATGGAGAATTACTCTGCCTCGTCTGTCGTTACTCCTCGATTACATGCTGCGTTTGGAAGGGAATTGGATGGCAGTATGTAGTTTCATAACAACTCTTCAAAATGAGCTGCGGGGAATAGAGAAACTAAGAAAAGAAACAGAAGCAACTGACACAAGACGCATTGCATGATTTGCTAACCGACTCCACAAAGTAATGGCAGTCTCGTGGGGGGAATGGTTGAAATCTGTGTCCGGGGGTCAGGTTTAGTGCATAGGCAGATATCGGCTGACAAACCTATGTCAGGATCAGGTACAAGAATTGTACATATACATGCCTTTATTCTAAATATTTACCCTAGAAACTAGTCGCTACAGTCAGGAGGATCTGCCTAATTTAAGAATTGGTACCACAACGGAGGTAAGCAGCTTTGGTCTAACTGAGGCTTAGCTGCCAATCTATTATCAGACGCAATGAATGTCTCCCATCATAACTCTAAAGTGTTTCAATACTGCAACAGAACATATGGCACTGGAAGGGAAGTTCAAACCATTACCATTTGTTGCAAAGAAGGACTGTAGCCTGCGTGCGACAAGATGCTGTAACATAAGAACTAAATTTCAAAATTTTGATCTATGTTGTATCCATTGTATCCAATTCTACACCTCATATTCAATCCGGTGCCACAGCTAGCAAAAATAGCAATTCCTGGGTTTTTGTTTATTGGTATTTCTATTTTTTCAGCGCTAATTTGTTTCTCTCGATTTCAAAGTTATATCTCATTGAATCATTTCACTGTCCACTGAATTTCCATGCTTTTTAGTATCAAAACTGCATGGAGCACAACACTGAGGACCACCAGGAGCACGATTAGTGAAAGTGTGCAACCCTAACATATTCCGTTTCAGGTTTTAAAGTCCTCTGCTACATTTTATTTCTGGAATGACTATGCTGCGCAAAGGAAATCTCCATTGACACTATCAAAGGCTTTCTCAAAATTCGATCAAAAGAAATTCCAACGAAAACGGATCCCCATTGAGTTAATATATGTACGTGTTAAGATGATCCAGATCGAAAACCTGCCTGCTCGAAAAGGATGCCTGCATCTAGATGCTCTTTGATTATTTCGAGAATTAGATTTGATACAATTTTCAGTTGGGTGCCAACTTTAGACGTTATTTTCTTGTAGTACCTATACATACGTATACACATCCTATACTTCACACCATGTACCCTTGAGGAATCATACAAGAACTAACCTGGCATGCTGAACTGGAGTAAAATTGACTGTATTCCTTGTGCTGAACAAAATACTTTAACCTTACTTGAATTTAGCCAGTAAAATGGCTACACCACCCAGCTTGTTACTCCGAGTAATTAAAAGTAAACTCTGCAATATACCGCATATTCAATCCCTAAATCACCGCCACGCTAACATGCCGACAACGATAAGAAAGCAAGAATGTGCCCCTGCTATTCTAAACACAAACTAAAACTTCTTAAAACTTCATGAATATTCAAAACAAAGGACCCTGCCCACCTCCTGCCGAGGCAAGGAAACAAAAAAAAAAAAAAACAGGAAAAAGCTCTCGACAATGTATTCCACTCTAATTAACATGATTTACATTACCTAATATCTCCTCAGAATACCATCGCCATTAACAATAGCCTGCTTACCGAAAAAAAGAAATCCTGTAAGCTGCACCAAGCAACACATATCGCACATTGTCATAAATATTTTTTGAAACAATAAAAACACAAACACACACACACACTACACTCACCCCAGCTCTATGGCACTGGCACACACAACACCGAGGATTGTAAATCCATCATCCTCATGTATTATTCCTTCGGCAATGTGGTAATCAATTCCAGTGCAGCAGGAATCCTACCTCCACCTGGTTATCGCAGAGGACATAGCTTGAAAACTTACTGAAAACAACAAACTTGACGGAGATGGGGTGGTTGTTGGCGCGCCGACAAAAAATGCCAGGCGAATTGAAAAATAAAAGTATGCAATCTGTTTTAATTTTCCACTAAAACAGTCCTCAAAAGGATATACATACAATATGGCGGAGTGGTAGGGCCCTGGCTCTGCCACTCTATGGGTACAGAGGAACAATAAAAATTCATGGCGAATATTCGTGACTGGAGACCCCAAAACAAAAGCCTATTTATACCTATCAGTGTTTAGCTTTATGGGCTTTTAGTGCAGTTGTAGTGGCGCGACGTGGACCCTCTTTTGGGTAGAGAGGCAGGGTGCAGCCCGGTGCTGCTTCTCATAATGCGCTGCTGATTAAGAGCAACGTACGACAGCGTCACTAACACTAAAAGTGATGAACAAGCAGGTGGTCTCTCATCAACGAGAGGGTTAAAGGGTGTACAGTTCACTTTTTTCGGAATTTTAATTATTTCAAATCAGGGGTGGGTTCTTATTTTAGAAATAGGGTATGACTGTTTTTAGTATGTGGTAGGAAAAAAGTTTTTAACAGGATATGATACGAAAGTAGGTACTTACTTATGAGGGTTTTGATAGTGACTTATAACTCCACAATGTCCTGTATTTTATAATATTTATATCTTCAAAGAAAGGACAAACCTATTAAACACGATTTCCCTAATATGTTAACACTTCCGGTTGAAGGATGGGCGCCATTATAATAATCTTCATTCTCAACATAATATGAAACGAAAAAAACTGAGAGAGTATTACTTGGTGCAGGGAAATAATTCCACGGGATTTTGCTCCACATGGGAATTTATTCCACCTCTAGTGAGAAATATCTACGTATATATCCACTTTTCAAATATAGAGTTACCTGCCAATTAAAATGAGCAATAATTGCACCAAATTTGGAGTAAAATTATTGCTCACTTACATTGGGAAATAACTTCACTCTAAAAATGTGAATTAATTTCCCACCAAATGAGAAGTCAATTCGCGCGTGGAGATTTTTCCATTAAGTTATTTCCCTACACTGTCTAGCCTTCAGCGCGCAGAAAGTGGACCATAGTAACGTAAGGAAAAGTATGGTCGAAAGCCAGACACTCTCTATGTAATGGGCCAAAGCTGAACAGCAATTTACAAGTCATGACGCCATCCAAATCGCTCTGGTGCTCGACTGGGCTTAGTGGAGGTTGGTTTCCCAACCCTTGAGTCTATTGCTTTGCTTACAACTGTGAAAATAGATGCTTGCGGAATTGAGTACTACAGTATTGGCTTGTCCAGATTTAATAGAGCAAGGAGTCTCAACATTTTTACAAATTTATATGTGGGGACCCTTCTAAGTCTCATTCCACTAGACCTTTCTTACGACAATAGGACGACTAAAGATGAAATAAGGAAGCATCAGACTTTTAAGGTTACGTTTCCGTGTCAAGTTCTTTTGGGACCACTGCAAGGTGGTCGAAAGCCTTCGCTACATCCTCAACATTTCTAGTAAAAGAGGTAACTCTCGTTAGACTATTACGAGTATTTTCGTCACCACAAAACAAGTCCTAGAAGAATCAAAAACCACCGGGTGTCGATGCGATTTCCAACGTTGCTCTGACAATGGAAATCATATGGCGCCCACAAATAATCACAGTCATCTACTGCCTTTGTCTTAAGAAAATAGTATTCCCAGAACAGTGGGCGAAACAGAGACTAGTCCTTCTGCCAAAATGAATGAAACATCCACAGGATCCTTCGTCGTACATATTGCGCACCTGTAGGAAAAATATTGGATCGAATCATCGAAACTGACGACTGCCATTTATGAGGCTACAGCCCTCGTGGATCACCACTAAGAATTTCGAAAAGCATGTTTCTTGATGATATTCAGGAAAAAAGGCATCGAAAGAAGAAGCTGGAACAGCGAGAGTAAACAGTATTATGCCCTCATCACATTGGACGTCAAAAACGCTTTCAATATACAAACTAAAGAAACGTCATTGTAGCACACACCGCTAATGATGGATTACTTGAATAATATCGAGACAGGTTACTTGTTAAATAGGGTACTGCTATGACACAGACGAAGGACCTACATATGTGCAATACAATGTCACAACAGCGTTCCTCGAGAGTTCGTATTAGGTTTGCTACTTTGAATAATGACACTCTTAGATTGAGAATCTAGAGTCCATTCAAGATAATTGGTTTTGATGATCTCTAAGAGTTCTAAGAGGAGAAGAGCGATTGGAACGAAAGTATGGCGAATGGTACGAAAGAATGGCCCATCAGTCGCAAAAAAGGTGTTAGCAGTCTTCACATCCGCACAGAAGCTCTGCCACCTGATCGGAGCAAAAACAGGACAATCACAAATGAAATGATCCGAAGTATCATCCGACTCTTCACAAGCGTTGCAGACAGTGAGATGCTAAACAAAAGGAAAATACCGATTTACCAGCACCGGGACATATATACATGAAGATACCCATACGGGTTTAGACACAGGATAACCAGTTTCGATGGGAACCCTTGCCCATGTAAGATGATTTCCCGCTCAGAAACGAAATGAATTTGATTCAAAAACAAAACTTTTGATCTTGCTTATATCGAGTCTAACTATAGGACAGGATAGATGCATAGAAGGTTGGTCATAGTTTTTTCCTTCTTATCATATCTACAGCTTCTACGAAAAACGTTAAAGGAAACAACTAGCCTTTTGGCTGCCTACCAGATAATGGTAAAACTGTTTTGGTCAGATTTGTTTAGATGAGAGATATGTATGTATGTTCTGAGGCCGTTTGACCTACTGTTTGCCCTTTTGATGGTTGCTGTATCGAAGTGGAACTTTATCGATTTAATAGGGGCTGATTTTTAGCCAGCTCGTCCGTCTTGCAATTGCCCAGAACATGGCCTTGAGCACAGCGCATACGATACGTCATGAGGTCTTCAAGGATACATATGACAGCGATCTGCTGACGAGATCTGCGACATTGCTTAAATAACTTGGACCGTATTAGTAACACGGCTTCTAGGACTGCTGTCATTTCTGCTAGATATACACCACACTGACACGGGAAGGAGGTGGAATATACACTGAGTTACAAAAAAAGTGGCGCACCTTGATATTTCGCAATTCCTTCAAGTAAATTGGAAAAAAAAGGTTTTTTTTTAATACACAAATTAACATTTTACATTTTTATTATTAATATTTTTTTAAAGACTCCTTGTTCCTGTGATAGTGTGTATTCTCTACCCGAACATCTAACAAACCAGATATTTGCTGAGGCATACATTGGATTAAGTTTTTTACGATGGTATCGTCCAAATTGTCCCGTTCCTCGATCAGAGCAGATTTTAGGCCGCTGAGTGTCTCTGGAAGGGCAGGTCGTATCCCAATCTTTTTCAATGGAATTCATGTCCGAGCTCATCGCAGGCCAAGCCATTACGTTGATTTCCACTTCTTGCAAATATTCGGTAACGCACCTGGCGACGTGTTGTCTAGCATTGTCCTCCATCAGCAAGAAGTTTTCCTCCATAAATCGTGCGAATAGAACCACATATTCCTCCACAATGTTGGTGATATAATACATAGAGGTCACTAATCCTTCCATGATGCACAGCTCGGTTTTTCCGTCCATGAAAATTTCTGCCCACACTATGACGGAACCGCTCCAGAAATCTTCCCGCTGGGCAACTGTTGCCAAAGAGTATCTCTCATCTTATCATCCCCACACTCTGCTACGTCTATCTGTTGAGCGGAGATGAAACCTGGAGTCATCAGTGGAAAGGACTCTACCCCAGTCGGCCTCTGTCCAATCCTGGTGAAAATTAGCAAATTCAAGTCGATGTCGCTTATGTTGTACCGTGAGTCTCGGTACACGAGCAGGTCTCATTGCTCTCAGGCCACTTTCTACTAATCGCCTCCTTACCGTTTGAGCATTCACAGCTGTCCCTCTAACAGTTCGAAGTCTGTAAGACAGCTCAACTGCTGTTTAGTGACGATTGCGAGGATTTTGTATCACCAAATATCGGTCATCCCTTACAGTAGTTACTCCGGGGCGACCTGATCCTTGACGCCGTTTGTAGGAGTTGGTCTCCCTGTACCTTTAACGGCTTTTTTTAACGTCTTCTCCGGTTTTCTTATCATAATATCGGCATAGAGCACGCCCCGGCCACCCTCAACTAAAGCCAGCGCACAGACGACTTCTTGTGCCATTATTTGCATATTTTTTTTTACAAAAATCAATAATAACTAATAACTAATCAAATTAAAACCAATCCAGAAAAATTAACTTAATAAAACACATACGGGGATCATGGAAGCTAAATTTGGTATGTCTCACGTCTGTAAGAAAACACGAATACAACAAGGCTTTCTTCAAAACGATGTGCACATCACAAAGAAAATTAAAAGAAATTATGCAAACTAGCAAACAAATAAACCATTAAACCAATAACTCACTAAAAACAAATAAAGCTCGGCAAAAACATAGCCGCATACGAAAAAGTATCACTGCGCCACTTTTTTTGTAACTCAGTGTAGTTTGTAGTGCAACTGTATGAGAGGTTCAAAGAATGCCCGTTGAGCAGACGCAGGATAACCTTTAAACTATCTCGAGTGTTAAAATGTTACTTTTCTTACCGGGTGCCGTTCACCAGTCTAGTACTCCGTACAATAGACGATTTGGGGCTGAAGAACCCGATTCGTGCACAGGGCCTTCATATATAAATGAAGGACGAGGCACTGTCGCTGATTTTCTCGACCTGATTCGCAAATTGCTGTTCAATATCGTTTAGTTTTGGAGGAGTTATCATGATTCTTTATACCTTCTTGTGAACACTAAAAATTCGGTCTTAAGCAGATTAACCCCGAGACCAACACTATCGGTCTATTTTACAAGTTTATTAGGAGCAAGCTCCATCAGGTGTCTAGCTATAGGAAGGAACTTTCCTGATATATGTACCTATCGCAATGTAATCCGCATAGTCTGTGACACTGAACCCCTCTTTAGCCAAGATTAGGTGTGTCTGATTCACTACCACGAGCCTCCGTATTGGTTATAGTACTCCTCCCTGGGGCTACTCGTGTACACCGACCCTTTAGTTAGACAGCAAATTAGCTCAGTATGGATAAGTCTGCTTTTAAACATTTGCTCGATCCATTAGCAAATATTCTTCAGGTTAATAAGTTCAGCAGATATAGTTTCTATTTTCAGATTGTTGCAAATCTCCCTCAATAGCACTGGTGCTGGAACCCTTGCAGAGTCCAGCATTTGTGGTAACCGAATTTTGGGCCGATAATCGTCACCAGTTACAGTTTTCTGTCAGAAGGGCGCGCTATCAAGGCACACATGCTTCCGCCAGGAGCGCGCTTGCCAGTTCAGCTGGTTTATCATTTTTGTACCTCGCGAATGAAGCCTTCTTCCATTTCTTCGTTCTTTAGCTCCTAGTTAGAAGCCCATCAGAGTCATTGGATCTGGTGTTTATTCAGCTGAAGCTTCCCGAGTTAAACCATCAGCGACAGCACTACGATCAGCTACCCGGCTATCTTTAGAGAGATTAAGCGTACTGGGTGCAACTTTTCCGCCATATTCTCCGGCCTTCCAGTTCATTCTTACTATCGTGTTGGAGAATGAACCAAAGGAATTTTCAATAACGAGAACTGTACCCGGAGAGACGAAGCTAATCTGTATGTTGGTTGGGGCCTCCAGAATTCTTGCCCCGACGCCAGGCTACTATTAAATGACTATTTTAACGTCAAAGTTAAGAAGAGTGTATTTCAGCCGGCACTTACGACAGGCTATCCCTATCCAAAGGAGGTTTGTCAAATTGATGTCAAATTGGAAAAATTCTAGTTCCTGAGTTGGAGCGATTGCTTACAAATTTCTTATAGAGTCGTATACGTATTTATCTCACAGTTTGCGGAAATGTCAAGACTTTTGCGAACATCCTCTTGGAACTGATGGGGTTTTATATTTCTCGATCTCACCATTATCCCTGAAGACCTTTTTGAAACCCAACGGTGGTCAGTAGATTGTAGGCTCACTTAAATACTGTTGTTGAATGCAAATAAGTCCTCAAACTTGTCCTCCTTGGATCTTGCATCATTAACAGCCTTAAACCCTTAGAAACCACAGCATGTATGAAGGTGATCCACAGTTCCATCAATCCATGGCATTGGTCCTATTTTACTCAACAACAGATGAAAGTATGTAAGTCTTAAAATTTCCTAGGGTACAATGGAATCCCAGTTAGCCCACCAGTATGTTCGCATCCATTTTTATTTCCAATTCTAAAGTACAGTCGTAGGAGAGTCGAAATGGTGACCATAGAATTTCGTTTATATTGGGGAGGAAAAAAAAAAAAGTAGAAATTAATTCTTACCCTGCACCGCGGCAGTCATTCGTTTCATGTTACAAACTAATTCGGTTCGCGTATGCAGATGAAGGCATGGGGGTCCTGTTTGTTGATGTTTTTAATTTCTCTCTTTTGTATGCACAGTAGGCTTGGGGCTGGCTGGGGGCTGCACATGTGAAAATCTAATTTGTTTACTTATGGCTTGAGCCCGCGTTGGCTCTCTCTCGCTCTTTGAGCTGTGGACGGTTTCTGTTGCCAATTGTGTGCATAGTTCGTCTTTGTTAATTTTTTTTCTCTTTTAAATGAGCTTTCTACACGTTACTGCATTCATTATACTGCATGCACCATAAACGGAGCTTGTTAAGAGGTTCAGGGAAAAAAAAATCAGTTCCCGACTGAGAGTTATGAGAGTCGAATTCTCAAAGTGGAACTTTTCTTTTGGATTTGTTAAATGAGGCAATGACTAAGTATACCTTCACGTAGGGATATGTATGCATAAGAAAACCATGTACCCACAAGATAGTATAAAAGATTTAGATCATTGAAACTTACCATAAGCATTAGAAGCTAACATAGCAAGTTCTATCATCCAATAGTCAAAAAAATTGCGCATAAGTTGACTAGGATCACTAGGACATGTAGAGTGGATGGACACCAGCGCTCCGGCCTGTACAATTTTCTAATATAGCCTTGAGAAGGGACAACACAGTAGAGAAAGACCCCGTCTTAGGTTGCGCGCACAAGTAGAAGGAAACCGCAAACGACTTGGAGGCAGTTAGCTAAGAACCGGGCTAACTTGAGAGGCTTGTTGGTTGAGGCCCAATTGCACATCGACTTGTAGCGCCACTTAAAATACAAATTTTTGGCGCAGCAGGTCCATGGGACCCAGGGCTTAGCTTCTCACAACCATTCGTGTTGTGCGAGTTATATTCTTCACATGAATGGAAGGGGCCTACTGTTTAATGCCGGATCCGAACGGCAATTTTGAGAAGCTTTTTGATGACAGTTTTACTCTCGGATGTTCGTCAGACGCTCGCGAGAGGTGGCGCCGTGAAAGAAATTTTATATGTTGTCTGGGGATTGAACCTGGAACTCCTTGCTCCGTAGTCCAACGCACTAACCACTTGAGCCACGGCGCCCACAGCGCCACTTACGTAAGTAAGTAATGATCCCTCTCAAAGATATGCACCTTGAGGTGGTGTGAGGGCTTAAGCTGATTCACACAGCTTGTTGAAAACCCATCACTGCTTGGTGCTGGTGGACTAGCAATAGTCTTTGGCAGAGCTGCCCCAGTCAGAAGCCTGATGAGATAGGTGAACCACGTCTATCTCCCCCTAATCCAGGGTGTTTGCAGTCATACTGGCTGTATTCTAACCACTCCGATATAGTGCAGCCTTGGGGAGTAACCATGGCCTTACTTATGTTATTACTAGGCTTTGACATGACGCAGATGAACGTTTCCTGCGCTAATCGTAGAAAATGAATCCTAAAAACAAACAAAAAATGCTACAGAGCAAACTACACAGATTCCAGGGCGACACCCCCTCTGGACTAGTGAACCACGCTGAGCAAAGGCTCTGTGCGGAAGACTTCGTATGTCAGCCTGGAACAAGCCAAACAAACAATTCCCTCAGCTACAGGTTCGGCAGGGTCGCAGTGTCTGGACTCAAAAAGTCTGAGGAGAGTGTGGGTCAAACCCTCTCAAATCCAACTTTGCAGAGGACATAATAAATAGATCCCCAGCGGGTCGAAACACTTCTTTCTTCTGCTGAACAGGTGTTGAGGAAGCGATAGAAGAGGAATACATGTCCCCTTGGAGCGCTCTATTTCTATCTATCTTGGATGAAGAACATGACATGATGGTTATAGAGATGGAGGAGGACCTGTCACTTTAGAAAGAGGGTGGGACACCAGTTCCGCAGGAGCTATAGTTTGATGACTTCTTCCGGAAGATAAAAAATAGCGCAGGATGTTTACAGCCATGGAGCTATGGATCCTGAGAGAAGCATTCGAAGGACTGGGGTGCCAGAATGCTTAGTAAATTTGGGACACTTTAGAACCTTATCCAAGAGTTTGCATTATTATTAACAAAAAAATATTGTTTTGTTTTACTTTCAGAATAATAGAACTTGCAGGTATCTCTGTAGTTTGAAGGAGTATGCCGCACCATCATCATCGCATCGGTGTATTGTGCTGGGGACGAACAAGCAGTATCTATGGTTCTGCAACGCCGCCATGTGAAACACTGTAATAAGCTCTAATTGGCGTTGTTGATGCTAATGCATACAACACGATCTGGGAGAGTACCGACACCAATATCAAGGGTGAGTCCTTGCTAGAATTCATTTTAAGCTCTTCTCTTGATATTTTTAATGTAGACAAGATCCTCACCTTTGTAACTCAAGCTAGGCAAAAGGTACTAGACCACACACTATGGAGTCACAACCTGAGTAGATTTGTTAGCGACCATCTATGTCTGATTACAGGACTATAACTTCTGTTTGGGATAATACATACATACGTGTATCACAATGAACCCAGTTAGAAACCCAAAGAAGACTAACTGAAAGCAATCTGGACCATATTGATATTAGCAGAGCTCCAGGCCACTATCCAGATACATCACAGCTGCTTAGTATGGACAATTTGCTCTTTTCAGTCTTTCAAGTCACCAGGGTTAGATAAAATCACACCAATCCCTTTAGAAACAAGGAAATTACTTCAACATTAAGCAAGGATATTAAAGAGCAGTCTGGCACTGGGCTATATACCGAACCAGTAGAGACTGGTGAAGTTAGTATTCATTATGAAAATGGGGAAGTAAGACATCGTTCCTTTTCAAAACGGTGGAAAATTGTGGACAATTATTTAAGAGAGGATATACTAAGTATATCTGCTCTTTATCACTGTCAGCATGTCTACAGCGTGGGTAGATCCACAGAAATTGGTCTGTACCAACTGACTGATACTATTCTAAGCACTCTTGAAGTGAAAAAGATAGTACTGTGTGCCTTCCTGGACATCGAAAGAGCAGTCGATAACATATCGCATGAATCAACTGTACGAGCTTTAAATAGTAAGAGAGTAAACAACAGACTATCCAAGTGAATGTACAATCATCTGAACACAAGATCAGCGGAGACTCAAAAGGTATCCTCAGGATCAGCACAGCAATGTGGGGCCTTGTTATTGATGAGTTACTTGAGAATTTGATAAACCATGCCATCAATTGTCAGGTATATTTGAGGAAACCGGATGTGATATTATACAAAGGGCAAAGAATTATCGCAAGTAACTCGAGAATTGTGTTTGACGGCTGGGCTAAGCCTAAATCCGATAAAAACTACAATAGTACATTGAACGATAGGGGTTCATAAGCCTGCCGGGTACAATACTGACACCAGTCAAAAAAGGTAAATCTCTGAGACTAAACCTAGACATTAAACTCATGCGGAGAAAATATACAGAAGGTTTAACCAGGAGCGCCACGCGGGCTCTAATGATTTGCCGTAGCCTAGCGGGCAAATCCTGTGGATGTAGTCCAACCATCCTTAGATGGATGTATATTGCAATTGTGAGACCAATGATCACATATGGAGCGCTTGTATGGGCAAAAAGAACCAATCTGGTCATCACGAGGAAGACACTCAGGTGCAAAGACTGTCATACATCTGTATTACAGGTCCATGAGAACTTGCCCAACTGCAGCCATGGAGGTACTATTGGAACTGACTCCGTTGCATCTTGTGGTTGAGGAATGTGCAAGTAAAATGATCCTAAGAATGGCCAAGGAAGGAATAGGAAGAAGAGATAGGTGCATGACATCGAGGCAATTCGATGCAGTGCTCAAAAAACTACCACTCCTAACCTTTCCTAGGGATGATATCATTAGAAGGTTCAACTTCCAAAAGAACTTTGTTGGTAAGCTCAGTAACAAAACAAGTTGGAGCAATGTATCCACTATCTACAAACTGAGCAATCACACAACAAAGTGGTACATATATAGATGGATAAAGAACTGATGAAGGAACTGGAGCAAGATAATTCAGACCCAGAACCAAATACGCTGAATCCATGGGCAAAAGTCCCAGCATCTCTCAGGCTGAAATCTATGCCATAGATAGATGTATCCAAATCATTCTGAACAGAACCCATATAACTATAAAGTCAGATAGCCAAGTTGCTATCATAGCTTTTGATTCCTATTTCACTAAGTCGAAACTTGTGTGGGAATGCCTGGAAACACTTAATGAACTGCGTAGAAGAAAAAAGGTGAACCTCTGTTGGATACATTGCTATGTGCGAATAGAGCGTAAAGAAATGGCCGACTCCCTAGCAAGAAAGGGCGCATCAGAAATCTTCACAGGTCCTAAACTATTCTGCAGAATAGGACATCACAGGAAACTAGAGAAAAAAAAACAAGACACAAACGGGCTTACTAACGGGGCATTGTAGACTCAAGGAGCACCTAAGAACTTACCTAGTTATGACCTGTATCCCCTTGTGAGTCCTAGGGCCTCTGCAACGCCTATGCGCCATCGTGTGCGGTTTCTGGCAATGTGCCTCAGCTCTCGCCAACTCTTTCCCAATTGCCGTGCTTCCTTCTCGACTGTTCTGCGTCATGTACTTCTGGGACCGCCGCGTATTCTGCTATTCTGAGTAAGCGGGTTCCATTGCATCGCGTGGTTAGCTATGGACCTGTCACCTTTTCGGAGAGTGTGAACAATCCACTGCCACTTTCGTCGTTGTATGGTTGTGCCTGTAGGTTCATCAGTTTCATGACCCGTTCTCTGATAAAGCTATTCGTTAGAGATACGATGTGGAGAGAAAATCCTTAAGATGTCGCGTAGGCACCTACATATTAACGAACGTTTGCAGCTTCCTCGTGATAGTAGTGGTCACTCTCCAGGTACCACATCCATATAGCAGCACGGATTCAACGTTGGAACGGAACAGCTTGGTGTTTAAGCTAATTGCCTTACTACGACAAATTGTGGACAGCATCCCAAACGCAGATTTTGCTTTGGGAAAGCAAAAAAGCACCTAAGAAAACTAGGTACATATATCTTAAGAAGGTCTCTCAGACTCTGCGATTAGCCCAGTGAAATCACTGAACATGTGCTGGCATCTTGTGGGGCACTGACAAAAGACTGAAATACTTGGGCAAGTACCAATTACCAATTACCAAATGAGTTTTAGTTTCGACCCTTCACAGGGTGTTGCTGGCGACTCTGATGACCTAATAGTTCCTCAATTATATTATAAACGGCTCTACTGTCGCGTCTGTTTCCTACTTCATATTGAGAAGCATATATGTTTGTCATTGTTATGGCGGGAACTATAAAAGTAGTCCTTTTCATCCTTTGAAGCATAACACTGAATGATCCTTATCTACCTACCATTGCAGACCCATGAGCATACATATGAAGATACATATGTATTTTCATCTACGCGAATTCAAAGGTCTGGTCGTTCCCTAAATGAAAATTGAAAAACTCGAACCAATAACTCACCTTATCAACTCGTCGTTGTCCAGGTTACCGCTAATAACTCACAAAACAGAAATCAGAGTTCATTGTCCACCTTAGAAATGCGTACACATACCACAGATGCCATATCCCCGGCAGTAGGTACCTACCTCTTAAAACTCGCGAATTCCTTTCAACATCTCCACCAGTAGCAAACGTTGATGGCCTGCCCATCACCAGACCAGCTTCCCATTATCGCCATCACTTTACCGATTCCCAATAGAAGCAAACACACACCGAAAGAAAGAAAGAAAGAAAGAGAGAGAAGGTAAAAATTTCGAAGAAAAAATCGTCAACATAAGTTATGCGTAAATAATGAATATACATATCTGCGCGATATTTGCCCAGATCCAGTGCGCTGCCGCATCCGCACACACGTATGTATCTACGAGTATCTAGCTGCCATCCAGGGAGCGGCAAGTGCATAACTCGCCGCACAATACTCGCTGAGAACTGCGAATGATCCAACTGTTCGCTTCTGTGTTTTTGGAAGCGAACAAAAACTCATAAAACAACATTAAATGTAATGTCATTTCCCTGATGATGCGGCCACAGATCCACTGATGCTGCTGCAACTACTGATGATGATGATGATGACGATAGTTGTGGTGGTGGTGGCACAAAAACTAGACCTTTGCTGGAAAAATGACGTTGCGAACATAAATGTGACAACATTCCATGTCGTTCACTATTGTGGCAAAATGAGGCCTTTCCCTCGTGCATCACCCCCTGTGTCATGTTTAGGGCACCACTCAGCAGCAGAACACAGCTCTAACATCCGCTTTCGGTGAGCACAGCACATTTTTGCTGTCGAAACTTAATATGGGCCTTTCGGCCGCAACTGCAACGCGATGCGATGCGAATGTCCTCTTAAATCATAGGTTTTACCTGGTAATTTCATTGCGCTCGTCCTTCCTGTCCCGCACCGCACGTTGGACTGGACTCATAATGGACCGCACCGAAATCCACGCATGCGTCCACCGATCTCTATATACCTACTCTCATTATGATTCTCACTTATAAGACCTTTAAAATTTTTTTCCCCGGCAATTTGCAGCCCCCTACCCCCGGTCGGTTGGTCGGTCGGTGTGGTGTGTCCCAAATGTTGCGCTGGGCTTGATCCGTTGCTGTTATCTATGTATCTTGTCTTTCGTTCCTTCAACTACTACCTACCACTACTGGAACTAGTACTTGATGGCCAAACTACTTTGGCCGATGCAGTTGGGAAAAATGTGTGTTTTTTGCTGGGCTTTTGTTTTTAGCCATAAGACCGTAGACCGTAGAGTTGTGCGCGCGCACTGCCTTTTGCAAAATGTCGTCTTCGATCGGTCTCCGTTTGGATGGCGGCAGATGCTCTTCCTCTCCCAGCTACTGCTGCTGCTGTTTGATGGTTTTCATATTAAATAATGCGCTAGGGCATGGATAAACAAAAACAAAAAAAAAAGGAGGCAAAACGAGACAACAACAACAACAAAAAAGGAACGGGGAGATGCGATCAGCGTAATTGTAGTTCAAGCGTCCGAGATGGTCCTAGCGCGATTGTGATGTACATCTAGTCGTATGGTGGCCGGGCCACTTTTTTTTTTAGTGTATACTTAGTTAAAATGGATTTTTCTATAAAATTCCAGGCTGCTGGCGAAATTTATGTAACATAGGAGCTAATCAAGACCAAGAAGACCAAGAATTGGATGATGTTGTGCAGGTGAAATTGTTTTGTGGTAGAACCGCTTTTTTTTTTTTTGTGTTAAACGTTTTCGTTTAGAGCCTAGATGGCCAAGGAATGTGCGCTTAGAGAATAGAAGACGTGGAAACGCTGCCAACCTTTTTGGTTTGACTTTCAAACTGGAATTTTGAGTTTTAATTGTAACACTCGTTTGTTCGCGTTCATTAGAGTGCTTGACGAATGAAATTAGCCATGGGTACTGGTAGCGGTGTAGTCAAGCGTTGAACTTCGAAGGTATTTGCTTAGAAGTTGATTTATTACTGGCTTACATGGTTGGATTAGAAATGAAACTGGTTACACTTTGATGGAACTTAATATGGGGGGATTGAATAGGACTTCTTGAAACTGTATCGGTTTTTGCTTTTATATAACGGCGCAGGGACATTAATCCAATTGAGTTATGGACTTATGTTCCATTTCATCGGGACAAAAAAGCAGAAGTTTTTTTTTTGTCAAGGATGGGATCTAAGTCCACAACTTTGGGAGGATAATCCAAAATTATTCAACACTCGCTGGATTTTGCCACAGTTCCTCTCTGGTTTTAATTTCTTGTTGTCAACGATAGCATCTTAATAGAAATCTGGTTCATCCTCTGGGTTTCTATACAGTGGATCCCCAAGTCCTTCCTTCTATCAAGTGGAGGATATTAATACAATATATGTATGTGCTGCCGTTCTGATTTTCTCTAGGCATAGTTCACAGGTGTCACCCTCCAGAAGACCCATCTTCCTTAGGTGATGCCCGAAATATCAAAGACCTGTAGGTAACGCTACCACCTATTTCAGTGTTATTCGCCCTAAGCTTAGAACCTCTCTGTGAGTGGTGCCAATCGGCATTATAACAGTAATTTTCGACTGCTTGCAACATTCTCCGGTGGTCCGCCGCGGACCATTTGTTAATTAGGTGCTCTATCATTCCTCTTCCAATAGCAGCAAATGGTTCCCGACCAGAGAGCTTTGAGATTGACACTTGCTTTGCTTGGGAGTCCGCCATTTTGTTGCCCTCAGAGCCTACGTGCCCTCTCACCCAGAGCAGCGGCATCTCATTTCGAGATGAGCACTCATTGAGCTTATGAACACATTCCAATGCCAGTGATGTATTGATATTTGTTTGCTCCATGCGTTTAATCACTGATTGATTGTCCAGTGCTATGATAACGTTACTACCTTCAACCTGATCCTCTCTCAGGTGATCCAACGCATGCAACAGAGGAATCATCTCAGCTGGATAGACTGAGGTATATGAGTATTTCCTCAGACTAATATGACAAGCTAGTTCCAGTTCTTCTGAGAAGATACCAGCCCAGTTTTTTGAGAGACTTTTGCCACCATACAACTGACTCATATGTGATAATCGGTCTAACTATCTTCGTATACATCCAGTATGTTGACCTAGACGAGATTCCCCCCTTTAGTCCACATACTCCTTTGCACTTATGAAGCACCCTTTTCGACTTTCTAATCTTCTTTTCCACATGGAAGTTCCAACTTAGTCCAGCATCTAGGTATATACCCAGATACTTAACCTTCCTAGTCACATGTTCGATCCGAAAACTGCCAAGTGAGTGCGGGCAACCTCTGGTAACCCTTCCTCTAAGTCTTGAAGTTCACTCTGAATATTTATTGTCCTATCTTTCAGCTTATTGTCCACCCATCTCACCATCAATGGATTAACCCTCCGTTCTTCTGAGGCTACTCTACGACTTTCGAAGCATATCTTATCGCAGGCACCTTCAATGTCCATTAGTATGGTCATTGCGATGTCTCCGGTATGCATTTCCTCTTCCGCAACGCGTACCACCTGGTGTACTGCTATTTCTGTAGACCTTCATGTTGTCTACTACTCAAAGGACACTCATTCAGCGCCGAATTTTTCCCGGTTTTTGAAGAAACACTCTTCATGTTACCGGTATGTAGCCTATTGCTATACATGTCACGTATAAAGCCCTAGACTTTGATACTATGAGATCTGGCCCCCATTGCATTAAAACTCGGAGTATACCATCCGGTCCTGCGGTCTTGTAAGGGAAAAACATTTTTATCGCCCCACTGACCGCTTCTGGTGTTACTATCAGTGCCTTAACCATCTCCCCCGTTCTATCACGAATAAGTCCGACTTTTCTGAAGTCTATTGACCTCAGATGTGCTCCAGAATTACTTTTAGCTCTTTCTTCCTTGCCTTATACTCATTCCATGATTCAGGATCGACCCTTCTCATAGCATGATTAAAGGCTTTCCTCACCTACATCACCAAGACGTGGGGACCTTTTCATCTACCAAAGTAGGTGTACACACCTCGTAGTATGCATTTTCAACAGCTGATTGTAAGTGCTTCAGGAGTGACTCTACATCCCAAATGGTTTTCGATATTTTGGGTTCCCTCCCATTGAGTTTATCCCGTAACACTTCCTGGTATTTTACTATGTCCATGGTCCTGGGATTTCTGACATTTTTTCGATCTTACTTCCTTTTAGATCCGTTTCGGACATTAAATGAGATGGCTCTGTGGTCCGACATCATTGTGTGATCCATTACCTTCCAATTTAATATTCTAACAAGTATTCTATTACTACACAGAGTCACGTCAATAACTTCCCTTCGTCTTGCATCCTCAAATGTTGGTTGTGTTCCTCTGTTGACAATAGTTAGCTCTTTGCACACTACAAACACGAATAGAGCTTCTCCTCTGTAGTTATTGTTGATGCCTCCCCATACTGTACTGTGTGTATAAGCATTGCAACCAATCGTTAGATCTTCACTCCTATCCGTGCAGACATTCACCATAGACTGTACCTTTGACTCTAGGGAGTCATATGGTAGGTATGAAGATGCCATGACAAAACTGCTCGCACCTGCTCCTACTCGCACAGCGACAAGGTCAAAGCACATAGTTGCGGCAGCATAACAGCCTTACAAGTACACAAGGTCTAACTCTTTCGCCGGATCGCACATAGTGTAAGTTGGCGATACTTTCAGGTAGACCTCTAATCCTTCCTTTGAAGTTCTAAGTATCCTGCAGCAAGGCAATATCAATCGACTCTTCCACAAACATCTGGTCAACATTGCTGATGCAGCTTTGCTGTAGTGAAGGTTCAATTGAATCAACCTAATATCCGTGAGGTCCATGAATTTGTCGCCTTACTGGGTGGCTTCCCAAGCTGAGTATTTTCTGATGATCTTTGAAATCTCACGAAAGTGACTTCCAGCCTGCAGTTAAGTTACACCCTGCTTGCCTAAACCATCTCGCTTCTTACCTCGGACACCAGATCATCACTTTGGTTCCGCCTGTCGCTGCATCGCTGCATATATGTTATGTTATGCTATGACAGATTGTTCTTTCAAAGACCCTTTCACCAAACAAACTAACGGTGAAGCTAGGAACG
Organism: Xylota sylvarum; assembly: GCA_905220385.1. Taxonomy (NCBI): domain Eukaryota; kingdom Metazoa; phylum Arthropoda; class Insecta; order Diptera; family Syrphidae; genus Xylota; species Xylota sylvarum. Next base: position 57,893,039 of record LR999958.1, on the reverse strand, counting down.
GTTTTATCATAGCAGTATAGTGTAGGGTCATGAGTTTCTCCTAAGACACTAGGCACCATAGAGAGCCATCGCAATCCCTAGAGAACCATTGCGGTAACAAACCTAAACCCAAACCATTTCTTCCATGCATTTGATCGCCTTACCAAACTTTACTATCTCATTAAATTGGTTCGCAGACTCAACTTCCGCTAAGTTGTCAAAGAAGTACTTTCAAAGGCATGCTTTGGCATCCACTTAGTAAATGTGTGTTGTCCTACGAAACGTGAAGATTACTGCAGTTCTGCATACATCCATATTTGATAATCCTTCATGGCGTGCCTTTTCAGAAGACAATGACCAAAGAGAATCCCTACCGCTATTCTTAACCACGACCTGCTAAGTTTCATCATTTCGTCAGATTTTTCGATCTAACATAGGGCACAAGGCGTATGTCCTCGTAGGTTGGACCATTTTAGATCTGCCATATTGATGACCCCAGAATGCCATATTGATGATCGAGAATAATCTTCTTTACCAGTACATCGGCCCTTTCGTTCCCCTCTATGTATATCGAAGTATCTAGATACTCAGCATAATCTGATACGGTTCTGCGTACATAATGCCCTGAGCATTCCGGCAATTACAGACTAACGACTTAAGTGAAACCTGACTATAAATGTAGATGGCGTGGCGATATTCTTGCGATATTTATCCCATCTCTAATAATTCCACAGTTTTGAGCCCTGCTAGAACCTCTGCGTGGAACACACTGCATGTGTCCGGAAGTTACAGAGCCACTTGCAGGTCTATGTCTCTGGAGTACACACCTGAGCCTGTACCCTCACTGATTTTAGAACCATCTGTGTACATACATATATTGCATCCTCACATTGTGCAACTTTCCTATGCCAATCCTCCCTTTCCAGGTACATTACTTTGTACGGTGTATCGAAGTTGAGGATGTCATCCAATTCATCAGGGTTGTCGGAAAGTGATTTCCTAAGAATGGTGCTATGTCCCTCATTGTTGGAATTGAAGAGCTTTACGTCATTAAGCCAAAGTGCACTTTTACTCGCCTGTAGTTTTATTTGTAGGTCAAGTGGTAAAAGATACAGAAACATCTTGAGTGCAGCCATGGTTGTAGTGCGCAGAGCACCGGCGATGACAGTGCAAACCGTGGCCAATGTATCCCGTGTATTCTTATTTATCGTGGCTTTCCACCATACAAGAGCCCCATATGTAAGAATGGGTTTTACTATCATAATATATAGCTAGTGCATCATTGCGGGTTTCACGCCCCACTTCTTCCATGCTGGTATGTAGCCTAACCCTAAAAATTGTTTGAAGATTTGCTTAAGCCTGCACCTATGACATATGTAATAGCCCAACGCAAGTTCTTCCATGTAACGAGATTGATTACCTCTTCCTTTATCGAAAAACTACTATTATCTGAGTACCCATTCGATATGAAAACCACTGGTGTACTGCCTGGAAATTGAGTTTTGACTAACGTTTCCAATGGTTCCTCGCTGCTTTCCGCCTACGAACCATCAGATTTCTTGATGTTGCTGAGAATTACCGGGTATTTGGCTAGCATCTTGCGGAGTCTGGAAGTTTGGCTAGTATCTGCAGTTGTTATTAATCCAGGGCTCTTGTACCAGTACGACTGAAGTGTCATGCTTGATTACATAGTTGACCAAGGATGTCATCGCAGTATTGGTTTGGTTTGGTTGAAGTGGCTGCCAGCTCAGAAACGCCAACACACTTAGACCAGCAATAGGTCCATTGTCACATGGATCATAGGAGAAAGTTTTTCTCTACCTACTCGTTAAACTATTTTGAACTTCTGATAAAGCTTAAGAGGCTCTTGATATCTATGTTTATTAGATCGCCTAAATCATTATAATAGAAGACTCCTATGTGAAGCTTCCTTCTCCGGGAGAGAGCTGGGCAGAAACCATGCAGCTTCTACAAAAGTCGTTCAGTGATGACACCTACTGTAGTGCCGATATGCAACCAGTTGAGGGAAATCAAATTCTTAGAGCTTTCTCAATCCAGACTTGGCCAAAATTGTTTTGTCGCTAGACATGTTGGTCGACTTGTCAACCTAAGATTTACACTCTCTATAGCATCCAGCTTGAATTTTAGTTTGCAAGTAGGGGTTGGTATACCTAAGGTGCCTTTACCTGGCTAAATGGGTAAAGTTGTTCCTAATCTGGCGAGTTCATCGGCTTTACAGTTTCCTGGAATATCATTATGTCCCGGCACCCAAGAAAAGTGAATATTGAATTGTTCAGCCATCTCAGTGAGAGATGCCTTGCTGTGATGCCAGTTTGTCTGCCTTACTTCCATCTTCATTAGGCTCTTCCTCCTCTACGCCCTTGGCCACGAGTTTTAGCATGACCTTCTCATACTATATCGCACCATTCCTTTGGCCTTTTCAAGTAATAAGTACCTTTACATTGCCTACCATCGATGGAAAGTAAAGGAAGATCTTCCGTGTATCGAGCGGATGTACATAATAAACAGAGACACTGAGCTTCTTTACTAAACTTCATAGTAGAGAAGACAGAACACAGCCTTGCAGATAGCCCCTGTTAATTCCTTTGTATTTATATCGAGCACAATCTACTCCTATAACCAAAATTCTGTTCAACTAAGCTGTATTGGTCAGAGCAAAGTTCGCATTTTCGAAGCGCCCTCTATGTAGATCAAAACGATCGAAATGATCGAGAAACCAGAGGATCAGTCTGTTGACTAGATCAATGAAAGACTTGTTTTAACACGAACCCTCCTCGCGGTTAGGGCGACTCGAGAGCAGTGCTGATTTGTGATTTTGTTTCGTCCAAAAGGAAAAGTCTCTTCGGGCTCTGCAGGACTAAATTTCTGTTTATTTTAAGAATCGCTCCTCCATCTCTATAAATCCAAATGATTTCTACCAAAGGGTCTAAAATCCAAGATTGAATATTCATTAGGTTTACGGTGAAAGGTTTGTCTTGGCTTAGACTTGAAAAAAAATGTCCCCGTCTCAATCCTTCTTCAACACAGAAATGGATTAAGTGCCTTGCTCATCACTCCTTTTCCACCGATTAAGCATTATTTTTTCGTCCGACAAGAAACCAACAAAAAGACAAGTTAGTGGCCATTAATTCATTAGAACAAATTAATGTGTGAACGCATTGGACAAATCCTTTTCGCAGATTGTCCGCTGTCCAGCATATCCAAATGTGGAAATATAATGGAAAGAAAATTGCATTTGTCCTCCTTGGCCGGTCGGTCGGTCGGTCGGTGATATTAGTGTTTGCTGCCCTCTCATCCAAAGTTAGGTCTACTGGCGTCGGCGATGGCAACCACTTTCGATGTGGTGTCCACAGCAATTCGACTCCAAATGGATGATTCTGAATTCTGATGCTGTGCCGCCGTCATTGTGGCGATCCGTGGTACCTACTCTATTCGTCTGATACATAAATTCGAAAAGACGTCAACATGGATCAATCTCTGGAGTGAAAAACTTGAGAAGTTGCAAAGTGCTAGGCTCGCATCGGCGGCGGCCGCTTGGAAGGATTCCTATACGTTAAGTCACCTCTCCCCAAACCGCTCTGGTAGTGCGTTTCTCCTCCCATTCTGGCCGTTTTCACCATTCTGTTGTGCATTTCATATTATTTTCGTTTAATGTTCTCGAATTGCAGTTGCAAGTCAGTGACCGATTATGTTTCTGGAAGCGCAGTCATTATTCTCTTGGTGAGGCATTTTCTTGAATCTATTTACCTGTGGGTTGTGTTTTTTTTTTTTCCTTTTTTTTTCTTCTTCTTCTTCACTTGGTATTCTTGTGAGTTTTTTTGCGTGCGCGCGCGAAAACGCATATGAAATACCAGAGTGCTCACTCTTAACTACTGGAAGCTATCTTTGTTTAATCAATGCATTCTGATGGCGCACGTTAAGTTGTTAAGTTCACCTGGCCATGGGCTCGATAGCACATGCATTTGGTTGTTGTTTTTAGTAACATCTCTCAATTTGCTGCATTTCCTTTGGGTTGGGTTGGGTTTTTTTTTTTCCTCTGCTGTTTGTCTGAATCTTTTCACTTGGGTAATCAGCATTTATTCCCAACATACTCGAGTCCGATAGAAAATGATGAGGGAATATAGAATATTAAGAACTAAAAGGGGCTATAAAGTTTCCGAGGACTTTTCGATGGGAAATAGCGTATCTATTCTAAGAACTCCTCCAGGAGAGCTTGAGATATTGAATGCGAAAGGATGTCAACATTGTCGGCGAAAGCATCAACAATCGAAAAGGAAAAAAGACCATCGTGGGTCAACTAGGATCTTGCATCTTACTATCCATCTTTCGATGAAAGATAAATGTGTGTATATACATACCAGTACTTTGTACATTTAAGGATAAACAGTTGGCGCAACCGGTCAGGGCGTGTTCTATTGTATCAAGCTAAACCAAGAGACGCACAACCTCCTTTATGAAGGATAGTACGTCCTTAGCAGCAGAGTTTCTCAACTCCGCTGACGAACATATTTCTTTGTGGAAAATACGCCTCATTACCCAATGTAATGCTGGGCATTCACAGATAATGTGCTCAGAGGATTCGTCATCTTCTAAGCAGAACGTACATTTCGTTTCTGGGCACAGATTAAGTTTCTTAAGGTGTTATCGTAGGCCACAGCGACCTGTGAGAAAGCTAACCAGATTTCTGATACTTTCTTTATATAGATTAAGGACTTCCTTGTAGAAAAAACGCCTGATTAATCACTTGGATTGTCTTAATCCCAAAACATTTTCACAGTGGCCCGAGCGAAGTTTGTGCTCGTAGTCATTAATCAGCGTTGTGGCGGTTGCCCAGTTCACATCACCAGCTCTAGCTAGTTCATCTGCAGATTCGTTGCCTGCAATTCCTTCCCAACTGAGTTTCACCCTTTTGTGTCTGGCAAGAGATTGTGCTACATCGTATCAGCATTTAACTAATATAGAGTCCATTAAATCGGACGACAGCGGTTTGAATGCTGCCTGGCTATCTGAAAAGATATATGTATATCCTAGCGCCCTTAATACCTTTATCAAGGTTTATCTTAGCGCAGATATCAATGGCATGGAGTGGGACACATTCCCATAAGTATCGAGACTTTGGTCTTGGGTCCAAAGACGCTAGCTTTAACTCCAGTTTCCATTTTTGATCCATCTGTGCACCAACTCAGACCTCTAGGATCCAGTGCCGAAACACTATTAGACCAGTTTGCACTTTTCAATATTTCTACCTCAAATAATCTACCGAAACAGTACTCCCTGACCATGATGTCGGAGAGAGTGCACAACATGTCCTTTTTGAGAATTGACACAAGAATTTTCAGGTGTCCCACATGGTTACCTGATTTATACTTGTACTCTAGTTGCAGCTCAATAGCGCATATAGCGGCCGTCCTAATGAAGATTTTTAGGGGAGAAAGCTCAACAACAGCTTCTAATGCTGCCGTGAGACAGGTGCGAGGCTTCTAATATCTACCGCGTTTGCGGTATTGACCCACGGATCTAGTTTCCTTATTTCCAGTTCTGTTGCCAGAACCGCTGGGACCAGCATGCCCAGTGGCACTGCTGGTCGAAGAAGCTGGTCGTGGGACCTGCTTTCCAGACATAATACCGGACCCGCTATGAACAACATGCCTAGTGGCACTGTTATTCGAAGCGGCTGATCGTGTAGCCTGTTTAGCGGGGATTGTTCCGGAACCGCTGATACTAGCATGTAGCGCTGCTAATTGATCTTGTCGGTGCTCCTAGGGATCAGCATAACGTGGCCAAAATGGTAGCTAACTTTACCTTTATAGTTGTTAAACCATTTCATGGACGTCTCATCAATCGTCAATGAATGACCTTCCTCGAGTTAGCCTGCAAGTCAGCATTTTGCGTGGAAATCGTGGCTAAAATCTTCTTCGAGGAGATTTTTCACTCTTCTACCAGCGTCACACTCAGTCCACTCTTGGCTCTGATCCTCTCGAAGTTCGAGCGCATCCAACCAGCAGTAGCACTGTCTGAGTAGATGAAAACTAGCCATCCCGATCGGAGATGCAAACCGGAAAAATGCAGCAGCACGTCGCGGTCGTTATTGCTCATCTCAATCGAGATGTCTATGATAGCCTCTTGAAAAAGTGCCTCTTGAAAATTGCACTGTTGAGTCGATGAGTCGGTCGGGACAACACCTAACCTGACAGCACTAGCCACTTGGCTAAAAGTGGGGACATCAGGTGTATGTCCTGCCTTGACCTTCTTGGCAGTCGATGCTGGTGGCGTCTGATCCTTGGATCTAACGCGCTTGGCTTCGGGCGCTGGAAGGGGCGGTTCTGGCATAAGTGGAAGTAGCTGATTCCACATCCTCGACTTTGACACTATCGGAAGATTCAGATGGGTTCCTTATGGCAATGCCTTCTGAAATCTCAGACGAGTTCAGCAGACCGAGAAGTTGTGGACAGTGTCGAATTGGCCGACAAGAGCTCTACAGCATCTCGGGATACCACGTTTTGCTCAGCAGATGGACCTGAGGTTAATGCGATTTGAAAAGCATCAGTCTTATTGGGTTTTTTCTTTAAATTAAAAATTTTTAGACCCACGAGTCTCCGGGAAAGGAGGTCCCCCATCACAGAGCCCAGTATGCCATAGGAAGACTAGATTGAAGCCGAAGGTCGCCAGGTATTCGGAGTCCATGCATCCATCGGCGTACGTTGTTCCACCTAAGGTTAGCGATTTGGTAATAGGGGTTTCTCCTCAAGTTGCTCACTTTAGCTGTCTCTCATGCTGTTTCTGCAACCCGTCATTCGGGACGACATGAGAGGCACACAGCCAGTTGAAGGTCGTTGTCCGGCGGCCGCAACAAGGAGGCAGTGAGTCTTCTTGAAGCGTTTGCAAATAGGGATCGTCCAGTGACTTTGCCCTGTAAGTACGCACCTGACCACCAATATGGGCTTTGCGGGTATCCTAAACGGTCATAATACTATAACTCGGACTATTGTCCCTTATTTAGACTTTAACGTCAATTACAAAACCAGGATTCCTAGTAGATCTGGACTAATTTTGAAAAAGTCTGCGATAGACTTACGTTTAAGACAACGTTTGGTGTAAATGAGGCAGTCTACTCCAGCGCACAGGACATTTGTATCACCATACGATTACTGGACCGCTGTAATTTAAGAAACCCCGGCTTTGCTTTCAATTTTCAGAGTAGTAATGCCGCAGATCTCTTAACGAGACCTTTGTCACATGCGACGTATCCCTGTGCTTTGCCAAGTGGACGAGCTAGATAGATATGTAGGTACATAGATGCATTGGCTTAAAGGAGAGAAACCCCACTTTGCCGCACTCAGGTTAGTATAGACCCATTGTGTTGCTCTTAGGGGGAAAAGGTGGATCCCTTAAATATGCTAAGAGAACTCCATCTATTAATTGCTTTCATTTGAGCTTTATTTCCCGTTTCGCACATTCATAAGTGTATGAACTTGCTCTTGGTCAAGTGACGAGTCTTTAAAGCCAGTTCATCAGCCCTTTCATTCCCTGGTATACCTTCATGACCAGGGATCGAGCAGAGTCTTACCTTATTTTGTGTTCCAAGATTCTTAAGCTCTTTTCAAGCTTCGATTTCATTTCTGTAGCAGATATTGCTTCTATCGCTGACTGGCTGTCGATGAAAAGGTGATATCCTCACGTGGTATTGCCTTCATATGGAAAACGCCACTGTAGTTCAGGATGTATGATTGATATAGATCCGAAAATATACCTGCTCCTTCATCGGTGTTCATTTTGGACCCATCAGTATAAACTTCTGTAACTTGTGGACCCCTCTACTTGGATAGAGATACATATGTAAAAGGTCTTATAAAGTCAAGATAGGGTGTCACGTAGTCTGTTGTTGTTACATTGCCGACATACTCCTGAAAGATATTAGTGCGGCCTGATGCGTTCGGCTTCCAGCTGTTAGAATGAATTATCATTAGTGCTCTTGAGGCTGCCGTTTCTTGTATAAAAAGGTCTAGCGAGAGTTTATTAAGGATGATCTCGAGCCCTGCCGTTAGTGTTGTTCGCTTTATACTGGTAGTACCAATGCACGCTAGCCTTTGCACTTTCTTGATGGTATTTAAGTTGGTTGCCTTGGTAATAATAGGGTTCCAGTTGGATACTGCATCTGTCAGAATGACAAATTGTAGGTGGAATACCATCAGTACATTTCTCTCATCTAATCAAATTTGTCCAAGTCTCGATTGTAAGAAAACTATGAGACTTATCTCCATTAGTAGGAGAAATCTAGAGAACATAGTAGGAAGCCTCACGAGATATTATCTGGTAGGCATGTAAGTACATTGACCCTTAGAAACATCCTTCATAAAGCTCTCATGCTCTACTTATGCCACCAAATCACATATAATCATGTGGGTAGCTAGTCAAATTTATCGGGAAGTTTATCGAATACATTTTGGGATGTAATCGCAGCCTCTAGAGCCATCAAAGTTGGGTACATAAGGCTAGATACATAGTATCTACATAGTCATCTTAACCATGAATTCCCAGAAACTCAAGAGATCTTAATTCCAAATTTACCTACCTAAGTTTGAATTTCCATTCGAATCACATTCACCACGGAATTTCTTGGGAAATTACGAATTAAGTGCTCATTCAATCTTTTTGTTTGACACACTACGTGCGTAAGTACACTTCATCCTAATTTCCATTTGCAAGCCAGCGCAAACGACAGGCAGCTACATACATACATACATCTCCTTCCAAATGACCAGCACGATCAGATTGATGAGTGAAATAAAGTATCTACGTTCTGATGACTTTTCGTCGGCACATTTCGCGGCCCTGACCAACCAACAAGTTTGGGGCCAAACAAACAGCTTGAACTCCACCACTTGTTGCGTCTTTGAAATTTGTTTGCAAAAAAAAGAAGTAGCGAGAAGTGGAAAAAAAAAAACAGAAGAAGAACGGAAAACAACTTCAATAAACAGAAGCAGGGGACGAAAGAAGGAAATCGTCGCACCGGCACACACAATAACCGTTGCTGGAGCCTAACCATGGACGGCGCTGAATGGATGGATAGATGGACGAGGCAGACGCACAAATGAACGACGACGCAACGTTCATCTTTTGGGTACACACTGGTGTAAGAACTAAGCTGGCATCATCATCATCATCATCATCATCACGATCCTTCCCTGCCGCCGCAGCCGCTGTCCCGTTCCAGTGTGGCCTGCCAAACAAAGACATTTCAGCTGCTCATGTTGTGTTTTGGTATTTTTCATCTTGAGATTGGTCAGTTCCAAGTCCAGGTTTTCTTTTGCTCTGTTCTTGTATTTTGCGTCGTCGTCGTCGTCGTCGTCGTCGCGTTTTTTGTGTGTTCCCAGATCGAGCGGTCAATCAACGAAAGATCAATGCGAAGATGATGCCGATGAGGGGGGCTGGCAGTCCCGAAGACCGCTTTTTATTTTGCCAGCGATTATTTCTTGAGAATATCTACCATTTTTGTCCCCCGCTACCTCGCCCCTTCTATGATGGTGTTGTCCGAGTGACAGAGTGCATTCAACTTTCTGGATATTATGGCAACGTTTGGATTGATTTTCGTTCGGCATACAGATGACGACTGGGGAGGAGGGGGGACTTTGGCCATGTCCAAGCCGTCTCCAAAGTAGAAATATTCGGGGAATAAACAAAACAGAATGCGGTATCGGGCGGGCGTGTCCGCAGTTCACGATTCTAAAAATAATAAACGCTCTTCCTCTGTCGGACGTGTTGTTGCATATCTCTACCTACCGGTGTGCGCAGACCGCAAAGGCCAACCGAAATGCCCACATCTATCCAGCTATCAATGTATCTACGATGGTTGCTTGCGGATAGAAAAATCTATCTAATTGCTATGCACGATCAATATTTGGACTGTCAATCAAATTCGGCTAACATCGTTTCGTATCGTAGGTGCGCGCGCGCGCGCGTTCTCTCCTTGCAGAAGACCAGGCAGACACACGGCCATGGTCATAAGGCGGTGGTGTGGGACTTAATCGGTTACGTTTTCGCTACGAACGACCGACCGACACGGTAGTATTCCGTGGTTTTGTTTCGATGAATGACTTCGTGTGTGTGTGCGACGTTAGCCAAATTTACATATGCCTCGGGTAGTTTGTTGGTGGAATTTCCAGACTTTGTAGCTAAAAAAAAAAATTAATATTTACATAACTGGATTGATTTGATTGAGTGATCTAATTTATGCGCTGAACGTATTCAAATGGGTCAGGAATGTTTGCTGTACGTATGACGAGAACTAAATTATGTTAACCAAGACGGATCAGTTTAGAAAAAATCCCAACGTCTTCTGTCTTCTTGGGTGTTTTCTTATTTCTTAGATTTTGGTCATGACTCCTGCCTTGTCATTTGGTTATAAGATCTAGAAAGCAATGTTCTATTTGTTACTTCAGAACACATGCAACACAACGTTTTTAAAAATCAATTCATACAGGAACACAAGTCAACAGACCCTAAGAGTTGATAGTTCCTCAACTGGGTACTGGAGAACCAAGTTAGTCAAATAACTCAGAATAACTTCAACTATATGTATAAAATTGAACATTGCTCACCAACTTATACTTTGACCACGATACAGTGAAGCCTGTCTGCCTAGTACCTCGATTAAAGATCGGATTTAAGCCCTTTTCGAAGGTCATATATCACTGTCAAGAAAAGAGGATGAAGAGTATTTTCCACTAAGTCACTCTCCTTTTGATCCAGCTGGAGAAGTCTTTAAAGTATCGAAACAACATGATACTTATCTTGGACATTACTGTTGATAACTCCAAGAAGCACACTAAGAAGACTTTTGAAACTTCACATGAAATATTGGAGGAGTTAATAGACCGCGATATCCCTATATAAGGTTCTTTGACATATTTGAATCCCAGGTTTATAAGGATATTCAATACTGAGTCAGGGAGTTGGAAAACAGTTGGTGACGGATGATCGGCAGAGCTCATATCCCCAAAGGGGTTCGCATATTCCGATAAACTCGGCCACTCGTCGTGGCTCAAGCGGTTAGTGCGTTGGACTACGGAACGAGGGGGTTCAATCCCCAGATAACACCTAAAAAAAATTTTTTCACGGCCCCACCTCTCCCGAGCGTCTGACAAACATCCGAGAGTAAAAATTGTCATGAAAAAGTTTCTCAAAATTGCAGTTCGGATCCGGCATTAAACAGTAGGGCCCTTCCATTCATGTGAAGAATATAACACGCACAACACGAATGGTGAGAAGCTAGGCCCTGAGTCCCATGGACCTGTCGCGCCAAAAATTTATTTTTTTTTTGGTCCTGGAGTTGTGCAGGTGGGGAGTTGTGCGTCGCGGTAACTTTCTTACCATGAATTTGCTAAAGGCCTGCTTCCTTCTTAGGTCAGGTGGGGCTATCTTTCAGATCATGGGGAACCATTCAACTGGGGTTGGTCTTAGGGTGCCAAATATTAATCGCATGGTGATGTTCAGTTGGGGATCAATATTTTTGGTGTGACAACTGTTTAGCCAAGCTGGGGCTCCATATTCGCAGTTCTCTTCGAACCTCCTTGTGATTTAGATGGAAACAACAAATCTCAGTTTAGACTGCGCTCGGTTGTAGGCGCTAATTCTTGCAATATGCGTTGTTAAATTTCCGGGAGGACGTGTCTGGCAAGTGTATTATGTTGAAAATTATGAAAAACCGTTGTTGAGCTTCCTAGTTTTGCTGTGCTTGTCGCTGAGGAAGACATTGAATAGCCTGTCACTGCGCAGACTTTTATGCAGGGGATGATTTCAAGAAGCTTCTACAGGAGGCTGTTTTTCCACACGGTGTCGTAGGCTGTTGTTAAATCCATGAAGCATACAGGTTTTCATTTTCCATGGGAAACCGTTTTCGATGAAGCTTGTTAGGACTAATACTTGATCGGTTCAGTTTCTGGATTTCCTGCTTGCTTCCTCGTTCGATATAAAATTTTCAATATTAGTGCCTATTTGATTCAGGATTATGCATTCAAGGCGTTTTAGGTGGAGTGATAGGAGAGTAATGGGGTGGCAGCTTCTGCATCTGCAGGTTTGCTTGGCTTGAGGAATGCAATGATCTTTGATCTGGAAGCTCCACAGATGACAGTATTTTGAAAAAGACTTCGGCAAGCCACCTTCTTACTTTTGGGCCGCTTTGCTGTTCTGACTCCACTTCTAGATTTTATGGAGGAGAGGGCAGTATCAACTTCGGCTGTAGAAAAAGGAATAATAGGTGGCATGTGGCTAATGTGCCTTGTGAATGATTTATCTGGTTCTGCTTTCAATGGTTTAACTATATGGGTAGCTACACTATTTGGATCGATGTTTGGTTTTATAAGGTAGGCCATCTCTGCTTAACGATAGCATTATTGTGTTCAACTTAGGAGATACATGTATCACAGGAGTTTTGAAAAGGAACACAAAGAGAACAAATTGGGGAATTTTTAAATGAACTCCAAAAATCAATCTTGAAAGTGGTAATAGGAAAGCTCCGAGTCTATCTATCTAGAACTAGAAAGCGCTGTAGGTAGAGGACATCACAAGACCCATTACAGATGCTCATGATATGATGATATGAACTGCTCTATAAGCAGATATAAGGGCGAAAAGAAAGTACTTTAGGAAATTCCATGAGAAACTAAACTGTACAAGCCTTGACGAAATTCGTCGGGATACCAACTCGTCTAGTATCGACAGTGGGCACAGGATGGGCTTACTGTAAAATCAAAAGAATCACTGGAAATTAACAACAGGCATCTGCTCTCGAGGTAGATCCTAGTAAGCATGTAGCTCTTTTTAGTCTTTTGAGTTACCAGAGGTATATGGCATTGCACTAACTCTATTATAGAACGGCTAAGCTAAGGAGACATAACATACTACCACATCTGGTTAGGACAACAAAAAATAGTTTAGCAATGGGATAGATATCGAACCAGTGGGGTTAAATTTTTAACAAAAGTGGAATGAAGAACCCGACACAACCAAAGTCATCAAACTGCAGAATCAACTTAACACCGTTCCCTCTAAGGACGATGGAAAAGGTTGTAAGGGAGAAAGTGCTACGCAAATCTCTTCTTCACCACTTTAGAGCTTGCAGATCCCTTGAAATTGCCCTGTGCTCCCTGACAGAAATAATTCAGAGTGACATCGATGCAAAAGATATAGTACTCTAAGTTTTCCTGTGACACAATACAGAGGGGACTTAGAGTGACTCCAGAATGCTGTATCATACCTAGCCTTAATATTTATAAGCCCGGCAAAAATAACAATGGCACCATTCACGAGGAAGAGAAACTTCAACCAATAAAGACAATTAGTCTTTAACGCACATTAAATATCTAGGACTACAGCTAGATAGTAGAAAAATATACAAACAAGATCTGTGGAAAGTTTCAGAACTTATGTACATATGACATTTGGGAGCTTGGCGGATAAGTTCTGAAAGAATGCAGATCGAGGGAGATAATAATCACCTACAAAGCAACTGCGTAGTCAAAGTGGAGAAGTCAAGAAGGTGCTTCTGGAACTAACTCCCTAACATATCGTTGTCGATGGGACTGCAAACAAAATGATCTTGATGATAGCAAAAGAAAGAATTGGAAAAATATGCATATTAGGTCCAAAGAATTTGACGCACTCATCAAAAAAGTTTCCCTCCACAGGGATGATGATGTTGCGTTCGGTGGCTATCCCCGCTAAAACAGAGACACACTTAGAGACGGATTACCAGCGCCGAGTCTAGGATGAAAGGAAGGGTAAAAAGTGTCGATGTTATTCTATGCCGTATGATGATTTGCATGAAACCAATTTGATGCAGAGGCAAAACTTTTATTCTTGTTTAAGTCATGTCCCCTTTCAAAGTGGATTATTTGAACTATGCCTGGAGAAAATCGGGACGGCTGCTCATATATTTTGTCAATGTCCGACAGTAGCTACCAGAAGAAGGGAGCTCTTGGGGAACCACCAATATGATGAACCAGATTTCTGTTAAACAGATGCTAGCGTTGACAAGAGGAATCAAAGCCAGAGAGGAACTGTGGAGAAATCCAGTCTCTCGGGCTTAGATAGATCATGCAAGAGAGACGAAAAGGGACCCTAAACTGTGGTCTATTTCGAAATCTTTTGAATAATATACATATATGTACTATGAAACCCTCGGAATCAACATTAGAATTACAAATGACTTCAGCATCTTTCAAGCTATTGACAAGAAACATAACGTCTAAGTTTAGTCTTTAGCCCAGCGATCCGCAACCGATCCGGAAATAATATCATCCTCGTTTATGAACTGATTCAACAAAAAGATTCTGGTACGTTTAAACTCTTCGTCGTGTGCGGTACGAATATCCAATATTGTGTGCATTTTCGAGTCCAGCGTAGAACTAATGCTTAATTTATCAGCACGAGATAGTCTTACAATTTGAAAATCAGTATTGAAAGGTAAGGCTCCAAAGAAAAATCAGTAAATTAACCATCATTCAGGTCCAAGACATTGACGAAAACAACTGCCCATGAAAAGGATAACTTTTGCAACCAACTCGTGGGATACCGTAATGTTGGCAATTTCAATCCGAAGATAGGAAACGGTGCTTAAGAATAAGATGAGATTTTATCATTTTGATTATTGGCATTACTATGGTGAAGTATTTTTAAGGGCAATCTAGCAATCTAGCTATTGACTATGATGCATGGATTACTTACAGAGATGGAGCTTAACGATTTCAACTTGAGATAAGTTTCCGGAGCAACCAAAAGATTGTCACTGCAGTTAAAGTTCTCAAAACGATCAAATCTGTGAAAAAAAGAGTTCTTGCTAAGCTTCTTCAAGCTTCTTCACATTTAAGGAATTCTTAAGACAATGCAATCGGGGAGATTTTTAAAAATAACTTTTGATTCAACCAAATTCGGATTCAACTCTCAATGTCAAACAGGCGGGTCTTTAATCAGGATTTCCCTGAGTCAACTACATACATTAATAGCATGCGGATATGTGTAGAGCATTGGCATCATGCATCGATATCTCACTTGATTGGCAGTGCACAGGAGAGGTATTAAAAGGAAATACTGCGTCCTATACTACGGACCTGCAGTGTGATATAATTTTTATTTCAAGTGTGGTATCTATGTATAATGGAAGAGACCCGATGGATATGTACAATGACACATTATCTATCTCTTACAGATATGACATCTATAGCAATTGGCTTACAATCCGAACAGAGTTGAGCTGAGTCTTTCCCACTTTAAATATGAACTAGACGTCTCTGGCCATCATCGTGAGCTGGCCATCTAAGTACACTATCTATCTACTATCCTATCTAGAATCATATGTAAAATGTACAGCTCCTTTTAACAATAGATCAGATATCAATATGAGAAAGTAGCAGTAGATCGATCAACCCGATGAACCAATTTCTCATACACCTTACGGGGACAGACTGACACCCTATTCAATCCTTAAAATTGAGATGTTGTACATTGCAGCCCATTTTCTATTTCGATATCTATCTTAGTACAACTTTTTCACTATATTGCTCGTGATCTACAGAAATAAAGAAATATCAAACTAGAAGTGATGCAAGCTGTGCAAGAGAACTGTATCTTTTGTTATTGCAAGTAGTCTGACGATCCTTTCATGACTTCCATTATGTCACAGAAGAGGAGTATAAGTTCCATAGAAAAATCACCCATTCAATTTCCAACCCAACTAATGTATAGATACACAGACAAACCCATCCAGCTGATGTTAACATGTCCAGCACTCTCCTCTTCAATGATTTGACTATGAACTGTCACCTGCTGCAGCAATAATGGACACCCTAATGCATCACGCAATGACAGTGGCAGCCATCAGTTGCACATACAAATCTGGCAGAACGAAATTTCAAGGGGCTCCGGTTCACTTTAGCGAAAGCATTCCATCTCGTATCTTATCTCAGATGCGAAATGACTGACTCAAGCTGAAACGGAAGGACGCATCTCTTACGTGGTACGCAGCACTCATATGACGAAATGGATGCAGTTCACAACCGCACTGTGGATCCCCGAAGAGACAAGACAAAAAAGTACAACCTGTCTATTTGGAGAACTCGATACAGATATCGGAGGCTAGGCAAGCGACTCCTCTCCAAGTGGTTGAGTAAGACGTTCGTCGTCTTCGCTGCTCGTCCTCTCCGTCTCTTGTGATTTGCAGATGCTTTGCGTATGTACATCTGCATCTACTGCATCTGTCCGCCCGAGCGGCAGTCTGTAAATTAAGAATTAGTTCGATTTTACGTCGCACGCACACGCAGACAAGGGACCCATCTAGGCGAGCATCATTCCCTCTGACAGAATGATTTTCGCATTCGGATTTGGGTTTGGGTTTCTCGGCATCGGTACCCTACCACCGTGTGCCAGTGCGAAAATTAACTTTTGCGGCTACGGGCATCATATTCCATTTGATACTTTTGATTGCGTTTATGCACTATTGACTTTGGTTTTGATTTTCCACGTATGGGCGCGTACGTATCTCTCGGTGAAAATCCAGCCTGGCAGTTGAGTATCTTTTGTTTTTTTTTTTTCTGGCGGGTCTGCGTTGCGTTGCTTTGCGCTTTTGAGACCTTAAACTTGGGTTCTCGGTTACCTCTGCCGGCTCTGGCGTGCAGTGAGGCATAGGTTTTGCTGTTTTTTTTTTTCGTAGCTGGCCTACGAATAGAATTCGAACGCTTCAATACTTCTGGGGGTAAATTTGATATGCAGGCCGGGAGAGACGCACAGAACAACAGCGAAACAAGAATTGTTGTTAATAATATGAATGATGGCAGATCATATAAATATGTTCGACATGAATTTACGGTGATTGAAATGGGAAATATTTTCATTGCATTTGGTAACTAGTTTTCTTTTTATATTTTTTTTTTTTCATTTTTTATGGAAATTATATACACCGGGGGGAATCTGAGCTGTGGCGGCATTGAAGGGTGGTTCTCGGTGGAGATTCCTTGGGATTCATTGGCTTCTACAATGTGAAATTTTGCAATTTAGAGGCAGGGAGGGATAGGATGCTGTACATTGGTTTTGGTCATTGACTGGCATTTGTTATTGTTGCTGATGTTTATTGATATGGTTGTCATGGACTATGTTTAGTTGCATAAAGAGTTAGGACTATCCTACCTGCTGAATAGGTCCGAATTCCAAGTACAGGTTTGCCGAAGTACGTCCCTATATATTGCTATGTTACGGTCAAGTGTAAGTGTAAGAAACTGACCACAATCCATGTGACCAAGTTTTAAGGAAGAAACTGGAGGAAAACGGTCAACTATGGATCTCCGCCTTCGTTCGTAATATGACTAGTGGTCATAGTCAACTTTATTCTTATACCAATCGGAGGCAGTACCAGTGACAAAAGCGTTGCAAAAATTAAGTAAGCAATTCTTCCCATTACTTCTCCACGAAGACCTAAAAGTATGCAATGAAGTCGAGCCAATGTTGTTAACCCTTAAGTTCGTTATCGCGTAATGAAGACAAGCCTAACTTCTAATAATCCTTATGATTCTGTTTCCGAAGCGGAAGTATTTTTTTTTATTATTAAAGCTTATTTAGGACAATTATACTCTCGGATGTTGGTCAGATGTTCACGAACTAAACGAAAGGAAACTGTATGCTCTTAGTATAGGTCAATAACTATTCCCCAGAGGAGACATGAGAGTAAGATAATAGTCGTTGTCCCTTCTTTTTTTCACTTGGTGACTTGGATAAAGGTGTCATAGCCGTGCAGATAATCAACCTGGCCTTGGGCCCATTTCAAAAATAGTACAGTCTCGAACGGGGTATTCAGGTATCTAACAACCTCCGGATTAACTAGCCTTGTCCCTGAACTGCTAATCTTTGGACAGAATAACATCTTTTTCTACTCGTGGGATCTATATAAACATACATCTCTTTTAATAAAAAAAAAACAAGCAATCTCAGAGCCCGGTGCTCTTAAGCTACGGACTAGAAGTACTGGTTCTTAGCAGACCTGGTCCTAGCTTTGACAATAGCCTCGGACCCCCCAAGGTGATAGGTCGTACTACTTCAAGCTCGCTGCATATCAGCATTTCGAATTGGAAATACTATTAGAGCTGCAAGTCTCTAGACTTCTAAAGTATAGCGGGTATGCTCCGCAAGACGGGCTTTCATTGCAAATAAAGACAGCGCGCGCTTGGGCCACGAAAGTTGTCTTAGAGATCGAACCCGACGAGATCTAAAGCAAACCCTTTAGCGAAGTGCTAACCTTAAGCAGTCTAGTGCTAGCGGTCATTGATTAAAATGATACGGATGCCAGTATCACACCTGAATAATGTAGGAAAGCGGGATTAAGCTTGGCAACTCAAAATCCTGCAGAACCCTCATCAGATCCATGTGAAGCTACCTTCTCTGAGCAGAAGTATACAAATGTCTTCATTATAGTAGTGGCTTATCTAATTGAAGTATGGTCACTAACTCAGTTTTGAAGTTATCAGCAAGGATCAAATCCCAAGCAGGCGGAGGACGCATTATTGGATACCGCCCGAACCCTCTGAACCTTCTACCATCCTGTAAATTTTTCAGACCTCAGCTTCCGACGAGTATTTAGAAAATTTTTAAGCCAGAAGAACAGAAGGGCGACTTTTGGTCGTCTGTCCGAAACCAAAGTAAACACGGAACTACGGGTCAGTGGTTAGGATTCGAGGTCCAGGAATTGTTTGACAGATTAGCCTGAAGTCGTGAGATGGTGATATATAATCTGTCTCAGTATCTACCTAAGCGTGACCATCTCGCAATAGTGCGGTGGCTCTCTTTCCAAAGGTTGGATTGCTTAAAGCGAAGAGCGTTCTTGCAAGCTGTTTCTTTTAGGTGTAGGTCTAATGGGATCAGTGCTAGTATGGTCTCAAGGGCTGCAGTCAGCCTGGTTCTGATGGTGCTGGTAGTCTATATACATGCTAATCTTTGTATGCTGGTCAGTGCTCTGAGGTATGTGGTCTTATTTGCTGCAGTCCACCAGATTAGGCAATAATAGGACGATGTCTGTGTACATCCAATGGATGATGGCGAACTTGGGCCCACAATTTTTTACCACAGTGTTTGCTGCATGTATAGAAAACTATGGATGCTTTCTTTATCATTTCTGACGTGCTTTCTTTCCAAGTCAGCTTACGGTCAAGTATACAGCCCAAGTATCCCGCCTTATCTGAGACTTGGAGGTGTGTGCCGTTGAGCTTAAAGGTTCCGATCTGTGTGATTGTTCTCTTGGTAGTGAGGATCACATCTTTTTTCATGGAATTAACGTTCAATCCACATCTTTCCCATTCGTGTAGAATATTGAGGGCGGATTGAATTATTTCGGTGATGGCGGGTATGAACTTACCTGTCGCCATTATAACATCATCCGCATATGCGACAACTTTGACGCGAGTTCGTTCTAATTTCTTTAAGATTCTGATTGCCACCAGTATCCACAGCAAAAGGGATAGGACCCCACCTTGCAGGGTCCCTCTAGAAGCCAGTACATATACTTGGCAGTCACCCAATTCTGAACTAATGTGTCTTGTCTTGAGCATGCATTCAACACAGTCTGAGATTACTGGGGCTATGTTTTGTTGGTCCAATGCTAATCGTATAGATTCAGATTTTACATTGTTCAAGGCTCCTTCTATATCCAGGAAGGCCGCATGAAGGCTAGCATGAAATCATTGTGGTGGAGTGGACTTTTGATCCTTGTTAGTACCTCATGCAGGGCTGTCTTAGCCGATTGGCCTTTGTATAGGCGTGTTGGGTTGGGGACATATCCCTGGAACGCATATCTTATAGTATCTGTGGAATAGTTGCTCAATATTATCTTTGGCGATAGTTTGACCTGGGATGTTGATCTTCGCTTTTGGTTTCGTAGGAAGATTGTTTTTCGGGACGACCTTGAGCAAGATGTCCGGTCCTGGTCAAATTGCCGACTATCTCCTTGATCCATTGCAGAGTAAACTCGTCCTGGCATTCTAGAATGCGAAAACCCTTAATTGGGCCTTAACGCCTTGCTTAACCCTGTAACCTGTTCCAAAATAGTTCGAGAATGCTAGAACGTTTTACAGGTTACACTGGGATTACAAAGAAGGAGACCTCCCATTGGGTTTTGTACGAACACAATTGTGTCTGGGACGTATACCCAGGATCCAGGCATCATCGGTACTGATGTGGTGAGTTCCGAAGTGCAGACACATTAAGTGCATTTGCAGCTTTCTACAAAAGTCGAATAAATTCTAGTCAGATTAGTTCTGTCCTGTTTTCTAAGGAACCTCGGAACTGTTTGAACTTTGGACTGGAGCGGGTTTATACTTGACTTGTCGCAGAGGCCTGTGGAGATGCGGTTCATAAGTGCTGTCCTCACATACGCCCATTGCTCATAAGTAAGTTTGAACTCTGGGTTGTTGACATCGATGACTGCAACTTGGAGGTGTTCCATAGCAATGTTTTCTTCTCAGTTGTGGTGGTAGTTGAGTCGTCGTGCTTAACTCGTTTGGTATTGCCATCTGACCTAGTTTGCTTTCTACCTGTTTAAGAGCGGTGTTTGGTCACTTCCATGACCCTGAACTTGAGCCTGTTGAAGATTGAAATCGGAACTTCAACGCGTGTTTCTGCTCCTTTGTGCTGGGAGGCTTTCCTGAGTCGATGTACTCCTGTCTTTTCTTTGGGCATTTTGAGAAGTGGCCAATGTGTTTTCGGAGAACCTTTTATGCAGCAGCGAGGAGGAGGCGATGTCTGCCGTGCGGATTCAGGCTTTTGATGTTCTTGGCCGCGAATTTGTGCATAGTCCATTTAGCGTTCTCCAGTTTCTTTTCGTCTGAAGCGGTCTTTTTATTTGGTTCCACCTCTGAGGAGTAACTCCTGCGAGTAATTGACTGTACTGAGCCACTACACTGCGAGAAGGCAGATGATCATGTAGAGAGAATATGTACGAACATGGACCTTCATTGGTCTAAGGGACCTAGACCTAGACCTGGATACATCCATGTGTGTTATACTTTTTCAAAGAATGAAAGGCACCTTCAACTGTAGGTACGCCATTTTCAAAGGTTTGATTGAGACTTATTTGAGATTCGATCCCCGAACCTCTCACCCAATAGTCTACCACTCAACTATGCCTCATCGTGCTCATTGCTATTGTCGCATGTAAATAAGTAAATACCAACATTCCATGTTTACAAATCAAAACTTCGCATTTTTTCGAGTTTCAGACGATTACCACTAGACAGGGTGCCACTTTAGTGGTCATTCTGGCGGACTATTCCTGTGTTCCACACTACCTACAGAGTTGGGCAATTTGCCTAAAAGTCCTTATGATTGGACGGACTGTTGAAAAACCAGCATACAAACCGCATAACGCCAATATAAACTCCAAAAACACTTTAAATTTTCCGCTACAAAAAATCCGTACGCACTTAATGCGTCCCGATGCATCCGTGCAGCTTGGCCCCATTAGGGCCAGGGACCAGCAGTAGCAGTGCGCCGTGCAAGTAAATCCCTTCGGAATGACATCATCGGAGAACAATGGCCAGAAATTCATCATATTACCCATTATTTGCTGCGTACCAACATCGCCCTTCCCGCGGCCGCATCAAGTGCGGATCGCAGTAATACAAACGACAAATGATTAATCAGTATCCTGGCATTGTTGCTGTGAATGTTGGTTTTTGTTCTCCACTCGTCGTGATTGTTGTTGGATATCCTCGCTGCATACAGCACACTCCGCCGCCGCCGCCGCCCGACAAGTAGTAGTGCAGCAGCATAGCATTCAACACAATTCGAAAATTTATGTTTGTGGAAAAAATTTCTGGGAAAACAAATTCCTGCTCTATTAGCATTTTCATTCAAAATGAAAACTTGTGCGTTTGTTCGTCGGTAGGGTTGCTGGTTTTTTTTTTTTTTTTCTCATTCAAGCGCCCCAACGCACAATTTTCTATTTTTTCACCCCCACCCTGTAGCAAGAAGGGGGAGGGTTTTTTTTTTATTTTCCAATTTCAATTTTCCTGCCGTTGTTCTTCAATTCAAAACAAATGTGAGGCGATTTTTGCAAACTGCATCAATGGATGCAGAATAATCCTTGTGACTAGAAAGCGAATGTATCTGCAGCGTGGTAGCATCCTCGTTGTAGTCCTGGTTCTGGCTGATATATGTAGACACACACGCATATGTATATCGTCGTCATCGTGGTCCTCATCATCATCGTTTCGAAATGCACTCGTCCCGTAATTGGAAAAGAGGCATTAGAGATGGTCGTCGGCACAAGCACACGCACTGCGAGGATGCGTTTACTACTCTGGGTACCTACTATCTGTGTGTGCCAGAATGCGAGGATACGCTTTTTGTGCTGCGTATTTTCTTTTTTTTCTTTGCTTCTTCCTATTTTTGCGTTAGTAGAATATGGTTTGAGACCAGCACAAAAAAAAAAAAAGGAGTTAATATACTGGGTTATTGCGGAAGCAAGGTTTTGTGCCTCCATTCCAGCAGAAACCTATTTTGCTGTGCATGGGTTTTTGTTTGTTTTTTTCCTCGACGTTGTTTTACGAACAAGAGACGCACCAGCCAATTACCTACTCTCGGTGAAAAAGTTGATCTTCATTATCTACTGTGTGTGTGTGGTTGCGTGTGTGAGTTGGTTTCCGTTCATTTTGGCGTAAAGGATTTTTTTCTCCTTTTTTTTTTTTTTTTGTGAAAGCAAATGAACTGATTTAGAGAAAATCTTTACTTTACAGATTTACACGGTGACCGAAATAAAATGGAAGAGTTTGAGATTTGAAAAGGAAAAAAATCAAACGAGTCCTTGTGCGTGCATCTATGGTTAAATTTTCAACTGGAAGGTGTCGAAAGAAGCTTGCCTTGCAAACCAACCGCACATTAAGTTTGGTTTCGAAGTTGTCAGATACATGTGCAAGCCAGCAGTACCTCCTTTGACATCTTAACCCATTTTTTGTTTACACCTCCACGAGTATAAAAATTCGAGTCTCGATGCTGGCATGCCTTCCCACAAGGGTGATCAAATCATCGTCCTTGACATTGTGCAGAAGAACGTGATACTCACCACCCTCGTAAGTAGCCTTCATAACAGCTATAAGTTTTTTCGGGAAACCTCTTCTGCGCAAGGCTATCCAGATAGCATCTCTGTTGAAACTATCGTAAGCCTTTGCAAGTCAATGAACGGTAGATGTAGCGGTTACGTGAACTCGAAGCATTGCTCAATGATGAAACGAAAGATGTTGATGTGATCTACGCAAGAGTACTTACTTATTCACTTAGGTGGCGCTACAGTTCGGGGTGAACCTGGGTCTCAACCAACAACCCTCTGCAGTTAGCCCGGTCCTAAGCTAACTGCCTTCAGTTGCGCACTCCAAGTCAGAGTATCTACCCCGAAATCTCGCCTGTTCAGCATCGAGTATTGATTCTAGATGCTCTCTTATCCGCTCTAGAACTATCCTAGCTATTATGTTGGCTAGTAGAACGTTCATGAAAATCTCGCATTGATTGCAAGAATTGTCCTTTTCATCCTCAGACGGTTTCCAAGATTTGAGGCTACTTCCTGCTTTTAGCAACAGTCCTACGCCAGACTCTCAAGTGATTTTGGCTTGTTTTCCAGAGTAGATCAAGACAGTGTCTTTTTGTGGGCGAATGCGTATTATATCATATTATATCGTGAGAACTCTCGCTCAAGTTAGAGGAAACAAAAAAGTTTCAACAGATACCAGCTACCTGATGCATCCAGCACACTGAACCACCTCGAGTAAGGAGTCCATTGAGTTTTTACTAAATAAATACTGGTAGCCAAAGGGAAGTGATGCCAATGTATGAGAGCACACGCATTCTCACGATAGGCTTTCACTATCAACTTTTACTTTACACCTCCTCGTTGGTAGTTGCTGGATGCCTAGTACCTCGACTTTGAAGATTGCGTAACCAACCACCCCTTTGGAAGGTCGTTGGTGGTAGCGGACGGGAAAGGGGAGAAGAGTGTTTTCTCACTAAGGCACTTAATCTTGATTAAGGCGGCAACGGACAGTTCCAGTTAGGCCAAACTATAAGTTTTATCCCGATATCCAAGTCTATAGGGATCTCCAAAAAAATGGGCCAACGGTAGCGCTCACATCCCCAAAGCGTGTTACTCATTCCGGAAAAACCCGGCCCCTCGTCCTAGGAGTATAAAAAGGAACTGGTCCTCCGGATTGGGGATTGTGCGTAGGGGTAAATTCCCTACAAGGGAAAAAAGTATTAGTTGCGAATGCAGAGGAGAAAGATGACGATACCAAAGACAGCTTCTATGAGCTCTTAGACAAAACACACGAGCAGTGCCTTGCTATGATATGTTAAAATTGTCCTAGGCGATTTTAACGCAAATCATAGCCTGCTCGACACCATCTCCGACAAAGGATTCATGATAATCGACTTTTCAGTGGGGCAAAACCTTGTTGCAGGTAGCACGCGATTTCCTCATCTCAATATTCTCAAAGGAACATGGAAATCTCCTGAACAGTCAACCGTCAACCAGATTGATCACATTGCGATCGACTCAAGGCGCTCTTCTAGTATGATGGATGTCCGAACTTTCCGAGGAGCAAACATCGGCTCGAACCACTACCTTGTTGTAGCCAAGGCACGGACGCGGATATCCAAAACATCGCAAGACAATTAAATACTGTGAGCAAGTTTGACGTTGGTAAGCAGCAATCGCAAGAGATCGCCAGAGCGTTTTCCGATCGAGTGTCCCTTAATTTCTCGAGCGGCCCAATGCTGCCAGCAGCAAGTACTGAAGACCAGTGGCGGCTACATTGTCAAAAAGCTATCAGGGATGCCGCATCTGTTGTGTTGGTTTTCTCTCAACCACCACAACGAAACTTCTAGTTCGACTAAGAATGTCTGCAGAAAAACAGATCGCATTCCATGTGGCGCTGCATAGAAGGATCAGAGCTGCTCGTGAGCTCTACGAGCAGCTCTTCACATGTAAAAAGAACATGTGAAGGCTGCAAAGCCAGAACCTGCAAGAACGAACAAGGAAACCTAATAGTAGAATCACAGTCAATGTTGAAGATATGGAAAGATCACTTTTGCAGTCTGTATAACGGTGACGATGACCAAAAATTCCGCTGTCAGGCAGAATGAACCATTCAATGTCGATGATGATAACCCACATTTTCGTCCACCCGACCTGGATGAAGTTAAGATAGCGATATCTAAGCTGAAATCCAACAAAGCTGCTGGAGCTGATGGCCTATTCAAACTGCTGACCTATTCAAAGCAGCATAGGATGACTTGGTAAGGAGCATGCACCAACTTATGTATTTGCAAAATATCGTCGGACGAAAGTATGACCGATGAATGGAACTTTAGCATTGTTTGCCCGATCCTCAAGAAAGGAGACCCACTAACCTGCGCCAACTATAAAGGAATAAGTCTCCTTAACGTCACCTACAAGATTTTATCTGCTATTCTGTGTGAATGCTTAAAACCTTTTGTAAGCAATCTGATTGGTCCATATCAGTGTGGTTTTAGGCCGGTAAAGTCCACCATCGACCAAATTTTCACACTACGGCAAATCTTGGAAAAACCCAGAAATTTCAAATCGATTCTCATCACCTTTTTATCGATTTCAAGGCCGCCTATGATAGCATCTATAGAGAAGAGCTATATGGAGCTATGCCTAGTTTTGGCATCCTTGCCAAACTCGTCCGGTTGTGCAGGGTAACGATGAAGAATGCACGCTGCTACATCAAGGTCGGGAAAGACCTCACCGAGACCTTTAAGGACTTTGTCTACCTTGGATCCGCTATAAACTCAGACAATGACACCAGTGCTGAGATCAAACGAAGAATAACTCTTGCCAATCGCTGCTTCTTTTTGGTAAGAATGCAACTGTGTAGCAAATCCTCTCTCGAACAACTAAAGTAACCCTATGTATGTAAGAGCCTGATCATTCCAGGCATGGACTATGTCAAGAATAGATGAGGCCGCTCTCGTTTGTTATGAGAGAAAAATACTTCGGGTGATTTTTGGTCCCGTCTGCATAGACGGAAAGTGGAGAATAAGATACAATCACGAGCTGTACGAGCCATATAGTGACATCGACCTAGTCAGAAGAGTTCGAATACAACGACTAAGATGGTTGGGTCATATAGAGCGGATGGACAACAATGCTCCGGCCCGAAGAGTCTTTATACAGGGTCCAAGTGTCACGAGTGTCACGAGACTGTTGGACCGGTTGAAGAGCCGTCTGCAGCCACTTCTACCTCTAGATAGGTATCTAGGGAGTAGGATATTATTATGGGGTCAGGGGATCAGCAAAGTCCATATGTTCCTACACTGTCCCTATACTTAGACAAATCAATCTTCCTAGGATTTCTTAAGATTAACTGATTAGAAAGGAGATGAGTTGGACCAAATTGAATGTATTCTAGGATTAAAGAAGGAGTGATCGTGAGATACCTTCCAGTGACTGATCCTACCTAATTCGGTTACATATGTTATCTGGGATTAAGAAAATACCTAAAACTTCCTGCTTATTTCTAATTAGTAACGAAAGTGGGTTCACAGCCGTTGTCACAAAGAGCGAGTTTAGTACTTAGAATATAGTCAAAAATTTGATCACCTCTTTCGTTGATCTCGGTACTACCCCACACAGTATGATGCGCATTGGCATCACAACCTAGTATGAGTGTAGCTTTATGCCTCCCCACGTCCGTAAGCGTTATCCCTAGTGAAGCAGCAGGTAGAGGCCCTTGATGGTGATTGGACAGGTAGGCCGAAGTGGGCCAGTACCGTATCACGATCGCTGTAATTAGAGAGCAAAAATATATTTAGAGTGCATTCCTCACGTGCTCACGTGCCTTCGGAATATGAGTGCTCTGGGTTCGTACTTCATCGCTACCTCGTCAACCGTAACTTCTAAGGGGACCGGTATATTACTCGACCGTAGTGAAGGATTTTGATGCTTCATATTCCACGTCCTCCACATCTTTTTTATAAGCCTAGAGAGTTATGGCTCCGAAGTAATAGCTGATTTGTCCTTTAGTTTAAGCCAGAGATTCCTTGTTAATCACAATGACCGCGCTTCTGGAATTAACTTTAGGGTCCTCTAGCTTGGCAATCTTCTCTGCGGTAGAATAGGGGTTACTAACCTGATGATGACCCTCTGCTCTAATATTACAATCATGTTATACAGAGACTTTATATCATCACTTTAAACAAAGAGATGCAAGAGTACCAAGCAGAGGACGATTTCCATACTGCCAATGATAATTCCTCTCATTACAGTCTAAGACTGCTTGAGGCCTTAGTAGTTCACTACAAGCTCCTTGTTGTTTCAAAATAATGCCCAAATACTTACCGTACTGAATAAGATCAGCTAAATGCACAGGAATACAGGTTAATTCCGCTGCTAAAGATACACTCATGGTTCACAGGTCATCTCTCCACATTAACACTCCCTAACAGTAGACCAATAGATTCCACTAAGTGTACAAGGCCTTTGACAGATTTCAAAGCGCAGCTGTCCATTGAAGACATGAGTTGCTTGCTTTTAAGAACCTTTAGGATCCATTAATCTAAAGTGGAGTCGATGCTCTTTGATATCGAAACAGAACCAAATCAAGCGCTCAAGAAGGTTGACTTGATGACAAGGCAGAAATAAAAATTGGCTGATTGTCATGAACCTTTTTAAAAATTCACAGATATCCTTCTCTGGTTTAGAGACTATTACCGCCAGGGCACACACCTAGGTCTGTGGCTCTACTGTGGCCAGAAATATGGGCATCCATTAATAATGAAAATATGTATGTGCCGTAATTAGCATTTGAAGCCCATCAAACTTGGGATAGGATTCCTCTTTACTTAAAAATTGAACCTAGATGACAAGCGATGACTACTTTCTCTACTCCACTAAGAGGCTACAAACTTGGAAGCCTTGTAAGCAACTTCCAACGTTGTTGTACAATTACTAAGACATTGGTAATCAAATGGATTGTTTCCGGGAATTTGTTCAAGATATTGCGAAACAATTCAATTATTGTAAACACCAACCTACGACTGGTTCGTTTCAATGTTGAATCCGTGAAGTTAAAGGGTGCAACTCTTGGAAACTGGACGCCACTAGATACCTATTCCTTTTCCAGAGATCCTACACGCCAAGCTACTCGCCGAATAAAATGGCAAGAGATTGACCATTTCCCATAGGAGAAATGACTACAGTTTCCCACAAAGTATCCAATCATATGGCACCTGTTAACACAAGATGGCAGGATGTATCCTAATCACAAACATATGTATGTCAAGTTGAGCTCTCTCATTTAGCTCTTAACATTCATCAAAGCCTATACATTATTATTTAGTCAAACTCCTGGCATGTCCTTAACAATAGTACACACACACACACGCGTACAAAACAGTTCACATACAGGTCGTACACTCCGGATCCTGAGATACGACGACGATAACAAAATTACGTTAAAATGGTTAAAGAGAATGAAAAAAGGCATACAAAACAAAAAAAAAAAAAATAAAAATAAAGCAGTATCCAGCCAGAAGGAGTAGTCCAGGAAAAATCAAAAAACCTAGCAATGAGCCCACCATCCGCTCAGCAGGATGCTGCGTCGACGGCAATTGCGTGCAGTACCAGAAGCAGCCAACATCATTGATTCGCCTGAATCAGAAGCCAACCTCAGTTTCTCTTGGCTGCTTAGTTTAGTCCTGGAGCCCTGGCAGCCCCCCTCTATCATTGTGATTTCATGAACAATTTTTTTTTCTGCTCCTTTCATCCTTTTTATTTTTTTCAATTCGCACACACTGCGTGTACTGCGTTCGTTGCGAATATAGTCCAATGAATTTGCTTTTCGGCTTCCAGTTTTTTTTTTTTACATTTTTTTTGTTTGAATTTGTTTTAATTAAAAGGAATAAAAAAAAAAGGAGGGGGGGAGGGGGAGGGCGGGCGCAGATTAGACGATTGAAGATAGGATGCGTTGCATAACAATAGCCTGTGAGGGGTGGACGGACTGCTCTCGAGATGACTGGCAGTTAGAATGTCCCATTTTTTCATTGCTGAGCCGCCGCCGCCGTCGTCGCCGTCGCCGCCGCTGCCGCCACCACTACCGCTGCCACTACTACTGCCAATATAATTGCGGTGGAACAGGGAAACAATTCACGATGAATCCTGGTTGTTGAGTGCTTTTCAAATAAAAGGAGGAAACGGTTTACGCATGGTGGGAGTTTTTCTTTCTCTGTATGGATTTTCATTTTTAATTATTTTTTTTCTCCATTCGGTTTTTTATTTTTTTTTTTTTTTTTATTAAATTGAGTAAACGAATGTGCGAGCTACGCATTTCAGTTTTGTGCAAACAGAGTCCTTAATCAGAATTCGTTGGGACCGTGTGTCGTTTGATTGTCGGTCGGTCGTTCGGTTGGCTGTGCGGTGCGGCTTGACTGTAGCAATCCTGAATGAATATCCTTTTCTTTTTTTTTGTATTTTTTGCTTGTGGAATGCGTTGACGTTTCATGTTTTATGAGATTTTTCGTCGTTTACCCATTCGGCTTTTGTGTCCCGCCATCGCGTATCCATATCGGAGAGCGATGTTGTTTTTTTTTTTTGCATATTTTTTGCGAATGCAAAGTACAGTGTGAATTAGAATTGTCAGGTCGTCAGCGGGCGCAGGGGTATATGGAACGGATTTCTTTATTTTACTGCGAAATGAGGAAAAATAATAAAAAAAAAAAAAAAAAAAAACAGGAGACAATGGAAATGAAAATCGGAACGCATGGACGGAATTTTAATTTCCTTTGTGAGTAATTCTTGCTCATTCATTGCGGGACATAATGTGAATAACCTTTCGAGTGGAGGAGGAAGATATGAAACAAGCAAATCTGGAGCCATGTTTGCGATGGTTACATTGTGCGTAATTTAATATGAAATGCAGAATAATTAGATCAACTAAATTAACATTTCACATGACACAAACATTGGAGTGGAGGAACAGCTGGTGGGTGTGAGGTTTTGGCCAGAAGATGGAGTCAAGAAAGACTCTAATATAGGGATATCAGTCTATTGAAAGCACTAGTACTATGTATGTACATAGTACTTCTTCTAGAAAACTTACTTACATACTTGCGAAAATTACTTTGGCAGGGATTACAGGAGGATATGTCGAAGGTAAAGATTAGCATAAACCTCAGTTGGATGACTTACAATTGACGCAGAGAACCCACAGAAGGGAATACCCTTGATTTCTGTGGAGAAATTTGAGGGTAAAAATATACAGTGTTCCAAACAGTCTTCGCAAGAAGCCCTGACGACTTCTCACAAAAGAGAATAAAATCATGGATGGAGTACCACAAGAAACAATACTAAGACTCATTTTGTGAAATATTTTGTACGACAAACGAGAAAAGAAATTGAAAGCGGGAAGTCTTAGCACGACTCTTCAAGAAAGGCAATCCTTTATCTTGTAAGACCTATCGAGACATATTCCTGCTTAATGTCCCATATAAGATCCTATTCAACGTACTGTGTGAACATCTAAAGCCTAATTACAGCACACTAATCGACGCGTACCAATGTGACTGCAGGCACGGCAGATTGACGATCGAATCCTGGAAAACACCAACACGAATTTCAAGTCAAGACTCAGCATCTCATCATCGACTTCAAATATATGAAAGCATTCATCGTCTTGAGCTCTACAAGGCGATGGCAGCACTCGGAAACCTGGCTAAATTGATTAGCTGCTTGACGCTGGAAAACCCGCGGTGCAACGTGCAATTTGGAAACAGTTCTTCCGAACTATTGTAAACATCTACCGGATTTCGGCAAGGAGATGCGCTATGCTCAGTGCGTAGGGCAGGTGTTAACATGGAAGGTACTATTTTCAGTAAATTTGTCCAGCTTCTGGGAAACGCAGAAAAAAAAAAGTACATCATCGGTCTTCGGAGCCTTTCCCTTAAGGTGAAACGAGTTGGTCTTAAAGTTAATGAGGATAAAACCAAGTATCGAACAAGTTGTCAACAAACAAAGAAGCATCTGTCCACCGCCTAGGACAAAACGTCACTGTTTACAACAGTAACTTCGAAGTGGTTAAGGAGTTTCCCTATCTCAGAATAAATATCAATATGAAATATCCATAAATGACACCTTAGTGGAGAATGGGTTACCATAGGAAACTGCTGCTACTTCAGTTTGGCGAAATAAATGAATTCAAACTCCTATCTCGGAAGACGAATTGCATGCTTTACAAAATATTGATGCTGCCAGGTCTGCTATATGGAGCCGAGTGCTGGGCGATAAGCAGGAAGCAGGAGAATTGTCCCTTGGCTCGACCACATCGACCAATTATGCTCCAGCAAAGAGGATCTTCGAATCACAGTCCTGAGGTTCGAGACGACAAGGAAGACCGAACCTCCGTTTTAAGGATCAAGCTATATCATAATGCTTAGCATAGACAACTGAAAGCAGCGTGCCTGGGGTCGAAGAGAGTGGAAGACTACCGTGTCTCAGGCAGAGACCCTTCATGGGTCGGGAGCCCGTTAAGTAAGTACGACAATATTCTAATGGTTTAGATACCTGATAGGACAGACATATGTATTTTGTTTGACTTAAATATAGTTGTATTGAATATGATTTATACTTACTTACTTACTCACTACAATCCAGCGTAGACCTCGGCCTTAACCAACAAACGTCTCCAGTACCTAGTTAGCGCCGTCTTTGGCTAACTGCCTTCAGTTGCGCACTCCAAGTTGATTGAAATTATCTTGGACATATATGTGTGCCACTTAATGCGAGTTCTTTTTCTACTGCGTTCTCCCTCCGGGTTGGATTCGAAAACTATTCATGCTTCTGCGCCAAAGAGCAGGACTGGGATAATGTGGATCTTATATGTATTTCTTGTCTCCTTAGTGTTTCTTGATAACGCATTACTACTCAATTGCCTTCTTTGGACAGAGAAAAAGCGATTGGTAAGAGCTATTCTTCGTTTAATTTCTGCTGAGATGTTAATCTCAGAGTTTATAGCAGAGTCGAGGTAGACACAGTCCCTTACTATCTGAAAGTTATAGATGTCGATTAAGACGCTCTATCCAATTCGTCAATGTTGTGTGTTCCTTCTTGTTGACAGCATATACTTGGTTTTGTCCTCATTCATAACTAAACCCATTTTAGCCGCTTCTGTTCCAAGTCACATGACAGCGCATACCCGTGTTCTTTGATCCTTTTTTGACATCAAAGGTCTCGGTAAGGGCGTTACCGACCTTGAACAGCGAGCGATTTCAGCTGTCATTTTGCAGAATTTGACGAATTTGCCAATATCAAACGACTTTTACCCTCAACATGGAGGGGTAAGTTTCTCCACAGACCTGCTGCTATGACGTGTGATTCCATAAGTACCTTTCAAACCTCAAGCGTAATGAGTTCTGAGAGTTCTTTGAAAAGCTTTAGTTTTCAGGATTATACTTATACAGCCGATATGAAACGCGGATAGGACCTGCAACTCACAAAGCCATCTTGTGGAAATTGTAATTTGGCTTTATCGTTGATATAATTTTCTTCACAGGATCGTCGTTTTACCTTCGGTTCTTGAGAATCCATCACACGCTTAAAATCGCGTAGCCCGAAATCTCTCTCTAGTTCTATGCTGTCTGCATCAAGTGCCGAAAACAACTTGCCAACATGGACAAGTCAACTAAGATGGCTAGGACAAATAGAGTGAATAGTTACCATTGCTCTAACCCGCAAGGCCATTTGAACCTAACCTGGAGGAACAATGCATTAGAGGATGATCTCGACTCAGGAGTATGTAAGTAGAAGCAGTTAGCTAACAAACGGACTAACTGGAAAGACTTGTTGGCTTAGGCCCGGGTTCACTCCGAAATGTATCGCCATTTAAGACAACAGTCAGGCGAATTTCAATACGACACCTACCACCTAATCAAGAATTTTAAAGTAGGCGCATGTGATAATATTACTTGCTTCGAGCTGTTCAAGACGATGGATGAATTCTGGATCTCATCAAAATTGATCATGCTTAGTGGCAATGCAATGATGCAATGTCTTATTTGGACGTGATTCCTCGTAACCATTCCAAACGTGTGCCGAATTTTGGTAGAAGATGCGCTATCATGGAATTTCTTACATCTCATATAAGAAAGTACTATCTTTACCCAGCTACTGAGCTACGCGGGCGATATTGACATTATCATTGGCTTAGTGTGCCAGTAGACTTTTACGCCAATTGATAAGTGAATGGATTTAAAGTGGCGTATAGGTCAGTGCCAGTGACAAGATTGGATCAAAATCTTACCGATAGCTCTGAAACCAGTCAAGAGTGTGAGCCTGGTATCTTCGTAAAAAATAATGACGTAGATCCAAAGCACTGCATTAGTCAGACGTTTATTGGGCTATATTCAAAAATAAAAAGAACACAGTAAAATGGGAAAAGCTTTCTTCTCCTTATTTTGGACAACATTCCAAAGGATGTCTTCACTTTATCGATTCAACTTGCGACATCTTCATGTCCATAATCCTGAGGGAAAGTATGCATACATACGTCTTTAGTGTAGTCAAGGTATTTTAAGTAAGATGAAAGAGTTCATCGAATTCCCCTATTTTCCAACGACAGAGCGAAGCGAAACACATCTTTAAATCAATGAAAATAATACTGGCGATATGATCCAACCTTGCCTAACTCCATTACAAATTTCAGACTGTTCTAACAAATGACACTAATAATCTTGAGTCTTAATGTGTAAAGAGCTGCTGATTGTTTGCACTATGTGGTCCCCTAACTGTGGGCGGACTGATAGATCATTTAACTTATCGATGTTAAACCTGTGGAATCTAATGTTCAAGTGCACTCTTCGAACGGATGCAGTGCGTTATTGCAGTCCGATTGGTTCAGGGAGGCCGCATAGCTACAAACCAAACCAAAGTTACAAACCAACCTTTGTCTTCTTTTTAGTTTACTCTACGGCATGGGTTCACTATGGATCCTTTGGTGATCTGAGTGCTAGCTGCATATGCAGTCACGCCTTCTACCTACCTACCATAAGATGGTGATGTCATGCCATCCCATTAACGGCACCCCGTCTATTTCGGACGTCCAAAAGACCACTTCTACAACGTTGAATGATCTCCAAATGATCAATTTGGTTAGTTGTTGCTTGCCTGTCAGTTGACACACAACTGACTTATGCTCAAACATAGCGCCAGCTATGACAAGACGATTGACATTGCAGAAATCTGCAAAACGTTCACCTTTATTATTTTGGGTTGTCCAAACCGTGTTTACATTAGCATTCAAATTATTACTCCATTCGTAGAACTCCATTGTAAGTGGTTCCTAGGTGGCTGCAGAAGTACTCCTTTTCATCTTAAAACGAACGCTCTGTCATCGGGGTGTAACACTGTATTATCATGACACTTCGTACTCTAGTGCAGAACCCGATTGTCAAAATTGGGTCTCCGTTCGGCTGCCGTGATATAAGGCCTCTTCGCTCTTTTTGCAACAGCATATGCCCCACATCGTATTCTAAGTTCATTTCGGAATGCTTTTTGGAATAGTGTGGGACAGTGTTACGCGTTGCGAGTTGGAATTCTCGCGAATCCATCTTATTTCACTTAATCCCATTATGTTCAAACTATGTCGCATGAATTCTCTCTCAAAATTAAAGAATCTGGCGTTCTTAGGTACCTTACGCTGTGATTCAAGTACAGTCTCCACATTCTAGGTCTTAGTCCGGATCCAATTTGCTCGTTATCCAAAATATGTACCGAATTTAGTACAATAGCGCCATAAATACTATCCATAATACCGAACGTTTATTCGACAATGCAAAAGATAAGTGACATAAGACTCAGCCCTACACTGTCCCGGTTGACAGTAAAAAGTGCTTCCACCTCTTGCTGTTTACTTTTTTTTTGACTTCACCTAATTATGCTCCATTTGACAGGCAGCCCCTTTTATTCGGCGACTATCGTACGATTAACCAAAACTTTTATCGTCTTGTGGTAGGTCGGAAACGGGGCGTACCAGCGTGACGGACAGTCGGTCGGCCGAATTAGCAAACACAAAACATGTCGGGGCATTAGGGCTGCAGAAAACAAAAAAAAAAATGCCCGCCAGTTTTTGTGTGCGCACAGGCATCATCTTTTTTTTTTGTTTTTGTTTTACGTCGTCGCCTTTCATGTGGCATAGTTTGTTCTCACATGACTTTCTGAACGTCAAAGCGACGCGGCGGGTAGTCCGGTGGCAGGCTAACTCGCGGCGAGCTCATTCCGAATGTTGTTGTCGCAGGTTATGGCCTCTCTGGTTATTGACTTCAAAAATATAATAATAAACAAAACCAACAACAAAAAGCCCTACACATGTGTGTGTGTTGCTTTGTGTCGTTGTTCCGTCAAGTGCGTTCATAGGTTTCTTCTTTTGGTTTCGGTTTTCAAAAAATGAAAAAAACAAACAAACCGCCAGCACAAAGCAAGACGAAATGATTGAACAAGAAAACGAAAAAAAACAAAACAAATGGAAATTAAATACGAATGCGAATAAAAGAAATTTTGTTCATACGACCAGCAGAAGAAAATAAACTCTGGAAGTAATAAATAAAAGGAACGCAATAATATTCGAAACAAGGGTCGAGTAAGTTCAAAAAGTGGATTAAGGAATTTTCATGAGAAATTTGATTTCCAAACGAGAAAAGTGGACTAGTTGTGGTGAAGGAAATGGTGACAATCTTTAAGACAGGATTTAGTAAAAGAATGGGTAGGTTCTTGTATGTGTGGCATCACTCTATCGCAAGAAGCTCCCACTTATGCAAATGACGTCTTATGTCATCGTGACTTTGACATTTGTCAAAAGTAAACACAAGCAGAATACACAATAAAAATTGCGTCAATGTTTTTGACAACACGCATTTTGTCGTCGATTCCTTGATATTGTGATAACAACACTTGATGAGACTGACTCAACTCAGGGAAATAGCAGATCTGACTGACCTTGAAGCACCCTTTCGGTCAAGAATATTGCTGGTGTGACTGCTGGGCAATAGAACACTCAAACAAACATTAACCAGACGATGGGATGGATAGACGGCGAATGTCAATGAAAGACTTGAAAATGTTCGCATATTGCCGGCAGACGGCCAATCTCGTGCAAATTACAGCCAAGCCTCCTAAACCTCGACCGAGTGAGGAATTTTGCTTGTATGACTGTGTATTTAAGTTTCTGTTTCTGACAGGAAGGAGGACCTAGAGGTAGATAGGTAGGTAGAGGGGGTTGTTGCACATGCAGCCAGCACTCGGATCACTAATGGATCCATTGTGAACCCCTGTCGTAGATAAACTAAAAACCTAAAACAAAGACAAAAGCTGGTTTGTAGCTTTGGGATAGCTAAGCGGCTTCCCTTAACAACCCCTATATTGTTATAAATTTCAGGTTGGTTTATGGCGGCTTTCCTGACAGGTCATCCAGGTCTTCGAAGTGCTATACGCTGAAGACCGTTTTCCTAGTTTTGCACAGGCTTGCAACTCCGTCCGTGTCGCCACAGCCTCTTCTTCGGTGGGCCGCAAGAAGGTTGTGGCCAGTAATAATCCCCGTGAAGACTGCTAGGTTGGGTCTGTTAAGCGCTAGAAATCGCTTAGACTTGCCATTATCATGTTTTGTCCAGAGTTTTTTAGAGGCATGGTAAGATGAGAGCGCGGTCCATCTCTCATTAGCTAGTCTCGCGAAGGCTTGCTATTTATTGGATTTAACAAGAGCTATGGGCGGTAAAATAGAGGCAAAGACCATTGTCAGGTCCTGCCCGGACCCCTTTCTTGCTACATCGTCCGGCCGTTCGATTTCCTGAATGCCGCTGTGTCCTGGAACACAAAGAATTGTAAACGTTGAGGTTTGGGGTGAGCGCAAGGAGGACTTGCACACTGCTACCTAGGTAGCGGTTTTCTTTCCATTGGAAGGTGAGAATTTAAAAAAAAAAAAAAACTGAGTCCATACCTTAGGTACTCGGCTTATATTTGCCACAGTGCTGCTAACTGCTTTCAAAGACTCTTTCCTCCTCATCGCCTCTGCGGTGATATTGCCTGGGGTTATTTCTTCACCTAGTTTGTTCATCAGCAAATGTTCCTTATCTTCGATTGCTTTCATGCACGTACGGAAATAGGGATTGTTTTCGTATAAAAACCTGTGGAAGTAGGCTCTAAAGCATCCCATAGGCAGTAAGCAATTGGGTCGTTAGAAATTCAGCTCCACATGTCCTATTTGGGATCACTCTCTGTGTTATCACTTGCCTTCATCAGAGTGATATAATCTCTCTTGTCATTTTCCAGACTTGTCGTTGTGACCGTTGTCCTACCGGCACGGTATTTCTGCTATACTTCTTCTTTACCAATACCAGTATTCTTTCTGTACGACTTTGGCTTCATGGCCATATTTGGAAGCCGTAGAACATTATCGATACCGTTCCTCTGTAAGTTGTAGGACTATACGTACTAGCCTGTCTTGAACTATCCCTACAGCTTCATTGCAGTCATGCACCAACTCCTCAAGGAGTTTTGTCACTACAACAATAATGTCGTCGGCAAAGCCAAATATTTTTGAAAACACCGGGATTCTGAATCTGACAAGGTCGTCATACATAAGTTTCCACAGCAGCGAACCTAGTACAGACCCTTGGGGAACATCGCATGTGACGTTGTTCTGCCTCGTTCTATCGTCGGTGTCGTCGTCCATTATCCTACATATGTATGAATTCTGATACTTTCTTCGCGATTAATACTTCCAGGATGTTTCTGCAGATTGCGGAGTTGAAGGCGTTGTTGATATACTGCGTGATGATTATTTAGTACTATTTATTCACGCCCTTCCACATCGCCTTCTTTCGATGGTTTTTTCGAGGAATTCACTATTTCATCGATGGCGTCGATAGTAGAACGTGCCTTACGGCAATCTTGTCCCATTGATTGCACTCCCCAATCTGTCACCTATGATTCGATACAGTATTTTCCACATGATTAGAGGCCTATACGAGGAGGGGTCCTGCGATAGTTTATTACCTTTTTCCTTTGTTTCTTCCACTGGTTGGGGAATAATCCTTCCTTAAGGGAAATGTTGTATGTTTCTGCAAAAATATGTGGGCGTCAAGTGATTGCTGCTTTCCAGGCAATGTTGAGAATTCAATTGACACCACCCACCTTCTGGTCCTTGATTTTGACGCAGACTTCCAGACGACACGCCTCTACAGATATGGCCTATCACCGAACACTGCCTTTCGATTTTTTTCTTAACAGTATGATTACCGCATTCCAACTACTCTGCGACTTCAACGAATTGTAAGTATTAAGTGTTCCTCAAATCAGTTAAGAACTTCAACCTCTACATAAGTCTTCGTTACATTAATGTATCGTCGCATGGAGGTATCAGCATCAATTGACAGATTAGTTCACCAAAATGTTCGCTTTAGAGATCTACATTTGGTATCAGTTTACATGTAGGTCCACCTAGCCTTATCTGAAGTATCTTTTTTTCAAAACCACTATTCCTACGAAACGTGCTGGGATGCGGAACACGGATCTCTATAAGGCTTCCAGTACTTAGTAGATATTAAAAGTCTCTTTAGTCAACTGCCTAAGATTAGATAGTTCTTCAGCTTAAAGATAAAACAATAAAATCTCTCCTCAGTTCTGTTGTTCACTTTGAATCCATTAATGTAGAAGGCCAGTTCCTCTTTGTCAAATTGATAGTCATTTTGATCCAATAATCTGAATCTTCTGTCGAATTCCTCTATCGAAGTGGTATACCTACACATGTAATTCGTTATCGAGATAGTATGGATAGTGCTAATCTTGAAAGGTTAAGTCAATAACTTCTCCAATTCTTAGAGATTTAAATGTAGGCATTGGTCCCTATTTCATGAAGAGATTCACAATGTCTATTTATAGAAGATTAACTCAACAGATCTCGGTAACTGATCCAGTTATTACCTTGTAGTAGAGTAGTATTAAGTCCTCAGTATAGAAGTAGAAGAAATCTATCTGTATACCCTAATGACAACACCGTCAACATATTCCGTCAGATTAAAGCTCCTTTCCTCTCATATTTCCAGAATGGACTGTATAAGTTCTTCTACTACTTCTATGTTTCGTTTTTTAACAATTTGGTCTATGACCACAAACTGACATCTATGTATGTATTTCCTTTTATCTAACCTCTTGGAATTTTTCAGAAAACCAATCGGAAGTTGCTCCAGTATCTTCCTAGTTCATAAAACCACAAACAAAACAGTCCCATACTTAAGGGTAACCCCACCAACACTCTCGCATTCCACCTCACAACAGAACCCTTTTTTCCAAAACAGGAAACCAAAAGAAAACAAAAGAAAAAAAAATGCATGTTGACGAACCAAAAACCCACTTAAGATGTAGCCCAACACAAAAGCCCGATCGTGATGGATGAAAACAATCGTCCGGCGTGCTGATCTTGCCCAAAAACAATTTCGTGTCGATCTTGGTCAACGACCGACCTCAAGGTCCCACAGCACGTCTGTTTACCCATCGGCTTTAGGCAACCGAATTCTCGAGAGATCTTGCACGAACACAACGACAACAACGTGGACAAAGTAAAGTCCTCAACCCAAGTTCGCCAGCGCTCACTTTTCGTGTGCAATTTCGGCGAAGGGAATAAATTCACCGAAATTGCTGCACATCGCCAAAAGCAGCGGCATGGAACCCTGCTGCATACATAGTTCGAACCGGCATGCATATGAATGTGAGTATGTATCTAGATACTCGACGAACGTAATAACAATTTGTGCCGAAATTGAGACGTGTGGGGGGGAACTGGCCACACTCGTCATCGCACTCTCACTCTCCATCGCACGTATGTATGTATCTCCAGCTCAGGACTGCCTGGATTGGTTTTGGTTAAAGACAAAAACTCCCCACCGGCACACACAACCAACGCTGACCGGCAATCAACTTTGGGATTGTGGGCTCCTTTGTCAAGACGCAGAGAGGAGCGCAAAAAAAAGAAGAAAAAAACGCCAAAGAGTTGTGTGCCGGTTCTGTTGCAGCTGCTGCTGATGCGGAGCAAGAAATTATTGAAATTTCGCAAAAAACGATCCCAAATAACAACACATCGCCGATGGACGACGTCGCAGCCCAAGCCGGGCCCTGGAGTACTACATTTAATGGTACCGGCGCACTAGGGAACACGAAATTCATTGCAAAGAACTAGGGGAGGGTAAAAAAAGCGGATGAAATTAGTGACTGATGGAGTAGGATCCGCGGACAGGGGCAGGGAGAGCTCACTTGGATCGCATCGGTCCGATAAGAAATTTAGCGACGCGCAAGAAATGCCCTGAGACAAATCCGAAACCGTGGGGAGCGACGCTTGAGAAGAGATTAATAAACTCCTGTACTTGTGTTTATGTTATGCGTCCATCATATTTGGTGGAGGAAGGGCATAAACCTGCGGAACAGTGTGACCAGAGTGGGATAGTTATTGAAGTGATGTGCATCTAGATATTAAAAATTTTCGAGATTTTTTTTATTTATCTGAAAGGAAGTCGGTGCGAGTCCACTTTCCACTACATAAAAGTGGAGCATTCCATGAAGATAAGTAAGGGCACTATCATCACTTTCTAAGCATAGTCTACAGGCAGTGTTCGGTGATAGGTCACAGCTATAGAGACGTGGGTCATTTGCAAGTCTTCGTAAAAATCAAGGACCTAAGAGCGCATGGTGTCGATTGAATCCCCAACATGGCCTTAAAAGCAACAATCAGCGCTTCACAGAAATAAGCAGCACTTTCATACCTCAAGGAAGGAGTATTCCCCGATCAGTGGAAGCAACAATAACTGGTCCTCCTCTAGAGCGAAAATTATGGAGAAGTTATCTGTCAATTGATGATGAAACCTTCATGCGACGATACCTCAATGTAACGAAGATTTAGAGCTTTAAGTTCTAATTCGAGGAGCACTTAATCCTTAAAAGTGATTGACGTTACTTTTCCTAAGAGTACCGTGGTAGTGTGGGAATCATTTTTGATTTGGAACTGCATACGATTCATGCTATAGAATGGTCGGCAGTTGAGAATACTCGAAGAGCTTTCGCAAGCATTAGTGCCTAGCACTATAAAAGGGAGAACCCTGGAGGTTCAGGAGTTTCAGACAATGTACCCAACTTGCAGTGGGGTAAAGTCAGTTGACTACTAGTCGTCGTCTAGAAAAGGACCATTCTGAGGGAAAGTTGTGTAAGGGCCTGCCTGTAACTAAGTCACTCGTGTAAAGTAATTGATTCCTTATTTGGTTTCAAGGCTAATTTCTGGAAGTTGTCTTGGTTGAAGAGATTGCGATCTTTGATGTTTCGATGCCATGGATAGAAACAGAGATTCGTCGTATTTGTTTTCTCCGAACAAACTTAGTCTTCCTCACTAAAACAAGGCAATACCGAAAAAAGTATTTTCTGTCAACCAGATCCCAAAAATTTAGAGGCATTGAAAAATTTTATCTAGTTCGTGGACTAAATATCGAAAATAACATACGGGTACCGAGATGTTTCATCGGAATTATAGCTATGTAGGTAATTATTTCAAGCGTAAGATCCTGATGTACTTGACCGACATCTCCCTTAAAGAGTACAATATCACTGATGGCGTACTGGCGCACCACAATGTGTAGTAGCTAGCACAAGATCACCAAGTTTCGAAGCAGCCTGAGACGTACTTGAACCTACTTGAACCTGGATATGTATGTAGGTTTTATGGATGATTTTCCAATACTTTGAAAGTGATTGTAGAAGCTGGGACATAAATCCTTCTTTACTGCAAGCCCTACACAGGCTATCTACACTTACCCAATGCGATAGGAGGAATTTCCTGGTACTTTGCAGTAGCCAGGTATCTGGAACATGTTCATCCACTAATTCCGAGTTGATTCATGACTGTCTACTATCTACTAATCCTGTTGTCTTGGACGCCGTTGCTAAGAAGTGGTTCAGCGCTTTTGAGTGTAGCAAAAGTCTGTATCAGAAATGCAGTGAGGAATTGCTTTAGATGGATAGCGTGATTGACTCCCGACCCCGATTCACTATCGATGTGTGATCCATCCGTATACACTTCTGGTCCCCCCTTATTTGGGACGGCAGTGGCCTCTCGTTTGAGGAAAAGTGATAATCATTACTTAAAAGGTCACTCGGCTATCTTATGAAGGCATAGGCTGTCTGTACTTTTCTCCAGATAACCCGTTGCTGTCCGATTCTTGAAATAATCAAGGGTCTAGACTCTGAGAACAGCTGTGACATCTAGCATTCCTAAGAGTATTCCTAAGCTAGCCTTACGTTTGATCTTCGATAGTAGTCCAAGGGCACATTTTCCCTCTATTATCGGACAAACAATCCATAGAGTACGATGGGCTCGATGGTGCAAGTGCAAATCCATTGCACTTGCTTCCGTTTCAAGCTCCACGTCTTAGTAGAAGTCCTCCTGCATATTCAGTACCCTCGTCCAAGATGACCTCAAAGACTTCAAAAGGTTTAATTTGAAGCTCCCTAAAAACGGACTCAGACATCACTATATGGAGGAGAAGGTGGTAGTGGATCGAATACAATCTACAGCGTGAAGACAGCTTCATACGTTATGCAGTGGAGTCCGCCCACTCAAGCAAGCAGAGCAGCGGAATGCCCTAGACAATCGTGGCGCAGAACAGTTGAGGAGGAATCGAACTTTATGCAAATGAGCTGTAGACAGCTCTAACGCGTTGCAGATCAAGACGGCACGCAGGCGTTGTTGACATCTCATGCCCCCGAGGGGTTAAGGGAGTTAACTAACTAACAAACTAAAAACGGGCTCCTGAAGTCCTCTAGCTTGTATCTTCTCCTAAAGAGTACCATATCTGCCTTATATATAGGTGTTAACGCTCAAACTGCTGGACTTCTTTCAATTTTACGTGAAGCCTTTTTGAACTTGAGATTCATTTAACTCTAAACTTTGATATATGTACATTCTTGGCAGCAGATACGTTAATAAGGATGCCAACGTAGGGTTGAGTGTAGAATTTGTAAAAATCATTCACAATTACTGGGGCCAAACAAAATAAATTCACTGTCCAACACCTTAAGCTCAAAAGGATGTTAATTATTATCAGCAGCTGTTTGTTTCATAAAGAGACTGTAAAGCCAAGACTACCTCAACCCCAGACCACAACACCTGACCTACGTTCACACAAATTTTTTTGTTGAAACGAACAAAGAACTGACCAGACCACCTGGTGCTAGTACGAACATGTGTCAAAGTGTTGTTACGCCTCTGCTTCTCATACCACACCTGAGGAGAATATTCGTAGACTGCATCCTTCAGAAAAGTATCAAATACCAAGCAAAGACCCCCATCCCCATTGGGAGCTCCACTACAGGCTGCCTGCATCAAAGAAACAATGTCAAAAGGAATTAATTCTCAATTCATCAAGTTTCGGTCTGTTTCTGTCAATGTGTTAAGTCACACAAGTTCACATGCACACACCCATTTCAATGGCCAACGGATTA
Organism: Xylota sylvarum; assembly: GCA_905220385.1. Taxonomy (NCBI): domain Eukaryota; kingdom Metazoa; phylum Arthropoda; class Insecta; order Diptera; family Syrphidae; genus Xylota; species Xylota sylvarum. The sequence continues at coordinate 57,849,472 of LR999958.1, read as the reverse complement.
TGACTAAAGTAGCCCCGGCATGGCATCATTGTCTCATGTTACCATCACGTTACATCGTCGTCGTCATTGTCGTCGTCGTCGTCGTCGTTGTCGTCATCGTAGTCGTTGTTGACTATGGATTCTCTTTGGGCAATTAGAAGAACACGTTGTCGTGTGTTCAACTTTTTCGATGTCAAAAACCTGAAGCCACGAAAAATGAACCGACAGATATTAAACAAAAGGAATTCCCAGTACACACACTCCACCACCACACTACACACCTACGAACTAGGATGTACAACTACTAAGTAGGCAAATCCGAAAAGGGAAGCGCAGCAAAAAAAAAAAAAACAAGGAACGAAGCAATAACCCACACCAGGCCTAAACCTCCCGGGGAGCAGTGTGAATATTCAAAAGCCTGGCTTGTGGAGAGGGAGGGCTAAGGTTTTTGGTTTTTGTTGTTTTCTTTTTTTTTTTGTTGGTTTGTGTCTCCTGTTTTTTTTTTTTGTTTTTGTATGCCTTTCTTGTGTAAAGAGTGGATACGTGTCTTCGAAGCAGTGACACACCATCACTTGCCGACATCAACTGTGCTTAGTCTTACCCCTTGCATGGTGCACTACCGGACCTTCGCGCTGACATCCGCCACAGTTCTACGTCGTCGTCATCATTGTGCCTATGGCTTGTGCCGGTACCACTGCCACTGTTAGTGCTACTACCAAAGTTGTCATTGTTGTCGTCGCTCCTTTGATGTCCTCCTGCAGTAATATGAAAATCGGCGGATGCCCTCAAGTAGTAAGCTACCCCGCCCGCAACCCATCAATCTTTGCGCTTCACTCGTATACGAGTATCTACATGCAGTTTTGTGTGTATCTTTTTGTCTATCTCGATTTTTTGTTCCTTTCTTTTGTGTGTGTGTGTGTCCTTTTTAATTTTTCACTCAGCATTTTGCATTTTTCCTTTTTTTTTTGCCTGTTTTTGTTTTAGCCTAATGCCACGTTGAAATTACATCGGCGCGCATGGGGAGTGCATTATTCCTTGGGAATTACGATTAAATAACAAAAAGTTGATTTCACAGTTTGTACAACAAATTAAGGTACACCATCTAATTTGTCTGAGAAAGTCGGTATAGTAAGGGTGTGAGTTTGGTTACTTACGGCATTCCAGCTTACTTAAAGATTTCTGTAAAATCTGGCTAGAAGCTTGAAAGCCGCTTAGCCCTAATTGCATGCATTCGAAGCAGTAAGGAAAATCTATTTACTGATCTTGGAGGAGAAATTTGCAGGACCTCCTAAATTGGCTTCAAATAGAGGGGTTACTTGAGTAATAAGAAAGACTATATTCAGTAGATGCAGATTTTGAAAGAAAGCAACGGTCCTGATAGCTTCACATTTATAAAAATGGGGATCTCATGTTTTGTGAGGAATATCGCTACTCATTTAAAACTACCGGTTCAACGTGCTCTGCGAGCGTATTAAAACGCTTTTCGCTAGACTATTCGGCAAAAACCAATGTCATTTCCGAACCAGCAATTCGAAAAGAATTTTGATTCGAAATATCCCACCATTTCATCGACTTCAAAGCCACGTATGACATCTTTTATTACTAGGAGATCTCGAAGATAAGGTTAGGTAAATGGGTGCCCTTGTTGACAGGAATTGTCAACGGCTCACTTAGACTAGCAAAGAGTCAATTGTGCCCAATTATAAGACCCCTGAGAATCTAATTTCAGTCTTCGACGGCTGAACTAAACCACGCAGATACGTGTATAAATCTCAGGAGTTTGTTCAGTTTGTTTCTCAGATCGTCCAGTCCAGGAAATAGCTCCCAAGAGTATATTTTATTTTGTTGGCTAGTCCTGGACAATCACAGAGTATGTGACAAATGTATTCTATTTCCTCTTCGTCCCTGCAGTTGCTACAGATAATTGCCTAGCACGCAGTGCCCTGTCATGACACCAACAACTTTCCGGATATCCTGGCGAATGAGTTTCATGAGATCTGGAGATCTCTTTATCATATACTGCCCATAACGATTCGGCTGTAGCCCATGTATGAAGTAGATACCATCGCCTGTTAGCCTCCTCGTTTGATTTGATGTCTATTTCCTTGTTCAAAATGCTAAGGGGTGTACTAGCCCCAGGAAGGCTTGGATTTGACCATGCCCTGGCTAATTCATTCACTTTTTCGTTACCTGGGGTATCCACGTGACCCGGTACAGGGTCACCTTTTTGGGCACTTAGATATCGTCCAGTCTTTTGATCTGCTGCAAATAGTGCTGAACGCCCTGAATAACTGGGCCAAATGGTGCGGGCTTGGTCTTAATGAACAAAAACTTAACCTAGTTCTCTTTGCAAATAAGAAGAAAATACCTGACTTAGAGCCAACTAGACTAAATGGAGCTCAACTCTAAATATCAGACAAGGTACGATACCTAGGGTGCCAAATAGAAATAGAACTGAACTGGAAAGACAATATACTTGAACGCACAAAGAAGGTCTCGATAGCGTTTTACGCATGCAGTAGAATCTTCAGCAACAAATGGGGACCTAAACCAGCCACCATCCACTGGATGTTCACAGCCATTGTTAGACCCATTCTTATACGTGTATACGTACGACCAGCGGTATTAATACAACACCTACCGCCCTGGAAGCCATGCTCCGGCTTTGCCTACTTGACCTCTTTACTAAAGAACTAGCGGCTAAAAGCGCTCACTGAGGGATCTATCCACTCTGGACAGCAATAAACATATCGGCGTCTACATAGACAGCCAAGCAGTCATCAAAGTCATCACTTCCATCACAATAAAATCAAAACTAGTCAAGCACAGCATCACGCTCTGGTGCATTCCGAAACATATGGATTTCCACGGGAATGAATTGGCTGAAAGCAGACCACTGTTTTCGAACTTACACAACATGGCCAACGTAAGTTGGATTACACTAACCTCATGCCGCATCTCTAGAAAACTTTGGGCCCAATACAACGAAAAGAGAACTAGAGAACTTCCGCCGTTAAATAGATCCCAGCTGAGCCCCCTCATAGGTATCCTCACAGGCCACAACACAATGGCGGCTCACCTTAGAAGAATGAGAACCAGCATCATAGACCGACGCAGAGGCTGAGGCAGACTCAACACATTTCCTCTGCGAACGGAAAAACCTTCAACAGAACCAGATACACAATCCTTGGAAAAGTATTTTTCAACACCTTAGCGAACTAACGAAAACGCCACCTACCAACTAAAACCATCCCTGAACTCATCAGGAGGGCTGCTCTTTCATAATACAGTTGTTGTTAATTATTTTCAGCAGCACAATGGATCCGTTGAGATCCGAATCCGAAGCTGCACTTCCGTAGTTCTAACCACCCCCCAACCTACCTAAAAGGGTAGTTGGCCAATAAGTATAGACGAAGTATTGTGGGATTTTGTTTTGTTCATATGTCTTAGTCTGGTTAACGCCATCCCAAAAGGTACGAATGGAAAATGACCAATTACCCACTACCTTTTCATCGATTTCAAGGCCGTCTTTAAACCATTATTACTCGCCACTTCACATCCTGTTCGCGGCATAAAGTAAGTCGTGGAATTTTTCAGAAAAATAAGGGTTGTTTTGCTTTAGATTTCCACGAGCAGATGCGCTGTCATGCTAAATCTTCAACCTCGTGCTAGAGCAGATATGTAGAACACAGGCCTTTTATTCCACAATTCCGTCGAGCTGCTGGGACACGCAGACGATATGTACATACATATGTATAATACATGGAGCAAAAAATAAAAAATACATTTTTGTCGAAGAACTTACCTACTGACATTTTGGAGGAGAATCGACGAAGAATAACCTTGGAAACTGGTACGAGTAACGAAGGTTATGCCCTTCATAACTTTGATCCTGCCAATCAAGAACGAATATGGAACTGCAGATTCTAGAAACTGCACTATGATGTCTTTGAGGTCGTAAAGCTTAATCTGGTCAACTTTATTGGCCTCCGTTTGAGTCCTTAAGTTCAAGGCGATCAGACGGACCAAACACAATTCCGGATGTCAGGATGCCTGATCTATTGAAGTGTAAGCAATGTACCCATGATCGACACAAAGATGTGAAGAACTGCGGTATATAAGCAAGAAATGAGTATTGTACATTCAACAGTAACCAGCTTGAACCAACAATATAAGGAAACAAACAAACGATAGTAGCGACTACCTACTGCCGTATCTCGACTTAACTAGACCTTTCTCCTGCATTTTTCCAAGTAGAAAGGAATGGAAAAGAGAAAAAATATTAGAAACTAAATCCTTACCATCTATACAGATGGTTACAAAATGAAGATAGCCATAGGCGCGGGCATCTCCACGGAAGCGTTAAACATACGCAGCTGTTTTCCAAGCGGATGTTCAGTTTGCGAGATAGGGCTCTGACTTCAAACCTGAACGAACTGATAAATCAGTATGCATTGCACCCGGCCACCTCAAAAGAATAGTGGATCAGAAAATTCTTAGGCAGCAAACACCAGATGGAAAAAACTTCCCACCTGCAAAATATCTCGTAAACTTTGGCCAAGATACGATAAAAACAGAACCAAAAAACTTCTGCTAAGAGAGAAGGGATCCCTCTTCTTACTTATAAGCGTAACCACTGGTCACAACCTACTATAAAACTAAAATTAAATGACGACTACCTGTGCAGAGGGTGCACCGACAAAGAGGCCCACGAAGATACTCCCCATTTCATTTGCTACTGCCCAAGCCTCTGTCACCTGAGGAGAAGTTACACCAAATCAGTTCAAGGATCAGTTCAGAAATACAGTCAGTGAAGTTCAAAAAACGTTGCTTCAACTCAATAGGCACCCATTACCTGGTGAGGATAATCATGCTAACTTAATTTCAAGATCAAGAACCTTTGGTGGCAAGGATTGTCGTGGCTTCAATTGAGCCCAGCCAAACGTGCAGTTTCCTTCTGCATTCAAACTACAGAAAGGATTTTTCAAAAGCTATGATCGATTACATCTTCAGAGGTAGAAGGCGGAAGAGTATTTTGAATCAGCGGTCCTCTGTACCAGCTTACTCCATTCACTAAGGTGCAAGGAATGACGCCCATTGGTGTTCTAGATTTCACTTACCGATCAACTCTTCCTTGCGTCGCGTGTAGGACCGTAATCCTGTACGTTTTTTATTTTGTTCATCGCTGCATTACCTCTGTTCATCATAGAGCTTCAACAGCTAAGAGGTTAGTGTGTCCTTCCCGTCCATTCTTGTATTCAGGTGTCGAATACGGTGGAGCATGCGTTTTCAAGATCTAGAAAGGAAGGTTGCCTCATAGTATTTGCTTGTTTTTCGTCATCTGCGGTTCATTTGGAACTCGCAATTAATCGTTTAGCGAATATATAGAATAATTGATAAAGATCTAGATTTAGTCGGAAGATCACATTGGCTTGGTCATATGGTCATATGGTCAAATGGACAATAATCATCCAGGTTCGAGACAACAATGAAAACCGATCCTCTGATATACATAAATTTCAAGTGATTCCGGTGGCCAGGGTCGACGAGAATGGAGGTTATAGTATCGCAGACAGTAAGACACAAAACTGCCTGCTTAGCTTTTGTTACTGATTGGGTCAGAGGAGATTAGCGGACGTACAGCATACTTTCGGGCGTATTTATCATCAGGGATAGGGATAAGTAGATAACGTCTTTCTACTTCTAATCCTTTAAAGGATCAAGCGAGTTTCTTGATACAATTGGTGGAATCTTTGCAGTCTGAAGGATTGTGACATGTCCATATTCTGACAGGATCTACTACATGATCTACGACGGAACTTTTAACATTGCTTGCCCAGTTTTGATTTGGTTGTGATAGAAATTGTGGCTTTGATGGTTCATTCTAGGTATTCGACGGAATTCGATGGAAGCGGACTTTAGGGCAGAGGCAAGTACATTGTTTAGCTTGTGTAGTTCTAGCTGTATATTCGGTGTTTTAAAGATTTCTGCATCTGTTTGGTAGTTTGGCAGAATGTATTTCATTGCATTAGTCCCAGTTAATTCTACGTCAACTGGTGTCATATGATGGTTTGGGGACTGCAACTTTGTGACACTAGCTTCCAGGTACTACAAACACAATCACATCCTTGTGTACCTTCCCTGCTACTTGTTCTGGATTGGGACTTGACCCTTGTCAACTAAATACCTTGACGTTTCTTCTTTTGTCGGACACACTATGCCGCGCTGGCCTATCGTCTTCTATTAGCAATCGAAAATTGAAAAGCCAACCATCATCAGCGAGCGACGATGTGTCGTCGGAAGGAAACAAAACCCGATCGTCAAGGAGAAAGAATTTTCGTAAGGTTTCACCAAAACCAGCCAATACGTCATTCGGCTAAACAGGCAAAAGAATCACACACAAGCCGGCGCGATGTGTCCCTGTCCCTGATGTATGTACGTACGGGGCTGTGTGTTGCTTTGCTTGCGGAGCACGATTAAGGAGCCTTAGTAGTCCCCGAAAGAAAAACCCAAAGCATCAACCGCACATCACATCGCACCCGACGACGACGACGAGAGGGAAGCGCGATTATATTGCATATGACAGACTGACGAACGAAAAATTATGATGTGCGAGGAGGGAACCTTCATCATCAGTGCAATGAGTGAGTGTTCCCTCATGGACGACACCTCTCCTCGCTCATATGTGCAGATGGATGGATGGTTGGATGGATGGATGGTTGGGCTCCCGAGGCGACTCCTCTCCGCACACACGGGTGGAGGAAGACGACTATACGACAAAAGTGCTTATGAAGTTCTGTCGTCTTGTTTTTTTTCCTTTTTTTTTTTTTTGTTGCTGCGTGCTGTCGTCGTCGTTACTGTCGGTTTCGATTCTTCTACTCTTCTCTTTGCATTTTCGCATGCGAATTTGTGGTTTTTTTTGTTGTCGTTCCCGTCCCGAACCTATTCCAACCGAAAAAGAATTGAGACGGGTTCAATGAACCCACGCTGACTTAAGTTTCGAAGGCTTATGGATTGCGTACACCGGGGGGTGTGGCTGTGTGTGTGTGTAAGGCACATTGTGCGCACAAATTCTGTGGCCTCATGCCTCTGGCATGGGGATTGGGAAACATAAATTTGTTGTATACATGCTGCCTCGTGTGGCTACGTGACATAATGAATTCGAAGTGAGTATTTAAAGAAGAAAAAAAAAATAAAAATTCCAGGGGGAGGGATGGTTCCTTGCTGCCGCCGCTGCCGCCGCTGCCGCCGACGACGATGAAGAGGACGACGACGATGACGATGGTGCACCACTCCAGACTTTGGCTGAGAAAAGTGTGGTGAGGGCTTCTGGTTTTCAGGCCGGCTCCGTTGCACCCCGCCGTACATCCGATATTATCGTAGTAATGTGCTGTTTCGTCGATGATTAAAATTACACATACGGACTGCTGCCAGGAAGGAAGCACAAACGACGGACGGAGATTCGGTACTGAATGGAACCCTTGTGGAAGTTACATCGTTGCCACCACCATCCACCAACCACCCTTGACTCGTGTGCTTCAGTTGAATACATGAAATGTCATTTTTGAAGCCAATCATAGTTGTCTGGCTTTTTGGTACTTGCTGAGCTGCTAGACAAATACTTGGAACCCACCCCAACTCCTTGGGCGTTCACGTGCTTTTGTGTCCCGATTTCATGTACAGATGCTTCAAGTGTAGCGGAATGAATTACTTGTAAAGTGCTGGCATACCTGCGTATTATGCATTTTTGATTTCAGGAAGTTTCGGGGAGCGAGACTGCCAAGTTCCCATAATGTGCCATGGAACTGCGGTAAATTGGGATTTGGGACTTGTAATTATTTGCGTTATGCAGTTTGGAGTCATTTCATGTGCGATGTAATTAGCGTGTGTATTTGTAAGGATAAGTGGGTTCTCGGGAGAGAGAGAGAAAGAGTGCCTACATATGTCTGTATGTGGGGCTAATTAAAAGCTACATCCACACATAATTGTCTTCAAATTAAAATCTACACGCTCCTCCGCCCTTATTTTGAAATTAAGTGGTCTATTCCTGTATGGTCCTTATGAGTAGAACTTGGGGAATTTACAGATACGAATGCAATCCCAAAAAGTTGGACCATGACAGTTTTTATAACACAAGGGGGCTTCATGCAGAGAGATAGACAGAGTCATAAACAACAGTAGCTACAAAAAAAACTTACAAAGCCGCTTTTTCTGTTGAATTACCAGTGAAAAGGATACCAAGGGTATGTCTTGTTAGACTCAAGACCACCATTCCTCCATTCCATCATTAAAAGTACAATTTCTATCAAGTTTCTTTCCCTCGCAAGGCAATGTTTGTGCTTCGTTCATGCATAACTCTCTAAACAGCTGAGGGCTGTTCATCTTTTCCTAGATACTTAAGAAATCCCAAAACAATGAAGGTTAACTCTGCAAATCATACGAGTAAGAATACCTCCTTGTTGGATCTTTTAAAAAGTCCGCATGAATAGTGTCATTAAGAATTTGGTGGGGACTAAGCCTTTAGAAATTGTAGGAAGCTCTTCAATCGGTCAACAACTACCAAGGACCCCTCGGATTGGGACAATTATTAGAGAGTCTTAAAGACCTAACAATAAAGATAAGAAAGACAAAAGAAAGTACCCGTCAGCTCTTCAGCTCAAACATTGAAAGTACAAACGAACTCAGTAGAGCCAGGAAGACGCTGTATAAAGTACCTACTCTTCTTGCCAAAACACTCATGGAACTATGGCAATGTCTCGTCGGGAATCTCTAGATTTACTCCTAGATACCCACTTCCAGGAAATACAAATGAGCAGCTCAACTCGGTGACACCGCATATCTCAGAGGAGGTAGTAAGCAGATTCCTACATAGTGAGGCCGAGGCCATAGTGAATGCTCTTAGAAAATTGAAGATCAATGCTATGAATACTTCTTCGAAGATCGTGAAGATATTGCCGATTCGGATATCAATCTTAGTAGACAAACGCTCTACCGACAGCAAGACGGTGATGGAGGCATGTGAAGCATTTAGTGGTCAAGGATCGTAAACATAGGAGATTTCAAATTAGATCTTGATTCCATCTACACCGCTAAGTCACAGCCGTGGAAACTATTGAAACCATTGAGATTGGTAAAGGCCAACCCACATGTGCAGGGTTCGTAAAATGGAGGACAGCCTGCATCATAAGAAATATTAGGATTCCTTTGTATGGAAGGCGCCTTCAATAAAGTCAATACATCAACGATTACAAATGCACTATCAGAGCCGATATTTCTTAATCCGACCAGAGAGCCATTTATGTAAATTGAAAGCTGGTTGAGGCATTTGCTAGAAAATTTGTTAGTAAAGACATCCCACTAGGTGGCACCCTTTCCCCTCAGCTTTGAAATCTGGTGGTCAATGAACTGTTCAGCTTCGAGACTACATTAAATGAACTCCTTCAAACTGCTTTAAATAGGCTAACTAGATGGTAGATTGATAGATCTTCTCTAGGAAGACTCTGGTAAGCTTATTGGCCCTCTTTCACTGAATGGTATAAACAAACTTTCTTATTTTAAATTGGAAACTCAGCTGGAAACCCTACAGAAATCAGTCAAAGAAGCTGGAGTAGTACTTTGATTTTGGAAAATGGTTACCGCCAATAAATTGTTGCGGAAGATAAAGTTCACTTCATAAGGAAAATGAAACTGGAACGACTGGGGCCGATAAGGCTGTCGGGTACAAAACTTAAACCAGTCACAGAAGCTAAATATCTGCGACTGAATCTAGATAGTACACTGACCTGAAAAAAAAAACACAGAAGAGATGACCAGGAAAGCCACGCAGGCTCTAATGATCTGCCGGAGCCTAACAGGCAAATCCTGGAGATGCACCCTGATCACGGTCACATATGGAAAGATTGCATGGGCAAAAGGAACTTATCTGACCCCAACGAGGGAGATACTCATTAAAGACTGGAAAACTTAATGAACTGGGTAGAAGAAGGTGATCCTCTGTTGGATATCTGACCATGTGGGAATAGAGGGTAATGAAATGGGAACATCAGTAAGCTTTATAAAACCTGAACCATTCTGCAGAATAGGGGATCACGTATTCAAGGGAATACTTAAAAAAACTGACAATGCTAGTTACTTCTGTTCTACCGCCGCTAGTTTTTATTAAATCCAATATAGGGCAAACTTTCCCGAGACTAGTTAATGAGAAATGGAGTGTACTCTCATCATGCCGTGTCTCCAGAAAACTCTGGACAAAACATGACACTGCCAAGACCAATCAAATTTTAGCGCTTAATAGACCAAACCTAGCGCACATCTCACATCTCACTTCCTATGCGAATGCCCAAGCCTGTGCAGACCTAGAGAAACGGCTTCGGCGAACACCACTTCGAAGACCTGTGTGACCTCTCAGGGAAGCCACCAATAACCATCCTGAAATTGATAGCAATATCGGAGTGGTTCAGGGAGGTCGCTTAGCTATCCCAAAGCTACAAACAAACAATTGTCTTAGTTTTAGGTTAACCACGACAGGGGCTTACAATGGATCCATTGGTGATTCGAGTGCTGGCCGCAAGTGCAGCTACCTCTTCTATCTCCCTTCCTACCTTATATAACTTTGAGATAGTAAGGAACTTTGTCTACCTCGGTTCTGCTATAAATTCTGATAATAACATCTCAGCAGAAATTAAACGAAGAAAAACTCTTGCCAATCCCTGTTTATTTGGACTGGGAAGGCAATTGAATAGTAAGGCTCTATTCCGAACAACTATGTAGATTCTGTATAAAACCTTGCTCATTCCAGTCCTCCTTTATGGCACTGAAGCTTGGACTCTATCTAGCGGATGGAGATACCTCGGTTGCTTTGAGAAAAAGATTCTTCGTAAAATGTTCGGTCCCGTTTACGTTGACGGGCTTTGAAGAAGAAGATTCAACGACGAACTATACGAGCTGTACAGCGACATCGATCTAGTCAAAAAATTGCGCATCAGTCGTCTAAGATGTCTAGGACATGTAGAGCGGATGAACACAAATGCTCCGGCTCGTAGTCTTCGGATCGGACTCCGAGGGGCAACGCTGTAGATGAAGACCTCGCCTTAGTTAGTGCGCACAAATAGAAGAGGACCGCAACCAACTTGGAGGCAGTTAGCCAAAGACCGCCGTGACTAAAGAGGCTTTAAATTGGGCACCCAGGTTCACCCTGAACTGTAGCGCCACCTAAATAAATAAGTAGGAAGCTGGGTATATCTGAAGAACATGTGTTGGGATCGTGTGTGGCACTGATCCACAAAAAATTTACATATTTGCGCAAGTACCAATATCAGATAAGGAAATACAGTCACTAAAGCCAACTCTCATCCTCAGATTCTTAGAGGAAACTGAATCAAAGAGACTGCTCTAGGACAGATTTCTTCCACCAAGGCGTAGTAAGATTACATGACCCTCAAAAATTATTCCGAAAGGAATCTTTCTGCGAGGCGAACACTACTGAGGAAAAATACCTCCAAAAGGTGTTAGTAGAAGCATAATTGACCAAAAGGTAGCAGAGCAACATATGCCTTCTTCAACAAAGTTCTTCCTAAGCCTGTAGTCCTTCCAGTACAGCTTAAGTAAAACGTAACAGTTTAATAGGTGTCCCGAAAATCCACAAAGAAAGTCCTTAGGTAAAGTGGGCAAACCAGAACGGTTTGGGGTCAATCCTCAGAAAACTGAACTTGTCTTGTTCACTAGGAGAAGAAAGATACCCGACTTCACATTACCAAAGCTAGATGGCACTACTATAATCCTCTCATCTGAGGCGAAATATCTTGGCGTCATTCTAGATTCCAAGTTATCCTGGAAAAGAAATGTTGAAGAAAGGACAAAGAAAGGAATGAATGCTCTATATGCTTGTAGGAGGGCCTTTGGGAGAAGGTGAGGATTGCAACCGCACATCATTCACTGGATGTACAAAGCAATTATCAGGCCCATCACCTCATAAGGATCCTTAGTCTGGTGGACAGCTACGAGTACAAAGAGCTATATGAAGGAACTCTACAAAGTGCAAAGGCTTGCAGCACTCTGCACTACTGGAGTTGTGAGAAGCGCGCCGCAAGCACGTTCATCAAAGGCTCTGCCACGAAAGGAGCTCTCAGACTGAAAGAATCCAACCTGTGGAAAGAGACCACCTATGGACATGCGGTAATACTAAACGCTACAAAGACAATGGGCAGGAAATACAACTCCGAATGCTTTACAGTCACATCGGATTATATAGTCCCCTACAACGACTTCAATTTTGCTATCCCAGTCCTATTCCCAAGCCGAGCAAAGTGGGAGTCCAATAGTATAGACAACGATCTAGGGATCACAGTCTACACAGATGGCTCAAAAATGGAGATAGGTACGGGAGCAGGATTTTACTCGGAAACATTGCAAAAACAGGAATCATTCAGACTACCAGAAGCATGCAGTGTATTCCAAGCTGAAATCCTGGCAATAGAAAAAGCTGCTAAATCCATAGAAGACAGTCACCTCCCCCCAGCAGCTCTAAAATCGATTAAATCTAATACAATTAAATCAAAGGCAGTTAGGAACTGTCGTGATGCACTGATCACGATTAGACACCATTTGGTCAAACTCTGTTGGGTTCCCGGACATAGCAATATTGAAGGTAACGAGAAGGCAGACGCTTTGGCAAGAATGGGGTCGTAAATGAACATCAGTGAAGCGGACACATCCATATTGCCACCGATTGGAAAATTGTATAGTATAATTGACGGCATAATAGAGAAAGAGGCCAACTCGTCCTGGGTATCTAAAAGAAAACAAAGAGCCTTCTGGCACTTAATCGATCCTCTATCCGCATCCTTACTGGTATAATCACAGGACACTGCGCCATCGGAGTCATGCTCCGTAAATGGGGAGTGGAGTCCAACGACCTATGTAGAAGCTGCGGAGATGAGGAAGAGGTGGAGTCTATCCAACATCTGCTTTGCTACTGCCCCGCTCTGCAAGAACGACGCCTTCGCACTTTAGGTTCTAGGTTCTTCGCAAGCACCACAGAGGTAGCAGGCTTCCAGATATCGGATCTTCTCCATTTTATCAAAAGTACCAACTGGTTCCCATCCCAATCAGTGATGCGATAGCTTTCTGTATTTTGTTGTTCCCACTCCATCGATATAAAATAGGGGATTCACAAGGGACTTTTAGGTCTCCGAGTGGACGTGATGAGTTTTTAACCGTCACACACCCCTTCTTAACCTAACCTAACCTAACCTAGTCCTGAAGTAAACAGACTGTACTCAAACTGATGGAATTTTGTGTCACGTGCACAGAACATAGAAATAGTACTACTCCTCGTAGGAATGGCTCTGCACTGTGTGGTTAGATCAATCGAGAAATCCTTAAAAGACGAAGAATACACTCTTAGACATTGAAGGAGCATTTAACAATGTCAAAAGGCACGCGATGCGTAGAACACTCTCAAACCTTAATATCAACAAAACCCTGACCAATTGGATTGTGGAAATTCTTGAGGATAGACACATTATAACGGAGCACGAGGGTACGAAGTTAGAAGTTACCACTCAAGCTTTTAGAGTTACCACTCAAGGCGAAATAATTTCCCCACTACTATAGGTTATTGTACTAAATGAAGTACTCCTACAACTCAGGTGTAGTTGTGTCAATATCATCGCTTATGCGGATGACATCAAATTGATGACTACGGGTAGATTCCTCCCTACCCTTAGTGAACAATTGACAGATGCGCTGAGGACCCTAGATACCTGTACCAAACGGTCAATCCCCAGAAGACCGAGTTGGTATTATTTACTAACAAAAGAAAAATTCCTGAGTTTACATTACCTTCTATATGGCGCACTCCCCTTAGAATTTCCAAGAGCGCCAGATACCTAGGTGTCGTACTTGAGAAAAAAGTGTACTGGAGGAAATGAGAGAATTAAAACAGGCACTATTGCTTTCTATACATGCAGTAGAATGTTTGACAAAACATACAGTCCAAAACCCAAAATTGTATTATGAGTATATGTGGCTGACTTATGGCTGTCTTGTACGGTGGTAGTCCGCAGGCAAAACTACCAACTTAGCGGCTCTTACAAAGATACAAAGATTGGCTTGTATTGGTACCAAGAGCGCCATTAGAACCACACCTACTGCCGGACTGGAGGCTATCCTCAATCTACTTCCACTGGATATCTTTGTTCAAGCCTCGGCAGCCATTAGCGCCCTGAGAATAATTCAGTCAAATAGTTGGAGAGACAATACAACGGGTCATTCTATGATCCTGAATAAATATCTAGAAAATGTTGCCACTACGGATTACCTGCCTCCGTACCTAGATTTCAAAAAAACCCTTCAAGAACCTTCACGAGAACGACCATTCCCGAGCAGAGAAGAATGAAAAAAGCGGTCAACTTATCAGTACAAATACCATCTTTATATTCACAGATGGATCAAAGATGGATGTACATATGTAGTTGTAGGCTCAGGCATATTTTCTGAACCGCTGGGCATATCCAAATTGGTTCCCTTCCCGAACGATGGCATGGTTTTCCAAGCGGAGTGACAATATCCTCCGCTGAGACTACGTTGAAGACAATACCACAGCAAGGTATCTCCTTGTGCATCGACAGCCAGGCAGCAATAAAAGCGATTTCTACTATCAAAAAGAAACTCAAACTTATAATGTGCTATCGTGAAGAGCTTAAGCTTGTTGGAACACAGCACAAGGTTGGGCTCTGCTGAGCCCCTGGGCATGAAAACATACCAAGGAATGAGAAGGCCGTTGAATTAGCCAGAAGAGGTTCGGAATCCACAAGAGAACAAGCCGACACCTCGGTGTTCTTCCCGCCTTGCTCACTGAGGCTCGAAGGAGTGATTGAGGCCCGAAGAGAGGCTAACGTCAGATGGTCCTCCCAACACACTTGTGTGAGCACAAGAAGTTTCGATAAGAGCAAGTCCGACAGAATTATGCAAAAGGATGGGAAATACCTTTCTACCCTGATAGCAGTCATCACGGGGCATATCACTCTGCGGTACCATATGAAAAAACTAAGACGAACGGAAGAAGACTTACATATAGCGTGCATGTAGAGACGAGGAAGTCGATGAGGATACAATGCACTTTCTCTGTCACTGTCCAGGTCTTTTCCACTTTAGATCGGGCGGCACTTCTTTCGTGACCTAGAAGAATTATCGAGTAGACCATTCAATGACATCTTCAACTACATCAAATCAACTGGATGGTTTGCTAGTTCATAGAAACCATATCTGTAGAACTAGGATTAACCAATGGGCAAGGGACATCTCTTCCCTATGGGTATCACAATGGGTCCGTATTAACCACTCACCTATGTGCGTTCCTAACCTAACTTAGTTATCGTCCTAGTGACCAAATAATTGATTAAGTCGACACAGGACTACAACGAAACTATGAAGATGGCTGACGTTCATGGTTGACTTCTTTAACTGGCAGAGGAGAAAATGTCATGGCTTCCAAGACAATCATAGAAATTTAGGTGCAGGCTGCATCTAGCTAGAGTCTTATCGTTGATAACTCTCTACGGGTCTCAGATATACCCCAGCGTCTTAGTAACCAAAGAGTTTGCGTTGAATATGGAGGGCGCCTTTAAGCGTTAATGAACAAGTTTGATAAGTTAGCACCAATAGAAACCAAGATCTCGTTACATAACTACAACCTAATGGAATACCCAAATTTGTAACTCACATTAATGGCTATTATGTGCCAAAACCCACATAACATCGCCCATCTTCAACACCAGATGCAGTTCGGTACCAGATTAAGTAATCAAATTGCTATTGATCGCGAGCGGGTTCATAAAAGCTGATTACAAAGCACTGAGCACACTGTACTACAGCAGCCATCACCATAAAAATACCCCCCATCCTCGTGATGGAACATCTTAATACGCCACCTTGCGCCATTGTACACATTGCACTCGGTGTTTACACGGTGAGCAGTAGCAAGAATAAATAGAAAAGGAATCCTAAACTGGTGGGTAAACATAAACACCGCCTCCATTACCCGTGTACCCACAAAGCGAAGACTATCAGCACCGCCATCAGTCAGTCAGTTGGTCGACAACCATCTCCACACTAGAAGCACGCCAAGGAGCACCTAGCACTGGTGGTGGTAGCTTGTTTCCTTCTTTCCAGAGTTTTTACTTTTTATTTTTTTTCTCTTCAGTAGCCGTAGGTGGAAGGAAAGTACGGAGGACACCTCTCAATCGGACGGTTTGTCTGGGAGAGTTACGATTTGCATCCATAGGCCACGCGTGGACGTGCACCACACTGTGTTTACGTGCGTGTGAGTAGCATGTGCTACTCTTTGGTGGGGGTGCACGGGCGGATACTATTGGATTGTTGGGCAAACGAACGAACGAACCGTGGTCCCTTTTGTGAATCCATCGAACCACATTTTCTGCTCGGCAACGCATTTGCACGCATAATTCTTGAGTGCAGTTGAAATATGAAAATTGAGAGCAATTTACCAGCAGCGCAGTGTTCGTCTACTACTAATGGGCGCAGGTGGGTGGGAGTCGGAGGCTCAGGACGGGAGGAGGCGCACAAAAAGAGTTTCCACTCTTTGTTCTCGTTTTATTATATAATTTGCTTTCGCCTTGCAATGCAATTGTAGTTCAGGTAATAACGCTTGGATGCATCTTCTGCCCTGACTGGGGGTGGAGAAGGGGTTCCTGTGGGTGGTGGGGTTGGCAAAAAAAAAAAACAAAATAAAAAATTCGTGAGTTGTATTGAATACCAAACAATGGCAGAGAGAAAGTTTGGCTGGTGGTTGAGTGGCGTGAGAAGTACGTGTACATACGCGTGCTTCTGACTTCTGAGTACTTTAAGAGAAGATTTGCGAATGGATTCTGGAGGGTTTGCAGGGTAATTTAGAAGTTGCATCCTTTACCAATCTCAGGGCTATTTTTTGTGTTAATCCATGCGGAAATGATTGTTCATGTTTATTTAGATGGTAGCTGCTTCGTAATGGATCTGTGATTGTACTCCAGTCTGGGATGTACCTTCACATGAATCAACTATTCGTTTGACAGACTGATTTCTTCCCACTTCGCAGAGTAATTCACAATCTCTGACTAAATTGGCTCGGATACCGATATTGCCTAAGAATGACAAATGACGGGAGAAGCAACATCTCCCGACAGATGTTCGCTAAATAACGAGTAAGAGCCACTACAACCACAAATCACGCACCTTTGTTGATAAGACCTACTAGCGAGCACAGACCTTTATATCACATCGATTTACATGGCACACGACCGTCAAACACCGCTGGAAGAAGTCTATAAAATGGTGACGACCATCTCCACAATAAAGATCAACATGCTAATGGGCTGCGATGCAAATGCGGATCTCTGTGCAGTCGACCTTCCATTCTCCGCTACCCGTTGGTCCAATTATGCATTCCTCAAACAAAAAACAAAAGACTACGAACAAAAAAAAAAAAGAGCGGGCCTCTTAAAAAAAACGTCTTCCAGCTTCCTGTGCCGCACAGCGGGGAGCACTGCTAATGCAACTAGTTCATTGGTTTTGAAGCTTGGCCCTACCTTTGTGAGCAACTGCAATGCCCTTGCCAACAGGGTTGCTGAAAGCGTGGTCTGGATCGGCGGCGGCAAGGACAGTGGTCTTACAACCTGGTCCAAACTGAAGTCCAGGAAGTCACACGCTACATACAGCTACATCTTTAGAGGCAGCTACACGTTTGGCTTCGAGCTCATGGCAAGGTGTTCCCTCCTCTCCGAAGAACCTTTATTCTCTTTTCAATTCGCTCTTCGTGACTAACCGTACGGCCTGAAGCTCACGGAAAGTCCCCTCCCACTGCAAGATCTCATATCAGGATTGACAGATGGTTTTAAAGCTAACGCGCCATATCCAAGCAAGAGAGGACCCAGAAGCACAAGACTTCCTTAACCTGGGCATCTAATCGTGTTCAACTCCCACACCCACAACTCACCCGTCAAGGATTTAACCTTCAAGCGCCAAAGATCTCAGGATGAGTCGCCTAGTTTGGCAAAGAAGTCGAAGGTAGTTCCTTCGACCATTACTAAGAAGCTCTTTAACACAGTTCTTAAAGAACACTTATAGATTAATCTTATTGACCACACTGTGACCGTACTGTGGACAAGTGGTGGAAGGTGGAAAATAAACTCGCCATCACCTTCTTAGAAGTCCTACGAAACAAAACAGATTGTGACTGGTATCAAGGGCACGTCTCATCGGTCGCACCGATCAGCGATCTAAGGAACTTTATAACAGTCTTCGGCTTGCGACAGGTGTAGCCAGGGGTACGTTTGGAGATAGTGGAAAAGGAATGTATTTCCAATCGGTCAAGGAACCGTGTCATGATTCCGACTGAACCTGCTAATCCCAAGGTTATTTTGGAAATCCTAAAAGTCAACAATGCCTCCTTATCCACCCACAATTAGAAGATTGCCAAGATGAATGAGCCGAAAGGAGACTACCGCAGTGTCCTTATTGTCAACAATCAGGAGTTTCTAGTCCTTGGCATCCTTTAAAGGGGTAAATAACTATGGCTTCTGTTCAATTACCCTAAAAGTTTACATGTGCGGCGAAATAAAAAAGGTGAGGAAATCCTCTAAGCCGACAGAAGCTCACAATGAATCGGCTCCCTCTTTATGCACCCCGTCTCTCTCTTGCGACGCTCCATTTCTGGTGCGGGTCGACACTTTGTCAATGGACACGGAGATGGACGGCGCACCTGAAAAATCAGTTCTCTCTGGTCATCTATGTATGTCATCTCTCCTGTGGATCGACTTTGAGTTGACGGACACGGAGATGGATAGTCATCCTTCTAGCCTTTCTTTTAAGGATGAACTTTTGTCATCAGATTCGGATAATGCCAACGATACCGTGGCAATGGTATCTGAACCGAAAAGTAGCTTTAATGCTGCAGATAGTTCATATTAATCTGCACCACTCCAAAACGTCTTCGGCCGCCCTCATTATCCGACTCACAAAAGGTGGAGAAGACATAGTCTTGATCAAGGAGTATGTGGACTCAAAACCCTTAACTGCACTCTCATCTGTGGAAGGATTGAAGGTAAACCGAGATCATGCATCATTGCGAAGACCCATCTTAACATGTTTTCACTCTCTAATTACAGCAATCGAGACATGGTCGCTACCACCCTGGAATTACGACAAAACAATTACTGGCTGCTATCTGCCTATCTGGGTCACGACCAAGTGTGCCCATCCTCTTATACAACTTGAGGAGCTTGATTGCAAAGGCGGAAAGTCTTAAAACTGACATCATCATTGGCTGTGATACAAATGACAATCACACAGTCTGGGGTAGTTCCGACATAAATAAACGAGGTGAGCTACTTTAAGATTTTATTTCTCGTACTAACCTCTTAATTTGCCATTTGGGTTCTAAACCCACCTTTATTACCCGTAATTACCTGTCAAGGACCTAACTCTTGTCTTCGAGAATCTGTTTCATAAGGTAAACAACTGGGGAGTCTCTGATGAGCACTCTCTTTCAGACCATTGCTACCCCCAATTTGGTCCTCCAAAACAAAAGATGTTCAGAAACTACAAAAAGACCAATTGGGATCTCTTTACTGAACGTTTGAGAACGTTGATCCCCCTATTTCGCTTATGGACCCTATGAACCCTGAAGAGTTTCACTGCAAGAAGAAACAACCTTGGTGGAATACTACTCTCAGTGTTCTTTGGAAGAAAAGTAGACTCCCATCCTGATTGGGATGCAGGAAATACAAAACTTCACTGAGGAAGAAGAGATTCTTCTGCAAAAGCATAGAAGAGTTCTCCAAAGGCTCAAAGCTACGGAAACCAAATATCCCCCTATACCCAGCCACCTAACGCAGACAAATAGTCACTGGACCACCTCTAGTAAGGAGTCTAGACCATCGAACTTCGACCTGTAGCTCCTCAGTTACTCTACCTCAGTTCGAAACTGCCATAACTCCACCAAAATAATTACTACTGAAAAGATCCCTTTGGCCATGCGCAATTTCAAACTATACAAGTCCCCAGGCCAGATGGAATCATTCCTTAGATATTCTTGGCAAGCAATTCGCTGCGAGTGCGGCTATCCGACTCAAAGCCTCCTCACAGTGGTTTAGCTATCATGAGGGTCACTCCTTGGTTATTTATTTCCTCAATTGTACCCTAGAAGGCACCGACTACACCCCACTGACACTGTTATTTGATCGAAATCTCCGAACGAGCATCCTTGACAGTAGGGAATGGGTTACTGCTCCCTATCCTGAGGACAGTTCAGTCTAGTTCTACACGGATGGCTCCAAGACTGATGAAGGGGTGGAATCTTCGGCAATCTCAATATGAGCATCTCTTTCCGCCTCCCAGATTAAGATTGTGTTTGTCCTAAACTCTGATATATGTCGGGGATTGACCCGGTCCTTAAATTCAAAAAAAAATAAATTCAATGCAAGACCTTCGTTAAAAAACTCCCATCAAGTATTGTTCCTTTTTCCCCAAATAAGGGGAAACATTTTCAATCTTAAGAAAAACTACTCAACAAAACTTGAAAAAGAAAACATCAATCTGAAACTCAAGGAAAGCTGAAAGTGGTTCAACCTTTAGACAAGGTGATGACATACGTTGTTCACTTAAACGGCCACCATGCGTGCATCAAATAATCATAAAGTTTCTTTACTATTCAAAACCGAACCACGGCACGTTAGAAATACCACATTCAAAGAATACTAACATGCGTAATTATTCATATTAGCCATTATCCAATCTGACTATCGTTCTTTGTATCTGTTAATCAACACATATACAGGTGATAGCTTCTCACCTGTGGAGAAATGTTATGGGGTCGAATGGATATCCTGTACCTGTGGTATGGATATTGTGAAGAAGGTGGCAAAGAATAAAAATCCTCAGAGTTAAACGAGGGAGTTTAAAATTTAACGTTTAGCGATAAATGAAAATTGGTATTAAATAGTAGACACTTAGTAGGACCAATCGATTCTGGGGGGCAATTGCAACAAACCCTTAAGGTATGCTGAGTAGGATCTTCAAAAATTGATTGCAGTCAACCTAATTTTAGTGGTAGCATCAGTGTGTTGAGTAAACCCGGCCCAGGAAAGGCAGACTGAAAGGTTTTTCTACCGGCTAACTCGTAAGAACAAACAGTTTCATAAATGAACTAACCAAACAATGACAATCAACTAAAAAAACTTTTTAAATATAGAGACGTCGTTGATAAGTTAAGAGATCCGCGAAAATTGTTTTACTATTTTGGATCAAATTATTAGCGATCTATGTAGACAGCAATAGTGCTGCACTCCATTGAGTTAATCGAAAGCCAGGTCGCGACTTCACTGCAGTGGTCCGGAAGTCTCCCGTTCCTGTTCCAGATGCTATCTTGGATCCGTCTGTCTAAATCTTTGTCACAGATTCGTTTAAAATTCCTCCCGATTCTCAAGCACCTCTACCTGGAATCCTGGTTCTATATTTAACGTTAAAGTCCAGATAGTCCAGGGACAATGTAGTCCAAATTACTAGGGATAGTATTATGGCTGTTTAGGATGCTTGCGTGGACCATATTTCCACGAGCCAGTTGCAAGGATTCGCTAAGCCGTAGTGCTGCTTTAGCCGCCATCAGCCTCTCAAAGATATCAACAGGAAGAAGATGGAGCACAGTTTCTAGTGCAGCTGTAGGAGTGGTTATGCAGATCCAGGATTACCTTTGAACTTTCTCGAGTATTGCAATGCTTTTCTTGTCTATTGCCATCCACATGACTAGTACTGCCGTGTATATCCAGTGAAAAATCCCGGCTGGAGACACCAGTTTGGGCCTAAGGCCTTCCTACTTGAATAGAGGGAAATCGAGACCTTCCTAGCACGGTCGTGTATATTCAGTTTTGAACTGAATAACCCCCAAGTATCTGGCGTGATCTGCCAATTGCAATTCAATACTCTTGAGTTTTGAAGGAGTTATATGTGGTATTTTATACTTTCTTGTGAACAATACTGGTTCAGTCTTTCACGGATTAACTCCGAGATGGACAGTATCCTTCCACTTTGAGACCATCAGGTCTCTAACTGAAAAAGGAACTTCCCTGATATCGCCATAGCAATGTCGTCCTCATTCATCTCATTCAGTACCATGAGCCACAATAGTGGTGCCAATACTCCGCCCTGGGGGTACCTACATATGTACACTAACCTTCTCGTTATACAGCACCAACTCAGTGCATAGACAAGCCTGCTTTTAAGAATCTGCTCGATCCAGTAGCAAAGATAGTTGTCAACCTTCAGGTCAAGAAGTGCAGCTTCTGTTTTGACATTGTTGAAAGTTCCTTCAATATCAGGGAAAGACCATAGTGAAATCCTTATTTTCAAAAGATGATTCCTACCAACGAATGTAAAGCAGTCTCTACCGATTGTCCCTTGCGCGTATTGGGATATCAATAGGAGATTGCTACCTAATTTAGTTCTAATGTGGACGTCGATTAGCCTTTCCAAAGTCTTCAGTAGAAAGGATGCTAGGCTGATCGGACGGAAGTCTTTAGGGGATGCATTTCGGTATAAAGACTACTTTGGCCCTCCTCCAGAATCTAGGGGTGTACTCGAAGTGTAATCAACTCCTAACGATAATGAGGGCCCAAGGCCTTAAAGTATCAAAACCTTGCTGTAATTCCACTGGTTAAATACCATCGAGACCAAGGGATTTGTACGGGAGGAACCTGTGCACTGCCCACTGTATTTTCTTGGGGGGGACAATGACTTCTTGCACTGTAAATTGGTTTCTCTTATGTTTTTCTACAGAATGTACTGTGTCTGTTTTACTACCAGGAAAATGGGTGTAAATAAGAAGTTCTAAGGTTTCCTTATTGGACACTGTCCAGGCGAGTTCCTAGAGCGCTTTGCTTGCTCCTGTGAGTGTGTCCGCCTGATCTACATCAGACTTGACTAAAGCAAAACTGTTGAGATGACTTTTCAACTTCGTATTATAATTATCTCAATGCGTTCTCCTTGGGTTCCTAAAAATCGATTTTGAGACTTGCCGAAACATATTTTCCAGTGGATCTTCTATAAGCCAGAGGTTCGCGAGATCAATCCGATTAGGGAAGACAATCCTTCTCATCGAGTTGCAGTTAAATAATTTAACCCAAGTCAACCCTTTCAAGACCAAGCTATCCAGTAGTAGAAGTAGAAGTAGTAGAAGTAGGAGGTACCTCCAAGAGCCTAACGCGGACTCTTCTAGGACAAAGCAGTGAGGCGCATTATTCCAACGAATAATTGGAGAATTATCAAAGCACAGGAAGCAAAGGATTCAATTTTATATATACTTAACATACAGGAGAAATATGAGAAGCATTCCTCGTATACGGTATTCTCAGCTATCTAGCTTAGGTTAGACTCTTGAGACCTAAGCGTACATATACTTAGACCTTGAAAGTCGAAATGCCTACCTTACAAGTTTTCATTTACATATGTAAGTAGTTTTTAATTAAGAAATGGAGGTCCCACAGCTCAGCTAAATTGTCAAGGAGATGAGTTCCTAAGTTAAGCTTCCTTTAATGAAGTCAGCCGGACAAGTAGCGACACGAAACCCAGTATATTCGTCCATACGCAGAGTTTATTTGAAAAGATACCACCTAACACCTACCAATGAGACAGTGTCCTTTGATGAATATTACCTATTGTTCTGATATGCAATCTTTTCAGAGAGTGGAGATAACTAGAGCCAATCTGTCCCATTTGCGTCGGTAGAAATAATCCCGACGTTATATTTGTATAGGGATTGGGCATGAGGATGAGCGTGCCCTAGTGCCTTTGTGTTTTACCATCACCATCCTGTCGGCAGTACCTCTAAGATATACGTGTGCTACCTTACTTTTCCAGATGGCTAACTTCAGGTACCTACTCCTGTGAAGACCTGTAGATCCTGAAGGGGTGGCAATCCTCTAAATGGCTGCAATAATCTCCTCGTTCTATGGTACATGTAGCATATTATATTCTGATGGGAGTTCCTCGAATTGTTCGAACAGAGTTTGGCAAATCTCTTCCTTAGTGACATCATCTAAACCTTCACCTTCCTTTTGGATCATTTTAATCGTGAATCTTGCTTCACCCTTGCTCTACTAATTACAGTTGTTTCAAAGTAAAACAAGAAGTGTTAACCAGCGAGTGTTAGAGTCTTCTTGACCTTCTAACTGTGCAGCGGCCATGTTGAATACTACATCCTGTTGAGTTGGTAGATTAAAGCCTGGTACGCGAATCGTTGAAAGGCGATGAAGTTGCTAATTGCTGGGAAGTCCCTCCAAGATTCTTTCTACTTCCCATTAATTTAAAATTTGTTCTCTACAGTCTCGAGGGTAGTCTCATGCGTAGGTTAAGTGACTTTAAACGGTACCGATGATTTCCATTTGTATCCTCCTGTATTGGGAGGCTTTGGTTGTTCTAGATCTTCATGAACTCCCTATCTAGCATCTTGTAGCATCTTAATGGAGGTGGTTGGGTGTTGCTCAGAAGGTTGTTTCTCAGTTGTAGCTTGGCAGAATTCTTGAGACCATGGAGTTTGAAGGTCTACGTCCTTTCCATTGTTATCCCGAGGTATGTGAGCTGGATGTTGTGCTTAAGGGTAACACCGTTGAATTCGACTTTGAGTGGGGGCTAGGTTAGTTAGTTATTTAAGTGGCGACAAGCTGACTCAGTTTTGTTTAGACACTTTTAAAGTACCCTCCCAGCACTTTGAGAACATTTGTGAGTTTGCCTTCAATCAGCTTCATGTTTCGACTCCGAACTCCTATGGCTAAGTTGTCAGCATAAATGAATTTTTCGGACTCTGTTTCTGGCATGTCGTAAATATAAAGGTTAAGCAAAAATGGCGTAAGAACTGACCCTTGTGTTAGGTAACCTGCTGTTCACTTACCTAGGCTTACTCATACTGTCGTTAACATGAATTTGAAGGGAGTGGTTGCTAAGCATGTTGTTAATTAGATTTGATGTCTTCAAGTAGGGTACCGGCTACATTACATCGACTGTATCGCAGACATGTGTAAGGTTTACGAATACAAGCCCTATCTTAAGCTTATTTTCGAAGTCATTTTTGATATGCGTTGTTAAAGCCAATACCTTATCTATTCAGTTCCGACCTAATCTAAAGCCGGCGTACTCAACAAGTACTACCTCATTCATCACCCCGACAATCCTATTGGAGGGAAGATGCCCAAGGCTCTTACCTATAGAAAATACTTAAGAAAACGATTGGCCAATAGCTATCGGCCCTGTCGTCTTTACCAGGTTTGCTGCTGGCGATGACAGTCTCTAGCTCCGGTATTTAAGATTTTTCAGCAATTTCTAGATGAGTTGGGTGTGATTTTTATAGGACTTAGCTTTAGACGATTCCATTATCCGATTAGCAACAAGTTTTTGGGTTGATCCTAGGCTTTTGCGACGAGATGGACCCTCCTAGATTTCGGAGTAAGCTTCATGCTTTTCTGCTTGAGTGGATGGAATTTAAGCTTTCAGTGTTTTTTTTTTTTTTTCAAAGATTTAGTCATTCCACAAATATGTTGAGTGTCAAAGGAACGAACTTTTGAATTTCACAGTACGACCGAAAATAGGTTCTAAAAGATATGCGTACGAATCCGATTAAACTGACGTACAGGCATGACACATCTATAGATTTTATCCAAACAACTGTCTTGGAAATAAAAGTTTGTTCAAGACCGACAAGCATCCAACATTCCGCCCGATCAATCTACATGCCTGACGCTGGACAGGATCTAATAATCACAGACAAGTTACGGGAGCTCCCGCCCAAACATGAGAGTTGTATTCGAGTTTCGGATGAATATAAGTTTTATGGATAGTAGCCAAGTCTGCAGGGCTGGAAATATGTTTACACCTCTTGAGGAATCCGAGGTACCTAGCGTCACTTTTCGCAGCTTCAGAAGGTCTGCTATACCTTCCATGCCAAGCATTGACAAGCCATTAGATTCCTCAATTAGTTGCATTAGTATTCCGCTCAAGATACAGGAGACAGCACTGGGTTTGACGCACATTGATTTGAACTCAACTCGGTTTTCGGCACCCCAATTGATGATTGCATCAATATCGGAGTAGAGTTCGATAGACAATCGCTGCCTGTCAGACTCCACAGCTTGGGATCTCAGCCTTGAAGTCATTAAAGAATAAACGAAGTTAAGAGTACTACGCAAAGGAATGAATTGGATTGCGAGTAAGGAGAGAGAGAGAAGGTCATTAATAATTATTAAAAACAGGGTCGGAGAGAGAACTGAGCCCTGAGGTACACCAGCATTGGTTGCGAATGAGGTAGAAGTGTATCCATCCAATACCATTTGTTTTGATCAATTACTTCAAAGGCTTGCAATCCATGATGAGAAGATGCTTACTTACTTAGGTGGCGCTACAGTTCGGGGTGAACTTGGGCCTCAACTAACAAGCCTCTCCAGTTAGCTCGGTCCTTAGCTTGTTCAGGTCCCCTTCAACTTGTGCGCGCCACCTAAGGCGAGGTCTTCCTCTGCTGCGTTGTCCCTCCGGGTGTGATTCGAAGACTCTTCGGGCCGGAGCACTGGTGTCCATTCGCTCTACATGTCCTAGCCATCTCAAACGACTAATGCGCAGTTTTTTGACTAGGTCGATGTCGCTGTACAGCTCGTATAGTTCGTCGTTGAATCTTCTCCTCCAAAGCCCGTCAACGCAAACGGGACCGAATATTTTGCGAAGAATTTTTCTCTCGAAACGACCGAGGATATCTTCATCCGCTTTTGATAAAGTCCAAGCTTCAGCTCCATAAAGCAGGACTGGGATGATCAAGGTTTTATATATAGTCTTCTTAGTTGTTCGGGATAGGGCCTTACTACTCAATTGCCTTCTGAGCACAAAGAAACAGCGATTGGCAAGAGTTATTCTTCGTTTTATTTCTGCTGAGGTGTTATTTTCAGAATTGATAGCAGAGCCGAGGTAGACAAAGTCCCTTACTACCTCAAAGTTATAGCTGTCGATTGTGACGTTCTGTCCAATTCGTCGATGTTGCGTGTCCCTTCTGGTTGACAGCATATACTTGGTTTTGCCCTCGTTTACCGCTAAACCCATTTTGGCAGCCTCCGTTGCAATACTAGCGAACGCACCGGTGACAGCCCGCTGTGTTCTTCCAATAATGTCGATGTCATCGGCGTACGCTAGTAGTTGCACAGACTTTTGAAAGATTGTGCCTCCGGTGTTGGCTTGTGAGTTTCGCACAATTCTTTCAAGAACGATGTTAAAAAAATCACATGACAGCGCGTCACCTTGTCTAAATCCTTTTTTGACATCAAAGGTCTCGGTGAGATCGTTACCGACCTTGATGGAGCAGCGAGAATTCTCCAACGTCATCCTGCACAGGCGAACGAGTTTGGCAGGGATGCCAAAACTAGACATGGCTCTGTATAGCTCGTCTCTATAAAGGCTGTCATATGCGGCCTTGAAATCGATAAAAAGATGGTGGGTATCGATTTGGACGTCTTGAGTTTTTTCCAGGATCTGCCGAAGTGTGAAGATTTGATCTATTGTGGACTTTCCTGGTCTGAAACCACACTGATAGGGCCCAATCAGGTTGTTGACGAAGGGTTTCAGACGTTCACACAATATGGCAGATAGGATCTTGTACGCGATGTTGAGGAGACTGATACCTCTGTAATTGGCGCAATTGAGGGGATCTCCTTTCTTGTGGATCGGGCAAACGGTGCTGAGATTCCATTCATCAGGCATACACTCATCTGACCAAATTTTAGAAATGAGTTGGTGTATGCTCTCTACCAGGTCATTTCCAGCTGCTTTGAACAGCTCGGCTGGTAAGACGTCAGGTCCAGCAGCCTTGTTGGACTTAAGTTTGGATATTGCTATCCTTACTTCGTTTTGGTCAGGTGGACGGAAGTTTTGGCTATCATCGTCTATGTTGAATGGTTCATTCTGCCTGACAGCGGGATGTTGGTCTTCGTTGCCGTTATACAGTCTGCAGAAGAAATTTTTCCATATTCTCAGCACCGACTGTGACTCTACTACGAGGTTTCCTTCTTCATCTCTACAGGCTTCTGTACGGGTCTTGTTGGCCTGACACGTTCTTTTTACCTGTTGGTAAAACTTCCGTACATTATTCCTGGAGTATAATCTCTCAATATCTTCGATCGCGCGCTTCTCGTGCTCTTTTTTCTTCTTTCGGAAAAGCCGATGTTCTTCCCGTCTCTTTTGCTCGTAGAGCTCACGAGCCGCTCTCGTCATTCTTTGCAGCGCCGCTTTGTATGCCTCTTGTTTAGCTGCATTTGCTTGCCGGCATTCTTCGTCAAACCATGGGTTTCTTTGTGGTGGTCGAGCGAAACCCAGTACATCAGTTGCGGCACTTCTGATGGCATGTTGGCAGTATTGCCATTGGTCCTCGGCATTTGATGCTGGCGGCATAGGAGTTGTAGCGAGATTTCGGGATACGCGTTTGGCAAAGGTTCTGGCGATCTCTTGCGATTGCAGCTTTTCAACGTTATATCTTCTCACAGTATTTCTTCTTTGTTGTGACGTTAGGGATATCCGCATTCGTACCGTGGCTGCAACAAGGTAATGATCCGAGTCGATGTTGGCTGCTCGGAAGGTTCGGACATCGAGAATACTGGAGGCATGCCTTACGTCGATCGCAATGTGATCAATTTGGTTGACCGTTTGATGATCAGAAGACCGCCATGTCCCCTTGTGGATATTGAGATGAGGAAACTGTGTGCTGAGATGAGAAGATGCTACTGATATTATAAGCTGGGATTGCACTTAGAGGGCCTTGATGTTAAGTACACCATAAGGTCCCCTTTGGAACATTATTAACAGAAACCGTACTGAAGGTCAGTTAGAAGACGGTTTCTTTAAAGATATTTCATGAAATCGAAACTCACAATGCCTTGCATGATCTTACGCAGCAATGATGTTAGGGCTATAGGGTTGGTAGTTTGAAGGGGAGGTTTGATCGCCCTTTTCAAGGATTGGTTGGACGTGCGCGAGTTTCCAGCAAGGGCAGAGCTTCCGTAGAGACTTAGACAGGGTACAAGAATACCTCTTCAAAACAAGGGAAAGGATCCCAACTGGACCTGATGATTTGTTACAGCTAAGATCTGTTAGGACTCGGACTACTGAGCGGGTTTGGAAATATATTTGTCTGAAGGTACATTGAATCGGATGCAGTAATGGTGGTGGAATAGAGTTAGCTACTAGCAGATTGATTATAATAATGTTAATCTTGTGTAGTGTGTTGGGTATACAAACCACCTTAACTTGACTCCATAATTTTGGTACCTTCACCTTTAGAGAGTCTCCAAGATTACTAAACAAGTAATGAGGGCTTGCGATGCATCCATGGTCCGGAAAAGGTCAACAAACGGAACTCCTGGGCGTATACAGATAGTTCAATGACAATAAGTCACCTGGGTTGGATGGCATACCAAACACGGCCCTTAAGCTAGCCATAAAAACAAACACGGGGTCATTCCTAGAAATGTGTAATAAGTGTCTAATCGAAGAGGTCCTTCCAGACCAATGGAAAAAAACAACGTTTGGTACTGCAGCCTAAAGGGAAAAAGCCATCAGATGAGCCCTCGTCATACCATCCCTTATGCCTGTTAGGCACAATAGTTAAAATTCTCGAATGCTACCAACGGTTATCTTGGCTATCGAGCTACAAAGGACCTACGACGCCAAAATCCAGGAACCACTAGCTTCAGTCAAAGATATTAAGCTGGAAGAATGACAGCGAAGCATGAGAACATTGCAGGAGAGATGGAATCAGTCAAAAAAGAGAAGACCGACTTGTACCGGATATACAAAAATGGATGAACCGGCACCACGGAGAATTTGTATCTTACCCAGTTCCTAACCGGACATGTTTGCTTCCGAGCGTATTTAAACAGGCTTGTGACATCTTCCACTGCCATATGGAACAAATAAAGACTGCCCGTCAAACCGGGACCTTGTACTCAGCAGGTCATCCTTAGCCTGCCCTCAACTAAATAATAAATAAATATTTGCCAAGTTTTCAATGTCAATTGTGCTTTAATGAATTTTCAAAAATCGAAACAAAACAAAAAAACAAAACAAAAAAAATGAAAAACATTTAATAATTAAATTCCCTGTCCACCCAGCCTCCGGGATTACGCCGCATTATGCACCTACGTATTTCATCATAAACAATAATGAGCACACTGAAAGGCATGGCTGGAAGCCACCAAGTCCACTTAAGCGGATACAAATGTATTGTACCGTTTGTGGCCGGATGGTAGCAAAGGGCCGCAGCAAGTACCGTCTCGAAGACAAGAGAAAAGTTCAGCACGTGATTAGTCATGCCTTGATTGATGATTGACTTCCGACGAGTCTTGCAAATAATCAAATCGGCCCATTGTGTCACAACAACGGCCACGAAGTAGGCACTCTGACATGTGTATTGCAGGTCCATGCGACCAGAATAAGTCCATTCTTGGCCATAGGAGTCGGTCAAATCGTTAATGCGTTTCGAGTCCCAGGCTTCACGAATGCCATACAACGAGTGTGGTAAGAAACCATTCTCAGCAAATACAACAAAATAAGCGTAGTAAGCAGCGGCCGCTTGAATAAAACCTATCTGACCGTAGGTCATTAATATCAGTCTCTCGTTGACCAGCTTCCCGGTGATGGGGTTCCTTGGACCACGATGCATAATATCCGATTCGGCTTTTTCATATGCCAATGCGATGGCCGGCAACATGTCGGTTCCCATATCGATCATAATAATCGTGACGGTTCCCAGTGGTAGCGGTATATCATACAGGATGTACGATAAGAATGGCAACACCTCGGGTATGTTCGACGTAAGGGTGTAAGCAATGGACTTCTTCAGGTTATCGAAAATCAGACGACCCTCTTCCACACCATGTACTATCGTAGCAAAGTTATCATCGAGAAGGATAATGTCGGCGGCTTCCTTGGACACATCGGAGCCAGTTATACCCATTGCAATGCCGATATCGGCCTTCTTCAGTGCCGGTGAATCGTTGACACCATCCCCAGTGACGGCTACAATAGCACCCATACGCTGGTAGCCCTCGACAATCATCAGCTTCTGTTGGGGTGATGTGCGCGCAAATACAATTTCGGAGTGATTGCGTAGCACTTCATCCAATTGGGCGTTAGTCATATCCTTCAACTGACTACCATGTACGACAATGGTATCGATCATGTCTTGATCCACTTCCGAGAGGCGAATGTTTAAGCGCTTGGCGACTTCTTCAGCAGTCTCGTTTGTATCTGAAATGATGCCGACATTCCTAGCGATCGCCTTAGCAGTAAGCGGATGATCGCCAGTGACCATGACAACCCTGATGCCAGCCGAGCGACACTTGGCGACAGCATTTGGTACAGCAGCGCGAGGTGGATCGACCATGGAAATTAGACCAACAAATCGCAGATTCAGCTTTTCAATCGGCAATTTAATGGTATTAGCCTCGAAGTCATATCCCTTTGGGTACTTATCCAACGGCAGCAAACAATCACAGAAACCCAAGACCCGCTCGCCCATGCCTGCCAGCTCCATGTAGGCTTCTTCGAAATCATCTTCCAAATCCTCGTCCAGTGGCACATTCTTGTTGTTGATGTAGATGGTCTTGCAAAAATTTAAAATTCTCTCGGGAGCACCTTTCATCACCAAAAGGTAGCGGTCGTCGTTCGGATTCTCAGTTTCGTGAACGGAGACCTGGTACTTGTTCATCGAGTTGAATGGAATCTCGCCCACTTTCTTGTTTTTCCTACGCATTGCCTTCACATTGCCCACTTGTATTTCCATGTACTTCAAGATGGCCGCTTCGGAAGCGTCACCATTGACCGTCCGCTTCAAAATCGGAACATCCTTATGGCCTCCTTTGAACTCCGCCCGACTACAGAGTGCTGCGCATCGGGCCAAGGCCATGAATTCAGGAGAATATGCCGCTTGACCAGTTTGATCCTCACTGGTATCGCAGGCTACAATCGTATTGTTGAACCACATGTGGGAGACTGTCATGCGATTTTGTGTCAACGTACCGGTCTTGTCCGAACATATGGTCGAAGTTGATCCGAGTGTTTCCACAGCTTCTAGATTCTTAACCAGGCAGTTAAGCGACGCCATACGCGAGGCAGTCAAAGTCAAGCTCACGGTAACAGTGGCCAACAGGCCCTCGGGTACGTTTGCCACAATGATGGTAATCAGAAAGACTACAGCGTCCAACCAAGCGTAGCCCATTGACAAGGTGGTCACAAAGAATAAAAATCCAAGGCTGAACGCAAATACTGTGATTATATTGATGAAATGGTCTAGTTCCTTGGCAATTGGAGTTACAGTTGGACTCAATCCGGTGGTCAGGCAAGCGATACGACCCATAACCGTGTGATCACCACAGCTAATGACAATACCTCGGGCGGTACCTTCGACGGCGCTGGTAGAAAAAAATGCCAGATTCTGGGTTTCCAATGGATTAACATTCGTCATTGTGGGACTCCTCGGCTGCGGTTCAGATTCGCCAGTCAACGACGAATTGTCGACCTTAAAGTCCCGACACTCAAGTATCCGTATGTCGGCGGGGAGGCGATCTCCGAACTTGACTTCAATCAAATCACCCACCACCAGGTTTTCCGAATTTATATTCTCCATTTCTCCATCACGGATCACGGTCGCGTTTTGTGGTACCAGTTTTTGGAAAGAGTCCATGATCTTCGAACTCTTCGATTCTTGGTAGTACGAGAAAATGCCAGTGATAAACACTACAATGGCCAGGCAAGCGCCCAGGTACAGATTATCGGGCGGCACCTCTTTCATCGTATGAGACTGAACGGTGTATGAAAAAATGCATAGGATTGAACCAACCCAGAGTAGGAGGGCGAAGCCGCCTAGCATGTGCTTCAAGAATCTCATCCATTCTGGTGTACCTTTGGGCGGTGTTAGGGCATTGGGTCCATTGCGGAGTAAAAGTTCCTCTGCCTTTTCCCAACGGAGACCATTTTGCGGGTCTGTTTCGAGACGAGCGCACAGTTCTTCCACGGTGATCTTGTGGTAATCAATGTTTAACTCATGCTTCAGTTCTTCGAAGGAATCATTTGAATCTGACCTGGCGGGTTTGTTGAACAGGTTTGAAAGAAAATTCATTCTGATTCGTTTTTTTTTTTTTTTTTTCGTTTTTAACTCAAAAACAAGCAAGACTTCAGAAACTGTAGATAATTGAAAACTTTATGAAAAATATTATACGCATGCTGTGATGCTTACTTTGTAGGCTAGGAAGGTTGTCTATGAGGGTTTTAACTTGAGTGCAGTGTAAAGTGTGCAAACTACTTTATGCTGCGATGGACTAAGAGGTTGAAAGACATTTCTTTTGCAGCCTTGTCTTGCTTCGTACATTTTTCTCTAGAAAATCCCTCGCCTTCATCGGATGGATCACAATAGCCCAATCTGGCCCAAGGGTACGATCAGGAAAGCACGCTGGTGAGATAGAATGTCAGGAGGCATTCCGGGCGGTAAGGGCAACATCAATTGATGTATCGGAAGCAGATACAGGAAACCTCAACTACTCTCCGTAAGAGACGACACTACGTGGATTTGGCAATGGAGGATGCACAACGTTGCGGCTTATATTCGCCGAGGTATTGGTCGATCAGCTAAAGTCATGGTGTGAGGTTCTAGTCGTTTCGGATGACTATCAGCCATACCCTCTAACAGTAGGACGGAGTCTTTTAGACCAACCCCAAGTCAAAGTGGAGAAACTATTCAAGAAGCTGTCAATTGTCACGCAAGATATAGCACCGGAAAGTCGAACAGAAAGAGGCTGTAGGAGTTGGATAACCTCTATTGTAACTGTTTCGCCTTGAGTACAGAAAAGTTGAGAGAATCAAAACTAGGCAAGTACGAGATTCATCTTTCTACACCACTCCCGGTCTACGTATAGGATTCTATTTACACGGCGGGCGGTCGTACATGAGTACTTTGGGCTATTGTTTGCCAATCGTCCCTGCAAAAAAGAAAGACGGGACTGATATTGTTTTTTTTTAAACTAACATCGAGTTTCTTGGGTATCGGGTGGATAAAACCGGAGTGACACCAAGCCAATCCAAAACGACATCTATCAGGGAGTTTCCGGTGCCACGAAACATTCACGAAGTGCGTCAGTTCTTAAGACTTTTCAGAAAATTTGTCAAGGACAGCTCGCTAGTAGCGATGCCGCTTACTGATCTCACGAATGCTGACTAGGAGTTGAGATGGTCTAAAAAACAGGAGGAAGCATTTAGCGGATTGAAGGATGTCATCAGCAATCCTCCGGAGCACTATTTGATCCAGAGTGTGAGCACAAGGTGCATACCGATGCTTCGTTAGTAGGGTTAGCAGGAATGATGTTTGAAAGGATGAAGGAGGATACAGTCTTGCGTCCGGTCATGTTTTACAGCCGAAAATTCTCGCAGGGTGAAAGAAAATACCACTCCTACGAACTTGAGGTCTTAGCCATTGTGGATAGTCTGGATCGGTTTCGGGGCTATCTGTTAGGCAGAGAGTTCAAAGACGTCACGGACTGCGACGTTATTGTGACGACTAAGAACAAACCAAAAATTATACCTTGAGTAGACCGGTGGTGGCTCGAACTTTAGTAGTTTGAAACACTATATCAACTTGGAAAGTGGGCGGCATATGTGGACGCATTGAGTCGGCAACCAGTGGAAGAAGAGAAGGTGGTGGAAGAAGCGTCCTGATATATGCTGAAACTGCATATCACTGACGAAGATTGGCTGGAAACAATGCAGCGGGAAGACGAAAAGTTGCGCACAATTATCGAGGAACTGAGTTTGACCGAATCAACAAGCTTGAAGCGACAGTTAAAAAAGGACTTCAAACTGAATGCGAATTTTTCGATTGGTGGCGGATGCTACAAAGTGGGTGGTGCCACACGCAATCAGGTGTCGAATCCTAAAACTTTGCCACAACGATATAGGTCATCTAGTTGACGAAAAGACGCTAACCCGAGTACAAGTGACATCTTGGTTCCGAGGATGAGGGCATTCACACGAGAATATGTGTACCAAGGCCTGTGGGGACCGTGTCTACTCAAAGAGGAGCAGTGGAAAGCTCGGGGGTGAGCTTTATAGTGCAGAACGAGTGCCTATACGGTTCGACACAATACACCTTAATCACCTTGGGCCATTCACCAGAGGAAAAGGTGGAACCCGGTACGTTCTAGCCGTCGTGGATAATTTCACGAAATATTCGGTATTGCGACCTGTGAAGACCGTAAACACGAAGGAAGTGCTTAACGTGCTGACCGATATCTTTGGTAACTTTGGCGTGCCAAGAAGAATTGCATCTAACCGTCTCACAGCTTTCACGAGTACTCTGAACAAAACTTGATACAGCACATCAAAACGGCTGTGAGGACTCCTAGGGCGAATGGCCAAGTCTAACGGTGTAACAGGACCATTCTTCCGGCCTTGAAGTGCGCACAATCTGTGGTCAATCCAATGCGGTCTGAATACGGCAAGGAACTGTACAACAAAGGCTGGACTATTGTTTTCATACACCCCGCGAGATATCCATGGGAACAAGCTGCTATTGGAACTTGATCGAAAAGAGCCGATTACAGAAAAGGAGATGGTGCAAAGGAGGGAACTTGCATTGCGAAATATCGAGAGAAACCAGGCTGAACATAAACGACAATATGATCTACGACATTCAGTAGTAGCCCCAAGATTAATAAAGATGTTCCATGATGTCCTGCTCACCTGAGGAACACACTCTTAGACCATATGCTCTAAGACTACACTTTTTCTATAATGACCAATCTTCCCGGGAAATTCACCAAGCTTATTGAATTTCATATTGTCTAAACCCTAGGCTCTGTAACTTGCTTCCTGATCAGTAGTGTTCTCGGATTTAGCCAGTCCACAAGCTCATGGATCGTTCTAATATGGTGCTCGATACTCCTTCACGTACTTGCGTCCTACCATGTCCAGTCCGACGCTACTTATCTAGGTCCTCAATCTTCTTCTATGTTCTTCTGGCACTTTTCCTTGTTTATTGGTACATGTCTCCTTACATAGGCTCATCTAATAGTTACATTAAAGCTGCGAGAGGTAAATGATTATGGAGCACTTAGTCCCTAATCGTTACTTGGAAACCCCCAAATTCAAAGAAATAGTCTTAATACAAGTCTCTGTCCACACGAACCGCCCTGACCGCTTGCTACTCCTATTCTTTTGCTTTTATCTAAATTAGGCTTTCGCTGTTGATATCTATCTTCTATTACGAATCCATTCCCTTCATTGAAATGGTATCAATAACCTACCAGACTAATAGCAAAAGGTATAGTCTACCATACCCAACTACCTTCGGTATTGCCAATGAATGCAGAGTTCTGGGTGGACGTGGCGAAATAGAAACACCTAATCTACACTAAATACATATATGTATCTAGGCAGTCTATTGCACAACTGCCCACTTCCTAGGTACGGCTGGCTCAACCTTCCTAGACGAGGTATCTAAGTACTGTTCCGAATCACAATATCAGCACTCACCACATCAGCGCCGAAGATCTGCCACCTGATCAGAGCAAAGGCAGGGCAATAACAAAGGAAATGATCCGAAGTATCGTCGCCTTCTCCACAAGCGTCGCAGACAGAGGTATCTCTTAAGCCTAGCACACTAAGATGTTTAGCAAAAGGAAAGTGTCCCGTAAGAACGCCAATAAGTTGTCTGCAGTCTTTTCTGCTGAGAGACATACGTATAGCATACGTTTAGTCTGCCTGCATCCTGGAGAGCCATGCCACACAATTGTGCTCGTAGGAGACCCAATCGTCAATGGAAGCTCTGACCGAGGACGCGGGAAGACACAACGCAGGTTCAGGTCCTGAGAAATCATCCTCTAAGTCTAGCTTAGCAATCTCATCGGAGATCTCATTTCCCGCAACCCCAGTGTGACCTGGGACCCAGAAAAGAGTCAATGAGTTTAGCCTTGCGGACAAATTCAAAGAATTCTTGCATTCTCGAACTATTTTGGAACGGGTTACAGGGTTGACCAAGGCCTTAAGCGCAGCCTGACTGTCACTACAGACGCAGATACTCCGACCCCGCCACCTATTCTTAACAATATAGTCGGCAGCCATTAGGATAGCATAGATCTCCGCTTGGAAAACAGAGCTATGCTTGCCTAACGAATAGTGAAGACTAGTGTTGTCGGTCTCCACGAAGACACCAGCACCGGCTCCTTGACTAGTTTTAGAGCTATCCGTGAATATTCGACTACATACCAGTCCAGGCTCAGACTCTGGCCGAAGCCAGTCTTGAACGCAAGGAAAGTCGACTCGAAATTTACCCAGCAGCCGAAGTTCCGGTGTTATTGCATCAGACGGCATTTCCATGGAACTAGGGTCGTAGGATAAGTGTCGCGCAAGGTCATCGAAACTCCAGTGCGGATGATACCAAAAGCCATCCCGTCTAAGACGATAGATTGCTTTGATAGTACAGCCCATGATAAAAGTATCAAGGGGAGGTAAATCAAGCAGACCATCTAGAGCAGAGCCAGACGTACTCGAGAAAGCTCCCGTGCAGCCGAGACAGGCCATTCTTCGAAGTTTGGTGCAGAAGATAGTCACATACTTACGCGAAAACCCTCTCCACCAAACAACCGTTGCATAAGCTAGAACAGTTCTTACCATAGCCGTATAGATCCAGAGGACCTTTTTCGGTGATAAGCCCCATGTCTTGCCAAAAGCACCCTTACACTGCCAGAAAACTGAGAGCGCCTTGGATGTTTTCGACTTGACATGCTTTGCCCAAAGAAGTTTCTTATCCAGGATCACTCCGAGATATTTCGCTTCATCGGATATCTGGATGGTGACGCCTTTTAGCACTAGCTGAGTCAGACCGGCCACAATCCTCCATGTCGTAAAGAGAACACCTCAGTTTTCAAAGGATTGACCAAAAGCCCATTCCTAGTGCACCATTCATAGCACATACAGTCTATAGGCATGACCCAACAGAAAGTATGGCAACATCATCCGCGTATGCCTGAGCGTAGACGTTTGAACTACTGAGAGTATGCAACAAAGAGTCAACTACCATGCATCAAAGCAGTGGAGACAGAACGCCACCTTGAGGGCAGCCTCTGTTTACACCTGCCATATCCACAATAATCCAATGTCTCATCTACCCCGTGTTGTCTAGCAGAGTCACACATGCAGTCAAAAGTCGCATTGTCGAAGGCGCCCTCTATGTCGTTGAAAATGCCCATTGCGTATTCTTTCCTATCGAGCGCGCATTCAATTCTAGCAACTAGATTTTGAAGCGCAGTCTCGCAGGAACTTCCACGCTGGTATGCATGTTGCATCTCCGATAGAGGGTGCATCCTCAGTAAGAAGGAAGACAGACTTATAGGTCTGAAACTCTTAGCGAGGGAGTAGTCATCTCTACCAAGTTTTGGTATAAAAGCCACTCGAACCGTACGCCAAGGTGCAGGAATATATGCCAGTGCCAGGCGCGCAGTGAAGATTCTCTTCAAAGTTGGCAGCAACTGGTTTATACCCTGTTGCAGCAAGGCTGGATACACTCCATCGGTGCCAGGCGATTTGAAGCTATCAAAAGATGCTACAGCATATTTAATAGCTTCATCCGTCACCACGGACGATGCAGTATACCAGCTACGCCGAGTTTTGCGACTTAGATCGAGCTCAACCTGCACCGGCGTTTTAAGCTGTGACCCAATCGTTGTCTGGTTACCTGGAAAGTGAGTCTCCAGCAGAAACTAAAAGTCTCCGCTTTCGTCTCAGTGTAGGTACCGTCAAATTTTCTAAGTGACTCCGGTTTGATTGGTTTGCCTCTTTTGAGAACCTTAACCAACCTACCGGTTTCACTTAGAGTCTCGATCTTTTCACAAAAACCTTTATAGGAAGCACTTTTCGACAAGCCAATTAACTTCTTATATTCTTTTTTTTTTTTTGATCGGAAAAGGTCCCAATCTCCATCTAAATTTGTCTTAAGTGACCGATTCAGAAGTTTTCTGGTTTGCTTTCTTAGTCTCTGCAGCTCTGGGTTCCACCAGGGAACTGGCAATCTACAGGAGGTTTTCATAACCGGGCACGTCAGTTTGAAACATCTGGTGATGATACTAGTCAGGTTTTGAGCAGCATCCTCGACCTTCCGTCTCGTTCTGAGCTTAGGAAGAGCTTTGACAGACTTGTCTAGCTCTTCTCTAAAGCGTATCCAGTTAGTTTTTCGCGGATTCCTCCTCCCCTGCAAAGTAATGGCTTCGCATTTGATTTAGAAGGCGATGTATCTATGATTCGACAGGGACACTTCCGGCAGGACTCTCCAGTTTGTAATCGACTTGAAGTATCGGATAGATAGTGTCAAGTCAATCACCTCCTTTCTTCTTGCCGTAGCAAAGGTTGGTTGAGAACCAACATTGTTAATGACCATGTCAGAGGATAGTAAGAAATCTAGGAGATGGTTTCCTCGTACATTGCATTTGCTGCTGTCCCAGACTGTATTCTGCGCATTAGCATCCACACAGGTGAGTAATCCCATTTCCCCGAGAATCACAATACTCTATGAGTTCGATAACAGCCCTCGGCGGCGGAGGTATTACCGAATCCTAGGGAAAATAAGCTGACGCAACGACGAAAGTTTTCCACTCGCCATTTGTTTCGTAGCTTATAATTGCCGCAACCAAATTCTGTCCAGAGAATTGTCCAAGTTTGGTCACTGAGAGAAAGTTTGGTACAATTAGACAAGCTCTCGGTCTTTCAGATCGCTCGTCACAGAGTACAGTAATACCCCGAACACCTCCCAAACCACAGATGCGTTTGTTCCGCACCCACGGTTCTTGTATAGCGGTTATATCTCTCATACTAGACGAGCTGTAGGATGCCGTTGCTAGTTGGCAATGCGCAAAAGCCGGGGCTTTTTGTGGAACCTATTTCCCTACAAAGTTCAAGAAAGCCTGATCTATCCATAGCTCCACAGACCAAATATATGATGAAAAAAAAATTTTTCATCAAAAATGGCTTCGAAAATAGGCTTAAGGCTAGGTACAGGTATTCTTCGATCACACCATCATGTATAATACAGTATGGGGTAACAGAATAATAGGGCCTTCAAGTATTCCTCAATGACAATGAATTAGAGGCTAATAAGCGGTAGGAATGGAGTAACAGCAAATAGAAGCAAGAAGTTCATCAACGGAATGTCATGTTGAATCAACACTTCAATCGGACCTCAACAACTATCATCAAAACCAAAGTAATTCAACTTCGTCATCGAAAAATACAGCCACGGATCCGACTGCGTTTCACAATCAACTGGCCTAGAAGAAAATACTAGGCTCGGCTGTATTCTTTCACAATATGAAAGTGAAATAAAGCCGAATTTTGAAATTCGCGCGAGATGGCGCCCTGGGAGGAGCCAATGATTTCGATTTCGTTTGCGTATCCCAGCATCATCACTATTTGTAGATGGTACCTTCCGTGTTAACACCTGCCCTGCGCACTTTCTGTTCCAACACGAGATTGAAGAAGACACATGATAGAGCATCTTTTTGTAAAATCCGGTACATGTTTAAATAGTTCTGAGGAACTGTTTCCGAATTGCACATTGCACCGCGTGTTTTCCAGCGTCACGCTGGATCAGTTTTACCGGGATTCCGAATTCGGCCATCGCCTTGTGGAGCTCAAGACGATGAATATTATCATATACGGCTTCGAAGTCGATGAAGAGATGGTGAGTCTCGACCTTAAATTCGTTGGTCTCATTCAGGATCTGCCTTAGTATAAAAATATTAAGTTACATTCCTTCTTATTGATTCTCATGTTTTTGACTGTGTATTTTTTTGGTCAGTCACGGGCTCATGTGTTTATTGTTAAATGTCCCTTCTTAGTAATTACGATTTATGCTGCATGTCTTAAAACACTGATTGCTTGGTTAAGTTTTCAATGATAAACAAGGATCATGTATCTGTAGTATGGTAATGGTCGTAAGTGA
The DNA here is from genome assembly GCA_905220385.1 of Xylota sylvarum. Lineage (NCBI taxonomy): Eukaryota > Metazoa > Arthropoda > Insecta > Diptera > Syrphidae > Xylota > Xylota sylvarum. The sequence continues at coordinate 57,808,440 of LR999958.1, read as the reverse complement.
TAAAGTAAAGTTGGAAAAAAAATTATTCGCGGTGACGCTCCGTGATACCCATTAAATAGCTGCTGAAAATGCTGCCTAAACACATCTACTATTCCCTGTGCTTCGGTGATTAGGTTTCCTTCACTGTTTCGAAAAGCCTGTGTTTCGGACTTGAAGCCAGCTGCCAGTTGCTTGGCTTTCCTAAGAAACATCTGGATGTTGTTCCTATCGTGGAACTCTTCGATATCCTTGAGCTGGGAGACTCCGATGGGTCTTTTCTTTTTACGAAGGATCTTCTTCTCCTCTCTTCTTCTGGCTCGAAACTCTTCTCTCGCTGCCCTTGTTTTCCACTGCAGCGCTTGTAAGGGTTCATATTCTGTCATCTTTTCCATCATGCAAAGGACTCTTTTTGGGTGGTGGCTGCTAGCCTACGGTGGTCTCGGCTACTTTTTTGATGATGTCGCGATACTAGCTCCACCGATTGCTTATAAGTTCAGCAAGTCGGAATAGCATTAGACTTCAGCAGACCTTCAGGTAGTTTTTGTTCTTTTTTTTTAAGACACCAGTTGTAGGTATGCAAAACCAAGTATATGCTGTCAACCAGAAGGGACACACAACATCGACGAATTGGACAGAACGTCACAATCGACAGCTATAACTTTGAGGTAGTAAGGGACTTTGTCTACCTCGGCTCTGCTATCAATTCTGAAAATAACACCTCAGCAGAAATAAAACGAAGAATAAATCTTGCCAATCGCTGTTTCTTTGGGCTCAGAAGGCAATTGAGTAGTAAGGCCCTATCCCGAACAACTAAGGAGACTCTATATAAAACCTTGATCATCCCAGTCCTGCTTTATGGCGCTGAAGCTTGGACTTTATCAAAAGCGGATGAAGATATCCTCGGTCGTTTGGAGAGAAAAATTCTTCGCAAAATATTCGGTCCCGTTTGCGTTGACGGGCTTTGGAGGAGAAGATTCAACGACGAACTATACGAGCTGTACAGCGACATCGACCTAGTCAAAAAACTGCGCATTAGTCGTTTGAGATGGCTAGGACATGTAGAGCGAATGGACACCAGTGCTCCGGCCCGAAGAGTCTTCGAATCACACCCGGAGGGACAACGCAGTAGAGGAAGACCTCGCCTTAGGTGGCGCGCACAAGTTGAAGGGGACCTGAACAAGCTTGGAGTGCGCAACTGGAGGCAGTTAGCTAAGGACCGGGCTAACTGGAGAGGCTTGTTAGTTGAGGCCCAGGTTCACCCCGAACTGTAGCGCCACCTAAGTAAGTAAGTAAGTTGTAGGTATGTTAAAAGCTTCCTCGGTTTTCCAGTCAATGTCTGTGGATTTAGTTAAACTAATGAAGGTATTTGCTATTTTTAGATGACAGTTTGGTGTTTCGAACATTCAATTATCTTTCAGTAGAGACATATAGATATTCACATTCAAGGCGCTACCATAATAATTTTTCCTCATCCTTATTTGCGTCGTTCTACATGGGAGACGAGTCTACCAATACAATAAGGACTATAGTCCCATAATTAGATTTTAACTAATTTTAACTGACTCTAGGTCACTTATGTTCACAAATAAAGAGTTGTCATTTCTGGAATCTTGACAAGGTAAGACTCCCCACGGTCTAGTGTCCAGTTATTGATTGAAATGCCACCGAATTTAAGTCCACTCACCTCATTAAGATGTAGACTTCCAATGATCTGACAATACAGGAACTTTTAATTCTCAACCTGTCCTTAGACACACATTAAATCCTTAAAAGAGTCATTAAAATTTATAAAGATACTTATACGGTATATCAAACTGAAGACGTTAATCTATCCGCACCATATGCACAGGTGTATCCACAAAAGCAACAAATCTCCATCGTATCTTACGTATATCTCGCTCTAAAATTAAATAACAAAAAAAAAAAAGAAGAAAAATAGAAGAAGAAACGAACGGAATCAAAAAACCTTTAAAATTGCATCTTGGCCGGATGTAGCGAAATTGCAGGTAGAACAGGGGGTAACTAGAATAATTGGCAGAACGTTGTAGTGCAATGTTCAAAGAGGTACTTTTCTCTCTCACTCCCTTTTGAGTGTATCTTTCGGCCTTAGGACAGATGGAGAAGTGAAATAAAAAAACTCAACCGGAAAATAGAAAAACTATCTATCCATGCATCTGGCCAAAAGTACATGTATCTACACCTGTGCATAAAAACGTAGAACAACACAAGAAGCTACTTTTTTGTTGTTCTTCTTTAGTATAGATACTCGTATTCCTGTGGTCCCGTGTATTTTGTTTTTTACTATCTTCGACACGCACTTTTAAGGCTTTTCCATCGGACAGATGTTTTTGTGTTTTTTTTTTTTGCGGAAACCAACGGGTATAATTGTGCAGAACCGAATTTGAAGAAATCTTTAAGATGCAAATGGGGAAAAGGCCGATGCTGATTATGGGTACCTAGTATCCGCTTAAGGACATTGTGAGGTTTTGCCTTCTAGCTCAGACTAAGTTCATGGATAAATTTTGTTTGAGTTGAGAAGGAAGTGACATTGGAAGACGAGGTAAAGTCTTTATGGAAGTATTTGAACCTAATCCGAGCAATGGCATAGTCCGCCACCGATTGATTTTTCCTGAAAAGTCTACAACAGATTCAGACGCCTTTTATCACCTGTTCAGTAGTTCTGTCTAGATGAGATATTTCAATTCTTCTGAGAAATCAATTTGTGCACCATTCAGTTCTAGAGTTTGGAGGGTCAAGTCTAAGAGCTTTTAAGTCTGAAGGAGTCCTAACAGCTTTAGGTAAACTTGTCGCCAGGGTTTCGGGATCTAGTTAAGTTCATAGCTGGACCTAAAGATAGGCACTAGGGTTTCGGGATCTAGTTAAGATCATAGCTGGACCTAAAGGTAGGCATCTAGTATGAGGCAGCATAGGCTCGCTATTTGTCATTTATACATCCTTGTTGGACTGGCATTAGGTTATACACTCACCATATCGCTTTGGTGAGTTGCGTTTCTCGGTTTTGGATTCTTTCCCATCACAGGCATCTCAGCTCTGAGTACATGTTTTTGGTGAAAATCTACACTGCATTGCATTTTATCTTCGACTTTAGCGTGTACGCCACTAGATGTTAGTATACCCTCCAGTTCTTCTATCAGTATCTCCCATTGTGTGTGGAACTTTGGGCACTTTCAGGACATATGCTCCAGATCTTCAACTGTGTCTGCGCGACACTGGTAGATTGGGGACTCGTCAGCTTGAACCGATAGAGGTATGAATGATCGCAAAAAGCCGTGACTTGTTTTAATCTGTGTTACGTAAAAGCACAATTTCCCATGCTTGTACCTTATCCAGTTTTCGATGATGGGCATAAGACGATAGATCCATCGACCTTTGGTTGACAGGTTGCAACGCCGCTGTTAAACGCCGCCGTTGCCTTCTCGTCGTACACCATTTCACCTTCCTGGTGGGTTTTCTCATATTAACTTTCAAATTCTTTGATTAGTATGTCTATTGGTGTTATTCCTGGAATGACACGAGCTGCATTGCCTTAAGTTTTACAAAAAGAGCTGCTCATTCTCAGTGTACATAGCCGATTTATCACTCCAATTTGGCGCTTATCATACTGTTATGATCCAGATCGACCGTAGATAGTAATAGTCTATGACTGTGTCTTGCCCTTCCGATATTTGGCGTACTTCGTGTGAGCCTTAAAAAGAGCCTCGAATCAATCACAACGCCTAGGTTATATCATGATTTGGATGTTATATCATGCTCATCTGCTCAGAGGCAGTTTTAAACGGGTCTAGACCGCATAGGTCCAACTCAAGTTTAAACGTGTCTATGACCTTATAGCTCAGAGGCAAGAATTTTTTATATCGACTAGGTATATATGCCCCCGTTGGTTTATTCCTGTTTAGCCCTTTCGTGACGTTACTGTGGAACTTAAGTAGTGGGTGGATGGTGGGCTCACTCACCCGAAAATCAAATTATTTGTTGTACATTTTCCTTGGATCGTTAGCTGGATTCTCTTCGCTGAATGTCGAGATGAGGGTACTGATCCTTCTAACTTCAGTCATTTGGGCTTCAACTTCAGTTTTCAACTTTCAGCTAAGACGTCTGGATAGTGAAAGAGGAGGACGATCGATGAAACTCCATTTGAAACTGTCCGTCTTCTCGCCGGCTGTTGCCACTGTTTGCTGAGTGTGGCTGCTTTTTCCGGACTGGATTTGATATCTTCCAATCATTCCGACAATAAAATTCCACATGGTTCCATGGCGTACCTAACGAAAAAGTGTAATCCAAGTGTTTAGCGTCACGATGAATATAGTTGCCCTTGACATCTGTAAAGCTTTCGATAGAGTTTGCAAAAGTGACCTCCGTAGATAATGAAAATGAAGAGGTCCACTTAGGCTCATAGTGATGCACGGTTTATTTATCCCTCGAACCCCATATTTGTTTGTGGGATCATAGATAGGACGATCTTTGCTATTTCATATTGGGCCTGGCCAAGTGCCGAGAAGAACAAAGGGACTTGTATACAGCAAAGTACACGTGTGTAAACCATTCTTACCATTCTTCTGGTGATATTAAGACTTTCGCTTCGATAGCTTATGCTTGGACGGGACGAATATTAAATAAACGCTTCATGTTGTTTGTTGGAAGTCAGTAGTCGAGTGTACGGATAGATTATATATAGACCTTAGCTATCTGTGGGTATCTATGGTAAATACGGAAATTTATTTATAAATGCTAGAGGAGATAGAACAAAGTTAACGACCACTGTCAGGTCCTGTTGAGACGTCTTTCTTGCCGGTTTACCTGCCGTTCTGTTCACTTGCATACCGGTGTGTCCTGGAATCCACCAGTGTTTTGAGCTCGTTGCGACTGATGGCTCTTATAGCGACTTCACTGTCGATGTAGATATCGATCACTTCTGGGATTGTCAAGACTTTCGCTTGGAACATTTGTCGTGTAATGTCGATTACCTTACTAGAATGTAGTTTCATGGATAATTCTCTTGCTAATTCGGCGATAGGCAAGACTTGAGCTTGCTGCACACTGCCGTGGTTTGGAAGCCTTAATAAGCACTAGACTAGACTCCAGAAAACACTCTTTCATCGAGTGACTCTTACGTGTAGATTAAGATTCTTTTCGGGTTAATGGCCCTTCCGTTTGCCCAGTCCTCCATCGAGGTAAAGACTGTTTTAAGGTTTAAGCTGAAGTCAGGGAATGGTGGTAAGTAATCTGTATCGGTACCCAGATGTGCCTATTTCGCAATAGTGCAGTGACCTATGTCGACTTCTTTCCAAAAGCTGGATTCTTTTAAACGTTGGGCACTATTTGGGGCTGTTTGCTTTAGATGCATGTCCTTTGTGGAATAGTGGTTCTAATGGCACTTGTAGTGCCTATGCATACTTTAGTCTTTAGACTTGGTCATTTACCTAAAGTACGTGACCTAACCTGCTGCAGACCATCAGATTAGGCATACAAAGGCTAGGATTGGTCTGATGTCTCCTGCGGACCACGAGTTCACCAAAGATTTTACTGCATGCACACAAAGCAATAGATGCCTACCTTATCCTTTTTCGACATGTTTTCTTTCTAAGTTGGCTTTCGATCGATTATGCAACCAATTAAGTAGCTGACCATATCTGAGATTTGGAGTGGCTTACCATTGAATCTCAAGGTCCCAATTGGTGTTATTCGTTTTTTTATTATTGAATAGGACTACCTCTGTTTTCAGGGAGTTAACGTTTATCCCATTCAGTCCGTAGATTGTATTAGTTCTGCAGGAACTTGCCTGTCAACAGTATTACAACGCTTGCAAAGGAGATAGAACCCCTCCTTACACTTTACACTTTGTAAGTCCTATGCTAGTCTTAGAGAATCAGATTTCACGTTGTTGAATGGTCCTTCAATATCTAGGTCGTTAGCGACAGAATAATCTTTCGATTGTTGCTACCACTTGATGCAGGGCTGTCTCAAAATACCGGCCTTTTGAATAGGCATGTTTAAACTGGTGTAATATCCCTTGAACTTAGTTTATAGTGAATCCAAGAAAATACCTCTGTGTGCATTCCTTGATATTGAGGGCACATTCGATAACACTGGCTATGACTCAATAGCTATGACTCGGGCCATGTGGGCCAGTAGACGCCTTTACGGCAGAACTTGGGGTCTAAATCCAAAAATGATGCATTGGATGTATACAATGATGGTGAGGACCATTATTACGTACGCGGCCATCGTTTGGTGGCTAAAAGTTCTTGAACAGCCAACGGCAACTCAGCTTCAAAAGCTCCAGAGAATGGCCTGTCTCTGTATTACGGATGCCATGCGTACCTGCCCTTCGGCAACATAAGGAACTGTAGTTGGCCTACGACCGCTAGATGCGCTATTAAGCTGCAACTAGAATACAAGGGCAAACCAAGTGACCATGTGGGACACCTGAAAATTTTTGACTCAATTCCCGAAAGGGACATCTTTTACACTATCTCCAACATCAAGGTCAGAGAGTACTGTCTTGGTAGGTTACTTGAGGTAAAATTATTGGATCATGCAAACTTGTTTTATGGTATTTCGGCACTGGATCCTAGAGGTCTGGCCTTGTTCCCAGACGGTTCGAAGATGGAATCAACAGTTGGAGCTGGTGTCTTTGGACCCAACACCAAAGTCTCGATATCTATGGGACTGTGCCCTTCGGTTTTTCAGGCTGAACTCCATGCCAATGAGATCTGCGCTGGGTTCAAACTTAGTAAAGGTAATAAGGGAGCTAAGATATACATATAACTTTTCAGACAGCCAGGCAACACTTAAAGCACTGTTGTCCTATTCAATTGCCTCTATATCAGTTAAATACTAATACGATGCACAATAATCTCTTGCTAGACATAACTCAGATGATCATCAAGGAATTGCAGACAACAAATCAGCAGATGAACTAGCTAGGGCTGGCTAAGAATCTGCGTTCATAAGACTTGAATCCTACTGTGGTGTCAACTGGGCTGCCGCCACAGATGTGATTAACGATTGGGAACACAAACTTCGCCTGGCCCACTGGGAAATGTCTCGGCCTCGGGTGAGACAATCCAAACGATTAATTAGGGGTTATTCCTATATAGAAATACTTAATCTATATAGTACACTATATAGTGGCCTGCTGTATCACTTTAACTAACTTAATCTGTGGCCAGATATGGAATGTAGGTTCTGCTCGAAATATGATGAATCATCCGAGCACAGAAATATGTTCGTCAGCGGAGTTGAGAAACTCTGTTGCTATGGACGTACTATCCTTCATTAGAGAGGTGGTACGTCTCTTAGATGAAACACACCCTAATGATTCAGTAGGTCCTTTTAGGTCGCAGTGTCAGCCATATGGGCTATCTGTTCATCTTTACAATGTCATCAGTGGAAACAAAGTGAGGCTTATCAGTCTTAAGTCTTTGGGGTTCGTGTATGAAGGTTTACCCGGTTTGGGTATGAGAATTTAGTTAACATCTCTCCAGATTCGAGCTACATACGAGCAGTAAAGCCCCGGTGAAAAGTGATATTCCAAGTAACAGCCGAGAAATTAATTACATCCTTCGCATGTAGAAAGTTGTAAGAGTCAATTTCCCAAAATTACCTTACCCCTAATAATTCAAATGCATAGCAATACTTTTGTTGTCACCGCACTCGAGTTGAATGCACCGACCTCCTAGAGCTCACAGACCACATATCCGTACCTAAGTATAGAAAATGACCCTTCCAGCAAGAGGGTAATAATCCAACAGATTTTTAAGAGGCAGTGGCTATTTGCCACTTAATCACTGCCTTGCACATTGATCCTGCACAGAGCGCTGTCCGACGTCAATGTCCGTCATCTTAACGCATTAATGTCGATTTTTTGCTTTTTTTTTTTGTCCTGGTTCTCCTTGCTGTCGTTGTGCATTGGTGTTCGATTTTTTTTTTTTTTGTTGCTTGGAGTGGGTTTCCTTGCATAGACACGGTCGGTGGTGCATACGCACTTCTACTCGAGTTTCGCCCCGCATTAGAGGTGTACCGTGTTTTATTATTGACATAATATGAACTGTAAAGGGTAAACGCACTTTCAGGCCGTAATAACCCCTCGGCATTATAATTTTTCTTTTTCTTCGACGTTTTAACTAATGGGAGGTCCTGAGCTTTTTCCTGAATGCCATATTAATGTTTGATTGGTTTCCTTGAATTAATTTGAGTGCACGCATCGTGCGTGGTTGTTGAATATTTAAAAAGGAAAGAATGATTACATGTATTGCGATTAGTCTTGATGCGATTAGCGCAAATGAATTCAGTCCTTACACCATCCTTAATGCGTCTGGTAGTTATAACGATGAAGGAACATGTAATTTAAGTCATGGGAAAAAATATAGTGCAACAAGGATTTGTCAACATGTGCGTAAGTAAATGGCTTAACATTTTTTATTCTTTATCAAGTCATCACCCGGCCGTACTATTTCCTTGACTTTTTAAGGATCCAGGACTCGTGGATGGATATTTTCTCTACTTTGTTGAAGATATAGAGACGCTGCTGAGGTGGTAACTTTGAAAAGTTGGGATTGAAATAAGTTCTTTCATTAGCCTCTGTTGGTGTTTACTCTCAACGCCTCTTTGGAGGCATTCAACCGAGTAAGATGCAGCCGCGGAGCCGGTGGACGAAGACTTTTTCAAAGAAGCTATACTTAACCGAATGCGAACAAAGTAGGTGCATTTATGTGCTTTCTTCAATAGATCGCTTGAGTACACGCACATAAGTGGGTGATCCGTATAAGTGCTTTCACAGACGTAAAACAAGGTTTTTATGAGACATACATATGTATTCCAAAAAATCTGAAGACACTTGTGAAAACGTACGTTTTTGAAACACTTTGCGATTTAAAGTGGTGTCCGACAAGGCTGTATACTGTCGCCACTACTTTTTAAGATAGTTGTCAGATGCTTTCTCGCTGGGAAAGGGGTAGATATGAAATGATTGCACATACTGCATGCCAACACATGTCATAAACGAACAACGATTACAAAGAAGATAGTCATGGATTTATCACATTCTCTAAACGGGCTACAACTTCATAGCAAGTCTGACTAAGGTGATAAATGAAGAGAGTGTGATGAAAAGGATGTGTTCCCTAAGAAAAACTGAATACAGCACAGTCGAAGCAAGTAGAGCATTTGAAGAAAAGTTGAAAGGATTTGAATCAAAGTCCAAGAAACCGAAGGGGCGTTCGACATACAGTCAAAGCTATATAAAACTATTCTTAAACCGTAGACCTACATTGATTGATCAATAGTGATTTCACGATCCCACCAATCAAACATCTGCCATACATCCGAGCGTATAACCAAAAAATATCATTCTTCTCCGCAAGACATTCAATAGCAAGTACTTCTGCATATCTCCTTCAACTTTTTACCATACCATGGTGGTGGTGGTCAGTACGGCCTAATGATTCCAAAGGGCGATTCCAGTAGATTTACCCATGCTCTAAGGTCTCTGGAGGAGGGTCTAATTCAAAGAGTAGTCAACATGATTCCAGAGGTGGTGTGAGCGCATAGCAAATCGTGCTCAAGGATGCGAGGCTGACAGTTAAATGAGTCTCTAACGAGGTCATTCAAGTGCTTTGCCAGGGCTTATCGTGATAGTCTCTTATACCAGTAAAACCTGCACTGCCGCGGATGGACCACTTCTTACCGGCTTACTTGTAGGACCAACCTGAAACCTTTAAATAGAACAAATCAAACACAACAAGGCAACCCATCTAATTTCAAGGCTAGCCTTCACTCGAACGCAAAGGGCATAATATCAATGACATCAGTGACACTTATGGACCACGTGTAAAAAAGACGGTGGAGAAACAGCTTTATAGGCTGAGTTCTTATGATAATACTGACGGCTGCATCGTCCTTAATGACACAAATTCCGGTTATATGCCGAGCTCTGCGCAAGAAGATGTCACCATAATCACGTCTGCCAACAGATGACCTGCTTTAGGGGGACCTCATACGGTAAGTAACAAAAAGCACAATGCCAATGCAATAGCGTTCAAAAAATGCAGATTTCCTAACTTCCTAGAACGTCTCCTGGAAACTTATTGGGACAAAGATGACCGTAAGTCTTCAAGTTGAACGAGACCCTTTCTCAACGACAAGAGTACTTAACCTGTTTCGGAAGGGCACTCTTGTGAGAGTTCGGCAGGTTCAGGGGTTATCATCCGAAAAAGTAAGGCCCTCTGTTGTTCCTAAGGGAAGTCAGTGTCCTACATGAAGGCTCCCAATTAATACGAAGTTCGAATCGGGAGGGCTCTCAAGCTAAAACGGATCCGGCCTTCAAGAGACCTAGGTCAGAGGAGGATCTTTCCAAGACCCCACTTACTTACTTACTTAGATGGCCCTACAGTTCAGGGTGAACCAGGGTCTCTATTAACAAGCCTCTCCAGTTAGCCTGGTCCTTAGCTAACTGCCTTCAGTTGCGCACTCCAAGCCGGTTAAGGTTAGATTCGAACACTCTACAGGCTGGAGCATTTGTGTCCACCCCCTCTACTTGTCTTAGCCGTCTAAGATGACTAAAGCCCAATTTTTTGTCTAGGTCAATGTCGCTGTACAGCTGTTATAGTTTGTCATTGAATATCTTCCTCCAAAGCCCGTCAATGCAGATCCAAGACCCCACAGAAGGCAGAAAATTTGCCTTTTGTTTCTAGACTCTTCAATGCGGTTACGAATTATCATTGATCTTTGGTATCATTGACCAGGGTGACGACAAAAGGCGGATAAGTGCGGAGAATTCAGCTGATTATACATATACGGTCGGCAATCTCGAAAGTCGGTGCTGTATGGCCCGCTCAGCCGAAAGCCAGAGTGTGTATACCTCTAGTCCTAATGACCCTAAGGATATATTTCAGCTCATAGGTGTAATTACTGCTGACCCTGGAGTCTATCGAATTCCTCGATGCGAGAGATTTTATCCTCGCCTCTATGAACTGGAGGTACTCCACTTAAAGGTAGGTTTGCGACAGTGACTAAAAAGTGTTTCTAAAAAGCTTAGTATCCGAGTCAAACTGGTTAAATGCCTAAACGGCGAATCATACTCCTGTTGCCCTGCCACTTGCCTCATATGAGTAGTTCACATGTAGGTTATGGTGCTCGTAATCCGGTTTTTCCATAGTCGTATCACAATGGACCTTCTTTTGGTCTATGTGTGTCCCACCTTAGCGGAGACAGACACCGAAATCAACCAAACAACCAACTACTTCTGCTTGAAATATTATTGGCGACTTCCCAAGCGCTGTCGCGGGTTTTAAACTGGGAATATATACCCCGTGTTTTTGGTGTCGAAACTACATATGACGTTGAACGACTAATAAATCATTTCATTGGGTTTTAATCCCCAAGTGTTGCCGCAGAAGCGTTGGCACATGAACATTGCCCTAGTCGGCTTATTGGGAACCTTATTTTGGGTGCAAGTTCGAGGTAATCGTTTTATCAAGGATTACTGAAAAGTTCTTCGTTTCTCCTTCAACTTTGCTGGTTTCGGTATGAAAACCATCCTATCGTCTTTCCACCTGTAACGTAACTAATGTAACGTTAACGAAAGAACATTTATTCTATAAATCAAAATATACACTTTAACTAAATTAATATCCTTGTAAATTGCAACCACGCTGCTAACCGGTTCCTCTCGCCAAGTCCAGTCGTCAAGAAGGAAAAAAAGGAAAACGGAGAACGAAGCCGAAAAGTCATCGGCAGTTGACAGCTGTGTCGCGTTCAAAAGGTGTGGGTTCACTGTTGCGTTCGCTGAGTGCAGCGCTTGTTGTAGCGAGATGTTCGGTAGCGAACTCGTACGCTACACACCTATCAGGTATACAGCGTAGTGTAAGGCTTTTAGTGTAAGGCTATTAAAGGAAGGGTATCAGTACAAACTCCTGTCCCTGTTGTAGGAGGCAGGGAAAGATGCCTTTTTTTTGGTTTTATTTGGGAATTGAACTTCGAGTTATATAAAATGATAAAAAGCGTATTTATGGAAGCTGTTATTGTCATTGTCTGAATTTGTAGGAGATGAACAAGTAAATTACCTTATCCTCAACATCCTAAGAAAACTTGCGACCCTCATTCGTGCAATAGCATATCTCTATTTCCTTTCCCTTTTTCCTTCTGAGAAGCCAATTTTCATCATCCTTCTCTTCTATTTTTAGAGCTTGTGAGCAGCGCTGGTCCTTCTATCCAGCGCCGCTTCGTAAGCCTCCTGTTTTTCTGCATTAGCTTGCCGGCTCCAACAAGGTTTAAGACCAAGTGGATATTCGGACATTCATCATAGGAGGATTGCCTTGCGTCGATCGTAAGGTATCAATCTCGGTTGACGGTTGCCTGACCGGAGACCTCCTTGTTTCTTTATGGATGGGCTAGGACAATTTTAATATCATAGTTAGGGCACTGTTCGTAAGCTTGTACAGGAGATCGTAGAGCCATGACCATATCCGGCTAATATTGGCAAATTTAAGTCTGCATACAAATCTGCATCCAAATAGGGGCAGCTCTTGTTGTGGTTAACAACGCCGTAGTAGTTATCGTAGTTGCTCATCCTGCTTTTGCCTACCGCATTGTACTTTCTGGATGGCTGTGATGCCTACTTTAGGGCTTCTGCTAATTGTTCGGCTGTACGGGGGCTGGAATCTGAAAATTCTATGTGTAGATCCAAAAATCGTAGTAATTGATTCGTTTGCTGGGGTCGTCAATAGTAGATATAGTAGATCGTCATCCATACCCGAGACTTCTTGGGTATGGCATAACTTCTTCTGTAGTGCACGGCAGGCGTCAGTCCTTGCCGAATGTGGATCGATGTTTGTACAAGTATCTCCTATTGCTTTGGTCCGTAACTTTCGCGATAACGTTTGCATGATTCATGGGATTAATGGAGAAAGTTTAGAGAAACATTGCACAATTCCTGAACCTCATCTACTTGTCCAGCTTTGACAGTTAGTGTCATCAGATACACAGATACATTTGCGTTAACCTTGAAGAGATCGTGAGAAATTTCCCAGTGTCTGAGTAGGGTCCAATCGATGTCCCCTGTTTTTTTTTTTACATATCGAATTAGTTAACCTTTTATGGCAAACAAATAATAATAATATGTGTGTCCCTCTCTTTTTAGACAACAATTTAGAGGCATAAAAACCTGAAGCAGTTAGTTGAGGTAAAAAGCAAACCTCCTTCCCCCACTTAATTGTTAAATTGGATTTTACATCGGAACCAGTTCCCCTGCACTGTGTACACGTATCTGTGTATGTTTACATTACAAATGCAAATAAATTAATATTTAATTATGCTAAACAATTGTTTCTACTCTATGTTTGGCCTTCGATTATAGCCTCCGACGGCGCGGTGGTAACTGGGTGCTCGACTACATATGTAACTCTCCACGGCGCACTCCAAATGGGAAGTGGTAATGGTAACTGTAGGAAGGTTTTTTTTTTTTTTGTCTTTTCTGTTTTGTTTAAATTAAATTTATTATTATGGCTAGTATCCCTTCTGTGCACCACAATGTTGCAATAGGTTGTTTATTTATGTGCTCACACGTGTATTTAAGAAATAAATAAGATGCTTTCGCCTTACGTGCGAAAATAATTTCTTTGGATAATTTTATTCCAATTAACGTAAAACATTAACGCTATTATTCGTAGAGTAGAAGTATCTATTGCGTGTGGTTTGGAATAGAGTGTACTATGGATTGCCTAACCGAGATAGGAGAGTAGCGAATAAATTGGTACATGCATGTATGCAGATATTTGCGTGCAAGTTTCTATTTAATACTTAAAAGTAGAAATAATTAATTAACGAACACTATCGACTGATTTATCTGCGCTAAATTACACCACTCTTGGAAGATGGACACATGAACAGATGGAGACAGATATCAAATGGTTTCCGTCGGGGTTGTAGTTATTTTGAGTTGAAAAGATACAGAGCTTGTTCAGCATTCGCGGAATGTATACCTTGTTCTAATGGTATTCTTGGTTGGTAGGACTATATTGATCCTGCCTAGACAACGTCTATATACCAAAACTAAGGAGACCAAGATTACATTGCGATCGACGTAAGGCATGCCTTCAGTATTCTAAATGTCCGAACCTTCCGAGCAGCCAATATCGCCAATAAATGCTCCGGCCCGTAGCGTCTTCGAATCCAACCCGGAAGGACAACGCAGTAGTGGACGACCTCGCCTTAGGTAGCGCACAAATAGAATGGCACCTCAACCGATTTGGAGTTCACAACTGGAAACAATTAGCTAAGGATCGGACTTAATGGAGAGGCTTGTTGGTTGAGGCCGAGGTTAGTATAGTAAAGGCAAGTTCATGGAATTTATTCCACATCATCTCGTCGAGAAGATAGAAAAAGCAATCCGCTCCAAAGAAATAACTTTATGTACTATGGAGCAGAGGTAGCGAAGATTCCACCAACCAATACTGGAACGTCGAATTATTACTACATCATCCGAAGGAGTGTTGGTTTCTGCAATTGCAATTAATACTACCCAAAAAGGAAGTATATTTCCTCCGCTCTTGTGAGCACTAGTTATGGACAATCTTCTAATCGATCTATAGAAATTAGGCCAGTGTCATGCAAGGAACTTTACTATACGTGTAAGAATAATACAACAAAGAATGACTTTCTATAAATTATTGCAAGGCGGTTCTAGTGTCTTTCTACGAAGAGGACACATGTCATTGTCGAACTTATCATCATCGTTATTAATTATCATCAAAGGCACCTCATTAATCTATACGAATAAGGTTAAAGACCTCGGCGTCAACCTAGGTAAACGACTTAACTGGAATATACATATCAACTCTGACACCCAGCGTGTCACTGGGGCCATATAGAACTTGATACGCTGCTTGTATATAAGGGAGATGAGACCCATTGTCACGTACGTGGTCTCCGCCTGGTGGCCAAAAGTTCTTCAACGGACAATGGGAACTAAGCTTCAGAGGCTCCAGAGAATTGTCTGTATCGATTTTACAGATGCTGGCACCCCTACAAATCTTCATTGGAAAGATGGCTGCTATGTGTGATATTAAACTGCAGGAAGACTACAATTACAAACCAGGAGCTTGTGTGGTACACCTGAACATACTTGATGCAGTTCCAAGAAGGAACATGTTTCGAAAGATTATTTGAGGTAAAAATATTTGACAATGAAAACTGATATAATGGTGTTCTTATACTGGACCGTAGAAGTCCAGTACTGGTTCCCCGACGGATCGATGAATGGAAGCAGGAGTTGGAGCTGGGTTGTTTTTTTGTTGCCACTCTGCCTGTATGGCAATGCTGTCGATTCTAATCTCTTCCGGTTAGGCCCCGACATGCATTCTGCCCGGAATCACCTCTATGGCTTCCGCTGACACGGTTCTAAAAGTGCAGCACTCTTAACGATCCGATTCTGTATGCAGCGTTCATGCGTATCATGTAGGATTTGACTTCCATCGCTGGTGCCACCCATACGGGAGACGCATACATAAGTATGGATTTGCTCACAGTTGCCAGCAGATTTCTGATTGGCTGCCTGCGTCCTCCAATATTTGTCATTATCCTTGACATTACCGCTACTACCCGTGAGGCTTTTTCACCTGCGTACATCACGTGCTCTTTGAAGTTGAGCCTGTGGTCCAGCAGCATTCCTAGGTATCTGATGGGTGAGCTCGACTCGACGGTATACTCATCGACCTGTATAGTGAGGTGTTTTACTCTTGTCCTACTGCTTATTAACACTGCTTCTGTCTTGTGGTCTACGAATCCTAGATCTGATGTTTGTAACCAGGATTTGACATGTCAAATGACGTGGCTATATTTCTTAGACATTTCTTCCAATGTTTTTACCGCAACAACTACTTCAATATCGTCAGTGTAGCCGATGATAAGTACTCCGCTCGGCTTTGCTATTTTCAGGATCCCATCGTGTATTATATCCTATAGGACTGGGCCAAACACTGACCCTTGAGGAACTCCTCGCTTAATGTTGTACTTCCTTGGCCTTCTTCTGTATCGTAGTAAAGGGTCCTGTCATTGAAGTTGCTAACATTATTCTCATTAGGTAGTTAAGTATCTGTAGGCTACTTAACACTCTGCTTACACAGTTCCAGCAGACTGAGTTAAGAGCGTTTTTGATGTCGAGTGTCATGGCGATATAGTACGGCTTTGTCCCTCCTAGCCATCGTCGTCCCGCGATTGTTTTACATGCAATGTCGCACGCTGCCTCTACTACCTGTATGCTGCTTCGCCTCTTCAGTGTATCACTCTAGTCTTGTTTGTATGATTTTTTCCAGGACTTTACCCATTGTGTTGAGCATGTATAACGGCGTGTACGACGACGGTTCGTCAGGTGACTTATTGCCCTTTGAGATAAGGACTAGCCCCTGCCTTTTCCACTGCAGTGCCCTTCCACTGAACATGTCGTATACAAATGCATGAAGATCTCTGGCCTAGTTTGCATGCGGTTTCAGAACCAACCATTCTTCGGGTCTTGTTAGTCTTTATCGCTGTTGCAACTTCAAGGATGTCCTCAGTTGTGACTGACGGTATAAGTAAGTAAGACAGGCAGTCCGCTTCACCTGATGTTTCTTGAAAGGGTATCAGGACTTCATCTTTCGTCTTACGTGGCATGGCAGCATCACATCTTTAGGATAAGGACCTCTTCGCTTCTTTGGCTTGTTCTCTTGCTGTCCTCTTGGTGTGTCCATAGTGTCGAGCATGTATTCAAGCATGTCGCTGTAGGAGGGCTGCGGTTCTGAGGTCGCCATTTTATGTTCCTCGCAATTGACCTGCTGACAAATATCAGATCGATGATGGAACGTGCTCTACCATTGTCAAATGTGTTACAGTTTTCGTGATTGAGTAACAAACTCGATAGACTACTACTACTTAGTACTAGCTAGTAGAGTTTGACGAATTAAACGAGTCTAGCTGGTTGGTTGATATGAAGAATGTTTGACGAGTTTCCATCACATATCTACCATTAAGGACAACCAAGTCTGTTGAAACGACACCCTTCAATAGAACGCAATTCGCGTAGCCGTTGCAATTGGGGCGTCAATTCAATTTAAGTTTTATTCGATTTGTGAAATTAAATTTTGATTACATGCAGAGACTTGGATGGAATCTCTCAGATAAATCGAATTACAGTTCATTCCACTTAAATTTTCCACCCTTAATTTTCCAATCCATTAGAACATATTACGTGCGCAAAAGAAAACCACTTGCACACAATTAAGTAATTACGAAATCATTTCCCATACGCATTTCATTTCATTAATAACGCATCCAGTCCGTTAGTCACTTTTAGTCGAATGTCCTTACGCACGGCAACGGAACTACACGAGCATACACGTAGGTATAGTCTATGGGTATGTACCCATGGCTCACACATCTCAGGCATTGCACAATTATTTCGCAATAAATCCAATATATGCCCATATCGGAACTAGGTGTGCACCTGGTTAGTGTGCAGCTGCCTGCAGAGAGCCACCAACGCCATGACCACCTTTGGCAGCCGTTAAACTTCAAACTCTCCTCCAGAACCATCCATGTTGTCTGTATGTATTTGGTTTACTTTTAGATCCGTAAAATCCGTACAACCACCCTCAGCAACTCGGTATGTAATCGAAGGTTGTTTTATTGGTGGCTTCGAGCAGTAGAGTCCCTTTAAAGCTCACCATTTCAAGAGCCCATGTGTGTATTTACGGCGAACGGGTATATCGACTGCGAAATACACATATGAACACCCATCACTATGAGTACGCATTGAAACCCTTTATTTGCGGCAACCATCGACCTCCAACATTCTAGACTCGCCACCACCACCAACATGCATGGACATGCATTTGGAATGATGAAGCAGTGTGGCGCCTCCTCAGCTGTCGTGCATTAGGATTAGGCATGGTTGCTTTAAAAATACTCTCCCTCTGCCCACAGTCGACTCCTTCTCCTGGCATAAGTCCATAGTCTGAGATATTAAAAAAAAAACTCAGTACACATTAATATGCGTGTATTATCCTTGATATCCAACATTTAGAAAGAGAAAAAAGAGCAAAAAAAAAGCTTCACAAATTTTCGAAAAAATGAACTGCACCAATATGCCGATGTGTACGCGAAAACTCAGGGGCGGTCATGGGGATGAAAAAAGCGACAAAACCTTTGGGGCGCTAGTTGAATTGCTTTTCATCCACCTTTCTTCTTGTGCCTTCATGATAACCAAATTTGTTAAAGCCTTTCTGTTGTAAAAGCTGCAAGACATTTCAACACTTGTATAATTAATGAGCTGATTGATGACATCGTTCTAGTTCAACTTTTGTGAAGTCTTGCAATTCCTTAACCAGTAAAGCTGACATAATTACTCGTATCCGAGGGAAGGAAAGTCAAGGCTTCCTACAATGAAGCCCTGACGATATGTAAAGGGGAAAGCAGGCGATGATCACAAGATGACCGATGCGGAGTGCGAACAATGCTTAAGACATCTATGGAAGCTAGCGGCGGCAGCAGATGTTGCATTCAAGTGGAGAGCTGTGAACTGAGGCACGGAATTTTTGTGGTGAAGTGCGAAGTGCTCATTAGTAGACTTTCCGCGAAATAAACGCATTTGTGGTTTTGTAGGTGGTTCTTGCTGAAAAGCTTGGAGACACTAGTCCAGATTCACGTGCGCACTGAGGATGTACCCTTTATCTCAGATACAATATGCATACCAGCGTTTAAAATCCTTGTGAGACTGTGCTTCACATCTAGTTGCTAGAAATGAATATGCGCTCTATAGGAAAGAATACACAATGGGCATTTTCATCGACATAGAGGGCGCTTTCGACAATGCAACTTTTGATTGCATGTGAGACTCTGCTAGACAACTTGGGGTAGATGAGACATTGGTATTGTGGATCAGAGCAATGTTGATGAAAAGAACTTTGGTTGTGCGGACTGTGGCCGCCATGTTATGGTAGTTATGGTGTTAACAGGGGTTACCCGAAAGGTGGAGTTTTGTTTCCATTTCTATGGTGTATGGCAGTTGGCATTCTGTTGAATACTCTGTTGCCATACTTCGTGTTAGGTCATGTCTACAGACTGTTCGTGGTAATGCACGGTTAGCCTTAGACATGGTCGATGAATGGTGCACTAGGAATGGGCTTTCGGTCAATCCGTTGAAAACTGAGGTTGTTCTTTTCGCAAGAAGAAGAATTATGATCGGTCTGACTCAGCCAGTGCTAAATGGCGTCGCTATCCAGATAACCGATGAAACGAAATATCTGGGAGTGATCTTGGATAAGAAACTTCTTATCTCAGATTTCTGGCAATGTAAGGGTGCTTTCGGCAAGACATGGGGTTTATCACCGAAAAACGTCCTCTAGATCTATACGGCTACCTATAATAATTTCAAGCTTTTGTGTCGGTTGTTTAGTGGTGGGAGCTTTCGCGTAAGTATATGACAGCCTTCTGCACGAAACTTCAAAGAACGTCCTGTCGCGGCTGCCCGGCTGCACTCTCCGAGTACGGCTGGCTCTGCTCTACATGCTCGGCTTGATTTACCTCTCTTTGATACCTTCATCATAGGCTGTACTATCAAAGCAATCTCCCGTCTAAGACGGGGTGGCTTTTGGTATCATCCACAGTGGAGTTTCGATGATCTTGCACGACACCTATCATACCACCCTGGTTCCATGGATATGCCGTCTGGTGCAATGACACCGAACTTTGGCTGCTGTTGTGTTCAGAACTGCTTTCGACCAGAATTTAAGCCTAGACTGGGCTGTAGTTGAATCATCACGGATGGCTCCAAAGATGGTCAAGGGTCCGGTGCTGGTGTCTTCGTGGAGACCGATAACACTAGACTTCATTACTCATATGGCTTATCCTAATGGCAGCTGACTATATTGTTAAGAAAAGGTGATGAGGTCGTAGCATCTGCGTCTGTAGCGACAGTCGGGGTGCACATAAGGCCTTGTTCAAACCTGTAACCCGTTCCAAAATAGTTCAAGAATGTAAGAACTCTTTAAATTTAAATGAGTCTCTGATGAGATTTTTAAGCAAGACTCAAAGACTAATTTATTAAGACCAAGTCCTGTGTTGAGTCTTACTGCGTACTCAATCAAGGCCTACATTGACGATTGGATTTCTTACGAACACAATTGTGTGTTTTCACAATTGTAAGGCTCTGTAGGATGCAGACATACTAAACGTATGCTCTCGAACGTTTGTCAGAACTCAGAAGATTGTTAACGACAACTTCTTGGTGTTCTTACGGGACACTTTTCTTTTGCTAAGCTCCTTAGTGTGCTAGACTTAAAAGACACCACGTTCTGTGACGCTTGTGGAGAGGGAGACGATATTTCGGATCATTTCCTTCATTATTGTCCTGCCTTTACTCGGATCAGGTGGCAGATCTACGGTGCTTATATGGAAGAAGAAATCAGAAACCAAACTGGCCTCGATACGATTAGACCTAAACCTTAAGAAAACAGCTCGATCTCTTGCGAGCTTTCTGACGTCAAGCTTTCTCGCACTATTTCCTTGTCCTCGCAATATACTGGATATCCGCAGCCATACCTTGGCTACAACAAAGTACTGGTTCCTTCCTCGTAAAGTTCGGACATCCATCATACTGGAAGAGTGCCTTTCTGATCTGGTTCTGGTCGACGGTTGACCGATCCGGAGATCTCCATGTGCCTTTGTGAATATGGAGATGTGGGAATCACGTGATAACTACGACAAGATTTTGCTTCACTGCGAAGTCGATTAGCCTGGATCCGTTATCGGAGGTGGTGTTGTGCAGATTATGATCTCTGACTGTTCAAAGATGCCCTCCCTTCCAAGCTTTGCGTTAAACCGCCCAGAAGAATTTTAACATCATAGCTAGGGGGTTGCTCGTACGTCTTGTCTAGGAGCTCGTAGAAGCTGACGATACCAACGTCGTCTTTCTCGTCTGTGGAGACACGAGCGCATATCAGGCTAATGTTAGCAAATTTAGCCTAGATGCGAATCATTATGAAACGATCGTTTACATGCCTGAAAGTCAAGACTTCTTGCCTAAATCGGTCTCCAGTAACAAACCCGCAAATAGGCGCTGCTTCTGTTTTCAGTAGGGATCGACGTAGTAGATTCCATTGGTTCATCGCACTTCTTGGATGAAGGTAAAGTCTCCTTTACAGCAGCGAAGGGCCTCTGCTAGTTGTTTGACTGCAAGAAAGACCAGCTCCCTTTTATAATCCTAGGACGAGCGGCCGGGTTTTCCGGAATCAGTAACCCGCCGCATTACGAGTTCATCCGCCACCAACTCTTTTCCAACACCCTGACTCAGTATTGGAGATCCCTATAGACCTGGGATTCAAATATGTCGAAGCAGCTCATATAGGGATCCATCTACCACCTATTATACTTCAAAGTGTCAGTCAGTCACGTTGATTATGAAAAATATTTACATTCCAATCACTCTGAAGAACCAGAAACATGAACAGTGTTTGGTCTGACGGGGATCACTTCGAAAAATTGTTCTTCCTCCTTTTTGTTCTAGGCAAAATGTGGACGCTTTTGAGCAATACGCTGCTTAAGCCAACTAAATTTTGTAAGTACTTTAGTTGACAACTCAGACGAAAGATTGCGTGTTCTATAGAACATCCATGCCAAAACCATCTTCATCTTCTCTGACATCCAAACTTGACTTGAGAAAGTGTTTTTAGAATCAGCAAAGCAAACTTTTATCACATAACCGGCTCCTTGGTGTTCACGGCATCAAGCCTAGAAGTTGGAAACCTAGTCTGACGAGACATGCGCAGATTCTACAAAAATTTACGGGGAATAATGTATGCACAGACTATACAACTCCCCGTCTAGATTTTGCAAACCCATTTGTTGCGTCTTTCCCAGACAACGAATCAACTATACCCATCTTCATGGATGACTCTAAGATGGATATTATCATTTTCGCGGAATTCTACTCCGAAGTTCTTGATCTATCCAATTCAATTAGACTTCCTGACTTCAACAGCATTTTCCAACCTAAGGTCCTGAGAGTGTTGCTAAATAGGTTATGCTGCTACAACAGCTGCTAAATAGGTTACAATCAAGACGTCCATGAGGATACTCAATACATTCTTTATCCCTGCTCAGCACTATACCACATTAGAAATAAAATCCTTGGAGGACATTTGGCATGACTTAGAAGAACTTCAAAACGCCTTAAGATGTCTTGAAAACCGATAAGTTTTGAAAGGTTCTATAATATAAGACTCATAACCGCTTGGGCATCACAATGGAACATTATTCATTACGATCCCTAGTATGGCTACTAATACGGAACCTTGCAGAACCACACGTTGCACTATCTAGTATCATCATCGATGTCGAAGCCTATTTCCGATTTTCTGACAAATAGTCAGTTACAATCTTCAAACATGCTCTCTTGCCATTCTCTTCAGCAGTGAATTCTCGAAGGACATGCTGTGCTTACTCCCAGTTGATTTCATCTAGACAGGGCGCCAATTGAATTTTCGCCCCACTTCCACATAAATGTTATTTTTTTAATACCCGACCTGGTATTGTACCAAATAAGTCACTACATCGAATTTCTCCATACGAACAAGAACAACAACAACAACAACACAGAAAAAAAAAACAAAAACAAGGCAAGGAGTTCCTTTTCTCTGGCTTCGAACAGGATTGCCCCCGATTGGAATGGGGCACGCATAGTCCTAAAAATAATCATTATGCAACCGGAACGGTTGCCTCTATTTGCGTTGCACTAGGATACGTCAGTCGGTCGGTTAGAGTTAGAGAGCGGATATATTGATAGGGATCGTTCCTTTGTTCGTCCCCCTTTTGAAAAACGTGGTGCACTCGCATTCGTCCTTTCGTTGGTTGCATTTTTTCACAGACTTTGCTTTTTTTTCTTTTTTTCTCGTTTTTTTTTTTTTTTTCATTATTTTGCTAAACTCTAAACCAAATTGTGCGTAGTTCTCGGTTTTTTTTTATCCTTGCTTTGTTTGAAGTTCTATTGAGAGTGCAGGCACAATGTGATATCCTGATGTGTGCTGCAGCTGTGTGCATGTGCATATCCCCCTTTTGTGCGTTGCAAAGTTTTAATGCGTGCCAAAGGAAGAAATAAAAAAAAAAAAAAAAAACATCACAGTCCTAGGGGAGGGCGAAAAACATATTTATTTGTGCATTTTAGGGGCGGGGTGTGTAAATTGCGTATCCATTGGGAAAGCTTGATTAAAAGCTTCTGACGGGACACAAAGTCAAATGGGATATACTCGTATGTATGTATGTATGTTTTGTTCATTCACTTGCTTTGCCTAGATTTGCCTATTGTGGCTTAAGGACACAGTCAGGTCAACCCCCTCTTTGGTGCGCTGCTATGGAAAGGGGTGTAAACCACAATTTTTCGTACGATTGTGCTCACACGCACAAAAATATTTTGTAGGCGGAATTAAGCCGTGTGTCGGCATTTCCATAATTGTAGGTTATATTCGTGAGACTTATTGTGCGCCAAAGGAGATTTCTATCGTCATCACTTCGGTGGTTGGGTTTTTGTGCGTTCGGCGAGGTGTGAGTCAACGATGTAATTAAGCCGCAGGGATTGCGAGAAATTGCAGACTATTTGATTCAGATTTTTTTTTTTTTTTTTTTCTTTTTTCCTTGGGAGTCGTATTTTCTGAGCCTTGGAACGCAAATGGCTTTGAGGATAATTATTTTCGTGTTCGATTGAGTGAAAAGATTGAGCTTAGAAAGGGATTAGTACAAGCCTTGAAGCGAACAAATGTTCACTTCATTACGTTTGCCGTCAAAACAAATCGATTTTCTAATGTAGATACACGTAAGACAGCTTGGTGTACATTACGTGTCTAGTTTAAGAATTACGGGACAGGTTTCTACGAAGTTTGGTTTTTGGGCTCAACTCAGTCTTCTGGAGCTGGTTATGTAGTTAGACCTTAGATACTGAACCACTGAACGGAAGAGTGGCCTAAGATATAAAAAATAACGAGAGAAGTTCCTCAAGGATGAGTGTTAGGTCCAGTTCTATTAAATATAGCATATGATGGAATACGAGCGGTGTGGACATCATCGACTACCCTGACAATGGTCAACTTTTTTGTACATATGCGTATCCTATATGGGCACTAACAATCCGCAAGACTATGTAAGTGAAATTCGCAGCACTACGTGAGAACGAGCCAAAAAATACACAAGTGGAGCAGTACAATCAAACGAAAATGGAAACATGAACTGTTCCACAACATAGAGAAGTTTACGCAGTTTTTAACTGGACATGGATACTTCTAGGAGTATTTCTAGAACAACAACCACGAGAATGACCTATGGTAGGCAGATATGTAGGTAGAAGAGGTAGCTGCAGCAACAGGGGATAGGCTAGAATATTCTCAAAGGAAGTGAGCTGTGTACTTTCTTCAGTATTGCCACAGGCCTGCAGGTGTCATTTGTATTTAGTCGCATTCTTCTTAGGTGCGTCGGTTATGATCCTTATGACAAGCGAGCGGCTAGTCGCTGGAAGTCTTGTATGTATTATGCTGGATTTTACAAGGCTAAGGGAGGTAGAACAAAGAGGCAGATGCAGTTCAGACCCTTTTCTTAGAAATATGTACGTTTCCTTGTATTCTTGGAAATACGTCACGGGTCCCTGACGTATGTATGTATGTATATGTTTTGTTTCACGAGTTAACATTTTACAACTGTGGATATGATGGCTTTGTAGTGGCTTGACTTTTTCTTCACATAGATGTCGATCACCTTTCGAAAGTTATCCTGGGACTGAGGAGTGTTTTGATAAGATATTCCGGAGTTCGGTGGATTCTATTTCGCTTCAAAACTAATTCACTATTGGTATCCTTGCAGCGGTTCTTTTCAGCGAGATCTTTGAAAACGTAGCCATATTGCGCAAAGTTACGGGATGGACCATTTTTTGCCCCTCACTACAGGGCAGGATCTATCAAAGGCTAAACGCATACCTAAAGTAACTGTTTTGACTTCTAGATCAATCTCAAAATGACTAAGGTTAGGGATTGAAGACTGGCCACCAACTTAGCCGTGGTGTCACGGTTTATCATTATCCCGGCCTCTTGCTACGAATCTGCGCGCGTTCCCATGGATTGGGTTGGGTTGGGTTGGGCGGTTGTCTCCGCTCATCAGAGAAACACACAAAAATGTCCACTAAGGAAAAACCAGATTATCAGTACCGAAGACCTACATGGAAACTTTCTAAATACGACTGGAGGCAGAGCTACCAGTTTCGATCTGAACCAATGCCGAAAAAGAATGGTTCGTTATTTAGGTATTAAACCAGTTTAACCCGGTGACGATGCCTTTTATTTGGCTAAAGTCAAGTCCGGCTAGATCACTGAGATCTTCGAAGAAGTATTTGCCTACTCAGAACTGATAGGGCAGGACTGGTACACGGTAGAGGTGTCATGGTCTCCTCCTCTTCCTTGTCTCTACAACTTCTACAGAAATCGTTGAAGGTAACAACAAGCCTTTTGGCATGTCTGTCTACCAGTCAGTGTCCTATGAGGGTGCCAATTATTTTGCTTAGATTTATCCCATTTACGGGAATAAGTCTACTCCTTTTCATACAATCCAGCTCCTGTCAAATTTGTTTAGAAGAGAGACATGTGCTGATATAGTTCCACCTACTGTTTGCCATTCTAATGGCTGCGGTATCTGTAAATGGAATTTTATCGATTTAATATGTGCTGACGGTTCCCCCCTATTCAGAGAGAGGGGTTCCGGTCTGCACCCTCCTTAGCTAGCACATCCGCTTTACTATTATGTGGAATATTCCTGTGGCCTGGAACCTAGTACAGGGAAACGTTGCACCTGACAGAGATCTCGTTAAGAGATCCGCGCCGTTGCTTTACCAACTTAAATAAAATTATTGTCGATTCCAAGGGTTTTATCGCAGGTCCCATGCACTCATGCACCAAGCACCTTCCAATTGTCACTCGGAAATTCCGAATTCAGCGTACTCAGAAGTTGTTCCAGATTGTTTTTGGTAATGTTCGGATCAGAGCTGTTACCTTCGGATTTCTTCAGCGTTACTGTCTTCGCTGCATCTATCCTTGTTATCGCAGTGATGGTTACTATTCTTCTAACTGGGCTGGATTTGTTGTTCACCTGGCTCCAACTGACTTAGGAGCTAGGCGACAGTTAACCAAGGATTTTGTTAACCCAGGTCCTGGCTTTTGTTTTTAGCTACCTAATACCTCACTAGGATAGGTTGCCTTTCTTTCAGAGTTTAACCATCTGTAACTCCTTAGATTAGCTAGCAGAAAGGACGAACGACGAAAGGTGAAACGACGAAGTTAAAACGATCGGGGCTAAGTGCAAGGCACAATGCAGATCCCAGCTATCTGCCTTAAGGCTTACAAGACACGACCTTGAAAAGGCCAGCAAGGAGAGCAAGGCAAAATGCTTTAGACGACTTCAACATGGAACACATCACGGCAATTACGCCGGATGAAATGCAAGAAGAATGCAGAAAGATAGGTGGCGATAAAGCGCCTGAACCTAGTGGCATCCCAAACATCCCGCCCAAAAGAGACCGGAGTTTTGTGCATCAACAATACTAAGCCACCTTGTGAAGGGGATCTTTCCTGAATCATAGAAACTCCAACATCTGGAAACAATTCATCCGAAGACCCTTCGTGGTATCAGCCAATATGTCTGCTTGGTATATTGGGGAAGATCTTAGAACGTGCATATCATATACGGCAGACTGATCGCGGTGGCAGAGGAATAGGAAAATTTTGTCAGACATCCAGTTTCAGAAAATCGCGTTCTACCCTCAATGCCATAAAGGTAGTAGCAGACATAGCAGCTGAAACAAGATAAGGGCGAAGATGGCAACGGTGCAGTTGTAACTCGACATTAAAAATGCTTTTAACTCGGTGAACTGGTCATGCATTAGGAAATCCCTCTCCAGAATGAGTACACCATATTATCTCCTAAAAATGATACCTAACTACTTTACTAACAGGAAGCTGAGATTCCAGATGAACGATATACTAATACTTTAATGTTTTCGCGGAAGTCCCCCAACGATCTGTCCTTGGACCTCTCCTATGAAACATAATGTATGACGGTGTTTTGCGATTAACGCAGCCACAAGAACTTAACATGATCGGCTTTGTTGACGATATCACTGTGGTTACCGTGATCAAACACATCCACGAGGTAAACTACAGTAACAAGCTTTTCCAGTTAGCCCGATCCTTAACTAACTGCCTCCAGTTGCGCACTTCAAGTTTGTTGAGGTCCCCTTCTACTTGTGCGCGCTATCTAAGGCGAGTTCTTCCTATACTGCGTTGTCCCTCCGGGTTAGATTCGAAGAATATGGGCCGGAGCATTTGTATACATCCGCTCTACATGTCCTAGCCGTTTTAGACGATGTAGCAGCTACCAGAATAAAAAATTGGCTAGAGTTTGCTGGCCTATAACTAGCTTAATGCTTGATAACTGAATGAGCTTCAAAACCAACGTCGAGTACTGCAAAAAAAAGGCGTGTGTAGGCAAGCAAAAAGGCAAAGGTCGGTAGACCTAGATACGCCAAAAGAATCCTGCTATCAAGAGTGCTAAATTCAATCCTTTTATAAGCTGCTTGGGTTTGGGTTGGGGCAATAACACTGCGCAATTAGAACTATAAGAGGTTTCCGAACAACCACGGACGAAGCAACCTGTGTTATAGCCGGTATTATTCTTGCCAACGAAATGCAAATAGCTTACCTTAGATTAACCATGCATAGGTAAGAGGCCATGGTTAACAAAAGGATAACCGGACTGGAGCTCTGTGACAAGCCAGGAGCGATAACATGGCAAAAAGTAGATGAACTTACAAGCTCGACGTTTTGCTAATAATGTCCAGACGAAGTGGAGGGAAGAATGAACCTAATAAGCCATATGACAAGGTTAGTGGTCAACTGGTTGAACACCTATGCCTTCTAAATGAACTTGCGAAACGAGCTGAGAAAAGTCGAAAGATCAAGAAGAACCGAAGCTGTAGATACAAGTCACAACGTATAAACTGCTAACAATCCCCACCTAGTAATACCTAAAGGACTCCCTTGGAGAGGGTGGTGTAAATGTGCAAGTTGTGGAGTAGTATGTAGGCGTCTTCCTGACATCGATTATTCGGGTTTGCGAATCGGGGGGATGCTAGTATCCTTAGAAGATTACCACATCCCTGCATATCTCCTATCCTATCAGAAAGAAACCTATATAAAATCATTAAAAGACACGCTATTCAATAAACAATGTGGTTTATGGTTGAACGGTAGTTTTAGAGGTGGTGCTGGCCTTCAAGTTGGCAGCCGCTGCTTGCACCCACGTATTCACCGACTCAAGGGGCACATAAAGATCTAGGTCTTCACTTGATGAACAAACATCCACTAACAACAGAATCTAACTTTGGAAGTATAGTAGTAGTACAGTAAAAGTCATATTTCGACATTATTCAGTGAGAAACCCAGAAGCTCAGACAATCTACAAACACCCTTTTTGTCCCTATTATTTTTGAATCTACTCAAACCCCTGAACCTCAAACCGACTTTAATCCTTTGTTAAGCCATAATATCCAGAATCTACATTTTATTGTTCATTGAATTGGTTATCGAAACTAAATTAAGCAGGTTAGAGAACTCACCGAGTTCTAAACCCCAAATTAATTCCTACTATTCCCACACCACCAACAAAGTAAAGCCCCTTCGATAAATTGCCATTGAAAGCCTCCAAATTAACCCCTTAAATGGCTCTAACTGCTCACTTAAATGCAACTGTCAACAGATTAAAATACCCATTTATGTTCAACAGAAACTTTGCTCCATCGTACGTGTGGCATCCATAGAAACAGAAACACATAACATCCTTCAACCGAACTATAGACTAAACTTTCCCCCAAAAAGTTGCATCAATTAAGCCCGAGCACTTATGGAACGAGGCATCAACTGGTCCTGCCGCAACAATACCTACACTACCAATTGCACATCTCGACGCCCTATGATTTGGATGCTCCTCTTGCAGCACACAAGCCATTCATCACATTCATGATGATGTTATTCCAACTATACGTATCGTATGCCTGGTGTACCATACCATCGTCGGCACCTAGAGTGGTACTGGGTACACCCATTCACTGCCACGAAACAGCAATGGTACGGCACCTCGCATGCAGACCCCGACAACCCCCAAACGACCGAGTGTTGGCAGCAAAATAAAAATAGAAGGTTTCAATCCAATTTTCGGAGGATAACCACAGCTTGTACCTGTTGCATCTGCCGGATAAAATTCTAACTCTCGACTCTGTGCTGGCGTTCCGGCCTATGTGCCTATGTGCCTATGCACATGCACCGCATTTTGGGTGAAATTTCACTTTCATTGCTTGTACACCCGACAGTGCTATTCCATTCGTCCTTGCAGGAGGATACAACTCACATACATATGTATGTACATGATTACAACCGAAACATCTGATAATAAATTCGACGGAGGCTTCTCTGTGGTGGGTGCGGGTCTACCCTGATGCCTCTGCATGAGATCACCGGCATGCATTTGTGAACTGCCTTAGGATGGGTTAAACGAAAGCGAAAGTTAGACCATCATCCTGCTCTGTGGCAGGGTTAAAGTAGCTGTTGTTTATGGTTAGAGAGATGGAATCACTTAGTGGTATTTCCGCTGTGTAAGCACAATGTGCAGTGTAGTCGTCACCGCCTCGAAGATTGAGATGTTGTCAGTCACGAATTGGGTGTCGTGGGTTTAGGTACTTGGGTATAGTTTATTGTGGAACCTGTTCTACCACTTTAAAATGAAACTTCGCACGCTTTATTCAAAAAGAGTTCTTGTATGTGACGTGACTAAATGTATCTACATAATAAAGCAGAAGATACTGCTAATAAGGCGCTGAATTCATGAGCATTGCTCCGTCAGACAGAAGGAAACAGATAAAAAAGAAATTCCTAATGAAAGATGTAAACCTATTGTTCGGAGAGGGAAGCTACTCGAAAGAAGAAAAGCTGTGGAGAAGTGCCAAATTGATATGAAATATTGTGGGAGACAGGAGTCAACCCAAAGCATGAAGGCCGTCTTCCAAAGCGCATCCTCTTATTGATACTGCAAGCTGAGAGAACATGATGACCACGTTCGGTTCGGACGCCCAAACTTCAGACTTCCAACGATATGGATATGCAGCCAACGAGTAAAGAAAAGAACTCCACAAGAGATGCATAACCCCACGGAGAAACCTAAAAACTGCATTAAAGACAGTAAAAAGAGAAGCTTCATCGAACTGTGGAACGAAAGTGATCAAAATCCGTGGGGATAAGCCCATCAAGTAATGATGATGAAATTCAAGGGTAGCCGAACATCCACAGCGTTTCTAGAAAACGTGGTGGTTGTACTTTTCCCACAACAACAGGAGAACACGCAGAGAGGGTAAATATGACGGGGGAGTTACCAATACCCCTCGCTACCGCAGAAGATGTCCTGCAAGTCTTTCATAAAAATCAGGGACCAACAAGTGCCTGGTATCGATGGGGGGATTCCAATGCCTTAAAAAAAATCAATAAATTGTCGCAGATACATTCAACCCTTGTCTCAAAGAAGGAGTATTCCCCGCCCAATGGAAGAAACAAAGACTGGTCCTCCTTTTAAAATGTAATAAACCACCGCAAGATAACTCATCGCTCTCCATGCATGTTTGGGAAATATGGGAGCGCTTCATAAGTGACAGATTGGATAGTGCAATCGAGGGAAAGTGATAGAAGGGCGGGAGCAAACAGTACTCCACAATTATCAAGAACACCTTCAACACAGCAAAATGGAGGAACATCCTTGGAACTCTTATCACGAAGAGAGTACCAGAGTGCTTGCAGAAGATAATGGCGGACTTTTTATACCGTATTCTAAGGGTATATTTAGTTTGACACATAGTTTGTAACATAGAGAAATAATCGAGATAGACCCTATAAAGTATATATATTCGTGATCAGCATCAATAGCGAAATCGATTGAGCGATGACCGTCCGTCCGTCCGTATGTCACCGCTTTTTGGGCCTTAAATTTTGAGCTAGGACGATGAAATTTCATATCTGGGCTTCTGAGAAAAAGATACAGTACAAGTGTAAAAATTTTTTAAATCCGCCCACTGCCACGCCCACTTTTTCATAACTTCACTAAATTATATGAAACCGAAAAATTTTGTTAAGACCAAATATTTAGGCATTCAGATTCCCTACAATTCACCCATAGAACAGTTTTGGCCACGCCCACTTTTTGGGGGCGTTATCATCAAAAAACCTATTTTGATAAAATTTTACATGTAACATCCTCAAACGTTCGACACTATAGCTATATTTGAGTACAAAATGCAATTTGGCCACGCCCACTTTATAGAGAGGAGGATAGGGTATCATACGATCCGTTCCAGACGGATATGTAGCTTTTCTGTATGTTTAGAAATAGCATACTCTTCTACGAGATCTCACGATGGAACGCGGCAGTACGAGGTTCGCTACCGTCTAATGTACGATGACGTTCTCAGATTTGGAATCCTGAGACCTTTCAAAATATATATAAATCGTTGTAGTTACACAAACTTCTTGAGGAGTTGGACCATGTCTGCAATGAAGCTATCGTCCCCCATGCAATGAAATTGATTCTTGTGAGAACATTGCTTCTCCAGATTTAAGATAGCAATCCGAACGCACACCCGTTCTGTTGCACACATTCAATTCAGTGCCACCGCTGTTAGTTGAGACCAGAGTATATCTGCTTACAGTGAGTAGGGACACTCTCCACGTGTTTTTGAAAAATTGTTATCAGTAAGTTCACCGACACGAGAAATAGACGGCAATAGAAAGACGGCAGTGAAAGAGGGATAGAAGATTGGAAAAATTATTTCGGAAAGTAGCACAGGGTGTTCCGTTAAAAAAAACAAAAATTATTTTCCCATATATTTTTATTATACATTTAATAAATGATATAATTTCACATATGACTTATGCTATATATATTATAGGAGGAAACATTAGGTTGCTGACCCAATTCCGACTGATAGTTGTATTTTTGTCGAATTGCAAAGCAGTAAAACGCAGTTTCACTACCGAAATGTCCAAATTAGGTATGTCCAAAAAAAGTAAAGTATTTTACGCCAGAATTTTCCCGATCGCACGGTAAACATTTATAAACATGTTTACACATTTAAAAAGTTTTAAAATTGTATTTTCACTTATTTTATGCATGAAACACCCTTTATTTCTTTGCGTGTTCTATTTGCTACGACTGATAACAATTCAAGTCAACACGCCTTTAAAAAGACGTGCGAAAAAAATGTAAACAACCCTCACCACAATATGACTACTCAATTAGTGTTACCAGCTACAACAAAACTTACTTACTTACTTACTTAACGGGCTCCCGACCCGTGAAAAGTCTCTGCCTGAGACACAGCAGCCTTCCACTCTCTTCGATCCCGGGCACGCTGCTTCCAGTTATCTAGACCAAGCGCTCTGGCATCCGCGATAGCTTGATCCTTAAAACGGAGGTTCGGTCTTCCTTGTCTTCTCGAACCTGGGGGCTGTGATTCGAAGATCCTCTTTGCTGGAGCATTATTGTCCATTCGCTCGATGTGGCCGAGCCAGTGTAGTCGACGTGTTTTGGCTTTTTGGACTACATCCACATCCTGGTACAGCTCATAGAGTTCGCGGTTATATCTTCTCCTCCATTCGCCCTCCTCGCATACGGGACCGAATATCCGACGAAGAATTTTTCTTTCGAAAGTGTTCAGTATTTGCTCTGCTTTCCTGCTTATCGTCCAGCACTCGGCTCCATACAGCAGAACTGGCAGGATCAAAGTTTTGTAGAGCATACATTTCGTCTTTCGAGTTAGGAGTTTTGACCCCATTTGTTTCGCCAAACCGAAGTAGCAGCGGTTTCCTAGGGTAAGTCTTCGTCGAATCTCCACTAAGTTGTCATTCGTGGAGTTGATATTTACTCCGAGGTAGGTAAACTCCTTAACCACTTCGAAGTTACTGTTGCCAACAGTGACGTTTTGTCCTAGGCGGTGGACAGATGCTTCTTTGTTTGTTGACAACATGTATTTGGTTTTGTCCTCATTCACTTCAAGGCCAACACGTTTCGCCTCTTCTTCAATTGCCGTAAAAGCCTCTAACACGGCGCGCTGGGAGCGACCGATGATGTCGATGTCGTCTGCGTATCCCAGCAACTGGACAGATTTGTTGAAGATAGTGCCTTCCGTGTTTACACCTGCCCTGCGCACTATCTGTTCCAGCACAAGATTGAAGAAGTCACATGATAGCGCATCCCCTTGCCGAAATCCGGTGCATGTTTGGAATAGTTCAACAAAACTTAGCATGCAGGTAATGATGAATAGAAAATTTTGAATCGCTTAGTATGATATTTCATAAAGTGATAGCAAAGTACAAATGTTCATTTTGATGTTTTGGAATGGAACATTTAATTTATAGATCTGTAACTAACCCTTTTTTAAAAAAAGAAAGAATAACAAAAACCATAAATGAAACCGATTTAAAAAAGCATGCATGATCACACCAGTTCATACGATGGCAGAGAGAGAAACTCACGATCAAGTCAACCCGCCTTTAGAAAAGCATTATGGGAAAACCACTTTTATATATCTTATACAGGCAGTCGTATGTAGTAATTTTGGTAAAATGTATTGCTATCTCTTTTTATTTTAAGCGAGCACGTAAGGGTGAAATTCAATATTTCTGACCTGCTTTCGCTTATTGTACGTTTTTGTTGTGGGTTTTGGTTTGTAATAGTAGCAATGCATATGTGTAGAGAGTGTCCCTACTCACTGTAAGTAGATATACTCTGGTTGAGACCACATTTCAGTAAAATAGAAGTTTGTCTACTTTCTTGACCTCTTATCCGGCAATATACAGTTGACCGCGAATGTTAGAAGTGCTCAGGGCATTGGTTGGATTTTGCACTTTATTTGATGACAGATGACTTTTCGTCAACTCTGCACGGAGTACATCCTTAAAATACTCCACTTGAAACTTTAAAATCTTCCGAATCTTCTCTCCGATGCCTCTTCTGTACAAGACCGACCAGACTGCATCTTGATTCAAGCAATATCAAAAGCCTTGTCGAAGTCAAAAAACAGTAGCTGTAGTGGAGACCTGTATTCACATATTACTTACTTAGATCAAGTCACAGTCCAGGTGGAAATGTGCCTCAACCAACAAGCCTCTCCAGTGAGCACGGTCTTTGACTAACTGCCTCACATGTTCTCCATCGTCATTCTGCACAATCTGACGAGTTTGGCAGGGATGCCAAAACTACAATAGACATGGCTCTGTATAGCTCATAAAATCGATAAAAAGATGATGAGTATCGATCTGGACTTCTAAGGGTGTCTCCAGGATCTGCCGTAGTGTGGATATTTGGTTATGGACTTAGCTGGCCTAAAACCCCACTGGTAGGGTCCAATCAACTCGTAGGCAAATGGTTCAAGGCTCTCACACAGTACGGCCGACAGGATCTTGTATGCAACATTAAGGTCGATATCTATAATGCCTGCTTGAGCGAGGGAATTTCCCTTGATCTATGGAAGAAACAGAGGCTCGTTCTACTACCTACGGGAGGTAAGCCCGCAGGAGATCCATCAGGCTCCCGCCCGCTTTGTATGTTGGACACGGCGAGGAAATCGGTAACAGGTTGGAAAGGTTTTGAAAAATTATTTCCGGCAAAGGCTGTTGCTCTCTTAAACAGATGATGGTGTGAAGGAATACGTAGTCACTGGAGGAGTCCCGTAGGGCTCGGCCCTAGGACCAGTACTATGGAACCTAATGTATGATGACGTCTTTCGACTTGAAATACCAGGCGAGGATAAAATTGTGGGTTTTGCGGATGACGTCGCTATAGTTATAACTGCAAAACTACTGGAATACGTTGTTCAAACTAACAATGAAACCTCACGCTAGCTGAATATAAAACGGAAGCGGTCCTCATTAGTAGTAGTAAGCAACGAGAAACGATCACGCTCACAGTAGGTGGGCATGAGATAGCATCCAAACCAGCTATTAAATACCTTGGCATCATGTCAAATGAAGTCTAATAGAGTGGCAACAGCTCTGGAGCCTTTCATCTAAAGGCCATTGGACTTAGCGCCTTATCCCACGTATAGAGACGTGGATAAACTACAGATATGGTGAAGTTAACTTCTACCTCACGCAATTGTTTACAGGACGTGATTGTTTCCGAGCATATCTGACAAATTTAAGAATGACGACTCCCCCACTTATCCATCGTGCAGTGATACCCCCGAAGACGTGGCGCATGTACAACATTCCAAGTGCAGATTCGAACTTCGTTATCCTTATTTGGTTTCGCAAGGTCGTCAAGTCCGTAACATAGGCGTAACTGGAACTATGGACACCACCGTTGATTCCATCTAGGGGAATTCATCTTCTGGCGCCTGAAGTAAGAGGAAGTATCTAATCACTCCCCCTCTCTCGTCCGCTACCACTAATGATCTTCCAAAGACTTTCCGATCTAATCTACAGTCGAGGTACTAGCTATTCAGCAGCATGACAGTGTCTTATTTTTGGGAGTGGCATTCTCCAGCATCGAACCATACACACATATTTATTCACTCAACCCCAAGATGTCTATCTTATATCGCATGAACTCAGACTCTAATTGGTGGAATCAAAAGATTCTTACTGGAGTGAGTCAAGAGAGGTCTTGACATTCCAGAAGTCGATCGTTTTCCATCTGCATATGTATAGAATGCTAGCCAAAGGTCGACAACAAAGTATGAAACTATAGATAAAATTTCAAAGATTCCAAGATACCCAAGTGTCCATCCTACCAAGGATTACCTAACATGAAGCAAGGATAAGCCTCGATAATTCTTACAAGGCGTACGATTCTTGAAGATGGCCCATATAGAGCTGATATACATTAGTAAGACCCTGGTTAAGACCATTGTCTCAGACCCCGCTTTAGCAAACCCCCTAAGCCTTTGACAACCTCCCACATAAGCACTGTCCTAACTACTCCTTGATAAGCAAATAAAATATATCATGAAGGCACTTTTTCAAAACCCTTCATAATCAAAAGTTGAAAATACAAAAATAGTTTAAAAAAAAAAATTCTGGTAAAAAATTCGTAGTAAATCAAAAAAAAAAAAAAACAAAAAATTAAAATAAAAAATGTATGCTCAGGACAAGCCCGAATGCTGTAAGCAAGAATATCCGAAGACCGATTGCTTTGTCGAAGACATATGCAAGGAATACACGAAGCTTACGCGTAGGCTGAAGCGTTTACAACCTAAACGACGACGAATTAGGTTCCTGGCCCTACCAAAGTATATCACGCATAAATTTCGACCGTCATGTGCGTGTGATTCTTCTCGAAAAACTGAGATTATTCGGGAGCCGCCATGCTGGACCAGGACTGAACAACTGGCCTATCCCACAGTTAGGTACATATGAGTGCTTTACATTCTACTAAGACTTTCGTTAATGATGTTATTCTAGGCATTTACTTCCGGTCCAAAAGGAGTATGCACACGTCCTTGATGAGAAACGACGCCTTGTGCTAAATCGGACGATACGTAATAGTGTGCTCTCCGTATACAGCCGACTTGCGAATGTACAGGCTCCAAAGGAGAAGTACGTGAGAGATGGTACCATATCATTCCCATTGCTATATGTATTAACTCGAATTACGTTTACAGAAAAGCCGTAGTCAAATGGACAAAGAAAGATTGGGCCACTCACAGGAAATATTTAAAGAAACTAGCCAAACCTAAAAGGATATTCTACCCACCAAAGGGGGTGAGATTCAAATGCCCTACTACAAATGAGGGCTAAGTAATCTTTTTTTGATTTTTGCTCATTCAGGTACACATGTGGAAGGATATTGGCTTAATGAAACGATATAAGAAACTCTGCAAACCCAAGAAGCGTCAAGAGCATGTTATGCCGAAATGGGAACTGACGCCAGCTATTAGGAAGTACAAACCAACCGCACGCATACTACTTTTAGCTAAGCCTAAGGAGAGAGACGAAACTATACATTTCCAACCCTTGCCGATCAAGGTAACGGAAAATGCTATGCATTACAAGGCCACACCGCGTATAAAGGAATTGGCAACTGCGCCAGAGGTCCGATTGGGCGAAAGCGATCTGAAGGAGAATCCATTTGGTATCGCGCCCAATGCCCTCAAAGGAAAGGCTAGTGAACGTGTTCTAGAATTAGCCCGTCCAAAGGAATACACAGACAAGCACACACGTGAGAATCCATTCTCGATATCGCCCGCTGCTCTCAAAGCAAAGGCATCACCACGTATCCTTGAGTTGGCGAAGCCGAAGGGTTCCTAAAGGATGTGTTTATTTATTTGGTATAAGTATGAAACAAAAGCGTTCTTTTTTTCGGAGTTTTGTATCAATAAAAAATTGGAAACGTACGACTTTTTATATATACATATGAATGTAGGGTATTGAGTGTGAGGCGTCGAAAATTCCACCCCCACTACTTTCTTGCAAGGATCGTGGTATTGATTATTGGTTCGAGGACCTATTTTGTATTGAAACGAACAGAAAGACCATTCAGCGTTCTAGAGGATTGCTTGTAACCGTCTCGGCATTATCAACGACTTTGTTGAAGATATCGTGGGCGTGGTGGAGGGTACGAGAGCTTGAATCCTGCTTGTTGACCCCTTCCACCTCATAGACTGGATTTCGGATAGAGCTGAGTTCCGAAACCAATGGCTTTCTCACTGATACTACAGAGGGGTGTGCAGCAAATTGGGAACCGTAGCTCTTGCAACTACTCGCTTAGCTAGTGCCAGCCTTTGTAGAAAAGAGTGCGGAATCATCATAAGTCATTGCCATCACTCTACTATTTAGCCATTTTGAACCCAAATGGTTTAAACCGCTGCCAAAACGTATAAACCGCTCGAACTGCTGCCAAAACGTATAAACCTCTCGTTTTGGCAGTAGTCCAAGCTGTTTCGAAAAAAAAAAGAGATATTAGAAAGTCTCTAGCCGACGCTGGAGTAGTAGTGCCTAGAGAAATGCTCTCCAAGATGCTGAAAGTCGGTTTTTCTAAAAGAACCAAGGACTAGCGGAGAATGGAAGCTCACCCTGCACAGATATCCTCACTATGTTAGTTAATATTTGGACCCCTAAGAGGCTTTAGAAATCGTCTTTAGCAATCTAGCCGTCGATAATAATAATCGGTCATTTGGAGGTTTCTGTGACATGAGACTGCATCTTACTTCGGACCTCAACGTGCAAAGAGTACAGCATGACAGTGTAATTTTGTTGGGACTGGCAATCCCCAGCATCGAAATATCTTATATTTAGTTGGGACCCCAGCCAGGTTGACTATCGGGACGGGTCGCATAAGACCTTGACCTAGCCTAAGGAAACTATGTGTGAAGTGCGCTTAGTAGAAAGTGTGGGGGGAAGGGGGTTGAGGACCTACAAATTTCAGCCAAAGACTACAAATCATGAAAGCATGGCAGAAGAGATGCAACCAATCTTCAATGGGAAAACGGACCCATCGACCAAAAATTCGAAAGTGGATAGATCGGCATCACGATCGGAAGAAGTTGATTTCTACCTCAGCTAGCTCCAGACTGAATGTGGTAAATGTGGTGACTGTGCTTATAAGTATGCGACGCTGAAAGATTTCGTAAGACATGCAGTACCTCTAATCTGTAATTAGTCATCGATCTATTGTTGACCGTTTTCAGATCGGAGCTGGTGACAAAACTGCATGATTTGATGCCGTATATTCTGCATTCTAAAACTAAGACTGGACTCACTCGTACCTAGTAAGTAACCAAGCAAGTTTACTTACTTACTTAGGTAGCACTACAGTCGGGGGTGGATCTGGGCCCCAACCAACAAGCCTCTCCAGTCAGCTCGATCTTTAGTCAACTGCCAACAGTTTCGCATACCAAGTCAGTCGAGGTCCCTTTCCACTTAAATGATTCACTTTAGGCGAGGTCTTCCTCTACTTCACCATCTCTCTCGGGTGGATTCGAAGACTTTCCGGACTGGAACATGACCCAGCCATCTTAGTCGTTGTATTTCAACTATCCCCACTAGGTCTAGAAAGAAAATCGTTGCTGATCGTAAATTGATTATATGCAGGATCAGCCTAAATTCGTAAGGTTTATTCACGATCGGTTTGGGGTCTGATTGATTCTCCATGACTTCAGGCTGTATTCCAACCTGGAGACAATGATTATGTACATTTTTCGATCTTTCGACCATCTCGATAGGAAAGTTCAAGTTCGATATATTCCCGTTGAACCTAGAAAAGGTTGACATTTAGTTTGACTTCGACCTTTTTTCCATTTCGTTACTATAATACTGCCTTCCAAATCACTGAGGTCAAGAACCGTGTTCTTCAAGTCTTACGTTAGCACTTGGCTGAAGAGCTTGGTAGTAGTAGTAGTAGTAGTAGTAGTAGTAGTAGTAGTAGTAGTGCTTAAAGTTACGATCTTCTATTTATGGAAAGATTGATTGATTCCGTGATGGGATGGGATCTTTCACTTTCGGAGATCGTCTGAACGCATATCATTTGAGATCTCGAAGATAAACGATCAGTAGGGTTTTTTTTTGTCTGGTTGCGCCAGGATGGTGCGGAATCTTTTAAAGATGGTAATGCCCTTTAATTCCAGAGTCACACGTCCCACAAAGCTGCTGACACTGCATTTTTTCAATTTTAA
Source organism: Xylota sylvarum (assembly GCA_905220385.1). Taxonomy (NCBI): domain Eukaryota; kingdom Metazoa; phylum Arthropoda; class Insecta; order Diptera; family Syrphidae; genus Xylota; species Xylota sylvarum. Next base: position 57,768,674 of record LR999958.1, on the reverse strand, counting down.
TCATCTCGATACTATTAGCGTCATGTTGGCTTCAGGCTCTTGTCGATGGGCACCATTCCAGCCAGAGTCTGTATATTGACAACAGTCTCCTTTTGGTTTCTTTCGTTCTTAATCCATGCATCCAGACTGAAGCGTCATACAACAGAACTGATGTGATAACTCTGAAGAGTAGGATCGCTTAAGCATATCCAGGTCACTGTTTACAACGCCAGTCTCTGTTTTATGGTTCGCTAGTTCTAACTCGGCGATTGCTAGCCAGTCTCTTATCCGGGCAATTGCTTTGTTTGTGACTAATTCAAGAGCATGAAACTCTTTAGGTACTGTCACGTCGGCAAGCCACCGCTAATCGTAAAAGTCTGTTATATGATCGCTAAGGATGTAACTCCTTCGAAGAGGTAGAGAGAACGATCTACTGCGAGCTTGGTTTTTTTAAATGTCACGCAATTTGACAATCTGTGAGCTATAAATGGGACTGGAATTTTAAAAATTAGAAATGGTGTTCCGAAACCTTTAATATTGTCTTTCGTAACATATCTGACCTAAGGACCACAGAATAGATTTAACATTCATGTTCGAACCACTTGAAAGAAGGACGTGGCCACTTACCACTTGTGGCACACCAAGTATGTATACGTTGCAAAGAATCACAAAATGTTATTCAATTCTTTTTCTTTTTTTATTCGGCAAAATTTAAAACAAGAGTTTATGGGAAAATAAAGATGGGTTTAAAGATTAACTGGGTCGAACGTTCCGCGGACTAATACTACCCAAAAGTTTACGAAACTTGATAAAGCTTCACCTACCCCTCCTAAGTATGCAGCAAGGAACTAATAGGAAACCTTGTTTTACATTTAACTACCAGACACATTGTCGTGCATAAAATGTAAAGCAAACTTTTCCCAGCAGTTCCCAGCAAATTTAAGTCTATTCCCTTGTGGCACTGTCCGTGTTTTGGAAAATTAATCAAAATATCCCTTCGGTTCAGCCAACTCAAGTATTCGAGCAGTTGCTGCATATTTAAGAGCACTAGGCGATACTCGGTTTGGATCTTTTCGAACGTGAGGCGCCTGCTTTCGGCACACAGGATGTGCTAATTCTTGAACACGCTCCGATGCTTCATGTTGCTTAATTGCATTGGTGATTCTAGCATTTATAGGACGAGTGTGGTAATCCACTCTCATCCTTGGGACTGCCAATTGTTGTGTGCGTGGCGATGTTACATATATTTTGGCTTTTGATTTGTCTGCAGATGGCAATTTCGGTTTCCAGTAACCTAATTGAACTCTTTCGTCTATCTCCCTCAACCGCGCCATGCCTTGACTAGTCTGTGGCGCTTTTTTCTTAATTAATGGCATCCTGTCTATATCCGCTTTTCGTGCTTATACATATATTTTCATTTTTGTTTCCTATTCCAATATAGGAACATTTTCTGTAATCGAACCAATCGAATCTTCTCAAAATGGTTTCCGGTTTTACTTTAAATTTTATCCAAGGTAAAAGAAATTTTTGAATTTTATTAATTTTGAAGTTTTCATTTCAAAGACTTTTTGAAAAAGTTTGATTTTTGAAAGATGACATTTAAATCCCATTAGGAGGAGAAATGTTTTTCTACTCAAGGTGTAGCTAAACTTCAAGAGAGGCTCCTTCGAGATGCGCTGGATGTGCCGAATTTATTGGACCTTCTCTAGGCTGCATAACAATGGGAAGGTGACGATGGTGAAGAGGACGATAACAATTGAATGTTCTTCCTGACATTGATCCGAAGACCATTTGTAAAGAGTCAGCAATATCTTTGAGCCCGAAACAAGCCTGTAGACAAAGCACCACAGCAGTGCAAAGGTTTGGCTGACCAGTGTATATGTCTAGCTCCCTATACTAGTTCACAGATGACTCCTTTGACTAATAACCGCTCCCATATCCTTCCTTATCCTAACCCATATACCCTAACGATATTCTGATTATTGAGCGACAACTAGCCGTTTTGGCATTCAGCTTGCGGCAAGTCGTTCCCACTCTCTCTTTTCGAAGGACTTAAGTACACCCCCTTCTCAAAACCGTACTTACCATTCGGCTTCGAGGTATCGGTCTATCGGATCCTACAAGATATCCTTTCAGTAGCAGAGATTAGCTTGGAAACTATTGGTAGGCATTCTGAGGATCTCCTTGAGAAATGCAACTAAGCAAGTAGAAGCCAAACTGCCTTCAACCTTTTCCAGGTACTACGGGACTATCCCGATCCTGTACTCTCCTTACAGCAACACGTAATGAAGAGTTTGGACGTATCTCTGCTGATTTCTAACGACGACCAGCTAACGAGATGAAAGGAGGGCGAAGGTGTGCCCAAAAATGCAGCAGAACTTAACGGCCTGGACCCAGAGCTCCACAAGGTTTCTCCCACAGTAATCGTAGATCTTCTGCTTACATTGGTGATGAAGGATTATTAGGTTGAGAAATGGAGGAAAAGAATGCTTGTCAAGCTCCCAAAGAAAAGCATTCAACAGACTGTGGAAGTTGGAGTGACATTTGTGTAATTCGTGCAATTGCACAAATAGCAAAGCCATCTTAGTGAACAAGCAGGTCTGCGTTCTGGGACCTCCATTGTTGATGACAATATTACCTAAAGATCATCGTTGAACAATGGGTCGATCTGCACCAATTGTTCATTAATTTGCTACGAATGTCGCAGGGTTGTGTACTATGGCCACTACTCTTTTTGGGGGTCAATAGTGATGTTCTACAGAGCGCTATGTCGATAAAAATTGAAGGAATTCAATGGAGTCAATATGGACGATGTTTGCCTACGCACAGTAACATGGACCTACACCAAGTAACCCATGGTATGATGACAGAGACAAACTTGGTAGGATTGAGGACTAATTTCACAAAAAAAAAACATTCTTCCTCGAACTCAACAGTAAATAAGTTAGTCCTGCAATTAGCTGCAAACTTGAAATCTTGTAAGGTGGACCTAAGGTATAGCTTCTGTATAGGGTAGTCTAGTGTTGACAGTCATCGACAATGGTTAGTTGGCAACTAACTAGGCAAAGTATGGGAGGAGGCTTAGCTAGAAGTCGTGAGTAAAGATCCCCAAATCCCTAAACTCGATACTTTTGAAGAGGACCTGACTACCGCTTTTAATCACACAATGTAGATTTCCTACCCAACCCACAAACCTAAAGGTAAATCCTGAGCTCCTTACTAAAGTCAGGAGGTCAGAAACAAACAGCTTCGTAAACCTCAAACATCAACCCTTGTACTAATAGGCCCGCAAAGCTTGTATAAGGAAGCTCGACGTACATTTTGGAGACTCTTTTGTGGCAAAATAGAAGAGATCTCTGAGGCATCAAAGTTCGGAATTGTCCTTCTCTTAAGTACCTTACTATCGGAAAATAACAAATGGCTCCTGGACCACCTCTGGCATCGATTCCCTTAACTTGTTAATAGATTCTCATTTATCTAGCTGCTGGAATGATAGAGCGCGAACTCATGTAGTATCAGAACAAAATTCACCTTTAAACCATTTAAATCGGCAGATCCTCTGAAATACAACAAACTGCGGACCTTATCCTTTCTTGTATGGCGGTAGTCCTCAGAAGCTGATTTGCTGCAACATAAATACAAACCAGATGTTGACTAACAGGGTTATCAACTCCAAGCTGGCCAATGCCATAGTGAAGGGCCTTGAAATCTTCAATGAAATATAGCGTGGAGCATGGACCTTCCTAGAAGCATGAACTTAGAAGCATAAACTGCTTCTAATCCAGAAAGGGGAAGGCTTAAAGATCCTATCTGGACCTTTGATTAACACCTCAATACGCTCAGAGATCTTCTCTAATCTCTTTAAAATTTGTCACCTTTAACTCAAAATTGTCACTTAGCGAGATTCGATATTCACCTTTTTTGGATGCCGGGATACAAATACATTTTAGGCAAGTACATGACTGATGAACTCCACGGGCAGGGAACTGCACTATCGATTTTACCAGACAATGCTAAAGTACTGCTTAAGCTCAATTCTACCAATTTATCTGACCGTAGATAGGCAGAATTCAATACATGTCTCATTGCTAGATAGATCTAGTCTAACCTATATGAGAAACACTCCAACTGCATTATCAGTCAGAAAAGGTCGGTCATTACAATTGTAATAGATATTATTACATGTCACTGCACAGGCTAGGCCTCCTCGCAAATAACTTCTGTAGAAGCTGCATGGACGAAAAAAAAATTAAGAGCGTCCATACAGCACTGCCCTTGTGCTTGTCAAGCTCTTTCTCTCTCCGTTCGTAGAAAATTGCGTATAAGAGCCTACTACTGGTTATGAATATAGTATAATCAACCCAAAAACCTTTGCGGAGCCTATTAGTCCATACTTATTCTTTAAAGATTCAATGACAAACACAATTACAGTCAATGAGGATCATTGATACATTGGGATACATTGAGTTTAAACATATGAGTTTCAATAAGGCAACAATCGAGTTATTAAAGTCGAGGTTCTGACCGTGCTATCATCAGGAATGGCCATGTAATTTGACCACTCTGGAGTTTTTTCTTTACGCCTTTGTCAAGTCCATGGTCTATCCCAATAAGTCAGATATTTAAGAGGATCTCAAGACCAACATAGAATCCCACATTGCCAGAGTAGGTAGGTATAGGTAGGTAGGTAAAACTGAAGGTTCTGTTAACAGAACAGAACACAATTAACACAGTTGTGCTGTTTTACTACTACGACTCATGTAACCGGGATGTTGGTGTTTATTGGTGAGGAGTATCTAAAGCCAACCTGTTAAGAAGATTATTAGCCCTAGCTAGTGCTGGACATTATGGTTTCTTAGATTGGGATACCTAGTTTGGCTGCGTGATCTCTGATCAGCCAATGGTTATACACTCCTGGTGCTACTCAAAATATTGAATCTATCATCACGTGGTATAAGGCAGATATTACCGCGATCCAGGAGATACAATAGATAGGATCAGGTATGCAAAAACGGAAAAATTGAGGCATTTATTACAGCTGTCACAAAAAAAAAAACTGCACATGTTAGGATACGGATTCGTCGTGGGAAATCGGCTACGCTCAATGATAATTGACTTTAAGTTAATCAGCGATCGCCTGGCTATGATCCGCATCAAGGCAACCTTCCAAAGCATCAGCAAAATTTGTGCACGTGCCCCTAACGACGAAGCTGAAGACTGTTTCAAGGAGAAGTTTTATGACCTCCTGGATGGAGCCTGCGCAGCCTGTCCGAAGTATGATGTCAAAATCATACTAGGGGACTTTAATTCCAAGACCGGTAAGGAAAAAATTTTTGGCAGATTAGTGAGAAAGCGCAACCTCCACGCCACGACAACAGACAACGGCTTCCGGCTAATCGATTTTGCAACAACTTGTAATGCGGTGATAAGTAGCACTAGGATTCCAAGACTACGAATCCATACAGCATACTGCCGCTCTCCAGATGGTCGAACTCATAACCAAATCGACCATGTGCTAATAAATATCTACAGGGCATGCATCCAATATTCTGAATTGTCAGACTTTCAGAGCACGACCATCCAACGAAAAGAAGATGGAAACCTTAGTATGAGTAGAGTAGACAGAGCCTACAGAGAGCGACTGAGCGGGAGACTCTCCGCTGTGCATTCACCACAAACGCTAACAATTTGTGGAACAAGTATCGCGACATAACCAAAGAGAAAGCCGAGAACACAATATGTAGGTAACCAGTTGCCACCCAAAAACAGCCCTTGGTATACTGATGAATGCGCCGAATAAGGTGAATGCACTCATTTAACCGTTGCAGCGCAAAACAACGGCAGCGAGAGAAGACTATCGAGCTAAAAGAAGGGAGGAGAAGAAGATCCTGCGTAAGAAGAAAAGGGCCCACGCAGTCTCCCAGCTCAAGGCTATCGAAGAATCCAACGATAGGAACATTACCCGGATATTTTTTAGGAAAGGCACGCAACTGCCAGCTGGCTTCAAGCCTCTTCAAAACAGTGAAGGAAACCTAGTCATCGAAGCACAGGGATTAGTAGAAATGTTTAAATAGCATCTCCAGCAGCTACTTAATGGGCATTGAGTAGAGAGAGTGATAGAGCAAGAAGAGAACCAGCATCAAATCAATAAAGAAGCCACCCTAATGCGAGGAGGGCGAATGAAGGAGAAGATACAACCGCGAAGTAAATGAGCTGTACTAAGATGTGGATGTAGTACAAAAAGTCAAAACACGTCGACTACACTGACTCGGCTACATCGAGCTAGTGGACAATAATGCTCCAGCAAAGATGATTTTTGCAGCCTCCAGGTTCGAGACCTCAAGAAAGACCGAACCTTCGTTTTAATGATCAAGCACTCTGTTCGAATACAAGGCCTGCTACAAAATCTGTTGGGTCTCATCTGACAGGCAGCGAACGTCAAACCAAATTGACTATTTTGCGATAAACCGACGTTTTCGAAATAGCGTCGTAGACGTTCGAAACAAAGGAGTTGGGCAAAATGTTGCGCGACCATCATCTTATGTTAGCTACTATGTATATGCCTTCGTACTGCATCCATCCACAGTAACCGCTCAAACTTGCTTCGAATTACCAGGTGCAATACCGACAAACTTCGGGATCCCCTAGTGCGCCAACCATCAACAAAGTTACTTCAGAAGCTCATTTGTAATGCGTGGGATAATGAGCGGTTCCTGGAGGAGTGGAAAAAAGGGATGAGCTACAAAAAAAGGGCAATTTGATGGAATGTGGCACCTGGAGATGAATATGCGTTCTGCACAGCCGTATCCAAGATAATAGCTAGGACAGTTCTATAGTGGATAACAGATCATCTACAGTCAACACTCGATGCCAAACAGGCGGGATTTCGACTCGGAGTGCGCAACTGGAGACACTTAGCTAAGGCCCGGGCTAACTAGAGAGGCTTGTTGGTTGAGGCACAGGGTCACCCCGAACTGTAGCGCCACCTAAGTGTATAAGTAAGTACTCTTGCTTAGATCACAACAACACCTTGCGAGTCATCATTAAGAAATACAACAAGTTTAGGTCTCCACTACGTCTACTGTTCATTGACTTTGAAAAGGCTTTCGACAGTTTAAACAGAGACGCTATCTGGATACCCTTGCACAGGAGTGATATCCCGGAAAAACTTATAGCTATTATTATTATTATTGATAAGTGTCACGTTCTACACAATGGAAAGGAGTCAGATGACTTTGAAGTCCATAGTGGGGTACGTCAAGGCTGTATACTTTCACTGTATACTTTATTATTCCTGGTAGTCATCAGCGATGTACTTCGTCCAGCACTAACTGAAAGAAATCAAAGATTGAGGTGGACAATGACATCTTACCACAAACAAGATGGTGCGCAGATGTTGTTGACCCCCTATGTCCCTCGCAGGATGAAGGGATTCTTACCAGGATTTGAAACCCTATACCGCAAATAGAAGAACAACAAATCTAACAAAAATTGCTGATTAACCTTCTCTTAAAATATTACTTTTCGTTGTTTAAAAAAAAAAAATATGTAGGACCTTTTCGAAATCCTTCACAGTATTAAAAAAAAAATTGTATTATTTAGTAACACAAAATTCAAAATTTGTTGTACAAAATTAGAAATAAATAAAAAATTAACAAATTCGAATAGAATAATTATATAATGTAGGAGTAGGGTCTTTAAACTATTCTCGCAGAGAAGAGCTCAGCCTTTGGCTTTGCCAAAGATAAAACTGAAGAATTAAGACCGATAAGGGCTAATCGGATCAAGTTTGCTTATCACAAACAGTTGGGTATGCATTAATTAATCATCAGTCCCGAAGTACATTCTTAACATTATTATTCTAGAAAATGTTCTTTAATCCGTTGTTAGACGACAGCTGCGTATTCAACTCTTAAAAAGGGTCTAAGAAGTCTGCTTACATAAGGTTCCCCTTATCGCCTTTCGACGCAATAATGGAGGATCAATGGAAGCTTGTTCCGCTTATGGATTGGAAGCTTACTCCAGCTATTAAGAATTATAAGGCAACTAAACGTATTAAATTCTTAAGTCATCCAGTTGAGAGAAAGGACTACAAAGGTCAGTTAAGTTTGCCTACTAAAGTGAAAAAAGGAGCACTAAAATATCAATCAACGCCGCGTATAGCTGAATTAGCAACGGCAAAGGACAGAAAGGATAGAAATAATCGACGATTGCCAGTACCAGTTAGTAAAGGAGCTCTTGCATGGGAGGCCTCGCCGCGTCTAGCCGAATTGGCTACTCCCAAGATGCCTGTGAAAAAGTATAATTAAAATCTATGAAAGACTTTTCATACACTCAATGCCTATCCTGGTTTCCTTGAAAAGGAATTTGTGATTTTTTATATATAAGTGAATAAGCTTTCAGCGCATGGAGTGGGTATTTGAAAAGGAGCTATACTAAATCTTTACATTTACCGAGGTAAATAGTAAAAGTGAAAGCTGTCTCAGAAACCCAACTCATGCACTGGTGATAAATTTTTGGAAAAAAACCCTTTTGTATGGAATGTTTCTTAAATAAAATCAAAAAATTAATGCTCGAATAGCAATACTGGCTTTTTTGCATCCAAACACATACATATGTAGGTCAGTACAGAGCCGTTGCGATTCCTATTGAAGGGTGCTCCGCATAAATGCCAATGGCACAGTGACCAGTAATTATGACCCATGTATTGTAATGACTGAGCTTCACCAGAGAAACTAGATATCTTCTTGTTTAAAGCCGGCTATGGTGACCTGGCCGATGTACGTGTGTCTAGATGAATCCATCGTCCATTGGCTCGACCAGTGGCTTCATCCTCTAATTTTTTCTTTAAGGAGCATATTAGGATTGCAACGAAGGGAATAGCCTGCGATACATGCAGCGCCGACCCTTGCAAGCTCACCAGCCCTTTCGTTTCTTAAGATATATCTATATGCCCTGGTACCCAACAGAGAGTCACCTTATTGGCTCTGGATATATTGTTCAGGAGTGATTTGTAGGTGCAAACAAGCTCCGATCTAATTACCGCAGACCCGAGAGCCTTAACATCTGCTTGGCTGTCTATAGAGATAGTTAACCTTTTGCCAACAATACTGCTCTCACGTATAATTTCAGCAACCTGAGTAACGACCTTGATTTCGGCTTGAAAGACACTACAATCGTCATTTATTCCAAAGGAATGGTCAATTTTTGGAATCATGCAATAAAAAGCCCCTGTGCCAAAGTCCATCTTAGAACCGTCGGTATAGGAGGTATAGGAGTATAGGTGCTTGCAGTAGGCTCTGTTCAGAATTCGTGTAGCAAATCTCCTTTCAAATACAATCAACGGATTCATGTGATCTTTTTCGTCGATCCGTAACTGATCGCATCTAGAAAGTATCGATGCTTGGTCATGATCGTACTGCCTTCAGTCTTACAGCAGTTTTGACCACCAGACTGCTGCAGTACAAATCCAGCGGAATGAGACTGAGCATAGTCTCCATTGCCATTGTTGGTGTTGTTCGTAGTGATCCCATGATATCGATGCAAGCTGCCCTCTGTATTTGTGTACTGTTAGAACTGTGATATTGCTTCTCAAGTGCCTTCCACTATACTAGTGAACCATATGTAACTAAGAATGGATTTTATATTCGCCGTCTACAACCGGTATAACACGGCTGGTTTGAAGCCCCTCGAATCACTGAACTGAACTGTAATAAGCTACGCTTGCTTTCCTGACCCGTTCATCGATGTTGTCCTTCCAGTTTAGTTTGGAGTCCAGAATTACGCCCAGATATCACGCCGATCTTAGACTCCGCTAATCTCTTCCTAGTGAGGAGCACTACCTCCGTTTTCGATAGGTTGACTCCCAGTCTTTTGCTGTCAGCCCAATCATCCACTAGTTGTAATGTGAGATTGTACCTTTCACTTAGGAATAGAAGGAACTTCACTGAGGCCAAAATGACCACATCATAAACATAGGGCGACACGATGTAGTCATTTTCCTTTAATGTTACCAAGATTAGAGGAGAGAAGACATCCTCTGCAAACCCTCATCCGAATAGTTGTATCTCCCAGTGTTGAGTGTATGGTTCTCGATCTGAACATCAGTGCAACCCAGCTGCAGAGTCCGGTGCTTAGTTTTATACTACGTAAGCTATCCAGGATCGCACTGGAGCACACATTGTTGAACGCTACTTCAATGTCTCTAAGAATGCTCCCAGAGTAAATTCCTTGAAGTGGAGGGATCTTTCTATGGTTGATACCGCCCTGTGAAGAGTTGTGTCTATCGATCTACCACGGATGTAAGCATGTTGTGATTTTGATGGGTATACATTTATTAGCATTCCAATGTTTTCAGCAGAAAGGATGATAGACTGATTAGTCTAAGTCGTGTGACTTGCTTTCCCAGCCTTGTGAATGACTATGACACGCACCTCTCCGCCATTCTTTTGGAGCATAACCTAGCTAAAGGCAGCCTGTGAAAATTTGCTTGAGCCATGCAATAATGATATCTTTTGACTCGAGCAGCATCACAGGCCGAATGTTATCCATTCCTGGAGCCTTGTACGGGATATATGGGTTGATATTCACTACTTCATCTTTGTTTATTCCCGACAATGTCTCTGGAATGATGGGTATATAATCTCCAGAGCTTTTCCTCCAGCGACTCCGTGCATGTATCATCGCTTTTTCTGATATTAAAGGCCAGCTTTGGTGTCTTGTCTAGAATCTTTCTGAGACGCAATGCTTGGTTGGCCGATTCCATAGATTCACAGAAAAGTCTCCAGGAGTTTTTTTTTCGAATATTTAATTTCTTTCTTGAGAAGGTTAACGCTCTCTTTGTAGGTGTCTCCTCTTGAGATACGAATGAGCTCCGCTATTTTATCGCTTCACCGTGATAGACGTTTTTTTTCCGCTGTGTCTACTGAACGGACTGAATTATTCGAAGGATCGCGTGAGGCCACCGGTTAGTGCATCGACTGCATAGTCAACTGCTTCAACAGAGAAGATACTCTCCATGAAGTGGAGTTCCAATGATCTCCTCATCTCTCTTTTGAATTTAGGCCAGTTGGCCCTCCGCGGATTCCTGAAAATTCCCTTTCCGCAAGTAGTTATTTGTAGTTTAAAGAATGTCCAACAGTTATCAGACAGTGACGCTTTGTTGGAGACTCTCCAGTCGACAACTTCAACAGAGCTCTATTGAGATATTGCTCTTCATAGCGATGGAAGAGTTCTGGACCCTAAGGAAGTCAAGGCTCTCGTTCTTGGATCACCTCTGGGGGTACTACTCCCAAAGTTTAAAAACTTTCGCGAACTCCAATGATAAATGATCCTTACAGTCTATAGTTGTGACTCCGCGCTGCCACTTCGCTCTAGTAAACGTGGGCGCAGTTGCTCCAGCATTCTTCCGAATGTGGTCAAAGACTGTTCTGGCTAAACCATTCTCAATCAATTATTTGGTCTCACTCTGGAGATTACTGACCACTTGGTTTTCTGAAATCCACCACAGCAAGCTGTAGCCAACTACGTATCGCCCTGAAGATCATCGCCGTATCAGCCTTCAGCCTTTTGGGTAGGTTTCAGATCTACGTATCTTCGATCCGAGATCCGCTCTCTTGGTCTCGGCCATCTTCCAACGACGTTCAGCGGCCCTTGATGTTTCAGGCTGCTCGCTCATAAGATCTGCCTTAGCGGTAGCCGCCTTGTTGTGTGCTTTGTCGTCCACCTTGTCCCCTCCCTTCCCGCTGTGGCGTGCCTTAGCGGCAACGCCTGTATGGGTGGCTTTTTTGGTAGGACCGTTCTTTTTACGTACAGGCATCGTCAGAGCGTCGTTTCGATAGCCCAAGCCAGGGAGTTTTTTTCCTTTTTGGAGAGAGGAGAAAGGTCCTTTGCGTCCAAGATCTTCTTGACGTAGGTCGCTCTACGGAACAACCGCTGTAGCACCAGCGACATGCAGAGATCTTACCCCCCTATCTGTCTTCCGGGGACACTTGGATGGATTAGCCAGGAGTAGCTTTTCCACCTCCATATAAATCTCCTCAACAGGGCCAGCGGTCGATAGGGGCTGCGGTTCCATCGGTGCTGGTCCTTGGTGTTTTATTTATTTGATTTTTCTTAGTTTTGTTGCTGTTGCCTTCCACTTGGTTCCCACGAGTAAGGCCGGGTTGTGTTTCCACCCCGCTAAGGCCGCCGTATTGGAGTATGTCGTTTATATCACAGACCTCGCCTGGGTGTCTGTGGAAGCTCGTTAATGGTTGGTGTATTTGAAGCCCCCCCAATCTTTCATCCTTCGGCACGGTTTTAAAGAAAAAAAAAACTGCTCACTCCAATACTAGAGTTAGGGCTTGACTATCTCTTAATTTTTTGGACCACAGAGATTCATTAGTTAGCAGTACTGCCTTGCCGTAGATCCTGCGAAGATCCTCGGCCCTACTTAAGCCATGACAAGGCTGGCTATCTTAGACCACTAATGTGTATTTTTTTAACTAGTTCGATTTCACTTTACAGCTCATATGAAGCTTCTCCTCCAAACCACGTTAACACAAACAAGACCGAATATCTTACGAAGAAGATTCGTTTTCGATAAAGTCCACAGTTTTCAGCGCCAGGAAGTAGGACTGGGATTATCAAGATCTTATATCGAATTTCCTTAGCTGTTTGGGATAGGGTCGTTTGAGACCGAGCAAATCAATTGTGGCGCTTCTGATGTCATATTGGCATGTTAGTACCGTTGGCGCTAGTTTTCGGCACTTGATGGCAGTTTGGGGTGTTTGCGAGTTGATCGGTTTGACGCTGTCTGTTCAGAGTCCGATTAGTCCAAGTGCCGGTCCAAAAGACGTTGTTCTTGACTCGTTTGCCGGGGTTAAAAACTCAACAGTTGAGTCATCCTTATTCGATGCACCCTAAAACGGAGGTGAAGGTTATTGGTAAGAACCCCTAGGACAAGGGACCGACAAGAGTAACCTAAAACTGACAGGCATGCCGGAACATTTGAGGTAACCCGACAGGATAGAAGTAAGACGATCTAATTTTTCCACGTAATGTGAACCTAAAACATTCGCTAAAGTACGTACTTTTAAGTTGCTTCAGTTACAGTCCACAGTTAAGTTCCAAAATCACTGTGAACCACATAATCGCAAGAGAGGCTTTGAAAAATCATTCACAATAAAAAAATAAAACATGAATTCCACGAGATGTAAATTTTTCTTGGACAAATTTCAAAGTAAAAAGAGGATAAAAAATCTTATAAATTCAACCACGTAGATTCACCCAGGTACCCGTGTTCACACAACAAAGGCTGGAATGAAGGATGCACATAACACTGGATCTGTTTACCAAGTAAGAAGGTTTCACTCAAATATTCCTCACATAACTTTCATTGATGTCTCCTTCTAAGAAACCGTAACTCCATTAGGATCTAGAGATAATTCCATTAAGTTGACGTTGTCTGTATGCGACTTACCTGAAAAGTTCCAGGTTTCACCGTAATTTACGGACAATGCGCCTCTGGATAACGAATCAAAAGAAAGCATTCAAAACCCAGCCTAGGTATGAGCTAAACATCAAGCTTCCCAACATGTTAATAATCTTATACTCATCTAGAGTTGGCTATCGAAGATCCAAAGTTATGTTCTAGCCAAGACAGTAAAAGACAAAATTAAAAATGGCGTGCCCCTCTGTGCAAGGCTCGGAACTAGCGCTTAATCCACCGCTTAATCCAGCGCTAGATCCCAACTTGGGGACTCCCCGGCTCTACTATTTGGATCGGCCTCTTCCACCATCAATACGGATCTCAGAACTTTCCACGCCAAAGAAGGTTCCCAAAGTCAAGCATATTCGTTCATTGCCAATCCCTGTTTCAGAAAAGGCACTAAAATACAATGCAACAGCTCGTATAAAATCATTGGCAGCTCCGAAAAATGTCGACAGATTTATGCGTGACCCTTGCAATCCATGTGGATTCGACATTTGCGATACCGCTTTAAAGAAACGCGCATCACCCCGTATAGCACAATTGGCAGCTCCAACGCTAAAACAATGTGGCAAACGTGAAAAATGTCGTAAGCCATTCGAGGTTAGCAGAGCGGCTCTGAGATACAGAGCAACTGGACGTATAAATGGATTAGCAAAACCCAAAAAGTCAAGAGGCATAAAGTGTCGAACGCTGCCGACCAAAGTCTCTGAAGGAGCAAAAAACTACGAACCTTCTGAGCGTATACGAAACTTGGCAGTTCCGGTTGATAAAGAAAAAAACAAGCTCAAGGCATTGAAGAATATGATGGAATGTGCAAAAGTAAAAGAAGAGAGAGCTCCAGCTTTTTATAAGCCGGCTAAGGAAATTCCCAAAGAAACCCTTGAGTATGAACCTACGGAACGTATAAAGGAATTGGCAAAGCCATGTAAAATTTGCCCATGTACTGGTAAATGTTTGCCTGACCCAGTTTCCAGGCGTGCCTTAAAGTATAAAGCCACGGCACGAATAAAAGACTTGGCCCACCCGAAAAGAAAGAAAAGGAAAAAGAAGCCGGAGGAAATCGATTCCGTTAAGAAAGCAAACCTAAAACCAAAACCAGGACATATAAATCTTCATGAGGCCGAAGAACAATCAGCAGAACGTGTAAATCGTCTGGCTGCTCCACGAAGATTTCCAGGATACCTTGAAGATTTACCTTTACCGAGACCAGTAGCTGAGTCGGCTCTTATCTATGAAGCAACGTCGGAAATAGAAAAACTGGCCGTTCCAAAGAGACATGGAAAATGTAATGACGCACTACCATTGGGGAGGGTTAAGCGAAGTGCTCTGAGTTATGACGCATCAGATCGTATAAAAGAATTGGCCCAACCTAAGAGAAGTTGCATTTGTAGGGAGAGAGCGCTTCCTACGAGGCCTACACATTCTGCACTCGAAGCCGATGCGTCCCAGCGAGTACTGTACTTAGCTTTACCAAAGCGCCGTTTTACAGACTAGCCATCCAGTGTGTGCGGTTTGGGCTTGTTACCGAGAACCGAAAACCGTACGAAGTTCTTTACGTATTGCTTCACGTTGTGCCGTGAGGAAATACGTAAAGGATTTCGGTTCTTTTTATGGAAGAAGTCGAAAGGAGGAACATCCAAATGTCGGAGTGGGAGTTACTCCCTCATTTGGATGTTTGTTCCCTTTTGGATTACAGTCAAGCCCTTGATCGCACTGACCCAACCTCTACCTATGATCATTTGAACTATGATTTCTGTAATTTTTTGTTTCACATTTCTAAAAGTATTTCTGAAAAATGAATTTCTAAGATACAAAACTGGCTTCTATTTTATTTCTTTGGAGCTCCGAAACAATCAAACAGATCCGTAAAGGCAAACTTGTTAAGCTGCCAAAGCCATGACTAAACACCCTTGTTCTCGCCAGGGAAAGAGGGTGCTTGATCTGGGTAAGAAACTAAAGAGTTGAATAAACGTACGTTTAGCACATTCTCGGGATTCGAGGAAGAGGAAGAAAGTCTCGAGGTTATCCTCTGTAAATGCTTTCCAAAAGAGAGGCTAACGTACAAATACTTGGGAAGATATGTCTTAGCAGGGCTGAGTTCTCTTAGATCCTTTGGATTAGGGAAGATTCTGTAGTTCACTGGAAATATCGGACGTTTGGCGTTTCGCTTACCACCTTCTACTGGACAGTTTTTCTAAAGAGAAATACAACGGGCCCTGATATCATAGGACCACGCGCCACAGTTCGAATTGAAGGCGGTTATAGTGCCTCCTGGACATTAAAATTTGGTGTAGAACCAATCTTAACCTTCTTACCGACTAATGCGAGATAAATTTGATCATCTGATCCGACTGGCTTTACATTCGGTCTTATGGAAGGAGCAGATATCGCCTACTACCTATCACAGTACTGTAGAACGTGCGGACTTTCTCTTTGAGCTTTGATTTTCTGGGCTAGATCTAGATTAAAGACTCTACCGATCGAAACCCAAGTAAGTTTCAGAGCCACATGTAGCTCTATATATCTCGTTGAGGCGTAGTTCATAGAACACCAGTGATGGCAATGCAGGCTGTTCCTTGTACCCTCTTCTATATATCCCATGTATTCGTCTTAATCGTAGCCTTCCACCAATCAAGAGCCCCATATGTAAGAATGGATCTGACTACCACAATGTGTAGCCAATGCATCATTTCCGGTTTCAATCACCACTTCATTCCCGCTGTCCTCCAGCAAATCAAGAGTGCATTGTGAACCTTACGAATTCTTTTCTGAACGTTAAGTTTCCAATTTAGCTTTCTATCTAGTACCGGTCCAACATACCTTGCACGATCCGAGAGGGAAAGCTTCACCAGAAAACCTAGGCAATTTGAAGGGTGTTAGTCTGTGTTTCCTGCTAAAGAGTACTCGTTTTGTTAACTAACAGGACAGGTTAGGGTTAAGACAGACTGGTTAACTTTCGCTTGAGTGTGGCCTGGTTTACCTGCTTTCGATATAAATATAATCTGCACTTCCCTCCAGACCATAGGTACGTAGCCTAACCTTAAAATTTTATAAAAATTTGCCTGATCCTGTTTATAACCTGATACTGCAGCATAGCTGGCAGAATGCAGTCAAGGCATGACGCTTTGAATGGTGCGAATGACATTATAGTTTCTTCCATGTGATGAGATGATCTACCTCTTCCTCTATTGACAAGCTGAAGTGGGGTTCTTTTTCCTCTGCTCTCTTGGTCATGACATTCAACACCTTCTCCATGCTATGTCACAGTACTCGTTTGGTTTTTTTTTTCCAGGGAATGGAAGCGATTCCCTATTTTGGCTCAGCAAGAAGTGCTGGCTGAGCTGCCTTCTGGGATCTATTTTCAACACTCTCCAAGTGTTCGCCTTCATCTTTTTGTTTTGCATGTGAAAGTGACCGAGTAACTTTTCTGGGTAAGTTTATGGAAGTGAACCCCGGCCCAAAGCTTTAGACGGAGTATACTCAGTCAACTCTGCCACAGTCACACACTTGAGTAGAGGCCCGCTCTACACTTCGCCAACCCCGAAATGAACTCTTTGAGGTAGAGGCTTTATTCCCACATGCAATAACTTTGCGGCCTCCATCACAGCCAGCGCCATCGAATTGAAGATCACTTTCCTAGAGCATCTTGAAACTTCTCCTCGATCGTTATCCACTAGTCCATTGTCAGGGCTCCTGCTCGTTGACTATAGCAACAAGAAGCTCGTCCTTTGGTTCGTAGATCGGGTTTATCGAGGGTGAAATACCAGCCATCACCTTCTTCGCTGCACTCGATCCGGCGATGTCATTGGATCTACTTCTTTTGCTCTTGAAAGTTTCTTTGAGGCCCTGATCCACTCGTGGAAGCCTGCCTTGATTCCCTATCTTCTTTGTCTACTTGAATTTCCGATTATTTGACGGCCTCAACGGCCAAGACTTCCTTGGTCCGTTCAAGCTGCCACAGAATGCATCCCAAAAATCCCTGATTATACGCTCCCCCACCTTCCATTCTACAAAAATTTGGAAAAGGGTGATATAGTGTCTCGCAGTGGATCCGTTTACTTCTATACAGACTGGTCCAAAACGGCAACAGGTGTTGGAGGAGGTGTTTTCTCCCAAGATCTAAACTGCAAGATGTCCTTCCAACTTTCTAATCACTGTAGCATGTTCTAGGCGGAAATAATGGCGATCAAGGAGGTCTTGTCATGGCAAATGTATAATGTAATATCCGCGAGGGATAGCACCATTTTTACCTTCGGGATTAAGTCAATTACAAAGTTGCCCTTCATTGCCGCTTATCTCTTAACGTGATGGCGGAAGAATTCAAAATTCACCTCATTTGGATGCCGAGTCATAGGGACATTCCAGGAAATTGCACAGCCGACGAACTGGCCAGTCATGGCACAACTCTGTCTATTCTACCGGAGAAGGAGTACCTCAGCATGCCTCTCGTTACGTGTAAGCTCTTAATTATACAAAATACGATAAACACTACTAACCACCGGTGATGGAACTGTGCCAGGTGCTCTATCACGAAACAGATCTGACGCAAACTGGATCTCAAGCGCTCCAATAGTCTAATAAGGCTAAAGAGATCCTTCATCAGTATGTATAATAGTATGAATCATTACGGGACACTCCGTCATTGGGAGACATGCCCTCAGGCTGGGTCTTCCGGTAAACGAAGTTGCATGGAAGAGGAAGAGAAAGAGTCTATTTTTCACCTCCTATGCACCTACCAAGCTTTCTCAACTCGAAACTATATCTGCGAGAGCACTTCTTCGAAAACCTTGGCGAATTCGCTAACATCAGCACTAGCCGCCTCTAGCGCTTTAAAATAAGCTTCTGTACGTTCGACGGGTAGATTGAGGACACTAGATGCTGTGGTATCACAAACAGGCCTATTCTGGCCAAAGTGTGGCTGCACTTGAACGCACTGAGTGAATTCATGTCACATCTCTGAACTGGTCAACTTTGTGGTTTGGACTATCGACTTTACGTTGGGCATTGCACATCAGAAACCTGTTTAACCGGTGTGCATTCCTACTACGACTGCGGAGCAGCAGATTGCCTGCCAACTGCTCCACCGGTCTCCTTGGTCCGTATCTTACCCTTTATGATATTAGTGAACGTACTAGTTGGCTCAATACTGCCCTTAACTATCGAAGCGAGAGTACTAGCCACCTTAGTTTTGGCTACATTAGTGTCAGATAAGATAGGACCTTACAATGTGCAGATTCTCTAGGAGCCATACTGAATACTCGGTCATTGAAATGGTTTGTAATCTCAATAACCGAAGTATCTCGTCCACAGAGTTGTTTTCACTATGAAAATACCCAGTGTTTTGACTAGATCATCTCTTTCAATTCGCATCACGTGATTTTGAAGACCAATGGCTGCGGGTATTAGTCTCTATACAATAGTCTATCTAGGAATCTACGAGCAGTCCAGGAAAAGGTATCTGTGGATCGTCCCCAGTGACCTTATGTAGCTGATTTTCGCCTTCGGTCGGAATTCTCTTTCTGGTTAATCACACCTAGAAACGTTCAGTTCAGATACCAGATTTTAAAGTTCTTGACATTTTTGGGAGGTCTATGCCTAATTACATATATTAAAGCATTATTACCAGTTTATTAAATTATTCTACCCAAAATTGTATAAATACAGTTTCGAAGAAATATCCAAAATAAAATGGTGCACCCTCAAAAAAAAAAAAAAAAATTATACATATACCACAGCAAAACAATTTTACATTAAAGCTAAACTTAGCAAGATAGTTTACATAAGATTGCATTGACGAAATCATCAGTACTCGAGTTTCCTCCAACGTCCTTCGTCTTAACTTTACCCTCCTTAAGTACGTTATAAATAGCGGCTAAGATATTATCGGCGTATTCCCGCATATTAAAATGATTCAACATCTTAACGCTGCACAGAAGCATTGCAGTTGGATTTGCGACATTCTTGCCAACAGCTCCGGCGAAAGTATGATGTGCACCCTAAACGTAGACAATGTTAAAATGTCTTCACCGACCAAGAACACATGGCTAATGCTTACCGGTTCAAAGACAACCGTCTCGGCAGAATAAGAAGCTCCAGGTACGACACCAGCACCGCCCACGAGTCCAGCAGCAAGATTATCCACAATATTGCCATACAAGTTCGGCGTTACCATCACATCAAACTGAAAGTATACTAACTTTAGACTTGTAAATATAAAACCCAGGCGGCGTACTAACTTGACTTGGATTAGAAACCAATTGCATGGTTGTGTTATCCACAATCATTTTCTCCAGCTTTATTCTCGGATACAGCTGCGCTATTTGTTCACATGATCTCAGGAACAAACCGTCACCCAGTTTCATGATGTTGGCTTTGTGCACAGCTGTCACCTTCTTGCGGTTGTTCTTGGTGGCATAATCAAAGGCGAACTTAGCGATTCGTTTTGATTTATCGGCTGTAATGATTTTCAGGCACTCTACAACGCCCCGCACCGATTCATGCTCCAGTGCTGAGTATTCGCCTTCTGTATTCTCTCGAATGATAACGGTGTCAACTTTTTTATGACGCGCTTTAATACCAGGCAGACTTCGGACATGGACAACGTGCGCAAATAAATCTAGTTCAGTGCGTAGCCTCATATTAAGGGTATCTCGGAGATCTTTAGGACCCATATCTGATCTGTCTAAGGTACCCTTTTTACAAAACAAAAAAATGGCAGAATTTAGTAACAACTTACTTGACATATGAAACGTCATGGAAGGCTATCAAAACAAATGGAGGCGAATAAAACCAAATTAGCTATCTTACCTTAATGCAAACCTTATTCTTCCTAATAGATTCTTTAACATCCTCCAAATTTATATTAGGCACTGGATTTACCTCAGATAGGGGGAAACACTCAAAGTCAATTGGAACATCAACGGCCTGTTTACAGAGAAGATTCACTACATAACGATGGAAGTGAACATTAAAAAGAAAACATGTACAAACCTTGAAGATTTGTTCAACTGTCTTCAGCAATTCCGGACCAACCCCATCACCTGGAATCATTGTACATTTAACCCGCTTTCGGGGAGGAGGTGCTTCTTCTTCCTGTAAAAGCGCTTTAAGTAAAACAACATCCAAAAAAAATTGCTGTATTTGTTATTGATTCTTACATGTGCTAGCGGTGGAGTTAAATGAATACATCGCGCCGGTATTATCTGTAAATATTGAAATTATATATGGTAACCTGTTTTTTTTTTTAAATCAGCTACTATACTAAGTCCTAAGCAACAACTTAAAGCGAAACTTAAATTATTATAGTCAGCGTACCATTCCCAAAGCATACCAATGTGCATCTTCCACGCATAATAACATCGGATACGGAACCAATACAACCCGTCACAACTGTAGAAGTCCTGGAAGGAGCGGGCGCAATGAAAAGCAATAAGACTCCAGCAATGAATGGGATCCCAAACTTCGACCTTAAGGAAGCTATTAAAACCCAACCAGAAGTATTTGCAAATCTCTATACAAGATGCCTGACTGAAGGGAAATTCCCTCTGCAATGGAAACGACAGAGGACACGGTAGGGAAAGTGCTGGAAAGAGTTATCCACGAAAAACTTGACCAGTGTACCGAAGGGCTTTCAAACCGACACCATCCATGCAATGCATGCATTTTGTGAAACTGCATGCAAAGCCATATCTGGGATCGACGTAAAAAATGAGTTCACCTCGGTCAGCTGGAACTGCATTATAAGAGCGCTGAAGATTATTCGAGTGCCAAACTATGTACCTGTTGCGGACGAAGGGCCGAAAAAATAAGAAATTAAACGAGGGGTTCCACAGGGATCAGTTCTAGGTCCTGCCCTGTTGAACATTATGTATGATGGAGTACTAGGAGTGGACATAATCGGATACGCCGATGACATCGCGGTGGTGGTAGTAGCTAAAACCCTAGAAGAGGTAGACGCAAAACTGCAACAATACTATCAAAGACGTGAAGATATGGCTTCGCTCACGAGGTTTGGAATTGGAATTAGAGGACCACAAAACTCAAGCTGTCCTCATAAGCAGTCACATGAAAGTTGAGCGCCTGGTAGGAGTAGTCTATTTAATCAAAGCCCTACATAAAGTACCCAGAGCTACTGCTTGACCATAGACTCAACTTGAGATAGCACATAACATACACAAGCGTGGAAGTTTTCCTGGCTGTTTATCAAGGCTAATGCCAAATATTGAAGTACCCTACAATGACGGAAACGCGAATAAGAAAGCGTCATACAAACTGCTGCCGAACATAAAAGAGTGGACAAGAAGAAAAAACGATAAAGTAAACTTCTACCTTACCGAATTGCTAACTGGACATGGAAGCTTCCAGGAATTCCTTTACAAGTATGACATCGCAGATGTCCCATTCCCTTGTCACTGTTAAAGTCCAAAACACTGGCAGAAATGCTCTCGAACAAGAGATACACAAGGAAGTAATCCCAAGGAGACTGATATCATTTATGCTACGTATGAAAGCATGGGAAACATGGGACACCGCCAACAGTATCTTTGCATCATGCGGGAACTACGGCAAAAAAATCAAACACCGAGAGCCCAAGAGGAAGAAAATCCTGGATCATAAGGGGAAGACATGTGTCAAAAGCTGCCCTTACGAACGAATGCCTTGACGGGCGGTGCTGTAGTGGCAATCGGGACAGGATTAAGGGAACAGGGATGCAGGAGCATGGAGTCTGGCATAACCGAGTATCCACAAAGGTTCACTCATCCAGTGTATGATGACAAGAAAATCACATGACAGCGCTGACCTTATCTTAAACCTTTTTTGACATCAAAGGTCTCGGTGAGAACGTTACAAAAATATGGTGGGTATCAATTTGGACTTCTTGGGTTTTAGACAGGATCTATCGATGTAGCAATATTTGATCGTCTGTGGACTTTCCTGGCCTGAAAACACACTCATAGGGGCCGATCAGGGTGTTGACGAAGGGTTTCAGGCGTTCAGACAATATGGCAGATAAGATCTTGTACGCGATGTTAGCATACATGTATAGGGAAGTTTTCGGTGTGATAGAAAGGGAGCATTCCGATCGAAATTGGGTCCATGCGAAACCGTACGTTAGGGATACCTAAGTTAGGTTTTCCCTTGCTCTCTAAACGACCACCTAGTTAGTGTTGCCAAAGTACCATATGTTTTTCATGTTTTGCATTTGAAGTAAAGTCGCTTGTGGCAAAATCTTTTCTGTAAAAAGATAGAGACCAGTAGATTGGTTGAAGTTCTCCAAAGAAGCAAGCCAATCAAACCGTAGTCTCTTAGAAAACCTGATGATAGCTACACTGAAACGAAAGCGGACACTTTCAGGCGTCTTTTGGAAATCATTTTCCAGGTAACTTGAAACGATTGTGTCACACCTATGCTTGATTTAAGTCACGAAATTCAGCATAGTTGTTATATAATATATCTACAGTCTTAGTCGGGCGTCTTTAGTTCGAACTAGAGTTTTGATGACCTTGCTTAGCACTTTTTTTACGACCCTGGTTCCATGGTCTGTTAAAACAATACCGGAACTTCAGTTGCTGTACAAATTTAAACTCGACTTTCCTTGCATTCAGAACCGGTAGGACTTCGGCCAGAGTCTGGTCCTGAACTCGAAGTCGAGTTACGAACGGTTCCAAGATGAGGAACGGATCCGGTGTCTTCATGTCACCAACAGCACTAGATTCCACGTTAAACAAGAATGTTTTCCAAGCGGGGACCTAGGCTGTACTAATGGCTAGTGGCTGCACTGTAAGAAATAGGTGAAGGGACCGAAGTATCTGCGTCTATAGCAATAGCCAGGCTACGCTTATGGCTCAACCTTTTAATCGCTTTCAAGATAGTTCGAGAATACAAGCATTTTTTTAAATTTCGTGAGAAGCCTGAACTCTTTGATCGCACTGATCTCTAGAAATGACCATTGCGATGAGATTGCAAGCCAAGGTTCAGAGGATGATTTCTCTGAGTTTCTCGTGAGCATCCGGCGTATCTTTACGCATCCTCGGTCAGAGCTTCCATTGAATATTACACAGGTTTCTAACACAATGGCGTGTGGCACGCTTTCGAGGATGCATGCAGATCAGAAATATTTGCTGTTGACGGAGGGCATACTGTCACCGCTGTTGTTCTTGGTGGTTATCAACAATGTACTCCATTGTTGAATACGCCGACCCAGCCAATCGTGGGGTAGAACAGTTAAGGAAACAAGCTCTTTATGAATGAGTTAGATGAAGCACAATCGCGTTATGTTGGGCTATTTCACAAAGATTATTGCAAAGCCTATAAAAACAAAAAGAATTATTGAATCTGCCATTCATGAAGGACATTCTGTTACTTACGTAAAATAAGTCTTAAAAATCTCCAAGCTCGTGTTGACTGCTGCCTAGAAAACAACTTGAAAATCTACTGACCAGAATAACCTGGCTTTAAAAACGTGCAAGTGGCACCTCTTCCGTGACCTAGAAAAATTATCTAGCAGGCCAGTCAATGACATCTTGAACTACACTTAATCAAATGGATGGTTGCTAGTTTATAGGAACCATATCTGCAGAAATAGGTTTAACCAATGGGCAAGAACACCTTTTCCCTCTTGGTTTCACAATGGGTCTGTATTGACCTGATTGTGGCGTTGTGGATCTCCTCCACTCGCTTACCCACGTACCTAACCTAACCTAAAGAAGTGCAAGTCGTCAAAGAATAACATAAACAAATCAATATAATTTCGCCAAAGCTGGAGAGATTTCGAAGCAATTTAGAATGATAAACCACACACTACAAATCGATACGGGCCCGCCTGGACGCAGGAAGGACTAACTGCCAAGGCTTTGTGATTGAAGTGATTGATAGTAAGCAACTAAATCCACATAAAGTGTGTACGTATGTACATAGTATATATCCCACTTCCGATAAACTAACGAAATATAACATATTTGCTTACCTTTACCACAGTTCGTCCCAAACACTTCGTCAACATGGTTTGTTAGTTATGCAAATTTATACCCAAAAAAAATCGATTAAATAATTTCGACACATTCAAACGTTTTATTTGAAATATTTTCAAATAATTCCTAGATAATTAACATCACCGTACAAGTATTTATAAGAAAATTAATAATAATTCAAATTTTGAAAAATTAACGCACAATATTGACTTCCAATAATAAACGGAAGAATGTATTTGTTTGTTGAAGCAAAACTACCTTATCTGTGACAGAACGCGATGAATTGGAACACCAGCTGTCGATTTGACGTATTCATCTTATCATCTGATTAGAAAAGTTATAAGATTCGGAGAAAAACTAATCCCAATCCAACGTATCTTATCCTTTCCTTCGACATTAAATTTATATCCCTTCATTTTTGCAATTCAACCAGTTATACCTTGCAAATATTGCCTTACTTAGTCTGTCAACCAAACGCGGGTGGTAAAAAAGTGACTTTTATTTGTCCTCTGTCTTCCGGAACAAACCCAGACCTAAAACTCATGATGCGTTTCGTGCAATTCCTCCGCAAAAACAACCCGCATAAAAATTTGGGAGTCCTCTCCAACGATGGCAAAACTCTAATTCCTATCTCCTCTGATAGTAATGACATGATTACTTTCATATCGCAAGATCTCACATCTGACGAGATCAAAAAGAAGATCGAAGGTCAGTCCTCGGAAGATGTGAATGAGAATGTAATTCTACTTCCGCCGGTTACCAATCCAGAGAAAATCGTTTGCATTGGCCTTAATTACCTAGACCATTGTGAGGAGCAGAAAAAGCCGAAACCCAAGGAACCAATGTTCTTTAGTAAATTTGCTAGTGCTCTAGTCGGACCAACCGGGGATGTCATCGCTCACAGCATCTCCAATGTAAGTGCAATCCCAAGCTATGACGAATTTTTGTGACAATTGCCTGTATACTTTAGAAAATCGATTGGGAAGTTGAATTGGCTGTAATTATTGGCAAAGAAGCAAAGCATGTGTCCAAGGAAAAGGCTTTCGATTATGTCTTTGGATATTCTGTAGCTCAGGACATATCAGCTAGGGATTGGCAAAAAGAACGTAATGGTGGTCAGTTCTTGATAGGCAAGTCAATGGATACATTCTGCCCACTGGGACCGGCAATCGTACACAAGAGTCTCATTAGTGATCCACACGATCTTCAGGTGATAACTAGGGTCAATGGGGTGGAGAAACAGAATGGAAATACGAAGAACATGATCTACAGGATCGACGATATTATTCACGATTTAACAAAGTATGTTTATTATAATTATCCAATGGTGAAATTGTTGAATTGTTTTACTTTGTCAGGAGCATCACTCTTAAGCCAGGCGATGTAATCTTAACTGGAACACCAGCAGGTGTTGGAATGCATAGGAATCCACCAGAATACCTTAAACCTGGTGATGTGATTGAGAGTGAAATTCAATCAGTAGGCAAATTGCTCAACAAGGTTGTCGAAGGCTGACCATGTTATTAAACATATTATTAAAGTTGCATTTATATTTGTTGGTAACTCGGTAATTTTTGAAGAATTCCTTTGATGTTATATTAAAGTTTTTGTAATGCACATTGAGAACGTATACTAGCCTATTATTTATAAGCAACATCCTCAATCACCGAGAAGACAGTCTACAACCATTGCATGTGACCAAGGTCTAAGTAACATATAGAGCAATAGAAAGAGCGATGCGTTACAAGACGAAATCGTGTACGCAACGAAGAAGTAAGTAAAAGAGAAGAATATTCGATATAACAACACGCATAGCAACCGCGTATAGATGCACAGAAAATGTATTTCGAAGAATAGGTAACAAATGGACCAAAAGACTGCTGGAATAAAAACCAAGAGAGAACTTAAACAATGGAAGACTACCATCACGATATGGACCGACAATGTCAGACGATTTGTCTATACACATGGTCTATGTGTTAAATAATCCGCCAATATGAATTCGTTCAGTTTGCTGTATTGAACACTGTTTCGACGTCCCCACCGTAATAATAGAGATGTACTCCCTAATCCATCAAGTTGGCTTTCCTTGCTGAGTTTCTTTTAGTCAATACAGCATCTATTAGTGAATGATCATCTACTAAATATTCACCTGCACTCCATCTATTAAGAGTTGAAATATTTCACATGCAGATCCGAAGGTAGTCCATATTTCCAAACGTTGTTTAAATCGACCATAAGCGAAGACTGTTTCGCGTAGATTCCTAAATTCCTCGCTCCACTGCATTATATGCCCCCTTCATGCATACGTTGTAGGAGCTGATTGGATAATAACTCTCAGAACAGCGTTTCTTCCTTAATCTTTAAATTGTCGCCCGAATTGACGCACATCCTCGATCAAAAATTGCACAACTTCGCTAAATGCCTCCGAGTAAATTTCACAACGCAGAGCTGCTGCTTCGAGTAGCGTTGACTGAGTACCAACGCACAATTTGAGTCAAAAATCTTAAGAAAAAATTATCGATCGGTACCTCCTGAATAAGCTAAGACGCTAGCGGAGCCAAGGGAAGTCAAGGACTGAGCAAAGAGTCCCTTTGAAAAATCGGCTAAGATCTACTACGAAAAGGAAACGAACGAGTGATAAAAATAAAACAAACTTCGGTTAAAAGAACTGAATTAACTGTAGGCGACCATAGCAAACATATTAAGGACATCGATTTATGGATCTGCACTTGGAATGCTCGTAAACTAAACATAGTATGAATGAACTAGCAGAACCCTCGAATGCTATAAACCGGACGTAACTGCTGCTCTTGAAGAAGTAGGATGGATTGGACCAAGTGTCTACCGTCTGAATCCCGCGATA
Source organism: Xylota sylvarum (assembly GCA_905220385.1). Classification (NCBI taxonomy): domain Eukaryota; kingdom Metazoa; phylum Arthropoda; class Insecta; order Diptera; family Syrphidae; genus Xylota; species Xylota sylvarum. The sequence goes on along the minus strand of LR999958.1, from coordinate 57,741,385 downwards.
TGACGTCATGATCGTACTCGGAGATTTCAGCCCATAGCCCGGTAGGAAAGACCAATGGAAGACACAGCCACCACATCCGGAAACGGACCCAGGTTCATCGTTAAACCAAATTGATCACGTTGCGATCGACCGAAGACATTCGCCCAGTATGCAGACATCGACTCGGACCACTACCTTATTGTAGCTAAGGTGCTGATGCGAATATCAAATGATATTACGACAAGAACCACTACGGTGACGAAGTTCATCGTTGGCAGACTACAATCGCTAATCGCTAAACTGATCGAGTGTCCCTTGAGCTCTGAAGAATTCCCCAGGAGCAACAGTGGATGCAGCGAGACTAGTTACAACACTGTAGCAAACTATCAGAAATGTAGCGACTGATGAGCTAGGTTTCACGCCACCACCTGCTAAGGAAAGAAGTAGCGGCAAAAATGACAAACCTGGAGTTCGAAAAGTAACCAAATCAGATAGAACACCATCACCAAGTGGTCGAACGTTAATGCGCCTTCTGACTACCTTACCCGTCACAGAAACCCCCCCTTTTTAGAGAGCTGGGCAAAAGCTGAATGCCTCAGTATCCATCTTCACGGATGGGTCAAATATGGACGAAGGTATTGGCTCAAGTATATTCTGAGAGAAACCATCAATCGCCCCGTCCATAAAACTCCCCAACCCATGTTCTCATGTTCAAAACTACTTCAGAACATGGCCAATGCAAGGTGGAGTACACTCACCTCATGCCGCGTCTCTAGAAAACTTTGGGCCCAATACAACAAAAAAAGGACTAGATAACTTCTATCAGTAAATAGATCACAGCTAACCTTCCGCATAGGTATCCTCACAGGCCACAACTCAATGGCGGTCCACCTTAGAAGAATGACAATCAGCACCACAGACTTATACAGAGGCTTTGCCAACACAGAGGTAAAAGAAGGCACAACACATTTCCTCCGTGAATGCACAAGCCTCAACAGAACTAGATAAATAACCCTTGAAAAAGTAGCTTTCAATGACCTTGGCGAACTAGCTAACACGCCACCTTAAACCACCCTGAAATTCATCATGAAAACGAGTTGGGTCAGGAGAACCGCTCCCGCTATAGACTGACCTGTTGTCTTATACATTTATTTCAAGTCTCCAACACCGGAGAGCACAATGGATTCGTTGAGAACCGAATGCGGCTGCACTCCCGGAGTTGCAGTGACCCACCCCAACCTACCTACCTAAGGCTGCGTATGTAGCGTGAATGGAAATCAACTATTCGACTCAATGTTCTTTTGGTATATCTGCGAAACTTAGTCACCTAGAGCGGATCACAATGAAAACAGTCAAGAAGAAACAAGAAGAATTCTTCTTTCGAATGTGTTTAAGATCTGCTCTACTTTCCTGCATATCGTCCAGCACTTGGCTCCATATAGCAGAACTGGCAGGATCAAAGCTTTGTAGGGCATGCATTTCATCTTCCGAGTTAGAAGTTTTGAATCCATTTGTTTCGCCAAACCGAAGTAACAGCGGTTTCCTAGGGTAAGTCTTCGCCGAGATATTTACTCCGAGGTAGGGAAACTTCTTAACCATTTCGAAGTTACTATTGCCAACAGTGACGTTTTGTCATAGACAGTGGTCAGATACTTCTTTGTTTCTTGACAACATGTATTTGGTTTTGTCCTTATTCACTTCAAGGTCAATTCATTTCGCCTGTCCTTCAAAAGCCTCTAAGACGGCGGCGGTTTGAGAGCGATCGATGATGTCAATGTTGTCTGCATATCCCAGCTGCTGGACAGATTTGTTGCAGATACTGCTCTGCGCACTATCTGTTCCAGCACGAGATTGAAGAACTCACATGATAGAGCATCTCCATACCGAAATCCGCTACATTTTTAAATTAGTTCGGAATTACACCTTACACCGCGTTTTCTAGCACCACGCGGCACACCTGGATCAGTTTAGCCGGGGTCCCGAATTCGGCCATAGCCTTATAGAGCTCAAGGCGATGAATACTATCATATGCCGCTGTGAAGTCGATGAGGAGATGGTGAGTCTTGACTTAAAATTCGTTGGTCTTTTCTATGATCTAACTCAATGTGAATGGTCTATTGTTGATCTGCTGGGCCGGAAGCCACACTGGCACGTGCCGATTAGTGGGCTGCAGAAAGGCTTCAGCCGTTCACGTTGGATAGGATCTTATATGCGACATTAAGCCGGGATATGCCTCGATAGTTCTTACAAGACATATGAACGTTTTTTTTTAAAGATGGGATATACATATATAGCTGATAGTCATCGGGCTTGGCTTCATCAACCCATACTTGATGATTTGGTGCATGCATCCTACCAAAGCATCACCACCATGTTTGAAAAACTCCGCTGGTAGACTATCAGTGCTGGCGGCCTAGTTGTTATAGCTAAGTCAACCTCTTCAAAACTGGGAGTGGGTATGGCTTCTTCATTGACTGGGTGCGGATTTTCTTCTTTCACTATCACTCTCTCTACCTGATGCCCATTAAGTAGCTGATGGAAATGCTGCTTAAACACATCTACTTTTCCGTGCTTCGGTGACTGGGTTTCCTTCACTGTTTCGAAAAGCCTTTGTTCCGGGATTGAAATCACCCGCCAGTTGCTTGGCTTTTCTAAAATACATTTGGTTGGTATTCCTCACGCGAGACTCTTCGATATCCTTGAGCTGGGAGACTGCGTGGGCCCTTTTCTTCATACGCAGGATTTTCTTCTCCTCCTTTCTTCTGGCTCGATACTCTTCTCTCACTGCCCTTGTTTTACGCTGCAGTGCTTGCATGTGTGCATTTTCTGTCACTTTCCGGCGTACGCTATCTACTTCTTTGATGTTGTCGCGATGCTACCGCAATTTGCTGGCGTTTGTACACAGCGGAGAGTCTCTATTAGCATGTGCTCGATTTGTTTGGCGGTTTGACCATCTGAAGAGTGGCTGTGTGTAGTCTTGGAAACCTAATGCTACTTATCACTGTATTACGAGCTGCTGCAAAATGACTTCTTCTAGCTTGTTAATATCGAGGCCTTGGTTCACCCCAAGCTATGACGCCAGCGAAAAAAACAAGAAGAATTTAAACTGTGCAGTCCTCAGGGGATACAGTTTATATGCAAATATCAAAAATCAACGAAAATAAAACACAGCATTGTCAATTGTAACTAATTAAATATCTTCGGCATTTTATTTAATTTTGCTTAATTGAGATTGACAACAAATACATCATCGCAACAGTTTTGCTTTCATTATAACTTTTGTTTACAGAGGTCAAATAAATATTATCAAGAAAAATTAAATAAAAATAAAACTACATGTAAATACGGGACAAAAATAAAAAATAAAAGAAAATAATATTCGCATCAAACAAAAGTCAATTCAAAAATAATACTAAAAAAATAAAAAAAATAATAAAAACGAGATGATACCCTATCTCCTTTCTCTTACGCAGCAAATGATAAACGTGACAAAACTAAAAGAATGCCTGTCTCGTGCGAAAATGTAAATAAATAAAACTTTTTCCTTAATAATACTAAAGTTTACACAATCTTCCTTTATGTATGGCCAATGATTTTGAAAAATAATCAATTTATAGTGTGTGGTGAGCTAGAGTCTATTCCCTAGTTCGCATGCAAAGTAAAATATTGTGGCTCAACGGCCTGATACAAGCGCCTGGCTTAGTCGGCCTAAAGATAGGGTATAAAATAAAAATAATAAAATAAAAAAAATACTAACATAGAGAACAATAACATTTCCTCTTTTGTGACTGCATTAACTAGGACTACATTTCCGGTGGAACAAGTTAGTGGATATTGGCCATGACAGCGCGAGTGTAGTCTTGTGTGGTCGACTGTCCACCCAAGTCCTTGGTCTTGATTCTGCCATCGAGCAGTACCTTGCTAATGGCATTTGTGATTTTGTCACTGTAGTCTGGCAAATTGATGTGACGCAAAAGTTTGGCGCCGCACAGCAGCATGGCAGTTGGATTTGCTACATTTTTGCCAACGGCTTCAGCAAAAGTGTGACGTGCACCCTAAGGATGATGTTATGAGTAAATTACATATCGGAGACAACGTTCAACTTACAGGTTCAAAGACGACAGCTTGTGCCGAGTATGAAGCTCCGGCTACAACACCTGCACCACCAACAAGTCCAGACGCAATGTTGTCAACAATGTTACCGTACAAGTTTGGCGTGACCATGACATCAAACTGAAAATATATTCCCACATGAGCAGATTATACATATATATGAAACGGCAGAGTAGGTTTTACCTGATTTGGGTTGGATACCAACTGCATAGTTGTATTATCCACAATCATTTTCTCAAATTGAATTCTTGGATACAACTTTGCCATTTCTTCGCATGAACGCAGGAACAAACCATCACCCAGCTTCATGATATTGGCTTTGTGCACAGCTGTGACCTTCTTGCGGTTATTCTTGGTGGCATAATCGAAGGCGAACTTAGCAATACGTTTGGACTTCTCTCTAGTGATGATTTTCAAACATTCCACTACGCCAGGTACTGACTCATGTTCGAGAGCTGAGTATTCACCTTCGGTCTGTTCACGAATGATGACCATGTCGAGGTCCTTATGACGACTCTTGACGCCGGGTAAACTGCGCACATGCACAACGTTGGCATACAAATCGAGTTCGTTACGCAGCTTCATGTTGAGTGTTTGTAGGTCACCAACAACACTGTAGTCTGGCGTGGCTAAAATGCCCTAGAAATAAAAGGAAGCAAATCAAATAAGTCAGAGAGCAGATTTATAGTGAACGCTTTTTTTCAGGAGACTCCTATCGGACAAAAGATCTACTTGACAGGAATTCAAATTAAACAGGGCGCAGATAAAGAAGTTGCTTACTAAAGTCGCTTAGTCTGAACTGATATAATGCAAAGCGCAGCGGTGGCTTGTACAAATTAATCCAAATTGTCCAGGATTGTAAAAAAAAACTGGCACATGCAAGAGGTTATTCACAGTCCAAACAAAAGTGAGGGAGAAGAGTCCGAAAAAGAAAAACAGTGATAGAGCTTTCTAGATTCAGTTGCCAGTAGCGTCTATAATTCTAACTAGGTTTATCAAACTGGTGCACCTCGCTGCTGAGAACGTTTTTCACATGTTTAGAGTTTGGACATCTAGCAAAACAATACATGAGCGGAGAAGACAAAGCCGTATAGGAGATGCATAGAAAGCCACATAGCGAAGAACTGGGAGAAAGAAACTCTTTATGTTCAGCAAGAATGTTCAACAACAACAGATGTCCGGTCTTCTGGAGAGCTATCACAAGCAAAAGACTATGAAGATGGTTGGTTAGTTAGTTGAAACTGGCCCTCGATGAGGATGCATTTAAAGCAGAAGAAGATCCATTGCGCTGCCGATGTGTTAGATAGGTGGATCTCCCTCTTACTCTGGGGACCACTTACTCCTTTGTATGAAGTAGCTAATCTTAGCCGTTTAAGCGTTGCTGAGATCGTTCAGATCATTGAATAGGAATTCACCTAATGCAGCCTTCCTGATGTTGGCGGGTGCAGGGCACATGCATAGGAGGTGACTAATGGTTTCCTCTTCCTCTTCGTCCCTACAGCTTCTACAGAAATCGTTGTATGGAATGCCCAATCTTTGAGCACGACTTTCTATAGCACAGTGTTCGGTGAGGGTATTTCTTATTTAGAGTCGGCCAGAGCAGCCTAGCGGTAGTGCATTGGTCGATTTGATGCCAGCGATGATTGGCCTCACTCTCCGCGTCGGCGTTGATAAGGTATTTAGCATAAGACGTTAGTGCCTCGATGTGGGTGACATTTATATTATTTAAATCAGAAGAGCCTTGTCTAGCCAGTTCGTCAGCCTCACATTTCCCTGGAATGTCACAGTGACCTGGTACGCAACAAAGGGTGAGATTGTACTGTCCAACTACCTTGTTGAGAGATACGCGGCAGTCTTTCACTGCCTTGGATCTCGATGTGGTGTATGAAAGGGATTAGATGACTTTGATGAAAAAACGCTGCAATAGTTTGGAAGGTTAAAGGAGAGGTGGATAGCTAGGTCTTCTGAGAATACTCCAGCACCGACTTCGTCCTCGGTTTTGGAAAAAATGGACAGTGATGCTTGGTACAGAGATTCTTGGTATTGAGAATTTGTAGTCCATATTGAAGTTGTGTTCAGTGGGCAGGTGACCTGTGGAAGATGACGATCCATCAATAGAATTCTGGCATATCCAGTGTGTTGCTACTTCTCAGTCTTATTGCTGAGCAGGTAGCCACATGTTTGCTGACGATGTCAATTGGAAGAAAATGGATCAAGGTTTGTAGTGCTGCAGTGGGAGAAGTTCTCAGTGCACCAGTAATACTGAGACAAGCAACTCGTTTGAGTTTTTTTTCCATTGTAGCTGGGTTGGAATTCTTCTCCAGTGCGGTCCACCAAACCAGTATCGGTTTTATTACCGAGGTGTATAGGTAGTGCATAATGTTTGGTTGTAGACCCCAAGTGGAAACTACTGCCTTTTTCCATATGTATAGGGTAGCCAAAGATTTCCAGACAATGAAGACAGTACAGATAAATCTTGATCACTGTAGGTTTACTTACATTATGATCAGCTATCTCAGTTAATCTCCCAACCAATAATTGGATCTGTGAGAAAACAGGTAGTAATAGGATTTGTGGATATGGCTATATTAATGCTATAAGACTGGAAGTCGATATCGCAGAAGGAGGCATCGAAGGAGAAAAATGGCTCTACGGCGAAAAGGAGTACTATACAGTAGTAACCCTAGCCAAAAAAAGTCTTTAACTCCACGAATTGGTCATTCATTACAAGATCACCATGGATGGATACACCATATGAGGTAAAAAAGAAAAGGTAAAAAATTTACTAGTCACAGTATTGTGGAATATGCTGGGTGCTACAATTAAGGTCTACTGTCCACGACGACGTCATTTGAAAGTTGCATGCAAGCTGAAAATGACGACAAGCGTATTTTGCATCTAAACACTGTCCAAGAAACGTCATATAAGCTTCATGCAAGCTACAAATAGAGGTCATTTGTATTTCATTCACTTCCGAAGCCGCCATTATAAAGTAAAAAGTAACGTCCGTGCGTCTTGCAGTACGTTTGAGTAAAAACCAGTTGCAGCTCAGGCTGCATGACGATTGCTTGCGACTACGCAAATTCCACTTTGCCGCTCCGTGGACAAATCTTCGTTAGTTAAGACGCAAGCTGCAAGCAAGCGTATAACAAGCTGCAAATGATAAAAGCGTGCGTATGAAGTGCAGCTACGTGGACAGCAGGCCTGACGCTACCTGGCGGAGTAACGACAATTAGATTCGCCGATTAAATTGCCGTCGTGACAGTAGCTAAACAGTTCTGTGTAGTAGAATCAGGTACAAATGAAACAATTTTCCGGATAACAGATGGACTATTATCCGCCGGACGAGAACTAGCCGACCATAAGACAGAAGACGTCAATTTTCAGGTTGGCAAGCAAAGCATTTAGGTGGCCAAAGGATAGTGACCCGAATACATGAAAGTACAAGCCCTTCCACATTAGTCTCTCTCTATCAACTCCTACTATACACCTCCACGTTGCTGTCTTCTGGGTGCCTAGAACCTCGGCTGATGATTGCGTAACCAACCCACTTGGAACATCGTTGGTGGTTGCAAACGAGAGAGGGGGAAGTGTGCTTTCTCACTAAGGCACCGGAGGGACATCGCGGTAGAGTAAGACCTTAGGTGGCGCGTGCAAGTAGAAGGAGACCTCAACCGACTTCGAGTACGCATTTGGAGGCAGTTATCTAAGAACCGGGCTAACTGCACAGGCTTGTTAGTGGAGTCTTAAGTTGACCCCGAACTGTAGCGTTAACTGAGAAACCAAAGCATTAGGTCAAACGAAGAAAATACAGGGAACTCTTTCGCGCATTCACCCTATTCGGTGGACCTGAATACTCCAGAAGAATCCTAGGTTACCGCAGTTTTGTTATATGCCGTCCCAGTTAATGCTCAAGCACTCCGGACGAAAAATAGAATAACATCGACCCAAAACGACCTCAATGGCATCAAATTAAAGAAAAGCCAGCATCAGCAGCTTTTTGGCAAGTTCGTTGGTCAAATTCAACAAAAGGCGAAATAACACAATATTTAATTACACACCCTTCACGACATGAAAAATTGCTCTGCCGAGTCTATCGTTACTCTTTCAACATATATTGCGGCCGGAAGAGAATTAGATGGCTACACATAGTTTCGTAACAAGCTACAAGGAGTAGCAAAATCCAAAGCACCTAACAAAAAACGAATAGCATTTGCTAACCAACACAGACTATTAGCATCGGAGGAAGATTCCCCATCTCCCTGACATTACCAGAAAACAAAGGTAAGACAAGGCTAAATATATGTAAGAACACACATCATAATAATAGAATAACCTTGTAGGAGAAATGGGAATTTATCCAGCTAATTAATTCGGCCTTTATGATCAAGTGTTTTCTTCGCCTATGAACGCGACAATCCTATATTAATCACTGTCAATTACTTTGGAAAACTAAACCATTTTCCAGATTGGTCCGATACAGTAGCCGTCAGAAGCTTCCATAAACTTCCATCTCTGTTATATAATAAAAACATACTGCTTTCTGCAATTTTAATGACAAGTCAATAAAAACAGCTCCGTCGTACGATAATGGACAGAATCACGGGTAGTATAATTACAATTGTATATCGGTCAACTGACTTTAATTCATAGATTAGTATCTACGTAGTTATACTGTTTGGAAGATAAAGCTAAGAAATAGTGCAATCATTTTTGTTCCTGTTGTTTTCACCGACTTTCCTAACAACTCAAAATATGTGAGTAAATATATATTACTCACCTTAATACAGACTTTGTTTTTTGTAATTGAAGCCGTAACATCCTCCAATTTGGCACTCAACACAGGGTTGACCTCAGACAGGAAGTATGACTCGAAATCAACTGGAACATCGGCTGCCTGTTAATAGAAAACCCAGGCATAAGCAATAATTAAACGTCAGCAACCAGATAGTAAAACAAACCCTAAAAACTTCCTGAAGAGCGTATACCAACTCTGGGCCGACACCATCACCAGGGATCAGTGTGCAGGTTGCACGATTGCGTGTTGGCGCAGCCTCCTGTAAAATAGCAAGATAAGCAAAAAATCTATGTAAATCTTAGATCGGGAAATGCTTACCTGTCCAACTGCTGAAGTTGTATGAATAGAACGCGCCGAAGCTGCCTGTTAATATATAAAAATACAGAGTTATGTTTAAGTTTGTAGAAAAGTTAGTTTTTCTTTATAAGGATAACCTAAAAGATAACTCGAGGGGCGCTTATGTAAACACCTTGCAGCCCAGGATTTTTTTAACTCACCTGCACTAGGGTACGCCCCAAGCTCCTTGCCAACATTGCCATAGTTTAAGTAAATTGTGTGAATGAATACAAGTCTAAACAATAAAGACAAAGTAAAAAATTATTTATTTATTTTAACAAATTTGCTAATTGCTGAGATTTTTACTTCAGAGAATTGATTTTTGCGCTACAGACCTGCTGACTGCTTGGCTGTCAGATACGGAACGGAACAATTTCTGGTACTTGCGTAGGTATGTTCCAGATCAATTTTGTTTCATTGATTCGGGGGTATAGTAGTGTGTTATGCTGTGGTATAGAAAATAAAGATAAAGTAGAGTGAAGATCCTGCTTGGCACTCCACGAGTTATAGAATTACTTTATGCGCGTGTACTCATAAGTAATGTGTTCCTCATTTTATGCATATGTACATCTTTAAAAATCTTAACCATGGGCCAGAATTTTAAATCAGTGCCAGAGGTGGAGTCACACCCAAGAAAATCCCTTCTCCTAAAAAAGAACCCACATACCACCAATACCTATCTTTATTAAGCTCCCTCTTGTCTTTGCAGATATTTTACGTGGACGCCCTGTAGTTTTTCGGAGTGCAGAGCATTGAACACTATTCTTCACGAACATACTACGGCCTATGCCACCTTTCTGATCGATTCATCTCGACTACTTAATGCCAAAATGATTCCTCTTTGAGATTCTGTGTAGAGTTTTACTCTACTTGTTTTATTACTTGCTATTAAGTGTGGAAAAGGGTAGTGCTGCGAATTTATGAGAGTACAAGCGTTGTCACGATAGCCTCTGACTATCAACTCTTACCCTAAACTTCCACTTTCACGTTGGTGGCTGCTGGGTGGTGGGTGGCTAGTACCTCGACTGGAGATTGGGTAACCAACCCCTTTGGAATGTCGTTGATGGAAGCGGACGAGCGTGGAGGAGAGGTGTTTTCCAACTAAAGCACTTCCTCTTGATCCAGGCTGCAGCGGACGAATTCTATAGCATCTGCTAGTTCTAGTCAGATCGAACTACTAATGTTATCCCTATATGAGCTGCTTCAACATATTTGAAGACCAGGTCTATAGAAATCTCAAATACTGAGCTAAGGTGTTGAAAAAGAGTTGGTGTCGGATGAACCGACAACGCTCGTATCCCCGAAGCGGGTTACTAACTCCGGAAAATTATTTAGACTTGGGCAAGAAGTCTTGAGCTTTCGACCCGTGAGAGAACGTCTTATGTCAATCCGCATCAAGGATAAGTTCACGAACATAAACCTAATATGCGCTCATGCCCCCACAGAGGACAAGGACGACGCCACCAAAGGATGTTTTCAGGAGCTCCTCGACAAAACATATGAGCAATGTCCTAAGTATGACGTTAATATCGTATTAGGTGATTTTAACGCCAAGATAGGAAAGGCGTCGATGGCTATAACTTTGAGGTAGTAAGGGACTTTGTCTACCTCGGCTCTGCTATCAATTCTGATAACAACACCTCGGCTGAAATAAAACGAAGAATAACTCTTGCCAATCGCTGTTTCTTTGGGCTGAGAAGGCAATTGAGTAGTAAGGCCCTATCCCGAACAACTAAGGAGACTCTATATAAGACCTTGATCATCCCAGTCTTGCTTTATGGCGCTGAAGCTTGGACTTTATCAAAAGCGGATGAAGATATTCTCGGTCGTTTCGAGAGAAAAATTCTTCGTAAAATATTCGGTCCCGTTTGCGTTGACGGGCTTTGGAGGAGAAGATTCAACGACGAACTATACGAGCTGTACAGCGACATCGACCTAGTCAAAAAACTGCGCATTAGTCGTTTGAGATGGCTAGGACATGTAGAGCGAATGGACACCACTGCTCCGGCCCGAAGAGTCTTCGAATCACACCCGGAGGGACAACGCAGGAGAGGAAGACCTCGCCTTAGGTGGCGCGCACAAGTTGAAGGGGACCTGAACAAGCTTACTTTGTTGTAGCCAAGGTACGAATGCGGATATCTCATACACCACAACAAAGACGAATTAGTGTGAGAAGACTTAACGTCGACAAGCTGCAATCGCAAGAAATCGCCAGAATCTTCACCGAACGCGTGTCCCGAAATCTTTCAACGACTCCTATTCCGCCATGTTTAACGATGTTTGGAGAAGGAGATTTAACTAGCTAATGCGAGCTGCACATCGACAGCATCAGTCGTTTGAAATTGCGAATAGACTCCAGTGCTCCGGCTCGTAGAGTCTTCAAATCAAGACCTCGCCTTAGGTGGCGTGCACAAGTAGACGGGGACCTCAACCGACTTGGAGTGCGCAAGTAGAGGCAGTTGGCTTAAGCTCAGGTTCACCTCGAACCGCCACCTAAGTAAGTAAGTAAGTATTAAGCTTTGTATTCTCCATCTAATTAAAAGCGATTGAGACCTAGCCTGACTATCGCTACAAACCCCAATATTTTAAACAATGTTGTATAATAGGGCGTCAACAGCGTCTGCACGCGATCGTATCCGGAGTTCTGCAATACTCTTCAACCCATTCCCAAGGCACTGTTGTGATCACTTCCAGTGGGTGTGGAGATGGTACCTACTTCAAGCCTTTTTTTTTGCTTTAGTTATTGCTGAAGCCTGCTTTCGTCTTTATTCGAGTGAACCGTTCCTTCCTGGGACAGATTCCGCTTCATAGCTACAGAAGCCTAGACCAGGAACACATAGGCTTCTCGATCTTCACGATATCATAATCCAATTCAAAGAGGAAGCAGATTGAAGGTGAAGTTCGATCTCCTCTCTGTGGAGAGGATCACTATACCTCCCAGAGCTGAAATGACGGGCTGATGACACAATAGTCTGTTTTATCGTTTTGTTAAAAGCTAGACGTTTCCTTTATTTATTAATATGCTCTTGTTCTACAGTTATCATAATTTCGATTATCCACAACTACTTCGTTAATCAGTTTCCCTATAGACTGAATTTCGCTTTCTATCACGTCGCCGGGTTTCAGGTACTCCGGTGGATCTTTGCACATACCAACACCTGCTGGGGTTCCTGTTAAAATCACATCGCCCGGCTTAAGTGTCATGCTCCTAGGGAAACAAAATTTTAGCAACTTTCTGAGAAGAATGCTTGTATGTCAGCCGTACCTTGATAACCTGCTAATTATATCCTCGATTCTGTATATCATATTCTTAGTGTTTCCGTTTTGTTTGACGACACCGTTGACTCTTGTTATTATCTGCAGATCGTACGGATTCTTAATCAAACTCTTATGCACAATCGACGGTCCTAGTGGACAGAACGTATCCATTGATTTTCCTATAGAGAATTCGCCACTGTTTTTCGATAGCCGGTCCCTAGCCGAAATATCCTGAGCTACACAATATCCGAAAATATAGTCAAAAGCTCTCTCTTTGGATACATTTCTCGCTTCCTTGCCCATAATGACAGCCAATTCCACCTCCCAATCGATTTTCTGGAAAAAAAATTCCTCAGTCAATCTTTAAATCCTTAAAGCGGTGACTTACTTTGCAATTTCGGTGGGCGATCACATTCCCCGTTGGACCAATAAGACTGCTGGCATATTTACTGAAGAATGCTGGTTCCTTTGGATGCGGCAGGTTCCGTTCTTCAATATGATCCAGATAGTTAGGACCCATACAAATTATTTTCTCTGGATTTGTAATAGGTGGCAATAGAACTAGATTCTTTTCCACAGCTTCCTTTGGCTGTGCTTTAATTTTTCTAATTAACTCTTGAGGGTTCATCCCTTGGGTTATAAAGGTAATCATATCGCTCGAGCAACAACTGTCCTTGGATAGTGATACGAGTGTTTCCCCATCCTCAGAAACGGCCCCTAAATGCTTGTTCCGGTCGCGACACCGTCGAAATTGCACAAAACGCATTGGTACCTCAGGTCTGCAAGAAACAAGAGTGCGGCTGTTATTTGTACAGAAAATGGCGTCATTCTTAGCTTACTTTGGTACTCTTTGGGTTTTCCAGCGGTGAAATTTAAACAGCTCAGACGATAGTTTTAAGGACATCGTGTATTAGTATTTGTTAACGACTGAAGAGCACACAGTCTATGGTAAAATCTTTAACAATAGCAGGGAAGTTTCTTTAATTTGGTATGTTTCCGAAAATACAACTAATAATTTTGATATACAACCAAGAAATACGATTAATTTGCACAAATTTTTATTATTTCAAACATTATTTATTGTTTTTTTTTTTACACTTTTTTTTTTAAATATTAGTTTTAGACAGAGGTGAAAAAGTAGGTTTACTTTTTATCTTCCTGCTAGAACTATATCGGCAGTATCAAATTAAGTTAGGTTGTTAACTAGAAGGTGATAAATTCACACTCAGTCAAATGTAATGGCAATGTAAATCTGTCTGTCCTCAGGCTTCATCAGAGGAAGAAAAATCAGGCAATCGCTCTAATCCATGGTGGAATAATGAAGGATCAACGGAGAAACGGCGTTCCTAAAGACCCTTCTGCGAAAGCATATAAGAGGCATCCGAAGCCTCAAGGCTATGAAAAATCCTCTCCAAAAATCCCTCTATACCCAGCCACCTAATGCAGCTAGATGGCCACTGGATCATCTGTAGTAAGGACTTCATCAACCTTCTACTAGACACGCATTTTACTGGTAGTGCAGTAACTCCACGAAAATAATTACTATTGAAAAGATCCTTTGGGCAATGCACAGTTTCAAACCATGCAAGTCCCCAGGATCAGATGGTATCATTACGGCTGAGCTCCAACAAACAGAAGTCATAGCGCTCCCTTGGCTGGTCTACTTTCCCAAACTATGGACCGAGGTTGAAATCGTTTTTATACCCAAAGTAGGATCTTTGCTGGTCGTGATCTTACCAAACCAGCAAAGTAACTCTGATCTATCAGCCTATAGTCTTTTCTATTGAAAACACTAGAAAAGACTACGCTATAGCATCAGCGTCGTTAGTGTGCATCATTGGAAAATCACTGACATCGAGGAGGCCTTTAACAATGTCAGATCTACGACAATCATAGATGTTCTTGCAAGCCTGAAAGTCGATTCTTCGCCTGGAGTATTGATCAATCAATTACTTACACGCAGGGTAATCAATTCAGCAGCTTGACGGGGCATCGGTTAGAAGTCTTGTTAGTTGCGAAACTCTTCAGAAAGGCGTTCTGTCCCCTCTTCTGTAGAATCTAGTGGTCAACGTGCTGTTATTGGACATAGAAAGGACTGGATGGAGAGTGGTTGACTATGCAGATGACATTCAGGGAAATCCTCCAGTGTCCTCTCCAACGGTTTACCAGATGATCTCAAAATGCGGACTAGGGGTTAGTCCCCTAAAATCAAAACTTATCTTCTTTAAGAAGAAATGTAAAGTTCCCCTCTTTGACCATCCCACGGTTAGTGGGTCACCAGTCTCTTCTTTAAAGATAATGCAAAATACTTGGATCTCATTTTGGATAGGAAGCTAAACTGGAAATGCAATCTACTTGAATGCGTAAAGAAGGCAACTGTGGCACCTGCTCCTGTAAACTAAACTCATATCATACGCTGGATGTATGTACGTGTCCGTTATCAGGCCTATACTGATATGTACTGTGAGGCGTGATCTTCTGGTGGCGGGCTCCTTATAGACCTACTCACTGCAATCTCCTATCTAAGGTGCAAATATCTGCATGTATATACATACATCAGTAGTGCACTGAGAGCTTTTACCCCAGCGACGCTGGACATTATACTCCACCTGCTTCCCTTAGATATTCTTGGCAAGCAGTTAGCTGCGAGTGCAGCTATTCGACTCAAAGCCTTCTCACAGTGTTTTAGCTGTCATAAAGGCCACTCCTCAATCAGAGATCTCCTCAATTTTACCCCAGAAGATACAGACTATACCCCGGCGACCCTGTTCTTTACCCGAAACTTACGCACGAGCATCCCTGACCGAAATGAATGGGACACTGCTTCCTTTCAGGCCTTTCAGATGGTTCAGGCCAGTTCTATACGGACGGCTCCAAGAGGGGGTGTTACGGTGTCTTCTCATGAGGAAATCATGCTGAATAAGGAAGCCTTTCCTGGCTGAAATGTAATGCAATATTTGTCAACGATATAACTATTTTCACTGACAGTCAAGCGGCGATCAAATCCCTGGAATTGTGCACCTTCACTTAAGACCACTTTAAACTGCCGTTTGTTTCCTCTGCCTGAGCAGTTTAACATTCATGGTCAGGCATATTACTGACCACAGAGACATTGCAGAGAATTGATCAAGGCTGACTAGCTCGCCAGACAGAAACCTGAATGCTTTCAGCAAAACCAACTGTAGAATTGAAAATCTCTCTACTTCCAACAATTGGAGAGAGATCTGGCCCAGGCTTGATCTGAAACGTAGTGTTGAGTTGGTGATGTTGAAGCGATCACAGATAAGCCACGTTATCGGTGTCCTTACTGGACACTGTCTGATAGGCCAACATGCCAAAAGGCAGGGCCTCTTTTCACACGACTTCTACTGTAAGGACGAGGAAGAGGCAGAAACCAGCTCTGTCCACTTCTTTGACAACTTATGCGAACTGGCGTCATTAGGTTTCACGAGCCCCCTTCGCTTTATCAAAATCTGCGGTGCGATCCATGACATCACTATGGACCTCTATTGGCTTAAGTGTGCACTCTGGTACAGACAGCCTCTCTAACTTAGATCTAACCTACAAGGGACCTGGTGTCATGCCGCAAGGAGAAGAATGAATGTCGGCATACATCCCAGTACTTTTTCATGTCAGATCATAACCATATAAGATTCGACATAAAGGCATATCAAGACAGATTTTAATAACTCCTCGAAACCCGTAACAACTATTCTAAGATTAGAGTTGGACGCAGAATGCCTTCGAAACAAAATAATGGTGAGTGATGCCAACAAGGAACTGAGAGAATCTAAACGTCGAACAAGCCGACCATCTACGAAAGAAACCAAAACTTTCTAAAGGTGGCTCGCCTTCAAAATACCTTAGCTCAACGTCTCAAGGGCGAATTCATTAGCAGCACTGATAAAACTTGCCAATTATTACTCTACATTCAGTAGTGCTATTTGCCTGGATTCAGTGAGGGACCAATATCTCAATCCCTCCACCCGGATTGAAAGCCTCTGGAGAAATAACAAATGAGTCTGAGATAGAGCTGTACACAGATGGATTCAAGACAGCGTTTGGTACATACATGTGCGGTAGACTACTTCAGTACATTAGACATTTGTATCATCATACCATGAAGAAGAAGGTCGATGTCAGATGCGACTTATCCCTGTTGTTATCATATCAATTGCAAATCGGACGAATTAGCTGAAGAGGGTGCAGACCGAAACTTGCCTCGTAATAAATTTCCAATTTTCAAAAACAAAAGACTTATGTCAGTTAGTAGGAAAAGGCCCTTACTCTGGCCTGGGTGCTCACTCAACGATTTCTCTCCAAGCTGTAGAGACGAGAAAGAGGAAGAAACCATGACTGACCTACCCTATCGGCTTTGAGAAGGAAAGCCCTTGTTGAATACTTCTTCGAAGATCTTGCAGTGCCAGCCAGTCTCAACTGAAACAAAATCAAAAGTTTGGCCTCTGTATCAACTTGATTTCATTCCTAAACGGCAAATCATTTACGCCGAAACAAAATGCCTCCTTACCTCTTATCCCAATTCTACATGTAGGTCCCGGTCCTTATTTACGTATAGGGCTCTTGTATAGTGGAATGCAATGATTAAGAAGAATTCACCGATGGCAAACATCGTATGAAGAACAGCCAGTATTGACATCACCGGTACTCGATTCCATTCCATTTTTTTGGGAATCATTGTCCAATATCTGGATGAAATCCTTATCACCCTTAACTTCGATACACCATGCGAAAAAATGTACTCTGGGTGTAAGACCTTCAGACACATTCAATATGTCCCAAGCAGAGGTTCTTGCTGTATAACTCAAAGGTCCAGAATTACTTGAAATATAAGTGCATCGCTATCTACATGGACAGTGAGGCTGCGCTAAAGGCGTAAGTGTCTTACGTCACAAAGTCTGAAATAGGGGCATTATGCCCCAAGATCGTGTTAGCTTATAGAGGGTAACGAAAGTGTCAATGTATTTGCTAAAAAAGAATTATTCTCAATAGAATCATAAACATGGGTGGCCTACGATTATGCGACTAAAGAGATTGTCTAAGGCCTTGTAGCCATTGTTATTTACTTTACTTACTAAACGGGCTCCCAACCCGTAAAGTATTTTTGCCTGAGACACGGCAGCCTTCCACTCTTTTCGATCCCGGGCACGCTGCTTCCAGTGGTCTTGACCAAGCTCTCTATCCGCGATAGCTTGAACTTTAAAACGAATGTTTGGTTTTCCTTGTCATCTTGAACCTGGGGGCTGTGATGCGAAGATCTCCTTTACTGAAGCATAGACAATAATGCTCGCTCGATGTGGTCGAACAAGTATAGTCGACGTGTTTTGCCTTTTTGGACTATATCCACATCTTGGTACAGCTCATAGAGTTCGCTTTTGTATTTTCTCCATTCACCCTACTCGCATACGGGACCGAATATTCGATGAAGAATTTTTTTCTTTTTTTCTGCTCTATATAGCAGAAGTTTTGTAGAGCATGCATTTCGTCTTCCGAGTTAGAAGTGACTGCGGTTTCCTAGGGTAAGTCTTCGTCGAGATTATATTTACTCCAAGGTAGGTAAACTCCTTAATCACTTCTAAGTTACTGTTGCTAACAGTGATGGTTTGTCCTAAGCGGTTGATAGATGCTTCTTTGTTTGTTGACATCATGTATTTGGCTTTGTCCTCATTCACTTCAAGGTCAACTCGTTTCGCATGTTCTTCAATTGCTACAAAAACCTAAGACGGAGCATTGGGAGCGACCGATGATGTCAATGTCGTCTGCGTATTCCAACAGCTGTACAAATTTGTGGAAGATAGTGCTTTCCGTTTTAACACCTGCTCATCGCCCTATCTGCTCCACCACGAAATTGAATAAGTCACATGATAGCCTTGCCGAACTCCGGGACATTTTTGGAAGTGTTCGGAAGAACTGTTTTCGAATTGCACTTTGCACCGCATGTTTTCCAGCGTCACGCGGCACAGCTGGATCAGTTTTGCTGGGAGCCCAAATTCGGCCGTCGCCTTGTAGAACTCAAGTCGATGAATGATGATGAAGAGATGGTAAGTCTTGACTTGAAATTCGTTGGTCTTTTCCAGGATTCGCCTTACTGTAAAAATGTGGTCGTCGATCTGCCGGGCTGGAAGCCACACTGGTACGTGACGATTAGTGTGTAGTGTGCAGAAAGGCGTCAGACATTCACACTGTATGTTGAATAGAATCCAATATGCGACATTAAGTACTGATCTGCTTCGATAGTTCTTACAAATCAAGGCATCGCCTTTCTTGAAGATGGGGCATATAGAGCTGATAGTCTTCCACCCATACTTGGCTGATTATTTGGTGTATGCACCAAAGTATCACCACCATGTTTGTGTAGTGTAACAATGTAAGCATGAGACAATTATGCAAAAGTCACATCAAAATGAATTGCCCCAGTCCTGCTCCGCGCTTGAAGACCATCAGAGCCAGTCGCCTTGTTGTTCTTCAGCCTCAGGATATGGCTTCTTTATTGACTGGATGCGGGTTCTTTTTTTGCCCTAGCAATCTCTCGTCCTGATGCCCACTAAGTAGCTACTGAAAAGCCGAGGAAATTATAAAAGGATAGGGAAGAAGGACGCTATGAGATTAGGATTATCGAATACGGAGGTACTGCAATGACATCCAAGTCTCTGTGGCTCCCAAGCCGTTATCCTTAGTAGATTAAAACACTTTTGAAAATACTTTTTTAACAAACTTATGATAACCTCATAACTCTACTCAAACTAACGTAACCTAACATAAAGTGTTCCATATCCAAGGCTACTAGTTGCTTGTCCCATAAATATGAGAATAATGTACCTGCTCCTTTAATCGCTTTTTTTCTCTGTATTCAAGTTATGAAGGCGTAGATACTTAATTCAGTTCTATTTTTGTATAAATTTTTCAGGAAACTTCTAAATTAGATGATCTTAACTATTCTGGTCCAGGTTTTGGTTCGTTTAATTGTCGGTGTCATATGCGTTGTCCTGTGGAAGTCCCAAGCTCACTCCAGTTAAAGGTAAAGGATTTTATTAACCTTTCAAACTTTAAATGTATCTACAATGCATAAAATTGTCTTACAGCTGTCCTACTAAAATCGTTTTACCCAAGACTATGCCAGGTGTCTGCTCGGAAGTATGACACATACCGCAGCAGTCGTCACCGCTGCATTTATTCATATTTTCCTACGAATGACCATATTTCTGGAGCCTGCTAGGAAGGCTTCTTCCCCACAGTCGCCTCTCTCCAGTTGGTTATTCTTGATTTCGGTTTTGGAAATCCTTTTGGATAGTCAATTTATTCCCGAACGCTATAAGATACTTCCGACATGGTGTCTGGGTTTAACGGAGGTATTCATATCGGTTTTCATAATGGAATTCTGTATCATAGTGATTTGGTGCAATCTGGAGAAGTTGATTTATCGTTCGCTAATGAGGCTAATTATGGAATCCGTTCCAGAATTAGAGCATCCTGGAGGAGATGTTGTGGTTGAACTTGTGACCATAGCGTTAAGTATGAGTATACTTTATTACGTAAGCCATGGAACGGATATTCTTTATCAACTGAAAAGAAGGTACGGTAAGGCATCGAGGAAGGCTAGACGAAGAGCGTCGAATATCTTTCGAAGCATGTCATGGATAAGGCAGTTTAAAGAGATTTCGCAAGCCTTGGACGAACCAAGTGACTCTGTTGATGCAGAAGATGGATTGGTAGCCACTTACCGTGGTACGAAATTACGAAGAAGTAATCGCCTATTAAGCAAATCTAGAAAAGTTTAGGAATTAAAATTTAAATGTACTAACAAGATAAATTATAATATTAAATGTGTGTTTGAGTGTTGTAAAGATTGAGATGCAGTTTAAGTCAATATTTAGGGTCTTTACGAGGGGTTTAAGCTAAACGCCCGGAGATGCTTACAAAAATATGCCTCCTATGAGAACCACTAATTGGCGAATGGATATACGGGTGGAATATTCAATTAATTGATGTGTATTCGAGATGTACGAGTCATGTAAATATATTTGTTGGACGAATGGTTATATTCTCCGATATTTGTCAAACATTTGCAAAAGAAACCATTCATGCTGGATGGGCATTGACGCATTAACTAAGCTACGGCCCCATTGCACTATTCCACTATCCACTATCTAGAAATTATCAACTACATGCGGGAAAATGAAAGCGTGTTTGATGATCAAAATATCATACACATACTTAATTAGATTCCACAACAGTTCTAGGTGAACCTAAGCCTCAAGCAATAAACATCTCCAGTTATTCCAGTGCTTAGCTACCAGTCTCTAGTTTTGAAGCCGGTTGAGGTTCCCTTAAACTTGCCCGGCGCACATCTACACAGCGTTTTTCATCGTCATTATACAACAACGGACGAGCTTGCCAAGGATGCCAAAACTAGATATATGCTTTGTATAGCTCGTCTCTATAAATGGTGGACAAAATTGAGGTGGACGTCAATTTGGACTTCTTGAGTTATCTCGAGGATCTGCCGAAAAGTAAAAACTAGATGGATTGTGGACTTTCCTGTCCAGCTGCCTTGGATAGATTGACTAATAAGCCGCTTGGCTTAGCAGCTTTATTAGACTTAAGCTTGGATATTGCTATCTGAAGTTCGGTTTGGTCAGGTGGCCGTAAGTTTTGACTATCAATAGTCTCAACTATTTTTTTTTCCCATTTCAATAATTAATTTTTTTTTTCCGGTTAGGAAACGCTTCACTTGACCATTCAGATGCAACTGGTCCATGATTCTACGAGGATGCAAGATCCTTTATTACCCATTTTATTAGAATTTGTGTCCATCTATCGGAGAAAGTCGAGAATGCACTTCAGTGATGAGGAGCTTACAGTATTACACCACATTAGCACCGAAAATCGCCACATGATCCAAGCAAAGACAGTATAATCAGTAAGGAAATGATCGAATGTATCGTCACGCTCTCAACAAGCGTCGCAGACAGTGGTGTCTCTTAAAACTAGCACACTAAGGAGCTTAGCAAAATGAAAGTATCCCGTAATAACACCAATACGTTTTCTACAATTTTTTCTGATAAGAGACAGCAAGAATGCTGCTGATTTCATACAAACATTCGGAACCTCCGACAGGGGTAACAGATGCTGGTGTACAGGTGCCAAGAGGACCAACCCATATAGCAGTTTATTGTATGGAAAGAATGCGATGAATTATACTCAGCAATTTGCGCCCGTGATTGAAGGACACCCATCACAGCTAGGTTTGTAGTCATGAACTTCAATATGCCAAGTTTTAATCCAGTTCTATTGCTACCATCAGTACTTGACCATCGAGAATAGCATGGATATCCGCTTGAGAAACAGATGCATGCTTGCCAAACGAGTAATAAAATCTAGTACTTTCGGTCTCCACATCCTTCACTAGTCTTAGAGCCATCCTTGAAGATTTGACTACTGCCCAGTTCAGGCTCAGACTCTGGTCCGAAACAGTACTGAATGGAAGGAAAATCGACTCCAAATTTTCACAGCAGTCGAAGTCCCGGTGTAATTGTGTCAAACGACATATCCATGAAACCAGGGCCTTAGAATAAGTATCGCGCAAGGTCATCGAAACTCTAGTGTGGATAATACCAAAAGCCACCCCTTCTAAGACTATAGATTGCTTTGAAAAAATTAGGTTTACTAGATAAAACTCCCGTGCAGTCGGGACAGGTCGTTCTTTGAAGTTTAGCGCATAGTTTGGTTATAAGATCCATGTCTAGCCAAAAGCATCCCTATACTCTACACGGACAGAAAACTAAAGGCACCTTGAATGTGTTCGACGTGACATTCTTTGTCCAAAGAAGTTTCATCCAGGATCACTTCCACACCCAGATACATCGTTTCATCGGAGATCTAAATAGTGAAGGTATCAGAAGATGCTTCAACAAATTTGATAATTTCCTCTGGTATCACAGCCGATGCAGTATACCAAGCTCAACCTGCGCAGAGGAGCTAATCTGTAACCGAATCGTTATCTGGTTACCTAGAAAATGAGTTTCCAGCAGAAGACTCAAAGTCTCCGCTTTCGTCTCAGTAAAGATACCGTCAGATTTTTTAAGTGACTCCGGTTTGATTGACTTGAGTCTTTTAAGAACTTTAACCAACCTACTAGGGTTTTCTTTCAAAATCCCGGTTTTCTTTACCGGGCACGTTATACTAGTCAGGTTTTGAGCAACATCCTTGAACATCAGTCTCGTTCTGAGTTTAGGAGGATTTTTGACAGACTTGTCAAGCTCTTCTCTAAAGCGTTACCAGTTAGTTTTTTGCGGGGTCCTCCCCTTCAGCAAAATAGACATTTAATTTGGAAGGCGATATGTACACATATATGTATGTACCTATGATCTAACAGGAACACTTCCTTCTCAGACGAATCCAATCCGACATTTTCCGGAGCCACGAGCCGTCAAAGAGGTACAAAGATTCCTGGGGCTAACCAGCTATTTCCGCGAGTTTGTTTAAAACTTTTCAGTAATTGCTAAGCCGTTCGGAGAACTAACGAAACAAGAAGCAAAATTTGTGTTTGGGCCTGATCAAGGGAACTCTTTTCATACCCTTAAAGATATTACGTATAGTGACCCAGTGTTGAGAATCTTCAATGGTCGCATGGCGGTGGAGCTATTTTACGGCGATATACCCTGTATTTTATAACAGTTTCCAAACAAATAAGGCTGAGCCACGATAGTCCAGCTTCGAACTGGAGATATTAGCTGTGTTTCGGACGGTTCTAGGTACCAAGTTCACGATTTTTATGGATTGCCAAGCTTTCGAAATGACGATGAAAAAACGTTAACACCAGAGTTACGCGTTAAGCTATGGTTGTTCCAGTGTTCAGTCAAACATCAAAAGGGGTCGGCTTTGCACCCTATTAGCAAGAAATGACTAAGATGTTCGAGGAAAGAAGATGTGAGATTCGGGAATGTGCCAAAGAACAGATCATTCGGTTACAAGACGACAACCGAAAACATATAAACATAAACAACATAAACATTAACAAAAGCCGACTTTGTATAGCGTAAAAAACTTGGTTGCCATAAGACGGACGCGGTTTGCTCCTGGGTTAAAGGTTTTCCTCAAATATTTAGGTCCACATGAGGTAGGTCCAAAATCGCTCCGACCTGGTGAAGGTGGGTAACCACGAAGTTCCACGGAGAACCTCATTCGCAGCAGATTCGATGAAGCTTTAGGCTAGGATTATTCTCGATTTCGAATCATCGGAGTCTGCTGATGAAGTCAGGACAGCCGAAATGTAGGAGTACGGGATGAGAGGTTCAGTCTTCAGTGAGACGCGATGAGAGAAAGATTTTGTATTCCCTCTATAATAAACTAACTTTCAATAAGAAGTATGTTTTTTTCTTTCAATAGATTCTACAAAATTGGGTCTCAACCGTTTTGACCATTAGCATCGAAACATATGAGTGATCCCATTTCCCAAGAGTCACAATACACTATGAAGGCCGATAACGTCCTTCGATGTCGGAGACATTACCAAATTATTGGCAAGGAAGCTTATGCAACGACGAAGTTTTCCATTATCCGTATACTTATGCATACTTAAGTCAGAATATAAATTTTTTTTACTGAACCGATTAGTATATTGCATTTCCACTGACATCCGGTCTTGCAATTTAGTTTGGAAAGAAACTATTTACAAGTCCATAAGAGCATCCAACCTACTTGGCGGTATCTCCAATCTGTAGCTTTTGTAGCTAAAATTCTTGTTTGAGGAAGTACACCACAGCTCTACTCTATTCACTGCCTATAGTTGACTCGACTGAACAACTTCCGGTCATATGGTCATGGAACCAGTCTATTCTAGATACCGTATCAAATGAACTGGTGTTTACGTTGTCAAGATGCTTCGCAAAGCTCACTGGACAGTAGCAGACGAACAAAAAAATTGTGTTTCCAAACCTCATAACGGATCCACAAAGGAACTTCATCCTCGCAAATAAACGTAGTTCAGTGTCTATCCATTACACACCTTTCCTTGAACTAAAAATTTAAAAACAAAAAAAGAACTATGTCAGGTGTGGGGTTCGAACCCACGCTCCCTCTCGGGAACCAGAGCTTAAATCTGGCGCCTTAGACCGCTCGGCCAACCTGACTTGTGAAGGTTAATGAACAAAGTGTATACATGACATTTCGCAAATTGAATGTTGATAGAAAACAGCATGCGCGAGTTTCAAATGCTAAGAAATTGGGTGCTAATGAGTGATGTTAAGGCATTCCTGTTGTTACAGAGTTGTCTTCTAAAATAAGGGACATGACGATAGTAGTCAATCTTGTCAATTATCTTTTCCCATCGCTACTTGTCCTAATGCTCCGACACTTTATTTTAACTATGACATGCCAGTGGGGGTAGATCACCAAAACCCCACTCTAAGTGAAACTACATGTAGTACATGTACTAAAAGTAGCTTTGGCGAATATGTATCTTCAAAACCAGTCAATAAATTTCAACAGATATTTCTCAAAAATGTCCGGAAATACTTGTGGTTGGCCCCCAATCCAGAAAGGCTGAGAACCAAAAGTACATAAATCAATCACATAGCCTTTTTACTATTCTGCTTTCCCAATGAATAAAACGACTACACTAACCTTCCTAAATCAATTAGTTGCTTTATTTAGACAAAACAATTAACAAAATGTATTCTTAATGGAGCGACTATTCTAGTACTCCACTGGCTTCTTCCTAGTTGCATAGTATTCCTCTCGTTTATGATAAGGTGCATACGGGTCATCGATGTAATATTTTGGTTTTCTCCAAAAACTTGTAACCATTTTGTCAAGCAGGAAACTTTGTGAAGCATTCACCAAAACATGTTGCCTTAGACGGCGTTTCAATGCTGATGACTTCTTGAAGAGCTTCTTATGACGACCTGAGTGTGTACGAATCCAGCAGCCCCAATCCAATCGCTTGAAACGTTTAACTACTGCCTTCACCGTCTTTCTTTTGGCCTTGTTCAGCGAAAACTTTGTTAATGTCCTTTCTTGGGTGATTGTACCCTGGGGAGGTTCCAGCAACTTCTTATTTAGCAAGGGAAGCAATCCATTCTTTGGCAGAAACGAAAATCCACTTTGAAGAGTCGATGAAAATAATCGTGTCGGCTGGAGTGCTTGAGATACCAGTGAGCTACGATTAGTTACAGCCACTGTCGTTCGCAAGGCTTAAGAGGAAAATATTTATTAAACACCATCAAAAGTAATGTATGTGTTTATTTTTACCTGCAGTTGCAATTGATCGCAGCATTTCTTGAAAATAAAAATATTTCTTCTCTTCACTCGACCAGCAATAATCCCATAACCAAAGAAAGTTATGTCAATTTTCCTCAATTCCAAAAGATTCCCATGACAAGCCTACCTAGCCGACATTAACACAAATGTCAAAGTAATCGACAAAAAAAAAAAACGTTCCCACAAATTGATTATAAAACTTTTTTTTACTAAAATACAAATTTCGCATTTAATTGAAAAAGAAAATTCCACAAATAATTCTTATAGTTTATTTCATAAAATGGTCCATCAGTCAAAGTATTTTAGTTAGAAATTTGAGTCCCTCCATTCCTGTCAAGTACTTAAATAAACGTCACGACCGTCAGTCATCTTACCTCTCGTACAAAAATTGGATTTCGAGCAGAGAGAAAAATTTTCCCCGTGGTGTCGTGTAAAAATATACGAAAAGCCGGTTAACAAACGATTGTCTGTATAAAGCGAAAATTTAATTGTAACTAAGATGTACCGCCTAATGCTAAGAAATCCATGCAGATGTGCCCTCAAAGTAAGTAAATTTGTTATTCCGTGGTGCTCGTGGTGGTTCCTTATATCGTTGAGCAAGATACGATAGGGTTTTTGTCACACATTCGGGTGTTATGTCATCTGTCAGAGACTAGCACAAAAAATCGAAAATAGAAATGAATAAACATTTAATTTTTTTTTCTAATAATGGTGATGGCTTTCTCTGCATTATAAGGAATACCATTGGTCTACCACTGGTCTTCCCCATCGGGGAGAGTCCTCAAATAAATCCACTTGTCATCAGTCAATAACGATGAATGCACAAAAATTGCATAAGACTCCATAAAACCAATGATTTATTCTTCTACAGGGAACACTGCAAAGGCAATGCCAACGACACAACAGCAGTAGCAACATGCCATTGCAAGCAGGCTTTGGTAAGGTTTTGATCTTATTGACACCCATTGCTGTTGCTGGTGGAGTGGTCACATATGCAAAGTGAGTAGAAACCCCTAAAAATCGTCTCTTTCATTCATATTATGTGCTCTTTTACTAAGATACGACGATGAGTTTCGAAAAACCGTCGAAAAGAACGTTCCTGGATCAGCGGCTATACTGAAAGTTGCTCTACAAGAGGAGAAGCCTTTCCAGGGTATTACCAAACAATTCGATAGTGTATCCAAGCAAATTAGCAGTGTCACATCATCCGTGACTGGTCTCTTTGGAAGCTCAGAGGAGAAAAGTAAGTGGAATGCAATTTTTTGTCCTGATTAATACATATTATGTTTTTTTTTTTTTTTTTGTAGAATCCGAAAAAGTTGAACCAAAAGCTGCTGTTATCCCAAAACCAGTAAGTCAATGAGTATGAAAAAGGAGTCTCTCTGAGTCTTGTGTTTTTTTTTATTTTTAGCAACCCACAGCACGAACGGTTGCAAATGAAATCAAAACAGCGCCCAAGCCAGCAGGTCCCTCGGCCCCTGTAGCTATTAGCAAACCTACTGAAACACTCCCATCAGATGTAGTTGGACTAGAAAAGGAAGTTGAACTCGCAGCAACATTAGCTGTTCAGGAATACAACAAAGCGATTAATATTTTGAGGACGTAAGTAGCAAACAAAAGTGTTTTTTTTTTATTATAAAGCATATTTCTGGAAGCACTGAACGATTTTGGGAACCGGTATGACTCGCAGATATCTGGAGGGTTTCAGAGAAGAGTCCAGTACCTACCCCGCAGTCCATTTTAGGGACACCTGCAGGATGGGATATCTACTGTGAAGCCTTTCCCAAAACTCTGTTTGTGTATGGTGTAGTCCGTTGAAGTCTTTGGAAAATGGTACGGTCTAGCGTGTCAAGATACTGCTTCTCTTAGTTTAATCGCGGCACACGCTGATAAATTTTTAATGTGGAGGTCAAATGGTATTAGGTGCAGTAGCTTCCGGTGGACCCGATTACAGGGCACCCATGATGCCTATAGCCAATGTTCTTTGCCATTTGTTCAGTTGTTTTAGTTTGTCTTTCCGCAACTCAGGCCACCAATTGATCTACATCGAGTACAACTCCTAAGTACTTCGAGCTGGAGGTAGTAGTTGGTTATTTAGTCGTGGAGGCAAGAAAGTCGGTATTTTAGTTTTGCCTGGTTTGACACTGAGTCAGCAACCAGTATCGATTCCTAAAAAGATTCAATATGGATGTTATTAAAGACACACTTATCGTCTAGAAAAGCGGCTAGAATAAATTGTTTGTACATTGTTTTTCAATCGTTCTTCGTTCAACTTCGTTCAATCGACGCTTAGTGTGTGTTGAGATTTACATATATCCATATACATATATACATACATAGATGATCTTTCGAGAACTTTCTTGGATACATTCATAAAAAATTACCTCAGCTGTTTTTCTGAAGATGTCTGTTGAGGCAGAAAACCCACTATTAATGCTTGTGAGATGCTGTGTCTATATTGTTGTAACAAGGTCTTTGTCGTGGCTGTGCTCTAGAAGACATATGATTCGATTTATTCATTCCATCGGTATTAGTCATGCCAAGTGAACTTTGTCCTACATTGTTCGACTATTTCATTAAGAGAAAAGTGGCAAACTTGTGTTGTTCTGGTCTGATTGCTGCTTAATTAATAAGCTAGACTAGACTACCAGATAACAGCTTGATTACAAATACTATAATGATTCGGCACACTAAAGGATGGGTATACCACTGAGAAGACACATGTGCCAACTTCTTAAACTTATTTAAAACTAAACACCATAGTAAAGAAGGTGACACCGAGTGATTAGCAGATGATGCCATCTCTACTTTTAATAATGCAACTTTCCGTGCAGCATACTGCCTCGCAATTTCTGGTATAAGGTGTCTTCTACAAATTCATCCAACCAAATATTCCCGTCATGACATAGCATAATTTGCGACTACTCCGAAGAAAGCCGAAATTCTTCTGTCAGAAGAGATGTCTGAAATAGTTCGCCCGAATACTCGATACGACATTTTTAGCGTTAAATTTGGACACCAATTTAGCAACTAGCAAAGACATCACTAGTGATCGGCCATATTTCATTATTTATTTTTAACTTAACTGAGATAAAGAGATCAGAGATGGAGCGAATGCAAAGCAATTTCACGGGATCATGACAGCAGCTTGATGTGACCGCGATGCCACATACCCATACTGCTACCACTGGACTATCATTTAATATATAAGAGAATAGTTTTTCCTTTCTAGATGCTAGAAGATTCCTCAGGAGGTCTCTGACTTTTAGGCGCCAATACAGCCTGTAGATTTCGAACCAGACCACAGTGTTGGGTCCCTTTTCGTCTCTCATACACGATCCATCTTAGTCCGAGAGACTCTCTGGATTTCTCCACAGTTCCTCTCTGGCCTTGATTGCTTGTGTCAACGCTAGCATATGATTAACAGAAATCTGGTCCATACTCTGGGTTTCTACCTAGTGACTCCCTAAAACCTCCCTTCTTCTGCTAGATTGTGCCGGGCATTGGCACAATATATGTGTTGCCGTCCCGACTTCCTCGAGGCATCGTTCGCAGGTGTCATCCTGCAGAAGATCCATCGTCTTTTACCCAAAATTTCCATGACCTTGTTTTTCACGAGGTCCAGGATTTTCCTATAACCATAGATAGTAAAGCACTATTGCCAGTTGGCATCCGGGTGCAGACGAAGTGTCGTCGATGCCGCCGCTGTCTTAATAAATAAGTCCATCGGCAGAATACTTTCGTTGCGCATGTTGGTGTCATTTGCTTTATACCGGCGATCCCTAAACATGCCGAACGTTGGACCCTATCTAACTACTTCTTTACAGTTTTCTGGGAAGCTGTATGCCACCATACAACTGACGCATATGTGATAATCGATCTAACTACCATCGTAAACATCCAGTATACTGACCTCGGTGAGATTCCCAACCTTTCTCCACATACCTTTTTACACTGATGAAGCAACCCTTTTCGCCTTTCTGATCTTCCAAGATCAAGTTCCAAGTTAGTTTAGCATCTACGTATACACCCAGATACTTAACCTTCCTAGTCACATGCAGCTCCGATCCAAAAAGTGTCAAGGGTTGAAATTCAAGATCTCTCCTCTTCCTTGTGAAGAAATCTGTCTTTACCACATTAATGGAGAGCCCTTGTTGCTGACACAACCGCTCCACCACTCAAAGAGTATTTCTCATGGTATCTGCTGCAAAGTTCATAAATTTGCCTCTTGCCATTATTGCTACATATGTCGTCGGCATATCGCACAGTGTGGGTGCCAATTTCTTTAAGTCTTTTCAGGAGAGAGTCCACAGTTATATTCCACATAGTAGGTGACAAAACTCCTCCTTGGGGGTAACCTCTGCTAACCTTTCCTCTAACTCTTGAAGTTCCCGTCTGAATATTTATCGCCCTATTTTTCAGCATATTGTCCACCCATCTCACCACCAATGTGTTAACCCTGCGTTCTTCTAAGGCTACTCTCAGACTTTCGAAGCATATCTTATCGAAGGCACCTTCAATGTCCATTATTATGGTCACTGCGATACCTCCGGTATTCATCTCCTCTTCCGCCACGCGTACTATCTGGTGTAACGCTGTTTCCGTAGACCTGTCAGCTCTGTATGCATGTTGTCTACTACTCAAAGGTCACGCTTTCAGCGCCGTGGTCTCCATATGGCCCACCAAAATTCTTTCCATTGTTTTCAACAGAAATGATGTTAGGCTGACCGGTCTGAAGGACTTCGCTTCGGTGTAGTCCTTTTTTTCCGGTTTTGGAAGAAACACCACATTTGTTTCTCTCCATGTTACCGGTATGTAGCCTTAAGCCTTGGTACAATGAAGTCTGCACCTCATTGTATTAAAGCTGGGAAAATACCGTCCGGTCCTGCGGTCTTGTAAGGGGAAAACGTTTCTATCGCCCACTGACCGTTTCTGGCGTTACTATCCATTCCGCTTCTGCCCTATCCATCCTGTTTGCTCCTTGTTTGCTTAGAGCCCAAAGCTGATCTGGCTTAAGGCTTCCTGGAAAATGTATTTCCATGAGGAACTCATTTGTACGCTCCAGTCTTTCCACAATCTCCCCCGTTCTATCACGGATGAAACCAACTTTAGAAACTGGATCACTGGAGACAAATTTCTGATGTCTATTAACCTCATACAAAAAATACAAATACAAATTTTTGGCGCAACAGGTCCATGGGACCCAGGGCCTAGCTTCTCACAATCATTCGTGTTGTGCGTGTTATATTCTTCACATGAATGGAAGGGGCCTACTGTTTAATGCCGGATCCGAACGGCAATTTTGAGAAGCTTTTCATGACAGTTTTTACTCTCGGATGTTTGTCAGACGCTCGCGAGAGGTGGGGCCGTGAAAGAAATTTTAGGTGTTGTCTGGGGATTGAACCTGGAACCCCTTGCTCCGTATTAACCTCATATTCGAGCAAAATTCACACGAACGACTCGCTTTTACGTCATCGCAGAGTTGCTTTTAGCTCTTTGTTCTTTGCCCTATACTCATCCCATGTTTCAGGATCATCCCTTCTCATGGCATGATTAAGGGCTTTCCTCACCTCCTTCTTTAGAATTTCTAGCTGTAGCAGTTAATTTGCCACTTGATTAATCTCATGAAGCGGCGACAAAGAAGCGTACTCCTCGGGAGATCCGCACCTTAAATTTTTGGGACCTTGAGAGACACTTGTAGCACTATGATAATTCTAACATCCTGTCCTTTTTGGTTAACTTTTTTAAGAGTTAGTATACGAGCAAACCTACTGCTTATTCCCACGAGTAGGTAGGAAAATTATGGTCGATCTGCACAGAGCCCCGCAGATAAGTTCTGAAGGTCCTTAGGTCCTTAGGTCACATATCTGAATGTACCGTTGACAATTGAATTATTTTTTTTTAAACTGGGGCTAACACCATTAGTACAGCCCAAGGTAAATGACAAAATAAGCGACAGCGGGTGAGAGAAGAAGTGACCTACTAAATCATATTATGGGCATCTTCTCGGCTGACTGGATGTGATATTGATTACCTTTCCCCCTTCTGTAATAGGACTGGTCTAATGGCATTTACTCCTGGTAGATTATAGGACTGAAACAGATGCATATGTTGGTTATGCTATTGATGAACAGATGTTGGGCATTATGTCTTTGTTCGGGTTACTGAAATTTCCAACGGATTGTTGGAACCAAAGAAATTGGAATAATAGCTGATGACTTAGTTTGTTTCCCGTTTATTTCCGCCAATATTTTTGACCTTGAGCGGTAAATATGTGTACATATTCCATTTCTTCTACCATCTATTCCAGATTTAACGAAGATGTTCGAAAAGTAGTCGATAAAGCTATTGAAAATGTCGATCCTACATCGTGGTCATCACTTAAAAACAAAACAAGTGCTCGCGATACATCTGTTGAAGGTGCCGAGAAGTTAGCGCGTGAAGCTCTTCAAAAAATTGGTAAACCAAATTCTACACACCAAAGTATGAACTTTGTAAATATTTGACTTTTTTTGTAGAAAAGTGTGAAATCGCTCTAAGCAAAGCTGCAAACACTTCCAACCACGATCGTGTAGAAGAAGTTCGTAATAAAATCAAGAAACTGACCGAACACATTAATGGAGTTAAAGACGAGCTATACAGGTCAAAGGATATTTCAACATTGTCCGAGAAATACTGGAAGAAGGTTTGTCAATATCAATTCATCTCTCCATTTGCCACCCTAATTGCCATGTTGTCTAAAACAGGTTGAGGCATCTCGAAACTATTTCGTAGACCAAATTGAGTCTATATTCCCCGGAGTTAATTTGGCTGAGAAAAAGTTGAAAATCTCTCAGGATGACTTGGATCTATTCATTATGCATGCTTATTCGCATGTGCTGGCGTATCAAAAAGAATTGCAACGCTTACAAACTGATGGGGAGCTTCGTTTGAAGCGGGCAATTGAGGCTTATCGGGGAGAAGATCAATCTGAGGCGGTGAAAGCTCAGCTCGACTTCTATCTGGAAAAAGAGAAACGCAGGCTAGCCATCGAAAATCAAAACAGAATCTTCCAAATTCGTGCCGATGCCGAGAAGCAGTTGCGCAAACAATTGAAACAACAAGCCGAGGCGCATGTTGATCATTTGAATGATGCACTTTCCCTGAAGGAGGTCGAATTACGAAGGAATTTCAGTCGGGAACTGGATGAAAAACTGTCCTCTGAGAAAGCTGCCTATAAACTCCAGTTGGCAGCAATGTTGGGCAAGCTCCGCGGCATGGATGCTGCCTTGAAAGGTAAGAGAAATTTAATTGCAGCTGCCTTAAGTTTAATTAATTTGCAAATTGGTATGCATGCGGCATAGAAATTGATGAGGAATTACAAGGTACTTACTTTAAGAGTTTCTTATATTTAAATCTGGTTTTGTCATACACAAGTGACTTTTAACCGATTATTGTGTCTTCACAGCTCGCGCAGAGTCAGAGAGATCTGCACATCAGGCACAAGCTCTGTGGGCTGCCTGTCAAGCTCTCTGGGCAACTGTTCGAACTGGTGAACCAGGCGTACACTGGAGGAACAAGCTTCGCCCATTGAAGAGTGAAATCAATGCTGTGGCTAAAGTGTCCGGTAAATACTAAGACAATCTGATTACATGCATCTTCTATTTCTAATTGGGTCTTATTGTTTAGAGGGCGATGAATTGGTTTCTGTGGTTCTCCAAAATCTACCCAAAGACGCCGAGGACCGTGGTGTATTCCCCGAAGATGCTCTGCGTGAACGTTTCCTTAATGTAGAGAAAGTGGCTCGCAAAGTTGCACTCGTCCCAGAGGAAGGTGCTCGTCTACCAATATATGTTCTGTCCTATTTGCA
The DNA here is from genome assembly GCA_905220385.1 of Xylota sylvarum. Taxonomy (NCBI): domain Eukaryota; kingdom Metazoa; phylum Arthropoda; class Insecta; order Diptera; family Syrphidae; genus Xylota; species Xylota sylvarum. The sequence continues at coordinate 57,707,774 of LR999958.1, read as the reverse complement.
GTCGTTGTTAATTTTACGCCCAGATGATCCGATTTCCAAGGAAGAACTCGAAGATAAGAGTACCGACTTTAGCAAACTAGACACTTATGACATCCTAAACCGAGCAAGGTAAGTTAAGATTCAAACGATTTTAGAACGTATTGTGATAAACTATTTGCCTTAGGTACTTTGTGGATCGTGGTGATCTAATGCAAGCCCTAAAGTATATGAACCTTCTGCAAGGTGCTCCAAGGAAAGTTGCCAGCGACTGGTTGAAGGAAGCACGATTGCTATTAGAAACACAACAAGCTGCCAATACTCTGATGGCCCATGCTGCTGCCAGTGGTCTTTTGTACTTGTAAATCGATTGTTTGTTTAATTTAATTCCTAATAATACTACAACACTACCGCCGAGGCCACAATAACAGTAACCACGGGAAGCAAGAGCAAAATTAATATACATCGCATGTGGAAATATATTTCTCTTTTTTTTTTTTTTGTTAGTTGGACTTAAGTTTAATATATGTTGGAAGAAATTCGGAAATTGTTGCAAATCTTGTTAGAAACATCTATTGGCAATAAACAGAACTTGTAAATGAGTAATCAAATGGAATGAATGCTGTTATTTATTAAGATATTGGAGTAGATAGGTTTAGCACTAGGATTACGGATGGATATATTGTGAATCCGTGTCCTAGATAACCTAAGACGGAGACAAAAGTTGGTCTGTAGCTATGGGATAGCTAAACGGCCTCTCTGAACAATCCCAATATTGTTATAAATTTCATTTATGGACAGGTCGCCCAGATCTTCGAAGTAGTATTCACCAAGGACCGTTTTTCTAGTTCTGCACAGGCTTGGACATTCACATAGGAAATGATATGTGCTCCCCTCTGCGTCCGTGTCGCCACAGCCTCGGCAGAGGTCATCAGTGTCTAGTCGCATCGTTTTTCGGTGGTAATCCCGTAAAGAGAGCTAAGTTGGGATGTTAAGCACTAAAATTAGAGTGGTCTTGGCATTGTACTGTCTACTCGACAGTTTTCTGGAGACACGACAAGATGAGTGTGAACTCCATCGCTCATTAGCTAGTCTCGCAAAGGCTTACAGGCTGGATTTTACAATAACTAGGGGCGGTAGAACAAAGGTAGCGACCATTGTAAGGTCCTGACCGGAACCCTTTCTTGCTAAATCGTCCGCCCGTTCATTTCCCTGAATACCTCTGTGTCCTGAAACCCAAAGTAACTTCGTGGTTTGTGTGAGTTCTTCACGGCATCGTTTCACAAGTTGAAGGAGATGGCTTCATTGACTGTCGTTGTATATGTCGATCCTCTTTCTTGAGTGCAATTTCGTGCAGAGTTCTCGTGTCGCTTCTGCGATTGCTAACACTTCCGCTTGGTACATACTTCCGTTAATTCAATTCTCTCTTGAGAATAAGACTGTTTTAACGATTAGGCTGATTTCGTATGCGGTGGCCCGTGTCGCCCTCTTTCCAAACGTTGGATTGTTTCAAGCAGAGGACATTCTTTAAAGCTGATTCCTTTAGATGTAGGTCTAATGATGTCAATGCTAGTATGGTTTCAAGGGCTGCAGTTAGCGTGGTTCTGTTGGCTCTGGTAATCCTTATACATATGTACATGCTAATTTTTGTATCCTGATCACTGCTCTGATGTAAGTGGTCTTATCTCCTGCTGTCCACCTGACTAGGCACCAATAGGATAGAATGGGTCTGACGATGGATGTGTAGAGTGGATGATAGCAAGCTTGGGCCTCCATTTCCATATACCAAGATTTTGCTGCATATATAGAAGGCTATAGAAGGCTTTTTTTATCCTTTCTGACGTGTTGTCTTTCCGAGTCAGTTTACAGTCGAGTATACAGCCCAAGTATCTCGACTCATCTGCGATTTGGAGGAGTATGCCGGTGAGTCTCAACGGCCCGATCTGTAATATTATTCTCTTGTTAGTGAAGAGGACATCTATTTTAAGGGGATTAACATTTAATTCACATCTCTCCACCCATTTGAGTAAAGTATTGAGGCCGGATTGAAGTATTTCGGTGATGGTGGGTATGACCTATCCTGTCACCAATATGGCATCATCCGCATATGCGAAAACTTTGACAACTTTCTTTATAAGGGGTGTTAAGACTCACCAAGCAAGAAAAAGCACACATGTGGAACAAAAGGATCTGCGACCTATCAGTCTATCGTTATTTCTTCTGAAAATGCTAGATGGTCTTATCAACTTGCTGTCTGCGTCCCAACTTTCGTACAGAAAATAATTGCCGCGGCAGATCCATGGGACCTAGGGCATAACTCCTCATAACCATTCGTGCTGTGCGTGTTTTTAGGGAGAAATACTATTGATACCATATACTAGACAGTCCCGTTTTCGTATTCCTTAAGTACTGGTACAAGGTTTAATTTGAAATAATCATCCAAGATCTATTATCGATATCTGTTAAAAACCAGCCTCAAATCGACGAACTTGCTCCATTCCCAAAGCTTACGCAAATGCCCCCATAAATTGTAAAATTTGTGTGGAAGATATCGGTTATAGTTGATGGCTTACTACCTTTCAGATAAATACAAAACAAGTTATATACAACGGTTTGGAAGTATGTACTATATGTAGAGTAATTTGGTTAAAATAATTTAATCGTATTATCATATATTGAAGTACTCCTAATATTAACACCCTAAATGAATTTGAACAGACGCAGGCATATGCAACTAGGCGCAGCTTCCACAGGAACCACAATCAACCGCAACTGCCTGCGGCCAGCTCCACTCCTGTCGCGTTTACTGGTCTATTTTGCCACCGGATAATTTCTCTGATGCTTCAAATTTCCACCGCATATAGGCAACACGCATCCTATCCCAGACATTATCCACAGAATCCAAAGCAGGGCGCACATCCAATAGGGCAAACTTGTACTCGCTATCTACTATACCACCATCGTAGTAATCGATAACGTAACGCACATCCTTACCGCAGCGGTCGACAATCCAGTCATGACGATCAAATGGGAGTTCATATCTACAAAAAAGCAAACACCATGTGTTACTAATGTGTTAGATAACAATCACATCATTATGACTTACCCCAACCACGAACGGAAACGAGCACGTGGACTGTAATCTGCAGCTTTACCACCGAAACTCTTCAATTTCGGATTACCACACTCTTTGGCGTGAAGCGCCTCCCATTTAAGTACTTCCTTCCAAGCCTGTTCGTTGTTTGCATTGTGAATGCGAATAATATCGCCCATGTCCTTTTGGCTGACGTCTTCGTTCTTCCAACGCCAGCCTTTACGCAGCATAGCATTCCAGAACATCTGTTGGCTGGGATATTGCCAGAATTCGACACTGCCATCGGGTGTTACCTTTGGTATGCTGGATGTCTGGCGGTCTGTTGGCAGGGGGAAAGGCTGATCGGGTGAAGGTTTTTGATTTGCAGCCGGCATCATGTTAAGAGGGTTAACATCGCTGCTGTCGTGTTGAACTGGACATTCCGATGCTGGCGGAGCTTGAGCAGCTTTCTGATGCATTGGACATTCTGGCGGTGGACTGCCAGCGACGCCTGGTGGGTGGGGACTCTGCGGTGCCTGTGCCATTACTGAACCTGTGTTTCCCATGGCTAAAGTGGCTGAAAATGAAACATACAGCAGAATTCGGTCACAAGTTCATCGTACGAATGTTAAATTACGTAAGTTACCTTAAAAATGCAGTGGGCAGAATAAAATTCAACTGTCAGTGACTACGCACGAACGGAATTGCTGGCCAAGGAAATTTACAATTTTAAATTCGAAATTTTTCATAAAAAAGAAAAGAAAATTTAAACTGTCGAACAAAATACTGAAACTTCGCTGAAGGAATAGGTGATAGAAACTTCTACCGATTTTAGAAAGAATCTTTTTGTGAGGTTATGTGCGTTTGACAGCTGATTAGCAAATTTTCACAGTGCCATCTAGACATCAGTGCAGAAATATTTGTTGCGATGCCCGGATATCCACTTGAGTGTGGTGAATTTGAATTTAAAAATTTGAGTTGAGTTTCAAAGACATTTTTGAAATAATTTTGTGAGATGTTTTGATGGATTTGGGTTTTGTGATTTATTAAACATTTGTGGAAAGGGAGAAGTTCTAATTTAAACGTATTTTTTACGCCGTGACTGAAAAAACACTTAACCTTCTTCTAGCCATTGGTTTCAAGTCGTTAAGCGAGTGTCGTAACTGAGGCATACGTTTATTCATACTATTATCTCGTAACAACTAGATCCAGAGCTGCTAAAGACCCAAATCATTACCGGGGGCAGCATAGGACCTTCATTCGAAGAAAGGGAATGACAAAGTATTTACAGGAGCCATTAAAGGTGTTCCAATCCCATATCTAACCCCACACCCAACTCCACGTCCAGCAATACTTCCAACCCGCTGCTGATACCACAGAATGTCGTTACGCACTCTCCAGGCTTAGAGAAAGAAAAATATGAAACAATATTCGTCTCTTTCTCGCTTACCTGCACGATAAATCGGACACGGTTTGCTTTGAGGGTAACACCAAAACAAGGGTCATGGTTTCCATCGATCAAGAAGGCCTCCCTACCGATTTAATCAGTCTCAGGAATCTTCATATTCGGTACCACGAGATTGTCAATCTGCCTCCCAAAAATATGGCCAATGACTTTGCTGCTTTTGGAAACTACGTACACTCTAAAAGAGTCACACACCTTAAACGTAGCCGGTTTGACCATTCATAACCGCCACCAATGTTAATACATCAAGCTCTCTCCCCTACTCCTCCTCGGTACAACATTCCACTTACTTTTCATTACCAGAATGAGTGACCAAAAGGTAGTGATGCGAATATATGAAAATACAAGCGTTTTCACGTTAGCAACGGTGACGTCTACCAGTTCCAGTCAGCTCGAAATATTTAATCACAGGTCTATAGGGAACTAGTCCTCCAGGTTGGGGGTTGTGAGTCGGGGTAACTTCCCTACCACATAAAAAACACATAATCATGAAGCAACATTGAGTCTCGGATAAGGGCGGATTCACTGTTGACGACCCTGCAAAATAAAAAAAGGACAATGACGTTCGAAAAAAGAACAGGGCACGTGCAGCCGAACAATTAGCGGATGAACTAGATTGCTATAGGGCAGATATCACCGCCATCCAGGAAGTGGGCCTGGCAAAAGGAGAATAAAAAACGGTGACATATACTACGGTGATTGCTACAGAGAACAGAAGCTGCGTCAGTGAATGTCGTATAACAATCCGCATCAAGGCTAATTTCGTCAACATTAGCCTGATATCCGCTCACGCTTTCACAGAGGAAAGAGATGATGCTACCAAAGAGTGTATCTATGAGCAATGTCCTAAGTATGACGTTAAAATCGTCCTAGGTGAAGTCATCAGAAACGCCGCAACTGATGTGCTGGGTTTCACCCGACCACCCCCACGAAACACCCGGTTTGCTGAAAAATGCCGGCAAGCACATGCAGCAAAATGACCCGCCTATGAAGCGGAGCTACACAGAAGGACAAGAACGGGTCGTGAGCTCTAAAAATAAAAGAGAAGGAACATCGGCTTCTCTGGAGAAAAAAGAAAGATCACGAGAAGCGCGCGTTCAAGGAATTAAAGAGATTCTACTCCAGGAACAATGTTCGGAAGGTTTACCAAAAGGCAACAAAACCCGAATAGAGACATGTAGAGATGAACAAGGAAACTTTGTAGTTGAGTCACGGAATATGTATGAATTTGAATATTGAAAAACCACTTCTGCAGACTGTTAAACGGCGACGACAAATCAAATTCCGCTGTTACGCAGAACGAACCATTCAACGTGGACGATGAAAACCAAGACATCTGTCCACCCGACCAAAATGAAGTGTGAATAGCAATATCCAAACTCAGTGATACAAGGCTGCTGAACCGAACGGCCTACCAGCCGAGTTATTTAAGGCTGCGGGAGATGGATTGATGGAGAACATAGACCAACTTATTTTCAAGATTTAGTAGGAGGAAAGTATGCCTGATGTATGGAACCTCAGCATCGTTTGCATGATCCACATGAAAGTAGACTCTCTAAATTGTGCCAACTATAGAGGCATTTTGCATACAAGATCCTGTTGGCCACTTATGTTGTGACTTTTCAACGTCATACTTGAGAAAATTGTGCGAAACTCCCAAGCCAACACCAAAGGCAAAATTTTCCAAAATTTTCGAACAGAACGTTACAATAGATAGCTATAACTTTGAAGTAGTTAGGGACTTTGTCTACCTCGACTCTGCTATAAACTCTGACAACGACATCACATTAGAAATCAAACGAAGAGTCACACTTGCCAATCACTTTATCTAAGAAGGCAATTGAGTAACAAGGCCTTGTCAAGAAACAGAGTCTTCAAATCCAACCCGAAGGGACAACGCAGTAGAGGCAGACCTCGCCTTAGGTGGCGTGCATAAGTGGAAGAGGACCTCAACCAAGTTAGAGTGCGCAACTTGAGGAAGTTAGCCAAAGTTCGCACCAATTGAAGAAGCTTGTTGGTTGAGGTCCAGGTCCACCCCGGACTGTAACGCCACCTACGTAAGTAAGTAAGAGGTCTACGATCAAAAACCCATGCTTTTTTATATTAATCCTAAGCTCTCCCTTTCTTTATCTATGGTCTGACTGAATGCAATATAATCATCGACATAAAGAGCCAGAAGCTATTTTCTCTCTCGATCAATGTTTTCTTTCTTTTTAATTCTTCTCACATTGCTACTTTTTCTTCTTCTTCTAAACTCGACATTGCAACAAAAATAACACTAGTAAACAGGTCCCTGTACATTATGCGTTGTTACATTCTTCCAATCCAACCTATCGAATCCTATCAACTTGCTATCGATGGGATTGACCAAATAATTGACGATAATCTTATTTTTGTTGACTTTAATCTGCGCTAACTCCAGTGGACTCCATCTAATGAGCACTCCTTTTTCACCGCTTCAAATGCCAACTCGTCTAAGGAATATTTCTTCTTAGATCGCTTAACTGATTCAAATCTATGCCAAATTAGTGGCAAAAGAAACTACATGCGTAAGCAATTAGGCTTCATTTTCTGAACAGGTCCCATTATCTCCCCAATTTCGCTTTATCCATTCGTATTATCAACTATTGATAACTACCAACCTCCCCTTCTATGTACTATCATATTTTCACAACCCTCCTTCCGAAGCTCTACCTTCTTATGACTTTCATAAAGCAAATTACTGCGAATTTTATGCCTATTTCAGCAGGTCTTCCTTTGAGTTTGACAATCCATCTTTAAATGATACCCTATTCATTTTTTACAGAGAAATGTTAAATACTATCTCCCTTTATGTCCCTTTTTCTCAACTAAAAATATCGCCCACCTGCCCTTCTTGGTAGAAAAGTATTTCTTCCAATTTGTGAATTATAAAAGGAAATTCGATGGTTACCCCGCCTTCCTGTCTTTCGAAAACAATTCATCAATCGATCCACATACCACAACTTGATCAATCTTTTGCCGACAATTCCTTCCTACCGGACCCATCCTATCAGTTATCTACCTAACTTCTCCACTGGTACCTTTTTCCCCCAATTTTTCCTTCCATCTCTATTTGATACCAAGTTAAAGAATCTTAATAATTTTTACCGAAATTGCCAAACTTTATCATATACCCAAACTCTTTGAACGTAATTTATACTAAGCCTTAAACTTTCAGTGCAAATCTTTAATTTCCCCCAGCCAGTATGACTTTCTGAAAGGTAGGTCTTATCTGTTAAACCTTTTTTATAGTGTCCGCTTCAGGACCGTCCTCTCTGATCCTTTTTTGGTAACTTCTGGTGTCCCACAAGGCAGCCATCTAGATCCCATTTTTTTTCATCCTAGCTATAAACGATCGTGAGAGAGTCATTAAACACTCCCACGTCTCCATCTACGCTGATGACACCAAATTTTTCAAATCCATTTCTTCACCACAAGACTATAGTATCCTTCACCAAGACCTCGATAGTTTTTCAATCTGATGTCTCAAAAATTGCTTAAAGGTCAACATCGCCAAATGCCACACCATTACCTTTTCACTTAAGCGTAACCAGTCCCCCTCCCGACTTTATCTTCTCCATGGCCAACCTATGTGTACTCATATTCGCATATTGTGTGACAGGGAGCTCAAGATCCGTTCCCACATTGATGAGATAATTCTTAAATCTAACTCATCACTTGGCTTTGTCAAATGGTGGTCCAAGGAATTCTCCAACCCTTAGGAGACCAAAGCCCTCTACATTGTCTTCGTTCGCCCCTCCTTGAGTGCCAATCAAGCTTGGTCCCCCTTTCAGCGAGTTCACGTGAGAACATTCAACTTCGCTTTCTTCTATTTGCCTTTCGAGATCTATCTTGGAACGACCCTCTTATCTTGCCTCCCTATCAAGATCACCTCAACCTCATTAACCTAAAAACCCTTGCTGATCGCAGAGACGTAGCCTACATTCAATTCATCCATCAGCTCCTCTTAGGTTTCGTGGATTGTGTGTCCCTTAACAGATCTATTTTCTTCAACCCCAACCCTCGTAATTTACGATGTCCTCGTTGTTTTTATTTACCGACCCATCTTAAGACTCCAACGAACCAATTTTCTGAATGTTGTGGAAAGTTAACTTAAACCTTTCCGTTTTCGACTAAACTCGATCTTCTTTACCATTCTCCAAACCCTGAATAAGTCTTAGGTCCTAGTTTATAAGTTAGTTTTTAAGTCTAAGTTTAGCTTGTATTAAGCCGAAATAAATAAGGACCGTCCAATGAGGTCTCAATACAGCAAAGAGTTCAATGATCAAAGCAAATCCACATAAGCTATTGTTCATGTATACACATGGGACTAGGAACGGGAAATCAGTCAGGCATGCCAGAAAGAGTGGTACGACTTGAGACATCGCAAGACACCACTGTACAAGACGAACTATCTGGTCTTGGTCGAACATGAAGCAGTTGCGTCTGGGGAATCCCTTTTTAGGGTTTCTCGCGTTCAAGTGGGGTAGGGGTTAGCTCTCAAACCTGTTCGGTACTTAGGCTATCTCTCAAGAACTTCTTAAGGTGATTTCATCCAGATCGTGATAGGTGGACTATCCTTTTCTGGGGACTTTCATTTTAATTTTTCTGAAATCATGGTCATATCTAATGAAAAGATGATAGTGATATCCATTATCGAATCTAAGCTGCAGAAGCCAATGGACTTGATATTTTAAAGCATCTGACAGCGACAGTGGCATACTTTTCCAAAAGAAAGTATAGTCAAAAGTAACATCGACTCATAGCCAAAGAAAATTGAATGGCTTAAACTGTATGTTCTTAAGTCTCCCCTAGTCTTACTTACTTACTTAACGGGCTCCCGACCCGTGAAGAGTCTCTGCCTGAGACACAGCAGCCTTCCACTCTCTTCGATCCCGGGCACGCTGCTTCCAGTTATCTAGACCAAGCGCTCTGGCATCCGCGATAGCTTGATCCTTAAAACGGAGGTTCGGTCTTTCTTGTCTTCTCGAACCTGGGGGCTGTGATTCGAAGATCCTCTTTGCTGGAGCATTATTGTCCATTTGCTCGATGTGGCCGAGCCAGTGTAGTCGACGTGTTTTGGCTTTTTGGACTACATCCACATCCTGGTACAGCTCATAGAGTTCGCGGTTATATTTTCTCCTCCATTCGCCCTCCTCGCATACGGGACCGAATATCCGACGAAGAATTTTTCTTTCGAAAGTGTTCAAAATCTGTTCTCCTTTCCTGCTTATCGTCCAACACTCGGCTCCATACAGCAGAACTGACAGGATCAAAGTTTTGTAGAGCAAACATTTCGTCTTCCGAGTTAGGAGTTTTGACCCCATTTGTTTCGCCAAACCGAAGTAGCAGCGGTTTCCTAGGGTAAGTCTTCGTCGAATCTCCACTAAGTTATCATTCGTGGAGTTGATATTTACTCCGAGGTAGGTAAACTCCTTAACCACTTCGAAGTTACTGTTGCCAACAGTGACGTTTTGTCCTAGGCGGTGGACAGATGCTTCTTTGTTTGTTGACAACATGTACTTGGTTTTGTCCTCATTCACTTCAAGGCCAACTCGTTTCGCCTCTTCTTCAATTGCCGTAAAAGCCTCTAACACGGCGCGCTGGGAGCGACCGATGATGTCGATGTCGTCTGCGTATCCCAGCAACTGGACAGATTTGTTGAAGATAGTGCCTTCCGTGTTCACACCTGCCCTGCGCACTATCTGTTCCAGCACAAGATTGAAGAAGTCACATGATAGCGCATCCCCTTGCCGAAATCCGGTGCATGTTTGGAATAGTTCAGAGGAACTGTTGCCGAATTACACGTTGCACCGCGTGTTATCCAGCGTCACGCGGCACAGCTGGATCAGTTTAGCCGGGATCCCGAATTCGGCCATCGCCTTGTAGAGCTCAAGACGATGAATGCTATCATATGCGGCTTTAAAGTCGATGAAGAGATAGTGAGTCTCGACTTGAAATTCGTTGGTCTTTTCCAGGATTTGCCTTCGTGTGAAAATTTGGTCGATCGTCGATTTGCCGGGCCGGAAGCCACACTGGTACGTGCCGATTAGTGTGCTGCAGAAGGGCTTCAGACGTTCACACAGTACGTTGGATAGGATCTTATATGCGACATTAAACAGGGATATGGGTCAATAGTTCTTACAAGACATAGGATCGCCTTTCTTGAAGATGGGGCATATAGAGCTGATAGTCCCCTAGTCTTCAACTGACAGTTTAATTGCTCCTTACCATTTGAAAGAAATCAATTAAATTAAAAGTCTAAACAAATCATCAAGTTTAGTTGCAATAAGGAAGCAATATTATCCGCAATGTAGCATTAACCCGCGACAAACTACTCAATTCATCATTTCTCAGAGTATATTATCCATTTCATCTACATGTGTACATACTCAACAGTAATTTAATTCGCGTTTTATTTCGACAAATCACGTGAATATTCACACATGCTACGTGCCGACAACTGAACTTTGACTGCAGGCAGGGTGTGTACTCCATTCCATGTCTCCTCTGACTACTCCGCCATTCTGTCCGTCCACATCATTTACTGTGTCTGTTGAACAACAGAAAGCAATTAATTCAAATCGTATTAAGGCATTATGCAACAATTGTCTACGCTCAAGTGGACTTAAACGATTTAATATGGTTTTTGTTTATTCTCAGTCGCCTAGCCTAGACAATTGACAGTAGTTTATGACGGCATTCTCGTGAATAGCTTCCCTCATTGTCACTTTTCGTTTTTGTTGACTAGATGTAGGTAATAATAATAATAATAATTCAACCCACGTTCCCATTTCATTCATATCCAGAAATAAGTGCGGAACATTTTTGCTTCAATAACTTATTTGTTTGCCCTAACTTTACGAGTATATAGGAAGGTTGCACAGTCTCCTAGTTTTATTTTATAGTAATGTAGAGGTCGGTGGGACGTCCAATGTATCCGCAATGAAAGCCCAGCTGCCTAATACCTCCAAAGATGACTGGGTTCCGCTCTTTGTGGGAGAATGTATACTGGCTATACATTGCAGTGGTAAGACTTATTTTAACCTATGGTTCGGTTGTTTGATGGAAAGCATTGAAAGAATGACAATAATTTAACGGTCAGGCTCAACGCCAACGCCAACAGCAGGAACGAAGAAGAAATAGAATCCATTCGCAACTTGCTATGAGATTGGTCAACACTAGCTTCCTTGTGTAGCTGAACAAACACCTGAGATTCATACATACATATGTATATCTGGATGGCTTAGGTCAGCGGGCGATAACTGAAATTTTGATTGTCAGGAGTCTTACAATTGGGCATAATGGATTTATGGTTAGTTTAAGTGAACCGTTGACAATATCTTGTCAACAAGGGCACTCATTTACCTAACCTAATCTATGATTTCAGTCAGGTTGAAGTGCTTAGTAAATACCACATAATACACGAGTTACTTGCACAACTTTGCAATTGGGCTTAGAGTGAGAGTTAGAGTTTTCAAATACGAGGGCACATAATGATAAAAAAAAAAACATTATCGTTTATCACAGTAGGTGCTATAAAGATCTTAAGTAGTACCTAGTTGAAGGCAGATTTGTCATTAGAGGCAGACTTATACAAGATTCAATCTTATAACCGAAGGACAATGACAATCCGAATCATAACTAAGACAGAAGCATTTGCTAGAGCCCGCCAGAACCTTTGTAAAACAAACTTCTCTTAGACTATCGAAAAATCCTGTCTCGCCCCAGCGTGAAATAAACGTTTAAATCTTCAGTCCCATCACTACTGACGTGAATTCTGATCCAATCTGACCAAGTTATTAAATTTAAACAGGCAATCAAATACTTAGGTGTAACGATAGGCAATAGGCTGAACTTTAAGCCTAACGTGTCGGTGGACCTAGATATAGTTATAGAGTCCTATTGTCCAGAGTAGTAAGCTCAGCAGTACTATACGCATCATTAGTGTAGGCTGGATACAAGAGAATCAAGACGGAAACTGTCGGCTGTCTACAGACTCTAAGGACAATTTGCTATAAAACAATGTCGGCGAAAGGGGCATACTTTGTAGCTGGTATGGTACCCATCGATATACTAGTATCGATATACTCGTAAATTGACAGCACGGAGGGGCTATTAAAGCAGAAGAAAGGGCGAACTCAATCGCGAAATGGCCAAACCGATGGAATTAAACCACAACAGAAAAAGGGACATACAAACTTATTCCGAAGTTAGAAACTTGAAAGAAAAGTAGGAGAAGTGAACTATAACATCACCCAGTTCCTAATGGGTCATGGTGGCTACAGAAAGTATCTGCGAACCCATCCTATCAAAGGAGGTCAAAGCAGTGGTAGAATGCAAGGAAGACAGAAGAAGGAATCGTGTTAGGGTGCGACACCAATGCGCACCATAAGCTATGGGTAGCACCGACACTAACTCCGAGGTAAGGACTGTTTTATAAGGGGAAATCTATAAAGAAATCCCGAAAGATTTCAAAGCAGAGGTTTGAAAACCCAAACGTAGCACCTGGTGCAGTTTTTGTCAGACTATTGATAATACGTCTCAATCCTTTAGACTACGCAAAGTCCTTTCCAAAGCACCACCCATCCCGAGTGTCCTAATGAATCCTAATGTATCTTGGGCAGAATCTGATAAAGCATAGCTTAACCTGATTATGAATACGCACTTCATCGGCTGTGTTCATCCCTAGCGTCGGCCCTGCTCTGAACTTATCAGTGAGGATAAGTTAAATGGACGGTGACCAGTTTCGAGCCCTTTAAGTCCCCGTGGCCGAACGATATTTTTCCGGCACAAATCCAGGTGGCCTTCAGCATAATAGTCCTTACCTTGTCCTGTATTCTGAAAAGTTGCCGCCTGGATCGAGGTAAGAGTGTTCTTTATATTCAAATCAGGCAAAACATCACACACCCTCCCGAAAGACTTTAGACCAATCAGCCTAACGTCTTTTTTTCTCAAGAATCTGAAAAGAATTCTAGGTCTTCACATCAAGGCCACTATTAATAGCACCATACTATTCGCGTCACAACATGCCTATCAAAAAGGTAAATCTGTTTACTCCATCGTCCAACCCATCGAAAAATCCCTCTTAATCAAGGAACTCACATTAGTGTCTTTCCTACACATTGAGGGAGTTTATAACACCGTTGAAACCAATTCGAGAACCAATCCAATTCGAGAACCAATGAAACAATCTGCCACTTTGTAGAGCACATACTTAAAAGCAGGATAATCACTGCATCCTTCGGAAGCAGCACTGTTAAACAACGTGCACACCGAGGTACCCCCTAAGAGGACGTATTGTCTCTAGAAATGGAGTCTAGTGCTCAACGAAGCCCTGGATACAAAGTTATCGCCTATGCAGATGACGTCGCTATACTAGTAACAAGATAATACCCCCAAATACTGGGCGATGTCATGCAGTCTGCTCTCAATAATTTAACAAGCTAGACTGAAAGCTGTGGCACCTCCGTTAATTCGATGATGACTGAGCTGGTCCTGTTCACAAGAAAAATAAACTTCCTGACTTTAATCCCCCAAAACTAAAAGGAACCCCACTTATTGTCTCAAATAGCGCCAGCTACCTTGCCCTTAAGCTTAACCGCAAGCTTCTTTGGAGTGAGAACATAGTTGGCCAGGCGAGGAAATCCTTGGCTGCCTTATCTATAATATATCCAAAAAAAGAAATAGGATCCACTTGGGGATCCTCATGTATGAAGTACTGATCTGGTGAAAAATTACAACCTAACTTCAATCGAAACAAATTAACGAGTTGCTCTCCCACTGCAGCGCTACAAACCCTGCTCCCTTTACTCCCAGTTGACCTCGTCAGCAAACAACGAGCTGCTTGCTCAGCAATAAGACTAAGAAACTCTAAACAATGGAAGGAGCAACACACATGTCAGAAGACTATCAATGCATCGTCATCGTCCACAGGTTACCGACCATCTGCCTACTAAACACAATTTCAATATGAACTAGAAATTCTCAATACCAAAGAGAACTGAATGGACACAACGGGAAGTTCTGTACCACAAATCGCTGTCAATTTTTATGGACGGGTCCAAAACCAAGGACGCCGTTGGTGCTGGATTCTTCTCCGAAGACCTGGATATCCATCTCTCCTTTCACCTTCCGAATCATTGCAGCGTTTTTCAAGTCATTCATCAAGCAGCTGACTAACTGGCGGTAAATACAATATCAACATCGGATATCGTCGTATACATCGACAATCACGCAGCTATCAAATTCCTTGCATCCAGCACAATGAGATCCAGCGTATCTATTAACGAGATTGTTGGGCAGTACAACCTCACACTACGGTACCAGGTCACTGTAACATACCAGGGAATTGAGAGGCTGATGAACTGGCTAGATGAGGCTTCTCTGCTTTAAATAATAAAAGCATCACCGACATCGAGGCGCCATCGTCTTATGTAAAACACCTGACGTGGTGAGTGAAGCCAATCAGGCATCAACTCTACCCATACCATATCGCTAGGCTGCTCTGACCGACTTTATATATACATAACTCTGTTCATCGGACTCCAAAAATATAAGGGAGGAGCTCTCTACAAGATAGTTATTACACTCACCAGATACTGTGCTATGGGAAGACATGTTCAAGGCTTGGGCATTCCTTGCAACGACTTCTATAGAAGTATAAATCCATTGGTCACCTCCTGTGAACATGCCCTGCACTCGCCAACATCACAAAGGCTGCACTAGGTGAATACCTCCTCAATTATCTAAATGATCTCAGCAACGCCTGCGCGGCTAAAATTAGCTCCTTCGTACAAAGGAGTAATTGGCATTCTAATCGACGCGACACCGTCGGCTTTAACCAACCAACCATACTTTGCTCATGTGTATATCATTCTTGAATCACATAGTTCTTATTTGACAGCTGTCAAGGAATGGCAGCTATATGTTTGAAAGCTAAAAAGCACCTTTGAAGCTAATGATCAAAATCTCTGGATACTCTAAACACAATTAATTTTTGTTCAAAAGCATCATTAAGCAATTGAACAATTTTACATATTAAATGCTATCAGTTCGGAGTAATTATACAACTCAATGACGTACCTTCTTGCTAAAAGTCGAACAAGTCAAAAAACATTTTCAATCCAAAACAGCTGTGAGCTGTCAAAACGCACGACAATACTAGAGAGTAGCTCTACTCAGACGTTGAGATGGCGTTTACGATATTTACGAACAAAAACCGACCAAACGATCGAGGTCACATTTGGTGTGACCCCATAAGATGCGATTGTTTCTACCCATTCTGGCAACGTGCGACCGAGCGAGCGCCACATTGTGTTTTTACTTTAAAGGTCTTAATGTATTGAAAGGCCTTAATAATGGAAAGCCCCTCGCGTACATATGTATGTACCCAAGTCCGTACAGCTCTAGATTATACTGGTTGGCCTGCCACGTTAGGGCTGAGTACTTGGAAAGATGTTATTTCAGGGCATTACCAACTTTCTATAGAACGTCCACCATCCCTCTAGACAGTAAATCTTCAAGCTCGAAATACTCGTTACCTCATTTATCTAAAAACAAATAAATATCGTATGCCTTGCAGAGGATGCACTATTAGCACGCATTAAACGATTTTAGATTCCCCTGCACGTTCAAATCATTCATCTTTCCATTTATTTCACCACACAATTTAACTAAATAAAAAGACAAAGAATAATCATATTAAAATTATTCCCAGGTACACATGCCCCAGTGCAACGTTTGTCTACATTTCATTTTGAGGAGTGGCGCTGCTAACGTGCCAAGCGGCACGTGTGATCGCGGCCGTTTAGCTTCTGTATCTGTCGACACCACTCGACAACAGGAATGTAATTTGCTCATATACCTAATAAAACAAAATATAAACAACTCAACTAGCAATAAAAAATAGGTATTAATTTATAAGATGATTATTCTAGATTGCATATTGCAAATATTTATCGCAATCACGTTTTCAACAGCCATCGCTACCTACTATGTAGGTACGTATGTACTTCAGCCCATAGATACTTTGTGTAATCACTATGGTGAGTTACAAGTGTTTTTTTTTTTTTTTTTTAGTTTAAAACTCGTGAGAAATATTGTTTATGTAAAAAAAGAGGGAAAAATAATAATAATAAATAAATTACCTTAGATCGCAATTTGTGTCGCAGTTCAGTTTTTTTTTTTTTTTTATTAGAACGAGCGAGGCGAGCGATCCGATTAAAGTTCACAAGAATTTATTACGTGAATGGCAGCGCATGCAACGTTTGCAAAACATATTAATCAACAGCAATCTGAATATTAATAAATAATTATGGCTTTTATGTGTAAATTCCCTTCGCCTTCATTTGTTTGCTTGCATCCTCAATAGATGTCGATTGGGCAATAAATAATTGTAATCAAGGAGAAACATGCAAATGTACGTTGTTGTTTCGTAATGTATCTCATTCGTAAGTCATATTACATTTTGTGTACGAATAGGACTGAGTGTCAAGCCCCTAACGTGTGATGGAACATTCAAATGGATGTCCATTAGATTTTATTGAGTCAAAGGTACGAGGTGGTTTGGTGTAGTATTATCTGGTCTAAAGATCAGATTGAATTTCTGCGATTAACTTGATGAAGGGTGATGTGTAACCTTTTGTTTTATTGAGGGTAAATAGTGTTATGAAGTAAAGCTGTCATGGCCCATTTTGACGTCTGGCAAACGACCGCAATGGGACAGAGACCTTAAAACTTGTTCTTGAATGCTTTTTGGGTTGGGTTGGGTGGATGTCCCCGCCCAAGTAGAGACACACTTAGATCCAAGGAAGGTCCATAGTGATGTCAGAAATGAAAAAAAAAACTGAACTACGAGCAGATTACCCTTACGGTGTAAAATGCAAAGTGACCAGTTTCGCTATGCACCTATGCCGTAAGATGATACCAATATGACTTAAGTCGAATCTAACTGGAGAATCACAAAGATCTTCCAATAAGTATTCGTCAAGAGTTTTCCTTCCCAAAACCGATAAGGCAGAATGGATCCACAGAAGGTTCATACGTTCTTCCTCTTTTACGTCTCTACAGCTTTTAAAGAAATCATTAAAGGGACCACCCAGCCTACTGACATGTCTGCTTACCAGGTAATACCCTGTGACGACTCCAACTAAGTACAGATATTACAGGGACCTGCAAGGAAGGCGACGCTGCTAAAGCAGCTGATGGTTCTAAGGTTAGAAGAAGGCGGTGATGTCAAGGAACACATGGCACAATTTTTTGATGTGGTTGATAACTTGGAGAGTATGAAAGTACAAATAAATGGAGATTTGCTGACCATTTGCATCTTTACAGTGTACCTTCTTTGTATGAGAATTTTCGGTGCGCGATTGAGTCCTGAGACAACATACCCACAGCCGAAGTACTTAAAGTAAAAATCATTGAAGAGAGTGAAACACGACAACAAGCGTCTGGTAGTATAATCGTAGCTATGTCTGTTGGAGGCAGCGGCATTCCTCGACAAAGTCGACCCAACGACCCAAGTTGGGGAAAGGTTCGCCCAAGGCCGGAGTTTTTAAATGTTTTAAGTGTGGTATGCTAGTGGACAAGGCTAATGTGTGTCCGACGAAGAAGTTGGACGATGGCCGGAAGAAGCATAATTGGCAGTCAGCAAATACTGTTGATGAATCCTACGCAGTAAGTCACACGGTGACCACAGATATCAACAATGTTTAGTGTACGAAAACTGGACTGGTGAATAAAGCGTGGATTTTTGACAGTGGGTGTACGGCACATTTGTGTGGTGATGAGGGGTTATTTAAATACATATGTGATTCCACAAAAGCTAAATTAAATCTCGCGAGTAGGGCGTCAGCTGAAATTAAAGGAAAAGGTACAGTTTATGTGTCCGTGACAAGTGACAATGGCTCTCGATTGATGGAGTTCAAAGAGATTTCCTGATTTAAGAACTAATTAAATTTCAGTGTCAAAAATAACAAATAAGGGGCATGACGTGACGTTTCGAAAGAACGATTCTTTTATTTGAGATGAATGTGGCAATACATCAGAGATCGCGGATCGTAGAGATAATCTTTATTTTGACCGGGATAACTCTGAGTGCGCGAACGCGGTTGTTGAACATGAGTGCTCCTAACTGTCAAAGTGGCACGAAGGGTAAATCAATCTGAATGTTCCGAACTGTTGAAGTGGGACATTTGAACTCGAAAAACTTGGTAAAAATGATCGGCAGTGGTACAGTGCCCTCTGTGAATGTGAAAGACGCTGAATCTTTATCGCGATGTCACCTAAAGGGAAAAATGACTGCTTTGCTGTTCTCCAAGTGTCGAGAACCTTGCTCAGAAACGAGAACCTTGCTCAGATAGTGCACTCTGATGTAGTTGGTCCATTTAGAGTGGAATCTTCGGGCCGTGCAAAATATTTTGTGACCTTCATATGTAGATGACAGCACGCGGTGGTGCGAAGTGTAATTTTTGAGACAGAAGAGTGGTGTGTTCGAGGCTTTTAAAACTTATCAAAAACTCGTCCAGTCTGCCTGGAACGAAAGTGAAATGGCTACAATCTGACAATGGCCGGGAGTATTGTAATGCGGAGTTTGATGCCTATTTGTTGAATCAAGTCATTGGGAGAAGGTTGACAGTTTCGCGTACTCCACAGCAGAATGGGGTAGCCGAGCGGAAAAACCGAACTCTCATGGACATGGCTAGTTGTCTGTTGCTGTAATCCGGTTTAAGTACATCGTGTTGATCAGAAGCAATTGCCACTGCTTGTCATATCTGTTATCGCTGCCCAACGAGTAGTTGGAAGGGCCAGATTCCTTACGAGAAGTGGACTGGAAAAAGCTTAAAATGAATTTACCTTAAAGCTTTTAGTTCGAGAGTGCTGGTCTTGGATAAGAATCTTAATAAAAGTAAACTTGCGTAGAGATCTGAAGAAGGGGTGTTCGTGGGGTATCCTCGAGAACAAAAGGGATATCGTATTTGTCTTCCTCTCTACCATAAGCATCAGATCGTCCACACCCGGGACGTAAAATTCTTGGAAGTACCTCGAAGTGTTCCAGGCGATACGGCTATGTTGGAGAATTTAGTGCCTATGGTAGAAAGACAAAAAGATACCGAAAGCAGTCCAATTGATGTTGAATTCTCGCCATGTCCGTTGAAAGTTGATCCCGTTTTTCGAAAACAACGAGAGTTTCCTATGATAAAGGAGGTGCCAAAGGAGCATTTTAAGAGAACACCTGGAAGGTCTGTGTTATTACGCACTGGGAAGAGGGGGCGACCAGTGAAGCTTTTTAGGACAACGCGAAGATCATCAGAACGACAAGTAGCAGAGGAAGATGGTAAAGAAGGGGCATCTGATCACGAGGATGAGATTTTTGCTGGTGTTGCCGAGGTCGGTCTGACTGATGCTTTGAAGAGTGATGCGCGTGAAGAATGAAAAGACGCAATAGAGTCGGAGGTGAAGAGCCTGATGAAGAACAACACCTGGAAGATTGTGCTGAATAAAGACAACGCAAATATATCCAAATATGCAGTAGTCGCTGGGTCCTCGCAAATAAGTATGATGCTGACGGCAAGGTGGAAAGGCACAAGGCAAGACTCGTAGCTAAGGGGTATAGCCAAGAATATGGTATTAATTATCAACAGACTTTTGCCTTTGTGGCGCGCATAGAGACTGCGTTTGCTGCTTGCTCTTGCGGTTCGACGTGGTGACAGCGTATTTAAACGGGTCTTTGGATGAGGAGGTAATTATGAGAGTAACTAAGTCGCTGACCGAGATGTTGGAACGAATTTTATTCAAATATGGAGACAAATCTGATCTTGGAGTTCGAGCTAAGAGAATGCTGTGAGACATACGGGATGGAGGAAATGCGTGCCATTTGCAGAAGACCTTGTATGGGTTACGCCAAGCTGGTCGCCAATGGTACCTGAAGCTTAGTCAATGCTTGCTTGACGTAGGGCTGAAACCAACGAAAAATGAACCCTGTTTATTCTACAATAATGCTGAAGGAAGGTTGCTGTTTGTTCTGGTGTACGTCGATGACTTGCTGGTAGCAGCACGAGATAAGAATCATTTGTTGAAACAATTTGAATGGAAGGATCTTGGTCCTGCCAAGTATTGTCTTGGTCTGGAAATCTTGCTGCTGGAATCTTCGTACTGAAACATGTATCGACGAATCAGATGATAGCTGATGTACTCACAAAGCTAATAGTTCGTATTGGTCATCGGTCAAAGGATTCCAGAGATCTGATCGCGGGCTGACTGTCCATAACAATGAGGATATACCGATTTTATATCACACTATACTTCATCAACGACAAGGTTTCCTTTATCCCCAAGATCTCCGTCTGAAAGACACCTCCTCCTACTTCCGATTCTGTTTTTGATCCGCCCGTTAAGAAACATGAGAAGCCACAGATCCTTCTCCCCAATTCTTTCTTGAGGCGATACGCGTTTCGAAGATCGGTAAGTAGTCGGTGTTTTGCGGATGGACCATTAAGGATAGAGGAGTGTCCAGTATTTAGACTGTACCACGGAGATATACGTAGCTCCACGAGCCTCCACTTGTCTATTATGTATCTCTAAAGGTGGCAGGTTGAACAAAATGTCTAGAGCCGCTATTGGTGTGGTTATTAGTCTTCCACTGATGTATAGGCAAACCGACCTTGTTATCCGGCTAAAATGAGTTAGGCTATTACCTTTGACCAGGCGATCTTAGTTATATGTTAGAATAGACCTGATGACCGATACATAGTTTCCCATTTCTTACAGCAGTACAGGACTGTAGTGAATTTTTTTATATCCTATGGGATATGCTATTGGAAACTCAGGATAAATGAAAAAACAAAACGATTTACAATTAACAATGGCTTTATTGGTTGGACTGTATTGTTATAATGTAATGCTCGAATTTTAGAATTGGCAACAAAATATTGATTAGTCTGCTATGATGTTCAATTGCCAATGAAGAAAAAAGGACAAGACAAATCCTATTTTCTGCATTCTTGTTAATTGTTAGGCTGCTCTGCCGAAAAGGGTTGATGATGGCGCAACTGAACGTCGTCGTTGCTCGTTGTTGGAAAACTCTTGTGAAGGTTTAGGGCTCTGTCGGGTATGTCCTGTTGCAACAGTTGCGTCGTACGATGTTAGTGCCCACTATGCTGCCGATGGAATTTTCCGGTCCGATGTTTTGTGGAACCATCCTGTCTAATGTTCTAGACATTCTCCCCCACTTGAAAGCTAGTCTTCAATTCCCGATTATGTCCTCGTCCTTGGGAAGAACACTCAGCTTCTGCACTGATCGCACTAATATCGCATGCTCTGTCTTCACATCTGCACTTTGCACCAGTCCGTCCTTGTCCCGATGGACTGCGGTGACTCGTCCCAGAGCCCATATGGTGGGAGGCAAGTTTTCCTGCTTGATTAGCACCAAATCACCCTTCTGCACGTTCTCTCGTTGACGTTGCTGTAACATGTGGATATACTCCTCGCTCCATCTTCTCCAAAAATGCAGCTGCATTTGATGAATGCTGCTCCACAGCTTGAGCTGGTTCTGAGGCACCTCGCTGACATCAGCCATCAACAGCTGCACAATTTTCTCTCCCATCAAGAAGTGTCCAGGCGTAATTACACATAAATCGCTTGGATCGTCGGATAACGCTCTGAGTGGCCTCGAATTGAGGCATGCCTCAATAAGAACTAGTGTGGTGGACAGCGTTTCGAAGGTAAATGTGTGCTTACCCATCACTCTGCGCAAGTGGTGTTTCGTGGACTTTACACCAGCCTTCCAGATGGCGTCAGTATGTGGTGCACCTGGCACGATGAACTTCCACGTCGTCCCCATCGCACTGATTTGCTCGATTGGGAGTTTATGTCCCCACGTTCTCGCGGTTCTGCGAATCTCCCGGTCAGGACCGATGAAATTTGTCACGTTGTCGCTCCACAGCACTGAGCATGCACCACGTCGCACAGTAAAGCGCTGAAATGCGGCCAAAAAGGCCTCCGTGGTTTGACTGCTGACAAGCTCGAGGTGGATCGCTCGTGTCATTAGGCACACGAAGACCGCAATGTAGCCCTTCTCTATGATCTTGCACCGGCCAGGGTAGGTCTTGATTTGCTGTGGTCCCGCATAGTCGACTCCGCTATATCTAAACGCTCTACCTCGTTGCACTCGGTCTCTGGGAAGACTGTCCATCAGCTGCTCTGTTACTATCTGGTTTTGACGGAAGCAAACTGTGCATCGCCCTATGTTGGATTTTAGCGCACGTCTCAGCATGGGTATCCAAAATTTTTGCAGGATGAATTGCATGCACAGCTGCACTCCGCCATGCAGCGTTCTCAGATGTGCTTCTCTCAACAGGAGTTCACTCAGCTTGCTCCTTGCTGGTAAAATTATGGAGTGAGTGCTATGGTATGGTAATGATGAATCTTGTAGACGTCCCCTTATTCTCAGTGTACCCTTGGAGTCTACGAAAGGAGTCAGTGTTATGAGACTGCTCGACTTGTCCATTGGTTGGCTCCGATTGATATGCTCTAGCTCCTGACGATAGGCTTCCTGTTGCGTGACCTTGACCCAGTAAATCAACGCATCTTCCCGCTCTGATGGTGTCACAGGCCCAATCTGCATCATATGTTGCTTCCTCCTTGTATTGCGCACGAATCTCAACACTAGAGCCGTGATTCTGAGTATGCTCTGCAATGTCGATTTCCGCTCCAACACACTCACGCTATCGATGGTTAGATTGGCGGCTCTTAGGTCTATCCGTTTCGCAATGATGGCTGGCTTCTGCTCGGAAGTTGCTCCTATCCGCTGCTGCGCGCTCATGGTCGCTTGCACGTTCGGCCAATTTCGCTCCGAACTCTTGAGCCAATGCGGTCCTTCCCACCACAGGCTCGACTCGATCATCTGCATTGCTGCAACTCCTCTCGATCCTAAGTCAGCTGGATTGTCGGATGATGCGACATGTTTCCAATAATTATCACCAGTCAGGTCTTGGATCGAGCTGACTCGGTTGGCAACGGAGGTTTTCAACTCGAACGGTATCTTGCTAATCCAATACAACACTACCGTGGAATCGCTCCAATAGGTTCTCTGCACATTTTGAAATCTGCACGCTTCGATTACTTGCACCATCAGTTTGGATAGTAGCTCGGCTGCACATAACTCCAACCTTGGGACCGAGACCGTTTTGAGTGGCGCTACCCTAGTCTTTGATGCCAATAGGATGCACTTGGTCTCTCCATGGCTCGATGTCGCTCTCATGTAGATAACAGCAGCATATGCTCTTGTGGATGCGTCCGCAAAACCATGAAGTTGCATCTTGGTCGCTCTTTCACTACCCAACCATCTCGGAACTCGGACTAACGCTAAGACGGGTAGCTGTTCGTAGAACTGTGTCCATGCGGAGGCCATGCCTGCTGGTATTTGCTCGTCCCACGGGACTCCGGAACGCCACAGGTCTTGTATGAAGATTTTCGCTGTTATGATCACTGGGGCGAGGTACCCATTCGGATCGTGTAGTCTTGCGATAGCACTGACGACCGCTCGCTTGGTCCACCGTGGGCTTGCTTCGTCCAGACGTACCCTGAACATGATGTCATCCGCTGATGAATCCCAGACCAGGCCCAATATAGAAGTGGGGTGGTCTTGTGCAAAGGATAATTCCGTTTCACTGCTCTTTGTTCTGCCCAGCTTTGACAACACCTGCTCATTTGATGACATGAATTTGCTCAGCTCAAAACCACCAGCACTTAGTGATGAAACTATTTCCTGGCCCAAGGCTACTGCCTGCTCTTCTGTGTCTGCTCCGGTTAACATGTCGTTCAAGTAGAAGTTGCTCGTTATAGCCTCATATGCCAATGGATGTGTATTCTTGTTGTCCTCTGCGCATTGGTGCATTGCTCTCACCGCGTTGAAACTGCTCGACGTCATGCCATATGTTATCACGGTCAGCCAGTACTCCTGCAGCTGATCGTTGGAGTTCTCCCTCCAAAATATCGTTTGGAGATTCCATTGCCCTGGATTGACGCGTACTTGTCGAAACATCTTCTTGACGTCAGCGATTATCGCCACCTTGAAGCAACGAAATCGAGTGATGATCGCTGCTAAGTCGTCTTGAAGTTTCGCACCATGAAATTGGATGTCGTTGAGTGATGTACCACTATTGCTCCTGCGCGATGCGTCGAAAACCACACGGAACTTCTTGGTGACGCAATAATGAGGTATGTGGTATATGTGTCCTTTCGCGCACGCCTCTCTGTTCACCAATCTCATGTGCCCCAGCTCATAGTATTCACGCATGAAGTTCACGTATCTCTCCTTTAGCTCCGGATCTGCGCTTAATTTTCTCTCAAGTTGCAGAAATCTCTTCATGGCTGCTGCTCTCGTGCTGCCCAATCTCTGCACCCGTGGGTTTATTGGAATAGTCACCACGTATCGTCCGGTTGAGTCTCGGTAATGTGTACTCCTGAAATTGTCTTCGACCCATTGATCGTCCGGCGACATTGTGGCTACTTTCGTCAGCTCTTCAAGCTCCCAAAAGCGCCTCAGCTGCTCACTGAGTTGAACATCTGGCGACTCCGTTATTGCAACAGTTGCTCTCATCGTTGGCTCTTGGGTTGGTTGCGGCTGCCCAAACACTATCCAGCCCAGGTGCGTATCTTGCGCTGTAAGTCCAGAATCATACCTTCTGATGTTGGCCTTGATGATCTCTGCCCAAATTTGTGCGCCAAGTAACATCTCTACCCTGCCGGGCTTGTTGAACATTGGATCTGCCAGAGTTAGCTCGCTCGTATCTGCAACCCTTTCTTGCGGTAAGGTTGTCCCAGGAAGGCACGAAAATATTTTGGAGATCACGCACAGCTCGCAGCTCAGCGTAAATGTCGGATCTGCTTCAGATAGAATGTCTACGTTTACAGTTCCTGTCAGCCGCACGTAGGCCTTGGAACCGATTCCGCACACCAGTAGATCCCGTTTACGCGTTATTATGCACATTCTCTGGGCGCACTGTTCGGTGATTAGGTTTATCTGACTGCCGCTGTCTAGTAGCGCCCTCGCCTCCATAGTACGCCCTGTTCCAGCTCTGATTTTGACGAGCGCGGTTGCCAATAATGCACCTCTAACTTCTGTACTCGCCCGCTCCGTGTTTGCAGGTGTATCGATGCTTTCCACTTTATCAGCACCATGGCTAGCAACGAACGCCGGAAATGTAACCTGAGCGACTACCCGCGACTTTGCCGATAGATCGTAAGTTGGTTGCTATGCAACTGGTTGGCTCTTCTCGACTTGTGCAGTGGATGATGGTCGCTGCACATTCGTGACTACCAAATTGGATACTGTACTGGATTGTTCTGGGCAAAGCACACTGTTGTGCTTTTTGTTGCACCTGCGGCAAACTCCGGAGAGACAGACATGTGACGAGTGTCCGCTCTTTAAGCAATTTGCACATAATTTCCAGCTGTTGACCTTGTCTTTCCTGCTCTGGATCGAGAGTGCCAGAAAATCCGCGCACCGGTATAATGCGTGCTGTGCCTTACATAGTGGACACTTGAGTAATTTTGCTGCACTGCTTACGCCGGGTGCGTTGGCATTGCTCTTCTCCTTGCACTGCTCGACCGGGTTCGTTGCATGTTCGAGCCTTTCGTATTGGTCGTAAAAGATTGAATCCAATACATTTGCTCGTCGCTCCAAAAATTTCAGAAACTCACTGAGAGGGGCAATTTGACGCATGTCATTTCTTATCATCTGCCATGCGTGATTTGTGTCACCGTCCAGTCTCGCCCTGAGCATGTTCACAATGAATGGGTCCCACGATGTGATGTCCAAACCAAGCACTCGTAACGAGCTGAGATGAATGTTTGCTTCATTTACCAAATCGCGAATCCCACGAGCTCTGGAGGATTCTGAACTCGCCTTCGGAATCGCATGTAAGGCGTTCAAATGCGCGTCGACAATGTTCTGCTTATTGTCGAACACCTCATTAAGCTTGTACCAGGCGTCCTTGTAATTCGCGTCTGTAACCTGCCATTTGTTGATTAGCCTCGCCGGAGCACCATCCAACGCCTGCTTCAGCTCGCGCATCTTGGTGATGTTCGCCATTGCTGGATTGTTATGCACTTCTGTCAGGAATTGATCATGAAATTCACGCCATTTGGTATAGTCGCCCCTAAAGGTAGCTATCTTTGGCGTCAGCTCTTGTCGCACTTGGATGATGCTCGATTGTTGATTGGATTTGCTTCCCACAAATCCTGCTGCTGCTATAACCGCACTTTGACGTTCCAGCTCTCCAATGCGGGTCCGCAATCTTGCAACTGTGATATGGTAAGTGTCGTCGACAGCTGCCAAGTAGCTCTCATGCACCTTCGCTTCAGCTAAGGCTGTTCCTCTCTCGACTAACGGCATGTGTGCCGAAAGCAGCTTCTCGTACGCACTGTTGGCTGCCGTCAGCTTGGTTCGGAGCAATCCCTCGTCCGCATTTGCGAAACTCCCATCGTCAACGAATTTCGCGATCCGCATAATAGATGAGCGAAAAACGTCTCGTCGCGCTAAATCGCCCATTGCTTGCACTTGCACTTTTTTTGATTGATTTATCTTTACTATGAATATGCACTTATTCCTGCACTTTGTGATTGAGCTTGCTCTTTCCGTTAGACCATATGGTCCGCAGCAATCCAGGTCAACCCTTCGGAAATGGCTACGAACACGCACAGAATCAAGCGCTTGCACAATTGTTTTTTTATTTATTTTTTTAGCACACCAGGAATGCACTTGGATAAGAAAAACCTCCAAGTAATTCGAAGGTTACTACTACTGCTTTTAATTTAACACACAAAACACGATGTTTGCATACAAAAAACTTATTAACAATATCTATTGTACTCTCGCACTCAATTAATTTTTTTCTATTGATTTAGATCGTTGTTGCACAGAATTTATTTATTTATTCCACTGCACTGTTTATTATTCGTCTCGATAGGACCAATATTCAGGATAAATGGAAAACCGAAACGATTGACAACTAACAATGGCTTTATTGTGTGGACTGTTTTAATATAAGAATAATATTCGAATTTTAAAATTTGTACCAAAAAATTGATTAGTCTGCGCAGCTACGATGCTCAAATGCGAATGAAGGAAAAAGGATAAGGCAAAACCGATTTCCGTTCACTCACCGAAAAGGGTTGATGATGGCACGACAGCACGTTGTCGTTGCACGTTGTTGGACATCTCTTGTGTCTATTTGTTATGTTCCGTTGCAACAGTTGGGTCGTACGATGTTTGTGCCTGTTATGCTGCCGATATAATTTTCCTCTCCGCTCTGGTGTGACGATCCTGTCTAGTGTTCTAGATGCTGGCACGTTGGTGTCCATTCGCTCTACATGTTCTAGTCATGTCAAACGATGTCGTTGAATCTCCTCGTTCAAAAAACGTCAATGCAAGCGGGAAGAAACCCACTTTGATAAAGTTCATGGTTTAGCGCCATAAAGAAAGACTGGGATGATAAAGGTGTTACATAGAATCTCCTTACTTATTCGGGATAGGGCCTTGCTATTCAAGAGTTTTTGTTGTTGAGAATTGCTAGCAGAGTCAAGTTCGTCCTTTATACTCAAAAGTTATAGCAGTCGAATGTGATGATCGGTTAAATTCGTCGATGTTGTGTGTATACTTGGCTTTGACCTCATTTACCGCTAAACTCATTTTGACAGCTTCCATTTCAATGCCAGCGAGCGGTTTCTACCAATTAATCCTTTTTGACATTGAAGGTCTCAATAATGTCGTTCTTCCGATCTTGATAGAGCAGCAAGCGTACTCGATCGTCATTCTGCACAAACAGACGAGTCTGGCAGCAATGCCAGAAGTAGGCATGACTAAGTATATGTAGCTCGTTTCGACAATAGCTCGTACTACTAGTATCTTTAGCAGATTACTACATCCATTGGCACAAACAAAAATAAAAAGAAAAGATTCACGGAATAAAATATCCCTACTGATTATTGATTCTAAAATTATGTCCATCCCGGATGTTGGACACCTTATCGTGGTGAGGTGGTTTAATTAGAGGAACAGAATGCACTACCAGGTAGTTAACATTGTCGGAGCTGAATGTAATTCGAAAACTAAGATCCAACAACCTTGAACTCCAAGGTTGCAAGTCACCACGCCGAGGGAGCTAGTGAAATACACTTTGGGTAGTGATACTACTGGAATACAGGGTGCAGCGGTAATTGAACTGCTAGTGGTAACTCCTCATACTAGTTGAGTAGGGTAGGTAATGGTGATCTCCACCTACCAAGTCTATGATTTCTCCCCGGCTCGTGGGACCATTATGTACCCATTTTTTAAAAATAATGAAAAAGAGAACGCGTCATCAGAGGGCCAGGCGAAAAGCTCCGAAGAGATCGAGAAAATACCAAAAGTGCGGGATCGACAGCGGAATTAGCTCATGAGAACAATGGAGTCCGGATGGAAACCAAAGAATTCAGTTGAACATTCGTCGATGTCGATGGACAATGCGGTGCTGCAAGGCGCCAAGAAGTTAATCAATGTTGTGAAAGCCAAACCCAAAGATGATGATGCAGACCCTGATTCTGAGCGGAGGCTGCGAAAGTAGCTTAAACAAAATATTAAAAGGAGGAGAGGGAGACAGAGGTTGCCATTAGCAACGGTTCAAAATGATACCGAAACCTTCAGTTCAACTAACCCTGGCGATGGAGACGAATAGTGGAAACGGTGATGGACAGCCTGTGTCCGGGAGTCTTAATCAATTAAGTACACATGAAAGTGGAAAGGCTGATGGACAAACCAGGAAACAGAAGGTCAGTCGACCCGAACAACCAGGAAAAACTTCAAGATTCAATTGAATCTTCATCACAGCAAAGCTGCATCAGCAAAGTTGATCAGAGGCTTTGTGGAAGAATTGATTGCCTTGCTACAGGAGCCTTGGATCTTCAAAGGAAGGATTAGAGGTCTACCTGAAAGAAAGAAAGATCTGGCGAAAGAGTTAGTTCTTGTGTACTGGTGAGGCACGGAGTTAAAGCGCTTATGCTGCCGCAACTATGTGCCCCTGATCTTGTCGCTGTGCGAGTAGGAGAAGGTGCAGACGGTTTGTCATAGCATCTGCATATCTGCCGTATGACTCCTTAGAGCCTAGCCCAACATAAGAGGTAGAGTCTCTGGTGAATGTCTGCAGGGATAGGAGCGAAGATCTAATGGTTGGTTGCAATGCAGAACCGACCTTTGTGGATGAGAGACGAAGGGAAGTTATTGATGTGACTCTGTGTAGTAATAGAATGCTTGATAGAATATCAAATTGGAAGGTAATGGCTCAGATAATGATGTCAGACCACAGAGCCATCTCGTTTGATGTTCGATACGGATGTAAAAGGAAAAAAGATCGAAAATATGTCAGGATTCCCAGGAACATGGACATAATAAATTACCAAGAAGTGTTACGGGAGAAACTGAATGGGGGGGTACCCAAAATACCGAAAACAACTTGGGATATGGAGTCGCAGCTGAAGCATTTACAATCAGCTGTTGAAACTGCTTACCAAGAGGCGTGTATGCCTACTTTGGTAGATAAAAAGGAGCCCACGCCTTGGTGATGTAGGGAACTAGAAATTCTAAAGAAGGAGGTGAGAAAATCGTTTAATCATGCCATGAGAAAGGATGATCCTGAATCATGGGATGAGTATAAGGCAAAGAAGAAAGAGCTAAAAGCAACTCTGCGACGACGTAAAAGCGAGTCGTGGACGGTATTTTGCTCGAATATGAGGTCAATAGACTTCAGAAAATTGTCTCGAGGGATCCAATTTCCAAAGTCGGACTCATTCGCGATAGAACGGGGGAGATTGTTGAGACACTGGATCGTATAAATGAGCTCCTAATGGAAATACACTTTCCGGAAAGCCTTAGGTTAGATCAACCCTGGGCTCTGAGGAAACCAGGAGCAAACAGAATGAATAGGGCAGAAGCGGAACGGATAGTAACTCCAGAAGCGGTCAGTGGGGCGATAAACTTTTTCCCCTTACAAGACCGCAGGACCGGATGGTATATTCCCAGCTTTAATGTAATGGGGTGCGGATCTCATTGTACCAAGGCTTAGTATATACGTTATATTGCTAGAATAGGCTACATACCGGTAACATGGAGAGAAGCAAATGTTGTGTTCCTTCCAAAACCGGGAAAACATCGAAGTGAATCCTTCAGTCCGGTCAGCCTAACATCATTTCTGTTGAAAACAATGGAAAGAATTGTGGTAGACCATATAGAGAGCACAGCGCTGAAAGCGTGTCTTTTGAATAGTAGACAACATGCATACAGAGCTGGCAGATATACGGAAACATGGCTGCACCAGGTGGTAGGCGTTCCGGAAGAGGAGATGAATACCAGAGGCATTGCAATGACTATAATAGTGGACATTGAAGGTGCCTTCGAAAAAATATCCTTCGAAAGTCTGAGAGCAGCCTTAGAAGAACGCAGGGTTAACAGATGGGTGGACAATATCGTACAAAATAGATCGATAAATATTCAGAAGGGAACTTCAAGATTTAGAGGAAGGATTAGCAGAGGATGCCCGCAAGGAGGAGTTTTGCCACCTACTTTGTGGAATATGACTGTGGAATTTCTCCTGAGAAGACTTGAAGAGACTGGCAAACACACTGTGGGATATGCCGATGAAATAGCAATAATGGCAAGAAGTAAATTCAGGAACATCACAGCAGATACTGGGATGCCGACTGGCACTGGCGCGGTACTATCTATGGTCATAGGAAAATCCTGGATCTCGTGAAAAGCAACGGTCAACCTCGGAGCTCTCTGGTCCGGAACCATTCGCTGTGCTACCTAGCAGAAGAAAGGAGTTCCTGGGGAGGCACTGGGTAGATACTTAGAGGATGAACCAGATTTCTGTTAAACAGTTGCTAGTGTTGACAAGACGAATCAAAGCCAGAGAGAAACTGTGGAGAGATCCAGAGACCCGTCACTGTGGTCGGGTTTGAAATCTCTCTAAATATATATACATATGTATGTCTTTTATTGGTGAACAATTTTTTTAGCAAATAGAATGGCAAATTGATTTTCACCAAACCCCAATCTAGGGTTCTTTCTACAAAAATTATTATATCATGCACAGATTTTGAATATGAATCACCTTCAACTCTTGCTTATCAAGATTTAACCAATCACGTGAACGTGAATAATGCTAAATAAATTTAAATTGCCATAATATTCAAATTATTCGCGTTTTGTTTCTCAACAAGATTCGAATTAGAATCGTGAGATATCTCGAACTAGCGCCGCTCCGTGTCGTCGCCGCTGGTCTATCTTCCACGTATTTTATTTTTTTTTTTATTTTTATTTTTCCGTTGATTAAATTTTTAACAAAAGAAATTCAAAATTAGAATCTCGTGTTTGTCATTCATGTCATACATGTAAATGGATTTATCTGGCTCTCGAACGATATTATACATTTTGATATGTTAATTTGACCCAAGGGA
Organism: Xylota sylvarum; assembly: GCA_905220385.1. Taxonomy (NCBI): domain Eukaryota; kingdom Metazoa; phylum Arthropoda; class Insecta; order Diptera; family Syrphidae; genus Xylota; species Xylota sylvarum. Next base: position 57,675,744 of record LR999958.1, on the reverse strand, counting down.
TCAGCAGCTCCAATCGAAACGTGTTTATAATACCCGAGTACGTTCAGATGTGTTTACGTAAACAGCCTAGAACAACCACGTATTATACAATAATTTTTAATAGCTACAACGATAATTAATAAACGACTGCAAATGATATTTCGCTGACTACGCGTGCAAGCAGGGCTCTTTTGAAATCAAAATGTTAATTGATAAATCGCAAGTGATCTGGAAAAAGTTTTGATACACGTTCCGCATGGTTTTTATAACCTTTGGAGTTGTTTTTCTCGAGGTTGTTAATTTTTAATTTAATATCTCGATCATATCACGCTGCCAAGTGTCGACATTTGCGTTGGTGGTGTTCACGTGTTGATTGGCATCGTGTGGGAAAAAGTAAATTTAATCTTTGAACATTACTATAGTTTTTTATGATTTTTAATCTTAATTTAATCTTAATTGTTAAGTGGAACAACAAAGATTAATAATAATCAATAATAAGATTGAATCTTATAAGGTATTGTTTTTGAGAAAGTTTTTAGCACAATTAGGGCACACTTGTCACACTGTTTGATTGCTAGATAATTTAAAAATGTTTACGAGACCAGTATAGTTTCAGAATTTGAAAGTTTAGTTGCTGTTGGTCAGGAAACTACCGATTGCTCGTAAAGGTGTATGGCTGGATACCAAAGAACCGAGTTCGAAAACCTCAGCACAGTCATTCCAGTGCTGCCAGTGTTTTCCATATAAATTTCTATGCATAAATTCCATGTAGCCTGCGTCATCACAGGAATGTTACACATAGATGTACTGGCGGAAGGACTGCAGATAATGTTTCTAAAGAGTCGACTCGAAGGGCGGCTAACATACAGTGAAGCAGACACAACAGAAAGTAGCACAAGTTTAATATAATGGCAGCAACGCTGGAGCTTCACTTCCTGTTGGCTGTTGGACTTAGCCCCTTATAGAGCATGTATTCTTTCTCTGTCCATGATTCCAGCTACAAAGAGAAGCACTACAAACATCACTGGGAGAAACTAAAGAACTCGAGTGGAAGTATAGCCATACGCACTGACACAGCCATAAACGAAAAACACTCTTCACGACATTTTCAGACACATCGACCAAGCAAAAGGTGGTTTTTGTGCATTAAAGCCCCACACAAGCTTTCGATGCTTTCCACCTTTCTCACAAAAAAAAAAAAAAAAAACTGTAAAAAACGGATCTAGTAGAGCGGAACACCTTCTGTGACCTTGTATTGCCGCCAGTGATGCCAGAATGCTCCTAGTTTTAGCAATAAAAATCTGCTCTTAACAAGACTAGGATCTTAATATTGAAAAAATAGCATTTGCTGGTATACTACTCTGTGAGGACCGTTCACCATGCGACCTAGTAGTCTATCATGCTCCCTGCTAGTACCTTGCTGATTGTCATTCAATGAGTCCTTGTCAGCCAACAATTTTCCAGGAATTGTGCTTGAGGGTTTTATATGTACTTATCTTCGGCAAGGATAGTGCTCTGAGAAATCTACGAATGAGAAGCGGCGTCTCCATATCTAATATCTGGTACTTACTCAGATATTTAATTCTCTTATAGGTCGATGGGGTATAAGAATCCAGAATGTACTCCGGAGTCCCGCTGGACTTATTTCAGAATCTGCAAGACCCTCTCTGATCTGATATAGTTTCCACTGGTGTTCCCTAAGTTTAAAATGCTCCATTAGGAAACCTGTTAGGATGCATACGTTATTTTTTTTGATGCATGCTTTGAATCTTTTTTGGTTATAATTCCCTAGAAGTTTTTTAGCTTGTCTTAGATTTTGTTGGTCTTCTAGGTTCTTGACCTGTTTTCTTTTTCTAGCCTCCTGAATTCTTCTTTTAGGGTGTGTTCCTATTAGCCTATTCCATTAAATAGTTCAGGACCTATGAAGGGTTCCACTGTCCGTTGTTTTGCTTGTTCACCTGCTATTTCATTACACTTCATGGCCTGGTATCTTTTATCTCTGTCCAATTCAGTAAGGCATTCCCACATCAGTTGTGACTAAACGACATAGACAGTGAGAGCCCTGACAGCTGCCGGACTATCTGACATTATTACTACATATATATGTCACAGTTGCTATATTGGAAGATGCTGATACTTTAGCCCATGCATACGAAATATTCTGTGCTTGCTCCAAACACTCCCGCACCTGTTCCTCGCTCATTTCCTGACCTGTCCGCGTAGGTATCATTTGATGATGTGGCTACTAATTCTATAGGTTGTGGACACAATGCTCCAGTCCTTCTTGTTGCCGAGCTTTGTAAGGAAATTCTTTTAAAAATTAAATTTCCTTATGGTATCATCCCTAGGAATTGCTGGGAGGGAAAGTTTTTTGAGAAGTACATCGAATTGTTCTGACCCTATGTACATCTTTATTCCAGTTCCCTCTTTTGCCCTTCTTATTGAGTTAGTTTCAGAAGTACCTTCATGGTTGAGGTTGGAAAGATTCTCATAATCCCAGCTATCCATATACATGCCAATCTTTGTACTCTATTGAGCGTCTCCCTCATAGTTACTATACTAGTTAGTTTTGCCTAAGCAATTGTTCCATGGCGATTATTTGTCTCACAATAGCAATATAACTACATTCATCTCAGGATGAGTGGACTGTATCCCCAAGACTTCCACGCCAGACCGCTGCATGTCATAAGAGCAGCGGTAGCCTTGAAGCAAATCTCATCCGTTTCTTCCTCTTAATGCTTACACATATCATGGGCTGTACTATCAAACCAATATACATATTCTCTTAGACGAGTTTGCTAAAGTATGGCACTTATCATACAACTCTTGTCCTCAGATTGAATGAATCAGAACTTCCAAAAGCCAGTTGAAGTCTAATGCTAATGATTTCGTTGCAAGATGACAACACATACATTACTTCTTAAACAAAGATTCGTCTTTTGGGTTGCGAGGAGTTCCCTGATCGTCCTTTTCTGTTAGAGTATCCACTTTGTCTTGTGCATTCTAAGTATTGCAAAGGTTGGCGATATAGTCAGACAGAGTGTCCTGAAACTATTTTTTCCGTGGCCACCACGCTAAATGGGTGTCAGTTTAAGTTGAAGAGTTTTGTTAAAGAGCTTGAGCCCTTTGGACTTCAATCCACCTAGAGTTTAATTTGACCATAGGGAATTGTGTTGACCCTTTTACAGATAACCTTTGGTCTTCGAAGTCTAGAAAGTGGCCAGATATTCTTTTAGCTTGCCCATTCAGTAGATCCCACTTTGGTATGGATCTACCCCCGTCTGTTTTGAAACTGTTATAACTTTTAGTTTCTGGTCGAAAGTCTACCAGATATCAAAGTCTAAGTTGTTGATACTATTTACTATCCACCTGATAATGGTTTGAGTAGATAACATCAACAACAAATAGCGACCTTTTTCAAGTTCACTTACCGTAAAAGTATGCTAATGTCACTGAAATTATTTATTCATTTCAATTTCCGGTTCCAACAGAAGTGGCAGTATTTAAACAGGGGAACAATAGTTTAAATTCATTAGCTTAGCAAGTCCCATATCTATCTAATGTCTAAACAAACTTGTTTGTTTCTCTAGCTAAATAGATTCAGTAGAAAATTTCCAGCCTCCGGTTATCGGTCTAACCTCGACTTTGACACCGTACTGGTGCTCTATGTTGTTTTCCATAGATAACCCTAACGTCAACGGGACGTAAATATTATAATTTAATGCTAACGAACTTCTAGCTGCAAATAGAAAGCCAGAATTTGTGCCGCTACAGGTCCAGGAAAATTTCCAAATGTTTACCCACAATGATACATTTGGGTGTGCACTTAATTTCATAAATCATCAGTGTCCCAATGTTTACTCATCAGCCTCGGCCATGGTGCGTAGGCAGCCGAGGTAAATACGAGTCATAGATACTCCGTCTATTTCAAAACTCTGAGTGTTTATCGCCTCCCGCACACAATCGATATCAATAAACTAATTCATCGATATAAATTACGTGACTAATTAAAATTTTTAAAATGGTTTCACGTTCACGCCGCTAATCGCATTTGCTGTTTCTGGAGTGGAGAATTCGCCATTCGCCATAATTCGGCGAAAACGTTTCGATATACTTTCGCGTCGATGGAATCGCTTTCTTAGTTATGGTGTTCTGTTTTCGTTGTTGTTTTGTTTTTTTTTTTTTTTTTTCGTGGTCATGTGACTGGCTCACATGCTTTGGCTGGCTTATCAGTTACGTCTGTTTGACGTTTTCCCTTTTTACCGGAGCGGAGGTGGTTTTACTTATCATTCCTAAGAGCGTGATTGGACGGTGGGGTTTTTACCTATGTTTTTGGAGATACTCTTATTATTAAAAAAAAAAAAACAAGGTCGTAATAGGCTGGAGCTTTATTGGTCTCCGAATATGATTTCTATTTAGAGCGTGGACACTTGAGTAGTCAGAACGACGTGCTCCATCATCGTTGGCGTGGTACGTTTGAGCCGACTGAAATCTAGACACTTGAGCGTGATTAGTTTATTGTAGTTCACTGGGTTTTTCTGTATGTTAGGGTTAGTGGCACTTCATAAAGATTGCAGTAATGGTGGTTTTTTTTTTTTTTTTATAAAAAAAAATATTACTGATGAAAGAATACAGAGGAATTGGATCATGGTTTTGTTGTGCAGATGGAATTTGTTCCCATTAGTTGATAAAGTAGCTAGAGATTAAATTATTTAATCAAATCTGATTCTTAGTTGTGTACACAGAAATTTACAAAAAAATCTGACGATCGTGACAGTTAAAAGACGTGAGATAAAGTTCGAATGTAAAATATCGGTTCAAATGCCTTTAGAATGGTGCTCAATACATGGAGCTAATTAGTAGCGCATTATTTAAAGTGTACGTCATTTTTTTACAGGTTGGCAGCACTTACTCCATGACATTTGTCATCTGCAACCAACATATTGACCAAGTAATACTTCGAAAATACCTGATCTCTTCGATTTTTTCATTGTGAAAGGAATAACTACCAACCACATAAAAGTTGAAGAGAGCTTTGACCTGTCGTCTGATCATTCTCCAGTAGTTTTGACATTGAGCGAAAAACTAGTCCTTAACCTAAAGCCAGCGAGATTAATTGGTAGAACAACTAACTGGAAAGCTTCTCCATATTATAAATGCTGTGCTCAGATTAAAACACGTGCCGAACCGATGGAAAGTTGTGGAAGTCATAATGGTTTTAAAACCAGGAAAACCGCCAAATAAGGTAAAATCGTACAAACCAATTTCGCTTCTTCCCGTTATATCCAAAATCCTTGAGAGGATATTACTAAGGCATCTACAACCAGTTATAGAAGATAATAATCTTATCCCTGACCACCAGTTTGGATTCAAAAGATAGCATTCGACAACTGAGGTGTATAGAATTACTAACGTAATCGAGAAAGCACTCGAAGAAAAAAAGATATGCTCAAGCGTATTCCTTAACGTCTCGCAAACCTTTGATAAGGTGTGGAACGATGGCTTGAAATGCAAATTAAGACAAGTTCTCCCAGTATGCCTATACGATGTTCCAGAATCATATCTCGGAAATAGACTCTTCCGTGTAAGACACGGCAACGAATACTCGGAGCTCAATGAAATTTTGGCTGGCGTACCACAAGGAAGCGTTCTTGGGCCGCTTCTCTACCTGTGATACGACACCGTAGATAAAACAATTGAGAAAACGACTGCAAAACTCACTGAATAAAGTAAATGAATGGACGAGGTACTGGCGAATCGCCATCAACGAAACAAAATCTGTTCACGTGAATTTCGCCTACAAGACTTGGCCCGAATACCTTTTGCAAATGTAGCCAAATACCTGGAAATGACACTGTCCGAGATTCTAAGGGGAGCGTCAGGAATTTTCCTTTTGTTAGCAAGTAATAACAGCTCGGTTTTCTATGGATTGACCGCTAGTCCAGCTGCGTAGAATCCTGAGAGCACCTTACAATTGTTCACTAAGGGTAGGGAGGAATTTGCCTGTAGTTATCAGTATGACCTCATCCGCATAAGCGATGGTCTCGAGACCACTATACCTGAATTGTAGAAGTACTTCGTTTAGTACAATGGTAGTGAAAAGAGAATAGTCCGCCTTGAGGGGTACCTATAGAGGAATATGCTTCAAACTTCGTACCCTCGTGCTCCTTTATAATGTGGCTTTCCTCAAGAATTTCCACAATCTAATTGATCAGGGTATTGTGGATATTGAGGTTTGTGAGTGTTCTAAGCACCATGTCCGTTCTGAGATTGTTAAATGTTCCAAGAATGCAGTTAAAGTGTGTTCTTAATCTTTTAAAGATTTCTCGGCTAACCACACAGTGCAGAGCTATTTCGACACTTTTTCCTTTGGTGTAGGAGTGTTGAGCCGTGGATATATCCTCGGGGCATAGTCGACTGCGAATATGAATGTCGACTAGACTCGCAAAAGTTTTTAGAATAAAGGAGGTAAGGCTGATTGGCCTGAAGTCATTTGCGGTGCAATGACTTGCTTAATCAGCCTTGGGTATAAATACCACCTTGACCTCTCTCCAAGTTCGTAAGATATGTTTTCGTATGAGAGTACAACTAAATAGTTCCTTCGATTGGCTTAGTGTTGTTACTTGTAGTCAAACTGGTCGCAGGGCACACGTTCGACACAGCCAGATTCAGAGCCCCAGTGTTCAATGAGACAAAGCCGCGAATCTCCGAAAAGAAGAGACTTAAAGTTAAACGCCTTAGCACAACTGAAGTGGCCAGAGTCTACAAAGAGCAACTGATTCAGAGTATTTTCGCTGATTATTCAACCTCCACTAGCCGAGTACAGCTCGGGATACCAACTACTGCCGAAAAGACGCCAGTGGGGTGATGATGTTTGCAAATATGTACCGGTAAGAAGAAAATACCAAACCGAAAGAAAAAAGAGAAAAAAGAATCCTGCGAAAAAGGAAAAGGCATATACTATTTCCCAGCTCAAGCAAACCGAAAGTTCTATAAGAGCTTAAAGCAACTGTCTACAAGTGGGGAGCCCAAGTTCTTCGAAATACTGGATGGCTCCTAGACACTGATGTGCAGAGATATTTAAGCAGCACTTCCAACAGTTGCTAAATGGGCATAATATTAAGAAAGTGATAGGGCAAGAAAACAGTCCACCTGTAGTTCACGAAGCAGTAGGTACAAAAGAGATTGACTCACCTATAAAAAGCTGAAGATAAACAAGTCAGCCAACACTGATGACTTACATGCCGAGATTTTCAAAAACAGAGGTAATGATTTTTTAAGGTACATGCACTTAATCTTCAAACAAGTATGAATGGATAAATGTATCTCCCATTTCCCCAACATCCTATGGCCATCTATGTACGCTAAATATCGCATACTGTGTCAATGTCTCAAGCTTTCTCCAATCCACTAATCGACATGTACCACTGTGGCTTCCGGCCCAGCAAATCAGCTAAAGATCAAATCTTCATACTAAGACTAATACTAAACGAATTTCAGGTTGAGACTCACTACCCATGTATTCATCGACTTTACGGCCGCTTGAGATAGAATTCATTATCTGCAACAGTACAAGCCTGAATTCGACACAAAACTGACACACTTGTGTCACGAAACGCTGAAAAACACACAGTGTGTAGAGCAGTTTGAAAGACCCACTTCGGAACTATATGGACATGCACCGAAGATTTCTTAAATTGAATGCTGGAGCAGATAGTACGAAGAGCTTGTGTAAATACGGACGGTACCTACTGTCATTCATAAGTCAATCTAGCTGCTGCGATACGCATATGATACCAATATCATCGGGCGTTCTCAACAAGCTGTGGTAGAGACGTTTACGACGGCTATTGGAACAAATGCAAAAGATATTCGGCTCGAGGTTAACGAGGATAAAAACAAATAATAATATGTATACGCTGTCGACAAACGAACATTTGTCTATTATTTAGGACAAAACGTCAATATCAGCAGCTACAACAAGAGAGAATTCAAAGAGTTCACCTAACTCGGAGTAAAAGGCCAAGCAAAAAAGACATTGGTGAACTTAGACCAGCTTAATGAAATGTCTTATTACATGCAAACAGTATAACACGAGTATAATGGAATTATGCTCTTTTTTGTTAAGTTTTCGTTAACTTCTGTGTACTTGCCGAAAGTCTAAACTAGCTTATTCACACTGGACTGACGGACTGGATATTTTTGACGCTTCCGTGTTCAGATTGATAGTCCTGTGCCTGTCTGAACACTTCCCCAGACTTATTTTTTGACATATTAGCTGTCGGCGCCAATTAAACTGGTTTGGTTTTCAATAATAAATTCTTTGTCCAACAAAACTAATGCTTTTAAAGCAAGTGAATTGGTTTCCTCTCGTTTTTCTTTTACTTGCTTAGAAAAATTTTAATTTTTTTTTCCCCTTTCTTCGAGTGACACCGATTGACGATTGACATTTCCAAACATCGAAACAAATCCAGAAAATTTCAGAGAATCTGAAAGTTCAAATTGCCGTACAATGTAAGCTGTCCGCTTCCTGTAAATGTCAAAAAAAAAATTCAGTCTGTCAGTCCTGTGTGCACAGGACAGCGAACGCAAAAAGGAAAAAAAGGACAGCAACGGTAATAGAAATTATGTAATTCAGAACACGATTTTGCGAATATTTTAATTCCAATAATACCATTTTTTCCCTCCACTGAAACTAAACCAAATGTAAACAATTTGACAGATTATGAAGTTTACTTAAGTTCATTAACTAGAGCGTTTGACAGATATTGAATGGGCTTTTCTTTTGGTTTTGACATTAGGTTAATCGCACTGAAGTTCATTATGGTTGACCCTGAAATGATGACTCTACGAATGTCACCTTAATAAATATCCTATGAAGTATCATCCTAGAAAACTTTGTCGAAATAACTGCATTCTCCTATCACAAAAGATCTCCAAAGTCCGTTCTACAGAAGATTGACCCTGTCAGTTTACATAACACCGAGTGCAGTCAAGCAATCGCGAATGTCAAAATGCTTTATCTGACATTTTATCTGTACACCCTAGTTTCAATATTTTTAGACACCAAAGACAGATTGTTAAGCAATAAAACTATTTTGGTTCTACTGTATCTTATGGAGATACAACACAGTACTCGGAAAGAATTACGTAACCACTCTTATCCTGACAGTTTTTTTTTCTATAATAATCTGTACATGTTTGTGTTTATTTACAGACAAAAGGATGACAGAAAATGTTACAGCACTATACACAAAATAAAGAAGTTAGGTAAGCTCTAGTTGTTCATAATATGTCAACCTTATGTCTTGTATAATACCGCATATTACGATCAATTTATTAGATGTTGACAAACATTAGAATAGAAGCCGCAAGATTATATAACCTACTGACATGTGTCATTTTCAGAAATATTGCCCTGATTACACGTGGACACATATGTATATTTAAGACAATATGTAATATAAACTCTAAAGATACTGACATAAGATGATACGTAATACTAAATGTGAAATCTGGGATAAAGTTCAATTGATTTAAATGTTCTGGGTGAATTTTATGGTAGAACGGTTAGTTTAGGTATGTATGTGAAGAAGTTTGAGTGCTCAAGAAGGTCAATATACACCCATTGTGGTACTCATAGGAAAAATGTCACTTGACCATTGGTCATCTTTGCTCTATAGCCATAGGTAAACTTCTTACTGTGATGAACTTGCAAACCATTCAATTGATTTGAGGTATCCCAAAATCTTGTTCACTGGTCTACTAGATATTTCTTCTAGATCCTGGAAGAAGTATTGCAGCAGTACCTACTGTAACCTTTAGTTGGCAAGACGGGTTGTTCTTATTCATATTCCAAACCTCTGGTGTGCCTTCATGGAACCAAGGATCCAGCATATCGCAACCTTGCTCTGTTTTCCCGTTTAGCTCTTCTCGACAGCGCTTCACAAGCTTGAATTTTATTTCAATACCAGACATCTATTGTTGCCTGACTGTCGATGAAAAAGGTGACACGTTTTTGTGGGATTGCCTTCAACACAATTTCAAGACCTTCGCTTGGAAAATGCTGCTATGTTTCTCAAAAGATCTTGATTTTCCAGGAGTTTCAAAGTTATTGTAGGCTACCTTCGCGAACAAAGAAATGGTGAACTCATCACATGGTCAAGTTCTCAAATCTGGTATACAGATGGTAGCACTGGTGCCGAGGTATATGTACAATGTGATGTCAACTCCTTCTGTGCTTTTTTTTACATTTAAAGCATCTACGGAAGCATAGAACATTGTCGAGCTCACCACTCTGGCCTATTGTAACTATCTGCTGTCTTTTTGGGTTCTCGATGAACCCTTCTCCAAAATGAATTTTAAATGAGTTCAGCCTATCATCTGTTATAACTCTGACGTATTTAAGGTGCACTGCCTCTATCTTATATTCCGCAAGTTGGACTTTAGCCATTCCTGGACAGATGCAATGGTTTCATTTGTAGGTCACTCGAGGTATTTCAGTATATTTAGCGAACTATGACTTCTACTCCATCAAAGATTAGTTTTTTTATGTTCCATATGACGGTCCGAGAATCTAGCCCTGCGGAATGTGAGCTATTATTGAGTACTCATTCTGTACTCTGTTGAGATATACAGTTATATTTTGATGTTGGGGTGTTTCCTGTGCTTTTGAATGCTTATTGAACTCTTCGTCGAATATTTTGCCTGAGAGAAACTAAGATATAAGTCTAGATTTCCTTATAGAACACAATTGCAAATATTTGACGCAAAAGGTCCGTATGGAACCCAGGCCCTGGCGCCCACTCACTTAGAGAATATAAGTGTGAAAATTGCACCAACACTACCATTGGTTTAGTTTAGTTTTCGTATTAGAATTCCCTTCACACTACAATTCTCCAGGAATTACATATGTTTGAAAGTCGTGTACTCTAACTTCTTAGCTTAGCCTTGGCAAGACTTCTTCACCCTAGTGTATCTTATCTATGGTCTCGCCTTTGACAGATATGTTTCAGATTTATGAAGAATTTTGCTACGCTTTGATTTACCAAAACATTTGTTGTTCAGTTTGTTAAGTGAGTTTAGGCCACATCTTCTTAGGAATTGCTAGGATGGGCAATTTTAAGGGACATGAATCCCATCGATCTATTGCACCTATCCTTCTAAATGCTTGCTTTGACATTCTTAGGGACGTTTTATCTACTCTACCGCGAGGTATAAGATAGTCAGTTTCAGAATACCAGGTTAGGCAGGTCCTCATTGCTCCAGTTATCTTCAGTAATACGGAGACATTAAGTGAGTATCTTATAGTAACTGACTAAATTAATCCGTTTTGCGAACCCAATTTCACTATGATGTCTAGAAAAGTCGGTCACACAGTGGTAATACGCATAAATCTATGTCATGATGATCGGTCTACACTCTCAACTGGTATCAGAACCGTAAATGAAGTTCATCCACAACCAAGCTCCACATTAAGAAAAAAAAATATACTCCTTCTTATGGGTTTTATTTTGTTGTTGTGGTCCTCATAGTTCTACCGGCTCTCCACGCACGCTGATAGTGGTGAAGTAGTTACATACCTACATATGAAGTAGTTTTCTCCTGCCTTTTCTGTCGATGACTTCGTATGCGTTCAGTCCTTTTTCACAACTTTTGGTTTAAACACACATGTTTGTACCCCAAAGCCAGACTACTTTCGTAGTTGTGTCATCGCCATTTCTGCAAAAGTACCTACTAGGTTAGTACCATACCTAATTCTGGTGACTTAAAACGCTGAAAGAAACTATGGGATACTTATTGTTCCTACTTCCATTATCAATGCCGGACGACGATCTTCCAAGGAAATTAGTTTCCAAGTGCTCTTTGTTCCTTGTCCTCAGTTTATAGGTACATACATATGTACATATGTACACACATGTATACGTTTTCCTGCTTTCAACTTAAAATGGTGCCTTCTTCTGTATGACAGACTGACCGTTGAAATGTAGCTACATCCCTATCCCCCTCTTTTGTAGTGATCTAGTTCACTCAATATCCCTTTTGGTGATGGTTGAATTTTGTCTTGCTGAACTAAAGTAAGGCAAACCTTATGTTTCTCCTTTTATCTCCCCTAGTATCTACATACGCAGTTTATCACACTAAGTTGGCCCCAATAGTTTCTTCGATGGCTAGTCTTCTGTTTCTCAACTTTCAAAGTGGCTACAAACCACTCAATAGACGGTGTATCACACATCACCTTGAATGCGAAAGTGACAGTTCTTAGTTCATTACTCATAAGCAGTCTCGCCAACCTGGTAATCCCAAAAAAAGCTCGTTGACTCATTGCAAGTTAAGACCTCTCACCAAGAAAAATTACGAGGTTACTCGTCACTTGCTGTATTAATAGATAATAATTCAATCGTTATTGACGTCATCATGATTTACGCAGTTCCTTTCATCTTTTAATCCGGTTTAGGTATGTATCGAAATAAAGTACAAAAATCTATATAAACTGGATCAGCAACTGTAAAACCCTTAACCTAGCATACCTACCAAATAAATCCAAAATTCTATTCCCAATCTAACTTTCCACAAACAAAATCTATATTTTTCCGATGCCATTACTCCTACATATGTATACATACCTATGTATGTATGTATGTAAATATCTACTATGCATGACTGAGTAAGTAACCAGATGTAGACATGACGCACATGCAACAGGGTGCGGCGCTCTAAATTCCGAACTATAAGCTTGCCTACATACTACATACCTTCATATGTACATACATACGTTTGTACTATCTGCAATGAATTTCTCGCCAAAACAAATTGCATTCGCTTCATAAACGTGCAACGAACATGTTGTAAAGTTGTCAGAAAAATGTACAAAACGTAAAAAAAAAAATTCACAAATTCCATCATAAATTCCGTCAATCCTAGCACACGAGTCAAACGTGTTCACTAGCTGAAACCAAAACAAAATCCACCCACCTACACACATCCACATGTTGGCAACTACCAGCCACCACCTATGTATGTATGTATGTACCTACTTCACCAGGAACACACGATATGTACACATTTGTGTTCAACAGCCGGTCCTCTTAACATTTTCGAAAATAAAATTTTCTAAATTTAAATAAAAACGCCTGACGTCAGCCGAATAATTTATTAAACGCAACCCAATGCATGCAAAGTTTCCTGTGATTAATAATATTTTTTTTTTTTCAGTTTCTTTTATTAGAATATTCTCAAAATAACCAAAAAAAAAAAATACTTTCCTTCGTCCCGCTCAGTTCACACGACTTCGACTCAACTCGTTCGACAAGTGCGCCTTCCCAGCGTCTCAGCTGCCAACCGCCTCCGTAGAATGCCAAACCACTCATCAAAGCCGAATGGCACAATTGGGCAAAGAAACAGAACTCATCCTGGCAGCCTTACCTCATCCTCATCACCACACATCTGTGTAACTCGGAAAATGTTTAACAAAATTAAAATTTAATTTCAACCCACCACCAACCGACACCAAGTTATGTGTGCTAACAGTGGATACATACCCCAAGTATCTTTTGGATACAAAATGTATCCGCGTGTGAGCGATGCGACCTAAAGATTTCCAACATTCACAACAACACGTGACCACCTCAATGGGCAACACTTTAGCACGCTGGAATCGCGTGAGACATTACGTCACTGGAAATGAATGCTTATTCGTTCATCATGCATACATATATACACGCTGGCATACGTATGTATGTACATATCTATGCCTTCGTGGAATCCGATAATGGCCTAACGAAAAGTAAAGAAACGAACGTTCCGTACAAAACAAGATATAATAAGAAACGGAAAGGCATGGGAGGGAGCAAAAAAAAAACTTTAACACACTCAAGCGAGCAAAATAGAAAAAAAAGAAGCTTGTCACGTTCACGTGTCTCCCACCCCACCCAGAAAACGAGGGCTTTCATGTGCACACAACGGCACAGCCATAGCCACGAGATACAAAAAGTATCTCGGTATCCGGCCGCTAAGCGGCGAATACAAAATTGAGTAGTGTGTACTCACGAATAGGAATTGCCGATTTCTCGTTCGCCGATGACGTAGCCCAAAGCTTTTGATACGAAAAAAGTTGCCTCTCAAGCTTGGCACAGTGTTTTGAAAGAAATATTTACGCACTGGCGTTCGAAAAAATTAAACAATCTGGGGAGCAAAAGTACCCCGTTTATAGTCGAAGACTATATTTTGATTAGGCTGCCGAGATGGAGTCAAGATTCTCAATCTTCTAAAGTTTTCTACACCGATAACCGCCACGGATTTGAACTTACAATTAAAATGCGCATTTTCTTGGCAAGCCCATCTAGGCTTAAACGATATCAGGGCTTAACAACGTCATCACAGAAACCTGGGCTGACGCTCCAAGTCTTCAGACCTAAGGTAAACAAACAAAATAAACATAAACACAAGCCACAATAAAGATAAAGCAGTAGACCACATTTTTTTTTAGTAATAATTCCAACAAATGAAAGGAAAAACTAGTAAAATCAAATGGATATCTACGATGTTTTGTAACAAAAAATTGTTGAATGACATCAACGTACGTCAGTTTTGACATTTTCATACAAATTATCGATAACGCAAGGAAAATTCAAGTCTGGTATCACTGTTTCTATCAGGGCTAAGAGTTTAGCCACTAAATTTATCTTGGCTTAGCTAAGTGAAAAATGAACCATTCAACGTAGACGCTGATAGCCAAAACTTGCGTCCACCTGACCAAAACGAAGTGACAACGGCGATATCCAAGCTTAAGTCCAACAAGGCCGCTCGACCTGACGGCTTATCAGCCGAGTTGTTCAAAGCACCTGGAGATGACCTGCTAGAGAGCATACATCACCTCATTTCTAAAATTTGGTCAGATGAGTGTATTCCTGATGAATGGAATCTTAGCACCGTTTGCCCAATCCAGAAGAAAGGAGACCCCCTCAATTACGCCAATTACAGAGGTATCAGTTTCCTTAACATCGCGTACAAGATCCTATATGCCATATTGTGTGAACGGTTGAAACCCTTCGTCAACAATCTGATTGGCTCCTATCAGTGTGCTTTCAGACCACGAAAGTCCACAGTCGTTCAAATTTTCACACTTCGGCAGATCCTGGAAAAAATCCAAGAAGTCTAAATTGAAACCGACCTCCAATTTCAAGGCCGCATATGACAGCATTTATAGAGACGAGCTATATAGAGCTATGTCTAGTTTTGGCATCACTGCCAAACACGTTTGCCTGTGCAGGATGATGATGAAGAACGCTCGCTGCTTCATCAAGGTCGCTAACGAACTCACCGAGACCTTTGATGTCAAAAAATGATTTAGACAACTAGACACGCTGTCATGTGAGTTTTTCAACATCATACTTAAAAGGATTGTGCGAAACTTACAAGCCAACACTGGAGGCACAATCTTTCAAAAGTTTGTGCAACTACTAGCTTACGCCGACGACATTGACATAATTGGTAGAACTCAGCGGGCTGTCAGTTCAAAACGAAATTCGATTGCTCAGATTTCTTTGGCGTATGAAGAGCGAGATGCGAAATGATCCGGCCCGTAGAGTCTTTAAATCTAACCCGGATGAACAACGCAATAGAACAAGACCTCGCCTTAGGTAGCGCGTGCAAGTAGAAGAGGACCTCAACCGACTTGGAGTGCTCAACTGGATGTAGTTAGCTATCTGGAGAGGGTAGTTGGTTGAGGTCCAGTTTCACCCCGAACTGCAGCGCCACCTAAAAAAGAAATGTACGTACATAAGTCAGATATACCGTCTACTAGCAAGGAAGCTGAAAATGTACATCAGCGTTTAGCTAGCGCTTCTATTAGCTTCTCTCTTAAAGTTGTTTTTTTTTTTCCTACGTCTCGAATATGGTGACCAAGACAATTGATATTATAGATTATACTGCGTCGAGCATCAATACCAGCTACATTAGATGTCATAGTTAGACAGTGGATAACCCATCTTTTGCTTTTATTACCTCTACAAACTGGAAAGTTACCGGTTAATTCAAACTTTTGGCCTAGTGACATTAGTTTGGTTTGTTTGCAGTGGCTGCCAGCTCAGAAACGCCAACACACTTAGACCAGCAATATGTCTAGGTTGAGGGTGAGAAGACGTTAAAAAAAGCCATTAAAGGTACAGGGAGATCAACTCCTACAAACCGCGTCAAGGATCAGGTCGCCCCGGAGTAAATACTGCAAGGGATGACCGATATTTGGTGATTCAAAGTCTTCGGAATCATCACTAAACAGTTGAGCTGGCTCACAGACTTCGAACTATTAGAGGGACAGCTGTGAATGCTCAAACAGTGAGGTGGCGATTAGTAGAAAGTGGCCTGAGAGCAAGAAGACTTGCTCGTGTACCGAGACTCACGGGATGACTCCAGGTTTCGTCTCCGCTCAACAGATAGACGTAGCAGAGTGTGGGGATGATAAGATGAGAGATATTCTTCGGCAACAGTTGCCAAGCGGGAATATTTCTGGAGCGGTTCCGTCATAGTGTGGGCAGAAATTGTCATGCGCGAAAAAACCGAGCTGTGCATCATGGAAGGATCAGTGACATCTACGTATTATATCACCAACATTGTGGAGGACTATGTGGTTCTATTCGCACCATTTATGGAAGAAAACTTGTTGCTGATGCAAAACAATGCTAGACAACACGTCACAAGGGGCGTTACCGAATATTTGCAAGAAGTAGAAATCGACGTAATGGCTTGGCCTGCGATGAACTCGGACATGAATCCCATTGAACATGTTTGGGAACCTGCTGGAGAAAAAGATTGGGATACGACCTGCCCTTCCAGAGACTCTCAGCGGCCTAAGATCTGCTCTGATCGAGGAATGGGACAATTTGAACGATACCATCGTAAAATATTTTATCCAATGTATGCATCGGCAAATATCTGGTAAATGTTCGGAGAGACAATACACACTATTGCAGGAACAAGGACTCGTTAAAAAAAAAATAATAATAAAAATGTAAAATGTTAATTTATTTTCCATTCCATTTTCCTTAATTTATGTTTTATTTCTAAGGTCTTCCTTTTTAATTTTTTTTTTTGACATGAATTACTTATTTTTATATTAATAAACAAAACTATATTAAAAAAAACCTTTTTTTTCCAATTTACTTGAAGTAACTGCGAAATATCAAGTTGCGCCACTTTTTTTGTCACTCAGTGTAGAAGAAAGTTTCACGCTGCCTATTCGTTAAACCAGTTTGAACTTCTCATGAAGCGTACGACGGGCTCAATGTTTAACAGATCGCCTATATCTTTATAATATGTAGAGTGGTCCTAAATGAAACTTCCTTCTATGGGAAAGAGCTGGGCAGGTACAAAAAAGCTGAGGAATAGTTTCTTCTTGTCTTCATCTATGCAGGTTTTGCAAAGTAGTTCTTAAAAAGGCCGAGGCTTGTAGCATACTTGCCTATTAGACACTGGCCAGTGATGACAAATATTGTAGTGCCGATATGCAATCTATTGAGAGAAATCAGATTTTTAGAGCATTTTAAATTCACCTCTAGTCAAATATATTTTGTCGCTAGACATGTTGGTCCACTTGTTCACCTAAGATTTGTACTCTCGATAGCATTTTTCTTGAATTTTCGTTTCCAAGTGGCGATTAGTATACCTAAGGTGCCTTTGTCCAGCATAATGGTTAAAGTTGTTCCTATTCTGGCGAGTTTATCGGCCTTACAGTTCCTTGGAATATCACTATGCCTCGGTACCCAACAAAGGTGAATATTGAATTACTTAACTATATCCATGGGAGACGATCGGCAGTTTCCAGCTATTAAAGAATTAATAAAGTTTGATTCCAAGGATTTGGCAGATATCACTTTTTCCTTAAGCCAACATAAGACTTCTTTAATCGCCATAATTTCCGCCTGGAACACGTTACAATGATTTGAAAGATGGAAGGAGAGCTTAAGATTATGACTATCGGCGGAAACATCACAACCAACTCCGTCCTTAGTTTTCGAGCCGTCAGTGTACAAGTGAAACTGAAAGGAATGGTGACGAGGAAGTTCTTGCCAAAATAAAGACATGAGGTGGTGTAGTCCGCGTTTGAATTTATTCAGATTGGAGGCGTGGACAAACTCTATTCTTGGGGTAGATTTAAGGCGAACGGCTGCACTTCCTGACATTTAAAAAAAATACAAATTTTTGGCGCGAAATTTTCCATGTGACCTAGCTTCTCACAACAATTCATGCTGTGCGTGTTATATTCTGTACACGAATGGAAGGGGCCTACTGTTTGCCGTATGCGAAGTGCAATTTTTATTTTTTTGAGAAGTTTTACTTTCGGATGTTAGTCAGTCGGTCGCGAGAAGGCCCCACTTCTGAAATATATATTAGGTGTTATCTGGGGATTGAACCTTAAACCCCTCATTCCGTATTCCAACGCACTAACCTCTTGATTCATGGTGCCCACTTCGCTTTTCGATTGCTAGATATATCCAAGGGTATCAGATAAAACATGATGTCCAGTGCCGCAGAGGGAGTTATACGCAGTGCTCCAAAGACAACCTTGCTTAGATAATCGCAATTCATAGCTTTTCTAAAACTGTCCATCGGACGATCACTCCATATGTGAGTATCGGGTATTGCTTGACTCTGTCTTGGATGTTAGGTTTCCAGGTTAGTTTCCTATCCAGGATAAGACTTATTTATATGTATTATGGAAAAGCTGGCAGTCTTCGTACGAAATACGATGTTCTACTCTTCTCTTCATCTAGTCAATATGATGTTATTGTTTTTACTGAGACGGGTTCCTGAAAACCGTCACAATAATGAAATGTTCAATAAAGCCCAATACTTAGTCTTCCTCAAAAACCACTCTTCCACTATTACCAATTGTGTAAGGCGTGGCGGAGTATTTGTCGGTATACGATCCTCATGGCGCTATGATGAAATTAATCTATTTCTGCCAGCTATAGCTTTCGATATTGACCTAACTAATTGAGTTATGGACTTATGACCCACCTCCCCCCCTCCCAATCCAGATATTTGTGCAGAATTTTTTTTGTCGAAGATGAGGCCTATGTCCACAATTTTTGGGAAGATAATCAAGCAAAATTACTTCTCCTTAACGACCGTCGTAGGAATTTGGTAGGCAGGCGCCTATGTATGGTAAGGTGGGACATAGAGTGTGTGTCTTAGAGTGCCCGCATAGGGCCAGTAAGTTATTAGTAATTAACATAGTTAATTTAGTTAAACTAGTTTTAAGCGTTTTTTGTTAGCATATAAATTTACATAAATTAATTCATGTTTTGTGTTTGTTATGAAAATGTGATAACCTTTATTATTTTCAATTAAAAAACATATAGAAAATCTACAATCTGAAACTAGTCGCATCTTGTCCTTCTTCCTATATATCAGCTTTTTTTTTTTTTTTTTGTTAACAAAAAAGAAAATTTTGAAGTAAATAGTGAACTGCTTCTTCTTCTCAAGAGACCGGATACGAAATTTCGTCCTCCTAGCTCAACATGTTTCCCTCTTTTTTAAGCTCAAAATTAAAGGCGTAAAAGTTGTGACAGATGGACGGACAGACAAACGAAGGGACAAACATAGCTCAATAGTCTTTGCTATTGATACTGATCACGAATATATCGTCGGTTCAAAGGTAAAAGTCACGAAGTGATATTTTTTTTCAGAACTGAGTCGGTTTTAACGACATAATGATAATCCGTTCTGAATGGTTATTTACCACGTAAAGCAAAGTATACTATTTAATCGTAATTTTATGTTAGAAAACACCGCAAGCATCCCTGAAAACTTCTCATTACTTCAAAATCCTTTCTTGTAAAATTATAAAAAATGCACTTAGTGACTTTTACCTTTAATCCGACGATAAATACTTTATAGGGTATATCTCGATTATTTCTTTATTTTACAAACGATGTATCAAACTTAATATACCCTTACTCCTTAGGATAGGATATAGTTACAAAGTTTGCATTTCAGAGCCATTTTAATAGAGTTAAATGGTGTCTTAAAAATCTCGAAAGAAATTTTGTTTCGAGATTTAATCATTCGAGATTTCTGTATTTTCTAGATTTTGTCCCATACGAGATTTTTGCAATCAAGATGCATGAAATTAATTTTGCATATTCTTTTATTCTGGATTATACTCGTTCTAGCTAATGAGATGATTCCTACAGCCTCAGGTACATACTCCAGATCAAACATAAATCGGTAAGTGAACCTGAGACTTCCAGACACATGCAGTGTGTTCCAAGCATTGGTTCTAACTGTGCTCAAACCTGTGGATTTACTAGAGATGGGCTAAATATCAATCCCCAGACAACACCTAAAAATTTCTTTCACGGCCCCACCTCTCGCGAGCGTCTGACAAACATCCGAGAGTAAAACTGTCATGAAAAAGCTTCTCAAAATTGCCGTTCGGATCCGGCATTAAACAGTAGGCCCCTTCCATTCATGTGAAGAATATAACACACACAACACGAATGGTTGTGAGAAGCTAGGCCCTGGGTCCCATGGACCTGTTGCGCCAAAAATTTGTATTTTTTTTTTTTGGCTAAATATCTGAAAAGAATATTGGCATCTACATTGATAGTCAGTCTGCGCTTAAGGCGTTATGCTATGTTCTCACCAAACCGAAATCTCGAGATTTCGATGAACTTTTACCGTAATCTCGAGAGTCGTTGCCACCTATTTGAAATCATTTCAAATGTCAATCTGAAGTCATTTGAAATGTCAATATGTGTCAGTTTTGAACAGGCTGACGAAACAATTTTCAAGAATTTCCGTTTTTTGTATTTTTTCTTTTTCGTTTACTGAAAATGTATTTATGTACATTTAAAATGTATTTATTTGTAAAATTATAATATTTATTTTTAAAATACTACCCGTTTGACCGATTTAAAATGAAAATGCAAACAAAAAAAATTTTGGCAGCTGCAATGACAATAGAAATGACATCAAAATAAACTACAGTTCAAGCTGTAAGTTTGTTCGTTTTGACATTTCACGTGTGTATGAACTCAAACGGATTTCAACTATATTTCGCTGAAATCACGAATTTCGAGTATGGGAAATCCTCAGAGATTTGGATGAATTTTGTGAAATCTCAAGTTAGGCACTCAAATGTTTACAGTATTCATTGAATTTAAATTTACATTAAATTGCAATTTAGATATTAACTTGCATTTTTTATAGTTTAGATTATTTTTATTACTTTTTTTTAATATTATCTTAAGCTAAATAAAAAAAAACGAGAGATAAAAAAAAGTAACATCAATACTGAACTAGATATCCCAGTCCTCCCTTACATTTACAATACAATACAATACTAAAGCTAAACAAAACGAAAACAAAAAATAAAAGACACAACATCAGTCCTGAGTTTTGTCAACTCTAACGTCGTGTAAAGCTACACATCCCAGTTAAGCCAGAAGTATTTGTGTGGATTAACCTGAAATTTGACACTTTTTACAGGAGTGGGCATGTTGTATCTCCAGCTAGCATCAGGTACACTCGAGTCGAAACGCGGTTCATATGCTACCGACTTGTGTGTTGCCCTACGGTAGACATGATAAAACACAGTCACGTTTCGTCTATCCTGAACATGAAAGCTTCTGGCGGAACATGATCCAACTCTAAGGATCTCTTGAAGAAAAGGAAATTGTTATAAAGAACTGGCCCACATACTAAATTGTACTCTATAACCTCTGCCGATTATGCAAAATGATTACGTATTAAAATATTTACAAAACTGTCAACGCGCAACGCAACCCGCATCGTCGTAAATATTTTTGTTTGAAATAAAATGAAAAAAAACTCTCAGCGGGCATGCCTGAAGGCATTTTCTATCTAAAACCCGCAATTTTTCCAGATAACAAGGACTAATGTTGAACCATATGGGGCACCCATAATTTATAATGTTCTTAGAAATAGTTTTTTATTTTATGTACCTTATCATAAAGTTATCTATGGTTATAATGAACCAATTTCTAGATGGCTTCGAGAATCTAATAAGTATTGTAATCTTTTTGATTTCTATCTCTGTAGGAGTTCATTTCAAAATAAGTTAATTTTGCAATTAGTTTGTTTTTAGTCATTAAGTAATTTTAAATATATTTTTTTGTATTTGAATTAGTAATCTAAAGAGATAAATAGAGGTGTACTCATTTGATGAAATAAGTGAAATAATTATATGTAACACTAACACAAAACGCCCCTTGTTGTTTTTGAGTGCTTTCATCATGTCAGTGTTCACATGCTTGCATCATACAATTTCATAATAAACTGAAAATTTCACCGAAAATATTGCGTATACGCCACCGTCCACTATTGAAATTTATTTTAAAAAATCGTTATCAACGGTAATACTGAAGTGACTGTGTATATCAGTCCGATACCAATGTTCTTTACATTTTCTGATGCGACAACATACCCATTGCCCCAAATCACTTATATTGCTTCCGCTGAATAACAGTCTCCACAACAACTTAATCTCTCCTCGTAATTTTTTTTCTTTGCCTGTCACAAATATTGACAGAAGCGATTATTGTTTTGCAAAAATAGAAAACAGTTTAAATTGCACAGAAAATTTAAATATCATCTCGACAATCATTGAGTCTTTTTAGTCTTTTATTGCTGTTGTGGGAATTTCATTAATAAAATCTCATCCACAAAATAAACGTCGTGTCCTAAGTACGGATACCTTTGACATCTGCCAGATTATTTGTCACAATAACGTCATAAACTTGTTTCAGTTCATAACGCGTATTTATTTTTAAAACTAATCCCAATACCGACGGCTTGCGTCAGCGTGTCACATGTTCAACATCAGACCGATATAATAATCTGAAGGCAAATACACCACCACCGCACTGTAAGTTAATCCTCTTGATGTGAACATAATTTATCTGTCACCAGCCGCGGCACATTATAACACTTGTCCGTGTAATCATTGTTTTTTTTTTTTGTTTAGAATTTCTATCTTGGAATTTGGAAGTCCTGATATAATGACCCCAGTTGGGAGATATTCTAGCTGTCTCTGGCTGTATCTGATAATTGGTTTAGCCCAAAACCTCAACCGCACTTACATGGTTGGAACAATTGAAGTTACGTTGACTCCAGGTGATGAGGATCGAATGTCAAGAGCACGGAATTAATAAAAGTGGAAGCGATTTATCATCGGATTCTATTTGTTGTCGGTTGAACGTTGCGAACGCAGCTGTACGAGTTCTCTTCCATAATGGATACAATAAAATGCAGTTCGGTGATAACTAATCCAAAGAAGAACGATAATCGGTTGAGTATACAGAGAGAGATTTCGTTTATAAATACAACTTACGAGCCGTATAAACGGTGGTCTACTGTGTTCAAAATTGGAAAAGATGGTGTGGAGACTAAGGACTCGCTGAAAGATGGACAAGGACTTTCGTTAGCAACAACGAGTACTGCACTGCCTAAAATGGTGGAGAAGGTTGAAATCGTTACAACAGAAAATGGGAATCAGATCTTAAAGCAAACAATCGAAATCACGAGGCCTTAATCAGTGTGAAGTTGCATAATCGGATGGAACTAGACGGAAGACCTTGTGAATGAAATGGATTTTGTGTTCGCACCTTTAACACTGCTTTAAATAAAATTATACAGTTTTATTGTAAAAATTTTGGAAATACAAATAACAAAATAAAATTAATATTTTAATCACTAAGCGTGTATTGTGGCTTTGGTATCTTTTTTTTTTACTCTACAAACATTTAGGGAATGTTCTGCTCTCAAAAGTTATTAAGTTTTGGTTCGACAAAGTGTCACTATGAAAAGAACTGTCAAATTCGATGGTGAACTTTTGGACTGTAACGATTTGTTTCAAATATGTATAATTTAAATAATTACTGATCTTCACTTTCGATTTATTTTCGGATAACCATCGTTAAGACCTATTGTACAGTATACATACTTCTTTTGTAGATTTACTGACATCGAACTCCGACTATACGACTTTTGTGTTTCTACAGATTCCAATTAGACTGGTTTCTTTTTCCAGTTGCTGGTTATATTTAATTTTCAAATAATCCTTAAGGGCAACGATCTGAATAAGGCAGTCATTTTCTCTCATTTATGGATTTACGTGGAAGAATTTGGTCTTTTAGCCGAGACATAAAGTACGGAAGTAGGTACACAAGTTTGGCCGCCGTTTTAGTCTAGTGCCATCATTAGTGATACTAACTCTTTTATGCTATACCTTTACTAACTATTCAGAATTGAAATTCAAGTCTTACTGTTCTTATGCATGAGGCCTAATACAATGGCCGCGACATTCAGCATTTCTATTACAAATAGTTTTATAAGTTTAAACTGATGTTATATGTAGGTATATCTACGAAATTTTACAAAAGAAAACATATATCCTATCCTTCTTCATTTGCATCAGCCTTAATAAAGTGGGCGTGGCATAATATATTTTTAGGCTGAGACTGAGATACAATGATGTCATCAAACGTACGCACGTATGGATTTAGATGTTAGTTGCAAAATATCAACAAATTCGTTTTTTAATGAAAGTGTTCCGAAAAAGTACGTCTGGCCGTATATAATGTACGGCTGAATTGTAGAATATGAAGATATTTGGTTTTAATGATGTTTTTCAAATAACAATGGAGATATTAAACATTTTCAGGGCCCTCAAGACAAAGTCTGTAAGTTTTGATTGAGTAATGCTAATTTTCTTGAGGTGAATCTTTTCGCCTTTTCAATGATATTTCGGCATGGGTCCTTTTCGGGAATGGACATATTTAAACCCTTCCCATTATACCATTGAAGCATACGCGATGATTTAGGTGCAAATATTAAGATATGTCCAGTGATCATTTTAAGCTTAAGTCTCCATTTTTCCCCCGAAGAGTATGGAACAAACCCATAAGGCCTTAATGGCCTTTTCTGTGACTCTAACTAGATGAGATTTCCAGGTTCATAAGTTTTCGATCGAAAGTGATCCCGGGATATTTAATTTCCTTAGAGAACATGATTTGGACACATTTAATAAATTTAAAGTTAGGGTCTAGAGATTTATGTTTCTTCTCCTGCTTTTATTTCCAACACTTTGCTCTGATTAGAAAGGCGAAAGGGGTGCTTCATCAGTGCAAACGAGTATGTGGACTAAGGTGGGGAATCTCGCCGAAGTCAGCATACTGGATGTACACGATGATAGTTAGACCGATTATCACATATGCGTCAGTTGTATGGTGGCAGAAAGCCACCCAGAAAACTGTAAAGAAGCAATTAGATAGGGTCCAACGTCTGGCATGTTCAGGGATCGCGAGTGCAATACGGACGACACCAACATGCGCAATGGAAGTGGTCCTAGGTATTCTGCCACTAGACTTATTTATTAAGAAAGTGGCGGCTTCGCGGGAACACCAGAGAAGGTGGTCAACCGTGGATGGCTATTAAAATGCCGATTGGCATCACTCACAAAGAGGGTCTAAGATTAGGGCGAAGAACACTGAAATGGGTGGTAGCATTATCTACAGGTCAAGGGAATTTCGGGTATCACCTTAAGAAGTTGGGTTTTCTGGAGGACGACACCTGTGAACTATGCCTGGAGGAAGTCGGGACGGCAGCACATATATTGTGTCAATGTCCGGCGTTAACTAGCAGAAGAACAGAGGTCCTGGGGAGCCACTGGGTAGAAACCCAGAAGTTGAACCAGATTTCTGCTAAACAGATGCTAGCGTTGACACGAGGAATCAAAGCCAGAGAGGAACTAGGGAGAAATCCATAGAGACTCTCCGACTAAGATGGATCGTGGAAGAGAGACGAAAAGGGACCCAATACAGTGGTCTGGTTCGTAATCTCTCGAACAATATATATTGCTATGCCACCAGGCATTGATGTTAATCAAGGCATTTTGCATCCATCTAGCGATGATGGTTGTAATTGCCTCTGATTATTATAACTAGATCTGAATATTATAAATAAGCCGTTATTGTTTAGGTCGTTTAGAAACTGATCAACTACAACCACCACAGTAGAGGTGACATGACTCCTCCTTGTGGATCTCCTGGATCACTCTTGATACTTTGGATGGATAGTGATAGCTGACCACGCTTGAAAGAAATAAACCAGCATGAAGCAACTCCATTGGTGGTTGTTTCGATTGATGGAAACAGGCTGTTGTCGAAGGCTTCAGAGGGGCAACGTCGACTCTGATCATTTTCTTGTTGCAGCCAAATTCAGAGCTCGACTAGCCAACGAGAAGAAGCTCCAAACCACAAAAAAAAACCCCCCCCTCCAAACCACCCAGAAAAGGAAATTCAACGTTGACTGAAGTAGCCAGAGCAAACGCCAACAATCTGTGAAACCAGTATCGCGACATCATCAAAGGAGTAGCCGGACCACCATAGGCTACCAGTCATTACAAACCATTGCCCTTGATGCGTACACGTAGGCGTCAGTTAGAGAGAGTGATAGGGCAAAAAGGACAACAAGCTCGCCGGCTGTGATGGTCTACCAGCGGAGCTTTTCAAACATGGTGGTGATGCTTTAATGATCGACCAAATTTTCCATATGATATCATTAATCGTCTTGATCTCTACAAGGCGATGGCCGAATTCGGGATCCCGACTAAACTGATGCGGTGCAACGTGCAGATCGCAAACAGTTCCTCCGAACTATTTCAAACATGTACCGGATTTCGGCAAGGAGATGCGCAATCATATAATTTCTTCAACAGTCTCGTGCTGGAACAGATAGTCCGCAGGGCGGAAGGCACTATCTTTAACAAATCTGTCCAAATGCTGGCACATCCAAAATTCTGTCCAGCAGAAGACATCGGATGATGAAGATCTTATACAGAGTCTGCTTGGTTGTTCGGGATAGGGCTCTACTACTTAATTGTCTTCTCACCTCAAAGAAACAGCGAATGGGAAGAGTTATTCTTCGTTTATTTTCTGCCGAGGTGTTATTGTCAGAATTAATAGCAGAGCCGAAGTAGACAAAGTCCCTTACTACCTCAAAGTTATAGCTGTCGATTGTGGCGTGCTGTACAATTCGTCGATGTTGAGTGTCCCTTCATTTATTGCTACACCCATTTTGACATCTTCCGTTTCAATACTAGCGAACGCACTAGTGACAGCCCGCATTTTCTGCTAATAATGTCACAGACCTTTGAAATATTGTGCCCCCGGTGTTGACTTGTGAATTTCGCACAATTCTTTCAAGTATGATGTTGAAAAAATCATACGACAGCGCGCTCCACCTTGACGTCAAAGGTCTTGAGATCGTTACCGACACTAATGGAGTAGCAAGCGTTCTGCATCGTCATCCTGCACAAACGAACGAGTATGGCAGGGATCCCAAAACTAGACATGGCTATGTATAGCTCATCTTTGTAAATACTGCCATAAGCGCCCTTAAAATCGATAAAAAGATGGTGGGTATCGATTTGAATTTCTTGGGTTTTATCGAGGATCAGTTGAAGTGTGAAGATTTGATCGACTTCGGACTTTCCTGGCCTGAAACCACACTGATCGGGGCCGATCAGGGTAGAAAAGAAGTGTTTCAGGCGTTCACACAGTATGGCAGATAAGATTTTGTACGCGATCTTAAGGAAACTAATACCTCTGTAATTAGCGCTATTCAGGAGATCTCCTCTCTGGGCATGAGCGCATATTAGGCATATGTTCCCGAATTTAGTCTCGATGCAGATTGTCATAAGACACTCGCTCACATGTCGAGAGTTTAAGACTTCTTAAGTCTGTCACGTATGACGAATCCGCATCCGAATAAGCGCTGGTTTTGCTCTCTATAGCAATCACCGTAACATATGTCATAGTTTTTCATCTTTTTTTGCCCGGCCCATCCCATCGCATTTCCTGGATGGCGGAGATATCTGAATTGTAGCCATCTAGAGCCTCTGCTAATTCTGGACACCGTCTCACAAGCATTCGCACATTCCACGTGCAGATTCGAAGGTCATTGTCCATGTTTCGATTGCTGGGGTGTCGTCAACGGCGAATACGAAGCTCGCTTTGGTTTCGGAACTAGATTTTTTTTTTCCGTGTTCGGGAAGTTAATCTCTACGCACAACCCCCAACCTGGAGGAACAGTTCCCTTTTATACGCCGGGTGAGGGGCCGGATTTTCCGGAGTCAGTAAACCACATCGTGGATATGAGCGCTGCCCTTGGCCGATTAATGGTTCATCCGCCATCAACTCTTTTCAACACCCACACTCAGCATTGGAGATCCCTATAGACCTGAGATCCGAATATGTCGAAGAAGCTTATATAGGGATAACACTAATAGTTTGACTTGACTGGAACTGGTAGATGCCATCTAGGGAATTCACCCGTAGCCGCCTGGATCAAGAGGAAGTGCCTTAATGAGAAAACACTCCTACCCCTCTCTCGTTTGCTACCACCAAAGACCTTCCAAAGTGATTGGTTACCCAATCTCCAGTCGAGTTACTAGGCACTCAACAGCCACCATCGTAGAGGGGTAGAGTAGAAGTTGGTAGTGAGAGGCTATGGTAAGAACGCTTGTGCTTCAATATATTCGCATCACTACCCTTTGGCCACTAAAATATTACATGTGTATGTATTAAAATATCAATACACAAAGCAATACACAAAGACTACGACTTTAGTTTTCTAACCAACAACGATGCGTGGAAGCATATGATTCACACCTGTGTTTTGCAGTGGGAATCTTTAAGCCTTAGTCAGCATTAAGCAAAAGAATGTGTCTACGCACTTTTTGGAGTTACGGCCAATGCATTCATCACTTAACTGACCAAATACAAAAGCGACTACTCTTTTGAAACTGCCGATGCGATAGTTCAACGTTACTTAAAACAATTGAAGCTCCTTCC
Organism: Xylota sylvarum; assembly: GCA_905220385.1. NCBI lineage: Eukaryota > Metazoa > Arthropoda > Insecta > Diptera > Syrphidae > Xylota > Xylota sylvarum. The sequence continues at coordinate 57,646,885 of LR999958.1, read as the reverse complement.
CACCTACGCCACTGGCAGCAAAAATTCATTGAGAGCTTTTGGCATGGCAAAATGTATCTGTTGACATATCTACACTCAAAATACCATACGTACACTTCTAAGCTCACTTTCGTATACGAATTCCTCATCTAATGTGTATTTGAATAGTAACTGAGGCAATACCACTTAGTAGCATATTTATTCAGCTACAAGTGGGCTAACGAATTAATCTCCTCAACAGAAAACAATAAAAAGAAAAAAATATATATATATAGATACATATATGTATACTATTATTTGTTAACTAAAACAAATATAACGGCGCAAACATTCCTTGTCGTGTGACTGACTTTTTGAATTTACCCCAACTGTCGTCGACACGACAGATTAAGCCAACATTTAGCACTCGTGTTAAATTTACAAAAATTAATATTTAAACAAAATAGTCGGGAACTAAGAGGCAAAAAAAAAGTATCTAATCCACACGTATTATTACCAAACACACACACTCTGCATATCACGACGACGACGTCTAATTCACATCTGATTACACATCGTGATTAAAGTACCTACATACATTTATACGAATCTATCTATCTATCTATACAGTGGGAGGTGCACACTGTAGTGTGGTGTGGTGTGTAAGTTCAGTGTATCTACAACAACTGGCTGCCACATTAAACAGGGGACCTATCATATTAATTTTTTTTTTTTTTTTTATTTCTTTCGTCTGTTTTGCTTCTTTTTGTGCCCGTCCAGTATAAAAGCCGTCTCGTGTTAATTTTAGAAATTTCTTTGAATTCAGTCTTCAACAGAAAACGGTCAAGTTAAAGAGTGTTTGCAGTTGCGGTCTCGTTTCTTTGCTTTTTCGTAGTCGTGTGTGAGAGAATTTATTATTATTTTTTTTTTTTACTATTAATTCTGTTTTGTTTTTGGAGCGTTCAAACTAAATATATATGAATCTTTCTATTTGAGTGAAAAATTTTGTTGATTTCTTCCTCATCGTGTGCGTCGTGCGAACGTGAATCCAAACGAAAGTATCTATACGAATCTATTTTGAGTGAAAAAAAAAAGAAATATATATATACATATATTCAACTGATAACTGCTCCAGTGGAAAATTCCAACAGCAATTGGGTGTTCACAAAGTGTTTTTGTGTTTTTTTTTTTGTTTTCTTATTTTTTTTTGTCGGTTGCTTAGGCAGAAATAAAAATAGGGAGGAAAATTTGTGTGTTAGATATATAAATTTATCTCCCTCGGTCACGACATCAACTCAACAACTCAACAACAACTAAACGACGACGGGGCAACAATCATCTCGATCATTGTGGATTCGCGAAATACCGTCATAACGTACATAAAAAAGAAGTGATTCCTGTCGCATTTACTACAAGAGTTTGCAAAAAAAAAAAAAAGATACAAAAGTATCTAAAATTACTACATTTATCGTTTAAACAATATTTGTTTTCAACAAAAAGTGAACAAATTCTGCAAATAGCAATTAATTTAGTGGTTTACGGGCGTGTATCTATATAGTATCTATCTCCTATATAATAATAAATTAAGAGAGAAAAAGAAATTGTGTTATGTTTGTTTTAATAAAAAAATCAAGTGATAATTGTTGGGTGTGCTATCAAAAAACGTGCGACCGTAGGATACCACATTTTTTTGTGATTTAATTGTGCAACACATTTGGAAATAACTTCAAAAATATACATACACACATATAATATATCCAAGGATACCGACAACAACAACCTGTTATACAAAGATTCACTGACAAGGCGGCAATATTAATAAAAAAAAAAAAAAAAAAAAGCCCAGGACTAACACTAATATACCACCAAACAAATACAATCCCTACAAGAAGCGGAAAGTTATGGAACCATACTGGGAGGCCAACGGACATGCTCCGCATTCAGTTAAATATGAAAGGTAGGTATTTTGACGTATCCTTCTGCTGAAATGTCATCCATCCTCTTACTTCCTTTTTGTTTTTTTTTTTTTTTTGCTTTTTTTTCATTTTTAATTTATTCCTTTCAATTTATTTCGAAGATATTATTTTACAAAAGTGTAACTCGTGTAACACGAGTTTTTCTTTTGATTATTGATGGAGAGTAGGGGGTGGCGAGGAGGCAGCGCGCATTCACTCGATAAACACGTGGGCAACACTCTACACTGAAATATAGTCCCATCATATAATGACTTCACACATACACAAGCGAAATAATGTATATCTAGCACTCCCGGTGCCGTCTGCCTCCTCTTTCGCCCTCTATACCATGGCTACATTTAATTAGGTAATATTTTATGGCTTGTACAGAAATGTCCTTTGCAAGGTCATTGGGTTGTGCTGAGGGTTGAGCTCTTTAATTGTTATGTAGATATACATACATTATTTTTGGTTGTTTTTTTTTTTTTCTTTCTATTAAGAGTGAGGATCTGGAAGGAGCATGTACCGAAGGTCTACCATCACTTTATTTGTGACATTTTTTTGTATGTGACATTAGTGGCAGGGGGATTCGTAGCTGAAATGTTGGATACCCTTGGTATAAATTGAACTTTGTAGTTAATGGAATAGAAATTGTAAGCTCTTTCTTTTGGCACATCACACGAAATGACAAGTTTTCACTCTAGAGCTTAGAGTAAGTTTAACATTTGACAGAAGATAGTGTCACGTTGACAGAAATGAATCGCTTTAAAATAGTGCAAGTTGGCCATTCACATGCAGTTGTTAGATTAATGGCTACTCTTGCCAGATAAGTAGCATATTTTGCTTGTCACTTACTTTCACAAACTTCTTGTCTAATATTAACGAAAGTGACAAAGTCTTTTTAGAGGATGCAGTGTTACGTTTGAATTCTAATTGTCAACCAGATTGTTAAACAAACTGTTGCATATTCCCTAGTAGTTGGCAAATTCTTCTAAGGACAGAATGTAAATGTCAACATCACACACACCTCGACGTATATGAATCCCTTCCATTGCTTTGACTAACTCTAACTACTGTCAAGTACCAAAACATTTGCTAGATATTTTCGAAGGAAAAAAGACTATCTCCTGAATTGTTAGCAAATGTCAAGCCAGATGAATGTTTATGAAGGAATTGAAAAAGAACTACGACAACATGTCTGTCTCCATTAACACCAATATTAACTGCACGTGAATGAAATATGTTCATTTTCTTTCTGATTGGATACATAAATATGCCCATGGCTATTACAATGACTAACACGTGTCGGGTTAAGTATGCAATTAATCCATCAAAGCGGATCGATGAAGATTCTTTTACAGTGGTCACTCGTTTGTTATTTGGTATCGTGTTCATATGGTCTTTAATGATATGACGTTCATATATTGTGAATCCCTGACATTTCAGTTAGAATTGGAGTTATGGAAAGTTATGGACGGGGTATACGTGTAGTGTCTGATGCTAGACAAAACAAATGACAATAAAAGTATCCCTACCATTCATACCCTATCATGTATGCTCAGATTTGGGATACGAACCTAAAAACTGTCCCAATTTTCCGTCGCATTTGTTGAGAATCTTGGACAGTAGAACGATGAAAGATGTCAGACAAAGTAGTCGTTTTTACGGATGGAGGGCCTAACTTACTACCTAACAAATACAATTCTCGAACAGCTTCTTATATCACCCAAGAAAGCAGGTCCTGACAAAACCTCGCACGAGGGTTGTCTAACAATTACATCGGAGATCACCTCCTCTCTGATACCGGTGTAACCTCAGAGTTAAACAAGAGTCAAAGAGTTGGTTCTTGAGACCGTAGCTACAGACGTATATGGCCCGACTGTAATTGACTTATTATATAGGTCATAGCCATTAGGATACCATATCTCTTCTTTGAAACAGATGCATACAAATAGTGAAGTCATATGCTGTTATCTTCTACGAGCACCAGATCCTTGACTATAGTCATTCGTAAATTTTCTATTACTGTCCATTCCTGGCTCAGAATAGGGTACTTAGCGCAAAAGCCAGTCGCTTATAGTTCATAGCTTATATAGCTTATAGCTTATAGCACCAAAAAACTATGACTTGTCAAAAGCATCCTTACACTGCCAGAAGCCTGAGAGCATCTTCGATGTCTTTGACTTAACATGGCTTGATAAAATAAGTGTTTTTTTGTTTTATGTCCAAGATCACTTTTAGATAGATACATATGTATTTAGCTTCTTTGGAGAACTTGTTAATTACAACAGTCATGATCCTCCTTCTCATAGACATAGACCATGCACTATAGCAGAAGAGACAAAACGCGACCTGTTTACTTTTTCCATAACATAGCGATCGCCATCCGCAACCGCGACCAAACTTTTGTTCACTGGCATTGCCATCCCGGCAGTGTCTACCCCGTAAGTGCACGTGTTGCATCCTCTGTGACTTTCTATACTTTCAGAAGTAAAAAATTCAGACTCTTGAGGGGTTATTGTAACCAATTTCTTGTTTACAAGCCGTGCCATGCTTCGTCGTACTTGAATACGATTGTCAAAGCTTACTACGGAAGCAGTACTGATGTCCTTTTACTACTGCCAATAACAGATGTTTCCAATGAGTTACATGTCATTCGCTCCAGTATTTTTGTTCATTGTATCAAGTATATAGAGGCAGGAGTACGAAGCTGCCCGTAAAGGGTGCAGGTCATGACATGGCTGCTTGTTAAAGGGCCAGTTCGGTATGCCATTTAGTCCAGGAAACTTCTGGTCCCTGATTATTCTACTAGGAGCTCATTCGTGCTCTGTATACCTTTGCTAGGCATTTAGCCTGATATTAAGCTCATCACTACCACTGATATACATATGTATGTGGTAAACACTCCTAGTGATGGAATTTTGTACGCTATTTGAGTACTTCTTCAAGATGCCTTTAAGCGTATGTATGATAAGCGGTTTTCTAAGTTAAACCATCGTACGGCAACACTACCACATACTTGAAGGATGACGCTGATTCTTTCAAAGCGACGAAGTTTCTGTGATCTAGGTCATCACGTTTGCTATGCTTGGTATCTGGATTAGTGAAATCCTTGATGAATCCTTCCATAGTTTAGTGAACTTATATTCACTATTCGAACATATTGTAGCAATCGTTTGTACTACAAAACAAAGTTAAACTCGCCTTCGTTTCTTCGACAGTCAAATACCAAACTGACTGCGTCTTCTTTATTTTTCATTGTTGTTTTCCATATACAATATAATACATTATACGTAAACGAGTGTGTTTACCAATAATGAAACAGAAGGATAGATATAGATATGTACATTGAGTGAGTGTTTCCTATGCAAGGGTTCCCACCTCAATGGATATTATAAATACAAAATTATTTACTTTAATATGTATGTATGTACATACCAGCTCATACTAATTATTAATATCAGTAAATTCGATATTTCTGAGTTTATTAGCACCTTTATGCTTTTCAAGAACTCTTATGAAACTGCTTAGCATAGCTTAGGATAGCCTGACCTGATGGTATCTCATGTTATCTTTATGATCAATAAGTACTCTGTTCGCACTAATATTGCTACTTTGGAACCGAATAACATCAATTTACACTAAAATAATTGCATTTCACTTCCAAAAGACACAATAACTTTTCAACAATAGGCGTTTTTCTTTTTTAGTTCAGAACAGAGCTCTGAACATGTCGAGCGCGCTCTAAACGAAAAAAGAAACACGAATCGAGTGCTCTAAACGCTCTGAACTAAAAAAGAAACACAAACATTTTTTTTGACAACTCAGGCTCTGCAATGACAAATCATTACCCAAACACTTGTCAACTTTGAAGTATGTAGAATTCGCAGGGATGTCATTTGGTATACACGTGTGCAAATATAATTTGTTATTTTGTTTAGCTGCTGATTCATTGAAATATCTATTCTGTATAAATTATGACTACAAATTTGAAGCGTTGTAAATTTCCGCCATTTGCTTCTTACAAGACCTGCATATATATGAATATCATGTACGTGACTGACACATGTTTAACAACTACATGTCATATATCTAGTATCACATATCAATTAACAAAGACTTTCTGTTCTAACATCAAGAAGTTAACCAAAGTTTATAATAACTAAAAGCTCCTCATGCTAAGATTTGCCACTTCATATCCAAAGGCAAACATCCATCCGAGGTAAACAACTTGTTCTGGAATGCCCATTCGGCCATTTATTCGTAAACATGTGATCTATTACCCTCGAAATCCAAATACAATGAACTTTGATTTTTTTTTTGCTCTCTAAACAAACACACATGTCTGCCATTCCAAATAAACAAATTTCCGGACCCCAGCCCCAAAATATCAGTGCAAACAGGAATAACAAAAAATAAAAAATAAAAAATTTAAACGATGTGGTAAAATAAATAAACAAATGACGCACAAACTCCAGCGAGTATTCCCTTGATAATATATCAAACAAAAAAAAAAAAAAAATTTAATAATAATAAAAAAATACCAACACGTGACTATAAAGTGTATTTGTTTAACAATTAGTTTGTCGTTTTCTTGTGAAGTTTATCATCAGGTGTTGTACGAGTATATTGTGTTGTTTTTTTTTTTTCATCAAAGTACAACAAATATTTCTTTTAGATTTGTTACAATCAGCTAAGATCTCGGGTTTGTCGCTCGACGAGACAGTTGTGTTGTTGTTTCCTATTCAACTGTCTCTCGTTGTTTTCGATTTCGGGATCTTGCAATCATCGCTGGTAACACTGAAATACCTTTCAGTCCTACATAAATTTTTATTTTACACCGTTAAGTGCTATTGTGAAGTTTGAAATATTTTTGGTTGGTAAGTGTTTTAATGCGAGTGAAGTGTTTTAATGTTTATCTATTTGTGCGTGTTGCAATTGCACTTTTTATGGAAAAATTTAAAAATATAACTACACATGTATGAGAAATCAAAACAAAAAATCTTGTCATACTGCTGCGGTGACTTGTCCTCATTATCGACCATTGCCATTGCGTTCGACTGCACGTACGCCGAACACTCTTGGTGTGTCAAACTTATTTACCATTCTTTTATAATCATCGTCTGACAGCGACCATAAAACTGTTTATAGTGTGTAACTATACAGATATACGTATACATATATTTTCCAGTTGTGTGGTTATTTTTATAAACAAATAAATGAAACAAAAAAAAAATCCGATACAAACGCGAAACGAGCTATTTAGCATTTTAAAATATTCCATTAAGTTGTCTGGTTTATGGTACTTCAGTTGGCAACAACTATGGTCTGATTGTAATATACGTACGTTGTGTTTACGTAAATTCACCAATGGGAATGGAGTTATTGTAAGTTTACGAATAGTAGAAAAAAAAAAGCAAAATACGGATTCAAATGGATTCATATAATAAGAAGCAGATACAAATGATCAAAATATTCTATCATCTAAAGTCGACTTGCTATTGTATGTAAAATAGAACGATTCGGACATAACTTACCGTTAAATTTAGTTCTTTGACAATTCGTTGGTGGTATGCAACAGGGATGGCATGAGTAATATTTTTGTGAAATTCTTTGAGGGTTACGTGGCTGTATACTCGGAAGTTTTAAGTAGTACCTACATTGGAATCATAGATGTTTCTTTTGAAGTTCTTATGATTAATAGAAAATGTCGGTTATTATAAAAAGTTGTTAGGATGAAAGGCAAGAGATCTTTTAAGACTTCAAATAAGCAAGATTTTTGTGATCTACTAATCTTTCTTGACAAAGTAAAGTAAAGTAAAGTTTACTAATTTGTTTTAGAATAGTCCGTGTCTGCTTCGAGGTTTGGCAAACTATTATTGTGTTCCAATTTTTTTTTTTTTTAATTAACAGGACGGGTAAATAGAGCAGTAGTCAATGAGCTACTAGTCCATTTTGCATTGCTATTGCTACAGCAGAACCCTTTAGGTGTTTAACACGCTTTCCTCCTGCTTGCAGGTGTGTCTCAAAAATTAAAGTTAATCTCCATAAAACTGAACCAATCCTCTCTATACTGAAATGCAAAATTACTTAACTGGGAAGCCAAGAGCACAGAATATTTCTTCTAGAACTAATAGCGAATAAGGAAAATTTTGCCTGCCAAGGTGATCCAAGATAGAAGCATGTCTCAAGCTTAATTCAGCTATCCATACTAGCCTGTTACGCAGCATATTTAGTTTGCTCTTTAAAGAAATTCTTGGACGAAATATTGGCTATAACTTTACTGATAGCTAACCTACAAGCTTGGCTAGTACATGCTCAGCTAAAATCAACAAAATACTTAGACATGCTTGTTGTATTTACTTATGTATGGAGTTGGAGAATATACATAAATCTTGGGATTCATGCAAAGTTGTAAACAATTTATCTTGAGCAACGTTAACAATGGCCAATTACAGTGCTGAGTTACATCTTCGTAAAGAAGCTTAGTCGAGAGTTAAAATATTTCGTATTCTTGTTTTTTTTTTAAATGTAGGAAATAAAGTGAAATGGACATGGTTGCCAATCCCCTGGTAATCCGAAAAAATAAAAAACAGGAGGATCGATTTCACTATTTTCGAAAGTATATAGTTTAGCAGATATAATGCGAATATGACTACATTAGACTTTAGTTATATGTATGTATATTAGGAAAAATTAGAAAACACAATTTTAATGACAAAAAAGAGAGACTTCGTTTTAAAACATCGTCTATTACACAATGACATTTATTTTGAACCTAGCATATGTATAACAGCTATGATAGATAAAATATTCATGAATAGTCTATGAATACATATGTAGGTATATATGTATACCTACATATGTTTTCCACTTTCCATGGATTTGGATTTCGAATGCGAATTTATGTAAAACAAATTTAATTTGTTGGCCTGTAGATCTTTACAGCAGAATAGATGAAGAATATAAAAATTTGACTACTTCTGTCTATTATACCAAAACTACAAAAAACCAACCAAGGTAGGGACATAAATCTCTTGGATTGCTGTGATGATATCTAATTGTATAACCGATCCGAAGTTCCTTTACTTAACTGCCGGTTTAGATCACTTATCCAAATTAGCTTACATTATATACAGACCTTCTGACGTAATTGAGATCCGTCATCATACCTTGTTTTATGACTTTTGAAATTTTTCCGTAATAGTAAAAATACAAGGAAAGATAAATACTTACTCGTCGATACTTATCGAAACAATTTTTTTATACACTTTAATTAAGTAGCACTAGTAAATCTACGTACATACCCCGAATACGTAGTTTATGTTGTTTCTACATATTTGAAAATTATTTCAAGACCTATTTGCATAAAACCTGATTTGATGGAATTTGAATTAAGACATTCCTACGTGATTTCTGGCATGAACAAGGTTTGCTTTATACTAACTCGACACGTACAGAGTTTGTTGTTTTTTTCTTTTAACTGAAACAATAATGACTCGTGATTTTAAATATATGACTCATTGTCTCAAGAAGAAATTTAGTATCTTTTTAAACGTCCAATTTCCGTTACAAAGTTGCAAATTCACTAATCAATTCAAAAGTTAAGTACCTACTCATATCCGGTTGAAAAAAAAAACGAACAAAAAAAATTATTTCCAGGGAATCCCATCTAACTATAGCCAGGTGGTACGTAGGTTAATATGAACTGACGACATCAAGTTTAAAAGGAACCAAATGAGACTCTCAAGCAAATTCTTTTGTTCTAATTGATACACGATTTCTATATTTAGATTCTAAAAAGAAACTATTATAGATACATTCCATAAATGGACAAAATAACAATTAATGTTAAAAATGTACCTATTGTGTTGCTCATTATGGATTTGCTACTTTTTTTTTCTTGTTTTAAACAATGGCTTATGGAATTTGTTGTTCAGTTAAAAAAAAAAATATCTATTTTTAGAAAACAATTAAGTTTTTGTGTTAATTTTTATGCGCAGCAATAAATCAGGCTTAACATAAATTTTCATATCGTGGCCTATAGAAATTATTCAATTTGTCTGGGAAACAAAAATGTGGGAATTGCTAATTTGTTGAAATCGGCCGACTGGAACAGATTTCAAAAATCTTCAAACAAACGTGTCAACGATCATTAACAGAGACATATTCAGCTCGAACAGAGCGTTTCTCGGCAATCCAATGGTAGATATTACCCTTACATGTGTCGTAATACAATTAATACTTCTTTTCTTTTCACTTACTACGAGTATGTGTTAGCTACGACAAAAATATCCCTTTCTCTTTATTTAAATAAAATTCGCCATTTACCTCAAAATCAAGAGTTTTCAAGGTGACTATCGAGCGTCTGTCGTCATACAAGACAATCAATGTTTCTTATTCTACCTGTAACACAGTGTTGGTGAACTAGTTCGTCGTCCTATGTAGTTTAGGTATTATAATCCTCCTATTTGATTCTCATAACTTGAAGGTAGTCTGTCATACACAGACCAATCGATGATGCCGATTTCGACTCGATTTCGAAATAAATTAGTTGTGTACGACGTGAACTGCAAAATCCTCAGAGTGCTGACTAAAAAACTATTTTCATCGTGAATTTACTATTTATCTAAAAAGAGTTCAACGGATAACACAGCAGATGATTCAAGTTGTTGTTTTCTACAAAACTAAAAAGGTTTTTAAAATGAGAACCATAAGTTGAGGAGCAAACTAAGTTGCAATCCGTTTATCAAAAGTAAAGATTATAGGGAAGGTGTTACATGAACCGAATAAATTAATTCGATTAATCTTCCTGTTCAATATAACCGAAAGATAAAATTTGGAAACTAGATATTTAATGGAGTAGACGGAGTTTTTTTCTACTAATGGTAAAATGTTTAGCTTTTAGGCTTGAAGGATGAAAACTCTTTACCTGAAATATCATTCAGGGCTATTGTACATATATCTACATACATATGTATGCTTTTCTGCACGCAGACTCAAAGATCTGTACTCTCTTTTTTCGCGATAGAAATGTAAATACAGCTACTAACATGATGTACTCTTTCGTTCCGATTGAGTCTGTTAGCCTTCGGACGAAACAAGAACTCTGGTTCAAAACTTTTCCCCATACTCAGGGCTGAGATTTTTCACCAAGTCTATTTTTAATATTGATTTCTTCTTTCTCGCAAAACAATCCATGAATAACTCTGGACCAAGTTGTTTAACTCCAACGACAGTGGATATCTATTAAGCTCAACTCGATTGGAGGGCGCAGACTAATAGTTTGTCGGTTTTTTCAAGAGAAGTAAACGAATTTTGACGCCTTCAGGCATGGATATAACGCTTATATTTGGCCGAAACTTGAATACAACTGACAACTGAATTGGATGTACATAGCTTCTGGTTTTTGTACAAGTTAACTAGATCGTATTCAAAGTAAAAGATGAAGATTCAGCGAAAACCAGTCAATTTACGGTCTAATTCCTTCCCCACAGCATCGCCGAAATATTGCAAATTGAAATCGAATGATTTATCATCTCTGTACTACATATTTGCCACCTTCTAATCTAAAAAATATGTATTACCTTGGCTAAAAAAGCAAGCCTTCCTCGAAAAAAACCAACTAAAATCATCAATTTAAATTCATTCCTTCTTTTTGATTCTCATTATTTAATGTTACTCTCCGTAATGTGATGGTTATGACTGTTGATCTTCTTTGTTAGGTAGTACCACTATTTAAACAAGAACAAAATTATTATATAAAGTTAAGAACAAGAGCAAAAAGCAGAAAATCGCGTATCTATAACAATGTACATATGCTCACAGTTTAAAATGAAACACATGCAAATTCTAAGTTTTATTTAAAACTGTGTTCTTCTAGCGATATATGTAAGTAAGCAACGTATATGAAATTTTGAAGATTAGCAACTTGCAACAAAGATTACTTCTACTTCTTACTTAGATCGTATCAAATGAAGGTTTTGAGATTATTGAACATCTTCTTTGAAAAACACCTCACAGGCATAATGCTCTGTGGAATTAAGTTTGACAGTCAAGGAGAAACATATGCCTGTCTATTCGAATTAATCTCTCGTCCCATATTAAATGCTTCTATCGTGACTTGCTGCATGTGATATGCGTCATCTTGTTCACCATATGTCACATTGGTTCAAAACTATAAATTGTCAACTGTCAAAAGTTTCCTTTGTTTCTCTCGGCGATAATTCACCTATTTCATTCAATTACGGAGCCAATGAGATTAATGTGATTGTCATTGTCGGTTTCTAACAACTGCAATGATAATACTCTTCATTGTCTGCAAACTGAAAAGAAACCGAGATGCACCTATTTTGTATGGACGATGTCATATGTACTCATGTACAAATTTACCACGAATCGCTACAGTTAACCACTGATATGGGTAAACTATAGCAAACCGTTATAGATTCGTTTACCTCCAACAGAAATGGCTGCCAAATTCATCTCTTCTGTCATCTCTAGAATGCTTTTCATTCAATGACAAACAATCCTAAGCACATTGACTTATTTAAAAATAATAAGCGAACAACGCTTAATAATAAAGTAATAAAAATGTCGCCATATACAAATATGCAACCACTATCTCCTGGAGTCACTGCTAAATGACATAAATAAACAAATGCGTCAGCTCAATACAAATTGTGAAACAAATAGACAAACGTCATCATAATGCAATAACAAATTGATAAGTAGATAACTTTCAAAATGAAATATAGAAGAAAGCACCCCCCAAACGAATAAACAACAAAACAACTAGGAGAAATATGTAAAAAAAACAACAACTTATTATATTGTTATTATTTGAATACAAAAATAGTATATGACATTTTAATTTGCTTGGCTATACGTGTTACCAAGTGGGTATTAATGGCTAATCACATCGTCATCTCCTACTAGGTACCCGTTTGTCCGTCGGTTGATAATTTACATAATTCAAATACCTATCTGCCTGTCATTTCACATCGTTGTTATTGTTTGTGAGTTTATTATGTACATACATATATGTATATGTAGATTGGTGTTTTTTTAATAATGTCACAGGTCTAGTGTCACATCTTCACGTGATCACATTTAATATGTGTACAATGGCTGAATTCACCTTCCAACAAAATAACAAAAAATAAAACGCGATAATTTCGTTTTTTCTTTTTTTTGTGTGTTGTTTTGCACAAACACACAAAACCCATCATAACAACACACAATCACGAATGTCAGATGGTAGCAGAGGGAGAAAATGGTTTTTTTTTCTTTGCTTTGCTTTGCTTTCGTTTTGATAAAGTAGCACTTTATTGATGTATGCACGAGGAGAGGAAAATGAAAGAAACTTATCAGCAGAGTGTGAGCTAAAAATAGCATAAACGTGTATATACCGACTTTTATATTATCACATATTTGAGTAGACATATTAATTATTAAAAAAAAAAGAAGGAAAAAACCCGTAAAGGTCACTGTTCTTCCAGAGCTTAGAAGTTGTTTGTATGTATATATACTGGGATACGTAAAAAAAAAGAAGATAACAAGTGGCATTCTTTCGAACTACATGATAGTTAAACAATCTAAGACGTTTATCGAATCTAATAATGCATTCGTTTGTTTGTTTTCCCATATGGGTTTACCCCTGTAACTATTGTGAATTAATCGAAATGTTTTTAATTGTTTTGTACTAAAGAGTCTGGCGGAATTTTATAATTTTCTGTGATCCCCGAGAAAATATTATTGTTGAATAAGATAATTTGTTATTCGATGATGATGTTGTGCAAGAAGGTGTTGATAATTAATAGGAAATATCTAACAAAGTAGAAACACACCATGTGAGATTACAGACTGGCGCCCAACGGAAGTCTACTACATACTTCCTGAAGGAAATGACAGAAATTATTTGTGTTAACTTTTCCTTCACCTCTTAAATTTTTCTTAGTAAATGAATAATTACCGCATTTAGTTGCTATATGAAATATTCCATTCAATGTAGTCGTCAATGGCGCCCAACATAAGGCCAATAGAATCATGAAGTCAGTATCAGTATTGGGCATAAGGCGTGTTGCAGATTGACAATATTCATAAGTCTCCCGGTTTAAAATTGATGACGAAAGATTTTGATAGTGAGAACCCTTTCTGTAGTGATAGAAAAATTTCCCTTCTTCCAAAATTACTTTTTGCTTATCGTAGGCATTTTTTCAGATGGAAGGAATTTTGATAAATTTTTTACATTCTCCGTTTGGTACGATCTGAGGGACTTCAATTAGCCTTAGTCTCATTCTCGTAATGTACATACCTGCTTTGGATAAAGTGTGGCTGTGTCCTGTGTCATAGATAGTCACCCTTCAAATTATGTGAAAAATAATTTTCGAGAAGCAAAGCCTTAAGCCAGGTTTGCTATTTCAAAATAAATACCAAAGTATAGAAAGACACAAAGACCAAACCTAGGCACTGTGCTCCAAATACGGTTATGCTTGTTATAACCTAATTAATAGCATCCAACGAGAATAGAAAACGTTTGGACAAGTGGAGTTGCAGTGAAGTCTTACAGTTTTGAGTCTACAGTCTTGTGTTACTGTCTTTGTCTTTTACGATATTGTTTTTCTAAAGGTAGTTAGGTGCTTTAGAAACCTAGACTCACTTGCATGCCAGCTTTCATTCGAGTTTTGTATAATGACTTGTATCATTGCATTGTCTTCTTCAACTTTTAAAATAGACTTTTTTCATCGATAGACTGTGATTCTTGAGTCTTTTTTCGGAGAAACTAACACAAATTTTATCGCTTTACTACATATATTTATTTATTCTTCCATATAATATCATTTCCAACACTTTATGGCTTGCAAGGTAACTAAGTATATACAAGAATCAGTAACTAATAGTGGTGTCATTCAGTGCTATGTCTTCTGATCTATATCAATTTGTTCTTTATAAGCTTGAGTTGCTTGCAGTTGGTGATGGTAATGATTTTGGATTCTTGTTGCATTTTCTGCACATAATTGACACGCTTTTGATGCACTGGATTTGTAGTATTAGAAATCTATTCACCGTACTTCTGCCATCCCTGGTGTATCTAACTGCATTATTCTAAAATATCATACTTGAGGGCATTGATGTCGGCAATCTTTAACCAGAAATATACTATCAAACAGTAGAGGACATATCAGACAGCCTTGCTTGATTTCTGTAGAAGTAGTAAACCAATTCGATAAAGCTACTATTTTGTCGTTAATGCGTCTTACATTGCTCAACCAAATTTCTAGTAAACTGTACTGATAAACCAGTGCTCTTGTATAATGTTACAAGGAAATCAATGAAAATAGTCAGAGATCATTTCCATTGCTTACAATATTTGACAATACAAAAATGTTGTCAACTCTTGAGTAATTTAAACGAAATTCAGTCCAACAATTGACACGTTTGCTCTCGATTGGTTTATTGAACTTGACACATGCTCCCAGGATACATTTTTTTTAGAAAGATTCGAAGGCGCTGATTTCAAATTTTACGCAAGTTTTAATGAGGTAGTCTGACATATTCAGACTTTAATCTGAATGATTAAATATTAAATTAGATAACGCTTGCATCCAATAAAATACTAAAAGCTTTGAGATGTTAAAATGCAGTGGGCCATTATTGTAGTTCGTACATACTTACCACAATAAAATGTATTCAAAGTTCAGAGAAGCACTTCGACCTAGTATTAGAAAAATCTTCGAAATTGATACAGTATTTTTTATTAAATTTTCTACACTATATAAAATGTTGTCAAATGTTAAGTTTCACTACGTTCTTACTTAGCTAGTTTGGACTGTTTTAATCACGGCAAGGCATTGGATTAATTTGCATCTATTTTCATGGGTAACAGTGGAGTCTTCAACAATTCTTCTAGCCCGACACGCTCGCGTTATGAATCATAAAATGCTTTTGCTGCCAGGCTGGTACATTCTTACCACGAGATTAAACATGCTACTTGTAGCGTATAAACCAGAACTTTTGAGTTGTGATCATGGTTGGTAAAATGTTGTACTAGATACATTGCATTGCTAAAGTCTGACTATAAACCTACGTGGTACAATGAGAACCTCTTACGAAACCATATCTATACTCGCGTCGTAGATAGTACGGGATCAAAGAGCCTTAGATTTGATATACGACATGTTTCCCCGCCTTTTTTCTCATCTTTCATGCTGGAAGCAGAACCACTGCCACTTCGTGGATATATAATCCAAATCCTCAAATCAATCTTTTCGAATATCTATCTTATTTAGGTTACCTACTCCACGGTGTACGGAATACCAAATTTCTGTGAGATTAGGCAAGTAGGATTGGAAGTCTTATGTATGGAAATGGTCTTCAGAATAAATACCCACCTACCTAATTCGTACATTATCCGGAGCTTAAACCAAGCTGATTGTCTAAGCCAAGAAGCTTATTACACTCAAACTAAGATGATCCTCTAAGCCTAGAAGCTAATTCCCTACTGTTCTACCAATTAAAAATATGTATGTACAAGCCTTTGAAAGCGACTTGACTACAAATGAAAAGAACAATGTTTTGCCGGTCACTTGAACTTTGTTATATTGGCTGAATGATAGTGACTCTCTTCTGAAGCTTAGTGTTAAGACGCGATAGTCAGTTGGAGATGGGACAAGCCAGGTTTGTTGCTAACAAGTTTAGAATGTTACTGCAACCGAACAGATTAGAATTTTAATCCTTAAGGTTGAATTTGCTACATCATATGATGCTGCTTCTTAATGACGGATGACGGTAGTTAACTCGTCCATCAGACGGGATAGAAAGAAGCTAGCATCGATCTTGAATATCTTTCGATATGTTTTTTCACTAGGTAGCCTTTCTCACGTCACTGACTTATTTTCAATTCCTTCTGTCTGTCTGGCTTAACTGTTACCAACCGCTTTTTTTAGAACATCCTGTCTCACCGTGAATTCAGAACTGACAAAACTGATACAAAAAGAGAAATCATTATGCTAAAACTCCAGAAAAAAACGTCTGCCATACCAGACGACGATGTGACAAAAATATTAAACCACGTCAAACCAAAAGACTCGATAATGATTTACATCTAATACCACAAAGCAGGCGTAAAACATTTGTCTACTTATTCGACCAGCACGAATACCAGTCACAATTAAGTCTGTATCTTTTTCCAAAACAAAAAATCAATTCTCCTCGGTTACGTGCGAAATATACTGCCGGATACTTAGATACTGTCTGATCATCTGTTTCGACTATCAAATAATGCTGTGAAGAAGTTTTGGAATAACAATAAAAACACTCTCAAGTAAGGTCTTGCATAATTGGATAAGTGTAATCAGACGGACACACGAGATTGAGATTTGTCTTTGAATGACAGATATTTTAATATATTCCAGAACGTTCTACATACCCGATGTAGAGTGTGGGCTGATATTAAACATGTCTGTACTCACGTAGTCAGAAAATTTTTGGTCAAAGTCCTACTTTTGATTTGAATAAGAATGAATGAATAGAAATATAGTAGGTTTGAGTTTCATTTTATGACAGACAGGAGTTCTTATTGGCTTTTTTTTTTTTTTTGTTTGGTAGACAATCGGAGAGCCAGGCAAGGTTGAGTAAATTCCTGTGTCGGAATTGTCTTTGATGATGGCGTTAATGGGTTTTTGAAGGTAGACGGTCGTAAAAGTCGACTACGAATCGCGAAAGTTTTATTACATTTTTTTTTTTGGGAAAAACTCACGGTCTTTATGAATGATGTTAAGAAGGTGGAAGGTAGACTTAATTTGTATACCAGACAGGTTAATGGGTCTGATTTTATTTCACTAACGCGTTTGGACGCAAAAGTGTCGGGGGATTTTCTTATCCCGCAGATAACTCTGTAAAAATTTCGTCGTATATACAAATCCAATTTTTTACAAAGTTCACGGATATCCGATCCGATATTCAGCTCGCAGTACAGTGAATTAGTTTTCCAGACACAAACATCGGTTATGCAATTCTCTGATCGCCTGCTAAAAATCTGTGCCATGCTTCATATCTTAATTAAGAAGAACATAGTTAATCGGATGTTTTATAGCAATCCGACCTGGGGGTAAATTCCATACATACAGATATATTCGAGGTCTGGCAGGCTTCTTCTCGGTTCTTCTATTAACCAATGCACTTCGAATCGGATATCTGACGAGGCTACAATATACATATGTAGCTAGACAAAATTATAAAAATCAGAAAAAATAAAAAAAAAATAGAGGCAGATTAAGAAGATAACCACGTACTCCAGAAAAGTTTCACTCTTCTTTCCCGGAAAGGCATTCACCAAGTCTAGATCCTTTTTAGCAGGATTGTGCTAAAGTCAGAGTGGAGTAAGAGTAAATTGGACTCGCTGTGAGATTTGCTCTTCTCATGCTTAAGTCTTAAGGTTCAACTTGGCATTCAAACTTGCCAGTCAATAACACGATCTGCAAATCTCATGAAACTCAGTCGCAAGAATATCCGGATAGCTGTTCGTGTCATAACAGGTCACGGCGTTATAGGCAATCATGCAGCGTAGCTAGGACTACTCCATAACGAGTTCTATAGAAACTGCAGGGATGAAGAGGAAATCGAATCCATTCGTCACTTGCTATGTGATTATCCAGCACTATCCAACAAAAGCTATAAGCCTTGAGAGCTATTTCCTTGCGGAACTGGACGATCTGGGAAATATTGACTTGACCAAACTCCTGAGATTCATACACATATCTGAGTGTTTTAGTCGAAGACTGAAATTAAGTTCTCGAGGGTTTTATAATTGGGCACAATGTACTCTTTGGTAGTCTAAATGACCGGTTCTGAGAACAAGGGCACCAATTTACCTAATCTCACCTTAACGTGCCTCCACTTCTCAGTATTTCTGTTACTTTTTTATTACCATACAAAATCACTGCTATGGACTTGCTGTCACTCTGGCAAATCTGAGCTCTTTAAATTGCAACGCGTTGGTAGTTTTTCTTTTATAATCTTTTTCCGGGAGAAGCGAGTGTATATCGCTGGCATAGCACACCGAGATTGGATTGCTAAAAATTGTGAAACCTTACTCACTGCCCACCAAAGATAACTCCAGGGATAAAACTCTTTAAAGAAAAATATTAAGTCTACTTCTATCATTTTTAACCCAGTCTTACGTCTTTAAAATTGAATAACTTAACGATCTTACATGTCATTTTCTTGATTGGTAGCTTAGGTTTAAGTCTCTAGTAGACCGGTAGGAAAAACTCCACAGACGATTTATAAAAATTATTGACTTGAAAGCTATCTGTCAACTTAATCCTTATGTCGAATATTGTAAGAATATTTAATTAGGTCAAAATATTTCACAGTTGAATAATACTCAATCCAGTTCCAGCTTATCAAAATACCACTCGAGCATCTCTCGTTTATTTGAGCTCTCATAATGAACTCGCAGTGTCTCTTAATTGATATTTGTCAAATATACAAAGCGATAAAAGTAGAATCCACTGGAAAAATAAGCCCTCCTGCAATAAGGTCCACTTATTTATATTATTTAACCTAAAGCAAACTGTAAGACATAAAAGTCTTTCGTACAATTTTTTTTTACAACATCCCCAGGATTTTGTTCAATGGCGGGATATGTAGGTGTACCTAACCAGTCATCTATTTCGTAATATTCTAGGTCTAAAAATATCTCAAAGCTATACTACGTATGTAAGTATATGAACAACTCATTCTTTCCTCTTACAAGTTCTCAAAATTATTAGTCAATGAATGAATGATGATATTTATTATCTTTGTAAGAACTCAATCTTGCATCATTCAATGGCATGAATCAGTCGTTATTTATATTTATTTGTGTATTTTCAAGGAAAACTCTAAACAATAATGTGTAACGAAGAGATTTCAAATTAATTTTTCAACTCGAGAGTTGACAATTAACATTAACAAATATTTCACTGTAATTTAACACTTGACATTCTAGTGTTCTCAAGAGCAGTTGTAATTTCTCAGATATCGGCAAAAGCAATCAAAACTATCGATGTGTTTATTAGTCTTTCTTAAGTCGCTTGTTTGTAAGTCTGTTTGTTATAAGAGTCGTTGAAATGATTGTCACTGTTTTTATCAAAAATGAAATACTTATGTAGACTTTCGCTGTAAGATATACAGACCATTTACAAGAAAGAAACGTCACCATTGAATTTACCAAGTTACAGACCTCAATGATACATGCAAAATCTGATGGCAAAAAGTTAGTTTTTTTTATAGAACTCTTGGATACAAACCATAGAATAAAGAATGGTAATCAAAAATACAACTTTCTTTTTAACTTGATTCATTGGACTTAAAGCAACTCTGTTAAGCTTAAATTAAATAAGAATAATCAAATTATTTACTTAAGTGCAATCATTAAATTTTTTTTTAATTTGTTCGTTCGTGTTAATGCCAAGTACTTTTAAATGAATCACGAAACGTTCGTCAGTCTAGGACCCATTAAAAAGAATACCTTTTGTTCTCTGTTGAATGCTAATTAAGGCATTTTGATATACGCTAATTTTAATTAGCATTGTATACCCATCACGTGAGTAAATGTTTAAATAAATTTACATTTCGAAGGAATTTACTTAACCCAAACCAATCGCAATCAATTACAGATATTAGCTTTACTCTTTAGCTATGCATTTTAAGCATACAGGTGTTTATATTGCAACATGTATTGTATTGCATTCAATTAAGATGGCACAGCTAATTTGTTTTGTAACTTAGTTTTGCATTAGCAAATGTGACAACAATTTGAATATAGTAATGTTAAGAAAAATAAATAAAAATAACTAAATTAATTCGTAATAACGCAATGACCCCTTGGACATACTGCCGCTGACTAAGTAATATTCTTTCTAAATAACTAAGGGCTTTAATTCATTCATCCAAATAACGGATTGTATGTTGTCTCCAAGGCCTGCACGAGCCATTTTTTGCTAGTTCGTCTGCTACTTCATTTCCCTCTAATCCTACATATCATTTCACCCAGTAAAGGGTGACTTCGTTACTCTGGCCCAGTCCGTTGATCTTAGTCAAGCTACTTTACTAAATACTTAAACAATTAACATGCATATTCTAGTAGAAGGGTTTATTTTTTGGATAATGATCACAATTTTCGAGAAAAGACACATTAACTCGGAACTGGGATGAGCTCAAAGAGAGGTGTGCACCTCTTGAGACATGCCGCAGGGTTGAATTGTTTCTCCTATACTTTTAGTTCTTTTCATAATCGAAATACTTACAAAATTATTGTCTACCGGTACCTAAACTACAGCATACGTAAATGATAGTGACAATGCATGTAATCGGAGACTAAACGTCAATGAAGCATAATCGAAAGAATCCCGAGCTTACAATGATTTTTATTCACCAAGTCAAACCTTTCAAATGGTGATAGCCACGCCCACATTGATTTTAAGAAATGTGTTCTAAAATACAATATTCTCGATAACAGTCGAGTGTATAGAATAACTTTACCAGGTCTTCTCACCTCGGACAAGGTCAGACGATGACAAATGCCCATTTCTACAGTTCCAATCATTGCTACTTTTCTGTACAAATATTCCCCTTTTTCTACTTTAACGTTTCCCTTTTAAGTCTCAAGGTAATTTCTAATCAAATAAACAACATTTGCAATCCGTTTCTATCACGTAAAGTCGATATAGCACACACTCTGTACAAGAGAAAAGCTTTATGTTTACAAAAAAAAGAAAACACGCACCCTCTTGACTATTAATACCGAAAATATATTTGAACTTCACCTAGTTTATCATGATTGGCCTCGTAGTTCAGTTGGTCGAATTATACATGATTTAGAGCAATGAAATTACTTTAGAGAAAAAAAAATACACAAAAAAAAGTTTCAAGCCATCTGGAATGGATCACATAATACTCTATTCTTTGTAGTGGACATGGCAGTGAGAATTCTGTCATTTTTAAGGCGTTTTGTACCACTTTTTTCAACATATCGAGCATTATGTTGCCAAATTGTTAGATGGAGAGCATCTCAATCAATTGCTCTAGAATATGATGACTATTGCCAAAAATTTTCGTCTTCAAATCACCCTTGAAAAATAGATGGGTGATGTCGTCAATTTGGCCCTTACTGCATTGCCCATACATTTCAAAAAACGACCAAGGAAAATAAGCTTCAAAGTCTCAATCGTTTCGAGAACTATATGTGCTGTAGCACCGGTCTTGCTGCAACGACTTGTTCCCAAGGTGCTGTTCTTTCTTTTCAATATTCAAACGGCCTTCCAACATTGTTGTATACCACTGTGGAATGACGGTAATGATGTTTTGGACAAACAAGACCCAATCACCCTTCCTTCATCGATTCCGCACAGTTTCGCAGTTGGTCAAAGGATGTTAAGCGTTGATTTCAATAGATTTCAATACTTCGTGGGTGATGTCTGTACTAGTCGGGAAGATTTGTATCAAATTTTTGCTTACGCCTTAGTTTCCAGTATTGAATTAGAGCGTGATGTGATTACTCTAGGTGGAGGCGGGCCATGATTTTTTTCGAATATCAGGGAAATCAAGTGGTCCATGGAATCCAGGGTCTAGCATTTCACAACCAATCATGTTGTGCGTCTTATATTCTTTAGATGAATACAAGGGTCCTAATGTTTATTGACGTGCCCGAAGTTTCAGAACCTTTTTTATGACAGTTATACTCCCGGATGTTTGTCAGACGCTCGTGAGAAGTGGGGCCGTGAAAGAAATTTTAGGTGTTGTCTAACGACTGGACCTCGAACTCATCGCTCCGTAGTCCAACGAACTAACCACTTAAACCACGACGCCCACCGTTTCTTTTTATAAGCCGTCTTAAAGGCCTAATATTACTGGTGTCACTAGTCCCCGGGCAGTAAATGATGAATCAGCTGTACTGGATGCGGAAAATGTTGTAAATTCTACCATAAACACTACCAACAATTGCCTATTTGCATGGCTCATCGCTTTGTTGACATTTCTGATTGTTGTTCCACACATTCGCGAGCGACATTCTGAACCATACAGCTTGTTCGTGGTCTGGCAAGATGCCTTACATCTGCCAGCGTCCCACATTGTGCAAATCAAGGCGGCTAGACACCAAATTGTTTTCACATCTGGACTTTCGAACATAAAATTTACAATAGCTGCACGTTCTTGAATCGTGTGTCAGATGTCAAAAAACTTCTGACAGATAAGTTTATTTATAAAACTTAAGGTCAATTCACATTAGATACTTTTACTAAGCCCACATTGCTTACAGTTACAAACTTACTACACCCTATGGGTTAGGGTATGAAAAAGTATAACATTTATTACCCAATCTCGTTTCCGTTACGTATATATTAACGTGTACGTACTCGTATCTTTCTGGATAGCTAATAAAATTAAATTCTTGCGCAACAAGCCTCCGGTTGGTTGATTTGAATATTTTTTTTGTTTTCCTTTTTTTTTGTGCCACGTGAACTTTACGAATTCTTTGTAGCATATTCGATGGAAAATAAGAAGAAAATAAAACAACGCTATTACACAAACGTGCACAGCAGCCGTGAAGGCCTTAATTCAGTTTGCACACATTATGCACCTCAACTGGTACGAAACAACATTTCGCCGTGTCGTCGTCGTCGTAGTCGTAGTTGTGGTTGTGTGGTTGTGATGGAGCTATCTGAGTATCTATAGAAATATGTATATAGATGCGGCTTGGTTTTTGCGACGTGGCAATGACTCGCTTGCAACGCGCTACCACATTGCGCAAGGGAATGCTCCAATGGATAATTAGGTAATCGTATGGTTACATCGATTTTCGTCGTCGTAACCATATGCGACGACAATGGAAAATAAAAAAAAAAAAGACGACCACAACTGCATGATACCTAGGATTAGAATTCTCTATCGTCTATCGTCCGGCGACCGCGTGAAAAGTTCATTTTCATTCCGCTCGGGGTGACTGAACGTTATAACAAAAAAAAAAAACAAAATACAACAGAAACAACTACTAGATACATGACATAAAATGGTTTCAGTTGATTTATTTATTTTCAGAGAAGAAAATAATGTTATTATCATTCAACGACAACGGTGTTATCAGAGAGAGAGAATTTCCCAGAATAGATAAAAAGTAGCCATGCGTCATTGAGTTTATAGCAATTAGTGTTGTTGGCTTTCTTCCTAGTCGCTTGCACGAGTTTATTATCATTTTTCTATTTTCAGAATGAAATTAATGAGCTGCCTTTTTTTTATTTTCTATTGTACACACGGTATACCTACCTACCTACATAGAAAAAGAATAGAACGATCACCTGGAGGATGCATGATATTGGTGCACACGTGTGAAATAATGTGATAACACAATGTTAATTGGAACTGTGTGTACAGGGTGATTCACAGACACCAAGTTCTTCGAAACTCGTTCAAGAGTTATCAGGTTTCTGTTTTTTGATTGAGGAAATTTTTTTCTATTTTTTTTTTTTTGTTTTATTGAAGACCTTGCATGACCTTGTTTTGTTATCTGTTGTTGGTTTTTTTTTTTGTTTGCCTTTAGATAATATGTATAAATAACTTGACATAATAATTGTTATTGAACAAGTTACTGAAAATGGCATGACTACACACTGTCTGGTTGGCTTTAGTTGTGAAACTGCACGAAGGTTCTTACAAGTACCTTGTTTAACATTGTGAGTGAACTTTGTTCGACCATATTTTTTTTATCATTTTATTACCACAGATACGTTTACACGCATTTCAATCGTGTTGGATAAGTGCAATTGCAAATGGCATACTTACTTGGCACACGATTGGACTTGTGGACTTTGTTGAGGTTTTCTGATTCATTTTTAAACCAAATGTCCGCCAAATGTCCTCCATGACGCTGGTGGTAGCATGCTTTCGTTCTTTCAATCACGTTTGCATACATGTCACTAAACATGCATTAGATGTCGCAGTTGAACTCGAGAACTATTTGTGGTTTCACGAAAAATCACAAAGAAAGTCGGACGGCGTAGTACAGTGTTTAATGCGTTGGTTTACTGAGCTGAAGTTTAAGGTCTGATTCGCAGAAAGCACCAAGTTTTTTCACAGTTCCACAACACGGAAACGTTTGACGAACATTTAAGTCTATTTTTTCAAAAGACATGGGATATAACAGTTGCCACAACAAAAAAATAATTGCATCTCGTGCTGTGTGACAGCTATCCAAACCACATCTCATCACGTTCCAAAGAATGCCGTCAATTTTGATTGCATTTTCAATATACATACATATGTATATACATTTTTTTTTTAATTAGATGCTTCGTTTCTCCTTAGCTAGATGGATTGGCTGCTAGCCAAATCCTTCGTGAGTAATCTGTACACCTTAGTTTTGAACCTAGAGATAAATCTGCTTACTCTGAATATGACGAGAACCTTGTTGCTCCCCTAGGTCGTTTAAGAAGTACTCGCCTAGAAATTTCCTTCTTAACTTGGAAAGCTACTTCAGGGCAATTGCACAAAAAGTGGGTTACCGACTCTTGTACCTCTCCATCTCTACAGCTTCTGTAGAAATCGTTGGAGGGGAGTCTGAAATTTCTATTTTAAAGCTAACGCTTTTCCTACTAATCAAGACTTAGTTTGTTTATCTTTTTAATCTTTAGGCCTGAATAGATTTTTGTATGTCAAAGACAGATTTTATATGATACCTTCATTGTCAAGGTGGTACTTAATTACTTCAGTAGATATAGGGAACGCTCCGCTATCTTCAAAGCGATCTCGACTTTTTCCCCATTTTTTCTAACCTTCTTTTGGTGGAGGGGAGCCAATAATACTGTGATAGCGTGTCGAGATACTTGATGGTTGTTGATCTGCTCTGATCTGGTGCTGCCGGATCATCCGCTTAACAGTGCCCTGGAGTGTCCCTATGACCTAAACGTTGGTATTCAATGCCTTATCGCTTCCAAGTATGACTGCTTGAAATATGCGTTAGTGATTAGTAATTTGTATACCAAGCGAACTGGAGGATCACTCCGTCGTACCAACTGTGTGTTTGGATTGCATACATACGTAATCAACTTATTATACATAAATTTTGTTCAGTCTTCAATAAGAAAGAAGTCGGACTGAATAGCTCTTGAAGCTTTGAAACTGTTGTTGGTTGTGTATCACCTCTATTACTTTTTTCTTCTATATACTAGTGACGGTCATTAGAACTTATCGGTGGAGTCTCACTAGTTACTATTGACCTACAGCATGACCGGAACAGACCTCACCAATAAGCCTCTGCAATTAGTCTTCAAATAGACTAGCTGTCTTCAGTTCGCGAACCAAGTTAATACGACGTATATCTTTCTTTACCGTGATATCCTTCTGTATTAGTTTCAACCACTATCTTGTAGACGAAATACTTGGAATAAGCATGATTTCTAACTGATTATAGCTATGTTTAGGAATAATTTGAAGTGCTATACCTAAACACCACCCACGACAAGCTATTGACTAACATCAGTTCCATTCACAAATCAGATACCAATGTTTGGTTTCAACCTGATTCTGTCAGTTTTTCTTAGTGGCGACTAGTTTTGATTATTAAATATTTTTTTTTTAATTACTTTCACCTTACGTCAAACATATATGTAAGACATTTAAATTTAAGATTATGATTAATTTATGGTTAACTCTAAATTCCCTAATCAGAGATCGATATTTGTTGACAAATAGCAACAAACTTTTATTTTACGACAAAATTGTACTTAGTGTAGTGTAGAGCAGTTAATGATATCACACCGTGCTTTATTCGTTCTAGATTAGACTTAAATTTTCAATGTCAGTGATATCAGCCAAACAAGGTTATTGAAGCCCTTGTACAATATGTAGCCTTTGTACGTAGATTGTCGTCATTTAAAACCTTGTAGAATTAGATATGGTCTTTGCACTCTGCTTCATTTGATACTACTACAGCTGAGGCTTATTCTTTTTTTTTTTTGTACTTGTTGTTTATTTCAGTAAATTGCAGCATTTACTAAACTTTCTCGTATTCTGATCTACTAACACTATCACCTAGCTTCCGCCTTTAATCTTCATGGCAACTCACCCTTTTATCATTGTTCTCTCTTTTTATTGCATTTACTTAACTCTGCACGTGGCTTTGGAATAGGAGCTGATTAGTTGGTACCCTATTGGTGCCCAAACAAATTGAAGAGAATTGCTGTAACTTTCAGCATTCGATGCGAAATCCAGCGTTTTTTAGAATGTTTGCTTATTTGGAGAGTTCGGAAGCGTCAAACATAAGAGTAATTTAGGTATCAAGCACATTACCACAGCATCGTGGTCACTCATACTAATTTCCTTCTACAAGTCACGGCCTTATGCAAGTTTTAACTTTCGAAAGAAGAGGTTATGTCTCTCGACCACTTAATGAATGACTATGTTTTTGTTTATAGTTTATTAAATCTGAAGTTTTTGCCTTTGTAGAGCACTGAGCATTCCAATCACACTCAATTTGCCATGAATTCTGACACTGCACACTGTAGAGTCAGAATTCATGGCAAATGCCCTCAGTCTTTTCATTTGCATTTTGCACTTATGGATCCTTACCAGCATCAGTGGAAGAAGTCGTTACCCATGCTTTTAGTAATGGCAAACACTTCTCTACTTCCCTGCGTAAGTAGTGAAGATTTTGGTCTGAAGTATTTATTTTCATAACGTGACTTCAATCATATGGACGATTCCCAGACTCTGAAATAGGTCATAGTGAATTCAAGAATGATTCAAGAATGATACAGCCCAATCCAGAGGTGTGATGCACTCCTGACTATCAATCTCTAAAGATGTTGATATAGGATTGTGTTGTATGGATTCCAGTTTCCTTCACTGAATTCCCAGTAATTCTGCTGGTAAGGTTAAGAGAACACACTTACTCCAAACCTACAGTCTACCTCTGAATTGGCTGTGTAAATTAGTCTTTCAAATTTCCTGGTCACTTCTCCATTCTCTTCAATTCAGTCTGCTCTGGACGAGAAATGTCTCCTGAAACGCAGTTTTGATGTCGACACTACTATGTATTACCGTATGTCTTCGAATCAACACGTTTTTTATATTGAGACCAACGGATAAAATATACGTTCAGTACGCTCGGAGCTCTGGTCGAACCCGTCAGGAAGGCAACCATTGTCCACCTCTGTACCTTAGATACTTTCTTAATTAGGTAGCGCTACAGACAGGGGTGGACCTATGCCTCAAACAACAAGCCTCTCCAATTAATGCGATCTTTGGCTAACTACCTCCAGTTTCGCATTCCAAGTTAGTCTTCCTCTACTGTGTTTTCCCTCTGGGTTGGATTCGAAGACTCTTCGGGCAGGCTAGGACTCCATCGTCCTAGCCATCTTCGACGATGGATGCGTACTTTTCTGACCAGGTCAATATCACTATACACTTTCAAATCTCCTCCTCCAAAACTCGTCAACGCAAACGGGACCAAAAATCATCCGTAGAATTTTACATTCAATACGACCAAGGATATCTTCATCCACATTCATTTCTGTACCTTACTTAGTCTTTTCAGTTGTAAACTTTGGTCAAAGAGGGCCACCAGACTAATAAGCCATCTTCGGTTGAAGTCCGTTCTACTTATCTAAGGTTTTACCGCAGACGTATTCATCCTCCTCCATGCTTAACGTGATTCCTTAATAAACTGTCACTTTTCTATTTGACAGATTTAAATTTGAGCTCTTACGACATCTTGTTAAAAAAAATACAACCACTTTCCGATCTCTATGTCAAAACACGAATAATTTTCCACCTCTCTACTTGTTTTGCACAAATTCTATCAATTATTATGGTAATGTAATCGTACTTGTAGTAAATGTAATTTATGATTTTCTGTACCAGTGCTACCAACCATCATTAAACAAAGAGCTACTTATGTACATATGTATTACTTTTTAAATATCTGATTGACTACAATCACAAACTTTATCAGTCACAGCTTTTCAGCCTACTTTAATAGAGTTATCCATCTGCTGACAGTATGTTTAAATTTGAACAATCCATCTCTACAAAAAAAAACGCAGTTTGTCATCTAACTTCTTTGAGAAAACAACCTGTCAGTGCCATTTGACAACTTACTCACTTCTAACGTACTTTTTACTCATAAAGCAAATATTATCCATTTCCGCGTTAATTCAGTCGTTTCAACCACATTTCCTTAATCTAGTGTCAATTATTTGGCATTTCCATTCAAACTGTCAAAAAACAACACTTGTCAAGAAACATCAACTAAAACCAAAAAAAAAAAACACCACATGACGTATGCAAAAAACTGTTTTTCGTAAACAGGATGAACAACAGCATTTCTTGTTTTCGATTTAATTCGCCTTCTGGAACAAACCGAACACCGAACGCAAATAAAATCGAAAACATTTAAATACCCTTTTAGTATATCCAAAAATACCAGCCAAAAATAAATGCTAAACCAAAAATACATAAATGCGATAATATTTCCCCCTCCGCTTTTGTACGGCACGTACTAAAAATAAGTCACAAACGCCATATTACGAAACAGCTTCTGCTTTTTTATTTTAGCTTTTTTCTCCCCCAAAACATCTGAGTTTTTGTGACCCCAGAACAGCTTTTACAGATCACGGTACGGAACTGAAACAACCAAAAAAAAAAAACATTACATCGTACAAATTTGACGACAGGCGACATCACCTCGTCCCGCAAAAAGATATCTCTCAGGAGCGATACGATCGTTTTTGTCTTCTCTTCGGTTTGTGGTTTTTCCGATTTTCTTGAATGAAAATTTCCGTGGGCGTTAAATGGGGGCGGGGAGGATTGGTTTACTATGCACTAGTGGCCCAAATACTTGCTCGCTCTCTGGGTAAAAAACAAAAGAAATATAAATAACTTTTTGGCAGTAGAAAAATTCGGGCGTGGTGGCCAAACCAGCAGGCAGGCCAAGAAAAATAAATCACAAACGGGCCAGGCCAGGCTAATGCCACCGTT
Source organism: Xylota sylvarum (assembly GCA_905220385.1). NCBI lineage: Eukaryota > Metazoa > Arthropoda > Insecta > Diptera > Syrphidae > Xylota > Xylota sylvarum. The sequence goes on along the minus strand of LR999958.1, from coordinate 57,616,952 downwards.
CAAACAGAAAATCACCGTGTTACGTACTCATTGGGGGATGGTTAGTAATACGTTTGGCTTGGTCTGTTGTCCCTTGTTTGAAAGCACAGCACATAGCGTCATCACAGCATAGACAATAGCGACACAAATACTGTATGTGATCGCAGCGTAATGGACTCTCTTTTCTAGGGAATCGCGTAAATATTCATGAATTGAACGAGTGATTTTATCGAAAATAGTGAAAAAATTTTTGATTCGTAATGCACTGACGTTCAAGTGGCCCGGCTGTGACGGCAAATGGTGATGGTGAGTACGACAAAGCGTTTTTATTAATAAAGCGAGCAAAACTCGTGAATATGACTTAACAGTGGGATCACGCAAATTTCACGAGATCCATTCACTCGTTGCGGGAGTGATCAGTTATTTTAAACAACAATCGAATGTATGTAGATTGGGAGTCTTTTTTTGTATGTTTCTGAATACGTAAATGTGGGATGGGTTTTATACATACGAGTACATGTACATATGTATTTTGAGGGATAACACTGAGTAAGAGGTGCGATCAATAAGAAAGCCTTAATATTGGTTAAGCATTTATGGAATCTTTTAGGCGTGTCGGAAATGTTTGAAAGAGGATTTTGTTTTTATTCATACGCCGAAGACTTCAAGGAAACTTTCATCCGACATTCGAGGAAATATTGCCATATGTATACAGGTATACTATCATGAACTTGATACACAGATGGTTAGCATCAAGTTAGTGTTCCAAACCTATTTCCAGCGTCAAGTGAGAATATGGTCGATTTTCGAGTTTTCTGATTGTAACCTGCTGTAAGAAAGATCGAACAGACATATAGTTTCGAGATTTAACAGATCAGACTGATACTAGTGCATATGAGGCGATCAGATGAGTTAGCATGTTGCTTAGGTAATTCCCTAAAACTTACAACAGTTCTGCTTTGAGCCGGTTTTGCTTTATTTGACATGATCAAAACTGCCTTGACTTAATTTCGGTCGTATAGGTTAAAATGATGATCATTATTTAAGGAGAGTCGATAATGGTGCCCGAGTTTGACATTCATCGTCTTTTCAGTGTCGTCTTGGAAGAAAACTGGGCCAATAATGCCGCCACTCCCAAAACCTGCAAAAAACTGCAATATTCTCCGTTGAGCGCACAGAGCGAACACGGGAATAGGTTCGGGTATCAATCAGCAAACCTGTCTCACAAACTTTCATCACAAACTGTAGCAGATGCAGTTGGTGCATTATTTGGACTGAAATTTATTTTCAAAATTCGCACTATTTCGGCAACACAGTATCCACTTTGAAAGTAAGTTTGCAATATTTCCTAACGTTGTTCAAGTGTAAATCCATTTCATACCGCGAAAATACTGAGTTTAATACTGAGTTTCGATCAATTTTTTGAGCGCATAAGAGCTGTCAGTGTCAAAATAACATATGATGCAAAAAGAAACCAACAGATGGCCCACCCTATAGTACTACTAACTCTTCTTTAACCTTCTCTGGAACAAGTTTCACTTCAATTCAATCCCTGTTCTGCTTGTAGACCTATTGGGAGGCGTTTGTAATAAAACAACAAAGTAGAGATTTCAGTCGGATAGACAAGTGATGCCTAGAACATCATTTGCGGCGCGTCAAAGTTGTCACTGGCCTTTCGTATTTGCCCTTTCTGCAGTCGAAAATAGCTTTCTCTGCCACTGTCTGCTAACTAACTCACACCACTTCCATTTACACAGGGATGTTAAAATGCCCTTTCCCCATACTAAACAGCACAAAAAGAAAAGAAATTTTCATGAATTAAACATGAGTTGAACAGCTGTCACCCACGACAGTACTCATCTTATTTCATCATCTCATAACATCTTCAAATTAGCATTACCCTAATAATGTCCATCTGTTTGCATAGTATATGCATATCATAAGCGTGATTCTCATTGAGTAATAAATACCACGTTTCTATTTTTAACTTGATAAAAAAACTTTTCCATTCTTTTATTTACAATTCTCATTTATTTAGCTTATCTAAGTATAAGTCGAAAATTTATTAATACAATAAAAAAAAAATATAAAACAAACTCACACTAAATAACATTTGCAATGAACTACACAACACCGAAAGGAACACACAACACTTGATGTGAGAAAAAATGAAAATAAATCATAATACGGTCATGTGCACATGTGGTTTTTTAAACGAACAAACATTAGTTCAAACTAGTTAAGACAGACCGAAACTGGAATGACAGGAGAATTTTTATGTGAAAATTTAATATTCAATATCTGAATGAGAGTTCTTTCAATTTAATCTATGGAACCGGATTGGATTGATGTTATAAACAATTTTTCCTTGGAAAACAGCACGTGACTATGAAGTTGCAAAAATTTTAAAGACTGGTCAGATAGGATTTTATTGCGTACTCATTGCCTACACAATGAGATAGATTATGCAATGTCATCTACATAGGTAGGAGAGCACCTAGCAACTCTTTTTTTTAAGGTTTAATTTAAGACCACAACAACTGTTTAACATTACGAAAAGAAAATTATTTGCGATTCTTGAACGTAGCCCTAAAATGCTAACATAGCACAATCTCACTTTACTATTGTCCTTTACTACAATCCTTTACTACAGAATTTGAACATTATTCATTTAGACATATGTACGTCTACAATATATGTACATATATTGCATCATATCATTCCAGAAATCATTTTCGCTAAATGATTAAGTATCTGAATTTATAGATATGGAGACAAGAATGTGACACGTATCCACTTTAAGACCTATGCTCAGTATCATTCTTGTTAATTCATCGGCTTTGTATAGTAGATATGCTAATCTTTTCAACATCCACACCTGATTCGACACTGCCGATCGTCTTTCACCCATACAGCGAACGTGATGTAAAGTATCTCTTTGAATTAAATAAACAGCTCAACTTCAAGGACGCAAATTTTGCGACTTATGGACGTGTTCTGTAACGACAAAGACGACTGCGAATATGCATAGTACATTGGACATTTTATTTCTGGAAAAAAATGTTTTTTTCCGAATAGACTTGTTCGTATTTCTAATGGTTGAATAGTTTTTATTCACGGAAAGGTTTTCGCAGAACTTTTTTAACTTCATCAATATGAAGTACAAATAGAGTTGGTGTAAGAATAGTTCCTGATCACCATTTATTCTACAGATATAGGAGAACGGATCTATTACAACTCGAATTGATCTGTCATGTCGAAAATGTTTATCGTTTATTACTTGCTTGTGGTGATTAAGTGACCATTTTTTGGAACCGTTCTAACGAAGTTCATGTAAAGAGTTTTCTGCAACGTAACGTTCCTTAGACCAACGTTCAACAAATCCAAATGGTGAGTTCACTCCACTCTATTCTATTGAGGAAATTAAGCTAACTATCGCTATCGCTGATAACACCCAAGTCAAGGATAGAAATGAAAATAGAGTTAAGCTTATTGTTAATAGATTATTTTTTTGGTAGAAGAAGAGTTCACTTTTGACACAATTAATGATTTTCCATTTATATGTAAGTATCATGCTGTAAAAAGTTTTCTCTGCACCAAATGGATAACTTATTTAACATACTCTGTAGAAAAAGTTGAATATTTTCTATATCGTCTACACTACACCTTTGGTGATCAAAACAAAGATAATCGTACGCAATTGCTGCTCTGGGGTACTCCTGACATCGAACTAAAAAGTTTCAATACAGACAATCTGAAAGAAACACTACATTACCAATTTTTAAAAAAATAAACCACAGTTCGAGAACTAAGCTCTTGAATAAATCTAACGAGAATGCTTTAGTGGGAGATTTTGTAATTTGCAGTCATGACATTCCTTTCCTTGCAATTTTTCAGGGCACGTAATATATGGGATAAGACTAAAGTGAGGTTATTTATCATTAAATTAACTTATAAGATCCATGTTGCTTGGTGGGAAAATTGCTTTTCAATAGAAAAAGACCATAATGTATACTATATTTTCAAATAGTTAGCGTATGGATAAAGCTTTTGCGTTATAACGATGACTGAACAAATCACAGTTGCAACCTTTCTTGTGAATAAACATGGTGGAAAATTCATTCCGTCAAAAAAATGTAGTTAGTATGCCGTAATTGTACTTAACTCTAAAACTATACATCGATTAATAATGGCGGCACTTAATATTGTTGGTAGCTCCTCTTGTACTGGAGTTAATGTCGAATTGCCTAAAAACATATCAGTCCATTTAGATTAGTCTTTCTTTTCATGTCGCAGCTAATATTCGTTTTCTGATTCTGATGATTTTGAGAGTCATTGTCCACAAGTTCTGTTTTTGGTATCAATGGTTTGCTAACACTGCTTGTTAAGTCAAGAGCAATTGCCCTAATCATGGCTTTGGCGTACGCTCTGTCGCACTTGCTTCTTAAACATTTGCAGGCTCAAGTGAAACCAAACAAGTGGTATTTCTTAACACGAATAATACCACCTCTTGTTGGTTTTGTCATTGGCGATAAAATGAGTAAACATTTCTAAAAGAGATATCCATTAAAATTATAGGGAACCAAAGAACTACTTGATGTCAACAGATGTTCTTTGTCTTCTTAACCTTTCTTTCTTTCACTTGGTACCACCAAGTGAAATATTTGTTCTCTGGACTATGGTTCCTATTACCCCTTTGAGTAGATTCCTGATCTTTGGCAGGATTTGTCTGATAAAGTTCATTTTAGATACTGTGCGATGGTTTCTAAAATAATTTCGAACTACTATAGTCGGTCCCAATAGTTTTTCATCTGGTAGTATGAAATTACAAGCGATGATCCTATTAAGTTTGTCTTGGACATACGAAGAACTTGTCTGCTTTATCATCCTCGAAACAGGTCTCATAAATGCCAGTGCACCAACTCTGAATGTTCTTGAGTATACCTTTAAAGAAGGAAATCCAGTGTTGAGTTCCGGAATAATTTCCCAAGTTTTTGATTTCATTTACCTTTTAACTCCATTTGTTTTCTACACTATATAACAGTTAGTTAGTTTTATCGATTTATGAAACTTCTTAGAAATATCGACCTGAAAATATAAAGCCTACTGTTTTTGAGTTAAAATTTTCGGACTAAAATAGAATCTTCAACTTTGAAGAACAAGCATTTTTCCAACACTCGTAAATTCTGGAAAATATGCTCACATACGTTTAGGAATAAAGTATTTTTACCATACCAGACATTCCACATTCCATCACTGAGTAAAGGACATTAACAAATCTCAGAACTCTTTCTAGTTAGTCATCTTGTAATATCAATAAAACCCAAAACACACTAGTCCTTCGCCTTTGACTTTGCTTTACGTTTTCAAGTTAAACCATAGAAATTCAATGCATCCTGTCACAATGACGTTTTGATTTCGACCTTATGTCTGGCATTTGTAGAAAACAACGTAACGTGATTTCAACGCGGAGCAGAAGTTGGCCTGAGATAAAATGTTGCTTGAGTTTGACAGTTAACAGCTGCTCAACAAAGATAAAAGTTTAGCAATTAGTGCTGGAAATAGTCAAGCATTAAGTTCTACAGGCCTTTTCCATAATACGTTCTGCAAATGGGGTACAATAAGTGCAAGGAATACCTGAAACGCTCGAGGAAACATCCTTGTTATTTTATAAAAATACTCCGGATCATTTTCTTTAATTTTTTAGCTGTTTAGGGCATAGTAGTCGATATGAGCTCCCAAACTCACCGACGCCTTTCAGTCTGCACTTTCTATGGGTCTAGCAGTTTCATGTAACCATAATACTTTGGCAATAAATGCTGGTTTTCGAACTGTGAGATATGGTTTAATCCTTCGTCCTACTTATTTCAAATCATTTTAAAAAAAAAACTGTAACAGAACGGATATTATAACCCTGTTCACACAGGACTGAAGGACTGGATTTTGTTTTTGAGTTTTAAAGGCTCGAAAGGAAAAATAGTGGTGACAAGTTACGGCAATCTGGATTTTCAGATTTTCTGAATGTGTTTTAGATGTTTGGAAATGTCAATCGGTGTCACTTAACAAGAGGATGAAAAAAATATAAAAAAAGCAAACAAAAAAAAAACGAAAGCAAACCAATTCAATTGCTGTGAAAAGCATTAGTTTTGTTGTGAAAAGAATTTCTTGTTGAAAATCAAGCCAGTCTAATTGGTGCTGACAACTAATATATCAAAATAAGTCTGAACACTTCAGACAGAACTAACAATATTAACAAGGAAACGTCAAAAACATCCAGTCCGTCAGTCCTGTGTGAACAGAGTCATAGAATGCTCCGAAGACTCACATTTTGACGGCATCTGAATCTGATAAGAATATGGAATCTATCGTATTTTCGAAGTATTTTATGTTGTTTTAAAAACTGTGATGAGCTCATTTCAAAAGCTTTATAACATCTATTTGAAACACAAACTCCAATGTCAACCTTCTAACCGAAACACTTTAGAAGATTTTCTATTCAAATTCTTAAGGAAATACTTAAAACTATTCAATTAAACCCTAAACACGCGACAATTCGCCAGACACAACCATTTCCTTAAAAAACAAAAAAATAAAAACACATTATAGCCACACTAATTATTGATGCTAAAATTAAACTAGGTCTACCCGACAACCGTCAGCACTGGCATCGTTCGCCAAAACCCAGTCTCATTAGTTCTAAATTCTTACTAAAATTGTTTCTATTTTTTTTTTTTTTTGTTTTTGTTTTACAAACTACCGTCCTACCGTTAAATTGTATCTACAAATTGTTTGTCGTTTTGTATTTCCTATTCATTTGAAGAGAAAAACAAAACGTGTAGACACAAAAAGCAAACGTACCAAAACGTACTCGGTGTCTCAATATCATCAGTATTTTTTATTTTTTTTTTATTTTTTGTTTTATTATTATTTATTTGTATTTGGCGCAGTCGGTCCGAAACGTGCTGTTTTAATTATAGAGGCTCTGGCAAAAACGTGTTTTCGCAAAAACCGAACAATTGTGAAAAAAAAAACCACCACAGAAATTTATTTGCAAAATATGTATCTATGCGCGGCAGTGTGAAGTATAATGAGACCATTTGAGAGTTGAGTAAGAGATGCCCCGAATGAAGATCTAGAAAATTGAATTTTAAATACAAAAATACACTTTGAATTTGCATAGTTGTTGTGTGTTGTCGAGAGTTGTTTCTTTTCATTTCTTTTTTTTTTTTTTTGTTTTTTTTTTTTTTCTTTTAGTTTATTTTTATGAACCTAATGCTGAAAGAATGCAAATAATAGCAACAGATCGTGACTGGTGGGATTTGTTTTGTCTTTTATTGACTAGACTACTGACTCGAGCTTAGTGTCTGGGTTGAAGTTTTGTTTGGTAGGTTTATGTTTATCGGTATATGTATGAGGTAAGTATTTGTTTAAAAATGCCTTTTTGGGTATAACGTACGAATGTACCCACGACAAGATATTTGCTAAATCGCTTAGCGCGTGCGTCATTGGTTGGATTTTATAATTAATTAGCAAGATTTTGAAAACTTGTTTCGCATTATAATTGATTGAGCAATCATTTATTTTAGTCATTATGCAGTGTGTCTCTGTCTTTGGGTGAAATTAAAGTTATGGACATGGACATTTTTTTTTTGCGATAAGATTCTAGAAAGCAAGAATTCACATTTGTGAATACGAGGTGTAATATGTATTTTAAACGATACTGTCATGTAGTCGAACATACCTTTCTCCATCTCAAAGGTGTGTAGTACGCTAAATATAACAAACCTGTCCTGATTTACTAAATACTTCCAGAAAAAGATATTCGTTACGAAATGTGTGTTCCATGTTTCATGTAAAATTGAATAGAATACATATCCTGTCAACAGCTTTGAATGATTGCGCTGATTACTAGCCAATCCTGACTTAATAACACCTTTTTGGAGTTCCTGCTGAATATAATCTTATCTGATAAATATCAAATCCATACGCTGTAACACGCTTAATTAGTGAACAAGGTTAGATCGTCCTACGATATGATCGACCTATGACAAGTACTTTAACGTGCCTTTCAATGTCCGGAAAGGCACACTTGTCTTCTTACCTAAGATCTCAAGAAACAGACAGCTTAATGGCCAGTAGTAGGGAAGAACGTTGCTAAAAACTTGTTCAATTAACTTTAGAAGTTCCTTGATATACACCACTGACAATGACCTATTTTTTGTCTAAGGAACCTGAAGACATTGTAGCTATGTTGTTCGATTTTCGTATTACATTACCAATCACACGTTCAATCTTACCCTTGAAATCGGGATTTTTTTGTGGTTTGCTGTCATCAACTTGAAATTTCACAAAACCCCAAGGAATATATCACGCAGTCTCAAATCACATGATCGAATTCATGACTGATCTTTGCGACATGAGACGATCTGGAAATTGTTGCCGAAGAAAAGCAATTGTTCCTCATACAGTGTGCGTCGTCTTCCTAAAATTTTGGGTAATTATAGTCTACACCCAATAGTTGAACCCTAAAGAACTCTGTTACTGTGATGAAGTAAAGTACATAACGACTTCACTGTTACAATCTTTTGTTAGTTTTATCATCAAATGGGGGGGCTCCAAATCTATGCACACTTAGGATCATTTCACACTATCAAAATGTGTCACCATGCCGTGTAGCAGCCGTCCAATGCAACCCATGGCGCCCGTACGGAGACTGATGGCTCAGTGGTGTACATGACCAAATGCACGTTTTCATATTAATCAGTTTTAAACGGTTTACGATTGATTATAACTAAACGCACACCTCTCAACCACAAACAGATATTGTGATGGGAAAAACCTTATAATGTAAATAGGCACCAACATTCGGATTTTTAGTTTTTACGCTAAGCCGAGGTCTCCCTGTCCCTGGGAACTAGTTTCGAAGACAACAGGCCGAAGCGTTGGTATTCATTCGCTCCACTACTAAACGTACTCAATCGACTAATGCACAGCGTTTTAGTCGTAGATTTCGTATAGTTCGTTATAGAATCTTCTCCTATATCTTACGATCTTTTCTTTAGGTTCTTAACTAGCCTTTTTTTAAAATTTGAAATTACAAAACTAGGTCGTATACCACTGAAAAGGGTTTCGAATAGTTTTTCCCAAGAATAAACTAAACGTTGTGTTAAAGAATGTTTTATTGCAGTCATTAGGTCTCCTAAAACGTTCCCAACACAACGAATTTTCACGAAAATCTACGAAAATTCACGAAATTCTGTTCAAGTACGCAACAGTTTCGTAGTTTTTCGTAGAATAATTTACTCATGAGAGAGTAAAAAATTTCCCCACTCTACGAACTTTAGTGCAAGAAATGTCTTTGCACTGATTTATGAAATTTGTCAAATCGCTGTGCGTAATTTTTTTGGCTTGTGTATTTGTATGCGTTTGGCACTTGACGTCTAAAAAGTGTGCAAATTCCGTTGATTCCGTGTTCGTTTACTTTTTCATAATTTTGTCTTTCTCTGAGAGAATTTTACCCCCACTCCTTGAAATTTCACATTCTACGAATTTTGGTGCAGAAAGTATCCGAACAGATCTATTGTTTCTCGATTTTTATGAACTGAAAAGGTATGCATGACTATTTAACTAAATCATCACCGTTAAATACCTCGAATTCATTTCTCGTTTCTCAATGGTTGCCATTTCATTTACCTTGTAGTGCTGCCAAATTTCTGAGTTTGCTTATATCAGACTTTATGTCGGGTGGGCAAATTATGTTAAGAGATTTCATTTTCAACAAAGTCGAGTAGGAATAAGAGCAATGACTAATTCTTGTCTTGAGGTTTTTAAATGAAGTTGAAAAATTAGAAAACTCAGAAAGAAAAAAAAGGTTTTGTTTCTGGATTAATCAATTTCTAGAAAAAAGACAGGTATGATTTAGAAAAAAAATTTCTGCACGATGTTTTTTTTTAAATTCAGCAAACAGCCATGTTTTCTTTGTTGTGAAAGTCCAATTGACAGCCACTGTAAAATTTATTGCAGGGTTTATGTTCACAGAGATGGCAAGAAACAAAACCAGACATGGATGCCTTGCCATAAATTTCAAGAAATTCAAAAAATTTTCCGTGTTTATTAGAATTTTTAATTGCATGACATATTTCTTGTAATGAATTATTATTGCCAATGTAGACCAGGGGTTATGGTCTATGTACATATGTATAACTTGTCGCGTCAAATATGTGTTTTAAAGCAATTAGTGATCCTTAAAGAAGAAAAAATCCTAAATTGGTCTTATTGTCTGTTTAGTAGAACAACGTGTTTCCAACGCCCCATTTTTCACTCAACTTTTAAAAAAATACTATTTTATTTATATTGTTTTAAGTAAATATCTATTACAAAACGAGTAACGTAATTCTCGTGTTGGAAGCGTACAAATTAGGTTTAAACAATGAACTAGAGCAATAATGTGAGCGTTGAGAAATTATTCTTATAAAGTACGTTAATTCCTTGGTGTTTAAGTGTTTAAAGATGAGCTACAATTTATTTATTTTAGAATGGGGCATAATTTTGACATCTTTTAGAAAACTATTTTATTATGTTTTGGTTTAATCGTTTAAATAAAACATACAACCAGGCTTACATTGTGCTCGTTCGTTCGAAGCTGTTAACGTAAAGAAACAGACCTGCTATGTCAAATATGTGTAGCTTTCTTTTAAAAAAAACTATTTTTATATACAATGGCACTAGTTCTTAAGCCTACAGAAAATAAAAGAGTTCCTTAAAATCCGTAAATGTTGCGGTAAAATGTAATTGGGTAACTTCTAACTATACAATCTTAATTTTTTTGTTATATATGTATGTTATTTAATATTCATCAACTTAAGCTTAATTTGGACAAGTTTTTTCCTCAAAATCATCAAACAAACTGACATTTTTCGTTCGAAAAAAAAAAATACTCAATATGTGTAAGAAGTCAAAGTTCATCCAACTTTTAAGTTGACAAAAAAAAAAATATTCATATTTTCGGTCACATCTATTTACCGAGTCCGGAAAATCCATACTTGAGTCACCAGTCAGTGCAGTGAATAGTGTTCAGTGATTTATATTTAGTTAATCCATATGAAACTTTGTATTATTAAAGAGAAAATAAAAATGTTTGTTTTTAAAAAAAAAAAACTATATATTTGTATAAATTTTTTTATTTAAAATCAATTTTTCACTCTTTCTCTCTCTGACATACATTGTGTTTAGCAAATAACAAATTTTCTATGTATGTGTATTATTTCCGCTTAGTGGCCACTCTGGATTGGTCTGGTTGTGGATTTTAATGGAGGACCATAAAAAGATGAATCTTCGCCCTCTACTACCACCACTGATTGCCCTTTCGCGAAACATTTACAATTAGCTAAATAACGTAATCTTCTCGAAACGTGGCATTTTCTCCATTTTTTTGGTAATTATGCACAATTCTCCATAATCGAAACTACTACACTTATATATATAAAAAAAAAATAAATAAAATATACATATACTCTTGAAATAATAAAAACCAGTAAAAAAGTTTTATATTTTCTTGAGAAGAAAAATATTAACTTATTGTTTCGTACAGCGATTTTTTTTTTTTTTTTTTTTTATTATTATTATTTTTTATTTTCATTTTTAGTTAATACTACTACTTCCTCTCTCTAAACACACAAAATTGTGGATCGACACTTACTGATCAGAAACAAATTTATTATGTTTTCCATTATTGTAGTGAATCAGCAGTATCCAGTTTTCCTTATTGCCCAGAATCTAGTTTAAATTTTTCAACATCAGCAACAGCCTATAGCGAGGATGATGCAGAATATGCAACCGGAAGACGTAATAAAACATCGAGGGTAAATATTTAATTTTATAGAAACAGAAAAAGACAAAACAAAGCTTTTGAGTTTAAAAATAACAAAGCGGATAATTTTAGTTAATTTCCTGCTATTAACACAAATATAAATACATAGATATAAATTATAAGATAGAAACAAACAGAAATGCATTTAAGATGAAAAATAAAAACGAAATTTTACAGCATAACCAATGGCTTTAGTGTTTGGAATTAGTTTATAGAAAAATATAAGTTACGCGTACCTGGCATATATCACCGAAACTACATACTACCACTACTACCCCTACCAATGATGTTCTGCATCGCCTCAGACTAAACTAATTCGTGTCCAAATTAGGTTACTAGCATCTTGCATTAAACTATTTTCTTCTATCTTATTGGCTTTCCTTTAAATCTAATGGATTTCTTTTTCTTTTTCCATTTTTTTTTTTTTTTTTTGTTCTTTTCGTTATGTTTTGTTTGAATTTCTTTAGCAAGATCCACTGTCGCACAGAATTATTGAGAAGAGGCGCAGGGATAGGATGAACTCTTGCCTGGCAGACTTGTCGCGACTCATTCCACCACAATATCAGCGTAAGGGACGGGGCCGGATAGAAAAAACGGAGATCATCGAGATGGCTATTCGTCATTTGAAGCATTTGCAAAATGAATGCGTACAAAAGGAGAGCGAGTATCGATTAGGATACACGGATTGTATGAAGGAAGCTGCCAAATTCCTATGCGATAGTCAGATGCAAGACTTTTGCTATCGCATGCTGACTCGTCTGCAAGAACACTGTGACGAAGTTCTTCTGAAAAGTATGTATTAAATTGAGCTTTAATATGTATCTATCCCAGTCCATATTTATTTATTAAGAGCTGACCCTATTGAAGACTTTGTTTATGCATTTATCAAGTTTGATATCCTAAAGTGTTTAGACTCACTCTTCATGCAAAAAAAGATAACCCGCCTATGTACGGGGGCCTCTTAGGAATGCTGAATGCACATAGAATCCTTAAAATTAAACTTTTTGGGAGTCTGTATGAATATAAGATGCTAGCAGTCTTAGTGAGAGTAGCACTTAAGTTAGCACTTTATATGTTCCAGTATAGAAGTACATCTACATAATTCATCGACCTTGAAAGCGGTTTCCCCGATCAGTGTCAAATTTCCTTTCATTTGATAATACAAATTAGTAAAAGGGCTTAACCATTACCAGGGTTGCTATATTTTCCGGTTCTTTAACTTTTTTTCCAAATATTATTCTTTTCTATATGAAAAATAAACATTCGGACGCATTTGGAGCATATTTTTGCACATCTGCCTAAAACTCCGGTTATTAACCTACAAAATGCGTTGATTGTACTGCCCTATCGAGACATTTACGTCAGGTCCTGCTCTACAACCTCTATCTACAAGAAGTACTCCTACATCTCTTTATAATGATGGAAAAACTTTTTGTCTTTAGTTTCTAGTTACTGCCGTAGTTTTTTGCTTACAGCGTTTACTCGCTGTACTACTCGCAGTCTACAACAACCAGCGTCCAAAGAGGGTAGAATCGGGTGACTGTAAGCTGAGTTGTGCCCACTTTATCAAATAGCAAACAAATTGTATAACATCCCTGATCATCACTGCAAAAAGCACTTTGAAACAACAACATCCTATGTACTACATAGGATTCTAAAAAGCTTGTATGTACATCAAATATCAAATACCTTTGTACCTTAAAGCCCCATAAAAGTGGTAAGGGTTAAAAACTGCACTACGAAATTATAGGAAATATTAAGTACTACAATCTTTTATTAGTAATAATTTCTTTGGACTCCAAGCAAACAACCCGATCTTAAGCTCACGTCTCATAGATATATAAGTAGGCGTGGCTGCGTGGCTGGATAGTTAGTTAGCTAGATAAAGACTGTTTATTTCATTAATAAAAGATTGTTACAATTGTATAGTTTCTATGTCTATTTTGTTTGGCTGAGGGCCGTCTACCAGCCTCATATAGATATGCTCACGAAAAAATTGTTTAGTATGGTATACAATTAGTAGAGTATAGTATGAAACATGGGGTTTCAAACCCACTTATTCTATGACACTATAGTCTGTTAAAAGGCAATAGAGAAGAAATCATATCCTTCAAAACCTATGAAAACCTCAAGACCGAGAGGACAGCCTGCAACGAGATAATAAGATCTACAAGAATAAAACCCACAGCGGTGATGAAGACCATGCTTAGATATACAATGAATCACTACTATTTCGAAATGGTGGCCAAAAGTGAGGAAAATGGAATTGTAGTCACCAGCATAATCGGAGTATAGCTCCATCCTATCTCTGTGGAAGGCTCCAAACAGACAGAAATAGATTACATACTGACATTTGGCAGTAAATTAACTTTTAGAATTCCGGACATATATGACTGGAAAGTCAAAAAGTGGTGGTTTCAAAACTGAAACCTGTTGTACATGAACTAAAGTAATTTCGCCCGTGGATACGAAATATTTTGTTCTTAGACCAAACACTTTTGCACCCATCATTCCTCCATTCTTCACTCATCTGTGTACTATTTTATGCTGCGGTTGCTCATTCTATAAATTATGATTACATTGCTCTGTCTTTATTGTTGCTGAGCGTAACTATCTAGGAAATTTCTTGCAAAGATAAATTTACTGATAGGAAGTTTTTTGAGAAGTACAGCGAATTGTTTTCACCCAATGCACATCTTTGTTTTAATTCTCTCTATTGCTATTCTCAAAATCGTTTTGCTTGCAGTCTCCTCGACTGCGAGTTGTAAGGAAATTAGTTCCAGAACCACCTCTATGGCCGAGGTTAGCCAGGTCATCATTGCCCCAGTTATGTATATGCATACCAATCTTTGCATTTTATAGTGACTAGACTGATCCGTTTGATTATTAGTCTCACAATATAGATCCACCTCAGGATTCTTGGTCTGTATTCTCCGGACATACCCTCCAGGCCGTTCTGCAGATCTCATCCTTTTGTTTATCCACTGAAGTTCACTATCTAAGTACAATCCTAGATATTTAGATTCACTGATTGATGTCAGTTTAGGTACGTAGCCTAAAAGACTGATTGTCTTCATTCGTTTAAATGTTCTTTTTCTTGTAAATGGTACTATTGTTGTTTTGTGCCACCTAGTGCCACCATTTTTGAGTTACTCCTCATCCCATTACGTGAAATATGTACATATGTACGTTATCAGCTGGATAGTTGATCCCTAGGTTGACAAACTGTCAAGAAGTTTATCCACCAACAGGCTCCAACTTATGAGAGATAAAACTTCTTGCTGAAGGTATCCTCATATTCTCAAAACTGTGCTTAAGGACGTTCGTGCTTCTGTCCATCTTATCTCAGCAGCTTACACATTCATTTAAACACTGTGCTGCAGACTTCTTTTTTATCCAGCGCTCTATTAATGGCTTCATGTGAAGTTTTAGCAAATGCACCTTCGATGCCCAGAAAGGCACGAAGTACTATATTTTATTCATCGATAGCACAGTAAATAAATAAATCCCATAGCAATGGGAACCTTTTTGGGAAAAACCCCAATCGAAACTGCAGTGAAGTCAGTAAAACTAAAAGCTTGACTTTTAATAAGACACCTCCATTGTTACCCGTATAATACTTACTACGTCATATAAGGAGGTAAACTTCATAAATACATATGTAAGTCCTTCAGCTTAAGGTTTTTTAATGCCAACCCTTTTCAACAATCTCCCAATCTAGACAATAGACAAATTTCTCAAAGACATATTAAGCTGATCAGTCCTCGTAATTCTAGTTGAACTTAATATTCTTAATATTGGCTGCACTTTGCTAAACAAATTTTAACAATATATGAGTTTTAAATTACTACACCAGAAAATTTGTCATTGCTGTCCTAAATACGTTTGTGCTTCCCTTTCGGTATCCACAATTTTCTACGTCATTAGTTTCTTCTTCTACTAGTACTGGGATAGCTCAATATATACATTGCCTGTTTACTTAAAATTCAAATAATTAAAGCTATACTTAATTTCAGATGATTGTTTCAAAGCTCGCTGCCATCCAGATAATGTAAGTGCGTCCAGTGGTAGTCCACACAATGGTTTTCATCCCATAGCACCACTATCACAATTGCGTGACATTCTTGCGTCCGACATAGAGCACAGCAATAGCAATGATCATAATGACGTCAAAGATTTAAGCTTTCGCAATTCTCAGCCCCACCAAGCGCCAGTGATAACATCAACAGCGCCACCTTCGTTGCATCATGATTCCAGTAATCATGATTTCGATTCATCGCGAGAACCAATGCTGCATCATGAAACCGCCAATATGCATTCACCGCCACCACATCCGCATAATTCCGTCGATAGTTTAATGATGCAAGCGGCACGGATGCGTAATTTTTCAGAATCCTCCCACGATATAGAGCACAACAACAACTACAAGTACAAAAATCACATAAAAGAACGCTTCAATCAGGATCACCTGCACGACGAAACCTCCAGTGAGCATTGCCCGCCCGCTCCAACGTTACAAAGTGATCACTCTATATCGGAGCATTCGAAGGACGATCTAGAAATTGCCAGCTCGATAGGAAAAAAACGTAAACTCGAGAATGGCAGTGTTCAGTCATCATCATCCGCGGTAACAGCAGCCCTAGCCTCAACCGGTGAATCGAAGGCATTGTCATTTAGTGACATAAAATCAGAGCTTAGCAGTAATAGTGCAACATCTGCGATAGCTCCAAAACTCTCAACAAATCCCTCCACTACCACCACCGGCCGGCATTTTGCCGTACCAATATTTGCTCTGCATGTCCAAGGCACCTACTACGTTCCACTGAACATTGACTACAACAGCCTGGTGCCGTATCTCAATGGGGTTGATCTGCTTGACAAAAATTATGCAGCAATGCCCGTCCTCCATCCGATTAATATAAATGTGAATTTCTCACCATTAGCGATCGCGAAACAGCAACCTAGTAAAGCCAAAATTGAAGCCATCACCAATGGATGGTAAACAAAAAACAAAAGAGGACCACTGGTAACACCAACTACCTCAAATTATAAAACAAAAAGTACCTCCAGACATCAAGCAAACAAAAACATAAAGGAAAACTTTTTTTTTAATTAGTTAATGATGAACTGAAAGAAATTATTGATTGAAAGATTTTATATCTACTAAATGTAATGACCTCGTTTTTTTAGGGATAAAGTTTGTAATTCATTGTCATCATCCCAAACTACTTGTCGGATTCAATTATTCTCATATTGGGAACATAAGTGCTCCAGTCTAAGAAATTATAATTACATACATAGTTAGATCTATTTGAATGCACTGAAAATATTTAAAATGTTTCTTTTTGTAAATGAAATTGTAGGAAAAATGTAGATTTATAAAATTGGTAAAATTGTACGCTCATTAAATACAGTGCCGCTTATGATAGTAGTTACACTTTAAAATATTAAAATTTCAAACAAAAAATAAAAAATGTCAACACTGTGTATCACACTAGTACCCTAATTGAAATCAAAACATATGTTGCTCATATCTATTTTTTTATAAGACCAGACCTCAACTGAATTCAATTTAAACCTTGTGCGCTTAAAAGCGTATGAACTTCTGAGCTGAGAACTATCTAGTCTTTAGGTAAACAGATTTTAGATCTGTTCCTTTACTTTTTGCACTAAAAATCGTCTCAGATCTGAAATGTCATGTATGAAAAAGAACAAAACACAAGAAAGACTATGAAATTTTCAAGGCTATATGTTTTCAAATCAAATAAAAATGAAACCCTAAATAAATGTAATTGCTAGGAGGAAAATCTGAATGTATAGTACTTTTGACACATCGTACACCACTTACTTACAGAAATTTATTCGATAAAAATTCGTAACTTTTGTCACTGAGAGAAAATATTTTACTCTCTCGTGTGCTCTCTTTTTTACGATTCTTTTGTGTTAGGGAACGGAGTTGGACAAGAATTTTCGAGTAAGGGAACAGACATTTTGTACAATCAACTGTTAAGATTCCTTTTTTTGCCTGAACCTAGCCCTTGGCTTAGGGCTCTGTAATGATACTGGGCTTTCATAGGAAACACTGCACTTCTTTCTTAAGGATAAAACTGTTTGATCTACATTAAAGCAGGACATTTACTAAGAATGAACTAACTCGATAATGTCGGTCACCCTTTAAGATAGTAAGCATGTCTGTAGAGTCAGAATTTGAACTTTTTTTTATAATGTTATCTCAAGCAACAGTGACATAAGAGGAAATCAACAAGAGTTCTCTTGTCAGCATTCTGGACACTTAACAGCAACTGTACTTGTTCATACCCATATTTTCCACAAAAAGATCAACTTTTAGACAATTTCATCGCCTCGACCGGGCGTTAACTGCAAGGATTTAGTACCCCTATGCCGAATTTGAATTGGCGAGTCCATAATTTTACAGTTGAAAACGAACGTGTATGCTCCAACACTCTGCCTGCAAGGGTTCATGGATTTGGGTTCAAGGAATTTAATCTCTGTACAATACTCCAATTTATCCATTTTAAAAAAATAGTTATGAGCGTTGAAGCAATGGATTTAATTTTTTTTTTTAATTTAACAGATAGAAGTATGTGTAGGGATTGGAGACATTTCATCTGATACCATATTTCAACCGAACAATAAAATTCTGATCAAAAACAACCCGTCTGCGTCAGGCCGGATATTTTTCTGGTTCTGTACGTGCGGGACTAGAGATTATGAGTCTGGAAACCGCGCTTGACCAGTAATGCAATCTATTAGTTTGTTTCTGCATGTATATTGAAATTGCAACCCTTGCTTTAGACAAGCTTTCTACACCTTTGCCTGATATATTTGAGGGCAGGCTAGTTAATTCCTTTTTCTGCAGGTAGAGAGTCTGTGAACTATACATAGCCTACCAAACATTCTTTAGGTTATAACGTCTGATTTTGAAGGACATTGAATGGAATGTGATTATTCCAAGATCAAGTTTGAATGAAAGTTTTCAATAAGTCCCACTTCATGTTTTTAGGACAAATCGTCGTCTTTAAATTTATCTGTGTATGTATATATGTGCTAACAGCTCTAATGTCCTTCGGATAATACCCTACAGATCTGGTACTAAAACGCTGAGTTACTAGATGAATACAATCCACTTCAAAGGTTCCAGCTATAGTCAAACAAAAGTAGTCGAATAAAATCCAACTCTGACAAGGCTATCCTTACAAATATCGATATTGAGGCCTTACGTAAGAACAGAATACTCTAAGCCTCTCTGATAGGAATCTTTTTGGAGTTTTGCAATCCTGTCCACCCATATTTTCAGTACTCTTCATATAGTCTACAAGGAATCGATTCCTTATGGAAATTGTTTAGAAACCAAATATTTACCTCTTTGAAGTGCAATTAAACAGAGTTACGTATACGTCCCATGTACTTACATTTTGAATGGGTTATAAGGGCACGGTTTTGTGGTATTTGTTATGGTAACTAGTATTAGAAAGGCTTTACAAATCAATTCAATTCAATGGATTTCATGTTATGCAAGAACTGTTAGGCAACTTGATTCAGTGTTAGGTAAAGTATTATCTACTCAGGTAGGCCTTTTCCACTTGAATAACTATCACACAATATTATACACTGCTCGATCTAAAACAGAGAACGAAACCATTAACGAGTAGGACATGTTTTTGGGTCTTACAGGTATCCCTATTTAAACTATAAATACATCCAAATCTTTACCGAAGACACAATCTCCACAAAACCAACATAATCCAACAAACATACTATTAACAGTCAAGTAGCCATTAGAGTCTTTCCTTTTCTACTCAAGATTTATTGTTTGAATACCTTAAGGCAGCTAGTTGATCACAAGACGATAACAATGATTTGGTCGTAAGAAATGAGTATAAACACCCAAGGTATGGCTCACTATCACCATCTATATGTCCATATTTTATAGCTCGTCCTCAAGATACCTCAGAATAATGCTAATCGCTTAAGAACAAAACAAACTTTTCTAATACAATAAACAACCCAATAATCTCTGACAGGTCACTCTAATATCTCAACTCTCATCTCGATAAATTGGAAAGAAAATCAATCAAAGCTCTTCCAACTCTTAGCTTGAAGAAGATACAATCTTCTGGGAAGGGGTTCTTTGGTTAATTAAACCATTAAACCTTATGTAAGATCAAGGAAGTAACCCAATGATACTGTTTAGTCAAAGTGTCAATACTCTACCCCCAGGCTACAATTTGAACTTCAACGAAAACGACATTCCATAAGTAAACATTTACGTCGTCAACTTAACAACTTAAACTTATCGCTTTTAGCAGGAATTGTTGAATCCTCATATTACTCATAATTTTAACGAACCTATCACAGACTTGTTAAATATAAAAATAATAATAATGAAATACAAATATTTAATTAAACATTAAGCGGTACTGTATTTATGACTATTTCATAGAAAAAATTCCACTCAAATTGATTCCAAATTTGTATCACTGTTAATAAATTTAATTTTTATATCCAACCTTTTTATTCACACATATCTAAGTGTTTCTTTTTTTTATACATACATGCATATATCCTCTATACTAAACAATGTAATATATTAAATAAAAAAAAACAAACAACAATTTTGGTTATTAAAGAGCCGAACAGCCATAAACACTGCGGAGAGTTCCCTGTTTGAATTGTACATTTTAAATAAAATGAAAAGAATCAAAATCATTATGCAATTGATTCCTAGTCAAAATATTATTTTACAATGCTCCAAAGTACATAATAAAAAAAACAAACAAAAAAAACTAACTACAAATAACTAGATAAATAAATATAATGTATTTTTACTATTAATACTTATGTTATGTTGTGAAAGAATAATATTATTGACAAATTATTATATACAATAACTTTACTTCTTTTTTTTTTTTGTTATATTCTGAAAAAGTTTTATTATTAATTTAATTTCTTTCTTTTTTATTAATGATTAATAAATTCCTTAGAGTCAGATTTGTACTATAAAAAAAAAATAATAGTGTGAAATGTAAGATGAAAGTAACGATACACTTATTGCGTATATATTTACCATATACAAAATAGTGAACTATTTTTCTATGCATGTAGTTGGTTAGAATTTTACAATTAATAAATATTATATTGTAATTTAAAATATTAAAACAAACAAAACAAATACCTTATCTACCTAAATGTTCTTCTAAGAGTCTAAGAGTAATGAGAAACAAATGATGTAGTTATTGTTAAAACCGTATAAGTAATTGTTGATATTGATTTAATAAATGAAAAGAGTAAAAGAAATAAATAAATATATATATACAATAAAACAAAATGTTTTCTTTTAAGAGCAGTTGATTAAGAAAGTACATGTAAACACCGTTGTGTTTTTTTGTCAAGTACGATGTTACATGAAAAAGACAATTATTGCTATAAGAACCTCATTGAGCAAGTTCTACCAAGAATGCATCTAGACTCCGGAAGGTCCTATCAAAGGTGCACGGAGTTCCAGGGTTAATACCTTATTCACGCACTGAAACCCTAGAACTCATCTTCAGGACACGCTTTCTAAAGTGCAATATTTCAGAACCTAACACTGCAGTAAGTCCACGAGAGGGAAGGCTAACATAAGCCATTTTCTGTGTAATCAGATTATAGACGAACAAAAGAGTAACTGGGCAATCGACTCCATTCCCCTTTTCCTCGATGACGCTACCAAGCAACATTGGCAAGCGACGAAAAAAGCCACCAACCTTAAGATTATGACAAAAATTCAAAATTGGCATCACTGGGGCAATGAGAAGCACTCCTACAATGGGGCTAGAAACAACCTAAAGCCCCTAGACCTCTTTGTACAAGAATCCGCCGCAAGTAGTGCCCTTCGAATAAGCCAAACTGGAAGCTGGAAACCCAGTCTGATAGAGCACACACAGATTCTACAGAAATATGCGGGCAATATAGTATGCACAGACGACATAACCCCCCGTTTTGACTTTACAAGATCATTTGTCACTTACTTTCCCAGTAGAGAATGGAAAGAAAATCAACCACCAGTACACGGCGTTGGTGCAGGTTTCTTTTCCGAGATTCTCGGAATGTCCAGCTCGATCAGACTCCCTGAATACAGCAGTGTTTTCCAAGCTGAGGTCCAGGCACGGACAACAGCTGCTAAACAGGTTGCAATGAGGGCATTACCACGCTGATATTACCTTCTTCATTGACAGCTAAGCGGCAATAAAAGCGGTCCCTGCCATTGAAATAAAATCGAAGCGAAGAGCTTCTGGTTCTTGGCGCGCAGCACAACGTAAGACTTTTGGGTTCCCGGACATAAAGGTGTGCCGGGAAATGAAAGAGCTGATGAACTGGCAAGGAAAGGATTATCACTTGAACTAAACGAAGCAGACACTACAGTAAAAATCCCACCCTGTAACCTTAGACAAGCGATTGGGAACAAAATACTTGTAGCAACAAATGAGAGATGGACCACGCTCGACTCCTGTGTCACAACTAGGAAAATATGGCCACTCTACAAAAAACAAAAAACCGAGAGAATCTTGCAAATGAGTAAAAAATCCTTGTCTTCTCTCGTGAATATAATTACCGGACACAACATACTGAAATATCACACAAAGAAGATGAGACTCAGCACGGACGACCTATGCAGAGGCTGTGGTGAAGAGGAGGTGCATGAGGATACTCCATACTTCCTCCGTCACTGCCCAGCACTCTGTCAAATCAGAAACAAAATTCTAGGAAGATATTTCTTCCAAGATTTAGAAGAACTTTCCGACGAGTCTTTAAAAAATTTGCATAAATTCATAATCGCTTCGGGATGGCTTGAAGATCCATAGGTTTTTCATAGGTTCTGTGGTACGGGCGGTATAACCCCCAAGGGGCATCACAATGGATCTACATTGATCTACGTGTGATGGGTGCAAGTTTCTCTTCTCCTTTCTCTTCTTTCACTGCGACCTAGAAGGATCTATTGTATTAATATTAAAGCTCACCAGCTTTCTAATACTATCCTTGTCTGGATTAAGGATTTCTTTGTAGGAATAAGGGCTGCCCCGAGACATTTTCCCAATAGGCCAGACGAAGTCTGTACTCCCAATCATTAATCAGCGCTGTGGCTGCAGCCCAGTTGACACCACAGTAGGGTTCAGGTCCTATGAACGCAGATTATGAGCCAGCCCTAGCTAGGTCGTCTGCAGATTCGTTGCCTGCAATTCCTTGATGACCTTGGACCCAACCGAGTTTTACCCTGTTATGTCTGGCAAGGGATTGTAGAGCATCGTAGCAACATTTGACTGATATAGAGTCCATTAAATTGGACTACAGCGCTTTAAGTGCTGCCTAGCTATCTGAAAAGATATATAACCTAGCGCCTTTAATACCTTTATCCTAGCGCAGATCTCAATGGCATGGAGTTCAGCGTGTAGTGTGGTTTGGTGTTGGGTTCAAAAACCCCAGCTCCAACTCCAGTTTCCACCTTCGATCCGTCTGTGAACCAGTTCTGACCTCGAAGATCCAGTGCCGGAACACCATTAGACCAGTTTGCAGGGTCTAATATTTCTACCTCAAATAACCTACCGAGACGTCCTCCTTGACCATGATATCGTGGATATTGCAAAACATATCCTTTTTAGGAATTGAGTCAAGAATTTTCGGCCGGCTTCCTATTGAAGATTTGTAGAGAAGACAGCCCAACAACAGCTTCTAATGCTGCCGTAGGGCAGGTTCGCATGGCACCCGTAATACCGAGACAGGCAATTCTTTGAAGACTCTCAAGATTCGTTGCCGTTGTCCGTTTAAGAACTTTTGCGGCCATCGTATATGATAATGAGCCTCACCATGATTGTATACATCCAATGTTTAATTTTTGGATTTATACTCCAAATTCTGCCGTAAAGGCCTCTACTGGTCCACATGACCCTAATGGCGCGCTAGATGGTCGAGTTAATATGAGAATTCCAGCTAAGCCGTTTATCAAGGGTGACACCGAGATATTTGACTTCACTGGAATAAACTAAAGGGGTGCCTATTGATGGTGATAGGTACTAGATTCACCAGTCTTCTTGTTGTAAAGGCACTGGAACGGTTTTGCAAGGATTGATAATCCTTTTCTGCCGCACCGTTCTAAAACGTGTAATAAACCGCCTTGCAAACCTCGCTCGGTTTACCACTAATAAAAATCGCCAAGTTATCCGCATGTAGATCGACTAGAAGATTGTCGATGACTAGTGACCACAGAAGGGGAGAAAGGACTCCTCACTGCGGGCAGCCCTTAACTGCGGCCACAGACACTGATACTCCTCCATAGGAGAAAGCAATAGTTCGACTTTCAAGCATGGAAGTACTCGCACATACATCGACCCTAGAGAAATATCAAGGTCATTTTCACGCAGGTAAACCTTCACATTCGAGGCCCAAAGACTTTAAGACCAATACGCCTCACCTCGTTCCTGTCAGTCATTGGAAAAGGTAATAGATTTGTATATTCACTCCAAACTAATTCCTAGAGATATGTCCCCAGCAAATATGCCTTTACTTTAGGCTGGTCTATTGAGACAGCCCTGCATGCAGTGGAAGCAACAATCAAAGGAGCCTTCTACAATGTGAAATTCAACTAGCATTGGTAAGCCTAGTAATCTTAGATTGTGTGGAGCTCAAGACAAGACACATTAGCTTCGAACTGGGTAACAGCCAAGTACATGCACTGGTTTCAGGAGGAAGGACGAGTCCTATCTTCTCTACAATGTATTGTGGTCGCAAATAAAATTTTTAGTGAAACTAGAATACAGTCTATGCAGGATGTTGTCATTCATCAACAGGCCACTATCACCGAACTACTGCAATACGACCTCAATACTCTACACGACTGGACTAATAGACATGCATTAAACGATAACCCTCTGAAAACAGAAGTGGTTATTTTGACTAACAAAGAACAAATCTCAGATAAGGAGAGATACTTGAGGTGTATACTCTACCGAAAACTGACTTGGAAAGACAACACATCAGAAAAGATAAACAAAGCATCTATAGGACTTACCTCGGCTGTAAAATCTTTGATAAAAAATGGAGGCCTAAGCCTGTCATCATCCACTGAATGTACACAGCCTTCGTCAGATCCAGTCTATCCTATGGACGCCTAGTGTGGGCGAGATGGACACACCTGGACACAGACATATGTAGAGACTTGGTTGGTTGATCCAAAGACATCAGCGCCCGTACCAGATTCCATTTTTGATCTGTAGGTGAACTAAACCAAACTTCTAGGATCCAGTACCTGAACTTTCTACTTCAAATAACCTTCCAAATCAGTATTTCTTACCCATAATGTAATATATAGATACCGCATGTCCTTTCTTGGAATTCATCAAATATTTTCAACTGTCGCAGAAGATCGTCTGGTTTGTACTTGTTCTAGCTGCAGTTTATTATAACATCCAGCCACCGTCTTCCTAATGAAGATTTGTAGAGGTGGTAGCCCAACAACCGCTTCTAATACTACTGTACGGAAGAGGCCATTCTCATTTGGGACCGATTCACCAAGCTCTGCCTATTAAGGTGCCTACTTGCTCACAAGACCCTAGCGGCACCTTCGGCAACGGGCTTGATATCTGAACTCCAGTTAAGTCTTTTATCTAGAAAGACGCCGATATATTTTACCTCACTGGAATACAGTAACGTGAAAACTTTAATGATAGATTTAAGTTTTATCTGTCTCCCTTACGTAAAGAGCACTAACACCATTGACGGACGGTAGTGAAGCTCTTTGTACGACACTAGAAATGGTCGTGTTATGTTCACTACTGATAAAGACTGCCAAGTTATCAGCATAACCAACGGCAATGTAGCCTAAACTCTTTAGATCGACTAGAAGAACGTCAATGACTAGAAATCACACGAGGAAAGAGAGGAATCCTCCTTGGGCACAGTCTTTAACTGCAGTTACAGGCACCGACATTGCTACGGAGGAGTTAGTAATAATTCCACTTTCAACATGGTCTATATCCACTGGTTGGTCGAATCTTTGATTCGTCTGCTGCTGATTGCTCTAGCTATCGAGCGGGACCCAGAATTAATGAACATGCCCTCAATCTCTAGGAAGGAGCCTACAACTATTTCCTTGGAGCGGAGTGTTCCTTTTATCTGTTAGACGATATGATGTAGTCGTTCTAGCTTATAATACGATATACAGTGGGTGATCTTTGATGAGATACAAAGGTTACTGTGACTGTGCAGCAATAGGCAATTTGGCTGTTTACCGAACTTACTATTCTTCATTGTAAAGGGTTGTTCAATTAGAACGCCCTATTTTTCAGTAGCTCTTCTCGAATATGCTGTGGTTTGTTAAGAATTGTTTGAGATACAACTCTACATCTCTGTGACCAATTTATAGGGAATTTCGCACCTGCATTCGTACAAGATCTCTTTGACCCAAGAACTGAAGCTGAACGATTGTCAGCTGCGACTTTAATTTCAGTGATTGTGCCCTAAACATGTACGAAAACTATTTTGATTTTCTTCGCAAAATCATTCGTAACGATGAAGTCCATATCTGTGTCAATGGCAAACCGAATCCCTTTATGAGGTGCCTTACTTACTTACTTAGGCAACTCTACAAATCGGAGTAAACCTGGGCCTCCAATAACAAGTCTCTCCAGTTATCCCGGTCCTTAGCTAACTGCCTCCAGTTGCGCACTCCAAGTCGGTTGAGGTCGTCTTTTACTTGCGCGCCACTTAAGTGAGGTCTTCCTTTACTATGTTGTCCCTCCGGGTTAGATTCGAAGACTCTACGGGGCAGAGCATTTATGTTCATCCGCTCTACATGTCCTAGACATCTTAGACAACTGATGCGCAATTTTTTTGACTAGGTCGATGTCGCTGAACAGCTCGTGTAGTTCGTCGTTGAATCGTCTCCTCCACACCCCGTCAATGCAAACGGGACTGACAATTTTATAAACAATCTTTCTCTCGAAGCGACCGAGGATATCTTCATCCACTTTAGATATAGTCCACGCTTCAGCGCCATAAAGCGGGACTGTGATGATCAAGGTCTTATACAGGGTCTCCTTAAGTGTTCGAGATATGGCTCTACTACTCAATTGCCTTCTCAAGAGTTATTCTTGTTTCTACTGAGATGTTGTTATCAGAATTTATAGCAGATCCGAGATAGACAAAGTTCGTTACTACCTCAAAGTTTTAGCTGTTGATTGTTACGTTCTGTCTAATTCATCAATGTTGTTTGTCCCTTCTTATGGACAGCATATACTTGGTTTTGTCCTCGTTCACCGCTAAACCCATTTTGGCAGCCTCCGTTGCAATACTAGCGAAATAATGTCAATATCGTCGGCATACGCTAGTAGTTGCACAGACTTTTGAAAGATTGTACCTCCGGTGTTGATTTGTGAGTTCCGCACAATCCTTTCAAGAATGATGTTGTAAAAATCACTGTCATCTTGTATAAATCATTTTTTGACATCAAAGGTCTCGGTGAGATCGTTACCAACCTTGATGGAGCAGCGAGCGTTCTCCATCGTAATCCCAATCCCACAGACAAACGAGTTTAGCAGGGATGCCAAAACTAGATATGGCTCTATATAGCTCGTCTCTTATAAGTGCTGTCATATGCGGCCTTGAAATCGATAAAAGATAATGGGTATCGATTTGAACTCCTTACGTTTTATCTGTCGAAGTGTGAAAATTTTATCGACTGCGGCCTTTCCTGGTCTGAAACCACACTGATAGGGGCCGATTAGGGTGTTGACGAAGGTTTTCAGGCGTTCACACACTATGGCATATAAGATTTTGTACGCGATGTTAAGGAGACTAATACCTCTGTAATTGGCGCAATTCAGGGGATCTCCTTTCTTGTAGATCAGGCAAACGATGCTGAGACTCCATTCATCAGGCATACCTAGAGTATGGCCAAATTTCATAAAGCGATTCTTTATTCTTTTGTCTTCAACCGGTTTCTTGACATTAATTCGGATATTTAGGTGAAAGACTTCTGCTGTTTTATGCTGCCTTTTAGTTACATTTAATTTTTTCTTGCCGTTTTGTGCATTGATCATACCCCAGTGTTAAAGAAAACTATTCTGTCTAGTCACTTGAAACACCTTGAAGAAAGGAGCCCTCGACAAAAATATTTAAAATGTGAATTGTGATTTCTTTGTTTCACTGATTTCTTGATTAATCAGATTACTGAACTACATTTAAAATTAAATTCAATTCCATCATATTTTCATAAATGATTTTTTATTACTGAATACATTAAATTAGTTTTAAGAGTTATTACACTACACGAGAATTTCTTTTCTGTTTTTGTTTTTTTTTTTTTGTATATTTTTGCTTCTTATTGAGAAGTTTATAAACGATTTAAATTATTATGAATATTCTTTATTAATATAATAATAAAATATATTATTACAATGTACGAGAACATGATGCGAGTCAAGTGATTTGGGTCCATTTTCTGTTAAAGCGATAATTGTATCTACGTATGTATATCGTTAAGTAGTTAATCTTGACCTTAGTAAATTTAGTATATTCGAATCTATTCGAAGTATTAAAAGATTCCAATTTGAGATAAGATCGTCAATGCAACATAAAATAACTGAAAAGCATTTGCAGTGCCTATAGTCAATTTGGAAAAGTAAAAGTAGAAAAAATTTGTTTGTTTCTACGAAAATGATTATAATTGGGCAAGATATTCAAAAAAAAGAAAACAATCTCATATTGACACCATGCTCTCTGGGTACCTATTTCGGCTAGGTGGATGGAAATGTACCGAAATATGAAATAGCTTAACTAGGTTGTACAGACAAAATGTAATTAGTTTCGTCGTGCGCGTCTTCTGGTTGAACTTTGCGGCTGACCATGCGGATTTTGACCGCTGTACAAATTGTCCAGAAAATCATCAAGAGTTGCATCGCTATGAAAACATTAAATATGTATAGATGGTCTGTTGTTATAAGAAAGACTTGATTGATTTGTAATACCTTGGTGGTTCCCGTTTGAATTTAGCCTTTTCTTGTTGGGAATTTTGCTGCTTTTGTTGCTGTTGTTGTTGCTGCTGCTGTTGCTGCTGGTTTTGTTGCTGCTGCTGTTGTTGGCCACCGCGAACAATCCGATATTGTACCATATGAGAATTCGGCTCCAAATGGGATAGTGCTCCTTTCTGACAGTTAGCCCATTCCGTAATGTCATATACTTTGCCTTCCATTAGTGCAAGATATTTCCAACGTAATCGTAGCCAACTGGTTTCTGCCCAAATGTCGCCCTGCGCAAGAAAAATAATACAAAGTTTTTACAATTTATTTTGTCTTCAATCTGCAATATGCAAGCCTTTTTGTACACATACCTCTCTTGCGGAATGTCGAATCTTACATGATCCACACTCTCGGGCCGCGTAATGAGGTCGATCGGTCATTTTTCTTGGATGACGAAGTCCGCAA
The DNA here is from genome assembly GCA_905220385.1 of Xylota sylvarum. Lineage (NCBI taxonomy): Eukaryota > Metazoa > Arthropoda > Insecta > Diptera > Syrphidae > Xylota > Xylota sylvarum. Next base: position 57,587,627 of record LR999958.1, on the reverse strand, counting down.
CTGCTACATCTGATAATTAAAAACGTGATCAAAACAAGGACTATGGCGTAGTATTGGCAAATGAAAGTACCTTATTGTATTGGCAGCCTCGGCAATTTTTGTCTGCAACTGTGAGAGTAAATCGTGGAGTTCTGTCCAAGCTTTTTCCGCATGTAATGCTTCAACCAGGCTCTGATCATATGCAGCTCGATTTTCCTGAAAGGAATTGCGAATATCATCAATAAATACAATGGAACTATCGTGATATATTTGTTTAAATAGAAGTACGAGGTGCGCAACATTAATTTCGGGCGGTTCATCCTGAATACATACATACGTATAAACATAACCATCAAAACATACACCAGACCTTACTTAACACCTGTAGCCAGAGTCTCTGTTCTGTTCAAGTACATCATCGGATTTAGATATTTATCACAATCAATACTACAACTTCCACGGTACTCAACATGGTTTGGGCGAGTAGCACACGAACCTATGGGACAGTATTGGAATCACCTCCTCATGGTTGTCCTTTGCAACTACTCGTGCATGGACATATACCCACAAATATAGACGAAGATTGCAAGTGCAGACTGCTTAGAGACTTAATTCTAAACTAGGCAAACGTACAACAAAAAATAATACTGAGGGCACATTTATCTAAAACCAGCTAGAAGACTAAGACGCAGAATCAAAATCTTATATCGTGTAAGCATGAGAGGAAATCAGACTAGGGCGCAACGTTACAAGCGTTGGCCACTGAAGCAGATTAAGCAGTGGGTAGGTGAAATAGTCGCACTTTTTTTGAATGGTTGGTGGTTGACATTGTGCCTCAAGTGGTTAGTGAGTTGGACTACGGAGCGAGGGGTTCGATCCCCAGACAACACCTAAATGTTCTTTTACGGCTTCACTTCTCGCGATTGTCTGACAAACATAACTGTAAAACTGTCATGTAACTGTAAACAGTAGGCCCCTTCCATTCGTGTAAATATAACACGCATAACCTGAATGGTTGTGAGAAGCTTGGCCCTGAGTCCCATGGACCAGTCGCGCCAAAAATATTTTTTTTTTTTTATCTGGTGGTTGACATCCCGTGGGCGCCGTGGCTCAAGTGGTTAGTGCGTTGGACTACGGAGCGAGGGGTTCCAGGTTCAATCCCCAAACAACACCTAAAAAATTTCTTTCACGGCCCCACCTCTCGCGATCGTCTGACAAACATCCGAAAATAAAACTGTCATGAAAAAGCTTCTCAAAACAAAAAACTGTCGTTCGAATCCGGCATTAAACAGTAGGCCCCTTCCGTTCGTGTGAAGAATATAACACGGACAACACGAGTGGTTGTGAGAAGCTAGACCCTGGGTCCTATGGACCTGTCGCGCCAAAAATTTGTATTTTTTTTTTTTTCTTTGTTGACATCCGCTGAAAACCTTTGACTGATCTCTACTTATTTCGGATAAAGAACAGTGCACTTAAATTGGAAATAGCATTACAAAGTACCAACTTCCGAAAACGCAGGTTAACTTAATAGTAAGAATAAGATCACTACCGCGATTCAAGTACTTCAAAACAACAGCGAGATAGAATATGATGGAGTTACTGAAGAGCTTTTTACAACCTGTCTTCAACTTGGTCTTCCAACTGTAGATGGAGTATGGAAGGCCGATTTACCGATGAAAAGAAAAAAGAAAAATTCGAGCTGCCTTAGAAATGAAACTACTGGACAGCATATGTAATACCACCAGACTAGGGCGAAAAAAAGGAACACTTCAAAGACACTCTCGATACCTAAGAAACGGCTTTCTGCTCTGGATGCTGTGTCGACCTGTAAACCTACCCTCTTGGGTAGGAAAATAATCACCACTATCAAGAAAAAGATGCACCCTTACATATATCTATAATTCAGTAGTCTGACGCACTAACCACTGAGCCACGGCGCCCTGTCTGTTGGGTATATGCACGGCAGGGACACACTTAGACCAAAAGAAGGTCCATTGTTATACCACTATGGTAAACCGGATTACCAGCACTGAAGACTTACATGAAAACTTCCCAAATGGGCAGAAGGCCGGGCAACCAGTTTTGATGTGAACCCATGCCGAAGAAGTATAGTTGACCGTTTAAGCAATAAACTAGTTTAAATCGACTACGAAGGCTTTTGCTTAAGTCTAGTCTAGCTAGATCGTTAAGATCTTCGGAGAAGTACTCACCTTCTCAAAACCCATAGGACAGGGCAGGCACAGCACAGAAGACTTATCATAGTTTCCTCCTATTCTCTTCTCTACAGCTTCTACAGAAGTCGTTAAAGGGAGCACCAAGACTTCTCGCATGTCTTCCTACCAGACAATGCATTGTGCGGGCGCTATCTTTCTTAGATTTGTCCTATTGATAATAAATCGTCTGGTTTTCCTACAAACCAGTTTTGGTTAGAAGAGAGACATGTGCTCATATTGGTCCATCTAATGTTTGCCATTCTAATGCGGTATTTAATTGGATTTTATCAATTTAATAGGTGCTGACGGTTCTCCCTATTGTCAAGGAGGTTCCTGTCTGCAGCCTTCTTAGCTATCTCGTCCGCTTTGCAATTGCCTCGAATATTCCTGTGGCAACCCAGCACAGGGATACGTCGCATCTGACAGCGATCTCGTTAAGAGATCCGAGGCATTGCTTTACCAACTTGTATCGAAATCTTGGCGATTCAAAGGATTTTATCGCAGCTTGACAATCAATGCAGAAAACAATAGCGCTGCACTCTATAGAATTAATCGCGGCTTCACGGCTGTAACTTCTGCTTGAAATACACTACAGTGGTCCGGCAGTCGTGTGGTAATACAAATGTCCAGTGCACTTCAGTAGACACCTCTCCGCGCCTATTCCAGATCTTGGATCCGTCTGTGTAAATATCTGTCGCAGATTCATTAAAAATATCTCCTGATTCCCAAGCTTTATACTTGACGTTAAAGTCCATCCCCTATGGTCCGAATTACTAGGAATACAGTTATGGCCGTTTAGAATGGCCCATATTTCCACGAGCCATTTGCAAGGATTCCCTGAGCAGATTACTTGATACACATATGTATGTCTAAACCATCAAAAACCAGGAAACAATTTCCCAACCATCTGCCCGAACTGTCAAGCCTCCGAAAGTCAACTAATGTCTAAGCACACAATGACATGTACATCCACTCTGAAACCATCCCGTAGTGACAACTCGTAAAAAAAATTCACCTCAAGCGCTGAGTACTGTTGAAAAGGGAATCTTTCTAACTTGGGTCTAAGACTGGTGCAAACTTGTCCCATACCCCCTCGTGAATCAAACTTCACAACCAATAGTACCGTCTATATATTGTTTGAAAATACTTACCGGCTCGCCAACAAGTTCAAAAGCCCTCTGCAGCACTTTAAATGCCTCCTCCGCGCCTGGTTGCTTATTTTTATCCGGGTGCACTAGAACAGCAATTTTCTTGTAATGCTTTCGAATTTGCTCCTGTGAACTATTCGCCGGGACACCCAATATACTGAAAAGAGAACCATCAACTAAGCAACAATCCATCGCCAACGCTGTACTCTCACATACCTGTACGCATCCTTGCCCTTACAATTCAACAACGAATACATTGCTTCCTCGCCCGTCTGTGGAAGACGTCCATTCTTGTAAAATTCTGGCGAATTCTCTACCGGTTTTTTCTTGTAGAATCTTCGCCAGAATGCCCACTTAGAATTCTTCTTAAACTTGCTGTCGATCTTCTTCAGATAGTTCCTCAGCCAAATGCTCGGTTTGTTTGAGTTGTTCTTCAGATCCTTGCGTACAATCAGAAAGTAGGCATATCCGCTGGCGTAATAGTTGGCCATTCGTTCGTACACCATGCTGAAGCCAAGCACTACGATGTCGTAGATTAAGTAGAACAACCAGGTGAGAATTTTAATCGTGTACTCCAGCAGCCACTTGTCGAAGAATTTCTTCATCAACTCGTACTTGTTGGTGCCACTTTTTTGTGCGCCACGGTTCTGTCCCCGTCTGCTGGACGAGTACATTTGCTGCTGTTTTTCGAAGCGGCTGCTAGCCGATTTCGAACCAAAGGAGATTCCATTGCTTTGCCGGGCTTTGCGTGTGCTTGTCGAATTGTGCTGCGAGGCATACTTTGGAGGTCGCTCGTAGGTATTATCTGTCTTGGCTACGTTGTAGTAGCCCTCTTTGTCGTTTGAGCCGCTGGTCGATGACTTTCCTGAGGACGAGGATGACTTTCCGCCGCTGTTGTTGTAGTTTTGATCGTCGTCACGCTTGGAGAACCGCTTCTTTGCGTATTCTCCGTTGGACAGTGTCACCGGCGTTTGCTTTCCGTTTGCCTTTTGTGGTTTGCTGGGATTCTTCTTGGCGCCCTTGTTGAGAGACGAAGAGAAATTCTGAATGTTTTCCTTGTTCTCGTGAGTTGGAGATCGTTTCTTTTCGCCTCGCTGCTGTCCAGCGCCAGACATCTGACTTGAGTTCAGCGACGACTGCTGGTTGGTTTGCTGTTCTGCCTGCTTGCGACTGCCAGCCCCACGTGAGTCAATGCGTTCCCTCTCGTCACTTGTTGGTGAAACCTTGCGTTCGGTAGGGAACGCGTTCGCTCTCCCCTTGTCGTTGGAGCCGGCACCTGGCTTGGGCGATTTGGTAGCTTGTGCAACTGAATCGGTTCCATGATTACTTGGAATGTTGGTGCCGCCATTGGGAGTGCCGACGACTGCTTGGCTGTTGATCTTGCTCAGCACGTCCGAGTAGGACATGCGCATCGGTTTCACCTCGGCTATGATGCGTTTCTTGACCTCCGGAGTTGGATTGATATTGATCGCGTTGTTGCTCTCAAAGCTTCCGTTGGTCTTTGTGAGATTCACCATGGCATTCTGCTTCAGTTTTGGCTGATTCACTGGCGAGGGCGAAACATTCGGCGATACCCCTTGAATGTTATCGTCTATCGCAGCCGTATAGTGACCCTCTTGGATCAGAGCACTGTTCGCAGCCACGAACGTCTTCATTGGCGACGCGGTGGCACTTTGCTCACCGAATTGTGTGTACGTTCCCGTCAGATTGGGAGACCAATTGTTTACCAGTTTATTGATGATCATGTTAGTGGTTGTTGCAGCCGATTCGATCCCGCCGAATCCGGGTGGATAAATGGGAATCGAATGCATGCCATCCATGACGAGAGCATCCTCGTTTAAAGGTACTCCCCGCGGATTGGCAGTGTGCTGTTGCGGTTGTGGCTGAGTTATCGTATTGCTTGCAAAGAGTTCATAGTTATTGTAGATTATTTGCGGTTGTTCACTGTCGGCGCTGTGATACACCTTCAGGAAGTTCCCATGGCCAACTGGCAGTACGGAATATGTCTCGGGATGACCCGATGAGTAGCATATATTTGGTGGCGATGATTGCTGTGACGGCGATGGCGGCATTCCGAGAACTGCTGCTGCTGGTGGTGTTGATAGTGGCTGGGCTAGTTGATGTGGTGTCGGTGGAAGCGTTGGATGTAGATCCCCAGGAACTTGAACAAACGGTGAATGCTGGTGATGATGTTGTGGCCATGAAACACGGCGCACATCATCGTCCGGTTGGTGTGACATTTAGATATTTGAAAACTATTGAATTACCAATTGGAATATTCAATATTTTTTTTCTTCTTTTTTTTTTTAATTTGAATAGCTGGCTGGAGTAGCGAACGGAAATATCACTTCATAGCGGCGAAGTAAATGTTCAAATTGATAGTGCTTTGATTTTAAAATGTTCAAACAATGAGGGAGCTGCGAAAATGTTCCAATTTTTTGCACAAAAATGTATATTAACTTAAAAATAAAAAAATTTTCGCCACTTCGACAGCAACAAGGAACGCAGGAACATTAGAATGTGTCAAAAAACCAATTGACATCGATAGGCCCGAAGGCGGTTGTGGTTTGATATATTAAATTTTCTATTGTGAACTGTCGCTGAACTGACCTAGTTCCGATCAAATGTACAATTTGTAAATTGAGCGAAAATAAAAAAGTTAAATTATTTTCTTGAGTTAGTTGAAAGTTAAGTGGAAAACAATCTAATCTGGATAGAAAGTACATAGTTGACAATAGTAGGAAACTTGCAGAATTTTCAAGACTTATCAGTGGGCGCCATTGCTGAGTCGCGAGTGGGTCAGACTATTGAGCTGGAGGTTCGAGTTTCGAATGCCAGACAATATCATGGCCCTAAGTCTCCCAAGCGTATGACAATCGTCGGGAGATCGGATACGACATCAAACCGTACACTCCTTCCATTCGTGTGAAGAATATAGCACACACATCGCGAATTGTTGTGAAGAGCTAGGCCCTATAGCGCCAAATATTTATTTTTTTTGTCAGTCTCGACAGAGATTTAACTGCACTTCTGATAGAGACTCACAAAGCTGGCTGCCACATTCCTAGAATTTAATTTGCAGAGCGATGTGAGCTTAAAAAGTAAAATTATTCTTTGACAGTCTGTAGCAGAGCGTTGTCGTCTGTAAGACCGATTAAGCCCTTTATCGATAAAGTTGTTATTTATGGCCGCATTACTCTTGAAATGTGGAGGAAACTGGAAACTGGTAGCCTGGCAACTAAATTCCTTAAAATTTAGCTATACCATCCTGGCTCTGACTCCCATTTATTGCAATGGTGGATGGCACCAGAATAACGTGAATCTCATCCCTTGTTCTAAACATCTCCGGGTCTCTTCAGAATAGTCGTTGAAAAACTAAGTAAAGTATTTGGGGACACAGCCAGTAGCCGTAAGCAGGGACCGGATACTTAGCAGTTTAGTAAGTAACTGCATGTAATCATAAAGGTAGCTCAGAGAGTGCAGTCCAGTGCAAAGAATCTTTAGTTAATCTGGATGGCATAGAGGAACAAATTTGCCATTGCTTTACATATACAACTCTCCGGGTGTACAAACAAAATAAGGAAGACCTTGAGGTAAGACTTCTGTTTTAAACCTGTATCCGCGCTGCTTTCTTATAGCCAGCACAACCAAGAAATTCAAAATAAGTCGCAATTTGATAGTCGTACTTGTCAAATTCTTTGCTACTAGTTCCAAAATGGTACACCAAGTGCTTAAATCAAACAACACCTTTTCGACTTCAACGTCTTTTCTTACCGATTGACATGACGTTTCAACAATCGGTTCGGCATCAGCACGTTTGTTGTGTACATTTCTCTAGCAAAGCCATGAGGGACAACTGGAAGAAATATATTCTTTGGTTTGCCCAAGAACATGTCGAGTTTCGCTATGCGGTAAATTACAAACAATTTAACTCATATCGAAGTACCTAATACCCGAATTTCTTCCAGGAAATCCATTCCATAGCAAAGTTATTCGGGTTGCAATTCAACAAACTCTGTGACGACACTTTGGTAAGCTTGAGAATCTCAAAAATTTTCTGTATAACACTGCTCCTTAGAAACCCTTTTGGATAGTTGAACTCCCCAACGATGAAACAGCTCTACAACTAGCATCCCGCTCGGTATCCCTGCGATGCGTGTTCGAACTGTGGTCACATGCCCCATCAATATCTCAATTACACGAGAACGTTCGTCAGTACATAAGTGACACGAAAAATAATGCACATCAGTATTTCCAACGCGATTCCACGTTCAAAATCACTGTCGAAACGTACAACAAGCACTTTAGCCAGAAGGAAAAAGTGGAGAAAATTGAAACCTTTGACTACCTCCCGCTGGAAGGCGATGTCGACCTGAAAACGCCTAAAGTTGAGTGGTTGTACATTGAATTCTACGGAATGAATCCTCAAGAGGTTCCAGAGCAACCGGAAGATGTGCTGTTTGGGAGATTGGTAAGGAAGTCAGTTGAGTAATTGGTCGTCATTGATGATGTGTCTAAACGTTTTTCTAGATCGCGAATGGGCAGCGCAACATGATCAAAGAGCTTTCGTTAAAGAAACGCAAATTCATTGGGAATACGAGTATGGATGCTCAGCTGAGCATATTGATGGCCAATCAGGCCATGGTTCGACCTGGCGATCTGGTTTTTGATCCATTTGTCGGGACTGGATCGTTGCTAGTCAGCGCAGCAAAGTTTGGAGGTTTGAAACGGAAGGAATGGCTGTGACGGACAAATGTTTAAAGTATTTCTTTGTAGGCTATGTCTTGGGAGCAGATATCGACTACATGATGCTCCATGCGAGGTGCCGTCCCAGTCGTATCACTCAGAAGATCAGGGAAAAGGACGAAAGCATACGAGCCAATTTAAAGCAATATGGATGCGAAAGGTTCTACCTGGACGTGGTTGTCTCGGACTTCTCGAATCCCCTCTGGAGAGATTCGATTAGATTCGACAGTATCATCACCGATCGTAAGTAAAAGTATGTAGTCTATCTCTAGCCTTTCATAGTATATTTTCAGCTCCTTATGGTATCCGAGAGGCTATCGAAAGAGTTGAGACGAAGGTGTCTGCCAAGCCGGACAGTCGAAACGAAGACACGCCGCATTATCCATCCACTTCGCACTACTCTCTACAGCACTTGTACACAGATTTGCTGATTTTTGCTGCGAAACACCTACAAATAGGTGGACGTTTGGTCTGCTGGATACCTTTCCATCGGTAAGTGCTAGCAAATACTGATTTGATCTCAAAATAGTTACCAGCACGTTACCCTTTTAGAGAGGACTACACCGACCAACTTGTACCTCAACACTGCAATCTGGTGCTTGTGGCGAACTCTGAACAGCCCCTTACAGGACTGACGAGCAGGAGGCTGCTTACATACGAGAAAATCTCCGAGTCCACTGATGATTGCAGCACAGCAACGGAAGTAGTTGAGTTCCGCGAACGCTATTTCGACAGCGGACTGGAATCTCGCACAGAACGACGAACACGAAAGGCGGAATTGCGCAAAATAGGGCGACAAGAGGCTCTTAAAAGGGGTAAAGAACTCAAAGATGATCTAAAAACACAGAAGAACGAATTGAATAAAAGTCGAAAGGAAGTTTTATAAAGCAGCAACGTTCTCTTTAATTGTTTCCCTATCACACCATTCGAAGCGGCACTGAAAGATCCTCCCGAACGACTCGAGAAGATGCGGAATCGCTTCATCTATCAGCACACTTCTCCCCAGCTCTTTGGTCAGTGATGTAACACCTTTATTCTCGACGCCACACGGCACAATGTGCTCAAACCACGATAAATCAGTGCTGCAGTTCAGCCCAATGCCGTGAGTTGTGATGTATCGTGATCCGTGAATGCCGATTGCACAGATTTTGTTGTCGCCTATCCAAATGCCAGTGTCTGGTGTGGTTTGCGCATTTGGAATTCCCATAGACTTGCACAGATCAATCACGGTCGTCTCCAGTTGGGAGACGTACCATCGCATACTCGGTTTGAATTGCTTCAGATGGAGTATGGGGTAAGCGACAAGTTGTCCTGGTCCATGGAAAGTGATGAGACCACCGCGGTTGGTTTTGTGGAACTCGGCACCTAGGCTTTTTAGTCGGTGTTCATCCTCGTCAGTGTAACCCTTGGTTCGTATGCCTATTGTGTACACAGGTCGGTGTTCCAAAAGAAGAAGGTAGTTTGTAAAGGTATCTGACTTATCTGCAGGTTGTGCGGCTAACTTTTGCTGGAGGGTTAAACCTGCCTTGTAGTCCAAAAGGCTGGGTGGCCTTAGGACCTTTACTAGACGATTCATTTGGATAAACCAGATTCAGATTCACTAATCAGCTGTTTTTTTTTTTGACGGATGAGTTTATTAGGTACAGGGATGGTTTTGATAGCATAGAGGTTATGTGATGCCAAAATCGTTGGAAATGATGCAACAAATGCAACAAATTTGTTCACTGTCACAGAAATAAGTTGAAAGGGAAAGAGACAACAAGTGGCAACTCCAGCGAATGGAAAGAATTGGCGGTCAAAAGAGTTACACTTGAGAGACTCTGTAGAATCATTCAAAACTGTCAAAGCAGAGCATATCATTAAAAAAAAGCGAGGTAAACCAAACTGTCATTACAATTTGCAGAATACTGAACTGTAGTACGTATAGTTAAACTCTGCGTGAGAGCCACACCCAAGAGAGTATAGAAGAGTATGGACAACCAATTAAGTACTGCTATACCCCATCGACTATGGCAGCATATATGATTCCATTCTTAGATTGAGAATCTTTTGTTTTTGTTGACGTAATACCTATCGTTTCGGTTATCAATCTCATGGAGAAGTTGAAGCCTGAATGCAATGAAACCAACGCGATAGTCCTAGACTGGCTCGCTTGCTTGGATTTACAAACTTGGAGAAGAAATGACAAAAATACTCGCAATGCTCATCACCGGTAGGAGAGTAAAGGAGACTAATGTTAGACTTGATGTTAGACTTAAAACTTGTACTCCGCTAAACAATTACTTATTGACTTGAGTAGCAATATTCAATCACGCTACGGATGAGGAATTGTGACAACCAACGGTGATAGTGCTGCTAAGATTGCGTCGTAGCTTAGTAAGGCGTGTAGGCACTAGTATAGGCTAATCTCCTACTCGTTTGCGCTTTTGTTTTCATTTGAGGTTTGTGACTTTTCCCTTCTTGGTCCTTTATTAATGCCACTTTTTAGACGTTAAATGCCAAATGTATAGAAATACACAAGCAAACAAAAATTACGTGCAGCGATTTGACAAATTTTGCAAATTTCAAAGAAATTTCGTGCACTAAAATTCGTCATGTTTTTTATTTTTTATTGTCATGTGAAAACTACGAAACTTTTGAGTACTCCAACAGAGTTTCGTGACTTTTCGTAGATATTCGTGAAATTTTGTTGTTTTGGGAGCGTACGCGAACAGACCTATTCTTGAAAATAAAGTTCTATCAAAAACTTGGCATCACTAAAATCAAAACTACAGTTCAGTGTATGGAAAATTTTTGACAGGTAATTGAAAGAAATCGGCCAGCTCGGCCATTTTGCTTAAATTTCGACGGCGACCAAATAAAGCCGAAGATATTTATTAAAATTCTGGTTAAAAAGCGCAACAAATTTATTCCAAAATAGCCTCAAACTTTCCATTATAGTTCAGTTAACAAATATTTAATAATTTTACAATGGCACGGTACATGCAACGTCCGGAAAATGCTCTCAAACGAGCCAATGGTAAGTGGACAATATTCGGAATATATGTATGCCATGCGGCCAACTCATCCCATTCAACATGGAGGACCCCAAAAGAAAAATTTAATGCAAACATATTTTTTTTTATTTTCTTTTAAGAATTCATCGATGTGGGCAAGCCACTGCGTGCCCTGGACACTCTCCAGGAGGTGTTTCGAAATAAGAAATTCACCTACACCTGGTCGGAGTCTGTTATTGAGCCGCTAATGTTCAAATATTTATATTTGTGCGTTGAGCTGAAGAAGTCTCACATCGCCAAGGAGGGTTTGTTCCAGTATCGTAACATGATCCAGTTGGTAAATGTGAGCTCTTTGGAGAATGTAATTCGTGGCTACTTAAAAATGGCCGAGGAGCATACGAAAGCTGCACAACAGCAGTCGTCAGCAGCGGTTGCAGTGTTGGAAGTGGATGATTTGGACAATATTGCCACGCCGGAGAGTATTCTGATGAGTGCAGTGTGCGGAGAAGATGCTCAGGATCGTTCGGATCGTACGATTCTATTGCCGTGGGTGAAATTCCTGTGGGAATCCTACTGTCAGTGTTTGGAGCTGTTGCGTCTGAACACTCACTGTGAGATTTTGTATCATGACATTGCTCGTATGGCCTTTCAATTCTGTCTGAAGTACAATCGTAAGAGTGAGTTCCGCCGGTTGTGCGATAAGTTGCGAAAGCACTTGGAGGACATCTGCAAGGGCACCAATCAGGCGAATGGTGTGAGCATAACTAAGCTGGAGACGCAACAACTTTGTTTGGACACAAGGTTGCATCAATTGGATAGTGCTATTCAAATGGAATTGTGGCTGGAGGCGTACAAGGCGATTGAAGACATTCATGGTTTGATGACGCTTTCGAAGAAGAGCCCCGCAGCGAAGACAATGGCGAACTACTATCAGAAGCTCGCTATGGTGTTCTCGAAGGCTGGAAATCAGTTGTTCCATGCAGCTGCTTTATTGAAGTTGTTCCAATTGACGCGGGAATTGAAGAAGAATACAACGGAGGAGGAGATGCAACGCATGGCTTCGCATGTGTTGATTGCAACGCTGTCGATTCCGCTGCCGTCAGCTCATCCAGAATTTGACCGATTCATTGAGACTGACAAAAGTCCGCTGGAGAAGGCACAACGTTTGGCCGTTCTACTGGGACTGACACAACCGCCAACGAGGGTTTCGCTGTTAAAGGAAGTGGTAAGTTGTTTTCTATTGTTTACTTTCTTAGTGAAATCCAACGGAGGTCGACTGAATCGCCTGGTCGCCTGGTCGAAGGCCAAAGTGTTTCCGACCAGCTTACATAGAAAAGTCTTCAACTAAGTAACATTCATACCAAATATTATCTCACAAAAGATCTATGGTAGGCCGTCTAAGATACCGTCTTTATCGATCCTGGGGCGTAGGGATTAATACATAACTGTTAGATTAAGAGGTCAGCTGCGTGTCACGCTACAGAAATATTCCAGGAATGAAATATTCTTAGAATGAAGCACAAACGCTACTCGTTCTGATTCAGCTTAGAGCAGGTTTTTCTTTGAAGAAACGGAGCGTGCCGTCCTATTTTTTGTAGTCTAAGTTGGTTGAGGTCCCTTTCCCCTTGACGACGCTATCTAAGTTGTAACCTTTGAACACGGCAGCCTTCCACTCTTTTCGATCCCGGGCACGCTGCTTCCAGTTGTCTAGACCAAGCACTCTGGCATCCACGATAGCTTGATCCTTAAAACGGAGGTTCGGTCTTCCTTGTCGTCTCGAAGTTCCTATTGTCCATTCGCTTGATTTTTGTGTGTTTTGTCTTTTTGGACAACATCCACATCTTGGTACAGCTCATAGAGTTCGCGGTTGTATCTTTTCCTCCATTCGCCCTCCTCGCATATGGGACCGAATATCCGACGAAGAATTTTTCTTTCGAAAGTGTTCAGTATTTGCTCTGGTTTCCTGCTTATCGTCCAACACTCGGCTCCATACAACAGAACTGGCAGGATCAAAGTTTTGTAGAGCATACATTTCGTCTTCCGAGTTAGGAGTTTTGACTCCATTGCTTTCGTCAAACCGTCATTCGTGGAGTTGATATTTACTCTGAGGTAGGTAAACTACTTAACTAACCACTTCGAAGTTACTGTTACCAATAGCGACGTTTGCTTCTTTGTTTGTTGACAACATGTACTTGGTTTTGTCTTCATTCACTTCAAGGCCAACTCGTTTCGGCTGAATTGGCGTAAAAGCCTCTAAAACGTCGCGGGAGCAACCGATGAAGTCGATGTCGTCTGCGTATCCCAGAAGCTGGATAGATTTGTTAAAGATAGTGCCTTCCGTGTTTACACCTGCCCTGCGCACTATCTGTTCCGGCACAGGATTGAAGAAGTCACATGATAGCGCATCTCCTTGCCGAAATCCGGTGCATGTTTGGAATAGTTCAGAGGAACTGTTTCCGAATTGCACGTTGCACCGCGTGTTTTCCAATGTCACGCGGTACAGCTAGATCAGTTTATGATGAATACTATCATATGCGGCTTTAAAGTCGATAAAGAGATGGTGAGTCTCGACTTGAAATTCGTTGGTCTTTTCCACGATCTGCCTTAGTGTGAAAATTTGGTCGATCGTCGATCTGCCGGGCCGGAAGCCACACTGGTACGTGCCGATTAGTGTGCTGCAGAAAGGCTTCAGATGTTTACACAGTAAGTTGGATAGTCCAGTCATCGGGCACGGCTTCATCCACCCATACTTGGTTAATGATTTGGTGCATGCACCCTACCAAACCATCACCACCATGTTTGAAAAGCTCCGCTTGTAAACCATTAGAGCCGGCGGCATTGTTTTGTGCCGACCTCTTTAAAACTGATGGATTGGATTCTGATGGATGGATTCTTCATTGACTGGATGCGGGTTCTCTTCTTGCCCTATCACTCTCTCTACCTGTTGCCCATTAAGTAGCTGCTGGAAGTGCTGCTTAACCAGATCTACTATTCCCAGTGTTTCGGTGATTAGATTTCCTTCACTGTTTCAAAGAGCCTGCGTTCCGGATTTGAAGCCAGCTGCCAGCTGCTTGGCTTTCCTAAAAAACATCCGGATGTTGTTCCCATCGCGGGACTCTTCGATATCCTTGAGCTGAGAGACTGCGTGGGCCCTTTTCTTCTTACGCAATCTTCTTCTCCCTTCTTCTGGCTCGATACTCTTCTCTCGCTGACCTTGTTTTGCGCTACAGCGCATGTGTGCATTTTCTGTCACATTTTTCCGACGCATGTATTCATCATCATACCAAAGGCTCTTTTTGGGTGGTGGCTGGTAACCTATGGTGGTCTCTGCTACCCCTTTAATGATGTCGCGATACTGGTTCCACGGTGTATAGAACCGTGTGCACATATTGTTGCCTTGATGCGGATCACAACCAGGCGATCGCTGATAGGCTTAAAGTCAATTCTTATTGAGCGCGACCGATTTCCCACGACGAATCCGCATCCTAACATGTGCAGTCTTTTGTGACAGCTGTGAACGTTCCGGATCGTGATATTAATTAATGGGGTCCGAGGCTGGTGTCTGTCTCATAACTAATGTTTTTTTACGTGGTAAGGAAGTTACCCCTACGGCACAACCCCCAACCTGGAGGGCCAGTTCCATTTTTTGAAACCCATAGGACGAGGGGCCGCTTTTAAATCAATGTCAGTAACCCGCTTCGGAGGTGTGCGCGCTGCCGTTAGCCCAGTAAGGGCTCATCCGCCACCATTTCTTTTCCAAAAACCTGACTTATTCTTGGAAATTTTTATCGGCTTGAGCTCCGAATATGTCGAAGTAGCCCAGATAAAGTGTTATACTTCCGTTTGAAGCTGTGACGCCACCGTTGACTCCATCGAGAGAGTTCGTCCGCTGTCGTATTTAACGTTCTAAAGTTTTCTCTTGTTCAACACTCGCGTTTATAAGTTCAGCAAGAGGCTACCACTAGGACATAAAATAAGCACAATTGATGCGCAGTAACAGTTACAAAACTGGACGTCGCCAGTTTTGTTGTAGGACCCTATTCCTACAACATCCAGCCATCCTTGTGAAATAGGGGAAGTGATAAAGGAGTATGAAACATTAATTGAGGCGAGGTTAAGCACTTGATTAATCCCATTGACATATCTCCTCTGCGGATGTTCGGCTCTAGGTAGAATCATCGGGATATCGCACACTATGTAATACCTTCTTTGGACACCCTTATCGATATCTCGAAGAAAAAAATTTGCGAATTAATTAGCTTGGTAAATACCACAGAATGAATGTAAGGACTTTCGTTCCCTTCTCTTAGGTTTATAATAACATTCACAATCAGGAGCTGTGGCAATGGAATGCTGAAGCTACCACCTACCTATTTACATACATAGGCGTGGATACCGCTGCAGACATAGTATCAAACATAATTCTTTTAGGCACGAAAACATCTACTCTAAATTGAGTAAGCCGTATCGTACCTAAGGAAGTGCTATTTAATCTATTTAAAGAATCCGCATGAAAGTACAAATAACTATTTAAACCAAGCCAATCTGTTCACTGAAGCCAGCTCGTCACTTTCAGAATTGTATTCGCCTCTACCTGTAGGAAAACGAATACACCCCTTTTACATTCGTATACTCTCAAGAGTACTTTAAAAAACACAAATTTGCTGATCGGGTTGGTATCTCACTTATCAGTATTTTTCCAACTCTTATACGAATCTTCTGCCTCCAGCTGCCGACCCATTGGACAAACGCAAGTTTACCAAATATGTACATACGTATTTTTACCCCAAGGCTGCTAGATAGTCTATGTGGTTTTAAGCCCATATTTCAGAACAATTCCTCTTCCTTTTGTGCTTAGTACCTCGATTTTAATTCACCATTGGGCCTCGACAATAGGCGACCATTAGTCCCTCCGTTATATATTATTTACTGTATTCTTAAGATATTCTTTATTTTCTTTTCCAGGTCCGTCTCAATGTACACCTATACGCATCCGATGAATTCAAAAATCTCTACAACTGGCTAGAAATCGATTTCAATCCATTGAGCCTGTGCAAGCGTGTACAGACTGTAATCGATGTCATCGAGAAGGACGAGAACAATTTGCTAACTCAGTACATTCAGTCACTGAAGGATGTGACCATAATGCGTTTGATACGCCAGATAACGCAAGTCTACCAGAGTATCGAGTTCACTCGTCTACTTGAGTTGGCTTCGTTCTCTAATATATTCTATTTGGAGAAAATCTTGGTCGATTGTGTCCGCCACAATGACATGCAGATCCGTATCGATCACCAGAAACGTTGTATTTACTTTGGTACAGATTTAACAGAAAGTCAACGTGAAGATCACACCGATGGTCCTTCATTGCAATCGATGCCTTCCGAGCAAATTCGTTCACAATTGGTGAACATGTCGAATGTCCTACACCGCGCCGTGGCCGTAGTTTATCCTAACCGCAAGAAGGAAGAGCGCCAAAAAATGCGTGCCCAAATGGTCTGGCATTACCATGAAATCAAGGAGAAGGAGCATCAACGCATTCTTCAGCGACAGAAAATCATCGAGGACCGTAAAGAGTATATTGAGAAGCAGAATAATGCACGCGAGGAAGAGGAACAGCGACGCTTGGAGGAAGCTTCCCGCCAGCTTAAATTGGCCGAAGAGAAGCGTTTGCAGCAAGAGAATGAAGAGCGTGAGAAGAAACGCCAGCTGAATGAAATCGCAGCAATCAAGGAGAAGAGCTTGAAGGAGAAAATGCAGCAAATATCTCAGACCGCCCACGGCAAAAAGATGCTGTCCAAGTTGGATGAAGAAGGTATTAAGAAACTGGATGCCGAGCAAATTGCTGCTCGCGAGACAGAAGAGCTTAATCGTGAGCGCAAGGAACTCCAAACAAAACTTAAGTCACTGGAGAAGAAAATTGATTACTTTGAGCGTGCCAAGCGTATCGAGGAGATTCCTCTTTTCGAGAAGTACCTCGCCGAGAAGCAGGTAAAGGACAAGGAATTCTGGGAAATGCAGGAGCAACAACGCATTGAGAATGCCATTGCTGAGCGTAAGGATGCTGTATCACAACAAGATCGTTTGAAGCGTATGTATCCGGATCGCGATGTCTTCTTGGAAAATCTGAAGAAGGAGCGTGCTTCTTTATTCGTTGAGAAGTTGAAGAAATTCAATTTTGCGCTTGAAGAGGAGCGCAAGAATCGTCTGGCACAAAGAATAGTTCAACGGCGCGAAGAGCGTCGCCAAAAATGGCTTCGCGAAAAGGAGGAGGAACGTCTACGTCAAGAAGAAGAGATTCGTCGTGCCAAGGAGGAGGAAGAACGTATTGAAATGGAACGTCGCCGCAAAGAGCGTGAAGCCGAAGACGAGAAACGCAGAATTCAGTACGAAAAACAACGTCAAAAGGTGGAAGAAATCGAGAAGAAAATACAAGAAGAACGCGAACGAATCGCGCGTGAAATTGCTGAAGAGTCTGAGAAAGAACGTGAGCGTGAAGTTTGGCGGCCACGTGGTGGTGATCGTGAACGCGGAGATCGCAACGAACGTGTCGAACGCGGTGACCGCGTTGAACGTAGTGACCGTGGTGAGAACAAGGAATGGCGTAGGGGTGGAGCTGGAGGCGGTGCTGTTACTGCTGCACCAGCCGAAGCACCCGCACAAGGTGGTGGATCTGACTGGCGTATGCGTCGTGATGCTGATAGCAGGCCACCAACAGCAGTCGGTGGTGGTGCTGGTGGTGCTGATAAATGGCGTCGAGGTGGTGGAGAGGAAGACCGTAATCGCCGTGATGACCGTGACTTCCGTCGTGGTGGTGATGATCGTCGTGGTGGCGAAGATCGACGTGGAGGCGAAGATCGACGTGGTGGAGAAGACCGTCGTGGTGGCGAAGACCGTCGTGGCGGCGAAGACCGTCGTGGTGGTGATGATCGTCGTGGAGGTGATGATCGTCGTGGCGGTGACGAACGTCCAGATCGATTTGCTCCCCGTCGTCGGGATACACCACGTGACCAAGACAACCGCGAATCTGGAAACTCGAATTGGCGCACTAACCCGCGTACCAATGAAGATCGTCGCGAAGAAGGTCGTGATAATCGTAGACCCATGGGTGACCGTGGAGATCGCGGTGAACGCGGTGGAGAACGTGGAGCTGACCGTGGTGGTGAACGCCCTGCTCGTGTGCCACAGGGTAAAGATTCCAGCTGGAGGCGAGGCGATGAAGACCGCAAAGAACGCGCGCCGCCACAACGTCGGGAGGAAAAAGGTAAATAATTCGGTTTTTTCGGTATTTCATAAGCTAACTGATGTATTTTCAGAAAATCGTGACGATGGCGAATGGACCAGTGTCAAGCGTCGTTAATCACCAATCGGACGATCAACTGTGTAATAATGCAATTAACTGTTTTTTTTTTATTCTTATTTCTTAATACAACCGACATTTTCAACGACCGAGGTCGAATGCTGCTGCTCACTTGAAGCGGGACATCCCCTTGGCAACGTCCAAGCGATATATTAATCTAAGGAAATGTTTTAAATTTTATGTACACCCCCATTTATTAAATAAAAGATAATCAGTGATGGAGATGTTAAAATTTAAACTGAAGACTTTCAAAATAAATACTAACATTAGATCTGAGTTGAGCAGTGGCACGTGCTGTGGCCTTGCGTGGAAACCCCCAAGGAGGTATCTTATCCCCACTACTCTGGAACCTTTTATAAGATTAGACCAAAACAGGGTTAGGGCCGTCGCTTATACCGATGATGTCATCATATTAGTGACAGGAAAGTTTGATCTGTTAGAAACAGTGCTGAACGACCTGAGTAACTGTTCAAACGCTGCGGACTTTGTCTTAATGAACGAACTAGTTCCCCCTTACAAATAAGAGGAACATACCCGACTTAGAGCCACCTAGACTAAATGGAGCTCAACTCCAAATATCAGACAAGGCAAGATACCTAGGGTGTACAATAGATTAAAAATTTAACTGGAAAGACAGTACCTATACTTGACCGAAGAACAACAAAGAAAGGTTCGATATCTTTTTACGCGTGCAGCAGAATTTTTGGTTTAAAATGGCTCTAAAACCAGCCAACACCGCAAAAGCCACAGTTCTGAGCACCCTCACAAAGATCCAACGTCTAGCGTTTATAGCCACGACCAGTGCTATTAGAACAACACCAACCGCCGCCCTTTAAGTTATGCTCGGGCTATGCCCACTTGACCTCTTCGCTAAAGTAGCGTGAAAAAGCGCCCTAAGCCTCCGACAAACCTGGATGTGCAAAAGTAATCATATCGGATACAGCACCATGATCACGTGGTCAAACGTTAATGCGCCTTTTGAATACCTTACCCCCCACTCGGACTTCAGCTTCAACCTCGATTCAAAATTTCCCTCTAGAAATTGTAAAGGTCATAAACCCCGCTTCCATCTTCACGGGTGAGACAAAAATGGTACTGGCTCCGAAATATTCTCAGAGGAACCATCAATCGCCCGATCCATAAAATTTCCAAACCACGCAAGTGCTGTGTTCCAAGCGGAAATATATGAAATCACCGAGGCCTGCCGGGACCTATCCACTCTGGACAACAATAAACATATAGACATCTACATGGACAGCCAAGCCGCCGTCAAAGCCATCACTTCCATCACAACCAAATCAAAACTGGTAAAGAGTTGTAAAATTGAACTCAAATCCCTCAGTTGGATGCATAGCATAAGCCTCTGCTGGATTCCGGGACATATGGGTTTTCAGGAGAATGAAATGGCCGAAGCTAGCTAGAAAAGTTCAGAATCAAACGATCTACAAACGGGCCACTCGGGCCTAACCGCCATCAGTCGTTTCATGTCCAAAATTAGCGCGGGCTTTCACAACATAGCCAACGTAATACAGCTGACTCTCTCCATAGGTATCCTTACAGGCCACAACTCAATGGCGGCCCATCTTAGAAGACTGATAATCAGTACCACAGACCTATGGAGAGGCTGTTGCGACGCAGGAAGAGGAAGACTCAACACATTTCCTCTGCGAATGCCCAAGCCTAAACAGAACCAGATACGCAATCCTTGGAAAGTATCTTTCAATTACTATAGCGAATCAGCAAATACGCCAACTAAAACCACCCTAAAATTCATTATGCAAACGGGTTGCTTCTGGAGGGGCGCTCCCGCCATTGTTCATTATTTTCAGGTATCCCACATCGGGAAACACCCGTAGTTGCAGTCACCCCGCAACCAAGATTAAAATAGTTTTAATAGTTTAAAAAAAAAAAAAATCTGAAGCTCAGCGGCACCCAACTATGAAATAAGCATCAGGATCTTTTTTTAGTAGGCACTGACTGAGACAATGTATTGTGCATGTATTGTAATGTTAGGGAGGTTTTAGAATCATCTCTTTTCAGCTTCCGGATAGCAGCGGAGGAAGTTCCGTGAAAGAGTCAATGGTGGCGTCCACAGTTCTAGTCAGATTGAACTACTTGGTGAACACCACCTTCTTCGACATGCATACATACATATCATATTCGAAGCAAAAGGAAAGTATCACCTAAGCTGTTTCAACGTGTACTGTTGAAAGTGATCAAAAATACCGCTGATTTCTTACAGTGTTTCGGGACCATACGTTTAGTCTACTTGTATCTTGGAGAAACGTGACACACACAATTGTGTTCGTAAGAAACCCAATCGTGAATTGAGGCCCATTAGGAAAGCATAGATCTCCGCTTGGAAATCAGAGGCATGCTTGCCTAACGACTAGTGAAGTCTAGTGTTGTCCGCCTCTACACAAACACCACAATCGTTGAATAGTTTTGTTGCTATATGTAACGATTTAACTAAAACCCTCAACATAAGGAAAGTCTGCTGTAAGTTTGCACAGCAGCCGAATGTCCAGTATCATTGCATCTATGGAACCAGGTCGAAGATACGAGTCGCGCAAAGTCGTCAAAGCTCCAGTGTAAATAATAGCAAACCCACCCGTCTAACACGGTAGATTGCTTTGATAGTACAACCCGTGATGAGAGTATCAAGGGAGGTAAATCGACCAGGGCATCTAGAGCGGAGCTAGGCGTACTCGGAAAAGCTTGCAGAAAGCATTCACATACTTACGCCAGAGCTCCCTGCAACCGACGAATAAGCTGGAAAAGGTCTTATCGTTGCAGTATATTTCAAAACTAGCTTTTTCGGTGGTAATCCTCATAGCTTGCCAAAATCACCCTTACACTGCAAAACTGAGAGTGCCTTGGATAACTTCGACCTGATATCATGGTCTGAAGGGAGAACTACTAAATCAACTGGATGTGAGATCCCTTCTTTTGGTGTCACTCTCTCTGTTTGATAGCCATACAATAGCTTCTGAAAATGATCCTTAAACACATCTTCAATTCGCCATGGGTGAGATTTATGAATACTATATATTTCAAGATTTTCCAGAGCCTGTATTTCGGATTTGAAGCCTGTAGCCAGTTGCTTTGTTTCCATGTCAGGTCTCTGTTAAGAGACTCTTCGATATCCTTGAGCTGGGAAGTTACTTCTTTCTACGCAGGACTTTCTTACCTCCAGTCCTTTGGCTCATAATGCTCCCGTCACTTTTCGAATGTTCATAACTTTACCCTCAAGCCTACCTTCGGACGTACTGTGAAATTGTGTCTTAATATTTGCAAAGGTTGCCCATGCGTCATAAAAAAAAGATATGGTTGTGTAGATCCGCGTTCGCTCATCGTTCGTTCTCTCTTATCAGACGTGCTACTACGTGGAGATTATGATGCTTAAGCTTTATGCCTCGATTACATTAAGTAAAATAAATAAACAGAACATTCTTAGAACCAGGGGGCAGACGTGCTGTTAATGATTTAATTGTTTCATCTATGCACTCTCTGATCGAAAAAGAAAATCAAAATCCAGGCTCTGATGCGTCTAAGTTAAAAAGGAAAAAAAACCTTTTCGACAACACAGGCTTTCCTCTGAATTAAGAAAAAATACTCTTTTTTGTCGTACCGAAGGCCAAACAAATGAAATCCACCACAAATGAGCATACCTACCTCGCGTACACATTTGACAACCCTGACTCATGGCAGCCAATCGATTCGCCGGCTGACATGAAAAACATATTTTCCACGTGCTATGATTTTTGGCATTTCTCTTGACAGCTGACCGTACACCACCACACCTGATAGTGTATTGTGCGCGACTGTGTTGGGGAAAATTCAACTTTTCATTGGCCAAACAATAGGATTAGTGCGAATTCGAACACACGGATGAGAGCCAGCCACATATGTGTGCGATAATTTGGTCCTCTCTCCCGTTTAGCTTTGTACGGTTGTCATTTTAAAGTTGAACAGAAGCAGCCCACGTGAAATTCGAAAGCCTGTAATTTATTTGTGCATATTTGTGCCGAAAACTTAGTAAAAATTAATCGAAAACAACATCAAAGAGGAGTGTTTCATAATAGAATCCATCCGGGTGTGGAAAATATTCAATTTACAACGAAATCAAGTGTTTTTTGCGGTATCAAAAATTTCTCTATTCCGGTTGTATGGTTCGCCGTCTTCGCCGCGGTCGTGGTTGTGAACGTCATCGTCGAACGCTCAACATGTGAGGTTAAAGCACATACAAATGTTTAACACGTTTTCGATTTCTTTTAGTGGATTTATTAATTAATAGCTATTGGGATAGTTGCTGAATAGAATCACTTCAGATCCTGCATTTACACAGATTCGCACGGTATTCAGGTAAGTGGCGATTTGAAGTAGCTTCCCCTTCAAATCTGGACGAAAGAAAAAGTGCCATGCCAACATGCCGCAAAAAGGCGTGTGCAAAACCATGTGTATTGAGTTGTGCATCTGGGCAGTAGATGGCTTTAGAGCGATTCCTAGCCAAAGTTTGATACTTTTGTGTATCTCGTCCAAGTGAAAACATTTTTATTTGTTTGGCGTCCGTTCCTGTCAATCATACAGAACGCAAGGGCGGTATACACTTTCTTCGTGCGGTCAGAATCATCAACATAAATTGGGAGATGGTGCCAGACGTCCATGCGGTGGTTGCCCTTGTCAACGTCACTTCGGTGGATTGTTTGGTATGCCATTCTACTCTCGTTCGAATACGTGTCATTGTGACGGTGATTTCCTAGATTGTCCGTCTCAGCCACTTATCTTGATTCGAAGTGTTTTTTTTTTTTAACATCTCGAGTGGGTGATAGTTTTCAATTGGAAAATCTGGTTCTTCGATATAATAGATTTTCTTTTTCAAATATTTCCTTTGAGTCATAGCCCTAGCAGTCATAGACAATGAATAATGCGGACGCACGTGGAATGCTTGAGTAGACTGGTTTTCACTGCTACTGAAATGTTTCACTGTAGTGGTGGTCACTTTTGAAAATGGAAAAGTTCAATCGCTATCTGTAGGGCACATGTGCAAATAAAATGTCAGCAGAATTTGCACAAAAACACGTTGTTAAGCAGAAATTTATTTAAATTTGAATTTTCCTAAACTGCGCGAAAAGTTTTGCATTTTGTACTTTGCGTCGCGCCATCTGGGTCTTCGAATTCCATTCAATCCGACTAAGTCGCCTTCATTCTATTCTCTATTATAATATGTAGGAAGCGTTCTATTTTTCTGTAATATTGTCTCTTGATTGCTTATTTTTGGAGGCCATTCTGTTGATTTCGATTCACATGTGTGGGTGATTTAAAAATGTATAATTGTAAATGAAAATCAATAAGCTCTACCAAGCTGAAAGTATGCCCTCGCGCGCAATCATCAACTTCGATAAGGTTTGATAAGATTTTACTTATTTCATAGCCCTTTAAGTAAATTATAAGATAATAGAAATGTAAGAGACTCGTGCTGTGGATACTTACACGCATAGAACATGGACCTAGAAATTTGTTGGCTTTTCTGACCCCAAACAGGTGAAAACTGCTTTCAACTCTACTCATTGGGACCACATCACTACAGAAATAGGGTCCTCATTGGAGGTTAAAGAATTGCCTATGCCCTGAGTCTGTTCACCTCAGGCTCTTACTTACTCAATAGTAAATGGCTCTTTTTACTATTAGGCTGCAATTTTGGTTACTAAGATATTTAAGAGCTCTGTGGACTGCTGCTGACATAACATTTGAGAAGGATAAAAGGTCAATCTAAACTAAAGATTTTTCAGCCATACTCCAAAATTACACTAACCTGTGAAATACCAATTTTACGTCTTGTAAGCGTACAAACAAATTCCCTAGATGGAAACAAGGGTGGCGTCTACCAATTCCATTTAGGTCGAACTATTAGTGTTATCCATATATGAGCTGCTTCGACATACATATTTGCATACCAGGTCTATACGGATCTCCAATACTGTGTCAGGATGTTGGAAAAGATTTGATGGCGGATGAATCCTTAAAAGGCTAACGGCAGCAATCATATCCACGAAGCGGGTTACGACTC
Organism: Xylota sylvarum; assembly: GCA_905220385.1. Classification (NCBI taxonomy): domain Eukaryota; kingdom Metazoa; phylum Arthropoda; class Insecta; order Diptera; family Syrphidae; genus Xylota; species Xylota sylvarum. The sequence continues at coordinate 57,563,115 of LR999958.1, read as the reverse complement.
AGGAAAATCCGGCACCTTATCTTAGGGGTAAAGAAGGGAATTGGTCCTCTAGGTTGGGGTTTGTGATTAGGGGTAACACAAAATAGCAAAACAAGCAAAACAAACCTCGGAATGGATGACTTCACTGTTGACACTGGCAATCGAAACGCGGACAACAACCATCGGATCTGCACGTGGAATGTTCGAACCCTTAACAGACCGCGTGCAGCCGAAGAATTAGCAGAGGCCACAGACTGCTATAATGCAGATATCAACGCCATCCAGGAAGTGCCATGAAATGGGCCGGGCAAAAAGAGGATGAAAAACTGTGACATCTATTACGGTGATTGCTGTGGAGAAACAGCGCTTATTCGGATGCGGATTTGTCATAAGCGGCAGACTTAGGCAAGAAGTCTTAAGCTTTCGACACGTAAGCGAACGACTTATGACAATCCGGATCAAGGCTAAATTCACCAACATAAGCCTTATATGCCCTCACGCATATAGAAGTGGAAAAAATTTCTCCTACAGACTGTATAACGGCGACGAAGACCAACATCACGCTGTAAGGCAGAATGAACCATTCAACATAGACGATGATAGTCAAAATTAACCGTACTGTGTCTAGTTTTGGCATCCCTGCCAAACTCGTTCACTGTGCAAGATGACGGTGGAGGACACTCGCTGCTCCATCAAGTTCGGTAACGATCTCACCGAGACCTATGATGTCAAAAAAGGTTTTAGACAGGGTGACGTTGTCATATGATTTTTTCAACATCATACTTATGAGGTTTGTGAGAAACTCACAAGTCAACACAAGGGGGGCACAATCTTTTAAAAGCTTGTGCAACTAATAGCGTGTGCCGACGATATTGAAATTATTGGCAGAACACAGTGGGCTGTTACTGGTGCCTGCTGGTCTTCAAGCGGAAGCTGCCAAAATGGCAAATGAGGGCAAAACCTAGTACATACTGTCAACAAGAGTGTAACTTTGAGGTAACTTTGAGGTAGTAAAGGACTTCGTATACTTCGGCTTTGCTATAAATTGTGATAATAACATTTCAGAAGAATAACTCTTGCCAATCGCTGTTTCGAACAACCAAGGAGACTCTGTATAAGACCTTGATCATCCCAGTTCTGTTTGGACTCTATACATATAAAGTGGATGGAGATACCCTCGGTCGCTTCAAGAGAAAGATTCTTCGTAAAATGTTGGTTCCCGTTTGTGTTGACAGGATATGGAGGAGAAAATTCGAAGACGAACTATGCGAGATGTATATCAACATCGACGTAGACAAAAAATTGCGCATTAATCGCCTAAGATGGCTAGGACACAGATGCTCGGGCCCATAGAGTCTTCGAATCCAACCCGGAGAGAGAACGCAGTAGAGGAAGACCTCGCCTTAGGTGGCGCGCACAGGTAGAAGGGGATCTCAACCGACTTGGAGGACGCAATGGAGGCAATTAGCTAAGGACTGGAGAATCTGTACTTCTACAGACTTGGTTGCTATTTGTAAACTTGGTTGCTATCAGAAACTTGACTATTTCCCACCTCTTTAAGTTTATTAAATCGTATTTAGCATCAGGATTTGGTGGAACAAAATTTGACGACTGTCAATCGTTCATGAAAAGAGATGGTTTGGTAGAAGTACTATTAGTTTGGAGAAGTTACTGGTTGAATCAATCAGTTGATTTAAGAATTCCAGCGAATAGGAGAGCTAGTAATGGATGATATTCTCAGAATTTATTGTTTACAAAGAATAGATGGTATGGAAGAATTTATAATTATCGTTGCTAAATCCTGTAATAAGATATTGCTTGTAAAAAGTGATGATACACAATAAATTGGGTACTGCGTGGGATATATTTCCGTGAAATTTGGGGAAAAAATGAATTTATAATGAAAAAGGTTGTTGCTGATACAAATCGGATTTTGGCGAGATGATGTTTGAGAATTCTTAGAAAATCATTTGTTGCTATTGGGGAAATAATAATTAAGCTTCGCAAATACTGCAAACTTCCTTGCTTGAAAAAATAAAAGCTGTAGTATCGGTAATAGGATACTTTAGCGGAAACTGCGGGGTGGAGCGCTTGTGTCCATTCGTTTTACGTGTCCTACCCATCTCAGGCGACTGATGCGGAGTTATATAACTAGTTATCGTCCGCTGTTTAACTCGTATAGTTCGTCGTTGAATCTTCTCCTGCAAAGCTCTTCAACGCAAAGGGTACCGAATATTTTACGAAGAATTTTTCTTCTCTCAACCGCTTGTGACTTGAGCCCCAAAAAGTAGGATTGGGATGAAGGTCTTATACAGAATGTCATTAGTTGTTCGGGATATGACCTTACTACTCAATTGTCTTCTTAGTCCAACAGCGATTGACAAGAGTTATTCTTTGTTTTATTTCTGCTAAGGTGTGGTTGTCAGAATTAATGGAAGAGCCAAGGTAGACAAAGGGTACATGGTTCGTTATACGGTTTTCAGTTTTTACAGTGTCTTGGCTGTGACGTTCGACGTTCTCATAATAAAATATGAATCCTTTTCAACCGGTCAGATCCAAGCGTTGTTTTTTTGTTGGATCCTTGTTTTCAGCTTCTTTTCCGACGATCGTTAATATACTGGAACTAATTTTTTTTATCGCATGTTACAACATGACATGGCGTATATGTACATATAAATTTCTGTTCTCCGTTTGAAAAAAATGTTTCGCACTAAAATGATCAATAACGTAACCTATCCATAGGCAGTTAATGTGGTCATTAAAACGAATACTGAAAAGGCACGAACGTCTGCACTGTTGCATTATCTTCCTGGCTTGACTATAGTGTAATATAGCATCCTATATCGCACGTACTGAAATGTATGTACATACATACATATGTGCATCAGCACGTATGTTGTCACATTTGTTAAACCCACGTTGTTTGAGTAGTTAGTAGATCTTACATTGGTTTCCACTCTCTCTTACATTTAATTAATTTTCCTTCTTTGCTTTCTTATAGATACCGTAAACAAATTTACACACAATGGATTCGCGGCTTTTGAATGTTTTCCATGATGATCCGTTTGACGGTAACTACGTTAAATATGACACCGACACACAGTTCTGGTCTAGTGGAAATGAGTAAGTACATCATAACCAACGTAAGGATTTGAGAATTAATTGGTTACTCCTATTTCCTATTTCAGATCACTGGGTCTTCAATTGACAGAAACTCTACATGGGATACTACCAATCGCGCCAACAGAGGTGGTTTCCACCAATATATACAGCTCTTCATTATTAAAAGATGTAGATTACTCTCTAGAGAGTAAACACGATTCGAATACAAATTCGGTACGTTGTTGATTCTCGATGATGAGATGAGTGATGTTGTGTTATAACATAGAAAACATCCAAGCAAAATCTTATCTTTTAATTTTAATTTTTATCTATAGATAATCTATGGAGATTATGAGGATGCATCGTCATTTGGCATGGTCAACAACAAAAGACAGGTCTCCTCTCAGCAAGCTATAGAAATTGTCTCCGTCGATCCGAATGATGATTATGAGTCAGAATTTTTAGAAACCACAGACGATGAGGAAAGGGAAGAGGAGAATGGTGAAAATGGTGTTATACCCGGTGTTGTGGCATATGATGAAATTAGAAGTTGTAGCCGGTCAACATTCCGAAGTCGCACAGATAGTTCATCAATTGGTGACTATGAGAGTCACTCGAGTGATTATGATGATGAAACTGATGCAGAGGATGCAGAAGATTATGATGATCTTCATAATAAGTCGCTGATGTTGCAAGCAAATGGAGTCGATGATTTTGCATTTCACTCGGATGCGAATGAGTTGAAGAAGACAGTGGAGGACGTTGATGATTTTGGTATACAATTAGTTGCGAATACTTTTGATTTGGCCGCATTCATAACACAGGATGATCATGAATTTGAAGATCATCCATTGGTTGAGAAGGCACCTCCTCGTATTGGTATGGAAGAAGTTGTTGCGCCCACAATAGTGTCGGACTCTGATTCGGATTCCGATGTGATTGTGGATGTGGAGACAGTTGAAAATGACGATGTTGGGGATGAGTTCTGGGATCAACCAAAGGAGAACGACATCGAGTATACGGATAATGTGAAGAATGATCCATCCTGGTGCCCAAATAAACAGAAGAGTGAGAAGAAGGAGGTAAGTCTAATGTTTACGATTTTTGGGCTTGAGTAGATAAGTAATTTTGTGAGGCATAGGATTTTGTATTCGATGAACACTAAGGTAGTGACCTTTCGCAGTAGTTACAGATTCTGTTGGCAAAGGACGACGAGCTTTATTTAGTACAGAAATACAGTTTCCGTTAGTTTGTGTAATGCTTAGTAGAAGGAAACGACATTTACTTAGTGGAGGGCATACACACAAAAGGTAAACTTTCGCTTTTCCACACCAAAGACTTCATAGCGACTGTGAGTTGTTCCTTTTGGAATTGCCAGCCACCCCGTGTGTTAATTTAAGAAGTTGCAGCACATTATTACTCTGTCTACTTCGGATATCTTTGTTTTACTGAACACAAGGCATGCAGCTTATTTTTCTTCCTGTAATGACATCTACTATGAGCGATCTCTTTAATCTGACCCACAGTTGGAACGTTTTTGTTCTAGCTTATGTCAGATCTTCCTGGTAAGGCACATTGAGCTTAAGTAGCAGCTTAACAGAGAGCTTCTACCTTTGCGTTACTCAGCATGGCTTATCTTTCCTCTATGATATCGTATTATCGTCGTATTTTGTTTCCAAGAATAGCGACAGGTTTCATACCAGGAAGGACGAATATATTGTAATATCATCGGGTACCGTGCGATGTCCGGTACACATTCTTAGTACACAGAGTCGGTGTGATTTTCAGTAGGAATGTATCATTCATGTCTACATAATCATCGAGTGTACTTCCGCTTGCAATAAAAAAATTTTAACAAACATTTTTGTTTTAGGTGGCTAAACCAGTTGAACCCAATTTTACACGCAATTTCACAGTCGTCCCAAATAAGCGTCAATCTGATTTCCTCAAAAGAAAATTCGGTATCGGCCGTGGTAAAAACATCAGCATGCATCGTAATCCAGCGAAAGCTACTACAAAACCAGACCCCAAATGCAAGTCGCAACAGAATAACAACAATTGTGAGGCGAAAACAAAGACCAGCACTACTCAAGCTAGAGTACCAGTTCCAGAAAAGAAATTAGAAAATCTGATAGCAAAGCCCGAGATACCGCCTGTTCTGATGAAAGTCCAAACTCCAAAGGTAGAATCGCCACCTATTCAAAAACAACCGGCACCCAATGGAAAGTGTATTCAATTGATCAAGCACGACAGAATTAGTATAAAGGTTGAACCGAACGAAGATGTTTATCCAGAGCCTAAAGAAGTCGTCATACCTCAGCAACTACAGATACTGCCGCAGAAACGTAAACTCAACCTTGAAGAATACAAGAAACGTCGTGAAAATCCTTCAGCGTTCCCTCCAACTAACAAGACTATACCAACAGTCAATACAGCAAAAATGCTCAGGACCGAGACTTCAATACAAACCATGGCACCTGTTGCAGTGAAACCTCAGCTAAAGTGTGGGGTCACCAAACCGCCACAAAGCACAGAAGTAACCTCGATTGTGAAGAGTCTGAAAGAGAGTCAAGGCTTAAAGCGTTTCGTTGATCCTATCACAGAGGCAAAGAATAAAGTGTTACGCCTGCAGGAATTGAAAAAGGCACAGCAAATTAAAATCATCGACTCCACTGTGTCGTCTAAGGTTGGGCGTGTCACAAAGATTCTTCCACTGAAGGACATTGTCAAGGATTCATATAAAACTAAGAACGGTGATGACAATGGAGGTCATGTGATAAACAATCCGGAATATGAGGAAATTATTATCGTATCGACTGGCTGCAATACCGACATAACCATTCATCCAAATGGATATAACACTGTTCAACCAAAAGTCGGAAAGAATATGTCGCGTTCACTGTTAAAATCGAACGTTTTACTGGCAAACATAAGCAATTCCTTCCAAAAGGTTCGTTCCGATGAGAGTGTAAAAATATCCAACAATTCTCTCCTAGTTAGTATACAGGATGTGGTGGTGAAAAAAAGTGCTCCATTACCCACAGAGCCCATTAAGGCACCACAACGTTTGTCTTCCATGTCCGATCATGGCGAGGATAAAGTTATAATGCACTTGCGCAAGGACAGAATACGAATTCGTAAGTTCTCTCAGTCGACACAGACGGATTTACTACCAGAATTTCCTACACTACCTCCGCCGCCAATTGATAGTGTTGGCAGCAGTTGTGAATCTTCTCAGAGCAGAAGTAGAAAAGGACGACACAGGAAGTACAGATCACGTCAGCATTCATACTCATCCGATGAAGAATCCCGCGAGTATCGTGCTCGTAGTCGATCCAGTAGCAGTAGATCAATGGGAAAACGTAGTCGCCGCCATAGAAGTTCAATAAGTTCCTCGTATTCAGAGTCTGATGATTATCCGAAGAAAGGTCGTCGGTATAGTGGGTCTTCAGGACAATCGCGTGATCGTAGTCTTTCGTCCAGTGGTCGTTGCAGTCGAAGCGGATCATTTGACAGAGTTTATAGAAATTCACGATCCCGTTCGAAATCTTCCTCTAGATCGAGATCTAGATCTAGACGTGGTGATGCCAGTAGATTCATTGATCGAAACGTCTCTGCTCCAGGTAAGTGCTGATCTAATTGATAGTCAGAGGATTTAAAAATAAGATGAACTTATTACATTACTTTTTGTTTGCAGCTGTGGAAGAACGCCGTATTGTGTACGTCGGTCGGATCGAACAGGATACAACTAAAGAAATGCTTCGAAGGAAGTTCATTGGCTATGGGCCAATCAAACAAATTACTATTCACTATAAGGATACTGGGTAGGTTCGAATGTGGATGCAATTTTCATTCTTATGTTATGATATGGCTTCGTGTTTTCACAGAATGAAGTACGGTTTTGTTACCTATGAGAAGTCAGAGGATGCTTTCAGGGTTATTGATAGCGGCCAGAAGGACGCCTCGATAAATATGTATGATATTAGCTTTGGAGGACGTCGGGCGTTCTGCAGAGCCTCCTATGCAGATTTAGGTGAGTGTTGTTTGGCTATTTTTCTTTCTAATATCAATAATATCCGTAAATAAACTAACGGGTAAGGTTAGGCTAGGTGTGGCCATTATGCTGCAGTTAAAGACATGGAAAGGTGGAGATCGTTCAACTAATTTCTACGTAAGTTTTTTTTTAGAACGTAGTAAATGCGAAGTACCTTGAATCTTCTGTCGGCGGAGACAGGTAATGGCCTATGATTTGCTAGATAAATTCCTGCGTAGAGGATTTTAATCGAATGGCCGCTCTGGTATCGATCTTACTTGTCTCTATGATCTTTTCTTCACAGTACACGTGTTGTAAACTACAAAACAAATTTTTTTGTATGTATGACTTCAGTGGCTTCAGTGAGCGACGTGTCTTAAGTGGTTAGTTTGTTGGGTTCGAGATTTGATCGCTAGACAGCACCTAAATGTTCTTTCACGGCCCCACCTCTCGCGATTGTATGACAAACAAACATGCGAGAGTATAACTGTCATGAAAAAACTTCTCAAATCACAAATCGCCCTTCGGACACGGTGTTAAACAGTAGGCTTCTTCCATTCGTGTAAAAGAGTATAACGGACAAGGCTAATGGTTCTGAGAAGCTAGGCCATGCGTCCCATGGACCTGCCGCGCCAAATATTTGTATTTGTATGACATCATTGAATGCATCCTGCAATGACTGCATTCTTAAACAGCCTTGGTACAGGTGCTCTTAAGTTGTTTTGCTACGGAGGAGAGTTTTGCTACTCAATTGGCTTCTTAGCCCACATAACCAGCAAAGTTTATTCTTAATTTAACCCCAGCTCTATAGTCATTATCTAAATAGAAAACGGATCCTATGTAGAGAAAATCCTTAATTATGCCAAAGTTATATCTTCTGATAATGTGGTGTTCACCAGCATGCCCAATTGGATGCCACATAATGATAAACTAGATTACAAGTACCAAGCACCTAAATGCAGAGCTCCTCGTTTGAGAGAAAAGGTAAACAATTTGCGGTTACCCGCGAGAGCAGCACAATCCTTCGACTTTGAAAGTTTATTAATGAGCATGTTCACTCAAGTTCCTGTGATATTGGTTTTCCAGGTGGCGAACCTTTAGATTACCACGGTTTCCACATTGGAACAGATCAGTCGTAGTACAGTGACTGCATTTTCGTCAACATTCCAAACGGAAACTAAAACTTAACAATTTAGCAAGCTATGTATGTATGTATATAAAGGGTAGGCCATCTGTTGGCTATAAAAAAACACTGTTCGATATTTTTCAACGATTGTTGCTTTATTGAAAAGAGTAAACCTTCCGATTATTTACGAAATATTATATTATTTAAATGACTGCCTCGTCTGGTTTGGCAGTAGGCCATTTTTTTTTATTTCACGAATAGCTTGAACAATAATGTTCTTGAGTGCCTGAATCTTCTCTGGATTGTTCGCATAACATCGATCCTTAATGGAGCACCACAAAAAAAAATGTCCAACAGCGTAAAATCGCAATTTCGTACCGGCCAAGCAACATCACCAAAACCATTGATTACACGATTATTGAACTTAATGTGCAATAAATCGATTGTTGGACGGGTTGTGTGGCACGTAGCCCCTTGCCACCATAGCTCGCTCAATTTCTGGCGATAAAAAATCGGTTATCATGCCTCTATAGCGCTTTCTATTGACTATGTTTCTTTCATTGTCGTCTTGAAAGAAAAAAAAGGACAATAATTCCGCCAATCCAAAAACAGCCAAAAAAGTTGCAATATTCTCCGTTGAGCGCATAGGACGGACACGGGAATATGTTCGGTTATCAATCAGCAAATCAGTCTCACGAACTTGCATCACAAACTTGCATACATCAGCTGCAGTTGGTGCGTTATTTCGACCGAAATTTCTTTTCAAAATTCGCACTGTTTCGGCAACACAGCATTTACTTTGGAAGTAACTTTGCAATATTTCCCAACGTTGTCCAAGCGTAAATCGATCAATTTCGTACCGTGAAAATATAATACTAGGTTTCTGTCAATTTTTTGACCGCATAAGAGCTGTCTGTGTCAAAATAACATATGATTCAAAAAGAAACCAACAGATGGCTTACCCTTTACATACTGTTCGCATGTACATATGTATGTACTTTGTTTTGCCTCATTTATCGCTAAGCCAATTCTTGCCATTTACGCTTTAATATTCGTAAAAGCGCCATTGAATTACACTGTCCTTGGATCGGCTCATGCAAGTATGTACATAATTGCACCAGCATTTGAAAAATTGTGTGTCTGATGGTGGTGTGCAGAGTTCGCCGTTGATGAACGCTAATATCATGATTTGATACCAAAGGTAAAGTTAGCTGTGTGCAGTTTTTTTTTGAGATCTTAAATAATTGGTCGGTAGTGGATTCTCTTAGACAACCAAAATTTTTATTCACAATCAAACTTTATCCCCAAATATTAAATCGTTCCTTTCCCTCTTTTATTTACAGACAACGCTGGAATAAATACATACCAATCGTATGTTGTACCTCGTCCTGTTGCACCACCAAAAGAAGAAGACTCGTTCGAGGCACTTCTACTTAAAGTCAAAGCGAAACTAAATGCAACAAAATCATCAAGTACCAACTCAAAAATTTGACATTATATTTACGTTTGTAGACAGCGTTTCTAATTTAAATTAATTCATTACACCTCTCCCACAATCACACGCACTGTACAGTTTCAGACACAAATCCCGCCACACATATTATTTAAATCAAATTATTTTGTTTTCTAGAAATTTTTTTTCTTATTCTTAAAAAACTAACAACCCCGCCCCCTACACTCTTTAATTTTGAAGTAACGAACAATGAATACTTCCTCGTTTAAGTTAAATGAATAATTTTTAGAAATAAAATAAAACAATCGAAGCCACTGTTTTACATTGAATACTAAAGTTAAGTTTTTTTTTTTTTTTTGTTTAAATATTATTTTGTTTTAACAAATATTTTTTTTTTTTGTTTGGTTCAAAATTCTCCAGAACAATTTATTCAAACCAAAAAGTAAGGAAAGTTGTGCTTGAAATCTGTTTTTTTTTTTGTGAAGAAAATTCGTTGGGAAGATTTATATTATGTATTGTTTTTGTATTTGCAATGTACCTAAAGTTAAAAGTGATTTGAAATGAAAAAGAAGAATACGATGGCGAAGAAAGACTAACAAAAAATAGCACAACTTACAAGAAAAGCGTAAATAAAAAGAAAATAAATTCGTGGATAATGTTTTGGTTAATTTTGAATTAATGTGATAAATAATTCAGTCATTTTGTAGCATGTAACGTAACGGACTTATCGTAATAACAAAAAACAAAACAAAAAAGTTAAAATAAATTATATAGAAACACATGAAATGCCACTAAAACACAAAACAATATACAAAAGAAAAACAATAGAATCGTATTTATATATTTATAGAACAATTATTTGTGCCTCGCTCTCTGATATTAGTGAGCTCAAGTAAACAAAAAAGATTGACAAAATCAACAAAAAAGCCTAGAAAACAATAAAAACTATTGATTTCACCTTCACCACTCAAAATATTATAGTATGACGATAAGCTCTAGTGTTAGCGACAGTGGAATGGTTTTACAAATTTATTTCTTTTGTTCAAATTTGTCCTTTTCACCTTACAGTTTGCCTTCTACAAATTTAAATGACTAACACTGCTGATGATGTTTTTCGCCTTCAAAATAATATATCACAAGCGGTGGTAAGTCATGATTTTTCTTCTTATCAAATTCTCCACTATTCTGAACTGAATATGCATGTACATATGTCCTTTTTTTGGAATTCGTATCACTTAAGTCCTTTTCCTTACCCAGAGACATTCTACACATTTCCCTGAATGTCATCACCATCCTTAGAAGTTGGTTCTAGTTTCCGTAAATTTGTAAACTTCAGATGTCCAAAGAACTGATGATTCGTTAACTGAAATTTTTTGCAGTGGAAATGTATGCCAACTTTACTTTCATGAATGTCAATCAATCGTCAGCTTTGCAAGTCAAGTCAAAGGCAAACTAAATCGCTTATTGCCTTGAATTTGTACGAAAATATATTCAGGATTTTCACCCAAATACGTATCCGGGAATGCCCAATTGTGTATCTTGTCTTCTCGTACACGTTTTAGGCGCAGCTCCTATTTCTGCACCACCTTGAAGATTGTAATAGTTCACATTATGAATTGAGATATACGTTCATAGACCTAGACGTTTTTAGCATACACCAGTTGGCAGTGTACATTAACAGTAGTATATAGCATAGTGAATTTTATATTAATTAATACCAAGCTTTGCAAGTGAGTACTTTTGACCGAGAGCTAATGCGGCTGTTCTTGACTTTCCCACACATTAGACATATGCCCCATAGCCTCCTTATCTTCGTATTTATTCTGAATAAGTATGACGTATAGACATTATGAAACGAAAAATGGTATTCTCCGACGAATTTCTGTTGGAAAAATGATAACAATTGTCAGGAAAACTGCAATGCATCGGTGCTATGAAATACAATTCTCCAATTTTGTACAAATTTCATTCCGATATGACGATACACCCTATTTCTCTTTTTCTTTTTTTGTTCCTATATTTTATATTAAACTCCGATCCAATGAGTTTCTCTGCAGTCCCTCATAAAATCGTTGTCAGTGTTTTCTCATGAAACTCTAAACCAATGACTTCATGGTATGGAATTGTGTATAAGATCTTTACACCAATTTGCGGACTATGATTCCTTCTTTACTATCGTTTTGAAATCAGTATAAAATTTACACTGCGATATTTTTCAATTATTGTTTATTGTTTCAATGTTTGTTGGTTTAATTTTAAGAAAAATAATTTCATTCACATACATAGCTGTCATGGTTGCCTGGTAAAAGCCCATTCTGTTCACTCATAATCGATTGTCTATGGATCTATTTCGCGAATTGCTTGGTGGATATTTGCAATGTCATCAATATCGCTGTAGTGGAACGCGCAACCATCTTGCTGCAAGCAAAATTCAAAGCCAAATGGTCTAATTGTTTATTTTCAAATAAGCAGGGCCATTTTGCTTCAACTTTTAAGTGAGTTGGACCTTGTAAATGAATATGGTGTTTGGGATCAGACACTTTGTACAACAGCAACAATTCGTTCATTTGTTCAAACCGGGAAGCACGCGCATAGCTTTCGTTATTGGAAAAAGTACCAGTTTCACCAGTCACTGAAGACATTATTTCGTCTCTGTAATTGACGCAATAGCTAAAAAAACGACAATGTGAATATTTACTACTGTTGAAAAACTAGCACTTACCATTTTTCCACACAATTTTACTATCTAGAACTGTTTTGCGCCTATAAATGTGAAATATGTGGATCAGCATTCAAAAACCGTGCAGAATCAATTTGTGGTATTCCATTCTTTCCATTCCGTTACATTCTTCAAATCTATCGTCAAAAAATGATTTAACCCTTGCATGTCCGGGCGTTGTTCTTTTCGTTGTCGAGATGTTTTGTCATCAAGTTTCTCATTCCCGGATAAACCTTCTTTGTCTGTTTTCACTTAGGGGTTACAGAGCTATACGAACAGAACTGAAGATATTCTGTCATTTCGACTATGGGAATAGGGTTGTGTACCAGTGTCTATTATTCCAGAGTTTGTGTTCTCGTTTGCAGTAGATATTAGCTATCTTGTTTTTCCACAATTTTTGTATAAGACTTTCTCCTTACCTATTTTTTTTATTTATTTGCCGATTCATTCAATTGTTGTTATCACTCGAGCAGTAAGGAAATTTGTTATAATTTAGATAAAGCATTTTCAAAAATCACACCCAACAAATATTTGCTTTTAGAAAATTTACAAAACAAAAATATAAAAAAGAAACCCGAAATGATAAATAAATAAAAAAAAACATGAAAAATAGATAAACTACAAAATTACAAAAACAAATTGATATTAGCTATAATTTTTTTAAAAATATTTTGTTTCTATTTAAGTATATGTTTTTTCTCTTTTTTTTCCAATATGAATGTGTTATTACAATTAATTGTAGAAATGCGTATTGTATATGAGATACTCTTGCTAACAGTCAAGGAATTTTATAGGAGAGCAATGTAGATGAACGAGTTGTAGAGTGATTATAGGATTTCAAATTTTTGTTTTGCTTAAATCAATTTATTATATTATAATTTATTCGTTCAGTGATGGATTTATAGCAGAGTTTAGTGGCAGTTTGATGAGGAATATGATACAAGAATAAAACTGATAAAACTGTAAACCTGATATATGTTAAGAAAAGAAAATACAAGAAAAATATAAAATTAAATATAAATTTGCAAATGAAAAGAGAAAAAAAATTACAATTTGTTAAGAAATGCAATGCAAGTTATGTTATAGATATGATTTTTTCTCTTTAATTTTTTTATGTATTTAAATAAAAAGGAATATGTAATTGAAGTTTAAATGTTGTTTTATTTATGACTTTAGTTGCGTTGTCTAGACATAATACTCTTATTTTCACGTTGTCTAGAGAGTTGTTTGAAGTAAAGGTACCGTGCGATCATGTCCGACTAAAGCTCTGGAAGTGTCTTTATATATTCTACCACTTAACTGTGGAAATAAATTACTCCTGATGCTCGTTGGTAGATAAAGGTCCGATTTTGGGTAAGTTCCTCGCACATACATAAATGGTTGCATACGGTTAACGATGTAAATTAGACTTCTAACAAAATAGATATAGCAGACGTTTTTTTAATGCTTTTATATTTGTATACATACATATGTATAGCATTAGCATAGCTTGCGTTCAACCCGGTCAGCTGGTACTTCATTATGAGACCGCTGAGGAATTGTCGAGTGTGAAACTATGTACCTTCTGCGAATAATCTCTTTTACGACGGACAAAAAATATAAAATTATAGGAGGGGTTCCACAAGGTTCAGTTCTAGGCCCTGCTCTGTGGAATAATATGTATGATGGAGTAGTACTTATGCGGAGACCAAGAGGAGTGGGTAAAATGAGATACGCCGATGACATCGTGGTGGTGGTAGTAGCTAACTTATAGAGGAGGTGACGCGAAACTGCAGCACCATCAAAGACGTGAAGATAAGGCTTGGCTCAAGAGAAGTGGAATTAGTGGACCAGAAAAGTGAAGCTGTCCTCATAAGCAGCCGCAAGAAAGTTCAGCGCCGGGTAATACAGCCCCATCGAGTCAAAGCCCTACATAAAGTACCCAGGGCTACTGCTTGACCATAGGCTCAACTTTAGAGAGCACATAACATACGCAAGCGTGAAAGTTTACCTGGCTGTTGCCGTCATGTCCAGGCTAATGCCAAATATTGGAGGACCCAGGCAGTCAAGTTGGAATCTGCTTGCGACAGTGAGCAAGTTAATCCTCATGTACGCAGACCTATGTACATATATGGGGACTGGCGACAGCGACAAGTTCGTACATGAGAAGTATGAACTCTGTGCATAGAAGAGCATCGCTCAGAGTATGCTGCGCATATAGAAGGGTATCGGGCGATGCAATAAGTGTGATCGTGGAGCGAATGCCTGTCAAGCTGAAAGTCAAAGTAGCTGCATCAATTTACTATGACGAAAACGCAGATAAAAAAGCAATGAGATTAGTTGCTAAAATAGAATGGCAACGGCGATTGAACACGTCACAGAACAGCAGGTGGACATACAAACTGCTGCCGAACATAGAAGACTGGACAAGAAGAAAACGTGGTGAAGTAAACTTCTACCTTACTCCACTCCTAACAGGACAAAATTTCTTTACAAGTATGACATCGCAGATGACTCATTCTGTAGTCACTGTGAAGGCAGGCGAAGTCCAAAACACCGAGCACGAATCAGCCAGAAACGCTCTAGAACAAGAGATAGGCAATTAAATAACCCCAAGGTGACTGATATCGTTCATGCTATCAACAAGGGAAGCATGAGACACCGCTAACAGTACCATTGCAAACATCATGCAGGAACTGCGGCGGGAAAATTGAACACCGAGAGCCTAAGACGAAGAAAACCTTGGATCATAAGAAGCCATGGTGTTAAATTTTTGCGTCTATGAAGGATTGTCTTGACCGGCGGTGCTGTAGAGGGAATCAGGACAGGGTTAGGAGGGTGTTTTGGCAACGTAAACATGCAGGAGCATGGAAAGATTTCAGGAACAATACTCTAAAACAGGATGAACAAGTGCAAAGTACAATAATTTAGAGGTACAGGGATCCTAAAATCTCATTACAAGACCAAGCTTGTTGTCTAATAATACCCCTACATCGATGAAGGATTCAACTCTCTCAACAGCAACTTCGTCAATGAAATAAGTCCTTATACATATAAAGTGTGATTAATAAATTGTAGAATAGTTTTGAACTCGTCTGTCTGCTAAATAGAAGTTGCAGCAGAGTCAATATTGGTGTCCATAAAATGGCGACCAAGACCAACATCCAGCTGACAAAAAAGGTAAACTACTCAAACTAGACAATATTTCGTTTATGGCTACCTGATCAAAACAAACCGAGAACAACGCTGTACAAGCTGTCCAACAAGGTTGCTGGTCTAATCAGCTTACCGGTTTAGCTGTTGAAAGCAGCTGGTGACGATTTGATGGAGAGTGTACACCAGCCACTCACTCAAGACAAAAGAAATAACTTAATGGGAACAGTCTCCTCGGCATCACGTACCGATCTTACCAGTCATGTTTTGCGAATGCCTAACACATTTGATCTTAGTCTTAGCCCAGAAAAGTTCATAATTGATCTTTTATAGGTTTTAAGACCCAAGTGAAAGAATTTATAGAAGAGGAATAAAGTTTTATATCTGGAAATAGTAGAAGGGTATCTTAAACAACTTGGGGACTGTCAATATCAATTTTCGCCAATTCTCTCTCTAAACTAAACCCAAACTGATATATAATAAAGAAGAGAGCTTAGGCAGTTCCCATTTGTCGGACATACAGATCCGGTATCTGAACATAGTATCCGTTCCGAAAAAGTTACGAATTGTAAGAAAATTCCGTTTGCAACGCATTACACCATCATATCACCATGAATATCTGTCGGAGAACTTCGGAGAAAAAATCGTAACAATTGATAGGAAAAATGCAATACGTCGCAGGTAGTCGTTGTACATCATCCCCTTTCGGAGACATTCTCCAATATGAGTGTCGGAACAGATACCATAACATGCAATTTTAAGATTTTGTACGAATCGGAAAAATTCTGCTCCGATAGGATACCATAATAGGACTGATACTATTCGACAGACAATATTTTGAAGGTGAGTTGAATTCTTAAAAAGTCTATTACCCCTTAGCCCAAACGAAACACTATCAAGGATATCGTGATTAACCACAACAGGCTTTGAGAAATCAATCAAACAGAGAACAGTGTAACAAAGACCTATTACTTTTAACTGTCTGTGGTCTAAGTTTAGAAAAAATACTAATGAATTTATAGTTTGTTGGAACTATCGGAATATTGGTCTTCGTCGCTATTATACAGACTTTAGAAATAATTTTTCCATTCTCTCTGTATTGACTGTGGTTCAAACTGCTACAATTCCCTGTTCGTGTTCTTAGGCTTCGGTTTTGGGTCTGTACTTCAGGTTTTGTTGTTTTGAACCGCTTAGCCATGTAATTATGCCTACTCTTTTCATATGGTTGGTCAAGAGAAACTTGATGAGGATACTTGATGAGTACCTACAACGAATTCATTTCTATGTTTTGTAGGAACTATAGAGGTATATCCCTTCGGCAGCAGACCAAATTTTTAAACGAAGGTAAATTCTGGAACATTATTATAGCATTCATCGTTCAGAGCATTGTAGATGAAAAGCACTACATGGGACAAGTCCATTTAGACGTTGGGATAAGTTCAATATATTGATATTATCACAGCATTTAGAGAAAACGCTAAAAAACGCTGAAAAACGCTCCAAAACGAACGAAACGTCACTATCGCTGGCTACTTTTTTGTAGAATAAGGAGTTCAACATCTAACCTTTGCTGCGAAGATCAAACAATTGCACATACAAGGTTGCTGGATCTAACAAAAAGATTGATGGATCTAAAAACTGGCTGCACGGGTCGATGAGGTTGGAAGGTGGCTTTGTCTGAGACGAATAACTTACACGGGGTAGGAGCATGTGAAGTAAAAACAAGGCCTACACTTTCCTCCATTAATTCTAAATAAATTTTTAAATGGTCTGGTAGTTATCCCGATGGTTCAATCCCATAACTTTTAAACCACTCACTCAAGACAAAATAAGTGGAATCTTTATTGATGGAAATGAATATTTAAAGTTGAAGCTAGGTCAGGCTAAGCTTGAATCGGAAAACGCTGCGTCGTAATAGTTTCAAATCGGTTGGTAATGATGGAGTATATCCAACCTTCCTGCAACAGGGTATAAATCCACTGGCCAACTTCTAAAGCAGTATAGAATAACCATCGTTGGAGTTTTGATGACCTTATCCAACACTGATTTTCTAGTCTCATGGACATTCTGTCTGAAACGTTTAGGACTGGTTCTAGAGTGTGATGGAGTTGAATGGCTCCCAAATCAATCATAGTTCCGGCGTTATGAAAGACGGGAGTATAGTAAGTATTTACTACTATGAATAATCAGAGATGTCGGAATATATAAACAGATATGTCCGTAGGGATAGCCATGCTGCGTTTAAGGGGTTGCTCAACCCTTGAAATTCTGCCGAAACATTTTTCGATGGTAAGGTTCCATTCTTTGAGACTTGTTCAAGTCTAACGACATTTTGAATCACGAGTAATGAGGTCTCCGATGAAATTTCTAGACAAGACTTAGAATTCGATTTCGCAGGACCTGAACCTTCATTAGCTACTTTCGCTTCAGCGGCCAGGGATTTTATGTGCATAATTGTATACGGCATGACTCCAGGATTCAGCGAGAGAAAGATTTTAGCGGCATTCTTGCTGTCTGCAGCCCATTAAGCTCTGTGTACATATTAGGTTTAAGTGACACTAATGTCTGCAATGGATGTGCAAAATGCTACCTATTCTTTGTATTGCACTGCTTTTCCTCGCATCGGATGATAAAACCTCGGCACAATAGACCAGAAAACACCAGTGCAATAGGTAAGCAACGGTCGCTTTGTTTGAATCTTTTTTGGACATCAAAGGCTTAGGTGAGGTCTTTCTGACTTTGATGGAAAAGCGTGCATTTTCCATCGTTATCTTGCATAACCGATTGAGTTTGGCGTGGATGTCAAAAAATAATCATAGCTCTCTATAAATGATGTTATAAGGTCAATATATACCAATCAAATTGTTGCCAAAGGGTTTTAAGAAGATCCATTGGATGGCATTAACTTTCAGTCAACACATTGACTGATACATTTTCCAAACTTAAAAATCACTGCCATATTCAAATAAAAATACTGAACCACCCTGCATTCCTTAGAAAACATTAATTCCAGCAATACATATGTATATGTACATACTTATGTATGTATGTATTTGGTATGTACAAACCAAATCCTAAAGCTGGTGTACGATACGAATCAGCTGTAGCACAAGCTTTTTTCTCAACTACGAAAAAATTGTCCCGGTTGCATGCATGCAATGGGAATCGTTACAAAACAACCATAGTCGACACCGGCAAAACATAGGTACTGAGTCCTGTAAAACTTATTATTTCCCTTTTCTTTAGATGCGACTTTATATACATGTACATCAATAAATACTTTGGTACATTACACGCCTAGTTTTATTTGCTAATTGCACAAGCAGATGTTTGTAAACAAAAAAATAAATAAATCACGAAAACATATAAAAAGCTCAGGACACGTGTAAGTATGTATTCATTTGTGAGTATAAATCAGAGGTGAACTTTATGCTAAACGTAACTGTTCTACGGGCCCCCTGAAAGCTTGGAAGAGGTGAATTACATACATCTATCTGTGCATAGTAGTCCGCCAGATACACCGACTATCCCAAGTAGTAATTCGATACATCGACGTGTAAAGCAAATCCTTTTTTTATTTTCTGCACTGCAGATGTAGGGACATGTTTACAGTTCATTTAAGGGTTGACTTAAAGATTACGTTTTATTTAGAAAAATAAAAAAAAAACCTTTTAATTGTAACCAAGGTACCCTTCCCTTCAATAGGTACATATGTGCTGGCAATGACAAAGTGATGCCTTCTTTTAATTCCAGGCATGTGTTCGTGTGTAGTATGTACCCGTGGATGTATGTATGTACATATTATTATTTGCGTCGAAAAATTCATTGGAACTGGGAAGCAATGCATTGGCAACCTGTTGGAACTTTCTAGTAGTCATTTCTGGTTGCACTTTGGGGCGTACCCGAAAGCACTCTTTACATAGTCCTATCCTCATTGCTATCCTGTGAGCCCCGGGAGATTTCGAGACAGTTTGATAGCAGGCGAGAGGAGAGATAAGATTAATTTTTATATGATTTGAGTTGCTTGGCTATAGACACTTCTTCATGTGGAGGGTAGTCAAAATAGGACCGAGAAGATAGGGCCAACATATCTGTTCTCAAAGTTTTGGATGCAAAACCGAGAAAGACTGTCAAGATGTGCGGTAACCAAGGTCAATAAGCTAGATTTAACAATATTGAAACATATTGGAAGAATCTAAGAGAAAATTTGGACTGTTAGTGGTGTCCTCTCAAGGAAAAGACAATGCTTTGTTATATTTTTTTTAGTTGAGTGAGATATTTAACAAATATCTGTGCTTATGAGTCAGCTGTTGCATTCAGATTGTCGACCTTTGAGGCGATGATTTTACAAGCATTCTAAGGCTACCAGTAGATATGCAGAGCAATCCAATTTCTAAGGTTTTAGATTCTACATGGTAGGGTCTAAGCTTGTCTAAGACTGCCTCAGTCTTCAATCACCTCGAAAGTTTTAGAAAATGGACGGGCTGACTGGCTAAAAGAGGTAATTCGAGGTAAAGTTCCTAGGGATTTGAAGATATTGATGAGACGTGTTTTTGGGCAAAGAGATCGTATTGGTTAGGCTGACGAAACATTCAATAAGCAGACTGTACCTTGTTTCCTCAGAAGCCTTGCAGAAGCCAGCAGGGAAGATTCAGATTTGTGAATTATCTGGTAGGTCGATGCAGTTGAGGACACTATGCAAATGAGATCAACCCAAGTGAGGCAGGAGGTGGATCCTCAATGGATCGTATGGAAGGTGCGGCAGCTATATCTTTGCAATATCATTGTGGGGCAGATACGATGTCTGGATGCTTTGTGGAAGCTTCAATCGATGTTTCTTCTCTCCTGGAACCTTGATTTTTTGACAGAAAGATCAGAAGATTTAAGAAAGCGTACCAACATTGCTCTATATGCGGTGGGGAAAGCCTAAGACAATGTTTCTCATGCTCCTTCATGCTCCTTCTTCGACTACATTCCTTGCAGTGATGGAGACGCTAAGTACGATCTAATGATTAAAGAAGTCAATTGTAGTAGGCCTACTTATACTTAGTACTGGAGGAAGGTCTAGGCTGAAGAGTAGTCTACCTGACTCAAGTGCTGGCCAGAGCACATAGTCAAACGTATCCAAAGATGCAATGAGGGTTAAATTAATCTCTAATGAGGACTCTAAATCTAAATTAATCTCTAAAAAGTGCTTTGGCTGTACTTGTCGTATTACTGCCTTATCCCATCGAAATCGATAAAATCCACTGTGGATAGAGCTCTTCTTACCGGCTTAATCTTGGGAACTAAAAATTATTTCAAGTTTAACAAATTTAGAATTAAACCTAGCCTTAGACCCGACCTTCAAGAGAGGATCGGTTTCAGATCCCATGGAAGGCCAAAACATCATTCCAGTTAGTAGATCCTTCAATGAGGTTATGGAGCATCATTTTAAAGGAAGGATTTTTGCGTAGAGTTAGAGGCCTAATGACGCCGGGCGATTTGTTTTATAACTGCTGAACTCGGAGGGGTTTGAGCTGCGAGAAATTTTAAGATCTCTTATGAACTGCAGTCTTTCAACTTTAAGGCGAAGAAAACAAACTTGTTTCTGGCTAAATAGAGAAACCGAATAACTTATCCTAGCCTAAGGTTCATGAGGATCGTAACGCCATGGTAATAGAGGCGTTTGTTCCAATTAACACGTATGCTTTGCTAGGTACAAATTATTCCATGCACATAACTCAAAAGCAGCTTTTGTTAATCTGTTACTCCGCCTACAAGAAGGTGGAGAAGATATTGCCCCCATTTAGAAGCCGTGGGTCCTAAAAGACATAAAGGGGCATAAAGGGCCCAATCAGTAGACACAAGAAGCCACGGTATTGGAATTCTGAAATCAACAAGCTTCGACTTCAAGGAAGGTTGAAGGTTTTTAATAAAGCAAAAAGTTCTAGGAATCTAGAAAATTTAAGTTTAAAGTTAGGAAATTACAAAGGACTTTGTGGCATCTGTTCTATGGAAATAAAGAAAGAACGAGTGATTCTTCGTTCGTTAGGAAAATTCGGCTTAAGTCTCCAAATATCCTAGTTACATTAAAAAAAAAACAGATAGTACCTAGGCCATGTTCAGTACGTAAACCTTAAAGCTTCTTATGAACACCTAGTTTCTTGGTAACAAAACAGATGCAGAACATTCTATGGAAAACCATAAGAGAGTTCAACTTCCAGTGCTAGGGGATGTTGTCACCCCGGTTTTGAGCACTGCTTTCCGTACAAAACTCTTAGTCTCTATGGTATCTTACTAGTCTAATTACATAAGGACTTTAATGCCTCCACAACAGGTCGCTAGGAATGATATCGATATCGTCTGTGTCGCTCAGATGCTGGATTGACTTGTGAAAGTAGCTTCTGTGATGACACCAGCCGTCCGTACTATCTGCTCCAGTAATAAATAGAAGAAATCGCATGCCAGATATAATAGCTATCCCCAATACCAAATTCCTCTAAACTCGTGTCACTCTCTCTGTATGATGCTCATTTAGTAGCTGTTGAAAGTGTTTTTGAGTTGCTTTCCGCTACAATTCCTCGACGAGCCTGTGTTGTATGTTTGAAGCCTGCGGCCATTGCTCTCTTATAAAAATTTCAGATTCGATTTCTGTCACGAGACGCCTCAATATCTTTGAGTTGGAAGGCTACATATGCTCTCTTCTTTCTATGCAGGGCTTTCTTTTCCTCCAGTCATTTGGCTTCGTAATCTTCACACTCTTGTTATCCGCTGCAGCGCCCTTTCTTGAAGCACGTACTGATGATCATACCACCAAGTTTTTTTCGAGGGTGTTTCGTAGCCTATGGTGTGACAATTTGATCATTGGCATGGTGGAGAGTTTTTTGCTCAATCGCTTTTTGTAGTCTCTGTCGATGTTGAAATTCTTTTTCAGGGCTGACTGAGTTTTTTCTTGTTTGATAGCCAAGCTCTGAAGTTGCTGATGACCAGATCATGATTCGAGTCTAATATTGTAGAATGTAGCCTTATTGGGATTGAAGTTAATGACTCTTGACCGTAGCTGATGCTAAACGACGAATCCGCATCCCAACAAGTTCAGCGTTTTTGGCAGTCCTAATAAATGCAACTCGCAAATCAATTTTTCTTTTATTCCAGATCTTGTCCAACATATCTCCTGGATCATAGTAACGCCTGCCTTATACTGCGCGAAGACATTTTTTAGTTATTTATCTGGCCCCGGAGTGTACAGTGTACGATCATTTAAGGTGCAGATTCTGAAATCATAGTCCGTGTTCATTCTGGGTCTGTTTGCCTATTCAAGGGGTCCGTCATTCTTGACGTAGGGCGGCTACATCATTACTAAGTTTTTTGCGTGGACGCATAGTTACCCGAACGCACAACTTTCAACCAGGAGCCGGGTAGAATGACTACTCCCCGGGCCTGACGGATTCCCTCAAAGGCAGATCGACAACCACCAACCTAACAGAATTTGTTTATCAGTCACTGTGTGCCTTTGAAGATGGTTGCGAAATTGATGTAATATAGACTTCAGTAAAGCGTTTGATAAAATCTCTCACCTAATTATAACTCTGAAGCTGAAAGCTCTCGGTTTTCAACCCGGTTTTATCAGATGGATCCAATCTTACCTTGAAAATCGGCAGTACGAGTCTCTAACCCATTTTTGGCCACATTAGGAGTCCCTTAGGCAGTCACCTGGGTCCCTTAATTTTCGCCCTTACCACCAACGATGTCGACCCCATTATCAAAGACTCCTACCTTTCTATCTATGCCGATGACATGAAAATCTTTAAATTCATTTCTTCTACCTCTCTCTCTCTTTCGCTTTCTCCAAGATGACCTAAATATATTTTTTATCTGGTGTTAGAAAAACCAAATTGAACTTAATATTAGCAAATGCCAATACATGACTGTAAAGGCCTTCCACCACCCCATAGGAATTACGTAACGAACCTGTCCCTTCAGTCTCATCGTTGCGCGATTTAAGTGTAATCTGCGATTGAGAGCTTAACTTCCGTTCGCATATTGACAGCATTATAAGTAGAGCCAACTCTGCGCTTGGCTTTGTGAAACGTTGGTCAAAGCAATTTTCAGACCCCTACGTTACCAAATCACTCTATATCACCTTCGTCAGACCCCTCCTCGAATATGCTAGTCAAGCTTGGTTCCCTCACTATGATGTCCACGTCCGACGTAATGAAGCTGTCCAACGCAGGTTTATACGTTTCGCCCTCCGTGGTCTTCCTTGGGTTAATAGTTTCAATTTGCCTTTCTACTCTGAACGCTTAAAACTGATCAGTCCCTCGAAAATCGCCGAAGAAAGGCGGATCTTCTCTTCCTACATCATTTAATAACTGATCACATTGATTGTCCAGCGCTTCTTGCATCGATCTCATTTAATACCAATCCCCGTAGCCTTAGGTCTAATCCCCTTTTCCGTCTCAGTACTCGCTGCACCAATTATGGTTATAACGCACCACTGTCTGTAGAATGCTTCGTGTGGCTAACAATATGGAAAACTCGTTTGGCTTTCACTTGCAGCAGAGCCACCCTTTGGAATATCCTTTATCATTGTTCCAATTCCCCCTAACCACTGTCCCACATCTTCCCTCTTCTAACCCTACCTTCTCGTAAGTTTATTTATAGTTTTTAAGTTTAGATTGTCTAAGTATGGCTTGTATTAAGCTTAATAAAGTACTGGTAGTGCCGGTGTCAAAACAAATCGAATTTAGCATGTTAAAAAAACAAAAAAAAACGTTGTTGTTCTCCTTGAACCCCCGACGCACTAACCACGCGGTCACACCGAAGCTGGTTACTGGATAAGCCCCGGTACTGGTAATCCATTTATTTCCTTTGTGGTATCAGAATGGACTTTTTTTTTTATTTAAGTATGTCCCTGGCTGAGCGAGGACAGCCACCGAACCCAAACCAATTTTCCTTTCCACCTCAGTTTTTAGTTTAGTTTTTAGTATACCTACCCAGCTTGGCTAGCATATGTACATTTGATATATCAAGTAAAGCCTTAAGCATAGCTTGCATTCAGTTTAATGATATTTGAATAAAAATTACTCACTCGTATACTATGCAAACCTTATTTCACATTCATATATACACTACAGCACCGATTTGTTCCACTACTGTACCGCTTTGCTCCACAATGCTCCGTTTTACATCACTGTGCTTGGTTTCACATCACTGTGTTCCGTTTTCATCACTACACTCTGCTTCGTTTCACTGTGGTCCGCTTCTCTTCTCCATTTACCCTAAGTTGAAGAGTACATACATATTCCAGAGTTGGTACCCAATTTACCAGAACCTTCATCATTCAGATTGTCAAAATGTGATATACGCAGCTTAGAGGATAGGTTCTTATGAATTTCTGCTTATGACAAGCCTACAAGCTGACTATAAAATAACGAATAAATAGTTACATAGTTGCAACTCGATTCATAATCAGCAGCTCTCTATTTTTGGAAGTAACCCTTCAGAGACAAGACACATCGTCCGCAGTGCTGAATTGTCACCTGCAGTATTTTAAAAATACCACATAAAGCTGTCACTGTCTCTAACAGTGCATCATCTAGCCACGTGTTTCATCTCACGCATATTCCTGACCATAATTCTAGCATAACGTCAATCAGTTTGCGCAAGTTTACCGTAAATAGACAACGATTCAACAGCCAACAGACCTCCATTCGATCACATAACATTCCACCCACCAACTACCTGGTTTTGTCCTCCCATAACAGGGTAATACCTCGATCTGTATGACGAATATGGAAAACTTTTCCATATGTTCCAATTCCAGCTGATAACCACTCTACCCCCAGTAGTAGTATCCATCACGTTGAAAGCGCTTCCCAAAAGCATGTATCTTCATCGATTATCAGCTTTCATAAGTTTTGCTTCTGCTGCCCGTTTTAAAGCTTCCATGCACCTCTCTAGTGCTCGTATTACCCCCGACCAAATCAAAAGATTGTTTTTGTATTACAAAAACAAACACACTATCTATAGGTAGAGGGTGAAAAGCTCCACATTTCACCGGAGATGCTTCCCCTATGTGGTCTCTTTATGGCATGGTGTTGGAGCATTATGCCACAAAATTTTCCGTATGCCACTTTGTATCGAGATGTACTATTACTTTTTCTCCCCCCGACAAATACCTCAGTTTAGTTAGAGTCGTCGCCGTGTTATGACCTACTTCTCTGTTCGTATGTCATAAGCTATTTGTCGTTGTAAGGAATACAAATAAAATAAAAAAAAAAAAAAAACATAAAAGTATATAGTAACAAAAAAAAAATTTAAATTAAATATTAACCAAACCATATCTTTTGCCATACTGATAGAAAAAGATATCAGATAACCAAAAAAAGTATCTCAATTTGAATTCGAAAAGTTTACTGTTTCAAGCGCCAGAGTGTATTTCGATTGATTTTATTTTTTTTTTTTTTTTTGTATCTAAAGAGAATATAGTATCTCGTCACATCGTCACAGTGTGCAGTGTGAAATGCAATAGTGCCGAAAGACAATTAGTTTTATTTAAATCAAGTGCAATCTACAAAGTTATAAGAAAAAAATAAAAAATAAATAAATTTAAACAAAAAAATTAAAACAGGATACGCTGCACTTTAGAGAAAAAATTTTCGAAAAATAAAAAAAAAAAAACTTTTTCTCTTCGCTCATCATCTGCAAGGATCCCCCTACTTACCACCCCCAGCCAACAAGAAAAAAAGGAGCCAACAGCCAAAGGAAGGAAAAAAGTGTAAGTTTTTCTCTTCTCTTTCTTGTTGTTGTATCATTCTCAGATAGTATAACAGTTTTTATGTATATATAGTGTATGTATGTATAGTTTTTTTTTTTTTTAATTTGAATTACGTATTTGAAGTACGTATTATTATTCCATTCGTATCCTGTTGGAAGGAAAGATACATATGATTGTTATGCATATAGTACACCTTGAGAGCGGACCGTGCGGTGGGGTGCAGCTGGATGGATGGATACACTTGTATCTCTTCGCTCTTCGGCTGTATGTATGTATGTATATGGGGGATACCTATTATCCCTGGGAATTGCGGCTGACTGGATTGGTAATGATGATGGTGCTGATGGCACCGGAGAGAGTAGTGGTAGTGGTACTATGTCCTTATACGAAGACAAGTGCCAAACAAAGCTGGAATTCTTATTTAATACAAAAAAAATACGAAAAAAACAGAAAACAACTTGAGACTAAATTTTCATCCACTCTGTGGGTTTCTTATCACTGTTGTTGTTGTAAGGAAAAAATAAAAATTGTTTTTAAGCACACACACAATGTTTGTGTACCTTATTGGATTTCTCTCTATAGTAGATGGTTTCTCTTTGTGTATCTGAAAGATACTTTTTAGCCATTGTTGTTCAATTGCTGGCAGGCATGACATGGATGCAACGATTGCATCCAACAGCAACAATGGTGGCACTGATGAATTGCTGAATCGCGAAGTCTGGGAGGAGATGATGATGATGATGACCGTCATGAGGTTTTTTGTGCGAAGCTAACCGACACCTCGCACCGCACTTGATTTACTCTATTATGTGGTATTCCACTCTGTGGATTTGAATCAATTTTGTTTCAGTTTTTCTTTTTTTTTTTTTTTTGGTTTCTTTTTATTATTGCGCTACAGATATGCAAATGCATCCCAAATGATTATGATGATGCTGGTCCCTGGTTGGTGTGCATACATTCGATCCGTTCCAGACTCTCAGTGTGAAGAAGGGGGAATCAAAAGTTTCGCACCACACCACCAGCACTCTCTCTAGGGATTGTGCATTCAAATTGAATTTGTTTTTGTATTATGTATTTAGTACTCTGGGGTTCATGTACGTTTTACAATTTGGTGGGCACTGTTTGTTAAGTGGACATGCCTTGGTGTTGGACATATTGTATGTAAGGGAAGGGGTGTTCCTATCTACATATATACATACATACCTATATATTTATATTATAGACTTCCACTATCATAGTCTATGGCTAAATGATAGTAATGATAATAATCATATTATTTATTAAGATTTATGTTTTTTGTGTTGCGTTGTTGTACAATTTGAGTATGTATCTAACTATCTCTCTCTTAGAGATCTATTCGTTTAAACTATCCAACAGTGGATGTATTTCTTTAAATTGAAATTGTTACTGACGATGACATGGGTGCGTTATCAGTTGGTTTTTTACTCGTATACATATGTATGTGTTTGGTGCTCCCCAAAACAAAAAAAAAATAAAAATAAAAAACAAAACAAAAAATTAAGACATACCTACACATGTACAAACATCCATATGATTGTTCTCTACATTATGTTTTTGGATTAATCAAAATATGTAGTACCTACTATAGGAAGTGATTTACGAGATGTTATATAATACCATCACTTGTACACATTCCATAATATTAAATTTATATATCTCTCAGGTAATAAAATTGCTTACGTATAGAAAATATTTTTGTACGACTGGAAGTTTAAATTAAAATGTATCTAGAAGTGAATACCTACCTGCATTCGAGTTGTTAAATATCTATCGATAAGACTAGACATGACTAGGTACATTGTTAATTTGTTTATTTTATTTTCGAAACAGTATGTAGTAGATATCGCATTCAAAGTTCATGTTGTTTGTATAACAAAAGATTGAAATCAATACGCTGGCGCTGCTTAGAATTTGGTATTCTAGACGGTAGAGTGGAGCTATGAATGAAATTTCAAGGCCAATTTCTAATGAATTGATAAGGAAATTTATAGAAAAGTTACCACGTATTTATGGTATAACATATCAAAGGCATCCGTAATAGAAAGGCCTGAAGTTGAGAGATGTTCAAAGCTAACTTGTATATTTTGAAGTGATTTGGTCAGAAGAAATCTTGTAATTATGTTTTCAAATAATCAAGTAGGCGTCACTGTAACCAATCCGACACTTGTCAATCCAACACAATTAAGATTTACTTACATCATGTCAGAAGACAGAATAAACTTATGACCTTTTGGCTCAATTTCGCACATTTCGTGAAGGTACGAGTGAAAGTCTGAGCATACTACGAGCCTTGTCTGACATTGATCGCTTAAAGCACCGATCAGGACTAGTGCTGTCGTTTTTGAAATACCATTTTAAAGAAGTTTGCGTAGGCATTTCATTTGTTTTATCAAAGATATATTTAGTAATAGTGATGTCGTCACAGCAGGCCAGCCGACAGAAAAGTTGCTTTTGCCCTTAAGAGGTTCGGAAAACGGGTTGAAAATGTAGACTTGATGTCAATCCGGAAAAAAACACAACTAGTACTCTTTTCAAGAAAGAGTCCAGAAGGCTTACAATGCTCAGTTCATTTGCAGAAGGATAGCGGGAACAAAAACTAGTGAGGGTACGGGGTCAGGGATATCTTCGAGAGATATAGACCTGCATTTGACTCTGAGACTTCCCGCAGAGATTCTGGCCGCAATCAAAGCTGCGGAACTACTTGATATGGGATCAATATTGATCAAGAATATCGCCATCTCTATGGCTAGAGTCCTACATCACTAAATCTGAACTAGTTAGGAGTTGTCGCACGTAGATGATATAATTGAAGGCACTAGACCTAAGCTAAGAGAATTATTCTCGATAAAATCATCAACTAAGACGGTCAAACTCAGAAGAGCACAGGGTTTTCTAAGGCCTTGTGGCCTGAGAATCAATGAAACTCAGAAGATCAAAATTAAGAACACCGATAGGGATACTTAATTAGGTTTAACTAACACGAACACATGCAGGTATTGTGATGACCTGCATGTCGCAGAGGATATTAGTCATCTATTCTGTGAATGTCAAGCCATTACTCGGAGTAGAGTAAAGCACTTCGGAAAATACTTTTTCAACAATTTGGAAGACGTTGGTTCTTCTTCTTCTTCTTCTTAGGTGGCGCAACGGTTCGGGGTGAACCTGGGCCTCCACTAACAAGCCTCTTACCCTTTACAGCTCGTATAGTTTGTCGTTGAATCTCCTCCTCCAAAGTCCTTCAACGCAAACGGGACCGAAAATTTTACGAAGAATCTTTCGAAGAATGTAGAGCTTTCTTGTACTAATAATTAGCCCAACCCGGTGCAGAACGGTTGCGTAAGAATCGAAGACTTTGGAACTAAGTTTAAGAGAACTGAATACCGTTGCATAACTCTGAACACCATTTGTGATGTCCTATATTCCATGGGGTGTAACAGGTTATGAACATTTTGCATAGAACTTCTTATTTAAAAGACGATTCAACCCGAGTACAAATCCTTAATTTCAGGTCAAAAAAATCGGTTATCAAGCTTCGGTAGCGCTCTCCATTGACGGTAAAATTTCTTCCATTGTGGTCTTGGAAAAAAAGGGACCAATAATGCCGCCACTCTACAAACCTACAAAAGATGCAATATTCACCGCTGAGCGCACAGGACGAACACGGGAATATGTTTGGTTATCAATCAGCAAACCTGTCTCATGAACTTTCATCACAAACTTGCGTACACCAGCTGCAGTTGGTGCATTATTTCGACCGAGATTTCTTTTCGAAATTCTCACTTCTCGCTTCGGCAACACAGCATCCACTTTGGAAGTAACTTTGCAATATTACCCAACCTTGTTCAAGGGTAGATCGATCCATTTCGCACTGCGAAAATATAATTTTTGAGCGCATAAGAACTGTCAGTGTCAAAATAACATATGATTCAAAAAGAAATCAACAGATGGCCTACCCTTTACATGTCTTACATACATATATCGAGTGATTAGGCACATCGTATAATAATAATAAAGAATCTTTTATGAGATAAGAAGCATACTAATAAAATATGAGCGACCGACTTATCATATTATAAAAAATAAGTCGTCCGTGATATACATACATATGTACATATGTAAATCTGAAAGTCGCTAGAGCCTAGGACTACCAACTTCTTCTTGCCAACGAAAGTCGATAAAACACCAGAAGTCTCTGGTCCCTGTAAAATATGCACTGAAGTACAATTGTGACTCGTTGCTAGGGCCTCGAAGTGTAGCTGAGAACTCAGGTTTACTAAGCTCTACCTTAGTCTTCCCAGTGCTGATAGGGGACTAAGATTTAGGTGAAGATTTTGGATGACTTTATGGTACCGTGACAATTAAGATTTCAACTGTCACAGAGTAAAACGATGAAATTCAGTACATTCAACGAATTATCTCACAGGAATTTATTTTTCAAGACATCAGATAAACAACCCTTCTCTACAAGCATGTATGACTGGTTTCCAATCAATTGTTGTAGATAACTTGCAAGAATAAAAAGTAAGACTGACGTTTGTGCTCTAAATCCGAGATACCACAACTTCATATTAATTTTCTTGTCGAGAAAGGTTATGACCCAAGTCTGTTTTCAGATTACAGATGTCAAGACTGTACTCTGATGAAGAATAACGTCAAAAAGCGAGAAATTTTATTCAAATATTGATACTGACTAATTTGACTGATATTTCAAGGCTTACACAGCACTTCATTTCCTTTCTAAATACTCTTGCAGATGGTCTAAAAGAATACAAAACTGTAGACATGAAAGAATGAGGAGTTTATTCACATGGTTTGTAGAATCATGGAGCTGTAACATTTTAATCGCTGGTCTAAAGCCCTGATATAAGGGAAAAAATAAAGAGAGACTAGATCTAATCTGCTATTCTTTTGATTCGTATTAGATTTAATATTTTAGAAGCATACTGCCAGCAGGCAAGAAATCCCTTAAGAAAATTAGAAAGAGATTCGTAAACAAAACGGAATCTTGGCGGACGCCATCATTTATATGATGAACTCTAGACTTGAAACGGTCCGAAACAACTTGAGTTGAACGTTTTAAGGTTAGTTTAGAGTTGAAGAACAGAGAAGAGGTTTATAGACAAATGCAAATCCATTTCCCAAGTGCCTTACATTCACCAAATTGATGCAAAGTGGTTCCACATTTCGGTGATGAATACCACCAAATCACCAGAGTACCTTGGTTGCGAAAATCATATACTGACGATTTATCAACGTTTCCATAACCAGTAAGGATATAATTGGTGGCAAAATACTCCCTCCATCTTCTGAGCTAATACTCATTCTTTGTTATTTTATAAACGGTCCTACTTGTGAAGATAGGGAAAATTAGGGCCCTAATGTGATTTCGTTTATAGCATCTCACACTTCGCTATTCTTCTTTCCTCTTCCTTTGGTATGGAGATTCCAGCTCAACTTTCTCTACTGCGGAGACAGCGGAGATTTAAGCTTTATGTGAAAATACACTATTTGATCTGATTCCAGATCTTTATGGATAACCATGGGCTGTGATTTTTCTGTGTCTTATACCTACAAACCATTTTGCTTCAGCTGCAAAAATGTTTATGGTGGTTCTATTATATTTACAATGACTTTTAAGGCTGATTCAAAAGATGTCATGATATTTGTGAACGTCTGGTCTACATTCTGAGGAATGGGTAAGAATTTGAATGGTACCATAGAATCCGTTTCAGACGGATTATAACCTTATTCCTTCTTCTTCTTTGTCTTCGCCATTTCCAAATCCGGGGGCGCCAAGATTTCTTTGCTGCATGTCCTTTTTGATTGTTTTACTGTTATTAGCTGAAGGCCTCGTCCTCTGTTGATGGTTGGAATGTATAAGTGGTTTCGGGCGCCGTGGTTCAAATGGTTAATACGTTGGACTACGGACAACGCCTAAAATTTCTTTTAGAGCCCCACCGCTCGCGAGCGTCTGACAAACATCCGAAAGTGAAACTGTTATGAAAAAGCTTCTCAAGACAAAAATTGACCTTCGGTTACTGTATTAAACAGTAGGCCCCTTCCATTCGTGTAAAGAATAAAACATGCACAACACGAGTGGTTGTGAAAAGCTAGGCCGTGGATCTGTAGTGCCAAAAATTTATATTTTTGTATTTTTTCTCTTAACGCCATTTTTTCACCAGGTCGCTGCATTATATGCCCATACCATCTACATAAAGTTACATAAAACAGCGGATACTGTACGCCAGCTTTCCCATCCGCACTAAGTTTGTGATACTTCTCGTTCAATAGTCCCTACGCTGTGAATGTGGGACTCTCAGGTATTTAAAGGTAGTTTCCGTAACCGGCTCATTCCCAAGTTTTATTTGCTCTTGGGTTGCATCCATTGAAAAGTTGAATTTCATAAGCTCAATCTTGGATCTACTTGTAGGCAAACAGTTTGATCCTAACGCCACTTTCCAGAGATTCAGTGTTCCTGCAGGGCCTACAGATCGGTAGACAGGAAGACTACATCGTCGGTATACGGAAGTGTCCAAGGAATATGGTTTTGTATATTGTGGGTAAGAAAATCCATTAAATTAAAAAGCAGCGGGCTCAAAACGCACCCTTGATGGACACCAACTTTAACCTTAAACCTGTAGGAAACTTCGTGGTAGAACTCTGGGATTTTTTTTGGAGCTAAGGGCATGCCGTATTAGTTCCCGTGACATGCTGTCAAAGGCTTTATCTAAGTCGATAAATACGCAATACAGGTTTTCCCTATAAGACGTTGTTTTCCAAAGAGAGAGAGTTCAAAGCGTATGGATTGCGTCAATCGATGACTTACCGTTCACGAAACCGAACTGGTTTTCGTTTACATTAATAATTTTTTTTGTCTCGTATCGAAGATTCTTTCCTAAATTTTAAGACAGTGCTACATTAACTTAATCCTTCTGTAATATTCACAGCACGTCCCCCTTATACTTTTAAAATGACACTAAACAGCTACTCTGGTACGCTTTAAGGATGCTGTTGACTAGGATTTTGTTAAAGAGTAGCGTGAGCCACTCAACTCCATCGTCTCCTAAATCTTTGAAAACCTTACATGGGATATTATTCGGTCCGATTGCATTTTGGTTTTTCATTTTATGGATTGCAAAGGACACTTCATCATTACTGACGTTAATTAGTGGCCCATCTGTTGCGCATATCTGGATAATTCCGTTTCGTGGAAACTCCTAATTTGACAGCCACCTGTTTCTTATTTCCTCTTTAGGCCGTTCACACTATCAAATTTTTAGTCCAATCGGTATGATGACTCTAAATTTGATGTGTGTAAATGCAAGAAACGATTTTCCATCCATCTGGTTAATGGGTTTCAAACCATTTTCATATTGGGCCACTTTTGTTTTTGATTTATTTTATGGCTGTAATCTCTTATTCTTTTTGGTGTCTAGATTTGGCAAACTTAAATATGTATGTATATCCTTGGCACCTTCCGAGCTATTTAAGTTTTCATAGAATTGCTCGGCGGCTACGTTTTTGGCTACTGAAATGGCAGTCTTAGCTTCCTTCTCCATCACTTTGTATGCCTATAAGTCTTTGATTATGTTCGACGTTTGCCACTTTTTGAAAGAGGCTTTTTTATTTGTCACTGAAGTTTGCACTTCGTCGCCTACCACCAAGTCTCTTTTCAAATTTTAAGTGGTCCTTTTGATATTCCTTGATGCCTTGTCACCTACCTAGTCTGTGCAGTAAACCTCGAAGTTGTTCCACATCTCATCAGCGCTCTTGGTACGCTGAATTGTATTATAACTTTACTATCAGTTTTTTTTTTAGTATAATACAAAATTTCATAATAACTAGAACAGCAATATTCGTTCTCTAATGTGAACCCATTAAACTATGTGCATACTCGTACATGCATGCACTTCGCTTGGTATGCTACAAGCTTCGAAAACAAATCTCAAAATACAGATATGGACATATGTTCTACATTGGTACTAGCGCCACTCAAAGTTTTTCAAACCGAGGTATTAATTTTTTCCATACATTGTTGCTTCTTCTACTCGAAATTTAATTAATAAATACAAAAATAGAATTAAACAAAGATAAGATGAAATATGACGAAAACTCATAAAAAAAAGTAATCAACCATTTAATGACTGCAATAGATGATAATGAAAAGCTGTGGGAAAATTTATAACAAAATATGATGTATGTACATCTACTGGTAGTTCATTTTATTTTTGTACATAATGATATGTACATCTGTCCGACGGTGTATGTACATAATCTTTTTCAATTTGAATGGAAATATTAAATTTGAAAAATATTTCTCTGATTTTGTGTAATTAATTTCCAATTTCACTTACTGCATTGTTATTTAGAGAATCTGTGATGGATTTTTGAGCAAAACGTCCTTAGAATGCCCTTTAAGATTTATTTTGTATGCATTGGAGAGGTGAAATCTTTAATGGATACTCCGATAGCCGAGGTGAAACTAGGCCCCAGGAAATAAGGCCCCAAATTGAAGAATGAATAAAGAACCCAATAACTTTGATTGCCTTACACGACTTGATACTTTAGGTGAAGTAATGTTAGATGATAGGATTTTCTTATGAGATAATCGCACTTGTAATAGTAGGTACAATAAAGTCTAAATGATAGTCCTATTACATCTCTGCCTTATACTTACTTACTTAAACGGCGTTACAATCCAGAGCGAAACTGGCCCTCTACTACCAATCCTCTCTAGTTTGGCCGGTCCTTAGCTATCTGCCTTCAGTTGTGAACTCCAAGTTGGTTGAGGTCCCCTTCTACTTGTATGCGCCGCCTAAGGAGAGGTCTTCCTCTATTGCTTTGTCCCTCCGGATTTCATTCGATAACTCTTCGGGCCGAATCGTTGATGTCTATTCGCTCTAAATGTCCCTTGTCTCGGTGAGAACGTTACCGGCCTTGATGGAGCAACGAGAGCACAATCTGACGAGTTTGGCAGGGATACCAAAACTAGACATGGCTCTGTATAGCTCGTCTTTATTAATAATGTCATATGCGGCCTTGAAAGTGATAAAATGATGGTAAGTATCTTTCTGTACGTCTTGGGTATTCTCCAGGATCTGCCGTAGTGTGAATATTTGGTCGATTGTGGACTTACCGAGTTTAAAACCGCACTGATAGGGGCCAATCAGCTTGTTGACAAATCGTTTCAGGCGGTCACACAGTACATATCTTGTATGCAATGTAAAGGGGACTGATGCCTCTATAGTTGGGCGCAATTTAGAGGGTCTCCTTTCTTGTGGATCGGGCATACTTTCCTAGTGTATTCTCTCCACCCAGTCATCCCTCTCTGCCTTAAGTAGCTCGGCTGGTAGACCGTTCGGCCCAGCAGGCTTGTTGAACTTGAATTTGGATATTGCTATCCTCACTTTATTCTGGTCGGGTGGACAGCTTTTCATCGTCCAGATTGAATGGTCCGTTCTCTATGACAGCGGAATTAGGGACGTTGTCGTCGTTTAAGAGTCCGCAGAAGTGGTTTTACCGTATCCTCAGCAAAGACTGTGACTCAACATCATCGTTTCACCGTGTCGTAAGAAAATACATAGGATAGGTCACAAGGACATAAGGTCACACACTTTTTTTTTCGGACTTGAGTAGGTAGTTTGGGGGTGTGAATGCAACTTCAACTAAGGTGAATCCTCACTCGGATCACAACGGATCCATTGTGTTCCCCGTGTGGGATACCTGAAAATAATGAACAAGACAATGAGTGCAACAATTAGTTTAAGGCGGGAGCGGTTTTCATGATGAATATTACGATGGTTTTAGGTGGCGTGTTTGCTATTTCGCTAAGGTCATTGAAAGATACTTTTCCAAAGATTGTGTTCTGTTGAGGTTTTTGTATTCGCAGAGAGACTTCCTTTACCTCTGTGTCGCCACAACCTCTGCAAAGATCTGTGTTGATTCTCATTCTTCTAAGATGGGCCGCTATTGAATTGTAGCCTGCGAGGACACCTATGTGGAGAGTTAGTCTGTTTAACGATAGAAGTTCTCTAGTCATTTTTTTTGTTATATTGGGCCAAAAGTTTTCTAGAGAATCGGCAGTAGAAGAGTGGACTCTACCT
The DNA here is from genome assembly GCA_905220385.1 of Xylota sylvarum. Classification (NCBI taxonomy): domain Eukaryota; kingdom Metazoa; phylum Arthropoda; class Insecta; order Diptera; family Syrphidae; genus Xylota; species Xylota sylvarum. The sequence goes on along the minus strand of LR999958.1, from coordinate 57,526,685 downwards.
TACGTTAGTCATCTTGTGAAAGTCCGTGGTGGGGATAGGACCGAGTAGTCTGCTTGTTGATCTTTTGATTCGAAGTCTTTTCTCGCTAGCTATTGGGTATTTCATTTCCGTGGGAACGCATATGTCCCGGAATACAGCAAAGTGTGATGCTGTGCCTCGAGCTGATGGATTTGCATTCTTCTTTGCATCACTTGATCAGTTTTGAATTGGTTGTGATGGCTTTGATGGTTGGTTGGCTTTCACTATCTATTGACTGTTGCTGTTCAGAGTGGATAGGACCTGCAGGCCTCGGTTATTCTATATATTCTGGACAATTGATGGTACCTCTGAGAATATTCCCGAGGCCGTACCTTTGTTCGTTTTTGACCCATATGTGGATATGGAGGCGGGTTAATGGCCTTCCCTATTTGTCCAGTTCCCTCTAGAGGGAAATTTGGAGTCGCGGTTGAGACTGTAGTCCGTGTGGGGGATAAGGTAGTGCTGATGTAGTTGGTAGTTGGTGATGGTGCTGTCCAGTTTGGTTGCTTTTCCACATCCAGGTTTGTCGGATGCGTATGGCGCTTTTAGACGCTTCTTCTTTGATGAAGGGGTCCAGTGGGGTTGGCTTCAAGGGCGACGATGTGTGTGTTGTCTTAATAGCACTGGTGGTACCCAAACACGCTAGATGTTGGATCCTTCTGAGAGTGTCCAGGTTTGTGGTTTTGGCGGCAGCAGGCCACAAGACCAGACAGCTGTACGTGAGGATGACTCTAACGATGGTGGTGTACATTCAGTGGACGGTGGCTGGTTTTGGGCCCCATTTTTTACCGAAGATTCTGTTGCATGCGTTAAAAGCTATCGAAACCTTTTTTGTGCGTTCAAGTACATATAATGTCTTTCCAGTTCAATTTTCCATCTAATATGCACCCAAGGTCTTGCCTTGTCTGATATTTGGAGTTGGGCCCATTCAGTTTAGGTGTCTCGAAGTTGGGTATTTTCCTCTTAATTGTAAAGAGAACTATTTCGGTGTTTTGTTCATTAAGACCAAGTCCGCAGGGCTTACCCATTTGTTCAGGGCTTTCAACGCTGTGGAGTCAGATTTGTCGTTATTAAATGTTTCTTTGCTTCGGCTTTACAATGGTTGAGGTTAATTTGGATGCACTTCATTGTGTTTGAAACCTCCTCCGGTAGCGTGTTTCTTTCGACCTTTATGTACATGGCAGATCACACATGCCACACTTCGTCTCTGCTGTGCAGTTTTTGGCAGTATGTTCATTACATCCGTATTTTGGACATGTTCCTGTGGAGTGGACTTAATTTTTGGAGTGCCTGTCAACATGCCCATACTCAAGCCGCTTGAAACATGTCTGGTTATGTTTTATTTGGTGGAATTTTGGATGACGTTTGTACACAGACGCGATATAAGAATAAGGGTTTGAATATCGGTCTTGTGCTCGGTAATGATTCCATGATTTGCTGCCATAAATCTGCAATTCCACAGAAAGGACTCGATTAAGTCAAATTCCATGATATTGCTGGTCATTTGATTTTGTTTTCCAAAATGCTCCACTAAGACCTGCTGTCGAATCTCTTTATTTAGGGAACTGCCATGTGTCGGGAGATGAAGATTCTACAGAACTTGACATACTAATCTACCGTTCATTATAAAAGAAGCTATTCTTTGAGCATATATGCACATGCCGTTTATTTCTATTAACTTCCGAATGAATATACATATAGTAAGAAGTCCCAGGTCACACAATCTTCTTCCAAGCTTTCCTACAGTAACTAAAAGAAACCATTGCTTCCAATTAGTTTTGCACTTTGGATAAGCAAATAAGTGCCAGTCAATCAGTAGCTAATGAATAGCAAAACGATTTAATAATCCTCAGAAGGTAATTGGCTTTCCTTTCTCTGCTCATCTTGTGGGGGAAAAAAGGGCTTACAAGTTGTTTCCTTCGTATTCACTGGTCTGCATCGTTCTTTTGAGGTGCACTTAAGTTTTACATTTTTTTTTGTCCTCATCCATGTTTCGCTCTGTCTTTCCTTTACTGACTTTCTCTTGTTCTACCTTTGAAATAAGTGACCTATTTGACTTATATAGCACCTTTACTTAATATGGGTTGCTATTGAATGTCGGTTTGTGGTTTGTTGGTGTAGTGGATGGGGTCGTTTGGTAATACATATCACGTAATCTTCAGATAACAACATACAAGTTCTTAAATGCTCTAGCCTTTTGAATTAGTCTTCCACGATGTTGAGAAGTAGGTGACTATAAAGGCTCTAGAGTCGAAGAAAGATCCAAGAGACACTGATTAGAACATACACCTTCTTAGGGAGATCTGCCTATCAAATAAAACTAAGGAACAGAACCATATCTGTAAAAAACAAAACCTATCTGCAACTACCTTAATTCTTATAGGTTGGCCCTATAATTGTCCCAGTTGTAGGCTATTGCTGAGTCCATTGCTACATATAATAACCTTGGCATATTTAACGACAACGACAATATCCAATCTGCCTTAACAAAAATCTGAGACTAGGCTCTGAAGCATCCATGCTCAGTAAGCATCTTATTCAGGCAGAAATTTAGCTCACCATGCTTCCTATTAATCCAGACGTCTGTATTGGGTATTAATCTCTGCGTCCACCTGCCTTTATCAGAGTGATACTATCTCTCCTGCCTTTCTTCCAGACTTCTCCTTGGTAGTATTTCAGTATTTCTTCGATTCGTCTTTGTTACCGTTGTCTTGGTGGCACGGTATTTTTGTTGCGCTTCTTGAGCAAAAAGGTCTAGTAACATGCCAGTCACTATACATGCCGCGTCATAGGAAGCTGTTCGGAAGGTGCTACATACTCTTAATTCTTTCCCAATCTTCTTTCTGTATGATTTCGTCTTCATGGCACCAACTTATATTTATTTGGTACCAGCCTATAATTCGCCCATGTTTGGCATAACCCTAGCCAGTGCAGCCACTGCCATTATTGATTTTTCAGCTACATACCGCAGATGTTGCTTATAAATTAGCCTTGCATCTATGATAATGCCAAGGAAGTTCTGATTTGGAAGTTAGAACGTAATCGTCCACGGTTACTCTTATAGTCTCTCGCCTGCTGTTGATGAGAACTACTTCGGTCTATTCTTCTACAAGTTGTAGGTCCATGCGTACTAGCCAGTCCTGGACCATTCCGATAGATTTATAGCAGTCACGCTCCAACTCCGCAATGAGTTTCTTCACTACAATGACTGCTGTATCATCGACGATGCCAATTGTTTCCGAAGTCCTCGGTATTCCAAGTCTGAGGACGTCACTAGATTCCACAGTAACGGACCTAAATCGGAGCATTGAGGAACATCGCCTGTGTCGCCGCCTAATACAGTCCATCTTCGGTATTGTAGGGCAGTATCCTATTTCTAAAATAGCTCGTCATTATCTTCTGCAGGTATTCTGAAACTTTCTTGGCGGTAAGTGCTCGCAGGATGTTTTTCCAGTTTGCGGTGTTGAAGGCGTTCTTCACAGATAATTGCGCAGTACTCCCGCCCTTCCATCCCTTTGCTTCGATGACTTTTTTTTGCGGTATTCACGAATTCGTCGCTGGCGTCGATCATAGAGCGAGCCTTACCATACTTACCATACGAAACCATACTGACGATGTGCAAGTCCTCCAGCAGTAGTATATCGACGTCATCTGCATAGACGATAACTTTGCATCCAGTTTTTTCTATTTTCAGAAGGGCTTCGTTGACCACTAGATTCCATTCAGTAGTGGATACTCCCCCTTGGTTGGGGCCTCGGTGTGCACGTCGTTTGTATTCCAAAGGATCAAGGAGGGTGATCCGCTTTGTGAAGCATATGCTCTACAAAGCAGCAGGTTGCTTCGCAGATTTTGAGTCTTTGTAAGGCATTGGTTATCGAATTGGTTTCAACGTTGTTGAAAGCTCGTTTGTATTCCAAAGGATAAAGGAGGGTGATCCGCTTTGTGAAGCATATGCTCTACAAAGCAGCAGGTTGCTTCGCAGATTTTGAGTCTTTGTAAGGCATTGGTTATCGAATTGGTTTCAACGTTGTTGAAAGCTCCCTCAATGTCTAGGAAAGACACCATTGTGAATTCCTTGAGTGAGCAAACGGCCCTTCAAGATAAAATGAAGGGCCGTTTTAAAAGATTTACCTTTTTGATAGGTATGTTGTGACGTAGATAGTAGGGTGCTAGTAGTTGCCGCGATGTGAAGATCTAGAATTCTTTCCAGAATCTTTAGAAGAAAGACGTTAGGCTGATTGGTCTAAGGTCTTTCGGGAGTGTATGCGATGTTTTTTGCGTATGAAGACCACTCTTACTTCGGTCCAGGTGGCCGACATTGTTCCTCGCCCCGAGAAAACCTTCAGAATACAGGACAGGTTATGCACTATTATGCTGAAGGCCGTCTAGATTTGTGCAGGAAAAATGTCGTCCGGCCCTGGGGACTTAAAAGGCTCGAAACTGGTTACCGCCCTTTTCAGATTCACTGATTAGTTCAGGAGGTGGGGGTCGTTAGGGATAGGCGTACAGCCGGGGAAGTGAGTCTTTCATACGCAGGTTAAACAATGCTTCATCAGATTTTGCCCGAGATCCATTGGGATTCATGAGGAACCTCCGCACGGTTGGTGCTTTGGAAAAGAGTTTGTATAGTCTAGTGGATTGAGACGTATTGTCAATACTCTGACAAAAACTGCGCCAGGCTTTTCGAACTTCTGTTTTGAAGTTTCTCAAGCTTACTTTATAGATTTCCCAGTCTGTGGGTAACATTGTCGATTTGGGTTTGTTAAAATTCTTTCTGCTTAGGTTGCTGAGCTCTGCATTCCACCACGGCAACTGATTGCCTACCTTTCTTGTTGTGATGGGACAAGATTCATTGAAAGCTGAGTTTAGAGCGGAGATTAGAACAGGAAGAGTTTACAGATAGTAGTAAAGATTAGTACCGCACGGCATAATGCTAATGCTTTTACTTACTCTATGGACTCTACCCATGGAGTATATTCAAAAACCTAATGCCAGCTGAGTTTAAAACCACTGCACTACAAAATCTATCCTATCTTCTCTCTTCACTTCTGACCTATGACATATGGAAGTGTATATTCTTGAGTGTAAGTCAATATCTAACCGATTGTGGTGTGTACCAGAAAACTCAAGTCCTTAGACCTCCTCCTTCGAACCTAGTCCATCAAATTCAACGAAAATCTCAACCAGCGTAACGTCGTTGTTATCAGACACAAATCAGTAAGCTTAATCTTACTATCAAACTAAAACAATTCTTGTGAGCTACTCTTAAGCACTGCCTGGTTGTTGCATTCACTGACGTGGATTGCTTGAATACTAACCCTTGACTAGCTTGAACTAGATTGTTATTTTGTGATTACAACCTGCATATGGCTGTAAGCATCAAAGTCTTGTCTATGCTTAATCCTTACACAGTTCTTAGCTGCCGTTCTCAATCCACCAATAGATGTGACGAGGTTGCGTCAGCACTGAATTAACTGCGACTAAAAGAAAGTATCGAGGTGAATAAACAGTCTTGTGGCATCTCACTTACATTGTATTGAATTTGGTGCTTACGTATGCTTCGTATGCTTACGTGGGATGTGTTCATTCAGTTCCAAATTTCCAAGCCCTTGAGTTTAAAATTTAAAGTTGATTTTGTCTCCTTAAGAAATTAACCTCGAGCTATTCATCTTCGCCTTCCATTATTCGCGGCACTTATCACACATTTTCTCATTGTCACCAGTTCCGTGTGACTTTTACCAGAACACTCCGTCCAACCAATGACGACGACAACGACTAGCGATGACACACTCAATAAATGCAAATTCCAATTGAATCAAAGTAGACTTTTAATTTCTCCCCATTCTGCAATTATTATTTTATTAATCTGCATTATGTTGAATAACTCAATTTTACCCATCATGTTCACAAAGGAGACCGAACTAAAATGTCACGAGTATCGGCTGGAGGTAGGGTGGGAGGTATGACTGGGAGGATAATGGAGAGCAGCAAAATAAAAAAATAAAAAAAAAACTCCGCATAAAGCAATCGCCCGACTAAATTAACTTCAATTTAAATTTATTCATGCAAAACGGCTTCAGACACGCATCATCCCTCTCGCGTCGCAATGCGCCCTCTACTAAGTACTAACTACATACGTCACACAGCACCGCCGTATGTATGGATGTTCGTAAATGGATTCGTATGTATGTATGTGACAATGTATGCAAATTATCCTGACAAAAAAGAAAAGTCCTTTACTCCCTTATTCCCTCTTCATACGGTTGGAGAAGCATTTTGAACTTTGGTGTCACACCTCACAAGGATACCGAGCGCGTGTGCTGATGCTTATTTGATGTTGTTGTTGCCAGAGAATAACCTGTTGAATCTCTATTATGTGGAGTGTATGTGTGTAGTATGTATGTGTGTTGGGCAAATTCTTGACTTTTAGTCGGAGTCGAGAATTTAGAAAAATTGGTTAGGGATTTTTCCCTATGTCAATTGCAACCCAATTTGCTCGAACAAAAGGGCGACAATTTTAATTGGAAAGGATTTTTCATTGTCTACATTCTGTTCGTGTGTGTGGTGTGTGGGTGTGTGAATGTCTAATGAGGAGTTAATTCGAGGAATCTGTTGTCTAATATCAATGGAGTGGTTTTTTAATCTCTCAGTAAGTCAACCCTAGGGTGTTTTAATAATCCCGATGTTTTCGTCTGTGATTTGGTTTATCAGAGTGGGTGGGATACTTACAACGATGCTCCTTGCAACAGATGAGTTGTGTTTATGAGCGCTTTCGTATCTTGGAGAGCAAAGGACTTCCAGAAATACTCAATTCAATCCGAGTTTTAACTATTTTGCACGATATTCCAGATTTTAAGGACTTTTTTCCAATGTTCTATGCCGTAAGGAATCTGGCCTATGATCTCTTGTTAATCAGAGGATTTTACCTGTAAGTTTTATTGTGTAGACTTTTGACAGTTTTTTTCGGTTTTAGATGATGTATTTCATTGCTAAAGACAGTGTCTGGCTACCAAATACTTGGAGTTTGCTCGTCATTATATTACTTACCAATTAAGTGACGCAAAAGAAAGCTAAAGCTGGGTATAGAGAATTTGGGTCCTGCGGCTCCTAAGAAAGGAATTAGCTGTGCTCATGCCGTTCGCAATTCTTGAAACTTCATCTTTTCTAACCTTTGTGAGGAAAACTATTGCTTTTTAAGCTCTTTATATAGCTTGTTCGGTGCTTTCTTCTTATCCATGTCTTGGCATCAACTGATCCTTCTTGATGCCCTTCTTTCTTCGAGGATCTTTCACGTCTTAGATATACATATCTTAGACATCTTGGGTATGAGGTATGACATCTGTATCTTGCGAGAGCCTGCAGTCTTCGGTCAGTCAACTGAGTGGTTTACAATTTACATTATTTCGATCTTAGAGCAGACTGCGGCTTAAGAGCAGACAAAATTCTGATTTGTTGTAGAACCACTCAATTGACGGTTCAAATAAACCTATTCCCCTAACCGTTCTCAGGCTGTCGACAAATACTCGTAGGCGGGTTGCGTGGGGTTTTATTGCTATTAATGTTCATAATGTGAAGCACCCGCAGCTTCTGTAGTCGTGAGAGGTAAAGCACTGTAAGTGTCACTACAACCAAGGAGCGGTACAATGTTTACGCAACCGTGACAAAAAGTTTTGTCCTTATAAGACAGAAACGCCACAGCACATGGCAATCTGTAGAGACATTGCTCGAAAAATATTTCACTTAAAGCTGGAATTTCAGCAGCCTTGGTTGTATCATAGAACAAGTAGTGCTTGAATCCTAGCATCCTAGTTTTAATAGGAAGAGAGTGCAACATACTTGCATCAGACTTCAAAGATGTAGCAAATGGGTGCAACAATAGAATCGGCTAAAGAATCAGTAAGGAGCTGAAAGGAGCCCAGAAACCCAAACAACACTGTGAAGATCTTAGGTGATACAGCTTGATGGATGGACGACAAAGATATGGTTTCAGTCCTAAGGGATCTATAGTAGCACATTTCCAAATTTCCGAAGACTTTTATGGCGGTTAAAGAACTTAACAAATATTAAGGGGCTGGGTCATCAAATTAAATAAACTACTCCAATCGCTTGATGTTGAAACATGTCGTGTAAGAGAGCTTTTGCATTCTTCAATTATCTCGAAACTAGCTAATAAGGTTGATCAAGGCCTAATGTGTAGCCTACTAACATAAGTCTCCACTTGGAACATAGAAGCCTATTGCCTGGTGAATTTTCGTGCTGCCTGTCTCCAGGAAGACGCCAGCACCGCCCCCTTGACTGGTTTCGAATTCGTCCGCGAATAACTCAATCTACTCTCCGACTCTAGTCAAAGCCGTTGAATTCAAGGAAAGTCGACTTTAAATTTGCACAGTTGTCACAGTTCCGCTGTCCTTATTTCCAAAAGATCTTTACGGTGATAAGCGCCATGTCAAAAGTACTCTTACACTGTCTGAAAATTGTGAGCGCTTTCGTCTTCGACTTATCATGCTTTGTCCAAAGAAGTTTTTTTTAAGGACCAAAACCAGATATTTGGTTTCATTGGAGATCTAAATACTGACACCTTTTAGGACTGGCTGCGAACAATATTAGTTTTCAGAGGATTGACGAAAAGTTCACTGCTAGCCCACTATTAATCGATCTGCACGTTAACACAAACAGTCTCTAGACATGACCCGACAGAAAGTATGTCAGCATCATTCACATATGCCTGAGCATAGACTTTTGTAGCATGGGGTGAATGCAAAATAGAGTCAACCTCTATGTAGACCATCTTGCGGACAGCCTCTGTTTACCACTCGCCATAACATGGAGGCCACATTTCGCATGTACAATCAAAGTTCTATTCATCAGTAATGTCCTGATCCTTAGTACCAATGTCTCATCTACTTCGTGTTGTCGAGTAAAGTCACCAATACAGTCAAAGATCGCATTGCCGAAAGTACCTTCTATGTACCTAGGAGTTGTATTATATTCAAAATTCAACTGGAAGCTTAATATAGAGCAGCGGGTGAAGAAAGCTTGTATAGCCTTTCACAACTGCAATAAAACCTTTAGTAAAAACCTTTCGATACTTTTGCTGAAGCAATGTTTTGAGGAAGTGATACGTCCCATCCTTTTCCAGAGATCACTTGTTGGTAGCCTACGCTGAGGAAAGTCTACAACATTAGACAACTAAACAAAGTCCAAAGAATAGCAGCTAAATGGCTACGGGTCCCATGCGTTCATGTCCAATTGACGCTCTAAATATTCTACTGCAACTTATAGCACTTAACCTTCACGTTAAAAACTTATCAGGTTGTATTCCGGTTACATTAAAAGAGAACCGTGAGAGAGTACGGTCATAGCAAAACAACTTCTGTTCAAACTGAACTTAACGAAAGGCTTAACGGCAAGTTTCCTATCCAAGGTGGACTGGGAAAATGGTGATGTGATAAGGGAGTATAAAAGAACAGACGGTTCAAAAATAGACAACGGGTTAGGTACTGGAATTTTTTGTAAAACACTCTAGATATCTAAATCATACGGGTTTCCAGATTCATTTAAAGCCTTCCAGGAAGAAGTACTGGTAAGGTTTGGCGTTTTTTGACTTGTAACCTTATACCCATCCGAAGCATCGCATTGCTTTTTGACAGTTAGTCTGCCATTAAGACCCTAGCATCAACTTTTTTGTTCTTTAAACTCACATCGCTTCAAGATCAGACTCTTCTTATTGACGGACCATAGCAGCATAGAGAAAAATTACTGAGCTGAGGAACTGGAGAAGAGAGGGTACAACCCTAGCACGGGTTGTGACCCAACTACAACTAGTCCAGAAAAACATGAATAATCAAGTCACATAAGTGGTGGTTTAAAAATGGCGCCAAAGCGCTAATTAGGTTTCGACGTATGAAGCTGAAGCTACCAATCTACCAAAAGAAGCCGTTCGGTCAGTACCTTTTGTTAAGTACGGCTGATGTTACTTTTGTATAAAACTTCAAGATCTAGCCTTTAAGTGACGGGGCGTGGATTTACTCTTGATGGAATCATGTTATTTAAAGTGGAGGCCGTGAGTCATACCTTCGTATGTCGCTGTATCAATGAGTCGATAGGCTAAGCCTTTCAATACCTATGAATTGATCCTTCAAGATCCTTCCTTGTTATGAAAGATGATCCACAATTTCGTTTGCACATTGTCATGGTCGTTGAATTGAAAATATTGTAATTCGTTCTCTATGACTGATCTGTTCTGAGATGGTGATTGAAGTTTGTCACATAAAGTCCATGACAATCGAATTCATGTTTCGAAGTTTGATATTTGAGGTTTTAAGGCACTGGGTGCAGGGGCATTTTTTTAATGTGCCTTATGTGGTAAAAACGTATGTGTTTAGGTCCTTTATTAGTACATCTATAATACTTGTCGTATTATATCACAAGAAACATCAATTCAATTTCAGGGAGGCGTTATAAAAGCCAGACTAGAAACTAAACATGCAAAAAAGAGTCCGTAAGGATAGCGTTGAAAAAGTGGGGGCCTGAGACCAGTGGCAGTGGCCCACTGGCTATATATTATGATAGTCAGACTCATCCTTACATATGGGGCTCTTGTACGGTGGAAAGCCATAATAAAGCAGTATACTTGGGATTCGTTGGTCATAGTACAAAGAACAGGGGGGTATTAGAGCCCTTCGGCTCGCTAACGTAGGGCTCTTTAAAACCAGCAATGTGGGGTATAGGTCTATTCTTATGGAATCACTTCCCGATATCCCTGACGAATCGGATAAAATCCTTGATACTCTCGAGTTCGGTACACCACACGAAGTAATGTACGCTGAAAGAAAGGATTGGCAAAGGTCGATGGTCTCTCTACATAATCAGTTTTCAATATATACAGATGGTTTCAAAACCAGTGAGGATACGGGCTCAGGTATATTCAGAGATATAAACCTACAGGTGGCTTTGAGAGTTCCGGACACAAGTATTTTATTCTAAGGAAAGCTTATCACAGCTTCGGAATTCCTAGAGATGGAATCAATATCCGACAGGAATATCGCCATCTGCTTTGATAGTCATTGCTTTCTATACATGCAGTAGAATGTTTGGAAAAACTTGGGGACCCAAACCCATAATTATGCTGTGGAGGTATACGGCTATAGTAAGACTTGTATGGTGGCAGTCAACCAGCAAGACCGTCAACTTAACGGCTCTCATGAACGTGCAGAGATTGGCTTGTATTGGCACCACAAGCGTCATGAGAACTACTCCTACTGCGAGATTGGAGGCTATCCTCAATCAACTTCCACTGGATATCTTCGTTTAAGTGCCGGCAACGGTTTGTTAGACTGCGTTGAAGCCAATACAACAGGAAGATATCACCTTTTTCATCGACAGCCAGGCTGCAATAAAGGCAATTTTTGTTATTGAAACAAAATTTAAGCTTGTGAAGTGCGGTCGTGAAGAGCTTAAGGTTGACTAAGGTTAAATATATACCAGGTAATGAGAAGGCCAACGAATTGGCTACAAGAGGTTCGGAATCCACATCCACCGCCAGCTCGGTGTTCATCCTGCCTTGCACGACGGATCTGTTCCCCTGTGAGGCATGTTAGGATACCTATGAGGAGAATAAGCTATGATTTATACAGTGGTAGAAGTTCTCCAGTCTTTTTATCGTATTGGGCCTAAAGTTTTCTAGAGACAGCATGAGGACATTGTACTCCACCTTACAATGACCATGTTGTGAAAGCCCGAGGTGATTTTGGACAAGAGAAGACTGATGGGCGTTGGAAGCAAGTGGTCTGCGTGTAGATCGTTTGATTTTGACCTTTTTCTAGCTAGCTCATCGGTCATTTCATTCCTGTAGAAGTCTATATGTCCGGGAATCCAACAAGGCGTGATGCTGTGCCTCGAGCTAAGGGACTTGAGTTTCTCTTTCATCTCTTGACCAGTTTTGAATTGGTTGTGATGCATGTGATGGTTTTGATGGCTGTAGATGCCTATGGCATTGTTACTGTTCAGAGTGGATAGTTCTCCCCACCAGGCTTCGGTTATTCCATATATTTCCGCTTGGAACACACTTGAGTGGTTGGGAAGTTTTATGGACCGGACGATTGATGGTACCTCTGAGGACATTCCTAAGCCCGTACCTTCGTCCATTTTTTACCCATCCGTGAAGATGGATATTGTGACCTTACAATTTGTCCAGCTCTCTCTAGAGGGAAATTTGGAGTCGCGGTTGAGGCTGAAGTCCGTTTGGGCGTAAGGTAGGCAGAAGATATGTTATCGCTTGATGATGGTGCTGTGTCCAATTTAGTTGCTCTTTCACATCCAGAATTGTCGAAAGCGTAGGTCGCTACTTCTTTAGTGAAGATGTCCAATGGGCAAAAACCCGAGTATGGCTTCAAGGGCGGTGGTGGGTATTGTCCTAATAGCGCTGGTACCGAAACACGCTAGACGTGTGTTCAGGTTTGTGGCTTTTGCGGCAGTAGGCCACCAGACCAGACAGCCGTACGTGAGGATAGGTCTAGCGATGGCGGTGTACATCCAGTGGATGGTGGGAGGTTTTGGTACCCATTTTTTACCGAGAATTCTGCTGCATGTGTTAAAAGCAGTCGAGGTCTTCTTTGTACGTTCAAGTATACTGTCTTTCCAGTTAAATTTTCGATCAAATATGCACCCTAGCTTGGGTGCTTCTCAGATAGCTATGCAAGTTTCTGATTGAAATTTAATTGTTGTTCACTTGTAATAGATTCTAGATTCTAGTATCTGCAATTAAATTTTTGTATTCGTATATAATGTATTTTGTATTGTATTTAATGACAAGCACTTATGAGTATGATAAAAAAAAAGTTTAATTTTTATCTAACAATACACTGAATAGCACTCACAGAAACAAAGGGTCATTTAAAATCGATTCATACGATCAACAGTCGCCTTCCATACTCGTTGTTAGGTACATAGTATCTAAATATAAATATTTTTCTTTTTAGGTACTATTTGTTTTGTTTTTCGTTTTATTATTATTGCTGTTTGTATAAAAGCCACTTAAATCAAATAAAATGCGATCACTACGACAACGGCTACGACGACGATGACGACGATGGCGACAATTACCCTCAGCTTGGTTGTTCATTTAATTTTTTGTACTTGAGAGCAACCGTATGATAGCCAAAAACAAAAGTATTATGGATAATTCGGTTTGATCAATTCAAAACAATTTCATGGCACAAACTGTCATGACAAATTACGTCAAGCACATAATCTGTCAAAATAGTGTACCAACACCAACATATAGAATAGAGGAAACCATTGACGTAAGCCGGTCGACAATAATTATGGTCATGGTATTATGATAAACATGTTTTCGAAGCATAGTACACAAAAAAAAAAAAAACAGAAAATAAAAGTTGAGGATGAAGAGTAAGAGATTGTGTACCTGTCACATAAGTCGCACTGGAAAATATAAGTAATTTCCTAGAAAGAGGTAGGAACACCTCTGACAAAGAAGCAATGTAAGTTGCTTATTTTTAGAGAATGGTTTATGGAAACCTTTTCAAACAGTATTCAAGAGCTTAAAGTAACTCAGAGCTGGAGTCAACAATAACCCGTCCAAATTAACAATACTAGATGCGTGATGCTAGCGTGATGCTAATAAAATTCAAACAAGTCAAGTACCTAGACGACCATACATAGAGAAAAACACAAGAAGAAATCTTCAGCAAGGATTTGTGCTTTCATGGTATATAAGTCTAAACCTACCAGTAGCCTTCGGAAGGAAAATGAAAACGGTTAGCTTGATACTAATTAGTCAAAAGTAGTGTTAACTTAAGATAGAGAGAACATTTTCAGATGAAGTATGAAACCGTTTTATCCGCCTTAAGACAGCACGCATATACACAGGCTGGAGCCTTTTACACCAATAGCTTGGACATTCTGAAACAAATAGTGAGGCCTACGTCTGTTCAGTCTAAGTACTTCGTACTCCGTTCCAGTACTTATCGCACGAATTATTGTTATAACGCACCTTTGTTTAGAATGGTTCTCAATATGGTAAACTCGTTTGACTTTCACTCGAGCTTAGCCATCATTCGATACCTACTTCAGCATCGTTCCAATACCGTATAGCCGCTGTCCCACATTTCTGCTCTTTGAACCCTACTTTCTCTCTCCCTTTTCTGTCTTTTAGTTTCTTTGAATGTCGACAAGAGCCGTGCCACTGAATTCCGTCCTGAAAACATAGTTGCTTAGTCATTTCACTATTGTAAATCGACAAGCAATGCCTAGAACTTTCGTTTCGTTGAATATCTGCGTATCAAGCGTCTTCCTAAATTAGCTAAACACGCTTTGATAGCAGCTTGGCTGCTATCTCCCTTAACTTTTTTCCTTCGAGAGATGGCGTTGGCAATGATACTAGGTAGCATATGCAAGAGTGCGGATTGTTCAATCCGAGCATCCTTAGAGGAGATTTAACCTCCAAAAAAAAAACCATCTGTATGTAAGACAGTGTTATCTAGCTCAAACCCTTTTGTTGTACATACTTGCGGAGTGCCTTATTCGGATAGTTCCATATGGTACTGAGAAATCATTTAGTCTGCTACTTCTAGACCCTAGCTGATATTCATCCGCTCGCCATTCAAGCACTAAAAATATCCGCTGTTGAGTCATTCTGGCATAATTTTCAACTAAGAGTTTCTGGTTTTCCCGAACATCTTATGGTATTGCCAGAAAATGCTTGCGAACTCAGTGGTTTTTGTCTCTACAGGGTGGGACATCTAGTGGTTTCTTTTTAAATCATAGGTTATTTTGACACTGACAGCTGTTTCCCGCTCGAAATCTTGACAGAAAGTCAGTATCATACCTCCGCGGAACGAAATGAGTCGCTTTACGCTTGAACAACGTTGGGAAATATTGAAAACTTATTTCCAAAGTGAGTGCTGTGTAGCCCAAACAGTGCGTTTTTTGAAAAGAAGTTTTGGCCGAAATGAAGCACCCACCGCGACTGCTGTACGCAAGTTTGTGCAAAAAGTTCGTGAGACTGGTATGCTAGTGGACAACACTCATGGTCCCCGTCGTCGTACGGTGCGCCACAGAGAATGACAGTTTGGTGCGGATTGTGGAGTGGTGGCATCATGGGACCATTTTTCTTCGAAAATGAGGCTGAGAACAACGTTTGGGTCAAAGGTGGGCGGTCAAGAGCCATGTTAACCGACTTTTTTTTACTAAAATTGAAGACATGAATTTGGACGACCTCTGGTTCATGCAGGATGGCGCGCCATGCCACACAGCCCATGCCACAATCGATCTTATGCGCACCAAATTCTTAAATTGTGTTATCAGCCGTCTTGGCGATGTGAATTAGGAACCGTGAAGGACCGATGTTATGCCAACAATCCGGAAATGATTCAAGCACTTAAGGCCAATATCATCCAAGTAATCCGCGAGCTACAGCCGGAAACCATCAACAAGGTCTTGGAAAATTGGAGTGACAGAATGCGCTACTGCGAAGCCGGTCCAGGCAGTCACTTGAACGACGTTGTGTTCCATAATTAATGGGAATGTTTGCTCTTACTAATAAAGCCATAACCCATGGAAAAAAATTAATTGTTCATTTTATAGCATTTTTAAAAAGAAACTTGTATTTGGCCCACCCTGTATATGTACAGTAAAGGCTTATTTTAGGATTCCCAAGTCTTTAACTTTACTGAGGGGCCAATTTAAGATCCTTAAGCCTAGGATTCAGCTCCATTCCGTGATGTTGTTCTTTCAAAAATGGTGTGACTTGTTCTGTACAGTTTTTGAAGCTGCGCGAGAAATACGCCTTTGGGCGTATCCAAAGGTTTTTGCGGACAGAACACTCTCAAAAAGAAGATGTTTACAAATGTAAATCGGGGAAAGTTGCTGTCCATTAATAGATTCAATGAAACTATATATCTAAGTTCCGATCAGATTTATGAGAACCCTTTGAGAATTGACGGAAGACTTTCAGTAGTTTGATTTATTCATTGGTGCTACAGAAGTAGCCTCAGTACTAGCGTCAGTATCTGCATACGTAAGGCATTTCTGGTCCCCTTTCTATACATTATTAGGCTTGACTTACATGTGCCCAGCCTGTGATTAACCAACTGCCTTTCGTTAATCTTAATACTTTTCTATTTGTCCTGAAAGATTCGGTGAACACTTCATTTAAGTCAATACCTGGCAATTTATGTATGAATTGACCTGCATCCTGCCATCCTGGCATCAAATTTCACTATTTTCGTCGATAAAGCAGTGCGTTAAACAAAAATAAAATCAATAGTGGTGGAAAATAGCAGCCTTGCCGGATACCACTTGTTGGTTGGAGATTGATTGTCTGTCAGCTAACATTCACTTTGTGACATGGTGCCTTCTATGACTTGGTGAGTAATATTGCAGGAATCTTCAAATCGTTCTACATTGTCATTGTAATTGCTCATGCTGTGGTTTTCGATCACATGTCTGAGCATGTTGCCAATGAATATACATATATCCTTACAGTGAGCGTTGCTCAGTGTATACTAGTAGGTTATCCTTGTCGTACTTAGTTGAAGGGTCCGTTGGGCCGCAATACTGAAAAGATCCGAAAATTGTTCCGAAATCTGGCCAAAAGTATTCTATCACAATTTAGCTTTCAGAACTCAAAGGGGTTTTCCTGAGAAGTTTTCATATAGTGCAGGATAGCCAAAAACATTCATCCGATGTTGTTTTGCTATATCTTTAAAATAAAACAACATAATTTCATAACTTTTGTTTTAAATGTTTTTTTGGACCTTGTCCAAATTTTTTCATTACTTTCTGAAGATGATATCGGTCAAGCGGGCGCCGCGATTGGTGCTGATCATTTGGGCCCCTTTTACCGCATTTCTAATCGTTTTGGCGAGAACTCCGGGCGATAAGTTCTCCCACACTTGTCGGCTGTTCTCTTTGAGTGCTTGCAGAGCCTTTCAGTGCCTTCTTTTCATAGATCCGTGATTTAAAAAAATCCCAAAGAAAAGAGTCTGAAGGGGTCAAATCGGCAGGCTATTAACAATTGCCAAAACGAGACATTAGGCGACCCTTAAAATTTGAACTTTGTTAAACAAGACTCTTCTCTTCAAAATTGTTCATTACCAGTGTCTTAAGGTACCATCGCAAGTATCATTGGTTCAAGGAACTCCATTTTTCAACATCACGAAGTCCAACTTCATAAGACTAGCATTTAACTTAGAACCAGCAGACAGCCAAGCACATGCACTGGCTTCTAGAGGAACCCCACAAGGAGGCATCATATCTCCTCAACTATGAATACTGGTTGCAAACGAAATTTCAATGAAAGTACGAGACAGTGGCGTCCGAGTTGTTGCATAATGGCGACAGGAATGATGCGGATTATACGTCAAGCCTCTGAAAACAGTGATGGTCCTCGTCACTTACTACCACCAATAGGACCCTTAAGGTTCAATGGTATACCACTCCAATTCCCAGATTAGGCAATATACGTACTTCAGTTGTATAATCCACCGAAAACTGACTTGGAAAGAGAACACATCAGAAAGGATAAAGAAGGCATCTATGTTTGAAACAATCTAACTTTTGGAAAGATGGCATGACACATGAGCCACCGTACTATTTCGAGATGGCCATACCAAACCAACACAGATTACTTGATCCCCATCCCCTGACTTCAGCCTAAATGATTAAGCAATCTTTCCCATGATTGGACGAACGCTAAGGCCATCAACCCGAATAGAATCTCGATCTTCACAGGCGGGTCAAAAACGATGTAGGAGTGAGTTCTCTGCTCATCTAAACCCGATATTGCGAGCCCACTATGTCACAGTTCAGTGGGACATAAGTTGACAATGAAATTATGAGTTTATGCCCCACCCCATCGGGACATGTGTCCAGAATTTTTTTGTCAAAGATGGAATATAAGTCAACAAATTTTGGGATGATAATCAAGCAAATTCCTTCACCGCTCACTCTGTTTCCGTTCCGTTTTGTTGCTCGTTAGGTTAGCTGGGACATAACTTATCACACTTTTTTGTGGACTTACATAGGTCCTGATAGGTTGTGATCCATAATTTGATTATCGACTTATACCCAGTGGATTTATTTCCCTGCGTCGACAAGCTCATAAAACGTACAGAAAATCACAACGATATACTCTGGTGGGTTCTAGGATACACCGATATCCAAGGGAACAATCTAATGGACGAATTAGCAAGGAGTCTGAACAGGACATAACAATGGCCGTTAACCTTGTTCTATCTCCTCTAGCACTTGTCCAGCATAATACAAGAATTATTGAGACTAGCCAATAAGAGATAAACCGCATTATCATCTTGTCGTGTCTGTAGAGAACTTAAGGGGAGCTACTCTACTGCTTTGTTCCTCCGGGTTGGATTCGAAGAGTCTACGGGCCGGAGCATTTGTGCCCATCCGCTCTACATGTCCTAGCCATCTTAAACGACTGATGCGAAATTTTTTGAGTAGGTCGCTGACCAGCTCGTATAGTTCGTGGTTAAATCTCCTTCTCCAAGGCCCGTCAACGCAAACGGGACCGAAAATTTTACGAAGAATCTTTCTCTCGAAGCGACCGAGGATAGCTTCATCCGCTTTTAATAGAGTCCAGGCTTCAGCGCCATAAAGCAGGGCTGGGATGATCAAGACCTTATATAGAGTCTCCTTAGTTATTCGGGATAGGGCCCTACTACTCAATTGTATTCTCAGCCCAAAGAAACAGCGATTGGCAAGAGTTATTCTTCGTTTTATTTTTTGGGAATGCTCTAGCTTATACATAAACAGGAAAGCGGCTCTAGTGTGAGCTGGGTATGCAGTCACGCTCTCTACCTAACTCTATTATGTGTTGCCAATTTTCCGAATTGAAGGTTTTAAAGACGTCTATTACTACGACTGTTCCGTATGGTTTTCCACTACTCTTATCTCTTTCCTTGGATTGTTTTGGTTATCTATCTTATGGCGTCTTTTGTTGAAAGAACTATTCGCAACCCATACCAATAGTTCAGTCTTCAAACGATCGCATTATTCGTTCTAGAATATTGCTTAGACTATAACATGCAGATTTAGCTATACGACGATTCAGCTGAAAGACGAACCGGACATTGTTCTGTAACAAGGATTCCTACTTCATTATAATTTCTAAATGGTACCTAACCATACCCTGTAAAGGCTTATTCACTAGATAGTCCAATCTGAGCTACTCATCGCTCTCAATTCAGCCCTCATTTCTCGATGAAAGAAAATAGGCTCTCATTTAAGAGCCTGGAGTACATCGCTTTAGATACCCTTCCGATAGAGGTGCAACCATATTAAACAGGCCACTAAGATTTCAAGTATCCCATAGATACAAAAACAAAAAAAAATCAATTTTATACAGATTTTCAAATATTTTTTATTTTTTTTTCGGCAAAATGCCTTTGAATGCGACTGACACTCCCTCTCCACAAATCGACACACACACACAGACACACACTTTCAGATACAATACGCAGCACCAGAACACAACCGTATTCAAGATACGAGTACTCCCGAAGAGAAATTAATCTGAAATCGATTTTATCCTCTGAAACCTAACTGTAGGGAGCCTATACCTATATTCTATAAACTTTATAACTGTGTGTATAGGTATGGAGTATACATACCCTGTGCGACACACGATGGTAGTAGGTACCATCTACAATCAGCCACTATCGAGCAAATATGAAAGATAAATACAAACCGCCCCACCTGCGCGATCCTCTGACCCAATAGATGTGTATATCCCACCCCCCTGCGCCGAACCCCTTATTCGCGCTACCTTATCATAAACACGGGGCTTTACAACAAGAAGACGAACTAAACCCTGACGAAAGGACGAATATCTCGATGGTGGTGCTGCTGCTGCTGGTGGTGGTGCTGCTGCTGATGATGATGGTGGTGGTGGTGGTGGTGGTGGTGATGGTTGTGTATGGCATTGTGGTTGTTATTTCTGTTGTTATTGTTGTTGTCACAGCTGCTGCTCCTGATTTTGATGACGATAATGCTGTTGTATTGGTGTGCAGCAATAAACTTATTTTCTACCTCGCTCTGTACACAATCTCTGTAGGTTCCGAAGGGGAAGGATTCAAAAAAAAAAAAAAAAGAAAAAAGAAAAGAAGAAGCAAAAGCCATGAGAAAAGAAGCAGAACGAAAAAGAAGACGAAATAGAAAGCTTTTTAGGAAGAGTGTAACCTTGAGAATCGTTTTCATTTTCATTGTATTTTATTTATTTATTAATTTATTTATATTTTCTGTTTCTCCCTCTGTGTTGTCGGGCGGTTGGTCGGTCGGTCGGTTCAAACGTCCTTTATTGTGGGAGTGGAGGTTGTTGGTGTCCATATGTAAGCACGTAAGTAAACAGTTTTTTTTTTTTGAATTCATCCCAAAGGGGAGTAAGGGAATGTTTATATCCCTCCCCTTGTAGTATGACTACGTTTGCAATTCTCTACATGCATAAGTACATTTTTTTTTTAAATTTTAAGCAGGACAACTTGTATCAGTAAGAGGATGTGTTTGGTATATTCCTCCTGTAAATCGAGAAACAAAAAACAGAAAAGAAAAACAATTTTTAACGAGAGCGTGCACAATCATAACAACTGTATGCAGGTTTCCAACTAAACTCATTCGTTCACTCGAAAACTGCAATATTGCAAAACTGAAGAGTTTTCGAAAAATACAAAAAAAAAACTTTTTATTTTGGCAACGTTTACGAGAAGTTTACGTTAGCCTTGGGGATAGATTCTGCTTCAGTTTTGGCTTGAAGGAGTGTTTTCGTTTCAATATTAAATATGGATCGGTTTTTTAATTGAAACTTTGAAGAGCTGGATGAATTTCACAGAGATTCCTCCAATGCACTTAGAACTTCATTTTGTAAAAGCAAACTGTATTTATGGATGGATTGGATACTTAAGTGGATACTTTCATTGGGATTTGGAAAATGTTTTAAAATTTTGTTGCTTTTTGCAAGAATAATTGAATTTTATTTTGAGTCAAAAGGATGCCATGAAAAATGATGAAAGGAATTAAGTAATGCAGTTGATGAAGTTGATAGTCCTACAGTCAGACTGTAAGAGACTTCAGATTCCGCGTCAATTGAAGTCTACAAATATGAACATGACACGAAGAAGGAGATATCCAATTTAGAGGTGTGGATTTCTTAGGTATTTAGGCACTATTATGGATGAAAACACCTTTAAACTGACGCTATTAAACGCTATGTCGATGGGTTGTTCTCTCTGTGAACTGTGAACGAGTTAAGAAAAACTACACCACTACCTTGGTGGAATACAAATCTCTTTTTAATTTAGCTAAACGCTCTCGTGGGACAACTGATTGGGATCGCTATAAAGTGTCCCTCTAAAAATACTAAACTTCTCTATCCTCAGAAGCGTCTACATAGGTTGCATAAAGTCCTCTCCAAAAACTCCTCAATGTACAGATACCTGATGTATCTAGATAGATACCTTTTGTTGTTCTTCAAATAGGAAACACTTGCGCTCCAGTGTGCTGCGACTACTTGCCTATAGTAACTATAAAAAAGATCGTCTGGCCAAGGACCTTACGATCCTTCAGCAAACTGAAGACATAGTGCTTTCATGGCTTAAAGCTATTATGTTGGATTGTCTGAATATGGTTTATATTCCCAAAATATGGACTAAGGTTGAAGTCGTCATCATACCGAAAGCAGGAAAAATTAGTCAGCCTTTGTCCTCTATCTGTCGATCTATCTTTCTTTCTGGAAGGGCTGAATGATATCTATATCTGCACCAGAGCATTAATCCAACAACTATCTCCGTGTCCTAATATGAGTACTGCAAAGATAAATAAGGCAAAGCAGCCTTACATTTGCTCATGCGCATCATTGGAAGATCTCTGATGTAAATTTGAAGATTGGTGCCCTTCCTTGCCATTGAGGAAGTTTTTATCAATATCAAATCGAAAGCAAACAGGGCCGCACTTGCACTTGATTAATCAATTGCTTACCGGCAGGATTTAGATAGAAAACTAAACTGGAGAGTCAATCTATTAGAAAATGGAAGGATAGCAAATGTAGCTCTTTATTCCTGTAAAAAGGCTATAGGTACGAGCTCAAGCCTATACCACTATGTCGTGATCGTACGACCACTCTTC
This sequence comes from Xylota sylvarum, assembly GCA_905220385.1. Lineage (NCBI taxonomy): Eukaryota > Metazoa > Arthropoda > Insecta > Diptera > Syrphidae > Xylota > Xylota sylvarum. Next base: position 57,504,509 of record LR999958.1, on the reverse strand, counting down.
GATCTTCGGTTTATTCAACTTTACCCCCATCACTTCTACATAGATGGGTTCAAAACCGAAAGTTCGGTGGGTTGTGGTGTCTTCTTTGAAGATGCTCTAAAACTGAGCATAATTTTCGACTCCCAGATCGCGGTAGTGTTTTTAAGGCGGGAATCATGGCGATCAAGGAAGCCTTGTCCTTGTCCTTTTGGATATTTCTATCTTCACCGACAGTCAATCGGCAATCAAGTCCCTAGAATCGCGGTTTTTTCATGTTAAAGGCCGCTTACACTATTGTTTTGTCCATTTCGGAAATGACGGAGGAGTTCAAGATTCACCTTTGTTAAGTACCAGGTCGTAGATACTCTCTCGCCAAAAAGAGTACAACTCTAAGGATTCTGTCTAAATGGCAAAACTTGGGTATGCACCCCGATACATTTAAACATCTACTGAAGCTGGACGGTTTATGTAGGATCAAGCTTATATATGAAAATAACTAGACGTGTCTTATTTCAAGATAGATCTCGCCTAAGTTGGGTCAGAAACATACAAAATGTTGGATTAGTTATGCTAAATCGATCATAGATCAGCTACGTAATCGGTGTCCTCACAGGACACTGTCTGATAGCCCAACGTGTTAAAACCTTGGGCTTCTTACGCTGTTACGGGTATAAGCGGTATTTCTTGCCATCTTCCATGTGGCTTTCAATACAACCATTGAAGCTTCTTTGAAGATCCTCAAAAAGTAAGTTCTTCAGTCAACCATAAATGAGTGCGCTTTTGTCAATTAATGGATTATACTGAGTCCAAGAAAAACAATATCGAGTTCATAGACGTCAAAGTTCTCAAAAAGTCGAGGAAGAACAAGGAACTCGATACGAAGCTAGCCAAGTCTTACGATGCTTTTTTTGCAAATAGATTGCACGTTTGTTGAGTGCTAGCTTAAATAAAGCCATCAGGAGTTAAGTCAAAGCCACTGTCAAGTTGTATATGAAGACAAACTTATACGTACGAGTCGGTTACCTTTGAAGACCTGGACATGAAACCTATAAAAATGAAGCCATACATTCACTTACCGAGCAATATCTTAATTTCCTTACTGAAGAAGCAATAACAGACGGTACGCTTTTCAGACATCAAGTCATCGACATAACCTCAAAAGCTATTCTAACGTAACTTTGTACAGATATACAAAGGCTTTGGAAGGCTAAATCGTCACGTAATCATCTATTAGTAGTCTCTAACCTGGAGGTCTGCTTATTCTATTGTACACCTGGCTGCATCTCCGATAGCGCTGTCTACTTAACAAAGACGGTCTATAAAGGTACCTTAAAGAGGTATCTAAAAGGACATTGTCCATTTGGATACCATCTACACAAAATAAAGGTGTCATACACTGATATATGTCGACTTTGTGATGTATGTCTGTATGCTGGCTCTTGGAGCGGGACTCTGTCTAGCAGAAATTCAGAACCTGGAAAGTTATGCGAGATTATACGAGATTTATTAAGAGCTTCAACATAACTTCTGTTTTAATCATATGACGCAAAATAATTTATAGGTCCCAGTGCACATGATAGGCACTTGTATAGTATAAGCTCGGCGCAAAACTCGGTGTAGCTGGTATACCAACATATGAGGTATACCAACATATGATACTGTAGTATCATTTGATGGCTTCAAATCACCTGATACCGACGAAGTCTACCCAGCCTTGCTGCAACAGCTGCTTACTCTGAAGAGAATTTGCATTGCGTGTCTGGCACTGGCATATATTCCTATACCTTGGGGTACGGTTCCGGCTTTTATACCACAGATTAGTATAGATGACTACTCCTTGGCTAAGAGTTTCAGGCAGATAAGTCTGTAATCATAAATAAATGGCAGGTGTTAACAGAGGCTACCGGTAAGGTGGCGTTCTATCTCCATTTCTGAATGCATGGTAGTTGACCCTCTCGAAAGGCGCATTCGAAATGAGCTTAACTCAGCCAGTGCTAAAAGGCGTCAAAACCCAAATCTCCGATGAAGTGAAATATCTGGGAGTGGTCCTGGATAAGAAATTTCTTTGGGCAAAGCATTTCAAGTCGAAGATATTCAAAGTGCTCTCAGTTTTCTGGCAGTGTAAGGGTACTTTTGGAAAGACAAACCTTGCTCTACAGGGCGCAAAATAATTCGAGAATGCAAGAACTCTTTGAATTCGTTCGCAATGCTGATCTTTTTGACTCTTGTCTGGGTTCCAGGTCACACTGGTATTGCGGGAAATGAGATCTCTGTTGAGATGAGGCTGCTAAGCAAGGCTCAGAGGACGATTTATCAGGACCTGAACCTGTGTTGGGACTTCCCGCGTCATCGGTCGGGGCCTAACATTGACGATTGGGTTTCCTACAAATACAACATACGTGTCACACGGTTCTTTAGGAAACTTATGGTCCCGAAAGTCTGTAAGAAATCAGCGGTATTCTTGCTGTCTCTCAGCAAAGACTATAGACAACTTATTGGTGTTCTTACGGAACACTTTCCTTATGACAAGCATCTTAGTGTGCTAGGCTTAGGAGACACCACGTCGACTTCATTTTATTCAACAGGGATAGATTTTCGGCAAGCTGAGTGAGGAATAGGCTCGTAAAAGCTAGACTTAGAGCACCCAAGAAAGTACAAAAGCCGAATTTGCCAATAGGAGTCAGAGAATAATCACTACTTTGGGCTTAGGAGCATATTAATTGGACTCAAGACATGTGGAACAATGTCATCTTTTACAACGAATTTAAGTTGAAGCTGTATGATGGAGATGGAATGATTATTGGCTAAAGAAGGACCAAAGGAAAGAATGAGCTCTGAATGGATGCAGCGCAAACTGGAGGTATAATGGTCTGTGGATGCTTCTCTGGAGATGAAAAAGGTAGAATGGTCTTCTTAGAATCGATAGTCATTGCATGTGACTCAGTCAGTCAGATGCGATAAAGCATCATCAAAGCAAATGAAATTACATTTTTAACTGAAAAATTAAAAACCATTAGCAATGTTTATTGTTAAATTTTATTTAACAAAGCTTTATATTAACAATAAAAACACCAATTAAATTTTTTTTCAATCTCAGTGACCCAACTGCTTGTGAAGTTTTTATTACCAAATGAATCTTAATTTCATTAAAAACAAAATAAATTAACATTCATTTGGATTTGACATTCAATCAAAACAAAAACCTTCAATTTTATTGCAATTATGAGAAAAAAGCAAACAAAAATGACTTAATACACACAAAACCGTAGATACCACAAAAACTATAGAGATACTGGATACTGCATCTCATGCAGATGAATTCTTGAAATACTTTTCGCTTTCCTGGTTGTTCTGCACAAACAACCATGGAAATAGTATGTATCTGTACTGTATGTATGTACATGCATGTACAAGTATGTATCTTTAAAAGCAAAAGCAAATAAAAAATAAAAATCCAGTCAAAGAAAAGAAGGAGCCCAGGCCCGGAGTACCTGTCTATGGTCAAAGATGCTGTACAAAGATGAACACGTTAGGTAGCAGAGAAGGTTAATGTGCTTCTTATTCAGTCATTAAAAAAAAAGTTTTGTTTTGATTCTTCCCAACTGCAGCTTGTTGCCGATCATTGGGATTTTTCTTTTGTTGTCTGCTTCTCGGTTAAGAAGAATTATTTCTAAGAAAAAACAAACAAACTCCTTGGGAGTTGTATTACAGAAATCTTTCGACTGTCATTGCGCTACCAAGTGTGTGAGTGGAATCAATCCTTGAAATCAGTAATAAAATCAGTATTGACATGGTGAAATGTGAAAATACGAGTACACCTCGTTGTGAGATACTTTAGAGATTTAATTTAAAGAGAATCTAGTAAATATTGTGAATAATAATAATTAAGTTAAGAAGGCGAACCTGGAAATTGTGGATGTCCATAGTGGGTGGTGAGTTTGCTTTGAGTGTGGGTCCATCGCCCTAAAAGATTCATTATTAAAGTAGTTAGATACAAATTCTTAAGTACGAGTTTTTTGCTTGATACATCAAGTGTGGGATATAAACTTAAAGAACTTGAGTTTAAGGAAAACTAGTTTGGAGAGACTTTAGTGTACATGTGGCAATGAAGGTGGGTCGTTTTTTCGAAGGTTTTAATCCCAACTTGTACCCTCTTGTTGTAAAGGTAATTTTATTAGTTATTAATTATTACCGCTATACCGTATTGATGAATACTCACTTTCCTGACTCTACGCCTGGTGTCTCTGACAGACATCTTGTTTATTAAAAGGACCTAATCTGTGAGAAAAAACTAAATTGGCCAGTCTGCAGTTTTCAGCCATACAAGTCCCTAGAAGCAGATGGGATTTTTCTTGCGCATCTTTAAAAGCCCTATGGAATCATCCGCTATTTTTTTTAGAAAGTATTTCGAACGTAAGTCTCTCACAGACCCCAAGGATTTGAGGCCAATTATGGCAAATGAGTTGAAACGGTCCTACAGTCACTCATTCCTTCACTCTCGCTTAAGGAATTCATTACATTGGCACATTCCTAGACATTGAAGGAGCATTCAAGAATATTGACACTAATGTGACCATCAAAGCAATATAGCAACTATCAATTTTCAAGCCAGTCTAGTCTTTAATAAACCACATTCTTAAAAGCAGAGTGGTAAGTGCCACCTTGGGTAACAACTCTACTAGAAAGAAAACTCATCAGACACACCACAGGGAGGTGTACTTTCTCCGCATCTCTTTATGCTATAGAACACGGAACGACGTTGCTATCTTAGTGTCAGATAGATGATATTGTACAATTCGCTTTTACAGAGTGAAATGGATGGAAAGCTATGGACTAAACGTCAATATGGGTAAGACAGAAATAGGCCTATTCACAAATTAATATAAAATTCCCTGATTTCAGATCTACTGCCCAAAATACTTAACTTAAACATGGGTTTTCAGTATCTAATACCTCCTTCAGGCATCTTCTCGGTGGACTTGAATTTATAACTATCCTTCAGCTTAATGAGCCATTAGAGTGTCTTTCTTAGCTAGTTAAGAATCACTTAATGTAAAGTACCGACACTTAAACAATACTAAGAGCCTGACTCATGCCGAAGCCAGAAATAAAGCTAGACATATTTATGTGGACACATCTAGGTTACAGTGACACTGCTTGGATCTCTGGCCAACTGTAGATTATACCAGGAGAACTAAAGTCCTGCTATGACATCGTATCTGTACGATGCTTATCTCAATTAGCTAATGTTATCAGCAGACAGTGTGTCATTGACAGACATCCTCAGAGATTGGGCGACTTGTGCTGAAGCTCCAGAGATGAAAAAGAAAGAAGAGAGCATCGTTCATTTTCTCTGTAGATGACCTTCCCTTGTCAATATTTGGAAGACCGCTCTAGGAAAATTTACCAAAATTAATGGCTTCATCAAAAAAAAATTGTAATCCCTACTTCACTGCACTTTCTACTTATTCATTTTCTGCTAATTTGAAGCACATAGATACAATCCTTGCTGATTTGCACTGTTTTTCTAATATCTTAACGGCATCATATATAGCAGCGGGCCTAGCACCGAACCCTGAGGTACCTCTAAGGTGACTGTTTATAGTTGTTGCTTTCTCTGGAACACTCCACTATCTGTAAGTGGCTACTTCTGCTTCTACAGGTGTGACTTTATAGTAAGTTTTTGCTGTTTTGGAAACAGTCCAGCAACCATAAGAACTTTTGGTCTAAAGGTGATTAAGGTTCCTTAGGATACTATTCTGAGCCTTGTTTGTTCGATAATGACATTATTTAGTTTAGAAATGGTACTTCTTTTATATTTTAGCACTCCGATAGGCCTCTTCTTATTAAATATTGGTCATATCAGCCTTGTACCGATCAAAGGCAGGGGCTATAGTGCAACTAGAGTACTTGTGGCTCATTTAACGACACTTATCCTTTCGGTTAAAATACCGCCAAATGATTCCTAAAGCTGTCTCAGTCGTACTGGAAAAATACCATTCGAAAAAATGAATGGCCGTGGAGCATAATCTGATGTGGCAATATCACCAGAAACAAGTGTTCAGGCGAGGAAGTGCAAAGCAGGACTTGTTTAAAATTTTACTTCACGTAGTCTGAAGGATTGTAGTCTGTTGTCAGTAGAACAGCAGTTTTAATTTTAGCTCAGGCTTAATATTTAGATCTAATAAATGTTTTCTACTTTCGTAATGAAGACTATTGAGTTCAAAAGTCAAATGGACGATTGTCTTCTCCACAGCGTTAGTAAGAACTATCCTGATGTACAGTGGACTGACCATAAGTTGTCTAGATGCAGGACTAGGTAAGACGTACTAAATAGAGTTCCGGAAAGTATCTGTGTAAAATTTGTAATTGCACTCGCATATTCTGATATATCGGACTATACTCGAAAGTATATTGGTCGCTTGCATGTAATTGAAGTGAAATAAGCCTGGGTTTTGTTCAACTCGAAGTTGAAAACAGATGCACACTTGCCAATGTGTAGTGAAGTTTTATATAGTAATCTTACATGCAGACTCCAGTACTGGACCATGACGGAAAATTTGAATTCAATCAAATTCTGACTTAGATTCCGGCGTGAGCCAGTCTTGAACCCAAGGATAGTTGACTTTAAATTTACGCACGTTTTGATGTCATTACACTTAGGTGGTGTATAAGAGGTCTGAAACTTACTCATGTATGCATATACCTACTACGCAGTCTAGAGTGGGCTAACCAAGGGCTGTAGAAGCCAGCACAATCGTTAGACAGCGCAGTGAGTTGATGTCATTTTCTAGGTCTTCTTCTAATGCATTGTCCATCCGGGGTGGTTTCGAAGACTCTAGGTTCGAGCATTGATATCAATCATGCGCTTCCAACTTAGTCGATGTCTTGCCAAAAGCTTCCTTACACTCCCAGAAAACTGAGAGCACCTTGTATGCCTTCGACTCGACATACTTTCACCAAATAAGTTTTATTCTGCAAGATGGCACTCAGATATTTCACTTTATTGGGAATCTGAACCGTGACCCATCGAAATGCTAACAGCTTCAGTTTTGAGACAATTGACATAAAACCCATTCCTAGTCCTTCAATCGTCGATCATAACTGGGATCATTTATGAGTTAGCACCTTTAGTTTCTGTTACTCCTCGTGGGGTCTAAGGCATCAGCAACCCCTGCGTGCCATCACTGGAACCTGTTTCTGCTGTTTTCTTCCAAATTGGGTTAGGTAGGTAAGTGAGGTGCAACTGCAAGACTGCGGCCTCACCCGGATCTCAACGGATCCATTGTAAAATAATGAACAAGGCTATTAGTCCAACAATTAGTTTATGGCGGGAGGGGCCCGCCTGAACCAGCCGGTTTTCATTTCGAATTTTAGGGTGGTTTTAGGTGGCGTATTTAGTAGGTCATTGAAAGATACTTTTCCAAGGGTTGTGTATCTATAGTTCTACTGAGGCTTAGGAATTCGCTAAGTGAATGTGTTGTGCCTTCCTTTACCCCTGCTTTGCCACAGCCTCTGCATAGGCCTGTGGTGCTTGTTTTCATTCTTCGAAGATGGGCCAAAGTTTTCTAGAAAGTGGTGAGTGTACCTTACGTTGGTCATGTTGTAAAATTCCGAAATAGTTTTGGACATGAGAAGACTAATGGGCGTTAGAACCGAGTGATCTGTTTGTTGATCGTTTGATTCTGAGCCTTTTCTAGCCTATGTCCCGGAATCCATCATAGCGTGATGCTGTGCCTAGATAGGTTCCTGGGCCATTCTCATTCAGAGCTGTTCGTTCGAAATATAATTCGGCAATCTATTTGCAAAGCCTTGCAGCTTATGAGTCACAGCGGTATTCACTTTCCACATACTGCAACCATAAATTAGTATTATCTCTACATTACAACAGAATGGTCGTTGCTTTGTTCTTAAGCTGATTATATTGGTCTTTCAAATTGTGGATAGCATACCAAACGCAGGTTTTTATTTCCCAATTCCGCATCCCAAAGAAACTAAGTATTGACTTTCTCGATCTACTGACCAACAATGTTTAAATAAGCGGTGCGGTACGAGAAGCTAAAAATTCTAGTTATGTCCATATTAGCTCTTAGCCCCACTCTGGTTGGTTCAGCTTCTAAACTATTGGCCAATCGGTGTAAGTCTTTAGTTTTCTGTGCGAAAGGAACCAGCCATCGTCAGCGAAGTCTATGTGTTCTAATGTCATTGTAAATTTTAGTCCGCGCTTTTCTCTCGTCAATGCTGCTTGGAACACATCGATTAGTATTATTACAACTGAAAAGAGCAAAAGTGATAATATACAGCCTTGTGGTACTCCTCTGCGTAAAGCATTCTAAATAAAATTTCTGTAAATCCTGTCAAATGCTGTTTGAAGTCAATAAATGCGGCAAATTGAGGGGACTTATGTATATGTACATATATCACGCATGGCTCTATGATAATCTGCAGACTGTTTATCTGGTTGAAGATCCGGGGCGGAAGTCTGTCTGTTCCATATCGAGTGGTTACTCCAAGTGATCGAAAATATCAGCTCAGAACTTCTGATATCCCATGAATTCTTATCAGTGCTAATAGGTTTTGTTCATTGATTCCAGGAAAGTGTTTGGGGGACTGCACGACTTCCTTAGGAGCGAACATTTTTTTCTTACATATTTGACAACTAATTTGTCTGAGCTGTAACGAATTCTCCCTTCTTACCTCAATGACTTACACATGAAACAGAATTATAAGACAACTCGTAGTCCCTTCAGAACTAAGTCAAGTGTAAGCTAAGAGGCTATATAGTACTTGTTTGAGTTTTCTTCAACAAGGTCTAGTTAATTAATTTTACGTTACTCGTTACAGAACGTCAAGTGACCGACCTTTAACTTTTATTCTTACTATACGTATCTCAGTATTGTCAGTACTTAAGATTGTCAATTGTTTTACATTTTTATTTTTTAAGAACATAACAAGTAAAACATCTCAGACATGTAAATCCTTGATGTTCTACACAAATGCAAGCCGGATAAACAAAAAGTAACAAACAAAGTAAACGTCACTAACAATTGCCTATTGTTCGAAACGCATTCTTTTCATCTCACTCCAAGGACAATCATTCTAAGCCAACAAATAAAAAAAAAATTGTTCATCTAATTCATAAAAAAGATAAAAATAACAAAATAGACACAAAATGTCATGACTTCACTTATGTATGTACGTACGTGTGCATTATAATTAAAAACTCATAATACAACAATCAAGTTCCCTGCCACACTCTACGTGTAACTTTTCAAGCTGTCACTACTAATGATTTCGCCCACCCTCTTTGGATTGTGTTACGTTTGAAGTCGTACGCCTCAAAGTTTTCGCTTTTCAAAATGCCAAATTAATTTCGTCACACAAAAGTTTAGAAAAGAGGGAATTTTTTGTATTTTTTTTCTATTTGTTATAAATAAGACAATTCTAACCTAACTACTTTTGACGTCTATTAATTTTGACGTTTAGCTACGAAACGAGTACACTTTAAACATGACACTGACAGATGTAATGCGCACCAAGTGATTTATGTCAAATAGCTAGCATGTTTGCGAATTATAAAATCAATAAAAATAAGTCTTCAAACAACCCCCATTAAAGTGTCAACCTAAACGGTGTCGTCCTAAATCAGGTGACGAATATTTACAAAAAAAAAATAAATAAAAAAAATGGAGGTTTAAAAAGAGAACAGAACAGAAAAAAAAAAAAACAAAACGAAACTGAAAGAAAACATTTCGTGACGCTATTTATCACAATTCAAATCTTAATGAAGAATCAACTGTGTTAATGCCACCACGGGCGAGAGTGGTAAAACTTCCGTAATTGCTGTGTGCGTAGCGTAGTGGAAGCACTAGAACTACATCCTTTCGAATAAATTATGCCGATGACTGTTTTTACGTAAATACCATTTTATTAAAGGGTATCGCCATTACTTTTGTATTTGGGGAGTTTAAACTTCTTTACGTAGAAGGGTCGCGAATTAAAGAAGTATGTAGTTGATGTGTGAGGGCAGCCACTCTCATCAATGAGATCATCGATCCTTGATTAACTAGAGTATGGATAGAATCTCAGCCATTTTTTTCTTTTATTAATCAGTACTCAAAAGTTCTTGATAAAATGCAGTATCCTTTGGCTTCTCCAATAATAGGCCAGCCCTATGCATGTGTCGTGGTGGACTCGTTGTTGTTTGCTCTGTTTGAGATTGTGGAGTTCGTTCAGAAGATTAGCTATTTTGCTTTGTACTTTCTTTTTTTTGCAAGCTTTACACCTAAGTGACGCTGTCTAAGTTTAAAGGTTTGGGATCACAATCCCGAACACCGAAATCCCGAAAACCCAAGATCTCGAAAGCCTAAAATGTCGAAAATCCAAGATCCTGAAGACGAAATCTCGAAAAATGTTTAATGAAATGGATAATTGTAAATTATTGCTCCGCTCTGCTCTGTTATACTCCGCTGCCGTTCCTCTTCCTTTTCACTTTCGGGATGTTGTATTTTCGGAATTGTGGGCTTTAGAGATCAAAGTATCACTGGCTCCCAAGAGAAAGCCAATCTGCTAGCAGCAAATTTCACCTTGCCAGATACTTCTCTTCCACCACCATTAATGAATCCGGTTCAATATACACTAGGACAAATATTTTTCCGAACCCGCTCAGTAGCTCGAGTCCTCAAAGATCTTAAAAGTAACTAATCTTCAGGTCCAGATGGGATCCCTTCCCTTGTTTTGAAGAGGTGTTCTTCTTCCCTGGCTAAATCTCTATGTAAGCTCTTCCACTTGTCATATTCTACAGGCATCTTTCCGGATAGGTGGAAACTCGCGCACATCCAGCCGATCCCTAAAAAGGGCGATAAAACCTCCCCTTCGAACTACCGACCCATTGCCTTAACATCAGTGTTCTCCAAGGTCATGGAAAGCATTGTTAACTTCCATCTCATGAGATATCTCGAAAGAAACCGTCTTCTCAATGACCCTCAGTACGGTTTCCGTCAACAACGTTCTGCAGGTGACCTTATGGTGTACCTAACAGAAAAATAGAACCAAAGTATTCACCATCACGGCGAATGCCGAGTAGCTGCCCTTGATATCTCTAAAGCTTTCGATAGAGTGTGGCACAGTGCCCTCTTAAGCAAAATCCTAGCTTATGGTGTCGGCAGCATCTTCTCTTCATGGATTGCAAGTTTTTTGAGTAATCGGTCAATACAAGTAGTATTGGACGGATATACTTCTACCCCATTCTCAACCAATGCTGGTGTACCCCAGGGCTCAGTCCTCTCTCCGACCCTGTTTTTAATATTTATTAATGACCTTCTCTCTCTTACTCGCAATCGAATCCATTCCTTTGCGGATGACAGTACTCTTGACTTCACTTATTCTTTGGCGAATCCACGGCTGAGACCCCAAGCTATAGAGTCTCACCGGCAGCGAATGTCAACTGAGCTCAACTCCGATATTGATGCAATCATCAATTGGGGTGCTAAAAACCGAGTCAAGTTCAATTCGTCAAAAACCCAGTGCTGTCTCCTGTCTCTAAAGCGGGATATCAATGAAGCCAAACTAAAAATGAATGGAGCTGATATTGAGGAATCTAATCGCTTGTCAATGCAAGTTAAGTAGACTTTCGCTGAATTCATTAGATTTCCTAAGCAGCGTAAAGTGGGACTTGGTGTCTAGGTGCGGAGTCCTTAAGAGCTGTAAACGTTTTTTCAGTCCTGCAGACTTGGCTACTATTTATACATTCGTCCAAAACTCGAATACAACTCACACGTTTGGGCGGGAGCTCCCGTAACATGTCTGAGTTTATTAGATCGTGTCCAGCGTCAAGCATGTAGATTGATTGGTGACCTATCAATTTGCAACCAAATCCCTTCGCTAGAACATCGTCGGAATGTTGGATGTTTATCGGTCCTGTACCGACATTTCCATCATAGCTGTTCGGACGAAATCTATAATTGTGTCCCGCCGCCGGTCCGTCAGTTTAATCGTACTACGCGAGAGGCCTTTTTCGCACACCCTTATCTTTTGAATCCTATTTTTGGTCGCACAGTCAAATTCAGAAGCACGTTCTTTAGCCATTCAACACGTATGAGGAATGACTTGCCGTCCTCAGTATTTCCATCAAATTATGATTTACAAAGATTTAAAGTCAACGCGTATCGTCACCTAACTCTCTTTCCTTTTCCTACCAACTTCTAACTTTCCTATACCTTCTCCTTTCACTCCATCACTGGGTTTATAACTTTAAAGGACTTTAGTCCTAAGTGATGCAGAACATTTAAAAAAAAAAATGTTTCTCTAAATCTCAAAAAATTTCGAAAACTCAAATCCCGAAAACTTGACTTTAAGATAAAGTGAACGGAGCAGCAATAATATACAATTATGCATGGGTTTGTAAAATCAAGATTTTAAAAATCGAAAGTTTAGTTTTTTCGAATCCTATGTTTGGAAATCTTAGTTTAGAGTTTTCGTTTTTGAAACTTTGGGCATCGAAATTTCATGGCTAGTCCATTTTTTGGATCATATGAACCTATTTAAAGCCTCTGATTGATTTCAGAATAACAATTCGAAAAGTTTACTCCAAAAATATTTAAACATTCTTGACTTCAAGCTCTTGTCTTAGTCTCAAAACTCTGCCAGTCAGTCATAGTCAGACAAGCAAAATTTAATTTAATATTCAAGTCTTCAACAAAGTTAATCATCTGATACTGAAGTTAACACATCTACTCTATATAGGTTCATAGATATTACGTATCTCTGGTTTTTTTATTTAGAAAAGTCAGTTAGTAGCTGGTTTCTTCATTCCATAGGATGCGAGCAATTAGACTCATATGCTTGCTAGTTGTGTAGTTAAGAACCATCCTCCTCTAAAGGCTTGCACTTAGTTTGTTCTTGAAAAGCCTTTTAAAGTCATTAATACTCTACCATGCTTGTCAAAGATTCCCGAAGGGATGGTTTCTGAACAAACTGTGATATTTTCTAAGATTCGTGACTTGAAACTTTCGTTCAACTATCATAAGTAGGGCGTCATAAGTAGAGTAGAACTTAAGAACTACCTACCGTACGGAGTGTGCTAGCAGTCACTTCTTTGCATTTGTTACCAATCGAAACAGTCCCCATAACTGTCTCTTAAAACTCATTAATTCTATCGACATAAGGTCCTTCCGGATGGAAATGAAGGACACGTATTGTACTTTATAGACTCCTTTATAATTTAAGCTTAATTTGCTACTTCTCCTGGAAACTCATGGTTTGGTAGAAGACGAAAAGAGACAACTAGCTAAAAGTTAAAAGGAAAAAGTATGGCATATGTCAGATGTCATTATACTTCAGTGGATATTTGAGAAGTGAAAATGCGGTCAAGTATCATAATAATCTCAAAACTTACAATGATGTAACATTAACGTAATGTACACCTTACCTGTTATCAATCTCCTTCCTTGTCACTTGGCAATCTTTATCGTTGATCAGCAAAATAAGGACAAACAAGTAAGCTTTTTGTATCATTTTTTCGCCTTCCATCGAAAATGTTGTCTTAACAAGATTTTCTTTCCGATTAATAAAACCGTTCTTGTCGAACCAAAAAATTCTAAAGGTGCCCTGACTTCGATGTTAAAATTATCACTAAGCATGTTGGTCGAACCGGTCTCGCTAGGTTATGATGCTCATGAAAGCAAAAATCTACATCTGATCCTCTGATCTCTGATCTTCAGAAGAACTGGACTCCAAAACCCATTCATTCAAACCCCACATCTTCTTAGGTATTCTTAAAAGAGTCGATGCAACTGAGACTAAGCTGGAATGAGTAAGAAAGGTGAGCTTCTGCCTCATAGTCAGTGAAAGAGAGAACGAAGGAAGTTGGTGATCACTCAGCGCAAAGACATTGCTTACACATGAGAAGGTGTAACTGCTAAAATCAGCCCTCCTTTGGTGACGACAACAGCAAAGGCTCAAGTCGTTACTCCAACCTAAATTTATGCTTTTCGACCCAACGTGGTTTCCACATCAGTCAGACCGAAAATGCAAACTTTATACGCTCCCCTCTACTGGAAATTCTGTATCTGGTTGATACATGTGCTGGAGTCTCTCAAGTTTTCAAACCTTGTCAAGAGGTGATTACATACATATCTTGCCTTTATTACAGACTCATCATCAAACACGTCCTGTTTCTATGCTAAGGTAAAAGATTTTTGTTTGTTAATGCATGTGTAGGCCTAAAATCTTGTGTGAGAGCATATAGATCATCAATTTTCCTCCACCTTTTCCACACCTCCATCATCATTTATGACCATTAAAAATAGCAACGGTGAAAGTACACAACCCTGTGGTATCCCCAAACTTTTGCATAAGGTTAAGTGAATGTGGTTTCGAATCACGTTGCAAAATCCGTAGCCGGAACCTGTATTCGACACATTACTCAATAACGATTACTAAAACAAGATGCTACGACTATTTGTGTATACCTTCTATCGTTAGTCGCTCAAGACTCAAGCCGACTTAATACATGTTTTTTTGTGTTGTTTACCCGAATTTCTGGTCGGTTTTCATTAGTTCTACGCGAGTTTCTGCTATCGCTGTCATCTTTAGTTGGTTTGGAAACATGCTGCAATGCTGGATGTCTGTCAGGATTTATACTTAGAAATTTTGTGACTATGAAAATAGGTCAGGATTCCCAGTAACACGGACAAAGTTACACGGACAAAGTTACTATGAATCCAGACCTATAAATGCAAAGAATGCAGGATAAACGGAATGGGAGGGTACCCAAAATACCGTAAACCACTTGGGATGTAGAGTTGCAGCTGTAAATATTGAGAATGCATACCAAGAGGTGTATACACCGACTTTGGTAGATGAAAAGGACCCCACGCCTTGATATTGTAGGGAACTTGAAATTCTAAAGAAGGAGGTGAGAGAAGCCTCTAATCATGCCATGAGAAGGGATGATCCTGAATCTTGGGATGAATATAAGATAAAGAACAAAGAGCTAAAAGCAACTGTGGGATGACGTGTAACGGCATCGTGGAAAGAATTTTGCTCGAATAGCACATCTGAGGTCAATAGACTTCAGAAAATCGTTTCCAGGGATCCAGTTTCCAAGGTCGCACTCATTCGTGATAGAATGGGAAAATACACTTTTCGGGAAGACTTAAGTCAGATCATCAGATCATAGGCTCTGAGGAAGCAAGGAGCAAACATAATGGATAGGGCAGAAGCGGTCAGTGGGGTGATAGAAATCTTTTCCCCTTACAAGACCACAGGACCGGATGGTATATTCCCAGCTTTAATGCAATAGGGTACAGATCTACACCGATGCGAAGTCCTTCAGATCGGTCAGCCTAACATCCATTCTGCTGAAAACAATGAAAAGAATTATGGTGGGTCATATGAAGAGCACGGCGCTGAAAGCATGTCCTTTGACATGCATACAGAGCTATCAGCTCTACGGAAACAGTGCTACACTAGGTGTTACGCGTTGCGAGGAGATGAATCTGTGGAATATAACTGTGGATTTTCTCCTGAGAAGACTTAAAGAGACTGGCATCCACACTGTGGGATATGCCGATGACATAGCAATAATGACAAGAGACGAATTGATAACCGCCGCAGCAGATAGGATGAGAAATGCTCTCCATGTGGTGAAGCGGTGGTGTCAGAAACAAGGGTTCTTCATTAATGCGGAAAAGACAAATCTAATCATATATACAGAGAAGAATAGAGATCTGGAATTTCAGCCCTTGACACTTTTCGGATCGGAGCTACAGGTGACCAGGAAAATTAATTACCTGGGTTTATACATAGATGAAGGACTAACTTGGAACTACCATGTGGAACAGAAGATCAGAAATTCGAAAAGGGTGCTTCATTAGTGCAAACGGGAATGTAGACTAAGGCGGGGAATCTCTCCGAGGTCAGCATACTGGATGTATACGATGATAGTTAGACCGAGTCATCGAAGCCACGCAGAAACTGTAAAGATTCAGATAGATAGGGTCCAACGTCACGACCTTTTATACTTTTAAGAAAAAGAGTTAAGCCCATAACTCCATAAAGCCTATTCTGCTGTAATAACTAGAGTGATGTAACTTGGTGAAGTGGATTAAAAGGTTCGTAAACCTGAAATGAGAGGACTTCTACGTCTAACACACTTTGGATATTACCATTGACTCAAGTCGACGTTGGGAAGACTAAAAGACGATTGGGCTAAGTTTCTTTTTAGACTTCACTGTAGTGTATCTCGATACTGTCTTGACAATGATAAGATGGCTTCTATTTTGTTTGTCAATACAAGTTAGGTTTAGTGCTTTTATCTCAGTTTACAATGTATGGCTATGCTGAAGTAGAATGGACCATCATTGACGAAATTATGGTTAGGAACTTTGGCAACTTGTACAGATCTCGCTCTATCATCTTTTTGACAAGTGAATTCCTTTTTGAACGGAAATAGTGACCAGAAATCCGATGAGCATAGTCGATTGAACTCAGTTATATCTAAAGCTTGTTTAGGGTAAGAAAACGCCGTTCTGAGGTGTCCTCGTTTTGACATCCTATCAGCTGTTTACACCTCCGAGGGTCGAGTTTATTAAACGAGATTTGAGCAATCTTGATTTAACTAGGCACCATCGAAAAGGTGGTACAAGGCGACACTTTTGGACCTCTATGTACGGTGCTGAAGGTTGTATCAATACCCAAATACTTACTTACTTACTTACTTATGTATGTGGCGCTATAGTTCGAGGTGAACTTAGTCCTCAACCACCGAGGCTTTTCTGTTAGCCCGGTCCTTAGCTAACTGCCTCCAGTTGGGCACTCCAAGTCGGTTGAGGTTCCCATCAATACCCAAATAAGGTCTGCAATTGTTGAAGGTCCATTAGGATGGAAGATTTCTTTCACTTTGGGTACGACAAGAAATTTGGAAGATCAGACTGTAGCATCCAATGGTTCCATATGCTCATGTATCTAGTCTTTTCCAGCTTGTGCTTTTTTTTTGTGTTAAATAAAGGGTGTCCTATAATGGTTCAATAAGGACGCTTTCAGATGAGGATTACAGATTCGTTCCCTTAGTCTTTCTGTACATATGTCTTATGTACATATAAAATTACTTTTTATGATTGTTCTACTAGCAGTGCAGGCTTCTTCTAGAGCTTCAAGCTGCCTATTGGGACATTAACTCCAGTATGTTGATGTATTCTTGTCCTGCAAGAGTTTCGAATCATTTGACCATGTTCTAAAAAACGCAGGCCCGTCGATTATTGTGAGCTCAGCTGGTCGATTCATTTGAAGGCTGATTTCATCCTCTGAGCATCTGGCTTATCGTGCCGATCGGGTACGTAGTAAAGGTTTCCAGTTGTATAGAACCTGCTTTGAGGACATTAGTACAGGTCTGAAAAGGTCTTCCTTTTCTATGACCTTCATAGCTCAGTTCAGTCAAGGATTTGGAGAGAGAAAGAAAGAGAGAACTGCCCAACACTCTAAGACTGAGTACTTGGGTTGAGAATGGAATGCTATGTTATATTATATTCAAGAGTCCAACTGTTTCAGGACTCTTCCCCAACCAAGTTACGTTTTTCCACATTGGACCCCAAAAATGGGGAAGTAGTAAGCAATTGACCTTTGGCTTTACAAGTATTCGTGTTCATTGCTAAAACAAGCGATTTACTTCGTCTCATCCTTTCAATAATAATAAAACCGGCAGACTTTTCAACCCCACTCTACAATGTTGTAGGCCTTGACTAGGCTAAAACCACAAATAACAAAGTAAATTCGTATCTCTTACTTAATATTTGATCTCATTCTATTCGAAAGGACTTTCTATTCTGGGAACAACGCATTAAGTACACTCGGATGGAATCCTGCAAGAGTTCACAAGGCACACAGCACACAGCACACACAGCGAATCATCTGCAAGTGACGGCATAGTTCATAGAACAGAAAACGAAGAAGAAGAAGAAGAAGAAGAAGAAAAAGCCCTCATGCTTCCACTATTTCGATGTCATAGTGTATTCTTTTCCCCCTTTCTTATTCTTCTTCGGTTTCTTGTTCGCCGCTTTCATATGCCAACGTTTCACTGCTGTTGCACTAAGGGTTGAGATGTATGTATATACATATATAGATACATATGTAAGTATGTATCTAGGTAGGTAGGTGTAAAAGGGGGGTGTTCTGTGTATAGGTTTTGGTATTGATTTCCGCTTGAAACTGCCCCTTTCAAGGTCGGCGCCGCCAAATTTATTGCCAAAGTTGAAAGTTCAAATTTGGCATGGAACTAATATCACCATAGGTATCCTGATAGCTGGAGGTATCCGCTCTCATTCGATGTCGCCATAGTATGAATTTTATCGGCGAACAAGAAAAAAACAAAAACAAAAAAAAAAAAAAAAAGGATGTGATGAAGTAATGAAGCCCAGGCACAAGGCGTGAGGACCTTTTGTAATATGAATGCTGACCTAAATAGATTCTCTTCTATATAGACGTATAGGTGTGTATCTAAGAGTTGCTATATAGCCGTTCGTACGTATGTTGACAAATGGCACTTGGACAGTCCCTGTGTGTATGTGTGTGTGGTGTGCGGGCGCGCTATGATGGCAGCAAAGCTGGAAAGGTCAAGTGCCAATAAAATTTGAAATTATTTTCATTAGTGTAATTCCTTGAACGAGCCGTGACCAAGTCACCCGAAAGTAAATATTGTTTTTTTTTTTTTTGTTTTTGTTTTGTTTTTGTTTTGTTCATCCTTGCTGTGTGATAACACACAAATTAACGGCCAGAAGTACGATTATTTGAGTACACGCGGGCACATATGGAGGGAGGATAGCAATTGAAATGTATCTATTGTGTATGCACTGGGTGGTCGGGATCAATAGTATCTGTGTATCTATTTAATTAGATGACGTATGTATGTTGGTATCAAGGCTGTTTTGACAAGAAGCGCAATTAACCTTCGCGCTGTCAGTAGTTTTTCGGGTGGAATCAGCTTCGTTTTGATTGATGTGTGAAGTATGGAAAAGTACAACAAAAGTCCTGTTTGTAGGTGTACATGCATATGTTTGTTGTGGAAAGGTTTTTCTTCATAAACAATAAACAGGCTCAAGTCGAGTGATTTTTCGTTTTGTTTATTTACGGTGTGTGATTGAATATTCAATGAGGTATTTCAAGGTCAAACGGAATATGAAATAATCCTGCCGCCTGCTGGGGAACATTATTTTTATTTGTTTACTTATTTATGAGGAACGGCAAACATACGGGGGCCTGGGACGAAACTAGACTTAATGGCTTTTTGGAGGTTTTCCTTTTTTTGTTTTTTATTGACATGGAATTGCAATGTTGGTTAAGATATTTTCTTGTAGTTTAGGTTTCAAACTATAGGCGAGAGAAGTATCGTAATGGTACCAGTAGTTGCACGCAATTGGGTCGGGAGTTGTTCGCAGTTCGCATACAATATTGTTTTTATATACTTTATCCCATGGGGGTGTACTCCATTTGATGCATTGAAATAAAGGACACGTGCCTGGTTAAATCGGGGGTTAATGACCTGTAATGACCATTTGTCAATTATTTTGTATCGTCAGTTGAGCTACCCAGTCTACTGTGACCTGGCACCCAAAGCTGACTAATCCTAAACCGATGACCAAGTGAGGCAAGTTCCTCTTTGGATTGTTCTACGAGCCTCGAAGATACGATGGTAGATATAATAGCCTTGATAGCGGCCTGGCTGTCTATGAGGATGGCTACGGTGTTAAGGGATGTGGTGGTTTGCTTGAGTTGGCGGCAAGCCTCGCGTACAGCAAGAACTTCCGCCTGGAAGACACTGTACGAGTCAGGTGGTGGAAATCTTGAGGTAACCATAGAATATCCCCACTCCTAACAAATTGTTGTTTTGAACTCATTTGTCGCCTGATTTCCACTAAGGCCCTGTTAGGAATCTCACCGTGACATCGTTTCTGAAGTTAAC
Organism: Xylota sylvarum; assembly: GCA_905220385.1. Taxonomy (NCBI): domain Eukaryota; kingdom Metazoa; phylum Arthropoda; class Insecta; order Diptera; family Syrphidae; genus Xylota; species Xylota sylvarum. Next base: position 57,484,573 of record LR999958.1, on the reverse strand, counting down.
TCTGCGAGTTATATTGTCGTGGTAACAGATTCAGGATGCTGTTGTGACCATAAGGTTTGGTACACCAGCTTGTCCTGTTTCTCTTAATCTGACCGCACTGCATAAAGATAAGAACATAATATGAAGGTCGAGTGATAGAAGGTGCAATATTACGTTTAAGGCCTCGGTTGGGCTTGTTTTCATGGCCCCCGTTGCTCCTAGAGCCGCAGTTCTTTGCATTTTGTTGATAAGTTTGATGTTACAATCTTTCCTTAACGCAGGCCACTAGATTAGCGATCCATAGGAAAGTATGGGATGCACCTCAGCTGTGTACACCCATATGACCATCTTCGAGAGAAGTCCTCACCTCTTACCGAATGTTTTACTGCAAGCATAGAAGGCCACACAAGCTTTCAATGTTTAGTTCCCAACTAAGATTTGAATCAAGTACCACATCTAGGTACTTTGCACTAGATGATAAGGAGAGTAGTTGGTTGTTTAGCCGTGGAGGCGTGAAGGTCGGTATTTTGGTTTTTGTGGTAAAGAACATCAGTTCAGTTTTGCTTGAGTTGAAGCTGAGTCCACATCCAGTGGCCCATTTGCTAATCTTGTCCAAGGCACCTACCATAATCTCACTGATTACTGAAGAAAACATCCTTAATACCAGTATGTCCAAATCATCCGCATACGGGACAACCTTGACCACTTCTCTGTCTAGTCTACATAGGATTTTGTTGATAACCATAAGCCAAAGAAGAGGAAATATGACCCCACCCTGAGGAGTACCTCTTACGACAGATATGGAACTGCTGTTACCGAGTTTCGATTGAATGATTCTGGTTTTTAGCATAGTCATAGTTGCTCTTACAAGGATACATCCTCCTCTGATAGTTGGTAGGTTGCCAAGTAGTCCATTATATTGTCAATACGCAATGGTTTCCAGAAAATCGCTGTAAAATGTTTGCAGATTCCGTTTTCTTCTAACCTTAGTTACCTCAGACGTTCCTTAAGTTTAGTAATAGGACTGTTAGGCCCGTAATTGTTTAAAAAAATGTCAGCTTTAACTTAAGATTCCATATTCGATCGGTCGATGGACCAGAATAGTGAAAGACATGTCCTTAGGCACTTGGAAATGAGTCCAGTAATTCCAGGTGTCCTACAAAATCGTTTGTACTTACCTAGTTTTTTTTTGCGTGGGAAGCTGTGGATCTTTTAAGGACGAAACTGAGCCCGTATTCAGTAACAGTGTGGGATTTTCACCCACTAAACCCACATCCCATCCTATGCCTGTTCCTCAGGGCACTGCCGTCTAGCATTTAATCGTGAGGGTCGTTCCAATGTCGATCCTGTCTTCGCTGCGTCTTCATAATGGGTTAGGTACTCACTCAATTTTTTCACCAGGAGGAGCCGTTCTTCATAATATCGTGGACAATGGAATATGACGTGTCCCGCGTCTTCGACTGCTTCCATGCACGTTGGACAATAGGGGTTGTCATCATGTCCAAACCCGTGGAGGCAAGCTCTGAAGTATTCATGGCCAGTAAGCATCTGGGTCAGGTATAAATTCTCATACCAGCGAATACAGGGTAGTCTCTACAGATTTTCACGGTATACATGCTGCGATCAATCTATCTTTCCAAGGTCCATAATAGAAAGAAGAAAAGGCTGATTTGGTCGGAAGTCCATGTCCTTCCCAGTACTAGGGATGTAACCAAAGTCTAGGCAGCTCCTAAAGATAATCAAGACTCTGTTGTAATTTCATTGGTAAGATACCGTGAAGACTTATTTGTACAGAAAAGTCAAATGTAGTTACAGAGGAGTGACAACATTCAACATCCAAATGGACGGGTTCCTAGAAGAAAGGTTATGGTATCCCATTCTGTTTTTCTTCATCTCTAAATTCTCGGAATGGGTGTTGCTACCTTCGAATTTCTCTATAAGAGAGCTTTCTTAGATTGTTCAGGCTTGAAGCATTAAGCTAGTAAGTGAAGGTACCATTTAGTCTGTGTTTCATCGAAAGTCTTTTTCAGACGATCATGCCATCAGTTCCCTCAATCGGCAGGACAGTCGGTAGTTTACGAGTTCTTCCTTTGTTTCCCATTCCAACAACAGCACTGCTCCGTTTCTCATTATCAAGCTCTTCGGGGTTTTGCTTAAAGCTCCTGGATCCGTCAAGGTGTACTCCTTAGTCTCATAATTAACTGTGTGTTTTAATCGCCATGTCTGGCTTCAGTAGTGAACTAGGTATCGTATATATTTGGTCTGATTTCAAAAGATTCCTTCTGTCTACGAAACAATGGCAATGGTTACAATCTCAATCCCTACCTATGCATTCGTTGCTCCTCAGTCAGAACCATTCTATCAAGTGAGTTCTTGCTTCAAGGTGCTGGGCGCAGTTCACTAAAATTCAATCTCCAACCGTTGTTTTCTCAAAGAATGCCAGCTGAATGACTTATGAAACTTATGACTTATTACAAACTCCATAAAAAACATTTACAAAATCCAACAATTTGGCTTCCAAAAAGGCTATCAGTTCCGTGTCTGTCTCCTCTATTAGGTCCATTTCGATCTTATAGTATATGAATGTGTTTCTTATAAAATATATATAACCACGCCCACTTGTTTTTGTCATGTTTCCTAATAAAGAAAACTGATTTTAACATCTGTGATGGAGATAGTTGAGTTTTATTTCGAAAACACCATCAACATTTCTAAGTTCTCGCTGCAAAATGCGGCAACCACGCCCACTTTTGTAACAAAAATGTATAAGTAGTATAAAGACGATTAATTTTTTTTATTTCTTTTCTTCAAAACTCGTTCAATCTTGAACACACTCCCTACAATCAATGCCACCGGAAATTCTACGCCATACTTATTTTAATAGTTTTAGGTTGACAGCCAAATGACTGTGTCCAAATGGTATAGACAGGATGTAGTTTACAAAAGCTAGGTTACGTTATGTAAATCTATTACAATACTGAAAGTTTTTCTTGAAAAAGTCTCAAAAATTTTAGCCTTCGGAAATACATGAATATCTTCAACTCCCTGTCTACTTGCTTTCGTTTCACCGTAACCATAACTTTTCCCCCATATCCCTAACTGTCAAAGTTTGTGAAATATATGTGTTCCACATACGAAGACATCCAAAATAAGTTAATTGAAATTTTCAGTCTTCATTCGAACATTTCTCATTGCATACCTAAATCTTTTCTAATTAAAACCAAAAAAAAAAAAAATGTATGTACATACGAGCTGTCCGAAAATAGAAACAGGACTTTAGGTTTTTTTTTTTGTTTAATTAGAATATTCTGCATTTTCATTTGCATCCTGAAACTACCCAGTTACAATTAAAATGGATAAAAATAGAAAAACTATTTTTAAAAATCCACAGATGCTTTAAATGAGCTCCATACTTAATTATCCTTCCAACTGGTATGTCAAATGATTTTTGCATTTTTGTGACAGGCATCTGAAATAATTTCTGTCCGAATTCCACATCCGTAGTCGGAAGGACAAATCTATTTCGAACTCGTGTAATTTAAAAAAGTGTTTTTTGGACTCAGTCCAAAGGATAAACAAAAAATAATGGAAACTTTCAATTTATCAAATGGAATGTGACCGAGTTTTTAAATAATTTCGGAGATGGAATATCCGGGATTGACATTTGACGCGTTATTATGACAGCTACAGATCTTGGTTGTAGTAGAGGAGGTTTATACGGTGATGGGTTTTTGGGTTTTGCAAAGTATTCAGTACATTTTAGCTTAATGTAATAAAGCTGGTGAACTGAGTAATCACGCAATGACATGACTGATGAAGTTGGTATCTGTTTGATGAGAATTGGTTGACAGTTATCGATTATTTGCTGGATTGTGACAGATTGAGTCAACACTCTTTCAATGCAATTTTAAGTATATAGTTCAACGAGATATGTTGGGTTAGGTTCGATTGGTAGCCACACTTAGGCCAGAATACGCTCATTGTAATACTACGTAATTTAGTGTCCTCAATTTACCCGTTCAACTAATATGACCTTATTATAAAGCGTTTGGTGTAATCGGGGTATTCCGGGATGGATTTTAGGTTGTTTAGAATAGACGACGATGTTAAACACTTCTTTAATGTTTACTGTATACATGTTGAGAGGCTGACAGAAGATTTGGATTAACACTGCAGCGTGTATGGGTGTCTATCAATTTCTCTAAGGTGTTTAGGAGAAATATTACCAAACGTATAGATCTAAGATCTTTGGGGTTAACGTGCGAACTTTGGTATAAAAACCACATTGACTTCCGTCCAGACTTGGTAATGTGAACCAAATTTACCCAACTTTTAAAAATTACAGTTAATCAAGGAAGGATTAGCTCAATATTTCGCTGAAGTTCACCAGGTGCCATCCGGTCAAGGAGACTTAATGGTTTGAAGCCGCTTATTGCCCAAAGAATTTTGCTCTAGCCTGATTAACATTGACCTTGCCGAGATCGCAGTTGGATCCGAAATGGCATTGCATTTATTTGGGAATTGAGAATCCAGTTATAGGTCCAGGGATTCTGCGCTAGAGATAGCTAGTTATTCTGAGAGTGGCTGCGAGGATCTTTTGTATCCTGCGTACCTCAGAGATATCTTCGATCTTACCATAAAAGAGTCTACAGGATTTCCGTCGAGCTTTTCTAATATTCGTTTTATAAGTCTTGAGGGCTTCTTTATACGTGATCCAGTCATTGCCCTCACGAAAACGTTTGGCCTAGTTGAAGAGTTGCCTGCGCGTAAGAGTTCATAGTGAGAGGCTAGGGTGAGAACACTTGTATTCCCATATATTCGCATCACTATCCTTTGGCCACCTAAGGCTTATGTTAGCAAATTTAGCCTTAATGCGGATTGTCATAAGACGCTCGCTCAAATGTAGAAAACTTAAGATTTCTTTCCTTAGTCTGCCTTGTATGACGAATCCGCATCCGAATGCAGTTTTTCGATCACCCATTGATTTCCTGGATGGCGGTGAGATCTGATTTATAGCAGTCTAGTGCGCCTGCTAATTATTAGGGTGCACAATTAGAAGGCTTGGCTTGGTTGAAGAGCTGCCTGAAAGTTTTGGGGAAAGAAAGAATCTCCTGATTCCACCAGGGTGGTCTAGGCTTGCCCTTTGGGTTATTTAATGGACATGAGATACACATTGCAGGATTGAGGATCTTCGTTAGTTCCTCTATCAACGCGTCTAATTCACGAGTGTTAGTTGGGGGGACATGGGTTCTAGAGATGGTTGCACACTATTCCTTTATTTAGACCAGTCCATCTTCCTGAAATTCCTAAAGATGGGTTGGGCCTGTGGGGTTAGTTTATACTGCTTACCAGCTTTCCGGCGAGATTCATGGCGATTCTAACAGGTTATGGTCATAGTGAAAGATCGAGATAATAAATATTAGGCTAGGGACAATGCACCACTTCGAGTATGTATATTCACAAATGACTGTTGATTCTGTTTTAAATTAATTGAGATTGACTGAAAAAAACTTGGTTGTTGTCTTGGAATTGCATCTTGTTCGAAGCTGTAACCAATAAGCTAAGGCGCAATAAGATCGAGTCTAGGTTAGGTTAGGAGAAGAGAAACTTGCACCCGTCGCACTTAGATCAATGTAGATCCATTGTTATACCCCTAGGGGTTATACCTCCCAAACTATAGAACCTATGCAAAACCTATGGATCTTTAAGCTATCCCGAGGCGGTTATGAATTTATGCAAATCTTTTAAAGACTTGTCGGAAAGTACTTCTAAATCTCGGAAGAAATGACTTCCCCGAATTTTGTTTCTAATTTGGCAAAGTGCTGGGCGGTGACAGAGGAAATGTGGAGTATCCTCATGCACCTCCTCGTCATCACAGCCACTGACCTATGCATTGTCCGTGCTAAGTCTCATCTTCTTTATGTGATATTTCAGCATGTTATGTTCGGTAATTATACTCACGAGAGAGGGACAAGGATTTTTTACTCATTTATAAGATTCTCTCGGTTTTTGTTTGTTGTACAGTGGCCACATTTCCTAGTTGTAACACAGGAGTCAAGCCTGCTCCATCTCTCATTTGCTGCTACTAGTGTTTTGTTCTCACTCGCTTGTCTAAGATTACAGGGTGGGATTTTTACTGTAGTGTCTGCCTCGTTTAGTTCAAGTGATGATCCTTTTCTTGCCAGTTCATCAGCTCTTTTATTTCCCGGCACATCTTTGTGTCCGGGAACCCAGCAAAGTCTTACGTTGTGCTGCGCGCCAAGAATCCGTAGCTCTTCTTGACAGTGACTTACAAGCTTCGATTTTATTTCAGTGGCAGAAATCGCTTTTATTGCAGCTTGGGTGTCAATGAAGAAGGTAATAGCAACGTGTGGTAATGACCTCAATGCAGCTTGTTTAACAGCTGTTGTCACTGTTAGGACCTCAGATTGAAAAACACTGCTGTTGCCAGGAAGTCTGATCGAATTGGACATCCCGAGAATTGCGGAAAAGATACCTACGCGAACTCCAGCGTCCATCTTGGAGCCATCCGTGTAGATGGGTATCGTTGATCTATTAACTGGTAGTTGTTTTTCTTGCCATTCTTCTCTACTGGGAAAGTAAGTGACGAATGGTCTTGCAAAGTCAAGACGGGGGGTTGTGTAGTCGGTGCATACTATATTGCCCGCATATTTCTGTAGAATCTGTGCGTGCCCTATCAGACTGGGTTTCCATCTTCCAGTTTGGCTTATTCGAAGGGCACTAATTGCTGCGCATACTTTTACCAAAGGTTTAGGGTTTTAGGTTGAGTATTGTTTCCAGCCCCATTGTAGCAGTTGTTCTCATTGCCCCAATGGTGCCAATGCGGGCCATTCTTTGATTTTTTGTCATAATCTTAAGGTTGCTGACTTTTTTCGTCGCATGCCACCAGACCAAGTTGCCATACGTTAGTATCGGTCTTACTACCGCCGTGTAAAGCAACATCATAGTTTTAGGGCTTGAGCCCCAAGTTTTGCCGAATATCCTGTTGCAGGCATGATATGCTATCATTGCTTTCTTTGCCCTTTCCTTAATGTTGAGGTTCCACTTTAGTTTCCTATCTAGACTGACTCCCAGGTATTTGAGGAATTCGGAAACTTTTAGCGGAGTCCGGTTTATTGTTTTCCGGTATTGTCCTTTTGTTAGTAAAAAGAATCAATTTTGTCTTCTGTGGATTAATTACAAGTTCGCAGTTCTTGGTCCGGGTATATAAAGCGTTTTCTATTAGATCGTGAAGAGTGGACAGAAAATTTCCTGTCATTTGCAGTGGTAAGTCATCTGCATATGCTACTGCTTTAACTCCACTAAATGTTCTCTTCATAAATCTCCACAAGGACACAGAGAAGGGGTGATACTACACCACTTTGAGGAGTGATACTAGATACTGACACCGTGATTTGTACACCACCTAGTTCTGAACTGATTCGTCTGTTTTTTAACATGCACATTATCCAGTTAATAATGGTGTTGTTCACATTAAGGTTTACTAAAACTTTTTATATTGCATCGGTTTGGACATTATTGAAGGCCTCTTCGATATCTAGGAAAGCACCTAGAGTGTATTTTTTGTCCTTCAGTGTTTTCTCCACGATACTGATGCCACTGTGGAGTGCTGTTTCTAAACTTTTCCTTTTGGTATAAGAATGTTGAGCCGGTGATATAACTTCCGGTTTCAGTTTGCTTCGAATTTAAATGTCAATTAGCCTTTCGAATGTTTTCAGAACGAATGAGGTTAGACTAATAGGTCTAAAATCCTTTGCGGTAGTGTGACTGGGTTTACCAGCATTGGGAATAAATACCACTTTAACTTTCCGTAAGTAGAGTCTAAGAAATGAACAAAATGAATAGATTGCAACCGATGCGACCAGTAGATAGATCAGACTTTGTTAAAAAAAAAATACATACTGAGTCTTACTACCCACTATGGATGAAGGCAATCGGACATTCAAAGAGTATCCACAATAATTAGATCGACCGGGATGATGGTGTGACTTTTTGGTTTCAAGGCACAGAAAAGTGTTCAGGCTTATGTTTCACCCAACATATTTATTTTCTTCTTTCACTGGCAACAAATGCACAAAGGATTCCATTCCAAAGTCTGTGGCGAAGAGAAAGGATCAAATTTACATAAACTACATGCAAAAACTCAAAGGCATAATTGTACACTATTGCACCGCTTTTCTCCGCTTCTATATTTCATTCACCTTATCTTGAAAAGCCTGCTAGAACTCATAAAGTTTTTAAAACATTATTTCCTTCCCAAAAAATGTGGAGATATGTATACATATCTATGTGTATTCAAGAGTTCCTCCACCGATGTCGATATGTATGTATCTCTGTTCATATCCCTTGTATAGCCCTTCAATCATTGCTTCACTTGTCTTTATAAAATCTTGAGTACGATAAACAAATTCGCCTGTCGGTATATATGAACCTTATATCCTGCTCTAAGTCTATCCTGCAACCCTTTAACTACCGCTTATAGCAATAACTCATCCAAGTGAATCCAATTAAGTCATCCCAATTGGACAAATCAATTCATCTCATTCAGCATTACCGTCAATAGTCTAATCAAATCCAATTGTCAGTAGGCGTTCCAATTAAAAAAAAACAAACCCTCATCTAAGTGGTGCATCTGACTCTGCACCGTATCACTGCACAAATCTCCTTAATTGCAAAATTATCACTGCGAAAGTAATTGATGCAAAACTAATTAAGAAAAATTGACAGAGATAATAAGAAAATCGCCTCGCTGCAGCTACGCGACATATTGTCTTGCATCAATACTATGTATTAGGTACCAAAGAAGTGGCTGCAATTACGTTAATTTGATTTCAGAGCTGCCACCCTCCTCATCCAACTCGAGGTACTTTTCGTTGGATGGAAATGTTCTACTGCTGTTGTACTATACAAGTGCATATACCCACCAGAGTATTAGAGAAATTGTTTCCTGCGGAAATCACCGAGATCATAGTATGAGTGCGTGTGTGTTTGTGTGTGTTTGTGTGTGTTTGTGTAAGAAGAGAGTGCATAAACCCAGCCGGGGGAAATTGCATTCGAAACCGCATTTGTTCGTTGCTACTGATGTTGATGGTGTTTGTGGTGGTACTCCGGTGTTTGGTTGGTTTATCTTTAAAAAAAATTTTTGAATTCAGATGACAAATTTAGGTCAAATGAAATTTATGCTGATTTGAGAATGCGGAAGAGAGATGGATGGCCTAGGTTTAAGCTTACTCACATGCCGTACAGGCACGCGCTTAAGGAATTCATTTGAGGAGGATTCCTATTTCCTCTGAATAATTCAAGAGCAGTGGATTCACTCTATTGTTTTGAAATAATAATGAAGAGCTTAACAGGAAATTAGCAAAGCGTCTCAATAAGTCTGTTTTGTTTATGGGGGATGTTTCTTGTGTAACCATGTTGGCCATTCTCCTTGTAGAAACATCAACAGCCAAAATGACGAATGTTCCCGTCTGAAACAATCCCATTTGCAGATTTCTTTCACTGCAGCCAAAATAAAGGGATATGGTATTGAAGCTTAATCTTTCAGAAAGGTAAGGTTAGTTCAACGAGGTGACGGAACAAGAGAATCTTGCATCCATCAAGGAGGCCTTGTCGTGGCTACAGGTACAATGTAATATCCGCAAAGGATATCACAATTTTTACCTACAGTCAAGTTGCACATGGGTCACCACACATGGGACAACTCTGTCGATTTCGCCGAAGAAGGAGAATCCCTACATGCCTTTTGCTACGTGTAAACTCTGTGTGATTAACGCTACTAACTGTAGGCGGTCGAAGTCAACGTGCTCTATGACGAAACAGATCTGGCCCAAGTTGGATATCAAGTGCTCCAATAGTTTAATAAGTCTAATAAGACTTCATCAGCACAATAGTTGGAAGGCATGCCAGCAGGCTAGGTCTCCCGGCAAACGACTGAGGAAGAGGATGAGACTATGTATTCTTCATTTCCTATGCACCTGGCAAGCTCTCTCAACTCGAAAGAAACTGTATCTAGGAGAGTACTTCTTCGATAACCTTGGTCAATTAGCTACCATAAGCATTAGCCGCCTCTAGCGCTTTATAATTAGCCCATGCTGGTTAAACGGGTAGATTGAGGACACTAGATTCTGTGGAATTACAATGGCCTTAGTGTGGCTGCACTTTCTGTAGCCTGCCAATCGAACCTGACCTAACCTAACACAGGGGCTGCTACTATGTAAAAGGCTTTTCAATAGGGTTATGTCCCTTTTGTATTTTAATATAAACCCAGCTGTCCCACCAGACAGGCTGTGCAGGCTATAGTGGATAAATTTGAGTCAACATAATCACCATTGAATGTCCCTGTGCCAGTGAGATGTCGCACCCGTCGAAGTACCGAAAATACCGCAGTCGTAAGTGCTTCAGTTCAAAATGAGCCAACTCAGTCGATTCCACGCTGTTCACAGGAATTGGGAATCCCTCAGTTCACATTGTAACGAATTTTGCATAAAGATCTTGGCCTACATTCTTAAGATCAAATTAACGCGAGAACTAAAGGCTCTTGATCATTTGAAAACCCGAAACATCTCCGATTGGGCTCTTTAAAAGTTTGAAGAAAATTCTGAATTTTATCATCTTCAGCGACGAAGCTTATTTTTGGCGTAATGGCTTTGTCAATATGCGTTATTGGAGAGCAGCAAACCTACATGTGCTTCAAGAAACTCCATGACATCCACAAAAAGTGACCGTGGTGTGGATTTCATGCCGGAGTTGTGATTGGACCGTATGTTTTCGTTGATAAAAATGAGCGCCATGTTACGGTCAATGAAGTTCGCTATCGTGCCATGTTGGAAGACTATTTTTGGCCAGAATTGGATAGACTTGACATCAGTGATATGTGGTTCCAACAAGATGGTGCCACATGCTACACAGCTGGTCAAACAATTAATCTACTGAAGGTGTAGTTCAGTAATCGCGTAATTTCGAGAAATGGTCTGGTGCCTATTACCTCAACTGGAGATTGGGTAAACCGCGGGAAGAGACTCGAATAAGTAGTTCTCCCTTCCAGTTTGGAAATACACTTTTCCGAACCCGCTCAGTAGCTTGAGTCCTAAAGGATCTCAACAGTAACAAATCTTCAGGTCCAGATGGGATCCCACCCTTTGTTTTGAAGGGGTGTTTTTCTACCCTGGCAAAGACTCTACGTAAGCTCTTCCACCTGTCATGACACTATAGGCACTTTTTCTACAGGATAGGTGAAAACTCGCGCACGATCCTTAAAAATGCGATAAAACCTCCACTTCAAACAATCCACTCATAGCCCTATCATCAGTGTTCTGTAAGGTCATGGAAAGCATTGAAAATTTCCATCTTCCGATATTTTTTGAAAACCTCTTTTAAACGACCATCAGTACGGCTTCCGTCAACAACATTCCAGGAGACCTGATGGTGTACCTAGCAGAAAAATGGAATCAAAGTATTCACCATCACTGTGAATACCGAGTAGTTGCCCTTTATATCTCTAAAGTTTTCGATAGAGTGTGGCACAATAGCATTTTAAGCAACATCCAAGCTTACGGTGTCGGTAGCATCTTCTCATCATGGATTGCAAGCTTTTTGAGTAATCGGTCAATATAAGTTGTATTGGACGGATATACTACTACTTTATTCTCAACCAATGCTGGTGCACCTCAGGGCACTGTTCTCGCTCCGACTCTATTTTTAATATTTATTAACGATCTTCTCTCTCTTACTCGCAATCCAATCCATTCTTTTGCGGATGACAAGACTCTTGATTTCGCTTATTTTTTGGTGACTCCACGGCTGAGACCCCAAGTTGTGGAGTTTCACCAGCAGCCAATGTCTACCCAGATCAACTCCGATATTGATGTAATCATCAATTGGGGTGCGATAAACTGAGTTGAGTTCAACTTGTCAATAATCCAGTGCTGTCTTCTGTCTTTGAAGCGGGATACTAATGGAGCCAAACTAAAAGTGAATGGAACTGATATATAGGAATCTAATGGCTTGTCAATGCTTGGCATGCAAGTTACCCCAGACTCTCACTGGAATCACCAGATTTCCGAAACTGCGAAAAGTGACGCTAGGTGCCTCGGATTCCTTAAGAGGTGTAAGCGTTTTTTCAGTCCTGCAGACTTGGCTACTATCTATAAATCTTATATTCGTCCGAATCTCGAATGCAACTCTCATGTTTAGGCGGGAACTCCAGTAACTTGTCTGAGTTTATTAGATCGTGTCCAGCGTTAAGCTTGCAAATTGATGATCGTCGGAATTTTGGATGCTTATCGGTCCTGTGCCAATATTTCCACCACACTTGTTCGGATGAAATCTATAGTTGTGTCTCTCCTGTCCTTCAGTTTAATCGTATTACACAAGCGGCTTCTTCCGTACATCCTTATCTTTTAAAACCTATTTTCGGTCGCACAGTGAAATTCAGAAGCTCGTTCTTTAGTCATTCATCACTTATGTGCAATGACTTACTCTCCTCAATATTTCCAACAAATTATGATTTTCAAAGATTTAAAGTCAACGTGCATAGTCACGTAACTCTCTTTCGTTTTCCTACCAACTTTTAACTTACTCATACCCTTTCATTTCACTCTATCACTGGGTTTAAAACTTCGAAGGACTATAGTCCTAAGTAACGAAGAACATTAAAAAAAGGATCTGAGCTTGGAAGACGTTACTGTAGTCAGAAAGTCTAATACAACCGGATAGTCCGAGACCTTCGAAGTAGAATTCTGTACCAACGCCAATATACATTTTGGAGCCATACGTGCACTTGGTATTTGTTCCATTTTTCTCTCTGAGCATACCCAGTCAGACTGGGTTACCAACTTCCAGTTTGGCTTAGCCGAAAAGCACTATTTGTGGCAGATTATATAGATTCGAAAAGATCGAGGGGTTTAAGATTGAGTATGGCCCCTGCTATATGGATGGTCCACTTTTTGGTTACTTTTGCTACCAGACCAAATTATCATATGTACATACGTCATAATCGGTCTTACTACCGCGCGCCATGTAGAGCTCATGATCACACGATCTTTTCGGACTAAGACCCCAGGTTTTGGCGAAAGTCCTATTGTAAGTGTAAAAGTCTATCACTGTTTTTTTGCTCTTTCCTCTGCGTCGAGATTCCAGTTTAATTTCCTGTGAAGGACATCTCCCAGATACTTGTCACTGTCATTGGAATGGGCCCTTTAATGTTCAGAAGTGTGGTCACTTCCCGTATTAAACAGTGTTAGGGACGATTCGGTTTGTAGTAAAGCCTCTCCGCTTCTACCTTCCGTGCACTCCCCCAATCAATGGTCCGTACATTCATGTCTCCAGCTATAATTATTGGGTCGTTAGGTTAAGGTTTATGTTAAGGTAGCTATCTGTACCAAGATTTAGATACAAGTTAGACCAGCAGGGGTAATTTTGTGATACCATGGACTTTTCCACTTTGGCCTACTCACGAACTAATAAAACCAACAGAGGCTTCTTATAAACTGAAGGATGCTTCTGACGTCTAAGGACGCCAGTTCGCTGAGGTCATTGAAAAAAATAACTCCTAAATGGAGGAGTCTTCTTCGGCACAGTGCCGGACAGGTGCATAGGAGGTGAAGGATATTTTCCTCCTCCTTTTCGTCTTTACAACTCCTGTAGAAATCATTCGAAAAGAAGACCAACCTTTGATCATGTTGGTCTCTCAGGCAGTGTCCCATGAGGATATCGATTACGTAGCTGAGTTTTGATCACTATACCATAACCCGGTATTACGTTTCTGATCTACCTTAAATCAGATCTGTCTTGATATGTGACACAATGAGCAGGAGCCGAATAACGTCTATCTAAAGATTTCGACAGGTTGGACTGGTCCAAAGGAGACTGCACAATCGTGACATCTATTATAATTTGGCACAAAGATCGGAAGTAATGCTTATTAGAATGTGGATTTGTCATACTCCGTAGACTTAATCAAAAGGTTTAACCTCCCGACAGTTGAGTGTGAGCCTTATGACTTATGAATAGGATTTCTGAATGTTTCGAGCTGTCAACACAGATTGCCTTCATACAGTCAAGGTATTACATATAACATCTTCGCGAGCTCTATAAACAAAGGAGACCTGGACTTCCTCCAAAGAAGTAAAAAGAGACTGGTAAGGGCACGATAGAAAGTAATGGGAGGTTTCACTCTAGAAAGCCAGAAACTTTCAGTCACTGGAGTGAGGATAGCAATATCTAAGCTAAACCCCAACAAGGCTGCTGGACCTGACCGAATTATTCACTGCAGGCCGACATGACTTAGTAGAAAGCAGGCAACAACTCTGAAAATGTGTCTAGGATGAATGGAATCTAAGTGTCGCGAGGCTTTCATAGAATTTCGTTATTTTCTCTACCGAAAATTCACCCTACCTCTCCTGTAAGTGGAGTTGGTAGGCTTAAAAAAAAATACAACTATTCCTCCCCTCCCCTAAACCTCAGTCGCAATCCAAATAAAACCTAAGGGCCTCTTCAAATACCATCTACAACAGCTTAGAAGCAAAACAAAAAAAAAAATTCACTTAGCCTGCCTTAGAACTGCACATATACACGAACAACCGTCAACCAGCACACTCGTGCCCGATATATTCCATTTCTATTCGCTCTAGGTGTCATTGTTGAAGTGCAAATAAAAGTTTTATAACATTTTAATGAAGGCTGACCTCGGTAAATATTTCACCAGCGCTCTCTGTTTAGAAACGAGACCAACAAGCAAGCTACGCCTGGCAAGCAACAACAAAAAGAAACACAACTCAAGTGGCACTTTATTTCTTATTCTTTAACCCCGAACGAACACTTACACCAACACACCGACGACCGGGGCGACACCCGAAATAGAGAACTTATTCGCCTGCTTCTGCTACAACCCCCGTCGCCGCCACCTCCGCCTTCGTCGTATTTCGATGTTTTTCTTATTCTTTTCATTTTGTTTTGTTGTTTGGGTTATTGTGTATATATGTATGTATTCGTTCTCTGTCTGAGCCTTTGTCCATTTCTTTATAGTCTCTCTGTGCGTTGTACAAATCAAATGCCAGGATTCTAGGATACTCAATGGAGTCCTTTTGTTCGTTCGATTGCGAAAAAGAAAATTATTTCAATTGAACAAATTCACACAGACGTACATTTAAATTTGAATTTCTACATCTGTATGTGTATGTAAAAATTTGAAATCAAAAGGATTTTGTATTTCATTGATCCTTGGGTCCATTTTAACTTTAGTTGAAGAAAGGACAATTGAATGATGACGCGTACGTGCAATGGTAGTTTGAATAAATGCAAGTTTTTTTTAACGATGATTTGACCGGTCTCAGGGTGTGTCCTTTCGTCAGGGGTGTAATGAATTGGAAGAGATGACATTTTTTTATTTACGTATACAATACAGGGAAGATTAATTTTCCAAGGAAGTCACAAGAAGTCATTGTTTTCGGGGTCAGCTAGTCGTTTTTGACGGGAATAGGCCATTGTGTCATTCTAGAGCGTTTAGTCCTTCGCTTGTTCATATCCTTTGAAACTCTTGTACTCTGACGTTCAGGTCTTACTTATGCTCTAGATAAGGCTATAGTTTAGGGTCAACCTGGATTTTATCCAAAAGCTGTTCCTACTATCACCTAAAAACCAGTGCGCCTCCACCGAGTTTCTACATTGGTGTATAAGGAGCCTCTGGATGCCGAAGTGTACTGAAACGACTGACTTTTTGTTCACGATGGTCGATGATGCTGTACAGGTAAAAAAAAAATACAAATATTTAGTGCGACAGGTTCATAGCACTCAGGGTCTAGCTTCTCACAAATGCTGTACAGGTTAGAGAGTTTATATCGATGAATTTTGACTTAACGTTAACGCAAGCGGGATCGTATTTTTGTCAAAACCTCTAATGATTTCCACTTTCGATAGAGTCCATGCTTCAGCGCCATAAAGTACTACTGAGATGACTGAAATCTTCCTAGTTCTTCGGGACAGAGCCTTCCTACTCAATTGGCTTCTTAGATATAAGGGATTGACAAGAACTATTCTTCGTTTTACTTCCACTGAGGTATTATTGTCAAAAGTCCCGAATTTCCTCAAAGTTAAAGCTCTCGACAGTGATAGTCTGCCCGATTCATCAATGTTGTGCGTTCCTTCTTTTTGACAGCATATACTTGGTTTTGGCATCACTTATCGCTAAATCCATTTTGACAGTTTCCGTTTCAATATTAGTGTCGGTGACAGCCCGCTGAGTTCTGACAATTATGTCAATATCATCATCTGATGTTGTCTTGTTGTTAATGAAGTTATATGACAGCTTGTTTAAATCCTTTTTTGACATTAAACGTTCGATGTAACAGTGAGCGCTCGCCATCATCATATCATTCTCCACAAATGGATAGGTTCGCGCTTTAAAATCGATGAACAGATGGTCTGTATCGATTTGCACTTCTATGAGTTTTCTTCAGATGTCTTGGATGTAACTTTGAAGCGAAACTCTTGGTCTATGGTAGTTAAAGACTATAAAGTGTTCAATACTCTTACTTCTCTGACCATAGGATGATTTGTTTCACAGTATTCGAAAACCATAAAGTTCAAAGACCTTCTCACAATCCCAAAAGAACTGACTGTGATGCTTTCAGGATCATTCTAGACGGTTCGAAAGGGTCTTCAATCTCACACCCTAACCATCTACACTGAGATTGACCGCGAGGTGAAAATACTCAGCTCCAAATTTAGCTTTTGTTAGGTCCTCTCCCATTACATGGTGATCAGCCAAACTTTCGACTTTGTGGAAAAATACCCGTACTTGCGGAAAAATGCCCGGAAGCTATACAACAACGTGGCAAAGCGCACAAAAGATCCCGTAACTCAGACCACTACAAGGTAAACAAAGGTAAGAATAAGGCAATCAACGTCAAGAGGGCCTCCTGGAGCAAGTTCTGTAGTGAAATAGAGTCCACTAAAGACGCAGCTAGATTACGGAAGATCCTTTCAAAGATACCCTCAGTCCCCGGATTCTGGATCCTGAACAAACTCATGCTCTGAGACACTTGAACGCTTCTTTAGGACACATATTCCAGGGTGCAAAATCCTAACACCACCTTCTTGGCAACCAGATTGTCGACGTTAAGAAAATCAACTGACAAGCACCCGTTTCTGACGATATTTTGCTCATGATGCTACAAAGCCATGAGATGTCAAAGCCACAAGGAGTATATCAGTCCGCGGCTAGTAAATATTTTTCTCGGGTGTCCTAATTGCTCATATATTGCTCGTACCTGGAGAGAATCAGTTTTCATATTCAAAGCGGGTAAAACCTCACATACTAGCCCAAAAGACTTTAGGCCGATTAGTCTTACGTCGTTCCTACTCAAGACATTTAAAAAGTAAATTTACACATTCGCTCCAAACTAAGTCCTTCCCATATGTCCCAAGCCCAACATGCATATACTAACGGCCGATCTGTTGAGACAGCCCTGCATGAGGTGATAATAAGGATCGAAAGTTCACTCCACCATAAAGAATTCACGCTAGCGACCTTCCTGGCTATAGATGGATACTGGTCGTAAATTGAATCTTATACAAATTAGAACGAAGTAGGGTCAAAGTCGACCTACATATATGTGGATAATGGCGTCATTACACCAATACTTCAATCCGCCCTTAATACCCTACACAAATGGGCGGAAAGATGTGGATTAAACGTTAACCCCTTAAAAGTAGAGGTGGTACTCTTCACTAACAAGAGAAAAATCCCATAGATCGGGCCCTTGAGACTCAGTGGCATACTGATGAATTTCTGAATCTAAGATAAGGCGCGACATTTGGCCTGCGTACTCGACCGTAAGCTGACTTGGAAAGAGAACACTTCAGAAAGGATAAAGAAAGTATACATAACCTTCAATACATGCAGTATAATCTATGGTAAGAAATGGGGGACCAACTCCACCGTCATTCACTGGATGTACACAGCCATCGTCAGACCCATTTTACCTTACCTGACATACCTTAGAGCACTGACCAGGATATAAAAATTAACACGTATAGGGGCTACTAATGCCATCAGAACCACACCGGCTGCAGCCCTTGAAACCATTCTAGCACTGATCTTATTCGATCTTCATCTAAAGGAAACAGCTGCAAAGAGTGTTCTTCGCATGAAGCAATCCAACTTTTGGATAGAGGGTGACACGGGCCACCACACACAGCACACTTGGGTACCGAGACTGATTGTATGTATATCACCATCCCACAACATAATCGTTAAGACAATCTTCCCCTCAAGAGATGATGGGAGTAACGGTAGGGACATCAACCCGAATAATATTTCGATTTTCACGGACGGGTCAAACACTGATGAAGCAGTAGGCTCTGGCATATACTCATTTGAACCCGAAATTATTCGCTCTTTGAGATTTTCAAACCACGGCAGTGGGTTCCAAGAGGAAGTATTAGCAATCGCAGAAGGGGCACAACTATTCACGAAAATGCACTCAAGATAGAAGATCGACATCGATAGTCAAGCGGCTATGAAGTCCATTACAGTCGCCAAATCCAAACTTGTGAAACGATGCCGTGAAGAACTCACAGCACTCATAGCAAATAAACTTACACTCGATTAGGTTCCAGGACACAGAGGCACTCAAGGAAACGAGCGGACGATTTAGCATGAAAGGGGTCCGTATAGGACCTGACAGAGGTCATTACCTCTGTTCTACCGCCCCTAACTCTTGTTAAATTCAATATAGCGCAATACAGAGAGATGGAGCGCACTCTCATCTTATCGTGTCTCCAGAAAATTCTCCTCGACGGATACCTCTATGATTGTCGCAATGGATGGGGTGTCTCCTTTTTTAAAGATCTAGCGAACTCGTCTGTCTAAATCTTAAAAAGAATTAGGTGTATGCTGTCTAAGCCAAGCTCAGCAAGGAAGCTTTCAGGTCCATTAGCCTTGTTGCTGTCCTCACTTTGTTTTGGTCAGGTGGATGGAAGTTTTGGTTATCAGCAACTAGGTTGAATATTTCTTTCTACCAGACAGCGGGATATTGATCTTCGTCACCGTTATAGAGTCTACAGAAGTAGTTTCTTACACATTCTTGGCACCGACTATGCCTTTACTTTTTGGTAAAGCACATTGTTTCTAGAGTATAATCTCTCAATACCTAGGATCATAAGCATCTCATCCTCTTTTTGAGGATCCGGTGTTCTTCTCTTCACTTTTGCATGTAAAGCTCACGAGCAGCACTCGTCCTTCCTTGTAGCGTTGCTTTGTATGCCTCTTATTTAGCTGTATGTGCTTGCCGTCATTATTCGATTTCATGGTAATGGTTGGGTGATACCTACCACATCAGTTGTTGAGTTTTTGAGGGCCTGTTGGTGACGTTTTCACTGGTCCTTGGTACTTAAAGCTGGCGGCTAGTACAAAGATTTTGAGATATGGGTTTGGCGGAGACCCAAGTCAATGTTGGCTGCTGGAAAGGCTTGTACATCCAGATGACTTGTGTCGATCGCTATATGATTGATTGTGTTGTTCGTTTCATTATTAGAAGACCGTCATTTCCTCTTGTATATATTGATATGTTGCACTCCACCAAGCCCCGTTTTCACCTCTCAATAAGCCTAAGACTATTGCCAACCCTGGTATCATGTAGGTTGTGTCTACCAAACGTGCTAATAAAGGTGTCCTTCTTTCTTTTCCTGGCCAACAATTCTTATCCTGGCCAACAATTCCCTGTCCAGTAAGAGTGTTAATAGGTTTTGCCGAGGAACGCGTAGAAACACCTTCTGGCGGTATTGTCCTTGTCCTTTATGGTGGCATCAGCGCATACCAGACATAAAATACTCTCTCACTTGTCGAAAACCTTACATTTCCTGCCTAGGTCGCCAGCATATGACCAATCCAGACCTGTATAATCTTTACTTCTGCTCTCCATAGTAATCATCATTATAGATATCATCCTTCTTCATATTATTTATGCCTGGCACATCCCACCTCACTTCGTGGATAGATAGGAACACTGTCTATTGTAAGGTTGTATGCGCCGAAAGACATTCTTTGGCTCATAGGGATCAAAAATCCTGGCATTCCGACTGACAATTGGAAGGTCATAAAATTGAGGAGCCAAATGAGGCCGGGCGATTAGTTTCAATACTATTGAACCCGGAATCTATTTAGCCTCTCGCCGCAAAAAAGAGGCTGGAGACAATCCACCTTAAGGTTTAAGAGAGAGACGATAAACTGGTTTCTGGCTTAGCTGCGAAACAAATTGATTCGTTCCAGTCCAAGCTTTGCGAAAAGCAGGTCATCCTCTGTTTCGGAGGGTTGCATTGCTACACAGCCCTCAGCTTGTAGGACTATCCTTGCTATAAACCCCAGGAAAAGTGGTCGGATGATATTCGCGCTGCCATTGTCCCATTAAGAGCTCCTTGATCACCATCGCAGCTTGAAAACTTCGACCTAGTCCTCAACCTGAGTACCTAAAATGTTGAAGTAGTCCATATAAGGTAATCGCTAGGTAGTTCGACCCCCCTGGAACTGTATGATTGATTGGCTTTAGAAACTCTGCCACTGCCATCTCTCGTTTGATGCTGCAAACGAAATGAGTCGGAACCTAGTTTTCAGTCGAAGTACTAGACATCTCGCGCTTGACAGGTAGAGTAAAAGTTGATGAACTATGGATAACGTGTTGATCCTTTGAACACCATCAGCAAGGAAGATTTGTTCCTTCTCGTCGTCTCGAACTTAAGGGCTGGGAGTCTAAGAGCTACTAGGCTGGAATATTGATGTCTATTTGCTCGATGTGTCCACCTAACGTAGTCGACATCTGTTAAGTCTTCTACTCGATTTATCCTTAAATCCCAAGAAATACCTTTCTTATCAAAGGATCCATTTTGTCCCACATTCTTACATCCGACATTCGTATATTACATGGTTTGTCAAGCCAAATGCGGCTTTAAAGTAGATGAGGAGCTGGTAAGCTATCCAAAATTGTATGAAGAATAGAATCTACCATCGATCTAGTGTGTTGGGAATCTTCTAAACACGAAACTGAGTTCATAGTGTAGAATTTTAGTCCTTTAAATCATAACACCTTCGGTTCCCTTATACCCGTTGTCGAAGGGCCGATTTTTATGTGTTTATAGCACAGTCTGCTTGCTCCAGCTTTCGGGTATCCGTAGTTCTTTCCTTACGCTTGTTATCCGATCCATGACTGCATGTCATACCACATGGCTTCTAACGATCTAACCAACGATATTTTTTGGAGTTGGTAGCTCGTCGCGATCTCTCTTTAGAACTATGTTAAGTCAATCTTGGACAGGAGCAGTTTGTGATTCGCAGAGAATATGGTTTGTTGTGGACCTGTCGCTTTGCAATGTTATTTATTAATTCATTGCGAACGTGTACCAGCTGTATTGTTATGCTTTTAAGTCCTGCCATGACCATCCGCATTATGGTTTGAGCTGTACTGAGTTTGCTGGACATCTGCACAAGATATCAACGGGATCCTAGTATAGTGACCTCATTGCTGTGACGTATAAGATTATCAGTATTACAACTCTGACCAATAACAGTCTTTTTTTCCCGCGTTAGGTATGTTGCGAGCCGCCCTAGCATGTGCGTCTATTATCTATGCCTCGATTTTTAATATGCGGTGTGCATGTAACGTAACATAGTACCGAGTGCAGAGCCCTGAGGTATGCCTCCAGTCGTATTGTATTCTTTAGCACTGCTGTCAGTGTTGCGCCTGGAGGTACGCGCTATGTTGAACCGTGTGGCCTGAAACCAGCCATATTTTTGATCCATAATCTTAGGAATTCTAAGTACCAGTCAGAAACTCTTCTTTTGCCGAAGACCTCCAACTACAATCCAGTCTGCCACCAACTATAATACAAACAAAGTCAGGAACTCATAATAATTTTCACTAATACAAACAAATCCACCATTGAATCACTTCAAAGTGGAACTACCACCAATATATGGATGATTTTGTTATTTTTTTTTTTTTTTCATAAAACCAAATCTCTGCGCGCCCACTTCAATTTGCCATTATGGGCCTGGCGGGTTGGGGAGGTGCGATCCAACGACCAAACACGTGCATACAAAAAAATTTGTATTCGCAAAATGAAAATCCTCCCTTCCTTTGTCCATTGCCTTGGTTCGGCTGGTTCGGCTGGTTCGGCTGGTGCTGATTCCTCAGCCCTATGGAAATGTCTTATGCATAACAAATGAGCTTCCCTACTACACACAGTCACTACCCCTAATACTACCCTAATACTACTTTGATTATTGCTAAATCTCTTGTATTCTCTGCCGTCCTGTGAATGCGAAAACGAAGGCGAACACAAAGAAGAGAGAGAGAGGACGAGCAGCCACGTTTGACGGAACACCACAATACGCAAAGCGGAATCACAATAACCCGTCCATGATAGCGAAACGTAATGATTTCCATGCGTTTGCCATTGATTTTTGTTGCGCAGATTCACCCGAACCACCCTCGTTGGTGCGAAGTGGATTTGTTTTGTGTGTTCGCTGACACCTGAACTGATCCACCTCCATTGCCATCATCATCATCAACTGTGATGAGATCGCTATTTCGTGTTTTTTATGTGTGTATAGCGGTGGTTGATGGCCATATTGTGTGTGGGTGGGGGGCGCATTCTCATGGGAGGACGTTTCGGCATAGTCACCAGAGTTAAGTGTCTGTGCATTGAATGAATCTGAGCATTCAGTCCGGAAGTGACTATAGTCAATCACCCTCCAGAAATTGAGCTGTGAGAACAATTTCGTATGGACACTGGTGTGAAAGGCAACACGTACTACGAGTACATACTCGTACTCGTACACATGCAACAATGGGTCGCCATAAGTCCGGAAGACATGAACGGCTGTCAACTGGATGGACGACGCGTTTGGATTTTACAACTTTGGTGGGCGAATTTTAAGCAGCACGCATATGAATCGAACGGATGTCCACTCGCAGAGGTTATGTAAATGCAGGAATGTAATGGATTTCATGACGCAGACGTCTTTGGAATGGACACACAGTGATTCGGTTCATTCGTATTCTGATAGACGAGATGATTAAGTAGTGATTGATCCGAGGATGCATTTTGCATATGGTTGGCAGGATATGCAGCACGGAATGCATCTTATGCAGTGGTAGCAGTAGGGGGAGAAGTTTGCAAATTTGCATTTATCAAAAGGGATACACATACATAAAGGGATATCTGATTTGAGAAATTTGAAGCATTGTTATTCTTCTAGGGTTAAACAGGGTTTTGGAACTAATTTGCTGCGAGTTATTCGAGCGGAAGAGTATCTATCCAGAAATTGGACAGAAAATCGAACTAACTAGTAGCTGATTTCAAACCCGGACCCCGGAACAGTAAACGGAACATAGTCACCGAAACCTAAACGTTGCAGATGTATTTTGGCAGCACTTGAGCAGCTGTCAAATGAGCGTCAAGTAGGGAGGCTGATATGGCAAGAAATGGTATCCTCACACAGTTTCGAGGAGATTGGCGCATATTAGAGGTGATGCCTGCATAAACCATGTCATGAGTCAAGAGTGGGTAAACGTAAGCCAATAACTGCAATATCTCATGGAATACAAGCGATTCTTTGTCTTAGATGACATGTGATTTTATGAAAGGCTTCTATGCGTGCACGAGAATTTTCGCAAAGACCTGGGGACTTAAGACTAGTCTTTAGATGTACACTGCAATTCTTAAACCCATACTACCATGTGGCAGCCTTGTATAGTCATTAACGAAGGCAACAAAACCTATCGCACTTTAAAGGGTGTAATTTTGCCATTATAACACTACTGAAAGGAGAATCCTTAACCTACTACCTCTAGATCTACTTATTTGGGACTCAGCCAAATGTAAAGCTAGAACTCTTGCTTTCGAGAATTTCTCAGATTTGAACTTCTTCTTTATGGTAATATAATTCAGGGTGAACTAGTGGACTCAATCAACAAGTCACTCTAGCCAGCACGATTCGAAATAATTTTCCACTTGCTCTCGCCACTGAGGGTATGATTTACCGGGTTGCTCCTTTAAAATCGCGTCGAAGACTTCGAGTTTCCGTAGTTAGGTAGATGACGTCCTCCATCCTCATACTCCATGCATACGAGACTAAAAATGATGCGGAGATTTTTCTCACGAATCGGCGAAGATTCTCCTCCTCTTCTTTTCTTTTAGGAGTCCATGCCTCTGCACGGTAGAGCAAACCTTGAAGCGGTTAAAGTATTGTATGGTATTCTAAATATCCTTCTGAACACAAAGAAGAAGCGTTTGATAATAGTTAGTTCTGTTATCGTTTATGCTGTGTTAAATAGTTCTTACAATTGAGTCTAGTTAGACAAAGTCCTTGACTACCTTTTAATGTAGGTACAGATGATTTTTCTTCGAGTATATATACGAGTAAATATATTTTTAAAAGGCTGCAATATAGGGACATATACCTACATGAGCTAAGTTTGGCAAACGCCTTCACCTACAATATCATCGCAAATTGGAACGTATCTTAGAAGGTCTCTTTGTAGGTGCCTCGTAAACACTATGCAAACTTTCCAAGCCGTGTCTAGGATTTCTCCTCGAGGGAGATCCTAATAGCACTCTCATTCGAAGTACAATATTCCAAACATTCCAAATATTCAAAACAACATTTTTACCGCTTATGTGGGTAACTCTCTCTAAAGGAAGAAGGGAACTAGTCAAGTTGCTCATTGGTGGAACAAACATTTCGAGGATTTTAGATGTGAAACTAGTAAATTAATACACAAAGCTAAAAGTTATAACGAATGGTGCTAATACAGAAAAACTCCAACAACATTCAACAGTGAACTTAGAAAACCTAAACGTAAGGTTTGTAGAACCCATTGTGAAAGAATTAATAATTTTCCAAGGACAACTGGCTTTCAAAAGGCCTTGGTCCAAAGTCACTTCACCTAACTAGGTTCCCTAAAAAAACTATATTCTCTAAAAGTCCTGAGGAAACCTGCTAATTACTACATTTTTCATTTCTTAAGGTATATGGTGGAGTCTCCCTAGAATTGATGATGAATCCCGTTCTCAATCTTTGCACTCACAATCATGGCTGGCAGAGTATTCATAGTCAATTCTTTAAAGTTGACTCTATTCACCTTCAATGCACTCAAATCATCAAGCACAACAACAATTGTTAGGACATTTCCTTCTTATGACTAGGACAAGATTTACTCATTACGTACCATAGATCCTGAACCTTTAAGCTAAACTTTATAGGTCATCTGAAAGTACTAAAACATATCCATTTCGACACAATTCTTAAGATTTCAGGGATTTTAAGAAATTTCGTTTCTCTAGAAGTTCCGAGGTTGTTATAGGTGACCCCGGTGCATGAAGAAACATATCTGTGGTCAAGACTCAAAGGAGCCCGCTTTAAATCTCATCAGATAGGTAGTGGTATAGGTTATAGTGGCAGGCCACACCAATACCAGTAAAGGTCCATTGTGATGCAACTTGGACCTGCAATTTTTGATTTGTAATACTCAGGAACTCAAGTGGGCGCCGTGGCTCAAGTGGTTAGTGCGTTGGACTACGGAGCAAGGGGTTCCAGGTTCAATCCCCAGACAACACCTAAAATTTCTTTCACGGGCCCACCTCTCGCGAGCGTCTGACAAACATCCGAGAGTAAAACTGTCATGAAAAAGCTTCTCAAAATTGCCGTTCGGATCCGGCATTAAACAGTAGGCCCCTTCCACTCATGTGAAGAATATAACACGCACAACACGAATGGTTGTGAGAAGCTAGGCCCTGGGTCCCATGGACCTGTTGCGCCAAAAATTTGTATTTGTATTTGTAATACTCATGAACCAGCAGGAGCGTAGTGTAAAGCGCTAGAGGCTATTAATATTGGCGTTAGTCAATTCGCTTAGATTATCGAAGAAGTATGCACCTAAGTGCCATCTTCTGCGAATGAAGAGAGCTTGACATGTACAGAGAATATGAAGTATTCCACATCTTCCTCGTCCATGTAACTTTTACAAAAATCATTAGCGAGGAGGCCCAACCTAATGGTGTGCTTATCGATAATGCAGTGTCGGTCTGATCAGACAGTTGGAGCATTTCTGTTCGAGATTGGGCCAGATCTGTCTAGTAATCAGGCATGTATTGGTTAAATGCACAGCATTGAGCTTAAGCAGCACTTTAATTGTAGCGAGAGGCATACCGATAGGTGCCTCATTCGATAAAAGCAATAAGGGGTGCTTTCATAAATGCAGTACTGCCTGCTTTGTGAATCAGCAACCATTCCTAAATGCAAACTCAAAATAATGATACATCGCATTACGTTCCGAAATGCATTGTGAACGAATGCACTGCGCAAACAAAAGCAAACAGCGCATCGTGAACTAACACGATGCAAATGGTAATTGTTATTGTTACCCTCTTTGGATTAGATTTAAAATATATTTCGTGAATATTCGCTTGTCACCAGCATCACAATTGTTTTTTTATTACACATTGTTTCAGATTTCCAAAAAATAAATTGTGCGCTTCGCATAGTATTCCTAAACGCAACAGAATGCGCATCGCATACTGAAAGCATCGTTTGTTTGCAGCACGGATGCGATGTGCAGTCACAATGCGCATTTTGGTTGAATTTAGGAAAGCAGCCAAGGTTGTACCCTGCACAGCGAGTTCATCGGCTATGCAGATTCCTGAAATACCACGGTGTCCCGGCAAGTAAATGAGCTGAATTATGAACTGTTCGACAATTTAGGACAGTTTTTGAGTTATTAATGATGAATCCAGAGATTTTATCGCGGCTTGGTTGTCCGTAAAAATGAGGATTTACCGATTTGTTATCACACTATACATCAGTCACGACAAGTCTTTCTTTATCGCCATGATCTCCATCTGGAAGATGCTACAGTGGTAAGGAAAGCGCAAAACGATACTTATCCCTATATCGTTGGAAAAGACACCTCCTCCTATTCCCGACTCTGTTTTTGCTAGGTCCGTAAAGAATTATGCATCCTGTGTTTTGAAGCTTCAGCTCCTTCTCCCAATAATCGCTTGAGAACTCATCGGATAGCCAAGTAGGATCTCGGCTGCTTAATCCTATACGGTTCAGTCTTCGCTTGTCTGAGATTTTGTCAATCTCCTCGAACGTCTTATATCTATGAGAATTGAAAGGATGCTTATCACCTACTTGTTGATCATAAGTCCTATTTCGATGACCATCTAACAGTGCTCCCCGACAAAAACGTTGAATGCTGAGGTAACCAAAAAGTTCATCAACCCCAACCTATACAAGTAATATTTTTCAAATTAACAGAAAGGAAGCTAAAAACCTTAACGAACTGTCTGACGGGGTACACTGTTTCTTGAGATACGAGTTGTACGGTTTTTGTCGGCTAGTATAATAAAAAGTGACGGTTAATGTCCAGGATCTACCAGAGAAGGATTATTCCACTTGAGGCGGGAGCTTAGAATTATGGCATTAGCGTCCATACGCTCGTGTCCTATCAGTTTTAAGCGCTGAATGTGAAGCTTTCTATCCAAAAATAGATTTCGACCAGTCTCGTGTTGTCAGGATGAGCCATTTCGGAGACTGCTATACTTTGCTTTCAAAACTACCACGGTGCGTGCTTCTCTGATCTCTAGTTTTCTTCCCGTTCGAGTCTACGACTACTACTACTACTAGATCCCGACTATTACTACTTCTTAGATCCTGATAATTAACAGCATTCAGGAAAGCACTTAAGGTACTTTTGATGCCTTTTCCGAAAAGTATTATATAATTTAACTTCTGAGACATAGCCTATCGTCTACCATTACGACGAGGAATTGAATGCGTTCTTTTGAAGGCATGACGTTAATTCCCACCATTTTATGATTTTTTATATTTTACGCCTACTAATAACTACCGCTCCCATCTTATCTTCTGTCAGTGCTAAACTTTGATTTCAGCTATTCCTTGATAGACGCAATGGTCTTATTGGGAGCCAACACCAGTTGAAAAGTATTTCAATTTCATCGGCGAATCCTATGATTTCTGTCTCATCAGGGATTTGTAGCCTTTCACAACCTGTAACGAACATCGAACCAGGGATCGTCAAGCATTCTGTCGCTTTCAGCACTCTTTGGTGGGGATATTTGTCCGCTATCCCTTGGATATATGTATGCTTACTTATTGAACGGAATCCTGACCTGTGAAGAGGCTCTGTTTAAGACACGACATCCTTCCATTCTCTCTGGTCTCGGGCACGCTACTTCCAGTTGTCTAGACCAAGTGCTCTGGCATTCGAGATAGCTTGATCCTTAAAACGGAGATTCGGTCTACCTTGTCCTCTCGAACCTGGGGGCTGTGATTCGAAGATCCTCTTTGCTTGAGTATTATTGTCCATTCGCTCGATGTGGCTGAGCCAGTGTAATGTTTTGGCTTTTTGGACTACATCCGCATCTTGATACAGTTCATAGAATTCGCGGTTGTATCTTCTCCTTTATTGTCCCTCCTCGCATACAGGACAGAATATTCGACGAAGAATTTTTCTCTCGAAAGTGTTCAAAATCTGCTCTGCGTTCCTGCTTATCATCCAGCACTCGGCTCCATATAGCAGAACTGGCAGGATCAAAGTTTTGTAGAGCATGCATTTCGAGCATGCCGTTTCCTAGGGTAAGTCTTTGTCAAATGCACTCAGACTTCGATTCGGTCCATTGTACTTCCAGCATATTCCCTTTTTTGGTGCAGTGCTTCGAGAAACTTCGATTTTATACGTTTCTCTCACATTGTTTGGTGGCTGTGTTGTGCTGTTTACCGCCCGTGCTCGAACCTGCACAGTTCGGGTCATAAACCAACACACTATCCCCTACAGCATTGCTACTCTTTTTTCGAAGTTACTATTTTCAACAGTGACGATTTTTTTCTAGACGGTGTACAGATGATCCTTTGTTTGTGCACAGCATATAATTGGTTTTGTCCTCATTTGCCGTAAAAGCCTTTAAGACGGTGGGCTGGGAGTGACCGATGATGTCGATGTCGCCTACGTATCCCAGCAGCTAGACAAATTTGTAGAGGATAGTCCGTAGAGATGGTGTGTCTCGACTTGAAATTTGTTGGTCTTTTCCAGGATCTGCCTTAATGTGAAAATGTGCTCGATTGTCGATCTGGCGGGTCGGAACCCTCACTGGTACGTGCTGATTAGAGTGTTTCAGAAAGGTTCAGACGTCGATTCAGTAATTTGATAGGTCAACGCTGCACGAGTCTCTAAAACTCTCCGAAAAATAATTCCGTTCTGTAGGTACTTCTACAGTATTTTAGCGAAGGATATGGCGTTACTTCTTATTGTCACTTTTAGAGCTCTATTTGGTACTCTGTTTGGTCGTGCATCTTGTCGCATATTCTCTTGCTTGCGTTCAATATTTTGTCTTCAGTACATTTCTGGATTTTTTGATATTAGGTTATCGTGTTATCTTTTGACTGTCTGTGACCATTAAATTATATATATTAGCCCCTTCCTCTTCCTGCTCTTGGATAGTTTTAACCAGAAAATCCTGGATCGCATCACTTTTCTCAAAAAGTTCTCCATTCAGTCCAAAATTAAGGCCGATTCACATGTTCCTCAGGTTCCCTGATCAATCAGCACATAAAACCTCTCTCCAATCACCAGAACCCTCAACGGGGGGTGTCGTAGGTCGTTCAAATTTTCCATTGTAAATGGAACTCATTTGCGAAAATCTCATTCGATTTTATAACCGCACGTGTTAGAATCGACCTCGACCACAGCATGCTACCTACTACGACGATTCGTTAAGTAATTCACCAGCGAAAAAAAAATAAATAAATAGTTTCACTCACTCACCACCTGCATCCTGGCCAAACAAATTTGAATTTTCCCAGACAATCTCGTAAATCATCCCAACTGACCCATTAATGTCAGAGGTTGGCCACCAATTTGTGATGACCTTTTCTTGTGTTGGTCGGCGGTGGTCGCTGCTGCCGCCCAAGGTCCTTGGCTTGGGTCGGTTGGGCGCCGAAACAAAATTTTTATTTTTCACTTTAAAGAATGAGGACAAAGTAATTGCTTTCCATGACCGTTAATCAAATACGTAAATAATCGAAAACGACATTTCCACGTTCTAATTGTTAAGCGCACAAATGTAAATGGGTGAGCTGCAAACTTTTGTTGAAAGCAACGTTTCCGTGACTTAAATTGATGTTTACCTGTTCTTTTGTTCTTTTTTTTTTTTTTTTTGTTTTTTAACATACTCACCCAGTTTCTGTCGCCACTTTCCACTTTGTACCTAAAGGTTTTTTTTTTCTTGTTTCTCTTTACAGACCAATTCACAGCTAAACAGGACGAAATTGGGCGCCAGACCAACTACACCAACCAGGAAACACGAGAATCCATTCGTTCTTCATGTTTAACACATTTTAGGATGTAGGACCACGGAATTTATCTTCCTTGTGTGTCCTTTTTTATTTTCCAACAACCGGAAGTAATTAAAATTTTCCACACATCCTTACGCACACACACACACACATACTTATATACAAACAGTGCACACACCCAAGCAGAGCCGGAGGACCTGCAGCAGATCAACAACCAATAACCAACACAACTCAGCAGCAAACATTACATGGATGTGCAGCTGCTTATTAGCCAATGTGAGCGGATGTTTACAGTAACAGTAGCAGTGCCTCGTCGTAGCTAGAGTGCCAAAAGCGAAAAAGGACACTTCTTTCGCATTTCGTTTTGTCCGGGCTTTTGAAAACATACGAAATTGTGAATAAAAAAAAAAGAAACTGTAAATAGTCGAGTTCAGCGAAAACAAATTGACCCACAAAATCCCGGTCGTTCTGTGGCACAAGTGTTGTTCGTCGTGTTTATTAAGAATAAGTGTGTGCAGTGTCGTCCTTTTCGTCCTTTTCATCATTTTCGTCGTCGTCGCCGTGTCGTTTGTTGATTCCGGTATTTGAACGCGTTCAAATAAGTGTTCGGTTGTTGTTGGGTTTTTGCCTAGCAGTGTCGTTAGTATGCGAGAATTCGTCGTAATGGCGACGAAGAGTAAGCAGCTGCTTATGAGCAGTACTGTTAGCGCGGTCTTACTGGTACTTTTGCTGCGAATTTGTTCGGTTAACGGTGTTATGGATCGATTGGTGGTTCAAACTACCAGCGGTCCGGTGCGTGGTCGTTCGATAACGATACAGGGTCGAGAAGTGCATGTCTACACGGGTATACCATATGCGAAGTCACCCGTCGACGATCTGAGATTTCGTAAACCAGTGCCAGCTGAGCCCTGGCATGGGGTTTTAGATGCCACACGATTACCAGCGACATGTGTTCAAGAACGGTAAGTACATAAATAAATAGTAGACTCCTCTGGGACATACAGTGTTTAAATTATCTAATCTAGTCTATCTAGCCTAATCCACACAATCCCGATGAACAATGTCATTTGGTGTGATAGTGATATTTATGTTTTTAGATCAATAATCTTACACTTTCGTATCCTTTCCTCTTTGTTGGATCTCATCGAACTTTCATCACTGCGGCTAATCTTCTAGGAACCGAAGAAACAAAAGTTTTGGTAACGTCAGGGGAGATTTTTGTTTTGGTTAATGACCTCTGAAGGCCTTGTTTAGACGTTATTTTCTAATATTTTTAAAATTTTTAAGGTCTGGAGATTGTGGAAGAGCGTTAAGCTGCTTAGGGTAATCTGATAATAAAATTGATAATCTTTGCTGTATGCTTTGGGTCATTGTTATGCTGGAATACCCAAGGGGATGTGTAACCCAATTTTTGCCCACCGGGGAGTAAATTGTCTTCTAAAATGGTAACGGAATCCTTACTATTCATTGCCGTTTCAATAAAAAAAACAAGGTTTCCAGTTCCCACAGCCGATATGCAATCCCAAAGCATCAATGAACCTCCACCATGCTTCACGGTCGAAGTGGGGTTTTAGGGAAGAAGGTCGCTACCTATTTGATGATCTCCAGACCTTATTTCTGCGTTTTGAACGAAATATCCCAAATTTGTTCTCGTCACTAAATATGACATTATTCCAAAACGATTGAGCGGAATCTAGTGGGTTTTGGCGGGGGTCAAGCGTTTCAGATGATTAACATTAGAAATGCATGGTATCTTTGCGGCACTCTGCTATGTAATCCACTAATTTTTAAGGCTCTACGAATTGTTGAGGAACTTATTGGATTTCCACGTTTTTGAAAAACGTCTTACGCTATTTACACTGCACTGAATCTCGGAGTTTTCCTTAACTGTCTGACAAATTTCCGAAATTTGGTGCCATATCAGTAATTTCCGCCAGGGATTTGCCTTCCTTCCGATGCTAAACGACTAAATTTCGCACTTCTACCGGTAAACCACATCCTTGTGTCTTTATAAATGCATAACCTTACTTTTTAATTCGAAATAATATAACCTAACCACGCACTACGCATTTGGATTTGTCATACGCGGCAGACTTAGGCGAGTTTTCGACACGTGAGCGAACGTCTTATGATAGTCCGCATCAAGGCTAAATTTATCAACATAAGCTTAAATTGCGCTAATGCCCCCACAGATGACAAGGACGACACCACCAAAGAATGTTTCTACGAGCTCCGCGACAAGACGTATAAGCAATGTCCTGTATCGTGTTAGGCGATCTTAACTACATACATATTTTCAAAATAGGAAAGTAGGACAGTTGGTAAGCACAGCCTACACGACACCACGTCTGGCAACGGGTACTTGGGCTTATTGACTTCGCGGCGGGGAGAAACGTCACTATAGCAAGCAGGCGGTTTCCTCATCTCAATATCCACAAAGGGACATGGCGGTTGCCTGATCATGAAACGGACAACCAAATTGATCACATTATGTGATATACATAAGTGATCCACATAATATATAGACAAACTTCTTCTGCGGACTGTATAACGGCGACGAAGACCAACATCTCGCTGTCAAGCAGAATAAACCATTCAATCTAGACAATGAACGCTTGGTCAAACCCAAGTGAGGATCACAATATCTAAGCTTAAATCCAGCAAGGCAGCTGGACTAGACGACTTACCAACCGAGCTGTTCCAATCAGCTGGGAATGATCTGGTAGAGAGCATACATCAACTCATTTCTAAGATTTGGTCAGACGAGTGTATACCAGATGATTGGAATCTTAGCATCATGTGCCCCATTCACAAGAAAGGAGACCGTCTCAATTGCCAATTACAGAGGCTTCAGTCTCCTCAACATCGCCTACAAGATCTTATCTGCCATTTTATGTGAACGTCTGAAATCCTTCGTCAACAACCTGATTGGACCATATCAGTGTGGTTTTAGACCAGGAAAGTCCACAATCGATATCCACACTACGGTAGATCCTATAGAAAACTCAAGAAGTCCAATTCCAATGCCCACCATATTTTCAGCGATTTTAAGACCGCATATGACAGCACCTAGAGAGACGAGCTATACAGAACCATGTATAGTTTAATTCTTGCCAATCGCGGTTTCTTTGGGCTGAGAGGACAATTGAGTAGTAGAGTCCTATCGCGAAGAACTAAGGGGACTTTGTATAAGACCATCAAGGTCTGGAGCGCTGGAGATCCAGCTTGCGCCAGATCTGTTTTGTGATAGAGCACGTGGTGCAGTTGGAACACCTGCGGTTAGTAGAGTTTATCGCATTTTGGTTAATTAAAAGTTTGCATATAGCGGTTGAGAGCCAAGTTGAGATTCTCCGTCGCCGATAGAATCGACATAGATTTACCATGCCCATCGAGTTCGTAGACCATGCAATTTCCTGGAATGTTCATATGGCCCGGTACCCGGTAAATGAGGTAAATTTTGAATTGTTCTGACATAGAGGTAAACGGATCCACTGCGAGACTCTTTATCATCCTCCCAGTCAGTCCTGGAGGGTATATACATATGAAGGTTTCGAAATTTCTTTTGAAAAGAAGCTGGTGGAGGGTGCAATCAGTGTGCTTTGGCATGAATTCTAGTTTATTTAGATTAGACGAGTGGACAGTAGGCAGACTGGTCCACAAAAGAATTGCTTTCATGGAAATAGCTGCATTTACTGCCACTTGTCTGCAATAGATATCGAGCGGCAGTATGTGGAACAGTGTGTCCACACTCCGAGAGAAAGATTCTTCGTTAAATGGTCGGTCCCATTTTGATTGCAGGAGGAGATTCAACGACGAACTACATATATGAACGACATCGACCTAATCAAAAAATTACACATTTGTCGTCTGCAATGGCTAGGATACTGCGGCCCGTAGAGGCTTCGAATCTTACCCTGAGAGACAACGCAGTAGAGGAAGGCTTTGCCTTGGGTGAGGCTCCCAAGTTGGAGGGGATCTCAACCGATTGGAAGTGCGCAACATGGTATTACAATGGACCTATTGTAGGTCTAAGTGTGTTGGCGTTTCTCAGTTGGCAGCCACTTCAACCAATCAACCAACCAAACAAGGAAACATCAAAATCGTAATGGAAACCATACACAGAGGGACACTTCACAGTGATTTTACTTCATCTCAAAATCCTGTTAGAGATTATTAGAGGCAAAATTAAGCTAGCCAGGTATTGGGCACGTTTCGGACGGATTTACAGAAAAGGGCTCTGATTAAATAAAATTTTTGACCTAAGACCTAAATACCAACCTTCCAGCTAAACGGCTAAATAACCAACCACTGTTCCATCGAGGAGGAAGTTAACTCTCCTTTGGGGCATACAAATGCCAATACAAACATTTGACGCGACGGGTTTACATGTAACCCAGAGCCTATCTTCTGATAACCATTCCCTTTGTGTTCTAGTTAAATAAATTGCACCATAACTAATAAGATCTGGCCAGCAACAAAAATAGCACAGAGATTGTCAAAATAGTCGCAACCACTATGGGTCCCTGTCTAATTGGAACATATTGTCCGAAATCAAGCAACATTTAAACTGCCACAGTTCTGAAAAAAGCATGAAAAGGAAACCAGACCAGACCAGACTAGGTCTACCATTGTTTGATGACCTCTCAGATATTTTGCATCCAACCTAATCAACTTTCTTAACTTCCTATAGAAACATACATCGATAACCAGGTCATGGATGGCTGTCCTCGCTTCGCAGAGACTCACTTAGACCAAAAGCAGATCCACTGTGATCCCACTATGGTAAAACCGGACTACTAGCACCAGGACCTGCATACAGACTTCCCAAATGGAACAAGACGCAGGCAGTCAGTTTTGGTGTGAACCCATACCGAAGAAATATGATTCGCCGTTTAAGCGTTAAACCAGTTTAAACCGGAGACAAAGCTTTTAAGTCAAGCAGTTAAAGCAGTTTAGGTCTAGCTAGATCGTTAAGATTTTCGAAGAAGTATACCCCTTGGGTTTTCCTTCTCAAAGTCAATATTGCAGAACAGGTACACAGAATATGGGTAAGGGTTTCCTTCTCTTCCTTGTTTCTAGAGCTTACAGAAATCGTTGAAGACAGCGCCAGGTTTTCTAGCACGTCTTCCTACCACACAGTGACCTTACTATCTTTCCAAGATTTGTTCTTTTAACGGTTTGCCTACAATCCAGCTCTGGCCAGATTTTTTTCACAAGATAGACTTACTTTTTAAGTCATTTAAAGTCTTTAGCTGACTTGAAGTCTTTGAAGTGATTTGAAGTCAGTGAATGCATTCAATTTTTTTAAAGTCAGCTAAAGAGTTCAAATGACTTCAAATGCCTTCAGAATATTGAATGCATTCACTAACTTCAAATGTCTTTAATGGATTGAATGAATTCAGTGAATGCTAGTGACTTCAATGTGACTTCACTGAATGCAGAGCAATCAAAAAGATTTACAGGTCTGATCCGCGGCATTGCTTGAATCGAATTATTGTCGATTCCAAGACTTTTATATTGATACTGTTGATGAGGGGAGGATGATGTTATTGTAATAGATCACATGCTGTACTTCAGAAAAAGTAGAAAGGAGTTTTGAAATAGTTTTCATGAAATCCTCCATACAATCCTGATTGAAAAGACTACTGCAGCTCTTTTTGTTTACACGTCGTCTTGCGGTCTTATCTAAAAATAGCACTGCACCATTACCGGAATTCTCGCAGGATTCAGGATTCGTTGAATACTTTTCATCTCGTAATTAAATTAATTATTTCTAAAATTATGAATGCGACTCATGACGAGTGTCTTCCGTATAAATCCCACGTCCGCAAAACCCAAAGTTTCTTCTCTCAATTAAATGAAGTAAAAGTGTCTCGGGGCCACTTGGGGAATCGCTTCGGTAAATCTTCAAGATACACACTATCCCACACACATACAACTCGTACTAATCTCGGGGCATTTTGACCTTTAGCTACGCTCCAATTCAATAAATCTCAATATGCACACACCACGGCGCGGCGGCGGCGGTGGCGTCACATTAAACCAAAGTCATCTCATAATTACCACACCAAGGGTGGGCTTCTATAGATACGTATGTATATACAGAGGACCGAAATTCACTCTCTCACAAGCTGTTTGACTTCGGTAGGTTCCCCCATATCCGTCGAGCCAACCACTTGCCGCACTAAAAGCACACCACATCAAGCGCAGCCACGAAGAGCGCTATGCCATTTCTCGTTCTCGAATTTCTTTTAATTAAGATAATCACGTTGAAGTTTTTTTTTTCTGTTCCAGGAGGTGGGGTGGGGTGGTTTTTAGAGCGCCCAGAACCAAGCCGAGTATCCTCGAAGTACCCGCAGGAGTTGTGACGGTGATAGGGGCGCGGTAAATCACTTTAGTGACATGGTTTCCATTTGCAAATCGCAACAACCGCTTTGGTGCAGATGACGACCGTAGTCTTCATATAGCAAGCAGAGCAGTCCCTCTGTGATGTCTTCTCCTTGCACCCTCTCGCACTTTGTCCTACAGTTGCTGCTAGTGCCACTGTTGCTCTCACTGCCGCTATACTATACTGCACTGCATATGGTGGTTGTACTGTAGTATCCTCGACGACGACAACGACGACGACGATGGCGATGAGGAAGCGCTAGGCCTCATCCTTTTATTTTTATTTGCTAATGTAGTGCACCAAGGGGGAGGGAGGTGGCGTGTTGTGTAGTGTACAGTGGAAATGGCAGTTGTAGTAGTAGTATGCGGTCGCCTTAAGGATTTCATATTTCTTCTCTCATTTTATTTGTGTGCCCTCGTTGTGTTATTAATTTATGCGAGAGGAGGAGTGGATTTGTAGTTCATGAAAACAGGTAAGTGGAATGCTGCAGTAGTGACGTCATATCCAGGATAAATAGAAAATACACACAGACCCTCAAGGATATATGTACATGCAAACAAAACAGACTGGGAGAACATAAATTTGTATTACGGGTAGAAAAGTTTTTTTTTGTTTTTTTTCGGTTTAAATCCTTCGGAAGGTTTACTCCGGAGGACCCAAAATGCCAGAGCTCCTAGCTACCGTACACAGATGGTATAGTTGCAAACTAAGGACGACAGAGTTTTATGATACTCGTAGTTGGGAGGATTATACCTGTTTATATAAATAATTATAAGGAAGAAGATAAATATGAAACACATCCGCGTAATATGCGGAAAATGTAGGTTTACCTTGGAATGGCAAAGTTAATTGCTCTTCGTGACTTCGCCTGGGGTTGGGATGTATTCGTATCGTCTATGTATGTACATGCGCCAGAATGAAACTTCATTCGGAAGTTGTTGAGAGGAAGATAATATCGTCCTGTTGGCCTAGTAGCAAACATGTACAAATTGATATTTGCTTGTAGAGTTTGCAGGAATGAGAAGTTATAGATTTAGGGTAGGTTAGGGTGGAACTGAGCACTATAATGGGAACATTGCTTAGATATAGCAAGGTAAACACTTTTATCAAAATAGTACATCTTTCTATCGATCTATAATCTTTTGTCCAAAATGGTGCCGGAAAGCGGGTCTTAACCCCGTAGAAGATAGTGTGTCACGGGACGGGTTTCTTATTGTTCCAGGCGGCAGTGGTCGAACTTCCTACATATAGTCAAGGTACCTACAGTTCCAGTCAGTAGACTGAACTCTTTACCTGCGCTATTCTGATATTTTCCAAACTGATGCCGGTAGGGATTTCAAAAACTGTATCAGTGTTTTGAAAAATAGATTGTGGCGGGAGATCCTCCTTCGCATTAAAAGCAAAATCCTGGCTGTGATTCGTACAAAGCTGCACTCTAAACATCAGCCTAATATGTGCATCCGGACCCACAAACTAGACTGAAAATCTAGGAGGTCTGTCGCACGAGGACTTTAATGGTTAGAAAAGTACAGGCTCCACGAAAGGTATATAGCCACACTTATACCACTAAAGGTCCAGTGTAATGCCACATGGATCTGAAATCCTCAATTAGTATGTACCTCCTAGGAACCAGCTGTGGAATATCACAGTGTCCTGGCACCCAAATAAGGTGAATGTTGAATTGTTCAGGTATCTCGGAGATGGGCAATAATTTAGGATAATTTTTGAGTTAAATGTGAAGGATTCAGAGATTTGATCCATTCCTGGCTGTCCGTAAAAATGAGGATATCCCGATTTGATGTCACACTACACTTCAGTCACGACAAGGCGTGCTCTATCGCAGTGGTTCTAAAGGAGGAAGGAAATACTTATGTTTAGATCGTTGGAGGATCCTACTCGCGATTCTGTTTTAGATCCGTATAAAGAACATATGGATAGAAACATATGGATCCGGGCTTTTGAATCGACAGATCCTCCCATAGTCCTCTCTTGAGAGGATGCGTGTTTAAAAGTTCTTATCGAACAGAAGTCGTAGAAGTAAGTACGTGCTCGGTGTCTTGAGGAAGGAATTCAATATTGTTAAGAATAGAGGAGTGTCCAGTACTTAGACGAGGCGACAGAGATATAGCCTTCAAACGAGTAACTGCACAAGACTGGCACTTGTCTACTATAGATCTGTGGTGGCAAGTAGAACAAAATATCCTGAGCCGCTGTTGGGGTGGTTCTTTATGCTGTACTTATGCAAAGGCAAGCCGACCTTAGTACCCGGCAAAGATGAGTTTGGTGGCAGCCTTTCTGCAATGCAGTCCATCAGAGCATCTCGCCATACGTTAGTATAAGCCAGATGACGAATACACAAAGCCAAAATGTAATACGTGGCTGTAGTCCCCATTATTTCTTATCGCTTTCTTACAGGAGCACAGCGTTGTAGTGGCTTTTTTTTATACGTTCAAGGATATTGGGTTTCCAGCTAAGTTTCTTAGTAAGTATGAGAAACAAATATTTTGCTTTGTCGGCAAGTGTCAAGCTAATGCCACATATGTTGTTTTGAAGGCTCAAAATACGGAATTTCGAATGTCCTAGTGAAGAGGACAAGTTCTGTTTTTTGAGGGTGGCCACTGAGTCCACATCCCTTAGTCCATTTTGAGAACATTTTGCAGAAAATCGCTGAGGATTTTGAGGTGTTTACTCGAAGCAGCTATAGCAATGTCACGGTCGTCCGCATAAGCATATACATTACAGTTTTCATCTTCCAGGATTAAAAGCAGTTCATTCATCGCTAGGTTCCAAAAAAGAAGAGGAAAAGAAGAGCAGAACGCTGAGAACCTTCGAACTACGGCCTCGCTGAACTATGAGTGCCCTGTTTGAAGCCCTGTTTGTGAACAATTGGCTAACCAAAGCGCATTGGAGTCACTCGGAGGTTCGCAAGTGTCCGCGTAATAGCCTTAGGTTCAACGTTGTTAAAAGCTCCTTCAATGTCGAGAAATGCTCCTAGGGTGTATTCTGTAAAATCTAGAGATACTTTGTTATACGCATGCTGATAGGCTGACAGCTGGTTTCGCTTAAAGCTGTAGCCAAAATGGATGGTCTATCAGTTTCTCTAGAGTTTTCAGAAGAAATGATAGACTTATCTGCCTTTGGTATAGAAACCACGCAGAGCTCCGTCCAAGATTTTGGAAGATTTTGTGTTGTATATCAGCTGGGATTATACCATCTGGTCCTGCCGATACAAATGGCTTGAAGTTGCGTATTGCCCAAAGAATTGAGCTTTTAGAAATAAGATTCATAGAACTGCATGGTGCAAATGTTACATGCATTTTTGTAGTCACATCTCATTGCAGCAGCTAGCGAACTGAGAATCCATTCCATAAGGGGATATCCGTTTTTTTTTTCAGATGTCTAGGGGACTTAGGGAAGCTAAGACATTTCTTAGCCTTGATGTCTCAGAGATCTCTTTTCTTAACAAAGAGTCCAAGGTTTACGTCGAGCCTTGTAAACTTTGTAGACCTCTTTATTAAGGGTTCAAGAATGAGAGACGGGAAACTGTTTAGCCCAGTTGAAGAACGGTTCGCAGTCATCCCGAAGGGTTCTAATCTTATGACTCTACCAGGAGGTTAGGGTTTACTTCTAGGTTTGTTATTAAGGCAGGGCATTGACATTGAGTGATAAAGAACACCAGTTAAAACCTCTATAAAAGTATCCAACTCATGGATATTATTGGGAGGTCATGGGTTCTCCAAATTATAGAATTTTCTACACTGTCTCTATACTTGGACCAATCGGCTTTCCTAAGAGTCGCAGAAAAAATACCCGAAAATAGTCCTGAGAGTCCTTTTAATAACCCGTACGTAGCTAAATCAAAGCATTCCTGTATATCTGGGTGAGGTTTTGATACCCCTTATATCGGGTATATTCACTTTTGCTACCTTCTCCTTGACTGTTCCAACCAGCTAATAGAAACTACTTTACTCTTATTCCCGAAAGATAAGAGTGAGACTTCAAGACATAAACCAAAAAAAAGGATACCTAGGGTTGGGTTGAGTTGGGTCTATGTTCCCGCTCAGGAGGGACACACTTAGATCATAAAGAAGGTTCATTGTGATACCACTATGGAAAAACTGGATTACCAGCACCAGAGACCTACATGGAGACTTCCCAAATGGGACAGGTAGGTGTTTAGGGTAACCACTTTTTTTGCAAACCCCTGCCGAAGAAGTATGGTTTGCCGTTTAGACATTAAACCAGTTTGGCCCGGTGACAAAGCTTTTTATTTTGCTTAAGTCTAGTCTAGCTTGATTGTTAAAACCACCAAGCACCCGCCTAGAGTTTTCTTTTTCAAGATAGATAGAGCAGGAGAGGTACACAGAAGATGTGTCATGGTTTCCTCATCTTTCTCGTTTCTCTAGCTTCTAAAGAAATAAAACATTGATTTCTGGTATGCCAAACAGTCCTCTGTAAGGGCGCCAAATATTTTTCTCAGATTTATCCTAGTGACGGAAATAAGTCCACTGGTGTGATGACTGCTGTGTATATCCATTGAACAATCTAGGACTGGGGACCTCAATTTGGGCCTAAGACCTTCCTGTATAAATAGAAGGCAATCGAGACCTGAGTTTTTTTTATCGAGAAGAATAGAATAACCCTTGAGTTTTGGAAGAGTTCTGTATGTTATTTCATACCTTCTTGTGAACAATACTAGTTCAGCCTTGAACGGATTAACTCCGAGACCTACACTGTCCATCCACTTTGCTAGTTTATTTAGAGTTTGTTCTTAAAAGATTTCTCAATGATTCCTACCAACACAACTAGTGCAGGACAGTCTCTACTGATTTTCCTTTATTTGCGTGTTAAGATTTCTATTGGAGATGATTATCTAAATTTGTTTTAATCTGGACGTCGATCAGCCTTTCCAAATTCTTTACTAGAAAGGAGGATAGGCTGATCGGGCGAAAGTCCTTCCAAACTTAAAATGTATCTTGAAGAAAACTAATGATGCAATTCTTTTTAATTTGCCTTTGCATAAAAAGTACTAATTTAAAAATATTTTATATTTCAGATACGAGTACTTTCCTGGATTCTCCGGTGAAGAAATATGGAATCCGAACACAAACGTATCGGAGGACTGCCTGTATGTAAATGTGTGGTCACCAGCAAAAGCCCGATTGCGTCATGGGCGAGGCGCTAATGGTGGTGAGGTAAATATATACCCTATTTTGTTTTGTTTTTAAAATATAATATATGTGAAAGTATCTTCTAAAAGTTGATGTTGAATTCGACTACATGTTAGTGCACTAAAATTGTACCTTGTCTTTCAAAAGATCATCAAAAGGAGGTATCCGCGCAGGTTTCTTTTCAGAAAGATTCAGTAAAATTAGCAACTGACTATTTCACAAGAACAGGGTATGATTCAGATTCAGGGATTAAGTTGACCAAAGAGACAAAAGTCCATTTATCTTTTCGACCATGATAGAAAGCCAGAGTTCAAGATGACCTAAACAAAAACACAGCTTCAATGTTCTTTCGTCAATTTTGAGCTATTGCAACTCATCAAATGTATGTTATGTTCATCACAAACACACGTATAGACCTAAGTCCGGCAGTCCTGCAGTTTATACACAATTCTGTTGTCCTAGAGGGAAATCTTACATGGTTCTTTGATGACCTCGTTGTCACTTATTCTCAAGCTCAACGCATATTCAAAGTCCATCAGACTTTTTCTGATATAGTCAGTACCGGCGATAGCATCCTTAGTTTGCCTTCACTGTGTGTCAACGTCGATATTAGATGCCCCACCGGAATCACCGAATTCCCGATTAAATACGGTGTGCACCAGGGAGGCGTTTTAGGTGCTTTACTATTTATTGCATACCTAGATTATCTGCTTGAAGGAAAAATGACGGACCCCGAAGTGCATTAGTTACTCTTTGCTGACGATGAAACCATCATAAGCAAGGATCAAACGTCCCTGCAACGAGCACTTGATGTATGGGTGGATGTTTTGGAGGGAAATGGTTATCGTATGAGTATAAAAAGGACAGATTTCTGATCCACTCCGACCTTGTGTAGACACTTATTTGAATCGAAAGTGATTCCCAAGTTCTAAAAATGCAAATAACTGGGATCAATGATCAATAGTGAAGCACCCATCGATGACGAAATCAATCGTCGTGTAAGGGTAGAGTGGATGAAGTGGCAGAAAACTCTTCTGATCGGAAAATTCCCCCTAAGCGTCAAGGTAGGCTTTACACCGCAGTTGTTCATCCGGCGCTTACGTACGGTTCACAAAGCTGAACGATGTACAAAAAGTATGAAGACAGCTGAGATGAAGATGCTTCGCATGACAGCACGAGTAACAAAGCTTGGTCGAATTAGAAGTTCAAAGATCCGAGGAAGACTTTACGTCAAAGAACCCATCACGAAAAAGTTGGTATTCTCATGTTCAAAGGAGGGATCCTACAAACTCTGTCAAATAGGCAATGTCAATCAACGTTCCTATTCAAGCGCGGAAGAGAGGCAGGCCTAAAAACATCTGGCCTCAGCGACGAAGTGATCCGAAACCGGAAGCTGTGCAGATACTTTTTGGGGTCGAATCGGCGAACCCCACAGGTGAACCATTAGGGATGCAGTTAAATGGGAGGGTTATGATCCCTATAATTCTGATCATAACAATGCCGAACAAAGAAAAGAAGAAGAAGAAGATATTAGTGCTATGATATTGGTTATGCCCTAGAATGTTACGTGTCACAGTCAAGTGGTACCCAAAGAATCTTCAGTTTGTTCAGTTTAGTATATCAGAAGTTTGGTGGTTTATCCCGTGGTTCGAAGCTTAAACTAGAGTTTAATGTCACAATTTGCCCTACAAATATTAATTTCAGTGGTCCATTTCAAATTATGAGCACAAAATAGACTTAACGCTCAGTTCGTCTTACATAGTTGCTCGACTTCTGTTTTTTGTGTCAAGCTGCCTTTAGTTCACACAACTCCTATTATTTTGTATTTAAACTAGAATAGCACTATCTACTCTAAACCAGCGTCCTATCCTTAACGAAGACTCTACCCTTTGGGTATCTATGTACATACATATATATCGCGTAGTCTGACGCACTAACCACAGAGTCTTACACTTCATCTGTAAAAATAAGACGACCAGCTTAAATTAAGGACCTATCTGAATACAACGCGGCTGTGGCGTCGTGCGTCGGACTATTGATCTGGAGGTTAAAGATTCGAATCCCAGACAAAACCAAAAAGATTTTCATGGTCCCAACTCTCGCAAGCGCTTGACAAACATTCGAAAGTGAAGAAGTCATGAAAATGATTCCCAAAACAAAAATTGTACTTCGAACACGGCATTAAACAGTAAGTCCCTTTAAACGCACAGCACTAATATTAGTGATGAGTCCCATGGACCAGTTATGCCAAATATTTGTATTTGTACATAAATACAACTGTCAAAAATGACAGCGAATGCCAATGATGCACTTTTTATAAAATATCTCATTTGACAGATGTTCTCTGGCGGTGCTCATCTGTCAAAATGACATGCGGTTAGTGCTTTGGGATTCTAATCTAAGAAAATCCCAGAATATCTTGACGGTTTCACAGTGAAAAGTTCTCAAAAACTATAATTTGAACTCAAAAAGGAACGTGAATCTCTGCGATAACAGAGCAGTATCGAGAAGCAAGGTCTTGCAACGTGTTTCACAATAATATCTGTTTAACTGCAAAAAAAAAGAAATACATTTGTTGGGCCACCCTGTGTAGTGCAAACTTCAAAGTAGCAAACCCTTCTCCACCTATCACGTCGACATCGTCCAAATAAAATCAAGACAAAGCAACCCCATCGATCAAAGCGCGTGTCTTCTATGCTTTACATCAGTCACTGCTATCCCTTTAGGGTTGTTTCACACCCTATTACTTATAAATCAGTGAATACAGAGTCCCTACCACCGTCCCCGGGGGCTCCGCAGCCCACTCAATTTCTTTGCTATTCTTTTGCTCAAAAGCATCTCCTCCGTCCTGTGTTTACATACATCGATTGACGTATGGCTGACTTCCTCAAATGTCACATTTTGACATTTAATCAGTTAATGACCTTCCGCGACCTTTCACATCAACCCACACACATAAATAAATAAAAATAACTTTTAAAATCTCCTGGTTTGTTTTTTGTTTTGTTCTTTTTTTTTTTTTAGCATACCCATAATATGCAAGT
Source organism: Xylota sylvarum (assembly GCA_905220385.1). NCBI lineage: Eukaryota > Metazoa > Arthropoda > Insecta > Diptera > Syrphidae > Xylota > Xylota sylvarum. The sequence continues at coordinate 57,439,594 of LR999958.1, read as the reverse complement.
CGACGAACACAACCCGGTCCATCAAAATGCCAGCGGCCTACCTATGCTTATCTGGATATACGGTGGTGGTTTCATGACCGGCTCAGCCACCCTTGACATTTATAATGCCGACATAATGTCTGCTGTTGGCAATGTGATTGTGGCATCGTTTCAGTATCGAGTTGGTGCATTCGGTTTCTTGCATTTGGCCCCCCAAATGCCCGGTTACGAGGAAGAGGCGCCCGGTAATGTTGGTCTTTGGGATCAAGCACTGGCTATACGCTGGCTTAAGGATAACGCCAAAGCCTTTGGTGGTAATCCAGAATGGTTGACGCTATTTGGCGAATCGGCTGGTTCGAGTTCTGTCAATGCACAGCTAATGTCACCGGTGACAAAGGGTGTTGTCAAACGTGGCATGATGCAATCGGGTACAATGAACGCGCCTTGGAGTCATATGACCTCGGAGAAAGCCGTCGAAATTGGTAAAGCGCTGATCAACGATTGCAACTGTAACGTTTCAATGTTGGCGGTAAGTTTAACGAAACAGAGGAGAGTCGAATCTCTTTTAACAAATGGTTTGTTATTTCATTTTTCAGGAGTCACCCCTAACTGTGATGGCCTGCATGAGGGCGGTTGATGCTAAAACAATTTCTGTCCAACAATGGAACTCGTATTCGGGCATCCTTAGTTTTCCCTCGGCACCGACTATAGATGGAGCATTTCTACCAGCCGATCCAATGACATTACTGAAAACGGCCAACTTGGAAGGATATGACATTATGATGGGCAACGTCCGGGATGAGGGTAAGTTGCAACAGCCATCCAATTAAAACTTTTCCAATTAAAATACTCGCACACACAATAAAACAAAAAAAAAAAAAAAAATGTATTGAAACTGTCACATCGAAGTAAATTAAAAGTGATCAGTTGGCGCAGGATAACTTTTAACAGGACGACAATTGATAAAGGTTCTCCTATTAATCAGGGCGATTGTTTCTTCTCACCCGGATTTCCAATAAGTGAATGTTTGTGCTGAGCGCAACTATTTGAATAGTGGGTGGAGAGGGGAGACGAAACAATATTGACACTTTCCAACAGCAACAGAGGTGGGTGTCCTGCAGAAGTGTTTGCATTGATGGAATAATTTTCAATGAGAACGATGTACTTCAAGTGAAGTGCTTAAATCTACAACAAGACATTAATTGATCAGCTAGATACAATTAAACTAATTGCTTAAAGTTTGAAGAAGTGCTTCGGCATTGTATGAGTTTGGTGCAGAAAAATGTTCCACATACGCCCAGGTGGACAAATGCCTACTGAAAGGTATATGAAGCAGGAGACTCACCTTGGAGTGTACGGCTATATGTATGGAAGGAATGTGCATACATTTTTCGATCCTTACCGGATATATTCCATTAGGATTCGATAATTTATATTTTTCAATCACTAGGCGATACTTAGTATAATCGCAACATTCTAGTCAAGTCTTTTAGGAACAAAGGTTTAAGGCAAGGATTCTACTTTATGACTTACACAGTGTATCCTGAGACCTAGATAGTGCATGGAACTAGTGTAGGTAAGTAGGTTGGTTGGGTGACTGCAGCTATAGGAGTGCACCCTCATTCGGATCTTAACGGATCCATTGTGTTCCCCGGTGGTGTGGCCGTTAAAAGATACTTTTGGGATTGTGTATCTGGTTCTGTTGAGGCTTGGACATTCGCAAAGGAAATGTGTTGAGTCTTTCTCTACAAATCTGTCGCCTCAGCCTCTGCATAGATTTATGGTACTGATTCTCATTCTTCTTAGATTGGCCCCATCTGGGTTTGGCAGTGAAGATACCTATGAAGAGAGTCAGTTGTGGCCTGTTTAATGACAAAAGTTCCCTTTAAACAAGGGAAGACTAATGGCCTAGGACAGAACGTCACTGTTGGCAACAGTAACTTCGAAGTGATTAAGGAGTTTACCTACCTCGGAGTAAATATCAACTCCACGAATGACACCTTAGTGGAGATTCGACGAAGACTTACCCTAGGAAGACCGAACCTCCGTTTTAAGGATCAAGCTATCGCGGATGCCAGAGCGCTTGGTCTAGATAACTGGAAGCAGCGTGCCCAGGATCGAAGAGAGTGCAAGGCTGTCGTGTCTCAGTCATTAGGACTGAGTGGTATGCTTGTAGCTCGTTGATTCTGAGCCTTTTCTAGATAGCTCATCGCGGATTTCATTATCGTGGAAGTCTATATGTCCCGGAATCCAGAAGAATCCGTAATGCTGTGCCTCGAGCTTAGGGATTTAAGTTCGTCTTTACGTTTCTTTACCAGTTTTTATTTGGTGGTGATAGAAGAGATGGCTTTGATGAGTGGTTGACTGTCCATGTAAATGTCTATATGTTAATTACAGTTCAAAGTGGTTAGATCCTGACAGGTCTCGGTGATGCCATATATTTCCATTTGGAACACACTTGCGTGGTTAAGCCAGTACCTTCGTCTATTTTTGTTCCATTCGTGAAGATGAATATGGAAGCAGTGTTTATGACACCACCGTTTGTCTAGTTCTCTCTAAAGGGGAATTTGGAATCGAGATTAAGGCTGAAGTCCATGTAAGGGTAAGATAGTCCGAAGGAGCATCAACGGATGACAGTTTGGTGATGGTTGTAGTGTCCGATTGTAGGGTTTTTTCTCCGCTACTTCTTTGGTAAAGATGTCAGGATGGTGACTTTGTGGGCGGCGGTCGGTGTTGTTCTAATAGCGCTGGTCGTACCTATACATGCTAGACGTTGGATCTTAGTGGGGGTGTTCAGATTTGTAGCTTTTTGTAGCAGGCAGGCAGCATGCAGCAGACAGCTGGGCAACCGTTTATGAGGACGGTTTTAAGATGCCAGTGTACATCCAGTGGATGGTGGGTAGTTTTGGCCTACGGAACTAGTGTAAGAACCACAGAACTTTTCAAAGAAATCCACCCCAGATCATTTGTCTTTACTGATGATTTTTTGATATCCCGATAACACTTTTGTATATTCAAACTTAACCAAACTAGACACATGTTCACATTGAAGTCAATTAAAGTTTCAGCCCACCATCATGCAGATAGGAAGCTTTCCTGTAGATCGAAACAGGCTTTTATCAGGCATTTATCCTCAGCAGAACTTTGCTCATTGAACTTTTAAGAGCGATGTAGGGTTATATATTGGTCCACGGGTCATAAGTGTACAATGGACCTATGACCCATTTTAGGCAGTCCGACATAAAATTATTGTTGACTTATGGGCCATGGAACCAAGCTATAATGAGGAATTCTTCTTAGGATTAGACGTCCACAGGACCTTATCTCACTTTTGTAAACTGGAATACAGTTTCTAATAGTCAAAGGGAATCACTTCAAAGATGCAAGGATAGATTCGCATTTGGAATACAGTGTGTGTTAATCAAACTACTGAAACGTTCCACTGCTCCATTCACATTATCTTAAAGAGACGCTCATAGTTAGGCAAACTACTGTCTTTTATTCAAGATGTGGTGAACAGAGGAGTGTAGCCCATCGAGACAGTGCAGTAGTATACAATTATCCATTTCAGTTTATTGTATGTAATTAATGTAATTTTTGATTTAGCCTTCGTAAGTACCTTCTGCTTTATCAACTCAAATGATAGTCTATGAACTTATGACCAATCTTGGTGAGTGATATGTTCGCATTCAAATTGTGGACTTACATATATCTCAGTAAAGTGGTTTATAAGTCCATTGCGGACTTCTGTGCTATGGAGTTAAGTCCCCGCGGGTTTATAAGCTATCCTGAGCAGGAACGGATTGCTTTTGACTTTCTAACTCCACGGAACTTCAAACTTTTAATGGATACTCATTTACCCTGTTGCTGCAGGCATTCTAAACACAATTCTATCACCTTATCATAAGGACCTATATTCTTTTGACTATGTGTAGCTTTTAGCTGTTTAAGCCAGAAAAATCGGGACCCAATTTATAATACATTTCAGAATGTAAGCTATGTTCATCAGCTGTTTAAATTTCATCCATTACCTAGGTTGTGGACAGATTTACAGGTTCTAGATTATGTGGGAGGCCACGGTGAAGCGATAATGCTTTCGGCTCTTGAGTTGTAAGTCCCAACGGTACCCATTCAATTTGCAAATTAAATGTATAGGCCTGCAACTCTACCATGCTCCACCATGCATGCTCCAATAAAGAACTGCGAATTAAGACCCGAATGCGAAAGTTCTCTGCGGTTAGAACAGACACCACCCATGGAGTACAATCTGAAACCTAACGACATAACAACACCTAAATTTCAAAACCACTACACAAAATCTATCCTATTTTCTCTCCTTATTTCCGATTTACGCCAATTCGAAAAACTTTCTCGAAAATAATCCTTAAACTGAACTGAAGAGGTTTCTAATTTTTTCCTTTGAAACGAGAAACTATTCCGGAACTTGAGCTATTTTGAATCCTTGAAGAGAAGCGGTACAAGGTTGGTAAAGCTGTTTTAAAATCTTACCATTAGGGATAAGGACTGTCTTAGAATATATGTACAAGGAATCCATTAGCAAGGTCAATTCGCATGTCTGGATGGAAAACTGTTAATCACTTGAAACCATCAAGGACTCTTCCGTGTTAAGCACTTTCGTTGACTCACCCGTCCTTCAGAGTGCTCAACGTTCATAATAGAATATCAAAACATTAATCACAGAGAGAACAACATACTGGTCTATTACCACCTTGACGGCATACTTCTCATTATGCTCCAGAAAGCGATGGACCAGGTGATCTCATGGCTTTTTATTGATTTACAAGAGTTGTTTATTACTAAACCCATCTGAAAACTACGAATTGTGGACATGAATCCATAAAGGATTTAAGACCATCAGCTTATCTTCTTTTTTATGCAAGGGATTGGAACGAAGCCCAGAGACATAATAAGGCTATTGAATAATCTTTTTTAATGGAATATCAGCACGCTTACCCTACAGGACGATCGAAAGAGAGGGCGCACCACGAAGTACAAAACCATTCGAATGATTGAAAAACCTATCCAACCCTTGCTACATGTTCTCCTTTTTAGTTGGTTCTGCAGATAGTTCTAGTCCTACAATTGAAATACGAACACATAAGGCACCTAGCCAAAGCGATTAATCCTCACAGTGGCATGAAAGTTACTAAACCAATTAGCAACCAGAGCCGGAGTTGTTAAGATGTGTTCATTCGGTTCTAAAGCAAATGAATTGAAGCTCTTAGAGCTCTAGTGCTTTCTATTTATCTCCACCTGGCAAGCTTATTTTTGTACATGTTCCTATTACCTTGCACCTAGAGGAAATAGACAAAGATCGAAGGAAGGAATCGAATACCTATTGAACCGAGTTCCTTCTAGCACTGGGTATGGGGAACAATCGCTGAGAATAGTTCCGGGAAACTAGAATAGGTAAGCTACATAATAGCTACATAAAGCTACATAAAAGCTTCCTGTTGTCTTGACCAAGCGCTTTAGCATTCGAGATAGCTTGATCCTTAAAACGGAGGTTCGGCACTCGACTCCATACAGCAGAACTGGCAGGGTCAAAGCTTTGTAGAGCATGCATTTCGTCTTCTGAGATAGGAGTTTTGAATCCATTTGTTTCGCAAAACCGAAGTAGCAGCGGTTTCCTAAGGTAAGTCTTCGTCGAGTCTCCACTAAAGTGTCATGCGTGGAGTTAATATTTACCCCGAGGTATGAAAACTCGTTAACCACTTCGAAGTTAATGTTGCCAACAGTGACTTTTTGTCCTAGGCGGAGGACAGATGGTTCTTTGTTTGTTGGCAACATGTACTTGGTTTTGTCCTCAATCACTTCCAGCCTAACTCGTTTCGCCTGTTCTTCAATTGCCGTAAAAGCTTTTAAGACGGCCTACAGGGAGCAACTGATGATATCGGTGTCGTCTGCATATTCCAGCAGCTGGACAGATTTGTTGAAGATAGTTCCTTCCATGTTAACATCTGCCCTGCGCACTATCTGTTCCAGCACGAGATTGAAGAAGTTACATGATAGCCCACCTCCTTACCGAAATTCGGTACATGTTTGGAATAGTTCAGAAGAACTGATTCCGAACTCTACGTAGTACCGCGTGTTTTCCAGAGTCTCGCGGTACAGTTGTATCAGTTTACCCGGAATCCTGAATTCGGTCATCGCCTTGTAGAGCTCAAGACGATGAATGCTGTCATATTAGGCTTTGAAATCGATGACGAGATGGTGAGTCTCGATTTGAAATTCATTGGTCTTTTCCAGGATCTGCCGTAGTGTGAAAATTTTGTCGATCGTCGATCTGCCCGACCGGAAGCCACACACACTGCTACGTGCCGATTAGTGTGCTGCAGAAAGGCTTGAGACGTTCACACAGTACTTTGGATAGGATCTTATATGCGACGATAAGCAGGGATATGCCTCGATAGTTCTTACAAGACATAGGATCGCCTTTTTTGAAGACGAAGCATCGTTTAAACCATTCTCGTAGTTGATAGTTGTGGGAATATGGAGAACGGGATTAAGCAATCTATCACTAGATGGCGTACTTTGGACACTTGTATACTGACAGGAAATTTATGTCTTCCATTCGATAAAAGAAAACCGCTGTATTGTACAATTCATTTTTTCTACCGGGGCTGTATCACCAAAAGAATAAATTTCTCCAAAGACACGTTTTTTAGGACTTGGAAGAACTTTCAAAATCTGTATACATAGATACACATCACACTGACTTGAGTATTATGGAAAGGAATCTCTCTACTTGTCCGTATTTCCACACACTATGAGCATTGGTCTCTCATGTGTAGTTCAAGGATACAAAATGCATTAAATCCAACAAACTTGTATGTTTACGAAAAAACCCAGTCTCAAGTATATACCTACATATGCACATATGTATATAATTCTCTTCTAAAAATCATCGTCTTAAATTTGGTTTTCAAGAACACCAACCTATCCATGTTCTTGTAACTTTTCAAACAGTCGTAAACTTGTCATCCGATTTGGGTCACTTCAGACAAACTTTGCGAAATGGCTATTACGTATGGCGTTCCATTACGAATAATTGCAACAAGAGCGGATGACAAATGTCACTGTTACAGGATTGCCAACCTGAAAACCAAAAAAATCAATGAAAATCAAAACATTGGGACATCCTTTATGTTTTCCATTTACTTTAGCTCGTTCAAAACCTGTCCATTCTGTTGGCTTTAAAGGTAAAGAGGAATCTCTCAACAGTCCCATGTAGCGGCTCCAGTGAGGCATTTTCTCATCTCGTAACCAAACGGTTCTCCCTGCTGCACACTAAACTAAAAGTTACAAGAAACAATTAGTTCGCTCTACTGAATCAATTCCGTTGCCTCCTTTTTTTCAAGTCTAATGCAACTTAGTGACACCATTAACAGTACCTACCACACAGGATACAATGGAATAAGTTTTTTCCCCCAGAGAAAACGGAAAACGCATCCTGCATTGCGCTAAAAAACTTTCAAACCGAATGGCTTCAATTTCAAAAGTAACCCATGATAGAGCTCCCTTTCGTGTTCTAAACAACAGCGAGACAGATAAAAAAAGGAAACTTCGGATTGCACTAAAAGCCTTTTTATTGTCTCAAATCTCTTTTTGACAGTCCTTTCCGCTAACAGTAAATCTCCTTACTGTACATAGGTACAGAGTCTTCCATTATACAGGAGGGACGACAAAATAAAACTGTTTAACTTAGAATGCAAGATGAAAGGAGATGGGGGTAAATAAACATCCTTTTTCTGCATCAGATGGCAACTTACTAACAATGTGGGTTGCCAAGACAGTTGCCCACAATAACAAAGCGGAAGGAAGTCATGGCAGCTGAAAGACAACAACTGCAACAATGGCTGTGGCAAATAACTTAAACTGCTGTCATTGTCAATAAAGTATACATTTTGTACGTAAGTGCGGGTCGCATGTACTACGATGTCAGAAAGGATGATGCATATAGCATATACATATGCATGTGTATATGTATGCTGGAGCACAAGTCAACACAATGACGATGGCCAGAGTATCTGCAGCAGTGCAATTTCGAAAGTGGATTTTCTGTTTTTCTTGAGGGCTTTTAACCTCCTTAATACATACATACATATATGTATGCATGTATGCACATGTGTGGGGTTGTATCTATTCAATCCTCTATATACACGCAAACACACACACACCCACATATCCGAAGGAAACTTCTCATTGTTTGTTGTGTACGGTGCGGTGCTCGTCGAGTGCTTATTTATGCAGCCTGAGTGAACCCCGCACTACAATGACAGAAAAAAAAAAACAACGAGAGCATGTTGAAATCATACAATATGTTGTCGTCGATGGCATATCCTTAGGGAATCCTACACGGGTCGCCTACGCAGACTAGACGACACATCACTCCGTAAAATAACAAAAGCGTGCGCGTATAATTTGAGGGAGTACAACGTGGTAGGGCATTGTTTTGAAGTGGGTTCCGTTCCCGCCTCAACTCGTGCACCGCTGTGTGGAAAAACAATTTCACTTTCTTCAATTCGTGTGAAACTTTTCAAAGAGTTTACAATTGCAAACTTTGTGGCATTAGAAGGATCGCGCGCAACTGAAGAGTTTTCTCAATACAAGTCTAAGATTCGAAGGAACTCGAGGAACAAAAGGAGAATATTCCAATCTATTTCGCTTGTGAGTGAAGTTGATGCGGTGAGTTGTTGAAGTTGGGGAGTAGGTACTTGATATAGTCAAGAGTGTGTTCAAGAATGGTTGTGGATGGCTGTGACGGATGGGCTTGGGATTATAGGCTATTATGAGCCTTTTCTGTTGAACAGCGACTTAAGAGTTGCGTTTTTAAAGGGTGTTCCTAAATTGAATGGTAAGTCAGGTTTTTTTTAAAGTTCGCTGCCCTTAAACTTTAACAGGTGACATCTACTGATGCATGCTCATTACAAATGTGGAAATTTTACCCAAAGTTTGTTCAGGTTTTGGTCGATGAAGTGTCTCAAATCGGACGTACGTTATAGGACCTTGTAACCTTGAATGGCCTTTGTTTCTGCAACACGATAACAATTGATTGAAATCCACTATTCCTACCCTTTTTTGTTCTTGATGGTGATCTTCGTAATTAGTCGTTTCCTTCGAAAAATAGAGCGATTCGCGGATCTGGTATGCGAGGTCCCAAATTAGCAGTTAATAAGTGATTTTCAGGACACCCTAGCATCCTGGGTATCTTTAGGAGCTGGAAGCTAGTTTTCAATTTTTCGCGGGAACTTGTTTCTTGATATGAGCCTAACAGTTCTTCAAATATGTGTCACGTTTGGGCTAGTTGCCTATTCGATTGAAGGAAGGTCAATTAAGCTTTAGTTCCATTGGCAATTGGACTTCATTTTTAGAACTATTCCCCCACGTTGTTGCGAGTTGCAATGACAGATTGTCAGAATATAAAAATCATGTATAGAACACTTAATATCTCATCGAAAAACATGTTGAATAGAAGTGGAGTTAAAACTGAACCTTGTGGTAATCTAATTCTTGTGTTATCTGTGTTAAATTGCTGCAGCCGTGGGGGATGGTTTGTAGGTTAGAGTTGGTTGGTTGGTTAGTTGAAGAAGTTTGTGTTCCCCTTGTTGGTGAGTTGTGTCGGCAAGGGTGGGGGTAGTTGGATCTATGGAGATTATTGACTTCGTTGATCGGGAAATTGCTTTGTGTGTTAAGCGAACTTAATTATGTCAATGATTCCTAAGTTTCTAAGCTGCGTTATGTCCGGTCAATGGTGCTCTTCGCAGTTGGCGCAGTATTGTCGTATCTATAAGGGCGAGTCTGTGCGTATGCTTATTGAGATTGATGTGCCCTATTAGAAGTCCCACCATCAGTCTCAATTGCGTTCTACTTGATCCCTATACGATTGATCTGCCCGGTTTACAGGTCGCTGGTTGCGCCCAGTACTTATTGCATCACACCTCTTTCAATCTTCTTCAGTCAATCTGTGTTGCAATCGAAAGTAATACTTTTAAAGGTATTTTTAAAGCGTGTATATGAGGTTTGGGTGGTAATTTTGTGGCATTCCCGTATTCTCTCTGTATTCTCTTTTTATTTCAACCGAATTGACGCAATATATGTATGTGCTGCCGTCGCGATTTCCTCTAGGCATAGTACACAAGTGTCAGCCTCCAGAAGACCCATCTGCTTTAGGTGATACCCGAAATTTCCTTGACCTTTAGATAACGCTACCACCCATTTTAGTGTTCTTCGAGCCAAGTTTAGAGCTTCTCTATGAGTGGGTCCTATTGACATTTTAAAAGACATCCTGCAACCTTCTACAGTTGACCACCTTCTCTGGTGTTCGGCCGCGGCCTAGTTGCTAATTAGGTTCCGGACCAAAGAACTCCGAGGTTGACCCTTGCTTTGCTACAAAGTCCGCCTTTTCGTTGTCCTTAGTCCCTATTTGCCCTCTCATCCAGAGCAGCGTCATCTCATTTCGAGATGAGCACTCATTATGTAGCTTATGAACACATTCCAATGCCAGTGATGTATTGATATCTGTTTGCACCATGCGCCTAATCAATGATTGATTGTCCAGTGCTACAATAATGTAATTAAAGATGGATAGTACGTCCTTAGCAGCAGAATTTCTCAACTCCATTGATGAATATACTTCTCTATGGAAAATACGCCTCCTTAACTAATGTAATGCTGGACCGACAGCGCTTTAAGTGCTGCCTGGCTATCTGAAAAGTTATATATCCCAGCGCCCTTTATACCTTTACTAAGTTTTATCCTAGCGCAGATCTAAATGCCATGGAGTTCAGCCTGGAAAACCGTGGGACACATTCCAATAGAGATCGAGACTTTGGTGTTGGGTCCAAAGATGCTATCTTCAACTTCTGACCTCTACGGTCTAGTGTCTGAACACCATTAGACCAGTTTGCACGGTCCAACATTTCTACCCTAAATAACCTACCGAAACAGTACTCACTGACCAAAATGTCAGAGATAGGGCAGGACATGTCCCTTTTGGGAATTAAGTTAAGAATTTTTAGGTGTCCCACATGGTCACCTGGTTTATACGTGTATTCCAACTGCAGCTTAATAGCGCATTCAGCGGCCGTCTTCCTAATGAAGATTTATAGGGAAGGAAGTCCAACAACAGCTTCTAATGCTGGAGTAGGGCAGGTACCCATGCACCCGTAAGGTCTCACTATCATTGTATACATTCAATGTATCATTTTTTGATTTAGACTCCAAGTTCTATCGTAAAGGCGTTTACTGTCCCACATGGCCCTAGTGGTAAGCTCAATGGCGAACTTAATACGAGAATTGCAGCTGAGCCGTTTGTCAAGGATGATTCCTTCCTTCTCACCTACTTGTTTAATGCTTAGGTGTATGAGATCGAATTGTAAACCATCTTAACCCAACCCCGTGGTGGTATTAGTATTTTAAAAAATTTCTTTGACTTCTTCCATCGTGGGTAGGGAGTGACTTCATGTAGATTCTATTTGGGCGACATCACTCTCTCTATATTTTACCCTTTAACCAGCTACCCCAAGTCTTCGAACAAATTTTCGGAAATGCTCAGCGAACGTCTGACAAGCATATGAGAGCATAACTGTCACGTGATTGGCGTCGCTTGCAGCTCGCGGTCTTCGTTGCACCGCTTGTTTAATCTGTCATCTAACCAAGGTTTCTTTAGCAGAGTGGTCTAGCCTTTACCAGTGTACCCCTTCGACGATCATGTAATGCAGGATCATTTTTGAAAGTCTTTTATTTTGGGGGTGGTAGACTCTATCACTTCGTTTCATTAGGCAGTCGAGCTCTAAAATCAGCCTTTTACAAGAATAAGTCCATCATTTTGTTCTCCTTTCTCAAAATAGGTTCGAATATCCAAAATGCTATAACCTTCCCGATGTGGCTGCAATTACAACTATCTGGAGAAAGTCAGGTTTCTACTAAGGAAATCTTGTCTAATCTATAACAAACTATAGTTGAAAGTCATTATTGTTTGTCATTACAGGGACGCCTCACGTTTTTGCAATCAAGTCACTGCGGGTATTTATTTTGACGACTTACTCGTATCGAGAGCAGTTTTCTTGAGCTGAATTCAGAGTCAACATATTCCTCGTACTGCCTTCATATAATAGATCGACCTTACGTCTTTCCAAAACCAGTTTTAGAGACCCAAAGCATAGTAGTTACACATATCGTTGACCTACGCTTTGTGGAGGTTTGTTAGATATTCGTACCTTCGTCTTAAGGACCTCTTTTACAAATTGATATATCACCTATCTCATAGACGCACTAGCGGAATTATTTTCCTGGTTTTAGTATACCAGACAAAAACAACTTATTGGTGGAAGTTAAGACCCACTCTGTTCCAAATGTCCTTAGTTTCCCGAGGTATTACAGATATTCATCGCATCAATCGCAGTGACCTCTTCTTGTGCTCGAGAATCTTCGCTTTCACAATACTGTATCCAAAAACAAAACATCGAGCCAAATATTCCAAAACAATGACAAGCCTCCACTTACCGCTAACCATGTCCAATTGGCAAAACTCCAACAAAAACAAAGAAAAAAAAATAACAAAATATTCTACCGGCACGCTAAATTCCCAGTCCCCTTCGTGTTATTCATTAGAAGCGTTCACACGACATGAAATTAATGAGCATTTTCGAAATCCCTTAACCAGCTGTTTCTCAATTCGAGAACCGAAAGGAAGAGAGACAAAACAATAGAGCTTCTCCTCCAATATTGTGGCGTGTGTAAAATGACGACGAGAACAACGACGACGATGACTACCACACCACAATCCTGCAACATCAACCCAACAACAGCAGGAGCACCAACTAACAACAAAAAAAAAAAAAAAAAAATACGCTCCAGAATGTATAAATTAACGGATGCAAGGCAAAATGTCCGACTGGGAGCAATATACCAACAAAAATCTGTTGTAAATAGTAAATGACCTTGAACTCCCAGCACACGGGCGGGTGTGATGGGTGCTGCTGTGATACCATCTACTCAACCATATCGTAAGGACTGTCGACGGCACGAGAAGGGGATACTAGCAGCATAGTAGCATGTGTCTATGCGGGTATCACATTACAAAACAAAAAAAAAAAGGACAAACAACAAACGGCCAGAAAAAAAAAAACTGATAAAGCTCCTCCAGCCAGCGGTATAGAGCACAGCACCGTAGACCGTGTTTTTTAGGACCTGGAAGTGTGCGCTCTACTCCGCATACACCATAGCACACTTTACAATATTAGATTATATTTGCTTTATTACAGATATCCTGTGTGTTTCCTTTGGTGTGTCCTCTGTGTTTGTTTCCATCTCAGCCGGTTTGTGCTAATAGCTGTGTGTGTAAGTTTCTCCACAGTTGGAAGGGAAGCTTTCGTCCTGTGCTTTTGTTGCCACAACAACACAAATATGTAGAGAGAAAAACACCGAGAGAGAAGACGACGACACGGGCCTGCAAAGAGAGAGAGAATGAGTGATTAGAAGGGTGGGATAGAAGCAGGGAAATGCCACGTGCACACACGTTCTGTATTACATACGGACGTTTGTTACATAAAGCACCTGGCACGAAGGTACTATGTGCAAAAGTTCCCTACCTGCTGATGTGCGTCTTTTTTTTTCCTGTGTTTTTTTTTTTTTTTTACGGTTATTATACCTACATGCTAGTTTCAGATGAGTGTGTGTGCAGGACAGTGAAGCGCCAGGATATGTTGCCGCTTCGAGGGATACGTTTGAAGTTTTGCACAGCGTTGCCAGGGGATAATACATACTGTGGCGAATGTGAAAGGAAGTTGGTGCTGTTGACAGTAAAAATAAGGCTGTGTGTGGAAAAAGATTCCGCGTGGAATAAACTAGATACAGCATATAAACTATAAAGGCTTAAAGGAATATCTCCAGAGCATAATGTGAGAATATGTACAGCCTCTATACTAGCAGCAACCAGACTTCACAAGAAAAAGCAGGGACGCCATGTTCACTGCAGATGTACCGGATAGGCGAAGATGACTTCACAGAGAATAGTAACAATCATCTGTACAGAACAATGACCAGGATGCACTCTTTTTGATGGACCCTTCGGCAATACCTTTCACGAAGACATCAGAAAAGTCTCGAGAAGAGAGGAGTAAATGTCATCACAATCAACTGTTAGACCCATCATAGCATACGGGACAGTGGAGTGGAGCAGAGTAAGGTGCGTAAACAGAGTCGTGAGAGCCTGACTCCAACTAGAGTTAGTAGTAGAAGTTATATCTCTACACATAGTGCTGCAAAAAAAATCACTTGGGAGCCTATTTTCTTTCAGAGATGAATCTGCCTTTTCTCCCTCACTGCCTTTGGATTCCCGTCAGATACTGCGGGTCATCAAAGCTGTTCAACTAGATGAGGTGTTTTGACTCGAGTACCTCTTCGATTAGAGTAGTCGCAGTACTCTTGAACGATCCTACCCTTTAGATCTACAGACCCTACCATCTACTTATGTTAGCTCTACCAATAGATAGTATCATAAGAAATTTAGAAAATGACTTGGAAAACCCAAGTATGATGTTGTCTACAAACCTGTCCTTCGCAGCCTAATATTGGTAAGAGAAAAAGGAAAGGCCCTCTGAGGCTTCATCGATACGCTTGGAGCCTTTATATATGTACATATGTTCAGACGAGGCTTACAATTAAATGGGTCCTAACCATGCTGCAAAGTCGAAGTATACAACTAGAATGCAGGGGATCGCCTTAAGTATCAATTGCTTCTCCCCGTGTTTTAGTCATTCAATGATGAGGTAAGATGCCCTTAACCTTATTTTAAAGCGGTACGGGACTATTACCTGGCCATTAACCCCAGAAAAACTGTCCTAATACCCTTTTCTAGGAAGGCGTAGCATCATCTTAGATGAATATCACTGGAGAACATCCCATTTACCAGCCCAAAGTTGCAAAGTACCTAGAGGTAATCCTTGATAAAACGTTTACCTGGAACTTGGTCCTAAATAATGTTAAGGTAGACTGAAACCTAAGATCATTTATGTACCGGTCGTACATTATCACACCAATAATGATTACATATGCGTTTTTAGTATGGAGTACATTCAGGGCAAAGCATGACCAATGCTTTGCCTCACACCACTGCATCTGAATGTACAGAAGAAGCGGATAGCTAAGCTAAGTATTATAAGAATGCCTCAGATCCTGACATTCAAGCCAGTGAAGTTAATTCATCTGAGGATTCTAGAAGGACTTGATAAAATATTTTCGCTAATGGAATGTAGACCAACCCAGTTTGTCAGTTCGTTCATTTACCTCTTATATACTATGGCCTAGCACATGGAAACATCTTCAATCTTCTTTGATGAAAGAAGATGAGACTATGGGAGGTCTTCCTCTTCGAAGATGATCAAGATCTTATTTAAATTTTATTTACCGAGCTTTTTGCAGCAGGAGCAGCGATCGTCCTGCGCAATCTGACTAGTTTGGCAGGGATGTCAAAACTTGACATGGCTCTATACTATATAGTTCTTCTGTGTAGATGCTGCCATATGCTGCCTTAATATCGATGAAAAGATGGTGGGAATCGATATGGATTTCTTGGGTTTTATCCAGGATCGACCGAAGTGCGAAGATTTAATCGACTGTGAACTTTCCTGGTCTGAAATCGCACAGATTGTTGACGAAGGCTTTCAGACGTTCACAAAAGTTGGCAGATAAAATCTTCTACGCGTTGTTAAGGAGACTGATACCTCTTGTAGTTGGCGCAATTTGAGGGGGTCTTGTGGATCCGGCAAACGATGCTGAGATTCCATTCATTAGGCATGTACTTATCTGACCAAATCTTAGAAATGCGTTCATGTATGCTTTCTACCAGATAATTTCCAGCTGCTGTGAACAACGACAGGTCCAGCAGCCTTGTTGGATTCAAGCTTGGACATTGCTATCCTTACTTTATTTTGGTCGGGTAGACGGAAGTCTTGGCTATCATCGTCTAGATTGAATGGTCCATTCTGCCTAACAGCGGAAGTTGGATTCCGTCGCCGTTTTTCAGTCTGCAGAAGAAGTTTTTCCATATTCTGAGTACCGATTGGGACTCTATTGCGAGGTTTCCTTCTTCATTTCTGTAGGCTTCTGTACGAGTCTTGTTGCCTTGACACGTTCTTTTAACCTGTTGGTGAAACTTCCAGACATTATTTCTGGAGTATAATCTCTCAATAATTTCTTAGTCTAATCTCTTTTGGAGAAGACGATGTTCTTCTTGTCTCTTCTGCTCTTAGAGCTCACGAGCAGCCCTCGTCCTTTTTATCAGCACCGCGTTGTATGCCTCCAGTTTAGCTGCATGTACTTGCCGGTATTCTTCGTCAAACCAGGGGTTTCTTGTTGGTGGTCGTCAGATGAAATCCAGCGCATCAGTTGCCGAACTTCTGATGGCATGTTGGCTGCGTTGCCACTGGTCTTTGGCTGGAGTCGTAGCGAGATTTCGGGATAAACGTTCGGCAAAGATTCTGGCCGTCTCTTGCGATTGCAGCTTTTCAACGTTATATCTTCTCACAGTAGTTCTCCTTTGTGTGGTGCTTAGAATATCCGCATTCGTACTTTAGCTGAATGCTGGAGGCATGCCTTGCGTCGATCGCAATGTGATCAATTTGGTTGACAGTTTGATGATCAGGAGACCGCCATGTCCCCTTGTGGATATTGAAATGAGGAAACCGTGTGCTTGCTATAGTGATGTTACATCTTGCTGCAAAGTCAAAAAGCCTAAGTCCATTGCCAGACCTGGTGTCGTGTAGGAAATGCTTGCTAATTGTCCTACCAAAGATGCCCTCTTTCCTATCTTGGCGTTAAAATCGCCCAGAAAGATTCTGACGTCATACTTAGGACAGTGTTCATGAGTTTTGTCGAGGAGCTCGTAGAAACATTCTTTGGTGGTGTCCTTGTCCTCTTTGGGGGCATGATCGCATACTAGGCTTATGGTAGCGAATTTAGCTTCGATGCGACTTGTCATAAGACGCTCGCTCACGTATCGAAAGCTTGAGACTTCTTGCCTAACTCTGCCGCATATGACAATATCCTCCCAGTGGGCCACTTTTGGTAAGCAGAACTGGCGCTGTGGGATGAACCAAACGTAATGTTACGGTGCCCAAATAAGATATGCTACTAAGCTGCAGTTAGAATATAAGTATAAACCAAGGGACCATGTGGGACATCTAAAAATTCTTGACTTAATTCCCAAAAAGGACATGTTTACACTATCCCTGGCATCATGGTTAGGAAGTACTGTTTCGATAAATTATTTGAGGTAGGAACATTGGACCATACAAACTATTCTAATGGTGTTCCGGCACTGGATCCTAGAGGTCTGGTCTGGTTCACAGACGGATCGAAAAAGGAATCTTGATTTGGAGCTGGTGGTTTTTGGTTTTGGAACACCAAAGTCTCGATACTTATGGGAATGTATCGCACGGTATTCCAGTCTGAGCTCCATTGAGATCTGAGCTATGTTCAACCTTAGTAAAGGTATTAAGGGCGCTGTGATATGTATGTATATGTATGTAATGTACATCTTTTCAGATAGCCAGGCAGTACTTAAAGCGCTGTCGTCCAATTTACTGTCCACATCAGTTAAATGCTACTACGATGAACTACAATCTCTTGACATAAAAGGGTAAAACTCGGATGGGTCCATGGTCATCAACTAATTGCCGGCAACGAATCAGCAGGCGAACTAGATAGGTCTGGCTCAGAACGTGCGTTCATAGGAAATGAACCTTACTGTGGTGTCAATTAGGCTGCCGCCACAGCGCTGTTTAATGAACACAAACTTTGTCTGGCCCTCTGAGTACATGTCTTGGGGCTGAGACAATCCAAACGATTAATTATTCCTACAAGAATATCCTTAATCCTACAAGAAAATTCTAAGAAATCTGATAAATTTCTCACAGACCACTGTGCCTTGAGGTATCATTTTTAACAAACCTAATCTGTGCTCAGCTACGGAATGTAATTTCTGCTTCGAAGATGACGAATCATCATTAAATTGGTTAAGGAGACGTATTTTCCATATAGAACTGTGTACGTCAGTGGAATTGAAAAACTCTGCTACTAAGGATATACTTCCTTCATTAGGGAGGTTGTACGTATCTTCGACTAACCTTATGATACAATAGATCTTTTAAGTGACAGTGTCAGCTGTATGGGCAAGGGTCTACAAAAAAGAAATACCCTAGTGGTTGCTGCAACTCATCTAAGGCAAGACGACATTCCTTCGTCGACACCTGCTCTACTCGTAGTTCTTTAAATTTTATAAGGACTCAGCTATAACCTATTGCAGAAACTTTAAGTACAAAACCCGAGGTTTTCGTGTCTGCGGCTTTCTACACTTTCAGCAGCTAATCACCTTTGGTGATGTCCTGTGATTATTAAATTACTTTCCTGTGCACGTCTCCCCATGGATTTATGTCAGCTTGTTCAGTTGGCTATGAAATGAAACATCAGCACTTGCTTCTATCGCATGCATGTTGCTACGTGCACACATCCCTTAGAAATTTTTAGTTCACAGGAGACATGCATGCATCCACCATGTTATCAGTCTCCTGGTAGCTAGTAGCTGTGTGGCGAATAAATACTATCACGCGCTTGCTGGGTATGTAGGTACATCCTTAGGAAACGAAAATCCGTTTAAAGAATTTGACGAAAGGATCGTTCCTGCCAGTAAAGAAGGATTTCCTTTTACTTGCTTGTGTGCAATGCCGAGATTATTACTTTGTTAGTCATCCTATGCATATACGAGTACATACAAGTATGTCCACACCCATGATCCTGCCGTATACACACATCTAGACTAAAGTATATTTCTCACATGGGTGAGTGTATTTGATTAATTTTTTATCCTCTTCCTCGCATAAAACAGCAGAAAAAAAAAATAAAAACATAAACACCAGCAAAAGGAAACAGGACTACGAAGGAAGTAACAAAAAAAAAAATGTATATCATTCAAAGTGGTTTTTCTTTTCCGTTTTGCTGGTATCTTTGTTATGGGCCCATCCCGCGCTCTTACTCACTTATAGGCCACAGGGTTGATATATTTTTTTTTTTCGCCTGCTTGCCGCCTTCTCGTGTGTGACACCATTTGAAGGACATTCATGCTATCGATTTCCCAAACTGCTTAAAAATGTATGTGTGTATATTTGAATATTTTATGAGGTAATACAACGGGATTTTAGACATTTTGGCATAATAAATGACATATAAATGAACATAATGAATGCGCCTCGGCAAGGAATTCGATTTCAGCGATTCCATTAGTTGTGTGTCCTTTTGATGTGGGGCCTTTATCCTGCTGCACAGTTGGAGTTTTAATAACATGTAGCGATACAAATGATCGTATCCTAGGTGAATGGTTTGCTTTGAGATAAGAAATTTGAGTTTAACAAAGGTTTTGACTCGATGGGGATGGGGATGGGGCATGAAAGGTGAATTGTATCTTAAGGTGCAATAGTGGTAGGATTTTGAGAAGTTGGAGGAGTTTATAAGCAGATGGCTTTGAAAATAAGTTAGGATAGTGTAACTCACTTTTGATGAACCACATATATGTATAAGAGGTACTTTATCCAAAGCAAACCTGACGTCGAGGAAGTCAAGGAAGTCCAGGAAGACGAAAACTACTTGTATGTCTCGAAGAATTGTTGGTTTAGAAAGTTAGAACGACCATATTCTAGACTGAATGGATAGGTATATGTGTGGATTCAATGACTCTACTTGATACCACATCTCAGTTATGTGTCAGTTCCCTAAAGGATCAGTTCTTTAATCATCTTTCCTCCGACTTCAGTGATGGAATGTTATGTTCTAGGTAATCCTGGATTTGTATCCATATCTACAAATTAAAGGACAACCATGATTTTCTATTACCCAAGTGTCATACTGTGATTGGTATAAGAGTGAGTAGTCGACTACGTACGTCCGTTAATGATTCATCAGGCAGATGAAATTTGTACAGTGATTTAAGCCGATTTATTGTTCATATAAACTGTCCAAAGTACGCCGAGAGATGTGTGTCCTTTGTCCTTGAATTTGGAAAGTTTTATCACACTACTTAGACGAACTGTCGATACTGATTTTTATAAGACAGGCCCTTAAGGAATGAAGAACTGTATTAAATATTTAGAAGCTTTAATATTAATACTTTAGTTTAGAGATATGCTTATTGTAATTTAGAATACATTCATACTTCTTCCACAATTCAGTTACACAGTTTACTGTAGGTAGTTACCGAATGTTAACTGCCTCTAGTAGTGCACTCCAAGTCGGTTGAGGTCTCTTTCTCTTTTTTTTTCTGACGGGACACTGTCCGATAGGCCAACATTAGGCCTCCTTTCGAATGACCTCTGCAGAAACTGGCGTACTTAAACATCTGAAAACTCAGGTGATTCCTTTCAAAAGCAGAATTGTGACCGGTCTGACTCAGGGAGTTCTTCAGGGCTTCACTATTCAAATCACCGATTGCGGTAAATATTTGGTAGAAACTTTCTTGATCAAGACGTGTCAAGTCGAAGACATCCAAGGCGTTCTCAGTTTTCTAGCAGTGTAAGAGTGATTCAACTATGGACCGAGATTGAAGTTGTCTTTATACCAAAAGCAGGCAGATGGTTGTACGTGGAACTAAAGGATCTCCGACCTATCAGCTTCTCATCCTTTCTACTGAAAACACTAGAAATAGTGATTGATATCCACCTACGCCAAAGCATTAGACGATCTATGCTCTCTGCGTCCCAACATGCGTGCCATAAAGGCAAATCAGTCGAGACAGCCTTGTACTCGTTGGTGAGCATCAGTGAAAAATCACCTATCATCAAGGAATTTACCATGGTCGCGTTTCTGAACATTGAGGGGACCTTTAACAATGTCAGATCTACGGCACTCATAGATGCACTTGCAAGATTGAAAGTCAATTCTTCTCTTGGAGTATTGATCAATCAATTGCTCACATGCAGGATTATCAACTCGCACCTGGGCAGCGTATCGGCTAGAAGACGTGTTAGTTGCGGTACTCCTCAGGGTTGCGTCTTGTCTCTCCTTCTGTGGAATCTAGTGGTCAACGGGCTGCTATTGGACATAGAAAGTATTGACTGCAAAGTGGTTGGCCATGCAGATGACATTGCTCAGGGAAATCCTTCAATGAGCTCTCCTACGGCTTACTAGATGGGAAAAATGCATATATGGCGTGATCGTCTGGTAGTCGCCTCTTAATAGGGCTACTCACCTCAATCTCCTATTTAAAGTGCAAATCTCCTATTAAAGTGCATGTGTATGCATCAATGGTGCACTGAGAATTTCTCTTCTTTTTCTGAGTACGGCTATTCGACTCATAGCCTCCTCGCAATGGTCTAGCTATTATGAGGGCGACTTCTCGATCACTGATCTCTTCAATTTTACCCTAGAAGACACCCTACCAACCCTGTTATTTGACCGAAATTTCTGCACAAGCGTCGCTGACCGTAGTGAATGGGTCTCTGCTTCCTCTCCTCAGGACAGTTCAGTCCACTTCTACACGGACGGCTCCAAGACTGATGAGAGAGTGGGTTATTATATCTTCTCCAATAAGCTCAAACATAGCATCTCTTTCTGCCTCCCAGATAATTGTGGCGTTTTTCAGGCGGAAATCATGGCGATCAAGGAAGCCTTGTCCTGGCTGAAATGTATTACAATATCTGTCATGGGTATTAACATTTTCCCTGACTGTCAAAGTCCTTCACTTTAAAGGTCGGTTTAAACTGCCGTTTGTCTCTTTTCGAGATGACTGAGCAGTTCAACATTCACCTATGCTGGGTGCCAGGCCACAGAGATATTCTAGGGAATTGCAAGGCTGACGAGCTCGCCAGACAGGGGTACGATTTATCCTGCTGAAGTGGCGTAATTTGGGCTGGCCGGCCACTGGCTGGAATCTTACTAAAGCCGGGCGTTTTTAGCGAAACTAACTGTGCATGAGAAAATCTGGCTTAAGCTTGATTTAAAACGTAGTGTTGAGTTGATCCTGTTTAATCGGTCACGGATCAGCCAAATGGTGCAATCCATGGCATCACAATGGACTTTTATTGGTCTAAGTGCGTCTGCACGCTTGTGCAGACCAACTACTCTAACATATCCTCGAAAAAAGTCAAAAAAGTTATCTGGATCTATATGGCTATGATAAGATCTTTTCCAGCTTATACCGACGTATGTTTGGTAGACGAAGCTCTCACGTAAGTATGTGTATGGCTTCTGGACTAAACTTTAATGAACAACATGTCTCGACTGCAGGGACCTTTTCCAAGTACTACTGGCTTTACTCTAGAAGATCTGCTTGATTTACCTTCCCAAGCTACTTTTATCGCAGGCTGTACTATCGAAACAATCTATCGTTTTAGACAAGGTGTCTTTTGGTATCATCCGCACTGGAATTTTGATGACCTTACCCGTCACTTATTCTATATCCCTGGTTACATGTATATATGTGCCGTCTTATGCAATGACACCGCTGTTTCGCCTGCATGGGACTCTTAACTAATGAAGGGTCCGGTGGTAGTGACTTCGTGAAGACCGACAACACTAGACTTCACTACTCGTTGAAAAGTCTATGCTATTCTAATGGGTACCTATTACAGATATTGCAAAGAATGGGTGGAGGAATCGGAGTATCTGCGTCTATTGAAAATGCCAGGCTGTGCTAAAGACCTTCCTCAATCCATTAAACCGGTCCAAAAAAGTTCAATAATGGAATAACTCATTGTATTGACTGAACTTTTGGAATCTTGTTTTGCTCTCATGTCACACTGGGATTGCGGAAAATGAAATCTTCGATGAGATTGCTAAGTAATGATCAGATAATGATTTTTCAGGACCTGAACCTGCGTTGGGCCTTCCCACGTTTTCGGTTAGGACCTCCATTAAAAATTTAATTTCCTGTGAACACAATTGTGTGTGACACAACTCTCTAGGACGGGAAACTTTTCTTTTTGCAAGCAGCTTAATGTGCTAGGCCTAGGTCCACCAATGAGCTGATGAATTCGATCACAGGCTGATTACTTTTGTTTTGCCGTATTAGTTTTCAGTCCAACGACATCTGCTTCTCTCTCAACATTCGCTAGCATTTGGTGAAGGTCCATTATTCTGTGAGAGAGTAGGCATACATCGTCACCGTAGTCAAGGTGTTTGAGTTCGGATGTAAGAGTCCATCGGATTCCTTCGTGTCCCATTGATAAAACAGTATTTAGCACATCGCTAATCACCAATAAAAAACAATATTGGTGTAAGGATACAGCCTTGCGGACTTTGAACTTCGAACTCCTCAGACCGCCTTCCTCTATGTAAAACGTGACATGTAGACCCATCGTATGTAGTCTTGATAATTGCTTTTAGTTTATCTGGAATACCTCTTCTGTGTAAGGTACTCAAATGAATTCCCGATTGACACTATCAAGTCACGATACTTTAAAATCGATGAATAGTAGATGAAGTGGTGAACGATATTCAGCGCACCTTTTGATGATGATCCAAAGGGTGTTGATGTGGTCGATATAGAAGGATCCGGAACGAAAACCTGCTTGTTCGGAATTTAGTGTATCTTCGAGGTGTTCTTTGATTCATACAAGAATAGTTTTTGCCGCAGCAGGAGGCAAGCAGTTGCCTTTTTTAGGGAGCTTGACGATCATTCCCTTTTTCAATCATCTGAAAAGCTCTCGGCCTCCCAGGCTCATCCAATAAGTGGGTGCAGTAGTGAATCGATGCAGTTGACGCTGCTTGAAATAGCTCCGCGGATATGTCGTCCAGTCCAACCGCCTTGTTGTTTTTCAGTGCTTTGATCTAATCATTACTGATGGATCTGGTGCGGTATTGGGGTATTTCTTCCTTCGGACACCTCAGTTTGACTTGGGTGCATATCGCTAGCGAATACATGGTTCAAAACCATACCAAAATGCTTCTTCAATTTCTTTAGTTGTTCCTCATTCGACATAAGCAAAGAACCGTCTAAGCCTTTCACCGGGTGTTGGGTTGAGCTGCGATCACCTATCAGCTTTTTTGTGATTCTGTAAACGGTTCTGCTGTCGCATTTTCTTGCTGCTTCTTCTACTTCAGTAGCCAACGCATTGATGATACTGCGCTTGTCACGCCGCACGCTACCCTGCACTTCTCTCATCTGGATGCGATATAAGGACTATAGCTCGGCTGCTGGAGTTCCTGCAAATTGAGCTCTAAGTGGTTTTCGTTCGTCGATCTTTCTCCAGGTGACCTGGGAAAGCCCTGCCCTATGTATTCCCTGCGATCGTCCAACAGTTCTTTCTGCACCTGATACAGGAACCATTTTCACAGCATACCAATAGTCTTGTATCGTGCCAGGCAGTGAACTGTTGATTGGTTTCACACCACTTGAGAGATGTTTCTTTAGTTCTTGGCGCACTGAGGGATCACTAAGTCGGTCAGTGTTAAACCTGGGCATCCTTGTGTCGTTTGATCTCTGAAAGGCAGCTGTCCATACTTGGTTGCTATTATAAGATGGTGATCACGTACCAACCCCATGTTCATTCCACGTTTGATTCGGATATCTAGGAGACTACTTCTAAAACGGTGAATGATGGCAAAATGGTCAATTTGGTTTGGAGGTCGCTTGACTGTCAGTTGACACCCAACCAAATTTTATGACAGCCTTTGTGCTCAAACATGGTTCCATCTATGACAAGGCGAATTGCGTTGCAAAAATCAACCAATTTTTCACCGTTGTCGTTGCGGTTGACTATGTAGGTCATGTCTTCCCATGACTCAAGTCTGTCTGTCATAATTATCTCCTCATCTTGGATCACAACCTGCACGTCTAAGGAAATTCTATTCAAGATACAAATAAAAAACGCATCCCTTTGGGATGTTAACTAACTGAAAACCAAGTCCCATCAATAGGAATAAATAAATGTCACAATTTCAGATATCCTTCTTGACTGTAGAGAAGGACAATACTCACCAAAGTATAAGATATCTTGTGGAGTTCCTTAAATGTACTCTGTTTCCTTGACCAGTCCCATTTCTGATGAAACACTCATCGACGTCAAATATTACGAGTCTACGAATCCTTGTATGACGGATTTTTATAACTCTGTTGAGTATAAAATGAATTTAATCTTCCGCCTTACTTTTGGTATATGACAGCCAAGGGGTCGACATAGTTAGTGTGTCAGCATTACACCCGTCCCGCCCGGTTAAAAGTTTTAAAAAACCCAATTTTCCTGAAATGCATGCAATTAGCGGCGAAATGGTTTGGGAAGAATTCTTCAGCAATTTAATTACACGATTTTATTTCGAATTTTATTGATTTTCTCCGAGTTTATTATAAACAAATTACTCGCTGCAAATGTGCAGTGCATTTTAATTGCTTTCGTGGTTTGCGAGTTCACGCAGCGGAACGGCAAGAGGACACGAAATGAAACAAGTGAAGTGATGGTGATTTCTTTTTTTGTTTTTTTGGTTTTGGTTTTATATTAAATGCTCGGCGAGCAAATTAAAAACGAGGAATTAATTTCAGACTAGTAATTACTGTATGTTGCTGCTGTAGGTAGGGTATAGTGTATTGCATTGAATTAATGATGTCAGGCGAACTAATGGCAGATTACGAAGGCGAAACAACACAGTAAGGAGTCCTTTTTGTTGTTTTTTTTTTTTTGGTGGGTGGCACTCCTGCATCACCATAAAAAGTCAACGACTTTAAGTAGGACCTAGCTATTTCTTTTTTTCTATTATTATTATTTTAATGTATAAGACGAGCACAGTCACTCGAGTGGTAGTGGTAGTGGGCGAAGAGGTCTTGAGCGTTGAAAATCGAAGAAAGGAAAAAAAAGTTTGGAAAAGCGCCAACTTTTTCTCTAGATAGGCACTTGTTCTGCGGCTGAACTTGCATGGGAATTTTGTGGGCAATTTGCTGGATGAATAAATGTGCAAGTACTGGTCGGTTCGAGGAGAATGGAAAAACATTTTCTTTTGGCAGTCGTAGAGACTTTGTTGTTAGCCAAGAATTTAATAAGGACTTGGAATGTGTTTTTCTTGTGCTTTTGTTCGTTCAAGATAATTTAAATAGAAAAGATGTTAGACGCTGCATGGTGCTGAAGCAATTAAATGGAAGGAGTTAATTTTTATTTTAGGGGATATGGTAATTCTTGCTCATGACTTGTGTTAAAAGCCGAGTAATTAAGAGTGGTGGTAGGTTCCTTTACATTCTATCCACTTGTGAGTCATCAACGGAAACCATTCGATGTTGCATGCCAAAATGGAGGGTGCCACTTAGAGACGGGGTAGGATTTTGGCTGTGTGGAAGGAGGTCATCTTAGCGATTCAAGAAATAACTCTTGTAGTAAAAGCTCTAGAGTTAAGTGGATTAGAAGGAGTATGTATCTATTGTACTTAAGAGTAGGTATATCATCATATTTTCCAGTAGCATTAACTTAAGGGTGATGGACTACCTCTTCACGTCGCGTTTTTTTTTATTGGACGTAGCCTGTCCTTCATTATTCTATATTTCGGTTGGTATCATAGACTCTTGAAGGAAACAGCAAACCTGCAGGCAACACTGGAGATCAGGGATGTAGATGATCAGACAACATTGGAAGAAGTAGAAGCGGCAGTAAGGCAAATAATCAACAACCTCGGAAGAGGGCGCGTCAGAAACAATCCAACTGGTGGAAACTCCACGCATTAAAATTTAGTGGATTTCACGCAGAGTGCGCGAAGAGTGGTGGTCACACGATAGAGATACTTCGGCTACGGTCATAACCAGACAAACTGCAAAGCACTAGACAGGAAGAGTCAAGGGATCTGTTTCAACTCTGGTTCACCAGGTACAAGAAAACGAACGGGCCACAAAAAAGCGGTCTCAAAAGCAAGAGCAAACTGCTGCTTATGTTTGAAACGAAAGCCCACACCAGATTTGCTAGATCACGTACCAGTGTCGGTCACCTGCTACGTATTCCGAGAGGTACTCGAGAAGGTGAAGAAAAATGATATGCAATGATGGAAATCCTGCAAGTCAATTTCCATAGGAGTCCTCCAATCTCCTATCACAAATGCGAGTTGAACTGGAAGTGGATGTAGAAGTCATAAACGAGAAGTATTGAAACAAATACGAATCTGGCTGGTATACAGACTCTCTCGGCACAGCTGGAATCTAGATTCCGAACAAAAAGTCTGTGACCACAAAAGTCAGCGGCTCAAAAAGAGGTTTTGTGTGGATGGAATGCGAAGGAGTCACCCACGATAGTCAGCTGCTACTTCACGCCAAACGATGGTATTGCCGATTTTCAAGAGAAGCTAGATCAGCTGGACGACTTTGTACGAGACATAGAGGATGAGGTTTTGCTGGGGACTTAAATGACAAGGCCCTAGAGTGGGGAATGCTTACCATGGACTCTAGAGGAAGACAAACACTTGAAACCGACGCCAATGTGATAAATTAAGACAATATATCCATCTTCAGAAGACCTGGATATAACGAGACAATTCCAGATGTTGCCTTTTCATTGGATACCCTATCAACGAGAACTGGCGAGTTATCGAGGATACACCAGTATTTTCAACCTCAAAAGCTTTCGACGCGTTTCGAAGGGAAACCTGAGACGAGTACCCAAATGGAAGGTTAGCCGATTTAATGAGAAGGTCTTCACAGCTGTGATAGAGAAAGGTAAGGTCCCCATACTGGAAATTACGGTAAGGATTGAATTATAAGCAGAAGCTACGATGCAACTAATTGACCGGGCCTATGCCACTGCGATGCCACAATCTAAAAAAGCAATTAGAGTGTACACACACTCGGAATTAATATTAGAGTTCTAACCGAATGCACAAAACCCCTACAAATGTTCCCTGACTAGTTCAGACACCACCCACGGAGTAATGAAACCTAACACCACCTGAGTTTCAACCACTACACCAGAAAAATCTGTCCTATCTTCTCTCTTCTTCCTTCCGACTTTACGCCGTGCAGAGTGCATACTCTTAGGCGTAAGTCTAAAATATCACTTTACATTATAAGGGTATTCATAATCCCTTGAGCGTAAGTAAGATTATAAAAAAAAAAAAGCAAATAGGTGCAAAAAGGCAGTTTATTGGTGGACATCGCCGTTCTCAGGAGAAGATGTCTACACCATAAATCACTAGAGGAAGAGGAAGACATGCTGAAACCTCAGAAACTGTATTAACGGAATACAAAGCTGTCAAATCCGAACTGAAGAAGGCCATCAATTTGAGCATAAGAAGCAGAAATGGGGAAACTTTGTCGAAGTGTCAATAACGGAACCTTTGAGACTTGGATATAGAGTCGTAATGCGAATGTTGGGCGTCCATATAGTCGGCCCTACGATGACAGCGGAACAAATGGTAGGAATGGTGGAGGGTATTCTGTACCCATTCTATTCGACCCCTGGCCATTTCTCCTGCCCAAGAGAGATACAAGATATGCCAGTATTCGACGAAGAGAAGCTGAACCTAGCGGCTAAGTCTCTGCAGAATAATAAGGCCACTGGATCTGAAGGCATGCCAGCGGAGGCATTGAATTAGTTCCCCGAGCTCGATAGACCTCTTTGCATGTCGGACACAGCAGGGAAATTCCTCGAAAAGATGCTGAAGTCACGAATCACAACAGCAATCTAGAGAGGAGGAGGCCTATCCGATCGATAACATGGTTTCAGGAATGGTCACTCTACTACAACAGGAACATTGGAGAAAATAGTCAGAGCCGTCCATGCTGCTCGACGAGGAAACAACTACTCAAGAAAAGTCGTCTTGTTCGGATGCTTAGATGTAAAGAATTCGTTTAATTCAGCCCGGTGGCCAGATATGCTCATATAGATTCTCGAATATAGATTCAGGATACCGCAATATGTGCTGAGGATAGTAAAGGACTATCTTTAAGACCGGGAGTTGGTATACGATACCACGGAGGAACTTCACAGAAATGAGATCACTGTGGGAACAGCACAGGACTCAACTTTGAGTCCAGACCTATGGTATATCTCATACGATTAAGTCCTCCATATGGATATGCCAGAAGATACCTACTATCCTGTCCCCGGAAGACAAAGTCTATCATTATTTCTTCACCTGTAGCAGATAGTCAGTAGAGGGGATTTGGCTAGAGATATAGATTGGTACCTTTTCTCCAGATAACGCCGTAAATAATATTCTCTCGAGTAGCGACAATTGGAGCAGAATCTCTTCATTCATCGAGACTGTACTGAAATCGCAAAAGAGAGAGAAAGCGAATATACTTCTACAGAGATTATTGAATGGAAAAATACCTTACCGGCAAGACAGAATAAGCCCGCACCAGATGAAAATCAAAAACCCATTTCCCAGAGGGGAATGAAAACAACACTACTCCTGAAGTAATCTGAAAGTGGTTCTGGGGGATTGAGGTGGATTTTAGTGAGTGAAGTCTCAAGTCTCACACTACTTGAAAGAGAGCGGGACTGTTTCTCGTGCGCATGAACGTTTTACCACTAACCAAGGTAAAAGAAAAGGTTTCTCAGGGAAACTGCAATGAATACACCGTTGAGGTCTTGGCGCTCAGGAGGTCTTGACGGCTAGTCTTTATGATATTCACCGACAATGGCACAATGTACTAGTTTCTAGGAATGATGCTACAATAATAAATGCAGCATAAGTACGATCTGAAGCTGCGGGTGTTTTTCTCATCCATCCCACGATCCTGATGCATTCCATCATACGTCAGAATGGGCGAATGGGTCTCACAACATCTTAACTGGTGTCTCATGTGTTACTGAAGTTTTCTTTCCATTTTAATTAGGAATCAAGATTACACCTAGGTATTGTGCTGATTTTGAAATATGAAGTTGAACTCCTATAATCTTGGGGCTTTGAAAAAAGCACTTGATCTTTTCATAGTGAAGAGGATGATCTCATTACTCATTACTCAGCTATATGCATGATGAAAGAACGCCGCCGTCCTGGAGTCTACCCGTAAGTCTGACGTGGCTTGATCATCAGGCTAATCCAATGGCATAAGCCGACACAAATCTTAGGACGGTGGGGACTGGTAACAATTACAAAAAAAAAAATATAAATTTTTGGCGCGACAGGTCCATGGGACCCAGGGCCTAGCTTCTCACAACCACCCGTGCTGTGCGTGTTATATTCTTCACACGAATGGAAGGGGCCTACTGTTTAATGCCGGATCCGAACGGCAGTTTTTTTTGTTTTGAGAAGCATTTTCATGACAGTTTTACTCTCGGATGTTTGTCAGACGCTCGCGAGAGGTGGGGTCGTGAAAGAAATTTTAGGTGTTTTTTGGGGATTGAACCTGGAACCCCTCGCTCCGTACTCCAACGCACTAACCACTTGAGCCACGGCGTCCACTAAACAATTACAATAGCACTTACCTATTATATTAAAGGCTCTCTCACTATCGAGCATCGACCCTAAAGTAAATTTCTTATGGTGGAGGGATTTCCTCATCATCGGTGTGACGTTGTGAAGAGCCTTTCATGTTATGTATATACAAAGGTCTCTTGATTCATATCTCTGATGAACATATCTGTAAAGGGTTTCTTTATTGTGTTGCTTGGCTATGCCATTCTAGCCATCTCAGATGACTAATCTGCAGTTTTTGACTAAGTTGATGTCGCGAATGGGACCAAATATCTTACAAAGAATTTTTCTCTCGTAAACACCGAGGATATCTTCATCCGCTTTCGATAAAATCCCTGCTTCAGTGCCATAAAGTAGGACTGGGTTGACCATATAGAGACTCTGCTTAGTTGTTTGGGATAGGGCCTTACTAATCAATTGCTTTCTCACCCCAAAGAAACAGTCTTTGGAGGAGTTATTCTTCGTTTTATTTCTGCTGAGGTGTTGCTGTTAGAATTAATAGCAGAGCCAAGGTAGACAAAGCCCCTTACTTCAAAGTTATAGCTGTATAAGTCTGTATAAGTCGTTTCTACAGATGCTCTAATATGAGTCCTTAAAATTGATGAAAAGATGGTGATTTGGACTTCTTCTCGGGACTTATCTTTTTGGGGCTATGTCACGTTCATGGCTAGAGACTTTAAACGACCTCAGAACCAACATCTAACACCAAATTGCTGACATATCGGTCTGTCTATGCGACAAAGTCATCGGTCGGCTTAAGTACACAACTCAATGAGCTAATTTTATTGTTCGAGCTGTGTTTAAAACTTATCCATGCCTTCTCTGCTGCAGTGACTGAGGTATCGATGTAATTTATCTCTTCGCACACCATCCAACTATGTTGGGATATTAACAGCCCACTTCAAACTGATGGTTGTAGCTACAATGCGAGCTTACAATTGTTCTCATTTGCTGACTGATCCAGATACCTTCAGTAAGATGTGAACTGATGCTAAGTCTATAGCGGATGCAGTACGTTAGTTGCATTGTTTCTGGAAGATTATGTTGTTATAGTAAAAAAAAAAAGGAACAAAGTCCTTACATCCATCCTGGATCCGAAAGGAGGACTGCTGCGAAAATGTCTATTCAATGGACAGGTGTGATCTACACTAAATGCCACAATCATTTCAATGTTTGAACGGATACTGTTTTGTACTTATATATTGTGTTCTAGACCCATTAAGTTATATCACATCTACTTTGATATGACTAATGGTTGGCAATGCCTTCACTGCACTTACTGAGAAGTCCTCTTTCGTAATAATAATGTCTCTGTAGAATTCAATTATCGTTGTGACTGCTCATTTAGACCTTCTTCCAAGCTGATCAACTTCTACGGGATGTTGCTAGGTTAGATTAGTTTATGAAAGAGTGTGTGATAGATAACGTTCACTCGGAGACTTTGTGAATCGCCGTTTGAAAATAAAAGGAGAGACTAAAAAAAGAGGATGCAAAGAGAGATACTAAAGGTCTGGGTTCGTCCTGAGCTTAGTTATCCAGGTTTCGAGAAGGCATTGGTTTGCTAAATCTTTTTTAGCATGAATTCCTACTGAGTACCTCCTGTCAGGTTGTATTGTTTAGTTCCGTCATTGTCTTAATTCTTTTAAGGTAGATGTTGTTTCTTTTTTTTTTAGTTCGAGATCCTCCTTTCTCGATAAGTATTGCGGTTGGGCATGCAATCTACAGCAGACGCTACCAAGACACTTTTATGTTGGAAATTTCAACACTGACTATGGCATGAAGATCGTCATGGAAATTACTGTGACATTCTGTAAATGATTCGGAATATTTTTATTCAGGACAATATTGTTGTATGTACGCAAATACACTGTCAAGAGACCATAAACTATTCAGACGTTTCGTCGGATGTCTGCCGCTTTTCTCTGCCTAACTACTTGCTTCTTCTTCAGTTTAATCCACGAGGTATTGGCATAACTTATCATCGACCGTTCGATGCACTTTTTATCGTTAATGCACAGATTCTTAGTCGCCATAGCCTTCATGGCTTAATCCCTATGACTTTGCCCAAATTAGAAATATCAGAAAAACTAGTAATAGTCTTCGACTGTGGCTTAAACCTACTGGGTTAGGCATTAGATACTTGGCTTTACAACTCGTGAGTAGCTGTTAGGGCAACTAAAATAAGTCAGTCTTTATTGTTTTTATTGTTATACCAGCAGTTTGCTCAGCTCTTCCCAAGTGTAAAAAGTAACATTAATGGCGATATGATGCTACAAGTGTAAAATGACATTCCATAGTAGTGGACCAAACACTGACTCCTGAGGGACCTCACCCGCAGTGATTATGATTCCGCCAAAACTCTGCGTCTTAAATGATATATTACAATTTTGTGAATTCATATGTTGTAGGATATCAATTCTGATGAATAAATTTAGTTCAGCTGGAGGAATATTGTAATGAACCCCGGATCAGTTGGAGGTCGGTGTCTACTACCTCTTGAACATTAAATTTTTTCTTTTGTTGAGTTTTACATGGTGGCATAGGTCTATCAGTTTCAAATGCCAATAAAACCTTTAAGATGCAATGCGATACATAAATTATATCTGGACCTCAATTCTTTGCTAAAATCCATTTTATTCACATATCTGATAGAAACGTTCTATTTTCCTGGTAGTTCATCCTCATGAGCACCTCAGTATACTTTCAAGATCAAAAAGTTAGGAACATGCGTAGATTCAAAAATCTGTCGCATCTCTTTGAAAATGTATCTTTTATCGTAGTTCAGGTTTAAACCATCACACCCTTCGATTAACTTTTTGGGAACGCTTGAACCTAATACCGTGCTGATGATTAAATTTTAATGTGAATTTAAACACCGTTATTATATTTAAATAAAATTAACCTTCACTGTAATAGTACTCTCGACACCTGGGTGTTGATGTGAAATTTACATAAGCACAATATGCACATTAAAGGATCATTCCTGCGGCATGTCGTTGAATATATTACGATTTTTCTTCTTCTTCTTCTGTTTTTTTTTTTTTTTTTTTTGGTTTCTTTTGTGTATCCTGACAGAGTACTTACTCGCAAGCTACCAACTGCTGAGCTGCCTTAAACTGTGGATCGTTACCACAAGTTCTGTATGGGTTAACGTGTGAAAAGCACTTAAGTAGGGGAGGTCCCTCTTCCGCCACCATTCAATTTGAATAAACTTTTCTGCTTTTTTTTCGTTTTTTTTGTTTTGTACGATGCTGGCATCCTATAGAGGTAGGTTCCATATTTTTCTCTCTGCGCGCCGATGGGGAAGAAAAAAAAAACAAAAAAAAAAAAAAAACTGGGAGCTTACAAAACATCCCAAGGAGGTAAGATGGATGATGTTGTGTGGATGTGTACTATATCACACAGCCCTTCAACGAGTAATATAAAACAATCATATTTCAATATGAAAGGCCCGAATAAAAAAAAAAAAAAAAAAACAAACCAAGGGAAACACCACACAACGATGACAATATCCTTTCGGGGGGCCATATTCAAAAGTGGCACGGAGGTATGGTGAGTGAGACTCTTGCGAAGGCGTGCCAAGGCTACGGATTATACTATACATATGTGTAGGGGTGTGCGAATACATAAAAATCTATCATGTCGCTCTTTGAGTGATTTGCTTTGTAGGTTTCCTTTTCCTTGGTTAGAAGGCAACATTTATACAGTTGTAATGTATCCTTTTTTATTTGGGATTCCTGGAAATGAGGTCTGAGTTTCAATTGATTCAAGTTATTCAATTCAATATGTTCAGGTTGTCGTTTGGTGCGAACTTACAGCGAATTTGTATATCTTTGAGTTAGAGTGATGTCAAGGACATCTAACAAGTGCTTTGAAGTGTTGTTGGGTGATTGTTGTTGAGCTCTTTACAAATTTCATCCTGATGAAGCTGGAAATGGGATTTCTTTGGAATTGAAATTGTTTTAAGATAAGACTGGTGTAGGACTAGGAGGGGGTTTCCTCTCTTTTTCTAGAAAAAAGGACCCAGTAAAGTTATTAGAACGAAATCGGGAAAATTCCTTATAGTAACAGCAAGGATAAACTAAAAGTTTTTGCTGATCATGGTAAACTCTTAGTCAATCAGTTGGCAGAAACCATACCTACTTTCAACCTCAAAAAAGATTCGTTTAGATGCGTCTGTGGTGATAGTACCTAGCCTCTGAAAGGACCATTTTCTGGAAGCACCAGGCAAACTGAGTGGAAGTCGAATCTAGACTAAGAAAGTGTTCTAGTTCTAGGGTCTTACTTAATACCAATTTTTCGGAGTCAATCATAGTCAATCTTCAAATCAAAGAACCACTTCACCGAGAATATCCCTCCCTATGGGCAAGAGCTGATTCAAGAATAATTATAGAAGCGATTTGAATAATGGCCTTCTCCTCCATGAAACAATTGAAGGCTTGCAGGAAAGAGGACGTATATATTTCTGGAAGTCCTTCAGCTGATGTCAAAATTTTTGCTCTATCCAAGGTTTTAAACTGCAGCTTAGCTCCTGAATGCTTACCGTCTGCATGACGTCAAATCACTGTCAAATATCTTTCCAAGTCTGATAGAACTTCGAACTCAAGCCCCCAAATATCTTGTCCAATCAAGGGCCTATTAAGTAGGTGCTAACTTAGACCATCTTTTGGATCCATTGTTTCATTTGTCTTATTAAGAGTCTCCCAGACAAGGACTCAAGGAGATATCCCAGTTTAATTTTGCTCTAGTCTTCCGAGTTCATGGCGAAACAAGTTTTAGTATGTATTTCTCATCCTTCTGTCGTCGATTGCAGATTAGAAGTACCGCTGATTTAGAATCACCCAGATTCAGACATAACTCTCAGTATAGATAATCCAACTTCCTGAAGAAGCGACTGCCAAGAATCCTAATTACGCCGGAGACAGTCCCCGTGTCAAAGGGCGGTCATATGCTCCTAGCTTTTGTGCAAATATCCAAAGGTCCAGTGACTTTCTTAATAGCCTCGTTGTTAATAGACTTTTTTTTATAGACATGGAAGGGATTTCTACAAAGCCGAGATTCTGTGGAATATGTAGTGTTGACTCTTTTGTTGCAAGTTCATCTGGTTTTCCATATTTGAGGTATCCATATGCCCCACCATAGGGTCTCCGTATTAGTTTTAAATATCTCATCTATGGAGAAAGCGCTTATGGATTCTGACTAGTCTAGCGCCTTCATGGTAGTCTGACGAAGAATACAGTAAATGTTCCTATTGGAGCTCGAAAAGCTTGCAGGATGGCTGTAATCTTGGCTTGAGTGGTCGATTCCTCGGGTCTCGCCGTAAGCTTCAGCTTCCGCACTGACATCGATTTTGGAACTGTCAGTATAAAATGCCAGTCAACCCTATCATATGGGTTTTCAATCTAGTGGCCCGTATCAAACAAGGTCAAATACCTCAGGAAACACCAGAATCCAAAGATTAGCATGCATATTGACTACCAGCGTCATCAGAGCCACACCAACTGCAACCCTTAAAACCATTATATCACTGATTCCACTAATTTGAGGTCCGGGTTAACTCCGGACATTTGAGATATCTAGAGCTAATGCGGTTGGGTGTCAGGGCATATGGATATCGTGGGCAACAAAAGGGCTGACGAATTTGCTAGGAAAGGGTCGGCGATGCACCTTTCGCGGGCCCTCCTTTTTGTAGTCAGTTCCTCACGGAAGAAAATAGAGAATGAAGGCATCGGTCGAGCAAATAGTCACTGGGTTCATCTGGAAAAATGCGCAACAGCCAAGCCAGGGCCCTATGGCAGGGCATTAGCAAGAAGAGATCAACTTCTCTGGTGAAACTGAGTCGTTATAAAACACGGGTCGTTTCAGGGATAATTACTGGTCATTGTGCCATTGGCGTACTCCACGCGGAGTGACTCGGTGTACTACATAATGACTTCTGTAGAAGTTGCAGGGACGAAGAAGAAATTGGGTCAGTTCGTCAACTGCTGTGCGACTGTCCTGCCCTATTCGTCAGAAGAATGAGGACTCTTGGCAGTTACTTCTTCTCGGATTTGGAGGACTTGGATAACGTAGAGCTGACGGACCTCCTGAGATTCATATCATTATCTGGGTGGTTCCAATAGCGGACTTTATAGGTTTCCGGGGTTAAATGACTGGGCACAATGGACCCGAACTGTGGTCTAAGTGAGCAGTGACAATGTCAGAAGGCACCCATTTACCTAACCTAACCTAACTCCGGACATTTATTAAAGCTTAGTACAAGCACAAACTACTATTCTAGACTTAAAACTAATGAAGTTCCTTAAAACTAACAGGGTTCCTTAAAACTATAGTTATGAACTAGGGATGAGAGGCATAAGTGGAATAATGGCTTTCTTAAGTGACAGTTAGTTAAGGTGAGAGTTAAAGAGACTAGACTTGCAACTAAAGAAAATTGCTGTAAAGAGTGTCCTACGTTTGAAAATAGGGCGACACGGGCCACCTCGCTATTACAAGATGGACACATTTGGGTACCGAGACAGACTATATAGCATCATCCCACGACATCAGCCTAAGTGTTAAAACCACATTCCTCTCAAGACTAAACGGTAGGGCCATCAAACCGAATAATATCTCGATTTTCACGAATGGGTTAAAAACTGAGGAAGAAATAGGTTCTGGCATACATATACTCTCACTTAGACTTCCACACCACGGTAGTTTGTTCCAAGCGGAAGTAGTAGCAATCGCAAAAGCAGGACGTCAACTATCCACGAAACTGCACGTCAGGAAGATGATCGACATTTGTATGTATACATTGAGAGTCGAGCCACCATTAAAGCCATCTCATCCACAGTCGTCAAATCCAAACTCGTAAAACGATGCTGCGGAGAGTTCAATAGTCTTATAGCAAATCACGATGTTACACTCCTTTGTGTTCCAGGATACAGCGGTATTTAAGGGAACGAACTGACGGATGATTTAGCAAAGAAAGGGGTCCGAATAGGACCTGATAATGGCCGTTACTTGTTATATATAATATAGAACAAGAATTTGTGCGACCAGCTAATGTGAGATGGAGCGCACTCTTATCTTGCCGTGTTTCCAGAAAACTCGAACTTGCCAAAACCAAGCAAATTCCAGCGCTTAATAGACCCATCTTAGCGTTCTTCACGAGGAGACAGCCACAACTTTCTGATAGCCCACTGAAGATGAATGCGACTAAACACAGATAACCTTTGCAGAAGCTGTGGCGACACGGACGCAGAAGAGACCACTTCTCACTTTCTATGCGAATGTCCAGCCCTCTGCAGAACTAGGGAAGCGGCCCTTGGCGAGTACCACTCCGAAGACCTGTGCGACCTATCTAGAAACCCACGTTTAACCATCCTGAATTTTTTAAAAATCTCGTGTTGGTTCAGGAAGCTTGCTTAGCAATCCCAAGCCTACAAACCAACTTTTGTCTTTTTTTTTAGGTCACTCCACGACAGGATTTCACAATGGATCCATAGGTGATCTGAGTGCTAGCTGCATATGCAGCCACCTCTTCTACCTACCTCCTTACCGAAAATGCCATCCAAGTCTGTCAGTTATTCTGATAGTCAACCTCTTGATAAACTTCAGTATTGGAATGCGCGTATAATCACTTCAGTTTAAGTCGTTAAGGCTGTTTGTAGCCTTTCATACGTAAGGAGATAGTGACAAGAATCCTTCTTCCTTCATTCTAAGTGCTGTGTTTTGCCGTCGAAATATAGCTGTAGTGACCCAGCGGAATGAGACTGAGCATGTTCCTTAATTGCCGTTGTAGGTGTTATTCTCATGAATTCCAGGATTTCGATACAGGCTGACTATAAAAATTGTTCTTTTACTTTCTGTCTTGTCAGACAAACATCCGAGAGTAAAACTGTCATGAAAAAGCTTCTCAAAAGAATCTTCTACTCATACATCCTGACAACCGGATGTACGAGTTGTATGCCAAAAGTTGGAGAAAATGTTCAGTCATTCGCAGAGAGTATCAAACCCATATATAGGTCTTTCGTCCTGTTGAAATACTGGAAAGGTTTGTGAAGATTCATGCCTGCAAATTGGCATACTAGTATTTTGGATCAGATCAATGTTAAAAAAAGGACATTGGCTGTAGACGCGGAATCTGGTCGACAGTTTATTGCAGTGGTAAGTAGAGCTTTACGGTCAGTAATATGTAAATGATGTTGCTGTGTCCTGTCGTACCGGGATGGCCACAGGCATGATTCGGTACATCTTCTAACAACTTAAGTCGTTTTTATTATGAAAACTCCATTAGGCATTTAGTTCTTAACAGAGCGCCACTATCTAGGTGTGATCCTGGATAAAAAACTAATTTGGTCAAAGCATGCCAAGTCGAATACATTCGAGGGTAGTTTCCTGGCAGTGTAAGAGTGCTTTTGACAAGACATGTCGCCTATAATTCAAAAAGTTGTTCTGGACCTGCACGACTGTCATTCCTGTACAAGGTCATTTCTACCTCAGGCGTTGGTTACTTGGTGGGGAGGGCTCTTCTATTGATGCACTGCAGGATCTACTACCTTTTTGAAACAAATTGTAAGGATTAAGTACAACGCGCCAATTAAACAAAAAAAAAGGACATTCGGTCATTGTCGCTGTTGACGGTTGTCTGATCAGGAGAGCTCCATGTGCCCTCGCACACTAGCTTAAGTCCATTAGTCTGAATCCCCTTATCGAGGTTGGTGTCATGTATGTATGTATGTAGGCTATGATTTCTGACAGTGTGACCAAATATGGCCTCTTTTCCCAGATAAGGCACTGCTCGTACGTTTACTCTAGGATGTCGTAGAACCTGTCTTTGGTATCGTGATTATACCTCCACTGTGGAGGTGTGAGTGGATATTATTCTAATCCATATTGATGCGAATCTTTACGAGGATCTCGTTCACATGTCTGAAACTCAAGGCTTTCTACCTAAGTCGGTCCCCAATAATCTGCTTCCAAACATCCGTTGTCCCATAATGTTGTCGGTAGCAATCTTCGTACTAAGCTGGATTTCATTCCCTTTTTGTCTGGTCACTTCATCGCAATTCTTCTGTTGCAGGGCCTCTTCAGATCTACTGATGACTCCAATGTCTGAAGTGGGCGGATGTTCATGCCACTAGCTTGCACATGCCGGGCTTGTAAAGCCTGATGAAACACGTTATTCAAACTCCGTCTAGATATAGCCTTTGATCATTTTCCGTTTTACTATAACTTTTTTGGCTTTATCATGCTTTAAGTTCCGACAACCATGCAGCATAAACGACGTCAAGCTATAACCATAAAATCCTCTCTAGATTGACAGTTGGTAACCATCAGGGTAACCATCAAACGTATACAGCTACAGCTGAAAAGAATTTCATCCTTATCTCCACTACATCGTATCCTGGCTAAATTATATATCACAACCACAAATACAGGCTTTGTGGTAGTGACCCCTGGAATAATTCGTCGCGTGTTGCACGACCATATTGTCGGAGAGAATTCCATTTACCTCTGTGGCAACACGTAAGCTGGTGTTTACAAATTTAAAGATCAAACACTATGCAACTTTAAACGGTTTCCTAAAACAATTTCCTCCCGTTTTCCGTGCCCCGTCCCGTAATCGATGTCAACCGCATTCAACACATGCTACAGGAAAACTTTGTTCCCTACACGTTCCCTGTATTTGGTGCTGGAACGGTGTAGGGTATACCAATGGGCTCCAGATGAGCTCGAGTACCCGAGGAGCTGTTTGTTACCTGACTACAGAGCATGCCGTCTACAGGCATTGAATTGCGAAACGAGTTTCGCTACGGTACTCGTATCCTACCATCTCACCAT
Organism: Xylota sylvarum; assembly: GCA_905220385.1. Lineage (NCBI taxonomy): Eukaryota > Metazoa > Arthropoda > Insecta > Diptera > Syrphidae > Xylota > Xylota sylvarum. Next base: position 57,399,388 of record LR999958.1, on the reverse strand, counting down.
CGTGGCCTGCTTACGTTACTTTGTTGCCGTGCGAATATCATCATCACAAAGCCAAGGAGAGCGTGAGGGAGGGATGGTTCTGTTTCTTTGCTTCGCTTCGTAGTATCACAGTTGGGAGCTTTTTTTTTTTTCACTTTTCTTTTTCAGGGCGCGCAATGGTGACAGGACTCGCTTAGTCGTATCCTCCCGACACAGCACGTGTACTCCCAGTCAAAGGACGAAAAAGAAAATGCGTACAATTTTTTCCCTCTGTTTTGGTTTTGTTTTCCTTTTTGTTTTTTTGTCTTCTGTGTTTGTATGTTGTGTAGTAAAACGCACACAGGCACAATAAAGTTGGCACAACACGATACGCATCACTACACGCGTCTGGGTCCTCGGGAGTATCTGTGCGAGGATTTTGTGCGAATTTCTCCATAAAATGTGAACATAAAAAGGAAACGAAACCATAACGGAAAATTTTTGTAGTTTTTCTTTTGTGTGTTACGGTTTGATAACGCTTAAGAAGTTCAACTTACTACATAGTGGTAGTAGATGGAGGGAGTAGGGTAGCTACGTACAGGAAAAACGTTACGTTAAATACTGCTGACGAAAATGATGAAGTGTGGAACATGCACTCTACCTTTCAAAAAGGATGGGACTGGTACTGTTACCTCAATTAAAGACTTTAGCGACGCGTAGAATTGAAATTAAAATTTTTATCAGTAGGTACTTCTTGGTGATGGTGTCAAATTAAAATATGTACGTATACCTACCCAGGCATTTGAATTTTTGCGACTGTTTGACGGTTTTGTTTGTTTAGGACTTTGCGTGGCCTTTGTAGGGATAATTTTTTGATGATTCAACGGAAACTGTTATTGACAGGAGTTCGTTGTCCTTGGGTGTACTTATGTTTATAATGTCAATATATTCCTGACTTGCAGTCAATGTTAACTTTGACACTGTGGTCGGTAGAGGAGAGATAAAGCGGATATTATGTAGACTTTAAGTTTACGATCCTGTTGAAGGTTTTTCAAAAGAGACAATAGGCCTTATGGCAGCGATGGGTGTTACGTTTAAAAAGGTGTTTAACGAAGTTTTTATCATAAACTGAGGGAATGTCAGGAGTTTGTACAGCGCACAATTGAAATTGTGAAATCGTGCGTGGTAGTGTAAATCTTTCAATTCTCTGATTAAGAGGTGCCTGATGTTCGTATCGTCAGTTCATCGAAATTGTCGAAAAGGAAAGGCGCAAGTGAAGGTTCCATCTCATGACGAGAGCCGGAGAAATATAAGTACCTACAGAGAAGATGAGGGATTATCTTTCTGTTTGCTAGTCCAAACTTTGCGTGTACGTACCAATGAGACACTGTTCCCATTCTCAAGTGGAGCTACTCAATCGGGTACCGGGTGGATAGAAAGATTCTCAAGATGACAGATGACTTATGAGAAACATTGACAAATACCTTTAAAGTAGGTACTAAACTTGTACACGGAACAAACGTCGACTCAGACCACTTTCTCGTCAGAGACCCACCGAATGAGGAAAACCTTCGAATGACCAATAAGAAGACACTTAAGGTTAAACGCCTTAGCATGATTGGAGTAGCAACAGACTATAAAGCTTTTTTGAGTGAGAGACATCGCTCTACGTACATATGTGTATATGTATTTACCCTACCCGGTGTCCAAAACACAGTGGACTCAGTATCACAACATCATCATAGAGGAAGCCGAATACACTTTGGGATACCAACGTACTGTGTGAATATCTGAAGCCCTTCTATAACACACTAATCGGCACGTACATACATACATGGAGAAAACGAATCCATTAGGCACTCGTTAAAGATCATGTAAATTGTACAGGTTTACTAAAAAAGACCGATGGCACCTACATATAGGTACAAATCGGGCCGTAGAACCTTACTTCAGGTTAATATCCCAGTTTCGTCTACTCGTGTACTTCACAGTAGCCGAACTCATCTGACCATAGGGTCTGCATTGCTAGTACAATAAATAGTTTATACGGTAAAATTTTCAGTCCAAATAAGACTAATTGGGCTGCAGGGTCCTTCAAACCATTCAAAGCCTCCGGCGGTGATGGTATACTTCCGGCGCTTTTGATCTTAACCTGCCGAAAATGATTGCTTTATTTAGTGCCAGCTACAACTGGGATTACATACAGGCTACTTAGAGGCAGGTAAATGTGATCTTTACCCCTAAACCAGGTAACAGGCCTAGTGAGCTGCCTAAATCTTATAGACCTATACGTCTTTATTCTCAAAACCATACAGAGACTCACTGATGTTCATGTTAGAATGGTGCAGCAGAGGACTATCCATCAATCCTTACAAAACCGTTCTAGTGCCTTTTACAAAAAGAAGACTTGTCAATGTAGGATCTATCACCATTAAAGTCACCAAAGAATGTGGGGCACCTGAAAATTCTTGATTCAATTCTCAAAAGGGATATGTTTTGCATTGTCCCCGACATCATGGTCAAGCAGTACTGTTTCGGTATGTTATTTGATGTAGAAATATTGGACCATGCAAACTGGTCTGACGGTGATTCGGTACTGGATCCTATAAGTCTGGTTTGGTTCACAGAGGAATCGAAGGTCGAAACTGGCGTTGGAGCTGGCGTCTTTGGACCCAACACCAATGTCTCGATGCCTATGGGAATGTGTCCTACGTTTTTTCAGGTTAATCACCATACCATTGAGATCGGCGTTAGGATAAACCTTAGTAAAGTTATTAAGTGCGCTAGGATATACATCTTTTCAGGTAGCCAGGCGCTATCGTACAATTAATGGATTCCATCAGTTAAATGCTATGCACTACAATTCCTTGCCAGACATGGCTCCCTAGTCATCAAGGAATTATAGGCAACAAATCTGCAGATGAACTAGATAGGTCTGGCTCAGAATCTACGTTCTTAGGACTTGAACTATACTGTGGTATGAACTAGGCTGCCGCCGCAGTGCTCATTAACGATTGGGAACACAAATTTCGTCTGGTTCATTGGGAAAATGTCTCAGGGATCAGACAATTCAAGCGATTAATCAGGCCTTATTGCTACAAGGAAATTCTTAATCTAAGCAAGGATAGTATTAGAAAGCTGGTGAGTTTTTTCACAATTCATTGTGACCTGTGTTATCACTTTTATATAAAGAAATATGTTCGTCAGCGGAGTTAAGAAATTCTGCTGCTAAGGATGTACTATACTTCATTAGGAAGGTGGTACGTCTCTTAGATTAAACATACCCTAAAGATATAATAGATTCTTTTATGTCGCAGTGTCAGCCATATGGGCAAGGGTCTACAAAACAAAAAAAATCGGCACGTACCGATGTCGAAGACTGACTGCAGATTAAATCTTCTAACAAATACAAATCTTGGAAAAGTCCAAAGAATTTCAAGCCGAGACTCAGCACCTCTTAATCGATCTCAAAGTCGCATACATATTATAGTATGCATCGTCTGGAACTCTACAAAAAGATTGCTAAAAACTTATTTGGTTGCGTCGCATAACGCTGGAGAACACGCGTTACACCGTAACGAGCAGTGAGATTTAATTCTTGATAGCTGCAGCTTCGAGGTAGTTGAGGAGTTCATCTATCTCGAAGTCAACATCAATCTCACGAATGACATCCTAGTGGGGATTTGACGAAGGGTAACTTCTGGAAACCGATGTGGGGAGGTCGTTTATTTTACCTCTGTGAACCCAAGGCTTCTGAATAAGAACTATGTCCAAGTTGTTCTTAATAAAACTACAGCTAAACGCAACTGGGGGCATTTTATGGCATTTTTATCTGGTGGGCAGACCAACCTCTGTGGAGGCACAACAGTGTACCTCATTCCTTTGAACGATGTTATTTTTTCCAGATTAGATGATTAGAGATGAATGTACGTGGCGTTGATGGGAGGAAGAACGAGGTAGTAGTGGATTCTTCCGTTGGTATAGTACAAGAGGCTCAGGGGGTTTCGGATTTTGTGGTCCGAAGAATAACTTCGCTGAACTTAATGCCTATGGTGAATGGATATGTTCAGAATGACAAAGTTCACTTTGTCTCAGGCTTAGTCACGCATTATTGGAAAAGAAGAAACCTAGCGTTCTGGACACCAATTACGCTAGGACACCAGACTAACCGGAAAGCATCCCACCATAATGTAGTCTTGAAGAATATAATAACTCCTTTTCGCCAGTCTGCCGTAGACATGGCTTTAAAGTTGTTGGAAAGTCAAACACTTCCTTGAAGGCGTGTTTGAAAGTTGAAGATACAGGTTTGTGTTTTTTAGAGCAATTTCTCTATTGTCCATCAGCGAGGCTTTGGTTTTAATTCTGACTTCTTGTAGCGGGGCGGATACACTTAGATCAATAAAGGTCTATTGTGATGCCATAGATTGCATCATTTGGCTACCCGGGTCTAATTTAAACTAATCGGAGCTTTTCATAAAGCAAATGAGGCTCGTAACGACTACTGATGCCAATTCGCTTAGGTTGTCAAAGAAGGGACAGACTGAATGGTTTCTTCCTCCTCCTCATCCCTACTCAACACTACGTTCCAGATCAAGCTTAGGCCAGATCTGTCTCGAAAGTAGAGAGATTTTCCATTACAGTCGGTTTTGCTGAAAGCGTCCAGCTTCTGTCGAGCTCGTCAGTCATCTCGGAAAGAGACAAAAGGCAGCTTAAAGTGGCCTTTGAAGTGAAGGAGCACGATTCCAGAGATTTGATTGCTGCTTGATAGTCAGTGAAAATGCAGTGAAAACAAGGTTTCCTGGATCACCATGATTTCCACCTGAAAAACGTTATAATGATATGGGAGGCGGAAAGAGATGCTCAGATTGAGCTTGTCGGAATAGACACCACAATGCACTTCCTCGTCAGTCTTGGAGCCGTCTGTGTAAGTCTTCATCCATTAATATAATGTTACCGCTAAGAACCCAGAGTAGGAGAGAGTGAAGCACTCTCTGTAGCCTATCCAAACAAATGTTTGTCCTAACTGATGTTTCTCCAACTTTGTGTTTATGTCTCTGGTTTCTAGGATTGATACAATTCATTTTACTATATGAAAGGTATACTTCTCGTCCTTTAATGATTTGTAAAGGCCTTTGAAGTACGCTGTCAACAGATGTGGATAAGTCTGTTGGACTCAGTTTACTATGAATGAATGAAGGGAATTAGGAATTCACAACCGATTCGAGATTGGGTTGCGATTCTGTTTCTTCGTCATGTACAGCATACGTTTAGTTCTTGTTCTTTGCGATAGTTATTTCATTTTGCCTTGCATCTACATTGTATCTTTTTTTCATTTTCGAAAGAATCCAAGGATCTGAGTCATTTACCCGTTCTGGATCGGATTTTTCTCAGCTTTCTATTGTATCTTGCTTAAGCTGTTTTTATTGTTGGTTTCTATGGAGAGCGTCTGCTCTTAGTTGAAGACTCGTGATGCTCTCAGAGAGTGTATAACCCTTGAGCACTTGAGAACTTTATCTTTTATTTTTATTGTCTTGATGCATCGTCTAGACAATGTCCTTGTCAACTTGGGCCTTCCTGCTAACGCTGTTACCAAGACACTATTGTTCCCATATATTCCAAGATCGGAAGTAGAGTCTAGGAGAAAATGCCTATCTTAGTATATTACTGTTGTTTTTGGAATACAAAGTGCCTAAAATTAAGTGGTTAGTCTTACCCAAAACCGTACCGGTTTCTCTCACAATCGTCCAATGAACATGAACTTGGGAAAATAATTGCGTTAATAGAAATCAACTGACTGCAGATACGTATCCAATTTTATAGGTCAATCTTATTAGCAAAACCGGTCTGAGGCATATTAATGTCATCGTCTATCTACGGAGCCGGGTTAAAAAGTGCCTGAAACACGCATAACCTATACCTCAGTCAAAAAAAAAACAAAACACCAACCTATCCCAAAGTAAATTCCCAATACACGAAGCCCATCTGTATATCCTTTCTAACCAAAAAAAAAAAAAACAAAAAACTGTGCACTACAAGGTTGTCACGGTTTATCGGGTTAAGTTTCGCGGTGAATATACTCCCGACTAGCCCATCCAGGCTAGTAAACACACACACATGCATATATGTATACCTACATTAGATAATTTATTGAATGATATACACGAGTAGATTATGATAGGGGCCACGAATGTTAAGCTCAACTCTTTTAATGACTTGATTTAGTTATTTCAGTCACGAATCGAACTTTCGCATTTCAATCGTATTTCGCACAATGGCTCCTGCCAGGATACACCAACATATACATACATATAGAGCGCGCTCATCCACAAGTAACACACACTTCTGTATCTCGATATGTTTTTTTTTTTTTGAGAAAACTTTTGCTATGCTTCTCATATGGCTCACGCTCAGGTGGATGATTACTTTTACGATGCGAATCCAACTGAGGTGGAGGTCCTTATATCCTTATGGCATGCTGTGCGCTGTGTATATGCTTAAGTGCTCGGGTTTATATACATAGCGATAAGGAATCCATTGGATTTTTTTACGGATGATTTCGTTAGCACACTTTTTTTTTTTGCTGTTTTTGCTGTAAAGGTATCCGTATCGGGATTGGTATCGAGTATACTGGCCTAGAAACTAATGTATGTTGAAGGACACACACGAACCGAAAAATAAAGTGAAGACGACTTTGTTTCTCTTTAAATTGGGTTGCGATTTTTGACTACACACACCCAAATGTGCGTGTCCTTGAATGGTGCTTTCTCTTTAATTTGTTGCCAGGATAGTTGTGGTGTGTAGGGTCAGAGGGCATATCAATTAACCTAGATATGGGTTATAGCTTCGAGTTAATTAAAATTATAGCTCGGCATATCGTCGGGCAGATCCTTACATATGTTTAAAATATGAATTTTTATAGTCTCTGTTGGCCACGTGCAGTAACATTTAATTGAGTTTTGTTTAATTTTTCTTTCAGGTACCTACTTCCTGCTGTACGACTTCATCGATTACTTTGACAAGGATGAGGCGACAAATTTACCACGGGACAAATACTTGGAGATTATGAATACGATCTTCAGTAAAGTCACTGATCAGGAAAGGGAGGCCATCATCTTTCAGGTAAGATGTTGCATTCAGTTTGTAATTGTATATCCATCCTGTGAAGAACTATGAAGTAATGTTGAGACTTATCAACAAGCCATTTACTGATTCGAATTTAAATTCTTTACAAGATCAATAGTACACAAGGGCTTTAGGGTCAGAATTTTGGACCCCAAGACAGGAATATATGCGACAGGAAAAAGTTTTGAAACAACATCAAGCCTTAGAAGGAATGGTTCTAGTGTGGACGACCCCGGCAAGAGAAACAACTTTTACCTTTGGAAGTGGAATACTAGGTGTCTTGATAGACTGCTTTTTATAAGGAACGAAATCTTTGAGACAATAAGGATCTTGGCAGATCTTCGGATACCTCCAAATCTGTGCAGAAGTAACTACATTTTGCAAGAAATTGTGTGATACAATGTTCACTAATAATTCTAGCTACAATCCGTATTTTGAAACTCTAAATGCTTCGTTGGGTAAACGTTAGGGTGGAAACAAGTTACTTTCGTTTTCTTTATCCTTGGGTACAGCCCCCATTTTTTTAAGTAGGCCATGAGTATTGAAGTGTCCTCCATTAAAGATGATTCCATTTAGAGTATGCTTCTGTGTTGTGGGGCTATCGGGAGGTCGTTGGCGAACGCAAATTTTCCGTTTGCCATTTCTGGGAGATCATGCGTGCATATGTACATGATGTGAAAAGCAGTGGTGCTAATACTCCACCTTGCGGAAGGCCATTAGTAAGTTTTTTTTTTCGTTGACAAAAACTTTGAATGATCTATCGCTTAGCATGTTGCTTATAAAGGTGGATATTTTAATACATGATACGGCTTGTAGCTTCAAAATGGTGGAGCTTCAAATTGGTGGTCATTAAATTAATAAATGGTGCCAATGTTTAAATGTTAGATTGGTAGCCAACTTCAATGAGTGTTGTCAGTGCTAATACTTGGTTAGAGTTATTGTGTCCAGGCCTAAATTTAGCTAGTATTTCTACTGCTGCACTGATATGATAACCTCGATTCGGTTGTATATCACATTTTCGAAAAGATTGTATATAACATTAAGCAGGGCAATCGGTTAGTAGTTTCCTAGTTTTCTAATCGGTTTTCCTTAGTTTCAAAACGGTCCAATCCCTCCGTTTTCAAGAAATGTGTGCCGCTGGGTTGGAGAAATTCAGAAACTCACGATTCTTTCCGGCCTTAAGTTTAAGGAAGAGTGCTTCGACTTCTTCAAGGGTAAATGACTTTGAAAATTCTGCCAGTTTTTCTTGATTGATCGGCTTTCCTTTGTTTTTTTTCGGAAGGAGCTTTGGAAATCTTTACAATTCTATTGGCAATCGATTGTAAGCTGATTGAGAACTTCGGGGTAGCTATTGAAGTGCTGCTCCGGAACAAAATTGGTATTTTTGACTGTGAGCTGCCATTTGGCACTACATGCCTTGCAGAGAGACTTAAATAGCTCATCTGCAATCATGAAGACGATCACTTTCATTTCAAACCATCTAGGAATACATTGCTTTCGGTAGCCTCCTGTTATGTGCTTCGTCCCGGAAATGATGATGATGATGTGATTGGCGATAACTACCTATTCAAATAACAACATGCATACATCTACTTCAAAGAATTTACTCTGTGGGAGGTCCTAGACATTGAAGGAGCGTCCAATAATGTGAACGCTGATGCGATGCTGGACAACTTAAGTAGGACAAAACTAAACACCGTCTGCATCTGTATTGCACTGATGTTAAGATCGCGAACCATACACTCAACCTTCCTGAAGAGGGTTTGAAAAGGAACGCTCCAAGCGGAGTCCTCCTTCCCCTAATATGGCTTCTCGTGGTTGACGAGATCTTGGTAGGATTGAAGGAAAATGGCTTCAAGGTGTCGGTCTATGCTGATGATGTGGTCAACCTGGCCCCAGACAAGTTCCTTCCAGTCCTAAGTAAAAGGCTCAATCTCGCATTACAACTAGTGGACGACTGGGCGTAATCTCGGCGTAATTCTGAATTCCAAATTAAACTGCATGAACAGATTAGGGAAGCAAGTGTAGCTTTTTACTCTTGTAAAAAGGCGTTCTGCAATTCGTGGGGCTTCAAACCAGCCGTGGTATACTGACTGTACATGGCGATAGTAAGACCCATTCGTACTTACGAAACACTAGTATGGTGGAAGGCACTTGAGAAGCAATATTAGCATTCTAACCTTACAAAAATACAGAGAGCAACTTGCATCGGTATCATGGGATCACTACGAACAATACCGAGCCGTTATGCAGGCTGCTGAAATTATACGTGAGAGCAGTATTGTTAGCTTAAGGATAACTGTCTATATAGACAGCCAAACAACTGTTAAGGTCCTAGGCTCTGCGGTAATTAGATCGATGCTTCTAAGCACCTCCAAATCTCTTCTGAGCAATATATCGAGAGCCAATAAGGTGACCCTCTGCTGGGTACCAGGGCATATGAATATCTTTAGAAACGAAAAGGCTAATGAGCTTGCAAGAAGAGGATGAAGCCACTGGTCGAGCCAATCGATGGGCCAGTGCTGTAACCGAAGAAGAAGAGATCTGTTTCTCTGGTGAAGCTCATTCGTCACAACACACAGGTCCTCTCTGGGCACTGTGCCATTGGTATTCATGCGGAGCTCCTCGGTGTTTTACACAAAGACTGTTGTAGAAGTTGCAGGGACGAGAAAGAAATTGAATCTGTCCGGCACTTGTTATGCGACAGTCCAGATATCTGCGAGAAGAATGAGTATTCTCGATAGTTACTTCTTTACTGATTTGGAGGAGGTGGATAATATCGATCTGATAGACCTCATATTATATAGATGATTCATATTACTATCAGGTTGGTTGTAATACAGCGGTTTTCTTTTCAGCGTTTCCCTTGGTTAAATAGAGGAACAATGGACCCAATCCTGTTGGTCTAAGTGAGTAGCGTGAATCATTTGAATCTTATCGCCACTGTTGCGGGGCATTTGCAAGGGCATTGTGCGAGACTTTCCTTCTTTTCCACACATCTTGATCAAGTGCTAGATATTATTAGTCCCAGTCTATAGGGGTGTTTGTTGATGTGTTAGATGTATAAACCGACCGTTTATTCAGCGACCTATTTGCCTAGCGGGAGCACCGTTAAGTTCTGACTTCGGGAACTTTGCAAGTTTGCAACCCTTTGCACATGTTTTAATTGTGTTGCGAACAAACTGCTGTATGCTCATGTGGTTGCAACCGCCACTTCATTTCCTGGTATATTACAGTGTCAGGTACTCAAAGCAGGTTGAGTTTTTCCTTCCATTCCTTCACCGATTTCGAGTTGATTCTTGCACTTGTTAGTACTACTCGACTGTCCGAGCAATTATTAATGATGTTGCCTTGGGTCTCACTCCTGAGTTAAGAGGTGACGTTTAGCAGGAGACCCCCGCTTGAATCTCCATCTATGTGCGATCTATTCATATAGACTTCCATTCTCCCCTCATTTGGGAGGAGAATGCTCTGCCATTGCTCTTGTTTGATAAATCGAACGGCATAACGTGTATCGAAGTGGTACAACTTACTTAAGAGGTCGCTCTTATACTTTACTAGTCCAGAGTCTGCATGTACTTCCATCCAGATAGCCCTATGTTCCCTTTGTGGTGCATTCGTTGATATAACCTTAAATTTTGAGTGGAAAAGCAGTCACCTCGGCGAATTTTTCCACCTATAGTCCTAAAGGGAGTTCAAAATTGTCTCCATAGTTGGTGTGGGATCTGGTTATTCCCATACCGGCCATACTTTGGATGTACAATAGTAGTGTAAGGGCATTACTATCTTCTACTATCAGCCTTCATACAAACAGTCTATAGAGCGAATAGGCCTGACGATCGAAGAGCAATTCGCTTTCAAATCCCACGTCTTATCAGGATCCCAGCGACATGTCCAGTACGCCCAGCTGGATTTGATTCTGTTTCCTAGATTTCTTTTCCAAGTTAGCTTGTTGTTCAAGGTGATACTACAAGATACTTCACCTTGTTTTTTTTAGGTTCAATTCTATGCCATGTCGGTCTTTTCAGGCGAACGCCTGAACCGCAGAGGTCCGCTCAGTTTTTCGTGATGTGCAGCGCTGAATGCATGAGTTCCTCCACTCCCTGAGGTCTTCAACATATGCTATGCCCTTGAACTTATTGCCTTCCTGTGATTTCGTAAATTTATCCACCATTCTGGGGAGAAATAACTTCCACTTGGGAGTTCTGTTCTGGACCCTACCTTCCCCATTTTTATTACTTATCCGATTCAATAGCATGTGTTCAACGAAGTTATTTACAATCATCCACTTGGTGCACTTGAAGAGGCCCCAAGGATGCGCCTAATCTAAATGTTGTTGAAGGCTCTCTTTGTGTATATCCAGCCAAATGCTGACAACCACTTCTTTATCATTTTTGGTGGTAAGAACTATGTCGCACTATTTCCATGGATTTCGCTTTGTATATGACGAAGTGGATCGAACGTGTTCATCACAAATCCTTTTCAAGATTTTAATAAAAATTATGTTGGACTTATTGGTCTATATGCCGTATTGAGCTTTTTCCCTGATTTAGGTAGCAACATCATCCTTATTTTGTGCCAAGAAATCTTCGTCTAGCCTTAGGCCAGACATACCCTAAAGACTCTCGCCAGGTGGGGGTAAGAATCTCTAGCCCCTTGTGAAGGAAGATAGAGACTATGCCATCCTTCGTTGCCGTCTTGTAAGGACTAAATGAGTACCATTCCACCATCCATGGATGTTGTGTCCAATAAATGTTCTAAGAGGACATGCATATGCAAAGGATTCATTGACAGCTCTTCGTACTATATAAACCTCCCTATTTATGTGCCTGGTCTTCAGAATTGGGCCCAACTGCCGGTTTTCTAGTTTGTTTTCTAAATTATTGCAGCAGTGGTTCCAGGCCGTGCTTCTAGGATTTCTAATTACTATTTTTGTTGTGTGTCCTATGGTCTAAAGTTTTCTATATACATATGATCGGATGTGGAGGTCTCGTTTGAAACTCTCCAATTCGACGTAAGATGAATCGGGTTTGATGTTATGTAGCTGAAGGAACGCATAAAAGATTTTTCCTCATCTCAACTGGTTTTCTGGTAGCAATGTGCCTAAGTGTTTACAACCTCGTTTAGGGACTATCTTAGAAAACAACTAACTGACTAGAGGTGACCAAATAATTCCTCTAAAATCGTTGCATTCCGAGGAATCAACCTTCCTCGGCCGTTTTAACAGGATTTCTTCATTAGACCGTCTTGGGAAAACATTTATCCCAGATGTTCTGCATCCGGTCAGCAGAATGCTAACTGACATATTGAGGTCACATCTAAGTGCTTCAGCTTGAGTATTGTCATTCTCCAGGGATTGAAGGCAGCACGTTATGGTAATGCGATTTATTCAATAACCACTTAGTTATAGTAAAGTCTCTAAAGAGTCAAAGTACATACATAGTTGCTAACTAACACTAAAGAAAGTCCTGACCTCGATGGTCTGGTATTGTCCTTTCTCAAGTCATTTTCCCTTGAAGACATATTCTGTCATCAAGCCCTCATTTAAAATCGATTCCCAAAAGAAACAAAAGAGATTCAGTAGGCACACGATTTAACTCCTTATACCCACAAGAACCACCATTCCTCTCTATCTCCCTTGTGTTGCAGAGGACCTAAATGTTATTTCATGTCAATAGAGTATTTCACCTGCAACTCCTCGTTTTATTATTAATTCCATTACGTCATCAGACAGCTATTGCATAAGCACAAAATCCAATTTGCTACAAAGGACTAAATAATAAAAAAACAGAACTATACATACATTCGCTGAGTATATTTTTTTTTGTGTTTGGTCTGACTATAGATAGATGTGTATGGCGTATGAGCAATAAAATTGGTGCAATGGGGCCAACTCTTTCAATGATAACGCTATTTATAGCATTTCAGGCACATTTGTGTATACATTTTAAGCCTTCCATGGCCAATCACAGGGCCATCAATTTTGTTGCTCCTGTTTTGTATGCAATAGTTGTAGATACATGGACAAGCAGGATAGGAACAACGTGCATCGTCATATACAAGTACACACAGTTCTGTTCTGACAGAGTACTCCTCGTATGTATGACGTCAATATTGGAGCGTGCAACTCAGTACCAAGGACCACATGCAGATAGTATGTCCATTATGTACCAACAGCAGCAGTACCAGGTTAACAATGTAATCGATTTTCTCCTGCCACTGACCCCTCTCGAGCGTTGCTTCCACCACTTCAGCTCTCGGGGCGATTGGAAGGATGTCGGAAATGCTCTCCTCTCTGTTTCTGTTTCTGTGCTGTTCTGTTGATGTAACATCGTTTGCGCTGCTGGGAATAAACTAATTAACGAACTTCAATGGAGTCATAATGGTCCTTTTGAATGCTCTAAATTGACCGTTATTAATGAGGATACCGGGTTTTATTTGATTTTTTTTTATCATGATGCCATTTATCAGGAAAAGCATCTGTTAGAGGTGGCCAGGGATTGTAAATGGATGCAAGGATACCAGGAGTAGATAGAAATTGCATTTAATAATTTAACTTTTGCTGTTGTCTGATTAGTTTGGTGTTGGTGATGCAATTTATAGTTAAGGAAAAATTAAAGGACAAAGTTTAGTACAGCGGTGTGAATTGGTTAAAAAATAGTTTTGACTCTACATGGCTATCTACCAGAGGGGTTAGTCTGCATCGCAGATTTTTAGGAGTTCAGTGTAGAGTTTCTGTAGGAGCTTTTGATACAGGTACAGTTAGTGCATTGGATGGCTGAGTGTAAGTTCGCTTTACCCACTTCTCACCCACCATGAGTAATGGTTGTGAAAAAGCCTGTTCCACCAATTATTTATACTTTAGGGCATCCTTCTTTTGTCCCCCTAGTTGTCGAAAACCCATTCATAGTTCAAAGTAATGATTACTTAGATAACGAAGTTCGGTACACTCGCCGGGAATATGCACATCGATGTTAGGTCTTCCTAATCAACTCGAGCCTTACGCAGAAAGGTTGAAGTTTACATTCTGTATTCAAAATCTTTTTAAATTTTTAACTTAGACATTTGGAGTAGGTCATGTTGTTATATCCGGACTTAACAGACCACGAATATGTTCTTCTATGGTTGAGTAATTTTGGATGCTTTATCTTTTTTGAAGGGTCGTGCCTACGTACATCGGTAGAGCTTTAACTTGTCGTTGAACCGTTTAGATATTCTTTCTAATTATTAAAAATTTCAAGCTCCACTCCTAAGGACTTACCCATAGTATCTTGCATGCCTTGCTACAAATACAAATATTTGGTGCGACAGGTCCATGGGACCCAGGGCCTAGCTGCTCACAACCATTGGGGTTGTACGTGCTATATTCTTAACACGAATGGAAGGGGGCTACTGTATAATGCCGCATCCGAAGGGAAATTTCTGTTTTCCGAAACCTTTTCATTTCAGTTTTACTCTCGGATGTTTGTCAGACTCTCGCGACATTTGGTACCTTGAAAAACTTTTTGGTCGTGTCTGCGATTCACCTCCAACCTCCAGCTGAGTAGTCCGATGTATTATCCATTGTGCTACGGAACCCACATGCATATCTTGCTAGAGGGATATTATTTCATGAAGCCATTCGAACACTTTATGAATCTGTGTTGTTGTGACAAGTGCTAATAAAGGCTGGAAGGTACCCTTGTTCCCTTAATTTTTGTTTTCACTATTCGTTTCCTTCAAATCAGTTCTCTACATCTAGAATAGCGAATTAGTGATGATTGTTACTGTCGTTAAGAACTCACAAGCTGTCACATAGGTTGTCAATTCTAGTGAATTTCAGATGTAGATGTAGATATATATAGGTAGATGGTAACGGGGTGCAAGAGCACTGCGACCTCCTCTAGTCCAACAGATTTGATGAACTGCAGGATCTGAAGTGGAACCAGTGAATGCAGGATCATATTTTTTTCTTCTTTTGTGAATTAGTTAGTGTCCATCGTCCTCTATACCCAGATTCCTGAGGTGCTACTTAATCATCCCTGTTATAATGGAGACTCGGCTATTGACTAAGCTTGGGAAGATTTATAAAATGCAGAATTTCTTGGGCTATTCCAGTTGGATGGTATCATCCCAATGTGAAATATCTTTAAATTGAAAGAATATACTCCCAGTTGACAAACAGGGTTTTCAAGTCTAGACTGTTCAGTTATTCGTAAATAGCGGCAATTCACAAGTTGGGATGCTTTCCCCCTTCTTTAGAACCTAGAGGTAAACGACCTGATTTAAATCCTAGAATGGGAAGACTCTAAGGTAATTGTATATTACGCACGTATGTATATTTACCAGACGGAGGAGCTGAGGTAGTGAAAAAAACTTTGCTGTGGAATCGAACCTCGAACCTCCCGCTTATAAGCCCGACATACTAACCATTAACTGACGACACCTACGGTCTCGATGTCCGCCCTTACAGAGCAAGTCCTTCTTTTTACAAGAAAATACAAAATCCCACATTTTAAGTATCTAAAACTATGTGACATTGGTTGGACAAATAAAGCCAAAGGAGGTGTCTTTTCCAACGATCTACATAAATATAAAGACTGCCTTTCGCCTTCCCAATCTTTGTAGCATGTCTAGGCGGAGATTATGGAGATCAATGAGGATTTGTCGTGTACAATGTGAAATCTAATGTGATATATACGCACGCCACACTCAATTCCCTGGAGTTGTTGCTAATCATTTTATTCACCTTATTTAGGTGCTGAGACATTCATTTAATTGTATGAAGAACAAAATTGCCAGGCATCCTGTCAGTTCTACTCGTAGTTGGGAATCTCAGTAAACTGCAGATGGTCAGATAGAACGACGTCACTCATCTCCAGGCAGGTAAAGCCTAAGCTGTATTAAAAATGCTTGTCTAATCAGGCTTACAAGGTCGATCCTACTGCTACAATACGTATCATTACAGGGCACTGCATTATTGGCCGCCATACTATCAGGCTAGTCCTCCTCGCAAACGTCGTCTATATGCGATACCACACACTTCTTCAACAACCTCTGCGATTTATCAAACACAACCATTCGCCGGTTTCGCTTTATAATAGGCTCTGGGTGATTCTCAGAGTCGTTTTTGTGGATTCTAGTGTGGTAGCATAATGGACCTAAGTGTGGCTGCATCTAACTACCACTTTAATCCAATGATTGGTTCCTAAGGTTCTCAAGAATGTGATTTCCGAGCCGTTCTTCCCTAATTTGTTATGTCCTTTGTTTTCTTTAACTTCTATGTGTCCTGGTACACAGTACTTCCACTTCTTCCACTTCTATCACTTCTACGTGTCCTGGTATTTCAGGACGTCTTTGATAATAATCAAACCCAGTTAGGTAATCATAATCAGGCATTACCATAGTAGCTTTTATTAAGTATGGATCCAGCGCTTTGATTGTGGTATGACTGTTTGTCGAGGTTGAATAAGATGCATCTTTCTTTGGGTGAGCCTCGGCTTGGACAATGCTGGAGAATTTTCCCAGAAACTCTAAGTATCTAATCATGGGCCAGTAAACAGTTGCTCTAGTTCCGAGGGATTTGGGACTTGGATTCATTGATATACTATTTGATTGTGTATTGCATTGGTAAGTAAGAGGGTGATTGCTTATGGATTAAGTCCATCCTCATCGAGGACTAGTTTTCAACCAACCAACCATTGAATTGGTATTTGTCAGATTCATTGCAACAGTCCCTTTTATTGTTCCACTTTGTGTCGAATTTCTTTTTAGAGCAATATTTCTGGGTGAGTCTTGAAGTGGGATCAATTTGGATAAAGCACTATTAATTCTAGTGCTCCTGTGGGACAGTTTCTGCAAGCAGCTCTTGTGTAGATAGAGGCACGTCTTTGGACTTTACCTAGAGACACGATCGTCATGCTTAGCCCTGCTCTGCTATTATACATAATTATGGGTCGAACTATCATTGTATATAATGTATATGTCCATCTCAGGGGGCTTAGATTAAGATCTTAGGTCAAGTTTAGTTTAGTAAAGCTTAGGTTAGTTTCGCGTATCTTTACTCCACTTAATACAGGATATTGGCCTAACTCTTTGGCTACATCTACGCTTTTCTATCTTTTTAGTCCATCGGATGTCAAATGAGGGATTAGCCTACTTTCTACTAGGTTTGGATACAAAAAAAAAAAAATTAAATAATTTAATGTTACTTGAGTAGGCGGTGTACGTTAGGGTTGGCAAAAACCACCCCCTCCGACGAGCTGAGCCGAGCTAACACAAGCATGTCGGTGCCTTCCTCAACAGTACCTAATACGCCTCTTGCTCATAAAACATGGAACATGGAACAATCAAAGCTGTGGGATGGATGGACGATTTAGTATCCTCCCAACTATATCTCCTCTTTTCACTAAATAATAGAGTACCACAGGGTGCTATTCTTACACCAGCACTCTTTGTGGTTTATTGTAATTATTTGGTAGAGTCAATAAGCATCAAGGGATTTCATTTCTTATTTCAAAGTAATATCGTAATAAATTTATGCTCGAATTCAAGAAGGTATTCTGAATCTGACTGCTTATCGGCTGAGCTATTCAAAGCCGCTGGAGGCGACTTGGTAGAGACCCTCATTTCCAAAATTTGGCCAGATGAGCCTGAATGAAATCTTAGCAACTCTCATGACTGCGCAAATTACAGACCAATTACGGCTAAGTAATCTCTGTGAGCTTCGTTGTCTGACATTTCTTGTATGTACTGATCTGCATAACCCAACCTTAAGCTTTCTAATGGCTTAAGCACGTTTCGATTACAGGTTGGGTGAATCGTCCATTGTAACGCGATGTGAATTCTAATTTTTGAATTAAAAAACACTGTGCGCTTTACTTCTCCCACCTGGCATACCTACCCTCATAGTGGAGGATATGCCCCATACATTAAAATATCAATGAACAATATCGACCAGTAACTTGATCTCGGACAAAGGCTTTAACCTTCTCCCAAATTTCGTTACACCAACTTTGCTATCCTTCTGAACTATTGGCAAACCGTATTATAAGAAGTTATTGCGTCAAAACTGCGAGCCAGTCGTTTTAAGATGCATATGTAGGACACGTATGTGAGTGAACTCCAATGCTCCTATCTACAAAATGGTCATTTCTAACCTTGATGAACAACCCAATAGAGGACGACCTCGGCTTAGGGAGTACGATTAAATAGAAAGGAACCTCAATCGACTAGAAGTGCGGAACTATAGATAGTTAGTTAAGGAGCAGAACTTATAGAAGAAGCTTGTGGTTGAGATCCAAGTTTACCCTGAACTGTAACGCTACTTAAGTAAGTAAGGACGGTATGCGTCTTTCTAACATAACAGTCAAGAAAGACGTTAAAAGGGATCGTTCTTTCGAAATAGCCCGAATTAGTTTTACATAAAGTTGTCCAAATTTACTCGACAGCATTGAACTTCCAACCGTGTTTTATTGAAGATGAGTAAAAGGATTATGGCTACAATGCAGATAGTATTTTAGAAGGCTTTCCTAAGAACCATGTAGAATAAATCCTGGGAAACACTATTCCATGTTAAGTTCGTTGGTTGGTTGGTTTGGAAAGGTGAGGATGACTTCATCACATAGGCCGCTGATTGGACCCGTTGCGTTCCCCTCTTAAGAGACTATATGGTATAGAATGGTAAAATGGGGGATATAGGTGAAGGGAAATATTGATTTGGGGATGGAGAGTTGGATGGGGTTCACTGTTCGTGGAAGCGTCCTGCATATCTGACGAACTCCAATATCTTTCCGAAACTGTTACGTCTAAAATAACTCAGCCCAGACAGGAAGTGTCTTCCCATGTGTTTGCCCTTAGCGCCCCTAATGCGGGGCTGATGTCATCAGTCCCAGTCTGTGATGTGTCCGGTGTATAGACCGACCATTCATCTTAATTGTCTCCTGCCTAGATAGAGCGCCCTCATTGCCTGGCGGCGACAGGGGCGCTCAGTCAGAGCTTTGGTAGCTTTGCAGGTTTGCAGTCCTTTCCTCATGTTTTCATGGTGTTTTGCGAACGAGCTACTGTATGCGGTTTTGACCACCTTGAAGGCTACTCCTAAAGTTGTAACCAGTTCATCCAAATCAGGTTGACCTGGGAGCAGGTTGCTAAGACATTGAGTTTCTCCTTGCATTCCTTCACCAATTTCGAGTTGATTCTTGGATTTGCTAGTGCCTTTGTCTGTGCAAGCAGAAGTTCATGCAGTTGCCTTGGGTTCCGGTACTAAGTAATAGTTCCGCGGCCCTCAGTATATCAAAAATCTATGCCCGAAAGATAGTCACGAATTGTTCTAGATGGAATGCGTGATTGAGAGGTGGTGTTCGACAGTAGACCCCGATTCTTCATCGATGTGTGATCTATCCGTGTACACTTCTATTCCATCCTTGTTTGGAACGGCAGAGCCGTGCCGTCATTTTTCGTGTTTGGGGAATCTAATGGTGTACCTTGTATTAAAAAGGTATTCCTCACTAAAAATGTCACTCGGTTAGCTTACGAGTATAGTCGCCGCCTGTTCTTCCTTCCAGATAGCTCTGTGTCCCATTGTGGTCCGTTCATTGAAATGTTCAAAAATCTTGAGTCTAAGAGCAGCCAATCCGGTTGATTTTTTCACCTCTAGTCCTATAGGGAGTAAGATCAAGATGGCCTCCAAGGCTGCTATGGGGGTACTGGATTGGGATCCGGTAATTCCTAGACAAGCCATACGTTGGATGCTCGATAGTAGTGAAATTGCGTATTTCCTCTCTACTATTGGCCACCATACAAACACTCCATAGAGTAAGATGGGCCTGACGATCTAAGTGTAAATCCAAAAGATTTGCTGCGGTTTCAAGCCCCACGTCTTGCCGGAAGCTCTGCGGCATATCCAGTACGCCATTCTGGCTTTCGTGATTCGGTTTTCTAAATTTCTTCTCCAAATTAACTCGTTGTCCAGGATGACCCCAAGATACTTTACATCGTTTTTTAGGTCCAGTTTTACTCCCCCTAAAAATGGTGCACGGAAGTCCTCCATATATATCATTATATCTTCTAGTGAAGAGTACCATGTCAGTCTTTCCAGGGTTGACGCCCAGGCCGATTTTGTGCGATTTTCAATGCCAAATACATGAGCTTACTCAGTGTGTTTAGGTGCTTCCCCGTAATTAAAATTGCTAGGATATCAGCATATACTATACTTTTGAACCCATTGCTTTCCAGTGTTTTCAAAAGTTCATCCAATACCAGTATCCATAACAAGGGAGAAAGAATTCCCAATGAGGGGTCCCGTTCTGGACTCTACCTTTCCTACTTTTACTACCTATATCAGCTACTATTATCCGGTTAGATAGCATGTGTTCAATGAAGTTATTTATTACCTTTCGACTTCCGTAATACTTCATAGCTTGATGATACTGAAGGCTCCCTTTGTACCCAGGAAGTCACCGAGAGCAGCTTTTTTGTACTTGAGGGTATTTGTCTGGACATCTGTGAGACCTGTTTCCACAGACAAAGTCTAAAATTACCCATCTGTGGTCTGATACGGAGGTCTCGTTTGAAACCCTCTAGGTCGACGTAAGGTGGATCACGTTTGATGTTGCGAAGTCTATTACCTCCCTTCTTATCTTGTGAATAAAATTTGTACCCTTACATTTGGGTACATTAAGTACTACTAGATCTATGTTTGGGTATGTGTTGGTACTCCCCCATGCCGTGTGGTGAACTTCCCTATGTTAAGTTCGCTACAAACTTCTGTGAGCTAGGACAGTGCCCTTATCAGTATTTCTTTTAACCTTTGTGTCGTTTAATATTATCGAAGCCAAAAGTTCCTTGCGGAATCCCTTCCTTTTGATTTAAAAAAAAAATAGAAATCACTCTATGACTAATTAAAATTGTATTTTTTCTATTTCAGTATACCAGCTGGGATGGCGGCAATCAAGGATTCCAAAATCAGCATCAAATTGGACGGGCCGTCGGTGATCACTTCTTTACTTGTCCCACGAATGAGTACGCCCAAGCGTTAGCCGAACGAGGTGCCTCCGTGCATTATTATTATTTCACACATGTGAGTTATTTTTACCATTAACATTAGCTTTAATCGTTTTGCAACTGAATGTCCTTTACCAGGTCATGTCCCCCCCCCTCGTACCCCTGCATGTGTGTGTGTATATTCTCCTGCACTGTGCCCTTTTCTACATCAATGCGCTGTACTCGTATTTGCTTGATATTTTATTCATCTTTTCTGCAACATCAAACGACAGTAGTAGGGAGGTAAGGTTCCTCCCGAGCCATTGCTGGCACACAAAGTGTCCTCGCCTTCATTTGTGTGTATTCATTTGTATACATATGTCCTGCTCCAGTGTAACTCTGTAAGCGACCTTTGGCGTCGTATATGCTATATTCTCGTCCATTTGCTTTCTTCCATTACAGGCTGTCCAAAGCTAAACAAAAAAAAAAAAAGAAAAAAGAAGAAAAACTTTCAGCATTTCCTCGAAGGGTATACATACGCCCAGTCATGTTGTGATTAATTATTAAATTGAGATTTCAATATGCGAATGCATGTTGTTTTGTCGTCCTTAGCCCGACGTCATCCTTTTTTTTTCTCTCGTTTCTCGTTTCTCTGTGCTAATTATTTATTTATGTGTTGTTTTGCCATTTTCTGTTGTTTAGGATAGATATATGTACTTGCGAAAGCTGGAATTGCTTTATTCTCCCGACAAGGATGTAAATACCATGGCAAAGGATATTTTTAGAAACTAAAACCCATTGATTGCTCGCTTGCTTTCGAATAATTTACGAGCAAGTTCCGTCAGGTTGAACGCGAAGTGACATGAAGAGAATTCTTTCAATGGAGGGCATGACGACAAGTCCCATATGTGTGAAATGTCACAGGATAATTCGTTCAATTCCATCTATGTGCTCACTACTCGGGGTCCTCCCGAACTGCAATTAGTAGCCATTGCTGCCACTGCCACTGCCAGTGGTTGTGGTTATGAGTTAATAATTGAGGGTCAATGTGCGTGTCGGTAATGTGTGTTTGAATAATATTATTAATTGTATACCCAACCCTATGGTTTGTCCTGGCGGCACACCGATCGATTTAAATTGAATCGAATACCAGTTGCACTACTCTGTGTATCTCAACCCCTCAAATCAAAGAACTGCTATTTGGAGCGACCTATCAATCGTTTGTGCTATTGAGTCACACAATGGCCGATAGCACAGAATGGGAATTACTTTAATGCGTTTGACCTAGATAAGGCGAAAGGTTAAGACAGCCTGTGGGCGGTATTTGCTTTTGTTTCGTATCTTTTGTTTGGGAGTGTAGTTGAATGGATAGTTTCAAGGCCATTTGTGTGCGACTGAGTATGCTCGAGGGGTTATTATTGATTGTAAACTAACCACATGATAGTAATTAGTGCAAAGAAAGCGGTTTACCTGATTTCACTGGTTGTGGAACTTTATACACTTGACTAGGGATGTATAGGGCTGGTTGTGGTTGGTGGTTGGTTGGTGGTTAGTCATACAATTTTGTAAATTAGGTTAAGATTCAGCTTTCACATGTAGCGTAAGGAAAAGTGGGGGTGCCACTTTTAAGTGAGAACGATACATGTCAACAACTCAGTCTGCATTAGTAAAGGCGTTTCCGGATGAAGGAAGACCGCTTATTAGACACTGATAGTCTACTTATATTTACTTTGAATTATGCCGAAACTAAGCCTCAACCATCAAGGATGACACTGGATAGTTGTGCAAACATTGAGGATTGTATCTACCACCTCCTAGTACCTACAGTTTATACAAAAGTCATGTAAGGGGATGTCCTTTTAAAGCTTCGAATTGTATTTTTGGTGTAAAAACGTCTTATAATTCGCTCTGATGATAAACTCTAAAAACTTAATGTAACGAAATTTGGTGGGATTTTGAAGCCTTCGTACGATAGAGAGTTACTAAAGAATTTCCTTCATTTAGGTATTAATCAACGTGTAGTATATCGGGCTAGAAAACTATCATCAAAACCGCAGAAACTTGAGTTTTTAGGAGTGGGGTGAGATGAGGCGATTCGCGCCTGAAAGCAGGAGTCCTACAGTCCTACTCTATTCTGGAAAGCCGTATTCCGGTGACTATCGCAAATATGGAATGAACTCGATGGTGTGAAAAAAAGTCCTGCAGGGGTTTAGTGTCTTCGCAGCACAGTGCTAAAGCTAGATTCTGAACGTGACTAGGTAACGTAACGTGAATACAATGTTACGCCTCATCGTATCGTGAAACTGAAGAAGCAAAAGACAACTTTTACAATCACCTGAATGCCGTCACCAACACAACACCGAACGAAGACATCGATATCGTGTTGGGAGAACTGAATGTCCAGGTAGATATTGTCAATCAAGGGGTCGGATATGTGATGAACAAACAAGGTCTTGGAGAGCGGAATGACAGTACCGAATTATTTGTGGACCTCTGCGACGCCAACCGCTTCGTATGCGTACAAGGACTGCCACAAGGTTGTTGAGTTTCACTTGATGGGCATACGCAAATCCTGATCAATAGTTTTGCGATAAGTCGACGTCTCATAGAAGGCTCCGACAGATTGTTAGGATGTCTAGGCATAACATTGACTAAACAAAGAAATCCTTACATGCCGACAATTAGGGGACGCTGTGAATTTAACCAATCGTAGGGCCTCATTACTAGATTGACAGAGCAATCATAGTAGGTGTTATTACGGAGTAGACGCGTCATTAGACTGGAGCTCCTCGTTATTGACTTCGATAGAAACTGAATGGACAAAGAAGGGCAGGAAACTATACTCTACCTCGTTTGTACGTGCCATGACCTTTCCGCTCGCCAAATATTGCACTTAGGTGCGCACTTCTTTGTCAATCTAGAT
The DNA here is from genome assembly GCA_905220385.1 of Xylota sylvarum. Classification (NCBI taxonomy): domain Eukaryota; kingdom Metazoa; phylum Arthropoda; class Insecta; order Diptera; family Syrphidae; genus Xylota; species Xylota sylvarum. The sequence continues at coordinate 57,375,426 of LR999958.1, read as the reverse complement.
GAACTGGCCAATGCCAACATCAACAGCCTCCAGCGCTTTATATTAAGATTCTGGCGGTTTCAAGGGTAATCTTATGGGAATTTCAGAACCATGGGCGACCACAAGGGACGTTTACTGGTCTAAGTGTGGCTGATTACACGGCCTGCCACGAAAGCGGAATATCTTTTGGAAGGAGTGGGAAAAATAAGCAATCTGGTGCCACCAATCATCCAAGAATATTGTATTCCTGAGAAAAATGTGTTCACCTCAGGCAGAACATGCGCCTTTCTAATGATACATGGGAACTGATCGGGGAGCACAAAGGCTCAAAACCTCGGAACCCTAGCAGTCGTAAGGAACGTGCGTGTTCAAAATACCGGATGAAAATAAGGTAAGATCAGCGTAGTATTGTGCAGCGTTATAAACGCAATCAGGTCACAGAAGGAGAAGCAGTAGCAAATAGTTGTAATAACCAAAGACCTGTCAGATGGACTCTATGCCCATTTCTGATGAGGACCAACTCATGAGATGGAGGGAGTATGTCGCTATAGTACATTCGCCAGCAAAATTAAGCTGTCAGTCAAAATGAGCTGCCCGAAGTAAGGTTTCTGGTCCAGATCAGATCTGTGCCGGCCACGTCAATACCCATCACCGATTCACCTGCTGTTCATTGATTTCGATAAAGCGCTCGACAATGTCAATTGGGAGTTTATTCGGTTTGCCTTGAGCAGGAAAAGTTCTGATTTTGGAGCAAAGTGTAACGTAAATTCGAAATATACATCGGTGTGCCACAAGGTTGTATTTTTTCACCGATATTGTTCTTTTTAATGTTAAATAATGTGCTTTATGCTTCTCCGAATAAGCACGGCAAAATCTACGAAACACTGATATCTCCGTTCCTTGTCGTGCTTAGCAATATGATAACCTTTTGTGGAATAAGAACCGGTTCACCGCTATATACATGGCGCAGAGTGCCTGAAGAGGAGTCACAGCTGCTAGGAAAAAGTTGGATAGATATGTGATATACATACATATTTCTAGAAACTGCAAACTATGGCGCGTAGTGGACATCCTTATACCCATGAGGGGATACAGTACCTAAGTAGTAATCAATTTCATTCATTTCGATATCAATGAGTTGGGCATATCTGTGGCTACATGACTTGCCATACTCGATGGGAAAGCTGTCACCCTGGGTGCACAGTCACCATCAAGAATGCATTATGAATGGATGCAATAAAGGACATTCGTTCGTTAGATAAACTTTTATATTTTCTGTGATGAATTTGCAACCAGAAGTTTCGATGTGGGTATTGGGAACATGTTAGCATAATGTTTGGCCAAAATTGCCATAGAAGGCACTGAGGGAACGTGCTGAAACCAATAGAGCGGGTTAAGAAATCCCCAGCAAAAATGGACTACGTGTGGAGTTAAAAAAATATAGGACACAGTCACTGGTACAAGCGCTGCCCCAAAATACATACATGTGTATGATAAGGACACTCAGATTGTTTATTTTTTTGCATATTGCTAATCTCAAATCCTTAAAAAACCAGGAAGAAAATCTGCTTCATTTGATCTTTTTAAAGAAGCGGAGCTTTGCGCAGTCTCAAATCTAAGTAACCCACCTCTAGAAAGAAGTCTCCTTTGTTGTCTTCAATGCAGTTCTAGAGAGGTTTGTCGTGAAGCAAGACATATGTACATATATGTACTGACATTGTTTCTCTGTTATTGGTGAGGCTTCAGCTTAAATTTAAACGATTCAAATTGTGGAACAAAAATGGTGTTATTGTCCATCCGCTCTACATGAGCCCTATGTATCTATATAGATTCTCTAGGTCGTAGTTGTATCTTCTTCTCCACTTACCTTTTCCCTAGATGGGACTAAACATCACCCGAAGCACTTTTCTCTCATATCAACTAATAGCGGTCTCATCCATGCCACTGCGCAGGACTGGGGTGATTAGGGTTGTGTTCAGTTGCTGTGGTTGAGAAAAACTCAGTATCTACATGAGAGGCAACATCACCGACAGATGTTTGGCAGTGTAGCCACTGATCTTCAGAACTTTATGCTTGCGGGATGGGATATTAAGGAGAGTTAAAGAAACCTACTTAGATGACACTACAATTCGGGGTGAACCTGGGCCTGAGTTTAAGAAACAGGCTCGATTGAAAAAGGTAGCAGCCATTTGGCGTTCAATGCCTGGATATCCACATCTGTTTTTTAACAAGAGAGTAAACCGAGCCTATGTTTGCTCCTTGGAAAGTTAGGACGACCATTGTTCTGAGGGAGATCAGAAGACCTCCTTGTCTCCTTGTGAATACTGGGATGTGGGAACTGCATGGTAGCTCTGACAAGGATTTGCCCCATCGCGAAGTCGATTAGCCTTAATCTGTGATCGCAGGTGGTGTCATGCAGGCTATACTTTCCGACGTTGCTATCAAAGACGACGTCCTTTTCTAGTTTTGCGTTGCAATCGCCCAGAACAATTTTAACATCGAAGCTAGAACACTGCTTGTATCTTTTATATAGGAGCTGTCATAGAAGTTGTCTTTGGTATCGTAATCCTCTTTGATGCTAATTGTCTGAAACTCAAGACTTTTTGCCTAGGTAGGTAGAAGCGGCTGGTGACTCGAAATGCAGCTAATACTTGGATCACTAATGTATATCTATTGTGAACTCCTATCGTGGAGTAACCTAAGAAGAAGACAGAAGTTGGTTTGTAGCTTTAGGATAGGTAAGCGGCCTCTCTCAGTGTAAGTAATGGTGACTTTCTTGACAGGTCACCCAGGTCTTCGAAATGGTATTCGCCGACGGCCTCTTTCCTAGTTCTGCACAGGCTTTGGCATTGGTATAGGAAGTGAGATGTGCTCTCTTCTGCATCTATCTCACCACAGTCTTTGTAGAGGACATATGTGTCTAGTTGCATTCTTCGGTGGGCTGCTGGTAGCCTGTTAGCTGTTCTCGGTACTAGTCCCCGTGAAGAGACTTTTTGACTAAGTTTGTCTCCAATAACCAATCCACATCCAAATATATTCTGCTTCTGTTGTAATTAGCAATTGCTGAAGTAAATAGTTTTTTATTCTCCTTTTTAACTGGGTCGTTCTATGGCATCTTTGGATGGCGGTAATGTCTGTTTAACAGCAGTCCAGGGCCACCGCTAATTGTTTGGCTGCAAGTGATTTGTTAAGAGACCTAAAAGTCCACGTGAAGATCCAAAAATCATTGTCCTTACTGAAGTCGTCAGTATTTAAATTGTACCCATTGAATTTTTTCGTGGTAGGAAAGTTATTCCGATACACCAAACCCTCTTTGCGGATGCGAGCTCTGTTGTGAGTTCATTAAAAGTTCCTCCACCGTCATTTCTTTTTCAATACCCTGCCTCAGTGTTAAAAGGTCCTTTTAGAGCTGAACTCGTAATACTTAGTATGTTAAATAAGGTATCCTCCAGTCACCCTGTGGATGTCACCGATGATTTCATCGACATAATTCCGCCGCTGTACATCCTCCTTTTGAGTACAAATTACGAAACATAGAGAGGGAGGTTACTGCCATCAGGAAACAATGTCTCGCCTGGAACATACATGCAGGTTCGAGTGTTCAGCTCCATATGTACAGTCAGACTAAGCATATGTTCATAGTTGGTTCACTTCCAGGTAGGTCATTTAGTTCAACTAAACTGCAAGCCTCTGCAGAATATCTCTTAAGCAAAGATCTCACATATTCAGGTCGTAGTGGTTCAAGAAGCTGCCCCTCAGACTCAGGACTTGCTAATATATCTGCTCTTTCGATGGACTGGCTGACTCTATTATTTTGATCTAATTTATTAAATTTCCACAGGTATTCCCACACAAGTATACACCTAACAGCATGGGCAGTGAAAGCCTTGATGATTGACTGACTATCAGACAATATTGCTACAAACGTCAGTTACTACATATAATCGTATTTTGTTGTCATAGTTTGATTTGCACTCATCTATCCACTTTTCCCCATGAGTTCAAAGAGTTCTTTGTCTAAATCCATCTGTACACCACTGCTGTTCATGTTATGCAACTGAGGTCCTCGCTTTGTTTATGAATTCCTTAAGGCTTTCATCTCTTACTACATTAGGATTCGCAACCTAAAGTAGGTAGTCGCATATTTATAAGCGCATCCGGTCTATCTCTCTTTCTCTTTCATTACTTTAATGACACACTTTAATTACCCACAAAATTAAAGATTCTCATAAACTTTATAAAAGTCCTTCAGCTAATATGGTCACCACTTACCAACCGCACATACATAGATACATACAACACACACGACACACTTCCTCTTGGGCCACATCTATCTAATTATCATTTGTTTTTAAGACAATCCACCGTACTGCACGAGAGATACGGATCCATAGATGAGTATCCGGCGACATAATTATGCACTCACATCCTTAATGTGTTGATTAAGAAATTCTCAGCTAATTCTTGACGCCTTGCCTTTGAGCATTATGACGTCACTAGGATTCCGTGACTGTCACACATAGGCATAGGAAAACTACGACTACGATAGAGTGGAGCAATAAATTCTCTTTTTGTCTACAGCTGTGTGTGTTCCATTTGTGAGGTACTGACGCAAGAAAAGCTGGGTAGGATGTTCACACTTCTTTCTCGTAATCCTTGCCGAAACCTTTTAATTAAAACAGAAAAAAGTTTTTTCTTTTCTCATCTCGTTCTCGTCGTCGTTGTCGTCTTTGTCGTCCTCATTTTCGCTGTCGTAGAATATGCATGCATGTCGAGTTGAATGTGTGGATTTAGTTGGACTTCTTAGATGCGAGTCATAAATTTTAGGATCATTTCGGAATAATAAATGCTCGAGTGGAATGAGAAAAAGGATATGATTTCAGAGACTGAAGGAGGTTTTCTTTAATTTATTCAGGAACGGGGAAATAGCTTGGCACTATTTGGTGTTGTTATCTCTCGATTGTGTCTGCCGAGATGTGGATCTTAAGTACTCTCTTGACTATAGTGGAGATATTAATATTGGCATTGGCATTGGTGAGGTATTTCATTAGACTAATTTGTTGGATATTGTTGACGGTATGTATGGTCAGTGACTTGATTTGAACCAGTAGTTTCAAGATCAAGTTCATGGTTAAATAGTTGTCTTTCTTTATTAATCTTGATCTAACCGAAGCATGTAAGAATACATGCTGAGTCCAGGGACTATCCAATGGGCTGTATCTACTCATAGGCTTTCCCAATTCTCTGAGGGTATAGTATCCCAGTCCTGTTGTAAAATAGAATAGAATCTCGATTGCACACCAAATTGTACTCTTCAGTGCCAGTAAGGTATTTGAATGGGGCTGTATCACGTCTAAAAACAAATTCGAGCAAATGTCTCAGAATTCTACTACTCTTGATGGGGGTATTTACTTTCGTTAGCGCTACAGTTCGGGGTAAATGAGGGCGTCCAGCCTCCAAGAAGCTTCTTCAGCCAACACGATCCTTGGCAAGCTATACAGAGTTGCGTGCGGTTAGTTGATTTGCGGAAGCCATCGGAGATGTGGACTGTGGATGAATCCATCTTCCTGTTGTAGCGTTATCCGATCGGTTCTACGATTTTGTCATTGAGATCGCCCATCTTCTACTTTATTTAGTAGCTCCTGCATGTTGTCGATTCGCGAGCTTCCTGATATATACCCGTTTCATTTCGTCAACCAGGATATCTATGGGCACTATGCCACCTACGACATATACGCTTCCTCCGACACTGTTCTATAGGCGTAAATTGTCCCTAGAGTACTGTGTCTGTACACAGTCTTCAACTTCCGTCGTTTGTTGGAATAGCATCAGGCCACACTGGTGACGCATATAGTTGTGCTGATACTACTCTGGACAATAGGACTCTACGACTATATCTACTAACGTTTGGCAATATCCTCCCTAACGATATGTGTAGCATCGACTTCTTTTTCCCTACATACTCTAGGTATATCCTAAGTATTTGGTTGCCTGTTTGGATTTAATCATTTGATATCCTAATTGCGCATTCATATATTTCGCTTTGTGGCTTGTGATTAGAAATGCTTCCGTCTTCTGCTCCGCGAAATCCAGGCCTGTTGTCTCCAACCAGGTTTTAATTTTTAAAATCGCTTCATTTGTAGGTGATTCTACCTAGTGGACGTGTTTCGCAACAGTTACAACAGTGATTTCGTCCGAAAAGCCTTTAACTTTTGTTCTTGGCGGCATTAGCAACCTGAGCACATCGGCATACAAGATGTTCCATAGAAGGAGACCTAGCACCGATCCTTGCGGAAGGCCTATCGACACATTGTAGTGTTTGCTACCTTCATTTCTTCATCATCGTTGAAGTCTTCTCCTCCATACATACTTGTCGATGCCGTTGGTGGAATTAATATCAGAGCCTAGCTAGACAAATTCCTTTACTACTTCAAAGTTGTAGTTGTCGGATCATATTTTACAGATGAGCTGGTGCATGTACCTTACCAAGTCATATTCACTTTGAAAATGCGCCGCTTTGTAGGTATTTATTTTGCCTTCATTTGCCTTAGAGCATTCTGCACAAGGCCACTGGTTTTTGGTAGCAGAAGCTTAGAAAATCAGTGGCAACAGTGCCACTGGTCTTTTGCATTCGCTATTGTTGCTGCGGGGCTTCTTGAGAGCTCAATGGATACTTGATCAGCATAGACAGTTGCGGTTGCTTGCGATTGCAGTCTTCCTAAGTTGAACTTGCCCACATAGCGATAGTTCTTATCGGAACATCATTTGATATACGCATCAGCACCTTCGCTGCAACAAAGTAGTGCTCCGAGTTGATGTTTGGGCCCGGGAACGTTTGAACATTCAGCACACTGAAGGAATATCTTCCTATCGCAACATGATCAACTTTGTTGGCTGTTGCTTAATCGGGTGACAAATAAGTTGCCTTATAGATGTTGAAATGTAGAAACCGTGTACTTCAGTTATCGTATTTTCCCCAGCAATCAATAAGCCTGAGTTCGTTTCCAGAGGTGGTGTCGTGCAAAGATGTATTCCAATGGTCATAATAGGTTCATTCCTGCTTATTTCCTACAGAGCAATTATATCCACTTTACAGCGCTCGAGGGTCTTCACTAGTTTATTCCCTGCACATGGTTTAGTGTATGAACATTCCACGTGCAGATCTGTAAATCTTTTTCCTTAATATGTTTGCTGTAGTTGTCAACAGTTAATTCAGTCTCGGGTCCTTTTCGTGGGAGGCAAATAAAGTTTACGCACCTAAACTGGGTTTTTAGCCGGTTCTTCGAAGGCACCGAAGGCTTAATGTCCTATGAAAGTCCAGTCCAGAGACAAGAACCCAGGCGGAACTCAGAAGAATATAACTCATGACATTGCGAAAGTGGTGGATGCGGGTTGACTGCAAAGAAGCCTGTCGGGATGCTCTTTAACACTGTCTGAGTCAGATCGGTCAAAATTGTTCTCCTCATAAATAGTACGATCTAAGGTGTTAGAAGACTGACCGAAAGTCCCTTTCTGCTACTTACTTAACAGGCTCCCGACCCGTGAAGAGTGTCTGCCTGAGACGTCACTTTCTAGTGAACCAATTTATCGATCATGTCAAGGACAGATAGTCTCAGGCATGACTCGACCAGAGTTCTGTAACATCATCCATAGACACAAGGTGTTTTTTATGTTCTATGCCGCCAATGGTTTTAAGGATTCGAAAAAAATTTGGAAAACCCTATTGCTCTCGCTCATATGTCAGTTCATCCGTTTTTCTTCTTTTCTTCCTTCTTATAGAGTTTCCGACCTGTGAAAGTCTCTGCGTGAGACACTGCGGCCTTCCATCCTCTTCGGTCTCGGCCATGCTGCTGCCTTCCATGACACTAGCCCTCTGTTCCGTACTATCTGCTCAGGCACTAAATTGAAGAAATCGCATAAAAGCGCATCGAAATTTGGTGCATGTCTGAAAAGTCTCGAACTGGTACTTCCAAACTACACTAGACACCCCGTGATCAGTTTTATTGGGATCACGAGTTTGCCCATCGCCTTGTAGAGTTCCAAGCGATGAATGCTATCATACACAGCCCTAAAGTCTGCAAATAGATGCTGTGGTTCGACTTGAAGTTCGGTGCTCTTTGTCAATGAATCCACAAGGTCTCAGTGTGAATTTTTTGTTAATTTGCGGGGCCGGATTGCATACAGGTTAAGACGTTCACACAGTAGTCTAGCCAGCATCTTATATGCGATTCTTATCACGGATATGCCTTAATTTTTGGTGCCAGACATAGGATCATCTTTCTTGTAGATGGGGCATATAGGGCTGATCCCCCAGTCTTCAGGGATGGTTTCATCCTCCCATACTTTGCTCATGATCTGATACTTGCTGTTGTGCCTTCCGTCACCTTTTTCCGACTCATCATCATACCACGGATTTTTTTTGCGGGTGCTTTGTGATGATGGTGGTTTCGGTAACCTCCTTGATAATTGTGCGGTATTGGAGCTATTGGTCGTTAGGGTTTGTGGCAGGTGGTGGCATGGTGAAGAAATTCTCGCTCAATCGCTGCATGTAGTCTTTGGCTCCTCCTGGTGTCGATGTCGAAGTTCCTCTTTAGGGTGAACCAAGTTTTCTTCTCTTTTGATAGTCGACCATTGAAATTGGCGCTTCCAAGCAAAGGATCAGGAAAATATTTATTTGCTTTATTAAATATAAACATATAAACGTATATCGCCGAAAAAATCTCCAAAAATTAGAAAAACCTAAACATGGCTCACACCAGATCGATTGTTTCGATAAAATGTTTAAATAACTTCTAGACGTTGGCGAACTCACAAATGCCACCTAAACTAACATCGATCTGGATCATAAAAAACACCCCGTATCTGCAAACATCTTAGAACCTGGTTACCAAAGGAAAAGCTCCTAAAAGTCATTCCACTATTATTGAAAATGAAATCGATAATTTCGATTGCAAATTAAGCAATCCACCATGATCCACACCCTTATCGGAATATCTTCAAATTAAGATCCCATTACCTATAAATCTAACATCACGATTCAACTGACTTTATCGCCAAACACATAGGCGAGTTAATTAACGCGTTCGATAATAATAAATGAAATCTCAAATTACCATCTGCATTGGTTAATGACTATGCGGTTCATAATCGTCATCGATTAATTATTATCCGTCGATATAATCATACACCCTTGACTGGAGTACCAGGTGGCAAAAAAAAAAAAACAAAACAAGTATACATATTGTCTATAGAGTACTGCACCGACATCTACCCGTCCCAGGTCAACACCTCGTCGCTTACAGTTCACCTTCACACCTTATGGCCTATGACACTTAATGTATTCACTCACTCCGAAATAATTGCTTTCACTTAAGCTTTGGATATTAATCAGACACACACCATCAAATGCGCCCCCGCCTTCCGTATCCTCACGTATCCTTGCGCAGAATAAATAGAGCTGTGGTCAGAGCCACCATTAATTGGTTCATTTAATATTTTTGCCACATATTCCCAGCTGCGAACCGCAGACCCTTAATTACAAACTGAGACTCAAATCGGATCCATTCACTTGGAACGCAATACCACACACAGTTGTTGTTATGACGACATTGACACACGTCTGCCAAAGTGCAGGGAGCATTGTAATGAATGGCAACTTGTCACCCTGGCCGATTGCAAGGACGTACGGTCAAAGTTTTAACACCTTCAGCTGGACATCCTTTGATTTGTCATGCAAATGTGAACATAATTTCTATAACTAGGCACATGAGTGTGTAGTTAGTACATAGATACACACTCCAACTAGGGTTGTGGTGACGGCTCGTGTAATTGCCAAGAACACAGAGTGAGTGTATAGTACAAGTACACCCCTTGTGGGATGTCATGTGTGCATGTGCATGCCATGTCAAATGGAAAAGTGTGGTTAAACAGTTTTATTGAATTCCGTCAGAGGTTTAGACGCAGCTGGACGAATTCAAGGCTTAGGATGATTTTTGGAAGTGTGTATCCATGATGCGGTGGAAATTTGGATTTCCGACGAATTTTCAAAGTAATACCTATATAGAACGAAGGACTGGATATTTTAACAACAAAAAAAGTCATATCGAGTATTCTATAGGAAACAAATGTGGCGTTAGATAGGTTGGGAGTTTTAAGACCTTTTTCAAAGAGGGGGTGTATAGGGAAATCAAATTGGAGAAATATTGCTTTCTACCAACCATTCCCATTCCTGTTAGGTGTTCTGGCATGCTCCAGAAAGTTGGCCTTTGGATGTAAAAGTCTATGAAAAATACGAAACGCGTGTAGCGATCGAGAAGATAGATATGCGGGACAGAACTATAACGAATTTGTAGTAAAATGGGTTGTCACCCTGTCTTACTGAAACTGTGTCATTATTAAATCCAATGTTGGACCCCATATTAGGAATGACCATAGGTTGACGACTCTAAGAATAATGTAAAAAAAATCGAAAGGCTTCTCGATGTCCTTTAAAGGCAGAATTGTCTCGTCACAGCGGAGTACCACCACGGCAATGTCATCCGCAAAACCGATGATTGACGCTTTTCTTGGAATCGGTAGGCGTGGAATTTTGTTGTACATAGCGTTCCATACCAGGGGACGTAGGACCGAGCCTTGTATAATGCCACCAGTTACTTCGTAGGTAACTGGTCAGAATCATAGAGGAGGACTCTATTTGCAAAATAGCTATTTATTATTTTACAGAGATAGTGTGGTATCCGATAAAGACTTCGCATAATGCACTCCCAGTTCACCGAGTTAAAAGCGTTTTTCACATCCAGGGTTATAATAGCGCAGTATTGTATCTTAGTACCACATTTCTAACGTCTGCCTTCAATAGCGGCTTGGGGTCTCGATATTACTGCGTTTATTGCGTCTGTGACCTATGAAAACCGCATTTTTGCATTGATAGGCCTCCTGCGGTATCAATGATTGGCAAAAGCCTATTGTAAATTATTCGCTCAAGGATTATTCCGAACGTGTCCAACAAACAAAGATGATGATAGAACGATGGTTCGTTTGGGCTCCTCTTTCATTTCGGGAGTAAAACTAGTCGTTGATGCTTTCAAGGCTCAGGGAAAACGCACTCGTGGAGACAGGTTTCGGCAAATAAGTTGGGTCGAGTTTTGATAGCGATTTTTAAAGCTCGATTTGGAATTTCATCCGGAGCTTGTCTATCGCTTACATTCTTAAATGCTTCGAATAATTCTTCGCATATTATCATAGGTATGGGACAGTATCACGAATTTTTGACTAGTCACTTTCCTCCTTTCTTGACGAGGAAATATGGTCTCAACTATTTTTCGAAGCAATACCGAACGCACTGGTGACTGCAAACGTAGGCCTTTTAGCATCCTTAATAAAAAAAATGAATTTGCAAGGCTTATCCCATATGTCGTTGTTAAGTTGTTTACAGTGGTCCTTAAAGCTAAGACGCTTACGACACTTAATCGCTTCTTTTAATCGGGTTCTCGTTTTTCGATATGCATTTTGAATGGATTTGAGTTGCTGCTGGACCAGCGTTCCAGGTCGGCGATCGTTGATGACAAACCCATCTCAGTTCCGTGATTTTTGGGGTCCATCAATATATTGGGGGTCGATGTTTTCCTGTTCCCAGCTTAGACATCGTTTCCAGCATGCATATAGTACGCATTGCCTAATAACCGTGATATCTGCGTTACGTATTCCTCTACAGTTCTGACTGGTATTCACGTCGTCAGACTCTTGACTTGTAACATTACTGCCTATACCGGCCAAGTTTACCAATGCTGTGGTAAGTCTAAGTCATTTGTTTTCTTTAAGTAATTTAATCAAAAAGTTGTCAGAAAGGATTCGCGGTACGTCCTTTTAATTTTCTCAGTTGTTGAACCTTCTTTCTATTGCCTAAGGCATTTTGACTTACTTACTTATTTAGGTGGGGCTTCAATTCAAGGTGTATCTGGGCTTCATCCAACTATTCTCTCCAGTTTCAAGTGTTCTTAAGTAGTAGCGCGTTGCAAGTTGATTGAGGTTCATTTCTACGGGTCACCTAAGGCGAGTTTTCCACTACTGCATTGTCCGTCGAGGTTGGAACTTGACTATAATGTAAAAATGTAACAGTTAAAAGGATTCTAGTAAAACTTGAGGATCTATTTACTGCAGCTTGTGATGGTGAAAGCGATAATTCATCGTTGGTCTTCTCGACAAGGGCTGGAGAAAGAATTTTAAGGGATCCACGTCTTCTTAGGACTTATCGGAGGTTATCAGACAAATTTGAGAGCTGTAGCGGCATTCGGTAAGGTTGTATACTATTAAGACTGCTCTTTTAGGTGGTACTAGTGATGTATTGCAGAGTTGACAAGAACTGGTAGAATTTCATGCAGCTTTATGCTGCAAGTTTTGTTTAATATCGAACAGATTCATGGAACTGCACTAAGTGACTATTGATGACTGGAGAAAACTTGGAAGGACATAGGATTAACTCAGCAGGAACTAAAATCCCTTGTTTTCCCTCGGACTCATCAAGAATTTATTATGCATTAAGCTTATGTACCTACGAGCTCTAAACGTATAGCTTGGTTGTTAAATCCATTGTAACATACGAGGCAGTTTTGAGCTGGCCTAAGATTGACCTCGTAACTTGACTACGCTAAGAAATCACGATTATGTAAGTACATATATACAACTTCTAGTCAGGATCTCCATAGCAACTTGCACTAGATCCCAGCTTTAAGTGGAACTACTTCATATCCGGCTCGTCTGATGACAACAAGGTGGCGTTATCGTACTCTCGGTTCAGATTCAATGGATGTCACCTGAAATGATCAATAAATTGGTTCATTAGGAACCAATCAGTCAATCCTTTCAAATCTGAGTACATTTTCTTAACGAGAAGGAGGATATTGATCTAAACAAGTCAGTATTAATGGTCGTCACTATTTAAATCTTCAAGGGTGACAAATATCCGCGAGTGATCCTGGATACAAAAAATAAGCTTCTTTCTGTCTGTCAAGTCGAACACGATCAAGGTACTCTGAGATTTCCAGGTGCTTTTGACAAGACATGGGGCTCTTGACCGGAAAAGGTCATCTTAACGTATAGGTCTATATTAGGTTAGGTTAGGTTAAGAAGGGGTGTGTGACTGTAAAATTCATCACGCCCACTCGGAAACCCAAAGGTCCATTGTAAATTCCCCTTTAAAAATATTAGAAAAATGAGATCTAAAAAAATAAGAATATACCTATCACGTTGCTGGTTAGCTTGGGAACCAATTGTTGCTGTTGATGAAGTGGAGGAGATCCAAAATCTGGAATCCTGCTAACTTTGCGGTGCTTGCGAAGAATCTGGATCCTAGAGAGCGAAAGCATTGTTCTTGCAAAGCGGCACAGTAGCAAAGCAGATGTTGGACTCCACCCTCCAGTTATGGAGTATAACTTCAAAGGCGCAGTGTCCTTTGATTACACCAGGATCAATTTAGTGCCAGAAGGCCCTTTGTTTTCTTTTTAACTAATTTCGACCATTAGTCGAAAGTCCTCCCTAGATAACCCAGGACGAGTTAGGCTCTTTCTCTATTATGTCATTAGGCCTCTAGGGATTTTCTATTGCTGCAGCCTAGCACCTACTTTAACACCGTTTTGCCATTTAGACCCGTCAAATACGACCGCATCATACCCAACCTCTTCCTCAATGATGGCCTGCAGAATTATCATTTCCATCTCCAGTCACCTTTCGGTTGTTATCGTCCCGTCTGGGTCGCAAAGAACGATAATGGCTGCCTGCAGGTCCGACGGGGAGTTGAACTTAACTAAGGGATGAGATTGAATTGGATCCTGCTGGTATTACCATGGCTGGAAGGGATGTCGTTCTATTGGTCGATTTTGACTGACGTGGGTCGGAGCAGATGGCTCTACCAGAAGGCGGTAACTCTGTCCTTTCGACAATTGATTTGGCAGTAGTTGTGGTGAACAACGATTGCTTCATAACACTCTTTTGCTGGCGTGATGGTGAGCATGTGGCCTTGTTACTAAGCAGTTGCTGACCTCATTTCAAATTCTGCTCGAATTTGGCTGTGGATTTCCAATGTTTGTTCATAAGCATCTTCTCCATATCCGCCAAGGTTATACCTTCTGGAACTAATTTTTCGACCTTTCCTCCTGGGACTTCTCGCTCTTCTCTTTCCTTTTGCTATGGCTTCTGGATTTCTGTTCTCTTCCAACAGTCGAACCTCGGTTTCGGAGTTCACATTCATGGTGTGGCTTACCTGTAATGAAGCGAGTGATTCATCGTTGGTAGCGTTGCCAATCTGCAGACCACAAAGTTGAGTCCCAATGTCATCCGAATCCAAAGATCCTTCCGCGGTAGTATCCTGAGCCAATTGCCTTTTGAGAATCTTTGTGGTAGGCTTTACGTCCATTGGAGAGTTTGGAGTGTTTTCTTTTTTGTTTGTGTTCATTGTTTATTTTAGTCCCACGAGTAGCTAGAGAAGGGGTCGTCAGTCTGCACAGAGCCCCGTGTTTTGCAGATAAGGCTAATTAATTTCGAGGGCGCCAGGTATGTGAATACACCGTTTTCGACTGAACTATTTTTTACTGGGCTCTCAGCCTGTTAGATTCTCAGCACGGTTCGGTTGACACAATTAATCCAGCCCAGCGGAAAAGACAATGGGAGGGGTTGAGAAAGGAGGGTGCGATACTCGGGATAGGGAGACGTTGGGAGTATGGATTGGCTTGCTCAGGATGACTACAGGATGACCATACTCGGAAAACGGCCCAGTAAACAATTTCCAGTTGTTTGTCCCAGAGGCTATTATACAGTTTAAAGCTTCCCGCCATAGCTTTTGTTTTGAGGGACTCCTTCCTCTGCGATGATTATTCTTTACTCCAGTCTATGCTTTTTTTTCGAGGCATCTTGACCAGTTAGAGTCTAGATGTTCCGCGTTTTTTTCACATCCGAAATTGATTGCATTGTGTTCATTTATAGGTTAACCTACCTTTGTGTAAAGTGTCCAGGCTTTTCGTGGTGTAGCTTTTTAGTACTTCATCTTGAATTCCATAAAACTCTTAGTGTGGTTAATCTATAGAGATATTGATCGTCCTCTTCTACGCGAAATGCTTCCGCTCAAATAAGACGTCTGTAGTGGAGCACTGTTGGGCTTACAGTAAAATAATTCTGCTGCTCCTTTCTCCTTTGGAACATTCTCGACAACACTAAATAGACTTCGGACGCGTTTCTGATATAAGAATTTAGTCTACCATTTAACGCCGAGGTATTTGATGTATCTTTTGGAGTGTATTTGGCAATTTTCTTGGCCGGTACATATGTACCAGTATTCTTCCCATCTTTAGTCCTGCCAACTCTAGACTGTTTTGATTCTGGACATTATTTAACCAATACAATGGTGTTCTTTACAGTCAACTCCAGTTTGTCAAGATATTTTTTCGTCACAATCGCAATAATGACACCGAAACCAGTCTCAAAATTGCATCGTACATAACATAACACATAGTAGCGGTTCGATAGTAGAGCTCGGTGGAACATCAATCTTTTATCTGTAATTCCTTACCAAACAAAGTGTACCTTTATCTATTTGAGGGTGTTCAGTTATAAATTAACATCAAAGGATTAACCACTTGAAAGGTTTCTAGTAATAGATTCACAGAAACGGTATCACAAATCAGTCAATCACCAAAAGTATACAAAACAGACTAGGATGACCTACTTTACAGTCAACATCCCAAAAGTGTCCAAAAATTTTTATTGAAATGGTACACCTCCGTCAGTTTTGCTTGTTTGTCTCTCTATTCAAAACGTCTGCTTAGAATCGATGATAGGTTTTCAATGGTAGGCAAATAATATAAACCCAAGGATAAGTGTTAAGTGGAATTTCATGTACCACCCGTCAGCAAGTAGATACTTCACTCATTTGCCTATTCCATTCCAGTCTACATTCTCGTTAATTGGTTATTCTAATTCCCATCACAGCATTCCTGCTGCGTCTCATCCCCTCGAATGAATTTAAGAGCGTATATAGGTACATGTGTCATTGTTGACAACACTCACTGTGTGCTACACACAGGTGTATTCGGATCGAATCCATCGTCAGAGGATACTTTCGAGTGTTTACAAGTTTTTTTTTTTTTTGTTTTTTGTTTATTATTTTTGTTTTCCAAAAACATGTTTGCTACTCTCGGTCTATTGTTGATTTTCGAAACGAAGCCCGTTGGTGGAATAGGGTATTGGAGCAGAAAGATGAATACCAAAAACAGTATGGTAGGGCTGGTAGTGTTGTGTGTCGTCCTTGCAAATATCGTTATATTTATGTTCTAGTTTGCTATGTGTATCTACATACATATGTATATGTGGAGAGTTGTTTGAATTTATATTTTTTTTTTGTTTTATTTTCAGAGGACCAGCACTTCATTGTGGGGCGAATGGATGGGCGTGCTGCACGGTGATGAGATCGAGTACTTCTTTGGTCAGCCATTAAATCAGTCACTTCAGTATAGACAGGTGGAAAGAGATCTGGGAAAACGGATGCTGAATTCAGTTATTGAATTTTCCAAAAGCGGGTAAGGTTTAGCCATTCTGTTTTAAGTGAATATACATAAGGACATGTTTCGTTTCCACCAATTTTCGAAAAACCAGGTTCAGCCGTGGATATCTTTAGTATCTTTAGCTCTGATTATGGTCAGTTTGATTGGTGTATATACACAGATACAATAAAAAACAGTTTGCTAAGACGACCAAATTTGTCCTTTCCGTGATTAAGGAAATCGTTGAAAGTGCTTTGGATACGAATGGCCATGGGTTACTAGTTGTAGCGGTGATCCAAGTACTGAGCCAAAACTTCGTCAGCGTCAAGATAGCATCTATTTACCTAGAATCAAACGAGGATGCAATAATTTCAAAATAGGACTCATGTCTGAAAGTTGAGGTCACTTGAAGTCCAAGTGGAACTATAGACGCCCCTGGTGAAGTGGTGATATGAACTACCTAGAGAATTCGACTATTAACATGGGACCTGTACTCTGTTTATCCACCAGTGAGCTTCCAAAAGGGTTGCAATCCAATATCTATAGGGGATAATAGACACCCGGAGGCTCCTTATCGTGAAATGGTTTCTAGAAACTAAGAAGGTAGGTAGGTATGTAAGTGGATCCAATGGATCTATTGTCAACCCCTGTCGCGGATGCCCTAAAACGAAGATAAAACCTGGTCTGTAGCTTTAGGAAAGCTAAGCAGCTTTCCTGTACCAATCCGATATTGTTTTAAATTTCAGGATGATGATGGATTGGCCATTCACATAGGAAGTGCGATTTGTTCTCTTTCTCGTCCTTGTCGCCGTAGTCTCGGAATAGGTCGTCAATGTCTAGTCGCATTCTTCTTCGGTGCGCCGACATTAGACTGTGCCCGGTAATAATCCCCATGAAGAGTGGTAAGTTGGGTCTGTTAAGAGCCAGAAAGTTGCTTGGTTTTAGCATTGTCATGTGTTGGCTAGAGTTTTTTGGAGATACGATACGATGAAAGTGCGTTCCATCTCCCATTAGTTAGTCTTGCGGAGGCTTGCTCTATATTGGATTTAGTTGTCAGGTCCTGTTCGGAACCCTTGCTTGCTAAATCGTTTCGTTAATTGCCGCTAATAATAAGAAGATATATATATATAGGAAATACTAGGGTAAGGTGAAAAGTTCTCAGCCTGACGCAGAGATGGCGTTCCAATCAGCAAAAATTTATGTTTTGCAGTAGACGTCTTGCGTGTTCGTTTCGTTAAAACGGATAAACTTGAATATCGCGCGGTTGGCGATGGGAAAACTCCGGGATTTGGAATACGATTTGCTCGGCCATCCCCTTATGACCTGATTTGGCACCCTCAGACTTCCATTTGTTCCCAAACTTGAAGAAATTTTTTTCTGGGAAGCGCTTCGCATCCAATGCAGAAGTTGAAAGGGCCGTAGATGAATATTTTCACAGCCTTCCAGACTGTCCATTCCGAGAAGGAATACTGATGTTAAAGAAACGCTGGACCAAGTGTGTTGAAGTCAAGGGAGATTATGTAGAAAAATAAAATCATTTTTTAACTGAAAATCGCAGTCTTTCATTGTCAGGCCGAGAACTTTTCACCTTGCCCTCGTAATCGTACTGTCTCCTTCTATAATTGCCATTAACATAGGCTCAAATCTATTGATCTATAAATAGTGGAAAGCATTCACGATTAGTTAGTCTTCATATGGTAGATTATGTTTTATTTGCTGCCTTGAATCGGAAGGATGGTTAGTTGCCATATAGTTGGCTGATGGATTCAAGCTTTTTGGACTAAATCCACATCTGAAAACATTTTATAGGGTTCGTGGTAAAGAAAAAATTTATCATTCAAATGATCCTAATATCAGCTTTGTTTTGATATCAACTTATCGTCCATTACTCGTCACTGTAGCCAGGATGAGTGTTATTAAATATAATCATATTAGAGTACACTGTTTGTGTTTCTAGTAAGGAATTTGGAACTTATTTGTTTCGTTAATCTTACTATCCGACATTTGGTGAGTGGACTTGTTAAATATATTGCCTTTTGTGCTAAAACATTCTTTACGTACGTAAAGTATCCTGAATCTATCACATTGTTTGCAATGCAATTATACAACTGCATAGGCAATAAATCACATGATAGATTATGTATTTCCTACTGAAGCATCAGCTCCAAGACCGTCAGATACGTCAGCTTTGTTGTTTTAAGCTTCTTGATAACTGCTTTGCTTACTTGATAACTTGATAACTGATTATGCTTAAATACGTACATACATAAATCTGGACTCCATGTTCCCGCCTTCAAACCAGCTGCTAAATGTTTAGTCTTCCTAGAGGTTGTTCCGGTCACAAGGCTCTTAGATTTCAATAGATATTCTTTCTACTTTCGTTTTTCTGTCTTGATACTCTGTATGTACTTCGTCTATAAAGTGAAATCTTCATCTCTAGAAGTATCCTTGAAGCAATCCTTTTAGTAAAGGGGGTTTTCTTTAAGAATGTCCCATTTGGTTTTTTAAATAAAATAACTTGTGTTTGAGATATTATAAAAAAGTGTGTTCCGATTAAAATAGCGTTGATGACGTTACTTACCCAATACAACATAATTCAAATGTCGTATGTACAAACGCCTGGACGAGTGAATGTGCTGAACCCGATTTTCAGGACTTTTTCGCATAAATCGGGTGATATGTCGGCAATTTGGCATTCGATATTGGTCCTGAGGTTATCTCAAATTTCTGACTATTCAGATAGATCATGAAATTGACAAAGCCCTATCCATATATGTATGTATATGTATATTATTCGAGAGATTTCGAACCAAGCTACAGTGTTGGGTCCCTTTTCGTCTCTCTTCCAAGATCTGGCTTTGGATCCTCGTGTCAACGCTAGCATCTGTTTAACTAAAATCTATTTCATACTCTGGGTTTCTACCCGGTTTCTGCAAGCTAGTGCCGGACATTGACACAATATACATATGTCCTACCGTTCCGATTTCCTCCAGGCATAGGCCACAGTTGTCATCCTCCAGAAGACTCACCTTCTTTAGGTGATACCCGAAATTTCTTTATTTCCTGTAGATAACGCTACCACCCATTTCAGAGTTCTTTGCCCTAAACTTGTCTATGAGTGGTGCCCAATCGGCATTTTAATAGCCATTTTCGCTTGCCTACAACTTTTCACGGTTGAGCACCTTCTCTGGTGTTCCACCGCGACCCACTTGTTAATTAGGTGCTCTAACATTGTTCTGCCAATTCCGGCACAGAGAACTCCGAGGTTGGCCCTTGCTTTGCTAGAGAGTTCGCCCTTTCGTTGTTCGCAATCCCTACGTGCCCTCTCAGCCAGAGCTGAGTCATCTCATTTGATCTTCTTTCAGGTGATCCAACACATGCAACAAAGCAATCATCTCGGCTTGCTCCCGCTCTGCCATACGTCATGAACCCATCCATAAAGATGATTATATCACCAATCTTCTTTTCCGGAAGTGTTCCGTCTTCGATAAGAGTTTCGTAATACCTTTAGGTAACACGCATTCTCTTTATTCCATCCATAGGCATATTCAACTCCTTAATCTCGTTTTTTACGAGATCTAGATAGTATCTATGACCGTAGATAGTATAGCACCAGTGCTAGTTGGCATCCCCGTGCCGTGGATGTCGCCGCTTTCTTAATAAATAAGTCCAGCGGGAGAATACCTAGGATCACTTCTATTGCACCGGCGATCCTTAAACATGCCAGCCGTTGGACCCTATCTAACTGCTTCTTTACAGTTTTCTGGGCGACTTTTTGCCACCTTACAACTGATGCAGATGTGATAATTGGTCTAACTATCATCGTATACATTCTGACCTCAGCGTGATTTCCCACATTTGTTCACATACTCATTCGCACTGATGAAGCATCTTTTTCGGTTTTCTGATCTTCTCTTCCACAAGGAAGTCCAGCATATAAACCCAGATATTTAACCATCCTGGTCACTGGAGCTCCGATCCGAAAAGTGTCAAGAACTGAAATTCTAGATCTCTCCTCTTCCTTGTGAAGACGATTGTCAATTTTGCATATTAAAGATGCAGCTGAGTCAGAAATGGGTTGCATTGCAGAGAATGATTTTGTGATGAAAATCGGAATCACTTTCGTTCATGTTTAGGGCCAAATCACTGAAGTTACGTGGCAGTTGATGTTCGTTCGGGTTCAGATCTTGGATCAAAGTGATCCTATAGGGTTGCAGACCTTCGCCATTCGCCATAAACTGTTCAGAGAAATACTCAATTTCTGAGATCGGCAACATTGGGACTCGTGGCTGCAGCAGCATTATTCCCCGGACTCCTTGCGTTTCTTTTCTTGTTGCCACGGGAAATTTTCCTTTCAGATGTTCAATTGTTCGTTTATCCAGTTTGTTTGACGAGTACGACAACCAATAAGTGGACTTAGCGTACGTAAAGTTGTCGTACGCTAAACCGAACTTTTACAAAAAATTTGGGTAGTTTGCCAATGTTTTTGTAGCGTATACATACTTTTTTATGATTAAATGGCATCTAGAATTCTATAGAAGAGTTGATACGTCACACAAACCGCAGCTAACTTCACGTATGTCCGAGAAACCCTATTAGTAAAATGGGGCGTCCACATAGAAAAACCTTTTATTATAGCGTCCTTCCTTACAGCAAAGCTTTATGTGCCTCCTTTAGTTCATGTAGTTTCCGGCATTAGCGTCACACTTCTTATATTCCTCGCACAAATGGAAGGGGCTTTTTATTTAATACCGTGTTCGAAGGGCATATTTTATTTTGAGATACTTTTTCATGACAGTTTTACTCTCGGATGATTGTCAGGCTCTCTCGAGAGGTGGGCCGTACAAAAAAAAAAACTTGGTGTTGTCTGAGATTCGAGACTCGAACCTCTAGCACAAATCACTGAGCATAGTTGCTGGTTCTTTGTCTAATCTCGACGTATACCTTGCGTTCTAAATAAAACCTGAATTCGCCGTAGGTAATACGACATCGTCCGAACTCAAGAATTCTTTCACAGGTTATGTGTGCTGATACAACATGTTTTACGGGTCTGAGATTTCAAAGATTAATATAATATAACCACTAAACGGTCCCATTTTTGGTTGTCAGTTCCCCAAAAACTATGGGACAGGGTGGCCTAATGGCCAAATGTTAAGGGCGTAAACGGAGTTTAGACGCAATTGGCGGTCTGCAGGCAGTAGTTGATGGACTGTTTCCACTTTGTAAGGGAATATCTTCACCTCTTGCACTAAAAAGACCTGCAGGGATCGCGATCTTGAGAAGTAGGTATAGCGTTCTATGACTTGTCGACATGTATTCCTCTACCTCACAAATATCAAAATAAAACTGACAGTTGCCGCCATTTCCAAAAGTTACCTTGTCACCTTGTCATTCTCGCTATTGCTGGTCCTTAGGCAGTACCTGTACTGGTCTTGAGTACTGAGAACAGGTCTTGATGCAATATTTAGAGAAGAAACTATTCCTAGATCTTGCTCTGCACTTTCGCTAACAGCATTCAAATTCTCCACCAAACCACTTTTTCGCGGTTTGCAACGATGCTTTAAATCAGCTTACAGCACATACAATATGAGTGACTAGACATGCAATTTGGATCAAGTAAGTCTACTTTTGGATACAAATTCGGACGTTCTTGAGATGTGCACGAATTTTTGATTAAATTGCAATTAGTCTAGCACACATCTGTCAAAAACTTTTGACAGTAAACGTCATTTACACACATTAAGGTCGATTCACATAATAAACTTTACTTAAGACCTGCAATGGTATACCTTATTGTGGCTCCTTTGTCCTTTTCTTGACCTCAGCACGAATTTTGATGCTTGAGATCTGATTGGTTATGTAAAGTAGTGAATGAACTTATTTTTTTCCAAGCAATACTGTTAAACAGCTTCAACCCTCCATTAGTAGATTTCTCTGCCCTTCAGCCCTACCATTTCTGACCGATTTCAAAAACTCTTATAATCCTCAACATTACCACAACTATTAAATACTCAATTGAAGTGCACACTTCAACAAGTCCAACAGAAAGCTTTAAAAAACGAAAAAAATGTATCCTCTTCCACCTGACTGTGGCGTGCTCTTCGTAAATAATTAAGCACTTCGCATACGTGATGGCAATATAATTCGCAAATAATTACAACTAAACACTTTTAATCGAAAAATCAATTCTGATAAATTTTTAATTAACTGCAGGCACAGAGAGGTACGCCTATAGTGGTGCGCTTATCCCACCCCACCCCTGTTTTAATGTGGTGGTTGGTCACTGCATTCCCACAAAACCATCCGAAACGTAGAACCAGGGGCCAGATGAAAAGACCACCACCAACCTAAATGCATTCAATTGTGTATTCTTTGGCTTCCAGGTCAAGCCATTGTCGTTACTCTGAAGTAGGTATACACACACCGTACCACCAGAGAGGGACCGGACCGAGTTTATATGTTTGTCATCGTCATCAACACACAACCCTCGTGGCATTGCGCTCCTTGGGTCAGCCTTGATAAATAACAGATGAGATGCTACGGCCTCCTTTTCAAATATCTAGTTTGTGACGTTGCGTTGGCCTGAGAATATTTGGGATGTTCTTCCCTGTCGTGGCCTGAATCGGTGGCTAAAGTGGCGAACTTCAAAATTAAACTGAAAACTTTTTCGAAAAGCTTTTTCGAAGTATATTTTATGCCACAACCATGGGTAGTTAGCCGTATTCGCCGTAAAAGCGCTACTGATAAACTTTACTGCGAAAAACAAAAACAAAAGCTTTATCAAATACTTTTACCTTTTTATTTTACAGAAATCCATCAACAGATGGCGAGGACTGGCCAAAATACAGCAAGGAAGATCCGGTTTACTATATTTTCAGCGCCGAAGAAGAGAATGTTAAGAAACCAGAAAAACTAGGACGTGGTCCTATGGCAAGTAGATGTGCGTTCTGGAATGACTATCTGCCGAAAGTCCGAAGTTGGGCAGGTAAATACACCCAAAAACTTTATTCAAAAATTTAATTTTAATGTTGCACTGAACGTTTTTGTTTTTTCTTAAATTGCACAGTTGATGGCTTGTAAAGCACTTTTGCATGTACAATAATATTTTATTAATAAGCAGTGAAACGGTAAAAGTGAATAAGATATGGCGGTTGTTCGTATTTGAGTAGATGGCTTTCGAAAAGAATTGTGGATGGATTGAAAGACTTGAGAGTTGTACGGAACCAGCTTTACCTACATAGAAACTGAAGGATGCATACTCAAACCGTTATTGTTTTACAGCAGTTTTTGTGTCGAATTTTTTTGGAAAGTGGAAGAAAATATTTAAAGTGAATCTACACTACAATGAGTATGTTATGCCTGTAAAGATGATTCGCTTATTTTGTGTAACTTTTTGGGCCTTAAGCCTTATAAAAGGTTGATAGTTTTTCGTATAACAAAACAGTAAAGGAAGGTAAACCAAGGAGCTCTAGAGCTCTCTGAGCTCCTCCTACTAGAGGAAGTGTTTGCCTAAAGCATTTTCCCTAATTGGGACGAAGTCTGGACATTCAAAAATTAGGTGAATCTTGATTAAGATAGAATTTTGATATATAAGAAGCTTAGGTTTAGGTTAGTCTAACGAGGATACAGTCGCACTTAGATCAAAGGAAGTCTTCTGTAATACCATGTAACTATCAGTATTAGCAAGGACTAGTGGAATCAACCATAGATAACTTTGAAGCAAAGGAAGCTACACTAGGTCGATAAGGTTGTCAACAAGAAAAGCCACTAGATAGAGCAATCATCTTTCGAAATGGGACAGGCAGTTCCTAGAATGTTTTTGCAGAAATCATTTGAAAATGGGGTTTGTCCTATCCAGGCTGTGTGCAGTGAGAACATCGATAATGGAGGCGACTTGTAGTCGTTTAATTTAACTTAACCGATGCCGATTAGGATCTAGCCTAGGCTAGATCTGTCTCTAGACATGACACGTCAAGTCATTTTCCGTTCTATTGATAATTCAGTTGATAGCGTCCAGATTGAATGTTGAACTGTTCTGTCATCGTCATGAGCAACATGCGGCAATTTAAAATAGCGGCACAAGGTTCTAAGTTCACAGGCCATAGTATTATTGCGCACTTATGACTTATTAGTCAATAATTTATTGAAGAAATTGGGTCAGAAATTAAGGAGATATGGTAATTGTACACTATTGCACCGCTTTCCTCCGCTGCGCTACTCACTTTATTTTAAAGATACTACTTGTAACTAAAGTTTACTTAACTTTGGGCAACTCTGGAAGACAAGATGGTAACTTGCTAACTTACTTAACGGGCTCCAGATCCGTGAAGAGTCTCTGCCTGAGACACAGCAGCCTTCTACTCTCTTTGATCCTGGACACGCTACTTCCAGTTGTCTAGACCAAACGCTCTGGCATCCGCGATAGCTTGATCCTTAAAACGGAGACTCGGTCTTCCTTGTCTCGAACGCGGGGGCTGTGAGTCGTAGGTCCTCTTTGATGGAGCATTATTGTCCATTCGCTCGATGTGGCCAAGCCAGTGCAGTGTAGTACATCCAGATCTTGGTACAGCTCATAGAGCTCGCAATTGTATCTTCCATTCGCCCTCCTGGTATACGAGACTTCAATATCTGCCCTGCTTTCCTGCTTATCGTCCAACACTCGGCTCCATCCAGCACTGGTAAGAGTTTTGAAGCCATTTGCTTCACCAAACCAAAGTAGCAGCGGTGTTCTAGCGGTCTTCGCTGAATCTCCACTAAGGTGTCATTCGTGAAGTTGATATTTACTCCGATTTAGGTAAACTCCTTAACCACTTGGAAGTCACTGTTGCCAACAGTCACGTTTTATCCTAAACGGTGGACATTTGCTTCTTTGTTTGTTGACAACATGTACTTGGGTTTGTCCTGATTTATTTCAAGGCCAACTCGTTTCGCCTATTCTTCAATTGCCGTAATCGATGAGATCGATGTTGTCTGCGTATCCCAACAGCTGGACAGATTTGTTAAAGATAGTGCCTTTCGTGTTAACACCTGCCCTGTACACTATCTGTTCCACCACGAGATTGAAGAAGTTACATGATAATGCATCTCCTGGCCGAAATCATTTGTTTCCGAATTGCACGTTGCATCGCGTGCTTTTCAGCGTCACGCAGCTCAGCTGGATCATTTTAGCCGGGATCCCGAATTCGGCCATCGCAGTGCAGAGCTCAAGACGATGAATGCTGTCACATGCGGCTTTGAAGTCGATGAAGAGATGGTGAGTCTCGACTTGAAATTCGTTGATCTTTTCCAGGATCTGCTTTAGTGTGAAAATTTGGTCGATCGTCGATTTGTTGGGCCGGAAGCCAATTTGACTATGTTCTTATATAGTCTTGCTCAAACAGTATCAACTTATCCTTGGGTAGTGATTCCATGGTAACATAATCCACCATTGCATGTTGGAGTGCACTAAGCTCCGAACTTTTGAGAAAGTGGGGCAATTAGGAGCTTGTTCTTAGACTTAAAAAATCGAAAATATCACTGTATTGAATGAATGTGTCACTGAGGGTCTGTAATGCAATATATGTATAAGGGTCGGCTGCAGTTATACTGAAGCCGAGTCGTACCGTAACTGCCAACGCAACACTCGCTGAAAATTTAACGACCGCCTTTGAACTACAACCTTCCATCGCATGCGTTACTTATATGACCAGAAGGCTTCGAAGGACTTCTCGAACCAGTCCAGGCAACTTCTATGAAAGGGTGTCCGAGCCATTAACAGCATCAGGCATGCTAGTTCCAAGGTCGTCGGACGGAATGGGAGGGTTTTTACTGATGTGGCCTCGGACGGTGTTACTTATTATATGCCTGGAGAATCGATCGTAGAATCGACAAAGTATTATATAGCTAGGTCTTGAAGTTCTCCGATAGGAGGGATCCACCCCAACATCACAGAACATACAAGACCCCGAACACGAGTTTTCTCAGTATTCCTCTAAGTATCCAAGAAGTTCTAGGATTCATTCCTTCCACCACTGAAAATCTAACAAAATGATCTTATGATCCACTAAGATACACTTTCCAATATTCTAAAAACGATTGGATGTAGATTGCATGCTTGGTTAGTTCTAAGTACTGCAATCATATGGCAGTACTGATTCTGCGTTGGCGAGGCTTAGTCTCTATTTAGTTCTTGTGGTGAGATTATTGCTTTTCCAGAAACGCATTCCGAACGCAGATTGTGTCTTCTTTGATCCTGCTGCACACATCCAGTTTGGTGCCAACTCGGTTAGTTGAGACCACGCTTTTTGTAGAAAGTTTTCTAAAGGGAGTTTATGTATGGAATACAATATCTGATAAATGGCCGTCTCATGTCTGTTCCCACTCTTTGGTCATTGTGATGACATTTTCAATGACATTTCGGCATACTGGCGGATCAATTTCATCAATGGCGATCGATCTAGGTCTGTTCGAGTACTCTCCCAAAACAGCGAATTTTCACGAATTTTTACGAAAATTCACAAAATCCTAATAGACTACGCAAGAGTTTCGTAGTTTTTCGTAAAAGAGAGTGATCACGAGAGACAAAGAAATTTCTTTCCACTGATCTGTGAAAAGTCTGTTAAGTCTGGAAGGATGCCATGAAGTCCTTTCTTATCTAGCTACGCCACTGCGTTTGAAAACGTTTAAAAAGTGAGTAAATTTTGTTGATTCCGCGTTCGTTTACTTTTTGTAATTTTATCTTTCTCTGCGAGAATTTGTCTACCTTAAATTTTCACAATCTACGAATTTTGGTGCAGAAAATACGGGAACAGACCTATTTTCTCTGCGTTGTGCGTCCGTGTAATTCTCTATAACTAAACTAAGCACCCTCTTAGTCATGTATCCATCGGCGTACGCTGTTCCAGTTTGGATTCGGGATTTGGTAATGGGGTTTTCTCCTCACGTTGCTGTTTCTCTCATGCTGTTTCTGCAACCGGCCATTCGGGACGACCGTCTTCTTGAAGCGTGACTTTGCCCTATAAGTACGCACCTGACCCCACCAATAAACAATGTCTTAATGGGACACCCTTTACTATCTTGACTTCCTGTCTGGCAATATTGGGTTGAGCGCGGGTGTTAAAAATACTCAAGATTTTTATTTTGGTTTTATTTACGATCTTTTAAGTCCCACTTTGTTTGCCTCAGCGTGTAGATTTTGGGTCATCAGATAAAGGTTTATTATCCGATGTGAAAATAGGCAAACTTGGCCGAGATTTTGAAACGTAGCATTTTTGGAACGTTCATCTTTACATTGCCGTGTGTTGGAAATTGTATATCTATTATTATAGTGCCATCAGTCATGAGGCGTAATTTCATTAAATTTATTTAAAATTAACTTGTTCTAAGGACCAAGTTGAGAATAGATTTTGTTTTTTGAGATAAAAGCAGAAATGTGAAACTTGATTTATATAAAATTTTACTAAAGCTCAAAAACTTAAATTTTATTTAAAGCAAACTGAAACTGGACTAAACTTCCAGAGAAATATTTTTTTAGGGATGTTAATGTGCGTTTTAATGTGCGCATGCATTTTTTAGTTTATTTTCAATTTACTATTTTTTTTCGTTAATCAAAGAATGGTTTAAAAAAAAGGTTATTCTTCTACTAATTATAGTCATGCATGATACATTTACCTACAATTTTATTTATAAAAATATCGATTCATTACCTATTTTTAAAAAAAATTAAATTTGTTACAATTTTCTTGTATAACTATTGTGTGATTAAAAATAATTGAATCTAATTAATTGAATACTTTGTAGTATTAAATGTGAACTAAACAAATTTATTGACACAGACCCCTTATTCCTAAATGTTATTGAATAAGTCACATAGTAGTGCACTTTCAGTGGAAAATAATTTCCCATCCTAAAAGTGTATAAATCCCATTTGAAGTTAAGTTAATTCCCGTGAAGTTATTTCCTTGCACCATATATCATAAATCGATGGGAGTAACTTAGAATTATAAGATCTACGGTTAGGCCTTTTGAAAAATATGATTTAGTTTTGAAAATTTGTTGAAGTAGGCAATTTAAAGTAAATAATAAATATGTACATAGTAAGATCTAAATGTAAAGAATTCTTCCGCTGTCTACATACTGGGAAGAGTATCTTGGCAGATACTGATTCGAGCACCATTTACTATTCCTGTAGAGTATCGTATCAAAGCTATATCGAGTTGAAGTCGATAAAGAAAAACAATTTTTGTTGGCTATCGGACAAAAAACCTCTCATCATCTCGAGAACGTTTGGCAACATGGAAACTTGATCCAGATCCTAAATTTAACACGCCAAAGCAAATTGTATTAAAATTAAAAACAATTTAAAAGAGGTTTGATTAAATTTAAATACGTGGCGTGAGTTATGGGCTGGAGAACTTACACTATTATTCATATCTTCCGATTAATAAAGAACATCGTCATAGTGAATGAAAGTGTAAGATCCTTGTATCATCATTTTAGCATAGTTTATCTATCCTGCACCAAATTTTTATGCCAAATAAAACCAGAAGTCACAAGTTTATAAAATTAGCTTGTAAGCACTGTAAGTTCATTAGTCGAGCTCTATAGAACCGTGAGGATGACGATATGGTCGTGTATTAAGTTTCAACCAAACCTGCAATTAAATATTCCGGACGAAGAGTGCATGGACCATAACCACATACTCATCTTTCGAATATGATCGAAGATGTAGGCTCTAGAATCTTTTCAGCCACACAAATAGTTTCCAATTGGAAGTCCTAGCATTTAAAAAAAAAACATCCAAGAATTGTACTCTCTGACACTCTTAAGAAACGATATTCAAATGTAGCCAGTCAGTTAGGCAAATATTTAGAAGTAACCCTGAAAAAAAAGTTACTGAGTCAAGTCGAAGAAATCCAAGGCACTTTCAAATTTTTGCCAGTATAAGGGCATTTTAGCAAAGAATGGGAATTATCATCGAAAAATATCCTTTTGATCTATATTGCTATAGTAAGAACGTTCCTAACTTGCGCTTGTTTCGAGAGACTGCCTTCTGCACTACACTTGAAAGAACGGTCTATCTTAGCAGCAAGAGAGTTTTTCTGAGTACTGAGTTCTGGAGTAGTTTAGATGTTCTGGTAGATCTACCTCCCCTTGATTTTGAGCAATCTATTATCGTAGATGGGACGGCTTGTATTGTTTTGATGAACTAGCGCGACACCAGCTTATTGGTCACCGATAGGTGGAGAAGTTTTAGTAATTGCCCCTGTAGTGATAGACAAGGTGCACTTAAGGCCTCTTTCCTTTAGCAAGTTCCTGCATACAGACTGACTAAAGGAATGTTCCCGGAGATCTATAAGAAATCATGAGCATTTTTGCTGATTATTAGTAGAAACGACTGCACGCGACTTATTGGAGTATTAATAGGACTCTTTGCGTCTTAAGGCGCTAGGCTTGAATCTTACTGCTTCGCTTACTCTTTGCGATGGTTGTGTATAGGGCGGCAGTACTTCATTTCCTTTTGGGATTGTTATGGCTTTATGCTTATTAGGTTGTAGATCTTCGGTGCTGATGTGGATGAGACAACGGGAGACAGGACTTGTTTCTTGATTGTCTAATGGACTGTTTGCATCTATTATCCAATAAAAGTATGAGTACTAGAAAGACATCATGATAAATTTTCAGAAAACCCATAAAAAGCTTCGATGTATGCTTTATATTCGATATGGTACTTATCAATAACAATGGTACACTTAACAATACTTGAACAGATGTGGGTCATGAGAGACTGATCTATCCTCAAAGAGCTACAGTGTGATGTGCTTTATGACAAACCTAAAGGTTGGAAACAACGATAACTACGTTTTCGAATTTTTGGACTCTAAACTAATCGGTATAGACGTTGACGACATGTGATTTCAGCAGAATTTGTAGCACTGCGTTAGAAATTCCTGACTTGTTACGACTACAAGTTGCATCTGTCATCGCGCAAAGATGTGTGAGTTCATATTGTACGACTTGTTCTTGGGGGATTTTGTAAAATTTCAGGTTTATGGTAGTAAAACGCAAAGAATTCCCGACATCAAGGCCGTGATTAAACGAGTGATGGGTGAAACAATGTCGTATCTATGGGGAAACTTCATCGAAATTTAAAAGGTCACAAGAACGCACGTCTGGGATTAATGTCATGGAGGGCAGCTTAATCGGGATTCATCTTATAAATTTAAGAGAAGATGCGTTGTATTATTATTATTATTTGGAGAAAATTTAGTGGGGTTCAGTTTATGTTCTGAAGAAGCAAAGAAGGTGAAGGTGAAGAATGGTTCTACAAAAGTCGTTCGTAAAAAGGCCCAGCCTTGTAGTATGCTTGCCTATTAGGAGGTGCCCAGTGCTGATACCTATTCTAGTGTCGATATGCAATCTATTGAGAGAAATCAAATTCTTAACCCGTTTTAGATCTAGCTTTGGCCAAATTTGTTTTGTCGCTAGACCTGTTGGTCCACTTGTCTACCTTACATAAGATTTGTGCTCTCGATAGCAACCAGTTTGAATTTTAGTTTGCACGTAGCCTTTGGTATACATGAGGTGCCTTTGTCCGGCAAAATGGGTAAAGTTGTTCCTATTCTGGAGAGTTCATCGGCCTTACAGTTCACTGGAATTTCACTATGCCCCGGCACCCAACAAAGGTGAATGCTGAACTCCTAAGCCATCTCCGTGCGACACGATCGGTAGTCTAGATCGGCAGTCTAGAGCCTTTGTTGATGAAGGCTTCGAATCTTTTCCGGTTATATTTCCTTAGAAGTCTCTTAGAAGTCTATGGGTATACTGTCTAGGTGTAGTCCCAGATATTCAACGTCTTTGACTGGTGGCCGTATTATTTCGGACAGCCTTAACGGTTTCAATCGTCCAGTATAGAGGATCAGATATACTTAGTGTTCCCTCTCTAAGGTAGTTTTCTACAGCATTTTCCATTATTGTCGATGTCCTATAGACCAATGCCAGGCTGATCGGTCTATAGGATTTCAGTAAACTTTCTTTCCCACTTTCGGATTGAACACTTCTTTCCCCAGTGTTTGGTATATAGTGAAATAAAAGACTACTTTTTAATATACTACACATGTGGAGGTGTCCGTGTCCCTTTGTAGTACGATTAGTGGATTGTCATCCACCCCTGATAACTTGAGAGACTAAGACCAACAGATTTCTGACTCGTTTTTCCAGTCTTCTTTCTGAGTTCTTGCTTCTAGAGATAGCGCTGAGCTTGCCGGGCAAATGAGTTTCTAAGAGAATTCGTGCATCTTCATCTTAGCTGCTATCCGGTTTTCTTACAGACTTTGGTATTCCTCCCGGTTTTGCCAGCGTTTTGTGCATTCGAGATTATCTCACATAATTTCCTGAAGATTATACGTTTCGCTTCTTTGTTATGGATGGTCAATGCTCTGCCAGTCTTCAGTACGATTTGGTGCATTTACGCTTTCTGGACCGGTTTTACAGGTTGTTGCCTAGTCATGAAAACTGCTACTTTTGCTTATTGGACAGCTAGCTTTAAACGCTGCTCTAATGGCTTTGGCTTTTGAAGCTTGTTACTGTGTTCCACAAGACGTTGTAACTTTGCAGACATGGCTGGTTAGTCCCTAGCACAATACATTGGTGTGATGATGATGGTGTAATATTATACTCCATCTAGCTCCAGATATAACCGTAGAGGCACCAAGTCTCACGTAGCGTGTTGTGAAAGTGAAATAAAATTAAATTTATTACTAACAAGAGTGGAGGCGCTTGGATTAGTTACACGAGTGTCCCAAATTGCTTATGAGTTTGGACCCGCTATTCCTCGTTTAGGGTCCATGGCTTCTGAATTAGTGGGAAGACCAGTTCTTCACTGAGCTATTTCTCGCACTACACTACTCCATGTCCACCATCTTTTAGAAGTAACACTTCACAATTCTTACTCCACTTCTACTACCATTCTGTCTTATTCTTCCCCTAAGTGGGAGCTCTCTGACAGGTACATGGACTCAGCAATAGAAATAAGTGTTTCAACCTGTTGCAGATGTAAATGCACCACTGTAGGTTCTGTCATTTGCCAGGTTAGATTCGAGAAGATCGTTTAATAAACACTCTTCTTGAGTTCAGACACTGCGACCTTCCTGAATCGGTAGCTCAGAGAGTTGTGTTGAGCATTAATCGCGTTATGAAGTTCTTGTTGCTGGTCTGCTTTTCAAGACGATTCAAAATTGTCCATGATGTGACGTTCAGGCCATCATTTTACGCTTCAAAATGGTTTGGTACTCCTGCTTAGCACTGCGTTCTAATGGGGCATCTTCAAAAGCATTGATGAGTGTATTCCATGAGAATTCTGACCATTTATGACACAAAAGGACCGAAAAAGTATCTGAATGTTCACGGATACATATTTACTTTGAAGACGTGCCGGTAATTATGCCGACCGCCGCTGACCTTACTCAATCTTTATTTTTATTTAATGTCTAATCGCCTACACATTGCATTCGGTCAGTCGGTCTGGCCAATATACAACAATATATGTGGACCACCCAAGCAAATTGATCCTGATTCATATCGCTGGTTTATCGTCTTGAAGAAACACCTGTCAATTTAAAGCTTTTCTCCGAAGTCATAAAACTTTTTTTTCTTTTAAGGTCTTTAATCCGATCAATCGAAATTTATATGAATTTTATTTTTGTATCTTTTTTTCTAAACCACTCTCCCATATACCATTAACCTCTTACTCTAGTGTTATCTGGTAAAATTGATGAGGTTACCTTTTAGCGGACATATAGCTGTTTTGCACTCTACCTGTTCTCAAAAGCAATATACATACATGTATCTGTATATGTATGTTTATTGGTAGATCTTGAATAAGATACAAATATTTTGGCAGACAGTTCGGCGCTGTTAAGTTTTGTTGCTAACTTTGGTAATGATAAACAGGTTTGGCGTTCCATCAGTCTTCTCTCATTTGCCTGCCTCTCGAGTGGAAATATTTAGGTACTAACAAAAAATTAGATAGTATTTATTTTATTCTAGAGGTTCCTGTGAAATTGTATTAGTTTTAGGTTTCGGTTTGGATTTGATTCTTTGAAATATGGTCTCACACTCTGAGCATACTCGAATGTCAGCTAAACACCTGCGCGTTCCGAAAGGTAGGTAATATATGCTAATTGTTTTAAATATTTTGACGGATTTTGGATTTATTTCGAAACGAAGACATTTATTACAACAGATTCGGTGAGCTAATTGCTTTTTATATTTCGAGGAAAGGATTGATGGTTATTTCTTTAATATATCGGGACTGACAGCAGGTCCATATTATGAGTATAGTTGGTGTTTGAATCTATTTACCACCCTACCTACATTTCTACCACGTTGTCACCCAATTAGAATCTTCACATCTTATGTGGGACAAAAAATCGTGATGTCTGGGTAAAAAAAAAATCCAGAGAGGATAGGTAATTTGCAAGTAAAAACAAGTCCACTTGAAGACCAAAAGGTCTTATGAATACTCCATGCAATAAAAAAAGATGGTTGGACATGTGTCTAGTTCATGATTCCCGAATAAAGACGTCCATTAGTGGTATCTTTCCCAGATCGTCCAGGGAGAGGTACTATGGATTCAAGTTTTTCATCATCCCTACAGCTTCTGCTGCAGTAGTCGTTCAAAGGAACAACCAAGCATACTACCATCGTCCAAATTGTGCAATGTCCCGTGCATGAACGATGAGTTTTTAAACTTTATTCTTGTTAACTGATAGTAGAGTTGATGTTCTCTTTCATATGTTGTGCGTTAAAAGAAAATTCATGGTTTGTCGATTGTCATTACCCAAGTGTCACCCATTATAGAGTTTCCCATTCAGCTGAGCCCGAGTCGAAGTCGGAGCCTTTTCTAACTGAAAACCGGAACTGGTATGTGCAGAAACATAGCAATGTTCGACTGTTTGCTGGTTCAAGGTTAGGTTAGGTTAGGTTGTTAGTTTGATAGGAAGCAGGGGAGAAAAGACTTGAGCTCATCATACCTAGGTCCTTGTGACTCCAATTTGGGGTTTGGTCCCAGTACTGTCATATCTTTTGTTATATACCAAACCATGGAATAGAATAGAATGTAAATAGTCGCTGCT
The DNA here is from genome assembly GCA_905220385.1 of Xylota sylvarum. NCBI lineage: Eukaryota > Metazoa > Arthropoda > Insecta > Diptera > Syrphidae > Xylota > Xylota sylvarum. The sequence continues at coordinate 57,340,805 of LR999958.1, read as the reverse complement.
AATTTAGACCAACAGGATTGGTTGCGCTATGTTAGAACCATCCCGATAGTGATATGAATCGCAGGAGGTCCATCAGCTCGACATTACCCACGTCATCCAAGTCAGTGAAGAAGTAACTACCGTGAGTTCTCATTCTTCTGGCAGATAGGACAGGACAGTCTTATAGCAGGTGTTGGACAGATTCAATCTCTTCCTCATGCCTGCAAATTCTGCAATAGTCATTGTGTAGTACATCGCGGTACTCGACATGAATACCAATGACACAGTGCCCAGTAATTATGTCAGAGAGGACCCGTGTATTGGCTCGATCAGTGGCTTTGACCTTTAATTATTTCTTTAAGGGACATATTGGGATTGCAACAAAAGGGAGACTCTGCGATACGTGTAGCGCCAGCACTTTTCTTCCAAACTCATCAGCCGTTTCGTTTCCTAAGATATCCATATGCCCAGTTACCCAGTAGAGGATCACCTTGTTGGCTCTGAATATATTGTTCAGGAGTGACTTTCAGGTACTCACATGCTTTGATCTAATTACCGTAGAGCCCAGAGCCTTAACAGCTGCTTGGCTATCTATACAGATAGGTATCGTTTTGGCAACAATACTTCTCTCCACTTTGCCAACAATATGACCGAGATTTCGATCAGTTCCCGTCGACCACTTGGTGGCATCCCATCGAGGAATTATCGATGCGAAGCCAAGAGGTTTCGATGACCACGATTGTACTGCTTTCAGTCTTACAGCAGTTTTGGCCGCCAGACTGCTGGAGTACAAATCCAGTGGAAAGAGACTGAGCATAGGCTCTATTGCCGTCGGTGTTATTATAGTGATTCCATGATACCGATGCAAGCTACCCTCTGTATTTTTATAAGGTTAGACATCTGATATATCAGACAGGTTAGACAGTGCGATAACCATAAGTAAGAATGGGTCTTACAATGGGTCTTACAATCGCCGTGTGCAGCCAGTATAGAATGGCTGGTTTGAAGCCCCATGAATTACTGAACGCCTTTTTACGCCTGATTCATTCACCGGTGTTTTCCTTCCAGTTTAATTTGGACCTCGAGAGTTTGAATCTTGGGGGGCCTAAGGTAAGGATCGATCTCTTCCTAGTGAAGATGACTCCCAGTTCTTAGCTGTCAGCCCTTTGAATTAGGACTGGAAGGAACTTTCCTGAGGGCAGGATGACACGATGGAGCCATTTTACTTCAATTTTACCAAGATCTCGTCAACAACGAGAAACCATATTAGGGGAGAGAGGACTCCGCCTTGGGGCGTTCCTCTGCAAATCCTCTTCCGGATAGTAGTACCTCTAAGTGTTGAGTGTATGGTTTTGATCTGAGCATCAGTGCAATCCAGTTGTAGGTGCCTAGTTTTTTCCTGCGTAATCTGTCCAGGCATCGGCGTTCTGCTATACAGACTCAGAAACTTTTGTAACTCTTTCACCATACCGATGGTGATTCGGTGCAGTCCCATTCTATACGATAATAGGTAAATATCGTCTGCATAGTCGAGTCGTGTTTAAGATAGCTTGAAAGATTCCATTGGATTCTAGTAATTAAGGTTGACAAACCACTGAGCGGTACGTCATTGATAACCACTAGAAGCAGTAGTGGTTCTAGTACACAGCCTTGTTGGACACCGAACAAGAACTTTGAGTTTTTTCTGCTGTTCGATCCGTTGCCAGATATCCGTGGATAGGTATGTGCTACGGTTCATTTCTGTTTTTTCGAGTAGAGTTAGTACGAACCTGCTGATTGTCTCTGCTGCCTACACATGATTATTCAAAAAACTGTCTGTGTCATACTAGGTTTCAAGAATTGTAGAGGTTATGGTTGCATCTTTCTCATGTTTTCTCTTAAGACTAGCATACGAAGATACTTTACCTGGCCTTATAGTGTCACTTCCTTCTTAGTGCAAACAATCCTAAGTTTCATCTATGAATTTGGTTTCAGTTAGTAGCAAAACCACACAACAACAAAGTGTCACATAAGAACGTCAATAACTTGACTTAAGCCATTTCTGTTTGTAGACATCAAGAATGCCGTTGATTTCGAACAAACATTTGGGAGGATTTGTTGAATCTGCCTGCATCCTGGTGATCCGTGTCACACACAAAGTCCTGATAAATCATCTTCTGCGTCTTGCACATGAATCTTATTGAATATCTTATTCCACGGAATCACAGTGTGACCTGTGACCCAGACAAGAGTCAAAGAGTGTAGCGCTGCGACCAAATTCAAAGTCACGTTTAGCAAGGCCTTAAGCACAACCTGACTGTCGCTAAAGACTACAGTATAGTCCGTAGCCATTAGAATACCTTATACGTCCGCTTATAAGACAGGCACAAAGTCTCCTCAAAGATTCTAGCACCGGACCCTTGACTGTTCAGATTCATCCAAGAAGATTCAACTACAGCCTAGTTCAGGCTTATAATCTGGCCTTAATCACTCCTGAAAATAAGGAAAGTCAACTTTAAATTTGCACAGAAGCCTCAGTTTCAGTATTATTGGATCAGACGTAACAATGGAACTGGAGTTCTACTACTGTAAACGTCCCGCAAGGTTATTAAAACTCCAGTGCGGATGCTACCAAAAGACATCCTTTAAGACGATAGATTGTTTTAATAGTACAGTACAGTACGATTGCATACATATCAAGAGGATGCAAATCAAGATCTACAGCACAGGCAGGTATACTCAGAAAATATCCCATTCAGCCGAGACAAGCCATTCCTTGAGGTCAAATATCGTGCACTGGTCCTGGGAATTTTGGGCGCGGATAAAGCCATCTTACTTACTTAGGTGGCCCTACAGTTCGGGGTGAACCTAGGCCTCAACCAACAATCCTCTCCAGTTAGCCCGCTCCTTATCTAACTGCCTCAAGTTGCGCACTCCAAGTAGGTTGAGGTCCCCTTTTACTTGTGCGTGGCACCAAAGCGAGCTCTTCTTCTACTGCGTTGTCCTTCCGGGTTTGATTCAAAGTCTCTGGGGTCGGAGCATTAGTGTCCATTTGCTTTACATGTCTTAGCCATCTCAAACGACTGATGGCCAATTTTTTGACTAGGTCGATGTCGGTGTATAGCTCGTATAGTTCGTCGTTGAATCTCATCCTCCAAAGCCCGTCAACGCAAACAGGACCGAATATTTTATGAAGAATTTTTCTTCATCCGCTTTCGATAAAGTCCATGCTTCAGCGCTATAAAGGAGGACTGGGATGATCAAGGTCTTATATAGAGTTTCCTTAGTTGTTCGGGATAGGGCCTTGCTACTCAATTGCCTTCTCAGTCGCCCAAAGAAACAGCGATTGGCAAAGTTATACTTTGTTTATTTCTGCTGAAGTGTTATTTTCAGAATTGATAGCAGACCAAGATAGACAAAGTTCCTTACTACCTCAAAGATATAACTGTCTATTGTGACGTTCTGTCCAATTCGTCGATGTTGTGAGACAAAGCCATCAGTAGCAGTTTTTCTGTCAGAAAATGCATGCACACGCTTCTACTAGGAGCATGGTTTTATCTGCTCCCGACAATCACTGTCCACTTGTGTTGGAGCCTTTAGGGGTCATTCAGATTTTATGCTCAGATATTTCCACCCTCTAGGAAACTCCAGTAGAAGCTCACGCATCAGTTACGTACACATTGCCTACATTAGATGCCTCCCATGGGGCCCATTTCTTGCGTATTGCCCTGTTTAAGTTCGAGGAACAGGACGTATAGTCGAGTACTAGAAGTTGGTAGGGTACGGTTGGAATACCTTTTATCGTCCTCATACTCTTCCCCATCGCCACCATAGGAGGACTTAGTATAACACTTGCATCTTCAGCTAGTTGAGCAGCTTTGCGCCACGCGAAACGAAGTCTTCTTTTCCCCTTTGCGTCTTAGTCAGAGTCGTCCATCAGAATGTGTCGCTTTTGGTACTCTTTCAGTACAGGATTCCAAGTCTAAGAACTACGATCAGCTTTCCGGGTATGTTGAGTGATAGTCAGAGCGAGTCGTATAATGAACCCGTACCATCGCCTTACGAGATGAAATACTGATCGCAGTCGAAAAGATCACGGATGCACGTCTTCAGCTTGTGGCCGTTAGGTGGGGTACTTATGTATGTACTTATGTGAATATGTATGAAAAAACCACAATTGTTAAAAACCAGTCTCAAGCGCAACAGGTTCCGTCGGTTAATCGATGTGCGTCGGTCGGTGTAAATTTTCTCGCCCAACATCCTCCGACACACGACCACAAAACCACAACTTTTCGCACATGTCCACATGCTAATGGCACTGTTTTCAAACCATCACCGCGTTAGGGCCCATATGCACAAGCCATTAATGGGCACAAAGTAGCTACACGTTCTGCTTGTCTAAGCACAAAACCCGCCGTTGGGTCAAAAATCTACCAAAAGTCCATAAATATTGATGAAATGCCAACAAATACGCATAATTAAGCGTCAACCCAATTAGTGTCCCCGTCCAAAAGATACTATCTCTACGAATTCAAATTTTAATATAAATGGTCATAGATGCTGCAACACGTGTGTGGTGGCGAAGCCCTCACTCTCCATCTTAAGCGGAGGTCCATCTTACGACCGACCGCCGACCGAATGTCTGGTTTGGCCAGTGGTTTGCCGACAAAAAAATTTAAAGGAATACAAATAAGCTTTGCGGGTTTTTTTTTTCTTATCGTTCGTTCCTTGACTTGGCTCTAACCCTCTTAAGTGTTTTTTTTTTTCGATATTTAATCAGATAATCGAATTAATTTATCTTCCCTATTGACTAATCAGGACAGGTGAAGCGAAATTAATTCACACAGTACGTGGCCAACACTCTTTTGGATTGATTTCGTGTGACTTTCTGTTATAAAAATTTACATCGAATCACCAGCAGAAGAAAGATTAAAACAGAAGAAATCCGTTGATGAATATCACTAATTAGTAACGACACACACATACGTAGCCAACGACTTAACTGACTTTTTTGAAAATCATTTGAATATATTACAGCAACCGAAGTCGTATCGTTGTAACAAGCATAAACTGCTGAGTCAGTCAGAAAAGGCTAAAGTTCGAGGAGACGCTTAGGTGGACGTTAAAAGCGGGTGATACGTCTCCAGCATGGATTTAGACATTAATCTGAAAAATTATTAGCTTAGCCGTTGGAAATGAATCGATAATCCTGACCTAATTGAGAGGTTCAACATTTTATAATGAATTCACTGAAGTGAGGTCCATAAACAATAAGACGAAGATAAATGGAGTTCGAATAGGTCAAAGGCCTTAAATCCACTTTGAATTATTTGTTAGACTCTAGATACATATGGACGTAGGTATGAAATCGGTGGGAATAAGGTCAGTCCTCTTGCCCTGTGGATGTCAATGATATAATGTTTCTCTAAACTGCCTGAGGTCGTTCTGAATTCCGATATTCGTGAGATCAAGCTATGATTACTCTATTGTTGCCTTGTGCTTGTTTTGTGACTTGACTATTCATGGCGTTAGTCACAATAGTTTTATTCTAACAACAGCCCTATGGTTGCATTTGGCATTAGGTTGCATCTCTTAATCCAGAAGATGTAACGCCAAACAGAAGTAATTTCAAAAGAACACAGACAATACTGGATACCCGCACAATTACAGGATCCTTAGACGTCTGCATAAGACAAAAACCGTTCCACAAAGGTGCGTCTCAGCGGAAGTTCTATCGGCATTTCTCAACTTCTAAACTAAGCCTTGACAGCAGAAGAGAGGACTGGAGTAAAACCTGACATCGTGTTGAAAATGTCCCTTCAGTATCCTATTAATAGACCTAAACCAACTAAGTGACTTCTTGCGGAATAGGAGTAAACCTTACACAGACCAACTGGACTTCATTTGCAAAAAAGGAATTAACCCTAGACTCCCTTTCGGTGTAAAAAAAATCGCTAAATATCTTGGTTTTGTTCCTGTCGACAGACGCTGACTATATTATCCATTAAGAGTGCCCCATTTTATCAACTTAGCTTTCGTTGGGACTAGCAAACGTGGACCTAGCCCTTAAGTAATATGTCTCTCCAGCCGGATGGATCCCTGGACCGGACGCCTCCAATCTCGCACATTAAGTCGACGGAGATCTTTTTCTACCTGGCCATGCCGTAGAAGATGAAGTCTATCTTAGTTTCTCGATCCCTCTGCTATGGCGTTGAACACACTTTACGGGCTGGAACGTTGATGTTTATACGCTCTACATGAACCATAGTCTAGTCCACTGGTGGGTTTCCCATCAGCAAACACGGCTTCCATACCTTCTAAAGCTGTAAGTCAACAAGACGCCTTCTGAGTTTGTAGAGAGTGGTCATCGTCGAAAAACGCAAAGTTTTCGAAATACAAGCGAAAAATTAAAATAGTGCAAAAATTTTGAGGTTTTTTTTGCATTTTTCGTTGTAAAGCCGACCTCCTACAAGGCAGCAAGCATGAAATTCGGATTCAGCATCCAAAAGAGATATGGAACCGCTGTGAAAAAACTTTCGCAATTTTGTTACGAAAATGGCAGTTTTGAACACCGATTGACTGGACTAAAAGCCACCTTAATCGTTGGATACGAATTTGTTTTCCTAGGCAACGTACTTTGTTGTATCTCTTTTCCCAGACGGGGGTTTGCTTGTACATGGGACAAACGGGACCATAAATCGTGCGTAGGACCTTTCTCTCGAATACAGCCAGCTTTCGTCCGAGTGGGTAAGGGGCAGCGATTAGCAAGAGTTATTTTACGTTCAGCAGTGCCCAGATAGACTCCTTGACTACCTCGAAGTTATACTTATCAATTGTCACGTTCTGATCAAGTCTGCGATGGGAGTCGACTCTTGCTGATGAAAGGATATATATATGTACTTCGTCTTGTCCTCATTGAAAACCAGACCCATTCTGATTGCTTCTGACTCCATGCTAGGGAAAGCACTAGTAACTACTCGCTTTGTTCTTCCCATCATGTCGATGTTGTCAGCAAGCCCAAGATATTGTGTGGATTTTTGAAAGATAGTGCCGGGTGCACTGGCCTGGGCGTTGCGTACTACCTTTTCTAGCACAATATTGAAGCAACTGCATGACAGTTCGTCAGCTTGTCTTTCTGGCTTTCAGTGGAATTTTTTCCAATTTTTACGGAGTAGCGAGCATTCTCCAACGTCATGAGATGAGAGCATGGCACGGTATAGTTCTTCCCTATTGACACTGTAATACGCGTCTTTCAAATCGATGAACAGCTGGTGGGTGTCGATATTGAACTCGTGGGTTTTCTCCACGATCTGGTGCAATCCAAAAATTTGGTTGGTAGTAGACTTTTCAGGTCTGAAACCGCATTGGTAAGGATAGATTAAATTATCAGCAAACGGCTTGAGACGTTCACATATGTAAAACGCTGGATAGAATATTATAGGAAATGTTACAGAGACTAATGCCTCACAGGATTCCTCACTGGACACTGTCAAGTTAAAACTATGAGAATAACTCAAGATAACGCAGAATGTGCAACAACGACGAACAATCAGCAAAACACATTTTGTGTCACTGTAATTGTCAGAAACAGAACACGTCATCGTCACTTAGGACAATTCTACTTGGAAGCAGAGGATATATCTGCTAGCTCACTCAAAGATCTACCAGGATTCATTACTAACTCGGGTATCGAGTGAGCTCTAATTGGAGGAAATCACAATAGGTCCATCTGTGGCCGCAGTGATAAGCTCCCGCCTCATATGTATCTTTAATCTTAAATTTAAGACTAATGCCTCTGTAGTCGGTGCAGAGTAGGCGATCTTTTTTTTTTGGATCGGGGAGATAGTTCTGAGGCTTTAATCGGCGGACATACTTTCCTCCGACCATATTTTAGAGATGACTTGGTGAATTATCTGCCAGGTCATCTACAGTGTGTTTAAACAGCTCCGCTTGTAACCCATCAGCGCCAGCTACTTTGTTCATCTTAATTCTGGTCATAGCTAAGCGCCCCATTTTGCTTTTTAATTAAGAAAATTTATTCCATGTTAAAGTATGTATCTTTGATACCATTATGCAACACAACATCATTCAAATGTCCCACACGGAAACGCCTGCAAGTGTGAATGGAAATGGAAACCTAATTTTTATGCTTTTTTCATAAATGGGGCGATGTGCAGGCGTTCGGTGTTCGAATGTCTTGAGGTCGTGTAATTCTCTAACTTACTACTATAAACCATGGAATGACCCAAAGAAAAAGTCTAGAGACGGACCATTTCTGGAGGTCACCGTACTAGCTGATGACATACTGGCATTGTGGACCACATGCATGACGTGCCTGTTTTGTGCTTACGACCTGAAACGCAAAGGTGGGAATTGCAAGTACCTTTGGGTATAGGTGGTCGTCTTCTGCCCGTTCAGGTGTATGTACATAGACCAGTTATTGGTGGATGAATCGAGCTACCGAGCGCTAACTGAATTCAATGCAACGCACGTGGAGAATTTTGAATCACTCTTGGAATTTCCGCCCGCTCTTCTGTACCTGGCAGAATCAGTTGTTTAACCATGTTGATGAGAAACAACTTCTGTTTAGTAGTCGCATCGCAGTAATGTCCAAGTTATTGTGTGTTTTGTCGAGTAAAATGCAGTCATGTTATCCATCATTCTCTACTCCAATCTTTGGTGCATATGATACCATTCTGTATTTCGATTCAAGGAACCAAAACATATACGAAAACTTTCGACGATTCTTTGTTTTTTTATTTGTGGCAATGTGAATGTTTTATTATGGTTAACGGTCCCGACTAAAGTAAAATTTTTACCAAGAAAGGGTTTTGGCGAGGTGCATACATAGTAGTAAAAAAATGTTCGGTGATTGCATTTTGGCTTGATCCCTCATACATCCGCATCAACCGTTTAATATCGTTTTCTTCAAGGTTGGTCTGTCGTTCCGCATTTGCTTCCTTTCCAGTATAGATTTCGCCACGCTGAGTCGATAATAGTTTGACACATCGCAGGTCCACTAGACCTTCAAGCCATATTTGGCTGGTTTTTAGAACATTTTGGTTAGATCGTCCTCTCTACGGAAACAGCTGTTCATCGACAGTGATGTTTGCCAATGGCTTGTATTTTCTATTCAATAGGTTTCAAAGATCAGAAATTGGAGGGGCCTTATTAGTAAAAGTTCGATCAGCTCTACAAGCATATAGTACACATAGCCCATGAAGCATACCTGGTTTCAGGCTTCACTTTTTTTCGGCTGCCCTCTTGCAAATGAAAAGAACATTGTAAGTAACAAGCAAACAAGTTATGTCATACATGGTACTTAGATTGTACATAGCCTTAGTGGTTTGGAAAGGATGATGTCCAGTCGCTGCTATAAGGCGTCACTTTAGAGGTGCTTTGTATTTACTGCAAAGTAAATACGTCAGAGAGTAGAAGGTTAGGTTAAATTTGGTTCCAAGCGACCTTTGTCTTTTCCCAACACAAGGAATGTCTCTTTTTACTATTCACATCCGGAATATGTATATCCGTATCTGACAATTTTACTTTGGTAAGACAGTGTTTAAGTACCCTTCGGTACCCTGTTTAAGGTCTTAGGTTGTCTTTGTTGAAATCGATTAATTCTTAGTTTTATTGGCTGCGGTTGATGAGCCTTTTCGCTTGTCTAGGGCTCAGTAGTCAGATCTCCAATAGTTTTACCTTAAAGTGGGCAGTGAATCCAGGCTATGGTAACCTTGTTCGTAGATGCATGACGTTCGCGTAGATTGAGAGAATTTCAGACAAGTTTAGACCTTGGGATTGGGTTTGGGTAAGGTGGCAGTTTCCTCTTAGACAGTGACACATTTAGACCAAAATGAAGATTTAACCAGGACCGGGACCTACATGTTAAATTGGGATAAGATTTAGGGCAACTTGTTTCGGTGTGAATGGTTTGCCATTCAGGCATGAAACCAATTTGACTCAGAGACAAAACTTTTCATTTTGTGTAAGTTGAGACTGGCTAGATTATGAAGACCTTCGAAGAAGTATTCATCAAGGATTTTCCATCTCAAAACCGATAGGGTAGGACAGCTACAGCATGGTTTCTTCCATCTTTCTACAGCTTCTGCAGAAATCGTTGAAGGGAGCATCCGACTATTTAACATATTGAACCAACTTGAGCTTATTAAAAAGCGCTGAAGGCGGCTAATGCTTATGATAGCTAGTTCGCCAAAGTTGTCGTACAAGTACTCTCCTAGATATAGTACTCACTGAGTTTCTGTAATTTTTTTTAAGCGCATAAGAACTGTCTGTGTCATAATAACATATGATTCAAAAATCAAAAAGAAATCAATAGATGACGTATACATATGTATGTATTATTGAAGGGTATAAAGCATGAGAGTTTATAACATAGTCCGACCTTTAGAGAATCAATATGTGCTCTCCGTTCGAATGATGCACTTCGGTCATAAAGAGAACGCCAAAGTGCAGCTTCAACTCTTGAACATTGGGTGGTTTTTATACCTTTGGTTGTCTATCGGAGTGATTGAAGTTGAATGATAACAGCATAAAAGTATCAGCTTCAGCATTCATCTTGAAAACTTGATTCCATTTTCGAAAACACTGTAAACGTTGTTAAAGCGTTGTACTTAATTAAATGGCAAGTATGGTTTGGTTTGGTTAAAATAGCTGCCTGCTCAGAAATGCCAAAAGTCCAGCAATAGGAGAAAGTTTCTCTCTACTTACTCATTAAACCATTTTGAACTTCTGATGAAACTGAAGAGGCTCTTGATATCAGATCGCCTAAACCATTATAATAGAAGGCTCCTAAGTGAAGCTTCCTTCTGCGGGAGAGAGATGGGCACAAACAATGAAGGTTCCATGTAGCTTCTACAAAAGTATCCAAAAGGCCCAGCCTTGTAGCATGCTTGCATGGGTAAAATGGCCGAGAAACGCTGTTATAAAAGATGGGACGTTCCAATTGAAAACCCCTTCAGTATGTGAAAGATGATCTACATTGTTATTTGTAAGTTGCAGTATTTCGTGAATAGATGTCCACGCAGTATCCTGAGGATATTCTGACCAAATCATACCGCAAATGAACAGCTGACATATGATTGGGGCAAGATCCGATTGATATCAGCATTTGATTAAAGATATGGCAGAGGATTGATCGCACTTTGGGTCTAGAAAAAAAATTCTGTTACTAAACACCAATCGAATTTACTGAAGAGCGAATCGTCCAAGACAAACATGGCGCAGAATGGTTGAAGACCAATTGAAAGCCTTAAGTATAAGTTGAAGTGAATTCAAACGCGTTGCATAACTCAGGAAATTATGAAGCGGAGTTATTTTTGATGGTGTATGCTTCACGAGGGTTGACAGGATCAAAGCAGGAGAAGAAAAGACTGATGAATGAAATAGAATTGACTCTACTTTCAGAGTTCGGCTTGATATGCACGATTGAGGTAGATTGCAGAAATTTATTCAAACTGGACGCACTCATCATGTCAAAATGTAGTCGAATTTTCTTTAAACTAGACGCGATACGTTCCGATAGGTTGGTCTTACTAAAGCAATAGTAGATCATCAGTGTCCTTAATGACCATTTTGATAAGAAAACGCTAATGAGTTCGGCATCTTTTCCAGCAACCTCTTTTGGAGCTGCAGAGATGTGCAGTTGACCAAATAAAGAATGGTCCATCTGGCGATTCTTTCGATTAATACGCCCTAGTGAACATTAATGTCGATTCTTAAAATGCTCCAGATCCAGTTTGATCTCAAAGTATCCATGTGCTGGTACTGACAGCTACCCTAATCTAGCCTAACCAACATAGAGTCAAAATTTCATGTACTCTCGAGTTGTAGCTTACTTCAAACAAGTTAATTAAGTTATAAGCACTGTAGCTCCTCCGAACATGTTTGCTTGACTGACTAGATACTTAAAGTTTAAGAGGAGTAGTGATTTATTTCTTGCGGTTAGAATGACGAAGCTCGGCAGTGTCAAAAATCCCATTTCTCACCTACAAAGTGTGAGCAATCTTTTAAATATATTTAAATGATGATGTTCCGCAATTCTAGCAAACACCTACCATCGCTCGTGTCGTTTGCCTCCAAAGACTACCTACCTGTCTCTTCCGTGTCATCAATCGTGTCATTCATAAAAATCTGTCGAATGACGCCAGAATATATTATTATTTTGTTTATACTCAAACTTTTTTCAAAACACACTCTCTTCTCGATAAATGATTAGTGTATTGAATGTGATTCCTGGGAAAAGAATGTTTTGCAAAACATCATCTACCGCCGCCACCGTCACTGGTTTAGTTTCTCAGGAAATCTCGATATCTTCCTCTATTTGCCGTACCAATCGGATGAAAATATTTACTCAGACACTTGGGTACATAGTCAATTTTTCGCACCATTACCGTTGGACTCTTATGCGGCTGGTATTTACGTTTTAAATTCATTGATCTCCACAGTCGTAGTGCCAGAGTGATTTGAATATGTAAATTGGGACTCCTTACCATAGAATTCCGCACAACTCCATTAAAGAGACTTGCGTAGATTTTCTTCCGAATCCATTAATGGCTTTAATGGCTCTAAAAATACACATGTCCAGCTATTACCATACATATGAATATGCGAATTTGAAAGTGTCCAAAACGATTGTGTTACGCACACCCACAGCAGGTTTTCCGTTCCGTACAGACTTTGGATGTTTTGGTAGTGCGATAGAATTAGATTTCTTTCCCATGGAAGAAGACACTCCTTAATTTAAGCACAAGCGTTACATTTTCGATAATTGCCGGAACCGGCTTAGTTTTGAATTTGCCTAGAGAAACAATTTGGCTAGTTCCCATCGCAGAAAAAGTGGTTTAATCTGTAGTTGCGCCGCATGGGCTCCCAATTGAGTGAAGGGCTAGCTGCGGTAAATTAATCCCAAATACATGCATTATTTATCAATTTTTTTTTCTGTTCTTTGGTTGTGTTAATTTAAATATCTACAGCTTTAGAATTAAAACGAACACAGCGGCAGCCATGGGAATATTAACTAGGTCGACCATTCACTAAATCAGTTAACATGAATGCTGGTCAATAGAGCTTAGTAAGGGTATAGCTTAACTGAGCATCAGTTTTCGGCTAGTTTGTATAATATCTTCATGCATATGTATGTGCCCACGTGATCTCTGGTGGAAGAAGGCTGCCCGTGTTTCGCATTGGGCTTCTTTACAAAATCTACTGGTAAAGGGTGTTCCATTAACATATTTTTTATTTCTTTAAAGCAGACGACATTATTTGGATAATAGCTGCATTAAGAAGTTACGACCGTAAGATTCCTTGATCCTTAGTTAAGTGACACCCTTTGTTAGGACACAAAAAATTGAGACGAAGAGTACCATCCACGATTAATATGCCTTCTGACGTCACCTTCGAAATAAAGATCACACTGTCCCAGTTCAGTGGGCCATAAGTCCACAATTGAGTTGTGGACTTATGTCCAGGCCATAAGTCTAGATTTTCACAATTTTTGGGAAGATAATCAAGCAAAATTACTCATCACCGGTCGCTCTGCTACCGCTCCGTTTCGCTGCTCCTTACTGATTGTCGTAAGATAGGTTAGGTGGAACACAAGGCCACACTCATTTTTTTGTGGACACATGTATGTCCCGATGGGGTGGGACATAAGTCCATAATTCGATTGTGAACTTATGTCGCACTAAAGTCGGACATACATAAGTCATAGGGTCATTGCCATAGGGCTATGAGTTAATCATAAGACTCGCGGTACCATAGTGGGCCCATCACAATCCATAGAAACAAACCTAAACTATATGTCCCATGCATTTCATATCCATAAAAAGAAGTACTTTCCAAGGTGTTTTAGTCTACTCCGGGTTATGCCTTGGCATTCATGGAGTAGATGTGTTATATCCTCGGAGACGTGTAGGTCACTGCAGTACCTGGATTTAACAATCCTTATCTCAAACTGTGCTTTCTCAGAAGGCAACGACCTGAGAACATCCCTATCGCTATTCTTAACCTCGAGCTACTTAATTTTGTTATTTCCCCGAATTGTTTCCGATCCAACACTTGCCACAAGGCACTATGCCCTCTCAAGTTGGACCATCTTATGTCAACCATGTTGATGATTCTATCGAGACTAATCCTATCGGCCACGTAGATTGGTGGTTTTATGCCTCTAATTGTATCACTTTGTGGGAGCTCTGATCCTTTCTTGGTCACTACGTCGGCTCTTACGATCCCTTCTATATCGCAGTGTCCAGATACCCAGCATTATCTAACACGGTGCTTGATACATAATGCGCTGAACAATTCCTGTCTACATATTTCAGATTCTATGATGTAGGATTCTAGGAGCATGACTGTCAATGTAGATGACGATATTCCTGTCGGATATTGATCACATCTCTAGTAATTCCACAATCGGAAGTCTCAAACCAATCTGTAAGTTGATATCTCTGAAATACATATATACACGAACCCTCACTGGTTTTGGAACCAATTTGTAGGAAGACCACTTTCCTTTATCAATCCTCCCTTTCAAGTTACATCACTTCGGATGGTGTGTCGAATTTGAGGGTACCAAGGATTTTATCTGATTCGTCACTGATATGGGGAAGTTATTCCCTAAGAAGGGAGCTATTTTCCGCATTGCTGTAAAGAGGCAAACTTCAGTCAGCCAAAGCACGCTTTACACTCTTTTTATTTTATTTGTAGGTCTAGTGCATGTTGTTCTTTGTACCATGCCCAACGTATCCCGTGTATTCTTCTCTATCGTGGCTTTCCACCAGTAATGCTGCTTCTGATTTAGCCTTTAGATATGCATCTTAAACTTTGCATAAAGTGCCATTGGAATACTTGTTTCTAAAGTGGAAGTCTTTCAACCGTGTTGAGGGTGAATGACGAAAGACTTGCCTTATCTACTTTAGGTATGAATGTAACCTTCACTTCCCTCAATGTAATGTTATTTCCACTGATTTACCCTTAAGATATGGATGTTGACACTTCCCTTCATGCTACTGGTATGTAGCCTAGCCTTTGACAATGTTTGAAGATTTCCCTAACTATGTTCCTAACACTTACTGGAGCTTTTTTAAGGATAGCTGGCAGAATGGCGTCAGGGACTGGAGCTTTAAATGATGCGAATAACAAGATAGCGCAACGTAACTTCTTCCATGTAACGAGATACACTACCTCCTCCTCTATTAGACAAACTAGTATTATCTGAGTACCCATTTGTTATAGAAACCCCTTGAATACTACTCACTTGAAAATAAGTTTCGACTAGGGTTTCAATAATTCCTCGGTACTTTCCGCCCACCAACCATTAACATGTGGACATTTTTCCCCTAGTGGACTATTGTCAGCCTTAACCTTATTTTGGACATCTAAAGGACAACCTACCGCTTTCTGATCACCTCGTGGTTCATCTGGATGTTTGCTGCCAACTGTCCAGAATTACTCCAAAAACACTTGACGCATATCTAAGAAAGGACATGATTTGTGCTGTACCCAACATTATGTAGTCAAAACTACAGTGGCTTAGTGGTTCCGACTATTGAGTGTAAGTTAGAGTTTTGATTTTCAGTTCACAATAAAGTTTTGTTCGTGGTCGTTTGTGATGCACGCCATCACAAGTTTTTGCGCTAAATTCGACACTAACTGGTCACGAAGATGCCGAATTCCTGTGATCGAAGGGGGATCAACAAATTTTGAACCTCACTTACACTCGCGACTGCAGCTGCAATATTCTCGGCTCTCTTGCTTTTCTCTGGCTTGTTTGGCATGGGATCATTGATAAGTGCAGTGCATATGTTGACTCAAATTTTTCCACACAGTCGTTCGTTTATTTGGACGAGTAGATACGAGAAATTGTACGTAAAATTGCCACACCCAAACGCAAATTTTTGTAAAAAATTGGGATAATTTGTTTGCTTGTACTTTTTCATCATTAAATGGCAAGTAGTATATACGAAATGAAAAGTCAAGCAAATCGTAGCTAACTTCACGCATAGCCGAGAAATTATTAGAAAATTAAAAATATGTACATATTAGAAAATTGGGCGTCCAAACTGAAAAATCTTTTATTATAAAATTTTGTAAGTCCAGTCATAGCCCTTGGTGTTTGGATTCTAAATTGGATTCTTTTGATATTAGAGGAATGTATATATCTTTCTACAATCTTCCGATTGGAAAGGTTGATGTCTCTTATATGTCTTGCCAATTATCTACTGTAAAGATACTACCTATCTGGAAACCTCCAGTTTTTGTATTGCTTTTAGGTACATAAATAAAAACTCTTGTTCATATGTATATCCATTTTAGAGCTTTCGATCGGGTGGTGGTTTACTACCTTTTTTCCAAGTGATTTCTACTAGAAAAAGGAATTAGGATATCACTGTGGAAGTCATTTGAAAGGAAGTAACTTTCCGAGCTGTTTTTACTTCCCATTTCCTTTATTATTTTTAAAACCAGTTCATGTTCATAAGTAGTCTTTATCTACATCATGGATTTTTCCACAGAATGTGTAATAAAAAATTATTTTTGGCTTCGAAGAGAGTTCATTTTTATAACTCATTTATTGCAATCAACTAAACTTAAAAATTACTTGTCTATATAAAAATTTTTAAAAATAATTATTTCTTAAAATACGTAAATAAATATTTCGGTACGCGTTAGTTAATAGATAAATTTTATTTTCAATATTATTTATAAGTTAAGTTACAAAATAAAATATTCTATATTAATTGTATCTGTGTTTAGTTTTGTGTGATGCACTTGAAATCGAAAAGCAAGACAAAATTTTGATAATAAAGCAAAATAACCAAAGAAGAAGAAAATATTTTATTCAACAAGAAAAAGAATAACGCACTTATCTAATTCCATCGCATTCAAGACTGACTAAAGTGAGTTATAGGCGCACCATCTTTACTGTAGAAATATTTAAAACAAATTTAGTGAAATCAGTCAGTCAAATGTGAAAGGCAACGATAGTGTTATTTAGTTTCTTTTTGAAATTTGCTTTATGAGAATCATAGATACTATAAAAGAAAAAAGGTGAGTAAATGAATGCCACGCACACTTTGCATGCTACTTATGTATATTTTCATTTGCTTGTACACTATAGCATTGTCCTTTATATGAAAAGAAGGTAACACAAATAAAAATTTACATATATAATATTTATTTTCAAACTGCTTATAGCAGAGCTTCGGGATATACTTTAGAAATTGTAACATATTCGTAGTACCTACATACGTTAAACATTTAGATGAGGTACACTTTGGGAAAAAATACAGCATTTAGAAATGTTCATGTAAATAAGTACATCCATCATGAAGTATTAATAGGTCATTCTAGGCAGGTTCTCATTGGTAAACATATTCTATTCTATTCACTCAAAGCTTCACCATGTTTATATACATAAGTACATACATGTGTAAATACATACAAATATATATATCACTGGTATTACAATTGTTTATTAGGTTTTGGTTTCAACAGTGACTCCAAGCAGGAGGGTTGCAGGGGCCAGTATGACCTCGCATACATATTCCACTGTTTATGCACAAATCGAATTGTGGACTTATGACCCTGCGCCGAAAAGGATTAGATGCTTTGTTACATTGGTTTATTGTTATATTTCGTACCAAACCCAATTTTTCGGGATTTTTGGGATTTTGGTTCTCTGGATTGTGATCTCAACCCATTTTAATATTTTCAACAATGCCGTCTTATCTTTTCGCTTTTTATCAGTATACTTTTTTCTCTATTAACTTAAGATCGAAAATTGGTATACCTAACACATTTTCGCCGTAGTCCTGTGAAGGCTCACTTCAAGGGAATGTTTATTGATGCTAAGTACATTTCTAAATGCTTTGTAGAATCGGATATCCATGGTATTAGTGATGCTACAGATCTTATTGGAGACTCGTCTCTGTACATACATGCGTTCTTACCAAGATCATCCAGAGTTTACAAACTTGGTTGGTTCACTGGCCATGGGCTAAATCAAGTGTCCTTCTTTTTGGAAATACTATAAAAGTTATTCCCTAATTCTTTAAAAACAAATCTGCAAGTCAACGGCTAGAGCCGATTTGGTAAATTTCAGTTGGGGTGTTGCTATGTCTTATTTCATGTACATGTTCATTGGGTAGACGGAAAGAATGTTTGTCATCGTCCAATATTTAGCCATGACTTGAAACTACCGAAGCCGTCTTTTATGTACTTACATACAGTTCTTTGTTATGTCTCACCAGGATTCTGTTAGGACTTTTTGGCATTGCCGAGCTCTTTACACTCTTTCTGTCGTCTTAGTATCTCTCCAACAACTCTATCGCCACTTTCTTTTTGTTGGGTTGGTGATGAAATCCCCCTTTCCAAAATCTCCTATACCATTCCCTGTGCTATAAGCACTAACTCCAAAAGTACCTGAGGCAAAATTTCCCGGGAAAAAATGTCCGCTTCGCTGATCCTTGAAATCATTAAAAGAATTTAGTAGGCAGACACTTGTACATACACTATGTAAGTTCGAAAAGGGGATTTTAGTGAGGGATTTGTTAAGTAATTGTGTCGATGGAAGGTTTTGGTACAGGCCAAGATTTTCGAAAAGAGTATAAAATAATAGGGATTATGTCCAACAAGGGATTTTGCAAAAAGGGATATCCTTTGTTCTAAAGGAATCCTTCTTTTCACTACTCATTTTATAAGTCATGAGCAGGTCTAATTTGTTTGGTCGGCCCGTATGTTTTGATCACTCAAGTTTTACAAAGTCCGTCAAGGCTGTCGACTGAGTCTTCGACAGATTGGTTGGGTTTGATAAATTCCAAGTCGTTGGGGAAATGCATTGTACAGACAGCAAAGTTAAACATAAGAAAGCTTTGGTAATTATAGCATGCACTCCGTCACACTGGATCTCAAGCTAAAGTTTTATCCATTAGACATTTCGTTAAACGAGGGGACCCTGTTGTTTCGTATTTCTTTATATGGGCTGTTAGCACCGAAGTTCCTAGCTGTGACTAATTGAACACTTAATGGCTACGTGGCTTAAAGAAGGTAACCGTGAACTATCTACCCAAGTTAGGCAGATCTTTGTCCACAACTTTAAAAAATTTTTCACATCATTCATTCCCACTATGCAATTTGGAACACTTCGGGAATGTTCTTGCAGTCTATCATTAGGATTCCTTATAGCTCAAACTCTTTCAAACATTATAGACTGCAGTATCAACAAAGCAAAGTTCAGAGATGGGTGACTCTCAAATTCGGTTTGAACCTTACAATTCTTCTTTTTGCAATTCAGTGCACTAGCCTCATCATATAATAACTTAATACTCGTAGACTTTCCGCGCAAGAAAATAAAGAACTTATAGGGTCCATCAAGAAAGTCATTAATGCGATCAATACTAGGGTCAGGCCTAGGGCTCATAGGTTGATTGGAATTCCCTCCAGTATGCAATGTCTAGACAGTGAATGGAACAAGACCATAGTTTCCACATTGTCCTGTGTCTCTTCATAGGAAAACAGTGGAAAGTGTTGTCTGTATGTATGTGCACATACTTACTAGTCATG
Organism: Xylota sylvarum; assembly: GCA_905220385.1. Taxonomy (NCBI): domain Eukaryota; kingdom Metazoa; phylum Arthropoda; class Insecta; order Diptera; family Syrphidae; genus Xylota; species Xylota sylvarum. The sequence goes on along the minus strand of LR999958.1, from coordinate 57,321,269 downwards.
TTATGTTAAAGTTGTTTGCACCATGCTTGCTTGTGTGCTCGTTGTTGAGAGATACCTTCAATGCGGAACAGCCTTATGGTGTGTCCTTTGATATAGTTTTTGAAAGATCACACAGCTGATGTGAATTGGAAGTGATCTTACAACGAGGCTTCTGAATAACCTATTTTGAATGGAAGCCTTGCGTCAATATCCCTTGGCTTCCTATTAAGATCCTTCCACCCCAACTACCTATGTAGGTATGTACATATATATAAAATGTATTTCAGCATATTATGATACACCAACGCACCGTATCACCACTGGTACTAAAAACATGGTGTCTGTTTGCTAGTGTCCACCACACATTTTTGTTCGGCGATAGGACGATGTATTATCTGTTCTAACACCAAACTTTATTTTTTATATTTTACTGCGAAACTAACTTATTTTAATTAATACATTGTGAATTCCAGTTGGGATTCTAGACCTCTGGTATGGTGCTATAATTCTCATGCTGCAAGCTTTTGTCTTCGCAATTGGTTTTCCCTTTTTAAAAAATGGGCGTTTCACAAGTTTTGAAAAGTTGATTTGTGACATTAGCCGTCACATCGATAGCTTGACCAATATTATTCTTGCGTGAATCGTCTCTCGATTGTTCGAGTGACTGATTTTTGGACGGCTTTTGTAGTACATAGTCCCATCTTGCTGGAAAAAATCGGTTATCATGCCTCGGTAGCGATCTTCATTGACTGACTTGGAAGAAAAATGGGCCAATAATGCCGCCATTTCAAAACCCATACCAACAGCTGCAATATTCTCACAGCATCCACTTAGGAAGTGTCTGCAATATTTTCCAACGTTGTTCAAGTTTAAATCGATCCATTTCGTACCGCGAAAATATAATACTGAGTTTCTGTCAATTTTTTAAGAGCTGTCAGTGTCAAAATAACATGTGATTCAAAAAGAAACCAACAGATGGCCTATCTTAAAGTAATCACTTAGTACAGCCTGTCAAGAAGTTTCTCACGCAAATGATGTTCACCTTCACTGTAGTTGGTGTACTCATTATATCTGGTTTTACAGTTTACCTCAAAAGTATCTCACTGTATCAGTATCTCAAAATCAGACAAACTACGCAAGAAATGTGTATTTCTTAATTTTGGGCAATGAAAGAAATTTTAGGTGTTGTCTGGGGATTGAACCTCCAAACCCTCGCTCCGTAGTCTACTGCATTAACCTTTTGAACTACGGTAGCCACCTTCACGTACGCAAAATCTATAGGATGATATGTGCAGTCGTTATATCCACTAAAAGAAAGCACTTATGCATATAGCCTTGAAAGTGTGAGAACCTCAACGCAGTGTGACAACTCTAGCCGGTTCAGGATAATCTTTTAACCAATCTAAGAGGTAGTCATTACAGCAGAATAAGCTTCGATAGCTACATACTTAATGGTTATCTCCGCGCCAAAGAACACAGTGCACCTTACATTATCTCTGTTTTAGATGGGATGATGGATTATGCTTTCTCACAGTACCACCGGTGGACTACATATAGTGCAAACGCCATATACTTAAATAGAGTCTGCGTCATTGGTATAGACAATAGCAGGATACCCGTTCCTCTTCAGATTCTGCAATGAGTTCCACAAAATGGTAGAAAGTACGCTTCCCTATGCAAATACTCTGACAGTCTCTACAGTTCAGATATAGCGACCCACCGCAGTCACGATTTCATTGGTCCATTAAAAAGTAGTTAATGTCCTTGCCATGATAGACTCGTTCTGCAAAAGGTGAAGTTGTCAGATGCTCTTTCAATTTTCATGAAAACGGTCAGAGCGTAGATTGTACTGTTGAGTGCATTTTATACTCTGGCCTTCAACTCCGACAATGCCGTCTCTTTAGACCTGCCTTTGTGTTAAACGTGCTAGGTATCTGTGGCGGTGAAATAGTCTACTTACGCTGGACATTATTCAATTTTTCAAGACTCTTCAGTAGAAATGACGCTGATAGTACAAATGAGGATGATAGTACAAAGCTTTTTGAATGGTCATAGGCAGCATCCTTTTGTTTAGGGATGGAATATCCCTTAGCTTAACTTCAGTTTAGAGGAAAATAGCGCAAAACAATACAGGCTCTTATTAGCAACACTAACATAATCTTACAATTGTACTGAATAAATGCCGGGAGGTTATACTGTGAACTGTTTCCTTGAGTTCTATTAGTAGTTCTTTATTGAGTGTCTTATTCAGTCTTGGGGGCCTTTATCATAGTTCTTATAGGGCATTAGCTCTTTTAGCATACTATATGCATATCTGTATTTAGTTGGGTCTATTATATGATGCAATACCAGTTTTTCGAAAATATTAAATTAATCATAGTTTGCTTCTAGCGATTTAAAACTTATTATAGTTCATACACAAGCTTATAAAATACAAAAATAAAATTTTATCTCAGCGACTAAATAAAACAGCATAATACGAGTACACATAATACAAATGTCCCCCATTTATATTTTATTAGCGGAGTTAATATTATTCTCATCATGCCTATCATTAACCTTAAAAAAAATATATTAAAATCATATTTAAACATGTTAATAACCTCATTTTCTTTATTTCAGCGGGTGCATGCAATGAGAATGAAAAATTCAACAGGATATCATCGTCATCAGGAAAAATTCTACCAAATATCGGGATCATATTAAATACGCTTATATTAACAAGTATTATTAGTTTTTACAATTAGACAAAATGACATTCTATAGTATATAACATAATAAACACAGACACAAAACAAATAAAAAGCTATTAAAAAATAATATTTAAACTTAAAGCCACAATTTTTTTTTGTTTTTAAATTCAATGATTCATTGAAAAAAAAAAGAAAATTAATTTTTTTTTGTTATGTAAAAGTTGTGAGCAATTATTTTTGTTTATGTACAAGTTGTAAAAATCACAAAACAAAACAAAATAAAATAAAATTTAGAACAATTTGCAAAATGATCACATTCCCAAAAAAAAAAAAAACGAAACACAAGCAAAAATAAAACAAAAGAAAAGAAAAACCTATGTATGTACTGCTAAAGAAACTAAAATGAATTTTAATTGAAACATATCATAGAACATTAAAACAAATTGTATACATGCATAAAAATGTGTAAAAAAAAAAAAACTTAGCAACCCAACACACAAAATCCTTAAAAAATATTAAAAATCTAGAATTGTAATTTTTACAAAAAAAAAAGAAAATTTAGAACAACTAATACTCATTTCGATGGACGACTTTTTCTTTTCAAAAAGTCAACTTCACCACATGCTTTCTTTTTCTGTTGTTTGTATTCTTAATTTTAAAAATATTTAAAAAAAAAAAGGAAAACATAAGATCATGTTCAATCCATATTTGTAGGAAGAAGTAAAAATAAAAAGAAAACCCAAAACATAAAAGACTATTTTTTTGATTGCTTGGAGAACGCCCAGAAATTTTTTAAAAAACAATTTTCGCCATTTTCCTCACCCAAAATCATAAGGAGAAAGCTGAGCGATAAATGATTTAATATTCCATTTGGGAATAGTAATAAAAAAAAAATAAAATAAAAACAAAACAAAAATTAGAAGTAAAAAAAAAATATATTTATGTACTCGTGGAATCTACTAAGTGAAGTTATGAATTGTATACATATGTAACCTCCTGTAAAACAAGAATAGGCATCTAGCCCATTATGAACCACGATAGCTAAAGAAAAGAACACCTGCATAATCCGAAAGCCTCCAAGGATACACAAATGTACGTGTTTGATTCTGAACAGTGGGCTAGGTTCCCTATGGAAAGTAAGTTTTATATTTCGAAGTAAACCCTTGATCAATATAAGTCACACAGAATTCTGTTCATGCATTAAAGATACTCCTAATCGTTTTAGGTGGCCAATGTCCTTACTTATTAAAAAAGTTAGTTTTTCTTGTAAACGTACAATTAAATGATACTTCTCCAAAATGCAACTTTTTGCCCGATTAGCATGGACACTTATGACGAAACTGTTACAGAAACGTGATCATTGCTATCTTTCTTTCCAACTTTCTATGTCAGTGTATAGTTTGAGTTGATGTTTAGAAAAAGGTCTAAATGCATACGGTTTGGATCTTCGATACTAAAGATCACACGGTTTTAACCATAGATTACCTCTGTAAAAACTACAAATCTTCTAGAGATCAATTATCTTAAACCTAGAGGAAGAAAGATTTTCAGTCCTCCTTTTTCCAAGCACCCCTTTCACTTTTTAGGATTAAATTTGCTCTGAGCTTAGTTCGCCGTCCTTAGATGTTGACCTGTAAATTAGGCCTATTTTGATTAGTAAATTGCCAAATTGACAGCACAAAACTAAAGGCTTGATCCTTTGGAAAATCTTGCTCTTCAAAGCTTAGGTACTGATCTTCAATCTATGAACTCAAAACTGGTTACTCTATCATTCTCTGACAAGATCTAACTCATTGCACTGATCTGACTTTTGATTCGGGGAAACATCGATCTTCCCGGATCATTTACCCAAAGATTACAGATCACTTATATTCTTAAGTGTGTTCTCTGCATTGATCTGATCTTCAATCTATTACATAAGCATCACTTACAACGTAATTCGTTAGAAACTTTGATCTTCCAACAGCTAAAGTTTGTTCTTGAACTGATTTCACTTTGAGAACTAAACTTTATGCACTACATCTTTCGCTGGAAATACTGATCTTCGGATTGATCTGACCTTCATTCTGGGATTCAAGATCGCATATTAGATATTTCTGATCGGAGGACAGTGATCTTTCTTTGGTCGCTAATCCTCCATCTGTGTATAACAGATCATTTGTGTTTGTTTTTCTCATTGAATTAACCTTAGTCCACAAGGACTAAATGAGTTTCAATAACATTGATCTTCCATGTGTGGTTGATCTTTGTTTGCTCCTTGAATTGAATGGAATCTCGATTTCTGACGCCCAGAACAGTTTTAACTTCGTTACGTGATGAACCTTTTATCTGGGTCTAAGAGCCACATACTATGTCTTTAAATACACTGACCTTCCATTGGCCACTGATCTCTCACCTATGGACTACAGTTGTCTTATGCGGTTGCTCTTGCACTGAACAGATCTTCACTCTGGTGACTTAAGATCGCTAACTTCCAATTTCAGTATCTCTTCTAGTCGAATTTTTATTTTAAGCGCACAAAATTGTGGTTGCGGATACCTCTAAAACATCCGAAACTCCTCTAAAAATTCAAACCCCATCCCATCTAAATATAACAAATCCCATTCCCACCATTTCAACCCAACTTCTATCTTCACAGTAGTTTTCCACTCTTAATTAAGACCTTAAAAAAAATATATATAAAAAAAATTTTATTACAACTGAAAAACATTTCGCAAGTGCATTACCAACTTTTTTTCATTTTATACATTTTTAATGAAAACAAAAACAAAAAATTTATAAAAAATTAAAACTAAACAAAAAAAAAAAAAAAAACATTTTAAAATGAAAAATCTAAGGAATTTATATTTGGGATTTTAGAAGAAGAAAAAAAAAATAAAAAATTTTAAAATAAAATTTAAAAAAGCAAAAAAAATTGGTTTTTGAATGATCGAAAAACAAAATAATTATCAATCTTACTTAGAGAAAAAAAACAAAATAAAACAAAAAATTTTGTAACCCCAAATGAAAATGCAATCAATTTAAGAAAAATTAAAAAAAAAAAAAGAAACAAAAAACTTATAGCATACATTTTTTATACAGTTCCTTAAGGAAGGACAAAAAGAAAAAATTGGATTGGATAATATTTTTTTGGATTAGGATATTCCTAAAGTTGTTTTCTATTTTTTGGAAAATTTGGAAAACACAATTATTTCCATTTGTTTGGTATAGTGTAATGAAAAGAAGAAAAAAAAAGAAAAGAGAATATGAACTAATTGTGCGAGCTTTCGTCTCCTTAGATTTTACTACAAGATGGGTAAAAAGTTATTATAATTAGCTTCGTGTTTGTTTTTTAATTGAATAATGTAATAATTGGTTTCATAGTTCTTTGGTTTTATTTTAAATTAGCAGTGAAAGTTATGTTTCAATACCGTGTTGATGTAAATCTTACTTTCGTACTACCTCGTTGATAAAAAACGTATTTGGGTGGTTGGATCCTTAAGTCAAAACTATCTGCAGGAATACACAGATTTCATTTAAGGACTTTTAGGAACTAATTTGCGGATGTTAAAAGAACACATTGTACCTACACCAAAGTACAGTTCAGGTTCCGATCATAGGAAAGAATAGTTTTCATATGAACTTTCGATTTTCAAATTTTTCTATCGTATTACCCATTTTAATAGAAGTTTTTTGCAAGCCTAAAAAATACAGCCTTGTCGTACGTCACTTTTGGAATCGAAATCCGCAGACAGTGCATAATACGCAACATTTTACATCCTCATGTAGCCCTAATATTAGGAATCTGTTTTGTAGGGTTATCATTACTGCATGGTTACCCCAGATTTTTGTCAACATAATTCTACAGTTAGGGATTTCCTAATATTTCGGTCCATATGTTGGATTATCTTTGGTGGAACATTGTGTAGAGACCGGCATCTATATATTGTAATGCCATTAATGCCTCTCTCCGAACTTCAATCCTAAGTCAGGATATATGTATCTGAACTGATCCAGTTTTGACTCAATTGTCATAGTTCTCCTTTCCTACCCCTTCTTGATCAGGAAGGAAAAAGTTTTCTTATGAAAACACTACTGGTTTGGGCTAAGCACAGGGAAACGAAGAAGATGTCAGTGTCAATTTTGGAGTCTGTCTTATTCGAATAGGTATTATATCGGTGGTTTTGTCGAAACTATAGGTCTGGAACGTACTGACTTCTACCTAAGAGATATAACTAATATCAGAACAGACCAGTCCGTCTATCCGACTAGTCACCTGCAATCGACTCGTGAAAATAATCTAGAATCCTTCGATTGGAGACATTCCGATATTTATTTAGACTTTCTTCATATGAAAGTTTAGGTAGCGATGTATTGTATTTAGAAGTTTGGTCTGCGATGAACTAAACTTAGAGTTGTTCAAAATCAGGGAATAGCCACTTTGCATACCAGACGACTATGGGGTAGCTTTGAAGTATAGTTGCTGCAATAATTGTTATTTGCTTACAAAAAATGTCGAAGGGTGGTAGAAGAAACAAAAAGTTTGGTACTGCAGAGAGTGTATTCCCGAGTCATGAAGTACTCATAACAAGTAGGTGATCTCTGGACTTGATTTGGTCTGTATAGCTTCATCTAGGGCAGTTAAGTCAATATATCACAAAATAACTCTACAATTAAGGACCGGTCTATAAGCAGATACCTATAGTAAGGGAGTAAGAAGGGGCAGAAATTACTTGTAAAACTTCCCTTCCGAGAGTAGTAGTAACTCATTTACTACATTCTTAGTTGTATATTCGTAGCTGTTATGTAAGGAATTATTATTGAGATTTAATTTGCTTCGGTATAAAAATCATCAGATTCAGACAATTTTTCAAAAATATTTAGTCACGGTAAAATGATGACTTGTTTATTACACCTTGGACAGGCATGTCACTGTAAACAATTTAAGTTCACGGCATTTTTATTAACAACGTTGTAATAGCATAGTACGATTTGATTTTAGACTTCTATTGTTTCACGTCAATAGTATCGTCTGCCTTTTTGTAAGACTCATATTCCTCCCATATTTCTACAGCACATTTAAGCCTTTGACATTTGTAGCAAGGTCTATTATATGATAAGGTTCTTACTATCGTTTTTAAATCCTTCAAAACCTTTCTGTTTTAAACGCATAATTTAATTTAATAACTTTTTACCCAGACTGTATATAATTTTAAAATAAAACTTTATGCAATCCGTTTAAAAATAAAATTAAACTTTTTTAACTGAAAAATTAAATTCATTGTGATAATACCTACCTACAGTGAATATATTTGCCAAAAACTAAATATCTCCAGTCTTTATATATGATTTTAAAATTCTTAAGAGAACATATCCTTTTTTCTTTAGAAAATCATCGGTTAAATATTTTATTTTCCCTTTAAAATAATTTTTTCTCTTTCGTTAAAATGTATTCTACTATGCATTATTATTTACTTTGTGTTGTGTGTATATTTTCTTTAAAATTTAAAAAGTTTATTTTATAATTTTTGCCACTTTTTACAATGTTATCACTTTATCAGTTATATAACTTCTCCCACATTACGTTCCACAACAAAAAGAAAAAATGAATGTCATTTTAATTTATTTAACAAATTATTTTTTAACAGTTCTTGAAATGAAAATGAAACTGATTAATAAAACAAAAAAAAAAAAAAAATCACAAAACAAAAGAAACAAAACCGAAATATGATACTTTTCGGGAAATGTTTTTAATTTTTTTTTTTTTATAAATTTTTGTTGTTTTTAATTTGTTTGTTTTATTTCTGCTCAACCACGAGATATGATTTATGGAATCAAATTTATTTCGATTTGCTAATTTTCATTGAGAATTTTGGTTTGTATATGTTTATTATTTTCTTTTATTATTCTTGGCTCACAGTGATGCTAGGGGTTATGATAGATGCTGCATGGAAGAGGTTTGTTTAGATTTTTTAATGAGACTACACCCCGGGGTTTCTTGGCATTTAGTCAACAGTATAGCTGTGAGTAGTGTAGTATCATTGTAAGGGTGTTCCAACTGAAAGCATTTTGGGGCGTTGAGAGTGAAAATGGGCTAATGCCGTGGCGAAGATTGATATGAATTAGACTTTCCAGCATTATTAGTGGAAAGAGTTAAACCTCATACTTGTAGATGTTAAACTAAAGAAACACTATATGCTTGGATTGTTGCATTGCAATCTTGTGGTTAGTACATAGCTATATTAGGCCATTGAAATATTGCGAAACTAATGATCATCGTATGTATATGTATTTCTACATAGATACATATAACCAATGTTGGGGTCCAAATTTCGAGTATACCCTGGAGCTAACCTCAGCACTATGAAAACTTATTTGACCTTTCATGTTAAATGTTCATACTTTCTGAACAAAGGTTTGAAAATTCCTAGACCATCGTTTGACATAGTTACGCAATGAACGGACTGATGGTACAAGCTGGCCGCAAATAGAACAAACTCTGTGAGGTGAAGGGAGACGTTTGCGAGAGTATGTGATAGCTGAACATTTGCTGATGTTGAGTTTCAGAAATTTTTTTTGGCAACACATTGAAAAACTGTCAAGATCGTCCTGCAGTTGGCAAGATTTTCCTGTCATCAGCGTAGATAGACAGATAAGAATTTTTAACGATGCACTCGACATCATTCATGGTCAAGATGAAAATAAAGGATTCCATCTTGGACGGGTACCTTAAAGGATCCTAGATGTAAATAGTACTATATAAGGGCGATCTGCCAAGTAGGATTTCATCCACGAAATGATGAGTATGCCGTGTGAGATTTTGTCGAAAACCTTTCTGAAATCGGTAGCAGTTCCATATACTTCTTTACCATCTTCTAAGCGCAAAGAGTTCTAGACACAAATTCGGTTAAGTTTGTAGTATATAGTAGGTCTTATGGTTTGGAGAAATGATAGATTTACAATGAAAAGACATTTACACTTACTCAGCCTGGCGTTTTACTAAAATGCCGTAAAACGCCGATTGTCGTGCTTTAAGGGTTTTCGTTTTTTCAAGGGTGGATCGTATGTAGAACGTGTACCTACTTACCGACGAAGGCGTTTTGTGGGGCTCAATTTCTGGAATAACTCTTAAAAAACGAAACGCCTTAAAGAACGCTTTAGTAAACCGCCACTCAGAATAAGGGTGAATGTATCATATACAATGCTTTCGAAAAATTTGGCAATGCAAGAAAGTTTGGCGATTGGGCTATAGTGGGGGATTATAAGAGAGTCTTTCCAGAGTTGGGGAACACTCCCTACGAGATTGAAATAAGGCAGTAATGGGCTATGCAGTGGCTTGCGGATTTTTGTTAGGAACTACTGCAGGCAGACCGTCAGTGCCGAGGGAGTAATCATCCTTTAATTTATTAATCTTCTTTACTACCAAAGTCGAAGAAATGTTTATTGTCACTGGGGACGTTTCGACATGGCCTTAATTATAACTAAAGTAGTCATGATCAAGTAGAGATTAATATCAAAGAAGTCATTGAAATCTGTAGAAAAAGGCTAGCTTTTATAGCATACTTTCTGTTGACCTGAAGGATATTAATTTTACGTAACACTGTTCTGTTTTTCTCGAAAAAGTTTTAAAGCTAACAAATTGATACATACTGGGCTAGAATTAAAAGAGACAAGACATTTCAACTGTGTGTTCTTATATTCTTAATACTGATGCCATTAACCAGCCACCAGAACTTGTGTGAAATTTTCTAAAAGTACTTGAATTTAACAGACAGAAAAGATTTCAGTCCCACTTGAATTGAACTCACAGATTGTTAGACCGCTCTTCATGTGGTTGATTTTTTTGCACCATGCCTCTTCAACACAAGTAGGACTACAAATCGTTCGACGAATCTTTTCGTCGAGGTTTATGTTTTTGTATTATTTAGCACAGCAAGGATGATGAGGATCTACGTAAGATCCGCATGTGATTCTTCTTAGTATGGCCACATTTTCATTAAATAAACTTGGCTATTACCTCTGTAAACAATTTTAATCCGGAAAACAGTTTCAGACAAATGTGGCATCATGTCGCTTAAGGATCTTTTTCTATGAAAACTATGTATATGCTTTCAAGTATTTTTAAACGTACTTATAAAAAAGTGATTCAGTATAATATGTATGTTGAAATATGTCTGCAGCTATAATGTTAAAATATTAGAATCCTTTTAGAATTTATCATGTCCGACGATAAAATCAGAAACCTTAACAAAACTGAGCACAGTCGAGAAAAGTAAAGAGAAGAGAAAATTCTTAACCTGATTCGAACATATGTACATATATCCAAACACTAAACTGAATGAAAAAATTATTTACACAATTCTTCAAGGATGCTGTGGTGTAAAGCCGTTTTCATTGGAAGCCAGTAAACTATATATTGTTGACCATTTCTAACATCTTTCAATCGGGATACAAGAATTTTCCTGTGAGCCTTTCACTATTATTATTTTTATTGAGTTTTTAGTAAATAAAATGGAAAAATATTCTTTTTTTATTTTATCTTTCATTTAAACAATCCTTATTAAATCTATATATTTCCTCCGAAAATTCTAACCTATTCTTCCTTCCCTCCTTCCCAGTAATTCCTCATTTTATTTTGTAAATTTGTGGGATGAGTAATTAGTAAAAACACAGTAGGTATTTGGAATGTTTCCCCCACTCTTGTAGCACGAATTGAATTTATATATAAAAAAAAACAAAACACATTCATTAAAAGAAAAAAAAAATTGGAATAAAAACAATTTTATAGAAATTCCATGAAAAAAAAACACTCATATATACGAAAAAAACATATACACATTCACAACTGTAACCTATTCTTATGGTAAAATGAAAATAATTATAAAATTTGTGTCTAATAAGAAATTAAATAATAAAAAAAAAAATCTAATATTTATAAATGTTAGTGAAATAATGACTTATAAAAAATCACAGAAAAAAATAAAATAAAACTAACATATCAATATATATCATATTAATATTATATACATATATTATTATTTTGAATAAAAATTACAAAGTCAATATATGGATATCAATTTAGCTATGTATATGTTTACATAAGAAGGAACGCAAAGAAAAAAAAAATCAACCTATAATTTAAACTGGAAAAAAAACTATTAAATATATATGTATACATATATATATATATATAAATGCATATCAATATTATTATATACCATTATTATTTAAAAATGGAACAAATATTTAAGAGAGAAAAATTAGATATATATACATATATATATATATATAAAGACACCTAGAGTTTTAAACTTAGTGAAACATTTAGTTATTCACATATAAATATGAGCGATGTTCGCTTTAAAAGTAAATGAATATCTACAAAAAAAATAAATAAAAATAAACCACATACATATGAAAATAATAATATTAATAATAATACTATGTAAGATTTAATGTAGTTTTCAGAACAGCTTTTAGAACAAGACAATTGGTATAAAAATAACAATTTTGAATAAAAAGTGACATACAATGAGAAAAAAAAAACTAAAAGAAATATATGTACGCGCACTCATGCAATTAATAAAAACGGCCTTTCCTTTTATATTTTTTAATAAAAAAAAACTTTAAAATAATATATACAACAACTTTCATACTTGAAAGTTGTAAATTAAAAAAAAGAAAATAATTGTAAATCTTTCATAATGACAAAGGTAAATATATTAAACAGCAATCTATTGCTAAATAAAGAAACACATATATATATATAAAAAAAATATATGATGTAATGGTGTATATTCATATATAAATATATACATATATCAATTTATATTTTTATACAAAGAAAAAAATTTAAGAAACTTATATCTGTAATGGAATGATAAAGTAAATAAATTTTTCCTATTTTACTTTTTTTCTCTCTCTCTGTTTTATGTGTGGTATTTGCATTTCTAATTTTTCTTTCCTTCTTTTATGGACCAAATCTGAAAACACTTGTTTTAATTTTTCTATTCTCTATATGTTCTTCGGATTTTTATTTTCATACCTCGCATACCTTTTCTAAACAAAAAAAAATCTAAAGTATTTGCTTCCAGTAAGAAAATGATAAATTTGCCTTTTTATACTCTCCCACAATATTTTTTCATTTCTACGAGCTAAAAATGCTAAAAAACAACCAAGTTTTAACACTTTCAAATTAAAAAAAAAAATAAATAAGTAAATATAAAGAAATCATGAATCCCTAAATTCTACTGTACCGATTTTAAGGTACTACAATTTAAATTTAAAACGATAAATCATAAAGAAAACAAAAAAAGTTTTGTATTTAAAAATGAAATAAGATAAAAATAAGTCTCAAACAAATTGAACATATATAGAAAATGTTTAGTACTGCATCGTACTAAATATTAGATAAAGAAAGTTAAAATAGTGTTTAAAAAAGAAAAAAACTATATTACCCTATATACATGACATAAAAATTAAAAAACAAGTTTGGTAAAGAAATCCATTAAATGTATAAACAAAACGCTTATAAGTATATGTATACATATGTTAGGATATAAAAAAAATAAATTATCTACATACTTTTCTTTTAACCTTTTATAGACAATGCGACAATGTTTCTGTTTTAATATCCACTATCCTGTGTTTGCATATTTCATTTATTTTCCTTTTTCCTCTTCTTTTTAAACTGAAACAAGGACATACGAACAACGTAGATAAAAAATAACTATTTTCTTTTGTTTTTTTTAATGTAAAAGTGCTTTATAAGAAAAACAAAATATATTATATATACACAAATATATATATAACTTTAAAATGATGTGTTTCGCAGCAATCGAACTTAAGAGCATGCAGGTAGCTAAAATAATTCGCGAGAGATGATATTAGGGACAATTTGTAATATTAGGTTTATAAAAAAAAAAATAAAACAAATATATGTATATGTTATGTACACAAAAGCACACTGCTTATATGTGTATACAAATAGTTACAAAAAACATTCATCTACGTATAGGTAAAATATTTGCTTTCTGAGTTTATGTAAAAGAATAAAAAAAAAAAAAAATACTTATGGTAAAAAAATAAATAAATATATAAATTTATATTAAAATATGTGTTTTGTAACAGAAAAATAATGTTATTAATTAAATGTATATTTACAGATCACTGTATTGTCAACAAAACAGAAACACAAAAAAAGACAAATTAAATTGTAAGCTGTTTTATTGTTTAAAAAAAAACTACTACTACTACTACATAACTCTACAACTATGACAATGAAGTGAAATCGAAAGCTTCCAGTCCTGGAGCTGACATTTTTCAACGCTATATATTTTTTTCCTGGTTTTAAGTTAAATTCTATTTTATTATTTTATTTATGAATAGCACAAAATATTTTAGATTTACTTTTGTTTCATATAACTTTATTGTGGTGATTGATTTATGAGGTTAAGGATGTATTTTTGTATACATTTTAGGACAGTTCTAGGACCTTACATTTCCTAAGTGTGTTGAGAATGAATATTTCTGGTAAAGTTATTAATTTATATTATTTAGAGGATCTAATTAAATTATATGGTTTTCAATGCATTGTGCTAATCTCATATGAACCAGTTGAGGAACTATGAAAACCTTTAAATATGTGGTAAAAATGGCTATTCAGCCTTCAAAAATTTTTCGTTTTCGAATGACATGTCTAGAAAAAATTAGTGTAAAACCTACTGTATTGGATAAAGATACTCGTGGTAGAAGCTTACATTCCTTAAGTTTATTTTCTGAAGACATTTGAAATTTATATGCATATCAAATGATTTGAATTGTATTGTATTGCTTTCAGTTAATGATTCCAATTCCGTAGATATTCCCATTCGGTTAAAAAATCCATTGTATCTACACATAATCAACCTTCGAAATTCCTTCAAATTTGTTTGCAGTTTCAGTGTCAAAAAGAACCCAATGAGTTAAGCTATATTTCTGTATAAGAACTACCAAGATATCTACTACTATTGAGCTCTTTACTTACACCTATGTATTCTAAATCCTGACTTAGGCCACTATTCTTATATGTATTCCCCTAGGTAGAGCTCGTCAAAGCTTCAGTTTGGCAATTTATACGATTTTATAATTTCTGTTGTTTTATCCCCTAACCACTTTACAGCTTCTCAGAATGTAACTCCATAGTTGATTCGTAAAGATGGCAATTATGAGATACCCTTTGGGGATACTACCTCCTCCTCCAGTGAACTAGCGTGTCATTCGAAGAGATTTCGACTACTGCTTGGGTCGAACCGTCTGTTATAAGTTTATCAAGCTTAATTTTTTCCAAGTCGATGTCATCCCTTTACGATATTTTAGAAATAGGTTTGTAGGTATGTTGGAAAATGGTCTTTCCCAAACGTCTAGTAATGTCCTTCTCTTGACGGTATATCTACATCTACATTGTGCCTATTAAGTGAGACCCGGAATAGATCAACTCAATCACTAGATTTGATTTAAATATTGGAACTGCTACAGCCTTGACGGATGGTTGATTGTTAATACATTGAGTAAAGATCTTCCCAACTTGTGTTTGTTTAGTAAATACATGCTGTTATTCCGACGGTGTTAACCATGCCTTATTTTTCAAGCTTAATAGAGAATTTAATTCGTTTAATCTGAGTATGATTTCTTGCTGATCTGTTGCTTCAATAGAAATCGATTCGATTTAGCATTTTTTAGATGTCGAATCCTATTGCTCCAATAGCTAGATAGCCCCATTGTTGATTAGACTATTGCGCCTTATGTCAAAATAAGTCTCTCAATTACTAGTGTACCGAGGATGCATTGAAACCCCGGATTGGAATCTACTACTTTGGCGACTTGACCTCTTTAAAATACTGAGGTTTAACCTACCCAACCCTATTTGTCAATAGATACGTCTTTACTTAGTGTACGAAAGGATTACAGTCTTGTAAAAGTTGGTGATTTACGCGACTAACTTGTAGAAGTTACTATCAGCATAAGCCGGATCGTTGCTGGTTATAACATATTTCTGTGCATATACTGCTTTTAATTTCTTCTTCAAGAATTTTTAGGACTCAATAGCATACGTTTCTTGAACCTTCCTAGAGTGATGTTTCAATTACCTCAGTTCTTGATCAATATTTTATTCTCTTCTTCGACACAATTCAATGAAAATGTTAAGAGAGGTTAACATACCATAGAAAGGCTTGGGGTACATCAAGGCCGTTGCTGAATCTTGTCGTGCAAGTCGATCTACGTCCATTGAGATTCTATAAATCTGAACCCTAGCTTGGAGTTCAAACATTGAATCTATGGTTTTTTAGTATGACTAACTTTCATCTAGCATATTTGTTTACATAGAAATCAAATGACATTAATATGAGAGAGAATGAAAGCTTGAAAGGGACTGTAAGGGTTTACGCTTTATTTTAAAACGATCTGTGTACGACATGGAGTAGGATGGTCCTAGTTTAGTGTATGAGTTTTGAATAATCAAAAACAACTGATGTCACTTTCAAATTTGTCATCTTCTTCTACAAGGCTAGGTAGGGCTACAGATTGGGTTGAACCTGGACCTCCAATAACAAGCCTCTTCAGTTAGATAACTGCCTAAAGTTGCGCACTCCAAGTCAGTTAAGGTCTCTTTCTACTTTCGAGCGCCATCTGAGGCGAGACTTTCCTCTACTGCATTGTCCCTCCAGGTTAGATTCAAAGACTCTAATAGATCTAGACAAATTGGTCTTGGTCTATTTAAAATCAGCGAACTAGGACTCCATTTATTGGGTATTACTCTAGTCCGTTCAAACAGATTGCTTTGCCTCGCATAAGTTCGTTACATATCTCTGGATGATAGCTCTAACAATAAAGCACAGTAAGAGGTGTACAACACCTCTGTACAGAGAACCTTATGGTATAGTATGGTATAAGGGATTGTGCACCACGGAGGCCTATTGGTCCATTGTGGTTTCATATTGAATGTGGTACCATATCTAGTTTGGTTGCATTTCGGTTGGTTTTCAGTCAAACCAACCTGTGCTCTTGATGAGATATATCATGTTGCCGAGTGGGACTTCGAGCAGATCCTCCAGTTCTCCAAAAAATCTGTTTCCCATGTAGCGGAAGTGACGAGTTTGGATGCTATCATGATCCTGATTTATTTTTTGTTCAAAGACAAAAGGTTTTTAGTCCTTTTTTCATTCGACATTGGCCATAAACTGCGAAATATGATACAGTCTCCTCTGGTTGCCCAGGAGGTATTGAACTTTTCCCTTGTCTTCGGTATATTTTATTTTTTAGTACACTATAACGGATGGCTATTAGTACCTGGGTCAGAGAACCTTAAATAATCTTTGTTATGGCAGATGTGTATCTTACATTTTCACGTTATGAGATACTTAATTCCTTTCATGGCTAACGATGGCAAAATATATAACATTGTTAGACCTCATCATCGCAGCTAGCAAGTCTTAAAATAATCTCCGACCTTTAAGAAAAGGGTAAGGTATTCGATTTTGCATATATGTCATGATGTAAGTTTGCTCTTACCCTAAAATTTAATTTAATATAACGCAGATACAAGCTTACTCTTAAATCAATCACCACACTTTCAAAACTCTCCGCATTTTGTTTCCCTATCTTCTACTCGTACAATAAGAAACACTTTGTACATAGGTTTAAAGAAAAATATTATTATCTTAAATTATAATACATGTATCAGCTATGACATCTGATAATAAAATAAAAATTAAACAAAAAATAAAAATTTAAATTAAGTAAAACCACACAAGCAAGTTTGCAAAACAAAAAAAAAAAAAACAAAAAACTTACGAAAATAAATTCATCTAAGGCAAATCTACAAAAGAAACCATAAAATAACTGAAAAAAAAAACAAAATGGCATAAGGTTTTAATGTATAATAATATCAATACATATCATTAAATGGCCTCTAAAATATATAAGAAAAATTAAGAAAAAAAAAAAAGAATTAGTAAATTTATTATTAAATGAAAAGTGTATTACTTTGCTTTTATTGTTTGTATTGTAACTACATATTTATATAAAATATATATAACAGAAAAATATTTTTTAAATATTACATAAACAATGATTGCATGTGTTCCATTAAAACAAAAAAAAAAAAATTAAAAATAAAACTCAATAGATAAATATATAAATATATATGTATGTTAAGTTTTACTTATTTCTACAAAGAAATTGTTTAAATTTTATTACTGAAGTATGAATTTAAAAAGAAAATGTTCTTAAACAATATGATAGTAGATTTTAAATTATACACTTTAAAATGAAAAACAAAAAAAAAACATTATTTCAATGTGATATTGTTTTATTTCAAAACTTTGTCAAGCTACAATTATTTGACAAGGAATCTACAAGTAATTTAATTCCATGTTGAAGTAAAAAAAAAAAAAATACATAAAATCCTGCATAGAGTTATTTTATATAATATTTAAAAAGAAAACAAATTTTCTTTATAATTATTTCCTTGCTTACTCCTTATTTAATTCTTTTATTTTTTCCAAGGTGGATAGAAATAGTAAATATATATATTAAATAAAAAAAAGAAAACTAGCAACAAAAATAAGATTATATAAATATATGTATGTATATCAAACATATATGTTTGTGTATATCAATATATTATGTGCAAATAACAATTATAAATGTAGAACAATTCTAGGTAAAACAGTATACATATAAGAAATGAAAAAAAAACAACTTATTTGTACTGATATCGCTATTACTTATAAGAAAAACAAGAAAAAAAAAAAAAACAAAAATATTCTAATCTAATTTTAGCAGTAGTCATATACAAAAGAAACAAAAAATATATTATTAATGACATAACAATTACATAAAACAAATAAGAAGAAACAAAAAAATAAAAGAAAAGACAACATTTTCGTTTGCTTAGTGTTCAGCGATATAATTTATTTTTTAAAAGCAACAACAGTTATGTATTTCAAATGAATTAATTAAGTAAGTTTAAGAGATAATAAGAAAAACTAAAAATAATGTGAAATTGAAAAATTTGTAGGGATCATCTAAAACAAATAAATGAGTATTACAACTAATTGAGATAAAATAAATAAATATAAAACAAAAAAAAAACAATTTGGTTTTATTTTTATTATTTCCTTGTTAGTCAGACACTATGCTTTTATTATCAGAATCAAACTATGGTCATGGACAGCCAATAGACACTCGCTTATTATTATTGAGACTAGGTTTTTGCTCGACTTATTGTTAAAAAAGCAGCAGTCTTATTAAAAGGATTTAGCGGAACGTACTGAGTTAAAAAATTTTATAAAGATAGCCAAACCAAAGTTCTGTGAAGAGCTGTGTAAAGTATGTGCAGTGACAAGGTTGCACATAATCCTCTCTGCCAATCTCAATGCTATACTTGATGTGATTCAAAGCCTGACTGCAAAAAATAAATACAAATTTTTGGCGCAACAGGTCCATGGGACCCAAGGCCTAGCTTCTCAGAACCATCCGTGTTGTGTGTGTTATATTCTTCACATGAGTGGAAGGGGCCTACTGTTTAATGCCGGATCCGAACGGCAATTTTGAGAAGCTTTTTCATGACAGTTTTACTCTCGGATGTTTGTCAGACGCTCGCGAGAGGTGGGGCCGTGAAAGAAATTTTAGGTGTTGTCTGGGGATTGAACCTGGAACCCCTTGCTCCGTAGTCCAACGCACTAACCACTTGAGCCACGGCGCCCCCAAGCCTGACTGCAGTTTAGCAAATTCCAAAAAGCAGGCACATTAAGTATTATTAAGGCATCTACTTCTCTGGCTCTACTCAGGCCTCTAGTCAAGATGTGTGTTCTTTCGGAATAGATATCCACTGGTGAGCCGGGCCAGGCTGACGTAAAAATTGAAACGACTTAGAAAACGAAGACAATTTCCTTTGCTCTGGCATTCATCCTGAACTCTTGCAAAAGGTTATAGACATAATACTTACACTGTTACCTAGGATTTTTTTGGGCCATAAATCTGTAGTTATTCGAGGCCTAAGGCGTTTATCATCCTCAAGCCAGGGATGAAATTCTAAAGTTTTCAAGACTATCTACGCAAAGATTTTTAACCTTCCTATACCCGCGCATTGGGGAGTCGGACAGAATCCCTAAAAAACAAAATCCCGAAAAGCGAAAACCCCAAAAATCCAACATCCCGAATATGAAAATTTTTGTATGGATTTTGCATATACCCAACCTCGAACTTACTCCAAATCCAACAGTGTCTCCAAGCAGAGTGGGTTGCAAGGGGGCAACATGCCCCCAATAAATATATCACTGTTTATGCACAAATCGAATTGTGGACTTATGATCCTGCGCCGAAAAGGATTAGATGCTTTGTTACATTGTTATATAGTTATATTTCATACCCAACCCATTTTTTCGGGATTTTGGATTTTCAGGATTTTGGATTTTCGGCATTTTGGCTTTTCGAGATTTTGGTTTTCGGGAATGTGACCCCAACCCCGCGCATTGGTCTGTGAGACCGACAAATTATTTTTAATTTTAAGAGGCTTAATAAAAAGACCATTTATTTGTTAAATACAATAACTAATATAAACTTATTTTATTTCGTTAACAATATATCACTCTACTGATAAAAAAAATTTCATAAAAATATTCGAAGTAGAAGAAAAACTACGGGCCCTTGAGTTTCGGTCCCAGAGACCGTGCGTGTTATTTTTTTTTTTACCCGGGTATAGGAAGGTTAATTATTGCAGGGTTGTAAGTCTTAAATCTATGGAGACGTTGAGGGTAAGAGTCTGGCTTGACATCAAAGAAGAATCTTTGCTAGTAAAGCGGAATTTAGAGATACATACATTTGGGTAGCTGGACCAGAAGTGTTCGAACTGTATAGGACTGTCAGAGGGGTGTTTTTTACAAATTCTTGTTGTAGCATCTTAAAAGGAAAGAATTATTTGCTATTGCGTACACCAATGATGATTATATGTATTATTGTCAACAGATGCAACTTCAATTTCTATCTGAACGTAAGGCGTCTGTGTTCGATCTTTCATTGTCCGTCAACAAGTCTTAGACAAAGATTATATTGTTTAAACTCACAAATGAGAAAAATGTCTTGGGCACTAAGCTAACCTTACGTTAAACCAACCAACGTTAAATATTGAATCATCATTTTTTATAAAAAAAAACTTAACATATAGAGGCAAGTACTTTAAAGAGTCAGCCAATGTCGCAGGGCATTCAGCAGAACCTGAGTGCACTAGTTATACGATATACGTGCTTTGTTATATCGTATCTAACGTTACCTTTTTGAATTCTTACTTCTTGCACATTTGTGCATCATAGGCGTGGCGAGAGGATCTGCCAAAGCTATCATGGGAATTTTGCGCTGTC
The DNA here is from genome assembly GCA_905220385.1 of Xylota sylvarum. Classification (NCBI taxonomy): domain Eukaryota; kingdom Metazoa; phylum Arthropoda; class Insecta; order Diptera; family Syrphidae; genus Xylota; species Xylota sylvarum. Next base: position 57,300,217 of record LR999958.1, on the reverse strand, counting down.
ACTCTTGTATCGCTTTTCTGAATGTAAAATCAGAAAGGATCTACTCCGTCTATGTGTAGTGCATCGGTAGACAGCTAGAGTACTTTCTCAATAGCAATCGGGATGGGGTTTTCGATACTGTCAATTTCGGGATCTTCTTCTGCTTGAGATGAAGCACAAAGGGAGAAATTAACTTTCTGTTAGGTGCCACTGTTTAACCATCTTTTGACACTGAAATAACCACGTAGGATAGACTGACTACTAGGTAAAGAAAGAAATCCACTATGTGCTTTGTTATCCAAGCCGCAATCGAAATATCATTAATCTGAACTTATTGGCGCAATACATTTCTGTGATGTTAATTTGGCATACTATGTACATATGTATATTCACAGTAATGAAAAAGTTGATAGTGTTACTAGTAATGGATTCACATTCAACTTTATTGTCGCACAACCTTCCAAAGACTGCTGCTTGTCAGTTTACAAATAAGTTCAAAGAGCCTGATGGATGGACCCACACAGGGTAAGTCTACGTACTCCTATCTTCTAAGTTTTAATCACTAAAGGTGTATCTGAAAACCATTAAATATGTACTTATGCATGTTAAGCTCTGGCCAATGTGAGTGCTGCCTTGAAAGGGCTGTGCAATAATTTTGTCTATCCAGCCCTAAAGAAGACGGCAAACTCCATCGAAACATAGGATGTATTTCTACTACCTTCCTCAATTCTGACAATGTTGTCGTGACTGAATGACTGAATTGAAGTGTCTCAGCAGAAAATAGAACTAGGAAGACTGTATATACTTTGGTGGCATATACGTAACTTTTTTTTTTAAGAAAATTGTTTTGGTTTCATGAAAGTTAAAAATAGTTCCGCGTGGATGTCGTCTTCGGATTATCTCCAAACATGTGGGTTTATTTCGATTGTGTTTTCCTCCAGGTGTTTGAAAATTATATTCCTGGAAGAATAAACAGCAAAACAAAAAAAAAAAACCATATCCTCTTAGTCGATAGCGGTCTAAATATGTTGGGGTAGGTATCTAAAAATAATCGGAGGGGTATCCTCTTGGTTCTGACGAATAACGATCAATGGATAATACATAGCCAATGCTCTAAAATTAGGTATCCTTGGCCTCAAGGGTATGAGGAATGGGACGACAATTAATTGCACTGGTTACGTCTATATTCATTGTCGGTAGAATGACTGGAGTATTTCTGCTGAAGGATGGTATGCAACTTCTTCTTTTATTTCTTTTACCCGTAGTTCTTTCACCGAGCTTATTAGGCACTCCACGGTTACATTGCATATCGTATTACTTCTAAGCATGTTGCTACCTATGTACATATGTATATTTTTGAAATATATGGCTATCAGGAGGATCAGGGGACCTCATTCAGTTTCGGGCTTTGATACATCATTAGCATCGCGGCCAGTAAGCGGTGGCTGTCACAGTTCTTACACTTATGTATCTACGTATATACATGTAGACAGGTTCTCCATGGAGTTTATGTATTAATAGTTGGCGATATTGGTTGGTATGTCCGTCTGCCTTTATCCAATACATTGTTGAAATTTTACCGCTCTGTATTATTTGGAGCTTCTTTAAATGTACGCTTATTACATGCGCATAAGGATTCAAATTAAAATGACCTTAAATAGAGTTTTAGGGAACATTGTGCTCAATTGAAGGTATTCTGGATGCCCAGCATGATACAAGTGCATTTTTTCCTCGGCTATTGTGTTGCCTCTATGGCTTTACTGGCTGTTCATTCTACTTCCTCAAAACTGTACATAAACGAACGAATTTTTGAAAAACCATACTGCTTTCTCGATAAACAGCTGATGGCAGTTTCAAATTATATTTACAAGATGACGCAAAAATAATCGATCTAATGGAAAATGATTTGATTTTGCAAATGGAGTCTTACATGTACATACATATATCATCACGACTTTTACAATTTTGAAATAAATAGAAGCACAATATACGTTGACAGAACATGGATCGCTATACTCTTCAAGAACTTATTGTGACAATGTTTTGACAATGTAAATTTCGTGGTTAACCCTTTTCATATAGAACCAATTGGGCAAATAGTTCGGCTTTATGCCACTTGCCTCGAGGAGACTGTCTCAACTTGGAATAGTAGCAGATGCCGTCCCCGGAGCAGCTATTCGGGCTATATCACTACTGCGGCTGTAGTTGTCCAAGAAGAACCTCAAATATCAACCAGACGAGTGGACAAGCAGTTTGTTCGTCAATAGATGGTCATTAAACCGAATTTATGCAGATGAAAGACTTGAAGACGTTACCATATGAAGTGTGACCAGCGCATCAGCTACATATATCCTGCAGATAGCCAGGCATGTAAATTAGAACTATGCCCTACTAAACCACCGAGTGCGGACTCTGTAATGCCATTTATAGAGACTTGGGCCTTGTACATTTCACAGTTTCTGATCTTTCTCGTTCGGGAGCTGAAACTGATGAAGCTGGGTAGATGATCAACTTGAGAATGACTCCATTATCAAAGAATTTTGTTAATGCTGAGGAGTTGGAAAACCTCTTTTTTTAATTAGGGTCTGGTGTCTAATGTCTTTAAAGAGTGAAAGTTTTGGCATCCGGCAATGCCAAAACATACATACACTGTGACTGATTCTAAGTGCTTCCTTTTTGGCCTTCTTAGTTTCTTAGTAATATCTTGAAAGTAGATATGTAAAGTTTTGAAAGACTGATGAATTTTTCAATTTAGGGTGGTAGTACTCCTAGTATGTGATTGGAATTGTTAGAGCTGAAGTCAGCCCGATCGAATACAATCCACAGCTCTAGTATTTTTTCGTTTTTAGTAGTCAAAAGATTTTACACAATGTCCTCTTTATGGGGCCTTAAGGTAGATTAAAAAAAATCTTCATCCATTCCAGCACCAATTTCTTAGGGAGCGCAATTTAAGAAAGTCAGTGAAAAAGTATCTTTCTCAATTGGGTTCGAATTATGTATATAAACTTGGGTTTGTAAAGGACGAGATTCCTTGAATTCTGAACAACACGCTGTAGAATGGAATAAAGTTCTTGAGGCGTTTGGTTTGAAGAGATGGCTGGTCACCTTCCTTAGAATATTTCAGTCCTTGGTTAGTAAATCTTTATTCAGTGTTCCGGACAATTATTGTAGTATGTAGTCGAAGATCATAAATCTAGTCAGGTTATCTTGTTAAAACATGAAAAGATTAGCACTCTCTGATGAGAAATTTTGTACAAACAAGGTTAGGCTATGTAAGTGAACTTTGAGAAGAGTAAAACCATTCTATTTCGTAATACTCAAATTAGCGTTGAAACATAGTTATACCCGTAGGTAAAAACGAAAAACATGTCGCTTAATCATGGAGTTCTAATACTTACTCTGCTTTTAATGCAAATTATCTTGTTGCTTTAATATATGTACAGATATCGTTTATCTGTGTTTCAAGAAATTTCTTTAGGGTTCGAAACAACAACAGACAAAGTGAATTGAGTCTCTTCATTCTCTACAGAGATCTCTTTCGGGTGTTCTTAGTTTTTTAATACCGCAGAGTAGGATTTCTTGTTACAAGAACCTTGAAGTCTGTCTGATAGCACTTTTATATGAAAGGGTCTCAACATATCAGATTCGTTTACCCAAACCACAAGAACGGAGACCCCCTCAATTGCGCCAACTACAGAGGTATCAGTCTCCTTATCATCGCATATTATGTGAACATCGGAAACCCTTCGTTAACAACCTGATTTAGTTCCGCTTTCAAACTAGGAAGTCAACAGTCTATCGAATATTTACACTTCGGCAGATCCTGAAAAAAACCTAAGAAGTCCAAATCGATACTCACCATCTTTTCATCACCATTTATAGAAACGATCTATACAGAGCCATGTCTAGTTTTGGCAATCATGCCAAACTCGTTTGCCTGTGCAGGATGACGATGGAGAACGCTCGCTGCTTTACCAAGGTCGGTAATGACCTCAACGATACCTTCGATGTCAAAAAAGGATTTAGACCAGGAGTCGTGCTGTGTGTGTGACTTTTTCAACATCATACTTGAAAGGATTGTACGAAACTCACAAGTCAACATTGGAGGCATAATCTTTCAAAAGTCTGTGTATGCTAGCGTATGCCCATAATATTGACATTACTGGCAGAACACAGCGGGTTGTCATCGGTGGGTCCTCCTTTATGGCGCTGAATCTTGGACTTTATCTAGAGCGGATGAAGACATCCTTTGTCGCTTCAAGAGAAACATACTTTGAAAAAAAAATTTTTCCGTTTGTGTTGACGGACTTTGGAGGAGGAGATTCATTAACGAACTATACGAGCTGTACAGCGACATCGATCCAGTCAAAAAATTGCGCATTAATCGTCTAAGATGGCTAGGATATGTAGAGCGAATGGACACAAATGCTCTAGTCCGTACAGTCTTCAAATCTTACCCGAAGGGACAACGCAGTAGAGGAAGATGGCGCGCACAAGTAGAAGTGGACCTGAACAAACTTGGAGTGCGCAACTGGCGGCAGTATGATAATGACCGAAGACTTGTTAATAGAGGCCCAGATTTACCCCGAACTGTAGCGTCACCTAAGGAAGAAAGTAGGTCTAATGAAATCAAATTAAGGATATCCTTGAATCATCCCTTTGGCGTAATTCTTATTGATCTAGTGGCTCCAGTGTACGCCAGTCTTTGTGATAGCCATTAGGTTGGTCAATTCATTGGTAACATGTCTGCATTTTGTTTCACGAGTTTTGCTTTGATATTCATCCTCTAATTTAGCTTTCTGTCGAGTACTAGTTCCAGATGCCAGATATTGTGAGGGGAATAGACGCATTTTTTTTTTACAGCCAGAATCCATTTCCTGATACAAGAAAACGGATTTCTTGAGTTCAATTTGCTCGCTTATAGCTGGAAGAAACCTACCTGCCATTGGTGAAACCACGTCTTATTGTTAGGGTGCGGGTGCTATTTTAGAGATTCTGGAGCAAGAACTCGTGGTGGTGTGAAAATAATTCTACCTTCAGGTTGGACGTGTTTTGATGGCAAAATCTATTTCAATTACTTATGTCGGTAGCGCTATAGTGGTCCTTTGGCATTATAGTGCTACCTACCTTAGTTTTCCTATTTGTTTCTGGCAATTTTATTAAGTTTTCACGATATACCAACTTCAGTAAAGAGGTTGACATTGGGCTTTAAAAAAAAGTATTGGAGAATGATTTGTTACTTTTTCACGTAAATCCTTTGATCTTGTTTATAGGTAGAGTCAAGAACAATAGGGGGTATATTTTGTGCATTATTATTATTTGAAGAAGGAATATGTTGCACTGCAACCATTTTGTCTATTGTGGCCTATAATAACACTTTGGACAGGTATGCTCCCTCATTTGAGTTCCCCTCGTATTAAGATTCTTTGCGGAATAATTTTTGACGGTCATGTACTCTTACTTCGCCTTGGTGGAAGAAATCTCTCCTAGAGCACTCTCTCTAATCTAGTTTCCTTTAAAAATCTAAAGATTAGAGTTGGTTTTTAGTGACGATATTTCCTTATCCAATAATTGGTACTTGCTCAAATATTTAAGTCTTTTGTGGGTCAGTGGCCCACAAGATCCCAGCACATGTTCTGAAATTGCACTGAACTCATCGCATAATCTGCAGAGACTTTCTTGAGATATACCTAGTTTCCTTAGGTGTCTTTTGGGGTAAGAAGGTTATTCCTACACATACTAGTGCATGCTTCAAATCTTACGGTTATGCTGCTTTATTATTCTATGTTCTAGCTCTAGTTTCTTAAAATTTTCTTTAAGGGTGTGATCCCCTATTCTGTAGAATGGAATTATGAAGGTTACTGATTCCTTCCTTGCTAGAGAGTCGGCCATTTCATCATTCTCTATTCCCACATAGCTAGGTATCCAACAGAGAGTCACATTTTTTCTTCTACTTAGTTTATTAAATTTTTGCAGAGATTCCCACACAAGTTTAGACTTAATGACATATAGCTATATTTTGTGTAACCATGATCATCTTCATGCCAGCATAATAAGAGAAATAGTCCTCATGATGATCTTATGGAAAAATATTATGAAAATAGTTTACGTGCCCATGCGCTTTTGTAGGCACGACCGACACACTGAGTGATATTCGAGAGTCTATACCAATCGTGGCCATCTATACCCTCATTGTCATTTAATCTTATTAATGTGAAACATTTTCAAATTATCACATAATCTCCATATGGCAATGACAGAACGTATCTATAAAAGATTCAATTCGTATAATGTTCCGAAAGTCAAATGATTCTGATGACCTTTCGCCACAACAGACTGTGTTACTTGTAATAAATTGGATTGATTAATAGTGGTCTTGTCGAAAAAAAAAAAAACAATTTCAATGCCTCCAACCCAGTCTGAATGTAATTAAATTGAAATCTTCATTTGATTGTAAATTGATTAACTGCCGAGTTTATGTTTAGCTTAAAAATTAATCGTAAAGCATTTCTTTTCATTAGACTCGTCCTAATCTAAGAATCTATGCAGAGTTCTCTAGATACGAATTAAGCGTTATTGCAATAGATGAGATAATTACAAGTTGTAGTTACAAGTTGCAACAATTTGAAAGGTGCGGCACGTACAATAGACATTATTGGCTATCATAATCCATTCAGATTGACCCTCCAGGGGTAAAGTTGTTATAAAACCACTAATCGATGTTTCATCTGTTCGATTGTCATGTGTCATATTGATTGCCAACGACCTGATAGTGACCATAAATCAGTGTTTATCAAATGAGTGTCTAAATGAATGTCATACAGTCGCTGTGTTAATTACTACTCGTTTGGGTCTTGAAATCCAAATCCAGGAAGTATCTATGGCACAGCATGCCATCATAATTCAATAAAAAAATTTACATACGCATCTTCGGATTGCACGTAGTTAGTTGTGGATAGATTCATATTCGATAACATCTTATGAATGGATGTTTGCACATCAGGTACATTAAACAGTGGGGCTTTGGTTGTGTTTTCTACTGAATTAATATTTCCTACTCTGAATGAGTAAGAATATTCACATTAGAGTATATATATCAGGAGGCGTTTTTTTGTCAGCACAACAGTTTTATACTCTTGCACGACATCCTTTCCTTGAGGAAAGGAATTACTACAAATCAAGGCTCAACTTTTTGCGATAATTGCCAGATTTTTACCGAGACGTATTAAAATTCTACTTAAAAAGGACTGTTCCTGTTTAGGAAGAGTACGAGGAGTACGAAATGCTTCAGCTTCTTGGTTTTGCGCCATCAGGTGAAGATCCATTATCCGATGTAAAACTATCTTTAGCAATGTCGTGGTTTATAAGAGAAGATGTTATAGTCCATCGAATTTCAATGCTACCTTCTGTCAATCGCTGATGACCACCAAAAACAATAGCCGTGACAGAAGGGACCCTTGACGTACTTCACTTTGGAGCTCAAAATCCTGCTACACCTTACCATTGTATAAGATATGACACTTAATAACCTTGAATGTAGCTTTGACAATTATAGCTTTAATTTTTTTTTGGGATGGGTCTCCTTGTCATGGCCGACCTGATAGTATCTGGATTCAAGTTGTCGAAAGCCTTCTAAAAGTCGTGAAACAGTAGGTATCACCGTAGGGTGATTATATGATCGATACAGGAGGATCCAGGGCGAAAGCCAGCCTGTTCGACGTCGGGAGTTAAATCTAAATGTCCCTTAATCCTTTTTAATACGACTCTAGCTATTATCTTGATCGGGAGAACCCATACTTAGCTGTTTAATTCACCTGATCTCCCTTTTTTGGAAGCTTGATGATCGCCATGCCTGTGAAAATTGCTAATTTTCCCAAGCTTTCCGTACGAGGGTGTCCCAATTCTGAAAATGTATGTGGCATCGCTTGAAATATGTAGTTCGGCAGGGATGTCATTTTCAGGAATTTTTTGCTTCTAAAGACTCATAAGACTGGTTGTCATGATGATCGTGTTCTTGTCTGATATCGGCTCCACGTGTGTTTCGAACGTCTAGACAATTTTTGAGTCGGCGACAGGTCACAATGTGATCGATCTGGATATTCGCTGCAGGTGTTATGGTTAAACATATGTCATTCATATGCCCTGCTTTAAGTCATCATTCAGTCCAACAGATTTCGAATCATACAGTCTTAGAATAGTTAGATCCTTTTTTTTAGAAAGATGGTGCCTTAGGGATATATGAAAAGCACATGAAGTACATGTGGTCAACCGAATTTTCCATGCCTTTTTCGCATAAATCGACTGTAATGAGTTCGGCTAAAGTATCTGGCTTATTGGCATAAACTATTGACTTGACATAGCCCAAACAATGCCGCCAATTAACTGATCCATTTCTGGAGAATCAATGAGCTTCGACTTCAATAACTTGATTCTTTGACCAGCTGTGTTGCATGTGACGCCGTCATGTGTAAACTATATATGCTCACGCATAGTCAAGTACTCTTATTGGAAAAATGTGGCGTTCCAATTGAAAAACTCTTTACAAAAAAGCTCTCTCCCGTGTTTCCAATTGTCATCATGAAGGTTAGTCATTGAACTCGATAACATAAAATTCAGGTCAGACATAATTATCAGTCAGCAATTCTGAAAATAAGTGGGGTAGAAAAATTATGCGAAACTGCGATGAGCAATGCAGCTGCCAAAATGCAGAAAACCCCTCAGAAGTTTGTAAGAATCGGAAATTTTGTTTGTCGATATATCCGACAATAAGCGTGACTGGTATACAGTCGAATTTCTCTGACTCAAACTTTCCCGGAACACCATTCGATTTGGAAGAGTTTCGGTGGAAATAGAAATATCCACTTATGAGTAGAACAACCCCACTGGTCACTGCATTTCTCTAAACCGCTGCACAGACTAAAGCAGCGACAACACCTAAAAAGGTCAGTCATACCGAATGCAGGACAGGCACATACAAATGAGAAACGAACTTGACGACATATTGGACATATTATGCAGATACCCCCAGCGATAGTTGATGTGACAAATTTATTACATGAATTAATTAAGTCGAGAGTGAGAGATATTAATTTTAGATTCGAGCACGCAAACAGTCGTCGCATTGTCACCCACCGTGACGTAGTATGTATATTATACAGCGGCTGAGCCTGGATCACGTGTGAAGAGATGACTATCATGGCACTGCCTGTCGGCAATAGATTATGCTCAACGAGACAGAGACCCCCCCTTACTAGCTGGGGATGCACACACAATGCGGGTATTGATGAGATTCCAATTCGCTTGGACGTTTTATTAGTTAATCATGAGCGAATGTCGGATTTTTATCGGCGATTTGTGTAAATTTTTTATTTTTTCTTCTATTTATGAACCTTGCTGGTCGATTGCACGGCGGCGCAAGCGGTCAGTGTGATGAGTGAATGGCTTTTAATTGATTTGTGAATACTAATAGTCTTTTGGTATCTTATTTGTCAAAAGTTTTACTGTTTACTGTGTTGTTTGACACTAGTGATGCGATAATGAATTTCAAGGTTGAGTGGATGAGGTTTTATGTTTGAATAAACATGATTGCAAGGCAAATGGGAAGTATCTCGTAGTAGCTTAGTATGTAGATACTTTTGGAACTGCATCGATATATGTTTTCCATCCTCTACTGTATAGCAATATAATATCTGATGAGTCATCACAAATCGACTGCGTAATATCGAACAGAAAAAGATGCTTTTTCATTTCATTGTTCTGCACAAGGAAGTGATGCATTACAATGATTCGAGCGTGGCGATTATTTGTCACCATATCGCCACCTCTGTGGGCCAGTTTACCACACCTTCGGAATATAAATGATAGCAATTCACTTGGATGTTGTTCTTCAATGGGAATTCCAAGAAATCTGGTCGTAGTGGGTAACAAAGAACCGCAATCGGATATTCGATTACATAACTCAGTTGTAGCACTTTATTGATGGTGATTTGTTTAAATTTTTAAAAATATGATTTGTTTTTGAACAGCGAATGGTTTTTAGGTGATGAAGACGACCCACTTGAGATAAGGAATCATTTTACAAATGAAATATAATAACTCAGCACTTTCTCTTTCTTGGAATACTTCTTTTGGCCATTATAGAGGGAAGTGGCATTTTTCTGGCTGAGGGTATATTTGTGACAGAAGTACATTGTTGAATAACTAGATGCTAAAACTAGATAGATTCTAAAACTAGATGATAACTCGGACGAAGAGATGGCTTATAATGCGATATACCAGTGTATGAAGCATTTTAGTCAAACAGAAAGTTACCATATTTAGTTTCCGTATTCGAAAAGTCATCTACCGGAAGTAATGTTGGGGACACATTCTCGAACTAATCAGCATCCCTCCAGGATGACAGGATGAATTGAATGGTTTATCATTATAAGTACACTTAGGTGTATGTATACTAGTACGACTTTACAGAGAGGCGTTAACAGGAATCACTCCTCTTTAGTTCAAAGATTGCATATTGCAGAACCTCTTGGTACGGTACTAGATAGTTAGCTAAAATGGAAACCTAATGTTCAGGAAAGAGTCCATAAGACTCACAATGCTCTCTTTATTTGCAAGAGGACAGCGGGAAAAAAGTGGGACTTGAAACCGGCAATGATGCATTGGTTATACATTATGGTAGTCAGACCCATTCTCTCACATGGGGCACTTGTTTGGTGGAAGGCTACAATTAAGAAGAAGAAGAAGGGTATAAAGAACAGCCTGCATTGTCATCACTGGTGCTCTATGCACTATGCCCATGGCTGCACTCGAGGCATTTGTGTATCTTTTACCACTGGATCTACAAATAGAATTACAAGGAAGTAACAGTGCGCTTCGTCTCACTAACATAGGGCTGGGAGATAGCTGTATTCTTTAGGGATCATTCCCCAACATCCCTCACGAAGCGAATGAAAGTCTTGGTACACGAAGTAATGTTCCCTTAAAGAAACGAAAACTAACTTTCAATTTGTACGGATGGTTTCAAAACTAGTGATGGTACGGGGTCAATCACAGCATTCGAGAGATATAGATCTTCAATGGATCTGACACTTCCGGACACATGCAGTAAATTCTAGGCAGAGGTTTTGGTCATACTCAAAACTGCGGAACTACTTGAGATGGGATCAATATCCAACAAGAATAACGCCATGTACACTGATAGTCAGGCTGCGCTAAAGACGCTAGAGTTCTACATCACTAAATCTAAATTAGTCAGGAATTCACGCACAATACTCAAGGCATTATGTTCGCAGAACCGAGTCAGATTATATTGGGTACTTGGACACTGTGATATAAAGGATAACGAAAGTCCTACGAGAGAGTGGGACTTTGCTGGTCTAAAACTACACTGATAGGGGCCAATCAGGTTGTTGACGAAGGATTTCAAATGTACACACAATATGGCACCTATGCGATCTTGTGCGCGATGCTGAGAAGACTGGATTGGGCAATACACTGGTCTGGCCAAATTTTAGAAATGAGTTGGTGCATGTTCCCTATCAGGTGTTTTCAACAGTTCGGCTGGTAAGCCGTCTGGTCCAGCAGCTTTATTGGACTTAAGCTTGGATATTGCAATACTCACTTCGTTTTGGTCAGGTCACGAGCAGCTCTCGTCCTTTTTTGTAGCGCCGCTTTGTATGGTTCTTATTTAGCTACACGTGCTGGCACTCTTTGTCAAATCCGGGGTTTCTTGGTGGTGGTCGGATGAAATCCAGCATCTCTTGCGATTGCAGCTTTTCGACGTCAAATCTTTTCACAGTAGTTCTTCTTAGTTGTGGCGTTTGGGATATCCGCATTCGTACTTTGACTGGAACAAGGTAGTGATCCGAATCGATGTTGGAAGCTCGGAACGTTCGGACAGCCAAAATACTGGAGACAGGCCTTGCTTCGATCGCAATGTGTTCAATTTGGTTGACCGTTTGATGATCCGGAGATCGCCTTGTGGAAATTGAGATGAAAATCGCTTAGGACGATTTTAACGTCATACTTAGGACATTGCTCATATGTTTTGTCTAGGAGCTCGTAGAAACAATCTTTGGTGGCTTCGTCCTTGTCCTCTGTGCGGGCATGAGCGCATATTAAGTTTATGTTGGCGACTTTAGTCTTGATACGGATTGCCATAAGACGTTCGCTAACGTTTCGAAAGCTTACGACTTCTTGCCTAAGTCTGCCGCATATGACGAATCCACATCCGAATAAGCTTTGCTTCTGCTCCTTATGGCAATCACCATAGTATACGTCACAGTTTTTTATCCTCTTTTTGCCTGGGCCATCCCATCGCATTTCCTGGACGGCGATGATATCTGCATTGTAGCAGCCTAGGGCCTCTGTTAGTTGTTCTGCTGCACGCGGCCTGTTAAGAGTCCGAACATTCCACGCGCAGATCCGAGGTTCGTTATCCTTATTTCGTTTGCTAAGGTCGTCAATAGTGGAATCATCCTTATCTGAGGCTTGTTGTTGCTTCGTAACTACGAATGTTTTACATGGTAGGGAAGTTACCCTGACGCACAACCCTCGAATCTGGAGGACCAGTTCCTTTTTTATACCTCGAGGATAAGGGGTCGGATTTTCCGTTGGCCCATTAAGGCTCTTTTCCAATACCCAGGCTCAGTATTGGAGATCTCTATAGACCTGGAATTCAAATTTGTTGAAGCAGCTCATATACGGATAACACAATAATAGTTCAACCTAACTGGAGCTGCAGACGCCACCGTTGATGGGAATTCGTCCGCTGCAGCCAGGAGCAAGAGGAAGTGCCTTAGTGATAAAAGCACGCTCCTCTTGTGGAGTTTTACTCTTTCTTTATACATGGACCCAAAGATCAGAGTTATCTCTGATCAGACGCGATTTTTGTTTGCAAAAATCAGTTAAGAGCTCGGTGAGGTAGACTTTTTTTTTACTTTTCCTGACTTTCTAGATTGTAAATGAAAAAAAGGCTAGTTAGTAGGCCAATGCAAGTTTGCTATCCTTCTCAAACGGGTTCAGTAGGGATGTAGGACCTTACTTAAGCATTTCATTACTGCCTTATCAGAGGGTCACCTAGCTGATGACACGTCATGCAGAAACATTTTGGGAGAAAACTGCGGAATACCTAATTCAAATTTCTCCAGTGTTCTAAATGAATTGAACGGACTTTCTTAAAAGTATGATCACTTCCGATTTGCTCATGTTTGTCTTTATCTTAGCATTTTCAAAACAAGCTTTTCGAATGATTTATCCTGTTCTGTAGAGCTCCTAGAGCTACTGCCAAGACAAAGCGGTGTCTTCTATTGGAAACACATTGCTCTGTGCTTGGTCCTTTGCTGTGGAACGTAATGTACTAAGACGTCCGTAAGCTAAAAATCCCAGCACATATATGAGGCTGTCACTAGCATAACAAAAAAAACGGAAGTGGTACTCGTCAGCAGCAAAGGGGTAGTGAATACCATAAGAATAGTAGTCGATAACCATGCTGTAGTCTCCAAGCCAGTAGTAAAGTACCTTGGCCTAATCATAGACACATGGTTAGCCTTTCATTAACATCTACAATATGCTGCTTCTAATGTGGCAAAGGCAACATCTGCTCCAGATCGTGTGTATAATACAAGAATAAAATATGGAAGTGTCAGCATCAGTAATCTTCTTAAGATGCCAAATATCTGTGTGACAGCCATGAAAGTCCAAATCGGCAGAAGGAAGACGATATACAGGACTCACGCAATCAGCGTTTGTTGTAGGGGCCATGTTGTAGATTGATATTTCGGCAAATGAAGTCCAGGATATCGGGTCATAACAATAATGAAAAATCAGCGTCAAGAAGAAAGACTATGGACGGAGCAACAACAGAATGCAAATATCAGTGAACTATTGAAAGGGAAGGATGGAGCAGTCCCCGTAATGAAATCATTTGATGGTAATGAGGTAGAAGGGGAGGTCGACTTTGTAGATAGAATTCCCACCCTTACTACTGAGTATCGGCTCTGTTTCGTCTTTAAAAGATTTCCGACTTACCTTTGAAGCCCTTACATGCCATTTCACCAATGACGAAGATATGTCATTAAAACCGGGTTTATGTCTGACGTTTCAGGATAGTATACCAAAGCCTAAGGTAAACCTTTTAATACGCCTATTATAACCAAGTACATACTATGTTTTTTATTCCTTATCAGTTAGTTCTATTTATGATCAACCACTTTAAAGCCTCAGTAGGTAATTAAGCCTTCTCTCAAACTACCTTCATATGGTTAACCACAGCACATCTATTCCCATAACGATGACAATTAGTAGGTACTCGTATTTACTTAACAACAAACAAACAAGTACAGTCTATCCGCTTTGAATGACTGTTGAATGTGAATTCGATGTTTATTAATCAAACCGTTAGCGCCGCCTCAAGCTAGTTTTCCCATTATTAACGAGGAGTATTCATTTCCATTCTAATGGCCACTTTAAACAACCTACCCGATCATATTGCACTAAATGCCACCTGATGCGGCAGTGGCAGAGCGAGATACCCCAAGGCAGGGTGGCTTTGTGTGCGCGCCTTATGTCATTTACAGGTAATGATTGCTGGATTCCATATCGTAGATAATAAATGGATTAGGCTGTGCCCATGGGTCTCCTGCATTTGAAAAAAAAAAAAAAAAAAACTAAAATCAATTAACCTTTCGCAAGTGCGTTCAATGGAATCATCTTTTCGTGTCGAGAAGTGGTTTTGAGAAATATTTACGACGAATTTGTACTCTTCAATGAGATGTTCAAGTAGGCAGTGAGTTTAGTTGGAAGTATATTAGTACTGTAGAAACAAGTTACTTGAAGTAGAAAACACCTGTTGTCTTGTCATTTATAGTGTTCTATTGTATATGGGGTTTCCAATGTAATCTAGGGGTTAATGGTCAAGTTTTGCGACAGCGCCAGCGGATATTCTTCTCAAGGGGACAAAAATATGAGTTTGTAGATATGTAGATACTCTGATTCTCAATTGATTTTTCCGTTCTGGAATTTTATTTAAGCAGCTCTTATTATATCCACTTTAGAAACATGCTTATTTATGTAGTTATCGGGCTCTCGACCTCTAAAATGTCTCGGTTTGAGGCGTTGCACATTTCCATCTCCTTCGGTCCCGGGGACGCTACTGCCAGTTTGTCAGATCAAGCATCCTGATATTTGCGATTGTTTGATCCTCTTGAGTGCCGTGGTACAGTGCAATGGTTCAAGGTTCGAATCCCAGACAATACCAAAAAGTTTTTGATGGCCCCACGCCTCGTGAGCATCTGACAAACATTCGAGAGTAAAACAGTCATGAATGAGCTTCTTAAAAATAAAAAATGACAGATACTGCCTTTAACAGTAGGCCCCTTCCATTCGAGTGTAAAATATAATACGCACAACACGTTTGGTTGTGAGAAGCCAGGAACTGGGTCCCAAGGCTCCATTCCTTATAACATAGATTCCGTCTTCCTTGTCGAATTTGAGGGTTAGGATTCGAAGATGTTGGAGCGCTACCGATGCATGACAACCGATTTTTTAAGGCCAAAAATTGAGGATTTGAACTTGGACGAGGTATGGTTCCAACAAGAAAGGGCTACGTGCCACACAAGCCGTCCAACAATCGATTTATTGCACACTAAGTTCAATAATCGTGTAATCAGTCGTTTTGGTGATGTTGCTTGGTCGGCACGGAGCTGCGATTTGACGCCAGTGAACTTTTTTTTGTGGGATATCCATTAAAGATTGATGATATACGAACAATCCAGATACGATCCAGGCACTCAAGAACAATATTGGTCAATCTATTCGTGAAATAGAGGCCGAAACCATTGAAAATGTCAGGATGGACTACTGCCCAGCTTGATTCGCAGTTGATACCACTTTCGCGTTCTAATAACTTTCTCGCTGGGACTGTTTTCCTACTTTTGGTAGCAACACTAGTCACTGTCTCTTCATTGTGGGGTTACTTATTATTGCCGCTTTAAGAGCCCTGTAGCGGATTCCATCTTATAATCTTATAACAGAGAATCTCTTTGCCGAAATCCGGTATGTGTTCGAAAGAGTTTCAACGTGAATCTTCTAAGCACACTGCGTTTTTTCCACCGTAATGCGGTATAGCCTGATCAGTTTTTTCAGGATCCCGAATTCGACTATCGCTTTGTAGAGCTCTAAGCTATGAATGTTGTCATACGCAGCATTAAAATCAATTGGCTGGTCTTTTCCAGGATTTGTCTTAGCGCAAAAGTTTGGTCAATCAGCCCAGTCGAAAGCCACTTTGATAAATTTAGTATGGGACATTAAGCAGGACAGGCATGCTATCGTCCTCCCATCATTAATGAATGATCTGATGTATGCTCTTAATCAAAACATTCCTTCCTTCCTTTGGTGAACAATTGCAAGGTGCGCGGAGGATTCTAGACATCTGAACCAAGAAATGTGGACCAGCGGTCCATCCACAGAAAACCGAGATGGTACTATTTACTAACAAAAGGAAAATTCCTGGGTTTACATTACCTTCCATAGGGGGTACTCCCCTTAGAATCAGCGCCAGATACCTTATCCTCATACTTGACAAGAAACTGAACTGGAGATCTAATATTAATGAAGGAATCGAGAAAGCCACTATTGCGTTCTATACATGCAGCAGAATGTTTGGGAAAACCTGGGGACCTAAACCCAAAACTATACTGTGGATGTGTACGGCTATTGTAAGACCTATTCTGACTTATGGCTGTCTTGTATGGTGGCAGTCCGCCAATATCTTACAAAGATACAGAGATTGGCTTGTATTGGCACCACACGATCATCCGTCTCCCGAACCATAACAGTGGGGGTCCAAGCAGTGAAACAGGGATTAGGGCCCGGAGGGAGGCTAAAATTAGATGGTCCTCTCTAGACACTTGTATCATCACAAGAAGAATATGGCCTCGCCTCGATAGGAGTAGGACCGCCAGAATCATGCAAAAGGATAGAAAATCCCTTTCAACCCTGATAGGAGTTATCACAGGGCACAGCATGCCTACACTAAAGGTAGAGGCGTTGAGACAACACTCCATACGTGATAAGTGCAATTAAAAATCACTACAGAGGAAAGGATATACCCTTGTTGCAATTCTAGACATTGAAGGCGCCTTTAAAATGTGCAGTAAAGAGATCTTTGGAGAAAGTTAAGGTCAACCATACTCTCATATGATGAATTATGAGTAGGTATCGTATGTTTGGGACCAATCCCATCTACAGCGATAATTAGACCAATACTTACCTATAGTAACTTAGTCTGGTGGGAAGCCGTCGACAAAGTAACCAACTTCAACTCAATGACAAAAATACAGAGCCTAGCATGTATCAGCACAATTGGTGTCATGACGACAACTCCAACAGCGTGACTGGAAACACTTCATGACTTACTGACAATAGATATGGATATGCAAGATTTTGCGGCTAAAATTGCTCTCAGAATCAGCTAGTGCGTCGGTTATGTCATGTCATGTAGGGAAATTTACTGGTTCAAACATCAGTACGACTACCTATTGTCATGTCTCGACTTTATTAGACATTTCCCTCGCAAGTGTAGGAAGAACGTACTCCAGATCAAGACCACTGAAGTAAACCTCAATGAGTAGCACAATGGGTCTACATAGACTTGAAAAGAGGCTTCTCCTTTAAGCTACAGTACCAGTGGATTTGGTTTTCTTACTTTACTGTATCTGTATCCCCTTGTGAGTCCTAGGGCCTCTACAACGCTCTGGCAATTTGCCTTAGCTCTCCCCAACTCTTTCCCAATTGCCGTGCTTCCTTCTCGACTGTTCTGCGCCATGTACTTCTGGGACCTCCGCTTATTCTGCCATCCTGAGTAAGCGGGTTCAATTGCATCGCGTGGTTAGCTATGGACTTGTCACCTTTTCGGAGAGTGTGACCAATCCACTGCCACTTTCGTCGTTGTATGGTTGTGCCTATAGGTTCTCTGATAAAGCTGTTCGTTAGAGATACAGTGTGGCCAGAAAATCTTTAAGATGTTGTGTAGGCACCTATTAACGAACGTTTGCAGCTTCCTCGTGATAATAGCGGTCACTCTCCAGGTACCACATCCATGTAGCAGCACGGATTCAACGTTGGAACGGAACAGTCGTAGCTTGGTGTTTAAGTTAATTGCATTACTACGCCAAATTGTGGATAGCATCCCAAACGCAGATTTTGCTTTCCCTATTCACATTGTCAGTCTCTCTGTTTGATGCCCAGCTGCTGAAAGTGATCTTTAAACAAATCTACGATTCCTTGTTCGTCGGTGACTAGGTTTTTTCCACTTCTTCCAAGAACCTGTTTTCTGGAGTTGAAGCCTGCACCTAATGCAGATCAGGTTTCTATCACGAGTCTTTTCGATATCCCACTTAGCTGGTAGACTGCTTAGGTCCTCTTCTTTCTACGCAGACATACTCTTCCTGCGTTGCCCTTGTTTTTTGCTGCAATGCCTGTAGATAAGCGACGTCTGTCACCTTTTTCTAACGCCTTTCGTGATGTCACACTTCTCTTTGATGATGGTGTGAAACTTTAGCCATTGGTCGTTGGAGTTTGTGACAGGTGCTGACATCGTGGAGAGTTTCTCGTTGCATCACTCTCTGTAGTCTCTACCTCCTCCTGGTGTGCTTAGGTGCTCGATGTTGAATTCAGGACAGGCCGAGTTTCTTTCTTGTTTTATAGTCGAGCACTGAAATGGGTGACAAGTTGACACATCCCCCTTGACGATACTCGCATCCAAAATGTTTAATGTCTACCCTTTCATTGATTTAAATATATATTTTCTTTTCGAACGATTTACTTTAACCATCTGTACACAAAAGCAAACCCATCCCCACGAATCGATGTTACAACATTTTTCAAATCACTTGTTGCCCTAAAAGGAATTGAATTGGTCAAATAAAATTTTTCACATTTTACAAATGACAATGGTATCCCAATCCTTTATTTTGTCCAGCAAACATTATTTCAGCTATTTCTCTTTTCCTTTCGATTGCTTTATTCTCCGGGGACAAGATAAACATTGCATTGAGCGATCAATCAACTGGAAAATCGATTGGTACGAATATAGCAGAAGAAATGTATCTATTAGACCATGTCACACGCAAGTATACAATACCGTTGTGTATCTAAACGCATAGTTTTATATAGATTTCTTGATTGATTCGTTTGTGGTTCGAGTGCTATTGTTTGGGTAGTTTATTGGGAAAATGAAAAGTAAATATTTCGTATCTTAAACATGTCGGGAGGAACTTCACAAACTGGAGTGTTGCGCATTAATTAGATTGAAATAACATAAGTCTAAATAATACCAGCAAATTTGAAAATAAGTAAGTCACTTCATGGTCCAGAGGCATAAGGGATATAGAAAGAGTTTCTCGTTTATAAATTGATACATATGTAGATACTTAGATTGATATATACATAAATACTTACCAAGGTAAAATGCCGATTAAGAGAAAAACCGGACCTGAGAAGATGTTACCGGTATGGTCACCGTGTATTGGACTGTAAGAGCGTAGACCTGTCTGAACACTGCTACAGATACGGTGGAAAGGCCCACACGGCAAAGGATTGTTCCTCAGAGCCGCATCGTTTGAGATTGTTCTCCCGGATTCCGGGAGCGCGCTGAAGCTTCCAAATCAGAGCTGAAGTACCTTGGCATTACCAAAGATGCAAGATTAACTTATAAGCAGCACCTGCAACATGCAGCTGATAAGGCAGTAAAGGCACTATCAATGATTATGCCAAATATTGGGGGACCGAAAGAAAAAAAAGAAATTACTCTTAGCGAGAGTTGCCGAATTAATTATGCTTTACGGCTCCCATATATGGCCTGTTGCCATGAAGACGAAATCATATAGAATGAGGACTGAGACGGCTTAAAGAACCAATGCGTTGAGGGTATGCAGCGTCTTCCGAACAACTTCCTTCGGCGCGGCATATGTAGTGGCTGACATGGTACCAATAAACCTTCTTGCTAAAGAAGCGCAACAGAAATACCTGCCAGCAGGACAACGGCAACAGCGACGAGTCGAAGTAATCCTGAAGTACCTCCAAGGACAAGTATGGAAGACTGGCAGAAGAGATGGTGTCACTCTGATAAAGGCAGGTGGATATAGATATTGATACAAAATACAGACGCCTTGATTAATAGGAAGCATGGAGAGCTGAATTTTTACCTGACCCAGATGCTTACTGGCCATGGATGCTTGCATGGCTTGAGCACGACGACAACCCCTATTGAACACAGTGAACGGAAGCAGTGGGAGATGCGGAACACATCATGTTTCATTGAGCACGATATTACGTAAAACGGCATCTGCTGGAACTTAGTCGAAGATAACTTCCCCTTCCTTCATAGGGGCAGGTTTTGACACTCTGTCTTCTCCTTCTTATGATTTAGTGTTTTCTTCCTCTTGGGCTCTTGGTGTTTAGCTTTTCGGCCTTAATTCCTGCACGTTACTCGCTAGGATTATGTTGGCGGTGTCCCATGTTTTCTTCGTTAATAGTATGAATGATATCAATCTCTTTGGGGTTACAGCATTGCTTACCTCTCATTCTAAGGCATTTCCGGGTACTTTAAATTTCTTGAGCATTCCAGAGTTCGGTATTCTGAACTTTGCGTTCACAGTGGCGGCAAAATGGGTCATCTGCAACCTAATTTTTGTGAAGGTAGATACTGCTACAACCGCTCGATTGGCCTTCCCGCTTGGGTGGGTTAGGTGCTCTCTAAAGCTGAGCAATAACCCTCGATACTTTATGAAGGGCTTTGAATCGATACTGTGTTCTCCTACTTGTATGATCAGGCACTCGATTTTCTTGCGGCTACTAATGAGGACACTCTCCGATTTTTGATCCGCTAATTCCAGACCTACTCTGAACTATTCCAAACATGCACCGGATTTCGGCAAGGGGATGCGCTATCATGTGACTTCTTCAATCTTGTGCTGGAACAGATAGTGCGCAGGGCAGGTGTAAACACGGAAGGCACTATCTTCAACAAATCTGTCCAGTTGCTGGGATACGCAGACGACATCGACATCATCGGTCGCTTCCAGCGCGCCGTGTTAGAGGCTTTTACGGCAATTGAAGAAGAGGCGAAACGTGTTGGCCTTGAAGTGAATGAGGACAAAACCAAATACATGTTGTCAACAAACAAAGAAGCATCTGTCCACCGCCTAGGACAAAACGTCACTGTTGGCAACAGTAACTTCGAAGTGGTTAAGGAGTTTACCTACCTCGGAGTAAATATCAACTCCACGAATGACAACTTAGTGGAGATTCGACGAAGACTTACCCTAGGAAACCGCTGCTACTTCGGTTTGGCGAAACAAATGGGGTCAAAACTCCTAACTCGAAAGACGAAATGTATGCTCTACAAAACTTTGATCCTGCCAGTTCTGCTGTATGGAGCCGAGTGCTGGACGATAAGCAGGAAAGCAGAGCAAATACTGAACACTTTCGAAAGAAAAATTCTTCGTCGGATATTCGGTCCCGTATGCGAGGAGGGCGAATGGAGGAGAAGATATAACCGCGAACTCTATGAGCTGTACCAGGATGTGGATGTAGTCCAAAAAGCCAAAACACGTCGACTACACTGGCTCGGCCACATCGAGCGAATGGACAATAATGCTCCAGCAAAGAGGATCTTCGAATCACAGCCCCCAGGTTCGAGAAGACAAGGAAGACCGAACCTCCGTTTTAAGGATCAAGCTATCGCGGATGCCAGAGCGCTTGGTCTAGATAACTGGAAGCAGCGTGCCCGGGATCGAAGAGAGTGGAAGGCTGCTGTGTCTCAGGCAGAGACTTTTCACGGGTCGGGAGCCCGTTAAGTAAGTAAGTAATTCCAGACCTAATAAGCGAAGCCATATCTTTTCGTCTTTGATGGTGTCGTTGTAGTTTTGTGTCACCTTCTCTAGGCTTTCACTACCACCACTGCGGTATCATCAGCGAATCCGATTATGACCAATCCTCTTTATTTTAGCATACGTAGTACTCCATCGTACATAATACTACACAGAGCGGGACCTAGAACTGATCCCTGTGGGTCTCCTCTTGTAATTTTATGTCCTTTCGGCCCTTCGTCCGTGTCGTAGAAGAGAGTTCTGTCTTCAAAATAACTTTGGAGGAGGTAGCTTGGCACTCACATATTCCAATTGGCCGAGTTGAAGGCATTCCTGACGTTGAGCGTAAAAACGGCAGAGTACTCCGTTTTTTCTCCTTTCCATCTGGGCCCAGATATGCCTTCGCGTGCAATATCGCAAACTACTTGTATAGTATACAGTATATACCTGGGCCTGAACCAACAAGTCTCTCCAGGTAGCTTGATCTTTAGACACTTGCCTCTAGTTTCGAACACCAAGTTGGTTTAGGTCTCTTTCCACTTGACTTATTCCTCTATAGTTAGCGCAGTTTAGATGGTCTCATTTCTTGAGGATCGGGGAAAACACTTCTGAGATTCCATCCATCGGCACTAATTTCGTCCGACCATATTTTGCAAATGAGTTAGTAAATGCGCCTTACTAAGTCATTCCCTGCTGCTCTGAATAACTCAACACTAAGGCCATCAACTCCAGTAGTTTTATTGGATTTTAGCTTACATATCGTTACCTTAACTTTATCTAAGTCAGGTGAACGGAAGTTTTGGGTATCATTGTCTAGATTGAATGGTTCATTCTGCCTGATACCGTGATCGTTATATAGGCTACAGAATAAGTTTTTTTCATATTCTCAGCACCGACTGTGACTCTACTATGAGGTTTCCTTCTTTAACTCTATAGGTTTCTGTACGGGTCTTGTTTGACTCATTCTTTTACCTGTCTTCACTAGGATGATGAAGTTGATATTTACTCTACGGTATGTAAACTCCTCGACTACCTCAAAGTTATAGTTATAGACAGCGACACTTTGGTGGAAAGACATTTCTTGGTATATTGATAGTAAGTACTTCGTATTCATCTCTTTTACTTCAACTCTTATTATTATTACTCTTATTATTTTTCACTTTAAACCTCGTAATCTAGCTATCATTTCAAGTGTGGAGACATCAGTGACTTATCAATAGTAACCCACCCGTCTTGCCGGTATTATGGTCAGAAAACATCACCAACTGCACACACTTTCCTTATGAATGTCCAAGCCTTACCAGAAGTCAAAAGCAAACCTTGCTTATTCCTTTATTTTCAATACAAATCTAAATCTGTTATACAAATTCATTTTAGAGTCAAGCTCAGGAGTCCTGACAATTTCTTCATACCTTTATTTTATTTCTTCATAGAAAGTTACTTTTACTGGTAGAGCCAACAAAGAAAACCACATTAGATCGATGGAGGTCTTGTAGGACTTCCAGTTCAAAACAGACTACGTCGAGGCTGAATTCTATCACAACTGTTATATCTGGAGGTTGCCCTATGTTCTTCGAGCTGGGATGGTGGGGATTAGCTGGGGGATAGTACGACATGGTTCATGCTGGCAGGAGTGCAGTTCTCACATTCTCAAGCGTTATAAGTGAATGTAACAAATCTGCAAATATATCATTTCAATTCCAAAAAGTTTTTTTCCAGTCCTGACCTTATCCTTACTCAGTCTCTGCAATGTATTGCACATAGGTATCTCAACATAGAATTTTTGTCAACCACTATACTTACTGTATCCTTTCGACTCAAAGATGTCACCTTGATGGTAAGAGGTGGTGTCAGATTATTTATGCTACCAGTACCAGCATCTAATGTGTTACATAGAAACTCATTATAGTCCTTTTTCAGCGATTTTTGATTTAATACAATTTTTCTCATAATGTAAACATTTATTGAGAGCATTTCCAGTGGTAACGTTCTTCTGATTGAATAATCTTAGCATAAGCGAAAAAAAAACCGAATGTTGCATGTTTAAGTTAGCATAAATTCTAGGAACCTTTTAAAGGATAATTTGTTCGGTGGAACAAATTAGCATATTACTCGCATGAAGCTCCACCGTACATCAAATTGAAATTCCACCCCTTGACACCATCTACCACAAAACCAATTCATAAGAAAGTAAGATACAAAAACAATTTGAATTATTTATGACTGCATAAAGAGATTTTTCCAACAGCAGTGGCGAGGAAAACTCATTGACTGCGTGGTAAACGAGTGTGGTCCTGTCCTTGGTAGGCAAATGCATACTTTAATTTGGGTCGTGTTCGTACTTAATGCTAAAATTCATATCGCCTTAGAGTTTGGTAAATGTAAAATCATGGGATCCTGAGCTGGCTTTGGGTGAAATTTCCTATCCACCTATATGGGAATAGTGCTCATGTATGTATGTAGGACTAATTAATCTCCTAGAAACACAATTCAATAATTTACTATCGTTTCCGGTTGCAACATAGATTATGGACATTTGGTTCGACGTCTGATGAAAGGGGTGACAGTTAAATACCTTTACAGGCCGGGTTTTAATCCGAATGTTATAATTAGAATATAGATAATTTATTTCTCACACTATCATTGTTTTGAGCTCTATGGCATACAACTGAAATAATAGGAGCTTTCCTAGAGTTGCGGTCAATATGACCACATCCATAGCTTTTCCTTACCTCAAGAGCTCAATGCATTGCCTCAAGTTAATTGAAGTTTTATCTAGAGTGTCCCACCTGTAGAGATAAGTGAGGGAGTATTGTCATAGCCGAACAATTAACGGAGGCCTTGGACTGGGGTAAGGGAGACACGAATTTCATCTAAGAAGTGCGACGGAACGGGCAAGTTGCACCCCAGGCATTTATGTATCTTTTACCACTCGACTTCGACACAACCTAACGAAGTAATGTACCCTGATAGGAAGGATTGGCAAATCAAAAAAGTTTCGATCGAAAACGAAATTTTAAGTTATACGGATGGTTTCAAAATTAGCGGCGGCACGGGGTCAGGCATATATGCCTATGTATGTATATTCAAGAGATATAGACCTACATATGGTTCTGAGACTTCCAGTCACATGCAGTGTGATCCAGGCAGAGGTTCTCTGAGCTACGGTACTACTCGTGATGGGATTATTATTCAACAAGAATATCGCTATCTACATACATATATAGTCAGAATATCAACATATCAAGTCAGAATATGTTGGGTTCCTGGACACTATGATATAGAGGGTAACGAAAGTCCCGACGTACTGGCCGAAAAAGGAGCAGAGCTCCCGGTAAATGACATAATTGAAGGCATTAGACCACCAATGGATGTGGCTTAAACTTAGAAGGTCACAAGGTTTCTAAGGCCTTGTGGCCTGAGTTAGATCGGAAAAATCTGAAGAATTAATAAAACTCAGCGATAGGCATACTATCTGGCCATTCGCTTCTAAGGAATCACTCCATGACTGGTAGGTTTAACGAACACGGACACATGCAGATGTTGTTATGACCTTCATGCCCCAGATAATATTACTCGTCTATTCTGTGAATGTCAAACCATTGCTCGGAGTAGAGTAAAGTACCTCAGAAGATACTTTTTCAACAATTTGGAGAATGTCGGTTCCTTGAACAAAATTGAGGACATATTTAGGTTACGTAGGGAAACTTAATGCATGGGTTTCTGGCTGTGAAGGTTCCTTAGCGATCGCATTGAGTCCATTATGGTGCCAACCCTAAATAACGTATAACCTATAACCTAGCACGCGGTTTCTACATCTCAATATTCACAAATGAGCATAGAGATCTCTGGATCAGCCAACCCTCAACCATATTGATCAATTTGCGATCGACGCAATGCACTGTTCCAGTATGATGGATTTTTGAACATTCGGGGGAGTGAACATTGACTCGCACCACGACCTTATTGTACCCAAGTTACTGATGCGGATATCCAGAACATCGGGAAGAGAAAGAAATACTATAAGGACGTTTGATGTAGGAAGACTACATTCACCAGTGATCGCTAGAGCTGTTTCTGATCGAGAGTCCCTTAATCTCTCAAGGCGTCCAATGCTGCCAGCATCAAGATCAATGGCAACACTTCCAAAAAAGCCAGCTGGGCATCCCAGCTCTGATGTGCTGCGTTTCCCACGAATGCCCAACGAAACCCCTGGTTCGACGGGTAGCAAATGCAGCTAAACAAAATCATACAAAGTGGTGCTACATGGAAGGACCAGAGCAAGTTTTACGAGCAGAAGAGAAGGGATGAACACCTGCTTCTCAGAAGGAAAAAGAAGGAGCATGAGAAGCGCGCGATTAAGGAAGTAGAGGGAGAGAGTAGCTATTGCCGGAATAACGTTCGGAAAAATATGGCAAAATATGGTCGGATGAAAGTATGCCCGATGAATGGAACCTCAGCATTGTTAGCCTGGTCCTCAAGAAAGGAGATCCTGTAAACTGCGCCAAGTATAGAGAAATAAGTTTCCCCAACGTCACCTACAAGATCCTATCTGCTCTTCTGTGTGAGCGCTTAAAACCTTTTGTCAGCAATCTGATTGGTCCATATCAGTGTGGTTTCAATGCAGGAATGTCCACCATTGATCAAATTTTCACACTACGGCAGATATAGGAAAAACTAAATTTTTTAAAAAATCGATACTCAGCACCTTTTCGTCGATTTTAAGGCTGCCTATGATAGCTCTATAGAGAAGAGCTGTATATAGTATGTAGCTATGTCTAGTTTTGGCATCCCTCCCAAACATGTCCGTTTGCGACTGCACGCTGCTCCATCGAGGTCGGGAAAGGCCTGACCGAGACCTTTGATGTCAGAAATGGATTCAGACAAGGCGATGCGCTGTCATGCGTTTTCTTCAACATCGTTCTTGAAAGAATTGTGCAGAACTTACATGCCAGAGACACAATCTTTCAAAAGTCCGTGCAACTGCTCGCATATTCCGATGATATTGACATAATCTGAAGAACAAAGCATGATGTCAGCAGTGCTTTTGTGAGCACTGAGACGGAAGCGACTAAGATTAACGGTTAATGAGTGCAAAAATATGCTGTCAACAAAAAAGGACACAACACCGACGCCTCGGACAGAACATCACCCTCGATAGATATAATTTAGAGGTAAGTAGTTAAGGACTTTGCTTACCTAGGATTCAGACAATGGCACCAGCTTTAAGATCTAACGACGTCTAACCCTTACCAATCGCTGCTCCTTTGGGCTAAGAAGGCAATTGTGTAGCAAAGCTTTCTCTCTACACTATATAAGACCCTGATCATCCTAGTCCTGCTCTACGACGCAAAGGCATGGACTATGTCAAGAATGGATGAGGCCGATCTCGGTTGTTATGAGAGAAAAATGGGTGATTTTTGGTCCCGTCTGCATGGAGAGAAAATACCTGCATAGCGACCTCGACTTAGTCAGAAGAGTTCGAATACAACTACTAAGATGGTTGGGTCATGTAGAGCGGATGGACAACAATGCTCCGTCTCGATCTGGCCTAAGGTGGCGCTCTTAAGTGGAATGGGACCTCAATCAACTTGGTGTGCGAAACTGGATACAGCTGGTTAAGGATCGTGCTGGCTGGAGAGGCCACCCCGGACTATAACGCCATCTAAGTAAAAACTAAAAGCAAGGAAGTAGGATTTTGATCGTCAACCTCAAACCGTCAGGTCCCTATTTTATGCGAGTATCAAACTTCAGATGAATGAGCATACAGAAATTCATGAGAGAAATGATTCGAATTGTCGAATTGGTAAAAATAACTGACATTCCTCACTGACGGTTCCAAAATGGATGTCGGTATAGGGTTTGGAGTTTACTGCAAGACTACAGAGACTTTACCAAATGAAAGCTGGTTAGTAGATATTTAGACTGCGCGCCAATCATGGTCAAAATGTTCATTCGATCAAGACTGAGAGGTGTCTAGAGCAGTATGGCCACCCTATGCTAGGTACCAGATCATATGAATGTCCAGGGTGGTGAAAGAGCTGACGAACTTATGAGCTACAGATCTGGTTACATAATTCTCAAGCCCCCCCATTTGTAAACAATTAAGTAATAGGTAGCTGGTAGGTGCTAAATTCCCTTAAAAATGCGCAATGATTTAAACCTGGACTGTCAAAATAAATATCTCATTAAGTTTAGACTTTTATACTCTCAGATGTTTGTTTAACGTTCGCGGAAGGTACATCGGTATAGGTAGGAATACTACATTCGCAAGAGATCGTCCCAGCCTTTTCCGATCGAGTGTTCTTTAACCTCTCAAGGCGTTCTATGCCAAAAAAGCCAGTATGGATGCCGCCTTTGATGTGGTGAGTTTCCTTGGAGATAGATTTCATACAAAGCGGCGCTGCATAGAAGGTTCAGAGCTGCTCATGAGCTCTGCTTTAGTATTGTCTGGGTATCAGTAATTCAGTAATCCAATGCACTAACCTCTGAGGTACGGCCTTTTTGGGAAATTTCGCAAAGAAGAAATTGAGTCTGTCTGCTTTCGATAAAACGAAGCAGATTCTTCATGGCTACTTTTCACGGCATTGGAGGACTAATCGAACTACTACGATTCATATCTATACTTAGACTTTCCAGACTTCTAAAGCAATCAATAAAGGCACAAGCTGGCATCCATTTATGTACCTACCTACATAGTGCAAAACTTCTTATTGAGGCTAATTCTCTAAAAGATAGACTCAATCCTGGATCAAAAAGTGCGTATAAGTATAAGCAGGATGACCCTAGGGAATCACTCTTTATTCGTTCTAATGCTCTATAGCAAGTTCATCCTACTAGTTCTAGGATAAGTAGGAGATCAAAAAGCTGGAACTTCTTTCAAAAGATACATAGATTCATCGTCAGATACTAGGTCGTCTGTGGGATAAGTGCGAATGGGGGTTAAGATTTTATAGCAAATTCTATGAGCTGTACCAAAATGTATTTATAGTCCAAAATGTGTCACCAACATTGCTCGACATCGATATTCTAATTAAGATGATCTTGACATACTGGCCTCCAGTTTAGCAAGGAAGAACGAAACTCCGGTATATGGCCCATAGGTTGAATCTGAACAACTAAATGCAACCCGGGAATGGATGCAAAACTGCTGTATCTACACAGGGGAGGGAAGTCCTTTAAGTAAGTCTTTCCTCATATTAGTATTTCGAGATTCCTGTATTCTTTTTGTTACAGTGTAGATCCTGTTGTATCTAATTTGTGATAAAAAGCTCACTAAATACTAAATGGAGCTGTACTCAATATTGTCTTCAGTTAAGAGGATTCACCTTTCGAAGGCTGTAAGATACTTTACTTCTTTTCCAATCTCTCACTACTGTAAAACTAGTCAACTTGGTGGGTATTTATGTACTTATGTAGGTATTCCAAGGAAATTGCAATTCCCATGGAATCGAATTCGTGGGTGTCCAAGCTGATGAAGCTTCCTCCATTAACATTTCTTACCATGCCGCATGAATATTAATCGAATCCAATCTGTTATATAATCTGCCGCTCAAGGTCCTTGCCGTGACTGTATTAAAATGTATTTTTTTTTTTTCTTCTTCTTCTCTTTCTAGCATTCCTGGGCACAGTCCATCACTACATCGAAGTTATTTATGCATACATTAAAATATGGTTCTTCAATGGTTAAGCAAACTTCCATCAACCTACGTCTGTCAACAATTGCGAACACCATTGAACAGCGATTATTTTAATGAAAACTGAATCAAAAAATGAAAAAAAAAAAAAACGAAAAAAAATCAAGAAAACCAAATCTCATTTCTCAACCCAAACCGTCGTTCCAGTCGGAATTGGAGAATTCACCTACCGTCGTCGATGTCTATATGTCGACATCGTCACCTCATCGAATTTAATCGTATTCACAGAATTTTAAACGAAACAGTATTGGGCGCTTCTTAGGGACAAACAAAATGCAAAAAATCAAAAAAAAAAAAAATAAAAATTAAACTAAACAAACGATAAATCAAATAAAAGGTCTTACACCAATATTCTAGAGGCGGACGGAGTGTGATAGCAGAGAGGAAGGTGGTATTAAAAGTCTGGAAGTCGGTCAAGCAGAGGCCATAGCTCATCGGATATTGTATACGGCGACTGCCGGCATCATGCACATCTCAATACACAATGGGTTGCTGAGAGACGACGACGACGCGAAGATACAAACTCAACTGCACGCATCGATGAATCAAATTAATCGTGTTGATAAGAATTTATGAATCTAGTCATGGCGGGTCATGATGCGAGCGAGTGGCGGCCGACTCAACTTATACGGAATTTTTGTATTTCGATTCGATATGCAGACAACGTTCCGTGCGAATAGCTGAGGCGCATTTTTTTTTTCTTTTTTTTTTTTTTTGAGTTTGGCATAGAAGTATGGCGATCGTTTTTTTTTCTTTATTTCAGTCGATAATACACAATTCGATTTTCAATGTTAAATATAAATTGTAGATTATTCAATCAGAATAAAAAAAAAAGAAAATTCGAAAAAAAATATTTTGGGTATTCTTGACGCGTTTAACATTGCTTTGTGGGTGTGCGAATGTATCTGCTGGATATCTGGTAGGTATCTGGTAGGTATCTGCAAATACTTAGCTTGGAAAAACACGTCAGAACTATGTGGATTGCATTGAAACTGGAAATAGACTGAATGACCCATTAGCACAAATTTTAATTTCAAGTTTTGTTAGCAATTAAAATTGGTATTTAACTTGGAAAAGAGTGTTAACACCAAAAGGTACGTATGGAGGTGCATAAACATTTTGTTATATGTATATATGCATGTATGTATGTGATGTGTTTGGATATGTTATGTCTAGGAGGTTATCAAATGTGGACCGATACACACTCGCACAATGTGCTGAAATACTGAAAATTCGCAACAAAAGCGATGAAACTAACGCGGAAACATTTCGTAAAGTTCATACTGCTTATGGTCATCTTCAAGCGCTTTCTTGCACAGATGTAGTGAGTTAAATAGACAAATTTGAACGTCTCAGATAGGTTATTGATGTGAAGACTCCAACTCGTATTCGTCCGGTAATTTCACTTGAAAATAACGCCGCCGTAGCTGAGGATATGATTGAAATCCCAGGTGTGTCCATTTCGAGACGATCGCATGAAATGGGTCTATCCTTAATCAATTTGCACCACATTTTGCATAAAGATCTTGGCCTACATCGCTAAAAGGTCCATTTGGCACAACAATTGAGGCTAGCAGACTACGCACTACGCTATACTTTCGCTGATTGGGTGCTGGAAATGAATGAATAAGATCATAATTTTTAACATAAAATCATTCTGAGTGATAGAGCTCATTTCTATTTGTCTAGGTTCGTAAACAAACAAAACTGTCACTTCAGGGGCTCCGAACACCGAAGAGAAATAATGGAACAACCTCCACGAAGAGTGACAGTTTGGTGCAGTTTTTTGACTAGCGGTGTCATTGAGCCATTTTTTCGAAAAAGATGATGGTGCGATCGTTTTACTGACTGGATTGCAGTATCCACTAATGTTAACTAACTTTTTATTGCTTGAAATTGATGGTATGAACGGGAACGACGTTTATATTAAGCTGGACGGACGGCGCTACATGGTGAGGTGGTGAAACAATGGCTCTATTGCGTGACAAATTTCCCAAACTTGTGATTCCTCGAAATGGAAACTTCAATTGACTGCCGAGATCCTGCGATTTCATATTGAGACTTTTTCCTTTGGGACTATATTAAAGATAAAGTCTACGCTAATGGTCCACCAACGATTCATGCACTTAGAGCTGTTATTCTCGAAATACACTCGCATTTATGCGAAAACGTCCTTCACGACAATTAACCACCTTGTTATGGCTTAGCTAGAGCCCAGGACGCTTGAGATCGACATCGGGGATGTACCACATCCCCACAATACGGTCTTAATGATGAACGACTCGTAAGGGGACATTCGAAAACTAAGAGATAATCATCCCCCACCTAGTCTCTCACATACTTTTTTCCCTTCCTCTCCCTCTTTGTATTCCCTGGGCTAGATCAATCGTACCGTATCGATGATCTCCTTGGCTGAGGGCCATGGTATATCAAAAAGATAATCCGGATACAACTGGCACGGCCAGAAGCTCCAGAAGCAGTTCACGTGTGGAGGTGTATTTGCAAAGTCTGTGCATTAACAATTGTTCGCTATTGTCAGATGAGCTGGGCAGCACTACATCGTCATGCAACTCAGCTCTCCCAACCATTCCTATGATCTCAGGACAAGACGTAAGACTACAGTGGCTTTCCGTATCCTAGAATGATTTAGCAATAAGTCAGAAAAGGATTGGAGCCAACAGGAACGGGAATCCAATATCTAAGCAGCCGCGATATTTAGCTAGTTCAACGAACTGATGAAGTTGGAGCCTCTACCTCCGCCCGTTGCAGAAGAAACCATCCAAATCGCAACCCACACCAAATTTCCAATTGTGGCACCAGTCATCCCACTACACAAGGACCTAATCCCTCTCATCGGAAGAGGAGCCCATATACTAAAGACTCATCGAGTCGAATTGATCCAACGAACCAAGCTGGGAGCCAATTCGTCGTTGCGACAGAATCTGCGCCCTATAGGTGCGAATCCGTAGACGAGAAATCTAACGTCTCGGAAGGAATCTATGAACTCAACGAGATCCAAAACGCTCTCCTAGACTTTTGAGGATAGTTTCATCGTTGCGATATTGGATCTATCTGATGATGAAGGAAGGATCTCTTATGGGAAATAGAGGTCTTTACTGTCTTTACGAGCATATTATGACCCATCGAAACACATCCACCTTTAAAGACGCTGGTTCGCATTAGAGCTTTGTAAATCTAATAACAGCGACCAACAAAATTCGGCAGATTTCATTACCACTGCCATCCGCAGTATTGGTGAAATCTGGTCAGGTGTCAAGCTTAAGGGCAGTGGACCGGAGCCATATCTCCCACAGGCCGAGGGCAAGAATGGGTTCCAACTGAACCCCGTGATGTCAAAGACTGGAAGTTTATCGAAGAGACACCGAGCTCTAAGAACCCGGAAGAAGCGAAGAAAACTGGCCGATCGCTGGTGGTCTCGATGACCAGTGAGTCTCTCTTATTACTCCTAGCTAAAGGCTTTAGGAACAAGTCCGTTCTTAAGAAAGTGGAGGTGAGGCTCTTTGCCTGGTACCGCACCAACGCTGTCGCTACATACATATCGGCGACACCCACCCCACCCCGTATCTTGGCTCAGATGATGAACAATCATCTCCCGAGGACCTAGACGCTACCGTTGTGGAGACGTTTATACCAGATGACAATGATGCTCAAACTGGTACAGATTAACCTCCATCACTACACTGTAGCATCCGCTACCTCTATAAAAGAGTTTCCTACATCGCCCTCATCCAAGAAACTTTAATAAGAGATGACACCGTCATGGGACTGAGGGCTCAAGTTTACACACTGTACCACGCAAGGAATACAAGCAACATCCGAGCTTGTATGCTTGCTAAACCGCATTAAACCTAACCTTTCTTCCCCATCGTAGCTCGAATGACCTGGCTGTAAAACTCCTAAAATCAGCATACACCAACATCTGACTGGTTTCAGGTTACTTACCCTATGAAGAGCCCAAGTCAAAGCAGTGGAATGAAGAAGGAATTGTGCAAGGATG
This sequence comes from Xylota sylvarum, assembly GCA_905220385.1. Taxonomy (NCBI): domain Eukaryota; kingdom Metazoa; phylum Arthropoda; class Insecta; order Diptera; family Syrphidae; genus Xylota; species Xylota sylvarum. The sequence continues at coordinate 57,266,654 of LR999958.1, read as the reverse complement.
CGACAACAATGCGCACCATAAGGTATGGGGCAACATTGACACCAACTCTCGAGGTGAGTCTTTTGTTGAGTACTTAGTAGGCACCGACCTAGTAAATAGGCGAAATAGTTTCACCTTTATAACAAAAATTTGGCATTAGGTACTAGATGATACCTTTGCCTCTCAAAACATATATTATGCAATTTCTAAGTGGACTGCATCTGACAGTCACTCATTTTCCGATCACCGGTATCTGGAATATGAACTAGAAACAAGCTGCAATACTGCACCCTCAATGTTTCCCAAACGACGGAGAATTGACTGGCTCAGATACAACAACATTTTCTCCGTTAAACTGTCTAACTACTGTCTTGGAATTAAAAAACCATAACTTCCGCCCTAAACTCAGCATTCAATGAATCTTGCGCCATCACAACAAGAAAGGTAGGGAATCATCCGCTGTTGTGGAATGCAGTACTCAGCTACCGTAAGCAGAAAAAATTTTAACAAAGCCAAATCAACAAAGCTACCTATGGACTAGGAAATCTACAAAGAAAGCCTGAACAAATTTAAAACTGAAGTTCGGAAATCCAAAAGTAGATCCTGTGGAGTTTTTGTCAGAGAATTGACAATACGTTTCAATCCTCTAGACTAAGCAAAGTCTTTTCTAAACCACCACTGACGGGGAATGTCCTCATGAATCCCAATGGATCATGGGCAAAATCTTATAAAGCATTGCTTAAGCTGCTTATGAACACCTAGTTCCACGGCTGTACGCCTATCCCTAGCGATGGCCTTGCTCTGGTAAATATTGCATGCCCACTGTACTTATCAGTGAGGATAAACTGAAATGGGCGGTGACCAGTTCCGGCATTTTTCCGGCACAAATCCAGGCTGCCTTTACCATAATAGTGCACAACCTCGCTCAACCCATCGATAAATCCCTCTCAATCAAGGAATTCAGATTAGTGTCCTTCCTAGACATTGAAGAAGTTTTCGATAACCAATGCTCTACAAAGGCTCAACATTTGCGAAGCATTCTGCTGCTTTGTAGAGCATATGCTTAGAAATAGGATAATCACTGCAACCTTAGGAAGCAGCACTGTCAAATGACGTGCCCACCGTGGCACTCGTAAGGGGGAGTATTGACTCCAATACTATGGAATCTAGTACTCAACGAAGCCCTTTTGAAAATAGAAAAAAATGGATGCAAAGTTATCCCCTATGCAGATAACGTCGCTATACTAGTAACAGTCTGCTCTCAATAAACTAGCTGAACTGAAAGCTGTGACCTCTCCGTTAATCCGACGAAGACTGAGCTGGTTCTTTTCATAAGAAACCACAAACTCCCTGACTTTAGTCTCCTAAAACTAAGACGCACACCTTATCCTCTCAAATATTTAGTGTCACCTACCTAGGCCTAAAACTTGACCGCAAGCTTCTTTGGATAGAAAACACAGTCAAACGTGCCAGGATTTCCCTGGCTGCCCTATACATATGCAAACAGGCAGTGGGTTCCAATTGCACTATAGCTCGGTAACAAAACCGATACTCATGTATGGAGCATTGGTTTGATGGCCCGCCCTGGAGAAAAATGCGCACCTAATGGAATAAATTCAACAAGGTCGCTTGTCTCAGTATTACTGGTCCACTGAGAACCTCTCCCACTGCAGCACTACAAACCATGCTCCACTTATGTACTTCCAGTTGACATCGTCAGCAAACAACTGACTGCCTGCTCAGCAATAAGACTGAGAAGCTCCCAACAATGGAAGGAGCAACACACTGGACATGCCAGAATACTATCGATGCATCGTCATCTTCTGCAGGTCACCGACCACCTACCCACTGAACCTGGTATCTTTGCTGGATACCAGATTACTGTAACATACCAAGGAATTGTAAAGCTGACGAACTGGGTAGACGAGTCTCTGCTGGTTTAAATACTATAAGTGTCATCGACATCGAGGCGCCAAAGTCTTATGCTAAATACCTTACCTATGCCAACGCGGAGAGTGTGGCCGATCATCGATTGCATCAACTCGACCAATGCAATACCGCTAGACTGCTCTGGCCGACTCTAAATAAGACCAGGTCCAGTGGGTTACCAAAACGTAAGAGAGGAACATTCTCCAAGATCTCTCAGCAACGCCTGCACGTCTAAGAGTACCTCCTTCATACAAAGGAGTTCCCAGGGTAAGAGTTTCATCCATCCAGCTTACACAACGGCAGCACAATGGATCTTCTTCTGGTCTAAGTGCATTCTCATCGAGGGCCGGTTTCAACCAGTCAACCCCCCAACCTGTAGCCAAACAATTAGGCCGGCCGTAGCCGTAATGGAGTGGTGGATGTTAATCTGTACGAATCGCATCATCGCAGATGCCTTCACGACAGTGACTTTCACCTCATCCGTCACCGATTCTAGACACGGAATAGACACGGCTAGGCTAATGAGACAATGGAGACATCCAGGTCCTACAGTGCCAAACTATCAGTACCCATATCTCCCTAAGCCTTCGGAGGATGAGTGGTTTGTTCGGGTTCTCACTCCATCAATTTGTAACTTCCATACCATCTTACATTTAGCAGAATTATGCTTCAGTAGTTGGTATGAGACGTACAAAGGATTACTTTGTTCTTAGACGACTGCGGTGAGCTGATACTCTAACCAGCAGCTAAACCTTCTTTCTCCCAAATTTATTTATAAACACTTTGGCTTTTTGGAAAACTTTCGACTGTTATTCTATCGCGTGACTCTTCAATGTCCTTGAGCACGTATTTCTCTTTACACCTGCCACATGTTCTTTCGTTTCCTGATAACCTGATTCAGTTTGATGAAGAATAGCATCACAATATGCCATTAAAACCACAACTTGTGCGAAGAATTTCACTTTCCTGGAAATCTGTTAACAGGTCGCCTGATTGTTTTAGTCCAACATTTGCCATCCATTGGATAACGACAGTTGTCACGTATGTCTACCGCAATCTGTATCTAAAATCCTAAGTATAGCCACTTTTTTTATGACAGCGATAAACAGTGCTGAATAGGTACTCCGTCTTCTACTTAGACCCTACCTTTGATGAGTTCATCTCACGAGACGTTGTTAACATTATACGAGTATGTGAGTCGAGATAAAAGAATAAAAACTTTACTGTTCAATCAATTGTTAATCAATACAGCAATAAGTCAACAAATTTCATTTTTTTTTCATTCATCTTTTCAGCAAACTAATATGCAAAACGCGCGGAACACATTAGCATCGTGGAGTTCCAATGAGATTGCGTCCACCAGCAGCGTGTCGCCGGGAAGCCCAAAATATTTGACAAAGAAATAAAATAACAATTATTAGTTTGAACTTTCAATAAAAAAAAACAAACAAATACGAGCGTGAAAAACAAAACAAAACCGAAACTCGCCGCCTGGCTTAGATTTACTTTCCTCACACAGAGCGTGGTCGTTTGTTCCTCAACTGTAATTAAAATTTGAAATTCAATGATTAAGCATGCGATATTCGTACATTCAGAGTTATCGCATAAAACTTTTGATATTAAAACGTGCCACAGTTTTATGCGAAAAACAGTGGAATTCCCCGCAAAACTGCAGACCGCGATATGGCTGTTTCTGGTGGCTTTGACGAATTGTGCGGAAATGAGCCGGCCATTGATTACGATTCAGTTCAGGGATAATCAAATAAAAAAGATTGATTGTACTTTAAGCGAAAAGCGAGCAATTTTCTTCGAATCAGACAGACAGGGTGAAGTCCGACTGATTGATTTCGACCACCTCGTTTGTCTTGTAAGACATACGATATTAAGTGGTCAGGAAGTTCCCAGAGAAGGTAGACGCAATTAATTTCTCTGGATGCGGAAAATCCCATTGACATGTGGGGAAGCAGCATGTATTGATCAGCTTTAATGAGTCATACGATTCGTGGGAGAGTTACAGTCATACTTAAGTATTGGGTGCACAATCGGTGTAAAACTTTATATTTGGTATCATTGAAACCCTTTAAGTCGCCGGGGGGTTTTGGGGGGTTTCTGGGACCATCACGTATCCATTTTTTTTATAATAGTAAAAAAGATATCAAGTTATCAGAGGGCAAGGCGGAAGGCTCTGAAAAGGTTGAGAAAGAACCGGAAGGTGCGGGATTGGCAGCAGAAGAGCTCGTGAAGACAGTGGAGTCTGGAGGGAAACCAAAGGATGCAGCTGAACAATCGTCGACGCCGATAGAGAGTGCGGTGCTGCAAGGCATTAAGAAGCTGAACCCCAAGATGACGGTGCAGACCCTGACTGATAATATTGCTAGTTTAACATTTGCCGAAACCACCTCAGAAAAGGCAAGTCCTAGGAAACGGTTCAAAAATTATACCGAGACCTTAAGTTCAACTAAAGCCAGGCTGATGGAAGCGGAGAGCAGAAAAGGTGATGGGCAGCTTGTGTCCGGGAATGTTAATCAACCAAGAGCACATAAAAGTGGAAAAGCTGACGGACAAATCAGGAAACAGAATGTCAGTCGACCTAAGCGACCTTCTAATGGGTGTTACCAACATAGGAAGGAAGGGGGGCCTGGATGCTGCTCACTTGATTCTATTCCTTTCAATGCCGCAGACATATGTGTAAGGGAAGTAACCTTGGAGCAAGGGTTTATCGCAGTAAGATGCGTTAATCAAAAATGGTTTTGTGAAACTGCAGGGAAGTTGACCACCCTTTGAAGAGGAATTAATCTGACAGTGGATCGACTTTGCATCCTCAAGGATGTGGAGAGGCTAATCATCTTTGTTCCGGGTTAAACCACAGGCAAAGAGATCATCCTGGCCAGACTGTGTCGCCAGAATGAATGTGTGACGGACACTTCCAATTAGAACGTCAGTTTAACAGAAAGGTATGGCAATGCAGCGACAGGCTGTGCCAAAGTGACGATCTGGTGTCCGAGGCAAAAAGCGAGATGGGTTAGACAAGCAGGGGGTAACTGAACTGTGAGCTGGAAGTCGTTCTCGTGAAATTCAAAGGATCATCAGAAAAAACACAGCTTGGGAAGTCACCCGGTATGGTGACAAAGTGATAAACCTCATGGATATGAGTGAGGCCCGTACCACGAAAAACTTAGGGTGATTAAATTGAACCTTCATCACAGCAAAGCTGTATCAGGGATGTAGAGTCGCAGCTGAAGCATTTGCAACCAGTTGTTGAAAATGCTTACCAAGAGGCAAGTACACCTACTTTGGTAGATGAAAAGGAACCCACGCCTTGGTGGTGTAGGGAACTGGAACCTCTAAACAAGGAGTAAACAGGACGGATAGGGCAGAAGCGGAGCGGATAGTAACGCGAAAAGTTTTCCCCTTACAAGATCAGGAACAAGGGCTCTCTATTAATGCGGAGAAGACAGAACTAATCATCTTCACAAGGAACTTGACACTTTTCGGATCGGAACTACATGTTACCAGGAAGGTTAAGTATCTGGGTGTATACCTAGATGCCAACTAGGGATGCCTACTGGCACTGGCGTGGTCCTATCTATGGTCATAGGAAAATCCACGATCTCGTGAAAAACGAAATTAGGGAGTTGAATATGCCCATGATGGAATAAAGAGAATGCGTGTTACCGAAAGGTACCACAAAACTCTTATCTTCTTTTCCAGAAGTATTCCATCCATACGGATGGGCTCATAATGGATGGCAGAACGTGGGCACGTAACTGAAGAACTAGAATTAGCCTGTGCTATTAGTCTTGGGAAATATACCTCAGTCCATCCAGCTGAGAAGATTGCTCTATTGCATGCGTTGGATCACCTGAAAGAGGGTCAGGTTGAGGATAGGAATGTTACCATAACACTGGACAATCAATCAGTGATTAGATGCATGGAGCAAACAGATATCAATACATCACTGGCATTGGAATGTGCTCATAAGCTCATCTCGTAATGAGAAGACGCTGCTCTGAGTGAGAGGACACGTAGGGACCGAGGGGAACGAAAATGCGGACTCTCTGGCAAAGCAAGGGTCAACCTCGGAGCTCTCTGATCCGGAACCATTCGCAGCAATTGGCAGAGGGGTGGTAGAGCACCTAATTAGCAACTGGGCAGCGGCGGAACACCAGAGAAGGTGGTCAAACGTAGAAGGTTGCAGGCAGGCGAAAATGGGTATTAAAATGTTGGTTGGCACCACTCACAGAGAGGTTCTAAGCTTGGGGCGAAGAACACTGAAATGGGTGGTAGCGTTATCTACAGGTCATGGGAATTTCGGGCATCACCTAAAGAAGATGGGTCTTCTGGAGGATGTGTCAATGTCCGGCGTTAGCTAGCAGAAGAATGGAGGTCATGGGGAGCCACTGGGTAGAAACCCAGAGGGTGAACCAGATTTCTGTTAAACAGATGCTAGCGTTGACACGAGGAATCAAAGGCAGAGAGGAACTGTGGCGAAATCCAGAGAGACTCTCCGGCTAAGATGGATCGTGGAAGAGAGACGAAAAGGGACCCAATACAGTGGTCTGGTTCGTAATCTCTCGAACAATTGTATATATATATGTATACAATCATGCTTAAGTATTAGGTGGACAATCGGTGTAAACTATACATCACCTTAAGTTGGCATTAGGTATCATTTGAACCTGGATGAACCAACTTCTTCGTTGGATTCAGTATCTATTTCTCTGTTCAGAGTGCTAAGCAGTGTACTAGGAAGGGACTGCGAGCAACTTAGATGAGTCCTTATCCTGGGTAGTTCATACGCTTTAATAGCTGTTTCACTGTCAACATAGATACTGATTATCGTACCAGAAATATTTCCTTCTCGTAGTCTTAGCTCCAGTTTAGCTGCCAAACTGTCGCAGTAAATGTCAAGTGGAAGAAAATTCAGTATTATTTCCAGAACTGCTGTTGGCGTTGATATCATTGATCATGTCACTCTCAGACAGCTTGTCCGTTGACCCCTTGTCACGCTTTCAAGATGATATTTATTTTAGAGCGCCTTCCACCAAACAATCGAATCGTAGGTTAAACTGGGTCTTACCGGCTTAGTCTACACAACTGAAAGCAGAGTATTCAAGATCGAAGAGAGTGGAAGGTTGCCGTGTCATACTGAGAATTTTTCACGTGTTGGGAGCCGTTAAGTAAGTAAGTTAATATATTTGCCACTATACCTATGTATATAAAAGAGAGAAAGATCCTTTATTGATAAGAACGTCTGGAAAAGTGTATTTACTACAAGTAATGAATTTTACGGAGACAGTCAAGTACATGCACTGAACTCTAGAATGGGATCCGAGTTGTTACATTCCTGCATTAAAGGGCACTCAGTGATTAGTGCGTCGAACTACTAATAGTGGGGTTCGAAGTTCGATTTTCAGACAACACCAATAAGTTCTTTCATGGTCCCACCTCTTGCGAGTGTTAGGCAAACATCCGAAAGTATTTTGTAAGTTTCTGGCCTCCATCACTCATCTAATTACTTCAATCCGCCTCTCAATACCATACACAAAAGCGAAAGATGTAAAGCGATGTGTACTAAACGTTAAATCAATCGTACTTTAGAAACAGATGGGAAGATTGTCCCACGTTTGAAATAATCCATCTTTTGGAAAGAGGGTGACATGGGCCTCCACACTATTGCGAGATGGGCACACCTGGGTACCGACACAGATTTTGTTGGCCTAAAACCGGGCTAATTGAGACCGATCAGGTTGTTGAGCGTTGAGGGGATCTTCTTTCGAATCAGGCAACCGATGCGATGTTGAGATACCATTCATCAGTCATACACACTCCTGACCAAAACTTAGAAATAAGTCGGGGTATGCTCTGTACCAAGTTATTGCGAGCTACTTCGAATAGATCGGCTGATAACAACAGAAGTCTAGCAGCCTTATTAAATTTATGTTTGAATGTAGCAATACTAAATTCGTTTTGGTCTGGTGGACAGAAATTTTGGTTATCTTCAGAAAGGTGCATTTTTTTTCAGAACCCACTGTAACACTTCTACAAGATATGTTTGTTATGATACAAGATATCCTATGCTACAAGATATCTCACGATATGAGTCAGCACTAGTCCCACGCTGGATTCACGAGGACTTCCAGCTGATTTTCTAGAGTAGATGATGATGTTTGTCATTGGTAATCGATACTTACTCTCCACAGTCCTATGATGTCATCCTGGTATTATATTGATTCCCATTCAAGTTGGAGTAATCTTGCATTTTGGATACATCTTTCATTTTCTTGTCTTTTCCAAGGCAGGAAAATTCAATTTGATGATTTAATACTGATTGCAATAAACGTTGGAGTACCTCAGGGAGTAATTCTTTCACTCGTATTTCTTTTTCGTAGTAGGAAAGTAGAACTGGTACCTGTAGAACTTTTTACCTTAAATACAGCCAATTGGTCTGAATTTTGAATTGGCAGTCCTCGCGGACGATCAACCTCTGTGTTTCAAGCGGAAATATATCTATTCATATTATTTTGACTATTTTGTATTCTTTTGTGTAGAGAGGCATCAGTGTACCGAAGGCAAATACAAAAACTGTTTTAAAACTGACTGTAAAAATGATGCTGAGGCGTCCACATGGGCTGGAACTCTGATAGTTCAAAACCATTATGCATTCTAGGTGTAAAATACATAATACCCGTTTAAAAGGCAAAAGTCTAAAAATACTTAATAGTATGAGATCGAAAATAATGTATTTATACATTCAAGTAAGTAGTATCCCAAAGCCTGATCAAAATCTTGAGATTATTACTCTTAGATACTTTTGATGCAAATACATAGCAACCTACAGTCTTCACAAGTCCAATGTTAAACTAAATTCGTAAGGAGTATTCCAGACACGTTTGACTTAAAATTATTATTATTTTCATACTCCATTATAATGTAATTGCTTGTTAAAATATTATGCAAGCAAAATATATGTACAACGTATTGAATTTTATAGCACCCAGTGGATTGCGCTGCGGAATAGAAATTACCAAGATTTCGGTTGTTGAGTAACATTTGGAACATATAAGCTGGCGCAGATGAATAAACGTTGAAATTTGTGGCATACCAACATACATACATAAGTATGTACGTAATTGCTTTTGAGATTCCTTATCAAATATTTCGTAATTGCGGGTCAATAGTATCTGAAACGTGTGGCCTTTGTTGTTTTGGTTAAAATGTTTCCAAGTAGTTTGAAGGAATATTTTTATGAGAACTAAATTTTAGATTAATAGAAAAATGCAACATTTTAATGAAAAGTGGTGATATTTTTATTAAATTATCTAAATTACAAACTCTGAGGTTAGTAATGGAAGACAATATCTGTCACAGGTCTGCCTTGACTCTGCGTACAAAGAATCAGTCTTTCGATGCAATTTTTCATCACTTTTTCGCATAATTTCGGCTATATTTCGAGAGCAACAGTTCTCATATTTTCGTTGAATAGTTGGTGGAACATTGGGGTAGACTTTACCTAATTCTAATGGTGTTAAATTGCAGGACCTCAGCAGTCAATTCAAATCTCTATGCTATGTATTTATAAAGTGAAAATGGCGTCACATTTCACTATTGCAACACATTGTACGAATGCGAATCGATTCATATATAATAACCTCCTAGTTTTGACTTATAAAAAGTCATCGCAATGATAGTTGAATATTGACAGTTCACTAATGGAAACTCACTTTTACCGGGTAATTAGAAAACGTTTGGGTCAGAGCATAGCCCGCCTGTGCAGGTTGAGCTTGATTTAAGTCGCAAAACTTGGCGTAGCTGGTATACTGCATCGGGCGTGGCAACAGATGAGGCTATTAAATATGCTGTAGCCTCGCCTGGATGGAGTGTACCGAGCCTGGCTACAACAGGGTATAAACCAGTTGCTGCCAATTCTGAAGAGAATCTTCATTGCCTGCCTTGCAGTGGCACATATTTCTATACCTTGACGAAGCCACTCCTTTTATACCAAAAATTGGTAGTGAGTTTAAGACCTATAAGTCTGTCATCCTTTTTCCTGAAAGGCTTGGAAAGACTAGTCGAGATTCACATGCGCAGGTGTGTACTAAGGATATACCCTCTATCTGAGATGCGCATTGCAGCGTGGAAAATCCTGTGAGGCTGCACTTCAAAATCTAGTTGCTAGAATTCCTTCGATAGGAAGGAATACGCAATGAGTATTTTCATCGACATAGAGGGCGCTTTTGACAATGCGTCTTTTGATTGCATTTGTGACTCTGCGAGACAACACCGGGTAGATGAGACATTGGTATTGTGGATTAGGGCAATGCTGATGAATAGAACTTTGGTTGTATATGCGGACTGTGGCCGCCATGTTATGGCAGGTGTTAACAGAGTCTGCCCGCAAGGTGGTGTTCTATATCCACTTCTATAGTACATGATAGTTGACTCTCTGTTGCATACTCTCAAAAGTTCAAACGACTACGCTTAGGCATACGCGAATGATGTTGCCATACTGTCTATCGGGTGATGCCTACAGACTGTCTGTGGTAACGCGCTAACAGTCTTAGAGATGGTCGATGAATGGTGCACTCGGAATAAGTTTTCGGTCAATCCTTTGAAAATTGAGTTTGTTCTCCTTATGAGAAGGAGGATTGTGACCGGTCTGACTCAGTAATTCAAAATACGTCACTATCCAGAAAGATACGTCTTTGGACAAAGCATGTTAAGTCAAAGACATCTAAGGCGCTCTCAGTTTGCTGGCAGTGTAAGGGTGCTTTTTGATCTACATGGCCGGTTGTTTGGTGTAAAGGGTTCTCGCTTAAGTATGTGACTACCTTTTGCACGAAACTCCGAAGAACAGCTTGTTTCGGCGGCTTGGGAGCTTTCCTGAGCATGCCTGACTCTGCTCTAGATGCTCTGCTTGATTAACCTCCCCTCGATACTTTTATCATGGGCTGCACTATTACAGAAATCTACCGTCTTAGTGTAAAAACAGAGTGGAGCTGAGAGCGAGCAAGAGCAAAGAGTAAAGAGCAAAGCGATGAAATCAAACACGTGTGCAAAGGGTACCTAATCGAATATTGCCCTGGAAGTCCTTCTAGACCTTCCACCTCTACATATGAATGTATGTACAATTGTTATGAAGACTGCACCTTAAACTTCACCTCCTACGCAATAACAAAATCAAAATCTTTGAAAAAATGCTGCTGCTATGCACCTCGGACTTGATGGCAAAAAGAATCAATCTTGTCATTCCAAATCTCAGTTATTGGGATAATTGTCAAATCCCTCAATCGAAACCTCAATCCAAATGGTACACTGATGGTTCAAAAAAGTGAAATGGAATTGAAGCCAGATTTTTCTACCCCAACTACAAATTGTCGTATGAGATGGCTAGGACATGTAGAGCGAATGAACACCAGTGCTCCGGCCGCAGAGTCTTCGAATCAAACTCGGAGGGACAACGCAGTAAAGGAAGACCTCGCCTTAGGTGGTGCACACAAGTTGAAGGGGACCTGAACAAGCTTGGAGTGCGCAACTGGAGGCAGTTAGCTACGGACCGAGCTAACTGGAGAGGCTTGTTAGTTGGCCCATTTTCACCCCGAACACCATTAGGATACTCTACTTCTAAGCACAGGTTTTTGCTATCAAGCTCTGTGCCCGAGAGTGAATTAGAAGACACCTCCTAAGATCACACAGTTTATTAAATTGCCAAACAGTTCTAATCTGTTGGAGTCCAACTCCAAATATCGGACAAGGCAAGATACCTAGGGTGCATACTAGATCTCAAATTGAACTAGAAAGACAATATACTCGAACGTACAAAGAAGGCCTCGATTGCTTTTTACGCATGCAGTAGAATCTTCGGATAAAAATGGGGGCCAAAACCAACCACAATGCACTGAATGTACGCAACCATCGTTAGACCTATCCTTACGTACGGCTGTCGGGTCTTGTGGCCTGCAGCCACAAACCTGAACACCCTCACAATGATCCAACGTCTAGCATGTGTTGGTATCACAAGTGCATTAGGACAACACCCACCGCTGCCCTTGAAGCCATGCTAGGGCTTTGCCCATTTGACCTCTTCATCAAGGAAATAGCGACAAACCTGGATGTAGAAAAACAATCAATTCGAACACAACAGCATCACCAAGTGATCAACTTGCCATCTGACTACATTTTTCCCCATAAGGACTTCAGCCTCAACCTAGTCTACAAATTTCCCTCTAGAGAGAATTGGACAAATGGTAACGTCATTAATTTCATATCTATCTTCACGGATGGGTCAGAAATAGAAGAAGGTACGGGCTCAGAAATTTTCTCAGAGGCACCAACAAATGCCCGGTCCATGAAACTTCCCAACCACGCAAGTGTGTTTTAAGCGGAAATATATGGTATAACCGAGGCCTACCGGGACCTATCCACTCTCAATACCAACAAACACATAGACATCTATATAGACAGCCAAGCTGCCTTCAACCCCATCATCTCCATCTCAACCACCTCTAAATTGGTCAAGAGATGTAAAGAGGAACTCTAGTCCCTCAGCTTAAGGCACAGCATCACCATCTGTTGTATTCCGGGACTCATGAGCCTCCACGAGAATGAAATGGCTGATGAGCTAGCGAGAAAAGGTTCAGAATCAAAAGACCTGACAGCAGATCACTCCATTCTAACGTCCATCAGTCTTCTTATATCCAAAATCACCTCGGACTTTCTCAATATAGCCAATATGAGGAAGAGAACACTCTCATCATGCTCGGTTTCGAGAAAACTTTGGGCCCAATGTAGCAAAAGGACTAAAGAACTTCTATCGCTGAATAGACCACAGCTGAGTCTCCTCATAAGTATTCTCACAGGCCACAATTCAATGGCGGCCCATTTTAAATAGAAGAATGAGAATGAGCACAGACCTATACAGAGGATGTGGCAACCCAAAAGTAGAGGAAGATACAACACATTTCCTCTGCGAATGTCCAAGCCTCAACAGAACAAGATGCTCGGCCCTGGGAAAGGTATCTTTCAACGGCCTCACCGAACTAGTTAATACGCCATATAAAACCACCCTAAGATTCACTATGAAAACCGAATGGTTTAGTAGGGCCGGTTCTGACATGAATTAAGTTTTGGATATAAAAGTCATTGTATGTATTTATTTCAGGTCTCTCACACCGGGGAACACAATGGATCCGTTGAGATAGGAGTGAGGCTGCACATTATCAGTGCAGTAACCCCCAACCTACCTACCTACCTATTGTCTTCCAATATTCCTACACTTAGCTTTACACAACAAAATTACACTAACATGGGTCCCTGGACATAAAGGCATCTCTTGTAATGAAGCTGCTGATGAACTTTTATTTATTGGCCCCGGTAGCCAGATAACGACAGGCTAAGTCCCTGAGACCAAAATGAAAAGCTCTCTGGGTTAAGAATTGCCAAAAAATTTATCAATTTCTCAATGTAATAGTAAGATCCTGACCGACTTCCTAACTGTCTTGTTTTGTGTCTCAAATATCAACTCAAGAAAATCGATGTTAGCCAATCGGACATGTGTTGACTATGCCTTGAGGGCATTAAAACTGGCAAACATATTTCATATGAATGTCCCACCATTTCTTGGACTAGCTTTAAATACTGCCATAAAGGGTTTACTTGGCTTTCTGATGTTGTCTCCTCTTAAACTCAGACAATCTTAACCTTCATTCTTAAACTTGATTCCAAGTAGTAGGCAAAGGCAAACGCACGCTAGATGTAGAATAAAATATCTGTATCAGGTCGTAGGGCAGCTTGACATAGGGCCTTAGTTTTTCGTAATGGTGTAGGGAAATAACCGCGATCCAGGAGATACGATGGATAGGATCAGGTATACAAAAACGGAAAAATTGCGACATTTATTACAGCTGCCACAAAAGACTGCACATGTTAGGATGCGGATTCATCGTGGGAAATCGGCTACGCTCAATGATAATTGACTTTAAGCCGATCAGCGATCGCCTGGCTGTGATCCGCATCAAGGCTACATTTCAAAACATCAGCATAATATGTGCACACGCCCCTACCGACGAAGCTGAAGACTCTATCAAGGAGGAGTTTTATGACCTCCTGGACGGAGCCTACGGAGCCTGTCCGGAGTATGATGTCAAAATCATACTCGGGGACTTCAATGCCAAAATCGGTAAGGAAAACATCTTCGGCGGATTAGTTGGAAAGCACAGCCTCCACGACACGACAACAGACAATGGCTTCCGGCTAATCGATTTTGCAGCAGCTCGTAATACGGTGATAAGTAGCACTAGGTTTCCAAGACTACGAATCCACACAGCAACCTGGCGCTCTCCAGATGGTCGAACCGCCAACCAAATCGACCACGTGCTAATAGATGCGAGGCACGCATCCAACATTCTGAATGTGCAAACGTTCAGAGGGGCAAACGTCGACTCTGACCATTTTCTTGTTGCAGCTAAGTTCAGAGCTCGACTATCCAATGAGAAGAAGCTGCAGACCGCCCAGAAAAAGAAATTCAACGTTGGAAGCCTTAGCACGTCTGGAGTAGCCAGAGCCTACAGGGAGCGCCTGAGTGAGGGACTCTCCGTTGTGCATTCACCATCCACAAACGCCAACAATCTGTGGAACCAGTATCGCGACATCATCAAAGGGGTAGCAGAGACCACCATAGGCTACCAGCCGCCACCCAAAAAGAGCCCTTGGTATGATGATGAATGCGTACGCCGGAAAAAGGTGACAGAAAATGCACACTTGCAAGCGCTCCAACGCAAAACAAGGGCAGCGAGAGAAGAGTATCGAACCAGAAGAAGGGAGGAGAAGAAGATCCTGCGTAAGAAGAAAAGGGCCCACGCAGCCTCCCAGCTCAAGGATATCGAAGAGTCGCGCGATAGGAACAACATCCGGATGTTTTTCAGGAAAGCCAAGCAACTGGCAGCTGGCTTCAAGCCCGGAACGCAGGCTCTTCGAAACAGTGAAGGAAACCTAGTCACCGAAGCACAGGGAATAGTAGATGTATTTAAGCAGCATTTCCAGCAGCTACTTAATGGGCAGGTAGAGAGAGTGATAGGGCAAGAAGAGAACCCGCATCCAGTCAATGAAGAATCCATTCCCCCTCCTAGTTTTGAAGAGGTCGGCTCAGCTATCAAAAAGCTGAAGAACAACAAGGCCGCCGGCTCTGATGGTCTACCAGCAGAGCTTTTCAAACATGGTGGTGATGCTTTGGTGGGGTGCATGCACCAAGTCATCGACCAAGTGTGGGTGGATGAAGTCATGCCCGATGACTGGACTATCAGCTCTATATGCCCCATCTTCAAGAAAGGCGATCCTATGTCTTGTAAGAACTACCGAGGCATATCCCTGCTTAATGTCGCATATAAGATCCTATCCAACGTACTGTGTGAACGTCTGAAGCCTTTCTGCAGCACACTAATCGGCACGTACCAGTGTGGCTTCCGGCCCGGCAGATCGACGATCGACCAAATTTTCACACTAAGGCAAATCCTGGAAAAGACCAACGAATTTCAAGTCGAGACTCACCATCTCTTCATCGACTTTAAAGCCGCATATGATAGCATTCTGAAACTGCTATCTGGATAAACTGATCCAGCTGTGCCGCGTGACGCGCGATAACACGCGGTGCAACGTGCAATTCGGCAACAGTTCCTCTGAACTATTCCAAACATGCACCGGATTTCGGCAAGGGGATGCGCTATCATGTGACTTCTTCAATCTTGTGCTGGAACAGATAGTGCGCAGGGCAGGTGTAAACACGGAAGGCACTATCTTCAACAAATCTGTCCAGTTGCTGGGATACGCAGACGACATCGACATCATCGGTCGCTCCCAGCGCGCCGTGTTAGAGGCTTTTACGGCAATTGAAGAAGAGGCGAAACGAGTTGGCCTTGAAGTGAATGAGGACAAAACCAAATACATGTTGTCAACAAACAAAGAAGCATCTGTCCACCGCCTAGGACAAAACGTCACTGTTGGCAACAGTAACTTCGAAGTGGTTAAGGAGTTTACCTACCTCGGAGTAAATATCAACTCCACGAATGACAACTTAGTGGAGATTCGACGAAGACTTACCCTAGGAAACCGCTGCTACTTCGGTTTGGCGAAACAAATGGGGTCAAAACTCCTAACTCGGAAGACGAAATGTTTGCTCTACAAAACTTTGATCCTGCCAGTTCTGCTGTATGGAGCCGAGTGCTGGACGATAAGCAGGAAAGCAGAGCAAATACTGAACACTTTCGAAAGAAAAATTCTTCGTCGGATATTCGGTCCCGTATGCGAGGAGGGCGAATGGAGGAGAAGATATAACCGCGAACTCTATGAGCTGTACCAAGATGTGGATGTAGTCCAAAAAGCCAAAACACGTCGACTACGCTGGCTCGGCCACATCGAGCGAATGGACAATAATGCTAAAGCAAAGAGGATCTTCGAATCACAGCCCCCAGGTTCGAGAAGACAAGGAAGACCGAACCTCCGTTTTAAGGATCAAGCTATCTCGGATGCCAGAGCGCTTGGTCTAGATAACTGGAAGCAGCGTGCCCGGGATCGAAGAGAGTGGAAGGCTGCTGTGTCTCAGGCAGAGACTCTTCACGGGTCGGGAGCCCGTTAAGTAAGTAAGTAAGTAGGGAAATAACTCCACTGGAATTTATTTCATCTGGGAATTTCTTCCACACATAATGGGAAATAAGTCCACTTTCTTAGTGTGGAATTATTTCCCACTACAAGTAAGAATTAATTTAGCACTTCTAGTGGGAACTCCATTTCATAAATGTGGAGTTATTTCTCACTTATGGTGGAATAAATTCCCAGATGGAGTAAATTCCCGTGGATTTATTTCCCTGCACCTTTCGTAATCAGTTTTGATTATACGATTGGAAGACACCTACTATTTATTGCCATGGATACGTTGTCCTCCTAAAATCATCATGTGGCTTTACACGGCGGTAGTAAAACCGATACTAA
Source organism: Xylota sylvarum (assembly GCA_905220385.1). NCBI lineage: Eukaryota > Metazoa > Arthropoda > Insecta > Diptera > Syrphidae > Xylota > Xylota sylvarum. The sequence goes on along the minus strand of LR999958.1, from coordinate 57,249,764 downwards.
CGTATGACAACTTGGTCTGGTGGCAAGCGACGAAAAAAGCCACCAACCTTAAGATTGTGACAAAAATTCAAAGAATGGCCTGCATTGGCACCACTGGGGCAATGAGAAGCACCCCTACAATGGGGCTGGAAACAATACTCAACCTAAAACCCCTAGACCTCTTTGTACAAGAATCCGCCGCAAGTAGTGCCCTTTGAATAAGCCAAACTGGAAGCTGGAAACCCAATATGATAGGGCAGGCACAGAAATATGCGGGCAATATTGCATGAACTGACTACATAACCACTCCGTCTTGACTTTACAAGACCATTCGTCACTTACTTTCCCAGTAGAGAAGAATGGCAAGAACAACCACCAGTTCAATGGATTAAGGATACCCATCTACATGGATAGCTGCCTTGGTGCAGGTTTCTTTTCCAACATTCTTGGAATGTCCAGTTCGATCAGACTCCCTGACTTCATCGGTGTTTTTCAAGCTGAGGTCCTGGCAGTGACAACAGCTGCTATACAGGTAGCAATGAGGGCATTACCACGCGCTAATATTACCTTCTTCATTGACAGTCAAGCGGCAATAAAAGCGATTTCTGCCATTGAAATAAAATCGAAGCTTGTAGGTCGCTGTCGCGAAGAGCTTCAGGTTCTTGGCACGCAGCACAACATAAGACTTTGCTGTGTTCCCGAACATAAAGGTGTGCCGGGAAATGAAATAGCTAATGAACTGGCAAGAAAAGGATCATCACTTGAACTAAACGAAGCAGACACTACAGTAAAAATCCCATTGTGTAACCTGAGACAAGCGATTGGGAACAAAATACTTGTAGCAGCAAATGAGAGATGGACCACGCTCGACTTCTGCGTCACAACCAGGAAAATGTGGCCACCCTACAACAAACAAAAAACCGAGGGAATCTTACAAATGAGTAAAAAATCCTTGTCTTCTCTCGTGAGTATCATGACCGGACACAACATACCGAAATATCACACAAAGAAGATGAGACTCAGCATGGATGCAGTGGCTGTGATGACGAGGAGGTGCATGAGGATAATCCACAGTTCCTCTGTCACTGCCCAGCACTCTGTCAAATCAGAAGAAAAATTCTGGGAAGACATTTCTTTCAAGATTTAGAAGAATTTTCCGACAAGTCCGTAAAAGATTTGCATAAATTCACAATCGCCTCCGGATGGCTTGAAGATCCATAAGTTCTATAGTATGGGAGGTATAACCCCCAAGGGGCATCACAGTGGATCCACATTGATCTAAGTGTGACGAATGCAAGTTGTCTTCTCTCGTGAGTATCATTACCGGACACAACATGCCGAAATATCACACAAAGAAGATGAGACTCAGCATGGATGCAGTGGCTGTGATGACGAGGAGGTGCATGAGGATAATCCACACTTCCTCTGTCACTGCCCAGCACTCTGTCAAATCAGAAGAAAAATTCTGGGAAGACATTTCTTTCAAGATTTAGAAGAATTTTCCGACAAGTCCTTAAAAGATTTGCATAAATTCACAATCGCCTCCGGATGGCTTGAAGATCCATAGGTTCTATAGTATGGAAGGTATAACCTCCAAGGGGCATCACAGTGGATCCACATTGATCTAAGTGTGACGAATGCAAGTTTCTCTTCTGCCGTCAACCCATTAACCTAACCTAACCTAACACTGTTTATTAGGCAGTTGTTTCCTTATTGACCAAACACTCATTCTTCCATATTGAAGGGAACAATTGAGTCGATATTAAAGCCTGTCTTTCGTAATGATTACTACTAAACCCGTTGACAAACTCGTCTTCCAGATTAATCGGCTAGCTCCAGCAGTACAAAAGACTTTTTCGATGAAAAGTACAGCATCTACAATCTTCGGTACACTGCTGCTTAACCGTTCACAAATGGGAAATGACTGAACTTCTATGTCTCCAGGATTGCGGGCATTGAACTAAATTAGACTCAGTGCATGTGAACAATTGAATAATGTAATAGACTAACTAAATTGCACGGACATGACTTAAGGTCATTAGTAGGTTTTGTGACTGGCTTTAGTCCCTGAAACGAGCTTCTTAAAACCGTTGATAGAATTAGCATGGGTCTATGTTGTGCTATCTTAAGGAGGACGAAATATGTAGTTCGACATTATATTTGCGAAACCCGGCTTTCATCCAGATTAGGATGACTAACCTCGGCAAACAATATCTGTTTGACGGCGAGCTGATTGATCTCAGTCTTAGTAATTGTATCCTTAGTGGTCTGTTTGACACTAAGTGGCAGCTATATTGATGACTCTTTAAACCATTTAATGCACTACAATGTGAAAGTAGCTCATCTTTCCAGATTGTTTAAATTTAAATTCGAAATTTAGCACCAAAGATCGTCAGATCTAAATCCATTGAACCTTCAATGTTTGTTCAGGTTCTTGAAAGGCATTGTCCTGTGTGAACAAACCGTAGGGCTATTTGCAATCAATACCAACATTCAAGGAGTTTATCGCCTCTAAACAAATTGTTGTTTTGCGGTTATTTAACTGGAATTGTCAACTTTTACATATCATCTATAATGAGGCGCCGCTTTGTATTTAAATTTGTTTACTAAGACATATTTCAATTCATTATCCATAGTCTGGGATCATCTCAAACGTCAAATGGCGTCAATAAAACACTAAATAATTGGATGAAGATAAAAATTTTAACAACTTTCGCGACAACATTCCTAAAAATTTAGCATGACTTCATTTAATTTCTAATCCGTCCTAAAAATTAATTTGTTATGATTAAGTCGATCTATGGACGTCATACTACAAAGAAGAAAACAATATGATTCAGGACAAAGTAATGTGCCGGTTAGGTCATCAGCTCTTACCATACTAGCATATTAGTATTTGTCTACTTTAGTGCTAAACTCGAAAATTCTAAAGAGAAGATAGAGTGGTGTTTTGTAGCGAGATCAATGGTCTCTTCCAGAAATGGAATAGAAAGCTTTTCTCAGTCATAAGAGATCTAAAGGGTTTAGCTTCATAGAACCTCATCAAATGGACAATCATTCTTGAACTTGGTAATCCAAGATTCCGTTCCAAAAGAGAACTAGTGATTTTTACTAGAAAATACAAAATTCTTTGAGTTCCACGGATTCTTACTTGCATTGTCTTACTGGAACATTTACTTGTTTAAAGCTTAGGTAAATCCACAGAAGTACTGATGCGAAAGTATTTAATTGGTACCGTGCTTTAAGATTGGAAGTCTTTTCCAACGATTTCTATAGAAGCTGGAGAGATAAAGAGATGGAAAGACTGTATTCCACCTTCCACATAAATGCACAAACTCCGTCCTCAGGTCTACTAGTTAAGGAAGCCAGATACATGTATGTATGTAAGTCCAACATAAGGTATAACAATCGACCTAAGCTGTGATCTGTCATCCCAAAACCGGGTTTGCTTATTATATGTTTACATAGGTACATCGAATCCATAGCGAACCTAGTTGAAGCAACGTATTAGCAGATATGAACTGTACGTAAAGTAAGAAAGGTGGAACGTATAATGGGTCACTCTTACAGAATACAATGGCGCTTTCTATAGGATACTTAACTTTTGTAGGATTATTTGCAAAGGATCACGCACAGGATAAAACATACTCGAAACCTAGCTTCAGGTTCATTTACCAGGTTTGTCCAAACTTGCACACCATGCGCACCCGAATGCAATTGACGAAATGGGTTCGTATTGCTAGTAAATAGAAGCCTCCTACATTAAAAGCCTCGTCGTAGTGGTCTAGCTATCAAGTTGGTTACCTCGATCCTAGGTCAACTAAATTTTACCCAAGAAAACGTCAACTACACTTCTCCTAAAATTGAGATTTGACTGTAACTTCCAAACGAGCATCCCTGCTTCCAGTGAATACGATAATACTAATGCCTTGCATAGTAGTTCTGCAGACGACAAGGCTGACTGCCTTGCCAGAAAGGGTGGGATTCTTAGGATTCCGCCTAAATGGTATAACCTGGGTATGCCCTTCCTACACACATATGTATGGACTCTTGCACCAGGACCAACTACTGGTAAGAAAGTACGTCGAGGTTTCATATATCAAGATAGGTCTGGGCTAAGCTGGATAAGAAACGTAGTTCCGCAATGGTTATGCTAAAGCGATCAGAGATGTAATTCGTGTTCTCAAATGACATCTTCACGAACTGCAGAGAGGAGGAAATCATCTTTTACCTTCTATGCACCTGTCCGGCCGTGTCCCAATACTCCCGGGAAGTAAGCGGAAGCGAAGACATTTTGCTAATCTGTCATGATTGCTAGGTGGAGGTATCATCGATGGTGCTTCTCCATATTTCATTTAACCATTCTTCTTGCTCTGTCTTAATTTCCGTCTTACTCGGAGTTTCTTCTTTATCCCTCTGGCACTTTTCCAGATGGTGGTAGAGAGTTGCGTGTGGTCTCTCTCCTGTGGGTATCTGTTTTGTTTATTTTTCTTGGAGCGAGTTACTCGGGCGGCTTGTCGAGGGTTTAGTATTTACATTCAGTGCCTGCTTCCCATCGTCAAATTTAATGCTTCAGCTCTGGTGCTGGGGAATTGAGTAGGCATAGTGTCGTTTGGCATCTACTATCTCACTATTGGAGCTTGTAACTTTTTCGGACGTGCTGGGTTGTGCATAGCCTTTAAGAGCCTTTTTAATACCCTAGCCAAAACCGAAGCCACAACTGATTTCACCTCTGGTTTTCTTAAGGTGTGAGGCTTACGTGGGCTAGGGTAAATTTCATGACTGCACTATAAAATCTATTGAGAGCTCTCCAGCCATCTACCCATAGTCCTTCAATCTGATCTTTAATGAGCCCCAAACTTCGTTGCATTGGCGTGGCTTTACCAGGAAGGTACCCGACGAAGATCAGAGGAACAGAAACCTATCTCTCATCTACAGCTTTCAATCGAGCATTTGTTCATGGTTGCATTTTGGGTGCTTTTGCCAGTCCACTTGTAGCTTTGTCTCTGGAGGTGATGAGAACCCAGCCGAGTTTAAAAGTGCAACTGATGAACTGGGGTTTTGTGGATCTCTCTTTTTGGGACAAGATTTCATCAAAAACAGCACCTTGAACCTGTCTTAGCTGTTCTGTCGTCCAGACTATATTTGGGAACTCATAGGGTATTACATGCATCTTAGTGCTTGCTTCTATAAAGGTCATCTCTTAAGACATTTTTGAGGCATTTACGTCTGCCGGAGGACCAATCACTGTCGCATCTAATCTAGATGATGCAAGTAACATTTCCTTATCCTCTGTGGAGAAGACATCGTTTAAGACGATGGTGGTTGTTTGTTTTTAAATATGTTTGTATGTTCTATGGGGTTCACATATTGGAAAAGGATGCTCACCCGAAGCTGAATCCCTTGCACCGGAAGGCGAATTAAAACCGGAGGTCGCCTAGTATCATAAGTCCACCATTAGAAGACATACTGACGACGTGCCATACATCTCTTTGGCACTAAATTCCTATTTTTTAAAGTTTTCCTCTTTAGCTCCGTCATATTCAGTTCACAGAAGTGACCCTGAGCAGGATGTGGTTCTTTACCACGTATGGAGATAGATGGGATGGAACACCCCTCTTCATGTGGTTTCTTTGACTTCAAACCCAGCCCCGAAAGCATACAAATGCAGATTATTGATTATTGGCGCCAATAGGTAGCGAACTTCCAGATATTGTGCGGTTCTTTACAAACAATGATCCGATAACGAATTCCAATAATTCTCTAATTCTTTCTTATAAAAATTGATATGTCACACTTTGCTTAAAAATACTTATTTGAATGTCATATTACAGTGGATACCTACTTTTTGAACTTTGGATACCAAAGGCTTACATACTATCTTTTGGGGGATCACATACCGAATACAACCCTGAATCATTTTGTTTTCTTTCTTGAAATGATAGTGCAAAAATCCTCATCCAGAGTAAGTCATCATCCTTCTCTGGAATTTTAAATTTGTCCTCTTCATTAGAATCATACGTAATATGGAACGAATATTTCCTGTTTTTTGTTTTAAAACAAAACAAAACAAAAAAAAACATTTTAATCGATAGAATCGAATAAAAGTCATGCTAACTTATCGGGAATGCGGTTAGAATTTAACCTTTATCAATTAATTGACGCCATTGAATACTTGGCGGAGTTCCCAGACGATGATTTAATTAGTTTATTAGTAAAAAATAGATTTATTTGTTAAATGTTTTTTTTAAACAGAATAGAGGCGCCAAGCTAATAAGGAAATTAGCGGATTAATATTTTCAATAAATATATTAGCGGATAAAAATATTTCAATTTGTTAATTAATCAGTTGATGTGATAACTGTGGATTTCATGGGAAATTATATTATCTGGGAATGTCGTTATTTATTTGTCGGGTTAGGAAACACTCACATGAAGCACTCAGATGCAACTGGTCCATTGTACTACCAGGAAGGAATATCCAGTATTTCTCATTTTACTGGAATTTCTTCGACTTTCGGAGAAAGCCGAGTAAGTACTTAACCACAACAGCACCGAAAATATGCCGCCTGATCCGAGAAAAGGAATGACAATAACAAAGGAAATGATCCGAAGTATAGTCACAGTCTCCGCAAGCGTCGCAGACAGTGGTGTCTCTTAAGCCCAGTACAATAAGATGCTTGGCAAAAGGAAAGTTGTCTACAGTCTTTCTGCTGAGAGACACCAATAATGCCGCTGATTTCCTACAGATATTCGAGAGCATAGGTTTAGTCTGGCTACATCCTGGAGAGCCGAGTCAAACACAATTGTATTCCTAGGAAACCCAATCGTTAATGGATGCCCTGACCGCGGACACGGGAAGTTTCAACGCAGGTTCAGGTCCTGAGAAATGATCGTTTGAGCCTTGCTTAGCAATCTCATCGGTGACCTCATTTCCCGCAATCCCAATGTGACCTGGAACCCAGACAAGAATCAAATAGTTCAGCTTTGCGATCGAATTCAAAGAGTTCTTGCATTCTCGAACTATTTCGGTTCTGCAGTATTTGTTGCAGATGCTGATACTCCTACCCCGCCACCTTTTCTTAACAAGATAGTCGGCAGCCATTAGGATAGCATAGATCTCTGCTTGAAAAATAGAGGTATGCTTGCCTAACGAGTAGAGAAGTCTAGTATTGTCGGTCTCCACGAAGACAACAGCACCAGACCCTTGACTAGTTTTGGAGCCATCCGTGAAGATTCGACTACAGCTCACTCCAGACTCAGACTTAGCCTCCTGCTTGGCCCCAATAATGCATTTTGTTTAGGGCATTTTGATTTATCTAATATTGCTGGATTCTTCTTTGGCTCTTACTTTTATTGACTTAGGCGTCTGCATAACCTCGAATTAGAAATACGAAAGTGTTTAGGTCGCTTAGAAGTGTGTGCAGTACTACGGACCATGACAGAATATAGGACCACAACATTAAGGGTAACTTTTAGTAGTCTTAACGCAAATCGAGAAATATCCGGGAGAAATAATTCTGCGGCTAAGCATGGAACATGTCCATCTGGTAGTCTGTGAGTCAATACCTTTAGCATCAGCAGCAGTTCTGATGGATTTGGTATCCCATACGGACCTGTTTCGCTAAATATGAGTATTTTTCAAAATATTATGGAATTATCGTCCACTAAATTATGGACTTATGACTAACCTAGGTGGGTCCACATTTAAATTGTTGACTTATGAGTAATGGCTCTAAAGTTATTTGTGAATATCTGATCCTGCATCCAATGACGTGGAAGTCTAACTGACCTTACCACAACAAGTCAAATTAATTATTCTACGTCATCCGTCGGCGGACTATAAATTAAATGAAATGTTACTAAATTTTCAAGAATGTTATTGCAAAAATTTTATTATTTATTGTTTTATTGACTCCACAGAATACTTTATTTATACGTAAACAGATAAATTTAAACAAAAGCGTCGCCAGACATCAACAAAATAAATAAATTTATTTACTATTTGGTTGTATCCATCTGATATGACTTTGTTATTTAATACTTTCTGTTTTGAGAGGTAGCCCCCTGAAGTGCTGTCAGATGGATGTTGACTCTGGCCTTAAATTGCTGGAGATTGAAATATTCTGAAGATGTATCGTTTGATTTATATACTCAAACAGACTCTTCATACTCAGACAGTCTACAAATTCAGGAAATGGCAAATTTTTGCTTTCGTCAAAAGTTCAGGATAAACACTGACGAAAACGATGTTATCCAATGGATGTAAATAGATTACATCACAAACTTTCTGACATTCAAATGAACCTTGCCGCCTTAAATACTCAAACTTCTATAACTGGCTTCTGATCTTTTACTAGATACTCACTTTCCTGGTAGCTCTTATGTTGCTGTGCTTCAAACTGAAAATATTTCTGTTCCACTATGGAGCGAAGTACAGCAAAGAATGTGTCGCGCGTATCTTTAAACATTTCCACAGGACCTGACGGTATCATTGCTGCTGAGACTAAGCAATCTATACACATACTACTTCCTTGGCTTAATGTCATCATGTCGGGTTGACTGAAGCTGGTCGACATTCCCAAATTGTGAACTGAGGTTGAAGTCATTTTTATACCCAAGGCAGGCAAAAGTTTGCATGGGGAACCAAAGGATCCCCGACCTATTAGTTTATCTTCTAAAATCGGTAGAAAGGCTGATTCAAATCTATCTGCACTAGAGCATCAATCCAACTATGATCTCTGCGTCTCATCAAGGCAATTCAGTCAAGACATCCTCACATTCGCTCTTGAGCATCATTGAAAATTCACTGAGTATTAAGGAAAGTACCTTGGTGGCTAGCCTTGACATCTGTGGTGGCTTCTATCAATATCAAATCAGAAGCAATCACAGTCCCACTTGTAAGGGTGAAAGTGACTCCATCGCTTGAAATGTTGATCAATCAATTGCTCACTGGCAGGATTATTACCTCACGTTTGGGTGGAACATCAACGAAATATGTACATAGTTTAGCTGGCAAAATCTTTAGTTCGAATAAAGTTAAATGGACGGTAGGCTCTTTTAAACCCTTAAAATCCTCCGGTGGAGACGGTTTATTGTCATCTAGTCTCAAAAAGGTAATCAATCTTATTCCGCCGAGAGTTATCACTTTATTTAGAGCAAGCTATGGGAGTGCATGCTGTTGATTTAGAGACAGGTAAATGTGATTTAAACTGACAAAACGCAATTTAAATTTAAACAGAGTCAAAACCGCATGTTTCTAACGTCTCTGTGAGGAAGCCGACATTAACCCCAGGACCAAACTGAAGGGTTATAGGACTCCTCCAATAACATGTCCAGTAATCCTGCGATCCATAGTGGTGCACCTTTTCTCCCAACATCGTAAGAGAGGTCAGTTCACCAGATATTCCACTAATTAATCTGGAGGAGCTGTTAAAGGGATGCAGTTAAACAAGAGACATCAAGGAGTCTGCACCCAACGGCATCTCAAATAAGGTAATAAGGTAGTAGTTGGTAGCGACTGTAAAAATGAAACTAAACCTATTCATAATGACGATGCAGAAAAATTGAAAATGCAACATTTTGTCCTGCTACCAAAAGTAAAAAAGCCTCCAAGAGAACCTTTGTCCTTTCGCCCACTATCCCTATTGGACATCATGGTAAAGATCTTTGAGAAGATAGTCTACAAAAGATTACTCGTAGCGGCAGACGAGGAAGAAGCTCTCCCAGACCACCAATTTGGTTTCAGAAAAATTTGATCTACTCTTGATGCCATACGAACGGTTGCTGATATCGCTAAAGGTGACATTGAAGGAGAAAGATGGCTTTACAGCGCAAAGGAGTACTGTGCAGTAAGTAAAATACCATGTAAGGAGGCGAGTTTCAGTACGTAGGTACATATGTATATCGGCTGACACTCTATATCAGGATCAGGTATATCAACCGCGCATTCAATTTTCGCGGGCATTGGCATACGTACTCCCAGCACTGACGAACCATTGACTCACGGCGACCAAGAAACTGGAAAGTCAAATAATTACTTCCTTCTCCGGAGGACTGCCGGTATCTGCAACTGCAGTTAAAGACCGCCTCTAAAAAGGTGTTCATTCTCCTCTTATGTACTCAATTTGTGCAGGTTAATGCATTAGCCATAGATTATGCTGATGACTTGGCGGTTGTTATTAGTGCATTCTACAAGGGTACAACAAAAACGGACTTTCCATTACTGCACGCATGTTCTAGTGCATTCTACGAAATGAAGACAGGTCAATCTTAAACTTGTCATCATCAAAGTTACTACATTAATTTATTCTCGTGACATGAAATATCTCGGCGTTATCCTGGACAGAAGTTACATATCAAGTCCGTGCCACTATGGCCGTGTGGGCAGGCAATTTGGGATCCTAATCCCAAATCAATACACTGGTTACATATTATAATCGTTGGACCCATTATCACTTACGCAACTAATGTCTGAATGTTCTTGAAATGGCGACTAAGCTCTAAAACCTGCAGAAAATTGACTGTTTTGGTATAGAAAATGCTATGTTCATCTGACGTACGGCAGCACTGGAATCTCTTGTTGGGTAAGTATACAGTAGGCAATCATGTGGAACACTTTAATATGATTGACTTGATTGTAAGAGAGTCCATGTTTTGCAATATCCTCGGGGTTAAGGTCAGCGAATACAGTTTTGGATGGTTGGTTGAGGTAAAATATTGGACCATAAAAGTGGTCTAAAGGAGTTCCGGTTCACCGACGGATAGAAGATCCAACCTTGAGTGGGAGATGATATCTTTGGACCCAACACCAAAGCCTTGATACCTATGAGAACGTATTCAACCATTTTCTAAGCTGAAGACCATGTAATTAAGATATGCGTTAGGTTAGATCTTGGAAATGGTAGTCAAGGCTCCTTAGCTGACTGTCTCCAGTTGCGTACTCCAAGTCGTTAGAGGACCCCTTTTACTTATGCGAGCCACCTCTACTGCGTTGTCCCTCCGGGTTTGATTCGAAGACTCTATGACTCTCTAAAACGACGATGTCGATGTCGCTGTACAGCTCGTATAGTTCGTTGTTGAATCTTCTCCTGGCAAGAGTTATTCTTCGTTTCATTTCTGTCGAGGTGCCGTTTTTCAGAATTGGTAGCGTCCCATCTCTTAGAAAGGCAATATAAAGTTTTCTTTAGATGCTCGGTGTCCGACCCCTTTACAGCGAGATCCGTAGTAGGTACGTCAAGGTCATTGATCATTTTGTCTATCAATGACATTGACTGTATCATCGAAAACTTTTATTCTTATCTATCCACTCTGATGACATGAAATTCTTCAAGCACATTTCCACCCCCGCTGGCTCTCGCCACTTCAAGCTGATTTGAACAACTTTTTTCTTGAACTCAATGTCAAGCCATTATGTAGTTCCGTAAGCGTCTTCCATCAGTCCCAAAATCCTATCTTATTTGTGACGAGCCCGTCCATTCTGTCGTTTTATTGCGTGATTGGTGTCTTAACTATGACAGAGAACTAAATTTTCGCTGTCATATTGATAACACTATCGCTAGAGCTAATTCCGCGCTAGGTTTTGTGAAACGCTGTTCTAAGGAAACCTTTATGTTACGAAATATCTCTTTTACATATTTGTTAGCCAAATCCATGAATAGGCTAGCCAAGTATGGTCGCCCTATTATGATACACATTCCCTCCGAATTGAAGCTATTCAAAGCAGATTCATCCTATTTGCTCTAAGTGATCTTCTCTGGGTCGACCGGCTTAACCCACCCCATTATGACGATCGGCTGAAACTTATAAACGTACAATCACTCGAAAAACGCCTTAAAATTGCAGACATCCTCTTTGTACATCATATACTACAAGGAAACATCGATAGCCCTGCATTGCTACAAATGATATTCCTCAACGCCAGCTCTCGAAATCTAAGCTCTATACCCCTCTCCCGCCATAACTTTCACCGCACCAACTATGGCTGATGACCAAAATGCTGCGCATGACTAACGTGTCAACTCGATTTACTCGATTGAACATCAGGGCCTTTATAATAGTCTGAAGAACTTAGAACGCACAACACGAATTCTTATGAAAAGGTTGGTTCTAGGTCGTACCTGTTTTACCAAATATTTGTATTATTTTTTACTAAAAGTTTGTGGTAATAATTTTAAAATAAATCTCTCGTCTAATTTTCATTTTATTCCCAATTTAATATTATAGTTTGTACCTAATTCTTTGAAATTGAAAATAAATTTTCCAAATCCTCGTATCTAATTCGAACAATTTAATTAAGTATGTATACCCCATTTAATTGCATTATTGTGCAGTTTCTAGTTATCCTAAACCAAACCGACGATACAATTTCCACAGAATGGTTTGCAATAAAATCTAATTACAAAGAAATTCATTATAATTTGTGAGTTTATATTTATTAGACCAGAAATAGAGTTTCAATCTATTCTATTCTATTAGGCCCGGGCATATGCTATTGATTAGGAATGTATATTTGCATTTGACAAAATCGGGTAATTTAATTGAAATTACTGATTTATTTTGAGTTACGTGCAAAAATCGATCATCTTTAGTTTCTGTAGTAGCAATTTGTAGTTTTCAGTTTTCAAAATTGAGTATCAGTATCTATAAAGGGAAATTCGGAATTAGACTAAAACTCGATTATTTCTGTGTAATACAAAGCAATTTGGCATCATAGTATAGTGGTCATTCTGTTGTATTTATAAATAAGAGGTTTAAGTTTGAATAAAACATAATAACTAAATGCTTTTGAAGGGTTACCAATTAAAATAAAAAAAATAAAAAAACACCTTATGGTGAAAACCAAGCACTATAGATACAGACGATCGATCGATATGTATGTTCAAAAATGATGATCGCCATAACATGTGCTAAATACTTCCAACGAGGTAGTAAATACTTATTACGATTAGTTAGTACGAAAACAATAAATAGTTTTAGCAAAATAAAGTTGCCTCTGCTTTTAATTAAATTTTTGTAAAATAAGTTGCGGGGTGCAAGGAACCTTAGTTTTCTTTTAGTACTAATGGTACAATATGATATAAAGGGTGAGCCATCTGTTGGTTTCTTTTTGAATCATGTGTTATTTTGACACTAACAACTCTTATGCGCTCAAAAAATTAGCAGAAACTTAGTATTATGTATATTTTCGCGGTACGAAATGGATCCTTGAACGCTTGAAGAACGTTGGAAAATATTGCAAAGTTACTTCCAAAGTGCGGAAACAGTGCGAATTTAGAAAAGAAATTTCAGTCGAAATAATACACCAACTACAGCTGGTTTACGCAAGTTTGTGATGAAAGTTCGTGAGATTGGTTTGCTGATTGATACCCATATTCCTGTGCGCTCAATGGAAAGTATTGCAGCTTTTTACTGGTTTTTGGAGTGGCATCTTTATTAGTTAAATTTTTTTCCAAGACGACAATAGAATAAACGATTCAGTCAATGGAGAGTGCTACCGAGGCATGATAACCGATTTTTTTTATGGCCTGGCCAGAAATTTAGGATTTGCACTTAGGCGGGGTGTGGTTCCAGTAAGATGGGGCTACGTGCCACATAAGCCGTCCCACAATCAATTTATTACCAGCCGTGTTAATGATGCTGCTTCGCCTTCACGGAGCTGCGGTTTGACGGCGTTGGGGTGGGATGTTATTGAAGATCAATGCTATGCAAAAAAAACCATAGACGATTCAGGCACTCAAGAACACTATTGTTCAACCTATTCGTGAAATACCTACAACTTTGAGACAGTAAGGGACTTTGTCTACCTTAGCTTATGGTGCTGAGGCATGGACTCTGTCAAGAATGGATGAGGATGCTCTCGATTGTTATGAGAGAAAAGTACTTCGGGTGGTTGGTCCCGTGGATCTGCATAGACGGAGAGTGGAGAAGAAGACAACAATCAGGAGCTCTACGAGCCATATAGCGACATCGACCTAGTCAGAAGGGTTCGAATAGAACGACTAAAATGGTTGTGTCATGTAGAGCGGATGGACAACAATGCTCCGGCCCGGAGAGTCTTCGAATCGAACACGGAGGGACAACGCAGTAGAGGAATACCTCGCCTGAGGTGGCGCGCGCAAGACCGACTTGAAATGCGCAACTGGAGGCATTTAGCCAAAGACTCGTAGGACTGAAGACATAACATAGCCCCAAAGAAAAAAGTCTAATGGTATTCAGTCGCATGATTGCGGTGGTCAATTGAAGTCTCCATTTCGAGAAATCACACGCCCAGGAATTTTTTCAGACAATTGAGCCGTTGTTTCACCAGGTGTGTGGCATGTGGTACCGTCCTGCTGAAAACAAATGTCGTCCACGACCATAGCATCAATTTCAGGCAAATTCGATCGTTCGGTAACGCAAAAATTCGGCACAATGACACCGCCAAGCCATTAGGCAACAGCATTGCAACTAAGATGGTCAGTAGAGGCACCCATCGATAAATTTAAAAAATTACGGAGATCGGCACTTATAAGCATCACAGGAGCTCTAAGGTTCTGTCCAACACATGCTCATGTGTGATCCTGCACCTGACTTCTCTCGAACTTCATTGAAAAGACTCAGTTACGAGTAGTGCTATCCTGCTCAGGGAATCTGAGTGCTGGACTGCAAAGCCTTATGGACACTGTAGGATCGTAGAACCTATTCTAAGAGAATTGGTTTCATCTTCAATTGACTACAAGATACCGACCTTCAACTTTAAGAAGTCTTTCTCAGTTAAACTACCTACCAGAGAAGACTGGGAGAATGGAAGGGTTATCACCGGCTATGATATGGGTATGTAAACGGATGCTTCGAAGATAGGCTGCGGAGTCAATGCAGGCAGCTTCTCTGACCAACTAAATATATCGAAGTCTTTTCGTCTCTTCCAAACGGAGTTTCTCGCGATTTGGGAAGCCTGGCGTTTGGTGAACGATCTCCCTACATTAAGATATAATTAAAAGTTATCGTTATCCTTTCAGACAGCCAAGCACCTGTCAAGGCCATTGATGCTGTCGCAATATCCTCAAAACTGGTAGAGCAATGCCGGTTCAAAATAAATCATTCATTTATATAAGTGTCCACTCAACAATTACACTCATCTGCAGCATAGTAATTATGAGAGTAATGCGCATGCGGACAAGCTGGCCAGGCGAGGGTTGGCTCTTATCGACTCACTCGCGGAAAGAGTCGATATTGCACTAGGTGCCATTAAGGGCAATGTATTTACATACTTGCTCCAAATTGTCAATCATGGGCCCTGGGAACAGCCTGACTAGTTGTGCCGTATCAAGAAGAAAGGCATGGCCTCATTATAACAAACAAAAGTCAAACGAGCTACTTGGTAAATCAAGACCAGATATTCCTAGAATTTTAGCAATTATCATAGGCCACTGGCTAGTTAGCGCCAATGCGGCCAAACTTGTTATTCCTCATAATATCTACTCCAGAAGCTACAAGGATACCAATAAGGAAAAAATCGCTACATCACTTTCCTTGCAGATGTTCGGCTATATCGAGGACTAAACAATATACCCTAGGGAAACCCTTCTTCGTGGATCTCGACGAAATAGCTGAAGAACGGATCGGAGAATAGATCCGTTATTTAAACTCCAATCACATCATTTAGGTCTTGCACGAGTTTTGTGGTAACACAAGGCGTATCCTAGCGATAATTGGATTCGTTTCGTTTCGTTTCGAGACAGTTCACGATATCCAAGCGCACTGTAGCGCCATCTGAAGTTAAAACGAACTGTTAGTGTCTGCACGACAAGCGGCTGTATCCCTCGCATAGATCTGTTGCGCAGTCCATCTTTATGCTGTCGGTACAGTTCACTCCCTTGAATGAAGTCAAGACAGTGTCTACATGGTAACAATATATCTCCACTGGAATGAAATTGAAGAAGAGTCATGAAAGAACAACCAGATGATTATACGATACCAGACGCCATCTTGAGTGCCAGCTTAAAAACTCAAAGGACAAGTAATCTTTTCAAGGATCTACGAACTGTTTTTGCCCATTTTGAATTTATTCGCAAACAACCTCTTTGATATCAAGGAAGCAGTCAAATATGTTCTGCCAAGTTTATCCTACTATACACAGAGTTGCCAATTCTTCAGTGAACATTCTCATCCAATTTAACTCCGAAACTCTCAATTGAAATAGAAAAAAACTGAATAATCATAAGTCTCTCTAATCTCTAATAATCTAATCTCGTTGTATTAGACAATCTAATGAGATACTCTGCATACATCAGCATACAATACACAAAATCTGTTCATGTTAATAAGCATTAAATTCGAGTCGTTAAACGAAAAATCATCATCATGTTCAATGAATCACGTTCACTTTCCGGTAGAGCGGCCCCCCTAAACCATGTTTTCATTCATAAAATAGAAGCAGCAGCATCCGACGGAAAATACATAAAATACCCGTTCACAGATAAGATAATATATGAGATGGCAAAATATTGAAATATCAGTAACATGACAAAAATGACAACAACTACTTCAAGTCTTTCGCGTCAACACGACGACCACCAATTATTTAATTAAGGGCGCGGAGACCAGTTGGACCGCCGCCGCGCCGGCCAACCAAGCCTTTTCTATGAGCGGAGCAAGCCGATTTTTTTTTTGTTTATTTTATACGAAACCGGTGTTCCACGCGCAAGAAAAAAGCTTACCGCTTAACAATGAAAATCAAGATAATTTGTAAAAGATACAAGATAAAAACAAAATTTCGGAAAAAAGATATAAAAGTTGACAAAAAAAAAACAAGAAAACGAAACACTAAATAACGTGCTAATAATATTTGTGTTGCTTCATCTTTATGGACATTAGCGACGGAGAACAGAATCAGCTTACATCGCAGATTAGTGTCGGACGTATGTTAGGATTAGAATGAAAATATGTATCTAAACTGCTCTCCGAGGTACAGTGGGCGACGCAAACGTGTTCGCTTTGTTTTTTTTTATGGAAAATGTGACTGCGTGCAAATAATCTTTGACACGTTTCTGTAATATCATAGGTTGGGTACTAGGGATGATCAAAGAGCAATGCGTTCCAATGTGCGTACAAAGTCATACTGTTGAAGCTTGAAGCAACTCGTTTAATCGGAGGGACTTACAGCATGAACAGAGGCATTTATAAATAATCGACAATATACCTCTTATGTTACATTTGAATCATTTGCATCTAAGCCCAGAAGCGCTACCTCGGGTGTACCATAGGGTGGCCGTCTTGAGCCGGTAATTTTTATACTATCCGTTTGTAGAGCCCTCTGTAAACAAATGCCAAGCTATTACCTATTCTTGCAAGCGCAGAAGGTATTTCTCTAACGCCTATGTTGCCTATGTTGTAGAAATCCACTTGGTTTTTTACATCCCAATCGATGGTTGTTTAAGTATCGGAGTTAAGATCGACAGACATTCGCTGGCAACCTTGTACTATCTATCTTCGTCGAAGAAGTAGTTTAGATTACGACTTACAGAGAGAAAAAAAAACTGGTGAGAGATCTGATCCCTGAGGCTGGTATGGCAACAGTATTCTTTTGAACATGTTTTAGATAACAAGGGTTACCTTTTGGATCTCACAGTATCAGCACTCACCATATCAGTACCAAAGATCTGCGATTTGATCCGAGCAAAGGCAGGACAATCACTAAGGAAATGATCGGAAAATTGTCGCCCTATTCACAAGTTTCGTAGATAATAGTGTCGCATAAATCTAGGACATTGATATGCATGGTAAAGCGAAATTTCCGATTAGAATGCCAATAAGCAATCTACAGGCTTTTTTGCTCAGAAAAAGCAAGACTGCCGGTGGTTTCTTACGAAGGCATTCGTTTAGTCTGCCAGTTGTGTTCGTAAGAAATTCAAACATCAAAGGTGGCCCTCACCGAAGAAGCGGAAATCCTGAATGTAGGATCAAGTTCTAAGAAAACATTTTCTGAGACTCTAATTTCAATCGGAGCTCTCATTCTCAGACATCCCAGTGTGATCTGAAAACCAGACAAGACTCAGGAAGTGGGTAAAGTCTTGAACGCATATGCTCCTACCTATTTCTACTATTGAGCTTGCACAGATCTCGGCTTATAAAATAGAGGCATACTTGCCAAAAGAGTAGTGGTGTTAGCCTTCACCCACGAAGATACCAGTGTTGCCCCTTTGGGTGGTATTGGGATTATTCGCTAAAATTCATTAACTGTCCAGGCTCAGACTTTGGCTGAAGTGAGTCCTAAATGTAAAGAATGTGGGTATATTCACGAGAATAGTGTTGCACAGGGTCATCAAATCCACCTTATCGGAGACATATGAATGATTTTATGGTACAGTCGATGATATAAGTACGTAAAGGATCTATAGTAGCACTAAGCGTACTCCGAAAAGCTACCGTGCAATTAAGATAGGACACTCTTTGCAGTTTAGAGCAAAAGGCAGTTTATGCAAAGCCTCCTTCATATCTGAGGTCTGGCTCAGGTCACAGTCCTCCTTTTTATAAACACTATAAAGACAACAACCGCTGTTTTTCAAAATTTTTACTAGAAATCGAAAAAATTATTAAAAGGAAATTAATAGGCGTTGAAGTTCTCTATAATTCACTTGAACATCATATATGGCCATGCCCACTTTTTGAGGCATTTTTACAAAAAAACGAATTTCGGAAATCTCCCAGATAGCATTAGAAGTAGAATCAGTTCAATGTTATCATTTCCATCAAAAATCCAGAATGCCACGCCAACGTTATTAAGCCTCATGTGTAAGAAGAAAAAAACTTGAATTTCAGTGCCTATAAGATTGTAAACGCGATTTATTTTTTCTAGCTTAAAGGTAATCTTTGGATTGTCTAACGTTCGGGACATTTTGCAAAAGGATAGTCACAGGGATGTTTTTATTCATGGCTGTAACCCAATTGACACCACAGATTGGTTGTCATAGAAAGGTGAAAACTATCCTAGGCCAAGCTAGTTCAACTACAACATCGTTGCCTGCAAATCTTTTGTTATGTACTGTATCCCTCTACAGAATTTATGGCCTATACTACGCCTACATGCCAGTTAGAACCTTTTGCTTTTCAGAACTTACAATTCATTCTTTGGTAAACATGATTTACCAAAGTTAGAGATACAGTTGGACCAGGAAATTCTTATCCTTCCTAACATATGCAGCTTTCTTGTGAAAGTCATGATTACTCTTCACGCCCATATAATAGCACGGATTCAACGTTGAACCGGAATGGTCTCAGCCTGGTGCTTAAGGTAATTGCTTGGCCTTGACATATTATGGACAATGTTCCGAATGCAAAGTCTGTGTTTTCTGGAGTCACCATCGGTCGTGACAAGATATTGAAAATCCGATATCTCTCTACTGGTTGTCCAGTAATGCATACTTCAACTGAAGAGTTCGCTGTTAGGCTAGTAATTTTTGAGGTGTATTGTAGTGTCGATGACTTTGTTCCTACATACTCTAAGTGCCGCTTTAAGTTCAGCTTATTTTCTATCAGTACACCTAGGTATTTGATTGTTTGTTTAGATTTAAACACTTGGATGATTAGAACTGGTTCCGTCTTCTGCTCTGCAAAATTCAAGCCTGGTGTCTCAAATCAGGTCTTAGTTTTTGAAAACGCTTCATTTGTTGCTAAGTCTAGCTCATGAAGGTATATCGCAATGGTCACAACAGCAATGTCTTCCACGAAGCCATGACTTTTGTGACCGACTTCTTTGGCAACCTGATCATATCGTCATACACGATGTTACACAGAATGGGACCTAACACTGATCCCTAATTTCATGGTTATGTTATAGTTACATGGTCTTTCATAATAGTGATGTTAAAGCTATGGGTGAGTATTTTATTTCTTAGTGGGTTAGGAAACAAGAACCAGTTTTATCCATTTTACTGGTATTTTATTAACTTTCCGCCAAGAATGCAATTCAGTTATGAACAGCTCATAGGTTGAGCACTGACCACATCAGCTCCCAAGATCTCCTACTTGATAGGAGCAAAGGCAGGACAGTTAGAAAGGAAGTGATCGGAAGCCGCACATTGGGTTGCTTAACAAAAAGAAGCGCCCTGTTGTAAATTGTCAACAGTCTTTCAGTGGAGATGCAGCAAAAATGAATGCCTGATTTTCTAGAGACGTTAGGGAGCATTCATTTAGTCTGCCTGCATCCTGGAGAGCCCTTCCACAGATAATTGTATTCATAAGAACTTCAGTCATCAATGGAGGCCATGACTGAAGACGCGGGGAGACCTAATGAAGGTTCAGGTCCGAAAGAACATCCTTATAGTCTTCTATAGCAATCTTATCAGAGATCTCATTCTCAGGCATCGTAGTGTGACATGGGACCCAGACAAGTGTTTAAGAGTTCAGCCTCTCACTCAAGTTTAGAGAGTTTTTTCATTTTCGAATTATTTTGGTAACTAGTTTAAAGATTGAGTAAGGCGCAAGGAAAGCGTAGATCTATGCTTGAAAACCATGGGCGTGCAGTTATTAACATAAAGCAGTGAAGCCGTGTATTGTTGATTCTTAGCCAGTATAGTTTAAAAATTGTATCATCACCTCTTCGCAGTATCTACTGTAGAGTTATCTAATAATAAACGATGAGCGTACGCTGAGTCTGACTGTACACGTGGAGATGGATACTAGGACTTGCTCAAGCACATACGCGTTAACTTCAGCACGCATGTGTTAGGCGAGGCATCTCTTGTTGCCCTGATTTACAATAACCTGCATCTCGGATGTGTAGCAAGAGGTTCGATAGACAAAATCACCGGTGAAATCCACAGCTAGACTTGTGGATGGCTTGTTTAAGATACTTTCACGTAATCGGATCGGAGGTAGGCTCTTGCATCATGGTGGCGGAGGATGGGTCTTACTTAGATGCCGCAATCTGCGTTCACTTGCGCACTCCAAATCGGTTGAGCTCCCAACTTGCGTTGGATTCGAATACTCTGCAGGCCGCAGGACTGGTTTTCGTTCACTCTACATGTCCTAGCCATCTCAGATGTACAGCTTGTACAGTTCGTCGTTGGATTTCCTTCTCCAAAACCCGTCAACGTAAATGAGACCGAATAGCTATCTGACGAAGAAATGTTCTCTCGATAACCGAGGATATCTTTGTCCGCTTTCGGCAAAGTCCACCCTTCAGACCCATAAAGTAGGATAGGGATGATCAAGATATTATATAATAGAAACTCTTTAACTGCTCGGGATGGGACTTTGCTAGTCAATTGCCTTTTCAGTTTAAAGAAACAGCGTTTGGCGTTCTGTCGAATTCGATAATGTTGTGTATCCGTTCTTTTTAAATGTTACTTACATATTTGTATACCTAATTGGTTTCTCATCACCCCATTTTATGGCCGATAAGATCTAGTATGCCATGTTGAGGATTGACTACTAATCTAGCTACATTCTTCCCAGATTTGACTAGGGCTTCTAAATACTACGTCCATGTGCTAGGCAGTAAACTGCTGATTGTTTCCATACCTTGTAAATGATGGTTTCGTATGAGGGATAAGTTAGTCCGTTAATATTATGTTTTGGCACTCTTCTGTAGTCTTAGGATCTTCGAATTGCAACAGTGCGAACTTTGACAATAACTACCATAATATGGTGATCTTATAATGTCGTACTTAACATCTGCTTGACGTCCAGTAGACTAACTCTTATTCGCTTACCTAATAACAATATCTTCATCTTCATCTGACGAACTGTTACTCGAGTTGAAGGAATGTTGTCTTTCTTAGTCGAAGAAAGAATCCTATCGTAGTCTGGGTACAGTAGCCAGAAGTCGTCAGAAAGTGATTATTCCTTGTGCGAAACATAGTGTCAGTTTCAGTAGATTGGTGGCAGATGTTACCTAGTCTAAAATATAGACACGAACGTATAAGAGCTGTTACATATGCATAGTTATCGGTAGACACAACTAGGTGAAAGCAAGCGCGTCATCACTAATTTAATAGTTGATCTACTGATTTAAGCCATGTTTTGAGCAATCACAATTCCAGTATCCCAATTATTCTATAAGCCACAAAAGTCTGTAACTATTACTGTCGCATGTAAGCTTAATCCATTACCTCACTATCAAACCCAGCAACATGACATCCATTTAGAGTCAACAAGCAGCTCTTTAAATGCATAGGATTTTTTTAGCACCTCATTTCATTTACATAACACACACATTTGTAGCCTTTAGCGCTTTTTCCAAAATTATATTATTTTACCTTTTTGTTTGAACTGTGTCTGAGCACAAACCATTAAACTAATCCACATTTATAGTTCAAAGTTATTAAAAATTAATTTCAATTTACATATATATATACGTAGGCATACATATCTCAATAGTGCATAAAAAGAAATAAAAAATTCGCGTTAAATATCATTCAACAAACTTATTAGTAATTTATTATCAGTTCATGTCTATTTATATTCATGCATGTGTTAATTTGATTTATAGCTTCGCAATTATTTCGTTTATTTTATTAATTCTGAAGCAGCTTACGTTTTTTGTTTACATTTCTGATTATTTGTTATTTTGTTATTCTCAATTTTTATCTATTCTATAAATGAATGAATTTTTATTTATTTAACAAACTGCATATTGGGTAATTTTATGCAGAAAATGTTTTACTTTATTTTGTTTTTAGTATTTATGAATGGCCTGTGGACATTTTAAATAAGAGTCTGGATAATATATTTTTTGTTTATAAATATTGTAGGGTACGGTATACCCTTTACTTACTTTCGAAAAAGCTAATAAGACAACTAGGTTTTATCCTCAATTCCCATTCAACTGAAATCCTTTTGAGCTAATTAGCCTAAATATAATAGAACCATTGTACTCCTTTTTTTTTAAGTTTATTAAGACTATTCGGCTATCATTTACGCGTACAACACAATGTTCTCATAACGTCCGACCTATAATAAAGGAGTCGAAAATAAGAAGCATGTCCTGTACGATGAGAATCAGCTGATAGAACAACTGTATGTATGGCTCAACCCTAAACTCCATTGCTTGGCTGTATAGTACGGGTTATTTATTAATTTTTTAAAAGTTGATCTTGATAAATCTTTATTTCATCTTTGATAAAGTTAACAATTTTCATAAAATTTTCAACACTCTGAAAATTGTAAGTATAACTTCTTCTGCCGTACTCTTTGATGATTGCTGGTAGCTGATATAGTCGTTCTGCTCTCCTGCGCGTTTCAAATCGATGACTTATTAGTATCTGCAAGTTTATATCGTCAAAGATGGATGACATACCATGATTGCAAATGGAGTATTTCCTTAAATACACTTTAGAATTTCGTATGTATATAAGATAAAGAGTATGGGACCAATCTTAGATTCTTGTGGAACTGCATGTAGCACTCTGGTGTTCAGTACTATATGATCCGTTGATTATGACTCGCAACGATCTATCTTCAATATAGTTCAGTAGCCAGTCGGATAGCTTTCCTGTAATCCCCATTCTTCCTAAAGCACCGATAAGTTTTTTATGGTCCAGAGTATTAAAAGATTTGCTGAAATCCAGACATAGGACTAATACAATGTTGACCGTTGCTCATGGTAGTGGTTATCAACTTAGCAAAGTTAACGAGGAGTTGGTTGGTGCTTACTTACTTACTTAGGTGGCGCTACAGTTCGGGGTGAACCTGGGCCTCAACCAACAAGCCTCTCGAGTTAGCCCGGTCCTTCGCTAACTACCACCAGTTGCTCACTTCAAAGCGGTTGGGGTCCCCTTCTACTTGTGCGCGCCACCTAAGGCGAGGTCTTCCTCTGTTGCGTGGCCCCTTCGGGTTTGGCTCTACATGTCCTAGCCATCTCAAATGACTGATACGCAGCTTTTTGACTAGACTGATGTCTGTGTATAGCTCTTATAGTTCGTCGTTGAATCTCCTTCTACAAAGCCCAACAACGCAAACGGGACCGAATATTTTACGAAGAAGTTTTCTCTCAAAACAATCGAGGATATCTTCATATGCTTTCGATAAATTCCATGTTTCAGAGCCAAGGTCTTATATAGAGTCTTCTTAGTTGTTCGGAATAGGGTTTAACTACTCAGTTGCCTTCTCAGCCCAAAGAAACAGCGATTGGCAAGAGTTATTCTTTGTTTTATTTCTGCCGAGTTGTTGTTTTCAGAGTAAATAGCAGAGCCAAGGTAGACGAAGTCCCTTACTACCCCAAAGTTATATGTAGCTGTCGATTGTGACGTTCTGTTCAATTCGTCGCTGTTGTGTGTCCCTTCTGGTTGACAGCACATAGTTGGTTATGCGCTCGTTTACCACTAAACCTATTTTGGCAGCCTCCGTTTCAATACTAGCGGTGACAGCCCGCTGTGTTCTACCAATTATGTCAATGTTATCGGCGTAAGCCAGTAGTTGCACAGACTTTTGAAAGATTGTGCCTCCGGTGTTGGCTTGTGAGTTTCGCACAATTCTTTCAAGTATGATGTTATAGCAGTCATATGACAGCGCGTCACTTTGTCTAAATCCTTTTTTTACATCAAAGGTCTCGGTGAGATCGTAACCGCCCTCGAGAATTTTCCAACGTCATTGTGCACAATCTGACGAATTTGGCAGGGATGCCAAAACTAGACATGGCTCTGTATAACTCGTCTCTATAAATGCTGTCATATGCGGCCTTAAAATCGATAAAAAGATGGTGGGTATCGATTTGGACTTCTTGGGTTTTTTCCAGGATCTGCCTTAGTGTAAAAATTTGATCGACTGTGGACTTTCCTGGCCTGAAACTTCACTGATAGGGGCCAATCAGGTTGTTGACGAAGGGTTTCAGACGTTCACACAATATGGCAGATAGAATCTTGTACGCGATGTTGAGCAGACTGATACCTCTTTCTTGTGGATTGGGCAAATGGTGCTGAGATTCCATTCATCAGGCATACATTCATCTGACCAAATTTTAAAAATGAGTTGGTGTATGGTTTTCTACGAGGTCATTTGCAGCTGCTTTGATCTGCTCGGCTGATAAGCCGTCAGATCCAGCACCCTTGTTCGATTTAAGCTTGGACATTGCTATCCACACTTTGTTTTGGTCAGGTGGATAGAAGTGACAGCGGTCTTCGTCGCCGTTATACAGTCTGCAAAAGAAGTTTTTCCATATTCTCAGCACCAACTGCGACTCTACTACGAGGTTTCCTTCTTCATCTCTATAGGCTTCTGTACGAGTCTTGTTGGCTTGACATGTTCTTTATACCTGTTGCCGGCATTCTTTGTCAAACAAGAGGTTTCTTGGTGGTGGTCGGAGGAAATCCAGCACATCAGTTGCCTAGCACTATTTTAAAGTCATATTTATCATATGTATTGTCGAGGAGCTCGTAGAAACATTCTTTGGTGGCGTCGTCATTGTCCTCTCTGGGGGGATCAACGCATATTTGGCTTATGTTAGCGAATTTAGCCTTGATGCGGATTGGCAGAAGACGGTCGCTCACTTGTCGGAAGCTCTAGACTTCTTGCTTAAGTCTGCCGCGTATGACGAATTCACAACCGAATAAGCGCTGTTTTTTCAATCGCCATCACGTCACAGTTTTTCATTCTCTTTTTGCCCTATCCATCCCATGCATTTCCCGGATGGCGGTGATTTCTATATTATAGCAGTGTAGGGTCTATGCTAATTGTTCGATTACACGTGGCCTGTTAAGAGTGCGAACATTCCAAGTGATGATCCGAAGATCGTTATCCTTGTTTCGTTGTCGTCAACAGTCGTCAATAGTAGGGTCATCCGAGGCTCGTTGTTGCATCGTAACTACTTTGTTCTTCCATGGTAGGGAAGTTACCTCGACGCACAAGACCCAACTTGGAGGTTTAGTCCCCTTATATACCCCTAGGACAAGAGACCGGATTCTCTAGAGTCAGTAACCCGCTTCAGGGATACGAGTGTTACCGTTGGGCCATTAAGGGTTCATCCGCTACCAACTCTTTTCCAACACCTTGGCTCACTATTGGAGATACCAATAAACCTGGAATTCAAATATGTTGAAGCAGCTCATACGTAGAGGTGTAAAGTTAGAGTTAATTGTGAGAGGCTTTCATGAGAACATGATCAGCCTTGGCTAGGAAATCGAAAAGCATATGGACGTTATTTGACTAAAACAATCATTTATGATTCAATCAAGTTCTTGTGCTGCTCTTCTAATAATGACAGTCCAGCCAGGGTACATAGTACATACATATTTACGGTCTGATGTTCGTGGTAACTTCATCATCATCTGCAAATTGAACAATAAACCACAATATAGCAGATAAAGTGGGAAGCTTTCGCACTGTCCTTAGAATATGACACTTATGCCGTAAATTCGGTAGAACTACATATATTAAGGAACTCGTACAATGTCTTATTATTTGCATTTTAAATCTACCTAGCTCCTATGTATGGACTACTTTAACATCAATTTATTAAAGAACCATTTTTTTTTTTGGGAAAGATCTGTTCAAACATTATAGCAGAAGTTGTTGCAACGTATTTCTTCCCATATATCTGCAATAAATCTGGAATGCCTTAGGGTTGCATTTCATCACCAAGCCTTTTTTTTCAGATCAATGACGCAATGATTCATTAAAATTAATTCGATTCTTGCCCAGAACTATAGAGAGAACTATAACAAGTAACACATTTCTTAATTCGGACATCTTTCACCTACATTTGCACATGACTGAATTTACCCATCACATAAAGGATCCGCAGGATATCCTGCAGTTTGAATAAGGTGACAATGTGCATTTATTTAGAAATTACTCCAATTCTGCATTGCATTCTAACAAAACAAACAAATTTCAAGCATTGTTTGTATTTCATTGTGCATAGTTCCTCCTCAAGGAGGAGTTATCTCTCCTCTTCTTTAGGTCAGCGATGCAATATTTAAGTATCTATGCAAAGCAGGATTTAGCGCCACTGCTTGTGCGAAAGACGTGGTGATTTTAGTTCAGGGAAAATTCTTAGATACATTGAGCGAAATGATGGAATCAGTCCTTAACAGGCTCGAAAAATGGGCTGCAAAGTGTGCCTTCTTGTTAACCCGGAACAAACAGAAAAACTCTTCAGCAGGCAATACAAGATACCACCCTTAAAATTACCTAAGTTTTGTGGAGTGTAACTTTCCTCTCGGATCGCGCAAGATATCTTGGTATGGTATAGATAGAAAGCTAAACTGGAAACTTAACGTTCAGGAAAGACTCCATAAGCCTCACAATGCTCTCTTCATTTGCAAGAGTACAGCGGGAACAAAGTAGGGCTTGAAACCGCCAATTATGCATTGGCTATACATTATGGTAGTCAGATCCATTCTTACATATAGGGCTCTTATTTGGTGGAAGGCTACAATTTAGAAGACCAGGGTAGAAAGAATAGCCTGCATTGCCATCACAGGTGCTCTATGCACTACGCACTACTATGGCTGCGCTCGAAGCATTTATGTATCTCTTACCACTGGATCTACAAATAAAATTAAAAGCAGATAACAGTGCGCTTCACGCAGGGCTCTTCAGAACTAGCTATATGGGACATACATAGCTCTATTCTTAAAAGATCATTCCACTACGAATCATCCCTAACGAAGCGGATGAAAGTCTTGGTACACTCGATTTCGATACACCCTACAAACGTATGTACCCTGATGGGGTGGTGGTGGTGCTACAGTCCAGGGTGGACCTGGGCCTCAAGCAACAAGTCTCTACAGCCAGCACGATCTTTAGCCAACTGTCTCCAGTTTCGCATACCAAGTTGGTTTAGGTCCCTCTCCACTTGAGCGCGGTATCTTAAGGGGGGTCTTCCTCTACTGCGTCGTTTCTTTAAAAAAAATTTATACGAATGTATAAACTAGTGAGGGTACGGGGTCAGGCATATATTCGAGAGATGTAGATCTGAGACTACCGGACACATATAGTGTGTTTCAGGCAGAAGCTCTGGCCTTATCTAAAACTACAGAACTACTTGAGATGGAATCATTATCCAACAAGAATATCGCATTATCTTCGCAGAACCGAGTCAGATTATGTTGAGTACCTGGACGCTGGGACTTAAAGGGTAACGAAAGGGCCGACGTACTGACCAAAAAAGGAGCAGAGGTCCCGGTAGATGATATAATTGAAGGCATTAGACTACCAATAGCGGTAGCTAAGAGAATTTTTCTGATAAAATCATCAATCATCATCAGCCCTGTGCACTTCTAAGTTTGATCAACTTAAGTCGGTCATACCAAAGTTGGTCAAACTTAGAAGTGCACAGGGTTTCTTACTTATGCTGCTAATATGTATACATATTATGTACATCAACACAATCAATTCAACCTAATTAAAGCTTAAACCACGAGTCTATTGTTCCCCTACGATAAATTTCGTTTGGGCGTCTTCTTAGGAGCAGACACAAAACCCACTCTGTCAAGGTTATGATTAAAATCTCGAATATGATTTATAATAGCCCACCTCTGGTTACGTAACCGTAATTTGATCTATCAAAAATCAGGTTATTTACAATTTCATCCATCAATAGACAATAGGCGTTAAGATTGGATTACACAACTTGGAAGATCCAAGTGAAAGTAGACTACTACCAGAGTGTGTATGACATGTCAATTGGATACTCGAGACTTTTATATTTATAATGATTTAATCATCGGATTAATACGCCCATCGGGACTTAACATTGAACTAAATTCGAAAGACAAACAATCGAATCAATTGTGCACATTTGACACACACCGTCAGTGTGGTGTGCTTATTTAACTAAGCTTGGCTCTAACCGCATCCAGTATTACGTAACTACCATATCGGTGAGTAAGTGTTAATTTTTCTTAAAATAAAATAATTCTCACATTCGAATTAAATTAAAAAAAATAAAATAAAATTTAATCGCTAAAAGGCAGTGCCAATAAAAATTGGCAAAGAAATTGATAGTCCAGTGTTTTGTTTTTTTTTTATTTTATAGGTGAACGTACCTTAACCACAAGTTTGATTGATTAAACAGACCGCATTGGACCGAGAGCCAAAATGGGTGACACGAGTTAGAACTTGTTAACTAACATTGTCAGGCGGTCATGGTGTATTGAAGGTTGGATGTTATCGTTCATCGATTAATTTGAGATTTTAGTCAATTTTTATTTTAAATTCTAATTGTAACACGCTCCTGCTATTGCCAGGTAGAGAAGTCCTTCCACCGAATTCATTAGGACGCATGCTGGCATCTGTAGAATAGTATTAAGATACTACATATGTGCTTACGAGTACCATGAACTATGACATCTTGTCTGAATTACCTGCACTACGCTGACATTTGTATGCTTTCACACATTTAACTCACTATTAACTATTACTCTACACTTCCACGTTGGTGGTTACTAGGTGCTTAATACCTCAGCTGGATATTGGGTAATCACCCCCTTTGGAAGGTCGTTGGTGGTAGTGGAACAGAGCAGGGTGATGAGTGTTTTCTCTCTTCCTTTTGATCCGAACGGCAGTGGACGAATTCTCTAGATAGAATCAACAGTAGCGTTCACAGTTCCAGTCAGACCGAACTATCTAGTGTAATCCTTATATGAGCTGCTTTGACTTTATCGAATCCAAGATTTATAAGGATCTCCAACATTGATTCAGGGTTTTGGAAAAGAGTTGGTGGTGGATGAACCCTTAATGTGCCAACGGGTTACTGATTCCGGATAATCCGGCCCCTCGTCCTAGGGGTATAAAAGGGAATTGGTCTTCCAAGTTGGGGATTATACTTCGGGATAACTTCCCTACCACGGAAAACCCATTTAGTACCGAAACCAAAACAAGCCTCTGATAAGGATGATTCTACTGTTGACGACCCCAGCAATCGAAATACGGACAACGATCTTAGAATCTGCACGTGGAATGTTCGGACCCTTAATAGATCGCATGCAACCGAAGAATTAGCAGAGGCTGTAGAGTGTTATTAAAACAGACATCATCGCCAGCCAGGAAGTGCACTGTGATGGATCGGGCAAGAAGAGAATTAAAAACTGTGACGTGATGGCGATTGCTATTGTGGCAGACTTAAGCAAGAAGTCGTAAGCCTTCGACACGTAAGCGGGTGTCTTATTACGATCCGCATCAAAGCTAAAATAGCGATCATAAGCCTTATATGCGCTAATGCCCCATCTAACGCCAGCATAGCCTAGACGACACCACGTATAGCAACGGACTTAGGCTTATTGACTTTGCGGCGGGGCGTAACTTCACTACAGTGCACGGTTTCCTCAGCTCAATAATCACAAGGGGACATGGTAGTTTCCTGGTAATGAAACTATCAACCAAATTGATCACATTCCGATCGACGTAAACCATACCTCTAGTATTCTGGATGTACAAACCTTCCGAGCAGCCAACATCGACTCGGATACTACCTTGTTGCAGCCAAGATACGAATGCGGATATCCCAAACGCCACAACTAAGAAGAACTACTGTAAGAAGATTTAGCGTCAAAAAGCTACAATCGCAAGAGATCGCCAGAATCTCCGCCGAATGCGTATTCCGGAATCTCTTAAAGGCTCCTATGCGGCCAGAACGTGTGAACGTCTAAAATCCTTCGGCTACAACCTGATTGGCCCCTATCAGTGTGTGATTCAGACCAGGAAAGTTCGCATTCGATGAAAACTTCACACTTTGGTAGATCCTGGAGAAAGCTCAAGAACTGAATTTGATACCGAACATCCTTTCATCGGACCCCATTGTGTCTTAATTTCACTAAGATTCCGTTTCCTGTCCATAGAAGAGTAGATATTACCCCTTCTTGCAGGGTACGTCTTCAGGTCTATGCAACTACTTTCCTGTCACCCAGTTCTGAACTAATGCGTCATAAGCATGCATTCAATCCAGTCTGAGCTTACGAAGCTTACTCTTTGTTGCTTCAGTGCTAGTCTTATACGAGTAGAATCAGAATCTACTCTTCAATATCTTCAGTAAAAGCAATGTTAGCTTTATCGGCCTGAAGTCTTTGGAGCTCGTGTGTGAAGACTTACCCGCTTTAGATATGAAAATGACCTTGACTTCTTTCCAGGCTTGAGTGCATACGAGCAGTTAAGGCAACCGCGATGTTGTGGCTCTGTAGCATCATGGAGAAAGTACCATCAGCGCCGGGTACATTTAATATAGTGGTTGGGTTAGCTGTTATCTCTTGTGGACTTACTGCAGTGTACGATTCCGTACAGAATCCTTCAAGTTTTTTGAAGAAACCTGTGTCTGCAGGCACTTTGTTCGAGCTGCATCTTTGATGTATTCTATATCCCTACGCAAAAATTATTCCAGGAATCATCTAATTAAGTCTTGTGTTTCCATAGATTTCTAGTGTCTACCATATGCACAGCATAACTCGAACAGTCTACCTAAAACCAAAGTATGTAGAAGGTTGCGAAGGATTTCTGAGAAGAGAATGAGCTCAATGTAAGCAACAGGGTTCTCACAGGGTGCGTCTAAATATTTTGATCCCATATGCACCATGCTGATCACCATAGATCAACGTGCTATTGAAAGATCTATCCTTATCCAAGTGGGATACCTCAAGGTTGCATATTATCAATGCTACTGTTCCTAAGAGTGATTATCGATGTTCGATTGTGTAAAGAATGATATTTGCATGCTTATACTTAGGACACGCTAAAACTTAATAAACTTGGAATCGAATCAGTAAGGTTTTCAAAATTTAGGTCGCTTACCATGACTGCTAATCGTTTATGAGTATACCCATAATAGGCCTGTAGGGTTATCAAAACTAATGAATCAAAATTACAACCAAAAGTAAAAGTCTACAACTTTTAACATGTAATTAAAGAAGAACAAAAAAAACTAGTGGCAATTTGACCTAAAGACCGGGACCGGCTTATGAATGAAGCTTGGCAAATTATGTCGGCTACGGACCCATAAATCATCGCCAATTTGGTAGTGTGGCCGCTAGCAATTGTAGGCACGTATACGACATGGTTTTGGCTATTTCTGCGAAGTCTGGTGGCGACTCGTGTGTTTTTTTTTTCCAGATACACACTCCCATCAAACCGTGTCTCATTTGGAACACGTGTTCCGCCGGCCAATTGCTTTGGCCTGGCTTTGTTATTTAATTTGCTGTGGCTTTTGTTTTCGTTTTGCGTTTCGATTTGCTTCCGAATGGCTCGGCGGGGAGGTTGCCATAACCTCATCAATATTCATATTGATTTGATGTTTTATGGAAACGTGTTTGGCTAAGTTTTTTCCGTTTTTTTTTTGTTTTTTGTTTTGTTAATTGATTTATGTATCGGAAAGAACATTCATCGTCATCGCAAATGAGAGGTGTTATGTACTTTGGGTAACAAAGTGTGTTTTGTTATTTCAATTGAGCTGTGCTCTTGGTCGGGGCATGTGTAATTCGATCTGCGATTGAAGTTAAGTAGTTAGGTTAGGCTTTGGAGCAACGGGGGTCAAGGTTCGCTTTGTTGTTTTCCCCGTGTAATCAATCAAATAGTTGATTCAACATTTCGGTAACATGGCGTGTGGATGTGAAAGTATACACTTGGTTTTTGGTGTTTTTTTTTTTTTTTGGTTCAGAGAATTATTTTAAGGTCTCGTTACGGACAGGAGACAACGTTCATTGTGACGGAAGAGAAGTGTTCTGGTATAAAACGATGATCGATGGGAAACGTGCACCTGCATGGGAGGGACTGCTAATTTTAAAATTGGTTTTGAGCTAAATTTGGATAAGAACAGCAGAAAAGATAATTAAATTCTAATGGTAAGATATTTAGAAGACAGAAACTTGGTTTCGTGTGCATATGTAGATGTAATGTCCATAAATTTATTTGGTGTGCAGATTGAGGTGAGTGAAATTTTTGATCAGTCAAAAATGATGTCAAACCCAAAAATGATAGTCGCCACAGTAGGCCAGACATTTGACAGAGAGATGTTATCTATTTTTAGACAAAAAAATGCCCGGATTAGACAGTTTACCAAACACTACCCTTAAGTTGTCAAAACAAAATCAGAATCGCTTGAAAATACTAGGTGCGTTCCAATACAAACAGGATTTTTTAATAGTAAGCACAACAAATAAATTTTTTGCCATAACCGATTAATTTTATTCAAAATACATATGTAGTTCCCTTCCAACACAATACAGCGATTTGCATGATTTGAAAGAATTTCGAATGAGTATTTTAGATCGTTCGGCCCGGAAGTCCTTCAAGATGTCGGTACTAGCTTTTTGGATGGTTTCTACGTCCACAAAACTCTTTCCTTTCATCGGTAAATAAAATTTTTCGAAAAAGTAAAAGTCAGAAGGAGTGGGGATTGGTTGATGGTTAAAATACAATTTTTAGTCAAAAATTCGATCACAAGTTTTCGGTGAGATGGCGCATTATCGTACAACAAACGTCAACTTCCTTCTGCGGGATATTCTGGCCGAATACGACGAATACGAAGCACCAAACGCTTCAAAACACCAAGATAGAATTGTGTATTAGCGGTTTGACTTGGTGGGACATCTTCTTTGTGGACAATGCCCTTGGAATCGTAAAAGTAAATTAACGTGGTCTTGACTTCGTTTGGAGAAGAAATGAGATTTTTTGGTGTTTGGCTCGTCTGGCGCCTTCCACTCCGCACTTTGGCGTTTGGTTTCTGGGTCATATTGAAAACACCACGTTACATCACCAGTCTCTATGTTATGAAGGAAGTTTTTGTCCTTTTGGCCTCCTTGATGATATTCTTCGAATGTTGACTTCTGAGCAATTTTTGGTTCAATGCTTATTTTTGTACAGATGACAGAAACATACTCCCATTTCAGACGCAATGATTCCCTTCTATTCGTCCAAATGTAATGAAGTACATCACAGTACATTAGTGAAGTATCTATCTTTCCGACCCATGTAATTGGCAATAGATCTAATACAACGGTCGAAAGTGATGCTTCACACAACAAGTATCTCGGGACTTGTCCTGCAGTCTATTATATTCTACCGAGTGTTACTCGATAAACGGGAAGTCAAAGCAGATATTTGGTTCCTCTATACAGAAAAGTATCCTTGATTTGAATTCGCGTGTTGCAGAACGCCTAGTGAAAACATAGCTCAAGCTTATTTTATATTGTAAACGTAGCGTTATTTCCCTTCTTTCTTACTTGACATTTATTTTCTGTTTGATTTCTACGCATACTTTCTAGAACTTTGATTTATATAGAATATTTTCATTAAATGTTCATTTGCTATTCGTCCGCCGCCAGCAAAGGAAGAAGGGAGTAAAACTGCGGTAAGACTTTATTTAATAGTTTAGTTTTAATTAATATTTCTCTGTATCTCATAGAAATAAACGTTCAATTCAAACGACACATTTTGAAGAATTGTTAAATTGCATCCCTTAAAGTCGCCAGCCGCGACATCGCGTGTAGATGACGAATGGAGGAGGGGATGAGCTGAGGTGAATTTCAAGACCTGTACCAAGATGTGGATGTAGTCCGATACAATCTTCGAATCCCAGGTCTCAGGGTTAAAACGACGTCCGATTAGCAAAAAATCCAAACCGATACAATCTTAATCGTTGTCTTAAGCAGTCCACGTACTGCAGCTAAGATAACAGGGGATAAAATCCTTAAACTATGCCCTGTATCAGTAAGTTATGAAACAACATTTTCAAATTTTCTCGCAAAATGGTGCTCATTTGTACACAATGCCGGAATATCCAAACAGAGCATGCATACAGTGCCGGTGGGAAGCAAGTCATTCAGTTTAAACAAACCATCAGCTAAACCATAAGGCATGAACTCTGCGTCGTCTCATTACCAATACAACATGTATGCTGAAGTACGTATCTAGAGTATGATGGGATATTTTGTGTTAACAGGAGATAAGCAGAAAAGTCTAAGACCTAAGAATGGAAGACAATGTTTTTATTAAAACTTTTTTTTTTTTTTATCGACATGGTCTCCTGCAACCTCAACATATTTTTGCATATCGGTGCTTCAATGCTGCAATCTCTTTAAGAAATTAGTTTGAACACTTGTCCTCAGAGTAGTCAGAAACAACCGCATGAATGTCTTCGTCAAACTAAACTTGCCTCGTAACTTCAAGTTGGTTTTGTACCTCTTAGAACCGAGAATACTTTAATGCAGTTTGTATAGGTAAGTTGTGACTTGCGAACGGTGACAGATTCAAGGGATACGTCCACATCTTTTCTGGATGATGTTGTTGGGTAGGCTGATAGTTACTCTCTTTGGATCTGAAAAATCAGGGACGATGATCTTGCCGTCGCTCTTCAGTTGAGACTTTTAGCATATCTGTCAACTGTTTTTTCGTCAACTATAACATTTCAATCAGAGCGTCCCCTCTGTATCACGTTCTTCTTACTTTCAATGGTAATATAATCCGAGATTAGCCGGAACCTGAGCCCATAAATTTGACACAACAGACAGAATTTGACACAGAAGACCGTTTTTCCTTATATTTTTTTGTAACATTGTGAATTGTATTACTGCATAGATGGACATAATAGATGGAGAGATGTCAAAACTAGAAACTAGATGTGTACACCACCTAAATCTAAACATGGGCTTTTTTATCTGCCTTCTTGCCCTTTCGCTGGATTATCAGTTCGCAGCTGGGTAGCACAACGGCTGGAAGACTTGTTAGTTGTCCCCTCTTCTGTAGAATCTAGGTGTTAACGAGCTGGTATTGGACAGAGAAAGGAATGGCTGCAGAATGGTCGCCTATGCAGATGACATTGCTATCGCTGCCTCCGAAAAACACTCTCAGGAAAATCCTCCTATATGGACTGCTACGGCTTAATAAATGGGTCTCAAAATGCGGACTAGGAGTTAATTCCCTCAAAACAGAACTTGTCCTCTTTACGGGAAATATAAAATTCCACTATGAGTACGATTGCACACTTGTGCAGACAATTTTCTCATTATAACACTTGCATTTTTTGCAACTGCATCCCAAGCCTCTTGACTTTTGAGCATTTCACCAGCGATGTTAGTTTTTCAATTTCACCTTGAAACCGCGAAGAATTCAAAAACAAGTGTTCGACGTATTCTATGCCGTCCACGCATTATGGGAAGTATGGGCTGTTGTCGTGCTGGATTTATGTAGGTGTGAGCGGAAGCATCCATGATCTGTCAGCAACTGGGGTAGGTGATAGCTTCACCATGTTATCTCTCTAATCATTAGTGGATTTAAGGCATAAGCATAAGCGTCCAGAGGCATAACAGCGTTCTTGCCACTAACTTAGTGGCAACTGCTAAGTTTTATCGATTGGAGCGGTTTGCTCTCATTCAAAGTTCTTCCACTCGTATCGTCGTCGGTGCTTTTCTGCCAGGATGTCTATTGGTAGCATTTTTCTTATCACACATTGCTGGAGGTGGTACTGTATGAGTACCCCACTTTCAGCACATGGATTCGGTACATTGATGCAATATAGGTTCTGTTTAGCATGATGGTCATGGCTTTCGTCCAAATCCTATAGCTAATTGTTAACCGAACATATTCCCATATTCGTTCTGTGCGCTCAACGGAGGATATTCCAGCTGTTGTGCGGTTTTTGGAGTGGCGATATTATTGGCCCATTTATTTTCGAAGACGACAATGCAAGAAACGTTACAGTAAATGAAGAGCACTACCGAGGCATGATAACCGATTTTTTATAGTCAAAAATTGACGATTTGGACTTGGGCGAGCTATGGTTCCAGCAAGATAAGGCTACGTGCCAAACAAGCAGTCTAACAATCGATTTATTGCACACTAAGTTCAACAATCGTGTAATCAGTCGTTGGTGCTTGGCCGACAGGCAGCTTTGATTTGACGCTGTTGAACTTTTTTTTTGTGCGGTGCCATTAAAGAGCGATGCTATACGAACAATAGAGATACGATCCACGCACTCAGGAACAATACTGGTAAAGCTATTCGTTAAGTAAGGGCCTGTGACTGTGAGCTTGAAATGAATAAAAAGTGTTAAGTATTTATTTGAAATTCTTTGGTCTATCGTACACTGTCATGGCTTAAAACATGTCCCATAAAGACCAATCAGTCTTACAAGTAGTCTTATGCGTTTCTTTTTTTTTGGTTGTAATAATCGTCACACCAGACTGTCCGTGCTATAGTGGATACATTCAAGTCAACATATTCACTATTGAATATTCATGTGCCAGTGAGACAACGCACCGGTTGAGGTAACAAAAATATCGCAGCAAATCAGTCGATTCCACGCTGTTCACAGGATTTGGGAATTTCTCAGTCCACATTGTGGAGAATTTTGCATAAAAATCTTGGCCTACACTCTTACAGAATCAAATTAACTCAAGAACTGAAGGCTCTTGATCATTCGAAGAACTGAAACTTTCCGATTAGGCTATGCAAAAGTTTGAAGGAAATCCTGAATTTCATCGAAATATCATCTTCAGCGATGAAGCTCATTTTAGGCGTAATGGCTTTGTCAATAATGGAGTCAATGGAGTTTGATATCGTGCCATGTTAGAAGACTAGTTTTGGCCAGAATTGGATGGACTTAACATCAGTGATATGTGGTTCCAACAAGATGGTGACACATGCAACACAGCTGGTCAAACAATTGATCTATTAAAGGTGTAGTTCGGTGATTTAACTCTGTTGGATTTCTTTATATGTTGTTACGTTAAGTCGTTAGTTTATGCCAATAAGGGAATAAAAAATCTAAATATTCGTCTAGGCTCTGACTACAAATAGTCATTCTTTTGATGAAATTTGTCATCACGTTTTCGCATTATTGCGACTGTATTTCACGAATAGCAGCTCCGATATTTTCCACTGCAATCCATTCATTCAAACTGAAGCAACAGCATCATTTTCGAAACAATTCAGCCCAAAAACCACACCAACTTTGACTCGTTGTGGATGGAGAGGTTGTTCCACACGATTTTTCTTGGATATTTGGAGCCCCAAATGCGACAGTTTTGTTTATTCACGTACACAGACAAATGGAAATATTCACACCCAGAATAATTTTGTGTACAAAATCATGAACTTGTTCATTCATTTCCAACAACCAATCAACGAAAGTTCGACGTTATCCTTGGTTTGTTAGCTTCAATTCTGGTTCCAACTGGAACTCTAGGTACTCTAGGTATTTTCCGATATTTTCACCGTTTTTGTAATAAATTTTCACTATTTCAACACGTCGTACGAGCATACATATGTATATCGATCCATATTTCATAACCTCCTAGTTTTTCCTTATCAAAAGTCATCATATAGTTGAATGTTGACAGTTCAACTATTGCGTGAAAGTTAAAATGACGCCTTTTGTTGGATGACCCTTTACCTGTGCATTGTACATAATAATTTGAGTTACGGTGATGACTAGCGTACATCAACATCACATAGAACCATCAATTACTAGTCTAGCTTTAGGAATACAATAATCAGTGCCATAAGTGGCATTTATTGAAATTGCACAGATTAAATACACGTTCTAATGGATTGTAATTCATATGTATCTACGGGAAAAGTACAACAAACACGTGCGACTAATAGCAATTTTTGTTTTAAAAAAAGTGTTTCCCGGCGTGCGAAAATCGTGACTGTAGCATAAAATTGGGTTATTTGCTTAGTTTTACTCTTGTGTTAATTGTTATTTCTTTCTTTTTTTCAGTGGCAACCAATTCATTTCAAAATACTGCCTCAGGGAACACCAGCGAAAATGATTGAATTCAGCAGAAGCATAGGTAAATACATTCACTGTTTTCAGCTGTTTTTAAAAATGGCATGCAATAAAACTATAAAAAGTTAAGCAAACTATACAGTGATTGTAAAATACATCTCGACTTGAGCGAGTAAAACAAACAAAGCAGAGACCTTCAAATTAATTTTCGACCAAAGAAAATGTATATAGATACACGAAATAGGATTTTTTTTTTCCATCACAACAGGTGCTCAATAAATTTATTAAAAGTTTAAATTTGGTGTTAAAATAATAAAATGGGGAAACAAAAATATCTAAGAGCGGCCCCAAGGTGTCTGTTAAGATGCGAGCAATTTATCTGTAACCAAAAAAAACAAAAGCGAACTCAATTTGACCACAGGAATTCGTGATGTCGACGTACATATACATATATACATATCTATGTACGTATACATATGTATTTAAATTTGCATGCGCATACTAAAAGTGTTTAGTCACTGTTAATGGATTTTTCTTTTTATAAATTGAGCATAATCAATTTGAGACTTACTTAACGTGTTAGTGATGAATTAAGAAGCTCAATGATATGAAACCATTAATTAGTGTTGTAATCGTAATTAGAGAGAAACATGCTCAGGTAAGAGGTCAGTGACTTTTACTAAAAAAAAAAGCTTCAAATGAAATGGAAATTTTTTGGTTTTGATAATCGCTAACAAGTTGAGCTTAGGCATGTGTGGAGTGTCGGTATGTCACCTATTGTAGAGCCTTTACTTTGCTTTGTGTAACATTTGATGACAAGTGTGCTGTGGACTTGGGCCTATATGAGTGAAGTCCCTGTTGTTTTGTGGGAAAAAATTCTTCTTTTAGTTCTGCAGGTGGACGCCTGCAAGCATTTTTTAAATAATATCCTGATACACTATCCGCACAATGATTATTTAAAATGAAATAACAATAGATACCTAATTCCTTCGTGTTTTGAGTTATAGTAGTATGTACAGAGGTTTTGGCTGCGGGTAAGACCTAACAACTCGGAAATTGTACCCGTAGAAGGTAACGTAGGCGGCACCAAAGATCTAGTCTTCATTATGGAGGAACCTCCCGAGAAACTGAAAAATTGAAGGCAGATGCTGCTCTTCTTTGAATCGGACGAATTTTCTTTGAGACTCACGGAGGAACCGCTTCCAAGCCAGACGGCCATCACTATGGAGAATATTTTGACAACCAACGATGGTAGTACAAGTAAATATTCATCACAGTGACGCCGCATCGGTCAATCTTATGCTGCTCCTTCGAAAGGAGCAAACGGTGGTGACGGTAAAGGGGAAAGGCGACATCTACACGCTGGCGTCGGTTTACCTACAGTACGACGAGGGCACAAATGTCCACTAAAAGGCATTGGTGACCATGTCTCATCCAGAGGAATTTAATTGTAGGCTGTGCTGTTATCGCTCATCATACTATTCTCATAGCGTATTCTCATAGGAGTATGTCCAGATGCCCTCACAGTTTTTGATAGAAGAAACCTATGATGGAACCTTTGTAAGGACCTTTTTCAAACGAGCTGCCCCCATGATACATTCGACAGAGCCTCAAAAACTCTTCCAAGAATTTTTCTTAACGAATCTGATTTTTTTTTTTGAGAAGCTTGACGTTTGCTTGAAGTTCGTCTGATGGCTCCTATCTTAGCGAAGTTCCAGCCTGTCAGAAGTACCTAAGTCCAAATCGAAGAGTATCCAGCAATCATCGAATAGTGATACCTTGGTTTCACTGAAGCAATTTCAAGCAGCCTGCGTAAGGCCCAAATATGTAGATGCAGGTGAATTGAACTAAGCGAAGCTAAGTACCCGCATAGTCAACTCCACACTAGGAGATGTACATCGCAGAATGAGAGTCAAGCGGGGTACCCTCTAAGGCCACTTGGTTAAAATAAAAAGGAAGGGTTTCAACGTAGCGGCCTTCGATGTTGCCATTTTGGTATCAGGAAAATTCCTCCTCGTAATCAGGGAAAGGCTCAATCATGCGCTTCTATTATTGAATGACTGGGTCAGAGGACGGAGTCTGGAAGTAAACCCAGCAAAAATCGAGTGCTTTTCACAAGGAAAAAAAAAATGAGGATTCAAACCCAAAGTGGCTATACACTGCGGTGGGAAGACTCAATTTAATCGATTGTTCGGTAGAAGGGGGTCGAGAAGAAATATCTATGATATTTATTGGATATCCCAGTTAACGAAAAAGCGGATGAACTTGCTACTAAAACCGCTTAGCACTTTGAATAGGGAAGTAGATATAGAATCTAACGTACAAGCTAGCAGGCGATGGTATCTACTACATACATGTGCTACAGCCTAATTGTTATGGTCAGTCTATGACAAAAAGAGATATGCAGATTTCATGAAACCATAGATGAGATTTAGATATCGACCATCTTCTTAGAGAGTAGTTTCATGGATAATTCTTGTTACGCTTCTGCAATAGCTAAGACTTTCGAACAGACTGCCATGGTTTAGAAGTGTGCGTGAAATTTCAGTTTCAACAAGTAGATACCAGAGCCCACTCATGCATCGGTTTCCGATCCGTTCGTGAAGATCGAGATTCTATTCGGATTTATGGCCATACCATAAAAGTCGGTAAATGGCGACTTTAGTCGCCTAACGGACACCCTGAATGTAGGGCACTCTTGCACTCTAGATGGAATCAGTACAAGTATAATGCCAATGTATGTAATATCTGGCAAAACCATTGCGTAAGCTTTTCATCTGTTCATCCCTTCTGGATTCTTCCCAAGTAGATGGAAAACAGCATTTGTTCAGCCCGTCCCTAAACAAGGCGAATCTTTTCTCCCTCTAACTACCGACTCATTGAACTTACGTTTCTTTTTATCAAGGTCATGGAAGTACTGTTAAATCATTAGCTTATGAAATGTCTTGAATCACGAAACTTGGGCTTGATATTTCAAAGGCATTTGACAGAGTTTGGCATCAAGCTCTTTCTCTTTTGTCGAAAATATGTACATATGGCATCGATGGATCTCTTCCTCAATGGATTAGAAACTATCTTTCGGAACGTTCAATTCAAGTTATTTTGGGCGGTTTCAATTCTGCTATCCACCATATCAATGCTGGTGTACCCCAAGGTTCTGGTTTGTCCTCGACTCTCTTTCTTATCTTCATAAGTATTCTCTTGTCTGCTACTTTGCTGACGACAGTACCCTCAACTAGTCATATTCTTTTCCAGACTCACATCGCTACTCTTCAGCCGTGGAACTGTAGTGCAGCGTATGTTAAGCTCATTAAATTCCGATCTTGACAGCATATTAAAATAGAGTGTAAACAACAGAGTAGAATTTAATGTTTAATAGATAAAATAAATAATAGATAAAATTCAAAATCGCTCGCTAAAACTGATAGCAGACAGAAGAACAACGGAGTGAATGGACTCGCTCGAATACCGTAGACATGTTTCCTGTCTCTCATCGTTTTATAGCTTCTGCCACCAACAGTGCTCCAGCGAAATACCCAGTTTTATACCGCCCTTCAACCATTTTCTCGCAATACCCGCCACGCTTTGAATGCTCATCGGTATACCTTCAAATCTATTCTCGGACGTATTGTCAACTATTGAGATTCTTAAACGATACAACAAGGGATTGCTCTACCAAGTTCATCGGTATTTCATATCTTCTCTCCCTAATTTCCCCTTTCGACCACTCTGTGTCTTATCATTATAAGGGTAGCTATAAACCCTCGAGCGCGGTAAATATTCGCTGCCGGTAAGACTACAGAGCTAGGGGTCTCAGCCATGGAGTGGATTGGATTGCGAGTAAGAGACAGGAGGTTGTTAATACATATTAAAAAAAGTGTCGGAGAGAGAACTGAGCCCTGGGGTACACCGGCAATGGTTGAGAATGAGGTAGAAGTATATCCGTCTACTACAACTTGTATTGAACGATTACTCAAAACGCTTACATTCCATGAAGAGAAGATGCTACCGACACCGTAAGAAGGCACCAAGGGAGGTTTTATCACCTTTTTAAGGAAACGGCTGAACGTTCGCGAGTTTTCATTTGGAATGATGTCTGTAGAATTTGACAGGTGGAAGAGCTTACGTAAAGGTTTAGAAAGGGTAGAAGAACACTTCTTCAAACCAAGGTTACAAGTTACAAGTGTAACAAAACTTGTGATCTTTTAGGACTCGAGTTACTGAGCGGGTTCAGAAAAATATTTGTATTGACCCGGATTCAGTAATGGTGGTGTTGATGTATTCTAATAAATATGGTGACAGCATTCAAGCTTCGTCCTTTAGCATGGACTAAAATTCGCTACATTACAACTGG
This sequence comes from Xylota sylvarum, assembly GCA_905220385.1. Lineage (NCBI taxonomy): Eukaryota > Metazoa > Arthropoda > Insecta > Diptera > Syrphidae > Xylota > Xylota sylvarum. The sequence goes on along the minus strand of LR999958.1, from coordinate 57,206,793 downwards.
AGTTACAGGTAAAATTCCTACATTTCGAAACCTCGCCCAGAACCTATTCGACTTCACCACTTCCGTCGGCATAATTTCGTAAAGTCATCGGCTTTAAGTGATCAAGGTTACGTGAATAGCCCTTAAATCGACATGTTTAGAAAGTCTATTTTTTTTTTAAACTTACTAAAAGTTCTCAATCTGTAAGCACATTACCATATCTCATGTCCCACCTGCTGCTTTTATTCTTTCAATTAACGACTACAGCTTTGTTATTCACTATCTCCTAGTTATAATCTTATACCATAATTATTTCATTCTATAGCGCGTTTTAAAAAAAAAAAAAACTTTTTCTGTTTTTTGCAGCGGAAATATCTTATTTCACACATCTAACATGCGAATTAGAGGGAACTAGTTTACATCTTATGGTTATATAAATACCGCCATCCTAATTGAAGGCACACGGGCTTCATCTTGGCTCTAACCAATTCTCTTCTGTTTGCTTTGTTCTTTCTCATGTATCTACGAGAATTGGAGTGCATTTGCATAATTAATTCCTGTCAGAGAGAAGATCATTCAAACTAACAAACATGTTGCTTTTTAATTTGTTTCGATTCCTTTCATGACGCTAATATCCCAATTCAAAAAAAAAATCGAGAAAAAAGTTTAGAAAAAAAAAAAAATAATAAAACTTTCTAACAGCGATTCACAAAAACTTGGTAATTTATTCAGAGAACACGCTTTTTACACGTCCGACCAGTTACCAACTGGTACAAATTCTGCTAAATATACCCACAACCCAGAGTTATGATTGGCCATATACTCGGATACCATCTATGTATCTTTGAAGAGACAATGCTTCTAGTTAGAAGAAGAACTTTTGTTTGGTACAAGATACTTTGGCAGAAACTTTATTAATTAGTCGAAATTTTAAGTTTGGTTAGTGACTTAAAAGTTGAAGGTTATTTTTAATAACATTTTCGAACTTGCTCTTGGACAGAGATTTTGAGATCTTATTTCAGATTTTTACGAACTTGTCCTTGCTTACTGGGAAAATATAGCAAATACTCATTTAGACCGGAATTTTAGATTATGTTCTTAGAATACCGAACACCGAATCACTTAAAATCTTATCATCGATTGACTATTAAACTATTGGCTGTCACGCTTAGATTCGAAGCCGAGGTTATAACTATAAAACTGGTATTGAAGTAGTTTTGACGTTAGACGAGTCATAACCATGGAATCTCTGTCTTAGATTTATGATCAAATGGGGGTGGTATGTATAACTGACCTTAAAACAGGTTTTTGTTTTTAATTCGCAGATTCAGATTTAAGATCGGATGATTGGTTTTTAGCACCCACAGAAAGTCAAAACCCAGCTGTCTGGCAAGTCGTGATGATCCATAAGTGTTTTATGATGAAGAAGCTCAGAATAGACGTGATCAATGACTGGGGTTTATGTCGAATCTTTCATATATATCAATGACAAACGCGCTGTTTCGCAGTTATGATAATAGTATCTGCATGGAGATATTAAGTGATATAGACTAGCCGCAGCTTTTGTTGTATACTATCTAGAATTTGCATTCTCTAATAGGCTCTATTTTGCGTGGTTCCGGTATGATACCACTATAAGGGTCCTATCCCCTTCTTGGACCATTTATTCCATTCCAGTGCATTGGGTGTACAGATTGTGAAGCATTCCTGACATGTGCAAGAAAAAGTTGAAGTTGAAGTCCCTCTTTATCTTTGCAGTACGTGCAGAAGTCATTGCTACTAACCAGCTAAATGGCAAATAGCATTGACTTCGGTTTGTGTTACATTAGGTTGGCTGTTTGGTACGAGGATGTACACTTTGAATATTGGTTTAGGGTAAGGTAGCTATCTTTACCAAGAATCAGACACACTTTGAACATAAGTCTTTTCTTTTTGGCTATTGGCCCATTGGATTAATAAAATCAAACAAAGTTTCTTATGAAGCGAAGGATCCTCATGACGTCCAAGAACGCTGAGGTCATTGACGATATAGGCATACCTAATAACACCGACCACAATAAAAAATGCTTCAGTCGTTAAAAGTCACCAGTTCACTTAAGTCATCAAAAAGAAGACCTCTTAGGTAAAGCAGTTTGAATTGTCAGTCGGACAGATGCATATAAGATGGTGGATAATTTCTTCTCAGGAGTTGTATAAAAAAAGGCCCAACTAACAGGCAGTATTCAGAAAAGATACCGATAACAGCGCTGAATTGCGATCATTTCAAGCCAATGCTAGGCTATCTATCTAGCTCAGACCTACCCCGTTGACTATCCACTTGTCGTGGTGCTAGGGCTTAAGACGGTCTTTGCAGTTTCTACGACAGCCCAGTGCTGGTAACCGGCGATTCTCTGAAGTCCAAAAACTAAGAAATATTCGAACCCTAACTCTAGTGGTGGAGTGACCAATTTTTTCTTAAAAACCATGACGAAGGATGAAAGGTTGGAGGGCTTTAAATAAACCTACTACTAACAAATTCCCACAGATGCCCTGGCGAGGTCTGTGGTATAAATGCCTTATCCAGGCATGGCGGGCGGTACTGGCGGGGTAGACCCACAACCTTGCCCGTGGGAACCAAATGGAAGACAATAACAACAAAAACAAGAAAAATCGATTTAATAAAACGGAACCTATCAGTTCTGATGCTGACATGCTACCTGTAGGTGCACCTGAACTGATGGAACAGCAGCCACTGGTGTCAGATCCATCGCAGGAGGAGTAAGGTCTCTCCAGATATGGTGCGACGGCAGTTGTCCCGTAGACTGAGGCACGTCTCTCTCCGAGAAGGAAAATAACTCCTGGCTTGAGCTACCGAAACGATAGCAAAGGACGCTCTGACGAGGTCTGTAGCTAAATAGCACGCTCCTAACAAAAAAGCCACCCACACAGGCGTTGCTGCTAAGGCACACCACAGCGGAGAGGGAGGGAGACAAAGTGGGAAAAATGGGAAAATGGACAAAGCACACAACAACCTCCCTGCCACTAAGGCAGGTTCAGAACGAGCAACTACATAGAAACATCAAGGGCCGCTGAACATTGTCGGAAGATAGCCGAGACCAAGAGAGGGGATTTCGGGTCGAAAAGACTTAGATCTTCGGAGGACTCTCATGGAGTAGTAGTTGGACTTGGCCATCCAGGAACCGTGGATTCTTAAGAATCGCGTGATGGGATTGGGGTCAAAAAACTATAATGTATTTTATATGAGCGACGCTTGCAAAATTAAGACCTGCATAAACTTATTTCAGCTCAGGCGTTTTGACAGTAGTGGAGGCGAGATGGGCTAACTGAGTGGCGTCTGCGTATCTACCCTACGAGGTCGGCACCAACGTCTCCTCGAAAGCTTTGAGGTCGCTCATATTAGCGTCTCAACAAGGTAAGAAAAATATTGTCCAGGATGTGATGCTAATGCCCATCATAACTTATGGGGTAGCATTGACATCAATGCTTGAGGTGAAGTTCTGTTTAATTATTTTATGTAAGAGAGGTAATGACCTTTGTAACGTCAACTAGAAGGAGGTTTTAAAGGTTGCATTCAGATGTCAACGCCTCAAGGCGGAATTCTCTTTCCCCTAATATGGCTTCTCATGGTTGACGAAATTTAAGGAAAAAGGCCTCATCGTGTCGGTCTATCTTGATGATGTGGTCATTATGGGAAATTTCTTCCAGTCCTCAGTGAAATGCTCAATCTACGATTACACGACTCATGGTCATCGAACCTTCATAGCCACGCTTCGATACTTTCTCGATGGGAGGCCACCAAAGGATCAACGATAACTGATCACATGAACCCAATGCTTGTATTTGAAAGTATATTTGCTATATGAATTACGGACAAAGCCTACTGGAAGCCCCATAGAACTGACAATAAAAAGAAACAGGCCTTCTACACTGTCGATTCTAAGATGGACATTGGCACAGGGGCGACATTCTATAAATAGACCGTTCCTTTAGAAAGAATTTACACGTAATGAAGTCATATCAAAAAGATTTTTTAGGGAAGCCTGAGAATTAGGTCTTTTTGATGAGCTTGTAAACCTTGTAGTTATCTGACTTTAGGTATAAAGACAACTTTAAACTCAGTTAATAGTTTGGGAATGTGGATAAGAGTCAGGCTATTCGACAAAGTACTATACCTTCGGATTGTAGAAGTTCAACAAGTATGGTGACATGGGGTTCTGCCAATTTAAACGGTTCAGGACTGGGCTTGGCCCAAGCAGATTTTAACTATTCGCTTTAATGTATATAGTTTATGGCCATTAGGATAGCATAGGTCTCCGTTTAGAAAAAAGATAAATATTATCTGCGCAGTGTACTAGCCTTATGTATGTTGTCGTCCTCCATGAAGGCACCAGTAGCGGAACCTTGACTGGTTTTGCAGCCAGATGTCGAAATTCGACAGCCTTAGACTCTGGTTGTAAACAGTCCTGAATTTGATGATCTAGTTTATATTTGCATAGCAACCGAAGGTCTGATGACATTGAATTAGACGGCATATCCGTGAGACACAAGGCGCAAGATCATTTCAACTCAAGTACGAATAATACCAAAATTTACCAGTCTCTAGGTATTACAGAGACCCAAGAAATAGCTCTTGTTGCAGACGACCTTTTAGTGGTAATTGCGGTGATTAGGCTTGAAGTAGCCTCAAGAAGCACTACAACCTCATGGAGATCTTTTGTCCTATCGCTTTGAAGACGTTGAGTAGTATTTCCTACTAGCTGACATTAATTTTATGAATGGATTAGGAAATTAGGATTGCTTGCGCTGAGGAGGAAGTGGTATCAAAAGGGGAGATAAATCCTTTATGGAAGTGTTTGAGCCGAGTCCGAGCAATGGCAGGACATTCACATAAAATAATATGTTCATGAGTTTATTAGTGTCCTCAAGACGTAGTCGGTATATATCCGATTGGCTAATACCAATTTTCTTGAGGTGATTTTTAAGAGAGTAATGACCACTTAGGACGTCCATCAGGATCTTAGAGTTATATTTGGACATTTCAAGAAACTCTTTCGTTCTTTTTTTTTTTTGAGAAATTGATACATTTCATATTTTAAGCCAGTTTGTATATTTCTGTAAAATAGCTTTTCTTCTTGTTTCCACTGATCCAACTCTGTCTTTATCTGGATAACAGGTAGGCCACAGAAGAAATGGGGCCAATATGATAGAAATACTTATGTACATGTCCTGAGATTCATGTCAATGTGATTTTATTGTGTTAAGCTAGCGGTAGGAGGGTTTGAAAACAGTTTTAAACCAGCTTAGACTCAAGGTTAAAAAAACGTGAGAGCTTTTCGAGCTACTTAGCTATCTGATAAAAAAAATTATATGTAATCTTCGGAGGTTTCTTTTGATGGCACAGAGCTTAAAAGCAGAATCTTCTCCTTGCAAGATAGAAGTGGAGTGTTCTAATGACACAGACAATTTGTATATTGGACCGAAAATTCCAACTCCTAACTTATTTAATATTTTCGAACTGTCAGTGTACCTTTCAGATATAGAGAATTGAGGATAATCCCAATAACTGTGATTTGGAATGACATCTTTGGATCATAGTCGGTTCCCTGAGGTACGTGAACTTATCTGCTGCGAGCCACCAGACTAGGCTCCCATAGATAGACTGAGTCTGAAGATGGCAGGCATGGGTTCCTACTAAACTTAGTTAAGCTTAGTTTTGGACAGGTAAATAGAAGTTTTGGCCATCATCGACTAGCTTGAATAGTGACCTGCATGATAGTCGAATACTTGACTTCGTAACCTTTATACAGTCTGCGGATGACATATTCTCAGCACCAACTCTGACTCTGTTGAACGGTTTCCTTCCTCATTCAACACTATAAGTTTGGTGATGGAGGTCGGCTGAAGCCTAACACATATGCTAATGATATATTGACAATGTTACCACCGGTACCGAAAACTTGATGCTGGCGGCATGGGAGTTAAGAGGTTTCAAAAAAAAAACGATCCATTCCATTTTTCCAGAGTAAGACTCCTTGTTGAGTTGCTTGGCTTGACTATAGCGTATCTTGACTATAGCAAGGTAGCGGTCCAAGTCGATGATTGGTTCGGACTTGCAGAATACTGAATCCCCACTCCGACTGCATTTTGGTCAATTTGTTTGACTGTTTTATGATCAGAAGCAGACGATATTAAAATGAGAAAACTACGTGACGTTTTGGTCGTCCTCAAAGTTCATCAGTCTGACTCTATTTTCAGATGTCACATCGTGTAGGCTATGCTTTTAAAATGTCTTACCAAATGCGGTATCAAATTAAGGCAATTTTGTATTTGTTTTCGTATTCAGCATATGTGGTGTTGTTTTGAGCAAGCTATGTATCTCGTCATAACCTAGGCTGTCCCAGAGCATGTGTATTGTAGCGTTATTTTGCCGAACAAAACCTCTCTTTAAGGATGTACAGCCTTCAATAGTTCGTATATTCAAGAAGTCCTCTGACACTTCTATACAAAACTGATCAGTAACGATGAAGAAGTTTCTGTAGCATAATCGGAAAAGTATGGCCAATTCTGATTTGCTGGACTAACTTTGGACTAAACAATTACTCTGAAGGAATTTAAGGGTTTTTCGAAAAGCTAAATTTACATAGTCATTAAGGCCAAAATGGTCTTCGTAACTCAAGTCAAGGTCAAAGTTGACAATTTCTCATTCGAGCTTACCGGTGGCTTGGACATGCAGTTATTGCTGTTGGCGATCCTTGGAACCACCTTTGTATCTTCACGAAGTTCCAAAACACACAAAGAAAGGTCAGTTAAGAAATAGATAAGCGACAAATTATGTTCTTATATGAAGCCTCATACAAATAGTGTTTTCTACGTAATCAGCGCCATGGATGCAATATCTATAAGCCTTTAGAATAGCCGCACGGGTTATACATCGCAATTTTAATATTTTCCAACCACTTTAATGATCAAGACATAAACGGATTAGCATACTTAACCTTATTTAAGCCCACCCTGTATAAATCATGATCGGTTGTCGAAGTACGTACTACTTACATGGAGAAAAATAAAGGTCATTTTGTCAGCAGATTAATTACACTCTGCAGCTTTATCTTTTGCTACTGAAAAGGTCTTCCTGTCTTGGTACTTTCACTTCTGTTCAAAGAACTGTCATTTTTTACTTACTGCATTGTTTTCGCTTTCAGGTGGCAACGCTACAAGTTATCTCCAGTCGTAGTACATAATAGGCGTTGACGCTATAAGAATGATCCTTCAATCGAAGGTGGCTTAAGAGTTTTGCTTGATAGAAGTGGCAAGTTGGGGTGCAGTTTCTGTTTCTTTTATTACCACCCATAATAATCCCAAAGTTATGTAGATATGAGAGTGAGAATAATACAAATGAGTGTATTAAGAAGACCCTGCTACACACACCATTTGCATCTTATTCGTGTAACTTTCAGTCAAGAAAATCAAGTGATCACCGGCAGTCTAACAATCGTCTTGAACAATCAAGATACTTACTCCAAAAATAAACAAATAAGACCTTCAATGCCATTTTTGATCAACAAAATTCCTGACTCACATTCTTGCGACAATAAAATCCATGCAAAGCGATACAAACATCTGCCGTTTATCCGAAATTCTTCAACTTTATTATTTTTCAGCAACAATATGTGTACACAACATAATGTATAGCGATGGACAAATAAAATGACAATCACAACAAATAATACCAAGCTACGCGGACACACGAGATTGCCGTAAAATGATAATAAACTAAAATATCCATACATCACAGAAAACAGCTTCTAAATTATAATTTCTACGAGTATCTAAGTATCTTCGGCATACCGTTCGCCGCTTTCACGGTATAAAAATCAAAAAAAAAAAAAAATACTCGTATTCGTATCTAACCGTTTCATCAACACAACTCCACCAAAGAGACATACTTATGTACAAACTCAGCTGAAAGTTAAAGCTCTGTACTCATTACTACTCACTGACCACTGGAAGCCTGGAAATGTATCCAAAGCTCGCTGGTCAAGAGTCTCGGTTATTCTCTTTAATTCTCTTAAATTTCATATCTCAGGCTTAGCCGTTGTTTGCAAAAGATACAATGGTATTACTCTCAGATACAAATTGGGTTTTTGCCATCTTCGTCTACATATTGACCATCGGCACAGGATCACTGACGATCGATTCGATCTTCAGACTGCGGTAGGGGAAGGAGAGAAGAGATTTGTTTTTTTTTTTTATGAAAAGAAGACAGGTGGCGTACATGTGTACATACATATGTATATGCAAAATCTCACTCAGCCAATGTATCTGAGATGTCGTCGGAGGTTAACTGTTGGTTGTTGGTTTGATATTTGTTTTTTCTTTTCGATCGTTAATATAAAAGCGACTGGCGGTATGGTCCGCATTACCATAAGACGCCTTCAAGTCTAGCTGACTGGACATACAATACGGAGAGGTTGAGTGCTACTCGAGAGTAGTTGTGTAGAGTAGATAGTTGAAGTCTTGTGTTAGTAGTGCAAAATCAAAAAAATTTTTTTCTCTCATAATTGTGTGAATTCATAAAAATAAATTAAACACAAGGATACAAAAAAAAAGGATACAATTTTGTTAGAACACAAGAAATTCATTGAAGGCGTCGTGTGTGAATAAAAACAAAAGTTTACAACAACCAAGGATACAGTGGAAAATATTGTGCAAATATTCTATACACAGATTTTCTGTTAGTGCAAAAAATATATATAAAAGGATTAAAAATAAGGATTACCCTCAAAATAAAATCAAAACAAAATAAAAATGGCCAAGTCAACAGAACAAAAATACATTCAGGCTGTTATTTTCCTGGTATCATGCAGCGCAGCATTATCCTGTCACGGTACATTATTAGGTAAGTGTAACGATACTTTTTAAATCTTTGATTTATGCTTTACAAAGCATTGTGCAAGGTTATTAGAAAAAAAAACACAGAAGCGGATAAAAGAATGACTTTTTGAGTGTGCCATTCAAGATAAGGAAGTACCATTAATCATGAGATCAATTTTTCCTCCCTGAGCGCAAAATACCGTCAAATCAAACTGAACTAAGAAATAAAAAAAAAAGAAAGAATAACCATAAACCACAATTCGATGGATGGAAAAATACACAAATGGATGAATCTACTTCCTTCTTTATTTTATGTTTGGTGTGTGCTTGTGAATTAATTTAAAATAAAAAAATAAAAAATTATTATAAATGCCAACTTTGCATATTCAACATCCGTTGACGTTAAGTGCTAGACATTTTTTTTTTTTTTTTTTTTTGTTCCGAATGAATGTCATCTTTGTATAGAAGAGATTAAAAAAAAAAAAAGAAACGAAGTGAACAAACGGAAGAGTTTAAAGTTTGTAAATATAATTAGCATATGCATTACAAAAATTTTGCGCAAAGTGCTTCAGTCAAAAATTAAATAAACAAATCGTAGAAGGTTGTACCCTTTTTTAAGTAATAAAACCTGAAACTCTATATATAAAGATACACTATACAAAATAAAAAAAAATAAAGTCACAGATATCTGTTACTGTCGGCTAAAAAAATAGTTGTATCTATCATTCGCATGTCTATAGGTATTTTTAAGTCACTGTTGAAATTGTATTCACTCAGAATTGTCCTTTGATCCTGGCTATTTGCCTCATAAAATATGTATATATTATATGTATAAGGCTCTTCTAAAAAGAAATCCTTTCCATTCGTTGAATCTGGTATGTAACTTTATGTGAAGATACACATCAAAACGTTGATCGACTAAACTTAAATTTTTTGTATCATAGCCGGTGATGGGTATCTTAGATTCGTACATATTCAAAATTTAACATTTAATAAACAAATTGATCGTGACTTATAGTTGATAAAATACTAATGTTGCCAAGTAACCTATATACCTCCTCTGACTAACAACACTTCTTGCTGATCGTGTAGACCTAGCAGATTGTAAAAATCATGCTTATCCATATCAAAAAAGTGTATCTGTCCCCTTAAAAATGATTGAAAAACCTTCCTAGTTTCTACAGAACCGGCTTGATTATTCTTTCAATGGTTTCTCTACAAAACCTGGATTGTAGATACAGCCGATGTAATTCTTGTTGACCACACTTCTCTTTCGGATATACGCAGATTTGAGCAGCTTTACAATATTTAAACTCCTGTCATCATTTTCATTTGACTACACCATGTTTGCGGACTCTTCTCGAAAGTTCTTCGCAGGGAAGTTCATAAAATACTCACTGGATCTGAGATACATTTTAAGTAATAGAGAACGGCTACACTATATTACATAGAGTTAGGGTAATCCTGAAAAATATTCAAAGCGGAGCATTGCGACAGAAGCACAGACAGCGTGGGATGGATCATACTTCTCACGTGATAACGATTCATAATTCGATCTGCAAGTAGGGATGCAGGCCAGACACGTTGATGTAACGATATTTAGAGACTATGTTACATAGGCTTAGGGAATACGACGACTTGGCATGCATATATAATACTTCTAATGTGATAATGTTTCACAATTCGGTCTGCAAATAAGGGTCGAGCCCAGAAACGATGTAACGAAATTTGGAGTCAGTTTGAAACTTTCTTTTGATAGGAAATTATTAATGGATTTCGTTCATTTAGGTGTCAATGTGTAGAATTTACTTTTCAGTGCGTAACTATGTCCAATGCTCATTGGAAAATCGAAACAACATTGCGTTACAATAGCTAATATATCTACTGATTGCGTTACAGTAACTGATCTACTAGAAATCAAACTAATCGTGTATTATCGCCTCATATAGTCTGGGGCTGTATCAACGATACAGCCTACTTCTCTTCCTTATAACACAATTTGTAACAGAATAAGATTCGAAGAGCAATTTGGGATCCTTTTGTGTAATGATGACTCTACCAATATCATATCGTTCGCATAACCTGTGGCTCATTTCTAGAATATTTCATTAAAACAAGAACCCTAAGAAGTGGGGAGATGAGCCCATCCAGAGGCATGCCCTATTTTTCCAATTCTGTTCAATAGATACGAAATCTGTAGTGCTACTAATAAGCTCATTTTCTCATATCTCGCCCACAGTGTGCAAAAAGTATCTTAAAAGTGGTGTACCTCAAGGTTCCTTACTATATTCTCCACTTCTTTCTATATCAGTTCATGGTTATTATCGATTCAGATGCAAGCATATAAATCCTACTTTGTATAAAGTCCTTTCCTTAAACAACCGAATTCATTTAAATTCAAAGCTTTATATAAAATCATTAAGAACAGTGACTTGTACATTTAACCATGATAATAAACCTTTTAAGTTAATTTATTCTCGACGAACATACTTAAGACGTTCTATATCTAATTATGCGAATCAATGAAATTTTAATTAAATCACTTCGATGGGGTTAATCAGATTGCCACACTTCCAAAAAGCTTTGCCCATAAATAACAACAATATAGACATGAATAATTATTTTACAATCGTTTATGAAAATTTGTATTATATACTACATATCAACATATGTACGTCAATGGTGAACTAGTTTTTAGACTTTATCGTAATATATTCTTTGCAGATTAATTAATGTTTAAATTTTTATCATTTAGATCTGAATTTTGAAACGTTTTGTCGGTCTTAAGCTACTGTCTAGAGTCGTAAATTTTGTTACTAATTAAAGGTATTTCCAATCAGTGTTGATTCAGAATGATTTTTGAGCACGTTTTGGGTTTGTTTCGATAGATTTTGTAGCATAAGATACAATTTATATGAAAGGATGACTAAGCTATCATCTTTGAAGTTACAAGTAGCCTTGGGGTTGAAGATACGTCAATGGATATTTGTTAGCACGTTTGGGCTAACAGAGAAGCCGAGCTTATGCTGTATGCATTTTATACTTAAGCCTGGCTTAAAAAAAAGTATGCAAAAGCTATTTAATCAAGTTGTCTTATTTAGGCAAACATAAATCATAGTTTAGTAAGCAATGCCTATTAATATCTTGTTATTGAAAGAAGGGTAGGATGTTCAGAACTCAGTCCATACATTCCATAGAACAGTTCATACACTTCTTGGTTCAAAATTTGGTCATTCCCTCGGTGAAATAATATAAGCTAACTTAGGATTACTTTTACATTTGAAGCATACCGTGACAAAACTACATTACCAAGTGGTCTTGAAAAATGTATTCATATTCTCAAGGAATACAAAAATTTTAAAACAAATTCGTATTTAATCCCATGTCTTCGATCCATTTTATACATCGAAATTAAGTGGTTACCTATATGTTCAAGTTGATTGCATCTCAGCATGACCATCTTAAACATGAAATGGACCACCATCGTTGCATCAACGCCTGAAGATACATCTTGTATCTGCAAATTTGTTGCAATTATATAGTATCGTGCTCTCTCATTATGGACATTAACTTAATGTACTTGAGTGATTTACATCAGCAAAGTGTTAGGTAATTGTAAGTAAATTACATACTTCATCGATTCAGAGTGATGTATGGATGCAATGTTTACAGTCACTTTGAGGATTATGTGCATGCGTTTGTTTTGAGTGGTTATTTGAAAATATTTTCAATATAAGATCAATAAAAATGTATATTTAACACATCATCAGAAGATATTTAAATTTGCATTAATATAATATTCATGTTCGACTATAGTGACTAATATAACACTTTGCTAACGTCACGCTATATCAAGAATTATAAAAAAGTTTTTTAAATTATAACGAAGGTAATAAAAAACGAGAATTTAGAGGCATATAGCATATTTAATTTTTTATAAGAAACGCAAGAAAATTAATAATAAAACGAAATAAGAAAGTTAAGCTAAGGTTTTATGAAACATTAAATAAATTTACATATTTAAAGGAAAATTTATGTTTGCCTTAAAAATGTCTAAATGTTTATTGGAGCTTAGGTGAGGTTTAAAAAAGTTATTTATTCATGATTATTAGCTAATTGGTAAAACGTAGTTAATAAACTACATTGGGCATATTTTAATAGCAAATAAATGGTGTGGGAGATGAGAATAATTTTACTAACATCACCAGAAGTTGAAAGTGTATCTTTTGGGCGTAAAAACATATATAGATACTCGATGAAATGGGAAGTGCGTAGATTGAGATGCACGCAATTACTTGATATGCGTTCTTACTTGTAATACTGTCGATGTCATGATGACACCCTACCACTAAGGCTTTAAGGTACCTTGCCTACAACACCATTTCAACAATCAGAATCCCCTTTACAAATTTCCAGTAAGAATTCAAAAGTATCTGAGGTTCAAGGTTTCCACACTTGTCCTCTTCTAAGAGAAACAGTATTTTCAACAATTCAGGTTTAAACTTTCAGACATTCATGCACCATCAGACGACCTCTTCCTGATAGTTTCCTAAGAGATCTGGAGACTTGCCTTCGTTGCTTACAACTGAGTGAATGCGGTTGTCCGCAGGACTACAGATATCTAGAAGCTAGTCCACAGTCATGTTAAAAAAATCAGGTTATTGGAATCCAATCTGCGGTCATCCAACTCTACACTGTTCCCAAAGCCTTAAGATTCCAATCCAAAACTGATCGGGCTGCTTTCTATACAAAATCTAATTAAACGAGTTTCAGGTTCTCGAAAAATATTTTGTAGAAGACCTCTTCAATGTGCAGAATCATTGCTTAGGCTCTAAAGCGTTATTGCCTTAACCCATACGACTTGATGTGTCAGTCTTTCTGAAAACATTTCCATTATATAGGCAGGCTCTATATGACTAGGTAATTGAACCCATGTTTTGCTTCAATTAGTATCCTAATTATCCTTGCCGTATTTTCTTCTCATAACGCAGTGCATGGGAAAATGGAGTTTCAGTATATAGTCTAAGACAATCAGGAAATTGTATCACAATTTCCATATGGCGGGCTATCTCTTTGACAATAGGAGTGAAAATCTTCCTCGGCTCTACCCAGGAACTTAAGTCAAAAGTATTTCAGATTTCAAAGGTAGTAGGATTGGACCAAGAATACAACCTTGTGGTACATCGATTTTTAGATCATTCCTAATTGCAGCTTGTGGTTGGGTGGTTGTCCTCGCTCAACAGAGACACTTTCGGTCTAAAAAGAATCTATTGCGCGGGTCCATTGTGATACGACTATGGAAAAACCAGATTACCAGCACCAGAGACCTACATGGAGACTTTCCAAATTGGACAGGCGTCAGGCCAACCAGTTTCGGAGTAAACCCATTCCGAAGAAATATGGTTCGCCATTTAGGTATTAAACCGGTCTGACCCGGTAACAAAGCTTTTTATTTTGCTTAAGTGAAGTCAAACTAGATCGTTAAGATTTTTGAAGAAGTACTCGCTTATGGTTTTCCTTCTCAAGACCGATAGGACAAGATAGGTACACAGAAGATTTGTCATGGTTTCCTCCTCTTTCTCATCTCTACAGCTTCTACAAAAATCGTCGAAGGGAGTACCAAGCACCTTTCTGGCATATCTGTCAACCAAACAGTGGAACCAACTATCTTTCTTAGTTTTGTCCTATTGATGGAAATAAATCTACTGGTTTTCCTGCAATCCGGCTCTGGCCAAATTTGTTTAGAAGAAAGGCATGTGCTGATATGGTTCCACCTACTATTTAGTAGTCCCAGTTACTAGAAATAGTGTAGTGAATAACTACCTATACATCCTGATGACTTTTGTTAAATGACAAGGAGAGTTTATGAAATGGATGTTCCTATTAATTGTATCCGCACGGCCTTGGGATCTACTTATGAACCATTAAACCATACAGGTTAGGACATATATTTGGTTTTATATCCACTACAACCGGATCAGCCAGCTATATATGGTTTCTCCAATGCCTATTAGCAGCCAGGATCAAATGAATATCGAATGTTCCTGTATCTAATTGCAACTGGTTTCTGCATGCTTATATAAAGACATAAAAAAAAATTCAATAAAAACCAATAGCAGCAAATAAAAAGCCATTGAATTCTCTTGCAGTGTTAATAGCTTTTACTGCTTGTACCATAAACAACCTAACACTGTCCATCACCTATATATTGAAACCAGAAATACCCAGCATGAGATCCATAT
Organism: Xylota sylvarum; assembly: GCA_905220385.1. Classification (NCBI taxonomy): domain Eukaryota; kingdom Metazoa; phylum Arthropoda; class Insecta; order Diptera; family Syrphidae; genus Xylota; species Xylota sylvarum. Next base: position 57,191,698 of record LR999958.1, on the reverse strand, counting down.
GCAGTTCTACCTCATGGCCGATCTTAAAAAGTAGTAACATGCTATAGACATTCCAATTAAAATACTCTTTATGGCTAAAAGCCTGTCGTTTAACCATTTAGTGTTATCTCTCCTGCGTTTCCTTTTTTTTTCCGCATCTACTCTTGTAATTGAGATATCGATAATATGATTGTCCACTTAATTGTATGGAGTCTTGTTTGCTTTGCTTTACAAAACAAAACGTATTTACTTAAGAGATCCGGATTTCCATGGACAAAAAGACCCTGCAGCTTCGCACGATGTAACTACGGATATTGTCTCCTTAGTAATTATCTTTATTAACTTGTCACTTAAGTTGGTTGTTTACTTGGTTTTTTTTTGTCTGTTCGATTACATTGACATCCTTTCGATGTTTCTCTTTTTTTTTTGTTTGTGCTTCCATCAACCTAGTCAAGTTATCCATATGATAATGAGAACCTTGGTAGTTGACGACATAATGACATGCAATTCACGACGATGATTAAAGAGTTGAGTTGATGCTTAAGGATTGTATGTATATAATTAAAGGGCAGTCACTGATACTATAACCATTCTAGTTGTATGCTGTAATGGAATAACCTTTCTATCAATTCACACCTTTGGTCAATGTCGCCTTCATGTCAAAAACTTCCGGGATGTACATAAGTTACTGGTATTCTTCTGCTAATTACAATTCAAACATATATTATCACAGAACTAGCACTCAATGTTAACCACCCTTGCGGATTTCAATTACGAGTATTATTACTCAATAGTCAATCCAGCCAGTGCAGCATTCCACGATAATTTATTGACTTTCACTTGAATTTAATTTGAATACGAAACAAGATAAGATGATAATAGTTGTATATATATTGCTAATTAGACATCTTATGGTTTATGTTCGAGATTACAACAACCATCCATCTTTGTGGTTTATATATGCAATTCATCTAGCGATAGAAGTTTTCTGCTAAGAGGATTATTTGATTAGCATCTTCTGTTACAGTGTGAAAGGGTTACGAAAACATTGGTCATCCTTTCTTTATACAGAGAATAGTTAACAAAGAAAATCAACAATGTTCTGGTAGATAAGTTTTTAGAAAACTTGATAACCGTGTATGACCGCCTTAAGTGAGAGGTGCTAATTTATGGCGTTCTTATTCCACAATCAGTGCTAAATGCATGAGACGAGTTTTGTAAAATTGGAATAGGTCGTTCTAGAATGATGGATTGACGCGTAATAGTTAACACATTCAACGTGCCATAAATCTGCACAACTTTTGTTTGTATAACTAATTAAATCTTGTCGACCAATGGTCTCAAATCGTAGGAATATTTTTTTTTTAAATGAAACTAATTAGAGTTCAAAACATTAAGTGCCAAAAACCATAATATACCACTACAAAGTGTATCTATCACTACATATCTCAATTTATTTCACCATATCAATACATGCTGAGATAGTCAAAATGCACATTAATAAGTAACTATACTATATATGCATGTAACATATCTCCACCACCCATAAATAGCATGCTTAACAGACTAATATTAACAGCAGCCCTCCTCAACATATGGTTACTCAAACGTCTTAATTTACGTGGATAGTGTGTCTTGCATTGTGGTTGCACCTTTAAATATGTAAACCAAGTCCATGTTCCTTGTATAAATATTTTCCGAATGTTTCGAGTTAGAAAGTTTATAATAAGTTTAAAACAAAGGGACTTAGAATGGACCCCTAATGCACACCTACATTTACCTGGAGAAATGGTATGCTTCACTCGTATGTAGCAATTTCTAAGAGGTTAGTAGTGGTTTTAAAATTGTTGAGACCCAGATAAGTTGAAATTAACCCATTTAGGCCCATTAAGGAGTCTAATTAAATCACTCAATTTTGATAGGACGAGCAATTCTACTATAGTTTCTCTCATCTACCTCCCAGACAATGTTAGGGCGCCAATTAATACTGATACTGTTTTATCTGATGTTTGCCATTATCTAACTAGCTCGTCCGCCATTGTATTGCGTTATAAACTTAAGAGTAGATGGTATGATTCTACAGCATATGCATGTAGTACTGACCGGTCCAGGTGCTTCGATCGAATCTGAGTTACTCGATTTGAATACAGAAACATAGTGAAAGATACAATGAAACCAAGTCTCATCAGCATTGTCAATCATCCTAGACGACGTTTGATCATCCACACACGATGTACTATCAGCCTCTACAAGTACTTGGATTTACAGTACCTGTAGACAGTATACATAATTTTACGGACGAATACACTTTTAGGGAATAATTCTCATATGTATGTATATCCACTTAGCGATGACACCATAAATTTTTTATTAATGTTTTCGATATTCATTCAATAGAAACTAATGACATTTAATATTCAAACTGCTGACGATGAGACCTTGAACCTGAAGTGTGGAGTGTTAGTCAGAGAAATGATTTTTTTTTTTTAAAACAGAAGTATACAGTTCCAAGTCGACTTCCGATCTTGCTTTCATCATTGAAAAATTGATGGTCAGTTTCGATCAACTATCTACTTAACCATTTTGTAATGAAACCAAGTGCCAACTTTATGTCAACACACACATCACTTTACAGACAACAATTAGCACATAAATTCATAAAATCAAATCAGGTTCTCTGTTTCTTCCTCTTAAGATACACCTATCTATACATCTTATTCTTTTTTTCTTTCATTTTGTTTCATTAACGATTATTAATAACAGATACAAGCATTTCGCCGCCTCAGTGTCTGGCACCACTTAAGCAATAAATAAACACGACACGAAAAAAAAAAAAAAAATAAAGAACAGCACTGCAACACTTTTCAAGGTCCCCTCCTCGAGCTTACTACAATATCTCATCTCTCGCATAAAGTATCTCAGAATTATTTTGTTTTTTTTCATTTTAGCACGGATGTTGTATGCATTTCAGTTCACGGCTAAGTTTGTCGTACTAACTCATCAGCTTCATCAATATGTACCTCACTAGACATGACATAACATCTGCATATTTAAGATACATATGTAAAATATGTAAATATGTAAAACTCTGACGTAAATATACGCACAAGAGGCGGCAACTATTAATCGTAGTATGTATAGATACTTACAGCGTTCAGCCGGCAGGCACAAATTGTTTCTCTCCTGCTTTATGGTATGGAATGCCCTTGAATATCATTTCGACGAGGATACGTAAATTAATTAACCTAATACCACACACGTACATGTATACATGGACTTTTATAAGTCACCAGTCACAATGTTAATAGACCACAAGTGTTGATAGCCCTGACAGCGATCACGGTCAAAAGAATATTTTTTTTTCCATAAATACCTCGCATACAAATGTTTAACGTTATGGTTATCGATTAATTTTTTTTTTTTGTTTTATTTAAGAATCTAATTATAGTATCTTCTTTAGGTAATAGATACACCAAACGTGTTTATTGTATAATAATTTTCTTTTCGAAGTTTTCTGCTTGAATTCTAATGGCATAGATACAGAATGTTTGGAGATACTTTTTCGCATTATCTTCAGAATATCATAAAACAAAAAAAAGGTTTAATCGATGGATTTTCCCACTTTAAGGCAAACTATCGTAATTTAGGTATTTAGGAAGAAAAACAAATGTCCAATTGATGGTCTTGAGGTGTCAATAAAATTGAACAAAGACTGGGTATCGGAAGACACTGACCTTGAGTTTTACTATCTAGAGAAGTGTGTTTCGCCCCAAAGCATTAATTCCAGACGAATCTTGATTGAACATAAATCGATGTTGGCTAGTAGATACAGGGTGTATCAGATATAATATAGAAAATTATGAAATAAGGAGTCGCTAGACGAGTCCTAAGAGAGCGTTTGTTAACTTGTCAGGCAGTGGAAGAGCAACAACCTTTTGAGTTTAAGTTGATTATCAACCGGCTTTAGAACAATAAAATTAAACAGTCACTTTGTATTCCAATGGAAAGCTAAATGCACTGATTGACCGAATAATGCTAATGGATACTTGAATGTGTCAAGTTCAACTTACAGAATCTAAAGAGGTTAACTTGAATGGTGTGCTAAGGTTATTGAAGCCACAGTTTTGTCAACTACACGTGACTTTTATTCTCAGTGCTTTTCAAATGTCATTAAAGCCGGAGTTTATTCAACTTTACTTTCATTTTCAAAGCTTTAGAGAGGTAATTGCAAGCAGAGACAAGAGACAAGATCGAATGATTCGTCTTTACAATATGTAGAAGAACTCTCTTTAAGACACTGCAAGGACCGTGTTACCGTGAAATAATCAATTTTTAATATTAAAGATTGCATTTGAGCTGAAAAGGAAGTTTAGAACCTGTCCATTCATGTAAAGGACGCGAATTTCTATGCAAGAATATATAGTGCTATTGAGAGAACTCTTTTATGTAATCCTTGTAAAAAAAAAGACAATTTATATCCCAAACTTATGCATCTTGTATGCATATTTTAAAACTTAAAGATCTAATTTTGTGGCATATTTTTAGGGGCATATCTATCAAATATTGTGACTCTGTATCTGAGAGTATCTAAAAATCGTATCTATGAATTCAAAAAGGATTACTTGACCTTCTCATTTGTTTAGGTTTCTTTTTCTTTAAGTCATTCATTAAGTAGATACACTTTATAAGTCTTCTGAAGAACGTGGTCTGAAAGTATGCCACGGAAAATATCATTAATATTTGAAGTTCTTACTCACCTTATGCACAACTTGCCATATTTTGTTTTAAGTATTCTGGTTTATTAGAAAATATGACTTCAAGTTAAAATACTTGCTTCTTAAGACACTAAATATAATTGATACTAATTTATGCATAAAACAGCACTATAGCTTGTATAACATTATTTCAGTATCTACAACAATATCTTAAACAAGTCGTAATCTAAAAATTTCCATTACTACCTTAACGTAGCGCCCTGTTCGAAAGTGGATCTATCTGGATTAATTAAAATAAAGTTAATTGATCCTAATAACAATCTCTTCACCAAAAAAAAAAAACTCAAGAAACGAGAACAGAAGTCGCAAATTAACGTCAGGTTTGTCAGGTGCCCTCCTCAATCTATTCCATTCTCCCCAGATACATATGTATGTAGTTTGAAAGTTTGAGGAAACTTTTTTTTTTACAAAAACAAAACCAATTCCAAAAAGAGGAACGAAACTAGTTCCAACATCGCACCGCAACGGAATCGTTAAGTATACACGATATTTTCTAATTTAATATTCAGCGAATAATTTGTTGATTTTATGCAATAGTGGCAAATTTTTTTGTGTCATCTCAAACAAAAAAAAAACAACGTGTATCTTATACCTTTTTCGTATGTTTATGCCTCAGGAAATATATAATTATTTATGGAATAATAAATTTTCGGATTAATTTAAATATATGTATTATATACCGATATCTATCCGGTCCATGGATATGGTCATTTCCTTTTTTTGTGATTGCGTGTATCGTTTTGAAATTAATTAGCATTAGAAGATTTGTGGTTTTTTTTTTGTTTAGATTTCTTTATAAAGACAACAAAAACTTGTTAATCTGATAAAAGTTTATTCAACCGATCATCATCATAACCATTGATTCCGTTGTTATTTTGTTTTTTTTTTTTTTTTTTTTAATTTTAATGGCTGGCACGTGTAAGAATTTGAAAAAAAAAATAAATTAAGAAAAAAAGGAAAAAAATAATAAATGAAGAGGAAGAGAGAGGAAACAGCTTTTTGAATATTGAATTGGGAATAAATTGAATTAATGATTAAATCTTGTAGCGAAAATAAGTTAAGCGAACTTATATGCTTGGGGTTATACTAAGAATTAAACTTAATAACTGGGCCAGCTAATTTGCATATATTTGTGTTGAAATACAGATACTTGAGGCTAGTTACGTTTTATTTGCGCTTGAACTCTAGAACAGATGTGACGTTAATACTTTAAATGCGTCACTGCGGTTGAGGTTTATGAAGAGGTGGTAAGTATGTACTTTATGTAGAAAATAATTGAAGTTAGATGAAGTGCTGTCGAAAATACCAAAATTATTGCAATGACGTAGTTAATATTTTGATGTTGCATAGAATGTTTCTAAAAAGATCACAGGGAATGTTAAATATATAAGATCAGGAGATAGCTTTGTAAGAACTAGGTAACTGCCCTTGCTTCATTAGATATGCAATATCTACATATATACGTATGGACATATATTCCAAACAAGATCGATAAATCTAATTTTTAAGTAAAAATTAAACGGAAAGATTAGTCAAAATCTATTGAAGAAATATCTTTACCGACTTAGCCTTATTATTGAACGAACTCTGTTCTTTACACTGATCCCCTCTACATACCTATTTTTACCGAATGCCTTGTAATTGTGTAAAAACTCGTAAATGAGGTCATCGACAGAACTTGATGTTAAACCTTGATATCATAGCATGAATTTCTAAAGTCCACGTTAAAGATATTTCGGAACTACGCACTCTCCAAGCATACGTTCCACAATTCCGTTGTATTCTGAATATGATTGTTATTTACATTATTTTGAATAACATTAATTTTGATAAGCCACTGATTACTGGCAAGAAGCTCACAAGCCCGATGATATCCTCCCTAATCCTTTGAGAGGATTTTTTGTATTTTTGTTCAAGGGTTGATAGGAAATAGTAACATCTTGATCTTCTTTTTACTTAATAGGGCCCAATTCTTATGTGCAGTCCTGAACTTCGTTAAAAAGTTCGAAAATTTTGTATATTTCTGAAGAAATATTTCTGATTAGCTGCTCAGCAAATCCACTTCCCTTATGCCCTTCGGTACCCAACAGATATAGACATTTTTATAAGCATTGAGAACTTGTGGGATATTGAGGCAGCTTGCAATGGATTTTAAATTCATCAAGTGGAAATATAGCCCATTTTGTGCCGTTTGATAATTAGAGAATATATCCCAATCCATTTTCGATCCAACTATCTCAATCTTAAATGTTCTGTCAAGCGAAGGAAAGAGGAGAAAACATTATCCCAAGGTTAGACTTTGATGTAAATACTGTCGGAGAAACCTTTCGACGTTCAAACGTCGACCTAATCCACTTGTTCGCTGTCTTTTATGGGACATTCAAACCTGATGCTTCCGAAATTAACTGCAAAATCAAGGATGGTACCCATTCCATTTCCATCCACAAAGGACATGTTTCAAAGCATGAAACAGTAGATCACTTACCATAAAAAAATATGACGCGCTTACAAAATCCATCAAATTGGTTCAAGCTGAGGCAGCGTTCAAAAATTGATACAGATTCGTAAGTCAATCTCCTACATGGGAAACTATTTTCTAAAAGCAAATCTGCTGAACAGACTATGGCCTACCACAGGGTTCTATGCTGCTTCCATTGCTGTATAACAAACTTGTTTTCAAAGACTGAAACAGTGTGTATCTTTTGAGATTACGTGGAAATATTTATGTATATATGCAAGGGTAATGTCCACAACCCTCAATGAAAAATACCCTTTTCTGTAGGAATTTTCCAAAAACTTTGCAGTATACCTACGAACATTAAGAAGAAGACTTGAAATTCTATGTAAAATGATTGACAAATCTTTAAATCTTGCAAAGTTTTTGAAAGTGAACATGTCTCGAAGTTCTTTGACAGCGAATCTTCGAATATAGTAGAACATATCTTGAATCTTTTGCAGTGAGTAGTCAAGAGTAGTAGAAAAACATGAATTAAATGCAATAGTTTTTGACAACATATTATCAGATTAGCTAGTAGAGTTTTAGTAGAAAAATTGTATAGCATCTCAATGTATGTAAATCGATTTCGCATTACTTTCTGTAGGAATAATCAATTTAAGTTTTGGTCCGTAGTATGTAAATACTCCAAAAGCGATGGGGTGCCTCAAGGGTCTATATTAGCGTCAATTCTATTCATTTCCGATATTGTTAGACGATCACTAGTGTAAATATCTCACACGTATAAATATCAAACAAAATTCGCTTGCTGGATGAAGATCTGCAGTGTTGGACAGTAGATTACAATCCTAAAAATTCTCTTTCTCGATAGAGCATAGCCTCAATAGGGCCATCCAAAAGGACCACCATAGTTGACTCTAATGTAACATTCAACACTGCAAAATTAGCGGTGAGATACTCGTTTTGAACAATAAGATTCTCTAAAGTACAAATTAGTCCTACACTTAAGTATTCGTCTTACGCTTTCGTTTTTAAAGCATTATCTGCATCCATTCAAATTAGTGGTTAGGTTAATTTAAGATCCTGCACTGTCATTTCAAATCTTGAAAACAAAAAACAAAATAATCTCAAATAGGCATTAGCTTGCGTAATTAATAGTCTTTCTTGCCTTAGGTCATCATGAAGCTCTTTTCAAAACATGTATGTAGGTATATTTCACCACATACTAGCTTCGTATGTATGTACTTAACTGACGTAAATAATATTGACAACTAAGCTTGCAAAACAAGTATCTACAAATGTACTATGTCAATATTTTATTAAATACTTCAACCATACCGTCAGCCAGAGAATTCCAAATATTCGTTAAATACGCAATTTGATTAAAATATGTATTTGTTTTATTTTCAACAACAAAAAACAACAGCAATTAATTAACAGCCTAACTCGTATGCCTTCGTTCAAATGGCGCCCAAATTCCATTGACCTGTTCATGTAGGATGAAATGAAAAAGTAACTCGTCTCACCACCTAATCCTCTTTAGTTTCACTTTCAAAACTGACATGTGGGGGCTGTATAAGTACTCATATCTGGCATGTTTCCAGACAAATAAATCATTACCGCCTGCTCTCCCTTTAGATTAATGGATACAATTGAATTTGTTTTTTTTTTTCAAATCCTCCTCAGACAATAGTACTGTGACGCAAGTATTTTCAAGTACATACTCAAACCCGACACCATAATACTGCTTGAGTATCTTTTGGTATGATCATAACTATAGTCAATCTATCTCTACATAACAATCGAATAGATTTCTAACTACAAACAGATGATCAAGAGGGTACTATACACCCGTAGATACTGACAAAAAAAAAATATTGAAACGAAATGTGCCGGGTCGATGACCATAACACATTTGTTGGTGTAGAATGTTGCCTAATGGGTTTTTCTTCAACGATTAGTAATGAATTTTATTTTTTTGCGATAGAAGTGGCCAAGTGAGTGGGTTGAGGTAGTCTGTTGTTGTCGGAGATGAAATGTGGGGGCTTGAGATTTTGAGGAGATCTGTTTTGCAAATTTTTTTTGAATAACGATTCCAAGGTTAACATGCTAGTGACCTATAAAACTTAAGTGGGCATTTTGCGTTAAACCTTTGCAAAGAGGTTTCGTAATATACTTGAAATGATATTCTAGGAAAGCTACTGTAATATGTGTAAATATATGCAGCGTTATGGAATGAGTTGCAGAAAGTTTTAAAAATAAATCCCGATGGGCAGTACAAACGTATGGAAATCCTTGACATTATGATCAAATCGTTTGGAAAGTTCAGAGTTCAGTTGAAAAATCGAAAACAATTGCAAATTCAGTATTTCTGATTCAGGTATGTGTGTAAAGTTTACTCGGATCCAGCTTATGGAAACTGATTTTGAGTCGAGATGTAGGTGTAAAACTTAAGTGTTGAGATACATCCCATACAATATAAGATACAATACATATGTGGGTGCGCATCATCAGTTCTATTAGCCCAGGTTTCAGAAAGTTCTCAACCTTTTGGAAGTGATAAGGCTCCCTCTCAACTTCTCGAATAACTAGGAACAGATTTCGGTATATCTATGTACATATCGTGCATTCGAAAATCTATGATAAGACAGGAATTTGCATAACTTAATGGTTCGTAACGATAATCACACCCTGAACAGGCTGAAATTGACGGAGCTTCCTATAGATACTACTAACCTCCTTGTTCGCCAACTTACCATAGTTGTGACATAGGATAGCCCCCACTTCTTCGAAAATAGGCTGAACGTGTGTGCTCAACACTGTAAGGGCACCGATGAGGGTATCTGCGATAGCTTTGGCATGAACCCAACCCATTCGACCATTTCTGATCTAATTTTGACATGCATAGAGCATTGTTTGTAACCAACTGGGTGCTGTCTGTAGTAGTATCAATTTCAATGCCGTACTGCGCTGATGGGATTTCACAGCCCCAAAGACCGTTGACCTATGTACTTCTAAAATATCAATGCATATTGTTCGAACAGAACCAGACTGAACACTTGGCGAACAGCAGCTGCTTTAGAATGAGTAACGATCAGATGTAATGAGGTTTCGATAATCTCATGTGGATTATCTTGGCTCCAAATGCGACAATTTCGGTTCTCGATATACACATTGAACCAAAAATGAGCCTCATCGCTGAACACAATTTTTCGATAAAATGACGGATCCAATGCGAGTTGATTTTGGGCCCGTTCACCGAAATTTCGACGCAAACTATGGTCATTTGGCTCCAATTTTTGCACGAGCTGGATGTTGTAAGCCTTCAAACCAAGATTTTTGTGCTAAGTCTCACGATCTATGTGGCCAATTGAAGTCTCCATTTCGACAAATTTGTCATGCAGTAGAGCCATTGTTCCATCAGCTGTGTGGCATGTGGTGCCGTCTGGCTGACGATTTGTAGTGAATTTTCAGTATTTCAACACGTTGTCCAAGTGCATATCGATCCATATTTAATATTGTTCTAGTTTCTACTTGTCAAAAGTCAGAGCAATGATATCTGAATGTTGACAGTTCAATAATGACGCAAAATTTAAAATGACACCTATTGTTGGATGACCCTATATTAGAATATTAGAAGAAAGAAGTTCCTCTCTTGAGATGACTGACCAAAATTTTTTCTAAGACTCATATTTCCTGTCTTAACTACGAAGCAGAACCTTTTTTTTAATTATCTTGATCACAAAACGCTTAGGAACTATGTTCAAAATGTACGTATCTTGATCGACAAACCTGTAGCTGCGTTTTATTCATTCAAATAAGTATCTACGTCCAGAATTTCAAATAAATCGCATTTAACTGGGATCAATCTTAACACTTAAAGTCAAATCCTCTCCATTGAATCAAATTTTGCCCTAAAAAAATGTTCCTTCACAAAATTATTCATTAAGTTATGTTCACATGTGTGACAACTTATAACCCTCACCCTATACACTATGGTCCTTTCCAATTTCAGTACTGTTCCAATGTTCTTCTACATCATCTTCTTCTTCTATTTTCAAATCTGAATAATCTACCGTTGTTTGCTTTAGAACTTTTTTTTTTTTTTATTTTTTTGTGGATTCTCCTAAACCTTTCCATGAGTCGTCTTTTCAAACAACCACTTAACATTCGTCCAAAGTTCTTAAAGAAATCTTAACAAAAAAAAAAAAAAAAAAAAAAAAAAATTGAGAAACTCCCAAAAGAAAAGAAGAATCAAATCACCTATTGATAGGTTATATAATAAAGGCTTGTGTCGCATACAAATGAGGCGAACAAGTGGATAAAACACGCCAAACGCGGATACAGTAGATCTTTTTTTTTCTGAAAAAATAAAAAAAAAAAGAGTATCTGTTGTGTTCTGTTCTTACTGGGGATGGATTTTCTATTCAATTCTTTACTTTTTTTTTCGAACAACAAGAATATAATTCAAATCATTAAATATTCAATATGATGGGCTAAGGAAAAAAGATTCTTTTTTTTATTTTTGGCCTTAGGGTGTTTTCTTCTTTTGTGTCATCTATGATTGGGATTTAAACAAGTATTGTCGCCATCCACTGTGAGATACATCAAATATCGCGCTCGCGACTTAATCGATAGTTAAATAAAATTGGGAAAAAAAAAGAAGAAGTAGAAATAAATAAAATAAATCTCCACTCCCCTACAACAACTTAAATATTCTAATATTCGTACGAACTACCAAGACGTCGTCGTAGCAAAAAAAAAAACTTAAAACCTCCGAAAATAACTATGATATAACTATGTTTGGAATATTAATTAACTTCTCCCTCAATTCTTATTCTTCTGTGCTATGTATGACATACATTAAGTTTAAAACAAGAAACACCTACTGTAACGTGTCGTCTTTTTGCTTTTTTTTCTTACAGCCTCAGGAATCACAGCCGATGAGAAGAGAGTTATCCTACAGGAACACAATAGATTAAGACAACTAGTAGCCACAGGCGGTTTTCCTGGTCAACCAGCTGCGGAAAATATGCAAGAGATAGTCTGGGACGATGAATTGGCCGCTCGTGCCCAAGAATGGGCAAACAATTGTGAATTCAGGCATGATCCGCATAGAACAATAAGTGAGTATCTTTAGATTGTCTTTCTTTATGTAAGCATCGCCGCCCTCGGGCAATGACCGTAGAATAATGGTTATGTGCGCTTGAAGTGATTGCTGGTGACAGATGTAATGTTAATTTGTGTGCTGCTTAAGTGGCTTTAGTTTTTCTATAGTTTTGTGTTTATTTTTCTTCTTTCTTATTCCTTTCTTGCAGTTGTTTGTCTTTTTTCAGTTGTATTTGTGTTTCCTTTTGTAAAGTATCTATACCACTTTATGCATGTATCTTTGAAGGCGAAATTAACAAATGGCAATGTCTTTCTTTTTCTCTTCCTTTTTTGCCTTTTAGAACGTTTTACAATGGGACAAAATTTAGCGGTCATTTGGAGTACAGCACCACTAGAGCCAGATGATGGTGATTTCCCTTCACGTATTAACAACTGGTTTAATGAAGTTCAGAAGTATTCATTTGGCGCTTCTTGGTCACCAAAAACTGGTCATTACTCACAGGTAATTTGCAAATTTTTAATTTGATTATCAATAGGTATAGGTTGAAGAAAATTGACTTAAATGAGAGTAGGACCTAGAGTAGAACCTTGTAAGTATACATAGTCAGAAATAAGTCAGTTTTGAGACAATGCCTCAAATGCCTGTTGAGCTCAGACTGATCAATATTCCTATGCCAATAGACAATATGGGCATTGTAGTAGGTATCCGAAATAACCATCAATACGTGACATAACTCATGGCAGCTGCAAAGTCTAGAATGAAAACTAGTCCCGTGTATCTTTATGTCAAAAAGAAACAGTCTCAGGGCTTTATGTATTAAGCCTCAATTTCTTCATAGAGCACATAAGCATGTATTTACTTTGATATCATGGACTGTTACTAGAAATGTTCAGTAAAGTTTACAACTTCATGCCTTGGTCTCTTTGCTTTTGAAGACGGTTTGAGATTGTTATGTCGATCTACGATATTTAGACTAGTCACGATGTGTTGCTGACTCCTAAAGGTTGAAGTTTGATAGTGCCGGTATTGAAATAATACTTGAATAGCATTTCATTGCTTTTCAGTCTAAACCTCATACTATAGATACATGTGCCATTTTAGTTTGAGGAAGTAAACATTAATGGTGCGCTGCTTAAACGCCGTGTATGACGTGTCTGTAAAATATGGGTCTGCTACCTACCGAGGAATTCTAGTGCTTAATATAAAAATTTGATGAAAAGGTCTTTTCCGAAATTCTGGACTCATTTTTGAGAGTTATTTTGAAGAAATATGACGGCAATATGTTGAAACAATATCAAATGGGTCAGGCAGCGGTAAGCTTAAACAAAAAATTCTAGGTACTGTTCAATATTCTTCCAACGATTCTTGCTTTATTAAAAAGAGTTAATCTTCTGATTTATTATGGAATATTATTTCACTTAAATGACTACCTCGACTGACTTGGCAGTCCTGTCCAATTCTGCCAACCCAATTTTCAATACATTTTCGATGGTTTCGGGCCCTATTTCACGAATAGCTTGACCGATATTGATCTTGAGCTGTCAATGTTACAACAACATATGATTCAAAAAGAATCCAACAGATGGCCCACTCTTTATATATTTGGTATATAAACCTTCGTATCCGCAGAACAATGACCAAATTATTCGGGTACCAGGCCTTAGTGACTGCGTCGGTATCAAAAAGTTGTTGCATTTGCAAGTTGAGATCCCATTATCCGAGTCTTCCTATCAATCTCATACATAAAGCCTTAACAGCAATGAAACGAACCCGTGACTTAAAAAAGTTGAAAAGTTTGTCTTCCTTAGCATTGATTGTCTGAGAAAGTTGTATTTCAAACTGCTTCATTGTCTTAATCCAGGTTCCACATAAGCATATTGCTTCTATATTCCACGGATATAGCCTTCTGAATCTTGGATCACAATCTACACTTTGGTACTTTGGCCATTGGTAATGGCACAAAAGCTACATTAAGCTGTACATTAATATGCATAGCTATGGATAAATTTTAGCCCATACTGCGAAACCTTAGTCGTCTTAGCATATGTTTGGAGATGATTAGCGCGTACTTCAACCATGTAACCAGAAACTCACCACGTTTAGCCGAGATACTAACCATCGTCAATTCAATTGATGCAATGTGTTTTCTTTTAAGAAGTTCTCCGCTTAAGACAACTTTCTTCATCATGTACATTCCCAACTAAATCCTTCTCAATCTTGTATGACCTATGGAAGAACTAACTTTATTTATTTATCTTTCAGTTGGTCTGGGGTGAAACAAACCTAATTGGATGCGGCTACTCAGAGTACAAAGACAGATCCAAGTACAACAAACTCTACGTATGCAACTATGGCCCTGGGTATGTAATAAAAAAAAGGCTAAAAAGTCCTTCAATTTCAAATTCAAAAAAAAACCTCTAAGAATCAAACAATATTAATCGTTTCATTTTTATTCTATTCCAGTGGTAACGTTGTCGGTTACAATCCCTATGAAGTTGGCAAACCATCATGTAAAACTTACGGAATGAATCCATCACCACGTTACAAGGGACTCTGCATGGATCCATCTATCACACCATTGGGTGGTGGTGCTTCTTTCAACAAGATCGAAACGTATGAATACAAGCAAAACACATTTAACACGAAAACATCGTACTCAAGCTCACAATTTAATAATCAACAACTTCAACAGGCGAAAACCCAGCAGCAGCAGCAGTTACCATTACTATCAAAACCGCCAACAACACTACCAGCTCTCCTATCATCCTTCCTCCAGCAAGAGCCGTTACACACGCAAATCCTATCCCAGCACACACAGTCGCAGCAGTTTCAACCAGCGGAGAATACTCAGAACCAATTATCCGTCGTTAAGAATTCCATTGGTGAACAGTCAATATTAAGGGCAATTCTAAATCCCATCAACCCTACATCAGCCGTAGAGAGGCCGCCTCAGCCAGAGACAGAGCCAGAGCCACAACAACAGCAACAGCAGCAGCAGACTCAAGCCGAAATCTTACAAACAAATCCCAGCGAAATCAATGCACAACCATCACCGAAAGCCGGCTGGAGCCTTCTAACATGGCGCGGTTAAATGGAAATCTAATTCATCGTCATCGTGCACTACCTTCCAAACTACCTTACCCAACACTATTCCATTGAAGCTTAGATTTAAAATCCATATTCAAGTTCATTGAATTGGGGAGAGGAGAATGAGACGAGACGGACATTTAATAGTCCCTTACTTCATTGATGAACACAGAGAGACAAACTCTTGCCATTCCAAAACACATACATATCCTTTTCGGAGCCGTATTCTACTGTGGAGGACTTTTTTTTTAAAAAAAAAGTTCACCACATCATTGAATCTCAATGCAAATGCACTCTCAGTGGTGTTCATTCATTTTAAGGACTCATACTCCATCGTAACATGTACAGCACACACACACCCACACACACACACAACCACAAAAAAATACCATCTCAGCATTTATAGATACATCTGAATCAAAAAAAAAAAAAACCGTATGAGAGGAGAAAATAGCTGAATTTCATAGAATTATAGATAAATAGAAGAACGAAAAGTACTGAAAGACTTAGAACGTAAAGATTTCGTTAGGTTAATAGTTTTTTTTTATAAGATTTTCATCTTGAGCATAAGTGAGTTTTAAAATATAGGAGATGCAATTTTCTTTGCGATGATATTTCAGGTCAAACATAACATAGATACACACATAAAATATTTTTTGTTGTAAGAAAAATGCCAAACATTTTATAGCATCTGATGAAATATTTACACAAATTTAGTTAAAATGCATAGATACACGTTGTATCTTTTAAATGAAATCCATAACTGTGTAAATTTTGAACGAGAAGATACAAAAGATACAATGACTGTCAGCAGCCATACATGATATTTCATTTTCATAGTCAAGTAAGACGTCATGAGGCTAAAGTAATGCCAGACAGTTTAGTAGTTGACGTAGAGATCAAAGTTTGAACCAATTGTTAGATGACGTTTCGAAAAGGTTTAAGCTTTCGAGCAATAATTTCGAATAGAGTTTGCCTGTCTTCTATCATATTTCATGTTGACTGTATTCTATCATGTTCACGATTACTGACCCTCTTAATATGAATACTGATATGATGAATAGATAAGAGAACTCGTAGATCTGATTTGAGTTCAATCACATTCCTGATATTTCTTAAAAAAAATGTACTTGTCCGAAGTACTAACAAGTGTTTTTTGTCTCGAGCCAAGGCTCATAAATGACACATTTCCTTTTAGGTGGTTATTTTAATTAGTAGTTGACTGGAGTCAAGGAGTGATGTGAAAAGACCCCTTTTGTTTGGAGTAGATACGCTAAGAAATATGGTGTCAAGATCACCAGCTTACATAGACTTCATTTTAGCATTATCTTGCCTCATGATAAAGGCAACAATAAGAGCAATCCTCTGGTCTTTAAATAGACTAAATTGTATCGTAGCTGTGTTTAACTCTTTCTGTTAAATCTATTACTTCGGTTTTACTACAACTCGCCGGGTAGAGCTAAGGAATTGTGAACGCCTACATATTAGTAAATACATCAACCTATCTTAAGAGAGCTTGAGAGATAATATCCCTATCAATGATTCGCCACCAAGTGGAAAACTTTTCTAATAGGGCGGCATAATGGTTCAAATCTTTACTAATTGCAACCTACACTTATGAGTATCTACAGTGATGATTGCTTTCATGCCTTGAGATATCATGAATTTATTTCTTTGGAAAATGAAATTTGGGGATTAGCCTACAAATGGTTTAAACCACTTAGAGTGCCCAAACATATTCATAACATCAAAACTTCGTTGATCTGCTATAAATTGCAAAGCACCAGTAATTTCTGAAAAGCTAATCATGCTCTCTTTCATCGAAAATCATAACTAATGGTGATATTTTCATAAAACCTATGCATATGCTCTTCCTTCAAACCTTTCAATCTACCAATTCAGTATTTTCATATACAATTTGAAGGATCATCATCCACTGCCCCAACCCACAAGCTCATCAAAACCAAAAAGACTAGACAAAATGTACACAAATGTAGAATTTTCGATAAATTCTTTGATTTAAATTACAATTTTGTGTATATTTTACTTAAAATTTAAAACTTTTTGTAAGTTTTTGTTACAAGGCAAAAAAATTACCAAGAAACGAAATTATTCAGATACATTGCATTGATACATGTAGATACATATATCGCTATAAAATGTTTGTAAAATATGTCATCGACAGGAGTTAAAACTACTCAAACAAAAATGTAATAAATAAAATATTACAAGTCCTTTGGGCATCAAATCAAAGGATGTGGTCCGATAACCACTCAATGATGTGTGTATTTGAGTATTTAGTTCTGACCTGTTATTGATTCCTTAAATAGGAGCAATGTTGTTTATTTTAATTCTTTTTGTTTTTAATTTTCCTTTAGAGCTGATGTCGAATTTTGTTCTCGCAATTATGGCATTTTTAATTTTAAATTTTAATTTTTTTTTTTTATTATTTCTCGTTTTTGTATAAGTAATGTTGACGCATGCCTGTGGCGAATGTTTGTATCAAATATTTGTTTTCCGGTATACTATTGTGTTCTTAACCAAAATGTAATTATGATAATAATAATAAAAGAAAAATTGCCTTAAATATAAATAAATTGATTTTTTTTTTTTGTAAATAAAATCTTTATTTCAATCCAATTCAATTGACTTCGTGGACAGACGGGAAAAAGGTGGAATGTTCCGTAGTAACATATGGTGGGTATGGGCTTTGATTGATTTTTTACCGCATTCTCCATCCCTGGTTGATAAAGCTATTCCTAACCTGTCTAGACTGTGCCTACATACCAAAACTTTGGAGAGAAGTAAAAGTGGTCTTTTCACCGAAAATCGGGAAAGCCACTGAAAAGGATTTCAGACCCATTAGACTATCTTCTTCTATATTAAAGACATTGGAAAGGCTGGTGGACATCTACGTGCATCCATAATAACATCGACGTAAGAATACTTTCCAGATGGCAGTATGCTTTTAATAAAAGTAAATCAGTTGAAATTGAACTATATTCCAATGTTCACAACATCGAAAAATCGGAAAGTCGCTGGCTAAGAAAAAATTCACGATGGTAGCCTTCTTTGACCTAGAAGAGGCATTTAACAACATGAAACTAGAGGACATTGTGAATGCTCTCAGATAATTGAGGATCAATGCTAGAATAAGTCACTGGATCAACCAAATAGTCAACAGGGTTATAAATTCAAAACCTGACCAATGAAAATCCAGAAGATCAGTTCAGCACGGCACACCACAAGGAGAGGTACTATCACTACAACCGTGGCATGATCATGAACGAATTACTCCTCACCTTAGAAAAGGAAGAATTCAAAGTTATAGCTTCTGGAGACGATATTGTTACATAAGCCGGTGGGAAATAACCAGAAACATTACGCGATCTCATAGAAACAGCCTTGGCAAGGATGGTCAAGTGGACAGTTAGCTGTGGATTTAGTGCCAATCCGACGAAATCGAACTTTTTACTAAAAACATACAATTCCAAAGAAAAAGCGAAATACTTGGGTTTTATACTAGACAGGAAACTAATATGGAAACTAAACATTAATGAATGTATTAGGAAGACCGCGTCGGTACTGTATCCATGCAAGAGAACTATAGGGCGTAGATGGGGATTCCATCCGCAAGTAATGAACTGGCTTTATACAGCTGTAGTAAGACCAATTCTTACGTATGGAATCGTAGACTGATGGAGAGCATTAAATAAAACTAGCATATCTCTCTTTCATAAGTAAGATCAAGAGATCGGCTTGCATTTTCATTACCAGCGCACTTCGGACAAATCCTACGGCGGCGCTGGAAACAATGCTGCACATCCTTCCTCTTGATTTTTATGGGCAAGAGGTCGCAATGTTATGGGCGCTGCTACTGAGGGAGTCATTATTACTTCGAATTATTACTTCCTCCTCTAGGGGAGTGTTAGTGTATGTGACAGCAGTTAAGGACTGTCGCCAGTGAGGAGTCCTTTCTAGCCTTCTGGGGTCACAAGTCATCGACAGTCTTCTAGTCGATCTGCAGAGATCAGGCTACATCGCCATTGCTTATGCGGATAACTTGGCGATTTTTATTAGTGGTAAACACTGCTATATGCGTTAGAAGGCTGCAGCAGAGAAGGACTATCCTTGCAAAACCATTCTAGTGCCTTTTACAAAAAGAAGACTGATCAATCAACGACCTATCACCATCAAATGCACCACTTTAGTTTATTCCAGTGAGGTTACATATCTCGGTGTCATCCTTGACAAACAGCTTAGCTGGAATTCTCATGTCAAGTCAAGTCCCCCATCAAGCGAGCCGTTAGGGCCAAGTGGGCCAGTAGACGCCTTTACGGCAGAACTTGAGGTCTAAATCAAACCATACATTGGTTGTATACAATGAAGGTGAGGCCCATTATTACGTACGCGGCCAACGTTTGGTGGCCGAAAGTTCCTCAACGGACAATGGCAGCGAACCTTCAGAAGCTTCAGAGAATTGCCTCTCTTGGTATTACGGGCGCCACGTGTACCTGCCCTACGGCAGCATTAGATACTACTGTTGGGCTTTCTCCACTATAAATCTTCATTAGGAAGGTGGCCACTAGATGCGCTATTAAGCTGGAACTAGAATACAAGGATAAATTAGGTGTCCATGTGGGACGCTAGAATATATGTATATCTTAAAATTTGGTTGGGTCCCTGGTAATCAACGAATTGCAGGCAACGAATCTGCAAATGAACTAGCTAGGGCCAGCTCAAAATCTGCGTTCATAGGACCTGAACCCTACTGTGGTGTCACAGCGCTAGGATGATTAACGACGGGACTCAGACCATACAAACGATTAATCAGGCCTTATTCCTACAAGGAAATCCTAAATCTAGACAAGGATTAGAAAGCTGTTAAGCCTCTTACAGGTCATTGTGGATTGTGGTATCACCTTAACAAGCTCAATCTGTGCGCGGAAACGGAGTCTAGGTTCTGCTGGGAAGACTAGTCTTCTGAGCAAATTTTCTGTGAATGCCTACCATTACATTGGTTTACGAGGCGTATTTTCCATAATGAAATATGTTCGTCAGCGGAGTTGAAAAATTCTGCTGCTAAGGACGTACTATACTTCATTAGGGAGGTGGTACGACTCTTGGTTTAAACATACCCTAATTGATACAATAGATATTTTTAGGTCGCAGTGTCAACCATATGGGCAAGGGTATAGACAAAATAAAAAGGCGGGCATCTTTGGTAGTATTGCCTGCACGATACCAATTCCAATAATGGATTCAGGCTAATCGATTTTGCAGTAAAGACAAATCCTCTCATTACTAGTACGCAGTTCCCACTTCTTAATATACAGAAAGGAGCATGGAAATCTCCAATGATGGATATCCGAACGTTCCGAGGACCGAACATCGAATCGGACCACTACCTTGTTGTAGTCAATATACGGATGAGGATAATCAGACCATTGCAAAAATATGGAAATACTTCGAGATAGTTTGACATCAGACGTCTATAATTGCAAGAGATCGCTAGAGCGTTTTCCTGTCGATTTCTCCTTAATCTCTCAAGAGGTTCTATGCCGCCTCATTTTCTGTGCTAGAATATGTCCAAAGGACAACCAACAAATCCCTGGAATACTGGAATGAAATGAAAGCAAATATTACCAGACTTAAGCCTCATAAGGACTTAGGACCAGATGGTTCTCGAGTTAAGCTTTGCATAGAGATAAGTGATGTCATGGTAAGGTATATGTACCAGGTCATCTATAAGATACGGTTCTACAAAAGCTTATGATAGCATGAATAGCGATGAACTATTCCACACCATACATATCTAGTTTTGGTATAAGTGCAAAACTTATTCATCTAAGCAGATTTGGGTGCCAGACCATAGAGGTATTGCGGGAAACTGCAAAACTGATGAGCTCGCCCGAAAGAGTGCGACTGGAGATGATTCTAGCTAAATGGCTAGATTTACTTGATAGAGTGCAGTGCTATTGTTTGCTATATAGATAGTCAAGCTGCGATAAAAGTCTTGGAATCGCCAATAATTCGATCCAAGTTGGTAAAGCAACGCCGCGGATCTCTTAACGAGATCGCTGTCATGTGCGATGTATCCCTGTGCTGGGTTCCAGGCCACAGGAATATTCCAAACAATTGCAAAGCGGACAAGCTAGCTAAGGAGGATGCAGACCGGAATCTCTCTGATAATAGAGGAGAACCGTCAGCACCTATAAAATCGATAAAATTCCAATTATATACCGCAGCCATGAAAATGGCAAAACAGTAGGTGAAACAGTATCAGTACATTTCTCACTTCTAGACAAAATCCAGAGCTGGATTGTAGGAAAACCAGTAGACTTATTTTCAGCAATAGGATAAATCTTAGAAAGATAGTTGTAGCCCTCATAGGGCACTGCCTGGTAAGCAGACATGCCAGAAGGCTTGGCGCCCCCTTCAACGATTTCTGTAGGAACTGTAGAGACGTGCACCTGTCTTGCTCTATCGGTCTTGAGACGGAAAACCCTAGGCGAGTATTTCTTCGAAGATCTCAACGATCTAGCCAGACTCGACTTAAGGAAAGTAAAAAGCTTCGTCACCGGGTTAAACTGGTGTAATGACTAAACAGCGAATCATACCTCTTCGGCTTGGGTTTACACCGAAACTGGTTGCCCTGCCTCATGTCCCATCTAGGAAGTCTCCATGTAGGTCTCCGGTACTTGTAATCCGGTATTTCCATGTTGGTATCACAATGGTCCTTCCTTTTGGTCTGAATGTGAACCACCCAAACCAGCCCAACCCTAAGCTGGACGGCTCTAGCAGGACCAACCCCAGATAGGAAAATTACTCGACATGACATAAAGACATATTTGGCCGAAGCTGGATCAAAAAAGCAGTGCCGGGTGCAATGACAAGATCAGCTACGTAAACGATCTACTCACGGGGCATTGTTTGACAACTGCAATATATGGATGGAAAAGAGGAGGGACCTAGCTTTCACCTCTTATGCACCTATTCGGCCCTGTTCCAAAGAAGACTGCTCCATTTTGTGGCTCTTTTCTTCAATGACTTCAGCGAACTGACGTCCTTAGAGCATCTTTCGCTTTACATGAGGCTCCAGTTGGTTCTATTAATCTCTGGGTAATTAAAGACGATTTGCATTATTTGAGGATTATCTACTCTTACTACGCCTTGCCGGAGGAAATCAGTCCTAGAGTACTCCAGACTCTAAGCATGAGAGTTGGCTCTAGTGACGGTATTTCCTCATCGAATAATTGGTACTTGCCCAAATGGGTCAGTACCCCATATGATCCCAGCATATGTTCTGAGTTTTCACTGGACTAATCGCAGAATCTGTATAGACTTTCTTCAGATATATCTAGTATCTTTAGGTGCTCCTTAAGTCTACAATGGCCCTTTAGGAAGCCTGTTAGGATATAAAGATTATACTTAATCTTGGTGATGCATGCTTCAAATCTTTTTCAGTTAGAAGTTTCCTGGCTTACCTCATACGCTGATCATTATTCCAGGTTCTAGCCCTGCTTCCCCTTTCTAGTTTCCTGAATTCCTCTTTGAGGGTGTGATCCCCGTATCCGCAGAATGGTTCAGGACCTTTGAAGGTTACTTATGTTCCCTTTCTCGCTAGGGAGTTGGCCATTTCATTACCCTCGATTCCAACATAGTTAGCTATCCAACAGAGGATCATTTTATTTCTTCTACATACCTATACGTAGCTCATTAAGTTTTTGCACGAATTCCCACACAAATTTTGAACCATAAATTTTTCAGTCTTATGACATATGTCAGTAATTTATTGTTGGTCATTTTGTAATTACTATTTATCAAGCTTATTCAATTACCCTTTTTCTAAACCTTTAATTAGATACTTTTATAAAAAAAAAACCGAACTCTGATCGGTTCTACATATTAATGAAAAAGCATTGTTTTTTCTTTGAAAAAGCATTGGCGCCCATTTAACACATTTGATTTAAAAAACATGAAAAAGAAACCCACTTGGGTTAGTTAAGTGTTTACATTGTTACATGACAAGTTTGTTGAAAGGCGACACGAGTATTAGATTGGATTAAGTATACTCATTCTTCAGTAAACTGTTGACCAGACGTAGTCTCTTCATACCCGTTTGTGTGTTTCAAGACCTTCGTTCCACTCACAAGAAGTTCTACCTTTAAAAATGGACAATATTAACCAAATCATACAGCTTTCCAAGGATAAATCTTATCAAAAACAACAGGACGAACTATTACTTGAACCTTACACCTACATTAAGGAAAACCCTAGCAAAGAGAATCGATCCAAACTCTCTAGTGCCTTCAATTATTGGCTCAACATTCCCGACGATAAACTACATTTAATCAATGAAATCACCCAAATGATTCACAATTGCAGTTTCCTGTTTGACGATATCGAAGACGATACAACTATCCGCAGAGGAAAACCTGTCGCACATGGTATCTATGGAATCGCACGATCTTTAAATTGTGCCCAACATACTGCCTACTTGATCTTAGAGAAGGTTCAGCTGCTAAACCATCCAGAAGCTACCAAAGTGTACACCGAACAATTGATTGACTTGCATCGTGGTCAAGGGATAGACATCTATTGGAGAGATGTCTTCATAGTTCCATCAGAGTTCGATTACAAAGTAATGGCAGTGCAAAAAAAAGGAGGACTCTTCCTGCTCTCAGTAAGACTTATGCAATTGTTTAGTGCAAATCAGAAGGACTTCTCAAAACTTACTACCATTCTAGGTTTGTATTTTCAAATCCTGGATGATTACAGTAATATGAGTATGAAGAGGACCGCTGGCAATAAGGGTATCTGTGCGGATCTGACGGAGGGAAAATTTAGTTTTCCCATCATCCATGCTGTGCAGAATGAAAAGTGCCGTGAAGAAATTTTGAAAATCTTAAAACAGCGAACACATGATGTTGAAGTAAAAAAGTATTTCATTAGTATCTTAGAAGACACTGGGAGTTTGGAATATACTAGAGATGTGCTAGGCGCACTGATCGAGGAAGCAATGAACGAACTGGTTAGATTAGGGCCAAATCCCTTGATGGAGAGCTTGTTGAATCAGTTTTTGTCATGGAAAACAGACATTGTGAAATGTAGTTTATTTGAATAGAAAATAAATAATGCCAAGAGCTATAAAAATGTATTCTATTTAAAAACAAAAAAAAAAGGATAAAATACAATATTTTTTCTTATCTCTCTTTTTTCTCACTTTAACAGACTTTCGTCCTTAAATAGTTAGGTGGCACTACAGTCCGGGGTGGACCTGGGCCTTTCTGAGACCTGAGACTTTTGTCCTAGTCCGTGCAAATCTGGTACAAAACAAGTTATATTTTACGATGTATTAACAAACGTAATCTGACTGAAACTTTGAACCAAAATACCTTCTGCTTGGATATCAAACATTTCGAATTAAAGGCCCATCGATGCGATCAATTATGGAACACAACATCACTCAAATATCTTCCATGGAAGTGATTGCACGAGTGAATTCGCAAAACTCACTTTTCCATGACTATTTCGCACAAACCGAACGATATGGTGTTATGATATTGGTCTTAAGGTTGTCTAAGGTTTCTGGCTTATTGGCATAGACCATAGACTTTACATAACTCCAAAGAGTCCAGAGGCGTCAATTCGTCACACGAAAGAGTCGGGGTGATCCTTTTCTGAAAATAAAATGATCACCAAATGACTTCAATAACTCAAACCAGCTGTGTTGCATGTGGCGTCGTCTTGTTGAAACCACATATGTTCGAAGGCATCTTTTTCCAAATGGATACTCTTTTATATACATATGTACATACCCTTCAGTCATGGTTGCCACTTAAAGAACAAATTTGGATTGCGAGCTTAATATGAATAAAGTACACGACTAGGTCATACGTACTTCCATACGTACTTTCATACGTTTTTGTATCTTTTTGTTGAAGGTTTGTAAGTTATTCAGGATTAAACTAAAGCAGTACTCACATTTGAGGACACTACCGCAATAACTTTTAAGTGTCTATATAACCTCATAGCTCAGAGGCAATTTTAAGCTTGTCTATGACATCAGAACTCAAAAGCAAGTTTAGTTCAAGGGCAGTTTTCAGCGTATCTATGAGCGTATCGATCACTTAGGTAGACATATTCACACAACGGTTTCCGGTTAATTAATTTTGCTGTAGCTCGTAATACGGTGATAAGTAACAATAGGTTTCAAATACCTGGGAGTCATCCTATATGGGAAACTAAACTGGAACCTCAATATAAAGGAAAAGAAAGCAATGATAGCATATCATGCCTGCAACAGGATATTCGACAAAACCTGGGGTGCAAGCCCTAAAATCATTATGTGGCTTTACACGGCGGTAGTAAGACCGATACTGACGTATGGTAACTTGGTCTGGTGGCAAGCGACGAAAAAAGCCACCAACCTTAAGATTATGACAAAAATTAAAAGAATGGTCTGCATTGGCACCACTGGGGCAATGAAAAGCACTCCTATAATGGGACTGGAAACAATACTCAACCTAAAAGCCCTAGACCTCTTTGTATAAGCCAAACTGGAAGCTGGAAACCCACTCTGATAGGGCATGCACAGGTTCTACAGAAATATGTGGGCAGTATTGTATGCACAGACTACATAACCCCCGTCTTGACTTTTCAAGACCATGGGCCACTTACTTTCCCAGTAGAGAAGGAAAAACAACCACCAATGGATCAACGATACCCATCTACACGGATGGCTCCAAGATGAACACCGGCCTTGGTGCAGGTTTCTTTTCCGAAATTTTTGTCCAGTTCGATCAGACTCACTGACTACAGTAGTGTTTTTCAAGCTGAGGTCCTGGCAGTGACAATAGCTGCTAAACAGGCTGCATTACCACACGGTGATATTACCTTCTTCATTGACAGCCAAGCGACAATAAAAGCTATGTCTGCCATTGAATTAAAACCGAAGCTTGGAAGTAGCTTGAAGAGCTACGGGTGCTTAGCGCGCAGCACAATGCAGGATTTTGCTGAGTTCACGGACACAAAGGTGTACCGGGAAATGAAAGAACTAATGAACTGGCAAGAAAAGGATCATCACTTGAACTAAACGAAGCAGACACTACAGTAAAAATCCCATTGTGTAACCTGAGACAAGCGATTGGGAACAAAATACTTGTAGCAGCAAATGAGAGATGGACCACGCTCGACTTCTGCGTCACAACCAGGAAAATGTGGCCAGAGAGAATCTTACAAATGAGTAAAAAATCCTTGTCTTCTCTCGAGTACCGGACACAACATGCTGAAATATCACGCAAAAAAGATGAGACTCAGCACGGACAACCTATGCAGAGGCTGTGGTGACGAGAAGGTGCATGAGGATACTCCACACTTCCTCTGTCGCTGCCCAGCACACTGTCATATCAGAAACAAAATTCTGGGAAAACATTTCTTCCAAGATTTAGAAGAACTTTCCAATAAGTCTTTACAAGATTTGCATAAATTCAAAATCGCCTCGGGATGGCTTGAAGATCCATAGGTTTTTCATAGGTTCTATAGTATGTGAGGTATAACCCCCAAGGGGCATCACAATGGATCTACATTGTTCTAAGTGTGACGGATACATGTTTCTCTTTTCCCGTCAACCCATTAACCTAACCTAACACTAGGTTTCCAAGACTTGGAATCCACACAGTAACCTGGCGCAACCAAATCGACCACGTGCTAATAGATGCAAGGCACGCATCCAATATTCTCAATTTTCAAACTTTCAGAGGGGCAAACGTCGATTCTGACCATTTGCTCTGGTTGCAGCCAAAATTCAGAGTTAGACTATCCCACGCGAAGAAGCTGCAAAGCGCCAAGAAAAAGAAATTCAGCGTTGGAAGCCTTAGGACGACTGGAGTAGCCAGAGCCTATAGAGAGCACCTGAGCGACAGACTCTCCACTGTGCATTCACCATCCACACACACCAACAGTCTGTGGAACCAGTACAGCGACATCATCAAAGGGGTAGCACAAACCACCATAGCTATCACCACCCAAAAAGAGCCCTTGGTATGATTGATGATGAAGTTTGGGTGGATGAAGCTAAGTCCGATGACTAAACCACCAGCTCTCTATGCTTCATCTTCAAGAGAGGCGAACCTATGTATTGTAAGAACTATCGAAGCATATCCCTGCTTAATGTCGCATATAAGGTCCTATCCAACGTATTGCGTGAACGTTTGAAGCCTTTCTGAAGCACACTAATCGGCACATACCAGTGTGTTTTCCAAATTTACACACTAAGACTGATCCTCAAAAAGAGCAACGAATTTCAAGTCGAGAGTCACCATCTCTTCATCAACTTCAAAGTAGGATATGATAGTATTCACCGCATTGAGCTCTACAAGGCGATGACCTTGTATCCTCGGGATCCCGGCAAAACTGAGCCATGTATGCCGCGTAACGCTGGAAAACACGCAATGCAACGTTTAATTCGGAAACAATTTGTTTGAACTCTTGTATCGGATTTCGACAAATAGATGCGCTATCATGTGTCTTCTTCAATCTAGTGCTGAAACAGATAGTGCAGGTTTTAACATGAAACACGCTATCTTCAGCAAATCTGTCCCGCGGGTGGGATACGCAGACGGCATTGACATCATCGATCGAAGACGCACTCCATATTGAGTTTTGTTAACGATTTGAAGTCCTTTGCAATAATTCATTTCAGCAACTTATCATAGTCTCTAATGAAGTTGTACTAAATGTTTTTATGGAAGCTATGACTCTAGAAGGGTTGGAATCTTAATCGTGTTTCTACTTAAAAGATGACATGAATTTATACATGCTTTCTTGTAAGATACAGACAGACTTCGACAAGAAGAGGCCCTTTGTGATATGATAGCGAATAATTAAACCAAACGAAACTTCTTATGAAGGCCGTTGAGATCACTGAAGAATAGAACCCTTAAATGAACCAATCTTCTTTGGTACAAGACCGGACATTTGCACAGGCGGTGAGGGACGGTCTCCTCCTCATATTCGTTCCCGCAACTTCTGCAGAATTGTCATGCCTTTTAACATGTTAGTCTGTCAGTCAGTGTTCCATGAGGGCAACATTTATGTAAGTGATCTGTACTTACTTTAAAATAACCGACACTACGTTTCTGATCCAGTCTACGCCGGATCTGTCTTGGTATATGTCTCATTCAGTCAATGTCCACATCTGTGGTTGATCCTACTAAAAGCGTCTAGTCTTAGTAGAAGTTTACATGTAGCGAGAGGCATATCCAGTTTTTTTTATTTAGGTCACAGCCAGTTAAGGGCCTTTGACGTGAAAGAGTAAGATTGCAGAGATTTCATTCGAACTTGGCACTCAAGAGAAAATGCTTACACATATACCCGACAGGACAACCAAAAGTACCTCCATATATGTATGTACATATGTATATAATAATAAACACATACCAAATTCCAGAGAAGAAAGGACAAGACGCCGTCTTAGGGTGTACAGCGACTTGGAAGCCTTCCTTATGTTAACATTTCTGACTGTAAGCAAATGATTGATAATGTATTGATCGATTGACTTTCGGACTACCAAGTGTGCCCCCTCAATTGCTTCTGGTTTGACATTGTCAAAAACTCCCTCATTGTCAATGAAAGTCACCAGGGTACTCAGAGATCTTTCAATGATTCTCAAGTGTCTCAAGGCTGTTTCGACTGGTTTGTCTTTGCAGTAGATGTGTTGGGAAGCAGAGATCATAGTTGGACTGATGATGGCTAACTGGAAAGACTTAGTAGTGGAGACCCAGATTCACCCCAAACTGTAGCGCCACGTAAGTAAGTAAGTAAGTAACTATTTATGGAAAACTCGAGTCATGAAAAACAAAAAAAGAGAAAGAGGAATCTCCCTACTATCTATAATGCAACTGCTCAACAGTAATTACATGTAATTACCTTTTACAGAAACGGAGTTAAATCCAATAGCGTATGGTCTAACTTTAATGAGAGAGGTCAAAGAAAAGTTGCACTAACTTTCCACACTTCCAACAGAATCCTTCAAAAAAGATTTTCACCTAGATTAGTAAATAAAACAGTATCTAGAACAATTAAGTTATTTACTGAAACTAAAAACTAACTTTAAAGGTTGCCAGCTGTCATCTGTCAACAATAACTTTAACCGGATTGGCTTTATGACACTTTTCTTTGTGCACATGAATAAAACTTAACAACTTCGCAAGTTCCATTGAAATGAGGTTAAGCATACTTGAGTAAGAAGTTGGTTTGTGATTGTCCCCCCATAAGTACCTGTTAAATACTTTCCACGCGCACAGTAGCTTTTCATTCACAGACCAGTGTATCTACAAGAATGGACATAATCAACGAATCTATCCGAGCTTCCAAAGACAAATCGTATCACAAAAAACAGGATGAGATCCTACTGGAGCCTTACGATTATATTTGCCAAATCCTTGGCAAGGGGATGCAATCGATATTCTCCGAAGCACTTAACCATTGGCTCAACATTCCGAAGGAAAAACTTGATCTGATCACCGACATTGTACTCATGTTACACAATGCTTGTCTACTATTCGACGATATCGAGGACAGTTCGACCCTTCGCCGAGGTATACCAGCTGCTTATTCCATCTACGGAGTTCCAAGTACCCTAAACGTGGCGAAGTATATGTTTTGGTTAGCCTTTGAGAAGATCCAACTGCTACATCATCCTGAATCAACCAAAGTGTTCACAGAACAAATGCAAGAGATGCATCGTGGCCAAGGAATGGAAATCTATTGGAGAGATAGTTTCACAGTTCCATCTGAGTTCGATTACAAACTGATGGCCGTACAAAAGACGGGAGGACTTTTTGGGATGTCTTTAAGACTAATGGAGCTGTTTAGTGAAAATGAAAAGGATTTGAGAAGGTTGACCGCAATTGTGGGATTGTATTTTCAAATTGTAGACGACTACAGTAACTTGTGCCTGCAGGAGTACACAGACAGCAAGGGTTTTTGTGACGATTTGTCGGAAGGGAAATTTAGTTTTCCCATAGTTCATGCTGTTCGGATAGAGGAGAGGAATGAGGAGGTCCTGAATATCGTGAAACAGCGAACCAAAGATATCGAAGTGAAGAAATACTGTGTTAGTCTATTGGAGAATAGTGGCAGCTTTAAACATACTAGAGATGTTCTGAAAATATTGTACAAGGAAGCTAAGGATGAGATGGCTCGATTAGGACCCAATCCGTTAATGGAAAAGATTATCAATGTAATTGGTAGAGGCATAGCGTAGCGTGTATTTAATTCACTCCAAATTGTAACTCTTCAAAACATGTGAAAGTAAATAAAACTCAAAAACTTAATTTATCTTATTATTGTTTGTAATCGGGGGACATAACGTCTTCCATTATGATTTTGAGTTTGGAAATACTCTACCATTAGATGTGTAATACGATATGAATGTCTACCTCGGCTACGATATCTGATAAATGTCCATTTCATCATCCATTTCGCATTATTTATGATCAATGTCCTGAATTACAGCTCTGATATTATCATTGAATCCTTGAATCATTTGTGAAGCATTGTATAACTTAACGTTAACCTAACCCCAAAGAAAGGAGTCTAGCTTAGCAGTGTTAAATCGGACGATCTGGGCAGTCAATTTAAGTCTCTAAAATGCAAAATTAAACGTCCAGAAAATTTCTTGCACATAATGAGGTTATATCGCGGCTTGTGTGACTCTTAGCCCCATCTTGCTACTGACGGATTAAATATTGGGTAAAAGCTGCCGTACTTGAACAAGCCGACCATAAAAGACTAAATGTGTAGAATTTGCCAATGGTCCTCGTCAGCAGCTATGTGGCAAGTTCCTTGGGATAATACAACGAAAGGCAGATGGACATACAAACTCATACCGACAATCCAAGCTTGGATAAGTCATAAACATGGAGACTGCGTCCAACCCCACGCAGTTCCTGTCTGGTCACGGTGGTTACATTAAGTATCTACACCGATTTAGACCCGAGTGCTCACCATACTTCCACGAATGCGCAAATGAAATTGAAGATACGGAGCATGCTGTGTTCTATTGCAGATGCTTCACGGCATAGAGAATTACTCTGCCCAGTCTGTCCTCGACCACATTCTGCAGTCGGAAGAGAATTGGACGGTAACATGTTTTTTATAACAACTCTTCAAAATGAACTACGAAAAATAGATAGGTTAAGAAAAGCAGCAGAAACCTCAGAAGAAATTGATTCAAGACGAATTGCATGATCTGCTAATCAACCTCGTGAAGTATGTAGTACCTAACAGCAGTTCCGCGGGAGGAATGGTCGAAGCTGTGTGCGGGGATGAGGTTTAGTACGTAGGAATATATCGCCTGACGGTCAGGTTCAGGTATATGAATCGTGCATGCCACAAGCGCGGGTTATTTTCATCCTTTTTGTAACTCCATTTGTTCATTAAAACTTTTCAAAACTTTATTTTTGACTGTTGAGTGTGGCAGATTAAGGATCACAATACCGTTATAAAAAGTTTTCCACGTTTACCATCTTGATTTTCACAGCAAATTCGTGTCGCAAGTTTACCAACTTGTTGTAAAGGCTTTCGCATACAAATTTTGACAGTTAATTTACCACATGGTAAAGTAAGTAAGTTTACCACGTTTACATTGGTTATACGACGTTGCATGAATACCCTTTATGTTTCCAAACGAAATTAAAATGAAATCCTGAATAAACTTAATTGCTAAGATGGGAGGAAAATAAATATCTGAATTAAAGTGTCAGTTGATGTATAGTGCTTTTGACAGATCGCTCACCACTTAAATATAGCAATTTGTGGGTTACGAATTCGTAAGTTTTATTACTAAACGTTGTTTTATTCTCTTTTATGTTAGGGAACGTAGTGGGACTAGAATTCGTAACAATTCGTACGAATTTGTACGATTTTTCAAGTAAGGGAACTGACCTAATACGGTTCCATTTTCTTGTGCTGTATAGTTTTTAATTGACAGCTGTCAAACTCAAAAATTTCATGAAATTTAAAATGAAATACATTACATACCAATTCCATCGCATCTCTTGGAAAATAAGAAATGATTTAAATGATGATGCTTTTATTTATTTGATTACCAACAGTATATAAAATAAATAAAGATTTAGCCTGTTTCGAAATATATACTACGCTATATCTGTTTTATCTGTTTTCCAGGATGACAATTTATTGAGCAGGTTTTCCATATAGGGATTGCGTTCAAACCGAGTCATTTCTTCCTGAACTTGCCTGTCCAGTGTTTTCAGAACATCTTTTGTATATTTTAAGCTGCCACTCTCCTCTAAAAGTCTAAGACAATATTTCTTCACTTCAATGTCTACAGTTCGCTGCTTTAAAATATTCAAAATTTCATCGCTTCTCCCCGTCTTTTCAGATACAGCATGGATTATCGGAAAACTGAACTTACCTTCAGTGAAATCCTCACAGAAACTCTTATTGTCCGCATACTCCTGCATGCACAGGTTACTGTAGTCATCCAAAACTTGAAAGTACAATCCCAACATGGCAGTCAACTTTGAAAAGTCTTTCCTATTCGTACTGAACAGCTGCATTAGTTTTAAAGAAAGCATAAAAAGGCATCCCGTCTTTCGAAATGCCATCAGCTGGTAATCGAACTCCGAAGGAACTGTGAAGCTATCTCTCCAATAGATATCCATTCCTTGACCACGATGCAGTTCTAGCAATTGTTGAGTATACACTTTGGTTGCGTCTGGATGATTCAGTAATTGGACTTTCTTAAGGGATTGATACAAAACATAGACAGCCGCGTTTAGGGTGCTCGGAGTTCCATAAATGGAATGTGCGACTGGTATTCCTCTGCGAAGTGTCGAATTGTCCTCGATGTCATCTAGGAGTAGACTCGAATGATGCACCATTTGTACAATGTCGATGATCGAATCAAGTTTTTCCTTAGGAACGTTGAGCCAATAGTCAAGTGCTTGAGAGAAGATCGATCGGATTCCTTTGCCTGCAATTTGGCAAATATATTTGTAAGGCTCCAGTAGAATCTCATCCTGTTTTTGATGGTAGGACTCGTCCTTGGAAGTTTGAATAGATTCGTAAATTGTATCCATTCCTACAGCTACACGAGTATATAAATGGAAACTTATAGTGCAAAGCTGAACTATTTAACAGGTATGGGGAGACTACTAGCAGCTAAAGTAATTGCCCGGAGAATGCTAATGAATTGAAGTAGTTAAAAGAACAAGTCATTGTGGTTATTCACGTTCAGGAGAAAAAGTTGCATAACAACAATTAGATCAATGACCAATGTCAACTGTCAGTTACTATATGAGGTTGTTTTCATTTGCAGTAAATTACTTAATTGTATGAGGCAAGGTATATGGTTGCCTTACCTATTTAAAGTCAATCAGGACTTTGACAGATGTGACCTAGAGAAATTAAAAACCAAGAACCTTCAGTTGTGATTCCAGAGCTAAAGACTATCAGTAACAGGAATAAAAGTTGCATTGTCTTCTTTGAAGACCTTTGAATCCTTCTATCTACATACTTGATGTAGGTACAAGAAGGGTGATTCGGCCATATTCTTTTGTGAATACCCCATGTAACATCATCATCAATTATTTGGCTCGGTGCATATCAGAGCAGGTTTGACTGAGCACAAGGCTTGCTATAAGGTCAATTGGGTATCGGCTGACAGGCAGTTAACATTTCAATGAGATCGTTATTTAATAAATTGTCCGACACAAGCGACGAGCTAATATTTGAATGAATCGTCTTCATACTGCGTCCATCAAACCGTTCTAACAGATTAAAATACCGATCAGCTTCGGGATCTTATAGTGAGCCTAAAATTCAAAGACTACCTTCCGTATAAGCAGTTGCATTTAGTAGCATAGTGCATGAGAACGTGGGTGACCACTGGACCGCGGTAAAAAATGTTTCTACATCTGTGACAGAAGAATTCATGCCTTTTAACAGACACCTAGTGACGGATCGTTGAACGTATTGCACTTAGTTCAGTAGTTTCCGCAGTAGAGGGACGCGAACTCGAAGCCCAGTATTGCATGAGATGTTACAAACGTACTTAGATGATCTAACTTGCCTCTAAGACTGTGGAAGTAGCAAATAGGTGCGACATTAGTGCGACTGTACACAGCATCACCAAAATGCTTACAAATTATCGTACCTCAAGGCATCATCCCATGAAGTGTTTCGATGGCAATCTACTCTGATCGGAAGAGGATGAGGTCAGAAGATGGAGAGACTTTTGGCAACTGTGATCAACCACTTAGATGCCAGCATTTTCACCTCAAATTCCAATTAGTCTTCGCAGCTATAAATACCCGAATACGCGCCGGACCTCCCAACAGCTCGGTGATATTAACCGCGATAAGGGCTCTTCAGGAAAACAAAGCAGTATGTGTGGATGATATGCCTGCTGAGCTTCCATCAATCAAGGATATTTTTGAACATAGATTCAATTCTCGAAGTCGAATAAGCAGGCTTCCACCCCGGATTTTTCTGCGCAGATCATACCAACACCCTGCGACTCATTATAGAGCAATAGTCTGAGTATAGATCTTCATTACGTTTATTGTTCATCGACTTCGAAAAGGTTGTCAAAAAGCTTGAATCGAAACGCAATCTGCTTGGTTAAGGGCAATAGAGGCATCGCAGAAAGCTGTTAAGATGTGAAGATACTTCAAAGTCCAATCTCAAAACTGCTGTTTTTAATGGTCACGAACGATGTGTCTCGAGTAGGTAGCCCCAGTGGATGGAAACTACAAAAAAAAAAAATGGATAATAAGATGAGATTCTACATTAAAGATCTACATTTCACGACCCACAATTTGGAAGAAAAGATAAACCATGTCCAAGTCTCATCTTCAATTCAACATTGTCGGCAAGCAGGACGAGAATGTAGAAAACTTTCTATATCTAGGAAGCATGGTCTCGGAATGAATCTAGGTAGCAGATCGTAAAAGCTAAAGCTGCGTTCTATTGAATGGTTGTACATAGTAATTGGAAGAAGCATGAAACCTGTACTAAACAGTCAATATCTGTGGGCCTAATGGCTTCAACTTATTAACGAATTCGTTGAACCATAAATGGGCTTCATCGTTCAGAATGATGCGATGAGAACTGTGATCGTTTTCGTGTATGTTTAGGTCTCAATCACTGATGCAATTGATGGATGGATATTCGGCTTCAATTCTTAGATCAGAGCGAAAAAATGCAAATATTTGTCGCAAGAAGTCTATGGGACCCAGGGCCTAGCTTCTTACAACCATTCGTGTTGTGCGTGTTACATTCTTGGAATTTTTAAAGCTTTTTCATGACAGTTACTCTTCGATGTTTGTCAGACGCTCGCGAGAGTTGGGGCAGTGAAAGAAATTTTAGATGTTGTCGGGGTATTGAACCTCTAACCACTCGCTCCGTAGTCCAACGCACTTACCACTTGAGCCACGGCTCCCACAAGATACAGGACCAAGTTCTTGCCTAAAATACTGCACAAACTTGTCATACTGCACAAACTGAGATGCCGAATTCCTCACTTACACTCGCGGTTGTAGTTGCAATCTTCTCGAAATTCCTTGTGTTTCTTCAGTCCACATAAATTTATCGCAACCGAAAGCGAACATTTCATGTGCTGATGCTTATGACAATGAAGCTAAGATCAAACAATCCGTAGCCTTGGCTAGATTGGCTACTGTCCTTCAGGTCACTTCTGCGCATATCTTGTAAGGAACAGGGTTAAGGTGAAACTCGATTTATTATAAACTTCTGGCAAAGCCTGCTCTGCTGTAATGATATCTTTCTTATTATCGCTAATCTAAACTGACCAAGTCAAGGCTGGTCTAGGTTCCTGAATATTCACATTTTTAGTGCAAAACCTTAGCAGCTGCCTACATTGACTCAGAGGTATTTAATCGTCGGTTCACAAATGTGAAATTACAAAGCCATATCCATTCGAAGAAGCAGGACTAAGTATCTTTTGCTGCTGGTTCTCACCGTTGAACGAGCATCTAAAAGCCATTGGGATTGAATTTTTACGGAATTTTGTTTGGTGTGACAGCATTGCTCGAGATGCATATTTACATATGTATGTACATACATGTATTGGTCTACTGGGCGAAAATCTATCTGGATCTTGAGTTACTGTTTGAGTAACAGCTATATTCCATTTATCGTGATAGTTACGTTTACTATAGAATGTTTAATCTAGCGTCCTGTCGACGCGAATTGTCTGCTCTTTGAACCAAAAATGTCTTGAGCCTGGTACCTTAATATTTTTGTGATTGGATTTTGTTTTGTCCTCATGCCGTATGACCAATCCAATCTAGTCGATATTTCTGGACTTTTTGTTATTCTTCGTACTTGCAATCCATTCTGAGAAGCATGTCCCATACATTCGAAAGCACCTGCCTATTTTCGAGTGTTGTCCAGCCTAACAAGACCAGTCTTTCGGGATCCCTATTTCAGCTATCGCCATTTGAGTTTCGACTTGGAACTTGTTGCAGATTTGCCTTATTGTTAACATTTAACCAGTCTGGTGGATAGGAAATCACATTGGTAGATTCAAATCGGCGTTTAGTCACGGTTACCCATTTTTTTTGAGTAAAAAATTCTGATGGTAAACCCTTGGTTAGATGGTCAGAGCCTGGATCATAGTACTTCTTACTGAAGGCCCAATCTAAAATACAGTAGGGCGACCAACTGTTTCATCTCAAGAAAGATATGACCTTAACACAACTGAAAAAAAAAAACATATAGAAAAGCTAAAAAAAAAAAAAAGACTATAGGCCTGGAACAGATCGTATGATACCCTATCCTCCTTTCTATGCAGCCTTATGAAGTGCGCGTGACCATATTGTACTGAACTAAGCTAATAACTTCGAACGTTTGAGGATGTTACAGTAAAGCTTTATCAAAGTCGGTTTATTATGTAAACGCTCCCAAAAAGTGGGTGTGACCAAAACTGCTGTATAAGTGAATTGTAAACAATCTGAATATTTTAATATTTGGTCTTAATACAATTTTTTTCAGTTTTATATAATTCATAGCGAAGTTATGAAAAAGTGGGCGTGGCAGTGGTTGCTGGCTGGGTTAAAAAAAATCTCGTTTACAAACAATAATAAAACAAATTAAGTTTTTAAGTTTTATTTACTTTGACATGTTTTGAAGAGTTACAATTTGGAGTGAATTAAATACACGCTACGCTATGCCTCTACCAATTACATTGATAATATTTTCCATTAACGGATTGGGTCCTAATCGAGCCATCTCATCCTTAGCTTCCTTGCATAATATTTGCAGAACGTCTTTAGTATGTTTAAAGCTGCCACTATTCTCCAATAGACTAACACAGTATTTTTTCACTTCGATGTCTTTGGTTCGCTGTTTTACGATACCTCCTCATTCCTCTCTATCCGAACAGCATGAACTATAGGAAAACTAAATTTCCCTTCCGACAAATCGTCACAAAAACCCTTGCTGCCTGTATACTCCTGCAGGCACAAGTTACTGTAGTCGTCTACAATTTGAAAATACAGTCCCATAATAGCGATCAACCTTCTCAAATCCTTTTCATTTTCACTAAACAGCTGCATTAGTCTTAGAGACATCCCAAAAAGTCCTCCCGTCTTTTGTACGGCCATCAGTTTGTAATCGAACTCAGATGGAACTGTGAAACTATCTCTCCAATAGATTTTCATTCCTTGACCACGATGCATCTCTTGCATTTGTTCTGTGAACACTTTGGTTGATTCAGGATGATCTAGCAGTTGGATCTTCTCAAAGGCTAACCAAAAAACATACTTCCCCACGTTTAGGGTACTTGGAACTCCGTAGATGGAATAAGCAGCTGGTATACCTCGGCGAAGGGTCGAACTGTCCTCGATATTGTCGAATAGTAGACAAGCATTGTGTAACATGCGTACAATGTTGGTGATCAGATTAAGTTTTTCCTTGGGAATGCTGAGCCAATGGTTAAATGTAGAATGTCGATTGCATCCCCTTGCCAAGGATTTGGCAAATATAGTCGTAAGGCTCCAATAGGATCACATCCTGTTTATTGTGATAAGATTTGTCTTTGGAAGCTCGAATAGTTTCGTTGATTATGTCCATTCTTGTAGATACACTGGTCTGTTAATGAAAAGATACTCTGCATTTGGAAAGTATTTAACAGATATGAGGAGGCTATTCGCAAGATAGTAGGTAATAGAAGAATGCCAATGTTTTACTCAAGTATGCTTAACCTCATTTCAATAGAAGTCGCAAAGTCGTTAAGTGTTATTTATGTACGTTCACAAAAAAAGTGTCATAAAGCCAATCCGGTTAAAGTTATTGTTGACAGATGAGAGCTAGTAATATTAGGAGTTAGTTTTTAGCTTCAGCAAATAACTTATTTGCTTCAGATACTTTTTTATTTAATAATCCAGGTCAACATCTTTTCCAAGAATTCTGTTGGAAGTGTAGAAAGTTAGTGCAACTTTTCTTTGACCTCTCTACGGTAGTTAGCATCGAATAGATTAGGTAATCATTTAAGATAGAGCAGGTGAAGTTTATTGCCTGGTAAGATATAGACATCAGCTAGTCATACGCTATTGGATTCAACTCAGTTCCTGAAAAAAGTAATTATCATATATACATAGCATCTATCTACTAGCTAAGGGGACTGCTGAAGAGTTGCATTATAGATAGCAGGGAGATTCCTCTTTCTACTTTTTTGTACTGACGCGACTTTAGCATAAATACTAGTTACTTACTGACTTAGGTGGTTCTCCGGGTTTGATTAGAAGACTCTGCGGGCCGGAGCACTGGTTCATATTCGCTCTACATGTCCTAGCCATCTAAACCGACTAATGAGCAATTTTTGAATAGGGTGATGTACAGTTTGTATAGTTCGTCGTTGAATCTCCTCAACGCAAACATCACCGAAAATTTTAC
Source organism: Xylota sylvarum (assembly GCA_905220385.1). Lineage (NCBI taxonomy): Eukaryota > Metazoa > Arthropoda > Insecta > Diptera > Syrphidae > Xylota > Xylota sylvarum. Next base: position 57,152,340 of record LR999958.1, on the reverse strand, counting down.
GAAAAATCTTTCATTCGAAGCAACCAAGGATTTCTTGATCTGCTTCAAGTAGAGTCCAAGCTTTGGTGCCATACATCAGGACTGGGATGATGAGGGTCTCTTATATATAAAGTCTCCTTAGCGTTTCCCAATTGCCTTCTTTTCCTAAAGAAACATCGCTTTGTCAGTGTAACTCTACTTCTGACTTCTAATGTGGTGTTCTTATCAGAATTTATAGCAGAGGCGAGGAAGACAAAGTCCCTTACTACCTCAAAGTTATGGCTATATGTTGTGACGTTCTGTCCGATTCGTCGATGGAGTGTGTCCCTTCTTGTTGACAACTTGGTTTTGCCCTGCTTCGTCTGTCGTATTTTCCACGGATGTACGTATGTATACATAGCTGCCGGTAAAGTCCCTGCTACCTCACCCACTCAATCATCGAATAATCTTCGCTTTGTATAAAAAGTACATTCTCCACGACTCGCTTCAGTACCCACAATTCAATTAAAGTCCTTAAAGCCCAACCGGGTAGAAACATCACCAAAAACCATTTCATTGTCAAAACCAACCCGAAATGCTCAGGTAATTTCCATTTTTATTGAAACTACACCCGATTAACATTCGAAAATACGACCACAGGCTAAGGACCAATTCACCCCTTTTTAAAATTCCCTACCATTGCAACAGGACTCAATGCAAAATGAAAACTTTTACTGCCGCCTTGACGCAATCAAAATCACCTCTACCTCATCCCAACACCAATCAGCCAACGAAAATAAAGTCGCCCACCATAAACAAGAAAACAATTCCATTGAAATGAACTTTGCTTTTATTTTTATTTCACACATAAAATAACGGTATTACAATAGAATCCCATAAAAAGGATTCACATAAAAAAAAAATGCAAACAGGGAGAACAAGGAAAAAAGAAATGAAATAAAAGCCACGCCAACAAAAGGAGAAGGCAAGTGTGCCATGGTAATTGACTTCGGTGTTTAACTTTGTTTGTCCTCCAAATGAGTGCCGCCCTGAAATTGACTGAAGGATTGGCTTTCAAATTACAGGACAACCCATTATCGTGGCCGCGCGCATCAGAAATCAGCACCATCCTCGTCGTCATCGTCGATGATGGCGATACGACGTCGCTTGGGCTCCTCACCTAACTTGGTCTTTCCCGTTGGCAGCTCCTTTCGCTTGATGAAAAGCTCATCATCATCATCCTCCTCCTCATCGTTGTCATTCGATTGGGATGGTGGTGGAGGTGGTGTGTCATTACCATCACCTTCATCATCAGTGGAGCGTGGACGTTTCTTGCCACCACTGCTACTGCCTTCTGGTGCATTCATAGTTTTATCGCTGGCATCCGCATCCTCATCCTCATCAGAATCAGATTCGATTCGATTATTACGGGCACGTGAGCGATTCCTTGCCACGGATGTGTTTTCAATTATGGTCGCCTCAGCTTCGTTATCGGACTCGGAATCCGAGGAGCCCAACTCGGCGAGACGTTGACGATAGTCCTCGGAATTGAAGTCAACTCCATCGGCATCTTCTTCTCCGTCCTTCACCATATCGAAGAGATTCATTTTGCCGGCCTTTTGTTTGTCTTTCTTTGATGGCTTTTTGGAGTCAGTGCTACCGCCTGCCTTATCTGCATCGGATTCTTTCGTTGACTTGGTAGTTGGCTTGTCTTTGACTGCCAAGGGTACACGTTGTTCGTCTTCATCGTCACTCTTACTGTACAGTAGGCTATTCATTTGCTCTCGACGTTTATTCATAAAGGTGTCGAGGTAGTCCTCCTCACTTTCTTCGCCAGATGACTCATCTCCACTTAGGGGAGCCGCCACTTCTTCTTCGTCGTCTTCTCCTTCCGCATTGAATTCATTGTCATCAATCTCCTCGCCGTTAAGGATTCTCTCGCGCAGCTTCAAGTCTGCTACATTCAAATAGACTGGAATTCTCCAGTAGTTCTCCATCTCGGCAATTGGTGGCTGGGCACCCAATGCTAGCAGCAATTTCTGGAAATCATTATCTTCCATGGCGTCCTTTTGTACTTCTAACAACGGGAGTAACGGAACGCCGTCATCTTCTTCGCTGGGGACTTCAGTATCTTCAGCAGCATCGGCGAAAGATTCTTTCAACCATTCCACAGCATCGGAGAACTTCTCATCGATGTTACCCAACAACGAACGGACAGTACCAACGTCCAGCGGAGTGCGAACAATCTTCCTTTTCTGTTGTTGCCTGACAGTGGTCTTCTTTTTTCCAGAAGACTTGGACGTTTTAGCACTTCCGCCGTCGTTCGAATTATTCTCTTCCCCAGAGCCGTCAGGTTGAGCGTCCTTCTTCGACTTCCGTTTCCTTGGCTTCGCTGGAAGAATTTCCGATTTATCCGCAATTAAATGCAATTGTATCATTCGCTTAATGATGTGATTCTTCGAACGTCTCTCTCCAAATGCGTCCATTATTCTTTGCAGGCAATCTGAAAAAAAAAAACAAAAGGACGAATTTTCATAGAGCAACATGAACGTGCGATGATAGAAACTTACCATCCTCCAAGCGGTATTCATTATAGAGTCCCTTCAGTTCATCATCCTCCTCATGCTGCCATAGATCCTTGTTGGCCGTAGCTGCTGTCGATTTCTTTGTTGGAGCCTTAAATTGCAGACCAAGTTCTCGTAGTTTTTTCAGGATACCACGTCGGGTGCGAGTTTTATCGATTAAATTTTCCAAAATCCAATCAATCACATCTGGCAGGATATGAAAGGAATCGACAACGACCGGGAGAAAGAGAAATTGCGTGTTCGACGAGATGACAATTTAGGATGATGTGTAAATGTGCAATCGCAGAACGGGGACAGGACACCAGCCGGGAAAGAGATACAATTTATCAAGGAAGAACAAAAAAAGAAGATTGTATCAGAAACTGTTGAAGGACATATGGAAGATAGAAACTCACCCTGATCGGTTTGGGGATTGTTTTGGTTTTCTTCAAATAGGAAACGTAGTTCGTTCTCTTGTTCCTCGGTCCAGATTCCTTTGGTGCCTCTGTGAAAGAAATGCAATCGATTTGAAAAGGTTTTATTTAATTTAACTGAACTTACGCTTCGTAGGCATCGCAGTACCCGGTTTCCAATTCGTTGGCTTCCCTTATGCTTTTGTAGAAAAAGAGTTCGGCATATATCTTTGGGTTGCTCGGAGCGGTTTCGACAAATTTTCGAATCACATAGATGCCAAGGCGCCGCAGCTCTTCGGAATGGGGATCGCGTGGCGCATCGAATACTTGTTGGAATACCTTGAAGAGGACAGCCTGAAATGTGTAAAAGAAAGGCTTTAAAGTGCATCACTGATTTACGGGTTTAACTTAGGCAAATATTCATCCATATTCCAAGCAACTCCACTTGTATCCTTATGGCAATGACCGATAATGTAAGAAATAAGTAGAAGGGATGGTTTAGGTGGGGACACGCATTGCGACTGTTAACTGCTCAAAATTTGATTTGGGTCGAGAGCCGGTTCCGGACTAGAATCCGACCTGTCCCGATAATGGTATGGTATGCACCGATGAAGCGTTCGTTTCAGGATGAAAAAGACAACTTCCACAGTCATAGGCGCCACTTACAATGGTGTGTGATCCTCTGGCGATCAGTCGACGATTTAAAAGTTGTGTCTTGTACATCCGAATCGGACGGTCACCATCTTATAGGAGCTACAATCAAATCATGCCGTGGATCCTTTCGAAGACAACACTTAAACATCCAAATTGTCAAGTTCAAGATCGACAGGTATAAGGATCACTCACCGCGCCAACAGTTAAGGGACCACCTTCCTTGTCCAATGGGTAGCAACAATCAGCAGCTCCACTTACTTCAGTAAAACAAGTACCACGTACTAGACAGTAAATTAAGCTGGAAACCCAACTTCCTGGATTGAGTTAAGAAAGTCACCACGGCTCTGAACAGCTGTAATAAAGCTCTTGAAAGTAAGTGAGGACTTCAGCCTCGAATTACATATTGTACCTTCAAGGACTGTCTAGGAGGGTGATAAAGGGTCTCACAGTGAATCCCCTTGTTTTCTCCCAAGATTTAAACTGCAAGATCTCCTTCCGCCTTCCCAATTACTGTAGCATGTTTCAGGCGAAAATTATGGTGATCAAGGAGACCTTGTCTCACCTTGCCTTAAGGCTAAGGCACAATGTAATATCCGCGAGGGATATCACCATTTTTACCGATAGTCAAGCCGCTATTAAATGATTCGGTCACCCTTAACTCCAAAGCTGCTCTTAATTGCCGCTTATCTTATAACGAGATGACGAAACAGTTCAAAATTTACCTCATTTGGATGGCGGACCATAAGGACATTCCAGGAAAATGCATGGCCGACCAATTGGGAGAAGGGGAATCTCAACATGCCTCTCGATAGCGCAAACTCTTAATCAAGTAAAACGGGATAGACGCAGGTAGTCGAAGTGCACCATGTGCTCTATCACGAAATAGTTCTGACCCAAAGCTGGAACTTAAGGGATCTAACAGTCTAATAAAACTAAAGAGATCCTTCATCCGCACAATAGTAGGTGGCATTATGGGACACTGCTGGGTCCTGCGGCAAACGATTTTTGCAGAAGCTGCGTGGATGAGGAAGAGACTATTCGTTACCTCCTATGCACCCGCAAAGCTCTCTCAACTCGAAGGAAACTGTATCTAGGAGAGTACTTCTTCGACAACATTGGCGAACTACCTAACATAAGCACTAGCCGCCGCCAGCGCTTTATAATAGACTCATGTCAGTTCAACGGGTGGATTGAGGACACTAGATACTGTGGTATCACAATGGGCCTATTCTAAGTACTGATGTACATCGCTTAGCTCTATCGTCAGGAAATGAAGAAGTTCGATGGATGCCTTCATCTTACAAATACAAATACAAATTTTTGGCGCAACAGGTCCATGGGACCCAGGGTATAGCTTCTCACAACCATTCGTGTTGTGCGTGTTATATTCTTCACATGAATGGAAGGGGCCTACTGTTTAATGCCGGATCCGAACGGCAATTTTGAGAAGCTTTTTCATGACAGTTTTACTCTCGGATGTTTGTCAGACGCTCGCGAGAGTTGGGGCCGTGAAAGAAATTTTAGGTGTTGTCTGGGGATTGAACCTGAAACCCCTTGCTCCGTAGTTCAACGTACTAACCACTTGAGCCACGGCGCCCGCCTTCATCTTACTTAAAATAATTTGATTACGGATTACGGACCTCCACCAAATAACAACAAACTTCGAGGGGACGCTATCATCGTAGGACTGAAGACTAACACATCAAAAACGAAGATACTTTGCCATCTCATCGTTCTCCGAGAGACTCTCTGGATTTCTCCACAGTTTCTCTCTGGCTTTGATTCGTTGTGTTAACGCTAGCATCTGTTTAACAGAAATCTGGTTCATCCTCTGGGTTTCTACCCAGTGACTCCCCAGGACCTCCCTTCTCCTGCTAGCTAGTGCCGAACATTAACACAATATATGTGTTGCCGTCCCGACTTCCTCCAGGCATAGTTCACAGGTGTCATTCTCCAGAAGACCCATCTTCTTTAGGTGATACCCGAAATTTCCATGACCTGTAGATAAAGCATTTCAGTGTTCTTCGCCCCAAGCTTAGAACTTTTCTTTGAGTAGTGCCAATCGGCATTTTAATATGTAGCTATTTACGCCTGCTTGTAACCTTCCACGGTTGACCACCTACTCTGGTGTTCCGCCGCTGCCCAGTTGCAGTTGGTTCCGGACCAGAGAACTCCAAGGTTGACCCTTGCTTTGCTAGAGAGTCCGCCTTTTCATTGCCCTCAGTCCCTACGTGCCCTCTCACCCAGAGCAGCATCATCTCATTTCGAGATGAGCACTCATTGAGCTTATGAACACATTCCAATGCCAGTCATGTTTGGTCCATGTGTCTAATCATTGATTGATTGTGCAGTGCTATGGTAACGTTCCTACCTTCGACCTGACCCTCTTTCAGGTGATCGGTTTGATAGACTGAGGTATATTTCCCCAGACTAATATGACAGGCTAGTTCCAGTTCTTCTGAGAAGATACCTGCCCCATCATGTACCCATCCGTAAAGATGATATCACATCTTCGGGATGTGTTAATAAAAAATTTTTGATTTGGTAACACGCATTCTTTTTATTCCATCCATGGACATACACAACTCGTTTTTCATGGATTTTCCCATGACCATAGATAGCTCCGCGCCAGTGCCAATTGGCATTCCGGTGCAAACGAAGTGCCGTCGATGCCGCCGCTTTCTTAATAAATTAGTCGAGCGGCAGAATACCTAGGATCACTTCCATTGCACATGTTGGTGTCGTTCGTATTGCACCCGCGATCCCTAAACATGCCAGACGTTGGACCCTATCTAATTACTTCTTTACAGTTTTTTCGGTGGCTTTCTACCACCATACAACTGACACATATGTGATAATCGGTCTAACTATCATCATATGCGTCCAGTATGCTGACCTTGGCGAGATTCCCCTCCTTAGTCCACATACCCGTTTACATTGATGAAGCACCCTTTTCGCCTTTCTAATCTTCTCTTCCACATGGAAGTTCCAAGCTAGTCCAACATCTAGGCATACACTCAGATACAAAACCTTCCTGGTCACATGTAGCTCCGATCCGAATAGTGTCAAGGGCTGAAATTCCAGATCTCTCCTCTTCCTTGTGAAAATGATCAGATCTATCTTTTCCACCACTCTGAGAGCATTTCTCATGGTATCTACTGTGATGTTCATGAATTTACCTCTTGCTATGTCAACGGCATATTCCACAGTGTGAATGCCAATTTCTTAAAGTCTTCTCAGAAGAGAGTCCACCGAGTAGGTGACAAAACTCCTCCTAGCGGGCAACCTCTGCTAACCTTTCTTCTAAGTCTTGAAGATCCCGTCCGAATATTTATCGCTCTATTTCTCAGCATATTGTCCACCCATCTCACCACCAATGAGTTAATTCTGCGTTCTTCTAAGGCTATTCTCAGACTTTCAAAGCATATCTTATCGAAGGCACCTTCAATGTCCATTATTATGGTCATTGCGATGTCTCCGGTATTCATCTCCTCTTCCGCAACGCGTACCACCTGGTGTAGCGCTGTTTCCGTAGATCTGCCAGCTCTGTATGCATGTTGTCTACTAATAAAAGGACACGCTTTCAGCGCCGTCCTCTCCATTTGGTCCAATACCATTTTTTCCATTGTTTTCAACAGAAATGATGTTAGGCTGACCGGTCTGAAGGTGGAGGCCCAGGTTCACCCCTATCTGTAGCGCCACCTAAATAAGACCGGTTTGTAGGACTTCGCTTCGGTGTAATCCGTTTTTCCCTGTTTTGGAAGAAACACCACCTTTGTTTCTCTCCATATTACCAATATATAGCCTATTGCTAGGCATGTAACTTATATACGCTTAAGCCTTGATACCATGAGGTCCGCACCCCATTGCATTAAAGCTGGGAAAATACCATCCGGTCCTGCGGTCTTGCAAGGGAAACTGGATCCCTCGGGACAATTTTCTGAAGTGTATTGACCTCAGCTGTGCTTCTCATATTCGAGCAAAGTTCCCTCCACGACTCCCTTTTACGTTGTCGCAGAGTTGCTTTTAGCTCTTTCTTCTTTACCTTGTACTCATCCCATGATTCAGGATTATCCCTTCTCATAGCATGATTAAAGGCTTTTCTCACCTCCTTCTTTAGATTTTCCCTACATCACCAAGGCGTGGGATCCTTTTCATATACAAAAGTAGCTGTACACGCCTCTTGGTATGTATTTTCAACAGCTGATAGTAAGTGCTTCAGCTGTGACTCTACATCCCAAGTGGTTTCTGATATTTTGGGTATCTACCCTCCCATTCAGTTTATCCCGGAATATTTCTTAGTATTTTACTTCTTCCATGTTCCTGCGAATCTTAATGTATTTCCATAGTTACAACACTCCTAAGTATAAATCCTGACAGACAGTAGCATTGCAGTATTCTGGTAGTTAACTTTGTCCGTGTTTCTGGGAATCCTGACATATTTTCGATCTTTCTTTCTTTTAGATCCGTGTCGAACATCAAATGAGATGGCTCTGTGGTCCGACATCATTGTCACATAGAGTCGCGTCAATAACTTCCCCTCGTCCTGTATCCACAAAGGTCAGTTCTGTTCCTCTGTTGACAATTAGTTAGCTCCTTGCACACTTCAAACACGAATAAAGCTTCTCCTCTGTAGTTATCCTTGGTGCTTCCCCACACTGTACTGTGTGCATTAGCATCACAAACAATCACTGCGATCTTCGTTCCTATTAATGCAGACATTCACTCGAGACTCTACCTCTTTTGTTTGGGGAGGCTCTAGGGAGTCATACGGCAGGTATACAGATGTCATGACAAAACTGTCTGCACCTACTCCTACTCGTACAGCCACAGGGTCAGGGGCACATAGTTGCGGCAGCATAACCGCTTTAACTCCGTGCCTCACCAGTACACAAGATCTAAATCTTTCGCCAGATCGCACATATTGTAAAGTGGCAATACTTTCAGGTAGACCTCTAATTCTTCCTTTGAAGATGCAAGGCTCCTGCAGTAAGGAATTATCAACCGACTCCTCCACAAAGCATCTGGTCAACATTCCTGATGCAGATTTGCTCTGGCGAAGGTTCAATTGGATCACCTTAAGTTTAACCCGGTACGGGACCTCCTCCAGCTACTAGTCTTGACTTTATAACCAGGTCTCTCTACCGGGTGGGTTCCTGAGCTGAGTCTTTTCTGATGATTCTTGGAATTTCACGAGAACGGCTTCCAGTCTGCAAATGAGTTTCGTCCCTGCTTGCCTAATACGTCTTGCTTCTTCCCTCGGACACCAGATGGTTCCACCTATTGCTGGATTGGCATACCTTTCTTATAAACTGACCTTCCGATAGGTACTTAAGTAATTTACAAATTCAGGACCTCATTAATGGCTACACCGCATTATTTTCCGCACTCACTGCTTTTCTTTGGCTTAGTGGGACTTGAACATTATGAAGTGCATATGTTGACTAAAATTTTGAACGAAATCACAAACCAACACCAGAGGCATAACCTCAGAGCGTACTCATATACATACAAACTTTGTAATTGTATCTTTCCCACAGGAATAGGTACATATACATATGTATATCCCTGACCAACATGGTACGTCGTTTCTAGAAACTGACAATGATGGAACCGTTTATGTTGTTTTCGCAAGAATTAGGTTCCTCACCTTTGACCTTGACGTACAAAGAAATTTGATTAAGTATTCCATTGGGGGTCTAATGTACAATGAACCGCTTTTATGTCTGCTGTGCTGACCTTTATCCTCCACTAAATCAAATCGTCCTTGCCAAACGATGAATGACATGATACACATGGTTCATAGGAAATATCTCATAGAAAAGGTCAAGGTTTGATTTTTGCGCTTTGATAGTAAAATTCTTGACGTCATGAATAGTTAACAACAAATCCATTAAAAAGGAAGAAAAACGGTATAAGGATTCATCAGATTTTTTAAAAAAATTTGAAGCATTTGCAACTTTAGACTGATTAGATACTCTTTCATGTAAGTGAGTGTAGGAACCACTACCACTCTTCAACAGTTGAAGACTCTTGAAGACACTGATCAAAAGTCACTGAGGAATAACACAATGATACGTCTCGTACACCAACGACACAAAGGAACTTCCGGGGCTTTGTTCAAACTCTACATCTGATAATCACAAATGTAAATCACCCCAACTCCCTGGGGGGGCGCGCGTACTGTAAGTCCCACTTGAGTCTATGACTCCATTTTTTTGCTACATTACAACAAACCTATTTGCAACCACGTCAACAGACAGCCGGAAAAGCTTAGAATCCGAACACAGTCAAGGAGCAGGAGTCGTCAGGTAGTAGGTGTCGTTGGCTTCATCGTTGTCGCCGTTGTCATCGTTGTTGGGCAGACTCACGGTAGAGACTTTTTCTATCTCAGGGGATTTGCGAGCGCGTCTCTCTTGGTGATGCCGTTCACGAACAGACGCCAGAACTTTACCGAAAGCTTAACTGTGATTAAACATTAGACAATTTCATTTGCATCCACCAAGTCCAAGTAGTCGTCCTCGTCATCACGCGGTGGGTGAGTAACCCCAGAAGCCCAGATACGCGCTGTGCCATCAGCGGCAGTCGTGTTTATTTTTTATTTTTTTTTGCCCTTCTCCCCGTGTTTTCTGTAATTTTCCTGAGTAGCAAAAAGATTAATTTTCCCACCCACTGTGAGTGAACCACCCAAGGTGGAGTACATACATTTTTTTTTACCCTCCCCCTCCCGTTCGTCGTCCCGGTGACTTTGATTTATGTTTGTTTTCCGAGATGAATGAGAAGCGAAAATCGCGGCGCAACTGAACACCAAATTAATTGCCGGAAAAACATTAGTTGAACGGACGGACTTGAAGGAGGGAAGATGCGAAACGTACACCAGCACACACACACACACACACACATGTACATAGGACCTGTAAGGACTTTTAGAATACTAACTTACCTGGTAGAGCATAGCCGGGCATGAGCAGCCGTATGCGATCCGATGAAGGATGGTTACGGTGCTCTTCAATGATTTTGTTGGAATTTTTTCCCAGTCGACAAGTACCAAGCTGCAGGCACGAATGATTTTCGGATGTAAAAGTCTGCAATTGAAAATGAGTAGAGAGCATAAGAGGAGATGGTAAAAAAGAAAAAAAAAAGGAAGAAGAAATGCACATTAATTAAGATCTGAGGGAGATGATGAGGCTAGAGGCCATAGCGAGGGGTGTATATGTAGAATGCAATGTTCCAACAGGCAGCCAGCCAGCCAGCGAGCCAACATCAAGGAGCAGCTATTAGCGCGCTAAAAAGACGTTTTGCAGTTATGACGTGATTAAAATTTATGAGGTGTACCTGATTTAATTACGGAGTGTAACTAGATGCCGGCAAAGATGCATGTGTATCTCTGTTTTAATTAAAAGCGAGTAATCACTCTTGTTTTTTTGAAATGCAAAAAAGTCTTTTGAGCCAAGGAAGCATTAATGACTTGCAGGCAGATGCTGGTATGTTTAGCTTTTCCACGAATGGTTGTTCATTGAGTGTATTACAAAATGTACTTAATGTACATTGTAGGTATCTACTTTGTATCTGGGTTTATGATTCATTTGGGTTAAAGGCGAAAACGTTGTTGGATATAAGGTCAAAATCTGGTACTTAGCATTCTAAAAAGCAAGCAGATTCTCATAAACTCACACCGTAAGTCATTCAAAGGATCAACAACTTACTAGTATAAAGGCCAACTCACATGGAATTGAAGACAATTTCAACATTAAAGACGACTTGAATGTGCTTTGCCTATGGTGGAGTCAGTGCCTTCAGCTTCCAACCCGACGTTCACCGACTTCATTTCAGAACTTAAAAGATTTTGTGGTAGGTATGTACATACATTTTTACATATGGAAGATGAAATCCTTAAAAAAAAAGGAGAATCCTTTGAGGACCGCCAGTCCTATAAAGCTGGTATCTAGAACAGCGAAGAGCAGGTGGATTGACGAGCTCTGGGAAGTCAGGAAAGTCAACAGTTAATAACTGTTAACAACAGTCTATAACAAGTCAACATCTTCACCAGAAGAAACAGACAGCGAATCTTGCTTAGAAGCTAAAAGAAGTTGACTTACTTATTTTCTTACTTACTTAGGTGGTGCTACAGTCTCAACCATCAAGCCTCTCCAGTTAGCGCGGTTTGTGGCTAACTGTGCACACACTAAGGTCCTCTTCCACTTGTGTGCGCCACCTTAAGCGAGGTCTACCTTTACTACATACATACGTTGTCCCTGCGGGTTGAATTCGAAGACTCATCTACTGTCCATTCGCTCTACAAGTCCTAGCCATCTTAAACGACTGATGCGTAATGTTCTGTCCACGTCGATGTTGCTGTACAGCTCATACATAGAGTTCGTTGTTGAATCTTTTCCTTCAAATTCCGTTAACGCAAACAGGAAATCGAAAATTCGAAAATCATCCGAAGAATTTTGCGCTCAAAACGACCAAGGACATCTTCATCTACTTTAGATAGAGTCCATGCTTCTGCACCATATAGCAGGACTGAGATGATGTGGGTCTGATTTAAAGTGTTTCTTGACAAGGCCTTGCTTCTTAGGCCAGACACAGGGATTGGCAAGTGTAACTCTTCGTTTGATTTCTGATGTGATGTTGTTGTTAGAATTCAGAGGTTGACAAAGTCCTTAACTACCTCAAAGTTACAACAGTCTATTGTGCCATTCTGTCCGATTCGTCGATGTCTTAGTACCTTCTAGTTGACAGCATATACAGCCGACAGCCGCTCTCGTCCTTCTGTGCCGCTTCGTAGGCTTGTTTTGCTGCATCTGCTTGCCGGCGCTCATCAACAAACCAGAGGTTTCGTATGGGTGGTCGGGTGTAGGCTATGCTTTCCAATGATGTTGCCAAAGATGTCCTCCTTTCCTATTTTGGCGTTAAAATCATATAGGAGGACTTTAACGTCAAACTTAGGGCTTTGTTCCTATGTTTTTTTTTTTCGAGGAGTTCGTAGAAACATTCATTGGTGGCATCGTCCTTAGACTCTGAGGTGACATGAGCGCATATTAAGCTTATGTTTGCTTTGCTTTGATGCGGATTGACATAAGACGTTCATTCACGTGTCGTAAGGTCAGACTTCTTGCCTGAATCTGCTGCGTATTACGAATCCACATCCGAATGAATAAACGCTGCTTTTGTTTTCGCTAGCAATCACCGCAGTATACTTATGTCACAGTTTTTCATCCTCCTTTTGCCCGGCTCTTCTCACCGCACTTCCTGGATGGAGGTGATGTCTGCATTATAGTAGTCTAGGCCTCTAGGATCACCGTTAATTGTTCGACTGCATACGGTCTGTCCAGGATCTGAATATTCTACAGATTCGAACGTCGTTTTCCATTTTTCATTTTGCAGGGTCGTCAACCGTTAATCCGTCCTTTTCCGATACTTGTAATTGTTTCGGAACTAGAAGGTTTTTCCTTCCACTCTCTTCGATCCGCAGCACGTTCCTGCCAGTTGTCTAAATCAAGCCCTCTGGCATCCAAGATAGCTTCATCCTTAAAACATCTTTTTTGTCGTCTCGAACCTGGGGGCTGTGATTTGAAGATCCTCTTTGCTGGAGCATTATTGTCCATTCGCTCGATGTGTTCTATACAGCAGAACTGGCAGTATCAAAGTTTTGTAGAGCATGCATTTCGTCTTCGGAGTTAGCAGCAGTCTTCGTTTCCACTTAGATGTCATTCGTGGAGTCGATATTTACTCCGAGGTACGTTAACTTCTTAACCACTTCGAAGTTACTGTTGCCAACAGTGACGTTCTATCCTAGGTGGTGGGCAGATGCTTCTTTGTTTGTTGACGACATGTACTTGGTTTTGTCCTCGTTCACTTTAAGGGCAACTTGTTTCGCCTGTTCTTCAATTTCCTTAAAATCCTGTAAGAACGCGCGCTGGGGGCGACCGATGATGTCGATGTCATCTGAGTACCCCAGCAGCTGAACAGATTTGTTGAAGATAGTGCCTTCCTTGTTAACACCTGCCCTGTGCACTATATGTTCCACCAGGTGATTGATAAAGTCACATGATAGCGCATCTCCTTGCCGAAATCCGGTACAGGTTTCAACCTCTTCAAATCTGGGAGTTTTTGACTGAATGCGGATTCTCTTCTTGCCCTAGCACTCTCTCTTCCTGATGCCCATTGAGAAGCTGCTGGAAGTGCTGCTTAAACATATCTACTATTCCCTGTGCTTCGGTGACTAAGTTTCCTTCACTGTTTTGAAGAGCCTGCGTTCCGGGCTTGAAGCCAGTTGCCAGTTGCTTGGCTTTCCTAAAAAAAAACATCCGGATGTCATTCCTATCGCAGGACTCTTCGATATCCTTGAGCTGGAAGACTTCGTGGGTCCTATTCTTCTCATGCAGGATCTTCTTCTTCTCCCTTCTTCTGACTCTATACTCTTCTCCCGCTACCCTTGTCTTGCGCTGCAGCGCTTACATATGTGTATTTTCTGTCACCTTTTTCCGACGTACGCATTTATCTTCATATCAAGGACTCTTATTGGGTGGTGACTGGTAGCCTACGGTAGTGTCTGCTGCCACTTTGATGATGTTGCGATTCTGGTTCCACAGATTAAAGGCGTTTGTAGATGGTGAATACACAGTGGAGAGTCTCTCGCTCAGGCGCTGTCTGTAGGCTCTGGCTAGTCCAGTCTTGCTAAGGCTTTCAACGCTGAATTTGTTTTTCTGGGCGGTTGGCAGCTTCTTCTCGTTGGATAGTCGAGCTCTGAATTTGGCTGCAGCAAGAAAGCAGTCAGAGTCGAAGTTTGCCCCTCTGAAAGTTTGAACATTCAGAATATTGGATGTGTGCCTAGCGCCTATTAGCACTTTTATATTGGCTCGAAACTAGTGTAAGGCTATTTCGAGGGTCGTAAGGTACCATCTACTCCCCGCAGCCTTGAACCCTATGCGAAGAAGGTCGTCCCTACTACCAACCTGACACGGCTGGCAACGCCATCTTGGCCTCTTACATACAGCTGTTGAGGATTGTGCTGATTTGCTCCCAATCTCTGCTTTGGTAATTTCAAGACGTTTAGCCAATATTTGGGATTGCCCACAACTACTACTCGAGGTGGTTATGGCTTTTTTTCTGGTGCCAGGTTGTTCTTGCTTAGTTCACCGTTCTCATCAACCATAGGCGTGGGCAGACCTGCCAGATTTGTTAAGTGGCTGTAAGCCGTCGCACCACTACAAAATGCCTTTCCTAGCAAGGGAAGCCTCTATCTTAGGCTTAGGTTATTCAAAGCTCTCTTAACGTCTCGGCAGGACATAGTATACTCCTTATACTCCGCACGATCCCAATGCCTACATCTCCCTCCAAAAGCACACACTTTCCACATCACACTCCTATTCTTAACAGTTCGACATACGATGGAAACAGAACGGGCCCAATGAAGGCCTAAGTGAAGACCATAAGCTCAACCTCTGAAACCAACCAACCAATCAATCACTTCGTAGTGCACCTTAGGCAGTCGTGCTTTATAGCATAGACTATGATCTAAACAATCAAAATGACAAGGTACCTCGTTTTAGAAACCAAGTGACTGGGGTTCCCAGAAGTCTTCATCAAGACCAAAGGAAGTTACAACTTTACAAAATCCAAGGTTACGTTACCAAGTCAAGCTACTTAGCACTGTCCTTACTCAGTGATGATAACGAATTTTCACCGATTTTGAACAAGTCCCATACATGAAGCCACGTGGAGTGCAAGCTATAGTAAGGTAAGCCAGATACCCTAATTATCCAGAGCATCATCAACCAATCGGTATGGAAAAAATAAATATCTCCAGCCTATAGGCCACTTATCAAGCCATCCATTAATCTAATAAACCAATAAAGGAAGTCTATCTATCTGCGTTGGTCGGGCGAAACTTCGACTTCCCGTCGCTCATTTATCTAAAATCACAGGTTAAAGCCGTTAAACAGAGAGCCAGCCATTTAACTTGTTCGCCTCGGACCCCCCTAACGGCGATAAAATTCAATTAAACGAAATGTATTTAAGATAAAACTCGGTGTGCGGCATCATTAAAGACCAAACCGAAGCAAAATTATTGCATTTTTGCACCTAAGGAGGAATTAACCACACAGCAATCGTGGTGGTGGCTTTGGCTAGAGTCCTTGCCAGGTCGGTCGGTCGGTCGGTAGTCGGTTGGTCCCACAGGAACGAACGGTGGTTACAGATGAGAGCCCATTCGATGTACTTTTACTTTCTTGTTTTTTTTTTTTTACAGCTTTGCTATGTAAATTTTTATGAAACTCAGAGGTCATTAAAATGGAGGGCAATTTACACCGGTCGCCGCTATGGTGTATAGCACAACAGCAGCAGTCGGGAATGGGTCCGGTACAATTTTTTTTTTTTTTTTTTGGGGAGATGGAGGTCGTTTTGTATATGGCCTATATCGACATGGGGTGGCAACGGCAGTAGCAGTGGCAGTTAAAAATGAAATCGCTTTTCCGGTCTATAGAAATCGCTTGACGGCACAATTGCCGTCCTGTGCATTAAGCACTCGAAATCCCAGCTGCATGGGTACGGGGCGATGTTTTACGGGGTAAATCAAGTGGACTTAATTGCCTTTATATTCGCACCAAACAAAATTTATTACGCAGTTAAAAAACAACTCAACATGATAACTTGTTTCATCCCGGATTCTAATTTATAAATAGGAAAACGGAATCACTGTTCCGTTCCGCGGGAGGAGGGTGGTTTATTGAGATGTGTGTCAAGTCGGAAATTGAGTTGGGTGGGACGGGGGGATGGCATTAAATGTTTGACGATAAAGGAGGATGTTTCATTAAAGTTTGCATATTTTGGGTTTGGGGGTGTACCACATTTATTGAATGGAACCCAACCACCGACTGAGGTTTTTCTGATTTTATTTTCAAGTATCTAAAACCCTAAAAGACTGATTCTATTCCGATCCAAGTGCACCGCTGTTCACGAGTACGGTCCTTCAGGGAAATCAGCACAATGAACCTCCTCTGGTCTAAGTGCATCTTCCCATCGTAGGCCGATCTTAACCAACTTAACCAACCAAAGTCCTTGAGGGAAATACTGCAAGCGTCTTCAGCATTTCAGGGTGCCGTGGCCGTCAACTGCCAAGTGTCTAGAGAAAAGGACTTAATTGCCTTCTCCATCTTAAGATGATCAATTATGTTCATTTAATGCAATGTATAGGTATGAATGGGCTGTGTCTGGTAGAGTCATTCATTCTATGATCACACTTACAGAACAGCAAAAACAGTATCGAACCTTTTCAACAATGTGTTTGGGATACAGAGACAATGTTTATTTTTGGGAAGTTTTATCAAGACAATTATACTGCCGAAAGTTTGTCAGGCGCTTGCGAGAACTGGAAATCGAACTTTGAACCTCGCCTCAGTAACTAAGCCACTCACTAATCACTGAACCACGGTGCCCACTTCTTCTTCGGGACAAAATCTTCAAGAGACTCCATTGCATCCATAAAAAGTGACCGTCTGGCGGATTTCATGCCGGAGGTGTGATTGGACCGTATTTTTTCGTCAATGAAAATGATCACCATATTACGGTCAGTGAAGTTCGCTATCGTGCCATGTTGGAAGGCTATTTTTGATTGGATGGACTTACATCAGTCATATGTGGTTCCAACAAGATGGTGCCACATGTTACACAACTGGTAACTCCCTTGCAGTCTTCAACTAGTTTTGCGATTAACACAATCAAATTTGCATGAATTTCTTCTCGTTAACATTGTATTAGTGTGCATTTTTATTTCCAATAAACGTATGTACTTTACACCCATCTCCTTGAACACACACAGTTCAAGTCTATTGACAGCTGCTCTGACAGATATTGCTTAACTTAATCTCATCTAGGCACATCCTTGCAGGCGAATCATCTCGCCCGAACAACTTCAACACAACACATGTATGCATAAGTATTAATGTCTTAAAAGCAACGAAGCACAAACTTAGTTAAATTTACCCATTTCCCTCGTCTCAGGTGTTTGTTTCAAGAAAGGAGCGAACACTGCTTCGATGGAGAAATGTGATAAACGGCCAAAGTGAAGCTGACTTGCTTCTCAAGCGCCTCGCCATGCATCGTAGATTATAAAACAACATTCTGTACGTCGGTCGGTCGTCCTTCAGCATCGTACTCGTACCCATACCCGTACCGGTACCCAAAACGGATATGAGAACGCAACAGGGATCTATGCAGATTTCCGACATTATGAAATTAGATTGTCTCGGTTATTTGCATAAAGGATATGCTATGGCTTATGCCGTACACCTTCCTTTTAAAGTTGAGTTGATTTTCTTGCCACTAACCGTGTATCCAACGTGAAATAACACCTGACGATAGTGTTTGTTGTGCCTTTCTATGAGTGGTGGTGGTGGTGGTGGTGGAACAGCTCCTTAACCTCATCTGCATAACAATGTGCGTCTGTATTGCCTTTGAAATTGTATTTATTATCCTGAAGATAAAGTATATCAATAGCAACTAGCTAACCTGTGTCGCTGCACATGACCGTAGGTGATTGTTAAGGCACACAGGCATACAATGGCATTAATCTATCGTTTGTTGGTGGAAACCCTCGAACTGACTGCCTGCATTCGGAGTGATTAAAACCACACAGGGATGTGTTGTACATGCCGGTGAACGTGTGTAGCTACATAAATTCTTGTAATGATACTTAGTCCTAATTGACGGTCGGTGCGTGTATGTGTTTTGAGTTGAAGAGCCCCGACATGCTCTGCGTTTCCGGTGAAGAGGTGGCTGGATATATTGTTAAAATGGTCCAAGGCCCATAGCCTGAGTACAATTGCTTTGCATTCCGATTTAATTAGCATGCAGGGGAACTTGGAGCTCTTCACTTTGTGCAACTGGTGAACGAGCCCGTTGCATAGTTATGAATTTGCAATGAATGGGCCACTAATTAGGCTCGTTATGTTATGACATGTTTAAACTACTAAACAGAAACACTTGGCTTGGGGCTTTGTTGTTCTTTGACTGTGAAATGCATGACGACGCACGGTTTGGTGAACTCTTAACAAGCGGGATCATTAAGTGTCAAGAGAAGGGCATAGTGTTGTGGAAATCCGTGGGAAATTGAAGGCTTGGGGATGTGTGTGGTTGTTTACCTTTGACTTTCGAGTAAATAGAATGAGCTGCAGTCTTCCGGTTCAAAGATAGGTAGCTCGCAACAGAAACAGTACTTAGGTGGGCCGCCGTGACATCAAAGCGCCTAGCTGCTGGTTTTAAACAAGGGACTATAGACATGTTTGGAGAGAACTTTCAGACTTAGGTGTAGATATAGCCAAGGTTACTTTCAGTGGTATAGCGGGGGACTGATTCTATTTAAGTGATCAAATACTCCAAGGCGCCTTATGTAGATATGCTGTAGAATTGTCTCTAATGTCATTTCTATGTTGGCGCAGTAGTTTGTCATGGACTTTAACAAGAGAAATACTAATCAGATTCGACAATAGGATTTTACTATCTCATTCGACTTTCCAATATTCTGAATATTCAAATTTTCAGAGGGGAAAACGTCGACTCGCCCAGAAAAAGAAATTCAACGTTGGAAGCCTGAGGACGACTGGAGTAGCCAGAGCCTACAGAGGGCGCCTGAGCGAGAGACTCTCCACTATCTAATCACCATCCACAAACGCCTACAATCTGTGGAACCAGAATCGCAACATCATCAAAGTGGCAGCAGAGACAACCGTAGGCTACCAGCCACCACCCAAAAGAGTCCTTGGTATGATGATGAATGCGAGCATTGGGAAAAGGTGACAGAAAATACACACATGTAAAAGCTCCAGCGCAAAACAAGGGCAGCGAGAGAAGAGTATCGAGCCAGAAGAAGGGAGGAGAAGAGGATCCTGCGTAAGAAGAAAAGTGCCCACGCAATCTCCCAGCTCAAGCATATCGAAGAAGCCCGCGATAGGAACAACATCCGGATGTTTTTTTTAGGAAAGCCAAGCAACTGGCAGCTGGCTTCAAACTTGGAATGCAGGTTCTTCGTAACAGTGGAGGAAGCCTAGTCACCGAAGTACAGGGAATAGTAGATATGTTTAAGCAGCGTTTCCAGCAGCTTCTCAATGGGCATCAGCAAGAGAAAGTGCTAGGGCAAGAAGAGAATCCGCATTCCCAGTTTTGAAGAGGTTGAGTCAACTATCAAAAAGCTGAAGAACAACAAGGCCGCGATCCAGTCAATGAAGAGTCAACTATCAAAACTATCAAAAAGTTGAAGAATTACAAGGTCGCCGACTCTGATGGTCTACCACCAGAGCTTTTCAAACATGGTCGTGATGCTTTGGTAGGCTGCATGCACCAAATCATCAACCAAGTATGAGTGGATGAAGCCATACCCGATGACTGGACTGTCAGCCCTGTATGTCCCATCTTTAAGAAAGGCGATCTATGTCTTGCAAGAACTATCGAGGCATATCCCTGCTTAATGTCGCATATAAGATCCTATAGTGTAAAAGATTAACAAACTTCAAGTCGAGACTCAACATCTCTTCATTGACTTTAAAGCCACATATGATGTCATTCATCATCTTGTGCTCTACAAGGCGATGGCCGAATTCGGGATTCCTTCTAAACTGGTCCAGCTGTACTGCATGAAGCTGGAAAACATGCGGTGCAACGTGCAATTCGGAAACATTTCATTGGAACTATTCCAAACATGCACCGGATTTCGACAAAGTAACGCACTATCATGTGACTTCTTCAATCTCGTGCTGGAACAGATAGTGCACAGGGCAGGTGTTAACACGGAAGGCACTATCTTTAACAAATCTGTGTAGCAGCTGGGATACGCAGACGACATTGACATCATCGGTCGCTTCCAGCGTGGCGTTTTAGAGGCAATTTAAGAACAGGCGAATCGAGTTGGCCTTGAAGTGAATGAGGACAAAACCAAGTACATGTTGTCAACAAACAAAGAAACATCTGTCCACCGCCTAAAAAAACGTCACTCTTGGCAACAGTAGGCTGTCTTGTCTCAGGCAGAGACTCTTCGCGGGTCAGGAGCTCGTTAGGTAAGTAAGTAAGTAAGTAAGCAGAAAACTACACGCGCATTCCGAATGTGTAATCCCAAAAGATGCGAAAGAATCGTGCTGAGCTTGAAAGGTTTAGTACAACTCTTCTCATCCTTGAAGTTTTGAATACAGGAATTGAGACATTCCCGGCTTTGAAAGAGTGACTCGCAGTCCTTAACTTCTGATCCGATTCTGAACACTGGAAGGATGCTGCATATATACCTGATACAATGATATCAATGTCATCAGTATAGACTATCATATCGAAGCCGTGTCTCTTTATAATTTTTTCCCCACAATAAGCTACGTAGGTACATGAGTGATGATCGAACCCCGGCTTAAGGCTCGACGTTATACTCCGGTGGGTTTAAGTACACACTGGTATCTAATGAAACGAACTGGTGGACGAATTACCAAGAAAGTGGTATTAATAGGACCTGTCAATGGTCGTTACCTTTATTCTACCATCACTAGGACGGGAAAGATACAGCATAACACAAGACTTCTTGAGACTAGCCGATGAGAGATGGAATGCACAATAATCCTGTCGTATCTGCAGAAAACACTAAAACCAGGCAAATCCTTGTGGTTGAAAGAGCGCATCTAGCACTCTTCATAGGGATCATTACCGGGCACAATCTCTTAGCGGTCCACCTAAGGACAGTCTGGAAAGACTGTGACGATACAGACCTAGTTCACTTTCTATCCGAATGCCTTAGCCTATGCAGAACGCCGAATACCATTTCGTAGACCTGCGCGATCTGTCAGCAAGACCACCATTAACCAACCCAAAATTAACAACAATCTCGGGAACGGTATGCTTCAGGGAGGCAGCACAGTCAACTCAAATCCAAATAAATTTGTTTTCAAATACAAATAAGTAGCGAGACTTCCCAGGCCGGGGTGCTTTCTCCTCTTCTTTGGAACCAAGCACTGAAGAAACTGCTTTTAATACTGGAAGATGAAGACTGCAATGGAGTTGTGTATCCAGCCAGACGATGTTGCTATAGTTAGCTGTTTCGGGGAAACACCTCAATACGCTCACAGATCTTTTGCAAAATGATCTCTCTGAGGTCTCTAAATGGGTTAAAGGAAGCGGGCTCAATGTCAACCCTAAAAAAAACAGAACTTGTCTTTTTCACAAGGAAATTCAAAATTCCGCCTTTCGATCCTCGTAAACTATGTGGCATTAGCTTGACACTTGCCGTCAAAGAGAAATACTTGGGTCTCATTCTTGATAAGAAACTTAGCCAGTAACCCAATATCCTTGAACGTTTCAAAAGGCCCTTTCAGCCCTATACTGCTGAAAGACAGCGATAGGGAATAAATAGGGACTACAGCCTCGTATTATAAATTGGTTCTATGTATCCGTCATCAGAGCTATACTATCGATTCACGCTTGCTATACTATCGTATGGCGTGCCTAGCACCTAACTCATGTTAGTCGAGTATAAAGGTCAGATTGCCTATGCATCTAAGAACCACCCGTACAGCGGATCTGAGTATTCTGCTTCACTTGCTACCTTAAGATATTCATATATAACTTGTGCGCTACTCGTCTGAGGTCAGTAGTCTAACAGTTCAATTTATTGGAGATCCAAGTGTTAGTTGTGTATCCAGATACCCCTCCTACGTACCTACCTACAAGGTAAAGACTTTAATTACAACTGTAGGTTGAGTGAGACCCTCTGACGGACAGTTTCCAATTGTTCTGACTGTAGACTAAGAAGTTTTCCAGAGCAGTCAAAGAAGAGCACTTTAACGAAAAATCTTCAGTCGTACATCTCTCAGCACTAACTTGACTCCACTCAATTTGAAGTGGACTATCTGATTCAGAAATGTTTAGGTCATCCGGAAATTCTATCGATTGCACCGTTTATAACCAAGTTTCCTCCCATACTACATTCTACTCCTAACATCAAGTACCACAGCTATAATGCTATCAAAGTTTTTAGCCTTTCTGTGCGCGCGCTAGATTCTCAAAGATAAAATGCATTAACCACTTGGCCATAAATCATCTACGGCATGGGAAACAAATTTTCCATTTTATTAGTTCACCATCGTTTTCAATATAAAACCTCTTAATTTATCAGCAAGTAATTGAAAATGCATTTATACTCCATTAGGCATCTGATACCACCGCATAGCATAAAAGGGTGCACCCGGTCTTAATGGATGCAGGACCTACTCTCAACTCTGTTTCTCTGCCATCGCTGTCCCGTTCCTTAACATATTACAAACAATTTGATAACCACCCTTACGACAACCCCCCTTTTTCTGCAACAACCGCTACTTCTCTGCTGTTGTGCAACGATTTTAAATCACTTTTCCTCCACCATTGCCATTGGAGTCCTTTTTTAAAATGTATGGTAGCAGTTGGGGGCGCAAAAAGTTTCGTTCTACAATATAAAATTGTTATAAGGACGATGAGGGCAACGCATTTTGTTTTTATATTTTTTTTTATATTTTTCCACATGCATGGAACTTCATTGAATAGAATTATTGCTGTGGCCTGACATTTCCTCTGACGTTTTGCACGGACAGGGTTAAAGAGCACACAGAGTCCAGAAGACAAACCACAAAATGCCGATAATTATTCATATAGTGGATGCGACTATGACCCGTGTTCCGTGAATGGACCTCAATTGGATGTGTGCGCTTAATGCTTTTATTGCACTGTCGTGATTTTATTATCGGTACACTTGGGTATATTAATTAAAGTCTGTACTTTGTAATAAAGAGAAATAATGGAGATTGACGCTGGTCATGTATAATGTAAAAATATACATCTGGAGGGTATCGAGTAATATCCTGTGCATTGTGACTCCCTCAGGATCAAGTGATGGATATTTTTTGAATCTGCTTCGAGGAGAATGGTTTTATAAAGCACATGAGAGGTAATGAGCTGCATATGTAGATACATATGAATATAAAGAGTTTTCCAATAGGGACATTACAATCTTGTATTTTAATACAAACCCACCCTTAACCTCTTTTTATGATCTGTCAATGTCAGAACGTAAGTCAAGGTTTACACCATGATGGTGAAATTCCCGACTAGGCAACGTTTGGAAATTATTAAAAATTGCTACTGAAATTCGGAGTCGGTGCTCAAAACGTTAAGAGCGCTTACTTCGATTTTCGGTTGTAATAATCGTTCCAGCAGATAGGCTGTGCGTGCTATAGTGGATAACTTCGAGTCAACACCCTTACACCCTTACAAGATCAGATTAACTCAAGAACTGAAGCCTCTTGATCATTTGAAGCATCTGCATCGACATCTTACGGTCAATAGAGTTCGCTATCGTGCCATGTTGGAAGACTAATTTTGGCCAAAATTGGGTGGACTTTTGCCATCAGTGAATTGCGGTTCCAACAAGATGGTGCCACATGCCACACAGCTGGTCAAACAATTGATCTATTGATGGGGAAGTTTGGTAATTGTGTAATCTCGAGAAATGGTCTGGTCGAATGGTTTATGCCAACAAGCCAACTATGTTAAAGGAGCTCTGGAACAATATCGAACGCGAAATTGCCAACATTCCGGTCAATATACGTGGAAGAGTGCAGGATAATTGGCTCCAAAGAATCGATCGCTGCAAACGTGCTCGCGGTGGTCATATGAACGAGATTGAATTACATGCTTAAATCTAACATGTGTACTGCACCTGGAATAAATTGCAGCCTGATATCTCCATTATTTTGTGTTTTATTTTAATACAAAATAGTTATGCCCTCTCCTTAAAAATCCTTAATAAAGTGTGGGCCATCTGTTGGTTTATTTTTGAATCATACGTTATTTTGACACTGACAGCTCGTATCCACTTGAAAAATTAACAAAACATTTTCGCGGTACGGAATGGATCGACTTACTTTTGAAGAATGTTGGGAAATATTCTAAAGTAACTTCCAAAGTGGATGCTCTGTTGCCAAAATGTTGCGAAATTAGAAAAGAAGTTTCGATCGAAATAATGCACCAACTGCAGGTGGTGTACGCAAGTTTGTGATGATTGTTCGTGAGACTGGTTTGCTGATTGATAATCGAATATTGTCCCGTATTCGTCCTATGTGCTCAACAGAGAATATTGCAGCTGTTGCCGAAAGTGTGCAACTAAACCAGAGAAACTGAACGCTCCAAAGATCTCAGCAACTGAACATCAGTCGCACTAACCTGAGGAGAATTTTGCATAAAGATCTCGGATTGTTCGATTGCAAGTTCCAATGCAGAGCGCTACAAAGGCATGATAATCCATTTTTTATGATCAGAAATTGAGGATTTGGACTTGAGTGAGCTTGGACTGTATGCCACAGAAGCCCTCCAAGAATCGATTTATTGCATATTAAGTTCAATAATTGTGTAATCAGTCGTTTTGGTGATGTTGCTTGGCCGACATAGTATTGCGATTTGACGCCGTTGGACTTGGTTTTGTGGGGTGAAAGCTCGATGCTATATGAACAATCCAGAGACGATTGAGGCACTCAGAAACAATATTGGTCCAACAATCGTGAAATAGGGTCCGAAGCCATCGAAAATGTATTGAAAAATTGGGTTGACAGGATGGCCTACTGCTAAGTCAGCCGAGGCAATAATTTGAATGAAATAATATTCCATAACTAATCGGAAGGCTTACTATTTACAATAAAGCGACAATCGTTGAAAAATATTGAACAGTTTTTTTTTATAGCCTTTTTAAAAAGAAACCAACAGAAACCTTCCAACAGAGGCCCACCCTTTATTAGCCCTAACATCAGTGCTCTCTATGGTCATGGAAAGTACATATTGTAAATTTCCATCTCATGAGATATCTTGAAAGAAACCGTGTTCCAAATGAACCGTCAGTATGGTTTCCGTCAACAACGTTTCATATAGGACCATATGTTGTACCTAAGGAAAAAATGTAACCATTGTATTCATCATCAAGATGAACGTCGAGAAGTTGCCCTGAATATCTCTAAACCTTTCCATGGACTGTGATAAAATGCTCTCTTAAGAAAAATTCAAGCTTACGGTGTCGGTAGCATCATGGATTGCAACCTTTTTAAGACGTCGATCAATTCTAGTTGTATTGGACGGATATACTTTAACCTCATTTTTAACCAATGCTGGTGTATCCCAGGGCTTTGTTTTTAATATTTGTTAACGACCTTCTCTCTCTTACGAGGTGGATCAATAAGTACCCGTGTTTGAAGACAGTTGGAGTTGTTAGTAAAAGTTTGTATTACCATCGTGAATTACCATATTTCAAACAACGCCATACCAAATTTTAGACAGATTCATAGGTTAGTTTTGACTTGGCAGCCATTTGAATTAAACGTTGTTAGTGTTTTTTCGATAAGATGGTAAAAGAACAATATCGATCCGGAAATGGGTTTTTTTTTATTTTTGGATGGAAAAACTTGCGTAGAAATAAAATTGAAGTTGGATTCTGTCTACGGAGACCCTTCACCAACTATGACAATCAAAAGGGTATTGCTCTAAAAGGATATAATGTCGAAAAATAAAAAAAGTTTTTGTCAAAAATTTGCATTTTCACTGTAAACACGGGTACTTATTGATCGACCCCCGTACTTGCAATCCAATTCAATCCTTTGTGGATGACAGTACTCTTGACTTCACTTATTGTTTGGTGACTCCACGAGTGAGACCCCATGCTGTGAAATCTCACCGGCAGCGAATGTCTACCAAGATCAACTCCGATATTGATGCAATCATCAATTAGAGTATGAAAAACCGAGTTGAGTTCAATTCGTCAAAAACCCAGTAATGTCTCCTCTCTCTTGAGCAGGATACTAATGTAGTCAAACTAAAAATGAGTGGAGTTGATATTGAGGAGTCCAAAGGCGTGTCAATGCTTGGCATGGAAGTTATCTCAGACCTTCGCTGGAACCATCAGATTTCCGAAGCTGCGTAAAGTGGAGCTAGATGCCTTGGATTCCTCAAAAGGTGTGAACGTTTTTTGAGTCCTGTGGACTTGGCTACTGTCTATAAAGCTCAGCTTATATTTGTTCAAAACTCGAATACTAACCACATGCTTGAAAGTTTCCGTAATTTATTTAAGTTTATTAGATTGTGTCCAAGGTCAGGCATGTAGATTGATCGATGACTTGTCAATTTGCAACTAAATCCCTTCGCCAGATCACCATCGCAATGTTAGATGCTTACCAGTCCTGTACTGATATTTCCACCACAGTTGTTCAGAAGAAATCTATAGTTGTGTCACGACTGTCCGTCAGCTTAGTCAATATACACGAGTGGCCTCTTCCGTACATATCTAGATATTTGGAGTCACAGTCAAATCGGGAAATGCATGAACGCTTATTGAAAAATCACTACAGGGAGGCAAATAGGGACTCCGCAATTCAAATATAAGAATATTCTTAGAAAGACTCTAAAAATGTCTCTTGGTCAGTTCCTTTCGTACTCAGCGAACGACTAAGTTATACATTTTTGTAAGTATGATACATAACCGGGCCAAAGGACGAGGTTAGTGAGCGAAGCCATTGAAAACTGGTGTTTTTACGAAGAAGAATACCTAGCTAAAGTACTGGGTTCCAAAGTAAGCTGAAGAGAACATATTTATGACAGAATTAAGATAGCCTACGCGGTATTATCTGCATGTAAGAGGGCTTTCGGGCAATTATAGGCACGGTAGTGAGACTCTTCTTAAGATATAATTCCATTGTCTGAAGAAAAGCAGCCGAGAAAAATTGCATCAAATATTCAACGGATTATGCTCTTTGGGGTTCATGGGATCGATGAGATCAACACCAACAGCAGCTTTGGAAAGGATACCAAATCTTCCCTCACAAGAGAAAAAAAACTGCATTAATACTTAGAGTAGCCGGAATCTTACTTACTTACTTAGGTGGCGCTGCAGTTCGCGATGAACCTGGGTCTCAACCAACAAGCCTCTCTAGTTAGTCCGGTCCTTAGCTAAGTTGAGGTCCTCTTCTACTTGTGCGCGAGATCTTCCACTACTGCGTTGTCCTTCCGGGTTCGATAAGAAGATTCTACGGGCAGCAACAATTGGTGTCCATTCGCTCTGCATGTCCTAGTCATCTCAAACGACTGATGTGCAGTTTTTGTTGACTAGGCTGATGTCGCTATACAGCTTGTATAGTTCGTCGTTGAATCTCCTCCTCCAAAGCCCGTCAACGCAAACGGGACCTAATATTTTACGAAGAATTTTTCTTTTGAAACGACCGAGGATATCTTCATCCAAAATTAGACAGGGCTCTGTGTAGTTCGTCTCTATAGATGCTATCATATATGGCCTTAAAATCGATGAAAATATGGTGGGTATCGATTTGGACTTTTTGAGTTTTCTTCAGGATCTGCCAAAGTGTGAAGATTTAAGCCTGTATCTGGACAGTGAATACCTATAGTCATACCTCGATCCTAACTCGGTGGAATATATCGAAACTCCATGCACGAGTAGACTATATCATACAACGCTCAGAAGGCAACCACAGATTCTTTGTTAGAATTTCTAGCAGGAGTGAATGGGATGAGAGTATTGTTGGATCTGCAATCTAGTTCTTCCACCTACGGTTCCCAAATGGAGATCACTATGGGACCTGGTGTCGACTGTGAATCTCAAAATATTAACCGCTCTTTTGGACTAAATGATAGAATGATGGTTGGGGCTTTCAAGCTCAAGTAGTTGCAGCCTGTGTAAATAATGTTTTAAGAAAATACTTCAGATGAAATAATTAACATCTATATAGTCAAGCAGCCATCAGAGCGTTGCCACCAACTTTGATTAGATTCAAGCTTCTAAAAATATGTGAAGTAAGACTTAATGAGGTATCAACGAAGAACTAGGTAAACCTATACTAAATGTCTGGTCATACGAACGCCTTTGGAAATAAAAAAAAACAGCCAAAGTCTGGCATGGATTCTTCGTATGCAGCTATCCGGACATTGTCCATTAGATCTTGTGTAAAAGGACTAAGGGGACGAAGAAGAAAATAAATGTACTCACCATCTGTGTGACTGTCCTACAGAAGTCCTTAAAGGCATACGGCTCTAGGCAACAAATTTTCGAGGACCTAAAAAATATTCAGCTAAGTAGCCTTCTAAGATTTATTCATTCACCACCAAGATGGGTGGTTTAACTGGGAGTTAGGTTCCCAGGATTTTTAAACGATTTAGGCACAACAGACTCTCCGTGATCTGAGTGAGTCATTGGCACTTCCTGAAATCAGGGTATTCCTTTAGCTAACTAAACCCAACTTAAAGTTAGAATTTGATTCTAGAGCCCTAAAATAGGCACAAAAAAGTGAAATACCACTAAAGAGTTGTGCTACTGCTAAAGCTTCGTCAATGTCGTCCGTAAAATGAAAGATAAGATAGAGCTTCTTAGGGGATTCTTTATCCTCCATTGCTTTCTTCATTATTATTTCGAGAAGATATGCAAAAGTTTCTCAGATACAAGCCAGCTTTGCCTGAGAAAACAAGAAACAATGTAGGAAACATTTGGTATGATATCCACGGCTCGCAGTTGGACATAACAATTTGGTATATGGCTCATCTCTATGGGCGATATCAGACCCAAATCTGAAGAATCACGAAGGATCTTTCTAGGTTGCAATTGTAGCCAAGTTTTTCACCGTCCACTTAATAAGACTGTGGATGCCCTCCTTCAGTAAAGGTACAAAGTTCGAATAATATGAAAAGACACCAAAAAGGACTAGAATCCCACCTGTCACTAGAAAGTTACACAATTAAATTTCTTGAACTCTACAGCAAACTGCAGATCCTTTATACTACTCAAAAGAAAAAGGAAAATAAAAACCAAAATTCCAATTAAACACAATCTCCTTCCACGCGTAACACATCTGCCTCCATTAGCTTCCCGCAGTCAAGTGCAATTAATCCTTTTACATTATTCTCTTCAAAAATGACCAATTTGTCCATACGCCAGTCCTTAGTCATTACTCTAATCTTTCTCTACCACTTCTGACTCTTAATCGTTCCGTTCCAGCATCAAATCTTTTGTTCTCCGAATTTTATTAGGTTCACTCACCATCTGTAGATTTTTTGATGGATCCTCCCGCCCGTGCGCCTCAGTATGACTAGGCAGGCAACCTCAATTGCATGTCTTGCGGATGGAGATATAATATTTAATGAAAATGTTTTCTCTGCCTCGCTTTGTGCCATGGCCCACAAACGAGGGGGGTGGTGAAACCGAAGAACAGAGAACGGTTAATCTCTAATTAGCTCCCCTGGGGCAACAAATAGAAACGAAATTATAATCAAGAGCAGATGGGAATAAAATCAAAAGTTTTCCACACTTTTTTTTTTTTCTCCACTCTCTGACGCACGGTCGGTCGGTGGTGGGGGGACCAGGGAAAAGGCTTAGGAAAGATAAATCCTGCAGGCATCAGACGTTGGGTTGGGTAACACAACCAACCACCGCACCGCCGCCGCGCCGCACCGTCAGAGATCCATTTGCAGTAGCCGCATAAGCGGCAGCGCGCAAATGAATAAGGACGGAATCCTTGTGCCGGCATTAACTTTATTTGCTGAGCCTCAAAACAAACAAATGCCATCATCATAAATGAACTTTTGAAGGCGCAGTTAATTGCTGCGGAGTACTTAGGTACTTAAGCTTTTATTATTATTTTTCTTTTATTCTGCTTTCTATGTTTTTTTTTTTCTCGTTTTTCCTTTGGCTCGTCCTTGTTTTTATCTTCTCGATCCACTTAATTTGAGCGTTTAGAATTCCCGGGGACTTCTAAGCCGCTAGTACGATGGGATGTTCTGTGTGTTATTTCAGGTGGCACGTTTTCGGGAACAGTGTGTGTTTTGTGTAAGTTAAATAAACACACATGACAGAGAGAAGGAAGGAGTCGACGAGCATGGAATTTGGGAATCTAATTTTATAACAAATTATTTATTCATTTAATCTTCAAGTGTAATGAAGTCAACTATACTTACTCGGAGAAGGAGATAATTGAACAGGTTGGTGTACATATCTTCTAGGTCATAAGGATGATGGGAGATTGTCGTAATCAAGCTGTGAATACATATTTGATTGCATTCCTTATTACGTGATAAACTCGGTAGATGAGGAGGAAAGCTATTGGAAGCTTTTTGTATAATTTATTGTATGTATGTAAGTTTAATCTTCAACAGGACTATCATCACCTCCACTTGGAGACCTAACACCGACATGCCCGCACATGATGCGCCTGATTGTTAGCACCCTAGCTAATGAGAATAATTGCCAACTACTTCAAAGCCAGGACCCTACACTATGACACAGACGAAGGACGAAAGGAGCACAACATTTGGGATGGAGTTCGTCAAGCGTCAGTTCTTGGCCCAATGATGAGATCCTGAGAAAACCGACGCCGAGTGGAGTACACATCATCGGCTACGCTGACGATATGGCGGTAGTTGTTGTGGTCAAAGCGCTGGAAGAAATGTCTGAGAAATGTAGCCAAGACATTAAAGATGTCAGATCCTGGTTACAGACATCAGACATGGAATTGACGCACCACAAGCCAGAACCAGTGTTAATAAGCACCGAGAAAAGAGTTGAACATCTCACTATACAGGTCTGTGACTATACCATCGAGTCACGATGACTTAGATGTGACATCTGAACAGAACTCTGTTGAAGTTTTCGACTGGAGAGTCTCCAACAAAACGTCACTATCTGATCACTGTTGAATATTCTTTAAACTACAACTAACTACTTGCGGGAAGGAAATTTTTAAAAATCCCCGAAGGGCCAACTGACCTAAGATGAGGAGAGATGAGGAAATCATTGGAACTCCACTCTCCTGAGAATCAATCCTCTATTGATGGTTGACTATGCAGTCAACCGGTTGCCTCACGCGATCCTTCGAAGGATCCTGTTCGATCAGTAGATACAGCGGGGAAAAACGTCCACAAAATTGGAGCCATAAAATAGCAGATCTCATTCGTATCTCAAGATTAGGCTGGAACCTCACCAAAGATCGATCGAATGATCCACTTACGTAAAAAAACGTTAAAATTTACAATAAAGAAATAAGATATGTGAAAAGAAATCCTGGAGACTTTTCTGTGGAACGAGATTCTAGCCAAGACACCAAATCTGGCTTCTAATAGCTGAAAAAGCGATGGGGTATGGTTGTAATCGCAGAAGGAAATGCTGGACATACTACTGAATAACTTACTTTCCCGGTTGCTCACTGGTCTCCGAAGATGATACACTCATCATTCCAGAGACGTTGTCGGAAATGAGAGAAGATGAAGTAGTGAACATAATAGAAGAAGAGAAGATAGCTTGGGCAATTAAATAATTTACCCCATACAAGGCTTCATTAATGGATAACGTTCGGTCTGTAATGCTGGTAGAGTCTGAAGATATCGTTATTCCATGGCTCAAGCAAATTTTCACAGGCTGCCTTAAGCCAGGTTATGTTTCAAAAGCGTGGGAAAGCTGGAAAAGCAAGTCACACGATCTCAAAGGACTTCAGACCAATCAGTCGATCGTCGATACGATACTTACTCGATGGGAGGCCACCAATGGATCGGCGGTAACTGATGCTTGTATTTGAAAGGAGATTTGCTATACAAATTCCGGGCATAGCCTACTGGAAGCACTATAGAACCGACAAAAAAAAGGAACTTGCCTAAGATGGACATTGGCACAGGGGCTTATTGAGAGCAGTATTGTTGGCAAAACGATTATTGCCTATGTAGACAACCAAGTAGCTGCTAAGGCTCTGGGCTCTGCGGTAATTAGATCGAAACTTGTGAGTACCTTCAAGTCACTCCTGAACAATATCCACAGCCAAAAAGGTGACCCTCTGCTGGTTATTAGGGTATAAGTATATCTTAGGAAACGAAAGGGCTGATGAGCTCGCTAGAAAAGGGTTTGCGCTGCATGTATCGCAGACTCCCCAATTTGTTGTAATTCCAATATGGTCCTTAAAGAAAATATTAGGGGATGAAACCGCTGGTCGCTGGCCAATCGAAGATAGATTCATCTGTCCACATGTGCAATGGCCAAGGCACTATGGCCGGCCCTAAGCAAGAAGAGATCAGTTTTTCTGTTGATTTCTGGTCATCTCTGCCATACCTAATTACTATGCACTGTGCCATTGGTATTCATGTGAAGCACCTCGGTGTTCTACATAACGACTATTGCAAAAGTTGGAAGTTGGAAAGAGGAAGAAATTGAATCCCTCCGCTATGTTACTGTCCTGCCCTATCTGCAAGAAAAATGAGAACTCTTCATAGTTACTTCTCCACTGACATTGAAAACGTGTGTAATGTCAACCTGATGGACATTCTGCGATTCATATCATTATCGATCTGGTTCTAATACAGCGTTTCCTGGGTTAAATAATTGGGTAAAATGTACCCAATCCTCTTGATCTAAGTGAGCAGCGATCCACCCTTGTCGCAAGGCACCCATAAACTGGAACCTTAACCTATACATATTCAGTCGAATCTCCACATCAGATACTTGGGAATGCTGCTGGATCACAGGCTCAACTTCAAAGAGCACATGATGTAGCCTGCCTAGAAGCTAGCCGCACAGTGGCGGCACTGTCCAGGATAAAGCCAAATACTGGAGAACATAGGCAGCCAATAAGAAATCTGCTAGCAACGGTGAGCAAGTCGATGCTTATGTTCCATATGGACACCAGCGACGAAGGGGCAATCCTATATGAGGCGCATGAACCCAGCGCATAGAATCGCATCCCTAAGAGTACGCGACGTTTTTAGAACTGTGAGAGCAGAAGCTATAAACGTAATCGCGGGCAGAATGCCCAGCGACCTAGAAAAAGGTTATAAAGGCAGGGGTACACCGCAGAACCGAGCCGGAAAAAATGAGAATCACCAGCACAGCCATACAGGCGGAGTGGCAACACCAATGGAATACTAACCACTAAAGGAAGAAACTAGGCCCTGGGTGTCATGGACCGATCCGTCGTGCCAAATATGTATTTTTTATCGAAGAGTGGAACAGTAGAGGTCATGTCATTCCGGGTGTATCTTTGCAAGTATAACCATGTAGATGATCCATACCGCCCAGACTTAGGCTTTCAATACTGTCCACCGTCCTACTGGCCCATTGTTGAATCCCCATTTAGAAGTAAAGTGTGAGACTGAACAAAAAATAAACCAAAACCTATCATATTACTGGTCGACTTGGGATCTTGCGAAGAACCCGGATCCTAGGCTGTGTAGGAGTCGGACTTGTAACACAAATTGCTGATTGATTTCACCTCTCTCGTCTCCGCAGGATTTGCATAAATCGTTGAACTGTACCCTCCATTTCCGAAGCATGACTCCAATGGTGCAGTGTCCTGTGATTATTCACGTTAAGATGCGGATAGAGGATCGATTTAGTGCCAGAAGGCTCTTTATTTTCTTTTTATCTAATTTCGGCCATGATGTAGGAGAGCTGGCACGGTCATTCCTAAATAACGAGGACCTCTTTCACTATTATGCTGTCAATTATTTCATACAATTTTCCAATCAGTGGTGGTATGGATGTCTTCGCTTCACTTATGTTCATTTTCGGCTTCATTCTTGCCAAAGCATCCGTCTTTTCATTACCTTCTAAGTATATTGCTATGTCAGGGAACCCAGCAGAGTTTCACTGAGTGGTGCCTAATGGTGATCAGTGCGTCACGACGTTTCCTAGCCCCCCTTGATTTGATTGTATTAGATTTAATCGATTTTAAGGCTGCTTG
Source organism: Xylota sylvarum (assembly GCA_905220385.1). Classification (NCBI taxonomy): domain Eukaryota; kingdom Metazoa; phylum Arthropoda; class Insecta; order Diptera; family Syrphidae; genus Xylota; species Xylota sylvarum. The sequence continues at coordinate 57,117,990 of LR999958.1, read as the reverse complement.
AATGTCAAGGAAGATAGTTACTTCCGATGGAGAAAGGTGACTGTCCTTTATGCTTCTTGGAGCTTTTTCTAATGCCAGGATTTCAACTTGAAATACACTAGACCCTTGTGGTAATCTAAAATATTTCCGTTTTTGCAATGCCTCCCTGTATCTACATATATCCGTTTTTGAGCCAACAGTGTAGAATGTGATCGCTAGATCATTACCTATACTATTGGATTTCCACTTTGCCCGACTTGGGAATAGCGTCGGGATATCAAAGTTAAAACCATTGTTCTTTGATATAGCTTTTTGTATCAGTTGCTGTCCATCAGACTTTAGACCTCAAAAATAAGACAGGTCTGATAATTGCTTTGTACATCCAGTGAACACTCTTATATGCATAGAGCATTCATTCCTACCTTTAACATTTATTTTCCAAGGTAATCTAGAATCGAGAATGAAGCCCAGATATTTCGCCTCAGATGAGAGATCCATTGAGGTGCCACCTAGCTTTGGTGGTGTGAAGTCAGGTACCTTTCTCTTCCTAGTGAACTGAATAGGTCCGTGTTTGTTAAGCCTAATCTCATGGCGTGCTTTCTCAGAAGGCAATGGCCAGAGAGTATCCTTGTCGCTGTTCTCAGCTTTGATCTGCTTAGATTAATCAATTCTCCATTTTTTTTCCGATTTAACTTAGGCCATAAAGAGATCCTATGCCCTTCTAAGTTTGACCATCTTAGGTCGGCCATAATAATGATTGTTTCGAGAATAATTCTCTTAGCCACGGCCATTGGTGGTCTGGTGCCTTCAAGTATATCACTTACCGGGAGCTCTGCTCCTTTTTTGACCAGAACATCGACATTTTCGTTACCCTCTATATCATAATGTCCACGAACCCAACATAATCTGACTCGGTTCTGCGAACATAATGCCCTAAGCATTTTTGGATATTGATCCCATCTCAAGTAGTTGCGCAGCTTTGATTACAGCCAGAACCTCTGCCTGGATCACACTGCATGTGTTCGGAAGTTTCAGTGCCACATGTAGGTCTATATCTCTCGAATATACTCCTGACCCAGTAGCCTCACTAGTTTTGGAAGCATCCGTATATATTGAGATTTCGTTTTCGATCGAAACTTTCTTCCTTTGCCAATGTTCCCTATCAGGGTACATTACTTCGTAGGGTGTATCGAAGTCGAGTGTACCAAGCCTTTCATCCGATATAGCTAGATTTGAAGAACCCTGCGTTAGTGAGACGAATCGCACTGTCACATGCCAGTAATTTTATCTGTAGATCCAATGGTAGAAGATACATAAAAGCCTCGAGTACAGCCGTGGGCGTAGTGCGTAAAGCGCCAGTGATAGCAATGCAGGCTGTTCTTTGTACCTTGGTCAATATATCCCGTGTATTCTTTTTGATCATGGCCTTCCACCAAACAAGAGCCCCATATGTTAGAATGGGTCTGACTACCATAATGTATAGCCAGTGCATCATTGTCGGTTTCAGACCCCACTTTTTTCCCGTTGTCCTCTTGCAGATCCTGAACGTTAAGTTTCCAATTCAACTTACTATATATTTAGTACCGTAAAAAGATACTTTGCACGATCCGAGAGGGAAAGCTCCACTCCAGAAAGCCTGGGTAGTTTGAAGGGTGGAATTTTATATTTCCTGCTAAACAGTACTAGTTCTGTTTTTTCCGGATGGACGTGTATTCCGCACTTTTCAGCCCATCTTCCAAGCCTGTTAAGGGCTGATTCCATCATATCGCTCAATGTACTTAGGAATTTACCCTGAACTAGGATCACCATATCATCCGCTTAGGCAGTGACATGAGATAACCCCTCCATGGGGAGGGCCTCTGGTAATCGATTTCCTTATTGAACTCTATCCGAGACTGGAATTGATATTTCTCGTGACGAGTATCTTGCAAAGTCAATTGGTAATGCTATACTCGACTATCCTCTCCAAGGCACGTTCAATGTACTTCACTCTAACGCTATTAAAAGTCCATTATAATATCTAGAAAGCAGATAGGGCAAATTCCTTATAGTGGAGGCTCCTTTTCATCGTTACCACCGGTTTACCCTTTAGAAGTGCCTGCTGCGCTTTGCATAAATATCCGTTACAACACTTGCTTCTTATATTAATGTCGACAAGCCTTTCGAGTGTCTTGAGAAGAAATGGCGAGAGACTTATAGGTCTGTAGTCTTTCGCTGAAGAGCCTGGCCTGGTTTACCAGCCGTACCATATATATGTAGCCTCACCTTAGATCACCAAATATACAAAATTTCCTTGATCCTGTTGGTAACGTTAACTGGATCATGGCCATCAGGACCATGCACTTTGAAATAAGGCAACTAAGGACATTTTATATGAGACCTTGATCATCCCAAACCTGCTTTATGACACTGTAGCTTGGACTGTATCGAAAGCGGTTGTTTCTAGAGAAAAATATGTCGTCCGGTTTTCTTTGATGAGCTGTGGAGGAGGAGATTCAACGACGAACTATGGGCTTTGGAGGATGCTATACAACGACGAACTATACGAGCTGTACAACTAGGACATGTAGAGCAAATGGACACCAGCCCTCAGAGTCTTCGAATGTATCCTGTCTTATGTGACGTACGTGCTTCCAACTAGAGACAGTTAGCTAAGAACCGGACTAACTAACTAGAGAGGCTTATTGATGTAAGTTCAGGTTCGCCCGAACTGTAGTCTCACCAAAGTACGACCTACTCCCAATGACTCATCCTATCCTAAACCGTTCTCACATCTCACAGGGAAATACATTTTCGTACTGTTTGCCAGGACTAATCACCCCCCAGTGTTACCCCATAACCAACCACACACACGGTCGTGATTTATTGTTTCTGTAATTACCAGCATTTTCCCCGAATTCATTGGAACTGGTATCGTTGCATAAATAACTGGCCAACAACTTCAGGTCCTTTAGTGAAATGTCAAATGGGTATTTAATAAGATCTCAAATTTGGGTCAGAGTTATTGTCATGGGCTCAAACAAACAGGACCACAATTTAGATTTAACAAGTTGACAGTTGATTATGCGAATGACTGAGGTCAGCAATTACTCTCCAGCACAAGTATCCCTCTGCTGGGCATAGTACATACTGGATGCGTGTACCTATGCCTACAATGAATAAATGGTTTCCTTTCCATTTACCCTAGCTCCCCCCTATTCTATGTAACTTTCCCATTATCGTCCTGGTTTTCTTTTTACACTCGCTGCTGTCCCAGAGGACTTCAAAACAACGAACAATGTCTTAAGTGTCGGGTTAAATTAATTTAGTATTTTTTTTTTTTTTTCGTTAAAAGGACAGTAGCTGTCGTTGGTGATTTCCTTCGCCCATTTCAAGTCGTTAAGGGGATTTGCCTTTTACTGAAAGTGTTGCCGTCTTGGAAAGTGGTTCGAGTTAATAATTTATTAGACGTCGTCGGACAGCAAGGGTTGGCCTGGCCCTAAGTAAGCGTAGCAAACAAGCATCACTCTTTAAGTTCTAATTGCTTGATGGCCAATCCAAATTATACAGACTGTAAGATCCTAATGAAAGGGTGGGGGTGTGAGGAAAGGTTTCACGCCTCTTTAGACCAAAAAAAAACAAAAAAAAAGTGAAATAATGAAATTTTAAATTAATTTGGATGTTCGTGGCAGTCAATGGAACGAAAAAATCATTTATTTACGTTATTTTTCGCATCGACATTGTTTGGATTGAATTTTAAGCATCCATCCCCGATGTGTTAGGTTAAATTGTAGAAACCCCCAAAAAAAAAAAAAAAAACAAAATTGTATTTTTAATGGCGTCCGCGCACCACAGGATGTCACCGGCAGTGTTGAATACAAAATTAGATGAGATTTCAGTTTTTTTTTTTTTTGTATTATTTTCGTTACACTGTGACATTTCCGCTTTATATTTAAAATTTTTTTTCTTTTTGTTGTTGAGTATTTGAAACGTACGCGTTTTTAGGGAAATGAGTCAAAAATTTGTGATGACAGATGTCAGGTGTCAACAACACACAAATTGCTAATGCTAATGAGAGTGTGCTAAACAGTCGTTGTTGGTATATGTAGTGTTGACAGGAAATAGAATTCAAAACAGAACACACATACATATACTTATTTGCCATAATTTGCTGGGTTAAATTTTTTTATGTTTTTGTACAGCCCCTGGAGTATATTTATTTTAATGAATAGTTGGTAAACCTTAACAATTTGCAATAGCATTTCCCATTAGAAGGTAATTTGAACTGCATGCGGAGTGGGAAGAGTTTTGGGGTCTAAGCGGAAGAAGGACATTACTATTCGAGCCTAGGTAGGTAGATAGATACATAGGTAGAAGTAGTTGTATCAGCATTATAAGAGATTCAGGATGCTTTTAAAATCCTCGGTCGGACTTGTTTTCATGGCCCCTGTTGCTCCTAGAGCTGCAGTTCTATGCACTTTGTTAACAATTTTTTTTCCTTAAGGCAGGCCACCAGATAACCGATCCATAGGAAAGTATAGAAGCACTACAGTTGTGTTGGTCCATCCATCCATCTTGGGGCGAAGTCCCTATTTCTTACCGAAGGTTTTACTGCAAGCATAGAAGGTCACATAAGCTTTCTTTACCCGCTGTTCAATGTTTAGTTTCCAACTAAGTTTTGGATCAAGTACAACAGCTAGCTACTTGGCACTGGATATTAGGATAGAGTATTTTGTTAGAGGGTTGTTTAGCTGTGGAGGCGGTAAGTTCGATATTTTGGTTGTTGTGTTAAAGAGCCAGTTCAGTTTTGCTTTGGTTGACGCTAAGTCCACATCCAGTTGGCCTTTTTCTAATTCTGTCCAAGGAACCTTCCATAATCTCACTGATTACTGAAGGAAACATTCCTGATACCAGTATTACTACATCATCCGCATACGCGACAACCATGATTCCATCTCTATCTAGCCTACAGAGGATTTTGCCAAATCATTTCCAGCTGTTTGGGATAACAGCAGCCTTGTTGACTTTAAGCCCGGATATTGGTATCCTTACTTCGTTTTGGTCAGGTGAACGAAATTTTTGCCTTCTATTGTCTAGGTTGAAGGGTCCATTCTGTCTGACAGCGGTATATTGGTCTTCGTCACCGTTATACAGTTTCCAGAAGAAGCTTTCCTATATTCTCAGCACCAACTGTGACTCTACTACAATATTCACAATACAACAACGAAATGGACAATGGATTGGTGCTACCTTAACGTGAGATGAGCATACACCATGTAGTCGAAGCTTAATTTGAAAATAATTCTCTGTACCCATGATATCAACGGATGCCGAATGTCCTACCATCGCGTTTGTCAGTTCTAGTTATGAACATTGCTGGAGACAGAATGAAAGGACATATTCGTATAATATGAGTATAGTCAGACAATAGCGGAGGGTTTGAGAAACGACCGCCAATGGACCTGCTGATGGAAAATATGAAATCCACTCTCACCAAGCTTTGTTCCATATCTTTCTGTTTTCAATTAATATCTCTTTATTCCGAATGGTTTTTCATTAGCTACAAGGACATTGTATTTTGTTAATTAATTTGTGTGTGCTTTGTTCACTGATGATAGAATCAAGGTTTTTCATTTCTTTCAAAAGTTGTATGACAATGCAAATTGGGTCGCACTTTTGTATGTGCATATCATTGTCTTCTACTAGGTATTATGTGACTGGGAAGATGATAACAAATAACTATCTTCATCCTTGAAGCGACTCAGATTCTAGACCTTAATGGCACAGAAGATTAAAAAGCTGTTTTCAAAACTACCTAGCTGTCAAAAGTTGCTTCTGGAAGGACGTCTTCTCTTCACTGTTATGGTCTTTCGTTAAAGATAATTCTCTAGACGACGTAAACGGATTCAATACTCGGACCTGTCAGAGGCAACAAAACAAGGAAACTGTGCCTTTTACTAGAACCTCAACCCAAACAAAACACAAATCCGAGTACATTTTATATCACTTGAGGACCTGACGGAATAATTACGGATTCTGAACAAGACCTCTTTTTGGTCAGCTAAGTGATTGATGACTTCTGGGATCGAACTCATCAGCTCGTATATGTGTTGATAGACACGTAGCTGAGAGAGTAGGGAGTTTCCAATACCTTGGGAGTATTGTCTTAACCGATGGCGGAACCGAACTGGATATAGCCAGCCGAATGGGCAAAGTCTGCGTTTAGGATGCTAAGCAAAATTTGGCGAAGTAGTTCCATTAGGTACGACTGTTCGGTTCTAATGCTGAGTCCGTATTGCTACATGGATGTGATACTTGGAGAGTAACCGCTACTATCACGAACAAGCTGGAAACGTTTGTTAATAGCCAAACCGTATCTTTAGCAAACAGCTTTATCAGAGAACGGGCCATGAACCAATAGGCACAACTATAAAACGACGGAAGTGGCAGTGGATTGGACACACTTTCCGAGAAGGAGTCAGATCCATAGCTATTCACGCGATGCAATGTAACATGTACGCGATGCAATGTAACACTCATAATGGTAGGATACGTGGCGGTACTAGATGCACATGGCGCAGAACAGTAGAAAAGGAATCACGGCTACTGGGAAAGAGCTGAGGCATATTACCAGACACTGCACAGCATGGGTCGTAGGCGTTGTAGAAGCCCTAGGACCCACAAGGAGGATGCAGGTCATAAGTAGGCCAAATACACCAAAAATTGAGGCAAAAAATACTGCGATGCCCTAAAGGCAGTAAATCTGTTTGGTCTTTCATTAAAAGAAGCGAAGGGTCCGCCTCATCGTCTATTCCAGCTTTTGTCAAGAACGATCAAATTATGACTTATTCCCAAGAGAAAGCCAATCTGCTAGCTGTTCGGTGCAAGTTCCACCGTGCCAGATACTCTACCACCACCTTTACTGAATCTGATTCAATATACCTTAGGACAAATATTTTTCTGAACCCGCTCAGTACCTCGAGTCCTCAGAGATCTCATCAGTAACAAATCTTTGGATTCACTCGCCTGTCTTAATCTTTAGGTAAGCTGTACCCCCTGTCATACTCTACAGGCACCAATTCAGATAGGCGAAAAATTGCGCAGCCGATCTCCAAAAAGAGCCTTAAACCTTCCCTTTAAGCTATCGACTTATAGTCCTAACATCAGTGCTCCCTACGGTCATGGAACGCAGTGTAAATTTCCATCTTATAAGAGATCTTGACAGAAACTGTGTTCTAGACCATAGTATTCACCTTCACGGTGAATGCCGAGTAGAGTTTGGCACAGTGCCCTCTTAAGCAAAATCCAAGCTCATAGTGTCGGTAGCATCTTCTCATTATAGATTGCAAACTTTTTAAGTAATCGGTCTATACAAGTTGTATGTACTTCTACCTTATTCTCAACCAATGTTGGTGTACCCCAGGGCGCAGTCCTTTCTCCGACCCCGTTTTTAATATTTTTTGACGACATTCTCCCTTATACTCGCTATCCAATCCATTCCTTTGCGGATGATAGTCATCTTGACTTCGCTTATTCTTAAGTGACTCCACAGCTGAGACCCTAAGCTGTAGAGTCTCACGGGCAGCGATATGCTACCGTGCTCAACTGCGATATTGATGTAATCATCAACTGGGGTGTGAAAAACCGAGTTGAGTTCACAAAAAGGCAGTGCTGTCACCTGTCTCTAGAGCGGGATACTAATGTAGTCAAACCAATAATTAATGGAGCTGATATTGAGGAATTTAATGACGTGTGAATGCTTAGCATGGAAGTTACCTCAGACCTTTGCTGGAATCATCAGATATCCGAAGCTGCGAAAAGTGGTGCTAGGTGCCTCATATTCCTCAAGAGGTGTAAACGTTTTTTTCAGACCTGCAGGCTTGGCTTCCATCTATAAAGCTTAGCTTATATTCGTCCGAAACTCACGTGTATGGGCGGGAGCTCCGGCATATTGATTGAGTTTGCTAGATCGTGTCCAGCGTTGGTGATGTAGATTGATCAGTGACCTGTCAATTTGTAACCACATCCCTTCGCAAGAGCATCTCCCGAATATTGGATGCTTATCGGTTCTGCACGGATATTTCCACCACAGTTGTTCGGAGGAAATCTATAGTTGTGTCCCGCCTGTTCCTCAGCTTAATCGTACTACACGCACAGCCTCTTCCGCACGCCCTTATCTTTCAAAACCTATTTTCGGTCGCACTGTGAAGTTCAGAAGCTCGGTCTTTCTATTGGGGGGGCTACAATACGTTTGTGGAATGACCTGCCCTCCTCTATATTTTCAAGAAATCATCTAACTATTTCCTTTTCCTTAAAACTTTTAACATCCATATACCCTTTCACTGGGTTTATAAGTTTAAAGGACTTTCCTTCCTTAATCTTCCAAAATGTGGATAAATGCAAAAAAAAAAAGCTTCCCTCCATATACAAAGGTATTCTAAAGCATTTTAGGGTCTTGCAGACCTGTCGTTGCTGCTTAAGGACGTGCGAATGACTTCTGAATGTCTTACCATTGCCCTTTCCAGGTTTAGAAACTTTGACAAAGGGCTCAATCTCCCTCCATACATTCCAGCTATGTAAGCCCATTCTCAGGTTTCTCCCCAACACAGTCGTTGTTAAATTAAATCCTTTAAGGGTTTCCAGTTAAAATACAAAAAAACTCTTCAGTCATAGTAGTAGTGAACAAGCCTGTCTTAACCACTTTGCCAAGCTCTAAAGCTAGTACTAATAGTAATAACTTTTTGTACATACCTCTTTACAAAATCATCAAATTTAAAGGTTTTTTCGACAACTCCTGTCTCTCCTGAAAATCAAACAAATTATCGGTTACTTCAAACCCAATTAAAAGACTAGACAGAGCTTACCTTCTTCATCATCTTCCTCGTCCTCATTGTCATCATCATCATCCTCTGCATCAGATGTTGTCTTTTCATCTAAAAAGAAGCAGAAAAAATAAAAAAAGATTAAATAAGTCGAAATAGGTACCCACACCGGGATTAAAACAAGGCTTAGTCAGGTTTTAAGAAGACATTTGGTAAGAGAAATATTTACTAGTATCTCAGATAGAATGAACCATTTGGTCTTCGTAAGCGTTGGTCTTTTCAGTTTCGTCCTACAGTAAGGACCCCAAATAGTTTCAACTGATTCAATTCAACAAAAACCAAAGCAAAACTATCCCGCAGTAGTGTCAAATCTCGTTCCAATTCAAAAACAAATAATTGCACTTCAAAATTTAACAAAAAATAAAACCATATACACGTGTTAGGGTAGATAGTCCTTGCAAGCTCTTTCCATACCATAACACAATCTCCCTCTGGCCCAGCAAAACAATTGGCGTTTGCTCGGTAAAAGTTCAGAGATTTCATTTTATAACCACAGTTCAGCAATCAGTTCTAGCGTAAGTTCAAGTCCTCACCCCGTCCATCCTGGGGTAGAGTGAAATGTGACTGCTTCTCGTGTTAGGGTTTAATTGGAAACTAACAAAAGCGAATGCAAACGTCGTTCGTTGGAAAGTTTATACAGGACCTCGCGTGCAAAAAGCCGAAAATATGCATGCTAAACGAACACACAACCAAAAAACGTTGGAAGGGTTGCTTGAACTTCTCCCATGCTGATGAGAAATTAGTTTGTTCGTCCGTTTTCAATTAGAAGTGACCCAAATGTGATATCCTTTTTGGTAAAGTGAGCAGCAACCCTTTTTTTTATTTTATTTTATTTTATTTTAATATTCCCCCATTTTTTGAATTTTGAAGCAGTTTCTTAATTGTTTTTCCACAGTGATAGTGTGATAGTGAGGGATTTTATTCACAGGAATCTGGGTCAAAGAAAAGACATTACTTACTTCTTAAAACTTGTCACCCTTTGTGGGACACAGAGTCACTTGGGTCTCCACAATGCTATTCCACTTTCTTCAATTTGCTTTTAAGGACTTGCGGTACGTCTGCAGTACGACTAACTACATATTTATCACTTCGTTCCGAATGCAACCTTTCCACTATCTACATCCAGTTTAGTTCTTAAGATCGAAACAATAGATTTAAAAAAGATACAAGTGCTTACATCTTCTAACTGCTGAAGCAAAGGGTCTTAAGCCTTGGACTGGTGTACAACATCGCCAGGATAGTGCAGTTTTTTAAGGTAATCACGGCCGGAATGCTATGCCACCTTGTACTAAGCCGCTTTGGACATAGACATCCCAAGATACTTTACACGTGCGATGATCGCCTCTTTAACCATATTTCTGTCGAAATTGAACCTCTCATTCCAAGGAGTTAGATCATTTTAGTCGACATATTTGTACCGGATACAGTACACAAGTTTGATGTTATTACTAACTTTGGCTAACTCATATGGATCCTTAGTCTGGTGGACAGCTACGAGTACAAAGAGCTATATGAAGGAACGCTACAAAGTGCAAAGGCTTGCAGCACTCTGCACTACTGGAGTTGTGAGAAGCGCGCCGCAAGCAGGTTTGGATATTATTCTTCATATTCTTCCCTTAGACTTTGTTCATCAAAGGCTCTGCCACGAAAGGAGCTCTCAGACTGAAAGAATCCAACCTGTGGAAAGAGACCACCTATGGACATGCGGTAATACTAAACGCTACAAAGACAATGGGCAGGAAATACAACTCCGAATGCTTCACAGCCACATCGGATTATATAGTCCCCTACAACGACTTCAATTTTGATATCCCAGTCCTATTCCCAAGCCGAGCAGAGTGGGAGTCCAATAGTATAGACAACGATCTAGGGATCACAGTCTACACAGATGGCTCAAAAATGGAGATAGGTACGGGTGCAGGATTTTACTCGGAAACATTGCAAAAACAGGAATCATTCAGACTACCAGAAGCATGCAGTGTATTCCAAGCTGCAATCCTGGCAATAGAAAAAGCTGCTAAATGCACCTCCCCCCGTCGGATATAACCATCTTCGTTGATAGCAGATCTGAAATCGATTAAATCTAATACAATTAAATCAAAGGCAGTTAGGAACTGTCGTGATGCACTGATCACGATTAGAAACCATTCGGTCAAACTCTGCTGTGTTCCCGGACATAGCAATATTGAAGGTAACGAGAAGGCAGACGCTTTGGCAAGAATGGGGTCGGAAATGAACATCAGTGAAGCGGACCCATCCATATTGCCACCGATTAGAAAATTGTATAGTATAATTGACGGCATAATAGAGAAAGAGGCCAACTCGTCCTGGGTATCTAGGGAGGACTGCGCCACCTCTTGCACGTTATTGCCGAAATTAGATAAAAAGAAAACAAAGAGCCTTCTGGCACTTAATCGATCCTCTATCCGCATCCTTACTGGTATAATCACAGGACACTGCGCCATCGGAGTCATGCTCCATAAATGGGGAGTGGAGTCCAACGACCTATGTAGAAGCTGCAGAGATGAGGAAGAGGTGGAGTCTATCCAAGATCTGCTTTGCTACTGCCCCGCTCTGCAAGAACGACGCCTTCGCACTTTAGGTTCTAGGTTCTTCGCAAGCACCGCAGAGGTAGCAGGCTTCTAGATATCGGATGTTCTCCATTTTATCAAAAGTAACAACTGGTTCCCATCCCAACCAGTGACGCGATAGGCTTCTGTATTTTGTTGTTCCCACTCCATCGATATAAATAGGGGATTCACAATGGACCTTTAGGTCTCCGAGTGGACGTGATGAGTTTTTAACCGTCACACACCCCTTCTTAACCTAACCTAACCAAACTTTGGCATTCAGTAGTTCTCCATCACTAAGATGATGAGATAGGGAATTCTGTTGAAGTCATCTTCCTCATATTCAATTCAAGTTCATATCCATCCAAGGACAAAAATACGTTGACTGTTTAAATAGTTTAAATTGTGTTCTTCGGCTTGGTACTACCAGACTTCATGCCATCCCAAGCTGCCAATTTCGAGGCAGTTCCGATCTATGTCGCAGAGACATGGATTTTGACAAGAAGCGATCAGATCGTCTTTTGATTTGAGAAACTTCACGATACGTCTACTCTCGGAAGTTTTTTAAATGTCCTACACTCCATGTAAGATGAGAATTTGGAGCTCAGTCTGCCTGCTATCAAAGCTTAATGGATCAATCCATAGTATGCATCTTATGCATCAGCTGTTAAATATTAGGAAAAAAGTGGAAAGGGACTAGCCTACTTAAGGCTTTATTCAAGGCTCATTAAAAGATGAAGACCGTCTTACACGTCTGCACGTACAACAAAGATAAGTTTTGGATATGTACGTGTAGAAAAGACATGTAGATCAAATGGACACCAAGGGTTCGCGCCGCATAGTTTTCGAATCCAATCAGGAGGGACAACGCAGTAGACGAAGACATCGCCTTGCACATAAGTCAAAGGAAATCTCAACCGACTTGGAGTTGTACAACTGGAAACTAAGGCCAGACTCAAAAATTTCACAAAAGCAGCAGCCATCCATCAGCGGAACACCTTTCAGTATCTGGATAAAGAAAACGACGAAGGTGCACTGTTCAAAAAGTAACATTCTCTAGAAGGAACACTACGAGGTGTCGGCACCATATAATGTACAGGACCTCGATGATATGGTTCTAATAAGACAGATCCCAAATCTGAGCAGAGGTAATTTACAGAAGCCTTTCGGAAAAAGTCATACAATGCGGCTTGTAATGTAGTCACTAGGTGCCGCCTAATATTTATGCAAAGAAACCCCAGCTCAAGTACTACTTAAATCAACAAACAACTTGCAGCAGGAACACCAAACTATATCCAGTCACAGCTAAGGGTGTCCAGTCTAATCGAAAAGGAAATGAAGAGACTCCTCTGACAATCTATACGTAGATTGTGTAATGATGATAATAGATCATGATAGCATTAGGGCGTACACGCATTATCCAAGTTGCACAGAAACCATTAAAGACGCGGAACATGTCATACTCCATCGCCCACAGAATTCAAAGGTATCAACTGGAGTAGAATTTGAGCGTGGCTTTTACCCCGGAAGGTACACATTGGCAGAAACTCTAGCCATAATAATGAAGAAGCAGCGTCATTAAGGAAACAAAGTAAGCTAAATGCAAATGTAAGCTTGACGATGATAAACAGAAAACTATCTTGGAAGGAAGATTTTCCTGAACGCGTCCTAGTTGTCCTATACTCATGCAAAACAGTTGTGTGCCCTAGGTGGGTCCTGCCGCCAAAAATCATGCACAGGAGGAGCTGGTGTAGACGTTCTCTCGGCGGACTTGAATTCGCACCTATTCTTCAATTTATCGAGCCATTGTAGTGTCTTCCAAGCCGATGTCATTGCTATTCGTCAGGCTGTCACCTACGTTACTGGCCACATCGGCATTCCGGGAAATTGCGTAGCTGATGAATGCACTTAAGCAATGTCAGTACCTACACTCGTTTAGAACAGGCCAAACAAGTGACAACTTCCCTCACCGAGGATGCGAAGAACGTATGCCAAACAAAGGCATTGTGAATGGACGAATTCCGGTCTACTGGTGGAACGAGAGCTGAGAGCAGACAGCCTCAAAATGCGAAGGCGCCAGCAGCGAGCAAGACAAAGATAAACAGAAAATTCCGAAGCAATGCGAAAAGAATTCTTGAGGAAAAGAGAGGAACTTCGGAAACTCATTAAAAAGAGTAAAATCGAATCTTTCCAATCACCCGAAATGCCCGACTATGAATTCCAGGAATTCCTTCACAAGTGTGATATCGCAGAAGCCCCATTCTGTCGTCGCTGTAAAGGCGAAGTCCAAAACCCCGAGCACGTGTTGCTGGAGTGCAAACGATACGAAGCAACCAGAAAGCTCTAGAACAAGAGAAAGGCAATAAAAATAACCATAAGGAGATTGATATCGTTCATGTTATCAACGATGAAATCAAGGGACACCGCCAATAGTATCAACCCTGGATCCTGGACCTGGATGAAGAAGGAGAAGACATGATGTCAAAACCTTCCTCTACGAAGGAATGCCTTGATCGGCGCGGCGGTGCCGTAGGGGGAATCAGGACAGGGTTAGGAAGGTGTTTTAGCCAAGTAAACATGCAGGAGCATGGACTCTGACATAACTCGTAGCACGGGCTATCGAGTATCCATAAAGAATTAAAAAAAAAGAAAGACACTAATGTCATTAATTAACATCCTGACTCAAAGATGGACACATCTAGGCTTCTTCCAACACTAGATCTGAGCAGAACAAAATTCCTCTAATGCACTAATGCACCGAACACTGCGTCATTGGCAGGTATGCTAAATGACTGGACATTGTTTGCAATGATTTCTGTAGAAGCTGCAGAAACGAGGAGGATAAGGAGACCATTCGGCAGTTTTTCTGCAAATGTCCTTCCATTTTCCATATTAGAAAGGGCACTCCAGGCGACTACCTAATTCTTAAAAAAAAAAAAAATTACTCCATCAAAAAGAGTATGTAGATGGTTTCAGGAGTAGATATAGATTGAAATCTCACAATGGACCTATGTACGTTGGTCTAAATGCATCTTATCGAGAACCACTTTCTAACTAACTAAGATCATAAGTAGGGTGAGCTTAATGGCTGGAATTTCAACACTGCCTTTAAATGCGGTCTGAGTTTTGTCTTTAAAAGACGTTCAATTAAATATTTCGAGACTAGACAGAACACGAATATCCCAAAGTAAAATGCAACAAAACTACTAAGGGGATGGACACTGTGAATTCTCAAAAGTATCTCATGGAAAAACTTGGACATAGTATAGAATCTAAAGCATTAACTCAAAAAAGTAAAACCCATCTGTGAGTCTAACTCTTATCGCAAATAGATCTACTTCCATGGGACTTACTTCAGATACTTCGGTACATCTACGTATTTGGATTATAGAAGAAGTTCGAACCCTTTTACTGGAAGTAAGTGTTGTCACCACCATTAAATCGTAGGCTATGGACCATCCAAAGTCCAACTTAGGTTTAGGATAAAAACACTCATCCAAAACGCTTTTCATTAAGAACGCCCAATTTGTTTCTTAAATACAACAGCTTGTATTTCAGATATCACATAAAACTTTATTTCGGTTTGAAGTACCATCGATGGCATTAGTTATAGGATACAACATTATTCAAATGTCCTCCACGGGACCACCGGCACGAATGCAACCCAATTTCGCATCAACTTGTTCAAAAATCTAGCGATATGTCGGCAATTTGGTGCTCAATGTTGGCCCTGAGCTCATGCTTATTGGTATGAACCATGAACTTTACAAAACCCTAAGTGAAAAGTCAAGAAGCGTCAATTCGTCACGCGAACAAGGTTCAATTCTGGAGACAATAAGGTCACCAAACTTCGACTTCAATTGTTTGGCCAGATGTGTGGCATGTGGTTCCGTCTTGTCGAAACCACATATGCTAAGACTCACCCTCTTTCAATTTATCGTAAAAAAAGGTCAATCAACATGATCCGGTAGGGATCTCCGTTGACTGTGACTGTGCTGTTAGCATCATTGAAAAAGATGCATGGGTCAATGACTTCCCCAGCATGAAACTCGCACCAAACAGTCAGTTTTTGTGGGTTTAAGGACATTTCATGGATGCCCTCGGATTGCTGCTTAAATGATCAAATGCGACAACTTGGCTTAATAACCAATTGGTATCCTAGGGTGAGGGCCGTGGTTCTTTGGACTGCATCGGACTACTGAGCGTGAGGTTCGATTGTCAGACAACACCAAAGTTGTTCTCACAGTAGGTACCACCTCTTGCGAGCGTGTGACAAACATCGATGCGATGAAAATCGGCACATCGTGCACGTAAAGTTACGCTGGTAGAGAACGCCCAATTTGATAGATTATTTTTATATTTTCCAAACATTGTTGAACCGTGTACATTTCCATGATTAAATCGCCAGTATAGACAAGTTAAAATGTCACAACAAACCGCCGCTAACTTCACCCAATGGGACATCCCAATTGAAAAATCCTTTAGTTGCTATCACGATGATAATTTTTTAGGTGGATTACCAACACTGACCAACTGAGTCGTAAAATTCAAATAAAGTTCAACACCACTCACTTACAGAAGCTTCTGTTTTGTCCATTAAGATCTAAACGATGTCCACAAGCTTTGTAAAATCGCAACCAATACTATAAATAGAGATGTCCTTGCGTTTCATCTATGCAGATGTTTTACTGGTAATTGCCAGAGCAATAATAAGCCAGCCAAAAATTACCATCACTAAAATGCCCACAAAAATATGCCAAAGGATACTTAATGTGATACAACATAACCCCTTATCCTTCATCTAACAGCCGGCGGGCTAAATGTTCCTAGTCCCTAGCAATGGCAATCGACCCCATCCGCCATTCTTTTTGAATCAATATCGCACCACAGAACAGCATTTTGCCCAGACATCCTTTGCAAAGATGTAAATCACGTTCCAATGAATTATATCATTCGGAAGGAAGTGTACCAGTTATGACTGACTTCTTCGTAACGACGAATAGCACCCTAATAACATCGTGTGCGCCCGTCACATTTCTCATTCCTTATTCCTCATCGGCGGCGAAACGTTAATCTAAAGTGAAGAAGAGGAGCGCATTTAGAAATACGAGACTGGAGGAGCAAAAAAAAAAAAAAAGAAGGAAAATATCGAATAAATTACGACTGCCTTTATTGTATCATTAATTTCGCATTACAGTTACGTTACGAGACGCGCCAGGCCAGGAGGCAACAACGTAGAGAGTGCGAAAAAGGCATGGTTTCACAGTAAAGAATCCTTAGATCGTCGTAAAACGGTTTCAAGGCACAAAAAAAGGAATAAACTGACAAACTCACCCCTTCGGCTGGCGGTATATTGGTAGCGATGACAACGAAAGCGCAAAGGACGACAGACACGACAGGGAAAGCTGTATAATGGGTTGCGCTTCGGTTTTTCTATGAAGCACGCAAATCATTTCGATATCCTTAGCAGGGATCTAAATTGCCCCCCAAAGAAGATATATATATTTTGTGTTACATTGGCACTTGGAAACGCAGCGACAGCAAAACTTGATACTATTGTGAAGCGGCATATCATTAGGCACGCGACAACGCCGCCAGCGATGGTACGATGTCAATGCTGAACTTGAGGTCCTTCTTGGAGTTTGATTATCGTGATATGACGCATATCCTTGGTAGTGAAGATTTTTGTATTGGAAGAGATTGTAATGCATTGATACGATATGGGTACAATAGCTTCCTTGATGAACAGGATATGAGTTCACAGGCGGAGTGTACATCCAGTTAGTGGGGGATTCAATTGCTTGAATGAAATTCAATACAGCAGGTCTGATCGATGGTCTAATTGACAAGGTTTGAAAGGGAAATTCTATGAATGGTAAGGCACCGAGAATATCCACCCAACTTGTGGAACACCATTACAAACCCGTTTAATTATGTGATGGTATCCAATTTGAAATATACACGAGTCTGGAGTAGAGTTACATTTGTCATCAAATGGACTTAAAGGCTTGTTACTTTGGAAGCCTTCAAGGTACCGAATTTTCATAGCCAGATTTTGCGATGAGTGTTGAATTCAGTACTATCTCCCGATGGAGTTTGCGACTGGAGAAGAGAGCGAGGATATCCCTTGTAACATCTGCAACGTCTGTCGCATAGTAATTGTCGACTAGAGGCTCTTAGACTCAAGACCTTAGGTCACTTCAATGAACGGACGGTAAGGGGACACAGGGCTATCTAAAAGAAAGTACAAGCGGCCTCTGGACTCTTAAGGCATGCGAGCGAAATATTAAGTAAGGAATCCCATTGTAGTAGAAGGTATACAGATTCCGCAAACGTGTGGTATGACAGCAGGGCACTGTCCTTCCACACGAAAATGAAATAGAAGTCTATATAGATGGATTACTCATCGATGGAGCGGGCTTCTACTGCCGAACGCCACCTCTCAATCACGGAGTCCACCTGGAACAGTTCGTGACTGTGTTTCGGGCAGACATTTTTTTCTATACCCCAGCCCAAGGCAACTGCATCAACATCTGCTCGAACAGTCAAGCGGCCCTAAAGGCACAAGCAAACCCAAGAACCAATTCGAAATTGGTCAAGGAATGCAAGGAAAAACTTATTTCTTGACAACTTCCTTCCACGTTAACCTGATTTGGGTACATGGTCACTCTAATGTACCAGGGAACGAAGCTGTGGATAAACTGGCGAGGAAGGTGGCGGAAAACATGGATGCGTCCACAGTTACAACCTTACGAGTAGCTTTAAAGGTTGTTAAAACCGCAAATAGCTGGTCATTCGCAAAACACCGCGCAAAACACGTGAAAAGAACTACATTTAAACGTGTACAGCTGCCAAAACCATGCCTAAGCGTCCTAGCTACAGTCAGACAAAGCAGGCGCTTGATCTAGGCAGAAGACAATTCAGACAAATGGTCGGTCTACATATGTATATACCGGCCACATCAACCTGAATAAAAACGCCTACAGACTGGCACTGATGACATCTAGCACTTCCACATTCTTCTAGCTCAGGATGCGGGGAAGAGGAAGAAAGCTTCGAGCACTTCCTCTGCGAATGGCCCTCATGGGCGCTAAGATACAAACACATCGAAAGATACGTCCTGCCCGTGCTGAGTTATATAAAACGTTACAGTTCCTGGAGTTCGTTACATTTACAGTATGTTTATCCGAACAACGAACTCCACTCTACTCTTCATCTCCAAATCAAACCACTCACTTACTGGGAGCCATTCTTTAGTAAACAGGATCTCTAGAAGGTAACACAACGGGCCCAAACAACGGCCTACGTGATGAGGATATCTCCACCCTCTCAAAACCAACTAACCAACCAATTCTCGACTCCATGTAAATATGACAGAATCCTACAGTGTATGTGTAATCCTAGTTTACGGATTCTTTGCAGAGTGAAAGATAAAATCATCAGTACTTAGAAGAGAGCTGGAGAACTATCAAACATGAATATGTCACGGTTCCAATAGTTCTGTACGAAGAGCATAAAAAGGCCAAACCAAGCTACATGGCTGAGTCTCAAATGATGGGAATAATCTAAAGTAGTATGCAAAATCTACCAAATGCGTTCTCATACAAAAGAGAAGGAGAAGGAAGGAAGAAAGAAGATAGGAACATCAAAGAGCTGAATTGGAATTGGAATTCTAATGAAGCCTACTTTCGAGGACCATCACCTATACCATCTCTCCTAACGGTCGACTTTAGGTTGACAGACACGGAGATGGATAGTGATCCTCCTGGCTTCAGGTTCGGACGATGCCAACAATACCGTGGTAATTTTAATGAACTCAAGACCCCTAACTACAATCTCATCTGCGCAAGGACTTAAGGTAAACCGAGATCATGCATCCTTGCGAAGACCCATTCTAACATCTTTTACTCTCTAACTACAGCAATCAAGATATGGTCGCTATCAACCTGGAGTTGCTGCAAATAAATTACTGGCTGATATCTGCCTATCTGGGTCACGACCAAGGCGGCTCATTGGGTTCTAAACACACCTCTATTATCCGAAAGTGACAAGAAATCCTTGACATAACTCTTGTCTACGAGAATCTATTTCGTAAGGTAAATGAAACGGCTCTGATGTGAACTCTTTTTCAGGCCATTGCTACCTCCAAATTAGTCTAGATGACCACCCTCCAAAACCAAATGTTTTCAGAAACTACTACAATTGGGGTATCTTTGGGGAATGTTTGACAACGTTGATCCCCCATTTCGCCTATGGAACGTATTAACACTGATGAGTTTGACTGCATGTCTTTGTCCGTCGGCTTGTCCTCTTAGGAAGCCGCGATGGAAAACGAAACCACTTTGGTGGAATGCTCTACTCTCGGTGTTCTAGGGAAAAAGGAAGGAAAGTAGGCTCCTTTTTAACCTAGGTCTCTAAGGAAATACAAAATTTGTCTGAGGAAGGAGATCCGACGTTCCTAGAAACTCTTCCGCGAAAGCATAGAAGAGACATCGGAAGCCTCAAGGTTATGGAAAATGTACTCCAAAAATCCCTCTATACCCAGCCACCTAATATAGACAGATGGTCACTGGATCACCTCTAGTATGGAGTCCAAAGACCTTCTACTGGAGACGCAATTTCCTGGTACCTCCTCAGTTGCTGTATCTCCATTCGAAACCACCTTCTTTGTACAGTGCAGCAACTCCACGAAACTAGTTAATACTGAAAAGATCTTTGGGTCATGCGCAGTTTCAAACCATATAAGTCCCCAAGGCCAGATTGTATCATTCCGGCTGAGCTTCAGCAATCGGAAGACATAGTGCTCCCTTGGCTTAAAGCCATCGTCTACATTCCCAAACTATGGACCGAGGTTGAAGTTGTTTTTATACCCAAAGCAGGGAAATGCTCGCACGTGGAACCAAAGGATCTTCGACCTAACAACCTATCGTCCTTTCTATTGAAAACACTAGAAAGACTGATTGATATTGATACCTACGCCAGAGCATCAGCTCATCTATGCTATCTGCGTCCCAACATACGTACTACAAAGGCAAATCAGTCGAGACAGCATTGCATTCTTTAGTGCGCGGTCCATGATCACTGAGGACAGTTCAGTCAACTTCTACACGAACGGCTCCAAGACTGATGTGGGGTGGGTTGTGGTGTCTTCTCCGATAAGCTCAATCTAAGCATTTTTTTCGCCTTCCAGATCAACGTTTTTCAGGCGGAAATCAAAATGATCAAAGAAGCGTCGAAGCTGAGGAGGAAAGCATTTGTAATACAAAGCGATCTCCGGTAGCGTTGTATGCTGGTAGTTTTCAGGAATGTGTTTTGGTTTATAAGTGGAAAGAGATGGGGTCCTGTAGAGTCTTGCAAAACATCTCAAACCAAATTCTTCACACTTCAACTGCGTCAAACTTCTCAGCCTAAACAGAGGCTCTACTTATATTACTAGTCAGCTTAGTACAAAAGTTCTAATTGGGAGCACAGTTTCGGTCAACTATAACCAAAAAAGCTCAAGGCAGCGGAACTATTTGATGTAACAGTCGTCTTCAAATCATAAGTCATCATTATAAGTCTCAAATAGCAGAGTTGCGACAAGGATTTTTAGTCAATGGCTTAGATGTTTTCGTCTAACACTAGTAGTCCATAAAACCGAAGCGGTTCTTATGAAAATCAGAAAAAAGTTAGAAACTGTCACCTTTGCAATAAGTGGACATACAACTCCATCAAGATTGCATATCAAATCATAAACAAGTGGCAAGGAAAGGTCCAAACAAGAGCTCTCCATTAGCGAACCTCATGCCTAATACAGGGGGTTAAGACGTAAACGAAGACTACGAGAGTAGTGAAATCGATCATCCTCTACGCTGCTTTGAGCATAAAAATATATGAAAATATATTTTAAAAACGTTGACTAACAAGTGACAAATATAAATAAATTAACGACCAAATTGCCTCAAGTGAATATTACCAAAACAAGTCAGTATAACGAATTAAAGCACGACTTTTCCTGCCTCACTTTCTCAATGTTATCCAAAATTATCGCGAATGTTAGTTGCCTTAGCTCCGGCCAGGAGGTCCATCTCCAGGGTTAATCTTCAAATACTTCACCAACTAACTGTCAACCAGACCCACTTCTTGTCGAATAAAAATAAACAGAATGGATACTTTCACCAGTGAACTACTGTCACCTCAATTGATAAGTGGCAATTTAAGTGTAGAAATCAGGACTCTAAAAATCAAATTCGTCGATACACAACCAGCCATCAACCAACCAGCTTTGCCATACAACGCATCTCATATGACAACCAACGAAACATGGTCACTGTCGCAACCCCTTCATATGCATATGGCTCATGAAAACAATTCAGTATTCATAAACCAGAACCAATGTTACCAAAACTCCCTCATCGACCTAAAGACTCAATCAGCACACAACAAAGTATACTTCTTGAACTTCAAACTGCTTACAGTTATTCGCTTCCTCAACCACTTCCTCTTCAATTAGCCGTTTCAAGCCCTGTCCCATTTACCCCGAGTTCCGTCGTCACCGACTCACAGAACGACTCGGAGTCCTTTGGGCCCCTACATAGCGCGAATCAATTTCTCGACTTTCACCGTCAGAGTCGCATCTCAACACGCATCATGGATGTTATCAATGTAACTGATTGTATAAAATCTTCAGTAAGTCTAGCATTTTCAAATTTGATTTGCTAACTACTACGAACCTCATCGGATTTGTGTCCATTCCCTTTTCATATTTAGAAAATGGCAACGAAATCGATGTTATTGCAACCCGATTTCAGTAAAACCTTCCACTAGATAGATGTCTGGCCTCGGTTTCGAAACCATATTGTTATACATTAGATAACTTCTTACTTGGAAACCCGTTTTATAGTGTCCACTTCAGATCTGTCGTCTCGATTCCATTTATGTCCGCCACCGGTGTTCCACATGGCGGCCATCTAGATCCTCTTCTTTTCATTCTTTCAAACTATACACAATCTTGAGAGAATCATAAAATATTTTCTCCCTTTACGCTGATGACATAAAATTTTTCAAATTCATTTCCAGAGTCTAGTCTCCTTCGACAAGACCTAGATGATTTTTCGATCTGGTGCCTCAAAAATTGCTTAAAGCTCAACATCGCCAAATGTAAATCTATTACCTTTCAACGTAAGTGCAAAAAGTAGTTTGTAAGTTCGTTCCCCAGTTAGTGTTGTGTTTGGTGTGAACTCCTCATCATGTTTCAATTGGAGTAACCTGTCTACTCTACTTCAAGGAATGTTCAAATATTCCAGAAACAGATGTATCCATATGTATGTACCTTTAGCTATTTGGTGCCCAAATTTAATCAAGTATCTTTCCATTATCGAGACATTGTTTGGCGGATTTCAGACCTATAGTCTATCTTAACCTCTTCTATTGTGCAAGGTGTCTCCCAAATTACTGATTCTTAAACAATTCTCTAATGGCACGCTTGAGAAGTGGATGTAGGTCTGACTAGCATAGATGCGAAATGACTCTTCCTCGTTATTAAGTTAACCAACGTCCATCGGGAGAAGCCTAAGGGTTGCCATCCATACCATAACTATAAATTTACCATCAGATGCTGGGTACCTACTACCCATTAAAAACAATCAGAAACGTCATCCATAACTTAGCCCAATTCAGATCGTCAATTTGTATTAAAAGGACTCACGCATCCTAACCACTCTATGTACCGAAGAGCACATGCGAGCATAGAAATAATGTTATCAATTCCCCCTTTATGCTAAATCTCCAGAGGTTACGTATGTAATTTTCTTAACAGCAAACTACATTATCACCGCCATAAGTAGAAGCACCAGACTTTACCGGCAAAAGTCGCAACACCAGCAACACCAGCAACAGCATCTACAGATGTATGCCCGAACTACCATCGATATCATTCACCGGAATCCAGCTGATGATTCAATTTAGGACATCGTTTCTTATTTATTTTCCGTTTTTTGCCACTTCTACTCCTGTTTGCGTTTACCCTCTCTGTGTAGCTTCTCTGTGTTACGGTCCATTGCAGTATTAAAAGTCTGATTTAGCCTCATATGGTCACAAGGACCTGGGGCCACCAACAAGGAAAAAAAAAAAACCCGAAAAATCTCTTCCATTTAAGGGGATGACTCTAACTCGTAAGTCTGGCCGGGTGAGGCTGGGTGAAGAATAAAAATGAAAATAGACGACGACGGTTGAAATAACACACAACACACACACACATCCCTATGGGGCATGTAACCGTATATCACCACTAATTCATTTGAGGGCACATCTAACAGATTCACCGCTTTTATTTCCCTTCATCCTTGCTGCTATAGTTTTTTTTTTTTTTTTTGTTTAGATTTATCCAAGGGTGATAAATTAGATCCGGACAAGAAGTTCTCCCCGAAGAATGCCAAAAGAGAGATAACACAACAAAAAAAGAGGAAAAAAAAAAGAAGAAATAGAAATAGGAATAGGAAAATAATAAAATGAAAGAAACAAAAAAAAAAAAAAATAGAAAAAAAGGAAGAAATGGAGTTTCCTATTGTTTGGGTCCTTAACAATAGTAAATGGTTGCGTTGGCAGTTGCAGATGGTTGTCGCCGTATACGACGCCACACGTAGCAAATGTATGGTATGGTAGTCATGTCGTCCATCGGGGTAGCAGATGTAACAAGTGGGCATTGTTGTGAGACGGTTGAATGGAGTGCTCTGCCTGCTCTTGTGGTGTATTCCTTGGAATACAACCTCAAATGACTTGCTATTGCAGTAATTGGAATCGAAAAAGACGAAGATAAGCAGGAAAGGGACCTAATAGGAAAGTCTTTTCACTCGAATTCACTGATACTAACTGTGTCGTGAAATTCTTGTAATTAAATCTAACCTAAGAGGTAGGATACAGTCTGTATGCGAAGAATGGTTTTACAGTTCAGAGAAGGAAATGTGAATTGTTACTCACGTATTTCAAAACGTGTTTGTGTTATGAACTCTAATCTTAACTTCATATTTCATCGTAAGAAAGATGATCCTAAAATGCTGGTAGCTACTGCTCGAGCTATAGGCAGATATTCATCTAATGTTGCGACTGTATTAGAGGAGATTAAAGGTTTCGAATACAGTCCTTAAAGCAGCAATAGGGAATCGTCTATTATATGTATGTCCTCATAGACTGGTCGCAGCAATAACTCCAGAAGATATTAATGCACTTCTACTGACAAAGAGCGTTGCTTTACGTGACAGTGGATATATCAATGCAATTCTGTATTGCACAGGCGGTGTTCCTCAAGGTTCCGTGCCAGGTACCCTACTTTGGAACATAATTTGGCTTGAAGATTTTTTTTTTATATTTCATGCGAGCTAAAGGGTTTATTGCTATCCTTATAGTGTTACAGTACAGCACGGGCGGTAGGGAAATTAGGAAGAGAAGATAGGAGATGCCGATGGACGTTGGTTTTGAATGATTGAGGATTATAATGTGAAGGACAAATAGAGTTTGGTAGACCATTCCACACTCGTGTTGTATGGTTTAGGAAAGAATCTTTATACTTGACGATACGTCCGAAGGTAGGCTTGAGGGTATACTGATGAGCATTCATAGCGTGACGGGTATTGCGAGAAAATTGTTGGAGGGTCGGAATGCAACTGGCTATTTCGCTGGAGAACTGTTTGTGAAAAAAGAGATAAAACAAGTCAATAGAATCCGCTATGCTTTTGTCTCCTATTAGTTTTAACGCATGATTTTGAACTGGACCAGACATGAGCGTTATACTCGAACTTGGGGCGGATTTAAGCCTTACACTTATACAATTGTACCCAGATCAGAGGGGATAAACTACTTCCTGCATCGTTTAAGGAATCCTAGATATTTCGCAGCATTCTTGGCGGATTCGAATATATAGTTATTGCACCGGAGATGGTCATTAACACACATACCGAGAATTGAAAGTTTTTCAGTTTCGACGATGCAAGTACCATCCATTAATAATACAAAGGTTTAAGGTTACGCTTGAGCGACAGCATTGGGTCTTTAAGGACTAAATTCCACTCTGTTCTTTATACCCCATTTAATTATGCTGTCAAGATCTAAGATCGGCCCACGATGTGAAGATGCACTCAAACCAGAGGAGGTTCATTGTACTGCAGTCAAGATTCAAATTTAATGAATTTATATTTATATTTATATTTATTTTTACATACGCTGCCGCTCCAGTTCCACGGCCGAAGAGCAGGGGCGTGAGTTTGGAAATGAATATGAGAAGCTGTGGGTGCTGTCGTCATCGAAGGAATGTATTGAATTAGAAGAAGTAGACAAGAGACCATTTATGGAAATAAGAAAGAGAGTCGGAGACAAAATGGAACCTTGGGTGACTCCAGCATTTATATGGTGGATTGCAGACTTGAAACGGTTCAGAACATTTTGTATTGAACGTTGCAAAAGGTAGTTTCTAATCCATTGAATAAGAGATTCATCGATGAGAAATGCACCCATTTTCGACAAAACAGTTTGATGGCAAACTCTGTCAAAAGCCTTTGAAATATCAAGTGCAACAATCTTACATTCACCAGAATGATGCAGAGAGCGGTTCCACTTTTCGGTGAGATATACCATCAAATCACCAGTGGACCCTTTGATACGAAAATAGTACGGTCATTGAGAAGTTTTCGAGATTCAAGATATTTCATAAGCTGATGATTTATCAGCGTTTCCATGTACTTAAAAAGAAGGGACGTAAGTGCAATGGATCGGTAATAGGAGGGAAAAGAAGACTTGCCTTTTTTAGGGACGGGCTGGAAAAATTCTGTTTTCCATCGGAAAGAGTCCAGAAGAGTAGGACAGATGAAAAAGATTATGCAGTGGACACCTCTTCAGAATTATGGGTGAGATACCATCAAGACCATACTCTCCGGTACGGCTGCGAAAATGAATACGTCCCATGGAATATAGAACACGGTGGCGACAAGACTATGAAAATCGTGCAGTATGACCATGGAAGAGGTACACATCAGCTCTTGAAAGGCAACGAAAAGGAATCTGAATTAAGCATCTAGAAGGAGGAATCCTCATCTTCGTAAGAGTACAAACTATAGTGGTCCCAATAGATGACTGGGAAATTACCGCAGTAAACATAGCCATAATGATGGCGGTATTGAAGGAGAATCTGCCCGAAATTTTAAAGAATGGAAGACTATTCTTTGAAGCTAATCAGTTCTCGTTGAAACTTACTTATAAAAAGATCGCTGTCACATACTGTGGACAGTACTTTAACGACAGATGAAAGTAGTATACGCTAAATTTCACTGCAGTGAGGTCACCTTTCAATATGCGACTTAGAAGTCAGAATGTAGAAGGCGATCTAGGATAATGAGATCATGATCATGGATGTTAAATACGCTGAGGGTGATCAGCGACGTTCTCAAAAAGCCGTAAGTAATTTTACATACATAATTGATTGCATTAAAATCAGTACAAAGGATTGCCAACAATTACTCAGCAGTAAGCAAGAATGAATAGTCTAGATTCGAGATCAAGATTGGGATTGATCAGGAAAGAACTTAGTCCTTAAAACATGGTTTTACGCAATAGCGTAACAACCAACTTCATGATCACGAAGTGAGATAAGTTAGTTTGACGCGGATGAATTCCAGTCTCTAATAGGTAACGCTGTTTTATTCTATACTTACTCTTACCCTTTCGGAATACAGAACAATTGGCTGGAATTACATATGAAGATGGTAGGAAGTAAAGGCCCATGTGACAAGAGGTGTCATTTAAAAATTCATGTCCATATTAAACTGTCAACATTCAACTATCATTGCGATGACATATGATAAGTAAAAACTAATTTCCATTTGTCTGGGTACATAATCAAACAAAACTCGCATCTGGGGCTATGAAAACCCAAGAGAAATAATAGTGGAACAAAGTATCATCTCAATAAAGAAGCCTGTACAACCTATGCTCAGACTTGTGTGAATTTCTGGGCCCACAATGAAGGAGGGCCATGCCACATACAATTTATTATATTATCGAATATACCTTTTCCGGAGATTCCAGTTTAACCTGGAACTCAGATATGAAATAGCGATTTCGTGTAAAAATTTTCACCATACAAGTTTTTTTTTTCTATCCAGGATTACTCCTAGTCCTTTATCACAATGGACCATCATTTTGATCTTAGTGTATCGAAATGTCTCTTTGATAAATTAATTTCATCAGACTGATTCCATTTAGCACTGACCGGTAAAAGTCCTCCTATTCATAAAGAGAAAAATTTCAGTTTTTAGAGAACTTATCAAAAGCCTACATCTGCATGACCCGAAAGTACCCCAATAAGATCCGCATATGTTAATATAAACTATGCTATATGTTAGCATAAACGTTAAAATTATTGAGAATAGATGCAACAGAGAGTGACATAGTGCTCCATAGAGCAGGAGGCAGAACGGCCTGCGGACAGCTGTCACAGACCACGTCTAGACCCAAGGTTCTATTCATCATCATTGCTCTGATGCATAATAGTAATGTTTTATCTACCCTGAGTTGTTTTGCAAAGTCACCCTTATAGTGGCCGTGGTTTAAATCTTCTTTCTTGAGAATAGAACAAACAGTGCCATTATTATTATTATTATTTGAAGAAGGGATATTATGCAATGTGACCTATAATTGGTAGTTCCCCAAATATTTCAGTTTTTCGTGGGTCAGGGCCCCATAAAATCCTAGCACTCATCGAAGAATCGGCAGAGATCTTTTTCAGCTATGCCTAGTTTCCTTAGCTGCTCTTTAAGAACTACAGTGGCCCGATAGGAACCTCGTTAGGATACGAAGGTTATTCTTGCTCATGCTGATGCATGCGTCGAAGCTTTTTCGGTTATGTTGCCTTAGAAGTTTCTTGACTTGCCTCATACCCTGAGAGTTATTCCAGGTTCTTGCCCTGTTTTCCCTCTCTAGTTTTCTGGATTTTTCTTCGAGTGTATGATATCCTATTCCGCAGAATGGTACAGGACCTATGGAGGTTGCTAATGTTCCTTTCTTGCTACGGAGTCGGTCATTTCATTACCCTCTATTCCCACATGGTCATGTATCCAACCCAGTTTGTTCTACCCAGTTCATTAAGTTTAGGCATACCCAGGCATTTCCACACAAGTTTAGACTTAATGACATAGGAACCGAATGCCATGCTAGCAGGTTGGCTATCTGGCATTAAAGCTATATCACAATTAGAGTGGTTTCTGTCGAGATTGATTTGGATACATTCATCTATGGTATGGATTTCAACGTGAAAGATGCTGCTGCTTTTGCCCATGAATTCAGAGTACTTGCTTTGAGTTCCATCATCAGTTCTTATCATCAGTTCTTAACCCGTCTGTGTTCCACTTTCCTGTGTGATTGCTCAGTTTGTAGATTGTGGATTCATTGCTTCAACGCTTCTTGTTGCTGAGCTTGGTAGTAAATTTCTTTTGAAAGTTGAACCTTCTAATAACATCGTCTCTAGGATAGGCCAGGTGTGGTTAGTTTTTTGAGTGATGCATCGAATTGCATAGAACTGCTCTTCCTTGTTTGGCCATTTTTAGAAACGTTTTACTTGGACATTCCTCTACCAAAGTAGAAGAACTGACCCTAAGACATTAAGGAGTCAGTTCCAATAGTACGTCCATGGCTGCAGTTCGACATGTTCTCATGACCCCTGTTATATAGAGGCATACCAATCTTTGCACCTTATTGAGTGTCATGGTGGCCAGAGTGGATATTTTTTCCTCATGCAATATGAAATCATTGGTCTGACATTAGAATAACATGTACATCCATCTGGTCGGGGTACATCCCCAAGATTCGCCCACTAGGCTGCGGCAAATCATTAGAGTTCGCGTGGCTTTTCTGGTTGTCTCTTCTGTGCGTTTTTTCAGATGAGTTTACTGTCTAGGTTTGGTTCTAGATATTTAACTTTTGTGGTTCTAGATATTTAACTTTTGAGCCTTATCGGCCCCAGTCATTCAAATTTTCTTTTCCTCGTGAAGAGTATTTTTGTGGTTTTTGTCTGATTTAGGTTTAGACCACACATCAAACACCATTCTCGAGTTATTTCAAGTTCCCTTGGTATAATATCACATACGGTTTACTTTTGGCAATAATAACTATGTCATCGGCATATGCCTGACAGTTGATGCCATGGTTTGTCAAACTCTCAAGTAGCTCATCAACAAAAAGGCTCCACATTAAGGGAGATAGAACTCCTCTTTGCGGCCATCCTCTTGCTGTGCTGACCTTGATTATACCTTCTGATGTATGAGTCTCCACTGATCTTGTGTTCAGAAATTAATAAGCACATCCACTGTGATACTGTGGTAGTTACCCCTTTTCTATCTAGAGCTCGCTTTATGGGATGTGTTATCGAATGCTCCTTCGGTATCCAAGGAGCTACACAGTACTATCTTTTTCGCTTCGATGGTACTTTGAATAGTTTCAATTAGTTGGTACAGAGAAGACTCTGTGGATCTGTAGGCATGCTAACGGTGATGAAGAGGAGATATACAAGTACTTAGTATGTACATCCTCCCTTAAATAATTGTCCAAAGCTGTGGACCCATCGTTTTGAGAAGGAACGATGTTAGACTGATCGGTCTATATACTTGGATCAATGCTGAGGGTCTATTCAACGGGTATACTTTCACTCGACCATCTTTAATTGAGTTTGTACACGCTTTTTACCAAGTCATCTTATGGCCGTCTAAACTCGTCGTCGCTCTTCTCTGTGGTGACTTGGGCACAATATATGTAGGTTGGCGTATTACACCTTTCAAGCTTAAATTGAAATTCCACCTTCAACGTATCCAATGTAATATGTTGTTTAGTACGATACTTACATCAGTAATAAAATGAAAGTCCCTTACGCGATGCTTTAACCTTCTGTAACGACTCTCACGTCGTCCTTTTTGGTGTTAAAATTTCAATTGCCTTACCCTTAGTAGTAGTAAACTAAACCATCCCATTAATTTGTTAATTAAAGCCATCAAAAGGCATATTGCTTATCGCCGTCATTAGCCAAACCACCATGCGAAACTCAATACACCAAATTTATATGTAATATCGAAATTAGCCCTCCAACCATACATGCGAGTGAGTTACGCGTCGTAACTTACCAGTCCGTTAAACCACTTTAAAATCCAATTTCGCATTAAAGGATTTAGATTACTTATTATCGATTATATGGGTACGCAGAGAATTGGACTACCAGCCACGGCGCACAAGCTACGAGAAAATTATTAATTGATGCACGTAAATTCTTATCACTAATTATCATATGGTGCGTGGAGCTGAAAATTATCGTTAGCACAACAGGCACCCAACAACGCCCGATCCAACCAACCAACCCTTATCCTTTACACATGTGCGCCACATTTATTGCCCCCGGTAATTAATTTATGAATACATTCTAATAAGTCCAATGGGGTGGGAGTCCTTCTGTGCCATTGAAAGGGATAGGAGAGCAATAAAAAAAAAAAAAAAACAAACAAAACAAGGATACCACCTAGTTGTTGCTCCTTTTGCATATTAATTGCAATCAATTGCGTAACCGTAACCACCACCACCACCACCGCCAACACCACAGCCATCACACATTACAAAATGCGGTCCGCATTACGATACCAAACTCAATTTGCTACGAAATTAAGCGTAGTAGTGCGTGACAGAGTCACCTACACAGACATGTGTGTCAGTGGTCCTGGTCATTACACGGTAATCAAGGCAATGAACTGACAAACTCAATCTCTCTCTCTGCTCTTCGTCCGTCTGTCCGTCCGTCCGTCTGCCTGGCCACCATCCTCTACGTCTGACTTCATGGCCCAATGTATCCCAATTATGATAGCAATAAAGTTTAAAGTTTCTGCGGTTCACATTTAATTCTCTGGTGCTGGCTAACCACCGCCGGACATGATAATTTATTGTTTGGTTGTCCCTCGCTTTTGAACTGTGTGTGTGTGAGAGTGTGGTAGGGTTGACAGGGGGTTGCAAGGATAAAACTACTGCAAGCTTTCACAGAATATAGATATATGTGTATGACTATTGTATCTATGTAGATACATAGATACAACTATTGAGGCAGGAATAAAGTTCTTGTTTCTCGAATTTAGAAAGGAAAATTGTAATTTAAATGGCCAAGCATTTGCAAGTTGGCAAAATAATTGAAATTTATCACGGCACCGGACAAGTTTATCTCCTCCTCGTATATAAGTTTGTGTGAGTGTGCGGTTTTAGCATAATTAATGTCAGGACCATCAATAACCTCAACCTACTCTGGAGTAGAGGATATGAGCAGAAATCACTGTACACGTGTTTTGAAAATTAAATTGCCAGTGAATGCTCTTTGGGTGGGTTTGGGTGGGTGTTTCAAGGATGAAGAAAGAATCCCATCACAACCCAGTATGAGATACTTGAACGAACGGATAACTGGCTTCCGATTTTTGATTCCCAGGTTAGATGGAGCGGATATTAATAAACCAGAAATTATCGAATTGGAAGTTGACATTTTTCTACGTCAGGCGTCATTCGATCTGGGCGATGGATGTTATTTCAAAGGACGAGGCTATTACAGAGAGAGTGGCTCTACAAGGACACTTACACGATCGTCAGCGTTAGGTTGAAAAAGAAAAAACGAGGTAAGGTTTCCACTAAATTCGATGCCAGTACACGAACGGAAGGGCAAAGTTGATACTAGAATTGATGACACTACAGCAGGTCTGGGCGGTATCCTGCAAGGAGTCAAGCTCACCACGAAATTCGTTGACATTTACGCATGATGGCAGGACCGGTAGACAACCAAAAACTAATATTGTAAGCAAAACCGATGTCGCTATTATAGATTCTGAGGAAAGTAGTCTCAAAACTCCGGAATTACTTGAGATGGGATCAACATCCGTTCGGAATATCGACATCTACATTGACTGTCATGGCTGCGCTAAACGCGCTAGAGGGCTACATCGCAAAATCTAAAATAGTCCAGAATGGCCGCACAATGCGCAGGGCATTATAATCGCAGAACAGAGTCAGATCATGCTACGCACTTGAACAATACGATATAGAAAGTAACGAAAGGACCAACGTACTGGCCAAAAAAGGACCAGATCTCCAATAAAGAGACACAATTGGAGGCATAGAAGCACAAATCTGTATGACCAAGAGGATTATTCTTGATAGAAACAACGAAAGAGTGACCTAATATGCTCGAATTTAGGAAGTCATGGGGGTAAGGTCTTGTGGCCAGTGATAGATCAGAAAAAATAATAACAAGAATAGCAATAGGGATACTGCTCCTTGCCTTCTGAGGAAGCACGCTATGAGATTAGGATCATCATGTATGTAGATGCCATGTTATGTACATATGAAATGACGTACTGAAATGACCTGAGTGATAAAGTTTTACATAATCAATAGAAGAAATATATGCTCAAGCTACTACCCAAGTGAGGTCTGAATGTTGGACAGGGTGGACAGGGTGGACAGGGTGAAATGCATCATCTGTAACAAGTTGAAAGATGCGACTGAAGAAGCAGGATATGTTTCCAACTACACTACGGATTTCTAAAGGAATGCTCGACTGTTAATATCATTTAAGAAGTGATTGACATAGCGAAAAGGACCATAGAAGGAAGACGATGAAGAAGTTACAGTACTGTTTAGTTAGTAATACTGGGCGTTCAATACCACGAGTTGGAAACATATCATTGAAGCGCTTTGAAATATAAGAGTACCAACTTGCATTAGGGAAATTTTGAAGACTATTTCCGGCAAAGAGTGTTGCTCTATGGAACAGATGATGTTGTGAAGGAATACGCAGTCCTAGTTCTCCAACTCACGGAAGACCTAAAACCAAAACTGTGGAACCTCATGTACGATGGCGTCTAAATGGTAGGATTTGTGGACGACATCGCTGTAGCTGTAAGAAAGCTCACTACTGGAAGAAGTTGAATGCTAGCTGGATATAAAACCCAAGCAGTACTAATTAATGGTAGAAAGCTACGAGAAACCATCACACTCAGATAAGGTAGACCTGACATAGTATCCAATTCGGTTATTAAATACCTTGATTGACTCAAGGTTTACATTTAAGGAACACCTGGAGTACGTAAGTAATAAATTCTTTCGTGTGGGTGCCTTCATTACGCGGATTATGCCAAGAATATAGAAAGGCCAAGATAAAGCAGTTACATCCGTAGAGCTAAAATAGAGCCATCCGTAGAGCTTTATGGATCACCAGTTTGGGTCGGAGCTATGAAAGTGAATTCATACAAAAGAAGAATTATAGGAGTAAAGCGACTATGTACACTAAGAGTGAGTAGCACTTTCCACATAATCTCGGCATAGGCAGCCTGCAGGAATGTTACCCATCGATGTACTGGCGGAAGAACTGCAAAAAAAGTTTCTAGGAGGGGCGGCTACTTTACAGTGAAGCGTACACAACAGAAAGAAGCACAAGTTGGATAGTGGCAGGAACGCTAGACCCTTTCTTCTAAGGGACTTTGGATTAGCCACCTTATCCCGTAGACGTCAACTATCTATTCTTTACTTTCGCACGATTCCATCTACACATACCACTGGCAGAAACACCAACTCTGGAGAATTTAGTACATCACATGGTAGAATCGAAAGATAGGACATGATCGTATACCAAGCACGGAATGACGTGCACATTATCCAACCCATACCCGATACGAAACTAACGATTTAGACTGGAAATACACCCGTATGTACAAGACACAGACTTAAACGACTAATAACATTCGGAACATTTTCAGATACATCGACAAACGCGTGTGAAGAAGAGAAAAAGCTACTTCTGAAGTCCCTGCCAATGACGAAATGCTAAAAGTGGTACCTTGGGACCCGGGACCAGAAGCAAGAGCTAATCTAGATTCTAGCAGCGAGCATCCTACAACATCAAACAAAATAGGTAACTGGCAACGTAAGCCAAAACGGGTTTAACCTCCAAAGCCAGAAATGACTTTGCAGTACAACAAGGAAGTCCGAGGATTGCCGCAATTAGCCGGGCATTCAGTATTCGGTTGATTGATCGAAAATCTAAGGGGTTCAGATGGATCTTTTAACGTATTCAAAGGAATACCGGATCAAATGCGTCCACTTTCAGCCCAACAAGGTTGTATTGGATTCCAAATATCAATGATTTTGCGTCGCTACTGCATTGTGAGTACCACCGCCAGAGAAAATATCCAACAGACCCTACTATGTTTAATGGCAAGAACCATGCAATTGATATGAAGAACTGGGTGGTAGTCCTGAAGGAAGAAGTCAATAATGGCACCAAAATGTTCATCATATTTATGAATAAGCCGCTGACAGCACTGTTAAAGGTTAGTCGGGTGAAACTATAGTCTGGAGTTGCTCACCCTCAGACTTATACAATGTTCCCAACCGGTCAGACCTCACAAGGGAACAGACAATGTATGCAAATGTGGAGATAGTGACAACCAAAAAAGGTAGATCTTTCTGAAGGAGCAGCTGCCCTTGCGTTCAATACAGGAACCGTAGATTCAAAACAATAGCATGAATGCATTAGGGTCTACAAACTACTACATCTAGAATTTGTTGAAGACGTACATAGGAGCAGCATTTTCACTATGACAACGCACTCTATGATGAAGACTTAGACGTTCCTGACATACTGGATAATGACGAAGAGCTGGCACTCTATACCGGAGTTTCCATAATGGATGTCGGGACCGGAGTTGGGGTTTAATACGAAACCTTAGGCGTTGACAGCTCTTTTAGAATAAATAACGACTGCAGTGTTTTTCAAGACGAAATTACAGCCATTATATGAAATTATAAAATATATCTTGGAAAGGAATATCTGCGGAAGGGTGATGTATACATTGCCAGACAGGCAGCCATGAAGACTTCAGACTCTGAATTTATCTAAATAGGTAATCTAGAGCTAATACTGCATACTGCGAACATATATTAGGTAAATGTAATGAGAGAGCAGATGAACTTGCAAGACAAAAGGTCGGCACAACAGCCACCAGGAAAGCCAAAAATCGCTTTCATTTGTGCCATTGGAACTCATGAGGAGTGTTTCGGGGTATTCGACTGCGACTACTGCAAAAGCTGGCAGATACGAGAAAGAAATTCAAAGTCTACAATATTTGGGAAAGATAATCAAGTAGAATAACTTCACCGCTCGCTCTGCTTCGTTGCTCCTTAACGATCGTTGTAAGAATTTGGTAGACAGGCGCCTTAGGCGAGACCTAACACAAGCCTTTTTATGTCCCGATAGAGTGCGATATAAGTCCATAATTCGATTGTGGACTTATGTTCCACTAAAATGACTTATGTCCCGTGGACTTGCCTCCCACACTACACTAGCCTCGATTCGTTGCTTTCCTCACCTTATCTTTACGACGCGTCTAGTTCCAGTAGTTTGCCCAACTCTGGGCGAATCTTGAAGATATATTGAATGGAGCAGCGAAGTGAAGAGCATCGAAACGAAGCGGTGCACTAGCTTCGTATGGAAGATATGTTCAATATGCTAATCTATCCGTATATCCTAGATGTTATTTTCTGGGACTTTTGGCATCTTGACTATACTTCATAAAAGCTAAGTAAAGCCTTGTGGAACCTACACCTAAATAAGTTCAACAATACAATACAGTTCCGTGGACCATGGCTTACCAATATGGGTCATATGTAAGTCCACTGTGGACTTATGACCCTGCGCCTATTTGTTTATGTTGCGCAACGTGCAACGACACGTAGTTTGTGTCTGTGAATGTGAGTGGACGTTATCTAAATGCATCATGGAGCCTGTTGTATTTGATAGTGAGTGAACGATGCGTGTTTACTAAGTATATCTCAACACTCGGACCTAGGAAACTACATACATCTGATTGACATTCAGCACGTTTTTGGATGGCGAGGTACCTCTTGTTGGCAGTAACATGTATTACAGATATTTTAAAAAGAGGTCTTTGGAAAGAGGACCTAAGCCAGACTGGCAGATGTCTTTTTCAACTTCAACATATTAGGAGCACGGGTCAATATAAAAAAATGATAGACATAGTTACGTAGAAAGCCGTAATGGGTAAACATCAGGAAAAAGCCTTCTGAACGTCTTTAAACCCTTCTCTTTTCTGATATATTATCTGAGTGCTTAAGAACCATTGCCAACAATATGACTTGTCGCTATCTGCGTGGTTTTAGGTCAAGATCAACAATCTTCAAACTATGCCAGATCAAGGGAAAAACTCTGGAAATTCAAATCAATGGCTTTTCCCTTTCTGATGTTAAGACCATCTATGGGAAAATTTATAGAGAACCATACAGGCCCATGTCTAATTTTGCCATTCGTACCAAACTCATCCGATGTTGAAGGATAATGATGAAGAAGGCATGCTGTTCCATCAAGGTCGGTATGGTCCTCACTCAATTTGAAGGATTATAACCATATTTTGGATGACTTTGTACTTTATTGAGTGCTGGTACATCCACCTCGTCGAATGGCACTCAGTGCTTCTCCAAATGAAGGATTAATTGGTGTCCCACAAGGCTCTATACTGTCAGCACTACTATTTCTTGCAAATATTCTTCTGACAACGCTACCAAACTGCATGTCTTCGAATCGTGAAAACCAAGGCCGTTTGCCGTTGAAGATCTGTTTAACAACAAGCTTCTACTAATTGACTCAAATAAAGGGACAGCTTAGATTTACATTGCGAATGTTCGACTCAAATTGCATTTCAAATTAACAGTTGTATGGGAATGGGATGCGTTGATCTAAAAAGTGAACGAGGCAGACACCCACACCATTCAAGGAGATGACGATTGTAAAGCATAAAATTTAATGGGAATTGTGGGACAAGGAACGATTCAACATTGCATTACTCAACCTTTGTCCTTCTACTACATACCTATGTACATTCAAAGGACATCAACGAACTATCTTTTTATTGTTTTGTTGCAGAAATTGCTAAGAACTATACCTGTCTTGTTAGCTTGTACCAGCTTAGTTACAGTACCAACTTTTAGAAAATTTCCATCTGAATGCAATCATTTGTTGACTTTCCTTTTGCTTCATGGGAACTTTATCCAAGTTTCGTTTTATCTAAACGAAAATTCTAAAGAAAAACTATTGTAGAGAGGAGTCCATTAAGTGCAAAACTTTTTTCCAACAGGTGCACCCCAAACCAGCAGTTAATTTCTCATTTATCCTCATTCCCACCGAAGCCCTGGTTCTAAACTGATATTTAATAAGGTACCTACCTCCAAACTGTTTTTTCTTTCCCTGAAGTTTTTCAAATTTTTACTTTTTTTCTGAAAGGATTCCAATATTCTACGAAAAATCTCCTCTTTTAATTGCACATAAAGTGAATAAGATTTTTTTTTTTCTTCCATCACACAGTTTTCTCGACCTCTACTCAAGCCCTCTGGGGGTCAACTATTCTACCATTAATCACCCTATTTCCGTTTCTCGTTCTCTTTCGGTGAATATTCATTTTCGTAGAATCAGCATTCCTCTCGAAAGACGAGAGTAAAATATGTACTCAGACGAAGACGGAAAAAACCCAAAACCTATAAGTTAACACCGTCCTTAAAAAACTCCCCAATATACATAAGGGTGTAGTTTGGGGGCGATGTAGAAATGCTGTTATAGAGAGTACAACAGACGCCAGATGCCAAAGCACAGAACAACGCCGAATAGATACTTGATTAATGGATATTTTTGTAGACTTTGATGCCTAAATGAAACTAATAAATGGTTCAGATATCCGCAAGTAGTTCAAATACGCCGGCCCTTCTATAAGTGGCCGTTTGTTGATTTAGGGTGGGAAGTGGCCAACAAAAAAAAAAAGAACTGGTCTGAGGTACTTTAACTTGATGGCATGTGGCTGAGATTCTCGTGTTTGACAATCGGTGATATATAGTTTTGGATTTTGTTCTTCTTCCCTATAAACGGATGCGAGGACAGTGAAATCTGTTAAGGCAGCTTAGGAACTTTTTGAAATTAGAATAAATTATTTAAATGTATTCAATAGTTGAATCGTTTTGACCCTTTTATCATTCGTTTGGAAGGCTGTATAGTTTGGCTTATAGAAGAGCTGTTCTGTAATGATATGGAAAAGATTAGTCCTTTTGGCAGCGAAAGGTTGTTGCGTAGTTATTAAAAGTTTATAGGAATCTATCTATTTTTATCAATATCGATTAACATTTGTTTTTTTATACTTCTTCAGTTGCTTAAAGAATTTGAATCGCAACATCACAACTATTAAGTCGTTTGAAATCGTCCTCGATCAATAGGTAGTCAATATCGCCTCTATGAGAACGTACATGGCACGAGCTTTGAGCGACGGCATAGTGCTAGAAGGGAATGGCTATACCTTGGGAAGCATCAATAGAGTTAAAAACAGGGATCCGGCGAGGTGGATGTACCAACACTCTATAAAGTCATCCGAAATATAGTTATAATCACGAAGAGAACAGTCAAATGCCAACATTGAAAGGATCGTTTAAATACTTCTAATTAAGTGAGGTCTTTACTGACCTTAATGGAACAGCGTGCCTTCTCCATTATCATTCTACACTATCAGCCAGGTAGGTAGGTAGGTAGGTTGGGGGGTGACTGCAACTTCAACGGATCTCGGATCGGATTTCAATGGATCCATTCTGTTCCCCGGTGTGGGAGACCTGAAAATAGCGAACAAGACAATTAGTCCAATTCTTAATCCATAACAGAAGCTGCCCTTCTAAACTATCACGTTTTTTAAATGAATTTTATTGTGATTTTAGGTAGCGTGTTTGGTAGTTCACTGAGGTGTTGTGAATGTGTTGTGTCTTCCTCTTCCTCTATGTCGCCATAGCCTCTGTATAGGTCTATGGTGCTGATTCTCATTCTTCTAAAATGGACTATTGAGTTGTGGCCTGTGAGGATATCTATGTATGAGGAGAGTCAGCTGAAGAGTCAGAAAAGAGAGGGGTTTAGAGACGTTCAGAAAACTTATTCCTGTCATTCATCCATACAGGGCTGCTACGACAACATTTCTATATCATCTCTTTATATTGACCCAGGCTCCAAGTATGTCGAAGTTCCTCAAATAAGGCATCGCCAGTCTAGCTGATGGTTCTCTTTCCAAAGACCTCCTTCAACTCAAAATAGACCAAATCAGTTGATTCCACGCCGTTCACATGAATTGGGAATCTTTCATTCCACATTGTAGCGAATTTTGCGTAAAGATCTTGTCCTACACCCTTACAAGACCAAATTAACTCAAGAACTGAAGCCTCTTAATCATTTGACCTTTGAACGGTGTTCATATGAACGAGATTGAATTTCATATTTAAATCTAACATGTGTACTACACCTGAAATAAATTTCAGCCCGATATCTAAATTATTCTGTATTTTATTTAAATATGATATTGTTATGTCCCTATTGAAAAGCCCTTAATATCTTGTCGAGGAGCTCGTAGAAACACTCTTTGGTAGCATCATCTCTTTCTTCTGTGAGACCGTGAGCGCATATCAGGCTAATGTTGGCGAATTTAGCCTTGATGCGGATTGTTATAAGGCATTCACTGACGTGTCTACATGAAGCTCAATACTTCATACCGAAATCCGCATCTAAATAGACGCTCCTTCTGTTCCTATATGTTACAGTTTTTTATCTTTCTTTTGAACGGGCCATTGCACTGCACTTCTTGGATGGAAGTGATATCTGGTTTAAAGTAGTCGGGGGCCTCCGCTAATACTTTGGCTGCAAGCGTTCTGTTCAGGAACAGAACACTCCAGGTGCAGATTCGAACTCACTTATAGTTCGGCCTGACTGCAACTGTAGACGCCATCGTTAATTCCATCTATGGAATTCGTCCGCTGCCACTTGGAACAAGAGGAAGTTTCTTACTGAGAAAACATTCATCCCCACTCTCTGGTCCTTTTCTGCCAATGACCTTCCAAAGGGGTTGGTTACACTATCTCCAGTCAAAGACTAGGCACCCACCAGACATCAATGTGGAG
This sequence comes from Xylota sylvarum, assembly GCA_905220385.1. Classification (NCBI taxonomy): domain Eukaryota; kingdom Metazoa; phylum Arthropoda; class Insecta; order Diptera; family Syrphidae; genus Xylota; species Xylota sylvarum. The sequence goes on along the minus strand of LR999958.1, from coordinate 57,077,561 downwards.
GTGTAGAATAGGAGTTTGTAGTGAGAGGCGAACCTGAGAATGCTTGTAGTCTTATATATTTGCATCACTACCCAACAAACAAACAGTTCTAAAGAGGCTAATTTGAAAATGGCCAACTCACGGGACAAATTCATTGAATCATCCCCACTTAGAGAATACATGAGCCTTATAAAATATTTTAGTAAGGACCAACCCCATCACCATCAAATGCTATCTGGACAAGCACTCTCCTACAGATACATATGTACTCTGCACATCATCAGCAACACATTTAAATCAATGTGTCTTGTGAAACTTAGCAGGAATCTTCTAAGCCTGACTCTTCCTGTTTTTCTGACTAAATTTATCATCGGGATATCGGACACTTATAAATGGGATTCAATGGACCATTTCGAGATCATTGTCTATGAACAGATCCAGACCAAAACATTGAAATTAACAAAAGCTTAGTTCCAGAGAATATTCCTTCCAAGCCACTACCTAAATACCGACCAACTTTCTCCTCCTTCATGGTCATAATTAGTTTATTCGCTCATAAAGAACCGCGCGCACTTTATCACCGTTCAGTTCATGCTCCATAAAATATTTCACCTCTAATTGCTGAACCATAAAAAAAAGCACACCACACTGTCTCGCGGCCAGCGAATTATCGCACAGAAACTCCTTCAGAACCATTTAATAATTGTTCATCCGTAATAAGTACAAATGTCCCCTTTCGACCGCCACACTCCGCCCGGCCGGCCGGCGAGCGTGAGTTCCATTTAAAAGTAATTAAAAGTAAACATTTCAACGTTGAATCTCACCCCCACCCCATTACCAATCGCGCACCAACATCTCTCATAAACGAAATGTAATTCATATTGGAAAGCACTTAAAACACCGATTACACCGCTATTTAACACTTGTTGTAATCTTGGTGAAAAGTTTCCCAACTTTTATCCCTGTTGGACTCCTGTGCAGTTGTAAGCGTGACATTAGTGAGCTTCGTGAAGTGAATTCCTGAAAGGGGGAGTTGCTGCACACCACAATAAAACCGTTCACCTGTAACTGGCCTCCTCCTTTAGCCCAGCAATTCTCTAATTCATTCGGAGAGTGCTACTTGAGTATAACTCTATAGTTATCCTTGCTTTTTTTTGGATAACAAAGACACTCAGATTGTTAGGTACGTACTTGTACTTTGGTCTCTGTCTCCATAGTCGACGTCGTCGTCGTCGTCGTCGTCGTAGTCGGTGTCGTCCTTGTCGTCTTCTGTTTTGGCTTTGTAACCCTCAGTTTCTTGTGTGTACCGGGAAATACATTAAAAAATATTCGCAGATCCTTTTCTTTTTTTTTCTTTTTTGTTGGAGAAACTTTTTAACCACCATAATCCTGTCATACTCGTACTTTTCTCTCGCATAATTCTTGAGGCTGCTGGCTTTAAAATGCCACCCACTTCGCTCTTGTGTAATGATTTCTGAGTGCACTGGTTGTAAAGTTCAACTCTGGTAACTCCAGATTGTGTTGGTATTCCACGAGAGCGCAAAGGAAGGGTGCGGAGCGGCAATTCTTGTTGGCTCCAGATCCGATGTTGGTGGTTCCAGGATTCAAGGAAAATAAATGCTTTATAAATTATGCGGTACGATTTTCGGTTTTGTTTGGCTCTACCTCTACCTCGCTCTTGTGGAATACTCGTCGTAGTCGTAGTCGTAGTCGTATGTAGGTAAGTTTAAAGTTTGCATTGCAGACTAGAGGATGTGGAAGAATGAGTAAGTAAAATCCTATTACGTGCACCTGATCGTCGTCGTCGGTGAAAGGAAGGAAGGACGAAGGAAGCAAAATCAATGCATTGCGGTGCAGTAGTGAGATTCTGATGTTTTTCCTTCTTTTTGTGTGATTTCCTGTTTGCTTTTCTTGGGGGCGGAAGGAGAAACCACTTAATGGTATCTGAGAGATAGAAATGAAGATGAATACGGAAGTGAAAGGGCGGTAAAGCAGTACCAGTCATACCTATAAGTAAGTTTTTATTGTACTATTTGCTAAAGTTGCATAAGATTAATGAGAGACAGGTTCCGTAGATACATCGTACACAATTGATGGGACTTGCGCTGATGCCTTGACCTTTGAACAAAGTACTTTTGGTGTAGAGAAAGACTTTATGATAAAATGGAATCTAGGCAACAGTTTTCGTGACCTAAATAAGCCTGGCTTTGAGTTGGTATACAAGCGATATATGAGTTCTTCTTGAAAGATCAGTAACGAGACGCAGATAAAAGACGGTATTGAATCCGAAAAGGCAAGATACGGGGATCATCTCTCCAGAAGATTCCAATGCTCGGAAGAAGCCGTAGGAAACATATATGCTGACATCAAAGGATATACGGACACATTTCTGTATGGGATCTGGTGAATGATTGGTAAAGCATACTGAAGACACTCCCGTCAGATGCAGCGCCTTAAAATGGATTTAACGTTATGATTTGAAGGTTTCTAGCTTCCTCCGTTAGTAAATCTTAAACGATATCCAATAAGATCCAACGCCTAGTGGGAAAATTCCAGCAAGCTACAGATATCACTGCTAATGGGATGTGACGCCAATGCCCGAAACGTCATCTGGGGCAGCACGGACACCAATATCCGGGCTGAGTCTTTCTTAGATTTTATACGAAGTTCATCACTTATCATTTATAATGGAGGCAGTACCCCCACCTTTGTGACTATGGTTAGGCAGGAACTATCCTCACGCTATGTAGTCCGAGGATAAGTAGATTGATTAGAAGGAGGAGACAATCTAGTGAGCCCTCTCTGTCTGACTACAGAATCATTGAATTGAACTCGGGAGACACATGTACAACGAGAAAACTGGCTAAGAACCCAAGGAAAATAATCTAGACAACTTTTAAAGACATCCTAGGCAGAAATCTGGAGTATATTCGAGCTAGGGAGACTCCACGGTACTTTCTAGAACCAGAAAACGCAGTCTCAGACATCACAAAGGCCATTACACATTAAGTAGAAGTAAGGGTGGTGGTGGTGCCAAAACTGAGTTCCAAAACATGGGAACTGTTCAACACAGCAAACCGCGTTTCTTTTCCAAAAGCTCACCCAATACTGATAATGCGCGCAGTACCAGTTTAATACAATCTCGAAAGAATGACTGGAAAATAGTATCAGACATCTGCTCCCGAGGCTGAATAAAATGGACATTAAGCACCTTTCAGCATCTTAGACATTTAGGGATAGACGGCATTACACCCACCCTTTTGCAGAAAGGAAAAAAGGCATTACTACCCCACTACGTTGGGATAACTAAAAATAGTATAGCCCTAGGCTTCATAACAAACCAGTAAAGTCGAGCTAAAATTGTATTTATACCTAAAGTGCGGAGAAAGGACACGACACAACCGAAGTCATAGAAGGACAATCAAGATCAACACAACTAGACGAGGTTCTTAGGGAGGTGGACTATCCTCACCTAATGCCTGGTGGTAGACGAACTCCTTGAGAAGCTGACCTACCATGAAGTGTTAAGCTTTTGCTGATGACATAGTGAAAATAGGCAAAGAGAGTTTCAAAGAAACCTTTTGTGAAATAATACAAAACAACTTAAGAATGGTCACAGTCGGATGGGCTCAACATAAACTCGACCAAAACAACAATAACATCGTTTACGAGGAAGACGATACTTCAACGAATGAAAACCATCATTCTATTGGACACGTACCTGAGAACAATCAATGAAGTTAAGGATCTAGAACCCTACTTAGATAGTAAACTCCGCCGGAAAAACCACACGGATGAAACCAGCAGGAAGGCTATCCGTGCCCTTATGATATTCACGAGCCTGAGATTAATGTACTGCCATTGTGGCAGCAATGATAACGTATGGAGCAATTGCGTGGGCAAAACGGACCAGTGGTGAGGGAGACTATGAGGGAGACGTAGCAGACAGTGGTGTCTCTTAAGCACAGCACACTAAGATGCTTTGCAAAAAGAAAGTGTCCCATAAGAACGCCAATAAGTTGTCTACAGTCTTTCTGCTAAGAGAGAGTAACAATGCCACTGATATCTTACAGACGTTCGGGAGTTTTGTCTGCCTGCATTCTGGAGAGTTGTTGCCCACATAATTGTGTTCGCAAGAAACCTTATGGTTAATGGAGACCCTGGCCGAGGATAGGGGAAGACCCAATGTAGGTTCAGGTCCTGAGAAATCATTGTCTGAGTCTTGCTTAGCAAACTCATCGGAGATTTCATTTCTCGCAATCCCAGTGTGACCTGAAACCCAGACAAGAGTCCATGAGTTCAGCCTTGCGACCGAATTTAAAGAGTTCTTGCATTCTGGAACTATTTTAGAACGGGTTACAGGGTTGTGCCAGGGCTTAGGCGCAGTCTGACTATCGCTACAGCGCATTCCTGCAAAAGCACCCTTCTCCAAACAACCGACGCATAAGTTAGAAAAGGTCTTAGCATAGCCGTGCACTTGGCACTTACACTGCCAGAAAACTGAGAGCGCCTAGAATGTCTTCGACTTGACATAGGAGTTTCATATCCAAGATCTCTCTCAGATATTTCAGTTCATCAGAGATCTGAATAGCGACGCCTTTTAACCTCGTTCTCGTGAAGAAAACAACCTCAATTTTTAAAGGATTGACCGAAAGCCCATTCGTAGTGCACCATTCATCGATCTTCCATCTCTAAGCCTATCTGCGCCTTACCACAAACAGTCTGTAGGCAGTCTACGTATGCCTAAGCGTAGACGTTTGAATTGTTGAGAGTATACAACAGAAAAGCAACTACCATGCACCATAGGAGTGGAGACAAAACGCCATCTTGGGGGCAGCCTTTGTTAACACCTCCCATTACATGGTGGCCACAGTTCGCATCTACAACCAAAGTTCTATTCATCAGCATTGCCCTGCTCAACAATACCAATGTCGCATCTACCCCTCTGCATATGTGACTCTGCTAGACAATAAGCCCTAGTCACATATGCAATCAAAAGTCACATTGTCGACATCTCAGATAGAGGGTGTATCCTCAGTTCAGGCCTGCGCATGTGAATCTCAACTAGGCTCTCCAAGCTTTTCAGGAAACAGGAAGACCGACTTATAGGTCTGAAATTCTTAGCTGGGGAGTAGTCATCTCTACCAATTTTTGGTATAAAATCCAATCGAACCGTATGCCAAGGTATAAGAATATATGCCAGTGGCAGATACGGAATGAAGATTCTCTTCACTGTTGGCAGCAACTTGTTTATACGGCCTTCTTTTCTTAGACTCTAGTTCTGGGTTCCACAAGGGAACTGGCGATCGACCGGAGGTTTGCATAGGCGATGATTTGGAAGGCGATGTACTTAAGATCCGACAGGGACACCTCCGAAAGAGCTCTACAGTTTGTCATGTTCTTGAAGTACCGGTTAGATAACGTCAAGTCAATCATCTCCTTTCTTTTTGCCGTAACAAAGGTCGGCTGATAATCAACATTGTTGATGACATTGTCAGACGATAGTAGAAAGTATAGGAGTGGTTTCTTCGTACATTGGTTTTGGTGCTGCTCTGACTGTAGTCCGAGCATTAGCATCCGTGCACATGAGTAGTCCCATATCTCGAGAATCACAATACTCGATGAGTTTGAGAACAACCTTCGGATGCGGAGATTTTCCATTCCAAGCTGGCTTCGTAGCTTATGGCTTCAGTTACCAAATCCTGGCCACAAAATTGTCCAAGCTTGGTCACTAAGAGAAAGATTGGTACAATTAGACAAGTTCTCGGTCTTTCAGATCGCTCGTCTGAGAATACCGTATGGATAATCAAGGGTATAAAAAGAGAGATGGCTATCAAGGTTCCAATGAAGGGCGATCTGATGGAATGTGGGAACTGGAGAGGAATATTCGTTCTCCTAGCATAGCTAGTAGTCAAGATAATAAAATAGTTCTAGAGCGGATAAGAGAGCATCTAGTCTCAACACTTGATGTCGAAAATGCAATATTTCATCATCATTGAACAATGCATCAAGTTTAGGTATCCACTACATCTACCAATGTAAGGGGCTTTGTAAGGGCTACCTGTCTGAATAGAGATGCTATCTAGATAGCCTTGCGCAGGAGAGGTACCTAGGAAAAACCTACAGCTATTATTAAGACTTCTTACGTGGGTGGTAAGTGTCACGTTCTGCACAATGGTAAGGTGTCAGATGACATTGAAGTTCATAGTGGAGTACGTCAGGGCTGCATACTTTCATCGTCGTTATTTCTGGTGGTAATCAGAGATGTACTTCAGGCAGCACTAACCGAAGAAAACCAAGGATTGAAGTGGACAATGACATATTAACTCAACCAACTGGCCTACGCTGACGATGTTTGTCTACTTTTACATAAAATAATGAGTCTCCACCAAATAGCTGAAAATCTGCGAGCTGAGGCAAACAAAGTAGGACGTATGACAAATGCGAGACAAACAACCTCCCTGGGTATTTCAAACTCCGACGCTTAACTCAACATTGCCGAACAGCAGGTCGAGAAAGTCGACAACTTTCTATATTTAGGATGGTTAGGTTGCAATGAACCCGATGTGGGCAGCAGAGTCAGGAAAGCTAAAGCTATGTTCGAAGTGCTATCAAAAATCTAGAAAACCAATCTTCTCAGTACAGAAACCAAGTTGAGAATCAGTATTACTATACGGGTGCTGCACTTGGAAGATTACCATTACTGTCACTCGAAGGCTAGATACTTACGAAAATAGATGTCTACGTAACATCTTAAGGATTTTTCGGTCGAACCGTATCTTCAACGAACACCTTTATTTGAAAACCCATGAAGAACCTATAGATGTCACCATAAGAAGAAGGATGTGGCAATGGTTTGGTCACACTTTATGCCGTGAAAACAGAATCCACTAGCATACCGAAGAACAGTCGAGGAGGAATCGAGATTACTGTGGAAGAGCTGGATGAATTGTAGTCCATAGTGGAAATTCGAACAAGATAGTGCGCAGGCTTTGTTGGCGCCCTAAGCCCCTTGAGGGACGACAGGATTTAAGTATGTAAGAAAGCACAGTTCCTTTAGAATTCTAGGATCAAGAGAACTGAAATGAGGGACCGACTCTCCCTAAGGTACTAATGTCATAACTTTTCATTGTGCAAACCTTCTATTTGTAAAATTGAAAAGTAAACAAACCCTTACCTATGTACATCCAACCAAGTGCATTGTTTATATGCCGAAACTCCTGACAAAATACTTCCCATTTCCAATTGTGCACAAAAGCAAATGTTTATCAAAAAAATTTCCCTGTCATTTGTAAACTTTTTCATTTCGATGACACATCCATCGAATGTGCGAAGCCATTTGCATAAAGCTCTCAACTCTTAACAGCCTTTGTATCGCATGTGCTATAGTAGAGTAGAGACACATACGGTGTACCTCTGGTGTATTGCATTTCGATATGAATTTTGATTGATGCGAAACAATAATGTTTACCAATTCGATTTGTGTCCATGTCCTTTGTACTACACTCTTTGAGGAAGACACTGTGGTGTGTGGCGCGGCAGGAGGATCAATGAACTGGCTGTAACTTCAGCCAACGGCGGCAGTAGCATTGGATGGGTTCAACCATTCAAATGCATTTTTAATGTCGACCATATTCGAAAAACACACACACACACGCGCAGAGTTTTGCACAGACAGTAAGTTCGGAACTACTCGACAGTTTCTGTTCGGCTGTAAGGATGTCTGACTTGTGGGGGCGGTTGACGACCAGGGAAGCAACAATAATTCATACACTGGTGGATGGGGGGATGAGGGAGTTTAATTTTAAAGCCTATTACTGGCAAATCATCATCGTTATATCGTCCTCGTTGCCATCGTTCTCGTTGTCGCCGTGTCGGCTGGGTTTACACATATGTTTGAAAGTCAAGCATGCCGTTTTATTAAAATGTATTAGGGATGCCTTGGAATGGGATTAAGTGCTTTGTGCACTTCAAGTTTCAAAACGTAATGACTCTTTTATGCCTTTTCGCGTAATCCAGTTTGATGGTAACGCAAGGAGGTATACCATATGCAGTGGAAGAGGTTTTCAGTTAACTATGCAGACGAACAATAATAATATTCAAGGAGTAAGGGTTCGCAAGCAGGCATAACTAAGAGCAATATTGGAATCTGTGTGTTGAGTTATGGACGTATTCTGTTCATGGTAAAAATGTGGTAATCGAACAGAGTAGGTATCTTGAAAATATAAAGTTTGTCGAAAGGTTATGAGATTCTGTGAGGGAGCTACCTAGTATGTACTATTACCATCCACAAAAAATTGAGGATTCATCATTGCCTAATCACCAGTAAACATCTATTACTTCTGTACGATTCTCTGTGGTTCGAATCTACGCTCTGGCCATTATTCCATTCGCGTTCATGGATATGACGGATACTTGGGATAAGGCCAACGTTAAGAGGATTATAAGTAATTATCCTTATTCTACTCCTTTGGAAACCGATACCGATGCACATTGGTTTTGAACGTTCGTGGATTATAATGAAAGGGGGTTTAGGAAAGAAACTATACTTCAGAGGTGCTTCAGAAGATAGGCTTGACGGTAAACTGATGAGTACTCTAGGCGTGACAAGACAAGGAACATTTTTATGATGGTCAAGCAATCTATTATTCCTCTGTCACCTATTAGTTTGGAAGGCAAATGACTAGTATTGGCCTCGTAGAAGTAACATCCTCCGGCGTGTGTTGGTTCATCAAAAAACGAGAAAGACCCTCTGCAGTCGAACACCTTGCAGCTCTGCTAGTAAGTCCTACTGCTAGTAAGCCCTACTTGGCGCCATCTGGGAGTTTCTTCGGAGATTGTGAAGTGGAGAAGACACGTGATTTGTGGCCCAGCAAGGCGCAATCATAAAAAAATTGTTTGCTCCGAAACGAAAACAAACGCCTTGGATACGCACGGATATTTTGTTGACAACCTTTAGCTATCGATTACGGACAACGATCGGATTCTGGAACGTGAAAATCCTCCTCGACTTTCGAAAAGAAAAAGGTCCCCAGAACGCCAGATTCCTCTAACTGCAGATGCAGTTCACGCGGTACAAGTTGGACATCTTGGGACTGAGTGAAATAAGATGGTGGGACGCAGAAGAATACCTTTCACCAAGCGGGAACACTATACTACTTTACTCTGGAAAACAGGTGTAGGGTTTATGTGAACATCAACAGCATGGAAGACCGGATATTAACGGCCAGATTCCAGAGTAGGACTGTAACAAAGGTAACTATCGTCCAATGCTACGCACCGACGGAATACTCGATGTAGAATGAAAAGGACAGCTTCTATGATCAATTAGGTGCCGCCTGCAATTTAACGCCTAACGGTGAGATCGTGATAGTAATGGGAGACCTCAATGCCAAACTAGGAAGCGACAACATCGCGGTCAGACACGTAATGGGTGTTCATGATATTGGAGATCAAAATGTCAATGGCGAGCGGTTAGTCATTGGAGACACTCTGTTGAGTCCCGGACCTGCCGCAAAATCAGTTGGGTCTCATCTAATAGGCAGACAACATCAAACCAGATAGACCACATCGCTATTACCCGGCGATTTAGAAGCTGTCTTTATGACGTCGGCAACAGAAGTGAAGCCGACTTCGTAATGGAGCGCGACGTTCTGTATCCGTGACTAGGAACCTTGTCAATATATTCACTATACCCAGGTACAATACCGAAAGACTTCGCGATTCCGCAGTGCGCCAAATATTCATGGACCATCTCAGCTTAGAAGCAATAACAATCAACAGATCTGAGCAAACAACTGTGGATGCACACACAATAGGACCATTTATACTGTTACCAAGGAGCTTACAGAAGGACGCTACGCCAAACAGCATCCTGTAAAAAATGTGAACGGTTCCCTACTTACAGCGCATGAGGATCAGCTCAGAAGACACAGGGAGCAATTCGCGATGGCTCTTAACCATACAGACGACAACGTGAGTGTCCTAAACCAAAATGAACCATCTGAAGTAGCAAACACCCGAATTCACACTGGTTCCCCTACCAATACGAGGATTGAAATTGCGATAAAGCCCCTCAAGAAGAACAAACCGGTAGGCAGGATTGAATTCACGCGGAGCTTGTCCAAGCTGCGCCAAATACATCGGCAGAGCTACTATCATAGCTAATGCATGGCGGAGTTCAGCAGGGTTGCATCTTATGGCCGCTTCTTTTCCTTATGATAATAAGCGATATTATGAGCGCAGCAAGGTGTTCAGTGGACAATGATATCTTATTTAGAACAACTTAATTACTCTGACGATATCTGCTTGCTTGGACACAGGGTTTTGGGTCTATGTACATCAGATGAGTCAGAATCTGGAAGGCGGGGCTTAAATTAAATGCAACTTAAACCAACGCCTTTAGCTTTTCGAGCTCTTTTTCCCAACTTAACATTGCTGGACAGGAGTTTGAGGAAGTCCAGAGCTTTCCTTATTTGGGAAGGACCATCTTGTCTGCCGGCGGCACCAAATTCGATATTAAAAGCAGAATCGAGAAAGCAAAATCTGCTGGAATGCAGATTTCCACAACAATCACTCGGAAGCTGCAGTTCTACGTTAACAAGTGTTTGCGTATCAGTTTGAGAGTATTTTGGCCCAACCGAATCTTAAACGCAGAGTTCCATTTAAGAACAGGGCAGGAGCCAAAGGACATCACTTTAAGAAGAACCAAATGGTTGTAGGTTGGTCACACCTTAAAGCGCAAAAACAATTCCATTGCGAAGAACGCCATGCCATGGAATCCGCTTACCCAGTCAGGAAGAAGATCTGGTCGCCCAAGGCAGATATCGTGCAAAATAGGTAGGAAGGAGGTAGAAAGGAGTCAAAGACACTTGGAAAGAGTTGAAGATCGCAAACGCGTTGCAGAAAACCGAGCAAGATGGCGCACAGTCGTTGTCATCCTATGGCCCCCGAGAGATTACAAGAACTAACTAACTAATCTACTAGTTTTCACGCATGGTTTTGAATTCTATCTAGCAGGCGCATTGTGACCTAACCTAGATACACAAGACCAAAAGTGATCGTTACACTCGAGCTTGGAATGGATGTATGCCCTACAATTCTGCACCCAGACTAGTTGGGGAAATGTATTGCTTGCTTTGTTTTATGAATTTTAGATATTTCGCAGCGATCTTGGTGATGTTCCGATGTAGACTGTCATTAACCCACTTACCAAGAATAATAAGTCTTTTAGTTTCGGCGATACAGGTGCCATTCATTGATAATGACTTAGTGGCTTAAGTTATATGAGAAGTTGTATTTATATGAGCTTATGTAGGTACTTACAGAGGCCTTCTTGAGAGTTGTATTAAAATCGGGACTTACCTGAAAAATAAAGAACAAACAAATTGTTAAGTTAGGTACATAAGCATGTATGTATGTATATTCAAATTTGAGTTTGAAAGTTCAAATTTTCTATACAAACTTCGTTCAACAAAAAACTATAGTTTAGATGAAAGACCTAGCGGCAAGTTCACCTGGCGAACTCAGACGCAACTGGTCCATTGTATTACCAGGAAGCAAAATCCAGTATTACCCATTTTACTGGAATTTTTTGACTTTCGGATAAAGCCGAAATACATTTCAGCGATGAGGAGCTTACAGTATCAGCACTCACCACATCAGCACCGAAGATCTGCCGCCTGATGCAGCAAAGGCAGGGCAATAACCAAGAAAATTATCCGAAGTATCGTCGCCCTCTCCACAGGCGTTACAGACTGTGGTGTCTCGTAAGCCCAGCTTACTAAGATACTTGACAAAAAAAAAAGTGTCGCATAATGCCAGAAAGTTGTTACAATCTTTTCTGCTGAGGGTCAGCAACGATGCCGCTGATTTTTTACAGACGTTCGAGAGCATACGATAAGTCTGCCAGCAGCCTGGAGAGCCGTGCCACACACAATTGTGTTCGTAAGACCAATCGTCAAAGGAGGCCCTGAACGGGGACGCGAGAAGACGCAGGTTCAGGTCTTGAGAAATTGTCCTCTGAGCCTTGCTTAGCAATCTCATCAAAGATCTTATGTCCCGCAGTTTCAGTGTTAGACAAGAGTCAAAGAGTTCAGTCTTGCGACCGAATTCAAAGAGTTCTTGCATTCTTGAACTATTTTGGATCGGGTTACAGCGTTGAGCAATGCCTTAAGCGCAGACTGATTGTCGCTACAGATGTAGATACTCCGACTTCGCCAGTTATTCTTAACAATATAGTCGGTAGCCATTAGGATAGCATAGAACTCGGCTTTAAAAACAGTTGTCGGTCTCCACGAAGTCGTCAGTACCGGACGCTTGAATAGTTTTCAAGCTATCCGTAAGGATTCGACTACAGCCCAGTCCAGGCTCAGACTTTGGTCGAAGCCAATCCTGAACGAAAGGAAATTCAACTCTAAATTTGCACAGCAGCCGAAGTTCTAGTCTCATTTCATCATACGGCATATCCATGGAAACAGGGTTGTAAGATAAGTGTCGCGTAAGGTCATCGAAACTCCAGTGTAGATGATACCAAAAGCTACCCTGTCTAAAACGATAGATCGCTTTGATAGCACAGCCTCTGATGAAAGTATCAAGAGGAGGTAAATGAAGCAGAGCATCAAAAGAAGAGCCGGGCGTATTCGAGACAGCTCCCGTGCAGCGGAGACAGGCGGTTCTTTGGAATTTCAAGCAGAAGGCAGTCACATTCTTACGCGAAAGTCTCCTGCACCAAACAACCGATACATAAGCTAGAAAAGCTCTTATCATAGCCGTATAAATCTAGAGAACTTTTTTCGCCGATACGCACCCGGTAAGTATACTACTTAGAAGAGCGGTAGATGTATCATGGAAGAGAGGCGAAAAGGGACACAACACGGTGGTCTGTTTCGAAATCTCTCTAAAATATGTATGTAGAAGAGCGGTAGCATCCTTGGAATTATGCAAATTTATGTGGGTAAAGGTCTTTGACATAGACTCAAGGTTCCGGCTGTTGTCTTCCTTAATTCACTCGGAATCCAGCAGAAGGCCTTTTAGAGGCATAAAAACCACAAAGGGAGTGGCCCCTATGGGTGGAATTTTCGACACCAATTTGACAAGCCATTCAATGGTTAGCTGCGAGGCGCACTTCATCACAAACATTCCGTGCTTCAGCTCACAGCCCTCCACTGCAAGTACCTGCTGCTCCCGCTAGCTCCCATTGATGACTTTTGCATTTTTCGCACTCCGCATCGATCATCTTGTGATCATCACCAGCTTTCCCTATACACATCGACAGGGCAGAAACAGCAGTTCCTTTGCAGGACGCCCGCGTTCTCTTTGGTTCCCTCGGATACGAGTAATTTCTTTCCAGTAATATTATCCGCTACAGTCAAATTCTGAACACTGGTGCTGGGAACTTTAGGGGTCACCGCAAAGCATTCATTCAGATAATTCAGATAATAATTAGTTGCGCATAAGTTGCCTGCTTTAGGTGCCCGACAAGGGGTCCGCTTCTTCCATTTTGCCCCGTTCGAGTTTACGGAACAGGAGACAGCGTCGGGTCCAAGAAGTTGGTCGAATCGAGTTGGAGTACTTTCCGCAGACATCATCCTCTTCCCCTTCGCGGAATCGGAAAGAACCGCAGGAATCTTCTGAAATGAGCAATGAGCCCGGACCTGTAACAGCGCCTACAGAGGCGAAAATGTTGGTTGATTCCGTTCTGCGGGTACCACCTGAAGTAATCAAATCCATAGGTTTGTTCGGCATACTTTGTCTGACAATATTTGTGTCGTAGTCAAGATGTGGATTATAGTCGCCTTTTACGACAGGCATTGCTACCTTGGCTATAATCTAACCCTTACCCGAAGGGGTCTGGCTAACACATGCTACAATTGTCAGAAAGAATGACGCAGCAATAGGAATTTAGCTACAAAAAAAAGAATATCATTTCTTGCGTCTCAACGTCATATAAATTTAGAAGGTACCTCAGGGAACTGAACACGAGCCAATAATTAGCATCCACTGGCACCTATAGTGCCATTAGAATCACACCCACCGCAGCCCTTGAAACTGTAATTGAACTGATTCGATTAAAGTTGCACGTAAAGCAAACAAAGTCCCCTACCTTTGGAACAATCCAACTTTTGGAAAGATGTAAGTATGGTTCACCACACTATTACAAGACGGGCACCCAGACTCTCTAACACCATCTCCTGATTTCAGCCTAAACATTAAAACAATCTTCTCGTTGTCGTAGTGAATCAACAACAGCAGTGAGAAAAGTTTGGCGGTAACTCCAATTAGAAATAGCAAGTGGTCCTTTGTACTGCGTTCGACCCTAAAGGGATTTTGTACTGCGTTCGACCGTTCAAAGGGCTATTCACAGGGCCCATCGAACTGCCCAACGGCTCATCGAACTGTCCAACTCAATTCAACTTAACTGCGATTTTTACTTAAAAATAAATAGGTACTGTCTTACTTGACTTTCTATATACACTGATCATGAAGCCAGTCATCTTCCTGTCGAGATCCTGCAAATATCTTGGATAATTTTTGGAGCTTTTGAATTCCGGTTTTCTGCAAAGGAAATCTTTTGCTGATTCTACTCAGTTTGATCGAACAAAAGGTATTCAATTAAGGTTAGGTTAGGGTAGATCATAAAAGGATATCTGAGACCTAACCTCTATTGTGAATCCTCCTTTCTGTGTCAAGGGAGTAAGAATCAACCAGAAAACTTCTTGGTGAAATACTTAATTGTCAAGAGACTAGGCTAAACCTATGGAAATGAAAACCGCCCTTTCACCACTTCATGGCTTCGATATATACCCCATACGTATGCCAGTTAAGTTTTGTCTACGAAGGGTGCCAGATACCTACTCTCACTTACTTCTAATGAAAAGACTGAAGAAGACCTTCACTGATTTCTAACAAAAACCAGGCTCAAGACTGGGAAAGTCATACCAAAAGATTGCACTACGCGGTTGTACTTAAGTTCATTAAAAAGTGGAAGGATAACGACTTTGGTTTCTACCGTCAGACAATGCATACCTAAGTTAGGTAAAGGCGGAACACAACTTCAAGTTTGAATGACTTAACTTTTTTTTTAGATTATTTCCCTCTTTATTGACTGATAACACTGCATTACTATTGGCACTTTTTTTTGTAGCCTCCCCCAGGGTAAGACGACGAACTTTTAAAAACTATTTTGGCAGAAGGAATGCAAGTCAACAAATTTATTTTTTTATTTAGTTACAAATTTCTTATCATCATAAAACCTCTTCCTTATGCACACACCGGGACAGACAAACAAAAAAAAAAAAAAGAAAAGAAAAGAAAAATCCTCAACAGAAAATGATTTCAACTTTACGAAGTGAAACTTTTGTGAACAACCCGTCAATGCAACGCTTTCTACCGGTCCGCCCTTTTCTCATGACAACATGTTTTATCGTCCCTTCCTTACGACACCGATAATTGGCAATAAAAACTAGAATTGTCGCATCAAATACAACCCATTGTCATACAGCCACCACCACCACCACCACCATCAGAGGACACCAACCAATGATGAAGACGAAGAAATAGAAAATTGTCTGGAAACTTTTTCCTTCTCTTACAAAATATCCAAAGTCCATTAAAATCATAAATCACACAAAAGGACGAACCGTCCCGATCGGGCCAGAAGCGACGAATGCCATTAGGCATTTGGAAAATGAACATCCGAATGTGAGAATCCACTTCCTTTCATACCCAGGCCACACATACAGGACATCCAGCATCATATAACCCCAGCAACAATAAGAAACTACTTTCGATATCCTTTGTTGCATGAAAAGAAGGACGAAAATTACTGGTGAAAAAGAAACAGAAAAAAAAACTTGCTGATGTACGCCCAATACAAAACGATATGTGTGTACATACTATCATACATACTCCATTTGGTCATCCATATATACAATTTGTAAGCTTGCAAATGGACACAACGAAGACCGGCCAAGTTAAGCAACCCACCAACATAAAAAAGGACAAAGAAAAAAAAAGGAACGATACTCCAAAGACGACATTCAAATTGCCAACATATTCAATTTTCATTCTTTCTTTGTGTCGTCGTCGTCGTCGTCGTCGTGTACTTTTAGTTTTCTTTTGATAATTTTTTTCGTTTTTATTTCCTGCCAAAGGACTTGTATGTGTGTTTTTTGTATGAGGACATGCAGGGTGTAGGTAGGTAATAGCGTACCGGACCTACTTAACGGTTATTTATGGAAATGCGTTAAAAGAAATTGTCCACCCATTTGAACTATCATATTTATAGCTTCCTTGTCGAGTTCAGATGGACAAATCCGCATATCCGTCGAGAAAAATAATATTAATCCGTCGCCAATGTTTATCACTGGCTACATACAACTATTGTGTGAGTGGAGATGTACTCGTACTACTCTTAGGTGAGGTCATGAGAGTTTGTCATCGACAGGGGTAGACGAATTTATCGGAGGACATGGAAAGGATTGATTTACATAAATATCTATAAAGTGGATGTTGGATTGAATTCCTTAAACAGGGTCTGAAAGACGCATCCACCCGACCACAATGAGGTATAGTAGTGATAGTTCTGAGAGAGAAACTTTCTCCTATGATCCATGTGGTATCACAATGGACCTGTTGCTGGTCTAAGTGTGTTGGCGTTTCTGAGCTTGCAGCCACTTCAACCAAACCAAACCAAACTAAGGATAGCTCTGTGAATTATTGAATTTGTGAAAGCAACAGGAAGCGGGATATACTAATTGATTTGAAAACTAAGGTCAGCGGGAATGTGCTTCTTACGGAAACTTAATGTCTAAAGTAAGATGCTTCCCTGACATGGGCCCATTCTAGTGATTTGGTTCGTTGCCAATTGTTTGCTGGGTCAGTTCAGAGGCCCTACAATTATAGAAAGCACCTTATGGGGAACTTGCTAACCATAATACTAGAACTGGAATTGTCAAGGAAGCTGCTTTGGAAAAATAGTTGTAACAGAAGTCTGGCTTACTGACTATTCAAAAATTAAATCTAGGTTGGATACGTCAGGAAACGTTAACATTCCACTCAGTAGAGTTCATTATGGCTAAGTACTGATTCGATATCCTACAATTTATTGTCAGAAAGAATGAAATAACCAAGGTTACCTTGGAGTTAAAGGCCAATAAGATCTCGATCTTAAATCTGGTCTGGTCGGGTTCAGTAACGATGAAGCACTCTTTAACTTGGCAGTGTCGTTAACGAAAATATATTGGATCTAAAGCCTTTCTAGACAAGCTTCCCGCTTCTGTTTAGATCTGGATAAAACGAAGTATGCTCCACATATGTAGCTTTTATATTACAATAGGTATACCCTCTACCCAAATCTGAAACTTATGCTTTTTCGGTTGCCGTTCTGTCCGAACATCAAGGAGTAGGCAAACTTGAAGAGGCCGCAAGAAAAGACCCTTGTCGGAATGATTAAGAAACCAAAGGCTTATGTGTTTATGATGACATACTTCACATCGGTTTAAAAGGAGCTGCCTCTAGTAGAGGTCGAGGCATTATCCGAGACGCCTGCTTGAGAAAAGGAGAATTCCCAAACTATTGATGAAGAAAAGGCAAGTCCCTATAGGCGAAAGGAAACAAATACTTCACCGTATCATCATTCATTATATAGACAAGTTGGATAACATGGATAAAATACCAGATATCACGAACGGGCTTTATATTACAATGAATGAGGCATGAGGACCTGCAGTGAATTCTGAAATCATGTTTCATCGCTGCCATTGACAAAAAATGGTTTGAGCTAGCCCATACAACGTGACTGACGGGGTTCCCCAGGGCTCTGTATTTGGTTCGCTACTGTAGAACCTGATATACATATGATGACATTCAAAGATTGAGTACGCCTGGGGTGATTGAAGATAATTTGCTTCGATGACAACATAACAATCGTTATGACAGCCAGAGTGTTCGAATTTGAAACAACGTCAACGTCAGCACAGTTCGAGACAGGCTAACATACATACATACATACATACATACATGGGTATGTACAGTTTGATGGAGCAAAAAAGAAAAACAGTGCTCATACCATTCCCAAAGACTATCTTGTGTATCGTAATGGTGTGGGAGTTGGTGCTTAAGAAATTTCGTTTTTAACGTCTGAAAGATATAACCTAGTAAAGACAACCATTTTTTTTTCACTTAGCCCCAAGCTGCTCAAAATGACGCGATCTAATAAAATAACTACGCCAATAGTTTAGGTACCATTTTGCTTTCAAGGCAGAAACTTTCTCAGTCTGCGGAAGTCACCAGTCACACTACAGTATACAAGAATTCTGCGGTTAAGCTCTCGAAAGCCTAGGCTTCCGCCTACTTAGGAGGCAGGCTAGATACAAAGTTCATAAATTGGCAGAATATGAAGCACGGTTGCCGCCCAGCAGAGAGGACTTGGGAATCGCAACAAGCATTAGCATCTTGATTGAGTCATTACTACCTTTCAGCATTCAAGGCACCAGGAGTGGAAGGTATCTTTCTCTAGTGCAAAGAGTACTGGAACTTCTAACGTCACATCATTTGGATCTAATGAGAAGTTACTTGACACTTACATAGTTACACATATATCAAGACCATGGAGAAAGCCAAAATTAATATGCATTCCGAATGTGAGCAAAAAGGGACACCATTTATACTAAAACCATTGGTGAATGTCTTGGATAACTACTTAAGAATGAGAGTAGTGGAAAGCATACCTGTCCACCACTATCAACATGCTTAACGTGCTGGAATATCCACAAAGTGGGAAGTGGGTATAGTAACTGCGATTTACCAAATAACAAACGTCATCCAGGTTGCTCTGGAAAACATGAATGCTCTTTTCTGGATATCGGTAGATCCTTCAACAATACCTCAAACGAAGCTATCAGGAGAGGTCTCGAAAGTAGTAAACGAATTGAATGTGTGAGATGCTGAATACTAGAACTGCTTAGTTAGGATCGGGATAGCCCCTAACCATCACAAGAAGCTGCAGGCAAGCAGGAGCTTAGTAGCGTATAAAACACTCCAAGAACTCACGGATGTCTTCATAAGAATACACGAATAGCATAATTATTACAGCAAGAGGCAAATTTGAGGAAACACTCTGCGAAATTACTTAAAGACGACTAAGAGTACCAAGTGGTCTTCAACCCGAATCCTTACAGACTCTAAACTTAAGGAGTATCTCAGGAAACTGGGTAAAGAATACGATGGATTCCGTATGCACAACGAAGAATACCAGTACAACTTGTCGTGGAATGTGAAGCAATAACCCAAATGAAGCCAAATTTATTTCGAAGACGAATCTATCTTCGATGGACCTTCAATATTCAACTGGAGACTCATTTCGCAGTTAATAAGGTCACAATTATGTTTCAATCAAACCTTTCCACCATAATTGACCATAATTGAGCTTAGCCAAGTAACCTGGTATAGGACATATACTGCATCGGCTGCATAGACAAACAAGGCTATGAAATACGTTGTCTAGTCTTCATTTAGCAAGAAAGGGGTCCGGAATGGACCTGACAATGGTCGTTACCTTAGCTCTACCGCCCCTAGCTCTTGTGAAATTCAATATAGAGCAAGCCTTCGCGAGACTAGCTAATGAGAGATGGACTCTTACTGTCATCTTGATGTGTTTCCAGAAAACTCTGGACAAAACTTGACAATGCCAAGACTAAGGAAATTTTAGTGCTTAACAGACTCAACTCAGCACTCTTCTTGGGGATTACCGGCCCATCGAAAAATAATGCGACTAGACACTGATTACCTCTGGCGAGGCTGTGCTGCAGGATGCAGAAGAAAACATGCCTTCCCATATGAATTCCCAAGCCTGTGCAGAACTTGGAAAACGACCCTCGGCGAATACCATTTTGAAGACGTAGGAGACATGTCAGGAATGCCAGCACTAACCATCCTGAAATTTATAACAATATCGGGGTAGTTTAAGGAGGTCACTTAGCTATCCCACAGCTACAAACCATTTTTTGTCTTCGTTTTAGGTTATCCAGGACGGGGGTTCACAATGTATTCATTGGTGATCCGAGTGCTGGCTGTATGTGTACCCTATGGTTAAGCCTGATGATAAATGGCATTAGAATGGGCTTTGGTTAGTCTCGTTTATGGGCTTAGACTGACATAGCATAGCACTAGCACTTGCTTTTACTACTCTCTGTCTTCCCAGTGGATGTTATCAGAATGGCTAGGGTTAAGTAGGAAGGTAGGTGGCTTGGCTAAGAGGAGAGAAACCCCTCTTTGCTACACTCAGGTCAGTATAGACCCATTGTGTTGTCCATGGTGTATCCCTTAGCTCGTGGAGTTAGGTAATGCTAAAAATAGCTTAAAATGGAATGTGTCCTACTTTCTGGGTCTGGTATACAAACCAATCACTTTGTCAGAGAGTTCTTCGATATCCTGGAAGAAGTATCCTGCCAGAAATTTCTTTCTTAGATGACAGATGACAGTGGGTATGCAGTGACACAGGAAGTGGGTATAGTATCTTGTTGAACATCTTTATCACCACTGCCTCTAAAAAGACTTTCACTGATCGATCGTAGTTGCCTCATATGGTACTGCAGAGTGTTGTACCTCGTGATCATTCCTATGAGGGTAGATAGGGCATTCCTCTTTTTTTGTATCAGTCTTCCTTTATTGCATAAATAGGGGCTACATTTTTCTGGTTGTAGCTCATGTGCTTTTTCAACACGCCGTCGTCTTGCTCCAGATCAAGTTCCGAGTCTTTACTAGCAAGTCCAACAGCTCTTTTATTCCCTCAGATTTCCAGCTGTCTTCCAAGAACCTTAAGCTTTTCTCGACATCACTACACAAGCTTCTATATTATTTCTATCATCATTTTTATCGCTGCCTGGCTGACGATGAGAAAGGTGATATCCTCACATGGTATTGCCCTCATCCCAGTCTCATGAGCAGCTATTGTCACTACTAGGACCTCTGCTTAGAAGACGCCACTGTAGTTCGGGAGTCTGACTAATTTAGATATGCCTATCGCATCAGAAAATATATCTGATCCTCCACCGATGTCTATTTTGAATCCCTTTCAGTATAAACTTCTGTAACTTCTGGGCTTGGTAGTTCTCTTTTCCATTCTTCTTGGATAGAGGCTTATAAAAGGTCTTATAAAGTCAAGATAAAGTCTCAGGTTGTTAATGGTACATTCCTTATATACTTTCGAAGGATTTTAGTGTGACCTGATGCGTTCGCCCTCCAGTTGTTGGATTGATTTATCCTTAGAGCGGTTCTGACTGCCGATTCTTGTATGAAAAGGTCTAGAGTGGAGAGTTTCATGGCACAACAGAATAACTTGGATTAAGTACCTATTAATGGCTTCTCTGATTCTGAACCCTCATTAGATTTGAACCCTCCTTACTTAGGGCTATTATTCATAGTTGGGTTGAGTTTGGAGGATTAACTCTTCAGGAGGAAGACAGGTTAAACAAATGATCCCCGTCGTCTATAGGAAACCCTTTTATTCTTCAGAAGAAAAAAACTGAGAAAGGGATAATAACCGAGAGACAAGCTAGGCTTAATGTCCACTCTATGTACTGATTCTGATCGAATCCAAACTCATTAAGATGGAATTTCCCAGTGAACAGCCGCCCCCACTCTGAGTGTCTGAAACGTTTTCCTTAACAACAATCCTGGCAACACTGCTCTCTATAGAATTCTTTTGATTAACTAAAAGGAATAACAAAAGACTAACTTTATTGGCAGGCACTCAATTCATGTTTACACACACACATATGTAGTTGTACCAACTCTACATAGGTGGAGTTAGATGGCTTTTGATATTTTTTTGTAAAGGACCTTTGAGTTTTTCCAACTCCCAGTGTCAGCAAGGGTAGTATATTCAAATGGTTAACTACAGGGCATAAAGCGGATAAGATCCATCCATGCATAGTCCGCATTTAAATACAATCGTAAATTCTCCGTTCAATCTAAATACAAAAGTTATGGTTTCATCTGAATTTCCGGATGGTCTCTGGTCCCTTTCAATGTGCCACGACACAGTCTACCACAAGTAATACGGAGACATTCAAAAAAAAAAAAAAACCTCTTGCACTCCACAAATCATCCTGCCAAATGGTCATTTCCATATCAACTAGACACAATAGCCTCGAGCATTATTTCCAACCGACTGAAGTACTTTTAATTGCTTCCAATTTCCCGCCCCGTTTTGGGACCGGACCGGGGATAAAGATCAAAGAAACGTCATGTGGTCAAAATAGAATTTTCCGTATTTATTTTAGCCTAAGCCTAAGTCCAGGCCCCCGCGCGCCATTTATAAATCCTTAAACAAAAAAAATTCCTTTAATTATATACGTACTGAAATTATAATTAAAAAAAACTGAAAATTTTAAAAACAGAACAAAATAATGTCTCGCTGTTATAATTGGTGAAATCCTTTCATCCGAGAGGGATTTGTGAATGTAATTTGAAAAAAAAAAACAGTCCCAACTCTGCCTGCGACAGACTCGTCGAGTCGTCGTCCTTTTTTTATGATTTTCTCGGCAAAGAATACAAGTCATTCATGAAATGGCTGCAACCGTGTTAGACGGGCATACATGCCAGTCAAGGGTAAACAGACGTTTTACCCAAATCCCTATCCTAGACGCGGTAGGCGGGGTAAGGAGGCTCGAATAAGCGGACGGATATAAGGTTTAATTGAAAATGCTTGTCGATTAAATTTCCCTTTTTTCTTAGCGCGGGTTTTTGAATGCCTTTTTGTGTCCGGCTGGCGAATAGGGATTTCGGGTTTTCGGATATCGAAATGTTTGTGAGAGGTAGTGCCACGCTTGAGAGAACATGTACATATACCAGAAGCAAATGTTATGATTTAATTCCGGCGATTGTTGTCTGGATTCGTGTTAACCTATATTTATTCAGGTGGATACAGGTTTAACTGGTAGGGTAGGTTGAACCGTACTGCTTTATATTTCAGTTCCTCATTTATACTTGTCGTACCTATTCGAGAGATACGTATAAGTATATGATATCTAGTATCGACCAACTCTTTTACAAAGCTCTACAAAGGTTTTTGGATCCAGCAAAGAAGAAGGACGAAAAGATTAATCTGCATATATGTACTGCAAAACAGCAGAGAACAAATTCAGAACAATTCAAATTCTTTCAATACTTCCACTCTACAAGGATGTGTAGGAACTAGTTGAAGTTTTCTAAAAGAAAGATTGGATTCCCATTTATAGATATAATCTCGGCAGTCTTTCAAATTGTCTGAACCATTTCTGATATGTTTCATACCTAATCCAGATTTTGTACCAAGACCTCCTACAATGTCAGTTGGCACTTGTTTTATAGACATCGAGTATCCGATTGTGTGGGATGACGATGGAGAATATACGAAGAGTTGCTTATTAGCTAGCCTCGATCGTCACAAGTATGTACGAGTATTTAATGACCAATTTTGACACCCGTCCACCCTAACGTTGATCACTAAGACCGCTTCCGTTTCATCTTCTGCAAAGTCTAGCCTAATAGTAACCAATCAAACCTTACAAATGTCCTCTATTTCTTCCAGATGTTCAGTTGCCATTAACATTGCAATATCATTGGCGAAGCCTATAAATTTTGTCCCACAATGTTCCATAGAATAGGCCCTAGTACCGATCCTTGTGGAATTTCGTAAGATATGTGCTACTGTCTATATGTCTTACTCCATCATCAGTATCAAAGAAGCGGAGTCTTTTCTAGGGACAGCTTAGCACTAATTTAATTAAGAACAATGGAAGCATCATTGATATAAGGGAGTGCAATTGAGCCCCTGCTTTGCGGAGTTTAACGCAATCTTCAATTCTTATATCACACCAGCACCATATTTCTTTCTCTTCATCTCTTATCCTGACTAGCTTCTACTAAGGTTGAAGATACCCTCCATATAACATTTTTAATGAAACCACCTTTTAGTTTAGCCCTTTAGTTTAGCCATGACTAACCTGTCTTTTTGTTCGTAAAGTTCCTTAAAACTGTTGCTTTTGTCTCTCTGGATGGATAGTCTCAGATCCCCACATGAGTGATTGGGTACTGGAAAGAACACATAGACAACCGAATCAAGAAGGCTTACATGGGATTATACGAATGCAAACAAGCGAAATGGATTTGCCCTGCCTCCTGTCCCATTGGAAAGTCTCCATGTAGGTCTACGGTACTGGTAATCCGGTTTTTCCATAGTGGTTTCACAATGGACCTTTTTGGTCTAAGTGCATCCCTACTGAGCGGGGACAACCACCCAACCCAACTCAGACGAACGTTCGGGAAAACAACCCTAAAGTTGTATACTAGCTATGCACTGCGGTGGTAAGACCTATTTGAACCTACTGTTCGATTGTTTGGTGGAAGGCGTTCAAGAAGAAATATCATCTTGAAAGCGTGACAAGGATTCAAGGGGCAGGCTGTCTAGGAGTGAAATAATCGATGAAATCAACACCCACAGCAGCCTTGAAAATAATACTGAATCTTCTTCTACTTCACATTTTGCGGCAGCTGGGCATTTAAAACGGCGCTAAGACTGAGGTTACCAAACCCTATGGTGAGGCACCAAGTCTGAACTGGTGGATTATATAGAGACTCCGGATGGATACGGACTACATTGTTTCACTATCAAACTCTAGTCGGAGAATGGCTATCAGAATTCGTAGCAGAGAGGAGAAGGATGAAGGTATATTCTGTACCGAGAATGAGCTAGCTATCTCAGTGGGCAATAAAGTAAAGAAACCCTCCATTCCATCACGACGATTACCCACCTTGTCGCGGTGTGATGACTTAGTTAGAGTCCAGGAGGCTTGGAATCGACATCGGGGATGCATCATATCCCTACGAAAACAAAGAGGTAATCATTCCCCACCTAGTCTCTCACATCCTTCTTTCCGTTTCCCTGCCTCTCTCTCTCCCGGGGCTGTATCAAGGTGTCAACCGTTGCGTGCCGAGGATCAACTTGGCTGGGGGCCCAGGCATATCGGAAATAGCTCAGTCGTGAACGGTGTTTCTAAAGATGCTGGCACACTCTGGTTCAGTCTGTCCCATCCGTATAACGAGGTGCTCTATGCGGACGGAACACCTCTTCCCTAGCTACACGTGGGACCAAAATTTAAATGTCACAAAACCAAAAAAAAAACACAAAACAATAAAACAAAAATATGTCTGAGACCGGACTTCAACAGAAACCGGAAATCACTTCACGTGTGAAGGAGAATTTGCAAGGCCATTGCATTAACGATGCCCCGAGCGAGTGTACGCTGCTATCAGATGAGCTGAACAGCACGAAAACCAACACTTGCCGAGTTTATCATTGCGACACTGTCGTGTAGCTCAACTCCCACAAGCTCCAGGAAAAAAAGTCGCTAAGTCGTAATACTGCATTGGGGTTCCATATCCTAAAACTAGGTAGAAAGTTGGAAAAGGATTGGAGTCAGCAGGAGCGGGAATCCAACATCTAGGCAATCGTTAGCCAGTTCAACGAACTGATAAAGCTGCAGCCTCTACGGCACTTCAAAATCAGCCGCACCGCTATAAGTGGCACATGCCAATCGTCCACCCGTGACAGGTAGAAGCTGTATGGACGAAGATGAAATGGAGAACGTTATCACCTCCTATGCATGTGCCCTGCACTCACCAACACCAGGAAGGATACATTAATTGAATATTTATTCAAACATCTAAACGATCTCATCAACGTCTGCACGGCTAAGATTAGCTCTTTCATACAAAGGAGTAAATGGTTCCCAAAGTAAGATCCAACTACCTTATACATCGGTAGTACAATAGACGTTCTTATGCTCTAAGTGCATCCTCATCGAGGCCGGTTTCAAATAACCAACCAACCCTCTGTTGGGTACCACCGGGTCATACGAATATTCCGGGCAACGAAAAAAGGGATGAACTACCCAGAGTAAGGGCACATCTAAGCGGCCCTTCCTGTGGCTAGTACACCGCTTAGCACTCCGAATGGGGAAATAGATACTAAATCCAATGAGGAAGCTAACAGGTGATGGTATCTAATACATACACGCGCTACAACCAAATTGTTATACCCAGTCTATGGCAAAAAGAGATCTTGCAGGTCTCATGAAACTTAGTCGCAGGGATATTCGGACAGCTGTTGATATAGTGACAGGACACTGCATGTTAGACAATCATTTAGCATGGCTAGGTCTACCCCATAACGACTTTTGTAGGAACTCTAGAGATAAAGAGGAAATAGAATTCATTCGTCACTTGCAATGCGATTGTCCCCCACTAGCCACCAAAAGGAAAGACATACTTCCTTGTGGAACTAGACCTAATCTAGTAAATATTGAGCTGAAGAAACTCCTGAGATTCATACACGTCTTATAATTGGGCACAATGGATTGCCCCATGGAAAGTCTTAGTGTGCTGCCAACAAGAACACCCATTTACCTAACCTTATCTACCTGTCCATTTTCATATTGCACCTGTATATGGTGTTGGGAGGGCAAATCTCTCGTTTCGTATCTTTTAGTTTTGGCCGGCGATTTGTTGGCGTTTACCAGATCACGGATGCGTCACAAGACCTAGTTACTTCTTTAGTAGCGGCAACTGCGATAGGCTTTTCTGTTCCTGGACCACTTATTCACTCAGTGGGTTTATTTCCATCAAATTCGTTGTGCCTTCCTTAGGATGCACTCATCGGTCGTTGATACCCTGGTGGTGATCGCTGTGTGTCTATTGATCAATAACTTTTCACTTGGGCCTCTTCCTAAGGAAGTAGTCACAAAGATAATGCTAACTACGAAGCCTACTATTACGTCTAAAGAAATGGCTTCTAGCAGAACCTAACCTCGTCTACTGGTCCGTGTGCTGTCCCAAAGAGTAGCCTATTTCTTGACGTTCGCACCTATAATTATTGGGCAACGGCCTCTACTACCATCTATAAGCCTGTATGGCAGAGCTGTAAAAGAATGCAATCATTTTTGAATATAAATCTTTTGAATGCTCCGCAAAATGTTTCAATTTAATGACTTCAATCATGACTTCAACTTAAAACAACATAAATCACCATTCAGTTTGAAGTCATGATTGGAGCAATCATTTTCAGCAATTAAAGTGTTATGCAATCTTTTTGATTGATCTGCATTCAGTGAAGTCACATTGAAGTCACTAGCATTCACTGAATGCATGCAATCCAATTGATTGCTGAAAATGATTGCTCCAATCATGACTTCAAACTGAATGGTGATTTGTTTTTAAGTTAAGTCATTGAATTGAAACAAATCCACATGAATTCTAAGTATGACTTCAAGGAATGCATTCCACAATGATTGCATTCTTTTACAGCACTGCTGTATGGTATGCATAACAGCTGTAGATACAATGTATTTCTTTGACATTTGCCTCCTTTGGTCGTCTTTCTTATGCCTTTCAGTTGTTATGCACACTTTTTGCATAATATTGTGGCTTTGCAACATGATACATTTGGTTGAAGGCGTATTCATTGGAGGATTGACATTTACTGTTGAAGGTAGTGTTACGAAACTACTTCGCTTCACCCTAATCGATTGGAGCTCTCCACCTTGATACTCCGAATTCCTCCCATGAATAAACTTATACCTTCTTTGTGGTCTATAGACCTTGAAAGCCACAAGAGGCCTATAAAGCGAAAAGAAGAACTAAAACAAAAAGAATTAGGTTACTGGTTTCGTGTCCAACTTCTCGAACGCATGCTTGCCAGGATGTCAACATAAAACCAACATCACATCAGCGGCAATTACAACATTTTAACAGCGCCGTACACAAACTTTAATTGCAATTGCTGGTCCCATCACAGTCCTACAATCCAGTAATGTCATTCTACAATTTGTTCCCCATTCCCCGTTGCCACAATCACCCAATTACCATTAAGGATCGTGTAACTGTCAGTCCTGGAAAATCTCTCATGTAACACACAGTAGTCATGTGTAACTTTCATGCCAAAATCAGAGTAAAAATATGTTCCCAGTCCTCCGACACGAAGGATTCTCTTAAATACGTTTTCGTTAAACATATCCCAACTCCCGGCACCCGGCCCCGGCAAAAATAAACCATATGCCGGCATCTCATTAAAAAACCGTATGTATCCGTTCGGTCCCAGTTGAAAAGCCAACGAAACTTTCCTGCAACTGATAAAAATGATTTAATTGCATAATTCAGAATAATTGCTGGCAAACATTCTATTTCGCATCCTTTCGCCTCCTGTGTGCTTCTCGACTTTATTCTCTATTCGCATCCTTTCTGCGTTGGCATCCAGAAGGCTAATAATGCCGAAACCGAAACTCTAAAGCCCCCACCACCCTTCTTTACCAACCAAGTAGGGGGGGGGGAAAAACTTTTCGACTATGAATGGTAAAATGAGTATGATGACAATAAGCACCCAAGGATGATGATAATAACAATAACTACTGCGCTGGGATAACAAAACACACGAAGAGGTACATCCACCTACAACTCCATCCATAACGCCCGGGGTATGTTTGCGGGTTGGGAAGCCCTTGTTCCACCAAACACTGAAGCAAAGTTATGATTTTTTAAGGGAAACTACGTAGGGCGTATGATTAAGGTTCCTGCGTTGCTCGTCCTGTTCAGGCAGTATCTAACTGTTTTATTTGCATGAATGTTTGTTCAACCTCGATTCGGGCGGAACGGAGTTCTGTTTGTCAGGATTCCTTATCTGAAGTGGTACATGTTTTAGTGGGAGCAGTTTAAGGGAAACTTTTCACTCTACCCAAAGACCAAGAAAATAAATAAAAGCTGGTCTCAGTTTATATTTACCTCGGTGCCGGTTCTGATGGTGGTGGTGGCAGGAGCTCCTCGCACCGCACACATACCTATTCATATTCCGGAGAATGGGTGATTTTAAAACCTTAATTACACGGTGGTATACAATTATTGCAGTAATTACAATGAATTATCTTGCTGAGTGATTCATTTCCTGGAAACATTCCTGAAATGGGGAATGTGCGCAGCCTTTATGCGGATACGCAACAAGGGCGGAAAGCCATCCATTCGTGTGTGCATGCGGAAGAAATGTTTGAATGCTGCCAACGCTCAAGCAGGCGCTATAAACATTTCGGGAAGTGTGAACTTGCTGCCGCTCCTTGGAGAATCGGAAAGTACTAAAATTGTAACCAACAGTGTGACTAACAAGTTTGCCAACAGTTGGATGACTTAGATCGGTAGATTCATGCAATCAGTCCTGACTGGTGTATGGTCTTATATTTAATAAGTACTATCTCCGTTCTGTGGTCATTAGTCATCGGCAATCTTCTAGCCTATCTACAGAGATCAGGTTATATCGCCATTGGATATGCGGATGACTTGGCGATTTTCATTAGTGGGAATGGTGCAGGAAAGAAGGATTATCCATCAATCCTTGCAAAAGAAAACTGGTCAATCTGGGATCTATCACCATCAAATGTGATTTCACTGAGGTTAAATATCTCAGCGAAAGTCTTGACTAACGTCTTAGCTGGAATTCTCATATCAAGTCCCCCATCGAGTCCGTCACTAAAGCCATGTGGACCAGTAGACGCCTTTATGGCAGGACTTGGGGTCTAAATCCAAAAATGATACATTGGATGTATACAATGATGATGAGGCCCATTATCAGGTATGCAGTCATCGTTTGGTGGCCGAAAGTTCTTGAAGCTTCAGAGCCTTCAGAGAATTGCCTGTCTCGGTATCACGAGTGCCATGCGTACCTGTATGTTGTTGGGCTTTCTCCCCTACAAATCTTCATTAGGAAGACGGCCGCTGACTCAATTCCCAAAAAGGATTATCCTTCGGTGAACATGATACAGCTATCTCTTCCGTTTGAATCCTTCAACGATTGGTGTTCGTGCTCCAAAAAGAAGACTTGTGGTCTTAATGGTTGTACTAGACACCATCAGCTATTGCACCCGATTCCAGGTTTGATCTGCCTGTTTTGTACAAGATTGCCCCAATCCTGATTTATGGGAACAATAATAAGTTTGCAGATACCTTTGCACTCCTGAATGATAGTTCTAGTTTGACAATGTTGGAACGGGATCTGTTAACAAGTTGGATCTAGTATGCGCTTTTGAGATCTTGACTGTTTAGTGGACTAGACGTATCTGTGTCTGACGAAAGCGTCACTTCCTGAAAGGAATTGTATCCGCATCTTTGTGGGCTTCCACTGGCAGATCTGCTTGACGCTGAGCCAAAGACTTTAATTGGCTTGAATCAAGCAAATTTCTAATAGGTAACGGCATGAGAATGATAAGGAGACATGCGCGCCTTGAAAACACTCCTCGGTTGGATTGTATTCGGCCAAACATCTCTTTCAGTCAGTACATCGTTCCGAAGTGGCTAAGCTAACAATGCAGACGATCTCAATCAACTAGTCAGATAAGTTAGTCGGGCTCTGGATATTATAGAACAAACCTTGAACCGACAACCTCTACGAGATTGGGTTGCTTTGGGATTCTAACGTCTCAGCAGCCTTGAGAAGTTGTTCCAGAAGAAGTCGGACTTATTGAAATGGAAAAACAGCGCAACCAAGGGTAGACGAACACTGGAAAGCTGTGGAAAACGTTTTTTCAGCTGGAACGGAAGTTGGGGAGAGACCTGGAAACGGATCGACTGGTGTATATTACTCAAAGCTTAAATCGCACCTGGCTTAGCTATAGAAAAACGCCGCATAAAGAGGAAAGAAGTAAAGTGTAGAACTTACATTAACGGCCTAGCCTTACAAGTTGAAGAAGAAGTACCGTGTACAGATTCACAAAGGAACAAATAGATGGTCAGCAATCCAAGCAACACTATGTGAAGTGTCTGTACGGTTCCTTCTTGAGTTCGGATGATGATCAACTCAATAGAGGGAGTGATGAAGTGACACGGTTTTAAGTGATATAGCGTCGCTAATTCATGCCTTAAGCAACAAATGTTCGAATTCGTATCACTACTCCCAGTAACACCAGGATACAAGCCTCAATCTAAGCACTAACGAAAAATAAAGTGACGGGGTCTGATGGTATTCCTGGACGGCATTGAATTAAAAAATACTCTGGTTCCACTGTCGATGTCGAACAAGTAGGGATCCTCCTTAATTGATCACATTAACATCCTGTGGATCATCATAAAGCAATACGTCGAGCACAGGACTTCATCTTCTATTTATCGAGTTCGAGAAGGGACAGTTTAGATCATGATTTCATCAAACATAGGTAGTATCAAGGCTTCAAAGTGGGATTCTACAAGGCTGCGTACTTTCACCACTATTATTCTTAGTGATATTAGTGATATTCTACGTGCTGCTCTAAAAGCAGCAACGCTGACGACGATGTTGGTTTGCTTTTAGAAAGAAAATAAAGGCTTGTGTCAAATGGTTGACAGTCTGAAAAGTTATGTTATGCATAGGAATCGGGAAAGGCCAGGCTTCGCTCGCAAGGGATTGGTCATAACATGGAATGGAATCAACTAACATAATCCGATAGAAAAGTGGGCCTAGGCAAAAGTGTTGCAGAGCGGTTAAGCAGAACCATGGTAGGAACAGGAGTAAATGTTTTCAAGTCTAAAGCAACAAGGCTGTATACTGTCACCAATACTATTTAAACAACAGCGATATAGAATGGAAGTAAGATGTCTAACTTATACATCTAGGATACACTGAGAACGTGTGATTACTGAAGCGCATATGTCAAATCCTGCATCATATAGTTTACAGTCTGAGGTCCCAAGTTATCAAAGGGATCCATAAAATGACGATAAATGAACGCAAGGGTCTTACAAGCTTGGACTCTCGTTAAGTTGGTTATGATGTAGAAGAAACAACGTTTCAGCAAAGAATCAAAGCAATGCGACTGGTTCGCTTGCTGCGCTCTGTAGATATAATATCTTCGGATTTCTTAGTCGATCCTATATGTATGTAAATACAAGGCGACTTATCTGCCCAGGGCCAGATGGGGTGCCCAAAAAAGTCCTTTAAGCAGTATGATAAATCCCTGCAATATTCGCCAAAACAATGCAGCTATGTCTAGAAAATGGTAGACCGATTGGGATAAAGGAGTTCTCCGTAAAAGGCGGCGTTACACAGGGCTCCATACTCAGATCAATACTATAGAATATAATGAACGACGGTGTATTGTGACTGAGAGACCCCGATGGAGTACAAATTATAGGATTCGCTGACAACATAGCGAAAGTGGTTACGACGAAGCATATAGACGAGTTAGAACTGAACTCAAATGAGACCATCGAATCTGTCAAACAATGGCTAGAGTTTGAAGAGTCTAGCTTTTGCCAAACACAAGTTAGAGGCAAAGTCGTTAGAGTTAGAGGTAGTCGTAAAATAAGAGATACCATGAAAGTCAAGGTGGGGAGTTATACAGTACGCTCTCAAAGATACATTAAATACCTCGGCGTTATTATAGACGACAGACTAAGCTTTGGTAAACACTTGGAGTACATATCAAAGAAAGCATCCAATGTATACTCGGGGCTCTCCAGAATGCTGCCAAATGTTGGGGGCAACAAGAGTCTAGAGTAGTGGGAGCTCAACAATGCTCTACGCATCCCCTTTGAGCTACATATATCGGCCTATAGTACAATTTCGGATGAAGCGGCGTACGTGATACCCACAGATATACTGGCTGATGAATCTAAAAGAAGTCGAAACGGAAGGACAGAGTATATGGATTTTAAGAACTACGAAAAAAAGAAAGGATAATACCACTTAGAGTGTGGTTGCAAATATGGGGCTCCTCACATAAGGAAGATTTAACCATGGAGTGGTTATCTACCAATTGACGCAATTTTTTTCAAGCGGTTATCGCGGATACCTACATCACTTTAAACTCGACAACTCTCCAGAATACCCAGCTTGGCCTGGATGTAATGAAGACTCGGAACATATTGCTTTTAACTGCCCAAGGCGCCTTAAGTAAAGACGGTGGAAGGTGAATTAAATGTCGTAATTGGGAATTGGGAAGCAGTTTGCATACTACTGACCCGAATACAAATTAAGCTCAGACAGACGGAAAAACAGAGAAGAAAGCTGCAATCACAGACAATGACGGTAGTGTTATGTGGTAAACCCACCCCGTGAAGTAATACTGACGATGGTCCCGCGTGTCGAGGGTCTCAGCTAGCGGAGATATAACTTGGAACACGGTGCCTATAGAAAGTTCCTTACAAAAGCGACTCTGAAAACTAAAGACATTCCAATACAATGGAAATAATTACACTTTGATTGTTAACAGCTTGCGGAGCAAAGGGAAAACCATTGCACTCCAAGCTAGTACAAGAGTGGGTTGCTGTAAGCAAGAATTGTCTAAGTCGGAAAGTACCAGATCTCAATACTCACTGCAAAATGATTTGAGATGATTGACGCCTTTTTTTTTGTAAACTTAAGCATGATTGCGCCTGCGGTTGCGGTTGACGCTGTTTACCTTAAAGAAGGGTGACAGAAACAAAATTGGTAACAATCCGACTTTTGTACGAGTAAGAAATAAGAAAAGGATAATTGTCGGCTGACCATTGCGAAACCTCCCTCATACTATATATCAGAAGAGCTGAATAGACTAGCCATCGTGAGCTACTTAATATAAAAGAGTCATACAAGCTCAGGACCATAAGCTCCTCGATTGAAAGCCAAGCTCAATAATTGAACCGAACTTGGTTTGAAAGTTAAGAAAATGTGTGTCCCTTCCGATTGAGTGAAAGGATACTACCATGCCTGCTACTAAGAAGAGTTTTGTAACAAAGTGTGCAAATCCGAGCATCGATGTTGTTCCCTGTCTTCTTTCCCCCACTGTATAAGAATGTAACTACCATGCAAAAAAATATTATCCTCCACTGCAACACCCAATTAACTACACACACACTAACATATGCGCCTTTCAAGTTAACCATAATGTGCACACATAAAAGCAATGAACCCGCCAACTCACGGTTGTGTGCTGTTCACCCTTTTTAGTGCTGGTTAATTAAATAAAATTATAACCTTGCGTGAACGCACCTTTTCATCACCCTCTAGAGTTGAGAAAGAATAAAAAAAAAAAAAAAACACGATACATGTACGGAATTTAGGGTGACAAAGTTGTTTTCAGTTGTCGTCGCACAGGTATTCCATTCACACCCACCCTTGTTACGCGATAAGGGTGAACAAATTCAATTCAACTGCAACCCCATCTAAACTGCTGCTACTGCAACCACACCCTATAAATTGGATCCTTTTGCGGTGTTTTTTTGTTTTTTTTTTTTTTGTTTTGATGACTTAAAGCCATGCAATGGGGTAGTTACCCTTATTAAAGCTATCTCTAACCGTCTCTAAGGACACGAAAGAAAACAAATTATCTATTCGGCAAACTCGCCTGAACATGGCATATAAAGTCACTAATATGACAGGCCATGTTATAGTTAATACCTGCTGCTGTTGCATGCACGGTCCAGTCTAGTTTTCGTATTTTGCCCATTAAACAGTCTCACCCTTCTGTCATAATATTAAATATCCGCATGGTCATGTGTCATGTGTCGAGCCAGTTGTAGACCGAGAGTGAGGAGGGCAAACTCCAACTCCATACACACACACAACATTTCGTATGCCACACCTCTAACTGGACCAAAGGACTAAAGCACCTAAAACACTCATGTTAGGGGTATTATTACACTTGTAGTTCACCATAGGATTTATGAGCGTGTCTTTTTCATCGTTGGCCCGGCATCCTTGGGGGTGGATGGCGATGGCAATGGCGATGGCGACGGCGACAAATGGCAAAGATATGTGCAGTTGTGGCTAACAGTGGCCAAGTCAAATTGTTAATTAAACGAACACGTAATTAATCCGAAGATGAGGCGACACTTTCTGCTTCTAGTCGTCGGTCGGTGGATGAGGTCCTTGTTATTTTTTATTTTATTTATTTTTCTCTCTCTCTCTTTGCATCCATGCATGCACTGAACTGTTGTCCAGACACCACAGAATGGACTCTGTGTAGATAAAGGGAGATAAAGTTTGTCTACGGTTACCGGGGAACGTGCTCTATACACCCCAGTGTTGTTACTATGGTCGGGGTGGGATGGAAGCCTGTCCAAGAGTGATTGTCTGGCTATCGGTGGTGTGCTCAAAAAGGTTCCTTCATTACATACATACATTCCAATTATTTGTTAGGGTATACGTATGTACGTGTGGTAAGTTGACAATGTGAAGCTCCTTCCATGGAGTAGCACACAGAGTTGTTTGGAGGATGGCAGATAACGGAAGATAGCGATTAAATACAATTAAAATGTTGATTTTGAAAAGGAATTCAAGTAATGGAAAGTCGATTCTGCTTCAAGGACTTGGATGGGTGTTACAAAAGTACAGTGCAGGCTCCTAAGCTTCTGATTTTTCAATAGGAATCCATTCTTTAGTAGCTGAGTTTTTTATGAGAAAAGCGAATCATGCATTTTCGAAACCAAATACATAAGTCCTAACATGTATTTAAGCTTCCTGTGGTTGCTTTCGGGACGAAAACTCCTAGAAAAAGCAAAAGGGGAACTAACAGTGAAACCATATCATCTGAGCAAGAATCATAAAATTCCGAATATAGAAGTCTAGACGCTACAAATTGTTCAAGATCCTCTTGATTGTAACAGGATCAAGGACTATGAAACCCCCAACTATCGCATACATAACAACCACCCATCGACTTATTCGTGAACACTGGGACTATAAGAATATTTGATCAATTCTCTAGATGGAAAGATGACATCCACAGCCATACTCGTGGTTATCGATGAAGTTACTTCGACACCTTCGAAACTCAGGACCGTAAGAATCTTTCAAGACTGAGGTAGGGTTTTGACAAAAGAGATACTGAAGGGAGGTGACTTAATGATCGGCCACGTTCACATACCCGAAGTGGTGTGCTGATGATTTGACCTCTTGTCCTGGGGCTTTTTATGTAGACCCTTTCCCATATTGCTGACATTGCGACCTAAAAGTTCTATTGTATCAATTAGGGTATGTTTAAACCAAAAGTCGTACCACCTCCATAATGAAGGATAGTACGTCCTTAGCAGCAGAATATCCTAACTCCGCTGACAAACATATTTCTTTATGCAAAATACGTCTCCTTAACCCATGTAATACTGTGCATTCATATTGAATATGCTCGGATGATTAACTTTTTCCAGCAGAACCTACATTCCGTTTCTTGTTCATTGTTAAGGTGATGCCGCAGGACACAATGACCTATGAGAAAGCTCGCCAGGTTTCTAATCCTATCCTTGTCTAGATTAAGGATTTCCTTGCCTGATTAATGGCTTGTTTCAGCGCCGAGACATTTTTCCAGTGGGCCAGATGAAGTTTGTGTTCCCAGTCGTTAATCAGCAATGTGGCGGCAACCCAGATGATACCACAATATAGTTCAGGTCCTATGAACGCAAATTCTGAGCCAGCCCTACCTAGATCATCTGCAGATCGTTGCCTGCATATTTTTGATGATCAGGGACTCATTCGAACTTTACCCTGCTATGTCTGTCAAGAGATTGTAGTGCATCGTAGTAGCATTTAACTGATATGGAGTCCATTAAATTGGACGACAGTGCTTTAAGTATTGCCTGGATATTTGAAAAGATATATATCCTAGCGCATTTAATACCTTTACTACAGTTTCTCCTAGCACAGATCTCAATGGCATGGAGTTCAGCCTAGAAAACCGTGGGATACTTTACCCATACCCATAGATGTCGAGACTTTGGTGTTTGGTCCAAAGACGTCCAGCTCCAACTCCAGTTTCCATTTTCGATCCATCTGTGAACCAGACCAGACCTCTAGGATCCAGTGCCGAAGCACCATTAGACCAGTTTGCAACGGTCCAATATTTCTACCTCAAATACTTAACTACCGAAACCGTACTTCTTGATCAAGGTCGGGGATAGTGCAAAACATGTCCTTTTCGAGAATTGAGTGAAAAGTTTTTAGGTGTCCCATGTGGTCATCTGGTATTCTAGCTACAGCTTAATACCGCATCTAGCGCCCGTCTTCCTAATGAAGATTTGTGGGGGAGAGAGCCCAACAACAGCTTCTAATGCTAGCGTAGGGCACGAACGCATGGCACCCATAATACCGATACAGGCAATTCCTTCTGTCCGTTCAAGAAGGACGTGATAATGGGCCTCTCCATCATTGTATACATCCAATGTATTATTTTTGGATTCAGACCCCAAATTGTGCTGTAAAGGCGATTACTGGCCCACATGGCCCTAGTGGCTTGTTCGGTGTCGGAGTTGATATGATAATTCCAGCTAAGCCGTTTATCAAGGATGACGCCGAGATATTTTACTCACTGGAAAAAACTAAAGTGGTGCCTTTGATGACGATAGGTCATAGATTTACCAGTCTTCTTTTTATAAAAGGGACTAGAACGGTTTTGCAAGGATTGATGAATAGTCCGTCTCTGTTGTACCATTCTAACACGTGTAGTAAGGCATCTTGCATGACACTAGAAATGGTTGTGCTATGCCTACCACTAATAAAAATCGCCAAGTCATTTGCAAAACCAATGGCGATGTAGCCTGATCTCTGTAGATCGACTAGAAGATTGTCGATGACTAGTGATCACAGAAGAAGAGAAAGAACTCCTCTCTGGGGACAGCCCTTAACTGCGGTCACAGACGCTGACACTCCTCCAGAGGAGGAATTAATAATTCGATTTTCAAGCATGGGCCTTAAATATTGGTTGGTCGAATCTTCGACACCTCTGCTACTAATTGCTCTTGGTATTGAGTCGTAGTCAGTGTTATCGAATGCGCCCTCAATGTCAAGGAATGCACACAGAACTATTTGCTTCTATCTTCTTCACAAAATAGTGAAGAACACCTTGTGTGGATTTACCTTTCCTGTATGCAAACTGACTTGAGTGTAGAGGAATAAACAAATCTAGCCGCCATTTAATATGAACGTTAATAAATCTCTGCATGGTTTTGAGAGCAAATGATGTTAGACTTATGGGTCTATAAGATGTAAGCAGCTCACTAGACTTCTTCCCTGCTTTGGGGATAAATTAAGCTGTCTCCAGGTGGTTGGGATGTAACCCCAGTTATAAAATGAAGCTATAAAAGCCGCCAGGATGAGATCAATTATCTTCTGTAAAAGCGCCGAAAAAAAAATCCCATCACCGTCGGGGCTTTGAATGGTTTGATGTAGCCTACAGCTCATTTAATCTTATCCGGACTGAAAATTTTACCGGATGAACTATTTACTATACGTGTGGAGTCCACGAGTAGACGAACCTGGGAAATGAACCTGAAGTAAGGTTCCAAGAGTATCCATACGCAATGGATATGGATGACCGTACCCTAGCCAATGAAACAACGATCGGCACATTAAGGCTAAATTTGACAACAATAGCCTAGTATGCGGTCATGCCCACATCATTACGATGTGCCCAGACGTCAAGTAAGAATGTTTCTACGATAGTTAGGTGATTTAGATGCCAATATGTGAAAGGTAGGTACCCTACACTGCGTCTGGCAACGTACTTAGATTTATTGACTTTGAGGTGGGATGAACCGTCAATATAGCAAGCACACCGTTTCTTCATCTTAATATACAGAAGGGGACGTACAATTAGTAGTCTCCTGATTATGAAACGACCAAACAAATTAATCACATTGCGATCGACGCAAGCAATCATCCAGTAATCTAAAGGATTAGATTGAAGAACGTACGAATTGTATTTCTAAGGGTGTCGGAGTCCTTACATCCACCCTGTGCCATTTTCAAAGTAGATTAGTTGGTTAACCTTTTCTTCGAAATGTCGTTAAGATTACTAAAAAAAGGTACACTTTCTGATTATACCTACTCCCTCCTTCTTTACTCTCATTGTTGCAGCTGTGATAATGTCCGTTGAATGGATTCTTTGTTCTTGAGTGTGTTCTTTCTTATAGGCTAGTTACCTATTATTCTTGTAGAT
Organism: Xylota sylvarum; assembly: GCA_905220385.1. Classification (NCBI taxonomy): domain Eukaryota; kingdom Metazoa; phylum Arthropoda; class Insecta; order Diptera; family Syrphidae; genus Xylota; species Xylota sylvarum. The sequence continues at coordinate 57,038,619 of LR999958.1, read as the reverse complement.
CTTGTGGAACAAATGCCATTGGCCACATCTGCCAATGCCTTGTTATAACACAATTTTTCAATCCGTTCCACCTGATGGTAGTTTCTGATAGATTCTTCCCTTGATAACTCCCTACGGGATGTGAACACACTTCTACCAAAGGCTCTCTATGTTTCTGTATCCCGACAACCAGAGACTACAACTATTTGGACCATAGCCCATGTACAAACCTTATCTAAAGGACCCTCCATCATCTCACTGTGAACTGAAGGAGATATTCCCAAGTCTAAAATTACTTCCTTACCGTCTCTATCGAGTATTGACAGAATTTTACTGATAACCATTAGCTATAGTAAAGGAGAGATAACCCCTTCCTGAGGTATTCCTCTGTTGATGGACTTGTTTGAAATGCTGTTGGCATGAGTTGATTGGATGCTTCTAGTTCTTAGCATGGTTAGCATGCAAGCCTATGGCCTTCCCAGTTTTGAAATAACCACAATCTTGTTTTCAAAAAGTTATCTTTTCCAAAATATAACTAAATACAAACACGAACCAATCGTGCACTTTATTTGGAATGGATGGAGTGTAGACGTTTTCGTAAACCTTTCATTAACATTGTCATGTCGACCTACATATATAGTTTTTACCTATAAGTTGATTACAAACCTACCCTTGGGGGACTGTGCCCTAATAATTGCTCTACGTTAAGCGCACAGCATCAAAATGAATATACCCTATTAGAACGTGTATAAAAACCAGTTTATGGGTCAACAAACAGCTTGCAACAATTGTAAATAATGCGTCCCCCAGCGTTTTTATTATTTTTGAATTGACTTGAGAAAATTAATTACTAGTAAGTACATGTTGATCAAGGCCAAGGCATATCGTTAACTTAATATAGCGACGTTACTTTCCAGTCATTGTTTGCTCAACCGTCGACTGAGTAAAGTCATTTAATTCATTTAACTCGTAAAACATTTACTTGCTCAAACAGCAATGGAAGAGATAAACGAAATTCTTCGAATATCAAAAGACAAATCTTTTCTACTAGAACAAGATAAAATTTTGCAGCAACCCTACACTTATATCTGCAAGATCCCCAGCAAACAGAATCGATCAAGACTCTCGCGCGCCCTTAATCACTGGCTTAACATCCCCGCGGAGAAGCTGGAACAGATCAGTGAAATCGTTGAAATGCTACACAATTCGAGTTTACTAGTCGACGATATAGAGGACAATTCGATCCTGCGCAGAGGAAAGAAAGTTGCGCATACTGTCTACGGAATGGGAAGTACCATCAATGCAGCTACTTTCACTGCCTTCAAAGCGTTAGAGGCAGCACATCGGTTAAATCATCCCGATGCCGTTAAAGTTTTCACAGAAGAAGTCCTGGAAGCGCATCGTGGTCAAGGAATGGAAATCTATTGGACAGAGAGTTTAACAATTCCCTCTGAGGCGGACTATAACATTATGGCGATTCGGAAGAAGGGCGGTCTGTTAATGTTTTGCTTGCGACTTATGCAACTGTTTAGTGAGAGAAAGGACGATTTTTCTAAATTATGCCGATTGCTGGGGTTGTACTTTCAAATTTTGGATGACTACAGCAATGTGAGTACGAAGGATAACTATGGGAGGAAGAGCTTTTGTGAGGATATTACTGAGGGGAAGTTCAGCTTTCCCATCATACATGCTGTAAAGGATGAAAGGTATAAACGTCAGGTGCTAACTATCATGAGGCAGCGAACGCATGATGTTGATGTGAAAAAGTATTGCATCAGTCTCCTGGAGAAGTGCGGCAGTTTGAAATATACCAGAGACGTTTTGGAGTCATTGGACAAGCAAGCTCGGGATGAGGTGGCGAAATTGGGACCAAATCCGTATATGGACAGCTTACTCAACGAGTTGGCATCATGGAAGACACTCACCACGAAACAGTGAACATTTCGGTGGGTTATATGTTGTTTCTGGTGGGTATTGAGAATTACTATATGAAAAACCTTATTTAAAAATAAAAAGTGAAAAAAAAGTGTAGAACTTGTTTTTTCTTTCATTATAAATGCGGTGCACTCCACGACTGGGCACTAATTAGTGTAAGCTAAGTGGCACTTAATCTTTGACATTTGTTGGCTACACTAACTACGGACGGCAATCATTATCAACAACTGACCCTTAAGGTTTAATGGCTTCAGTAAAGCTGCGCGATCTAGATTTGAGGGAGAGACAGTTGTACAGAGATACTGCAGAGGTGTCGCCCAGAGTCATGGAAGACGTAGCATGGGTCAACAATATGTTGAACTAGAAGTCAGCAAATATTATGACAGGAAGGTATTTTTTTTTAATTTGTTGGATTAGGAAACACTTGACTGAAACACTCAGATGCAACATGTCCATTGTACTACCAGAAAGGCCCAGAATTGCCCATTTTACTGAAATTTCTTCGACATTCGGAGGAAGCCGAGAATTCACTACAGTGACGAGAAGCTTACAGTATCAGCACTCATCACATAAACACCAAAGATCTGCGGCCTGATTCCAGCAAAGATAGGACAATCACACAGGAAATGATCCGAAGTATCATCGCGCTCTCAACAAGCAAAGAGACAGTGACGTCTCTTAAGCCTGATCCTAGGTTAGATTTAGGTTAGAGAGGCTTGTGCAAACACACTTAGATCAATGAAAGTCGATTGTGATGCCAAAGATAACACCAATTGGCTACCGGGGAGTGATAAAGCGAAGGAGGCTCGTGACGTCTACTGAAGTCAATTCGCCCTACGTTGTTAAAGATGTAAGCTCCTAGATGGAGTAGTCTCTTTTGGATCAGAGCTAAGCACGTACATAGGAGGCGGAGAATGCTTTCTTCTTCCTACTCTTCCCTACAGCTTCTGCAGAAGTCATGTAAGAAGAGGCCAAGACTTTTGGAATGTTGGCCTATCAGTCAGTGTCCATTAAGAATAACGTGGACCAACTCAGCACTACCTTTCAGACTAAGCCTGGGCCAGATCTGTCTAGAAATGTTGCAAATAGATACTATTCGTAGGAGATGGAGCAGTGACCCATTCACTTCGGTCAACGATGCTCGTGCGGAAGTTTCGGTCAGATAACAGAGTCAGTGTCTTTTGGGGTAAAATTGAAGAAATCAATGATCGAGAGGTCGTCCTCATCATCTCTTGACCACTGTGAGCAGGCTTTGAGTCGGATAAGCGCACTGGCAGCCTAGTGCTTGCCAAGAAAATCTAAGAGAGCAGGTGGAGCACAATGTCCAGTCCCGCTGAAGGAGAAGTTCTGAGTGCACCACTGATTTAAGAGCCGACCACGACACGATCACACCATAGTGTATGATATTAGGTTGAAAACCTCAGCTTCTACTTATGGTCTTTCATTACGCGTTTAAGTAGATTGACTTTTCAGTTTAGCTTCCTATCCAAATGCTTGGCTGAATTAAAGGCGACCTTTCACGAACAACCTTGATGAGGAGCGCCAGTGTTGATGAAATGCCATATGGTCCCTGCGTGGGCTGTAATGCATTTGGAATGGAACTAAGTCTCTTGATGTTTGGTTGTCCCTGTAGAGGTCCGCCTGCTAATGAACCGCGTAAAGGCATCCGAGAATGCCTGTGATGTGACATCTGTATTAATTGTAGGTACTAGAGCGCGAAAGCCTTTCGTTCTAACGCGAAGCATGACCAGGCCGCAGTAATCTACCCATAATGCCGGGTTAGCCGGTTAGGCAAAGAGGCCTAATTTAGGATTTTCTCGATAAATGAGGCATTTGTGCAGGCACGTCCTTACGGCTTGCCTATCGTGTAAGATCCAATACTTGTGGCGTAGTGTCTGCAACATATTTGTAAGCTAAACTCCTCCATGCATCATTATGTTGTTTGTTTGGAGTATGCGTTTGGAGGTGTTGATGCTACTCCCGATTCGAACAACACCACGGCCATTTAAAAAACGGTTCAATGACAGAATGTGACTGAAACTTGGGAGTGTGTTCCTTGGCGAAAGCCGTCGTTTGCTCAAAAAGGATTAGTCGTTCTAAAGCAGGATCGATTATGCCATGTCATCAGCCTAACCTACTACAGCCTACTTTCTGTAGATCGAGTAGACTAGTGATGTCAACAGGAGTTAGGGGACACCGACACGTCTCCAGAGGCGGAAGTAATATAATTCGACTTTCGAGTACGGCTCTAGTCAATAGGTTGGTCAACTGATTGCTCTTGCTATCAAGCCAGTATTACAGAAAGCACACTCGATGCCTATGAAGTTATATAAAAATATATTTCTTGTAGTTAATTGCTCCTTCTATCTTTGAGGAGATGGAGGTGCATTTACCTTTTCTCTACGCATATTGACTCGAGTGCAGAGGGGTAGACAGATCCAACCGACCTATAAACTATATACTCTACTAGCAATACAGACCATATGATCTGTTCCGTTCAGGTACCTACATGTGAAATGCGAGAGTAGATGAACCTGGGAAATAAACCTAAAGTAAGGTCTTGTGTTTGTCCATACTGTCCGACGTGTCGGTATCGTCTACCACAGCAATGCGACAACGGCGCAAAGAGAAATTAGAAATATGATGTTTTTCCCTGTAAATTAATTTCCAAATATGGCCACATCGACTGCCCTCCGAGATGACAAGAGTTAGCTCTACTAAAATTCCTTCTCTCTGAGGGTTTTAAGCCTCATGGTATTGAAGAAGATATGAGTCATCGGTATAAAAGTAGCTTCTAACCATTCGGTGTCTGCCTTCTGCAAAAGGCTTTCTCACAGGCAGAACTATTACGCGAATCTGGACCGCAAGGTGATGGTTGTTATGAGGTCCCACTGTCCTATAATTCGGTCTGACACTGGGAACATAAACTACGGATGTTAGTGTATCGAAAAGTTGGTAAATATTTGACGACTTTGTAATATAAGAAGTCACGGATAGATTTTGTCTTTTGGACTTTCACAATATCGGCTTAATATGGAGTTCACTGATGAACATAACGCACCGGTACCATACTAATGTATGTAAACAAGAGTTCTCAAGCTATTAAACAAAAGCTTAACGGTGTTTTAAAATAAAGTCTTACAGCGGTTCTTTAAAAGATGTTACACATCTATTATAGCAGAGTTTTCTGGTCGCCAAGCAGTATGGTAGTCATGACATCGAATTCATCACCTTAAGATCTAAGGGAGTCAAAGCTGAACAGTATTTCTCGTTGGGTTGTAAGACAATCGTCCGAAAGCTAAGGTGCCAGTAGAGTACCCTCTTCAGATACTCAGTATCTAATCATATTAATGCAACCTATGAAGTTCCTTAAGGGAAACATCTTGGACCAATGATATTTATCCTCCTAATAAATTGTTGATTTCATCATTTTATTGGCCAGGCTTTGAACTACTTGCACAGTTTAGACTGTCCTCTGTACTTATTTGCATGATTAGACTTAGTTATCAAAGGTAAGTGTCAATGAGCGTTCAATGATATTTCACGAAAACTCATCATTAAGAGTGTGGATTGCACTTACGGCTCACTAAATAATAACCAATTGACCTGGATTATTCGTGTAGTCTCCTGGCAAGATTTACTGAAGCCTTAACATATTTTGTCGCTTTTTTGTATTCAACATCCACAACTTGGTTTGGTTACGATACTCGAGCAGAGTTGGTGATTCACTTTTCAAGAAATGTAGACAAATTTCGACAAAAATTGAACATCTCACTCACCTCAAAGCAAGACAAAAAGTCCACACGAGTTAGGAAAGAGGTGACTTTACTATCGAAACCATTCATGAGAAAAGGCATCGAAGGGAGGCTATCCAAAGGCGGGATGAGTCACCATCATACTGGATGTACCAAACCAAACAATAGAACAATAATCGCCAATAAAAAGCCGGGCTACTTGCAGAAGACAATCACGAACTATTTCATAACTATTCTACGGCCATGTGACTTAACATGGAACTATCGTAGCTATTACAACCTAAAAAGCGGTGAGCCCGCTGCTGGTAACTAAACCTATAGTATCGATAATACTCTGAGAGTCGCAAATGTGGAACGGATTCAAGAAGACATAATTATACAGAAGAATGACGCAAACAACACACTGGAGTGCCACAGGGATCCATTCATTCACCAACTTTGTTTATCCTTTAAATTAATGATACATTAGACTCTTCTTTAGCGATTGCTAGAACGCCTCTGTTAAAAGCAGATATGGACTCCAACTACCCTTTTTCAACTACAAGGTTTCCTTAACGAGTAAACTCAAAATAATTTATTTCCATTCTGTGCAACCTTCGTCTACATATTTTTGTTCCCCTAATTCATAGAAGGTTTCCCTTTCCTCATTCATAAGAACCATGCCCTTTGAGTCGCAAATCCCAACAATAGAAACGAAAATTCCTCTTAAACACAATGCGCGCCACCCCAATCGTAAAAAGATCCTTCAAAGAAATATCCTTTATGTTTCCTCCCAACTAGTTTTGTTCCAAATGAATACCATTTCAACCCTTCAACACACAAACAACAAAAAAAAAAAGGCTTACGCTGCGCTTTGCCTTATCGAAAAAGTCACTCAAAGCGCAGACAAAAACATGCTCCCTCCTCGTCCTCTCCCACCGCCAAAATAATCCCTCAATCCACATATACAAATTTCGTTATTAAATTCATTCCCAACCCATGTTACTCATGACATAATGAAACGTCCCACTTAGATACATACATACTATACAAGCTACCCAGAACAATATGCAAAAGAATCGAGACAGAAAGAATCCTAAAAAAAAAAGTGCGATTGCAATAAGTTGCGAGGGGAAGGATCTTCCTAAGCTCCTTACATTTAGCCCTCCGTCCCGCATTCGACTGTCGAAAAATCCACCCCGGGAAATATCCTTTCAGATAAAGTTATTGAAACACTCGAATGTAATAACTCTTTTTTCGGCGCGCAACATATTGCCGGTATCAACACGGAAGGATGTGCTGCGGCGGACTGTCAATGCATGCTAAAGGGACCCAATAAGCTGCCGCACAGACAAACACACACCGCCGATGGGTAGGGTATATCTGCTGGTAATAAATAGAGTTTTGGCTGAGCGTGTGAGTACTAAGGATATCCCAAATCATCGCACCCAAGTAACTTTCTGCACTGACTTTTCCTGGCACACAACTCTGTACATATAGCAGATATACTGTGTTCGCCTGGGAAAGTTTCCTTTTGTCGGATGAGCTCTGCGCGCAATTGTTTGAGTTTCCTTTCGGCTGCTGATGGTAGGGTGGTGTGGAGCTAACGTAAAAGATAGATTGTAAGGAAAACAACAGACGATGCCATATACACCATCAAATGCAAACTTTTTCTGCAACACTCGGCGAGCATACGTCAAGGAGCGGCGGAACTATTTATGGGTGTCGTTAAATTATGGCAAAACTGCATTTTATTGCTTCAGTATCTAGTGCTGTTGTATACGTACATTCGTTTGTCTCGATTTTTATGTCCAATTTGTTTGGAAGCTCTTGTCGGTCTCGTCCTCCTTAAATAACTATCAATCTGACGTACAATGCTGCTGCAGTGGCGATACTTTGATTTAATTAGACGTTATTGGATTTTTAGGAGAACAATGTTGAACAATGTGTGGACGTGTGTGGGAGGCAAACAATGTTTCTTTTGGCTATCATGCGAGGTCATGCTTTGCGACACGAATGGATATTTAAATTCGAATTATACATTTTTAAGTGTAGGATAATATTGGTAATTAATTCGATTTAACGGGTTTTTTATTTAAATAAATTGCTAATTGAAATTTTTTTTTAAAAAAAAAAGGACATTCATATATGTATTGTGAGTGGGTATGATATTAATTATTTACGTAATTGCAATTATCGGCTATATAATCACATATTCATGAGGTGTGGTTAATTCGTTCGAGTGTTGTTCGCTTTTTGACCTCAATTGTGATGGCTATATGTACATTAAATCCTTTAACAAATATCCCCACTCAGCAGGGACACACTTAGACCAAATGGAGATCTACTGTGTTATTAATGTGAAAACACCGGATTACTAGTACTGGAACCTATATGGAGACTAGCGAAATGGGACAAGAGACAGGGCAACCAGTTTCGGTGCTGAGGATATGGAAAGAACACTTCTGCAGACTGTTAAACGGCGACTACGACTCAAATTTCGCTGTCAGGCAGAACGATCCGACCTGAACGATGAAAACCAAGACTTCCATCCATCCGACCAGAATGAAGTGAGAATAACAATATCTAAACTCAAGCCCAACAAAGAAGCTGGTGAACCGGACGGCCTATCAGCCGAGCTATTTAAGGCAGCAGGGTATGACTTGGTGGAGAGCATACACCAACTCATTTCCAAGATTTGGTCGGCATCATGCCTGATGAATGGAACCTCAGCATCGTTTGCCCGATCCACAAGAAAGGACACCCTGTAAACTGCGGCAACTATAGAGGCATCAGTCTCCTTAACACTGCATACAAGATCCTGTCGACCGTATTGTGTGACCGTCTGATACCATTTTAGGCCCGGTAAACCGACAAAATATTCACACTACGGCAGATCCTGGAGAAAACCCAAAAAGTCCAGATCGATACTCACCACCTTTTTATCGATTTTAAGGACGCATATGACAGCATTTATAGAGACGAGCTGTACAGAACCGTCAGATTGTGCAGAATGACGATGGAGAACGCTCGGTGCTCCATAAAGGTCAGCAATAACCTTACCGAAATCTTTGATGTCAATAAAGGATTCAGACAAGATGACGCTGCTGTCATGTGACTTTTTCAACATCGTGCTTGAGAAAATTATGCGAAACTCGCAAGCCAACATCAGAGCCACAATTTTCCAAAAGTCTGTTTACAAATATTGGAACAGAAGCGCCAAAAATCGGTTTAGTTGAGAATGAGGGCAAAACCAAGTATATGCCGTCAACAAGAAGGGACAGACAACATCGACGAATCGGACAGAACGTCACAATCGGCAGCTATAACTTTGAGATAGTTAGATAGTTTGATAGATAGTTAGATAGTTTGTCTACCACACCTTCGCTATAAACTCTGACAACATCATCACATCAGAAATCAAACGAAGAGTTACTTGCCAATCACTTCTTAGTCTTAGAAGGCAATTGAGTAACAAGGCTTTGTCAAGAAACACTAAGGCGACTCTATATAAAACCCTAATCATCCCAGTTCTGATGTATGGCGCAGAAGCATGGACGTAAGCGAAGGCAGATGAAGATATCCTTGGTCGTTTTGAACCCCAAATTTTTCGAACGATTTTCGATCCCATTTGTGTTGACGGGATTTGAAGGAGGAGATTTAACAGCGAACTCTACTACCTGTACAGTGACATAGACCTGGCTAGAAAAATACGCATCAATCGTCTAAGATAGCTAGGACATGTAGATCGAACGGACATCAATGCTCCGGCTCGAAGAGTCTTCGAATCCAATCCAGAGGGACAACGTAGTAAAGGACGATCTCGCCTTAAGCGATGGACACAAGTCGAAGAGGACCTCAGCCAAAGATCGCGCTAACTGGAGAGGTTTGTTGGTTGAGACCCAGGTCCACCCCGGACTATAGCGCCACCTAAGTAACTAAGTAAGTAAGTCGAGTTTAACTAGATCGTTAACAATTTCCTTGTAGTACTCGCCTATGGTTATATTCTCAAAGCAGAAAAGTCGGGACAGGTAGACAGAATGTGTGTCATAGTTTCTTGCTCTTCCTCGTCGCTACAGCATCTATAGAAATTGTTAAAAGGAGCACCAAGTCTTCTGGCATATATGCCTATCAGAAAATACCAAGTGAGGGTCGGAACTATATTTCTTAGATTTGTGCTATTAACGGAAATACGTCTTCAATCTATGTAGATCTAGTCAGATTTATTTAGAAGAGGGACATGTGCCTATAATGTTCCACCTACTCTCGTATCTAATTGGAATTTTGAAGGTTCCGGTCTGCACCGACCCTAGCTATCTCGTTCGCTTTGCAATAGCCTGGAATAGCCCTGTAGTTTTCAGCCCAGGACATGGATATGTCGAACTTGACAGCGATCTCGTTAAGAGATCCGCGGCATTTCTTTGCCATCTTGGATCAAATTATTGGCGATTCCAAGACTTTAGTCGCAGCTTGACTATCTATGTACAAAACAATAGCGATGCAATCTATCTAGTTAATCGAAAGCCAGATCTCATCTTCTCGGACTGCTGTAACTTTTGCTTGAAATACACTACAGTGGTCCAGTCGTGCGGTGGTACAAATATCCAGTGCACTACAGCAGATTCCAGATGCTGTTTTGGATCCGTCTGTGTAAATCTCAGTCCCAGATTCATTCACATAACGCTAAGGTGCAGATAGGTGAGAATATTGTCCAAATTACTAGGAATAGTGTTATGGCCGTTTATGATGCTTGTGTAGCCCATATTTTCACGATTTAGTTGCAAGCATTCCCTAAACCATAATGTTGCTTTATCCGCTATTAGCTTCCCAAACAGGAAGAAGGTGGAGGATAGTTTCTAGTGCAGCTGTAGGAGTGGTTCTAAGGACACCCGTTATCCAGACGCAGGATAGTCTTTGAACCTTCTCAAATATTAGAATGTTGCTCTCCTTGTCCAGTGCCGTCCACGAGACATGAGAATAGGTCTGACTACTACCGAATATATCTAGTGGACAATTCGGGGCTGGAGAGCCCTGTTGGGGCCTATAGCCTTTGAACATGGTCTATGTATGTATGGTTATGGTTCCTTCTTGTGAACAATACTAATTCAGTCTTGGACAGATTAACTCCGAAACACTATATGTATGTCCACTCTGCGAGTTTATTTATAGAAGACTCCATCAGGTCCCTAACTTTAAGAAGGAACTTTCCTGATATCGTCCGCATGGGCTATGACAATGAAGCCCTCTTTACCCAAGATTAGGAGTATCTTAATCACTACGATGAGCCACAATAATGGTGATAATACTACGCCTTGAGGTACCCCTGCACACCGACCTTCTGTTTAGACAACACCCCAGCTTAGCATGGATAAGCCTGCTTTCATGCATTTGCTCTATCCTATAGCAAAGATAGTTGTTAACCTTCAAGTAAAGAAGTCCAACAGATATAGTTCTGTTTTGAATATTTGATTATTTTTTTTCACTTTAAGATCAATTTGCCCTTGATTGGAGCATCCGATGCTGCGTCTACATCCAGTATGACGCATTAGCGGTCGCCATAAATCTTATGTGGATAGCGTTGAGTATACTCAAAGAGAAATCTCATGTAACGAAGATCATATCTACGAGTCCATATAAACCCTTTTAAGCATTGCATTTAGTTCATGATCCTAAATTCAACAGATGGCTATTATTCCACCAGCCCTTCTGCTGAAAACGACCAAAATTAAAGTTTAACAACCGCCCGTCTTCGCATCTTATCTCCAGCAGAACCACTCTGTCAACTAGTATTTAGTACTCCTAAACAAAAGCTAACATCATACCTGTGTGCACATAGAAGAATTATTTACTCAACTTTTACTACAACCCTTGGCGGGTAAGAGCTAAAATATTTGAATTAGTTTTCACTTTATCCTTCCTTCGTACCTGGCTGCCAGAAAGCGAAATAAAAGAGGCATTATCCACTTTCTCTTCAATAATAGTCTTACCCCCATTAAATCTTCCATCAAGCCCTTCATTCACCAGCCCGGCCACACTACCATCTGGCAGTTTGGCTTTCTTCGTCTTCTTTTAGTTTTGCACTGTCTCGCTTCACTTAAACTTTTATGCATACAACAACTCTTTAAAAACTGCAATCCTTTCTTTGAGTTTCACCACCCTCTGAACTTCACCTAACTCCTCCTCCCACCGGCAAGGATAGCATTTTCTTCTTTCAGCTTCAAGGATGGAGTTTCCAAAGTACAATGCATAGTTTGCACTTAACTTTAGCACTCAGATAAAGCGGCTGGCGGCCCAAACAATGACATCCGACGGGGCTTAAAATTTGCATTTGTATGGGTATGAGTATGCAAAATCAGTACTGTGCACTTGGCTGCCTTCTGTGTTTCGTCCTTTGGACGGTGGTGCTTCAGAAGATGTATGCATGTAGATGGTCTGGCATAAAGGTACTAGGAACTATGAATCGAAAGTGTTTATTACTTCTTCTGGTGGTTGCGTTAGATGCAGATTGTTAGTTGCTTCTTTTTTGCTTAGCAAGCCATTCATCCCGTAAAATATTATACCTTTCATGGTAGTGGGCTTTAGTTGCAGATCCTGTTGTTGTTTTAGGCGAGCGCATTGTTTATGGCAAGTGTGCGGAGTAATAAAGAAAATGGGTTAATTTGATCTTGTACACCTAAAAGATACGGGTTTATGGAGAGTATATCGTTTTGTTTTGGGTACTTTGTAGGAGAATATGGTTGACTTGGGTCTAAAACCATTTTCTTGGAAATGGATTTGTTTTGATAGGTACACTATTATTCCTTTTCATTTGTGGGTATCAGCATGGAAAGTTATAGGGAATAACTGTGAGTTTAAACCACTTTTGGGTGAAGGGATACACCGAGAATATTTGTGGGTATCAGCATGGAAAGTTATAGGGAATAACTGTGAGTTTAAACCACTTTTGGGTGAAGGGATACACCGAGAATATAGGCCCACCACAGGATTTCTAAAATTTGAACGTTTACACTTAAAAGATAGAATAAATGGTTTTTCATTAAGACTGCCATATTTTGTTTTATAAATAAAATAGCTTCTGTTCCAAATCATGTATACATATTTCAGGTTAAAGAACCACACCAAAATGCACGCACCCACCACGGAAACGCTTGTAAGAATACATGCTCTGAACCCGATTTGCTAAACTTGTACGCATTAGTCGGGGGATATGACGGCAATGCGGAGTTCGATGTTAGTTCTGAGGTCGTCTGTCTTATTAGCATAGACCATCGACTTGACATAGCCTTAAAGATTCAAGTTCAGAAGTGTTAAATCACACTAACCAACGAGGCGGCCAATTGATTGGTCCATTTCTGGTCACCTGTAGCCAATGGTAGCGTTCTCCATTGAGTGTGACTGTGTTCAAGAAGAAATATGAACCAATAACCCCTCCTGCATGAAACCCGCACCAAACAGTCAAATTTTGTAATGTTATTTCGTTAATAGCTTCGGGTTGCTGATACGCCAAATGGGACAACTTTACTTATAACGAAGACGGTCAACCAGAAATGGGCTTCATCGCTGAGAATGATTTTGAAAATCGAACGTAAAAATATCGCAACCTAACGCGAACTTTGGTACTAAATTTCGAAACGTTATTGAAGTGTGTGCTTTCTATGATGAAGTAACAAGTATAACAGAGTACGTCAAAATAACCGCAGCTAACTTCACGCATAACCGAGAAACTCTATTGGGAAAAATGGGGCGTTCCACTTGAAAATCCTTTTAGGATCACTCTTGACAGGTGATTCTTTATTTATCGACAGTAGGCCAATCGCCTATTAGTCAATTGCAGTGGTTTTAACATGACTTGATGAAATCGTGCAATAAAATCGGCAATCGCCGACATATCTCAGCAGCTATAGTAGGTTAGGTACGTGGTTAGGCGAGTGGCAGAGATCCACAACGCCACACTGTATTCAATAAATACAGACCAATAGGGGAGATATGTCCGTTGCCCATTAACCCTTGTTCTATAGATATGGTTCCTACTTTTGTGAACTAGCAAACCATCCAGGTGATTGATGTATTTCAAGATGTCATTGACTGGTCGGCTGGACACTTCTTCTAGGTCACAGAAGTCTCGTCCCAAAAATTTAAATCTAAGGTGGATAAGACCTGGATAGTGACAGAGAAAGCGGATTGTATCCTCATGCACTTCATCAGCTCCACATCCACAACATAAGTCTTCTATCGATAGTCTTAGTTTTGTCATCTGATGTTTGCCTCCAATACGGCCTTAAGTGTTCCTCCCTCGAGCTCTAGTGTGGAAAGCGGATTGAACACCGAAGTGTTGGCTTATTTTGAAGCTGATTCCGATTGATTCTTCTAGTCAGTACATTGCCCTTCTCATTACCTCCTATATCTTCATGCCTTCATGCTATATCTTGTGATGTGTTCCAAGAATCTTAAGCTTTTCATGTCAGCATTTCCCAAAGTTGGATTTTATTTTCAGAGCAGATATCGCTTATATTGCTGCCTGGCTGCCGATGAAAAAGTTGATACCTTCCAGTGGTAATGGCTTCAACGCAGTCTTACGGACGACTATTGTCACTGCTAAGACCTCCATTTGGAAAACACTGCTATAGTTCGGTAGTGGAACTGATTTGGATATGTCCAGTGATTCAGAAAAGATATCTGAGTCTACCCCTACATCCATCTGTGCAGGCAGAGATGATACGCATATTGGTAACCTGACCGCTTTTCCATTCTTCTCTCAAGCTCAAGCTCGGTAATGAGCTTGTGATTGGATTTCTTGAAATCTACATAGGTACGAAGTCATGTAATTTCTGGTAGGTACATTTCCCAGATATTTTTCTCAGAATCATTGAATGTCCCGTTGTATTTCGTCTCCAGATATCTGACCGACTTATTCTTAGGGCATTTATAGCTGGCAAGAGTTGAACAAGGATGTACAGCGAAATCAGATTGAGGCTAGTCTCCAGTCCCGCAGTGGTCGTAGTTCTCATGGTGCTTGCGGTGCCAATACAAACGAATTTCTGTTGTATCTCATGAAGATAGCGGACTGCCACCATACAAGAGAGCCATAAACCAGAACAGGTCTTACCATAGCCGCATAAGTACATCCATAGAATAATTTTGGGTTTTGATCTCCAGGTTTTCCCAAACATTCTACTGCATGCAGAGAAACCAATAATGGCTTTCTTGATTCGTTCATTAATGTTAGGCCTCCGATTCAGAAGGCTTCCAGTTCTGTTAGGCATCTAGTTCAGAAGGACAAACTGAAGCAATATTTTGGTTTTGAAGATAATTTTAGCCCTGTACACTATCTGTTCAAGAAGTAAATGGAAGATATGGTGTGGATGTTCATCTGAAACTGGATTTACATTGGTTTGGAATAAATTCAAGGAAATGCTTCCAAGTGAATTCCCAAGTGTGACGTACTCATGCAGTTCCAAAGAACAATCCTTAGAAGAGTGCTGCTGGCCATTGTCACATACTGCAGCTACATACATGAGATACATTTTCCGATCATGTCACAAAAAACTGTAACTACAATTACTCCAGTACTTCGAGAAATGTTCCTCTGCAGTCTTCGTTGGGATTGTATACCAAGAACCTGGAAAGAGGTTAAGGTTATCTTCATACCAAAGGCAGGTAAACCAAGCCAAACCACCGTAAAAACTTTAAACCAATAACCACCTCTTTCGTCGTGAAAACCTTCGAATGGATAGTAAATACATATATTCGTAGCAAGATCCGTCCTGGGGACCTATCTCCAGCACAACATGTTTATACGTAGAGTAAAAGCGTGGAGACAGCGCTCCATAGTGTCGTTGGCTCGATTGGGAAAACGCTGAAAAACAAAGAACACACACTAGTCGCCTTTCTGGATATTGAAGGACCCTTCAAATCTCACTGGATAGTGATAGATGAATCAAGTGATATGCTAGAGGAAAGGCATATTAAAACTGAACTAAGTAAAACCCTATTAGAAGTATATTCTTCCCGTGGCACACCTCAAGGTGGAATTATCTCCCCTTTACTATGGGTTCCCGTTCTCAACGAAACACTTCTAAAACTTAGAAACAGCGGAACCGAAGTCACAACCTACGCGGATGATCTGGTACTACAAGCAACAGGAACATTTCTTCCAATTTGTTTTTTTTTTTTGTCGGATTAAGAAATACTCACTTGGAGCACTCAGAGGCAACAGGTCCATTGTACTACCAGGAAGCAAAATTCAGTATAATGCATTTTACTGGAATTGCATCGACTTTCGCAGAATGCCAAGAATGCACTTCACCGATGAGGAGTTTCCTGGTTCCTTCTTCCAACTCTTAGTGAGCAAATTGAGGGCGACTTAAAGATCATGGATACAAGGATATGCGAATTGGGAGTGAATCGAAAAAAAACAGAATTGGTACTGTTCACAAACAAGAGAAAAATGCTAAAGGTCATCACGAAAGTACGAAGGCTAGTGCGCATTGGTATTATCAGTGAAATGAGAACAACAACGGCAGGGCTCCAGGTTATCCTCAACTCCCGATCCGCTAGACCGTCTTATACAAGAATCTGCAGCCGCAAGCGCCCTAAGGATAAGTCAATCGGCCTAACGCATCAGGCCACGCTAAGATCCTTGAGGACTATGTAGGGAATGTACAACAGCAGACTACATGACGCCTTATCTTGACTTTATAAGACCTTTTACAACCCTCTATCTAAGTTGAGAGGAATGGAAAAAGAGAAATGTTGTAACCAAGCTGAGAAGTTACAGAAGTTTATACTGATGGGTCCAAAATATACATCGATGTAGAAGCAGATACATTTTCTGATGCGCTAGGCATATCTAAATAAGTCAGACTCCCGAAATACAGTAGCGTTTTCCAAACGAAGGTCCTAGCAGTGACAATAGCTCCCCGTGAGACTGCGATCAAAGCAATACCACGTGAGGATATCACCTTTATCATCGACAGCTAGGCAGCGATAAACGAGATATGTGCTACAGAAATATAAACGAAGCTTGTGTGTGTATATATGTCGAGAAGAACTTAAGGTTCTTGAAGCACTGCATAAGGTAACAATCGTTGGATTCCTGGTAATGAATGTATACCAGGCATTGAAAGGGCTCCTTAACTGGCTAGGAAAGACTCGGACTCGAAAGACTGAACCTGGAGCAAGCCGACCGCACGGTGAACATCCCACCTTGCACACTTAGGTACGGGAAATAAAGTCCAAATGAAAGCAAATAATAGAAGGAGTTCTCTCAACACATTTGGGCTCTATTTAATAAAGGAAGAACTGACAATCTTACACAAAATTAAAGAAATTCCCTATCTACGCTCAAAGGAGTAATCACGGGCAAAACACTCTCATAAAGAAACTATGATTGACCAATGAAAATCTTTGTGGAGGATGCGGTGATGAGGATGTCCAAGAAGATACTACCCACTCCCAATGGGTCTATACTGACCTGAGTGTGGTAATGAGCGGTTTTTCTTCTCTAACCTACCTACCTGCCAACATCAGATACTATCGAAAGACTACCAATCTGTCTGCGGATGCAAGGTCGCCCTTTTGCCTGAAATACCATCCAAGCTTATTTCTAGTTTTTATCCGGGCATTAGAATGACTAAAATGTCCGCCAATGCAGTTCAGAAATTCTACTAATGTCTCACTCTTACTAGAGAAGCATTAAGGGTCCTAGGATAATTGCAATCTAAATAGATCTCTCAATGCGTAATGTCACCCCCTAGACAGTATCTTCGAACAGAAGATAACCAAATTTGTGATTCCAATTCATGGTATCTAACTTATGAAAGTCATCCATAAATATTCGAGGTATTAAAGCAAAGCAAAGTTCGTTACCTAATTAAGAAATCACTCATTCTCACAGGATTAATGTGGCTCACTGGTTTCTGATAACACACACTCTCTTCAAAAAAAACTTAATGGACTTAAAAAAAAAAGGCATAAGCCCCATACTCGTATGTACATCTCATTAAGGAAAATTCATGCTCACTTAAGTTTAAGAGACTCGTAAAAGAAAAATGTCATTTGGTTATATACAATCAAATGTCATGTGATAAAATAAACTTCCTACCACGCACTACACATACTCCTACGTACTACTACATGTATCTTCTGGCAGCACACAGGACGTAAAAATCAATTTCATTCCATCAAATTTTGCGGGCGGCAGAAATGAAGTACGAAATTCTCTTCCGAACTCATTTTCATGTCATTTAAATCGATTGCTCAGTTCGATAAAAAAAAAAAAAAAAAAAAAAAAACGAAAAAGAAGATACATAGTAGATTCAATTCAATTCGAGTTCCTTAAGAGAAGGAAACGAAAGCCATGGCATAGTATACACAGATACCAGCTAACGTCTACCAGGATGCTTTTGCAATTTCTCTTAACGTCTCACGACCGACGGTAGGGTACTTCTCGACAAGAGGAGGCGTCATAGATGAATGCGCTGCCGAATGACGCGTAAAAATGCCAGATCCAACATGAAACCGAAATAAAAATTGAATACTCACATTTTCGGCAACCGGAACTGCCATTATCGCTCCTTTTCCCCAATTGTTACCAATATGCGTACTAAATTTTAACGCAGCTCAAGGATCGAAAGATGTTTTCTTCTTGGCTGCCGACAAAGTCGGAAGGCATTTTATTTAATGGGTAATATGCTGCAATCAATTACTGTGTGTGCAGGGTGGGGATTTTCGCCTCTATCATTCGACATTCTCATATAAAAAGGAAAAGGATATCATCGACGAAGGGTGGAGGGAAACAACAGAAACAAATGTTAAATGTAAAGATTCGCTATTCGACAAGTGTTCTTTGACAAATGGGTGGTGGATTGACAGGGTGCTTTGTTGACTTGGAAGTGTTTGTGGAACGGCTAAGAGGGTTTTCTTCCATAGAGAGGCAGATGTTGGTGTCTACCGACGAGACTAATCGATATTGCAAGCATATTGGATTATGGTTTTTAAATTGATTCCTGGCAGGAAGGTTTAAAGATTCATTTTGAGATTTGTACAATAATACGATTAGTATTCGAGGTTTTTGTATTTAGAAGGCTTCTGGTACTCTTAGTGTATAATTCTATGTTAGAGTCTTGAAACAAGGTTGGGTGCCATGGCCCAATGATTAGTGCATCGGACTACTGAGCAAGTTGTTTCGGGGTTCGATTCCCAAATAACACGAAGATTCTTTCACGGCGCTACCTTTCGCTAGAGTTTGGCAAACATCCGATACTAAAACTGTCATGAAAAAGGTTCTCTGCGATTTTGTAATGAAAAAAAATCCAAATGGCGCCCAGAGGAATCAGTTTCAAATTGGAATGTCCCCAGATGCAAAAAGCCAAAATGGATATATCAACCCTTCAATGGGGTAGCGAAGAACCACATTGCATTACCGTATCTACAGTATCTTTGGCGACCATAGTGGCAAAGAAATTACGGAAGCCTTGATTACACCTATGTAGACTACCTTACCGCAAAAATACGGACCTTCACGGATAGCGGCTGGTATAAAAGGAAGACAAGCTGATAGTCTATAGCAACTTTACAATATTTATCTTCAAAATATCAAATGTTAGCGAATCACAAACTACTTATCGTCCAGGTGAACTACATTCCAGTCTGATCAAGCCTGAATAGCCTTAGATCCCACTATTGTTAAGGCCTCAGGAATTCGAACGCCTGTTCTTCCGACTAGTAATTGAAAGACCACTAAGACAGAAGAACCAAAGAAGGCCTTTTATGTGCACGATTTCCTTACGGTCAGGACACTGACATCAACACTGTATTATTGGGTGGGGAATTTTAAGTTGCTCAAATGTAACTCCAACAGCTGACAGGTAATTTCCTAAGTAACTACTGATGTCTCACTGTTTTCTTCTTGCGTGAATAACAAGGTCCACGTCTCCTTGCTATAACGAGCCGGACCAAGATTAGCCCACCCTACATCATTAACTACCGTGACAGGGCGTTAACTGGCTGAAAACGCGACCATTTCCATCCAACCGGGCAAAGCAACTTAACACCAATATACCATCCAATTAGAGCAGGAAAAGAAGTTCCCCACTGAACGCCATTAGTATCACAAGGGTCAGTAGCCGGCTATACGACTGAATTTGGGTCATGTTTAATGATGGTTAGGTGCATTATCACGTACGCGAGTTTTTATACAGACAACGACAACTGCACTACAGAAGAATGGCTTGTTTTGTTATTAAAAATATTATGCCCATTAACCCATCACGATGATTACCCACCTTGCCGCGGTGTGATGGCTTAGCAAGAGCTCAAGACGCTCGGAATCGACATCGGGAATGCATCACATTCCTACGTGCGGCATCAAGAATGTATCACATTCCCTTGGTACCGTCGTGACGATGAACGATTCACGAGAAGATGCTCGAAAACGAAGATTTAATCACCCCATGCTAGAATATTACTGATGCTTCGCCATCTTCCACAAGTCACCGACCACCTGCCCACTGAACACAACTTCAACTTGGGCTATAATTTCTCAATACCAGACAGAACTGAGTGGACACAACGGGATGTCCTGCACCACAATTCGCTGTCAATTTTCACGGATGGGTCCAAAACCGAATACGGAGTCGGTGCTGGAGTCTTCTCCGAAGACCTGAACATTCACCTCTAATTTGACCTTCCAAACCATTGCAGCGTTTTTCAAGCCGAAGTTACAGCCATTCGTCAAGCAGCTGACTGGCTGGCGGTCAATGCAGTATCAGCATCGGATATTGTCATATATATCGACAGTCAGGCAGCCATCAAGTCCCTTGTACCCAGCACTATGAGATCCAAGGCAGTAAAGGATTGCCGCACATCTCTTAATGAGATATCTGGACAGTTTCACCTCACCCTTTGCTGGGTACCAGGTCACTGTGACATACCAGGGAACTGTGAGGCTGACGAACTAGCCAGATGAGGCTCCTCTGGTTTTAATTGCATAAGAATCAGCGACATCAAGGCGTCCACATCTTATGTTAAACACTTCATTAACGCTGACGCGGAAAAAGAAGCTAACCATCGTTGGCAACAACTTGACCAATGTCACACCGCTAAGCTACTGTGGCCAACTTTAAATAAAACCAGGTCCATTGGACTCCTAAAACATAAGAGAGGAACCCTCTCCAAGATAGTAAACACCCTCACCGGACACTGTGCTACAGGAAGACATACCCAAAGATTGTCCGTTCCCTAAAACGACTTTTGTAGAAGCTGTAGGGATGAAGAGGAAGAGGAGACCATCAGTCACCTCCTGTGCACGTGCGCTGCGCTCGCCAACACTAGGATTACTACACTAGGCGAATACTTTTTCAATGATCTAAACGATCTCAACAACGCCTGCACGGCTAAGATTAGCTCCTTCACCTTACACATCGGCAGCACAATGGACCTCCTCTGGTCTAAGTGCATTTTCCCACCGAGGGCCGATCTAAACCAACCAACTAAGTCGCTTAGATGTCCAAAAAACACCGGGTGCAGATGGTATCAGGACAACAGGTTTAAAAGCCCACACTGAAATCTTCGTTCCTATCCTAACTAAATTAATAAACCTAAGCTTCGAAACGTCATCTATACCAAAGAAACTCAAAGAAGCAGTTGTTAGGCCGATTTATAAAGGTGGTATTAAGTGGTGTAGAGAACTAGGTGATGTACAGAACTATCGTCCAATAGCAATTCTTCCGGCTATAGAAAAGACCATGGAGCAGATCATATCAGATCGAATAAAGAATTTTATTGAAAATAATAATTTGATCAGCAAACACCAATATGGGTTTCAAAAAAGGAAAAAGCACCAACCAACTCCTCAGCGCTTTTGCTAACTTGATCAGCACTACCCTGAGCAACTGTCAACAAGTATTAGTTCTATTCCTGGATTTTAGCAAAGCTTTTGATACCCTGGACCACAAAAAACTTATTCTTGCTTTAGGAAGAATGGGAATTAGAGGAAAGTTATTGGACTGGCTACTAAACTACCTTACAGATAGAACTTTTCGGGTAAAAATCAACAATTCGTTTAGCAGTGAATATGAAGTATTACATGGGGTTCCTCAAGGATCTAAGTTTGGCCCCCTACTCTTTATATTATACACGAACGAAATGCTAAAGTGTATCAAAGAATGCACTCCATTTGCCTATGCAGACGACACGGCAATCGTGGTATGCCGCCCATCACTAGAAGAAGCAGCAAGTGTGATGCAATCCGAATTCAACGCTGTAGGAAAATGGTGTCACGACAATGGACTAGTGATTAACGAATCGAAGACCAAACTGATGCATATCCGAAGTCCAATGACCCAGATTCGCCCATCATCTTAAAAAGCTTTAGATGCGCCAATTCGCAAAGCTGCAAAAACATCGAGGTGGTAAACACATACAAGTATCTAGGTGTCACCATAGATTGCCATTTTCTGTGGGAGCCGCATGTAAATGACCTGCGGAACAAGCTGCGGGGATCTCTGTTCGCTCTGTCCTATCTGCAGTACAAATCACCGACTTGAGTACAAAAACAAGTATATTACGCTCTCATCGAATCGAGGTTGAGGTATCTCAAGGTGTACTTGCATGGGGAGGAGAGTCGCACACACATATCGAGAAGCTACAAAATATCCAAGACAGGGCTGTCAGGTTACTCGCAGGAAGAAATGGCACCACAGAAGTAAAAGTCCTCACAGTAAAACAGATATTCGAGATTAGTATTGCGCTAGAATATTATGACGATCCAAACTTGTGGATGCCAATAAACCATCGATTTGAAACGCGCAGGAGAGCAGAAGGACTGTATCAGCTACCACTAATCATCAACGAGTACGGCCGAAGACAGTTGATGTATACTATTCCCAGAATTTTCAACACTCTACCCATCCACTTAAGAAATATTGCACATCCTAACGCTTGAAAAAGAAAATTAAAAAGATATTTTTTACAGTCAATAACCTAATATCATTAATATCTCAGTCATTTAAATCTATCTTTTAGTGAAATTGTTTTTTCTTCTATTTAAAATAATCTTGAATTCTTAATACAGTTGTTTCTTTTTTCTTTTTTTGTTCCTTTTAAAAAAATGAATTTGCAAGCATGTACATATTATACATTATGATGATTGAAAGGAAATAATTAAACAATCTTGTAACCAACTTCCTGCAGACAAGCCACATGGCTTCGCAGGTCTGAAAAATTATTAAATTGTTGTTAAATTCAATAAAATTCAAAATTCAATGTCAGTTAAATTCTGCTAAGATATGCTAAGTACAATCTCTTGCTCAACATGACAGTCCATGGTCACCAGTTGAACTAGCTGGGGCTGCCTCACAATCTGCGTTCATAGGGTCAAACTACAGCGTTCATAGGGCACTACATTGGTTAAGTAGTCTTCCACAAAGAAATACGTCGTGTTTCTAAAGACATACTAGCCTTCATAAGGGAGGTGGTACATCCCTTAGATTAAATCCACCCCTTTTGATTGAATAGATCTTTTAGGGCACGGTGTCAGCCATATAGGACAGCGTTCAACAAGCCCTAACCTTCCAAGAGCACCCAACTATCAGTCGTCGATGATATAAAGGCTTTCGTAAATATTTTGTGCATTATATTTCCATTTTTCTCTGTTTGTTTACTAAGTCTCATTAGTTCTCCAAATCCATTGCAATTCGTACCCCTCAACCCTGCAGGTTAACCATAAGGACGAGCCTCTGATTGTTGACCTATTGTCAGCATTTCCCACCGCTGCGCTGCTGTTATACAACTTTTGTGATGTATTTAATAGATAAGGACTTTAAAAATGGATACAATTCCAACCGCACTACAGCATAGACTGATTCATGTTGGTAGTATTGTCATGATAACAGTTTTATCGGTGCCTGCACTTCAGCTGTTAAACTCCCACGCATTTTGCATTAAAATCTATTTACGAGCTTCCATATCCAGCCAACAATTTCCATTCAATTAATTCAATTATGATAGCAAAAAACGAAAACGAGAAAAAAAAACTACGAAAATGTATTCTCCATTTAAGTGGATTGAAATGGATTAAAGTGCGAGCGAGTGTGATGACAAAAAGTCCTTAAAGTCTATAATAGACGTAATATCCGAGGGAAGAAAAAAAAATCCATCCTATTTCATCACTTTCCAACCGAATCTAGATAAAACGCAGAATAATTCACACCAGCTACTCACAAGATTGAGGTAGCACTTTACACAAAAGAGAATCCATTCCCGAAGTACACGCACATTTTACAAAAGGATAAACAGGATTCCAGTGAAACTACGTGAGTGGGACATGTGTGGGCGTGCAAGGGAGTTGCTATTCTATTTTTTGGGTGAAATAGAAAATTGGGTAGGACATGTGCGTTCACTTTAAGTTACAACACTCAGGGAGTAAGTGCGCGAACGAGGCGGCGGCGGCGGCGCGACGTAAATACTTTATGAGGGGCTGCAAAGCCTTTTTATTGCGCCTTTGCCTATGTGTGTGTGTAGATTCCATTCTCTACTGCCATTGCAGAGTGATAGGGGTAGGGAGTGCCTGTACGCATTTTTTGCTTTTTTTTTTGTTTGTTTTATTCACAAAGTGCCATTTGAGGTGATGACAGGAATTCCAGATGAGCTCTGCAGCAGTGGCCATAACGTGGGTGCTAATAGTGGTTTGTAATTATCTTTAAATGCTTTAAGAGTAATTTATGATGTTATTATGGAAGGATATCAAGGTAATGGCGGGAGAAACTTACCCATTTTTTCTTTCCACACAAAAAGGAAACTAAAAAAAATGAGGAGAGTACCTACAGCGTTAGTGGGAGGAAAATGTATGCGTTATGGATTTTCATCCTTCTAAAGGGGAGTTTGTTGGTTGTATTAAAAGTTAGTGGTACCACGCCTGTTGAGAAGGAAATTTCCTTGAGGTTCCTGATAGAAAATACTTTTGAGTTTATCGTTTACCACTGAATGTCAGAGATACGGAGAATTTGAACTGCGGGAACTGTCGATACATGGTTCCGACGCATTTGACGGGCTAGCTAGTATAGATTACAAGGTTAATCACAATAAATTTCCAAGCAAAACATATAGTAGAGCTTGGTTTATTGAGGATAAGAAAACAAAAGAACTGTGTGCATAACATTCGAATATAAACAAGACACCCTAGACACCAAATGTCCTCTTAAGTCGGACCATTTTAGGTCCGCCATGTTGGTGATCCTATTGAGAGTAATCCTCTTAGCCACGCAGATTGGTGGTTTCATGCATCCAATTGTGTCACTTTGTGGGAGCTCTGCTTCTTTTTCGGCCTTTTGGTTCCCTTCTACATCACAGTGTTCAGGTACGTAGCATAATGTGGCACGGCTCTACGTACATATGTAATACTTTGATCATTCTGTGACAATACCGAACTATTTCCGATTTTGTAATACAGGACTCTAGCACCTTTAGCGCAGCCTGACTGTCAATATAGAGTCATTGTCAAGTAATTTCATAGCTTTGACCAGAACTATAACCTCTCCTTGGAATACACTGCATGTGTCCGAAAGTCTCAGAACCAACTGCAGGTTTACATCGCTCGAGTGTATATCTGACACCGTATACACTAGTTGTGATCCATCAGTGTACATTGCAGTTTCATTTTGGAAATACATAGTCTACTCTCCTTTGCCAAATGCTTCCTTGCAGGGTTTATTACTTCGTATGGTGTACTTCACCCGATTCATCAGAGATGTTGGGACATGATTCCCTATGAATGGACCACACTTTGCTGCTTTCAAAGAGCCTACGTTAGTCAACCAATATTCATCATTACTTGCCTATGATTTTGTTTATAGGTCTAGTGGTAAAAGATACCGATAGAAACATCTAGAGAAGAGCCATGAGGGTAGTTCGCAGACCACCAGTGATGGCAATATAGGCTCCTCTTTGTATCATGCCCAATATGTGCATGCAGCTTTTCATCACTCCTGAGGCCAATATGTAAAGATGGGTCTGGCTATAATGATACATATCCAGTGCATCATTGTTAGCGTGTCCTTTGAGTAGTAGACACCATGCATACAGAGCTGACAGGTCCACGAAAACAGCGCTACAACAGGTGGTACGCGTTGCGGAAGAGGAGATGAATACCGGAGACACCGCAATGACCATAATAAGGTGCCTTCGATAAGATATGCTTCGGAAGTCTGAGAATAGCCTTAGAAGACCGCAGGGTTAACCCATTGGTGGTGAGATGGGTGGACAATATGCTGAAAAATAGGGCGATAAATATTCAGACGGGAACTTCAAGACTTAGAGGAAGGGTTAGCAGAGGTTGCCCGCAAGGAGGAGTTTTGTCACCTAGGTACTCTGTGGAATGTAACTGTGGACTTTCTCCTGAAAAGACTTGAAGAGATTGGCATCCACACTGTGGGATATGCCGACGATATAGCAATAATGGGAAGAGGCAAATTTATGAATATCACAGCAGATACCATGAGAAATGCTCTCAGAGTGGTGGAGCGGTGGAGTCAGGAACAAGAGCTCTCCATTAAGGCGGAAAAGACAGATCTGATCATCTTCATAAGGAAGAGGAGAGATCTGGAATTTCAGCCCTTGACACTTGGATCGGAGCTGCAGGGGACTAGGAAGGTTAACTATCTGGGTGTGTGCCTAGATGCTGGACTAACTTGGAACTTCCATGTGGAAGAAAAGATCAGAAAGACGAAAAGGGTGCTTCATCAGTGTAAACGGGTATGTGAACTAAGGTGGGGAATTTCGCCGAGGTCAGCATACTGGATGTACACGATGATAGTTAGATCGATTATCATATATGTGTCAGTTGTATGGTGGCAAAAAGCCAACCAGAAAACTGTAAAGAAGCAATTAGATAGGGTCCAACGACTGGCATGTTTAGGGATCGCGGGTGCAATACGAACGACACCAACATGCGCAATGGAAGTGATCCTAGGTATTCTGTCGCTGGACTTATTTATTACGAAAGTGGTTGCATCGACGGCACTTCGATTGCACCGGGATGCCAACTGGTACTGGCACGGTACTATCTATGGTCATAGGAAAATTCTGGATCTCATGAAAAACGAGATTAGGGAGTTGAATATGTTGAATATGAAAGGTATCACAAAACTCTTATTGGAGATGGAACACTTCCGGAAAAGAAGATTGGTGATATAACCAGCTTTACGGATGGGTCCATGATGGATGGCAGAGCGGGGAAGGTATCTTCTCAGAAGAACTGGAACTAGCCGGTCATACTAGTCTAGGGAAATATACCTCAGTCTTTCAAGCCGAAATGATTGCTCTGTTGCATGCGTTGGATCACCTGAAAGAGGGTCAGGTCGAGGGTAGAAACGTTACCATAGCATTGGACAATCAATCAGTGATTAGACACATGAACAAAACAGATATCAATACATCACTGGCATTAGAATATGCTCATAAGCTCAATGACTGCTCATCTCGAAATGAGATGACGCTGCACTGGGTTAGAGGGCACGTAGGGACTGAGGGGAACGAAAAGGCGGACTCTCTGGCAAAGCAAGGGTCAACCTCGGAATTCTCTGGTCCGGAACCATTTGCTGCAATTGGTAGAGGGATGGTAAAGCACCTAATTAGCAACTGGGCAGCGGCGGAACACCAGAGAAGGTGGTCAACCGTGGAAGGTTGCAGACAGGCGAAAATGGCTATTAAAATGCCGATTGGCACCACTCACAAAGAGGTTCTAAGCTTAGGGCGAAGAACACTGAAATGGGTGATATCGTTATCTACAGGTCATGGAAATTTCGGGTATCACCTAAAGAAGATGGGTCTTCTGGAGGACGACACCTGTGAACTATGCCTGAAGGAAGTCGGGACGTCAGCACATATATTGTGTCAATGTCCGGCGTAAGATAGCAGAAGAAGGGACGTCCTGGGGAGCCACTGGGTAATAGAAACCCAAAGGATGAACCATATTTCTGTTAAACAGATACTGGCGTTGACACGACGAATCAAAGCCAGAGAGAAACTGTGGGGAAATCCAGAGAGACTCTCCGGCTAAGATGGATCGTGGAAGAGAGACGAAAAGGGACACAACACTGTGGTCTGGTTCGTAATCTCTCGAAATATATATGTATAATGGATTAAGGCTCCGCTCTCTAACTTCAGAGAGGGAATCGAAATTAAGATTCTAATGACGCCTAGCAATAGGTGAAATTCGCTCACGAGGATATATGTAAGTAGGAACATGTCTCACTACCTGTGTCATTGTGAAAATCTATTTTTCTTGAGGAACAGACCCAGTGCTCTGTACACTATTACATCCAGGACTTACAAGATGCTTCGTTATGCAAACTTTCCAGATTTCTGAGGAAATCACGATAGTTATAGTTTCTATTCACTTACGAGCAGTAAGAAGCAATAAGAAAAAAACCCAGAACTGGGATCAAACACCTATTAGGCATCACAATGGGTTCACAAGGGCCTAAGGACCCCTCATTAACTCCCCTTCTTACCTAACTATTATCTGAGTATCTATTTCTTACAGAATCCGTTGGCGTACCTCTACCTGAAAAGTAAGCTTCTTGATGAAGCTGAGAACAAGGAATGACAGCAAACATTTCAACACTGTTCGAGCGGGTGTATTGACTCCCCTACACTTCTGTATCCTATTAGTATTAATGCACGGTTTTGGATCCTGTCTAGCAGCTACAAGTTGTTTACTCTAGTTTGGGGTGAATGAACACATCTGTGCCTTATATGCAACAAGATCAGAGGAGTTAAAGTACTTGTTACATTGGTGAGGAATCCTAGATATTTCACGGACGGTTAAATTTAACTCTGTTGTCTATACTCCATTTCATAATGCTTTCAAGGTTCATGTTTAATGAGCTTAACATACACTGCCATTCCAGTTCTATGGCCGAAAAGTAGGCATGTCAGTCTGGGAACGAATCTGCAAGTCTTGTCGTCAGCAAAGTAATGTATTGGATTGAGTCTGGTAGACAAGAGATCATTTGTAAAAATAAGAATGAGAACCGGGGACGCCAGTATTTACATATGTACATATATGGTGCATTACAGACTTGAAAACCTTCGAAAAGGACTGGTCTTAACAAGGCTTTTATCACCGGAAAATGTGTACCCACCCCCCCGAATTATCACAAATTAATGTATCAGGCAACACTGTAAATGCTAACCCACCTAAAAGGGTGGCAAGACTATTCAACGTTTCGGTGTCTAACAAGGTTGCATACTATCACCACTCTTATTTCTGTTAACGATGGTTTTTGTTTGAGACTCTGGATGGGTAGGGTAGTCTTACTTTCTTGGAAGTTTGTTGACTGGATCGATGTCGCTTTGCAGCTCGTATAGTTCTCCTGTCAACGCAAACATGACCAAAAATTTTACAAAGAATTTTCCTCTAAAGTACTTAGTAGGTACATTTCCCATGCTTCATCGACATATTGTAGAACTCTGGCGTTGATACAGAGTCTGTTTAGTCAGTATATATTGCCTTCCATTGAACTACTGTCAATGGGGTGATATCGTTAGCCTACTTCCCTATGTAAGGGGATTCGGTGGCGTAAGGGTAAGAGAACTCCTATCACCAATGCATAACAAATTTAAGCGTCTACCGCTTATTAGATATTATGTATAGGAACGGAAAACAGAAATATTGACATGCTCGAAGTTATAAATTTTTAGAATGAAATTCATCGGCCCAAGATGACAACCCTGTGGTACCTATGTACTTTGAAGAATACTTTCATTGCGTTCTTCACTACTAATCCAAAAAGCTGCAAGTTTAAGGAGTATCATCTACAAATAGATGCTTCATTGCCTGTATTTTCAATATACATACATATCACGAATGCATAGGTTCAATAGCACTGGGTTGTGTAGCGATCCCTGTGGTAGCCCGTTTTTAAATTCGCCGTATTTGCTTGATTTTTGAGTCATTAATGAAAGAACGATTGCATAACATTGTATAAACTACTACTTTTGAAAGCTAAAATACGATTTAGGACCATCATTCAAAATATCTAAGTAAATCTCTATGCTAAAGTAAATCGTAAAGACTCTCTCCCGGAATTTACAATATTTCTTTGATGATAAAGGACATCAAGTTAATAACGTTGAATGGCATTCTAATGTTTTAAGCCAAAGAGACTTCAAAAATTCCATGTATCTCAATTTTCCATAAATTGGATTTATACTTGCTTCGCCCCGAGGTATATTTATTGCGTGTAATACACCCAAAGTATGACATAAACTGGGGAACCATCATACATTTATCTTTTATGCTCGTACTTACACATTACACCGGGCCGGGGAAAGAGATGAAATTTTCATCCCATAAATCCCATTCACTACCCGAACTCCAATTTTGAATTCGACAACAACATTAGACGAATGTCGTTTGCTCTCATTCCCGACGCGACGCCAAAAGCCATCAGCACAGCACACAAACACAGAGACGAACATCAGACCAAACCATGCGTATTCATCTCCCTATTTATCCCGTTTCCATGTAGGTAGGGTTACAAGGATTATAAAACTCTCAACAGAGCATACGTATTGCATACGTATCGCATACGTATCGCATCCGTTCATATGTCAAGCAACAGCAATGAAACAAGAAATAAATTGTCGCCCATGGTAAATAACTCCTTGCAGGCTCTTCTCAGCTTCGTATGGGTGTACGGGCGTATGTTGCTTGCTTTTCTGCGGAAAGGACCTGTTTTGTATTCAACTCAAGGAACAATGACAAAAAATGGTAATAACGGAATTCTTCAATCGCACATGTACAAATGCGGCAAATACACCAAGAGTATGCGAATCTATGTATACAGTCTCTCGCTCATATGTGACTTTTGTGTGGCGGGAGGAGACAGGCAACGCAAAACAAAAAAAAAAAGGATACGGGACTATCCTTGCTATTACTGCATGTCAGCCTGCCACATATCTAATTTCGTATTTTCTATGCGTTTTGACGAGCCTTCTTCTATATGTAGATACTCGAGTGTGTGTATACGTTTTCGCCTATTTGAGGTGTGAGACTCCAATTCCGACGATTCCGCCGGCCTTCCTCGATTCCAAGGATTTTTCAACAGCATTTTTCGTATTTTCTGTTTGCCGCAGGAATGTGTCAGACGTCCCTTTTTTTTTTTTTTGCGTTGATAAACAATGGAATTTAATAGAGTCTGTGGTGTGGAATTCTTAAATGCAAAAAAGGAGCTTTTCTTTATAAAAATGAGGGATGACAGGACGACGACGGAAGGGTGTGGGTAATGCACACATTTTTGTTTTCTTTCGTCGTGAGAGAGGAATTTCAACGGTAAGGGCACACTTTTGCTTTCTTAGTTGCGTTGAATCTGCAAGGATGTATAGCAGTTGTGTTTTGTGATTTTTCCGTCCAAGTCGAAGTCTTGGCAACCGAGTTGATGATGAAGTCAAAGGTGATTAGCAGGATAATCAATGGAGAGTTATTTAGAAAACAAAATTTAAAGGTCGATCCACCAAAATGTCCTACTACGTCACAGTACCCCTTCCTTGATCAAATCTGTATGTGGAACATATCGGTCGCGTTGAGAGTCCTGATTCAAAGGGTGCGAACTAAGAGAAATAAAACCAGAGGGTATAGACGGCAAGTACAGCTTGACTGCACATTAACTGGTCACCGATTAAAAGTTAAAGCTTCACGCTGAAGACGACGTAGCAATTTCAAACAAGGGCAAGTATTGTAAGTTAAATTCATCTGAGTTACGAGTTACTGAACTAGTGTACAAAGCCTTGAGGTACGTCAGTATTTGTATGGATGAAAGGAAAGTGATCAAACATAACCACGATAGGATCTAGGAAAGACACCGCAGTTCAATCCAGAATTAATTGAAATGGTTCGCATCACCAAACTACAGTGTTAGGCAGGGTAGAGCTGTCATTTGGATAGAAGAAGGCAGGTAAGAAATCCTTCTTATAATAGTTAGATCGGAAAACATTACGTAAGTGCAGCAACATACTTAGTTCGAATCAATGCAAGGACGATTGCAAGTACGTACATACGTATGTACGTACATATATAAAAGTGGTTACTAAGTATAGACAAATGATTTGTCCTAAATAAGCAGAGACAAGGTCTCTAAAGTTGATGTCCTAACAAATTTTGAGTTTCATTTTGTAACCCACACCGGCGACCATGATAAAGTCTTACACACGTAAGACTCATAATCTTAATCGATAATCCTTCCTGTTGGGCACTCCAAGTTGGTTAAGGTCCTCCTACACTTGTGCGCGTCATCTAAGATGAGGTCTTCCTCTACTGCATTGTACCTCCACGTTGGATTCGGAAACTTTTTGAGCCGGAACGTCAATCTCGACAAAGGACATGCTTTTAAAAAAGTCACTTCATCGAATTCGGGTTGGCATTAACAGTAGGACCTAGTAACGTACTACTTGCATTTCCTAATTTGAAATATTTGGAGCTTAGACCTTGGAAAGGGGATCGACCACTGAGCTGGCAATGCATGTTGAATTCGGTTTGAGACCCTTACAACGTCAAAGATAAATCTAAAGGTGAGACTATAACTTACTAAGATCAAACTTGGATTAGTCCATTCGCATGAATGGAATGGAGATGGAGCCTCACTGTTCTGAGCATCAAAAATTTAAATTTAAATAAAAAATTTACTCAGAGAAGGTACCATCTCCGTCTTTGAAACATGATCATCTCATTTAGTATGTCTTTGACATTTCATAATTTCGTCAAATCTGGACTGAAGGCTCTTGGAGTCTGTGGGGATCATTTCGCATTCGAGGAAGTTCATATTCATTAAGAGCTCTAAGGAGACTGCTATTGTATCAGTCCGTTATCCAACTTTAGTCATCTTTCTAAGAAAAAGGTCTGCAGCCTTGAAAATTAGGTGAAAGCTAAACTCATCCCGATTTTGATTTAAAATATTTAGCCTAGTATTTTAGGCTGTGCGTACATTCTTAGCGCGAAAGGGACATACAGCTTAACGTTGTACCTTTTCTGTTTAAGATTTTTCATGATTATACTCTCAGATGTTTGTCCGACGTTCACGAGAGCTGAGACGGTCAACGAAAATTTACTGTGTGACGAGGCATCTCTTGTTGAGATGATTGTTTGAAGGATATATTCCAGATGCCTAGCAAATGTCTTTAGAAAAGAAGTTCGTGTCAAATTCAAATTCCAGATCATTAACCATTAGCACATGACCCTACCGGAGAAGGTACCCATACATACAATAAAGAAATTTAATACCTGTGGTATTAAAGACGACCAGTGGAGGAACTAAAGACAGGTCTTCCTACCAAAAGGTAGTAAATCACCCTCACTGTAAGCACTTATTGCCAAGAGAGTACCAAAATAGGATACTGCTCTACGATACCGACGATGGAACAAGTCACAGGAGGCATTCATCAAGGCTCCGTATTAGGTCCGCTACTGTATCTCATGTATACTGACGTCCTGAGACTCTAATCCCGAAGTCTTCGAAAATGGGCTTAGTCGATGAAATAGCAATCGTTATAATGAACAAACTCTTTGAGAAGTTGGAGCATGACTGCAATGAAGCTATCTAGATGGTCTAGGACTGACTAGTACGCATGGGCCTATAACTTGCAGAGGAAAAGACCGAAATAGTGCTTATCAGTAGCAGGCGAGTCATGGAGACTAAAAGAGTAACCGTGGGCGATCCCGTCGTAGCTTCCAAATCAGAGCTGAAGTACATTAGCATTACTATAGATGCAAGGCTAACTTCTACGTAGCACCTGCATCATACAGCCGAAAAGGCAGCAAGGGCAACTGCTGCACTGGCAAGGATTACGCCAAATATAGGGCACCGAAATAAAAGAGAAGAGAGTTGCCTCATCAATAATGCTCTACGGCTCCCAAATATAGGCTGGTGCCATGAAGACCAAATCATACAGAAAGAACACTGAGGCAGCTTACAGAACCAACGCGTTGAGAGCGTGCAGCGATTTTCGAACAACTTCCTACGAACCTGGTATGGAACCAATAGACCTTCTTGCTAAAGAAGTACAACGGAAATACCATGCCAGCTGGAGAACGGCTACAGCAACGAGTCGAAGTGATACTGATGTAGCACCAAGGACAAATTACTTACTTGCCCTATTGTCCAACGTACTGTATCCTCCACGGAAGCAGTGGAGGATACAGTACGCATCATGTTCCACTGGCCACGATATTACGTAGAACAGCAGCTGCTGGTAAACCACATCGGTAACGACTTAATCCCAAATAACTTCACCCGACAGATGATGAGCAGCGAAGATGATTGGAAAGCAGATAGTGACACTGCGACAAGCATTATGAAAGAGCAACAAAGACAGGAGCGACAACAAAACACAGCATAGCAGACTGCCAATACGAACGAGCCAAGTACCTAAGGCTGAAGTCTCCACTGCTTTGAAATGCTTGACAGCTGTGACGCGAGGACCACAGGAGGTGGGTTTAGTGGGTGGAAGTCCCACACTGTTACTGAGTACGGGCTCAGTTGATTTGCTATATGGTACTATTAGCTTTCCCACCGGATGGTCGAAACCCACCATTAAATAGATTTACATCTAATCGGAGAGACAACGTTGTGACCACATTCTTGTTGCAGACTAATTCAGTGATTACTGAGGAAATCTTAGAAGTCAGCCACCGCCCTCAAATAGCCTTGAATATCACTTGGAGTTAAAACATAGAGCATACTATATCACAAGGAGGATATGGTAACGGGAGTAATGCTTTTTATAGTAGTTTGACATATCTAGGATTTCGGATTGTTTCAGGTTTCTTGGGTCAATACGACAACAAACAAATATTTGCTTCAACATGTCCATGGAACCCAGGGCCTAGCTTCTCACAACCACTTGTCTTGTGCGTGTTATATTCTTTACACGTATGGAATAGTCCTACTGTTTACTGCCGTATTCGAAGGGCAATTTTTGTTTGAGAAGATTTTTTCAAGACAGTTATACTCTCGGATGTTTGTCAGACCCTCTCGAGAGGTGAGGCTGTAAAAAAAATTTTAGGTGTGTTCTGGGGATTGAATCTCGAACCTATCGCTCCCTAGTCCAACGCACTAACCATTTGAGCTCACATCTTACTATTTACGGTAAGGATTCCTGGATATTATCTTATCAGCTTGACACCCATATACATAGGATTATGAGTGATCAACTAGGAATGGAGCAGCAGTAGCGAGCAGTATCTGTACTGATATACTGCTCACAAATCACAACCAGTTGCCCATTTGTCTATCTTACCTAGAATGCGTGCCATAATATCTCTTCACACGGTTGGGAACACTCCTGATATCAAACTTAAGATTCCCGTGAGTACCTTAACGATTTCAGGGTACAGTACACCAAGTACTATATCATTCGAAAATAGTAGAGGTGAAATACCACAACCTTGCAGTGCTTCACCATCGATTGGCTAGGTTGATTGTATTCTCTTCTATAATTTACAAAAGGGTATCTAATATCTATTCTAAGCTTAAGTATGAAGGACATTACTTTGCTGCACCATCTAGAGTCTGCTAGTGGATCTGCTAGTTTTTCAAAAATTGTTTACTTTTTACAGGATATTAATTTTAGAGAGCTCCAAGAAATTATACTTTCATTTTGCATGTTTTAACGAGGCTAGGATAAAGTCAAGCATTTATCTTCTGCCCTGTCTTAGGTACAAATTCACAAATATAATGGATGTCCTAGGTGAAAGCTCAAAACGAAACCAAATACCATACGCTGTCCCTCAATCATAAAACTGAACGATAGCGATCCATCCAGGTTAATTAACCCGATGTGTCGCAATCCAAATTCCAAAAGTACGCTCTAATCTCATCACATTCTCTATCCGAATATCCTATTTCCAAGTATCCATTCATCACTCCAATATCCTATCAGCTCCCACGTCAATAAGTATCTCGACACGCAATACCATCCAATCGTCTGTCCCCCCGAACCCTTATACGATTCATCAACTCGACTAATGTGGCAAGCAACAAGCCTAGATATCGAATGTCACTTTATTAGCTACCCCCGGCCAACCCCACAAGGGCCACCGGCAGCATTACTTTATGAAAATATCAAAATTCAACTTACGCATTTAATTTATCACCGACGACGACCGAGGAGAAGGGCCAAACGTGTCCTGACAGTAATTGTCAACCCTTGTCAAAAACCGTTTTAAGGATCATAAAAAAGGGATCACTGTGGTCAGCAGGACAAAACAAAACAAAAAAAAAAACAAAAAACAGAAACTAGGCAATATTTGTGTAACTTGAGGACTTACTCTCTTCTACCACCAACACAACACTCGATGTGCCCCTCTCTGATATAGAATCCCAAACAACTTATGTCCTTCGGATATGTATTCTATGCCAAGACACAACACAAAAAAAAAAAAGGGTGAACAAAGCATTTCAAGTGGTCACCCAAATACCTGAACCAAAAAGGAACGACAATCTGCAGATAAGCAGTGTCTCCCGCACCCCAAACAAAAAAAAAAAAAAGAATATGAAAGCAAATAAATTGGGGACACAAGAAATTCCGTCGCGTATCTCTCCACCCCACACACCGTCAAGGTTCAACTGCAATTTGTTCTTCAAGTCCTTAGCCGAGAGGAAAGACTTCAATAACCCATCGAGGCAGACAAAAAGGTTAATGAATAATTTAAGCGACTACTTTCAAATAGATTGTCTACAGCTGTTGAATTAATTATTTGCTCGAACTAACAACAACTCGGCTGTGTGTCACAACACGAAGGACCAAGAGGAAGCTTCCTAAAAAGCTAACTACGACTACGAACCCCAGAGGGGGAAGGCCAATCAACGTTCTTAATTTTATTTCCATTGCAGGCACTAGCGCTGGGGTGCGCTGCTGCGGTGTGGTTGGTTGCTTAGACAATGTCTCCTTAATGCATTCTAAATATAAAATCCCCAGGACCTGTTTAGCTGATTGCAAAGGGGGTGCACTCCGCCTCCTCAGCAGCACTATTATTGGAGAAAATTTAATTTTCGCCCCGTTAGTGCTTTTTGCCAGAGAAATTCCCGCAGGTTAAATTAGTATAATGGCTCAAGTGGCATGGCAGTAGCTAAGGGGGGGTTAATGAGACGCGATGATAAGTTCGAAATGGAAGAAGATTCCCTTCCCGTACCCCATCCTCATTGAATGACACTCGATAGATAGGCAAACGTATTCGAGATAGATTGGGGGACGGAATGGATGTGATGCGCGCGTTGTGGTGTACTCTTGAAAGGATCTCAGTCTCTGTCAAATGGATTTCCATCACATAATTATTAGCTAAAGTGCTCGATTGAAGGAATTCGATTAAGGACGAATTAAAATTGGCTTCTAATGGTGTGTGCGGTGTGCGAACACTTAGTATGCTTTTGATTTAACTTCGTTTTGTAGACTGGATAACAGGCATTGACCTCTGTAGGTCGAAGCACTTTGGTAAATAATGGAAAGATTTAGTCTTAGTACGACTCCGGAACAATAACGCATAACATGGACACTGCTTTGGCATTTGAGAAAGCCTAAAGCGTGGAACCTCAGTTGGTGCTGAAAATATGGAAAGACGCGCGAAAGCGCGATGACGACTGGGGTAGGGATTTTCAAGATCCAAGAAAGGAGTCAAAAGAAAATTGTGGAGTAGAAAACTTACGCACTTAGTGCATTGAACCGAAAAGGTGTAGCTTCTCGAACTCCGAGGTAGCCTTTGCAGGATGACCCTCAAGTTCGATCAGGTTATTCAAAGACTCAGGTACCAGTGTAGCTGAAGACTGTATCAAGGAGGAATTTTATGACTTCCTGAACGGAACCTGTCCGGAGTACGATGTCAAACTGATACTCGGGGACCAAATTTGTAAGGAAAAGTGGGAAAGCACAGCACAGACAACATACTACGACTTCACACAGCAATTTTGGCTCTCTTAGTCGAACCATCAACTAAATCGACAACGTACTATTGGTTGCGAAGTACCCATCCAATATTCTGAATGTTCAAACCTTTTGAGGGGCAAACGTCGACTCTGACCATTTTCTTGTTGCAGCCAAGCCCAGAGCTCGACTATCCAACGAGAGGAAGCTGCAAACCAAAGAAAAGGAAAAGAAATTCAACATTGAAAGCCATAGCAGGACTGAAATAGCCAAAGAGTATAGGGAGCGCCTGAGGGAGATGTGCATTTATGATCCACAAACGCCAATAATCTGTGGAACCAGTATCGCGACATAATCAAGCAAGTAGCTAAGGCTACCAGCCACCACCTAAAAAGAGCCCTTGGTATGATGATGCATGCGTGCGCTGAAAAAGGAGACAGGAAATACACACAGGCAAGCGTTGCAGCACAAAACAAGGGCAGCGAGAGAAGAGTATCGAGCCAGAAGAAGGGAGAAGACGATCCTGCATAAAAAGAAAAGGGCCCACACAATCTCCCAGCACAAGGATATCGAGGAGTCCCGTGATAGAAACAATATCTAGATGTTTATTAGGAAAGTCAAGCAACTGGCAGCTGGCTTCAAGCCCGGGACGCAGGACCTTCGAAACAGTGACGTAAACCTAGTCCTCAAAGGGCGAGGAATGGTACATGTGTTTAAGCAGCATTTCCAGCAGCTAGGTTGGCTCAGCTATCAAATAGCCGAAGAACAACAAGGCCTATCAGCAGAGCTTTTTAAACATAGTGATGATGATTTGGTAGGGTGCATGCAACAAATCATCAACAAAGTATGGGTGGATGAAGCCATACCCGATAACTGGCCTATCAGCTCTATGTGCCCCATCTTCAAGAATGGCGATCCTGTGTCTTGTAAGAACTACGGAGATACATCCCTGCTTAATGTCGCATATTAGGTCCTATCCAACGTACTGTGTGAACGTCTGAACCCTTTCTGCAGCAAACTAATTGACACCTACCAGTGTGGCTTCCGACCCGGTAGGTCGACGATCGACCAAATTTTCACACTAAGGCAGATCCTGAAGAAGACCAACGAATTTCAAGTAGAGACTTATCATCTCTTCAATGTTGGCAACAGTCACTTCGAAGTGGTTAAGGAGTTTACGTACCTCGGAGTAAATATCAACTCCACGAAGGACACCATAGTGGAGATTCGACGAAAACTTACCCTAGGAAACCGCTGCTACTTCGGTTTGGCGAAACAAATGGGTTCAAAACTCCTGACCCGAAAGACGAAATGCATATTCTACAAAACTTTGATCCTGCCAGTTCTGCTGTATGGAGCCGAGTGTTGGACGATAAGCAGGAAAGCATAACAGATATTCGACACTTTTAAGAGAAAATTCTTCATTAAATATTCGGTACCGTATGCAAGGAGGGCGAATTGAGGAGAAGATACAAAAGCTAACTCTATGAGCTGTACCAAGATGAGGATATAGTGCAAACACCCAAAACACGTCGACTACACTGGCTCGGCCACATAGAGGGTATGAACAATAGTGCTCCCGCAAAGAGGATCTTCGAATCACAGCCCCCAGATTCGAAACTTCAAGGAAGACCGAACTTCCGTTTTAAGGATCCAACTATCGCGGATGCCAGAGCGATTGGTCTAGATAACTGAAAGCACCGTGACTGGGATTGAGGAGAGTGGAAGGCTGCCGTGTCTCAGGCAGAGACTCTTCATGGGTCAGGAGCCCGTTAAGTAGTGAGTAGCAGAGATGTATGTTAAGTCCTTTTTGGTACTACAGTACCATGTAAGACTTAAGGCTAAGCTTCTCACATTTATTTTTGTTGTGTGTGTTATATTCTTTGCTGGAATGAAAGGGGCCTCTTCTGTTTGCTCACCCTCTATCCCATACGGGAAATTCTTATGTAGGTTTCTGGTGCTGATAGTTCGGTTTTTCCATAGTGGCATCACAAGAAACCTTATTTTAAGTGTGTCCCCGTTGAGTGGGGACAGCTATCCAACCCAAGTGCCTACTGTTTAATGCCATATCCGAATCG
Organism: Xylota sylvarum; assembly: GCA_905220385.1. Lineage (NCBI taxonomy): Eukaryota > Metazoa > Arthropoda > Insecta > Diptera > Syrphidae > Xylota > Xylota sylvarum. Next base: position 56,998,979 of record LR999958.1, on the reverse strand, counting down.
AAAAGTTATACTCTCAGACGTTTGTCATACGGTTGCGAGTGTAAGGACCGTGCAAATACTTTGGTGGTGTATGGGAAACTAACTTCGAAATTTAGGGTCAGTAGTCCGACGCATTAACCACTAAACCACGATGACAACACTGTGTACCTCGTTCTTTGGACTTTTTGGAATGCGGATCTGCTATATCCTTCTTTGATCAGTAGTCCGACGAACTAACCACTAAGCCACGGCGATAACAAGTACTTCGATTATTGGACTTTTTGGAGTGCCGAGCTGCTGTTTCATTCTTTGATTTTCTCCCACCATGTCAGTGTGGTATGAATATGATTGGAGTTACGTTTGGTGAGGTAAATTGATTTATTTTTGCTTTAAGGTCCAATTTTTTTACTGAAGAACTATGGTCCCGGAGCACTTTAGCTGCCTGTTCTGTGGTTTTATCCAGATGGTTTTTAAAGATGAGTTTTAGAGGTCTTCTCTACAGTTCAAAGTGTATCAGAGCCTTCAAAGCTTTAGAGGTCATCCCAATGTATTTAGTGTCCCTTACAAGTTGATTTGTTTACCACTTATAGATGGCGTTTTAGATGAGTGTAGCTCAAATCCTGCAAGTCCGCACCAATTATTGTACTTTATCACAACCCTACCACTTTACTGGATCTCTACTGCTCCACCTGTGGGTTTTGCCAGCTTGAACTCAGAGATAGTATCAACAGGCCTCCCGGGTTTGGTTATATTGGATTTGTTTTACCCAAATGTTATTAGGCCTGCCTCTCTTTTATTATTTTTTTGACAGAATTCTTAGGATCCCTCCTTTGAACATGATAATTCCATCATAGCCGGTCATACTTCATTTTTTCCTGATATGGATTCCTTGAAGTAAAGGCTTCTACGGATGTTTGTACTCCTTATTCTATCAAGTTGTGTCATCCCTGCTGTCATACGAAGCATCTTAATCTGTTAAGTTACTTTCATATTTTTTGAACATCATCCAACATTACGAACTGTACGGGGCCACAACTGAGGTCAGTCTTTCTTACGGCATAAGGGCATTCTTCGATTACAGAAGGTAGAGAAATTTTCCCGTCACTTCATCCACCCTATGCTTATTAGATAGTCATCACTACAAGTTGCTACGTTATTGATCATAGATTCTAGATTCTAGATATTTGAGCTTTCGCTCTTGGGAACCTTAGTAATCCTTTTTGGACTAAAACATCGAACATACATCAAGTACTCGCTGCATCCTTGCTTATGGTGGCTCCATCGTTAGCTATGCAATCAGGGGTCCGTCACTTTACTTTTAAGCAGTACTGTACTAAAGAGTAAGGGTCTTATGACGCTTCCCTGGTGTACACCACTTCAATTGGAAATTTACTTTTTTCCCTTCCACACGTCCATGATCATCCGTACGTATGTATGTATGTGTATAGATTTCCGGAACTTCCTCTTGTCTTAGAGCCATCCAATCATTAACTTTGTTTAAGGAACTATCATTCTACCAGTGATTGGGTCCTTGTCTATTCTTATTATTACTACTAGACCATTTGCATAACCTTCAGTCCGATATCGTGAGTTATGTCCTTTAATGAACCGGGAGAATCCTGTCCCCCTGAAGATAATCTTTGGAAGTTTTAATATACATTGAGAATGGATCGAATCTAGCAGAAATGATCTTGCTTCTAAGCATGGAGCCATGATTTTGTGGATCCAAACCTTAAGAAAATAAATACTTGAGAATTACTCTCTCCAACAGTGATCTTTTTGAAGTCCAAAAAAGCAAAAGGCTGTCCTCTAATACTACTTGAAACAGACGACACCGCTACTTATCTTACGAAGCAGTGTTTTCCAAGCGGAAGTTCGCCATTCAGGCCGTGATGAGAGTAATGCCAAGACAGAATAAAAAATATTTCATCGATAGCCAGGTAGCTGTAACGACATCTCTCACAAAATTACATAAGTAAATCGAAGCTTGTGAAGTGCTGGAAGTAAGAGCTCTAAATTATCAGTAAGACTTTACTGGGCCCCTTGTCATGAAAGCGACTACTGAAGACTATGCTGACGAATTTGCAAGGACTGGAGCAACTGGAGCAAACTGCAAGAACACCGACTATTCGGTAAATCTCCCACCTTGCATGTTCAGGCTTGAAACAGACGTAAAGACGTAAATGGAGATGTACACTTATGTATAGGTATATATATACCGACAAGGAAAGTGCGGGCTTTATTTCATAAAAGATAGGTAGTCCTTATCTACTCTGATAGAAGTGATTATGGAACACAAGTTGGCCCTAACATTCAAGAGCTCCTTTTTCTTCCTTAGACTGTAATACTTTTGATATGTACCATACTCTGCCTATATTCCCATTGATTTTCCTTCTAACCAGCAACGCTTCCAACTTTGCTTACTAACGTCCAAATCCACAGATTAGTTATCTTCTACTTTATACAGAGATTTAACTAAGATCACCATGCAACCATCCACAACAGGGATTTTGACTTCTAAACTAAAATCGTGCATTTCTGCATTTTGTACTACTGGTCCTAGCACCGAACCATCTGGAACACTATCTATTATCCGGTATTCCTTTACCCCATTATCAGTTTTGTATGAAGTGGCATTCCTTCAACAAAAACTGTTTCAAGGGAATTCCTTTGGGTAATGTTCTATGTAATCACTGTGCATAAATAATTGAACGCGTTCCTGAAATGTAGTGGCAGCACAGCGAGTGGAATAGCAGAAAAAACATACACCCTGACAATTGTCGCCTCTAATTCCTTGATGAAAAGTGTCCCCTTAATGTCAGTTCATCATAAAACAGACATCCACCCGCCCCATTAAAACTATAAAAGAAAACTAGGCTAATAGTGAGCTTTACCAAGTAATGGGATTTTTCTGGGTCACAATCATACGTCATGGTAGTATACCAATCAATCAATCATCCAAAGTTAATATGTCTCCCTTCTCCTTCCACAAGAAAAAAAAAATGAGATTTCTCGCCAACAACCATCATCAGCTTGTAGGCTTTCGCTTTGTTCCTCAAACAAAAACATAATTTATCATCAACATGGTTATCCCCTTCTCCACAATGCCTAGCAATCATAAATCGTTTGACAAATATCTTTCGGAAGCGATAATTGGCAAATGCCACTTGCTTTGTTCTGCCAGAAGGATACCAGCCAGATGTCCATTCCCATTTCGATGAAGAATGATGTATCAGTTTGGTTTGATCATATTTGACAATCGGGTTTGAGCCACGTAAAGATTCCTTCATACAAATACAAAAAAAGAAACTATCCATTCAATGGACATCCTCACAGTGAATCCTAACGGCTGAGTTAACTACCAAAGGATGTACATATACGCTCTTAAACGACCAATGTGCATAGTTTCTTAGGCAGATGAATATTCCTCCCTCCTTGTGTGTGTGCTCCAACAATGAACAGAGCAAAGAAATAGAAAAATAAAAAAAAAAAAGAATTCCCAACATCCATTGAGAAAATGAAACAGGAAAAGCTCGTTACGTTAAATGTACGCAAAGGATATTGGGCTTTGGTTGTGTTTTGTTTTATTTTTCCTCTTCTCTCAAGGATTACAATTGTCACATTCGATTGAACGTGTACGCTTTCACCAGAAGATAGGATTTTTACGTCAAGAGGCATGATACTCAAACATATCCTTTTGCCCAGCCAAAAGGGGTGACATTTTTGTGTAGGCTTTTGAAAGATTCCACGAAAAGGAAGCAGAGAAAGTCAACACACACCTACACATACACATACACAATGAATGTCAAAAGGGTATAGATGCAGCAAAACTTGGCTGCTTGCGTAGATACTGATTGCAATGCACCGCACAGGATACATGGGTAATTTTCGATGGAATTGATGGAAAAATAAATCCTTTCCCCATATTGGATTCCTATGCACACCTTGACTTCATAAAAGTCTGGGAGAAATGGTATTTTTTTTCTTTTTTTTGCGTGTCTTTCATTGTGTCACTGCATATTGTTCGAAATTGGATACGTGCAGATGTTTGGCATTTGAAGGACGACAATAAAGCAAAACCTTTGACTAGTTTCTGCTTTAAGTGTTGATGGTGTTTTTTTTTAAGGATATTGGAGCGAATTCTGTGGGGTAACATTCTGTTTACATATTATTGTGTTATCGTAACATAAACGTCAATAGAGTAAGCCTTACACAGATGGTACGGTATAGTATAATTCTCAGTTGGTTTAGAGAGGATTCCTCTAATATTCTTAGGAAAACCAGACTTAATAGAGTCCTGCGTGTAAATTTCGGTACTGATTCTGTTCTTCGTTTGGAAAACATCCCTATACATTGACATTGTAGAACAGTATATAGATTCTGAGAAGATGGGTCATGGTTTGAAGAGTCGTTGTTAGAGATATTCTCTACGCAGTCAATGCTTCACCATACCTGCATATCTGACTTATTGGGTCCGTTCAACAAGAGCCTTTCTTCAGTTAAGTTTTAGGTCGATTCTATTTGGTAGGGTATGAGTGAGTAGTCTCAGCTTAGAAGGCATGTTTGGGTAGGACTCAAATGACAAGCCTCCTTCAAAGTCAGAAATCCCCAGAAGCTGAAGAACTGGCTTCAAAATTCCAACAGAACCAAGGACGACAAAAGATAAACTAAAGTCCTTGCCATCAGCTACTATCTCTCTTTAACCAATAATGGATTAACGAAGATTTTCAAGAAGCCTATGGCGAAATAGAAAAAGTTTGCAAAACAGATGCAGCCTTACTGTTGAACACTACAAGTTAATCTTTGAAAATCAAATCTTAATCTTAATCTTTGATCAATCAAACACAAAGTACTGCAGTCGCAACCTAGCGTTTGAGAGATTAACCGTGAGGTAAAAACACTTATCACAGCTCTTTATCTAGTCTTTGAAAGATCCTGCCCTGTAGTCAGAGGCAGAATGAATCCCAACCCTGTATGGTATTCAACCGAGCTTCCGACTTTGCGCAAAAATGTCAGGAAACTGTATAATGTGGCTAAGAGTACAAAAGGTCCCTTCAAGGAGAGAAAATGTGTTTTCAGGAAAAAGACAATTTATGCCAAGAAAGCTAATTGGAGTTTTGCACCGATACAGAATCCACAAAGAAAGCACGAAGATTCTATAGAAAGTCCCAGGTTTCATAAAATAACGTGATGGATCCTTGACTGAATCGTGCACCGAGACCATAGAAATCCTCTGTAGGACACACTTTCCAGGGTGCAATGTTATACAGTAACACTGCAGTAAATCTAATAGACACAGTTGGTCACACAAAACTTTTTCTGGGCAATAAGACAGTGGAGGAACAAAACATCAACTTGGCGCAGTTGACGCCTCAGTTCTTTTTAAGCTAATCTGTCTTGACAGTGATGATATAAAGCAACAAGGAGTGTATCAGTATAAAATAAAACGGGCAGCGGGTGCGATATATGCGCGTAACACTCCAGCCTAGAAAACCTTCTGCGACATTGAAACCATCAAAGACGCAGCGAGACTTAAAAAAGTCCTGTCAAAGGTTCAAACAGTTCCGGGGTTTGTTAAAAACAATACGGCACCTGAACCAACACATTGAAAGGACTTTTTTTTTACTCAATTTCCTGGCTGCTCCTTCACCAACTCACACTCCATAGAGACGGTCAGCAACTTAATGACACCAAATAGAACACAATCGGTCGTTCAAATTATTGACAAAAAGAAAGTAGCTTGGACCCTTGACACCTTCTCCTCCTACAAATCACTGGAACCCGACGGCAGTATTCACATGATGTTGCAAAGCTCAAAGGTATGTATATTCCGTTCCATGGTTCACACGGATTTTCGGGAACTGCTTAAGCTGTAAACCAATCATGGAGAGAAGTCAACTTCATTTTTATCCCCAAGGCGAGAAAGCCCACACCACAGCAAAGGATTTTAGACCGATCAGTCTAATATCTTATCTGCTCAAAAACCTAGAAAGAATACTAGACATCTACATTTGCTCCAAACTAACACCAAGAAAAGTTTCGCCTGCCTACGTGAAAGGCCAATCAGTAGAGATAGCGCTGCATAAGGTGGTTATAATCATCGAAACATCGCTCCACCAAAGGCCTTGTGTGGAACCCCTCAAGGAGGAGTCTTATCCTCACTATTCTGGAATATAGTGATGAACATAATTTGAGTACCACCAGCCCAGTTCGGACAACACCCACCGCTGACCTTGAAGCCATGCTCGGGCTTTGTCCACTGGACCTCTTCACCAAAGAAGTAGCGATAAAAAGCGTCCGACAAACCTGGATGTGGAAAAGCAACCAAACCTAACACAGCACCATCACCAAGTTTTCAAAGGTCAATACGCCTTCTGACTACCTTACCTCCCACAAGGACTTCAGCCTCAACCTCGACTCCAAGTTTTTCTCTAGAGAGAGCTGTACAAATGGTGAGGGCATTAAAACTGCCTCCATATCCATTTTCATGGATGGGTCAAAAATGAACGAAGGTACGGGCTCAGAAATATTCTCAGAGGTAACCACGCAAGTGTGTTCCAACAAGCAGAAATATATGTAAAAACCAAGGCCTGATGGGACTTATCCACTGTAAACAGCAACAAACCTATAGAGATTGTCATAGACATAGACAAAGCTATCCCTTCCATCATAACAAACTCAAAACCGGTGATGAGATGTAAAGACGAACTCAAATCCCTTAGCTCAAGTCACAGCATCAAGCCCCTTGTATATTCCAGGATACATGAGCTTTATGAGAAAAGGCTCAGAATCAAATATATCACTTAGTCCTAATGCCTATCAGTCTTCTCATGTCCAAAATCACATCGAAGTTTTACAACATGGCCAACGTAAGGTGGAGTATTCTCTCCCCATGCCGCGTCTTTAGAAAACATTAGCCCCAATACGACAAAAAATGGACATCTCGGAAGAATAAGAAACAAGCCTAAACAGAACTAGATACTCAACTCTTCGAAAAGTATCTTTCAATGACCTCAGGGAACTAGCAAACACGCTACCTAAAACCACCCTAAAATTCATTGGGTTGGGGTCACAATCCCGAAAAGCCAAAATCCCGAAAAATTGGGTTGGGTACGAAATATAACAATATAACAATGTAAAAAAGCATCTAAACCTTTTCGGCGCAGGATCATAATTCACACAATTCAATTTGTGCATAAACAGTGGAATATGTATGGGGAGGCACGCTGCCCCCCAGCAACCTTCCTGCTTGGAATCACTGTTGGATTTGGAGTAAGTGCGAGGTTGGGTATATGCAAAATTTCTTTAAATTCATACAAAAATTTTCATATTCGGGATTTTGCATTTTCTGGATTCTGTCCGCCTCCCAAATTCATTATGTAAACGGAATGGTTCAGGAAGGCTGCTCCCGTTATGGACTAAGTATTGGATTAATTGTCTTGTTCAGGTATCCCACACCGGGGAACACAACACTGGCTGCAAGTCCGTTGAAGCTGCAGACATGTACTGGTGTCAAGAGGAATCTTGCAAGGAGGGGTTCTGTCTTCTCTACTATGGATACTGGCCGCAAACGAAATTTTAATGAAATTAGAATAGTTCGGGGTCCGAGTTGTGCAAATGGCTACCAATAGCAGAAACGGCACCAGAATTATCCACGAAACTACACTCTAGGAAGCAAATGAGACATTGGAACTGTCAATCAAGGCAATGCTGATGAATAGAACTTTGGTTGTAGATGCGAACTGTAATCTCAATATTATGACAGGTGCCAACAGAAGATGTCCGCAAGGTGGCGTTCTATCTCTATTTTTCTGGTCCATGGTACTTGATTCTCTGGTACTTGATACTCTCAATAGTTCAAATGTCTACGCTCAGGCATACGCGGATGATGTTGCCATAGTTTCTGTTAGGTCATGCCTTCAGATTATCGGTGCTAACGCGCACATAGCCTTAGACAGGGTCGATGCATGGGGCACTAGGAATGGGCTTTCTGTTAATCCTTTGAAAACAGAAGTTGTTCTCTTCATGAGAAGGAGGATTGTAGCCGGTCAGACTCAGCCAGTGCTAGAAAGCGTCACTATCCAGATCTTCGATGAAGCGAAGTATCTGTGAGTTATACTGGATAAGAAACTTCTTTGGGCCAAGCAAGTCAAGTCGAAGATTATTCAAGGCATAAAAAGGTCATCTAGATCAATACGGCTTTCGCGTTACTTTGTTGACTGCCTTCTGGACAAGACTCCAAAGAACGGCCTGTCTCGACTGCACGGGAGCTGTCCCGAGTATGCCTACCTCAACTCTAGATGCTCTGCTTGATTTACTTCCACTTGATACTTTCATCAAGGGCGCAGTGGCTCAAGTGGCTATTGCATTGGACTACAGAGCGAGGAGTTCGTGGGTCAATACCTAGACAACATCTTAAATTTCCTTCACGGTCCCACGTCTTGTGAGCTTCTGACAAACATCCGGGAGTATAACTGTCAGGAAAAAGCCGTGGTCAACCCTGTAACCCCTTCCAAAATAGTTCGAGAATGTAAGAACTCTGAATTCCTGAAGTTCCATTTGACTCTTGTTTGGGTCCCAGGTCATACTGGGTTTGGAGGAAATGAGATTTCTAAGCAAGGCTTAGGGGATGATTTTTCATGGCCTGAACCTGCGTTGGGTCTTCACGCGTCCTCAGTCAGGACCTCCATTGACGATTGGGTTTCCTGCGAACACAATTCCGTGTGGCATGGCTCTCCAGGATGCAGTCAGACTCCCCGAATGTCTGTAAGAAATTAGCCAAGCCACCTTAGTGTGCTAGGCTTAAGAGACACCACAGTCTGTGACGCTTGTGGAGAGGGCAACGACACTTTGGATCATTTTCTTTGTTATTGTCCTCCCTTTTCTCGAATTAGGTGGCAGATCTTCGGTGGTGATGTGGTTAGTGCTGATACTGTAAGCTCCTTATCGCTGAAGTGCATTCTCGAGTTTCTCCATCGAAAGTCGAAGAAAATGGGTAATACTGGATTTTGCTTTCTGGTACCAAAGCGACTTTTAGGTGTTCCAGGAGCAGCGCGTGTCGTCATAAACCAATTGAACAAACAAAATGTTGCATAATCCTGTAGGAAGCTATCAAACAACTCCTGACCGCAATAAATTCAAATTCAAAAGTTTTATCCCCCAAAAATACTCGGGATTGATCGCTCAATGATACATCATGCAAATAATATCCTTTTTGTTGTCTTCCTGTTCATCCTTACTAACTTCTAACTTGTTTTAGCTTTCCCCTTCATTCTTAGTGGCGTTCCTTTTTTAGCAGCAATATCCTTCGAGAAAGTAAAGCAAATGCCACGAGGAGCAGAAAAATGTTTTAAAAAAAAAAAAAAACAGAAAATGAAGACAAATAAAATCCAAGTTGCAAATTAAAAAGGACCCTCGGATGGTGAGTAGGATTTCCATTTTTCACTTTGTTTGTGTTGTGTACTGGTGCTGTGTTCTGAGTTATGAGCGCAATTCGCTATGCGTTTGGAGCTCACGATAGAAATGGTAGCATTTAACTTGTTTTCCGCGAAAACCCCCGCAAAGCAAAGGAGAAAAGCCAAAGAAAACAAATTTTTCCTTCTCCTTCCAAGTGAAAATCATTTATCTATGAAACGCAGACGGGTGTGTGCTGCGGTTGGTTGCCGAGCGATAAGCGTCTCACCAGCCAGAGACATTCACTTCGCGAGCGCGGTGTATACATTATCGTTTTGTGTGGATGTCCTTGCTGTGTTTTCAATCGGTACTCCCGCGGTTGTGATAACCGCGTCGTGTCTGTTTATGTGATGGAAGATGGATGTATTACGGAATTAAGGGAGGAATACGGAAGTCTAAGCTGACATGCAGGTGGTATGATTATGTGACGCTCCATTGCCAAGGATCAGAATATCATTTGAATTGTGAACGAATTGAGTTAATTTTGTTCTTTGAAATATTTGTTTGTCCTTATTTCACTTCTACCTGTACCCCGATGGGTATTTTTTTTCTTCATTCCTTGTTGCAGTAACTACAGGGGTGCGCGATACGGTACGAAACAGAGGGTGAATATATACATACATATGTATCTTCGTGTGGTGTGGCAGCATAAAAATGTGACCAGATTTGTTGTGGCAGAGTTTAGGGGGCACATCGTTTTTATGGCACCATTACAGCAACAGCAACAACCACCATCACCAGCACCACCACCAGTAACAAAATCAGGGGGGTGGAGGGTCATTAGAAACAGTCTCCGCCATTTATTACAGCGAAAAGAAATATTGTTTTTAAGTGGTGTCGTTGATTTACAGCGTTTTATTTCAGCGAGGGTGACAGGTCTTAAGGACCTGTATGTGCATTTCGAATTCGCCAAGAAGTGGATTTTGCGTTGGCGTTTTCCAATACCTTTTTATGGTCCAATAAAATATATTTTATCATATAAATGACTTTTCGAAGTGATTTTGACACTTAATTAAAAAAGGTGCAAGGAGGCCATAAAGTTGATTAGGGCTGAAGAACAGCGCGTTAGGCCTTGTAATTAAACTTGTCTGGAGAAAATGATAAAGTGGCACGTCGGTCGTCGCGCAAACGATTGGATTAGGAGTATTTGTTTGTTTGCCGAGTTGTGTCTTTGTTATAAAGTTATCTGTTTTCACACCTCACCAGGAACAGTAGAGAGAAAAAAACGACATATACTTGTATTTATACTTTTAGGGCAAGTATTGCTTTAGTGACAATTTTCACACTAACTCGGCATGGAAAGGCTAGAACTGATGAAAAATCTGATGTTAACTTGCGGATTTTCTATAGGACAAGTAAAAAAAAATACAAATATTTGTCGGGACAGCTCCATGGGACCCAGGGCCTGGCTTCTCACAGCCATTCGTATTGGGCGTGCGTGCAAACTACATAGTTACGTATAGGCCCCATTCCTATAATCGTCTAAAAATGGACACACTTTAGTCACACTTTCAGCTACGATGGCGATATTTTCAGCTGACCTTACCGGACGAACAGGAGTTGGAGTTTTGACGTCACTAAGCTGTCACAACCAAGGAGGACATTTACGAGGCCGTAAATCGCATTTTAAGCTGAAAGGACTAGGCGAACTTAACAAACTCCTACAGGTACACTCAAACTGCGACTATTAGCCTGTTGCGTAGAATCAAAATTGGCTGGGTCAACTTCAGCATCTATGAGCGTAAAGCTCTTACAATATGCTTTGGTCGACATTGCCTTGATAAGTGAGCAGTACAAAGCTTTAAAGGGGAACAAACAAGACAGGGCAAACAAGACAGCGACATGGACTTGTGGAAACGTCGCCTTTCAGAAGATTCGCAAACCGGAAGATGGCTTTACAACTGCCAAGATAAATGGTATCCATATACGCTATGCACCACTTAGTCTGACACCCACGATTGTGAGTCCCTGTCGCAGATAACCTGAAATGAAGACAAAATTTAATCTGTAGCTGTGGGATAGCTGGGCGGCCTCCTTGAACCAACCCGATATTGTTATAAATTTCAAGATGGTTTATGGTGGCTTTCCTGGGTTGGGCCTTCGCACACGAAATGAGATTTGCGCGTCCGTGTCGCCATAGCTTCGCATTCGTCGCTTTCTTTTTCGGTGCACCAGGCAGAAGGCACTAAAAAAGCAGTGGTACGGCTGATATAAAGGACGGTGTAAAAAACATTGTTGACCAATAGACCAATATCGATACTGCCAGCTATTGAAAAATTACTGGAAGAAGTGTTAATGAGGCAGTTACTGAACTTTATCGAAAATCATTCTCTAATCCATGAAAAACGACATCGATTCCTAAAAACAAAAGTACTGGAAATATTCTGAGAAAAACCATCATATTCTCGTTCTTTTCATGGATTTTAGTAAACCCTTTAACACAAAAAACCATACAAAACTATTAAAAGCCTTAAAAATTATTGGAATTAGAGTACTGCTAAGAGACTGGATCAGCGATTATCTTAGTGGTAGATACCAACACCAATGAAAAAGAAGTTCAGTATGGATTACCGCAGGGATCCAAATTGTGTCCAATACCGTTTTATATTCTTTGCGAATGAACTGCTGCGTGTCTTCAAGAACAGCATTCCATTTGCCTATGCAGAGGATACAGCCATAGTCGTTTGCCAAAGGTCTTTAGATACGGCTACGCAAATCAGACAGAACAAATTCGACAATGTAGTAAAATGGTACCACGATAACGGACTGATAATCCACGCTATAAGAACCAAAATGATGCAAATTCAAGAAACTCATCTTTCAGTCATCCAACCGGAGATGCATATAACATAAGAATAATGCTTGCCCAACCACAAGGATAATTTAAACTATGGATGTTGTGGAAAGATATCAATATCTCAGAATTACTATGGATTCCCATTTTATTTGGGACAAACATATCGACAACATATGTATATGTGGATCTTAAGAGAGCTTTGCTTGGTTTAGTAGTTGTATACCTAAAAATTATCCTACATACGTTACAGGTTCAAAAAACAGACCATGACCAAGACCATGACAATTCCGACATTCGTACTTATAAATTTTCAGCTCGAGATGAGTAGTAGTAGTAGCTGTTGAAACAAATTTTCCCACTTTCAGAAAATGAGCTAAAAGTAGACCTCCAGGATGTATTGCCAAACTGACCCTCTACATATACCTATGAAAACGAAGTGCGTTGATTTGAAGAGACTACCGAAAAATTGTGGATATAGGAGATAATGAGGATTGTGCCGCGAGGAGAATTTAAATCATGGTGGAACCACCGGAAACCATGAAATGCGGCAGGAATACACGAATCTACATACTTCGAGTTTTATGAATCAAAAGAAGTTTACCTTCAGCCAGAGTTGTCAAGTACTGTCCTACATCTTGATTGCTATGCTGGATAGAGTTCGTCAAGTCGTAGATATCACATTAAAGATTTGTACTTGAAGAAACTTGAAAATTACTGGAAAGTGTCCTTGACAGTATTGGTTTTGATTGATTTTCTAAAGCTAGGTAATTTTTCTAAATGCAAGTACAAGGTACTGGGTAACTGAATTGTACTTTTACTTAAAAGTTTATAAGTCTGCCTTCACCACTGTTAATTGTAATGCTAGACTTGGCCTCAATCAATGTTAGAACTTTCATCAATAAATGTTAGAACAATAATCTGCATATACTACCTACTTACAACTCTGGTCATCAGGTGAGGAAGTGTGAGAGAAAGGACATATGTCCTATGTGCGTATCTACGAAATGACAAGTTGGTAAAGGATATATTGTCCATTGTGAGTTTCGAAATACAAGCTGTGGCAGTAAAACAAGCTCTTAATAGAAGCCAAACCCTTAGTTGCGTTAGAGACTAACTCGAGACAATCTTTGGAGAATGTGTTATACATATATAGGACAACATCTTACCTCTCATTTACAAGTAACACCATAATTCGCCAGTAGAACTGAATAGACGAGAAGGATGCCAAGACTAATAAGTTTAAGTTAAGTAGGTATGTAGGTAGGTAGAAGTGGTTGTAACAGCAAGCCGCGCCGAAACATAATTAGCGCAAAGGCGCCGTTTTAATACCACAATTCAAGTGTTCTCGATGGGCCAGTGGCCAGTAGGTACTAATTGCCAGAATTCTTGCGATATCTCCACAATTTCTATATAAAAGTTCAGATGATCTATTCCGGTGGTAATTGGGCCACATCTGCCTGGATGTGACACAGTTCCTCACCCCCTTCCATCTTCTGTCAGCTTTTAATAGAAAGTGCGCAAAAATTCCACCCTTAAGGGCCCCCAGCGGGACGTTCACCACCTACCTACCAAGTCTCGTGGTAACAGATTCAAGATGCTGTTGCGACCATAAGGTTTGGTACACCAGCATCCTGTTTCTTTTGATCTGACCGCACTGCATGAAGATAAGAACATAATATGGATAAGAACATAAGGTCTAATGGTAGAAGGTGTAATATTACGTTTAAGGCCTCGGTTAGACTTGTTCTCATGGCCCCCGTTGCTCCTACAGCCGCAATCCTTTGCACTTTGTTCATAAGTTTGATGTTGACTTCAGGTTTGATGTTGAACAGGCCATCAGACTAGCGATGCATAGGAAAGTAAAGGATGCACCACAGCCTTGAACATCCATATGGCCATCTTTGAGCAAAGACTCCACTTTCTACCGAAGGTTTTGCTGCAAGCAAACCTTTGGTAAACCCGCTGCTCAATGTTTAGTTTCCAGCTAAGTTTTGAATCAAGTATCACGCCTAGGTACTTAGCACTGAAGATAAGGAAAGTAGTTGGTTGTTTAACAGTCGAGACGTGAAGGTCGGTATTTTAGTTTTTGTGGTAAAGAGCATCAGTTCAGTTTTGCTTGGTTTGACGCTGAGACCACATCCAGTGAGACCACATCCAGTGGCCCATTTGCTAATCTTGTCCAAGGCACCTTCCATAATCTCACTGATTACTGAAGGAAACATCCCTAATACCAATATTACCACATCATCAGCATACGCGACAACATTGACTATATCTGTGTCTAGCCTACATAGGATTTTGTTGATTACCATAAGCCAAAGAAGAAGAGATATGACCCCACCCTGAGGAGTTCCTCTTACGACAGATATGGTGGAACTGCTGTTACGGAGGTTCGATTGAATGATTCAAGTTTTTAGCACAGTCACTATCCAATGGCTAATAAACTCTTCTACACCCAGCTGGATCAGAGCTTCCTCAATCGATTCAGTACTGACGTTATTGAAGGCACCTTGAAGGTAGCTAGGGTATATTGATTGAAGTGAATTGTCTTTTCTACTGTTCGCACAACTTCGTGGAATACCGTCTCTGACGATCTCCCCTTAGTATAGTCGTGCTGAGATTTAGATAGAAGGGATTGATCTAGGGTATTTCGTATAAGTTTGTCTAAGATGCGTTCCAGCGTCTTTAAACGGAATGATGATAACTTGTTGGGTCTGAAATCCTTTGCGAATTCATGTCCACGCTTCTCAACTTTCGGAATAAACACAACACGAACACGTCTCCAACTCAAGGGAACGTGGTTAAGGAAGATACCCCCTCTATAGATGGGCACTAGCTATGGAACCACCACTGTGACGAGGAACGTTTTAAAGGGTCCTTAGCCATGAACATAACATCAGACGACGTGCACAAGGTGTCCTTAAAATGCCAGCTACATACAATATACATATATAGCATCATCATTCTTTGATTCACTTGACAAGGTCTTAAGAAATAATTCAAAAGGACGGATAGAGGGACTCCTCAACAATACATTTCAACAACCATGTCACATGAGATGTGGTACCAAAATGGCACATTAGTGCTTATCGGGGTTTTCCTTCAAACCACCACTTCTACCTACCTAAACCTCAACTACAAGAATATGCAGAGTCGGGTGATTGATTCAGGATTCGGTTGACATAACTATTTATACACATAGGTGGGTGATCCTTTCCTAAATGCTGACACAACATGCAGAATAGTTACCTGAAAGACATCTTATTCCAAGTCCAAGGCTATGAGTTCAACCCCTGTTGTGGTTTCTTTCTTTTTCCTCCCGCGCTATGGGTTCATAGTTTCACTAGGTTTAGCCTTTCGACATGCAGTGTAACTTTTACAGAACTTCCTCCGACCTCAAGTGTATGTCCTTTTTCGTATTTATGTAGAAAAAATAAAATCTCACTAACGATGACGCAAGCCTAACACCCTCCCAATGGGGCAATCTCTACATCCAACCCCATTTAACCCATCATAGCATGTTACACAGGAAGTGGATTCGACTTTACCAGCTTAATGTGCCATTCAAATTTTCACCAACATAAAACCGACTTTCCCAGAGTCGTCGGCGTCATCGTCATTTCTTAGTCAAACTCGAAAAACAAAAATGAACATCATCATCCGAGAATAGTCAGCTTATTTCCCTACGACACGATAATACCCGAAATCCTTGCGCAAACAAAAGAATATCCCACCCCACTCGTCCGCCCCCCAAATGGCATTGAGGCGCGGCAGCACTAAGACAATCCGAAACGAGCGTCCTCTCCACCCCAGGAATACTTATGTTATCTCAGATTAACCCCATTAGACCAGCATTATAAACATTATCCCGGCTATAATACTCGAAACCAAAACACCCGACAAACAAAAGTAGTTCAATATCCATTCGCTCGCAGCGATGCCGAATACGTCTGTCGAAAATGGAAAGCAAACTTTCTGTCGGAAAAGGAAGCAACTTAAGCAGAATTAGACGATGCTCGTGTGTGTGTGTGTGTGCTTACACCCTAACGACAAAACAAAAGACGATAGGAAATCCTCTCTCTCAAGTGTCATCCGACAAGGTAAATAGTACACAGCAGCAGCAGCAGCAGCAGCGAGATATAACCATTTGGGACTTTTTCGTCACAGTCCCGAGAAATCACAACATGACCCTCGAATAACCATAATATGAACTTATCCTGGCAATTGTTGTTAGGCCCAGAGCCCCAAACCGACCGACCGCTCGACGACATGAGAGGCTACACATGTCAATTGTCTAAACATTTATGTGTGTGCAAGGGTTCGTGTATGTTAATTTGGGTAAATTTGGTGCTCGCTATCGGATGCTCAAGGACGAAGGCACAAATAACTCCAATATCTGGAGTAGATACTAAATAAAGGATTCATCCGAATGTGGTGCGGTTTCTTGTTTCGGGTCGCGCCCATCCATGCGTGGCCTAATGAATGCGAGAGAGCCCATGAGAGCGAAAGATGAAATTGTTGTTAACGTCGAAGTGGAGGAAGGGTCGCCAAACACCCTAAGATTGTTCGAACAATTAGCCTAATGGGGATGGTTTCCGCTTGACAGCAGAGCAAGCACAGAGAGGACAAAAGTCAAATGCGTACTCGTATACGCGTATGTGTTGGCAAAAGGAAAGTGTGCTGTGTCCCATCGAGGGAGACCGTCGACGGTCGACGACTGCTGCTGATTACATTTCGGATATTCAAGGGGCAAATGGCGTTATTTAGTGGCGTAATTGGGGAATTGAGATACAACCAATGGGGGCTAAAAAACTTGAGATTTAGTTTTATGGTGATGCTGTGGATACGATAAATTAATGTCGCTCGCATCTCCTCCGAGTAATACGCACAGGACGAGTGGGTGGAGGTGGTGTTTCATTTCATTAAGTGGTAGACAGGATACATATTCTTGGTGTGTGGACTTTTCATACAGCATAACCCACTTAAAAGGATTGATATAATGTGCTTCTAAGTATAGCAGGTTAATTAGTGACAATAAGGACATTGAACGGGTTATCTTAATTAGTCGCCTACTTATCGGACTCGATTCGGGAATGTTTAATGTGCTGTATAATATTGTGGTGAAAGATGCAAGGTGATATCCTTGATATTAAGGAAGCCTTAAACAGACGCTAAGATTGATTCACCAATTGCTCTGGAGCTCTATTTTCAATAAAGGGTTGTCCCTGGACGAATGGTTCTTAGCAGAGAGACTTGAAGAGACTGCCATCCACACTGTGGGATATACCGATGACATAGCAATAATGGCAAGAGACGAATTCATGAAGGTCACAGCAGATACCATGAAAAATGCTCTCCGAGTGGTGGAACGGTGGTGGTGTCAGAAACCAAAGCTCTCCATTAATGCGAAAAAGACAGATCTAATCATCTTCATAAGGAAGAGGAGAGATCTGGAATTTCAGCCCATTGTATGCGCCAGTTGTATGGTGGCAGAAAGTTAACCAGAAAACTGTAAAGAAGCAGTCCCAGAGTACTTCCTCCATACTCTGCGTTTTGATTCCTATTCTGAGGTGTCCTATGGTCAGTCAGTTAGATTTTTATCGATTTGGGCGCTATATGAGTTGAGCATTATCCTACCTAGACCACGACTTATTTATAAGGCATTATGTTTCATGATAGATTAATGGCGATCATGCCTACGTTTTCAAGACTCGTTTTGACATTTTTATAGAAGTTGTGATTACCAAATGGATTTTACGATTAGCTCGTTTGCCTGGAGATCCAACCTGAGTACATGCCTCCCGATTACGCAGTGTTCCGTAATGACACTCATTATTGTGCTGATGAATGATCTCATTAGTCTTATTAGACTATTGGACCGCTTGAGGTTCAGTTTGCGGTAGATCTGCTTCGTGATAGCAATAGTGATAGTTAGTAACGTTTAGCGCACTTTGCTTAATTAAGAGTTTACACGTAGCGAGAGACATGTAGAGGTTCTCCTTCTCCTGTAGAATCGACAAAGTTGTGCCATGCCTGGCGAGTTCGTGAGCCATACAATTTCCTGGAATATCACCCAAACGAAGTGAATTTTGAATTCTTCTGCCAACTCTTTAAGCGGCAATTAAGGGCAGCTTTGGAATTGAAAGTGACCGAATCCAGAGATTTAATCTCGGCTTGACTGTCGGAGAAAATTGTGATATCCGTCGCGGATATTATTTCCGCTGGGAATACGCTATAGTGTATATACCTCCCACACAACTGTTTCCGTTTTGGAGCCGTCGGTATAAAGGCAAACGGATCCACTGCAAGGCCCTATATCTCCCTCCCAGACAGTCCTGGAGAGTATATTAGTTAAAAAGGAGCTGGTGAAGGATGTACTCATTGCTTGTTGGGATGATGTATTCTAGTTTATTTAGAATAGACGTATTACTTTTTAAAACAAAATCAGAAAAATTTTTAATAAATTTATATTTTCCTCTAATAAACAAAAATCGGCACTACACTTATAAAAAAGAATTTTTTAAATATCTCCTATTGTTAAAATGTTATTTTGATTCAAAGTGTCAAAGATTCTTTGACCCCAAACTTTTGAGCAGTAGTGTATATTGTGTCAATATCCGACTCTAGCTAGCAGAAGAAGGAAGGTCCTGGGGAGCCACTGGGAATAAACCCAGAGGATGAACCAGATTTCTGTTAAATAGATGCTAGCGCTGACACGAGGAATCAAAGCCAGAGAGGAATTGTGAAGAAATCCAGAGAGTCTCTCGAGCTAAGATGGATTGTGGACAAAAGACGGTTCGCAATCTCTCTGATAATATATGTATGTATATATAACACCTTGGAAAGGTATGTTGCTTTCGGAATCAATTTGAGGGTCATGTACCTATTCTTACTACGCCTTGGTGGAAGAAATCTGTTTAGAGCAATCGCTCTAATCCAGTTTTCTTTAACTAATGGATTAGAATGGCTCTAGTGGCGGTATTTCCTCATCTGATAATTGGTACTTGTCCAAGTATTTTAGTCTTTTGTAGGTCAGTGTCCACAAGATCCCAACACATGTTCTGGAATTTCAGTGGACTTATCGCAGAATCTGCAGAAACCTTCTTCAGACATACATACATAGTTTCCTTAGGTGGTGCTATGCACCGATAGGAAGCCCGTTAGGATACGAAGGTTATTCTTGCTCATGGTGATGCATGCTTCGAATCTTTTTCTGTTATGTTGCGTCGAGTCGACCATTTTATTACTCTCTATTCCCACATGGCCAAGTATCCAACAGAGGGTCAACTTGTTTCTACTACTTAGTTCATTAAGTTTTTGCAGGGACTCTTACACAAGTTTCCATGAGCGTTGTTTCATGATCTTGCCCTGTTTTTCCTCTCTTGTTTCCTGAATTCTTTTTTAAGGATATGATCCCCTATTCCGCAGAATAGTTTAGGTCCTATGAAGGTCGCTGATGCTTCCTTTCTTGCTAGGGAGTAGCCCATTTCATTGCTCTCTATTCCCACATGGCCATGTATCCTACACAGTTCATTAAGTTTTTTCCAGGCATTTCCACACAAGTTTAGACGTTAATGACAAAGGAAACAAGTGCCATGATAGCAGCTATATCACAGTTGGCGTGGATTGTGTCAAGATTAATCTGGACACATCTACTTATGCTATAGATTTTGGGCTGAAAGATGCTGGCATATCATGTCCAAGGATTCAGTCTTAGGCCCGAATACTTCTGCTGTAGTTGCTTCATCAGTTCTTGACCAATCTGTGTACCACTTTGTTGGTGATTGCTCAATTTGTAGACTGTGGATTAATTGCTTTAATTCTTTTTGTGGCTGAGCTTGGTAGTAAAGTTCTTCTGAAAGTTGAATCTTCTAATAACACCGTCTCTAGGCCTGGCAGGCTAGGGAGTGCTATTTTTCTGAGTAGTGCATCGTATTGCTTCGATGTAATGCACTTATCTATTCCTATTCTTTCTTTAGCCATTCTTACAACCGTTTTACATGGACATTTCTCAACTACAAGAGGAAAAGGAGTTAGTTCCAGGAATACTTCCATGGTTGCTCAACTGCAGTTCTCCTGGACACTGAAATACCGAGGCATGCCAGTCTTTAAACCTTATTGAGTATCTCCCTTGTGGTGGTCAGATTGGTTCGTTTAGCTCATGCAAGCGCTCCATATGCCGCTCTATACTCCTCAACCACAAGATGAAATGGAGTCAGTTCCAGTAGTACCTCCATGGCTGCAGTTGGGCAAGTTTTCATGGATCCTGGAATACAGAGGCATGCCAGTATTTGGACCTTATAGTGTCTCCCTCGTGGTGGGCAGATTGGTCCGCTTTACCCATGCAATCCATATGTGATCATTGGTCTAACAATAGCAATATGCATCTAAGGCTGGTCGGGCTACAATACCAGGATTTGCCAGGTAGGCTCCGGCAAATCATTGGAACCTATTTGACTTTCCTGGTTATCTCTTCTGTGTGTTTATTTTAGATGAGTTTACAGTCTAAGTTTATTCCCAGATACTTAATTTCTTTGATTGGTGTCAGTACTATACCCAGCAGCCCCATCGGCCTAAGTCGTTCAAGCTTTCTTTTCCTCAGTCGTTCAACTATTCAAGAACACCATTCTCGAGGTATTGCAAGTCAACTTTGTATAATATCACATAGGGTTTCCTCAAATCTAGTAGTATTCGTTAATCTTATCCTCAGAAGTTCATACATCCACTTTGATACAGTGTTGTTTACCCACTTTCCACTATTGCTTCATACGATGTGGTTATCGATTGCTCCTTTGATGTCAAGGAAGCCACACAGAATTTTCTCTTTCGATTCAGGAGCGCTTTGTATAGTTTCAGTCAGCTGGTACAGGCAGGTTGCAGAACCATAGACACTGCTCGTTCGCCCCTAGGATAATACATCGATGTGATGATGATGGTGCGGTATACTCCTTCCAGCTCCACAGATACCTGCAGAGGCACCAAGTCTTGCGAAATCTATTCTGAAAGGAAAACAAAACTAAATTTTTTGTTAATAAGAATCCAATCTATTGGATTAGGTACTCGAATGTCCTACATTACCTTCGCATTCTGGCACGCCAGTCCTTCGACTGCTCCTCTCAGCATCCATGGTTCTTGAATTAGTACAACGCCCAGTTCATTAGTTGTGAACATCTGCGGTTTTACAGCAGATGCGGTTGTCGCATGATGAATCTTCACCTGGGCTATGTTTAATCTTCCGGTAGAAGTCATCGAGCTAAATCCTAATGTCCCACCTTCTTCCTGTAGTAACATGTTCTCCTCAATCTCTATAACCGTCATTTCATGTTCCTCATTCGAGAGCAAACTCGGCGAGAGGGACATATACTCTATCGCTTCCTCAGCTACCTGTTCAGTAGAAGAAGCAAGTGTTTCAACCCACTTCCGATCCTCTGGAAAGTTGTTTTTGAGAGAGTTTGACCCACACTCTCCTCTGACTTTTTGAGTCCAGACACTGCGACCTTGTTTTGGGCCCTTATGGCATCATAGGTCTGTTGATCGATTCCGAGGCCCACTACTCACCCGGTTGCCTCTATTCAAACATTCGAGACCTTCCACGATTTGATGTTCAAGCCATCGTTTTGCGCTTTGAGGAGTCGCAGTATGTTTGGATGCTCCTGGTCAGCGCATCGTGGGATTTAAATTGTTATTGAATGTGGTCGTCGTATCTCCTTCCCACTCTTTGCAGTAAGCAGTAAGGTATTTATAGGCAAGGACATGATCGTAGCACTTTTTAATAGCTATCAATTTGCCAAGATTTTTAGAAAACTTACAACCATGTGCATCGCGGATAAAGGCATTTTGTCTACGAATTTCCAGATAAAGGATGCCATACGATGATCCGTTGCCATGGCTCAAATGGCATCTCATTCCGGGCAGTCTAACCCAAGTTTTTCTAACCAAGCTTCCTGACATTCGCAATTTATTGGTCTTTTAAAAAGGATGTCTATGCTTTTTAAATTTACGGTTGTGTATCATTTTCCAAGTCCGACGCATTCTGGATTCGTAGTAATAGTCTCCAAAATAGTTTATACGTCTTAAAATCACCTGACTCATTACAACGTCTCCAAAACTAATAACATCATTCGAACTAATGCAATAATTCCTTACTAAACTCAGGCAGGACCAATCTCCATTAAATCAAAACTTATAAAATACTTCACTATCTTGCGATTCAATTATCATAAAATTATAATTCTATTCCTCACAGCAGCATATTCTCTACCGTCTCTGCCATGTTATTCCTGCGAAAAATAATAATCAATTTCCATCATCCTGCGCCTTCCAGGACCGCCCGCCTCCTGAAACACAGCAACAGAGTATCAAGCAATAACTTTCCCTCAACTTGTTAATGGATTAGAATAGGGCCAACAAAAAACTGAAAAAGAAAATTCCCGCAGAACCCCCAAAGGACGACGACAAATCGGCAAAAGGAAAGCTCCAAACCTACCTCCAAACAGTCCCGCGCCAAAGACAATGCCACGAAGGAGGCCATGCAATGTCAGGACCAAATTTGAAAATATTACGCTAAGGAGAGAAGAAGAAAAGTAAAAAGCAGAATAAATAAAAATCAACAAAGTCAGTTACACAATAAAATTTCATGTTTTATTGCACGACATCAGGCAACAGGGCTGCTCTAGGTTGGCCGGGGGTTTGGTGGTTTCGCGATTCCTTTTTTTTTTTTTTTGTTTGGTGACATTCTGCCGTCACCGCGCGCCGTTTGGTCCTACGCGTATCCTTAACACTGCCGCCATCCATCGGCAATCAAACTTCGACACTCTTCGCTTATTGTGACATCGTGGCGGCGACGACAATGGTGGCTGAGGCTAGAGACGACGACGCGAACAATGCCATAAAGCTGTGGATCGTGTGAGCTGCGAGTTAATGCCACCGATTTTGAGGCGGTGAATAGGCGTCGAAAGAGGGTGGATTCCTTTCTGTTTTACTAGGATATAATGTCGGCTGTAAATTTATTGGTAATGTATGATGTTCTAATTTATAATTCCAGTCTCGTTATATGCGAGCGCTCTTTTCTTTTCTTTTTTTGTTTCCTAAGGCTGTGTGTGCTAGGAAACCGTTCATCATTAATATGTATTTGCCTCCTTTTTTGAAAGAAAAAAAAAAAAAAAAAAAAAACAATAGAAAGGCAAAAAGTTCTGAGTTGTGAAAGTATGAAATGCTTAAAGGTATACACTTGGAGTGGCGCTTTGAAGGACCTTGCAATTTACGCAATTGTGCTTGCCAGTCGTCTAGGTTGGCTTCTTGAGAGAGTTAAAAGCGGCAGTTAAGACCTGAGCACAGGGTGATGATTTATTTAATGTCGAAGCCTGTCGGCGATATAACATTTTTTTCTGCACACACAAGGTTAACTGAAATGTTCTGTACTTGAGATACCATTTCGAGTGAAAAGGTTTTTGAATAGGTCTTATAGCACTCATGTGGAAAGCTCTGTCGTTTTCTGGGTGATCGGTCAGATTTGTGGATACTTACAAATTGGAACGTATACATAATTACCGACAGGATGCAAAGGACAATTCATGATTAATGATCTCATTCGAGAAAAGAATTGATGGAGTGCTTTACGGCTTTCAAATGTAGTGAAGGGCATTCATCGATGGGACTTCGTATTAGCCTTCAAAACTCGTCGGCATTGAGAAAGCCAAGTGGGATAGGAGGTAGGCGCGTTAGGAGTTGATGTATTCTCCTCAAAGTGCAATTTGAACATCATGGTCGGATTAAGGAAACCTTGTCCTGACAGACGTGCTATATCATATCGGTCAAGGTCGGAGCACGATCCTTAGCCAGCTGCCTCCAGTTGCGGCAGTCGAGTTGATTACGGTCACTTCACTTTCGCACGCCATCGGAGATGAGGGCTTTCTCTTCTGAGTAGTCCTTCACGAGTGGAGTCAAAGATTTGTCGGGCTGGAGCTCTACGTAACCTAGCCATCTTAACCATTGAATGTATACGGATCTTTTAAACCAAATCAGTGTCACTGTACAGCTCGTAATGCTAATGGTTCACTCTCCCCAAGATCCGTCAACGCAGAATTTATCTATCGCCCTTTCATCCGTCTTTGACAACATCTATGCTTTTGCACTGTACAGCAGTACAAGGAAGATGGTCTTGTATAGGGTTTCCTTGGTTCTTCTCGATAGAGCCTTGCTGGATAGTTGTGTTCTAAGGCCATAGTAACAGCGATTGATGTGGTTGGATTTCTGCGCTGATATTGTTAGCAGAGGTGTTAGCAGACCCTAGGTAGAAGAATTCCTTCACTACCTCGAAGTTATAGCCGTCGATTGTAACGTTTTCGGTGAAACGTCGATATTATGTCTCGGTGTTCGTAGACAGCATATAGTTATTTCCATTTATCCTTTTTACAATCAAACCCATTTTAGCAGCTTCTGATTTCATGTTTCCGAAATGTCAATATCGTCTACTTAACCAAGTAGTTCCACTGATTTGTGAAAAAATAGTACCTGTGGTGCTGACTCTGTAATTGTCGTAGGTGAGCGTAGCGTTCTCCTTTCTTATGGATCGACCAGCTTTTGTCGGGCTATATTTTACAGATAAGTTTGTGCATACTCCTTAGCTGCTAGGCTATCTGGACCTACGGCTTTGTACCATTTAAATCTATCTGTGGTTGCTTCAACTTTGTACCGGTCCTGGCAGCGGGATTGTAACAGTTCGCATAAACAGTATTTTCATAAAGTAACCAATTTTACTAAATTTGAATTGCACCAATCTGACCTACTTACACTCAGTTTACTCAAGCATTCCAAGACACTTCAAGACTGAAAAGCTTACCTGATAGGCAACTACTCTCAGAGATCTCCTGGAATGGATTAATCAAAGCGGCTAGTACCAAAGCAGTTCCTTCTTCATATTGCCAAAGTATTCTCAAGATGGATTGAATGTACTTTACTGTGCTTATACTTATGATGTACCCAAGGGCTCTGTCCTTACACCGATTTTTTTTTCTAATATCTATCAATGACTTTTTCTCTGTTATTTCTAAGCTATCTATCTTTTATGGATGGCAGGACTATACCTTAACTAATTTGCGATTGTGGTGATAAGTTCCTTCAACTAGTCCCGCTCGTTCACTACTTAGCACCAAATATTTGTATTATGTCTTAAGTCATACAGAACTCTTTTATCTCGTGCCATTTGGTAAAGCTACTTACTTACTTACTTAGGTGGCACTACCTTCGTAAAGTTACAAGAAAGAATAAAAGCAAAACCTTAATTTGAACTACTGATAAGAAAGGAAAACCAATTCAAAGACTGCTGGGCATACCAGGGAGAAAGATTGGAAGGAAGGCGACGAGCCACACTAAACTACTTAAGCCTAATTATGACCTAAGCTAATCTTAAAATAAAAAGAAAACATAGTCCTAGTTTGTGTTACAGCTATATTCAACTAGCTCATACACGAAATGTGTTCCTTTTTACTATCTCACCCAGATAGAGGTTTGTCTCATCTCAGAGTTGGATGTTAACGACACCTCCTCCATTCCTACCCATCGACCTTTTTTTTTTTTTTTTTTTAAAATAGCCAATAAAACCGCGGTTTCAATCACAAGAAGTCACGGTCAGTAGATGCTGTTCATGATGTCGTCAAGTCGGTAGTACATGAGACTCTGAATCCCAGAGTTAAGAGTTCGGGCCCGTCGTTGGGTGCCATTATTAAGAATTCGAGGCACGCTTAACCAAGCAACCACAAACGAGTTACCATTTTTCTCTCCAACGCAGAAAGAAAATTACCATGATCTCGAAGCAATAGCCTGCGACAAGAGAATTGGACAGGGGGCTGCAAGAAAAACCTTTACGGAGCTTTAAGACGGTTTTGTATCTGTCTGTCTCAAACAGTCCCACATCAGTATTACCCCAGAAATAATTTGAGAGAAGTTTCAATATAAAGCTCAGCTTGAAAGAAGCTGGAGCAATAACTCCGAAAGGTATTTCCTTAAACTAAACATTATTAATTAATGGTTGGAACAATTTTTACGAACTAAGAGGTATGTACGATACGCGTCTAAAGCTAAATTTTAGGAAGCCCTGGTTAGTATCTTACAAACAGAATTTCGATAGATGCGTTCTAATCAACCTGTGCAGAATATATCACGAATAAGATAGCGCAATTCTGTTGGATAGTCAATACTTTAAGCTTTGATGTAATCAGATCTCCCTAGCCCAACACGATATAAAGGCCCATCTGTTGAGACAGTCCTACATGATGTGGTAACAAGAATCAAAAGTGCACTCCACTACAAAGAATTAATGGATATAGAAGGAGGCTTTCCTGGATATAGAAGGAGGCTTCAACAATGTAAAATCCAAATCTATAAGAATACTACTGGACCAACAAAGCGTACCTAGTAATCTCAAACTGGATAGAAGGCATCATGAAAACGAGACACGTCAACTCAGAACTGGAAAACTGCCATGCGCATGGACTGAGCTCTAGAGGCAGCCAGCAAGGTGGGGTCCTATCTCCCCTACTGTGGATACTGATCGGTAACGAAATTTTGAAGAAATAAGAACAGAGTGGAGTCGAGGCTGTTGCAGATGCAGATGATGTTGTAAGAATGGCGGACAGGCAGATTCGTACCCACCATCACCGAACTACTTCAATCCGCCCTCATTACATTACAGAAGCGAACATTTCTGGATTAAATGTTAACTCGTTGAAAACAGAGGTGGTCCTCTTTACTAACAAGAACACAATCCCACAGATCGAGCTTTTGAGACTCAATGGTACACCCTTCCAAATCTCAGATGAGGCGAGATACTTGGGCTTTATTCTCGACTGTAAGCAGACTTGAAAAAAGAACACATCATACCATCTCTTCTAGATCACTCTGGAATGAAGAAGCACATTTAGAAGATAAGTCGATTCACTTCTACACTGACGGCTCAAAAACCAAAGACAGACCTGGTCTTAAACTTAAGCTCTCCTTTCGTATTGCAAATCATTGTAGCGTGTTCCAGGCGGAAATTATGGCGTTCAAAGAAGTCTAGTCTTGACTTAAGGAAAACGTGATATCTGGTAGGGATGTCCGCATCTTTTCGAACAGTCAAGCAGCTATTAAATCCTTGGAATCGATCTTTATAAATTCTCTAGTAGCTCTAGACTGCCGATCGTCTCTCATGGAGATGACTGAGCAATGCAATATTCACCTTTGTTGGGTGCTGAACCATAGGGATATTCCAGGGAGCTGTAAGGCTGAATTTGAAGCGCTCTAAGAATTTGATTTCTCTCAACGGGTTGCATATCGGCACTACAATTGGTGTCATCAGTGGACACTGTCTACTACGCAAGCAGGCTACAAAGCTGGGCCTTTTGTGAACTTCCTTTGTAGAAGCTGCATTGATGAAGAAGATAATAAAACCCATATTCACCTTCTTTGTTTCTGCCCAGCTTTCTCCCGCAGAAGGAAGCATCACTTAGTATCCTTCTATTATAGTGATTTAGGCGATCTGATAAACATAGATATCAAGAACCTCTCATGGATCATCAAAAGTTCAAAATAGTTTAATCAGTAGGTAGAGAGAAATTTTTGTACTATGATCCATGTGGTATCAAAATGGATCTACTGCTGGTTTAAGTGAGTTGGCGTTTCTGAGCTGGCAGTCACTTTAACTAAACGAAACCAAAAACCTCCATTATCTACTCGATGTATACAGCCATTGTTAGACCCATTCTATCACAGCAAACAAGGTCACGTACTTAGCTCAGAAAAATGACCAGGATCCAACGAAGCAAGCACAGGGACTACCAGTCCCATCAGAACTACATCAACTGCAGTCCTTGAAACCATTTTGGCACTGATTCCATTAGACTTACACCTTAAGGAAACAACTGCAAAGAGTGCACTACATTTGAAATAATCCGAACTTTGGAAAGATGGTGACACGGGATACCGCGCTATTATGAAACGGACACACTTGGGTATCGAGACCATCCCACGACTTCAGCCTAAACATTAAAACCATCTTCCCCTCAAGAGAGGTCTAGATAAACGGCAGGGCAATCAACCCAAACAATGTCTAGACTCTCACGAACGGATCAAAAATTGATGAAGGAGTAGGCTCTGGCATATTCATCTAAAGCCGAGATTCCTCGGTGACTTAGACTTCCAAGCCACTATTGTGTGTTCCACATGGAATTATTTGCATTTCAACAAGTTCCAATAAGAACCAACTAGTTTTTCAAGTTCGCTGAGTCTTTAGGTAACCGCTTCCAGTTTGAGCTTTCCTAACTAGGACTTTGTCATTATAGTATACATAGGTCGCATATCTCAAGGAATTATAGTCTTTCCGAATAGGACTTTATTCATTCTCAGCAAACGCATAGAATAGGACAAGGACGATCAAAGGAATCGTCTTATAATAAATTTCTCAAATTTGTGTTCAGTTTGTAGTGCAAGCTTTAAGCTTTTCCCATTATCCTTCGTGTAAACATACCTCACTTTGCTTCCTTACAACCGAAAACCCTTTTCACTTTTTGTACTATTTTTTGTTGTGTTTTTTGAAAACTACTTGCACACCAGTGATTTATTCGCCAACATGTTTCAAATGTTTCCAACCCCGTTTCCGTTCACACTGACTGCGAGCGGCGGCGTAGCAATAAAGCAAATTTGAGCGAAAGCAACATCGTTTTAAAATAATTGGCTGCAATAAATACAATTACCATGGCACGATGAAAACACAATCCTCTTCTAATTGCCACCCTGTGCTGACGATACCCAGGAGTGCGAGTTCGGATGCGATTGTGAGTAAGTGAAAAGTGGATTTCGCAAATTGTCGACCATAAATAATAGAAATCGCGCGCGCCCTTTGTCTTTTCACATTTATTGCAAACGGGAGCGGTTCCGCCACTGCCGCCGCCGCTGCCGCCGCCAGAGGGGGCTTACAATAAAGTTACAAAATTCAATTTGTCAGTTGGTCGCCGCGACCAAATGTTACACACACATGTATGTAAACCCATGTGTTTGGGTTCTGTATACGTTTGAACTGTAATTGCCTTCCGTGAACTAATAATGAAATTCGGGAAAAAAAAAGTGGGTTGTGATCCTTCTCGCGTACCAATTTAATTCCACTTAAGAGGTGAGTCCTTCTGACGGCTCTCACCCGTGGGTTGGCAAAGTTTTCCTTTTTTTTTTTATGACAAATCGGTCGCAGGATGTGAATATTAATGGGAATGAGAATATTGCGGGACACGATTAACTTTTGGCGTTTTATTATTAATGTAATTTTATAGTGAAAGTTTTTTTTTTTTTTTAACTCATTTATTTATTTATTTTTTTGTTTATCCTTGTGCTTCTCGTGGGAAAAGTGAAATTAATTTTCTGCACGTGCTCCTTAGTGTCCTTAATATTCAGTAGGTACTGTTTACTGTAATCAACTTAACTTGAAAAGATAAAAGGCACTGAGATGAAGAAGCTTTTACTTGGATTTCTCCAATGAGCTTTAGTTGAATGCGCCAACCATGAGGTCCTGTAGTTACTGTTATAAGAGTGCCTGTGAGGTATTTGTGTTAAGTTAATGAAATGCTTAATGCTTTTACGTTAATGGCTTGAAGGGTGATGACTGAAGATGAAATTTAAGATGAGACTTCCGGATGGGAGTATCCTTTTGGAAACCACTACTGATGAAGGACTTTAAGTGGATTTTTATTAATTACTTTAGTAAGTGAGGATTATTGTCGAGATTGGGTTACATAGATAAATTGGGGTTACATTTTTTTCCACTATTCATTGCAGTTTCCACTTTTAGCATGAGAGGGTGCTATGTCATGGAAGCACTGTCCACTTTATCAAACAGTACAAGAGAGAGCAGAAAGGACCTTGGAAACAGACTGATTTATTGATTCCAGCAACATCAATCATTTTGTTAGTTTGAGGGTTGGGTTTAGACTTATTCGAAATTTTCAAACTTCATAGAACATGTGAAAAAAAAATAATGCTTGGCCTGTTGAGGCGTTCACTAAAAACTGTACTGATAATAGTTACAGACCCTGTTTAAGGCAGATTCGCTTAGCCGTATATGAGTAGGTCTCCTGTACAGTTTTAATCCGTGAACCCAAACCCAGTAGTATCTTAGGGACAGATATCAGTGCTCTATTTTTGATTGGTTTATTTATTCCCGACGTATTGTCAAATGCTCCAGCTATCACGACTGTAAAAGAATGCAATCATTGTGGAATGCATTCCTTAAAGTCATACTAAGACTTCATGCGAATTCAACAAATTAAATCCATTCAGTGACTTCAAATGACTTCAATGGATTGAATGCATTCAGTGAATGCTACTGACTTCAAATGACTTCAATGAATGCAGATCAATCAAAAATATTGCATTCATTTTGACTTTAACACTTTGATTGCTGAACATGATTGCTTCAATCAAGACTTCAAACTCAATGCTGATTTATGTTTTTTAAGTTAAAGTCATTGAATTGAAAAATTTTGCGGGGCATTCAAAAGAATTGTATTCAAAAATGATTGCATTCTTTTACAGCTCTGTCATCTATGCATGTTTTGATAGGAACAGAGAGCTGCTTACTGTGTTGCCAATGAATATATTTTACTACTTTGTGGGTAGCCACTGTGTAATGGTAGTGGATTTGGCGGTTGAAAGAAAGGTTATGTAGTCCAAGGCCCAGCCCTGCAACTGCACCTAGAGTAGACAAGCTCTAATCAAATACTGCAAACTACGTCGAATGTGAAAGTTCTCCCGCTTCAATGCGGACAGCACCCAGGCAATAGATTCTGAGACCTAGCAACGCCTGCATTTCAAAAACCCTTTTCTAATTTTGCTCCTCGTTTACGCCTTATCCTATAAAGAAGTTTATACTGTTAGGTGTACATAAAACAATACAATCCGTTTCCGGTGTATCTTGACATTGTAAGGATAGTCGGAAGATCTTAGGTCTGCCAGACATTGTTGGTCATCTTTGGGGATGAGTACTATGTATATACTTTATATCAATCCATGAAACATGAATGCCTTAGCGGAAAGTACTACCTTAGCCATCCTGTCTTGTCATCATGTTATCCGAGTCGCAACACACATGGATCATAGGAGAAAATTTCTCTATACCAGTGTCCAGTTGTCCACTTAAGATTTGTATTCTCGATAGCATCCAGGTTGAATTTTAGTTTACAAGTAGCGATTGGTATGGCTAAGGTGCCTTAGTCCGGCAAAATGGGTAAAGTTGTTCCTATTCTGGAAAATTCATCGACCTTATAGTTGTTCCCTGGAATAACACTATGACCGGGCAGCTAACAAACGTGCATATTGAACTGCTCAGTCATCTCCG
This sequence comes from Xylota sylvarum, assembly GCA_905220385.1. NCBI lineage: Eukaryota > Metazoa > Arthropoda > Insecta > Diptera > Syrphidae > Xylota > Xylota sylvarum. The sequence continues at coordinate 56,967,390 of LR999958.1, read as the reverse complement.
TAAGAGACTATCGACAGTCTAGAGCTACTAGAGAATTTATAGAAATCGATTCCAAGGATTTGATAGCTGCTTGTCTGTCCGAAAATGCTGATATCCCTAAACATCACGTTTTTCTTAAGTCAAGATAAGACTTCTTTGAACGCCATAATTTCCGCCTGGAACACGCTACAATGATTTAGAAGACGGAAGGAGTGATTAAGATTAAGACTGTCGGAGAAAACATCTCCACCAACTCCGTCTTTGGTTTTTGTGCCTTCAGGATAGAAGTCAATCAACTCATCTTCGAAAAGTGCTTCTTCGTTCCAGAGTGTCCTGGAAGAGATGGTGACAACGAAGTTCTTATCCAAATTTAGACGTGGGGTGGTGTAGTTCGTGTTTTCGGGAAAGATTTTGAAATTATTCAAAACGGAGACATGGCCAAATTCTTTTCTTGACCAATGTAGGGTAACTTCGAGCAAATGCTGCCATTTGCTTTCTAAATATATCCAGGGGTATCATTATGTCCTTGGACGATGCATCGCGATGGTTCGGTTCACTTCTGTAAGGACGGCTCCAGTACCGAAAGTGTAGTGGGTTGTGGTGTCTTTTCTGGAAAGCATGTCATTCCACCTCGCAGATCACTGTAGCGTTTTTTCAGTAGAGCGATCAAGTTTGTAAGTCTTGTCCTGGGTGAAATGTAATGCAATAGCTGTCAGGGATATTACAATGTTCACTGATAGACAATCGGCAATTAGATGCACCATTAGATCGGCAATGGAATGGTGCACTTTCACGTCAAAGGGCTGTCTTTTTAGAGATGATGAACCAATTCAACATTCAGCTCTTTTGGATGTCAGGTCATAGAGACATTTCGGAAAACTATAAGGCTGACGAGCTCGTCAGAAACGGTACGACTTTGAGGATTCTTCCTAGATTTCAAATTACAATATCGCTGAACGCATTCAGTAGGACCAACAACTGATGGGAAATTTACTCAACGTGTCATACATATTCATATGAAGACAGATCTGGCCTAAGATGGGTAAGAAATGCTGTGCCGGGTTGCTTATGATATGCGATCACAGATCAGCTACGTAGTCGGTTACCTCATGGGACAGGCCAACTTGCTGAAAGGCCCTCTTTGCAAATGATTTCTGTATGAGTTGCAATGACGAAGAGGATAAGAAAACCATTTTTCACCTCATATGCAACTGTGTGGCCCGGTACTAAAGAGGACTGCTCTACTCTATTCTTATTCTTCATTGACTTTAGCGAACTGGTCTCCTAAGAAGCGTCGGTTGGTTTGATTATGTCCTGCCAAAAATGCTAAAAACGGAAAGATCCATGGTACCACAGAAGACATTTTCTGGTGTAAGTGCGTCTCTACCTTGGTGCAAATAGCCACTCTAATTTAAACCTAAACCTAGCAAAATTGATTCTAGAGATGCTTCAGTGCTAGAAATCACAGCTGCGAAACTATGCAAAGACTGTGTTCAAAAAGGCACGCTTTTTACCATTTTCTAGAACCTATCGGTTCTGGAGCTTTATTGGGGAAATGTACTATACTTTTTTTTTTAACTATATTGGGAGTCAGAAGATGATGGGTGTATCATTGTCAGCAGATGTGGCTCACCATCTTTGTTTGGCATAATCCGTCAACCCATCTAATAGGGTGGTGATGATGTTCACAATACGAAGAAATCAATGGAATGTCAGACAAGGGTGTGCTCTCGGGTAGTTACACAACACCACCCAGTAAATTTAAGTATTTGAGCATCTCTTTGTACAATTTATCCTGGGAACTATTATTATCATTATTTGCAAGGGGTATTTTGCACTGCGATCAATTATGTCCCATACTACTTCGTTGATGACGTTTGTTCCATTCTCTTCATCCTATATTTCTTCGGCAATTTTACTCTTGTTTATCCTTGGCAGGGATACTACACTATAAGCATATTCTCTAATTCAATTTCTCAAAGCAGTATGATAATGAAAAGCTTGTTATACAATCCGGAGTTTCGATAGACACATACATTATAATACTTGCTTCAGACGTTAAACAGTTTTCCAGATACTTGCCTTGTTTTCCTGTTCAAGACTCCTTTCGAAACGGTTAAGGTTCTAAAAAGGATTTCTTTATTATACCAATAGATGGTTACATTTTTGTTTCTGCGTAGTGCACTAGGATTTGAAGGCATTCCTATACAAGTTTAGCCCAAACAACATAAGCAGTGAGATGCCAGAAGGCACAGATCTGTTGGTGTTGGTGACCTTAGTGAAGCGATCTTTCTGATTTCTCTGATGGTACCATCCCTATGGATTGCTAGGATGACTTAATACATGTTCTCCTTTAAAATCCGTCTTTTTCGATTCTCAGGATCGTATTGTTTCCAGTCTACTGGACCAAGATCATTACTGGCATATGCAAGCCAGTCTTTATACTTTACTGAGAGTCTCCTCAGTGACTAAACTGGTTCATTAAGTACATGCACTTAATGAAGCTCCATAGGTCTCACAATGACAAAAGATTGATTGTCTTCAATTGTTGATTGTTGTTTTCATCGGGCCTGGCCGAATAGCGCCATTCTTGAGTTAAGCCGATGGATTACGTTCCAAGTGGGTAGACTTACGTCAAAAACAATTGTTTGATGGCCGGGGCACTCATACACAAACGTCCCTTGTGTGATTAGATGAACACCAAGAACATGGAGAAAGGTTAAGGTAAAGTAAGCCACATAAGCAAGCAGGCTTAAGACTAATAAGTCTCACCTCTTTCGTCCTAAAAATCTTGGAACGGTTAGTATACATATGCATCCAGCAAGTTCCGTCCTGTGAATCTACCTTCAGCACAACATGCTTACAAGAAGTGTAAAAGTGTGGAGATAGCGCTGCATAGTGTCGTTGGCTGAATTGAGGAAGGAAGCCTGTTAGAAGTATGTACATACATGCGTACAGAGGCACGCCTCAAGGTGGAGTTACCTTTCTTTTAAAATTTGGCACTAAAGTCACAGAATACGCGGATGATGTGGTACTGCTAGCAATAGAAAAATGTCTTCCAAAGATCTGGACACCTGGACCAGGAAATGCGGATTGGCCCCTCAGAATCTATCTCTGACAGCGCCAAATATCTCGGACTAGTGCTCAACAAAAAAAAAAACAAATTGGAAACTTGATATCGAGTCGTGTAGTAGAATTTTCAGAAAAACGTGGGGGCCAAGTCTCAAAATCATCCTGTAAATGTATAAGGCTATTGTTAGGACTATACTTATCTATGGGAACCATATATGGTGACAAGCCGCCAGCTAGGCTACCAACCTAAATGTTATCACGAAAGTACAAAGGCTAGTGTGCATTGGTACTACAGGACTCGAGATCATCCTCAACACCCGCTCCGCTAGACCTTTTTATATAAGAATCGGCAGCCACAAGCGCCCTTAGAATAAGTCAATCGTACCAACTCGATGCCGAACTTATCAGGCCACGCTAAGATCCTTCAGGACTATGTAGGGAATGTAACAACAACTGACTACAAGATGCCTTACCTTGACTTTATAAGACCTTTTACAACGAATGGAAAAACAGAAGGGCTGTAACCAAGAAAAAGGAAGAAAGAAATTTCTGGAAGGATACTTCTTCCATGATATCGAAGAACTGTACGACAAACTGGTGAACGACATCTACAGCTGTATTAAATCGACAGCCGTATCGGCAACACAATGGCTATATACTGATCTGAGTGCGATAAAAAGGGTTTCTCTCCTTTTAGCCAACCTACCTATCCACCTACCTATTACTGCTTTGACGAAGGATCAATGTTAGCGATGTACCCATCGAGAGCACTCGACATCGTGTGTGTCTAGTGTCTAGAATAGCAATTTGGAATCCTTGGGTACACACGCTTTTTGGAAATTGACATGGACTTACTTTATGTCGGATGTTCAAAGAGACCGATATGGAAGGTACAAAGGATGGTTCTGTTAAATATCCGCTCGGACTGAACAGACGTGACTTTAGAACTTTATCGGGACTCGTTACTGGTTTTAGCTTCTTAAACGAGCAATTCAATACCAATGGTATCAGAAGCTCAAGCTCAAGAGCTATCTTGAAGCAAATGCGATGACTTTACATTTTTATCTGCGAATGTTCACCGTGTGTGAGGTGACTGTAAGGTAGCGATACGAACAGCTGTGCTAAAATGCAATGGATTGTGTGGAACTAGGTCATGAAGGTATGCCTTCCTGAACACAAAAATTTGTATTGTATGTCTCCATTTCAAATGGCAATTTAACAATTTAAAAGTTATGAATTCACCCTAATTGACTGTAATTAAAAAAAAAGTGAGAATGCCGCCCTCACACTTTTAACATACGCCTGCCTCGTGTCTTAATTTTTTATAAAAGTCCAACATTATTGACGTGTCTCCCAGGAGTATTCTTTGACATATTTATGATCCAATTAACGACAAGAGTGAACATTGTTTTTACGCAACAAATCTTCTTAGAGCGGCGCCCATCTAAAGTGAGAGCTCGTCCTGTGAAATAAATTTCTGACGGGGTGGCAGGCATTGCTGTCGTTTCGAGGCGCATTTTGTATGCGAATGTTCCCCTAATCCAATTAGGGAATTTTCCTTTTGGATTTCCATGATTAATATCCATATTATTAATGGTAATTACGAACAAAGAAATGCTTTTAATTAAGTTAGTTCTTTGACATGTGCACTGACGACGATGAGAAGGATGACGCCCACAACTGGCCAACACACTGGCCAACACTGGGGGGGGCTACACATTCATGTATCGGCGGCCTCTGAGTGAATGAATGTGTCATTAAGTTCGGTACGTGATAGAGAGGACAAAAAAGTAACACTAACGCTAAAGTACCCGAGTTAATATGAAATGTGGTTAATAATATGATGGATGGTGTTGACGCTGTTGGTCATTTGGCCATTTGGCCTTGATGCTACATGCTTTTTTGTTGGTTTTTTTTTCTTTTGGCTAATGTGTCCTGGTGAAGGAAAGTTAGCAGTATCGCCTCTTGGGGTTGGATGGACGAATGGTTGGATAGATAGATTGCTGCTACTGACTATGACAGGGTGACAATTTTAATGGATTATGCATGAAATATAATTTCATAGCACGTTGATTTGGTATAACCCAGTTTCTGGGAAAAAGACAGAAAAAAAATATGGTATTCAATTTTGGTGAAGTGCTTGAGCGGGAAGATGATGTATCGTTAATTATATAACGTGGCATGTCAACCAGAAGGCTGAAATGATAGCTACGACTTGAAAGATGAATTGGGTTGCCAACAAAATATTGAGTGCTTCCTGCTTGTAAGTAATTACATGAAATGAGGACAGTTTGTGTTTTTATATCCATATGGATGTGTGTTTCCTTGGGACAGATGTCGCAATTTATTCGTTGTTGTGGTATTCTTTAATTAAAGGATACCAAGTAAAATTAAATTGTCACTTTCACGTGGTATAAGTCAGGAGAAAGCTAATAGTAAGAGCTGATATACTTTGATCTACTAGCTTATCATTACCTTTCTTGAAAAAAAGTCATCCTTACAAGTAAGGAACTATGCAAAGAGGTGTCGAAATAATTGTATGATAATGGTAGACATGTCCACATTAAGGGAACTTCTAGGCAATATAGGCCAATGATTGTCAGCCATTACATTCCTGACTCAACGGCTTCGTTAATAAGTAGAATGCACAATGAACCTTTAGTTCTCCAAGTGGACGTGATGAGTTTTTCCGTTACATATCCCTTCTTAACCTAATAAGCAAAATTGTGACATTTGGGGTAGTCAGCAACGCGAAGACATTCATGAAATGCCATTACGCTTACAAAAATTTACATTTGAAGGGGTCATTGGTTTATACTTCTTCTTCTCAAAGGAGATTGCTACCAAACCATGTAGACTTACTATTTTTGGGATAAATTGAAAAAGGATTACTTGGAGCTCATGTGGTTTCAACAAGATTGAGCCGCATATCACACTTTTGGCCAAAGATTCAAGTTATTGATGTCGAATTTGGGTGACCGTGTTATCTCCAGAAATAGATCAGTCAAATGGCCGCATCGATGCCTCTTGACTGTTTTTCTTTCGGGCAATGCTAAGTCCATGGTCTACGCCAATATGTCAGAGACCTTCGACGACCTCAGTATCAGCATCGAACGTCACATTGCCGGCATGTCCCTGAAAAATTGAGGTCAGTGCATCAACTCATGCATGCGTTTCCGTGGAGGTCATTTGACATCCATCATAATTTTTTGTATTTGATATTCCCAACACAAGCTCAATAGACCATTCAACTAGACGATGGTAACCAAAACTTTCGTTCGCCTGATCAAAATTCAACTTAAATCCAACAAGGCTGTTGGACCTGACGGCTTGTGTATTCAAAGCAGCTGTAAATGATTTGGTACAGAGCATATACCAACTCATTTCTAAGAAACAAAAGGCAAAGGATTGCTCCTCAGAATCAGAATGCATGCTCTGTAAAGGAAGGTACTGGAAGCATAAGATGTCCTGCATTCTGACTTACGCTGAATGCTTCCCAGAAGTTAACATGAAGGTTATTCAACCAAACCTCAACCTTAGTGAGGCAGCTCAGAGTACGATGTGGATATCGCATTACTCAACGAGCCCTACAAGCAGCTTAATGATAGTGTGTGAACAGCGGACACTTTAGGCAAAGCAGCGATATCACGCTTCCAAGAGAAAAAGACGACGAGCCAGACATGCTTCGTGTGGTCCAAAGTAAATGGCAAACACTTCTTCAGCTGTTACGCGCCTCCCAGCATCACAAAGAATGACTACAACACTACACGACTACATGAGGAAGAAACCCCGTCGTCAGGGGATTTCAACGCGTGGGCGGTAGAATGGGGTTCACGTTATACAAACATCAGAGGAAGAGCACTTCTGGAGGCGTTCATATTGTTGGACATAGTTCTAGTGAATTCCGGAAGCGAGCTCACTTTTTACAAAAACGGAAGAAAGTCAATAGACATCACCTTTGTGAGCACGTTTTTGGCAAGAAATCCTGCATGGATGATGTATACGCACAGCGACCACCAGGCAAACAACTTCCAGGTTCGGTCCAGTCCCATTGAAAATAAAAGAGAGCAAAGAAGGCAGCACCAGAAAGGGGGATGGAAACCACACACTCTGGACGTTGAAGTACTCCAGATAATGATGGAAGATTTATCCCTTTGTCAATCAGTCGCCGACAAGGCGCAACATCCACCAGGTGGAACTACTGTTGAATCTAATGCATGCATAGTGTTGGAATTTCGAGGTTTTCGAAAATAATTGGCTTCGCCGATGACATACATAGGTATTGTTGTAATGAACAGACTCCTCGAGGACCTGAAGAATAACTGCAATAAAGCTATCGGGATGGTCCAGAACTGGCTAATATGCATGGGCCTACAACTTGCAGAAGAGTAGATCGAAATAGTGCATGAAGTCATTTAAACTGTAAGAGTAACCGTGGGCGATCATGTCGTAGCTTCCAAACCACAGCTGAAGTACCTTAGTACTACCATAGATGCAAAGCTAACTTATAAGCAGCACCTGCATCATGCAGCTGATAAGGTAGCGGCGGACCAAAGGACGAGAAGAGATTACTTTTAGCAAGTGTTGCGGCATTGATAATGTTCTACGGCTCCCAAATATGGGTTGATGCCATGAAGACGAAATCGTACAAGAAGAAAACTGAGGCAGCTTACAGAATCAACGGGCAGAGCTTCCTTCTGAACAACCTTCTACAAGATCTTCTTGCTAAAGAAGCGCAACGGAAATTCCGTGCCAGCAGAACAACGGCTACAGTGACGAGTCGAAGTGATACTGAGGTACCACCAAGTACAAGTCTGGAAGAATGACAGGAGATGCTATCACTTTGTTAAAGGAAGGTGGACGCAGAGATTAATCCCCTATATAGACTCTTGGATTAATAGGAAGTATGGGGAGCTGAATTTCTTCCTGGATTCAGAGACTACCTGCATAGGTTTGGACACGAGAACAACCCATATTGCCCAACGTCCACGAAAGCAGTGGAAGATGCGGAACATACCCGGCACCCGCTGGTGAACAAACTGGGTAAGAACATATCTTTATACAACTACACCAGAGGTATGGTGTGCAGACAGGAGATCTGGGAAGTAGTTAGCGACACTGTGACAAACATTATGAAGGAGCAACGAATGCAGGATTCCCACCTTCCAACGCAAAAACAAGATACACGAGTGTATGCCTAATGAATGGAGTTTCAGGACCAATTACAGATGTATTAGTACCAATCATGGAAACACCAATCTAATCAATGGAAATACCAAAATGGAAACAGCCAAAATTTGTTTAGCGATAAACGAGAGCATATGCTGTCAATGAGAAGGGACAAACCACATCGACGAATTGGGCAGAACGTCACAATCGACCGCTATAACTTTGAGGTAGTAAGGGACTTGGTCTACCTCAGCTTTGCTTTCAATTCTGACAACACTTTAGCAGAAATAAGACGAAGAAGAACTTATCGATCCCTGTTTCTTTGAGCTGAGAAAGCAATTGAGTAATGAAGTCTTATAACGAGCAATTAAGGAGATTCTATATACGACCTTGATCATACCAGTCCTAATTTTTGGCGCTGAAGTATGAAGTAAGTAACTCTATCCAAAGCGCATGAAGATATCCTGGGTCGTTTCGAGAGAAAAATTCTTTGTAAAATACTTGCGTTGCCGGGCTTTGGAGGACGAGATTCAACGACACGAGGTTTGGCTAGGACATGTAGATGGAATGGATACCAGTGGTCCGGCCCGAAGATTCTTCGAATCAAACCCAGAGAAACAACACAGTAGAGAAAAACCTCGCCTTGAATGTCGCTCTTTAATCGAAGGAGACCTCAACCAATTCGGACCAGCCAGGCTACCTGGATAGGATAGGTTGAGGCCCAGGTTTACCTCGAACTATAGCGCAACCGATGTAAGTATTTTATCAAAAAAAAAAATTAAAAATGAGTGCAACTAAGACTGGAGTATATCTTGCTGGTAAAAAGTGTCAGTAGTCGGTTAAAGCCCGACTAAAAACTACTAAAACCAGTTTTTCGATAGCTTTAGGAAGGACTTCCCCATCTAACCAAAAAAAAACTGTCAAACTTCAAAAGAAGGATAAAAGGGACATTGTCTTCAGAAACTTGAAAGGTCCATCGAGAAATAATGCTAACAGTGAACCAGAAAAGCAGGTTAAAAGTAGGAAAGAAGGAAGTCATTAAAAGGAATCCATAGAAGCGGATCTGACCTAGAACAAACTGTGTTGACATGCAACCATGGACTTTTTCAAGCATAATCACAGCCGCTGTCTATTTAAATGGAAGAAGGGACAGTCAAACAGCAGAATTGTCGAAGCTTGTTAGGTAAGTCACATCATTTGATGTACTTCAAATAAAAAACAACTAGCTGCAATATTTTTTATTTCAAATTAAGGAATGATGTCAAGTGTAATGATAATTCTTAGCCCTATCCCCAGAACAAGCCAAAATACCAACACACCATTCAACAAATATCCATTTAACCTCGTAAATCATTAATTAAGGTTTCATTACATTGTTTGCTTGGATAATGCATTTCTAACTGCCCCCGACCTTTCAATAATTAATCATAAACAGATTTCTTTAAACGACTTGGGTCGTTGTAAAGTGTATCCGCCGAGAAGAGACGTTCTTCGTCTTCTCCTTGCACAATTGTGACAGTCGAAAGGGGAAACTAATTCATTTTTAATTTCAACAACATTCCCGAAGCGAAACCGAGTGAACACCCCCCCAAAACGCTTAATCACTTTCAAAACCGTTCGTGTTCGTCCATAGCACAAAGGAATAACGAATGCAGAACCAGCTAATTCCATTCCATACCGGGCGTTATTCGCTCCCCCTTCCTAACCAAACCAAAAAAAGCAATACAACACAACAATGAAACCCTTTGAATACACACACACACAAGGACTCTCCTCCTTAGAGAGACGATAATGACACTCCGTCTAACAAAATGAGGAATTGTGATGCAAAGAAACATCTCCTCCGCCGAGAACAATCATAATTCCTAATATTTTCATTCATATCCTGGCATCAATTTGCCTTGTCAAGCCCTCTTGGGCGATTTCGATTTTCATTGTTTTTTTTTTTTTTGCTTTTGTGTGTTTCAGTGGCAAAAGGGCGGAACAATCCTGTTGTGTGTGTGTGTTTAGACGGAGAAACATGTTGTGAGTAATTCAAACAATGCCAGCAGCAGATCCACATAATGTGGATTTAATGACTCCGCACGCCGCGCCGCTCTGTGTGCTTTTGTATGTGTGGCGTGCTACTCCAGCACGCCCGAGGATCCTACGTCAAGTTGGGCCGATGAAAAACGGTGCCGTTGCTGAATTGTCCTCATTAGCGATGGCACGAAATGAGTGACAGTGTCGTTGGTGTACCGTCGAAAGCATTGTTTAGAGAGTGATGATGATGAAAATCATAAAACCCTCAAATGCGTACTTAACGTTCCTACTGTGCGGGGAGCAGCACACGCACTTTGTTTCGGCAACCCCACTCTCGTGATGAGTTAATGATTCCAAGAGGATAAGGATGCCAGAAAGGAGAATTGAAAATCCACCCATCTCCTCACCCGTCTAATACCCCGACTAAGCCAAAACCCCTGGAGGCAGAGCAGAGAGATGGAGGCATCCCGAGAGTCGAGTTGTCGAAACCATTGCGCCTCTTGCCGGTTTCCATTTGTCTATTATGTCAGATGACATAAATTAATCCATCCGTAACTGAGGCAACAAAGGATTGCGTTAAAATTATTTGGTGTATATCATTCTCGCGCCAAAAAGAACGACGACGCGACGCACGGTTTGAGGCACACACACACCAAAGGAAAGAGAAAAAGATTTAGGATTTAGGAAAGGCGGAACTTTTCCTTTTGTTTTCTTTGATTCACGGAAAGAAAATTGAACTTTCTTTTTCACTTTGTGTCTCTCTTTGTCTATTATGTATGCGATTATTTTGCCGTAAAGGATTTTCCATTCTTCGGCAAGGATGTACGTCAAAAGGCCGGCCTGTGGGGTGTGTGCCACATCAAAGCGCAAAGAATTCGGTTTTGTTATAAAAAAAAAAAACAAAAAAGGAAACGGATTTGAAAGGGCAGACATAAATTGCATTTGTTGTGTATAATTTGATGGTGGCACGAAATGGGTGATATGCTCTCTCTAACCCCCCCAGGTGTGTTGCGTGAGTAAAACACTTTATCATCGAAAGGAATAGGGAACATGCTTCGCAACAAGTATTAAAAACATTTAATACAGAGAAGACATGCAGGTATTGTGTAACGTAGTTTACTGTTTTCTTTCATTTTCCAAATTCTTAAGCTTTCAGGATACGCAAGGTTTGACAAGGGTTTGAACCAAATTAGATGCATTGCCTAGCTAACAGAGACATACGTAGAACTACCAGCAAGAGTCTTCCAGCTCAAGAGTATCGAGAAGTTCTAGGATCAAACCGACACTTAGAGACTTTATAACAAAGCTAAGCAACTAGGTTCTCGTTTAAGGTTTGAAATGCAGGCTTTAATTGTGAAGGACGTTCCAAATACTCAGGAATCAGTAGAAATTCTCAAACAGCACTTTAACTAGCTGCTACATAACATAACAGATTTAAAAGTTTATTAAACGAATAAGCTGCTCTTTTACTCCTGATTGAAGTATGCGTATGATCTGGATGACGTACCTTTGAAACCTCAGAGAAAGTAAGGCGCTATCGTGACAGCATAGTCATACAAACAATTGGGTTCGCAGAGTTTTCGAATCCAACTTTCGGAGACAATGCAAGAGTTTTAATCAAAGCAATGGACAATTTCAATATACACAAAAAAATGCCAGTCTGTAACAGTTTAAGGCAAAACTGATTATCAGGTTTAGTCTAAGAGCCCCGGGATATTCCCAGTGGGCCAGACGAAGTTGGTCGTCTCAATCATTAATCAGAGCTCTGGCGGCAGCCCAGTTGACTCCACAGTAAGGTTTAGGTCGTATGAACCCAGATTCCGAGCCAGCCCTAACCAGGCTGTAGTTTAGTCTGTAATACAGTGGGACGCATTTCCATAGGTATCGAGACTCTGGTGTTGGGTCCAAAGACACCATCTAAAACTCCAGATTCCATCTTCGATACGTCTGTACATCAAACTAGACCTTTAGGATTCAGTACCGGAATTTCATTAAACTATCATGGATCTGTCAAAATGGTATTTCTTGGGAGGTCTCCTATAGAAAAAAGTTGTATTAAAATAATAAACAAACACCTCTCAAAGTATGTTATTTTAAGTAAGTTCTAAAAGGACACCCTACAATATAAAAATAAATAATCTGAGTAAGTCCATTAATTCAAGTCCAGCGAAAATCTAATCCCAATAAATGAACATAAGAATCCTGCAAGACACCTCACCAGACTAATCCAATAACGTAACACGTCGTTCTAGTGAAAGATTAAACTATCCGGGAATGGAATCCATGAATATTGTCCAGTTGAAAGAAATTTTGGATGAGAAAAACTGAGAGTTGATCAAGGAGCTGCCGTCTAACTCAGACTTTTATTTACTCTACTCGGAGGTAACTAGATTGAGAGTAAAACACGATGGAACACGCACCATTCAGTTAAGAAGAAATACAAGTTGCCATCGATAAAACCAAAAAGAACAAAGCACCAGGGGAAGACCGCATCTATTTTGATTACTACAAAAATTGTATATCCTGAGTTGTTATTCCTGACTATAATGGCGGGGATAGTACAAAACATGTCCCTTTTGGAAATTGAGTCAAGCATTTTCAGGTATCCCACATGGTCACCTGGTTTTAATACCACATCTAACTGAAAGCCCAGCAACAGTTTCCAATCCTGTAGGACAGGTACGCATGGCACCTGTGATACCGAGACAGAAAGGGTCGCAATTTAATGATACTGAACAGATTACAATCGGTCAGTCAAATAGTTGACGACAGGAAAGTAGCGTGATCCATTGACAACTTCTTGTCCTAAAAAGGTTCGTGGTTCACAGGAATTTTCACATGTTGCCTTACCTGCACCTATGTACCTAAACATGGAGAGTAGTCAACGTCATTTTCATTCTTAAAGCGCGCAAAACCAGCCATAATACAGCGAAGGCTTTTAGACCGGTCAGACTTAACGTCTTTCCTACTCAAAACCCCAGAAAGAATATTAGACATCGATGGCGTATACGTAACATTTTTTTTTAAATAAATTTTTTGGTTTTGAAATTCTCTGTTATTTTCTATATATAACGAGACAGTAGCTAAGCAGATCTGTGCATAGCAGCTAGACAAACTATATTCCTGTATTGAATTTTATCTGAAGAAGGTAGAACTAGAAAGAATATACCAAGACCAGTGGCGTATACGATATGCCGGTATTTTGGCATTCGATGTTGGTCCTGAGATTACCTGAAGTCTCTGACTTATTCGCATAGACAATGGACTTGACATATCCCCAAAGAAAAACGGCAATTGACTGGCCCATTTCTGGAGAAAACACGGTCATCGAACTTCAACTTCAATAACTCGAGTCATCCTTTTCCCATTCATCCCAAAAGTCAGCTTGGTCCTGTAGCAATCTCAATTAATTGCTGAGAATGATTTTGCGATTAAAACCATACAAAACCACAGTGTAAAAGAAACACCATTTATGTACTTACGATTGTATGAAATTGTTATTAAAGTTGGAAGCTATAGTATGTGCACTCACCTGAAAAGAAAAAAAACCAAAACTTGTGAAATAAGCTGATTAAATACAATATAGCTATAAATAAGCGACAACAGAAGCGCGCACAAAGTGGTAGATACATTCTTGATCTTCGAGAAGTTAACGTCTTAAAATCTAAGAAGAGTCTACGGCAGAACCAGGCAAGAGGTTTTAAACTTTAGGCAAGTTAAGATAAAAATAGTTCCGGGGTTCCTTAAAAAACAAGACGGCACCTGGACTCACTCCTGTTCACCCACTTCTCTGGCTGTTCTTTCATCAACTCACACCACACAGAAAGGGCCAGCTGTTTCGTCCAATAGCTGACAAAAGGAAAGCAGCGTGGGCCATTGACACCTTCTCCCGCAACAAATCGCTTATTCCGATGATGTCATCACACCAGATCTGCTACAGATAGCCCTGAATTATTGGGCCATCGCTGCGGACTTTGCCTTAATAAAGAAAAAACCGACCTAATTCTCTTCACTAGTAAGAGGAAAATACCCGACTTCGAGCCACCAAGACTAAATGGAACTCTAAGATACCTAGGGTGCAACCTAGATCTTAAATTGAACTCGAAAAACAATATATGTACTTGAGCGCATAAAGAAAGCCTCAATAGCTTTCTACGCATGCAGCAGAAAAGATGGGTGCGAAAACCAGCCACCATCCATTGGAAGTACACTGCCAACGTAAGGCCCATCCTCATACACGGCTGCCTGATTTGAGTCCCTGCTGCCGAAAAACTACAAATCTGAGCCCACGTCTAGCATGTGTAGATACGACCAGAGCTATTAGAACAACATCGACCACCGCCCTCAAAATTATGCTCGGGCTATGCTCACTTGACATCCTCACCAAAGAAGTAGCGGCAAAAAGTTATCACTTTCATCACGACCAAATTAAAACTGCTTAAGAGATACAACGAAAAACTCAAATCCCTAAAATCGTAGCATAGCATGACGCTCTGCTGGATCATGGCCGATCAGTAACCGAGAAAAGGCTTGGAATCAAAAGAACCACAAGCAGACCACACGGTCCTAATGCCCGTCTTCTCACGTCGAGAATCACTATGGACTTTCTCAACCCGGTACACTCCTTCATGCCGGGTCTCATAAAAATTATGGACCCGAATACAACAGAATAAGGACTACGGAACTTCTGTCACTAAACAGACCACAACAGAATGGTGACCTTAATCTGTCTGTGACATTCTGTCAATATACTGCCCTTAGCATATGGGGACAATTGGATGAAATTGGTTTAAGTAGGAGAAAGATGGATGTTGAGCAGTAGATTTTGACCTCATTTACCTCAGTTTTACTTTGGCAGCTTTTGACTTAATACCAGTGACAGTCCTGTACATATCACAACCAGTGTTGGTGAGAAAAGAAACCCCTGTGGTACACCATTATAATAAGTGAATCAGTTTGAAGTATCTATGTACACATGAATGTCAGGATGCCAGCGTAATTATCACGCTGGATCTCAAGAACGCCTTCAACCCCACAAACTGGAGAAACATCCTCCGACCATTTACCGCCAAGAGTGTACCAGAATACTTGGAGAAGATAATGATGGACTGCTTTAGTAATAGGATACTGCTCTATGACACCGACGATAGAACGACGCAGTATAAAGTCACAGGTTCCTCAAGGTTCCGTACTAGGTCCGTTACTGTGGAATATAATGTATGATGACGTCCTCAGACTTAGAATCAAAAAATTTTCGAAAATAATTGGATTTGTCGACACATATCGGTCACTGTAGTGACCTTACTCCTTAAAAAGTTGCAACATGACTTCAATGAAGCTATCAGGATGGACCAGGGCTGAGTACGGATGAGCATACAATGCGCAGACGGAAAGACAAAAGTAATCATAATTAGCAGGATGTAGATCCCAAAGACCAGAGTTTAAGTACCTTGGCCTTACCAAACCTAAATGCAAGGCTAACCTTCAAGAAACATCTGCAATATACAGCTGAAAAGCTAGCAAAGGCAACGGCCGCCCTGGCAAGGATCATGCCATATATCGGCGGACTAAAGCACAAGAAGAGATTGCTCTTAACAAGAATTGCGGCCACAGCTCCCAAATATGGCCTGATGCCATGAAGACGAAATCATGCAAGAAGAAAACTGAGGCAGCTTGCAGAATCAGAGCATTGAGAATATCCAGCGCCTTCTGAACAACCTCCTACGAGTTGGGATGTGTAGCCCCGCGACGGAAACTCTGTCTCAGCATAACAACGGCTACACCGACGAGTCGAAGTGATACTCAGGTACCACCAAGGACAAGACTGGAAGAATGACAGGAGATGCTATTACTCTGATAAAGGAAGGTGAACACAGAGATTAATCCCCAATATAGACGCTTGGATTAATAAGAAGCATGGGGAGCTGAATTTTTACTTGACCCAGATGCTTACCGCATATGGATGCTTCAGACCTTACGTGCATAGATTTGTACACGACGACAACCCCAAAGTGAGCAGTGGAGGATGCGGAACGCATTATGTTTCATTGTCCACGATATTATGAAGAATGGCACATGCTGGTGATCCAACTGGGTGAGGATCTAACCCCATGGAAAATCACAGACGATGAGCAGTGAGGAGGCTTGGAAAGCAGTTAGCGACATTGTAGCAAACATTACGAAGGAGCAGCGAAAACAGGAGCGACAACGAAACGCAGCGCAGCAGGCCACCAACATGAATGAGCCGAGTATCTAAGGCGATGACGGCAGTGCCACGAGGACCAAGGAAGGAGGAGAGGTGTACGTATGTATTACTAAGTACGGGCTAGGTTTCGTTTTTAAAAAATTCCCACCTTCCGACGCTAAAAAAAATCCTGTCGCTACAATTGTACTGCTGCTTAGACTCAATGCTGTAAAGTTACCCTAACGTAAATGACAAGGCGGCACCAAGAGCCTCATTATTAGACAGTTCTGGCCCGAATTGGATCAGAAGCGCTCCGACTGTCTGGTTAGACGGAATAGGTCTCCCATAACAATCAAAGTAAGTATTATGACGGGGCACTGCATTATCGACAGACACCCCAATAGACTTGGCGTCCTTGACTAATGACTTCTGTAGAAGCTACATGGACGAAGAAGAGGCGGAAACTATACTAAACCTCCTTTGTACATGCCAAGATCTCTCTACTTTTAGAAGATTGCGCTTAGGAGCCTATTTCTTTGACAATTTAGGCGAACTATTAATATACGCAAACACGGTCTCTCTGCCACTTAAACCAATTCCATCCATCTGTGTCCATATGTTAAGGGCGCTGTAGTCAAAAACTTTAATAAATGCTACCAAATAACCCCTCCTATTACTACAGTGTTGGGCGTATCGTTTTTTTTTTTCGCACAAAATTATATTTCCCTATTACATCCGGCAGCGAGATAGTATCGTGTTCGATAGTGGCGAGCCCCCCCCCCCCCCAATATGCAATCTACTCCCGGATGGTTTTGCCTCACTATCCATGAGATACAACTCAATTGCGCTCTCAACCGGATCCAACAGTCGACATTATGTTGCAATTGGCTTTTAGTTTCACATTCAAACTGGTGTATATGTCGGCCATTAGTTTATATAACTTCTGTTGGCATTCGAAATTGAACTCATCCTCTTCCTGTTCCGTTTTCACCTCCTTCTCCTATCACTCTCGACTTCTGTGTATGTGTGTGTGTGTGTCGTTTTGTGGGCTTCTGTTTCCGGGAGACAACAAAATGTGTCCCTCTCTGCCGCACATTCATACATATGTGTCAGCTGCCAAAAGGCCCAAAATATAGCACAGATGCTAACCAAATCCTGTCCCTATAATCCTGCCAGTCACATACGATACTCCTCTCGTCGTCGGTCGGTCGTTTAGTTCATCGACCCCTCTGTGTGGGGTTTGGCATGCCAATAAAAAGTCAATCTTCTATCACTTGTACGTGTTATTATTTCGTATTACAGCGGAAATCGAATATGTACAGCGGATTAATGGATTCCAGTGGATATTTTGGACATTTGCCTGCCATTGAGTGGTACCTACCACCAGCTGGAGATGGTATTCGTATGGTCCGTCCAATACATTTCGTTCGATATTATGTCATTTTAATTTGGTCCATCGTCACCGTTGAGAGTTTGTGACGGAAAATTGCAATTCACACGCACACATTTGTTGGATGCGTGTTCAACAGATGACAATTCGGTCGGGGGTAACTGAACGGACGCATATGGAATGACTCGGCCGGGGATATATTGTTGATAATGATGACCATTTCATTTGTAGAGATTGGATACATTGTGGCAGTCATCACCTCACTTGGGTGAGGATTTGATGGATGTGTCTACGGCACATTGAGTCGCTGGTGTATTCATTAGAACCTTGAACTGTCATCCAGAGTCAAGTTGGTAAACGGAATACTTAATGAAGTCGTTAGGTGAAAAAAAAAAATTGTCCACTTCTGAGGTAGAGCAGTTCATTGTCAGACCCCTCAAGCCTTAATAAAAATAAAACAAAATAGCAGGCAGGCCATGCTTACTGAAAGAGCAAGATGTCGTAAACATACGTGGTGGACAAAGAGCAGACCTTGTAGAGAGGACTAGACATATGCATCGGCATAGAATAATGACTAGACAACGATTCACCGGGGATATCTCTAGGTAAAATAAAAATACTAGACTGTACATCCGTAACAAGAACTATGAGAACATGTCGCACAGCAGGAGAAAAGCTAATAAAAAGATTGCATTGCACAAAATGAGCTCGAAAATCTGTCCAAATCCCGCTTCTGGCCTGACCCAGAGTTTACATGCTCAAGAAACACTGTTTTTAAAAAAAATTCTATCGAAAGATAACCAATAAAAGGTACTGGAGCAGTGAATCTATTAAATAGTTATTCAAAAGACATCTAATAAAATGGTACCTACACAGATGGAGGCTCGTAATAAACTACAGTATAACTTTAGGTTCCAGTTTCTGGACTTCTGGTGGACTGACAGAATCCTGCTCCAAATGGAGTAATCCCTTCCGTGCGACTCCTGGAGATACACAGAGAAAATGATCTCCCGTTTCTTGTTGGTCTCCACAAAGCCGGTATCAGTATCTAACAAATGTAATATGGGTAGATAGTATCTAAATGGACAATGCCCTCTTAGCCAGACCTCAAGCTTCTTAGTCATACATATGTACATATATCGGTTAGGGTTGATGAACTTTTTCGGTTGCCTCAGGCCTTGAAGGTTAGCCTCTGGTTAGTATATCTTTTTTTTTTTTTGGTTGCGTCAGGGATGTGGGGAGGCTTCTAATTGTCATAGTGCACGATTCATATACCTGGTCCTGACATAGAGTGTCAACCGACGTACTACGTACAACATACTTCACCTCACCCCCACAGACTTTAACCATTCCCTGCCGTTAGGTATAACTCCGCGAGATTGTTTAGCAAATCAAGCTAGTCGTCTTGTGTCACCTTCTTCTGAGGCTTCTGCTGCTTTTCTCCTCCTCCTATTCTTCGCAGCTCATTTTGTAAAGTTGTTATGAAAACTTTTGTTGCCATCCAATTCACTTCCGACTACAGCATGTGGTCGAGGATTAACGACGGACTAGGCAGAGTAATGCTCCATGCCGTGAAGCGTCTGCATTAAAACACTGCATGCTCGGTATCTTCATTTCCATTTGGGCATTCTGGTCAGGATGGTGAGCTGTGGTGTCCAAATCTGTGGAGATACTTGCGGTAAGCACTGTGACCAGACAGGAACTGTGGAAGATCGTAGTTGCAGTTCCCAGTCTTTGATTGTCGGTATCAGTTTGTAGGTCCATCTGCCTTTCGTTGTATTGTTCCAACGACCTTGCCTCATAGCTGCTTATGCTCCCTTTTCTTCAATTTTAATCCTCGTGATACTAGTGGCGTTATGTTGGCTCCAAGGTCTTCTGTTATAAACCCTCAAAATTTCATCTGCAAGGATATCGATGGGGACCATTCCAGTTACATATAACAAAGGCGGCCACGTTTGGAATGGTTCGAAACAACAATTTTCTTTTTGGTTTCTTTCGTTCTTAATGCATGCGCCCAAACTGGGGCGGCATATAACAGAACTGATGTGATAACTCTCGAGAGTAGTACCTATCCTTTTAGCAATTCAGGTCCACCGACTTTAAGCAGTATGCAGGAGAGAGCTCCCTACTTTCTTGGTTAAGTATATATACATATACATTCTTTAAACTGGAATTTGTTATTCAGCATTACTCCAAGATTTTTAGCCCATTCTTTGGAATTGATTGTTTGGTTACCAACTTGGAAGTTGGCAAACTCTACAATCTTTCAACTGGTGATGAGGACAGCTTCTGTGTTATAATCGGCTAGTTCTAGTCCGGCGGCTGTTAGCCAATCTTTTATGCGAGCAGTTGCTCCGTTTGTAGCTGATTCAACTGCACGAATCTGTTGCAATTATAGTTACTCCCCAAGTAACGCTAATCGTTGGATTCCGTCGTACGTGATGTGACACAATAACGGTCCTAGGACCGATCCCTGTGGAACTGCCGCAGTGACGTTATAATACTTTATCTCTTCATCTGTATTGTATCTGAACTTTCTATTGTTAAAATAATATATCGCTATCCGCAGCAGATAATATGTCGTATTCGTCCTGGCAAGTCATATTTTAATGAACGACCAGTTCGCAGAATTAAACGCGCTTTTTACGTCCGACGTTACAACTACACAGTGCCATTTTCCTCCTTCGATGGCACCTTTTGCGTTTTAGTTACTACTCGTATGGCATCAACTGTAGATCGCATTTATCTAAAGCAAAATTTGTGTTCTGAAACAGCTCCTTTTTCGTCTGCTACTGTGAGTAATCTATTGTAGATTATCTTTTTGAGGATATTTCTCATGGTGTCCGGTAGGCATATTAGGCGATAGGACGATGGTTCCCCTGGAGGCTTCTTTCCTTTTGTTAGCAAGAACAAATGTTGCATTTTCTATTTTTCGGGAAAGGTTCATGTATCTGTCGATCTCCCATTGTATTATCTTAGAATGGGCACTGTTGCTTGGTACCCCAAAACAGGGCTAAGAACCACCGAGTAGGAGGCAAGCGCTTCTTCCCTTATCCGCGAAACCTTGTTGAGGAAATTGAGACAATCTCTAGACCAGCTTAGATTCTACCGTTTACAATTTAGGGGTTTATGGGTGAAAGGCTTGACTGTCTAAAAAGATTAATTCTTCTACGCAGCCATTCTGGGGCACATAGCTTTATGGAATATAGGATACTTCTGCTTAACATAGTGTAGCTTACTTTCGTATTGTGGTGGGTATTTCGTGGTGTCATGCGTTGGAAACTGGGACCGTATATACCAGTCCTGCCATTTTCCAATTTGGATTAGGTATACGAGATTTTGGAATTAGGTATTGTTATGAGACCTTCATTTTTCTATTCAGTATAATGACTACGAATCTCTTGCAGAATCGAAATCTATTCAACATGGTATCTGATCTCTCTGAATCTTAAGAATTGGGTTACGGTGAATGTATTCTAATACTCTCAGATCATGTGTAAAGTCACCGGCTTGAACGTTCAACATTTGAGGTAGCCTTAGAGCACTAATCATAGTTTATACTGCCAGATGTAGTGACGTGACGCTAGGCATTGCTTCCATACCTGCTGTAGGGCACGTTTTCATCACCCCGGTAATACCAACCCAGACAAGACGATATAGTTTATCAAGTTGCTCCTGCGATATGTAGATTTCATTATAGGGTTGTACGACTAATGAATCAGTCCACAGGTTTAGTTATAGAAGCCTTGGCACATGAACATTGAACTAGTCATCTTGTTGGTAACCTTATTTAGGTGCAAGTTCCAGGTAAGCGTTTTGTCAAGGATTACTTCAAGGCTTCTTCGGACAAATCGATGTTGATGTTTTCCAGTAACACGTTTCTGAAATTATGTTTTCTTTTCCTTCAAGAGGTTGGCAAGGAGAAGGACAGATTGGTAAGCAAATTAATTTACTTGCAGGAGATCACGAGTAAGGAACATATCTCTTATGCGGTGATTTAATATTTTTTCCACTACTTTGAGGAAAAAGGAAATTAGACTACCCTAACGTGTTTCCGTATAAGGGATGGTATCAGCAGATCTTTTTCCCTGCTGTAGGAGGCACCGGAAGATGCTCACTACTCTTGGTGATTTGAATGGGCTGACGGTGGATAGAACCCATTTAAAATGGTTGATCATGACAATTCTGCCAGATAGTCGATAGCCATGGGGGAAGGGATTGAGAAGAGCCAACTTGACGTAAGAAGTTCTTCTGCTAGCGCTGGGGATGGTTGGTTGGTTGGTTAAAGCCGACCCTCAATGGGAAATGCACTTTGACTAAAGAAGGCCCAGTGTGCTGCCAATGTGTAAGGTGGGTGGATCACCCTCTTACTCTAGGAACCATTCACTCTTTTGTACTTTGACTGTACACTTAGCCGTGCAGACGTTGTTGAGATCGTTTTGATCATTAAAAAGGTATTCACCTAATGTAGCCTTTCACATGTTGGCGAGTGCAGGGCACGTGCACAGGAGGTGACTGAAGAAGTAGTTGTAGGGGATGCCCAATCTTTGAGCATGTCTTCCTATAGCACAGTGTCCACTGAGGGTGTTAACTATCTTGAAGAGGGTTCCTCTCTTATGCTTTAGGAGTCCGATGGACCTAGTTTTGTTTAAACTCAGCCAAAGCAGCCTAGCGATATGACATTGTTCGAGTTGATGTCATAGATGATTGGCCTCATTCACCGCATCGGCGTTGATAAGGTATTTAACATAAGACGTAGGCGCCTTGATGTCGGTGACGTTTATGTTATTTAGACCAAAGGAGCCTCGTCTAGCCATATCGACAGCCTCACAGTTCCCTAGTATGTCATAGTGACTATCCAACTATCTCGTTAAGAGATACTTTCACTGCCTTGGATCTCATTGTGCTGGATGCACGGGATTTGATGGGTGCCTGACTGTCGATATATATGACGATATCCGAGGCTGATACTGCATTAACCGCCAGCCACTCAGCTGCTTGACGAATGGCAGTGACATTGCAAAACGCTGCAGTAGTTTGGAAGGTTAAAGGAGAGGTGAATATCTGGGTCTTCGGAGAAAACTCCAGCACCGACTTCGTCCTCGGTTATGAACCCGTCCGTAAAAATTGACAGCGATTGGTGGTACAGGACATCCCGTTGTTATCCATTCAATTCTCTCTGGTATTGAGAAGTTGTGTTTAGTGGGCAGGTGGTCGGTGACCTGTGGAAGATGATGACGCATCAATAATATTCTGGCACGTCCAGTTGCTCCTTCAATTATTTGGAGCTTCTCAGTCTTATTGCTGAGCAGGCGATCATTTGTTTGCTGACGATGTCGATTGGGAGTAGCTGGGTTAATATTTTAGAGTTTAAATAATCTGAAGAGCTCTTGCCTCCAAGAGGGTGAAGTCGTAGGAAAAGTTTTCTAAAATCTTGATGAATGCTAAAAACCTTACTCTGGGTTCGAAGCCTTTTTAACGAAGTTGCTAAGGAACATTTCACCTATGGAATTTTCAACCACTGTATCGGGGAAGATAGCACAGAGGCTACACCATATTGGACACAAGTTAGTGGTCTGTAGCAATTCGACCTCAGACATCTAAGCCAAGATTTAGATTTACTGCATTATACCTTGAGGTTAGGTTCGACAATTCTGCAGGTTAGGAAGTTGGAGTTAAGTTGCTATACATGACCAATCTATATGGTTGGAGATGGAGCTGCTAGTTTACTTAACCTATAAAAAAAAAAAGAAGATCCAGTTCTACTCTAAAGATATCGTTTCGAAATAATAGTTTTGAGTAAAACTTTCTGTTCCGGCTAACTTCTGATAGTGCCTTCTTTCGAAGACGACTAACTATATGATAGTGACATCAATCTAATGAAGCTAGCAAAGAAGAAAACTTGCACATTGGATGCTTGAGAAACTCCAAAACTTTGGTCCGTAGAGGCATTGAATTTTATCCAGTCGAAAGCAGTTTAGGGAAACCTGGACTTAAATGACGAGCGCAAGTAGAAGATGACCTCAAATAGCTTATAGGAAGTTTGTTAAGTCCTAGGTACAAAGTGATTAGAAATCCGTTAACATTGTCACAATTCCCTAACCGTCTGTCAGTTGTTTTCACTTTGCATTTGGACTTGGTAAGCAGGGTCTAGATATTTGAGATGATTTTAACAAATTGACTTACCGACCTACCTGATACAACGGCTCAAAGATATCTGTAATAACGAAATAGAAACGATGAGAGTATGAAGCCTTGTGGAACACCACTTTGCAGATTGCCTCGATATTAGCTATTAGATGAGAAATTCTGCATGAGTAACCCCAATGCAAGAATTGATATATCTCTACTCTTTGATCCGCTCGGATGCATGTACATATGTACATTCTGTGACCTTGACTTTATGATAAGAGAACGAGTGATCGATCTTATGGAACCTCGCAAACCATTCCCAACTGCTTTCTGCTGCTATGATAAGACCATGTTTAGTAAAATTTTGTCTGATCGCGTGAGGTCTGTGAAATAAGGCGTTTAGCGACAAAACCAGCTTACTCTAGTTCTCAAGTTGTAGGGATCTTTGTAGATTGATACGTATGTATATTTAGGTCCCGAGAATCTAGCTAGAGTTTATACCTTTAGTCACCGAGAATTATCAGTATTCCAGGGCTACGAACTTCGTCGATGCACTTCTAGGTCCAAAAGGGTTTTGAATCGGCAGTAGCTTCCCAAGTCAGATGGGTCCAAATCCGAATATTCCTTGAAAAAGGAAACAACCTTGAGGGAATGAATAATGAAAAAATGTCTACAGCACTACCCCTCTGCTTAACCTAGAAAATGTGTAAATGTTGAATGCTCTTAATCAAGATACAGCGGTTTGTGGTTGATACAGTGTACATGGTCATTTTTCATTTGTTTACTTAAATTGGTTGTCACAACTCCTTCACGTGGACTGGGCGAGCAGTAACACTTTGGCATGATACCATCGATAGCAACTTTCAAAACCGCAATAACCTTTAAATTCAACCTGATGTGTCCAATTTTGAAAACACCTTTCATGTAAGGCAAGGTAGTAAGTAGCAACAAATTGCACAAGAAAAGTGCATTGTAACCGACGAATGGCTTACAGTTTAGGTATGCCCGGATCTATTATAGACCCATGCAAGTGACAATGTCCATGACGCCATCCTTGTGGTAGCTGCAACATCATTACGAAACCATTGCAGTCTCATATGTTACCACGCATCGAGTTCACCTACACTACAAACACACACATGTACCTAACATGCACGGATGTATGCCTCAACTATGCAAATGTTTACGAACTTTTGTTTGGTATTCAACCGAACTTACACCTGACATTCGAAGAGTCACTAAGATAAATTGTTCGTGTTCCATGCCAGTGTATGTGTGTGTTCATACAATTCGCCCACAATATGGAGTTACGCTATGGAAACTGTAGCCACCGCCCGTGGGTTGATGTTGGTGGGTCGTTTGGCTTTGACCCTTTCAGGTGCTCTTCCGGATGGCACATCTGTGGCGTCGGCATGGTCATGGCTGCCGGAGAATTTACATTTAACGCGGAATCGTAATCCTTCCCTTGTGCTGCTGTCGGCTGTGTTTCGCTGCACAGAAACGGTGCAACTGGGCGCAACTATCCTTCTGGCGTTTTCCACATGCAATGCTACTGGTTCATATTTTCACCATGTGACGGTGTCAACTTTGCACCGTACAAAAGAATTTGGAAACAAAACCTGTACGTATAGTGATGTGTATGTCTCGGTGTGTGGGTGGGTGTAGTTTTAGTGAAGGTACCTACAGATGATGGCTCTTGAATACCAAATATCCTGTGTGCCACATGTGACTGACTGGTTAATGGATATTGTGCTTACTTCGTATCTGTTGTCCCGGTAGGTAGACGTTTCATTTTATTCGAGTCATATAAATTTTATTGCGAATTTTTTGACGACTCGTAGTCTAGGGATTTAACCTTCACAGGTACTGTGTCAATCAATCTGATGAAACCACTTAAATATTTTGTGATTAATGAATGAATTCAAGGTTATTGGCTTGTAGTAAATAGTAAAATATGAGTGTTTTATTCTTTCTCAAATAAAGGTTTTCTCACCAGAAATATCCTCTACATCAGTTTTATTCTATCGATCGAAGGATGAACGTATGAGCCGATACAATTTTTCCTGAACCATTTTTAGTCTAGACAGCCTTGGTATATTGGTTAATAAAAGGAATTTAAAGATTTTCTTGGATGGAGTATTGTCAGATAGCCTGCATGAACTTTGAAGCACTAGAGGACCAAGGGATAATTAATCAGAAACTGATTACATACAATCTATCGTAAGCGACCACTGCAAAACTAGGGCAAGGGCCATTACAATTTGTACTAGATAAGGCCAAAACTTTGACATCACATTTATATCTACAGATACCTGAAGATGGATTGATCGCATTCACAGCTCGAAAAGCAGCGTCCTTTCAATAAAAAATATAGAATCTGAGGACATTGCTTCAAATATTTATCTGGCTGACATATAAAGAAAGTGGAAAAAAGTATCCTTCTTCCTTACATTCATTCAGTTGCGGTCTGCAGACATACAGTCTTACTGGTCAATGACCTCTGTTAATCCGTACGTTTCTTATTTTTGGAAAACTTGTTTGCAATTCTTGGGTTCTGACTGGTTGTTTGAAAGGTCCTATCTTCCTGGATTGAATGTGGTATTTGATAGAAAGTGTAAAAGAATCATCCTGACCTTGCACTACTATTCGGAGATGGCATAACCGAATCTAAGGCTTCGACGGCTATTTAAATATCATTGAAAATAGTTATATTACGTGTGGATGGGGAGATGTATGTCCTCATCTGACGGGTCTCTCGAAATCTCTGTAATTCTGGCTGAAACAAATTAGATAGATAAGAGAGGTGGATATAGATCTAGATTTGTATCTATAAACTATCTGCCATCAGCCATCGCCTTATAGAGTTCAAGACGATGAATGCTATCATATTGAAATGCAACCATTTAAGGACGATGAAGAGAATGATGAACTTCGCACTGCGCCCTAAAGGCTTAGTTCTGCAGACGAGGAATCTAAAGCCTCGAAGAAAACGAGGAACTCAACAAGCTCTAAAACCCTCTCCGAGATGGTTAAGGATAGAGTCGTCGTCGCGATAGTGGACTTATCTGACTATGAAGGAAGGATCTCTTATGAGAAATGGAAGTGCATTGAAGGCAGAGTGATGAACTGCCTTTTGAGAGCGTATTACCACCCATCCAAACTCTCCATCCAACTTTAAAGACGCTGCCTGGCACCAGGGCTATGTAAAGCTAATAGCCTGCAACGACTAAAATTTGGTCGATTTCAGAAGTATTGGTGAAATCTGGCCAGGTGCCAAGCTTAAGGCAGTAGACTGGAGCCGAATCCCATACAGGGCAAAGACAAGAATCGGGGTTCCAACTGGACTCCGTGAGCCAACCAAAATCCAAAGTCTTCTGACGTACCAGAATCCGGACCTTCTAATCAAAGACTGGAAGTTTTTCGAAGAGACACCGAGCTCTAAGAAACCGGAAGAGGCGAAAAAAACCGGTCGCTCGCTGGTTGTATCGCTGACAACTGAGTCTCTCCCACTACTCCAAGCTAAAGGCTTTACCATGAAGTAGAGGTGAGGGATTTAGCCTCGGACCGCACTAACGCTGTCGGACTCTTCATACCGGCGACACCGGCCTTACCCAGCATCTTGGCCCCAGATGATGAACAATCATCTCCCGAGGTCCTAGGTTGTGGAGAGGTGTCTGTACCAGATGAGAATAATGCTCAAACTGGTACAGATTAACCTCCATCACTCTACTCTAGCATCCGCTACTTTGAATCCCCGCATCTATGAAAGAGGTCTCGATATCGCCCTCATCCAAAAACCTTGGGTAACAGATGACACCGTCATGGGACACGCGAATAATACAGATAATATCCGAGCTTGCATACTTGCTAAATCCGCATTAAACCTAACCCTACAGCAACATCTAGCTGGCTTCGGGTTACCTATCCTATGAAGACCCTGAATCTGCCCCACGAAAGGAGGTCAAAACAGTGGTAGAAGAAAGAGGGAGGAAAGGAGAACGAATTGTGCTAGAGTGCGTCACCAATGCGCCCCATGAGCTATGAGGTAGCACCGACACTAACTACCGAGGTGAATCCCTTTTTGAGTACTTAGTAGGCACCGACGTAGTAGTGTGCAATAGGGGAATGCACTAGCTATACACCTCGGTAATAAAATAGATCCTCATATATGGAGTACTGGGTTCGTGGCCGGCCCTAGAGAAAATTTCGAAAGCAAACTAGAATGGAAAGAAACTCAACGAGTCGCTTGACTCAGTATTACTAGTGCACTGAGAAAATCTCCCACTACAAGCCATGCTCTACTTACTTCCAATTGACATCGCCGCAAAAAAAAAACTGACTGACTGCTTAGCAATAAGACTGAGAAGTTCCAAACAATAGAAGGAGCAACACACTGGACATGCCAGAATACTGTCGATCCATCATCATCTTGCATAGGTCACCGACCACGGACCACCGAACACTTCCCCATTGAACACAACTTCAATATGGGGTATAAATTCTCAATACTAAACTGTACTGAACTGAATGGACACACCGGTATGTCCTCTACCAAAAATCGCTGTCAATTTTTACGGATTAGAACAAAACCGAGGACGGAGTCGGTGCTGGAGTCTTCTCAGAAAACCGGGATATCCACCTCTCATTTAGCCTTCCAAACTATTGCAGCGTTTGTCAAGCCGAAGTCACTGCCATTCGTCAAAGCAGCTGACTAACTGGCGGTTAATGCAGTATCAGCATCGGATATTGTCATATATGTACATCGACAGTCAAGCAACTATCAGATCCCTTGCATCCAGCACAATGAGATCCAAAGCAGTGAAAGACTGTCGCGTATCTCTCAATGAGATAGTTGGACAGAACAAACTCACCCTTTGCTGGGTATTAGCTGGGCTCCGCTGGTTTAAATAGTATAAGTGTCACCGACATCGAGGCACCGTTGTCTTATGCCGAATACCTATCAACGTCGACCCTGTGATATGTAAGTGCTAGATATGTAGGAGTCATCCTGTATCCTAAACGGGAAACAAAGATCACTAGGTCAGGAAATCCATACCCGTAGCAAAAATTTTCCCAAAAAAGGAGATTTGAACCAAAATTGATCCTGTAGATGGACACAGCTTAGTACGCCAAATTCTTACACACATACTCGTTGATGTTACTTGTATGGAACACTGAATAAAGACTGCAACATATGGAAACTTAACAGACTACACAGTACAGAATGTACAGGCACCAAAGGCGGTCTTCGCTTGTAATCAAATCATACAATACACGAATTTCATTGATAGCCCAGCCATTATTAAGGCCATTGTATCGGTCAACTCATCCTCCAAAGTCCAAGAATGCCGAAATAAGCAAACCTCTCTATTTAGCCTCTGCTTAGATACCGACAAAGCGAATACTATGACCAATTATTTTTTAAAGTTCAACATATTTCAAGAACTCGGACATGTGAGATATGGTATCAAAATGGGACATTCGTGCTAATTGGATTTTTTTTTCGAACCATAACTACTAGATACATACATACCTTCACATTTTGCCCAATGACATGGTTTAAGATAACTCCGAGAAACAAAGTGGGGTACTCCAAGGTTGTATACTCTCACCACCCCTGTCATTCGTAGCAGTAGGGAAGCTAAAGATATTGGACTTGCATCTAATGATCCAAACTTTGAAAGTCGAGGTGAATAAAAAAGGTCTATAGATACTCACACTAAATCACTAACTGCTCATGTGAATATTGCTAAACAGCAAGTTACCCAATGCAAAGTATAATGTTCGCGAGAATTACATGAAAGTCAATACAATAAACGAAGGCCCTTAATGTCGGGCCTGAGTTGAATGAATTCAATAACAAGCTCATCAGTTTTGGCTACGAATATCTCTAGTATTCTATAAGATTCTATAAGATAAACTCAAATGAACCCAATAGACTTCGAAACCATAGTTAAAATATCTTTCTGACAATAATACTCACAACAAAGGTTTTCACCACCCTTCGCATTTGCTTGTAAGTTTCAGAAAGATTCTAGATAGGTAGAGGTGGATGGTAAAACCGAACTCAGTTATCACTAGGGAGCGTCAGTTTGAAACCGCAACTCATATAACCTGGTTGTTGCTAAATAAATCAAGATATCTACATAACCTATCTTTTTTGTTTTAAGTGCACATTAGCTGTCCATGGAGCCGGGCAGAGCAAATCAAACAGAGATTTCTGCTCATTACTATCCTTACATCTAGGAAAAACTGTGTTAAGGGGGGATATCTAGCTTAGCTGGGTGTTAATTAATAGTCTCTGCTAAGAATTACCATTCAAACTGTATCTGCTTAGGAGGTAGTTAGACAGTCTTTTCCACTCGAGGTTGAATTAATTCAAAATTCGATCTTGAATATTGTTCTTAATAGCTTCCAGCGGAATATTGACTTTTTCCGATAGCGACCCATCAAGAGCTGACATTAGACTGGACAACTAGGCAGCTCATACATTTCTGTGTCCTTCGACACTGGTGACACTACCTTGTGCACTTGGTTTATTTATTTATTTATTTATTTATTTAAGCTTAGTACAAGCTATTCTTAACTAACTTAAGACTATGTGCAAAAGACACTAAGAAGACAATAACCCTCACAAATCGAAGGAGTCTCCGACTGAAAAACACTAGTTGTCAGCCTATTTTACAAAATGCTTGCGCGGATAACCCAGCCCATTTGCCAACTGTCTGTGTACATTGTTGTATTAAAATTAGAAATCACTTTACCCCTTACATCTATACAGTTTTAGTTGGGTGATCTACTAAAAAGAATTTTCTAAAATTTAGCTTGGAAGTATTGTATTCAGTCGAAGACGCCAAGAATCCAAGACATGACAATATGCACTCCATGTCCTTAAGCAGTTTGCGAAATATAGTAATATTTCTTTGATGCATGCATTCAGAGGTAGCAGGTGAAAGATAATAGTAAGAGCTTCTTTTCGACAGTATCTCGGATAGTTGGTAATTGAAAGGAGACTCTATATTTACAGGCCTGCCACTGCCATAAATCCCTCGCGTTTAATTTCTTTACAGTGCGTTCAACATACCTGAATACAGCGAGTTGTGTAAATTGTAGTCACGTCAGTCACAATTTTTGAAAAATCCTAGTCCGAATTAGGAAGCATCTACTGGTTCCATCTATGGTCTGTAGTACATAGCAAATGTATATGTCCAACTCATTACCGAATATCTTACATCATACCTTGTAAGTTCATGGTTCATGATTTAGCAATCATTTTCTTCAATCATAATTATGAAGTCAAAATGAATTCATTAAAGTCACCTTGAAGTAACTAGCATTCATTGCATTCACTTGAAGTCATTGAAGTCATCTGGTAGTCATTGAAGTTTTTGTGATTAAATTGAAACGTGAATTCTTAGTATGACTTCAATGAATTCATTCCGCAATGAGTGCATCCTTTTACAGCAATCAAGGTATATGGGCAATCTAATTTGAGGATTTCGACTGACCACCTATTAGCATAAAAATCTTTCACTTGTTTTGTAATATTCTGAAAACCAAAAACCCTCCACTTACAAAAGCATCCTTTTCATCAACTACCTGGCAAATGAAAACTTCAATTCATCTCCCCCTTAACTTGATAGATACTTTTACAAAAGACTTTTACGATACCAAAACCAAAAAAAAAACAAAAGAAAAACTCATAAACGCCTTAAGATCAACGAAAAAAAAAAACTTTCACCACTTAAAGCATCAACTTGCTTGCAGATCAAGACGTCCAACAGACCAATTCAAAGAATTTTCAAAAAAAATAAAAACTGACACCCAATACGTAGTGGTTGCAGAGATATCCTTGAAAACGTTCCCCGTTAAAATATCACACAAACATCTTTACCCTCTTTGCACCTCTTGCGCCAGAAGCAGTCGTGCTTTGTTTTCCTCATTTCCACCCGTTTACCCACACTGTTTTCCTTTCCACCAACAACACTATACATCGTTAGAGTTAACAGGTGAATTGGCTAAAAGAGATGACTTTATCCAAAGGAAACAAAACTACCTTCAAGTTCTTTCGCTGCTGTGTATGCCTCACGCTCTCGCTCTCTGTGTGGTGTATGCTCACCAGGTCAAATTTACGATATCCTCCCAATATCGTAAGTGATAAGCTCAAGGACTTGCATACTGCGCATGCCAGTGAATTTTGTTATTCGCTCCCAGGTTACACACAGAGAATGAAAATGAATTCACAAGGATAGAAGCAGGAAAGGACATTTTTGGCCGGTTCAAAAAGCTTTGCCGTTCACTTTCCCGGCTGGAGCAGGTTTGTGGATATTTAAGAACGTCATTGATGAGTGTATCTTTTAGTCTTTGATTGAACTTACGCCCGTTTGAAAGTCCTCCTCGAGGTAACGCTTCAAGGATTCTAATTTTGATTCTTTTTATTCTTTCCTCTGCTCTGTCATTACAAAATAAAAACAAAAAAGAAAAAAACGGGTCTCGGTGTTGTGCAAGCGATTTTCAGTTTTCTTTTCGTTTTTTTTTATTCTCAACTGAGTGTTACGATTTTTATCGAGCGCGTAATGAATCCTTGAAAAGATCTAATCCTTTTCTGCTTCTCAGAAAAGAAGTGTTACGATTTGAGGTTATCCTTTTCATTCAATTTGTGGTCCTTTGAGGTGTTTTTTAAGATATGTGTGGTGTGATAAACGGATAAAAATATAAGTAACCAAGTGCGGGTGATATCTTAAAAATAAGAAAAAAAAAACTAAAAGGATTCCTCAAAGAAACAAAAACAACACATCCTTATTCAAAGAGAAAAAGAAACATAAAAAATCGGGCTAAAAAGGACCCCATAAGAGAAACTGCTAAAAATATTCGTCTAAAGGAAGCTTTTTTTCTTACCCAGCTACCGAGACTGGAGAGCTTTGTTAAAGGGCCAACTACGATTCCGTTCCCTTCGCAAGGATAACTCACGACTAAAAGTGATTCTTAAAGGTCAGACTTTTATTTTGTGTTTTTTTTTTTATTTGTTTTTAGATAAAAACCAGTTGAATGTGCAATTAAAGCAGAACAGCCTAAACAAATTTTTCATTGTATACACATTCGTAAAGTTAATTAAGAAAAAAAAAAAATAAAAAATATCCTCAGAGTGAAAGTTTTGTACAAATAACGCGCGTTCGAAGGATAAAGTTTTAAATTTCATAAACACAAGCAAACACTAGGGATATTGAAACACAAGGATATACCCCCTAAGGACAATCAAACACAACAGCAACAAAAACAACACGACGACAACGAGGACGATAGCGACCACGACAAATATATTCCCTACTCTACACCATCGGGTACCTTCGTCATCACAGGAGGAGGAACGCAACACCAGGATGAGTGTGGATTATGCAAATTAGGTATACATATATGAATATACTATATCTATTAGCTGTGTGCATAATATTATCCTAGTGCATGGAGGTGGATGGGTGCTGTAGGGCGCTTTATTTAGTTTTGAGGATAGAAAAGGATATGACTTGGTTTTTTTTGTTTTTCTGTTTTGCTGGTTCTCCGCTTTGATAGAGAGACTTTATGATGTCCATTCGTAATTGGAAAGCAAAAAGTGAAAAAAAAAAATGCAGTGCTAGGTATCTGCAGCTATATCAAGGTTAGATGTTGGTTTAGGTAGCAGTAGAACCGTCATCACTACCCACGATACGATGCGCTTATGATGGGTGTTTGCCTTGGCCTTGGTAATCCTAAAACGGACATCATAGCAGCTACTGCTACTGCTGCTATTGGTGGTCCTGGTGCACTGTTTCTGCCACAGTTGGTGAGATATGAAAGGTGGACGGACGGTGGTGTGCGCGTTGATGTGCATGTGTATTTGTGTTCAAATGCTCAATGGTATAACCAGAGAATTTCATTTGACGTGGTTTTGCTGATGACTGCAATGGAATGATGACTACGTTTTGATGATAATAACGATGATGATGATAATGACGACGGGTTGCACAAGGACAACCGAGGATGGAGGGATTATGGTTTGGAATGTGGATATTAATGAAAATGAAAGGAAAATATTTGTCTAACTGAAATGTTATCTAATTGGATTTTTAATTTGAAGTCATCGCTTGGTATTATTGTTTTGGTTTGACTGGTGGGTTGAGGCTGAATAATATTATTCACTCTTGGCCAATGGAAGAGCTTAAGTCTTCACTGAGTGTGTAGCTTAAACTCAGTGCAATCAATACTGAGGTTACAGAATCACTATGTGGGAAAAATTGGGAACACTTTTCACGTATGGTTGAAGACAAGTTCAATTAGGTGTTAATGTTGCCAAGGATTCTATAAAATGGTGGTGATAATATCTAGAGTAGAGTTTACACATACATATATGAATTTTAAGGGAAACCACTGACTATTCTTTAAAAAAAATTTCGATAGAAAGCAGTTTTCTGTCTTTTTGATGGTGTTTCAAGAAAAGTGATAGATCTTTGAAGTCAAATAGAACAAGCTGTGCGAGAGGTGTTACGTTCATTTTTAGATACAATGACAGGATATTTGATGACATTTTATATGGTATCAACAAAGTAGGCTTTTCACCTTTATTGAGTAGCGTAGATACGTGGAGTCCATTTGTCTATCACATTTTGGTATAAATGCGAGTTTATTCTACCAATCACTCATACAGCCTCCTTAAGGTCTTCAAATATTCTTGGATAAGTGTGACAAATGAAGATGTTGAAGCTTCTAATTTGCTCATGGTTTCAATTTGTGTTTCAATACGGGTGGAGGGCTTTTGAGCAATATTGTGTAAGTTGTGTTCGAAGACACAAAGATTTGAAAGATTTGAACTATTTCCCAACAATTCTATACAAGGCGCACATATTTTTATTAGACTGTGATTTGTAGCGGTTGGTCCTTTAAAAAGTCGGTTGTGAAAAATTGTGTGATATAATTTGTTGAATTTTGATTTTAGTTCAACCAATAATTTTGGCGTAACTTGGAAGATGTTTTGCGAAAAAACGGGAATTAGGGTGACAAAATGTAAACAATTTCGAAACTTTAAAGGATAGACAAACTTTGCATGAGTGAATGGCGAACCTTAATAAATACATAAGTGTGTCTAAGAATAATAACAAAATCTTTCAAGTTAAGGCGGAAAGGTTGCGGTCTGCGGTCGATCTATCATTTCTTTTGGAAAACCTATTGAATGATGTCTCGTCTATGTACATTAATTTATTTAAAGGCACCTTGAGTCCTTGGGAAAATACTGCACCATAACTAGAAATTGTTGCGATCTTTTTATGCTGATTTGCATAACTTTATGCAATAAATCGAGTGTTGTGTTGGCAATTTTTTGGGTGATTGGTTGGATTCGTGATTGGTTTTCACTCAACTGCTTTAGTGTCTGTCTGGGATTTATTGATATAAGTCTTACACTTTAAATAACTTCACAAAAATAGATCTGGTGCCATATAATCGGCTAATAACAGAGCCCACCGTCCAAACATAAGATAAGACGACCTATTTCATAGACAGTGTTTGAAGTAGCGCCATCGTACTGAAACTACATATTCTCTAAATCATATTTTTCACGACGTTTTCCAACATCTCTGTATTACGATTGCCAGAAATGGTGAAGGGTGAAGGGTGAAGGCATTACCTGAATTGCCATTGAAGAAGTGCAATCCAGTCAACATTCCTGAACTAGTTGCTTTCAAAACTACTATTCTTTGGGGATTTGAGGGCATCTCGTGTATCAACCAGGTGCTTATTGTTTAAATCGGAATGGGTTTTATTATAAAATTATGATGACTTGGACACAATATTGGTGCTCTTTGGACACAGCATACCTGATGGTTTTCACTTCCTTTAAGCGGGGCCATATGCAAATGTCGGTATAAGAAGTGGTAGAGATACTATTTTATTGTTCTTACCCTTCTTTGAACACATCATTGAAAGTCTCCGTCAAACGGCTTGATCTAGGCTCAACTCGATTCGGCTAGGTGTCAAATTATGTTCGCATTATTTGAAAATTTTTTTTTCTTTTGAAGAATTCGAAATACGTCAGCACAATAGACCAATTCTTCTGAAAAGATGTATCGCTCCTAAATTAATTTCAAACTAGTCTACCCCACATCTGCCGAAAACTTTTGTCAGATAAGGACTTCATTTAAGCCAATCCTATGCTAAGACAGAGCTTGGTAAATTCTAAATCATATATTCTGCTGAAAGTCTGCATAAGGATATTCGCCATTCACTTCATGCGTTTTGTGGAAAAACCTGGAAGGTCTCAACAGGCTCAAGAAAGTTGGAAATGAATCTCAATATTGATAAAAAAAAAATCGGATTCAGTTACAAAATGTATTTTTGGTTAAATGACGTCGTTTACTGAAAAGAATATCTCACTGTATGGTTTGGAATTTGGTAAAGCAGAGTCATCAAGCCACGGAAGCCATGCAAGCTATGTCTTCCAAAGGTGACTGTCAATCGAAAAATGAAAATTTTTCATGGCTATGCAGATATGTGGTTCTATCAGAACGGTGCTACAAAAAAAACACAGCGAATGAAGACAAAGTTGCTGGGTTTAATTTTTTCGTGCTACTTATTCCCCTTAGAACTTTTTTTGGAATCTTAGTTACGTCTTTCCCCTAGGGCAATAATTCAGGGGAAATTCACGAAGAACAATGTTATTCAACCAATAGATGCAAACCATCACGATTTGTATAGAAGTCATCCAAAATTGAAATGTGGAGAGTTTTTGAATGATGTTTTTACAAGTCCCTTAGTCTGCAAGAAACACTCCAGTAGTACCTCATATACAACTAATTGTATTTAGTTTTAAAGATCAACCATCCGTGTTGAACGAATTTTGCTACATCTGTATCCGAAAGCAAATGGCTAAATACATAAGTTTAATTCGTCGCTTCTAAGAGTAGTTCACGACTAAAAGTGTAAACTCATAAAATAGAATCACATTCCAATTGGAATTCTTACTGCACACTGTCACACAATCGATATAAGACTTAGTGCCTAAAACCACTACTTTTGCTTCAAACTTGTGCAGTACAAACAGACAAGTTCCGGTAGATGCATAATTTTCAGGAAATAGAGACACGTTGTAGATACAACAGAATTTATAAAATTTATCCTTATAATCTAAACCATGAGCGCTTGTCCGTTTTAGATGAAGGTTGCATTAAATGGATGATAAAATAAAAAATA
The DNA here is from genome assembly GCA_905220385.1 of Xylota sylvarum. Lineage (NCBI taxonomy): Eukaryota > Metazoa > Arthropoda > Insecta > Diptera > Syrphidae > Xylota > Xylota sylvarum. The sequence goes on along the minus strand of LR999958.1, from coordinate 56,930,224 downwards.
TTTTATTTCTAGCCCCTTCAGGTGTGTCACAAGGAACCATTCTGGGACCAATTCTTTTTTTTTTTTTTGTTAAAGTTATTAATAATCTGCATGCTAACAATGTACTGGTCGAGTCCATTGAATTGTATAAAATACATAACCCGCCTCATTTTCATTTCTATCAAGGCTAGGTCCACAGTTGATACTTCGATAAAGAATTACTTTAAAGTCCATCGAAGTGCCAATCTCTTCAATTCGGTCGCAATTGTTTGCTTAGTATCTGATTGGCTTAAATAAAACAGACAATTTATACAAATATTTTATAAAATTGCTCTGCAATAACTCCTGTCACCAATCGACTTAAGTTAGTTAGAACAATAATCTGAACAATTTTTCTAATATGGTGGGATAGAGTAGTTTAACTCTGTATCTGCAGATATATTTAAATGGAATTTAAGTCATTACTTACTCTAATGTTGAACAAAATACATGGAATTTCATTAAATAGCCATTTATTTGTGGTCAATCGAGAGAATACATACTGCAATTATTTTTAAACACAACTTCGGGCATATGCCCACCACGGTTGGATTTGATGAATGACAACCGAGAGACAAAGTTTTCGAACACTTTTTCAAGCATTTGTAGCTGCATTTGTTGATGGTTTATCAGCGTAAAGTAGCGACTGTACGTATCCCTTAAGAAAATAATCAAAAGGCGTCAAATCACAAGATCTTCGAGGACAATTTACATACAGGTCCATTACGTGAAGTTATGCATTCATCAAATGTTTCCTTCAATAAGTTAATTGACTGTATGGCGCCATCCGGCTGGAACCACATCTCTTCCATACTCATGCCATTAAATCGGGAAACAAAAAAGTCATTAATCATGGCTCTATAGTGAATACCATTAACTTTAAGACGTTGATTAACCTATTTGTGAAAAAAATATGGTCCGACAACTCCACTAGCCCACAGACCGCAACAAATTGTGAATTTTTTTTTGGATGTAACGGCGTTTCGACAATCTCATGTGGATTATCTTCGCTTTAAATGTGACAATTTTGCCAAAAATGAGCCTCATCGCAGAACACAACTTTTCGATAAAGCAGTGATTTCAGCCTCATTCTCCGAGATTTCGACGCAAACGATGGTCATTCAGCTTCAATTGTTGAACGATCTGGATCTTGTAAGACTTCAAACCAATATTTTTGCGTAAAATTTTCTATAAAGTGAACGGACAAAGACCAAGCCATTGTGAACGATGTCCAATCGATAAATTTCGTCAACACTCTCCTGAATGGATGCAATATTCTCTTCAGTACCCAATTTTCTTGTGCATCTCGGTGTCACTTCAACTTGCAAAGAAAATGTTGTGCAAAAATGGTCAACCATATGGCGAATTGCGGTCTCAGATGGTCGTCTATGTCAGGTGTAATATGGTGCAAGTGGCTCTATAAGTTTGCCGCACAGAACCATAATTTTGGAACCCAATTTTAAAAATTTGGTAACGCTGTTGAAGCGCATATGTCGTCACGATAAAATTGCAAAGACTACTGAATAAAAATGACACTGACAGTTTGCAATTTGACAATTGGTTTGACAGATATAAATGTCTGCAATTAGTACCAGCTTTAAAAAAACAAACCTTTATTTGTCAAAGCTCATCGTGAGTGACAGCAAACAATTTCACATTCATTTAATTCGTATCTCGCAGAGTCATATCAAATGGATCAAGTCTTACTTGAAAGGTCGACAATGCTTGGTTATATATAGATCTTCTGTCTCTAGAACCATTAAGTCCACATCGATTGTATTCAAGGTAGTCAATTACATTGTCAAAGACTTCTTATCTCTGTCTATGCTGATGACATGAAAATCTTTAAAAACATATCTTCTTCCACCTCTTCTGATGATTTAAAAAAATTTTCTATCTGATATCAAGATTATCGTCTCGAAATTAATGTAAGCAAATGACAACCATTAAATACTCCCATGAACGCTTTCCACTACCCCATAGTAGGTACTTTTTTCACAATTAAGCGCGGACTCATCTTTCCACGAATTAGTTTTTGTCTACGATATGGAACTTAACTTCCAATTCCAATATTCACACATTGACAACATAATAAGTAGAACGAATTCTATGGTTGACATTGTGCAGGACATTGTTAGTCCAATGAAATTCCGAAGCCCTATGTCACCAAATCACTTTATATTACCTTTGTTAGACCCATCGTAGAATAAGTTTAAGACAGGCTTGGTCGCTTCACTATGCTGTTCACATCCGATGATGTTCTCTATAAGTCTTCGATACATTATTTTAAGCATAGTGTGAGGTGGATATTTCCGGAATCGTATTCGATTGCTCGTGCTCTGTATTCTTCAAATATCCTCAGAAAAAGAAATCAGTCAGATAGTCGACCAAAAAACTTGAAACTAAATTCGACCCAAAAGTTACATAAGATTACAAGCCGGAACCTTCTGATAACGCGTTTGGTTCTTGTAGATCTACCTTAAATGTTCCAAGCCCCGAGTTCAATAATTGACACTTTCAATAGTCTAACCATTCAAGACGCCCATAATTTTCTGGCAGTCTTAGGATGTTCCGACAAGCCATGGGGTTTAGCGAAACAAAAACTGTGATTTAGCACCAAACTTCAAACAACGACTTGTTTCGGCCACAAGGAACTTCGCATTATAAGCCTGGTTCTACTCTGGCATTGCTAGAACAACCCCCCTATTCGTACTTATGATGTATTCAACATCTGGAATGAATTTTAGTACAATTCCTGGCAATGAACTATGCTGTCTTTAAAACCTTCTCAATCCTTTCAATATTTTCAAAATAGCCGAACGCTATTGAGGTTCGAAAATGAGATATCTCCAGCGAGATAGCTGGAGTGGTCGTCGTGTGTCCTTAGTCGGGACTTCCAGTGGCTACTGTGCTTACCATACCTTTCTAGGATGCATGTAGATTAAATAAAAGTATCGACTATTCTGTAAGAAATCCGTAAGAACTTCTCTGCTCTCTCAGCCTCCGATGGTCCTGGTCTTTTGCGATTGCCTTGCTTTTCCTAGTATCATGTAGCAGTTCTTTAGCGCTGATGCAGTGGGTGTAGATATAGAAAAAATTTCATCGTTAGAGAGCGTATTCCTCAATCTACGAATGAAAGCAACAAATTCCATTGAAATAAACAAAACCGAGTTTGATTGCTTAATGGTAGTAAAGCGCTTCCTATTCCGACAGACGGAAGAATTGGTAACATTCCAGGACGATTTCATTTTTTACTTCCGAATAGTTACAGTTCTTTCTAGTCCTTCCTTTTTCTAGGTTCATATCTTTGCCTTAACGAGACATTAATATTGAGAACATGAGTGAGTTTTGTACAAGTAAGTTGTTGAATGAAAATTCAACTTGTACTCGGTCTATTTATTATTAATTTAGTCCTGGCCGTTCCACACTTGCAGCATGTTTTTTTTTTTTAAAACCCATCCCTACAAGGACTAAAAGAACAATAAAAACCCGAAAAGCTTTTCTAATACGCTTTAATTTGTTTTCGCAACTCTATAGCGAAAATCCCCATTTCCCAAAGTCCTGGCAGTCTATCAACAACAGTACCACTTCGTTAGTCCGTTAAGTTGATATAGCGCCCCCACTTACCCCCATTTTAAAAAAAAAAGTCATTCATTTATTTTGATTTCCGTACAACTGTGCCAAGTTTTAAGTCTATAAGTTTTCACACTGAAGTGGCAACCAGTCCAATGCAGTCGAAAGCCGATCGATACACTAGCATGTAACCATTCATAATATGTCCTTTATCTGACCCAGTGGGAAATCACAAGCGTTCCAACTAACTGTGTCCACCTGAGCTCCAGCAGCGATTCATTACACCTCACCAAAATGACAATAAAAAAAACAGAACACCAGCACCAACAGGCATTTCATAGAAATACAGGACACACGAATTATGCAACACAATGTACGGTGTAAATTGATTTCGATCACACGCACACCGTTCAAGGACTAGGTAGTAGGTAGGTATACACATCAAAGAATATCTGCCAAAGAAGGGTTCGAATTCCCGAGCATTATCGACAAAATGAAAGGGTTGACGGACAGGAAAAGGATACGAGATGACATAATCCTTTCTCATTTTTTGAGTTAAAAATTTATTTTTTTTTTTTTTTGTGGTATTTTGTTGACAGAAAAATTCAACCCTTCAATAAAAATTTTGTTAAAAAATTAACCCATTTGTAACAAATTGGCCATACACATACACACACAGAGAGAGTGAAAAGGACACAGGACGTGGCATGTATATGGAATCGTTCCATTTACGAGTAAAAATTACGTTCAATTGGCACTCATTTAAAAACTGAAATGAAAATTAATGCGCCGGAAATTACAGCAAGGAAAGGATTCAATTTGTTAATAGAATTACAGAACTCGGTCAATGTGGTGGTGGGGGATGGGGGAAAGCCTGAACTCAATCTGAAGGAAAGGGTGCCATTCCCCTTTGCTTTCTCTGCTTTTGCTTTTTTTTTTTCGTCCTTTTTTGGTTGAGTGATTCCAATTGTTTTGATACAATTGTGTCATGGAAATAAAGTGACTGGTTAGAGAGAGCTGCTGGAGAAGAGAAAAACGAATCCTTGATGTTGTTATTTTCGGATGATGAATGACGTTTCTTTTTCTTTCTCTGAGTGTGTGTGTGTTTGTATGAATGCGAGGATACAAGAGTATAAACATGTTTTGGTCTTAAAAAAAAATTTTTGTAATTAAAATATTCTTTTACATTTCATTTGGTTTTTGTGTTTTTTTTTTTGCTTCTCTGTTTGCTGAGGAAATGAGTTTTTGGAAATGGGTTATATTTTTAGGACATTCCATGGAAACTGGGCAAAGAATCAATTAAGGGAATAGTAGTCTGTATCTGAATCTGTGTTGCAATGCCATTGAATTGAATTCGTTAGAAATCATTGGGATACTAGTTTTTTTCTAGTTATGAGACTGGACAACATTTGCTATTGAAAGGACTAACATTGGTCAGAATGATGGGAAGGGGGTAAAAATGAAATGTTATGTCGAAAATTTTCAAATGCAAAGAGTTACTATGGATACATACTATGTGATGAGTGAAGGTCACGACAGATCTGGATAGTACTCTGCTTTAAGAGTTTGTTTGTATAGTGCCATGTGTTGGTTTATTTTTGAATCATATGTTATTTTGACACTGACAGCTCTTATGCGGAGAATATTATAACTTTTTGCAGGTTTATGAAGCGAAAGCATAATTGGGCCATTTTTCTTCCAAGACGACAATAAAAGAGACGTTACAGTCAGTGGAGAGCTATGGTTCCAGTAACATGGGACTACGTGTCACACAAACCGTCCAAATGGATTTATTGCACACTAAATCCAATAAACGTGGTGGACTTTAAAGATCGATGTTATGCGAACAATCCAGATACGATTCAGGCACTCAAGAACAATATTGGTCAAGCTATTCGTGAAATAGGGGCCGAAGCCATCGAAAATGTATTGAAAAATTGGGTTGACAGGATGGCCTATTGCCAAGCCAGCCGAGGCAATCATTTGAATGAAATAATATTTTATAATTAATTAGGTGCGCAATCATCCAAGATGGACCTGAACCTCAATCAAGAAGCCTTTCCAGTTAACGCGGTCTTTGGCTAAATGCATCCAGTTTCGCACTTCAAGTTAGTTGAGGTTCTCTTTCACTTGTGCGCGCTATCTGAGGCGAGGTCTTCCTTAACTGCGTTGTCCCTCCGGGTTGAATTCAAAGACTCTTCGGGGTTGAGCGTTAATGTCCATTCGCTCTACATATTCTAGCCAGTTTAGACTTATGTGTACTTTTTTGATTAGGTTAATGTCGCTATACAGCTCATAGAGTTCGCTATTAAATTTTCATCTCCGATTTTCGTTAACGCAAACAGGACCAAAAATCATTCGAAGAATTTTGAGTTTAAAATGACCAAGTTATCTTCATCCGCCTTCATTACGGTCTCGGTTCTGCACCATACAGCAGGACCGCGTTTCTTGACAAGACCTTGTTATTCATTTGCCTTTCTACGCCAAAGAAACAGAGATTGGCAAGTGTAAGTCTTCTCTTAATTTCTGCTGAGATGTTATTATCAAAGTTTAAAGCAGATCCGAGGTAGACAATGTTAGCAACTACCTCAAAGTTATAGTTGTCTATTGTGACGTACTGTTCGATTCGTCGATGTTGTGTGTCGCTTTTTGTTGACAACATATACTTGATTTTGCACTCATTTACAACTAAACCCAAAGCTCCAAGACCTCCAAAAGGGATATAAAATTAGAGCTATCAGAGCTCCTACTTTTTGATGCTTTACAGTCTGGGAAGGAGATGATGAAGGGGCAATGAAGACTGATGATTCCTGGAGTTGGTCGACGAAGGGATCGTATTCAGATTTCATAAGTGCCCAGTTACATTATCTGGTTGCAAAGGAGACGAAATGTTTGTTGAAGGCCGACGCTTGTAAAACAAGAATTTTGGGCAGGAACGCAAAGTGGCCATTAAAGCCATTGGATGGTGGTTCTAGTACTAGTTAAGTCGAGTTATGTTCGATCTTTATCGACGAAAGTAAAGAAACATAAAATAAAATAGGGATGACCATGGAGAGGTAGACTTATTAGGTCATTCGGCCAGATAAACGCCCTAAACATAAGAAAAGACACCACCTTCCGGGACATCAGTTACCTCAGTATGTCTCAGTAAAACCTGGGGTACAAGCCCTAAAATCATTCCGTGGCTTTACATGACGGTAGTAAGACAGATACTGACGTATGGCAACTTGGGCACCTTGGGATTATGACAAAAATTTAAAGAATGGCCTGCATTAGCACCACTGGGGCAATGAGAACCACTCCTATAATGGGGCTGGAAACAATACTTAACCTAAGACCCCTAGACGTTTTTGTACAAGAATCCGCCGCAAGTAGGGCTCTTCGAAGAAGTCAAACTAGAGGCTGGAAACCCAGTCTGATTGGCCACGCACAGATTCTACAGAAATATGCGATGATGACTCCAAGATGAACACTGGCGTTGTCGCAGGTTTCTTTTCCGAAATTCTCGGAATGTCCAGTTCGATCAGAATTCCTGACTACAGCAGTGTTTTTAAGCTGAGGTCCTGGCAGTGACAACAGCTGCTAAACAGGATATTACCTTCTTCATTGACAACCAAGCGGCAATAAAAGCGATTTCTGCCATTAAAATAAAATCGAAGCTTGTAGGTCGCTGTCGCGAAGAGCTTCAGGTTCTTGGCACGCAGCACAACGTAAGACTTTGCTGGGTTTCCAGACATGAAGATGTGCCGAGAAATGAAAGAGCTGAAGAACTAACAAGAAAACGATCATCACTTGAACTAAACAAGGCAGACACTACAGTAAAAATCTCACCCTGTAATCTTAGACAAGCAGTTGGGAACAAAACACTAGTATGTAGCAGCAAATGAGAAATGGAGCAGACTCGACTTCTGTGTTACAACTAGGAATATGTAGCCACTGTACAAAAAAAACAAAAAACCGAGAGAATCTTACAAATGACTAAAAGATCCTTGTCTTCTGTCTTGAGTGTAATTACCGAACAAAACAAGCTGAAATATTACATAAAGAAGATGAGACTTAGCAAGAACGACCTATGCAGAGGCTGTGGTGAAGAGGAGGTTGAGGAGGATACTCCCCACTTCCTCTGTCACTGCACAGCACTCTGTCAAATCAAAAACAAAATTCTGTGAAGATATTTCTTCCAAGATTTAGAAGAACTTTCCGACAAGTCTTTAAAAGATTTGCATAAATTCATAATCGCCTCTGGATGGCTTGAAGATCCATAGGTTTTTCATAGGTTCAATAGTATGGGAAGTACATTGATCTAAGTGTGATTAATCTTGCAACTGCTTCATGGAAATATGGGCCACGCAAGCATCTTAAACGGCCATAATACTATTCCTAGTAATTCAGACTACATAGTCACCTATCTGGACTTCAACGTCAAATATGGAACCAGGATTCCTAGCAGAAGTGCTTGGGAGAAATTTTAAACGAATCTGCGACAGAGATCTACACAGATTGATCCAAGACAGCGTCCCTCACAGGTGCGGCAGTTTACTCCAGTGTTTTGGACATTCGCATTGCCACTCGACTGCCGGATCACAGATCAGTGTTTTACAAGCAGAAGTCTCAGTAGTCCGTGAAGCCGCGACCTGGTTTTCGATTAACTCGACAGAGTACAACGCTATTGTTTTCTATATAGATAATCAAGCCAATAAGTCGATCCAAGTTGGTAAATCAATGCCGCGGATCTCTTAACGAGATCGCTGTCAGGTGCGACGTATCCATGTGCTGGGTTCCAGGCCTTAGGGATATTCCAGGCAATTGCAGAGCGGACGAGCTAGCTAAGAAAGGTGCAGACCGCAACCTCCTTGACAATAGGGAGGTACCGTCAGCACCTATAAAATCGATAAAATTCCAATTAGATACCGCAGTCATAAGTATGGCAAACAGTAAGTGGAACAATATCAGCACATGTCTCACTCATAGGCAAATCTGGCCAGAGCTGGATTGTAGGAAAACCAGTAGACTTATTTCCAGTAATAGGATCAATCTTAGAAAGATAGTTGGCGCCCTCACAGATTTCTGTCAAACGATTTCTGTAGGAACTGTAGAGACAAGGAAGAGGAGGAAACCATGATATATCTTCTGTGCACCTGTCATGCTGTATCGATCCTGAGAAGGAAAACCTTAGGCGTATACTTCTTCGAAGATCTAAACGATCTAGCCAGACTAGACTTAGGCAAGATTAGGAGCTTTGTCACCAGGTCAAACTGGTTTAATGTTTAAACAATAAGCCACACATCTTCGGCATGGGTCTATACCGAAAATGGCTGTCCTGCCTTCTGTCCCATCCGGGAAGTCTCAATGAAGGTCTCCGGTGCTGGTAATCCGGTTTTTCCATAGTGGTATCACAATGGACCTCCCTTTTGGTCTAAGTGCGTCCCTGCTAATCGCAGTTCTTTTGATATTATATGGATCTATTTTTGCTATGTTCATCCTGGACGTGCTTAGGTTAATTAGGTAAACATAAATTTGTCAGAATGAGCCTTCCGGATGCTCATGCAACGGATGATGGAAAATTTGGCCACCCATCTTTTGCAGATGATCCTCTAGTTTTTTGTTTGTTATGTTGGTATGGTTACTCTGGTTGTTATTAGAACATCATAAGTTATGCTTAATCCACGTCATATCGTCCAGTTGGTCAACATGAAGTTGGTGATTGTAAGCAGTTATAAATAACCAAAAAAATTCTCTGTAATCAGAGGTTAAAAACCACTTCAACGCGGCATCGTTTGATTCTTGGCGATACGCTTCAATTCCAGCCAGCTGTTGAGATTCCTTTTCGACTCCTTGTTGTATTAGAAGGTTTCATTGTTGTCAGCGAATACAATTTTCTGCATTACATGAGCTGTTACCAATTCATTGGCACTTTCACTTTTGTGCTGTTTATGTTAGGAGATGTATCAGATACATATAGCATTCAAGGATATACAAATCTAAGAAAAAGTGTAACAGTCTGGCACCACTGCTCTACGGAAAATCCCGCCCACATAAACTAGAATCTGAAAGACCACATAATTTTAAACAATTCACTTTAAATTGACTATCCTTCTGTCATTATTGCTGTCCAAAAAAATTCAAAATTTGATTTTAAAAACTCTTCACGTTTCCTTATCCGTCTTCGCTCTTTCTCTCTCTCTCTAGACTTGATGGTGTTGACAACACTGTGCATATTTAATAAACCTCCAATCGACCACGTAAGGATACAAAAAAATCGTGTTGTCCACCAGTAACATAACAACTTTTCGATGCTTAAACTTTGACTTGAATGTCATAAAATAAGAAAATAAAAATATTTACATCGTGTCTAGGATGGATCAAAACATGAACTTCCAAAACTTTATCCTTCGCTCAGTGTTCTTCTGTTTTTTTTTTTTTTTGTTTTTTATAGGGAAAACATTATCCATAATATTTGAATTTTAATAGCAAAAACAAAATTAATAACTTTATCCAGGACGAACAACAGAACAAAAAAAAAAAAAAAAAATCTCATAATCTTAATCGCTTCAGGGTTGATCTTCCAGGCTGTGGTTGGGCAAAATGTGAAACTGTTTCCAGATTCTTTTGGTTTTTTTGTTTTTTTTTTATTACAAAACTCTGAAGTTTAATTTTTTGTTGGTCTAAAATTTATTTTTACTGTTATGATTAATAATTTCAGAATAATGGATGTTTTTAATTAAAAATTACTCTTAATTAGTTTTAAGAGAATTTTGTTTTTTTGTTATTTTTTTTATTTTGAATTCTCCCTCTGGTTGTCAGGATTTTTTAATCGTAGAAAGTTGATGGATTCATTAATGCTTAACTGCACTTTGATTGTTTTTTTGTTTCTTTAGTAAGCAATTATGAAACATGAATGTTTGGTAATTTAAGAAAAAAAAAAGCAAAGTATGAAGAAAAGGACAATGCTGTAGAGCCCAGATGAGCGCGATTATTAGGAATAAGTTTGTAGGGAAAGTCCTAATTAGGAGTCGCTAATTGCAACAGAACATAAAATTGGAGAGGATCGAGGGCTTTCATTTCATTTTAATGTGGCCCCACGTTGGGCGCCAATTACTGGGGAACTTTGATTTAAGGAAGGATGGGTGGACTTTAATAAAATGCTATATAAAAAGGAGCGTTTAAAATGATGTTACTATTTTGAGCCAAATTTGCTAAGGGTGGTACACCCTTCAGCCGACTTGAGTAAGTGAAAATCGATGTAGCAGAGACCTATGTATGTTTGTCTCATTGGTAAACAATGATCTTCAAGTTGTGATCGTCAGAGAGAGTTTTTCAGCGAAAGACTATTTTTCGGGACATCGGGAGTTGAATCGAAATATTGTCTAATATGACCGATGAACATATTTATGTATCAGCCACAAAAGTCTTGTAAGAAAACGTTTTGGTTCCTAAGTGAATTAAAAGGAGTTCTCAATTTGTATTCGGTTGAAGGAGTTCAGTAAAAATGCTATCATGCTTGCAATCAACCGGTTGATATTCAAAAATTCAATATTTTGGAAGACTCATACGAGTTCAACATAGAACTTTCTGGTACTTATTAAAAAATCGCAAATCCTACCTATCGAGGATACCATTGGGTAGCTTAGATAGAGGCACAAGAGAACCTGGGGTATCGAAATTTGTTCAACACAAATGCTCTATACTTTTTTCTACATTGAGTGTTCTAAGCCTGCACTTGACAGAAAGTCTAATGCCACTTCAGAAACTTTTTATCTTGGGTTACCGAACGTTCTGAAGGTATTTATATCCTAGACCAGATTTGCTACTAAAAACTATTTAATAGGATGTTCACCTTAAGGAAAGCAAGTTCTAAATTTTGGTGATTTGAAGGAAGAATACAAAAGGCAACATTCTTAATCAGTGTTTACCTAAAGGGAAAGTCAGTACAATGCGATCGGTATGAGGGAGTACGAATGTTAGTTCACTGAAATGGCTGCCAGCTTAGAAACGCCAACACACTCAGTACACCAATAGGTCCACATGTGATACCACATGGATCATAGGAAAAAGTTTCTGTTTACCTACTCGTTAAATGATTTTGAACTTCTGATGAAGGATAAGAAGCTCTTAATGTCTTTGTTTTTCAGATTACCTTAATCATTATAATAGAAGGTTTCTAAGTGAAGCTTCCCTTTGCTGGAGAAAACTGGGCAGAAACAAAGACGGTGAGGAATGGTTTCATTCTCTTCTTCATCCATGTAGCTTCTACAAAAGTCGTTCGGAAAAAGACCCAGTCCACAGCATGCTTGTCTATTAGACAGTGTCCAGTGATGACACCTATTGTAGTTCCGATATGCAACCTGTTGAGAGAAATCAAGTTCTTGGAGCGTTTTAAATCCAGCTTTGACCAAATTTGTTTTGTCGCTAGATATGTTGGTCCACTTGTGCACCTAAGATTTGCACTCTCGAGTAGGGATTGGTATACTTAAAGTGCCTTTGTCGGGCAAATTGGGTAGAGGTATTCCTATTCTGACGAGCTCATCGACCTTACAGATCCCTGGAATATCACTATGCCCGATTCCATGGATTTGATAGCTGCTTGGTTGTCCGAAAAGATGCGGATATCCGCAGCAGATATGACGTTTTCCAAAAGCCACGATAAGCTTGCCTCGAATCTATAATTCAAAGTATCAAACTTCATCATTGGCCGGATGGATTGAAATGTTTAACATGGAAATCGTAACTTAGCCAACCGGTTGTTAGCACTGTGGCAGTAGCCCAATAATAGCCCAATAATAAATATGTATGTACATATGTTCTACAGCGCCGTTGAAACCTTCTCCCTTCTCTAATACTTAATCTAAGTCAGATCGAAATGGTTTGGACTTCAGGCTGAAGCACACTTATGCTATCGTAGTGCGGGGTCGCATAGCACCATAACACCACCAGACTAAGACCCCGTACGTAATAAAGAGCCTAATCATTTTAATGTACAACGAGTTTTTTTTTATTTCGGGCTTGAGATCCTAAGACCCGCCCTACAGGGACCTCCTTTGTCAAAAAGACCTTAGTGGCACGCTCAAAAATCTAGAGTTGTGTCTAGGTTAACGCCGATATATTTTGTTTCACCAAACCGAAGTAGCAGCCGCTTCCTAGGGTAAGTGATCGCTGAATCTCCACTATGGTGCCACTCGAGGAGTTGATATTCAATGCGAGGAAGGTAAACTCCTTACCCATATCGAAGTTACTGTTGCCAACAGTGACATCTCGTCCTAGGCTGTGGGCAGATGCTTCATTGTTTGTTGACAACATGTACTTGGTTTTGTCCTCATTCAATTCAAGACAAATTCGCTTCGCCTGTTTTTCAATTGCCGTAAAAGCCTCTAAAATGGCGCGCTGGGAGCGACCGATGATGTAGATATACATCGTCTGCGTATCCCAGCAGCTGCACAGATTTGTTAAAGATAGTGCCTTCCGTGTTAACACCTGCCCGCGCACTATCTGTTTCAACACGAGATTGAAGAAGTCACATGACAGCGCATCTCCTTGCCAAAATCCGGTACCTTTTTGGAATAGGTTGGATGAACTGTTACCGAATTGCATGTTGCATAACGTGTTTTCCAGCGTCACGAGGCACAGCTGGATCAGTTTAGCCGAGATCCCAAATCACATCTTCAGCTATCACGATGAAAAGCACAAGACGATAAATGCTATCATATGTGGATTTGAAGACGACGAAAAGATGGTGAGTCTCGACTTGAAACTCATTGGCCTTTTCCAGGATCTGCCTCAGTGTGAGGATTTAGTCGATCGTTGATCTGCTGGCCCAGAAAACACATTGGTACGTGACGAGTTCTGCAGAAAGGCTTCAGATGTTCACACAGTATATTGGCTAGGGCCTTATATGCGACATTAAGCAGGGATATGCCTCGATAGTTCGTACAAGACATAGGATTGGCGATCTGAAAGATGAGGCGTACAGACCTGATAGTCTAGTAATGGGGCATGGCTTTATCTACCCATACTTTGTTGATGATTTCGTGCATGCACTTTATCAAAGCATCACCACCATGTTTGAAAAGCTCCGCTGGTAGACCATCAGTGCCGGCTGCCTTGATGTCCCTCAGATTTTTGATAGCTGACCAACCTGGTGGCTTCTTTAATGACTGGACGCGGGTTCACTACTTGCCCTATCACTCTCTCTTCCTGATGCCCATTTAGTAGCTGCTGGAAATGCTGTTTAAACACATCTACTGTTTCCTCTGCTTCGGTGGCTAGGTTTCCTGCTCTATTTTGGGGTACTTGCGTTCCGCGCTTAAAGCCAGCTGATAGTTCCTTGACTTCCTAAAACAGATCTGGATATAGTTCCTATCACGGGTGAATGCACAATGGAGAGTCTCTCGCTCAGACGTTCTCTGTAGGCTCTGGCTACTCCAGTCATGCTAAGACTTCCAATATTTAATTCCTTTTTCTGGGCTGGCATCTTCTTCTCGTTAGATAGTAGAGCTCTGAATTTGGATGTAACAAGAAAATGGTCAGAGTCGACATTTGCCCCTCTGAACGGTTAAACATTCAGAATATTGAATGCGGGCTCGCATCTATTAACACGTGGTCGATTTGGTTGCGGTTCGACCATCTAGAGAGCGCCAGGTTGCTGTGTGTATTCGTAGTCGTGGAAATCTATGTCGTGTCGTGGAGGCGGTACTTTCTGACTAATCCGCCGAAGATGTTTTGTTTACCGATTTGATTTGGCATTGAATTCCTCGAGTATGATTTTGACGTCATAATCCGTACAAGCTCTGTCTAGCAGATCATAAAACTCCTCTTTGATAGGGTCTTCGGCTCCGTCGGAAGGGGCACGTGCACGTATTATGCTGATGTTTTGGAATGTTACCTTGATGCGGATCACAGCCAGGCGATCGCTGATCGGCTTAAAGGCAATTATCATTAAGCGTAGCTGATTTACCACAACGAATCCGCCTAACATGTGCAGTCTTCTGTGACAGCTGTAATAAATGTCACAATTTTCCCTTTTTACATACTTTATCCTATTCATCTTATCTCCTGGATCGCGGTGATACATGCCTTGTATCGCGTGAGGACAGATACATGTTTTTGAGTAGCACCAGGAGTGTACACTCTACGTACGTTCTAGATGCGTACCCTCAATTCATAGTCCGTGATATTAAATGAGGTGGTCCGTTGTTATCCGAGGCTGGTGTATCTTTTATAACTAGTATTTTTTTTACGATGGGACAACCCCAACCTGAAGGAGCAGTTCCATTTTTTTAACCCGCTACGACTAGCTGCCGGTTTAAACCGATGTCAGTAGCCCGTTTCAATGCCGTTGGCCCAATAAGGGGTCATCTGCCACCATTTATTTTCCAAAAACCTGACTTATTTTTGGAAATCTTTATCGACCTGAGCTCCGAATATGTCAAAGTAGCCCAGGAAGCTTATGCTTCCGTTCGAAGCTGTGACGCCACCGTTGACTCCATCGTCCATCGTTTACAGTGCTGCTACTTTCTTTTGTTCCAAGACTCGCGCTTATAAGTTCAGCAAGTTGGGTCCAGATGGACACCAACTAGTACCCGATGGGTACCACTAACAGGTAAAATAAGCACAACTGATGCACAGTAACTATTACAATACTGGACATCGCCAGGTTGACGCCGGTCAGTGTCTACCCTATTCCTACAGCATGCAGCCATGAAATTTTATCCCACTCAATCGATATTCTATTCATGCTGATCACGAATATACTATATACATATACTTTATAGGGTCTATCTCGATTATTTCTCTATGTTACAAACTAAGTGTCAACCTTAATACTTATACCCTTTAGGATAGGGTATAAAAATTCATTCAATCCGTCATTAAAACATGTATGTGAAATCCTCAGTTTCGTTGCTTTTTATTTCTGAACTTCAATCCAGGAACTGTCTGCTGAAGCCTTGTTTTTTTAAGGACACACTTTGTATGTAAGTTTATTGTGTAATGGTACCGAAAACCACTTGAGCTCGTTCCCATAAACCGAACAGAAATTTTTTTTATTCTGGTTTGTAAGCACGCAGAAGAAGGATATAAATGTGACAATCCTTTTCAAATAATTTGGCTTGAGTAAGAAAATAAATTAAATTCATCTATTTTCGCATGCATCGAAGAACTTTAACAATCTACGGCAAAACAAATGATATCCATACCACATACTATTTCTATTTCTAAGGACGAAACATCTTTAAGGTCAAATCAGTCAAAGGGATTCACCCACCGTTCAAACAAAAAAAAAAAAACTCTTACCAAGAAAATCTTCCTAATTAATTTATCTTATGAAAGGCGTACGGGTTTTTTTTTTTCCTTTTTCTTTTTGCTTTCGTTTCTTTATTCTTTTTCGTTTTCGTTTACAAAAGGTTCGACTTCATTAAAAGGAAATAAATTATCTCGAAATGCGATTGGAGATTTAGGATTTTGCGTTGAGTAATTGGCTTTTGACCCTGCGCCTACCACCACCGTTGGTGTACATATTTAGAAATCAAAGTTTTATTTTCGATTATTATCGGTTTTCGAAGAACGGGGAGAACGGCCGGCGGTGGTAAATCACAAAAACGTGGCCGTCGTCATTTTGGATTTAGTGAAAAAGAAGAAGATTATCAAACTACAACTTGTGTGTTGTGAATAAAATCCTTATGCTCCTTTCTGTGTACTGTGTAGATTTTTGCGCAATTCCTCATTTTCATTCATTTAAGGAAATCACTTCCGTTGCCGCCGCAACAACCTAGCTAGCAAAAGGACTTTGATGCCACCACCACCACGTCTTTGTAATCGCTGATGATGATGATGATGATGATGATGATGATGAACATTTCGGTTTTATTCTTCATTTTGTTTTCGTGGCTCGTCCTTTCGCTATAGGCAAGGCAGCACCTCCTAAACCTAAACGTCAAGGACGAGACGAGAGAAAGAGCGAACTTAAATTGAAGGTGATACAAAGCGAAATTGTAACTTTAGTTAGAAATAATGGCCGGGCTCCGCATTGAATACACAACCAACTAACTGTACACACACAAAAGGAATGCCAGCCGCGCCGTAGTTTGTGCAACATCCTTAAATGTTATATCTTCTCTGGTAATTGCTAGGATTTGTTAAATTGAAACGATTTTCCTTCGTTCGCTGTCGGTTTTTTTTTTTTTTCTTAGTAGGGTGTTCTAGGGTGTCTCCCTGGATGTGTCGGTTCGGTATGATGAGTGAGAGAGCGTGTGGTAAAATGTGTGAGATGGTGGTGTTGCTAGGCGTTGGGATGGAGGAGGGAATACTTTTTTCGTTTTTTTTTTTTTTTTTTTTATTAAAAGGGAAAATCCTAAAATCCTGACCAGGAATGCTCTTTGAATTCTAAGTGGCTGTCGGAATACTGGATGGAGAGAGACGGAGGGAGCAAATGCAATGTCAACGCAGGAAGTGTGCTTAGGTGTGTGTGGATGGGTGGAAAGTTTCTGATGCTTGGCGTTTTCCTGTTTAACTTGGGATTGTGTGGTACAGACGTGCCGAATTGCGTACTTTAAAAATGTCCTGTGAAATTTAATGGAAGTGTCGTGAGAAATATGGTCTTTGGTCCTTGGGATGCGGTTTCATGGTAAATGCATGGATTTAGGGCGTTGGAGTGAAGGATATATTTTTCTCTTTTAGCATATGTCCTAAGTTTTGCTCAATTTCCTCAAGTTTATATTCGTGTTCTGTGTTTTTTTAACAAGGAGGTGTTTCTTGTCTGGAAATATGTATATATGTGAGGCATTTGAGGTCGCAAAGGACATGTGTTAAGACAGGAAACCGGTTGAAAGAAATCGAACAAAGTTTTTCTATTAAGTCTGTTGATCTACGATTTGGGAAACTATTGTTAAACATTTTCAAAAACCGTCTTCTTACACTATCAAAAACGGGAGACCTATCGCGGACTTCTAAGGTTTTGTTATTTCTTTCCAAACACTTGGTAACCAAAGAAGTACCCTTAGAAGTGTATGATATAACAAGGTGTCTTGATTTCATTTTTCATTACATTGTCAATCGTCTTGTAGTACTTCGTTATCGATGGCAGAAGAGATGTGCCAGATGCACTGGTTGTTAAAGCCGTCTTCAATATTACTCGCAAGGAACAGAATTCCTCAAATGGAAGCAATCATTACGGTTCCAGAGTGTGAATATCTTGCGAGTCGGACAGAATCCCGAAAACCCAAAATTTCGAAAACGAGAATTTTTCCAAATACAACAGTGACTCCAAACCGGGGTGTTGCAGGGGGGCAGTATACCCCCCATACATATTCCACTAATTATGACCCTGCGCCGAAAAGTATTAGATACTCAATTTTTCGGGATTTTAGAGATTTTGGATTTTCGGGAGTGTGATCCCAACCCGAATATCTTATATGGCCTACATCTGCTTATTTGAAGCACAGGCCTAAAACCAGCTTCAGGACTGTGTCAGGATTTTCGAAAAAAGACCTCTTAATGGATCCTAGCAGTGATCGCATCCTCGCAATGAGATTAAGTTCCTCTTGTCTGGGTTTGATCGTCAGGGCTGCGATTTTTATATCTGGATAACTACCCTACCATGGAAAACCGTACTAGTTACGAAGTAAGTAAAAGTGTCGAATACAGATTATACTAGCACTCCTTTCTCATATACATAGGTATGCAGGGTTTTTTTCACAAGGAGCGTCCCATTTCGTTTTTGAAATAAAACAGCTTATGTTTGGAATATCAAAACAAAATTTATTTCGGCATTAATTATGGAATAGTGGAGTGAATGCACTGAACACGATTTTCCATAACTTTTTCGTATAAACCGGGCGATATGCCCGCAATTTTGGGTTTGGTAGAGAACGCCTAAAGTCTCTTGCTTATTGGCATCGGCCATGAACTGACATAGCCCCAAAGAAAAAATGTCAGAGGCGTTAAATCTTGTGAACGAGGCGTACAATTGACTGGTTAATTTCTGGAGATAACATGGTCTCATCAAACTTCGACTTGAAGAACTCATTTTTTTTGGCCAACTGTATGGTGAATAGCGCCATCTTGTTACAATCACGTATGCTCCACGTCATCCTCTTCCAATTTGTACCAAAAATACTCAGTCATCATGGTCCGGAAGCGATCTCCATTGACTGCCAGCACCTATGAAGAAGAATTAGCCCAATGGCTTTTCCAGCTTGAAAACCGCGCCAAACAGTCAATTTTTGCAGGTTAATGGCTTCGGGTTGCTGACTTGTCTAAATTTGAAAATTTTGCTTATTAACGAAGGCATCAAGTCAGAAATGGGCTTCATTGCTAGGAATGGTGCGTGCATGGTCTTAAACCCTGAAGCTACGTCGCAACTCATGGTCGTTCGCCTTCAGTTTTTGGGCTACAACGATCTTATAGGGATTCAGGCCTAGGTAAGTCCTTGCACAAAATTCGCTACAAATTGGTCATATAGATTATATCTGTCGAATTCCTGAGATCGGCTGATTTGGGACCTCATTTACACTCTGGGTTGTAGCCCCAACATTCTTGGCACTCATTGCGTCTTATATCTTATCTATTGGCATGGGAAGATGAAATGTATTGACACAAATCTTCCTACCAGACGTTCGATTGTTTGTTTATCTGACGACTACGATGACTGAAATCTGAATTTAGGGCAAACAAAGTTCTTTGATACATAGTTTGGATAATTTGCAAATGTAGTTTAAGCGTGTATTTTTCATGACTAAATGGCAAGTATAGACGAATTAAAAAGTCAAACAAACTGAAGCTAACTTCTCCCATAACCTTATTGCTAAAATGATTGAGAATCCCTTTTATATCACAAACAAGAACAGGTATACCGCAAGGTGGGGTGCTATCTCCTCTTCTAGAAAGCGAAATAGTAAATGCACTTGTACTCCTCGAAAGGAATCTAGATTTTAGGTATTATGATACAGACACTCTTAGACAGGAAGAGATTCATGGCTATGTCTGGAGACTAATCAAATCTTATTATAAAACGAAGGATGCTTATGACGTCTAGGCCCTCCAGTTCGCTGAGGATGTCGAAGAGAAGAGTGTTTAGATGGAACAGTCTTCTTTGATACATGGCCGGGTAGGTCAGTCTTTACAGCTCAAACAAAAGTATTTTGTAAAGGTGGCATGTGGGCCTATCAAACAGTATCCAGTAAGGACACATACTACGTAGCTAATCTGAAATAAATTTAGCATAATCAACTCGTCAGTACGTTTATGATCCAGCTTAGGCGCATACGAACAGAAATGCTCGTCCGGAAGTAATAGTCGAATCATCAGCTTCGGTGGGGTGTAGTCGATGTTCTCATGGATAATGTTTAGTTGATCAAGTAGTGGCAAGCGTGATAGGTGGACTATTGAGCACCACTGGTGTTCATCTATTTGCCGGATATATCTATGACCTTTCAAAAACTAGCCACGAAACGATCACGCTGTATAGAAGAATAGCCCAGATTCGAGGTTGCATACCCCAACTCCTCCCTATAGCCTTTTTACAGGAATAGAGAGCTTTCCATTTTGGGTTGCTGTCTAAAACAAGACTCAAGTATTTTTCATTTGCCGTAAAGGAGAGACTAATGCGATTTATAGTGGAAGGATCGATAAGGGGAACCTTGTATCTTCTAGTGCAGAAGACTCAGTAGTTTTGTGAAGATTTTGAGATCCATTTGGATAGCAAGAGGAGAACTTATTGGAGGATTTCTCTAAGAGTGTTCAAGTGTTTGCCTGAGGCAGCAAGGCAGCAGCTTCAACGTCATCTACTTAGGCCATCACTGTACATATGGTCCTTTCCAAGTTGACGAATAAAAGTTAGGACACGACATTTCCTTGGAGTATTCCGTAACTGGTAGGTCTTTTGCCCGGTGCACCGCTCAGCTATGTGTAGACAATCCTGCCTGTAAGCAATTAACCGAGCGATGTATCTACTTTCAGATTTACAAGTGCGTTAGGTATTGCTTCTGATTTGACATTATTCAAAGCTCCCTCAATGTTCTGGAAAGCCACCATGGTATAGTCCGAAATACTCAGCGATTTTTCAGTGATGCGCATTGGCGAATGTAAGGGCGCCTTAGTGTTGCGTGGAACACACAATGTAACTTTAAGACGAAGAGGCTTACGAAAATACACCTCACTTTCTCTGTCACTGGGCAAATGTATGTCACTTGAGGAATAGAATACCAGAAAGGCGTTATTTTCAGTACTTCCAACAATACGATCGCTCCAGATCCTTATGTAGGTATGTTAGGGGGTGACTGCACTGATAAAGTATGCAGCCTCATTCTTGCGGACATCACAATGGTTAGGGATCCTAATTACGAGCAGTAAGGAAGCAGTAAGGATGAAATCCAGTAGAGGAATTGAGACCGATCCACAAAGGACCTAAGTATGATGAGGTGGAGTCTTTCTCTCCTCATCAACCTGACTAATTTTTGCAGTATGCATGTTGGGACGCAAAGAGTAAAATCGGGCTTAAACTCTGTCGTAGATGCATATCAATCAGGCATTCCATCGGAGATCCGTACGATCCACATCTTCTACTGTTTTAGGTATGAAAACGACTTCAACCTCAGTCCACAATTGGGGAATGTGGCAAAATTCAGGCAACCATGGCAGCGTTATAAATGTCTTCAGATAGTTGAATCTCAACACGCATGATACCGTCAGGTCTTGGTTTGAAGCTGTGAAGAGGAGGTTTTCTGTGGTGCATATATATTCAAAGGATTGCTACACGGTGAAGAGGAGGTATTCCCAGTTTAGAGCTTAGCAAATCGGGTGGTACTAGGAACTATCCAGTAAGAGATCAATGGACCCCTTACTAGAGGTATTCTAGTGCCCTTATAAAGGATTTCCCAACCTGGAAGCAGTATAAAAGACGTCAGAAGCCGCGTTACTCTTTCCTCGGTGAAATTTTATAGAATTTGAGTGATAATTTGTAACCATCCCAATCCGCCATCTTTAGTTAAATTAAAAAGGAATCTATTTACATATGTATGTAGGTTCTTTGAAACCTTTACGGAGGTGCACATTATACAGTTCCACGTTTGAAAAAGGTTATTGCCTCTTATCTTAAAGTTTAAGAATATGGAAAGCCACCAACGTTGTTATGGTGCCAAGTTCATCAGTACTCTAAGGTTTAATAGGTACTCTATAGGTTTAAAATAGGTTTAATCGCAGACTGGGAGAAGCGACATTTTTCATTTTTTCATCAAGAGAGAGGCCAGATAGTCTTCAGTTCCGCGTTTTAAACATTTGAAACTGCAATGCACTCCAACTCTCACAAATTTATTTTTGGTGAAACGTTCTAAGCCGTGTTTATATGTACGTCTGAACAAATCCTGCAAACATATCATATACCTGGATCCAGAAAGATCCTATTTTCTTTAAAGATCTTCTTGAACTCAGAAGGAAAGCCAAGTACAACTCTCACCAGCTCTGTTCTCTTGGGCTTAAAAGGTAGCCCTATCCCAAACAACTCAGGAGCTTGATCTTCCTAGCCATCCAACATGGCACTGTAGCATAGACTCTATCGAAAGTGGATGAAGATATGTATGACCGGTCGTTTCGGGAGACGAATTCTTCGAAAGATAATCGGTTCCGTCTGCGTTGCCGGCCTGTGGCAGAAGAGATTCATGAACGAACTATACGAGTTGTACCACGACATCGATATAGAGTCAAAAAACTACGCATTAGTTGTATGAGATGCCTAGTATACCTATATAGAGCAAATGGACATCAATGTATGGAGTATATCTTTCACTATACGACTAGCTATGATGGCTAACAAAAAATTCGCGGACGAGGTGGAACACGGCACACAAATAACTCAATTAAGTTTCGGTTGCACTATCAGTTTCGAGAAGGTGCTGTGATTACAAGCCTTAACCGATTTGTATGCAACACAAGGGTTTCTTTTGCAAAATTATCGGATGAATTGAGATACGTAGAAGTCTTCGTGTGCGTATAGTTAGTCTGTCAACAAATTTTGGGCAAAAAATGTCCGTGAAATTGCGTTACTATACCCGATTCCCTAGCTCCAAATTGAGGAAATCTATTTCAATTCAAATAGGTTTCCTCAATTTCGACTTGCGAAATCGGCTATTGTATAGCGTGTCATGAATGAACCAGGGAAAGTACCGGGGAACTGCTAAAAATATCTCTGAATTAGTACACCTACGAGTATCTAATAATAGCAAAGCTTTGGCCATCCAATCTACGGTGAGTCTGAAGCACTTACCTTACAAAAGGACAAACCCAAAACGACCTTGAATCATTGTCAACCAAAATTAGACTCTATCATGTGTCCAGCGAAGCAATGACTTTTTTCCCACACTTAACCGAACCCTATAACCTCTGCAACATATCGCATTCAATTTGCCCCATCTGGACGACTGTTCTTTCCCATCAATAAATCATTTTGTTTTTTTTTTTTTTTGCCCAGCTACATAGATGTAAATAAACTGAGGAGTAGATTCACTTACAAAAACAAAAGTAGAAATGCTTCTGTCTGTCTGCAGGGATAAAAGAATCCTCAGCAACACAGTTTACATAAATTATCCCCCTTGGAACTTATTTACTACATCCATCATCTCGCCAACAACCTGCATTCTAATTCAATGCAAATTGAAAATAATAAGTCATCGTCTCATGATTTTTAAGATTTACATTTTCCCAGAGGACGCCGGAAGTGGCTTGGCATAAGAAATCCCAAAAAAAAAAAACACAAAAAAAAAATAAAAGTCAACCTTCTTCTGGTATCCAAACGCGCAGAGCTAAGCAGAGAGCTAAGCAATAATGGAACCATCTGCAAATATACATAAAATGTATCGCACAAGCCAGTCAAATGAAATCTGTGTATCTTTTCTGTGCTCCAAGTGCAATTCTTCCTGCTGCCTTGTGCGTAGTAGTAATGAATGTTCGTCGAGATTTCACTTACTCGCAGATTAAGGATATACGAGTATATGTATGTATGCGCTCAACCACAAGGAACGGAGGTTATTTAGGGATAAACAATGTGTTCCATTCTCCACCCACATAGAGATAAACATACATACACACACGCAGACATCCTGTAACACTTCCTTATTAAGTTTGCAAACACAAATTGCACACGAAGCACCATCTGTGGCAATGCCAGCCTGCTGTCCTCTCCTTCCAACGCAACGGCGGCTCGGCGGCAGTTAAATATGCGTGTATGGTGTCTTCTTTCTTTTCGGGGGGTCCTTTTGCTTTTCTTCTTATTTTTATAGGATTTCCGATGAATACAAATTTCTAATTACGCCGCTATGTAATAATTTATCCCCCCTGCCCCGGAGTGATGTACCCTCACACATGCATCAATCAGCCGCACTCATCCCCTAATTATTTGCTTCGACGAGGGTGTGGGGGGTTAAATACGCGCCGGTTTAATCGAATCCCGAAAAAAAGAAGGGAAAACTTATTTCCAAGTGTGGGAGACAATCTGCCCTAATATAGAGGATTACAAATCCATTCCTTTGCCTATCACTGATCTGATGGGGGTGCAGTTTGGGTGGTATGCTGCTGCTTATCTGGTCCAATCCCCCCGCAAAGAACAACAGCCGGCTTGTGACTTACGAATTCCTTCCAAAGATTTAATGCCATGTAAGTCAAAGGGGACCCGGTGGGGTATGCCTAAATGGATATTTTAAGTCGAAGCACTTTATAGCCTTTTGTTCGCAAAGACGACTACTAAGGGGGTGAGTCATACTTTATACGCAATGCACACCCCATATCCATTCGAACGTAACGGCCAATTGTTTCGGATAAATATGTAAATTTTTGTTTGCTCGCTGGGTCTCGACAAAAGTACCAAAAGGATGTGCTTTGTCCTTTCTTTGTGCACAAGACGACCAGAGTGTTAGTGATACTAAAATTGAATGGGGATGCACATTCGTGTGAGATGTTCATAGTGGTAGAGGAACAGCTTAAGATTAAGTTTCGTACATGTGCAGCTGCATGAGAGAAGCCATCAGATTTCCAGGGTACTGACGATGTAATGGCCATGAGATTACGAGTTCTCATACAATTTTTGGTCTAATGCAGAGGATAGAATAGATTGGGGGATTTTCTTCAGAGTGTGTAGTCATTTATGGGATGTATCTCGGTCAAGCATATGGGGGTCTGTGTGCAGGATTTTATTTATTAGGGTATTATAATTATTGCTTATTGAAATTACCAGTGCGACGGGGGGACAGGTGGCAGTTAGAGTGAAGCTTTCTCTGCATCATTGTTGGTGAAAAGTGATGATTATTATGGGTTGGGGATGCAATTTTCTATTTGCTTTTCTTATGTTACTGCCTTGGATAAGTGTGCTGCTGGTGATAATAGAAATTTAAGGAATTACTACGGGTAAGGAAGGGTCTAAGGAGAAGCCTTAGCAATCAGGTACAAGGATGTAGGGTCTTGAATCGTTTTTACGGAATTCGCGACACACTAGGCTAGACTCGAAAGTACAGGATCATCCAAGAAGAGGTGTTAGTTTAACAATCAACACTCAACTATCATTGCGATGACTTTTTATAAGTAAAAACTAGAAGTTTTTTTAAATATGGATCGATATACACTCGCACAACGTGTTGAAATAGTGAAAATTCACTACAAAAAGGGCCAAAATATCGCGGAAACTTTTCGTAAAGCCTGCACTGCTTTTGATCATCATCAGGCATCTTCTCGCACAGCTATTATGAATTTAATAGATAAATTTCAACGTTTCGGACATGCTAGTCATATAAAGGCTGCAACTTGTGTTCGTCGGGCAAGGTCAGCTGAAAATAGCGTCAACGTACCTGAGAGTGCGACTGAAGGTACATACTGTAGATACATAGGTACTGTGGCGGTTCTTTGAAGAAAGAACCCACTTAGCGCTAGGGTGTGCCTTTTGTTCCCACACAACTCGTCAAGACCTAAATGATGTAAGTCAGATCCAACCCGTGGAATTCAAATAATGGATTAGTTCTCCAATAGTTATTTCAGCTATCTCGCCGAGGTCCACAAAGAAGGGTTTCCCTAGGGTGTGTTGGCTGGTTCACGCTAGGGCCCAACATCTGCAAAGGAAGTGATGTTGAGTCATTCTTATTAGTATCCTTGCAGCCTTTGCAAAAGGTATTGTGAGCGATACTAAGCTTAGCCGCATGGTTCACGACTGGCTAGTGGCCTGTGATAATGGTTACAATTCTGGCAATATCTGGTCTTGATTCACCAAGTAGCTCGTTTGACTTAGGTTTGTTATAATCAGGTCATGTTTTTCTTGATGTGACACAACTAGTCAGGCTGTTTCACCCATGATTGGCAAGCTGGAGGAAGTGAAGATGTACATATATTGCAATTAGCGGCACCTAGCGGAATATCTACTCTTTCCGCTGGTGAGTCGTTAAACACGCTCATTACCTTCATAACTACTAGGTATCTCCTGGGACCCAGATTAGTGTAATTGTTTAGTAGACACTTATGTGATTAATTTGGAAACACCATTGCTATATCAGTTTAGAGCATGTGGTAACCGCATCAACGCAGCTTGACTGTCTGAAAAGATTGTGAGTGAATGTAGGGAGATCGTTCAGCAAACGGCAGGCTTTTCGAATCACAAGAACTTCCGCTTAGAAAACACTGGCAGAGTCTGGAAGACAAAAAGACTTCGATATATTCAATTGGTCAGAGAAGATACCTGCGACGACTCCACAGTCCATCATCGAACCCCGTCCGTGTATTACCCATATCATAGTCGCTGAAAACCCTTCTATTCTTTAATTCTTCTCTGGTAGGTAGTTTAACTGAAAACGATTTCGTAAGACGAAACCAATTCTTTTGAAAACGTTTCCAAAATCCTACAGTGTCCATACGACTTACCAGTCCAGCACTCAGATTCCCTGAACCGGACAGCACTACATGTCGCTGAGTCTTTTATATGAAATTCGAGGGGGATCAGGAGCACGATCCCACCTTACAACCCCTGTGATGCCTCCATATGCCGATTTCTGTACCTTTTTAAATTTACCGATATTGTAATTTTTGCTCAAGGCAGGCGCCATAGTTCAAAATTGGACGCACAACGCCTTTGTACATCCACAGGGTCATCTTTGGCTGGAGTCCCCATTTTTTAGCGAATGTTTTATTGCAGACATAGAAAGCTACACTTGTTTTCTTTACCCCCTGTTCTATATTGAGCTTCCAAATGAGTTTCGGATCTAGTATCGTGCCAAGGTATTTTGCACTAGCCCGCTCTCTATCAAGTCTCACAAAAAATTTGTTAATTGCCATGAGCCATAGCAAAGGTGAGATAACACCTCCCTATGGGGTGCCTCTACTGACCGTCTAATGTTGCCTAATGTTCCCTGAATTATTAGCGTCAGTATGGATGTTATTGAAGGCTTCTTCTGGTCCAGAAAGGTAGCAAAAGTGTAATTTTTTTTATAGTGGAGAGCCCTTTCCATCATACGCAACACGTCTTGAAGAGCCGTCTCAGTAGACTGACTTTCGAAGTGAGTATGCTGGGATTTTCACAATGGAGGGCTCTTCAAAATTTCGCGCATGTTAAGATCTAGGATACGTTCTAAAGTTTTCAGTAGAAGAGCTGATAAGCCTGAAATCCTTAGCGGATTCATGACCTGCCCGGTTCACATTCGGTATGAAAACAACTTTGACACGTCTCCAGGATTGAGGGACATGACTTGAATATAGGCTGCTCCTATAAATCGGTAGTAGCCAGGGAATTGCTACGTTTTACAGTTTCTGTAGCATAATAGGTATATCAAGGCCGGGTGACTTATAAGGGAAGAAGCTATTTATAGACCAAATAATATTTGTAATGCTATTCCACGCTGCCTATGGTGCATTAACGAAACTAGCTTGTTCTGCCTCACCGTCACTGCAACTTGGAAAGTATACTCTTATAAGAATTTTCAACAATTTCGCTGTAGAATCAGTCCAGGTTCCGTCCGACTTTTTCAGGAAGGACGGATATCTGTGTCCTTTGGACAGAATTTTACTGAGCCGATCCGATTCATTAAGGGACTCGAAAGATAGACAGTAATCCACCCAGCCCTGTTGTCCAGTCTTACCCATTCCAATGAACTTCTTATACATTTTTAGACAATCCTTATAGGGATGCCAGAAGTTATGACTACAGCAGATGTTAAAGATCACTCTGGTCAACTTCCTGATCTTCGACAGATCCTCATTCCACCACATTGTGACTGAAAACCCAGGTATTTCCATTTCGAGACGATCACAGGAATCCGCAACCACTCTCCAACGCATTTTACATAAGAGTTGACACTTAGCAGATGTTGTTCTCCATTACTAAACTTCTTATGACATTTGTAGCAGCTATCAAAGCCGACAAATAAAAACCAGAAGTATAACCCTCAAACTTGTGCCTTCAAGGACATTGTTTAGTTTGCAGAAAAGCTACCAAAAGCCATTTTTAAATTCGGTCTGTATTATGGATGGTTTATGAAAAAGGAACTATTTTCGTAAAAAAAACGTTTATTCTTCTTGAGCGGGTTAGAGTTTATGGTCTTAACCTTCAACACTCTTTGCTTTTATCTTTGGACAATTCCTTAACATCTCAATACGGAGTATATTTCAAGTTCGAATACAGTAATACGACATCCAAGTCCGGGTCCACTTGCTTTGCTAAAAGGCGTCAAGGTTGTCCCCAAACGAGGATGCGAGCAGACCCAACGTAGTTTCAGATTCTGAGAAACCATCCACCAAGCCTTGTCTAGCAATCTCATGAGGGAACTCAGAGAGTTCAACTTCTTATTTCGGAACTGGTTATGAGCTTGAGCAAGGTCTTTAACGCAGGGTCCACATATTCCTTATAAACATGGCTAGGACGGGTCGAGTCTTCTATTGAAAAACACAGGCATATTTGCATAGAGAGTAATGAGGTCTTATGAAACCGAGCTCTACTAAGATAGAAGTATCAGACGCTTGACTGATTTTGGAGCCATTAGTGAAAATTCGACTACACCCCAGTCCAGATTCAGATGCTACCCAAAGCCAGTCTTGAATGGAAGAAAAGTCTTTGCACAATCGCCGAGTACCCAGTGCCAATACGTCAGATGGCATATTTATGAGACCAGGGTTGAGGAGTGTCACGCTAGGTAATTAATACTTCGAAATGCCTATGACAGAAGTATCAAGCGGAAATAGGTATGGCAGAGCACTCAGATCATACTCGAAAAAGCTTCCGAATAGTCGAGATAACCCGTTCTTTGAAGTACAGTACAGAAGGCAATCACATAATTATGTACGTGTAAGCTTCCTCCGTCAAATAATCGAAGCACAAGCTAGGTAGGTATATCCGTTTAGATCCAAACGAACTTTTCGGTGATAAGCTCCATGTTTTTTTTAAAAGCACTCTTATGTCTTATACCAGAAAAATAAGATCACCTTGGATAGACTCGACATGTTTTCCCCTAGAGTTCCTGTTTGTTTATGGAAGATCATTTCAATCGGTCGGAATAGTAACGCCCTTTAGTACTGGCTGCTTAGACCGGTCACAATCCTCCATTCCCGTGAAGAGAACAACCTCACTTTTTGGAGGATTGGCCGAGAGTCCACTCCTAGTGCACCATTCATAGACCATGTCTAAGGCTATGTACGCACTATCATAGACAGTTTCTTGACATAACCCGAAAGAAAGTATGGCGGCTTAATTCATATATGCCTGAGCGTAGACGTTAGAACAATTAAAAGTATGCAACAGAGAGTCAACCACGATGCACAATAGCAGTTGAGATAGAACACCACCTTGAGGACAGCATCTGTCTACACTCACCATATCACTCGTATCTACAACCAAAGTTCTATTCATCGGGACTGTCCTGATCTACAATCTCAATATCTCATCTACCTCGTCATGTCTATCCTAGGAGTCTTAGGACAATTTGATGAAACTTCCTCCTATGTCGATAAAAGTGGCTAGTGGCAAGCGCTCATTCTATTCTAGCAGCTCGCGAAGTCTCGCAGGATTTTCCACCTTAATATGCAAGCTGCATCTCCGATAGAGGCAGAACGGAAGACAGTATTATAGATCTGAAACTCTTGGCGAGACTTTACCAATTTTTGAAGATTTTTTTCAGAGTTGGCAGCAACTAGTAGGCATTTCGAAATTATTAAATACTACAGTACATCTGATAGTCTCATCTGTAACCACGGCCGATGTAGTATACATGCTTCTTATATTCTTTTTCTTTGGATCGAAAAGTTTCCATCTAAATTTGTCTTAAATTACCGATTTAGAAGTTTCCTGACTCCTCTGCAGTTATGGATTCCACTAGAGAATTGGGGATATTCAGAAGGTAGGTTTTCGTAAAAGGACACTAGGCAGGGTTTAAGCAACAACGTCAACCTCGAATCTCACTTTGTTCAGTGTTTAGGAGGAGTTTTATCCAAATTCTGTCAATAGGATTGTTCAAACCAAAAAAAGTCACGGAAAGACTAACAAATTACTGGACCTTGACTACTGTTGAGTCTTGACAGGATGACTCACAAAACACTTGCCGAGATGAAAAATCTAGACAACAGCACAAGACGCACATCTAATCCCAGAAAATGTACGCAATCTCAAACCCCAAGAAGGACTTACGATTTTGCATAGCATCAACCTTACTATAGTAGTCTTGTCGTACTACTACCGAATACTAAGAATTTACAGTCACCATGACTTCTCCGGCTCAAAACACCATTGTAGGTTACATCACATAATATGGGTCCTAGACTTGAACCCAGACAATACCAAACATTTTTACTTTAAACTTTCGTTACACATTTTCAAACAGATTTGGTTTTTCTTCTGGCTGCTGGGCTAAGGGTCCTCTTCAGTATACTGTCTAATCTTCCCATTTTTTGACATGGTAACGTTAGTGTAACGAAATTAGGAGGCAATTCAAACCTTTGTACGAAAGGGAATTGCTGATGGATTTTGTTCAATTAGGTATCAATGGATGGGGCATATCTTATACTATACGATTAGGTATGCTGGATGGAAAAAGTATCATGCCCAGGTGTTGAGTCGCGGATAACTGACGAAAAATTCGGGTATACAGTTGTCTTCGAGGAGGTGCTGGACACGCCTTGTCCAATTTAAATGTAATAAACGCCTTCATTTTGCTAGATAGACTAACTTTCTCAAATGAATCTCAAATATCTAATCCAAACTTTTGGTTGTGTGTTGTGAGCTTATACATAGATACTCATCCAAAATTTGCCCAACGTTGTGTTGACCCAAAGTGAGGAAACATGCTCAAACCAATTAGAAGGACAAATGCACTATCAGTAGGACTGAAATTTCTTCTTAGGGTGGGAACCTACTTGTTGTTGTGGAAGGATCACCACTTAAATCACAGATTCTGTTACATTTTTCTAGTATACTTGATAGCTAACACTAAAGGACGGATTTTGCCCCCAAATGTCGGCAACAAAAAGTGGTGACAAATCGGAACTTGATTAGCTGGATTTACTTCGAGGATCCAGAAGTCTGTCCATTCATTTAGTGTCATTTATAGAATATCGCTGATGGAAGGAAGAAATTTTTAGTAAGTTATAAGAACGCATCCCGTCCATTTCAGTTTTACAGTCCTTGACATATCATCCTTCTAATACTGACGTTATTATTTCCAACAACGCGTGCATTAGGTGGCTTCGCCGGGTGGGTAACTTTCCTCTACAATAGTCTATTAATAATTTTTATCCCCACATATATGTACATATGTACATATATACCATCCCTTTTTGCAAATCTATCTGTAGTCAGTTTCAATTAAAAAAAAAAAAAAATAGAAAAAATAAAAACAAAGGACCAACGAGAAAGGGGATTTAGCAAGAGCCATGATGAAAATATCTACCACACTCCTGCAATGACACTCATCTCAACACATCGTCGTCGACGTCCTTCACTGGCAAAAGGATAAACGAGAAACGACGAGAAGCACTTTATGCACAATCGGCTTAATGTGTTAATAATAGAACACAGAATGAGCACAGTGTACACGAGCATGGAACTTACCTACTCAACATAATAAAACGTATCTATACATGTATCTACAGATAGCCATATCATACCGTTGGATGAGTGCTTAATTTGATTAGATCCTTTTGTATCATCAGCTACCTACACTCAGTCTTTCTATTTGACCACCAATCATCAGTATATCCTTCAACCGTCCAACGTCCAACGTCCAACGTCCAACAAAAACGATGATCGATTATGGCGGGCGATTAGGTCTTTAATTATAAAATGTAAAAAGTTTCATTCGAAAGGATTTACTTTACTTCTTTCTTCCTGCTGCGACCATACCAACGTTCGGTTGGGATAAACCAGAAATGCTCCCATTCAAAGTTTTACTTTGCGTTCGCATTCAGTTTTAATCTCTTCATCCCGTTGTGGTGTTTCGCTTTGGTTTTTTTTTTCGTTTTTTTTTATTCCTGCTTCCTCCTTTGTGAGTGTTTTAAAATGGAGGACCGATAAAGTTTTGTATTAATTACACTTCTACAACTTTGCGCAGACACAACGCAAGGATGCGAATCAAGGAATACCCCATCAACTCATCACCAGCATCTGGTCTATTTTAAGGGTCAACGGGCGAGAATTTAGAACGATACGTGGGTGACTGTGGGGACTAAAGCTGAAGGCGGGTCCGCCCCTCTCTGTAAGGTCGTGCTATTTTGATTGAATTAATTTACACTTTGTGGGTAAAAGATTTAAGGGTTTATTTGTAACCGCAAATAGCGAGGACTATTTAAAAGGATTCTCACAAGGGAATTGACTTGAATCCAAATGCAGTGTATTAAGTCGCATAAGCACAATCGACTTGGTTTGGGGTTCATTTAAGCAGAACTTTGCTGTATGTATTTATTCATGCGTCAGGATAATTCCCATTGACATTATGTATGTGTGTGTTGTTTATGAAGGATTCGAAGAGAGCTCTTTTTGGGGAATTATCAATACTGAGTGGGATGCATGGGAAATCCATAAAATCTATTGTCGATGCGACAAGGATTTTTATTGATGTTGAATGAATTTTGATGACAAAGGACGGCTTTATAGACATAGCTTTGAGAGGATTATCAATTTGATGAAACGAAGTTGTTTTTGCATAAAATCTGACATGGGCGATGGGTTAGGACGTGGGCTTAGTTTAAAGGATTGACTCATTCTTTACAGCGATTGAACCGGGTAAAGGCAGTCTAGCTTACAGAGTTTACTTGATTTCAGCAGAGTATCTCTCCATCAGGTTAGTTCTGAAGGAGCAGTAAACGATTTTCAAAAATTTTCGAACCAGTACCTACCTCACGAAACCTGAGAAAAAAAATATTGTTTTGTATGGGAGATGAGAGATAAGCTGCCAAGGAAAGTATTAGAATGAGATTTATTTATGCGTTAACAGAAGACACAACTCTTAGGAAGAAGAAACTAACAAACACCTAGTGACTCTATATTAGCCTATTGACAAAGTTATATCAAAGAACCACCAGAAGCTCAATGGCCTCCAGAATAAGGATAAATTATCCCGGCTACTGCAAGAGCAGGTGGAGATAAAGACCATCAAACACTATTCTGTAACTGACAAACCGATTGAAGAAGGTAAAGAAGGAGAAGTAGAACTAGTTTCGCTGATAAGTTTTCAGGACCAAACGTTGGTTTGAAAATGGACCAGCATTCTTATCATAGCCTGTAAAAGCTTGACTACACCAAACGAACATTTAGGTAAACATTTCAAAAACGTTTCAGAAACATTTAGGAAATATTTTCAAAAAAATGTTTGGCGAATGTTTTCAAAATGTTTGGTTGGTAAGGACGAGCCGTAGCAGTGCTAGACTAGGTACCACAAGCTAAACGGAGTCAGAATGGACAAATGGCTTTCGACGGCTTTGCTTGATCAAGTAATGAGAACTTTCTATCTAGTTCGACCATCCTTAAGTATCCCTGGACATCTGTCCGTCATGGAAAGTGTTACGTTGCGGTCTGAAGAGAGAGATACTATCTCGTCGCGGCTACGTCTTACTACCTTTGACTTGGTTTCGTCGATGAGATGAATTTAAAGGTTTAAGGTTTGCACTGTTTGTGCAAATATTTGTCCGCAGTGTGTTGGGGAATGCTCACAACAAGTGATTGGGATGTCTAGAACTTCTACTGGGAAGACTTTACTGTGGTTTGGAAACCTAATTGAACCGCTTTTTATGTTTACCCTAAAGCCAGAGTAATGTGTCCTAGGAACCAGGGCAGGCCATGGAGGCAACTTTTAGCCAACGGATAGGGTCATCGGATGGGTGTTGCCTCCATGGCGTACCTATGACCCATAACAATGGCATACCTACGACCCATAACAATGGCGCCCAATGTGGAGCCCGACCCAAGACCTTCATATTAAGAGTCTCTTAGCCTACCGACTGAGCTAGCCGGGTAAAGCATTCTGTCCTAAGGAGGAAAGGAAGATGAAGGAAGTCCTTGAAATGAAACGAACATCTGTCTAGAAGAGATAGTGAGAAGGAGAAAGTTCGTGTGGGGTGATTTTTAAATAGTTTTGAAATAGTCATATGCTAAAGAATATACTTAGGGTTTAGCCTATGTTTGGTATATGTAGTTAAGTTTAGTTTGATTAGGTTAGGTTTAGCTCGCGGTCTACTTTCCATAGGCATAGGTAGGTAGGTGGGTGGGTTAATGAGGCATAATTGTAATGCCCAATGGGGGGTTTGGTCACAGCTCCTATACTGGATTTTTTCACTTCCTTTCATACTGTTCGTTGGTAAATAAGGTCTCCAGCCATCGTGATCTCCTTAGAAACCAGGAAAGATTTTAAAGTGAGACATCAGATATTTCTTCTAAGTCTTCGAAGTAATATTTTCCTAGTGTCCTGTTCCTCAATTGACATAGGCTTAGGCAGTGGCACAGGTATTGAAGTATATCCTCGTGAACCTCTTCATCACCGCATCCTCTACATATGTTGTCATCGTTGACTTTAAGTTTCATTGTGTGGTTTCTTAGAAGATTATGGCCAGTAAGTGCACCAACCAATATTGACAGCGTTTTCCTGGTGTTTTGTAGGAGTTCGTTGGTTCTACCTTTGGCGTATCATGGCAAGAGCTTGCTTGATATATCAGATGAGATAAGCGATTTCCTACTACCTACTGTTGGCTGTCATTAGGATCTTACTTTCGATACGCTCCCTGAGATTGGAGAATGGAGGAGGTTTGATCCTTTGAAGTTCCTGATTTTGGTTCATTGCATAATTTTTCTTGCAAGTTCATCAGCTATCTCATTCTCGGTTATATCCATGTAACCAGCGACCCAGCAGAGATTTGCTGTGAGCCAAGAACATTAAATTCTTCGCGACTAGCTTGGACTTGATTTCTATGGCAAAAAAATTGCTTTAATTTCCTCCAGACTTTCAATAAAAATGGTGGTATTGCCATTGATACTATATTGGCTGGCTTTGTCACCGCCAGGACCTCCGCTTGGAAGACACTGCTGTAGTTAGCAAGTCTGATAGAGCTGTGTATCTTTAGTTTCATGGAAAATATACGGGCTTCTATTCCTATATCCATCTTTGACCCGTCTGCCTTTTCTTGGTTATTTGGTTTTCAATTCTTCTCTTCTCGGAATAATGCTAGATAACGGTACTTTTTTTAAATCGAGGCATAGTGGCCTGTAGTCGCTGTTTACGCCTTTTCCTAAGGGATCTGTGTATGCCCTTTGATTTTAGAGCTCAAGCCGTTTGATTGACAAATCCTCAAGGCACTCTTGGCGACAGACGTTTGCATGTACAAGTCTAGTAGTAGCATGTTAAGAATTGTTTCCAATCCTGCTGTAGGCGTTGTTCTTATCGTGCTGGTTGTCCCTATACATGCTAAGCTCTGTATTTTAGTCATTTCCTTTAGATTGGTAGCTTTGTCTGCAGCTCGACACCATTCCCATACGTGAATATTGGTTTTACAATTGCCGTATACATCCACAGAATTATTCTAGGGTTTGGTCCCCACCTTCTCTCGAGGATTCGGTTGCAAGTGTAGAACGCGATCGCTGTCATCCTCCTGTCCAGTATGACGACTAGATACCTTACACTATCAGATATCTTTAGGGGTACTTCCTCAATAGCTGGTAGTTTGAATTGTGATATAGTTCATTTATTAGTGAATAGCACTAGTTCGGTTTTATTGGGATTAACCTGAAGTCCAGAATGCTTTGTCGACGTGTTAAGTATATTTAATGAATTTTCTAATATTTCGCTGATAGTGGGAAAGAATTTTTCTCTTGCCAGCAGAACTATATCGTCCTGTTTCAGAAGTATTTCGTTGATGACTAGAATCCATAGCAAGGGAGAGACGACTTCTCCTTATGTCGTGGCTTTGGAGATAATGACCTTCAAATGGCTGTCACCCAGTTTCGTACATATTAATAATTTGTATGTCGCCGCAGTCAAGACTGCGAATAAATAGTCTCTTGAGGATCGGTGTGATTACATCATTTGTTAGCTGCAGCATAATGGAAAAAATTCCATCATCTCCGGTTATGACCCCTTCTGGAACTATCGATTCTGTTATCATCCAGCAACATCCACGCTTATGTTGGGGCACATCCCGGGAAATGTGTATATAACAGAAGGCTCAGGGATTCTGAGCAGAACTGTGTCCAGACACCATTGATATCAAGGCTCAGGGATTCTGAGCAGAACTGTGTCCAGACACCATTAATATCAAGGCTCAGGGATTCTGAGCAGAACTGTGTCCAGAGCCTATTGATACCTTTAAGATATCCTGGTGTAGAAGGTTCCTGAGAAAGGGTTTTTCTAAATCTAGTTGATTCCTTAGTGCTTTCTATGGCCGTGCAGAAGGCATTTATCACTGTTTACTGCACTCTTGAATTTTCTTTGATCGGCTTTATAAAGTTCACAGTCACTGTGTGAACGGTGGACTTTGCTGCGTTAAAGAAGGCCTTTTCTTTATCTTTAGTCCACTCTGGTGGAGGTTTTCTGTTCTTTATCGCCTGTTCATTGGGAACCCAAACTTGACAAGACTCTCAAAATCATTCAGTATGTAGCATACTTTGGAATCCTTTCTCGGTATGTTTGCATTGTGGCTTCCAAGACTTAATCAGTCAGTTAGAACGCTAAGATATTTAAAGTATCTTTTTAAGTGTACTCTGCAATATTCTGGTTTATCTTAGATTGAAAGCATTCAATGGGTCATGGATGGTTACAATCTTGTATAGCTTACAATTTGACTGCGTATCTTGTGCATTTAGAACCCTTTTCATTCAATCCACTTTCCTCAGTCCCATTATTTGCTGCGGAGGATTGTACCTTTGCCTTGTCGCCCTTATTGTCGGCGACTCATATCGTGTTTTCTGGAATTTAGTATGGTTCGGGTACTAAGTGTTGCTATTTCGATAATTTTACTGAACCAAAAGCATTGCATAGTTCAAGGAGTCTGTATCCTCAGTTTGTTATGAATTTTATGGAATCTTTCTATTCAAACTTTTAATTTATTTAAGTATCTCTTCCACTAGCTGACTTCTTGAGATGTGTACCTATGTACATACTTCTTCTGATGCAAGTTGAATAGGACTCAAGACAGGTATACATATTATCACCTTTTCAGGTTATGCTCTCCTTATACTAATACCATCTTCCTTCCAAATCAAATGAAATAACTTAGACTCTCTCATATGTAGGTATGTGTATAGGTACATAGTTAACTCTTTTTCTTATTTGATGTTAATTCAAAGTCTAAACAAACCGAAAATGAAACGTTATCTATACAAATGCTCTTGTGGGTCGTTTAACGTTGTATCTTATGCAACATTGAATATCGAGTTTATCCGATCCAACCGACTTTCCATGAATACCATGCCAGCCAACGCTACCTATAGAATGCAGTGTATACGTGTTTTTCATTGCATTTCCCCAATGCATACTATCACCGAGTGGGGTTGGGCAGGCTATACATAGCTATGTATCTCTTGTTCTGGCTAGTTGCAGATACTGAATAGTATGGGTATACAGAGCGATAAAATGTCCTTTCGAATTTTTATCACCACTCGTCGTTCGGTTTTTTTTTTTCTTATTTTTCTCTCTTATTCTCTAACGTTGTATGCAAGGGCCATACTCGTATGTACATTTCCGAAGAATGTCATAGCATCTAAACCACAAGGGGGTGTATGGATTTTTGTTCGTTACTTTATCTCTTACGGAATATCTGATGTAAGAAAATGTCCTCAGTTGACTTCATGGAAATACTGTGACTATTTTGTGCATTTTAGATAGATAAATGCACTTGGAAGAGTTTCGGACAAATGGAGTGGTGTTTCTTTGAGAGAAAAATAATAATAATAGATACAGGCAACATGGTTTGACTTGGTGAACAAAGTATTGTTTTACCAGCAGATAGTTATACACATGTATGCATATATGTATGTACGAGTTCGGGTGGATGGCGTAATGGACTAAGAGCATTAAAAACCTTTGCTGGTCTGGAGAACTTTTAAATTTCAAGAGCTATACGATTTGCGCTTCAACAACTAAGATCTGTTTAGAAAGGGTGAGTCAGTAGGACCAGTTTTTAGAATTATCCTGTGGACTGTTTTACACTATTGAAGATGCTCTAGGTGCCTTTGGTCGCCTTAAATAGTTTTTAGGTGTCTGATACTATTTGTATCCAAAAAAGGCGGTTAGTTTTTTTAGTCTAAGCGACACTACCTATTCGATGCTTGAGATATCCTGGTTTCCAGCAATATTTGGGAAAGACGACAAGTTGCATGTTGATCCTGTTGATGTCATTGCAATTGTATTGGGAGATGACCATCTAGAGGATGATTGATTGATTTATGATTATGTCCTGTATCCCCTTGTGGGTCCTAGGGTGGGTCTTACAACCCCAACGCGCCATCGTGTGCGGTTTCTGGCAATGTGCCTCAGCTCTCCCCAACTCTTTCCCAATTGCCGTGCTTCTTTCTCGACTGTTCTGCGCCATGTACTTCTGGGAAAGCCGCGTATTCTGCCATCCTGAGTAAGCGGGTTCCATTGCATCGCGTGGTTAGCTATGGACCTGTCACCTTTTCGGAGAGTGTGACCAATCCACTGCCACTTTCGTCGTTGTATGGTTGTGCCTATAGGTTCATGACCCGTTCTCTGATAAAGCTGTTCGTTAGAGATACGTTGTGGCCAGAAAATCCTTAAAATGTTGCGTAGGCACGTATTAACGAACGTTTGTAGCTTCCTCGTGATAGTAGCGGTCACTCTCCAGGTACCACATCCATATAGCAGCACGGATTCAACGTTGGAATGGAACAGTCGTAGCTTGATGTTTAGGCTAATTGTATTACTACGCCAAATTGTGGATAGCATCCCAAACGCAGATTTTGCTTTCCCTATTCGTCTGGCTATATCCAGTTCGGTTCCGCCATCAGTTGAGACAATACTCCCAAGGTATTGGAAACTCTCTACGTTCTCAACCGTTTGTCCAGCAATGCATATATAAGTGGATGAGTTCGGTCCTAGGCTGGTCATTTTTGTTTTTGCCGAGTTAATTTTCAGTCCAACGAAGTCATTTGGTGAAGGTCCATTATTCTGTGAGACAGTAGGCATACATCGTCGGCGTAGTCGAGGTGTTTGAGTTCGGATGTAGAAGTCCCTCGAATTCCTCCCTTTCCCGTCGATAAAGCCGCATTTAGCACATCGCTTATCACCATAAGAAACAATATTGGTGAAAGAATGCAGCCTTGCCGAACCCCACTTTGGGATTCCTCTGTGCAAAACGTGGAGGAGATTAAGTATGATATCAAAAGCTTTTAAGGAGCGGCATCTACCATTTTCAATCGATTCCCTGAAATACTATCCTATTGACGCATTGATATCATCCACAAAGAAACCAGGGCTTCTAACTCTGGGAGTGGTTGCGATGTGCTCAAGCAAGTATTGTAGAAGATGATGTGGAAGATGAAATGGTTCTTAGCTTCATATTCATATAAAAATTTTGCCTGGAATGTCCAGTATCCTGGAGACTTCAACTAATTGTTTATACGGCTTGCAACATATGCGTCATATCCATCGACCATCTGGATAAGACTGTTTTGGTATGCTTCAAAGCGAATCAGTTTGAGTTGAATCATGTCCATGACAACAATTTTTTTGAGCGAAAGTTGGAGGCAGGTCATCTTACAGTACTCCCATCTTCAACATTCCTCAACATTTTTGACTATACTGCTGGCCTCTAAAAAGTGCTGTGTACTAACATTACAACCCGAAGTCGATAGAGTCAGGATACATCATAACATTCACTTGCTCCTTCGACGGGTAGTGAAAGAAAGAAAGACATTCTGACTACAAAACCGTCATGCGACCATTCAAATGACTGAATTAATATCTCAATGATTGTTACCCAGTCTGTAGATAATCTCAAACCCTTCTCTTCTTAATGGACTATCTTTCAAAATACACATAAGCTTCTACCTCGTTAGGAATACCCCCACAGAGGTGGGTGGTTTCCACGTGGCTTCCACCTGTATAAACAAACTCGCTGAAAATATATGCCAACAACGACACGTCAATCTAATTTAAAATTTTAATCAAAGCTAAATTCCAAATGGAGCATATATGCTTCAGCAACCTCACTCAAATGTACTACACACACTCGTCTACCCATCAAGTATACGAGATTAATAAACTTTTCACATCTTCCTAGAATCATTTACTATACGGAAAAGCCTCCAAAAACGATCTCTCATTCCTCGCTCTAAAGAACGTTCATGGAATTCAAATGTCATCCCTTTTAAGAGATACGTATAATCGCTTACAGCCATCCGACGCACGCACCCCTCACGGTACAGAGCAAGACAAATACCAAGTTTCAACAACCTGCCTATTTGCAAGTCTCTTCAAAACGAAAAGAAAAAAAAAAGCAACATTCTCTGACATTTATCTCAAATTTCCCTACAACAGGCCATGCATATGCATATTCTTTTCGAAACGTTTTGTTTGTTATTTCGAAGACTACCCACCCCTCAACCATCTCGGTGAAGTTCTTCCATCATTCAAGTATCAAATATCCTTAAACGGTGAAGGTGGGTGTGTACACAGATACAGAATAATGTAACCTTCATTCGTCATCGCAAAAGGTGGAGACGGAAGTTCATGTAGAAGTGTGCCTAAAGGTGGGAATAATACTACGAACTAAGCGAACAAAAAAGGATAACACGATATAGAGACTAT
This sequence comes from Xylota sylvarum, assembly GCA_905220385.1. Classification (NCBI taxonomy): domain Eukaryota; kingdom Metazoa; phylum Arthropoda; class Insecta; order Diptera; family Syrphidae; genus Xylota; species Xylota sylvarum. Next base: position 56,889,386 of record LR999958.1, on the reverse strand, counting down.
ACAATGACGGAGTACAGTGTAAGGATGTACATTCTTCCCAAGGGAGCGTGGTGATGATTGCTCAACTCTGCAGTGAATGCGCGTCAAAAATTGAAAAAAAAATATCAATATTAATAATATTTATTTCGACATACTACGAATGGGGAGCAATTCAAAAGACATATGTTTGTTTATGGCAGTCGGGGTGAGGGTTTTTAGATGATACACGGGGGTGTCTGCAGTGGATTCAAATAGCAATTAGAATTTAGGGCGAAACAAGCACCATGACTTGCATTCGTTTTGACTAATAGACCTCGGGATCAAAACTGCCATTTTCCAATTTGGAACCATTGGTATACCAGATTTGCGAACGAGAGTCATGTTTACATGGCAGTCACAACTTCAAAACTCCTGGAGAACCAAAATCTCTTAAGGATAGCATCTGGAGTTTTAAGAATTGTGTCATGATGAATGTATTCTAGTCTTCTTATCGACTTTGAGGTCCTGTATCTGCGTGAACTTGAGAGCAATAGATCAGTGGTCATTGCTTTGAATATAGCATTGTTCCGCAGGTTTTGCCGTAGAGGCATTGGCACATGAATATTGCCTGAGTCGACTAGCATTTTGTCTAGAATTACTGCAAGGTACTTCGCTTCTCCCGTCTGATCAATGTATTTTAGTCTGAAATCGTATTTTTTTCCTAGAGAAGGGTACAAGGAAAGTTTTACCGCGACCGCTGCATGGAAGCAAATGTGTTTTCAAGAAAAAGGCAGTATACGCTAAGAGGGTATCTTGGGCCAAGTTCTGCAGTGAAATAGTGAAATAAAGTTCACATAAGACACACACACCTAGACTCCGGAAAATGTTATCAAACGTACCCACAGTTCCAGGGTTCATAAGAAAAACCAGACGGATCTTAGATAAAATTATGCTCTGGGTCGCTAGAACTCCTCCTTAGGACACACCTTCCAAGGGACGAAATCTTAACACCTAACACTGTAGCAAGCCTACGAGACAGAACAGTCAACAACAGCCAATTCTTGGACAACCACATTGCAGACGAAATGAAGATCAACTGGGCAATTGATTCCTTCGGTTCCTTTGAAGGACCTGGGCCTACTACAAAACTAGAAGGAGTACATCATTCCACGGCTAACGAATATTTTGCTCGGGTGTCTTGAATGCTCTTATGTACATACCTCGAATCTTAGGAGAAGTCAAGGTCAATTTCATACTCAAAGCGGGTAAACCTTCACACACGAGCCAAAAAGCATTTAGTCCGATTTCGCTTACCTCGTTTCTCCTCAAGACATTTGAAAGACAAATAGCACAGTCGCTCTAAACTAAATCCTAGGGACATGTCCCCAGTTCAACACGCATATACTAAAGGCCGATCTGTTGAGACAGCACTGCTTGAGGAGGTAACAAGGATAGAAAGTTCAATCCAACTCAAAGAATTCACGCTAGCGGCCTTCCTTGACATAGAATGAGGCTTCAACAATGTAAAATCTGAATCTATAAGAATAGCGTAGACCCAGTAATCTCAGACGGGGTTGAATGCATGCTCAAGACGAGACACATCAACTCAGAACTGTGAGACTGCGAAGTGCATGCACTGGCCGTCAGAGGCACCCCACAAGGTGGAGTTCTATCCCCTATACTATGGATACTAGTCGCAAACGAGATTTTTTATAGAAACTAGAACAAATTTGGGTCAAAGTTGTCGCATATGCGGACGATGTTTTAATAATGACAGGCAAGTGCGTACCCACCAGCACCGATCTTCTTCCATCACTCAATACCCTACAGAAATGGACGGAAAGATGTAGATTGACCGCTACGTTAAGACAACTATCCCACAAATAGGACCCCTGAGATTCCACTGTACACCCTTCGAAATCTCAGATAAAGCGAGATACTTGGGCTGTATTCTCGGGCGCAAGCTGACTTCGAAAGAGAACATATCAGAAAGGATAAAAAAGGCATCCACAGCTAGCTATACGTGCAGCAAAATCTTTGGTAAGACATGGGGGCCCAAGCCCGCCATCATCCATTGTATCTATACAGCCATCGTAAGACTCTTTCAGTCATAGGGATGCATAGTCTGAGGCCCATTAAATAAGGTGACGTACCTCAGGGAACTGACCATAAACCAAAGATTAGCATGCAAAGGGAGTAACAGAGCCATCAGAACTACGCCAACTACAATCCTTGAAACCATTCTGGTACTGTTTCTATTAGACTGGAAACAGTTGAAAAGAGTGCCCTATGTTTGCAACAACCATTGGAAAGAGGGCGACATGCGCTACACTTGGATACCGAGACGGACTGTATGCATTCATATCACTATCCCACGACTCCACCCTAAACCATCTTCGCTTCAAAAGAGGTTTGGATACACGGTAGAACCATCAGAGCATCAACTCGAGCAGTGTCTCGATCTTCATGGACTGATCAAAAACTAAAGAAGGAATGGGATCTCGCATATACTCATCTGAACCCGAGATTGTTCGCTTAATTAGACTTCCAAACCACGGTACTGTATTCTAAGCAGAAGTATTACTAATCGCAGAAGCCCCACGAGAACTATCTACGAAGTTGCAGTCCAGAAAGATGATCGACATACATATGTGTACATCGACAATCAAGCCGTCATGAAGGCCATGCCATCCACAGTCGTCAAATCCGAACTCGTGAAACGATGTCGTGGAGAACTCACAGCACTCACAGCAAACCACGACGTTACACTCCTTTGGGTTCCGGGACACAGCGGCATTCAGGAAAATGAACGTGCAGACGATTTAGCAGGAAGAGACCCGAATGGTCGTTACCTCTGTTCTACCACCCCTAGCATTTGTTAAATTCAATATAGAGCAAGCCTTGGTGAGACTATCTAATGAAAGATGGAGCGCACTCTCATCTTAATGTGTCTCCAGAAAAGCCTGGACAAAACATGACAATGGCAAGACCAAGAAATTTAAGTGCTTAACAGACCCAACTTAACGCTCTTCACGTGGATTATTATTGAATACATCCTCCTGGCGGCCCACCGAAGAAGAATGTGACTAAACGCAGACGACCTCTGTAGAGGCTGTGGCGATAAAGACGCACAAAGTCGTCCAAAGTCTGTGCAAAACTAAACTACTTCGAACACCTGGGTGAGCTGTCCGGAAAGCCATCATTGACCATTATAAAATTGACAACAATCTGGGGTTGGGCCAGTGGATAACCGCTTAGCTATACCAAAGCTACAGACCAACTGTTGTCTTCTTTTTAGGTTACTCCACGACAGGGGTTCACAATAGAGCCATTGATGATCCGAGTGCTAGCTGCTTATGAAGTCACCTCTTCCTACAATATTGGGACTCTAGCTAGATATTACGACTCTATCTTGACATTTGGGGCCCTACCTCATTCTTCTATTCTGGTATGATTGCTGCAACGTGCATGGTGGTACGTGCGTCATCTTCTCAGCTAGCTAGAAATTCGTGGGCTATCGCACTATTACCATCATCATCAAACTATAGCTAGCTTCTACCAGTTTAAGCTGATGTTGCTGCATTCACCAGTACCTACTGCATCAACCCAGGGCCTAGCTTCTCACAACCAATCGTGTTGTGCGTGTTATATTCTTTACACGAATGGAAGAATCCTTCTGTTTATTTATTGATTTATTATTTAAGAAGCTTTTGCGAGAGATGGGTCATGAAAGAACATTTCAGTGTTGTCTGGGGATCGAAAATCCGTAGTTCAACGTATTAACCGCTTGAGCCACGGCGCCAATCTATCTACTGCATGACATAAAAGTCAAGTCGGGTTCGATCGGCCAAAGAAAATAAGTCGCAGCTTTTGACGTTCCCTTTACTTTGACTGAAAGTTGTAGTTGGTAGCACCTTTTCAGATTTGTCTTGAGATCTTCTCTGCTGACCATGCTATCTGGACATATGATATTTGGACTTGTGGCCACTAAAAGGACTAACAGCACTCGTACTTCGCGGAGAGGTATTCACATTTTCCGGCACTCCATACACTTTTCTTTGACACACATTCGGTTTCATGACGTTTCCTCGATTAGTACTAGACTAAATCGTCCTTTTTGTAACCCAAACGTTCATAACAATCGAACATAATTGGCAATTAAGTATCAAATTTCTTACGTATGTACATACATAGGTACTTATGTATATCCTTAAATATATTCATTTTACCACAGAATGGCGTTTATTTCATCTAAATCGGACAAAGCGTACAAAGCGTACAACCACAGCGTATTATCGAACTAAGCTGTGCACTAAGTCTGTACATCTTCCCACCCCTTCTGCTCGGGCGACACACCTGACTCACCATACATACCTAGTCATGCACCGGAAGGTATGACCCACATGTTGATACCTAAATGAATGATATCCTTCAGTGACTTCCTATCGTATGAAGGCTTTATATTTCCTCCAACTTTCGTTACATCGACCTGTTAACCGAATTATAAAAAGTTACTAAAGTTCTTCAATGGTTGGCGGCAATAAGCTACTAATTGCTTCAACTCCTTGTGATCGACGTTGGCATGGTGTATGTACCAAATCATTAACCGAATATGGGTAAACAAAAATCACAAAGAAGGATATGTTCTTGTAAGAAGCATTTTCAGCAAAACCTACAGGTCAATGGGATTAATCCAACCAACCACCATAAATGACACCATTAACGAAATAGGTCAGTAGTTAAGCTGCATATAAGACCAGCACCTATGTAAATGTATACACACCTTCGCGTGAGATGTTAAGTCTCCACTCACTAAAATAATTTGTGCCACCCACCACTTAAGTTGAAAATTAGTTCAATCCCTTTTCAAAGCGTTAAACTGGAAACCAGCGGTCGACAAACCCCATAAAACTTTCGGTTGAACTTTCATGTGTCCCACATACGCCCTAATGCCAAAGTGCAAACGAAACCACACAACACTTTACGCAACGACACTCATTCAAAACCACAAAAAGTGTCATACAAAGTAAAACACATTTCATTAAAAAAAAAAATAAAAATAAAAAAAAAGTCCTCGCACCCACTAAAAACCCACCAAAGGACTCCGCGCGCTTATATGAATGGGAAATGGAAAATTTTCTAAAAATGACCCATTTCAGTCGCATAAATCATTATTCGCTCGAATGCTGATGTTTGTCGTTGTTTCTCCCTCCCTCTCTTTCTACAAGGACGAAAAATGAAAAAAAAAAAAACATATTCCATGCCAAAGGACATAAATGACATTCAGAACGATTTGTTCGAGTTATTGTTGTCTCCTCACACAAGAGGCGGAGAGAAAAAGTGAAATTTTATTTCACCTCTAGTTGTCCCCTGCGCGTCGGTGATGCTGCCGTCCTATTGTTGTACCGCTAGATCGTTCCTCTTATTATTAAGTTTTTTTTTTTTTTTTTTATTATTGAAAAACTTTTTCAATTTCGCAAAAAGCTTTCTCCTATCCCAACATCAGATACAAAAAAAAGATACAAATTCCCCGAGACTAAAAAAATGAAACAGAAACTAAAATTCCAGATCCTACACACTTTTACGCTGAAACTATGGATAAGAGAAAGCAACACAAAAAAATTCCAAGAAACACACAAAAATAACAATAAAGTAAAAGAAGACCAAACAGCAACAAAGAAACGAAGGAACTTCTCCTCAGGGCATCCAATAAACCAACCAACCAACCAACAAACAAACGAAAGGACAACAAAAAGAAAAACCACTCTGAAGCTACTCTGCTGTAAGCTGCTTTCCTATCAATCTCTGTCCTGTCACACAAAAGGGTTGGTCCTGTGCCGTTGGTTCATAACTTCATTGGGCCCAACAACGAGTACCTACACACACTATAACTACACACAAGGGTGTGAGAGTATCTCTCACAGTAGAAAGGACGACACCGTCGTCGGTCGTTGTTGTTTATATTTGTCCTTTTTTTTTTTTTTGTGTTTGTTTGATTCGACTTACGGATACATTTTGCGTTTAAGACCTTTCCGAGTAGTTTCTGCACAATAAATTCATCATAAAGACACAAAGGACGAGGGGTGACGGCCGGCGACATGTTTCGTTTCGGTAGTGTTAGGGCGTCTGCGATTCTAGAAAATCTCCACACACATTAATGGTGAGCCTGACATTGATGGCAATTCCAGATTTATTAAGAAATACATACATATATATATGTGTACACCATGATGATGGTGATAATGCTGGTCGACTGGACAGAATCCCATTTTTATGCGAATTTTATTTAGTCAACTTACTTACGTGTAGGTACCACCGGCTATTACGGCCATTCAATTGCATGCGCAAGGACGAATTGTATCTGTATGTAGACTTACCTGAAATGAGAAGAAATCAAAATTCAGTAAAGGACACAACATTTATTGATTAATATCTTTTACTACTGACACAATTTCCAACGCAGGGATGTGTGTAGGGACACCCTACGTCTATTCGAGACTAAGAGTTTCGGGGGTTTCCATGTAAATTGTTTATGAGGAAACGAGTTTATGTTTTGTAATAAAGACTCCGACAAAAAGTATGATTGATTCATTAAGGAGCGAGCAGAGAGAGAAATATCGTACATAGCGTGGGTTAATTTAATCCTAGAATGGCGTCATCGTTCTTTTAACATTCCAACGCACGTGTAGGGAAATTATTGTATCAAATTGATCCTTGTAAAGCTGTTGTACCCTAGCAACTGATTATGGCCCAGTGAATTCATGGTTGGTTTCGGCAATATTCAAAAGAAAACGTGGGAAGTCAGAGATGTAGACATTTACAAACGATTAACGTTTCTTATTGCAAATTTAGAAGACAGAGATTGGATGTTTGACGTATGTAGGACTGACAAAAAGAACTGTCAACCGATACCACCGCCGAATTTCTTTCTGTAAACGATCGACTGCTAAGTTTTCCACCATGTCGTGCTATGTTAGGAAGGGATGTGTGACGAAAAATCTCATCACGTCCATTCAGAGACCTAAAGGTCCATTGGGAATCCCCTTATAAAAATATTGGTAGAATGAGATCTAAAAACATAAGAATAAACCGAAAACTACCACCTTACTGGTGGGCTTGGGAACCAGTTGGTGCTCTTGATGAAGTGGAGCAGATCCGATAACTGGAATCCTGTTAACTCTGCGGTACTTGCGAAGAACCTGGAACTTAGAGTCCGAAGGCGTCATACTTGAAAAGTAGCAAAGCAGATGTTGGATTGACTCCATCTCTTCCTCATGGATTGACTTCACCTCTTCCACATCTCCGCAGCTTCTTCAAAAGGCGTTCAACTCTAACGCTCCATATGCGGAGCATGACTCCAATGACGCAGTGGCCTGTGATTATATCAGTAAGGATACGGATAGAGGATCGATTTAGTGCTCGAAGTTTCTTTGTTTTCTTTTTATCTAATTTCGACTATAACGTGCGAGAGGTGGTACAGACCTCAATAGATAAACAGGACGAGTTGGACTTTTTCTCTAGTAAGACGTCAATTATGCTACACAATCGGTGGCAGTATCGATGTGTCGCTTCACTGATGTTCATTTCCGACTACATTCTTGCCAGAGCATCCGCCTTGTCGTTACCTTCAATATTGCTATGTCCGGGAACCCACCAGAGTTTGACCGAACGGTGCCCAATCGTGATCAGTGCATAAGGATATTTCCTAACTACTTTTGATTTGATTGTCTTCGATTTAATCGATTTTAGGGATGCTTGACTGTCAACAAAAATGGTTATATCCAACGGATGAAGGTGACTGTCTTCTATGCATCTAGCAGCTTTTCCTATTGCCAGGGATTTGGCTTGGTACACACTACACGCTTCTGGATCTGTAGTGTAGATTTTGTTACGTTGTACGTTACGTGTAGTGTAGATTTTCCACATTGCAGAGCTTCCGAGTAAAATCCTGCTCCCGTAGATATCTCCATTTTTCAGCCATTTGTGTAGACTGTGATCCCTAGATCGTTGTCTACGCCATTTGCCTGGTCCATGAAACTTCCCAACCACGCAAGTGTGTTTCAAGTGGAAATATATGTTATAACCGAGGCCTGCCGGGACCTATTCACTCTGAATAACAACAATCCTATAGAGATCGTCATAGACAGCCAAGCAGGCATCAAAGCCATCACTTCCATCACAACCAACCAAACCATCTCCAAAAACTGGTCACGAGATGTAAAGAGGAACTTAAATCCCTTAGCTCGAGGCACAGCATCACAAGTCGTCGGTATAAGCTACAATTTTAATTCTCTTCTCTGTGAAGATTCTTAGGATTGTGTTGAAGGAAGGAGCCAAAGTAGTGGAGAAAAAACTCCTCCTTGTGGCGTGCCTCTTATTGTCATTTTCCTTATATAACTAGGCGCGATAAATGAGTTGATGCTCCTGCAGTTAGGTACATATATTTTGAACCCAGTTTATGATGGGTCTGTTTACTGTAAAATCATCCAAAGCTTTCACTATTGAGTTGGGATTTTTTTTTTGTTGAGTTCAAGGAACGATCTCATAGTGCATTCTTACGCATCCAGAGAATGTCTATAATTAATCTAACCTATAAATGGTTAAAATTTTCTGCGTTAGGAATGAAAACCATCCTTACCACCCTGAGTGTCCATATAGTGTAGTCTAGTGGGTCCTACTAGTTCTCGTATAGAACAATTCATCGAACAGCTTTGCGGATTTGTTTAACGCTGCTCAAAAGACTTTGGCAGGAATTCCATCAAGGCCTAGAAACTTGTTTCTCTTGAGGGCTCTGATGGTGATAAGTATATTGTTATACCTATAAGAACTCTCGTTTATATTCAAGAGGATCATTCGAAGTTGAGACCATTAAGATTGACAGAGTTTGCTAAACCTTCTTCCTTCTTATGGGATTCTGGGCTTCAATGTCTAGTACCTACTACTCAAGCTACCGGATTATGCAAAAAAAATGTTCCGATTCATAACCAGACATTTGTCAATAGCCATTTGTGGAAGTGGGCCAAATATATTTCGCATTCCAGTAGCTGTCCAAATTTATCTACATTACCCTATTCATTCCTTTGACTACTAGGGATAGTTGGTACGTGAAATATACCAAGCCAGGAGCTCTAGGAATAGCTGTCATTGTTCTGAGAAATGAAAGTCTTGTATCAGTTACATGTAATGACTAGGTAGGTAGATAGGGAGTTTCAATGTAATTTGATGTTCTCCTAGGTTAGACTGAATTAGAATGGTTGTCAGTACCAAGAAAAACCAAGAAAATCAAGCTACGCCGGAGTTTCTTATAAACCGGACGATACTTCGTACGTTAAAAGTTGCCAGTTCAATAAGGTCATCGTAGAGAATGGAGACTAGATGGAGGAATCTTTTTTAAGACAGAGCCGGTTAGGTGGAAATGAAATTGAGTATCTTTTCCAGCTCATGTCTTAGTCGCTTGAAAACTCCTTTTTTCATGTAAGCCTATCAGAAGCCGATCTATAGGTACAATCACTTTAACATATGCAATCAAATGTACCACCTATGGTTAGGACGGGTTGCTTATTGAAAACAACTTTGGTACAGGAGAGTTGAGGCGTAAAAAATAAGGGTGTTGTCTGAGATTTGAACCACGGACCTCCAGGTCAATAGTCCGTTGTGCTTACCACAAACCCACAGGGCCCACCAATCTTAACTGAACTGGCCTTCAATAAGGTCGAAGAAGGTCAAATGATGTAGCCTTCAGTTTTAGTGTTGATCTTATCGAGCGAATTCCTCAGCTGCACATTTGCATTCTGACAAGCTCTTGGTAGAGAGAAGCATATCCCAGGCAAACAGATGGGAACTCTTCATTTATAGGCGCCTGCACTGGCTTGAGCTCTACACATTTAGTCAGAGTCAGGATAAGCTGCTTTCTAAAGGCCATCCCTGAAAAAGAAGCAAATGCCTACAGGAGTATTACTTACTCGCAAGATCCCAAAGATATTGACTTAAAAGCCAAGCAAATCATCACTGTTTTAAAAGACATTGTCCGGTGATTAAAAGAAAAAACAAAGTCACCATGGTGGAGTAAGGAGCTTGCAGACAATAGGAGGAACATAACGCCTACTAGATACGGACTGGGAATTATACAAAGCCGCTCACAGGAAGTATAAGAATGAGACCTAAAGACGACAATATTAAATGTACGAGGAAATCTGCGAAAGTAAGAAAGATCCTATCCAGAGGACCCCCAGCTATAGGATCAGTCAAAAATCCTGGCGGTAATTGGACTGAATATTAGATAGATAGATTGAACCTATTGCTAAGCAAGCCGGAAAGAGAGATCCAATCTATCGAGAGCACCAGAACTAGTAATCACCCGGAATTTGAACTTCCAGTGGATTTGATCACAGAGGAGAAAATTAAGCCTCTCATTACAAATAGTCAGGACTCGACAACATTATCCTGATCATGGTAAAGAACACCGTGAGTACGATGATTCCGGTACTAAAGGAACTATACAGAAGCAGTTTCGTACAAAAGTATATTCTACTCACATTGGGTATTCATATCAAAGGCTGGGAAGGTTAGCCATACCACCGCTAAAGACTTGAGGTTGTTTGGTGACGGGCCACCACCTACTTAAGGAAAGAGACTGTGGTACAATGAGATCTACATATACAGTGGAACTGTAGGTTATCCTCAACCCACTTCCGGCTGAACTTCGAACTAACAAGGGTCGACAAATTTATGCAAAAGCATTGGAAATACCTTCTTCTCTGAAAGGAGACATCACGGAACATAATACTCTTAGGTACTACATAAAAAATCTACCCTAACGGAAGAAGACCTATATATGCACATATGTCGAGGCTGTAGGGATGATGAAGTCACTGAGCACACAACCCACTTTCTCTGTCACAGTTCAAGGCGACAATTCCTTCTTCAAAATACAAAAAAATAAAAATAAAATGTACAAACATTTGGCGAATAGGTACGTCGGGTGCCCGGGTTTAGTTTTTCACAACTATTCGTGTTGTCCATCTTATATTCTGTATGCCGTGTCCGAGGGGCAATTTTTCGTTTAAGAAAGTTTTTCGTGTCAGTTATACTCTCGAATGTTTGTCAGACACTCACAAGAGGTGGAATTGTGAAAAAACTTTGGTGTTGTCTGCTAACCGAACCGACGCACTAGCCATTAAGTTACGGCGTCCATTTCTAGGGCCTAGAAGATGTATACAAAGGCTATAAAACAAAACACCGTTCAATATTTTTCAACGATTGTTGCTTTATTGAAAAGAGTAAACCTCGGCTGGCTTGGCAGTAGGCCATCCTGTCAATCCAAGTTTTCAAAACATTTTTGATGGTTTCGGCCCCTATTTCACGAATAGCTTGACCTATATTGTTCTTCAGTGGTTGAAACGTGTCTGGATTGTTTGCACCCCTCCCAAAAAAAGTCCAATGGCGTCAATTCGCAGCTCCGTGCCAGTCAAGCAATGTTTGATTACACGATTATTGAACTGAGTGTGCAATTAATCGATTGTCAAACGGCTTGTATGGCACGTAGCCCCATCTTTCTGGAACCATAGCTCGCCCAAGTCCAAATACTCAATTGGTGGCTATAAAATATCGGTTATCGTACCTCGGTAGCGATTTCCATTGACTGTAACGTTTTTTCCATTGTCGTCTTGGAAGAAAAATGAACCAATAATGCCACCACCCCAAAAACCTGTAAAAAGCTGCAATATTCTCTTTAGAACGGGCAGGACAAAAGCGGGAATATGTTCGGTTGTCAATCAGCAAACCAGTCTCACGACCTTTTGTCACAAACTTGCGTACATCAACTGCAGTCATGGATTACTTCCCTATTCTGCATACAAACTAACATAACCTAACCTATTCCTGACTGTTCGGTCTCCTGAAATCTCCCTAAAACTCAGAAATGGTTTATGTACAATTGTTCAACGATTAAGTTCAAAAAGAAAAAAAATTGCAAGCCTTATTCGCTATGTCAGCAAGGAAGGAGCACATAATGGTCTCGACTTGTAGAACTCATATTAGTGTGACGCTATCGGCATCCATAACTTGATTATACAGGTCGTACTGCAATTAGGATGAAAGGCAAATTCATGGCTGTTGCTTCAAATAGCATGACGAGTGCAATCCATATCAACAATTCAGACTTTGGAGTGGAAATTAGGGTTTTGAAGGTAGTTGAGCTGTTAAGGACATACGAACAATGATCACGAATAAATCTAAACTGTCACTTTGAACAGAAAGGAGGAGATGGTGGCGAGACATGATTTTTAGCCCAGTTCACTACATGGTCCTCTACCCTATATTTTACGGCAATATACATACATAGATACATATGTAAATATAATGGAAGTCATTTGTAGAAAATATCATTCGAATTCCTTGCTTTATGACTTGACATTTAGAACCACTCCTTGGGCACTCAAGCATATGTACGCCAATAGCTTCCTTAAAACATGTACCTACATATTTCTTTAGGGCTTCTTTGCTAAACAAATTAATTTTCAACAAATTGTTTTCTCATTTTATTATTGCCATTAAAACTTATCCCATTATTCAAACCAAATGACCTTATGTAACTGGCTTCCAGAATAACACAATAAAAATCCAATAAAGCCAGCAAATGAAAAACCAAAATTAAAAAAAAAAACATCCCCCTACCCCTACAATACACAAAAAATAAGAAAAAATAAGCACAATTAAATCCACCCCCCCTTGTGCTGTGTGGAGCAGCACTTAAGCTAACTCAATGGCTAATAACAATTAACTTAAGATCCTTTAATTTTCTTTACTAATTTCCCCGACCTCCCCAACGTCGCTTCGTCGTCGTCAGTCACTCACTTAAAAATAAATTTTTCTTCTTTCATTGCAGCGCTTCCATTCCAGCAGCACAACAGTAAACCAACCCAAAACAAAGGACCTCAAAAGGAATCCCTCAACACACACAGTGTACATCAAGTGCGCTACCGACATTATCCACAAATGATGGCGTTTTAAACTCTTGACAAGTAATGTAAGAAGCACTTCAACACCGTAAAAAACAAAAACACAAAGCTATAACAGCGGAAACAAAAGAAAAGAAAAAATTTCTCACAAAAAAAAAAAAAAAAGAAATAAGACGACAAAGCCATCACACACTGACAGTGCCAGCGAAACAGAACAAAAAAAAAAAAACAACAGTGTCCCAGTAAAAAACAATGTAAAAGCCTCTGGAGGACTCGTCAAAGGAGCACACACACAAGGTGAAAATATATCCTTTTGTACAAAGCGCAAGCAACACAATGAGCTGGCACCGAACAATGTGTCGCCCGAATAGCAAAGTTAATTGAATTGAATAAATTAATTTTATTCCACTGTCACACGAATTAACAACTACTAGTGTGTCCTTAGGACTAACCCCCCCCCCCCCGTCTTCATAGTTAAATTAAAAAGTTCACAGGTATCCTCGCGAAAAAAAATACAAAAAAAAGAAAGGAAAACTCACAATTGAGTTGAGAAATTCTTTCAACAGGACAAAATAAAATTCCTTCGCAAAAGGACACACAGCAAGTCAAAAAATTAACAAGGACAACGTCGTTGTAGTCGGTCCCTAATGAACGTGACCTAAATTTAAATACACCAGCATTACAAGACATAACTGCATACACATTCCTCCAGCGAAGGGGCAACAAAGACGAAGGAAACAAAAAACAAAAAAAAAAGTCCTTTGGTTCACAAATGAAAATTTCAATTTACCTGAGCAGCAGAGTACAGGAGCAGTACCAGTTAGCAACATTGGTTGTGATAAAATGTCAAGAATTCTGTTTCCAATAAAAAGCAAAGCAAATTAAACAAAACAAGGACGATAAGTAAAGAACACAAAAAAAAAAAAGGACACACGGAGTATCCATCTATTCTACCGGCGGCGCGTGAACTTATTCCCCTGGAAGACGACAGTAATTTCGTGCGATAAAATGCCACTCGTTAAACAGACAAGAGTCGGTGCAAGGCGGAATTTAAATATCCTTTGTGATGTTTTCCTCTTAGGCACGCTCTTGATGGGCATCCTGTTAACAGCTCCCGGATGCTGTGCCAAAATAGAAACCCAAATCAAACTCTTAAACGATGACTATACAGTGCCAACAAGGATGGGCAATGATGAGACATCATCCTCATCCTCCTCATCATCATCATCATCATCATCGTTCGATGCCCAACAGCAGCAGCCAACAGTGCCACACTATAGCTTGTACAAGAATGACTTGCAAAGGATTTCCTACGAAACCATCCATCGCATTCTGAGAGATGAAAACGAGCCGATGATTTACAGAGCCAACGACTTGAGATACTTCCACAAACGATCCAGCACCACAGACCATGAAATCTCAAAGCGATCTGTGCTGGATGGTCCCCCTACCGGGATTAGGCTCAATTTGACCGGCAGCAATTTGCAGAGTTTCCCTGTAAACACCTCCACCACCCACCACTCACTGGAGGATATCACTTCAATCATCCTGCACAACAACTCCCTGTGGGAGTTCCCCCTCGTCATAGTGCCAAATTTATCCACTCTCGACTTGTCGGAGAATAATTTCACCCACTTTGAGGTGCCCGCAGAGAATTCCCAGCTGCGTGTCCTAAATTTAAACCAAAATCGAATCGTTAACTTCACCACAGCGACAGCGAATAACAGTCGCAGCAACAGCCTGCGTGAACTTCATCTTAAGGACAATTCAATGCGATGGCTGGGCCAATTGAACCTGAGCCTGTTAAATGAGTTGGAAATTCTGGATTTGTCATGCAATCAATTGGAGAACCTGGAGACGGCCTTCTTCCCAACGCGCATGAAGAATTTAAAATATCTCAACTTGGCACGCAATCGATTGCAGTGTATCTACCGGGAGACGTTCTACAATCTGCTGAGCATGAATACGCTGATTTTGTCGTACAACGAGATCGCTGAAATCGACTATGAGACGTTCTTGGCTTTGCCTAACCTGCAGTACCTGGATTTGTCACATAATCGGCTTAGGGGTGATTCGATTAGAGCGCTTCAGGGAATTCCCGACTTGGTGGGGTTGTCCATTGCGTATAACTGGGAGTTGGGGGATTCTATGCAAGAGTTTGTCGCATCATGGAGTTTGAAGGAGTTGGATGCCAGCGGTACGGGACTGTGTAAGATTCCAGCAGCATTGGCACAGTCGGTGAGGACACTGAAGTTGGCAGATAACTGGTTAACGGTGAGTACTATATGTTGATGGAATCTTTAGTAGAAATTTTATCTTTTTATGAAGGTAACTATAAATGTCAAAAAAATTAGAAATAACCTGGTGTACCAGGTTCACTTTGAACTGTAGCGCCACCTAAGCAAGCAAGGCAAGCACCAATTCAGCTTCAAAAAGACAGGACATTACTCTAGTAAATATTCAAGAGTATCGTTTCCAAGGTCGTTCTCAAGAATCGAGTTTCTTAAGTTTAGATCATTAAGGGGCTTGGTTAATGTTTAGTCAGCGAGAATTCCGCGCACTTTTAGGACGTGCATTCGGTTTTACCTAGCTTTCAGAATGCGATATCTCCAACTTGGTTTCAATGATCTAACTCGTATCCATAAGTCCCCTAGCTTAAGAAAGTTAGACTAGCTGCCTCATGGTTTGTTGTAAAGCCATCTGTGTAAATATGGCATCATATACCTTTCAAAAATCCAAGACAGTTAGGGGAATCTATGGAACTTGCAGTCCGATAGCCAAAAATTAGTAACAAGATAAAGGTTCAACTTATTTGACAGGTCTTAGAACCAATCCATAACTCTGAGTCCAGCCACCGACAAGTTCCCAGGACTTGAACGTGCTAAGTAAAGCTGGACATCATCAGTATACAAATACATCGAAACATATTTGGATATAGAAGGTCGGCTCCAAACAAAGTATTGGACTATGGAGTGAACCCTGAGGCAAACCTAGCTTAATAAGCTTAAGTGATGAGGAGTGTTTTCTCGCTAAAGCACCTCCACTTGATCCAGGCGGAAACGGACGAATTTTCTAGATAGAATCAACGGTGGCATCTACTAGTTATCCCTATATGAGCTGCTTCGATATATTTGAATCCCAGGTCCCAGGATATGTACAGATCTCCAATACTGCACTAAGGTGTTGGAAAAGAGTAGTGACGGATGAACCCTTTAATGGGCCAACGGCAGCGCTCGTATCCCCGAAGTGCGTTACTGACTCCGGAAAATCAGGCCCTCTTCATACGGGTACTAAAAGAGAACTGACCCTCCAGGTTGAGGCTTGTGCGTAGGGGTAACTTCCTGACCACGAAAAAAGTACGCATTTCCGAAAATAACTAAAGCCTTGGATAAGGCAAATTCACTGTTGACGACCCTCACAACCCAAATAAGGATAACGACTTTTGGTACTCCACGTAGAATGTTCGAACACTTAACAGACTGCTAGCAGTCGAAGAATTAGTAGAAGCCCTAGACTGCTATAATGCAGACATCACCGCCATCCAGGAAGTGCGATGGAATGGGCCGGGCAAAAAGAGGATGAAAAACTGTGACGCATACTATGGTGACTAAGCAGCGCTTATTAGAAAGTGGATTCGTCATACGTGGCAGACTTAGGCAAGAAGTCTTGAGCTTTCGCTTTCATCAAGCCTAAATTCGCGAACATAAGCCTAATATGCGCTCATACCCTCTCACAGAGGACAAGGACGACACCACCAAAGAATGTTTCTACGAGCTTGTCGACAAAACCTATGAACAATGTCCTAAGTATGACGTTAAAATCGTGCTAGGCAATGCCAAGATAGAAAGCCAGACATCTTTGGTAGGACAGTTGTTAATCACAGCCTTCACGACACTATGTCCGAAAATGGACTTAGGCGAGGCGTAACGTCACTGTAGCAAGCACACGGTTTCCTCATCTCAATATTCAGAAGTGAACATCGCGGTCTCCTGATCATGAAACAGTCAACCAAATTGATCACATTCCGATCCATGAAAGGCACGTGTCCAGCATTCTGGATGTTCGAACCATCCGAGCAGCCAATGTACGAATGCGGCGACATCCACATCCATCCACAACAAAGGAAAACTACTGTCAGAATAGATGGCCAGAATCTTCGCCGAACGCATGTCCTGAAATCTCTCAACGACTCCTATGCCGCCAGCATCAGGTGCAGAAGACCAGTGGCAATGCTGCCAACATGTCATCAGAAGTGCCGCAACGGATGTGCCGGGTTTTACCCGGCCACCACCAAGGCACGCCTGGTTTGACAAAGAATGACGGCTTACTAAACGAGATGTTCAAAGTAGCTGGGAATAACCTGGTAGAGAGCATACACCAACTCATTTCTAAGATGAATGTATTCCTGATGAATGAAATCTCAACACCGTTTGCTCGATCCACAAGCAAGGAGACCCCCTCAATTAGGCCAATTACAGAGGTATCAGTCTCCTCAACATAGCGTACAAGATCCTATCTGCCATACTCTGTGAACGTATGAAACCCTTCGTCAACCACCTGATTGGGGCTTATCAGTGTAACTTCAGACCAGGAATGTCCACAATCAATCAAATCTTCACACTTCAGCAGATCTTGGAAAAAGCTCAAGACCTCCAAACAGATACCCACTACCATTCCATCGTTTTCAAGGCCGCATATGACATATAGAGACGAGCTATACAGGGCCATGACTAGTTTTGGCATCCCTGTCAAACTCGTCAGATTGTGCAGACTGACGATGGAGAACGCTCGCGGATCCATAAAGGTCGGAAACAATCTTACCGAACCCTTTACCATGTGACTTTTTCAACATCATACTTGGAAGTATTGTGCGAAACTCACAAGCCAACATCGGAGGCACAATCTTTCAAAAATCTGTGCAACTACTAGTTGCACTCAGTGGGCTGTCACAGGTGCCCTATCCGGAACAACTAAGGAAACTCTATATAAGACCTTGATTATCCCAGTCCTGCTTTATGGCGCTGAAGCTTGGACTCTATCAAAAGCGGATGAAAATATCCTCGGTCGCTTCGAGAGAAATATTCTTCGTAAAATTTGGGCTTTGGAGGAGAAGATTGAACGACGAATTATAGGAGCTGTACAGCGACATTGACCTAGTCAAGAAAATGCGCATCAGTTGTTTGAGATGGCTAAGACATGTAAAGTGAATTGACACCAGTGCTCCACCTCGCAGTCTTAGAATCAAACCCTGAGTGACAACTCTGCAGAGGAATACCTCGTGTTAGGTGACGCGAACAAGTAGAAAGGGACCTCAACCGATTTGGAGTGCGCAACTGAAGGCAGCTAGCTAAGGACCGGGCTAGTAGAGGTTTATTACGTGGATTAAATCCTATTTAGAAGAGCGACTTTCTGTTTAGGTCCATGATTTCTATCTCAATTAAAGCATCCTCTGGAGTACCTCATGGCAGCCATCGTGATCCTTTAGTATTTATTTTGACAATTAATAATGTTGATCATATCATTGTAAATTTACATTTATCTATTTACGCAGATGATATGAAGATCTTCAGGCACATATCGTCCTCCTCTGACTGTCTTCTACTGCAGGAGATTTGTTCGGCCGCTCCCTAAATATGCCAGTCAAGTTTGGTCGACTTATTACACCACCTACATTCTTCGAGTATAAGCTGTACACCACAGATTTATTCGATTCGCCTTAAGGGGACTTCCCTGAACTGATACCCTTAACTCATCCCTGTACTTAGATCGACTGAAACTTACACACCTACACCCTACAGCCTCTCTTGGTTCGGCGTAAAGTTGTTTACACTCCTCTTTTGAGTCAATACGTACAGAACAAATTATGGGTGCCGGGAGCCTCAACACTTTGCCAGTTTGAACAGCTTCTATCTTACATTGGGTACATTTCCGTTCTCGAAATTTCTATTATTATTGTCGCTTTCAGTATTTCAGTACTTTACGTTCTCTCGCTTGAATCCATTACTGATGAACCCAGCATCAGCTCCTATAATGACGTAACAAAACAACCGCCCTGTGTTTCTATGTAATTGGGTCCTTTTTCTTGAGTCAAGTCCTTCATACATATGTATGTATATCAACATTTCGGTTCTAAATTTTGAGTTGAGAGCACTGAAGTTTGATATGCATACATATGTAAGTAAATACACCTCCATTTAGTATGAAAAATGGTATACCACAGGTTAGTGTAATAGCACCACTTCTCCTTCATATTTTTTCTCTAAAATGCTATAGAGCTTGAGAACCATTCCAACATTGGTTGTCGATTATATTCTGTGTGAAAGTTGCTCAAAGTTTAGGGAATTGATATTTTACTTACGAATTATCTTGATAAGCTTATAATACAGGCTTAAGTTTAGTCATACCCATAGTTTGTTTCTAACTGAATAAATCTAGAAGGAAACAGGTAGAGACCTCCGATTCGAGGGAAAGATGGTGGACACATACTTGCCTGAAGAATTTTTGGTATTTCATGAGCCATTGGACTACGGAAATGGTGTGTAGTAACTAATGCTTACAAGGCTTCTGGTTTGTGAGACATTAGATTTCAATGAAAAATGAAAGGTTTTTCCTTTATAACGAAAAATATTAATAGGTTGAGGGAAGATTACTTGAGTTTAGACCAAAGACATCAAGTATGGCAAGCAAAGTTTCATCGGCAATAGTGGGAATAAGGAATTATCAAGCTTTCTAACAATGAAATCCTCATGGTGTGCTAGAACTGGAGAACACTTTCGAAGTCCAAAGCGACATGCCAGAAGGATGTACAATCTTCGGAAAGATGTCTCACAGGCACAAGAAGCATAGTCTAAAATGTCACTTTGGTTTTAATCAGTTTTTTACTTTTTATTTGTCATGACATCGAATAGTTAGAAACCGCTGAACTTATTGGTCCCGGAGAAAGAGTGGATATCTTCTGTATCCATACTCTTCTAAAAACCATTGTAACCCTTCTGTCTTTGACTATGAGATGTATCTCTGATTGAGGCAAACATCTTCAAGGATACATGTATCTTTTACATGTAGCCTTATAAGGTTACATGTATCTTTTACATGTATCTTTATAAGAGTACCTAACAATCTGCATCTCGCTATCGTTTTGTCTTTCTTTGGGTATCTATTTGCACACTTTTCAAACTCTTCAGCTTTGGCTTTTCTTTAGCAACCGGAACTGCCAAAAACGAAGGGTTGTAGCTTTTTCCTGCCGCGGAGATCTTCTTGGGCAGCGGTCGAGACATGAAAGGCTTTGACTTTTTGGGTACTGCTAATGTATTTGAACGTTGACTGGGTTTGTCTTTCTGAGCCACTTTGCCGACCTCGAACCGTTGACCGAATTTTTTAACTTTTAATCTTTTACTTGGTGGTGGAGTTATCATTTGTCCTATACGTAGTCCTCCGCTTTTAAATAAAGCAGCATCGTAGTCGTCCAATGTTTTTGGTTGACTCTTGCGCTTTAATTTACGAGAATCGGTTTTTTTTTGAGTTGTCGATGATTTTGTGCGTAATGTTGACTTGTTTGTTTGCTTTGGTTTGGCACCCTTACTTGGAACTTTTCCGCTTCGTGATGGTGCTCCAAATACTCCATCAAAATATGAGATCCGAGGAGCCATCGAACTATCGTTTAGTGGCAGATCAACCGGTTTAGATTTACGTGAAGACATTTTATACTACTCTTCGAATCTCAGTTAGCTGATTATAGGTGAGTATGAGAGTGTTTACGGTACGATCCTTATACGTAGGCTAGGGCTGAGACGCATTCTCCTTAATATACAGTGACACTCCAAACTTTTCCGACAAGTCGGAGAGAGATCATGTCTAGTGGAGTTTTCCTTATATCCTACGAAGAATAAATATTTTCTAAAAGGATATGTCAATGAATACAATGTGATCAGCAATCAAATGGAACTTCCTTACTTGGCAAAAGGTTCCCCAGAGGTATACGCGTCCTTCGTTCTAGCAGTTAAACTTCAATTTTCATTTTTAATCTTAATTTTGCGTCGAAAAATTTTACGTCTTGTGGAACTTTTATTTTTTTTTTATTTGTAAAGGATTTTCAAGGCCTCTCTACTATTTGGTGTGGGTCACAGTGATTTCGGAACTTCACTGTCCCTTATCTGGTGAATATTAAAGTTTTACATTCCGTGGAAGGATATGGGAGTTCAAAAGACTTATGCACTTGAAGAAAAACCTCACATTGGCCGAAGGCAGACTTACTAGAAACACCTTGACGAGACCGGACGCGGAAAAGATAGACTACAAACGAAAAGCATGGACAACAACCATCATAGGTGTCACGGATGTAGTTGTAATCCAAAAAGCCAAGACACATCGACTACACTAGCTCGGTCAATTCAAATGATCTTCGAATCACTGTCCTCAGGTTCGAGACGAGAAGGAAGACCTAATCTCCATTTTAGAAGCAGTGTATCTGGGATTGAAGAGAGTGGAAGGATGCCGTATCTGACTGACTAGTCGAAAGTTTTAGGAAGACTCAGCCCACTTCCAGTCTTTATTTTAAACTCCTTCCCTTTCAAAGTCAAAGGTCACCCTGACTCGAAACAAAAAAAAAAAAAAACTGTGTTGATAGTTACAGTTGAGTTCATAAACATTTTTCATCTAACCACAGGGAAAATGCCCAAAAAAAACAGTAGTAAGGATCTCCCCCGTCAATAGATAACAACACAAACAATTTAAACTTTGTGCCCAACCACAATTCACAGTCTATTCCCTATATCCTGTGGATGTTTATCTGGCGGCGCCAAAAAAATATCATTTTTCATTAAATTCCTTTATCCGGTTATCCCGTTGCCATCGTCATATTTACGTTCGCTCCTTCAATCTCTCAAAGGATTGAAAGTATGAGAGAGCTGTGTATGTGTGTGCCTTTCAAAGTTAAAAGAATATTTACTAATAAAACTTTGAAAAGGGGAGAGCTCCAAGCTCTGTGTACTTATCCTGCCCAAAATTAACACAGCAGCAGCAGTAGCAACACAAGAACGAACAAAAAAAAAAAAAAAAGACCAACCGCAAAAAGGACTCCTCATTCTGGTTAGGATGGTGAAGGCAGCAGCAGAGCAAAAAAAAGGCAATACTCGTCTCATTCATTTCGCCTGGAAAATTATTCATTTTACCACTTTATGGCGTATTCCCATTTAAGAGCGCGGCGGCAGCGGCAGCGGCGCTAGGAGGAGCGCCTGCAAAAAAGGGTTTACTTGCCGGCACTGTCTAGTGTCGGTGATTTGGTTGAATGTTGGCAAGAAGTAAATATAACGCTTAGCGTTAGCTTGCGGCCGACCTCGTAGGCATCGTTGTCCTGTCGTGGTTGTGTAGTGCCACTATAGTAACACAAAGGGCGAACAAAACATTATCCTGTTTACCCTTCTAGAAGTAGGCAACCACGAGTGGGTATATACATATATAGTATAATCTAATGTCCTTTGTGTACATACACTTTTTTTTTTTTCATCTTTTCCCCTGTCGGCGGGGCTGGTCTCTCGTAATCCCAGTACTTTATGACGCTATGGGGAAATAGACTGGGCGACAAGGATTACTACGATGGGTCGGTGGGGGGGGAGGGTATACAGCACAGGATCATTACGAACTCACTCTGCTTTACCGAATCATATATTAAAGGATTCCTGCTTCCCGTGCTCTGCTAAATGTATTTTATTATCACCACACAGTCAGAGAAGAGACTACGGATATACACACTAAGCAAATAAGGATGAGAAGGGATTTTCCTTAGCAGCAAATACACTGGGAAAGTGGTTAGGTAAATGGTGCTTGCGTTTCTTTTTGTTTCCCTTGTGGTTCTGTGTTTTTTTTTTTTGTCGTTCATTTGTGTGTGTCTTGTTTGTCAAACGGCTTAGGCATCGTTATTCATAATTTTTTTTTTTCCCTCGGATTGCTGGAGTTTAACTCAACGCGACGTTCCATGGAAAACAGATGAATAGACGACATACATACCTGAAAGGTGTTGGGGAGGTAAATCGGCAGACCTAAACATATGACGGTATGAATTGTGTTTGTAGGCACATAATGGTGTGTTATTATCCTTGGATTAGAGCAATTCATTTCGTGAGCATTCATTATATATTTTCGAGGATAATTGGTGGTAAGAAAGGACAAAAGGATTACAACGAATCGTTTATGGGGTTATGGTTGTGTTATGTTTAGGTCATGACCACTGAGCCTTGAATCATTTGATTACTTCAATTGTGTTGTTTTTTTTTTTTTTTGTTCGTTAAATCCTTTTCTTTTTTGACACATTTTTGGGTGTGTTTGTGTAGGAGGTTAAGTGCGTACAGTGTCTCTGGGGTTTTTGTTATTCTTTAGAACACAATTCATATTGAAGGACTCATGCAGACTGTGTGAGTAATTATATTGTTTCAAGTGGTGTTTACCCAACTCCAGCAGATTTTTTAGTAGATACTCATGATTAGAGGTACATACATATGTATATGTATACCTGTCTTCGGTTTTGGTAGATCTAAGTTCGAGATCATCAAGAAGGACAAACAACCCTAGAATGCCGCTGATTTCTTACAAACGTTTGGAAGCATTCATTTAGTCTACTTGCATCCTAGAGAGCCGCGTGACACACAATTATTGTGTTCGTCGATGAAACCCAATAGTCAATTAAAGTCCTGGTCGAGGACGCGGGAAGACCCAACGTAGGCTCAGGTCCTGAGAAATCAATCTCTAAGCCTTACTTAGATTTTATTTCCCGCGATCGTGATGTGATCTGGGACCCAGAGTCAAAAAGTTCAGCCTTGTAACCAAATGCAAAGACTTCTTGCATTCTCGGATTATTTTGGATCGGGTTGATAGATTGAACAAGGCTTTAAGCGCAGCCTGGCTGTCTTAATATAGTCTACACATATTTTTTATAATGTAGTTGATAGTCATTGAGTTGGCGTTCTCCACGAAGATTTCCTTGTAGAAGTCCTGAAAGCAGCGGGCTCAAAAATAAGGACTAAGACTCAAGGAATGTACGAAACCCAAACATCGTCCTTTAGGAAGCCATTAAAACCCAACTAGAGGCGTTTGCAAACCTCTATGCAAGATGCCTGACTGAAGGAAAATTTCTTCTGCAATGGAAACAACAGAGGCAGGTACTAGTCCCGAAAGGTGGCAAGCTCCCAGCGCAACAGTCGTCGTACAAACCACTGTGCATGCTAGACATGGTAGGGAAAGTGCTGGAAAGAGTTATCCGAGACAGACTTGACCAGACAATGGGTTTTCCAACAGACAACACGGGTTTAGGAAGAGACGGACCAAGCAGTTTGTGAAATTGCACGCGAAGTCATATCTGTGACCAGATGAAAAGGGGAAACAAAGCAGTACCTACTGTGCTGTAGTTAGATACGCTCGACCTTAAAAATGGGTTCAATTCGACCAGCTGGAACTTCATTATAAGAACGTTGAGGAATATTCAAGTGCCTAACACAAATTATTTTGAGGACACAACCCTTTTCTACGACACGGATGAAGGGCCGAAAAAATATATAATTACAGAAGCGGTACTACAGGGATCAGTTCTAGGACCTGTCCTGTGGAATATTATGTATGATGGAGTACTACGTATACGGAGACCAAGGAGGAGTGGATATAATCGATGACATCGATGACATCGAGGTGGTGGTAGTAGCTAAAATCCTAGAGGAGGTGACGCGAAACTGCATCAATACCATCTAAGACGTGAAGATATGGTTTCGCAAAACTGAAGCGGTCCTCATAAGAAGCCGCAAGAAAGTTAAGCGCCTGATAATACAGATAGTACCTAGGGGTATTGCTTGACCATAGACTCTACTTTAGAGAGCACATAACATACACATGCGATAAAGCTTACCAGGTTGTTGCCTCAAAATCCAGGCTAATGCCAAATATTGGAGGACTCAAGCGGCCAATAAGGCTTGCGGCAGTGACCAAGTAACAGCGACAAGTTTATACATGAGAAGTATGAACTCTGTGCATAGAAGAGGATCGCTCAGACATATAGCATATAGAATGGTATCGAGGGATGCAATAAGTGTGATGGCGGCGCAAATGCCAATCGAGCTGGAGATCAAAGTAGTAGCATCCATATACAATGAAGAAACCGAAAAGAAAAAACTATCAGAGCAGCTGCTGAAAAAGAATGGCAACGGCGATGAAACACATCAGAAAACGGCAGGTGGACATATGTACAAACTCCTGCCGAACATAGAGGAGTGGACAAGAAGAAAACACGATGAGGTAAACTTCTACCTTACGCAACTCCTAATGGGGCATGAAAGCTTCTGGGAAGTCCTTTACTAGTATGACATCGCAAATCACCCATGCTGTCGTCACTGCATAGATAAGGTCCAGAACGCCTACCATGTCCTGTTGAAGTGCAACCAATACGAAGCCGCTAGAAATGCTCTAGAACAAGAGGTAGGCAATGAAGTAACCCCAAGGAGACTGATATCGTTCATGCTTTCAACGCAGAAAACATTGGACACCGCCAACAGTATCATTGCAAGCATCATGCAGGAACTACAGCGCTAAAATTAAACACCTAGAGCCCAAGAAGGAGAAAACTCTGGATCATAAGAAGGAGACATGATTTCAAAACCTGCTCCTACGAAGGAATGCCTTAACTGGTGGTGCGGAATGAGGACAGGGTTAGAGGGATGTGTTAGCCACGTAAACATGCAAGAGCATGGAGTCTGGCATAACTCGTAGCACGGGCTATCGAGTATCCATAAAGAATTTCACCCCTACAGCGCATGAAAGGGCCTTAGGATAAATGCCGTGCAAGACCATCAAAACGTCAGTGTGGATGATACCAATAGACACGCTGTCTAAGATAGTAGATTGCTTTGATATTACGACAAACGATAAAAGTTTCAAAGACAATTCAAGCAGAACATCTAGAGACGTACCCGGAAAAGCTCCCGAGACAGGCCATTCTCTGAAGTTTAGTTCAGATAGCATTAGTTACTGCCACTTTGACCAAACAGCCAACGCATAAGGTAGAAATGGTCTTTTCATAGCCGTACATGTACATTGATGTTAAGAACCTTTTTCGGCTATAAGCCAGGATCACTTCCAGATATGTATGTAGCTTCAAACATTTGGCACAACAGATCCATTAGACCCAGGGCCTGTCACAACCATTCGTGTATTCTTCACACGAATGGAAGGGGCCTACTGTTTAATGCCGGATCCGAACGGCAACTTTTGAGAAGCTTTTTAATGACAGTTTTACTCTCGGATGTTTGTCAGAAGCTCGCGAGAGGTGGGCCAGTTTTTGGAGTTGTCTGAGAATCGTATCTCGAACCCCTTGCACAGTAGTCCAACGCACTTACCACGGCCGGTGCACTGACAGAGAAAAACCTCGGTTTCTTCCATCGATACATCTGCCATCTGCCCGTTGGCACTGGCAGTTTTGGATTGAGAACCTTCTTCATCCTTCTTTTTCTCTTGCATTCGTCCTTAGTCAGAAGTCCATCGGAGTTGGCTTCTGGAGTTCATTGAGCTGTAATGACCTCCCCAGTCAAACTGTTAATGAATGCGCTTCGATCAGCTGCCTGTCTATGGTGATCAGACGTACCGGGTAAAATCTTCTCAGCTGAAGGCTTCAGAGATCTTCGATTTGTTGAGTGTTAGTTCGCTGATTGACTGGCCTCTAGAATTTTCATTGATAGGACTATTTCAGTCAAGACGAGTGGATCTTAGTCGCATCTTATGACGGACATGCCCACCTCGGATACAGTCTAAATCCTATCCGAAGGTGGTAACATAACCCATTTTGGCCACCACTATGAATATTGCCAACGTGTGCGTTTTCGAGAAATATGCCGCAGCTGCCCAACTCTTTTTGAGGTGCTGTGACTCCTCTTCGACTCTTCTGTCCTGTCGATGCATTGGGCACCCCGTTCTTTTTCTGTTTTGTGATGGCATGTTACATTGCTCCTCTCCAAAATTTATGTCCGATCCACTGCCACCTTCGTCTTTGCATTGTAATGTCTATGAAATCCCGACCTATTCATTCATGGAGCTCCGCGTTGAAAATGCGATTAGGTTAGAAGAATCGCAAAACGATTGGTAGACACTGTGCTGCATCCATACAGCAGCATGGTTTCAACATTGGAATGGAACAGCCGTAGCTGTGTCTTTAAGCTAATAGCTATGCTTGTCCATATTTTGGACAACATACTCGTACCAAACGCTATATCCTGTTCAGTCCCGTCCACGGTCGAGACGATAGTTGGTTAGGGAAGGTGAGGGTTTTCTCATCACGTAGTCCACCATTTGGGCACTTTGTATTTTATTCAAGTAAAAAGAATTTGATAATGCAGAGTCGAATAGAATTCAGGAGGATAGGAGTTCAAAGAAATGTCCTGAATTTCTAGTGAATTACATGATTTTCCCGAAACTATTTCGTCTAAGATAACTCAGCTCAGGCAGGATATTTGAATGTATCTTACCACGTATCTTAGCGCCCATGTTTCAGGTCATTCATAGAGGAAGTGTGCGCCTTTGAGGTTCATTAAAAGGGACTCAAGATGGAGACCTATATTGTTCTTCTCTGCAATATGGCCTCCTTCTATCTCCGTTCTCGGCTCACTGAGAACTACATAGGTGCTCGCGAGACTGAGAAGGCATATGCCTCTCTTACAATATGCTGGTGATAGTGATGATGGCATATGTTCCCTACATACACTATCCTTAGCCTTTGAATAGCTGCACCAACCTCTTCCAAAGCTGAGAGACTTCTTTATCGACTAAGGTTTGGACTTTGTTCTTGTTTTACAACTTTTAGGCATCGTTTAAGGAAATCTTGAATGCGGTCTATTAATACATACATCAACCTTTAGGATAACAAAACGAAGCATAGTAACTTCGTCCATAGTGACATGAGCCTTTTGTAGAATAGGCGGACAAATTTCCCCAATACAAGAAATAAGTGGATTGAAACTCAATCGATATAGTCAAACATCAACCACCATGTGTCCATTTAACTAGCTTAAGTCACTTTTAATTCTAGATTATGCCTCTCTTCTTCTTCTAAATTCAGACCTTCACAACCTATGCATATATGTACATCCATGTACCTAAAACTAAAATCACATCCTTTTCCTTTCAGATAATCAACTGTGGCGACTTGGATAGCTACCCGTTGCTGCAATACCTCGACCTCTCGCACAGTCACATCGATGAAATCGAGGAAGATGCCCTAGGCCGCTTAGAAATCCTCGAAACACTCTTCCTGGATCACAACAATCTAAAACGCATACCAATAAGTCTTCCAACCAGCCTGGAACATCTCTTCCTGCAAGACAATCAAATCATGGACATACAACCACAAACCTTTCAAGGACTAAACAATCTGAAAACACTCGATTTATCGGCCAATAAACTGCTCTACCTCCCCGACTTGCCACTGCCGAAATTGCTCACACTCAACCTCCAATCGTCCGGTATAAGTGGTCTTCATCAGGCTATTGTCCAGACATCGCCCCACCTACGGGACCTGTATCTCGAAGACAATCCGATTAAGTGCGCAGACCTCTTAGGCATCGCCGAATGGGCCAGCCCTTGTCGCAATGATCGTCGTATTGCCGAACGAATTAATATCAAATCGCATTACGCCCGAATGCATAATTACTTCGAGCGGTTCCAGTGTGGGGGTAATGCGGATACATGTGCCATTTGTAGGGCCGATGTAAGCCAACTGGATCTCCCTCGGGATAGCACATACAAAACAAATTGTGCCGAAGTGAACGGACTCGGAAGGGTGGCAACAACAAGACCGACACCAGAAGTCCTTAGCCAGGAAAAGAAAAATAATGAGCAACCAAAAGCTGCACCCACCATCACCACCACCAGTACCGGAATTCCATTGACCCGACAAACTTATGCGGAGTCTACTACAACAGCAGTAAGCACAACTGATGCCAATCAAGATGAACCCAAAGAAACGGCACAGCCGGAAGTATCAACGCCAACAACAACAGCGACTACGACTACCACTACGACTCCAGGCAGCAGGATACAAACTAATTCGACCGACAAAATCTCACATTCGCCACAACAAAAACAATTGGCAGATGGAAGTCCTACGCCAGCAGCCCCATCTATCCACCGCCCATCGCAGATAAAATCCGACAACAATTATGTCGAGACAAGTGCTGGAAGTAGTAGCAGTAGTAGTAGTAGTCGTCCGCCTCCTGCAACTTTATTGAGCCAAGAAAACACTGGCAAAAGTCAGAAAGGGTTAAAGGCACAATCAGATAACGCAACGAAAATAGGACACAGCATTAATGGAGAAATTTCCGTACCGACTACCGCCGCCAAATCAAATTTGCCAACAATGACACCCCACCAGGCCGCCGTGGATGTACAGGCAACGACGACAACTGCTACCACCACAACGACGACGATGGCTATCAGACAGATACCAAGAGAAAAAGGATCAAATGGTGTACCGAGAGACCAAGAACAACAACAGCAGCAACAGCAGCAGCATAACAGGATACAAGAAATACTACACACGAAAGATAGACATTTAATTGGTACACCATTGCTAATGCATAAAGGACATGTTGTACTCGTTCCACCAATGCTCAGCCCGACATCGGCCTCTGGAAGGACAACAACGACAACCTCAAAAGAGAATTTACTACTCTTGGCGCCACGCCAGGATGCCAGAGGAAGCAGTACAAAAATTACCACATCAAAAGGACATAAATTGGATAT
This sequence comes from Xylota sylvarum, assembly GCA_905220385.1. NCBI lineage: Eukaryota > Metazoa > Arthropoda > Insecta > Diptera > Syrphidae > Xylota > Xylota sylvarum. The sequence continues at coordinate 56,859,702 of LR999958.1, read as the reverse complement.
GGTAGTGGACACATACCAACACCACCACCATCACTATCAACAGCAGCAACAGGGATCAAATGAAAATGCCATCATTAAGGGGGCAAAGAAGAAGATGACCAACGGTCCATTAGGTCAGGAGAATCATTATCAGGACATTCAACAAACTCAGCAACAACATAAAGTTCACAACCCCCCACAGCCATCGTTGCCATCGCCCAAGAGGATTCACCAACAAAAACAGCAGAATGGCCAAAACGGAGTTCTACCCGATAAGAAGGACACTACTACCACCACTCAGCAGAAATTCCAAGAAACTACTCGCACCACCACTCCGAAGCCGAAGGATAACAATCAACGACACAACAATACGGAGAAATACGACGACAATGGACAAACTGTCCTCTCTTCCGAACAGGATAAACAATTTGCAAGTAATTTCGAAGTCACTACCAAAGCGGGACAACACCATAGTTCACATAGTTTAAACACCCCATTAGATGGAAAGATATCCCGTCGGGGAAAGGACGACTACTTCAAAGAGATTGACGGTTCCAGTACCGAATCGATTGGCACTCCCCTCCTCGCTCATCACAGTCGAGTAAACACTCCGCTGTTGAAAAATGACGATGATTTGCAAAATTTGAATGCAAACGTTGCCCCAAACAGTCCCCAGGAATCCACAATGCAATCAGCCATCGAAGGGCAAACAATGAACCGCTCCACTACCCATGCGGACGATGGCGGCAACAGTGCAGCCCTAATCAAGCCCGCCCCTCAACCAGTCAAATCGGAACGCTGGCTAGATATACGCAAGGCCACACGACATCCCGGCCTGGTCGTGGTGATCGGAGTGACATTCGCCATGGTATTCATCGTCGGCCTCGTCCAAGTCTATCGGCATCGACAGAAACCCTTAAATTATATCGGTCACCGGCACTGCGGATACCCACATGAACATCATCAGCATCAATACCAGCAGCAGGACGATGACTATCAGGACCACCAACGTCACCACCATCATCACTACCAACAACATCCTACCATGCATCGTCATCACCTTAACCACGAATCCCAGTCAGACAATACCCGCCATGGCGATGGAAATAATCATAATCAATGTTCAAACTATGGCTGCACCGATGAACGAATGCAACCGACGACGACGTCGTCTTCATACAGTTCACCACATCATTTGCTGCGTATTCACGAGAAACCACCACCGCCACCGGCACCACCATTACCGATGACACCCGTTTCCAACTATGAAATCCAACGAGAGAAATGCTCGTCAGGATATGCCACCAACAGGAGTAGCACCACTTCCAATTATAGGCTCTTTCAACTGAATGGCAGGCGAATCAAACACAACCATCAGTCGTCGTCATCGCCCAACGACGATGAGAATGATTTCTATGCCGAGATGAACCATGGACCACAATCGGTGCTAGCTAGTGATTTCTTTCCAATGGAACTATTGAGTGCACCATCAAGGATACAGTCATCATCAGCAGTTCCATCGTCGTCAGCTAGCACTCATCCGCCAACAGCTTCAGTGTCCTTAGTGGGCCATCCCATCACGGACACACAGCATAGTCGAGGGATCGATGATGAGTTCCAGGATACTACAACAATTGCTGGCAGGGAGAGGAGTAAATTTGAAATTTGGTGACAAACGGTATTTGCAAAAAAATATATTCCATTCAATTGAGGAGGAGGAGGACGAGGACGACAACGAGAGACGTGGTAATTGGGTGCCAAATGGAATAGAAAAAAAATATACCGACACACACAATGATACACTGCCGTGCTAAACCATTCTCTGCCTTTTTATTATTATTTCCTTACGATTCTTCGCCTGTCGATGTTATTTGCAGGAAATGCATTTATGAATCCTCACACCACAGACGACGACGACGTTAGATTGCATCTAATCAAAGTGGGGTTTACTTTTCAGGGCTCCTTCCCTAATCAGGAGAATAGTCAATAAAATCTGGGATGGTTAACTGCACCCCCATTCAACTAAATCACACTCCCTGATTCCATGGGGGTGGAATAGATAAGAGGCATATATTTTCTTCCTATCAGGCACACTGGTTGAATGGGGGGATTATAGATGGATGCATTGGGGTGATGTTCCATTTTATGTAATGGAATACGAAGCTTGATAGGAATTACTTTGGCTTATGCATGCCGTATATTTTCAAAGTCTAACACTGACATTACATATCTGTCAAACTTCCGACGCATCTAGGGGACGACAACGCTGCTTCAATGCTCGACTATTCATGTAACTTAACAACCACGTACCTCTTATTACCGGTACCAATGGAAACCAGGCTTAACCTATACAACGGATTTGTGATGGGTCCGGTCTCTGCACCTTCACACAGAAATGGAAGCCGGGTTTTGTCTACATAAGCTCATTCAACAATCATATTTCATCGTGTAAATGTGCGATTATTCTTCTTACCATCCATCTACACCAAACCTTCAGTTTATGCAGAAATCAAAGCCAGGTTTAGCGTACACAACCTCATATACTTCAGACATTCGCTTGCCGCAAAGATTTGATTTTACTTTGTAAATGCGCGATCCACCTTCATCGTCCCTATATAGGATGTTCTGATGAAAGCTAGGCTTAGTTCACACGAGCTCTTTTATCTTAACAACTGCGACTCCAAGTAGCCTCTATCAACCTCTTTTATCGTGGCAACCCCTTATGCAAAAGTTTAATTCCACCCTGCATGGGCGATCATCCTTATCGCATGCCTAAAAAAAATGGAAGCTAGGCTTAAGTGGTACGAGCATTTTCATCGCAATAACTCGTAAGTGACCTCTACTAAGGTTCTGATAGTTACTTCTCACCTACCTCCTGGTTCATGTTCACATAAAAACTAAAGTCAAGCTTAGCAAACACCAACTTTTTCATTTCAACAATTTATGCTTCAAGCTAAGCCCAGCTGCTAAGCTTCTTTTTCAACATAAGTGTGTTTCATCACTCCTGCTACTTTCCGCCACATACAAATGTCGGGCTTAGTCTGCATAGGCACTGTCATCCCAAACATTGGGACATTATCAACTACTTTGTAGTGTCGTGGCTCAAAGCTACCTTCTACCTTCAGAATATGTTCACATAGTCATTGAAAGTATGTTAAGCTTAAACAGGTTTTCAAAGGTCAGGCCTTATCAAGCTTAGATTTATTAATTAATTTTCTTGAACGACATGCTTCTCTAATATCGCGTTGGACGACTTAAAAGTTTCGAGTCCTCTTTATCTAAACACGGTCTTTCATACAAGTAACTTCAAAACAAACTCATCCACATTTCACGGTAGAAGTATCTATCATCCATCAAAGCCTGACTTAAAGGCAACAATCCAATGTTAAGTCCTCTCTTAAGTTAGAGAGCTCAGCTGCGACGAAATTAAAGGTGTCTCTAGAGGTCGTTTCAATACAAAAATCATCGGACTCTGCTTAGTTCAAATGCCGACCACGATCTGTGGCTTAATTTTCAACATTTTCAAGTCATTCCACGGATTAAACATAGGCCACGTCCTGAGTGATACTTTATAAAGCAAAGTATGAGACTCTTCCTACTAATAGAGACTTCTTCCCCGGCTCAGTCTGTTTCGGGGACTTACCGGGCACTGTACGAATACGCCAAATGGTTACTCCTCATGACTTCTTTTATGACTTGTGCCATGCCCCTTTCGATAACCTCGACCACCTTTCTGAATCTGCATTCTTATAAGTGCATACATAGTAGATATCTATCCTAAACTTAAAGGAACTACGTATGTATATCTGCCAGCTACTTGTTTTTCCAAGTACGAGCTTGGATAGCTACAGTCTAACGTATATCCGTGGCCGGAACTCATAGCTTTATCCTGTGTTCACGAGGAAGTCATTACTGGAATTATCTTACACAGCAGCAGCTGATTCTTCGATGTGTGACTAGAGGCACTTCTTTGGAGTGGTACAATGTCGCACCTCATTTGCAGTGGTACACTGTTCAACCTCTCTGGAGTTCTCTCTAATGAATTTAGGGTTTGAAATTGTATGTTTATTCTGTGATCATCGACAATCTTTTAGTCAAGCTACAGAGATCAGGCTACATCGTCATTTGTTATAAGGATGACTTGGTGATTTTTATTAGTGGTAAACAAAGCATGACCCTTTCTAGTGTCATGCAAGTTGCTTAACTACACGTGTTATAATAATGCAGCAGAGAAGGACTATCCATCAATTCTTGCAAAACCGTCCTAATCCCTTTTACAAAAAGAAGACTTATCAATCTAGGACCTATCGCCATCAAAGCACCACTTTAGCTTATTCCAGTGAAATTAAATATCTCGGCGTCATCCTTGACAAACGGCTTAGGTGAAGTTCTCATACCAAGTTCACCATCGAGCGCCCCACTAGGACCATGTAGGCCAGTAGCCACGTTTACGACAGTACTTGGAGTTCAAAAATGATTGGATGTATACAATAATGGTGAGGCCCTTTGATAAGTACACGGCCATGGTTTGGGGGTAGCTAAGCTTCAGAAGCTCCAGAAAATGGGCTGTCTCGGTATCGCGGGTGCCATGTATACCTTCCCTACGGCAGCATTAGAAGCTGTCGCTGGGCTTTCTCTCCTACAAACCTTCATTAGGAAGACGGCCGCTAGATTCGCTATTAAGCTGCAGCTAGAATGCAAGTATAAACCAGATGCCCATGTTGGACACCTGAAAATTTTCGACTCAATTCCCAAAAAGGACATGTTTTGCACTGTCCTTGACATCATAGTCAGGGAGTACTATTTCGGTAGGTTAATTGAGGTAGAAATATTGGACTAATGGTGTTCCGGCACTGGACTCTAGAGGCCTGGTCTGGTTCACAGACGTATCGAAGGTGGAATCTGAAGTTGGAGCTGGCGTCTTTGGACCCAACACCAAAGACTCGATACCTACGGGAATGCGTTCCACGGTTTTTCAAGCTAAAACCTTAGTAAAGATACTATGGCCGCCAGGATATATCTCATTTTAGTTATCCAGACGGCACCCAAAGCGCTATCGTTCAATTTAATGGAGTCTAAATCAGTTACATGCTGTCACGATGCACTATAATCTCTTTTATCAGACATAACAGGGTGAAAATCGGATGGGTTCTGGTCATCAAGGCCATTACATGCAGATTAATTAGGTAAGGCTGGCTCAGAATCTGCATTTATAGGACCTGAAGCCTACTAGGCTGCCGCACATAGCGCTGACTAACGATTGGGAACACAAACTTCGTCTGGCATACTGGGAAAATATCTCGGGGCTGAGACAATCCAAACGATTAATCAGGCCTTATTCTTATAAGGGAGTCCTTAATCTGGACAAGGTCAGTGTTACCTGACCTTAATAAACTCAGCCTGTGTCCAGAAACGGAATCTAGGTTCTCCTCGAAAAATGACGAATCATCCGAGCACATTCTCTGTGAATACCCGGCATTACATTTGTAAAGGAGAAACTCTGCTACTAAGGACATTATATCCTTCATTAGAAAGGTGGTACGTCTCTCTGATCGAGCATACCTGAATTGATACAATAGACCTCTCTATATCATACTGTCAGTCATATGGGCGAGGGTGTACAAAAATCTAGACATTAACATCTTACATGACATATTTCCTTCTGCAAGGCAGAATAGCCGCATCCATAGTTGGTCGACGTCATCACGTCTATTTTTGATAGGCTCCTTTAGGAAGCTCCTTGTTCTCAATTCCTGTTTTTTAGAACTGAGAGTACCACTCTTCGTCTACAGGATAGACGCTTTCTTTTCCCTTGAAGTAGATCCTTCACTTAATACCCACTTAACAGTATGCACGTTTCTTGGCGACCTTTAAGAAAGTTTCGGTATCGTTTGGGATTTAAAGGAGCCTATTGCCTAGCTAGCTTATCGTATGTATGCTGGATGTTATGGTTCCTCGCATTTACGACTGGTCATTTAGATTAATGCCAGTAACCTGGTAGCTCAACAATTATGTGATCTTATTACCGACTTCGAACTAACTAGGATGGTACAAGCCATCTTGTACTCACCTTCATCGTATCATGTAAGAGTGGAAGACCCTGAGTTCTACATGGCTGAGGAAGTACAACGAACAATTAGCATCTCCTCACAGACACTTTCGCGTACATAGTTGGATAGTTTTGGCTTAGGCTTGACGGATGGAATGTGATATTCCTAACGCTTTGGAATATGAACCCAGAAACGAGTTTCGGTACTATTGTGGATAGTTTCTGAATCTGGGGATTCGGTGGATCCACAAAGCCTGAATTTTGTCAAGTTTGGCTTATGCCTAATTTCAAATTATTTTTTTCAAAAAGAGTATGGAAGAAAAGCTTCAGATATTAAAGCCACCAGCTTTGCAGTCCAGAATTTAAAACAGGCTTAGAACGCTTGGCTCATTTTGGATGACCAAGCAAAGCGGAGTAAGTTTTAGGGTTTTGAGTAGGTTTTTAATACATGAACAGATGTTTCTGTAAGAGTTGATGGTTCGTCTATGAAGAAAGAAAATTATATAAAAGAAAAAATAATATTCCCTGAAAGCAGACTGTGGTACCTTCCACATCGTAGTCCCGTCTCTAATAAATACATTTTGTACCATTGGTGTACACAGACCTCATTAAAATCATCCCCAATTAACCTGATAGATACTTAGATTACATTAGAGAAGTACCTAATACATATTAAGGCAGAGAATGAGTTTAAGGAAAATGTTGAGAAAGCATAATCTTTCTGTAAATCATTGCATGTGATAACATATTATACTTTTGAAAAAATTTTAAAATATATACTTACAACAACATTACATTACAACAAGAGAAATAAATGTAAGACATACAATATGTATGTATAAGAATCAAAGAAAAAAAAAAACAATTCTAAATTTCTTTTTGAATTTTTTTCTCCAACAGATGAGATATTCCAATTGTATATAAGATTAAAAATAAAATAAAAATAATAATAATACAAAAATATTATCTTTATGTATAACCAGAATTATTTTTTCAATGAAACATAAATAAATGACAACCAGAAACAATCTCAAAAATTGCCAAAAAAAAACAAAATCAACAACAAAATAAAATAAAATATATATATAAATAATAAACAATTAAAAAAAAAAAACCCAATTTTTAGCAATAGCATTGTAGAGTATGTATAATTAAATATTTTAATCTTTTTAGAATAAATTTAACAAAATAAAATATTTGAATTATTTTTAAGAAATTCTTTGCTTTTATTGTAAATACTAGAGATTAAAAGGATTCAAAAAAAAATAAAAAATTAAAAGGAAGCATGTAACAAGGATATGAAGTGATATGAGTTCACAACAAATGATGAGAAAATTACTTTTGTCAACAAAATTATATATATTTAGTAGGAAAAACAAAATACAAATAATTTAAACAATAATTAAATAAAGACTTAAAATTAAGAAAATAAATTAGATGATGTTGTTATTTTTTTTTTTTTTCCGATGGTTCTGACAGTCAAGATCGGTTAATATTCATTGTTTGTAGGTGTTTTTGAGTTTTCTGAACAGATATCTAGTGGTCTGAATTCTGGAGCGAAACAACATCAAGCGTAAGTTTCAAAATTTTCCACAAAGTATTTAAAGTATTTAAGTGAGAATACGGCGAAATGCAGATCGGCAACTGCCGAGAGTATGCAAAACGTCAACATGAGTTAAGTTGAGCTGTAACTGTAACTCCTGTAACTCACCGGATCTCCAAATTTGAAAATGTAGCCACGGTTTGCACATAGTGAGACGTCCAGAAATTTCTGTACTCCAGGCGGTTGGTATTTGATGCGGCCAAGCTAGCACTTGAGTCAGAAAAAGGGGTCACAATAGCTGAAGTTCGTTGAATACGTTTTTTTTGAAGGAGTTCGGTAAAGCAGGAACACGAACATATCCAGAAAATACTCGAGACCACAACGAAATGCGAATTTGAATCATATCTCGAATACTTTTACAAGATGAAGAAAATTTCGGCTGGAGGAACCGTAGATGAAGCCGCTCTCTAATTGTATATTATAGCGGGTATCCCGGATCATGTTTTAAGTAAGTAAGGGTATTCGTTATCATACGAAGACGAAACTGAAGGCTGAACTTAAGTGGTACGAGCGCATGAAAGCTGATCAATCCCGATCCAAGAATACAATTTCATTAAAGCTGGCTTTACAAAATATCATTAGAAAAAAAAGACGCAGACACCTGGTGCTCTTTCTCATAATTGCCACAACAAGGTAGTCGTTATTTCATTTGCAACCAATTCGGGCACATAGCCAGAAATTGCTCGAAGAACAAGGCGACATAGAATGCAAAGGTCAACAGATTGCTCGTTTCAGATATCACTATTCCGGTCATGGTGCACAATTAAGAGTTCCAGGCCCTAATCGATACGGGTAGTGATCTAACATTAGTCAAAGATAGTATCAGACAGAAATTAGGTGTCGGTAAGATGCAGTATTCAGGAGTTGTCACTAATGAATTTGGCACCCAGCCGGCTAAAACTGGGCGCCTCGAAATGGTCGCTTCTATGTTGATAGACATCTCAGGCGAGTATCAAAATTTGAATTATCCTTTTGTACCCGATAATTGGTTGGCCTACGAGTTTTTAATAGGTAAAGACTTGCCAGAAGTGTATCTCGTTATCGAAGATGGACAGCCGATTATTTGTAAAAAGAACTCCAAGGCGTATAACTCACTATTTCGAACTTCTGTTGCGGTTTTGAACTATCCGAAATGCTTAAGAGCATCAAAGAGCTCAAAACCTCACGGTCGAATAGAAAAGATGACAGCAGAGTACTCTCCGAAGAATCCCGAAAGAACCTGCGCGCGAATGAAAATCGTCCTGAATGAAGAAAGGCCGATTTACCAAAGAGTACGACGCTGGACTCCCTTCAGAAGGAAGTCGTAGACGAGCAGATGTGAGATGAGATCATTCGCAACAGTGATTAGACTTTGCCCGTCCCATCGTACTGGCATGCAAGAAAGATGAGACTCTGTGTCGATTTCCGTCAACTAAATGGACATGTCCTGATGGATCGATTATAGAGGAAGCTCTTAAGTAATTGTACGATGGCAAGGTCTTCGCTATCCTGGACCTAAAAAGTAGATTTTTGCACCCAGACATCAAAAACAGCAGTAAAAAATACACGGCATTTGTGACCCCGGACGGTCATTTTGATTTCAACAAGATCCCATTTAGTTTGTGCTGTTCCAAAGGCATGTGAACGTTGTTCTTCACTATCTCAAGCGCTGAGGTTTTGGCATGTATTGACGACTTAAGCATACCTGCCAGATCCGAAGAGGAAGGGATTGAAAAACTAAGTCAAGCTTTTGAGGTATCCGAGGATAACGGGCTAATAGATTGGAAAAAGTGTGTGTTTTTCCAAACTCAAGTAAAGTTTCTCGGACACGTTTTCATAAAGGGCAGCATCAAACCATCTGAAAAAAAAAAAAGCAATGGCAACTAAAACTGTTCCTACACTGAAGAACGTTAAGTCGGTTATGCAGTTCTTCGGGCGGACTGCCTGTTTTCGAAAATTCATTCCCAGTTAGTATGTCACTATTATAAAGCCACTATCCGATCTGTCAAAACGAGATGCCAAGTTTATATGGAGACCCTGCCAAGAAGAAGCTTACGTTAAATTAAAAAGTCTATTATGCCAAGAGCTGGTGTTGAAGTTTTTCAAGCCGCGTTTGCCTACTCAGCTGCATACTGACGCTTCTAAGAATGGATGCGGTACCGTGCTAGTATATGACTTGAAGATAGTAGTTTTTCTAAGCTTCAAAACTACGAATGCGGAAAAAATTACTTCAGCCACGATCTCGAGATACTTGCCATAATATGGGCTCTTAAAAGACTCCGCGCTTACTTGCTTGGGTTGAGTTTCGAGATATTCACCGATTGCAAAGCATTCAAGGATATAATGGCCAAGAAGGGTTTGAATAGCTGCATTGCACATTCGGCCTAGTTTTTTGGAAGTCCCGAATTTGAGGATTCATCGGCGTGCGGAAGAACTTAGTCTTCGTTCTTTTTTTTTATGGTTTAATGGTTATCATAACAAGCAAAATTGTCATGTTTAGGTTAAATGACAAACTGCGTTAAATGCAGCCACACTTAGATCAGTGAAGGTCCAATGTGATACCACAAAGATCTAAGATCTAAGATCTTCAAAAACTACCCTTAGAACCAGACGTCGCCTTATTCTAAAGTGCTAGAGGCGACCTATAATTGCGTTACCTAATTCACCTAGATTGTCGGAGAAGTAGGCCCTGTACTTAGGGCCGGATATAGCTTGAGATAGCTTTTACACAAGTTTACAACGAGGATACCTGGCCTGATGGGGTCTCCTTCAATGGTGCAACGCCCTGCAACGACAATTACGATATTTGTAGTGAGTGACCTTTTCTATCTTAAAATGCAGTTGAAGTGTTTCTAGGGGAAGCTAGATCTGTTTAGTTATGAAGCGGTTGATTAAGTTAATAGTTAATAGCATTGAACTTATGGAGCAGTTTAACTTTAGCGAGAGGCGTACCAAAATTCATCTTGTCCGAAATTCATCCGGTCCGGTCAGCTGATTTCACAGCAAGGCTTCTCTTATCGTCATGAATTCGTTAAGAAGAGTGTTTGGTACTTTGACTAGACTATGAACTGAGATATGACCTTCATGCGAGTGGTTGCACAAGCTGCCACTTTCAGGCTTATGTTTAGGTTGGAGAGACTGTCTGTACAAATGTGCAGACACACTTACTTAGATCAATAAAGGTCCATTGTGAAGCTATGGATCGCACCATTTGGCTACCCGGGACTAATAAAAATAAACGGAACTTTTAATAAAACGAAGGAGGCTTCTGACGCCTACTGACACAAATTTGCCTAGGTTGTTAAAGAAGTGAGCACCTAGATGGAGTAGTCTTTTTTAAGACAGAGCTGGACACGTACATAGTAGGTGGAGAATTTTTTCTTCCTCCTTCTCTTCTGGAAAAGTCATATGAAAAGAGGTCCAGCCTTTTGGCATGTTGGCCTATCAAACAGTGTACAGTAAGAACACCGATAGCGTGGCTGATCTGTGATCGCTTCAACAGGACCAACTCAGCACTACGTATCAGTTCAAGCGTGGGCCAGATCTGTCTCGAAATGTTGCAAGTAGAGAGATTTTCCCATCTACAGTTGATTTTGTTAAAAGCGTCTAGCCTTAGTAAGAGTATACAAGTAGCGAAGGGCATATCCAAGTTCTGGCACTTCGGAAGGATCATATGGGTCGTACCTTGTCTGGCGAGCTCGTCAGCCTTGCAATTCCCTGGAATGTCTCCGTGTCCTGGCACCCAGCAAAGTCGATGATTGAACTGCTCAATCATCTGCAGAAGAGACAAACGGCAGTTTAAAGCGACCTTTGAAGTGAAGGAGCACGATCTATCGATTCTATCTATCTATCGAATCATGTGTTTATAAATACCTAAGTCTATGAATACAAATATGATGGCTCATGTCTAGAATTTTTACGGAACCTTACGAACCTTACGTTAATGACCCGAATGCGTAACCTGTTTGCTCCTAGAGTTTTGCTCACTATTCCATCATGGAGGCAAACCCTTTCTTATGCCATGTTCATTGTTTTATAAAAGTTTTCTACTACCTTGTCTATATCTTGGGAATTGCCACTGCGAAATGTCTTATCTTTAAGATAAGGTTCGCCCTGCTAGGGTTTCTGGAGGTATTACTGGCCCTCTGTAAACCCGGCTATCAGAGATGGACATTCTTTACAGGTTTCGCCGTAGGACCAAATCTCAGAATCAAAATCAATGAAACAACTGAAACTTCAAGGACTAATCCTCTTTATAGACAGGACATACGAACGGACAGAGCAAGACAAAAACGAAGCGAGGGTCCACAACCAAGTGATCACAAGGACAGAGCGGGAGGGGAAGCGACTTGAACGACTACACATCGCTAACGAGGCACGCTCCGACAGCTCTCTTACCGCTACCGATAGCGAGCCAATGAATTTGGGAAATAAAGGCACATTAGGGCCAGTATAGCGAATTTTAGGAGACCTAGGTCTGATCCACAACCTCAAATAACTTGAGAAAAAAAGTAGGAGCGACGACAATAACCCTAGAATCTTCAAGTGGGCGTCAAGGTAGTTGATGAGTAAAAGAATCAACCTTCTACAAGTAAGGAGGTAAGAAAAGACGATCTCAAGACGATCCTCCGGTCACTTCAAAGAAGACTAGGGGCACCATTTCAGTAACCAAGCCTCTCAATGAAGTGGTGAAGGATCTTGTGATCATAGCAATCATCGATCGTGGCCAGGAAGAAGCCATATAAGCCGGGAGCATTGGAGCGTTCTGGGATGTAAACTGAGTCGCAGCCAAACTAATCGCTTGCGACTATGACAATGCAGTTGGCTTTATTAAGTCTGCCGTTGCCGCCGCAGGTGAGCTGTGAGTAGATCCTAAGCATGAGGCTGTGAGCGGAGATGATATCTCACTCAGGCCAAGGGCCCCGCCTGTGTCTATATGGAGCCTAGCAAGCCTCAGGATATTCTACTTCTGCTTTAGAGACAGAATCCTGGGGTAGTAAGATAATAAGATAAATATAAACTTATGTATGGAATCCTAGTCTGGTGAACGGCATTAAATGAAACTAGCAATGTATAGCTCTCATAAGTAAGATTCAACGAACGGCTGGCATTTCCGTTACCAGTTCTAGCTACGGACAACTCCCACATCGGCGCTAAACACAATGGTGCACATCCTTTCTCTGGATATTTATGGGAAAGAGGAGAAAGCTGCGACTGAGGGAGTCACGGAGGGCACGCCACTATCCTCAACACACATGCTAGCATCGCTTTGTGCTGCTCTCCTGGTCACTCAGACGACCCAGAAAATTGCGAAACAGACGAACAAGTCAAAAATGGCACTAAACCGGAGCTCTCAACTGCTAAAGGGGGTCTTTCTATTGAAATGGCAAGAAACAATTGGTCTGCATCAAGCAAATGTAAGATGGCGCAATCTTGATACGTGCAATCATTCTAGGCAGATATGGCCACAGTTGAGTAGACGTAGAACAATAAGTTTGCTAGTCATCAGCAGACCACGCATATGTTATGTAGGTACCTGGATCAGACTATTGATGGGTCATTTGTGGATAGGCACGCTATCTAAGCGGAGAATGCTTGAGAGAGGATTAAGGTTTGTTTTCTGTACTCCCACTTCCACTCATAAATGTACATGCAGATGTAGGTGTAGGTTTATACGTAGATGTACACGTCTCTTTCATCGTCAATCAAGTTGATGGATTATTTTAACCGGAAATTTCATACAATACAAGAAACTTTTGACAAACAGGATGCGAATTATGCCGGTAAATTGCTAAAGATTTCCATACCTTGTACAATTGTGCAAACTTCATGATTAAATGGTGATTCCTATCCAACACATCTGTCAAAAACTAGCAGCAGAATGATTTCAAACACAACCGCAATCGCTGTCAAAAGATCCATCGTCCTATCCCTAACCAAACATATACATATGTAAATGTATCCATTACTTATATACACCCTCACACTTGGTCGATGATTATGATTTTGCATAGCAACGCCAATGAACCATGTTTTTCATAAACTTTCAGCACACTAAGTTGGCTAAAAAGATCCCGTCCTCTTTTCCAACTACTATCTATCCAGTTCATCTCGAATAGCAGAGCACAGTCTCGCAGACAAACCAACCGCATTTCAATAAATGATGAACTCATTTCCCTTGCCCTAACTGCAAATGCGGTTAACCCAACAACTTTCCCATTGCACTGAACAACTAACACATAAAGCCAAATAAGTATAACAACACGACTCCTGGGTTCTAGAGTCCTTCAACTCATGTGAAACAATCACAGCCAACAGTGAGTGCAAACCAACAAAAGCCATACACAAGCCGGCACCCCCTTCGTTCGTTCGCCGTTCAACTTTTGTTTGGCAACCTCCTTGCCACTAGTATTTAGTTTAGCACACTTATTCTCATCCGAATTCAAATAACCCGTTCCCACTCCACCCACCATCGGAGTTGAATTTCAGAGATGAAACCCGACAAAAGGACAACAGCTAGCGATGGAGAAAAAAAAATAAAAAATAAAAACGAAAAAGGATCAACCACCCCCAACGATGTCACTTATGTTACACCTAGGAAACATTTCCATATACAATAGTCCTTATGCTTGAAGTTGTCATATTGTTGGTGGAGTTGATGGAGTTGGCATCCCACCTCAATCCCCGGCTGTAAAAAAATTCGCTCAGTTTAGAGTTTACCCTTTTACCCGTTTAGGGTACGTGAGAGTGTGTGTTTGTCTTGAAAGTGGATTCCTTGAAATGTGAAACTAGGACACTCTCTCTCGAAGTGCCACACACAACTGCTGCCATCTCGAACGAAATAGTCTCACAGTGAATACAAAAATTTAATAAAAAACTGAGCGAAAAAAAAAAACGCTGAGAACAAAACTTAAGAAAGAGACGATATCCTGCGAAGAAGGGCAAACAAAAGAAAATTCAAATAAAACGAAACAGAGATCAGTTCTAGTTTTGTGGCAATGATTGCTGTTGTTGTTGCGTCCTGCCGGATGTGCTTTCGTCTGCCAGCCAACCAACGTACAACGGCATGGAAGGAGGAAAAGGTGAAATGTCAAAGACATATTCATTTCAACCTCATTACGTATTCCGGTAGTTATTATGGCGAAAGCTCCCATTCGGGATATGTTTTTGTTGACTATTTTTGTTTTTTCTTCTTTTTTTCCATTTTGCTGTGTTATGTCCTTTTTTGCATTCGGAAGGATACAGTCATATGCGAATTTTTATTTTATGATGTATTGTGTCGGTTATGGCAGTGCACTTTCGTTTGATATTCACTAGTCATTATCGATTGGATTTTTAATGACTTACACCGGGAATTATGCATGTTGGTCAGTCTAGGTGGGTGCTGGAGAGGCTTTTTATATGACTGTTGGATGTTGCCTTAATTTATTTCGTATTAGTTGGCTTCAATGTAATTAGCAACGGTCTTGCTTTCTTTGGTCTTTCGGTCTTTTTGACTTATTAACGTCCACCATGGTGGAACGATAAAGTAGCGGAGCTCATTCGCATCTCAAAACCTCGCCAAAGATGGTCCATCTATAATGACAGCGTTAAATTCCTAAAGAAAGAAATTAGATATGCGAAAAAAAACTCCTTTTCGGTTGCTCCCTGGCTTCCGGAGATGATACATCCATCATTCCAGAGACGTTGTCGGTAATGAACGAAGATGAAGTAGTGAACATAATAGATGAAGAAACGATAACTTGGGAAATCAAATCATTTACCCTGTACAAGGCTACAAGCCTGTGATGCTGCTCGAGTCAGAGGATATCGTTACTGCAGGGCTCAAGCAAATTTTAGCAGACTGATAGGTTATGTTCCGAAATCATGGCGAGAGCTGTGTGTCATATTCATTCCCAAAGCTGAGAAAGCAAGTCACACTACCTCAAATGACTTTAGATCAATCAGTCTATCGTCCTCTCTGCTGAAAACATTGGAACGTCTAATAGATGCACATATCCATAAGAAGTGTGATTGGCGATAACTACCTATCCAAATCACAACATGCATACATCCGTGGCAAATCGGCCATAGAAAGGTCCTTTCACTTCAAGGTATTTACTCTGGGAGTTTTCCCAGACGATGAAGGAGCGTTCAAAAATATGAGCGCCGATTCGATCCAGGACAGCTTACGCAGGACTAAACTAAGCACCGGACTCTGCAACTGGATTGCACTGATGGCGGGATCGAGAACCTTACATTCAACACTGGGAGATACAATTATCCGGAAGAGGGTTTGCAGAAGGTCCGCCCCAAGGCAGAGTCCTCTCTGCCCTAACACAGCTTCTCGTGATTGACGAGATCTTGGCAAGATTGACGGAAAATTGCTTCAACGTGCTGGCCTATGCGGATGATGTGGTCATTCTGGCCTCAAAAAGTTCCTTCCAGTCCTAAGTGAAAGGCTCAATATCGCATTACAACTACATAGTGGACGACTGGACTGGCAGCAAAGGACTGGGAGTCAACCCATCAAAAACGGAGGTAGTACTCTGCACTAGAAAGGGATCGATCGCTACCTTTAAGGATTAGCAGAGATGACCTCACCCTCTCGAGGTCGGAGCGATATCTGGGCGCAATTCTGGATTCCAAAATTAAACTTTAAGGACATCGGAACATCGATGCACAGATAAGAAAAGCAAGCGTAGCGTTTTACTCTTATAAAAAGGAGTTTCAGTAAGTCGTGGAGCTTCAAACCAGCCATGGTATACTGGCTGTTCACGGCGATTGTAAGACCCATTCTTACTTATGGTTCACTAGTATGGTGGAAGGAAGCAAACACAGAGGGCAGCTTGCATCGGTACCATGGGGTCAATACGAACAACATCGACATACATATGTAGTACATATCGAGCGGCAATCTCATTCCGCTGGATATGTCTATACTACAGCAGTCTGACGGCGAAAACTGCTGTAAGACTGAAGGCAGTACGATCATGGTCATCGAACTCTAATGACCACCTATGGATACTTTCCCGATGGGAGGCTACCAATGGATCGACGGTAACTGATCACATGAACCCGATACTTGTATTTGAAAGGGGATTTGCTATAGAAATTCCGTACAGATGGTATTGGAAGGTACCATAGAACCGACAATAAAGAAAGTGACCATCCGACGGTTCTGAGATGGGCATAGGCACAGTTTGCACTATTACGAAATTCTAGAAATAGACTGTTCCTTTAGAAGAGATGATGATTGTAGTGTCTTTCAAGCCGAAGTCATGACTCTTACTCATTCTACTGATATTATACGTGAGCAGTATTGCTGGCAAAATGATAATTGTCTATACAGGCGCTGTCAAAGCTCGACTCTGCGGTAATCAGATCGAATCTTGTGAGCACCTGCAAATCACTCCTGAACAATATTTTCAGAGCCAATATATGGATATTTTAGGAAATGAAAGGGCTGATGAACTTGCAAAAAAAAGTCGGCGCTGTATATACAGCAGGCTCTCCCCTTTGTTGCAATGACAATATGGTCCTTAGAGAAAAAATTAGAGGATGATGGCCAAACAATTTGAGCCTTATTAGCGCACATGCCCTCCAATAGAAAACAACGAAGCTACCAAGGACAGGTTCTACGAGCTCCTCGAAAAAACTTACGAACAATGCCCCAAACATGACATTAAGATACTCTGATACTCTTGGCTAACTTTTAAGCCAAAATTGGGGAAGAGGACATCTTTGATAAGACCATAGGAAAGCATAACCTACACGACATCACAACCGGTAACGGACTCAGACTGAACTTATGTATGTAGGTGGTAAGCAACACGAAATTCCCTCGTCTCAACATATACAAAGGTCACACAGCAAATAGATCATGTTTCCGCTGACGGAAGTCACTCCTTTGACATAGTAGAAGGCCATATCTGCCCAGCAGCTAATAAAGACTCGGACCACTACCTGGTTGGTTGGAATATCTATCGAATCGCTTATGCGATCAACAACCACGCCAAGGAAACTCAACGTTGGACGTCTGCAATCGGGAGTGACCGCTACAGCCTATGACGACCGCGTAAATCTGGAGCTTCCGAGAAATCCCACGACTGCCAACATGAGTCCATAAGACCAGTGGCATCGATGTAAATAAGCCATTAGAAACACTGTGTCGAAAGTGTAAGGCTTCTAACAACCACCTCCGAGAAACCGATGGTTCAACTCCGAATGCTCAGGTAATTAAATTAAAATCAGATGCGTACAAGTTGTGGTTCCAGAAGACAACTAGAGCAGCTCACTAGCTCTATGTTGACCCAAGGAAGGATGAGAAACGCATGATCAGGAGGAAAAAAAACGTGAAGTCGAGGATATGCAGAGATGCGAAACTTCTACAAAAGACTGAAACAAGCTACATCAGGATTCACGAGTCGCCTTGGTGCCAGCAAGGATGGTAATGGGAACACCGCAGTGGACACACAATCGATGCTTAACATCTGGAGAGACTATTTCAACCAGTTACTGAATGGGGATGTCATTCAAAACTCCGCCAATCAACAACCGATGCCAGTCAATTTGGATAACAACTAAGAGTTTTAATCGCTCGTCCAAAGTGAGATAAAATTGCTTGGTTAAAGATGAACAAAGCAGCTCCCGCTGATGGGCTTCAAGCAGAGCTGTTTAAACACACTGGGGATGATCTGGTAAGAAACATACACCAATTCATCTCTAAAATATGGTCAGAAAAACGTATGCCCGCCGATTGGAGGCTAAGTATCATCTCCTCGATCCACAAAAAAGGAGATTGCCTTCTCTGCACCAACTACAGCCTTTTAAACGTCGTGCACGTGATAGGAGCAGTTATTGGTGCTTTCACTAGCCTGGAGTCAGCAACAATCAGAATGGGTCTGGTTATCAACGAGAAAAAGACAAAGTGCCTATATCCTTTCATCTACAAGAGTCGACTCTCACCGAGTCATGCTTTTACCTGAAGGACTTGATCGTGCTGGAGATTAAACAGGACTCTTTGTAGACTGATAAGTGCACTACTTCTTGTAGTGTAGTGTAGCTTATTAGATCAAACGAACAACTCCTCGCTTCGACCAAGACTTAGTCAACTTTTTCTCTCAGTTGGTTAGTCAAGTCTCGGTTAAAAACATTTCATTTGTGTCTCGATGTGGTCATTTTAGGAACGTTGACTTCTAATCTACCAAGTCGACGTATCCTCATTTGACAGATTCATATTTTAATGCGTGTAATTCAGTGGATGTGTTACTAGGAGCTGATAGAGCCCAGAAAATATTAAAACCCGAAAGAGTACATGGTCCAGAAGGCAAACGTTTGACTCAAAAAACATTATTAGGTTAGGCCATAACCGGTGAGTTGAATGATAACGTTTCCTGCATCGCTTTGTCAACTCTTCACTCGACTGTTGATACCGATACTCTATTGAAACGCTTATGGGAGTTGAATGATCCAGTGGAAATTCAATTTCGCAAAACCTTTTTTCGTTCTAATGATAGAAGATACAGCGTGTCGCTCCTATTTAAAAACCCTTATCCAACATTCGGAAATACATTGAGTGCTGCCTCTTCATGGTTGCATTCAATTGAGGAACAAAGCCCTATCGAAGGTCGGGTAAGGACACCTTGGACGCAGATAGACAGAAAAAGACTGAACAACATAATGTATAGATATACATATGCTTATACCTAAAGGAAATGATAGGACTGGAGGTTAAACAGGGCTATTTGTAGACTGATGAGTACAAAACTTCTTGTAGTGTAGTGTAGCTTGTTAGATCAAACAAGTCGAGGAGAGAGGTAATTACTCAGGAAGTCAGAGAAGGTAGTGGGAATCCATTAAATTTCCAGAGTCGTAACAACTCGTTTGGAAGAGATGTGAAAATTTCTACAACTAGGACCTAAAGCTTCAATATTTAACCGAAGATTTACTAAAATAAATATTGCGAAAAATTTGGTACTGTGCCGATAAGTTGGCGTTAGATATTGGCTCTAAGTTCTGGCTTAGACCATGGACTTGACGTAACCTTAAAGAAACAAGTTCAGAAGCGTCAAATGATACGAACGTGGCGACCAATTGACTAGTACATTCCTGGAGACAACACGGTCAGCAAACTTCGACTTCAATAACGCGATTGTTTGACCATCTTTGTGGCATGTGGCACCGTCTTGTTGAAACCACATATTCTCCAAGTCATCCTTTTCCAATTTATTGTAAAAATACTCTATAGCTTTGTCATTAATCAAAATAAGCATTATTGGACAGTAATAAACCCAAATTTGCTTTAAGAAACTACATTGCATCCACAGAAAGTGTTGGTATGGTGTGGATTTCATGTTGGAGGTGTGATTGATCGCCATGATGCGGTCAACTCTAGCACTGATTCCACTATTGACTTCTCAACAAGTAGGTATAATATGTGTATTAACTTCAGTGCTTTCGGTGCCTGCTTCACTACCCATTTTGCATTAAGGTCATCCATCAGTAAAATATTAGAGTATTGCAGTGCATTGATAGCTCCTCCAACCTTCCAAAATCGTCTTCTTAACGTGAATACCACACTTATTTGCTTTACTAGTCCCTTTATCACAAATTAACTTCTGTATGGAGGAGTCCACTTATAGAAGGAAAAATCAGACTAGAACCTCTACTTTGCTAGTTAATCTATTCTTCCTGTCCCGGTACCGAGGACACCGTCGCTCTTGAGGTAACCTTGATATAATTAGCGTGGAATCTAGAATATGCCTAGCTGTCAATGTTCGTTAGGATATAACTTACAACCGCCTCGTACTGCCAGAATGGTTTAATATCTATTTGTAAAAGATTCCACATGCTTTCTATTCATCAATGAGGTGCCTTCAATTTAATTTCAAATCTAAGGGTACGTTCAAGTATCTTGCTGATCCTTAAAGATAGTTTAACTTCTCTGATGAAAAGAGCAGGTTGTCCAAGACCGCGACAACTGACTTACTTATTAACTAGTAGTAGTACATATTTGAGTCTGTCATAAAATTAGCCGAATTTTCCCCGACATATTGAAACCATTTCCCTATAAAATGCTTAAGCCAATCCAATCCTACAACCAAAGGTAGAGCTCTGTACGGATTAATTTATTATTCCTTCGATATAGCGAATACCACTCTAAAAACACCATTTGAATTTTGTTAGCGGAAATGTCAAACGACTCTAATCCTTTGGAAGTGGTTGATTAGATTTCCCAATGCCGCCGCTGCTTTATGTAGGAGTAAGAGATTGATTATTATTCTCCTGCACAAATATTGCGTTCTACTGGGGTGGACGACATTTTTCGCCTTTAACTGGATGAAATCATTCGCAAAGTAGTCAGACGGTGTCCAACTGATTTATTTTAGTCGTCTACTAACAATCCCTTTATCGGAAACTCTCTAGACAACGGAATTATTGTCAGGAATAAAAGTATATAAGGACTCCTAGTACTATACTTACGCTAAATCTGCCTTAGCTCCATTTTCATATTTCGAACTCATCTTTTTACTGAAGAGGGCTAGAAAGACTTACAGTGCAGAAATATCTCGATAAAGAAGTTCAATCCCTTCGTAGCTTTTCTTAAGCATGTGAAAATGACGCTTCGAAATTTTTTAAAACTGCCTCGCACTATCCGATATCCATAATTCTAGAATGGATTTCTTCTACCTTTGCTGTTGGCTGCTTCCATTAATCTCCATAATATGGCCCGATCGCATTCAACTCGATTAGGCTTTCCGTTCAAATTTACATATATTCTATCTGAGGCTTAACTCAACGACTTGGTTACTAATGGTTCTATTTTTTAATTCACAATAACTATATAACTATAGTTATTAACCAAAATTCATACCACCTCAGGCATCCAGTCCAACCATGACATGACTTACATTTTGAGTATTTATTTACTGATAAATATTAACAAACAAAACCACAAAATGGGAGACAACACATATTGAATATTGATGGCTAGATGATTGAACCATACCAAAGTGACAGGATTTACATTAAATAATAAAATCTGCACCGGCATTTAGATGCATTGTCTGTTTCACCTCCCCACAATCACATTCCGGAGTTAATGTCAAACTTGGTAGTTGCATCCACCTATAAGGGTAAACAGATGGATTTCTGGTTTTATATAGTATACCACTTATTACGTTCATGAATATATGCACTATATTTGTAAAAGGTAAATAAATTAGTGGCATCCGAACTGAAATATGCAAAACATCATTTTCAGTTTAAAAAAAAAATCTCAATCGAAAACTATTGCCTGTAGATGAGGCTGGCAAATTTACCAATAGCCGAAGTTATTAAAAAGAAATCAGTAATCCGGCCATTGAACATATCCTTATTCAAAAGAACAGCCACAGTTTGTTTACGATTTTTCAAGAATTTTAGATGAATTAATGCGCATGGAATGGTTGTGAGAAGCTAGACCCTGGGCCTGTTGCGCCAAATATTTATATTTTTTTTTTGTAATGCGCACCTAGAACTGTAACTGGACAAACCTACAGATCACCCCAAGTTCCTTATGGGAAAAGGGTTAACCATAATGGACTTCAATGAGTTTACTCCAGCTTAGTGGACCGTACTATTACATGGAAATAGTATTGTATGACCACTGACGTGCCCACTATGGTTGGCTCCAAGGCGCATCTTCTTTGAATATTTCCAATCCTATTAGTAAAAAGAAGACCAAATAACTCTGCAATATTCCACCATGGGTACTACCAACGCTAGGTAAAGCGTTTCTAAAGTACAAATATCCTTACATGCTAATGCGCTGCGTTTTAGAAAGCCTCACAAAGAATTGGTTTAATATATTAGATAATAATCCAGATGAGATGAAGAAGGCAGCTTAGTATTAAATATAACACCAAGGACCTTAACTTAACTGACTAAAAGAGGCCCCAAATGACTACCTTGAAGAAGGCTTGTTTGAACCTCTACGTAAAAATATCGAACATTTTCGATTTTTACAATCCGTTTTCAAACATGCCCATGGTGGACCTTCTAAAAAGCCTTCAACAAATTTGTGTACAGAACATCGAACTAAAGTAGAAAGACAAAAGTTAGTGAAAAGATACAAATTCGTTAACAAGGGTATGTTGGTCTTTTTAAAAACGCTATAAAAAAAAACTCTGTTCAATATTTTTCAATGATTGTTGCTTTTTGAAAAGAGTAAGTAAACCCTACGATTAATCATGAATTATTATTTCATTCAAATGACCGGCTCGGATGGCTTGGGTGTAGGCCATCCTGTCAACCCAATTTTTCTATACATTGTTCTTGAGTGGTTGAATCGTCAACAGCGTCAAATCGGAGCCCCGATTGACCAAGTAACATTACCAACGCGACTGATTACATGATTAATCGATTGTTGGACGGCTTGTGTGGCAGTTAGCCCCATATTACTGTAGCAATAGCTCGCCAAATTCTCAATTTTTTGGAATTTCTTTTAATTCCAAACTTGCGTACACCAGTTAGCTGCAGTTGATACATTATTTCGACTGAATTTGTTTTTTCAAAATTCGAACTGTTTCGGCAACACAGCATCCATTTTGGAAGTAACTTTGCAATATTTCCTTACGTTCTTCAAGCGTAAATCGATTCATGTCGTACCGCGAGACTGGCAGACAGTAGCACTGCTGATCCGGTCATCCTAATCTGACCGGTTGCCGAAGGAAAAAGTCCCCATTATAGCACAATTTTTCCGACAAAGCTAATCTTCCAAAAAAATCATTAAGTACCATTAGGGTATTATAGGCATGACAAGTAGAACAACACATGTACGAAAAAATAACCCTTGATCCCATCCCAAAACCATAGGTTACTCTGGACATATTAAAGAACTACGGAACGGAGCAATTAAGTTGATCTACAAAAGTGGGAAGCAAGTGAAAAGGGCGCCCTACTTAATCGACATGCATATGTATACAACGCCTAAGGTGGCGCTCACGAGTGTAAAGGGACCTCAACCAACCATGGAGTGCGATAATGGAGGCAGTTGGCTAAAGATCGAGGTGGCTGGAGAGGCTTGTTGGTTGAGGCTCAGGTCCACACTGGACTGTAGCACCATCTAAGTACATGTATACGTATGTACATTTATGTACGAACATCCTGAATTGTACATATGTATATTATTGAACTGAAGTCCTTATAATTGAAGTCGCCACTAAAAGCTAAAAAAAAATACCTCCATTTTTACAACCCAAATCCCTTCTCATTAAAGTTGCTTCGCTCAAATTCATTTAAAATTTGAAACCTATCGATGGAGTGTCCTTAGTTCGGTTTAATTCACATGAATTAAAAATTTAATAATAATTATTAGTTTTAATTTATGAATGCAGCATCCGCCACAATTCATTTCCCCCTAAATATCTACTAAATTGATTTATATTCCCACCATAACAAAAAAAAAAAAAAAAAAAGTCTGCAAACAAAAAAAGGAAACAAAATCACAGCGAAATTGAATAAATTTGCTCAGAGAGTATACGATTGAAGCTGACAAAAAATACAAAAAAAAATAAAAAAAAGTAAAAAAAAGAGGACGAAACAAAACCAACACATCCTGCTGAGCAAGCCGGTTTTTTGCAATCCAATTATTTTTCATTGTATAGCAATCAGCTCATTCCAAATGGCCGCACATTAGTTCGTCCTGGCGAAAGCGCCATAAGCACACATTATATTGTGTTGTCCACTCTATGTGTACTATAATCCTACCGTTCGAAATGTTTCTCTGTATCTATGTATGTATATGTCGCTTATGTCTATTGCTGGCGGTAGTTGTTTCCATTTTATTGCTGCGATTATTTGAGCGAAATAAAAATCGAAATAGCCTATTTGGTGACACTTTGGTTGCATATTTGATGAACTATCTGCTGTCACTCCCGACCACTTTTGTTGGGCAATTCTGTTAGTGCTATAAAAAAAAATATCTATAGCGTCGAACAATACTCATTTAAGTATTCAATTTGGAACCAGTACAACAGAGGGAATGACTTTAGGACTTTTGCAAAAACGACACAAATAGATTAGTGCTATCCATTAGGTATTCCATAAAAGTTCGAGTGAGCAGTGTAGGTCCTAAAATCTTGTTAATTATTACACAAATCGCCTATTTGCATTAGGCGATAGCTGGTAGGGTTTTTACATAAAATGAATTTGGTATTACAGTGACCGGCTGAATAATTGGGTCTGTGTAGTCTTTCAAAGGAGAACACATTAGATGTAGCTAAACAATCCAATGCAACGGCCTTGACATCGTGGGTTTTGCGCGTCGGTTTTGCAGTGAAAGAGTCTGATAGTAGTCAATCTGACCTAATTGATCTAGCTGAAGTCTGCATTGGTAGAAAGTTTTATCGTATCTTAAAACTTTTTACAAATTCATCGTGTTTCGTAACAGAACTAGTTTTTGAAAGACTCTGTTAAGTCTGGGCGGGTTATGTCCTTTGTTTTTCTTAAAAGTGGCAATATTCAAAGACTATGAGCCCCAAAGGTAGGAAGGTAGATCCGAGTATTTCCTTACCGCTGATCGTCTGGTTTTTCTTCATGGGTTGGGTAGGTAGATAGGTATGTAAATAGGAGCCTTGTAATATCTTTTTACAGCAAATCTATCTCTGAGACACTGCAGTCGTTGTTAACTCCAAAGGAATGGTTGACTTCTAGGTTTAAAATACTAGCTTCGTTTTATTGACTATTCTAGTTAAGTTTTTCAAATGCATGTACTGCAACCTCGCTTTCCTCAGTCCAAAAGGAGATATGTTCACCACACTTTGTATGGGATCTATTGAGGGTACTCTCATGCATCATATGATCCCGATGTGGATATTAAGTGCTTTTCATAAGACTATCGAGGTATGCAGTGAAATAGACTTCAGTACTCAGTTTGATTTTTTATTCTTTTCCTAAGGGCTTTGAGATGATTAGCCTATTCTTATTCGAGATATCACATTCGCACAAACTTTAACAGTTACCCCTTTTTTAAATCCCAGCAAACACATCGCAAAGGATATTCCATCTTTCCCCATTAGATCGGAACGATCTAGAAATCTTTTTTTTTTCTGGATGGTATATATCCTCGACATTGAAGGAATCTTTCACAACTGCAGATTTAACGGCTGGTATATGTCATCAGCAGTTTGAATAATGGTCATCTAAGATAAGTTGTTGTCTACTTAGATAATCGGTGTATAGGACCAATCCTCAAAGATGAGGGCTAACAACATTACTTTCGATCGAAATAGTAAATAAATATCCTGAAAATAAAGTATTGAACCAACCTAAACCTATGGTCAAAATATAGCGGTAGAAATTTCGGAGAAATTTCGCAATACTACAGCGTTACCATATATGCCTAGTAGTCTCTCCAGGAATGTAGTTATATTTCCTCTTAAGTTTAATGGCATATAAACGCATTTACCAGATCTACTTAAAATATGAAGACCAAGCTATGACGACTTGGACTGCTCTGTACGCATTCAACATGACTTTGAGTCTTAGACGGGCCTACAATATAAATATGTAGAAGAACCCAATGGTTTGAAATGCTCAGACGTATCCTCAAGAGTTATCCGCAATGCAACTACAACTCACAGACGGAGTTTAGTCTTTCTACAGATCTCGTCAGTTTAGAGTCTGCATTGAATGCTGTTAGTAAGGTGTCTCTTCCTCGTGAATTGGACCAATTATTGTTTTGGCCAGGTTTTTTTTTTACCCAACTGTGTGTCACCATTCTTGAGTTACTGTAAGTCCCCTATGTACTCGTATTATATATGTATGTTATAAAAGGCTTCCTCAAACATCCGGCAAGTATTTCAATGTCATAAGCGCAGAGTGTTGTCGGAAGACCTATGCTATGAGTTTATCTGCTTGTACCTGGAGACGGAGGGACGAGCGGAAACAACTTTAAGCCAATTAAGACATCTTCTTGTAGAGGTTAGAAGTGAGCTTGAGTCCATGTGTCACTTGAAAATAAGAGAAGTCCGACGTACCGAGAAACAAACCGAGGAAGCAACATGTAGATATGATAGCAGGCACGTGTACAGAGTCACCAAGGAGCTGATAGATGGTCACAGCCTGCAACAACGATGGATGGAGAGAGCACTTTTTTACTATTTTGAATAGCAGGGTGAATGCCCCAAAATGACCGATCTTGACGACCTTTCACATAGAGAGCTTGACAACGCCATTTTAAGATCAAGGTATGCAAATGCTGCAAAAAGGTGGATGTTGTCAGAAAACTTGAAATTTGTAGCGGCGGTCGGCAGGGTTGCATACTATCACCACTACTCTTTGATGATAGTGATGAGTAGAAAACTCCATCGACGAGAATTGGGAGAATTCTTTACTTGCAATGACAATCAATCTTAACAGAATCATGGACCTGCTCGAAATGACCACTGGTTTGGTAGCATAGGCAAACTTGGTAGGACTGAGGATTAACTTCACCAAAATTAAAATCCTTAGTCTTCTTCTGTAGATAACTTTCGATAGTGTCGAGGTGTTGTTTAATGGTGGTACCGACATTAGGTAGCAGTCTATCTGTCCTCAGTATACTATCTAAAATATGGAGAAACAGTGTAATCTGCTTAAGCACTAGCTTCGACTGTTCCGCTCCAACGAAGAATTGGTCCTATTATATGTCTTCTGTATCTGGAAAGTACCCGTCTGTTGTTGACTGATGCCGTATTCAGCCGTTTTCTCTTTTTGCTCCGGAAGTCAATTTTTGCAGTGTTTTGTTTTCGCTGACGCACACTAACTACCCAATCATCGAAAGCTATGCTGACTTGGTTGTTGTTAAGAGCATCTGTGGTAAATCATTCCATGCCATTTGTGTTGGTCTTCTGACAACCACCTTTTCTTTTGTGATGAATGCAAGAACATCACTCTTTCACAGGTGATGCTAGCAATTGAGTATCTTAGTGACTCTAATGACACCTATCCAAAAAGTCTCGCAAAAATTATCCAAGTCAAACTATCGAGGTCAAAACGCAGTGTTAGGTGCGTTGACAACTTAGGCAACTCGGTTCGGTCCTCAACTGACCTCATCAAGTCTAAACTCATCAACATCAACAAATAAATAGCCAGTTGGTTTCAACTATCCACCATGCACCACCTGATTACAGTTTTAAGTGATCTTAAAACAAATTGTTCCAAGCAAATCCCTTCCAACCAAAAAATTTGCGAATCTATGAACTCCCTGAGTGAAGACATTGATATCCATCTCCAGTTTCTACAAAGAAATAACCATCTCCCAAGCAACCTGATCCTATGCTCGAAGTAATCTTCGGTAGAGTTAACGAGGTCAACTATTTTCGACGTTGAAAATCACATCCGATGTCCAAAGCAAACAAAAATGACGATTTACCAATCCATAACCAACGTAGTATACAACACTTCAATTTTTGATGAGTTAATGAAAACTAAAGTACTCCGAACGGAACTTAAGCACTAGCTTCGACTGTTCCGCTCCAACGAAGAATTGGTCCTATTATATGTCTTCTGTATCTGGAAAGTACCCGTCTGTTGTTGACTGATGCCGTATTCAGCCGTTTTCTCTTTTTGCTCCGGAAGTCAATTTTTGCAGTGTTTTGTTTTCGCTGACGCACACTAACTACCCAATCATCGAAAGCTATGCTGACTTGGTTGTTGTTAAGAGCATCTGTGGTAAATCATTCCATGCCATTTGTGTTGGTCTTCTGACAACCACCTTTTCTTTTGTGATGAATGCAAGAACATCACTCTTTCACAGGTGATGCTAGCAATTGAGTATCTTAGTGACTCTAATGACACCTATCCAAAAAGTCTCGCAAAAATTATCCAAGTCAAACTATCGAGGTCAAAACGCAGTGTTAGGTGCGTTGACAACTTAGGCAACTCGGTTCGGTCCTCAACTGACCTCATCAAGTCTAAACTCATCAACATCAACAAATAAATAGCCAGTTGGTTTCAACTATCCACCATGCACCACCTGATTACAGTTTTAAGTGATCTTAAAACAAATTGTTCCAAGCAAATCCCTTCCAACCAAAAAATTTGCGAATCTATGAACTCCCTGAGTGAAGACATTGATATCCATCTCCAGTTTCTACAAAGAAATAACCATCTCCCAAGCAACCTGATCCTATGCTCGAAGTAATCTTCGGTAGAGTTAACGAGGTCAACTATTTTCGACGTTAAAAATCACATCCGATGTCCAAAGCAAACAAAAATGACGATTTACCAATCCATAACCAACGTAGTATACAACACTTCAATTTTTGATGAGTTAATGAAAACTAAAGTACTCCGAACGGAACAGCTTAAAAATATCCCACTGCTCCTAAATTCCACTCCGAAACAGTCGTAACATCAAATCCTCCCGTCGTCGCCCCACACAAGCTCATCACACATTTGGGTACAACAGGAACACCTTCTAAGTGGCAGCGAAGCCTGGACAAACTATACATTCAGAAAACCACCAGATTACCACCACCAGATTATCAAAAGTGCCCCTTATAAAGTTGATGTTTCTTGGATAATGAAATTCTCGATAAAAAATTTAGTATCACTTAAAATTTGATCTCCCGTCCAGGCATGAATGGGTCTTCCTTAATCCTACCGATACCTATGCGTATCTGCAAATGGACGGACGAACCCACGAAGGAATGGATATACAAATAATCTCAGCACTAAATCTAATCCTAGAAACTAGCCCAAATCGAACCTTTAATATAAGCTTAACTCTAAGTCTATTCCTTCTATTATAACCCCTCTTTCCCAAAGAGAACTCGCGCCAACTTTAATAAATTACTTTCGCCCCCAATCAGTTATCGCCTTATGCTCCTGACAAAGATTCAACTTCAAACACCCCTAGCGTTGCTGTAACCTCTTTCGAGTCCTTGTCTATCTATTAGCTGAACGTGAGAGGTCTTCCGAGTAAAACCTCCTCTGTATTTCTTAACTTTCAAAGATTCCGACATTTTCGCTCTAAATGAAACCAATCTGTCTTACGATTACTATAGGAACGAACTATTTACCCGAGACTTCGTTGTTTTTCGGTCTTGAGGAAGAAGCAGATTCCTCTAGTCGGGGTGTTTTTTTTTTTTAAATACACAACCGTCTCGATTCTACATTTTTTAAAACCTCGCACACTGCTAACTTTGAATTCATTTGTGTCAAAATAAGTATATCTGAGCGCAACATACACACCTTCTGCTGCACATTCGAAACCAGCGCGGATTTCTTAAGGTAAGGTCAACAACCACCAACCCAACGGTATTCGTATCTAACACTCTGTGCGCCTTAGAGGTTGGCAAAGAAATTGATGTAATCGCGACTAACTTTAGTAAATCCTTCGATATAAACTCGCATAGAATCATTCTTTGCAAAACTTAATTCGGGTTTCAACTAGATTTAGCTGCGTGGATCAAATCCTATCTCTTAGATAGGCAATATAAAGACCGACCGCTTTATAGCCACATCCGGAGTACCTCAAGGTAACCATTTTGGTACTTTGATCTTCATTTTGTCTATCAATGACGCTGACTGTGTCACCGACAACTCTTATTTATCTATCTACACTGATGACATCAAAATCTTCAGGATTCCCTCCCACTTCAAGCTGATTTGAACAACTTTTCAACAAAGTAGGTACCAAAAAAATTTCCTTAAGCTCAATGTCAACAAATTTAAAGTCATACTCCTGTAAACGTCTTCCACCAGCCACAAGATCCTATCCTATCTGTGGGCTCATCACACATTCCTACTGTCGTTTTATTGCATGATTTGGGCGTTATCTGTGACAGAGAATTAAATTTTAGACAAATCGTAAGAATAGCTTTGTGAGAGAACGAAAGTAACAATGGTTTGATCTCACCCTTCGTGAGGACGATAGTTGCATTGCCCGACTAGCCATGAAGTCTTCTAATAGAGGGTGTTCTTCGCATGACGTGGGACAGAACAGTCGAAAAGGAGTCTCAACAACTGGGAAAGAGATGGATGAATAGAAACCAAACAAGTCAGGAACCAAACATGGTTGATGACCTAAGATCCATAAAGGACATAGGATCTAAATAAGTTACTATCTCACTTCCATTGAAGATCTATGTATAGTTGTATTCAATGTTTGAGGAAAGGTAGTCTGCCCTAACCTATATGAGTACACTAAGAAGAATTAGGACACATTCTAGGTTAAACAAGTTCTTCTAGATCGCGTCTCCGCATTCATCGGCTTGGGTTTTCTTAAACATTGATCCTGATTGAAGTCGCTTATCATATTGCTTGCCATAACTACAATAAGACATTCGATAATCTACAGTCATCTGTTCATTTCATTGGTTAATCCTTGCTTGCTTTGAGCATCATTCCTGATGTTTTAATTCAATTCATACCATCCACGAGGAGCACACTGCCTTACGTTCTCTCATTTTGTTATTTAAATCAACTGCTCCCTCCGCACTAGATTCCATAAAAACATACGACATCTCCCAACACACGCCAAGGGAATATCCACTCCATTATACAACTGCATTACATATGCACACCTAAAATATATACATATGGATATAAAAAAAAAAAAAAAATCTACACAAGCTAAATAAAATAAAAAGGAGCACCACACAATTTCAACTCGAAAGAATTCCTTTTGATTACATTGCGGCGGCGGCAGCGGGTTGAATGTAACCACTAGTATAGTAGTAGTGCACCCTATCCAACCCAATATACCGTTGATATTTGCCTTTGTTCCATATTAAACACACATACACATACCGAGAGATAGTCCCCCTTAGTTCCATGGGCAAATGTGTGCCAGGACGTTTGTTGCTTATGAATAATACAGGCAAGCATACGCAAATGTTTACCAACATATAAAGCGCTACTCTGAGTGAGTGGGAGTGGCGCACAAGGTTTCTCGTTTGTGTTGCTCACGAACTTGAGACCACCATCACCAGGCACAGGGCAGGACACCATCCTTACCAGTTCCAGTACCACCACATTTGATATGAAGTTTTTTCGAGGGCACTTGCTTTTAAGGATACGAGTAAGGAAAAATGAAAAAGGAAAGGCAAAAAGGACCCAAAATGACTAGAATGAGTCGTCAAATTTAAGCTTCAGAGTACAGAAAAATACTCAAATGTAATATGCATTGGGGGATGAGGTTAATGGGGGTAGGCTGCTGCTCCTGCTCCTGCTGCCAGTCGTCCTTTTGTTCATTCAGTGGTTGTAAAAGTTTTCTTAGCCATCATATGTGTAGTACATACGTACGTACGTACGAAGTACATATTCGAATTTGCATTTATTTTTCATTTTTTCGTCTGCTTTTGCATGTTTTATTAAAGAATTTAAAAATGTCCTGTCGTTTGTTTGTTTTTTTTTTTTTTCTAAAGGAAACAGTAAAAAATGTAATTGCGAAGAACAATGTAAACGGTTAGGCTTTGTGTAATGTGAGCGGGAGCATATTTTGTTTTTTTTTTTTCTCCAGATATAGGCAACACTATAACCGTAAAACAAGCCAAGTAATAATTTAAGGGAATCGCTTGCGACATAAAAAAGGCTACAAGTCGTAAAAATTGCACACTAAATGCGTTTAAACAGGCGTGGAAATGA
The DNA here is from genome assembly GCA_905220385.1 of Xylota sylvarum. Classification (NCBI taxonomy): domain Eukaryota; kingdom Metazoa; phylum Arthropoda; class Insecta; order Diptera; family Syrphidae; genus Xylota; species Xylota sylvarum. Next base: position 56,827,495 of record LR999958.1, on the reverse strand, counting down.
TCGCATAAAATGTGTGACAAAGGATAGATGGGTTTAGAACAATGGTCTTGAGTCGAGGCTCTTACGCCCTAAAATAGATAGTATACGAGAAATTTTCTAAATATGTACGTCAGTGTAGGCCTCCTGATTGGGAGATAGTTAGCGTTCATAAATTATGCACTATTGTCCTTGTTAAGTGGACCTATTTTAGAATACAGGCAGCTCCATAAGTCTTTCATTCATTATTCGAGGCAAATATGGATGGACCATCGATAAATACATTAATAACACTAGAAGACAGAGTTCTGTGACACTCAGGTCCTTTTGAAAGCAACGGACAGTTTAGGGATATCATTAAGGAGTCAAACATCCGGAAGGGGCTTATACTTATACATAGTTCCTGGATGATACAAAGAAATGCAACTTTGCGCCTCTTTAGATGGAGATATGGAGCAGAGCCTCATGGAGCCACGGACACTGAAATTCTACATAAAATCATGTCAGCTTTCAACGAAAAGGTGAGTCCTGTTGCACCAACTTCAGCGTCGGAACATCTTCGTCGACTACCTACCATGCCATACCATGTGGTGGAGATGCTTAGTACGACATAATGATACCAGAGGACGAAGAATGAGAGACAATCATCATGAGAGTAGACGACCATAACATAAAACCAATACTGGCTACAAGATACATAGCTGTGATGATCGACGGAAAGGTTACTTACAAGGAACACCTTGAAAAGTGGCTCGGGTGATCAGGTGTCTTATCATGAATAGTGACGAATATTGGAGGACTCAGAAAACAAAGGACACTGTCAGAGGTGGTGCAGTCTATCCTTATGTATGCGACACCCATATGGGCCAAAGTATTGACAATAGAGTCCTACAGAAGAAGGATAAACTCCGTTCACAGATTAAATGCGCTGCGAATATGCCGTGTTTTTCGAAAGGTGTCAGACGAAGCTAGGCTGTATGTGTCATCGCGAGAATACTACCAGTGGATATCTTCCCTAGCGAACTACTAAGGACCTACGATGCTACGATTCAAGAACCCCGAGTTTCATTCAAAGATATCAAGATGGAGGAAAAACAGCGAACCATGGCAAGAGAGGTGGAATGTTTAAAGGGGCTGACCGGCAACATGGAGAAGTAGATTTATACCTTAGACAGCTCCTAACCGGACATTACATCTTTGGGCTCCATGAAAGTTTAAACAGCGGAGAGGTCAGAAAAGACGCTTAGCCCGTATTCTGTCAGGGCCCACGTTTTCATAAAGAGCTCAGAGAACCAACCATACCAACCCCTGAGAACATTATGGACCACATATTGACAGCGCTATATGAGACTATATGAACAGGTTGCAACGATAGTCATGAAGGAACTTAGGTGGATGGAAAGAGTCAGAGAGAGCAACCAAGCCCAACTGATAACACTCTTGGGACAAAAAGTCGCAAACAGGGAAAGAAGAGCATAACTTGCTTACCAGCTTCTCTGGCTGGTTTTATGGAAGGCGATCTTAGCTGAAGAATAGTCGAAAGAGCTTTATAAGCTGAGTATTGACGACAATAGGAATGGCTCCATCATCGTAACAGACATGGATTCCAAGCACGAACAGCCAAAGTCTGACCATGCAAAATCACCAGAACTCCTTGGATACTCACCTTAGGCTGACAGATAGCTGACCCCGGAGGAGTTGAAATGCCAACAACATTTCGAGCAAAATGTTCGGAAACGAAGTGATAGCAAATACAAAGTGCGGTTCCATTCAAACAAAATTTGCGTCCAAGGCTCAGGAACTCGCAACGAGCAGCCATAGCTAAAATTTTTTCAAATTGAAAGGCGCTTAACTTCAGACTCTAAGCTGCATGAGTCATATAATGCTTGCTTGTCTGAATATGCAACTAGGCCGGTAGAGCTATTTTCTACCACATCATGCTGTATTGAAGGAGTCGAGTACAACTACGCGCGTAAGACGTCCAATGGTGAGTCATTGAACGACCACTTCAGAACTTAAGGACTTAAGGACCGCGTCTACAGCCGGATATAATAGAGGAAGTTCAAGGTGGCATTATCAGCTGATATCAGCTGATGATGTATCCACAGATAAGGAAGGCAGAAGAAGATACATCACACCAGTAGATTCTATGAAGATCCTGCAAGGTCAATTCCATGAAAATCTACGAACTGGACACAGTGGTTTTCGGTACAGCATCAGAGCCATATTTGACGGTGCGCCTTCTTGCACCATTTTGGTGCCGATGTTAAAAGTACTCACCCACAGGTACATTGAGTACCTACCGACGGATTCTATGTGGATGATCTGATCTATGGTTCGGAGAATGAGAAAGTTGCCGTCATATTACAAAGAGACGTTCTAGCTGTGTTACAATCGGCTGGATTTTCTCTACGTAAATGGGCAAGTTAATCTTTCCTTAAACTTCGATTCACCATCAAAACCTTGGGCATTCAATGGCATCCAGCAAACGATGCATTTCAATATAAAATCAGTCTACCCGGAGTTAGCAAATAACCGTTACAGATATTGCGTGCGTTTTTGATCCTCTAGGTTGGATCGGTTCTTGTTTTGTTAAGGCAAAGTTAATTTTGCAAGAACTGTGGAGTAACGAGAATTCTTGGGATACACCAATCCCTCAGAAGATCAAGAAGTTGTGGATTGATTGCGAAGACATACAGATCACTCGCTGGATCGGATATGAGCATGACGCTCAAGTCGAACTGCACGGTTTCAGTAAGATAAACTTGATAGCATCTACGACCAGAGTTGCTCCAGTAAAAAATGTGTCTCTACCGGGCTTAATGTTATGAGCGGCTCTACTTTTAGCCAAACTCTTACACAAAATCTCAAAGTCCATGCAATTTGATGAACCTGAAATTTTCCACTATAAGTTTATCATGGATAAAGGGTGATCCATCGATACGCATCACATTTGTGGCAAATAGCGATATTGAGATCCAAACCCTAACATCTCCACACGTCTGACGACATGTTGGAACAAAGGAGAGCCCTGCAGACATTGAATAAAGAGGTTTTTCAGCAGATGACCTCATTAACAATCAGATGTGGTGGGATGGGCCCTCTTTCTCAGAAATGTTTCCTTGGATTAACAACAAGTTCTTAAAAAAGTTTTCAACTCTTTACCGCCTTCTCCCCATTGTGCCCCCATATGGCGAAAATACTTTAGTAACGTACTAGGGAGAGCAAGGAAAGCTTTGAATAAACATCCTATTACAGCGGATGAACTGATGATATGACAACATCAACTTACCAGACTCGCTCGAATCGAAATCTTTCTGACATCAAGGCGCTAAAAGAACACAAACCCATTCCTAAGGACAGCGGGATTCCCAACTTGAATCCATTCCTTGATTCGAAGGGATTACTGCGGAAAGGTGGCCGTTTAACTAATTCACTGGTACCTTTTGATCAGCGACATCCTTTAATACTTAAGGAAAGGCACCAGTTCACAAGTCTAATTGTCAGAGATATGCATCAAAGAACTCTGCACGGTCGTCAATAGTATATGATGGCTGAAATCAGGAACACGTACTGGATACCTAACTTAAAAAGGGTGGTGAAGTTAATGATGTATAAGTGCATTCGATATCATCGGTACAACGCAAAGATGCAAGTTCAGCTCATGACCACTATCCAGTAGAACATGTCAGGCCATTCACAAACACAGGAGTGGATTATACCGGGCCGATAGAAGTCAAATTGTGGAAGGGTACATCCACACAAGTCATCAAAAGGGTACGTAGTCGTATTTGTGTGCTTGTCCACAAAGGCGGTTCACTTGAAGTTGGTTAGCGATCTCAGTGCAGCATCTGATCTAATAGATTTCTTTGTTGGAAAAGAAGCAAATAATAAGAAAGGACAGTAAGTTCATCACAACTGAATGGTGAGTCGAAGTCGCACAGAGTCTTGCTTACCAAAATACAAAGTTGCACTTAAACCTTCCTTCACCACCACATTTTGGGGAGCTTTGGAGCATATTGGTTCCCAAAAAAAGAAAAATCAAGCACATACTAACAATCAGTGCATCCTGGATGTTGGACACGTTGTCGCGGTGGGGTGGCTTAATTAGAGGAACAGGATGCACTACCAAGTAGTTAACACTATTCTGGCAGAGCTGAATGTGAATCGAAAACTAAGATTCAACAACCCTTAACTACAAGGCTGTAAGTAGCCACGCGGAGGGAGCTATGTTTAAGTAGTAATACTACTGGAATACAGGGTTCAGGGGTAATTGAATCGCTAGTGGTAACTCCTCATGGGCAGCTCAATACTCTGTTGTATACTAATTGAGTCGAGTAGGTAATGGGGATCTCTGCCTACGTGGTATGTGATTTCTCCCCGGCTCGTGGCACCATTATGTAGGTACCCATTTTTCAAAAAGAAAATTTAAAAAAGGGAACGAGTCATCAGAGGGCAAGGCGCAAGGCTCCGAAGAGGTCGAGAAAGTGCCGGAAAGTGCGGGATCGACAGCGAATAATTCTTCAATTCTAATTTTTTTGTTCTTCGAAGGCTTAGCCAATCGTCACATTGCGCTATAACTAAAATATATTTCCGATAGTCTCCTAAAATAGAAAAAGCATAATCACGGCTGCCTGTAGACGTTCCGCTTTAATGGGGCACAACCTCAGTTCAATCACTTAGATCGACAAATTTGATTTAAGGTGTTTCTTGAAAAAGGCAAAAGCTAACACTTCGATGAAAAGAGAAGCCAACCTGTTGCGGAACCGTAGTCTTGTAAAAGATTGGCAGGTCAATTTAGCAAAAACAAGCCACTATGTCTTTGGGAGTTGCCGTCCGACAAAAGAAGGCCCTCTGACTATATTAAAGTGATGCCTGTTACGACAAAGCTTGAAATAAGTGCCAGATAGAGCAACTTGATTCGCCAGGACCCTCAAACCATTCTAAGCGAGTAGGGATTTGCTCTTTAAGAGATCCAGATCAAAAAAAAAATCTCACTTTCTAAGCCTTGACTCTGGTCCTATTCCGGTTTCTAGATTCGAAGAATTGTAATGCCGGTACATACTAATGCTTCGATTCGTAGATTAATCTCTTTCGAAATCAGGCTCTGGAGATTGGTTGCTCCGTCTTCAAGAAAATAGGGGAGATATTGGCTCCAGTAGTTGTGGATCCTAAAGAATCGGCAAAAGATTACACGATTTTCTTTCCTAAAGGATTAGGTGAAGCCAGGGCGTATATTCTTGGTAAAAACAACTTTAATCTGTGTCTTCTATCCAATTTCAGATATCCTGAATTTATCTGCGTGAGCTTGGATCATATGCGCATATGTCCTAGGATGAGACAGCAAACTTTTTAAATAAGTAAAGCGTTCTAGAACACCCATTCGATTGGAAACATTTTATCCAAATCTCCATATATTTCTTGTTAGACTAATAAACGTATATGGAAACTGGATCACGAGTATAAGAAGTACTATGGACACACACTTTCATGGTAACAAGTCAGTGTTTGCGCTTTCTATAAGAGACTCCCACTTCTAGTGCCAGACGATGTTGTCACCTCCGGAAACAAAACTGGACGGCTTCGAACCGTACGAATCTCTTGGTCTAAATGGTAACTTACCAGTAGTACTACAACAGGGTTTTAACACATTAAGTCCCTGGCTACACATCATCTTTTAGAAGCTGTTTATACCCTGCCTACAACCCTAGATCCTGTAGGACGATTAAAGTAGTTGTCAAACCGAAACTCCCAAGTAAGCTGATAGTGCCAGCATTAAGGCTGGGAAATCCTTGCTGGTAGTGTGTGCTAATAAGAGCAACGTAAACGTCCTAAAGAGCTTTGACACTGCTCTTAGCAATAGAAGTTATAGTATCCCTTATTTCGATCTCAAAGTTAAGTTGTTGCGGTAAATTTTACCACAACAAGGACGGTCGCACAGCGAAACATTCGCCATCACATCACAAATTACGCCTACACTCATCAACACATTACAAACTTCATCAACCTGACAGCGAGAGAGCGAGAGAGAGAGAGAGAGAGAGAGAGAGAGAGAGAGAGAGGACGACGGACAGTCCTATAATACAACACAACGCAACACAACATACCATTATGAGACGTCAAACTCACCAACACAACATACCAGTACAATACGGCGAAGAGGGACGGACTTTCCCAACTAGGAAAACGATCCCACTCAACACAAAACATCGCATTCAACAACACAACAATCCACACCAACATTGCACCAACAGAGAGAGGACGGACGGTCCTAAAACATAAAACGTAACGTCCACCACGATACCCTTTGTGCATCAATGACGTTACTTTGAACGCGGCTATGAGTTGTGACGTACCGACCCAGGATAAACCGATCTTCTTCAATATTATCCGTAGTCTACATCTACTGAGTCTTTAATAAATTGGCCGTCGTTCCCAGAGAGCGTTTATAACGAGGTGAAACTTGTTGTTTTATTTTTATTCCAATCTCTCCCTACCATACCTTTCATTCCATTCTTTCAGCGAACCCACCCCAGCTGAGCGGCCGGTGTGCAGCGAGCTGCAGTTGCACTTGATCCTCTACAAGTACATCGTCTGTGGCCACTGACAGTTGCCATTCTGTAGTGGAGTCGACCGCGTTTTCTTTTTTTTGTTCTTTTTCTTTTCTTTTTTTCTAATCAATTTATTCTTTTTTCGTTAATTGATCCGGGTGCGAGTGAGCAGATTAATTTTCTTTTTGTGTGTCGCGGAAGTGCAACAAAAAACAAAACCAGGATTCTTTACAAAAGTGCTTGGAAATCTGGCATAATTCTGAATGAGTCTGCGATAGGAAAATGGGGAAGTTCCACCTAAATACCATAAAAATGACAAACAGTAGGTGGAACAGTATCAGTATTCACTCCATAGTGACGTTTCGAAATTACTGTGACCCGCATAATCAGTAGAGAGACTTTGAAAATCCTTCACAGTAGAAAAAAAATAAAAAAAAAAAAATTCTTCAAGATGGAAATTTTTCTTAAACAAAATTAAAAGTTAAAAAAATTGCAGATTTCTTTACCAAGTAAGGATGTTTCATACTGCACTTCATTTCATTGTCTTCATTGACGTCTCCTTTCAGGAAACGTTTACTACTCTAGAATCCAATCATGATATATTTGCGACCTTCCTGAAATGCTTCAGGTATCACCGTAAATTCCAAACTTAGCCTAGGTATAAGTAAATAACCGTGCTTTCTTCATGCTAACACTCTCATTCTCATCTAGAAGCGGCTGTTGCAGATTTTGAAGAAATGTCCTGGCAAAGGTAGAACAAAACAAACAAAAAAAAAAACTGAAAATGTTCAGCGAAAGTGATTGGTCGATCGATCTGCCGGAAGACAATAGGTCGGACGATTGGATAGATGAAGAACCAGATGAACAACCAGATGAACAACCGGCTATAAAACCAGTTGGACGAATTGGAGAGCTTTCGCGGCCAAAGAGAAATTTCGCACGGAAGCTTTGTCGTACATTACCAATACGTGTCTCGAAAAGGGCGCTAAAATATAATGCAACAGATCGTATCAAATCATTGGCAACTCCGAAAGATCGCGAAAAATATATGCGTGACTTGTGTAGTTGCAATGAATCTCAGGAAGAATGTCCTCCGCCGAAAAAGGTCAGTAAACCGGAAAAAAAAATGTGCTGCTTCGAATGGTGTGGCTGTGTGATTAATATGCCGGCCGATTGGGTTTGTGAAGAATCAGATGGACAATCAGATGAACGAATTGAAGCGCTTTCCAGGCCAAAGAAAAATCGCGGATTCAGCTGTTGTTGTTCATTGCCAAGACGCATCTCTAAAAAGGCGCTAAAATATGAGGCATCAGATCGTATAAAATCATTGGCAACTCCAAAAGATCTCGAAAAATATACGTGTCAACGTATTTGTTCCGATGAATCTGTCGAAGAATGTCCTCCTCCTCCTAAGGGCTGCTTTGCATATTGTGGTTGTCCGATTAATCCGCCGGTAAAAAAAAAGTCAAACGATAGTAAAAAACGAATTGGAGAGCTTTCCAGACCAAAGAAAAATTTCGGCATCAAGCAGTGCCGTACATTGCCAATGCGTGTCTCGGAAAAGGCGCTAAAATATAAGGCAACAGAACGTCTAAAATCATTGGCAACTCCAAAAAATCTCGAAAAATTTAAGCGTGTCTGTAGGTGTTCCCAAAAATGTGTCAAAAATAGTGCTTCCAAGTCCAAGGTTAGCAAGTCGGGAAAAATGAACTGCTTTGAATGTGATTGTCCGATTAATGCGCCGATAAAGGGAAAAAACAAATCAGCTAAACGAATTGGAGAGCTTTCCAAACCAAAGAAAAATTTCGGACTCCAGCATTGTCGTACATTGCCAACGCGTGTCTCGAAAAAGGCTCTAAACTATGAAGCAACAGATCGTTTAAAATCATTGGCAATTCCAAAAGATCTCTGCAAATTTATGCGTGCCTGTATGTGTTGCAATCAATGTGACGGAAAGAGTCATCCGCAGACCGATGACGACAAAGGTCCAAAAATTATTTGCTATGACTATGATTGTCCGATTAATCTACCGCTACCCAAAGCAAAGAAGAAAAAATCACTTCGAAAATCAGCTAAACGAATTGGAGAGCTTTCCAAACCAAAGAAAAATTTCGGACTCAAGCTGTGTCGTACATTGCCAATGCGTGTCTCGAAAAAAGCGCTAAGCTATGAGGCAACAGAACGTTTAAAATCATTGGCAACTCCAAAAGATCGCGAAAAATTTAAGCGGGTCCCTTCTAGTTCCAGTCTGGAAAAAACTCCTTCGAAGTTTGAGGTCAGCAAAGCTGCTATGAAGTACGAAGCAACTGAACGTATAAATACACTAGCAATACCAAAAAAGAAAACTGATGCAAAAACTAAAAAGCTTCCTACTAAGGTGTCAAGGGCGGCAAAAAAATACAGAGCCTCAAAGCGTGTTAAATCATTAGCAAAACCCAAAATAAAAATTGATTTAAATTCGATATCGCTGCCCGCTAAGGTCTCAGAAGCGGCAAAAAAATATGAAGCAACTGAACGTATAAATACATTAGCAATACCCAAAAAGAAAGTTTTTTTGCCAAGTGAACCAGTAACCCCTATGGTTTCAGAAGTTGCAAGAAACTACAAATCCTCGGAGCGTTTTAATTCATTAGCATCGCTCAGATATGGTAATAATTTAAGAGATGAACCGCTACCCCCTAATGTCTCAGAAGCTGCACGAAACTATAAAGCCTCGGAGCGAGTTGATTCTTTAGCAACGCCCAGATATAGTAATAATTTTAGAGGTGAACCGCGACTCCCTAAGGTCTCAGAAGCTGGAAGAAACTACAAATCCTCGGAGCGTTTTAATCCATTAGCAACGCCCAGATATAGTAATAATTTAAGAGTCTTAGAGGCTGGAAGAAAATACAAATCCTCGGAGCGTTTTAATCCATTAGCAACGTCCAGGAATACTAATAATCTAAGAAGAGAATCGCTACCTCCTAAGGAATCAGAAGCTGGAAGAAACTATAAAGCCTCGGAGCGTTTTAATCCATTAGCAACGCCCAGATATACTAATAATCTAAGAAGAGAATCGCTACCTCCTAAGGAATCAGAAGCTGGAAGACACTATAAAGCCTCGGAGCGTTTTAATCCATTAGCAACACCCAGAAATACTAATAATCTAAGAAGAGAATCGCTACCCCCTAAGGTCTCAGAAGCTGCACGAAACTATCAAGCCTCGGAGCGCGTTGATTCTTTAGCAACGCCCAGATATAATAATAATTTAAGAGGTGAACCGCGACTCCCTAAGGTCTCAGAGGCTGGAAGAAACTACAAATCCTCGGAGCGTTTTAATCCATTAGCAACGCCCAGAAATACTAATAATCTAAGAAGAGAATCGCTACCTCCTAAGGAATCAGAAGCTGGAAGAAACTATAAAGCCTCGGAGCGTTTCAATCCATTAGCAACGCCCAAATATAGTAATAATTTTAGAGGTGAACCGCGACTCCCTAAGGTCTCAGAAGCTGGAAGAAACTATAAATCCTCGGAGCGTTTTAATCCATTAGCAACGTCCAGAAATACTAATAATCTAAGAAGAGAATCGCTACCTCCTAAGGAATCAGAAGCTGGAAGAAACTATAAATCCTCGGAGCGTTTTAATCCATTAGCAACGTCCAGAAATACTAATAATCTAAGAAGAGAATCGCTACCTCCTAAGGAATCAGAAGCTGGAAGAAACTACAAATCCTCGGAGCGTTTTAATCCATTAGCAACACCCAGAAATACTAATAATCTAAGAAGAGAATCGCTACCCCCTAAGGTTTCAGATGCTTCCCGAAACTACAAATCCTCGGAGCGTTTTAATCCAGTAGCAACGCCCAGAAATACTAATAATCTAATAAGAGAATCACTAATCCCTAAGGTATCAGAAGCGGGAAGAAACTACAAAGCCTCGGAGCGTTTTAATCCAGTAGCAACGCCCAGAAATAATAATCTAAGAAGAGATTCGCTAATCCCTAAGGTATCAGAAGATGATAGAAACTACAAAGCCTCGGAGCGTGGGAATACATTAACAACGTCCAGGAAATCTATTGATTTAGAAGATGAACCGTTTCCCGCTAAGGCCTCGACCTCGACAAAGAACTACAAAACCTCGGAACGTGCAGGAAAATCGGCAACTCCAGTTGATATAAATGAAATTTATCGCAGGAGCTCGCAGCAAATGAAGGAAAACAAGACAAAACCCGCAGTTCGCAGAAGTCTTATAACGGACGTTAGCCCAATTACGGGCCCAGCCATGAGTAAGCAGCAAATGAAGGAAAACAAGACAAAACCTGCAGTTCGCAGAAGTCTTATAACGGACGTAAGTCCAATTACGGGACCAGCCATGAGTAAGCTTAGCCGTAGTGCCTTAAAATATAACGCAACGAGGCGTTTAGAGGAATTAGCAGCCCCTAAGAGATCTGTCAAAATTGAGGACAGACAACTTCCACTGAAGCCTCCGGAAGCTGCGCTCAGAGCCGTAGCGTCTCCGCGATTGCAACACTTGGCATTACCCAAGCTTAAACCCGCCAAGCCTGCCTCTAAATCCGACTTATGAGACATATAGGTATCCACAATTCTGACAAAGTCAATTACGTATTACTTCACGTTATGTTACGAGGGGAAATACGTAAGAGATTTTGGCCCTTACCTATGGTAAAAGTTGGAAGGACGCCACTTTGGAATTCGAATACTTTTGACAGCGTTCGTGACATTTGTATGTTGTCTATAAAATAACTGTAGTTCTGTCTGTCCACATTTTTATTTATTTTAGGTCTACCTGAAATGTATCTCCTGCACAAGGCAAAGAAAATAAACTCTGGACCTATTCGGAAATGCAAATCTTGCGCAAAGCAAGAGCAACAAAGCAGGTGAAACGCAAAAAGCAACACAATTCTGAAAAGATTTGCGCAAAAAAATTGCGTTACTACCTTTTAGAATTGTTTGCTTTATCGTATGTGCGTTTCCGAATGCTATGCTTTGCATAATTTGCACAAAGTTTGCATTTCCGAATGAGCCCTCCTTGTTGACACGCCTTTTTGGAAATGGATGAACAGTAGGAGAAGCGGTGATCGATATTCGTGCTGATGTGGTCGAAACAATAGGATCTGGACCGGACAGGGATCTAGAAACCTACTTACTCGGGACCGGGAATGTCTTTCAAGATGGACTTCGCAGAATTATTTTTGAAGGCAGCACAAATTCCTCTTCAGTTCTCGCACTTCATGAGATTTCTTTTCCTGGGAAGCAGCATTAAAGATATCCGAAATATGGAATTCACTGGTTCGTCATGGTCACTCGCTACTCACTTTTGGTAACCATTTGGAACAATAAACCGCGGGCAAGTGATTGCCTTTTAGAGTTTCCACTATAGATCTTTTACCGATTGCTGGGACAACCATATTAGACCAAGAGCCCACAGCAAATTTTGGGCCTGAAGATGTAACCAAAAGATTTATACATCAACACAAAGGTCTTCAATAAACGATATCAAATGCGGAAGTCTGGCAGCTGAGGTTAGTAATATTAGGCTGAAAAAGTGTTTTTTTTTTTCCAAAACCTGGATTTTTGAACAGAAAGCCCTGATCACAACATGCTAATAATATGTTAAAATTACTTTTATTTAAACAATAACCATATTATTAACAGAAACAAATTTATTAGAACCAATGAACTCAAAAAATAACTTGTAAATACTCAACGCATAGCTACTCTTACTATATATATATGTATATATAAAGATGCCCTAAAAGTGTAATTATTTTAAAGATAATATACAAATATATGTACACCGTTACCTATGAATTGAGTACTTCAATGTTTATTATGTGATATATACCTACATAAAGTCTGGCCTGAAGTCTCTTAGATATATCGCTGTAAATAAAATTTGGGTTTGGGTCACAATACCGAAAACCCGAAATCCGGAAAAAATGGGTTGGGTACGAAATATAACAATATAACAATGCAACAAAGTATCTAACCCTTTTCGACGCAGGATCATAAGTCCACAATTCGATTTGTGCATAAACAGTGGAATATGTATGAGGGGCATGTTACCCCCTGCAATCCCCCTGTTTGGAGTCACTGTTGGATTTGGAGCGGGTGCGAAGTTGGGTATATGCAAAGTTTCTTTAAATCCATGCGAAAATTTTCAGTTTCATTTTCGGGATTTTGGCATTTCGGGCTTCTGGGTTTTCGTTATTTCGATTTTCAGGATTCTGTCCGACTCCGATAAAATTTACAATGGATTGGACCCCACGCTTTGTTCGTAACTACTTGAAATTCACAGCTTCACTGGATGCAACTACACGCCTTCCTTCTTAAAAAAAAAAAACTAAAAATTAAGCAATTCGTGAAGCTTTTTCATGACAGTTACAGTGACGGACAAAACAATAGGACCACCGAGTATCGATTTAAATTTGATTGAAAAACTCTGATATTTAATAATTTTTTTAATGCAAATGGAAAAAAGTTCCTAGCAGGTACTATTGAAACAGTTTTGTACCTTATTGTACACTTTATAGGGTCTATCTCGATTATTTCTCTATGTTACAAACTATGGATACAACCTTAGTATAGGGTATAAAAAATTCGTTCATACGGTCAGATTTAAATGTTTTTATTGGCAACACTGGTGGCCAGTACGCAGACTGATCCACAAAGGAATTGCTTTTATGCGAATAGCTGCATTTGCTACTACTTGTTTGCAATAGATATCGAGTGGAAGCAAATGGAACAGTGTGTCCGTAGCCGCAGTAGAAGTGGTCCTCAGGGTCCTCACCAGACGATCACGCTATACGTATTATGGGTTTTATAACAGATACATAGAGCCAGTATGTATGTATGTATGTAATTCGAGGCTGAACTCCCCATTTACTTCCAAGAGCTTTCTTACAGCAGTACAGAGCCGTAGTGGCTTTCTTAATTCGCTCCAGTATGTTGGGTTTTCAGCTTTATTTACTGTTTGGGATTAGGCTGTATTCCGGTGAAACAAAGTTGAGAACTATATACTTTCTTGTGAAGAGGAGGAGTTCTTGATTCTAGTTCAGAGCTAATAGATCAACTGAGCTTCTGTACAACGATGTATGATAGCATCAATAACAAGAAATTGACTGCTGATCTCTCAAAGCCTTCGATGCGGTGGGACATACCATCTTACTAAATAAATTAAACAAAGCTGGATTTAGAGGGTTTATACCTAATAGGTTTGAATTCTATCTTACGAACAGAAAACAAATGGTTAGAATAGCATGTACATTTAGCGAGTGCTGTGATTGTTCTTGGACCAATACTGTTTTTAGTATTTACATATGCTCAGTGATACCGTTTTGACCGAATTCCTTTCAAATCCGACCGAAATCTCTTTACTTTGACCGGAGAAAAATTTTAAATCCGGTCAAACCGACTTTTGACCGAAACCAAAAAATTATTTAACCTAAAACTTGCCTTTTGACCGAAAAATTATATTGTCAGTACATACTACATACCCTTAGGATTGGGTATGAAAATGGTTATCCATAATTTCTGAAATCGGTATTTGCTTATTGTGGTAACAAAGATGAACTCTGGATGAATTTGATTGAATGTAATATCGTTTCTTTTTTAAAACTAAGAATGTGACTTGCAAAGTCTATCGGATATCGACAGCAAAGTCGAAGAAATCACTACGATCTTCAAAGAGGCCAAGGTGGTATTTATACCTAAGGATGATAGAGCAAGTCATTCCACCGCAAAAGTCTTCAGGTCAATCAGCCTTACCTCCTTTATGCTAAAAACTACATATAAAAGATACATTATAACGGAGCACGAGAGTCAGAAGTTAGAAGCATATACCTCTAAAGGTACCCCTCAAAGCGGAGTAATCTCCCCACTACTATGGGTCATTGTACTAAATGAAGTACTTCGACAACTCAGGCTACGGTCAAATTCCTCTATACATTTCGTCTTCCGAGTTAGGAGTTTTGAGCCCATTTGTTTCGCCAAACCGAAGTAGCAGCGGTTTCATAGGGTAAGTCTTCGTCGAATCTCCACTAAGTTGTCATTCGTGGAGTTGATATTTACTCCGAGGTAGGTAAACTCCTTAACCACTTCGAAGTTACTCTTGCCAACAGTGACGTTTTGTCCTAGGCGATGGACAGATGCTTCTTTGTTTGTTGACAACATGTACTTGGTTTTGTCCTCATTCACTTCAAGGCCAACTCGTTTCGCCTCTTCTTCAATTGCTGTAAAAGCCTCTAACACGGCGCGCTGGGAGCGACCGATAATGTCGATGTCGTCTGCGTATCCCAGCAACTGGACAGATTTGTTGAAGATAGTGCCTTCCGTGTTCACACCTGCCCTGCGCACTATCTGTTCCAGCACAAGATTGAAGAAGTCACATGATAGCGCATCCCCTTGCCGAACACCCTGTGCATGTTTGGAATAGTTCAGAAGAACTGTTGCCGAATTGCACGTTGCACCGCGTGTTATCCAGCGTCACGCGGCACAGCTGGATCAGTTTAGCCGGGATCCCGAATTCGGCCATCGCCTTGTAGAGCTCAAGACGATGAATGCTATCATATGCGGCTTTAAAGTCGATGAAGAGATGGTGAGTCTCGACTTGAAATTCGTTGGTCTTTTCCAGGATTTGCCTTAGTGTAAA
Organism: Xylota sylvarum; assembly: GCA_905220385.1. NCBI lineage: Eukaryota > Metazoa > Arthropoda > Insecta > Diptera > Syrphidae > Xylota > Xylota sylvarum. The sequence continues at coordinate 56,812,318 of LR999958.1, read as the reverse complement.
AATTTGGTCGATCGTCGATCTGCCGGGCCGGAAGCCACACTGGTACGTGCCGATTAGTGTGCTGCAGAAAGGCTTCAGACATTCACACAGTACGTTGGATAGGATTTTATATGCGACATTAAGCAGGGATATGCCTCGCTAGTTCTTACAAGACATAGGATCGCCTTTCTTAAAGATGGGGCATATAGAGCTGATAGTCCAGTCATCCGGCATGACTTCATCCACCCATACTTGGTTGATGACTTGGTGCATGCACCCTACCAAAGCATGACCACCATGTTTGAAAAGCTCTGCTGGTAGACCATCAGAGCCGGCGGCCTTGTTGTTCTTCAGCTTTTTCATAGCTGAGCCGACCTCTTCAAAACTAGGAGGGGGATGGATTCTTCATTGACTGGGTACGGGTTCTTTTCTTGCCCTATCACTCTCTACCTGCCCATTAAGTAGCTGCTGGAAATGCTGCTTAAATACATCTACTATTCCTTGTGCTTCGGTGACTAGTTTTCCTTCACTGTTTCGAAGAGCCTGCGTTCCGGGCTTGAAGCCAGCTGCCAGTTGCTTGGCTTTCCTGAAAAACATCCGGATGTTGTTCCTATCGCGGGACTCTTCGATATCCTTGAGCTGGGAGACTGCGTGGGCCCTTTTCTTCTTACGCAGGATCTTCTTCTCCTCCCTTCTTCTGGTTCGATACTCTTCTCTCGCTGCCCTTGTTTTGCGTTGCAGCGCTTGCAAGTGTGCATTTTCTGTCACCTTTTTCCGGCGTACGCATTCATCATCATACCAAGGGCTCTTTTTGGGTGGTGGCTGGTAGCCTATGGTGGCCTCTGGTTCCACAGATTGTTGGCGTTTGTGGATGGTGAATGCACAGCGGAGAGTCTCTCACTCAGGTGCTCCCTGTAGGCTCTGGCTACTCCAGACGTGCTAAGGCTTCCAACGTTGAATTTCTTTTTCTGGGCGGTCTGCAGCTTCTTCTCATTGGATAGTCGAGCTCTGAACTTAGCTGCAACAAGAAAATGGTCAGAGTCGACGTTTGCCCCTCTGAACGTTTGCACATTCAGAATGTTGGATGCGTGTCTCGCATCTATTAGCACGTGGTCGATTTGGTTGGCGGTTCGACCATCTGGAGAGCGCCAGGTTGCTGTGTGTATTCGTAGTCTTGGAAACCTAGTGCTACTTATCACCGTATTACGAGCTGCTGCAAAATCGATTAGCCGGAAGCCGTTGTCTGTTGTCGTGTCGTGGAGGCTGTGCTTTCCAACTAATCCGCCGAAGATGTTTTCCTTACCGATTTTGGCATTGAAGTCCCCGAGTATGATTTTGACATCATACTCCGGACAGGCTCCGTAGGCTCCGTCCAGGAGGTCATAAAACTCCTCCTTGATAGAGTCTTCAGCTTCGTCGGTAGGGGCGTGTGCACATGTTATGCTGATGTTTTGAAATGTAGCCTTGATGCGGATCACAGCCAGGCGATCGCTAATCGGCTTAAAGTCAATTATCATTGCGTAGCCGATTTTCCACGACGAATCCGCATCCTTACATGTGCAGTCTTTTGTGATAGCTGTAATAAACGTCGCAATTTTTCCGTTTTTGCATACCTGATCCTATCCATCGTATCTCCTGGATCGCGGTAATATCTGCCTTGTACCGCGTGAGGACAGATTCAAGTTTTTGAATAGCACCAGGAGTGTACAGTGTACGTACATTCCAGGTGCATACTCTTATATCATAGTCCATGTACGTTCCGGGTCGTGGTATTAAATGAGGGGGTCCATTATCCGAGGCTTGTGTCTCTCTTATAACTATATTTTTTTTACGTGGTAAGGAAGTTACCCCGACGGCACAACCCCCAACCTGGAGGGCCAGTTCCATTTTTTGAAACCCCTAGGACGAGGGGCCGGTTTTAAACCGATGTCAGTAAACCGCTTCGGGGATATGAGCGCTGCCGTTGGCCCAATAAAGGCTCATCCGCCACCATCTCTTTTCCAAAAACCTGACTTATTCTTGGAAATCTTTATCGGCCTGAGCTCCGAATATGTCGAAGTAGCCCAGATAAAGTGTTGTGCTTCCGTTTGAAGCTTTGACGCCACAGTTGACTCCATCGAGAGACTTCGTCCGCTGTCGTATTTATAGTGCTGCAATTTTATCTTGTTCAACACTCGCGCAACAACACTCCGGACTCGTTCAGCAAGTCGGGTCCGGATGGACACCAACCAGTACCCGATGGCTACCACTAGAAGGTAAAATAAGCACAATTAATGCGCAGTAACAGTTACAACACTGGACGTCGCCAGGTTGACGCCAGTCAGTGCCTACCCTATTCCTACAGCATCCAGCCATCTCACTAAGAAGGTACCTGCTAAAAACTACAAAAATACTGCACCACTTGAGACTATTTGGCAATTCCCAGAAACAATCTATCATAATCCTTTTTCGAAAGCCTTTTCGGTTGTCTTGAGCCAACCCTTATCCCACTACCACTCAGGGATGTCACTGCATAGTGACAAATTGGAATTCACTGTGGCCCGCATAATTAGTAGAGAAAGCTATGAAAATCCTTCACAATAAAAAAATTAAAAAAAAAATTCTTTAAGATAAAAAATTTGTTTTAAACAAAATCATAAGTAAAAAAAATTGCGGATCTTTTTTCCGAGTAAGGACGTTTTATACGATCGTTCATTACGTTGTGTTCATTGACGTCTCCTTTAAGGAAACGCTTACTACTTTCGAATCCAGACATGATATAATTGCGCCCGTCCTGAAAAGGTTCAGGTATCACCGTAAATTCCAAACCTAGCCTAGGTATGAGTTAATAAACGTGCTTCACACATCCTTACACTCTCATTCTCATCTAGAAGCGGCTGTTGCAGATTTGAAGAAATGTCCTAGCAAAAACAGTACAAAACAAAAAAATAAAAATAAAAATGGACAGCGTTGGAAGTGATTGTACGAATCAGTCGGAAGACAATAAGTCGCTCGATCTGTCAGATGAGGATTCGGAATCAATATGCGAACAAATTGGGCCAATTGAAAAATCACTTGGAAAATCAGCCAAACGACTTGGAGAGCTTTCCACGCCAAGGCAAATTTTAGGATACAAGCAATGTCGTACATTGCCAATACGTGTCTCGCAAAGGGCGCTAAACTATAAGGCAACAGATCGTACAAAAACATTGGCAATTCCAAAAAATCGCGGAAAATTTATGGGCTCTAGTTCCAAAGAATGTCTAAAAGAATCTCCTTCGAAGTTTAAGGTCAGCAAAGCGGCTCTGAAGTACGAAGCATCTGAGCGTATAACAACATTAGCAAAACCCAGACAAACTATTGATTTTCAAAGTGAACAGCTCACGCTCCCCACTAAGGTCTCAAAGGCGGCACAAAAATACAAAGCCACGGAGCGTGTAATAACACTAGCAACACCCAGAAAAATTACTGAATTAAAAAGTGAACCGACGCCTCCTAAGGTCTCACAAGCTGCAATAAACTATAAAGCCTCAAAGCGTGTAATAAAGCTAGCAACACCCAGAAAAATTTCTGATTTAAAGTTTGAACCGCTCCCCGTTAAGGTCTCAGAAGCTGCAAAAAAATACAAAGCCTCGGAGCGTGTAATAACATTGGCAACACCCAGAAAGGCAGTTGATTTAGAAATTGAACCGTGGCCCCCTGGGGTCTCAGAAGCGGCAAAACACTACAAAGCCTCGGAACGTGTACGAAATTTGGCAACTCCAGTTGATATAGATGAACTTAATCGCAGGACCTTGCAGCAAATACAGGAAGACATGACAAAAATCGCAATTCCCAAACGTCATATAACTAACGTAGGACCAATTACGGGCCATCCCGTGAGTACGGTTAGCCGTAATGCCTTAAAATATAATGCAACGAAACGCGTAACGGAACTGGCAACCCCTAGAAAATCTATCAAAATTGAGGACAGACAACTTCCAGTGAAGCCTCCGAGAGCTGCGCTAAGAGCCAAAGCGTCCTCCCGATTGAAATACTTGGCTTTACCAAAACCTAAATATTTGGAGGATCCAATTGATAAAGATGAACTTAATCGCAGGAAATTGCAGCGAATGGCGGATAGCATGTACGAACTCGACCTTCGCAGACGTCCCATAACTACGGTTAGTCGCAGTGCTTTGTCATATAGAGCAACGAAACGTATAAAGCAATTGGCAGCCCCGAAGACATATTTCAACATTGTGGACAGAGACCTTCCGGTGAAGCCTTCGAATGCTGCCCTCTGTGCCAAGCCGTCAATGCGATTGGAATATTTGGCATTACCAAAGCCCACACCCGTACCTCAGCCTACCAGTTTCTGAAAAACGTTTCCACAATTCCGACAAAGTCATTTACGTATTACTTCGCGTTATGTTACGAGGGGGAATACGTAAGAGATTTTGGACCTCACCTATGGTAAAAGTTGGAAGGAGGGACATCTTTGTCGCGCACCCCTTTGGAATTCGAATACTTTAGACAGCTTTCGTAATATTTTCATATCTATTGTATGTTTGACTTAATAATAGCTGTAGGTCTGTCTCTGCCCGCATATGTATTTATTTTTGGTCTATCTGGAATGATCCTCCTGCGAAAGGCAAAGTAAATAAACTTTTTTGTGGACAACTATCAAAAGTCTTTTCTGATTCGGTGAACAGTAGTAGGTATGGTCTGGAACGGAGACGGTCCTTTCTTAGAAAGCTGAGATTATGATTTCTTTTGTCCAGTCTTCGGGAAAAAGACTCACAAGTGTTTCGAAAATATGGACCATGGTCACAAGCAACTTCCTATTGGGAACCATCTTAAATAATAAACTGCGGACATGTGGTTACCTTTATCAAAGGTCTCCCAAAGATGATTGCCGTACGTCCAGATTGGTCCAGATACTTAAAAGCCTCATGTGTCACATTTTGTGAAACGCATGCGTTCCAGCACAGTTTCTATCATATTTGTTAAACGATACCCTTGTTCAGTAGTTGGTTTCTTTGTCCTGAATCCTAACTCCTAGTTATTGAAGTCGAAGATCTGTGACCGTTTTATCACCAGTTAGCACCTTTAGAGTTTTTTACTTTTGGGCTATGTCAAGTCTATAATCTATGCCAACAAGCAACAGACTTTAGACGAGCTAAGGACCAAAATCGATTTAAGCGAAAAAAAAAAATGGAACATTGGGTTCATTCACTTGTGCAGACGTTTCCGTGGAGAACATTTCTATGATATTGTGTTTCATAGTTATTCGTTATAATCTTAAAAGCAAGCTGTTTTATTTAAAAAAAAATTAAACACACCGAAGAGTTAGGCTGAGTTCGAAAATGTAAAAAAAATAGTTTCGATGCGATAGTACTATTATTTTGATGCGCATCTGCAACGCAACTTCGATAATTTGTATACATTTTACACTGCGCAAGTTTGAAGTTTCGGAACGTAGTTTATACAAAGCAGGCAATTTCCAAATTAAAATGACAAACTTTAAATTAAAAATGAGTGATTTGAATGTCAAATGAAAGCATCGAAAAACATATCGATGCATAGTTTGCTCAGTTGATGCACATCGATAATGTTTACGATAAATGTAGAAACTTGAAACTTTGTCAAAACTTTCTCATTTGACTTTTGGAACATATGGCTTTGCATCTACCGTTTGGAATGGACTGCTTGATACCCTATCCTCTTTTATATGAAGCCCTAATAAATTGAACGTGGCATGCTGCATTTTCGAATGACAACGATCACTTTAAACGTTTAAGGATGTTCCATGAAAAATTGCATCAAAATCGGTTTTTTACTGAAAACGGCCCCAAAAAGTGGGCGTGGCTAAAGACAATGTATCTATGGATGAATTGTAGACAATCTAAATATCTAAACATTTGGTCTTAAAAAAATTTCTCGATTTCATGTAAAATAGTGAATTTATGAAAGAGTGGGCGTGGCACTTTTCACACTTGTACTGCTTCTCTTTCGGAAAACCTTAAATATGAAATTTTAGCCTTCCAGCTCCCTACTAAAAATGTTGCGTCGTATGTTCCATCTAACTAATGTGTATAGGCGCCTGCCTACCAAATTCTAATTCCAAGGAGCAACGAAGCAGAGCGGTGAAGTAATTCTGTTTGATTATCTTGCCAAACTCGGGGTGTTACATAAGTCCTTAATTCGATTAAGAAAAAAATTAAATTCAAAGATTCGGTGTTATCAGTGTCTAATTGTATGCTGTGTTTCAGGTAGAATCTTGACCACTAGCTAAAGAATTGCGTTTTGCCCTGTAGGTACGATGTGGCTGACGCAATTGACGTGGTATCATAATAAAAAAATCCCTGGTTTGACCAAGAATGCCTACAACCACACGCACCTAAACAAGAGGTATACAAAGCGATGGTGCATACAAGGACCAGAGTTGCTCGCGAGCTCTACGAGCACAAGAAAAGGATTGAACACCGGCTTCTCAGAAGGAAAAAGAAGGTCCATAAGAAGCGCGCGATTGAGGAAATAGAGAAATACTATTGCAGGAATGAGATTCGTTTTACATTACGTTCGTTAGGTACTTCAACTGTATAACCATTTTCGATTTCTCTACCTTTGATTCTAGTGTTACTATGCCTCGCAGTAAAGTAGGCGTAAAGAGACCTCCAGTAGATAAAATTTCACTGGAGGAGGCTGTAATGGATGTTGTCAACAATGGGCATAGTGTACATATATCGTGCTTCCAAAGCGCACAACATTTCAAAGACAACATTGATCTGTCATCTCGAATATTACAGAACCACTGGCAATGATACCTTTGAATATCAATCAAAAATTGCAGTCAAACACATTTTTAAGGGGGGGTTAATGAGACGCGATGATAAGTTCGAAATGGAAGAAGATTCCTGTCTCCCCTGCCCATCCTCATTGAATGACACTAGATAGATAGGCAAACGTATTCGAGATAGATTGGGGGAGGAATGGATGGATGTGATGCGCGCGTTGTGGTGTACTCTTGAAAGGATCTCAGTCTCTGTCAAATGAATTTCCATCACATAATTATTAGCTAAAGTGCTCGATTGAAGGAATTCGATTAAGGACGAATTAAAATTGGCTTCTAATGGTGTGTGCGGTGTGCGAACACTTAGTATGCTTTTGATTTAACTTCGTTTTGTAGACTGGAGGACAGTCATTGACCTCTGTAGGTCGAAGCACTTTGGTGTTAATGCGGCCTTAATGCGACTCCGGAACAATAACGCATTACATGGACATTGCTCTGGCATTTAAGAGAGCCTTGAGGGTGGAAGCTCAATTGGTGCTGACAATATGGAAAGAAGGCCTCATCAGACTCTTAAATGCGACCTCGAGGCAAAATGAAACACTTAACGTCAACGATGCTAGTGAGTACTTCTGTCCTCGTGGATAAGATTGAGAACACTTTTTTTATTGTGTCCTTGGTGCTATTGACGGATCATAGAAGACGGATCACATAATGACGGTACAGCGACATCGACTTAAAGGAGTAAAAATTCATTGGCCGACATTACCATGTAGAGGTAAGTCAAAAATCCTTCAAAAAAATCTAGGACAACGCAGCGAAGGAAGATTTTGGTGCGTGATGCTGGAAGCTGAAATTTTAGTTTACTTGGCCAGATTAACTGACCAACTAGAGGGTGGATCTTTAACTGCGTCACCAAATCATCAACCAAGTATCTATGGGTGGATGAAGCCATGCCCGATGACTGAACAACAGCTCTGTATGCCCATTCAAGAAAGGCGATCCTATGTCTTGCAAGAACTATCGAGGCATATCCCTGCCTCATGTCGCATATAAGATCCTATCCAATGTACTGTGCGAACGTTTGAAGCCTTTCTGCAGCTAACTAATCGGCACCTACCAGTGTGGCTTCCGGCCCGGCAGATTGACGATCGACCAAATTTTTACACTAAGGCAAATGCTGGAAAAAAACAACGAATTTCAAGTCGAGACTCACCATCTCTTCATCGACTTCAAGGCCGGATATGGTAACATTCATCGTCTTGTGCTCTACAAGGCGATGGTCGAATTTGGGATCCCGACTGAACTGATCCGCGTGCCGCGTGATACTGGAAACACACGGTGCAATGTCCCATCTAGAAACAGTTCCTCAGTACTATTCCAAACATGTACCGGACTTCGGCAAGGAGATGCGCTATCATGTGACTTTTTCCATCTCGTGCAGGTGTTAACATGGAAGGGACTGTCTCCAACAAATTTGTCCAGCTGCTGCGATTTGCAAATGACATCGACATCATCAGAAGAACAGACGAGATCAGTTGGCCTTGGCACTATTGGCAACAGTAACCTCGAATAGGTTAACCTTTGTGGAGATTCGCCAAACACACCCTAGGAAACTCCTGCTTCTTAGGTTTGGCGAAACAGATTGGTTCAAAATTCCTAACACGGAAGACTGCATGCTCTACAAAACTTTGATCCGGCCAGCTCTGCTGTATGGAGCCGAGTCTTGAACGATAAGCAGGATAGTAGAGCAGATATTCTATACTTTCAAGAGAAAAATTCTTCATTGAATATTCGGTCCCGTATGCAAGGAGAGCGAATTGAGGAGAAGATACAACCGCGAACTCTATGAGCTGTACCAAGACGTGGAGGTTGTCCTAAAAGCCCAAACATGTCGACTACACTGGCACATAGAGGGTATGAACAATAGTGATCCCGCAAAGAGGATCTTCGAATCACAGCCCCCAGGTTCGAAACTCCAAGAAAGACTAAACTTCCGTTTTAAGGATCAAACTATCGCGGATGCCAGAGCACTTGGTTTAGACAACTGGAAGCAGCGTGCTCGAGATCGAAGAGAGTGGAAGGCTGCCGTGTTTCAAGCCCGTTAAGTAAATAAGTAGTATAGAATGGAGAGGATAAATCGGTTGTTTTGAAGGCAGAGATGTACCGTTATGTTAAGTCCTTTTTGGCACTATAGTACCATGTAAGGCTTAAGGTTAAGCTTTATTCGTCTTGTGGGTGTTATATTCTTTGCTCGAATGAAAGGGGCCTCTTCTGGTTGCCCTACCCTCTATCCCATACGAGAAATTCTTATGTAGGTCTCTGGTGCTGGTAATCCGGTTTCTCCATAGTTATATCACAAGGGACCTTATTTTAGTTTAAGTGTGTCCCCGTTGAGTGGGATAGCTATCCAACTGTGCCAACTGTTTAATGCTATGTCCGAACCGAAAATTTATACTCTCAGATGTTTGTTAGACGCTCGCTAGAGTTAGGACCATGAAAATACTTTGGTGTTGTATGGGAATCGAACGTCGAAACTGACGCTCAGAGGTCCGACGCATTTTTGGAATGCGGAGCTGCTGTATCCTTCTTTCGCTGAACTTCTCTTTCGCTGAACTTTTTGTAGTGCAGATCTGCATAAGTGATGATTGAAATTACGTTTGGCGAGTGAAATAGAATTATTTTTTAGCTTAAGGTCCAATTTTTTACTGAAGAACTAGGGTCCCGGAGCACTTTAGCTGCCTGGTTTTATCCAGATGATTTTTAAAGATGAGCTTTAGACGTCTTCTTCTTCTTAAGTCGCGCCACAGTCCGCAGTGAAGATGGGCCTTCAAAGCTTTAGAGGTCATCCCAATGTATTTAGCTTCCCTTACAAGTTAATTTGTTTACCACTTATAGACAGCGCTTTAGATCAGTTTTGTTCCAATCGTGGAAGTCGGTATCAACTATTATTTTTCAGGGATCAGAACCCTCCCACTTCACTGAATTTCTACTGCTCCACCTGTGAGTTTTGCGCGCTTGAACTCAGATAATATGAACAGGCCTCCCGGTTTTGAATCCCTTCGTCTCTGGCCGAATTAAATGCTGGTTATGTTGGATTTGTTTTGAACCAAATGTACTTGGTACTTTAAAATCACCAAGTACAAGTAATATTTCAAGTCCTCTCTTCTAAGTACATTTACTGGGTACTGTAATACTGGCCAGTACATTTGCAAGTATTTTTCAAGTACAATTCCTAACGTGGTCTATGTGTGAAACGTGCTAAGAAAAAGCATTAATCTTCAAATTTGTTTTTGGCATCGGCAACTATTATTTTCAGTTCAGATATGCAAAACGCCAATCAGGAGATCAATTGACCACCACCTACTTGAATGCTGCTACAGATAATGACAGTGGACGGTTACAAAGGTAATCCCGAGTCTCGACATATGTACTTTTGTAGAAGAACAACAATGCTTTGATTCTCGGTATTAAGTTAGCTGTACTATCATGCCACACCATAGACCACGCAAGGAATTGTACTTGAAAAGTACTTGCAAATGTACTGGCCAGTATTACAGTACCCAGTAAATGTACTTAGAAGAGAGTACTTGGAAAAGTACTTGTACTTGGTGTCTTTAAAGTACCAAGTACATTGTACTCCATTGTACCAGCACCAGTCAAGTACCCAGTACCTTGTACTTGTACTTGTACTTGAAAGTTTACAGGTCTGCGTGGTACACTTACAAACTGTACCTTGGACTAGGAAAACCATGTCCACTTATTTAGGTCCGTGGGAAAATTGATGACCCTTTTGAAACAACATTCAACAAATATTCAAGAAAGAATAGTACATACGTTATAGTTTTCAGAGTTCATCTCTATGATCTGATAATATGGTGAGCAGTAAACATCAATTTTCTGAGAATCGGTCAAAGGTACACAACCTTGCCCTAACATTTCCGTCCATCCGATGTGGATAAAGTTAAGATAGTGATATCCAAGCTGAAATCCAACAAAGCTGCTGGAGCTGATGGCCTGAGTACCGAGCTATTCAAAGTAGCAAGGGATGACTTGGATGCACCAACTCATTTGGAAAATATGGTCGGACGAAAGTATGCTCGATGAATGGAACTTCAACATTGTTTTCCCAATCCTCAACAAAGGATACCCACTAAACTGCGCCATATTGCTAAACGTTGCTTACAAGATCTCATCTGCTATACGCTTAAAACAGCAATGTTATTGGTCCATATTAGTGCGGTTTTGGGCCAGGAAAGTCCACCATCGACCAAATTTTTCAAATCCAGGAATTTTAAATCGATATTCATCACATTTTTATCGATTTGAAGGCCGCCTATGACAGCATCTATAGAGAAGAGCTATATAGAACTATGTCTAGTTTTGGCATCCCTGACAAACTCGTCCGGTTGTGCAGGATGACGATGGAGAATGCATACTGTTTTAGCAAGGTCGGGAAAGACCTTGCCGAGACCTTTGATGTTGAAAAAGGATTCAGACAAGGCTACACCAACATCAGAGATCAAACGAAGATTAACCCTTGCCAATCGCTGCTTCTTTGAGGCCTCTCGGACAAATAACGTAGCTGCTCTATGGTGCAGAGGCATAGAATATGTCAAGAATGGATGAGGCCGTTCTCGGTTGTTATGAGAGAAAAATACTTCAAGTGATTTTTGCTCCCATCTGCATAAAGAGTGGAGAAGAAGATACAATCATGAGCTGTACGAGCAATATAGCGACATCGACCTAATCAGAACAGACGGTTAGGTCATGTAGAGATGGACATCTACGCACAGGCCCGAAGAGTCTTCGAATCCACCTCAGAGGGACGCAGCAGTAGAGGAAGACCTCGCCTAAGATGGCGCGCTGAAGTGGAAACGGACCTCAACAAACTTGGTTTGCGATACTGGAAGCAGCTGGCTTGTTGGTTAATGACGTTTCGAAATCACTGTGACCCGCATAACCAGCAGAGAGGCTTTGAAAATCCTTCACAATAAAAAAAAATAAAAAAAAAAATAATTCTTTATTATAAAAAATTTTCTTACACAAAATTAAAAGTGAAAAAAATTGCGGATCTTTTTGCCAAGTAAGGACGTTTCTTACGATTGTTCATTACATTGTGTTTGTTGACGTCCCCTTTAAGGAAAAGCTTATTACTTTCGAATCCAGACATGATATATTCCCAACCCTCCTGAAGAGGTTCAGGTATCACCGTAAATTCCAAACCTAGCCTAGGTATAAGTTAATAACCATCCTTCCTACATGCTAACACTCTCCTTCTCATCTAGAAGCGGCTGTTGCAGATTTTGAAGAAATGTCCTAGTACAGACAGTACAAAGCAGAAAAAAAAAAAGAAAATGCCTTGCTGTAGATGTGGAAATATCCGCTTCGATGAAGATTCAGATGACGAATCATCTGAAGAATCGATTGGACGAATTGGAATGCTTGCCACGCCAAAGAAAGATTTCGGATTCAAGCATTGTCGTAAATTGCCAACGCGTGTCTCAAAAAGCGCACTAAACTATATAGCAACCGATCGTACAAAATCCCTGGCAATTCCAAAAGATCGCGAAAAATTCATGGGCAACTGCTCCTGTTCCAATGAATGTCCACAAAAATGTCGTTGGAATTTCAACGTCAGTAAAGCGGCTTTAAACTACGAACCAAGTGAACGTATAAGTAAATTAGCATGTCCCAAACTGGGACATGGTTGTAAAAGTAAGACGCTACCCACCAAGGTCTCAGAAGCGGCAAAAAAATGGGAAGCCTCGCAGCGCCTTAACGCTTTAGCAAAACCCAAAATAAGACTTGATTTAAATTGGAGATCGCTGCCATGTAAGGTCTCCGAGGCAGCAAGAAGATATAAAGCCTCGGAACGTGTACGAAATTTGGCAATTCCAGTTGACATAAGAAAAGTTAATCGAAGGACCTTGAGGCAAATGAAGAAAAAATTAGCACGTTACAGTGACCATGTGAATATAACAAACGTAGGACCAGTTACTGCGCCACCCGTGAGTTATGTTAACCGTAGTGCTCTAATTTATGAAGCAACGGAACGTTTGAAAGAATTGGCAATGCCTAAGAAATATATCAAAACAAAGGATAGAAAACTTCCAGTGAAGCCTCCAAGAGCTGCCCTCTGTGCCAAGGCGTCTTCGCGATTGGAGTATCTGGCTTTACCCAATTTCGTGGCCAAGTATGCCTTTCAATACGACTTATGAGACTTCCACTCCCGACAAGGTCATTTACGTATTACTTCACGTTGTGTTACGAGCGGAAATACGTAAGAGATTTTGGCCCTTACCTATGGTAAGAGTTGGAAGAAGGGACACCCTTGTCGCACGCCACTTTGGAGTTCGATCACTTTTGACAGCTTTCGTGACATTTTGATCTGTTGTATGTTAATTTAATAATAGGGTCCCATTCGGAAGTGCAAATCTTGGGCAAAGCAAGAGCAACAAAGCAAGTATCGTAATTTTGGCTACATTCGCTCCAAAAATGTGCACTATTACGTTTCAGAATTGTTTGCTTTATCTTTTATGGATTGTCGAATGCTATGCTTTCAAAAGTTTGCTCAAAGTTTGCATTTTCGAATGGGCCCTAGCTGTGGGTTTGTTTGCCCATATTTGTATTTATTTTAGGTTTGTCTGTGATGGTTCACCCGTACAGACGAACCAAATAAAATTTTTGTTGACACTATCAAACGCATTTTCGCAATCGATGAACAGTAAGTTAAAGGGTGATCGTCGAAATAATAGGGTCTGGACCGGAGTTAGATCTAGACTCGAAACCTACTTACTCGGTACCGGGAGTGCCTTTCAAGATGGACTTATTAGCTGTAGAACTATTTTTGCTGAAAGACTGCAGACAGCACAAATTCCTCTACAGTTCTCGCACTTCATTAGACTTCCTTTCATTAGGAGCTGAGATTATGATTCCTTCTGTCCACTCTTCAGGAAAAGAGCTCTGTGTCTCGGCTGAGATGATGCTTCCTAAATAGAGGAAGTAGTCCACTTTACTGACTGGCATTCTTGAGTTGAACGTTAAAGTAGGACATACTCAGGACTTTTATTTGGGGATCTGCATGCCGATTGATCGGGAAACTACTGATCGCCTAAAACATGGATTGGGCCAATAGCGCAACAATGCAGTTTGTAATGTAATGCTTACTTTACTAGCTCGTGGAGGTCCCTGGGCCATTGAATGTGTAAATCCTTATGTATGCAGGCAAACATTGCAAGTGCGGTGTTGTCTAGAGCCATAAATCTAGACTAGATAACCTTGTGTAGCATTCGCCGTTACCGATATGGAGTTGGACTGTTGCTAATACCCACATAGTTGTGCGGTGATAGGATTTTGACGGCCAGATTCCGGACTAGAGTTCGTCGTATCACAATTATACAGTATTACGCCCCGAGGAATGGCTCGTCTGAGGAGACCTTCTACAATCAGTTGGGTGCCGTTTTTAATGCAACGCTCAATGGCGACATTGTCATTGTGATGGGGAGACCTGAGTGCCAAGGTAGATAATGACAACGAATGACTCAAACATGTTATGAGAAGACATGGCCTAGGCAGCTGCAACGACAACGCTGAAAGATTCGTTGATTTTTGCAACGCAAATCGCCTTGTCATAGGTGGCACCATGTTTGAGCACTAAGCTTGCCATACAATTAGATGGGTGGCAACCAAATTGACCTTTGTGTTATCAGTCGCCGTTTTAGATGTAATCTCCTAGACGTCCGAAACAGAAGAGGAGCAGACATGGGGTTGGTATGTGATCACCACCTTATGATAGCGACTGATCACTTTCCCTTTCGACGATCACACGACACAACGATGCCCAGGTTCAACACGGACCGAGTTATTGATCCTTCAGTGTGCCAAGAACTCAAGGTACATCTCTCACCTGGGGTGGAAATAATCTGTCAGCTCACTGTCAGCCACCACTCAAGACCATTGGTATGTACCTATACTGTGAAAACGGTTCTCACATTAGGTGCAGAAAGAACTGTCGGTCGATCGCAGGGAATAGATAGGGCAGGGCTGTCCGAGGTCACCTGGAGAAAGATCGACGAACGAAAGCAACTTAGAGTTTAAATTGCAAGAACTCTAGGAGTAGGGAGGACCGAGCTAGAGTCTCTTTATCGCATGAAGATGAGAGAAGTGCAGCGTAGCGTTCGGCATGACAAGCGCAATTATACATATCAATGCATTGGTTGTTGAAGCAGAATCCTTTACAGAATCACACAAAGAGCTGATAGGTGATCGCAGCTCTATCCAACACCCAGTGTAAGGCTTAGAAGGTTCTTTGGTTATGTCGGATGAGGATAAACTGAAGTGATGAAAGGAGCCTTTGCTACGGTTTGAGTTCGTATATTCGCTATCAGGGGGCGCCGTGGGTCAAGTGCTTAGTGCGTTGGACTACGGAGCGAGAAGGTTCAAGGTCCTATCCCCAGACAATACCTACAATTTTTTTTCTCGCCCCCCTCATGGTTGTGGGAGCTAGGTCCTGGGTCCCATAAACCTATCGCGCCAAATATTTGTATTTCTTTGCATTCTCTAGCAATATGCACCCAAGTCAAACTGAGATGACCGAATGCGCACCACATTCCCTAGTAAGGACGATATCATTTCTGCGATCAAAGCACTAAAAAACAACAAGGCCGTAGCACCTGACGGCATACCCACGAAGCTATTTCCAACAGCGCCAACTGCATCGGCTGATCTACTGCAACCTAGAGGCCTAGAGCTTTCCGGATGGCTGGAAAAAGAGAATGCTCGTCAAGCTCCCTAAAATAAAGTGCACGACTGGGTCGTACGTACTTGCAGCTTATTTTATAGGCACTGAAATTCAAAGTTTATGTATGGTGTTCAACTGAATTATAGAAAACGTCAAGGACTATTAATTTCATTTTACCAAATTTTTCGATTTCTAGTTAAAATTTTGAAAAAAGGTACATTTTTGAAAAGTGGGCGTGGCAGTTCCAAAACTTGTCATATCTTTGCCTTTGTCACACCCACCTCAGATATTAATTTTAAGCTCAATCGCTGAAGAAAAAGCCAAAAACCGCCAATTTCTAAAATTACCGTTATACGCTTTTTTCGCGCAAAACGTGGTATGCCACCTAATAGCATATACCCAAACTAACTCACGTATGAAATTTTATCAAAATCGTTAGAGCCGTTTTCGAGAAAATCCATTCTTAGTGAAATCGCCCATAAGTAAAGTACCCTTAATTTTGAGGTTAGAATGAAAATTCCAATTCCGCCTCTAGGGATTATCCCACAGACCCCAGATATGAAGTTTGAAGCAAATCCGCTTAGCCGTTTAGGCTGCAGTCGAATAGACAGACAGACCGACAGACAGACAGACAGACGGAATTGGCGGACCCACTTTTTTGGACTTCTCCATCATAGTAATGTCAAGTTTGATTAAAATCTCGAGTTCGAAATTTTTCACGAAACCAATACTTGCCCTATAGGTATAGGTGCAAGTAAAAAGGAACCTAATGCAGGTCAAAGACGTGGTATCTGCGTACAGCCTGCTGTGGCTATGATAATAGTTAAACTTATCCTTGAATGAATCAAGAACACCTCGAAGATACACTACGAGTAGATGCCGACCAAGCAGGTTTTCGTTCTGGATCCTCTTTTGTCGATCACATCAACACCCTTCGGATCATAATCGAGCAGTGGGTTGAATATCCTTCACCACTTCACCTCACTATTCATCGATTTTGAAAACGTGTTTGATAGTGTCAGTCGGGGACTTATTTAGGATGCCTTGCGCAGGAATAAATAAATAAACTAGTAGCAATTAGCGAGGCTACATCGACCAACCAGACAACCAGATGGCGATCACTGCAGGGTCTCGACGTACGGGAACCTACAGAGACGCGGCTGCCAATTACCTGGAGATGGGAAGGGAAAATAACTCCCTGATCAGCACGAAAAATTTCAGTAGGAAATGGTTAACGCCAGTGGTCTACGGGCTAATCCCCCAGTAATACCCAACTTCACATGGGCAGGTTTCAGGAACGATCGCAGATTTAACTGCCATAACCAGCAGTCTATGTGGTGCATGGGAAGGTTCTCAATTTTAGTCCCCGTCGCGAAGCTTCCAAGATTGACCAGGGTATCCGCATTGGTCCCAGGCCCAATGAAGGGTCCTTTAAAAATCCTAGAGTAGATTGCGAGACAAAACAAAAACCTCGACAAGTTGGAAGGTCTATAACAGGGAAATTCAGGAGGGGAAAGGCCAACTAATATTCCTTGGGGTGGTCAAGTATAGTAAGGCTTCTATCACGTTAAAATACCAGTACCATCGGAAAAGAAGAAGATAGACGAAGCTGATACAAGCCAACATCCATCACAGTAGGGGGACCATAGCCAACCTCTGTGACTTCCTCTCCAAAGGAGAAGCAGATGTTGCTCTCATCCAGGAACCATGTGACAAACATATTAGATAAAACCTACCCATCTCATCTCTGAGCATCAACCAGAATGCTTACACCAAAGGGAAGTCCATGCTAACAGTCCTCACAGATGCCCTCCAGTACAAAGAAGCTGATCTCGGTGTCTTTCTAGATATAGAGCGAGCCTTCAACAATATCAAGCTACGGGGTATTATGGAAGTCCAATCTAGTACCTCCACACCAGCCATGGAGACAATTTTGAACTTACTCCCTATTGGGCTAGAGGTGAAAAGATCAGCCATTACATAAGACATAAGGACGTTGCAATGAGCGGACAGCAACGGAACACAGGACTATCTGGAAGGCAGTACAGGCGGCCTATGGACTCGTATGGCATCCGAGAAACTTTTTAAGTAAGAAATACTATTTATAAAGTCAAGAATGCCAGCAGGGCTCTTCCATTCCAAACGAGGATGTAATAGAAGTATACACGGATGGATCACACATCGATGGAGAATCAGGGGCGGGGGTCTATTGTCGAGCCCCACCTCTCAGCCACTACCTCAATACTTCGTGACTCTCTTTCAGGCAAAGATTTTTGCTATACTGAAGGAAGCGAAACTATACTACTTAGTACCGAAACCACTTACGAAATCATTTCTGACAGTCAGGCAACCCTAAAGACTCTAACAAATCCAAAAATCAACTCGAACTTGGTGAAGGAATGCAAGGAAAAACTTAATATCTTGGCAATCTCCTCCCGTGATTTGGGTACCTGATCACTGCAATGTATCAAGGAACAAAGCTGCGGATGAACTGGCCAGGAAGAGGGTGGAAACATAGATAGCCTTAAAGGTAAGCAAAACACCACGAAAACATGTAGAAAGGACGGCAAACCTGTCAAAGCCATGACTGAGCGCCCCAGAAGCCGCCAGGCAAAGATGACGCTCGATCTATGCAGGAGACAATTAAGAAGTATGGTCGGTCTATTCACCGGACACATCAACCTGGAGAATCACGCATACAGACTGTGACTGGTGACACCAAGCACCTGCCCAGGATGCGATGAAGAGGAAGAAAGCCCAGAGCACTTTCTCTGCGAATGCTAAGATACAAACACCTGGGGAGACACGTCCTGCCCGGACTGAGTTATCTTAGACGTTACAGTTTCGGAAAGAAGTTGGAGTTCGTCAGAAATACACGACGTTTCCTGGAAAGCAAACAATGCGTTTGGGATGTTAACCAAAATTTGACGAATTAAGATCATTAGCTTAAATGCCAAGCTACGACTGTTCTTGTTGCTATAAGGATGTGAGACTTGAATTGTGATAGCTGCTATCTCGAAAAAGCTGAAAACGTTCGTTAATAGGTGCCTCCACAATATTTCAAGTATTTTCTGGCCATATTGTATCTCTAACGATTAGATTTATCGGCGAACGGGCCATGAACCAATAGGCACAACTATATGACGACGGAAGTGGCAGTGGATTGGACACACTTTCCGAAAAGTTGACAGGAACCCGCTAACTGAAAATGGCAGGATGCGCGACCTTCCTAGATGTACATCGCGCAGAATATTAGAGATGGAAGCACGACAACTGGGAAAGAGCTGAGGCACCCCACACGATGGTGTGTAGGCGTTGTGAAGACCCTAGGATCCACAAGGGGATACAGGACATAAACAAACATAACACAAATTAGTTTTTGTTTTCGCTTGTGTACCATTGAATCTTTTCAGTACCTATGTAACTTGTTGGTCAAAGCTCCTTGAATGACAGACTGAGAGCTGTGGTAAGATAGGATTTAAGTGACACATTCAAGAAGGACCGATGCTGCTCCATTTCATATCTCATTCCCGAAAGTCAGTTCTCTTCCCATGCTAGTCTTTAACTCTCCACCAAGTCAATGGAGATGGATCAACTAAAAACCAAACTAACTCAAGTGTATAGTTTTCTTTGTCGCTGACTGTAGTTGCTACCAACTTGTGTATACCATAAATTAAGAATGCAAACACCTGCTAGTCTAGCCTAGTCAGTAGAACGGGTAACCACATCGAAAAGCCACAAAAATGCAGATTAAGTTGATTCGGTTCTTTTCCTTGAAGAATGCAGAGACAGGCGAATACGACACCATTTCTCAATTGTCCTGACATATCATACGTATGTACATACATACATATGTATGTTCGCGAACATGTTGCCAGTCATACAATGTAATTATCGACAGCGGTTACCTCCTTACATAAACTGTTGACACCAATTAGTAATTACGTTTACGCGAACTTTATGTTTTCCCATTGAAAAGAAAATCGAGTCCTTGACACAAAACACGTCCTGAGCACACATGTGTGTTTGTATTTTTGTGTTTTTGTGTGTGCGAACCTCATGTTTTTGGTGGAATTAGCGACAGCTGGCATTTGATTGGTTTCCTCTTCAATTGACAGTTGTGTGTGCCGCCTCAGTAACGATGTGACAGGATTATGATTAATGGTCTACATACAGACAGGTTTACGCATCGATAATGTGTGCTCACCGATGAACGACAATTCACTTTAAAAGATTAAAACAAATAGAGAAAAGAAAACGTTAAATAAATTGAAAGGAAAATCGATAATGCAGGGCCAATGACATTTGCAATTCCATTTTTCTCATCGTGTCGTCCTTTCTAATGTTGGAAAATATTTGCATGTCCGCTGGGGCAAGATATTCGAACGGATTATGCAGCGAAAAACGTTGATTGGAATCATTGAAGAGGAAATATAAAGGGATATCCTTTAGCAAATGGATGAGCAAAGTGTGCGAGTATATGTACGAACGAACGCATGCAAATCGAAAGGAATCTCTAGAATGCTGTGCACTGCAGTAATACAGAGAAAATCATTTTCGTTTCTTTTTTTTTTTTTCTCTCTTAGTCCTTTTTTTTGTATTTTTGGATTCTATTCTGGATGTTGTTGAGGGTGTAGGGTTCAAAGGACTCTTCACAGCTTAACAGACTGCAAATTATCCGATGTGATGAAATGTTCGAACTCACTAAAGGATGCACTTCACAAATACATATACATATGTACATATCTAGAGGCAACTCGGTGGGTATACATAAAAGCTGATTTTTTGACACGCCAGCGAACAGTGTGTGGGATGGGGAAGCAGGTTTTTCGAAGAAGTTTTTTTGTAATTGGCTTTTACGGTTGGAAGTGGTTCGTTTTGCATTAACGGGTCTAAGGATGAATTTGTTATAAAGTCCCTTTTGATTTTATCGAAGACGAAGATGTCGCCATTTAACAAGAGAGTCTCATTTGCTAATGGCGTACATATTTAGGTCCTAAGACCTAGATCCTATGATACGCTAATTCATACCATATGGAATGGGGAAGCAGTGATACAAACCCCCGCGATGTGTCCTTATTTGAATTTATTATCGAAAATACCCTAATTGTAGCTAATTGGGGCGGCGAACCTACTTTCGTAGTTATAGTCGTTATAGACATACATAACCCTGGTTACATACCAGGTAGTACTCTTAACATGGAGAATCGGAGAGTTTTGGGGGCCAAATCGTACTTTGATCATAAAATTGTTGAATTTTTCTTAAGCAGTACCTGTGATTCTTCAAAAAAAGATAGGAATCCCAGGAAGGCTAATTGGGATGTCTTTAGTAAGGAAGTGTGACGACATCCAAAGTCCCTCGAATATCGACAGCAAAGTCGAGAAAACACTATTGTCTTCAAAGAGGCTTTCTACCTAGCATGTCCAGAGACCAAAAGGAAGAACAAAAAATCACCTCCATGGTCCAAGGTGTAAAGAGCTAATAGACATTAGGAGAGTAAGCAGAACCCTCCTTAATGTGGCCAAGGGGGACAGAATCAGACATAGACTGTGATCAGTATAAGGCCAGTCAGAGAAAGTTTAAAAATGAGACGCAAAGAGCAAGTACTTTTGCGACAACATTAAGGAACGACAGAATCTGCGAGACTAAGGCAGATGTTCTCCAGACAAACTACGACTATATTGTCACTCAAAGATTCCGATGGAAATTGGACTGAATCTTGTTCAGACTCACTAATATAACTGAAAAGTACGCACTTTCCAGGAAGTGTAACCTAATCTGTCGATAGCACCAGAGTGAGTACAACCACGGAATATGAATTATCAGCGGATTTGATCTAAGAGGAGAGAATTGATTGGGCAATTAGATCGTTCCCCACTTACAAATCGGGACTAGACGGAATCATCCCGATCATGCTATAGAACACTATGAGCACGATTATTCCGGTACTATTTCAAGGAACTATTTACTAGTAGTCCCATATGAAGGAATATCCCACGAACTTGGAGAGAGGTCAAGGTGGTATTTATACCCAAGGCCGTATAAAGTATGTCATTCCACCACAAAAGACTTCAGACCAATCAGCCTTACCTCGTTTATGCTAAAAACTTTTGTGACTAGCCGTCTTTGCAGTAAGCTATGGCCGGCTCAGCGCACCTAAACCAAAGGATAAAGTGTCGACACGGGTGTGTTCTGTGTGGTTAGCAGCTTAACGCAACTACACCAAAGGAAAAAGTGCTGAAACGGCTCTGCACTGTGTGGTTAGCTAGAGAAATCCTTAAAATATAAAGAATACACTTCAGATGCATTCTTGGACATTGAAGAAGCATTTAACAATGTCAGAACGGACGCAATGCATAGAACACTCACAATCATCAACATCCACAATTCCCTGATCAATTGGATTGTGGAAACTATTGAGTAAGGACACATTATAACGAAGCACGAGGGTTTGAAGTTGGAAGCATATGCATCTAGAGGTACTCCTCAAGGCGGAGTAATCTCCCCACTACTATGGGTCATTGTACTAAATGAAGTACTGAGACACCTCAGGTAAAGTGGGGTCAAGACCATCACTTATGCGGATGACATATTGATGGCTTAGGCCAAATTCCTCCCTACCCATAGTCCTATCCATTGTAAACAATTGGAAGGTGCCCTGAAGACCATAGAGACCTGAACCAAGAAATGTGAACTAGTGGTCAATCCCAAAAAGACCGAGCTGGTATTATTTACTAACAGAAGAAAAATCACCTACATTACCTTCCATTGGGAGTATTCTCCTTAGGATCTCTGACAGCGGCAGACTTGACAAGAAACTGAACTGGAGGCCTAACATTAATGAAAGAATCAAGTAAGCCACTATTGCGTTCTATACATGCAGCAGAACGTTTGGGATAACCTGGGGACCAAAACCCAAAATTGTAGTATGGATGTATACGGCTATAGTAAGACCTATTCTAACTTACGTATGTCTTGTATGGTGGCAGTCCGCCAGATCACAAACTTAGCGGCTCTCACGAAGATACAGAGATTGGTTTGTATTGGCAACACAAGCGCCATGAGAACCACGCTTACTGCAGTACTAGAGGCTATCCTCAATCTACTTCCTCTGGATATCTTCGTTCAAGACTCGGCAGCTATTAACCCCCTGAGAATATGTAAGTCAGTCAAACAGTTGGAGACCAAATACAACGGGACATTCTATGATCCTGAATAAATATCTAGGAAATGTTCCCACCACGGATTACCTGACTCTGTACCTAGATTTCAAGAGACCCTTCACAAGCTCTTTCCCGAGCAAAGAACATTGGCAGGCAAAGCAGTCAGACTTCACAAATAGATCAAAGATTAATGTAGGCGTAAGCTTAGGTATATTTTCTGAACCAATGGCTATATACAAATCAGTTCGTCTCCTGAACCATAGCAGAAGTCCTAACAGTGACAATAGCCGCCCATGAGACTGCGTTAAAGGCAATGCCACGGGAGGGTATAACCTTTTTCATGGACAGCAATAAAAGCGATTTCTGCTATCAAAATAAAATCCAAGTGCTGTCGAGAAGAGCTTAAGTTTCTTGGAACAGAGTACAAGGTTGCGCTCTGCTGGGTCCCTGGACATGAAAATAAACCAAGTAAGGGAGAAATTTCCTCTCTCTGGGCCCTTAGGTAGTTCAGTAAGGTAGAAATTACTTCATTATGGGCCGTTCAGTAAGGGAGAAATTTCCTCTCTATGGGCCCTTAGGTAGCTCAGTAAAGTAGAAATTTATTTTCTAAGAGCCCTTAGGTAGTTCAGTAAGGTAGACATTTCTTCATTATGGGCCGTTCAGAAAGTTAGAAATTTCCTCTCTATGGACTGTTAGGTAGTTCAGCAATAAGAAGGCGGACGAATTGGCCAGAAGAGGTTCAGAATCTACATCAAAACAGGTCGACACCTCGGTGCGCATCCCGTTTTGTTCACTGGAATCCCGTTTTGCTCACTTGAATCCCGCCTGAAATGTTTCCCACGGTTTTCTAGGCCGAACTCCATGCCACTAAGGTAAACCTTATTAGATATATTAAGGGCCCTAAGATTATATATCTTTTCAGATAGCCAGGCAGTATTTGAAGTGATATCGTCCAATTTAATGGACTCTATATCACTTAAATGTTGCTACGACGCTCTGCAATCTCTTTTGCCAGACATAACATGGTGAAACTCAGATGGGTTCCTGCTCATCAAAGAATTGCAGACAACGAATGTGTAGCTCAGAATCTGCGTTCATAGGACTTGAACCCTATTGTGGTGTCAGCTGGGTTGCCACCGCAGAGCTGATGAACGATTGGAAACACACACTTCGTGTGGCCCACTGGGAAAATGTCTCAGGGCTGAGACAATCCAAGCGATTAATCAGGCTTTATTCTTCCAAGGAAATCCTTAATCTAGAGAAGGGTAGTATAAGAAAGCTTGTTACTGTGGCCTGGGTTATCACCTTAACAAGCTCAATCTATGCCCAGAAACGGAATGTAGGTTCTGCTCGGAAGATGACTAATCTCCTGAACATATTCTCCGTAAATGTCCAGCATTACATTAGTGAAGGACGCGTATTTTCCATAAAGAAATATTTTCCTTAGCGGATTTTAGAAATTCTTCTGTCAAGGACGTACTATCTTTCATTGGGAAAGTGGTATGACTCTTGATTTGGTTGAACATACTCTAATTGATACAACAGGTCGCAGTGTCAGCCATATGAGCAGGGAGCTACCCAAAAAAAAAATCTTGGGGTCTCCAAGTAAGCTTGTTGTGTAGGATCAACAAGCTTACTTACTTGGAGAATAGATCTAGAAAACAGAATCAAATAAAGCTAGTACAGCGTACTGTACCTACACGCCGGAGGGTTTCTGGTAAGACGTGGGGGTATGAAACCGCCGCAAGTTCACTGAATTTGCATTTGCATCTTCAGCCCCATCGTCCTCTATGTTTGTACGGTATCCGATAGTAAAGAGCAAATGCGCAGGGCTATTCCAGAGACTCTACAACCATGAACTGTGTGTAATTTACCTTGAGACCGATATCGACACTAAACTGAAACTCGGTAGACTCCGGTGGACTGAGCTCTTAGCTCGTATGACCGAAAAGAAGCGAAAGTTCTTAATCGCAGTTGTTATGAAAGACGACAGCTCTGCAGACCACTAGAAGGATGGCATAGACCAGGCCACTTGGAGCTTAGGGACACCTCGATGACATCGGCTCAAACTCAGAATCGATGGAGAGTGGCGATAAAGCGATAATGATGATCACGAATCCAGTATCTCTATAGCAGGCATGGAGACAATTTTCGTTCGATTCCTCAAATGAGAAGAATGGCAGCAGGGCACTACCGTCCCAAACGATGGAGGAATAAAAGTGTATCCAGATGGATCACACATCGATGGAAGGACGAAGGTCTTCTGCTGAACGTTACCTCTCAAAAACGTAGTTCATTTAGAACAGTTCATTGCTTTGATTCAGACATGGATCTTGCTTTATAGAAGGGTATGGAACCACTTCTCAGCACCGGAACCCAAGGCAATGGCATTCAAATTTTGACAATCCCAAGAACTATCTCGAAATTGGTGCAGGAATCCATGGAGAAACTGAATATCTTGGCAACCTCATCATAGATCAACCTGCTTTGGGTACCTGGCCACTGTAATATATCATAGAACGAAGCCTCATATGAATTGAAAAGGAAGGGGGCGGGTAACATGGACACCCTTACAGTCACAACGATAGGAGTATTCTTAAAGGTTGTTAAAACTGTATACAGCGGCTCATACGCAAAACAACACCAAAGCCAAACCCATGACTGAATGCCCTTACTCCTGCCATTCCAAGAGAGCGCTCGATCTGGGCAGAAGACAATATTAAGACTGATGGTCGGTATATACACCAAACACATCAACTTGAACAACTACGCGTTGTTCAGCAGCACTTGTCCAAGATGGGAAGAAGAGGATAAAAATCTCGAGCACTCCTTCTGGAATGCCCTGCAACAGGGACGCTAAGATATAAATACCTAGGAAAATACATCTTGCCCGGATTAAGTAATTTTAGACTTTCTATGTTAACGATGTCATTTAAACACATAATTTTTGAACATGGAGCAGTAGAAGAGTCGGCAGCGTTCGTATCCACCTGTGCTCTAGACTTTACCTAATAATTAGGTAAATTAGACAATTATTGTCTATTGGGTGGAGTATGTTTCTTAAGTTACAATTTGGATTAGTATTCCATGCTAATGCAATATTACGCTAATTTTGAACATGTGTTTCAGTCTTGCTACGAAATGGAGGGTAGGTTCTGAGACTGCTTTGGTTCGGGCTCATATTGGAGGTTGGATGCACTCTCCAGAATGTATGAGGTTGATCCAATGCAGCTCGATGTCCCAATGGTGAAGGATCTATTCGATGTTCTACACATTGATCTTGAGGATCTTAGCTTTCAATTTGAGGAATACCGCAAGATTATTCGCACCATCGAAGACCAAGCTATCTGACCTTGAGGTTTCGAACAATCACGTCTACAAGTCAGACATTTCAAAAAAAATCCACTGGAGGATGATCCCGTATGGAAACTCTGGGTTCAAGAAAAGCTTACACTTGATCTTTCTGACTTATCGCTATCAACCACCTCGGGCTTTGCATGGCGGTGTCACCAAAACCCTCTACTGTCTATGTTAAAGGCCCAGTATAGCAGTGGAAGTAAGAAATTTCATCACTAATTGTAATGCATGCAAGATGACCAAATCTCCAAACACAGTATTACGTCCACCAAAGAGTAAGGCCTTTGTAGTTGAGAGGCCTGTCCAACTGGTCTATCTAGATTTCCTTCGGCCGTATCATCGGTCCAAAAATGGTAACATCCATATACTTGTTGCGTTGGATCAACTCACAAAGTTCTTTGTTCTACAATCCCTTAAATCTGCCACTTCGACCCCCACTCCAAAGTTCCTGCAGGAGCAACAATTTTGTACGTTTGGTGTACCGGAATCTACATATATTGACTAATAATGGCAAGCAGTTCACTAGCACTGAGTTCGAGAAATTAATGACAGCTTATGGCAACGCTCACATTCGGACTGCCTCTTCTCAGGATAATGCGAGTGAAAGAGTGTATAGATCCGTACTTTCTGCCATCCGGTCATACATCGATCCGGGACAAAAGACTTGGCATCTACACCTAACATCATTATTGCGTGTGCTTCGTACAGCTGTGCGGCTATCCAAATGTATCCAGTCGGAGCACTATTCGGGCAACAAATGGCTGATGACGGATCAGAGTATAAACTTCTAAGAGAGCTGGGAATCCTAAACAACTTAGAAGTTCAAATGCTATTAAAGTCGACAAAGGAGTCATATAGCCTACCCTTCATTCTATTTCAGACTCACAACACCGAGATCCAAACCTCTCCAAATACCACAATTCATCTGAGACAATAGGCCTATTTAGTAAACGGATGTCGTATGTATATTGCATTTCAATCGAGAAACGTGTGTAATTTCAGCGCTTGCTGAACGAATCCGAACCCCTCCACCTCAAACGCAACAACTCATCCACACAACACACCTAGAGCCTATTTCATAAAACTACAACACTAATAATTATTTGTGAATTCGCTTGTAACTTGTAAATTATGTGCAAATTTTTGTTTCATAAAGAATTCCAATTCACTAATAACTACAAGTATGCCAGACCTGTAACTTTAAGAAAATTTACAACTGCGGCTAGCTTTTCTGTTTCATAAAAGTATTTGGGCAACAAATTATTAGCGATGGACTTGTAACTATAAGTGAATTTCTTACAAGAGTAGAGAGACTAATAAAATCACATACTGTGATCGCTTAACTGTGAAGTATAGCCGCAGACTCGTAGTTCTTCGCAAATAATTTTTAAATTGTAGTTACAGACTTGTAGACTTGTAGCATTTTGATCGCTACACTTATAATTTGAAATTGCCGCGCTACAAGTGCTGAAAAATGTTTATGGAACACAAAATTACAAGTCCATACTTTATTTGTGCTTGTAGTTACAAGTTTACAAGTACAACACTTGTAGTTTTATGAAATAGGACCCTAGTCGAATAGTGAAGGATATGTATGTCCTACACATTGGTACTTAAAAGAACGAAATCCATCAGTAACTTCCTATCCTTCGAAGGTTTCAAATTGTCGCCAAATTTCGTTACATCAACTTCTCTAACCCGTATCTCCACCGGCAGATCGAAATATAGGACGTTGTTAGTATGTGAATGACTACTGCAATGATTACTCATTTTAGACGTCCTTTCTATAGTCAGTCTAATCTACTGTCAAGTCAATATTCATTTACTACCAATAGATAATGATACTTGAATGACACTAATCCTGTGAGGGTTGTGTTGACAGTACTTAGTGCAACCCCTCTCGTTAAATGGGGTTCAAACACCTCAACTTCAAAGTAACTCATTCAACCTCTAACAATCATCTCTATCTTTCTCTCTATATATGGATGTATATGTATCTTTTCATAAATTTTAATGAGACTGCATTAAAACTGTCTTCCGTATATAGCAGAGCGGAGTGGCGCTGCAACTTTATTCAACTCTTTCGAATAACAGTGTACCGTCAAAGGCATTGTTGCAAGTTTTTGTGTCGGATTCTCTCTTTCGTTCTTTCAATTTCCTGTCATTGTTTCGAGATACTCCAGAGGCAGAGGCATGGGGTAAAACAAAAAACTTAAACTTTACAGACATCTAAAAATGGTTTCGGCTTTTGTCACATTATAACAAACTAATTACACTTATTCTCCTTCAACTGCAGATACTTTCTGCACAGTCTTCTGTGCTGTTCTGTTCTCTCTCCTCTTTCAGGCTTACAAATTATCTTCTTCGTAATTTGTTACGGTTCATTAAAATGAAAAAATGTCCCGCTCTTTACAGATGTGCAAACACAAAAAAAAAACAAAAAAGGATATGAATTCTTTTTCCCTCCTCTCTGTGTTAGTATAAAGGATTACATTCATAATTGTGCCTTTGCCACTTTGTTTGTAATATTCTCTTCGGTAGAAGTATAGGTATAGACCTCCCTAGTGGGCACTTCGTCCTTTAAGCGCGCCGCCCGTTTAATTCTGTTCTTCATTTGTGTAGAGCGCGCGCTTTTTTTTTTTAAGCAAAAATGATATACGACGATAATTTAACAAAAAAAAAATAGAAAAGAAAAAAATAAAAAGGAATCACGACAGGAAGAGAAAAATTACGCAAATTTAATTCTGATTTACATAAAGTTCTTCGAGGGACAGGCACACAGGATACATGTGGGGCACGACAAAAGGTGAGACTCGAGCCAATTATGAATTCCTACCCCCATTGTGGTGGCCAGGCAGCAATATACAAACACACACAGAGAGAGTGTTTTGGGGGCACAGATGGATTGGATGCTCGTACCGTGTGTTTGCGACAAGTTAATTAAATTAAATTGCTGGTTAGGATCGGGGGCGGACATGTTTAATTACCTCTATTCCATGGCTTCTATTAGATACGTATTTTTTTTCTATTTTTATTTTTTCATTGCGCCTTTCGTCCTTGGCTTCGTATATCATAAATCAGAGAAACACGTTAAAAGTTTTTAATTACCGAAATGCCTTCCATCTTCAGTGAAAGATTTATAGAAGATCTGTGCTGTGCTGATGTGGGTGGGGGAATTTTCAAAGTCAAACCCTGACCCAATTTCTTAGACATAAACTGGCAGAATAAATTTGAAAACAATAACTACCATCTATACTAGTTTAAATCATCCTTAATGGTCAACTATGAAAAATAATAACTTTTATGCTCGTAGCGATAGTTAGCACAGAATAGTCGGTGGGGAGTATGCCATAAAAAAAGGACATACACACACTGACACACAGAAAAAATTTAGTTGAACTATTAAAACTTTCAATGGCAATAAATTTAATGTAGAGATACGTGATATGAAGTCCACTATATGGAGGTAACACTCACCTGAACCAATGTTGTAGATGAAGATCTCCCGCAGCAGGAGTAACTCGTCCTCGGGCGCTGCTGTTATTGAGCCAAAACAATCATTCTCTGGCCAAACTTCTCTGTAAAACAAAAACAAGCATAAAAAAATTGTTTTAACTTCAAAATTTATTAGTTGAGTTTTTTTTTTTTTTTTTTTGCAATTTTTTATATGCGAAAGAGATATGTGTATACATTTGGGATGATTATTAATGGGAAGGACGAAATAAAACGAATTAGACTGCAGAAGTTTTTTTTTATCTGCTGATGCCATTTATAGCTGACACTTTTAGTTGATGAAGTATTGAAAGGAATTTTATTTTATGATGACCCAATGGGATCCTTTAGGGAAAGTAGTATACAGTCTACGTTCAGCTAAATATCTCCAATAATTTTGGACAAGTCTAGAAACAAACTTTTACAACCAAGTGCCTTGTTAATAATTTTATTAAATAATTTTGACAACATCATACATACGAGTATATGTTTAAGTGTGTTGTAAAAGAGTTGGTGGCGGGTGAACCCCTAATCGGCCAACGGCAGCACTCATATCCCCGAAAGGTTACCCCCTTATGGTAGGTAAGCTTATAAGTCTTTTATAAGACACCCGGCACCATAGTGACTCATTGCGATCCGCAGGTCTTCCACGCATTTTTGATCCCAGAACAAAATTTTACTAACTCAAAAATTTAAAAGAAGTACTTTTCCAGGTGTTTAAGTCTACTCCGAGCTATGCCTTGGCATTCACAGAGTAGATGTGTGATGTCCTTCGAAACGTCAAGGTTACTGCAGTATCTGCATATGTACATACATATGTATATCCGTATCTGACTTCCTCAGAAGACAATGACCAGAGGGGAATCCCTACCGCTATTCTTAACCACGACTTGCTTAGTTTCATTATTTCTGCAGATTTTTTCCGATCTAACATAAGCCATAAGGCCTTAGACACCCTATATCCTCCTAGGTTAGACCATTTTAAGTCAGCCATAGAGAGCACCAGACCTTCGGATCTCCACGTGGAATGGGCGGAGGCCCTAAACTGCTATAATGCAAATATAACCGCTATCCAGGAAATACTATGAGATGGGCCGGGGAAAAAGAGTATGAAAAACTGTGACGCATACTATGGTGGTTGCTATAGGAAACAGAAACAGCGTTTATGTAGATTCGTTATACGCTGCAAACTTAGGAAAGAAGTCTTGATCTTTCGAGATGCGAGCGGACCTCTTATGACAATCCACATCAAAGCTAAATTCGCGAACATAAGTCTAATATGTATACGCTCATGCCCCCACAGAGGACAAGGATGACGCCACCAAAGAATGTTTCTACGAGCTCCTCGACAAAACGTCCTAAATATGACATTAAAATCGTATCGGATGATTTGAACGCCAAGATAGGACAGG
This sequence comes from Xylota sylvarum, assembly GCA_905220385.1. Taxonomy (NCBI): domain Eukaryota; kingdom Metazoa; phylum Arthropoda; class Insecta; order Diptera; family Syrphidae; genus Xylota; species Xylota sylvarum. The sequence continues at coordinate 56,781,420 of LR999958.1, read as the reverse complement.
AGAACATCTTTGGCAGGACAGTTGGCAACCATAGCCTACACGACACAACGTCTAGCAACGGACCTAGGCTACATTATAACAAGGTTTCCTCATCTCAATGTTTACAAGGCGATATGGGGGTCTAATGAAACAGTGAACCAAATTGATCACATTGCGACGTAAGGCATGCCTCCAGTATTCTAGATGCTTCCTTCCGAGCATTCAACATCGACTCGGATCACTACCTTATGCAGCAAAGGTACGGCGGAAGAACTAATGTAAGAAAATATAATATCGAAAAGCTGCAATCACAAGAAATCGCCAGAATCTTTGCCGAACGCATATGTATCTGTTAACGACTCCTATGCCGCCAGCACCAAGTGCCGAAGACCAATGGCAACACTGTCAACATGCCATCAGAAGTGGCGCAACTGACATGGTGGGTTTCACCTGATCACCACCAAGAAACCCCTGGTTTCACGAAGAATGCCGGAAAGAAAATACAGCTATATAAGAGCCATACAAAGCGACTCTGCAAAGAAGGACGAGGGCTGCTCTTGGGCTTTAAGACCCGAAGAGACGAGAAGGACATCCGCTTCTCCGAAAGAAAAAAAAAAGCACGAAAAGCGCACGATCGAAGTTATTGAGAGATTATACTTCAGGAATAATGTAAGGAAGGCTTATTAAAATTTAAAAAGCACGTGTTAAGCCTGCAAGACCCTTACAGAAGCCTTTAGAAGCCTTTAAAACTGGGGGACCTCCAGTTTTAACTTCAATTCCCCTCATTTGCGTGAGTTAAGTTAGTTAAGTTAAGATGGACCCCCATACTCGTGGTATCAAAAACATGAACAAATAACAAAACAAAACAAACAAAATAAACGAGAGCAAGGACCTCAAACTTCATAAGCACCGATCCCCAGACGGAACAACTGACGGAGGAAGAAGAAAATCTTCTCCTCAATCCCTTCGCCAATCTTGGATAGTGAAAGCATCGGAACAGCTAAAGCAGTCATGGAGATTACCGACATAAGCGATAGCTGCTCCGTTGCTAGCTCTAGCTCCAACATCGCCAGATTGTAAAATCTCCAACTGCAAGACGACAATTAAAAGACTAGGCACTAAAAGATGGGACGAACTAACGGATACGAAACGCATACGACTACATAGTGCACATGCTTATCTGCAGGAACAACCCCTAATGGAGAACAAACCTACTGCTCGTACACTAGCGAGTACTGTTTCTGCAGAAGACATTAACGCTTACGAAGTTGATGGGGCCACCTGCCACACAGATCGGCAAAGTCAATTTGAGGAAAGGGCCGGGGAGCCAAAGGGTACCGCCGAATTGGCTCCATTCCCTTCAACCAGACGTTGCATCGAGCCTTCCGCTCGTACGGGTTTGGCGGAGGGGGAGATAGTCCCTGGGGGACGAGAAAGTTGCCGATCGATAGCCGGTCTAATACAGTTCAACTGTGGTCATCGCAGGCAACTTCTTCTAGTCCAGGGGCAGACAACATAGTGATTGAACGAATGTTTGAACCAACTACTGAGCTACTGAACTCACCAGCCAGACGTTGCATAGATCATATTGCTCATACAGGCCTGGAAAGTAAGAAGAAAACTCTTGGTAAGGCAAAAGGGAGGGATATCCATCTGAAGAACATCCAGAGCCTTAGCTCCAATTGCTATTCAGATGCGGACTCCTCTCTTAAGCCTGATGATAGCAGTCAGGATATCACGAACTCCAGTCATAGGACGGTAGTGGAGGTTATGCCAAACGTCTCCAAGCAGCAAGTGCGTAGATGTCCCTGACTCTAAAGCTGCTGAAAGACGCAAAGCATCCAAACCACTAAGCGAATACGAAATCCTGCGTAGACAAAGACGAAACGCAGTTAGGATCGTCCGACGACTGAGTAGGAGAGAGTAGATTTCGCCAAGGCTGAAAACAGACTCCGGACGATACCTGAAACAAACACGACAAACGAACGCATGACTAACCAGCCCAGCTCTACCCGAATCGCGGACAGACTCAAGCTCCCCGTAACCGACCCAAGTACGGACGTCCGGAAAAAACCCAGATTGTCAGTGACAACTGTAACCGGCCAACAAGTAGTCGTAGTAGATTATGGCAATCCTGAACGGAAACTCACTCATTGCATTCCTCGGATATGCTTCCTATTTACACAACGTTACAGTTCCCGGCATCGTATATAGCCTTTCTAATAGATTGCAATTTAATATCTCTTCTGCACAAAGTAAACTGAATGAATTGCTAGTTGACACTATCGAGCACCTTCTCAAAATCGTTGAACAACAGATGAAGTGGCTATCGATCTTCAACGAACTGCTCGATTATGGATTGACATAGAAAGATCCAGAGCGGGAATGAGTTCCGGATCGAGTATACATAGTTATGAGATGTTGTTTTATTTGTATTATATTAGCTAACGCAAGTAGCATGCAGATGTCCACCCGGTTTTCGTGCTACATATATTCAAATTCCTCTCGCCAGAAGCTTGATGATTATTCCTTTCCTTTACACTACGGGAAGGCTGGAAAACTTCCAAGCTGTCTCCAGAAGTAGGAGCAGTAGGCATAAGAGCTGCTTTTTATTTTTCAGTCCTTCGATTGTAGTAATGATACCTATTATCCTAACTGGGGGTTGTGGTCCGTATTTGGTTATCTCTTACAGTGGACATCTTAGTCTGATGTAGATGCACATCGCTTCACATTGCTCTATGCTCATGATGAATGTATGTAACTCTTCAGTCAGTCAGAGCTTCTTTGGATAACTCGAACCGAATGGTTCTAAGAGCAACTGTGTAAGAAAAATGTTTAAATAGGTAGTCGTGTTGTACTAGTATCTCCGACAAAGGATGCGACGTCAATCCAACTAAGTATGCGCAAGCTTTCAAGAAGAAACATCAAACAGGTGAATAGTCATTTCTATCGATTTTAACATTCAAGCCAAAAAGGACTCGGGTAATTGGTAGAGAGATACGAGTCCAAGATTCCAAAAATAAAATCGTTTTCGTTAAAAAGTTTTAAAAATTTAGAAAACGTCTTGAACTTGTGTGAGTTGTGTAAAATTTGTCAACAGCAACGCCTACTTTTTTTTGTATGGATAAGCCTTGAGATCTGTTTTTGGCATAAGATACTTTGAAAACCTTGAGCATAATATCTCAGCAGCAATATGTCCTTACCATATCCACTCCTTCTTTGTAATGAATGACTTTCTAGAAGGATACGATCTGAACTTTTCAGCATAGGTTTGTTCGAGTATCTATGAACATATACGCTGGCAAAAAGGATCAAAAAAATAGTAGGTTCCATTGTGCATTCCCCCGACTCCTATAATTTGCAGAAACAAACACATTTCACGTTCGAATGCATCCATTGACACGGCAGTTAAAAAACTATTTCAAACAATTTTATTTCATCACTAATTTAAATGTGCGATTCCGCACATCAATTGCAGGTGTGTGCCGCCTCTGTCTTTACTGCCTGCCTGCCGGTGCAAAGTGTTCAACCAAAAGTTTTCCTCGGGGCCAAAGTAAAAACAGAAAAATAAAACCACAAACGAATCCTTAAATAAAAGTCCTTCACAAACAGCTCAGCCGGTACATATGAATGTATACGCGTATGCATGTGTGGTTTCATTTGGGTTTTTGCTTGCATATTCCTTTGCATCTGACGTACCTACACATAAAGCACTAAAAAGTTATAAAACTATTAAAACAAAAAAAAAATTAAAAAAAAAAACTTCACTTCGACGATGCATGTTCAGCTACAGATACACACACACACACAAACATAATGGGGGCGGTTGCACATAGAATGAACAAATGTTCCGCTGAAAGTGATTATATGATCCAGCTCTGACGCTTCAGTTGTCGTGGTTCCTGCAAAATTTTCATCTGGATTTAACGTGCGTCGTTTAATTGAAATGAAATCCTTTCGAATGAACACAGAGTTGTCCGGGTCCTGGCGTCATCGTCGTCGTCGCCGTCATCGTCATCGTCGTTGTTGTTCCCGTGTGTTGAGAGGAGAGTGTGAGATCGAAGAGAGAGGAGTATGTGCGACGCATTGAAGTGGAAAAACTTTTCGCATTATTTTTCCATAAAATAATTTTTTAAAGGCAACCAACCACTACGAATCCCACTGAATCCCGGTGCATTGGAATCAAGTTATGAGTGAATTCTTCACAATGAGCCGGAACCCGGTCGATTCGTTCGCCCACATACTCGAAAATAATTAACGAGATAAATGTATACACACATACATATTTTAATTGAAAGGACCTTCACAATTCATTTATGTTCGGGTAAATATGCAAAAGGGACTACACACACCACATATGTACGAGGAAGAGAATATGCTCCTTGGAATCGAATTGCATTCTTTTTTAATAGTGGAATAAAAAACAAAAGAGGATTATGCCGAGGTGCCAGGAACGAACCGGACAGGTCCAGATGTTAAAAATTAAATTTTGGGCTTAACCAGATGCCAACTACAGACAGGTCTGGAGGCAAGTCAAGCAGAGCCATTGCTTGCAGTAGAAGTTTTCCTCGCCAAGTGCATCGCTCTGAGCTAAGTGCCGAAAACTAAGATAAAGGGTGAGCCATCTGTTGGTTTTTTTAGAATCATATTTTATTTTGACACTGACAGCTCTTATGCGCTCAAAAAATTGACAGAAACTCAGTATTACATTTTCGCGGTACGAATGGATCGATTTACGTTTGAAGAACGTTGGAAAATATTGCAAAGTTACTTCCAAAGTGGATGTTGTGTTGCTGCAACAGTGCAAATTTTGAAAAGAAATTTCGGTCGAAATAATGCACCAACTGCAGCTGGTGTACCCAAGTCTGTGATGAAATTTTGTGAGACAGGTTTGCTGACTGATAGCCGAACATATTCCCGTGTTCGTCCTGTGCGCTCAACGGAGATATTGCAGCTTTTGCAGGTTTTTAGAGTGCAGGCATTATTGGTCCATTTTTCTTCCAAGACGACAATGGAAGAAATGTACAGACAGAGCACTACCGAGTCATGATAACCGATTTTGTATGGCCAAAAAGTGAGGATTTAATGGGGCTGCGTGCCACACAAGCCGTCCGACATCGATTCATTGCTGCGATTTGACGTAGTTTGACTAAAATCGATGCAGAGACGATTCTGGCACTCAAGAACAATATTGGTTAAGCTATTCGTGAAGAAGGGTGAAGACGATCTGCAGAGTCTCTACTTATGTAATGCAATTAGACCCTGTCGAACGAACACAGAACCACTTCGCGCAAGGCAAGTAGCTCTACTCTGCCTCCGACGACCACACCGAAGAGCTAGAATGGAATTGCGTTCAGTGATTTATAGAGATGGAGTCCCACAAATGGGCGATGAGGAACCCACGAGTTCTTGCACATCGGAAAATGAATCCTTAGAAGAAGACTCGCCACACTTTCATCGAGAAGAGCAAGGGAGTTTATCCAATGCTGCGGCTGGAATTGCCTTACTTCCATGAAAATTGATTGGCATCATGGGTATTTCGAGTTGGTAGCACGTGAGAGGCCAGGGTTCGGTGAACTTCATCAAGTCTGCACTTTCGATGATGCGTGACCCAGAGCTAAGCTTAAGGTTGTAGACTAGAATAACATTCTAACTCTCGAATCTAGGTTAGGTTAGGTACGTGACCCATTGTGGTACCCAGAGGGTAGAGGTGTCCCTTGTGCTTTGGTTAAACTTTGTTCTACAGATATAGTTCTTACTCTTGTGAACTAGTATACCATTGATTTGATTTAGTTCAAGATGTCATTCAGTGGTCTTCTGGATATTTCGTCTTAGTTATCGAAGAAGTGTCGGCGGAGACCTGGCAAGTGACTTGTATCTTCATTGACTTCCTTATCTCCACATCCAAGACATAAGTCTTCCTCCGTTAGACTTAGTTTTTCGATATGGTACCGCAGAGTGTTATGCTCCGCGATAGGTCCTTTTGCATAAACCTGTCGATCATTCTCTTATCGAAACACGGGCTTATACTTCTTGTGATTACACAAGTGTCTAGGGTGAACCATCTGATGTTTGTCTACTTAGGGCCTTAATCGCTGCTTCGAACCTCAGTGTAGAAGGCGGGATGAACACCTAGTTATCGGCTTGTTCTGATGTGGTCTTTGAACCACTTTTAGCCAATTCGTCGCCCTTCTCATTATACCGTAAAAGTGATGGGCATCTTGGTATTGTAAAATACATCTAACAGTCACTGACTGGAAGATAGTGGATGAGCTGACCAGCACAAAACCTGTTCCGTGAGGAACTGCCTTGTCTGGTTCGACGTCAAGTTCAAGCTGCACCGCTGATTTGCTTTCGATATCACAAGAGGTCAAGAAGACTCATGCCATTATCCAGAGAAACCACATCTGTGTTAGATAGTGTTTCTGGTTTAAGGGCTCGCGCCTTTTTTGTTAACAGCTCTACGAGAAAGAAATGTCATCGAAGGACACCACCACAAGTCTCTACTGCAATGAAACCAAGTTTTAAATTAACTCCTTACGCTAGAGAACACAGGTTGTAGAGTGGTTGCATATGCGGACGAAAGTTTCTATATCAGTGCTGGTGCAAAACGGTCTACCTTCAAACTTCAAGCTTTTAATGTTGCTTGACTCTTGAAGAGATATATGACTTCTTTTAAATACAAACCTCGATGGCTACTCTTATGTGCCGCATCCTGTCGTAGAAACCATATGCACACTGCGCACCTTGCTGCTTCAGTTCCACATCGAAGAGCAGGGACAAAAGCTTCGGAATGAATATCTGAAACTAAGAGTACTGTCCTCCGCGAAGGAATGTACTAGATTAGAAGTAGCAGACAAGAGATTATACTTATAAAAAAGAGAGTCGGATACATAATGGAGCCTTAGACCTTAGATGCCAAACTTTTTTACAAAACTTTGTATTTATGATCTTTTGTTTTTTTTTTCTGGATATCATGTCAATGTTGAATATACATAGGAGCGATGTATAACACACGAATCTGCGGCTATTGTAATAATTTTTGTCCAAAAGTATCTGCTGCATCTCTTCTTATATAAAGTAAAGCTATCCTGTCATATACTGCCTAGAAACGACTAGCAGTATTCCTAGGTCTTACTTAACCTCAACTTTTTTAAAATAGCTATACTCGCCTTAGGCAGGCTTATCCATGCTGAGCTGGGCTGCTATTCAACCACAATGTCGGTGTACAGGGGTACCTCAGGGCGGAGTTTTAACACCACTATTATGGCTCATGATAGCGAATAAGATCTTGAGTAAAGAGGGATTTAGTGTCGTAGTCTATGCGGACGACATTTCGATAGCGATGTCAAGGCAGTTGCATCTTACAGTCAGATACCTGATGGAGTCAAATGCGTCCAAAACTGAACTAGTATTACCTATTTAAAAAATTCGGTTGGAAACTTAATATCCAAGACCGTGCTAGAAAGGTCTCAATTACCCTCTATTCATGTAGGAAAGCCTTAGGCCCCCACTGGGGTTTCCAGACCCGTATTGTTCACTGGATATACACGCTAGTCGTCAGACCCATTCTTATGTACCGAGTATTAGTCTGGAGGACGGCACTAGACAAGTAAAGCAACAATGCAATACTTGAGAAGGTTCACAGGTTATTCTGGGACTATATAACGAGCGCCCTTAGAAGGACTTCTACAGTTGCACTAGAAAGTATGTTCCATCTTCTTTCTGTTGATATCTTTGAGAAGCTGATGGGGGCTAAATCAGTATTAAGACTTAGGAAATCCTTGCAACTGACTTTTAGAAATATGGACCACGCAAGCATCCTAAACGGCCATAACACTATTCATAGTAATGCGGACTATATTATCCCCTTCCTTGGCCAAGATACCTAACAGAAGTGCTTAGAAATCGAGAGAAATTTTAAATGAATCCGCGACGGAGATTTACACAGACGAATCCAAGACAGCGTCTGGAAAAGTACACTGGATATTTGTATCACCTCACGACTACCGGACCACTGTAGCGTATTTAAAGCTGAAGTCACAGCAGTGCGAAAAGCCGCGGCCTGGCTTACGATTAACAGGATAGAGTGCACCACTAGTTTTTTCTACATAGATAGTCCAGCTGCGATAAAAGATTTGGAATCACCAATAATTCGATCCAAGTTGGTAAAGCAATGCGAATCGCTGCAATAGCAAAGCGGATGAGCTAGCTAAGGGTGGGGGATAGACAGAAACCTCCCAGACAATAGGGGAGAGCCATCAGCACCTATTAAAATTCCAATTAGATACCACAGCCATTAGAATGGCAAACAGTAGGTGAAACAATATCAGTCTCTCTTCTAGCAAATCTGGCCAAAGTTGGATTGTAGGAAAACCAGTAGACTTATTTCCGTCAATAGGACAAATCTAAGAAAGTTAGTTGGAACCCTCACTGGAAACTGTCTGGTAGGTACATAGACATGCCAGAAGACTTGATGCCCCTCTTCAACGAGTTTTGTAGAAGCTGTAGAGACGAGGAAGAGGAGGAAACCATGACGCATCTTCTGTGTACCTGCCCTGCTCTATCGGTCTTGAGAAGGAAAACTCTAGATGAGTACCTACTTCTTCAAAGATCTTAACGATCTAGCCAGAATTGACTTAAGCAAAATTATAAACTTCATCAAAGGGTCAATTTGGTTTAATACCCAAACGGCTTCCCATCCATACCATAACTATACCATCCATAATCATACTTCGTCGGCATGGGTTCACACCGAAACCGGTTGCCCTCTTCATTAGACAAGATGATAGAGGCATTCCTGAAGACAAAAATGTCATTTTATCAACAGCACACTCAGACCATATAAAAAATTTCAATTTTAAGGCGTAGGTTTGCGTTTCTGATCTCTAGAGCAGTTGGCGGAGAATATCCAACATAACACTCGATACCTTCAACATAGATTCGAAAATTGTCATAAATGGCGCCCGAGTAAGGGCCAATAAAAAGAACCGATATCTGCTAGAAGTCAACCTATATAACCAAAAGCGATCAGTTCCACACTGAAAGCAGAACCCTCTCCGCCATTAATTTTTCAACATAAAAGTCTGCACTGAAGTAAGTATCTTTTCCTCTCTATTAGCCGGCTGCAAAGGTATCTTAACATAAAGAGTGGAGTGTGAACCTCATTTTAAAGCCTTACATCGGTTTAAGCCAAAGAAAAGTATTTTATGTTACTGATTGGGACTGTCGAAGGACTTTTCAAAGTCATATTATATAACTTTTATATTTGCTCTATTCCCGAGGATTCTGAGAAGAAGATGATAATCCATCGTTATGGACGCCCTGGCCTTCTACTTAGGTTCAGGGCGTCCATAACTTAAATTCCTTAAATTTCTAATCACTTTTCTCTTGCAACCGCATAGCGTAGCACCCACAGACAACCACTCTACACTAAAGTAGAAATAAAAGCCCATGCAGACCTCTTGAACTGGTTGCATCATTTCACACACTTAACGTCGCCTCCTTTTCCATTTAGATCACCGTAACAGGCACATCCAACACTTTCCTTGTTACTTACCGACCAGAGCCTCCCTTCCTTTGTTTCACCATTAACGACCTTAATTATAATTTTTAAGTAGTTATTCAATAGGATGACAGGACTAACACGCGCAGAACCTTTTCCTGGCAACGTTAACAACTCAGATTTCGTCTAGACACCTCTGATGTAGCTGAAATTCCATCCGCTTGTGTACCTGACTGACACACCCTCACACCCACAAAAGAAAAAAACCCCCACCATATGCACTTCCCTTTGCTTGCTACTGAATATTCAACACCAGAAACGAAAGAATCACCAGGACGACGGGACTGTGAAGAATTAAACGGGACAGCATGGATGGGAGAAGGCGCGCAACAGTGTACATAGTTGTACTGCAGTAACACAACAACCAACTCCACCCAACCGCCGCCTTCCATTTGGCATACTTAACATGCAAAATTATTAAGATACATTGTTTCGCTGGCATTATGTGATGTCGCATCTCCGAACTTGTCGCAAAGTGAACTCGTCCTCGAGTGGGTGGTGTGTGTGCATCCTGCTGAAGCGTATCCATGGGATGCAAAAGTTAAAAGTAAATTCAGCTTTTGCATGAATTCCATTAGCATTATTCTTCCTTTGGAGTTAAATTTTCCATATGCTTCGCATTCGATCCCGGCTTGGAGGAGTACGCAGGAGGAATGTTGTACCGGAAGGTAGAAGATCCTTTTTTAAATTTTTTTTGTATACGCTTGCACTCAATTTGCAGTGACTTTAGCGCGCAACGCGCATATATGTACATTGTGATGGTGTTTATGTATCTGATGGAGGGACTGGAGAATATAGCGCGTTGCCGAGTTGGAGCTCTTCTTTTATCCTTAAAACAAAATGAACAAACTAAATTGCTGGGCATTAACACGGCTCGAGGTGGGATACTACTTCAACAGTGTACGCTTGGCAGGAATTCATAAATTACTTTTCTCGTCTTTCGCAGATTATGTGTGCGAGAGTGGAAAGTTAATTTATTCTGAAGCTTTAAGTGTCCTTCCACCCGGCGAAGTGTATATTTCAGAGAGAATCCTTTAAGAGCAAAATATGAAATTAAGCTGTTGCAAGGTGCAGCTTTGTAGTTGAAGTTTTTGTTCAACAAACTTCAAGCATACGTATAAGTATCTGCATGGCTTAGAAAAGGATCTAAGGGATCTTGTTTATAAGACTGAGAATGGGCTGGATGGAAGGATGTACACTTTGGGTAATGTAACCTTTGAACCTATGTGCAATTCTGCATGCTGTCCCAAAAACTGTAAACAACGGAGAGTAATTGGAGCCACAAAGTCGCGGTGGAAGCTGTAAGGGCTGCCCTCAAGAGGGTGTTCTTTCGCCCCATTGTGGTGCTTTGTTGTTGACTCACTACTCACTGACTTACCGGATTTCGGAATACAAGTTCAGGCTTGTGAGACCGGCGGGTGTGGACTGGCTGTACATAACGATTATAAGACGAATATTCACATATGCGTCAGAGGTATGGTGGCCTAGAACAGCAGTCAAGTCCACGTGTTCTAGGCTTGCCAGGCTACAAAAACAAGTCTGCCTAGGGGTTACTTGAGCCCTGCTCACCAACTCAGGAAGTGTTCCTAACGCTTTGATGGATCTGCTCCCACTAGACGTAACTGTTCGAAAAGAAGCAATGAAAGCTATGTGCCCACTTAATAAAAATGGGGTTTGGCATAAAGAACATGACTCTGCTCACGGAGCTATATCTCTTGAGGTATCACAGCAATGTCCTTTATTTTTGAAACCCTCCGATAAGATTGACTTTTTCAGCATGTTCGGTAGGAGATATTCAGTATCCTTCCCTGACAGGGTCAAATGGGAAAACCCTGATGACCTTCTCGGTTAATACACCAAAGTCTTCTACACGGATGGCTTCAGTACCACAAGTGGGACTGGATCTGGTTGGTATTTGGACAATGATACCAAATATTCGTATGCTCTTGGCATAACTTTGCTACGGTTTTCCAAACAAAAGTCTTCGCAATACTAGGAGTTGTTAACTGGATTTTGGATAAGAGATGGCATGGTAGGAGTATTGGCATCTGTAGTGATTTCAACTACAAAGCACTTCCTCTGTGAGTGTCCTGCTTTTGGTCGATTAAAACTTCACATATTTGGTTCCGATGTTATGAGGATGAACACGGTTCATCTAGTGCATCTGGTACCCGGGAATGAACAAGGAGATCGAAAAGTTAACAGCTGCTTGCAAAATTGCCATTAACTGGCATCCACTAGAAGAGGCTTGGTAACGAATCCATTTGAATTTCGCTTGACCAGACTTCAACAAAATGTGACTGATTTGTGTGGATTGTTTTTCAAAGCTTCTATTTGTGGTGTATATAATCTCGACAACGGTACGAAGTTCGCCGCACAGATTTTCGTCACGCACTCCATCCATCATTAAAGAAGAACAGGGTCATTTCACCTAGCCATCTCCTGGAGAACTCCTGCATGGACTTTCATGCTTCGTGCCAGAACAATAAATATATTTTTTCAAAAGCCAAACATCAACTTATTCAAAAGGTATTAGTGCACCAGTACAAGAAGTTAAGAAAAAGTCATGGTTTAAGGAAGTAATTGCACAAATTTTGGGTAGTAACATGTAGGTATGCTATTCAGGCTGAGGAAGGATATATAAGACATCATAAGAACCAACTTCGCTGGATGAAACATCAACAGGATACAGATTTGACTTTGATAGCCAGTTCTCAACCTGAGCCAAGTTTCGAACTGGAACCAGTGAAAGTAAATCCCAATTTCGGTCATAACGAGTTTTCGTCAATTTCTAGTCAAAACAATTGTGATACCCAAGGATAAACAGGACCAAGAGTTAAGTGAGCGAGTGGTGCAGCCGGAAAACTATGTTGAACCAGTACTCCTCATTAAATTAGAGAAGCTCCCAACGTCTCAAACAGAAGACCATGCGCTTTAAAAAGTGATGTTGAATTACTTATATACTTTTGTAGGAGTGGTACAGGAGATGCTATAACATCATCCATAAATTGATTTGGAGCTCAAGCCGATAAATGTTTCCAAGAATAAATCAGGTTTTTGGAAAAAAGGATGGTGACAAAGGAGGCCTTAATGTGCCAACGGAGCCGCTCACAGCCCCGATGCAGGAGAACATCGGTTCAACCGGCCACTCGTCAATTGGTTTATAATACTGAAACTGCCCTCCAGGTTGGCGGGTTATGTCGTCGGGGTAGGTAGGTAAGTTGATTGGTAGTGAAAGATTATGAGTTTTTCATAAGGCGCTAGGCACCATAGTGGATGCATCGCGATCCCTAGAGAACCATTACAGTAACCAACCTAAACCTAAACCATCTCTCCTTACAAAATTTTACTATCTCAAAAAGTTGGTTCGTAAATTCAACTTCCTCTAAGTTGTCAAAAAAGTACTTTGCTAGGTGTTTAAGTCTACTCCGAGCTATGTCTTGGCATTCAGAGACTAGATGTGTGAAGGTCACTGCAAATATTCGTATTTGATAATCCTAATCTCATGGCATGACTCCAAAGAAGGCAATGACCTACCGCTATTCGTAACCATAACCTGCTTAGTTTCATTACTTCCACAGATTTTTTTTCGATCTAACATAGTCCACAAGTCCTTAGACACTCTATGTCTTCCTAGGTTAGACCATTTTCGTCCAGACCATTTTAGAGAATAATATTCTAGGCCACGAATATTGGTGGTTATACTCTTCTTGGCCAGTACGTCGGCCCTTACGTTCCCCTCTATATCGCAGTGTCCAGATACCCAGCATAATCTGACACGGTTCTGTCCTGAGCATTGTGCGGCAATTCCTGACTAATTCAATCAATGTAAATGGCAATATTCTTGTCAGATATTCATCCCATCTTTAGTAATTCCGCAGCTTTGAGCTTTGAGCTTAGAGCCACTTGCAAGTTTATGTCTCTGGAGTATATACCTGAGCCTGTACCCTTCTTTCTTTCTTTCTTTTTTTCTTTATTAATCTTTAAAACATGATACTACAAGATTTAAGATCTTAAGATTAAGTATCTACATATATAAATTCACATAATATAAAAACCCTCATTGGTTTTAGAACCATTTGTGTAAATTGCAATCTCACTTCGTTGATAGACGACTTTTATATGCCAATCCTCCCTTTCCGGGTACATTACTTCGTACGGTGTATCGAAGTCGAGGGTACCGATGATGTAATCCATTTCATCAGCGATGGCATCGGGAAGTGATTCCCTAAGAATGGAGCTATGTATGTCCTTTATTGTTGGACTTGAAGAGCCCTACGTTAGTGAACCGAAGCGCACTATTACCCACCTATAGTTTTATTTGTAGATTAAATAATAAAAGATACAGAGACATCTCGAGTACAGACGTGGGCGTAGTGCACAGAGCATTAGTAATGGCAATGCAGGCTGTTCTTTGTACCTTGGCCAATGTATCCCGTGAATTCTTCTTTATCATGGCCTTCCACTATACAAGAGCCCCATATCTAAGGGTATGTCTGAATATCATAATATAAAGCCAGTGCATCACTGTTAGTTTCAGGACACACTTCTTTCCCGCTGTTCTCTTACAAATCAAATGAGCATTTTGGAATGCTAAGCCCAGAAAGTTTCCAGGGCCCTTTTAACGGCTTCCCCCTTTACGTTATTGAATGTGCCTTCTATTTCTAAGAATACAGCTAGTGCAAATTCCTTGTAATGAAGGCTAGTGTCAATCTTCCCTAGAACCTCATGTAATGCAGTTTCTACTAATTTACCCTTGAGATACGCATGTTGAGTTTTGCATAAACTGCCGATGCGACACTTGCCACTTGAGAACGAATGAAGAGAGACTAATGGGTATGTAGTCTTTCACTTGGGTGTGACTTGATTTACATGCCTTAAGTATGAAGATGACCCCCACTTTCGTTCACGCCGCTAGTATGTAGCCTGACCTTAACATTGATTGAAGATTTCCCTGAGCCTGTACCTGGCTTTTGCTGGGTCCTTTTATAGCAAGGCTGGCAGAATGCCGTCAGAGCCTGAAGCTTTGAAATATGCGAATGACATAGTAGCCCGACGCAAGTTCTTCCATGTAACAAGATTCACTACCGACAAACTAATATTATCTGAGTAACCATTTGATATAGAAACCACTGGTGTACTACTATCTGGAAAGTAAGTTTCGACAAAAGTTTCCACAATTTTCTCGTTGCTTTCCACCTATGCACCATCAGATTTCTTGATGTAGCTGGGAACTGGATCCTTATCCTGCATCTTGCAGAGCCTGAAAGTCTCGCTAGTAGCAACGATCAACTTGCAGAATTGATTCCAGAATTTTCCTTCGCTTACTTTCTATGTATTCATAATGTAATGTAACGTAATGTCATCCCCCCACTAATTTTGCTCTAAAATTTCCTAACCTAACTAGTATCCTCTTAGAGTCTAACTCACTATTCCTCCGTGGAGGTTGGTACCTCTTAGACACCCTTCTGGGCATATCTTCTCATATGCATAACCTTACAAAGGTTGTCTACTGCCTTGTCTATATCTTGGGGATTGCTGTTGAAGATTGCCTTATATCCAAGATGTTGCCTTACTATTTCTTTGTATCTAACCCAGTCCGCTTTCCTAGGGTTCTTGTAGGTACATACATATTACTGGCCCTGTGTTGGAAGCTGTCGTCGGGGTAGCTTTCTTATCACGCAAAAAGATTTAGTTATGAGGCAGACACCAGCATCGGATGACAATGGACACCCCAATTTAAGATTATGACCCGGAACGTTCACGGGCTGTTCAAAAACTTGAATCGGTCCTCACGCGGTACAGACAATCCAACACATATAATGGATAGGATCCGGTATGCAAAAACGACGAAATTGCGACGTTTATTACAGCTGTTCGAAAAGTTTGCACACGTCCCTACCGAAACTGCATACATGCAAGCGCTGCAACGCAAAACAAGGGTAGCTAGAGAAGAGTGTCGGGTCAGAAGAAGGTAGAAGAAAATTCTGCTATGTCACCGAAGCATAGGGAATAGTAGATACATTCAAGCTACATTTCCAGCAGCTACTTAATGGGCATCAGGTTGAGAGAATGGAAGGATAAGAAGAAATCGCATCCAGTTAATGAAGAAGCCATCCTCTCTCTCAGTATTGAGGAGGTTGGCTAAACTATGAAAAAGCTGAGGAAAGCTGGTCGTGGTGCTTTGGTAGGGCCCATGCACCAAATCATCAACCAAGTATGGGTAGATTAAGCCATGTCCGATGACTGGACTATCAGCTCCGTAAGCTCCATCTTCAAGAAAGGGGATCCTATATCTTGTAAGAACTACCGAGGCATATCCCTGCTTAGTGTCGCATATGAGGTTCTATCCAACGTACTATATGAAAGTCTGAAGCCGTTCTGCAGGACACTAATCGACACGTGCAAGTGTGGGTTCTAGCTCGGCAGACCGATGATCGACCAAATTTTTACACTAAGGTAGATCCTGGAAAAGACAAACGAATTTGAAGTCGGGACTCAGCATCACATTCAAAGCCGCTGACGATGACCGAATTCGGGATCCCGGCTAAACTGATCCAGCTGTACAGGTGTGAACATGGGAGGCACTATCTTTAACAAATCTGTCCAGCTGCGGGGATACGCAGACGACATCGATATCATCGGCCGTTCCCAGAGCGTCTTCGTAGAGGCTTTTACGGCAATTGAAGAACAGGCGAAACGGGTTGGCCTTGAAGTAAATGACGACAAAACCAAGTACATGTTGTCAACAAACAAAGAAGCAAATATTTCCCGTTTAGGACAAAACGTCACTGTTGGCAACAGAAGTGGTTAAAAAGTTTACCTACCTCGCATTAAATATCAACTCCACGACTGACTCATTGAAATTCGACGAAGACTTACCCTAGGCAATCGCTGCTACTTCGATTTGGCGAAACAATTGGATTTAAAACTCCTAACTCGGAAGAGAAATGCATGTTCTACAAAACTCTAATCCTGCCAGTTCTGCTATATAGAGCCCAGTGCTGGACGATAAGTAAGAAAGCAAAGAATTGTCAACACTTTGGAGAGAAAAAATTCTTCGACGAATATTTGGTCCCGTATGTGAGGAGCACCGCGAACTCTTAAGCTGTATCAAAATATGGCTGTAGTCCAATCGACCACATCGAGCGAATGGACAATATTGCTCCAGCACAGAGGATCATCGAATCACAATCTCCAAGTTCAAGACGACAAGCCATTTATCGTCCGTTTTAAGGATCAACCTATCGCTGATGCCAGTGCGCGTGGTGTATACAACTTGAAGCAGTGTGCCCGGGATCGAAGAAAGTTTAAGGCTGCCAAGTCTCAGATAAATACTCTCCACGGTCAGGAGCCCGTTAAGTAAGTAATACGAGTATGCAAGAAGATGTGGCAGTGTCCTTTTGCTGAAGAGACATTCCAAATATTTTTGTTTTCCCATATTCTCATCAAGCTGTCCTCTTTCCGACCTCGACGTTTAAATCTTCAAGACAAAATGATTTTTACGTTGAAAATCTATCTAAAGGGAAATATGCTAAAAGGAAACCTATTTGATGTGCCCTATCCATACTACTCCTTTGTGTCTGCATGTCGTAAACACCACAAACCACAAATCTCAACCCGTCTACCTATTTGACAATCCATTGGAACATGTCTTTAAAGAACAAAAAAAAAATATTTAATTAAATGATTTTTTAATGTTAAAGCGTACGAATATTGTGGTAAAAGCATATTAAAAAAAAAAAAAAAACACCCTCACCCTTCTCTCGAACGTTCGGAAACAGATGAGAAGCCCTTTGAGCGACTACCCCCAGAATGGAGTAATTAAAATTCATTCGCATACAAGCACATACGTAAGACTACACACACATATGTACGTAATTTACTTATTTACATTTTTTTTTTTGTTTTTTTGTTTTAAGTCCATTAACATCCAGTATGGTAATTTTAATACCCCGAAACTGAAAAGGCCACAAATTGAGATGTGGAGGTATCTCTACCTACCTACGTACAGCGAACAGTTTTCAATAAAATAATGAAATGAAAATCTTCCCCTTGGGGGATAATTTTTTATTTTTTTTTTTTAAGGACTCTCAAGTATTATCTCCTTGTGGATTTTTTTTATTTTTTTTTTAATTAAACTATTGTTGAGCTACGAGCTGCAGCTGTGTGTGGTTCGGTTTATTGAATTACGGTTAAAGGGAAGAAGGGTTTTATTGTGGGCACTCAGGTGAAAATTGTGTGGATTAAGATGAAGGATCTTATGCTTATGCCCACCTTATGGGAGACTAGGGGCTTAAGGGAACTTATAGCTTTCGATAGGAGTACTGAAGTGGGGTTTGCAACTAAGATGTGTGACGTTTAAAATCGGGAAATGTTCAACCCTTGTAAAATTTTATTAAATGTGGTTAAAAACTAACGGTTTTTGCACACTCCACTCTGCATTCAATTTGGATTACTGTGAGGAATATCAGTTTTGTGTAAGTAGTGCGGTTATAAACGTGCGGAGTGAAGAAGAAAAGCAACGAATTGCAATTTTGCACGAATACTGGAAAAATCCAGAAGTTCCACCATATAAAGTAGCGAAAAAAATAAAAATCGCGAGTTCAACTGTTTACGTGGTTATAAAACGATATGAGAGTACTCTCACAGTTAAGAGAATGAAAGGTTCGGGTCGGAAGCCAGGACCTTTGGACTCCACCCTTCAGAAGGACATCGAAAGGACCTTTAAGCGCTCTCCCAACATTTCTGTCCGAGCTGCAGCAAAAAAATATTCGACAAGCACAGCTACAATACAGCGAGCTAAAGCTCGAGCCGGGCTGTCTTCCAACAAAGTAAAAAAAGTTCCAGATCGGGATGACGCGAAGCAAGAACTCGCGAGGAAGCGAGCCAGGCGTCTTTACGAACATTTTTTGACAAAATTTGATTGCTGCGTTATGGATGACGAAACTTACTGCGTCGCAGATTTTGGACATATTCCAGGGAACGAGTATTACGTCGCACCATTTGTGGGTGGTGTTGAAGTCAAATTTAGAACCCGACGCGCATCCAAGTTCCCCAAAAAATTCCTCTTTTGGCAGGCTATCTGCTCGTGTGGGAGAAAAAGCGAGGAGTTCATAGCGCACGGGACAATAAACGCCGATGTGTACATTACAGAGCGCTTACAAAAGCGACTTCTTAAGCTTATACAAGCCCACGAAAAGGCGGTATTGTTTTGGCCTGATTTGGCAACGTCTCATTACGCAAAAAGGACAATGGAATTCTTCGAGCACAATAACATCACTGTTGTTCCGAAAGACGCAAACCCTCCCAATTGTCCAGAACTGCGTCCAATAGAGAGATTTTGGGCTCTAATGAAAGCAAAATTAAAAAACAAACCGGAAATTGTGAAACGGAAAAAATTTTTCGAAGAAAATGGCGGCAAGTGGCAAAATCCTTTTCAGAGAAAGATGTGCAAGGTCTGATGGGCAGCGTCAAAGCTAAAGTTCGCGCATTTTGGCGAGCAGAAGATTAATTTAAAAATTTTTATATTATATTTAAGAAAACATATGTATCTATTATACAAATAAATGAAATCGCTTTAAGATTACATTTAAGTCCTTTTTTTAAAAATATTTCACTTCCCGATTTTAAACGCCACACATCTTACATATGTGATAATCAACCACTTCCTTTGGCCTGTCCTACTACATATTCTGTTAATCCTACTCTATATGTATTCAGGATTGGTAGGTGGGAAGAAAGAATAACTGCATAGGCAGCTAACACTCAGATCTTCAATGGATTCATTGAGTACCCCAATCGTGCACAGACTTATATGGAAAAAGAAAACAAATGTATAAGTGGCCTCGAGTTAAATGTCCGGCCTCCCTGATCCATCTCCAGATTGTTATACATTTCAGAATAGTTAGAGGTGGGATTTCTGACAGATTATCCGCTTTCCTGGTTCTGCATATGCTAGGGTATTCGAATAGGAAGTACGCTGTGAGCTTTCTTCAGCGTCAGTAGCGTCACAGACTCTGCATAGGCCATTTGTACTTAGTCGCAGTTTTCGTGTTGTCGGGTAATAATCCCTAAGTGCGATCTCTTAAGGATTTATGTACCTGGTTTTATTTTCGCCGTGTTTTCTGGAAATAAGATAAGCCTGCGCTTCATTTCGCATCGGATAGTCTTAAGAATTGCATCTTTTATCGGGTAAGATAACATGTCAAGAATTGTTGTACTAAATTTTACAAGTGTTAGGGGAGGTAGAACAGAGTTAACGATAGTTGTCCGGTCCGGTTCGGACACCTCTCATGCTAATTTGTTCACCAGTTTGTCGGGTTAGAAACCACTTCACTGGAACACTCAGACGCAACTGGTTCATTGTACTACCTACTACTATAAAACTACAACACTAATTTTTGTTTCATAAAGAATGGCAATTCACTAATAACTACAAGTATGCCAGGGCTGTAACTACAAGTGAATTTACAACTGCGGCTTGCTTTTCTGTTTCATAAAAGTATTTGCGGAAAAAATTATTAGCGACGGACTTGTAACTACAAGTGAATTTCTTACAAGAGTAGAGAGACTAATAAAATCACGTACTGTGATCACTTAACTGTGAAGTATAGCCGCAGACTCGTAGTTCTTCGCAAATAATTTTTAAATTGTAGTTACAGACTTGTAGACTTGTAGCATTTTGATCGCTACACTTATAATTTGCATTTGTCGCGCTACAAGTGCTGAAAAATGTTTATGGAACACAAAACTACAAGTCCATACTTTATTTGTGCTTGTAGTTACAAGTTTACAAGTACAATACTTGTAGTTTTATGAAATAGGCCCCAGGAAGCTAGACCCAGTATTACCCATTTGACTGATATTTCTTTGATTTTTGAAGAAAGCCGAGAATGCACTTCAGGGATGAGGTGCTTACAGTATCAGCACTTACCACATCAGCACCGAAGATCTGCCACCTGATCCGAGCAAAGGAAGGACAATAACTAAGAAAATGATCCGAAGTATTGTCGCCCGCTCTACAAGCGTCGCAGACAGTCTCTTAAGCCTAGCACACTACGGTGCTTGGAAAGTGTCCCGTAAGAACGACAATACAGAACGCCAATGTCTACAGTCTTTTCTGCTGAGAGACAGCAAAAGACCTGCATCCTGGAGAAGCGTGCCACATACAGTTGTGTTCGTAGGACACCTAATCTTCAGTAGGGTCCCTGACCGAGGACGTGGTAAGACCCAACGCAGGTTCAGGTTCTGTAAAATCATCCTCTGAGCCTTGCTTAGCAATCTCATCGCAATATCAGTTCCCGCAATGCCAGTGTGCCTTGAAATTCAGACAAAACTCAAAGAATTCAGCATCGCAACGGAATTCAAAAAGTTCTTGCATTCTCGAACTAATTTGGAACGGGTTGCAGGAGTGGTAAAGGCCTTAAGCGCAGCCTGTTTGTTGCTACAGACGCAGAAATATTGACCCCGTCACCTATTCTTAACAATATCGTCGGCAATCATCAGAATAGCACAAATCTCCACTTGAAAAACAGAAACATACTTGCCTAACGAGTAGTGAAGTCTAGTGTTGTCGGTCTCGTAGAAGACACCAGCACTGGACCCTTGACTAGTATTGAAGCCATCCGTGAAGATTCGACTACAACCCAGTCCAGGCTCAGACTCTGGCCGATGGCAGTCCTGAACGCAAGGTAAGACGACTCTAAACTTCTACAGCAGCCGAAGATCAGGTGTCATTGCATCAGACAGCATATCTATGGAACCAGGGTGTTTGGATAAGTGTCGTGGAAGGTCATCAAAACTTCAGGGTGGATGATACCAAAAGCCACCCGTCTAAGACCGAAGATTGGTTTATATTACAGCCCATGATAAAAGTATTAAGGGGAGATAAATCAAACAGAGCATCTAGAGCAGAGCCATGCGTAGTACGGAAAGCTCCCGTGCAGCCGACAGGCAGTTTTTTGACTCTAGTGCAGAAGGGAGTCACATACTTATGCGAAAGATCCCTCCATCCAAACAACCGACGGAGAAGCTAGAAAAGATCAGACCTAGAGGGAATTTTTCGGTGATAAGCCTCAGGTCTTGCCAAAGACCCTTATACAGCCAGAAAACTGACAGAGCCTGGGATGTCTTCGACTTTACTTTGCCTAAAGAAGTTTCTTATCCAGGATCTTTGTAGAACTAGGGTTAACCAATGGGCAAGGGACATTTCTCCGCTATGGGTATCACAATGGGTCTGTATTGACCTCAGTGTGGCGTTGTGAGTTCTTCCACTCGCCTATCCACGTACCTAACCTGACCTATACAGGATCACTCTTAAATATTTCGCTTATATTTATCGGAGATCTGGATACCGGCGATCTGGATAGTGACACCTTTTAGCTAGCTGAGTCAGGGCAGTCACAATCGTGCTTCTTGTGAAAAGAACCACCTCAGTTTTCAAAGGATTAACTAAAAGGCCACTTCTAGTGCACCATTCATCGACCATGTCTAAGGCTATCTGGGCGTTACCACAGACAATCTGTAGGCATGACCCGACAGAAAGTATGGCAACATCCTCCGCATATCCCTGAGCGTAGACGTTTGAACTATTGAGAGTATGCAACAGAGAGTCAACTACAGTGCAATATAGCAGTGGAGATAGAGCGCCACCTTGCGGATAGCCTCTGTTAATACATGCCGTAACATGGCGGCCATAGTCCGCTTCTACAACCAATGTTCTATTCATCAGCGTTGCCCTGATCCACAATACCTCCTGAGGACAGTTCAGTCCACTTCTACACGGACGGCTTCAAGACTCTTTCCGCCTCCCAGATCATTGTAGTATTTTTCTGTTTTTCAGGCGGAAAACATGGCGATAAAGGAAGCCTTGTCCTGGCTGAAATGTAATACAATGTCTGTCAAGGATTTTAACATTTTCACTGACACTTTAAACTGCCGTTTGTCTCTTCTAGACATGACAGAGCACTTCAACATTCACTTATGCTGGGTGCCACGTCTCAGATATATTGCAGGGATGTGCGAGGCTGACCAGGGTACGACCCATAGGATCCTGCCGAAGTGGCGGAACCTGGGTATGCCCCTCGCTACTTGCAAACTCTTTTAGGTTTCAAACCCAACTGTAGATGGGAAAATATCTCTACTTGCAATATCTCGAGACATATATAGCCCAGGCTTGGTCTGAAACGTAGTGCTGAGTTGGTTCTGTTAAGGCTATCACAGATCAGCCACGTTATCGGTAGTCTTACTGGACACTGTCTGATAGGCCAACATGCCAAAAAGCTGGGCTTTTTTCCACATGACTTTTACAGAAGCTGTAGGGACGAGGAGGAAGAAGAAACCATTGTCCACCTCCTGTGCACGTGCCCAGCTCTGTCCCACAAAAGACTACCCCATCTAGGAGCTCACTTCTTTGACAACCTAGGCAAACTTGCGTCAGTAGGCTTCTTGCGCTTTATCAAAAGCTCCGCTTGGTTTGAATTAATCCCGGGTAACCAAATGGTGCGATCCATGGCATCACAATGGACCTTTATTGGCCTAAGTGTATCTCTTTAAACCAAACCTAAACCTAACCGTAGATGAGATGAGTTTTATAGCGACTAGACTGTCGATGTAGATATTGACCACCTTCCTGGGCTTTAGTTTTGCGGATAATTCCTGTGACACTTCTGGAATTGCTAAATATATATTATTCGAAAGATTACGAACCAGACCACAATGTTGGGTCCCTTTTCGTCTCTGTTCCACGATCCATCTTAGCCTGAGAGTATCTCTGGATTTCGCCACAGTTCCTCTCTAGATTTGATTCCTCGTGTCAATGTTGAAATCTGTTTAACAGAAACCTGGTTCATCCTCTAGGTACATATATACTTAGTGGCTCCCCAGGACCTCCCTTCTTCTGCTAGCTAGCGCCGGACATTGACACAATATATGTGCTGCCCGACTTCCTCCAGGCATAGTTCATAGGTGTCACCCTCCGGAAGACTCATCTTCTTTAGGTGATAGGTGCGATTGCTAAAGCTTCCACTTGGAATACACTGCCTTGGCTTGCCGTCTTAGTAAATTCACAATTTCAGACGAATAGAGCCCACTCCTACATCGGTTTTTGACTAGTAGCTTGAAGACCGAGATTCTATTCGGATTAATAGACCCCACGGTCTGTCCAATCATATCTTGAGGGGAAGATTGGTTTAACATTTAGGATAAAGTCAGGGGATGGTGTTAGATAGTCTTTGGATTTTGGTCAGTTTCCTGAGGTAGGTGGCCTTACCTTCTACAAGCTAGGCATCCGTAGAATAAAATGGGCCAGACGACGGCTTTAGTGGCTGATTGTAGACTCAGGCCCCCATTTGGTACAAAAGACTTTATGTCTAGTGTACATGTAACACCTTCTTTATCCTTTCTGATATGTTCTCTTTCCAAGTCAGCTTTCGTTCAAAAATACAACCCAAATATCTCGCCTTATCTCAGATTTGGAGTGGCGTACCATTGAGTCTCAAGCGCCCGATTGGTGGTATAGTTCTCTTGTTAGTAAACAGGATCACATCTGTTTTCAGAGGGTTAACCTTTAATCCACAATTTTCCTCTCATTTGTGTGGGGTATTGAAGGCGGATTGTAACAGTGCGGTGATGGCGGACAGAAATGAAAAGAAATTATGACAACCCGCTGTGTCCTAGATTCCTTAGAATTCTGTTTGCGACCAGTATTCATAATAGAGCGAAGACACCTCTTTGCGGGGTTCTTCTAGAGGCCAGTGCATGTACTTTGGTGTAACCCATTTCGGAGCTAAAATGTTTCGTCTTGAGCATGCATTCCACCCAATCTGAGATTACTGGACTTGGTTCCTAGACCCGGATTTAACGTTGTTAAAGATTCCATCTATGTGCAGGAAGGTCGCTAGCGTCAGTTCTTTGTGGTAGAGTGAACTTTCGATTGTTGGTACTACTTTATCCAGGGCTCTCTTAACAGACCGGTCTTTAGCGTAGGTATGTTTGTCTGGGGACATATACCTAAGACTTTGTTTCAAGCGAATGTGCAAATCTATTAGAGTTTCCAATGTCTAGATAAGCATTTTTTTTTTTAGGGTTATCGGCCAAAAGTCTTATGTGAAGATTCATCCGCTTGGGGTATGAAAATGACCTTGACTTCTCTTCGGGCTTGAAGGAATATACCATTAGAGCCGGGTATTGTATTTTCTGATTCACGAATGGTGATTCGTGAGATCTCTCTATACTGTCTGAGAACTCAGTCATATGTAGCCGACATACAGTAGCCACCTTAAGTTCCATAAACGTGATTTTTTCCCCTGATGTCCTCATTCTAGTTTCGAGAGAAAAATTCTTCGCAAAATACTCGGTCCCGTTTGCGTTGACGGGCCTTGGAGGAGAAGATTCAACGACGAACTATACGAGCTGTACAGCGACATCGACCTAGTCAAAAAACTGCGCATTAGTCGTTTGAGATGGCTAGGACATGTAGAGCGAATGGACACCAGTGCTCCGGCCCGAAGAGTCTTCGAATCACACCCGGAGGGACAACGCAGCAGAGGAAGACCTCGCCTTAGGTGGCGCGCATAAGTTGAAGGGGACCTGAACAAGCTTAAAGTGCGCAACCGGAGGCAGTTAGCTAAGGACCGAGCTAACTGGAGAGGCTTGTTAATAGAGGCCCAGGTTCACCCCGAACTGTAGCGCCACCTAAGTAAGTAAGTAAGTCCTCATTCTTGTTCAGACTATGCCTGGAATGGACGCATCTTCCCTTTGAAATCCACCTTGAGAATGATGATACTAATTACAATCATAGTTTGGTTCCTTCCAAACTACTTACCATATAGCAGTAGAGTTTGCATACCCTAAACAGATAACGAAGACTGTATTTCATTAACATTTCAAAACGCATGCAGCTGGAATGAATTTCTAAAGCGTTTCAGACACACGGAAGCACACAACAATTGCCTGCGAGGAGACAATAGACTACCCACCTCCTCCAGCCCTGCCCGGTGGGTGGGTTGTAGGAACAAAATCTCGTCCGAATAATAATTAAAATATGCATTATTCACTTATCGCCGCCAGCAAATGCCTCGTCGACTCAGCTTAGCTGCTGATTATTTATGTTGTTTACCAATTTCTCATGAAATTTAATTTTAGACTATAGGAAGGAAGGATGCCTCTTTGTATAGAGGGTAGGGAGCACCCATATTCATACATAGCCCGGCATAAACCATTGTTCGGTTCATGAACCATAACAATTCATCGGGCATGTGGCCCTTGGTCATCAGAATAGATAACTCCACAATTACGTTTGAACTTCTCAAAAGCACGGTTATTCTGCCCGGAATCCTGAATTGTAAATTATACAGCAACAGCAACACAAAGGTTTGGTATGGTGTTCCACACTGCTGGCCGTCGACATCGTCGTCGCCGCTGCCGCAGGAGCAATCCCATCGTCCTTTCCCTTTCCCAATTCTTGAAAGGGAATATAATACAAAAGATAAATATCCTTTTCACTCCGCAATGTTGCTGTTTGCCGACAGGCTGTGTTATTCCAGCCGAAGGTGAGTGGGTGATGGCGTAGCTCTTTTTAACCTTACGGATACTTGCATTCAACTGTAGAGAGAGAAATTCCAGAGACGCTTGTCCGTTGCAGGAAGAGAAGTGAATATAATTCGATAGCTATACTCGTATGTATGCACAGGTAGGGCGTATAATAATAATTTTAAATAACAATGAGTAATGCGGGCTACAGAGGAACGTAATTATATTCCAGCCTGATGGCGGTACAGCACGTTGCTGCCTAGACACAATGGCAGACGAAAGACGTTTGCAATAACATTAAGTCTTCTTAGTTTTAGGATGAAATTTAAATTTGAATATGTATGCATATTCTCGCTTACTCTGTCGCTCAAGATTAGGCATTATTGCATGTAGAGTTGATCCTAGATTGACTGTGATTGCGAATGAACATCAGCTAGGTTGGATTAAAGACATAAAGTGCCGTCACGGGAGCTGGGAGTTGTTAAATTAAATTCAGTTTCTCGGTGGTGAGTATAAAATGTCCTTGAAGATGGGTTCACAAATAATAGTAGGGGCATAGTACAGTCAAAGACTCTCGAGACTAAAGTCCTCAGAGGAGACCGAAGTCAAAATCGCCATCCACACTCCTCATCACTGCATGCTACCTCCTTCCTATTACCAACCCTTCTCTTTCTGTGGGCCGAATCAAGGTGTCATACGACCTGGGCCGATGGTCAACCCGGTTGGTCATCACAAAAGTAGCTAAGGCCGGACGGAGTATCCGGGTACCTGGCTACCTCCGGATTAGCCAGCCTTATCTGTGCAATGCGAATTTCCGCACAGGCGGACATCTCTACCGCGTTACTTGTGGGTCCTAATTATGAACAAAACAAAATTCACTTTCTGAGTGCGATGCTCTTAAGCTACCGGCTGGAAGTACTGCCTCTGTGCCCACTTCCAGAAATTGAGCTCCTGAAGTGCTGGCAGCTAGGACTTTGGCTACCAAACTTGGTCCGAGCACCGGCAATAACCACATGGAGAGCTCTACACATCCAGTGAGAATTCGCTTCCAACGCTTGTCCAGCACGGACCAGTCTGTGCCGCACTGCTTCGAACTCGCGGCATGTAAGTCAATATCTGGAGTGACGGGATGTAGAAACATCCCCCAAGATCAGCTCTCCGACAAAAACATAAATGCTCTCAACGATGGACGACGAAAGTTGTCAAGGAGATTTCTGATGATTCCTAGGGTAAGGACTTCATGTCCAAGCGACAAAGGTCGGTCGAAGAATCCCCCGTGAACCCTAAAAGAGCGAAGGTTAACTGCAACAGTTCCTCCCTCCGCCGTAGAAATAATAGGCATTTCAGCACCGTGCTCAAAGACCACCTTGGGCGTGCTTTAATAGATAGAAGCAATATAGATGACAGCATCACCTCTGATAAGTAGAGGAAGGTGAAAGTTCAACTTACAATAAACTTCCTCTGTGTCTTGGCTGACCACCCAAGTCCTCCACACTCCTGTTGCAACGGCGGATGGCATCAGGATCATGTGAAGCTGATCGCTTGTGCTGACCAAAGCTCTGCGGTCCTCTGCGGCATAGCTTGAGGTCAGGAAGAAATTCCTATCAGACCAAGAACTCGCTCCTGGATCTCTGTTGAACTCTCCAATCCTTCAACAATCATTAAAATCATTCGAGCTAGTAACCCTCATCTGAGGTACTCCGCTGCTAAGGACGTACTATCCTTCATAAGGGAGGTGGAACGTCTCTTGGCTTAGTATTACCCTTTGATACAATAGACCTTCTTAGGTCACAGTGTCAGGCATATGGGCAAGGGCATTCAAAAAAAAAAAACCCTCATCCCCCTACTAGCAAGCAACTCGACAGTTGCCAAGCTATAATAGCTAAAAGGGGATAGTAGACGCGCGGTTATCGTAGTCAACACGGAATCCCTGACTCCTTTGGCTGCAACGGAAGGGCAGATTAGCTATGGATTTGGAGCCATAACTCTCCGTTTGTATAAAAAAAAGATTGGGAGGACCTGGTCAAAATGGGAGGGCAATTCTCTGTTTCTGCTGACACTGAAGCGGTTAGTAATATACCGTCCACTTCAGTAGAAAAGGCGGCTGTGGAAGATTGCCCCTGAAATTTAACCCACTGTCTCAAAGATAGACTTAGACATGGATAGCCTAGCACTACCGGACCTTAATCTTTCAAGCGGACTAGACAGCTCATCTGGAATCTAGCTAACGCATTTCTGGAATCGGATGCAGATGAAGCGAATATTACTGTGGTGGAGGTGTTTCAAGTCAATTGTGGCGATGATGCAGCGGTTACTTTAGATTAACCTCCGTCACTCCTGATCCAAGAACCTTGGGAAATTAAAGACCTAGTACAACTAAAAACTTTTCTTGCGTGAGTCTCTCTGGTCTCTGAGCTTTTATCATGTTGTCAAAAATTGGAAAGTATCTAGCGAGCACTCCTTCTCAGATCATAGATACATTCAATTTGGTATAAACTACCTCCCTCAGGCCCAACCCGTGTTTAGGAATTTCAGGAAGAAGGACTGGTCCATATATGTATAGGAACAGTGTGGAGTCTTCTGTAATAAACAACACCCTGTCCAATGTCATCGAACCAGAGGGAATTATAGGCGCACTCTCGAACCTTGGAACTGAGACGTCGATTACTAACAGGTTCAACTCAAAGCTGGCCGAAGTCTCAGTTCGGAAGTTCATCAGTAGGGGTACACCACTAGGAGTTGTGATCTACCCTCTTCATTGAAAGTCAGCGGTGAATGAACTGCTTCTAATCCTGGAAGGCGAAGGGTGCAAGGTAGTTGCCTATGCAGATGAAGTTGGTATTGTTGTCGCAATGAAACACCTCAATACGCTTAGGGATCTACTACAGAACGCCCTCTCCAAAAAGACTAAAAATGTGGTCTGGGGGTCAATCCTCAGAAAATCGAACTGGTCCTTTTCACAATTAAGTATAAAATTTCTAACTGTGTTCCACCGCACCTAAACAGCACCCTTTAGTGCTCACAAATACGGACAAGTACTTAGACCTCATCCTAGACAGTAAATTAAGCTGGCTTGCTCGTGTAGTGCACTTCGCTGGATAAAGCCATCCACTACTACTTCCTTAGTCGTGTGCAACGACAACGACCTCCGGAGCCCTTAGGACCACTCAAGCTGCGGCTATGGATACACTGTTCCACATGCTTCCGTTCGATATCTATTGCAAACAAGTGGCAGCAAATGCGGCTATTGACACAAAAGCAATTCTTTTGTGAACCAGTCTGCAAACTGGCCACTCGTCTAATCTAAATAAACTAGAATTCATCCCAATTACACCATCCCCCAGATCCTTTTCAACAAAAATTTCGAAACCTATGTAATCTACCCTCCAGAACTGATTGAGAGGGTTATATAGTGTCTCACAGTGGATCCGTTTGCGGACATGGGAGGTGTTTTCTTCCGAGATCTAAATTTCCAGATCTCCTTCTACCTTCCAGGCGGAAATTATACCGATCAAGGAGGCCTTGTCGTGGCTAAGGTACAATGTAATATCCATGAAGGATTTTTTTTTTCAAAGCTGCCTTTAATCGATAACTATGGCCTCTTCTTCATTTCTTGGGTCAAAGCTATCTAATGCTGATGCAAGAACAGGTTCTTGTCCGAATTCAGCGCGCATACTCTTCCATGATTAAAAAGCAAGTATGGACGATTTGAGACGTCAAACGAATCGCAGCTAACCCTATTGGAAACTTAAACAGGTGGATTTCCTTTTTACCATAAAGTGGATCGCTGAAGCATAACTCATTTTCAGGTGCATCTGGTGATCAAGAGCGGAGTATATGAACTGATTTTTCTTAGGGATTCTAGGAGTGTACTCGAGGCAGCAATAGCAATGTGATCGGAGAAAAGCTAATTAGTTACTGCCTTCTGATACTGCCGATGTTGATGGTGATTGATCAACGCTCTGAATGAAGTATTGCTTCTTATTTCACATTTTTAAAATTCCCCACCATGTCGAGGAAAACATCCATACTTACTCCTTAATGTTCAGAGATCCTCCAATAATCCCCATAAGCGAGTAAAAGGTTATCACAACTGATTTTCTTCTGCAGTACGCATAGGATGCTGAGAGCATAGTCAGACTGATGTTCTGATGCAGGTGGATAACAATCACCCTTTCCAGTGTTTTTAACAGGAAGGAAGCGAGACTGAAAATACAGTGGCAGTGCACGGTTTCCTACCGAACAAATCCCCTGGTCTCGATGGTATCTTATCAGTAGAGGTTACAGCAAGTCTTTGGCCCCACATTATCTATTGAAATTGTTTAAACTTCGGCTACACTCCTAGATCCTGGAGGAGGGCCAAATGAGTATTCATACCGAAACTCTGTAAGACACCCAAAGCATCCCCTAAAGACTTCCGTCCTATCAGCCTATCCTCCTTTCTATGAAAGCCTTTGAAAAGGCTAATCGACGTCCACATTAGAACAAAATTAGATAGTCATCTCCTATCGGTATACCAACACGCGTATCGCAATGGAAAATTGGTACAGACTGCCATGCACTCGTTGGTAGGGATCATTGAGAAATCTTTTCAGAACAAGAATTCCTTCCTTAATATTGAAGAACTTTTAACAATGTGAAAACAGAAGCTATTTCTGCGAGTCAATTGCAAGGAGTCCTTAATGCTGCTTTAGCCGCCATCAGCTTTCCAAAGACATCAACAGGAAGAGGATGGAGCATAGTTTCTAGGAAATGTTTAAAAGCTGACGGTGTATATTATCACCACTATTATGGCTCATGCGATACTCCTAGTCTTGGGTAAAGAGGGGCTTAGTATCATAGCTATGCGGACGACATTGTGATAGTAATATCCGGGAAGTTCCTTCCTACAGTTAGAGACTTGATGGAGTCAGCTCTAAATAAACTCGAAAAGTGGACGGATAGTGTCGGTGTCGTATTATAGTTAATCCGTTCAAGATTAGACTATTTTTGTTCACAATAAGGTATAAAATACCACGTAAAACTCCTTCAAGGGCATTGAAATGCAATTTGGAAATCACGTCAGATACTTGGGAGATATTCTCGATAGAAAAAACTCAGTTGGAAACTGAATATTCAAGACCGTGCTAGGAAGGTCTCGATTGCTCTATATTTATGTAGAAAGGGCTTAGGCCCAAACTGGAAGTCCACTGGATATACACGGCAGTCGTCAGACCCATCTCTATGTAGGGAGTACTAGTCTGGTGATCGGCACTGGACAAGAAAAGAAACATTGCAATATGTACTTGAGAAAGTTAAAGGCTATCCTGCATCTAAATAATGTGCGCCCTTAGAACCACTCCTACAGCTGTACTCGAAACTATAATCCATCCTCTTCCTATTGATGTCTTTGGGAAGCTGATGGCGGGTCCTTACAGCTTACTCGTGGAAATATGGGCCACACAAGCATCCTAAATGGCCATAACACTATTCATAGTAATTCGGAATACATTGTTCCCTATCTGGACCTTAACGTCAAGTATAAAACCAAGATTCCTAGCAGGAATGCTTGGGAATCGGGTGGAATTTTAAACGAATCGGCGACAAAGATCTGCACAGACTTCCAAGACAACGTCTGGAAGAGGTGCGGGAGTTTATTTCAGTTCACTGGAAATTTGTAACATCTCTCAACTGCCGGACCACTGTAATGTATTTCAAGCAAAAGTCACAACAGTCTATGAAGCCAGGATTGGCTTTCGATTAACTCGATAGAGTGCAGCACTATTGTTTTCTACATAGATAGTCAAACTGCGACAAAAGCCTGTTCCAGGCCACAGGGATATTCCAGGCAATTACAAAGCGGACGATCTAGCTAAGGGAGGGGTTTACACTGAAACTAATTGCCCTGCCTCCTGTCCCATTCGGAAGTATCCATCTAGGTCTCCGGTGCTGGTTATCCGGTTTTCCATAGTGGTATCACAATGGACATTATTTTTGGTCTAAGTGTGGCCCTGCTGAGCTGGGACAACCACCCTTAAGGCTTGGTAGCAACCGTCTAAAGAATACGATCTGCTAAAAGGTGCGGTTGGTAATGGAAAGTGTCCGATAACGTCATATTTTAAGAACATAGACTATAAAGTGATCTAGCTAGAATTTGGAGTCTTTAAGCAAACCCCTATAGAATAAAATTTATGCCACACTTACCGGAAAGTCTTTGAAACATCATGATCCTTAACTACGGTCAAGAGCAAATACAACCCCATTTGGTGATCTTAACGACCAAGCGTTGAGTGGTGGAACCGATAGAGATAAGCAAGAGAAGACCTAAGGCAAAACAGCTTTAAGACTTCTATTTTAGAACAATAGACAGATAAGTCCGAATCCACATCAAAAATCCAGGGTAAACGAGCGTTTTAAGATACATATACGACCAGAAGTAAACTTGGAAGGACAATAGCATTGAAAGTTGGGACCTAAATTCGCCACTAGGATAAGAGTACAAATCAGAAAACTGTCCTTGCGGACACACCTGAGAAAGAATATAGACTTTTATATAAAAAGTTAGGAAGAGACATAAAGCTTGTCCACATTATACCGAAGGAAAAGCAAACGAACTCCTCGTCCTTGTGGGCCATACTTAACATAACTCATAGGTGCCATACTAAGACATAATTTGTTGAAGGCCCAACTTAGAAAAATGCATTCAATTTAAAGAGACCTATATAGAAGCTGAGGCGATGTATGTAGATATGGACAGGGACACGAGACATCTCCTATGTGAACACCTAAGCTTCAGCAAAACCAAAAGGGCAGGTTTTGAAAAATACGATCCGATGGTTGGTACTATATTTGTTGGAAGAGGTTCTTTTAAAATTTACTCCGAACTACGAAACTGCTTGCTGTCTGTTCCGATATCGGGGAACACATCGAATCCGAGTAAGGCTTCACGGCGGAGTCAGCCTGTAACCTATAGGTTATAGGTTATAGATTTTATAGGGTTGTGAGTTCATCATAACCTTCATGGTAAGAAACCTTAAACCAATTCGCCCATACATTTAATTTGCCTCTAATTATGTCCTCAATTTTGGTCAGTGAACCAACCTCATCCAGATTGTTGAAAAAGTATCTTTACTCTACTCCTAGCAGTGGCTTGACATTCACATAGTATGTGAGTAATATCCTCTGCAACATGTAGGTCTAATCTCATGGCGTGCTTCCTTAGAAGGCAATGGCCAAAGGGTATCCCTATCGCTGTTCTTAGCTTTGACCTGCTTATTTTTTTTTCAATTCTCCAGATTTATTCCGATTTAATTAGGCCTTAATAAAGCCTTAGAGATCCTGTGACCTTCTAAATTTGACCATCTTAGGTCGGCCATATTGATGATTTTTTTGAGAATAATGCTCTTAGCCACGGCCATTGGTGGTCTAATACCTTTAAGGCATCACTTACAAGTTTTTTAAGTTATCACTTACAAGGAGCCCTTCTCCTTTTTGGCCAGTTAGACCCTGGGTCTCATGGACCTGTCACTCCAAAAATTTGTACATATTTGTATTTCAATTTCGGTTATGTGGTTAAACTGTACAATCGACTCTGTAATCGCATTCCTCTTACTTATGTAGGTGGCGCTACAGTTCGGGGTGAACCTGGGCCTCCACTAACAAATCTCTCCATTCCTCTACCGTTTACCATTGCAAATAGTTCGTTCATCTTATTCTACTAACCCCTTTGTCTTTTTTTTTTTTGGATTGGTATCATTTAAAGACGTTGTCCTACCGGTATTCCTTCACAGACACCTAAAGCCCACAATGTATTACTTAGACTCACCAAAGCTTTAGACGATATTTTACCTTCCTAAGACAAAAGATAATATCTTCTTTGAAGATCTCTTCATAAAAGTAATTCCACCGTCTTACGTACTTTTTAATGACGTAAACTTCTCAACCAACCGAGTACATGGATCCTTCATTCATTTTCCTGTTAATTACTTTCACTAGTTTGCAAGTAACTTGCTTCTTAGTTAAACATTTTCCCTTAGTAGAAGCACCCAGATCCTAATTGTCCTACTCCGACAAGTACACGTCAACATACCCCACATACTGAGCACAATTGACACTCTCTTCAGCGGCGAAGAAAAGAAAAGCAAACACGAGACAACAACTTGAGACATGAAGCAATTAACACCAAATGGATTCGTCTTTTCTTCCATCATCTTCAACACTTTCACACTCTCTGGCAATATCCTTATAAGGACAATAGAGTACCATGAGTGCAGTTTTTTTACGCCCCAGTTATAAGCTATTGCATAACACTTCCTTGGGTGAAATCAAAGAACTACAAAACGAAAAGAATTCTCACCTTGCTGCACGCAGCAGTGCTATAGCGTGCTCCAGTTTCTCCTCTCGTAAGAATTTATGTATCCTTACCATGCAGTCCTCTCTGTAAGTAGAAAACAAAACAAAAATGCACACGATAAGGATTTGCATAAAGGAAGCTGCTATTTCATGTTGTAGGTTTGAAATGACAAAGAACTTACCTTTGATCGTCGATGTCCTTCTCGGAAGCACCATCGAATGGTAGTGGTTGATCCTCTTCGGGCAAATTTAGTTCGTTCGATAGAACTATTGTTATCTGCGATGCTAGACCGACCCATTTATTTTCCAATTCC
Source organism: Xylota sylvarum (assembly GCA_905220385.1). Lineage (NCBI taxonomy): Eukaryota > Metazoa > Arthropoda > Insecta > Diptera > Syrphidae > Xylota > Xylota sylvarum. The sequence goes on along the minus strand of LR999958.1, from coordinate 56,746,698 downwards.
TCCTGGAAAATATAAAAAAAAAACACTTTTAGTAGCACAACTGAAAAGGAGATGCCACTTCAACTCTTTAAAACCTGACCTACCACCAATTGACTTAATTAAAGCAACGCCATATTTTCGCACGTTTACATCATACATCATACATAACCCGTTCAGCAAATTAATGCATAAATAAAATAAGCGTCAAAAATATTTCATGATAATTTAAAAACCCCGAAAGCAAAAAACAAGTATCAGCCTTCCGCACCAAATTCTCGGCAAATTAAGCACGTCAAATGGATGTTAATCGATGTGCATTTATCTACCAATCAGCCTGACGCAGCAAAAAATTAAAAAAAAAAGAATAGAACACTGCTTACCAATACAATAAACGGCGCACCAATTTAAAATAACCACCCGCTTTACATCGAAAACTATTATTTAAAAAAAATTTCAATAAATAAGTCTATAATCGATGCAATGGCTGACAAACAAAAAACTTCAAAAAACATATGGGAAAGCTAAAATCACTCAGAACCGTACCGTACAAGGAATGTTTCGTTAAGTTGGCGGCCCTGAAATTATGAGATTTGACGTTGGCGTTAACCATAATTCGTAGGCATGGAATGCTACATTAAAACGTATTACAAATGTCGTCAAAATAATATGGCGACATTCAGCTACCATCCACTTATGAAACAGGTAACCCCAAAGGTAATATAGGTATCCCTACACCCGACAGTCCAGCTATGTAAGTACGTGCACTACGGGGGCTTCATATCCAAAACCATAAATTTCTATTATTCACTTCGTCTTATCATCCTAAATTCTAGCGGATACACAGTGTGATTAACAAATTACTTTGATGTCCCACAAGGATCTATGCCAGTACCCTTTCTTTTTATAAAGCGTAATACCAATATTATCAGTTCTACCAACAATTTTGTAGTAGCCACCAAATTGCTGGAGGAAGAAGACATCTGCAGGAAAATAATCTGTCTAAGCAGTCGATAGATCTCGCCGGCTGGTATCAAACCTTTTTTCGGGTTGGGAAGCACTCCACTAGAGTACTCAGACGCAACTGGTCCATTGTACTTTTAGGAAGCAAAATGTAATATTACTCATTTTACTGGAATTTCTTCGACTTTCGGAGGAAGCCGTGAATGCACTTCCGCGATGAAGACCTTACAGTATCAGCATTCACTACATCAGCACCGAAGATCTGCCACCTGATTCGAGCAGGGGCAGGTCAATTACAAAAGAAATCATCCGAAGTATCGTCGCCCTCTCCATAAGCGTCACAGACAGTGGTGTCTCATAAGAGGAGCATACGAAGATGCTTGACAAAAGGAAAGCGTCCCATAAGAACACCAATAAGCAGTCTTTTCTGCTGAAAGACCACAAGAATGCCGCTGATTTCATACAAAACGTTCGGGAGCACACGTGTGATCTGCCTGCATCCTGAAAATCTGCGCCCCACACAATTGTGTTCGTAGAAGACCCAATCGCAAATGAAGCCTCTGACAGAGGACGCGAGAGGACACAACGCAGGTTCGGGCCGTAGAAAATCATCCTCTGAGACTTGCTTGGCAATCTCATCGGAAGTCTCATTTCCTGCAATCCCATTGTAACCTGGGACCCAGGCAAGAGTCATAGAGTTCAGCCTTGCGACCGAATTAAAAAAATTCTTCAACTCCCGAACTATTTTGGAACGGGTTACAGCGTTGAGTAAGAAGCATGCTTGCCTAACGAGTAGTGAAGTCTAGTGTTGTCGGTCTCCACGAAGACACCGGCACCGGACCCTTAACTAGTTTTGGAGCCATCCGTGATGATTCGACTACAATCCAGTCCAGGCTCAGATTCTGAGCCAGTCTTGAACGAAAGGAAAGTCGACTCTTAATTTGCACAGCAGCCTAAGTTCCGGTGTCATTGCATTACACGGTATATCTAGAACCAGGATTGTAGGATAAGTGACGCGGAAGGTCATCAAAATTCCAGTGCGGATGATACCAAAAACCACCTCGTTTAAGACGGAAGATTACTTTGATAGTACAGCTTGTGATGAAAGTATCAAGGGGAGGCAAATCAAGCATAGCATCTAGAGCAGAGCCAGGCGTATTCGGGAGAGCTTCCGTGCAGTCGGGAGAGACCGTTCTTTGGAGTTTAGTGCAGAAGGTAGTCACATACTTAAACGAAAGCCCCCTCCATCAAACAACTGACGCATATGATAGTAAATGTCAGGATCCAGAGGGCCATTTTCAGTGATAATCCCCATTACCCTTACACCCTTACACTGCCAGAAAACTTGGATGTTTTAGACTTGACATCCTTTTCCCAAAGAAGTTTCTTATCCAAATCTTTGTAGAACTAGGGTTAACCAATGGGTAAGGGACATCTCTCCCCTATGGGTATCACGAGGGGTCTGTATTGACCTGAGTGTGGCGTTGTGGATTCTTCCACTCGCCGATCAAAATACAAAGAAAAAAAACAAATTTTCGGCGCGACAGGTCCATAGGACCCAGGGCCTAGCTTTCACAACCACTCGTGCTGTGCGTGTTATATTCTTCACACGAATGGAAGGGGCCTACTGTTTAATGCCGGATCCGAACGGCAGTTTTTGTTTTGAGAAGCTTTTTCATGACAGTTTTTACTCTCGAATGTTAGTCAGACGCTCGCGAGAGGTGGCGCCGTTTTTAGGTGTTGTTTAGGTGTCCAGGATCACTTCCAGATATTTCAATTTGGATAGTAACGCCGTTTAGCACTGGCTGAGTCAGACCGGTAACAATTGTCCTTCTTGTGAAGAGAACCTCAGTTTTCAAAGGATTGACCGAAAGCCCATATCTAGTCCACCACAGATGACGGCCACAATCTGCATCTACAACCAAAATTCTATTCATGAGCATTGTCCTAATCCACAACATCAATGTCTCATCTACCCCATGTTGTGTAGCAGAGTCACACATGTAATCAAACAGTCGCTGTGTCGAAAGCGCCTTCTATGACGATGAAGGTCATATGCATGTTGCATCTTAGATAGAGGGTGCATCCTCAGTGGAGACTTGCACACATGAATCCCGACTTTTCAGCAAGAAGGAAGACAGACTTATAGGTCTAAAACTTTTAGCGAGGAAGTAGTCATTTCTACCAATTTTCGGTATGAAAACAACTCGAACCGTATCCCAAGGTATAGGAACATATACCAGTGCCAGACACGCAATGAAGATTCTCTTCAGAGTTGGCAGCAATTGGTTCATACGAGCACCCTTTTGCAGCACGGCTGGCTACACTCCATCGGTTCCAGGCGATTTGAGGCTATCAAAAGATGCTACAACATATTTGATAGCCTCATCTGTTGCAACGATCGATGCAGTATATCAGCTACACTGAGATCAAGCTCAACCTGCACAGACGGGCTAGGGAACTGGCGATCTACTGAAGGTTTACGAAACAGCTGATGATGATGTTAATCAGCATCCTTGACCTTCCGTCTAGTTCTGAGTTTAGGAGGCGTTTTAACAGACTTATCTAGGTCTTCTCTTGATTTGGAAGGCAATGCACCTATGATCCGACAGATAGTGGACTCCGTGGCTTAGTAGTAAATGCGTTGGACTACTGAAGGTCCGACGGATTTGTCAGCCTGAAAAAAGCGGAGGTGATAGCAATAGGCAATTGCAACCAGTACCAGCCAAAAAATTACAACCACTTTGAAGGTTCCTATATCGACCCAAATGCTGGCTAATCGCCACGAAGCTGCCAGATCGATAAGCGGGAGCCAAGCTCTAATCCCTCGACCTTTGGCTAAGGCTGTAATGGAATGTACAGAACCAGTAACGAACCAAGATTGTAAAACTGTGACTCCACAATCATCAGCATCTACGGATAAAAGGAAAGGGCGCTTCTGCACACTGATGCCACCCCGGACTGGCCCGGGTAAGGAAGACCCGCTTCAGAAGGCGCTCAACGCTGCTGGCAGTAAATGGTACCTTAGCTACCTTGAAAAGGACTTTGTACCCGAGAAAGCAAGGAAGAAACCAGAAGAACACAAGGCTAACCCTGGATCTAAGTCGACACCTGTGGCAAAAAGAACCAGTAGCTCTATTTCATCTCCTGTATTGAATGGCAGGATAAGCCAAGGGTGGTTAAGAAGTAGGAGGGGTCGACTGGAAAAGCAGCTAGGGTAGGGAGTGTCATGACAACAGCAGCCGAGCAGATGACAGTTCTCCCTTGTGATTATCCTAGGGATATGCTTATGCTACGTACCGAAGACCTCACGGACCTAAAAACCGCTCTAGTGAATAAACTGGAGTTAGAATGGGAACATAGGCTCAAATTCCAGGGCATACATTTCAAGTTTAGGATGCTCTCAGTCGACTGCGAGACTCCGCAGGCTGCAGAATGGCTCAAGATGGTAGTACCCAGTCTTAGCAATTGGAAGGGTTTTACTGCGAAGTGTAGGACACTGTGATACCGCGACCCCATTTAATACCAATTTACTTCCCACGAAGCGCTGACCAGGAGAGCAAAACGACGGCTTGAACGTCAAATTGTGGAAGGTGTTGAATTTTCGAAAAGAGGGAACCGGGCATGTACTGGACCGCGGAATCGATCAGCAGTCCTATGGACCCTTTCAAATCAGCTTTACGGAGAACAGAACCCACAGTGGAGCAAACAGATCTACAGTGGATTAAAATACTTGTTTCTTCTGCTGAACAGGTAGCTGAGGGAGCGACAGAAGAGGAGTACATGTCCCTCTCGGAGAGTAAGATCTCGGATGAGGAAAATGGCACGACGGTTATAGAGATGGAGGAGGACGTTGTACTTCAAAAAGAAGGGACCAGCCCCGCACGAGAAATAGCTCGATGACTTTCTCCGGAAGATTAAAAATAGCCCAGGTGAACATTTATCAGGCTATAGCAACATCTGCTGTAATAGCACGGATGTTCACAACTAAGAAACTGGTCGTTGTACTACTTTAGGAACCATGGATACTGAGGGGACAAATCAAAGCACTGATGTGCCAGAATGCGAAGATAATTTGGGATACTCGAGAACCTAATCCAAGAGCTTGCCATGTTATTAACAAAAAAAATCTGTTTTGTTCTACGTAGAATACGCTACGCAAGACTTGATGCCTCTGCAGGTATCTCTGGAGCTTGAAGGAGTATGCCGCACCATCATCATCGCATCGGTGTATTATCCTGGGGCGAACGAGCAGTGTCTGTCATCAACGCCTTTACTAGCTGTCTGAAACTATACAAAGCGCTCTTGAAGCTAAAAGGAAAGTACTGTGTACCTTCCTAGACTTCGAAGAAGCATTCGATAACACATCGCATGAAGAATTGTACAAGCTGTAGATAGAAGGGGGATAAACAACACAGTATCCAAGTGGATGTATGAACTTCTGAGCACAAGATCAGCGGAGACTCATACATTCAGAAGGTATTATCAGAGGATGCCCACAAGGGGGAGTTGTATCTCCCTAATGTGGAACCTTGTTGTTGAGAAGCTACTTGAGAATTTGACAAACCATGGCATCAACTGTCAGGCATATGCCGATGACATAGTTATTATTGCCGGAGGTAAACTTGAGGAAACCCTATGTGATATTATACAAAGGGCTGGGTTAAGCCTATAAATCACCTGAAAAAAAAACACACACAGAAGAGAAAACCAGGAAAGCCACGCAGGCTCTAATGATTTGCCGAAAGCTAGCGGGCAAATCTTGGGGATGTAGCCTGACCACCCTTAGATGGAAGCTATTGTGAAACCAATGATCTCATATGGTGCGATTCCATGGGCATGATGAACAACTACGTCTGGAAGAAGAAACTGCCGGATATAAGGACCCTTTGACAAAACTCTGGGGAATGAGAAAACGAAGTGCCAATGTCAAACCTGGCCCCGAGATGGAATGTGTCGCAGGAGGCAAACAAGGCAGAGAAGAAATGGTGGTTTTTTTCGGCCGCCATGACTTAGAGCTCGAGTTTCAATTCCCAGACAACAGTGTCGATTTGCTTGCTAATAGTTATCTGTCGCAAGACACTAAATATGGGACACGGTAGGATTTGGATAAATACAGTTTTTCTAAGAATACTCACATCCTGAATCCACAAACCAACAAGCCTTTGTTCGAATTTTCATGTCACTTATCCACTATCCCAATCAGACTCGAACAGGAAACTCACTGTGAAGCGTTTCATAAAACTCAGTTCAATTGTGGTGAAGTTAGTGAAAGTTATTGCCAGATCTTCTATTAGTGAATTCAAAATGCTGCCATGGTTTTAGGACATCGTATACATGATGATCTGTCTTAATGTGAAGGTCAAAAGGTAAAAGGTGTAGAGGCACATGAAGAAGTTCAGTCGGGCATGATCGAATGGCACGTGTTGCCTATGGCCGTTGTTTTCTCAACAATGCTTACGTATTTACTTTGGTGGCTCTACTGTCCGTGGTAGGCCCAGGCATCGACCAACAAGCTTCTCGAGTCAGTTCAAGTATTAGCCATCCACACCTTGTTGGTTGAGGTCCTTCTCCACTTGACATCGCCACATAATATGAGGTCTTGCTCTACTCCGCCGTCCCTTAAAAGACTCTTATGGCAGACTCTTTGTTTTTGACGATCGAGCAAACAAGCTTGAGGTTTCATTCCTCAGGAGTCGATCATTTTTTGCAAATAAGTTGGACCATGTCAATCAGGTCATCAGCACCAACACGTTCATTGGACATCAGTTTGGATATCGCTATCTTAGCCTTTTCCAGGTCATATGAATGAATGGTTTATGCTGCTTGACAATGGCATTAGTCGGTGGAAGTGGTCTTTCTATATCCATCTAATTTGAGATTCTAGTACAACGTTTCCTTGTTTATACCTACAGGTTTCGAGTCTGGCTTTGTTGCTTTTACATGTTCTTTTCAAACTTCTGGCAAAACTTCCGAATATCATTCCACCTCTTGAAACCAGTGTTAATCCTTTCTCTTCTGCTTGTAGAACTCGGAAACAGCTCCGATCTTCTTCCTATACAGCGCCACTTTACATATATGACTCTTGCTTTTCAGCACTTGTTGCCGGCTGGGCCTTCTTCGTCAAACCAGGAGTTTCGTTATGGTGGTCGACAGAGAAACCAGCACATAAGGGGTGGCATCCCTAAAAGCTTCTTGGCAGTGTAGCCACTGGTCTTCACTACAAGGTAGTAGTCCGAGTCGATGTTTATTCCTCTGTACGTTCCGATATACATCATAGTCGAGGAGGCACTGATCATGAACACCAGTGATATTCCTTAAGAACTGAGCAGTGACCATACTGGAGGAGGCACTGATCACAAATACCAATCATAGTCCTTAAGAACTAAGCACCACCGATGTATAATCTTGCAGGCCAAAGTTTTTGGACGATTTCCTGTCTGTCACCACAGAAGAAGACTCATTGCCTAGGAGGCCACGGAGCCATACCATGTTTGATGCCTTATTAGGCATTGAATGGCAACTTTAGTCAACAATTTGCTCAGTAACCTACCACTCAAGTCTGGGTCCTTCAGTTCTCGGCACAAAGTGTCCATGTTATTTAGTTGGAACATAGTCTTCATTGTATAAACTATATGCAAGCTGCTCAAGGACAATTTTTACGATCCTTTCTGTTTTTCGACTCTTATCCGATCATTTACGCATCCATATTGCTTCAGTGGTACTGATGTGAAGGTAAAAAAAGAAAAAGAGCTATAACTGAGCCCTGAGGTAGGCCATTAGTTAGCTCCTTTACTTTGTTTTTCCTAGTGCCTTTGGCACGGCATTGCTTTCAGTATTTAAGAGATAAGTCGATCCTTCCGAATCGCATCATATGGTGCAATTAGGTTTCACCTCCAAGTGGTAGATAGGGCATCTATGAAATGTTTAGACAGTGGCTAGGTGCGAATAGGTCGAAAGCTTTCTGATTCAAGTCATTTAGTTAAGGGCGCTTAAATGTATTTTAAATGATGCCCAGTTCTTGATTTTCGAAGATACTTTAGTTCATATTTGACGCTATGTGCAAGAAATTCCGGTTATATACCATTGACATCTTGTAAAGCCTCCTGTCGGACTGTCTGAAGGGGCGTAAAAGACATCTATGATGCGCTTAACCACTTCGTTTGGTATCATTCAGGGTCTGATAGTATTAGAGGTATTGCTTCCTTTATTTCATACTTTCCTGGTCGATTAAGTGATGCTAATGCAGTTAAAAATCTTTTAGGGATCGTGATCACCAGTGTAAGGTATTCAAATGTCTTACTTTCCTTACCTATGGCTATATGCCATTCCAACATATCTGTCTATCTATTACAGTTCGTCTGATGAAGTTCCATTAGGTATAGTTTTTGTGTAGACGCTTCTAATGAACTCTGATACATCAATAGTGATGCCTGTGGGAAGGACGGTTCTTGGGGTGTTTCTACAAGACTTAGGACTACCTTTTTGCACATGGGAAAGCGTATATTCCAGCCTACAATCTAAGCCCCAAAACCTAGTGGAATACAGAAGTACTCGTACAACCTGTTTCGAACATTATTTGGAATCGCGATACAAATGGCGACAATATGGCTTCCAATTAATACACTTTTTACACCAGTCCTCGTGACTTCTCTCCGCTACAGTGCATGCATTCAAATAAGCACACCCTATGCTGGACCGGCGGCGTGTAATAAAATGTCAAGTCGACTGCAAATGGCGCGCAAGTGTATGCGTAAGCATCTCCCCTTCGCAAGGGTAACAACAAAAAAAAGGGCTAAATAAGCCTTCATTTTTCCACTCAATTAATCTTTATGGGCGGCATAAATTCCGCGACACAAAACGTACATCCACTCCGATATACGGGACACGATTTTAAAAAATAAATTCAAACTTGAAACACAACCCCAACACTGGATATAGACATTTTGTATCCGTTTCTTGTTTTTTTTTGGGTTAAAACGGACCAAAAGTGGACCTTAAAATATTTTTATTACAAAAAAAAAAACGGAACCAAACAAAAGGAAACACCAACTATAGAAGGTGAAAGGGACGTTACAATCCATGTCCTGGTACTGAAACCAAATGAAAACTTACATCCCGATCTGTGTCCCAGTGGGATTCATAATTTCCTTTTTACGTCGATAAACCGATTAAAGGAGGAAAACAACAAAAAAAAAAAAGGAATAAAATAGAAAAGGAAAAAAAAAACTGTAAGTACCTACCTCACTTTGTTGAGGATTTTTATCCAAAGTTGACTTCTTGGAGCTTTTCTTTCTGGCAGCGGATTTCGTTTTGCGACGTTTATCCTGTACAACTACAGAGTCCTTGCAGAATCTCTCCATCATTTTTATAAAGACGTTCGCCGTTTCGATGACGTCGCGAAGGTATGTTCTGCCATTAAATACCGAAAAGTGAAAGAGGGAGTGGAACAGAAAGAAAAAAGAAAACAATTTTTAATTTAACATTTTTCATTAGTGAAGAAAGGAATGTGTATAGTAAGAGTATGTTTAAAATGCGGAACAGTAAGTAATCGTTGGTGTAGGAGTATTGAAAGGTAGTCTAGTTCGAGAGCGTTTTTCACGAGATCGATAAACAAGGACGAGTTTATGTACTCAGAATGGATATGTACATATGTTTATCCTTTGGATGATGGGATAAGGGTGCATCAGTTCGGATAGTCCTTGAATAGGAATGTTGGGACTTTTTGCGAAATATTTGAACTATATCAGAGAGTGATTAACTTTGAAGTGGGCTGTTGGTAATTTTGTACTCGTCCTGTGACTTAAAGGCAGGGCGACCTCAACAATCAGATTCTAAGAAACCAGCTGTCAACCAGGAGATGTTGGACTTTTCTCGTGAAGGTAGAAATGCGGAATTTTTTAAACCTATCTAAAAAAAAGTTTGGCCAAAACCAAACCTTCATAGAATACCCAACTCTAAAATCACTTCAAGTCCAGTAGGTATTCAACATAAGAGCATAAACTGTCGAAGAAGCTTTTAATACTGCGTATACAGTATCGTGTCCAGACAAACATAGCAAGAAAAACTTCCCTCCTTGATGGAATGAACAACTAGAGAGTCGTTCGGAAGTTAACCAGAAAAACCTTCAATATCTGCTATAAGTAAATACTGGAAACCTTACATAGGTTGCCTTAACATATGTACATATATAGATACAAACGATCTATCAAAGCGGTTAACAAACAGTCTTGAATAGATTACTGCCAATCCATTGGAACCCTAAAGGAGTCTGCAAAACTCAGTAACATACTGTCCAAGGAACACTCCAATCCATCTCTTCTGAAAAAGTTGAATATCTCTATGAATGAACGATGTCAACTGCAGAATTCCTAGAGCTCTTAATGAACCATCCATTTTCCAGGATGTAAAGATAGTATAGGGTTACCAGATAAGAACGATAGGAAAAAAAGGCATGTAGCGCCATCTTGTTGGAACCACAAGCACGGATATATCGATGTTGTCAAAGTCTGGTCACATAAAGTCGGTTAACATCACTCTATACCTGAGACTATTGACGGTAACAGTGTTTCCTTCCTCAATTTCGAGAGAAATAAGGTCCAATGATGCCACTATGCCATAAACCACACCAAACAGCGAATCGAACCGCCACTGCTACCTATGTAGCTGCCTCGGTTTTATAAAGAACCATGCAATGGTATAATATGTATTCCTAAGCTTCATCCTTTTGTTCATTGATCAGAGAGGAAGATACCAAGCCATAGCATATAATAGATTTCAAGTTGACCAAGCGGGAACCCAATGTTTTATGTTGCGATTGACTGTAAGTCAAGTGGTATGATGTTTAGCATGGAATACATTCAGAATTGGAAAATAGTGGTTTCTAGGTTACATTCAAACCGAGAATCTAGTTTTGGTTCATTTGGATACCAATTAATTCATCCAGTATACAGCAACAGATCGAAGTAGATGCCCATGCATCAGCTGGCGAGAGCAACGTTTTTGGCAGGCATCTGGAATACGTAGAGTATTCTCGGACGAGTGGAAGGAACAAAGACTGGCTGTTATGCTATAATTAAGCCCATGTTGGAAAAATATGCTGATGAGACAGGCGATTTTGCAGATCCCCAATATTGATCCAATGAGCTTGTCACCATCGATGAAATCATCCGAAAGGAAGGCGGATTGAAGGACGAATGTAAGCAGTGCTATGCCAATGAGCACGCTTGTAACATCACGAATTGGGGAAAAATCCTGTACCTGAAAGCAATCATCACCAAGAGTGTTTTTTTTTCTGGTTGCGCCAATGGACGTGGTATAGATACTAGTAGGCCTGGCTAATGGCATCCACGATTCGCAAGCCTGATTACTCGATGCATTAATAAAGACTATGCTCAGCTACTTCGAGAAACGGTTTCTGTTATACGATACCGATGAGGGAGTAAGGCAGTACCACATATCAGGTGGAGTTCCACAAGGATCGGTACTAGGACCCATTCTATGGAACATTATGTACTATACGGTTCTAAGACTTGGAATTCCTAATCATAGGCTTTGCCGATTACATAGCAATTGTGAGATAGAGGACATTGCTAATAAATGTATTCGTTAAGTAAAGCGATGGAGGCAATCACAATCAAAGTAGGTGATCATGACATAATGTCAAAACCGGCTATCAAATACCTAGGTGTGATGATCGATGCTAGACTCGCTTACAAGGAGCACCTTGAAATAACGTACAATAAAGCTGCAAAAGGTGAGTGCTGCCCTATCCAGAATAATGACAAATATTGGAGGACCCAGACAACAAAGGAGACCAATCTTGTCAAGAGTGGTGCAGTCCACCGACTGTGTGCATTGAGGATTTGCTGTGCATACCGAACAGTATCAGAGGATGCTATATGTGTCATCGCGGGGTTGCTACCAGCGGATATCCTGGCCACCGAGCTACAGAGGACCTACGATGCCAAAATTCAGGATCCCCATGCTTCAGTCAGAGATATCCAGCTAGAAGAGAAACATCGAAGTATGAGAGCATGGTATGTGAGATGGATCCACTCTACAAATCGACTCATATCAGATGTCCACAAATTGATGGACCGAGACTACGGAGAAGTAGATTTCTACTTAAGCCAGTTCCTAACCGGACATGGCTGCTTTCGAGCGTACCTGAATAGGCTTGGTATAAAAGAGTCTCCAAATTGTTTAAACTGCGGCGAGTCCACCGAAGATGTATACCACGTATTTTTTCAGTGCCCTCTCTTCAGTGCAGAGCGCAGATTACTAGAGGAAAAAATCGGAGAAAGACCAACTCCCGAGAACTTAGTGGATCATATGCTGACATCGAGCGAAATATGGGACAGTGATCGTGAAGGAGCTTCGACGGTTAGAAAGAGTCAGGGAGAGCATCAACGAAAGTCGTCCCCCGACGAGGCCTCTTACACTCTTCTACCACTCTCCACACCGGACTACCATTAGGCATTACTTTGTGTGGCTGTTTGCTTTAAGCTCTACTCTCTTATTCGCCGTTTTCTGTTTTTACATGGGCCCTCGATTCTCCTAAGTTCGATTGGGACGCTGATCACATATGCATTCACCTGGTTGGAGCTCTCTTCCGATTGAATCATATCTCTAATAAGCTGTTAAGTGTCCGTAAAGTTTGTACCTCTTCGCGTAAAGCGCGGACACGGAATATCACGTGTTCTGTGTATTCTTTCTGCATTTCACAGCACAAACAAACTGGCGGGATGTCGTGCCCGAATTTGTGCAGATACTTTCTGTATCCACCATGACCGGTTAGGGATATTATATATATATAGTTCACCTCTCCTACTGTTCTTTTCGACAAGTTTCTATATGGGGCATAAGTACGTGTGTCTGTATTCCTATTGTGGCGTCATCCCATCGGTTTTCCCATTTTTCGATTGAGATCGCCCTTTCTTTTCCTTTAATAACTCGTCCGTTCTGTGGATTCACGAACTTATCCATGCTGTGGATTCCTGATGTATACCCGTTTGATCTCGTCAAACAGGATATCGATGGGTACCATGCAAACTACGACATATGCTGCTTCCTCCGACAATGTCTGTAGGCAGTCGACAGCTTCCGTCTTGATTCTCTTGTAGCCATAGGCATCAGCCCATACTGGTTATGCGTATAGTAGTGCTGAGTTTATTACTCCCGGCGATAGGACTCTACAACTATGTATATTTAGGTCCATCGACGTTTGGTAGTATCCTCGCTAAAGATGTTTGTAGCATCGACGCCTTTTTCCCAATATACTCTATGTGAGGCTTTAAGTTCACCCTATTGTCTATCATTACACCTAAGAATTTGATTGCCTGTTTAGATTTAGTCACTTGGTCGCCTACGTGGACATCCATATATTCCACTGCTTTGCGGCTTGTGATTAGAACTGCTTTCGTTTTCTGCTCCGCTAAATCCGGGCCTCCTGTCTCCAACCAGGTTTTAATTTTTATAAACTCTTCATTTGTTGCTGATTCTACCTCGTAAACATGTTTCGCAATGGTTACTACAGCGATGTCGTCCGCAAAGCCTATAACTTTTGTTCTTGACGGCATTGGCAATCTGAGCATATCGTCGTACATGATGTTCCACAGACGAAGACCTAAAACCGATCGTTGCGGAATGCCTGTCGATACATTGTACTGTTTGCTACCTTAATCGCTTTCATACCTTAGCTTCCTAGTTTTAAAGTAGCTTCATATTACCCCAAGAATATAGTTTGGCGTATTCATTCTTTCAAGGGAATCCAATATACATACATGACCAACTTGCTGAATTGAAAGCATTTGATGTCGAGTGTAACTACGATGGAGTACTCCTTTGTTTCCCACCGTCATCTACTTCCTTCTATGGCGGTGGAAGCGATATCTACCACCATTTTTATAGCGTTTATTGTCGACCGAGCTTTTCGGAACCCAAGCTGGTATTCTGAGAGAACGTCCCTATTGCAGCCTGTTGTATATGATTCTCTCCAATATTTTTCCCATCGTAATCAGTAGCATATGATGAAGGTGCTACGGAGGGTTTTTTTCCTTGGAGAGCACCTCCAGACGCTGTAGCTTCCAATGATCTGGGAGGGCTTTATGGGCTTTATTTGGGATTCCATCAGGGCCTGGTGCTTTGCTATCTCCAATTCTTCTGCACGCTAGATGCAGTTCCTCTGGTGCTACCGACGGGATCTGTTAGTTGAACGCTGCACTGTTCCTGCGGAGAGTGGTCGCTGGTCGCTGTGGAAACAGTATTGTGATGATGTTCGCGAGCATAGTAGGACATGTTATTAGATGTGGTGCTCTGTGTCCTTTCAGCTTCATCATTGCGATCCTGTAGGCAGTTCCTTACGGAAGAAAGTTTTTGTGCAAAAGATTGTGAACAACGTAACAGGCGGAGTTCCCCAAGGCTGCGGACTAGGTCCACTACTACGAACATGAACCGAAAACTTTACGGATATTGACAATACATTCGAACATTTGTAGCAATTGGAGCCATCCGGATAACAACACATTCTCAGTCAATGGAGATCGCTACCGGACCATGTTAACTGACTATTTTTACGACAAACTGAAAGAGAATTACTTGGAGACATGTGGTTTGTGGCATGACGGTGCCACATGCCACATAACTGGGCAAAGAACCGACTTATTGAAGTGGAAGTTCGGTGACATTCCCTTGTCTCCAGAAATGGAGCTTGTCGGTATTGCAGTAAAAACATCGTCTAGACTCACTTCCCTGAGAATTTCCTACTAATTCGTCATGTTTTTTCCACCTATCACCCCTACCCAACTTTTGCTTGTCTACCTCTACCTAGATTTTACCCCTTTCTGTGTCTGACAATTTGACGCCCAGACACTACTAAGCCCAACCAAGCACAAAAGCATATTTAATGTGAATTATATTCTAATCCCATATCACACAACCACCATAAACCTACAAAATACCAACAAGCCTTGATAAGTTGTTTCAGTAAACAATATTCGCTTCGTTTCATCCAAGGGTATTTGTGTTCTCAGACTCTCAATCAAGCCCCACCATCCGTAAAAATAGAACAAACACACTCTCGTGCAATATTCCAATTTCCACGACACTGGAGTGCAACACCAATTCAGTGGCTTCAGCTCTTCACAATTGCATTCCAAAGCGGAAATTCTTTCGTTATTAATTGCAACATTTTGCTACACTCTCTGGATCCCTCCGTCTCTGATTGCTGAAGTACTCGCGCGCACCACAGCTCTCACTCTACTCGAACTTTGTCCGGACCAAAAATTCCTCCGATCTGCGAATCACACACACACACACAATCCATCCATCCGACGCCGCATACCAGTAGACAGTTGAACATGAAACAAGAATTAAAAAAAAAAAAAAAAAACAAAAAAAAAAAAGCAAAAAAATAAAAAAATATCCTTGCACAAGGATAAGTGAGCATATGTGTGCACACATTTCAGTCGAATGCACAATGTGCACGGAATGCACAGACCCCTCCTCATTCAGAACGCATATGCAACGAGCCTTCTTCTCTCTGCCATGACATATCATATAGTAGCTAGACATACTTTTTTGTTTTTGCAAAAAAAAGGACTCATTCACACCCGCAAACAGGAGGCGCATTTCTCATTCTATTTGAACTCAAGTCTCCGTCATCGGCATCGCCGTCAATATGGCATTAGATCCTGTGTACCGTTTGAATATTTAATAAAATTAACATGTTAACTCAATCAAACGAGAATGAATGAGTTGGGCGGACCGAATCCTTCCGGCTATAATCCTCTTTCGTTTCTTTTGCCGAACGCATCTCACACAGAAGGACGATTCGATCGATTGGCTGAGAAGTTTTCCCAATCACAGACACGATATTTCAATGCGACGTTCGACGTTCAAGTGACAAGTGAACACAAAGCGGCATAATAGGTTTGAGTTCTAATTGAAAAGCCGTAGCTGAAAAGGATTTTTAATCATTCATCATTGACATCGTCGTCGTCGTCGATGTTGTAGGCCATAAAGGATTTGTGTTCGGTTTTGGGGGCGGGTAGAGAAGATGCCTGATGCTTAATTGCGATTGATTTCAATGACGTGTGTTTGTGCTTGAATCAAAACTCAGGGATGTGGAATACTTGAGTGGTTAAAGGATGTGTGAAAGAGTGGGGATACGTGTTTGAGAAAAATCCATACATACGAGTAGCTACCATAGGACATGGCACAACTAATTGCTGATGATTCGAAGCTGCATTGGAAAGTAGCTTAAGGTTTGCCATTTGCCATGTGGGACGAACGAATGCTGTCATAAGTCCGAGATTGCACGATATTTTATGGAACGACGACATCTATCGGGATATCCGACAAATGGCTGCAAATTAAAAGTGATTTTGGACAGGATTTTCCAAAACAGACGATAGAGCTATGCAATAAGTAAATAAATCAAAACAAGCAAGGGGTCCTGTTGAGTTTTACTAGCTCTGCTGATAGTTCAAGCATACTTAGATCAAGATAGGTCCACTATGATCGGCAGTAGACTCAAAAGAAGACCTGAACCCAACGACGAAGCCCCAAGCTCAAAACGCCGCCAGAAATCCCACCCAATTGAGTGGAGCAAAGCTGTACATCACAATGGCCGCGAAAATAAAATCCCAAAAGGACGAAAAAGCCGTGAATGACAAACAGGCCATAAGCGGCGACAACAACGCCTGGTCTAAGGTCATCAGAAAAAAAGAAGAACCTCAAGGAAGTGGACCCATAATAGACACAGTCCGACCCAATACAATTGTGGTGACAGCGAAGAGAGACCTCTCTTATACCGAAACAATTCTCTTATAACGACAATTCAAAGAAGGTAACGATATGGACAACCGAAAACCTTGCTGTGCAAAAAGTCGACTATTCGAGGGACTACTTCGTAGATTCCAGGATAAATGGCATTCACGTCTACCGCTGCTACACACCTTCTAGTCTGCCACCCAAGACTACCTGAATCTGCTGGACGAAGCTGTAGCTGGGATCTAGAATGTGGGCCTAGGACTACTGATACAAGGGAACGACCTCTCCTCCAAGCATTTGCATCATTGGACATAAGTCTCGCGAGAAATGGTCTAAAAGGCAAGGGGTACATCATAGGTATTACCTTAGTGATTAACTAGCTACCTAGCAAAACAAAATGGCGGGTCATGCGAAGAATATATCATGCGACCACGAGTCAACTATGTTCAACGTTGACAAAGAGAAGCCCAGGCAGCGCCCCAATTTAACAGGGCTGAAGTGGAAAGTCATATCCTTCGACAAAGACACACTGGAGGAAATGATGAACACCGACTGGCACAGAAAAACAAGGAGAGCAAGACAAGATACTTCAGATGACTCTGTGTCGAAGTAGATCTTGACCCCTGAGGGATGGCATATAGTATGCTGATGAAGGAGCTGAAGGGCAATAGGTCTCCACAAATATCCCCACAGATCATCTACCCTGTGCACGGAATATATCCTGGCAATCGCTGTGGATGTGCTGCATGAAGCATGCAAGTAGATGCGCGATAGCAAAGGGCCTAGACTCGACGCTGTCCAAAATATGGCGGTTAAAGAAGCCATTCAAACGAGACCAGATCTTTTCATATAAACGATGAGAAGGTACCTGAACCATGGATACTTCCACATCTGGTCTTGCTACCCAAAGAAAACAAGCCATCTGTAGAACCTTAATGGTATTGGCCAATATGTATCATATACGGTAAGCTCAATCCTTCTAAACGCTTTTCCCGTCTGGGATGAGAATATAAAGAAGATCTTTTCTGTAGACAGGCTCTTCGTAATCATAACAATAAGAGGTTTCCGAACCATTTCGGACGAAGAAGCTAGTGTTATAGGTATGATCCCCATCGACTTACTTGTCAATGAAATTCAGGTACGTAAAAGGAGAGTAAAGGATTACTCAGGTTTGCGAATCGTCCATACTGGTAGACCAGGCTACTTGTGTCTTTAGAGGATTACCACAGCCATTGACACATCCATAAAAAAAAGAGACCAGTAATTTCCCGGAACTACCCGCCAGAACTACTACCGAAGAGCATTTCCAGCTAAGCCAAAGGTGAAGTTCAAATTTAGTCGACAGAATCGACGGAAATAGCACAACGTCTGCACACCTCAAGGCATAGCTGGAACCTCGCTAAAGAGGGAGTTATCAAATGATCAACGGTAAGAGAGAACGGTAAGGTACTCAAGACAGAAGGCAGATTTGCCAAGAAGAACTCCTGGATAAGCATCTATGTTCCTATAGAATCTACTAAACAAACGGCTCGTCTAAGAAAAGTCCTTGCCAAGGTTTTCTTACAGATGTCTTCTATTAAGAACTGTGAAGACAGCTGGAGAGACACTCACGAGAATACGCTGAAAACATTTTGAAATGTCACATTCCTGGCTGTGTAGAAGCAAGGACATCAAGTCCGACGACCACAACTTTACCAGAAAGCATTAACATTGGAATCGGGGGGATCTATCGTTCTATGGCTCAAGTACATTTATGGATGTACGTCAGTACGTCGGGTAGATCGAACACCCTCACCCTCCAAAATTCCAATGCTACAGAACAAAAAGCCCGCTCCTAACGACAAAAAAAAAACTGGAGAACTCCAAAAGAACCATACGCAGACTTACAACCAAAGACGTGGAGATCCTAAGTCTGCGCGACAAACATTACCTCGCGGGAGCACGTCTCTTCCTCGCTGCTGCAGAGACGACTCTCCAAAAACCTACAAACCAACTCACTAAAGGCCCAAAAAAAAGTCAAGAGAACGCCGTCTCAGAAAAACCTCTCATCAAAGACCCGAGGAGAGTAGGTGTAGAGAGAGACAGGCATAGAGATTCCCAAAAAGAAACTAATCTCGGACAGACTCAAGATCAGGATCATGGAAGAGCCCAAAATCCGCTCAAAAATAGTTAAACCAGGACGGGTGACAATACTAAACCAGGTAGGCACCACGACTCAACTACCCCACCAACAACTGCGACGAAAAAGCTAAGAACTTCCAGTCATGCGGCCTGCATAGCAAATACTGCTATGGAACACCTCCAAGTTGCAGTCGTTGATGCCAACAACCCAGAAGTCACACTCACCGACGAGCAATGGGCCTACGTGGAGATAGAACTTGTGGACCGCATCTCTACAGCCCTCTTCGACACGGCTAGCCAAAACCAACCTCGGCTATTTGGCCAGCTCTCTTACCTCAAAGGCTTCCGCATCCTCTCCGGCCAAAATGAGTTTACTCTAAAATGGCTGAAAGAGGAATTCGGTAGAATGGAGTCACCATGGGAACGAAAAAAGGAAAGTAGTGGCACCCAAAAAGGACCTCCCAACCAGACCCAAAGCCAGGATTCATATTCCGGGGCCACAAATCGCTGAGGAAAGACTGGAACAATTCCTAAACCCTGAGTTTCAAAAAGCCGTTTGGAAGGTCCTGTCGAGGGGAAAGCCCTCAGAGACGGACCGAGATGCGATTGTCATGCTCAACAAAGAAAGAATTCTGCAACTTCCATCGACAGGATTCAAGGTATGTACGTGATGGACTTAACATGGTCAAGGTAAGGCCATTACCCGACAAGCCAGGAGTGGCCCCTACGTCAAAAATTTGCTCTGATGATGAAGTTAATCCAAATTAACCTTCATCACAGCAAACTGGCCAGCGACAACGTCATGTTTACATCACTGACAACAACATCGAAATAGCCCTCTCATCCAGGAACCGTGGATCTCAAATAATAAGATCTGCGGAAGCAATGCTAAAGATTATAAATAGTTTTTTTCGATAAAGTCGTAACGACCAGTAAACATCGTACTTGCATCTTGGCAAAAAGATGCATTAACCTCTTTCTTATCCCTTCCCACAGCAACAATGCCCAGATGACTACCAGACTTGAGAGGGCCAACAACAATCCACTTATTATTGAGTCGGTGTACCTCCCATTTGACAGTCCTTCGCCACCACCTACAAAATCTGTAATGGATCTGGGGCCCTTGTTTTCGGCCCTTGTTTTGGTCACCATCCTCTGGATGTACGCCTTCATCGTTAGATCTAACCTCACATACGGCTGTTTGGTTTGGTGACCGCTGCTGCAAAAGCCACAAACCTGAACACCCTCACAATGATCCAACGTCTAGCGCATATAGGTACCACCAGCGCTATTAGCACAACACCTACCTCCGCCCTTGAAGCCATGCTCGAGTTTTGTCCACTCGACCCCTTTACTAAAGATGTAGCGGCAATAAGCGCCCTATGTGGTTAAACCTCAACGCGTCTTCTGACTACCTCACCCCCACACGGACTTCAGCCTCAACCCCCACTCCAAATTTTCTTATAGAGAGAGCTGGACTAGTGGTGAGGCCATTAACCTCGCCTCATATCTATCTTCACGGATGCATCACAAATAGTCGAAGGTACTGGCTCAAGAATATTCTCAGAGTTATCATCAATCGTTCCAACCACAGAAGTGTGTTCCAAGCGGAAATATATGGAATAACCTAGGCCTGCCGAGATCTATCTACTCTGAACAGCAACAATCCTATAGACATAGACAGCCAAGCAGCTATGAAAGCCATTACTTCCATCACAACCAATTCAAAACTGGTCAAAATGTAAAGAGGCACTCAAATCCCTTATCTCGAGGCAAAGCATCACGCTTTTCTGGATTCCAAGACATATGGGCTTCCACGGGAATGAAATGGCCGATGAACTCCGTAGAAAAGGCTTAGAACGACCTACTAGCAGACTAATCGGTCTTAACGCCCATCAGTCCTCTTATCTCAAAAATGACATCAGACTTGCACAACATGGCCAACGTAAGGTGGAGTACACTTACCTCATGGTAGCATCTCAAGAAAACTTTGGGCCCAATACGACAACAAAAAAGGACTAGAGAACTTGTATCGCTAAACAGACCACAGCTTACTCTCCTCTTAAGTATCCTCACAGGACACAACTCAATGGCGGCTCATCTTAGAAGAATGAGAATTAGCACCACTTTTCCAAGGACCGTCTACTCGTATACTGCACACGTACCCGAATGCATCTGACCATAGGGTCTGCATTGCTAGTAGATAAGGTTAAATGGCCTGAAGGCTCCTTCAAACCATTCAAAGCCCCCGCTGGTGATGGTATATTTCCGGCGTTTTACAGAAGGTAATTGATCTCATCCTGCCAGCTACAACTGGGGTTATATCCCGACTGAATGGAGATAGGTAATCTTTATTCCCAAACCAGGTAATAGGCCTAAAGAGCTGCCTAAATCTTATAGACCTATAAGTCTAACACCATTTGTTCTCAAAACCATGGAGAGACTCATAGACGTTCATATTAGAAGCCGGCTAGATTTGTCTATCCCTCTGCACTCAAGTCAGTTTGCATACAGGAAAGGTAAAGCCACAGAAGGTGCTCTTCACTACCTTGTGAAGAAGAAGGAAGGAACTTTTCATTCCAAGGAAATAGCTCTGTGTGCATTCCGTGACGAGGGAACATTCGATTAGTAGCAGAGGTATCGAGGATTCGACCGAAGATGGATAAGGGCCATGCTTGAGAGTCGAATTATTGCTTCCTCCTCTGGTATCAGTGTCTGTGACCGCAGTTAAGGGCTGTCCCAATGGATTAGCTGAAATTCTCATATCAAGTCCGCCGTCGAGCGCGCCACTAGGTCCATGTGGGCCAGTAGACGCCTTTACGGAAGAACTTGGGTCTAAATCCAAAAATGATACATTGGATGTATACAATGATGGTGATGCCCATTACCACATGGCCATCGTTTGGTGCCCGAATATTTTTGAACGGACAACAGCAAGTAAGTTTCAGCAGCTCCAGAGAATTACCTGTTGCCTTACCGGCAACATTAGAAGCTGTAGGATCTGAACCCTACTGTGGTGTCAACTGGGCTGCCCCACATCACTGATTAACGATTGGGAAGTCTCACCGAGGATGAATGGGAAGTAGGTGTTCAATACTGTCTCTAGAGTCACTGCCGGAATTAGTTGGTGGCTCTGTGGTTCTTTAGATAGAATCTTTCTAATACGAACTGGCCCAATGTTATCGCATATATCTAAGCAGAATGTTCTCCACGACTCTCCTTTGACAAATTTGGTAAAATTCTTGAAGCTTCTTGTGATTTCCTTATAGGATTCCCAGTCTGTCTCATTGCTGTCTGGTGACTTTTTACTTGACTTGGTGGATTTAGTTACCGGTTTTACGCAGCTGCAAAGGAGGTAATGATGCACTTATGTATGACGTCGCTCTTTTTGTGTACAAGGTTAGCGTCGGTGCCTCTGGTGCCTTTGGTGCCTTTGCTCTATCTAAAAGGTTTTTGAGGCTCTCATCAAATATGGTCGAGTTTGCTTTCCTATTTATATGAACACCTATCCATCTGTGATCTGAAAAGGAGATCTCGCTACAGACTCTCCAATCTGACACCAGACGTATTGAATTACAGTCAGTACGACGCAAATGTCCTTTGATACCACAAAATCCTGTTAAAATCCACATCAGTTCGATACCAAAAATATAATTTCTGTCATTTCTGACAATTGACTGATTCGATTGATTTGTACAGATTCACACTTCATGACAAAATTTAATCCGTCAACTAAATCATAAGCCCTGAGGGCTTATATTTTTTTTTTTAATTTTTGTCCTGTCCCGGCTATCATGCTTTGATCTGAATTAGATACTATCAATGGTTCAATTTTGATTGACTAATGAACGCTACACATTGACACTCGCATCCTAACCGCGTGTGACACCAGTCCAGGACTTCGTAGGTCCAATCCCATTAATTGCACTTAATAAAAAAAAAACAAAGGCACATCATTATACATATAATATGCATCTGTCCAAGGATTAGTTTCCCAGAGGTGTAGATACCTAACACCCGTTTATAGCTACAATTTGTAACAGTTCAATAAATTCCCCAAAATGGTATGTATCTGCTCGCAGGGAATGCAGTGCATATCAATTGCAAATGAAAACACAGCTATTATGCAGTAATGTATCTGGATACCAGATTGGTGGTCATAGGGCGAAGCCGTCGGCGCGGCATTACAAACACAAACAGAGAGGGAGAGAACGAGCCTGGCTTAGTGTCGTAATGCTTGTAAATATTTCATATTAAATGCTAACCAGGTGCATAGAGTAATTATCCTCGAGCAGATACACGATTGGTGTGCTAACCGAAAACACAGCGGCCAGTTAAAATTAGTTCAGACATACATGGAGTTCGGAAGGGGGTGTTGTTTCAGGACGAGATGAATAGAACTTTAATTTAATTTTTTGGAACATAGCCGCTGCCGCAGCAATGGATCCGCATATGTGGATTTACGCGAACGCTAATTGAATTGTATTCAGTTGTTGGAGAGTGGGTGAGGGTGAGGGTGTGTGCCAGTCTCATATTTTTGCGGTGCGGTTGACGGAATGATAATGGATATCCCTACAATGAACATGTTTAATTTAACCAGTCGATAAAAAACGAAAAGTGGAATTAAAAGCGGGCTTCCTCTCCTTCCGACAATTATGAAATGATTGCTTAATGTGTTTTAATTATTTGTTAGTAGGGTTTCCATTGTCCTGTGGACATAAGCTTTAAGTGTAGGGTTCTGATTGTATCGACATGGAATTGTATTCAACAGAGTGTTTTTCAAACCAGAAAATATTTGAGGCCACGTTCAACCCCTGACATTTATTAAAGCTGAGTACAAGCACAGACTTAAAATTAACAAATTTCTAAATAAAATAACTACTACGAACTAAAGGGTTGGATCAATGTGACGAGAGATACTTATATGTAGCTGGACTAAACAACCTACTTAAGGGACAATTTGTTGAGTGATAGTAAAAGAAAAATTGAGTATCGTCTACTTCGTGTGGCATTCTAGACATTGGCTCTTGGTCCTCGTAATTTATTCGATGGGGATTGACCGGGGAGAGGGACATAGATCTGAAATTATTCGGAATTGTTTTAAAAGAGAGTATCTAAAGCAGAGAGGGGCTATCAATGTTAACAGTTAACAAAGAATATGTTGGCAACTTTTCGGCGTACAGAGAGAGCTCGTACATAGTATGTTCAAAAATGTCGGTCGGTCTGAGTAAGATAAGATTAAGGTACAAGCTTTAGAATTAAAGATAATTGCAGTGTTTTCCAATCCAAGTCTATATTTCTGTTAAAATAATCAATATCCATGCTGACTGTCAAGCAGCTATTAGATTACAGTCAGCATTGGTTAGGTTCAAGCTCGTAAAAATGTTCAAAAGAAGACTGGATGACATCTCAGTGGCCAATAAAGTGATCCTCTGTTGGGTACCGGGTCACATAGATAGCGGGAACTAGTCAGTGTTACACCTAAGCTCCTCGCTAATACACCGTTTATCACTTTGAATAGGAAAATAGATACTGAATCCACAGGGCTGACCTTAAGCTACTGTGGGGGTCAGCATGTGGCGGATCGTTGAATGGCCTATAACACTCAGATTAGCGAATAACAAATAAGCAGTCCCCGACCAAAAGCGACAGAGAAGGGGGGTGAGGCTGATAACGTCTGAGAAGCCCTATGAATTCTTTGTGGCAGGAAGAGTCGGTGCCATCCGCAAATAGGTGTCCCTCACTCCAAGAAGTGGCAACGGGGGATCTCGCGAAGATGAAGTCTGCACACGGAGCGCAACACATGAAGTCTACATGTTAGACATTAAGACCGAACCCGGTAAGGTCTTAATAACGATATACCGGACATCGATTGGATTTGAATGTAGTAGGCTGGCAGTTGTAGTATTCTGTTACCTTAGTAAGCTAGAGTGAAATCTGGTTGAAACGGCTCTCAGACTAATGCTGCAACAGCCCCCCGTCCCGGTCAAACTATGACAGACCTCGAAATGTATTCTGCGTCACGTCGCCGTTAAGTTGTTGGTGTATATTCAGATGTAACATTCCTGAATAGCACCGACCTGGCACCCACAAGGACCTGTGTCAACACTCGCTTGGCGCATCCCTGCCTGCATAGACAATCATGGGATCATGGAGATGAATACACATCCGAACAGAGATACCGGCTTTGAGTGGGAACCCAAAATAGATGATTTCCAGATCGCCGGAAAAGCCAACATCAGTGGAAAAACAGGACAGTACCGAACCAGCTGGTCCCAGCACCAAAAGCGCAGAAAAACCCACTGAAATGGAGATGACTACGGATACAAGTCCCAACCTAACTAAGCAAAATCGGAAGAGTGATGCGTTGAAAAGTCTCGGCAGTAAGATTACCGCGCTGATGGATTTCATCCAGGGGAAAACAACGTTAGGAAACTGGGTAGTTCAATCCGAACTCAGTAAAAACGGTGGGGAAATATGAAGCAGCGTGAACGATCGGAATCTGAAACATATGTACTTTCGTCTCAAAGTACCCAGACGTAGGAAATGATCTGCAGTGCGATCTTCAGGAGTTGAAGGACAGCGGTTCCTGCCCCGAATCTCGGAAAGCAGGCAACATCCACCAATAAAAGGAGAAAAGACACGACTTCCAAACCAAAAAGGCAAGCAAGATCGCAAAACCGGCACTTGTCTGAGCCAAAAACAGAAAAAATCGGAGACACAGGTTGGACGAAGGGATCGGTGAATTCAGATCGAGAACAAGGAATGACGAAAAGTCAAGGGCCACCAAAGAACCAGGAATGACGTGACATATAGAGAAGAAAACCAATCCTTCCCAATGCGCTAGTGATAAACGCAAGAGACGATCTTTCTTACGCTGACATGCTAAGGAAGGTGAAAATAGAACCCTCACTAAAGAAGCTGGGAGAAAATGTTGACCACGTCCGGACCGCAAAGGGAGACTTATAGTTGCAGCTGAAGAAAACAGAAGACGCCCAAACTTCAGACTTCCAACAACAAGTGGAGAAGAGCCTGGAAAAAAAACCAAAGTCAAACCCATGACACACGAAGTTGCAATAGAGGTGAAGGATCTTGATGAAATCACCACCAGGGAAGAAGTTGCTCTAGCCCTCTCGGAGCAGTTCGAACAGAAAAAACGATGCCAGAAACGGCAATAAAGTCTATGAGGAAGACCTATTCCGGGTCGCAGTATTAAGTCTGCCAGATTCTAGCAGTCGAAGAAGTCAGAATCGGTTGGGTAAATTGCCGATTAAGAAAAAAATCGGACCTGAAAAAATGTTATCGGTGCTTCGGGTATGGCCACCGTGCAATGGATTGCAAGAGTGAATACCCGTCCAAACACTGCTATAGATGCGGTGGAGATGGTCACAAGGCAAAAGATTGCTGCAGAGAACCGGAATGCATGTTCTGTAAAGGAAATAGGCATAACGCTTAGTACTGTACTGGAAGCATAAGATGCCCTGCATTCCAGCTTGCACTGAACGCTTCCGAGAAGTCAACATTAAGGTTATCAAACTAAGCTTGAACCATTGCGAGGACCTACTTACACAGACAGTCCAAGAGTACGATGCAGATATTGCAATACTCAGCGAGTCCTACAAATAGCTTAATGAGAGTTTATGGACAGCGGATACTTCTAACAAAGAAGCGATATAGATATGCGGCTAACGAGCATTCGAAGAGAAAATGGCAAATCGCCAGAGAGGCTTCGTGTGGGCCAAAGTGAATGTGATATACTCAGCATCACACAGGAAGAATTTGAGCAAATAATTGACAACATCGGCACCACCGCAAAAGGAAAAAATCGCGTCGTCATTGCAGGTGATTTCACTTACTGGTAGTACGCCAGAGGAAGAAGACTCCTGTTCGCATCGTTGGACATAGTTCTTGTGAACTTCGAGAGCGAGCTCACTTTTTACAAAAATGGAAGGAGTTAATAATAGACATCACCTTTGTAAGCGTTTCCCAGTCCCATTGCAAATAGAAGAAAGCAGAGAAGGTTTACTGCAGAAAAGGGAAACTACACACTCTGCACGTTGAAGTACTCCAGCTAATGATAGAAGACACATCGCCTCGTGGATCAGCCCCCGATAAGGCGAATTAGCTCACAAAAGGACTGACAAGATCCTGTCCATGCAACAGAAAAGAGCAAACCCGCAAATGGCCACCAGTACACGATGAGATCGCCAGACTGCACAGAATGCCGCAGAGCGCGCTTATTGAACACAGTAACCACGGAGAACTCCACGAAAGATTCATAACCGCCCGAAGAAACCAAAAAAACTGAAATTAAAAACAGTACCAGCTTTCGAAGCTTGAAGTTGAATGGTGGCCGAAAATCTCGCCAGCGTCCATAGCGTTTCTAGAAAACGTGGTGACTGTACTTTTCCCACAGCAACAAGGAAATGGAAGAACACGCAAAGAGACCTAGTCTACAATCAACGCTATCGACGAAGTCGTAACTACCGCGCAAAAAGCCATAGAAGGAAGACGATAGAAGGTGGAGAGTAAACACTACTGCGCAATCATCAAGCTGGATGTAGCTGGAAAACGCCAAGAGAGTACCAGAATACCTGCAGAAGATAATGACGGACTATTTTAGAAATAGGATACTGCTCTACGACACCGACGATGGTACGAGACAGTATAACGTCACAGATGGCGTTCCTTAAAAGACTCCGTATTAGGTCCGATACTGTGGAATCTAATGTATGATGATGTCCTCAGACTTGGAATTCCAAGGTCTTCCAAAGGAATTGGTTTCGCCGATGACATAGCAGTCGATGTGAGTGAACAAACTCCTTGTGGAGTTGGAGCACGATAAAGCTATCGGGATGGTCTAGGATTGACTAGTCGACGACAACCTACAACTTGCAAAAGAAAAGACCAAAGTAGTGCTTAACAGCAGCAGGCGAGTCATGAAGACTATAAGAGTAACCGTGGGCGTTTCACCATACCATAGATGCAAGGATAACTTATAAACAGCACCTGCAGCATGCACCTGATAAGCCAGCAAAGACAGTGGCTGCACTGGTAAGGATTATGCCAAATATCGGGGCACCGAAACAAAAGATGAGATTGCTCTACGACTCCCAAATATGAACTGGTGCCATGAAGACGAAATCATATTGAAAGAAGACTGAGACAGTTTACAGCACCAACTATATAGTTGGCAGCGAACAACTTCCTACGACGCGGCATGTGTAATGGTACCAGTAGATCTTCTTGCTAAAGAAGCGCAACAGAAATACTGTGCCAGCAGGACTACGGCAACAGCGACAAGGCGAAGTAATACTGAAGTACCACCAAGGACAAGTCTAGAAGAATAGCAGCAGAGATGCTGTTACTCGAGTAGTACCGCGAGGGAGTACCGCGAGGACAAGGTGTAAAAGGGAGGTGGGTTTAGTGGGTGGAAATGCCAAACTGTTACTGAGTATGGGCTCAGTTTCGTCTTTAAAAGATTCCCACCTTCCCACGTAGAAAAAGATATACCCTCCAGTTTCCATAATCCATCTTTTTTCCTTTTTTCGGAAACTTGATGATATTCCCTCTTTCCAAACCTGTATTGAACGCTCGGCAGGGATGCTATCAGTACCCACCGCTTTGTTGCTCTAGTGGGACTTGATTGCTGTTGACATTTGATTTTACTACGAGTTCCGGTGCGAATTCGGGAATTTGTTGCTTCGGAAGACTCATCAAACTTCAAGACCATATAACCATCGTCTAAGTGATTAAGGATTGTAGCGAAGTGTTCGCTCCATTTAATGGGTCGATCCTCATCCAAAATCAGAAGGTTACCATCTAAATTTTTTATTGGATGTTGTTTGAAGTTTCGACCATCAATAAGCTCATTTGTGATGTTATCGACAGTCCTACTGTCACAGCTGCTTGCTGCTTCCTTATGCCATATTGGGTTCCTAGCTCGAACTTTTCTACCCTTTACCGACGTAGGTGAATCCCCCAGCTGCAAAAACATTTGTCACATCATTCTAGGGGTCATCCACCCTCTCCAGCATTGCGCTGCTGATTATTTCTGCTTTTAAAGCAAGATGGTCCCTAACTTGTTGGCGCACTCTGAGATCCCTGAGCCTGTCGTTATTGAACCTGGTAGTGTTGAGAAAGTTTAAGTGGTTGCTGTTGACGGATGCAGTATGAAAACGAAGGCGGTTTGAAATAAAAAATGATGGAGCCGATGGAGCCACCTGTCCTTGTGACTGTTGATCACCTATCAATAGATTTTGACAGGATGTCTAAATTCCACTTATATTCATGATAAGGTTCAACAGCAATCCGGACTATAAATCAAACTCAATCTAACCTCTCTTACTTACCCTCGAAACAAAGTTCAAATTTATAGAAACCACCCCTCACCGTTTCACATAAATTCGACTCTACGCCCGAAAATATATATCCAAGGGCTATTGTCGACCTAATCATTACCCGCTTTCGCACCACTTTCAGCACAAATCCGACGGACTTAGCGCTGTTCTCTGTGATTGATTGGTCTCGATGTTCGCGCCTACCTTGCGCATTTAATTTTAGTTTTTTTTTTTTGTGCCTGTCCGTGGTATATCCTTCCGTCAAATCCTTTTGAATAATTAATAACATTTTTAAAACGAAATTCCCGCGTGATTTGAGCCTTTTTTTTTTTTTTTTGACGGTTTGTCGAGGTTCGCTTTTCGTTTGAATCATGGCCGTTCTGACAGCTACAATTCCGACCAGCCAACCGGCCGATAATGCTAATTCTTGTGAATTACCCTTGCATGGCCATCCATTTATTCAAGCATGACTGGTACGGCTTTTTCGGAAAAAAAAAAAACTGAAATGATGGTATTTTTCCCTGGAATAGCCATTTGCAGGATGGACGACGCCGACACGATGAACAGAAAATTTTCGCAACGTAACCCCCCCCCCTGGCCGAGTTGGAGTTTTCAACGGTTTCAACAAATTACCAACGCGCTCATAATTGATTGTACCCCGAAGAGTACACAAAAGGGCAATGCTGGCGCCACCCTTTTTTTGCACCAGCCAGCCCCAGCCCCAGCCCCCTCCATAATAATGCGGGGAAGATTTAATGAATCCTGGTGAATAATTAAAAAGGTTTGGTAGGTGATTCAGCAGGATGAGTTGGGCTTTTTATTTCGCCTTCTTTTTATGTCCTTTTTAGGCGCTGAGTAATTGTACCTTAAAGAGGT
The DNA here is from genome assembly GCA_905220385.1 of Xylota sylvarum. Taxonomy (NCBI): domain Eukaryota; kingdom Metazoa; phylum Arthropoda; class Insecta; order Diptera; family Syrphidae; genus Xylota; species Xylota sylvarum. The sequence continues at coordinate 56,716,648 of LR999958.1, read as the reverse complement.
CGACGAGAGTTTAAGGTTTTAGTTTAAGGAAGATGCGGTGTGCCGTTTCCGTTTGTATGCACAAGCTCTTGCCTAATTATTCCCTTGGTGGCCGGGCATTATGGCTTAAGTTATCTGTAAGACAATCAATAATGCGGTTCCACACCATACCACACCACTACAAGCGGCACACGCAGATGTCTAAAACGTCACTGGATTCGCAATTCAATTACGAGCCACTGATGAAATTTAAATATTAATCGTTCCGCAGGGTATGGTACTCAGGCTGGTGCTTAGCGAGATTTCTCCTGAGACATGGCACAGTGTGTGCGTGAAGGAAGGGCTACGATGGTAAGGTGATGAATGACGTGTGGTTAAGGTATTGAATTCCACGAGGATTTGGGGAATGTTGGTACGCTCCTTGAGTTTTTGGTGAGTGAGGGACCCTTCTTTACGACTTGAGTTGGATTGGACGATGTACAATGATTACAAGCCGATGGTGGTAGTGACTATTCCCTAACGCATAGAGTATCATTAGTATCCGTCGCGGTATTATTGCTGAGGGTAGACGACTCATATTCACACTGTTAAGCCACAGTATCTGCCAGTAGCCAAAGGGTAGTGATGCGAATAACTGAATAAAAGGTTAACGGGAGAGGCTTGATGGTTGAGGCCCAGGTTCACCCTGAACTGTAGCACCACCTAAGTAAGTAAGTAGTAAGCCACAGTATCACAGAAACTATGCTAAACCTTTTCGTGGATACAAAAGTAGACTGACATATCTCCACTGTGACATTTTATTACTCCACTGGTGTCATTTTCAAGCTTACTGCAAGGCCCAAGTGCCTACAGAGCCTTCTTACTCAATTACTTAGACGGCATCGTACCTATCAATACTATTAGTACATATATACTCTGCAGGAGAAACACCGACTAAAAAATTCATATTACCATCGTCAGCAGCTTCTAGGTAAGCAGCACTAAGAGATGAGTTAGCAAAAGCTTCACTGCGCGATGCTGGCTAGATGCTGTAGGAATGCGGTAGGATATCACGGAATCCCGCGATAGGAGTATGTTCTTTAAGAAAGCCAAGCAACTGGCAGCTGGCTTCAAATCCGGAACGCAGGCTCTTCAGTAAAGAAGACCTAGTCACCGAAGCACAGGGAATAGTAGATGTGTTTAAGCACCATTGCCAGCAACTACTTAGTGAACATCAGGTAGAGAGAGTGATAGGGCAAGAAGAGAACCCGCATCCAGTCAATGAAGTAGCCATTCCCCCTCCCAATTTTGGAGAGGTTGGCTCACCTATCGAAAAGCTGAAGAACAATGAGGTAGCGGGCTCTGATGGTCTACGATCAGAGCTGGGTGATGATGCTTTGGTAGGGTGGATTCACCAAATCATCAACCAAGTATGGGTGGATGAGGCCATGCCCGATAACTGGACTGTCAGCTCTATATGCCCCATCTTCAAGAAAAGCAATTCTATGCTTAATGTCGCATATAAGATCCTATCCAACGTACTGTGTGAACGTCTGAAGCCTTTCTGCAGCACTGTAATCAGCACATACCAGTGTGGCTTCCGGCCCGGCAGATCGTCGATCGATCAAATGTTCACACTAAGGCAGATCCGGGAAGAGACCAACCAATTTTAAGTCGAAACTCACCATCTCTTCATCGGCTTCAAAGCTGCATATGATAGGATTACGGTCTTGAGCTCTACAAGGCGATAGTTGAATTCAAGATCCCAACAAAACTGATCCAGCTGTGCCACGTAACGCTGGAAAATACGCGGTGCAACGTACAATTCGGAAACAGTTCCGCCGAACTATTCCAAACATGAACCGGATTTTGGCAAGGAGATGCTCTATCATGTGACTTCTTCAATCTCGTGCTGGAACAGATAGTGAGCAAGTCAGGTGTCAATACGGAAGGCTCTATCTTCAACTAATCTGCCCAGCTGCCAGGACACGCAGACGACATCGACATCATCGGTTAGTCCCAGCGCGTCATCATAGAGGCTTTTACGGCAATTCAAGGACAACAGTAACTTCGTGATTCGGGATTTTACCTACCACGGAGTAAGTATCAACTCCACGAATGACACCTTAGTGGAGATTTGACGTAGACTTACCCTAGGAAACCGGTGCTACTTCCGTTTGGAGAAACAAATGGGTTCAAAACTGCTATCTCGGAAGATGTAATGCATGCTATACAAAACTCTGTTCCTGCCACTTCTGCTATATAGAGCCGAGTGCTGGACGATAAGTACGAAAGTAACATTTTCGAGAGAAAAATTCTCCGTCAAATATTCGGTACCGTATGCAAGGAGGCCGAATGGGGGAGAAGATACTCGTACAACCGTGAATTCTATGAGCCGTACCAAGATGTGGATATAGTCCAAATAGCCAAAATACGTCGACTACACTGGCTCTGCCATATCGAGCATGCCAGAGTGCTTGGTCTAGACAACTGAAAGCAGTGTACCCAGGATCGAAGAGTGGAAGACACTCATTAAAGTGCAAAGACTGGCATGCCTTTGTATTACAGGGGCTATGAGAAGTTATCCAACTGCAGCCACGGAGGTACTATTGGAACTGACTCCGTTGCATCTTCATCAACCTGGAATACAGCTCAGGACATGAGGCAAGCCAAGAAACTTCTAGTGCAACATAAACGAAAAAGATTCGAAGCATGCATCAGCATGAACAAGAATAGCCTTCGTATCATAGCGGGCTTACTAACAGGGCATTGTAGACTCAAGGAGCACCCAAGGAAACTAGGTACATATGTATATCTGAAGAAAGTCTCTGCAAATTCTGCGATGAGTCCAATGAAATTCCAGAACAAGTGCTGGGATCTTGTGGGGCACTGACCCACAAAAGACTGAAATACTTGGGCAAGTTCCCAGTCACTAGAGACAACTCTTACCCTTACATTCTTTATGGAAACTGAATTGTGGACAGTGCTCTAGGACAGGTTCTTCCGCCAATAAGTAGTAAAAGTACATAACCCTCAAAATGATTCCGACAGGAATCCTAATGCCAGAGGAACTCTAATGAGGACATGTACCTCTTCTAGTTGGTAGCTGGATGCAAAATAGACCAACAGTTCGCAGTGCAACATACCCCATCTTCAAATCATTGTAGTGGAGGCCCAGGTTCACCCCGAACTGTAGCGTCACCTAAGAAGAAGAAAGTCGATATGGGGATAAATAGAGAGAATTTTTTTTTTTCAGTCTAATAGAGTGACTTGGCTCTTTGTTTTTCCTGATAAAAGCCTCCACTACTGGCGTAACGATTTTTTGATTATATACCCTAGGGATGTCTTTATGTTAGTCCCAGTTACAAAGTAGGTAGTTTTTTATCTTAAAATGTTACCTTACACCTTTTAATAAAATTAATTCAACGTAATGAAGGTGAAATGGTTTGCTACTTAGGTGTTTTAATATTCAATGGTGTACTACATGGTTGATGCCCGCACTAACATGCGAGAATTTTTGTCGAATTCGAAGATGGAATTGATTGTCTCAGTGGCGTAAGTATTAACATAAATATACACTATAATATTATATTTCATATTTTCATTTCCATGCGCATCCTTACTTCCTAACCATACTGTATATATGTACCTAAGTATTAAAATATTAAATGAAAAGTAATCAAATCTACTAAATGCAAATTCTTTACAAAATCTTACACACACACATACATACATAAATCAAACAAAAATACTTATAAAAGAAAAAACCAATTAGTAGATTGAAATGTTGCAAAGGGAGGAAAAAAGCATGACAGTCCTGTAATCTCACCACGACGCACGACGCAACCTCACTCCAACACCGCAATTGCAAACCGCACACAACCAAAAGCAAAACTAAAACCAACAACAGATACTCACTTTGTGCTATGTGACTCATTATAGTTCATTAATAGATGCAATATTGTCTCTCGATATTCCAGGACATAGCAGACGTTGTTCAGCAGCATATCGAATAGTGCGCCCGCTTTGACATCCTGCAGCTTCTGCAATGCCAGCAAGCTGAGGAGCAATTCCCGGAATGTCTTTAATTAAAATGGCGTACCGAGAAGAGAATTGAAAAGGATATTAATATTCTTTAATTATTTTCTTTTTATTTTATTCTTTCTATATACATGTACATATGTATGCTACGGATCCTACAAAAAAAAATTAAGGATAAATGACACGTAATGGCAATGAGCGACGTGGATAAAGACTACCCAGACCGACCGGTTCGTTCAATTTTTGTACCGGAACACCGAGTCAGGGTGTGAGCGGTCGTGACTTTTAACGATTTTTAGGGATCTCGGTCGTTTTGAAATATGTCTGGGTGCTTAGTTAGTTGTTTGCAGCAGGAACACCACTTTTTTTTGTTTCCATCTTTGAACGCTGAATGCTCGGCACACAGATCAATGTAATCAATTGTTTGCAGATAGAGGAATACACAGTGAATTATATTTCTGAGAGGGTCGGGTGGAGGTGGATCTCCATTTTAATTTCGGAGTTTGTTTTACGGATTTGAATGGTATGCTCTTTGTAGAGGGTTGTTTGCATTTTGTCTGAAAACAGAATGAGAACTTTTAAATGATGTATTTGTAATGGCCACTGTCTGAGCCGATAGGCTTAGGGTGGGAATTAAATTCTTGTGCGTACCCATTGAACGAGAGAAGGCTGGAGCGGTATCACCAGACGAAGAAACTGTAATACGCGAGGAAGGTGCTCACCGATCCATTGACCAGTAGAGACAAACCGAAGAGAAGTTTAAGGACTCTCTGTGGAAGGATATGCTTACAACAGGGAGTTGTGGTGAATTTCGAAGTTACTGGCTGGAAATGAAGCCACAAAACTTTTACTAAAATTGTGAAGGAACCAAGTTCAGCAGACATAGTTGACCAACGCTATGCTAATGGCATGGATTCCATTTTGTGTGATTAGCTCTACGCGACTTCTGAGAGCTTACGTAATATTGGCCGAAAGGATTTGATGATATACATAGCTATCACTGCGTGTCATATATCAGTGGGTCTTTCACAGAGTAATCAAATGGCCACAGATGATCCGACGACTGCTGGTCTATGTGAGTAGGGCATCCACCTAACTAATCTAGTTTTTGTGTATGAATGGAAAACCGGAATGTTCAGGCTCATCAAAGCAGAACGGATACAGAACTGAACTAAGTCAGTCTAAACAGGGAATTGTTAGGCATTTGGTTTCACCGTACCTTCCACATGGCCCCAAAGAACTTATCTCAACCAAGATTAAAGAGCTCGCTTCCTACATTATAAGATGCGACGCAAATCTAATCATTCACAGGAGGCAGCGGATGTGATTATATTCTTCTTTTAAGTCACACTCGTCATTTGTCCTAGTAATGGTATTGTTCCAGCTTTTTGTGGCACGGAAAAGGCAATGAGGGCTAGCCAGCACTTTAGTGCGACACTCTGCAATATGTCTCTGTACAGCCTCCCATAAGGCAACGCATTTATACCACTGCTCCATGGAATTGAATGAGTAATGAGAATGGAAAGCATTTTCAACACCTCCACGTGTACTTAGAGGGATAAGAAGCTAGTGCTATTTCTGAAAAGAAAGAAACAGCATCCTTCATGGCATACTCAACCCTTACACATGTTGAACAGTAAAGACCTTTGGAAAACAACTAAAGTACATCATCAGCAATTGTCTGAAGAAAGGTATCTATGAGGTATATACATAGGAGACCTTGCGCTCCTCACGATGGAAATCATCGATGGAGACATATCATACAGCAAGAGAAGGCGTCAGAGAACCTTGATGGAAGCGTGTCGAAAAGTAGTAGTACTGTGTGTCTTCAACACCTGAAATTGGACAAATATTCGCTTTCAATCACCGCCAGATGTGTCCCGGACCACATAAGAAATAAAGTATGATACGACACCAACGATCCAACGCGTTCCTTAGGATTCAGTACTATGTTCGCCAAGCAACCTGATGTATGGCGATGTTCTTACAGTAAGAATCTTCAAGACATGCAAGACAATTGGATTTGTTGACAACGTACTAATGGCGAAGTACGAGGATGACTGCAAGAAGCTATCGGGTTCATTCGAATCACATGCATTGACAGAGAAGAACATGAAAGTAATTCTTGTAGGCTGCAGACAAGTCATGGAAACTATGACGGCAGAATGTGACAAGTATTCCAAAAATATACGCAGCTGACGAGGGAGTCCATGCAGTCGGCGCTGAAAACAAGTGACAGATAATGGTTTACGAATCCTACGTATGGTCCGGATGGACCAAATGAAAGACAGAAACGGAGTAAGCTGGGACAAAGAAACGTAGGCGCACAGAGGTATACCTATCATTCATACATAAGTAAATAGGAAGCACAAAGAGTTAAACATCTACTCGACTGAAATATGTACGAGTACTTACAGGCTATGGATTTGTCACGGACTTTCTGTACACATTTGGATACGACGACAACTTCTATTGTCCAACAGATACCAACGAAAGTGTAAAGTAATTTATGGTCTACTGTTCCCAATAGGAAGAAGAAAGATGTTTGTCAGAGGAAACCCTGTAAAATTCACTGAAAATAGTTTATGTTAGGTTAGGCAGGGTTATGAAGACCTAAAAAATCCAGGCAACATAACAGGCCCTTCACGAGATCACCGAAGGTAACATAATACCATATGAATGATGCTTGGAGCACATTTTGCTACAAAATAGCAAAGCATTATGAAAAAGTAGCGAGGTCAGGACTGACAACGGAATGCAGAACAGGAACCTGCAAGGGGAATACATAGGCAGGGAGCCTCTCGTACCTAGAAAACATAATAATATGTAGTTTCCAGCACCTATAGCACCATTGAGAGTTCCCGTTCAGTACTATGGGACTCCGTTGGACACTTTTCAATCTTGTACCACTTGTGGTCTAAATGCTGATACTTCTATTGCTAAACAGACTACAGCTGCCTCAGCTTATAGCTATCCTACAACTCAATGTCGGTCCATCTTAGAAGAATGAGAAGCAGCACCACAGACCTATGCAGAGGCTGCGGCGACAAAGGTGTAGAGGAAGATCGAACACATTTCCTCTGCGAATGCCAAAACTAACAAACGCACCGCCTAAAGTCACCCTAAAATTCACTACAAAAACGGGCCCGCCATAGACTAATTTATTGGACTAATTGTCTTGTTCAGCTATCCCACACCGGGAAATACAATGGAACTGTTGAGATCCAATTGAGGCTGTACTTCCGCAGCTGCAATCAACCTCAACTTTACTGTTTGAGGACAAGAAGGAACTTGTCGGACTAGTTTATTAGATCTGAAGTTTCTGGGTATGTCGCAGTTATTCACCAGTCTGTCAGTGCATTGGATATTATACTACTGGGTGTGAGAGATACTTATACATATTATGTCTACCACCCACCAAACAGTACGTGACTTTAGTCAAAATAACGCTACCTCAACTCCACCCTAATATGGCAACTGGGCTAGTCATTAGACTACGACCTATGTCTTGCTTCTAAATGCACTAAAGCTATTATTTCAAGTCACGAGTACTTTGAGAGCAGATTGGTTGCAGGTCGTCGACTTTGTCACCCTTTCCTTGAACCCAGTGATGTTTCCAAACTTCACAAGATTTTCTTAAATCATAAATAAAGTTCCTAAACCGAATTTCTAGATTGTTAAACGGAAAAATGCATGACAAATGCGAGCCTCTAACTAACGAAGGAAGATGACATTCCAGACTTCGTAATGAAGCATTTCTTATAACTATTGTTACACATCAACCTTGACAGGCAATCGAAAACACTATGTCAACGTTCGAAAACTAGACAGATTTAACTCCATTAGTACGAAAAGCAGAAGCTCTATAAGATTAGCTGCGAAGCCATACATTTTTGAAGAAGCTGTAGAAATGAAGATGAAAAAAGTCTAGGCGTTGAATTCCTCAATGTTCTAGGAAGCTAGAAGGTCCCAGTCAAACTGGTTGAATTAGATGGGGAACTCATTTACTTGCATGTGTAATCACAATTCGATTAGATTTCCATGCCATCTCTTCTTTTAGTCGAGATTCTTTATTAAGCTGAGGAGTACCAGAACAACTGGCTCTACAACAGACCTAAACTTTGATGCAAGTGATCCCCAGCTGTAGATAGGGTAGACAGTCTACCAAAGAAATGGATATACCTTGAGAATTGTCTGTCAATGGAGGAGTTCTCTTAAAATGACACATTGACTAGGTCAATGGATAGCCTTGTATCGAATGAGAAGAACGATTTTTAGAGGATTTAGCCCATTATGATTGATAGTGTGCTATCAAGTAGTTTCGACCAGTTGCCTTGAAGTTCGTAAAGGAGTTGAAACACCCACTTGCTCTCTAAGAAGTAGAAAACGGTCATAGAAGGGTAAATGTTCAGATTCTCGTTATCTTCAAACTTGCTTTCCTAGGTAACTCTACAGTTCGAACATGGCCTTTACGACGTTGTTCTACCCCTCAAAGTGGAGCAAAGAACAAATTACTCATCGGAGACCATCATTTATAAGAAGCTGGACGGCTTTCGGAAATCATGCTCAACCAATGACAAGTAAAGAGTCAGATAAAGGACCATATTCTAAGCAGTATTGCCTTTTCATATAACACGATGTTGATACATTACTGCTACATGCTTGCTGCGCAGTTTAGGTAAGATAAGGTTCACTATTCAGCTCAAAAACTTCAGACTTTACTTCCAGCATCTATTTCTATACAGTGGGTATACATGTAGGGTACTACAAGTTTTCGTATTGGGCTTTCTGCAGGGGAACATACCAGGATGACTGATTTTTGTCTCAAGGATATGTACTGAATAACCAAAAATAAGGCTGAAAAAATATTCGATGAACAGAAGATGACATCTCAGCCATCCGCCGAATCAAGTTGAACCTGAGCAAATAAAAAAAAAGTTACAACTAGTACATATTATAAAAAAACACAATAAGGCTCACCTGCAAGGCCACATGCAATCGCTTCGCCCATAGTCTTGCCTGTTTCTTATCCGTCGTCATCATATCCATATCGTGTTGCATTCGTGTAAGAACCCAATGGAAGCATTGTACACTCAACGATTCACTGTAAATTAAATCCAAAATCAGAAAATTGCTAAATTCTTCAAAACCTTTTATTATTTATCGCCATAACTCCCTTTAGCAAAGAGAGGACTATTAAATCAATAGCCAAGACGACATAAGTAAAAAAAGGTAAATTAATCAAATGGACAGGCAACAAAACGCGCCCAATGTATCTATCCATCTTACCTAACTAAATGCATTTGCAGTCCACTCAGGCGATTGAATTCCATGAAAAATCTCACTGCCCACAGCAAATAGGAGTCATCATGACTTGTCGATCCAGAGTTCCGTTCTAGGACACGCCTGACCTGCCGGACAAGAGTATTGTAAGCTGACCGCAAAACTTCTATGCAATACTCTCGGAGACACAATCTGTAAACGAGAACAAAAAAAAAAAAAAAAACAGAACACATTGATGCAAAGATTTAACAGAAAAATTCTTCGTTAAGAAAATAGGGAAACAGGCAAAATGGATAATAGAGGTATCGGTTGAATGGTTAGAGGTATGAATATAGGAAAGGTTTTACAGTGTCGTTCAAGAAAAAACAAACAGATAAAATGATTAGGACAGTTTAACATAAGTATAGCTGCAAAGCGGCCTGAGATTTCTTGCCAAAAACTGTCGACGATCAAAAAGATAATGATTAAAGTTGCCACACTAAACTATGCCAAGATAAGGCAAAGATATAGGAGGTACCAAACTCCAAACGATGGGACAGAAGGAAGACGGTTTTGACTGGGTGAACAGCGTCTATTCAGCTGATATGAAAGTTGGCCATACGCGAGATACGAGTAGATATTAAACACAATTGAACGACACAAACAGACAGACAAAGGCATACTCAATAACCGCTGGCGTTCCACAGGGTTCTGGTCTCGAACCGCACGTTTGAAATATTATACACGAATACGACTGTATTCTGTATGTTCTGTGTATCGGCTTCGCCGATGTATAACACCGATATACATTTTTTTTATATACGCCTTGAGTGGCTAAAGAACAAGCTTCTAAATTTAAATGTGCGACCGAAAATAGGTTTTAAAAGAGAAGGGTGAGCGGAAGAGGCCGCCTAAACTGACGGACAGGCGTGACACAACTATAGATTTCATCCGAACAACTATGGTGGAAATATCGGTATAGGACCGATAAGCATCGAATATTCCGGCGATGCTCCAGCGAATAGATTTAGTTGCAAATTGAAAGGTCATCGATCAATCTACATGCTGGATACGATCCAATAAACTCAAACAAGTTGCGGGAGCACCCGCCCAAACATGTGAGTTGCATTCTAGTTGCGGACGAATATAAGCTTTATAGATAGTAGCCAAGTCTGCAGGACTGAAAAAACGTTTACACCTCTTGAGGGATCCGAAGCACCTAGCGCCACTTTTCGCAGCTTCGGAAATCTGGTAATTCCAGGGAAGGTCTAGGGTAACTGGCATGGCAAGCATTGACAAGCCATTAGATTCCTTAATATCAGCTCCATTCATTTTTAGTCTGGCTACATTAATATCCCGCTTCAGAGACAGGAGACAGCACTGAGTTTTTGACGAACTGAACTCAACTCGGTTTATGAACTCACTCGGTTGATGATTGCATCAATACCAGAGTTAAGCCCGGTAGACATTCGCTGCCCGTGAGACACCACAGCTTGGCGTCTCAGCCGTGGAGTCGCCAAAGAATAAGCGAAGTCAAGAGTACTGTCATCCGCAAAGGAAAGTATTGGATTGCGAGTAAGAGAGAGAATGTCGTTAAAAAATATTAAAAACAGTATCGGGGAGAGCTCTGAACCCTGGGGTACACCAGCGTTGGTTGAGAATGAGCTAGAAGCATATCCGTCCAATACAACTTGTATTAACCGATTACTCACAAAGCTGGCAATCCATGATGAAAAGATGCTACCGACACCATAGGCTAGTGATTTTGCTTAAGAGGGCACTGTACCACACTCTGTCGAAAGCTTTAGGGATATCAAGGGCAACTACTACTTGGCATGAGCTTAGAGAGCACTGATGTTAAGGCTATGGGTCGGTTGTTTTGAAGGGGAGGTTTTATCGACTGTTGAGATTTTTTAGGACTCGAGCTACTGAGCGGGTTCGGAAAAATATGTTTCCTAATGTATACTGAACGAGATTCAGTACTGATGGTGGCTGAGAGATTTCTTTAGAGATACCAAGGGCAGAGATAGAGGTTGAATTCGCAGCGAACATAGTTGCTAGCAGATTGACTTTCTCTTGGGAACCAGAGTTCTTGTTTTGGTTTAATACTAACACTTTTACTCACAATGAAGAAGCGCATTCCAAGTAAAACCAAGTCTGTGATCTTTTCAGTAGTGGCATTTACATCTCTATCAAGAAAGTATAGAGACTAGTTAAAAGCCCTGAAGAACGAGTTTAGGCCGTTGTTCTTCTATTGTATCTTCTGTGAATTGAGTGCTGATGGGAGTACGAGAATTTAGGCGACACCAGACAATAAACCGATTTCCCCAGGGGAGCGGAAACTGCGATTAAAACTTGTCGGGAAGAGAGGTTAAAAACAGGTCTAGAGTGTGTTGGCCGAGTGCAGAGGTGGTTAATATAGCAGTGAAGCCCATTGATGGAAGAAGAGGGAAATGTGGAACTAACAGTATTTTGGGAAAAATGAGTACGATGTAACAGGCGGAGTTCCACATGGCTCGATGGCGAGCCCTACGCTGTGAAACTTTAAATGGTGTGTTTAGACTGATAATGCCAGAGAAAGCGAATATGTGGTAACCAAGCTTTGGGTCTCAAATTACAGCTTCTGAAATCGTTTCCTTTATTTTTCTACAACTTCTGTCTTTTTTTTATGCTATCATATCGAAAGAGGCAGTCAAGTAGACGATAGATACACGACTGTCATTTAAGCAGCACCTTAAGTATGTACGTGACTAACAAGACAATGAATGCAATCACAGCGATTGCAACGATCATGCCAAACACTGTTCCAAATACAAAAGAAAACTTCTACTAGCGAAAGTCATCAAATCGATAATCCTGTATGGATCCCAAATTTGGAGGAAAACAATGTAGAACGCAGAAACGTAGAAACATATAGGAACAGTTTTTGGACATTCTAATATGAAGACAAGACAAAGTTTTACATGGAGACCAGACTTTTTCTTATCATCAAGAATGTCTTGGATGAGCCAGTTGGCACTTAATACTACTTTCCTTGCTACTTGCCATGTGAAGGAGGTTGGCGGTGGTTGCCGGTTAGTTGGCGGTAGACCAGCCCATTGGTGGAATACAACGCTCTAACTTCTGGGAATGGAAGAATCTGTAGGACAATCTTATGGACGATTTAAAGGTTTAAAGGGTCTGACAATGCATTCGATTTTTGTCTCTCATGCGGATATGTAAAGAGACTGCAAACGATCTCTGTGAACTGAAAGGAGATAAGCGGAGTGTTGGAAAAGAAGAAAGTGGTCTTGACAGACTTCGGGGATTTTACGGCACCAACTCGAAAGGGTTTATATTACAACTAAGCTATTACACTACTATGAAGCAAGACTCACTTTAACCCATTTACGTCTTTAGCACTAAGAAGAGATACTCCCATCTACTTCCTAGGGTAAAATAAAATATTGTAAGGAACTATTATAGAGGAGACGTCCGGCAACAGTACTGATGTTGTCGCAACTACTGTCATTCTGATGGCTGCAGTATCCAATTGGAACTTTATCGATTTAATAGGTGCTGAGGGTTATCCCCCTATTATCAGGGATCTTATGATCTGCAGCTTCCTAGACTAGCTAATCCGGTTTGCAATTGACTGAAATATCTCTGTGGCTTGGAACCCACCACAGGAATAAGTCGCATCTGACAGCAATTTCGTTAAGAGATCCGCGTTATTCCTTAACAAACTTGGATCGTATCATCGGCGATCTACAGCCTACGTATATATGTATAACGAACATTAGCGCTGCAATCTACTGAGTTAATTGGAAGCCAGGTCACGGCTTCTTAGACTGCTGTGATTTGAAATAAACTACAGTGGTCCGGCAATCGTGTGGTGATGTAAATCTCTGGTGCACTGGAGTAGACTCCCGCACTTGTTCCAAGCGCTGTTTTGAAAACACCTCTATCGTAGACTCATTCAAAATTGATCCAGATTCCCAACCATTTCTGCTAAGAATCATGGTTATAGACTTGACTTTAAAGTCCAAATAAGATGCAATATAGTCCCAATTACTAGGAACAGCATTATGCCCGTTTAGGACACTTGCTTGGGCCATATTTCTACGAGTTGCGAGGATGCCCTAAGCCACAATACTGCTTTATCCGCACTCAGCTTCCCAAAAATATTAACGGGAAGATGGTGGAGCATAGTTTCTAGTGTAGGAATGGTTTTAACGGCGTCTATTATTTGTTATGCAGTCGCAGGATAACCTTTGAACCTTCTCGAGTATTGCAATGATGCAGTTCTTGTCCAGTGCCGTCCACCGGACTAGTACTCTGGATATGTGGAAGTGTCTGACGACTGCCGTCTTTATCGAGTGGATAAGTCGGGCCTGAAGAATATTCAGTTTCCAGCTGAGTTAGGTGAACAATACTAATTCGGTTTTCGACGAATTTAATCCGTGACCAACATTGTCCGTCCACTTTGCAAGTTAATTCAGAGCAGACGTCATCAGGTCTCTAACTGTAAGAAGGAAGTTTTCTGATATCACACCGTCATCTGTTTAGGCTTTGACATTGAACCCCTCTATACCCAAGGTTACAATTACATCATTTACTTCCATGGGCCACAATGGTGGTGATAGTATTCCAACATGGGAGTGCCCCTGCACACCGACCTTTTAGTAAGACAGCAACCCAGGTCAGCATGGATTGGGTCTTCCTGTGTCCCCGTAGTTCAGGCTTCCATACCTGATTGGGTTTACTCTAGCTGGATTTGTCTTTCACCTATAGAGAGGGTAATGGTACACTTCCTTTGCGGTTGTTAAGCCTTTGTACAATTTTGAAGCAGACTTAGGCGCCTACTCTAGTAAGAAACTATTCATCGTTTGGAGAAGGATGGTAGCAGGACAAAAACTTCTTATAACCTTGAATGACAAGTTTTAGCCATATAACAGCAAGAGCATTGGGTTTCTTCCATTCTTCCACTCAAAAACCAAGACTGGTCTAGATTATACCCGTATGCATAGAGCACGATTAAATCGAAGCTTAGTGCACAGTTCAAAACGACGGCAGTAGAGTTACTCTTGTGATAGTTTGGGTTTGAATTGCTGGACTCTTAAGTTACAGAAATCTGTCCATTTGTCTTGCGGCAGTATGTGAGTGCATTGCTTTCCAAATATTTCATACCCTTGGTCCTATCCTAGGTAGTTACGTTGGGCTATGGAGATCTTTGTTGGGGACAAAGATTTCTCCCTACTTGCCTCCCATTTATATCAGTATCCTTTGCTGCTCTAAAATACACTATTTAGATGAAGATTCATTACATAAACAGTCGTATAAGTACAACCAAACTCCATGCCAAGTTGTTAAACTTACGATCCACACTGTAGCAGCTACACCCACCTCTGAGGCTGCCACCCACATTCCCAGCCATATATTGACTCTCGGCAAATCCAAAAGGCTATCGTTTGCAGAAAAAAGAAATGCACACATCGTGGTATATACCCGGAATTCGACGGAAGAGTTTTCCTCCTCATAGCGGAAGTTGGTTGTCTGCTTAATTTATTTTCATTTTCTCTCCTCGGCTCGATTTGGTTTTTTCTACGTTTTTCCTTCTTTTTTTTTTTTTGCATTTTTTTTATTCCCGAGATTTCCTTTCCGATTCTGACGGGTTTATTGGGATGGGTAGGTGGTAAAAGAAGAGGCGCTAGCACTTCTTCCTTGTATCTTCCTGAGATTATACTGAATAAACAATGCGAATGCATTTTTGTTTGCCATCTGAAATATTTATGTTGTTGATGCTCTCGCCGGATATCCTTGCAGACAGACATACAGCAGCTCGGGACCATAGACTGGGGAGTTATAGTCGTTGTCTCGCTCTTTTTGGTGTTATTTATGTGAATCAATTTAATTTTCAAAACTAAATGCCTGAAGAGAGGCGTCTGTGTGGACTATTAATCAAATTTAGATAGAAGCTTGGGGAGTTAGAAACTTGACGGTGATGGTGGAATAGTGAAAGACAGCAAACCTTTGCCAGTTGATAACTTCAGGAGATGGTTTTGTCAGATTTTGAAGAATTGTTCGAAAATATTTAGATGAGTAATTGGTAGGTTTGGATTTGTTGAGGGTCTATTGAGTGGACATTTGTCCACTATTTCATGTAGATTCGAGTCATTAGTCAAATATTTAGTACTGGTTGGATGCATTCCAATTTTTAGAAGACTATATGCAAAAGAGGACTGATTGTGACGATGGTGGTGTTGTTGATTGAAAATATTTTAGCCTCTATCGCTGCACAGAATGTTGACTTGGATACAAACTCATGCAAAGCCATCCGAAAGGTGGAGGAATTTGCAAGAACAAGTTTATCATCCTCAAAGGAATAAAATCATACCGATTTGGCCAGATTAAGCTTATCCTTAAGATGATGGATAAGGTTTTATTGTCTGGTCGCCGTTCCTTTAGTATAATAGAGTAAGTCATCATCCTAGTCCCAAAGATTCTTGGGTTTCGGGGGCAGAAAAATAGCTTAGAAAACAAATCATGTGTCAGAGAAATATACAACTTCTGTCAGTACGGCCCCAAAAAAGCCCAACTTCTCCGATAAGCTATCATAGGGGTCTTCAAGGTGGCACTCTTTTGCCCACTCTCAGTGATTTAACGACTATCTTCAGACCTATACAAATGATGTTGCCGAACTTTCTGTCGGGAAATGATGCACTCGGAGTATTTTTTCTGTTCGAGGTTGTTCTCTTTACGAAAACGAGTATTGTGACCGATCTGACTCAGCCTAAAGTAATAAAGGTTGTTAAGTTGCAGATCTCCGATGAAACCAAGCATGTAAAAGGTTTTTTTTTCAATTGGGACACTCCAGTTTTGCAATAAGGTTTCTCGGCTATGCGTGAAGTTAGCTTCGCTTTATTTTACGTTTCAAATCACCTATACTTGCTATTTAATCATGGTAAAGCACACACTTTATCAACGTTTTGAAGCTATCCAAATTTTGTATCAAAATTCGCATTCGGTTACAACTTTCTTTGCGCGGTTTTCCAAATCACATCGCGACGAAGCCTATTCCTGTCAGCAACCCCAAATCAATCATGAAATGCAATGACACCCACACAAAACTTTTATTTCTTTTACAAGTAGCAGCGTTTACATGAAGCCGAATTCGAATACGAATTTAAGTCTGCAGTTTTAGCGTATTTTCCAGATTCATACCCTAACGACAACAGTGAATGTCTGTATTCCATGCGACTTCCGCATTCCCAGCTGTAATGTAGACAACAACAGATTATAACAATTCCCGCTCAAAGGAAAACGCTAACTTAACGAACGAGTTCATGAGAAGCCTGAACGAAAACAAAATACAAAAATAAATTGACCCTGTTCAAAGGATCAATTTAAAACATTCAAGCTAATAGCTTTCTTCGAAAATTAGGCACATAAAACAGCCTTCCATAGCCACCGGCTACAAAACTAAACATGAATATAAACACAAAAATTTAAAAACTTACGTTGATATAAGCGTTGCACTTGTTGAAGAAAAGATAAAAAAAACTTAAGTGCGACCGGCATTGTTCTGAAAAAATGAATAGAACATTTGGCTCAACCTCTTTCCAAACTCGTTCAACTCTCTATATCAGGGGGTGTCTTTCCAATGCTCTGGAAGAGCTCTTCTATAATCCCTCTTCACAAAAAAAAAGGCCCCAAGAATGAAATCTCAAACTACCGACCGATCGGTAAAACTCTCCTGCATACCCAAACTCTTCGAAAGTATAATTTACGATACTATGTTTTTCGACTGTAAATCTATCTTTTCTCCTATCAGTACGGCTTTCTTAAGGGTAGATCAACGACCACAAATCTAACTGAATTCATTTCAACTATTCTGTGCGCATTGGAAGATGGCAAAGAAGTCGACGTAATTGCCACCCATTTTAGTAAAGACTTCGACAAAATCAATTGCATCATTAAAAACTCAAACATTTTCATCTACGCTGGTGACATGAAAATCTTCGGACAAATATCAATTCAAACGGACTCTCAACCTTTCCAAGCTGTCCTGAATAATTTTCAACATGGTGCCAAAAAAGTTTCCTTAAACTCAACTTTAATAAATGCCAGGCAATCACATACATACATATTCCCGCATACGTCTTCCTTCAGCCACTTGGTCATATTTCATCGGTAACGAGCTTAACAGGGCCAACTCAATGCTCGGTTTCATAAATCGCTGGTTTAAAGGCTTAGAAAACTTCTATGTTACGAAATCCCTCTACGTCACTTTTGCCAGACCTATTCTTGAGTCAAGTGTGGTCTCCCTACCATGACATCCACTCTCTTCGGATTGAAGCTGTTCAACGCAGATTCATCCGGTCTGCTCTATGGGGCCTCCAAGGGAACGACATGTATAATTCACCCCCATACGAGGATCGTTTAAAACTGGTCAATCTAAAATCACTCGAAAAACGTCGAGAAGTAGCTGACATACTCTTCATCCATTAACTACTAACAGGAAACATTGACTGCTTCGCGCTGCTTCAAATGATTTCCCTTAACACGCATCGAAAGAAAAAAAAATGCCTTCGGTCCTCTCTTTTATAAAATCTTGAAGTATAAAATCAACAAGTACAATCTTTCCCAAAATATTAACATTTCCAAAACCTACATTACTGTAAACCTGCAGATGCTTAACAAAAACAAAGTCCAATAAAAAAGATGCCTAAAACTGCTTGAATTCAGGAGATCCAAAAGCCAAGTCCTGGCCCTTATAAACTCAGTCTGTTGCGATGTCAATGAATGCAGAACTTTTGCGACGACGCCATTTAAGTCGCACGGCAGCCGAAAAATTCTGCCCGTTACCCTACCTGCTATTGCGGAGCTATAACAAAGGCAATTTTTTCTGCCACTTGGATGGCATGAAACTCGACTGCCATTTGCAGTTCCATTGAAATGGCAGCCTATATGGAGTCACAAAAGAGCCAATCAGATGGGTACGGCTTCCCATAGTCTACAAGATAACCTCACCTGATCTAAGAAGAAACCAAACGGTGAACATAGAATTCCAAGGAAATGCTGAAATTCCACTCTGAGACTGAGAGAAGTAAGTCAGTTGAGTAGAATGCTCAAAGAAGTTACACAAGTGAGAAAAAAACTTCTCGCTGGAGGAATTCATCTTCATGGGCAAATTCGACAAAGTCAACAATATTGGATCAAAAGCAGAGGGCAATACCCACTTTTAATAGGAATGCTCGAACTCATCATTTGATTTTCAGTTGACTCGAGGAGGACGAATTCAATACTTTAAGTTTCTCTTTTCTCATCAGGGCTTACATCCCACAAAAGGAGTACTGTATGAGACTGTACACTGTGCAGCCAAACCTATCACCTAAAACTATACTAAACCTAAACAACAAATCAGTAAACAAAAATCAATATGCAACTATTTCTCTGTTCTTCCACAAACCGGACTAGATACATATTTATGTATTTACGTAATCTAATAAGCATTACCATCTTACATTTTACTGTCATGTTACGTTCTGCAATAACAAGCATTGTTGGAATCAACTCAAATATGTAGGCATTCTCAGGAAAAAACCCCAAACAAGACAAACAAGACTAAAGTGAATAAGTTATGTAGTTGTGAATTTTAAAAGGAAACACATTTGTAATATGTAGATACCATAAAAATAAACATTTGCAATCTATTCTAAATATTCCCAAAAAGTCGAGATAAATATCACAACACATGCCAACTGAAATAGGCAAACAATTTCGCATCGCATACACCAATTTAGTTGGGTAAACTCATATGCGCCCTACTTTAAAGCAATTTCCTCAAACAAATATGACCCAATTTGTTCCCGTCCCGTTGTATTTGCACGAACACATTTCAATTTTCCAATCAAATTTCCTATTCGTACAACAGGAAAGCATAAAATCGATTAGGTCAAGCGACAACAAAATCAGATTTGAGCACTTTTTGCCTGACAATTTCCGGTAGATGTGACATAGCTCGTGTTAACGAAAAAAAAAAAAGAAGAAGAATCCACTGCCCTCGAAAGTCCCATCGAAGGGAGATAACATATTGCGGATCAATAAATGTCACCGGGTGAATAATTTTGCGACACAACCGGAAATCCGAAAACAACCGACGGAGGAGTTCATCAATGTCAGCGTAGCTTGTTACTGAACTTTGTTCGAAGGTCGGGGGTGGAATGCAGGGTGGGGTGAGATGCTTGTCTCTTTGAATTAATCAGCATAGTCGCTGCTGCGGTGGAAGATGTATCATCGACAGACATTACTTCAAGTATTCTGTGGTCGGGTGAGTGTTGGAATGAATGCGATTTAATCTTTAAACAGGGTGGGCGATGAACCGAGTTAAGATGCGGTTTTGCCATTCCTATTCCACTCATTTGGGATGTGTACAGCGTGGTTCGTGATAGAATAAAAATTCACTTACCTCACAGAGAATGCACTTCGGCGAATGGTTTGGCTCTCCTCCTTGATTATGCGATGGGATTTCTTTTGGCGCTCCTTTTCACGGTCGAAATCAATGGCAACGGCACGTTCCAGAGATTGATGGCATATGGTATCCTTATCCGATACAGATTTAAAATTCTGGATTACATAAGTTCCACCGAAACGTGAATGACGACCGGGTGGCGGTCGTGCTACCAGCTTCTGTTTTTCTCGACGACGTGCTGCTATCAATTCTTGTTCATCGCGTTGCTTCTCGCTGGCACTCCGTTGCAATGAAGCATCAGCTAAGGATTCTGCTGTCTGCAATAGTGAAGGGTTTATACATAAATCTTAACTTTTAAGAAAAGAAATTAATATGCTTACCTGTTCGCGAAACATAAGGCAGAGAATCTCCAGACCGTGAAGATGATACTGATTCTCATCGGGTGAACTGACGATATATAAAACAATGTCGAGTATGCCCGATTGGTGGAGAGCCCAGATAACTTGATCGTGCAAGCTGGCATCGTTATCAGCACGACACTCAGCTTCAGGATTGGCAGGCACTTGCAAGACATTTCGAATGAGCACGAGAATTCGCTCAATCAGGAGACCTTGTTCCTCGCTGCGAAGCGCCCAGTCCTGTGAAAGAAAAAAGAGAAATCAATAAGACTGTCAAATAATATATACCAAACGGCTGCTAGTAAATAATAAAGTGCCAAGGCAAACATACGTTTACCAATGCACCTGGAGAGGTTTTTGGTACTGCCATCTACTTAGATCTGATGGTAAAGGTTCAGTCGCAACTTTAACAATAGAGTTGCAGCCAATTGAAGGAGTTAATTGTAAGAGAACTAAGGCCATGGTGGACCTTGTGACAGTAATATAATCAAGTACGCGCCTCCCAACCGCTAAGAAACCACGCGATATATTGAAAGAAAAACTTAGAGAGAAAGCCATAAACAAGAAAGGAATCACCAAATCAAGTAGAGAACCGAGACCTAGAAAGAATAGTCAATAGGTATCCAAAAAGAAGAGGCGACTACAGGCTATTGAGAGGCTATTTGCAGAGGGCAATCCAACTAGAGAGGCCCTTTATTCGCCAAAGAGAAATGCCAAGTGAAATGGCAGCAAAGGTAGTCCCTCAAGGACTCTAAGAACAAGGTCGGAATGGGAGGTGGTTTTAGTAGTAAGAAATCTTACACTGTTATTGGGTCCAATTTCACCTTTAGAAGATTTCCAACTCACATCGCAACAACAAAATAAAGTTCAACCGATCAGTTAGATAAACTGAGAGAATGTATAGCGAGTTCAACAAATGAAGACCCGTTTAGATAGCTTCATAGAAATCCAAGTTCGAAGGAAGTGTGGGCAACTGCGAGGATGGCTATGGTGTTCAGGGGTCTGCTGGTTTGCTTTATTAGGTGGCAAGCCTCACGTACAGCAAGAACTTCCGTCTGGAAGAGGAAGCCTACCCTAAAGTCCATTTTTGAACCGTGCGTCGGTGAAAATTGTTGTTTAGACCTCATTTGTCACTTCGCCTGATTCCACTCCGCCCTGGTTGAGAATCTGACCGTGGTGTCATTTCTGAAGTTCACTCTGGGAGTTATATATGTAGTCGGTTAGATTAGCTACCAGGTCTCGTGGTAACGTTTGGTACACCAGCATCCTGTCTTTCTTAATCTGACAGCACTGCATGAAGATAAGAACATAATATGAAGGTCAAGTGGTAGAAGGTGCAATATTCCGTTTAAGGAATCGGTTGGACTTGTTCTCATAGCCCCCGTTGCGCCTGGAGCAGCAGTTCTTTGCAATTTGTTGATAAGTTTGATGTTGTATTCTTTCCTTAAATAGGAAAGTATAAGATGCACCACCACTGTGTACATTCATATGACCGGGCGAAGCCCCCACTTCTTACCGAAGGTTTTGCTGCAAACATAGAAGGCCACGCAGGCTTTCTTTACCCGCTGCTCATTGTTTAGTCGTGAAGTTGTGAAGGTCGGTATTTTGGTTTTTGTGGTTAAGAGCATCAGTTCAGTTTTGCTTGGGTTGAAGCTGAATCCACATTCAGTGGCCCATTTGCTTATCTTGCCCAAGGCACCTTCCATAATCTCACATCATCCGCATATGCGACAACCTTGGCTCCATCTCCTACTCCTAGCCTACACAGGATTTTGTTGATTACCATAAGCCAAAGAAGAGGAAATATGACCCCATACTGAGGAGACCCTATGATCTACACTCTTCGCAAGCAATGCAGAGACAACAGGTTACCTTGACAATGTCATTAAGAATTCCAACTGGTTCTCAAGTCGACCAGTAACAAGACTGGTTTGGTTTATTTGTAATCTCTCTTTTTATTTCCGAAAAGGTTATTCAGAATGAACCTTCAGGTCTCCGAGTGAATGTGATGAGCCCTTATCCATCACACACCTTTCTATAAGCAAAACGGTTTTATGCCCGTGTCAGTGTTTCACACAGTGACAGGAGCAGCCGTTTTCCAAATGAATTAACTCTGTCCACGTTCCACTTTGCCATATATTATACATTCAACGAGAACATTCGCTACTGTTCTGTCATTAAGTTTATTAAACTTTAAACTAAATTAGATCATGATGACATGCTTTAACTATACAACCTACCCTATCACTTTTAAGGAATCACAGACTCAGCCTGCGATTGTATTCAACGGCAAATCATTCATTATTCACTATCGCTAGCTCTTCTTCTGAATATCCTTTAGAAAAAAATAAATAAAAAAGAAAAACTATCCATCCTTCGTCCTCTTCCGGTACCGCAAACAAATCGGGAAGTGGCAATTAGTTGCTGTCCGGTTTCGACATACAGCTCGCGCGAGAACTTCTCATTCCACCCTCATACCAGGAGCAACATAGCAATCCTGTCTGCGCCATCAACGATAAAGAGAATGCACTTTAATTAATCTTTCTAATGGGAATGGAATTATGTGAGATCGTATGTGTGTGTGTGTGTAAAGGAAAAATCTTTAGACAGGATTTGTGGTAGAGATAGTTTTTTTTTTGTTTTTGTTCCTTTCTTTTTGCAGAAGACCTCTACCCATAGTGCTGCTGCTGGCCGAAGAGAATTGAGATAACACAATTTCCCTTTTCGTCCTGTTTTTTGTTTGCCATCGTTTCTTTTCGTTTCACGTTTAGTTTCAACTTTTTTAGTTCGTTTTATATATTTAATTTGTTTGCGGAAGTTGAGAAGTTGTATTTTTTACTGTATTTGGTTGGGTTAACCAGAGAGGAGCAGGAAGGAAAGGATTGAATTCAAACGTTATTTTCTATGGAATTCTGTGGCAGGATTTGAAATGATTTGGAACTATGGAATGATTGTTGCTGTTCGTTTGGAAGCCAGTTACAGGTGACAAGTACTTTTAAATTCCTTTCCTTCTTCATGTTTTGAAATGAATGACTGAAGTCTCTTTCTAGTGTGTGGGAATTAGCGCATCTTCTGAAAGATTTAAAGGATATTAATAAGTTGCAAGCCATTCAATTTATTTTAAATTATACCTACATAACGATGACAAACTAAATGAGCAAGGCCACAGTAGCATTGGTGAGCTCTAGCGAGGTAAAACAATAAACGGTTTTCAATTGAGACGCCGCATTTTTCTAATGACGACGGTTCACATCTCTGAACACTGGCGATTTGAACAAGTTCAACGGCCAAAAGCAGCTTTCAACAGTGGGATAAATGAACAATAATCCGAACACAAAAATCATCAACAGCTTATAAAAAACCCTGTTCTATGCCAGAAAATTCTTCTCAATCGCAAGCAGACATTCTGATACAGAGATTAGATGGACTTCTTGATGAAAAATTGAAATAGCATACCAATAGCATGACATAGCAACCAAAGAAGACATTAATGGAATTAGAAAAGAAATCAGTGCATTACGGGAAGAAAACAAAATGCTACGATACGAAATTGAAAAATTGAAAGGGGGCGAACGAAAAGTAGAAGAAGCGGAAAAGTACTCGAAGAGTTTAAACGTCGTCGTTAAAGGTTTGACCACGTCGACAACCGATGAGGCGAAACTGCAGTTTCAGCAAGTCTGTAATACAACGCTCAATGTAAAAGTGACAACAAAAAACACCAAAAAAGTTGCCTTAGGAAATCAAAGAGCCCCTGACTACGTTTTTGAACTCGACAATATAAGCGAAGTCAGCTCATTATTATCCGCAACACAGCACCTGAAAAATACTGGAATTTTCATCAACAAGGACCTAACGTACAGTGAAAGATAGGAAAACTTCCACCTATGGCAGATCAAAAAGCAGATGCCAGTTTAAGCATCACAATAAAACGTTGGACTGTTCAACTCAACATCCGGCGTTATAAATGCAGCCCAGAAGGTGTGATAACGGCTTTCAGCGACGTGGAAAACATCTTTATAGCCAACTTATTGGGAAAGGTCAATCCAAACTACACTGTAATTACGAAGCAGCGCAATCACCAAGTTCAAGTTAATTCTAATAATTCTCATTAACAACTAAGTGCCTGTCAGGTTTCATCTTATAATATAACAGACTTTGTTAATAAATTAATGTTATGTAACTTTTTTAAATACACTGAGTTACAAAAAAAGTGGCCCACCTTGATATTTCGCAATTACTGCAAGTAAGTTGGAAAAAAAAAGTTTTTTTTTTAATACAGTTTTGTTTATTAATATAAAAATAAGTAATTCATGTTAAAAAAGAAATTGAAAAAGAAAGACCTTAGAAATAAGACATAAATTGAAGAAAATAGACAAAAACTTCATAAATTAACATTTTACATTTTTTTTATTATTTTTTTTTTTAACGAGTCCTTGTTCCTGTAATAGTGGGTATTGCCTCCCCGAACTTCTAACAAACCAGATATTTGCCGAGACATAATCTGGATAAAATTTTTTACGATAGCATCGTCCAAATTGTCCCATTCCTCGATCAGAGCAGATCTCAGCTGAGTGTCTCTAGAAGGGCAGGTCGCATTCCAATCTTTTTCTCCAGCAGGTCCCAAACGTGTTCAATGGTTTCCACTTCTTGCAAATATTCGGTACCGCACCTGGCGACGTGTTGTCCAGCAATGTCTTGCATCAGCAACAAGTTTTCCTCCATAAATGGTGGGAATAAAACCACATATTCCTCCACAATGTTGGTGATATAATACGTAGAGGTCGCTGATCCTTTCATGATGCACAGCTCGGTTTCTCCGCGCATGAAAATTTCTGTCCACACCATGAAGGAATCTCCAGAAATTTTTCCGCTGGGCAACTGTTGTAGAAGAGTATCTCTCACCTGATCATCCCCACACTCGGCTACGTCCATCTGTTGAGCGGAGACGAAACCTGGAGTCATCAGTGGAAAGGACTCTACCCCAGTCGGCCTCTGTCCAATCCTGGTGAAGATTAGCAAATTCAAGTTGACGTCGCTTATGTTGTACCGTGAGTCCCGGTACACGTGCAGGTCGTTTTGCTCTCAGGCCATTTTCTATTAATCGCCTCCTTTGGGTATAAAAAGTCCATAAAAACAACTTATCAACTTAGCTTTATCAAGCGCAATAAAACAATAATTTTAAAAGGATATTTCTCAGGAAAATTTCTCAACCTTGTGCCAGCTTACATCAATTGTAACCATTGGTGTAGAGATTTTGCAAAACTCAAGAATTTGTTTGATGAAGCAGATCCAGATAATTTTATTATAGTTGGCGACTTCAATGTAAGGACTGGTACAAAAGGATTCATCGATATCCAACTAGCATGTAGTTCTAAACTAACTGACACAAGGAATTCAAAAGACGCCATTTTTGATATGTTTAACGACTTTATGAAAGATATTGGGGCATTTATCATGAACGGCAGGGGTTATGGAGATGAGACTGGTGAGTGCACATTCGTGAGCAACAGAGATTCGTCAGTCATCGATTACTGCTGTCCTTCTTATGGCGCAGTCGAACTCATTAAAGAATTTATAATAGGATGTGAAACGTTCTCTGATCACATGCCTTTGATCTTAAAACTTAAAACTGTTGAACGAAGAAACAGTCACTCTTCTGTAAAACTTTTACCAAGACTAAAGTGGACTGAAAGTCGTAGCTTGATCTACGCCCACAAAATCGATTTATTAGTACCGCAGAAAATTACTGAAAATAGCACTGTCGAAGAACGTTGTCTTGCAGTAAAGGAATGTATTTACTGTTCGAATAGTACCACTAACAAACAGAATATGAACTATGAGCCACCCCAGGCCTGGTTGCTGAAATCCATCGACTAATGAGTGACATATTTAGAACATAGACCATACCCCTCACCTTTAAAAAGTCGATAATATTTTCCTTACTGAAAAAGGGAGACCCTAATGTTGTCACCAACTACCGAGGTCTGTCGTGTCTAGACAGAGTATATACAAACTATTCACGATGGTACTTTTGAATAGGCTCGTTGATGGGTAGAAGAAACTCGCATCCTAAACGAATTCCAAGCCGCATATAGAAAGAACTATTCTACGGTGGACAAAATTTATAACCTCTCCTGCCTCATCCAGCTTCAATTTTGCCGAAAAAAGAAGTTATACGCGTTTTTAGTCGACTTAAAATCTGCATTTGATAATATCAACAGAGAAGCTTTATTTTATAAATTATCACTTCTAGGAATGTCCACAAAGATGATTTCTATTATAAAGGCTCTCTACCAAAATACCGTAGCAACAGTTTGGAATGGCAGTGCATTCTTCACCATTAACAAAGGCGTAAAGCAGGGATGCGTTCTAAGCGCACTGCTCTTCATACATTTTTTTAAATGATCTGCACTCCGCACTACCTGGTGGATTGGCTATTGAAGACCAAATAATAAAAATACTACTATAT
Organism: Xylota sylvarum; assembly: GCA_905220385.1. Taxonomy (NCBI): domain Eukaryota; kingdom Metazoa; phylum Arthropoda; class Insecta; order Diptera; family Syrphidae; genus Xylota; species Xylota sylvarum. The sequence goes on along the minus strand of LR999958.1, from coordinate 56,690,067 downwards.
GCGGACGATATAGTAATATTTTCTGACAGTGCTGCCTTACTTACAAAACATGATAGATAGTCTGATCACATACTGTCACAAATGGAACCTGATAGTAAATTTGGACAAGTCGGAAATAGTAATTTTCCGTAACGGAGGACGCAGAGCAACTGATGAAAAATGGTTTTTCAACAATACTGAAATAAATGTAACGAACAAATTCAAATGCTTAGGGGTAACGTTCACTCACAACATGTCTTGGCCAACCCATCTCTCACAAAGGCTTGCAATGTCCAAAAGTTCAATAAACGCAACGTGGTCGGGTTTCATCAGAAATAAAAATATCCTCCACTCAGCTAAATATAGCATATACGACGCCGCTGCAAAATCCATAATGAATTACTGTGCTCAAGTGTGGGGTTATTCCGAATATATTCAAGCTGAAAAACTGCAACGTTTCTTTATAAAAAAATGTTTCCTACTACCAAATAATACACCAAACTATGCCCTTATCATCGAAACAGGTCTTCCAAAGGCGTTCCTTACTACCCTCAAACTGCATTTTAAAAACATTCAAAGAGCGGTAACACTCCCTCAAAACCACGCATACTTTCGGAAGCATTAATTCTATAAAATCTATTGGGCAAAGGAATGGTCTGTCCTTTTCCAAGAAACTGGAACAGAGTTCAGCTGGGAGATGAACTCTGAATGGAATAAAATGCACAACATAAAGGGTTTTCCAATAGGGACTTGATAACTTTGAATTTAATTTGTGAACGCACTCTTTCACAAATCATCAAACTGTCACTGTCAATTTATTCAGTAAACTCAACATTTTCATCATGGTAAAGTACACGAACGAGCAACGTCTGCAAATTATAAAAAATTTCTACCGAAATTCGGAGTCGGTGACTGCAACTTTAAGAGCGTTAACTCCAATTTTCGGTCGTAATTCTCGCCCTAGTAGACAGGCAATAACAAGTTTAGTGCAAAAATTTGAGTCTACATATTCGTTGTGTGATGTTGCGGTGTCAGTGAGACAACGGGTTGGTCGAAGTGTCGAAAATTTCGCTGCCGTTCAGGCGTACGTAGCAAACGATCCAAATCAGTCAATTCCACGGCGTTCTCAAGAATTGGGCATCGCTCAGACCACATTATGGCGTATTTTGCGTAAGGATCTAGGTTTACACCCATACAAGATCAAGCTGACTCAAGAATTGAAGCCGATTGGGTTCTGGAGAAGATGCGCCAAGATGATGAATTTCATCGCAAAATCATCTTCAGTGACGAAGCTCATTTTTGGCTCAATGGGTTGGTCTATAAGCAAAATATGCGTTATTGGTCGGGTGAAAATCCACATGTGCTTCATAAATCACCACTTCATCCACAAAAAATAACTGTTTGGTGCGGTTTGCATACTGGCGGCGTTTTTGGGCCATGATCACGGATTATTTTTGGCCCGAATTGGAAGATATGAACTTAGACGACATGTGGTTTCAACAGGATGGTGCCACAAGCCACACAGCACACGTTACAATCGATTTATTGAAGGGTATGGTCAGCGTGTTAACTCAAGAAATAGACCAGTCGATTGGCCGCCTCGTTCGTGCGATTTAACGCCGCTTGACTGTTTTCTGTGGGGCTACGTTAAGTCATTGGTTTATGCCAACAAGCCGAAGACATTGGAAGAGTTCAGAGCCAACATTGAACGCGAAATAACGGCCGTTTTGGCCGAAATGTGTGGCCGAGTCGTTGAAAATTGGGTTCAACGAATCGACCGCTGCAAACGTGCTCACGGTGGCCATATGAACGAAGTCGAGTTCCATTCATAAATGTTTTGATTGTAATTCAAGCCGATGATAAAGTTTTTGAAATATCTCAAATGGTTTGCGTTTTATTTAAAAAAAAAAAAAGTTGCCAAGTCCTTATTGGAAAACCCTTTACTTCTTGCAAAACTGAAAGAATATCACTGGACTGTAGCCACCAACCAAGCACTCCAATTAGAGTTTCACGGCGAATACATACACCTAACTACTTTGAAGATTCCAATCCCCGTAATATGATCAGCCTGGTTGTGAAAGCACGATGCGGACTACTCAACCTGAACGCCAGAGCTTTCAAGAACGATACAGTTGGTTTATTCACGATCTGCAACCTTGACGCCTGTGAAAACAAATGTCATTTCGTCGGAATATGCCCTATATTTAAAGCAGGAGACAATTTCTCGGAAGTGATGAACTTGACCGTGCTCAGTTCCTTGGAATTCTCAATGGACAGAACTACGCCCAATTACACAAGTTCCTGAAACATGCACGCAAATATCGCGCTTTATTAGTAAATGAATTTTCTTGAATAAAACTCACATACATAGCTTATACAATTCAAACAGATATCGCCTTAACCTGACAGGCAACTTTTAAAGTTATTGTCAAACAATTAATTTTTAAATTTTTTAATACTATATTTTGTAACGATTTTTTTTTTTTTGAAGTAATAAAAATTATTTAATCAAATTTAATAAATTAAATCACTGGCGATTTGCTCAGTTCATGTCCTGACTGCACTCTTGTTGGGTTGCTTGTCTCACAATATTCATCGAACATTCCCAATGTGAACGCTCAGCACGTTAAGGAGCCACCCGACTGTAAGTGATTTTGACCGCTCGCAATACGGTGTACTCGGACAAATTATCGACCAAGTCTTTCTCTTTGTAAAAGATCCAACGACGCATTCTACATAATATCCGCAAAAGGGTATTTCTGTATCCAGTCTGAGCTGGACATAAAATTTTATATATACCGCATCTATGCAAATTTTTCCCATAGTCTTTATTCTACGATAATCAAGTGAAATGAAAATCAAGATTATGACTTTACTTAATTTTGCCAACGAATAGCAAGGACATCTTGAAAGGTCGACGGCTCTCTTTGAAGACATCAACTACATACTCGTACTTATATGAAGAAGTCCAGCTTACGTGTCTTCACATTTACTTTGAGATATTAGTTGAGCCATTTGGAACCTGAAAATGGACTAGCGACATTATTTGTGCTTAATCTTCAGGACTTGGCACTAAATTCGTTAGACCTAATATAGAGCAACTGGAAGTAAACCCAGCGCTATAAAACGAATTGCCTAGATTGACCGAGTTAATGACAACTATGTACAAGATACTACTGGACACATCACTTGCAACGTTTGTGCAACTTAAGGAGGAGTATGGAGAAGATCATTTTAAAATAATATTTACAAAAAAGATCATGTTCGTAAAGTGATTGATAAAAACGAAGGAAACTTTCAAGATTTAAGTTTTACTGTCGAATTTAAGCAAGAAGGTGTCGAGTTTGATCCCACGGAAGAATTCCGTTATAAAGTTACTGTTGGAGAATTTGCAGTCAGTGTCAAAAGAGCATACAAAATACATACATAGCTCCAGAACAGATTTACCTTAGACAATATGTGCTTGTGAAGTGTTTTGAACCAACATTGTCAAAAAGGATTAATGACCAGAAGTACGATGAGAGTCGACTCTGTGTTGTTGAGAGAGACGGACGTGGTTCTCTTCTTACTAGTGCCTGATTCTAAATTGTGCTAAAAACAAGTGTTAAAAATAAAAACTGTAAAAAATGTGTAGTGATAATGTGTTCGGACAGGAGGTCGTTACAACGGTCTCATCGTTCCGACTCTGTTATTTCAAACAAACAATTAATACAGATTACTACCCTATATCAAAAGTCTTGTCGCCTGAAGACAAACAAAGAATCATGAATACGATCGGTGACTGTAACCGCACACCATTGCTGAAACCGACGCCGTTGTCTCGACCGTAACAGCCATGGATACGTGCATCAGTGGAGGCATTTACCTCAAACAAAACAATGATGCCAAATAGGGTGCAAATTTTTAAAAAAATAATAAAACTGACGCAGCTTTGCCGAACATTTCGTCGCAGTCAATGTGGTGCAATGAAAATAAACTTTTATTCGGTCAGTCGGCTGATAATGACCTCAAAAGAATCTTAAAGAACGACTCAACGTCATTTGAGAATATAATTAGCCGCCGCAAAAGAAGGACTACAACTTTAAATGATCCATCATCATCGAAAAAACCGGTCAGACATGAAGAAAACCGATTAGCCGGCAACCGTTTCGCAATATTGGATGAAAATACTCCTGCAGGGCCTACAACCATCCCGGACAAAGAACAGCTAAGGACAGTATTGAAAACAGTATTGCTAAGGGGGTAAGTTCAAAGAACTTACTAGAATTTTTGAGAAATAATTATAAAAATAATTTAGACAATGTAAGATTCGAAAACAGAGGGCTAGGTAGATTAAAAATCTGTGTAAAGGATATCGACTTACATGCTTATCTTATAAAGAGCCTGTGCGAAGTGAAGGTAAACGTAAAAAAATTAAAAAAATGTTCCATATTACTAAAAGGGCTATCTGGCTGTGAACCCACCAAAATGATAGAAAATGATATTCTCAAAGTGGGCCCTTCATTGAGGGTGCTAATTAAACCATTTTCGACGAAATGGTCAAAGGAGAACAACATGTTTCCAGGCATTTACACCTGCGTTGTAGATGAAAGAGATAGTCTCAATAAATTAAAAAAATATAAAATGTATCCTTCGCCATAGGGTTAGATGGGAAACACTTAAACGTAACACAGTAACCCAGTGCTTTAAATGCCAAAGGTTTGGTCACGTTAGTGCTTACTGCGCTTTTTCCCAATAGGTGCGTTGAATGCAAGGACTTTCACGAGTTAGGTGCCCTGCTCTTTAAGTACGAATGATCACAAAGCCAAAGTATCCTGCATTAACAGCGGTTCGGCAGGACACCCAGCAAATTTCAGTGGCTACCCTAAGCGTATAGAGTATCTCAAGAGAAGGGAAAACCTGTCCCTAAAAACCTCCGGCAAAAATCTCCAAGTCAAACAATATGTCCTATAAGCAGTTCAGAACTTGTCAGCCAGTGGTTCCTATGCCGACACCCTCCGGGGTACACCGGACTCAACATCATATGCTAATCAGACAACTAATACCCAAAAGAACTCAACATCATCATTTAGTGAGTTTCTGAATGAATCCGTCAAGCTACACTGAGTTACAAAAAAACTGGCGCAGTGATACTTTTTCGTATGTTGTTATCATTTTGGTAATATGCCGTTATGTTTTTGGGGAGCTTTATTTATTTTTAGTGGGTTACTGATTTAATGGTTTATTTGTTTGCTAGTTTGCATAATTTCATTTAATTTTCTTTGTGATGTGCACATCGTTTTGAACAAAGCCGTGTTGTATTCCTGCTCTATGCCGATATTATGATAAGAAAACCGGAGAAGACGTTGAAAAAAGCCATTAAAGATACAGGGAGACCAACTCCTACAAACCGCGTCAAGGATCAGGTCGCTCCGGAGTAACTACTACAAGGGATGACCGATATTTGGTGATTCAAAGTCTTCGGAATCGTCTCTAAACAGCAGTTAAGCTGGCTCACAGACTTCCAACTGTTAGAGGGACAGCTGTGAATGCTCAAAAGAAGGCCTGAGAGCAAGAAGACCTGCTCGTGAACCTGGACTCACGGTACAACATAAGCGACGTCGACTTGAATTTGCTAATCTTCACCAGGATTGGATAGAGGCCGACTGGGGTAGAGTCCTTTCCACTGATGTCTCCAGGTTTTGTCTCCGCTCAACAGATGGACGTAGCCGAGTGTGGGGATGATCAGGTGAGAGATACTGTTCGACAACAGTTGCCCAGCTGAAAAATTTCTGAAGAGATTCCGTCATGGTGTGGGCAGAAATTTCCATGCGCGGAAAAACCGAGCTGTGCATCATGGAAGAAACAGTGATCTCTACGTATTATAAGTATCACCAACATTGTGGAGGAATATGTAGTTCGCACCATTTATGGAGGAAAACTTCTTGACAATGATAGACAACACGTCGCCAGGTGCGTTGCCAAATATTTGCAAGAAGTGGAAATCGACGTGATGGCTTGGCCTGCGATGAACTCGGAAAAGAATCCCATTGAACACGTGTGGGACTTGCTGGAGAAAAGGATTGGGATACGATCTGCCCTTCCAGAGACACTCAGAGGCCTGAGATCTGCTCTGATCGAGGAATGGGACAATTTGGACGATACCATCGTAAAAAATTTAATCCAATGTATGCCTTGGCAAATATCTGGTCTGTTAGAAGTTCGGTTAGACAATACACACTATTACAGGAACAAGGACTCGTTAAAAAAAAATTAATAATAAAAATGTAAAATGTTAATTTATGAAGTTTTTGTCCATTTTCCTTAATTCATGTTTTATTTCTAAGGTCTTCCTTTTTTTAATTTTTTTTTGTTTGACATAAATTATGTACTTATTTTTATATTAATAAACAAAACTGTATTAAAAAAAAAAAACCTTTTTTTCCAACTTAAAGGTGGCTATCCACAGGCATGCAAGAACGCACATTCTTTGGGTTTGTGCAAATTTATTTTGCAATCCACTAGCATGAATGCATGTGCCTTTCTCATAAATGTTGATAAATTCACTACAAAATTTCCTATTTCTGCAATGCTGCCAAGTCTATTTTCACTAGGTAATAACACTTCACACAACTAACGAAAACAATAGAATTTGCGCATTCCTTGCTATCCACAGGCACGCATGCATGTGGAATGCGCACGCATGCCAGCCAAATTCAAAATTTTTTTCAATTCTCGCATGCATGCCAGCGCAAGCTCACAGGTATTGATATCCACAGGCAGTTTTGCATGCGCATGCATAAATTTGCGCATTTTTGCATGCCTGTGGATAGCCATCCTTACTTGAAGTAATTGCGAAATATCAAGATGCGCTACTTTTTTTGTAACTCAGTGTATTTGGACTGCCAATAAATATTTTAATTATTCGTGTTCGCGAATTCTGGCCTAGTTACGTAAAGCTAGTCAGAGCAATGGATGAACTGTACTCTCTTCTCTCCGGATTCGACTCTTTTATCATTGGGGGGATTTCAACGCGCGACACAGCTTCTGGGGAGACACAATGTCTAACCTAAATGGTCTTCATCTTTTTTCATGGTTTCAGAACAACACCTTACCCAGAAACTGAATTTTCTGAATACCCCTACAGACAAAAACCTCTCTAACGAGGAAATAGAGCACCTCGCAGAACTCTTTTCAAACTACATTCACGACTGTATGGAATCTCACTCTAAGAAAACCAAATTCAAGAGTTCATACAAAAACTTTAGTGATGGAATCTTAAAGCTTCTGAAACTGCGAAAAGTTTGGAAAACTCAGCTTAAGAGAACCTTTCATAGAGAAGGAAATAGAATCAGCCAAGCATATACTTCTCTGGCTTTCCGTATCACCAAAAACAAAACAAATACATTTTTGGCGCAACAGGTCCATGGGACCCAGGGCCTAGCTTCTCACAACCACTCGTGTTGTGCGTGTTATATTCTTCACACGAATGGAAGGGGCCTACTGTTTAATGCCGGATCCGAGTTTTGAGAAGCTTTTTCATGACAGTTTTACTCTCGGATGTTTGTCAGACGCTCGCGAGAGGTGGGGCCTTGAAAGAAATTTTAGGTGTTGTTTGGGGATTGAACCTGGAACCCCTCCCTCCGTAGTCCAACGCACTAACCACTTGAAACACGGCGCCCACTTCCGTATCACCTGCCTAAGTAAAATAATTACAGATCAAATTAGGATAGAGATGAACAGAAAATTTAGGATCAGACTCCTGCAGTTTTCAAAGAAATTGACCGAATTACTGTACGAAAACGCGCCACCGATCAACGATCAGCCCCAATCATATTCGAAAATACACCAAATTATTCGACCCAAGAAAAACTGTCGGCTTTTCAAAGATTCTACACAAACCTTTATTCTCGTAATATACTCCAATTTAGCGCAGAACACTCTCTAGAGATTATAACACGCAATAGCTTATTCCTTGCCTGGAATGTAAACACTGTTCTAACCCATTTCTCAGACAACAATAGATCATCCCATCCACCTTCGGAGGAGTTCGCTTCAGCAGAATTAATTGAGACAATAATATACAACCTTAATAACAAAAAATCTTCCGGCCCATTTCAAACTTTATTATAAAAAAACTAATTAGCTCTATTCCTCAATACATCATTCCTATCATCAATAACTGTATTAACCACGGATATTTTCCTTTAATTTGGAAAAAAGCCAAACTTCTCCCTATGCACTGTTGCTCTTGATCTCACAAAAGCCTTTGACCTCGTTTGGCATGACGGCCTGCTTTCAAAATTAATCTCGCTAAACTTCCCTACATATTTCACCAAAATGATCTTTAGTTTCCTTCCCAACCGCCATCTCAGTGTTTACCTGGATGAACACTTTTCCTCTCCAGTCACAGTTTCTTCAGGGGTTCCCCAGGGATCCATTCTAGGCCCTCTACTATTCAACATATTTATTCATGACTTCCCCTCACAATTCCGAACCTCAAACTCAGTCCTATATGCATATGATACAATAAAAATCTATGACTCTCATGAAAGACCACACAATGCACTCCATGGCGTCAAAAAACACATTGAGTTAATACTGCCATACTACAAAACGTGGGGTATCAGTATAAACGCCTCCAAATGTGAACTCATCTGCTTTAGTAATGCTTCCTCGAAAGGACACCATCTCGCGGTAAGGGAAAGCAAACAGCTCACTCTCACCGTGGAAGGTAATACTATCCTAAGAAAGCCTCTCATAAAATACCTGGGACTCTTCTTACAGGAAAGGTGGAAAATGAACATCCATGCTAGGAAAACGCTAAATAAATGTAAAGCAGCTACCGCTGTAAAGCTGTAAATGTAAAGCTCAAAGATCTCCTAAACTCCCCTGAAGTTGAATCCAAAACTTAATAAAATAGTAGTGTATACTACGTTTTAAAACATTATTGTTCCTTCCTCACTCCTTAGGCAATTTGGCATGACTGGTGGGTCAGTTCTCTCCCTTTCGTTTTGTAATATATGTTGTTCTTGTTACCTAGTTTTAGGTGACTTACTATAATATCATGTTTCTATTAACCCTTAAATACTAACCATCATTTGAAATTACGTTAATACTAACCATTCGTAAATTTTACGAGTTTTTTTTATTCAGAATAAAAATTATATTTTTCTTACATAAAGGGTTTTCAAACCAAAAAAGGAACATAAAGGAACAAAACAATTCATAAATTGAGACCAAATTATTTTTGGTTATCGCACGGTATGCAGCAACGTGCACGATGCTCTCCATAAAAATCTCAATTGCAGTGTGTGCAATACGCTTTTGAGATAGGCACAAATAACAGGTTGTTCGCTTTTGTGCAGCAGGGTTCACTTGTTAATTCTTCATATTTAATTCCAAAATATCGGCGATCATTTGTTTGAGTGGGCGTTGCAAAGTTAGCAACCGAAACCGATGCTCAAGCCAAGGTTTTGTCAATTGTTTATGAAGATTAATTATATATTTCTTTCTGTTAAGCAGCTGCGCACCATTCGTTTGACTGTTATGATTATAAATAACGCACATCGGCCATCTTTTCTCAAATACAAATCGAATAAAAAGTTACAGTAATACTAACTATTCGTAAAATTTACGAAGTAACCGCAATTTCGCATATACGCGTACCGCTAAGTAACCGAACTTGCACAGGAAACAACCTCTCACCACGAAAAATGAAGCTACACTGACTTTCAATAAGAGTAACGGCGTAAGATGTTGCCAGATTCAAATTCTAATTTTCCATTCGCAGAATTTACGAATGGTTAGTATTTAAGGGTTAACATTGTTAAGTTTCAATACTTTCCTTTCTCATTTAGGTAATGTAGAATTGTCTTAAAATTTTGCTGTGACAGCCAGACGAGTTCCAAGTCGGCTTTATATTTAAAATACTTTAATGTAAAAAAAAAATTTAATGTACAACTTATAAAGTCTCAATAAAATTTACTACTACTACTACTACTACAGAAGTACGATGTACGATATTGTTCTCCACTATCACGGCGATTCTAATTGACACTCAAACTTACTGCGGAAGCTGTGAAGTTAAAATAATAAAGCAACTACCCATGGAAGACGATGGCACAATCGTAACAGTACAGACAACTGAAGCGGAGGAGCAGCAAAGCAGCAAACGAGGACGAGGATTCCAGAGATTAATCACTAGGATCAACGGTTTTAATAGACCAGCTAAATACAATTCCTAGTCCACCATATGGAGCAGATTATTAATTTAACGATGACGAGTTTTATTATAAAAATTCTATATGCAGTGGTTTTTGTTCAACATTCCAACACCTCGGGGTGGAAATATAAGTTGAATCACCGATGAAGACACAGAAGAAAACCCCGTAGAAGCTGCGGTTAATCATGATTTCTGGCTTTCGTTACCGGAAGAGGAGCAAAGCATTTATAATGATGAGGCAACTAAGGATGTTTCAGACTGTAGTATTGAAAAGTATGTACCTCCAAATAGCTGTGCATTGTCCGATTGCTTAAATAATGTAACAGCATACATCACTGGTCGACATGACCATCAGTTACAGCCGAACCATCTAGCTGATCACAATAAACTGCTTTTGTTCTATTACATTTGTACTCACGTTGTTTTAGTTATTCCAATACCACATGGCGCAGTCGGTATTCGATTAGTTTTCATTCACGAAAATATAAAACAAAGAGAAAAAATAAAAAAAAGACGATTAAAAGTGCAAGCAAAACGAACAATCGGTGAAAACTACGAGTACACATATATTTACATATGTATATACCAGGTGCACGTGGTTTGACTAAAGTCAGTAGATCATGGATTTTTCCAAGCCAGAGCCTGGAAACTTGAAAGAAAATTGGAAAAGGTTCAAAAGTCATTTTGATATCTACTCAATAGCAACGAAAACGGATCGGGAGACCGGAGACATACCTGTATGTCTTGAGGTTCTTGAGTTGCGCAGGTGCTAAGGCCATAGAGCTTTTCCATACGTTTGAACTATCGGTAACTGAACAGAAGGATATAGAAGAGATGAAAAAATGTTTGCAATCCGCGTACAAACGTTGTGTACGAGCGATATCGGTTTTATATGCGAAACCAGAAAGAAAAGCCGTCGACGGTAATCCATGCAATAAGGGAGAATCCGGAGAGTAAACAAGTTCATTCTCTAAAATTTAATAAAAAGTTTGCTAATTCCAGTTCCAGTAAAGATAATGCACAGCAATTTGAGAAGACAACTACTGTTGGACGTACTAAAAATAGATGCCAATATTGTGGCTACTCGCATGCTACCAGACGGTGTCCAGCATTCGGGAAGAAATGTAACACGTGCGGGAATTTCAATCATTTTGTGGAAGTGTGTAGAATGCGCAGACAGGTGAGTGATGTTGCTGTGAAATACGAGGGTGGACTTGATAATGATCGCGATTGTGATGAGGATGTTGATTTGTTTATTGACTCAGTAGACACAAATTCAACGAAAATCTGTTGCTGGACTGAGACCTTGATCTTAGAAAACGTAGAAGTCAAATTTAAGCTAGATAGTGGGTTACAAGTAAACATAATACCAAAAAGTGTGTTTGATGGCCTTAAGCCTCGGTCTAAGATTTAGCCATTTACGATCAAATTAGAGGCGTATGGTGGGTTTAGGCTTTCGATTTCAGGGTCGGCATGGTCAAGTACAGAGGACAACAATACAAGTTAAGATTCGTGGTGACCGAAAGAACCTTTACTGGGTTTAGATTCAAGTTTTGAATTAGGGCTCCGTAAGTTGATAGTACAGTCAAACATTTTAAGAGTAAAATTTATTCAGGCAAACAAGGAAATTTTTGAAGGATCTGGACATTTTCCAGATAAATGCTACTTGACACATCTTCTCGTATAAACAAGCCTCCTAGACGGATACCACTGAGCATTAGAGAACAGGTAAAAGATACGCTTGGCAAAATGGAACAAAGGGGTATCATATCTAAAGTTGAGGGATCAAGTGGGCAAAAAAGTTAAATATAAAGTTCAACCCTAATAAAATACAATACGGGGTGAAAAGGGTAAAATATTTAGGGCATATATTTTACAGGGATAACTCCGGATCCAGAAAGAGTTAATGCTATAAAAGGCATTAATAATCCAAACAATCAGAAGGAGTTACAGAAAATATTAGGGACAGTTAACTATCTTAGACCATTCGTTCCAAACCTAGCCAATCTCACTGCTCCTTTTCGAGAACTCTTAAAGAAAAACACATTATTTGTTTGGAACGATTATTATTCTAGGGTTCTATGTGAAATCAAGCATGCAAGTGAAAAAGCCACTACTCTTTGCACGTTTGATCCCGCACTATCCTCGGTGATCCAATCGGATGCGTCCAAGGATGGACTAGGTTGTTGTCTTCTCCAGCAGGGTAGACCAATCTGCTATGCATCCAAAAGCTTAACAAATGCGGAAACGCGTTACGCTCAGATAGAGAAGGAACTATTAGCAATAGTTTTCGCATGCAAAAAGTTTTACATAGCTACATACATATATATGGCAGACCAGTGGTAATTCATACGGACCGGACCACTAATCCTTAATTTCAATTCTCAACAAGTCACTTGAAACCAATTACTCAGCTAGATTACAAAGAATGAAAATTAAACTTACAATGTACGACTTGAATGTGAAATATATTCCGGGAAACGACATCCATATTGCTGACCTATTGTCTCGTAGTACGGGAAATCACACGGAAATAGACTTAGAAGAAATCATGACGGAATACATACATTCGGTGAGCTTAGGGGACAGAACAAAAGAATTGTATATACAAGAACCAGGAAAAGATACTATTTTGCAAAACTTAATATTATTAGAAAGGTTGGCCTACCTCCAAGAGCAAATTACCAGACAACTTAAAACCTTTTTGGAGCATTAAGGACAACATGTACGAAGACAATGGACTAGTTTTTTTATACAGACAGAATATTCGTACCAAATACACTTAAATCGCATGCGGTAAATGCGAAGATTTTATTTTACTGGGCATTCGTGAACCGTGATATACATACAGTGAGAGTCAAAAATTTGTATACAGCTGATACTTACTACTGCAGAAGTTCAATAACGCTATGTAACAAGTAATAAGAAAAATATTTTAAGCACATAATGAGAGCTTATAGTTCACTATTTTTTTATTTATAACATGATAAAAAAAAAATAAAAAATTCAAGAATTATGCACGATTGAAGAAAAAATCACCTGAAAAATGCAGTCAAAAATTAGTATACACTTTAGAAATAAACACTTGTAGTCTTACATAGGCTTAAAAAGTTGAGCGTTAATACTTCGTCGGTCCTCCGTGAGCTTTGATCACTGCAGCCAATCTTCTAGGAACCGAAGTAACAAGGTTTTTGGTAACTTCAGGAGAGATTGTTGCCCATTCTTCGGTTAAGGCCGTCCGAAGGCCTTGTTTTGATGTTATGGTTCGTTTTCTGATATTTCTGTCCAAAACTTCCCACAGATGTTCAATGGGATTAAGGTCTGGTGATTGTGGAGGAGAGTTAAGCTGCTTAGGCGTACGGTACAGCAACCATTCCTTGACAATCTTTGCTGTATGCTTTGGGTCATTGTCTTGCTGGAAGACCCAAGGCGATGAGAGACCCAATTGTCTTGTAAAATGGTTAGGTAATCCTTGCTATTCATTGTTGATTCAATGAAAACCAGATTTCCCGTACCCGCAGCCGACATGCAACCCCAAACCATCACTGAACCTCCAACGTGCTTTACTGTCGAAGTGAGGTTTTGGGGAAGAAGCTCGCTGTTTGATGATCTCCAGACCTTAGTCCTGCGTTTTGAACCGAATATCTCAAACTTGCTTTCGTCACTAAAGATAACGTTATCCCAAAATGTTTGAGTGGTATTAAGGTGGCTTTTTGCGAAGGTCAGGCGTTTCCACGATTAACACTAGAAATGCATGGTTTTTTTCGTGGCACTCTTCCGTGTAATCCATTATTATTCAAGACTCTACGAATTGTGGAGGCACTTACAGTATTTCCACGGTCTTGAGTAACGTCTTGCGCTATTTGCACTGCACTGGACTTCGGAGTTTTCTTCACTTGCCTCACTATTTTCCGCACTTCGGTGTCGGTCATAACGCGAGGGCGATAATTTTTTGTACCGTTGCACGACTTCTTTTGACGATATCAACAATTTCCGCCAGCGATTTGCCTTCTCTCCGATGTTGAACGATTAAGTTTCGCAATTCAACCGGTAAATCCTTTCCTCGCGCCATTAAGAACACAAAATTTTACTTTTTATTTGCAAATACTAAAAAATAACCACACACTAGGGCAGCTTGCGACGGAATAGTTGCAAGGATTGCAAAACATTGGAATATTCAATTCTAACGGGACATATCAACGAGTAAATTGTGAAATAATTTGTGCTGTATACTAATTTTTGACTGCCTTTTTCAGACAATTTTTATTTTTATCGTCAATAATTTCTAAATTATAATTTTTTTCAACTATTTCACAGTGAAAAATAAAATAGTGAGTTGTAAGCTTTATTTGGGTGTTTAAATTATTTTTCTACTCACTTGTGACATAGCTCATCTTTAGTTCTGAAATAGTAGGCGCTGGCTGTATACAAATTTTTGACTCTCACTGTATAACATATAAATGATAATTTAGTAAGGAGAAATACAGAACTGTTGCGTAGGACATAAAATCTTCCAAATATTAAAAAGTTTGAGGAAGAGGAGGAGAGTAGTGACTATGGGATTAATTTAAGCTTTAATAAACAAGGAACAGTTCAGTAATCCCTCGAACAGCAAGATCACTACAGAACTCGTTCTGGGCGAATAAGTAAAAAACCAGACTACTATAGCACATAACTAACTACCATTAATTTATGAATTTAAGAGATAAAAATAATGAATTGTAATTTTTTATGAACAACAAAAGTCCTAACATCGATGAAGACAACGAGAAAAAAACTGAACAAGCTGCTATTAATGATGAAGTAGCGGAAAGTGAGGTAAACTTAGATTTTTACGTGTCAACTCTGCTGTTAAGGCATATGGCACAACAGGGATGCCATTATTCTATTTTAATAAACTAGCGTACTCTCATTCATTGGTGAGTGTACATTTTAAATCTTTGAAAATAATTTTTTTATGGAAGTATTTGATTTTTAATTTTGGTGGGGGCGAAAGCCCCCATTTATTCGGCTTAATACAAGCTAATCTTAAAACTAACTTACAGGCTAATCTTAAACTAACCTAGAACTAAGATGAAGGGGTGTAAGGAGGATGGTGAAGGAGAAAGAGTTTAAGGATGGGAGTACTGCGGTTGAAGTCGAAAATGGTAATCCTTACGCAGCAAACGAGAGATTGGTTCATTGGAGCCATAGGAGGTGTGATGGGTCGGTAGAAAGAAAAGACGACTTGTTCGTAAATTACGACGGTTGGTGTTGAAAAAGATAGAATTGAGAAGGAATGTAGAGTCAACGGAACCGGAGAGGAGTCGATGAATGAAGAGAATGTCGGCTACATCTCTACGCTCCTCAAGGGTATTCAAATTGATTAGCTTGAGGCGGTCTTGATAAGGGGGCAGGATTAAAGGGTCATTCTAGGACAGACCTCGAAGAGCAAATCGGAGGAAACGACGCTGAATGTTCTCGATCCGTGAGATATGAATACGTTGATATGGGGACCAAACTTGACTGGCATATTCAAGGATGGGGCGGACAAAGGTAATGTAGAGGGATCTGGTCACGTATGGGTTGTTAAATTCTTTGGACCACCGCTTGACAAAGCCAAGTACTCAGTTGGCTTTAAGGATGATCTCATCTATGTGTAATCGGAAATTGAGCTCCCTATCACATATAATGCCAAGGTCGCGAATCGACTGGACTACAGAGATGGGTTGTTCATGGAGGAGGTAAAGACGATGAGAGGATCGGATGCGTTTACGAGAGAAAGTAATGGATTGGCAGTTGGAGATGTTGAGATCCAGACAATTTTTGGTGCACCATACCGAGAAGCTATCGAGGTCTTGTTGAAGAAGAATGGAGTCTTGGGGTGAAGAAATCGTTTTGAAGAATTTGGTATCGTCAGCGTAGAGGGAGACGTGAGAGTGTTTAATGACCTTATCGAGATCGTTTATGGTAAGGATGAAAAGAAGTGGGCCTAAGTGGCTGCCTTGTGGGACACCAGAGGTGGCCAGGAATGGACGAGAGAGGACGGATCTGAAGCGGACGCTGTAAAAGCGGTTTTCCAGGTAAGAAGATATCCATTTTAATAATATGGGTTCAAAGCCGAGGGCAGACAATTTGAAAAGTATTAATTCGTGGGAGATTTTATCGAAAGCCTTACTAAAATCGGTTGCGATAACATCAACTTCGTTGCCATTCTCTAAGGCCGAGAGGGCAAAGGACACAAATTCGACCAGGTTTGTGGTAGTTGATCTACCTTTTAGGAAACCATGTTGATTAGGGGAAATAAGTGACTTGCAGCGAAAGCTTAAGGCTTCATATAAAATGCTTTCGAAAAGTTTAGATATATGAGAGAGTTTAGCAATGGAACGATAGTTAGTTTGAGGTTGCGTACACTAATATTCGTGAGCTAAGGAGCAACTTAGCCACATTTTTAAGCACAAACCACCGGTAATGGCGCTAAGTGAAACCCAGCTTAACGATGATACTGATCGTAGTGAATTCGCTATAGCAGGGTATACACTGGTGTCGTTATTTGTGCCACGTAGAGGTATCGCGCTCTGCGTAAAAATTGAAGTCAGCTTCCAACTGCAGGCCAGTAGTAGCTCAGATGATCCACTCTTCCAGTTTTTTTTTGGATCAAATTATCCATCGGGAAGCATTCCATTCACTTCTGCCTTCTGTACTGAAGCCCCAGTTCAGGAAAAGATTTGACATTTCAACACCTTGACAAAATTTCTGATTCGATAACTAGTATTTTATACCGCTATCCCAAAACTGAAATAGTTGTTGCGGGAGATTTTAATGTCCATAATACTAGTTGGCTTCGCCACTCTGCACCAATAACACCTGAAGGTCGTTATACAGAGGTCTTCGCTGAGTTAAATCACCTAACTCAGCTTGTGGGCAAAGCCACGCACATTCCCGATGTTGACAGTCACGGCCAACACATTCTAGACTTGTTTTTAACCCCTCTTCCAGATAATATTCAATCACAGTTTCCGCCCCCTGGGGAGATCGGATCATTGTCTGGTGTCAGCTAAATTCTCGTACTCCCAACAGCACTCAGTTATCAGAAGATACCATAAAAGAACAATTTGGCAATACGAGAATGCCGATTGGAGCGGCCTTAATTCGTTCTTCAGGGCTTTTAACTGGTCTCTATGCTTCCTCGATAGAGATGTAAATGCCGCTGCTGACATGATCACAGACTTGGTTTTACTTGGAATGAACTCCTTCATTCCGAGTAAAACTGTTATTATTAAACCAAAACAAGAACTCTGGTTCAATCCGACATGTGCGATTGCCATCCGGAAGAAGGAAGAGGCTTTTGCGTTATGGCGCAAAACACCTTCTGAGGGAAAATCGAAGTCTCTATAAGCAATGTCCTAAAGGCAGTAATCAGGCAGTACCCCAAATTTAGAAGCTCGAAATGGAAAGACGCATCCTTCGACAAAGAGGAGTTCCAGAAAATGTTGAAAGTTGACTTTTTACCCAGAACCAGTTCAGCGGACAACCTATCGCTTCAACTGACACAGCAACGGACATCAGCTACCAGAAGGGGTGAACCTTTCTACTGGTGGAACGATGAGATCAAAACGCTCAGGTCAATATGCCTCCAGGCCCGACGGAGATCCCAACGTTCTAGGGGAGACCAGAGTTCCAAGAACCTATAAATAGGTTGGCGAGACATGACCCTTAAAGGGCCATCAAAGCAAGATGTTTCAAATCCTCTACGGATGAAGCGATCATCAGTATCAATCTAGAGCTTGTCGACGTAGAACTAGCTGACTACAAGACCTAGCCTGTCTTAATAACCAGCCAAAATACTGTGGAATAAGCAGACTTTCGGATTGGGTCTAAAGAGACGTTAAAATACTTAAAAACTCATGTCGAGTAATCCAGTAAAAAGGCGTCACAGATGCAGACAGTGCTTTACGGGATGCTGCCAAACATCGGTGGAGCTGGGAGGATTCTGCTTTCCAGAGTGGTAAGCTCAATACTTTTATACGCTGTTGCGGACTGGGCTTTTACAGCGAAGGAGACAAAAAGAAAACTCTTTTCTGCATACAGGCGATACACAATACGAACAATATGCGGTTTTCGGACAATCTCGGACGAAGCAGCCTATGTTATAGTGGGTATGTTCCTTATCGACATTCTCACCAAAGAGATTTACCTCAGGCGAATGGCAAACTAGTAAAAGCGGAAAAAAGGACATTCCAATACAACTGTTCTAAGCCATATGGGATAACACGGCAAAAGGTAGATTCCTATCCTACGATCGAGGTCTGGACAAAGAGTAAAATGCGGAGTGCGCAATATTCCACGCTTCGGGACTTCAGGGCTTCGGCGCTCACATCCACTTGGGCGAGAAAAAAAAAAAAGCCTGCTATGGTATGTATGCATATCTCAAGGAGTAGCTTGAGTAAGGCTTAAAACTCTGAATGCTAGAGAGACTTATAAAGAACCCTTTATCTTTTTGTGTGCCCTATGGTCTCCAGGTTTCTAGAGCTATCGGAGCTCTATCAACTTCTTCCTAACTGGTGTAACTTTACTTCGACTGTACTTCATCATGTGTGCCTCGGTCGACCAGCTCTTCTTCCGTTCGGGGTTACCAGTCCCATTACATCCCATGACAAGCAATTAGGTTGGTAGTCGTTTTTTCAAAATGTATTATCAGTCCATTACCATCTGCGCCTTTGAATCGTGATGTCCATAGAATCCCATTCTTTCATGAAGCTGGGCGTTGGAATCGCGATGAGAAGATCGGCAAGACTTAGGAGCGTTTACAGCTTTCTTGTAATAGCGGCGGACATTCCTCAGATGTTGCTCCGATATAATAGAGAGGGATTCGACATTGGACCGGAACAGCCGTAGTTTCGTCTTTATACTAAGTAATAGCACTACTTCTTCAGATCTTGGGCAGCATGCCAAATGCAGAAGTTGCCTTACTTATTCGGTTGGCTACATATATAATCCTGCCGGTTTGGTAAAATAAACGTAGATGCCTCCTTCTTAAGATACATACATATGTACTGACCTCTTCCCTGGCTGATGTACTGTCTCATAGCCAAACTCCTGCAGAACCACCATCGTCCCACTTGAGAAATCAGTTTCCCCTTTCTGGTAGTTTTGTTCACAGTTCGTCACGACCTTGAACCCCCAGCCTATTGATACTATCGATGCACCATTCAAATCGCAGACAAAACGACATACTTGGGTTCTGTACTCGACGGAAAGTAACTTAGAAAGTACACTGCTTTCTATATGCAGGTAAATCGTTTATAAAAAAAAAAGTACTACTAGTCTGATAGTAGTACCCTAGCCGCAGGCCTTGAAACTATACTTACACGGATTCCAATAGACCAGTATCTAAAGGGTACGAATTGGCAAACGAATTAACAAGAGTTCCGAATAGGACCTGATGTTCAGAAACTTTGGAGAAAGCACGAAAAGCTCAAATTAAGCATATCCTTCCTTTTTTTTTATAATTCACGCGCGGAAGGATTTAGTACTAGCAGGAGTCTGGGAACGAATATGAGAAGCTGATGGTGGTGTCGTCAGCGAAAGAATGTATTAGATTAGAAGTAGCAGACAAGAGATCATTTATGAACATAAGAAAGAGAGTCGGAGACAAAAAAGAGCCCTGGGGAACACCAGCATTTATATGGTGGATAACTGACTTGAAAACGTCCAAAACCACTTGAATTGAACGTTCCGAAAGGTAGTTTCTAATCCATTGAAGAATAGATTCATCAATGCCAAATGCACGCATTTTCAACAAAAGAGCTTGATGCCAAACTCTGTCAAATGCCTTTGAAATATCAAGCGCAACGATCTTACATTCATCATAATGATGCAGAGAGTGGTTCCACTTTTCGGTCAGATATACTATCAAATCACCAGTGGACCTTTTGCTACGAAAGCCATACTGACGGTCATTGAGGAGCTTTCGTGATTCAAGATATTTCATAAGCTGATGATTTATCAGCGTTTCCATGACCTTGGAAAGAAGGGACGTAAGTGCAATGGGTCGATAGTTGGAGGGAGAAGAACATTCGCCTTTTTCGACGGGCTGGACAAATGCTGTTTTCCATCTACTCGGGAAGAGTCCAGAAGAGTAGATAGATGAAAAAGCTTGCACAGTAGTTTTGCCAGCGTGGAAGTATACCTCTTTAGAATAATGGGTGAGATACCATCTGGACCAGCGGATTTGCTTATGTTAAGATCTTTAAGTACTCTTGCTACTGTACGAGTGCGAAAGTGGATTTGTCCCATAGAATATTCAACGCGCTCAAGTACAGGGGGGGAGTGTAGAGTTCTCAGCGAATAGGGCTGCAAGCAGTTTGACCTTGTCTAAAGAGCTGACAGCTGGAATGTCATTGTGAACAAGCGTTGTGATGGAGGATGAGGTACAATTTTTTATGTTTTTGACGAACGACCAAAAATTTCTACTACCTTTGGGACAATGTAGGATTTTTTGCCTCAATTTTTGGTCAAAGGAGAACTTGACAGGGCGAATGAGAGCATTGCAGTCATTTCTGGCTCTTTTAAATTTTTTCCGATTTTCCTCAGAAGGGTCGACCTTGTAACACCGAAAACTTAGCTCCCTCAACCTGATAGCCTCTTTGCAGCTCGAGTCATACCACGGGTTTTCCTTCGGCTTGATACTCTTTATTCTGTGAGAAATAAAGGATTGCATGCCGAGGAGAATAGTGTTTGTAATCGTATCGGCGGCGGCGTCCACGTCGTTATCAAGGAAAAATAACGACCAGTTAAAACTCATAAAAAAGCTGTTCAAGCCGTCCCAATTGGCTTTCTCGTATTGGCACACTCTTCTTTTATGAGTTTTTTCCTTAACTGAGTGGTTGAGATACGAGAAATTAGCCGATACAACACAGTGGTCTGACGAACCTAGAGGCGACAAAATGTTTATAATGTATTTATCAGGGTGGGAGCTGAGAAACAAGTCCAGAGTGTTGGCGGAATGACTATCAATATCGGGTGGCCGTGTGGGCTCGTTCACAAACTGGGTCAAATTATTTACCTCAGCAAAGATCTTAACATATCTTCCTTCGGGTGTTGTCTGTCCAGAATGTCGAAGCCAACCAGAATTGTGTATATTGAAATCGCCCGCAATAACGATCTCAGTACGAGGCTAAATGGAAACAATTCTTGTGATGGAGTCAGACAGCGCATCAAACTCATTATAAGTAGAATTACTGTCTAAATTGGGGCTTCTATAAATAAAACAGTAGTGAATAATTTGCCTACTGACTCTGAATTTTAACCACATGAAGTTAAATTCCGGATTGGAACAAGAGCCATACTGTGGTTGAATTTGGTAGGCAACATCACTACGAACGTATATGGCGAGACCACGGTGAGAAAAGAATAAAGGCACCAGGTTATATCCAGGAAGGTTCAAATCTGAGGAATCAGAATTCTCCCCAACCTGTGTTTCACCCAGTACCAAAACAGCTAGCCTGTATTTGCAGACGTGGACAAAGAGGTTTTTCCTCAACCCACGAATGTTGCTCACGTCCACTCTAAAATTACCTAACATTATAATAGACAAACACAAAACACAAACCCCGACGCTTCTAAGTAGAGCTGTGAAGTGAAAATTCTGCGTTAGCTTTCCAAAACAGATTGCCGTAGGTGTTATGTCCGTACGACAATATGAGTTGGTCCACCAACAAAATTATCACTCACAACCCGCTATTCGTCTGGTGTTACTTTCCCACAATCATTGCGTTCACCGCATGAATAGAAAAAACCATACGGCGAATGCAATGAGTGACAGTCAGTGAGATGGAGAGGAGGGAGAGGATGACCCGCACTGGCACTCACACACTTTTTTTTTCGCTACGCGCTCGATGTATCATTTCAATGACCTAAAATTTATAACAATCTCGAAATGGTTCAGGAAGGTCGCACACTCAACACAGAGCCATTATCTAATCATTGCCTTTCTTTTCTTATTCATGATCTATCAGAAATCCGAGTGTTAGCTGCACCAATACTTACTTCTACCCCTCCTACCTAACCTAACCTATCTCCTTCGTCGAAGTTTGCGACATCCAAGTCCTCCAACGACAGTTCCTCATGTAGAAATTCTTCTTCCTTAACCGCCTGCGGTCATCGACTTACTTAATGCGCCCAAACGGCACAAAGTAACCCAATCACTTCCCAGGACTAAATACCCATTCACGGTGGCGTCCTTGACATGAACCGCCAGGTCCAACGAAACTAAAGGCAACTGATTAAGTTGGCTATTGGTTGACACCCAAAACCTCCCTCCTTAGTCAGTAGCTGGTTACGCTGGAATGCAACAGATTCACTCCCAATTAATCAAGAAACAATAGTAGAACAGCGTCCACCACTCCGGTAACTTTAAGGATATTCGTTAACATAGAATTTTGGTGATTGAGATAGACCTATAGCACTATCATCTATTAGGAATATTCGCTTGGGCTACTGACAAATACATATCTACCCTGCTTACCGGTTTCAATAAATATAAGGACTCCTTTCCGCGATTTAAGTTCCGACATCGACAGATATTTTCTATTCATATACATAGAACCGCACCCGCACTCATAACCCATACCAGTTCGTAAGGAGCACAAATCGATTTTATTTAAATGAGGTCAACAGGATGCCAAGTGAATGCCATAAACACTTGAATAAGTGAATCCGAACAAGGAAAAGATTACGAAGGTATTGAAAGTATTGAAACGTTCGCAGCAGAAGGATGCAACGTGATAACAATCATCTCGTTTCTGTTCCAGGATTACCAACTATAAGTGACTATGGAAATCTAAATTCCTCTTAAAGTCAAAATCCAATCCAATGCCACTGAACTACCTACGCCAACTTATGCAAGTCTGCCATAAAACGTGGAACACCCACACAATGAATTCTAATTTAAAAGGAACTCGGCATGCTTTGCATAATTTATGTCCACCCGACATAAACTTAAAACTGGAAATGACATCGAACATCGAAAACACCAACACACAATGGAACACCGAAGTGCCATTGTAAATCTAAGACCAAGAATCAATTTTCTTCTCGAAAGCGAAAGAAAAAAAAAAGGACACAAACGACAACCCCTTGCCACCCTACTCAACCTCATGGCCATATCATCGACAGCACATTTTATCCTATCTGCCTCGCGCAATTCAATCGAAACATAAATGAAACGAAACGAGATTTAGAGGCCACGCAACATACTTTCGACACCCGAGCGAGAGCGGAGCCGCCGCCGGGAGTGCAAGGACCAGAAATACGACACATGAAATCCTTTACAATAGCTCCCCAGAGTGATATAAGCGCCATGAAATCGGAATCGAAATGAATTTATGTCCTTAAGGTCAGCGAGAAAAGGCCCCATCGGGAGCATGGTGCCAATATGGTTGCTGGGTTGTTTTATTTTTTTCATCCCGCATCCGTATAACGATTCGTTTTTTTTTTTTTGTGGCTCGTCCTCTAGCGAAAGGCATTGAATCTAAATTTTCATTTTAATTTTTTAACCTTAGGGTCCACGACATTCATTGTTCTCGGGGAACAACACACAGCATCCTCACTGACACACACACAGAGATTGGGTCTCGATACTTCGGGTCAAATTCACCATGTAGCATGTTGTCGTTGGTCGTTTGGCGGTGGCGGCACTGGTGTCGGTTCGGGTTGGTTACGTCCAAGTGTTTAGGAAATGGAATGAAAATCTGGGAATTGGATTTAGTGGTGGCGGTGGTAGCGGCAGCGATTTGCAGCGACAAGTTTTTTTTTCTTTACGACGCTACACCCAGATATACGAAACACGAACATGACACAAATCATTGGAATGGAAGAAACAAACAAAAACCTATCGTACAATGGGAGCAAGAATCCCATCATGTGGGTACAGGCGCAGGAAGAGGATGCCTCATGTTTTGCATCCCGGTGGCAGTTTGAATTTTGATTCCAATGGCAGGCAGAGGCGAACTTT
The DNA here is from genome assembly GCA_905220385.1 of Xylota sylvarum. Taxonomy (NCBI): domain Eukaryota; kingdom Metazoa; phylum Arthropoda; class Insecta; order Diptera; family Syrphidae; genus Xylota; species Xylota sylvarum. Next base: position 56,665,888 of record LR999958.1, on the reverse strand, counting down.
TGTCTGATTGCCTAATACGCTTCGTGGTGCCTTGGATGTGTTTGTGTTGTTCGTCGTGGGTTCGAAGTTTTAAAAGGAGGTCATCGGGACATCGGGGACGTATAGATTTTGTTGACAGTTGTTGTATCTTGTTTTAGTGTGGAATCGTGATGTTCAATTTTGTAGAATAAGCCATTGAAATGGGTCAAACATCCTCTGGGGAGTTTTCGAACGAGGCCAAATTGCTGATGCTTTGTGAAAGTCTATTGAAACAAACTAGTGCAGCCATTTAGGACACGAGCATCTGATGCTGAGGACATCTTGATGAATACGCACAAAAGGATAATTGAAGTGAATGAAAACAACTTGCATGATAGATGCTAATCAATTAGTCGAGTAGAACTAGAAAACTAATCTGTTTTTAGATGACTGTAGACGCCGAACATTGACAAGCACATTTGAGTGAATTTCTGCACAAATGTAGCAAACAAAGAACTCGTGTTTGTGTAGTTAGTTGCCGAACCCTCGGAAAGAAAGACTTAGGGTACGTCCATGGTGAACCAGCTTCTCGATTTCTCGCCTGTCAGCTTTTCAGCGAGACTCAGAGTTACTTGATGTATACAGCCATTGTTAAACTCATCCTAAGCTATGACGATCTAGCCTAATGGCAATAGCTTAACCGCATGCATTGAAACTATACTCGCAAAGATTGCAATAGGCTAGTATCTAAAGGGAACCAATTGACAGACGTATTAACAAGAAATCCGAATATGACCTGATGTTCAGAAACTTTGGACAAAACCAGAAAAGCTGTTACCGACATTGATGGAGCAGCAAGCGTTCCCCATCGTCATTCCGCACAAACGGACGAGTTTGGCATGTATGCCAAAACTAGACATGGCACTGTATAGCTCGTCTCTGTAAATGCTGTCATATGCGGGCTTAAAATCGATAAAATGGTGGAGGATATCGATTTGAACTTCTTTATTTTTTTCCATGATCTGTCGAAGTGTAAAGATTTGATCGATTGTGACCTTTCCTGGTCTGAAACCACACTGATAGGGGCCAATAAGGTTGTTGACGAAAGGTTTCAGACGCAAACTTTGTTGAGATTCTATTCATCAGGCATGCACTCGCTTGCGTATTCTCGCTGCCAAGTCATCTCCAGATGATTGAACAACTCGTAGGCCATCAGGTCAACAGCTTTGTTGGACCACCCAATAAGAAAAATCTTCTCTACCAGTGTCCAATGCAGTGCAGACGTAACACTCTTCAAAAAAAGTACAGACCGCACAATGCACCACGCTGTAACCTTAGGCATGTGATTTGAACCGCGGGACTATTTACTCCCAAAAAAAGAAACACACGCTTTTAAATATGATCGCACGCACAGAATATCTGTTCTATGCATGTCAAACCGCATGTGCGCGCCTAGTCTTAGATCTATGAAAAGGTTCTTGGTAAAGTACCAGAGAGAGGCCAATACAAAATATTTTATTTCTTGAAAGTCCCTGTAAATAGCATACTACGTTGTCATTGGCCAACAGATATTTCAAATGAACTCCTCGGCAACAAATAAGATCACCACAGTTACCTAACTACATACGCTCCACTGCAGTAACGAGCTGACGACCATTCACGCAAAGCCAAGTTTCGATTGGCAGGCTCCAAGGAGAGCACCCACAAATCAGGCGATAAGCCCCTAAAACACAGTAGGGAAAGTTGTGAAAAGAATTATTCGCGACAGACTTGACCAGTACATCGAAGGAGAGAACGGACTTTCCGACCGACAATACGGCTTCAGGAAAAAACGAAGTTTGCGATATTGCACACGAAGCCATATCTAGAACCAGATAGAAAGGAAAAAAAAGCAATACTGCGCCATGGTTACTCTAGACGTCAGGAATGCCTTCAAATTGGTCAATTGGAGTTTAATTATGAGAGCGTTGAGGAATATGCACGTGCCAAACTACCTGATCCAAATAATTATGAATTTTTTTTGAAGACATAACCTTCTTCTACGATTTGGCGAAGGGCCGAAAAGACAAAATTATAGGAGAAGTCCCACAGGGATCAGTTCTAGATCCTGCCCTGTTGAACATTATGTATGATGGAGTACAACGTATGCGAAGACCACGAGGAGTGGACATAATTGAATACGCCGATGACATCGCGGTGGTGGTACATAGTAGCTAAAACACTAGACGAAGTGACGCGAAACTGCAATACCATCAAAAACGTGAAGATATGTTCATCCAGTCGGGAATTAACGGATCAAACAACGGAGCCTGTCCGCATTAACGAAATACAAATACAAATATTTTGCACCACCGTTCTATGGGACCCAGGGCCTAGCTTATCACAACCGTTCGAGTTGTGCGTACACGAATGGAAGTTGTCTACTGTTTAATGCTGTGTCCGAAGAGCATTTTTTATTTGAGAAGCTTTTCCTTACAGTTGTACTCTCGGATGTTTGCAAAAACGTCCGCGTGAGATGGGGCCGTGCAAGGAATTTTAGATGTTGTCTTAGGATTAAACTTTGAACCCCTCGCTCCGTAGTCCAAAGCACTAACCACTAGAGCCACGGCGCCCACAGCAGCAGCAGCAAGAAAGTCGAACGCCTGACCATACAGGTAGAAGATCACAGTATCGAGTCGAAGCCCTTCATAAAGTACCTTGTGGTATTGCTCGATCATAGGCTCAGCTTTAGAGAGCACCTAACCCACAGAAGCGGGAAGGCCAATGGGGCGGTTGCCGCAATATCCAGACTAATGCCAAATATTAAAGGGACCAGACAGCCAATAAGAAACCTGATTGCGACAGTGAGCAAGTCAATCCTTATGTTCGCAGCTACTGTATGGGCACCGGCAACAACAATAAATTCGTACATGAGAAGGATAAACTCTGTGAGCAGAAGAGCATCGTTCAGAGTATGCTAAGCTTTTACAACGATATCGGGGGATGCAATAAACGTAGCGCCGAATGTTTATTGAAACACAGCGGCGAAAACACAGAGAGAGGGGCCATAAGAGTCAATGCCGACATAAAATGGATGGAACGCCTCAGAAAACGGTTCGTGGACACACAAACTTCTACAGAAGATACATATGTAAAAGAGTGAAACACGGTGAGGTAAACTTTTTTCTTAAACAATTCCTAACGGGACATGGATGTTTCCGTCAATACCTTCACAAATACGACACCGCACATGAGCCATTCTGTCGCCACTGTGAAGGCAAAGTTCAGAACGCCGAGCACATACTACTAGAATGCGAAAAAATTTAAAAAAGAAATAAGCAATGCGTTCACCGAGATTGATAAGGTTCATGCTATCAACGAGGGAAGCATGGCACACCGCTAACAGAATCCTTGCCAGCATCATACAGTAACTACGGGTAGAAAAGCAAACATTAAGAGCCCAGGAGTGAGAAAAGCCTGGATCTTGATGGAAAAATGTTCATGACTACGGGAATGTATGTACATATGTACATTCTTATGTATATTAAAGTAAGCTGGTAGATCACAGACCACCAACATGTAATATATGAATGCATATCACACCATTCAAACGACACTGTAGTACTTCAAAGAAAGGTATTCAACTGTTGGAAATCCCTCTTCAAACAGTTTTTTTTTTTAAATATAACCGACAGCGACTGTCGCATTCCCACCCTTAATAGTACTCACGATTTCCAGAGCTTTTTGCAATTTCAACGACAAAGCCGCCCAAGTCCGATCCAATGTGAACGCCGACTTGTAACCCTGCAGGATGTCAATCAGCTCCATGAAAACTTTCCGCCCGTGACCATCCTTCGGTGCACCATCCCTATACAACAACAGTGTTGGATTTGTTAAGATAACCAACAGCCGAATGAGAACATCAGCAAAATCATCGTCATCCATGTAATCCGGAAGCATGGGTACCAAATCGGTTTGCACCACTTTAGCGCGACCCAAGTGGCGACGATACTCATGATTATCCAGGTCCCGACGCAGTATCCAGATGAGATGCTGAAAGGAAAAACATTTTTCACAAATTTTCCATAAAACTCTTGCACCAGCACTCACCTTCAGTCCCTGAATCGCGTCAGTTTCGGCTTGATATTTACTGCCATCGCTATACCCCAACGCGGCGCAAGTGGCATCGATATCAGCAAGCAAAATTGACATATTTGCTTTAAGTTTAAACAATAAAACGACGCGAAATTAACAAATTTTTAACGAAAAACTCGAACCGGCACGAGACGAATTTAAATAAAAACTAATCGCTCTGACAGCTGTCACGAATTGCCGCGAAATTGCACAACCAGCTGTTCGTAGTTGTAGGGTTTTCAAGCGACGATCTCGGTTTGTGTCGCTACTGCTAGATGCTGGCAGCGCCATCTTAATGCGGAGTTAATCGGATTTCGGTTATCATTTGAATTATAGGCTCTCACTAAAGTTAATTCGTAGATATTTTTCCTAATTAGATGCAGCAGTAAACTATGATACCATCTTAATTGGGTACAAGGGAGGCGATGTAGTCCTGTGAGTGTGTACGCGTATGTGTGTGTTGCCACACTTGGCTGGATCGGCCTCTAATGCGATGATGTACGATTCGCAGTGCGGTGGAGAGATGGAGAGATGCGAGATAATTCCTTTGTTTTTGTTGGCACTGTTTGTCCTGGCGAGGCGGGGGGTGGGAATGGAGATGTCCTACTTCGATGTCAATTAGGAAATGCTCATTAAATGTTCCTAATTGGAGGAATTACCCTCTAATTTCGCTGGACAAGAGTTTCTATCGTTGGACGGGATCTTAGGGCGGGATTTTGTTTGCTTGTTTGTTTGTTTTTTTAAGCAGTTGAGGCTTGGTAGTTTGATTTGTAGGGCTGGTATTATCGTACGAGGGTGAAAGGCTGTAAATAAGACTTTTTAAATGTTTTTTATTAGCTAAAGGCACATAAAGAAGTCTTTGTGGTCTAGAAACTAACCATGTAATAGGGTTTCTTGGATATAAATGAAGCTAGCTGCGGTTTGTTTGACGTTTCAACTCATCTATGCATATGTACTTGCTATAAAAACTAGATCTCCACCACTTTATTCGTCGCGTTAAAGTTGGAAGATATTCAAGCACATTCTCTTAATTGGCGAGCGACTCTCCACTGCTCCAAATGATACGGCAAAAGCGATTCCTCCTGTTCGAAAGTCACTGGTTCTCTGAATCAATTATTGGGCAGTGTGCTCTCGTGGTGAAACTTCCTTGAGCGTGTGGTGTCGCAGAATGCGCTCCCAGGCACCTCCTTCGAAGGGGTCATTTGAACAATTGAAGCGCTAGTTGATTCCCTTTGTTGACAGCTCATCTTGTATAAGATGGCAGTCGAAGGCTTGAGAAAACGCTTCTTGGTTGGCATCGATGGAGTTCTTCCCATTGTCGCTACATATTCTCAGCGGCACTCCTCGACGGTGGATGAAATTGCATATTGCAATGATACACGCATTCGTTGACAAGTCAAATACTACTTCCAGTTGAATGGCTCTCACCGTCCAACAAGTAAAAAGTGCAATCCAAAGTTTTTCAATGCTGTGACCAATGGAGACAGTGAGTGGCCCAAAATCGTCCAGACCGGTGTATGAAAATACTCTTAAGTACGGCGTGATCCAGTCCTTTGGCAAGGCTCCCATAACCGCCGGAATCGGCATGGTTCTTCTAGGTCTACATACCCTGCAGTTAGCGATGACTTTTCGCATAACCTGACGCAGGTGACCGCCTTCAAGCTATGAGGTCACCAACATGCTTAAAACAGCCTTTAAGCTATAAAATCACTGACACGCTTAAAACAGCCTTTAAGCCATGAAGTCACCAATATGCTTTAAACAACCTTTAGGCTATGAGGTCACCAACACGCTTTAAACAGCCTTTAAGCTATAAAATCACTGACACGCTTAAAACAGCCTTTAAGCTATGAGTTCACCAACCCGCTTAAAACCGCCTTTAGGCTATGAGGTCACCAACTCGCTTAAAACAGCCTTTAAGCCATGAAGTCACCAATATGCTTTTTTTTTTTTTTTTTTTCCGTAGGAAGGTGGGAATCTTTTAAAGACGAAACTGAGCCCGTACTCAGTAACAGTGTGGGATTTCCACCCACTAAACCCACCTCCCCTTCTACCCCTGGTCCTCGCGGCACTGCCGTCAAGCATTTCATCGCGAGGGGGACTTCAGCCTTATGTGCTCGGCTCATACAAGTTAGCAGCCTGCAGCGCTGCGTTTCGTTGCTGCTCCTGTCTTCGCTGCTCTTTCATTATTGTAGTCACAGTGTCGTTAACTGCGTCCCAAGCCTCTTCGCTGCTCGTCATCTGTCTGGTGAAGTTGTCTGGGGTTAAATCCTCGCCCAATTGGTTTACCAGCAGGTGCCGTTCTACGTAGTATCGTGGAACATGATGTGTTCCGCATCCTCCACTGCTCCCGTGTACGTTGGACAATAGGGGTTGTCTTCGTGTCCAAATCTATGCAGGTAGGCTCTGAAGCATCCATGGCCCGTAGGCATCTGGGTGAGGTAGAAATTCAGCTCCCCATGCTTCCAATTAATCCAGGCGTCTATATTGGGTATCAATCTCTGCGTCCACCTGCCTTTGTCAGAGTGATACCATCTCTCCTGCCATTCTTCCAGACTTGTCCTTGGTCCTTGTCCTTCAGTATTGCTTCTAATCGTTGCTGTTGCCGTTGTCCTGCTGGCACGGTATTTCTGTTGCTCTTCTTTTGCAACACGCTTAAAGCGGCCTTTAAGCTATGAGGTCACCAACTCGCTTAAAACCGCCTTTAAGCTATGAGGTCACCAACACGCTTAAAACCACCTTTAAGCTATGGGTCGTACAAATGTCACTATTGCCCGAGACAGATTTTGCCAATGACAATTCGTGTCTCCTTCGCGCCCTTTTCATATTTCGCTTAAGCTGCTTTCGCAGCCTTCGCTCAGAACCAGCGTTTGCACCGTCATCTTTGGGTTCGGATTTCACAACGTCGATTAACCTCCTGGCGCCTTACTACACTGCATTGTTCATCGGCATCGACGATTGTTCAACTGAATCCTTTGGTTTCCCTCCGGACTCCATTGTCTTCACGAGCTCTACCGCTGTCAAACCCGCACTCTTTCAATCTTTCTTCGGAGCCTTCCGCCTTGCCCTCTCATGGCTGTAGTATGATGGTAGTATCACTACCTAAACACGGCTCCTTTGTCGTTGCGACTTAAGGTCTTTGACCTTTACTAAGCCCCTACAGCGCGACGAGGAATGTAGTGAAGTAAGACTAAAACTGCTTCATATTTGGATCATTTCCTTTGTTATTGTCCTGCATTTGCTCTGGTCAAGTGGCAGATCTTCGATGATGATGTGATGATGTGTAAACTCCTCATCACTCAAATGCATTCTCGGCTTTTCCCGAAAGTCGAAGCAATTCCAGTAAAATGGGTAATACTGGGTCTTGCTTCCTGGTAATACAATGGACCTGTTGCATCTGCGTGCTCCAGTAAAGGGTTTCCTAACCCGAAAACAGTAGAAGAAGTGTGAACGTCTGAAGCGAAACGAGTTGGCCTTGAAAAAAGTAAGAACAAAACTAGGTACATGCATGCTGTCAACAAACAAAAAAGTATCTGTCCACCGGCTAGGATAAAACGTCATTGTTGGCAACAATAAGAATTTGACCTACCTCGGAGTAAATATACAAAACATTGATCCTGCCAGTTGTGCTATATGGAACCAGTTCAGGCAAGCACTCGCCTAAACCGGAGTTCACCCTCATCTGGTTCTGAAGTATACTCCTTGCGTCTCCAGAACTTAGTCATCACATCATTCATTTGATTTCGTAACAAGACAACAACAATAATTATCCTTGCGCATCCTTCATCTGACAAAAGCAATTTAAAAAATAAAAAACTCTCAAAAATCCATTCCAGACAAATTTGAGCGAAAAAAAAAAGGAAATTTAAAATCTCCAAGGAACCTCATCTGTTTAAGGACCATATGCACCCATGTGTCCAATCTAGCCAAACCCAACCCTTAAACACTTCGTAAATCAATTGTCTGCCGATACAAACAAGCGACCAAGTTCGAGAAAATCAAAACCGATTCGCCTGACCCTGCTCCTTGCTGGCTCGTATCAATGGAAAATTTCAATCATCAGTTCCACATCATCATCATCATCGTAATAGTGGGTACCTTGTCGTCGGCCGGTCCTTGTTGTTGGTCGGCTTCGGTCTTTAAATCAGAAAACCCACACCCGCACACACACGCACCAACCGTCTTACCCAAAAGGAATCGAAGAGTGTAGCATGCATCCTGCAGGGATGTGTTTACCTATCGACCAGATATTGTTGATGGGGTGGGAAGGGAGGCGATGAATCGATTGATGTAGTGGTTTTGATTCTTTTTATGTTTACGAAGCCGAAATAATACCTTTCTGCGCTTCGTCAGACATTCAATAGTCTGGGAAGAAATCAAAAAAAAAAAAAAAAACAGAAAAAAGGTGACGAGGAGGAGTTGGGCGCGCACACTGCTACCAGGAGAAGGGGCAAATAAAATAGAAAATCCCTCCAAAGAAATTGAGATTGTAAGGTTCAAGTAAAACAATTGTATGCGAAAGCGAAACGAGCTTAGGGTTCCATTTTACTTTGATCTTTCAAAGTTGGAATGGAAATCTGATTGAACCCCTAGACTTATGGACTTTTCAACTTAACGTAGTTATGTACCTTGTAGGTAGTGCAGGGGTGTACTCTGTGCGATGTGCTGTGTGTAGTGTAATTTAAGTTTACTGTGGAATACAAAACGAGATTTGGAGATTTTTTGTACAAAGTTTCTAAAGATTTTCGATCGATAGGGATATACGAGTACATAGCTGACTGAGGTGAGATTTGATTGAAGACACGAGTCAAAGGAATCCTTTAAAGCTTGAACTCTCAGACTTGGGAGGTTCAATATTTTTAAGTAAAGGGAACTATTTTTCTTTGCGTTGGACGGTAGTAAAGCCTTCGATCTAATGTAGGTATAGTTCCTTACTAATCGGAAAATGGTTCTCTTCAATCTCGGTCACGCTATTTCCAGTTGTCTAGATCAAATGTTCTGGCATACGCGATAGTTTAATCCTTAATACGGAGGTTCGGTCTTCCTTGTAGTCTCGAACCTAGGGGCTGTGTTTCGAGGATCCTCCTTGCTGAGCATTATTGTCCATTCGCTCGATGTGGCCGAGCCAGTGTAGTCGACGTATTTTGGCTTTTTGGACTATATCCACATCTTGGAACAGCTCATAGAGTTCGCGGTTGTATCTTCTCCTACATTCGCCCTCCTTGCATAAGGGAGCGAATATTCGACGAAGAATTTTTTTCTCGAAAGTATTCAATATCTGTTCTGCTTTAGTGCTTATCGTCCAGCACTCGGCTTCATATAACAGAATTGGCAGGATCAAAGTTTTGTAGAGCATGCATTTCATCTTCCGAGTTAGGAGTTTCAAATGCATTTGTTTCGCCGAACTGAAGTCGATGAAGAGATGAAGTCTCGACTTGATATTCGTTGGTGTTTTCCAAGATCTGTGAATATTTAGTCCATCGTCGATCTGCCGGGTCGGAAGTCACACTGGTAAGCCCGGATTGGTGTGTTGCAGAAAGGCTTCAGACGTTCACACAGTATGTTGGATAGGATCTTATATGCGACATAAGTCAGTGATATCCCTCGATATTCTACATAGGATCGTCGTTCTTGAAGGTGGGTCATATAGAGCTCAGATCAGATCAGATCAGACCCATACTTGGTTGATGATTTGATGCATGGACCCTACCAAAGCATCACCACCATGTTTCAAAAGCTCCGCTAGTGGACCATTAGAGCCGGCAGCTTTGTAGTTCTTCAGCTTTTTGATAGCTTAGCAAACCTCTTCAAAACTGGGAGGGGGAATGGCTCCTTCATTGACTGGATGCAGGTTCTTTTCTTGCCCTATCACTCTCTCTACCTGATGCCTATTAAGTAGATTTAACGCTAATTTAACACATCTACTATTCCCTGTTCTTCTGTGACTTGGTTTCCTTCATTGATTCGAATAGACTCTTTTGAGGGCTTAAAGCCAGATACCAGTTGCTTGGCAGCTGTCTCAAGTAGAAAATCAGCTCCCCATGCTTCCTATTGATCCAAGACTCTATATCGGAGGTCAATTTTTGCACCACCTTTATCAGAATGATACCATCTCTCCTTCAACTCCTCAGGGCTTGTCTTTCTTTAGCAAGAAGATCTATTGGTGTCATGCAAGCCACAATACATGCCGTGTCGATTCTGTAAGCTGGCTTTGTCTTCCTTCTGCACGGCTTGGTCTCCATGCCACCAGAAGCAACTCTTGCTGGGAATCTCTTCTAGTGTTTAGGTCCACAAAATTTAGCATGATCCTTGCCTGGGAAGCCAATGCTTTTACTGCCTTTTCATCTGAATGCTGCAGATGTTGCTTAAAAGTTAGCCTTAGTTAGTTGGAATCTACACCGAGATGGCCCACGGTTACTCTTATAGTCTCCATGATTCTCGTTCCATACTTTATATCATAGTGAGTATCCTAGGTATTTCTAAAATAGTCCGTCATCATCTTCTGCAGTTAGTCCAGTAATTTATTGGCGATAAGTGCTCGTAGAATGTTTCTCCAGTTTGCGGTGTTGAAGAGTTTCTTGACATCCAGCGTGATGATTGCCCAGAACTGTTTACTATCGCCCTTCCATTGTGCGGTATTCACGACTTCGTCGATGGACCCAGCCTTACGGAAGCCATGCTACTGATCTGCAAGGCCTCCAGGCCTTTATTTCAGTATTTTCCCGATGGTGTCAAACATGCATAGAAGCCTAGACGATGAGAGATCCCGCTGTGGTTTATCAACTTTTGGAACACTCTTTGTTTTTTCCACTTGTTGGGGAATACTGGTTTTAAGGCTATGTTGGGGATGCCAATGCCATGGCATTGATAATGCTTTTGTTCCTCTATTTCCTGTTATTGTGGGAAAATTACAGCCACCATGTGTTCAAGAAGGCGACACTTCATCATCACGACTTGATAGGCTTTCCTCCACAGATTTTGATCGGCTTCGTTGAACAGTTTGACAAAAGTTCTCCTTTTATTGTCTTTAAATACAGTTTTTAGGTTTCGTCGCCCTTATTCTCTTCTCTACTCTCTTCTATTTCCAATAGGACTGAGCAGTAGTTGGAACTTGATTGTCTGGTGGTCGCTGTGCGTATACAGGATGCATACTCGGAGCCATCAACTGGGGCCTACAAATCAAGAAGCATATATCTACATACATTTCACTGTTATAGGCCCCGCCATTTTGTCTAAACTTATCTGTCTAAAATGTCGAAACCTTAAGCTGTCGGCAGTCCCTTTTGTCAGACACGACAAGAGAGAGAAAGAGGGATGTAGACAATTTGATGTCATTACACGCTCTTGGTGAGCAAAATCAACATATGCGGTACTGACTTCGGTACATCCTAAGCTTCAATGTCCTAAAGGCTAAAATCAAGGACCTGGCCCTCCACTTTGGGGTTTGTGCATTGGGTTGAAGTTCTGCTACGGAAAAGCCACATATTTACGAAGCAACAACAAGTGTCAGATATGGATGACACTACGAAACTAAAACAACGACTCTCGGATCTGTGCGTGCAATATTCGGACCCCTACCAGGCCGATTGCAGCCGAACATCTAGCGGAGGTCCGAACAAATATTTACAAAACACAAATATTTGGCGCTACAGGTCCTTACGGAGCTCAGGGCGTAGATTCTAACAACCATTCGTGTTGTGCCTGATCGCAACGAGCATCCCATTCTTCTATTTGTCCGGAAAGCTATCAGCCTTCCTAGCTCTCGCCAAAAATGGGAGCAGTAACTCACCCGAGGTTTTTGGTTCTGGCTCGTAAGAGATTCGCGGGTATACTGTCAAGTTCTGAACCCTTGTTGCCTTTTAGTGCTTTTGATCTTGGTAGTGATCTCATCCTTATTGGAGTTTGTGATGCGTATTTAGATATTTCTTCCTTCAGACACTTCTGTTTGATTTGATTCCATATCTCTAACGACTACACGGTTCAAAATCACAGTAAATTGGTCCAGCGACCACCTGTAAACTCTTTGGTGATTTTGTAGACGGTTCTGCTATCGGATGTGTTTGCTGCTTCTGTAACCAGAGCTTTGATGTAATTACGCTTATCACTTATTGGAGGGTATTTATAATGCTAGCTTTGACCTGTTTTCGTTCCTTGATCCATCTCTAGGTATCCTCGGAAAGTCATGGCCTATGTCTTTTCTGCATAACAATGGTCTTGGATACTGAGCTACTGCTACTACGAGCGTGGCTATCTTAGGATGATGATCTCATACTATCCCAACATTTACTTGTCGTCTATTCCGAACGTCCAGGAAACTCGTCCTAAAGCGGCTCAATACCCAATTAACTTTATGTCAGGTCTTGACCTCAAACGTGGTGGATTCAAAACCTTCGCCGTTCTCATTGTGTTTGCCTAGTCATTGCAGTCTTTCATTGCGGTCGGCTAACTTAGCATTCAAGTTCCCGAATGGGCTTCCAGAAAATGACTTTACAGTGTTACTGCTGCACGTCCGCTTCGTACTATCACATGTACAAGTACTATTTCGTTTACCCTCAAATTTTCCACTATAAACCCTAGCTCGCTTCTCCTCGACTACTTCATTGCCTTGGTCGAGATGTTCAATACGACCTTATGATTTCATAGAGCGATTGCAGTGGGGTTACCTATGCTGTAATGTCTGTGGAGGAGGGTTTAAGCTAAAGAGTAGTCAACTTGATTCCAGTGGTGCTGTGCATAGCAAACAGTGCCCAAAAATTCAAATCAGTCCCTATCGAGCGCCTTCAAGTGCTTTGGCAAAGCTTGTCGTAATAGTACCTTATCTCAGTAAAACTGACTATACCGACTATACTGATGGATCATTTCTATCCGGCTTACTCGTGGGACCAAGATGAAATCTTCTAAAACAAACCAAACAAAACAACACAACAATTTCCGAGGCTAAGCCTCAACAAAACATAACGACGACAACAACAGCGACTGAACAAACCAGGCGTGTATTAAGGACGGTGGAAAGACAGCTTTATAAGCTAAGTATTGACGATAATACTGACAGCTTCATCGTCCTCACCGACACTGGTTCCGATTCAGTGGCGACTTCTGTTTCGGAAGTTGCAACATTAATCACGTCTGCCAATAGACGAGCACACTCCCAGTGCAAAGGCGTACAAGAAACGCAGATCGGCGAAGTTCGTCCCAGAGCGTCTACTGTAGAACGTAGAAGCTAACTGGAATGAGGATGAGCGGAAGTCTGCTCTTTTTTCGATGACGAGAGCAGCCAACCTGTTTCGGGAGGGCACTCTGGTGAGAGCTCGGCGAGCCATTCCTTTCCTTCCAGGCCATTGTTTCAGGGGCTGCCGTTCGAAAAAGGAAGGCTTGCTCTTGCTGCTAAGAGAAGTCAGCTCGTTACGGGAAGGCTCCCAATTCATACTAGGCGAGGAGTCAACTCGAATCGGGGGCTCTCAACCAGCTCTGAAACCAGAAGAGATCCGGCCTCCAAGAGACCCTGGTCATAAAAGGATCCTTCTAAGACTCCAATCTTCGGAAGAATTCGGTTCGGAAGGATCATCTGATTTTTGGGGTCATTGACCAGGACGACGATGAAGGACGGATCAGTGCGAGGAAATGGAGGGTTTTGAAGGCACTAGTGTCTGCCACATTAGCGACGCCTTTAACGACCTTTAAGGATGGCGCTTGGCATCAGACTAGTGCCAAATTACAAATTTCCAGCGACGAGAATTCAGGTGACTATATTAAGTCGGCCTGGAGACAAACTCAAGGCTGTACCAAAAGCCGAAAGTTCTTCTCGACCGAGGGCCAGAGTCTGGATACTTCTACACATTTTTCGGTTCATAGGGATCCAAAATCCCGTCTTTCCGGCATACAATTGAGGCCGTGTGATTAGTTTCACTTCTATTGAACTCGGAGCCTATTAAACCCCTCGACCCAAGAGATTTTAGGGTCTTCTATGGGCTGGAGGCAATCCACCTTAAGGTATATGAGAAGGACGAAAAACTGGTTTCTGCCTGAGAAACAGGTTGACTCATCTCAGTCTAAGCTTCCCGAGAAGAAAGTCAGTGATGACCAATCCTCTGATTCGGAGGATTCTAACAGTGGATAGTGCACAGCTTCCTCCCGTACAAATCCCCTGGTCTCGATGGTATCTTACCAGTGAAATCAGAGCAAGGTTTCGATGCTTTAAGTCCTGGGCTCTACAATATCTTTACGAGTTATTTAAACTTAGGCTACACACCTAGACCATGGAGGAGGGCCAAAGTAGCCTTTATACCGAAAGACAGTAAGACCTAGCACGTATTTTTTAAAGACTTCCGTCCGATCAGCCTATCTGTAGAAGCTGTAGAGACAAGAGAGGAAACCATGATGAGGAAACCATGACGCATCGTCTGTGTACATACCTGATCGTCTCTGTCGGTCTTGAGAAGGAAAACGCTGGCCGAGTAGTTCTTCGAAGATCTTAAACGATCTAGTTAGATCTAGTTCATCACCGGGTCAAACTGGTTTAATGACTAAACGCGAGCCATACTTCTTCGGCATGGGTTCACACCGAATCTGGTTGCCCTGACATCCGTCCCATCTGGGAAGTCTCCGTGTAGGTCTCCGGTACTAGTTATCCGGTTTTTCCATAGTGCTATCACAATGGAACTTCCTTTTGGTCAAAGTGTGTCCCTGCTAAGCGGAGATAACCAACCAACTTAACACAACCCTAGCTCGAGTAAAAGGACTAGAAGGTGGTGGAAGGCAGGAGCGTTTTTAAATTCCGAAATTATACCAAATGCAACAATTCATCTGGTTTGTCATTCTCTGGTATGTCTTCACGTCAAGGAACTTAACAGAGTCCTGGTATATTAAAAGAAATCTAAGCGCTCCCAATAGCACCTTATAAGCTTAGGTATGCATAACTCCTGTAAGTGTCTAAAAAAAATATCAATGACTCTTACATGTACTCAAAGCAGTGTAGTTTCTCTAGAAGGGACGTCCTTCAGTGTGATAAATCAAAGCACATGTCATTCTTGCAACACACACTGTACCTCATGTACATAGATACATGTGTATATGTACAAATATGAATAGACTTTCCTGTTTTTGAAAATCGAGCAACCTTGCCCATGCCGGTGGAGAGTATTAATTGAAGTATTGCAGGAAATAAGGTCAAATTCGAATAGAAGAGGCCAACTCCACAAATGCTTTTCAGCAATACAACACTCATCAGTAAAAAGGAAGATATCCTTTAAATACCAGGACCATGGACATCGTTTGTTCAGAGAATTTCGAAATGATTTCCTCCAGAGAGAAGGACGACGACCGAAAGGAGAGGGTGAAGTTTCACCTTGTCCACTTGTCCAAAGATTTAACCTGAAAATTCTCCACAAGTATCATGAGAATTCGATTGAATGGCTTCTGTGGAAAGTATCTAAGGATCTGTGTGTATTCTATTTTTTTTTCTTTCCTTTCTACTAAATGAACGACGCTGATTGCTACAGAAAGACCCAATGAATTTCGAATGGGGAAAATCGAAATACATAGAAGTTCTAATTTAGAAATTTAATATCATTCCCTGGATGATATATTTCCGGTTACGTCATTAAGAGTAGGCAACGAGGCAATGTCCTGTTTCTGTTCATTTCTACATTTATATAAAGATACCAGTATCTGTTGCTCCTTGTGTGGCTCTCTGAGGAGGATTTATATATATATTTCTGGTAAAATTGTGCGAAATTCTATAAATTGCTTAGAACTGGAAGGTGATATGACAATAGGGGTGCTTAGTGGGAAAGTATGCAGTTATTTATAGCTGCGAATATTTCGATTCGATTAAATTCGACTTAAAACAATTTAATGCGCTCCATTACTGATATTATTACAGATTCCTGGAATGCATGTCCTGGCCAACACAAGTGGATCCAATAAGATCGAAGAGCGTTAGACTTAATGGAGTGAATTTTAATTGCTTTTAGGTGGAATAGACGATTACAAGTCGATGGTCGATGTAACGGCAGTCACTACAGTATAAGTTGGGTTAAGATAGACGGTTGCACTCATTCGAGTAAGGGACCTATGTAGACCCACTACCGAAACACAACAGTTTAAATTGCAGATCTTAGGTGACGCTACAGTTCAGTGTGAGCCACCTTCCATTTGCTCACACCACCACCACTCTTCCACACATATCGGTCGGAAGGTTGGCAATTTAGAGTTCGATATTGTTTCTGAGCTCTTCTGGCTTGTTGGCATAAATCAACGACTTAACCTCATAAAAAGAAATCCAACGGTGGACCATTTCTCGAGATTACACGATTACCACACTTCCCCTTCAATAGGTCAATTGTGTGACCAGCTATGTGGCATGTGGCACCATCTTGCGGGAACCACATATCACTGATGTTAACTCCATCCAATTTTGGCCAAAAATTGTCTTTCAATATGACACGATAGCGAACTCTATTGACTGTAACATGGCCATCATTTTTGTCGACGAAAAAATACGGCCCAATCCGGCATGAAACCACACCACACCGTCACTTTTTGTAGATGCATTGGAGTCACTTGAAGCACATATGGGTTTGTGACTGTCCAATAACTCCTATTTTGCTTACTGACAAAGCCACTAAACCAAAAATGAGCTTCATCGGATTTTCTTCAAACTTTTACAGAGCCCAATCGGAGAAGTTGTGGCGCTTCAAATGATCAAGAGGCTTCAGTTCTTGAGTTAATTTGATCTTGTAAGGGTGTAGGCCAAGATCTTTACGCAAAATTTGCCACAATGTGGACTCAGAGATTCCCAATTGCTGTGAATGGCGTGGAATCGACTGATTTGGCTCATTTTGAACTGAAGCACTTAGGGAGCACTTAGGGCTGCAATATTTTCGTTGTTATCTGGGGATGGGACCTCGAACCCCTCACTCCACAGTCCAACATACTAACCACATGAGCCACGGCGTCCACAGTATAAAGCGCCAAAGGACAGTGATGTGAATACATGACAGCACAAGCGCTTCCACATTAGCCTCTCAATGTCAACTCCTACTCTACACCTCCATGTTAGTGGCTATTGGGTGCTTAGTACCTCGGCTGGGGATTCGGTAAAAAAACCTCTTTGGAAGGTCATTGGTGGTAGCAAACGAGAGAGTGGAGAGGAGTGTTTTCTCAATTATGCACTTCCTTTTGATCCGGATGAAAGCGGACGAATTCTCTAGATGGTATCAACGGCGAAGTCCACAGTTCTAGTCAGGCCGAATTTGAATCCCAGGTATACACACTGAGCCAGGGTGTTGGAAAAGAGTTGGTGACGGATGAACCCTTAATTGGTTTGGTCTACGGCAGGACTCCTATCCCCGAAGTGGGTTACTGACTCTGGAGAATGCGGCCCCTCGTCCTAGTGGTATAAAAGGGAATTGGTCCTTCAAGTTTGGGGATTGTACGTAGGGGCAACTTCCCTACCATGGAAAACGCAATTAGTTCCGAAACACACACAAGCGTCGGATAATGATGATTCTGCTTTCAACACGTGAGTGAACGTCGTATGACACCCCGCATCAAGACTATATTCGCTAACATAAGCCTAATATGCGCTCATGCCCCCACAGAGGACAAGGACGACGCCACCAAAGAATGTTTCTACGAGCTCCTTCACAAAACATATGAGCAATGTCCTAAGTATGCCAAGATAGGAAAGGAGGATATCTTTGGTAGGACGATTGGTAAGCATAGCCTACACGACACCACGTCTGGCAACGGACTTAGGCTTATTGACTTCGCTGCGGGGCGAAACATACCGCGAGCACACGATTTCCTCATCTCAATATCCACAAGGGGACATAGCGGTCTCCTGATCACCAAACTGTCAACCAAATTGATCATATTGCGGTCAACGCAAGGCATGTCTCCAGTATTCTGGATGTCCGAACCTTCCGAGCAGCCAACATCGCCTCGGATCATTACCTTGTTGCAGTCACGCACGGTACGAATATGGATATCCCTAACTCCACAACAGTTATAGCCAAAACTTCTGTCCACCTGAGCAAAACGAAGTGACGATAGGACCTGACGGTTTACCAGCCGAGTTGTTCAAAGTAGCTGGAAATTATCTGGAAGAGAGCATACGGGTACACCAACTCATTTCCATGATTTGGTCAGATGAGTGTATGCCTAACGAATGGACTCTCAGCACCGTTTGCCCGATCCACACGAAAGGAGACCTCCTCAATTACGCCAATTACAGAGTTACAGATCAGTCTCCTCAACATATTGAGTTTGCCATATTGAGTGACCCTTCGTGAACAACCTGATTGCCCCTATTAGTGTGGTTTCAGACCAGGAAAGTCCACAATCGGTCAAATCTTCACACTTCGGCAGGGAAAAACTGAAGAAGTCCATATCACAGCATCTATAGAGACGAGCTTTATATAGCCATGTCTAGTAGCTGCATCTGTCAAACTCGTCAGATTGTCCAGAATGACGATAGAGAACTCTCGCTGCTCTATCAAGGTCGATAACGATCTTACCGAGACCTTTGATGTCAAAAAAGGATTTAGACAAAGAGACGCGCTGTCATGTGACAATCATACTTGAAAGAAGTGGGCTAAACTCACAATCTACTACCGGAGGCACAATCTTTCAAAAGCTTGTGTAGCTACTAGCGTATGTCGACGATATTGACATAATTGGTAGAACACAGCGGGCTGTCACCGGTTTAGCGATAAACGAGGGCAAAACCAAGAAGGGACATACAAAATCGATAAATTGGGCAGAACGTCACAATCGACAGCTATAACTTTGAGGTATTAAAGGACTTTGTCTACCTCGGATCTGCTATAATAATTCCTGCCAATCGCTGTTTCGTTGGGCTAAGAAGGTATTTGAGTAGTAGAGCCCTACCCGAACAACTAACGAGACTCTATATAAGACCTTGAACATCCCAGTCCTGCTGTATACCGCTGAAGCTTTTTTTTTTTTTTTTATAATGTGCTTGCGCTCAAGGGGTTATGACTACCCTTATAATGAAGAAACACGCCCTAGCGGTTGATGTTGACTTACGCCTAAGAGTATACACTACTTTTTATGGCGTAAGTCGGAAAGAAGGAGAGAAAAATAGGATAGATTTTTGTGTAGTGGACTTTATCAAAAGCGGATGAAGAAATCCTCGGTCGATTGGAGAAAAAAATTATTCATTCCCATTTACGTTGACGGGGTTTAAAGGAGGATATTCAACGACGAACTATACGGTACAGCGGCATCGACCTAGTCAAAAAATTCCGCATCAATCGTCTAGAATAGCTAGAACACGTACATTGGGTGGACATAAATGCTCCAGCCCGTAAAGCCTTCGAATCAAATCTGGAGAGACAACGTAGTAGAGGAAGATCTCGCCTTAGGGGTCGCGCACAAGTACAAGTACAACAAACTTGGAGTGCGCAACTGGAGGCAGTTAGCTAAGGACCGACCTAACTAGAAAGGCTTGTTAGTGGAGGCTTGAACTGTAACGCCACCTAAGTAAGTAAGTAAGTAGATCGTGGCTTCACAGGCTGCTGTGACTTCTGCTTGAAATACACTACCGTGGTCTAGCAGTTATGTGGTTATACAAATATTCAGTGCAATGGAGTAAACTCCCGCATCTCTTCCAGACGCTGTCTTGGATCTGTCTGTGTAAAAACGAAGATGGAGCATTGTAGCAATAGTAGCCACACCGACCTTCTGGTTAGACAGCACCACAGCTCAGCATGGATAAGCCTACTTTTAAGCATTTAAGCTGAATTCAATAGGAAACATAGTTGTCAACCTTCAAGTCAAGCAGTACAGCAGATATAGCTTCTGTTTTAACATTGTTGAAAGCTCTTTCTTCATGGTAATGCTAAGTTTGATTCAAACCTCGAGCTCGATTTTTTTCGCGGAACCAATACTTGCTCCATGATAAGCAGATTTAGGTGCAAGTACATAAAACCACTGAATTATTCTATTTGGGTTGTATCTTGCAGTGGAAATCATAACAATTTGTCTAGAAAAGATATTGATGGTCTCCTACTGACGAGCATAGCCGCCACCGTATCATTTTTGAAGCCAATTTCTCCCTTGAATAAATTGATACACTTTTTCCTTCTAGTTTGGATCACAGATCAGAAGACATTACGATAATAAGACATCAATTTTATAGCTTGTAGTAAATTTTAAGATTGAACCCATTTACAGAAGGCAGCAGCAGAGCTCACTGCTTCAAAATACCATTTCATTTGAGAAAAAAAAAAATATTATCACCACTCGCATAGGACCTAAGAGGAATAAGAGGAAAGCAAATGCTCTCCAATTGAATTTTATCGTAACTCATTTTCATAAGTCGAACAAAATCGCATTGAATTTATGTTAAGTGCCAAAATCCTTTCAAAATAATACTTTGTAATACTTATTTATCAATTCCCTCCGCTTAGGGGGTGCGTGCCTCTCATCTGCCTCCTTCCTTCCATTTCGCACTTATTTCCAATACATTTATCGCAATATTTTAACCGACTATGTATGTATGTAGCATGGAACGAGCGCGCCTTCGTAAACAAATTTAGGCGCAGAGGGTATCGCGAAAAAAAAAAAATTAGTTTACTTTAAAGCACCGTCAATGTCCCCCCAACCCAACCCCAAGGCGAGTAAGAGCACAACACACAGAGTCCCTTCGTCCTGCCGCTCAACTGACGCAAGTTATGCAAATACAGTGCGAAAAATCGCGCGCACACAAATACACATACATACCTCCCCCGCCCATCAAATCGAATCGAGCTCTTTGATCCTGCAATAAATTTTAACAAAAACGTAGCGTACGCAGGAAAAAAAAGGACGAAAAAAAAAAAACAACAACTGAAATCCTTTTTGTAAACTTTCATTTGGCAAAATAAGAAGTGAACACATAAAATCGAATAGATTCGCGCAATTCAATTTTAAAGTTATTGCAATTTTATACTTTGCGAGAGCGAATCCTTTTCAATTTCGCATCGGGCGCGGGGCGCTATACTGCTGCTGCTGCTGTCATTTCGAGGATTTGGGGGGCGTTCGTGTATACACATGGCGGAGTGCGATAGCGAATCGCTGGGGACGTCGTTTTTTTCCAGTTATTCCCCAGTGGACGGGAGCGGGGAGTACCTATCTGTGTTTCCAACGATAAGATGATATTTTTTATGTATGGCTTAGCTTAATTGTAGCAGTTATGCAGAAAATTGGACAAATGTTCAAAGCTTAAGGATATTGCCAATGAATTTTGCTTTTGCATGCATTTACTTGCAAGGATAGCTTAAATGGGAAACTGTCTGACTTTGCGCGGTTTATTGGGGTTACTGTGACGTATATAGGTACATTGTAGCCCTATTCAATTTTCTGTGGCTCTGTTCCTAGGAGTGGGGTGCAGGTGGACAAAAGTAGATAAACAGGTTAGTGTTTAATATAAAGATAATATTAAGAAAGAATTTAAATAAGACTCTTATATGACAAAAGGCAAAAAGAGTAATAATCTACTGTCTTCCGCTAAGTATTTGATTGATCACAACAACAGGAAGGATACACTACAGTAGTGTAGCTCTATTAGTAAAGCTACACACTAACTCTTTTTGCGACGCCACAAACAGGCGGATTTTCCAAAAAACATAGTCTAAAGCAGCGAACAATAGACAAAGAAATGACTCCGAAGAGCTACAGGACGAATTCTGGAGAAAAAGAAGGGATCTTCGAAAACTCATTAGAAAGAGTAAAATAGACTCTTTTCAATCTTACTTACTTACTTAGGTGGTGCTACAGTTCATGGTGAGCCTGGGCCTCCACTAACAAGCATCTCCAGTTAGCTCGATCCTTAGCTAACTGTCTCCAGTTGCGCACTCTAAGTTGGTTAAGGTCCACTTCTACTTGTGCGCGCCTCCTAAGTCGAGGTCTTGCTCTATCGCGTTGTCCCTCAGGGTTTGATTCGACGACTCTACGAGCCGGAGCGCTGGTGTTCATTCGCTCTACATGTCCTAGCCATCGTAGACGACTAATGCGCAATTTTTCGACTAAGTCGATGTCGCTGTAGAGCTCGTATAGTTCGTCGTTGAATATCCTTCTCCAAAGGCTTTGAACGCAAACGGAACCGAGTATTTTACGAAGAATTTTTCTCTCGAAACGAGGATATCTTCATCCGGTTTTACTAGAGTCCAAGCTTCAGCGCTATACAGCAGGACTGGGATGATCAAGGTCTTATATAGAGTCTGCTTAGTTATTCGGGATAGAGCCTCACTACTAAATTGCCTTCTCAGCCCAAAGAAACAGCGATTGGCAGGAGTTATTGTTCGTCTTATTTCTGTTGAGGTGCTGTTTTCAGGATTGATAGCAGAGCCAAGGTAGACAAGTCCCTTACAACCGCTTAGGTATCGATTGTGACATTCTGTCCAATTCGACGATGTTGGGTGTCTCTTCTTGTTGACAATATTTAGTTGGTTTTGCTCTCGTTCATCGCCAAACCCATTTTGGAGGCTACCATTTCAACAGTAATGAAACGAGCGGTGACAGCCCTCTGAGTTCTCCTAATTATGTCGATATCGTCGGCGTAGTTGTGCACAATTCTTTCAAGTATGATGGTAAAGAAGTCACATGACAGCACGTCACCTTGTCTAAATCCTTTTTTGACATCAAAGGTCTCGGTGAGATTGTTACCGACCTCGAGGGAGCAGCGAGAATTATCCATCGTCATCGTGCACAGGCGGACAAGTTTGGCAGGGATGCCAAAACTAGACATGACTCTGTATAGCTCGTCTCTTGAGGGGGCCTTCTCGGGCATACGGTGCTGAGATTGCACTCGTCTAATCAAATTTTAGAAATGAGTTGATGTAGGCTCTCCACCAGATCATTTCCATCCAACTGCTTTGAACAGCTCGGCAGGTAAGCCGTCAGGTCCAGCAGCCTTGTTGAACCTACATAAATTTGGATATTGCTATCCCAAGTTAGAAGTTTTGGCTATCTTTGTCTAGATTGAATGGTTCATTCTGCCTGACAGCGGAATGTTGGTCTTTGTCGACGGTTAACAGTCTGCAGAAGAAGTTTTTCCATATTCTCAGCATATACTGTGACTTTACTACGAGGGAGGTTTCCTTCTTCATCTCCACAGGATTCTGTATGAGTCTTGTTGGCTTGACACGTTCTTTTCACCTTTTGGTAAAATTTCCGTTCATTATTCCTGGAGTATAGTCTCTCAATATCTTCGATCGCTTGTTTCTCGTGCTCCTTTTTCTTCTTTTGGAAAAGCCGACGTTCTTCCCGTTTCTTCTGCTCGCAGAGGTAAAGAGCAGTTCTCGTCCTTCTTTGCAGCGCTGCTTTGTATGCCTCTTGTTTAGCTGCATGCAGTTGCCGGTACTTTTCGTCAAACCAGGAGTTTCTTGGTGGTGGTCGGGTGAAACCCAGCACATCATTTGGGGCACTTCTAATGGCTTATTGGCAACATTGCCACTGGTCTTTGGTACTTGATGCTGACGGCATATGTAGGTACCGCATTCGTATCTTGGCTGCAGCAAGTTGATGTTGGCTGCTTGGAATGTTCGAACATCCGGAATACTGGAGGCATGCCTTACGTCGATCGCAATGTGATCAATCTGGTTGACCGTTTCATCAGATCAGGAGTGCTTGCTATAGTAACGTTTCGGCTCGCAGCGAAGTTAATAAGCCTAAGTTCATTTCCGGACGTGGTGTCGTGAAATCTGTGCTAGCCAGTCGTCCTACCAAAGATGTCCTCTTTTCCTATCTTGGAATTGAAATCACCCAATACGTTTTTAACGTCATATTGAGGACATTGCTCGTAATTTTTGTCCAGGAGCTCGTAGGAATATTCTTTGGTGGCGTCGTCCTTGTCTTCTGTGGGGGCATCAGCGCATATAAGGTTTATGTTGGCGAATTTAGCCTTGATGCAGATTGTCATAAGAAGCTTGAGACTTCTTGCCTAAATCTGCCGCTTATGACGAATCCACATCCGAATAAGGGTTGCTTCTGCTCTAGCAATCACCATAGTATACGTCACAGTTTATCATCTTTTTTTTGCCCGGCCCATCCCATCGCACTTCCTGGATGGCGGTGATGTCTGCCTTATAGCAGTCTAGGGCCTTCGCTAATTCTTCGGCTGCGCGCGGTCTGTTAAGAGTTCGAACATTTCACGTGCAGATGCTAAGGTCGTTGTCCTTATTTCGTTGACTGGGGACGACAACAAATCATCCTTATCCGAGGCTAGTTGTTGCTTCGTAACTAATGATTTTTACCATGCTCGGGAACTTGCCCCGAGGGAAAACCCCCAACCTGGAGGACCAGTTCCTTTTTTACTTCTAGTACAAGGGGCCAGATTTACACTAGAAGCGGGCGCTAAGGCAGTACTTCTGACTAGTTTCAGAGCACGGGACTCTGAATTTTTTGTTTGTTGTTGACAAGAGGTGGGGGACTATATCTTGACTTCACTCCGGAGATTCTTTGACCTTTACTAGGCCCCTACACTACGAAGAGATGTATAGTCGTATAGTCACGTTGGAGTGGAATTATACTAAATCAATATTCTTTTTCAAATCAAATCCTGTGAGATTGTTTCATGAATATTCTTCTCTAAATTTTGTTCCATACATATATCGTTTGCACATATGTAGATCTATACCTTTGCTGCCACTGTGACTCCTTAACATGATGGAACTTTTCATAATATTGGTTTCGTGTGTGAAGCGAGTTTAAGGGGTCCAACTAGAAACTCCAGTTTATTGCAATTGCATTCTCGAATTTTCCAACAAAGCTACTAGTACACAATAAAATGCATAACCATGTCCATAACACTATCAGAATCCCAAATGAAATATAAAATATGAAACATTTCGAATAAGTATTCAACACACCAGAGGGAGGGGGTGCATTTTATTGCTTCAGCACACCAAACGAACAAACATACATCCGTTCGGTGTCATTCTGCCAGCCTTCCATCCTCCAACATGCTTTTGCCACAAAATAAGCAAAATTTTGAAATAATCATGTCCAGCCATCTGTTTTGCGGCAGCCATAGTCATATACACTCATACACAGCGACAGCCAGCTGATGTTGGAATTTTCCAACCGGAAGTTTGATTGAGAGACTAAAAGATACACCGGACCGCCTCCTCACTTTCAAGTTGTGACCACAAAACGATTGCCATGAATCAACATTCTGCTTGTTGTTGATTCTTCTCCCGATATGATTTATTGCTAGTGGGCGAGCGAGCTAAATAACTTTCCAATCCGTATTGTGCATCGCCGCCGCCCCCAACTCCTAGCGGAAGATATATCAAATACCCCAGGGGCTGTAAAAAGTCCCACTCCCCCGAAACACATTGAAAGGCAATAACGCATTAGATATGATTGTGGTCATCCCCTCGGCGGCGGTGTTTACTTTGAAATGGTGCGAGGGCGGGTGAGCATTGTGATAGTCACCGACATGGAGTGAGTTGATGCTGTTTTGTTCGCTTTTAATATTACTGGACAGATGTAACCATTGATTGAACCCAGACTCGTTTTAAAGAGCTCGGTTAGGAACCTCAAAATATTTCAGTAGTTTCACCTAGGTTTTATAAAAACAAGATACATATGTATCTGTATCTATATCTCACTCCTTCAAAATGTGTAACGACTGATCCAAGTTACTTGCACGACATTCGATCGATCTCTCTGACACAGAAATGCAAAGAGTTTTAAAAATATTTACCGAGCGATGAGATCAATGTGGATGTTAGAGTCCATCAGGGTTCTACACTCAGCCCTTTGCTTTGTAATTTTCTCACAAATCACCTCGGTTGACTGTAGGGGCCAATCGCAAGGGCACAACAACATCTATGCCCTCTGGGACTATAGAAACGGCGAAGAGCAATTCCTCTGGCAGCTCCAATTAGGAGCCCTCTGCTAACCTTGGTTCAGGCCCATTGGTAACAGGCCGAACGTGACCACAGACGAGCAGAGTCAGAAGAAAGTAACATTTGGAAGCCAGTTGTTAAAAGAAGAAAAGAGGTTGGATAATGCTAAACGAACCATTTGTAGACTAAACAAAGCTGATCTATCCAATCTCAATGTCAGGGACCGAAACTGTCTACAAAGGGCCCAAAAGTACTATCTCAGACAGACAAAAACAAAACCGTGGGTCGGCATCCAACACTAATGTGACATAGCCACCAACCAAGCAAACCAAGCTCGCAAATAAGACCCCGAGGCAACTCGCAGCATCAACACCCTCTGTAGACCACCACGCAGCCCCCAGAACTTCAGCAGCTAGGCCATCCGTAAATCCTTTCAGCCGCAAGGACACAAAGAAGGCAATCGATGTTCCTAGATTGAGAAAGGAAACAACAAAGACAGTCCCACTTTAGGAACCAGGGGCAACTAGTGCAAAAAGAGGTTGTCACGATGACACCATGACCCCTCCTTCAACCACCACCAGCAAGAAGCCCGAAACCAAAGGGCCAACAACATCGCTGGCGGAAATCATTAAGAACGACCTTAAGGTAGATGTCGTCAATGTCTTTCATTGTTTTCAGGACAAAAGCTTACGGATGTACAATGGGCGACAGTGGAAGCGTCGGTGGTGGACGTCATGAACATTGCAACCAGCGACTCTTTCGACCCGATACCACTATTCGGACAGCTGACCTCTATCAAGGGCTCCGGTATATAAGTATGCCAGGATGAGTTTACCTTGAAGTGGCTCAAGGAGATAATCGGAAATTCGACAGCACCAGGACCGGACATCTCACTCAAGGTTGTTTCGAAAAATTACCCTTCTAAGAGACCAAGAGCAAAGATCAACATATCGTGTCCATCTATCTCCAAGGAGAACCCTAAGCTGCACAGATTCAACCCTGAATTTCCAAGCGAGGACTGGCCCGCTGAAACGGGCCTGAAAGCCGTCATCATAATGATGGTCATGGCCATGCTCCCGGCCAGAAGTTATAACATACGTATTAGTATCAACACGTTAAGAATTAGACCTCTAGCGGAAAGGAAAAGCGCGACGGCAACATCGGATAAGAGCCATAACGATGAAGGTTGCAAGCTGGCCAGCGCCAACCTCTACATTTAAAAGAAAAAAACATTCATATAGCCTTAGTTCAGGTACCCTGGAAAACTGCTGGCAGGATCTATGGACTGAACTGCAAAAATTACAACATATTCCTTGAAAGTACTGCAAGTATCGTCCTTGCATTCTAGCTAAGCGACACATTAACCTCATTCTCCTTTTCCCATATAGCAACGCAGATCAAACTTTAGCCCGACTTGATCGGCCAAGCCCTTGATCTTCTCATCGACCTACTTGCCTTATGATGACCCGAACTCCCACCTACTGAGTACTTTATGGACCTAGTCAAAGCTGCGACCAAGAAGAGATAGGATCTCGTGGCCGGCTGCGATGCCAACTATCCAAATAATTTACATATTGAAAATATTGGGTAAGACAGAACCCACTTTCATTACAAGAAATATGTAAAGGTCTTGGATGTAACATTAATGCTTAACTCTGGGTCTATGGTAGTGAAAGACTGGAAAGTGTTCAATACTGTTAGGTTCTCTGACCATAGAATGATTTGTTTCACCATTTCCGAAAGCCCTAAAGGTTCAAAGACCCTATCGCAACCCCAAAGAACTGACTGAGATACTTTCAGGAGCGTTTTAAATGATTCGAGAGGTCCTAACCTAACATCCTAACCCATTCTGAGATTGACCGCGAGGTGCAAACACTAACCTTAGCTTTCCATTCAGTCTTTATTAGGTCCTAGCCCATTGTCAGGACCAAGAAGGAACTTTCGACGTTACGCAAAATGCCCGGAAGCTATACAACCTGGCCAAATGCATTCAAAATAACGCAGACTGGGGCCGTTAGAGGGAAAACAAAGGTGTTTTCAAGAAAAAGAAACCATCTACGCCAAGAGGGCCTCCTGGTGCCTGGGCTGCAGTGAAATTGATGACGACGACGCTATAGACGCAGCTAGACACCGGGAAATCCTTTCAAAGGTACCCACAGTCCCAGGCTTCATCAGAAAACCATCGGAAATCCTGGACAGATCTATGCTCTGAGACCCTAGAACTCCACTTTAGGACACATTTTCCAGGGTGCGAAATCCGATCATCTGACATTGCAGTAAGCCCTTACGACAGAACAGACAACGCAGGGCACCTCCTGGGCAATCAGATTAAAGACGAAAAAAAGATCAAGTAGCAATTGACTCCTTTGCTCCCATGTTGCTACAAATCCACAAGGAGTATATCAGTCCGAGGCTAGCGAATATTTTCCGCGGGTGCCTTAAATGCTCTCGAGCCTGGAGAGAAGTCAAAGTCATTTCCAAAGCGGGTAAACCCTCACATAGATCTACACATTCGTTTCAAACTAAGTCCTAGGGATACATATGTCCGCAGTCCAACACGCCCATACTGATGGTCGGTCTTTTGACACAACCCTGCATGAGGTGGTAACAAGGATTGAAAGTTCACTCCACCTCAGAGAATTCCCTCTAGCGGCCTTCCTGCATACATAAACCCAGTACTCTCAGACTGCATCAACTTAGAACTGGTCGATTGCCAAGTAGATGCACTGGCTTGTAGAAGCACCACGCAGATTTCTGGAGGGGGTCCTATCCCCTCTACTATAGATACTGGTCGCGAATGGAATCTTAAAGAAATTAGAACGAAGTGGTGTCAAAGTCGTCGCATATGCGGATGATGTTGTTATGATGACGACAGGTAAGTTCAGACCCACCATCACTGAAACCCTACACAAATGGGCGGAAAGATGTGGATTAAACGTTAATCCTTTGAAAACAGAGGTGGTTCACTAACAAGGGAACAATCTCACAGATCGGACCCTTGAGACTTATGGCACACCCTCCAAATCTCAAATAAGGCGCGATACTTCAGCTGTATACTCGACCGTAAGCTGACTTGGAATGAAAACATATCAAAAAGGATGAGGCATCCATACCCTTCTATAAAATCTTTGGTAAAAAATAAGGGCCCAAGCGAACCATCATCCACTGAATGTACACAGTCATCGTCAGACCCATTCTATTTTATGGGTGCCTAGTCTGGTTGACCGCAGGAGATAAAACCAAGTACCTAAGAGTACTGACTAGGATACAAAAATTAGTATGTATAGGGACTACCAGCACCATCAGAACCACGCCGACTTCAGCTTTTGAAACCATACTACCACTGATCCCTCATTAGACTTATATATGAAGGAAACAGCTGCAATGAGTGCCCTGCTCTTGAATCAATCCAACTTTTGGAAAGAGGGCGACACAGGCCACCGCACTACTCTTGGTACCGAGACAGATTGTACATTAGCATCCCACGACTTCAGCCTAATCGTTAAGACAATCTTCCCCTCAAGAGAGGATTGGATTGACGGTAGGGCCATCATCCCGAATAATATCTTGATTTTCACAGACGGGTCAAAAACTAACGATGGATTGGGCTCTAGTATACATATGTATATCCGAACCCACAATCTGAACCATAACGACACGAGAACTATCCACGGAACTGGACTCAAGAAAGAGGAGTGACGTATAAATCCAAACTTGTGAAACGATGCCGTGAAGAACTAACATCACTCATAGCAAACCACAAAGTTACACTGCTTAGAGTCCCAGCGGAGTTGAGAGATTCTGTCATTAGGGAGGTGATACGACTCTTGGTTTAAACATACACTAACTAACTGATACATTAGATCTTTTTAGGTTGCAGTGTCAGCAATATGGGCAAGGGTCTAAAATCTAAAGGTGCAACATCGCTGGGAGTACCGTTCTTCTCCATTTCAGAGGATTCAGTATCATCCAGGCAATACAGTTTAGGTAAGAACCTAAGGAAACAAGGAGAAGAAATGGGAATTTGGCAAAATTGTTCAAAGTGATGGACATTACTACATCAGCGTGTTAGGGAAATTTTAGCGAAGAGATACAGACCACATAATGAAGTGCAGCGTGAACCCAATGGATGGATCGGAAGAGTCCGATCTTGACGTAATACCATTGGTTCCTAAACAAATGCCCTCTATTCTTCTAGCAAAAACGGTTACACCACCCCCCAAACTATCTGTAGACTAATTAGACAGATCATTGGACAGATTTAACAAGGAATTGATGAAAAAACGTCCTCGTTTGGCACGATATGGTCCCGAATCACACCTACATACACTATTGCAATGGATTGAACGAATCGCTCTGTGACTTGCTTCCCCATCTACCATATTCTTTAGATGTAGTCACTTGCGACTATTTTTTGTTTCCAAACATGATAAAAATGGCTTGGAAGTAGAGATTCGCATCAAATTAAGAGGTTAGTGCAGCAACGGAGGTCTATTTTGCAGAATTCGACAAATCAAATTACTTGGGCAGCTTAAAAAGGATATCAAACACCCATCGTACAAAACGTCCATACATTCCATCTTCACTCATAACTTAACCTCCATATTTATGTACATCTAGTACAATAATGTTTAATTTGTCTCCACCTTAAAGTCAGCATGTAAATTAAGCCGAAAAGGCCTCGAAAATAAAAAACAAAAAAACACAATGAACCCAAAAATAGCAAAATTTCTTAGAACGCAATCCCTACCCACGGAGGCGAGTAGAAAAGCTAATGCTTTTAAAGTTTAGATGTACTCGTAGATCCATATTTCCTTTTATAATTTAAGTATCCTGACTGACAGCCGTGGTACAGGCTGAAATGTGGGTTATTCAGTTATTTTGAGAATTCCAATGAAGACAGCATGTGCTTGTGACCTAAATTTGAATTGGAATGTAACCGATGACGTAAATTGTTGAATCTTATATGGGTTTAGCTTCAAGGACATTGCTACACACAACAACATTGGAGTTTGTTTGTGTTCGATGGATGATGCGATACTGGTCTGACTTTTGTGTAGGTAGGTATTCCTTGTTTTAAAGACTTGATATGTCTGATAGAAATAGCTGAGTACTGTTCCTACAATTTTGTTGAGTGCTATAGAAATACTTGTACAGAAATAGAACGTACGTAGCCTGATGGCGGCTTAAAAAGGAAGAAGGCGATGACATCAAAATATTATGAACCGAAATAAGGTGCTTTTTTCATACTCAACATGCTTAAATCGATTTGAGTTGGCGGTGCGCCATGGATTAGTGGGTGCAAGACTATTGGAGCTGTTAAGTAAACAGATATTGTTTTGCCACCTTGTTGATTCTCCGTAGCATCCTAATATAAGTTTAAATCACATTTAATATGTAAATGGAGCACTGAGACGCAACAAGTCCATTGTCCTTCCAAGAAGCAAAATCCAGTACATATTATCCATTCTACTGGCATTTCTTCAACTTTTAGAAAAAGCCCAGAATGCACTTCATTGATTAGAAGCTTACAGTATCAGCACTCACCCCATCAGCACTCACCCTATCAGCACCGAAGAATTACCACCTGACCCGAATAAAGGCAGGACGATAACGAAGGAAATGATCCAAAGTATCGTCGTCCTCTCCACAAGCGTCGCAACCAGTAGTGTCTCGTAAACCTAGCACACTAAGATGCTTGGCACGAGATCACCATCTTATGATAGCTACTGTCCAATTACGCACTGCCGCCGTTCGAAGATCTAACTGCATGAGAACGCCCAGGTTCAACATTGACCGACTGAGAGATCCCACAGTGCGCCAAGAACTAAGGGACCAACTTTCACGTGGAGTGGAAACAATCAGCAGCTCAATGCCGCCCACCATCCAAGACCATTGGTATGCTGCGAAAACTGTTTTCACATCAGGTGCTGAAAGGATTGTCGGTCGATCGCAAGGAAGTCGTAGAGCGTGGCTTTCTGAGGATACCAGGAGAAAGATCGACGAACGAAAACAGATAAGAGCTCAAATTACAGCAACTCCAGCAGCAGGGAGGATCGAGCTAGAGTCTCTATATCGAATGAAGATGAGAGAAGTGCAGCGTAGCTTGCGACGTGACAAGCGCAATTACATCAATGCGCTGGTTACGGAAGCAGAAGAAGCAGCAGCGAGGTGCGACAGCAGAACCGTTTATAGAATCACCAAAGAGCTAATAGGTGGCCGAAGCTCTAGTCAACACCCAGTGAAAGGCTTAGACGGTTCGTTGCTAATATCGGATGAGGATCAGCTCAAGAGATGGAAGGAGCACTTTGCTTCAGTTTTGAACAGAGTATTCGCCAGCAATATGCACCCAAGTCGGACTGAAGTATCCGTGGTAAGAAATTCCCGAATTCGCACCTCAACCCCCAGTAAAGAAGAGATCATTACCGCGATCATTACTGAAAACCAATTAGGCGGTAGGACTTGATGGCATACCCGTGGAGCTTTTTCGAGCGGCGCCAAATGCATCGGCTGAGCTACTGTTTCCACTTGTTGGGAGAACCTGGGAAGCTGAGAGTATTCCGGATGCGTGGAAGAAGGGAATGATCGTCAAGCTCCCTAAAAAAGGCAACCTAATGCAGTGCGAAAACTAGAGAGGTATCTGTGTGCTACCTGCTGTAGCTAAAGTAATAGCTAGAATTATCCTGGAGCGAATCAAAGAACATCTCGAAGACACACTCGACGCTGAAGAAGCAGGTTTGAGCTCTGGATCCACCCTGCGGATCATCATCGAGCAATGCGTTGAATATCGATCACCACTACACCTGCTGTTCATCGATTTCGAAAAGGCGTTTGATAGTGTCAATCGGGAATGTATTTGGCTTGCCTTGCGCAGGAGAGGCATTCCTGATAAATTAATAGCTATTATCAAGGCTACATACGATGGATCCACATGTCACGTTTTGCACAGAGGAAGGCTGTCTGAGGAATTCGAAGTCCAAAGTGGGGTTCGGCAAGGCTGCATTCTTTCACCAATATTGTTTCTATTGGTGATAAGCGATGTGCTAAATGCGGCTTTATCGACGGGAAATGGAGGAATTCGATTGACTCTTACATCCGAACTCAAACACCTCGACTACGCCGACGATGTATGCCTACTGTTCCACTGAATAATGGACCTTCACCAAATGACAGCAAATGTGGACAGGGAAGCTGACATCGTTGGGCTGAAACTTAACTCGGCAAAAACAAAAATGATCAGCCTAGGACCGAACTCATCAACTCATATACGCATTGCTGGACAAACGGTTGAGAGAGTAGGAAGTCTCCAATACCTTGGGAGTATTGTCTCAACTGAAGGCGGAACCGAACTGGATATAGCCAGTCGTATAGGGAAAGCAAAATCTCCATTTGGGATGCTATCCCCAATTTGGCGTAGTAATGCAATTAGTTTAATCACCAAGCTACGACTACTCCGTTCCAACGTTGAATCCGTGCTGCTACATATATGGATGTGGTACCTGTGACCGCTACTATCACGAGGAAGCTGCAAACGTTCGTTAATAGGTGCCTACGCAACATCTTAAGGATTTTCTGACCACACCGTATCTCTAACGAACAGCTTTATCAGAGAACGGGTCATGAACCTATAGGCACAACCATACAGTGACGAAAGTGGCAGTGGATTGGTCACACTCTCCGAAAAGGTGACAGGTCCATAGCAAACCACACGATGCAATGGAACCCGCTTACTCAGGATGGCAGAATACGCGGCGGTCCCAGAAGTACATGGCGCAGAACAGTCGAGAAGGAAGCACGGCAATTGGGAAAGAGTTGGGGGAGAGCTGAGGCACATTGCCAGAAACCGCACACGATGGCGCGTAGGCGTTGTAGAAGCCCTAGGACCCACAAGGGGATTCAGGACATAAGAAGAAGAGAAGATGCTTGGCAAAAGGAAAATGTCCCGTAAGAACGCCAATAACTTGTCTACTGTATTTTCTGCTGATAGACAGCAAGAATGCCGCTGATTTCTTACAGACGTTTGGAAGCCTGCATCCTTGAGAGCCATGCCATATACAATTGTGTTCGTAGGAAACCCAATCGTCAATGGCGGCCCTGATCGAGGACGCGGGAAGACCCAACGCAAGTTCAGGTCCTGAGAAAGCATCCTCAGACTGCTTAGCAATCTCATAGGATATCTGAAATCCCACAATCCCAGTGTGACCTGGAACCCAAATAAGAGTAAAAGAGTTTAGCCTTGCAACCGAATTTAAAGAGTTCTTGCATTCTCGAACTATTTTGAAACGAGTGATAGGGTTGCGAAAGGCCAGCCTGAATATAGCTATAGAGACAGATACTCCGATCCCGCCACCTATTCTTAACAATACAGCCGGCAGCCATTAGGATAGTAGGATATCATAGATCTCCGCTTGAAAAACAGAGACATGTCTGCCTAACGAGTAGTGAAGTCTTGTGTCTCCGCAAAGACACCAGCACCGGACCTTTAACTAGCCAGATTCGACTATAGCCCAGGCTTAAACACTGGTCGAATCCAGTCCTGAACGGAAAGAAAGTCGACTTTAAATTTGCACAGCAGAGGAAGTTCCGGTGTCGTTGAATCAGACATATGAAGCCAGTGTCGTAGGATAAATGTCGCGTTAGGTCATCGAAACTCCAGTGCGGATGATACCAACAGTCACCCCGTCTAAGACGGTAGATTGCTTTGATAGTACAGCCCATGATGAAAGTATCAAGGGGAGGTAAATCAATCAGATCATCTACGTAGAGTAGAGCCAGGGGTACATCGCAGGCCCTTATTTGGAGTTTCGTGCAGAAGGCAGTCACATACTTACTTGAAAGCCCTCCAAACCAAACAACCGACGCATAATCTAGAAAAGGTCTTATCATAGCCGTTTAGATCCAGAGGACCTTCTTCGATGATACACCCCATGTTTTGTCAAAAGCACCCGTACACTGCCAGAAAACTGAGAGTGCCTTGAATGACTTCGACTTGACATTCTTTGTCCAAAGAAGTTTCTTATCCAGGATTACTCCCAGATATTTCGCATCATCGGGGATCTGTTTAGTGATGCCTTTTAGCACTGGTTAAGTCAGACCGTCCACAATCCTCTTTCTTGTCAAGAGAACAACCTCAGTTTTCAAAAGATTGACCGAAAGCCGATTCCTAGTGCCACATTCATCGACCATGTCTAAGGCTATCTGCGCGTTAGCGTAGGCATGACCCGACAGAAAGTAGGGCAACGTCATCCAGCTTCTGTTGACAGGCTGTTGATGTCATTTAGGTTAGCCATATATGACAGCTTTGGGCAGTTTATCAGGATGTGGTCCGTGGTTTGTCACATAGGCAGGTCGAGTCAGTACAGTATCATTGCATCTCCCAGTAGAAGTCCGTATCCGGTATAGGTTACACCACACTTTTCTCGGTAGTTCAACTTCAGGTTCTCTGTTTCCGTTTCTAATTATTGGACTTGGTCTACCAGAATCAGGCTAGGAATGTGACCAGGATTCTTCCAGCGAAAAGTTTTCAGCACTCAACTTCTTTGCGAGTTCTATTGGAGGGTGTCCTGAACTTAGTCTCAGAGTGGTGGTGTTTCCAATATCTGCACAGAGAGGGATTCTCGCATTTCCTCGGATTTTATGGAATTCTTTGTCCAGGGCCTGTTTCCTTCTTAGGCCAGGTGGGGCTATCTGGCAGAGTATGGGGAGCCATTCATCTGTTGGGTCTTAAGGTGCCAGATGTTAACCTCATGGTGGTGTTAAGTTGGGGGTCGATCTTGTTGGTTTGGCAACTGTTTAGCCAAATAGTTTGCAGAGGCACCCCAGGAGGTGCATGTCAGTTTTTAGATCCTCGTCTTTATTTATTAAGAAGCTTTGGTTAGATGTGGCTTATGTATGTATATGTCAGAGTTCGGTCTAAGGTGATATCCAGATATTTTGGAGTAAAGTTATGCCTTAGGTATACATCGTCAAACAGCATTTGCAGTTCTCTTCGGGCCTCTTTGCGATTGAGGTGAAAGTAACTGATCTCACTTTTGGCTACGCTCGGCTGTAGGCGCCAATTCTTGCAATATGCTGACAGGTGTTCTAAAGGACTTATGTTAGAATGCAAACGCCATGTCGTCGGCGTAGTTAAATGTCCGGGAGGACGTGTCTGGTAGGTCACAGCTTTATATGTTGTAAAGTGTAGGGGCGAGCACCGACCGTTGGGGAAGGCCTTTGTTGAGCTTCCTAGTTTTGCTGTACTTGGCGTTGAGGAAGACATTGAATAGCCTGTCACTGAGCATCGCACATATTAGGTTGAAGATTTTTATGCAGGGGATGATCTGGAGAAGCTTGAACAGAAATCCCTTTTCAACACGATGTCGTAGGCTGCTGTTAGATATACGAATCATACACAGGCTTTCATTTTCCGTTGGAAACCGTTTCCGATGAAGTTTGTTAGAGCCAAGTCTTGATCGGTGCAGCTGCTGGATTTCATGAAACCTACTTGCTCGTCCGGGATAGTTTTTTCAATACCAGTACCTATTTGATTCAGGATCATGCGTTCAAGAAGTTTTAGGAGAGCAATTTTGCGGTAGCTCTGTGGGCCATCTGAAGGTTTGCTTGGCTTGAAGAGCACGATGATCTTTGATTTTTTGAAGGACGTAGGAAGCTCTGCAGATGACAGTATTTTGGAGTAGGCTCGGGCTAGCCACCTTCTTACGTTTGGGCCGCTGTGCTTCAGAAAATCCGGATACATTCCGTCTACGCCGTCTGCAGTTCCAGATTTGATGGATGAGAGGACAGTATTAACCGTACGCCAAGTGCCAGACATGAAATGAAGATTCTCTTCAGCAGCTGTCTTGGCAGTAACTGGCTTAAACACTGTTGCAACAAGGTTAGATACACTCCATCGGTGCCAGGCGATTTGAAGGTATCACAAGATGCTGCAGCATATGGGGTTTTGTACACACCACGGAAAGTCTAGTACTTAGAGGAGCGGTAGTAGCCTTTCACTGACTATGGGGGTTCTTTCTGTCTAAAATACCCAAGAGGACCCGGCTTCTTGGTTGGAGGTGCCAAGACACTGGACCCTTTCAACAGACAAACAGACCCAGAACAATGAACAGGCACTATGATATGACAGTCTGCACCTGGAATGCACGTACTCTATACTTTCCTTCATCTGCTCAAAAACTGGGATCTGTACTCACGAAGCATAAGGCTGACATCACTGCGATCCGGAAAATAACTTGGACATGATCTTGAATAATGAAAAAAAAAAAACAGATTTGCGATTCGCCATTGGTAAGCTGCTGTCAAGAGTTCTTGACTTCAAGTCCATAAGCGATCCCTTGGCATGCCCTAGCAGCTGACGATGCTTTCAAAGAGGAATTCTATGATCTGCGGAGCTTGACTACTAAGCGAGAAGAAAAATCGGTCCACCCCGATAAACAAGGGCAGTTCAACATCGAACGCATAAGCACGCCAGGAGGACCCAAAGACCACCGAGAGCGACTGAGCTAGAAATTCTTCAATATGTCAACAAACTCCAAACACCAGTGCTGAACCATCGTTAAGGAGGTAAATGAAACCACTATATGCTACAAGGCACCCCACATTACTTACCCTTATTAGACCCAGGTTGTTATGGAAGGGAATCAAACATCCAAGTCAGTCAGAACTATGTACAAAGGACCGGCTCGAGAACCAAATCCTTGGGACTGGGTAAGAAGGTACCTATCGCACAAAACACGAAAAGTGCTGAGAGAAAAGAAAAAAGAAAGCAAATGGGTCAAACTCTTGGATATCATTCCCCCAGCTGAGACAGGTCAAGGAACTCTTGGGGAAATATAACCAGAAAGACAAGTAAAACATCCGCAATGGCTGTCAAAAAACTTCTCACTTCTTTTGGAAAACCCGCCATAAGCACCAAGACCTAAACTACTGATGAAGACCTACTAAGCTGAGCTAACAACCACAATATTAGTTTCGTAACACTCCCTCCTTGGTCGACATAAAAACGGCCAGAAAATGATTTTGAAAAACCCTCCAATAGCGCACTGCTAAATAGCTATGATTTAGGCCAACCTCAGTCTATCCTTGCGCCATTATTCTCCTTAAAATTTCGAACAGCAGCATTTAAAAGAAAAAAATCCCAGGACACCCACTGTTCTTAAGATTTCCCTTTACAAGGAAACCCAATAACAAAAAAGAACAGTATTTTGCTTCCAAAACAAAACGAATCCGTTTAACATACTTTTGCGAAAGTTTGCCGTCCGTTTGTCTCTTCTGTGCCAACGAAAGATTTTCCATTCCGAAGCATCCTTTTCAGCAGCGTTTTGTTTTTGCCTTAAGTTGTACCGTTGTTGTCCTAATTTCAGAAAAAAAAAAAAAATTAAAGGAAACTGAAGAAAATACTCCCAGCATCTACCGCTCTGACTCTGGCATTTTGAGGCTAACAAAAGTGCACCAGCTGCTTCCGTAACTTGCACTTACTCGGTTTGTTTGCTTAAAGTTCATTAAACTTTGTTGCCCAAGGAGGAATCCTTGTGACAATGCCCTGTCCTTTCATTCAAGCAGCGACAGAAAGAAAATTCACATTTTCCTTTCAAAGATTTTCAGGATAACTCAATTTACTTTCGCCAATGAC
Source organism: Xylota sylvarum (assembly GCA_905220385.1). Classification (NCBI taxonomy): domain Eukaryota; kingdom Metazoa; phylum Arthropoda; class Insecta; order Diptera; family Syrphidae; genus Xylota; species Xylota sylvarum. The sequence continues at coordinate 56,627,326 of LR999958.1, read as the reverse complement.
AATGGCGCACACAAGAACAATAATTGGTTGACAGTGCGGTTGAGTTTGATTCTTTAAGGAAGCTTTCTGTACACTGTACAATAGTCCTTTTCGTTTCCGTGTTTTCTTGCATTCGGAAAAGTTTTGACAATCAAAAATGTTACACGACATTGCTTTTGAGGGCGTTGGACGAAACGCACAATGGTTTCGAAGGGTCTCCGAATCAGAGTGTGCATCGGTTTGTATAGTATGTTCGAAAAGTTTGTGTGCGATGTTAATTTGACTTTAAGGGATGAAGGTGTGGAGATTTATTGTCATTTATGAAGGGTTTGCCAATTGGGACGCTCCATATTCCAATATGGTTTTTCGATTATGCGTGAAGTTAGCTGGGGTTTGTTTGACTCCATTCAATCATTTGAAAGTGTAAGTGAGGTCCGAAAATTGTCGACTCCTGATCGATCTCAGGGATTAGGCATCTCTGTTGGATTCAGAGCTGCACTAGTGCAACACAAATATTGTGAACACGCCCTTCCGACGTAGTGAATGAGGACTATATACTCGAAATCTTCTCTACTGATGCAGAGCCTGAAACTTAAGGAGGGAGAATGGTAGAATCCGAAGAAGAAAGGAGGATCCTGGAAGAGAATGACTACCAATCTAAACAATCTACACAAAGAGGTCCTCGTGGAGCAAAATCTGCTGTGAAATCGAGTCCACTAAAGACGCAGATAGACTATGGGAAATCCTTCAAAAGTACCCACAGTCCGAGAACGCATCAGAAAACCACCTGAAATCCTGGACAGATCCACACTCTGAGACACACACATTATTCAGAGTGCGAAATCCTAACATTTGACACAGCAGTAAGCCCTTACGACAGAGCAGCTAATACAAGCCACCTCTTGACCAACTAGATTAAAGACGAATACTAGGATCTAGGACGAATCTACTAGGCAATTAACTCCTTCGCTCCCTTTAAAGCAACCAGCCCTGGCGATATTTTCCCCATGATGCTACAAAGTCACATGCATATTTGCGAAGGAGCGAAGTCATAGTTATTTTCATACCCAAAGCCGGTAAACCCTTACATATTAGCTTTACCTCGTTCCTACTCAAAATTTTTGAAAGATTAATAGATCTACACATTCGCTCCAAACTAAGTCCTAGTGCCCTGACGCCAGCCTATACTAAAGGCTGATCTGTTGAGACAGCCTGCATGAGGTTCACTCCACCACAAAAAATTTACGCAAGCGGCCTTCCAGGATATAGAAGGAGCCAAGTCCGCCATCATCCACTGGATGTACACAGCCGTTGTCAGACCCATCCTATCTTATGGGTGCCTAGTCTGGCGAACTGCAGTAAATAAGATCACGTACCTTAAGGCACTGACCAGGCTAAAAAGAATAGCATATATAGGAACTACCAGCGGCATCAGAATCACGCCGACTGCAGCCCATGACACCATACTGACACTGATCCCATTCGACATACACCCATAGGAAACAGCTGCAAAGAGTGCCCTACGCTTAAACCAATCCAACCTTTGGGAGAGAGCGACACGGGCCACCGCACTATAGCGAGATGGGCGCACGTAGGTGGCGAGACACGTCTTCAGCCTAAACGTTAAAACAATGTTCTCCTCAAGAGAGGATTGGATTAACGGTAGGGCCATCAACCCGAATAATATCTCGATTATCAAGGACGGGTCAAAAACTGACGAAGGAGTAGACTCTGACACATCTCAACCCATAATTGCTCGCTTTCTGAGACTTGAACTATCTACGAAACTGCACTCAAGAAAGATGATCGACATATGTATACATTGACAGTCAAGCCGCATCCATAGTCGTCAAATACAAACTTACTGCAAACCACGACGTTACACTCTTTTGGGTTCGAGAACTCAGCGGTATTTAAGGAACCGCCATGTCTACAGAAAACTCTGGACAAAATATGTCAATACCAAAACCAAGCAAACTTATTACCACTTACAACTTCCTGGCGGGGAACCAAAGAAAAATGCGACTAGATACTGATGACCTCTGCCGAGGCTGTGGTAACACGGACGCAGAAGAGAGCACATCCTCCCTTCCTATGCGAATGCCCAAGCCTGTGCCGAACTTGAAAAATTATCCTCGCCAAATACCACTTCTTAACTTTCGGGCTGATTCGAGGAGGTCGTATAGCTATACCAAAGCTACAAACCAACTTTTGTCTTCGTTTTAGGTTATCCACGACAGAGGTTCGCAATGGATTCCTTCTCAGTTTTAAACAGAAAAGGACTGTGACCCACCTTTCAAGAAAGGTTATTGTTCAATTTAGTTTTTCAGTCTATCGTCCAATACTTGGCACTACTACCACTTGGGCTTTATGAACTTCCTCTTAAAGCCTTTTGGAGTTTCAGTGTTCTATCACTTGCTTCCCAATACCTCCGACCTGACTACTCAAGTCAGCCTTACAATTGATCTTCCTCTGATTTCACTGCTTCATAGTTTTTACCAGCGCTACATGATTAGTTCCTTTGGTTCTGCTGCTGTGGATTTCTTCACACTGCTGCTACCTTTCAAGAATGGTTGGCTTCGACATTATCCGCTAAGAACTCGCTACCCGGAGACCTTCTTATCATTGTACCTCTGGTGTATTTTAACATCAGCATTCGCCAATTGCCTTTTTCCATTCATCTTCATCTCTTTTCAGTTGCTACTTTCAAAACGTGGTCTTCCATCTATGAATGGACGCGTCCCATATTCGGTTAAGCCCTCCTTAAGCGTCATTGGTGTCAGCGCGTCAATTTAATCACAGGAGATATTCTATTCTCTGGATTGTGGGCTAGAGGTCGAGGTTCAATTTCTATATTGGTCACCTTTACTGGGCCACATGGAAACTTTGAATATTCACTTTCCTGGTTCTATAGTAGGTTAGTCCGAGTGTAAATGACTGAACGGCAACAGAGATTCGAATTATTAGCATCCCCTCAGGAGGTTTTTAAAAAAAAAAATCAGCTGTTACCACATCAGGTTCTTCGTAGTACCTCCAAACAGCACCAGCTTCTCTTCGGTAAAACTTGTACTCTTGCAGCTTGAAAGATTTAAGTTTTGAAGGCCTCAATATTAGACCTGCTTGCTTGTGTTCATGGTTTGTAGACCAATCATCTACTAACGATAGACGCTATTGGCAAGAGCAACCACAAATGGGAAAATAGCTTGAGCTGGATTGTTGTAAAGCTTAACTGATACAGCAAAACCAGAAGCTCCTATGAACCTAACAGACCCTGTTCCAAAGAAGAGTGCTCAATCTATGGGCTTTTACCAACGCTGAGCTCAATGAACTGACGTCCTTACACTCCATTTTCTAAGAACCACCGGTTGGTTCAATTAGTCACTGTGTAGTCAAATATGGGAATACATAGATCCATGCTATCATAAAGGACTTCTTCTAACCACATCGAAAGTATTATTACCAGAATCCAGCTTCTGCTTCTTTCTTCTTAAGTCTGGCCTTGAGTTTATTTTGTATGTACTTGCCTGGTAATTACTGTTCATTGGTAGCCACTAACTAATGTTATGTCAAGTATCGAACTATGTCCAAAGCCTCTTACCAATGCAACATGACGATGCGTCACCACTATACTATACCTTTGTTGCATTAAACTAACATGTACCGCTGACTAGTGATTAAGATGTTCATATGTAGTCATAGAAGCTTCATATTATCACCTCAAATAGTGGATTACATAAGTTCAGCAGTCCGTCGTCAAATGCCCACATTTTAGCCATCCGATCGAGGTTCACTTTCTTTTTAGTTTTCCAAATGTTCCATCCATTGTTAGACATACTGTTCAAGAAGATTATCAACACCGTAAGCGTTCCCCTATACAACATAGAGGTTTTTGAGCATTACTTGAAATGGTCCACTATTCCTAGAAGGACTCCATCTTTCTTGTGATCTCATCCAGATCTTGGCATTCTATCAGGACTTCATGCGGGCTTGCCTTCGCCTTTTCACGCAGTATCTTACCCATCTTAAATTGGGCTTTGTATGGGTCTAATGAAGCGAAGGCTTTTCGAACTGTAACTGCCAGACGGATGTCGCGTTACCCATAATGGTGGTAGATGGTAAGAGCTATCCTATAAATCCATTTGTGCATTCAGCTTTATAAAAAAGCATCTACCATGGTACACTGACTTGAGCTTAAAAGAGTTACTTCATCTTCAAGTTTATAAGGGGAGTTGAGTGAATAAGCCAGGTTAAATGAACTAGCACATGAGCACCTTGGAGGCTCCAATTGTTGCATTTGGGAAGTTTCTCGATGGCGTTTGACTTCAAGGTCAAATCTAATGGGAAAATGGTCAAACAGTGTAGTTGATGTTATACATAGTTAAGGCTAGTCGGATAGGTTGGTAATTAGAAGGAGTGGCTGCATAAGCAGCTAACACTCGGATCTATTGTGAACTAACGTGGAGCGCTCTAAAAAACAAAGAAAACAAAAGTTGGTCTGTATCTTTGGTATAGCTCCACGACCTCCCTGAACCAACCCGAAAGTTAATGGTGACTTTCCTGATAGGACGCTCAAGTCTTCGAAGTGATATTTGGCGAGCGTCGTTTACCTAGTTCTGCACAGGCTTGAGCATTCTCATAGGAAGTGATATGTGGTACCTCTTCTAGGTCTGTATAGCACCAGCCTCTCCAGAAGTCGGCCGTGTTTTTGTTGTTTTGTAGACCCTTGCTCATATGGCTGATATTGCGACCTAAAAGATCTATTGTGTCAGTAAGGGTATGATTTAACCAAGAGTCGTACCACCTCCCTAATGAAGGATAGTACGTCCTTAGCAGCAAAATTTTTCAACTCCGCTGACGAATATATTTCTTTACCCAAAATACGCCTTCTAAACCTATGTAATGCTGGGCATTCACAGAGAATGTGTGCGGATGGTTCGTCATCCGAGCAGAACCTATGTACATTCCTTTTCTGGGTACAGATTGAGCTTGTTAAGGTGATACCGCAGGCCACAGTAACCAGCTTTCTAATACTATCCGCGTCTAGATTAAGGACTTCCTTGTAGGAATAAGGCCTGATTAATCGCTTGGATTGTCCCAGCCCCGAGACATTTTCCCAGTGAGCCAGACGAAGTTTGTGTTCCCAATCGCAGTCTAATTTATACCAAAGTAGGGTTCAGGTCCTATGAACGCATTCTGAGCCAGCCTTAGTTAGTTCATCTGCAGATTCGTTGCCTGCAATTCCTCGATGACTGGGGACCCAACCGAGTTCCCGCCTGTTATGTCTGAAAAGAGATTGTAGTGCATCGTAGCAGCATTCAACTGATATAGAGACCTTTACATTGGAAGACAGCGCTTCAAATGCTTCCTGGCTATTAGGTAAAAGATATACATATATCCTGGCGCCCTTAATACCTTTACTACGGTTTATCCTAGCTCAATGGCATGGAGTTCAGAATACCGTGGGACACATTCCGATATGTATCGAAACTTTGGTGTTGGGTCCAAAAATGCAGCTCCAACTCCAGTTTCCATCTTCGATCCATCTGTGAACCAGACCAGACCTCTAAGATCCAGTGCTGGATCCACCATTACACCAGTTTGCACGGTCCAATATTTTTACCTCAAAAAACCTACAGATTCAATACTCCCTGACCATGATGTCGGGGATAGTGTAAAACATGTCCTTTTTGGGAATTGAGTCAAGAATTTTCAGGTGTCACCTAGTTTATACTTGTATTCTAGCTGCTGCTTAGTAGCGCATCTAGCGGTCTTTCTAATGAAGATTTGTACGGGAGAAAGCCCAACAACAGCTACTCATGATACCGTAGGGCAGGTAGCTTCTAGGTAGCTTCTAGATAGCTTCTAGATAGCTTCTAAAGCTTCGTTGCCGTTGTCCATAAGCCGTTTCTCAAGGATGACGCCGAAATATTTAACCTCACTGGAATAAACTAAAATGGTGCTTTTGATGGTGATAGATCTCAGATTGACCAGTCTTCTTTTTTTAAAGGCACTAGAACGGTTTTGCAAGGATTGATGGATAGTCCTTCTCTGCTGCACCGTTCTAGAACGTGTAGTAAAGCACCTTGCATGACACTAGAAATGGTCGTGCTGTGCTTACCGCTAATAAAAATCGTCAAGTCATCCGCATAACTTGATCTCTGTAGATCGACTAGAAGATTATCGATGACTAGTGACCACAGAAGGGGTGAAAGAACTCCTCCGTGGTGACAGCCCTTAACTGCGGTCACAAACACTGACACTCCCCCAGAGGAGAAAGTAATAATTCGACTCTCAAGCATGGCCCTTATCCATTATTTGGTCGAATCCTCGATACCTCTGCTACTAATTGGTCTTGCAATTGAGTGGTAGCCAGTGTTCTCGAATGCACCCTCAATGTCAAGGAAAGCACACAGAGCTATTTCTTTGGAATGAAAAGTTCCTTCCATCTTCTTCACAAGATAGTGAAGAGCACCTTCTGTGGATTTACCTCTTCTGTATCCAAGCTGTCTTGAGTGCAGAGGGATAGACAAATCTAGACGACCTTTAATATGAACGTCAATGAGTGTCTCCATGGTTTTGAGAACAAATCATGTTAGACTTATAGGTCTATAAGATTTAGGCAGCTCTTCAGGCCTATTCCTTGGTTTGGGGATAATGATTACATTTACCTGTCTCTAGGTAGTCGAGATGTAGTAACTCCAATTGTAGCTGGCTCTAAATAAAGTAATCATACCATGCCGGATGATTCTGTATATGAATGGAAATATACCGTCACCGTCGGGGATTTTGAATGGTTTGAAAGAGCCTACCTTATCCGGACTAAAAATTTTGCCGGATAAACTCTTTACTCTACCAGCGATGCAGACCCTATGGTCAAATGCATTGGAATATGTGGGGAGTATATCAGTAGACGAACCTGAGAAATCAACTTGAAGTAAGGTTCTAAGAGTATCCATACGGTCCGACGTGTAGGTGCCATAAATTCATTCTATTAAGCGCTAGAATTTGTTTGGTTCTTACTGCGTTGTGTTTTGTCCAGAGTTTTCTGGAGACACGGCAAGATGGGAATGCGCTCCATCTCTCATTGGGTAGTTTTACGAAGCCTTGCTCTATGTTGGATTTAACAAATCTAAGTGAGGGAGCAATTTCGGGTTCAGATCAGTATACATATACTAGAGTCTCTCCTTCGTTAGTTTTTGATCCTTCCGTGAAAAACAAAATATTGTCGAGATATGTTATTATGAGTCTAGTAAGTACTTCTTGTCCGACTTGACAAACGTGAGCTTATTGACCTTAGCTGCGATACGTTAGTAGACGTTAAAAGGGATTCACTCCTTTTATTTAACTTGAGGAACGATGGTCTGAGAGTATTTTCTAGAATACTTCAGTTTGTGATCGTATCACTCATTCAAGTCTGAGTTCCTGTCTTCTGTTTCGAAAACATCAACGGGATTTATTCCGGACTAAAGCGAAAATAGTCGTTTCATAACGCTTTCCCAAACTTTGTTGAGATACTCTGCCACACAGACTGTCCTCTCTATCTAGTATAAACAAAAGGTTTAGTATTTTTCATTGAAATCACCATTTCCACTGGACTCCGTCACTGTCATCAACTTATTGCCGCTCTTTCTCATGAAAACCGCTGGCCGGACGACTGTCAATCGGTTTTTGTGTTTTCGAACAGCAAATCCAATTTGGCGCTGAAAAATTACAAAATTAAAACTAATTTCACAGAATTTTTGGAAAATTCCATTTTCTGTCCAACATCTACATACATATCTGCGGGTATAACTTAAAATGAGAAAAGTTGTTGCCCAGTTTTAGATAGCTTACCGCCTCTGTACTACCTCCACAGATAAGTTGGTTAGCAGCAATTATTTTAGTTCGGAACTTAATGAAGTGTACAAGGTTTCGGCTTGTCATCATGGTGTCCTACATCTCCTACCAATTCTGTCGACCAAGAGGGTTTCACAGAAAAATCTATAAGAACAAGGATTTCTCAGTAATTATAGATAATTTTATTGCAGCTTCATACAACCGGATAACAAGATAAGGTTACATGTGTGTCTTTGTCCTAGCATCGTACATATTCATCATCTTCGTTACACGGTTATCATAAGCATAACTAATTTTCCTAATTCAATTGTAAGATATGATGAGATTTCATGAGCACAGATACCATGTATCTTTGTGTTATCGCCTCCTATATTAACGTGGAACGAGTATCTAATTCGATTTACACTTTGGATAACGACTCTCTGAGGGAATTTTTCATGCATCTCATAGATTCTTTACAAATTGTGAGGATAACACACACGTAATTCCGGTATATTTAATACGTAGATACAAGTATAGATATATATTTGCAAGTAGCTACATATAAATGCAATCCTCTCGCCATTCAAGTGGGGAGACTTGTGAAGCGCAAGCAGAAGAAGGACTATTTGCCTTTGCCAAAGGAAATCTATAAAATGGTAGCTCGCTACAAGGGTTCCTCTATATTTGAGTATCTTCCTCTCGATGTGTAACGTCAGCCTCTGTGAGAGTTCAGTTCGAAGAGTTGGTATAAGATTACTTTTGTACATATCAATGGGGAATCCCTCCGATAAACAAGGAGGAGGGTAGGGATGGTAAATGCAAGGAAAATCGAAGGAATCTTCTGCTTTGGTGCCGGATTCAATCGATGCGAAGCATAATGGAATTTTAAAGTTTAATTCCACTTTAACCGGTCTTTGCGAGTGTGTTCGGTCTCGGAATGGAGGCCTTTCGAATGTATGAATGCTGTTGAACTAATTTTTGAAAGAGCTTGTCCAAAAAAAAATATTTTTTTTTCTTTTCTGTTTAATATAGAATATTGATAAAGGTAAGATTGTAGTGTGGGTGGGAATTACAGAATTTTTTATTCACGCAGAACCATAGGAAGTAGTGGGTTGGGTGGGTTTTTAAAGGTCGACAGGTATGGATAACATACATTGAAGTGAAGACACCATTTGGACTTAATTTGGACTTAATTCTAGTCTCACCTAGATGCGGTCTACCCCTTTTGGGGTTTGGGTTCAAAATTATTTCCTGATGTCAGGGAAAATAGCTTTGTGACACACTGACCCTTATTTTTTGGTCCTTCGAGCTGCAGTAAAGCAGATGCTTCTCTACCCTCTGTACTGGGATGTCTCTGCCTTTCGTAGAAATTTAAGGAAATGCTTCAATGATAGAGAGTGTCTACACAAATAACATCACTAGTGAAGATGTCCGATATAATACCAGTAAAAGCAGAACGATATCAAAGGAAGACGTCTTAGAAAACAGTGTCTTAGACAATTTCATCGAAGATCTCATTTCTCATAGTCATTGTGTGACCAAGGATGCACACAAGAGTTAATGAGGTCAGTATTCGAGGTGGAATTGAGAATGTTTTTGCTTTAAAAAATTATGTGGAGCGGCTGTGTTCGCTTAGACAAACCCACACTTAAATCAAAAAGAAGGTCCGTTGTGATACCGGAAAGGAAAGAAACGGATTACCAGCACTGGGAACTTACTTACTCACTTAAGTGATGCTACAGTTCGGGGTGAATTTAGGTCTCTACAACCACGCCCCCCAGTTAGCCCGATCCTTAGATAATTGCATTCAATTGGACACTAGTTATAAGTCATTCCATGTCAGTCATAAGGCGATGTCTTCTTTTACTATGTTATCCCTCCATTTTAGGCTCTGCGGGCCTGAACGTTGGTGTCCATTCGGTCTACATCTCCTAGCAATCTCAGTATGGTGCAGGAAGTCAGTCTCCAGTACCGGTGGCCGATAGGAGTGAGAAGGAAGCACGACAGAATCTACTAGAATGGACAAAGAAATCTCCTTTAAATCCGCACAACTTGTGCTAAGGACGGAGATGCCGGGTGGGGGAGCATCAGAAACCAACAGGGAAGAAGAAAACAGATGTATCCTGGAAAAACTTGGCCAGAAAATCGGCAAGCTACAATACGATATTAACCATGCCATGAGGGACCTTATGAGCGCTATCGCTAACATGCTATCGCTGATGTCATCATGATTACCAAAACTGAAGAGATGTCATATGCAAATATTCTAAAAATGGTGAAAGCGAGGCCAGAACTATAAGAATTTGGAGAAAATGTGAACAAAATTCGAAAGACAGTTAAAAGTGACATGTTAATTGAGCTTAAGAGGAAAATGATGGACAGACCGAGAAATATAAGGAAGATGTGGTCAAGATCCTCCAAAATGAAGCAAAGGTGAGGACGTTAAGCCAACAAGTAATGACAGAGTATCGCGACCTAGACGAAGTAACAACACCAGAAGAGATCTACAAGGCAATCAGCAGAGCAATTCCTTTCGGCAGCAAACATCACCACCGATGGTATCAAATCCTTATGGATGACAAGAGGAGAGGAGGAACCCAAACCGCCAACATTAGTCTCCCAGCGGGTGACGTACACGTGTAGGTTGGGTCAGGTGCAGGCACATAGCACCGACTCAGTGCTACAGATGTCTGGAGTACGGACATGTTGCTGGACACACTATAAGAATTAAGTCGGCAGTGACAGAACTTCGTGTAAATAAAAGGAATACATTTCTACAGCTGTTATGCCCCACCAAGTGGGAACATGACAGAATATAAGAACATGTTAGACGTTCTTACAGCTGAAGTTCGAGGAAAGTCACCCACCATCATGGCTGGGAACTTCAACTCATGGGTAGTCGAGTGGAACAGAGTTAGAACAAACCGAAACTTTTGCCAGCCTAAACCTTGTGCTGTTAAACAGTGGAGACAAACTCACATTCGACAACGGCAGATACGACTCCATCCAGATTTGTATACGAACAGCGACCACCAGGCCATCATTTTCGAGATAAAAGACGAAACACGGTTTCAGTAGGGCAACCTTCCCCCAAAAATGCAAAAGCTGGGATGGAAAATGAGCGGCTTAGACTCTGAAGTGCTAGGATATATGCTAAGCAACATTGAAATAACAGGGGGCACAGCAGAAGAGCAAGCAAAAGAAAAGAGGTTTCATCATCTCTGACCCGCGCGTGTGATGCAGCCATGTCGCGCAAAAGGAAAGGAAATGGAAGAACGCTGGTTTGCTGGTGTAACAATGAGATCCCCAAGCTCCGAGCCGTCTGTCATAGAATGCAGAAATGCCAGCAGAGCACCAGAGGCTAGAGGAGAATTTTGAAGAACTACGAGACGAATTCCGAAAGAAGCGAAAACAGCTCCCTAAACTGATTAAAATGAGCAAAAGTGAATCATTCCAGGTGCTCAGGGCGGAACTACAACAAAAGTGGCACGGCAGCTGCACCGATGTGCGTATCATGACCTCAATTGTTGGCCAGATTCACACCACCACGAGAAACAGCAGATGAAAGGGAGACGATACCAGCAGTCACAATTGAGGAGGTCGCAGAAGCTGCGGCAGCTATCAACAGCAACAAGACCTCAGAAATCGGTGGTATCCCGAAGCGATAAAAACCAGACCAGAGGTCTTCATACACCTCTACACAGCATGCCTAAGGTAATGTAAATTCCTTCACAGTGCAAACGACAACGACTAGTGCTCATACCAAAGGGCGAAAAACCAGCTGAACAATCGTCCTAGTACAGGCCACTATGCCTGTTAGATACATTAGGAAAAGTCCTCTAGAGAATTATACGAATACGATTAGAGCAATATACGGAAGAGCACTCGGGGCTAAAGAATCGACAGTTCGAATTCAGAGAGAACCGAAGAACCATCCATGCAATACAATCTGTGACATAGCACGGACAGCAATTGCGGGAGAAAGATGGCTCTGAGGGGACAAAACTGTGCCGTCGTAACACTTGACGTCAAGAACCCGTTCAAATGTGGAGCTGACTGGAGCCATGTAGTAAGAGTACTAGGGGACCACAAAACCGACGTCGTTCTCATAAGCAGCCGTAAAAAAAGTGGAACGCGTAACCACACATGTCGGTTCCAACAGGTCGGTGAGCGTATCATTGAGTCGAAGCCGTACATCAAGCCCTGCTGGACCACAGACTCAGCTTCAGAGACCACCTTACGTATGCATCCGAAAAAGCCTCCCGGGTAGTAGCGGCATTATGTAGATTAGTGCCAAATATAGGACGATCAAGCCAGCCGATAAGAAACTCACTGCCTCCTCCTGGCAGCCGCCGGGCAACGGCTATTATGATCTGGCTGTTCACCATCCAATCGAGAAACTTGCTACTGGCTGTGTATCTCTCAAGTCGTCGGCTGAAGTAAGCAACGTGAGGAGAAAACCCCATTACCAAATCCCTAATCGAAGGTGGAACAGCATACGCCGATGGATGCATGGCTAAGAGGGTTCTTAGTCGATGGTATGCGGACTCTGAATACCTGGCGACTTTCGGTTTAAATCTAGCTTTGTTATGACATACCGGGCTCTGTCATGGGCGACCTCCTTTCCCGGAGACTCGTGGGTCCAAAATTTTAAATACAAATAAAAAAGCTAATGAGACTGATTCATCTCAAAGCGCTGGTGAGCAACCCATGGTATCCCAAGATGCTGTAGAGCTCTTGTCGGCCTATTCCGCACTGGCCACAACTTCTCGGTCTGCTGTTGAACAGTCGAACTCTGAGATTTCAAAAGGCGTTGCCATAAGAACTCTATCTGATGGTGTCAGAGTCGATGAAACCCTATCGTCGATGAAGGATCTGACCGAGAAAATGTAAAGTCCTAACGAAGGTTCAGTTCATGAGAAATCACCCTCTAAGCCTTGCTTAATAATCGGAATCTCATCTCCCGTAATCACAGTGTATACTTGGGTTCAAATCAAAGAGTTCTTTTCTTCTCTAACTATTTTGGAATGGGTTAATGGTTGAGCAGCTTGTCATTCGTTTTAGACGCAGATACCCCGGCTCTTTCACATATTCTTAACAATATAGTCGGCCAGGATAGCATAGATCTCCGCTTAAAAAACTAAGACATGCTCGCCCAATGAGTACTGAACTCTAGAATTGTTGGTCTTCATGAGCACACCTGCACCGGGCTCTAGGGTAGGTTTGGAGTCATCTATGAAGATTCGACTACAGCCCACTCGCGGCTTAAACTATAGCCGAAGTCCATTCCTGGCTCATTAGAATTCCAGTTCGGATGTTACCAAAAGTCAGCCCATTGCTTTGATAGTACAACCCATGATGACAGTAACAAAGGGGAGATAAATCAAGCAGAGCATCTAGAGCAAAGCCAGATGTACCTACTCGGAAAATATCACGTGAAGCCGACACAGGCCTAGCCTAGATCTTATCATAACCACATAGATCCAGCGTACCTCTTTAGGTGATAATCCCAGGTCTTGACAAAACCACCCATACACTGCCAGGAAATAGAGAGACCCTTGGGTAGTGACCTCTTTGACAGAATCCCCAACAACAACATCAGTTTTCAAAGGAAACCCCTTAATCATGGTCAATTGCCGAAGAGTGGCATCAGGCCGGAGGTGGATTTGAGTTTTTGAGCCTTTTGTAGGCTGTTACTGTCATTATTAATCTCCAACCAATCTCTTCTCTTCCAACGACAGTCCGCCCTTGTTACGAACGGGCTTGAACCTAGGCTAGCAGTATTCATCAGAATGGTGCAAGGCTAGGTTTATGGGTGCCTTGCGAGCATAGAACCACCCCATCAGCTCGACATTACCCACGTCCTTCAAGTCAGTGAAAGAAGTAACTACCGAGAGTTCTCATTCTTTTGGTAGATAGGGCAGGACAGTCACATGTCGGAAAGATTCAATTTGTTCCTCGACTCTGCAACTTCTGCAATAGTCGTTGTGCAGTACCTCAAGGCGCTCCGCATGAATACCAATGGCTGACGACTGAGCTTCACTAGAAAACCAGAGCTCTTCTTGTTTAGAACCGGCCATATCGCGCTGTTCGTTGAACAGGTAGGCATCCTAAGAATGCAGAACAAGTCCTCTTGAAGGATGTTTCGGAGCATATCAGACCAAAAAACCTTCCAATCCTTACGCCCTTTAGAGATACCTGAGTTTCGAAAGAAAATCAAGTAGGACGAGGTACACTAGTCGAGATCGACATCATCTGACAACAGGAGAGTAAAATATTAAGGTGAACATGAACAATATACCAGCAAAGGATTGTACCACCTATAATTGGGGAAATGACCCATTCGAAGTGGATGTTAAGTTTGAATACCATCTGAATTAGGCCAAATTAAAATGAACCTCATTAAATGCAAGTCTCCTTACAGCTTGCGTTCAACTGCATTCCCTCCCACCAATTCTAAAGAGCAATCATCTTCTCCACCAAAAGAAGGAAATAAAAAAAAAAAAAAAGGAAATCATTGTAATTGTTACATCCTCATATTTAATGACTATTCACATCTATTCTATGCCAGGAGCCTGGATGTGGGCCAACTATTATTTGCACTGCTAACCTATTCATGGAGTTTGCATTCGCAAATTGTATGTATTTTTGCGTTATGAATTGAAGTAGGACACTTGTTACACAATGTCAGCTCTACACACAGCCATTCAGTGTCAAGGCATAGTGATGTCCTTTCATTACAAACCACCACAACCTGCCTTCACAACGACCACATCCTGCGGTATGTGGTTATTTTAAAGTAATTAACATCCCTTTTGTTAGCGTAAATTGCAGCTGCCACTTGACCAAGAGTCCAGGCAATGCTTTCTAGAGTGGAAACAACTTGAAATAGATTGGACGTACCCCTGCGTTATATGGAATTCTTTTTATTTACTTAAATTATCCCTAATAATGTCCATTCCGCAGGTTCCGGAAGCCCTTGAAGACATTCCTTTCAAATGGGGAGGGAGGACAAAATGTATTCTCATAAAGTATGTGAGGGTAAAATTAATTAAGGCGGAAGATGGAGGCGCTACCCCTGAATGATATTGGGGCTGTAAATTCAATTTTAAAACCGTTATTGTGCTTATAAAGATGTTCAGGGGCTCCACATGACATAGCCTAACCGCCCGCAAGGACCACAAGTCGAGACGTGGTTACCGCATACATACAACAAAAAGAATGTCATCTCTGCTGCTCTGAGTGTGTGGTGTGGTGCGGCAAAGACATTGACAAAATTAATTTCACAAAATAATTTTTTATGTAAAACATAAAGCCATTGTTATAGGTACAGTGGGCGACCATTAATTGAGATCAGTACTATTACTATGTGAATTTTTTTTAAGCTAAGGAATTTGATGAAGCACCAGTCAAGGTGGTAGCAGTATTGCGCTTAAAAACCCTTTTCAACGGAAGTTAGCCCAATATCGATTATGGAAGTAGGATTAAGATATTGAGACCTAGAAGGGAAGACTGAAAAATAGCAACTGATATCTGCCCTCGAGTAGGAATGTCCTCACGGTGGAGTATCATCTCCCTTAATGTAAAGGATGGTTAACTCTTTGATAAGCTGACCAACCTCGGCATTAATTATCTACATTACGCTTATAACTTAATGTCACAGGAAGATTTGAAGAAGGTTAAAGTTAGGTCTAGGTTCGGGTGTTTATTTGTACCAAGATACAAAGATACTTACATATACCAAAAGACGTCTTTTGTGATATCATGGATGTTTTTACTTTTGCTACCCAGAGACTAATAAGACTAATCGAAGCTTCTTATGAAGCGAAGATTGCTCACGATGTCTAAGAATGCCAGTTTTTTGAATTCATTGAGGAAAAAATGTCCTAAATAGAGCAGTCTTCTATGAAACAGGGTCGGGCATATGCAATGGAGGTGAAGTATGGTTTCCTACGTCCCTGTTTACGCGCCCACGGATGCTTCGTCTGGGAAGAAAAGGAGACCTTCTATAACCAGTTCGGAGCTGTGTATAATGCAATACCCAACGGCGACATCGTCATAGTGATGGGGGACCTGAATGCCTTGGCAGCGACAACGAAGGGCTCACACATGTTATGGGACGACACGGATTCGGCCACCGCAATGACAACGGTGAAAGATTCGTTGACTTTTGCAACGCAAATCGCCTTGCCATAGGTGGCACCATGTTTAAGCACAAAGCCTGCCATAAAATCAGTTGGGTGTCAACTGACAGGCAAGCAACCTCCAACCAAATTGACCATTTTTCCATCAGTCGCAACCTAATGCAGTGCGAAAACTGGAGAGGTATCTGCGTGCTACCTGCTGTGGCCAAAGTAATAGCTAGAATTATCCTGAAGCGAATCAAAGAACACCTCGAAGACACACTCGACGCTTAACAAGCAGGTTTCCGCTCTGGATCCTCCTGTGTCGATCACAACAACACCCTGCGGATCATCATCGAGCAATGCGTTGAATATCGATTACCACTACACCTGCTGTTCATCGATTTCGAAAAGGCGTTTGATAGTGTCAATCGGGAATGTATTTGGTTTGCCTTGCGCAGGAGAGGTATTATGATAAATTAATAGCTATTATCAAGGCTACATACAATGGATCTATATATGCTGCGTAGGCTTTGTCGAGGCCCTAGGACCCACAAGGGCATACAGGACATAAGTAAGTAAGTACGTCCCTGAAGCTTTTGTAAAAATCTTTTCAAAGAGGCCCGACCTTTTAGCATGATTGGCTAGACTTCGTAGATATCGATAGTTGTCTTCGTCTTCCTGTCCAGGAATGTTGAGGTAAGCACTAAGTTAGAGGGGCTCAGAGCTTCAGATGACCGTCCATTATCCGATGTGAAAGTAGGCAATTATCATCAACGTAGTCGAGGTGTCATTGTCCATCGAATTCTCTGATTACTTTCCGCCAATACTGAAAGGAGGACATCGTTTATGACCATCATGAATAACAGCGGTGTCAGTATGCACCACTGACAGACGGGAACTTCAGGACCTAGAGGAAGGGTGAGCAGAGGTTGCCCGCAGGTAGGAGTTTTATCACACTCTGTGGAACATAACTGTGGACTCTCTGCTGAGAAGACTTGAAAATAGATCTAATCATCTTCACAAGGAAGAGGAGAGATCTGGAATTTCAGCCCCTGACACTTTTCGGATCGGAACTACATGCAAACTGGTATGTGGACTAAGGTGGGGAATTTCGCCGCGGTCAGCATACTAGATGTACACGTTGATAGTTAGACCGATTATCACATATGCGTCAGTTGTATGGTGGCAAAAAGCCACCCAGAAAACTGTAAAGAAGCAGTTCGATAGGGTCCAACTTCTGGGATGTTTAGGGATCGCCGGTGCTATACAAACTATACCATGTTTACGGGCCGGCATTATTATCCAGCTGTTCTACGTATCCTAGCCATGTAAGACGACTGATGCGCAATTTGTTGACTAGGTCGATGCTGCTGTACAGCTCTTATAGTTCATCGATCAATCTCCTCCTCCAAAGGCGTCAACGCAATCGGGACCGAAAATTTTACGAAGAATGTTTCTCTTCATGCGTCCGATACACTTTAGTAGGAGTCCAAGCTATAAAGGTCCAACAGCCTTATTCCATTTAAGCTTGGATATTGCTATCCTCTCTTCGTTTTGGTCAGGTGGACGGAAGTTTTGGTTATCTTCGTCTAAATTGAATGGTTCATTCTGCCTTACAGCGGGATCTTGGTCTTCGTCGCGGTTATACAGTCTTCAGAAGACTTTTTCCATATTCTCACCACCAAATGTATCTCTACTAAGAGGTTTCATTCTTCATCTCTACAGGCTTCTGTACGGTTCTTGTTGACCAGACACATTCTTTTACCTTTTGGTAAAACTTCCGTACATTATTCCTGGAGTTTAGTCTCTCCGTATCTTTCGAAGAAGCCGATATTTTCCTGTCTCTGCTACCCGTAGAGCTCACGGGCTGTGTTCGTCCTTTTTTGCAACGCCGCTTTGTATGCCTCATGTTTAGCTGCATGTGCTTACCGGCATTCTTCGCCAAACCAGGGGTTTCTTGGTAGTGGTCGGGTAAAACCCAACACATTAGTTACGGGACTTCTGATGGTGTCCCGGCTTTCTCGACCGCTACCACCTTCCAAAGGGGTTGGTTACCCAATCTCCAGTCGAGGGACTTGGCACCTAGCAGTCACTAACATAGGGGCAAACCCAAAGGACGATTTTTTTTATGTCATCAGGCGGGACGGTAGTCTTGTCTGGTCTGAGGCATTGTTTGGTGCAGGTTTTTTGCCTCTGGAGGAACGAAGATACAGCGTCTTACAGCTTAATGTTTGCCCACGACAATATCAGCATTTGATGAGAAGTATAGGTTTTATAATTCCCAATGGGCTAAGCTTATTCGGATTCCACTAAAAATTCAGTCTCTACGGAACCTTGGTTCAGAATACTCCCTTAAAAAAGGCATTCAACCATCCTTTCCGGCCTATAGCAACTTCACTTCACGTACTACACTTTAGTAGCCTTAGAATGGATGAGTAGCTTATTACCCGATCGAGTTTTGAGACTCCTCAAAATGAGAGTTGGGGCACCCTTAATGAAAGGGTAGCACACTGCCAGCCGTAGTCTCCAAAACTCTACGCCAAACCTAACACCTAATTTCGGTACACTCTTGTCTCTGTCTGAATTAAAGTGATTCTCAAGAAAGTAATGCTTGAGCACGCAGTTACCGTCCCATAGTCCTGCGAACGATTATGAAAATAATAACATTTTGTTTAGAAAACATCAAGTGAACTCACTAAAAAGTCCTTCGGTGTAGACACAGCGTATTACCCTTAGTTGCACACCCATTAAGGGTACGTTGGGTCGGCAAATGAGCATATGCTTCCCATTATTGTCTCATTTAAATCCTAGTGAAATGTGATGGATACGATTCAACAACATCACCACAGGACTCCTTTAAAAGGAGCATTTTATTATTATTATTATTTTTTTTTTTTTAATTCTCCTGATCCTATGTGTCTCCTCGAATGGGTAGATTGGTTGGATGAAGGGGAAGAATATGTGCTTTGGGGCATCCTTGTAGAGTGAAAATTATATCTTTTCATTAAAAACCTGCAGTGTGAGTACACATGAGAGATGAAGGAATAACACATAAGCAGGATTATCCGTTTCGAAGATGATGCCAGCCAGCGGAAAGGCATACTCATATCCCTGCGAGTGCGAACGTAGAATTGTGTTTGAATTTCAGCCAAAGTGCAGATGGTTAATCCTTGAAATAATTTTTTTATTTTTTTTTTTTTTGTCTGCGCGGTGTCGTGAACCAGCGCGGAATGAGGAGCTTATCTATTATATTTGGCTTTTAATGAGTTTTTATCTGACAAAGTCAGCCGATTCCTTTATATTGGCAGAGATTATTTTTGACGGGCGTTATTTTTTTTTTCGTTTTTCTAATTGCGAGTCCTTAATGTTATTTTTAATTTAAAAAAGAATTTGTGTGCTTTGAATAGCAAATGTTGGTACTTTGTTAGGGTAGACAGGTCTTTGAACTTGTTAATAGGGCTTAAGGCTTTGAGAAGATGCGTCTGGCGGGGGAATTCATGTAGCTAGAGGGATAGGCTCGTCCTTTAGTGTTCGACTTGTGGACGGGTGCCTCTCGAATGCGAGGGCTTAAACTGACTCCGCAATACATAGTACTACGCTACCCTTACCCATAGGACGGTTTGTAGCTATGCTGTATGCTAGGCTGTATCTGTATGGAGCCTTTCTAATACCGAGTCGCCTCGGGGAGTATCGACGCCCGTACCACGTTAATTCGGTTCTCTGATGCTACTCGTGGGATTTGAAATCCCATGAAATAAAATTAGACCGGCTGCGGGGTGACACCGCATCGTTCCTGGCAGGTAGCATGAAACTAGCAGAACGGAAGACTCTAGGCAAGTGCAACAAGCACCAGCCAAAGAATCGTCATTACTCTCAGGCATGTTCCGATGACCCCAAAAGGTCCATAAACCAGCTCTAATGCCAACTAGAACTTGGGGGCCAAGCTCTAGCCTCCAAAGTTCTAGGCAAAAAGGCTGCAGCTGAAAAGAGGGTAAAAGTACCCGGATACTGCTCTGGTACCCGGATACTTTCAATCTACAATAGCTCGAGTTATAAGAAGGATGCCCTAAAATGCTGCCTTAGAACCAGAACTCAGCGAAACTAGAGCTCGTTTCCTCTGTTACCTTGAAAGGGCTTTGCACTTGAAGTAGAGAGGTTTATACGGCAGGAAAGCATATGACAAAGCCTGACCCTGAAATCAATCGGTCAAGAGAGGCTACAGTACTATTACGCCCTCTGCAAGTAACTTGCGACACTAAAAGCATAATGGCTGAACTGGTGACAGTACTGCCTGCAGACTATCTGTAGGAGATACTAGTCTATACCGACCTCGAAGCACTGAAATACGCCATTAGGGTTGAGTTAACCATAGGATGGGAGCACAAGCTCGATTTTCAGGGATTACCAGGCATGATGCTGGTGGACTGTGAAAGGGTTTGGAGCCTGATGCAGTACTCCCTTATTCGCATAAGATGCTGAAATCTACCGACCTGAACGTACTGAATGACGCCATTGTGACTTAGTTAGCCTTGGGATGGGAACACAGGCTCGATTTACAGGACTTACGTTTTAAATCATACATGATACTGGTGGACTGCGAAAGGGCATGATGCCTGAATAGGTGGCAGTAGGCCCTGGAGACTATCCACATGAGATTCTGAATTCTACGGACCTCAAGGAACTGACTGACGCCATTGTGTCTGAGATAGGATTGAGATGGGAGCACAAACACAATTTCCCCCGCTTACAGGGCTTACACTTTAAGCCAGGCATTATACTGGTGGACTACGAAACTCCACAAACAGTGGAATGGCTAAAAACCATAGCTCCCACACTGGAGAAGTGGAATGTTGTGGCAGTATACCACGAGCACACTTTATCACGGTGTTCCTTCCAAGAAATACAGATCAAGGGTATGATACCTCATTGGCGCAGAATTATGCCCTGGACATGGATGCTCTACATGGTTGTAATGATAGGTCCGGGCAGAGTTTCCAGGATTCACTCTATTTTCACTTGAAAGTTGGAGATTTAGATCGATGGCAGTGTCAAAAATCGTCATTTATCGAACCCTTAACTGGTTTTGGAGTTAAAAATCGTCTTCAATAAATCCCTGACTGCAATTCTGGCCAAAATAAGCCTAAAGCCAGAATAAGCCGCGGAGTATATCCTAGTGGATTATGGCAATGCTGATGAATAGAACTTTGATCGTCGATGCGGACTATATGGGAGCTATGTTATGGTAGGGGTAAATAGAGGCGCCCACAATTTGGCATTGTGCCTCCACTGCTATAGTGCATGGTTGTTGCATGACATACTCTCAAACGTCTACGCTCAGGCATATGCGGATGATATTGCTATTCTTTATGTCGGGTCATGCCGAGAGACTGTCTGTGATGACGCTTAAATAGCCTTAGACATGATCTATGAATAGTGTACTAGGGATGGGCTTTCAGTTCATCGTTTGAAAAATGAGATTGTTCTCTTCACGCGAAGTAGGATTTTGACCGATCTAACTCAGCGAGAGTCACTTTTCAGATCTTTTCAGATCTCCGATGCAACAAATATCTATTAATGAACCTGGATAAGAAACTTCTCTGCTTAAAGCATGTCGAGTCGAAGACATCCAAGGGGTTCTCAGCTGTCTGGCAGAGTAAGGATGCTTTTGGCATGGGACTTATCGCCGAAATGATACGGCTATGGTAAAACCTACATATTAAAGCTTAACTTTCAGTTTTTTTTATGGAATGGCCTCTCGCGTTACTATGTTACTGCCTTCTGCATTAGACTCCAAAGAACGCCCTCTCTTGGACGCACAGGAACTTTCTATCGTCTTAGACGAACTAGCTTTGAGGACTGGAGTCTCGATGACCCTGTGCTACACTTATCCTACAACCCTGGCTCCATAGATATACTGTCTGATGCAATGACACCGGAACTTCGGCTGCTTTGCGAACTTGATGTCAACAGAACTAGCTTCGGGTAGTGTCTGAGCCTAAATTGGCGAATTTTCACGGATGGCTTCAAGACTACTCAAGGTTCCGGTGCTATGACATCCTAATAGACTGTGTACCTATATTGTCAACAATATGTGGAGGCTAAGTCTGCATCGACAGCCAAATTGCGTTTAAGAGGTTGCTCAACGATATGACCCGTCCCAAAATAGTTCACGAATGCAAGAACTCTTTGAGTTTGGCTGAACAAGCATGAAGTCTTTGACTCTGGTATGGGATTGTGAGAAAAAAGATCTCCGATAAGATTGCTCAGCAAGGCTCAGAGGATGATTTCTCAAGACCTGAACCCGCGTTAGGCCTTCCCCCATACGGCAATAGAAAAAATGTATTCAAAATACTCAAATAAATATTTTTATTTCAAGCTTTTCAAGCTTTAAACATACATTGTGTACTTGTACAAACCTATTCTATATCATTTCCATATTCATTTCTTTGCTTTCGGATGTATTAAAGAATTCTAACAGAGTTACCATGTTAAAGTTCTCTAAAACTTCCAATAATTGTGGAATTTTTTCTTTAACAAATATTCCCTTAAACTTAAACCGATCTATGTAGAAATCAGTGATTATTCCAAAGTATTTGTCCAGAATAGCAGGGGTCTTCTTAAAGTCTTCTTCGATTTCGGCCCGTCTGTTCAGAATAGATTGATATTCTGGCATAAGGCAGTTGAAGTCGGCTTCATTACGGATGTCGACTTGTAACAGCGCTTGTAGATAAGTGTAATCTTTTTTAATATTGATGCATTCCATCACGGAACGCTGAATTAACCTCAGCACATGGGCAACTGAAGCTTCAGAAATTTCTGGAATAAAGAAAGGAGAAGAAATAATTAGAACTATAGGGTCATGTTAGAGTGAGTATTTTGCATTTTCTATGAAGGAGAGACATCATATAGTACCCTCCGGGACTAACTGGGAGGGCGATATAGGGTCTGGCAGTGGATCCGTTTGCCTCTATACAGACGGGTTCAAGACGGCAGCAGGTGTGGGAGAAGGTGTTTTCTCCCAAGATATGAACTGCAAGATCACCTTCCGCCTTCCCTGTTACGTGTTCAAGGCGGAAATAATGGCGATCAAGGAGGACTTGTCGCGGCTAAGGTACGAGTACAATGTGCGAGGGATTTCACAATTTTTACTGGTAATCAAACCACTGTAAGGCTTCAATTCCAAAGCTGCCCTTAATTGTCGCTTATCTCTTAACGAGGTGGGAGAACAATTTAAAATTCACCTTATTTGTGTGCAGCCATAGGGACATTCCAGGTAATTGCATGGCCGACGAACTCGACAGGCATGGCACAGCTCTGTCGATTCTACCGGAGAAGCGGAGAAGGAGAATCTCTACATGCCTCTCGCTACGTGCAAACTCGAAATTAAGCAAAATCCGATTAAAGCTACTAACCGCAGGTGGTCGAACTGCACCACGGGCTCTATCACGAAGCAGATCTGGCCCTAGCTGGATTTCAAGCGCTCCAATAGTCTAATAAGACTTAAGAGATCCCTCATCAGCACAATATTAGGTGCCATTAGGGGACACTGCGTCATCGGGGAGCATGCCTTCAGGCTGGGTCTCCTGGCAAACGACTTCTGCAGAAGCTGCATGGACGAGGAAGAGGAATAGACTATTCTTCACCTCCTATACACCTACCGTACTCTCTCAACTCGAAGAAAACTGTATCTAGGAGAGTACTTCTTCGACAACCTTGGCGAATTAGCTAAAATAAGTATAAACCGCCTCCAGCGCTTTATAATAAGCTCATGTTGGTTTAACGGGTAGTTGAGGACACTAGATCCTGTGGTATCATAATGGGCTGCACTTTCTGCAGTCTGCCAATCGAACCTAACCTAACTTATGACGGTGAGACTGGTGAGAAGAGTTCGGTTTTATGAGTGTTTACCCTCAGTCCACAGAAAGAGAACATATTGACCGATTTCTCTGAGAGTGTTTACCTGAGCAATGTCATCTGCTTACGCAATCACTCTGCATTGTGTCCTTTCTAGGTCTACTAGCAACTAATTAATACTAGGTTCCAGAGAAGACTAGAGAAGATAACTACTAAAGGTGTTTCATGATTTCCAGCCGATGGAACGCCTAGCTTTGTGCTCATAATCCTGCCTGTCGCAGCAATGTATTCACTTTCAGAATTCCAAGTGCGCCCGTAATTCTCAATGTCTAGAAAGGCCACCAAAGTATATCAAAGTATATAAAGATCTTTCAGTCTTTCAATCTTTAACGAGGTGATTGTAAGGCTATCTCGGCTGCTTTGCCTTTGCAGTACGCATGTTGGGATGCAGAGATCATAGTTGAATAGTTTTCCATAGCTTTCCAGTGTTTTTAGCAGAAAGGAAGATAGACTGATAGATCGGAGATCCTTAGGTTCCACATGTAAGCTTTTGCCCGCCTTGGATGACTAGATTTAGTCAATCACACATGATGACTTAAAGTCAACGAAACAGTATGTCTTCCGATTGTTGAATCTCAACAGGAATGATACCTTCTCGAAGACACTCTAGTCCATTACCACATTAAAAATATGATCAGAGACAAGAGTAATGTCCGTAACCGATTTTAAGAAATACCCTATTATTGCAAGAGTACCACAGGTCTTACTATTAGTACCTGCTTTGTAGAACTTGAATGAGTGCTGTAATCGGCCAGAAAATAGTAATTGTTGCCGAAGAAGTATGTGGTATATGCTGCCAAATATTTGCATTATTAGCCATTAGATTCCTCAATATCAGCTCCATCCATTTTTAGTTTGGCTACATTTGTATCTCGTTTCAGAGACAGAAGACAGCACTGGGCTTTTGACGAATTGAACTCAACTCGGTTTATCGCACCCCAGTTGATGATTGCATCAATATCGGAATTGAGCGCGGTAGACATTCGCTGCCGGTAAGCCTCCACAGCTTAGAGTTTCAGCCATGAAGTACCCAAAGAATAAGCGAAGTCAAGAGTACTGTCATCCGCAAAGGAATGCATTGGATTGCGAGTGAGAGAGAGAATATTAATAACAGGGTCGGAGAAAGGACTGAACCCTGTGGTACACCAGCATTGATTGAGAATGAGGTAGAAGTATATCCGTACAATATAACTTGTATTAACCGTTTACTTAAAAAGCTTGCAATCCATGATAAAAAGATGCTACCGACACCGTAGGATGCTACCTAACACAGAATGACAGCTGAGTGACAGATGAAGGCGCATTTTGGATAGGCCAATGATGGCTAGGACATATGTACGTAAGATAACTTCAGTCGACCGACCATTCTTTAAACGTTTTAATATATGCGAATGGTGCTGCACTGTTTATAGGAGAGATAGCTGCGGTAGATATATTAAGTAAAACGGGGCTCTAAAAATAACTACATTAGGGCTATAAAAACGTCGCTTATAATGCCCAAAATGTAGGACAACTGTAAGAGCGACGGATAACCTGAAAACCGTAGACACCGATACCAGCTGAGCCCAAGACCTGAACCCTGACTTTACCGCAAAAATGGCGTAATAATCACCTGAAGGGATTAAAAAGTAGGTGTACTACTACTTACCAGTATTCATTTCCAATTTAATCCGTTTCTTGGTTGCTTCTTTGGTTAGGAAATCCTTGAGAATAGAAATTGTTGACAAGTTGTCGCTACGATACTGTGCATTTCCCCTTCTGTTAATTAAATAAATTATACTCATATAGTTTCAAGAGTGTCTATGAACAATGTAGTAGATTGCTTACCCATATTTACATTCAAGGATAGTACCAATAAGTGTATTCTCGAAGTACAAATCGGACGTTTCTGCTGCTGATAATCGTTCCGGAACTTCCGGAATACACTGTTCAATCCAGTTATGCATTTCGGAATGAGAAAATGATCCTTTCAGTGTTAGAACATTTAGTGGCCTGTAAGGAGAGAACAAAAACAGAACAAAGTTGAATTGATTTCTTAACAAAATGTGAGACCAATGTTTAGCTATGAATTAGTCAAATTGCCCTATTTGCTGACATAAACCGGCCGGAAGGTTTAGGTGGAGTTAATGACTATTGGGATCGTTATGTTTTCTGTGATTATTAAGAAGAGACTCGAAAAGTAGACAGTAATAGTCTAACCTAGTCTTTTCCAACATTTTTTTTTTTTCATTAACCTTTGTCCTATCTTTACTTACCTATATGGTCTGGATAAAGTTATGATGATGAGGGCCTAAAAACATAGCTGAGTTGTAAATGGTACATCCAAAGGCAGATCAAAAAAACCTGCCTTTCCAGAGATAAAGAATAAATATTTTGAAAATCTCTATAGTTCCAGAAACTCGACAAATCCGTCATCCCACCCATCACACCCATCCAAACTACATACTTTCATCTGCCAGGCTAAAGTTGCTTATGATGAATGCTTCAACAATACGTCAAAGAAGGGTAGGAATGCGATGATTTTCGAACATTTCTCCGCAACAGTTAAGAACAATTCCACTATCGTAGAATTAGACATGTTCGACAATGAATCGAAGTAATGGTTAAGGCAAGATCATAAACCAACTCTTTGAGGGTATTGTCTGTCATTACAACTTTCCACTTGATTCAAAGATGCTGTCTGAAATAAGGCCTTTTTCAATTTCTTACAACAGCTTTCGGCAATACTGTCCTGTCGAGGGAGCAACCCAAAGCTGGCACCAAGGGCTAAAAGTGAGAGTTATTATTAAATACTAAGTATTAGAACCCGGAATTGCCAGTTAAAGACTGGAAATTGGTACCCAACCTATCGAGCTTTCTCTTTATGTCTTTTCTAAAATATTCAAGTTCACCACTACATCTTGAGAAGAGAAGACCCTTAATGAGCTATACCAAAAACAAGAAAACGTCGACTACACTTGCTCGGCCACATCAAGCGAATTGACAATAATGCTCCAGCAAAGAGGATCTTTGAATCACAACTCCCAGATTCGAGACGACAATGAAGACTGAACCCCCGTTTTAAGGATCAAGCTATCGCGGATGCCAGAGCGCTTAGTGTAGATAACTGGAAGCAGCGTGCCCGGGATCGAAGAGAGTGGAAGGCTGCCGTGTCTCTGGCGGAGACTCTTCACTGGTCGGAAGCACGGTTAAGTGACGTACGTACTTTTCCAGGTGGAACTCCTAGGAATTTTTGCCTTCGATAGCTTTTTCCCAGATACTTTTCCATGCTTAAGTTTTTAGTTAAATAAACCCCAAGGGCATCTTCAATATCTTTACCATTATACATCCAGTTTTCTACATTCTCCGTCCTTGGAAATCACGACTTTGGTTTTATCCTGATGAATAATCAAGCTCCATAAGCCGTAGCTGATTTACCATGAGGTGTAACGTTTTCGGGGATTGAGCAAGCAGCACTACATCGTCCTCATATCCAGGCAAGTAATCCATAATGTCTTGGATGAATAATGCAAAAGACAGAGCCTCAATGCATAACCTTGCGTCACTGCAAACTTTGCTTGCAACCAGTTTTATCCATCTTCACCGTTCCACACCGCTATTCTTGGATGTCCTTGTAGAACTCTTTCAAATTAAGTAACATTACCATGCTCTACAACTTATAGAACAGTGCGTTTCGGTTAGCTCTATCAAAGGTTGCCTTGAAATCAACAAGAAAGCAAGAAAAATACGCTCAGCAACACTTTTTAATATGAACATGTGGTTTACGATGGAATACCCTGACTGGAACCAGTTTTTTGTAGAACCGTAGTGAGACGTTTACATGATGGTTTTACGAAATACCCCTGTAATTAGTGGGGTTCGATGGGTAACCGTTTTGGAAAACTAAGCGCATCCTTAAACTGGTGGCGATTGATATGTCGTCTATGATAAGGCCTCTTAATGAATCCTAATGGATGCTGGACAGAAGTTTAAGAATAATCACTCAACCTGCCTGGCTCCCGTACGAACATGTCGTTCCAAGTCCTTGTATTGGTGGAAAAAAGCAGTGCCAGTTGGATGGGCTTTGTTGCTTTCTAACTGCTCGAGCGATGTTACTTTCTGACGCTGAGATCCTAGACTGGTAAGAAAAGGGCAGACTTCCTAATCAGATAAGGCACAGCTTCCACCTTTATTGGCCCACAATACTTTATATGTAGGCTGTTGCTCATCGATTCACAAAAGTGAAATGACCGAGCCTGTCCTCAACACTGCGCATGTACATAGCTCCCGACGATATTTGAAGAAGCTGATAGACAGCATAAAAGTCGGCAGCTCTAAGCATCTGCTCGGCATGAACAGACCTGGCTTAAGGACCTTTGTAGGTTTCCTCAATGCTTTAAGCTTTGTGAGACCTGTTTTGAGGCAGCAAACACATCCTTAAGGAGGACAAGCTGATTGATCTCTTTGCGAACGTAGCTGACCGGCTTAAGGATCTGGACCAACCAACTGATGACTATGACTATGCATAGTATAGCAACTCGCTTTTTGGCCAATGGTTCAGTAATTTTATATCCTTTTTCGCCACCCATATGCCTCGGTACTTGATCTTGAATTTGTTCTGAACAAGTCTGCTTAGTAGAGTATTGCAACAGCTCGCAAGAATATCGAGCTCATCAACTCGAAACACAGTGCTTTTTAAGTGCTCCTTGAGATGCTGTAGTTTGTAATATACGGCAGCGTGAATGGTAGCTTCCCTTTTTAAACCAGCCGTATACTCCATGATCTCTTTAGGATCTTCTAATGAACTGCCACTGCAGTACCTACATATTCCAATATACGACATCAGCTCGATATCACTATCTCGAACAATATGCAAAAGCAAAGTAATTTTTAGGCATAAGGCTACTATATTTGGCACACCATATTCGTACGGGACCCAGGCCCAAGTTTCTTACAACCATTTCTGTTTGAGAAGCTTTTTCATGACATTTATACTCTCAGATGTTTGTCAGACGCTCGCCAGAGGTGGTGCCATGAAGAAACTTTGGCGTTGTTTAGGAAATAAACCTCGAACCTCCTGCTCAGTACTCCGATGCACCAACCACAAAGCATTTCTCACTTCACTTCACGGGCTCCCAACCCGTGAAGAAAGCAGCCTGAGATAAAGCAGTTTTTTTTTTTTTTTTTATAAAAAGGGCTTATTACTACCCTTTTAATGTCAAGACACAGCGCTGGCGTTAGGGAAATTAGGAAGAGAAGATAGGAGATACCGATGGACGTTGGTTTTAAATGTTTGTGGATTATACTGTGAGGGAAAAATAGAGCTTGGTAAAGCATTCCACATTCGTGTTGTACGGTTTATGAAAGAATCTCTATACTTGACGGTACGTCCGAAAATAGGCTTGAGGGTATACTGATGAGCATTCAGAGCGTGACGGGTATTGCGAGAAAATTGATGAAGGGGCGGAATGCAACTGGCTATTTCGCTGGAGCACTGTTTGTGAAAAAAGCGATAGAATAAGGAAAGACAAGAGACATTTCTGCGATGTTGGAGCGAGTCAATAGACTCCGCTAT
Organism: Xylota sylvarum; assembly: GCA_905220385.1. NCBI lineage: Eukaryota > Metazoa > Arthropoda > Insecta > Diptera > Syrphidae > Xylota > Xylota sylvarum. Next base: position 56,597,935 of record LR999958.1, on the reverse strand, counting down.
GCTTCTGTTCCCTATTAGTTTTAACGCTCGATTTTGAATTATATCCAGCAGGTGCAAAGAGGTCTTAGGAGCACCAGACCAGATATGAGCATTATACTCGAGCTTGGGGCGGATGTAGGCCTTATATATTGTAGCCAGATCAGAGGGTGTAAAGAACTTCTTGCACCGTTTAAGGAATCCTAAACATTTCGCAGCATTCTTGGCGGATTCGAATATGTGGTCATTCCAACGAAGATGGTCGTTAACACACATACCGAGAATGGAAAGTTTTTCGGTTTCGACGATGCAAGTGCCATTCATTGATAATGGCAAGGGGTTAAGGTTACGCTTGAGCGACAGCTGACAGCATTGGGTTTTCGAAGCATTAAATTCCACTCTGTTGTTTGTACCCCATTTAATTATACTGTCAAGATCGGAATTTAATGAGCTTAACATACGCTGCCGTTCCAGTTCTACGGCCGAAGAGCAGGGACGTGAGTCTGGGAACGAATATGAGAAGCTGAGGGTGCTGTCGTCAGCGAAGGAATGTATTGGATTAGAAGTAGCAGACAAGAGATCGTTTATGAAAATAAGAAAGAGAGTCGGAGACAAAACGGAGCCTTGGGGGACGCCAGCATTTATATGGTGGATTGCAGACTTGAAAGGTAGTTTCTAATCCATTGAAGAAGAGATTCGTCGATGCCAAATGCACGCATTTTCGACAAAAGAGCTTGATGCCAAACTCTGTCAAATGCCTTTGAAATATCAAGCGCAACAATCTTACATTCATCATAATGATGCAGAGAGTGGTTCCACTTTTCGGTGAGATATACCATCAAATCACCAGTGGACCTTTTGCTACGAAAACCATACTGACGGTCATTAAGGAGCTTTCGTGATTCAAGATATTTCATAAGCTGACGATTTATCAGCGTTTCCATGACCTTGGAAAGAAGGGACGTAAGTGCAATGGGTCGATAGTTGGAGGGAGAAGAAGATTCGCCTTTTTTAGGTCGGCTCTATTCCATCCCGGCCATGCTGCTTCCAGTTGTCTAGACCAAGAGCTCTGTAATCCGCGATAGCTTGGTTTTAACAGAGGTTCAGTCTACCTTATCACTTCGAACGTGGGGGCTGTGATTCGAAGCTCGTCTTTGGTTGGTTGGTTGGTTGGTTAAGATCGGCCATCGATGGGAAAATGCACTTAGACCAGAGGTGGTCCATTGTGCTGCCGATGTGTAAGGTGTGTGGGTCACCCTCTTACTCTGGGAACCATCCACTCCTTTGTATGAAGGAGCTAATCTTAGCCGTGCAGTCGTTGTTGAGATCATTTAGATCATTGTAAAGGTATTCGCCTAATGTAGCTTTCCTAGTGTTGGCGAGCGCAGGGGACGTGCACAGGAGGTGACTGATGGTTTCCTCTTCCTCTTCATCCCTACAGCTTCTACAAAAGTCGTTGTAGGGGACGCCCAATCTTTGGGCATGTCTTACTATAGCACAGTGTCCAGTGAGGGTGTTAACTATCTTGAAGAGGGTTCCTCTGTTATGTTTTAGGAGTCCAATGGACCTGGTTTTATTTAAAGTTGGCCACACTAGCTTAGCGGTGTGACATTGATCGAGTTGCTGTTGGAACCACCCAGATAATGGTAAGAATCTCAGGATTCAGCTCTACTTTACCCAAGTCCTCCAAATGCGAGAAGAAGTAACTGCCAAGAGTCCTCATTCTTCTGACGGATAGGACAGGACAGTCGCACAGCAGGTGACGAACTGACTCAATTTCTTCTTCGTCCCTGAAACTTCTACAGAAGTCATTATGTAAATAGTACACCGAGTAGCTTCGCGTGGACGCCAATGGCGCAATGACCAGTAATTATCCGTCAAAGCCGGCGGCCTTGCTGTTCTTCAACTTTTTGATAGCTGAACTGACTTCTTCAAAATTGTTCTTCGGTGACTAGGTTTCCTTTACTTCGAAGAGCCTGCTTTCTGGGCTTGAAGTTAGCTGCTAGTTGCTTGGCTTTCCAGAAAGAATATCCGAAAGTTGTTCCTATCGAGAGACTTCTTGATATCCTTGAGCTGGGAGACTGCGAAGGCTCTTTTCTTTTTATGCAGAATTTTCTACTCCTTCGTTCTTCTGGCCCGATACTCTTTTTTAGCTGCCCTTGTTTGGCGCTGCAGGGCTTGTATAGGTGCATTTTCTGTCACCTTTTTCCGGCAAACGCATGCCTCATCATACTAAAGTCTCTTTTTGGTTGTGGCTGGTAACCTATAGTGGTCTCGGCTACCTCTTTAATGATGTCACGATACTGGTTCCACAGATTGTTTTGGCGTTTGTGGATGGATGGATGGATGTGGAAATGCACAGCGGTGAATCTCTCGTTCTGGCGCTCTCTGTAGGTTTTGACTACTCCAGTCGCGATAAGGCTTCCAAAGTCAAATTTTTCTTTCTGGGTGGTTCGCAGATTCCTCTCGATGGATAGTTGAGCTTTGAGTGTGCTGCACCAAGAAAGTGGTCAGAATCGACATTTGGCCGTCTGAAAGTTTGTACATTCATTATGTTGGATGCGTGCCTCCCATCTATTAACACCATCTGGAGAACCTCAGGTTGTTTTTTGAATTTGTAGACTTTGAAGCCTAGTGCTATTTATCACCGTATTATGAGCCGTTGTCTGGTGTCGTGTCGTGCAGTCTTTGCTTTCTGACTAGTCCGTCGAAGATGTTGGTATTAAAGTCTTTCCTTTTGTATAGCATTCAGCCACAAAGTATCTAACTGGGGAAAACCGTAGAGCTAGGTCATGTAATCTGTGATCTCATGATCTGATTTCTAACTACCAACTTTGACATGACTTCCAACTTTTGAATCAAAGCAACGATTTCTAAATCCAGCCTGCCACAACCGGTATAGTAAGACGGTGGTGTTTCAAACAAGTACTCTCAACTTGAGTATAAGTCCATGACTTGTAAAGCTTAGCTTACCCACAAATATTGTAAACTTTGAAATATATAAGTTCATACATATGTAACTTACCTCGTTGAATCAAACGCATGACTTCTCAAATGTAACGAAAGCGGTCGAATAATATACGATCTCGTTTGAATATTGCTCGGTTGAAGTCGCGGTACGATCAATGCCTGCATGGATCCGTATTGTCCCTCTATCGTTTGGAATTTCATCTCAAACCTGTTGCGGTCCTCTTTCATTCTTATTTTCCCAATAAAATGATACTCAGTCTCTGACAGATTCTCGATACTGAAATCCTTTTCATTGTCGCCATTCAATACTCGAATTACAGCCTCACTCTCGAGCATTATCTGTGCGATCGGTGTTGGTAGTTCGATGAATAGATTATAGCAATTGTCCAATTTGTCCAAAATGATCTGAAACAAAGCATTAACTGATCTGGTTGAGGAGTACCTCAAGCTAGAACTCACCGAGTCATTCACTTCCATTATGGACATCGCCGATGACGTATTACTTTGAATTGGCGCTGCCAACTGATAGTTTTCCACTGGTTTGACCAGACTTGTCTTCATACTTTCATTACTGCCTGAAGAAGCAATCGATTTAAGATCCTCTTTTGTTGTAATCCTTTCGAGATTTTGCAATGAGAAAGGTTTTTTGATGATTTCCTTGTTGGTTAAGCTCACACTAATGATTTGAGTGGTTAGACCAAATATATTGCCGGAGTATAGAAGGACAACGATCTCCGACCAACCCTGTGAGTAAACACATCCACCTCGAATCGCCGATATGCTTTCAGAGAATGACTGTCGATAAAGAAAAAGTGTTGAAGTAGCTTGGACTAAGTTTAAGTCTGAACTTACTTCTCTGTAGATTTGTCTACACTCTACATCGATATCCTCGTCCGTAGCCATAGTGAATACCTGTATAGTTCCATCACGTCTTCCAATAATAATCTCATCACGGCCATCGCCAGACATGTCAAACGTATCAATGCATGTCACAGCACTCTGACTTGATGTAATATCAACTAGAGTCCTTTGTTTGACTTTAAAGATAAATTAAACTCAGGTCACAGTGTATCTACAAACGTAGAAGTAAATATGTACATACTCTCTCCAGTGAAAGGACCAAACTGGTATAGGACGACTTTCCCATCAGCAAATCCACAAAGAAGTCGATCGCCCAATACATTCTTTGGAACGTGCAGCACCGTCGGAACACTGTCTAACTCCACAGTCTGACGAACACGACAGTGCTCCAAAATTCGAAGAACTCGTCCAGAACAAGCCAGAATCGTAATGATCCGGTTTGTCTAAGCAAAGGAAACAGAAATGAAGAAATATTTATGTAGGCATATGGGAATGTTTACTTACATTATTAGGACACAATGCCACCACATCGACAATAGTGTCACCGCAAAGATAAGTTCCAATGTCCTTACAGTCCCTGTAATGGCTGTACACATGATTCCCACAAATTACCAAATCAGCTCCCGAAACGAACCTTAAAATCACAAAAGCCGGTAGTATCTCAAATATTACCTTCAAGTTGTTGTCTTACATGCATTTAATGGGTTCTGTTAGATTTGTATCAAAGGACAAAAACATTTTCCCTTTTTTGTTGAACGCCTTTACCACATTGTCTGAAGCAACAAACACCTTGTCCAGCACTGAACCTAAGAAAATAAATCTTCAGAACAGCCAGTGTACATAATTTAAATTCGTTTTATCTTGCCTGGAACACCACCCATTTGAATGCTTGACACTTTCCTTCCGAGGTATGTTTGGAAAACCAATTGAGCCTCGGACTTCTTTATGCCAAACATTTGGAAATTACCCTCCAAATCTCCCACGGCGACCTTCAATGATGGCAGTGTTAAGCGATGTGTAAATGCATAAACCAAGTGCAAACCTTTTGCTGCTTCTTTAAATCCCCACTGGGTACGAGCTTCAAACAATTCGACAGAGTTGTGTTCACAGTTCCATAGTTGATCCTTGTCAATTCTAACTCCATGCTTTGAATATTTATTTTCTAATATTCTAAGAAAAGTTCACAAGAAAAATATGCGGGGAATGTTTGTGTACACTGAGGAACTCCATGGTAACGTTACGAGGTTGTTTTTGTAAACAGTGATGCCAGTTTCTAGGAAAAATAAAAAATTATAGAAAAATTTATGAGAAAGCGGTGTGTCTATTCGACAATTGGTAGATGGAATCCTTTTGGACTCATCTGCTTCAAATGGTGGTTCGTCACATACACGGTTAAACGCACCTATTTGTCCCTGTAGCCGACCAAAGCTAAGTATGTGGTGGACTAGCGAGCCCAAAAAGCGTAGAACAGAGGTCAGCAGACTACATAATAAAGCAAAACAAAGTAAACTTTAAGAGGATTGGAGCTCCTATAGGACGACGCTCTAAGAGCTAAAAGAAAGTCGTTTAGCACCTTTTTTGCATCCATCGAGAACACTAACAAGGCCGCTATAATACGTAAAGTTCTATCCAAGGTCGCATCGGCCGCGGGATATCTGAAGCGTAGCGACAACTCCTGGATGGAGACGAGTCAAGAATCGTTAAGACTCTTAAGTGTGTATCCAACACTTCCCCGGGTGTACCGAACTGGAATGGAACGAACCAATAGTTCAATCTGTTCCAAAGTCAAATTTCCACTCCGACAATGAAGAAATCCTAGGCATCATTACAGAGCAAAAGATAATATGAAGAGAGGTGCGAGTACTTAGTTTTCATTCCCAAAGCAGGAAGATCCACCCACTGGACCGCAAAAGACTTCACGACCTTCCAAAGTTGAACGGAATCTCTCTCCAGAAGCGAAGTATTTAGGACCCATATTTGATGCGAAGAAAACCTTTAAACGAAGGGGCTTGTAACCGCCCATATTCCTTTGGATGTACATATACTGCGATCAGAAGACCCATACTTACCTACGGTACAATTGTATAGTGGAATGCCACAAACAAGGCTAGCTAACTTGCTAATCTTATGAAGGTACAACGTTTAGTATGTACATATTAGCATAACGGAAGTACAGAGATCAACGCCTGCACGGCTGGAGACGATTCTTAATCATTCTCCCCTCGACGAGTTCATGCGAAATACGGCTGCCAAAAGCGCTATTCGTCTTAGACATTCAAGCACATGGAAGCAAAGCTCATTGGAAATGGATCTACACTCTACACAACTAACCATGTCGGACCTTACATAGACTTTCACAGAAAATATTCAATTATTTTTCCCGACAGACAGGTATGGGAATCCAACGCATTAACCAGTGCACAGGACTATTCGAGCTCTACACTGATGGGTCAAAAGTGAACATAGGAACCGGTGCTGGGAGTTTTTTGTGAGTCACTCAATATCTATCATTCATTCAAACTCCCATATGACTGTAGCATCTTTCAAGGCCGAGGCCGAGGCACAGACTATACACACAATGAAACTAAACCCATCTAGGGTCACAAACTTCATGGACAGTAAAGCCGCACTCAAGACACTTGCCAGTGTGCTAACCCGATCAAAAGCAGTCTCCACATGTCGACTAACTATAAACAGATTACGTAATACTCATGAAGTCACTCTCTTCATAGTAGGTAATATAGGAATGAAACAGCGGATGAACTTCCACGGAAAGTGTCAGCATTAATGTACTAAAAATTAAAATAAACCGAAAAGCAAGAGAAAAGATTATAACCTCCTGGGCAAACAGAGGTGACTGTATCATATCTCGCGTTTATGGCATCATGATCATCATGATAGGTGTACTAACCGGATACTGCTCGATAGGTGCAATGGCTGCCAGACTAGGCATCAGATCACCAGATTACTGCATAAGTTGTCATGATATAAACGAAACTGAAACTATCACACACCTACTATCGTGCTGTCCCAACCTCTAAACTCATAGTTTCCACTACATGGGAAACAGATTTTCCAGAGAACTAGAGGATCTGGTACAAGGCCCACTCGGGAACATGATATATTTTATCAAGAGCACAGGTTGGTTTGACTCAAGACCAACCCAAATGCAACCAAACTAGATATGGTACCACAATTAATAGGGAATCACGATGGACCAATAGGCCCCGTGCAAGCACCCTCCATACCATACCATTGTCCCTGCTTTGCGCACTATTTTTTGGTTACATCTTTTTACTCCTTTATTACTATTACATAGGTTAGGTTAGGTTAAGTTAGGTACGTGGGTAGGCCATTGTGATACTTATAGGGGAGAGCCGTGGACCAGCTCCAGAATCTGGTGTTAGATTCTGGGTAGGTACCAAAGGAAATAATCCACCCGGAGATCCTTCGGCGTATTTGTCTGCTAAATACAATCGAAAAGATCTTAGAACGTATCGCATTCGGCTGCTAATCCTGGCAGAGGATAGAGGACCTGTGTCTGACCACCAGTATGGTTTTAGAAAAACGCGTTCTACCGTCGATGCCATGAAAGAGGTAGTAGATACAGGAGTTGAAGCAATACTGAGAAAAAGATGGCGAAGGGCACAAAGAAATACTGCGCAGTAGTAACGTTCGACGTTAAAAATTGCCTTTAATTCTGCAAAACGATCCTGCATTAGGAGATTTCTAACCAGAATGAGTCCACCACATTACCTCATGAAGATAATTTTTAACTACTTCACGGATGCTAACAGGAACCTAAGGTACCAGACGAACGATGGCTTTAAATATTAAAGTGATTTCCCCCAGTCCTTGAACAGTCCTTGGACCTCTCCTGTTGAACATAATGTATGACGGAGTTCTGAGAATAACGCTGCCGCAAGGAGTTAAGGTCATCGGCTTTGCTGACGATATCGCTGTAGTTACCGTCGCCAAACACATCCACGAGACAGAGTCCGCCACGGATGAAGCGACTTTGAACTAATGGACCACCAAGGCCGAAGCTGTCTTAATAAATAACCGAAAGATTGTGGAATATGCAAACTTTCGGGCTTGGAGTCAATCAATCAGGTCTAAAGAAATGTTGAAATACTCGGGTCTAATGCTCGATAACCGACTGAACTTCAAAACCTACGACGAGTACTGCAGTAAAAAGGCATCACAGATACAGACTGTGCTTTCCGAGATGCTGCCAAAAATCGTTGAACCTGGATAGGCGAGAAGGATTCTCCTTTCCAGAGTTTTTCTTACAACGAAGGAGATAAAAAGAAAGCTCTCGTCTGCATACAGCCTCTGCGCAATAAGAACAATATGCAGTTTCCGGACAATATCGAACGAAGCAGCCTGTGTTATGGCGGGTAGGGTCCAAATCGACATTCTCGTCAACGAGATACAAAGGATTTAGCTTAGGAGAACCGGAAACCGACTAGAAATCATCATCATCAGGAGGATAGAAGCAGAAGAAACGACAACATCTGTACCACTGTGACATGTCGTGTGGGATAACACGGCAAAAAACAGATGGACTCACAAGGTGATTCCCACGATCGAGGTCTGGACAAGGAGAGCACACGAGTACTGTAACTACCACCACGCAATTCCTGTCTGGTCAAGGCGGCTTTCGAAAATACAGATTAATGCTCTCGAGATAGCAAATCTCTGGTGGACAAGTGCCTAATTTGGATCTGAAACGCACTTAGATTTTGATCTTTCTTAGCAGATTGCATGCCAGCACTATAATAGATGTCATCACTGGACATTTTCGCAGGAGCTGCAGAGATGAAAAGGAGAAGGAAACTATTCTCCACCTTCTCTGCATCTTCCCTGTTCTCTGTAGCGTGGCGTCATACTATTTTTTTTTTATTTGGGAATGAAGACGCCTTGACCTAACTCCATAATTTGGATAGTGAATCAAATTCAGATATTTCTTGAAGATTAGCCAGGGAAGTATAATGTTTGAGGACTTCTGGATTTCCAAAGGCGTTTGAATCCAAGTTTCTTAGTGCTGGAGTTGTGTTGATTTATGGATAGTCGGCCGGAGAAGAGAGTATTCAAAAAAAGCTCAAGGGATTCCCAGGTGAATTATATTGTTTGGGGTCTCCTCAGTTCGAACTTACTTATGTACTACTTACTTGTGTAAGCTTTGAGGTTCTATATGTATGAACGATTCCCAATCTAGGGAATATTGTTTATTGAATAACCGCCTGCAGTTTGAGCACCAACTAGTTGTTCGCTGTTTGCCTCTAATCCTTGTTACAGAACATGAGTTCAACATAACTTTCGAAAAGCGGCTTCTCTACAAAATTATCTGTCTAGGAACTACAAGAAATATATGGGAAGAATCATCCGTGGGTATTCCACGACACAGTGAGTCTTATTCACATAGCCAACATGTCAATGGTTCAATTCAGCTGATTGCAAGCACGATGCAAATTTTTCATTTTGAGCGACGCGACGACTTCTACGTTTGATGGTTTTACTTGCACAAAATAACACCACTTTGGATGAATTTCCATCGGATTATTGAATGCTAAGATCTTTACGTACTCTTGCTACAGCATGAATATGAAAATGGACTTGTACCCAAAATATTCAACACGCTCAACGTACAGGCCGAGATAAAGCATAATTTGGAAGTGTAGAGATAGCTACCAACCACTTGCTGGGATAAAGGATCAAGAACGATTTTTGATGTATTTTCCGTCACAGCTTAGAAGGATTGAGAAGTTAGGACTCCCGTGGATTGTTTTATTTCTACGTCTCTATGTAATCGGAATCGCATCGACTTTATACTAATGTACCTGGTCCTGCGTCCATTTGGTACGTTCGTCTTTAGTGTCACCTTTCTATAGTAGTTGACAACCTCAACTGTAGTCCGACTGCTGTAGAACTTGGAAGGGTATACTTTACACAAATACAAATTTTTGGTGCAACAGGTCCATGGGACCCAGGGCCTAGCTCCTCACAACCACTCGTGTTGTGCGTGTTATATTCTTCACACGAATGGAAGGGCCTACTGTTTAATGCCGGATCCGAACGGCAGTTTTGAGAAGCTTTTTCATGACAGTTTTACTCTCGGATGTTTGTCAGACGCTCACGAGAGGTGGGGCCGTGAAAGAAATTTTAGGTGTTGTTTGGGGATTGAACCTGGAACCCCTCGCTCCGTAGTCCAACGCACTAACCACTTGAGCCACGGCGCCCACCGTATACATTATACAATTGTTAAATCGCAACCTAGTTCAAGTTCTGAACCAAAGCTGCATATTACACTGCATACAAGCTGCTACTACACTTAAACTATTTTAGCAACAAGAACGACGAGAGTTTATAAGAAAAACGTGCAAATTCCGATCCAAGTACTTATTGCCTAAAAGCTTCGCTTTAATTATCAAAACGTTCTCGAGGAGATAGCACGCATGCTGACGGCTTTACGCCAAATACAAAACTACAGTTTCCATGTACAAGAAATATACAAATATACAAAAACTCGCAGTGGCAGTGCAGCGCCACTTTAGGGATCCTCAGGTTTCACAGTGATGTTCATCTTCTTTAGTCCCCGGTAGATTACCATTTCAAGAACCTTTGTGTTCTCGGCCAGAGCATCGTAGATATCTGATGAGTTGCGCACCTCCTTTGAGTTGATGTGGGTGACAATGTCACCGGGAGCTAGGCCACCACTGAAATGAGAAAGAAAACTCATTACACAACCGTAACACTAAAAACAAGCGACCTTACACATCCGCAGGTGAGCCTAGAATCACCTTCCACACCAGTACACCATGCTTGACTTCATCGGGGACACTGCGACTACGACTCTTGAGTTCGTGAAGTATTTCGTCGGTCAATGTGAGCATAGTGATGCCCATATACCGGCGAACAGGATACCCCTGCCGTTGAGAGCCGCCTTTGCTTCGCCGCTCGGAACTGCGTATGAGGAATTCTTTCACATAGTCAATGGGAATCGCGAAGCTGATTCCCGAAGTCACTTTCATGCTGTTTATGCCGATGGCTTCACCGTCGAGATTCACCAGGGGTCCACCTGAGTTGCCGAACGTAATAGCAGCATCTGTCTGTATGTAGTTGATGTTCAATCCCCGCAGTCCCAGTTCCTGCGACGCTCTCTGTGTGTAGCTTACCACGCCAGCTGTGACGGTATTGCTCAGCGATAGCGGACTTCCCAACGCCACGACCCACTCACCCGTTCTCAACGAAGAGGACTGACCTAACGTCATCACAGGCAGGTTCTTGCACTGAATACGAACGGTGGCCAAATCAGACGACTGATCTACATCCTCGACAACTCCAGGGAATGTCCGTCCGTCAGAGAGGCGCACCTGCACCATCGTGTGTGGCTTGTTGATGACCACGTGAGCGTTGGTAAGTATCAAACCATTAGAGTCGATGATGAAACCAGACCCGTTGGACGCTGTGACCGGTGTTCCCGTGTAGTAATCGAATCGACGTACATCCTTGATCTCGATGTAGACCACAGATTGGGCGCACACATCGACGACGTCAGCAATGAAGTTGAACTGTGTTCGACGGCCCCTCAACTTGGGCAGTGTTTTCGCTTCGACGGTGGGCAAAAGATTCGGTAAATTGTCATCGGTCCTGGTCAGAGAATACCCGCAAATAGCTCCAAACAGTAATCCCGCACTTGGCACTAGAGGCCAAGCATAGTTTTTGTCACTGTTTCGGTGGTTATTGTCTTGATTCGAGTTTGTTGAGTACTTATACAGGGAAGAGATTATTCTTGGACGAAGTCTATTGCTAAGAGGATTCAGAAGAAAGGACAAGCAGCGGAAATTACGTAAAACCATTGTGAATCCTTGAATGAATAATAATTTTATGTTTATTTTCGACGAGTGAAAGTTTATCTGACGTATGCCATGACAACCTGACAAATAAGCGTTTGGAGAGTTTTCCAATTTGAGTTGCCAACATTTCGGAGAGATCTACTACTGGGTACAGTATTCCCGAGGGGTAGAATTTGGGATAGGATAGTAGACACTTTTAGGGGAATACTACTTATTGCTTTTGCTAATTGGTATTGAGTATTTAACAATTTAACGAATAGACAAGCAGAAGAAAATGGATAATCACAGGTTTCTCAGAAGAAAAAAAATGAGGAGAATGTGATCTTGGAAGTAGAGAGACCTATATTAGTGTGGCTTCAGTCAATGAAACTCTACCATCGACCGAATTTTCAGATCCACACTCACACATCTTCGAAGCACCAATGAATTTTCATTCATATAGCAACCCCTTTGATGTCAAACAAGGATTTAGACCCTGAGACGCTCTATTGCACGATTTAACATCTTCTTTGAAAGAATTGTGCGGAACTCACATGGCTGGGATAGGTTGAATCGATGGATAGCAACGCTCTAGCCCGGAGAGTCTTCCAATCCACCCCTGACGAATGGCGCAATAGAGGAAGACTCCAACCACCTTTGTGTGCGAAACTGGAGACGGCTGGCTTACAATCGGGAAGTTTTGTTGGTTGTGGCCAAGGCCCAATGCGAACTGTACCGAGACTAAGTAACTACATAGTCCTAAGTAGCGTTCGATAAGCCACCGTTCTGGGTCCCTTCTCTTTAAGAGGAAAGGGACTCCAACTAACTTGGTGGAGGCAGCTGCCTAACAATCGGAGAGTTTCGTTGGTTGTGGCCAAGGAACTGTAGCGAGACTAAGTAACTACAACGTCCTAGGCGGGATTGAATAAGGTTCCGTTGTGGAACTATTTGAAAGAAAAGTTGCAAGGTTATCAAAATTTTATTGGTTTTGACAGCAGCACCCAGTTCTACCTGCCAGTAACTCTCGCAAAGAGAAGGTGACTACAAGTCCAATGCAAGCAGAGACTAAGCATTCGCCTATAAAGAGCTTAAGCCAATTTCGGGACGCAACAGTTTCTCAAACCACATTTGTTGAGTCCAAGTAGATACTTAATCGTACCCTAAGATAGTCGAAGTTTACTACTTAAAAAGATACGATAATAATACCAAATAACATTCCATAATCTATTACATTCGCTTTACACAGTCCTAATTGAATAAGAGCAACCATCCCTGCCACGAAACCAGCAACTCTCTCTTCGAAGAAAGAAAATTTTTTTTCAGATATTTGTGAACTGTCATCGGAGTGAAGTGGTGAAGTTTTCTTTGGTGTTTTGTGAAAAAAAAAATTGTTTCTGATGAAAAAATGGAAGTTTTCCAAACCGATAACTATTATATTTTTGTGAAACGTGAAAAGAGTCTCTGGTGGAACCGTGCTACATCAGAATTTTCCATAAAAGCAGGTAATTTTCATACAGAAATCACCATCCAAAGTGTCGTCTTACATATTGCTGGACCGAGATTCTATCAATAAAATGCCTCTACGCAAAGAAAATCTTTGTCGAGGGGCGGATATGTGTTTTTGTTTACATCGCTCGTATATCACCGATTGGAATTTTCATGAATTAATCGCAAGACAAAAGCCCACTGTCTTCCGCTGTGCAAGGTAATTCCGTAATTGACTCTGACCTGGTAAATGACTAAATGACTCATTATGTGGTCTACCCTGTGTGTGGCAGTGGAGTCAAGCGTTTGTTTATGTCTGAGAGCTGGCTTCTGCATCGTTGACTTAATGAAATGGCCTTTTCTATTGATTTTATTTAAATTTTTCCCATCATGAGCACGGCAGTAGAACATCCGTCCTTTGGCAGGATTTGCCTTCAATATCAAGGATATTGTTGGTTGTTAGAACTTGACTAGGTTCCATGCGATGTGGTTTTTTTTTTATTCCATGCAAGGCACATGCAGCGCCAGGGTCATTACTTTGGGAAGAGAATATTTATTTGCTTCGTGGCTGCTGCTCCTGGAACGCGGCCAACTTTAATGTATCATTCTTTCACCAGGGTGTTCTTTTTGTCTTGTGCATTGTAGTACATTTTGAGATTTATTAGGGCAACTGCTTGCCCGAATTGGCAACAGTGTTGGTCTGCACATGTTTGACTCATGTGCGTTGGGATGTTTTGGTAGAAGTGACAAGCTATTTCGATTTTATCTAAGATCACGATAAGAAAACATGTATCCGGTCTTAGATGGGTGACTTTGTCGTAGTCGGAGCTTTTAAATGCCCGCAGTGTTAGGTGTCGCATGGAGTACAGAGAAAATCTTATTTTCTGCCATCTGCTGTCGAGCGAAAAATTAATTTCTGTTTTCGATATCAAAGCTAGTGCGGCGTTGGACAGCAGCGGAATCTATTTCGTTCGCAGAATTATTCATGACGATTACTATTCTTAGCGCTGTTTGTTTACATTTGCTTTTGCTTGTTTACATCTGGGCTGGAGATTGTGCACGATAAAAAAACTTATTGTAAGTACTACTCGTTGTTTGTCTCCAGCAGTACTCGTGTACAAAGATTTAGAGAAAAACGTTTCGTTTTATCGTGCATCTACTGATAACTCAACGTATAGTGTGTCTAGGTCAAATGCATTCGCTTTTGTTGTCGCACGCTAGACTTTAGCGCTACTGACGTTGTTAGTGGGGTATTGCCCTCTTTTGTTTAAAATCTTCCCGCACTATATAAGCAAAAGCTATTTATGAAACGACCAGCGTATACACTTTATCCACTCTTTTCCAACCCCTTATCTACCTGCACACGGTGAACTCCAAATGACGGCTGAAGGAGACTTCTAATGAAATCGGTTACGATGTTAACAGTTTTAGTTATGACGAATTGCTTTAGATTCATCTGGAATTTTGTTATTTGACTTCGATCTAGCACTCCGCGTCGAACAGCTACAGGCTGCTGATATGAATAGATATCGTAACTGTTGGCAAACACATGGAAGGTGTTAATCAGCGGAATAAGAGGTACCTATTTAGTTTGTCTGCATAGTCTCATCTCATTTGCGTTAGCAAAACGAACTAGTCTAGTACCTATGAGGGAGACACTTAATAAAGTAAAAAGACAGTATGCATATGCATAACTGGGGCAATGGCAACCTGCCCAACATCAGCCATGGAGGTGCTTCTGAAACTAACTCTCCTTTGGATGATCCTAAGAATGGCAAAAAAAAAGGAACTGGAAGAAAAAAGGTGCAAAAAACTTCCCCTCCTAGTAATCCCTAGGGATGATACCATCAGAAAATTTAATTTTGAAACAAATTTCCTTAGAAAGCTCAGCTACACTATCGATAACCTATAGAGTGAGCAGCCATATCATTAAATGGTACATGAATAGGTTAGGTAGGTACATACATAGGGTGGGGGGATGACTGCGACTACAACGGAAGTGCAGCCCCCTTCGAATCTCTGCGGATCCATTGTGTTCCCCGGTGTGGGATACCTGGAATAAAATATGACTTAGTCCAAAATTTAATCCATGACGGAAACGGCTCTCCTGAACCATCTGGTTTTCATAATGAATTTTTGAGTGGTTTTAGGTGGCGTGTTTGCTAGTTCGCTGAGGTCGTTGAAAAAACTTTTCACAGGGTTGAGTATCTGTGTTGTGTTGTGTCTTCCTCTGTCTCTGGGTCATCACAGCCTCTGCATAGGTCTGTGGTGCTGATTTCCTGTGTGAATATCTATGAGAAGACTCAGTGGTCTATTCAGCGATAGAAGTTCAAAGTTTTCTAGAGACGGCATGATGAGAGTGTACTCCACCTTACTTTGACCATTTTGTGAAAATCCAATGTGATTTTGGACATAAGAAGACTGATGGGCGTTAAGACCGAGTAATCTGCTGTAAGGTTGATTCTGATTCTTTTCTCGCTAGCTCATCGGCCATTTCAGTTCCGTAAAAGCCTCTGTGTCTCGAAATCCAGCAGAGTGTGAGGGTGTGCCTTGAACTAAGGTATTTGAGTTCCTCTCTGAATCTCTTAACCAGTTTTGACTTGGTTGTGATGGAAATGATGGCTTTGATGGCTCCTTGGCTGTCTATGTAGATGTCTATAGGATTGTTGTTATTCAGAGTGAATAGGTCCCGGCAGGCCTCGGTTATTCCATATATTTCCGCCTGAACCACACTTGCGTGGTTTTGAAGATTCATAGACGGGTCAATCGGTGGTGCCTCTGAGGCTCAGTACCTTCGTCCATTTTTTACCTATTGGTGATGATGGATATGGAGACGGGATTAATGATGGCAGCATTTGTCCAGCTCTCTCTAGGCTGAAGTTCGTGTCCGGGAAAGGCGGTCAGAGAATGAGACTGTTTTGGAGACTCCAGTTGGTAATGTCTAAAAAGTTGGAGTTGGTGAACAATGTAATGTCAATGACATCTTTCGCGATGATGAGTGGCTTGTTATTGGCCCTCTCAAGTTTGGTTGTCGTCTGCTCATTATTGCTGTGGGAAGGGATAAGAAAGAGGTTAATATGTTTTTGTGCCAGGATGCAGGTTCGATGCTTATTGGTTGTTAGGCCCTTGTCGAAGAACAAAAAAAAATCCTTGGAGTTGATAGCGCGATGCTGGCGCTGGTTAAGAGTTGAGGAAAGAACAGATGCGGGAGTAAAATACTTCGTATCCATGGCTAAAAGAATCGCAAAAGTTCAGACTGTAATATACGCTATAGACAGATGCGTCTAAATCTATTTTGCCTACATACATACGTGTATACATACATATGTCTTTTAGTCAAAACTGGTGTGGGAATGGCTACAGAATAAATTTGGCAGAAACTACAGAGTGAACTCCCTATAAGATACCAGGATGATCTTGCAAGATAAAGGACAGTGGTACCCTTCATAGGTGAGGCCGTTCTGTGGAATAAGGGAACAAACTCTGGAAGAAAAATTCAGGAGGCGAGATAAAGAAAACAGGACAAGGACCTGGAATAGGTCAAGTTCTGAAGCAAGCTAAGAAATTTCTTGGTAATCTTAATCCAACATCAACTTTAACAAAAACAACCTATGCATCCTAATGGGACTAGTAAACCAGATATATTGGATGAGTGGCTTTGCATATTCTAGCGAGACTTCGAAACACATTTTGGAATCTTGCGGGGCATTGACCCACAGAAAACGAAATATCTAGGCAAGTACCAGATATCACGGCGACTATATCCACATTTTTATTCTCAGATTCCTAAGAGAACCTAGATTAGAGAATGTTCTCTAACGTAAAGTATCCTTGCAGAGAATAAGAAAGAGTATAAAACCCACATTTTCTGGAGGATTGTAGGATGACGAAGACTCAAACGAGGGAATGAACCTCACCAAGGTACTACGGGGCACAATAGATCACTAGGTCGTAACTAGGTAGTAATAAAATAAAATAGTCTTACACTGACCAAAGGCCTATTCTTATAGCTACAGTTCTAACAATATCTAGTCTGCATTTGCTTAGAAAAGAGACACTCCAAATTGCGTCAACTAAAGACAAATAATGGAATGGAAAGGTACCTAGACTTCCCTATGATGACGCTACAGGCATCTACAAGAGTGAACGTGTCGAAATCAGAAGTGGTTGCTTCTATTTTCCCGGTGCTGACACAGACAGTAAGATCAGATGGGGCTTATATGGCAACTCCTTCCGAACTTTTGACAGAGTTCGGTTGCTCTATAGCACCGAGAAGTGGAGGCCACGTATGAGTAGAGGTAGTGGCCTTCGAGATGTCAACAACTTCTTCACAAAGCTCCCTCTTAGTCATGAATTGATAAGGGATTAGGGATTTGCTCACTTTTTCCCCTTCCCATACTGTTGGTGCAACCAGTCAATGGGGCCGACCTGAGAGGCACAAACCACAGTGGCAGGTTGACTCGTTTCGAGAGCAACAAATGTGGTATGAAAGCTGTTGCCTAGTGGCCGCCACTAGGAGGCAGTGAATCTTCTTGCATTACCTACAAGAATCGTCTTAAGGCTTTGTCCTGTAGCCACGCAACTGATCACCTAAGGGTTCTTCTTCATCGAATCCTTTTGAAGATGTTATTTGTGGTAGATAAAGTCTGGACAGGCTCTGGATTTATCTTTGTTGACAAAACCTGTTCATTCTTAAATTGCTGTCACGCTGACAACGTTTAATTTTCATGAAGTCATTGACTGATTTATGTTATGGCTCATATGTGGCTTCAATAGCACTTCGAAACACTTTCAAATACGAACCAAGAAACAAAAAAAAAAACTTTCACATCTGACATTAGCAACAAATTTCAACGATAACCAGAAATCTGTTACCTGAACATGACTCAACTTAACTTGGAATCAACATCAAGCGAGTAACTTTCTGTAATTAAATAGAAATGGAAGAGATATGATTGTTTGCGTCACGGTTCGACTCCAGTGCTTGAACGACCACCCACCTAAAAAAATTTCATCAAACAAAAAGCCATTTCACTTAATTAATGGATCATTTGTTGAAATCCCAAGCGCACACTGCCATATGAATGAAAGTCAAATAATAATCGAAACGCCAACGAATGAGCCATCAATCGAAGAAGAATCGTTTGACCACGATTTCCGTTGAAAGTAACACCGCCGCCGAGGTGTAAAACTAATCTTTTCCTACTATACTTAGAGACACGCACTCAAGAAAACATTTAAAAATAGCGCGTCCTTGACAACGAAAAGTTCATTTGTAAATAAAAGGATTAGCTTGTTTATGTCAACATATCGCAGTTCGAAAATGACTTTGAAATTACTTATTGGGTCGCTATAAATCATCAAGGAAAGTAGGTAAATACTGTCGTGTTGGTTCTAATCAACATGACAATCACGAAACACATCCCGACGTATCCTGTAACCGCAAATCAGTCTTCCACTTCATTAGGAGGGGTATGGCTCTGTATCATTTCCCAAAAATGTTAGGCTACTTGGTGCGTGCGTGCTTGTGAGCGCTATGATTCTCTTAATAACAGGCGCACTCATTGCTTATTTATAAAGCGTCAATTGTGTTTATCGATTACAGTGGCAGTGCTTTGAAGCGATACCAATCATACGCACAAGAAAATCCTTTGGGTAATCGATTCGTTTTGTTGATAAATAAAACTGTTGCTCGAAAGGACAACATGGGCTGAATAATTAAAGTAAATTTCGTTTTGACAGGGTTTCAGTACAAAATTAAGTGCAGGTGCGACTTTGGTGGAATATATGTATTTAGTGGGAGGAACAAACGTAATTGCTGTTGTAGGGGTGTGTACAATTATCCTTGCATTCATGTACAAATATTGTATCTAACGCTTTTTATCGACCATTTTAAGTGTCGTGGAAGTTTTGTACGATTATGAATTTGTGTATATCTCTTTGGTTCAATCGTAATTGATACCTTGAACTTTATTGGTGCTAGGTTGAAGTTGGAAGGATTAGGGTAGGTTAGTAGGTTAGGTGATTATCCTCTGCTTTGTTACTACATGAGCCGGTCACTCCCGTACTCTTGGAACTATTTTGATTTTTGGACTAGCTTTCAGATTTTATTGATATCCGAATCGCCAAGATCTTCAAGTTCCTCGAAGAAGTATTTATTCGGAATCTGCTTTCTTGCTGAGGATAATGCAGGGCAGCTGCAGAGTAGGTGACCGAGGATATCTTCATCCGCTTTAGATAAAGTCCATGCATACAGAATCTCCTTGGTTGTTCGGTATAGGGCTCTACTACTCAATTACCTTCTCAGCCCAAAGAAGGGTTCCCAAAACTAGACATGGCTCTGTTTAGCTCGTCTCTGTAAATGCTGTCATATACGGCCTTAAAATCGATAAAAAGATAGTGGGTATCGATTTCTCCAGGATCAGCCGAAGTGTGAAGATTTGATCGATTGTGAACTTTTCTGGTTTGAAACCACACTGATAGCGGCCAATCAGGTTGTTGACGAAAGGTTTCAAACGTTCACACAGGATCGCAGATAAGATCTTGTACGGGATGTTGAGGAGACTTGTACTCTTTAAAAGGTCATTTCCAGCTGCTTTGAACAGTTGAGTTGGTAAGCCGTCAGGTTCAGCAGCCTTGTTGGATTTATGCTTGGATATTGCTATCTTCACTTAGTTTTGGTCAGGTGGACTGAAGTTTTGGCTATCATCGTCTACATTGAATGGTTCATTCTGTCTGACAGCGGGATGTTGGTCTTCGTCGCCGTTATACAGTTTGCAGAAAAACTTTTTTTTTCATATTCTCATCACCAACTGCGACTCTACTACGAGGTGTCCTTCCTTATCTCTACAGGCTTCTGTACGAGTCTTGTTGGCTTGACGCTTTAATTTGACCTGTTGGTAAGACTTTGAGTATAATGTGTCAATATCTTCGATCGCGCGTTTCTCGTGGTCCTTGCGATGTTCTTTCCGTCTCTTCTGCTCATAGCGCCGCTTTGTACGCCTCTTGTTTAGCTGCATGTGCTTGCCGGCATTCTTCGTCAAACCAGGGGTTTCTTCGTGACGGTCGGGTGTAACCCAGCACATCAGTTGCGGCACTTCTGATGGTATGTTGGCAGCGCTGCCTTTGTTGGCACTTGATGCTGGCGGTATAGGAGTCGTTGAGAGATTTCGGGAAACCCGTTCGGCGAAGATTGTGGCGATTGCAGCTTTGCGACGCCAAATTTTCTCACAGTAGTTCTTCTTTGTTGTGGCGTTTAAAATATCCGCATTAATACCTTGGCTGCAACAAGGTGGTCATCCGTGTCGATGTTATCTGCTTCGAAGGTTCGGACATCCAGAATACTGGAGGCATGCCTAGCGTCGATCGCAATGTGATCAATTTGGTTGACCTTTTCATGATCAGATGTCCCCTTGTGAATATTGAGATGAGGAAACCGTTTGCTTGCTATAGTGACGTTTCGCCCCGCAGCGAAGTCAATAAGCCTAAGTCCGTTTCCGGACGTGGTGTCGTGAAGGCTGTGCTTGCTTGCTCGTCTCACCAAACATGTCCTTGGCGTTAAAACACCCCAATACTAGTCAAACTTCTTATTTAGCACATTTCTCGTAAGTTTTGACGAGCATGTAAGGCTTATGTTGGCCAATTTAGCCTTGATGCGGATTATCGTAAGTCGTTCGTTCACGTTTCGAAAGCTTAAGACTTCTTGCCTAAATCTGCCGCTTATGACAAATCCACATCCGAATAAGCACTGTTTCTGCTCTCTATAGCAATCACCGTAGTAGATGTCAGTTTTTCATCCTTTTTTTGCCCGGCCCATCACACTTCCTGGATGACGTTGATGTCTGCCTTATAGCAGTCTAGAGCCTCTGCTAATTCGGCTGCACGCGGTCTGTTAAGGGTCTGAAGATTCCACGTGCAGATCCGAAGGTCGTTGTCCGTATTTAAATTCCTGGGGTCGTCAACAGTAGAATCATCATTATCCTAGGCTTGCGTGAGTTGAGGAACTAAATAGGTTTTCCGTGATCGGGAAGTTACCCCTACACACAACCTTCAACCTGAAGGACCAGTTCTGTTTATACCCCTAGGACGAGGGGCAGGATTTTCCGGAGTCAGCAACCCACTTCGGGGATATGAGGGTTACCATTGGCCCATTAAAGGTTCATCCGCGACCAACTCTTTTCCAACACCCTAGTTCAATGTTGGAGATCCCTGTATACCTGGATCAAGAAGAAATTCCTTAGTGAGAAAACACTCCTCTCTAGCACGTTTGCAGCGATCTAATCTTTGGAGTTAATTTTCCACCACTCTTCCACACATATCGGCCGGAACGTTTGTAATTTCGCGTACGATATTGTTTCTGAGGTCCTCTAACATTGTTGGCTTGTTGGGATAAACCAACGACTTAGCCTCATAAAAAGAAATCCAACGGTGAGCCATATCTCCAGATTACACGATTACCGAACTTCCTCTTGAATAGATCAATTGTTTGACCAGCTGTGTGGTATGTGGCACCATCTTGTTGGAACCACATATCACCATCCAAAAATAGTCTTCCAACGATAGCGAACTCCATTGACAGTAACATGGCGATCATTTTCATCGACGAAAAAATACCGTCCAATCACACCTCCGGTCACTTCTTGTGGATGCAATGGATTCTCTTGAAGCACATATGATTGCTTATTGACAAAGCCATTAAGCCAAAAATGAGCTTCATCGCTGAAGATGATGTTTCCATGAAATATATGATTTTCTTCAAACTTTTGGAGAGCCCAATCGAGAGCCCAAAGTTTTGGCGCTTGAAAAGATCAAGAGAGTAAATTTGATCTGTTGATGTTGTAGGCCAAGATCTTTACGCAAAATTCGCCACAATTCGTCTCACTGGTACAGGAACATTCAATAGTGAATATGTTGACTCGAATTTATCTACTATAGCACTCACAGCCTGTCTGGTGTTTAAGTGTGCGTTCGTATTAAAATACAAATTGTTACGTCCCTATGAAAAACCCTTTACTTACCAATTTAATCCTCGAAAGTTAAGATTCTAATTTAGGGTAGGATATCACGCTGGCTCGCATTGATTAACTACTCCGCACCTAGTTTAAAGCTACCTTATTTATTTATATTCTGATGTATGAAACCAATTTTTCCTTAAACACTCTAGTATCTGAGTCATATCGGATACTAGATTCGTGCAGTGTCTTCCAGATGGAAGTACTGGGAATGCTCGTTTATTGAATGTTGTTGGTATCAACGAATGTAACATTGCTGTCAAGGCCCTAACATAGAACATGATATCTAGTGGAACAGTGCAAGATGCACTCGCTTTATTGGGACATCGCTACAAGATAAGTCTCCTCTGCGTGCCGGGTTATAAGAACATAGAAGTGAACGACCGAGTTGATGAGCTGAAAGAAAATAATCCTCTCTCTTTGTCTACCAAACATCAGGTGGTATGGGTTGCGGAATTACATACATATGCCATATAAAGGCACAAGCAATTAGTATAGGTCACCGGCCTCTAGAAAAGCTGCGTTCAATAGAATACGAGCAAAATCGAAAAAATATTTAATCCCCTCTACGGTTGTCCGGTTGATTGTCCACAAGATGGATTTAAGCACTTTCACTTCCTTTTCTTAGGTTTATAACAACATTAACAATTAGGTTTCGTGAATTGTTGTTCTAAAATAGCGCGAAAGGCTTCAGCATTCCACGTTGAAGCTACCATTACTACTTACCTTCCTCCATCGTGCATTAATAAGACTATGACATGGTAAGAAGGTGCAAGGAAATCAAGCTCCTTACTTATATAATTTCCTTTCAAAGTTGAACTGGTTTCCAGTCATTATTCGTCATGCATATGCGTTATTTTTATATCACATCTGTTTTGTCAAAGAAAGTAACTCTGTTCGTCACTTATCTGTTTAGAGCTAATAAAGTAAGTTTGCAAATGAAAATATGTCACTTCGTGTTCGAGTGTGAAAAGAAAACCAATAAAACACGATGAAACAGACAAATGAATTGCTGATAACTAGGTTATGCTTACATTACAAGTCTCGGTTAAGTAATGTTTGTCTTGCTGTCTAAAGAATATCAACATGGGGATTGGAATCCACATGTCTGTGTAGTTACAGTTGGGGGTGCAGCTGGGCCTCAACCAAGTTGCACACTGTCGGTTCAGGGCCCCCTCTACTTATACGTGCCACCTAAGGCGTAGTCTACCTCTACTGTTTTGTTGTTCTTTTGTAGATTCGCTGGTATCCATTCTCTCTACATGTCCTAGCCTTCTAAGATGACTAATGTGTAGTTTGACTAGGTCGATATCGCTGACCGACGATGTCTTTACCCGCTTTCGATAAAGTCCATGTTTCAGTGTCTTAATGTAGGACTGGATTGATCAAAATAGAAGTTCCTTGGTTGTTTGGGATAGGACCTTACTACTCAATTGCCTTCGCAGCCTAAAGAAAAAGCGATTGGCAAGAGTTATTCTTCGTTTTACTTCTTCTGATGTGTTATTCTCCAAATTGATAGCATACCCAAGGTAGACAAAATCCCTTACTGCCTCAAAATTATACCTGTCGACTGTGACGACTGTGTGTTGTGTGTCGCTTCTTGGCAGCATATACTTTGCCTTACACTCGTTTACCGCTAAACCCATTTTGGCAGTTTCCAATACTAGCAATACTAGCAAACACTCCAATCACTCATCAGTTACAACGGAAAAACAGAATCGCTAGTCACTAGAAGTATTAGAAAACTGCACGCTTCAACAAAGAGGACATCGAGTCACTTTCCAGTGGATCCGGGCACATGTAAACCTACTAGAGAACGAGTTGGGAGACATCCTATCCAAAAAAGGAACCAACATTATCAACAGATTGCAAAGTATTAAAAATTCATTCAGAAATAAAATGAACACAGAATATCTTTGATCTCTATCCCACCATAGCCCAAGCACCGCGGAAAGAAGCAGTAGCTCTTTTAAGTCTAAAAAACGGACACAGCTGTCTTGCAACGCACTTGAAAAATATTGTCAATGAATCTGACACATGCACACTATGCACAACAAATGAAAAATAGGAAGAAGATCACCTAACCAGATGCTCTAACGACGCTAGAAAGCAGGGTTCCAGCATTACGCATCTATATTGGGTTGCTCGAGGAATGACGACTCAGGCCAGATTAAATACAATTACAACAGGTCTCAGTGAGGTCGTTATCGACCTTAATGGAGCAGCGACCGTTCTCCATTGTCATTCTGTACAAACGAACGAGTTTAACAGGTATGCCAAAGCTAGACATTGCTCTGTATATCTCGTCCTTTTCCATATTGTCAGCACAGTGACTACTACAAGCTTTCATACTTCGTCTCTACAGGCTTCTTTACTGGTCTTATTGCCTTGACACATAGTACAACATTAAATCCCTCATTAAAGTAAATAGTAGATTAAACACCGATAAGCTTCTATGAACCAAGTACAAGCTTCCAGGAACATCGTTGACAAGTTAAATGAAAAAAAAAACATGCTCAAACGAAACAGAGGAATATTCAACAGTGCACTTTTCTTTCACATTATTATCTCCAGGATACTTGGAGAGAATACCATAAGCCATCTGACAACATCAGTGTAACTACACACAGCTTCATAAGAAAATTCAACTGACTCTAGGTTCCCACAATATTCGTCCAAGTCTCCCTCATCATAAACCACTGAAACCAAAACAGGTCAATGGTAAATAAATTCAAATATTTCCCCTTTTAGCAAAGTATTATAAAAGCCAAATACCTTACGAACTTTTCATCCTAATTCACGACCAAAAAACCTTGAAATAACTTTGACTTCTGATTTTAATTCTACTACCCAACAAGCGAAAGGCAAATTCATAAATCTCAGTAGCAACTCTCAAGTAATCGCAGCATAAATAATGACCTTCTCCGAAAGACAGAGAATAAGAACGACGAGGGGGACAAAAAGGAATCCTAATGACAATTAAGTACATCATTATTACAGCGATAACTATGTCAGGAAATTATATCATTCAACAAATTGCCTCGCGACGTAAAAGCCATTCCACTTGCCCTCTTCACTGAACTGTATTTAACATGGCTGAGCGATAAAACAGAAAAGCAAAACACATTACCTCCCTTCCTCACTATAGATTCGCCTGTAGAAAAATAGAAGACCGTTTTCACCTGAAAGCCTAAGCAATTAAAGTTGGGTAGGCGCTTGAATGGAATAATTTCCGTAACCGCCCGCCCCCAACTACTTTTATCCTTCCGCTGCGGAACACGGCAAACAACGTTGACTTTTTAAGCGCATGACCTTGCTAGTGCTGGCAGCACTCACAATATTCTCGTCATGAATATTCCATTGACATGAATTTTAGAAACTCCCATGCACTTAGACCAATTTAATTATGTGTCTGATTTTTGTGTTCTGTCTTTGTAGGATGGGACCTCTCTTCGGTGGACGATATCGAGTGCATTGGCATTACACACGGAATAGTTGGTGTTATATCCTTACCTGGCGTCTATGAGCCACATCTTGTGATAGTGAAAGAGGCTACTCCAGTCGGAGTATTGTATCCCCCGCATTTGGTGTATAAGATTAAGAGTATTTGTATTTTAAGTTCGGACGATCCTGACACTACCCTCACTTCCTGCACACGGCATAACCAAAACAAGTAAGTAAAATGAATATGATGAACTTTCATAGAAATAATAATTTTGTTTGTTTTAGAAACTCCACTACCCCCACTCATAAGCCAAAGATATTCGAGGGCAATCAGCTAATGAATAAAACTTGGGGTGCTGTTAAGAGTGCTGGTACGACTATAAAAAACACAACACAACAAGCTGCTGCTCTCGCTTCGAATCAGGTCAAATCTTCGGTTGGCATTCGTGATCCCAGTCGTATTGAGAAACGCATCACTGAGGAGCTGCATAAGGTGTTTGACGATTCTGACAGTTTTTATTTTTGTTTTGAAAGCGACATTACAAATAACTTGCAACGACACAACGAGGAGAATAGTCCCGATGAGAGATTCTTCTGGAACATGCACATGCTTTCGGAGATAATTAAGCTAAATGTTAGTATGACACACTTAGTTGGGTAACTTTTGAATTATTCCGTTTTATAATGAAAGTTCGCCACGAACACGAAGTTAAATCGAGGGCAATCTTTACAAACTTTCATTCGATAGTTTGGGCTTTTTTTTACTTTTGTCGGTGACATCGTCTTTCATGAAGGATGTCACTGAATGCTAGCAGGTTTGACTCTAAACCTGGTCAGGGTGCTTCACTTAAAAATTAGTTAACTTTAGCCATAGATTAGATTGTATGCATTGTATTCAAGGTAGGTACGCTGAGAAACTGGGTATCTTCTGAAAAATTGTTGAAGCAAAAGAAACCACAAACCAACATCAGGAAACTATTCTGGTAGTTTCTGTTGTTTCGCCGAACCTACGACGAAGGAATCTTAGCAGGGTATGACCAGTTTATGAGCACTCTTACCTAGAATACAATGCACTCTAAAAGCTTATAACCTTATAGGTTTCGCTGGATAGGCGAAAAGAAAGTTTGGACATCGGCCTTCGAGACTCAAATCAATGAGATTACTCCCGTTGCAAAGTAGGCGAAACTAGCTCTAACCGATGTGGATTAGAGTTTTCTAGTTTGAAAGGCTGCTTTCTTTCCATTAAGTTGGCGATGGGGTCATAACCCCTGACCATTTCGGTTAATAGATGGTCACTGTGATGGTGGCTACAGACTGTTGGATGTAGTTCATTCGAGTTGTTGGTAGAAATGTTCTTGAGATATGGTTTAGCTAACGTTTTTAGTTGGCAAGTCGAGGCAGGTGGCAGGATATAAAAAAAGAGAACATTTTATGTTCTTTGCTCATACGACATTAGGAGGTAACTGGTGATGATTTGTATGACTGTGCTGTGGTAGCTTAAAGATTTTTCGATTCAACCGATTGATTTATGGGTGGTAAAGAGGGATTCTATATCCTTATTCCATGAGCTGCCAGTTATTTTCGTGTGTTGTCCAAGCTGACGTCAAAGTGCTTTTGTTGTGCAATTGGTATGAGTTGGTTTGCCGTTGTGATGTTTAACTAGACGTGTGCCTCCTTCATTCAAGTCGTAAACAGTCACAGTGTTGTGGTAAAATATTTATATCCACGTCTTACTTTCCTTCTTGGTCTGTTGTTTGTTGAATACTGTTGGTCGTATCAAGTTTTTTTCAAATGTGTCACCATGGGGTTGCTGATGTTATTAATGTATGGCTTGGGTGCTCTGGGAGGTGGCATACAAGCAAGAATTGCTGATGTTGTGTGCATTAATTGGAAGCATATTAGACACTTCGTTGAACAAGAGGTAGGTCCCGGTTATATGTTGTACAGCTGGCTATGTAGTTTGTTTTCCATTTACAGTGGTTGGTTAGGCCTGAACAATTTCAAAGATGTCACTAATCGTTGCAAGAGTTGTGTTTCACCGATGTGGAATTGTGCTAGATGGCCCTTTGGCAAACTTTGCAGAGCCAAATGAGGACGTTGTGTAGTTGGAGCAGATTTACAAGCGCCGGCTACTCCATTACTAGAAAAACCCAGTGTTTGTTGTGCATATGACTGATAATGTGCTTATGAAGGTTCGATCCACAAAACTTTTGCAAAGAAGAAAGCACCACTGTCCGTGATGATGAATATCTCCTCTACTAAAAAAATCTTCCAATGAAACTAAAACTAAATGATGATTATATCTGTCCAGCCTTTGTCACCTAGAAGTCAAACATCTATAATCTTTAGCCTGGTTGAACGCTTCTTATAGGAAGGAAGTGTAGGAATGAAAATGTTTCACAATTGGTCTACACTGGCCTTGTCCCATCAACCCACTTACCTAACTTATCCAGTACATGTACAAACTACAAGTTAACCTATTTTTACAATCATTTCAGGACAAAACATGGATTCTGCCAATAGTTCAGGGATTCGTACAAGTAGAGCAATGTGTGATAGGAAACGAATGTTTCACTTTAGCTTTAGTATCACGCCGATCACGTCATCGTGCTGGTACCAGGTAATATACTTATGAAACACCTATTTTCCAGAAATGTAATTTCTTTTTTACAGATATAAGCGCCGCGGAGTTGATGATATTGGAAACTGTGCTAATTATGTCGAAACCGAACAAATACTCTCATTTCGCCATCACCAGTTGTCTTTCACTCAAGTACGTGGCTCGATACCAATTTACTGGAGTCAGCCTGGCTACAAATATCGGCCTCCTCCACGACTTGATAGAGGTGCGAGTTTTATAAATACTAACCCCTTCATTAAAAAGTTTATAAAAACTATTTTTTTTATTTTTCTAGGCGAAGCGGAAACTCAAGAAGCCTTTGAAAAACACTTTTGCAAGGAGCTCGCCCTCTACGAAGGTGTATGTATTGTAAATTTAGTTGAACAAAGCGGAAAAGAGAAAATCATTGGAGATGCTTATGCCAAGCACGTACTGCGATACAACAACGATCAACTTATTTATGTTACTTTCGATTTCCATGATTATTGGTAGGTATGAAAAAAGAGTTATGAGTTGCTTGTTATTGACTTTTTTTCTTTTCTTTAGTCGGGGAATGCGATTCGAAAATGTGTCGGCTCTTGTAGAAGCACTTGCCCCTGAGGCCGGTGCAATGGGATTCCATTGGCGCGATGTTCGTGGTGTTATTTGTAACCAAAAATCAATATTTCGTGTAAACTGTATGGATTGCCTCGACCGAACTAATGTAGTACAAACTGCTATTGGAAAGGCTGTGCTCGAATCACAGCTAGTAAAATTGGGACTATCGCCACCGTATACTCCGATACCTGAACAATTGAAGGCACCATTTATGGTGCTATGGGCGAATAATGGTGATATTATAAGTCGACAGTATGCTGGAACTAATGCATTGAAGGTAAGAATGATGAATTTTGAAAATTCGGTCAGAAAGTCCAATAAGGACATAGTCGATGTTGAAAAACTTAGAGCAGACACCTGTTTCTGCATGGTAGTAGGATTTTCATTTCACACCCCTTGTTCACGTCGGACTGCCGTCAAACATTTCATGCCCAGGTGGGCTTCAGCCGTAGTCTGCTTTGTAATGTTAGGTTCGTTTGTTCTCCAACATATGCCAATTTTTATCGTACCGTGGGCAGATTAACATAACATGCAACTTCATTGTAATGGGACAAATTGGGAAATAGGGGTTTCCGTACTGCTCAAACTTGTGGAGAAGTTTGCTGCAGGTGTTGTTTAAAAATTAGCCTTCTGTTGCTGATGAGCACTACTGTCGTTTTTTTTTCCTCTGCTAGTAGTAGACACATGTTATCAGCTCGGATTATCCTGATGACTTCATTGGTGTCATGCTCCAACTCCTCAAGGAGTTTGGTTATCACAACAATTGCTTTGTATATCGTCTGCGAAGACAATTATTTTTCATGGTCTCGGGGTTCTGAGTCTAAGAATGTCATTATACGTTAGGTTCCAAAGTAGTGGAACAAGGATGGAGCCTTGAGAAACGTCTCCTGTGATATTGTTCCGGGTAGTTCTATCTCCGGCGTCGCACTGTTTGTCATAATGGGGTATTGGTAGTTTGACACTCTTTTAGTGTTAAGAGACACTATCATGAGGCGTTTCCAGTGAGTAAGCCCTCGAGAGATATTCGATGAGCTAGATCCGAGTCTCTACTCTGTCGCTTATGACTTGTTCCAGTTTTTTTTCCACAGGATCTAACATACATTGCTTGGCCAAATCAACAAACTGCCTTATTTAGTCGAAATTCTTGTGGAATACTTAACCAGCCTTTCACTTATTTGAAATGCGCAGGTAGAATCACCACTTGGAGACAGTCATATTCTCTCAGAGATGATGTACCTTATTAATGGAGTTTGAGTAGCTAAAGTGACTGTACAATTCAGTAAACGTTGGTAGTTGTACACCCCATTTAAGTTAGGGAGGTTAGGTTAACGTGGCAGGCAGGCAGCGCTATATGCAGTCTCACTTAGACCAATTAGGTTCATTGTGTTACCACAGGCTTAAAATCTACAAAAGTAATCACAGAACCAGGCGCACCCAAGGTTGTCGAAGAAGCAGGCTTCCTACGAAATCCATCTTTCTCTGGGTTTCTCCAAAGACGTCCATCATATGATCACGCCATACTTGAATATATGTATGTAGGCCTGACGACAGCCAGTATGTAATTCGTGGTTGTCGTTTTCATCTACTCCATATAACTTTCTTACAGCAGTACAGAGCAGTAGAGTGGTTTTTTTTTTAAACAGTTGTAGGACTTTATTGCTGACTGACTTTATTGTGCCGGGCGAGACCCAAATATCTGGTTTTATCTGCCAATTTTAGACTAATGCCGAATAGTTTTGGGTGGTCCAAATGCGGATTTTATTTATAGTTCTGTTTCTTGAGGGTTAATACCGAGACCACATAATTTAGAGCGTCCTCAGAGGTGTTCACCCGAACTAGACTTTATAGCCTTCCTTTTCTAGGAGAAGAAGCAGAAACCACCCCTCATCGTGAAATATTCTTACTAAACGAACCTCCGAACTACGGTGTCGTTCAGGAGTTGATAACACGTTTGTCAACAGCTGGTTAATCACGGCGCCAATCCAAGGTTTATGAGTGCCCAAGGTTCGAAGTTGTGAAAAGTTCCCTCGATATCGAGAAATCCAAATATATCTATAGATTTCCCTTTAGTGCACGTATACTGGAAGGATCACCGCAAGTGTTTGCAATTGATAGTTCAGCGAATAAGGGAATCTATCAGTATCTCCAGAGCCAAGAAATTGTAAAATACTTATAGGTTCTAGATCTTTTCTGACCATTAATATAAAAACCACATTCAGTTCTGTCCAAGACTTAAGAATGTGTACCAGATGCAAGTAGCTTCTGAAAATCACAGTTAGCCAGGGATTTTAGCGGGGACTATCTATACCCTACGATTCTGCCAACGTAAAGGGTCTGAAGCTGTTTACCGCCCAAAAATTGTCCTCTTAGTAATAAGATTGACTGAACCACATAGCACTGACACCTACAGGTTAATGTAGGATAAGCTACATCGTTGCAGCAGCTGGGGAAGTGAGAATCTAGAGCCGGTCCAGAGAGCGATTATTTATTTTTATTTAGCTGCGGGTTTTGGAGACGGCGACTAGAACCTTTCTGAGCCTTAATGCCTTAGAGAACTCTTCTGTGTATATTTCCAGTAAAAAGTCTACCCCATTTACTTATTAAGGATTTGTTTTAAA
Organism: Xylota sylvarum; assembly: GCA_905220385.1. NCBI lineage: Eukaryota > Metazoa > Arthropoda > Insecta > Diptera > Syrphidae > Xylota > Xylota sylvarum. The sequence continues at coordinate 56,566,515 of LR999958.1, read as the reverse complement.
TAAATACATCGCTTTAGAGGCTCTTTTGAAATTCTTGTCGAAGTTCGGCCTCCGACCGGATTTTTGGTCCAACATTTGTTTTTAGCTTCGTAACAGAGGTCCAATCTTTTTTTTTTATTTCATACTTTATTTCATGAAAGAATCTAAATCTAAAATTTGTTTCAAATTTCGTTTCCTGACCTGAGTCCTCCTACTTTGTCCAATCTAAATTTCTTTCAAATTTCCTTTTCTAACCTGAAGCCTGAGTTATTGACATTCTTTGGCTAAAATTATCTTTATTTTCCAGGGTGACTATACACGTACTGGCGAAAGGAAATTAGCTGGAATGGTGAAAGATGGAATGAACTCGGCCAATCGGTAAGTTGTTGTTTCGTGTGTACTTTTTCTAATGTGTGTGTCCTGTTACTTTTCATTTTATATCAAAATTTTTAAATTTAAGTTCTACATGTTCTAGTTAGTTGGAAGTTCATTTACCCCAGTTAATTACATTACACGTTTACATTTATTTATTCTTAGCATTATTTGTAAAATGCTTTTTCATAGCGTTAGTACAGAACTGTAACGAACTTAATCTTCATATATTTGAATCTTTAATAACAATAAGCATTTTTAAATATACATACACACGTAGGGAAGTGGAAAGGTTATTAGCCTAATATTGAAACTTTTGTGTTTATTTTTCAACATGATCCTTACAAACGTTAACAATCTTTAGAATTCGTTTCTTCAGAAATGGCGGCATGGATCTCCTGATCGGGGCAAAATCTCTTAACTTTGAGCTCTTTCTTTTTCAGTATAAAAGAGTGTACAATTCTACAATAAAATATAATAAGGCTATTATATTATTATGTAATTGTAGCTATTTTGGATATGTAGCTATTGGATTGGATTTGATATTTATAATTTGGGATGTATAGATCATGAAGTGTTTATATTGAAGCTATTGATAGCTATTTAAAGCTAAGGTCTGCTAGTTTGATTGTGGAATCTCATTGGTATATCACTAAATCTACGCAAGTATATTGCCGAAGATTTTGTCTAGGGTTTCTGAACATTGGTCGGGCAATATTCCTGAAAACTAAAAGTCAACGTACCTTTATTATTTCGGGTATCAGTTACATCGTTATATGAGTAATGAGTATTTAGTTAGACTTGGTATTCCGTAGTACGCAGTTAACTGGGTCTGCGTTGACCTTTGGATGAATGGATTATGATGAAGAGAACACGCGTCTCTCATCATATATTGCAATACAACATTTTGAGGACAGTCACAGTCGTTGGTGATTGTTTTATAATTGTCATCATCTTACCCCAGATTTGTTCGTGCGCAATTTATCCTGCAAGATCGGGCAAATGGGTTTTCGTCAACCAATGTCCATGTTGTTGACGAAATGTTGTTGTCCATGATCGGATCTTTGATTTTTTCAACGATATCTTCATCAGTCGTCTCGACCAGTCTGTAAATGGATTGTCGTCAAGATACTGTTTGCTAAGGAGTATTATTCCAATAAACACAAATCATTGTCTTACAACTCTCCAAACTGATTTCTGGGGCTCAAACCCATATCCCTCTACATCGATTAAATGGTTTTATCGACGCTCTCATAATTTTTATGCGTCACTCTCGGAAATTTCTGGAAAGTTCCGACACAGTTTGTAAAATAAAACTCGCGATTCTGGAATCTTAACTTAACATTTTGGTCGAGCCTATCAGTTGCGTTGTGAGAAGCTATGCCTTGGAACTTATACGAGCCTGTCGCCCCAAATATTTAGTTTTTCAGTCTGTTTGTGTGTTGTTGTGCGAAATCAATTTAGGACTCGATGTCGAAATTTTACAGTCTATTCTATGCTGCCTTCTCCGGCTACATAAAACGTTTCATTAAAGAGATGATCCGTTAGGTGAACGCCATATAACTAAGTTTTCTCGCCATTTTCAAACGCGTTTTGTCAGTAGAGACTTATATTATCGGTGAGGTGGTCGTCTGGTCGAAAGATAGTGCTAAGTACGTGTTCTAGCGTCTGTTTCTGTATCTTACTTGGAGATATCGACGTTGTATCTGATCAGAATGCTACAAGTGAAAAATTTGGTTGATCTTGCGAAGCCTGTAGTAAGAACTGTCCAATTCTTTGTGGGTACATTTTTATTTGAAAGTCTTGATTGATGATGAGTTTGCCATTCTTTCATTGCATGATTTAGCAGACTATAGCTGCCAACCTATCACGACCAGCCTTGGAAACGTATCTGAGAAGCATCTTCAGACACATTTTTCACATAGCATTAGATTTGGTTGGTTGTTTTGCAGTGCGCCTCGAAGAGGAGTGCACTTAGACTAGAAACAGGTCCATTGTGCAATCACTAAGTACATAAGTACATACATCCGGGCAGATCACCCGATCTCGATTGGAACAATTTTTTTGGTGATGAAAGCAGTTAGCTGAGCCATGCAGTCGTTGTCGAGATCGGTCAAGTCATTGGAGAGGCATTCCTAATGGGAACACGTGCATTGAAAGTGACCGATGGTTTCTTCTTTCTGTAAAAGGATACCGAGGTGCAAGAGCATTGCGATTTGATTAGATCTATTGTGACGAGATACTCGAGTTACAGCACATCCTTTAGTCCAACAGCTTTGATGAATCGGAATATCTGAAATGGATCCAGCGAAGGCAAATCTGTCTTTTAAAAAAAATAGGCTGCCAGGTGGTTTTTTTGTGTCATGAGAAGGTATAGCGCTGTTTGTTTGTTTTCTTAGATGCTCTTTAAATCTGCAGTAGCCCAGTAACATGCCCTTTTGATTCTTTTTGCAATTAATCATGCTACTGGACTCCTTCCTATACGTTACTGATTGCCTTGTTTACCTCTTTCAGGTTAACTTTTAGTTCCAATAAGTTGCTTGCTTCTTTGTTCTCACATATTTTAGATTCCATTGAAGTGTGTCCCAATCTGTTTTCCGGCGGTTTCTCTCTGACACTGCTAAGTTAAATGTGATAATTTCGTGATCCGACATAGACGGCTCGCTGGAGACCCTTAAACTTGTAATACGGTTTCTCCCAATATATGTAGATGTATAGGCACATACCAATACGAAACTGGAACTGAAAAAGACCAATGCCCAGCTCCAACTCTACTTCCTCTTCCGTTAAAGACATTTCTCATGAATCCATTCTTAAGATGGCGAGGTCAAGACACTCCGTCACCTCACTTATTGGGATCTCCTCTGCCGCTATAGTTCCCTATATTTTCCGCCATATGTTCCGGGTGTGCCATGGATACCTCTTAATTTCCGACGGAGGTTTCCCAGTTTCTTCAGCCCACTTACCGAAACGGTGCTGGAGTGTGTGTTGCTCTGTGATTGCCTTCGCCAGGACATCACTTGGCCCATTCCTACTTCTCGGCAGCTCATTTCTTTCTACAGAGTAGTGTTTCGGACTGCTTCCGCGTAGTTCCTGAAATGCTCTACTTTGACCCTTCTTTTGGTCATAAAAATGCTCTTTTTATGCTGGAGTGGATGAAACCTTTATTTTTCGATCCAGTCATCCTCCTGACCTCTTGAGGTTTTAACTCTTAGGCTAGGAAATTTAGGTACACTTTGCACCTGCTTTTGTGAGACCTTTCGTGAGTGAATCGTCTTATCCATCATGTTTTCCTACCGAACTGGGAGAAGTAGGTAGTTTTTTGGTAGAAAATATCAGGAGACCCTTCTCGATAATTAGGTGAATTGCTTTGCAGACACATTTATGCTTTCATTGGTCTGAAATATTTACCCTCATGCACGCTAAGACTAACTCGGGTTTTTCACCACATTGATATGGGGTTGGGTTGACTAACAAACTCGCAAAGTGTGACGCTGTTTGAGCTTTCACTACGTACTAAGCAGCACCATTACTAATCGTTTGTCACAAGAGTTAGAAAGATTTAATGGCTTAGCCTAGTGGATCAATCGCGACATTTGGTGTTTCTAATTTTATAATTTTCTGTGTAATGCTTCACAATTAACCTGTATATATACAAACCTAGGTGCATTAAAATTTTATTTTTCTAAATAACTTAAACATTTGGCATGAATCTCTTTCGCTTGAAAAAAAAAAAAAAAACAAAAAAACTTTTCTGTTCATCGTCATTGCAAACCGAATAAATCCGAAATTTTTGTTTGTAGTTTCTTCATTCAAACATTTGCGGATTCATTCCGGCAGAGTATTATTGATCTAATGCAAGGCAAACTAACTGCAGCCGATCAGTTGAAAGAGGATGAGATATTTGATACGATATTGAAAGTAGCACAGACTGCCTTAATTCCATCGACGCCAGCGCCAATACATGGCTATTACAATGCTGGTGTTCTTGGTCCTGAGTTGAAACTTTTGGAAAATCTCGTATACACAAGGTCCGCGCCGCTTTTTTATTTAACACTTTTCCTTAGTTTCATTGGCCCTAAGTACACTTTTTTTTAAATATTTGTGCGTAGTCACAGTTCGTCTTGCAGAGAAATCTTCATCTTGTTTAATTTTTTTGCAGTTACTATTTGGCACGATTTAAGGACTCGTATCGACAGGCTACAATTGATTTGATGCTTGGCAATCAAGTATCAGCGGAATCTTTAAACGCCTTAGGGGGCCAACAGGCCCCAGACGACAACGATGCTTTGGAAGGTGCCGAGCACGCAAAGTTGCTTGTGGAAGATTGCCGTAGAATGTTATTGGGTGCGGCACAGTATCCCATTGGATCGTGGGGTTTGATTGATGCTGATCCGAGGTGAGTTCTCTAATAACCTCTAATAACCTACTTAATACATTTCTTTTTAGCTCTGGAGACATAAATGAAACCGAAGTGGACACGATTCTTTTACTAACTGACGATTGTTATATTGTGGCTGAATATGATTCTCATTTGGATAAGATCGTTCGATTTGAGAAGGTTCTGTTGCAGAATATGACACTGATTGAATTGGGAATGTACCAGCAGACGAAAATATTTCAAGGAACAGCTCCGGCGTTGCTCTGTTTGCGATTGAATTACATGGTTGATGGTACTGATGGATATTTCCATATGTTCCGGTCAGCCAACATTCGATTCTTTAATAATGTCGCCGTTGTGATAAAAACTCAGGAGGAAGTTATGGGTATGTTTTGAAAATGTTCATTTACGGTTGGTTATAAACTTATTCTCTATTTCAGAATCCCTGATGGCGATTGTTGAGTTTTTTAAAATTGCTCTCGACAATAGTGGAAAAGGTGATGTGCGTTTTATCACTGGGGGAATGCTGCAGAGGAGGAAGAGTAAAGTACCTATGTTGGATGTTCCAAAGGTAATTCATATATAAAAGAAATGTGATTCCTACATTTACTGTCAAGTGAATCCAGGTTTAAGTCGAGAACAATGCGGGCAGATATCACGTTGTAGTTTTTCACAAAGAACGCAGCGGCAAAATTTAAAAATGCCAAATGAGACCGAGAAATTGATTGATTTAATGCGTCCAAATGATTTTTTTTACGATACATTGTGATTACAAAGATGTGTCGAAGAAGGCGAAGCCACAACTGCTCATTTAATAAGTATGTACTCAAGACTAGTTGAGTGCAAGCGAAGTCAACACCTCATCGTAGTCCATTTAATTTTCGTCTAGAAACTGAATTTTTATAAAGTGTTGGTCGTCTTCCTTAAGATTAAAGTTAGCAGTACTTATGTAAGGCCGACCATGGTTTGGTTTGGTTGAAATGGCTGCCAGCTCAGAATCACCGACACACTTAGGCCAGCCATAGGTCCATTGTGATACCACATGATTTCTCTTTACCTACTCGTTAAACCATTTTGAACTTCTGATGAAACTTAAAGAGGCTGTTGATACCTATGTTTATCAGATCGCCTAAATCAGCTCCTAAGTGAAGCCTCCTTTACGGAAAACAAAGAAGGTAAGGAATGGTTTCATCCTCCTCTTCATCCAGGCAACTTCTACAAAAGTCGTTCCCAAAATACCTAGGCTTGTAGCATGCTTGCTATACTTAGACAGTATACAGTAATGGCACCTATTGTAGTGCCTATATGCTACCTGTATCAAATCAAATCAAATTCTTAGAGCCGAGCGTTTTAAGTCCAGCTTTGGCTCCAGGAAGTACTCTAACGAGTGCCAGAACATAGCACCGCCTAGAAGGTCCCACGGCATCTCGAAAACGGGGTTTCGTTAGTCGTATACGCCAATAATTTATCTGTACAACAACTCGGTAGTCAGATCGTTACTTTAGTAAAGCTGAGTTAAACGAAAGGATAGTTGTGGTATCTATAGTGACTGTCGTCTTTCCAGTGGTGTCGTTTACATGTGCATCATTGGATGCACATGCCATTACGCAACAGTTTCTATAATCGCTTTTAGCATATACTGTATGTTTTGTTCTCCGGTTGGCTATCTCTAGACCTCGAACCTCTCTGTTTGCGCTGTCTAGCCATATCTTTCGTTGGCTCCAACTTCTCTGTCTTTCAGGGTTTGAATTTATTTGATGACTCAGTACCCGGTCTTCATTCATCTTTATAGCATATCCTGCACTAAGTGTATGTACGTGTGAATGTTCTATCATTAGTTTTAAAGTTCATTAATTTATTGAGGCGAAATAAGCTTCTGTATTTAAACAACATTATAGGCAGGCTATCAGATTTGTTGACTTTTCGTTTAGTTTGTTGATAGCTACGCTAAAGTTGCCAATACAGCACTTATTTGACTCATATCCCGTATACCCTTGTGGGTCTTAAAGCCTCTACTATGCCTACGTGCCAACTAGTACGATTTTTCAAATGAGTCTCAGCTCTCTCCTACTTTTCTCCAGCTGCCGAGACTCTTCATCCACTGTTTTACGCGATATAGTGCTCGGTCGACCTGCTATTTTTTGCATTGCATCGCAATGGAACTGTCACCTTTCCGAAGTGTATGATTAATGGTGCCTATAGGTTCCTGAACCAGTTTGTGATAAATAAGATGATATGAAATAAGATTCGGCCAGAAAATCCTTTGAAGATTTCGTAGACACCGCTCTACAAACGTTTCCAGCTCTTTTTGTGATAAGGACGGTCGCTTTCTAAGTGCTGCATGACACTACACTGGTTCAATCGTTTTTAGCGCTTGCGGCTGTTGAATTCAAAGCGAAGAGTGTCTCAAAGCTTCTGTAGTCTTTGATCACGTTGGCCACACTAAATGTCAATTCATTCAGAATATTTGTTTATTTTGTTTAGCAGCTTTCTCTTGATAGAAAAGTCCCCCATCATAATGCCGGAGCGTATGATTAAATGATGTTTTTTCTTTTACTCTACTTCAAAATCTGGCCGTCGAAATCCTCTCACTAAACGGCTTGAGGATTTGTTGTTTAATTTTTTTTCCTGGTTGCGGCTTGCTGGACCACAGTACAACCGACACTTATTCTGTCTTATGTCCTAGGGTGCGTGTTATTTGTCCTTTCTACTTTGCAGAATATTTACCACGGGTAAAGGTGGAGTAGGTTTTACTAGTAGTTCTACAGACATTCTGTCTATAGAAGCATTATTTTCCGTTTTTTTTTTTAACCAAAATCTATGGGGAGATGTTACTTCTGCGAAAATCAACCATTGGACTTTTTTATTTTAAAGAAAAAAAAACGATTTTATATTCATTTCCAATCTTTTTAACTAATTCCAGGGTATGCCACGCAATCTATCTGAATCTCAGCTCGTTCAAATGAGCTCAAAAGCACTCAGCAACGTAGCAGGTCAATTTTCAAAACTGGGCCAAAGTCTCAATCCCAACAAGGGCAAGGCTTCAGCATCCACTCAACCAAATAACAACACAGCCCAGTTGAATCCACAAGTAATGCGGCAAAATCAACCCGTCGACTCGTGCATCGAAGCTGAGAAAGCAATATTTTCCGTTGGACCATATAAAACACCCAAGGGTTCAGCAACCAGCTCCGATTCGGAGGATAACGACAACAGTATTTATGAGCCTGATAGCGAGTGCGACATACCCGAAATAGCAATAGCAGCCGCTTCTGACAAACATGGTGGTTTCAATGAAAACGACTTCCTACCAAGCGTCGGTATCGTAATGTGTCCCAGTCAGGACCAAGCAATCGAATCCAATGTCAATCAACTCGAAGACAAAGACAACATGGCCAAAATGTCCGAAGATGTTCTCACAATTTCAATTACTTCGGTAACTGATCATGTTACCCTCCCTGCGGGGTTATTAGAAAATGCTCCGCCAGTGCGCGCCCGCAGTCCGACACCAGAGATACGTATTCAAGGCTCTGCCGCTGCTAAAGAAGGTGCTTCTACATCCGGTGAACAGTCAAGGTCAGTGTTTTATTGTTAGTTATAAATGTGTTATATTTTGTATACGCTCCGCCGCTTTATAATTTTATACAACAAAACAAAAGAACAATAAATAGCTTTATATACACTTACACAATGTCTTTTGTTTTTTTCTCTACTTCTTTCCTCTTGCTTGCGAATAATCGGCATAGATCATCATCGCCTAGAGATCTGTCATTGCCAGTGGGATCGACTGCACAAGCCGATGGTACACTTAAACAATTGAAAACAATGACCAGTCCTCTGTCGAAATTGGCCAAAGGAATGCAGAACTTTGGAATGAATTTAGATCCACGAAAAATTGCTAAGGTTTGTGTTGGTTGTTATTATTGTTTTGAACATGTTTCTAAGATTATTTGTTTCTGTTCTTTATTTTTAGAGCGGTGTCCTTTCACCATCGCAAGTCTCGTCGGCTGAGAACTCACCGCCTGAGTTGCAACGTTCCATAGCGAATCGAAACAATTTGGAGCAGATGTGGAGCGAAAGTAAATGTCGTACGAAGTTAATTGCTCTATAAAGCGGATGATGACCATAACATATACTCTCCCTAAAGCTTAAAATAACGACAAATAATTTTATCTCTCGAAATAAGAGAACTATTAAGGGTGCTATCAAGAATTCAGTTGGCTAAGGTGGCCGAGCAGGCATACATTTTATGGAAATTGTTTTGAAAATAGTAGTTCTAGGTCACAAGGTTATGCGACAACGATGCTATGGGCTTTAAATAATTATAGGAATACAATATGAGGATTTTATGTGTTAGGAGAAACACGAGTTACATCATGTACACCGCGAAGCGGTCGATTAGGACATCACTGTAATTATTTTTATTTTATACAAACGCTGAAACGGATCAAATCTAGGTTTCTTTAACTAGTGCTCTCAGCAGAATCCATGCCGATGTGGGACGTTTCTTTAGCTGTACTTAAATATTCTAATTGACCTTCAACCACAGCTCAATCCATCCACTGTTCACATCTCAGACAACACCAAAGATTTTTCCCGGTTCCACCTTTTTTCTGACAAACATCCGAGAGTATAACTGTCAAGAAAAATTTCTCAAACTATAAGGTTGGTTCTGTTTCTCTATTGACAATTGTTAGCTCTTTTCACACTACAAATTCAAATAAAGATTCTTCTCTGTAGTTATCGTTGGTGATTCCCCATACTGGTACTGTGTGCATTAGCATCGCAACTAATCATTAGATCTTCGCTCCTATCCCTGCAGGCATTCACCAGAGACTCTTCCTTTTTTCTTAGGAGGAGGATCCTGGTACGGACACTCCTCTCGCCCGATTAGTGTTGACCCCATGTCCATGAGGTACATCACTGTCGCTTTGTTGGGTGGCTTCCCAAATTGAGTCTTTTCTGATGATCTTTGGAATTTTACGAGACCGACTTCCAGCCCGCAGTTGGGTTTCCCCCTACTTGCGTAACTCGTCTCGGTTTTTTCCTCGAACACCAGATCGTCACTTTGGTACCGCCTGTAGCTGCATCGACATACCTTTCTGTCAAACTGACATTCCAATTGGAAGTGTCCTTCACATATTCATTCTGGTGACACAGCCTGGCCAGGATGACCTCTTTGTTAGTGGTTTCCCCCGGGAGCTCTAAAGATACTCAAGTAGGCAGCATCCAGTCCCTCTCCTTTTCCACGTCGGTAACACCAATTAGAAGGTCGATTGCTGCCGCCTGACTATAGGTTTCATACCCTTGTCGACTTTGACATGGTTGCTACTTGCGTAAGGTTTCTTTCCCTTTAGTCGCGTTGCACTCTCCCCGTAGCTTGGTCCTATTTTCGTATAACATCGCTCGGTCTAGGGCGCTCTGCTTTCGAAGATGTTTGCGGTCCATCAGCCTATCCACTTTCATGTGGTCTTGGTTGATAAATATTCCCGGACACAGGCTGTCCATCACCTTTTCCGCTTTCCGCCTCCATCACCATGGCTTTAGCTAAACTCAAGGTCTCGGTATAAGTTTTGAACCGTTTCTAAGGCCTGCCTTTTCTGGGGTGCTTTCGGTCGAGGTTTAATTAGCAATCATATCAGTCAATTCATTGATTGATATGTCACTATTGCCCGAGACAGATTTCTGTCTCCAACTCGCCCTTTTCATCTTTTGCTTAAGCTGCATCCTCTCAGAATCAGGGTCTGCACCGTCATCTTTGGGTTCGACTTTCACAATGTCGATTAACCTCTTGGCGCATTGCTGCACCGCATTATCCATCGACGGTGACGATTGTTCAGTTGAATCCTTTGGTTTCCCTCCGGACTCCATTGTCCTCACGAGCTCTTCCGGTGTTGGTCTCACACCTTTCGGTACTTTCTCAACCTCTTCGGAACCTTCCGCCTTGTCCTCTGATGGCTCGTTCTCTTTTTTTATTATTTTTAAAAAATGGGTACATAATGGTCCCACGAGTCAGGGAGTAATCGCAGACCAAGTAGTCAGAGATCCGCATTACCTACCCTGCTTAACTAACATACAACAGAGGATTGACCTGCCCCTGAGGAGTTACCACTAGCGGTTCAATAACCCTTGAACCCTGTGTTCCAGTAGTATCACTACCTAAACACAGCTTCCTCGGCGTGGCGACTTACCACCTTGGTGTTAAGGATTGTTGAATCTTAGTTTTCCATTCACATTCAATTCTGCCAGAGTAGTTAGCTACCTGGTAGTGCATCCTGTTCTTCTAATTAAGCCACCCCACCACGACAAAGTGTCCAACGTCCGGAGTGGGAGTTTGACACATAGTTTGTAACATAGAGAAATAATCGAGATAGACCCTAAAAAGTATATATATTCGTGATCAGTATCAATACCGAAGACGATTTAACCATATCCGACTGTCTGTCCATATGTCATCGTTTTTTGGGCCTTAAAGTTTGAGCTTTACATATACCTGCGCTTCTGATAAAAAGGTACAGAAATTCGCCAACTGCCCACCCACCCTTTCATAACTTCACTATTTTACATGAAATCGAAAAATTTTGTTAAGACCAAATATTTAGGTATCCAAATTCTCTACTTTTTGGGGCGTTTTCATTGAAAAAACAATTTTGAAAAATTTTTCATGTAAAATCCGCAATTGTTTGAAGTTATCGTTGTAATTCAAGAAAAAATGCAATATGCCTCGCCCACTTTACTAGGGCTGCATAGAAACTATCCTCCTAATCAAAGGATCGGTTACAAACGGATTGTAGCTATTCTGTATGTTTGCACTCACCATGTTGCAGAACCGCCCGGGTAAGTCTCACCGGTTCATCGTGTTCCTGTGCTTTGGTTATTCTCAATATGAACTCACTAGTTACCAATTTCACCCGCTTGTGGTAACTTTGTTGCACTCTGATGCTTCAGGGTGCACCCATATGGATAATTCCTTCTTAAAGGTCCCCTTGAAGATTGGAAAGTCACCACTTTGAAGCGCATGGCTAATAGATAATGCCGAAACTTTTTGAGGGCGTTGACAACTGCTAACGCTTCAAGCTGTTTCGGGAAGATTTGCACAATTTGGTTAACCGATCACCATCACCCCTTTCTGATAAGGTATCAACTTGGTATTAGCTTGAATCTTTCGTCGCATGCTATTTTGTGTTGTCTACATTATCCCTGACAGTACTACCAAAGCTACTCTACACTATCAGGTATAATTCTATTCTTAGCAAAATGGACTTCCACTACTTTAGTGTGCTAATGACAAACTGCAGTTAGGTCGTTGATAAGTCACTAATACCCAATTGTAGTGCTACATTCACATCACTGCGATCTTGCTTAAACAAGTTATCTGAGAATCTTTCTGAAGATTTGTTTCCACCAGATGATCCTATCGTTTGAGTGCTTATAGTTTCGAAATAACCACACCAGTACACCATGAATCCCTGCATTTTGTTAACGTATCCAAACACAAAAGAAAAAACCTATCCAAACACAGGACATTAAAAAATACCCTCCAGTACAACTGAATTCTTGAAAAATCTCTAAGCTTTTATAGATGTTAAGGTACAAACTTAAGTATATATATTATATGTAATTAGGCATTTAGAACAAAATTGTTATGAGTGGGGGCACAGCCATGAAGGCAGCTTTGGTGCATATGAGGGAAGTGCGGCCGATAGTTCTTATTACCTTACACAACCATAAAAAAAAAAGATATTAAAGGGAGAACCTGCTAAAGAACCTGCAAAGTAAAATCTCAAAACTGTAGCTCGACGAAAACTATGGATATTGTTACTTTAGGTGATACTCGCGAAAACAAAAAACCAGAAGTGGTCTTTTTATCTACAGACATACGCAATAGCTTGGCTTCTTCTGGCGATAGTACACGTTTGTGAATAGAACTCTGCAGTTCGCTCTCCTACACGTTCGTGAGAATGAGCTGGATGGAAGAAAAATGTGGCGGAAAGGTGATTTCACTTGGAAAGCAATGACTAAATGAGCTCCATTTGCGGCGAGCAAGGAACTCCGATGGGTTCCTAATTAACAGCCGGAAGACTAAAAATAGAAAGAAGGCGCTCAACGCGCGATGAAAAGATGTTTAAAAAGCTAAAGGCGAAAAGCAGTCCTCATTTGGCCGCGAAGGGGAAAGAATAAGCACCAGTGGACAGAGATTATCTCACGCAGGTGAAACTCTTGCAAACGCACTCTTACCAAAAGTGTGTGTTGATCTAATTGTGTCAGTGTCAATACAACGGAACAGGCTCCAGAAGCGGGGCACTTCTGTAGATAGTCTAAATGATAATTGACCAACGTCACAAGTGTTACTTAAGAGTCCACAGACAAGAACGGAAAGAAACCGACAATCTCGTACGAACGGACGGTTCAAGCGTAGAAAAAGTCTTCCTTTGGCGGTGTGGCGGTTAAGAAGAAGTGAATCACGTCGGTTGACCCTGACGAACTTTTTTCGATCCAGTAATGCCTCCTCTTCTGTAAATATGTCAAACTAGAAGAAGCTGACGGAAACATATACGTTCTTCTTCTGCGTAGAGCCACCTTACCAGTGACGGTATCTTTGCATTCATTTGTGCTGCAAATTGTAAAAATCCCATAGGACACTCACCTGGAGCACACAGACGCAACTGGTCCATTGTACTACCAGGAAGCAAAATCCAGTATTACCCATTTAAGTGGAATTTCTTCGAATTTCAGAGAAAGCCAAGAATGCATTTCAGCGATGAGGAGCTTACAGTATCAGTCCTCACCTCATCAGCACTGAAGATCTGCCACCTGATCCGAACAAAGGCAGGACAATAACAAAGGAATTGATCCGAAGTATCGTCGCCATCTCCACAGGCGCCGCAAGCAAGTGTCTCTTAAACCTAGAACACTAAGATGCTTGGCAAAAAGAAAGTGTCCCATAAGAACGCCAATAAGTTGTCCACAGTCTTTTCTGCTGAGAAAATTCTACGCAAGAATGCTGCTGATTTCTTACAGACGTTCGGGTGTATACGTTTAGTCTGTCACATACAATTAAGTTCGTAGAATACCCAATCATCAACGGAACATAGGATAGAGTTGGGTTTAGCATACGTTACTACTTACTTACTTAGGTGGCGCTACAGTCTTGGGTGGACATGTGCCTCAATCAACAAGCCTGTACAGCCAGCATACGTTACTCCTAGAAAAAATATTATTCCATACATTATCTCCTTGGAATAGGCACAGGAGTTTGGCTGCCCTTCATATCCCCTATCTCCTTTCCTTTCTATAATTAAGGGTCCATCCGTGACCAACAATTTGTGTTTGGACAGGTTGTGTAATAGAAAGCGTAGAAACTATCTCAACCGCGCCACTGTCTTCCTTTGCACCAAACACACTCCATGGCTTGCGCCTAACTCTTAACAAATTAATAATAATAATAATAGCTCCAAAGCAATAATAGCTCCATAGCTCTAGCTTATGAAACAAATACATATTATTCCAAAATGCCGACCATCCGAATATTTACATACATACATAAATATTTAAAAGAAAAAATTAATTTATGGATAAGAATTGATATGCAATTTCCACAGAATGATTATTTTTAATCGCATACCTAGAGTTTATTGTTTGTTGTACGAGTAGTGTTGTTTTTTCCATTTTTTTGTTTTTTAAATATAAATATGCCGCCCTTTTAGTAGTAATTTACATAATTTTTATTGAATGACTTTAAACAGAAAAGGTTTCCTATCTCAATCGATGCGAGATACACTTGTATTATATTGTTAATTGATTTGAGTAATTTAATTGTTTGTTCGTTTATATTTGTATAGTATTGTTCGATAAAAGAAAAACAAATAATGTGTTTAATATTTTATTTCAAACCAAATAGACATTTTAAATTATTATCATGTGTTATGTTAAAAGAAAAAGATTTACAAGAAAATACACACTCAGCTGAATTTTTATCAGCTTTGCCACGAAAAAAAAAAAACGTTACAAATGCCAGTTTTTCTTTATTTATTTAACTCAACAAAAAGACATGAAAGAAACAGTTTTATCCTTTAGTACAAGTTCTTTTGCATGAGTTTTGATTATCTTAGAAAAATCATCAAACTTGATTGAAAATAGGAACAGAATCGATTGCATTGTGTACGATCTGCTTATAGTGTCTAGTTTTGCTTTCTTAATCTAGAAAAATATTATTGAGTGCTACGTAAGAAGAGATAGTTAATCTCATTTGCATTACATAGTCGGAAGTAATAGGTAAACCTGCATGAAATTGGTTCAAAGTAGGAGATTTATTTTCTAAGTTGTATCATTGGTGTAAGGTGATACGACTTTGGGAATACCGCCTGCAATAAGACAAGTAAAGCTTGTATTACTATTTAGAAATAACATTATACAATTACCCACCTACATATGTTCTGAGAGAATTTTACCCAATGTGATGTGAACTAGTAAAATAATAGTTAATACGCTATATACATATATAAACAACGAATAACTTATGACTTTTTTTGAGCACTAGTTTGCCATGGTGCATTCTTGTTATTATAAATGTATAAGTACTACCAGTAACCAGCAGCACAAATATTCAAATATGATACTAAAGGTCAATTAATTACAATAATACTCAATTATAGTGATAAATAAATACTATTATGTAGTGAGTTGTCTTTATCCCATCATTAGAGTTGATTTAATTGTCCAGGGGAATACGCACATTTAATCTTTATTCTGCAGATCTTTGTAAAAGTTTCAGTTGAGACTTCAATGGGCTCAACAAATGCTGGAGAAGCCGTAGAGAGAGTGTGAACATGTATTTCAGTGTTTCTTCGAGTCCAGATGATGAATTTGAAATATTTGTTCTTCCGTTAAGAGTTGAAGTCGCCTATAACTTTCTACACTCATCTTGGATGTTATTATTAGTATCATATGGAAAAGATAGAGATACAACGACGAACTATGCGAGCTGTACAACCTTGTCAAAAAACTGCGTATCAGTCGTTTGAGATGAACATGTAGAGCGAATGGACTTTAGTGCTCCGGCTCGTAAAGTCTTTCAACAAAGTTGGAGTGCGCAACTGGAGGCAGTTAGCTAAGGACCGAGTTAACTGGAGAGACTTGTTGGTGGAGGCCCAGGTTCACTCCGAACTGTAGCGCTGCCTAAGAAAGTAAGTAAGTAAGATCAAGTGTACGGGACAAAGGGGAACGTTCTCTTATGCGCGCTCCATTAGGTTTAGGTTCACATTATCACACGGGCTAGTCACTTCCGTTACTCTTGGAAACATTTCGATTTTTGGTGTCCGATATGGCAATATTTTCAAGTATTCACCTAGAATCTCCTTATTTGTTGAGGATAACGGAGGGCAGCTGCAGGGAAGGTGAAATGGGGGTACTTTATCTTCTACAAAAGAAGTCGTTGGTCGTCCTGCGTGACCAAAAGATGAGCAGCAGGCTTGTTGTCTTGCGTCTATTCAACTGTGGCCACAACTGCCTAGCATGGTTGCACGTATCAAGATTACGTCATCATACATTTGTCTGATGCAGTGCTAATGTAGAGATATTGTATCTTGCCGTTTCAATGGGTAAATGTAGCCCACTTCACCAGTCGAAAGTTCCCGTTTAGTGCCTCTTTTGGCTAGTTCGTCTGCTTCACTATTTTCTAGGACGTCTGAGTGATCAGGAATCCAGTATTATCATGATTAAAAGATTCTTCGGGTAGGAGTATCGGTGTCCTCTTCATGACCAAGCGAATCTTGTTGACCAGGTATTGATGTATCCATGCATCGTCAACGTAGATAAGGCTATAAATCGAACCAAAAACTTTTCTCTAGAAGAGTCCAATGGCATTTTCATCCGATTTCATGCAGTAGGACTGGGATGATGAGGGTCTTATATAAGTAATTTCTTCTTAGATCTTCTATATAGGCCTTTGCAATTGAATATGGTTGGTTGAATCAATAGCGGAGCCTAGGTAGACAAATTCCATTACTAGTTTGAGGTTATAGTTGTGTGGTATGTTGTTGCACGTAGACAGCATGTAGTTTGTCCTATCCTCGTTTATAACTCTTTCTTATGGATTGGGCATATGTTGCTCAGGGTAAAATCACGAGGCATACTTTCCTCGGATCATATCTTAGGTTAGTTTAGGTATGGTGTAGCTGACACCGATAGGCTCCAGCGGCTCATTTAGACAAACAAGAAGTTTGCTTGGCTTAATATTTCGTAGCTCATCTATCGCTGAAAAGAAGTAACTACCAAGAGTTGCAGTTCTTTTATGAGCCAGCGCAGGACAGATACCTAGCAAGTGCTGAGTAGACTCTATTTCTTCTTCATCCCAGCAGCTTCTGGAAAAGTCATTGTTCTTGGGCTGAATGGCTACCTATCGACCAGTGCCCGGTCTGGGCACCAACAGTAGTACGAATGTCCTTGCGGCTTAGCTTCAGTAAATTGATTAACCTCTTCCTATTGTAGACTGGCCACAGCGATCTGTCTATAGCGTTTGTGACTATTCAACACCAGCATTGGTTAGCTTCTTCGAGCGACACTACATCTATGTATTTCCTTGTGTAGTGTGCTAAGCAGAATGTTGCCCTCAACAAGAGCCTGTGAGTAGTGCAATTGAATCTCCGATTGTATTGAGAGAGTGGTATGATGTAGTCCGCTTCCATTCGGAGCTTCGAGATAACCAACTGGTTCAGAATAAAGGCGGTAATGTTAGTTTAAATGAACGGAGACCAGTAGACATTAATGTGAGCGCATTCTTAGTAGCCGATCCTTCGCAGTATGTGATGTTAATGCTTTCTTTCTAATGACGAGCAGCCCTATTCCAATTTTGAAGCATCGCTAAGTAGGTATCCATTTTGTCTTCGTTTGCCTTGGAATATTTAGCATCAAAACAGGGGTTTCTGCACCGTCTTCTGTGGCATTTCTTATGGCTTTCTGGCAGTGTTTCTACTGATCTTTTGCACTCTCTGCTGTTGCTGGCGGACTTTTTCACCGTTCAAGAGACACTCGATCGGCATAAATACTTGTACTATCTTGATTTTGCCGTCTTCCAACGTTGAATTGCATAACAGAGGCTGGGTTCTTGTCGTAACATCATTGGATATTACTACCCGCAACAGAGTAGTGGTCCAAGTCCATGGTTGCACCTCGGAATTTTCAAATATCCAGTATACTGGAGGAGTGTCTTGATTGGGTAACTTCCAAGTTGGCTAGTGGATGTTGAGGTGTGGAAGCCATTTACTAATTTTTACCATATTTTGCCACGCAGCAAAATTGATGAGCCTGAGTCCGTTTCCATAGATGGCGGTGTGTCTTCCAGTGGTCCTACCAAAGATGTGTTCCTTATCGATCTTGTCGTTGGAATCTCCAAAGACGATCTTAACGTCATATCGCTGGCGTTGCTCGTAGGTTTTTATCGAGGAACTCGTAAAACAAGTCTTTAGCGAAATCGTCTTTCTCCTCGGTGGGGGTGCTGGCACAGATTTAACTGATGTTGATGTGAATTGTCATCACTAAGGACTTTTTGCCTAAGTCTGTCTCTGATAGCAAAACTGAAACTAAACAGCTGTTGTCTTCCTGCAAAGCAGTAAACCCTCAAGACTCTCCGTTTGTTGTGGTCGACAACGGTTTCCTTTTCGAAGTCGCAAGTGAAGCCTACGCATGACGTAAAGTGGTTCTCTAGCCGGTTCTTCAAAGGCTCAATCCCTCCCATCCCTGAGAAGAGAACTCTGGTGATTCCGACAGGGGGTCACATGAACCCAACGCTTGGTGTTAGTACACTTTTTAGCTTATCCAGGAGGTAATGTGTGGAGCTGACGATCATCCCATTAAATACTCTTCCCACTTTGCCTGTAACTGACTAAAAATTCACGAAATCTATCACAGATTACATCCTAATTACTGAATTCCATTAAAACAATGTTCATAACGAAAAAAAAACAAACTCAATTCGCCACGGAAATTATATTGCCTAACCAGGATTTGCACATGCATCATTTAAGGGTAGTTAGTGGCACAGTACTCCAGTCCATTCACTCTGTGTGTGCATTCGTATGAGAGTGTACATATATTGCACTATGTACACATGTGTCCAATTAAGCGTATCCTTGCAATTGTTCTCTGGCTCTATAAATATAATCACCGGTTGTGTGTGTGTCCCTATTAAAACAATTTAACCATAAACAAAATCAGCAATTGCAACACCCTATGACACACAATCCACACACACCCCTGTTGTTGCGCTAACGACTTCGGTTCACGGCGAACGGGGGCGCAACAAATTGATTTCAGGAAGCAACGGCAAGCGATTGATTCAATTGTAAAGGAGAATTGTAATATGTTCTGTCGGAGGAACTGGTGGTGGTAACACCAGCAGCGCGCAGATATACACCGGCAAATGGTAAATCGACCAATGGACGATACAATTGCTGGCAAAGGGGTTGTGAATGGAATTTGATTACGGTCGGCTGAGCGTGGTGGTGCAATTGGAATGGTCACTGATTTGCCGATGCGTTTCCCATTACAGGTTTTGTAATTGAATTTTATTGCCAAACAGATGGGCAAATTAGCGATACTGATTACACGTTTCGAAAGCTATGAAAGTGATGGAGTAAATGAGGTCGTTTGATGCTGTGGAAGATATGGTCTGGGTAGGCACTAAGAGACTGAATACGAACGGATAATTCTGCCTTCTTCGGTGGAAAACAAGGTTTGCTTTTATTGACTGGAAAAGATTTAATGCGAAAATACTTTGCTGGAGACTCTCTCCACAGGAAATCGTGTCCCCATCGCCTTGCAACCAATTGGAAGCACTGAGACTGCTAGCAAGCAGATCCACACAGCCTGGCGCAGAGAACGGATTGCACGCAGAAATTTATCCTGGAATTAGAAGGCAATAATGAGACGGTACAACGCTGTCTATTATGCACATCCGTGGTTCAGTAGAACAAGATTTCAAGTAAGCTTCGACGTGAAGGTAGGAAGCTTTTTAATCAAGCTAAGCGCTCTAGGGACCCACTTGGCTGGGATCTCTATAAGAGCAGTCTTAGGAAATTTAAGTTAGAGGTTAGGAAATCATAAAGGGCCTCTTGGCATCATTTCTGTGAAAATATAGAAGAGACTAGTGATTCATCTCGGATTAGGAAGATCTTATCCAAATTTAAACTATTCCTCGTTACATTAAAAAAGCAGATGGTACCTGCACTATGTTCAGCAAGGAAACCTTAGAACTTCTTATGGACAGGCCACCCATTTTTATGGTAGCAAAACAGAGACAGTACATTCTATGCCATGCCAAACCCATAAGAGAGCCTAATGCCAAAACCATAAGAGAGCCTAATTGACAGTGCCAGAGGACGTTGTCACCCCCAAGAAAATGCAGTGGGCAGTGCACAGCTTCCTCCCGTACAAATCCTCTGGTCTCGTTGGTATCTTACCAGAGGAATTACAGCAAGGTTTTGATACTTTAAGCCCTTGGCTCCACACTATCTTTAGAAGTTGCTTAAACATCGACTACACCTCTAGATCCTGGAGAAGGACCAAAGCAGTCTTTATAGAGTAAGCCGGTAAGACCTCCTTTAAGATTAGCCTATCCTCCTTCAAGACTCCTTGAAGACTCTGGAAAGACATTAGAACAAAATAAAATAGTAATCTCCTATCGATATCCCAACACGCGTATCGCAAGGAAAAATCGGTAGAGACTGCCCTATACTCGTTGGTAGGAATCATTGAGAAATCTATTGAAAACAAGAATTTGACTATGGTGTCCTTCCTTGATATTGAAGGAGCTTTCAACAATGTCAAAACAGAAGCTATGTATATCGGTTGCACTTCTTGACTTGAAGGTTGATAGGAAGGCCTTAGGCCCCAATTGGGGTCTCCACACCCGGATCGTTCACTGAATATACACGGCAGTCGTCATACTCATTCTTATGTACGGACTACTAGTCTGGTGGACGGCACTGGACAAGAAAAGCAACATCGTTTTGACAAAGTTCAAACGTTACCCTGCTTCAAAGTGCAAAGGTGCACTTTGATCCACTTCTACAGCTACACTGGAAACTATGCTCCATCTTCTTCCTGTTGATATCTTTGGGAAGCTGATGGCGGCTAAAGCAGCACTATGGCTTAAGGAATCCTTGCAACAGGCCCATGGAAATATGGGCCACGCAAGTATCCTAAACGACCATAATACTACTTCTAGTAATTCGGACTACATTGTCCACTAACTGGACTTTAACGTCAAGTATAAAACCGGAATTCTTAGCAGAAGTGCTTGGGAATCGGGAGAAATTTTAAGCGAGTGTGAGATTTATACAGACGGATCCAAGACAGCGTCTGGAACAGGTGCGGGTGTTTACTCCAGTGCACTGGATATTCGTATCACCATTCGACTGCCGGACCACTGTAGTGTTTTTCAAGCAGAAGTCTCAGCAGTCCATGAACTTGGCTTTCGATTAACTACGATAGAGTGCAGCGCTATTGTTATCTACATAGTTAGTCAAGCTGCGATAAAAGCCTCGGAATCGCCAATAATTCGATCCAAGTAGGTAAAGCAATGCAGCGGATCTCTTAACGAGATCACTGTCAGGTGCGACGTATCCCTGGGCTGAGTTCCACAGGAATATTCCAGGCAATTGCAAAGTGGACGAGCTAGCTATGGAAGATGCAGATCGGAACCTCCCTGAGAATAGGAGGGAACCGTCAGTACCTATTAAATCGATAAAATTCCAATTAGATACCGCAGCCATGAGAATGGCAAACAGTAGGTGGAACAATATCTCTTCTGAACAAATCTGGCCAGAGCTGGATTGTAGGAGAACCAGTAGACTTATTTCCGACAATAAGATAAATCTTAGAAAATGACGCCCTCACAGGACACTGTCTTGTAGGCAGACATGCCAGAAGATTTGGCGCTCCCTGCAACAATTTCTGTAGAAGCTGTAGAGACGAGGAAGAGGAGGAGACCATGACACATCTTGTCCTGCACTATAGTCTAGAAAACTCTAGGTGATGACTTCTCAAGATCTCAACGATATAGCTCGACTAGACTTAGGCAAAATAAAAAGCTTTGTCACCGGGTTAAACTGGCTTAATGACTAAACAGTCAACCACACTTCTTCGGCATGGGTTCACATCGAAACTGGTTACCCTGCCTCCTGTCCCATCTGGGAAGTCTCCATATTGCTGGTAATCCGGTTTTTCCATAGTGGTATCACAATGAACCTTAATTTCGGTTTAAGTGTGTCCCTAGTAAGCGGGGACAGCCACCCAATCCAACCCAAGTCTCAGATATACTCACTTGCATGGTTACCATTGCGGCAAGTAAAATGTGCCAAACGACAGCTATTGGTGCAGTGCTTACCTTCAAACAGCTACAGAATAAAGCGGTACAGAATAAAGCTATGCGGAGTCCTCTCAGACTGCCTTAGATCTGACTAGGCAGTCACCCAACTCGTGGGTGGTAGGCAATGTGAAGACGGTGATAAGCTAAGATTCGTTGTTTCTTGACCCTCAGATTCAAGTACCTGATTTCAGTGATGGTGTGAGCCAGGGTGTTGGAGAGATGGTGGCGGATGAACCCTTAATGGGCCAACGGTAGCGCTAATATCCCCAAAGTGAGTTTCTGACACCTAGGGTTATAAGAGGGAACTGGTCCTCCAGGTTGGGGGCTGTGCGTAGGGGTAACTTCCCTACCATGGAAAAAACTCTTTAGTTCCGAAAAAACCACAAGCCTCGGAAAAAGGACCCTGTAAAACGAAAAAAGGACAGCGTCGTTCGGATTTGCACGTGGAATGTTCGGACCATGAGCAATTAGCGTAGGCCCTAGACTGCTATAATGCTGATCTCACCACAATCCAGGAAGTGTAGCGGTATGCGCCACGCAAAAGAAGGATGGATTTGTTGTAAGCGGTAGACCTAGGCATGAAATCTTGAGCTTTTGACACTTCAGTGAACGTCTTATAACAAACCACATCAAGGCTAAATTCGTGAACATAACCCTGATATGCGTTCATGTCCCACAGAGGATTAGGACGACGCCACCAAAGAATGTTTCTACGAGACCCTCGTCAAAACTTACGACCAATTTCAATACCAAGATAGGAAAAGAGGACATCTTTGGTAAGACACAGCCTGAGAGGAGATTTAACGTTGAACGAGTGCAATCACAAGACATCGCAAGAAATTGATGTCGATCGCGTATTCCTCAATTTCCTATGCAGCCAGCATCAAGTGCTGAAGATCACTGACATCGTTGCCAAGAAGCCATCAGAAACGTCGCCACTGATGTGCTGGCTTTCATCTAATCACCCTCACGAAACCCTTGATTTGGTAAAGACTACCAGCAAATACATGTAGCAAAAGAACTCGATCGAAAGAGGACGGAAGAGCATCGGTGTGGTTCTACGCATGAAACAATGTTCGGAAGTCTTACCAAAAGGTAAAAAGAACGTGTCAAGGTAACAAGAACCGAATAGAGAACTATAGAGATGAAGAGCCTTATAGTTGAGTCACAGTCGGTGCTGAGGGTATGTAAAAACCACTTCTGCAGAAGCTGTCAAGCAGAACGAACCATTCAATCTGGACGATGAAAACCAAGACTTCCGTCCACCCGACCAGAATGAAATGAGAATAGCAATATCCAAACTCATGTCCAACAAGGCTGCTGGACCGGACAACCTACCAGTCGAGCTATTGAAGGTAGCGAGGGATGACATGGTGGAGAGCATACACTAACTCATTTCGAAGATTTGGTCGAAAGAAAGTATGCCTAATGAGTGAAACCTCAGTATGGTTTCCCCGATCCACAAGAAAGATGACCCTCTAAACTGCGCCATGGCTTGAAGATCCATAGGTTTTTCATAGGTTCTATAGTAGGGGAGGTATAATCCACAATGGATCTACATCACAATGGATCTGCATTGATCTACGTGTGACGGGTGCAAGTTTCTCTTCTCGCGTCAACCCATTAACCGAACCTAACCTAACCTAAACTGCACCAACTCTAGAAGCATCAGTCTCCTGCTTTATGGCGCTGGATCTTGGACTCTATCTAAAGCGGATGAAGACATCCTCAGTCGCTTCGAAAGAAAGATTCTTCGTTAAATTTTCGGTCTCGTTGCGTTGACACGGGCCGGGCTAACTGGAGAGGTTGGTTGAGGCCCAGGTTCACTCCGATCTATAGCGCCACCCGAGTAAGTAAGTAAGTTGTAAGGATTCCATAAGGCGTAATGTTGCCTTAGCGGTCATCAGCTTCCCAAACATATCAACGGGAAGTCACAGGATTATATGTATACAAACGCAGCTGTGTTACAACTTGACAGTCTAATGTTAACATTGCCTGTAGCCGAATCCAAGTCATTATCTCCTAACCTACATACATATGTATGAATGTATGTAGGCTTCCAATGCCAACTGCCTTCATGTGCCAATTTAGGATATTTTCTAGTCGATAAACTCCCAATGAACTTTCTATTCAATTCTTTCGTTCAAAAATGTCAAAGCCATAAACAACTTGGTCCTTGCGTAAGCATCTGCTCCAGCATACATACGTACATACACTGTCACTGGCATTTTCTATGAAAATGAAAAATTTAAATTTATTTTGTTGCTGCAACGAGTATGTATCTCTCAAAACTAATCCCTGGTACATGCGTCGAATTAAATATGTGCTAGTTGGTTTCTAAGCAGCTAAGTCGACCGGAAAATTAACTTACACTTTGCCTCGACATACTACATCCGCCCGCCCGCCCTCCGAGAGCAAATTTATTCGCATGTCCTTACACCCCTATTAGATACGATTTCCATCCACCCTTACCGATCACACTGCTTAGCACTAAAAGACAATTTTCTCCGCTTTTGGGCAAACTGGTGCCAGAAAAAAAGGAGGCAGTGTCGTTCCACATAGTTACCCACAATAAAAAGAACTTAAACCGAGATCTCTATGGGTGTCGGTGTCCTATATGTGAATGTCATGTCCTTCGGTTCTTAAGGACTGAGATAATTTGTCTTGCCTCCTGGGTATAAGAGAATTGCCAAACGAAACATAAAAGATCCTTCGAATGAGTTGTGCAATTTCGCATGTAAACGGCAATGAATGTGTACTGAGCCAATTTTGCCAAACACACATACACATAGAGGCACAGGGACATAGAAATCATCATGAAGATTTAATCGAAATCACCAAATCTTAATGGCAATCCTATATTCTATATCCCAATGATGAGGATGACGATATCCTTTTACGAGTTCTTGAGTCGAATCAAAGACCATCGTAAAAATCCAAAGGAAACGAAGTGAGACCGACCGAGAGAAAGGGAACGATTGGAAGGAGATATCTAAGCCACTCTGGATGGGTGTAACGATGAATAATAGAGTTGGTGTATAGTCGATACAGAAAGTCCTGGATATACGAGTACCACCACCCGACTCACTGCAAATAGAGGTCAATCGTTGAAAGCTTTGTTTTCATTATTTATTCAATGAGAAGAGAAATGAAACATCATCGTCCTTCGTAACCGGAAGATTTTCAATACCTACCACTTGGGTATGAATCCTTTTTGTGTTCGACCAGAGAAATCCTCTCGAGGAGTGGGAGGAATGCAAAAACCTATTCGAAATTGAAAACCACTTAAGCCAATCAGATCACCGAGGACGACGACGATGATGACGTCGTCATCGAACGAAGGATTCAAATGGGATTCAAATAATTAAATTTAATTGATATTCAGATTCTGGCAAATGGTTTATTGTCTTCCTTCCGGTATTGGACAGACGACTCTGGCTACCGAGGATGTGATGG
Source organism: Xylota sylvarum (assembly GCA_905220385.1). Taxonomy (NCBI): domain Eukaryota; kingdom Metazoa; phylum Arthropoda; class Insecta; order Diptera; family Syrphidae; genus Xylota; species Xylota sylvarum. The sequence continues at coordinate 56,540,959 of LR999958.1, read as the reverse complement.
GTGACGCTGTGTGTTGTGTGGTGAGCTTTGTTGAAAATTTAAAATGTTTGTTAATGGATTTTGCAGGTAGAAGATGCAATTTACATACAATTTGAAATTTTTGGTTTAGAACTTTGTGTTTTGCTGGCAATGGGAATTTCCTATGAGCCATTCCAATTATTGGACAAACAAGGCTGTTAATCCAGTGAAGTGGATCTTACAACAGAGATAAACTGCTGAGGATTTTAACTATTTTTTTTTTTTTTGATAGGATATCTGGGATATGGACTTTACTCTTAGGTACCTATAGGAACTACATATACACGTAAGTGTCATCTATTCCACAATTCTTAGGTGGCACGAACCTGGGTCTCCAATAACATGACTCTCCAGTTAGCTCGGTCCTTAGCTAATTGCCTTCAGTTGCGCACTCCAAACCGGTTAAGGTCGCCTTCAACTTGTGCGCAACACCTAAGGCGAGATCTTCTTGTACTGTGTTCTTCCTCCGGGTTTGATTTGAAGATTCTGCGGGCTGGAGCGCTGGTGTCCATTCGCTCTACATTTCCTAACCATTCCAACGACTGATGCATAGTTCTTTGACTAGTTCGTACAGCTCATGTAGTTCGTATAGTTCGTCGTTGAGTCTTTCTCTCGAAGTGAATGAGGATATATTCATCCACTTTAAATATAGTCCTAGCTTCAGCGCCATAAAGCAGGTCGGGATAATCAAAGTCTTATACATACAGGTTGATTAGGTTGGGTTGGGTGGTTGCCCCCGCTTAGCAGGGACGCACTTAGCCCAAAAGAAAGGTCCATTGGGATGCCACTATTAAAAACCAGATTACCAGCCGCGTAGGTAGGTAGGACAACCAGTTTCGGTGTAAACCCATGTCGAAGATGTATGGTTCGCTGTTTAGTTATTAAATCAGTTTGACCTGGTGAGAAAACTTTTTACATTGCCTAAGTCTAGTCTGGCTAGATTGTTTAGATCTTCGAAGAAGTACTCGCTTAAGGTTTTCCTTCTCAAGACCGATATAGCACAGAAGATGTGGTTTCCTCCTCTTCCTCGTCTCTGTAGAAGCTAACGAAATCGTTGAAGGGGGCATCAGGCCTTCTGGCATGTCTACCTACCAGACAGTGTCCTGTGAGGGCGCCAACTATTTTTTTTAAGATTTATACTATTGCCAGAAATAAGTCTAAGTTTTCCTACAATCCAGTTCTGGTCAGATTTGTTTAGAAGAGAGACATGTACTGATATTGTTCCATCTACTGTTTGCCATTCTCATGGCTGAGGTATCTAATTGAAATTTTATGGATTTTGTATGTGCTGACGGTTTTCCTATGTTATCAGGGAGGTCCCACTCTGCACCCTCCTTAGCTACCTCGTCTGGTTTGCAATTGCCTGGAATATACCTGTGGGCTGGAACTTAGCAAAGCGATGACAGCGATCTCGTTAGGAGCATTGTTTCACCAACTTGGATTGATTCCAAGGATTCCAAGGATTTTATCGTAGCTTGACTGTCGCGGCGCATAGGCTAGAAGACCGGAGAGAAACAACTTCTCAGGGTGGCGTTTTGTCTCATTTTCTGTGGAATCTAGTGGTCAACGGGCTGCTATTGGACATAGAAAAGACTGGATGCAGATTTGTTGCCTATATAGATCACATTGCTATCGCCACCTCAGGAGAACACCCTGATACTCTCAGGGAAATCCTCCAATGTGCTCTCCTACGGCTTACCAAATGGGCCTCCAAATGCGGACTAGGAGTTAACTTCGTTAAAATGAGCCTTATGGTTAGCCCCCTTTACGAGAAAATATAAAGTTCCCCTTATAGAGCCTTCACGATTAATGGCACCAGTGTTTCCTTTAAAGGTAATGCAAAATACTTGGATCTTCTTTTTGATGTGAAGATAAACTGGAATGCACATCTACTTAAATGCGTAAAGAAAGCAACTATAGCTCTATACTTCTATAAAAAGGCCATAGGCAGAAGCAGGGGTTTTCAACCCCATATCATACGCTGGACGTACGTGTGCATTATCAGGCCTAAACTACTGTCGCTCTTAATAGGGCTAATCACCTCAATCCCCCAGCTAAGGTGCAAGGATCTGCATGTATATACATATATGCATCAGTGATGCAATGAGAACTTATCCTTAACGATACTGAACATTATGCTCCACCTGCTCCTTAGATATTCTGGCTGCTAGTGCGGCTATCTCTTCTCGATCATTGATTTCCTCAATTTTACCCCAGAAGAGACCGACTACATCACTCCGACCCTGTTATTTGACCGAAATTTCCGCACGAGCATTCGTGACCTAAGTGAATGGGTCACTGCTCCCCCTGCTGAGGACAGTTCAGTCCACTTCTACACGGACGTTATGGTGTCTTCTCCGATAAGCTCAATCGATGCTCTTTTCCATTTCGGAAATCATGGCGATCAAGCCTTGTCCTGGTTGAAATGTAATGCAACAGTCAATCGGCAATCAAATCTCTGGAATCGTGTGCCATTTGTCTCTTCTCTAGATGACTGAGCAGTTCAACATTCACCTTGCAAAGCTGACCAGCTTGCTAGACAGGGTACTACCTATAAGATCCTGCCGAAGATTTTTGCTTTTAGCAAAACCAACAGTAGATAGGAAAATCTTTCTACTTAGAACATTTCGAGATAGATTTGGCCTAGGCTTGATTTGAAACGTAGTGTTGCGTTGGTTCTGTCAAAGATCAACCACGGTATCGGTGTGGACACTGTCTGATGGGCTAACATGTCAAAAGGCTGGGCTGGGCTGGGCACATGCTTTCTAAAGAAGTTGTTGGGAAGAAATCATTCTCCACCTCCTTGCACGTTCATTTCCTTGACAACCTAAGCGAACTGACGTCAGTAGGCGCCACAATTTATCAAAAGCTCCGATTGGTTCTAATAAGTCCCGTTTATCCAAATGGGTGAGATCCATGGCCTCTCAATGGACCTTTATTGGTCTAGGTGTGTCTGCGCACTGGTTTTTTTTTTGGATTGTTGGATTACTGTCGACCAGATAACATAAGTTAGTAGGATTCCGACTATGACTAGTTCGAAATTGAACCAGAAAATAAACGCGCCACGTGTAACGAATGCATTAAAAAACAAGGAACTGTAAGTATCAAGCTTAACCAGTTTTAAAGGTTCAATCACCGCATTTATGTAAATCTATCAATCTTCACCTGCAAGTTATGTTATTCTAAACTGTCGTTACATTAGTATCTAAAATCATGCTACTAGTCATTAATTAATAATGCAATTACTAGATATTGCAAATAGTGCATGTGATTTGCCTATTGCATTTCTATTACATTTCTAAGAGTAAAATTAAACAACTTAATTCCCAAACCCGTTTCATCTTATAAAAACTCCAACTCATCGCTACGAAGTCATCAGTATCATCTTGTCGGTGTTTGCATTAAGTATCTAAGGTATCTAAAGCATCTTAAGTACCATAAAGTGTTTGAAAGATGTTTTCCAAAAATATCATACTATTGCTTGCTATAGTTTTGGTTTTAACTACGTTGAGTGAGTGCTATCCTAAACGCCCGGAAGCACCAGCTTCGATCGATCATGAACACGAACACGAAGCAAAAGACGACCCACCTTGTTATGACGACACGAGAGATGATTGTGGTCTGATCGTCACAACTTCGCGCGTTAAAAGCGTATACAAAGGCTAAAATCTTGTAATCGATTCAAATGTACTTATGTTGAATAAAATATATGGCAGCTAATATTCAGTGTTGTTAATATTTGGGATTTGGGTTTATTGTTTTTTCAATTTGTTTTGAAAAATTTTGTGCCGAGTCGTATCCTTTTTCTGTGACTGATCGCCATTTTTTCTGCAAAAACCTTGCCACAAGCCTGCTATGGTGAGCACCAGGCTATTATATCGACAAAGAGGCGTTCGTGCAAATGTTGAAAGTCGACTTTTTAACCAGAACCGGTTCAGAGGACAACCTATCGTAACAACTGACCCAAACAATCGCGACAACATCCGATACAGCAATGTAGATCATCTACCAGAAGGGATGAACCTTACTACTGGTGGAACGATGAGATCCAAACGCCGACTGTAGAGTTCTCCCGTCCAGGCACTCTCTCCTTTTCAGCCAACTCAACTCGAATAACACATGATCGAGGTGGATGACGAACAGATTCCCATAAAGCAGAGGCATTACCCAGTCTCGCCCGCAATCCAGAAGCTGCTCATTGAGGAACTCAATCGAATGCTTTCGCTCGGGGTCTCCGAAGAGAGTAACAGTGCTTGGTGAGCCCGGCAAAAACAGATTGTGCCTGAACTGACGAAAAGTCAACGCAGTTACGGCGAAAGATGCTCCCCCATATAGAGGGTCTTTTAAGTAGACTACAGGATACAAGGTTCACCTGAAAGACGAATTTTGGCAGATTCATCCGGAGATTAAATCAAGGAAGAAGACGCCCTTCACAGTCTATTGCGGCCGTTGTATCAGTTCACGGTGATGCCGTTCAGATTGTGCAATGTCGCTCAAAGAATGTGTAGGCTTATGATTAAAGTCATTCCCGTTCGTTTGAAAGAAAATGCCTTTATCTACCTCGATGACCTCTTGGTTCGAATCTCATGCCAGATTGTTAGAAGAGGTAGCGAAATGTCTAAGGGAAGCGGGCCTGACCATAAATGTTAAAAATAAAAGTCAGTTATTTCATAGGAATGACGAGTTGATACAGACGCTTTATTCTCAATTTTGCTTCTGTATCAGCCCCAATGATCTACTGTCTAAAGAAGGGACTTTTACGATGACCGACGAGGCGTTAAGAGCATTTCAACAGCTCAAAACATCATTGGTGATAGCGGCAAATCCGGACTTCACTAAACGCTTATACATACAATGCGACGCATCAACGTCTGGTGTAGGGAGTGTGCGGTTCCAAATGGATGCGGGGAATAACGAACGATCGATAGCATTCATGTCATGTCTCAGAAGTTTAATCCTGCTCAGCGGAATTATAGCGTGACGAAACTAAAGAGCTATGCAGCCATTTTTTCTTTAAAGAAGTTCAGTGCATACGTGGAAGGATTGCCTTTCACTATCATCGCAGATCATGCTAGTCTAAGGTGGTTGATGACCCAGAATGACTTCAAGGGTTCGACTTCGTGATCGACCTTAGTAAGGGTGTCCAAAATGTAGTCCCTGATACTCTCTCTGGCATCCACATGGAAGAGCTCAAACCGGACACTGTAATGCTGGATGTTGACCTTGATTCACCACACTTTTCTTCGGGGGAGTATGATGAATTAAGGAAGACTCTCCACGAAAACCAGGACAGACTACCAGACGTATGTGTGTCGGACGAATTTGTCTACAAACGGACGGACATACGAACTGGGGACGAGCGATTGAGGAGTACAAGTGTGTTATGTGTCTTAAGAACGAGCTTCTGAATTTAACTGTGCTACAGAAAATAGGTTTCAAAAAATAAGAGGGAGCGGAAGAGGCCGCTCGTGAAGTTCGACTAAACTAATGGACAGGCGCGACACAACTATAGATTTCATTCGAACAAATGTGGTGAAAATATAGGTACAGGACCGATAAGCATCGAATACTCCGATGATGCTCTAGCGAAGGAATTTGCTTGCAAATTGATAAGTCACCGATCAATCTACATGCCTGATGCTGGACACGATCTAAATTACTCAGACGAGTTACCCGCCCAAAACATGTGAGTTGTACTCGAGTTTCGGACGAATGTAAACTTTAAAGATGGTAGCCAAGTCTGCAGGAGTGAAAGCCACTTTTCGTAGCTTTGGAAATCTGATGATTCCAGCGAAGGTCTGGGATAACTTGCATGCCAAGCATTGACAAGCCATTAGATTCCTCAATATCAGTTCCATTCCACATTTAGTTTGGCTACATTAATATCGCACTTCAGAGACAGGAGACAGCACTGGGTTTTTGACGAATTGAAATCAACTTGGTTTTTCGCACCCCAGTTGATGATTGCATCAATATCAGAGTTGAGCTCGGTAGACATTAGCTGTCTCAGTCATGGAGTCGCCAAAGAATAAGCAAAGTCAAGAGTACTGTCATACGCAAAGGAATGGATTGGATTACGAGTGAGAGAGAGAGAGAAGGTCGTTAATAAATATTAAAAACAGAGTCGGAGAGAGGACTGAGCCCTGTGGTACACCAGCATTGGTTGAGAATGAGGTAGAAGTACATCCGTCTAATACAGCTTGTATTAACCGATTACTCAAAAAACTTGCAATCCATGATGACACCGACACCGTAGGCTGCAATTTTGCTTAACTGTGCCACACTCCGTCGAAAGCTAGGGTCTTATTTTTCTTTTAGGTACACCATAAGGTCGCTTGTGGTACAACGTTATTGACGGAAACCGTACTGACGGTCATTTAGAAAAGGATTTCTTTCAAGATATCTCATGAGATGGAAATTTTCAATGCTTTCCATGATCTTAGAGAGCACTGATGCTAAGGCTATGGATCGGTACGTATAGTGAAGGGGAGGTTTTATCGCCCTTCTTAGGGATCAGCTAGACGTCCTCGAGTTCCCACCTACATATCTGGAAAAATGCCTGTGGTGTATGATAAGTGGAAGAGCTGACGTAGAACTTTAGCCAGGGGGTAGGGGGAGGAGTCACTACATTTTATGTTTAGTTTAGTGTTTGTTTGCGATGTTTATGCGTGTTTTATGGCTTTTCAGATTGCTGCGGGTGGTAGGTCAAACCGACCTCTGGTCTTCCTCTAGGACATTGGGATCTGCGTCGGGCATGGAGGCATATTGACCTGAGCGTTTGGATCTCAACGTTCCACCAGTAGCAAGGTTCACCTCTTCTGGTAGATGATCTACATTGCTGTATCGGATGTTGTCGCGATTGTTTGGGTTAGTTGTTACGATAGGTTGTCCTCTGAACCGGTTCTAGTTAAAAAGTCGACTTTCAGCATTTGCACAAACGCCTCTTTGTCGAAGGATGAGTCTTTCCACTTTAGCCCTTTTAATTTGGAGCACTGCCTGGGCTTCTCATGAATATAATAGCCTGGCAAGGTTTTTGCAGAAAAAATGGCGATCAGTCACAGAAAAAGGATACGACTCGGCACAAAATTTTTCAAAACAAATTGGAGAAACAATAAACCCAAATCCCAAATATTAATAGCACTGAATATTAGCTGCCATATATTTTATTCAACATAAGTACATTTGAATCGATTACAAGATTTTACCCTTTGTATACGCTTTTAACGCGCGAAGTTGTGACGATCAGACCACAATCATCTCTCGTGTCGTCATAACAAGGTGGGTCGTCTTTTGCTTCGTGTTCGTGTTCATGATCGATCGAAGCTGGTGCTTCCGGGCGTTTAGGATAGCACTCACTCAACGTAGTTAAAACCAAAACTATAGCAAGCAATAGTATGATATTTTTGGAAAACATCTTTCAAACACTTTATGGTACTTAAGATGCTTTAGATACCTTAGATACTTAATGCAAACACCGACAAGATGATACTGATGACTTCGTAGCGATGAGTTGGAGTTTTTATAAGATGAAACGGGTTTGGGAATTAAGTTGTTTAATTTTACTCTTAGAAATGTAATAGAAATGCAATAGGCAAATCACATGCACTATTTGCAATCTCTAGTAATTGCATTATTAATTAATGACTAGTAGCATGATTTTAGATACTAATGTAACGACAGTTTAGAATAACATAACTTGCAGGTGAAGATTGATAGATTTACATAAGTGCGGTGCTTCAGGCTTTGAAACTATGTAGTTAAGCTTGATGCTTACAGTTTCTTGTTTTTTAATGCATTCGTTACACGTGACACTGGTTCAATTTTGAATTAGTCATAGTCGGAATCCTACTAACTTATGTTATCTGGTCGACAGTAATCCAATAATCCAAAGAAACTAGTGTGCAGACACACTTAGACTAATAAAGATCCATTGAGAGACCATGGATCGCACCATTTGGCTAAGCGGGTTGATAAATCGTGTCCAGTTCGCTTAGGATTTTAAGGAAGTGAACGTGCATAGGAGGTGGAGAATGATTTCTTCCTTCTCGTCGTCCACAGAAATCATGTGAAAAGAAACCTAGCCTCTTGTGTATGTTAGACTATCAGACAGTGTCCACACCGACACCGTGGTTGATCTGTGATCGCTTCAACAGGACCAGAACTTAGCACTACGTTTCAGATCAAGACTAGGCGAGATCTATCTCGAATTGTTCAAAGTAGAGATATTTTCCCATCTACAGTTGGTTTTGCTAAAAGCGTCCAGCCTTAGTAAGAGTTTATAAGTAGCGAGGGACATAACCAGGATCCGCCACTTTCGGCAAGATCATATGGGTACTATCCTGTCTGGCGAGCTTGTCAGCCTTACAATTCCCTGCAATGTTTCTGTGTCCTGTCACCTAGCATAGGTGAATGTTGAACTGCTCAGTCATCTCAAGAAGATACAAATGGCAGTTGAAAGAGGCCTTTGAAGTGAAGGAACACGATTCGAGCAATTTGATTGCCGATTGACTGTTGAATTATATTGCAACCAGGACAAGGCTTCCTTGATCGCCCTGATTTCCGAAATGGAAAAAATATGCTCCGATTGAGCTTATCGGAAAAGACGTCCATAACGTCCGTGTAGAAGTGGACTGAACTGTCCTCAGAAGAGGGAGCATTGACCCATTCACTTAGGTTACGAATGCTCGTGCGAAAGTTTCAGTCAAATAACAGGGTCGACGGTATCTTCTGGAGTAAAGATTGAGAAGACCACCGTGAGGAGGCTTAGAGTCGGATAGCCGCAATTGCAGCCAGTTGCTTGTCAAGAGTATCTAAGAGGGGCAGGTGGAGCATAATGTTCAGCGCCGTTAAGGAAAAATTCTCATTGCACCACTGATGAATATACATGCAGATCTTTCACCTTAGCTGGGGGATTGAGGTGATTAGCCCTATTAAGGGCGACAGTAGTTTAGGCCTGATAATGGACACGTACATCCAGCGTATAATATCAGGTTGAAAACCCCGGTTTATATAGGCATATAGGCATAGTTTCCAAAGGGTGGTGATGCGGAATATATGGGAACACAAGCGTTCTCACGAAAGCCTCTCACTATCAACTTCTAGTCTACACCTCCACGTTGGTGGCTACTGGGTGCCTAGTATGAAACCTGGACTGGAGATTGGGTAACCACCCCGTTTGGAAGGTATGAAAAACCTTTTATGCAAATCTTTTAAAGACTTGTCGGAAAGTTCTTCTTAGTCTTAAAAGAAATGTCTTCCCAGAATTTTGTTCCTGATTTAACAGAGTGCTGTGCAGTGACAAAGGAAGTGTCGGGTATCTTGACTTCTTCATCACTATGTCCACGACATATGTATGTCTTATTCCATTAGTCTTAGTTTTTTCATGTGATATCGCAGAGTGTTATGATAACTCCTATCAGGGTAGAAGGGGATTTCCTATCCTTTTGTATATTTCTGTCGGTCCTACTCTTATCGAAACAACGCCATATGCTTCTTGCGATGGCACAAGTGTCTAGGGAGGACCATTTAATGTTATCCTCCCTATGGGACCTAATCCCTGCTTCGAGCTTCAGTGAACAAGGTCAAATGTGCACCAATTTGTCGACCTGTTCTGATGTAGATTCTGAACCTCTTCTGTCCAACTCGTCGGCCTTCTCATTACCTGGTATATTTTCATGTCCAGTGACCCAGCAGAGTGCAGTGTTGTGCTGTGTTCCAAGAACCTTAAGCTCTTCATGGCACCACTCCACCAGCTAGGATTTTATTTCGATAGCAGAAATCGCTTTTATTGCTGCCTGGCTGTCGATGAAAATGGTGATACCTTCCTGCGGTATTGCCTTCAATGCAGTCTCACGAGCGGCTATTATAACTGCTAGGACCTCCGCTTAGAAAACACTGCTATGGTTCGGGAGACGGACTGATTTGGATATGCCCAGTGGTTCAGAAAATCTGAGCCTACGCCTACATCCATCTTTAATCCGTCTATAAAGACAGGGTGTAACGTGTATTGATAGGCTGATCGCTTTTCCATTCTTCTCTATTCGGCAACAAGCTTTTGAAGGGCTTTTTCTTTTGAAATCTAGGTACGGAGTCAGATAATTCGTGGTGGGAACATTTCCTAACAGTAGGTGTGGTTCTCATGGCGCTTGTGGTTACAATACATGCCAATCTCTGAATCTTCGTATGAGCAGCTAAGTTGGTGATCTTGCTGGCGGACTGCCACCATACAAGACAGTCATAAGTCAAAATAAGGCTTACTACAGCCGTATGCATCCATAGTACAGATTTGGGGACCTACCCCACGTTTTCCCAAGTATATGCATGTATAGAACGCAATAGTGGCTTTCTTGAGGGGTACCTCTAGAGGCATATACTTCCAAATTCGTACCCTCGTGCTCCGTTATAATGTGGCTTTTCTCAAGGTCACAATCCAATTGATCAGGGTATTGTGGATATTCATGTTGTGAGTGTTTTACGCACCTCGTCCGTTTTGACATTGCTAAATGATCCTTCCCTGTCTAAGAATGAAGCTAAAGTGTATTCTTTATCTTTTAACGATTTCTCGATTAAGCTAACCCTACAGTGCAGAGCCGTTTCAACACTTTTTCCTTAGGTGTAGGCATGTTGGGCTGTGACTATATTCTCGAGGCGTAGCTTACTGTAGCTAATGTGAATGTCGGCTAGTCTCTCAAAGTTTTCAGTATAAAGGAGGTGAGGCTGATTGGCCTGAATTTTCGTGGAATGACTTGCTTTACCAGCCTTGGGTATACCACCATGATCTCTCTCCATGTTCGTGGGATATGTTTTCGTATTAGACTATGTACTTGTAAATAGTTCCTTGAGTTCTAGAAAATTCGTGCTCTCAGTCTTTTGTAGCATGATCGGGATGATACCGTCTAGTCCTGGCGATTTGTAAAGGGGGGATCTAATTGCCCACTCAATTCTCTCCTCTAAGATCAAATCCGCTGATAATTCATATTCCGTGGTCGTACTTACTCTGATACTGTCGACGGATTGGGTTACACTTTTTGGGAAGTGCGTACTTATCAGTAACCTCAGTGAATCTGAGCAAGATTCTGTCCAATTTCCGTCGGGATCTTTCAGTGATCCTATAGCCCTAGTTTGACTGGAGAGGATCTTCCTTAGTCTCGCAGGTTCTGTAGTCCCCTTAATGTTATCGCAAAATTGCTGCCATGACCGGCGCTTGGGTCTTTGAGTCTCATTTTTGAACTTCCTCTGACTGGCTTTATAGTGATCCCAGTCTATGTCTGCAACTCTATCAACCTCCACTGGTCTTTGGTCAATCTTTAATCTAGTTCGTTGCAACCGGGGTTGAACTCCAACTTAATTTTCTTGCTAATCTTCCTAATCGGGGGTGGCCTTCAACAGGTTCAGATGAGGTCGATAGCAGATGGTTTTCCATTCGTATCCTGAACAGTCTTCGGGCCGTTTTCCTAGACTTCCCTTAGTTTGTTCAGGTGATAGCTCAGGCCAGAGTGACTTGTGAGAAAGCTCATTAGCTTTCTAAAATTACAAAAAAATATAAATTTTCGGCGCGACAAGTTCATGGGATCTAGAGCCTAGCTTCTTACAACCATTCGTGTTGTGCGTGTTATATTCTTTTACACGAATGGAAGAGACCTACTGTTTAATGCCGTGTCCGAAGGGCAATTTCTGTTTTTGAAAAGATTTTTCATAACAGTTTTACTCTCGGATGTTTGTCAGATGCTCGCGAGAGTTTGGGCCGTGAATGTGGAACCCCTCGCTCTGTAGTCCAACGCAATAACCACTTGAACCACGGCGCCCACTGGAGAGGCTTATTGGTTGAGGCTCAGGTTAACACCGAACTGTAGCGCCTCGCAAGTGTGTATGTATGTCATTCGTTATAATCGACCATTTGACAGTCGCGTTTCTGTAAATTCCTGCACGTCTATACCCTATACTAACCGCCGCCCATTTAACTGGTACCAAACACTTGGTACAACTGGTTTTTTTCGTCTCTGGTTCGATTCGGCTGGTTACTGCATTGATATCAGGAGTCCCGTACGTGTTGAAAGTGCTTCAGTTTCCTTTTGCCTCTTGGATTGGTAAGGTACTGGAAAATTAAGACTGGGTTGGCTTGAAACATTGTCTGGACATCTTAAAAATTCAGGTATAATAACAATCTCTCTGTCATTTGATATATCTGCCGATAATGGCCTTTGAGTTGGGGTCGGATATTCAAAACACAATACTCCGGTAAATGCATTTAAAATTAAAATTATCGAACACCTTTAAGTGCGGCTAGTTAAGAAAATTGAAAAAGTACCGACACAGCCCGCTATGTAATAAGAAAAACCATCTCCACATAGGGGCGCGTCCAATAAAGAAAAAAATAAAATACCATTCACCCGCTTATTAAAGCCCCCGGGCTAAACGCATTTTATATGTCCCAAAACAAAGTTTTAAATTCCTTTTAAAAAAGTTCTCCCCCGGGCGTTTTTCCGACATGAAAAATGCGAAAAATGTTAACAAATATTTGAGCACATACGACTGACAGCAAATACCAGAATATAAAAGGTCCTGAGAAAATTACAAAAAAAAAAAAAAAAAAGAACGCTCCGCCAGTTTCGCCCCGAAGAACTTTAGCCATTACCGCCCATTATAAAATGAATGAATTTATATCCTCCCGAAAAATTCTGGAAATCATAAAGAAAAAAAAGAAAGAAAATCTTAAAACGATTTCCGCCACCCATCATCTGTGGGACGGGCGCCCAACCAAACAAATTAAACTTCCCAATTCGGAAACTTAATTCCGTCATTCTCATCCGAAAATTGTGCGCGCCGCACCCCCTGCAAGCCACTCAAAAAAAAAAAAAAAAAAACTTTATTTACCTCAATTCAAAACTAATTTCAAAAGTCAACAAACCAATAACACAAGTACATAAACATGCAATCACATAATTTAAAAAGGGGGCACTTATACCTATTACCCCCCGTGCCGTACACATACTATGCTTCTTTCGAGCATTAGGGGTGGTTTCTGGTCGCTCTCTCGGTCTCGTTCCGTACGTATACGTACTTGTACTTAAAAATTCGAAACCATAATTTATAAAATATGATTTTTTGCAGTCGGAGATTGCTTTATGTCCTCCGTGGCCTGTCCTGGCATTGTATGGTATGGTGAGGGGTTGCCTTTGCCTTGTGCTCCATCTCTCGTTCCTTTCTTGTACAATAGCGAGCGCAAAATGAACGTCGTTCTCGTTTGTTTCCGGATCTCTCTAGGGGATGCAGGACGCAGGGTCTTCTGGGGATTTTCTTGATTTTTCAGCACGGCCGGCAGAGTGATTGGATGAAGGAAATACAATTTTCTATTAATTAATTTTGACTTTGTTTACAGTTGGATTTAATGTTCGATAGGATGCGGCGGTGGATTTGTTGAGAAGAACCATATTTTTGTTATTTAGGAACCCATATGGGTTTGTATGATGTTCAATTAGTTGATTAGTCTTTTCGATTCGCCCTTAAGCAGTTTTAGACGAGGCAGATTACAGCAGATGCTTTCAACCGTAGATATGGACTGTTCTGTAAGTAGACTTATGCTGAAACGCAGTCACCGGTTTAGGGAGCAAAGTGAAGAACTTGCGTACTACATACTAGAACTTTCGTAACATCGATCAGTGAAACCGAGCTTGTTTTAAGTTGGAATCAGATGTGTAACGAAGCTGTCACACATATGTCAAACAGACTTGCCATAAATTGTGTTCACATTTCACCAAACTATCTTCCTGTCAGTGTCACATGTGACAATTCAATAACGAAAACAAATTGCTTTCCCATTAATATGAAAAGATGGTTAGCCCGATCCTTAGCTAACTGCCTCCATTTGCGCTATCCAAATCGGTTGAGGTCTCTTTCTACTTGTGCGTGTCACCTAAGGCGAGGTCTTCCTCTACTGCGTTGTCTCTCCGAATTGGATTCAAAGACTCTACGGGCCGGAACATTTGTGTCCATCCGCTCCACATGTCCTTGCCATCTTAAACGTTATGTCCAATTCGTCGATCTTGAGTGTCCCTCCTGGTTGACAGCATATACTTGGTTTTGCCCTCATTCGCAACTAAACCCATTTTGGCAGCGTCCGTTGCAATACTAATGAACGCACCGTTGATAGCCCGCCGTGGTCTACCAATTATGTCAATATCGTCGACGCACGCTTTGCACAGACTTTAGTAAGATTGTGCCTTCGGTGTTGGCTTATGAGTTTCGCATAATCCCTTCAAGTATGATGTTAAAGAAGTCACATGACAGCGCATCGCCTTGTCTGAATCCTTTTTTGACATCAAAGGTCTCGGTGAGATCTTTACCGACCTTGATGGAACAGCGAGAATTTTCCATCGTCATCCTGCACAAGCGAACGAGTTTGGCAGAGATGCCAAAACTCAACACGGGTCTATATAGCTAGTCTCTGTAAATGCAGTCATATGCGGCCTTCAAATCGATGATGAGATGGTGGGTATCGATTTGGACTTCTTGGGTTTTTTCCAGGATCTGCCGAAGTGTGAAGATTTGATCTATTGTGGACTTTCCTGGTCTGAAACCACACTGATAGGGCCCAATCAGGTTGTTGACGAAGGGTTTCAGACGTTCACACAATATGGCAGATAGGATCTTGTACGCGATGTTGAGGAGACTGATACCTCTGTAATTGGCGCAATTGAGGGTGTCTCCTTTTTTGTGTATCGGGCAAACGGTGCTGAGATTCCATTCCATCAAGCATACACTCATCTAACCAAATCTTAGAAATGAGTTGGTGTATGCTCTCTACCTGGTCATTTCCAACTGCCTGGTAAATCGTCAGATTCAGCAGCCTTGTTGTATTTAAGTTTGGATATTGGTATCCTCACTTGGCTTAGGTCAGGGGCTTCGCTTTTAAGCTATTAAGCACCTTTCTGGATATAGAGGGAGTCTTCAACAATAATGAAATTAAGCGGTGTCATGGATGTCCTCTCTAGATACAGCAAGAGGAAAGTAATAAATAATAAATCGTGGAAGAAGGAATTCTTTCTCGCCTCCTAAAATTACTGGAAGGCAATGGGTTCAAATGTACAGCATATCCCGATGACCTCACAATCCTAATTATGAGGAAATATCTGGATACGGAAGGGTAGCTCATGCATTCGTCACTGCACATCACGAAAAGATATGCAGAAGACTTGCGGGCTTCGTTTTTATTGGGCGTAAGATTAGGACCTAAAATAACGAAGTGAAGTATCTTGGGGTCATTCTGGATAAAAACTAACTTCGGAGAAAAATTCTACAAAACAAGATCGCATAAGCCAAACGTGTATACTGGCAGAGATTTTGTTAAGGCTTTGGTAAGTGGGATTTAAATTCGAATCACTGGATACACACATGCATCGTCAAGCCTATTCTACTCTATGGAGTAAATAAAAAGGAAATATGCCCTTGCACTACTATCGAACATCCAAAGTGGGATTTGCCTAGGAATTACCTGACTCCAATCGATTAGCCCCACAGCAGCCATTGAGACAATCTTGAACTTACTCTTTATAGGACTGGAGGTGAAAAGTTCCGCGAGGGGTCTGCTTTTAGACTCAAGACCCAAGGTTATTTCAAACCCACAGACATCCGTTGGTTCCACATGCAGACGATGTTGTCATACTAATGACAGGAAAGTTTCTAGCCACGATCACCGATCTGTTACAATCCGCCCTCCATACCCAACACAAATGTGTGGAAGGAGGCTTAAAAGTTAATCCCTTGAGAACAGACGTTGGCCTCTCCACTAACAAGAAATACCACCAATCGGGACCTTAAGACTCAATGGTACGCCACTCCAAATCTCAGATAAAACGATAAACTTGGTATCTACACTCGACCGAAAGCTGATTAGGAAAGAGAACACGTGAGAAAGGATAAAACAAGTCATCTATTGCCTTCCACACATACAGCGAAACCGTAAAACCTGGGGGACTAAGCCTTCCATCATCTCTAGACTCATTCTATCGTATGTATAGATGTTTAGTCTAGTAGCCTACAGCAGGTAAGTTCAAGTACCTCAGGCAACTGACCAAGATCCAACGATTTGTATTCGTAGGCAATACTACCGTCATTAGAACCACTAATACCGCAGCCCTTGAAGCTACATTTGAATTGATTCCAATAGACAGCCGCGAATAGTGCCCTACGTTTGAAATAATCTAAATTTTGGAAAGAGGGTGATCGCACTAAGCGAGATCTGAGTACACAGATTATATAATAGCATACCCTGACTTCAGCCTAAACGTCAGAACAGTCTTCCCCTCAAAGGAGGAATGGGCAAGCGGATGGGTCATCAACCCAAATGGAATCTCGATCTACACGGACGGGTCAAAAACCGATAAAGAAGTAGTCTCCGGGCTTTACTCGTCTGAATCCAAAATCGCAAGCTCGAGAGAGACACAAGAACTGCAACTACACTCTAGGAAGGTGATCGCTATAAGATCGTTGGGGTCAAGCCGATATAAAAGATATCTGATCCACTTGTGCAAGCTTAAACCATTCATTCACTACACATCGATATCCAAAATGAGAAATTGGCAAATGAAATAACAAAAAAGGAGTTCGAACAGGACCTGAAAATGGTTGTTAAATTTGTTGGCCACAATCTCCTGGCGCCTAAAAAAAATGTGACCAAATACAGATGAAACCTCTGCAGAGGCTATGGCGAACTGATGCAGAAGAGGCTAGGTACAATCAGGAAGACGGTAATGGCGAATACAATTTCGAATATCTGAGCGATCTGTCAAAGCCACCATTAAATATCAGGGAGACCGCACAGTCAACAGAAACCCATTAATTAATTTGTCTTTCGTTTTCCCATATAGATTGAGTCACTGCTACCGCAGCTATTCGTCCTACCTAAGCTCACTACATCAGTGAAACACCCACTTTTTTTTTGTCGGATTAGGAAATACTCACCTGGACCACTCAGACGCAATTGGTTCCATTTTATTGGAATTTTCTGGATTTTGGAGTATGTCCAGAATGCACTTCAGTGATGAGGCGCTTGCAATATCAGTACTCACCATATAAGCACCGAAGATCTGCCACCTGATCCAAGCAAAGGCAGGGCAATAACAAAGAAAATGATCCGAAGTATTGTCGCCCTCTCTTAAGCTTAGAACACTAAGATCCTTGGCGAAAGGAAAGTGTCCCGTAAGAACGCCAATAAGTTGTCTTTTCTGCCGAGGGACAGCAAGAATGCCATTAATTTCTTACAGACGTTCGAATGCATACGTTTAGTCTTCCTGCATCCTGGAGAGCCGTGCAACACACAATTGTGTTCATAGGAAACCCCTGTGTAGACCCTGACCGAGAACGCAGGAAGACCCAACG
Organism: Xylota sylvarum; assembly: GCA_905220385.1. Lineage (NCBI taxonomy): Eukaryota > Metazoa > Arthropoda > Insecta > Diptera > Syrphidae > Xylota > Xylota sylvarum. Next base: position 56,523,565 of record LR999958.1, on the reverse strand, counting down.
CAGGTTCAGGTCCTGAGAAGTCATCTTCTGAGCCTTGCTTAGCAATCCCATTTCCCGCAATCCCTGGATCATGAATTCTGAAACCCGGACAAAAAGTGCAGCCTTGCAACCGAATTCAAAGAGTTCTTGCATTCTCCAACTATCTTCGAACGGGTTAGGATGTTGAGCAAGGCCTTAAGTGCAGCTTGACTGTCACTACAGACGCAGATACTCCGATCCCGCCATCTTATCTTAACAATATAGTCGGCAGCCATTAACAACTGATAGATCTCCGCTTGAAAAACAGGACCATGCATGCCTAACGAGTTTTTTTTTGTTTTTTTTATACTTTTGGAGAAATGCTTTAAGCACCATAAGGAAGTATACATATTTCCCCGTGTGCCGGACTCTCCAAGGGGATTTCACCCTTGGCATACCGCCTAAAACTCCAAAAGTGACTCGCCGATCTCCCCACGCGGGACTACTTGCGCATTACTTCGAGGGGGGTCCGTGTCTAAGTAGCGGGTTCGGTCATTTCCTCAGCTAGCTCCTCTTGTTTTTTTACTTTTCAGGATCTGGGTCAGATACGTGCTTATTTGCATCCACTGTACTTCGTTGTCCAGCATCTTTTGGATGATGTTGTCCTGGCTAATTTCGCCGACGATTCTACTTAATTCTTGACGGAGGGATTCCCATCTGATGCACTCGAAGAAGGTGTGATAGACGTCATCTGAAATCGAGTCTCCATATTGGCAGGAAGGGCTACTCACTTTTCCTATCTTGTGTAGGAAGGCGTTGAAGTACCCGTGTCCGGTGAAGAACTGGGTAACGTGCTAGTTCACTTCACCGTGTTTCCGGTTACTCCATTCGTTTACGTCTCTGATAAGCCTCGCAGTCTAGCGCCCTCTACTTTCCGACTCCCAGCGTTCTTGCCACTTCCGTTGTGTACGCACTATTGCTTCCGCCATCGCTGCTTCCGCTCCAATTTCCGCTTTCTTTTCGTATGCGTACTTTCGCTGTGCTGCAAAGAGGTCTATTGGTGCAACCCCTACGATTACAAGAGCAGCTGGCTCCGATACCGTGCGGTATGCGCTAGGTATCCGTAAGGCACCGCGCCTCTGTACCGATGCGGCGACATCATCTGCGTATCCGACTAGGAACGAAGCTTCCGGCATTTCCATGCGAAGGATATCATCGTAAGAGTTCCAGGGATCTGGTCCTAGGATAGATCCTTGAGCGGCTCCGGCTGTGATATCTTTTCTTCTTAAACCTTGCGTTGTTTGATAGATTAGTTCCCGGTCTTTCAAGTAGTTTTTTAACACCTGCGAGAGATACTCTGGGATTTCGAATTTTCTTTCGAGTGCACTCAGCATATCAGTCCATCTAGCAGAGTTAAATGCGTTCCGGACGTCCAGAGTTATCAGTAACACAATTTTTCGGGTGGAGTTGTGGCTTCGGTGGGCAGTTTCGACAGCTCTTACAACTTCTTCTATTGCTCCTATTGTAGAGCGACCTTTCCTGAAACCGTATTGTCGTTCCTAACGAGTAGTGAAGTCTACATAGTATTAACACTCGACTTAATTTTTGTATGAGACTAGTGATTCCAAAAAAAATGCAGTCTTCAGAGAAGACTTATTCTAGGAAACTGCTGCTACTTCGGTTTTGGGAAACAAGTAATTCCAAGAGTACTAACTTAGAGCACGAAATGCATGCTTTTAAAAAAAAAATTGATCTTCTATATGGAGCCGAGTTCTAGACGATAAGCAAGAAAGCAGAGCAGATACTGAAAGAGGTCAAATGAAGGAGAAGATACAACCACAAACGCTATGAGTTCAGTACAGGAAAACACATCGACTACACTGGCTCAGCCACATCGAGGCAATGCACCTCTGTTTTAAGGATCAAGCTATCATCGATGCTGACAGAGCATGACGATGACAGAGCACTTAGTTGGGACAGCTGGAAAGAGGATGCCCGTGATCGAAGATCGTATCTCAGTCTCAGTCAGAGACTCTTCATGGGTCGGGAGCTCATTCAGGAAGTATAAACTCGGTCATTCTTGGGATTCCGATTCTCTCAGGGCTCTGCTGAAAAAATTTTTTTCTGAGAAAATATGTAGGTCCTAGAAGAACCAGAGAAAAGAGAGAAACCCCAAAAAGTTTCCAGAAACAAAAGTATCGACCATAAGGTTGTCCCATAGGAATATTGGCAATGTCGCAATGAGTACGAATCTGAATCCTTCATCGTTACAAAAAAGGCTTTCCTTCATGAGAGACAAACTATTCAAAACTATATAATTCACTGACCACACCACCTTGAACTGACCCAAATGGGAACATAATTGATTCAAACCACACAAGTGTGTTCGACACGTGTCCTCATATTAAAAACGATTTATGTTCTAAACTCTTCGCCCGGTCAGTGCTTAGGGTCCTCATCCGAACCAATTACAGCGAAAGTCAAGGCAAATTTCCAATATTACCGAAATTATTGTAATTTATGTAGGAACGCCTGTCGGTCATTCACTCTCGATTCTCGTGTTCACCATAACCCCGAGACCCCATATTGACTTCTAGTCGGATCGCCAAAAGTATAAAAAAAAAAATTTCAATTTAATCATCGATTAATATTTGCTTTACAAATCAGGAAAACCAATTTCCTGGTCCGTTCCGCTGTTGATTTCTGTTCGCCAACTGATAACAGTTGGACCACATGTGAGCGTAAAGTCTCCTCACACTCTCCGCCGGGTACAGATATCCTTTTGTTGTGTTTCACACATACTCCACCCCCGGGTGTAGTCGTCGTAGTCGTCTCCCGTCATCATCAGTCTCTCGTCCCTAATGACATATGAATGACCAATTGTTTTCCAATAAATCGGTAATCCATCTTCTGCACAACTGACAAGTGAGTCTCTGTCGGCTCGCTCTGAGGAGAGATTCTTATCCCGTCCCATCCTGTGGCAAATTGAGGGCAACCGGTGGAATTTTCTCTGCACTGTCAAAGGTCGTTAGATACTTTTATTTTTTTTTTTGTTCGTTATTATTGCTGCGTGAATATTTTTATATCGATGTGTGTGTGTGCGGGGGTTGATTTCAAAACCTCTGCCTCCTCCATCCACTCCACCCACCCCCAGGAAAGGCAAATGCCAATTATCTGCTGAAGGGAAAATTGTCAATTTCTTGGTCAATAAGTGGCAGAAAATGTATTTTTTGTCTCGAAGGCGATTATCCCTATTATCCCAGACGTTTTCTTTTTATTGGCAACTTTCTTTTTCCCGTTATTATAATTAGCGAATTCATTAGAAAGTCACTCCAGCATTTCGAATTCCAATTAAAATTTTCTGCTCTTTTGTTGGAGTTTCCTTTTCTTGTTTTTTTTTTTTTTAGGGATGGAGGGGATGAACTTTCGTTTGATCGTTAAATAAGAAAATGCTTGGGTACTGGCCCTCTTTTATGGACCACCCAAGGGGGTGGGATGGAGCAAATTGGACGGCACAGATAATCGCGAAAAAACCTTTTTAAAATGCCATTATGTTGGCACTTTTCGAAAGAAAAAAATTCTGGAAAATATGTGCTTAACATTGGTAGGGTTTAAGATGGTAAAGATTGCTTCTCACACATGTGGCTGAATTTGTACGGCTGAAGCCACATGTCATCAAGATCCATACACATCAGTTGAGGTAACAAGAATGCGGTTTGGTACGGTCCCATCATCGTTGGCACTAGCTTAACACAGTTCTAACCTCCGCCCTAAACTCAGCATTTAATGAGTCTTGTCCCACCACAACAAGAAAGGTTGGCAATCGCACGTCATGGTGGAATGCAAATCTTAGCAACCTTCTCAGCGTAGGCAGGAAAATTTTTAACAAAGCCAAATCAACAAGGCTACTTGGAAATCTACAAAGAAAGCCTGACAAATTTCAAAGGAGAAGTTTGGAAGGTCAAACGTTAATCCTGGCGCAGAATATACCAAAATCTCAAATACCAATGGGTCATGGGCAGAATCTGATGGTTTACCGGCTTTTGAACATCCACTTTACCGGTTGTACGGCTAGCAACGGCCCTGTTCTGGTAAATATTCCACGCCCACCACCACTTCCTGAACTCATCAGCGAAGATAAACTGAAAATGAAAGTTCCTGGGGCCGGACGGCATTTTCAACAATCTGCTGCTTTGTAGAACATATGCTCAAAAACAGGGCAATCACTGCATCCATTGGAAGCAGCACTGTCAAACGACGTGCACACAGAGGCATCTCCCAAGTGGGAGTATTGGCTCCACTACTACGGAATCTAGTGCTCAACTAAGCCCTTCTAAAAATAGAGAAAACTAGATACATACTTATCGCCTATTCAGTCTGGTGTCAATAAACTAACAAGTTTCACCGAAAACTGGGGCGTCTATGAAATCCCTGGTTTCCCTATACATATGCATAAAGGCAGTACGTTCCACTTCTAAGGAAAGAACCCTCTTCTATGGCACGGATGAAGGGTCGAAAAAATATTAAATTCCATGAGGGGTTCCACAGGGATCAATATTAGGTCCTGCCCTATGGAACATTATGTAAGATGGAGTACTACGTATGCGGAGACCAAGAGGAGTGAATATAAGTGGATACGCCGATGATATCGCGGTGGTAGAAGTAGCTAAAACCCTAGAAGAGGTGACGCAAAACTCCAACAACACCATCAAAGACGTGAAGATATGGCATCGCTCACGAGATCTGGAATTAGCGGACTATAATACTGAATCTGTCCTCATAAGCGCTCCACTTTCTTCAATTGACATTGTCAGCAAAAAATTGGCATAAGACTGAGAAGCTCCAAACAATGAAAGGAGCAATACGCTGGAGATTCCAGGATACTATCCATCATCGTATCATCGACGCATCGTCAGCTTCCACAGGTCACCGATTACCTGCCTACTGAACACAACTTCAATATGGGCTACAAATTCTCAATACCCAACAGAACTGAATGGACACACCGGGATATCCTGTACCAAGAATCGCTGCTAATTTCTTTCGGACGGGTCCAAAACCGAGGACGTAGTCGGTGCTGGAGTCTTCTCAGAAGACCTATGTAGATATCCACTTCTTCTTTAATCTACGAAACTATTGAATAGTTTTTCAAGCCGAAGTCACTGTCATTCGTCAAGCAGCTGACTGGCTGGCGGTTATTGCAGTATCTGCATCGGATATTGTCATATACATCGACAGTCAGGCAGTCATCAAATCCCTTGCATCCAGCACAACGAGATCTAAGGCAGTGAAAGACTGCCATGTATTCCTTAAGGGAGCATCCTCAAATGCTGTCCCTACTTTTTGGCAAAGTTCTTACAGCAGGCGTGTGCAACCTTTCTCCACGAAGACTCAACTACTGAGCCAACAACTGAGATGAAAACGTCAAGGACTTCTAATCCTGCAGCCCCGTAGCAAATACTGCTATGGAACTCCTCCAATTTGTTGTCGCCTTTGCCAACAAGCGAAAGATCAAACTTACTGACGAGCAATAGACCTAAAGGAGATTCAGCACTTATGGACCGTATTCCTACAGCCTACTGCGACAAGTCAAACCAAAACTCGCTATTTGGCCAGATCTCCAACCTCAAAAATTTCCATATCCTCTCCTGCCAAAATGAGTTTACGTTAAAATGGGGAAATCGGTAGAATAGAGGAGCCATGGGAACAAACAAAGTTAATAGTGGTACCTAAGAAAGACCTCCCAACCAGACCCAAAGCCAAGATCCATGTGCGTTTAGATGAGGTCATTGTCAACTGGCTCGACCAGTGGCTTCATCCTCTAGTTTTTCTTTAAGAAACATATTGTGATTGCAACAAAGGAGAGAGCCTGCGATACATGCAGCACAAACCCTTTCTTGCAAGCTCATCAGCTCTTTCGTTTCCTAAGATATCCATAAGCCCTGGTACCCAGCAGAGGGTCACCTTATTGACTCTGAATATATTGTTCAGGAGTGATTTGCAGATGCTTACAAGCTTCGATCTACAGAATTGTCTTAGAGCCCAGAGCTTTAACAGTTCCTTGGATGCCTATATAGACAGTTATCGTTTTGCCAACAATACCGCTCTCTCGTATAATTTCAGCAGCATAAATAACGACCGTGATCCCGGCTTGAAAGACACTACAAAGTTATTTATTCTAGAGGAACGGTCTATTTCCTAATCGTTCTCTATCTTAGTCTTAGAATTTCTCAATAGATCCCAGCCCCTGTGCCAATGTCCATCTTAGAACCGTCGGTGTAGAAGGCCAGTTTATTTTATGGTCGGTTCTATGGTGCTTCCAGTAGGCTCTGTCCGGAATTCATATAGCAAATCTCCGTTTAAATACAAGCATCGAGTTCATGTGACCAGTTACCGTCCATCCGTTGGTGGATGGTAACTACGAGAAAGTATTGCATGGCCATTAGGGTTTGATGACCATTGCTTCAGTACAAATCCAGTGGAATGAGATGGAGCATGGTCTTCATTGCCGATGTTGTATGTAGTGATCCCATGATACCAATGCAAGCTGCCCTCTTGCTTCTCAAGTATCTTCCACCATACTATTGAACCATAAGTCTTACAATCGCTATGTACAGTCAGTATACAAAGGCTGGTTTGAAGCTCCACGAATGATTGATCGCCTTTTACGAAAGTAAAAAGCTACGTTTGCTTTCCTGATTCGTTCATCGATTTTGTCCTTCTAGTTTAATTTGGAATCCAGAATGGAAGAAGAGCAATTCCTCCGTTTTCGACGGGTTAACTCTCAGTCCTTTTCTGCCAGCCCAGTCGTCCACTAGTTGCAATGCAACATTCATTTTAGTTAGGACTGCAAGGAACTGCCCTGAGGCCAGGATGACCAGATCATCAGCATAGGCTGACACGTTAAATCCATTTCTCTTACCTTTTTGAGACACTGATATGAACGCCTTCAAAGCTCCCGAGGTGACGTTTGTGTCGTCATCGTAGGGTAGGTACCCAGACGCCACTGTACATACTCCATTGGCCCCTCTCACCTCTACCACTGTCAAGTCGCCTGAGCTGAAATGAGACTGCATTAGTATATGATGACTCTTTTTAGCTACGGTTCGTGGATTAGGGCCAAGTTCAGACAAGAACAGACTCAAGATATCGGAGGCGACCGTGCTATGGCACTACCTGCATTGGTTGTCGCAATGTCACCTTCGGTAGCGACCTCCCACCTCTTCATAGAAGTGATTATAGAAGGGTTCTGGTCTCCTAAAGAAGTCGAGGATTTCATTTCACATATTTCACGTGCCAGACAGGAACACAGAGCCATCCCTTGGGTGTGGTGAGAATCTCCGCTGAGGGTACTGCTCGGCCAAACCGAGGCCTTCGCGAACTCCAATGATAACTAATTTTTGCAGTCTATCGTTGTGACTCTGCGCTGCGACTTTACTCTGCCAAACGCATTTGGGCCAGCATGCTTCCGAATGTTGTCCAAGGCTGCTCTGACTAAAGCCTTCTTAATCATTTGGCCGCATTCTGGAGAATACTGACCAGCTGGTTTCCGAAATCCACTACACCAAGCTGTAACGAACTATGGATCGCACCGTTGAAAAGCATCTTCGTCCTTTTTGGGGGAGTTTTTAGAGTCCGCCGAAGATCTAAGTCTCTGAGACCCGAGATCCTACCTCTTGGTCTCAGCCATCTTCCGACGACGTTCAGCGGCACTTGATGCTTCTGGCTTGATGCTTGTTCATAAGACCTGCCTTAGCGACAGCGTCCTTATTGTGTATTTTATCGGCCATCTTTTCCCATCCATTTCCGCTGTGGTGTGCTTTAGCGACTTAGCGACGGCTTTTTTCGTAGGAGCGTTCTGTTTAGTTATAGGCCTTGTCAGAGCGTCCTTTGCTATCGTTTCCATAGCCCAAGCCAGAGATTTTGTTTCCTTCTCGAAGAAGGAAGAGAGGTCCTTTGCATCCAAGATCTTCTTGACATGCGTCGCTCTACGGAACAACCTCCGTCGCACCATAATCGGACAGACCTTACTCCTCCTATCCGTCTTCCTCTCTCGGATGGATCTGCCAGCAGAAGCTCTTTCCTCGCCATTAAGATATCCTTAATTGGACCAACGGTCAATAGCGGCTGCTGTTCCATCAGTTCTGGTGCTCCCATGGTTAGCATGACAGCATCAGAACTGGTAAGCTCCGCTTTATTTGTTTGATTTTACTTATTTTTGTTGTTGTTGTCGTCCATTTGGTTCCCACTAGTAAGGCCGGGTTGTAAGGTATTTATACTACAGACCTCGGCAGGACATCTGTAAGAGCTCGTTAGTGGTTGGTTTATTTGAAGCCCTCCAACCATTCATCCTTCGGCACGATTTTAAAGGAAAAAAACTGCTCACTCCACCACTAGAGTTAGGGCTCGACTATCTCTTAGTTTTTGGAGCTCAGAGATTCATCGGTTACCAGCACTGCACTGCCATAGATCCTACCCTACTTAAGCCCCAGTACTATGACAAGGTGGATAGTTAACGCTAGGGAATGGATCTAAGTGACTTGTTAGATTGTGAACACAAAATTAAAATCATATTACCCAAATGTACACCCAAAATACCCCTTAGTCTGTTTTAAAAATGTACACCTCCACTCACTCTGCCAGTTACAGAGATCCTTCAGCCATTCGTTCATTTTCCGTTTTACCAAATCACCGAACAAATTTATCTCACAATATCCTTCGTTTAAGAACTAATCGCCTCCTTCTAAGCCCGAGTAGCATTTCGCTTCACAGCGAACAACTGAGACCGTACCCAGCCCACTAACAGCAGCGCGTCATTCTTGTTGAAGGAGACAATCACAAGCGATGGGAGCTTCATCCTTGAGTAAGTATAAACACGACAATCTCTGTTCTGGGATATACATACAAAGGACGACGATAAAGACGACGAAGCCAACGAAGAAGAGCATGGCAAATGCCGAAAGGACGAGTAGGGTGGAAATTTTCCTTGAATGTTTCTCAATTACACGCCTTCTTAAGCACAGTAGCATATCTCCTTCAAATCGGTTGTCCTTCTGCTCGTCCTCCGTCCTTCGTCCTGAGTCGGCATCAATTTTGCACTTTTACTTTGCTTACATTGAGTTGCTTCTCCTCTTCGTTTCTTGCCAGAGCACATGGAGAAGGAAACAGATTTTGGCTAAGGAACTTGACTAGGACTAACGATAGTGTGTAGTGTGTATTCCGTTTTGGCTTCGGCATGCTTTATACTATTTCCTTGATAACGACGCCATCTTAAAAGGAGGTTAAATGGCATGGAGAGAAGATAACATCGAATTCAGTTTATTTGGCGAAAACAAAATAATTGAAGCATTCCTTCGTATTGTTGCAGTGCTAACGATATTCATTGTTGTTAGTTAAGCCCACTTTGGGCTTCATCTTCAAGGATGTGTATGAGATTTAGTGAGGGTATTGGTCGTAAAATTGGTGGACACGCGTGTTTGAGTTAAGCCCTAAAGCTTGTACATCAAATGATTTCTTATGACGAAGTGTGTAGTTTTGGATTCCTTGAACTAACAGATACACTAGTGGGAGTCATAGAAGGCATTAAAAGGACATGAGGCATTTGGGTAATGAACGGACAAGTACATATACTGCGTTTCTAACAATTCCAATTCCAATTCTTTCAATTTAAACCACAACGTCATGTAGGAATATAAGTAGGTGGGATGATGAGGTGAAGAAGATTCCACTTCCCACTTAGGTCCCAGTGGAGCAATTGTGATGCCTAATAGGGGTTTGGTCCCAGTTCCTGCACTGGGTTTCTTACTTACTACTCGTTGGTGAATAGGGTCTTAAACCATCGTGTTGAACGCAGAAACCAAGAAAGATTGTGTAGTGAGACATTAGATAGTTCTTATACGCCTTGTCCTGCTCCTCAAGTGACAGACTGCATTTCGTTGTCGCTTCTGCTACTTGACAATGTTGCTAACTACCTTCCCAGCCTCTTCGCTGTTCATCATCTATTTGGTGAAGTGGTTTGGGGTTAGGTATTCACCCAGTATGTTTACCTGCTTCCCTGCACGTCGAGCAATAGTGGTTGTCGTCTTGTCCAAATCTGTGCAGGTAGGGACTACACCGTCCATGGCCAGTAAGCATATGGGTCAGGTAGAAATTCAGCTCCCCACGCTTCCTATTAATTCAAGCTTCTATATTGCAGCTCAATCACTCAATCCACATGCCTCTATCAGAGTGATGCCTTTTCTCTTGTAATTCTTCCAGAATTGTCCTTGGTGGTACCTCAGTATCACTTTGACTCGATGCTGTTAGCAAGAAGGTTTATGGGTACCATGCCAGCCCCTATACATACTGCGTCGTAGGAATTTATTCGAAGGCGCTGCCTGTACGATTTCGTCTTCATGGCACCAGCCCATATTTCGAAGCCATAGAGCATTATCGCTGCCGCAACTGTTGCTAAGAGCAATGTCTTCCTGTGCTTTGGTCCGGCGATATTTTGCATGATCCAGTCGTTACCTTTGCTGCCTTCTCAGATGCATGCTAAAGATGATGCTTTAAAGTTATCCTTGCATCTACAGTAATGCCAAGATACTTCAACTATGGTTTGTGAACTACAACGCGACTCGCCTGCTGCTGATGAGCACTATTTTGGTCTTCTCCTCTCCAAGTTGTGTAGGCCCATGCGTCTTAAACCAACATGATAGCTTCATTGAAGTCATGCTCCAACTCCTTAAGGAGTTTGGTTACTATGACGATTGCCGTGTCGTCGGCGAATCCAATTATTCTTGAAGACCTCGAGATTCTAAGAGATTCCACAGTGGCGGACCTAGTACGAAGCCTTAGGTAACACCACCTGTAACGTTATATTACCTCTCTCCATCGTCGGTGTCATATACTGGTGTCTAAAATAGTGCGTCATTATCCTTGCAGGAAGTCTGGTACTCTCTTAGCGGTAAGTGCTCGCAGGATGTTTCTCCAGTTTGCGGTATTGAAGGCGAGACATCCAGCGTGATGATTATCCTTCCTTCGTTTGTTTTTTTTTCTGTATTCACGACTTTGTCGATGGCATTGTTCGTAGAACGTGCCTTACGGAAACCATACTGGGATCTCCAAGTCCTCCAGCTTCATCGATTGTTCTCTCCAATTTGTTACTTATGATGTGCTCCGATATTTTCTCTTTGTATCCAACATGTCCTTGAGGTACGTGCTGTATATTTCTGCGAAGATATGTGAGTGCCAATCTCATTTTTTGCGGCTGCCTTCTCTGCTCTCCTCTTTTTTTAATGGGATTGGGCCATAGCTAGAACTTAATTGTCTGGTGGTCATTGTGCATATGGGACATACTCTCCATGCAGCATATATTGCCAATCATTTGCCCACGAAGGTGATTTATTCTTTTGACCCTCTTCCGTGTTTGCTGAATGTCAGTTCACTTCTGGAATTTTCGAGAACTAAGTCCAACGAAGCAAATGCCTGCAGGAGTATTCTTTCTCTGGCTTTTGTGGTATGTAAGGGCCATTCTACCGCCCACGCGATGAATTGCAATGACGACGTGGTTTCTACCTCTTGCAGTGGTTATGACTTATCCGACCGCTAGCGCTTTGCTGGTGATGCTTGCTGGTATGCTTACTACTGCTGCCTGCGTCGCACCATAGGTATTGGCTTTCATTGTTCGAACTGCTAGAACGACTTCTTCCTTGATCGTGATTTTATTAAGATCCATCATCTCTTTTGTGACCTTATGTGTCATTGTTTTGACTTTGGCTTTTCTTTCCAGGATCTTCTCCACTTTTTGCTAGAAGTCCGTAGTCTGGCATTGGTTTGGGCAGTAGTAAAGGAGTGAAGTGTATCCTAGTGAACGTCTTCGTTGCCGCAGCCTCTATATGCATTGTCATCGTTGAATTCAAGTTTCCTTGTGTGGTTCTTTAGAAGATTATGGCCAGTGAGTGCACCTACCAACATTGAGATTACAGAGTGGAAGCTTAATCCATTGAAGTGCTTGACCAACAGTCCATTGCACACCCATTTCTTGCAAGATCATCTGCTAACTCATTTCCGTCATATCCTTGTACCCACGAACCCTGCAAGTAGTAATATTGTGCTGCGAGCCAAAGAATTTAAGTTCAACGTCGAACCAGCTTGGACTTGATTTCAGTTTCTTTAATAGCCGACTAACCATCATTAAGAATGGTGATATCATCTCGTTGATGCCATGGATCAGTGGCCAGTGGTAAGATGCCTACGCACCATCTTAAGGATATTCTGTCCAAACCGTATCTCGACAGCTTTTAATGAGAACGGGCCAGGAACCTATCGACATCACAATAAGACGAAGGAAGTGACAGTCACACAATGAAATGCATTAACCCAAGCTGGAAGAAGAGTGGATCGCCCTAAGCAAACTTAGTTCACAACAGTTGAGGAGGAAGCAAGATCTCTGGGAATCAGTGAAAGGGAGGTGAAACATGTTGCAACAATAGGAGGTGAAGGATGGTTTCCTTCTCCAAGGACAGTAACATACTATTTATGAACGACACCGTTTTATATATTCAAGACATCGTTAGCCAGGTTTATAACGACGCCAAAAATAGCTGGGCAAGATTAAGATTGGCTGGGTAAATACCCGTATACAGGAGAGCGTAGTGCTATTTAAGTGCCTTAGGTGCCTAGAATGTGGTCACATGGCATACAACGATCCAAGCAGTGCAGAAGTTGCGGTGAGGAAGGTCACATAGCCAAGAACTGCATAAAGGACCCAATATGTTTTTGGTGCAAAACGGTTAAACCAAACAACGATGGACATGTGGCTGGTAGTGCTGAATTCTCGGTATTCAAGAAAGCTCTAACCAGTAAGCCATGATGAAGGTTGTGCAGATAAACCTTAACCATTGCGCAGCCGCGCAGGATGATTAGGGGACAAAAAGTCAACATTGCCCTTATTAGTGAACCATACAAACCTCTGGATGGTTATAACTGGTTAGACGACAACTTAAAGAAGGTAGCGATATGGACCTATGGAAACCACGCTCTGCAAAATATCGGTAGTCCAACGAACTTTTTCGTCACTGCTAGGATACATGGCATACATTTCTACACCTGTTACGCACCCAGTTGTTATTGCTGGTGATTTCAACGCATGGGCTACAGAATGGGGTAGTAGGACCACGGAGAGAAGGGGGCGATCTCTCCGCGAGGCGTTAGCATTCGCTTTTGGAAACATCTTCACAGATTTGGACACGATAGCTCGCCCTTCTGCCCAGAATGACCACAGGATGGATAACGACGCGGAGCACACAATTTTCCACTGTAGACGCTTCGCAGAGGTATGACCTCTCCCGGGTCCCGGAGCTTCTAGTAAATCATATGATAAGCTCAGGGGACTACTGGTTGGAGATCCGCTTTTTCATAACGAGCGTGCAGAACGAGCTAAGATATGTATGCATGCTGATAGCCCGGGCTATTAGAATCTTTGGAAGATCACCACATCCCTTGGCGCATTTAAGCAAAAAAAAGGTCTCTGTATCATATCTTGAATTATAGACATTTTCATCCGCCTTATGATCTATGCTTCGACACCAGTAGGTTGATCTGATACTAGTACGTCAAAAGAAGGCAATCACTATACTACTAAGGAGCACCCCCTTTATTTCCACCTTCCTGTGCATTCGCTAATAACGCTATCCTCTCCGTTCGCATCATAAATCCTAAAATAACTTCCTAGGAAGCCACAAACGAATTTCGCGCTCCATTTCCCACAGAAAATGATGCTGTTTCCACTCCCCTATCCAATCAGCGCGGAAATTTTATTCCAAAACTGTCCGCCCTTTTCTGTATTCTATTCTGAATCTGATTGATTCATTAGTGCGTCCGCTACTGGCTGGCTCATTCACCTTTGCAGGCAAATTAGGCAATTTATCAAACTAATTACCCGCCATTAATCAAAATTCCACGAAAATCAAACCGATTCCCATTCTCGAAATCTAAGTCATCCCTTAACTCGTCGCATCGCGTCGTCGGTCGTCGTCTAGAAATAAACCTCGATCATTCTAATTCAGTCCGCATATCCCTCCGTTGACAGATACCGGAGGATAGATAGAGCTCGCGCACAAGGAAAATCCTTTCGATGATAGATTTCTTCTTCTTGTGTCATTCGACACCCAAAACGGGGTGCGTCGTTAGTTACGCCCGTCTTGAGAGCATCAATGATTAAAAGATTACCCACAGCCTTAGCAGGTCACTCTTCAGATTTACTATGTGAAGACATCCACCTTTTTGGTAATCAATATGCCGAAGCAATACTCCTTGCCTGGGATTGCATAACTCGAAGGCAGAAGTCAACAACACCACCAAGACGTGCAATAAATCACGTCACATCGTGGCATGTCCTCCCAGAGGTATTCAGTCGAGCTAGTAGCCATGACAATCGCACAAACGTACGAAAAAAAAAAAAAACAAATTCGATTTGTAATTGATACTAAAAAGCCCTTAATTGGCACTCGCTACTCTGCCTGAGGGGTGAATTAATAGAATATTTGACACCAAATGCGGTCGTTGAACGACAGGACATGGCAGCGTATGAGCTCGAGTTACCCGACTCGTCGCACAGCAGGGGGTCTTTGGTATTCGCATCGAAAATACTAGATCCCATGTGTAAGTGTGATTTAATCCCCCAGCATGTCCGTGACCATCCTTCGGCTGTGGTGGACGGTCAGCAGGGAATTTCGCAAATCGGACAAACAGGACGATGTTATTCGTGTGACCTCCTGAAACGGCCCCCTGTGGTTTTGTTTGACACTGTTGTTGTTGTCGTCATCATTGTTCGTTAGTTGTTCGCCATTGGAGAGTGTGTTGTTAATAATTGAAAACGTAAGATGATCATGGTCCAATATATCGAGGAGAAGCAGTTCCCTGAGATTTTCAGGGAGGGGTAGGTGAATCTGTAAATTCAATTAGGTATAAAGTTTCAGTTGGGATTGGGGTAATAGATACACCTGTTGGGATATTTGGGCAAAGAATTTTAATGCCATTCGTAGGATTTCCTTACGGACCATCCAATCGTTCTGCAGGAGAACTGTTTCAAGAACGAAGAAGTTCGGATTTCCAACTGTATAAAGTCTTATACACCCAACTAACATTAAAGTAGATTATCGGGCTTCATACCTTTGAAGAGTCTCTCTGCCTGAGACACTGCCTTTCATCCGCATCCTTGGCATCCGCGATTTCTTGAACGGAGTTTCGGCCATCCTTGAGAGCTGGGATTCAAAGACTCTCTTGGCTGGAGCGATGTCACCCATTCACTCGATGTGGTCGAGCCATTGTAGGCGACGTGTTTTAGCCTTCTTGACTACATCCACAACTTGATACAATGCATAGAGTTTGCGGTTGAATCTTCTCTTCCATTCGTCCTCCTTACATATGAAACCAAATATTCGACGAAGTATTTTTCTTTCAAAGGAGCGCAAGATCTTTTCCTACTTATCGTCCAGTACTCGGCGCCATGTACATATATAGTATGACTGGCAGGATTAATATTCTGTAAAACAGCACTTTCGTCCTTTGTGGTAAAAGTTTTGAATAAACTTGTTTTGCTAAACCGAATTATCAGCGATTTGCTAAGGAGATTCTTCACCGGATCTCCACTAAGGTATCACGAACTCCGAAGTAGGTGAAATCCTTAACTGTCTCGAAGTTGTAGCTGCTAATGCTAATAGTGACGTTCTGTCCTAAGCGGTGGACAGATATTGGTTTGATTGTCGATTGTCTGGGAATCACAGCAGCTGGATTGATTTGTGAAGGATAGTACCTTCTGTGTTGACACCAGCCTGCCCCACCACTAAATTCAAGAAACTGCATGACAGACCATCCATAGAAAAGTCCCATGTGGAACTACCAAACAGCACTACACACCTCGTGTTTTCCAGCGTAACGCGGCATAGGTGGATAATTTTGTGTCGGGATCCCGAATTCGGCTATCGCATAGCGATGAATACCGCAACCTTAAAGTCGATAGTTGATCTTCCGGGCCGAAAGCCTTGGTATGTCCTAGTAAATGTGGTGCAGAACAGTTTAAGACGTTCACACAATACGCTAGACAGGGTATTATATGCAAGATTTAGTAGGGACATGCCTCGATAGTTGGCAGAAGACAATGGATTACTTTTTTGTAAATGGGGCATACAGAGCTGACACTCCAGTCGTCGGGCATACTTTCTATTACTTTGCTACTAATAAGAACATCGCCTCCATATGTTAAATGTTCCGATGTTAAGTAATCGTAAGCGGCTTTCATGTTCTTTAGCTTCATAATAGCTACCCCAACTTTCTCCAAACTGGGAGGTAGAACTATTTATTTCATCGACTAGTTGTGAGATATTTATCTGCTTGTGGTGTCACTCTATCTGTTTGATGCTCATTTGGTAGCTGCTGGATGTGCTCCTTCGATATGCTCCACTATTTCGAAGAGGGTGTGTTCCGGGTTGAAGCCTCCAGCCAGTTACTTGGCTTTATTGTAGAAATTCTAGAGCATGTTTGTGTGATAAGAATTCTCGATATCCTTGAGCTCAGAGGCTGCGTACGGACTATTCTTTCTATACAGTGCTTACTTTTCCTCCAGCTTTTTTTGGCTCTGTACACCCTCCAGGCTGCTATTTTTTTCCGCTGCAACGTTTGTAGATATGCCACTTCCGTCATCTTTTTCCGACCCGTGCTCTCATCATCATATCACGAATTTTTTCTTAAGGGTGCTTTGTAGCCTATGGTAGTTTCAATTTCCCTGTGATGATGGTGCGACAATGGAGCCACTGGTCTGTGTTTGTGGCAGGTGTTGGCACGGTGGAGAGTGCTTCCTTGTCTGAAAGCCATCCTGTCGAATTGTCTGAATTAAGTCTACATTTCCGAATCATAAACTAAGGTTAGAGTAGTCTCCATACCTAAGTCAGACAAAAGCTCAAATGTAGAATCTAAGTATCTCCAACCTATCAGTATATCCTCCTTCCTGTTGAAAATACTGGAAAGGCTGCTTGATATCCATCTTCGCCAGATCATCAATCCAACTGTGATCTCTGCATTCCAACATACGTTCTGCAAGGGTGAATCAGTCGCTCGTGCGCTTCCTTGAAATTTCTCGGAGCATTAAGGAATATACCATGGTGGCCTATTTTGAGATTGAGGGACTTCTAAGAATGTGAAAACTGAAGCACTCAATAGCTTGCAGAAAGGGCTACTTAGGCACAAATGGGCGGTTCATCGGCTAGAGGGCTTGACAGTCACGGTACATCCCAAGGTGGTATCTTGTCCACTCGTTTTTGGAATCTGGTAGTCAATTGACAGCGAGAAAACCTAGAAAAGACAGAACGCAAAGTGATATGCGGTATAACGAAAGTACTGACGTATTGCAAAAAAAAGAAGCAAAGTTCCCGGTAAATGTAATATAATTGAAAGCATTCGATCTGAGGAACATGCCATGAGATTAGGTTTAACGAACACGGATACATGCAGAGGATATTACTTTTTCTACTTTGTGAATCACAAGCCATTGCTTGGAGTAGAGTAAAGTACATCGGAAGATACTGTTGCAACAATTTAGAAGAGGTTGGTTCATTGAACAAAATTGAGGTTCTGTGGGGAAATTAAATGTGGTCATAACCCTATCTAACATAACCTAACCTACCTATTCCATCTAGGCTTTTGCTTACTTTTTGTATCAAAATCAATTTGGCCTTTACTTCCGCTTCTTGATTTAGAATAGAAAGCACACAGTCCTCGTCAAATGTTTCAAGACTGGAATGTGCCTTTCCAGTAAAAGGTTGTTTTTAAACGTCTTACTGACATGGTGGATGTTATGCCCTACATAGCTCTCCTCCAGCATTAACCAAACCAAACTCATTAACATAACAAGCTGATTTACCTAAAAAAATAAAATGGGGCGCTCGTAACGAAAACCCCTTTAGAAGACATCAGAGGAGAAACCTTGGCAATCATTTTTCTCAGACGAGCCGTTTCTGTAAAAATTTCAATAGAGCCACAGAAGCTACTCCTAGAGTTCTACTCGACAAATCTGACATCTTTCTCGATAGCTTCCTCTTTATCGAGGTCCCAGCTATTCTTTGATGGCTTTCCTTATAGGGCGATTTAGTTACTGGCCAGATCAATTACCATCTTTTCGATGTCATTCGTAGATTTGGATGTGTCATTCGGGTCAGGGTCCATCAGACTTCAAAAGTTCTGCATTGAACCTTATCTAGTTTAGTTTTTAAGCGAACCTTCAAAATACCGTCTCATAGGCCTAAAATCACAGCGATGACACAGCGTGACACCGTGACAGTCAGCTTTTGATTGACTTCGGCGTACCTTGCTTACGACTTACCCCTCTCTGCAGCTCTACTGGGAAGAACGGTGGCTGACATGGAGAGGCACAAAGCTGCATTTATCCTGGAATGTAAGGCCAATGCGCAATCACACAGTATGGGGCAGCACCTATATTAACAAAAGAGGTGCGCAACTTTTCGATTACTTAATTAGCACTAAAATAGTCCTTTGTAATATAAAGGAAGTACTCAGGAAGTACTAGATATCATCTGGTACCTGGTCTCTGAGAGCATTCATAATGCTGTCAAAGATTGGAAAGTTTCTAGCGAACACTCCTTCTCAGATCATTGATACATTCAATTTGGTATAAACTACCTCCCTCAGGTCCATCCCGTCTTCAGCAATTCCAGGAAGACGGATTGGTCAAAATATAGGAGCGGTGAAATCTTCTGTAATAAATAGTACCCCTGTCGCTCCAACATACATTCACGAATTAGACGCGGTGATGGAGGAACTAACGAAGCTTCTCAATCGTGTAATGTCTATCTCATGTTCATTAAACAAACCAAAGGGCAAGCCTAGACTACCTTGGTGGAATCAGGAGATTCCTTCTCTCCGAAAAACGTGCAGGCAGCTCTTCAACCAGGCCAAACGTTCCCGTGAGTCCACCGACTGGATTTCGTATAAAGAGGTCCTCATGTCTAAAACGAAGATAAGAAAAGCCCAACGGAAATTCTGAAGACTCTTCTGTAGTAAGATAGAAGAGATCTCTGAGGCATCCAGGCTCCGAAAGATCTTCGCAGCACTCCCAGAATGCTTAGCTATCTGAAAAGAGCAGATCGTTCGTGGACCACCTCTAGTGCGAAATCTCAGGATCTGTTACTGGATTCCCACTTCCCAAATAGCTGGAATGCCTTTTCGGGTCCAATTGTGATCTCGGCAAGATCAATGAGCAGCCCCTTTTATCTTGTTACAAGGAGAAATTCTTTGGGCAATAAGCGGCTTTAAGCCATTCAAGTCTCCTAGACCAGATGGTATTATACCAGACGAACTTCAGCGAATGGACCTAATCCTTCCTTGGTTAGCTGTAATTTTCAAAAGTTGCCTGGATTTGGTTCACATTCCCAAGCCATGGACAGAAGTCAATTGGCCGAGGTCTCTGTTCGGTGGTTCGTCAGTAAGAGTACACCACAAGGAGGTGTTCCTTTATAACCTAGTGATGGATGAACTACTTCTAATCCTAGAAGGGAAAGGGTTCAAGTTAGTTACCTATGCAGACGTTGCTATTGCTGTCTCAGGGAAACACTTCAATACGCTTAGGGATCTTCTACAGAACGCACTCTGTAAGTTCTCCAAATGGACTAAAAATGCGGTCTGGGGGTTAATCCTCAGAAAACCAAACTGATCCTATTCACAAGGAAGTATAAAATTCCCACCTTTGTTACACCGAAACTTAACAGCATCCCCCTGGTGCTCACAAATACGACCAAGTACTTAGGCCTAATCCTGGACCGTAAATTAAGTTGAAAACTCAACATGTGTCTTCACTGCTGTAAGAAAGCTATTGAAAGTAAGTGGGAACTTCAGCCTCGAATTAAAATTGGTTCTATGTATACCTACGTTATTAGGCCCATACTTACGTATGGCGCTAGATAAAGCTATCCACTACAATTTCCTCAGTCATGTGCAAAGAACGGCATGCGTCTGCATTAGTGGAGCCTTGGGGACCACTCTAACTGCGGCTATTGACACACTGTTCCACATGCTTCCGCTCGATATCTATTGCAAACAAGTGGCAGCAAATATGGCTATTTACATGAAAGCAATTCTTTTATGGACCACACTGGGTACTGGTCACGCATCTATTCGAAATAAACTAGAATCCAAAAAGACTACACCCTCACTCAGCTCCTTTTCGACAAAAATTTCGAAACTTATGTACCCTTCAGAACTGTCAGGGAGGGTCGTACACGGTCTCGCACTGGTTCCGTTTGCCTCTATACAGATGGCCTCTATACAGACGGGTTCTACACGGAAGCAGATGTGGATCTGAACTGCAAGATCTTCTTCCGCCTTCCCAATCACTGTAGCGTGTTCCAGGCGGAAATAATGGCGATGCAGAAGGCCTTGTCGTGGCTAAGATACAATGTAATATCCGCGAGGGATATCTGAATTTTTACTGATAGCCAAGCCGCGATTAAAGTCACCTTTAATTCCAAAGCTGCCCTTAATTGCCGCTTATCATCCTCTTAACACGATGCGAGAAAACAATTCAAAATTCACCTCATTTGGGTGCCGGGCTATAGGGATATTCCAGGAAATTGCATGAGCAACGAACTCGCCAGGCATGGCACAACTCTGTCGATTCTACCGGCGAAGGAGAATCTCCACAGACCTCAAGTTGTGGAGTCTCACCGGCAGCGAATGTCTGCAAAAAACTGAGTTGAGTTCAGTTCGTCAAAAACCCAATGCTGTCTCCTGTCCCTGAAGCGCGAGGCTAGTGAAATCAATCTAAAAATGAATGGAGCTGATATTGAGGAATTTTTTGGCTTGTCAACGCTTGGCATGCAAGTTTCCCTAAACCTTCGCTGGAATCGTCAGATTGCTACAGCTGCGCAAAGTGACGCTAGGTGACTCGGATTCCTCAAGAGGTGTAAACGTTTTTTCAGTCCTGCAGACTTGGCTACTATCTACAAAGCTTATATTCGTCCGAAAGTCGAGTGTTTAGGCAGGAGCTTCCCTAACTTGTTTCAGTTTATTATATCGCACCCAGCTTCAGGCATATATGTAGATTGATCGATGATTAGTCAATTTGCTACCAAATCCATGCGCTAAAGCATCGTCGGAATGTTGGATGCTTATCCGTCCTGTACCGATTACTGGGCTTATAACTTTAAAGGACTTTAGTCCTAAGTGATGAGGTACAATACATTAAAAAAAAAGTATAGTCTCTTATAGACTGAAAAGTATTCGGAAACCATCCAATTCAAAATGTAAAATGAAGAGCCTTTACTTTCCCGGAAGGAACATCCATTCCTTCGTCATAAAGTAACGACAGAGGCGGCTTCACTGTGATGAAGATTTACTTGTACTACCTTCACTGGTCGTTATGACTTTAACATGAGATTCAAGAAGAATTCACCAGCTCCGAAAAATAGTTGCATGTGTCGTTCTTTCCAAAAATTTGTTTGTCGGTTCCTCGATACTTTTGACACCGTCCTCCGTGGCAACAATTTTTCAGTCATTCATAAGGACTCCTGAATTTTAAGCCTTTGGGAAGCCTAACAATACTGAGTACTGATCCTAATCTTACTATGCCATGCTCTACCATGCGCTGTATTTGCCCATCTTTGAATTGTACCACGACACCTTTGTCATTCGTTTCACTAGTTGTCACCACACAAATGATTAAAGTCCTTTGCAATGTAAATATGAGAAAAAAACCTGCTTGAGTCTCAAATTATATTTGCCTACATTTTCCGCAATTCGGCAAACATAATCTCAGAAAAGTGTGTGATTTCATTACGTGTCCTCCTCGGCAATGTGCGTCTACTTCAAGTTGACCTAGATAAATATTTACTCCCCAAAGTGTGGAACGTAGAAGTAATCCTTTCTCGCATGTTCTCCACTCATGAAAGACTCATGCCTATATCGCTCTTTCCGATAACCAATATCCAATGTGTCAACATGGAACAACACACTCGAACTCGAAGTTTGTAATCAAATTATGCCCAGGATATCACTCCCCTATGTGTGTGTTGTGATTGAGAAGGAAATGTGATAAAAAAAAAAAAACAGGAACCTTACAAAGAGTTAAGTGTTCAAAATCCATTTCCACTCGATCGAACAATTATGTAAACTTCCTCTAGTGCATGTATCCCTTTTCGATTGTCAGGACAATTCAAATGCGAATTTTAGAGAATGTAGTAATTTTTGAAAAATTTGAATCCTGCCACCTCATTTAATTTCCATAAAATCGCAAAAGGATGCATTGCATACCGGGACTAGTAGTGAATTGTGTAAAATTTTAAATTATTGCCAACACGCAGGAATAACAAATGTCCTGTGTGTAATGCATTCTTTTGTGTACACGTCCCTGTCAGGGGGTTGTTAAACCCTTGGGGCGGCTATATTTTTCTCTTCGTGTCCTGGTGTGGCTTAGGAAAACCATTCGAAAGGTGCAGCATGTGTGTGGATACATTATCACCCTTGTTGTATGTCAAATTGAATTGTCAAGGGATTTAGATCAGGAGAGAGAGATCCGCGCATCAAATTACGAGGCTGGTTAGCTAATTTGCCTTTTTTGCTGTCATCCATTCGGTATGGTGTGTGCTGCAATATTTTACAATTGTTCTGTTCAACCCCTAAGTATCGGCAGCTTCTTGTTCTCCTGCTGTGATCCTTGATTTGTATAGAAGGGGTGCCGGAAGAGACCTATTTTTTATTTTAGGTTGATCATTGTTTGTTAACTGTCGACTCCTTTCTCTGTTTCGTCCTTTAATTGATGTCAATACAACGTTTTTTGAGTAGCACCCCCTGAAGCGAATACGATTGTGATATGATGATGATGATGATTGTGTTTACAGATACTCTCTCGTATTATCTAACCATCCGCATATGGCGTGAATTTGATTTGAATTCGGTATACGGTAGGTACATGGCATAGTAAGCGCGAATGTTTGGATTTCAGTGTTTGTTGTGTCCGGTATTATTGCGGTTTTGAGCCGATATCGTGACATGTGGACTTTATTTGAACGAAAATGGGATTGGGGATGGATGAGTGTAGTGACTTTGCTGTGCAGATACATATTTTGAAGAGATTTTCGATCAGACTCATTTTTGTCTTCATATCTTGTGGGTTACATGGCTTATCCTCTAGAGTTCCAATAGGTGATAGTTTCTTCGACTGTCTGAGAAAGTACAGAATGCACTACAGCGATGAAGAGCTTACAGAATCAGTTCTCACCACATTAGCACCAACGATCTGCCACTTAATCCAAGTGAAGGCAGGACAATAACAAACGAAATGATCCGAAGTATTGTCACCCCTCCACCAGCGTCGCAGACAGTGGTGTTTTCTTAAGCCTAGCACACTAAAATATTAGGCAAAAGGAAAGTATCTCGTAAGAACACCAAGTCTCTCTGCTGAGAGACAGCAAGAATGCATCTGATTTCTTACAGACGTTTGGGAGCCTGCATCCTTGAGAGTCGTGCCACACACAATTGTGTTCGTAAATAAACCAATCGTCAATGGAGGCCCTGACCGAGGACGTGGGTAGACCCAACGCAGGTTCAGTTTTTTAGAAGTCATCTTCTGAGTCTTGCTTAGCAATCTCATAGAAGATCTCATTTCCCACAATCTCAGTGTGACCGGGGACCCAGACAAAAGGTATTGGGTTCAGCCTTGTGACGAAATTCAAAGAGTTCTTGTATTCTTGAACTATTTTGGAACGGGTTACTATTTTGGAACGGGTTGATTAGTTTTGGAGCCATCCGTGAAGATTCGACCACAGCCCAGTCCAAGCTCGGAAAGTCGATTTTCAGACGGCATATCCTTGGAACCAGAATCGGTGAATAAGTGTAGCGCAAGCTCATCGAAACGCCAGTGCGCCAGAAAGACGTTAGATTGCTTTCATAGTAAAGCCCATACTGAAAGTATCAAGGGGAGGTAAAGTAAGGAGAGCGTCTAGAGCAGAGCCTTGCCCTACGGCAACATTAGAAGCTTTGGTTTGGCTTTCGCCCTTACAAGTCTTCATTATACATATGGAACACCTGAACATTTTTGACTCAATTCCCAAAAGGGACATGTATTGCACTATCTCCGACATCGTAGTCAGGGAGTACTGTTTCGGTAGGTTATTTGAAGTAGAAATATTGGACCGTGGAAACTGGTCTAATGGTGTTCCAATACGGATCGAAGATGGTGGTGGTGTCTTTGGACCCAACACTAAAGTCTCGATACCTATGGGAATGTGCCCCCAGGTTTTCGAGGCTGCACTCCATGCCATTGAGATCCGTTATAGGTTAAATCTTAGTAAATGTATTACAGGATATATATATTTTCAGATAGCCAGGCAGTTATCCAGTTAAATCCTGCTGAGATGCACTACAATCTCTTGTCAGTTAAACTCGGTTGGGTCCCTGGTCATCAATGAATTGCAGGCAACGAATCGGTAGATGAACTAGCTAGGGCTGGCTCAGAATCTGCGTTCATAGGACCTGAACCCTACTGTGGTGTCAACTGGGCTGCCGCCACAACACTGATTAATGCATGGGAATGCAAAGTTTGTCTGGCCCTCTGGGAAAATGTACCGGGTCTGAGACAGTCCAAAAGATTTCTCATGCCTTATTCCTATAAAGATATTCTTAATTTAGACAAGAACAGTATTGGAAAGCTGGTGAGGTTTCTCACAGGCCATTGTGACCTGAGGTGGCCTTAGCAAACTTAATCTGTGCTTAGATACGGAAAATAGGTTCGGAAGATAAGGAAATATCCGAGCACTTTCTCTGTGAATGCCAGGTGGATGAGGGAGAGCCTAAGAATGATGGAAGTGATGCAGATAAACATCACAGTAAGGCTACGACGACATGCTTGGTCAACTATGTAATCAAGCATGACATTTCAGCCGTACTGGTACGAGAGCTCTGGATTAATAAGAACAACCGTGTACAGGCGCTCAAAATAAGGGATTACACGTTGTTCTGCAAGGACGAAAACATTTATAAATAACATAACGCCGTTTCTGTTGAATGTTTTGATCGTTGTATCTTGTATCAGACTATCTCCCATATGAGATGTCAGAGATCCCATCTGACGAGATGAAAGGACTGATGGCCAGAGACAAGTGGATTTACATCATGTGGGCAGGACATTCGTAATGGGGCAGCAGTGACACTAACACAAGAGGTGAGTGTCTTTTTGACTTTATTTTGTCCACTAAGCTCACCATATGCAATAAGGGGCCTACTCCAACTTTCGTGGTAAGAAACAGGCAGGTGGTACTAGATAGTACTTTAGCTTCTTGCAATGGTTGTTTAACGATAGAGAAATGGCGGGTTTTAGATGAGGTAGCCCTATTGGATCATAAGTGAATACGCTTTCAGCGCATTTTCCAACCCAGTGCCAGTAATACCTACAGGAACTCTAGGAGAGCGGACTGGGTTAGATCTTAGATATAAGGCAATGTACGACGGCAATCCCCAAGATATAAACAAGACAGTAGACAACCTTTGTAAGGTAATTAACATGGCATATGAGAAGTAAGGCCCAGTCAGAAAGGCGACCAAGATGTTCCAAACTCCATGGTGCAATAGCGTACTAAACTCTTAGAGGAAACAACTTAGGCACTTTTACAATAGGGCAAAATCAGTAGGGGATGATATTACGTTGGATTAATACATAACCAGCAAGAGAGAGTTTAAATACTTAATCAGACGATACTGGCAAAGAACCCAGCAGTTTCCAGCTACATCAAGAAATCTGAAGGTGCGTGGAGGAAAAGTAGCGAGGAGGTATTGGAAATGTAAGTCGAAACTCACTTTGCAGGCAGTAGTACACTAGTGATTTCCATATCGAATGGGTACTCAGATAATACTAGTTTGTCGGTAGAGTTAGAGGTAGCTAGTCTCGTCACATGGAAGAACTTGTCATTCGTACCTTTCAAAGGTCCAGGCCCTGGAGACATTCTGCCAGCTATGCTTCAGAAGGCCCTAGCAAAAAACAGGTACAGGGTTAGAGAAATCTTTAAACAATTTTTAGGGTCAGCAGCATGGAAGGAAGTGAGGGTCATATCTTCCATTCGCATTACATGAGCTTTTAGAGAAGATCGAAACTAACCTTTATTACGAGGAATTTGCACTAGCTCCTTTCTTAGATATAAAACGCGCTTTCAACAACGTAAAGGAAAGTTGCTACGTCGAGCATAGCATTACCAACTGGATTTGCAAAATGCTCATCTCAAGAAACATCAATTCCAATCTTCCAGTAGGCGTCTCTGAGTATACGGATGACGTAGTAATTTTAGTTCAGGGAAAATTCTTAGAAATTGTGGACTTCATCTCAACCCGTACAAAACAGATCTGGTACTCTTCAGCAGGAAATACAAGATTCCAGTCTTCAAAATGCCGAAGGTGATTGGGGTAGAGTTCGAGATATCTTGGCATTGTATTGGATGATTGATGAATCGGATGACATCCTCGGTACCCTCGACTTCGATACACCGCACGAAATAATATACCCGGGAAGGAAATAATATACCCGGGCATAGGAAAGTCGTCTTTCAACAAAATGAAATTGCAATGATTTGGTTCCAGAATCAGTGAGGGTACAGGCTTAGCTCAGCTATATACTCCAGAGACCTAAATCTGCAAGTGGCCCTGAGACTTGTGGACACATGCAGTGCGTTTGAAGCAAAGGTTCTAGCTGTGCTCAAAGCTGCGGAATTACTGGAGATGCGATCAATATCTGACAAGAATATCGCCATCTACATACATTGATAGTCAGCCTGTGCTTAAGGCATTAGAATTCAACGTCATAAAATCTGAATTATTCTGAAATTGCCGCAGAATGTACGTAGAACCGTGTCAGATTATACAGGGTACCTGCGATGTAGAGAGGAACAAAAGGGCCGACGCACTGGCCAAGAAATCTTTCAGAACTTCAACAAAGCAGTAGAGTTAGAATAGTAAAACTACCAATATCCTTGGATAAGAAGATTATTCTCGATAGGATCATCAATATGGCTGATGTAAACTGGTCCAACCTAAGGCCTTGTGGCCTATGTTAAATCGGAAAAAATCTGCGGAATAATGAAAAAAAAGCAGGTCACGTTTAAGAATAGCGGTAGGGATGGTCATTAGCTTCTGAGGAGGCATGCTATGAGATTAGGATTATCAAGTACGAATATATGCAGATACTGCAGTGACATTCACGTTTTGGAGGACATCAAAGATTCTTTATCTTTCAGGTTAAGATTCAATGAATCAGAGGGAGACAAGAATCACCCTCGTCCTCCGTGGCTTGACCCTTACTCATGATACCTCTGTAAATATCTTATTAAGTACTAAACTACTTCTCCTACCTTCTTCCTCTCTTTTTCAGTATGACTCACGAATCCAAGCACTAACTTCCGCTGTCCACAAATGTGTCATCAACTTAAGATTTCAATTGAAAAGAAATTACCACACAAAGTCATAATGTGCAACACGATAACGAGCAACTGATTGATATATCACCCGACAAATTGAAGTCATAATATACTTTCCGACGTGCTCGTGGTATCTAATTACCCCGCAACTCTCTGCGAGTGTAAGCAACCGACTTTCCGATTCGATTTCTTAATTAACTCAACACTTTCACACTTGAAGCAAGGTGCTAGATAGATGACGATATCCTCTTGCAGATGCCTCCACCGGCATCTAATATGATAATAGATACACATGGAAGAGTAACCCCACCAGCACCATCAACATCAGCACCATCGTCGTCGTCTGCACCGTCATCATCGTTTTGGAAGTGTGAGATTGTATTAGCTTCCGCTTCACTAATGGAATGGAATGAGTTTTGACAGAGTTTCATCGGTTTTGGGTATTTAAATTAATTGCGTGCGAATTTTCCGCACATAATTTTTTTTGACACGCCTGGCGAGTTGACTTGCGTAAGGTTATCGACCCTCTGACTGTGATATTAATGATATAAATGTCCTGGAGACATGTAAGGAAACAGTTTGCGAAGCTAGAGGAACTTTTGATCCACAAAGTATACCAATGGCAAGATAATTCTAAGAATGATGTAACAGACTTGACGAAACTGTCTCAGTAAGGTTTCTGGATCAAGAAATTCGATTCAGATTCAGGGTACTAAATGTTGACCATCATGAGATGAAGGAAACTAGAACAAGCCATAGCCTTAATGAAAAAGTGGAGGACAAGGTGGTCCATACACCAGCTTACTGTTGAGAAATAAGATTTTGGACATTTTTAAGCAAAGCTTGCTTCTAGTGTAGCTACGTACCTTGCAATTCTTTCTCGAGTCTAGTTTCACAGAAGCTCTTTAGCCTATGTCAGTTGAAGAATATCATTTCAAAGTTTGGGTCCTCTGCTACCTTCTTTCTTTCTATCGTTCTCGAAAGCAATAAAATTTGTTGACCTTATCTGTTTAGAATATCCCTGAATCCTGAGATTACCTTTAATGCTTTGGGGTTAAAAGACTCTCTACTGGAGCACTTAGACTGATGCTACTGATTGCTGCTTACACACGTTCGTAAGAAACCCAATCGCCAATACAGGCTACGAAAAGATCCAGCGTAGGTTGACATCTCATCGGCGATCTCATTTCCCCTAATTCCAGTGTGTCCTAGGACCCAGACAAGAGTCAAAGAGTTCAGGATTTCGACAATATTGAAAGAGATCTTGCATTCTCGAACTATTTTGGAACGGATTAAGATGTTTCATGAAGACTTCACCCAGAAGGATATATATGTAGGATAGCATAGATCTTTGCTTGAAAAATAGAGGCATGCTTGCCTGTGGAGTAGTATAGTTTAGTGTTGTCGTTCTCCAGCACCGGACCCGTAACTAGATTTGTTGCCATCGGTGAAGATTCGACTACAACCCAATCCATGTTCAGACTCTGCCCGTGGTCAGGCCTGAACATGAAGAAAAAAAATACAAATATTTGGCGCGACAGGTCCATGTGGGCCTAGCTTCTCACAAACATTCGCGTTGTTCTTGTTATATTCTACACACGAATGGAATAGGCCCCTTCCTATTTAATACTTTCCGAGGGTTTTATGCCCGTCTTAGTTTTGAGAAGCTTTTTCAAGACTGTTTTGCTGTCTGATGTTTGTCAGATGTTCGCGAGAAGTGGATCAGTGAAAATTTTGTTGGTGTTGTCTGGGATTCGAACCTTGAACCCCTTGCTTAGTAGTCCGACGAACTAACTACTGAGCCACGGCGCGCACAACTGCAAGAAAAAATTGCCGAAATTACAGTGTCATTACATCGAACGGCATATCCATGTAAGCAGGGTTGTTGGATAAGTATCGCGCAAGGTCCTTGAAACTACAATGTGGGGGACACCGAAATCCTCCCTATCTGAGATGGTAGATTGCTTAGATAGTATAGCCCATAGTATAAGTATCAAGAGCAGGCGTACTTAGAAAAGCTCTCGTGCAGCCTAGACAGTCGATTATTCGGAGATTAGGACAGAAGGCAGTCACATATTTACGTGAGAGTCAAAAGCTTGCCCAAAGAAGTTCCTTATCCAGAAGCACGCCCAGATATTTCGATTTTTCAGAGATCTTGATAGTGAAGCTCTTTAGCACTGGATGAGTCAGACCGGTCATAATCCTCCTTCTTTTAAAGAGAAGAATTCCTTTTTCAGAGAGCTGTCCAAAAGCCCATTCTTAGTGCATCATTCATCGATCATGTCTATGGGTATTTGAGCGATAGCACAGACAGTCCTTAGGTATGTCCCGACTGAACAGAAAGAATTGCAACATCACATTTAGTGGTGCTGTGTGACAGGATTTCTTACAGATGCAGGCTAGTTTTTATACTAAACTTAGAACTATCTATCGTTTAACTGGATTCGTCTGAATTAGATTCTCACCAAACCTAGTTCTTGACAAGATGTACATAGTTGTTCCATGCTCTCATCCAATCCTGTCGGGAATACGAAAATCGTGGAGCTCGTTCGGAGGTCACTATTAAGTTGATACCTCGTTAAGAAGGGGCTATCTAGGTCCCATATTATAAAGAACGTGTAAATCTTGCCAAGAAAAATTTTGGATGCAAAAAGTATGCATGTCTCGTCTAAGGATGGTCCAAGATACAAACGCTGGCTATAGAATCAGAACTGACTCGAATGGGATAACGCCAACTGTGTACATCTTTGATTGTACGCAACACAGTCAATGAAGATCGCTACCGGATCATGTGTCGTCTACGATCTCCATTTTTTTTTTATTTTTGGGATAAATTAGCAGAACTTGGAGCATATAAGTATGTGGTTTCAACAAGACTGTGCCACTTGCTATACAGGTGCCCAATCAATTGAATTATTGAAGTCGAAATTCGGTGACCGTGTTATCTCCAAAAATGGATCAATCAATTGGCAGCCTCGTTCGTGAGATTTGACGCCTCTGGAATTTTTCCTTCGGTGGTATGTCGAGTCCATAGTCTATGGCAATAAGCCAGAGACTTTAGGTTACCTCAAAGACAACCGATTTACCCAAAATAATCATGGAAAATCGGATTCAGCACACACACTCGTGCAGACGTTTCTATAGAGGATTTAAGGCCCCTCAAGGAACCGTCAAGGAAGACGTAAACCTTTTTTCTTGCTAAGCTTAGTCGGTAAGATAAATATGGTATTAGAGCGAAACTAAGGTCATATTAAACTTTCTGCCAATCCGCAGTGTGGTCAGGAAATTTGAACGGTCACTGGATGTAAAAGATTACAGTATGGCAGCGTTCCTTGACAGCCCTTAATGTCAATAATGTTAAGACGGACTCAGTAATGAAATCTCTAGAGATTTGACAGTAAACAGGTCCATTATAAACTGGGTTGAAAATATATCCAATTGCAGGATCATCAACTCAGCTATAGGGTTCTGTTCTGTAAGGAAAATGATAACCAACACGTAGGCCACAAGGAGGAGTCCTCTTTACACTGCTTTGGCTTCTTACCGTCAACAAAATTTGAAGAATCTTCATAGAGAAGAGAATCAAATTGTAGCTTATGCAGGCGACTTAGTATCATAATATTGATGAAAGGCAAAGAATTACCACAATCAGTGAACTAAGGGAACGGAACTAGTTCTGTTCACTAGGAAGAGAACGATACCTGACTTCATACTATCAAAGCTAGATGGCTCCACAATATATCTCTCATCTGAGGCGATATATGTACATATCTCGGCCTCATTCTAGACTCAAAATTATCTTGGAAAAGAAATGTTGAAGAAAGGACAAAGAAAGGAATAAATGGTCTCTATGCCTAAAAGAGGGCCTTTGGGAAAAAATGAAGATTGCAACCGAGCATCATTTACTTGATGTAGAAAAGAAATATACGACCTTTCATCTCTTATAGGTCTCTGGTCTAATGGACAGGAACTGGAACAAAGAGCTGCACATATGAAAGAACTCTACAAAGTAGAGCACTTCCCCTGAACTTGCGGCGATTTAAAATACTATAAAGACCAGAAAATGTAACTCAGAAAGCTTCACAGTCACATTGGACTATATAAACTTCTACAATGACTTAAACTTTTATATCCCGAACCTATTCCCAAGCAGAGTAGGGAACCAATAAAGATCTAGGGATCACAAGTGCTTAAGGGTAGTCTTGTACTAGCGGACATTGATAAAAAAAACTGCGGATGGCATCAGGAGCATGTGAATATTGCCGCCTGCTCTGATCAGAGATCTACGGATCTCTTCGGAGTAGCTGTCACCAAGTTAGGTGACGTATGGGAAGGGGCCCAGCTTGAAGTCATAAGTAGTGATCAAATCAAAAGCAGATCCCTCTACAATCCTGAAGATCATTAATGTTCGTCTACTTCCGACGAGTAATTGGAAAATTGCCAGTTTAGAGGAACAGATACGGGATTCCATCGGTGCGGTCATTGTCATCAATAAGGAATCTCTGGCTCCTCTGGTTGAATCGGAGGGTTAAATAAGCTATGGCTTCGGAGCCATAACTCGCCGGGTTTATAAAAGGAATGAGGAGGATCTGGAAAATGAGGGATCAAACTCCTCCGGCCACCTCAGAAGTTACGGTTGAGGATGTAGTGACGAAATGCGTACCAGATCAGGCCACTCATCCTTCGAAAGCCTAGGGAGATGTGGATACTGACGGTCTATCTCTGTGGGTCCTGTATCTCTCCAGCGGTCCCCTTAGTCCGTTAGAGTGTATTCTGTGGCTGGAATCAGATACGGATGAGGCGAACGTCATTGTGGTGGAGGCATCTGAATGCAATTGTGATGATGCGACTTCTTCAGATTATCCTCCACAACTTCATTACGGCTTCGGTTTCTCTAATTCTCTGGCTACCTTAAAACGGGGAAGATATTGTCTTGGTTCAGGAACCTTGGATCGTTAACGACCTGGTGTGTGGACTCAAGACTCCTTTATAGAGGATTTAACAGGCTCCCTCAATCATCCAATGTCAATCTCCTGCTGAACCGCTAAATATAGAGGTAAGCCCAAACTCCAGGAGTCAGGAGACTAGAATTCTTAAGAGTGACTGGAGACAACTCTTCAACCAGGCCAAATAGTCTCGTAACTCTCAATCTTGAACCGTGTATAAAGAAGTCCTCAGAATTTACAAAACCAATCTAAGCAAAGACCAACGTAAATCCTGGGGACTCTTTAGCGGTAAAGTAGAAGAACTCTATGAGGCATCAAGGCTCAGAAACGTATTAGGTTCCTTCTCCAAGTTCCGTAGGTATATATTGAGAATGGATGGATGGTTTCGAGTCACTTGAGCTATTGATGGAGGTTCACTTCCCCAGTTGCCGCAACGACATGGTGCATCCCGCAGAAATGCCATGCAGCTCTATAAATTTTATTACTCAGACCAAAATTCTTTGGGCAATACGCAGCTTGAAGTCATATATCGGTGACCCGCTGAAATCTAGCACACTATATACATAGTACATATCTTATCCTTCCGTGGCTGGTTGTAATCTTCAGGAGTTCCCTGGATTTGGTCCATATTCCAAAATCTTGGACAGATATCAACTTGAAATCTGAATCCCAAAGATCGCAGACTCATAAGTTCAGCTTCATTTCTTATAAAAATTCTGGAGAATCTGATGTATGACCATATTCGCTGCAGTATTAGTCCAAACCTACTGTCAGGCATCCAGCATACGTACAGCCTATTCTCGTTGTTGCGCTTCATTGAAAATCTCTAGATTGCAAAGAAGGCATCCTGGTAGCATCTCTCGATATCGAAGGAGCTTTTAACAACGTCGAGCCTAAGGCTATTACGCGGGCACTTGTGAGCCTTGGACGCAAATTGGCGCCTTGGTGAACAAACTGTTGACAAATAAGATTATCAACTCAAAGCTGGACGATGCCGTAGTTCGAAAATTCGTAAATAGGGGCACTACACAAGGCGGGGTGCTCTCTTCTCTACTTTGGAACCTAGCGCTGAATGAACTGCATCTAATACTGGAAGATGAAGGCTGTAAGTTAATTGCCTATGTGGACGACGTTGCTATAGCTGTTTCGGATAAGCACCCAAATACGCTCTGTGGCTTGTACAACCATTTCTTTAAAGGCTGTGCCTCTGTGATCTACTTGAAGTATTGGACACTCCTCTATTCTTAGCGATCTTGAATTACTTCCGAAACACCGACAGACACCGACTACGTACTTCCACAACTTCTATTCGAGAAGAACTTTGAAACGCGTATCCCCTCAAGAGATTATTAGAAGGATAATCTGTCGCCCTAAAACACGGGATCCATATGTTCCCATACGAATGGATCAAAAACAGAATCGGGAGTAGGAGGAACCGTCTTCTCCAACGATCTAAGCATAAGTATCTGTTTTCGCCTTCCTAACCACTGTAGCGTCATCCAGACAAGGTCATAGCGATAAAAGAAGCCTTGTCGTGGCTGAAGTATAGTGTGATATTCTCATTCTTATGGACAGTCAGGTCGCGATCAAATCTCTGGATTTCTTCACATTTAACTCAAAAACTGCCCTAAATTGTCGCTTGTCTCTTAACGAGTTCGCTGAACAATTTAAGATTCACCTCACCAACTCGTCCTAGTTATCTAGGAACGACTGTGCCATCTCAAAAAACAAAGACTCTTCTGGCCCTAAATCGATCCTCTATCGACTCCAGGGCACTGCACTATTGGAGTCATGCCCAATAAATAAACTATCACAGGCCATCCACTACTTACCTATCTAGTACCTTTAAACTACAAACCAAGATTCTAAAAATAAATATTTATTTACATGAAGTTCGTGGTAATAAATTCAGTCACATTGTCCAATCCCGTACACGAAGAGTGCTGTGGAAACAAGGTTATTCAGTTAACTATCGATTAAAACTCTGTTCTAAGGGCACTTACGCTCTCCGGTTTGACAAATGTGAGCCTCCATCTGGCACTGGTTAGCAAAGTTGGTCTTCGTCTCATTGAAGTATCCGCAAACTGGATTGTCATCCTCTGGACACTGCGTGACACACAAAGTCTGGCACTGTTCCTTCGGAACTTCTTGTAACTCTGTACACGGAACAAAAACACATTTAACAACTGTCAGTAATTTTGATCACTCTTCTTACGTGGATTGTTATTATTCATATGATGGCAGTTGACATTGTCCAAGAAGCAACTGTTGTGGAAGACATGACACTCTTTACCATCGGTAGCCCATTTCACGTCTTGTTCATTCGAACACTCGTGTGTTATATCACATGCCTGGGTCCCGTGACCCAGAGCAAACAGGAATAAAGCGATCACTACTGGCAGCTCCATGTCTGTCTGATCGTGTAAGCAACCATCGGATTATTATTGAATCCATGAATTGTTTGAAGCGACTTTATAAACAATTCCTCTTAATAAATTCAAAAGAAATTTAAATAAAATTAGTCATTATTTTTTTTTTTTTTTTTTGTTTCTTCGAATTCCAATTCGTCAGCTTTTGAACAGAAACACGTTTGATGACATTTTGGTGGATTGTCGTGGGTTTAGGTGAATGTACCGACATTATGGAATAATCCAAAACAATTTTGTTGGGTCAGTGCCCATTCGGAGTGTGTTGGTTAGTTGGTTTGGAATATAGGTCTTCAAAGGAAATTAATTATTTACACTGACATCTTTAGTTGTTGTAATTAATTACACTGAATTGTGAACCAGTTAGCGTACTGTGGTGAACAAAAGTTATCGAACACGAGAGACTGTTGTGAACAACTCTCTGTAATACTATTGTGAATATATTGATTTATCGATATTCACAACAATCATCAATAGCATGAGCTAGAATAAAGTATATCTTATAGAGAGCGCGTGTCCTCCATGCCAGTGGTTGCACAATTGAGTTCTTTTGGTGGAATTTACGAGATGGGACATTATTTCTCCCATCACGCGTTGGAAGACATTTGATGCCATTCACAATGGCATGACAATGCATAGTGCACTGTGACCTAATTCCGATGAAGATGGTTGTATTCGCAAAATTGTCCGATATGAAAAAAAAAGCCTGAAGCATCGATGCAACCTCGAGAAACAATGCAATAGAAGTAGCATTCAGTTAGGGACCGTGGTGACATTAAAACCTTCCATGATCATGATCCCTCAAAGCCTGTTAATCAACGATGCTTCGTTAGCTACAAGGTTGGTACGACTCACATTGTTGGTGAGGGACAAAGATCAATAAGAAGAAGGTAGTAGAAGGCGTTGAATAATGATGACGCTATAGTGCCAAAAGATGGCGCACTTAAAATGTATCCATTCGAACTAAGGTTCTATTGAAGACAAAGTCAAATGAGTCAAGACAAAGTTGGAAAAGGTCTATCCAGTATCTGGAGGGTTTGAATGGGATGAAGTGATTGATTGCATTGGCACTACCAAGCGGAAGGGTTTCAAGGGTGTGACCAGTAGGTGGTACATAAAGAACGAAATTGACAAACAAGGATTTGCGTTAGATAGGGTGCATCGGAACCTGGCAGTTAAGTCGTGTGTGACTCTAATATCAACAATTGCATTTGCAATTGATGGCAGTGATAGTCGGCGGACACCTTAATGCATGGGAAGTCGAATGTAACGTATCCATGTTACTTAAAGGCAATGGAAATGGGAGAGCACCGGTGTACTGGTGGAATGACTGCATCGCTAAGTTGAGAGCACTGCCTAAAACTATGAAGGCGTCAGAAGCGAGCAAGGCAAAGACGAAGAGAAGACTTCGAAGAGATACGGAAAAATTCCTAAGGAAACGAAAAGAACTTCAGAAACTCATAACAATGAGTAAAGCCGAATCTTTCTTTCAGTGAAACCTTCAATATAATCCATTGGGAAGGTCCTACAAGATAAGATAGTTATGGACAAACTTAAAAGCGTCGCGACAGTTGCACCGACATTCCCGATCGTCATGAATATCATAGTCACCTTTTCCACATAATAATAGTATCTACGAAAATAATACCACCCGTCACAACTGTAGAAATCCTGGAAGCAGCGGGCTCAATGTAGAGCAAAATGGCTCCCAGAATGGACGAAATTGCAAACTTCGCCCTGAAGGAAGCCATTAAAACTGGGATCAGATTGAAAGGAGGAACAAATCAGTACAGCGCCACTAGACGTAAGGAATACCTTCAACTCGGTCAATTGGAGTTTAATTATGAGATCGCTGAGGAATATGCAAGTGGCAAGCTACCTGCTCCAAATAATTACAAGTTATTTTTAAGACAGAACCGTCTTCTATGATACGGACGAAGGGCTGGAAAAACATAAAATTACAGGAGGAGTCCCACAAGGATCAGTTCTAGGCCCTGCTCTGTGGAACATTATGTACGATGGAGTACTACGTACATACATACATATATTGAAACAAAGAGGAGTGGACATAATCGGCCGATGATATCGCGGTAGTGGTAGTGGCTAAAACCCTAGAACACTCGGCAGGGATCCACAAGTGAAGGAAGAATGTGCTCTAGACCAAGACCACTGGAGTAAACCTAAAATGGGCATCACAATGGGTCTACATGGAACTGAGTGAGATGAAGGAGAAGCTTACCTCAACCTACCTAAACTAGACAAATATTTTAATTCTTTTGTTTTTTTAATCGCCTCGCTTTGGATCAGTTAAAATTTCGGCTCTTTCATACTTACATCGTCTGAGATATGCTTTAACGTTTCGTAAGAGGTATCTTGCTTGGAAACTCATATGCGTTCTAACCCATTTAGCAATAAAGATGACCAATTAGGACAATCCCTAAATTTTTGTCAAATTTTTTGCTAAGGGGTACGCAGGTACAGTGTCAGGAGTGTTGATGGCGCTACAACCAACAAATCTATCCAATAAGCTCGGTCGTTAGCTAATTGTTTCCTGATGCCCACTCCTGGTCGGTGGAAGTACTCTTTTACTTGCATGCGTCACCTAAGGCGAGGTATTCCTGCGGACCGGATTGTTGTTGTCTACTAGTTCTACATGTTCTAGCCAGCTAGTATAGTTCGTCTTTGAATTTCTCTTCCAAAGCCCGTCAACGCAAACGGGACCGAGTGTTTTACGAAGAATTTTTGTCTCGGCACGACCAAAAATATCTTCATTTTCGTTAAAATTCATGCTTCAGCACTATAAAGTATAACTGGGATGATCAAGGTGTTATATAGAATTCGCAAGAGTTATTCGTCGTTTTATATCTGCTGAGGTGTTGTTTTCAGAGCCAAGGTAGACCAAGCCCTTTAAAACCTCTTCATTCTGAACAGACGGATGAGTCAGACATGGCAGACCTACCTATAGATATAGCTAGTTTGAATTAACGGTACAAGCGTTTGAGGTCGGTGAAAGATGGTGAGACTCCTTAAGTTATCTCCAGGAACTGGCGAGGTGTGAAAATTTCATCGATTGTGGATTTTTCTTGGCTAAAACCACTACTTACTTACTTAACGTGCTCCTGACCCATAAAGAGCCTCTGCCTGAGACACGGCAGAACCCCACTCTCTTCGGCCACGGGCACGCTGCTTCCATGTGTCATCGCGCGCTCTGGGCTTCACGATAGCTTGATCCTCAAAACGGAGGTTCGATCTTCCTTGTCGTCTCGAACCTGGGGGCTGTGATTTGAAGGATCATGCCAATTTTGGGAGCGACCGATGTTTTGTTACAGATAGTGTCTTCCATGTTCACACCTTCCTTGCACACTATCTGTTCCAGCACTAGATTGAAAAAGTCACATGATATCGTATCTCCTTGCCGAAATCCGGTACATGTTTGGAATAGTTTGGAGGAACTGTTTCCGAATTGCGCGTTGCCGGGATCCCAAATTTGACCATCGCCTTGTAGAGCTCAAGAAGATGAATGCTTTCAAATGCGGCGATCGATCTGCGGGTCGGAAGCCACACTAGTACATGCCGATTAGTGCGTTGAAAGGCTTCAGACGTTCACACAGTAAGTTGGATAGGATCTTGTAAGCGACATTAAGCAGAGATATGCCTCGATAGCTCTTACAAGACATAGGATCGACTTTCTTGAAGATGGGGCATATAAAGCTGATAGTCCAGTTTAAGAAGTCTCTTTTCGTGTGGTTCGTGCAAATGATGCTGAGTCTCCAATCATCAGGCATACATTTGTTTGACTAAAACACGAATGGTCGTAAGAAGCTAGGCTTTGGGTCGCATAGACCTGTAGCGCCAAATATTTGTATTTTTGGTGCTTTTTGGCATTCTTCCACTAACCAAGGGTTTATTAGCGACTTTTACGATGGCTTCGGCGTCGGTCGGTTCAAGATCAGGAAATTGGCATGTCCCCTGTGTATATTGAGATGAGGAAACCGTTGATAGTTGAGTCGTAACTCTTTGATTTCAATCATGTCCACCTGACGAAACTGTTGATTCCATCTAGAGACTTGTTCCACTATCACATCGAAAAAGGAGTGCCTTAGTAAAAATGACCATTTAATGGGATTGCACCCAATCTTAGTTGACTTACTAGGCATTCGGAGATCACAGCGTGTACTTGAAAGCAGTAGTTGGTACACAGTATAGAATGTGTTGACGCTTGTGTCTCTATAAATTACTCATGTCTACCTTTGTACCCCGTGAACATTTCAAAATGGATGTTTTAAGAAACTTTGGTTAAGTTGATCGGTGGGTGTTATTTCTCGAACCTTTCATCTGCACTTGGTATGATTTTGGTCACCTTCGTTGCACATATACTAGTAAATCATTTTTCTTTCTATTCTCTTTTAAGCGCTGTTTAAGTTCGATTGAAGTAGTATGTTTGTTTGTGAGCAGCTTTTTCGTAACCTCTTGCTTGGGTTGCTTTGAATTGATATCTGTAAGACTAGATAATGCCACGTCTCTGACGAAAAGCTAGAAGGATCTACCCTCGTCAGAAGCTTTCGATAGCTAGCGTCTATCAAATGGAATCCACATTTTACCTCAGCATTTATAGGTCAGCATTTTTTCTGGGCTTTTGCAGAATGTGTGCGTAGGAGAGCTCGTGTCTTAATGTTATGATGAACACATCACGTAGCTGTATGTCCTCTTTTATTGCTTTCACCGCAATTCCATTGCACAAAACTTTTGATCTCCCTTCAAGGTAGGTAGGTAGCTAGAGGGAGTAGCTGCACATCCAGCCCGAACTCGGATTACCAATGGACCCATTGTGAACCCCTATCGTGGATAACATAAAACGAAGACAAAAGTTGGTAGCTTTGGGATATCTAAGCGGCCTCCTCAACTATCCCGATATTGTTATAATGTCAAGATGGTTAATGGTGCCTTTCCTAACAGGTCACCTAGGTCTTCGAAGTGGAATTCGCCGAGGACCATATTCCTAGTTTTGGACAGGCTTAGCTATTCGCATACGAAGTAAGATGTGTTCTCCTCTACATTCGTGTCGCCACAGCTTCGGCAGAGGTTATCACTGTCTAGTAGCATTCTTCTTTGGTGGGTTGTCAGGAGGTTGTGGGCGGTAATAATCCCCTTGAAGAGTCTGTTAAGCGATAAAATATGCTTGGTTTTGGCATTGTTATGTTTAGACTTTTCAGACTTTTCTA
This sequence comes from Xylota sylvarum, assembly GCA_905220385.1. Classification (NCBI taxonomy): domain Eukaryota; kingdom Metazoa; phylum Arthropoda; class Insecta; order Diptera; family Syrphidae; genus Xylota; species Xylota sylvarum. Next base: position 56,483,567 of record LR999958.1, on the reverse strand, counting down.
AAGACACAACAAAATGAGAGTGCGCTCCATCTCTCAGTAGCAAGTCCCGCGAAGGTTTGCTCTATATTAGACTTAGCAAGAGCTAGTGGCAGTAGAACAGAAGTAACAACCATTGTCAGGTCCTATCCGGACCCCTTTCTTGCTAATTCGTTTGCCAGTTCGAAAGGAGTCTAACGTAGTGATTTTCTCTGATTGTTTGAGTTCTTCCCTGGAACGTTTCACAAGTTTCGATTTGATGATTTTGGATGAGATGGCCTTCATGTCACCTTGACATCAAAACAGCAGCTGCTTCCTTTAGGTATAAGTCTAATGGGACCAGTGCTAGTATAATTTCAAGGGCTGCAGTCGGCGTGGTTCTGATGAAGCTGGTAGTGTCCTGGTCAGTGCTCTGAGGTACGTGGTCGTATCTGCTGCGTGGCACCAGTTTGGCATACATAGGGTCTGAAAAAAATTTGTTTCCAAAGATGTTGCTGAAATATAGGAGGCTATGGATACTTTCTTTATCCTTTCTGACGTCCACTTGTTTAGGGTATTGAGGGCGGATTGAAGTATTTAAGTGATGGTGGGTCTGATCTTACCTGTCGTCATCATGACAACATCACCCGCATATGAGATGACTTTGACCCCATTTCGTTCTACTTTCTTTAAGAAATTACCACCGACCAGTATCCATAGCAGAGGGGATAGGACCCCACCTTGTGGGTTGCCGCTCGAGATCAGTGCTTGTACTTGGCAGTCACCCAGTTCTGATGTGTCTCGTTTTGAGCTGGCATTCAATCCAGTCTGAGATTACTGGGTCTATGTTTTGTTTTGTCCCGGACCACCATACGGGTTTGGGCTTCTTCTTGCCCTAAAAACGGGGCAGGACCTAACAATGGCTGAATAAAGAACTAAGGTAAGTGTTTTCACTTTGCGATACTTACAGTTGGATTGCCCCTTTCAAAGAATATGTTGAAATCTTGACACTTCAGTCCGCAGATCCTGCCACCATTATTATTCCAGGCTTCCTGAACTAGCCCCTTCCCTTCGAAGGACAACTTTATTGCGCACTCCTTTAGTGATTTCCTCTCAGGAAGTGCTTAGAAATCGTGTTCATCTTAAGAACACTATAATAACCTTAATTTATAAATATTTATGTTGCACAATGCTTACATCTAACATCATCCTTTCGCATATGTATGGTAGGTATACCCAAAATAATATCCAACTCCCAGTGTACTCCTTAATTCCTTTAGTCTAATTTGATACGACTTGTTCATTGCGAGCATTTCGTGTTAATTAAGTTTAATTTTTAATTCATTCATAAACCCATTAAGCAAACCTCATAATGGCGTGTCCCATAATTTCGTTCTTCAATTATGCTCGGAGAATGGGTGTTCCATTATGACAAGTGTACGTAGAATCCACCCTGGCAGGAACGCCATCGCCTTATCACCCCCCCAACGAGAGCATTCGTAAAAGTTTTGTATGTATCCCTGGTAAGCAGGTTGATAATAGAACATGACTCCCCTCGGTGAGAGAGAGAGAGAGGATGTGAGTAAGGACATAGCTCATCCGCCATTCGCATCTGTGCACCATCAGGATACGGTTTTTGGGGAATTCAGTTTGCATTCGTACTGGTAGCGGGCGGGCACGCTGGTATGCGGGTACTCGGGGTTGAAATGTATCTATGACAACCGCAAACAATGAAATTCATTATTTATTCAGATCCCGATGAGGGCGGAGCACTCTGCGCTCTTCTCTGGTCATAGATATCTGGCGGATTCACGATAAGCGTTTTGTGTTTACATAGCCAAAAGTTTTCCAATCCACTTTGTGGCATTCCATGCGATTTGTGTGGTATGAGCTGCAAGGGGTGATGTTGACGATGTATAAGGGATGTTTTATAATTTTTTCGCAATTTTTTGGTCATTCTCTCTTTTTTTATGGAGTGCATCACGGTATCTGCGGTTTTTCGAATATTACCTCTGTGGGGGTATGAAATACTTATATGCTACCATCTCTCATGGAAGAGACATATGAATTTTATCTGAACAGAGGATGGGTTCTCTTCTCTTTTACAAATGGAAGGTGTTCAACAAACCTTACAATTGGAGTTCAGGTAGAGAAATATTCAAACACGTGTGCAACGGAGGATAGTACCGGAAAACACCATACATATGAAAGTAAAGGTTTTTCGTTAAAAGCGTCCTCTTTTGTTTCCTAAATTAACCAGCTTATGTATGAGATATCAAAAAAAAAATATCACATCGAAGCTATTAGTTATGGAATATACAATCATTCGAATGTCCTTCACGTTTGAACGCCTAAACGCCTATACGAGTATATGCGCTGAACCTAAGTTTCCATGCCCTTTTCGTATAAAACGGGCGATATGCTGGAAAATTAGCGTTCGATGTTGGTCCTGAGGTGGTTTAAAGTCTCTGGCTTATTGGCATAGACCATGTACTTGACATAGCTCCAACAATATAAGTCAACTACAGACGGAGTACAAACGTCAAAACGTCGACTACTATTCCATTCATTTCCGAAAACCTGAAGTTATCGTCGCCTGCTCTGTGCAATAATTACTTAGGATGACATTGTTCTTTGCCAAATTTTTTAGGTGACCCGTATAGAAAAGTAGATCCCCATTTGTGGTTTTGGAAGTGTTCGAGGGTGTCACGTGACCAGGATTTGATTTATGAAGTTATAAGCTACGAATCAAAAGGATAATGGAAAACCTTCGTCTTACTTTCCCTATGATTGCGTAATGCCTCCGCCAGCCTAGGCCATCGTTGAGGTCATCGAGTATCTCTGGAAATAGGATTACTTACGGAGCAGCAACAAATGCAATGTACGGAGAAACCATCTCCTAGATTTTTTACTATCACCTGACGGTCATTAACAGTGTTGGTTCTCAACCAACTTTTGTTACGATAAGAAAAAGGACGTCATGACATGATATACTTAAAACTTCTCATAATATTAGAAGTAAAAGGGAGCTTGAGGATGCTGCTCAAAACCTGACTAATATCCCCATCAGATGTTTCGAACTGATCTGCATGGTTATAAAAATTGTCATTGTCATTGTTCTGCACAATTCTTTCAAGAACGATGTTGAAGACAACGCGTCGCCTTGCCTCAATCCTTTCTTGACATCAAAGGTCTCGGTGAGGTCTTTCCCGGCCTTGAAATCGATAAAAAGGTGGTGAGTATCGATTTGAAATTTTTGGATTTTTTCCAAGATCTGCCGTAGTGTAAAAATTTGGTCGGTGCAATCAGATTGCAAAAGTGTTGGTACATGCTCCTTACCAATCATCCTCCGCTGCTTTGAATAGCACGGCAATTAGGCCATCAACTCCAGCAGCCTTATTGAATTTTAGCTTAGATATCGCCGTTTTAACTTCATCCAGGTAGAGTGTAAGGAAATGTTGGTTATCATCGTCCAGTTTGAAAGGTTCCTTTTGCCTGACAGCGGAATATTGGTCATCGTCGCCGTTATACATACATTTTGCAAAAGTGATCTTTCCATATCCTCAACATTGACAGCGATAGACATAGGGCTTATCCCAGAAAAAAAAAGATAGGGCTTATCATAGAAAAAATTCGTGTGGATCTCTACGGCTATGGAAATACCTTTTCTAGATTATCCGTCGGTGGTTTAGTGAAGAGAGCTCTCGCGAAAGTATATGACTGCCTTCTGTACTAAACTTTAAAGAACGACCTGTCATGGCTGCACGGGAGCTCTTCCGGGTACGCCTGGGTCTGGGCTTGATACTTATATTATGGACTGTACTATCAAAGAATCTACCGTCTTTAATAGGGAGGCTTGCCTGCTGTGAGAGTCTAAGCCTACTCTGGGCTGTAGTTGAAACTTAGCGAATGGCTTCAAAAATATTGAAGAGATGGTGTCTTCATGGAGACCGATAGCGCTAGACTTGACTTTATAACTCGTTGGGTAAGCATCCCTTGATTTATAAACAGAGGTCCATGCTATTCTAATGACTACCGACTATATTGTTACGAATAGATGAAGGGTTGGAGTATCTTAGATTGTAGCGACAGGCAGACTGCGCTTGAGGCCTTGCGCAACTTTGTAAACCATTCCAAGGGAGTTGGAGAACGCAAGAACTGTTTGAATTTGGTGGCAAATCTAAAATGATATGGCCGATGGAATTGCATTGATTAAAGCTGTGTTAAATCCTCCCACATCCTCGGTCAGGTCATCATTTATGATTGGGTTTCTTACGAATACAGTTGCGTGTGACACGATTCTCCAGGATGCCGGCTAGCACCTTGCTGTGCTAGGGTCCAGAGACACCACTGCCTGGAACGCTTGTATAGAGGGATCATTTGCTTTGCAATTGTCCTGCCTTCGTTCGGATCAAGTGGCAAATGTTCGGTACCGATGTGGTTAATCAGCTATTAGCTCCTCATCACTGAAGTTTCTTATTATGGATAATACTAGGTCTTGCTTCCTGGTAGTATAATAGACTACTTGCATCTGTGTACTCCAGTGGAGTGTTTCCTACACTTTCGAACACATTGTACTACGCATACTAGTCCTTCCCATTTCGTACTACTATTTCGAAATGCCTGTTCACGAGCATAGTTCTTTGCAAAGTTCATACAAATTTAAGGTAACTATTATAGCTTGTTTAAGTTTATGAGGACAAAACTCTTATACATCGTCTCCATCAGAAACAAGTTCGACAGTTTCCTAGGTTCAAGCAAATCGATATTGAAAGTTTAAGTTCTTGTGGTGATGTATTACATTATGCGAGTTCAAAATCTTGGGCTTCACGATACCAGAGATCCTGGCGATCGAACTAACGCTGTTAATATAGCACAAACCATCCTGACCCAGTTATTGGCAATATTCCATCTCAGTGGGGATACCTCCAACTTAAATCTTCACAGCCATTGCTTCTGAATTCCAAATTGCCACCGGTGAAAGCTTGCTGTTATAGACGGACCAAATTTCTGAAGAAGTATAGCACCGACAGTTGCTAATGATCCACAAACCGATTGATCTTCAGCAGGAGTAAGAGTTCAATATCTGGACTTTTTTATGGAAATGGTTTAGGTTAGGTAGTGTAGGGTTATGACGTTGTCATAAGACACCACAACCAGGCACCATACTGAGCTCATTCCAATCTCAAGACAAACTTAAACCATTTCTCCTATACATTTAATATAACTAACTTAAACTCACTCCAGGTTATGCCTTGACATTCACAGAGTAGATGTGTAATGTCCTCCGAGACGTGTAGGTCATTTCAGTATCTGTATACATCATAACGTGCTTCCTCAGAAGCCTATGACCAGAGAGTATCCCTATCACTATTGGCTTTTGACATACTATGCCCTCTTAAGTCATGGCCAGTCTTGTTAATGATCCTATCGAGAATAATTTTCTTGTCTACGGAGATTGGTGGTTTTATGTTATGCCTCCAATTGTGTCACTTTGTGGAAGCTATGGTTCTTTTTTATCCAGTACGTCGACCCTTTCGATTTCGTCTATATCGCAGTCTACAGGTACCCAGCGTAATCTACCACGGTTGTGAGTATATAATGACCTGAGTATTGTGCAGCAATTCCGGACTATTTCAGAGATTGTAATATAGAACTCTAGTGCCTTTAAAGCTGCCAAACTAGCTGTCAATGTAAATATTCCTGTCGGATATTGGTCGCAAAAAAAAAGAAAATTTCAAATATCTAGCGCAACAGGTCCTTGGGAAATAGGGCCTGGCTTCTCACATCCATTCGATATGGAATGAATGGCCCCACTGTACCGTGCCAGAAAGGCAATTTGTGTTTTGAGAAGCTTTTCATGTCAATTTTACTCCCGGATGTTTGTCAGATGCTCGTAAGAAAGGAGGTCCGATGCACTATTGGGTATATATCGATCCTATCTCAAGTAACTCCGCAGTTTTGAACGTAACTAGAAACTTTGCTTGGAACACAAGACTCAGAGCTACCTGTAGATTTAAATCTCATGAGTGTACCTTACCTCGTACCCTCACTGGTTTTAGAACTGTGTTTTTGATTTTGGAAAGAGGGAGCTCCCTAAGAATGGAGCTATGCCCAACAGTGCTGGTTAAGACCCCTACGTTAGTTAGTTTCTCATTTCTTGTATCCAAGTTCTTTTCTTGGCCTTCCACTGATTGACCCTTTAGATATGAATGTTGAGCTTTTCATAAGGTGCCGTTGCAGCACTTGCTTCTAAAGTGAATATCAATTGTCTTGGGGAGGAATGGTCCAGGTTCACCCCGAGCTGTAGCACCTAAGAATGAAGAGGAATGACAAAAGATTTATGGGTTTGTAGTTTGCCCTGAGATGCGGCTAGGTTTACTACCTCGTCCTCTATTGACAGACTATGTAGTATTATCTTTGTACCAACTTGTTATAGAATGCGCTGGTGTACTACTATCTAGAGTTTCAACTAAGGGCTTCAATACTTCTTCACTACTTTCATCCCACGAACCATCAGATGGAGCTGATAAAGCTGGGAATACCCTCGTTTTTGGCCAGAATCTTGCAGAGTCTGGAAGTCTTACTAGCATCGATTGCCTGATTAAGTACTTAAACTTTCTATGAACTCATCCCACCTACTAATTTTAAATTCATCAAATGAATCGGTTTTGTCAGTCAAATTGTTCAGTTTCTGACAATGACAAGATTTTTGAAAATGAATGTACTTGCGGAACTCTTGTTAAATTCCAGTCTCTAGTGAATTTATTGAATTCTATATCGACATGATGGTCCATGGTTAAGGGTGACATGGTAGTCCTCACCAAGTCCAGGGAGGGCCTTGAATCAATCTCCAAAAGTTCATTCACCTGAGTTATAAAAAACAGTTACTGTATACGGACTTGACTGCTGTTGTCCTGGAGCCCTCAAAAACTCTGCCATTTTCTGTCAGTTTACGCTTGAAGAAGTATTGCTTTGAAACCAAATAACAAGGCGTATCTACGATACTTTCAGTATTTGAATCGACTACACTGATGTCGAGATCTAAGAAAAAATAAAACAACCCCTTATTGCAACTCGCCCACCCAACACACATACATACATAGATACTCGTGTACTAATCCTTCAAGGACAACGAAATAACTCACCACACCTCAGCTCCGTGCAAAACAAATTAAGTAATTCATTAACATTTACAAGCTTCTTACCGTGGTTACACTTCAAAAGGACTCATTGGACACCGTAACAAAATGCTATCCGCTATACGTAAGACAAAGCCATCTGTTTGTACAGACACAAGGCATCCATTACAGCAACAAATGCGCACAGACCGTAATCTCAATTACCAGCCAAACAAATTATCCGTCTCAACGAAAAGGATGTTGAGCAATTAAAGCAATCTGCTGCTCCTAACCGAAAGCAACCGCGAATTCGCAATTAATACATCCTTGAGAACACCTCAGAGGACCGAGTAGAACAGAAGAAGGATTAACGGCGGTCGTCATAGTCTCCCTCCATCTCTTCATCCCTTACCAACACCTTTAGAGGCATTTTTTGAATTTTATTCTTCGTTGCTACACACCGTCGACGGCGATGGTGGCCAGGATTCAGTCCTTGGAATGAGAATGAGATACACAACGAGGGGATGGCAAACTGTTCTAAGATAGATGAAATTCTCCTCGTAGCAGGAGCGAAATTCTGAGTTTCATTAACCAAAACCGCCGACAACGATGCCTGTATCCACCATTATCCTTGCGGGCTACTTTGATTGCGGTTGCTATTTGAAAATGAAACTGAACGCAGGCAGCTCCAGGTCCTTGTGTTGTCTTAGTTGTTGCTTAGTCGTTGTGTATAGTTGGGAAGCAGTTCTGGTTTTTTTTTTTTTTCGTCTCCTTGTACTTGGGTTTGGTGGTTGCATGTTTCCCTAGGGCGCTGCTATGCAAAATTTCCGTAAGTTGTTAGTTCAATTGTTGCAAAGGAAACTTGGGCTTCTGGCTTCTGGATGGGTGGAACATAAACGATTGTAGTGGCACTCCGCTTTAATTAGTCAACGTTGGCGATCTGTACAAAAGGCAATTGCTGCGGAATATGCTCTGCAATGTGGAAGAATGAAGATGAGTGTGGGCACAGAAGAATGCATCCATACTTACTCAGACAGAACCCAAACCCATTTTAGGAACCAAGTTACTTATAAGATGGGCTTTTAAAAGGCCAACAATGATTGTATACGAAAGGGGTTAACCTATGTAGGTTTACCTGAACCTCGATAAGCCGTAGGACGAGCTAACAAAGAGTCTAGCCGAGTCACATTAGTGCTCTTCTCATGAAGCAGACGAGGACTGGCCTATTCATTCTATTTTAGCAACCGCGTATAGCCGACGAAATAGAGGATATCGTTACGTGTTACAAAAGGCCTTATGTAAGGAGACTGCAACCGTGAGCAGGAAACGGTTCCATAATAGATGAAACACACTGCCACCAGAGACTTTTCTAAGAGTACCTCGAGACGACCATTAAGCAATACACGAGATGTATCCTACACAATACCTGGAGATCACATTTTTAGCACGATTAACAGGAAGAATACACCATTGCCTTTTTTTACGTGGGAAGGTGGGAGTTTTTTAAAGACGAAACTGAACCCGCAATCAGGAACAGTGTGGGATTTCCACCCACTAAACCCACATCCTCTTATACCCCTGATGATCGCAGGACTATTGTTCACTACTACATTGCCTATGTCATCGGCGAAACCAATTTTTTCGGAGACTTCGGGATTTCAAGTCTCAGGATGGCACCTCGAATTAGATTCCACAGTAGTGGACCCAGCCTTGAGGAACGCCGCCTGTGACATTGTGCTACCTCGTTCCATCGTCGGTGTTGTAGAACAGTATCCTATTTCTAAAATAGTCCGTCATTATCTTCTGCAGCTATTCTGATACTCTCTTGGCGGTCAGTACCGACGATGAAGTACAGTAGTAACACATATCTGACGGTGGATCGGTGTTAGGTTCTATCCTATGGAACATTATGTATGATTGGGTAGGAAAGCTTGAAATTCCAAAAATCATTGGCTTTGCTGATGATTTTCCAATTGCTGTGGCAGCGAAACATCAAGAAGAAATACTGGATATTAGAAAAGAAGTATCCGAAAAGTGACACGGTAGCAGTCGGGCTAGAGTTCGTGGAAAATAAAACAGAAGCAGTACTACTAAGCAGTCGCAAGGAAAGAGAGACAATCACCATCAGGGTGGGTGATCACAACATAGCATCGAAATCGATTAAAAGATACTTAGCTGTAACGATCTACGAAAGGCTCACTTATAAGGAATACCTTGAAAATACGTGCGACAAAACGGCGAACAGTGCCTTATCAAGAATCATGACCAATATTGAAGGACTCAGATAACAAATGAAACTAATTTTATCAAGAGTGGTGCAGTCCATCTTTATGTTTGCGGCACACAAATGGGCCGAAGCAATGACAATACAGTCTCACGGATGAAGGATAAACTTCATCAACAGCCTATGTTCGCTGACAGTATGATGTGCTTTACGATCAGTTTCAGACGAGGCTATCAGCGGAAATCTGCGCTAGCGAACTACAAAGGACCTACGATGCCAATTTCAGGAACTCCGAATCTCAGTCGAAGATATTAACCTGGACGTTCCAGGAGCCCCGAGCATCTGGTATCTTTAGAGGATTACAAATCCATTGGCTTCACCATAAAAAAAGAGAAGGCGCGAAACTTCGAGGTGAACCTGGGCCTCAAACCACAACCTCTCCAGATAGCCCGGTCTTTAGCTAACTGCTTCCAGATGCGCACTCCGAGTCGGTTGAGGTAACCTTCCACTGTGCGCGCCACCAAAGGCGAGGTCTTTCTTTACTGCGTTGTTCCCCTGGGATTGATTTGAAGACTCTGCGGGCCGGAGCGCTGGTGTCCATTCGCTCTACATGTCCTAGCCATCTCAAATGACTGGTTTTTTGACTAGATTGATGTCGCTCTACAGCTCGTAGAGTTCATCGTTAAATCTCCTCCTCTAAAGCCCGTTAACGCAAACAGGACCTAACATTCCACGAAAAATCTTTCTCTCGAAGCGACTGAGGATATCTTCATCCATTTTAGATAGAGTCCAAGTTTCAGCTCCATAAAGCAGGAATGGGATGATCAAGATCTCCTTCTCCTTAATTGTTCGGGATAGAGCTCTATTACTCAATTGCCTTTTCAGCTCAAAGAACCAGCCATTGGCAAACGTAGTTTAGCCATGGAGGCATGAAGGTAGGCATTTTTTGATAAAAAGAATCAGTTCAGTCTTTCTTGGATTGATACTGAAACCATAACTAGTAGCTTACGTTCTCCAAAGCACCTTCCATGAGCTCACTGAGAACTGACGGAAACATTCCAAAGGAAAGACTCCGACTCTACCGATTCTTCACAGGATTTTATTGATAACCCATAAGCCATAGAAGAGGAGAGATAACGCCTCCCTGAGGTGTTCCTTTAAAGACAGACTTGGTATAAATGCTGTTGACAAGAATGGATTGGATGATTCTAGTTCTCAGCATGGTCACTATCCAGTGGCTAATAAACTCCTCCACGCCCAGTTGGATTAGGGAGATTAATACCTTTGGTGTAATTGAGGAGGTCTTCTTTCTTATAGAAAGGGCAAACAGCACTAAAATCTCATCCATCAGTTTGACCAAATCTTAGAAATGAGTTAGTGTATGCTCCCCTTCAAGTCGTTTCCAGTTGCTTTGAACAGTTCGGTGGTTTGGTTAAGTGGATGCAAATTTGGCCTAACAGTGGTATGTTGGTCTCACCGACTGTGGCTCTACGACAAGATTTCCTTCTTCATCTCTACATTCTTCTGTCTTATATGTAGTTGCCTTGACGCGTACTTTACCTCTAGGTTACTCTTCCGTTCTGAAGTATAATATCTCAATATTTGGGGTCGTGAGTTCCTTGTGCTTTTTTTCTTCTTTTGGAGAAGCCGATATGCTTCCCGTCTGCTTTGCTGTAGAGCTCACGAGCAGCCCTCGTCCTTGCCTTGCAGCGCCGCTTTGTATGCCTCTTGTTTAAGTGCATGTACTTGTCGACATTCTTCGTCTAATCATGGGTTTCTTGGTGATGATCGGGTGAAACTCAGCACTTCAGTTTCGGCGCCTCTGTATGTTGGAGCTGTTGGCACTAGTATTTGGAATGTGATTCTGACGGCATAGGGTTCTCGTTGAGAGATTTCAGGATACGCGATCGACGAAGATTCTGGCGGTTTCTTGCGATTGCACCTTTTTTACGTTATATCAACTCACAGTACTTCTTCTTTATTGTGCTGCTTGGTACATCCCGATTCGCATACTATAGTGACGTTTCGTCCCACCATAAACTCACTAAGACTAAGTCCGTTGAAAGACGTGATATCGTGTAGGCTTACGAAATGTTTTACCCAAGAGGTTCTTCTGTCCTATCTTGGTGTACTTAGGATATTGCCCATATGTATGTATGTCTTGTCGAGTACCTGGTACAAGTCATTTTGTCAGCTTGAACTTAAGGTTAGTGGATGAAGATGGCCATTTGTGTATCAATCTGCGTTGAAGTCGTCAAAAATGGATTCAGTCTATCTAGGAAACTTATTGAGTATGAACCTTTACTCTTTCAACAATTTCACTGACTTACTGTCAGAAACTTCTGAGCCCAGGCAACAAGTACAATTTGTCACATGTACATACTGCTCTTAATTTTAAAGAAATTTGATACCCAAAGTCCTAAAATCGAAAACCCAAACTAGTTATCCAATATAACCAGGATCTACTACTACTCTATCGTAAATCATAAATTTCTCTTCCGTTCGTAAAAAAAAAGTCAAACTCATTAATTTAAACGAGATTTGACATCGGCTCTATAGTATAGGTAGGCACCATGAAACAAAAACCTAAACACAAAAAAATTGACAACACTACACCAAAGGGAACACACTCAAACGAAAAAAAAAGAAAACTACAAGTTCTATCATACACGGAGGAAGGACAACACACCGCCAACATCAAAGCCCATCGGATCCATTCCGCTTTAGAACTGCCACTAGAGCAATTACTTTTTATGGAACTGAACTCCAGCAATAATTCTCATTTTGATGGGACATTCATGAAGCCGTAGAGCTGAAGCCCCATCCTGTCATTGTTGCTTTCCACTTGTCCTGTCGTACGTTTCCAACGTGTGTGTGTGTTGAAGACAAAAAAATTGGAATAGGAAATTTCGAAATTGAGTTTTCGTATTCTGCGGTGGTGGACTTTGGAAACAGGAGCCGCGGAGGTCACCTGAGATGCACATATTTCTAATTAGAGTCCTTCTCTAATCCTATTGGAATTACATACATACATGACATCATAGAGCTCCTATTAGCCGTCCACCCATATTGAACTCATTTTCCACACTTCGCAACCCAAAACCAAGAAAGTACAGAAATGTCATATTACATCCTGCGATGGACATCAAAGTGGTTCAGAGCCTAATTAGAACCTCATCCATCGACAGAAATGAAAGGTCTGCGATTTAGTTTGAAGGGAAAGCATGAAATTCATTAGACGCGTTGGCGGCGCTAGGAAAGTCTTTCACTCTTAATGGCGTCAGGGTTTTTATTATTAGTGTGACAAGCATATCGCAGATGTTCACACACGGCTCCTTTCTCCTCTTTCCTTTCAATTTGTCACAGACGACAATTAATAACCAAATTGCCTATCTCCGTTCTCACCCACTTGAGACACTTAGTGACCCAGATGGGTGCAATATTCATTGGCTGGGTATTTTGTTACGTTGCAGGTCATTCCCATAAGACGGGTCACAGTAAATTAAGAAACTGATTCATGTCCTTTGTGTCCAGACGTAAAACAATGATGGACCATTGTTGACGTAATTCAATTGTGGGATACATTTATGTATATTGAAGTATGTCTACCACAATAATTAAAGAAACAAACGATTTTTTATTCAAAGACATTTTGGTTACTCCCAACCTTTGCCGTGATACCTGAAAGTACTGCCGTGCTCTAAACCAGAAACCGTTCGGTCATTTTTCACTACATTGTCATCGACTTAAGTATGATGGATGTCTGAACGTTCTAAGGAGCAAATATTAAGTCGGACCACGTTGCAGCCAAGGTACGGATACATATATCCAGATAATTGCAACATGGACTACATGGCGACTATACGCGGAAGAGCTCGCCATAGCGTTTTCCGAACAATTTCCTTAACCCTACAAAAGATCCTATACTACCAGCATCAAGTGGCTACACTTCCAAAAAGAGAAAAGAGATGAACACCGGCTTCTCAAGAGGAAATAGGAAATGCTTTTACAGGAGTGAGGTTCTGAAGTTTTAGCAGAGGGTAAAACGAACATGTCAAGGCTATAAATCCTGCAGGGACGAACAAGGAAACCTAGTGTTGATATGAAAAAATTACTTTAACAAACTCTATAAAGGTGACGATGATCGCGACTCCGCGATCAGGCAGAATTAGCAATTCAATCTGGAAAAAGATAACAAATATTTTCATTCACACGACCTGGACGAGGTAATGGTTCCAAAAAATAATCTATTGGAGCTGATAGCCTGATGTTCAAAGCAGCAGAAAATGACTTGGTAAGGAACATGCACCAACTCATTTGTCAAAAAGAAGACCCTCTAAACTGCGCCAACTATAGATGAATAGGTTAGATTAAAAGTGGCCAGCACACTAAAACCAGTGATAAGTGTACGTGATAACACTTGGATCATATAATTCTCCATACCTATACTCGTAGAGCTTTTCTACTTTTGGAGGTGGCTGGAATGAAAAATCATCGAAAGACATTGCAGAAGCGAAGACTGACTAGCGCCTGTTTTTCGCACCTAGTCGTTGGATTAATCAACAATTTATTTTTCATTTGATTAATAATAGCAGGAGATCGCCAGAATATTCGTCGAACGCGTATCCCAAAATCTCTCGACGAGAATCCTATGCCGCCAGCATTAAGGTCCAAAGACCAGTGGCAACGCTGCCAACATGCCCTCAGAAGCGCCGAAACTGATGTGCTGGATTTTACCCGACCCCCACACAGAAACCACTAGTTAGACGAAGAATGCCGACAATCACATGCACTTAAGCAAGAGTCATACAAAGCGGCGCTGCAAATCAAGAACGAGGGCTGCTCATGGGCTCTACAAGCAGAGGAGACGGGAAGAATATCGGCTTCTCCAAAAGAAGGAAAAAATGCATGAGAACCTCATGACCCAAAATATTGAGATATTATAATTCGGAACGGAAATTTAACCTAAAGGTAAAGAACGTATCAAAGCCATTATAAGACCCGTACTTAGAAGCCTATAGAGATGAAGAATGAGACCTTGTCGTAGAGCCACAGTCGGTGTTGAAAATATGGGAAAAATTGTGCGACATACTGTAGAACGGCGACGAAGACCAACATACCGCTGTCAGGCCAAACTTTCATCCACCTGACCAAAACGAAGCTTAAATCCAACAAGGCTGCTGGATCTTACGGTTAACCACCGAGCTGTTCAAATCAACTGGAAACGACTTGGAGAAGACATTTCTAAAATTTGGTCAAACTAATGAAAGGAATCGCAGCATCGTTCGCCTGATCCACAAGAAAGAAGACCTCCTCAATTGCGGCAATTGCAGAGATGTCAATCTCCCTAATCTATCTGGGCGTGGAGGAGTTTATTAGCCACTGTTAGTTAATGACCATGCTAAGAACTAGAATCATCCAATTAACTCTTGTCAACAGCATTTACACCAAGTCTGTCTTTAAAGGAATACCTCAGGGAGGCATTATCTCTCCTCTTCTATGGCTTATGGGTTATCAATAAAATCCTTTCTTTCTTTCCTGCGGAATGTTTCCTTCAGTTCTCAGTGAGCTCTTGGAAGGTGCTTTGGAAAAAGTAAGCACATGGGCTAATAGTCGTGGAATCAATCATTTACATCCCTGTATACAGCCAGGCTGCTATCAAGGCCCCAGCATCGAATACCACATCTTATTAGCCGGTGGAATAATGCAAAGCGAAACCAGCTTCATTAGGGCATCACTTCAGGATCAGTCTTCTCTGGGTACCGGGTCCCAGTTACGTGGAAAGGAATGAACGGGTTAATGGCCTGGCGAGGCGTGATTCAGTTCACGACACGTCTCTCGCGAAGTGTGTTCACATCCCGCTGGAAACTATCAAAAAGAGAATCCTCTTGCACTTCCTATCAGAGGAAGTGTCATATCAAGGCAGATGTGGCTCAACTACAACTAGTCCAGAACACAAGATCTACAAAACAGGACTCGCATAGACATTGCAAGGATCAGTTAGAGCAGGCTACCCATAAGAATATATGCGTCCAGACCAGGCAACCTATCACAGCTGCAAAAATGAGAGAAAGAAAGAAACAAAGTTTTATATCCTCTGCGGGTGCCAGGCTCTAAGTAGAGCCAGACATAGCATAATATTAGGCAAAACTTTCTTTGACGTCCTTGACGAATATCGGAGAAAAAGATCAGCGAACAAGTCAGTTTCCTTAATGCCACAGGACGGTTGTAGAAGATCTCCACTCAATTCTTCTAAGTTTTTATGACAAAATCAAGTATATACCTACGTCTACGAGAAGGGTCACACAAAATCGACGTATTGGACAGAACGACATCTTAAACGTTGAGGTAGTAAGGCATTTTGTCTACCTTGGCTCTTTTCTCAATTCAGACAACAACACCTCAGCAGAAATAAAATGAAGAACAACTCTTGCTAATCGCTGTTTCTTTGGTCTGAGGAGGCAAGTGAGTAGTAGAGCCCTATCCCGAACATCTAAGGAGACTCTATATAAGATCTTGATCATCCCAGTCCTACTTTATGGCACTGAAGCTTGGACTCTACCTAAAGTAGGGGGAAGATATCCTCAGTCGCTTCGAGAGAACAATTCTTCATAAAATGTTGGATCCCGTTTGCTTTGACTGGCTTCAGAGGAGGAGATTCAACGACAAACTATACGAGCTATACAGTGACATCGACCTAGTCAATAAATTGAGCATAGTGGCTAGGATATGTAGATCAGATGGATACAAATGCTTTGGCCCGTAGAGTCATCGAATCTAACCCGGAGGGACAAGAGGACGACGGCAATTAAAAGGGGACCTCAACCAACATGGATTGCGCAACTAGAGGCAGTTAGCTAAGAACCGGGCTGACTGGAAAGGCTTGTTAGTGGAGGGTCAGGTTCACCCTGAACGGTAGCGCCACCGAAGTAAGTAAGTAATTACTGATTACCTCAAGGATAAGTCTTGGACCCACTATTGTTTAGCTCATATGTACATCTCCTGGAGGCTCTTTCATAGCGCAACTGAAGTGAAATCATTTTATTTTCATGAGTCGAATGGTTCTTGCGGTTTTAACTCTGTTTTTGGGTGAGGATTGGACGAAGATTTGGGACCAGTTTTACCAATCAATGAAGTATCACTACCTCTGCACCAGGCTTTGGGTTGGGTTGGGTGGCTGTCCTCGCTCAGCAGGGATCCACTTATACCAAAAAAAGGTCCATTGTGATGCCAATATAAAAAAAACTAGATTCCCAACACCGGAACCTACATGGAGACTTCCAAAATGGGACAAGAGGCAGGACAACCAGTTTGAGTTTGAATCCATGCCGAAGAAGTATAATTCGTCGTTTAGGCATTAAACCAATTTGACCCAGATACAAAGCCCTTTATCTTCGAAAAAGTATTCGCCTAGGAGTTTCCTACCTAAGAACCGATAAGGTAGCACACGTACACAGAAGGTGCGTCGTGGTTTCCTCTTCTTCCTTGTCTCTACAGCTTCTATAGAAATCGTTAAAGGTAGCACCAAGTCTTCTGGCATGTTTGCCTATCAAGCAATAGCTTATAGAGGATCCCAACTATCTTTCTTAGACAGATCCTATTGACAGAAATAAGTTAACTGGTTTTCTTACAATCCAGCTCTGGCCAGATTTGTTTAGAAGAGAGACATGTCCTGATATTGTTCCACCTACAGTTTTTTCTTTATTCATGGCTGCGGTATCTAATTGGAATTTTATCGATGTAATAGGTGCTGACGGTTCCCCCTATTGTCAGTAAGGTTCCAGTTTACGCCATCCTTACCTAGGTAGTCCGCAGTGCAATTACCTGGAATATCACTGTGGCCTGGAACCCAGCACAGGGATAGGTCGCACCTAACAGAGATCTCGTTAAAAAAAAAAGAGATCCGCAGCATTGCTTTATCATATTGGATCGAATTATTAGCGATAGCTTGACTGTCTGTGTATGTAGAAAACTGCCATCTATCGAGTTAATTGAAAGCCAGGTTGCGGCTCCTCGGACTGCTGTGACTTCTCCTTGAAATACAAAATACAATACTACAGTGGCCCGGTAAGTCGTGTAGTGATACTCCCACACCTGTTCCAAAAGGTGTCTCGTATCCGTCTGAGTCGCAGACTGGTTCAAAATTTCTGCCGATTCCTAAACAATCCTGGTTTTATGCTTGACGCTAAGGCCTAGAGAGGGCACAAGAAAGTCCGAATAACTACGAAGCTTGCGTGGCCCATATTTCTACGAGCCAGTTGCATGGATTTGCTAAGCCGTAATGCTGCTTTAGCCACTATCAGCTTTCCACAGATATCAACGGGAAGAAGTAGCTGCTGTAGGAATGGTTTTACGGGCGCCAGTTATGCAGATGCAGGATAGCCTATGAACCTTCTCAAGTATTGCAATCTTGCTTTTCTTGTCCAGTATCGTCGGTCGCCCAGAATAGTACTCCGTATATAAGGATGGAGCTGACTACTGCCGTGTATATCGAGTGAACAATCGGGACTGGAGACGCCAGTTTGGGCCCACTGTCTTACATAAATAAAGGGCAATCGAGGAATTCCTAGAATGGTTTTGAATATTCAGCCTCTAACGGAATTTTGTTTATATATCTGGCGTGATTTGCAAATTTCAGTTCAATCTTCAACCTTCTTGTGAGCAATAATAGTTCAGCCTTGAACGGATTAACCAACATTATCTGTCCATTTTGCAAGTTTATTTAGAACAGCCTCCATCTCTAAATGTAAGAAGGAACTTTCCTGATATTGCTATCATCAAAGCAAATGCTAGGACACTGAACACCTCTTTACCCAAGATTAGGAATTTCTCATTCACTACCATACCTTCTGGTTAGACAGCAACCCAGCTCAGCACGGAGGAGCCTGTTTATAACCATTTCTTCGATCCAATAGCAAAGATACTTGTCAGGTTTCAGGTTACAAAGTGCTGCCGAAATAGGACGAAGGAAGGAAGAACAGATTTCTCAATAATTCCTGCCAACGAGTGCAGGGCAGTCTCTACCGATTTTCCCTTGCGATACGCCTGTTTGGATATCGATAGGATATTACTAACCAAATGTGTTCTAGCATGGACGTCGATCAGTCTTTCCTAAAGAGACTTTCCAGGATCTAAGATTACACAACTCTTACAGATAAAGCATGAGACTTTAAGCTACCAGAAGTGTATGAACCCAACTTAAAAAGTTATGACCCCTATAGTACCACTGCCGGAATCGTTGGAGAAAGTCGAACTTGGGAAGCGTACCTCGAGCAAGTTCTTCGTGGTTTCCTTGCTCCTAGACATACATATCAATTGAATGGATTTTTAACAGCACCCTTCTGAATTGTGCTGTGACTGGTAGGGCTTCCGAATAACTCCTCTAACTGGTAGGGCTCGGTAATGTATTCAAATCCATCTAAAAAGACTTGCATTTTTGAAGACACACATGGTTAGATATCAGGATGACGTTCATCTGCATTTAAGAAAACAGCTGTTTTCCAACTCTTTCCTCACACCGACCACTTTCGCTACTACTGCATCTGCTCAAATCAATACCATTTCTCAACCACTGTCCACCAACCGAGTTCGTCCACACTTCTAAAAATAATCATAATCCAATTATCCTTCCACTCGACTCCTTCGTTGACACATTTAAAGTCATTTCAAAAAAACAGAAAACAAAAACATGTACCTACTCTCAAAGAAAAACACACACAAAGGAAACAAATAAAATAGGGTGACGACACACAAGGATTCAGGGATAACCAGACTCAATCAAGGGGATGAGGTTCAACTTCACCGTCATTATTGTTACGCATTTAGAAACAAAAACTAAATCCATTTTAAAAATTCAAAGGACACTTTCCACACCCACCCACACACACGCACATACCTAGACTTAAGGATAAAATAAATAAATCAAAAAAAAAAAAAAAGGAAAGGAAGACACAATAATAATATCCATCCAACAATCTAATCCGATCGAAGCTAAGTAGCTACTTAATGTTTTTAACACAAAAAACAATTGCACCCTCGCAGACCCCCGCCCACTGACACCACACTCTGAAAGTCCTTCAAAGTTGCACCGCACACTAAAAGGTCCCAGCATTCCGAGTTGGTCTCGAGCCCATACAAGGATATCCCAGAAAAAAAAAAAGTATCAAAACTGCTTACACTTACGGCAAAGTACTTTAGACTAAGAACCTGTGTGGGTGCCCCTATGGAGTGAGTCGTATTATATCCCTTCGAGGTAAGTCCCCATCGACTGCACCGACCCGCCAGGATGTAAGTGTGAATTTTAAAATTTCATTTGTAATTTTTTAAGTGGTTTTTTGGCAGTTACCGTCGTTGTTGTCGTCATCATCATCCTCAGCCTGACCCCATTCCAATGGCAGAAAGTCCTCTCCTCCTCGATACGGTCTCTCTATTGTCGAGTGGTAAGATTCTCACATCCAAAAAAAAAAGTCCCTGTGTGTGTCATTTGACAATTTATTTAACCCTGAACCTCTGTGTATAATGAGGACACCGCTCTTGTTTGAGTTTGGTTTTCCTTTTTTCTTTTTTTTGTAACATTTCTCTGGTATCCTTGATCGAATTTTTTTTTTTTTATTTGGGAGAGGTAAGTAGAGTTTGGGAAATACACCATGTGTACCAAACGTACGGATATAATTCCAAGCAATGTAAGATGATGAAAGACAGCGCACCAACAAAAAGAAAAAGCGAACTTCCTGGAAAGGATTTACACTTCTTAGGGGTGCAGCAGGACGGGAATTGGAATTTAAAACTTTGACGCTGTTTGTGTTGGTAAGGGTTTGCTCGTCTTTTTCGATATCAAATGTGTGGAAGCTGATTTGGCATCCGATAAAATTATCTTTCTGACTGTCTTCTTTGTATCCTGATGGTGAATTCAATAATGAATGAGGTAAGTGAGTTTGTGGTGGTGGTTGCAGAAGGACGCACGTGTGCTCTGACATAGCGTGAACTTTGCAGGTGCTGATTTGAAGGATTTATTTTGAGGGGTGACAAGAATTTGTTGTCCATTTTTGCGTGTGCATTGTAAAGGATTTGTATATCCTTTCGTGATTAGGCAGGGAAATATTTAAGTTGCTACATATGAGAATACTAACGAGATACGTATTTGTCGTCAACCCTTTGAATATCCATGACGATTAAATGAGTAGAATTATGCTTTTCTTGTGAAGTGTGCGAAAGTCCTTTTTCTTTTTTACATGCGCTGGTAAAATCTACCAGCACTTATATTTAGTATCTGATACATTTCAGTTTCACTTCACTTCATGCTAGAAGCGTGCTAATCTTTTACAGAAAAGGGACATTACAATTACGAAAGCTGCGCGGAGAGTAAGTGATCACCAGGCAATCAAGTTTGAACTAAGACCAATTGTTTCAACATACAGGACCACGGGGAGGATGGGACAAAACAGGGAAGGAAACCAAAGAATGATGGAGTAGTCCGACGAAAGACATACAGGGTACGTATGTCCATGTACATAGATCTGCCGGATACTAGATTACGCAACCTTTCTGCGAAACGTGGTTACTATTCTATTGACGTAATAAGAAAGATTAACTCAACAAACCGGCGGAGAAAGGAGACATACAAAATCCCTCGTCATCGAAGACGATATCCTTCAAGTCTGAATAAAAATCGGGAGCCGAAAGTAAAGTAACAGCCGTAGGGTCTTCTATTAACTTCTATCGAGACAGAAGGCCGAAAGAATTCCAATATCGACTTCGGAAAGTATTCTCCACGATCGATGCCACAGATGATGGATGGACGGTAGTAAGAAGTTATTGTGCCATCGAACTGGACGTCGGAAATCCATGCAACACCACAAACTATGGATTATTTCAAAAATAGAAAACTACACCGATGATCGACGTACTTAGTGAAACCTTACAGGTGGCGTTCCGCAAGGCTCCGAACTAGGCACACTACTGTGATACCGAACATTATAGTAAAAGTTCTGATAACTCAGGAGGAGTTGGTGCATGACTGCAATGAAGTTATCAATACTGGTCGAGATTAACCGACGTGCATAGGTCTAAAGCTTGTAGAGGTAGTACTGAAGTAGTGCTTTTACGGTGTAATAGCTGACTTCTTGAACTGCTTGTGAGAGAAGTACCTGGTCGACAGAACAACGCCATTAACAACCACCGTCACGGGTAATTCAATTTGCAAGAATGACAGCATGGAATCGCTCTGTTCTGACAAAGGAAAATGAAAGACGTATGACGAGTGATGATCCTTAGACAGCATGGGAAGCTACATTCCAATTCGAAACAACGACTCAACGGCAGTCCAAAAGGCAGAACATTGGCCACGATACGAGGAACATGGACTCCTCTGGTGGAGAAAATGGTTGAGGATTCAATTCCGATACATTTAAGCAATCAAATGCGAAGTTGACATAAAGGATCCAGGCAGGGGTCCAGTAGAAGGTCTAGAGAAAAGTTGATTAGTAAAGATAACCTAAGCTAAGCTGCTTCAGACAGTAGTATTGCAAGGGGCTAGTCATTTTTTTTTTTTCGGGTTATGAAACACTCACCTGGAGCACTCAGACACAACTGGTCCATTGTACTATAAGGAAGCAAAATCCAGTATTACCAATTTTACTGGAATTTCTTTGACTTTCGGACAAAGCCCAGAATGCAGTTCAACGATGAGGAGCTTAGAGTATCAGTATTCACCACATCAGCACCGAAGATCTGCCACCTGATCCAAGCAAAGGCAGGACAATAACAAAGAAAATGATCCAAGTATCGTCGACTTTTCCAAAAGCGTCGCAGACAGTGGTGTCTCTTAAGCCCAGCACACTAAGATGCTTGGGAAAAGAAAAGAGTCCCGTAAGAACGTATTTCCTACTGAGAGACACCAACAATGCCGCTGATTTCTTACAGACGTTTGGGAGCATACCTTTAGTCTGCCTGCATCCTGGAGAGTCATGCCACTAACAACTGTGTTTGTAGGAAACCCAATCGTGAATGGAGGCCCAGACATAGGACATCGGAAAACTCAACGCAAGTTCAGATCCTGAAAAATCATCCTCTGAGCCTTGCTTAGCAATCTCATCTCATATCTCATTTCCCCCAATCCCAGTGTAACCTGGAACCCAGACAAGAGTCAAAGAGCTCAGCCTTGCGACCGAATTCAAAGAGTTCTTACATTTTCGAATTATTTTGGAACAGGGTACAGGTTTAGCAAGGCCTTAAGCGCAGCCTGACTGTCACTGTCTCCAACCCCGTCACTTATTCTTAACACCTATTCGGCATAGCATAGATCTTCGTTTGAAAAAACAGAGCCTAACGAGTTGTGAAGTTTAATGTCGTCTCCTTACACCGGACCCTTCACTAGTTTTGCAGTCATTCGTGAAGTTTCAACTGCAGCCCAGTCCAGGCTCAGACTCTAGCCGAAGCCAGTCCTGAACGCAGGGGAAGTCGACTCTAAATTTACACAGCAGTCGAAGTTCTAGTGTCATTCCACCAAATTGCATATCCATGGAACTATCCTACGTCTATCCTATGTCTATCCTACGACTCTATCCTAGTGTCACTTAAAATCATCAAAACTGCAGTGCGGATTATACCACAAGCCACCCTGTCTAAGACGGTAGATTGCTTTGCATTTGCATTTACAGCCCATGATGAAAGTATAAAGAGGATGTAAATCAAGCAGAGCATCTAGAGCAAAGGCAGGCGTACTCGGGAAAACTCACTTGCAGTCGAGATAGACAGTTCTTTGGAGTTTTATGCAGAAGGCAGTTACATAATTATTCGAAAGACCCCTCCACCAAACAACCGACGCATAATTTAGGAAAGGTCTTACCATAGCCGTATCGAGAGGACCCCTTTCGGTAATAAGCCCCATGTCTTGCCAAAAGCACCCTTACGCTGCCAGAAAACTGAGAGCGCTTTGAATGAATCACTCCCAGATATTTGGCTTCATCGGAGATCTGGATAGTTACGCTTTTTAGCACTGGCTGAGTCAGACTAGTCGCAATCCTCCTTTTTGTGAAGAGAACAACCTTCCCAGCGCACCATTCAGTGATCATTTCTAAGACTATCTGCACGGTACCACAAAAAGTCTTTACGTACCACAAAAAGTCTTGACGGATGACCCGTCAGAAACTACGGCAGCATCATCCGCGTATGCCTGAGCGTTTACATTTGAAAAATGCAACGATACCAGTGAAGAGAGAATGACACATTGGGCCCATTCCAAAGTTTTCATTGTCCAAAGTAAAGTGCCCTCTATATCGAAATGCCCATGGAGTATTCTTTTCTATCTAGGCGCACATTTAACTCTAGAAACTAGATTTTGAAACACAGTCTCACAGTATTTTTCACGCTGTTGTGCATGTTGCAGCGCAGATAGAGGGTGCTTGCTCAGTGCAGACCTGCGCACATGAATCTCAAGGCTTTCAAAGCTTTTCAGCAAGAAGGAAAACAGATATACATATGTATGGAGGTCTGAAACTCTTAGCGAGGTAGTAGTCATCTTTACCAATTTTTCGTATAAAAGCCACTCCAACCGTACGCCAAGGTATAGGAATACATGCCAGTGCCAGACACGCAATGAAGATACTCTTTAGAAGGCAGGAACTACAAATTATCATCAATGATGGGGCATGACAATTCGTATTGCTGTTACAGTTTCGTGGAAAACAGTCCTGCTTGCCTACATCCACACCGACTTTGGGTAATCCATTTTTTGTGAACTCCCAATGCTCTGGATCCAAGTAGTTTCCGATCCACTGGTGCACCCGATGGCAAACTCAAAAGGCTCGTTGTTGAGTTGCAGCCTCAGTGGGCAGTATGGAGGCCGTGTTTGCAGATGCCTTGTAGACTGATGTCAAGTATTGCTTATACCTTCGCTGGTTAAGTGGTTACCACCATAAATGGCAATCAGGAATTACTCATCAGCAACACTCTGCACTTTCTGGATAGTAGAAGAGCTGATGGGCTTCACCTCTCCCTGCCTTAAGGAAATATAGTTTGGGGGGAAGTTTGAACACCCATCATTATGACCAGAAGGTCAACATCTTCCCCTACAATTGCGACACTCTAGTGAACCGAAGCCAAGGATTCTGTCATAGTTTTCCCTTTGCTCGCTCCTTCCTCATGAGAAAATTGAATGTTAGAGACATGATAGGTCAAGGAGATGGCGGGAACTTAGGAAAGATTATATAAAATCTTAATGGTTGGACTTACAGGGAATCTATAAGTCAGATCGATCTCCGAGAAAACAAGAAGCAAACGTAATGAATAGAGCAAAGCAACACTGTTACACGGAATGAACGACTCAATCTAAACGATGGTAACTAAAATCCACGTTCACCCAACCTGAATGAGGTTAAGATAGCGATATCTATTCTAAAATTCATCAAAGCTGTTTGTGCTGATGTCCTTACTGCGAATCTATTCGAATCAACGGGAGATGACTTGGTAAGGAGTAGCACCAAATTGTCTTCAAAATATAGTCAGACAAAAGGATACCCGATGAATGGAACTTTAGCATTCATTGGCAGATCCTCAAGAAAGGAGATCATCTAAACTGCGCCAACTATCGACGAATAATTCAACAACGTGACCTCCGCATAACAGTATGGTTTTACCCCTGGAAAGTCACTAAGACGTCCCAGGAAATTGCGAAGCAGACGAAGCAGCCAATAGTGGTACTAAACATGATCTCTTGACTACTAAAGGCGGGATTTATCTATCCATTGTAACGGCAAGATACAATATCTCTACATTAACTTTGCATCAGGCAAAAGGAAGACAGTGTAATCTTGATACGTTCAAACATGATAGGGCCACAGTTGAACAAACGCAAGACAACAAGTCTGCTATTCATTGGAAGACCACGAATAGGTACCCTGGTCGAACTATTGGCAAGTCATTGTGCGGTAGGCAGGCACAGATATGCCTATGAATGAAGAAGAGGAAGAATCAGAATTTCACCTTCTCTGCACCTGCCCTGCGTTGTCCTCAGCAAGAAAATAGATTCTGAATGAATACTTCTTCGAAGAACTTTGAAGATATTCCTGATTCGGGTATCAATAAAATTTGGAAGCTCGTCCAAAAATCCAAATGGTTCCAAGAGTAATGAAACTGTTGAGTTTGTTACTTTTATAGAGATGGTTGAACCGATTTTTTTTATGGTTTCCGTTGAATTCCCTAGTCCTGATGAGGGTCATCATGCCACCTTTAGCCTTTAATGAAGGAATTTAACCATTCGACCAATGCAACAGATTTAGGTGGAAGCATGGAGTCCGTTGTATGAAAAAAACATGAGTTCCGTAAAAGCGTCTCTTGTCAAAATCGTCATTATATCCAATCCAGGAACCATAGAAACTTGTACACACTGGCAATCAAATTGGCACAACCTGCTGGCGCTCCTCTATAAGGAACTACTTAACGCTGTTAGTCCTGCTATATTAATTGTTTTGTGGATCGTGATGTTCTTAAGAACATGTTGGTACTGTAGACGGTGCCTTTTCACCAACAACGGCAGGGATTTGCTTCGTCTGTAGCAAAAGGGTCTCATGGACTGGTCATGAAAATTTCACAAAAATAAGTAACTGCGATGGAATATGTCAGGACCCTTATGATGATATTCGATCCATCCATTCGGTTTCTTAGTCTTTTAAGTGCTAAGGTCAAAGAGAATTTCGTCATAGGTTCCACAAGAAGGGATTGAAAGGAATGAGGTACCTAGTCCCAAAGTATCTGAACGAAAAATCTGACAGCCAGCTGATGCTGCTATCAGATTATAGAAGACGTCTGTATCTTGAAAAATATTCCATATACATATACATCGGATTTCGGCAAGGGATGAAAATATCAATTTCTTCAATATCCTGGCGCAGAGTATACATCATTCTTAGCTGTGATTGATTAGGACCCATATCTCCTTGTGATTCTTATAGCCTTCACTAAACTGATGTGACTTCTCTTCGACTGTTATGCGACATACATACACATACATACATATATGTACATATGTCTAAGATGACCCGATTTTCGTCTGTCTTAGGTTAGCATTGCATGACATTGGAGGAAACGCTTTTCAAAATGTATGTCAGATTCACTGCTTCGTGTTGAAAATGTGATTTGACACTTGGCACCAAAAGTGTCTTCAAAATGCGTTCCAGGAATACTTTTTCTATTATTTTAGCAATTGCAGTCAGAATTCGAATTTCTTTCCAGTTCTCGCACTCCATGAGATTTTCTTTCTTAGGAAGCTTGTCGATGATTCGTTTTATTCATTTTTCAGGAATAGACCTAGCTTCCCAAACCTTCTCAATGAATGGCTGTAAGAGCTCCATAGATGCTCCTGTGAGTGATTCCATCTTTGCTGGCGATAAGGGTGTGGATACTGTAAGTTGATACTTCGAGCAGCTCATTTTAACTTGGTTGCTGAGGAATACATGTTTAGAACCCTGCATCTCTGAAGCTGGTCATCATCAGAAATAAGGCTTTTAAGCCTTTCAGCTGTCGAGTTATCAGCTTTTTGGTGATTCTGTAGATGGTTTTGACATCACGCCCATTTGCTGCTGCTCTGCTTCAACAGTTGCTCATCTTAACCTAATGGTGGAGCGCTTAGAGGTTTGTACTGCCCCATCAGTCCCCAGATTACTTCAGAAGCCACGAGTTCTGCCTTGCATCTTTGCGACAATATTTTCCGCTCCAGAAATGAAAACATTTTTCACAATATTCCAATATTCTTGGACGGTTTTCTAATGTTATACCAGTGCATCCTGATGATTTGGAGACTTCTAACTGATGGAGTACATAGTTTGAGAGAGACTAACAGTCTTAACGTGGTGATCAAGTGCTCAATACGTCCATGAAACAGCTTTTAAAATGGTCGATCTGGCTATTCCAACTGACTTTGTGGCAGGTCGTTGGCGTTACAGAAGTTCACACAACATTCGTCATTGTCCTTCCCCTCTTAAGGCCTTGTTTGTCCATCACGTGTCTGAGCCCTCGATTGTCGATGCGTACGTAGTCAATCAAGTGCTGTGTTGGTGACGACCACGACATGGTGTTGTCTGGAGTCTGGTTAAAACAATCCTTTTACCATGGTGCTACCAAAACACAAAACTTCCGTAAGCCTTGTTTAACTGCTGCGAGCCTACTCCTAAAGAAATTAGGGTTTCCGGAGTAGAGTAGGACAGTGTTACTACCTTCAAATACTAATCATTAGCGCGCAACGATCTCATCACTCGCTTCCAAAAAAATCAAGTTTGTAAATGGTGGTATTGGAGCTGTCATGATAATCGTAACGATAGCTGTCATGATAGTGTAGGAAGCAGGAGGTGTTTTTATTCGTTAAAATTCGAAACAACTGGTTGGAACAGTCCGTCAGTATCTTTTTAAAGGTATTCACCACCCGACCGAAAAAAAAAACTTCAAGTCCAGACCAAATGTCTAACGGCTCTCAATTGAAGTCTTTGGATGCTCCCTATCAGTCACGTAGTTGCGGTGGTTGATCCTAATTAATGAACGCGAGAGTAAAGTAGAGTGGTAGGTATGCAACTCATAACCGAAGTCTCAATATTGTCGACGACTTTCCGAGGCATACTGAGGGCAGGTAGATAGTGATAGTCCAATAAGCATGCATCAGAACTGGCAGAATAAAAGCTTAAGAAAAAATTAACAGATTATCGCAACCTGTGTCGTTAAAACTCTTGAGTAAAGGTATACTTCTAAATAAAGGATCAGTCAAACAGAGAGGTGTGTACCCACAATAACTTGTGTGGTGTTTAGTATCCGTGTGAAGTTTAGTCAGTTCTCCCACCGGGCGCGTCCCCAGGTGGCCAGGAGTGTGACATAGGGTGTGCAAAATCATAGGGCTACATACAAAATCATAGGGAGATACAATGACTGCAAAAGTTTACCACGTTTACAAATTTACCACTGTGTCATGTTACAAGTCAAGAGTCCAACGACGCGAATACGGATCTTGATCCGTTTGGGAAAAGCACTTGGTTTGCTCCCTCGCCAATAAAAGAGACTTCTCCTAGAGACTGTACGAGTTCGAAATCAACGCCACCCTCATAAGTGATAGACGCGATAAAAGCGATTGATACGGTTCACGGCGCCCAATATAGCAGTGTCAACCACGAGAGCCCTAAAGTGCTACAACTTGGCCTAAAAATGAACGCTTTTATTAATGTTTACATTGACATGAACGTTCATGGCGGTTTAAAGTTGGCAAGAACCTGCGGGCCGCGAATTGGAAAAAACCGCTACCGGATGCGATAGAAAACCGGAGCTCTATCGTACGCTGACACGCTTCGGCAATTGAAGGATGATCCTTCACTCAAAGAATTAGGGACGATTGTTAGTCGAAACCGAAAAACTGCAAGTGGAGACCTCCTAGCAAATCCTCCTTAGCAAATCTGCGAATCCTACAACTGCGCTGTATAAAGACAAAATCAAAGAAGCGTTGGGAGAAACTGGTAGCGTTTGGTCCTTGACGCAAGAGGTCTTACTAGTCTGCAAGGATATTGACGAAGCGACATCGAAAGAGAAGATCTCTTCCACTCTAACAGACAAAGTGAGTTTCGAATTCAAAACTGCTTTGATCAAACGCGTTAGAAAAGCCTATGGTGGAACGCACACTGCTAAAATAAGCCTATTGCTGAGAATCGGAAAAGTGCGGATCGATCAAGTGCGTACTGTCGAATACGAGAAACAATTGTACTAAAACGCTGCTTCAGATGTCTCCAGTTTGGACACTTCGCGATCTCCAATTCTCCAATTGGGCTTACGAAGACGCGTCAACCCAGGCATATCCCGAGGTGCGTGAGGATTTCGTGGGTATAACAGGTAGAAATCCTGTCATAATAGCGGGTGATTTCTATGCTTGGGTCACAGAATGGAGTAGTGCATATTCGAATCGTAGAGCGGCTCTTCTACTTGAAGTTCTAGTTAACATTGGAGGTACAAACACCCTTAGTACAGTCAGATAGGGATCTATCACCTACATCACTTTTGCAAGCAATGGCCTGATACAAGATTCTAACTGGCAGATGAACGATCACTATATATAGAGATCACAATGCAGTCCTATTCACCGCCGGCTTTGAGTCATCAATCCTCATAAATGGGTGATGAAGACCTTTTAAGCTTCATCGTTAGTGATGCGTAAATTGCAGGCAGAACTGCAGAGGAATACGTAACGCAGATATCTCGGGTATTAATATGCCTGTAATACATCGATATCTAGGCTGGGGATAGATCGCCAGTATATTGGTGAACCCCAGAAATCGCTACACTGAGATCGGTATGCCACCGAGCACGCAGAATTTATAAGCGGTGCCGGACCCAGAACACTGATGAACACCAACTTGAATCCACCCGAAATGGATGTCGAGAAGCGAAAACCCGGTTAAAAGAAGAGATTAAGTGGATACAAGCGTCTTAGCTTTAAGGACCTCTGTGATCAACTTAATAACGACGTCTGGTGTAAGGCTTACAGAATTAAATCAACAAGGCCTAAAAGACCCACTTTTGCAGTCACCAACGTGTCCGGTATTGCTCCGAAAGATACATAGTTGAGATCCTATTTCTTCGTCAAGAAAGTTGTGCCTCCATACCCATGATAACACGAGAGGAAATATTTGAAGCATGTAAGAAGGTAAGCGATAGAAAGGCTCCGGAACTTCATGAAAATCCAAATCGAGTTCTAAAAGTCGCTATTTAAACTCCCCCGACTTACTTGCAAAAACATTTAATACCTGTCTTCAGCAGGGCGTATTCACTGAGGCTTGTAAGCACCAATGACTTGTTTTACTCCCGAAAGGAAAGGGGAGCTTAAACGAACCATCGTCTTATAGTCCGCTTTGTTGGTTCGGTCTGCGAATCATGCATGCCAGTAGCCTGGGTCACACATCCTTTGGCGCAACGATAAAAAATACCACAATACCTATTGGTACTGACAATCTTGTGGCTGATGCAAAATGCAAAGTTGGTTAAGCGGGATCCTAGTGGGAAGTTAATAGAAATTGTTGGAGTATCCTTAGGTAGCAGTACATATCGTTTAAGTATAGGATGTATACGAATCTAAAGCTATCCGTTGACATGGAATCAGATTTGTTAGGCTAACCTTGTTCTTCCATTTTATCATAAGTATGCCTCACTCCCACCTGCTTTTGTCTAGCTTTTGCACGTGTTCCAAAATCAAACATAACCAAAGTCACAACACAGCAACATGTTGTTTCATTAAAGATTTCCACTAAATGAGCATCAATTGGTGCAGAAACTGTCATGACAATTATAGCCCACTGTCAGGCGCGTACACACAGTACACACATCATCCACTCAAAGGAGAACATTTTTATATTCCATCCACCTGTTTAGAGCTCTGATTCTTTGCGAATTCTCCCCTAATTTCGTAGCCCAGTTGTTAGCTATTATTTTGTCCCGACAATAATTCCATGTCCATGCACACTGACTTGATCCATTAGTTCATGGTTTGACGGGTGTCCACTGAACCCTGAACGATGGATTTTTGCATAAACGTGAGTAGTCGGCAGGAAAATGGCAACACAATGCTAATGTCCTGTCATCTAGGGATATAGGGATGCAGAGTGTAGAGTACGAGTACCGTTGATTGGCGGCTACTGTGGCAGTGTAATCGATGTGATGAATAATGACACTTCATGTTTCGACGTGTCACTTTTGGCTGTCATGGTAATGATGGCAGGATTCACTTGTCCTTGTTGTTTTTCCAGTCCGCCCAGGTTCAACCCTAGTCGATTTTGGTTGTTTTTTTTGTGTTATTTTGTGCGACGAGTTGTTCAGTTGGAAGTAGATGCTGTTGATTTGCCTTCGGGGATGAATCTGAATCCGTTCTGTTACAGGGTAACGGGTGACAATGGTTAGGTTTGAACAATTTGGGCGAATCCTGTTTTTATTTTTTTTTGTTGTATGATATGAGCGGATTTGGCAACGATAATTGGCGGAAATTGATACGCAACGTTTGTTTTCGGTTCAGTTACCCGATAGTCAGAGTAATGAAGGTATACAGCAGATTATGTCCTCATCCGAGATTTGTTTTGACAGTTCGATAGATGGGGAGGTAGGCATTTTTCGAGCAATCAATAAAAAGCACAACTTTCAACTGTCAGAGGGTTTTGGAGAATTGTTTTCAATTTTCGTGATCCACTGTTTTAAATACCGTCAGTAACAAACGACTAAGAAAGGCCTTGTAGTAATAAGAGATGCCGACTGATGGTGTAAGAGAACAACTGACATCAAGAAGACGTTGATGGATTGAAATCTCCTTCTTGAAGCCTTATAAAAGTAAGATTGGACAATGGAAGCAATATTTGACAGAGTCCTGTGAAGTGGTATCATACTGAAGAATTCTCCAATTGGGGCGTCCCATTTTCCAATAGGGTTTCTCAACTATGCCTGAAACGTGCCGCGGCACCTATAACGCAAAGTCAATAGAGCAATTGGAAAAGAATGACTTGGAGCATATGTGGCTTCAACAAGACGGTGCCATATACCACACAGTTAGCCAAACAATCGAGTTATTGAAGTAGAAGTTCGGTGACTGTATTATCTCCAGTGGGCCATGGACCACCTCATTCGTGTGATTTGACCCCTCTCTCTCTTTTTCAGCAAAAACGGAAGAGGGTGGACACGTGGACAGTGTGCACCATGCATATGTACAGCAACAACCACGCGATCCGGTTCCATTAAAAATAGAAGAGAGCAGAGAAAGTAGCTGCTGAAAAGGGGATGTACTTCAGCTGATAATGGAAGACATATCAATTTGTGGATCAGAAGAGGATTGACAAGAGCCTGTAATGTATCTATGCAACAGAAAACAGTAAACGCGTAACGACCACCAGTATACCAGTATACTGAAATCGTCAGACACAGGGCGAGCCGATTGCACCACCGCTCCAGTGAACACAGCAGTCATGGAGAACTCTACGAAAGATTCACGACCACCCGGAACCTAAAACTGCGATTAAAGACAGCTTCATCGAACAGTGCAACGAAGCCGTCCAAAATCCGTGGGGAAAAGCCTATCAAGTGGTGATGAAGAAGTTGAAGGGTGGCCGAAAACCCTTGCACATCCACAGTGTTTCTTGAAAACATGGTGGCATCTTACAAGCACTTACCGCCAAGAGAATACCAGAATACATGCAGAAGATGGTGACGGACTACTTGAGAAATATGATACTGCTCTACGACACCGACAAACGATGGAATCAGGCATTATAACGTCAAATGTGGCATTCCTCAAGGCTCCGTATTAGGTCCGCTACTGTGGAATCTAGCGTATGATGACGTCATCAGACTTGGAATCCAGAGGTTTTCGAAAATAATTGGTTTCGCCAATGACTTCTTGAGGAGTTGAAACATGACTGCAATGAAGCTATTGGGATGGTCCAGGACTGGCTAACATGCATGGGCCATAAGTAAAGACAGAAGTAGTGCTCATTAGCATCACGCGAGACATGGAGACTTAGGGTTACCGCGGGCGATCACGTCGTAGCTTCCAAAATCGAGCTGAAGTACTTTGGCAATAGATGCAAGGCTAACCTATAAGCAGTACCTGGAACATGCAGCTAATAAGGCAGCAAAAGCAAAGCCTGCACTGGCAAGGATTATGGCAAATATTATTATATGGATTACATGGAGTTGCTGCATCAATAATGCTCTACGGCTTCCAAATATGGGCTGTTGCCATGAAGATGAAGTCATATATAAAAGAAGACTGAGACAGCTTACACAACCAGCGCGTTTAAAATTACCAACTGCCTACGTAAAAAACAAACATATCTGGACTTTTATCTTTCGAGCTAAGTTAAGTCCAGAGTCTATGCTAATTAGCCAGAAATCCGACCCGTCACAGAACTAGCATTGCTTAGCCTAACATCACGCAAAGAGTATCTGCTAATGTGCTAATGGAAGAGGTGAGCAAAATTGCATCATCACGTCCTGGTGGTGACTGTTGGATAGCTGAGCTAATAGTATGCTGAGTCTGACTATATACGTGGAGCTGAATATTCACACTTGTTGCAATCACATGCAATCAGACGAGGCATTTCTTGTTGACCTGATAGGCAGTTACATATGTTTATATCAAATATCTAGCAAGTGCAGTTTATCAAGGCAAGTAGTCTTCAGTGCAGTGGAGAAATTCCCTCGATGGAGCCAATGGTGACGTCAACAGGTAGACTGGCAGACTGGCCTTATTTGAGGTATTTCAACGTTTTCGGAGCTCAGGTCAATAAGGATCTTTCAAGGCTCTGGCAGCGTTTTAAAAAATATATGATACTGGAGGAACCCCTAAAGGACTAACGGCAGCGATCGCATCCAAACTAAACTTACCATATGGACTAAAATCAAGGTCCTGGGGGTTGTGAGTCCGGCTAACTGGCCTACCGTAAAAAAAAAAAAAAACAAAGCAAAATAAAACTGTCAGTGCTGAGAATATGAAAAGACATCTCCTGCCGACACCAAAACTTCCATCCACCAGACCAAAACGAGGTCACGATAGCAATATCCAAGCTTAAATCCAACAAGGCTGTTGAACTTGACGGTTTACTGACCGAGATATTCCAAGCAGTTACAATTAACGCGGTAGAGAGTATACACCAACTCATTTCTAAGATTTGCGCTGACGAGTGTATGCCTAATGAAAGGAATTTCAGCCTTGTTTGGCCGATTCATAAGAAAGGAGACTTCCTCCATTGCACCAATCATAAAGACACCAGACTCTTCAACATTAGGTTCAAGGTGTTATGTGCCATACTGCGTGAACGTCTGAAACCCTTCCTCAAAAATCTGAGGTCAGAAAAGTCCATAACAAGCCCACACATGATAATACAAAACCAAGCTATACAAGGGCATATCTAGCACTAGCATTTCTGTCAAAGTCCATGCAAAATGAGCGCTCACTGTTCCATCAAGGTCGGTAACGCCCTTACCGAGACTTTCCATCGGTCCCGGGTCAGATAACTATCGTCCTTTCTTCTCAAGGAATTGTCTTTGTGAACAAATACATGAAACCATGCCCTGATAAATAAAATAATGCCCTTTGGTTGTTGCAGAAGGAAGAACCACCGATATACGCAGGTTGGTGAAAGTAAGGTGGTGAGTCCTGATAGTAGGTGTGTACAGAGTGTGAGGGTATTTGATAACTTTGTTTTAGAAAAAGTGAAAGGTTTTCAATTAGATTTAAAGAACGATTATTCCTTCCTTCAGTTGAATAAGGATTTCGTTGATCTTTCGAATATCTGCATTGTTTTGCTGAGCCCTTGGCCCTTGTAAATCAGTTGACAACTTGTTAAATCATTAAATACCTACCCTTACTATTTACTTCGCCATTGCACAACCCCTCTATGTACTTCATTCGTAAAAGTCCTCTAACTTACAACATAATCCTTTATTCAATTTGGAACCCATTAAAAGGACACTGCTTATCCTTTTAAGTGAGTGCAAACACATTACCATACAAGTCGATGAGTAACTGAAATCCTGTTTGTATAGCGCGGTACAGGGACGTTAAAGGACGTTTCCTTCAATCTTCTTCTTTGAAAAAAAAAACTTTCTTTCAATTAGCATGACCAAAAGGATATACATAGTTCTTGGGTGTTTCTTCGTCAAGTGTCCGATTTGCTTCTCATTGCACGAGGATGTACATACAAGTTTCCTCAACTTTTTTTTTTTTGTCAATCTCTCTCTCTGTCTGTACATACATTAACTCTCATTCCACAAATGTAATCCCTTCAGGGTGCACAGACCTACATAGACTGTTACAAAGGAATACAAGGACTCTCGCATTAGATATGGTTGAGTTAAAAATTAAAATTGTGTAGGTTATAAGGAGCAAGTTTTTAAACTGAAATTAAATTGGTTGTGATTGTCCTGCTAAGTGGTGAAATCCTTTTTTTTTTTCCTATTCTTCTGTTTGCTCTCTTCTGTTCATCCAGGGAATGAAAGTATGCAGTGGTTGATGGGTGATGAAATGGAAAACCTTTTGCAATTTTTATGTCCACTTAAGCAATTTTTTTTTTATTCACTCAAGCTTCGGGGGATTTTTTTTTTGTTGTAATTGTCTGGATAAACGCCCCATGATGTGGACAATGGTCTGTTCAACTTTATTTCTGAATTAAATCTCGAACGAGTTTTATAGTATATATCTACTTCCAAAGGATAATGAGCCACTTAATCTCCAATACGTATTAAGGTGTATAGCAGAGAGTTACGATTATTTATATCACCATCGTCTTCATCCTTTGGAGCATCCCCACAACAAATTGCCTCCACCGATGAAGTTGATTATCTTAAATTAGCCAATTAAAAGGAAAGCTCGGATCGCACCTTAAGCCTGTGCTGTACCTTCGCTCACCACCGGCACTGGGTGTGGTTGTGGCGAGAACAACATTTTATCCACAAAGCTAATTATCCTTTCATGAATTTTATAGCATCCTTAGCTAGCTAACATCCGCAGAGGCAGTGTCAGTTAACACCCCATGAAATGACTTGGTCCTTACCAAAGTTACCACCCTGCCGTCGTACTGCTGGGGGTGTCAGTCGGACTTGATGAGAAATTATTTCGTTATTAGACACCACATTTAAAGTTTATAATAATGAATCCTTCGGATTAGGTACAGTTATAACTGATTGCAGGGGTGGGGCATTAATGAAGGACGATTTGTCTAATTCATGGTGGAACGCATTTCTCAATTTTTTACGGTAAATGAGATAGATACTCATTTTTCTTCGATGAGGTAGGAGGTTGTTATTCCCTTGGTTGGTGATGTAATTAAGTTTTTAGACCTATGAGCGGTTTTAGGCTGGAAATGATACAAGTTTTGTTTATATTCGATTCTTTTTGTGCAGCGCTATGCACTGAAATGCATATTTGTGCACTATTGCACCGCTTCGCTCCGCTGAGTTTCAGCAATCTTGAAGAGAATACTGCCAATGGTCTACTTACTCCTGGACAAGTGTTGAAGATGTTAATGGAGTAGTCCTGTCATTATTCTGTTTGGGATTATTTCCAAGATATATTGCCGACGAAATAACACGCTTCTATAAAAGGTCTCCCAAAAGAAGCAGAACATATAATGCCAACTTCTTTGATGTCCAATGGGGATGGGACTACTGACTTTGATTGTTAAAACTAAGTAGATACAAAGAGTTTTTTTTTTTTTCAAAAAAAGCGTTCGGCAAACATTGTTTGATTCCAAAAGTGGGCTGATGAACTACAGTCCTAGATAGTGTTCGGAAAGTACTCAGACAACTCCTCAATCCATCCCCGACAACAAATTGATTGGCAAATGCTGTACAAATAGTCAAAGAAATTTCAAAGTGAGGCAATAATTCTGTGATAGACTCACGGAAATCTGCTAGACTGAAGAAAGTCCTCTGTAGAGGACATGTAACACTAGAATATGCTCCAAGCTTAGGAGCAGAATCATTTCTGTCAATGTCAGACAATTCTCGATTTTCATTAAAACTACTAAAGATCCCCTTCAAGGTGGTGTCTAGTCCCCTCTACTATGTGTCTATTGTAGTGGACACACTTCTACACGTCCTAATCAATTCCGGATTTCTAACTAAAGGCTATGGTAATGTCTTAGTCACAGTGTCGCTAATTGCATCCCAAGCCTCTTAGCTGCTCATCATCTGTTTGGTGCAGTTGTCTGGGGTTAAGTCCTCGCACCTGGTTTACCAACAGGTGCCGTTCTACGTAATATCGTGGGGAGTGGAACATGATGTGTTCAAC
The DNA here is from genome assembly GCA_905220385.1 of Xylota sylvarum. Lineage (NCBI taxonomy): Eukaryota > Metazoa > Arthropoda > Insecta > Diptera > Syrphidae > Xylota > Xylota sylvarum. The sequence goes on along the minus strand of LR999958.1, from coordinate 56,446,477 downwards.
ATCCTCCACTGCTTCTGTGCACGTTGTACGATAGGGGTTGTCGTCGTGTCCAAACCTATGCAGGTAGGCTCTGAAGCATCTATGGCCAATAAGCATCTAGATCAGGTAGAAATTCAACTCCCCATGCTTCCTATTAATCCAGGCGTATATTAGGTATCAATATCTGCGTCCACTTGACTTTATCAGAGTGACACCAGCTCTCCTGCCATTCTTCCAGATTTGTCCTTGATAGTACCTTAGTATTACTCCGACTCGCCGCTATTGCCATTGTCCTGCTTTGACGGTATTTCTGTTGCGCTTCTTTAGCAAGAAGGATTGATGTTACCATGCCAGCGGAAAGGCGCTGTCTCAGTCTTCTTTTATATATGACTTCATCTTCATGGCAACAGCCCATATTTGAAAGCCGTAGAGCATTATTAATGCAGCAAATCTCTTCTTGTGTTTCGGTCCCCCGATATTTGCCATAATCCTTGCCAGTGCAAGCATTGCTTTTGCTGTGTTATTAGCTGCATGTTCCAGGTACTGCTTATAGGTTAGCCTTGCGTCTATTGGCAAGGTACTTCGGCTCGGTTTTGGAAGCTACGTGATCGCCCGCGGTAACTCTAAGTCTCCATGACTCGTGTGCTGCTAATAAGCATTACTTCTGTTTTTATTTACGGCCCATGCATGTTAGCCAGTATGTTAGCAAGACCTCTAGCCTCATCGATTGCACTCTCCAATGTGTCACTCCAGTATTTTCCCCACTGTGTCGAACATACAAACAGGCATATACGATGAGGGTTGTTTACCTTTTGTTATAAGGATCAATTTCATGAATGAGGTGATTACTTGACTGGAGATAACATGGTCATAGAACTTCCACTTCAACTCGAATGTTTGGCCAGGTATGTGGCGCCGTTTCATTGAAACTTCATCTGTTCAGTCAGTCTCTTCCAATTTATCTCAAAAATAGTCCACCTGTTTAGTCTGGTATCAATCCCCATTGACTGTGTGGTAATGTGCCAATAGCTGTGATGAGTCTGGTGGTCTGTACCATGTAAGGTAACGTACCTCCAGGAACTCATCAAGGTTCAAAGATAAGCATACATATGTAGTACTAGCTCCTCCTCCTACCGCTTCTTAAATCCAATTTATCACAAGAATTCCAGCAACTAGCCGATGAGAGATGAAGCGTACTATCATCTTGCTGTATATCCAGAGAGTAAGGCAAAACTAAGACTAGGTTAATCCTTAGAGGAACCGTCTTAACAGTCTTCATAGGGATCATTAACGCCACATTCTCCTGGCAGCCCACCTAGATACATAGGTAGGTTGTGGGGGGTGGGTGACTGCAACAGGACTGCAGCCTCACTCGAATCTCAACGCACTATTGTGTTCTCCGGTGTAGAATACCTGAAACAATGCAATTAGTCCGACAATCGATTCATGGCAGGAGTGACCCTCCTGAACCAACCCGTTTTCATGATGAATTTTAGGGTGTTTTAGTGGCGTGTTTGCTACTTCGCTAATGTCAAGAAAGGATACTTTCCAAGGTTTGTGTATCTGGTTCTGTTGAGACTTGGGCATTCCCAGTTGAAGTGTTTTGAGTCTTCGTTTACCTCTGTATCTCCACAGCCTCTGCATAGGTCTGTCGTGCTGATTCTCATTCTTCTACGATGTTCCGCCATTGAGTTATGGCCTGTAAGGTTACCTATCATGAGAGTCAGCTCTGGTCTGTTTAGCGATAGAAGTTCTCTAGTCCTTTTTTGTTCTATTGGACCAAAAGTTTGATTGGTTGAGGCCCAGGTTCACCCCGAACTGTAGCGCCACCTAAGTAAGTAAGTTAAGACCCAAAGTTTTCTAGAGACGCGGCATGAACTTAGAGTACTCCATCTTTCGTTGGCCATGCTGGAAAGTCCGAAGTAATTTAAGACATGAGAAGACTAATGGGCGTTAGGATCGAGTGGTCTGCTTGTATCTAACTCATTGACCATTTCATTCCCGTATAGGCTCCTATGTAACGTAATCCAGGTGAGAGTGAAGCTGTTGCTCGAACTTAGGGATTTGAAATCCTCTTTGTATCTCTTGACCAATTTTGATTTCGTTGTAATAAAAGTGATCTCTTTGATGGGGGCTTGTCTCGATGTCTATATGTTTATTGCTGCTCAGAGTGGATAGCTCTCGGTAGGTCACGGTGATTACATATAATTCTGACGCTATTTTTTTACTGAAGAGGTCAAGTGGGCATAGCCCGAGCATGACTTCAAGGGCAGCCCACTTAAGAAGATTAGCCTTTCGTACAATATCTTACAAGACCCGTCTTTAGGGTGTTACTTTTTTCAGCTCAGTTATTTCTTCAGTTCTTCACGACTTCATGGTTGAAGTTAACGCTCCATCAAGATTAGTTCCTTACGTGAATTCATGAAGTAAGACAAATTCTAAACCCTTACAGACCAACCAGAAATGTTCTTATGTCTCACACATGGCTCCTAAGCCTTGTTCTGTGTAGTCTAAGGGTAAATAATGATCCCTTCAATGGAACTATACTAAGTTTCATACACCACGTATCCTGTCAGATTAATAACTCCAACAGACAATAGCTAGTGTGTCAACATATTTGGATTTTTATTTTTATCTTTAATGCGAGATCAATTGAATGAAATCATAAAAGCACTCGAAGGGAAAAAAGGAAACATTTTACTTGTATTCCACCACCCACTCCTAGTTGGGCCATCCGCACCCTTGTGATATCCGTAAATTGCTGTGTGGTGGCAATTCCACCATGAAAACAGCTCAATTTTTACGTTTGCAACGCTCATTTGAAAGCAGTTTACCGCATAATTGCTGCACGTGGCAAACGTGTGCCACAACGCAGCTAGGTTATGTGGCCTGCCAAGTTGTGGCCCAAAGTTAACGTACTGGCAGGCCAGATGCCCTATGGGACCTGGACGCCACAACGCAACTGGTTACACACGATAATGCAGCGAATAATAATTCCATTAATTCAACGGCGTTGTGGCATTTAGGCAAATGTTTTCTCACCAAATAAATCGGCACAAGGACCAAGTGGCAGGAGGCAGGAGGCAGGAGCGAATGATTGATTTTTTACGCTTGTCAGGTTTGTAATTTGCTGGTAAGTGCAATTCTTTTAAGGGATTCAGGATACACTTTGTATGCAAATTGGATTTGAATGATATTTGAAATTGTTAATTAGAGAACTATTTGTCAAGATTACGTAGTACATCATGGCATCAAGCAGTATCCTTCATGATGTCTGATGAGTATGGTTAAGACTCGTTAATAAAATGCCTATGAGCTGCTTCGACATAATCGAATCCCCGGTCTATAGGGATCTCCAATACTGAGTCAGGGTGTTGGAATACAGTTGGTGGCGGATGAACCAATTAATGGGCCAATGGCAGCGCTCATGTCTCCGAAATGGGATACTGACTCCGGAAGATCCGGTCCCTCGTCGTTGATTTATAAAATGGAACTGGTACTCCATGTTGTTGGTTATGCGTCGAGGTAATGTCCCTACCACGGAAAAAACTATAAGTTGGTTGCACCATTGGAAATCATAGCCTACACGACACCACGTCTGGAAACGGACTTTGGCTTATTGACTTTGCTTTGGGACGTAATGTTACATAGCTAGAACACAGTTTCCTCAGCTCAACATTCATAATATGGGGAATATGGGGGTCACCAGATTATCAAACCGTCCGTACATTCGGAGCGGCCAACACAGACTCGGATCACTACCTAGCTGCAGTCAAGGTACATCTACAGATATCTCAGACGCCACAACAACGGAAAAATAATATGAGGAGATTTAACGGCTGCAATCGCATCAAACCGCCAGAATCTTTGCTGATCACGAATCTCACATCCTCTCGAGAAGTCCTAAGCAAAAGTTCCATCATTGTCAAGAAACCATAAGAAGCGCCGAAACTATCTAATATGCAAGGTCTCACCCGACCACCTCCCTAGTTTAATAAAGAGTGCTGGTAAGGACATGGAGGAAAACAACTCGCCTACGATATGGCGCTGCACAGAACAAACGAGGAAGGAAAAACACCAGCTTCATCCCGAAGTTGAACCATAGTCGGTCCTGAGGATATGGAAAAACCACTTCTGCAAACTGTTAAACGGCGACGACGACCCAAATTCCGCTGTCAAGCAGAACGAACCATTCAATCTGGACGATGAAAACCAAGACTTCCGTCCACCCGATCAGAATGAAGTGAGGATAGCAATATCTTAACTCAAGTCCAACAAGGGTGCTATTGGAACAGAAGCGGCAAAAAATGGGTTTAGTTGTGAATGAGGGAAAACCAAGTATATCCTGTCAACAAGAAGGGACTGACAACATCGATGAATCGGACAGAACGTCGCAGTAGATAGCCATTGTTAGGAACCTTGTCTTGTCTACCTCGGGTCCTCTATAAACCCTGTTAACAACATTACATCAGAAATCAATTGAAGAGTTACACTTGTCACTCGCTGTTTCTTTGGTCTAAGAAGGCAATTGTGTAACAAGGCCTTGTGGTGAAGCAGTGAGGAGACTCTATATATAGGTAAGATCCTCATCATCACAGTCCTGCTGCATGGCGCCGAGGCATGGACGTTAATGAAGGCGGATGAAGATATCCTTGGTCGCAATCTTAGGTTAGTTAAATGGGTGCCTTGTGACAGTGTCACTGCTCACTTAGACCACAGTTCGGGTCCATTGTGCCCAATCATTTAACCCTGGAAACCTATAAAGTCCGCTATTGGAACCACCCAGATAATGATATGAATCTCAGGAGGTCTGTCAGCTCTATGTTACCCAAGTCCTCCAAATCCGAGAAAAAGTAACTGCCAAGAGTCCTCACTCTTCTGACGGACAGACGCACAGCAGGTGAAGAACTGACTCAATTTCTTCTTCGTCCCTGCAACTTCTACAGAAGTCATTATGTAGTACATCGAGTCTCGCCGCGTGGACGTCAATGACACAATGACCAGTAATTATCCCTGAAACTACCCGTGCTTTATAACGACTCAGTTTCACCAGAGAAGTTGATCTCTTCTTGCTGATGCGCGGCCATAGGGCCCTGGCTCTTGCGCATGTTTGCAGATGAACCCAGCGACTATATGCTCGACCGATGGCTTCATCCTCTATTTTCTTCCGTAAGGAACTGATTGGGGTTACTACAAAAGGGAGGGCCCGCGATAATTGCAGCGCCGACCCTTTCTTAGCAAGTTCGTCAGCCCTTTCGTTTCCTACGAAATCAATATGCCCTGGCACCTAACAGATGGTCACCGCATTAGCTCTAGATATCTCATTCAAGAGCGATTTGCAGATCTTCACAAGCCTTGATCTGATTATATGACTCCGATGACTCCGATGCACGCTGCCCTCTGGATTTTGATGAGGTTAGAAAGCTGGTATTACTTCTCAAGTACCGTCCACCATACCAGTGAACCATATGTAAGAATGGGTCTTACGACCGCCGTGTATATCCAGTACACCACAGCTGGCCTAAAACCCCACTGATACTTGGGGGTCTGAAGGCAGGAATTGATCTCTTCCTAGTGAAGAGAACTACCTCCGTCTTTGAAGGGTTCACTCCTAGCCCTTTGCAATTCTCCACTAGTTGTAGTGCGAGACTGAGTCTTTCGCTTAGGATTGAAGGGAATTTCCCCGAGACCAGGATGATCACGTCGTCGTGTTGAAGACGTTTTCCTTCAATATTACCAAGATCTCACCCACTACAAGGAGTCATATTAGAGGGGATAGGACTCCTCCTTGGGGGTTTCCTCTGCAGACGCTTCTCCTGATAGTTACATTTCCTTGCGATGAAGATATAACTCTCGATTGAGGCATCTGAGCAATCCAATTGGAGAGACCGATGCTCAGCCGAGCTCTGTGTAAGCTGCACAGGATCGCTTCGGTGCTTACGTTGTTAAACGCCCCTTCAATGTTTAGGAACGCCCCAACAGTGAATTCCTTGAAGTGGAGGGATCTTTCTATGCTTAATACGACCCTGTGGAGGGCTGTATCTACCGGGTTTGTTGGTTAAGGTCCAGGTCTATCCCGGAGTGTAACGCCACCTAAGTAGGTATTCTTTAGAGAGGCCTTCCCGCCCATAATTTTTTAGGTACTAGTCCTTAAAGCCGGTGACGAAAGCTATACTTTTTGTTTTCCAGAATATGCTCGCTGGAACTCTTCATCGAATCAGGAGTTTGGCAAAATATTCTACACTTACTGCTGGTGATGCATATATTTTGCATTATCTGTTTTTTTTTTTAAGATAATTAGAGTGATGGACTTTGCAGTAGCCTCAAGAATCACTACGACCTCATAAAGATCCTATGTGCTATCCTCTTCGAGACATTGTGTGGTTTTGCCTACTCCCTCCAATCATGTTCATGGATGAAGCTTAGGATTGTTTGAGGTCAGGAGGAGATGACATCAGAAAGCGTACTAAAGCATTTATGGAAGTGTTTAAACCTATCTCGAACAATGGCAGGACATTTACATAGAATCTTCAGTTTGTGAGTTGCAGTAAGAGAGCTTTTCTTTTTTGTTCCCATTGCTTTAGATCTAGTTTCATCTGGGTAAGAGGTATGTAGACTATAGGAGTTCATCTGCAGCTGCATTGCTAGGGATTCTATATATTCTGAGACTCATGATAGTGTTATTTTATTGCGTACAACTAGCTGTAGGAGAGTTCGAGGACAGTTCTAGAATAGCTTTAACTCAAATTTAAAGGACATGATATCATTTGGAGCTGCTTGGCTAACTAATAAAATGTTCGTGTTGGGTCTTTAGAGGCTCGATAGCTCGATAGCAAACACCTATGCTTGGAAGATAGATGTAGAGCATCGTAATGTCGCAGACGGAAATTCCAGCTTCTACCCCATTCGATATTTTTGAACCGTCAGTGTAACATTCAGATTGAGGTATCAACTGAGGGATTTGATGATTGTACCAATAACTCCGATTTGGAATGAAAACTTTGAAGTGGCGATAGAGATCGATTCTTCTTCAGTATGAAGTACGAGCTGGATACCACCGGTGAGGATAGTAGCAGAATTGGGGGTGGACTTGTTGCAACGGTCTCCATAAAACTTGTAGAGGGTTTTCAATTGGGATGCTCTAATTTTTCAATAGAATTTCTTAGCCATGGGTTAAGGTACATGCGGCTTGTATAAGAGTTTCAAAAACGTTTCCGAAATGTCAAAATTTTTTATCAAAGTTCGCTTTCAGTTGCAAAATCCTTACGTCTGGGATTTTGCGATGCCATTTTTGGCTGAACGGCTTCGTTAATAAGCAAAAGGCGTCGCATTTGGAAAAGTTAGCAACCCGAAGCCATTCAAGAAATGCCATTACACCCACTAAAATTGACTGTTAGATGCGGGTTTCATGCTGGAGAGGGTCATAGACCCTCATTTAATTTTAAATGATTCAGTCGTAGTTGATGTAGATAGCTAGCGGACACTTTGTAAGGTAAATTGAAAGAGGATGACTTGGAATATATGTATGTGGTTTTAGCAAGACGGCGCTACATGCTGGACAAAGAATCGAGTTATCGAAATCGAAGTTCGATTTCAGATCTTCAGAAATGAACCAGTCAATAGGGCGTCTCGTGAAATATAAAATAACTCCTACAATGGGGTCTTCGGATGCGTATCGTAAGGGAAATTCTGTAGAGCCTGCCTGGTAATAATTACTAAGAGATCTTTTCACTTTTTTAGAGAACAAGGATTTCACTATGGTGTCCTTCATTCATACTGAAGGAGCATTCAACAATATTAAAACAGAAGCTATATCGTCAGCACTTCGTGCCCTGAAGGTTGATAATTACTTTTGCAAATGGATTGAGCAAATACTTAAAAGCAGGTATCCATGCTAAACGGTGTACAAGTGTACCTCCCGGGCGGAGTATTATCACCATTACTGTGCCTCATGGTAGTGAATGAGATACTCCTAATCTTGGATAAAGAGGGGTTCAGTCTCATAACCATATAGTTAGAGACCTGATGGAGTCTGCTCTAAATAAACTAACCAAGTGAACGGATAATGTTGGTCTGGGAGTTAATCCGTTCAGAAGTAGGTCCAAAACTCAAGAGTATTGAATTTCAATTATTATTCTCGAAAACAAAACCGATCCTGGAACTGAATATTTAGAATCGTGTTAGGAAGGCCTCCCTATTGGAAGATAATGAGCCTAAGCTGGGGTCTTCAGCCCCGGATTGTTCATTGGATATACACGGCAGTCATCAGACCCATCCTCATGACCGGAGCACCTACTAGTCTGCTGGATGGCACTAGACAAGAAAATAAATTTTGCAGTACTTGAGAAGGTTCAAAGGCTATCCTGCGTCTGTATAATGGGCGCCCTTAGAACCACTGCTACAGCTGCACTACGAACTTCTTTTAGAAACTTATGACAGCTAAATCCACATTACGGTTTGGGGAATCATTCCAACTGGCTCGTGGAAATATGGGGCACGCAAGCATCATAAGCGGCCTTATCACTATTAATTCGGACTATAGGGGACATTATATAGATTTTAACGTCAAATAAAAAGGATTCCTACCAGAAGTGCTTGGGAATTAAGAGAAATTTTAAACGAGTCTGCGACAGTGATTTACACAGATGGATCCAAGACAGTGTCTGGAACGTGCGAGATTTTACTCCGGTACACTGGATATTTGTATCATCACTGCAGCAGTCCGTGAATCCACCACCTGGCCTTCGATTAACACAGTAGAATGCTGAGTAAAGGAGTGCTAGTAAAGGAAGGTGTAGACTGGAACCTCCTTGACTATTAAATCGATTAAATGCCAATTAGATACCCCAGCCATCAGGATGGAAAACAGTAGGTGAAAAAATATCAGCACATGTCTCTTTTCTGAACAAATCTGGCCAGAGCTGGACTTATTTTCATCAATAGGAAGAATCTAAGAACAATGTCTGGTAGTCAGACATGCCAGAATGCTTGGTGCTCCCTTTAACTATTTCTGTAGACCTGTAGAGACGATGAAGAGGAGAAAACCATGACACATCTTCTGTGTACCTGTCCTGCCCTATCAGTTTTGAGAAGGAAAACCCAAGACGAGTTTTTCTTCGAAGATCTTAACGATCTAGATGAGTAGACTTAAGCAAAATAAAAGGTTCGTCATCGGATCAAATTGGTTTAAAACCTAAAAGGCGAACCATACTTCATCGGAGTGGGTTCACACCGAATCTGGTTGCTTTGTCTCCTTTCCCATCTGTGAAATCTCCATGTAGGTTCATGGTGCTGGTAATCCGGTTTCTTCATAGTGGTATTACAATGAACTCTCTTTTTAGTCTAAGTGTCTCCTTCGTAAGCGAAGGTCCCATGGGGTCTTTCAAATGGAGATCCATGATTATGCAGATGACATATAGACAATAATCCATTTCGAGTTAAAGGCTGATAACCACTGTCCCGAAGGTCCATATGATCATCAAGGTAGGTAGGTTGGCGGGATGACTGCACTGATAAAGTGTGACTATTATTCCCAAAACTTAATCAATACGGCCCTTAATCAAGGCGGCCATCCTAAACTATCCGGTTTTCGTGATGAATTTTATGGTGGTTTTAGGTGGCGTGTTAGCTAGTTCGTTGAGTCGTTGAAAGATACCTTTCCCAGGGCCGAGTATCTTGTTCTGTTGAGGCTTGGGCATTCGCAGAGGAAATGTATCATGTCTTCCTCTACTTCTGGATCGCCACAACCTCTGCATAGGGCTGCCATTGAATTGTTGCCTGTGAGAATACCTATGAGGAGATTCAGCTGTGGTCTATTCAGCGATAGAATTTCTCTAGTCCTTCTTCTGTCGTATTGGGTCCAAAGCCTTCTCGAGACACGGCATGAGGAGAGTGTTTTCTTCTTCATATTGGCCATGTTAAGAAAGTCCAGGGTGATTTTAGACATAAGGAGGCTAATGGGCATTAGGACTGAGTGATCTACTGCCAGGTCTTTTGATTCTGATCCTTTTCTCGCTAGCTCATCGATCATTTCATTACCGTGCAGACCCATGTGTTCCAGAATCCAGTAGATCTTGATGTTGTGCTTTAAGCTGAGGGATTTGAGATCATCATTGCATCTCTTGACCAATTTAGAGTTGGTTGAGATGGGGGTGATAGCTTTGATGGCTGCTTGACTGTCTGTATAGAAATCGATATGTTCGTTGTTATTCAGAGTGGATAGGTCGCGGCAAATCTCGGTTATACCATATATTTCCGCCTAAAACACACTTGCGTGGTTGGGTAGTTTCAAGGACCGGGCAATTGGTGGTGCCTCTGAAAATATTCCTTAGCCCGTACCTTCTTGCATTTTTGACCCATCCGTGAAGATGGATATAGAGTCGGGATTAATAACATTCCCATTTGTCCAGCTCTTTCTAGATGGAAATTTGGAGTCGAGGTTGAGGCTGAAGTCCGTGTGGAGAAAAATGTAATCGGAAGGCCCAGGTTCACCCCTAACTGTAGTACCACCTAAGTAAGTAAGTACTTGCAACAGATCAAGTTTGAAGAGTGTCGGAGCTAGGTCGAACATCTTCAATAAGAAACCAGAAGTGGATAATGGCGAGAAGCTCAACATGCTGGGTTTAGTGATGGAACAGAGAGTTCTAGGGACGTCGATCTAGAAGAAGAAGGATCAGAACAGTATTTATTGTATAAAAGTCGATTAAGATAAGACTCTCTGGTTCTGTTCTTGCAAAGTTGGAGTTTAGTCCGTTCTTGTTAGTTCATTTGTTCGAACTATAATAGTCATTTCATATTCAGGAGTTTATTCTCAGAGAATAAAACCAGTGGAGACGTTCCATTCAAGATTCTTATAAATCTACTTTGGAGCATTACAGTTCACCACATTCTCTATCATTGGGGTAACAGTTTCGCATGAAGTGTTCTATGATGTCGGAGTCTATTTGAGTAGACAGATACTTAACAATACTAGTGCTACTTCTTTAGTTATTAATAGCTCCCACTTCAATAAGGCAAATCAAACAACAAGGTCTAATATTATTCAGCACTGGGTGCCAGATAACTACACTATCCCCAGCTTTTAGTTAATAGTCTTTGGCTTCTACTTCCGCACTTCTACTTGTTTGTCTTCATTAACTCGCGAGTCACATGCACGAGATGACAAAATCGAAATTCAATTAAACAAATACAAAAACTTTTCGATTAATCTCGACCGATAAAAAGGACCTCTCACCCCTCCGACATTTCGTCAGCCCACACAGCAGCCTTCTGTCGAGTCAATCGCCCAACAAAAAACATTCAAACCTACATTTAGATCGAAAGAGAGAGAGAAGAAAAAAAAAACACATCCAAAAATCGGTAAACAACTTAATTGTCAGGACGAAAGATATATAGAGCTGACACCCAACCTTTCATCCTCCAGGAGTCACTCAAGTGAAGATTTGTTATTTGAATAAATTATTCCACCTCTTCAATTATAAATACCAAACTCTGTTGTCATTAAAACGAGAATACGAGATTCTGTACGAACTGGCAGCAGTGTCACCAAATGCACCCTTCCTCCGTATATCCATATACGACACCCCTCCTGATCCGTTTTTTGGCGTTGGTTGCTTCTGCTGATTGCGCCACTACTGCTGCAAGATACGAATTATGCAGATCCGACTTTTCCGCATATCTACCCCTAATCCCAGATTCAATTGGGATCTAATGTGAGATATACGAGTTTTTGTGTCAATACAGAGACACACACAGTGTCTCTCGTGGTGACAATTGCTCACTCTCCGGTAGCTCTGCTGCTACCGAAGGATACGAAACGAATACGACTATTGCAGACTGAACTTGCCGGGGGCGCTAAGTCAAGTGTAAAATTTTAAATTTGTTCCTCACTTTGACAACAAAAACATTCAATTATGTGAAAAACGAATTTCTTAATCCGATTTGCAGATACATCGTTTATTCGGAATAAAAGTTCCGATGACGGCGGAGTTGGACATTTTTCATTAACCATCGCATGTCTCATATGAATGGTGGCTGAGTGTCCCTTTTGTCCTGCAGATACATACATATACGCGTACAGTACAGTCAGATCAGATAATGCATCAACAACATCGCATATTTATGTTGGCGCACCCGAATATTCAGTTTTAACAAAGTACCTACATATAGCGAAAAGGATACACTCGTGTCGTGCATACATACATGTATTCGAAACAAGATTGATTGAATGATTTTTGAATGAATAAACTTATGGCTGTACATGTGCATAATTTATGTATGTCATGGAATGGTATGTATGTACATATTATATAACCAAGTTTGAATAGGTATTCTGTGAAATATACGCTGGTACGAGTATTTTGTATTCAACATCCCACAGGTTTTAAAATAACGATGTCCTGTCATAATGTTGGGTGGACGCAGTATTAAGCACTAAGTCGGACTTACGACTATGTGCGACACCTTAAGAAATAATTTCATCTACTTGTTGAGCTCCATTCAATCTCACTCAGGATAAAGTTGAGATTTCTTGGAGCTTGAAGCCTGGTTTACATACGCACCACTCTATCTATAAATCTTTCATTTCAAGTTTGGTATGCTCCACTCTTTGTTAACACAAACAGGACCAACAATCATATAGCCAAATACTTTAATTTTCTTTTTCTAGATCGATGAGCTCCCCTCATATTATAAGGCCTCGGGAATTATCTTTAAGAGCGTTGGACTTTTGCTTAGCCTTGGCAAGAATACTTCACCCTAGAGCTCTATTGCTAAACGAGTTTTCTGAGGACTCTGAGAACGAGAAACGAGTCTGTGGTGGATATGTATACCCTTATCTGAATATTTGTAACTTGAGCAAATACTACATTCCTTCCCATGCTTTTCAGAGTCTTGCTAGACTTATAGCAGAATCTGCAAAGGTTTCACCTGATACACTAAGTTTCATCAGACCTGAATGCCAATTTAATTACTAGCAGCCTGTAATGTGTCTACCTCTGTCCCGGTTTTTGCGATGGGATTGGTCTGATTCTAAGGTCTCATATGTATGGTTAACTCAACATTGAAAGTGCTACCTCTCAAGGAAGCATTCACTCATCGCTAATGTTGCTCCTTGACCTGTATGAAATTTTGGAAATTTTGGATAAAAATGGCTTCAATGACGGTCTACTATGACAATGTTGTCATCCTGGTGGTAGATACACACTCATCTCAAGGATATACATAGCCATTAGCGTGTATAGGAGAGCTATCAGCAAACATATGGAATCTCAAACTAACCATAGTGCATTGGCTTTACACAGTGTAAAACCCATTCTAACATATGGCTCTATATGGCTCCAAAGTGTGATACGAAGCTCTTGAAAAGATATACCATCTTCTTTCAAGAAAAGCCTTTGCCGCCATCCTGGAAGAACAATATCTCCAATGGCAATGGAGACTACGCTTAGTATCATTTCGCTGGATCTCTATTGCAATAGTTCGGCAGCTAAGGTAATCAGGATTCAGGTCACAACCACCCTATAGAAACGCGTCTATCTTGGGTCGATGGGAGGCGACAAACAGGCAGACCGACAATATGACCTCGATGGTGAGGCTTATCAGGAGATTCATAACCAGAATTTTTGACAGATTTGATTGACCGAATCGTAAGGTTACCGGGACCTCTCTGACAATAGGGATGTACCGTCAGCATCTATAAAATCGATAAAATTCCTATAAGATACCGCAGCCACAAGGATGGCAGGTGGAACAATATTAGCACATGTCTCAATCGTAGGCAAATCTGGCCAGAACTGGATCGAAGGAAAACCAGTAGACTTATTTCCAGTAATAGGATAAATCTTATAAAGATAGTTGGCGTCCTCACAGGACACTGTGTGGTAGGCAGACATGCTAGAAGACTTGGTGCCCTCTTCAACGATTTCTGTAGGAACTGTAGAGACGAGGAAGAGGAGGAAACCATGATATATCTTCTGTGTACCTGTCCTGCTCTATCGATCTTGAGAAGGAAAACCTTAGGTGAATATTTCTTCGAAGATCTAAAAGATCTAGCCAGACTAGACTTAGGCAAGATTAGGAGCTTTGTCACCAGGTCAAACTGGTTTAATGATTAAACAACGAACCACACATCATGGGTCTATACAGAAAATGGTTGCCCTGCCTTCTGTTTCATCCGGGAAGTCTCAATGAAGGTCTCCGGTGCTGGTAATCCAGTTTTTCCATAGTGGTATCACAATGGACCTCCCTTTTGGTCTAAGTGCGTCTTTGCTAAGTGGGGACAACCACCCAACCCAACCCAAGGTTACCAATGAAAATGGCTGACATTCTACACTGACGGTTCCAAAATGATCGTCGGTATGCGAGCTGTGGCTTACTGTGATACCCTAGTGATAAGCCATTATTTTAGAATATCGAACTATTGCAGTGTGCCTACGATGAGAAGAGAACACTTTCTCTGGTTAAACTTAGTGACGCTTGGTCCATCTCCGGTATCGTTACCGAACACTGTATTGTAGGCACTCGATTCGCAAGCCTTAATAATGGATGTCAGGAATACGCTTATGTACTAATCCTACCCCCTCGGGACTACCATTAAATATTACTTCCCGGGGTCTACTCCGCTCTTCGTCGTCGTTGTCTTTTCTTAAGAGCTCGATTCTCCTGAGCTATACCTGGACGGTTATCACATACCCATTCAATTCGTGTCAGCTCTCTTCCAATTCCGAACTTTCTAGGGTCCACAAAGTTTGCATCTATTGGTAAAAAGCGCGGACAGTGGAACATCACGTGTTCTGCGTCTTCTTCCTGGTCATCAGCACAGACAAAGTGACGAGCTGTGGTGCCAAATCTGTGCATCTATTTTCTGTATCCTCGTGACCACTTCGAAACTATGTGATATTATAGTTTCCTCTTAAACTTTCCTTTTCACCATAATTTCTATGTTGAGTGAGTGTTATTCCATCGATTTCGGCAATATGATGGCCATTTCTTCTGCTATCTGCATATCCATGCTGTTCGCGAGTTTTCTGTTGTATATAAATACTCGTTTCATTTCGTCGGCCAGGATATCGATGTGCACCATGCCAGTTATGACACATGATACGTCCTCTGCTTTATAGGCGCAAATTGTTTCTAAGAGCACTGAAGCTGCAGATAGCCTATAGTTTTAGGGATGTGAACTCTTATGTTGTTAGTTCATACTGAGAATGCGTGTCATAGTGCTTAGGTTACTAATCTGGATAATGGAATTCCAAGCCTGTATCGGGGTACACCGACGTTTGGTAATATCCTCACTAGTGATGATTGTAGTATCGATGCCTTTTTTCCTATAAGTATACTCTATGTAGGTGTGGCATAAAGTTCAACCGATTGTCTATCAATAAACCTAAGTACTTGAGAAAACGAATCTGTCAGCCAACAGGGACATGAAAACTGTCGGTAGTCTTCTTCATGGAGTTGGAAGCCCTACGGAAAATTGAACTGAAGGATCTTTTGAGATTCACATCTCTATATGGGTGGTCCTAATTCAGTGACACTTGAAACCAAGAATTAATTACAGAACAATGGTTCCAACGTTGGTGCAAGCGAGCAGTAACTTATGTCACTTTCATTTATATGTACCTACTTTGCCTACCTACTCCTTTTCAGCCGTTCATGAAGTTGAGTCTCGTTCAATTAGGTGTTAATATCTTTAAGGCTTCTTAAAAATGGTGATAATATCTAGAGTAGAGTTTGCACATATGCTAGGTAGGATAAAGTTTAAGGGAAACCAATGACCAGTCCTTAAAAAAAATTGCGATAGAAAGCAGTTTTCTGTATTTTGGATGGTTTTTCAAGAAAAGCGATAGATCTTTGAAGTCAAATAGAACAAGCTGTGCGAGAGGTATTGCATTCATTTTTAGATACAATGACAGGATATTTAATGCCAATTTATATGGTATAACCAAAGTAGACTTTTCGTCTTTATTAAGTAGCGTAGATACTTGAGGTGTATTTGTCAATCGAATTTTGGTATAAATGCAAGTTTATTCTACCAATCACTTGTACAGCCTTAAGGTCTTCAAATATTGTTGGATACGTGAGACAATGAAGATATGGAAACTTTTAATGAACTTACCTCAACTCTTCCTTCAAAGCAGTCGTGAGATGGTTCCCAAGACGCAACCCGACTATTTGCAACACGAGTGTGTCTAGACGATTCGTCAGTATACAGCGCAACACTGGTTTTGGAAGCGAGTTTTACGACTCGCTATTGATGCGCAGAGCTGTATCATAATACTCTAACTAGACAAGTTGGATTGAAGATACATACATATAATGGGTTAATGGTTGAAGATTTTAAATAAAGAACTCTAACAACCTAGATACAGTGGCGTCAAAACCACATGCGGATGACTTTATGGTTAGTGAGCATTTGGAAAGGTCGCTGAAGACCGTAGACGCTTATCACGAATATACGGAGTCTGGCCTGCACTAGTACTACCAGTGCAATGAGAACTACACCTATAGCGGTACTGGAGGCTATCTTCAACTTGTTTCGATCGCAAGGATAATTTAGCCTTACTTTGACAAGAAACAAGGACTGATAGATAGTTAATCCCTTTCTACCCTGATGGGAGTTATCACGGGCATAATGCACTACGGTTCCACATAAAAAAGCTGCAACTAACAGAAGAAGATCTATGTCGTGGATGTGGAGATGAAGAAGTCAATGAGAACATAACCCACTTTCATTGTCACAATCCAGGTCTTATCCTTACAAGACACAAGACCTAGAAGAAATATTCAGTAGACTAGGGAACGACATTTTGAATCAAAATCATATCAACTGGATGAGTTGCAGGTTAATCACAATAGAACTAGGTTAAGCAATAGATTAGGCAAATCTTCCTCCTATAGGTATCACAATGGGTCTGGATTGACTTGATTTTGATGTTCACTTCCACTTTGTCTAACCTAACTCTTACGAGACTGCACACCTCGTCGCGATCTAAGGGCCAAGTAGAGGTCAAAGACTCTTTGCATTCATTCTCTAGATGAGATTCCAAACCAAGATACAGCCAATCCCAATCCTTCATTTCCCATGCTTCCTTTCACCTCGCCCCTCCGGTGGGCTAGATCAAGATGTAGTATGACCTGCAATAGACGCATGGAACCCCAAGGTACTACTACCTTTTACGTTCCATTAGGGACTCTTCAGGATCAAGGCGTATCCTTACTCCCTCGAAACAAGCATACGATCGACGAACTGCTGGCTGAATTCTGGAGCACTTTAATAATATATCGGAATCCAAAAGAACTAAAAAGGTTAATGCCCGAGTAGAGTGGGCTAAAAGATCGCCAGGAATTCGAGTCGGATTTCAAAAGAACCAAGGTACATTATACCCATACCTCGACCATGCCTTCCAACGCTATATCGAAGTCCTAAAGCGATGTCCCCAAGGATAAGTTAGTCCTGGCGGTCATTGACAAAAGCGGTGGGGATGGATCTATCGCTCCAGGAAAATGGAAGATTATTCCAGCTCAACAGCTCTTAATTTTCCTAGAGATCATGAAGGAAATCACATGTCCTCCCAGAAGTTGCGATGGTTGTTGGCATCAAATCCACATGAATCTGATCGTTTGCGAGGATCAAAGGTCAGACAATCTGTACAAACTGGCTATAGGCGAATTTGGGGCCATGTACTAAGCTCGATGTTGTTGCGAGGGAGGATATCTCGAGTACTAGCACCTGGATCTCAGCCGAACCCTTCGACACGGATACAATCTTAACGATCCGTCAACCATCAATCCCGAACTTCCGATATACAACTGCAAAGTCGTTAAACTGGACGCACCTAAGGGTCTTTATAGATGTGCACTTATTGTCGTCAATAAGGAATCTTTGGCTCCAGTGGAGGGGTTACCTATTACGGTTTTGACCTTATTACCATAAAGATTTATAAGAAGGACGAAGATTTGGACAAACTGTATCAAATAGTTTTCCTCGCTCAGCTTCAATATAAAATATTGCTTAAACTTTCATTTATGTTAGCAAAATCTGACGATTGGAGAACCATCATTTCGCAAGCAGCCCACAGCACTGAAATTCCATACCCATGGGCTCCGAAAGAGGCTTCCAAACCGAACCGAAAGGCATCCATGAACCCAACATATCTTCCAAAATAAACAATAACAAAACAATTAATATACTTAATTAACAATCCACTTGCCTTCAAGACTCCTACTCACTCTCTACAAAACAGGACCACGCACTCACCCGTGTGGCCTGTCAACTTATGTCGCATTAAACAAATTTGGACAAGTTAACCACTCTAATTGCAATTGAAGTGAATTCGATTAAGGACCGCATGCGGCAATCACATTTTTTTTTCGTCCCCATTTATTCGTTTATGGTTTCCGCAACGAACAAAGCACGAAAGTTGACATAAACAAGGTCCCAAGTGGCCTCTTGCCTCTCGTTTATACCTCGACGTGTTTATATTTCATTCGTTTGACATAATGCAAGAGTCTCTGGCCTTCGGAGTCCTTTTTTTATGACAGATTTCCCATCTCGATTACGCACCGTTATTCTTTTTATTTGAACTGTGTAGTGGGGAAGTCCCAAGGACTATTAATGTACAATCATACTCGTATAGAACAGGGACATACCATACTTAATGTCATCGGGGAGTTTTCCTTTTCGAAAATTTGACACAAGCAACAAGGAACAATAACTACGACTTGTGTGAGGGTGTTTTTGGTCCTTGCATCTAGTCTTTCAATTCGTGGGTCGTTTTTTTTTTTTTTGCAATATTAGAGGGATGAATTACATTTTGATGATGGCGCACGTATAGCTCTAGCTCTAATGTCGGTGAACTTACCAAAAAAAAAAAAGGACTAAACGAGCTCATGTATCGATTTGAACTCGCACTGGTATTCGATGTTCGAAGGGGGTGAGTGTGATAATGGTGACATCTGTGTATTAAATTACAGTTATGTGAGTAGAGCCCTTGGGGCATTTTAAAAGTGACAAAAATGAGATACAAAATGTATACGGACATTATTTTGTACATTTTAAATTAGAGGCAATCAAGATTGTGAAATTGAGCTAAATTGCTTTGACGATCGAGGGAGTTGGATAGAAATTACATTGCTATAGTTAAACATACAGATATTCAGGCAAGTGACTTCAGGTCAGAATAGAAACTACGATTCACCCCAAAATGGACCAAATAGTTCTAGTATCATTTTTTTTTTTTTAAGAAAAAACCTCACAACCAGAGACAAGGAACAATTTTTGTTTTGTTAGTTGGGGATTGATGCCTAGTCTACATGCACTTCAGCCCACCTATCATTGGTTCAGTAAGGTTAAGGAGGAATTGCTCATAGAAATCAATATGACGTCATCCACATAAGCGATGATCTCGACACCACTATGTATACCTGAATTGTAGGAATACTTTATTGAGTACAATGACCCATAGTAGTGGTGAGATTACTCCTCCTTGAGGGGTATTTCTGCTTCCAACTTCGAATCCTCGTGCTCTGTTATAATGTATCTTGCCTCAAGAATTTCCACAATCCTATTGATCAGAGTATTGTGGTTATTGATGTTTGTGAGTGTTCTACGCACCGCGTCCGTTCTGACATTGTTAAATGCTCCTTCAATATCTAAGAATGCAGCTAAAGTGAATTCCTTATCCTTTAACGATTTCTCGATTAAGTTGACCTCACAGTGCAGAGCCGACTCAACACTTTTTCCTTTGGTGTAGCTATGTTGGTCCGTGGATATATGTACGTATCCTAGAGGTGTAGTTTACTACGAATATGAATGTCGACTAGTCTCTCAAAAGTTTTTAGTATAAAGGAAGTAAGGCTGATTGGACTGAAGTCCTTTGCGGGCGGTGGAATAACTTGCCTTACTAGCCTTAGGTATAAATACCACCTTGACCCCTCTCCAAGTTCGTGGGATATGTCTTCGTATGAGACTAATAGTAAATAGTTCCTTGAATACCAGAAAAATCGTGCTCCCAGTCCTCTGTAACATGATCGGGATCATTCAATTCTCTCCACGTAGATCAAATCCGATGGTAATTCATACTACGTGCTCGTACTTACTCTCGTGCTGCGACAGATTGGGTTACACTTCCTGGAAAGTACGTACTTATCTGAGCAACATTTCAGTCCAATTTCCATAGTTTGTCTAAAGAGGACCTTCCTTAGCCTCGCAGATTCTTTTGTTCACTTAATGCAAAATTACTGCCATGAGCAGCGTTTAACTCTTTGCGTCTCATTTTTTAACTTACTCTGACTGACTTTATATTGATACCAGTCTATATCTGAATTAGTCCTCTTGGCCACATTAAGGAGGTTTCTGGTTATTCTCCTAATGTCTACCAGCTCTTTATTCCACCGTGGAGGTGAGTTTTTGTTATTCCTTTTGGTTTCCCGACATGCTATGTTGGAAGCCTCTTTGAAGACAGTAGTGATTTCCTCGGCTTTGCTGTCGATATCCGAAAGACTTTGCAAGTCACATTCTTGATCAGATGTGATCAGAGTAAGATTCGACCCCTAAAACTTTTCATTTCTCTATGTTAAGAGTATTAGAATTACTTGTTAAGGTTATGTCTATAACTTCTTGTCTTGTCTAAAGTAGGTTCGCTTCCCCTATTAGCTACAATAAGGTTATTTTCAACTACAAATTCAAAAAAGCCACACCGCGGGGCTTGTATCACTCCTTCCCCATTGCGTTTGGTGTCGCATCCAATGGATCTCATCCTTCTTGCTTAGCATTTTTTACTAGGGAGCAGGATCCATAATAGGGGTCTAACACTGGCATCTACCTTACGATATAAACGGTTGATAAAATCAGTGGCGAAAGCCCCATTCCGTCAAGCCTTACCACCTTGTGGTCTATGTTGCTGTAGGTAGACATAAGAAATACGTTAAAATGTTTCCTATACATGTTCTCTACTTACATTCCACGTTTAGCGGTGCTGCGCTATAGATGGCAAAATACAAATGGTGTCCAAGGGGGATCAATTTTCCGATTTAGATCTGAGGAAGTTGCTTATGGAGGGGCGTGTGGAAAAGACCTCATCACGTCAACGCGGAGACCTAAAGGACCATTATGATTATTTCAGTTAACATCCAAAAAGAGGATCGATTTAATGTCGAAAACAGTACAGGTGGCAGTAGGGATGTGTTCGCTTCACTGATGTTCATTTCCGACCACATTCTTGCTAAAGCATCCGCCTTTTCATTAGCTTCTATATTACTATGTCTGGGAATCCAGTTGATTTTGACTGAATGGTGCCCAATGGCGATCAGAGCGTCACGACATTTCCTAATCGCCTTTGACTTGATTGTTTTAGATTTTATCGACTTTAGTGATTCTTGACCTCAACGAAGATAGTTATATCCGACGGAGGAAGGTAACTGTCTTCTATGCACTTATCTTGCAGCTTTTTCAGCTTGAAATACACTACACGCTTCTGGTTATCTAAACGATTCCTGTTTTAACAGTGCATTTGCAAAATAAAAATCTACTCTTGAACCTATGTCCATTTTTTAGTCATCCGTGTAGATGCCGATCTGTGATCAAGTAATCTCTAGATCGGTGTCTACATTGAAAGGTGGTCTATTATCACACGTTATATTCTCTGAATCTGAGAGCTCCCTTTGTGGCAGAACCTTTTATGCACAAGTCCAAGGGAAGGAGATGAAGGATCATGCCCAACACTGCTTGAGGTGCGCTTTGTACAACTCTTTAAGAGCAGATTCCATTAGTTGACTGATTGTTGGCAATAATTTTCCAACTTTTCTTTTTAAAAATATTACTAAGTCGTTTGGATATTTATACATAGCTCCGACAGTGATTTGGCCCTAAAAATGCAACAATCCCTATTTTCATCGCAAAATCATTCTTAACTATTTCCGACTCAACGGTTTCTTTAATAAGCGACAATGTCACATTTGGGCAAATCAGCTTTGACCTCAAAAATTGATTGTGTGGGGTTTCATGCTGAAGGTGTCATTGGCCACTATTAATGTTTAATGATGCTAACAACACAGTCACAGTCAAAGAAGATCACTATAGGACCATGTTGAGTAACTATTTTTAGGATAAATTGAAAGAAAATGAGTTGGAGTACATGTGGTTTCAAGTAGACGGTGCCACATGTCACATACTAGCTGTGCAAACAGTTGCAATCGAAATTCGATGACCATGTTATCTCCAGAAATGGACCATTGGCCGCCTCATGCGTGTGATTTGACGGATCTGGACTATTTCCTTTGGACTATGTCAAATCCATGGTCTATGCCAATAAGCCAGAAATTTTGGATGACCTCAGGATCAAGATTGAACGTCAAATTGTCAGCAAATTGACTGATTTATTGGAAAATTCATATAAAATTGGGTCCAGCGCATTCATTTGTGCAGGCATTTCCGTGGAGAATATTTGAATGATGTTAAATTCCATAATTAATATCATCGACAGTATTAACTCGAAATAAATTTTGACAAACATAAGCGCGTTATTTAAAATATAAAATGGGGCCTTCCTAATGAAAACGAATCTCTAGTTTCCTTTGGTAGGAAGATTGATGTACGCAACCCTCCTCAGCCTTCTGATCTCTCTCTATTAGATGCTGGAACTGATATTTTAGGCAGTGCTTGTTAAATCTGTCACATCAAGCACCTGTACCTGATATAAGTGCATATCACTACCGATAGCATGATTCAGAACTTGAATGTGACTACACATTCATGTATTGTAGAAGTTACCAAATTGAAAATTGTATCTTTAAAGTGAAGGACCTATCCAGATCACATATAATGTCCCAAAATGCTTGCAGACTACCAAACTGAATTCACCCTCAATATCCAAATAACGAAAGATGAAAGGAATATCTGAAACATTTCTCGACTCAAGCCATTTAGCAGCACAGAGCTGCTTATGCCGACAAAGCGCAAGCATGAACCATGCGATCATTACGCGGCTGATGACTTAATTGGTGGCGCTTACCCTGTCAATTAATGAATCGTCTCTGGAGTCGAAAATATTTTCAGGACATACAACTACATACATCAAAGACTGCGAAAGTTCTGGGTGGGCTACGATTTCTAATGAGATACAAAAATTAAATTTTCTTTGACACATTTGAGGCTTCATTAAGCACGATGAAAACTGACAAAATTAGCAATATGCATCTGTTTGCATTTAGCAACATTTTAAGTATCTATTAGCGGCAGAGATGTTAAGAGAATTAAAAATAAAGGAGGAGGAGTTTCTTATATTGTAACATTGGTAGGGCCAGTTGTTTCACAATGATTTTAATATTTTCAAGTTATTAGCAACAGCTTAGCTGTCTTGGGAAAGTCAGGTATGAAACTCTCAGATAGTGAAAGGGAGTTTGTCTCAAAATAGCTGTAGATGGAAAGATACTGCGATAGAAACATGTCCATATCAGCTTATCCTAGCACGGGCAGAGCTGGCCGTTATTTAAGATGTTCACTACTATCTCATCATGATTGAATGTAGCAAAGAATTCAAGACGTAGACGGGATTTCATGATTGAAGTCCACCAAAGGTTGATACAGGTTGGCCTGCCAGTTTTTTCATTCCGGTCATAGCTTATGGCTTCATGTGGCCACTTGGGAGCGGTACGATTATCGAAAAAATTTTAAAATTCGAATAGGAATGCGCACTGCATGCGACATCGCAACTAATAAATGGGCTGATTGCAGGAGAAGCGGGACCAGGAAACAGGTGACAAATCTGTATGTACATATAGCAACAGTCAAAAGAAACATCCATTTTGGTACAGTGCTGTATCTGTAACTATGCTATCGCTAGTTATATGCAATCATATTAGATAGGGGTGTTCGAAGTAACAGATTTAACAAGCATTGCCAAAACTTTCGGTTCCAACATCCAATAGAGAGAGAGATCGGGAGGCTGAGTACTTTTCTGACGACTAAAAAAGGGCTACTTTCACCAATCTTCCTACAAAAGGATACTAGAGATTCATAAAGGTTTTTCCTTAGAATCCCATTTTGCATGTTAAATAATACGGCTTATATTTGGGATATCAAAATTTATTTTGGGTTAAAGTACTATCTATGATATTAATTATGGAATTCAACATCATTCAAATATTGTTCACGGAACTGTCTGCACGATTTAATGCACTGGACTCAATTTTCCATGAATTTTCGCATAAATCAGTCAATTTAGGTCATCTGAGGTCATCTTAAGTTTATGGCTTCTTGGCATAGATCATGGATTTGACATAGTTCTAAGAAAATAGTCGAGATCCGTCAAATCACATGTATGATGTGGTCAATTGACTGGTCCATATCTGGAGATAACATGATTAGCGAACTAGACACCATCTTGTTGAAATCACAACTGCGTCAAGTCATCTTCTTCCATTTTTTTGTACAAAAATAGTTATTCAACATCTACTGATGTTACGAGTTGTTTTGGAAAAGAAATGTTGAAGAAAGGACAGACAAAAGAATGAATGCTCTCTATCTCTATAAAATGATCTTTGGGAGAAGAAGGGGATTCCAACTTCGTATTATTCACTGGATATACAAAGCAATTATCAGACCTATGTACCATCTCCTATGGGTCTTTAGTGTGGTAGTCAGTTTCACGTACAAAAAGGTTTATGAAAGAAGTCTATAAAGCGCGCCGCAAGCAGGGCTGGATCTGATCCTTAATCTCCTTTCTTTGAAATTGTTCATAAAAGGTTCTGCCACAAAAGCAACCCTCATATAGAGAGAATCCAACCTGTGATAATATAACTCTGAAACCTTCACAGCAACATCGAGTACCCTACAATGACTTCAACTTTTATATCCCGATCCTATTTCCAAGCCAGGTAGTGCAGAAGTAAGAATAGTATGGATTACCAGAACTAGGTGTAGTGTATTCCAAGCTAAAAGCCTGGCAATATAAAAAGCTGCATGACAGATAGAAGACAGTCATCTTCTCCTTCGGATATAACTATCTTCGTGGCAGTCATATCAAAGGCGGTTAGAAAATGCCATGACGAACTGATCGCAGTTAAGTCAAACTATGTTGCGTTCAAGGACATAGTGATGTAGAAGGTAGAAGGTAACGAAACGACGGATGCTTTGATAAGAATGGGGTCAGAAATGAATATCAGGGAAGCAGACAAATCCATACTGGTTTCGATTGGAAAATTGTATAGCTTAATTGATGGCATAATAGCGAAAGAGACCAATTCATCCTGCTTATCTATTGATAACTGTGCCACCATTCGTACATTATGGCCGGAACTATACAAGAGAAAACAAAGAGTCTTCAGGCACTAAATTGATCCTCTATCGACTCCATTGCACTGCACTATTGGAGTAATGCTCCGTAAATAAAGAGTCCAACGATTTATACAGAAGCTACAGAGATGGAGTCAATCCAACATCTGCTTTGCCACTTCTCCGCTTTTCAAAAACGACGATCCAGGATCTTCGCAACCACCACAGAGTTAACAGGATTTCAGATATTAACAGGCTTTCAGATATTTTATAGATATCCTCCACTTCATTTAGAGTATCAACTGATTTCCAAGTCAGTAATACGATAGGTTTTGGTTTATTTTTATTTCTAGTTCCTGACTCTACTTCTAGAAGAAGATTTACCTACAATATACCTTTAGGGCTCCGAGTGGACGTGATGAGTTCTTTTCCATCATACACGCCCTAACCTACGTCGTAACTAATGGGCGTTTGACTTCAGTTTCTGGGTCTAACGAAGAGATATGGCGATGCAGGCTCAAAGCCACAAAGATGCCGAATACCTTAGACCGACGCACGCAGAATCAACAAATTTGGGACCGCAAGCTTGGATAACAAATCTAAATAAAGTTCGTAATGTAGTGCTTGCTCCACCTCGTCATGGTGGTCCCTGGGTACCTGCATCTGTAAATCCTTTTACAAGCAGACAAAAACTGCAAGTGCGGGTTGTCTAGAGCCATAAATCTGGACTAGGTAACCTGGGCTAGCATTCTGCGTTACCTAAATAAAGGGTGCTATCGAAACCGACATAATGCCTCGGATAATGAATGATACCACGAAGACGATTTCTGGCTAACGAACCCGGACAAAGATTGGTTTCTGGAATGTGAAGTTCTCCTCAATTTACAGAGTGAAGGACCTCCGAATGCCAGATTCGTTCAATTGGAACATGAGATACGTTATAGGCTGGACATGTTGGGAGTAAACGATATAAGACGGTTAGATGCGAGTAAGTTCTAATCCCCAACGCGTAACACTGTACTTGAGTATAGTCAAGGTCGGAAGTCCTCGTCAATATGGAGTTAGACTGCCACGCCCACAGGACTGATTACCAGAGTCTGAACCGATATTCGGATATAGTCAGTCGAATCGGTAAAGGAAAGTCTGCGTTTGGGACGCTAACCAAATTTTGGCGAAGTAATGGAATTCACTTAAGCGCCAAGTTACAATTGTCCCACTCCAACGTTGAGTCCGTGGTGCTATATGGATGTCGTACTTGGAGAGTAACCGGAACTATCAAGAAAAAGCTGCAAACGTTCGTTAATAGGTAGGTGTCTACGCAGTATCTTTAGGATTTTCTGGCAAACGATGCCGTGAAGCCCTCACAGCACTCACAGCAAATCACGACATTACACTCCTTTGAGTTCCAGGACACACCGGTATCCTAGGGAATGAACAGGACCTGACAATTGTCAATACCACTGTTTTAGTCCACCGGCCTCACCACCCGGCTTCTTAGACCCACTGCTTCCTCCGAATGTTAAACTTACTAAACAATTCGCAGACTCTGGTGAAGAGGGGCGTTATGTATTATCGCGCCTTAGAGATCGAAAAATCTACGACAATGTTCGTCTTTATCTAGCCTACTTGCACGATAAAGTTGATTCCGTCTGTATCGATGGTAAAACCAACACCAACATAAAAGTTTTCATTTCCCAAGAAGGTCTCCCTACTGATATGAATGCTTTAATGCAAATTTTCGTCCAATTCCATGAGAACTTTAACATATCTCCTCTTAGCGTAGCAAATGATCTCTCATCCTATGCAGCTTACATCAGTTCAAAACGTAGATCTCATCTCCAGAGAGCTCGTGCTGATTTTAATAACTACTTTCGCCCCTAATCAGATTTCGCTGCACTCTCCTTCCTCCGATATTATTTCACCTGTAACAACTCCTTTGGAACGTTTATCATTGTACTATCAGAACGTGCGAGGTTTACGAACCAAAACATCCTCCGTGTTTCTTAATTCTCAAAAATTTCCCTATGACATTTTTGCTCTTAATGAAACAAATTTGTCTTCCGATTTTAATAGCAGTGAACTTTTTACTTCGGACTTCGCAGTGTTTAGAGACGATGGGCTTGAGAAAAATGATGATTCCTCTGGGCGCGGTGTCCTCTTAGCTATACACAATCGTCTTGACTCGACTTTATTCAAAACCTCGCACACAGCGAATTTTGAGTTCATTTGTGCTAAAATTGATCTTTCTGGGTATAGCATTTACATCATGTGTTGCTACATCCGCCCATCCCAGCCCACGTATTGCTACCAGCTTGCCATCGATGCTATTGATTCTCTGTTCAATACTGTGGACACCCGCGACGTTATCATAGTCTTGGGTGATTTTAATTTCCCTGATCTTCAATGGGCTCTATCTGAAGATGAATCCCATTTCATCGCAACAAATCCCATCTCTGAAAAAGAGGTTCTTTTCATTGATTGTCTCTCCGATTCCGGCCTCTTCCAGTTAAGTGGCGTTACTAATAACCTTGGTAGGCAGCTCGACCTAATTTTCTCTTCAGACCCTGATAACTGTATTGTTTCCATGAGCAACGATCTTCTCTCGAAGCTAGATCGGTACCACCCTCCCCTTACCCTTACTTACTCCTATAACATCGCCAATAAAACACCACCAACCGAAAAATGCCACAGATTCAATTTTCACAAGGCGAACTTTACAAAATTGAACAGTTTGCTTAGTAGCGTTGATTTCAACGTTATTTTTAAAAATCCTAGTATTAATGTCGATAATGCCACCGAAATGTTCTATTCTTTAGTGCTCAATTGCTTTACCCAATCTGTACCATTCGTGCTCAAAAAAAACGCTTCATCTTCTCCACCTTGGTACACTAAAGAATTACGCTCTCTTCGTAATGTAAGAAATAAACTCTGGCGGCTCTACCTTAAAACCCGTCTTGACTCTGACTTCTCCAAATACCTCCATGCATACACCCACTTTTCTGCACTTTGTGAATCTCTTTACCTCAAATATATCGATCGGATGCAACATAGTATAATCTCTGACCCCAAGCGATTTTTTAATTTCATCAACACAAAAAAGAAATCTGACAACTACCCCTCTACTTTAAAATTATCTAACACCTCCTCGAGCGATCCGAAAACAATAGCAAACCTGTTTGCACATCACTTCAGCCAATCGTTTAGCAAACACGTGGTCGATATTGATCCCGACTACTTTTTTTATATGAAAAGCTGTGCCCAGACATCACTCTGCTCAATTGATATACCTGTAGCTCTTGTCGTAGATAAGATAAAAAAACTTAAGTGCGATTACTCCGCTGGTCCCGATGGCGTGCCCTCTATTGTCTTAAAAAATTGTATTGGCTACTTGGCCCAACCGATCACATCTTTATTCCAATTATCTATCTCTCAGGGTGTCTTTCCTATGCTCTGGAAGAGCTCCTACATAATCCCCTTACACAAAAAAGGTTCTAAGAGCGAAGTTTCTAATTATCGGCCAATTGCAAAACTATCCTGCATACCGAAGCTTTTTGAAAGCATTGTTTTCGATACTATGTTCTTCCATTCTAAACCAGTATTTTCCCCAAACCAACATGGATTCCTTAAAGGAAGATCAACAACTACCAATCTAACGGAATTCGTATCCAACACTCTTTGTGCATTAGAGGATGGCAAAGAAGTTGATGTGATTGCAACCGACTTTAGTAAGGCGTTCGACAAAATCTCACATGATGTCATTCTTTTTAAACTTGTAGCTCTCGGATTCCAGCCCCGTTTCCTATCTTGGATTACTTCATACCTTAAAGAGCGGCAATACAATGTCCTCTTTAGGTCTTCCATCTCCGACCCCATAACTGCAACTTCCGGAGTCCCACAAGGTAGCCATCTTGGTCCTCTGATATTCATCTTATCTATCAACGATGTCGACTCTATCATTAACAATTCTCACATATCTGTGTATGCCGATGACATGAAAATCTATAGACATATTATAGCCCCTTCTGACTCTCGTGCACTTCAGGCTGATTTGAACAACTTCTCAACCTGGTGCCAAAAAAAATTTCCTTGATCTCAATGTGCAAAAATGCCAAGCTATTACTTACTCCCGTAAACGGCTTCCTTCAACTCCCAGAACTTACTTTATCTGTGATGAGCCTGTTCCATCCGTATCGTCATTACGTGATCTTGGAATTATATGTGACAGTGAATTGAATTTTCGCTGTCATTTTCACAATATAATCAGCAGAGCCAACTCAACACTCGGTTTTGTAAAGCGCTGGTCAAAGGAATTCTCGAATCCTTATGTCACAAGAAGTCTGTTTTTTACTTTCGTTAGACCAATCCTCGAATATGCGAGCCAAGTCTGGTCACCATATTATGACACTCATTCCCTTCGAATCGAAGCAGTTCAACGCAGATTCATTCGTTTCGCTCTTAGAGGACTTCCCTGGGTTGACAGATACAACCTTCCCCCCTATGAGGATCGGCTGAAATTAATTAATGTGCAGCCCCTTGCAAAACGCCGTGAAATTGCTGACATCATTTTCATTCATCAGCTCCTCGTGGGTAGCATTGACAGCCCTTCTCTGGTTCAAATGATATCTTTCAACGCCAATCCACGCAATCTTAGATCCATGCCCTTGTTTCGCCTTAAAAGTCATCGTACGAACTACGGCCGTAATGAACCAATGACTAGAATGCTGCGTTTGGCAAACTCCATGCAATGCTTCCTTGATTTCCATTGCAGTAAAGCTACGCTTCGTAACTCCCTTCTTTCCTCCACCTCCTCTCCTTCCCATATTTAATGTGTCTTCTTCTTAAGTTAGTTTTTAAGTTTAGAATGTTTAAGTTCCTAACTTGTATTAAGTTAATAAAGTGCCGGTAGAGCCGGCGTCAATTCAATTCAATTTACCACCCACTTAGCGCTTGTTAAATCTAATATAGAATAACGCTTTGTCTAGCCAGTGAAAAATGGAGCGCACTGTCATCTTGCAGTATCTCCAGAAAACTCTGGACAAAATACAACAATATCAAATCTATACAAACTCTAGCACTTAATAGAACGAACTAAGTGCTCTTCACAGAGATTATTGCCGGCCACAACCTCCTGGCGACCCACCGAAGAAGAATGCGACTAAACCCAGGCCACCTCTGCAGAGCTGGGCCGATACAGACGCAGAAGAGAGCACATCTCACTTCAGCGAATACCACTTCGGAGACCTGAGCGACCTGTCCGGGAAGCTACCATTAACTGTCCTAACATTTATAACAATTTCGGGTTGGTTCAGGGAGGCTGCTTAGCTACATTAAAGTAGCTAAAGAATCAAAATTTTGTCTTTATAGGTGACTCCACGACAGGGGGCGTTCCAAGAATAGATGTATCCATATTCGATAATCCTAATGCCATGGCGTGGTTCCATGATCTGCCTAGTTCTTAGACACCCTATGATGCGCTTCTAAGGTTGGATCATCCTAGGGAAGTCACGTTGATTATTCTATCGACGTAGCAATACTTACTTCTTATGTCCACGTTGGGAAGTCTTACATGAGTCTTGAGGAAAAATAACAATAAATGTATGGGTTTGTAGTCTTCCACTGAAGTCTGGCCAGATTTACCTGCTTTATATATATTATATGAATATCACCTGCCTTTCCTTCCAAGCTACTGGTATCCTTCACCAGTCAGTCATTCACAACAATCGCAAAGCTTACTATTTTTCACTTTTCGGGTTTTGATAACTGTAGGAGATCGTCATATGTGCATAAAATTTCACAACAATGGTCCTAGACACAGCCCTGCGGGACCCCACCGGTGACTTTATATTCTGACAATAGGATTGCTGCCTTTACACTTTACCGATTGATCCGGTTGCTGGTCTGGTGGTTTGATTCCTTGGGTAACGAACACACCCCTTTGTCAGTTCATTGGCCAGAAAAGATATCTTTTGTACATAGCGATCGTGGAACCCTAGGAGACCGGAACTGATAGAGATCTTTTTAAGACCTTCACCTTACAGCTTCGAAATGAAACAACCTTTCTTTCAATAATGTTTAGTCTTATCATCTATTCTTTTATTTTATCTTATTCTACACAGAAAAGTACTATTTACAGCAAAGAACAACAAAACAGTGTTTTTTTCCCCAAAAAAAGCAAGACATACGAATAATTTCATTTTTACACAAAAAAACAAAAAAAAAAAATTGGCAGGACAGCTCTGCTATACAAGTTCCATGGGCTAATTGACAAATCTCAAATAAAAGGATAAAGAAAAAAAAATGTTTGCACAAACCCGGCCAGTGAATGCCCATACACATCCTGACACTACACGTGTCCCTCCTTACAACTAATGATACGAAGCTAAAAACGTCATCACAATTTATGGTTGGCTGGCTGATTACACACTCCTCGGAAGAAGCATGCTGAGAACATGGACTGGACTCGTTCAGCCTCCCTCGCTTATGAGTGCGAATGACTCAAATGATGTGCGCCAAGTGGATGAAAATACGGTCCATAGGGTGGATATGGCACCGCATGGGGATACAACAAACTGCTGGCATACGCACCGGGTCCAAACGAACCGCCATTCGGCGGTGGTGGTATTGTCGGACTGTTGACATCCATGCCGGGATTTTGCTTCTTCCATTTGGTTCGACGATTCTGAAACCAGATTTTCACCTGAAAAGTCAACAAAATCAAACATTAGCCCCGTCATGAGGAAGGATTTCAAAGGATTATCACGACTTACCTGCGTTTCGGTCAAACTCAGACTCAGGGCCAGGTTTAATCGTTCACACACCGACAGATATCGTGTCGTTTTGAATTTATTCTCCAGCGAGACAAGTTGTTCGTATGTGAATGCGGTTCTTGCACGACGAGGCTTCGAACCACCACCGCCGCCGCCGCCGCCGCCACCGCCACCACTACCGCCAGGACCTTTGCCATCACTGGAGCTGCCACGTGAGTTACGGCTTCCACCTTTCTTGGAATCAGTTTCACTCGCCCT
Organism: Xylota sylvarum; assembly: GCA_905220385.1. Classification (NCBI taxonomy): domain Eukaryota; kingdom Metazoa; phylum Arthropoda; class Insecta; order Diptera; family Syrphidae; genus Xylota; species Xylota sylvarum. The sequence goes on along the minus strand of LR999958.1, from coordinate 56,414,200 downwards.
ATCATCAATGTCACTGCTCATTGCATCGTCACACATTTCGTCCTGGTCCATGTCGTTGATATCCTGTGCTGCAAATAGAAAACGGAACCGGGTGTGAGTTAGATTGATTTGGCATCGGAATTAATTACAAGGATAATTAATTCATTTGTGTAGGGAAGTATCTGTATGTAGAAGGAATGCGGGTGCAGTGCCATTTGCAATTAACGCATTTGTAATTGATCTTAAGTCCTGCGTTGATGGAGATTTTCAATTATAATACCCATGGGGCTGCAATTCAATTGGAATCGTCGACGGTGTATGAAGGAAGGAATGATGGATGGTGTTGCAAGGATTTCTACAAATGTTGTTGTAACGAAGATAATTAAGTTGATTGCAAACAGGAGGATTCACATTACAAGAGTTTAGAGTACATTGCAATGACATAGCTAGTGTATCCGAAAGGGATTGGAAACTTAAGGGGAAGCGGTCCCCGATTATACGTCATGTTAAATTTCGTCGATCAGGTTAATCAGAAATGTGCAGATACATGTGAGTAAGGAAAGATATTGTGCACTTTACAACATTGCATAAGCCTTACACTGCAAAATATTTGGCCACAATATGCAACTTTCTATGATAAACAATGGAGTGTCCTTACTGAAGGACAAACCGAGAAATATGGGCGAATTTGACTGGATTTCTACAAGAATCGGCATTGCTTACCTAGAAAAAGAGGGGCTTAGAGGGTAGTTAGAGTGTTGCCTGCGATAGCTAGTATTTTGGTTTTTGAATAGATCGGCCTTATTCCTCTAGCAACCCATGAACATCAACTGGGTTCGATAAAGTGTGGTAGAAGCTCCAAAATCGATAAGGTACAGTGCTCTTGAGTATAAATGTCTAGATACGCAATAGGTTCCACTTGGAGAGTACAGTAGAACTGAATTAACTTCAAAGTCCGAAGAAGTTGGAAAGACTTTACGATGATTTGTCTCTTTATCGAATCTAGCCGCCAGTGAGATACAGTAGTTGCAGCAACTTCAATTCTAACAACCAACGACGACAAAAAGCTTTGAATTGGTGAGGACCTCAAGTAGAATGGTACTTACAAGTGATTCCTTCCAAACTAGATCCAAGTTTAACACCATTTCGCGAGTTAAGCGAACTACTGGTGTCAGTAGCATCTTAAAGATGAGGTAAATAGAACGGTAAAGCGGAGCAAAGCGGTGCGATAGTGTACAATTATGCCAATTAGACTTGGTCCTCACTACTGCCTATAGATTGGAAGAAATTATTTCCAACTGTTCCTTCAAAAATAAGATTTATTCCCTTCTGCACACTTTCTAAGGGTTTACATGGTTTTTAGAAAATATTTTCAGAGATCTCGAACATAGACCAGTGTTCCTGTTTTAAAGTTTCTAAGTATATCGAGGTAATGAACCTGTCCTGTTTATGTACATCACTGAGAGCATCTACGAATGCTGCCCAACAGATGATGGTTCATATCCTATCAAGCTTTACATTTTCAAATCAGCAAGGACTTAAAGCTTCTTTTCAACAATCTGGCTGGTCTATTTCAGAAAGTCATTGTCTAAGGTAGTTCAATGGAATGTGGACAAAAAACTCTTTATACAAACTCTTGGAAAATCTGAAACAACATACAGAGTAGGAATAAAAATAGCAGGTCACGCTATAAACCTCTTCATCAGAGCTTAGGATGCCTTGATGGATAAAACGTTCATATTGAGTAAGAGAACGTACAATCTTCGAATGGAGGCCGTTGGCTGTCCTTCTTAAAGTGTGTGACGGAGCTAAACGCCTGTTTCAGCAAGCGAAAGACCCTAAAGGCTGCCACAATACAAAGACAAGCCCAAAAAGTTACAGCCGTCAGAAAGACCAAGATAATCACAATTAAAGAATTAAGCGTCCAGGAAAATGAATATACATAGATAAGTAGTGAAGAGTCCCAAGTGAAGGAAATATGTATCTGCTCAACTTCAAGTTCCACTGAAGCCAGATGCCGGAGTAAGATGGATTATGGGTTAAAAATGCTCTCAAATTAGTTTTCTCTGTCTAAAGGAAAAACCTTTACAGAACAATGCACAAAGTTGTGAGGTGATTGTAGTACGAATTAACTAGAGAAAGCAAGTAAAGGACCAGATTTAGTGTCAGGCTTCTAGTATGACTTCTACTCCACCTAGTGCTGGTTTTTTTTCATATGGACTAGCTGACCTTATTATGAAGCAAAGGGTACTTCCTTGGGACAATTCGGGATAAATGTAAAGGTGATGGACGATCATATCAGATAAGATCTTCTTAGTCCCTGTAGCTCCTGCACAATTCAAAAGATAAGATTTGTACCAGTTTAGCGGGTAAGCCTATCAAGGAGTATTCAGTAAGGACCGAGATCACTGATCTGTTATCGCTTTATCATAACCAAGTCAGTGGTAATTCCAGCTCAGGGCAGACTTACCCAAATGGCACAAAGTCTACAAGTAGATGGAAGTGGGCGTATGGATTGCGGACACTACCAAAGGATATGTGTATGTATCGCTGTTGTATTTCCGCAACAAGAGAAAGTAAGAAACTTCGATGTATCTCAACGAGGATACAAACGATTTCCCTCATAATCGCGGAGAAAGTCCTACGGAGCTGTGAAAACTGAATACCAAAGCGCCGAGTATCTAGGATGTAGCTAACCTTGCCCTAAAATCAGTTATAATATGGCTCGCAGATATTTACTTCATACGTCTTAAGAAACACTACTCCATCAAGGTCGGTAACGATCTCATCGAGACCTTTGATGTCAAAAAGGATTCAGACAAGGTGACGCTCTGTCATGCGAGTTTTTTCAACACCATACGTGAAAGGATTGTGCAAAACTCACAAGTCAACACCGAAGGCACAGTCTTTCAAAAGTCTGTACAACTACTAGGATATGCCCACGAAATTGCTATTAGTGGCAGAACACAGAGGGGTGTTAATGGAGCATTCGCTAGTATTCAGACGGAAGTTGCTAAAATGGCTAAGGAGACTCTGTATAAGACCTTGATCTGGACTGATCTGGACTGGTATAGTCCTGCTTTATGGATCTGAAACTTGAATTCTAACTAAAGCGGATTATCTTCATCCTCGGTCGCTTCGAGAGAAAGATTCTTTATAAAATTTTCAGTCCCGTTTGGGTTCGAAACGGACTCGTCTAGTTCAGCGACGAACTATACGAGCTGTACAGCAACATCGACGAAATCAAAAAATTTCGCATTAGTCGTCTAAGATGGCTAGGACATGTAGACCGGATGGACACAAATTCTCCGGCCTGTATACTCTTCGAATCTAACCCGGAGGTACAACGCAGTGGCTTGCACAAGTAGAAGGAGACCTCAACCGACTTGGAGTGGGCGATTGGAGGCTGTTATGTATTTACGGACTGGGCTATCTGGAGAGGCTTGTTAGTGGAGGCCTAGGTTCATCCTAAACTATAGCGCTACTTATGTAAGTAAGTATGTCTCAAGAAAGAAGTATTTTTGGGTCAGTAAAAGGTACAAAAACTGAAGTCGTTTTGCTAAAAGAAAACAATGCATGTTGGATGAATCAAATCGAACGCGACTGGCTAGAGACTGCGATCAATGAGGCAAGAGGCCTTGCTACACGTCACTTCGTTGTCGACAGTCAAGCTCCGCGATGGCGTTATCGACGATATTGTCAAAAGGGCGCGCAAAGCTATCGAAGTAAGGAGTAAGCAATATTTGGCCATCATTCACCACCAAAAGAGTATCGGATGCCGGTATACGAAACCAACGAAAGAACTAGACAGCACAACATCACGGGCGGCGTTCCCCAAGGCTCTGTTTTAAGTACACTACTGTTGTAGAAGATGCACAATGACCATATTGGATTGAGAACAGAGAGATAATCAAAAATTGTTGAAATAGCAATCGTTGTAGTAACCAAGGTGGGTTAAAACCGACCCTCGATTGGAAAATGCACTTAGACCACAAAATGTCCATTGTGCTGCCGATGTGCTCTTGCTCTGTGTATCATCCACTCCTTTGTTTAGATCGTTTAGATAATTGAAAAGGTATTCACCTAATGTAGGCTTTCTGATGTTGGCAAGTGCAGGGCATGTGAACTCTTCATACCTACAGCTTCTACAGTCGTTGTAGGGGATGCCCAATCTTTGAGCATGTCTTCCTATATGCATAGTGTCCTGTAGTAACCAAACTTGTGATGGAGATGGAGTAAGACTGCTACGAAGCCATTACAACAGTCAGAGACTCACTGAATGACATGGATCATCAAATGCAGGAGAGTCACAGAGACAATACTGGTAAACGTCTGTAATCAGACCGCGACTCTTCAGCCGGAATTTAAGTACCTTGGCATTTCTACAAATAAACGATTCAGACACCCCTTCGTCCTATAGGGTTTCTCGGTTATGCATGAAGTTAGCTGCGGTTTGTTTGACGTTTGAACTCGTCTATACTTGTCGTTTGCTTATGAGGAAGTACACGCCTCAAAACTATTTGCAAACTATCCAAATATTTTCTATCAATGTTCGCGTCCGATTTTTTCGATTTTTTGGTCTTCCAGATGAGTCACCATATACACTTCATGATGTTTCCGTGCCATCAAGACAAAGAATCACAAATAGTGTAAGTGGGGCCCTAAATTTGTTGATTTCGCGTCGATCTCTGAAATTGGACATATTTGTGTCCAGATTGTGACGAATTCGTCCACAAAGCCTTTGGTCTGCATTTCTGTAAGATCACTTTCATCCAAGAACTAATGCCAAAAGGCTATCATCTGCGACGTAACTTCAGTGATTCGCTCCTAAACGTGCACGAAAACGATCTCAAAATCATTCACAGCTCTGAAGCCCATTTCTGGATCCACGGCTTCATTAAAAAAGAAAATTGTTCCATTGGGGCAACTCAGCAACCTGAAACCAATATACAAACGTGGCCCATACTTGTTCTTCAATGATCCTGGCAACACAGTCACAGTCAATGTAAAATGCTCCTGGATTGCAGATAGACTATTTTTATAATAAATTGGAAGAGAATGAATTGAAGCAGATGTGGTTTCAATAAGACGACGCCACATGGACAAACAATCGAGTTATTGCAGTTGTAGTTCGGTGACCGTTTTATCTCCAGAAATGGAAAAGTCAATTGGCTGCCACGTGATTTGTGATTTGACAGTTCTAGACTTTTTTCTTTTGGACTCTGTCACGTCCATGGTCAATGGCAATAAGTCAGAGGCTTCGGACGACCTCAGAACTGACATCGAACGTCAAATTGCCGGCATTTTGCTCGATTTATGCGAAAAAATCGAAAAAATTGTGCAAAATTGAGTTCAACGCATTCACTCACGCTGACATTTCCGTGGACGACATTTGATTAATATTGTATTCTATAATTAGTCGCACCAATAGTACATTAACCTGAAATAAATTTTTCTCTGATATCTCAAACACAGGCAGCGTCGAGAAGACTACTTTTGGGTCCCAACTTTTGAGGTGTTGCTAAGTGCATTTCGAACAAAGATACAGGGTGCTGTACTGGCATGGCGCCAATAGAAGAAAGATGAGGGAACCAAGACAGTAACACCGATTACAATAAATACACAAAGTTATATCCAATCACCATCAATAAGGGTGGCAAGTTTGCAGGATGGAACTGCTGCGTCAAGAGAAGTATGTAGACATACTAGTACCTACATAGATGCTTGGATAAGCAGGAGGCATAGGACTCTTCCTATCTGACCCAAATGATTCTAAGTCATGACCCAACCCACAAAAGAATGGGACTACATGGACAAAGTTCGATACGGAACTACAACGATAAAGAATGCAACAAAAACAAAAAAACAACCAACTCTTCTAAAAAAAACATCGGCTTATCAATGAATTATCAAATTTGACTAAGATTACGCATCCTCGAGGCAATAGAACGAATGAAATCCTTCTTGAAATGAATCTTAATCAACGTCTTTTCACTACGGCTTACACTTTTCGACCCCTAAAAGCCTAAAATATACCGAAAACCTCACCCAGTCACCCCTGTTTTGACATCTAGCAACAGTGTAAATCCGAATTGATGCCCGAAAACATCCCCTGAAAGTACTTACGAACGACATCTATTGTGTTCTCAAATCGTCTTAACACAAACCCTTTTGCAAAATCCCAATCGAAAAAGTTCACCCTTCCTGTGACGAAAGTAGAAAAAAAAAAAAAAAAATTAAAAGTTCACTGAAGCGTTGTTGAATAATTTTCAAGATGAGTTGATGCGACACACTGTCAGGACTCTCTTTGAAAATGAAATACAAATTTATCATCATCCCCATCTAATGGGGAGATGGAGGTAAAGTGGATAGACAACCGATAAAGTTAATCAGTTCTCCAATTAATTACATCATCATCATCAGCAGTATCATGTGCACTTTCTATCTCTCGTCGATAAACTTAATTTATTGATGTTTGCACATTTATCCGTTTGGATATAGGCATCATCATCATCATCGTCGTCGTGGAGGGCTGGAACTGAAACGCCTGCAAGCACTCAAAGTCATAGAGTACGAGTGTGCCTACTGTGTGTGCATATACAAGCATTTAATCGCCCCCATGTATATATAATTAGGCGCACCTTGCTTCCACCTGTTAATTAATCACTTAATTAGCATCAACGCTTCATTAAATATTTAGTCCTTCGATACGTACGTATACCAGCTGGTCTGGATGGATATGCATCTTATAATCGAGCCTATGATCGATATCCAGTGTTTCACCCCTGCTAAATGCTCCAACAAACCGCAGAGTTTTTCGCTTAAAAAAACAGAATGCCTCCCACTCACGTAGTCCTTGTATCCTGGTCGTGCAATTTTGCGGCTTTCTCACTCCATGTCTGCGATCGACTCTCTGCGTGGTGGACTAATTTCGTGCCGCATTTAATTTGATTTTGCGGTCGACGTGAGTGAATTGAACTGGAAACCGTTATACCATCGCAGAAACAACCCCCCAACACGAGCGTTGGAGACACAACCCTTTTCGGTACGTGTCGGTCGGTTGTTGTGCCTCCAACCCGTTGAACTGCTGGACCATGAACGCAGACTATATAGTACTGCACCTAGGCTTGCACACATACAGACACACAGGGGGTGGGGGTTGGAGGTCGCGTCGGCTCATTATACGAGGGTGGATAGCTCGAGTACTTTGATTCAATTTGACCATGGGCACACCACACCGCCTACTTACTGATGATGGTGTCAAACCACTGACAAGTGTTCCTACTTCGTTTCTCGCAATTAGCGGGTCGAGGGAGATAATTTCCGATACTTGGACCGCGCTGGACGAGGACGTCGCATCGTCGTGATACACGATTGATTCCCGATTGAGAATAATTCAGTTTTGTGAGCGCATTATACATAAATGGCGTTAAATCGATGAGACCGCAATTAGGGGGTGAGGCAGGGTGTCCTCAGGAGGTAAGTGGATGGTGTTGATGAGCGAATTAGATATTGTGACCGGGATGGGGTTACGTTGAGAGGAAATAATCTTTTGTGATTAGCGGTCATGATGCATGGTGATGGAATGGAAAGTGGTTTACTGTGGGAGGAAGGGGAGACTATTATAATTCTTATCTATTAAGGTCTTTCACAGGCAAAACTACAAATCAGTGTTAGTCTCTGATAAATAAACGCAATGGACTTTACATACATATGTATCTAGGTCATGTATCTCATTGCACGTCTTAGCGACTCTAGACGATGTGCCTCAGTTCTCGGCAGATCCAATGTCATCTATGGAAAGTACTTCCTAGCTGATCGTCATTATCGCTATCCTTCAGTTCTAGCAATCTTCAATATTGACTTGCTTTGGAAGCTTGACAATTGTTCCCTAACTCTACTCATCTGGAAAAGGTTCAGTTTCTCAAATACTTTCAACAAGTTTAGTACGCGGTTACTATATCTTCAAAACTAGTACAAGAACGCCAAAACGAACTAGTCTCACTAGATAGCCAATTCAAGACAGCCCTGATTTGGGTCCCAAGGCACAGTCACATTTATTGAAACGCTGACAAACTTGCCAGGCAGAGATCATCCCTTCCCTGTTCTCTTGCAGAATCAGTCTACGTTGCATTGGGAGTAGTCAAGGCACAACTCTCCTTAAAATTTCTTATTAAAACCAACCTTAGATGGACTAGGGCAACAAACTAGATAGATGTGGTTGAGCTATAAGAAGGTAAAAGCAAACGACGACCTAAAGCAAAGGTTGCATTGAGAGACTTTTCATTGTGATGTCGTATCCAAACGGCACCTAGCGCTAACTAATTGGACTCTTTTAACAGAATCGCTACTTCTACCTACCTACCTACAACACAATCGACGAAGTTGTGAATACCACCCAAAAACCCATGGAAAAGAAACGATGGAAGGGCTTGAGTAAAACCAAGTAAGAACGTCATCAACATCGTAAACTGGAGCAACATCCTCTGAGCACTTACCGCCAACAGAGTACCAGAGTACTTGCAGAAGGTAATGACGGACTATTTTAGAAATAGGATACTGCTCTACAACACCGACGATAGAACGAGGTAGCATAATGTCACAGGCGACGTTCCTCAAGGCTGCATATTGGGTCCACTACTGTGGAATCTAATACAAGATGACGTCCTCAGACTTGAAATCTCGAAGTCTTCGAAAATAATTGGTTTTGCCGATGACATAGTCAACAAACCACATGAGAGGTTGGAACATGATTGCAATGACGCTATCGGGATGGTTCAGGACTGGCTAGTACGCATGGGAATACGACTTGAAGATGAAAAGATATAAGTAGTGCTCATCAGCAGATGGAGACTATAAGAGTAACCGTGAGCGATCACGTCGTAGCTTCCAAATCAGAGCTGAAGTACCTTGCCATTACTATAGATGCAAGGCTAACTTATAAGTAGCACCTGCAACATACAGTTTAAAAGACAACAAAGGCAACGGCTGGACTGGCAAGGATTATGCCAAATATCGGCTGACCAAATCAAAGGAAGATATAGCTCTTAGCAAGAGTTGGGGCATCGATAATGCTCTACTGCTCCCATGAAGACGAAGACTGAGACAGCTTACAGAATCAATGCGTTGAGAGCATACAGCGCCATCTGAACATCCTCCTACGACGCGGCTGGCAGGGTACCTATACCCCTTCTTATTAAAGAATCGCAACAGAAATACCGTGCCAATAGGTCGGCTACACCGACGAGTCGAAGTGATACTTAGCTACCATCAAGGACAATTCTAGAAGAATGGCAGGAGAAATGGTATCACTCTGATAAAAGCAGGTAAACGCAGAGATTGATCCGCAATATAGGAACTTGGATTAATAGGAAGCATGGGGAGATGAATTTCTACCTGACCCAGATGCTTACTGACCATGGATGCTTCAGAGCCTACATACATAGGTTCGGATAAGACGACAACCCATATCGTACAACGCACACGGAAGCAGTGGAGGATGCGAAGCACATCATGTTGCACTATCCGCGATATTACATAGAACGGCACCTGCAGATGAACCAAATAGGAGTTGATTTACCCAAGACAACTTCACCAGACAGATGATGAGCAGCGAAGAGTCATGTGAAACAGTTAGGGACACTATGACAAGGATTATGAAAGAGCAGCAAAGACAGGAGCGACAATGACATACAGCGCAGCAGGCTGCCAACGAATGAGCCGAGTACCTACGGCTAAACTTCTCACTCGCAATGAATTCCTTAACGTCGGTGCCGCCAAGACCATGGGTGGGAGGGGAGGTGGGTTCAAACCCCACACTGTTACTGAATACAGGCTCAGTTTGGTCTTTTAAAGAACCCCACCATACGCAGTCCACTTTTGCTTGGCTTCAGCAGATTTCTTCGGTTGCTGGACCTGCCTTAGTTGGGAGTTATTATGTTATACATCATGAAAAGTCTCTGCCTGAGACGCAGCTGCCTTCCTCCCGGGAATGCTGCTTCCAGATGTCTAGATCCGGCGCTCTGGCATCCGCGATGGCTTGATCCTTAAAACAAAGTTTAAGTCTTGGGTCTAAGTCTGGGGTCTATGATTTGAAGATCCTCTTTGTGGGACCATTATTGTCCATTTTTTCGATCTGGCCGAGCCAGTGTAGTCGACGTGTTTTGGCTTTTTGGACTACATACACTTGGTTCAGCTCATAGAGTTCGCAGTTCTATCTTCTTCTCCATTCACCATCCTGGCATACTGGACCGAATATTCGACGAAGAATTTTTCGCTGTTCATCGTCCAACACTCAACTCCATATAGCAGAACTGTCGAATCAACGTTTTGTAGATCGTGCCTTTCGTCTTCCGAGTTAGGGGTTTTGGCCCTATTTGTTTCACCAAACCGAAGTAGCAGCAGTTTCCTAGGGTAAGTCTTTGCCGATTCTCCACTAAGGTGTCATTCGTGGAATTGATATCTACTCCGAGGTAGGTAAACTCCTTTACCACTTCGCAGTTATTGTTGCCAACAATGACGCTTAGTCCTATGCGTTAGACAGATGCTCTTTGTTTGTTGACAACATGTATTGGTTTTGTCCTCATTCACTTCAAGTGCAACTCGTTTCGACTGTTCTTCAACTGCAGAAAAGCCTCTAAACCGGCGAGCTGGAAGCGACCGATGGTGTCTGCGTATCCTAGCCATTGTCCACAGTATTAAATATAAACCAAGCGAAGTACTCCCAAGGACCACTGCGAATTATTTTACATACTTCGTGAAAACAGGTTTGAACGGGCAGGCCAAGGTAGTCCGCCAAGAGTCTAGCGACCATATTGGGTCCATATTGCAACACAATGCCGCCAAACATAAATGAGCTCTGAACTGCTGTAAAAAATATTCTCGTTACCAGAGTATGAAGTCTTGTCGGACGATCATGGAGGCGCCATGCTATGTGGTTATCTACTGATTCCTTAAGGCAGATTTAATGTTTTCAACAACATGATGAATGCAGGTCTGCCCAGAAATCAAGACAAGTTGTTCGACTCGGGGCACTTCAAAATTCACATCAAGCCTTCCTGTAAGAATGAATTTTTTGCCGCGGTTAAGTCAAACAAAGTACCAGGACAGGGCTCTACAAGGCTTCATTCGCTGTATCTGTTCACCTCCTGTCTTCATTCTCTGAAGAGTAGAGGAAAGGAAATCTTGCTAAGCTTGTCGTATCTGTTGACCTCGTGTTTTCATTTTCAAAGAATAGAGGAAAGGAAATCTTGTTAAGCTCGTAATGGAAGTCAGTGGAGAGGCATTCGCGTGCTTTCTGCCAATGGCGAAATTTTTGCTAACTTAACCCCTGCTCGCATAAAAATATTTAGAAAGTATTCTACCGCACATTCTACTTTATTCTCTGAACACATCAGAGGGGCATAAGTTGTCCAAAGAATTTGTGATTCCAAGCGGGGTTCGGCAAGGTTGGATACTATCACCACTACTTGTTTTGATGGTGACTAGTGTTGTGTTGCAGAGCGCTCTATCGACAAAAAGTGGTGAATATCATAAGGGGCATAGGATTTAAATTAGTGTCATCAAATATTTTATCTTCTTCCTCTCATGTCTTAGTTTATTGGTCTTGATTTCCTCTGCTGCTTCACACCTTCATTTGTCGAAAATGATCTGAATCTTAGTTTGATCGGATCTAGTGTAAGTGTAATTTCAGAACAATTTTAGAAGAACTTCCAACCCAAAACCTCATTTGTACAAGTTCTCTCCGCACATAACCGCGTTGCCATACCAACTCGAAAGCATACTTCTCTCCAATTTAGTTACACACACTTGAATAAGCTCCGCAAACACTCCTAATTGGAGGCATTAAAATGTACTCGGTTTCAGCCCCCATTAGACGCATCGCATCGCATCGTAGCTATCCAAATATCGTCTGTCTCTCAATTCAAACCGTACTAATGATTGGGGGTGCTAATGAATAATTTAGGCACCCGCACAACAAGACTCACACAAACATCGAAATTGCGTAGGGCCTACAAATTTGCACAAGTGGCGACATCATTACCATCCACCACCAGAGTGCGCTCCACATCGCACCCAGAGAAATCATTGCGGCAATCTGTTCCAAACGCCGCTGCCGCCACACCCCCAGATTAATTAGCAAGACACTTAATTACGGCGGAGCATTTATAGCCACCATGTCGTTGCAAACAACCTCCCCCGAAAATATCACCTAACAGGGTGTTTATACACGCAAACCCCCTCAACAACAAAACAACCCCTTTTGCGGTGGTTTGGCAAAACTTATCCCTTAACCAAATGATGTAATTTTTGTGAATAGATTGGACGAGGAGCATAGCTCCCTTACCCCTGTGCTTCATGTAATATGCATGCAGAAGGGGTGAGGGGGTTGTTACCCGAGCAATATTGCAAAATGGTTTCCATCTTAGCACATACTGTGTGTGTGACTGTGAAATTGGTAAGCGGTACAACCTGCAAACATAGCCGCCGCCATCGAGCCCCACTCCCAGCACCAGCACCAGCACCACACCGTATCGAATTGCTTGAGTATTCAGAACTACCCTTTGGAAATTGCTTCCCCTTGACAGGACGCCGCATAGTGTGATTGTATGGAGTAGAGTCGCACTGATGATGCTGCTGCTATGGTGTAGTGGTGGTAGTTGTAGTGGTAGTAGCTCCACCATTACTGTTGGTGCGGTTGTGCTAAATTGTGTGCTACTGATTTAATATACACTCGGTCATGTACCGGCGTACAAAAGCAACCCCCTCTATGTGTACATACGATGACGATGAGGACACAAAACGAAACTTGTGTATACCAATTACGGATGCGCTGGTGCTTGGTTTTCCTCTTGGATTTCCACCCCCCAACAGGGGAGGGAACATCCCCCGGTTAGCGTCTCTTTTGTTCACATTCAGCTCCTGCAGCTGAATTTGTTTTTTTTTTTTGTTTTTTGTCGTCGTCGTCCTTCTTTTGCTTGGCACGGAACTTTGATGTCATAGATACGGGGAACAATTAATGTCCTTCTGTCTGCTTCTGTGCATGTGTATGTGTGTGTTAGAGAGAGAGAGAGAGAGAGAGAGTAAGCAATAAATATGAATGCCAATTTTCCAAGGATATCTAGTGAGTGTGTGTGTGTGTGCCTTACGACGTGGTTGACGCTGCTGTCTCAAAAGGCCAAAGTTATAAATGTTCAGTGCTATTATATTGCTTGCTTTTTGAATGTTCATGTTTAAACAATGGATGTGTGTGAGTGTATATGTGTGTGTTAGAGTACCATACACTGGTAAAGTTGGTGAACATTTTTATGTCTACCATGGCAATTTCATAGCAGTATCATTATTATTATTATGAAAATGAGACGACAAATACACCCTTGGGGCTTTTGTGAAACTTTGCAGGATATTTGGCAGGATAAATGGATATGGAGCGGTTGGGGGGTATCAACTGAATATGATGGGATATCATATGACCGGGCCTTACATATATACGCTAACAATCAAAATTTCCCATTTAGAGTGGAGTTTTGGAGCGAGCCTGCATTAAAATTGCTAAGTGGATGGATGGAGCAATGGGGGGTTGGTAGCTTACAACCGACGACGCACGGAAGGATAATGGCAAATGGCGAAAAGCCCTGGTAATGGTAATTAACACTCTGATTTCGTAATTAAGTTTATGACTTAAAAACGACTCATAATTTAAATGTTGTTTCACCCTTGGGGGTCGTTGGCTGTGTTACTGGCTATACCTATATGTGTGCGCCTCTGTGTGTGTGTCCTTGTGTACGTTTGGATGGAGCATTATCCCCTTTATTTAGTGCGAAAGATGTGCGCGCGAGTAATTATGGTGATGTTCGCGAAAATTAACAAGAGATAAAACCTGCGGCATTTGACGGTAATTATGGTAAAATGTTTACTGGTTGTGGGGTAGGTTGTATACTAAGCGATTTAAAACGCGATAAATGGGTTATCTTTTGATTGGGTGTCTGTGACGGGTGAATTGAATTGACCTTTTATTTTACAGGTTACAGATTTTACAGTTTTTTTTTTATCAGGTATCTTTTAGTACGCGGAGATTCTTTTATTTTCAATAAAGTCTTTTCTAGCCATCTTTGATGTATCTAGAGTGATTTTCCGTCTCAGAATGAAAATGTTTTTGAAGGGATGCTGTCGTAAAATAGCCAACTTAGTGGATGGTAAAAACTAATTGGAGTCAATAGAGAATTTTGGTTTACAGATGATGGAATGCTAGAGAATTCTTGAACAGCGGAGCTGTCGGTTATTTACTTTGAGAGACTAGTAGCCAACCAACTAAGAGTTGACTAGATTGACAATTAGCCACTCTAGAGCGTTGGAACTGAAACACATATTGCCAACTAAATAATGAATTAAACAAGTCACTGCAACTGATGGACAATATACGATGAATTAAATTTTCAATGACGGCCGTCAATGGTATCCCACAGAGCACAGATACTGCAGCGCTTCTGTTCAACTTCTACTTATGTGGTCGTCAATGGTATCCCACAGGGCACAGGTATAGCACCGCTTCTGTTCAACTTCTACTTTTCTGAAATACAGCGGAACTATGAAAAACTAGTAGTAGGTACCAATTTGCGGACGAATTTATTCTCTTTAGAAGTAGTTTGAAAATACAAAAGTATTCAAAGTGAGCTCTGAATTAGTGCATTTTGAAAACCAAGTTACTACATCACTTTCGAAAAAAATCCTTAGAACCATTTAAAATTTACGATCATGAAAGCACAAATTTTATCTACTGTGTAGGCCCAATTTTCCAGAGAAATTTAAGTATCGCAGTTGTGTCCGGTGAGGCGGTAAACTATCTCCACTAGCAACTGTTTCAGAGATTTTTAGCAAAGATTTGCCGGTAGTAAGTGAAATCTAACATAAGTACTCGCACATAAAGGTTGTGTTTTTTTTAAGCCAGTAGGAACTATCTAATGTATCTGTACGTATCTGTAGAACCAAATGCTAGATTCCAAACTGTTATTTGTCATTTTTATTCAGTTGACAATTTACAATTTTATCGTGATGACTGACATCCACTCTTCAACAACGTTACCAAATCTTAGAAATTTGGATCCAAATTTATGGTTCTGTATGCCAAACTTATAGAGCACTTGCATTGTATTACACCCGACATAATCGACAATCTGAGACCGCCATTCCCCGTATTGTTGATCGTTTTCGCACAAGATGAAGTGGCACCGACACGCAAAAGAAGAGTGGGTACTAAAGAGAATAATGCATCCGTTCAGGAAAGTGTTGAAGAAGACCCAAATTTTTCGATTCGACGTAGTTCACAACAGCTTGGTCTTTGTCCGTCCATTTTATGGAAAATTTGACGGAAAGATCTTGGTTTGAAGGCTTACAAGATACAGCACGTGAAAAGAGAAGCCCAGAATCATCTGGCATTGGATCCACTGTTTTATCGAAAAATTGTGTTCAGCAATGAGGTTTATTTTTGGCCATGAGAGCTCATTTTTGACCATGAGAGCCATGATTAATGACTTTTCCATTCCTCATTCCCCAATTTAATGGCATGAATGTGGAAGAGGTGTGGTTCCATCAGGATGGCGCTACTTGTCATACAACAAACGAAACAATCAACTAATTGAAAGAAACATTCAACTTTCGCGTAATGAACCTGGAAGTTGGCCCCCAAAATTTTATCTTATAGCCTCTTGATTCTTTTCTTTGGGAATACGTTAAGTCGATAGTCTGCGATGACAAACCAACAAAACAATCGCATTGAAACCCATAATATTGTTATTGAAGACATACTGCCACAAGTGCTTGAAAAAGTAGTCGAAAACTTTGTCTCTCGGATGACATTCATCAGATCCAGCCATGCGTGGTGGGCATATGCCCGAAGTTATATTTAGAAATTAATTGCAAAATGTATTTTTTCGTGAAATTTCATGTGATTTGTTCAAAATCAAAGTTAAAAACACCCTTAACACGCATGTATGGATCTAAAGGTAGTCCAAGTCCATATACGGATCATCTTCCAATTATTGTGAGTTCTGGATTAGAAACGAGTGAAAGAAAGGAAGTAGTTTGAAACGAAGCGAATGCGTCTCAACAGAATTCTGCGAACCCGACCTCGAGACCATTGTGGAGTGTATTATGACGATTGTAAATAGAATGCCAAGACTAACACCGTGTGCTTGACTTAAGATATTTCGCAACCTCAGCGAAATATTCTGTAAGGATTTCTATATTGATATAGAAGGTATTATGCAGGAGGAAGAAGTGGGCCTGTTATGAATTGGAGGCTGTAGAGCTGGCACACTGTAATAAACACGATAGAGTTTTGGAAAGTAGCCGGGAAGCTTAATGATAAACAGTTCGTTATCTGCAGAGATCTTAGCTCGTACATACCTCTCACACACTTCAGAGAGTTGTCAACAGATATAATTTCTGATATCCTGCACCTAGTTTCCAGAATTAAGTAGGTCTTGGATAAACGGATATCCCACATGGCTAGGCACCGGGGTCTGATGGAATATCAAACTAATTCTATAAATATATGTGCGTCTTGTGAAGCCATTGATAAACTCGTGGTTCTAGTCAAGAATGTGTTCGAATATGGGGTAATCCCTCAACATTTCAAAGAGTGGTTAGTTTTCCCGATCCACAAAAAGAAGTGTAAGTCCGACTCGTCGAATTAACGAGGCATTTAGTTCCATAACGCCTCATACAGAATTTTCACAACGATTCTTTAAAGGTGGATTGGTGAAAATAAATTCTAAAAGGAGTTTCAAGCAGTATTTTGACTAGGCAATTCGACGGTTGATTACATCTTTTAGTTTTGAAAAGTATTGCGGAGATTTTCCTCTCTTTGTGGAGTTCAGGACAGCTTTCGACATAGTGGACCAGAATGCTTAGTTTACAAGTTCCACAATATGAGAATATCGCCAAAATTGGGAAGAGACATACAAAACTTATACGAATTCACTCACCTTAGCAGTGGTATGGAATAGGGACGAGCTTTCGGAGTGGTTTCAAACAGAAGTAAGGCAAGGATGACATAGTGTTACTGGCAAAGTCCCAGCAATCGCTACCACTAATGATAAACCAGATCTGTCGGGATATTGTCGCTTGAGGTGATGATATTTTAAAAGGGTGGAGGCAGTAAATTTTTCAATGAAAAATGGTTTTAGAGAATTAAAGGCCTGACGGAGTACAACTACCTCGGTGTGTATCTGACAAAAAACTTAAATATTGAAAACCATCTCAAGGAGTTGCTCGCCAAGGTGAAAATCGCCATAAAGACTACTTGGAGTAAATATTTTGCTAATAAATACGTCCCCCATATTAGTAAGTATAAAGTATTGAAGTCAGTATCTGAGATTTATGCAGCGCCGGTATGGGGGTGCAAAAATATTATACGGTGGAGATGATGTTAAGATATTAAATGAAAAGGACATTTCATCGTCTATCTAGCAGTCCGAACTACATACTCATTCTGGAAACCACTCTTCATCAAAACTTTGAAACATCAAGTGGACTAATTATATTTTAAAATTTATGAAGATGCCAAATGAACGGCTACTTAAGAAAACCGCCCTAAAGGCAATACATAGCAGAAACAGTTGGTATGGTCAGTGGATGGATTTGGCCGGAACATGTGGGATGGAACTTCATCTTCTAAGAGCGAAGGAGCACCAAAACTAGAAACTGAGTCTCTATCAGGTAATTATTGCTAGTTTAGACAAACATCGGAGTCAGGGAACCCGAAAACTCACTGTATAGGTCAACTTACAGGCGACTTTGTCGCAATCTTCCAAATGGAAACCACTTTTGGGATGAAAATAGTATTGAAGAAATATCGATAATGTTCCGACTGGGTGGAGAACTTCTGGAACTAAACCCTATACATATGCATAGGGAACGACTACCCATCATATGTGGAAACGATTTTTTATCGGACGATAAAGTTATCAGCTACCTTAATGATACAGTTCTACAAAATTGCATTAGGCTACCGAGAAACGGGAACTTGTTGTGCCTTCAAAGGTAGGAAAATTCGGAGAAGGAAATGGGAGATGCTGATGCACATTGGTTTTGAATGTTTGTGGATTCTAATGCTTGACAAAGCATTCACGTTCTAAAGTTCAACGAAAATTTAGTGAATTTCCCAATACGACTGAAATATAGGCTTAACGATAAGCTGTCGATTATTCAAAGCATGATGGATATTGAGAACAATAAAAACCAAGCAGAGTTAAGAAACGTTTGTTCAGTGTTTAAGTGTTTCGATTGACTTCGCTATTCTTTTGTTTTATATCAGTTTTGATGGGTTTGAATAGGATCATTGGAATGAGGTTTATGATGCAGATGGCATCGAAATCAGATCCAAAATTTATAAGTGGTAATTATAACGTCGATTCCAAGGCTAATACCCGAAGAGCAGAGACGTGAGTCTCGGAACGAATACGAGAATGTATTGCTTTAAGTAAAAATAGACAAGAAATCATTTATAAAAATAAGAAAAATAACTGGAGAAAAAGTGGAACCTTGGGGGATGCCAGCTTTTATATGATAGATTGGAGGCTATAAATTATCAAAAAAAATTTGAATTAAATGCTCCGAAGGATAAGTAGTTTTTAATTAATTAAAGAAGATATTTGTTAATGTTAATGTTTTCGTGATTTAATGATGAAATTTTACATGCGTAAGTAATGGGTCAATTTTTGGAGGTAGAGAGCGGACTTAAAAAAATACTGTTTTCGATCCACTCTGAAGAATGAAATAGTAAATTGAAAAAGTTACACAGTAGTTTTGCCAGTGTTGTAGATTGATGAGATCTACTATCGATTGGATGGCTTACTTAGGTGGCTCTACAGTCCGGGATGGACTTGGGCCTCAACCAACAAGCCAGCTCGATCTCCAATTTCCGCAACAAGTTGATTGAGATCCCTTTCCACTTGAGCGCGCCACATTAAGCGAGGTCTTTTTCTACTGGTTCGTTCATCTAAGGTGGATTCGAATTCTCTCCGCTTAAAACTCAGTTTGAACTAGCTGATCAACAATCGGGTATGTGATGAAGTACGCGCTTTACCTCCCCGCCATTATGCATGTATAGGCCAAAATAACAAGTACGGACGGTTCAACGTTTTCTAATCTAGGCAACTATACTTCTAATAAGTTATGACGAGGACAAAGATTAGTTTCTGGAATGTCAGCGAAACACTGTACTACCCTACTCTGGAAAAATCGACTGTAATCATGATGAGCTTGATACTGACAAAAAGTTCTACGGGCTTAAGTGGTATCTAAAGGGTTCTTTGAGCTAGATTCTGGACTAGAAAATTGAAGAGGAATTGTTGTTTTGCCGGCAATTGCCAAAATAATAATAAGAGGCATAATAATGGAGCGAATAAACGTTCATCTTAAAGACATTCTCGAAGCCGAGTAAGCTAATTTTAGGACCTGGACCCAGCGAATCATCATCGAGCAAAACGTTCGATAGTGTCAACAGAGAGTTTGCTCGGTTTACTTTACAATGAATCATTTCGAATGTTGTTAGAGAAATTCGGTCCTCCGTGCTGCTCCGGTGAACTGGAGAAATTTGATTCACTCACGTCAACTCTATTGGACATCTATCCATCCACTAGATTGAGAAGTGCGAGGTTTGAAAAAAATAACGCCACTATAGAGCAGCTATATAGAGGCTGAGGACAGAAATATACCGACTCGACAGTGTGTATAGAAAATGGGGCCTGAGTGAACGATCCCACTATGTGGAAGATTTAGCAAATGATTCAATTCACTTGATTCCGAGTTTGCAAGACATCGAACTAAAAGACGTGGTTACAACAGGATGGGTCAACATACAGTACTGCTGGCCAACTTTGGAATTATTTGCAAAGCTGTTTGGCTATAACTTTATGAAATAGACCGATTTACCAACAAGATCATATGATTTAACGCTAATGGAATATTTCTTGTATGGATGTATTAAATTGCTGGTCTATGCCGACGAACCAAAGACAATTGACTCTTTGGAAGCCAACATTGTCTCTAGTAGATTCGGATCGATCCGAGGTAGTCGGTTGCAAAGGAGTCACTTACTTTCTGTCGCTCGTACCTTCTTTGGTTCTCTGTATACAAATGTAAGTGGTACCTCTTCCGATTCGATACCACGCCAATTGGAGATGTAATATTTGGACATACATATACATACATATATGAGCAATAGAAGGATTAACCGCGCTTAGTTTCCTGGCTTTTCTTAGTTTCTTCTCTTCAAATTTTGAATTTAAATTTGTTTTCTTTTTCACAACACCTACTCAATTGTCCGATAAAATGCAACTAAATGGGGCAACAGGTGTAATCACAGCGCTCTTCTCGATTTTGACTGTGTACCCAAAATTGCAGTCTAGCTATCAGTGATTAAAGAAGACTTTTTTGTCAAAAAGATACTTTAGATACATCACGTGAAATTAATATCTACATAACTGAAGAAAGGACACTAGTACCGAGTGCAAAAATCGCTAGATAATTCTCTCATTGTGTCTAGATTTTCGGCACGGACTCTGGTTATATTTCGAGACGTATCTTTTGGAAAACTTTCTCATAACGAAAGTGCCTAAGTGCAAGAGGTTGGTGCCCAGTGAGGAAACGACTCTTTTTTAATCATACCGTAGATGCTAGTACTCGTAGATATAAGTAATCGTTGTAGATCACAATTCGTCACGTATATGAATGATGCATTGCTGAAAGTGTAGAGCAACAACCAGGAACATTCAAACGCAAGTTGGAATTTCTTCATTGCAAATTTAGTGCCAAATCCAGCATCAGCTGCTTTCCAGGGAACGACAGACGTGGACATATGTACATGCGTGTTGGTTTGGGAAGAAATTAATTGTAAGTGACGAGTGACTATTTTGGCTTAAACAAAGATTTGCCAACAAGCCGAATAGTTTTGGGGATTATATGCAAACCTGTTGGTATGAAAAAGGATGGAAGATCATTGGGAATAGTATGAAAATATGCTGTCACCAACATTGGGATAAAAAGAGAAATCATTCTCATGAATCACTGGCTAGAAAGGCCATAGTAAAAAGTATTCCATTATAAGCGCTCCATTTCGCTTTTTCATCAAAACAGCGGCAATTTGGTATTTGATATTGGTCCTCAGATCATCTTGAGTCTCTGCCTTTTTGGAGTAAACCAAGGACTTGATATAGAGCCAAAATTGTCCACAAACTGGTCACGCTCACCTTTGACTGTAACGTCTCTTTCATTGTCTTCTTGGAAGCCACTTCGAAAATCTGCAAAAGCTACAATATTCTCCGTTGAGTGCACTAGAGGAACACGGGTCTATGTTCGGTTATTATCAATCAGCAAACTAGTCTCACGAACTTTCATCACAAACTTGCGTACACCAGCTGCAGTTGGTGCATTATTTCGACTGAAAGTTCTTTTCAAAATTCGCACTGCTATTTCAACACAGCATCCACTTTGGAAGTAAATTTGCAATCTTTCCCAACGTTGTTCAATCGTAAATCGATCCATTTCGTACCGCAGAAATATAATACTGAGTTTCTGTCAATTTTTTCAGCGCATAAGAGCTGTCAGTGTCACAATAACAAATGATTCAATAAGAAGCCAACGGATGGCCCACCCTATACAACAAGTACTTATGTGAAGGGTCATCCAACAAGAGGTGTCATTTTAAATCTCCGACCGTTGTTGAACTGGCAACATTTAACTATCATTGCGAAGAGTTTTGATAAGTAAAACCTAGGAGGTCATTAAGCATGGATCGATGCATACTTGTACAACGTGCTGAAATAGTGAAAATTCACTCCAAAAACGGTGAAAATATCGCAGAAACACTTCGTAAAGTTTATACTGCTTTTGGTCATCATTAAGGGCCTTCTCGCATAGCTATAGTGAATTTGATCGATAAATTTAAACGTATCGCACAGGCTAGTGATGTCAAGACTCCAACTAGTGTTCGTCCGGCAAGGTGACTGAACAGCCAGGTGTGTCCATTTCATAGAAATTAGTACTAGATTGTTGGATTCTATGTAGATCGCGTTAGCTGAACATACAGCATATCCACGCACTATAGGCCTATAGTTTAAATTAAAGGACGAGCACTCATTTTAAATACAGTGATTATCCTCTTCTGTATATAGGGGAATATTCAACAGAAACCCTTTTCACAGTGAATTCCTTTTCCTCTACCCTTTAGAACCTCCTGCTTGTTTAAGTTTAAGCTTTTTTTTGTAGTAATTCACGTCAATTTCAGATAAAAATCTTACCGCAGCAATTAAAATTTCGCCATTGACTTGCGCAAAAATATTCACCATTAACATGCAAATGGAGAAATCAATCATATCCCGGCGCTTAAGCCCTCGATTTCCATCTAATATACTACAAGCATGAGCAGATTTTTTAATTAAAACATCAATCAAATGTGTTCTCCATTTTAACCACTATGACTGGGTCAGCCTCAAAAAAATTTAAAAAAAAAATCCATCAAACACACGGACATCCATTTCAAGTCAATCTACCTCTGCCGATACTTTATCCCGTCAACCAAAAAGAAACTCCTTCACATCCCGTAAAAATATTTCCACACTAATAAAGGAAAATTCGGCAAAAAAAAAAGGAAGAAAAATCTTTTATCCTCTTCCTCCCCAAAATTAAAAAAAAAAAACATTCGAAATGGAATTGCAAATTGAAAACATCGTGTGCTAGACTTTTGTTTTTGCACATTTCCCACTCACTCATCCTGTGGGTGCCTGTGCCCCATCACCCACCTGAACTTGTGATATAGGTGTACTGCCAATTCGTATCGAAAAATCGAAAAAAAAAAATCCAAAATACTCCACGTCATTTAGGAAAATTAATGGAAAATCATTCGAAGTCATTCAATCGATTGAAAAATAAACCAGTAGACAGGAATTGAAAATCACTTTAGATACTACACCCACACAGTGCCACACAGATACACAATGGCGGCGGTGTGTATATAAAAATATAAATTCAACAAAAAACCACAAATTTGTGGTGTACCTACTTTTTGCTTCTATTGTGGATCAATATTGTTTCACTCAATAAAAAAAAAAAAAAAACCCCGAAAGGAGATTTCGGTACCGCAATCAAATGAATCGCTCGAGAACTAATGAATGCGAGTTCTTTTGCAGCGAATCCTTAATGGATGCCGGGCATAAAAAAGGGACTTTATTTTAATTGGAATGAAAACTTACCAGACATGATTTCACTTTGGTCGTCATCGAGTCGATCCTGCATGTCGTCCCGATCGTAATTACTACTGCTACAGCTCCATTGTCGTGACGGGTTAAAGGGATGCGTCGATGTGGAATCCTTTTTGCCGGTGAATTTATTCGGATCTAGGATATTTTCAACAGAGAATGCCAGACGTTTTGCGGCTTCCTTGTCTGTGGGTGTGCTGGTAGTTACTGAACGGGTTAAGTCGACAGGACACACCTATCGTTTTGAGAAATAAAAAAAAATTGTTAACTTGGATACATATTCGCTAGTACATGTGATATATAATAATGTTATGGTAAGGTGAACGGTGTAGTCAATGTGTGAAGGATTCATCACAAGCATCTCGCATAGTCCTACATATTCTGAGAGGCAAACGCAGGTTTTGTTTTTAAAAGAAGGATTAGCCCGTGAAAGAAGTGAAAAGTGGTCAAATCTTTCTTGTTTTTCATTTGGGTCGTCAGACATACCTTAGAATACATGGCAGTGTTGGTCCTGTTTCTTCAGTTAGAAAGCTTAAATGAGCCCAAATGCCACAGTTGCAAATAATATTCCCTCAATAGTATCCATATAATTCGTAAAATCATAATGATTTCACATGGAACTGTAAGAATGATAAAGTATGTCATGTTGACTTGTGCTTGCATTGAGTTGTACCATGAACATTCACCGGATGTGTCATTCGTGTAGAATGACACATCCGGTCCTACAACCTTCATATACATTTCCTAGCTACCTATGTACATATGTATATAGGGACTTCTATCTTAAACGGTTCTGATTCAGACCACAATCGTCGTCCTGCTACAAAACAACAAAAAGGTATAACTAAATATGTAATGATCTTAAAGATGACCGAGAACACCTCGAAGCGTGGCTTTCGTCAATACAATCTTGCGTGCCATGCGAATAGTTCCAAAAGAAATTTTTGATGATTCAATTAGAAATAGCTCCTTGTTTTGCCAAAAAGGGTTTCAACCATCCTCCAGACTGAAATAAGATTCTTGACTTCAAAGCGGATCTCTACATAAATGCATACTCTAGGCAAATGTTAGTTAAATACTGCTATAGGCTCTTTCTACGTAACAAACAGTCATGGGCACGAAAATTCTGATTCTACAGAGATCCCTACATATCATTGCAGTTTAGTCCTTTCTTCAGCTCCCAAAAATTCTGTGGAGTGCAAGCAAAAAGGAATTCAAGAACCAATTCTTGGGGCAGACTCTTATGCCAATATCCAGGACTGAAAGGCACTTAGTATCTACATATGTATTCCATACGTTGATAACGTTTTGTTTGAATATGAATTTAATTTCTGTTCTCAGTGCGATTTGCTTCCACTCCCATTTACATTATTCCCCAACCTACATTGTTGCAATAAAGCCCGAGAATATTCTTGATACCTTTTTTAATAAACCAACTGCATTGGATGTGACATGACTTGCGTAGTAAGCATAAAAAACTCGGTGGCTGTTATGAAGGGCAAGTTATGAAGTGACACAATTCTATGTGAGGCAAGGGGGAAATTGCGATTCAAATCGGTGTTCGTTAAGGCTGTATACTAGGACCACTACTATTTGTGATAATTTATCAGTGACATGCCTTGCAGTTCTTTGTTGGTGGAAGTTGGTAGACCTTAGAACAAATCATGAGAGTATTGTTTTGGTTGATGTTGGTACCGAAATGGTAGTGTAAAAGGACCCGAATCAGAATAATTACGACAACTTAAGATATGCTTTCGAAGATCAATGAAAAATGCAGTACTTACATAATGTAGTTCTATTAAAAGTACTGATTACTAAAAGGACAAAATTCAAGAACTGTAATTGGGAGGACAAACTAAATAATGTACGTAGCTTCTTATATCTTAAAATGGTCCCGGGAAGACTGAGATTCAATTGACAATCCAGTTTCTGGTCTACAGCTGAGGTTGTTTATGTTGGGCATGCACAACTCAGAGTATCTGGCTCTAGCTAGGGTAGGGTACATTCAAAGCTGCTGGTCAAGGATTTATTACTCATTTATGTGTTTGCAAATGAAGCAGTTAATAAGTATAGGTAAATCAGGCCTGCTGAATGATTTTGAATACCCAAAATGAGCTCCTCAGAGAGATTCACAAAAAGGTTCTTCGAATCGAAGTATATTGTACATTGTATTGTATATTTAAATCCCTGCATACTGCAATAATTCGGAAAATTTCAATACAAGTCTTGGTGAGAAGTTCGTTTGTTTTGTTATGGTTGTTGGTGAGGCTATTAATAAATGGTAAACAACAATTGTCTTACATCGGCTAATTTGTTGCCTTGGTAATAGGTAATAGTCGCCTGACTGTCGGCTTATAAGATCAGGTTATATTAGGATGTAGAACTGTTATTAAGGACAAGATTCCTAGCAATTTAATCTGGAAATCACAAGGTAAAATCGATGAACGTAGTCGGTTTGGGGTAGCGAATTGAGGATATTGCCAATGCCATATGGTAAGATTGGAGTCGGACATTTTATATGAAGGTATTGCGTATGCGGCTGTATTTTTTTGAACTGTGCTTAGTTTATCTATGTTGTAATCGTCGACTACAAAGGACTTCCAAAAAGGCGGGACCAATACGTCAGAATAGGTTGCAGTCAGGTGGGTGCCATCATGGCTCAGTGGATAGTGCGTCGGACTACTGAACGAGTAAAACTGTCATAAAAAAGCTTCTCAAAGCTAAAATTAACCTCCGGACAAGGGATTAAACAGTAGCCTCCATCCATTCGTGTGAAGAATGTAACACACACAAGGCGAATCATTCAATCTTTGGATCCTATGGACCTGTCGCACCAAATATTTGTATTTTTTATTTCTTTTAGGTCAAACTCCAGTGATTTTCTTGAACAAATAGTATTATTAAAGTAGAAGTTTCGTCCAGAGTGTTGTGACCCTGGAAGGAAATTTTAATCCAAATCTAGCGCAATATCTGGTTACAAAGGCCGATTTTGCAGACCAATAAAGCGGGTCGAGAAACGTAGGGAAATTCTATTATGTGTGGGGCTGAATGGAATAGTGCAGGGATTAACAGATAGTGATAATGATAGTGCGAACACTGCCGGCCATTTCACATGTCCAATATATCCTAGTTATGTATTCACTAATACTGGTATGGTAATAAGGTACAGAGAATTCAGAATTTATGACGCTATCCGGCTATGGATACAAACGTTATAAACATTGGTGGATGCGACAATTTCGGCTCAACAAAAAAGTAGAGGGTGACCATGGTTTTACTGTCAAACCAGAGCAGGCAACTGTGTCATAAAAACATTATTTTGAAATCCAACGTATATGAAGATATACGCTCAAGATACAGTAAAGAATCAGAAAACAGAAATGCTTGACCACAGTCTGGAAAGACAGAAAAGTAGCCCGATGAGGTAGTGCTGTTAAAGCTATTAGTCAGAATCTTTTAGAGATTTACAGCTCCTAATGGAAGGAAATGATACAAAATTTCAGCAAAACTATCTCGAGAATAATTAAAACTAAGGCAATGTTTGTAGAGCTAAATCTTATACGATGTATCTACTAGCATTCAAATTTTGACAGAATAGCTGGTAAATGACGCATACTTTCCATAAAATAGAAAACTTTGAAGGATATGTGGCCTTAAAAGGACATTTTCGGAAAAGAAGCTTGGTTTAATTTGCAACTAAGGAAAGGTTTTTTGTAACCTTGGAACACATGGAAAAGGATCAGAAAAGGATCATCGTAAACCTGCATTGGAAATATTTTTCTTAATTGGCGCCCAACACAAATGCACTAAGAGATATTTGTTAATTTATTAATTATTTTACTTTTCTATCGTTAGGTGCGTAGATATGAATTGTAGACCTTATTAAATAGAGAACATATTATTAAAAACTTGAGTTTAGTCTTAATAGAGAGGATTTGTTGTATGAATGAATTCGATACGTTAGAGACGACGCATTAAGGATAGTTTCGGCGAAAATATCGTGACATCAAGTTCAAAGTATTCGACAGAAATAGGAATCACTCGGGAGATATTGGAATAAGATTTACGCCTATACAGTTCGTTCACAGAAAATGATCGGGATCCTAACCATTTTATAATTTTTTTCTAGCATTTTATACTAGCAGACTGCAATATTAGACAATATAAGCTCCGAAGAGTGCTCCCACAAAGATAATGCGTTTGCTATTGTGTATTGCGTATTGCAAAGATGTGCTATTGTGGATAAATTCGAGTCAACATATTAACGACGTACCCATCGAAGTACCCAAAATATCACAGCCGTAAGTGATTTAGTTCAAAATGAGCCAAATCAGTCGATTCCACTCTGTTCAAATGAATTGGAAACCTCTCAGTCCACATTGTGGCGAATTTTCCATAAAGATCTTGGCCTTCACTCGTATAAGATCAAATTAACTCAAGAATTGAAGCCTCTTGATCATTTAAAGTGCCGAAACTTCTCCGATTGGTCTCTGCAAAAGTTTGAAGAAAATCCTCAATTTCATCGAAAAATCATCAGAGTACACCAGAGTTAACCATAATATTAAATTGATTGAGAAACTTAACTTAATTAATTATAGAAACACGTTTACATATTTATTTTATTCAATCGTTGGAGAACCGTTGTAAATTAAGAAGTATCTGGGAGTCCATGCTTTTGAAGTTGACGCAGTAATCCTCCCTAACCCTCGGCAGATTGTCGATGAGATACTGTGGAACCTATTTTGGTAAAAAAATCATCTTTACTATCAACTATAGATGGCTTTGTCGACAGATTTGGGCATAGAGAATCTACGAGTAATCTATAAGAGAGTAATGCATCATATGTGAATGTGTCGAGTGGAATGTGATTGGTGGGATTATTACGTATGTATCTCTAGGCAAACAAAAACGAACTTGAACTGCACTGCAATGCTATCACACCGAAATCCACTTGCATTTGTTCTCAGAAAAACTTAAACGATAAGTATCTGTAATAATCTCAAGCAATAACCAAGAGTACGTATAAAACGATTGAACAACTAGCCTTCTGGAAAGTCTATGAATTCATCGAATTCGTCTATGAATGTTCGAAACCGGAGGCTGTTAGAAAATAATCGAAACGTTCGTTAAATCGAAGGACCCTGTAAAAGGGTATAAAATCTTGAGATATTGAGCACGGATAGCAAATCACAACTTGGTATAAGAGAAACAGACTAGCTATAGTTCTGGATAGAGATTAAGAAGCCAGAGCTGAACCCATTAAGAGCCAATAAAATACTCCCTCAGACCAGTTGAAACCTACAATAGCTAACAAAATTTTAAGTCCTCATTGTTTTAGAAGATAAAATCTTTGATTCATGAAGCTCAAGTTACTTGAGATTTTTGGCCATGGTCCAATAATATATCAAATCAAACCCAGAGCTAAAATGGTTTAAGAAAACTTATTTTGGAATACCTCAGGGATCGCCGCTGAGTCTATTAATTTTTATTTTCCACAATAGACTACATAATAGACCATTTAAAGCATTGGATTGCAAAGCAATAATCACGGAAACTTCACAGGTACTGCAGGAGTTACTCAACCTATGGATTGCGTAGTAGTAGAGAGTATAACAATGCGACTTTGAAATTGCTGAAAGGTGTATCTTTTCATTCCAGATAGAATTTCTCGGCTCAAATTTCACGGCAATCGCGTGTATCGATAAAGCTGTAATAAGCCGAATAAACACAACCTGGTTAAACGACAAAACACTGTCGGAAGTGCTTCAAAAAACGCACTCCTTCTATAAGTGTAAAAGTTATGAGATTGCTTGACCAACTGGAGAGTGGGTTTTGAAAATTGCAAACCAAGACCAAGATAGATTATTCATGAGCGATATTCAAAATTCTGCTGTCAAACTGGCTATCCTTTAAACGGAACAAGAATTCCCTGAACTATTGCGACCTTAGATACAGTCTTTCACTACAATCTAACAGACAACGTTTTCCAAAAGATATCCTTCCCATCCCCCACTTACCGACGGCGTATCATTCGATCCATCATTGCTATCCTCATTCCCGTCAACATTCAGCTCCTCACTAGTTTCACTCCTCGCATAAGTTTGTTTTTGTGCAGCGGCCGCTGCAGCTGCTGCCGCAGCCGATAGTCCGCCCAATTGTATCCGAAAGCCATAATCGCTCAAATCTCGTTCACTTGCCGCGGACATTGCTGCTGTTCTAGCTGCGGCGACAGTAGCCGCCGCCAATTTAATCCTTTCCATGTCTAGGTCATTTGTTGGATTATTGTTGTTAACACCTAAGTGGGAGGTAGTAGCAATTGTCGGTGTGGTGGTTGTGGCAGTCGCTGTGACCGATATCGTTGCTGGTCCACCGATATCCACCGCCGCCGCCGACGCTGGTGTCATGGGTGGTGTTGTTCCCAATGAAACATTACACGTCGGTGTTGGTCCTGTCGGACTGTTGGGAGATAATTGCTGCCTTTGTGCGGGTATACTGCCAGTAGAAGCCGGTGATATGGGTGGCGATTGAGTGTGAGGCAAGTGTTTGAATTGAAATTGATGCGGCGGACCATGATGTGATGTTGCTGCCATTGGATGATGCTGCTGATGCGGATGATGTTGATGATGATGGTGTTGCTGTTGTTGTTGAAGATGGCCCGGATGGTGCAGCAGTCCAGTTGGAATATGATGACTGTTGATTATGGGTTCGGGTCGGATAAGTTTCCTGGCATTCACACCGATTTCGATTTCGATTAGTTTACGAGGCGACGGCGATTGGCTTCGACGATTGCTGACACTACTGCTACTATTACTACTATTATTGTTACTAATGCTACTATTACAATTGCTGTTGTTGTTGTTGATTGAGGGACTTTCGGTTTTGCCGGCCTCACCGCTTGGCGGACTTAATCGACTTAGTATCCTGTGATCGGTTAGTTGCTTTAACCGATCAATAGAGAATTTGAATGCTGCCTCATCACCGTTATGCGACTGAACCATTAGAAGGCTATTCATCTGTTGGGTTAGCTTGGAGTTACCGTCGGGTGAGGTATTCGATTTGGGGGAGTCAGGACTAGAGTGCGGACTTAATTGGCCGCCGGTATGCGATATATCCGAATTGACCGTTTGCATCATTACCATAGTACCGAGCACTTCACTGCAATTTCCACAGAATGTACCAAAAAAAAATTAAAAAAATTCTATTCACACACACACAGATACAAGTTTTACGAATTAATCCAAGAAATTGGGTTCACTTTGCACACAGAAATCATTCCCGAAACGTTTAGCTATCGAGAAGTTCAAACTTATCTCATCGAACGCACTGTTACGACTAATTTCACTTGATCCGAGATAACATTCATCCCTTGGACAATTGACGGAAAAAATAGCATTAGCCCCCCGGATAAGCGACAAACAAAATCAACCCTCCGTTGTCGTATGATTCAGATACACTGGCAGGCCAGCATCCTCTCTATGACGGGGTGTGTTCACCTCGGAACGTATTTTTAGAAATCTGATTTTGTGTACGCCTTCCACATGGATTTTCTTCCCCTCCATATAAGTTTTCAATCCAATAGATACACTGCGTAGCACAAACGCTGGATGCTGGATTCGGAACTCCGCCTTCGGTTTGTCGGTGGCTGCTCTATCCGGTGGTGGTAGTATTTGCATCCAATTGAGCACAACGACGACAGACGACGGCGGGATATGTCGTCTCTAATGATTTAATTTGTTTTCCCCTCGTTAGGAGTGTAATGGTCTGACAACATAACTACACTGCTGCTGCCTCTTCCTTGCTCCTGTGGTGGCAACTACCCTTAGCTTTTATCTACCATGGTACTGCTGCTGGTCGTGCCGTGCCGGGCTCTGTCTTAAAGGAGCATCATCAAATTATTTAGTAAAAAGTTTTTATTTGTTTATACGGTCGGTTGGTTGGTTGTTTTGCTCAGCATGGTCGAGAGAGAAATGTATCTTCGAACATGTAGCGATTATTATTATTGTATCTGTGTGTGCGCTTGGGTGTGTGAGAGTGTGTGCTTTACACAGGCAATTTCATATCGCATCCAATTTGCGGTGACGTTTTTTTTTTTTCTGTATCCTTTTTTTTTTTTTTTTGTTTGTCGATTGTGTCAAGTAAATGATCCACTTGACAGTGATGATGGTGGTGGAAGGAAGTACCCCCCGTGTTTAGTAGTGTATGTGTGTCGGTATGTCTATGCGCGGGAATGTTTAATTTTATACTTTAATTAGTTTTCCTTTTTTTTTTTTTTTGAATCATGTATCTTGTGCGCCCTCGCACTCTCTCGCTCGCTCGCTCTGTCGGTTGATTCATGTGAATGCGGTTTCAAGCTAAATGGCATAAAAGTGAAAACCGTTTTATTTGCGACTAATTAAATGGTTGGAGAGTTGATTTTCATTTAATTAATTTCGTAGAAAAAAAAAAATACACGCAAGTGAGTTTGCCCCCGAACGCTACTAATAGGGAGGAGGAGGACTGTGTTTTGGTGGGCGACAAAATTCATTTTTCATTATTGGAGCTTATGTAATTAGGTTAAACGGGAAGTTTGTTATTATTGTAGCTTTTAGCAGGCGTTGAAAAATATACTAAAATTCGATGAATAATTTCGAATCAATTAGAGGATATTCGAGAATTTTATTAATAGTCGCCGACGGGTGTTGATAGTGTACATTGATTTATCTGGGGGTCATTTGGTAACAATAGGATTTCATTTAACACGTGATATAGTCATAATTATATACATATCTATGCAAATAGTCACA
This sequence comes from Xylota sylvarum, assembly GCA_905220385.1. NCBI lineage: Eukaryota > Metazoa > Arthropoda > Insecta > Diptera > Syrphidae > Xylota > Xylota sylvarum. The sequence goes on along the minus strand of LR999958.1, from coordinate 56,382,180 downwards.
ATTATGAAAAAATAAATAATTGGCGCCCAACGAAAGGTCATGGGGTCATGTCTAGTCAACTACATCTAACTGCCTCGATTTTGTGGATTTTTAATTCAGTTTACTTGAATTTCGGATAAATGGAATCAAACGGAGAGCTATACACAATAAAGTGCACTACTGGGTCACGCATGAATTTTCTTTCATTTCTAGTTCAAATCTAGGGACATTCAATAAAAGGTATCTTTTTAAATCTTTAGGATCCTCAATAACACGAATAGTGTTGGCTTCCAATGCATCGATTGTTATTGGTTTATTAGCGTAGACTAGCGACTTTACATATCCCCAAAGAAAATAATCAAGAGGCATCAAATCACAAGATCTTGGGATCAATTTATAGGTCCGTTACGCGATATTATGCGTCCATCGAATGTTTCCTTCAATAAGTTGATTGTTTGGTTTGCTGTATGGCACATACCACATCTCTTCCACATTCATGCCATTTAGGTAATTGGGAAACGAAAAAGTCATTAATTATTGCTCTATAGCGAAAACGGTTGACCGTAGCACGCTGTTTAGCCTCATTTTTGAAAAAATATGATTCGATGACTCCACTTCCACTGACCGCAGCAAACTGTGTATTTTTCGGGATGTAACAGCGTTTCGAAAATCTAATGTGGATTATCTTCGCTTCAACTGCGACAATTTTGCTTATTGACATTGAGCGAAAAATGAGCCTCATCGCTGAACACAATATTTCGATAAAGCAGCGGATCCAATGCCAGTTTATTTTGGGCTCATTCACCGAAATTTCGACGCAAACGATGGGCATTCCGCTTCAATTCTTACACGAGTTGAATCTTGTAAGCCTTCAAACCAAGATCTTTGCGTAAAATTTTCCATAAAGTGGACGGATAAAGACCAAGCTGTCGTGAACGACGTCGAATCGATAAATATTAATCTTCCTGAACACTCTCCTGAACGGATCCAATAATCTCTTTAGTACGCACTCTTCTTATGTGTTTCAGTGTCACTGTATCTTGCAAAGAAAATGTTGTGCAAAAACGGTAAACAATATGGTGAATAGCGGTTTAAGATGGTCGATTATGTCGGGTGTAATATGGTGCAAGTGCAGAGAACCATAATTTTGGATCCAAATTTCTAAGATTTGGTAACGTTGTTGAAGCGAGATGTCAAAAATGACACTGACAGTTGGCAATCTGATAATTGATTTGTCAGATATAACTGTCTGAAGTTAGTACTAAGTTAAAGAAAAACACCGTTTAAAATATCTGCCAAATGTTTGTCGTGGCTCAACTGACAAATAACATCAATTTTAGCGGAAAAAAAAAACAGTCAACATCGTTCCGTAACGCATTTCATTTACTGAAACGATCACACCAGCATCATTTTCAAATAAAACCAATGACGAAAAACCCAATTTCTGTAACCGTTTTGAAATGGACACACCTGCGTTTTCAGTCACACTCTTAGCTATGGTGGCGGCGATGAAAATTGGAATCATTTTCGTACATGTTTAGGGTCCAATCATAAAAGTTACGTCACAGCTGATGATCGTTTAGCTTCAGTTCTTGGGTCAAAGCGATTTTATAGGAATGAAGGGCAAAAATGGTCACAAACTGGTCACTGACAGTAGGTAATATCAAGTTATATCTGTGTGTAGAATATAAAAGGTTTTGTTTTTGAATTACATATATATAATTCACTTACAAAGTGGAGTACAAAATTTCGATCGAAATGAAGGACCAACTGCAGTTGGTGTACGCAAGTTTGTGATGAAAGTTCGTGAGACTGGTTTGCTCATTGATAACCGAACATATTTCCGTACTATGCACTCAACGGAGAATGTTGCAGCTTTTTGAAGGTTTTCGGAGTGGCGGCATTATTCGCCAATTTTTCTTCCAAGATGGAAGCAACGTTACAGTCAATGAAGAGCGCTACCGAGGAATGATAACCGATCTTTTATGCCCAGAAATTGAGGATTTGAATTTGGGCGAGCTATGGTTCCACCAAGATGAAGCTACGTGGCTAAAGCCGCCCAACAATCGCATTATTGCTCACTAAGTTCAACAATCTTGTAATCAGTTGTTTTGGTGATGTTACTTGGTCAGATACTACAAATAATACTCCATAATTAATCGGAAGGTTTATCCTTTTCAATAAAGCAACAATCGCTGAAAGAAAAAAAAAACCAACAGATAGCCCTTTACAACTAGTCAATAATACTAACAAGCAGCTTGGATATAGATAAGTAAAATTTCAGTAGATAGATGATTGAACTAGTATTCATCACCAGTTTGTCTATTGCACTAAAATTTCGTGCAGCTTTGTACGTTGGATGCATCTTCATTGGTGTACTGTCGCATACCTCTGAATCTCGCTAGCTACGGTCTCAATTCTCAGGTAACGATGAAGGTCTGTGTTATAGATGAACCATTGACACTGAGCCGCGATACTTTGTTTTGGTACTTTCCTCACACTCCCATAATTGGATGCCATATGTCTATACTTACTTACTTACTTAGGTGGCGCTACAGTTCGGTGTGAACCTGGGCCTCAACCAACAAGCCTCTCCAGTTATCCCGGTCCTTAACTGCCTCCAGTTGCGCACTCCAACTCAGTTGAGATTCTACTTATGCCCGCCACCGTTTCATGGTTTGATTCGATGACTTTGCAAGTCGGAACACTGATGTCAATTCGCTCTATATGTCCCATCCATCTCAAACGACTGATGCGCAGTTGTTTTTGACTAGGTCGATATTACTGTACAGCTCCTAAAGTCCGTTGTTGAATCTCCTCCTCCAAAGCCCGTCAACACAAACGTGACCGAAAATTTTACGAAGAATCTTTCTTTGGAAGCAACCTAGGATATCTTCATCCATTTTAGATAGAGTCCAAGCTTCACCGCCATAACACAGGAATGGAATGATCAAGGTCTTCTCCATCATCATCCTGCACAGGCGAACAAGTTTGGCAGGGATGCCAAAACTAGACATGGTTCTGTACAGCTCGTCTCTATAAATGCTGTCATATGCGACGGCCTTAAGATCGATGAAGAGACTTCGGGTATCGATTTGGACGTCTTGAGTTTTTTCCAGGATCTGCCGAAGTATGAAGATTTGATTGATTGGACTTTCCTGGTCTGAAACCACACTAATAGGAGGTCAATCAGGTTGTTGACTAAAGGTTTGTGTCGAGGAGACTGATACCTCTGTAATTGGCGCAATTGAGGGTATCTGCTTTCTTGTGGATCGGGCAAACGGTGCTGAGATTTCATTCATCAGGCAAACATTCATCTCATTAGAAATGAGTTAATGTATGCTCTCCACCAGGTCAATTCCAGTTGATTTGAACAGCTCGGCTGGTAAGCCGTCAGGTCCAGTAGCCTTTTTGGACTTAAGTTTGGATATTGCTATCCTCACTTCGTTTTGATCAGGAGGACGGAAGTGTTGGTTATCATCGTCTATGTTAAATAGTTCATTCTGCCTGACAGCGGGATTTTGATCTTCGTCGCCGTTGTACAGTCTGCTGAAGAAGTTTTTCCATATTCTCAGCACCGACTGTGACTCTACTACGAGGTTTCCTTCATCATCTCTACAGGCTTCTGTGTGGGTCTTGTTGGATATGAGCGCTGTCGTTGGTCTTAAGGGTTCAGTCGCCACCAACTCTTTTTCAACACCGTGGCTCAATTTTAGGGATCCATAAAGACCTGGTATTCTGATTTTCAATGAACCTGTTCCCTTAGTAACTGAAATGCACTACCTAGGTCTTATCTGTGACAGAAAACTCAGTTTCTGTTCTCACATAATAATGAAAGCCAACTCTTCCCTTGGCTTTATCAAGCTGGTCTAAGGAATTTTCTAGTCCTTGTGTCACTAAATTCCTTTATTCGATTCCCTTACCACCACACTCAGATAGACTGAAATTTTAAACCTACAGCCTCTCTCTGTTTGCCGTAAAGTTGCTGACATACTCCTTGTTCATCAACCTTCAGCTGGTAACATTGATAGCCTCTCTCTACTTCAACCTATCTCTCTTAAGAATAACCCTTGTAATTTCAGATCTATACCCCTTTTTTGAAACAATACGCCGAACAAATTACGGGTACTTGAATCCAATGTCTAGACTGCTACGTGAAGTCAACAATATTCAACTTCTCTTTGACTTTCACATTAACAAAGTGTCCCTTAAGAAAGCCATTTATTCCGTTTAGACCTCTCATCACATTGCTCCCAACCTTAATTCATAAATATAGTTTTAAAGAACCCTGTTAGTAGGAACTTTGTTAGTTAAAATGTCCGGGTTTGACCCGGGCCTCAAATTATCATGTTAGTCAGTTGCTGCTATTGCATCACGTACAATCTGAAAGGTGCTACCAAAAGCTTGAAACACTCCTTCTTCCAACGCTAGTGGAGCCCCTGACATTACTAAACCATCAATACGACTTTCGTAAACTCCCCAGTACCAGGTTGGTCCTCAACTCTATAGTCGTGCAAATAAGCACTGAACTGTCAAAAACCTTAGACATAGTAAACGACTTCAAAATATTTAACGACATATTAGATTTGATGCCAAGCTTAAGCTTAAACGAATACTGACTAGTGAGCTATCTCAGCGACTAACATACTCGTATATCGTGGACCTCGAAACGCAGGCTCGAAGTATAGCAAGATCAAACATGGAGTCCCTCAAGGCGGGGTGTTGTCATCCATTCTCTTTAACCATTTCATCTCGTAACTGCCACTACCGACACTACCAGACGACTGCATAATCGTATCATGTGCTCCTTTCATACTGAAACTATTTTCATATATAAACGCATATCTGAGTAATCTATCACATAATGGTTTCTCCAAGGATTTTCCAATACACTGACTTCCAGAACAAATTGAGTTGCTAGCCGGTAGTTGGTGGCTAAACTAAATCCAGTCTATCACCTGCAGTGCTATTGGGTGCTATGTGTTGTATGTGTAGATTCGAGTACCTGGTCGATTCTGAAATTGTAGGTTCTATCGTTGAAGTTTAGGAGGTTTAACTTGGGAATAAGTTAAAGTGTTCAATTAAATTATTTCACTAAATAACGTTTATTTATTGATACTATAATCTCCATTGAGTATGAATTCTATGACTCCTTTGACAAACCCAACCGTCCCTTGCTACTGTGACATTGTATAAAAACATACCAAATCCATTAAAAGATTTCTTTAAAATAGAATATGATTAATCTTCGGGGTAATTAATGAACAATAATATCTACAAACTGCTTGGGAGCGTAAATAAATTGCAAAAATGAAATAGAGTTGCCATTTTCATTTTTAAAACTCATTAAATGTTATCCTCCCACTAAAGTGTCAGAACTGAAAATTGTTCTAAATCATAAATACAAATCACCAGAACGTGCAATCAAACTAAAGCGATGTGGGATGTTTTTAAACACTTTTCATCACCTCGTTGTCGTTAAATTCTGGACTAATAATTTTTAAATTTTGTTTTCTTATAAAAAAAAAAAACATCACTAAAAGTCTTTAGATAAAAATACATTAATTTGTGACACGAGCTGTGAGATGGATGGCGCCATTCAGCAGATTTAAGAAAAATGGTTGTTTTTTGGAGTTAAAATAGAATTTGTTTGTTTACTCTATCGATACTTGTCAAAGGGATCGGCAGTAAATTAACGGTCATTGTTCCAATTGTATCCTTACTTTGAACTAGACATAATTGACAATTGGCGAAAAGTGACGGCTATAACCTTGTTTGTTTTCTCTGTCAGGATGCGCCATTTTCTTTAATTTTTACCCTTATTTCGTGTGACGTTTTACGAAAATGCCAATTGTCGTTCTTTAAGGTGTTTCGTTTTTTAAGAGTTATTCCAGAAATTTAACGCCACAAAACGTCACGGAATAAGGGTGATGAAGAGTTTAGTTTCAAAAGTTCTGGCGATGCACATGCCAGAATCGTTGTAAGTTTTGGCCATTCGGTCAGATTGCTGTACTCGAACACGTCGAATACTATATGGGACAAATCCACTTGCACACTCGTAGAGTTAGTAGAGTATTAAATGATCTTAACATAAACATATTCGCTGGTTCAGATAGTATCTTAACCATAGTTCTGAAGAAATGTTCTTCTTTCCTATTCCTTTGGACTCTTTCTGAGTAGATGCAAATGCAGATATTTAACCAACCTGTCCCTAAAAAAAGCGAATTTTCTTCTGCCTCCAACTACTGAGCCATTGCTATTACCGATTGTGTGAGGGATAGCGTAGTATTAGCGGCTGTACGATCCTCATGTCACTGTGATGAAATTAATCTACCTCAAACAACTGTAGCTTTCGATGTTGACCAAGTAGGTAGTTGTTAGTATAAAATTAAATCCTTGCACGGAAGTTATTTTAATTGTAACGTATATATAATACATATTGACAATTGCTCTTTCATCTTAAATAATTCGAAAAATCATTAGCATGTTATCATCCTTGGAGACTTTAACTTGCCTAACCTAGTTTGGTCATTTCATTCCGATAATTCCACCGTTTAATGTTAATTATGACTATGAGCGTGAAGTTGTTGACACTCTTGCTCAGCTCGACCTTCGATTAAGTATTTGCCAAATGAATTTAATAATATCCTTGATATGTGTATGTTGATTCTGATCTTAGCATTAGTATCAGTGACTCTATATTTTTCGTAATTTTGTTTTTCATGTAGCATTATCTTTTCAATTTGGATTTTATCAATATCTTAAACCGCTATTCATGTGTGAATACTTTTAAGTACAATCATGCTAAAGCTAATTTCAATAACATTTCTAATTATATTAATGGTTTCGATTGGTCAGGTGTTTTTAAGGATGTAAATTTAAATGACACGTACAACTTATTTATAGAAACTGTTGAAGTGTCAATCGATAAGTTTACACCTAAAATAAAGTCTGTAGCATGTACTAAATCTATTTGGTTCAATATCACAATTATTAATTTGAATAATAAGAAAAATTAGATTTATAAGCAGTTCTGCAAAAATGACAATGATCCTAAACTGCTAAAGCAATATCGGATACTCAAAAACCAATTTGATGTCTTAAATAAGTCCCTTTCCAGACAGTAAGTTCAGTCTGACGAATCTACCTAACTTAAAAACTTATAGCAAATGTTTTTGCAGCTTTATCAATAACTTCAATGGTTTTCCTAACTGTATGTGTCTTAATAATGTCTCTTCTTCCAATCTTTTAACTAATTAACAATTTGTAACATCATCCAACTGTTGCTAACTTTAAATATACAATGTCATGGGTTCAATTAGCACTATCTCTATTGAATTAGATACAATTCCTGGATTCCTCTCTTTAGTGTTCAACTTATCTCTTCATAAGGGACAGTTCCGAAAGTTTTGGAAGAATTCTTTTTTAACATCATATAAGTCTGGTTCAAGACATGATGTTACTAACTATCGTCCTAGTTGTACAATTTCGGCCATACCTAAGGTTTTTGAAAAAATAGTCTATAACATACTAACACTTCTCTTAAAAAAAATTTAACTCTCCCCTTTAACATGGCTTTGTCGTTGGTAGGTCTACTTCTACCAATCTCTCAATTTTTTGCCACTATGTCCTGAATGTCTTTAAAAAAGGCTTACAATATGATGTCATCTAAACTGACTTCTCAAAAGCTTTTGACCGCGTCAATCATGATCTCCTTAATTTGGAAGCTGACTAAATTTGGTTTCAACTCCAGCTTTCTTAAATGGATTAGCTCCTATCCAACGGATCGTATTCAATATGTCCACATGACATAATCTCATCATCCAATTATGTAACGTCTGGAGTTCCTCAGGGTAGCCATCTTGGTAGCCATCGTTTTCCTTTTATTCTTAAATGACATTCTTGACTTGTTTTTTTAATTTCCAATGTCTCTTGTTTGCTGATGAATTAAACTGTATACTCTATGATATAACTATAAACTCAGAGCGTGATTGTACTCTTCTTCAAGGTGATTTGAATAGACTTTCGGTTTTGGCTCACCTTAATATTTCTAATTGTCAAAGCCTTTGCTTTTGTCCTAACCTAATCGGATATGTATGCCTTCGATATGCCTTCTTATGAGACGAGGTGCAAATTATTTGGAGTTCTACCTCTTTTCGTAAGAAGGCTATATTATTCTATTATGTTTATTCGCGATTTGATAAACTGTCATATTGATTGCCCTTTTCTCCTTTCATTAATTGGATTTTATACTCCTTCGGAAGTTCTATTCTACATATGTATGTACCTTACCATAGGGTTGACTATGGTTGTAATGAACGTTTTGTATCTCATTGTCTCTCTCTGCTGTTCAAAGTGCGTCCTCTCATGAACATTTTGAATGAAAAAGCTGGTTAGTTCGAAACTTTTAGTGAACATCTCTCTATAGATGAATCGATGGTTAAGTATTTTGGCAGACATTCATCAAAGCAATTTATATGAGGAAAGCCAGTGCGTCTTGGTTTTAAAAATTGGGTATTAGCCAGCTCTTCAGGGTACTACTCTTATCGAAAATAAATTACTGGTTCTTAATTATGTATTTTCGCCCGGTCCGGATGGTCTCCCTGCCATTTTTCTCAAAAATGTTAGTCCAATCTTTCCCTATCCCTCTCTCACCTCTTTCGCCTATCTCTTTCTCAAGGAGAATTTCCTCAGATTTGTAAAAACCTCTTACATAAGCCCGATACACAAGAAGGGCTCAAGGAACGAAGTAATAAATTATCGTCCAATTGCTAAACTTTCTGATATACCCAAACTCTTTGAAAGTATTTCATACGAAGTCTTAAGCTTTCAGTGTAAGTCTTATTCTTTCTCCTAACTTATTCTTATTATTTCTTATCTTATTATTTGTCCTAATCAACATGGCTTTCTGAAAGGTAGATCAACTACGACAAACCTCGTCGAATTCGTGTCATTTGCCCTCTCTGCCTTAGAGAATGGCAAAGAAGTCGAAGTAATTGCAACTGATTGCAGTAAAATTTTGATAAAATACATATCTCATAACCTGATCCTTTTCAAATTGTCTGCACTCGGTTTCGAACCATATTGTTAAAACGGATATATTCTTACGTGAAAAACTGTTTTTATATCGCTTCAGATCCGTTCTATCAGCTCCTTTTTCGGCAACCTCTGATGTTCCACAAGGCAGCCATCTTGGCCCGCTTTTCTTCATTCTAACCATAAACGATGTCGATAGGGTTATAAAACACTCCTCCCTTTCTCTCTACGTGGATGATACCGACATTTACAAAACCATCTCTTCACCGTAGGACTACTGTCTCCTTCAACAAGACGTAGACAGTTTTTTGTACTAGTGCTCGATATCGCCAAGTGCCAATCTATTACCTTATCACGTAAACACTACATATCCCCTCCGAGTATCCCCTGTACGAGCTGTACAGCGACATCGAGCTAGTCAAAAAACTGTGTATCAGTCGTCTAAGATGGCTAAGATATGTAGAGCTAATGGTCTCCAGCGCTCCAGCCTGTAGAGTCTTCGAATCCAACCGGGAGAGACAACACAGTAGAGGTAGAGCTCGCCTTAAGTGGCGCGCGGAAGTAAAAAATCATAATCTTGTTCATTAATTTTCAGCAGCCAATCAGCAAAAGAACGGCTAGCTTCAATCCTTATATCAATCAGACCCTATACGCATGTAGGTCAAGATCTTCCTGCAAAATGCAGTGCAAAGTGGTTGCGGATAGGCCCAATTCTTGTGATGGTCTCGAAATGATATTTTCTGCTGATCTTGCCGGAACAACTTAGAGTTGGATGACCAAAAGCAGTATGAACTTTACGAAAAGTGTCCGCAATAGTTTCACTGTCTTTGTTGCGGATTCTCATTATTTCAGCAAGTTGTGCGAGTGTGTATCGATCCATAATTAAAAACCTCCTAGTTTCTACTTATCAAAAGTCATGGCAATGATAGTTGAATGTCGACAATTCAAGAAAAGTGCGAAATTTAAAATGACACCTCTTCCTGGATGACATATGTACATGTGTACGTATCTCTCTCCTTTGCAAAACATTCCAAGTATATTACGTAAGAATAGAAAAACTCAACAAATCCTGTCAGGACACCATTTCCAAATCTATGTTCACTCCAATCAAATTACTAGCATATTCCTTAATGCCTATCGCCACTGATATTCATTTCACTAATTTGAATTCAACGAGCGCTGCGAGGAATATCCACTGATGCGGTCATATCCACCAAACAGCCCCTGCAGTACCATACCCATACACACATACAGATACTCACCGATACACACCATCATCAACTGGTATAACATCAAAATCCAGCACGTCATTCTCGCGTTCTAATTAAACGCCACCATTAACAGCCGTGCTAATTGCAATTAAATATTCAATATTGGCCATGTTTGTGGAGCGAGGCGCGGGTGGATGAGTGTTTTTGCGCCATCAAGCCCGATCGGGTGCCCAGAGCAACAGCAGGAAACCACAAAACTCATTGCAAACACATCTACCAGCTTTCGTTCGTTCGCCTAAGCTGATTTTCGAATCAAAATAATTGCTACACGAAAATAACGTGTCTCACCCTTACTCTCTCGTACCCTCTCTGTTTGAGGGTGTATCTGTGTATTCGGTGTACATTTGCTTCTTTTGATTGCTGGGTGAAATTTTACATCTACGCTCTTAATTATTTTCCAACTTCCAACTGCCACCACCCTCCGGGGAGAAGTGGCCCCTGGACTCTTCCTAATTCTTGACTAACCACCATCCCCAGCTTCACGCTCACCTGCCGAAGCAAACAGTTAAAGTGCTAATTGCCATAAATGGCTGTCATTGTAGGGTAAATGACATTAGGAGCTTGCATCATTACCTATCTAGGTACTGGCAGTACCATACAACGCATACAATTGCAAAAGTGCGAGGCGAGATGAGAGTGGGAGAAGGATTAATTTCCCCTGCTCCCTGTACAGCGCATGATCAGGCATTCGACTCAGTAGAGAGGGATGCTCTCATTACGGTCACGGCCACGCCCTTGTGTGCAACCAATCGGAACAAGGGGAAATGCGAAGAGCTTTTGTCGTCCTTAGAAGAACATGATGGCGGCATAGTATGCTCCTGTAGTAGTAGACAAGCCCTATGTACTGCAATAAACTTTCAAGGCTTTCTCGGTTTTCTCGATTTTTTTTTTGTTCATCTCTCTTCTTACCGGCGTTTAAGTGTCCTCGGGGCTATGCATTAAGAGAGAGTTTTCCATTTGCTTAACTGTAAATCGTTGAGATAGCGTTTTCTTCCTTCTGTGTCCTATTTTTTAAAGGAGCTTACAATTACACTGCTGCATCCATTTAATTCGTCTCTTTCTCACACTCTTGCTCTCTCTCGTGACGCCTCAATTGGTATATGAACATTGAGGGAGGGGGGTTGGGGGCAAAAATAAACGGTCCATGAAGCCAGTATCCTTACACACAAACACATCCGCAGCAGAGAAGACATCTCGTTTGCATGTATCCAATATCAATTACGGCAGATAAGTGCGGGATAAATGTCTGTGAATTTTCCAGAATGTCCTTTATTTTTTGGGTAAAATTGCTGTTGTTTACATGAAATGATCCTTCCGGCGAATTGCTTGGAATTTTTAGAGACACCCCGGTCATTTGCCCACAGCAAATTATCGCACTCATCACAGTATCTGTCGTTGAGGTGGGGATATCGTTTGATGAGCAAAAAAAAAACGTATTTCTTAGTTTCGCCCTCCCAACCCACCAACCCACACCACAACTACTCGGGGAAAATGGCTCTCAGGACGACTATGTACTTAGCAGCTTGGGGTATGTGAGTAAATTGGCTGATGAGATGTTTTCCTTTCAATTAAATGGATTAATTTAAAATTCTTAAGCAAGCATTTAGTTTGATGGCAATGGTAGGTTTGAAGGTAGATAACTGGGTTAAGCTTAAGTCTGGGTAGCGCAACGGATTGACTTACCACCAATACACGACAGAATGAATATGGTGTAATGCAAACTATTTCGGTCAGGTTTTCAAGCCATTGAATCTTGTTTTATAGAATAAAAGGGATGAAAGTGAATTGAAATTAAGGTGACGTTGATGACTTGTATGACCTGCCTAGGATCCCAATCTAGTATCCCAACAGCAGCCATGGAGGCAATCTTGAACTTATTCCTTATAGGACTAGAGGTGAAGAGATCCACCCGACACAGGGCTATCTAGAAGTAAGTAGGTACAGGCTGTATATGGACTAAGGCATTCGAGTGAGCTTTTAAGTAAGGAATACTAGGTATACAGGTCGATTCCCCAAACGCAAGGAATGCAGAAGTGCACTATGGATCACACATCTACATATGTAGAATCGGGGGTTAGAGTCTACTGCCGAACGCTTTCTGTACGAACTGTATTTCAAGGAGAGACTTTTGCTATACTGAAGGGCACGGAACTACTTCTCAGTACCAGAACCTAACGCAACTGAATCATGAGATCGGCTCGGACAGTCAAGCAGGCCGTAAGGCACTGCCAATTCCACGAACCGGTGAGGGAATGCAAGGAAAAATTTAATTTCTTGGCATTCTCTTTCCAGGTCAACTTTATTTGGGTACCTGGTCACTGCAATACTAGTACCTATACCAGGCAAAGGCGCGGAAAATATGGATATGCACACGGTTACAACCTTTGAAGTAGCCTAAAAGTTGTTGAACCCGCATACAGCTCTCGTTCGCAAAACACGACAAAAACATGTGAAAAGGACTGCAAACCTGCGAAGGTGACAAAGCGAGTGTCCCTTAGGCAAAGATGCTTGATCTAGCCAGAAAACAATATTAAGACAGATGGTCGGTCTATAAACACATCAACCCTAACAAACATGTCTACAGACTAGGACTGGTGACATTTACCACTTGGCCGGGACGCAAGGAAGAGGATGAATGCATCGAGCAATTCCTGTGTGAAGCCTGCATTAGAGGCGTTAAGATGCAAACACTTGGGAAGAAACGTTCTGCCCGTGCTGAATTATCTTAGACATTAGAATTCCGGAAAAATCCTGGATTTAGTTAAAAATACAGGACGTTTCTCGAATCAACGTTCCCCACCCTAATCTCCATTCCCTAATTAGATCACTCTTCCCTTACACCCCTCCTTTTTTCACCTTTTTTCTTTGCTAGACAGTATGTCTAGAGGCCTACGCGATGACTACAACTAAGGTGACGCTGAGCATACCAGCTGAGATTCTTAGAAAAAGCGTAATGGCTTGCTAGGACGCCAATAGATGAATAAATGTACATAACTTCTTGCAGACTTCCGAGAAACATGAAACATATAAGAACTTATGTATGTACATACTTCTGGTTATAAGGAGCAATATCACATGGAATCAGGAACACCCAATGTAGGTTTCGATTCAAAGAAATCATACTCTGAGCTTTGTCTGGTAATCTTATTGGAAATCTCACTAACCGTGATGCGTTTGTGACCTCAGAGTCAAAGAATTCAACCTTGCAACTATATTCAATTTGTTTCAAAATTCTTGCATTCAAGAACTATTTTTGCACTGGTCGACGGATTGATCAATGTATCTCAAGGCCATTAGAACAACGTAGCTCTCTTCCACGAAAAAGCTTAAACTGGAATAAGTTTTCAACCGGTCTCACCTTCAGCTGGACAGTCTCTAGGGCTTACAAGTTCCAAAAATCGCTAGCTGTGAGGACAGTAATGGAAGAAGCCTGCTGTTTAATGCCTGGTCCGAATGGCAGTTCTTATTTGAAAAGTTTTTTCATGTCAGTTATAGTCTTGGATGTTTGTCAGCTTTTCGCTAGATGTGGTATCGTGAAAGAAATTGTGGAGTTGTTTGGAAATCGAATCTCGAACTCCTTGCTTAGATTTGGCCTTTCCCCTTAGACCTTTACCTCTGGTGATTGGATAAAGTCAACTGATATTTGATCACTGTCGGCAAACGGTTTGGCACCAGTCTATCCTTAAATTTTAGCGATGCTAATGGAGCATTAGCTCCCGAAAAATTATTGGTTTAACAAGATTCCAATTCACGAAAACTTGTCCATAAATTTAAATGTCAGATGATCCTTCACCACCAGTGTGGTGAAGAAGGGCGTAGAAATCAGAAAGGTTTTGGATTTCTTTGGGGTTTTAAGGGATCTCCCGATGGCTTAGATCTCTTGGAAGCCGAATTTGTTCTAGCTTTTAGCGCTGGTTGAAATTTTTTCGGTGGTTGACACCTCTGTCTTCCACGAAACTAATTGAGGGCTGATCCGTATCAAGACTGACTATTATGGAAGTGCCTTCTTTTTCGAATGGTAACCACCTCCAATATAATGATATTGCTATATGTGGTTGACATTTTAGAACTGTTAAGGTACTTACTCAACTTGGTTAGAATCTGCTTCTCCATCGTCTTCATCATAGGTCTAGTCGTTGTTTTGTAGGATACCTAAGAATAAGGATTTGCTTACTTCATTTGCTTGAGGACAGTGGGGAAAGAGTGGAGCCTGAAACCGGTAATGGTGCATATGTAGCTCTTGTAGGTAAAAGGCTGCGATAAAGAAGAATGCACGGGACATGTTGGCCATGTTATAAAGAAGAGCCCTCATTGCCATCACCGGTGCTCTGCGCAATATGCCCACTTTTGCACTCGAGATGTTTCTGTATCTTTTACCACTCAACCAATAATATCTCTAATACCAGCAATGGGGGACATGAAAGCATTGGTGCCCCGACTTCGATACAGCATACGAAGTAGGTAATATACCCTTAAGGGAGGTTTGGCAAAGAAAGGTAGTCTCTGTTCAAAATGAAATTGCAATATACAAAGATGGGTTCAAAACCAGTGAGGGTTAGGTATAGACTCCAGAGACATAAACCTACATATATGTAGCTCTGAGACTACCGGACACATGTGGTGTATTCCTTCCTTCCTTAACGGGCTCCCGACCCTTGAAGAGTCTCTGCCTGAGACACAGCAGCCTTCCACTCTCTTCGATCCCGGGCACGCTGCTTCCAGTTATCTAGACCAAGCGCTCTGGCATCCGCGATAGCTTGATCCTTAAAACGGAGGTTCGGTCTTCCTTGTCTTCTCGAACCTGGGGGCTGTGATTCGAAGATCCTCTTTGCTGGAGCATTATTGTCCATTCGCTCGATGTGGCCGAGCCAGTGTAGTCGACGTGTTTTGGCTTTTTGGACTACATCCACATCCTGGTACAGCTCATAGAGTTCGCGGTTATATCTTCTCCTCCATTCGCCCTCCTCGCATACGGGACCGAATATCCGACGAAGGATTTTTCCTTCGAAAGTGTTCAATATCTGCTCTGCTTTCCTGCTTATCGTCCAACACTCGGCTCCATACAGCAGAACTGGCAGGATCAAAGTTTTGTAGAGCAAACATTTCGTCTTCCGAGTTAGGAGTTTTGACCCCATTTGTTTCGCCAAACCGTAGTAGCAGCGGTTTCCTAGAGTAAGTCTTCGTCGAATCTCCACTAAGTTGTCATTCGTGGAGTTGATATTTACTCCGAGGTAGGTAAACTCCTTAACCACTTCGAAGTTACTGTTGCCAACAGTGAGATTTGTCCTAGGCGGTGGACAGATGCTTCTTTGTTTGTTGACAACATGTACTTTGTTTTTTCCTCATTCACTTCAAGGCCAACTCGTAGTTGGGATATGCCTCGGTAGTTCTTACAAGACATAGGATCGCCTTTCTTGAAGATGGGGCATATAGAGCTGATAGTCCAGTCATCGCGCATGACTTCATCCACTCATACTTGGTTGATGACTTGGTGCATGCACCCTACCAAAGCATCACCACCATGTTTGAAAAGCTCTGCTGGTAGACCATCTGATGGTCTACCAGGTTTTAAAAGATAAAGGTAGATAAACTGACGGACAGGCGGGACACAACTATAGATTTCATGATTTCACGAACAACTGTGTTGTAAATATCGCTACAGGACCGAAGAGCATCCAACATTCCGACGAAGCTCTACCGCAGGGATTTGGTTGGAAATTGGCAAGTCACTGATCTACATGTATGATGCTGGACACGATCTATTAAAGTCAGACAAGTTATGGGAGCTATAGCCCAAACATGTGAGTTGAATTCGAGTTTTGGGCGAATAGAAGCTTTATAGACAGTAGCCAAGTCTGCAGGAGCAATCAGAGGCACCTAACGCCTTTTCGTAGTTTCAGATGAAATGATGAAATGATGATTCCAGCGAAAGTCTGGGGTAACTTACATGCAAAGCATTGACAAGTCATTAGATTCCTCAATATCAATTCCATTCATTTTTAGTTTGGCTACACTAGTCTCATGCTTCAAAGACAGGAGACTGTAGGTACTGGGTTTTTGACGAATTGAATTTAACTCAGTGAGATCCTGTGGTAACACAATGGGCCTATTCTGGCCTACCGACACTAAATGCCTAAAATGACTAAATCTGAATGCTCATGTTCTGACCGACCTACATGTAGGGCATCCGGCATATCTGGGTTAAGAGGGCACTGTGTCATACTCTATCGAAAGCCATTTATAGTGATGGTGAATACTTACGTAAGTTCCATTTTTCAGTTAGGTACACCATAAGGTCCCCTGTGGAACGTTGTTGATGGAAACTATACTGCCGGTCATTTAGAAAACTATTCCTTTCAAGATATCTCATAAGATGGAAATTTCCATGACACTAGAGAGCACTAAAGTAAGAACTAAGCGTCGGCAGTTTGAAGGAGAGGTTTTATCGCCCTTTTTGGGGATCGGCTGGATGTGTACCAGTTTCCACTGCCTGTAGACTATGGCAGGTGGAAGACCTTATGTAGAGGTTTAGCCAAAGTAGAAGAAGACCTCATCAAAAGAATATGTGGGATCTCATTTCAACTTGAAGATTTCTTAATTTTAGCATTAATTAGCATTCTCTTGCGAGTCAGTGATATTTTGATCATTGTGGATAAGAGCAGGGATGGACGATGATTTTTTTTAAAAAAGACCAAAAAGATTTACTGCCTTTAGGACATGGCTGTATTTTTTGCCTCACTTTTTGGTCTCGTAGAAACTTCGTACGCTTTAAAATTGAGTTGCAGTCATCTCTAGCCCGTTTATAGAGGCTTCGGTTTTCCACAGAAGGTGTTTGGAACCACAACGCAAAAGCCTCTTCCTTCTTCCGAACAGCAATCGCACAAGTCGGATTGAACTAGAGTTCTTGTTTAAGTTTAATGCATTAAACTTAATGTCTTACTCGGGATGAAGGAGAACATTCCAAGTACTTAAAACCAAGCCTGTCATCATGTCAGTAGCGGCATTTACATCTCTATCGAGGAGGCGTAGAGACCAGTTGAAAACTCTGAAGAACGAATTTAAGCCGTTCCAACTGACATTCTCGTATTGTCAAATTGTTCTTTTAGGGTGCTTTTATGCTAACTGTCTAAGGCCTTGTGTCCTTAGATCGAAAAAAATTGGAGAAATTATAAAATTAAGCAGATCGCGAATAAGAATAGCGATAGGGCTACTTCGTGGTCATTGTCTTCTGAGGAAGCACGCTATTATATTAGGACTATCAAATACGAATGTATGCAGATACTGTGATAGCGCTCAGATGTCCAAGGAAAATACGAAGCAGAGGAACTACCCAAAAGGGGCTCTAAACGGGAGCTCTCGAGTGCTAAAGGTGGTCTTCATGTACCCATCGAAAAGGTAAGATACAATATCTCTGCATTAGCTCTGCACCAGACCACGCATAGGTAACCCTGGTCAGACTATTGACGGGTCATTGTGCGTTAGGTAGGCACGACCTTAAGCATGGAATCGAGGCCAACGCCTTCTGCCACAGCTGTATGGATGAAGAAGAGGAAGAATCACCGTTTTAGCTTCTCTGCAGCTGCACTGTGTTATCCTCATCAAGAAAGTAAGTTCTGGGAGAATACTTCTTCGTGGAGCTTGAAGATATGTGTAAAAAAATCTGGAAGCTCGCCCAAAAATCAAAATGGTTCCAAGAGTAATGCAAGTTACTGGCTCTGTGGTAACACAATGGATCTTACGTAGTCCAAGTGTATCCTACCGTTAACGGGGATATCCACTTAACCTAAAAACCTAAAACCTAGGTAAGGTTAGGTCTACTTATAAATAGAAATGTCAAATGTCCTAAGAACTGTTTAAACGTCTATGTTACTTGGAAGATCGGTTGGCTTCAGACAATCTATGCGAAAGGGTTTAAAGCAATGACAACATTTTTCTTCCTTCTGTGACTACATATTTACCAGTTCATTTGTTGATCCGTATATGGTACTCCTGTCGCATCTATTTGTTGTTTCCTGAGCTTTTTAAATAGCTAGAGCGTTGATGCGGTTGTGTTGCTGTGCGGCTGTGTTGTGTTGCTGTGCAGCTTCATGCGGCAGTGGGATTCTGACTTCGTTTTCTTTACAACCTATTTAGATACTAGTTAGTTCTTCTTCATCCATTTCTGAGTCGTAGCTGGTAGTCAATATGTGAATCTGATCGAAGGTTCGCTCCCTGTTAAAAAATACCCATCTGACCTTATGCTTTATGACCAGCGTGGCATTCTAGATATCTACAAAACCCGCCCTACTTCACATACCTACTAAAATATCTACTAAATGTATCTAACTAAACGTATGAATATCCTGTCACAAAAAAAAAAACATAAAAACATTAATATGTAACTAAATTCAATCTAAACTTCAACATACACTCACCCACCGTACAAATAACAATTAATCTAATAATAAACAACACAACTACTGTCACCCTTCGCTTATTAAATTAATTAGCTAATGCCGGCTAATTATTTAATTCAAATAACACTTTCCGCGCGGTTTACTTTCCAATTAGATAAATATGAAAAATGTTTTGCAAAACCATTCGCTGTAATGAACGAGGTCATTTAGATAGTCAAAGAGTCATTAGACGCCTGACAGAGCGCCAAATATTTTTGCAAAAATCTCGTTATTCCGCCAAAATGCGATGTGCCATCACCTAGATACACATTCATACATACATACTAGTATTGCAAGCCCTAATTATGAAAATTTTACAAAATTATTTTTGCAATTTTCATTATTCAACCACCACTCACCCATCAAAAATATGTATCTACGTATACATAAATGACTCACCAAGGATGTACGCTGTAATGGCTGAGTTTTAACTAATTAATTGCGTTTAGATGGATTTTTTTTTTACACAAAAGATTGGTTATAATGAAAGGAGGGTTGGAGGTTGGGGTAGAAAAATAAAACGACAATGATTTGAAGCCTTTTCTTAGAGAGAGAGGGTTGAGGTCTTCTGCGGCATTCGTTAGAAATAAAGGTCTGTAGTAAAATATAATTGTGGGGGAAATTTTTAAAATTAAGATAACAATTTTCTTTTTATTGGAGATACTTTTCGGAATAAAGTAAGCAACCCACTGGAAGTTATCTACGGTCAACGCTAATATCCTTTCTTGGAAATTGAAAGAGATTGTTGATTACAACAATAAGATGGAAATGCCGGTCTTTGAATGAGATTAGGTGGAGAAGGTAATCATTTAGATATGAATAGATATGTATCTATGTATCCATTGACCAAACAAAGGGTATTCTATTAGGTGCTCGCAGTTTGAATTGTTTTTTTTTTTTAAGTTTGGCGGCGTCATAGATAAACATTAAGTCTCCATAACAATCAAGATCCACACAGAGCAAGAAAAATGTCCATAGAAAGCCACATCTACCAGTTAGGGGTAGGATTTGGTTTGGTTGACCGGTTAGAAACCCCAACATACTTAGACCAACTTTAGGTCCATTGCGATACCACGTGCATCATAGTAAACAGTTTTTCCCTACCTACTCATCAACCCATTTTGAACTTCTAATGAAGTTCTTAATAGCTACATATGCTTATCAGATCGCCCATATCGCTGTAATAAAAGGCTCCTAAGTAAAACTTCATTCTACAGGAGAGGTAGGCAGAGTAAGAAGATTAGGAATACTTTCATCCTCTTCATCATCCATGCAGCTTCTACAAAAGTCGTTCGGAGAAAGGCCCAGCCTTGTGGCATGCTTGCTTATTAGACAGTGTCCAGTGATGAAACTTATTGTAGTGCCGATATGCAACCTATTGAGAGAATCATATTCTTACAACGCCAGCTTTAAATAAATTTGTTTTGCCGCAAGAATGTTGGTTCACTTGTCCACCTAAGATTTGTACTCTCGATAGCATCCAACTTGAATTTTAGTTGCAAGTAGCGATTGATATACCTAAGGTGCCTTTGTCTGACAGAATGGGTATAATTGTTCCTCTTCTGGCGAGTTCATCGGCCTTACTATTCCCTGGAATGTCCCTACGCTGTGGCACCCAAACAGGTAAATATTTCACTGCTCAGGAATCTGCGTGAGGAACGATCGGGAGTCTGGAGCTACTAAAGAGTTTATAGAGGTCGATTCCAAGGATTTGATAGCTGCTTAGCTATCTGAGAAGATGCGTAGGTCTCTAACGGATATCACATTTTCGCTGAGCCAGGTTAAGACATCTTTAACCGCCATAATTTCTGCCTGGAATATGCTACTATGATTCGGTAGACGAAAGGAGAGCTTAAGATTAAGTCTGAGAAAGTCTAAGAAAACACCTCCACCAACGCCGTCTTTGGTTGAGCCGTCAGTGTAGAACTGAATGGACTTATCTTCTAAAAGTGCTTCTTCATTCCAGAGTGATCTGGAAGGGATGGTGAGTAGGTCCGGACAAGATTTGGAATTTATTCAGAATGGAACATAGCCAAATTCTTTTCTTGACCACTGTAGAGTAGCTTCAAGGGGAACGACTCCACTCGTTGCCATATATTAGCAATCCAGGGATATCACGGGAAACATAATGTGTTTCTGTGCCGCAGAAGGTTTCTGTGCTTCGCTTATACACAGACATACTGTGCACTGGATCTTGCTTAGATAATCGCAGTTTATAGCTTTTTCTAAGGCTATCCAACAGACAATCACCGAGATGTGACCGAGATGTATAGCCTAGCCAGTGAGTTATTCGAGGTTGTAGACCCTATCAACAAGATAGGGAGAGAGCAAGAGAAAAGTGCTATTGTAGATTTCTGGACTCTTTCTTAAATTTTCAGCCTAGTTTCCTATCCAAGATAAGACCCATATATTTTACTTGATCAGAGAAAGCTGATACCATTGAGAGAGAGGGTCGGCTACGGAATTTTATATTTTCTACAGAAGAGTATTAGGTCAGTTTTACGCCTAACGCCACACCGAACCTCCCAACTAGCTAAATTGCTTAAAGCGTTTTGTAGAAGTTCTTTAAGGGTATTTAGATACTTGCCCCTATCCGGCCCCCATCCTCGGAGTATATAAGGCAACTGGTCCTCCAGGTTGGAAAACGCCTTTAGTTTCGAAACCCACGCAAGCCTCGGATAAGGATGACTTCACTGTTGACGACCCTAGCAATCAAAATACGGGCAACGACATTCGAATCTGCACATGGTATGTTCGTACCTATAACAGACTGTGTGCAGCCGAAGAATTAGCAGACATCGCCGCCATCCAGGAAGTGTAATAGGATGGGCCTGGCCAAAAGCCGATGAAAAACTGTGACATCTATTACAGTGAATGCTATAGAAAGCAGAAACAGTGCTTATTCGACTTACGCTTAGGTCAGGTAGAATGAACCATTTAATCTAGACGAAGATAACCAAAACTTCCGTCTACTTGACCAAAATGAAGTGAAGATAGCAAAAACTTAATTACTTAATGCTGGACCTGATGGCTTACCAACCAAGCTGTCCATAGGATATGTCAACTCATTTCTAAGATTTGGTCAGATGAGTGTATGCCTGATGAATGGAATCTCAACACCGTTTCCCTTATCCACAAGAAAGGAGACCCCTATATTGCGCCAGTTATAGAGGTATCAGTCTCCTCAACATCGCGTACAAGATCTCATCTGTCATCCTGTGTAAACGTCTGAAACCTTTCGTCAACAACCTGATTGTCCCCTATCAGTGTGGTTTCAGACCAAGAAAGTCCACAGTCGATGCAATCTTCACACTTCGACAGATCCTGGAAAAAATCCAAGAAGTCCAAATCGATACCCACCATCTTTCATCGATTTTAAGGCATATGACAGCATTTATAGAGACGAGCTATACAGAGCCATCTCTAGTTTTGGCATCCCTTGGCATGTTTCTTTGGGCTGAGAAAGGAATTGAGTAGTAAGGCCCTATGCTTAACAACTAAGGAGACTCTATATAAGACCTTGACTCTATCGAAAGCGGATAAAGATATCCTTGATCGCTTCGAGAGAAACATTCTTCGTAAAATTATTTCAAAAATTAAAATTTTTGGTCCCGTTTGCGTTGGCGGGCTTTGGAGTAGGAAAGTCAACGACGGACTATACGAGCTATACAGTGACTTTGAACTAGACAAAAAATTACGTATCCGTCCGTAGAAATGCTTCTGCTAGTCTTCTAATCTAACCCGGAGGGACAACGCAGTAGAAGAAGACCTCGCATTAGGTGGCGCGCACAACCGACTTGGAGTGCGCAACTAGAGACAGTAGGCTAAGTTCCGGACTAACTCGAGGGTCTTGTTAGTGGAGACCCAGTTTCACTCCAATTGGTGGCGTCACCTAAGTATGTAAGTAAGATGCTTTGCCGAGATAGCTAAAGCAACATCATTTGCATAAGTGATCGGTGTGCATCCCTCGCCTTCCAGAATTATTATTATATAATATTATTATCACTTATGCAGATGATGTTGCTTTAGCTATCTCGGGAAAGCATCTTATTTACTTACTTAGGTGGCGCTACCATTTGGAGTAAATCTGGGCCTCCACTAACAAGTCTCTCCAAAGTTCATTTCCGAAGCAGAGGAGGTGATAGAATGGATCCTTGTGGAGTGCCTCGGCTGAAAAATCATCACCATTAAGCAGTGGATTAATCAATTCGCAAGGTTAGCTGTCGACCTCCAGGTCTGATCGCTGATGTATTGACATTGTTGTTCTTGAAGTTCCTTTCCAGCAACTACCTGTGAAATAAGTGTCAAGCAGTAAATTTAGCGAATCTTAGCCGGAAGTCGTCCAAGACCCAAGTGGAAAGGGACCTCAACCAACTTTGTGTGCGAAACTGGAGACAGCTGGCTAAAGATCGAGCTGGCTAGAGAGGCTTGTTGGTTGAGGCCCCCGGACTGTAGCGCCACCTAAGAAAAAGAAGACGCAGAAAGGTTTTCTATTTTTTTCTAATTCTTTCTTGTATATATTTTGGGATACCTTGTACAAGTCCCAGTCTAGCTCGTCTTTCGAACTTTTGGCATTATTAAATGGACCAATAATGCGGCTTTTTCCTGCCCCGGGGTTGAACCAAAGGGCAGGAAGAAGTGATTGCTTTATTGAGGGCTGAGGTTAGATCTTCAACTTTAGATCAAGTTCTTGGGGGTTGCTGGGGCAGTTAAGGTGATCATGGATAGGTAAATTATTTAAAGTTGCCCTGTAAATGAGCCAATCAGTTTTACAATAATTTCTGAAAACTAGCTGACTTATAAAATTTACATATTAAGAACATTGGAGATACCTATGATACGAGAAAAATAGTTCCTTTGACATCTTTCAATTCCTAATACGTTGAATGATGTTATCGGAGGCAAGGGTGATGTCCAGCACTGCTTGGTTATTTCTAGTGACGAAAGTCGGCTCATTCCTATGTATATCACGCAGAGTGAGGTTTGTACTAAGAATACAATCAAAAGTAGCTTACTTCATATGGTGATATCAGAGCTTCCCCATACAATATGTTGAGCGTTAGGGTCACAGTCTATGATAAAACCAGTTTTCTGCCTCCCCGCATCTGGGAACAATCTTTCCAGGTTATCCGCAAAAAGAGAGTTTAGGGCGAGATACTTATGCCGATACCAAATGGTAGGAGCCGCTAGATGTTTCTATTTTTGCCGCTGTTGTACCTTGATCGCTGTAATTGGGGAGTAAGGTTACTTTTGTGTGTAGAATCAGGCCTCAATCTTTTATTGAAAGGACAGAGATCAGCATGTAAATACATATGTGCATCAGTGCTGGACATTATGTTTAACCTGTTTTGGCTAGGTATTGTTGGCAATCAGTGCTTCTAATGCGGCTGTACGATTCAAAGTCTACTCACAGTGGTCTAGCTATTATAAGAGCCACTCTTCGATGATTAATCTTCTCAATTTTACCGGAACTTCCATACGAGCATAGCTGACCGTAGTTAATGGGTCACTGATGCCTCTCCTTAGGTCAGCTTCTACACGGACGGTTCCAAGACTAATGAAGATTTCGGTTGTGGTGTCTCCTCCGACAAGCTCAATCTGAGGATATCTTTCCCAAATCAAATCCCTGGAATCGTGCTCCTTCACTTCAAAGGCCGCTTTAAATTGCCGTTAAGATAGAATAGGCATAGATTAGGGTTTATTTTAGGTTTTAGAAGACCTTACGATATACATAGGTAGGCTAAGAATAGGGTATGTTATCGGCTGACCGACTAAACCGACTAAAATAAGCTGAAAGCCCTATACCACTCGGTCCCTGAGCCTGAGAGCTTCTTTCTCTGATAAGCCAACATGCCACAAGGTTGAGCCTCTTTTCAAATGATTTCTGTAGAAGCTGTTGGGATGAGGAGGAGAAAGAAACCATTCTCCACCTCCAATGTACATGCTCAGTTCTGCCCTAAGAAAGTCTCCTGCATCTGGGAGCTCCCTCCTTTGACAACTCAGGTGAACTGGCGTTATTAGGCGTCAGGAGCCTTCTTCGCTTTATTAAAAGCTGCGGCTTGTATAATCGGTTTCGAATAGCCAAATGGGTAGATTCATGGCATCGCAATGGAGCTTTATTGGTTTATGTGTGTCTGCACACTTGTGGAAACTAAACTTGGATCTGTATCCAGTTTCTGGCTCAACACCTTCTTTAATAAGTGAAATGAATCTATGAACTGCCATTGGCTCATAATTCTTCTTCAATGATGTTGGCAACAAAGTCACATTCAATAGAGTTCGCTACCAGACCGTGTTGACTGACTAGTTTTGGGATAAATTGAAAGAGGATGACTTAAAGCATATGTATGTGGTTTCAACAAGTCGATGCCACATGGCACATAGCTGGCCAAACAAGCTAGTTATTTAAGTTGAAGTTAGTAGACCGTGTTAGATCGTTTCATTTAACGCTTCTTGACTACTTTTTTAATTGAGACTTAGTCAAGGCCATGGTCTACGATACCAAGCCAGAGACTTTAGACGACTTCAGGACCAAAATCGAAGGCCAAATTTTCGACATATTGCCCGATTTATGCGATTTATGTCATGGAATCCTTCAAGGTTCTCCGTGGAGGACATGTGAATGAAGTTGTATTCCATTATTAATCCCATTGATAGTACTTCAACCCAATATATTTTTTTATATCTCAAACATAAGCTGTTTTAAAAACCAAATTCCGGTACTTTTAATGAAAAACTCTTTAGACTTCCCGGTCTAAAGGGATTTTTCTAGGGATTTCAAGAAGAGAATTTCATATGAATTTCTGGCCGGGAATCTCAAAAATGCAGACGTCATTTTTGCGCCCAACAACTGAGTCTAAAAATTCCTCACAACCGAGTCCGTACTGTCCAAGTGTGTCCACTTATCTACCTGCCTCAATTAAACGATCGCTGAAAGATGCAGATACTTATACATGTGAAAATTCTTAATTGCATTTAAATTAGATAGGAAAATTAAAATTAATTACCAAAACCCCACAAAGTCTCCTGCAAAGTATCGAAATTTATTTTCGTTTAATTTGCTGCAATTAAACAGCTCTTGACACTCAAGTGTTCTGCCACCACAGCCAATCGTATGTCCACCAGCACCATGTTACTCATCGCCTTGAACCAATTAAATTTTTCGTTCCAACGTCGAAGGATGTGTCATCTGCGAATTCAACTACAAAAACCCAAAGTGTTGACATTTTGATTATGGTACGTTCCCTATACGTTGTTCCACATGCAAGTCCTCAAGACTATTCAAAACTGCTTCACCCCTCGATATTGTATTCAAAGCAATGCAACGGTATACGAAATGGGAATTTTTTTTTTGTTTTTTGGGAATATGTATAAATTTTAATTGAAATGTTAACATGTTCCCGAAATGGTTAATTAAAAATCATAGCTTCCGGAGGTTCTACCTGTTCGCCATGCAAACGAGTATATGTACAAAACTTCATTTGGTTGCTGGTTCCTAGGGGTGGGGGTGCTGTTGTCTCGGAGTCGTAAATTCGAAAAGAACTTAAATTGGGTGAAATAAATGTCTCCCTTAATATTTTCAAGTGGAAATCATGTTTACCGCAATCAATTTTCTCCACCAAAGCAGAGCACAGAGCACTTTGTGCGCCGGGATCAGGGGTGTGCTTGTTTTCTCTGAAAATAGTTTGCCGGTCGTAAAACTGGAAGCCAATTAGTTAGCGCGCGCTATTCATTCTGGAAATGATGAGGAACGTACGACGTAACCGAGGCGTGATATAGATGTTAGGATGGCGCAGAGGATCAACGCAGTAAAATAGCGATGAGTCGACATCCAACATTAATAACTTACAAATTGGCTGATTTAATTGGGTTTACAGTGGTAGTGGTTGTGGTATCTAAGGGAAATATTTGAACACGGAATGTCCGAAATAGGGTCGGCATATGTATTTGAATTGATACTCATTTCTGTGGGGTACGTTTCTGTCACTTTGAATTTGACAGATGTCAACTGGAGACAATGCAAGTTTGTGATTGTTTAAGTTAAGGGGTCCACAACGCGGATGACGTTAAGGGCGAGAAAAACACCAGCGATACTTTTAGAGCTTCTCCAACCTTGTACCCAAGAAAGTTGTGCAAAATTTACAAACTAACACAAAAAAGTCTCAAACTTCTGTGTTAAGCTTATGAAATGGTATCTAAGACTCCTGCTGTATGGTAAAGAAGTATACACCTTGTCAAAATTGGATGAAATTGCTCTTAGTTCTTACGAGAAGTTATGTACTTTGATATAGCGATCTGGACCATGTTCCAATGATTCGTACTGAAGGGTTCTTGCAGCAGAGTGGAATAGTGCTAGGACAAATCAGAAAGGTGAATTGCCATTAGCGGCCCTTGATAGTGCTACGAAACCACTGAAACATAAACACGTTTGATAGTGATAGAGACCGTTTAAACATCAATCTTCCTTGATCAATGGCGAGGAAGATGAAATAACATGTCAGATCTGAAAGTACAAAAGCTGACTTGGAAAAAAAGCAACGTAGACAACGCAATGCTTGAGTATATGATAGACAGCATTGACATACCATCGGATATAGCTGAAGAACAAGCCAAAGCAGTGACAAAGTTTCTTATCCTAAGGATGTGACGCTGACATGCCACTTAAAGGGAAAGGAAACGGTGGAACACTTGTGTATTGGCGGAACGACGATATTTCTAACCTATGTATGTGCGTGCAGAATGTCACAGAATTACTAAGGAAAGATGAAGTTTCGCGGATCTACAGAGAAACATTAGCAGAGGCGTAGACAATACTGCTAGTCATAAGTCCTAGAAGGTGCAGCAGCTGTAAAGACAAACAAGAAGGAATAGATTCGATCCTGAACAGAGTCGGAGATGTTCACGCATTTGTATACGATATTTTGAGCGCAAATTCCCACTACAGTGGAAAAGACAGCTAATCCCTATTCGAAAGGGCAACAAACCACCTGGCCAACCGTTGTAGTACAGGCAGCTGTGGATGCTCGTTATACTGGGTAAAGTCCTTGAAAAATTACGAGCATGACTAGAACGATACACTGATAGTTATTCTGGGCTCTCCAACCAACAATTTGGCTTCAGGAAGAAGCGAAGCACTTTATAGAGCCAGTAAGTCGCATTGTGCGTGAAGTAATCGCAGGACGAAGATGGCTAGGACGAACTGCGCCGTCGTATCAATCGACGACAAAAGCGCGTTCAACTCAGTTAGCTGGAACTGTGTTGTCAGAGCATTGCGCAACCTGAAGATACCTACATATGTAACTACCTTATTAGAGCAACAAAAATTGATAGCAACTTCAAAATTAAAGAAGTGCCAAAAAAGTACAAAATCACGGCAGGAGTCCCGCAAGAGTCAGTGCTTGGTCCAGTCCTATGGAACATAATGTATGATGGGATCTGGACAATACCGAAGCCGAACGGAGTGGACAATATGAGGTACGCTGACGAAATTGCAGTAGATGTGGGAAAACAACAATTATATGAGAAATCTAGTCATATGATCAGAGATGTCAAGTCATGGCTACAGGCATCCGACTTAGAATTGGCAGACCATAAAGCAGAAAATAGTATTAATAAGCACCAGAGAAAGGATAGAACACCGACTAATATAGGTCGATGAGCATACCACCGAGTCGAGTCCATATATCAGATACCTTTGAATGTTGTTGGACCACGGGCTCAACTTCAAAGAGCACATTACATACACTGATGAGGAAGCCTTCCGGCCATAAGCCGCATTGTCTAGATTAATACCAAATACTGGAGAAACCATGTAACCAATTAGATATCTGCTAGGAATGGTGAGCAAATCGATGCTTATTTATGCGTCCCCTATATGGCACCAACGACTGCACTTTTAGAACCGTGTCAGCGGAGCCAATAAACGGACTGAGTCAGCAGATATAAGAGTTACCAAATATGTAGGCAGAGTGGCAACACAGGTCGATACAACTAAAGTTAGCTGGACATAAACACAGATCTCCAACATAGAAGATTGGACTAGCAGAGGATATGGAGAGCTTCTTATTACCTAAAAGAATTAATGTCGTGGCTGGGAGTAACTCTGCAAATATTTATAAGCACGTAGATAACCCATACTGTCTGCAATGAGCCAAAAAACATTTCTTCAGTTAGGCACGAGCTATACAATTATTTACTCTCGACATGTGTCTCGGCCCATGATACTCGAATGTGCAGTTTGTTAAACTAAGCATCCTTAAATTTATCAATATTCGATCCTGTCAATCCTGGGGACTGTGATACGAATGTTTTATTATATGGAGCTTTGTTGTCCATTCTCTCCATTAAGACATTTATCCACCACTTGCGACAAAATTTCATTATCGGGACCTATACCTAACTTCGAGCCGATTAAGAGTTACCCTGGCAAACTGCAGCTACTTCGGTTTGGTAACACAACTGAATTCAAGACGCCTAACATGAACGATCAAAGTGATGCTCTAAAGAACATTGATCTGTTTAGCCCAACTGTATGATCCCGAGTGATGGAGGATAAGCAGAAAAGTTGAAAGAAAACTTGAGGAGGACGAATGGAACTTTATGAGCGGTGTACCAAGATGTGAATGCTATCAGGAAATCCAAAACACGTGGGCTATATTAACTCGGCACAATCGACATTTGACACAAATTCGAGCACTGATATTTGAGATAATAAGAAAGACTGAATCTTCGTTCAAGCTAGGATGCTTGACTTGACGATCTAGCAACACGTCGCAAGGTTTTCTATTCCTCCAATCTTTGAGCCCTTTGGAAGAGTCATCATACATATAGATACAAGATTGTAGTCTCTGACTACTACGGCCGGGCTCGCCATCGCCTATTTCCAGGATAGATCAGATGTTCTTTTCATGCGGCAGTAGAGCTCTGAAAACGGACTCGACTTTTGTCCACCTTTGTTTGACCTCTTGAATCTCTTTTCCTTACCAATTCGAACTCGATTCGTAAGTCCGTTCAAGAGATCATAAAACAACTCCCTGATAGTGTTCTCATTCACTTTTGTTAGAGCGTTGGCATCTATAAGGCTGGGATAAACTTTATTTGGACTAAAGGTCGTTTATCGGCTTAAAGTCAATAACCTCAGTCGCTTTCCATGATGAATTCACCATCTCCTGCTCTAATCCAGCTTGTCTCATGTACGGTAAGAATAGTTACTTTATATTGGGACAGTTGTTGAGAGGGTAGACAGTGTGCAAACGCTACAGGAGGGAACTCCCCAATAGAAGTTAATTTATTCCATGACGTATTGCTTTTGCAGTTCAATATTCCCTATGGTTCGGACCTTCACTCTGAATATACCTGAGCACACCGAAGCAGGTAATCACAATTTTTATGAGTAACTCGCTCCAGCGCAAAACATAATTTATGGATCAGTGGAGAATATGCACACAGCGACCACCAGATGATTATATTCAAACCAAGCAGTGGCCCAAACTAATAGGGTCGACGTGGAAAAATACATCCTTCGATAAAGACGCGTTCAAGAAAATGAAAAACACCAATTTTACAATCAGCTACGCATCAGAGGAGACCCTATCGCACATTGATTCGTAGTAGGGGTACACCTTGTTACTGATGAAACGATGATGTCAAAACAACGGCGATCCCAGTGATATACAGAGTTTAAGGAACATTTCGCTACCTTCAGGCTGAGGAGACGAGGCCTTGAAAAGGCCATCAAGGATTGCAAGACAATATGCTTCAGACTACTCTGTGACGGAGCGATCTAGACCCGTGGAAGATGTCATATATCATGGTGACAAAGAGCTGAAGGGTAGTAAGTCCTGACAAATATCCGGCCCAACGATGATGGGGACAATGGTACCATCTACTCTATGACCCATCATAAGAGATACCGGCTTGAACACATCCTGGCAATCATTGCATGAAGAATGCAGGAAGTTAAGCGATAAGCGGAATACAGCAATACAGGGGAGAAGATGGCGAGGGAGCACAAAGAAATATGTCCAAGTACTAATAGTCGACGTTAGAAATGCTTTGAACTTGGCGAACTGCTCATGTGAGAGGAGATCTCTGACCAGAATGGATATATCATACTACCTGCTGAAGACAGTCATGAACTGATTCACCAACAGAAAAATGAGGAATCACACTCACCCAGGCTTTATTAAAAAAAACCAGACAGATCCTGGATAGAATCACGGTCTGACACCTTAGAACTTCTGTTTAGGAAATATTTTCCAGGGTGCAAAATCTTAACATTTAACACTGCAGAAAGCCCTTATGATAGAACAGGCAACACAAACCACCTTCCGGCCAACCAGATTGCAGATGTGAAGAAAATCAACTGTGCAATTAACTCCTTCGCCCCTTTAAAGCACGCGGCCCTGACGATAGCCACAAGGAGTGTATCAGTCCACGGCTAGCGAATATTTTTCTCGGGCATCTTAATAACTCATCTTTCACATAAATAAAAGTCAAAGTCATATTCATACCCAAAGCGGGTAAACCCTCACATACTAGCCCAAAGACTTTAGCTCAATTAACCTTACTTTGTTCCTACTCAAGACACATGAAAGGCTAATAGATTTACACATTCGCTCCAAACTAATTCCAAAGGATATGTCCCCAGCCCAACACGTCTATACTAAAGGCCGATCTGTGAGAGACAGCCCTGCATGAGATGGTAATAAGGATCGAAAGTTCACTCCAACAAAAAGAATTTACGCCAGCGTCCTTCCTGGATATAGTAGGAGCCTTCTTAAATCTGAATCTATACGACTAGCACTGAACCAACAAAACACAGACCCATTAATCTTAGACTGGGTTGAATGAAAATTGGCCTGCACTGGCCTCTAGAGGTACCCCACAAGGTAGGGTCCTATCGCCTTTACTGTGGATATTGGTCGCGAACAGAATTTTCAAGAAATTAGAACGAAGTGGGTTCAAAGTTGTTCCGGATGAAGTCGTCATAATGGCGACAGATAAATTTATACCCACCATCACCGAAATACTTCAATCAGCCCTCAAAACCCTACACAAATGGGTGGAAAGATGTGGGTTAAACGTTAATCCTTTAAAAACAGAGGTGGTTCACTAACAAGGGAACAATCCCACATATCGGACCCTTGAGACGCAATGGCACACCCATCTCAGATAAGGCGAGATACTTCAGCTGTATACTCGACCGTAAGCTGACTTGGAATGAAACCACGTCAGAATGGATGAAGAAAGCATCCATAGCCTTCCATTCAAGCAGTGAAATCTTTGGTAAAAAATCCATAGTTGTAAAATGAAAACACAAAACTATACTCCTTTGGGTCCCAGGACACAGCGACATTCAGGGAAACGAACAGGAGGACGATTTAGCAATAAAGGGCTCCGGACAGGACCTGTCAACGGTCGTTACCTCTGCTCTACCTAACCTTAGCCTCTAACTCTTGTTAAATCCAATATAGAGCAAGCTTTCTCGAAACTAGCTAATGAAGACGCACTCTCATCTTGTAGTGTCTCCAGAAAACATGGAAATACAAAGACAAGCAAATTTTAGCGCTTAATAGACCCAACTTTGCGATCTTTACGGGGACTATTACCGACCACAACCTCCTGGCGACTCACCAAAGAAGAATGTGACTAGACCTCTGCCCGAGACTGTGGCGACACAGATTCAAAAGAGAGCGCATCTCATCCTATGCGAATGCCCAAGCCTGTGTAAAACTAGGAAAACGGCCCTCGGTGAATACCACTTTGAAGATCTGGGCGACCTGTCAGGAAAGCCACCATTAAGCATTTAGAAATTTATAATAATTTCGGATTGGTTCAGGGAGGCCGCTTAGATTTCTTAAAGCTACAGATCAACTTTGTTTTTGTCTTTGGTTTTAGGTTATCCACAACAGGGGTTCACAATGGATCCATTGGTGATCCAAATTCTGGCTGATTGTGCAGTCACCCCTTCTATCCACCTATCTATCACACTGACGATGAGGTTAAGTACTATAACGTCATCCCAGGAGTCCCACAGGGATTGGTCCTTGGACCTCTACTGGTGGAGTTCATTGACTTATGCTGGCAAAAGGAGTTCAACTGAACGGTTTTGCAACATCTACGAGACAGAGTCCATTAATGGAGATGTCGTCAGGATCAAAATTGGCCTATAACTAGTTGACTAGAAGATCGAAGCTGTCTTAATAACCGGCCAAAGGACCGAGGAATACGCAAATTTTTGGGCTGGGAACCATCAAATCTAAAGAGGCATCGAAATGCCTAGGAGTAATGTTAGACAACTAGCTAAATTACAAAACGTACGTCGAGTACTATAGTAAAAAGGCGTTATAGGTGCGATGCTCCCAAACATTGGTGAGCCAGGATACACTAGGAAGATCCTACTTTCCGGAGTGATAAGCCCAATCTTTCTACACACTGCTCCAGTCTGTGTGGGATTACTTTCTCGTCAAAGTGATTTAAAGGGTTTACCTTAGACGGAGCGCACTGTGCCAAGCCAGGTGGGATACCACGGCAAAGACAGATGGACTCACAAGCTGAACCCCACCATCGAGGTCTGAACAAAGAAAGCACGCGAGGACTGCAAACCACGGGTTACCGTGGCTACTGAAAATATCTCCACAGATTTGGGTGCGATAGCTCGCCCTTTGATCTAGAATGTTCAGTTGAAGAGGATGACGTAGAGCACGCAATGTTTCAATGCAAGCACTTCGTAGGCGCCAAGCATGCAGCTTCTATGTAGTAAAAGTACGACTGCGTAATGAGGGTGCAGAATTAGCTCAGAAGAGTCGAAAGACTAAGAAGAACCGAAGCGACAGATGAGTATGACTTAGTAGTCCCACAGTCCTTCGCATCCATTGATGCAAGGCAATTGTACACAAATGCAGAAGAGAACTAACTCCCAGATGGTTTGTAGTTTCCCCCTGTTCTGGATTTCTAGAACTGCTAAGCAAATCTCCTAACAGGGCACAGGGATTGCAAATGATGAATGTTGATCCTGACTCCTATTTTGGAATACCAATGAGAAGAAGAGAGAAGTAATAAAATTCAATAACTTTTACTAGCAATGGTGATCCTGTTTTTACTCAAGCCACTGATATGTGGTAGTCCCATTTAAAAAAGCACTAAACCCATAGACACTGGCAACAAATATTGTGGTAGGTACTTACTAACACTTCGGTATTCACAGAGTCATGCAGTCGTCATCGTTTCCTAAAAGGACTAACTATACACATCACAGGTGGTATAGAAAAGGACATATAAAGTGTAGAAAATAAAAATCCACTAAACTACCACGTAGAATAGGTATAGTGCCATCAATTATAAATGCCTCCATCAATCGAGCTCAAAACTGTGTTATTTTCCAGCAAAATGCCAAAACAACTTAAAACTACCCGCCAGCGAGGCCTGCCATGACCCTTAACTACATAATTCAGGACAACAAAACATATTTCACCCAACAATTCCTAGGCAAACTTACAAAAATACCCCACAAGTGGCCGACATCGTTGCGCGACACGCTAACACCATTCTAACCTATTCCATGATTATTGCCAGGACGAGAGCACAACGCAACCATTTTCTGGTCAAAATGAAAAATTCACCGACTCTCACGCGAAGCTTAGATTGCAAAATGAATATTTGATGCGCAGCTCTTTGCTTTATTCGTCAACGATTCGGGATGCTAGGACTCCACTAGCCACCATCATATACTATATCGTCGCCAGAGCCACTGCCGCGCCATCATCATCATCAACAACAGCTAGCAACAAATCACCAGCCATTTGCGAAAGGATGCTATGCCACCACCACTACCACCGACCGGTGTGCGGTGCGGTGGTTGTGCGGTTGTTCATGTGAACGCCAACCCAATCGTGGAATCCCAAGGAATCCCTTGGAATTATTTTCATTTATTTATTCGTCAGAGCGAGAGCAAAAGAAGGACTCGATTTTTTTTTATGAACACGAGTCCTTCCACCTCTAAGCCCGTTGGCTAATCCAGGAGTCAGTGCGCTCACTCTCGTTGTCCCATAAATAATTAAGGACTCGCTTATGAATAATCGAAAGGATTTTTTTCACGGCGGCGGCGTTTGGCCGGAGAAGATGATGATGTGATGGTGCAAATCAAATAACAAATCGAATACATTTTTGAAGTGACGAGATTGAGTGAGTGGGCGGCATGCGGTGGCGGTACAGGACGATTTATGGATTCATCTGGAATGGAATCAGTCACTCGGGACATTCGCAAAGGAGTAAAATTACCACCTATCACCAGAGCATATCAATTATTCACGGGCAATCGAATTGCATTGCATAAATGATGTCCTTCGGAGCGGAATGGCGAATTTAATGTTTGTTTACCGAGTGTGTGTGTGGGCGGATGTGGGTGGGTGCGTTGCGTGCATGTGTTCCGTTTGATTAGTCCGTTTCGGGTAAAGTGGTATGCAAAAATGTGGCTCAATAAAACAAAATGATATATTTGGGATTGGAATACTTTCATTACTCGGATCAGGCATTTACGGATTGTTTTTAAATTACAACACTTCATGAAATAGGGATAACTCATGGAGGAGCATTATCATTTTATTTACCATGGGGCGTGGTAGTACAGCATGGTCACAGAATGAATTTGCTTTTCTGGTTGTCCCAAGGAGATGGGAAATCTTTTAAAGATGTTGATAGCCCAAGCTAGTGGCATCCACGATTCATATACCTATTCCTGACATAGAATGTTAACCTGATATACATACATATGTATGCCTACGTACTAAACCTCATCCCCGAACACAGACTTCAACCATTCCCCAAGCATATCCTGCAATTCGCCTTGTGTCACCTGCTCCTAAGGCTACTGCTTCTGTGGCTTTTCTTGCCTTCTCTATTGTACAGTTGTAGAGTTTGTAGAGTTGTTATGAAGTCAGATATTACTGTCCAATTCTCTTCCGATTGCAGTATGTGGTTTAGGATTAACGAAGAACTCGGCAGGGTAATTCTCCCTGCCGAGAAGCAACCGAGTTGCGTGAGGTTGTACATAGTTGCAGTCCCCATGTTAACTACTTATCCAGGCTTGGACTGTCGACTGATTATGAGGACAGCTTCTGTTTTATTGTCAGCTAGTGCTAATCTGGCGGCTGTTAGCCAATCTTTTATCCAGGCAATTGCTTCGTTTGTAGCTGATTCAACTACAGGAATCTGTTTAGCTACTGTCGAAGAGAACGCTAATGGCAGGATTCCGTCATACATGATGTTTTACATTACCGGCCCCAGCGCCGATCCCTGTGGAACTCTCGCAGTCACGTTGTAGTATTTTACCCCTTTTGTTGTTAAAACAGTTTGTCAGTATATGCAGCAGATAGTATGGTGTATCCGTCCTGGCAAGTGATCTTCTAATGAACGACTAGTTTGAAGGATTAAACGCGTTTACATTTTACTACTCCACAATACCCCTTTGTCCCGTAGAGTCATTTTTCTCCTTCGATGACAGCTGTGGCGATATCAGCTTCCACTTTTATGGCATCAACAGTAGATCGAATTTTTCTGAAGTCAAATTGGTGGTCTGAAAGAGCTCCTTTCTCGTCTGTTACTGCGAGCAATCTATTGTAGATTATCTTCTCAAGGATATTTCCAATGGTGTCCAGAAGGCATACTGGACGGTAGGAAGATAGTTTGATAGTAGCAAGACGAAATGTGGCATTTTCCATTTCTCGGTTCCTTCCCCTTTTACAGCTGCCTCTACTGCCTCATTCAGGATCCCGCCGGGTCCAAGCGCGTTAGCTTTGTCTATCTCGCTGCATGCATTAAGCAACTCCTTCAGAGTAATACATAACTGGATCGAGTTCTGATGTTGCACAATGTAGATGATATTTGGGGAAAAGGTGCTCTGCTATGGATCTCAGCATTGGGGGCGTCCTATAAAATTTCAGTTTGGTCATCACCATTCTGTATGCCGACCCCCAAGGTTTCATATCGGCTTCCACACAGAGACCTTTGAAACATGCGGTTTTGCTCTCCTTGATTGCTCTTTGTAATCTGCGTCTTGCCACTTTAAAAGTGTCCATGTATTGTTGGAGATTTGCTCTCCGTCTTGATGGATGAGTGTCTTTATTTCCTTATTCCACCAGACTTCGTCCTCCCAGGAAATGCCTGCAGGAGGGAATACAATGGTCCCAATTTCCCACGAAGTTTTTTCGCATTAATCGGGCGATATGCTGACAATTGAACTATCTATGTTAGTCCTGAGGTCGTCTTGAGTCTTTGTCTTATTAGCGTAAACCATGTACTTGACGGAGTCCCATAAACAGGAGGAATGAGATAACATGGCGGCCAATTGACTAGCCCATTTCGATCACCGAACTTCGCCTTTAATAACTTGAAGACTTGGGTAGCTGTGTGGCATGTGGCACCGTCTTGTTGAAACCACACTCAGCACTCAGACTCAGTCGAGATTTATTGTCCTAACAGACAGATTTTCCTATTTTCTTGCAGTGATTGCAGAAACTCATTTCTCTTACACATGTTTTGGAAGCTGTTGACAGCGGTTCTTTTCCCTTTCACAGTTCGGCTCACAGTCAAACATACTACGCACAACATCTTTGTAACTACTTCATTCCCTAAATGAAACAGGATCTTTTGATCTGGCCTGATGACCTGCTGTAGTGAAACAATCACACCTAGTACAATTACTTTGTCTTTATTTTAAGCCTAACTTTGTTTGTCTTAGCTTTTTGATTTCGAGGCAGATGAGGTTCATTATGCGGTGGGAATGTAGGCAAACATTATCAGCGAAGTCGAGGTATTCATCGCTGATCACCACCAAAAACAACAGCGGTCACAGTATGTACCCCTGATGTACTCCGCTTTGAACTTCAAAAACCTTTCGATACCTTACACCCTGACCCCTTATGTGAAGCTTAGTACTATCGTATGTAGCCTAAGAAACTAGCTATTAAATTTTCTGGGATGGCTCTCCGGCGCAAGGTCGACTAGAAGGCTACTCAAAGTCTTCTCTAAGTTTACTTAACTTACTAACTTACTTAACGGGCTCCCGACCCGTGAAGAGTCTTCGATTCCGGGCACCCTGCTTCCAGCTGTCTAGACCAAGCGCTCTAGTATCCGCGATAGGTTGCTCCTTAAAACGTAGGTTCGATCTTCCTTCTCGTCTCGAACCTGGGGGCTGCGATTCGAAGATCCTCGTTGCTGAAGCATTATTGTCCGTCCATTTGCTCGATGTGGCCGAGTCAGTGTATTCGACGTGTTTTGGCTTTTTTGGACTACATCCACATCTTGTCTTCTATTCGACCTCCTTGCATATGGGGCCGACATACGCACATACCTCTCCAGTTTCAACAATCCATCCGATTTTCTTTTTCAGAAGCTTGACGATCATTCCTCTCTTCGATTCCTCTCAAGGGTTTGAATTAGTTTGGCAAGAATCCCATCAACACCGACCACTTTCTTTCTCTTGAGGGACTTGATTACTTTTGTTATTTCGGTTTTACTAGAAGTTCCAGTGCGAGTTTGGGAATTTGTTGCTTCGGAAGACTCATTTCTGTTGGAGACCATATCACCATCGTTTAAAATGGTTAAGGACTATACTCAAGGGTTCTCTATATCTGATCCTTACCCATGATGGCGTTTTCAATATCCGAAATAAGACCGAATTTGTTGCTTTCCATGATCCCTGCTGTTTGGCCTTCTTTGTAAGACTGCAGGATGTTGTTCCTAACGAAGCTTGCTTACCTTCCGTTGGTTGGATTTTGATGACCATCCCCTTTTGCAAACCTTTTCGAAGCTTTTGCTTTATGGGGACATTAGCTTAGCAGAAATTTCATAACCTCGCTGTTCTATCTTTCTTGACTGCTCTTAGAATCTGACAGTTCTGTTGGAAAAATTCGGAAAGTCATTGCTTTGGTAGCAAACCCGTTCATGTAGCTTAACACCTTGTCAAAATACTCATCTTCCTCTTGAAGGAGTATGTTGCACCGCAATCAAAGTCTATTGTAATTGGTACTTGTCCAAATATTTCAGTCTTTTGTGGGTTAGTGCCCCACAGAATCCCAGCATATATTGCAGAATCTGCAGTGGCTTTCTTCAGCTATACCTAGTACAATGACTACAGGATACGAAGGTTAATCTTGCTCATGCTAAAGCATGCTTTGAATCTTTTTCGGTTATGTTCGCTTAGAAGTTTCTTGGCTAGCTGCATGTCTTGAGATTTATTCCAGGTGCTAGCCATGTTTTCCCTTTATAGTTTCTTTAAGTCTTCTTTGCGGATGTGATCCCCTATTCCGCAGATTGGTTCATGACATAAGTAGGTTACTGATACTCCATTTCTTTCTATGGAGTCGGCCATTTCATTACCCTTTAGTCCCACATGGTAAGGTATCCAACAGAGGGTTAAGTTGTTTCTTCTACCCAGTTCATTAAGTTTTTGCAGGTTTACACAAGCTTAGACTTAGTGACATAGGAATCTAGTGCCATGACAGCAGCTTGGCTATCTGACGTTCGATGTTCGTGTCTTTGCTGATCTTATTCTCAGAAGTTCATACATCCCCTTTGATACCATGTGGACCGGGATACGCGAGAAGGTTTCTGCTTTCCAGAGTGGTAAGCTTAATACTTCTATAGGCCGCCCCGGTCTGGGCGGGAACTCTTACAATAAAAGAGACAAAAAGAAAGCTCTCGTCTTCATACAAGCTCTGCGCAATAAGATCACGGACAATTTCGGACGAAGCAGTCTGTGTTATAGCGGGTATGGTCCTTATTGACATTTTCGCCAACGAGATAGAAAGGGTCTATCTTAGACGAACCACAAACTGACAAGAGACCAGCGTTATTAGGAGATTAAAAGCAGAAGAAAGAGCAACATCGTTTGCACTGTGGTAAGCCATTCGGAATAACACGGAAGAAGGCATATGAACCCATAAGTTGCTTGCCACAATCGAGGTCTGAACAAAGAGAGCACATTACAGAGAGGGGACTGTAACTACCATCGTCCGCAATTCCTGTCCGGTCACGTCGGCTATCGGAAATATCTTCGCAGATTTGGACACGATAGTTCGCTCTTCTGCATAAGGGACATGCATATCCAGAGGAAGAGGAAGAGGCAAGAATGAACCTCTGCCGGGTCCCGGAGCTTCTAGTAAGTCACGAAGAGCTGAAACAGCGGAACAAAGCACATAGCAAAAGTTACTAACCAGCCCCGCGAAGTAGTACCTAATGGCAGTTCCATCAGGAGATTGGTAGAAGTGTGCAGGGTGTGGATTAGAACGCAGGCGTACTCCCGACATTGAGTATTTGTGTTTACGTTCGTGCCTGCGGATAGTCCGGGCTATTAGTATCTTTGGAAGATTACCACATCCATTGGCGCATCTTAAAGAAAAAACTTTGATACTGATACTAGAGCTGTGTTATCGAATGCTTCTTCGATGTCCAAGATGGGCACACAGTACTACCTCTTTCGCTTCAAGAGCATTGTGAATAGGTTCAGTTAGCTGGTATAGAACAGTCTCTGTGGATCCGCTCGATCTATAATCATTCTGACGGTGATGAAGAGGAGATATACTTAGTATACCTTCTCTTAGGATGATGTTATAGCCTTTTTTGGTAGACTTGGTTCCTTCTTTCCAATTTTCGGAATTAACACTATCTTCAGCCATTTCTACTGGTTTGATAGTTCCAGACTGCTTTTTAATATCCTTCCCTGATGTGGAAGTAGTTTACCTTCCCTTTCGTAATAGAATTGGTATAACTCCATCCACCCCTTGTGACTTGAAAGACTGAAAGGAGCCAAATGCTCATTCTAAGGGTCACGTCCTCTGGAAAAGGTTTAAGATGCTGTTTTACAGTCTTCTTTCCAAGATCTTGGTACTGCTCCTATTGTCTTTGGTGAAGCTCTCATCCGGTTTTCTTAGAGACGTTGATAATCTTCCAATTTTTGCTAGTGGCTTGTGCAATCAGGTGCAGCAGGAGAATTCGTGATTGTCTCACAGAACTTCCTGAAGATTTCTTGTTTCTCTTTCCTTATTTTTGTGATGTAGGTGGTCAGTGCCATTTTGTAAATCTGCAGGTCTCCAGTACGCTTCGCTATGTTAAACAGTTTACGCGTTCCGGATAGAAGGTTTGACAGATTGTTGCTCCACAATGTAACCTTATTCCTTGTGGCATTTCTGCTTACTGGGCAGTTACTTTTGAATGGAGTTGTGAGGGCATACTTTTGCCCTTAACAGCGTGATCTAGTTCTAAATAATGAGCTGGAGCT
Source organism: Xylota sylvarum (assembly GCA_905220385.1). Taxonomy (NCBI): domain Eukaryota; kingdom Metazoa; phylum Arthropoda; class Insecta; order Diptera; family Syrphidae; genus Xylota; species Xylota sylvarum. Next base: position 56,341,180 of record LR999958.1, on the reverse strand, counting down.
TTCCTAATAGCAATATGCTCCCGATTATTTTCAAGAGACGATTCAAAGTGATCCCAATTTGTCTTCCTTATGTATCTCACTAATGATCCTGTGATCAGACATAGACGACTCACTAGATACTCTCCACTCCAGTCCCTAACAATTTACTCAGCCTGTGTTTGCTTAGCTTGAGGTCTAGGAACTCGTGGCTAGGAGGAGCTATAAAGGTGGGGCCCGTATTGCCTATGGTATAAGTGTCGAGAGAAGAGCTTAAAGTAAAATTCTTAGTTTCAATCGGATACGTTTCATTGAATCTCGTGTGCATATCCTGCTTCTTTTAATCAGAGGGTGCTGATGCCATGACTTTTGTCACATCTCGCACTACGCTGTGCCGTCTCCTTTTCCATCAAACTTTAGTTCATCAGTTTTTACTAGACGCAAAGGCAGCTGCAATTCTAGTTTGGAATGAAGTGCATTGGTCGTAATCGAGTCGGAATGTTGCAGGATGTCCAGAGAACAAGAACGCTGCCTACCTTAGTTCTAATTTAATTGGTGCCTAGTAGACAAAGTATTAGAAAAATTCCAGTTTAAGACGTACTGTATTAATACTTAAATACTGACTACTTTACACCTTCCTTAACCACAAACCCTTTAAATGACCTGTCCAATGAAATTATTCAATAAATCCTTAAATAATCATATTTCGTCGTAATTACCTCCTTAACCATTGAACGCAAGACAGAGTTTAAGAATGTCACACCCTCTTCACATGAGCATGGCATCCTGCTGACGATTCAAGTGTTTCACTTAAAAAGAAAAAAAAGAAGAAAAGGATAATAAATCCTTAGAAACCAAATCAAACAAAACGACACACTCCCTCGAAACCACAAAGTGAAGTGTCAATACCGCCACTTGAATTCGGTCGACCAAACACCGAAGATAATCTATTACGTAAAACAAAGGACCTAACTCAGTAGCGAAGGGTCAAATGGAAAGGATAAGGGTGAATGAGTATCTCTTACTTGTTCCAAGAATACATCCATATATCGTAAATTGATTTTGTGTATCTATTAGAAAGTTTTTAATACTCAACGACAACTGTTTTTGGAGCCACATCTCAACTTCTTTTTGAAAAGTAAAATCCACCCTTCAGACAAAACAGGGATTTCAGTAGCCCCACACACACCATTTTGATTTATTTTTATTTATTTATTTTTTTTCCGAAAACAATCTGGTCGAACAAATGCGCATCCAAATTATTATGAATGCGATTTTGAGCGTAGAATTCATAAATCTTCAGGCGTGCACTGACAAAATACTCGGGACGAAGATAAAAACCTCGCGAGATGATTTATTAATTACTCCTCACTGCTCCTCATTCTGTGGGCTGAATGGTCTTGTGTTTATTTTTAATAAATAAATTAGAAGGAGGGTCGCGCTTCACAAGAAGTTTGTCTCATTTCACTGACAGATTAAGTTTGGATTATTTATATTATTTTTTTTTTTTTTTGTGGAAAAGATTTACGATTTGTGAATTTGTCACGGGAGCACTTATACAATTGTCATTCGGTGAGTTATTAATATTAGTATTGTGGCGGTATTGGGTGGTATAAATAGCTATGGCCGATGCTGTTTGAAGGGAATTTAGATGCATTTTCTTACCTAATATATGTAAGTAAGTATCTCGGTATTAGATATCATTTGGAGATTTAAACGCGAAGTATAGGGATTGGAAAAATAATATGCGAAATCGTAGAGGGAACCTACTACTCAATTGGTGGCGTCAGCACAATGTCGAGTTTAGACTCGATGTGAAAGTTGTATCCAGAGGCGGCTTCTATCTGAATATCATGCTGTTAGACGTACAGCTAGAACTGACTGAAACGGACCGACAAGTGATAAACTGTCTACACACTTTTGTGTACGACAGGAACCATTGCGGATTCAGTGCCGAAAATACGACTTCCAACGAAATTAGGGCATTGGAAGAGTTTGTATCAACGCACTCCTACAATTACAGTAAGACGAGCTCAGTACAAAGTACGCAGAATACTGACAAGAGCATTCTCCTCGAACTCACTCTACCCACCGTTCAATAGGAATCGGTCAAATGAGGTAACATAATTGGACGACACAATCAAGCAAACGATGAATAGTACAATAACTCGGTATCAACATACTGACAACGCAGACATATTCCGCAACTATTGACGCACTATACCAACAGAAAAGTAAACTGCTATTTAGGTAGAGGCTGGAAGTGTACAAGGTGGTTGACAGCGTTCACAAAACTCCAAGCGATCTTCGTTTCATTAAAAAGAAAGAAATCCGTGGGAATCGATGGAATTCCAAGCATTGTGTTTCGACATCTACCTCTAGCAGCAGTGGATATAAACACCATCCTTGTTAACAATGCGTTGAAAAATGCATATTATCCGGCGCTTTGAAAAACAGCATGAGTGAAGCCCATTGTCCAATACGGCAGATCTTCGGTCGATAAGTCCCCTTCCGAAAATATTGAAAAAACTATGTCGGATGTCCAATGGAATAAAAGCAAGAACCAATACACGGATGCCTGCCTGATCGATTTGGAGAAGGCTGTCGATACCGTAGAGGCACTCTTTTACAAGTAGAGCAGGCTAGACATAACCACACCACGGCTGTACATTCTTTGTAATATGCGCACCACTAAACAGTTCGTTGGATAAAATGACAACGTACGAGTAGCTTTTGCTGGTACGTTTCAAATTAGAAACGGTCTGCAATAGGGTGCGGTTAATTCGCATATCCTTTTCAACATTATACCAGCGATTTTATAGGTTCTCTTCACCATGATAGCGTACAGGTCAGGTCCAAAAATAGGGGTCATGGCACTACTCTTGCAACACGACTCCGAAACGATCCAAAGATATTGCGATGACGAAAGTTATCTATCGTGGGACCGCACGGGCAGATACTGGCGAGTACAAGTGTGGTTAGATATCTCTTGATCCAGGTAGATCAGTATCTATGTGGGAGTACCAAAATGTAGAGTAGGCATTCTTTCTCAATCATTCAATTCTACATTTTCATGCATCGTCGGGCGTCGTCGAACGAGAGGTCACCGCCACGAGCGGCTGCTATTGAAAGTGATTCACCGTCCACTGCAATAGCAACGCGATCGCGTTTCGTCAATGACGCACATATTATCGCATAAAAGCCAGTGCACCGAAGTGTAAACAAAAGGGCAGTGCACTGGCAGGCAAAGCAGCACAGGGAAAGCGATGTGGTTAATTGTCATCTTGTGTGTGGGGTTGATGTTTACCTTACTGTGGATGAGGTTCAAGTCATTGAACCTTCCGGATTTCGTTGACTGGACGAGGGCGATGACGGCGACGATGAGACAAGGAAAGAAGAAGAAGCGGCCACGAGGAGTCGGGAAAAAGCCATCGCAGAGAAGAGGTCGTGCGCGTGGACGAAAAGCAGTCATCCTAATTGATTCTTAATTTTGCTGTTTGTTATCCTTCCTATCGTAAATTAGTTACTCAAAATTGTTCTTTCGATATTTAATTGAATTAAAATAATTATAAGTTTTCCTACATCTATATGTTAACAAGCATGCTGCACTGACTAGAGGCAATGTTCCTTTTGCCCTTATGTTCCAATCACACTATACGACTTTAGTCATACGAGAAAAAATTGTACGGTAGTATTATTTTCGTAGACTGTGGACTACAACTAAAACCGGATATTGTGAAACGGGCCTTGCAAAGAGTCTGTTTCATATCAGTCAACTCGATAAAAGGATGAAGGTAATCACCATCACGTCCCACATATGGCTAATGCTCACCTATGGATGTCCTGTGTACTTCAACGTGGAATCGAGCTTATTGGAAAGTATTCGGCTATTTGAAAGGGGTTGTCTTCGGGCCTTCATTTGTACAGAACACCAGAATCTAGGTTCAACAAATTTTATTCCAATGATGTCCTTTATCACAAAGCGAATCCGATCAGAGTGAACAATTTCCTGGTGCAGTTGATTCGAAGTTTAAGTTTTACAAAAAATTACTTCACATAATTAAGGTTAGAATAAAAATTAAGTTTAGCGGCCGCATGGGGCCAGTGAGTTAATCATAACAGTTTAAAGCACATTTGTGTAGGATGTAAGAGATTATCCATTTGCTGGACAATTACTTGGTCTCTTGTCGGCAAAGCCAAATGGTGCACTGCTGATTATTCAGTAGTCCCTGAGGAGAAAAACTCCACCTCACCACACTTAGGTCCCCGTGAACTCATTGTAATTCCGAATAGGGATTTGGTTCCAGTTCCTGTACTGGATTTCTTTATTACGGCTTCCTTACTGCTCGTTAAAGAATAGGGTATCCAACCATTGTAATATCCTCAGAAACCTGGAACAATTGTATAATGAGACATCATATATGCAGTTTTTTTAAGTCGTGGAAGTAATATCTTTCCAATGACAAAGTCTTGGACAGTGACAGCGGTAGAGAGGTGTATCCTCGAGAACCTCTTCGTCGTCATGGCCTCTACATATATTGTCATCGTTGATTGTAAGTTGCATTGTGTAGTTCTTTAGAAGATTATGGTCAGTGACTGCACATTCCAACATTGACACTGATTTCTTGTAATTTTCTATAAGTTGTTTGGTTCTGGCTTTGTCGTTCCACCTTTGCTGTTATTAGGATCTTATGTTCGATTCACTTTCTGATGTTGTAGAGTGGAGGCTTAATTCATTGAAGTGTTTGATTTTGGTCCATTGCAGATCCTTTGCAAATTTGTTAGCTATCTCATTTCCAATTATATCCTTGTGACCAGCGACCCAGCAGAGAGTAATACTGTGCTGCAAGCTAAACATTTTTTTCGATCTCGAATTCGAAATTTTTGAAAACCAGTGGTAGTTTGGTAGGAGTGCCGGTTCTGTTAAAAGATGTGATTCTATGTGTTCATGAGAAATATGCGAATTAAATATCTAACTATGAAATTAATGAAAGTTATTTGAAGAATGGTTTGCCTTTTGCTCGTTGTTTGGTCCTAGTTATGTAGAGCTGGACAGGCGCTTATATGTATTTATACTGGGATCCCAAATTTGGCTTCAGTATCCCATGGTGATCGCAGTTATTCTGGCGATGCCACTACGCGTTCTGTTTCGGTAGTCGTTTGTATCTAGATATGACACAGTTTGTTAGTCAATTTCATTAGAGGTTGCTTTTTATAAGAAAGTTTGAGATCTTTGCTTTGTCTGCTCCCAGCGGAATACGAACTAATTCTTTAAATGAACTTGCAGAGCTGAGCGTTTATTTTCATAAACGTTACTGTGCCCTGGAACCCAAATTAGGGTAACCTTGAATTAGTCTTCTAGCAGACGGTAGCTCATTTTTGTATTCTTGTATTAGTTTGAAGGATAGGTATAGTAACCGAGGCATTAATAGCAGTTTGGCTATCAATGAAAATGGCGATATATTTGTCTGTAGTTTGATCTGATGATAGGTTTCGTGCATAGTAATTTATTTCGCCTGGTAAACACTGGAGTCCGGGAGTCTATATGATTTTAAGTTTGGTTTGATTTGGCTACCTACCTAAAGACGGCCACCATACTATTGATCCATATATAGAAATTGAGCGTATTATGAATGTGTACATTTATAACGCCAATTTTTGTTGCAGATCCCATTTTTTTTATTCGTTCCTCTAAACTTAGTTTCTAGTTAAGTTTAGGGTCTAATAGTTCTAGGCCTAACTGCAGTATGCCTAGTACTTTATGATAGGGAGAGTGAATGACCATTTAGTTGAGGAAGTGTGAGGTCAAGTCGTTTCATTTTAATGGTAAACAGTATTTCTATTGTAGATACAATTATAGATTTTTCTATTACTCGCACTACTTTGTGAATAGCCGTTTCTGTAAATCTATGCATCCTGAGAATTCGAGAGAAATGTTCCTTCTACTGTCCTACGCATATGGTTAACTAGGACGCGTTTAAGAGTCTAAAGTGCAAAGCAGAACTAATTGATCTGAAATCTATTTCACAAAGTGAATACTTGCTCTATAGGTTATGTGTGCATTCAGGTGCGCAGCCAAAGATGTGTCTAGATAACATTTGCCGGAAAACTTTGTTTAAAAATTAAAAGGACTAAATTGAAAAGGGCAAAAGATGAGCGATTATGGTGATTTCGTTCACAATGTATTCCTTTGCTACGCAAATAACATGTGAAGAGTCTCTGTCTGAGACACTGCAGAATTCCATCCCCTCCAGTACCGGACACGCTATTACCAGTTCATCAGACCAAGCATCCTGACATCCGCGATTGCTTGATCCTTGTGACGGGGTTTCGATCTTCCTTATCGTTTCGAACCTGAAGGCTGGGGTACGAAGCTTTCTTGGTTGAAGCCCAAGATCTGCTCTGATTTTCTGCTTCTCGTCCAGCACTCAGCTCCATATAGTAGGGCTAGCATAACGAATGTTCTGTAGAGCATCACTTTAGTGTAAGGAGTTTTGAAGCCAGTTCTTTTGTCATACCGAAGTAGATTCTTTGTCGAAGTTGTAGCTGCCGATAACGACGTCTTGTCCTATTAGGTGGATAGATCTTAATTTATTTGTCGATAGAAAATTTTTCGTTTTGTTCTCGTTCACCTTGAGACCAATATCATATACCTTTGTTTCAATTGCCCTGAATGTCTCTAAAACGACTCGCTAGGAACGCCCGATGATATCGGTATGGTATGCGTATCCCAGCAACTGGATTGATTTATGAAAGATAGTACCTTCCGTGTTCACACTAGCACTGCGTATTCACCACTAAATTGAAGAAATCGCATGACAGAGCATGTCCTTACATTTATCGCTGTGCACAGGTAGACTTAATGGCGATATCCTTGTTAAATATTAATTTCATCGAAAGTACTGCATTCCTTTGTCATTCAGGGTGCATTATTTCGTCTGACATGCCGAAGCCTGTCAAACATGCATTAGGTTTTCTTAATCGGTGTTTTCCATCAAACGTAAGTATGTATATATTATTGCTTGCTTTAGCCCCCACTTTTTACCCACTGCTCTCTTGCATATGCAGATGACATTCTAAGCTTTCCTTATTCTTTAAAAAGAACATTTCTCCCTATTTCCTAGTTTCAAGAAGGACTTCCTTCCTTTCCAGTCAACTTTGGTATATTTGGGAAAATTCCTGAGTTTACATTACATTCCAAGGCCCCATAGGTGGCACTTCCCTTAGAACCTTGGGCAGCGTCAGATATCTAGGCCTCGTACTTAACAAGAAACTGAACTGGATGCTTAACATTTAGGAAAGAATCAAGAAAGCCACTGTTGTGTTCCATTTATGAAGTAGAATGAGCGCTCTGCTAAGTCTTTTGACATGAAAATACACCAGGTAATGAGACGTTGATGAATTGGCCAAAAAATACGGAATCCACATCAGAACAAGCCAACACCTCTGTGTTTATCCCGCCTTCCACATTGAAGTTCGAAGAAGTGATTAACCCCCGTAGGGAAGCTAAAATTAGATGGTCCTCCCTAGATACTTGTGTGATCTCAAGAACTAGAATCAACAGGATTATGCAAAAGGATAAGAAATACTTTTCTACCCTGATACGAGTCATCACGGAGGATAACACTCTACGGTAACAAATGAAAAAACTAAGATTAACGGAAGAAGACTTATGTCGTGGATATAGAGATGAATATGTTAATGAGGATACAACCAACTTTCACTGTCATTGTCCAGGTCTTATCGATCTTAGACTTAAATTTTTCGGGCGACACTTCTTCCGTGACCTAGAAGACCAGTCACCAGCCAGTCAATGACATCTTGAAATACCATGTACCATATTTGTATAACTACGGTTAACCAATGGACATGGGACATCTCTACCCTATGGGTATCAATATAGGTCGATATTGACCTAAGTATGGCGTTGTGGATCTCTTCCACTCCCCTACCCACGTACCTAACCTAAGCTAATATTGCTCTGTCATGTAGAGCAGGTAGGCAATAATATTCCGCTGAATCTTCGAATATAGCCCAGAGAGACGGCGTATTAGAGAAAGACCTCGTCTAAGGTAACGCGCTCATTTAGACAAGGACCTCAACCAATTTGGTGTCTGAAACTGGCACTGGTTAGTTGAGGAGCAAGTCTACCCCAGACTGTAACGCCATCTAAACAAGCAAGCAAGCAACCCGTATCCCTGACAATAAAGCTACAGACGAACTAGCTATGTAGATCCATATACATTCATTGACCTCGAATCCGTCTGTGGCTTACCTGTACCAAAATATAGATTGAGCTAAATGTAGGTAATTACCTCCTCGAAGCGAATTCTATACAAGTTTCGATCATGAACTTGATTGCAGCTAGGAAGCAGGTTCTCAAGAGAATATCACAAAAGATCTGTATGAAGTAGACATGCTTCGTGAGGCAACCTGACGTATTCAGGACATGCCCTATCAGCTCTGCCTGCCCCATCTTCCAGAAAGGCGATCCTATGTCCTATAAGAACTACTACCACTGTCTGAACGTCTGAAGCCTTTTTGCAGCACACTAATCGGCACGTACAGTGTGGTTTCCGGCTCGGCAGATCGACGATAGACCAAATTTTTACATTAAGGCAGATCCTGAAAAATAATAATGAATTTCAAGTTGAGACTCACCATCTCTTCATCGACTTCAAAGCCGCATAAGATAGCATTCAACCTCTTGAGCTCTCCAAGGCGATGGCTGAGTTGAAATCCGGGATAAACTGGTCCACCCGTGCCGTGTATCGCTGGAAAACACGCGGTGCGACGTGCAATTCGGAAGCAGTTCATGCGAACTATTCCAACCATACACCGGATTTCGGCAAGGAGATGCACTATCAATCTCGTGCTGGAACAGATAGTGCGTAGGGTAGTGCGATGCAAGGCACTATCTTCAATACATCTGTCCAGCTCCTGAGATACGCAGACGACATCGGTCGTTCTCAGCTTGCCGTCTTAGAGGCTTTTATGGGAATCGCAGAACAGGCGAAACGAGTTGGCCTTGAAGTGAATGAGGACAAAACCAAGTAGGGCATGTTGTCAACAAACAAAGAAGCATCTGTCCACTGCCTAGGACAAAACGTCACTGTTGCCAAGAGTAACTTCGAAGTGGTTAAGGAGTTTACCTATCTCCGAGTAAATATCAACTCCACGAATGATACCTTAAGAAATCGTTGCTACTTCGGTTTGTCGAAGCAAGTGTGTTGGACTGGAGTACTGGACGATAAGCAGGAAGGCAGAGCAGATATTGAACACTTTCGAATCACAGCCGAAGGCCGAGCTTTCGTTTTAACGATCAAGCTGGCGGATGCGCTTGGTCTAGTCAACTGGGAGCAGCATGCCCGGGATTGACGAGAGTGGAATGCTGTTGTGTCTCAGGCAAAGACCCTTCACGGGACGGAAGCCCTTTAAACTAAGTATGCATTATTGCTGGCTTGCAACTGAAGAGGTTGTTCGTATTATTGCTTTAAAAAAAAAACTCTTCTCCTTTTTTTTCTAATGTCAGGTCGGACTTCCTATTTTACCAGTCAACCTCGTGAAGACTTCTTCATAAATTGTAGAGCTGCTTGAATCAATTAACCTAACCTACGTTCGTATGATTTTTTTCAGACAGACAAGCTCTGTCAACAAGGTTCAATCACAAACGCAATCGCTCTCCTCAATTAACCTACATCTCTTCGATACATAAAACATTTTCAACGCCTCCACCACCACCAACTTTTATGCAGTTTTAACTATGTAGCTATGCACACAATATTAAATTAAGCATAAAATTTACAAACTTGTAGTCCACCTCAAACAATGCCAATAAAATGCTTAGCAAAACAGATCACAAATTCATTAGATAATTACGGACAAGCCTAGCAAATGCTACTTTTAATAACAAAACTAATTTGTTGTGCATTTAATGTTTGAACGCTTCGTTTAACATAGCAGATACAAAAATAAATACACAAAATAAATCTTCCAGATATTTTGCACTAATTGCCTTTCAGTAGCGCTCTCCCGTTCGCTCCTTTAACGCCGCCACCGCCATACAATGTGTGTTGTTCAACAGGCCCGTCCTCATCAATTTGGCACAAGATTAGAAAATCTCATACCGCCTCACGGCAAAACAAAACAAAAAACGCATAAAAATAACCATACACTCTGGCCATTTGCTAGCCACCCACTTCTAATTAATAAGCTATCAAAGAAATGTTGTCCATAAATTACTCACTCCCCATAAATATGCCCGGGCGAATTACGACATATTTGCCACTGAACCCACCCACCCACAGTGGGGGAGCGAAAAAGCGGTTTTTAACGACACACACGCACACGGCACACAGACACAAATGCGCATTTTAGCGCGTAATTAACTTTGTAATTTATAAACGGACGAATAGGAGCAACGCATAAATGCGGACGGACACACAGCCTCGCCATCGGAATGATTGAGAAATTAAATGTGGAACCAGAAAGTGACAAGCCGGGCATAAATAAGACGAAAGCAGGCAATTTATCTCCACTCATCCGTTTAATTCAAAATGGTATTTTCCCTGAATGCCACAAGGCATTAATAAAAAATTAATTTTGACAGATGTGACAGGAGGCAGTGGTAGCGGTTTTACAGTGGCGGCTCTATGATCCTCCTCAACCCCTTCATAGTGTAGTAGAGCGATGAAAGCTTCGGGGTAATACTGAACCATGGCTATGTACATCAGTGCTCCAATCTGGTGTGATGCTATGTTTTTTATGAGAGGACGCGCTGCGCCTGGTGCGTCGAGTTTATGATAATTGTGTGGATATTGGGAACTGATGGAAGCGAGCAGAGGACACTCTGTTGGTGCGTTCATCTTTTATGACCCATGAAATTAATTTACGAGCAATTTTAAATGTGTTTTCGTTGTTGACATTCGTCGGGTGTGTTTTGTTGTGAAAGTGTCTTGTGGGGGGAGACAGGGAGACAGGGATCTCGTGCGGTGACACTCGGATATTTTGATGTGGTGCGAAAGTGCCTTCAAATTGCTTCTTTGAAATGGCTCTGAATTTATTGGGTGCTTAACTCACCCTTTACCACCAGATACTCGTACGTACATATTTGAAACACCTTCGGTTGGAGCAATTAAGGAACTCTCTGTCATCGGATTTGTTTTGTAGTGTTCCGGTGTTTATGGCCGGAAATTCAAACAATTCGATTGTATAATGAGGTGGAATTTGGAAAAGCAATTGTCGGAAACAGTCAAGCGCTGATTGACATGCGAGGAGTATATGATATTGTTGACAGGAGAACATAATGAATTGCGATTTGTAAAGATGCACAGTCCTTAGGCTTATAGCATAAAAGAAAAAATAACACTTCCGGTTTGTTTAATCAATTTCACTGGCTTGTAATGACATCACTTTTCTTAATCTCAGGATATGGAATCTAGACCTTGTAGACACAGCGTCCAATTGGTTCACTATGTGTATCGTTGTAGGGACTCGTTATCAGACTCAATTAGAGTCCTCCATTCTTCAAATCTAAATCAAAAGTCGTCAACAAGAAGTCAAGGCAGCTTGGCATCCAAGGGTCTTACAAAGAGGCAATTCAAAAGATACAAAAGAGGAATATAATATTTACAAAGTGTTCGTTAATTTTTCGACCTAAAAATAGATTCAAATCATTTGGAAGGTCCTTGATGGGAGAATACAGTTGATGGGGGAATAGTGTCTTCACTGAAACACTCTCCTAATATTTGGGTGTCAGCAGGTGAATATTCTCAGGATGTTTGTACACAGTGGTGACTGTTACAATTCAGACCAATGCTACTAGCCTGAGATTGCAGTTGGTAGGTTTTCGAAAAATTAATCACCTTGGCTAGGGATCGAGCTGAAGCCTATGAATAGGAATTAGATTCTCCACCGAAGTTCTGAATATATGTAAGCGTCGACGAAAACCCGCATTTGGTAATTTATTTGAGAAAAGATACAACCGAAGAATGACTGACGCTAAAATATAAGATCAGGTTTCTTAAAATAAGATAGTTAGGTATACGGCTTTATGAAGGGTGTTTCGAGCAGCAGACTCAACTTCTTCAGCCACCAGCGTCTTAATAATCATATTTGCCCGTAATCTTGGTGCATGTTTGTAGTTCAGATTATAGTACAGCGACCAATGTACAGGGTGGGCCAAATACAAGTTTCTTTTTAAAAATGCAATAAAATGAACAAAATTAAATTTTTTTCCATTTATTATGGCTTTATTAGTAAGAGCAAACATTCCCATTAATTATGGAACACAACGTCGTTCAAGTGACTGCCTCGGCTGGCTTCGCAGTAGCGCATTCTGTCACTCCAATTCTCCAAGACCTTGTTAATGGTTTCGGGCTGTAGCTCACGGATTGGTTGGATGATATTGGCTTTAAGTGCTTGAATCGTTTCCGGATTATTGGCATAACATCGGTCCTTCACGGTTCCCCACAAAAAAAGTCCAAATGGGTCAAATCGTACAGCAGACGCGGTGGGTGCTTCATTTGGCCAAAACTTCTTTTCAAATAACGCGCTGTTTGGGCTACACAGCACTCACTTTGGAAATAAGTTTTCAATATTTCCCGACGTTGTACAAGCGTAAAGCGACTCATTTCGTTCCGCGAAGGTATGCAACTGACTTTCTGTCAAGATTTCGAGCGGAAAACAGCTGTCAGTATCAAAATAACCTATGATTTAAAAGAAACTTATATTTGGCCCACCCTTTACAAGTATAAGGCCTGTTCAGTCCCTTTTTTTTGAATTTCGAATTAGCCTTTACCCTCTTTTCGGTATTTTTGAATATTGCAAAACCACTATGGCTGAAAACTTAAATGGACGCATCAGAGGGCTGCTAATGACAAAGAAAAAGTAGGCCGAGGTAATAAAGAGATTCTGGATCTTTTATGGATTGTATAGGGTGGGCCATCTGTTGGTTTCTTTTTAAATCATATATTATTTTGGCACTGACAGCCCGTGTTCGTACTGTGCGCTCAACGGAGAATGTTGCAGCTTTTTGTAGGTTTTTGGAGAAGACGACAATGGAAGAAACGTTAGAGTCAATGGAGAGCGCTACCGAGGTATGATAACCGAACTTTTATGGTCAGAAATTGAGGATTTATACTTGCTATGCGAACAATCCACAGACGATTCAGGCACTCAAGAACAAAATTGGTCAAGCTATTCGTGAAATATGGACCGAAACCATCGAATATGTATTGAAAAATTGGGTTGACAGGATGGCCTACTGTCAAGACAGCCGAGGCTGTCATTTGAATGAAATAATGATTCATAATTAATCGAAAGGTTTACTCCTTTGATATTGAACAGCGTTTTTTATAGCCTTTTTAAAAGGTCAACCCACAGATGGCTCCCCATCTGTTCTGTTATTATCTAGTGCCTAGAATGCTGTCACTGTCAAAACTAATTGCCAACGGGTGACAGGTGTGAATAAGTTTCTCGATAGCTTCCTCGCATTTTGACTTCGAGGATGAATGAAGTAATAAAGCTTATAGCGGCGCAGAAACCGTGCCCTTATTAAGTCGGTTGGTAGGCTTGGGAGGGTATGGGTTTCCTCATCACGTAGGTTACCAGTTGGGCCCGCTATGCTCCCCTATAAAAAAACTATTCAGTAGAGGAAGAAGAAGGGTAGTTCAACTCGGGGGCCAAAACTTTTAAGAAAACTCAGCCTTGTCAGGACGTGTTTTTCTAATTATTTGTATCTTAGCGCCCTTGTTGTAGGACATTCGCAGAGGAAATGCTCGAAACTTACCTTCTTCACCTCGCATCCTGAACAAATTCTAGATGTCAACAGTTCCAGTTCCAACAGATGGCCTGTAGATAGACTATCTCTCTTCATTGTTTTCTATCCAGATTCAATGACCTCTTTGGTGGTGGGAGCAGCTTACAAGTTTGTAACCCTTGCCACATGCTTTCATGATCTTTAGCGATATACAACTTGAACAACTTCTTGCTTACCAGTTCTTTCACAGCTTCGTTCCGCTCTGTCATATTGCAATGACCAGGCACCCAAATCAGATTGACCTGGGAGAAGGTTGGCATGATGTTAAGTTTTTCCATGCATTCCATTACCAATTTCGGCTTCATTCTCGGATTTGGTCGAGCCATTAGGGCTGCTTGACTGTGCGAGCAGATATTAACACTGTTACCTTGAGTTACGGTGCTGAAAAGTACTTCTGCGCTCTTGAGTATAGCAAAGATCTTTCTCTAAAATACAGTCACGAACTATTTTAGATGGATGGCGAGATACAAAGGTGGCGTTCGACTACAGATCCTCTTTCCCAATTCTCCTCGATGTGTGATTTACAAAAAAAAAAAAAAATTTTTGGCGCAACAGGTCCATGGGACCCAGGGCCTAGCTTCTCACAACCATTCGTGTTGTGCGTGTTATATTCTTCACATGAATGGAAGGGGCCTACTGTTTAATGCCGGATCCGAACGGCGGGAACGGATGTGTGATTTATTCGTATATATATGTATGTCTATTCCTCCATCGCTGAGGATGGCGCTGCATTGGAGAATCAAACTGTGCAACCTATGTACATCAAAGTAGTACTCCTTACTTAAAAGGTCGCTCGGATAACTTACGAGCTTAGAGTCCGTCCGTAATTCCAGAAGTAGGGCTACTCAATTCGGATCCGGTAATTCCCAGTCAGGTAGTACGTTGGATGTTCGTTAGTAGTGCGGGGGATATCAGGTATCAGGAAAATATTACGTAGATTAAAATGAGTCTGATTAGATTATACAAGTGTAGGTCCAGTCAATTTGATTGAGTTTCAAACTCGACGTCTTCCAAAAAAAAACCGTGATGTAAGTCCAGTACATCTTTCTGGGTTCCCGATTCTGTTTTCTTCATTTCTTCTCCACGTTAGCTTGTTATCCAGGATGATCCCAAGATACTTCACCTCATTTTTTAGGTCCAATTTCACACCCCCTAAAAACTGAGCCCGGAAGTCCTGTCTTCTGTCTGTGATGGCACGTAGCTGAACATTGATCGCTAGAAACGTTTTTTCACTGTTTGCAGATCTTGAATATCGTTGCTTGAATATCGTGAAGAGTACCATATCGATCTTTTCAGAGTTGGCACACAGTCCCCCCTCAAGTATATTCAGATATTTTCCCGTAAAGGGATTGCATTTCCATTGTCTTTCATTGATTTCAGAAGTTCGTCCACCACCAGTATCCCCGTTTTGCACTCTACCTTTTCTATCCAGATGAGCTATTATTATCCGATTGCATAACATGTGATGAATAAACCATTTTATTACTTTCATTTTGTTATACCTGAAGAGGACACCCATTATATCACTAATATTAATCTTGTTGAACGCTCCCCTTATATCAGGAAAAACGCTAAGAAATGCTTCTTTATACTTGAAGCCCCAATTCTACTTGTAATGAGTTTAATGCGTTGTCTGCCTGCCTTAAGAATTCTATCCCATTGTCCTTATATTGAGATCGTCAATGCGGGCGATTTCAATATACACAATTCTGGTTGGCTTCAATATCCAGACAACACCCGAAAGAAGATATGTTGAGATCTTTGCTGAAGTAAATAATTTGACTCAGCTTTTGAACAAACACCCCTCACGGCTACCAGGCATTGATAGTCATTCCGCCAACACTCTGGACTTGTTTCCCAGCTCTCACCCTGATAGATATAATGTAAACATATTGCCGCCTCTAGGTTCGTCAGACCACTTTGTTGCTCAATTAAAGAAACAACTTATAAAAGAATAGTTTGGTAGTACGAGAAAGCCTATTGGGACGGTTTGAACAACTTCTTAAGAAATCTTAATTGGTCTCTTTGATTTCTCAATGGCGACGTGGATCCCGCTGCCGATATGATCACAAATACCATTCCCATTGACATGAAATCCATGATTCCTAACCTGGGCAAGAGTATCTATTAAACCAAAGAAAAACGCGAAGTATGACTCCAGTTGCAAAGAAGCTAATAGGCTGAGGGAGCTAAGATTTCGGTCTTTCATGGCCGACCATACAGAGGAAAATCCCTCATCTTCCATCCCAACGCTCGCCCACAAGGACATTCCATCTGCCAGCTCTTTAGACAAGGCCAAAGGTGATTTGATGGTATATCTCGCCGAAAAGTGGAACCAGCCTCTGCATCATTCTGCCGAATGTAAGATTGTTGCACTTGATATTTCAAAGGCATTCGACAGAGTTTGGCATCAAGCTGTTTTGTCGAAAATGCGTGCATTTGATATCGATGCACTTCTTATACAATAGATTAGAAACTACCTTTCGGACCGTTCCATTCAAGTTGTTTTGGATGGTTTCAAGTCTGCAATCCACCAAATAAATGCTGGCGTTCCCCAAGGCTCCGTTTTGTCTCCGATTCTCTTTCTCATTTCCTTAAATGATCTCTTGTCTGTTACTTCTAATTCAGTACATTCCTTCGCTGAGGACAGTACCCTCAGCTTGTCAAATTCACTCCCAGATGTACTTAGCGTATGTTGAGCTCATTAGTCGAGCAGATTGGTTGCTACACAAAGAGTAAGCTTGGATGTACAGTGTACTCCAAAAAGTTATTTAAAAAAAAAAACAACTGAAAACATATTTAGTGGAAATGGTTTTACTTTCTAAAGTCATATGTATCCCGAACCTAGTCAAATCTACAGACAAACATATTATGAATGACTGAACATGACTTCCTTCAATGAATAGCCCACTCTGTCTTTTCCGTTCTCGTAAAAAAAAAAAACTTCAAATAGCCATTCATCATACCATAAACTGAAAATAACAAATGTCAATGTAATTCAATTCCATTCAGCTAATTAGTTCTGAAGGAATTTCTCAGGATCACAACAAGACTGCCGTGACAGTAACCAAAAAAACGATTTGCTGCCCTCCACGATCGTGTTCTTGTTTGGTTGTCTGTGTGTCACATTTGTCCACAAACGCCCCAACCAGTAGACATCAGACAGGAACAAATTTCATCGGCTTCTCACAGATATTCCAATACGCGACACACGATGATAAGTTCTTAGTAGATGCCGCCGCTTGTTGCACCCAAATACGATTCCAGATGCTGAGGTTCCTTGTGAATTTATTGCCTGACATGTTAACCATGTACGCTGGCATGTAGGAGTGCCGTCTTAGTCTCCACTCCAACAACCAACCACCACTAGTGACAGCAGAAGGTGTTCGAAAAGTCATCTCGCGTCTAATTAGATCATTTGTCTCCGCAATGGCGGCAGCAGTAGCAGCCTAGAGGGTGGATGGTGGACGACCGGGTGAACGGCTGTGGAAATGAGTGACATTTCTTATTAACTAAGTTATTTGTCTCTTCCCCAAGTGGAATTGGGCGAGCGCTTCCTTTGGCATACTATACATATAGCTGCACTCAACAGATCGCTACTAATTGGATTTTCGGTTACTTTAGTGCCGGGTAATAGTCGCATGTGCGATGAGGATAATTGTGTATAAGAAGGACGTGTACGCTTGATTGAAAATGTGCTTCTAGTTGAGGCGATATGAATTGGTCGGGATGGGGAAATAGTACTGATTACCCTTCTTTAAGTGATGATAGGTCGATGTGTAGTTCGATTGGCTAATTATAAACAGATTTTGATGGGCATCCTGCCGCACTAATTTGAATGCTCTAGCGTAGTGAATGATTAACCCATTAAGGGGGGTGAAATCGGAGTTCAATTGGGTAGTATGTACAAAACATTTGTTTGCAGGAACGCTCTACTATTATGGCTGATAGAGTATTTAACTTAACTTACCTATCATGGATATTTTATTTATGATATGAATTTGGTCCCTTCCACCCAAAAATCCTATAGTTCTTCACACTCTAACACCAACTAACTCAAAACCATAGAATTGTGATCATGTGTACAAGAAGTTCTATCTAGAGGTGACACATGCTGTGGCTAGGATAATAGCTAGAGTTATCATTGCGCGAATCGAAGAACACCTCGAAGATGCACTAGATGGCGAACAAGCAGGTTTTCGTTCTGAATCCTCCTGTGTCGACCACATCATCATCGAGCACCAATTCACCTGCTATTCACCGATTTTGAAAAGGCGTTTGATAGTGTCAATCAGGAATTTATTTGGGGTGTCTTGCGCATGAGAGGTATTCCAGATAAATTAATAGCAATTATCAAGGCTACGTACATATATCAAGGCATGTCATGTTTTGCATAAAGGAAGGCTGTTTAAGAAGTTCGAAGTTCAAAGTGGGGTTTGGCAAGGCTGTATCATTTCAGAGACTTTCCAATAGATTGGGCGTATGGTCTCAACCGATTGCGGAATCGAACTGAATATAGGCAGACAAATGGGCAAAGCGAAGTCTGCGTTTGGGATGCTAACCAAAATTTGGCGAAGTAATTCCATTAGCTGAAACACCAAGCTACGACTGTTTCGTTCCAACCTTAAGTTCGTGTTGCTATCGTGGTACTTGAAGAGTAATCGCTACTATCAAGGATAAACTCCAAATGTTCGTTAATAGGTGTCTACGCAGTATCTTAAGGATTTTCTGGCCAAACTGTATCTGTAACGAACAGCTTTTTCGGAGAACGGACCATGAACCAATAGGCACAGCTATACAACGACGGAAATGGGAGTGGATTGGACACACATAGCTAACCACGCAATACAATGGAACCCGCTAAATCAGGACTACAGGATACGCGGCGATCCTAGATGTACATGGGGCAGAACAGTACAGAAGGAAGCACTGCAACTGGCAAAGAGCCCTAGGACTCAAAAGGGGATACAGGACATAAGTAAAGTAATAGCGAACAAAAATTTGTCGTAGGTGATTAGGATTAGTGGAAATGCTTTCTTGGTGCATTGAATGCCTTGGGGCATCGATACAGATGGAGTCAGTCTTATTATGTAGACAAGTGAGCTATAAACGGACATTCTCGTAGATTCTATGGTCGTTTACTTGAATTGGCTAAGTGCTTAGTGAGTGTAACCGCCAGAGTAACCATAGAGTTCAAAAACGATAGTAGTGGGCAGAGTTGTCAGGAGATGACGGAGATGGATTTAGAGTATGGGATCGAATAAAGTTAGGACATCTCGCGCTAGTTTGGGTGAAATTACAAGATGTGGTTGTTGGAGAACCGGAGTTAATGCCGTTAATGCTACAGACTTGGACTTCCTGTGTAATCGATATCGTTTCAGTTTTGTATCTAATATGTGTTTTGGATGTTCAGATCATCGCGGACAAGAAATTTGTGTCGAATAATAAATCTGGAAGTCTTTACTAATAGGCACAACATTGCTTGTCCTTTCGTATGATATTTCCTGAGATAGTCTCTTGTGGACCTCAATACTATTGACTTAACCACGGATTAGGCTGAGGACTCCAAAATGAGGAAGAGAGTCTAAGCAATCGTCTAAGCAGGAATGTGTAAAACCGAGGTGAGTTCAGCTTTCAGCTAGTGCCGTATATGGTATATAAACGTAGCCAAACTAAAAGAATAGAATAATCGGCATAATCGCTTCATCACCTTGACTAAATGCTGTAATACGGGACTCAGATATCTAGCAAGAGGTCGTCAATAGAATCAACAGTGACGGAACAGTGGGGAAGCCCTTGATAGACGTATGGTAGATATCAGAACCGTCCTCTTGTTCTAGTGGTTTAAACCAAGGACCTGACCACTGATATGTTTCGGAGTATAACTTCGATATCACGTAAAAAAAAAACCAAAGTTACGAAACAACTATGAGCTTCGGATACATACATATGACTCTGCTGTTGACGAACCCAGAAAATGAAATAAGAACTACGACCATCGGAGATGCACATGGAACGCCGAATAATTAGTCGAGGGCCTTCCCTGATACCGCCATGAAGTTCCGCCGGACAAAACGAAAAAGAGAAACTGTGACATTTACTGAATGACTACAGAGAGCAAAAGGAGCAGTTATTTGGATGCGGATTTGTCGTACGCAAGGAGTTTTCGACATGTGAGCGTGCATCTTATGCTAAAGTCGCCAACATTAGCCTAATATTTATAGGCTCATGTTCACATAGGAACAATGCCACCAAAGAGTGATTTCACGTACTCTTCGAAATCACATACATATGTATGAGCAATGTCCTTAATATGACAATAAAATTGTGTCGGGCGATTTTAATGCCAAGACAGGAAAGGAGGACATCTTTGGAGGGGCGGATGGTAAGCACAATCTAGACGACTTTACGTGTTGCAACGGACTTAAGCTTATTGAGATGGCAGCGGGGCTAAATGTTATAGCAAACGATCACTGATCATGAAATGATCAACCAACTGATCTTATTGGATGAACTAACAAAAGAAGACTCCTCGCTGAAGATAGGAAAGCCCCTCATGTACTTATTCAACGGAAGTAAGGCATTACTTGATATGCATATATTAGACATTCTAAAATAATGGTAGTCTCTCTCTTCTCAAACCAATTCTTTAGAGCTGTAGAGATGAATAGCAAGAAGAGACTATAACCCACCTTCTGTGCAATTAACCTCCAGTATTAGTGAGTACTTCTTGTTTCGACCGATGGTGGAACCGAATTGGATGTAACCAGTCGAAGCAAATCAAAGGAAAAGCAAAGTCTACGTTCTGAATGTTAGACAAAATTTAGCGAAGCAATGCAATTAATTTAACATCAAGGTGAGACAATTTCGCTGCAACATTGAACCAGTGCTGATGTAAGGATGCAGTAGATACATGGGTAGTGACAACGAGAAAGCTGCAAACGTTATCGCACTACTGCCTATGCCTATCTTAAGGATTTTCTGGCTCTAGCGTGTTTCCAGAAGATCATGGTACAGAACAGTTGAGACGAAAGCAATGCATCGAGAGAACAATTGGGGAGAGTTGTAGCGTAGGCCTAGTAGAGGCTCTAGGATCCACAAGAGAATACATGAATATGTATTCCCCGCTCTGTGGAAGAAACAAAGACTGGTCCTACTACCAAAAGGTAATTAACCACCGCAGGATCCTTCATTGTGTAGGCCTCTATGTATATTGGGCACAATGGAGAAAATACTAAAGTGCATTATTAGCAACAGATTGCTGTTGGCCTTGCAGATCGCCAGTATGGTTGCCGTAAGACTCACTCTACGACTTTGTACACTCTACGTTATCGACGAAGTTGTGAATACTGCGATAAAGCTATGGAAAAAAATGATAGAAGGGTGGAGTAAACAGTATTGCACAATTTTTAAGCTGAATGTCAAGAACGATTTTACCACCGCAAACTGGAGAAGCATCCTGCGACCTCTTACCGCCAAAAGAGTACCAGAGTACCAGCAGAAGATTATGACGGACTATTTTACAAATAGGATACTGCTCTATGACACCAACGGTGCCACGAGGTAGTATAACGTCACAAGGGGCATTCCTCAAGGCTCCGTACTAGGTCTGCTACTGTGGAATCGATGACGTTCTCAGACTTGGAATCCCGAGATCTTCGAAAATAATTGTCTTTGCCGACGACATAGCAAACGTCGTTGTAACTAAATTCCTTGAGGAATTGGAAGCTTCAATGAAGCTATCGAGATGGTCCAGGACTAGGTAGTACGCATGGGTTTACAACTTGCAGAAGAAACGACAGAAGTAGTGACAATACGCAGCAGCAGGTGAGTTATGGAGACTATAAGAATAACCGGGGCAATCATGTCATAGTTTCTAAACTTTAGATGCAAGGCTAACCTTTAAGCAACACCTACAGCATACACTTCAAATGCAGCAAAGGCAACGGCTACCCTGACAAGGATCATGTCAAATATCGGCAAATCAAGTGATAGAAAAAAATTTATCTTGGCAAGAGTTGCAGCATTGATAATGCTCTACGGCTCCCAAATATGGACTTGTGTAATGAAGACGAAATCATACAAAAAGAAAATTGAGACACCTTACATAACCAACGTGTTGATAGTATGCAGCACCTTCCGAACAACTTCAAGCAGGACAACGGCTACAGCGACGAGTCGAAGTGATGCTGAACTACCACCCAAGGACAATTACTCTGGATGAATTACAGGAGAGATGGTGTCACTCTGATAAAGGCAGGTGGATGCAGAGATCGATACTAAATATAGACGCCTGGATTAATAGAAAGCATGGGGAGCTGAATCTCTACCTGACCCAGATGCTTACTGGCCTTGGATGCTTCAAAGCCTACCTGCATAGGTTTGGACATGACGACAACTTCTATTGCTCAACGTGCACGAAGTAGTAGAAGATGTGAAACACTTTATGTTCCATTGTCTACAATAGAACAGCACCATCTGGTGAACAAACTGGGTGAGAACCTAAACAGACAGATGGAGAGTAGCCAATAAGCTTGTGAAGCAGCTAGCGACACTGTGACATATGAAGGAGCAGCGAAGTCAGGAGCGTCAAGAAAATGCAGCACAGCAGCTGCCAATACGAGTGAACCGAATACCTGCATCTAAAGGTCCACCTTGCGATGAAATGCTTGACAGAAGAGGTGGGTTCAATGAATGGAAATCCCACACTGTTCCCACACAGGCTTAGGATTCTCAACTTCTAGCGCAAAAAAAAAACCAAATAGCGATTTACACCTAACCTAATTCTACGAGACCCTTCCTATCTAACCTGAGTCAAAAATAATTTCGAGCCATAACTTGTATGTTTATTCGTAAAGGGGACTATTTTTAGTGTTTAGTCCGCCGCCTACAGTTCAAGCGATTAACTTGGTAAAGGCGAGTTGAAGAATATCAGGCTCAGACGGCGATGTCTTTTTTATATGTAACACTGGCGTTCAATAGGCTGACGAGAAGCTCATTTCAAACGAGTTTCCATTATAATGAAGAAAACATACCCCCTGTGGTGCATCGCGATATAATTTCTGCAAATGATACCAAATGTGAACCGGACTAGTTGCCAGATTTTTACATTTTGTAGAGGTTTATTGGTTGAATCAGTGTCAACATGGCTGAACGCTCTTTCAATGTCCAAGAACACCTTTACTAACAACTTTCGCAAAAGTTTTTTAAAAGAATGAATGGTTAGTTTGAGAATCTCGTAATGTACCTACTTTGGTAATGGTTCCAAGCGCAAATATTTTATCAAAGCCTTAAACCTGCTCAGGCCGCTACATTGAAAATTGTTTAGCTAACTTGGAAGGATTCGACTCATAATTCCTTAATATGCATTGTCATTTAAAATAATCCAAATAGCTCTCATAATTTAATTTTTATTTGCCAAGAACTTCTCAATATTCATCGGTTGGCAACGCAGCCATCGATTTCCTTTCCGCTACAGTTAGTTACTCCTCAAACCAATCATCCACCATTTCCGTCCGGTGTTCATCCTTACTAGACAGCGGAAAATGCTTGAACTATTAAAAACAACCTACTTCTCCTTCTCACATCTAGATAGCGCTGACATTTCCACTATCCCCACAACCCTCATTAACAACCGACAAAATGAAATACCACCAGAATTTTTGTCCGGCGCTCAGCATTTTTCACAGCACTGCTGTAGGATTCCTCTTCTAAGGAAACAATGCCCTTCCAGACGTCAGCCTTATTCACCCATCCCTCAGAAGAAACCATACACAGCCTTGTGCACGTTCTACATTCACCACCTTTCGAATGGATTCTCATCTCTTCCACTGTCCTCGCAATTCCTTTTCCCACTAAAACGGAATTCCACCAGAATTTGTAACAGGCGCTCACATTCGACAGCAGTGCCGGTGCACATTCCAGCGCGAGTACAATCAATACTAAATCATCCCTTACACACCCTGCTGTGCCAGCAAAAGAACCTTTTCGTTCGTTGCTGGTGGGAGTGTTGAGTGAATTCATAGCGAGAGTTCAACGTTCTGCACCGTGTACGAGGATAATGTAAATTGAATTACATCGAACAAGTCACCGTGGAATGCTGTTGGTTGCCATCCACTTATGTCCTTGAATACTGGATGTCAAACAAAAATTGGACACGTGTCCATCAGTTGTTTAACCCTTCTCAAGGTAACGCCCAAGCAACAACAGGCAACCAGAAACCTTAGAAAGTGTACCACAAAATACCCGACGAAAGGTCTACTTACAAAAACGTAAGGATACGAGTTGTGCGCCAAGTAACTTTTACAGTTACGACGTAATTCAGTTCAACCTTTGTGTACCAGGTGAACAGGATATTCAGCAGGACGACACTTACTTTGCCGTTACATTGTGTTAGCGCGCGCTTGGTAGTGAATCCCATCCGTAACCGTAGTCATGCGGATGAAACACAGCATTCAGGGGGATGAAAAATAAATTCTCTGTAGGTATAGAGAGAGAGAGAGCTACGTTGTAAGTGGCATTTGTGTGTGTGTGTCTGCCTAAGGGTTGATTGTTCTCTAAACCACATGACGAGCAACATTGATTCCATACACAAACTCTGGGGTAATGCATTTGCATTTGCTCCGAAAGGGGTTGATTGTTGTCTGCCTGCTGAATGGACTAGTAATTGCAAAATTGCGTTTTTGCTTTAACGAATACACACACTCTTTAAGGGTGAACATGTGGCTGGGAGCACAGAACAGCACAGCAAGGCTATTCAGTTGCAGTCAGAGTTTTGGAATTCGAGGTAATGCCATAGACGTGTAGAGAATAGAAAGTGAACAATCCCATCAGACAGTGAAGGGTTGATTGCAGTTGAATGGGATTTGTGTACGGCTCTGGGAGGAAGGATGAGTGAATCGTTTAGGTAACGTTGTGTGTCTATGAAATAGAAAGGAGCTACTTCACTCAGAAGCTTTTACGAAAGCTTTTATGCTGGTTTGTGTCCTTGATTAATGGTTGTAACTGTGAACTTTATTGGGAAGGTAAGGGAATTCATTAGTAAGGACAATATCTAAAATTGATGAAGTTTGACACTACATATGTACATACATAACATTGTATGAAAAGTCCTTGGTAATTGGTGCTCTATTAAGGACTTTGTCACGTTATTGGTGTTGGTTTCCATAGCCCATGTTAGGAGTCTAGAATTTCTTAGACTATCGTTTGACAACAGTGGGTGCAGAACTTATCTTTTCACTGATAACATCCAAATAGTGCAATAAGTGAACAGTGAACTCAAATTCATCACAAATGTAATAAGCTCTAGCGTTGGTAGAAGATATTTTCCAGGATATATTAGAGCCTGCCATTTGCAGATATTGCGTTTCAGTTAGGACTTTCTGCTTTTTGATTCAACGAATTGATTCAACTGGAAGCTGCTGTTTTCATTTGGCAAATAAATAAGTGTCTTTGTCAAGGTGAATATTAGAAGACACAGAGGTCTACTCTGAGGGCTTCTACAATTGCCTGTAACGTCAGATTCAGAAAGTCGACAATGGATTTATTTTAAGTATGATATAGTCCATGGCTCTATTGCAAGCGTATAGTACTGTAGTGGCTTTCAAATAATAGCATAGAATAGCTCAGTTTTCGTCGGATGGGCACTAAGTCCGCAAATATCCGTCCATTTGACCATACTTGTAAGGGCTGTTTTCATGAGATCCCGTAGTTTTTCTGGGCGCTTTCCACTGACTGCTATAGCAATGTCATCTGCATAAGTTATACCTTTGAATCCTTCCTTTTCCTTTTCGTGAACGAATCAACATAAGGAGCGTGATAGTACCCCTCCTTGTGGTGTGCCGCATTGAATTGATCCTCTGTATTCACAATGGCCAAGTTCTCAATTGATCACCCTGTTTACTAGCATCTAGTTGATCGAAGGACTTATTCTAGCATTATCCTCAATTTTCTGAGAGCCTTCACGATAGCTTCTCGTTTTGTGTTGTTGAATGCCTCTTCTCTGTCAAGGAAGGCTACCATTGTGAATTCTTTGTTGGCCAGCGATTTTTCAATGGTGCCGACAAGGGAATATAGTGCGGTTTCAACTGATTTGCTTTTACTAGAAGCATGCTGCGATCTCGAAAGCATTCTTAAATTTTATATTATTACGGCTGTAGATGTCCACCAGCCTTTTCGAAGTCTTTAATAGAAAGGAGGATGGACTGATGGGTCTGAAGTCTTTTGGTGTGGTGTGCCTCGCTTTCTCGATCTTCGATAAAGATGTCGCAATCCGAGGGCTCCTCATTTAGCCCGGTTGAAGACCTTCCTACTTCTCTTTCTCTGTATGTTCATTTCAGAAGTCCATCATAGGGGATTATTATCCTTTTTACATCTACTAATGAGGAACGGCTTAGAAAGAGATCGAATCGATGTAGGCGGGACTCCAGGTTCAATAGAACTATAATTGATCAACCGGCATCCTTCACTATTTTCGACTTAAGTACTTCCAGTTACTGGTTGGAATTTCAGGATTCTATCTCTGAAGCAGATGCAAAATATCCTGAGGCTCGCTAGACTCCATGGGGACCCACGCCCGGGCCCTTGGCCTGAGTGGGATATAATCCCTGCTCACGGCCTCAGAATTAGCACCTACACACAGCTCACCTGCGGCGGCAACGGTTAACTAAATAAACTAAATAAAGGCAACTGCACTGGCACCGTGATTAGTTTGCGGCCTCCATGGTACCAGCACCTATTCCTAAATGATGGAATAGGCTTTGGAAGGGTCCATTTTGCAAAGAGAGAGGAATCTGAGAATCAGCTTACATTCCAGAACTGTCCAATGTCCCGGCTTATGCTGCCTACTTCGTGGCCACGATTGATGATCGCCATGATTAGATGATCCATCATCACTTCATTCAGAGACCAAAACGGTGCTCCTAGTCTTTTTTGAAGTGTCCAAAGGATCGTCTTGAGTTTGTAGCCTCTTAGAAGTGAATTCCTTCCTCACCTCCTTAGTTGGAGAAGATCCCATTTTGAGACTTACGTCTCCTATACTCCACCGTACTGGCCCTAATGTGTTTCCTAGTACCCGAAGTCATTGGCTCGCAATCGGTATGCGGCAAGGAAGCTGTCGGAGCGTGCGTGGTTATCGATGTGCAATCTTTCCAGTCGCTTCCCTACCCGCTCCGTCGTTGTGACCACTTAGTTGTGGATCCGTCGTCAGTTTGTATTGTCCTGTCCGTTCATATATCCGGTTTATAAGGAGGATTAGTTGTTGAAACTTTGTTTGTTTTGATTGTTTTATTTGTTTTTGTATGACGCATGTTTAGAAGTTTGAGATTTGGTCACACGAGTAAACTGGAATAGAATGTCAACCTCTGGCAGAGCCGGGTTAACCGAGATAATGCACTTGCTGGAGCTAGTTAGCGGTTGAATTAGCCTCCTACTTTACATCCTTGGGCACGGTTTAGTATACGCTCACACCACCACTGGAATTATGATTACCACTCTTTAGCTTTCATCCCTCCGCCAAGGACCTTATAGTGTGGGTAGCCCTGATGCGATCGCCCCCTGGCCTTACTGAGATTTACTGAGCATTTTCACCACGGCAAGGTATGTAGTGGTAAAAGAAGATGTAGCTTTGCGTTAGAATCACCAACGAAAATTTTAAGATCATCTGTGGCACTGCTCGTAAGCCTTGGCCAGGAGCTCGTATCTACCTGATTCTTTTCTCGCTAGCTCATCGGCCATTTCATTCCCGTAAAAGACCATGTGTCCCGGAATTCAGTAAAGTGGGATGGTGTGCCTTGAGCTAAGGGATCTGAGTTCCTTTTTATATCTTTCACCAATTTAGAGTTGGTTGAGATGTAGGTGATGGCTTTGATGGCTGCTTGGCAGTTTATATAGATTTCGATGTGTTCGTTGTTATTCAGACTGGATAGGTCCCGGCAGGCCACGGCTATACCATATTTTTCCGCTTAAACACACTCTATATGTCTTATATTCTTTCTAGGGTTTTAAGTAGAAAAGATGTTAGACTGATCGGTCTAAAATCCTTTGCTGTGGTGTGGCTGGGCTATCTCACCTTGGCTATAAAAATGACGATGACTTCTCTTCATGATTGGAATACATATTGTAATAAAAATTATATTTGTAGGGTTATCGAGGAGCAGAAGAAAAGCAAAGACTTTACTTGGCCACAAAGAAAAATTCACTTTTTTTATTTTTATAACCTTTACAGAATTAACTCGTACCTCGTGGTCAGTTTCTCACTTCACTACTTGACAGCAATTTTTTTATATGCACTCCCAGTGGCTG
This sequence comes from Xylota sylvarum, assembly GCA_905220385.1. Taxonomy (NCBI): domain Eukaryota; kingdom Metazoa; phylum Arthropoda; class Insecta; order Diptera; family Syrphidae; genus Xylota; species Xylota sylvarum. Next base: position 56,313,084 of record LR999958.1, on the reverse strand, counting down.
GCGCTCTCTGACAGCTGGAGTACGTCTCCAGATGTAATATTTGTCACACGCTAACAAATATTACAACTGGAGTACGTCTCCAGATGTAATATTTGTTACAATATGTATGTACCTATATGTACATAGGTGCAGCTTAAGCAACCTGTGAAAATCCGTATCAGAAGCATTAAGTCTTAAAATATAAAGCAAATAGAATTGAAGTCAGTGCCTAAGGCTAGCCTTCGATGGACAATACACATAACCCAACCATAAATAATGCAAGTACCTTTGATTTGTTGTCTAGTAGTTGATGTTTGTGCCATTTTTCTATACTGAGAAAGGAAGTAACGAATAGGCTTATAAAGTCTAGATGGGGCTATGTAGTTTGTGCAAGCATTATCACCCCTTAAATTTTGTAGGATCTGCGTATCCCCCGTCATATTCCAGTCTCTTGTTTGTCTATGCCGGAGGGGCACTATTTGCTGCACATTCTTGTACGAAAAAATTAAGGGATTTGAGATTGAGTACAGTTTCCAATTTCGCTCTGGGGTGGTTCTTATTGCACCAGTGGTGTCGATGCAGGTTATTCTTTAAATCTTAGTCATAGTCTTAAGGTTAGGAGTTTTATAAGGTGCCACAACTAGCCACAAAAAGATTTTAGAACAAACCTTAGGTTTTGCCGAATATCCTGTTGTAGGCATAGAAGGTTATCATTGCTTTCCTTGATTCCTGCTTTATGTTAAGATTCCAGTTTAATTTCTTGTCTAGGACAACTCTCTGGTACTTGGCCTGTAAGAAAATTTTAGTGGCCATCAATTGATGGCGTATTAAATACTGGTGTTGTCCTTTTATTGGTAAAAAAAGGAGAAGTTCTACCTTTTGGGGATTTAATGCAAGTCCACTTGGTGCAGATATTTGCCAAAGATTGGATTACCCACGCTAGGGTTTACTAGAGTTATTTTAACTGCATCGGTTAGGACATTATTGAAGGCCCCAGAAAGGTAGCAGGAGTGTATTTCTTATCCTTTAGTGTTTTTCCACGAACTGATCTCCTATAGGAGGTCCATTTCAGAAAACGAAGGTCAAGCGTTTCGATGCAGGGTTCCGTGCATTGACCGTTTGAATCTTTAAGAGATCCCAGAGCGATTGGTTCCTTTACAAGGACCTTCTTAAGTCTAGCTGACGCTCCACGAACAGAATTTTATTCGTTGGATTTCTACCTTCTATTTTCTTTGACTGGAATTGTATACTTCCCAATTACTGTCCTTTCTGTTTGTTTCTTTCTTTATCTTGTACAATTCCTTTGTCCACCAAGGAGGAGTCTTTTAGCTTTTTCTCGTCTTTCCTAGGGAACATGCTTTATCTGGAACTTTGCCAAGAATTCTAGTAATATCATTGGTTGTCTTGTCTATACTGTCAGGCTGATTCGTCTTAAACATTCTGAGTCTTAAACCCAACTTCCCATTTGGTTGTCTGAGGTTTCATTAAGAATTCAATGATTTTCTGATCAGAGAATGTAGGATTTCAAAGACTGACTTACCTCTTGTGTTGATGTTTTTTCTACCCCATTGTATGTAATGGGAGTTTGTGTCTCATTTCATACATCATACAATTGACAATTGACAATTGTATGGAAGAGTCAGACTCTTATTCTGTGACTAGACTTACTTTAAGCCAGAATTCGTGGGGCGTATCATTCTATTCCCGAAGCTAGGAATCCAGTTAATGTTGCCTTCAATCCATTGTCCTTTCTGCGTAAAGTTGAAGAACGTACATATATCAAACTAACACCCTGGGAACTTCACAGGACGAAAGAGGGAGTATTGCAGTCATTTGTGGTTTGTTTGAATTTTTTTTTAAAGATTTTTTTCAGCTCCGTCTCTTAGGCGAGGTTTCCTCTCTTTTCCTGTAGACCTCATCTTTTAAGGCCATGGTTGCCTATCAGTGTTGCATTTAAGTGGTGCCGTCAATGATTTGCAGTATCATCGCGTCGTTGTGGATAAGGTACTAAGCGCTTGTCTTGTCAGCCGATAGTACCCCTCAGTACCCCTCATTCGCAGTGTTGTTGGCGACTCTTAAAAGGATAAAGGTTAGAATAAGACTATGATGATCAACTGCAGATGTACCTATAGTTGCAGAGGTATTACAGCTTTTTATCATCACTTTGTCCGACCCGGGCTATCCAGGGTCTACGCAAATATCTGGGTTTGTGAGATCTATTAAGACACCTAGCCTTTCACCTACAAAATTTGTTATCCTTGTACCATTTACTTGGTTTTTCAATAAAAAGAAATACTTTCTCTGAAGCGTGTAGAGTTTTTTTTTGTGTGGTTGGGTCGCATGGCACAAGCCCAATACCCAAGACCTACATTATCCTTAACGAGTTTCGCCCTGTTTTATGAGCAAAACGTTTTTTTCTTTCGTCGTTTGGTTCTGTGAACATTTTACCAGACAACCCTTAAAGTCTCTAAAAGTCAACGACTACATCTCGTGGAAGATTATTCCAGGTACCCATACCTACAAACAAACATTCTCATATCAATCCCTGAATCTAAAACGAATGCCTCCTGTCACAAACGCCATTTTATTCCTTATCATCCTGGTAAAACTTGAAAAGCTCAATGCACTTAAGGCGTCCGTTGGTCGGTGGCGAGGGGAAAGAAGTTGTAACTTAAAATGACAGTCAAGCCCGCGCGGGTAAGCATTCCTCGCCTATCCTCAACGCACATGCCCATAAATTTGATTGTCCCTTCAGTTGTGTGTTTATATCACGGCTTCCTTATCTTAAGTCGGAACAATTTCCACATTTGCATTCATTGCTCGGTGGCATGCCACCAGGCAATTACCCGGACTAATTTCCCAAATGTCCGGTTGGGCATTGGCGGCCCCAAATGCTAAAGCTGAAGTCAATTGCTGGCACGTGAACAGTTAGAGGCTAGCAGAAGCAGCCATGTTATCGCCATTAGTGTGAGGTGTAGTCGGTGCTTTTGTTTTTCGTTTTTTGTTGTCGTTGTCCTGTCTCACTGACTGACGACTCCCCGCCATTTGATTGCCTTGCCAATTAAGTTTTAGCCATTTAATTATTCTAATTTGCTTTGTTAGGCCGGCTGGTGATGGAGGAACGAACAACAATGGCGTCGCGTCGGTCGGTCGGTCGGGGGGCGAACTTAACGAAATGAAAATGAAAATGAAAATTTCCGAACATGAATTTTGTCGGCCGCACCTTATTGACGGTGATGTCCTGCCCCGCTAAATGAGTTTGTCATTCACACGCTGTTTGTATATTTTTAGCGTGAAACGTGAAACGTGAAGCGGAGTGCCCAGCGCGGCATTTGTGGTTATCTGGGCGAATATTGTTAATGATTGTGATGTGACGATACTGACTCTTTGGCGGCCATCACACACATTCATATGTATGTATATACCCGTCCTCCTCCGCGTCCTTAGCGAAGAAGATAATAACGACTGAAGCCGGTAATTTGTTTTATTCGTATTTTATTTGCGTAATGAAAATTTTGAATTTGATTAACGATCTCAGCGGGGTGGTGGTTGTTTTGTTGTTTTGTGTGTGCCTCGGACGATTTGAGAATGGAGAGCAATATATTCGCTTAGTGTCCTTGATGGAGGATTATTAATTTATTTTTGTTTTTTTTTTTTTTTTTTGTTGCTTTCGGGGAGTGGATTTTAATGGGTTTATTAGGCTTGTGAGACACTAACTTCTTCAGCTCGGTTGGATGGAATAAAATTAATTGAATTTCAGAAATGTTTAGGTTCGTTAAGCTGACAATTTATGTGGAGCAATAACGTGAAATTTATTCTTAGCTTAAAAAGGGAATTAACGTAATTATTTCGGAGCTGGAAAATTTGCTTAAAGCACGCATTTTACCGAAAGCGACTGTGGTTTTGGTCCTGGTTGTGTTTTGTTTTTTTTTTTAAGGCTTCGTTAGATGATGTAGAAATAGTGTTCCATTCATTGTCATTAGATTGTTTAGAGTATCGCGAGTATCCTTCGTGTATTATTCTGACAGAAACCGCTAGTTAAGTGTTACAAAATTTAGGGTATTTTTCAGGACTTTAGTGAAGTAAAAGCTGTTGTCAAGAGAATTATTCAAATCAATGGAATTCCATTCTAACGCCTGTTCCATAAATTTTGTGTGTTTGAAGTCCCTTCCATTTTTATGAGCGCATAAGTTAGGATGTCTTACTTAGGCAAACCTGTCAAAGGAATAGATTCAGGTAATATCAGCTCGTGCCCGAAAGACCGCCAATTGCATGGGAAACCACTCAGTGAATTATCGAGTTTGCGAAATCGTCAAGGAACTTCAAAAAACATGCGATATTCTCAAGAAACCGGTACACCCGGGCCCAAGCTTCTTCTTCTTCTTAGGTGGCGCTACAATTCGGGGTGAAGTTGGGCCCACAATAACAAGCCTCTCTAGTTAGCCCGGTCCTTAGTTAACTGCCTCAGGTTGTGCACTCCAAAACGGTTGACGTCCCCGTTCTACTTGTGCATGCTACCTAAAATGAGGTCTTTTCTACCGCGTTATCCCTCAGTGACAGGCCACTGTGTTCTGTGAATAATGTCATCGATATACGCTAGGAGTTGCACAAACTTTTAAAAGATTATGCCTCCGGTGTTGGGTTGGGAGTTCCACACAATTCTTTTAAGTATGATGTTGAAAAAATACATGACAGCGCGTCAACCTGTCTAAATAACCTTTTCGTCATCAAAGGTATCAGTGAGGTCATTACCGACCTTGATGGAGCCGCTATCGTTCTCCATCGTCATTCTGCACAAACGGACGAGTCTGGCAGGGATGCCAAAACTAGGCAAGGCTCTGTATACCTCCTCTCTATAAATGCTTTCATATGCGGTAAATCGATAAAAAGATGGTGATTATCGATTTGGGCTTCTTGAGTTTTCTCCAGGATCTGCCGAAGTGTGAAGATTTGAGATTTGATCGACTGTGGACTTTCCTGGTTTGAAACCACACCGATAGGGCCCAATTAGGTTGTTGACGAAGGGTTTCCAACATTTACACAATATGGCAGATAGGATCTTGCACGCGATGTTGAGGAGACTGATCTGTAATTGGAGCAATTGAGGGGGTATCCTTTCTTGTGGATCGGGAAAACTGTGATGAGATTCCATTAATCAGGTATATACTCGTCTAACCAAATTTTAAAGAGTTGGTGTATGCTCTCTACTAGGTCATTTCTAGTTGCTTTGAACAGCTCGAGTGGTAAGCCAACTGGTACAGCAGCCTTGTTGGATTTAAGCTTGGATATTGCTATACTCACTTTGTTTTGGTCAGGTACACGGAAGTTTCGGCTATCGTCATCTAGATTGTATGGTTCATTCTGCCTGACAGCGGAATGTTGGTCTTTGTCGCTGTTATACAGTTTGCAGAAGAAGTTTTTCCATAGAAGATAAGACTGTGACTCTACTTCGAGGTTTCCTGCCCCATCTCCCAGGCTTCTGTAAGGGTCCTATTGCCTTGACACGTTCTTTTTAGCTTTTGGTAAAACGTCTGTACATTATTCCTGGACTATAGTTACGCAATATCTTGAACGAAGAGCTTCTCGTGCTTTTTTTTTCGTCTTTTAAAGAAGCCGATGTTCTTCCCGTCTCTTCTGCTCATAGAGCTCACGAGCAGCTTTTTAGCAGCGCCGCTTTGTATGCTTATTGTTTAGATGCATTTGCTTACCAGCATTCTTTGTCAAACCAGGGGTTTCAGCACAACAGTTGCCGCACTTCTGATGACTTGTTGGCAGCATTGCCACTGGTCTTCGGCACTTGATGCTGGCGACCTAAGAGTCGTTAAGAGATTTCGGGATAAGCATTCGGAAAAGGTTTTGGCGGTCTCTTGTGATCGCAGCTTTCGACGTTATATCTTCTCACAGTAGTTCTTCTTAGTTGTGGTGTTAGGGATATCCACATTCGTACCTTGGCTGCAACAAGGTAGTGATTCAAGTTGATGATTTCTGCTCGTAAGGTTCGAACATCCAGAATACTGGAGGCATGCCGTTCGTCGATCGCAATATGATCAATTTGGTTGACCATTTGATGATCAAATTGACCATACAAACATTCTTTGGTGGCGTCGTCCTTTTCTTCTGTGAGGGCATGAGCGCATATACAGCTTATGTTAGCGAATATGGCCTTCATGCAGATTGTCATAAGACGCTCGCTCACGTATCAAAAGCTTAAGACTTCTTACCTAAGTCTGAGGCGTATGACAAATCCGCATTCAAATAAGTGCTGTTTCTGCCCTCTATAGCGGTCACCGTAATAGATGTCACAGTTTTTTATCCTCCTTTTCCCCGGCGGTGATGGCGGGTGATATATACTTTAGCAGTTTAGGAGCTCTGCTAATTTATCGTCTGCACGCGTTCGAACATTCCACTTGCAGATCCGATGGTCGTTATCCGCGTTTCGATTGCTAGGGTCTACAACAGTCAAGTCATACATATCCGACGCTTGTTTTTGTTTCGGAACTAATGTTCTTTTTTCCCGTATTCGGAAAATTACCCCTGGGCACAACCCTTAATCTGGAGAACCAGTTCCGTTCATGACCCCTAGGATAAGGGTAAGATAAAGAACAAAGAAGGCGTTAATATCAAGGAACTATATGGAAAGTTAGGGCAATCAACAGGTAAAACTAATTAAATCCACTGATGTCCAGATTTTCCTGATTCGGCAAAATGCAAACCTAGCTGTGTTACCCAGAGATCAGCTCAACTTTTGGAAGTTTCAAAAGTTGCATATTGGATGTTGTTGAAGAAAAGCTTTTGTTCAGCCCAGGAGCCATTGACTAGGAAAAAGACTAGGCTCTCTGATGTTGACACTAACTTGTTTCTTCCAAAATCCTTGGATTGGCTTGGATAGAGTTCCTAGTGAAATCAGAGGCAAACATAGAATATAGAGAAATTTAGTAAGTATAGATAGCTTCTATATGATTTACGGCAGTATTATACAAATACAATTATTTGGCGCGACAAGTCCATTGTTCTTATGGAATAGTTGTGAGAAGCTAGTCTCTACCAAGTAGTTTTGTCAACACTGAGATTTGAAAATGGGTCCTAATAGTTTCGGTCAGCAGCCAAATCGATTAACAAGATGACCTCATTCTGTTTGTAGGGCTATAAATAGTCCTACGTCTGAGGGTTGCGGCTTATTAATTTGTTCCATGTTAGGATTTTGCCCCAGCGAACAACCATAACTTTGAAAGACCAGTTATTCCTGGGGTCCTCCACAGTTTTCAATATCTTTACATATAGATGCATAGGTCTGAGCTTAAAATATTTCAACGAAGACCATATTCATATGGTATTTACTAAGTAAAGCGCTTTTCCAATTGGGATGCTTAATTTTTCCAATGGGGTTTCTCGGCTATGCGTGAAGTTAGCTGCGATTTGTTTGATATTTCAATTCGCCTATACTTGTAAACGTTTCCAAATCGTTCAAAGTTCGTCTTTGGTTGCGAAAACTTTACGTGCGGTAAAGACCAATCTTCGGTCGTTCTGCTTGTCCAGATAAATGAATATTTCAGCGATAAGGTCAAAAATTGGTTGATTCTGCTATAAATATTGCCCAGGGACTTGGGCCTGCATCTCCAAAAGATCGCTTTGATCCACTAACTGAAGTTTTAGGGTCAATAGCTGCAAGCTAACTTCAGTAATTGGGCCCTAAACATGCATGAAAATGTTCCCATTTTTCTCAAATGTTCCCAATCATTCTCAGGTATGAAGTCCATTTTTGGGCAACGGCTTCGTTAACAAGCAAAATTGCCGCTTTTTATACGGATGACATCATGATTTTAGTTCATTATTTTTCGAATCATCATTTTTAGTTTATTTTTAGAAAATTCCTGGACAGATTAAGTGAAATTATCAGCTCTTAACAGTCTCGGAAAATAAGCTAGAGATTGTGGACAAGACAGATCGGATACTCTTCAGCAGAGGATACAAGATACCACCCTTCAAATTGCCGAAACTAACTGGGGTGGAGCTATTCCTTTCGGATAAATCACGATATTTTGGCCTTGTACTAGATAAAAGACTGGAAACTTAAAACTCAAGAAAGAGCCCGCAAGGCCTATAATGCTCTCTTCATTTGCAGGAGGATAGGGGATAAAAAGTAAGGACTGAAACCAGCAACGATGCACTGACTATGTATAGGTACCATGACAGTCAAACCCATCCCTACATATGGGGCTCTTGTATGGTGGAAAGCCACGATAAAGAAGAATACACGGGACATGTTGGCCATGATACAAGAAATAGCCTGTATTGTCAGCATTGCACTCGTTAGTGCGCATCATTGAGAAATCAATGAGCATCAAGAAATTTATCATGGTCCTGGATATCGAGGGGGCCTCTAACAATGTCAAATCTACGTCAATCATAGATGCATTTGCAAGTCAGTAAATCAATTAATTGCTCACACGCAGGGTTATTAATTCGCAGCTGAGCAGAGCATCGGCTAGAAGGCTTGTTAGTTGCGAAACTCCTCCGGGTGATGTTCTGTCCCCTCTTTTGTGGAATCTAAGGGTCAACGGGCTGTTATTGGACACAGAAAGGACTAGGGGCTAACCCCTTAAACCAAAAATTGTCCTCTTGACGATGAACCACCCACTTATTGAACCAAAAAAAATACAAATTTTTGACGCACCAGGTCCATGGGACCCAGGGCCTAGCTTCTCACAACCATGCATGTTGTGCGTGTTATATTCTTCACACGAATGGAAGGGGCCTACTGTTTAATGCCGGATTCGAACGGCAGTTTTGAGAAGCTTTTTCATGACAGTTTTACTCTCGGATGTTTGTCAGACGCTCACGAGAGGTGGGGCCGTGAAAGAAATTTTAGGTGTTGTTTGGGGATTGAACCTGGAACCCCTCGCTCCGTAGTCCAACGCACTAACCACTTGAGCCACGGCGCCTACTATTGAACCACCCACGATTAATAGCACTAGCGTCTCCTTTAAAGATAATGCACAATACTTGGATCTCATTTTGGATAGGAAGTTAAACTGGAAAGCCAATCTACTTGAACGCGTAAATAAAGCAAATGCAAATATACGCCTCTTAAAACGCCATAAGTAGAAGCTGAGGTTTTCATATCATACGCGGCAGGTACGTGTCTATTATGAGGCCTGTACTACTGTACGGCGTGATCGACTGGTGGCCGGCTCTTAATAGGACTACTCATTTCAATCTCCTATCTAAAGTGCAAAGATTTGCATGTATACGCATCCGTGGTGCACTGAAAACTTTTCCCTCAGCAACGCTGGACATTATGCTCCACCAGCTCCCCTTAGATGTTCTTACCAAGCAATTGACTGCGGCTTTCAAAGTCGCCTCACAGTGGTTTTAGCTATGATAAGGGCCTCTGCTCGATCATTGATCTCCTCAAATTTGACCACAGAAGACTTCGACTACACCCCACTGACCCTGCTATTTGACCGAAACTTTTGCATGAGCACCCCTGACTGAAGTTAATGGGTCACTGCTCCATCTCCCCACTTCTACATAAACGACTCCAACACTGACGACGGGGTGGGTTGTAGTGTCTTCTTCGTGAAGCTCAATCTGAGCAACTCTTTCCTCCTCCCAGATCATTGTAGCGTTTTTCAGACGAAAATCATGGCGATCAAGGAAGCCTTGTCCTGGCTGAAATGTAATGCAGTATCTATCAGGGATATTAGCATGTTCACTGACAGTCAATTGGCAATCAAATCTCTGGAATACTGGTCCTTCACTTCAAAGGCCGATTAAAACTGCCTAGCAGTTTGACTCTTCTGAAGATGAATAAGCAGTTCGACATTCACCTATGCTGGGTACCAAGCCACAGAAACATTGCAGGGAATTGCAAGGTTGACGAGCTCGCCAGACAGGGTACGACCCATAGTAGCCTGCTGAAATGCCGGAACCTGGGTATGTTCCTCGCTATTTGTAAACTCATACTCCAGATATATAAACCTACCAAGTCTTCCAAGCAGAGGCGCTAGCTGTGCTGAAAGGGTGGAATTACTATAGATGGGATCAATATTTGACAGGATTGTCGCCATTGATAGTCAGACTGCGCTAAAGGCCGCACGCAGAACCGTGTCAGATTATGCTTAGTACCTGGATATGCGATATACATAGAAGAGAACGAAAGCGGCAACGTACTGGCTAAGAAAGGATCAGAGTTCCAACAAAGTGATACAATTAGAGGCTTAAAACCACCAATCTACGTAGTCAGGAGGATTATTTTCGATAGGATCATGAACATGGCTGACCTAAGATGGTTCAACTTTACAGGGCATAGGGTGTCTAAGGCCTTATGGCGAGTGTTAGATCAGTAAAAATCTGGGGAAATGACAAAACTAAGTAGATCATGGTTAAGAACAGCGATATGTCACAGGACATCACACATCTACTCTGTGAATGCTAAGTTATAGTCGAAGTAGTTGGAATAAACTAGCATAGGACAGTACTTCTTTGACAACCTAGACGATATCGAATGCATTGGAGATATGGTTTAGGCTTGTTACCGTAAAAGTTTTTTGAGGATCGCGTTGGGCTACTATGGTACCTAGTGTCTTATGATAAACTAAAAACCATACACTACCTAACCTAACCCAACGAAAGTCCGGCTTATTCTTATTATGATTTTATTCAGAGAAGTGTTCCGAAATAACCTTCCAGGAGGATTGCGAGCCAATCTGTAGTAGCCTGGTATTCACCAGGAATCGAACTATTCCCCTCTCACCAACCTTCGCCTTGTATACTTCAATTAAGCAAAATCATTTTGATTGCTTTTGCTGCCATTTGTGATAAAAAAAAAAAAAAACTTTCCACAAGAAGCATGTGTGTAAGCATTTGATTAAATCGTTCCTTAAAAGTTGAGTGGGGTAGGGGGTGGGAGGACTTCCATGTCATTGCGTCAAATCAATCAAATCAAACGTAGAATTTTCAGTTTACTTCCACAAATGGTTTCTTTTGGGACCAGTTGGCCCATTGAAAACGTTGCGCATAACCAACTCCAACAATGGACTTGAATTCACTATTCAAGTCGGTAACGCACATGGTGTGGATTGGTGGCCACCCTCGTTAAATGTTCGTTCATTTACGGTTTTTTTTTTCTTTTCTGTTTTTGCTCCTTTTGATATTTTATTATTTTTTTTTTTTTTATTTACCTAGATTGCTCCGTTTTAGAACTTAGCAGGGTAACGCTTCAGAAGACAAGAACTAATCCACAGGAGTCCTTTGTTATTTGTGCTCTTTTGAGATTCCTTTCCATTACAGTTGTACCCAGTTGTATCGGTGTGTGTACACAGTAAAAAGAAAAAGAAAAAAAAAACTCGTAATGAGAACATTTTAGTGTAAGCGCAGTACAATGGAAGTAAGCATGTGCTAAAAAGGCGGATAATCACCAGTTTTGTCCTTCATCGTCGTCACAGTCATCGTCCTCGGTACTGTAGTTGTTGTTTTTTTTTTCTATTTTATTTTGCATGTTAAATCCTTTGAATGAAGCATGATGAGAACACAAGACCCACACACACATACCAAAGGAGAAAGATAAAGAATAGAATAACTTTGAAAGCAAGCAACATCATCATCCCTGTCTCGAATTACGAATTTTTGTGCGCTTTTTGCGCACCTCTTCGTTTTCTTTTGGGGAAAAAAGGAAAGGAGTTTCCGAACAAGAGTGAATGAGTCTGTCAATTGAAAATGTCAGAGAATGACAATTCACAGGGACTTTGTAATTTCTAAAAAGGACTGCTTCGGTCGGTACACACATGAGATTTTTGTTTTGTTTGTTGTTGTTACTGTCATTTAGGTGGAATTGGATTACCCCATTAATTTGAAAAGAAAAAGGATAACTAGCCACGCATGTAATTGACTGATTAAATGTATTAAATTGAATAAGTCAATGTAGAACTGTATTCTTCAGCCAGCAGCGGCCTAATCGGAAGGGGGGTTTTGTAAAGATCACAGGTGAGATGTGGAGCTAAAGTCTGAAGGAATTTTGACTTTGATGTTCACTGAATAGCAGAAGGGATCACTGAGACATGGTATTGGAAAAGAGTTGGTGGCGGATGATCACTTAATAGGCCAACGGCAGGGCGGGTTACTGACTCAGGAAAATAAAGTCCCTCGTCCGAAGGATATAAAACGGAACTGGTCCTTCAGATTGGTGGTTGAGCGTCAGGGTATCTTCCCTACCATGGAAAAACAAAATTGTTACGAAGCAGCAACTGTTAACGACCCCAGCAAACAAAACAAGGACAACAACCTTCGGATCTGCACGTGGAATATTTGAACTCTTAATAGGCTGATAATTTAGGAGTGGCTCTACATAAGCATAATATGCGTTCATGTCCCACTAAGGACAAGACAGCACCATCAAAGAGTGTTTCTATGAACTCCTCTGCAAAACCTATTAAGAATGTCCTAAATATGTCTTTTAAAACGTGTTGGGCCATTTTAATGCCAAGTTATAAAAAAAAAGGAAGACATTTTTGGCAAATGTAATCTTATTGATTGACAGCAAGCATATATTTGCCTAATCTCAATATGTACAAGGGGACCCTTCTGATTATGAAACATTCAACCAAATTAATCACATTGCGATCGACACCAGGAATGCCTCCAGTACTCTGGATGTTCATACCTTCCAAGGAGCCAACATCGACTCGGATCACTACTGTGTTACAGCCAGGATACGAATGGGGATATCCCAAGTTTTACAACAAATAAGAATCACTTTGAGAAGATATAACATCGAAAAGCTGCAATCGAGATCTGTCAACGAATCCTATTGCTGGTTTGATGAAGAATGCCAGCAAGCTGAAGTTTTGAAGTTTTTTTTTTTGAGAAATTTTTTCATGATAGTTATACTCTCGGATGTTTGTCAGGCACTTGCGAGAGGTGGGGACGTGAAAGAAATTTTAGGTGTTGTCTGGGGATTGAACCTCGAATCTTTTGCTCCGTAGTCCAATGCACAAATTGAGCCAATGGAAGTTTTACCAATCGTCCAGAAGCTTGTTGTGAAGACAACCGGTACTGTAACACCCCTTCAAATCAAATCATTATCCTCTGTGCTGGTAAGGCTTCTTTGCACCTTATCCAGAAAGGGAAATGGCATGGATTTTAAGCCTGACCATGTGGGACACCTGCAAATTCTTGACACAACTCCCAGAAAGAGCATGTTTTGACCTATCTCCGGCATCACGATTAGGGAGCACTGTGTCGATAGATTATTTGAGGTAAAAACATTGAACCGTGCAAACTGGTCTATTGGTGTTCCGGCACTGGATTCAAGTGGTCTGATCTGGTTAATAGACGGATCGAAGATGGATACTGGAGTTGGAGCTAGCGTCTTAAGACCCAACAGCAAAGTCTTGATACCTATGGGAATGTGTCCCCAAGTTTTCTAGGCTGAACTCCTAGTCATTGAGATCTGCCCTAGGATAAATCTTAGTAAACGTATTAAGGGCGCTAGGATATATATCTTTTCAGATAGCCAGGCAGCAGTTAAAGCGCTGTCGTCCAATTTAATGGACTCTATATCAGTTAAGTGCTGCTGTGATGCACTACAATCTCTTGTCAGACATAACAGGAAAAAACTCAGTTGCGTCCCTGGTCAGGGATTATAGGCAACGAATCTACAGATGAACTAGCTAGGGCTGGCTCAGAATCTGCATTCATACTCTAATGTCAACTGGGCTACCGCCACATCGCTAATTAAACATTCCAAGGAAATCCTTAATCTAGCGGATTGTAGGTTCTGTTCGGAAGATGACGAATCTTCTTAGCACATTGTCTGTGAATGTTCAGCATTACATTGGCTAAGAAGGCGTATTTTCCATAATCAAATATGTTGGTCAGCGGAGTTGAGAAATTCTGCTGCTAAGAATGTACTATCCTTTATTAGGGCGGTGGTACGACTCTTGCTTTGATTATACCCTAATTGATATAATAGATCTTTCTAGGACGCAGTGTCAGCCAAGGGTTTACAAAAAACAACTGCTATTCACATTTAATTTTTCATCTCTCCACTTGGTTATCTCCATTTGTAGTCCTAGTTCGACTAATACTGCCTTGATGGATTCCGTTTTCACGTGCCTCTTCGATATTCAAAAAGGAAGCTAGAGTTATCTTAGACTACTTCATGTAAGGGTGTTTTAACCGACTTCCCTTTTCAGATATTTTGCCTTCATTAGTGTAGGCCTTGCCTTCATTCAGTAGGAGAAAGAGCTTTTTCTTCTGTACTGTCGATATGAAGCATATTGAAGAAGGAAGATGTCAGATCTTAGTTTGATGTTGCTTTCTTCTTCTGTTTTATATATTTTTGGTCCCATGAGTAGATCGGAAAAATCGGTCCGTCCTTGCAAACCCGATACATCAGTGTAAAGCAACCTCATGCGACAAACCATCGCGATGAACTTTACTCGCATTTAGGACTGGCGTTGGCCAGAATCTGTACCAGAAATGAATTCCCTTCGAAACTATTCAAGAGCCTAGTGCTGCAGTTTTCGTAGAAGTCGGCATTTTAAGGCATCATTACATGGTAGGTAAACATGCATCTGTTTTATAAGTGGAGACATATGATATCCCAATGGCCATACCTTATGTTTGTGCTATTTGAAGGTGTAGGTTAATAGAAAAGGCTTGGTTTTGTGCGAAGATTGGATCAAAAAAGTGAGTATACAAATTTTTTAAGGAGTTCTAAAGGCCAGGCGACACTTTTTATCGCCCAGGAACTCAGGCGACTACTTTTTTGAAAAACGAAATTGGACACTTTTTCAAAATCTTGGCGACTTTTGGGACACTTTTCTCAGGATTCATTTATACATTGTGCTGCCAAATTACTTGCTTGGCTACTGGGCCAGAGTTGTAAAAGAATTAAAACTTTTGGGAGGTTAAGTCCATTGAATTCATCTAGAAATGATTTGAAATCCATTTTCCAAAAAAGATTGGGATTAAAAAAAACGTAATTCGCCATTCTTTTGAAGTCACTGATTAATGTATTCATATTTCGTTGAAGTCAGTAGTGAATTCACTTGAAATCAATTGAAGTCAGTGAATTAAATTGGAATTATTGGAATTAATTTACACATATGTATGTATGTACGAATATATCTATTTCAAATCCTTGAAAAATTTTTCGCAAAAAATTTATTTCTTGTTATATAAATCATTAGACGATGTTGAGTCTTGTCAGCTTGGTTAAGAAATTTTATCCTCTTCTGTTTTGTTAAGACATCAAATTCTCCTTCTCTTAACGAATATTTGTCTTTTAATAATACTAAGGTACAGACCTTACAGCTCTTCTGAGCAAAAGCTTACAGCAGTAATGAAGTCTACAAGTAGATGACTGATGAACTAAGTCTTACAGAAAAATAAAGAAGTACTTGAAGAGTTTTGAGCTAATCTACCGGAGAACCTAATGCTTGTAGCACCACCTTTCTTTGGAAATACTGACAATTCTGACAAGCTTGAGCCAACTATAGAATGCACATTTTATTCTGGGCCCGGATATTCCTGCTCCCGAACCTTCATCAGTTCTTGACCCATCTATGTACCACTTTGTTGTGCGATTGCTCAGTTTGTAGATTGTGGATTCATTGTTTAAATTTTTTTTGTTGCTGAGCTTGGTAACAAAAATGTTTTGAAAGTTGAACCATCTAATAACATCGTCTCTAGGAAAGGAATGGTCTATTCGATGTTACAAATGGTTTGGTAGGTAAAAACCCTCGTCTTTGGTCGTCCCCGTGGGCTCCCGTCAGATATAGCTATTCACCCTTCTGGTGTTTAGTGTCAACCAAGAATTTACACGCATGTGCTCAATCGCTGTGGTTCATTAAGAGGTACATAGGTGGGAAGTATACCCCTAAAACCTCACTTAAGCCAAGGTGTGTATGCACTCGTGCCGAAGGCTGTATGGCCAGTGGGTGATAAAACAGTGCTGGTCACGAACAGTCCTTATAGATTCCCAAGCGATGTCGGTAGTATAAATGCCTTTTCCTGGTATTTCCTCCATTCCGGACCTACTCATGGGTCCTAGCTACCTTCTTAGACGTTGACAGTGCCGTCAATAACGTCAGCACTGAATTGATTCAGGAATCTCTGATTCAATTGGGTGTGGAAGAGTTTATTAGCAAATGGATAGTGACTATGCTAAAAACCAGAATCGCTCAATCGACCCTCGGTAACAGCAGTTCCACCATATCTGTCGTAAGAGGAACTCCTCAGGGTGGGGTCATATCTCCCCTTCCTTGGCTTATGGTAACCAACAAAATCCTGTGTAAGCTAGACAGAGAAGGAGTTAAAGTTGTGTTGTATGCGGATTAAGTGGTAATACTAGTATCAGGGATGTTTCCTTGAGTAATCAGTGAGATTATAAAGTTCGTACTACTTTTGGACATCATCAAGCGCCTTCTCGCACAGCTATAGCGAATTCAATCAATAAATTTTAACGTCTCGGAGAGACTACTGATGTCAAGACTCCAACTCGTGTTCGTCCGGGAAGATTAGCTGAAAATATCGCCGTCGACTGAGAACCCTAGTGTGTCGATTTCGACACTGTCGCAGGAATTCGGGTAATCCGCAGTCACTTTTCACCACATTTTGCATAAAATTCTTAGCCTACATGCTTATAAGGTTCAATTGACACGATAATTGGAGTCAGCAGCACAACGGCATACCTTCGCTGTTTGGGTGCTGGAAATGAATGAATAAGATTCATGATTTTTCCACATTACCCTGAGTGATGAGACCCAGTTCCATTTGCCTGGATACATGAACAAACAAAATTGTCGCATCTGGGGCTCCAAAAACCCAGGACAAATAGTGGAACAACCTCTCCATCCACAGCAAGTGACAGTTTTGTGCGGTTTTTAGGCTACTGGTGTCATATCAGAGGTGTTATTCGCGAAATATAGTCGCAATTATGCGAAAACGGGATGAAAATTTTGACCATAGAATTACTATTTGTAGGCAGATACGTGGAAAACATTTGACAGATATTGTATCCCATTACTAACCTCAGAGTTTGTACTTTGAATTAAAAAAGAAACATCACCACTTTTCAGAAAAATATTATGTTCTTCTATTAATTTCAAATGACACCTCTTGTTGGATGACCTCATAGATACATCCTGATTGAATTGTTTGCAACTTAATTTAACTATTTTGGAGACTCAAGACCGCGGGCAACTTTGTCCCTTTCAATAAAAAAAAGAAACAAACCGCAATGGTAAAAAAAAAACTTTTCCTTCTTAAGTGGAAACTTTTCTAATTCAATTCGATTCGAGAAGTCGAATCAAACAATTTCATTGTTTGCCATTGTTCGACGATTTTCGGTTCCTTTCTTTGCTTCCTTTCGACCGAAAATATCGAAAGAAAGTAAACTCTAAAGTTTCTGTCTTTTTTTCTAAAGAATTTTCCCTTTATTATTCTTCCATTAATCGCCCATTCCTTCGGGCTTTGTGTAGGGAATTCACGGCACTGAATTTTTCCTGACCACCAACGAACAACGCCAGTCAATGGAAGAAGGTCAGTTTGAGATTTTTTTTTTTTAAGCACCACTCTTCGTTCGTCCTGGTGGTATCGTTGTTATCATCGAATAAAATAAATAACAATGAACACAAGGACAGACGAAATTGGTCAAATCTATCCAATTTCTTGACCCTTGCTAGAATGAAAATCAATCAAACCATCATGTACGAGTATCACTTGCCTCGGAGTAGTAACAAAGAAGAAGGGGAAACTATAGCTTCAAGTGGTGCTCTTGAGTCAGCAAGAGTAGCGCAGTACAAAGGATTCTTTTCAGTTTGTAGAGGACATTTTTATTTTTTATTTTTTTCCCTCATTGTACATGATTGACTGGCCTTCAGACCAATTTGTTTCTTTCTATCAGGATATCACGCTGCTGTAAGCTCTCAACTCTTCTTTTATTGCAAAGAAAAGATTTCATTTCAATGGTCGCATGGACAATGACAATGTTTCGATTATTGCATTCTGATACCGATGGCTAGTCAGCAGCGGTGACTGGTTTAGGACTCTCTGTCATCTGTTCAAAAAAATAAAATAAAACAGAAAACATTTATTCACAGTTTAGTGCATTGCGGATTGCTGCGTTTATCTAAAAAGTATTTAAGAAAAAGTTTAAGGTATCTGAGGGTGGTTGGTGAGGTGGACTGAGGTAATACCTTAAATGCTTACGATTGTCCCAGCATTCTCAAGATACATTCCACAAGTGGTTCTCCCACTATATTAGGTGTTTAGTACAGTCCTTGCTACATCCGTCAGATTGATAGCTTCTTTGCTACTTATTAGGACGACCTCCATTACCAGAGTTAATAGCATTCTCTATTGCACTGAACTTATTTGTTCTACTTTTGAAGTCATGAAGCTACTCCAAAGCTCGTAGGTGTTACTGCGAATAGCAAATCACTTCGAATCAGTTCATTTACTGCGCCATTTCATTTAGTTAGTAGGTAGGTAAGTATGTATTTTTGTATACCCTATCCTAAGGGTTTATTAAGTTTGACACATAGTTTATAGTTTGACACATAATATAGTTTGTAACATCGATTTTGGGCCTTAAATTTTGAGGTAGGAGGATAAAACTTCATATCTGGGCTTTTGAGAAAAAGATACAGTACAAGTGTGAAATTTTCGCGCTCTATATGAAATCGTGGGCACTGAAGAAATATGTATATGCTGAACGTCTTCTGAGACCTCTCCGCAATTTGAATAGATAGAAGATTCGTCGAACCCAAACCTGTTGAGATACGCTCGAAAGCAGCCATGTCCAGTTAGGAGCTGGCTAAGGTAGAAATCTGCTTCTTCGTGTTGTCGGTCCATCCATTTTTGGATATCCGGTATAAGTCAATGGGTCCATCTTCCCTTTGAAGACTGCTTTTCTTCCTGCTTGATATCTTTGACTGAAGCTTGGGATTCCTGAATTTTGGTATCGTAGATCCTTTGTTGTTCGCTGGACAAGATATTCGCTGGTAGTATTCTCGCGATGACACATACTGCCTCGTCTGAGACCGTCCGAAAAGCACAGCATAATCTAAGCGCACATAGTCTGTTGACGGAGTTTATCCTTCTTGCGTAAGACGACTTTATTGTCATTGCTTTGGCCCATATGGGTGCCGCAGGCATAAGAATGGACTGCACCGCCCTTGACAGAATAAGTCTCCTTTGTTGTCTAAGTTCTTCAATGTTTGTCATTATTCATTACAACACACCGCTTACTCCAGCCGATTTCTTGCATGTTATTTCAAGGTGCTCCTTGTAAGCGAGCCTACTGCAATCATCACATCTAGATATCTGATCACCGGTTTTGACGTTATGACACTGATGGTGATTGTCTCTCTTTTCTTGCGACTACTTGCTAGTACTGCTCTATTTTAACCCGACTGCTGCCATCCACCATCTCACTTTTCGGATACATTCGTTCCCAATGTCCTCTATTTCTTCCAGGTGCTTCGCTGCCACTACGATTGCAATATCATCGGCAAAGCCTATGATTTTTGCCTCATTTAAAATTCCAAGTTCTAGAAGCTATGATATAAGGATAGGACCTAATACCGATCCTTGTGGAACTCCGCCAGATACATATGTGGTACTGCTTTACACCATCCTCAGTATCTAAGAATAGAAGCCGTTTCTCGAAGTAGCTTAATATTATTTTAATTACAGACCATGGAACCATCATTGACCTAAGCGATCGCACTATAAGTCCCCAGTTTGCAGAGTCGAACGCATTTTTGACGTCCAGTGGTTATTACAACATAGTGTTTCTTTGCGCCTCCTCTCCATCTCCTGGCTTGAATAGCTTCTTGTAAGGTTGTAGTTACCTATGATTAGGTTTTTTCCCTTTAGGCAGCAGGACCAAGCGTTGCTTTTTCCATTGGTCTGAAAAAACTCCTTCGGTTAGATACTTCTTGTAGAGTACCATTTGTGGAACTTGTGTGTACTCGTTTTAATGGCTAATTTAAGGGCCTTGTTCCGTATGACATCTAATTCAGTTGAGTTAGTATTCTCGAATGGTCTGCATACATCCAGGAGTTCCCTTTGCGTGACAGTTGGGAAGTTCTGTATTTCCTGAGGTGGCTCTGTACACTCTGCTGGTATTTGGGATGGAAATAATCCCTATACAATTTTTTGCATAAGGAGAGGGCATGAGGGTGCATGAGTGGTACCATTGAGTTTTGCCATGACTGTCTTGTAAGCGGTACCCCAAAGATTTATATCTGCTTGCTCGCAGAGTTCTTTTGCTTCTCCGCATAACTAGTTTCAGGTCTACGCCTATCCCTGTAATGTATCTGGGCAAACCTCTGGATCGCTACAACAGTCTTCGCGCTCTATGACACTTGCTGTGTAGCTCTGCGATAACTTGGTTCCACCAGTATACTGGTGGCCGGCGATTTGTTGACGTTTTCCGGACCGTGGATGCATCGCAAGCCCTCATTACTTGTTTAGTAATCTCAGCGGCCATAGCACTTGCTGTTACTGGGCTTATTGTAGACTCTCTAAAGGTGAAGGTAAAAGAGTCTTCGTCCAGTGTGCCTATTTTCCACCCTATTCGTTGTGCCTACCTTGGAGGGCGTTCCTGGGTTGTTTTCATCGGTTGTACTTTAAACAGGATGGTCAGGTTGTCGCTGTGGGTATATTGACTACTGACTCTCCATTTGGCGCCTCTCGATAGGGAACTAGTTGCAAATGTGATATAAACTATGGAGCCTACCCCATTTCTGCTAAAAGTGTGCTCACTTCTCGTATTAAGCAGTATAAGGTGACGATACGGCTTTTAGTAGAGCCTCTCCCCTTCTATTAGTTCGTGTGATGCCCCAATCAGTGGCCCATGCATTAAAGTTTCCAGCAATAATTGTTGGGATACGACCTCTATCATTCACGATCCTATCACCCATACCTTGGAACTCCTCGAAGAGGTTGTTTGGAGATGCATCCGGGTGTCATAATTTTTTCCTCAAATGCGTGATCTCCACAGGCCCAAATAGCAGCTTTTTTGGAGTCATCCGCTGCCCAAACTGTATCATCAAGATTCCTGACCTGCGCGCATAATATGGTTTAAGTTTAATTGATTTTTCTAGCTGCTTGGTATACCGGGCATACTGCGGTAAGTA
The DNA here is from genome assembly GCA_905220385.1 of Xylota sylvarum. NCBI lineage: Eukaryota > Metazoa > Arthropoda > Insecta > Diptera > Syrphidae > Xylota > Xylota sylvarum. The sequence goes on along the minus strand of LR999958.1, from coordinate 56,291,953 downwards.
TGTAGGTATGTATGTAAGTAGGTAGGCCAATTTCAGTTGCTTCCGCCTCTGCTTGACAGAAAGCCATCCCAAGCCTCAGATACATATGTACATATATGTATATGTAAGCATGTGCTCGATGAATTTCATCCATTTTCTCCGACTGTCAACCGTATAATATCTATGAGGTCTACAATTTCATTTTGTGTGTTCTAAAGGGCATTTATTGTGTCCTTGGATGTTTGCAAACCTTTTCGAGAAGTGATGCTTTGAAAAACAAAAGTTTATTCTGGGATTCGAACCTTAAGCCCTTCGTTCAGTAGTCCGATGCACTAGCTACGTGAACAAACATTCACTCACAAAAAAAAGTACGCTGTAGTGAAAATATACGTTAAGTGGACTTGGCTAACACTGCGACCTAGGGGATTTTTGCATTATTCTGAAGAACCCACAAGCCAGCTGTGAAAGGCCCTAGGGAAATTAAGCTTGCCTTTGTTAGGTTAGGTAAGGTTCTATTGGCACACTTAGGCCAGAATATGCTCATTGTGCTACCACTGGATCTAGTGTCCTCAATCTACCCGTTGAACCAACATGAAATTATTATAAAGCGCTGGAGGCGGCTAATGCTTATGTTAGCTGGTTCGCCGAGGTTATCGAGGAAGTACTCTCCTAGATATACGTAGTTTTCTTCGAGTTGAAAGAGCTTGACAAGTGCATAGTAGGTGAAGAATAGTCGCTTCCTCTTCCTCATCCATGCAGCTCCTGCAAAAATCGTTTGCTGGGAGACCTACTATTGTCCTGATAAGAGATGTCATTAGTCTTATTAGACTATTGGAGCGCTTGAGATCCAACTTGGATAATATCTGTTTCATGAAAGAGCACGTGGTGCAGTTCGATTACCTACGGTTTGTTGAGATTCCCCTTCTCCGGTAGTATCGACAGAATTGTGCCATGTCTAGCGAGTACGGCGGCCGTACAATTTCCTAGAATGTCCCTATGGCCCGCCACTCAAATATGGTGAATTTTAAATTGTTCCGTCATCTCGTTAAGAGATAAGTGACAATTACGGCAGATTTGGAATTGAAGGCGACCAAATCCAGGGATGTGAATGAAAGGAGTTTCAGATTCTTGTCTCGGTAATTTATCTCTGATGTCTTTACCCTCAGTTATGCTCGGATAAAGCGAACACACCCTTAACAGTTGACGATTCTTGACAGGAGGTCCTTGACACTTTGTCGCTGAGCCGATTCACGAGCGCATCACATTCAAAATCCGTAAATGAGATGTCACTGCCGTTTGATTCGTTTATAGAATGGTAGCAAACTGAAAAGTGCGCTTCCGATTTTCCGAATTTATATCAAAGTTCGCGTTACAATAATAGGGGTAAGCCTCCATAGTAGAATCCTGAAAGCAGTAAGCTTTGTCGTGAAGCCAGGAAGCTCTTTAATCAAACAAAACGTTCGAGGAACCCATTTAACTAGGATCTCTACAAGAACAGTCTTAGGACTCTTGAAGTTAGAGTTAGCAAATCCCGAAAGGCCTCGTGGCATCTTTCCTGTGAAAATATAGAAAAACAAGTGATTCGTCACGGATTAGGAAAATCTTATCCAAATTTCTAAATATTCCGAGTTACATTAAAAACGGATGGAAACTGAACTACGTTCAGTAAAGAAACCTTGGAGCTTCTTATGGACACCAATTTTCATTGTACCAAAACGGAGACAATAAATTCTGTAGGAAACCATAAGAAAGTCAAATTTATAGTGCCAAAGAACGTTGTCACCCCCAAGAAACTACAGTGGGCAGTATACAGCTTCCTCCCGTACAAATTCCTTGGTCTTGATAGTATCCTACCAGTGGAATTACAGCAAGATTTTGACACATTAAATCACTGACTCCACATTAACTTAAATAAGTGTTTAAACATTGGCGACACTCCCAGATCCTGGGGACTTCATACCGAAAACCGGTAAGCCCTCCCTTGCATGCTCTAAAAGTCTATCCTCCTTTCTTTTAAAGATTTTGGAAAAACTGATCAACGTCCACATTAGAACATATTTGGAAAATAATCTTCTGTCAGTATCCCAACACGTGTATCGCAAGAGAAAATCGGTCTAGATTGCCCTGCCTTCATTATTAGGAATCATTGAGAAATCTTTTGAGAACAAGCATTTCACTATGATGTCCTCCCTTGATATTGAAGGAGCTTTCAACGATGTCATAACAGAAGCTATTGCGAGTAAATACTTAAAAACACACTGTGTACAGGGGCACACCCTAAGGCGGAGGGTTATCACCACTATTGCGGCTCATGGTAGTGAATGAGATACTCCTAGTCTTGATTAAAAAGGGGTTATGCTTATGCGTATACAATTGTGATAGCGATATCAGGAAAGTTCCTTCTAAAACAGTTAGAGACCTGAGGGAGTCTGCTCTAATTAAACTCGCAAAGTGGATGGATTATGTTGGTCTTGGAGTTACTCCGTCCAAAACTGAATTATTATTGTTCACAAGAAGGTACAACATACTATCTTCAGAACTAAAGGGCACTGAACTGCAATTTAGAGATCACGGCATAAATTTGAAGCTTATTCTCGACAAAAAAAAAACTGAGCAAGGAATTGAATATTCAAGACACTGATGTTAGGAAGGCCTTCGTATTGGAAGACTATGGGTCTAAACTGGGGTTATCAGCCCAGATTCTTTACTGGATATAGACGACAGTTGTCAGACCCATTCTTATGTATGGAGTACTAGTCTGTTGAACGGCACTGAACAAGAAAATTAACATTACAATACTTGAGAAAGTTCAAAAGCTAACCTTAGTCAGCATAATGGGGACCTAATGCTCCACCTGCTTTCCGTTGATATCTTTGGAAAGCTGATGGCTACTAAAGCAGCATTACGGATTTATGAATCGTTCAATTGGCTCCTGGAAACAAGGACCAAACATCCATCCTAAACGGCCATAACACTATTCATAGTAATTAGGACTATATTGTCCCTTATTAGGACTTTAAGTCTAAGTATAAAACCAGGACTCCAGCAGAAATACGGAAATCTACTCCAGTGTACAAGAAATTTGCACTACCACACGATTGCCGGACCACTATGGTGTATTTCAAGCAGAGCTCGCAGCAGTCCGGGAAACCGGTGCCTGGTTTTCAATTCACTCGATAGTGTGCAGCGCTATTGTTTTCTATATAGGCAGTCACAGCAATAAATGCCTTGGAATCCTCAATAATACTATCCAAGTTTGTGAATTAATGCCGCGGACCTCTAACGAGATCGGTGTCGGGTGTGACGCATTCCTATGCAGGGTTCCAAGCCACCAAGCAACCAGGCCACAGGCTACTAGTAGACTTATTTCTGTTAAAGGGACAAATCTAAGAAAGATAGTTGGGGACCTTACGGGACACTGTCTGGTAGGCAGACATGTCAGAATGCTTGGTGATGCCTTCAACGATTTCCGTAGAAGCTGTAGAAACGAGGAAGAGGAGGAAACCATTGCACACCTCCTGCCCTATCGATTTTAACAAGGAAAACCCTAGGTGGATCTTAACGATCTAGCTAGACTTGACTTAAACAAAATAAAAGCTTCGTTACCGGGTCTAATTGGTTTAATGCCTAAACGGCGAATCGTTCTTATTCGACATGTGTTCACACAGAAACTGGTAGCCCTGTCTCTTGCCCCATATGTGAAGCCTACATGAACGTTCCAGTACTGGTAACTCGATTTTTCCATAGTGGTATCACAATGGACCTCTTTTTGGTTTAAGTGTGTCTCTGTCTGAGAGGAGACAGCCACCTAACTTAACCCAATCCATAAAAACTTACTGCTGAGGGTTTCCGTGTGGACCATTCAATTGGCCGTCACATTTGTGTGATTCGACGTCTCTGGACTTATTTCGTTAACTCTATGTCAAGTCCATGGTTAGTAAGCCCCTAGAATTTAGACAACCACAGGACCAACGTCGAACGTCGAACAAATTACTGGCATATTGCGCGATAAAGGGATTAATCATGAAAAATTGGGCTCAGTGCATTCACTCTTGTAGGCATTTCTGTGGAGGACACTATTTTTTGGAGGACAAATCCAGACAGATATCCATTTTTGACATTTCTTTGGAACAGTCTTGTTATACCTACTCGTCCATTGAAACATCCTATAGTCATCGCACTACCCTCTACCATAAAACCAACATATTTATTTAATAGGCGACTAACACTTGCAACTTAGTCTCCTCGCAGTCTAGTACTGCGCACACCATCTGATCACATTCAATACTACCACGCATGTCCTTATCAAGTCATTTAATTAAAAAGAACTTAACTTCCCTAGATAAATATGTACATAAACTAAAAACTGAATTTCTTTTCCTATCTATACACATCGCCATTTCACAACTAATGAGTATCTTTTATCTGCATCTCTATTCATGCATCTCTATTCATGAATGAAACCATTTAAGAACGTTCCTGAATGTAGTGCAATTAATAACTGCCCCTTGTGTGTATGGATGCGGCACAGGGAGAGGTCACATTAAAACGTCCTTATGTTCCAAATTGAACACCATCACGACATCTCACTTCTAAAGGTCATTTGCCCCATAAACTGCAATAGACAACAGTCCAATGGCAACTTTGTGAGATGCAAGAGTGTTTGAATTTCGGAGCAGCTCTCTGAACCCCCTCTGGCCGGCTGTGGCAATGCAGTGTATGTCCCTGCAATACAGGAGAAGTGTCGAATTTATAGATCGCTGACCGCTGTCTAACCGCATACATCCTGCAAATGAATAGCAGCAATCGTGTATAGATGAGTGACTGAGTGAGGGGTAAACACATTCAAAAGGATACTCTAATTAATTTATATTATCCTGTTTGGTTTGTTTTTTGTTCTGTTCTTCCTCACATGCATACTTGGCCATAAAAATAAACAACCCAATAAAAAAAGAAAACAAAAAAAAACAGGACACCATTAAAAAACACTCCATCCTACGGCAAAGGACGACTTCTTTTGCTAGAGTTAATAGTCTATGACGAGAACTAGTTATCCTAGACGCACAGAAGGGGGAAACTAAATAGAACGTGCCATGGGGATGACCTCTACATTAAGTGGAATAGGATATGTTAAATGCGTCGCTTCTTTGTGGCCAGCGGACGCGTGCGCACGCGTATCACTAATTTGAAAGTGGCAATCACCTAGATAAGAATTTAAAGAGTGTCCCGGTCACATCCGTCAAACACGGACGCGATCTAAATTCCGGATAAGGTGAGTGCTGCCTGTCGTGCGTATGAGCATTCCTAATACATTGTCCACCCCGTTTTCGGGTTCAGTCAGTTGGTTGGTCTAATACCTGTGTAGGAATTAATTACCAGGTCTGTGCCGGCCGAGGGTGGTCCGATGTGTGTTATTAAGTTGAACGTAATATCCTTGTGTGTTTTTTCCTAAATTGGAATAGCTTACTAATTCGATAATTACACCCCGGCGGCGGCTGAGGTCATTAAGACGGTTGGCGATCAGTTGGAAGAGACATTTTTCGCCATGCTGCTCAACTAGCCAAAGGGAGGTTTTTATGAGCATGGCTTTTGAAGGAGTTATCATTCAAAGGGTAATTAAGTGTAATTTGACTTAAAGCTGCTTCCTTATTGGGTTTAATTGCCAAAGACTGCCAACTGCAAGTACGACTTATCTTATGTGTTATAAGTGGTTTCAAGTACTTTGGCACCGTATAACAAGACCCTATAACAAGGAAAAACTGCAATAAATTCAGTAAAGAAACGTAAACGGAGAATGTCCTTAAACACATAACTACTTGCCACATATTTACACTGTTGTATCCAGAGTAGTTTCAGATGATAAATACTACCGTCATTGTGGTTGAGCTTGTGGTCTTAGGCCTCTTGCCCATATTGATGCATCAGATTGGAAGAGCCTGATTGCATTGGAATACACACCTCCAATTATGCACTTCGTTACTAACTCCAACGAGTAATCCCATCTCAGCCTTATACCTAAGGAATTCAAGAGTTGAAATCAACAATGGTTTGTATTGCGTTCATATTAGGCTAGCACAGGCCTTAAGGCCAATCAGCAATCCTAGCACGGCGGAAGGAATACAAGTACCAGCGCTGAAATGACGAAATAGGCTTAAAGGCGGAAAGCTGCTGAAATTGTAATCAGCGTGTCCTCAACCAGCCATTCGAGGAGCCCAGCGTCTCTCTTTAAGTCAAGGTTTCACACAAGGGACAAACAAACAGGAAAGAGGCCAGACGCTACTCTCCACCACCATCTGGGAGAGTTCGAGAGTTAGAAATGAGAAACCCCGGGGAAGAGGCATTTATATATGGCAACTTGGGCTATGAAAATGATTATCGGCGGATTCCAGGGAATCACTATCGATGAACTCTCCACCTTGCAACCAATAGAAGCAGCACAAAAGCAAGTAGCAGCTGGAAAGATCTGCAACGGACTAGAAGCAGCGATAGAGCGGTAGAGCAGGCGGGCTACCGAAACAGAAATATTGTTTCCGGAAGGCATGCTCAACAGTAGATGCAATTAGCTTAGTAGTTAAAATAACACAAAAAACGATAAAAGGCAAGAGGAGGAAATGGGGTACCAAGAAATACTGTTTAGTGATAATTACGACACCATATCTTACAGGCTCTCAGAGACTTACGAGTTCAAGGGTACCTCATTAAAATTGTGACGAGCTACTTTAGACTTCAGATGGACCCAAAGAATATAAGATCAACAGCGGAGTACCACAGGGCTTAGTACTAGGTCTTTTACCCTGGAATGTCATGTATGACGGAGTTTTACGTCTTCCAATACCTGAAACAAAATTATAGGTGTCGCTGGCCATATTGCAATCGTCTTGACTAGCAAATTACTGGAAGAGGTGGAACAGTTAAGCCACTCCTGGCTGGCGTCACACAGAACTGAAGCGGTTTTTATAAGCAGCAGGAAGAAGGCTGAAACAATAAATATCAGTGTGGGTGGCCACACAATAACATCAAAGCCTCCATATAAAATACCTCGAAGTAGTATTAGATACGAGGCTATCCTTCGTAGAACACCTGAAGTGTGTGAGTCACATAGCAGCCTATGCCAGACCCGCTCTCCACGAATAATGCACAATACAGCTGTCAAACATGATGACAGCGCTTAGGGCCCAGAATATGTTGACTGCATTGAAAACGTCGAACAAGTTATTTTCCAATGACCGCCGTTTCAAGACGACAGGAGAAAATTAGGGAAAAACAAGTCGTGGCACCAACCCTCGAAAACATAGTTGGTAAATGCTTAAAAGCCAAAAGGCTTATGATTGGCATGAAGTGGTGGAAAATTCAAAGACTAAGAATACTGGAACGTGAGGGAAAGAGTCAAACGGAACTAACTAGAACACGTCTCCAGTGCTCTTGCAACGGGATAATCTAGTCCAGTCGTTTCTGCAGCATGATCGGCAGTATGACGTTAAAGGCCTTCGATCAATGTGAGAAAAAGCTGGCAATAGCCCAAAATGTTTTTTTTTGTGTGATTATTTTTCATTCCATGATAAGGGTTGCGCTTCCTGAAAGACAGCAGCACAATCGTCTTTACATCGTGGAATGTGAGTATTCATAAAAGCTGCTCTGTATAACAAAGTACGAAGGCTTATCAAATATTCTGAAGAAAAAGAAATTTAAGCTAGTACAGCTCTTATTAATAGTAATGACTTCAAAATGAATGTGGAAGATGAATAAGTACACAGCTGACGCATAATCGATGTAGGGAACGAGTAAGGTTTTAACAAGTCTCAGCCTCGTATTTACAGGCGTAAAACTCGAAAGTAACCAGAGTTTACGTAGACCACCATAAATACGTCTCACAGTGTAGTTAATGTGGCTTACTGGGGAGAGAGAGCGGTTTATCTTAAAACCCAAATTGGTTACAGTCTCCACGAACTGCAAATGTGTATCATTCAGGTAAATTGGCGGCATTAGTTCGGTATTGTAAAGTTTTTTTGAAATTAGGATCAGTTGAGATTTTGCTGGATTTAGCGTCAGGCCATTACGTACCGACCATTGATAGATTGCGTATAAATCCTCGTTCAACCTGTAAACAAGATCCTCAACAAGGCCAATTGGCCTAGATAAATATATTTGTGCATCATCCGCATAGAAATGGAGGCAAGCATTTGAACACACTTTAGGGAGATCATTAATAAAGATACAAAATAAAATAGGACCCAATATTGAGCCTTGAGGCACTCCCGCAGGGACATTCCTCACATCGGAATATTTATCACCAACCACAACCCTTTGACTGCGATTACTTAAGTAATTGCTGATGAGACGTACCGAGCTCTCATTAAACCCAAAAAACCTTTTCAATTTCTCACAAAGGATTGAGTGATTGACAGTATCAAAAGCTTTGGAAAAGTCGAGGAGGCAGAGTACTGTGATGAAGTCTAAGTCATAGTTGATCCTTATGTCATCGAGAATTTTAAGCATAGCCGTAGAACAACTGTGGTTGGCTCGAAAACCAGACTGAACCGCGGCAAGCAGGTTATTTTGATCGAGGTGACTTGAAATCTGCTTGGCGAGGACTTTTTCCAAAACTTTTGATAGGCAAGGTAAAATACTTATGGGCCTAAAGTCGGCAGCCAGAGAAGGTAGAGGTTTTTTAGGAACAGGAATGACCTTAGCTAACTTCCAACAAGACGGAAAAGATGAAGAAGTTATACAAAAATTAATTACGTGCGTAATTACACTAAGTGTGTGGGTTAAGATCATTTTGATGAACCGGATGGGAATTCCATCTACACCAATGGCATCAGACTTGAGAGACCTAATGATATTTATGATATCGATTTCAGAGACAACTTGGAACTCAAAAACTGGTTGGGGTTCAGAAGTATGCAGATGATAGGATAGAGAAGGTATAATATCAACTGAGGTGGGGATGAAAGCATTATTAAGATCATCGAGATCAGGTATAACATCGACAACATTTTTTTTACGAAGACCGACTGAGCGTAAGTTGCACCAAAGCTTTTTGGCACTTTGGTCTGCTCCCAGCTTAGATAAAAAATATCTTTTCTTGCTTAATTTGGTTAAGGAAGTTGATAGATTACGTGCTCGACAGAAGATTTCCCAATTGAGACTAGTTGGGCTACGCTTCCACTTCGAATAAAGTTTTCTGCGAGCTTTTATGGCATCGTGAACCTCAGATGTGAACCATGGACATTTTCTATTGCGTACCACCACTGTTTTTAAGGGAACATGGTTATTGAACAGAACAAGTAGTAGAGATTGCAATAAGTCCACTTTATCACAAACATCTGAGACAAAATAACAATTTTGCCAAGGAAGCAAACTCGCCTCCATTTGCAAGGCGTAGTTATCCACTGATGCGAAGTCTCTGAATTGGAAAGTTGATGGTGCAAAGGAACGAGAAAAATCAATATTGTAAGTACAGAAAATTAGGTCATGGTCTGTGACACCCTCTAACGACAGCTGGTCCTGCAGTAACACATTCGACCGATCAGATACCAATAAAACGTCCAGAAGACTCGGAGAGCAGTTAAGAGCAAAGCGGGTGGCATATGCGTTAACTACAACTAGCGCGGAAGTGGCAACTAAGTCTAAGAGTTGGTTGGATCTACTGTCACATTTGAATAGGTCAGCATTGAAATCACCACCTATAATTATGTGTTCATAATATGGGGAGAACTCTTGGAGTGCGGAGAACATAGGTTCTGGAGAACAACTTCGATTGGGACTATAAACAACGCCTATAATGCACTTGGTGCTACCATCATTCACTTCAACCAAAAGATACTCAGTGGCGCTACAGTCAGATTTCCCAATTATATGACAATTCAAGGAATTATTGCAGTAAAGACCTACACCACCACCTATTGTATTCGTGACCCTATCGTTCCGAACAATTTTGTACCCCGGAATGTTGTACAGGTGATCATCCAAATCAGGCCTTAGCCAGGTCTCAGTAACACAAATAACATCAACTCCTGAACCATTAAAAATGTGACGTAAGTAATCGGCTTTAGAGATATTTAAGCTACGAGCGTTAATATAACATATTTTGAACCCCTCACGCGAATTCGAGAGAATATTAAGCATCGTACGCACGGTAACTTCACCATTGCCATCAGACATATACCCTCTGTTATGAGCCATCATTATTCGAATTCATAAAAACAAATAAAAGTAGCACAATATAATTACTAAACATACTAATACTACATATAAAAGAGCAACTGGAAGACGAAGATAGATTAATACAAAGATCTAAGATGAATGGGATAGGGAAGGAATAGATAGAGAGAGAGTAGGAACAATTGTGTACATTAAAGACCATAAGGCTAATTCAAATTATAATTCAAAATTTTAACAAATACAAGTATTACTATTATTTTATCTACTATTAACAATTTTTTTTTTTTTTTTTACTTGTGAAGTTCATATTTAAATTCGCTCTATATTATTGGTGAGTTGAAGACGGATATAGTTGAACATTTTTAAGCCAATGTCGATGCTGATGAAATTTTTATTTCATTATCATCTGCACTTTTTTTAACATGCACGAAACCATTACGAGTTCTTACAGAGAACAATAAACCCTCTTTACGTAGGCGAAGAGCATGTCTTAATAGAGAGCTATTCTCTGGAGTAAGACTTTCGTTCATGTATATGCGGGTGATGTTGGTGTTGGTGTTAGTGTTGTTACTGGTGGAATTGGAACTGCTACTGTTGGTGGTGGTGTTGTCGATCTGCACGTTCTCTTTCTCCAGTTGCGACAGTGTTAAGCCGTTGTTTGTGCGGAAAGCAGAAAGTAGTGCTCTTTGCTCAGCGTGGGAAGAAAGCCGGATTAGTAACGGCCGATTGCTGCCAGTGGTTTGATTTCCTAAGCGGAATGCATCAATGTGTGGAGAATATTGGTGTCGAAGTTTAGTGGCAATGTTCTTCGCAAGATCAACAGCATTTTCTTTTGTTGTTTGTGGAATGCCATGAACAATCACATCACAGAGACGCGTTTTACGTTGGAGGTCAGCTAATTCCGCTCTTACTTTCCTGTTGTCTTCTTGCAGTACTGCAATTTCTTTCTCGCACTCTTGCACCTTGTTATTAAGAGCGGATATTACTTCACTTATTTTATTGTTTATTTCAGTTTTTGTTTCGGTGATTAGAAGTGAAATTTTGGCCATCATATTAACTTCCATATCTCGTAGCTGCTCAGATAAAGATGGTTTTTTATCAGCTTTTTTGTCGAGTGGAGGAAGTGAATTTATTTGACTCTTGATGACGGGTGAATTAGATGGAGATGAAACTATATTTTTCTCTTTAAGGGCTTGTTGGCGAGTGGTCGACATAATGAGCAATGTTTTTTTTTTTTTTTTTTGTTTGTTTAACAACACTTTAAAATCGGCTCAAAGTACTTATTTGAAAAGAAACAATTAACTTAAAAAAATTACGGATAAGTTAGATATTTTTAGCTTCGATAACCGGGTAAAAAGGCTTTAATATCAGGAGCGAGTAAAAACACGTCTATTCAGTTAACATTGAAACTTGTTCCCCAAAGGTTGTTGAAAAAACACTACAGTTTTCATGCACATCTAAAAGCATGACCTAAAAAGAAAAACTTCAAAATCCCAGAAGTTGTCAACATGCTTAAGTACAAAGCAAAGTACCGCTGTCAATGTTTATGCTTACTATTGAGCATAAAGAAAACAAGAAAAAATTGTATGAGATCTAAAACATCCTACGACTTACTTAGGTGAACCTACAGTTCAGGGTGAACCTGGGCCCCCCACAACATCCTAGGAATGAAAGTTAAAATTCATCCTTTGCGGAAAACAAAGCTAGTTCCCCAGTGTAGAAACTGTCAAAAATTTGGTCTCACACACAAATACTGCAACTCTAACCCAAAATGAGTTAAATGTGCAGGAGACCACCACTGCATAAGGGATAAAATGGAGCCGCAGTACAGTGTTCTCCTAGTTACAGATTGAAAGAAAATGATGTTAACGATAGCCATTCGTCATAAGAAGGTACAGAGGCTAGGACGGACATAAGGCCACCCACTTTTATTTGTGGACGGAAATTCCACTGAACTGATCCGTAATGGACTTCTATCCCTGCGTTACCTTTTTTACTTTCTAACAATGTAACATTTCTTTTAGATTTGGGGTATTTGGTGTTGGACGATATGACACAGTCATTATGTCAAATCGCCCAAAAAATAAAATGTCACCCAACATTTGTTTGGGTGATTAGACTTGTTTTTGAATTTTTTTCATTTTGGGCCATTTGGTTTTGGACAATTTGATACGATGCCGTCCCAACAATTGTGAAAGTCGCGGAAGAACTTAATTATGGTTCCAAAAACCCGACAAAGTACCAAGTGAAATTACTTCATATCGTCCGATTTCCTTGCTTCCAATACTCTCTAAGTTATTTGAAAAAATTCTTCTGAAACGTCTTTATCCGGTCATTGATACCAAACCATTAATTTGGTTTTAGAAATAGGTATTCAACTGTAGATCAAGTACACCGAATAACTGATAGAATAGAAAAAGCCTTAGAAGAAAAAAAATATGCTTACCATCTTTCTTAATCTTACATAGGCTTTTGATAAATTGTGGCACAAGGGATTAATAAATAAGCTGCCAAAATATCTGCCAAAACAATACTCATATATTCTACAATCATTACGTAAGAGCAGCGATCATTTAGAATAAAACAACACATTAAAACCTATAAAGGTTGGCGTACCTCAAGTTTGTGTATTAGGACCAGTTTTGCTTCTTTTATACGCAAAAGACCTACCGCAAAATGAAGAAACTACTGGTGCAGAGGACGAGATCAGAAAGGTCGCAAGAAGACATGAAGTTAGACTTCGCGACCACCCCCGTTTGGAAGTAGCTGAAGAACATACATAATAAAAACAATTTAGTTAGAAGATTGAAAAGGATTAAACCCTTCGAATTAGTTAACTAGGGATAGTATAATAACATTACATCATCGCACGAAATAAGTGATTAAACATTCCTAGTAAATACTCCAAAATAAAGGGTAACTGACAAAAGGAAGTTCCTCAATATATACATACATGTGTACATACTCTCAAGTGTTAAAAGTAGTGCGATGCACTAAACACTGAGCCACGGTGTCTCCTAGCACTGCTACAACCTCCCACTTGTAAAATGCAACATAATACAAAACTTTTTGAGATTATTCCATGAGAAATAGTGTGCACTCTTGTCGTGTCCACAGAAAACTCTGAACAAACTAAAGTCAGACAAATTCTTAAAAGAACACACTTAGAACTCTTCATATGGATCACCTAAGAAGAATGCGGCTAAATATAGATCCACTTGCATAGACTGTGATACAGACGCATGAGAAAGCATACCTCACTTCCTTTGCAAATACCCTAGGCTTGAAAACAAGGAAAATGACTCTCGGCGAATACAATTACAGAGACATGTACATGTGCAATCTGTCAGGAAAGCCACATCTAACAATCCTAAAATTTATAACAATCTGGGAATGGTTCAGAGAGACCTCACAGTCTCCTAAAAGCCTTTAATAAATGTGTCTTCTTTTTTCCATTTTAGATTCTCCATGACAGTGGTACCCAGCGGAACCCAGTGTTACCCGAACTTTGGGTCGTATCTATAACTATATCCTTATAATTTCTTAGAAATACATTTGCAGATATAAATATGTAGCAGTTTTTTTGTGAGTTCTAGAGTTGTATCAAATTCGTAAACCCCCAAGAGTCCTTTCATTAAATCAACGCAAAGAATCCATTTACTATTCCCTGCTTTATTCGGTGTCGCAAAAAATTGTTTACAATTTAAATAGAACATAAAACAAAACAGAATTATTCTTTACAAAATCCATGGATACTCTCCCGGAAGATGACCATACCTCCAAGAGTATCTCTAACTGCATACTATACATAAATTGCTGACTTTATTATGGAAATTGTCACGCAAAACATTTCCATTTCCACCGACGACGACGGTGAAACTTATTTGCAAAACAAGCATAAACTCACGAATCATATCTTTGGCAAATCGAAACCACAACCCCTAAAGGTGAATAACGAAAAAACTTTTCCTTCACTCTAACTCTGGGGTTAGCCGGAATAACGATTTCACCCAGCCGCCACAGTCACCGAGGACGCCCCCGCAATTCTACAATTTCCATTTGCATTTTATTCTGCCAACGACGACGACGACGAGCTCCATTTCTTCACAAGTCGTTAAGCATTCTGCCAGAGTTAACAAAACTAATTTAAAAATTCAAATTTTTTCCATGTCATCCCCTTCCGGCGCCCGGAACAACTTACATCCAGCAAATCCACACGATGTATCCTGGAAATGTCCACCCATACCCATACCCACACCACCGCCGCCGCATACGCAGGAGAGAGAATGAAAAGAAAAATCAAGAAGCAGAAGCAGCAAGTTGACAGAGAAAGAGACTCCATTTGAATGTACAAATTTTCCTCCCGGTTTTCCCTTTTTTTTTTTCTTCTTCGCCGCTAAGAAATACAATTTTCCATTGGGTTACCCCCAATGAGTTTTTCCACCGACACACGGGGGTGGGAAACGTATCCGCACATACACCCACAGAGATGTACACCAATCGCATAATAAAACACACACATAATATTCGTTACATTCACTTAAACGACACGAAGTGTTATCCTGAGTTGGCTGGGGGTGGGGTGAGGGTGGATGATGAGGGTGAGTATGAGGTCGCAGGGTGAATGGAGCAAAGAAAAATAAGTTTCTTATTTTATCTTCGAAGTAAAATTACTTGTCGCTCGAGGATATATGAGTTGTGGAAGCGCAAAGCGAACTCCACCTACTTACTGACTCACTTAGGACGAGTACCGCCGTTGTCGTCGTCGTTGTCGGCGCCGCCATTTTTCCATCAGCCAAAGCCAAGAAGTTGTGCCATTTTCTTTTAAGAAATGAAATCCTCTCAGTATGCATACATTTGGTTACTTTTGTTGTGTAGCTTACCAACTACTGTACTGGCAAAGAGGAATTTCTAAGGACTTCCTTGTCACGGAAAATATGAAAATTAGCCCCCCATACCGGCTGTCACACAGAGAAAGGTTATGAATGACGATGACAGTTTGTGTTACGACTCGGTTTTTATGTAAGCCAAATGTTGGTCTGGCGGGATGTCGGTTTTTTCCTTTCTTTTGTGAGAAGGGAATGAAAGTTTACAAAACAAACGAGGCAATAAGGCGGTCGTTTGAAGATGAAAGGATCGGTTGATTGTGGACGACAGCTCCAGGATTCCACATCATATAAATGATGATTGGTTTCGTTTTGGGGACGACTTTTTGGAGTTTGTTTTGTTTTTTTTTTTTTTGTTTTGAGTGGGCGAATGACTTCGTAGTTCATTTCATCCCTTCATGAATACAAAATGAAGTTCTGGGGAGTGTCAAGAATACAGGATCAAAAAAAAAATTGTTAATTTTGACGGAGGGGGGGTTTTTGTATGTGCAACAAAATTTAAATGGTATATGTACATGCACTACTCTCACGAATCGGGGGTGAGATTAATATAGAATGAATCTAGGTTAACATTCGTCCTTCAAATAATCGCTGTATCGGAAAGGCAAAGAACTCCTCAAAGAAAAAATAAGACAATCATGACAAGCCTCGGCACAAAGTAATAATTAAATTGGACACCTTTCAGTCGTTTAAGGCACCAGGACTTGGCAGCATCCTTCCCGATCTACTGCAACGTAGGCAGGATCAGGAACTTCTACTGCCACATCTCACAGATTGAATTTTAATTTTGTAGGCAATAGATCGAAAGTGCGAGTCGGACAGAATCCCGAAAACCGAAATCCCGAAAATGAACCAACAGTGACTCCAAGCAGGGGGTTTGCAGGGGGCCAGCATACCCCCTTACATATTCCACTGTTTATGCACAAATCGAATTGTGGACTTATGACCCTGCGCCGGAAAAGATTAGATACTTTGTTTGTTACATTGTTATATTGTTATATTTCGTACCCAACCTAATTTTTCGGGATTTTCGGAATTTTTAGTTTTCGGGATTCTGACCCCAACCCATCGAAAATCTATGGAGAAGTTGTTTAATAGCCTTGTGACCTGATGCGCTGGGTAAGAATTCATTATTCAGTTCCTGTAACTTTTTTTTGATACAAGATGAGGCTTGGCTCACGCATTATTTAGGTAGCACTGGTGGAGAGAGTTATAGGGCTAGGTGAAGTACCAGTAATGAGAAGAAACTTTGCAATTGGGTCAGAAAATGGGACTGTATCTCACCATTATCTTAGCTTGGCTGCGCGATTTCCTATCTGCTATCCAGTGGTTATCGCGTTCATTCTGGGAATATCTTTTCGCGTTCTCTTTAATAGAGCGGTTTTTATAATCTTATTATAGCCCGCTCACATCTTTCTGGATAGAACAAAGTTCATCAACCTAGACCAATTAAAGTTAACTTTTTTAAGAAAAATCGGTGAGTTGCTTGCTTTCATTGGTCCGAGCGAGGTGGGAACTAAATCGGCAAGAGAACAGTGGTGGGCTGAACCTTGCCTGGCCAGTTAATATGCATGTTCGTTGCCAACAACGTTGCTGTGATCTGGTACTCAGACCAGAGTTTACCACAAATTAACCATTTAGCGAGGCTAGTTCCTTTCGGAATTCTAGTACTTGTTTGGATAATATGATTATCGAGGCAATGGCTTTGACAGCAGCTTGGCTATCAATGAAAATAGCGACTTTTTGTCTTCTATACTACATATTCGTGTGTGACTGGATTTCGTGACAGTCTTCGCGGATAGTAAGTAATTACCCTTGGAACACAATGGCAATGTCGGGAAGTCTATAAGATATTGAAATGCTTAGAGATTCCAATAAAACCCTTGCACCAACCCGAGATTTCATTTTTGTGGATCGACTTGCACCAATCGTGCATCGGTGTACATTGTTAAATCGAAGTCCCTAATCATTTGGCTATCTTCCCAGTCTTTACTTGTAGGGAATCTTACATCGAAAGTTCATTATGTAGATGATGTAGTCTGTTGCCATCGATACGAGTTCTCTTGGTAGAGGTACATATCCCTTTCGTCGTCCGCTATGACACAACTCGAACCAGATTATCGGAACATCGATGACACGGTCAAGTTGCCAAGACATCGTTGGCAACTGGTCGTTTTTAATTAAAACTAAGTCATTGATGGCAATGTTTCGTTCCCTTTTCAACCATTTTGAGCGTGATAGCAAAAGGCTCATGTATTGTTGTTTCCACCGTTTGGCGAACCCTTGGTGCACCTTTTGAACCAGTGCGAAGCGATTGAGAGGACTTATGGCGGTGTCGATCAAATTCGGTTTAGGTGGAACTAGCAAGGTCTCTCCTATGAGGAAATACCCCGGTGTCAAGGGCTGAAAATACTTCGGATCGTTGGTGAGTGGGCACAACGGCCTTGAATTCAAAACAGCCTCGATTTGGGACAGCAATGTGGACATCTCTTCATAGGTTAGTGTTGCAAGTCCGATAACTCTCTTCAGATGATGTTTAATAGATATAACACCGGCTTTCCATAAGCCGCCAAAGTTCGGGGAAGCCGGTTGAATGAAATGCCAGGTAGGCATTTCATTTCACAGGCATAATGTCGGATTCTACCGTCTTCGGAAATCTGATCTTGTTTTTTCGCAATGTCTTCGCGGCTCCGACAAAATTCGTGCCATTGTCACTATAAATGTGACTGCAATATCCTCTTCGAGCGACAAAGCGATGGAAAGCGGCAAGAAAAGATTGCGAAGTTAAATCGCTTAGGGGTCTCAATATGGATCACCTTGGTGCAAAGGCAAATGAAAATGCAAATATATCTCTTATTGGATGTTACTCCACGCTCCTTTGACGGTCGAATTGAGATAGGTCCAGCATAATCGATCCCTGTATGGGTGAAAGCACGAGAAATTCGTACTCGTGGTGATGACAGACTACCCATCTGCTGTTGACACGGTTGCGGATTATGGCGGAAGCACACTACACATTTGTTGATATCAGCACGAACAGCCTTGCGGCCATTTAAAATCCAATACTTGTTCCGAATCATAGCCAGAGTTATCTGAGCGCCACCATGCAAGGTGTTTTTATGAGCTTGTCGAATAACTAGGCTCGTGAAATGATTACTAGCTAGTAGGATAATCGGGTGTTTGCGTGCTGTAGTCATACTAGCACTATGCAATCGGCACCAACGCGTAAAATGCCATCCGAACCCATATCAGGGTTGAGCGTCAAAAACTGTTTCGAATTTGTAAATTTCTTTTTTGATGTCAAACGGTCCAGAGGGTCAGGAAACGAAACGGTTTGAATCTCTTTAATCCAATGATGGATCCAGGTTTGAATTTCTGCGGCGGATATGGGGCCCATTATTCAGCTCAATCGATTTTCTTCACGAGTATTGTAGGCAAATCGGGAACACAAAGCTGACATCCGTAGAAGTTTACTAATCGACGATAATCTCTCTATGAAAGAATTTGAAATTATAATGGTGTGAACCTGTCGAGGTCTTGCTTCCATCAATATCTCTTACTGATCATCGTCACCTAAATCTGAATCAGAGTTAATGGTTATAGGGTTAGGTCCAAGCAATGAAGATGGTCCGCGCCACCACATTGAATAATGAACAAGCTCCTTTGGATACACAACTCGCGTTGCACAATCGGCTGGGTTCTGGTCGGTTGAAAAGTGATGCCACTGCTGAACGGATGTGGTTTCAAGAATTTCAGAAACTCGATTAGCAACGAAAACCTTCCATCGAGTGACCTCCCCACGCAACCAAGCTAATACAATTCTGGAGTCAGTGTTGACAATCACAGTAGGCATGCAGTTGATAAGATGTGTTAGACGAGACTGTATTCAACCATCGTGGAATTCTGATCAGATACAAGTCCGCAAAGCCCTCTATAAATCACTGCCAACTTTTAAGCAATTCCTTTGGCACCAAGTCATCCCAATCAAGCTGAAATGACGATAACTGGTGCAATCCAACCACTGGGATCAGAAAGGCGTGCAATGATAGACAGCACTGAACGTTTTGTGTAGGGCGAGACTGTTGAATCGAATTTCATATTAAATGATAGGGTGTCCTCCGCTGGTTCCCAATAAATCCCGAGTGCTTTCACCGTGTCGTTTTCATTTAAAGGTAGATGTAACTGAATTGAGATTTTCCGAGCACTGTCAGCTTGTCGACGTATGTTCTGAATGGTAAACGAACAGTGAATCTTCGTATACTTTAATTACTAAACCTATACTTACCTAAAAGTATCTTTCGGAAACCTGCATTTTTTCCATATAAGAAGGACTTATGTTGAACTATATGGGATACCCATAAGTTATTATTGGTCGTATCAAAGTTATACCTACATAAATATTTCATTCCTGTTGAATTTCTCAACTGCGCTGCATCATTATTAATACTGTTATGTATACGAAGATTTCTTCAATTTTTCCTTAGGTCACGATTAGCTTGACTTAAGACTGCCCTAAACAAGATAACCTCACATTTACGAAAATTAATTTTAAGCTACCAATTATAACAATAAGCTTGTAACTTATTAAATTTTTCCTGGAGGTTAGATAATACTATCATCGGATGGGATATCGTAATCAACCCCACGTGAAACGGTAAAATACTTATAAATTTTGTCGAAAACTGTAGTATCTCCTCCATGATAAACCATAAATATGGTGCTTAGTTAGGTTAGGTAAATAGGGGCCCTTGTTGACAATAGAATTGGCTTCCAATGAGTGTGTAGCGTACGAGTTCACTACCGAACATCTCGCTACAACAAACGCTGCACTCAGCGAACGCAACAGTGAACCCACACCTTTTGAACGCGACACAGCTGTCAACCGCCGATGACTTTTTGGCTCCGTTTTCCGTTTTTCTTTTCCTGAACTTGGTGAGAGGGGACAAAGATATTAATTTAGTTGAGTAATTATTGAAGTGTATATTTTGATTTATAGAATAAATGTTCTTTCGTTAACGTTACATTGGTTACGTTACAAGTCCATTGTGCCCAATTATATGAACCCTAAGAACCTAAACTTCAGTCATCGACGGCTGAACTAAACTACCCAGATAAAGTGCATGAATCTTTGAAGTTGGTTGAGCTCAATGTTTCTTAGATCGTCTAGTTCCGCAAAGAAACAGCTCCCAGGAGTATCTTTCCTTTTGTTGGCTAGTGCTGGACAATCACTTAGCAAGTAACGAATGGATTCTATTTCTATCACGCAGTGTTCAGTCATAAAACCAACAGTTGTCCAAATATTCCTGCGTCTGAGTTTCATGAGATCTTCAGATCTCTTTTTATCATAAACTGGTCATAACGATTTGGCTGTAGCACAAGTATGTGATAGATATTATCGCCTGTTAGCTTCCTGGTTGGTTTCGATGTATATTTCCCAGTACAAAGTGCTAAGCGGTGTACTAGCCTTAAGGAAGGGCCTACGAGGATCTTAGATGTAACCATACTCTAGCTAGAACATCCGCTTTTTTGTTACCTGAGATATCCGTGTGAATCAGTACCCACTGAGATGTCGTCCAGTCATTTTATGCACATTTTTACGAGCTTGGACCCTACCGATGGTAACTGTAACGCTTTATTGGCTGCTCGACTGTCAACATAGATAGAGACTGAATATTTTACCAGACCTATGCCATGTCCGCGGACTGTTTTCTTACTTTGGCTTGAAAAACACTACAATCATCCTTAAGCCTGAAGGACCGATTTGTATTTCGAGATTCGTAGTAGACACCAGTACCTGTACCTTCCTCCATTTTGTATCCGTCGGTATAGATAGCTAGCTCATTCTCGGTGCAGACTATACCTTCATTCTACTCCTCCTTGCTAGGAATTCTGATAGCGAATCTCCGACTACAGTTTGATACTGGAACGATAATTGTAGTCCATTTCTATGCGGAATCTCTATATATTCCATCGGTTCAGAATTGAGGCATGACCATATGGCTTAGCTAACCATAGTCCGGCTTCCCTTAGTCTTAGCGCCGTTTTAGCTGCCAAGATGCTGAGCTGCCGCAATAGATGTCAATTGGAAGAAGATTCAGAATTGTTTCCAGTGCTGCTGTACTCCATTGAGCTGCTCTTCATATGTGACAGCTATATTCTGAAATGATCTAGAAGCTTTTTTATCGAACGCCCGACAAACAACTGAAAGTATAATTATCATGAGACTGACTTAATAAGTCTTTATGTTGATGACTGAGACTCATTTTGAACAGTCTAACCAGCAGCTACTTATCTCGTTGTCAATATATAATATATAACAATCATTCCATTCAACATTAGAAAGTAATAACACAAGTTCGTTCGTTTAATAAAACAATGGATTCCATTAAGGTGACAACTCTCAAGGAGTCTGCATTCACTTCAGTTCACATTTGTGTCCCAAAATAGAGATCACGTAATTTGCGCACAAATCCTTTCCCTTCAGTGGCACGTAAATTGACCATTTGTCAATTGAATACATGGCACCGCATATGGCTCCACTTAAAGGACTCAAATGCAAATTACCCAGCATACCACAAGTTTTGTAATTTACACCTAAACGAGAAAATCAACTTAGGCCTAGGGATATCAGGATACCTACCAAATGCTTGTGTGTGTGCCTGTACACATGTATAATTGGGCGTGAATCTCCCCCCCGAAATGGCATAGCATTTGGGTTCCTTATACACTCATAAGCACTTAGATTAATGAAACCGTAATTAAATGCTAACTACCATCGGGGGATTAATAGTATAGTTTGGCTCTTTGTTAGTCCTAATTCCCCATTATGGTCGTTAAGTGTCGCCATTTTTTTTTTCTTTGTTTTAATTTTTTTTTTTGGTTAAACAGCCAACCTAGCCACTTTGGATAAACACTAAGTGGTCTTAGATAATGCGGAATGTCATTTCTCTCCTTGTCCGCCACCAGTCCTTGTGGAATCATTAACTCAAGGAGACAATATCCTCGTAAAAGTCCATCAAAGAATGGACACAAAAGCGACCCGATTGCATTCCAGTTCTTTCTTTTTTTTTTTGTTATCCTTCTTGTTTCCACTCCTTTGTCGATTAGTACCAGAAGTAGGAGTGAAACAAAAATCATTCAATGTAAAATCGCATTGAATCAAAAAAAGGATAACAACTACACCAGCGAGGACTAAAAAAAAAAAATAAAAAAGAGAAGGATTTTCACTCCTCTTGTCATCTTAGAAATTAAAAACGACACAAAGGAGCAATACAGAAAATTGCAAACAAAAGCTATCGAATGGGGTCGAGGATGTGACGGGCATGGAGTGCCGGAGAGTGGGTGGCAAAGCAATTCAAAAGCGAATTGCATTCCCATTTAATGAATTATTGCAAGGAGTGTGAGACTTGGAATTGAAGTGATCATCAAAGGATATAAAACGTACACACTATGCACACTCACAGATAGACAAAGCGAGACACAGGAGCGGGACAAGGCACGGCAAGACTCTCTTTAGCGAGCACAATGCGCACCAGCAACAACAAGGACACAACAAACAAGTGGTGTGGAGCAGCAATAGCGCATCTGAAAGGGAAGCGAATTGAAAAAGGAAACGAGGGGTGGAATTATTTTGCAGACGAATGAGAAAATAAAAAAGTGATCAATGCTTGGAAAAGGACCTAGAATGGATGACTGATGTATTGTTGGTAGTGGTGGTTGGGTGGTAGACTGATTTATGAAAAAAAAAACAAAATAAATAACTGTCACATCTGAGGGTGGTATTCGAAGCACATTTGTAGAATGTATGTACATTCATATGTGTGTAATTGGGAATGTAAGGATTATGCGTTCTGATCAGTAGTAGAATAGTCATTAAAGTAAATATTGATGGAAATTTTCACATAGCACCAAAGAATTTTTAGACCAATAGTACTAAATACTGAGAGGACCTGGTAACTTCCTCCAGTATCTTCCAAGCATACCTCACCCTGGTCAACCTCGACAGGTGGTGAACAAGAATTTTCATAATTGCCAGACAGTGGGCATTGAACTCTCATCATGCTATAATGAACAGAACTCTAGAGCCCATTAGACGGAATAGATAAGAGGAAGCTACCAGCGAAGTGGAAAAGACCTCAGCGACTTGGTATATGAACGGTAACATTATTAAAGCATCTTTGGCGTCAGGAACTTATTTAACTCCGCAAACTGAAATGAATGATACCAACGACAGAACTTCGATAATTTTGGGTTTTAAGGGGGAGTACCTCAAGGGTGTGTACTAGGAACGCTACTTTAGAATGTAGCGGCAGGTGTTGTTGAACGTGGTTTACGCAGACAATGTGGTTATTTTAGTGTCAGGATTTTTCTGTGATAAACACACTCATGGAGAGGACTCTGGATAAAGCTCACCCATGGGCCACAAGAAGTGGTCTCGGAGTGAACCCAGGCAAAACCGAAATAATGGTTTAAACCACAAGAACGTGTAAGACATCACCCGTCTCAAACTGAATGGTCAGCCATTCAGTCACTCAGCTACTAGGTTCAAGGCCCTATTATCGACCCAAAACTTGGTTGGAAACTAAATATTGAATAGCGGGTTAAGCAAGTAAAAATGGCTGTCTTTGTCTGCAATAATACTTTCTTTAAAAAGTGGGTACTTCAGCCAAAAGTAATCTTATACATGTACCCGTTGTGCATCCAACTCTTACTTATGGCGCTATTGTCTGGTGATCAACCTTAAGAAGGAAATATAATATCGATCGAATCAAAAAAAAAAAAATCGTAAGAACAGCTTCTATGAGCACTACCGGGACACTGAGGTCCTGTCCGACAGATGCTTTAACTAAAATCCTACACCTGGTACCCATTGATTGATTTGTACATCAAAGACACAACTACTTGCTGCGCAGCCCGGCTCAAACAATCTGGATGCAGAACGACAGTACAGTCCTGGAAACGTGAACTAGTTGCGTCTTCGACTGACTACAAACTCCTTCACTAAATTTCATCAAACGTTTCTCAATAAGGCTTCCAACCAAAAAGGAATGGAGGAACAGGAGTTTGATTAACGACTAGGACACTACCATTTATATAGACGGACGTCTCAAAAATAAACTGCGGAGTCAGTGCAGACATTTTTTCAGAAAAACTAAATGCGTCGGTGTTCCTTCGCCTTCCAGACTTTGCTATTACCCAGGCAGAGCGTCTTGCAATTCGTCTAGTTAATTCGCTATCTTCACTGATACTCAAGCCGCAATCAAAGCTATTATTTCTTGTAGACCTATGCTAGATGGAACTCAATACATTATGCTCCCTATCCATGACCACCATCATCTACATAGGATTCCTAGGCTAGGTATCCCTCACAACACGTTTTGTGTTAGCTGCAGAGATAATGACGAAAAAGGATCCCTAACTTACTTTCTTTGCAAATCTCCTAGCTTAAAGAGGATCAGACCACATGCTACTTTATTTACATATGTACATATATTATTCGAGAGATTTCGAACCAGACAGTGTTAGGTCCTTTTTCGTAACTCTTCCACGATCCATCTTAGCCCTAGAGACTCTCTGGATTTTTCCACAGGTCCTCTATGGCTTTGATTCCTCGTATTAACGCTTGCATCTGTTTAACAGAATATACATATGTGTTGCCGTCCCGATTTCCTCCAGGCATAGTTCACAGATGTCATCCGTCAGAAGACCCATCTTCTTTAGGTGATACCTGAAATTTCCATGACCTGTAAATAACGGTACCACCCATTTCAGTGTTCTTCGCCCTAAGCTTACATAGAAATTCTCTCTGATTGGTGTCAATCGACATTAACAGCCATTTTCGCCTTCGTGTTACGCCGCGGCGCAGTTACTAAGTAGGTGTTCTACCATTTCTCTGCCATTTGCAATGAATGGTTCCGGATCAGAGAGCTCCGAGGTTGACCATTCCTTTGCTAGAGAGTCCACTTTTTCTGAGATGACCACTCATTGAGCTTATGAGCACATTCCAATGCCAGTGATGTATTGATATCTGTTTGCCTAATGCATCTAATCATTGATTGATTGTCCAGTGCTATGGTAACGTTCCTACCATCAACCTGACCCTCTTTCAGGTGATCCAACGCATGCAATAGAGCAATCATCTCGGCTTAATAGACTGAGGTATATTTCCCCAGACTAATATAACAGGCTAGTTCCAGTTCTTCTGAAAAGATAGCTGCTCGTGGTATCTGCTGAGATGTTCATGAATTTACCTCTTGCCATTATTGTTATATCATCGGCATATCCCACAGTGTGGATGCCAGCCTCTTCAAGTCTTATAGGAGAGTGTCTACAGTTATATTCCACAGAGTAGGTGATAAAACTCCTCCCTGCGGGCAACCTCTGCTAGCCCTTCCTCTAAGTCTCGAAGTTCCCGTCCGAATATTTATCGCCCTATTTTTCAGCATATTGTCCACCCATCTAATGGGTTAACCCTGCGTTCTTCTAAGGCTACTCTCAGACTTACGAAGTATATCGAAGGCACCTTCAATGTCCATTATTATGGTCATTGCCATGCCTCCAGTATTCATCTCCTCCTCCGCAACGCTTACCACCTGGTGTAGCGCTGTTTCCGTAGACTTGCCAGCTCTGTATGCATGTTGTCTACTACTCAAAGGACACACTTACAGCGCCGTGCTCTCCATATGGTTCACCACAATTCTTTCCATTGTTTTCAACAGAAATGATGTTAGGTTGACCGGTCTGAAGGACTTCGCTTCGTTGTAGTCCTTTTTTCCCGGTTTTGGAAGAAACACCACATTTGTTTCTCTCCATGTTACCGGTATGTAGCCTATTGCTAGGCATGTGACGTATATACCCCTAAGCCTTTGCACTATGAGGTCTGCACCCCATTGCATTAAAGCTGGGAAAATACCATCCGGTCCCGCGGTCTTGCAAGGAGAAAATGTTTTTATCGCCCCAATGTATTTCCCCCGTTCTATCACGAATGAGTCCGACTTTGGAGACCTGGAGACCGTTTAACCGACTCCCTTAGAGTGAGCAGAGTGACTTTTAGTTCTTTCTTCTTTGTTACTTACTCATCTCATGTTTCAGGATCATCCCTTCTCATGGCAAGATTAAAGGCTTTCCTTACCTCCTTCTTTAGAATTTCAAGATCCCTACACCACCTAGGCATGGGTTCTTTATCATCTACTAAAGTAGTATGCCTCTTGGTATGCACAGGCTACTTTAGTATGAAACCTGGTTAGAAACTCTAAAAACGTGGGAGTTGGTACTTGGGTGATCTTTTGGAATACTTTACTATCTGCATATATTAGGAACTTAAATATGCAGTGCGACATGTAAGATCTGTCTATGCTGACTCAATGGTTTACCTTAAGCTAGAAGCTAGATGACAATGACTGAGTGACAGGTGCCAAACAGTCAGTCTACATGTCTTGTGATCCAGTTGCGTTAACCTTGTTTGAAGATGCAAGTTGCTCGAAGAGCTTAAGATATTTAAACAAGCTTAGTGCCTTCCAAATAGGAGTTAAGATACTTTTACGCTAACTAAGAAGATGTATGTAACTATGAGCTCCTTTCATTTCTCTTTAAGATCCAGGCTCAGAAGCTTCTTTTTGAGCTATATAAGGCTAGAGATTGCTCATATGTATGCTCGACATTGAGCATTTTGTATGCTAGTTGTGAGTTCACTGATTTGTTCCTTAACAGAACCAAATTGAAAAGTGACCCAAGGTGCACGAGATGTGTATCCAATTTATAGTCATTAGTTTTAACGGTGGTGTTCCGTTCGAAATGGTTTTTAAGGCTGTCAGTGATTGTCCAAGAAACGGGTTGAGGGAAACCTCTAGGTCGATCTACATTTTCGAAAAGCGGCTCACCTCTTTAATTAAGTGGGCTCCACTCCAAGCTGTATGAGACGTGGACTATAGTCCCTACTGTGTATCAAATTCAGTGCACTATCTACTACAGTGCGAAACCAAAGAAGACGGGTAGCAGCGCATGTCCTTATAGAAATTCAAAGGCTTCAAATACTGCAGTGACACCCGAGTCAGTCAGTTTTACGAGATCTAGATTCGGACATTGCATTGAATGTATAGATCCGATGAACTAACGCAAAAATTTGATCTGTCGTCGATTAGCACACTACTCAAGGCGGAATCTTGAATCCGACTTGGAGCAGGGAATTTATCGCAGCTACTGAGGTGATACCAAGCGATCACTACAATGACTCAAATCCCAAGGACATGAACAATGGTAGAGTGTGAGAATCAGTGTTTTCTTATTTAACTTAGCAAAAGGAACCATTCTTCCAGGATCCATACAATACCTAATCGCACATTTCCAATGTAGCCCATCAACCCCTAGTCCGTCTCCTTTAAATCCCACATATGGCATCGAAAACTTGGAACCAAGCCACCCAGTTGAATACTCCATGGATGTTAGCATTTAGTAGGACGCCAATTCTTTGCGCGTTTCCTCACACTTCTGCCGGCCGACCCACGGTCGGCCACCCACTCTCACGTCAGGATATTAGTGTTGTAGTCTGTTGAGCTTTTGATTTTACATTTTTCTCTTCAAATGACAAAGTGCGGCGGTGTGTGGGTGTGTGTTTGCGGGGACTTGTGCACAATGTTCCTTTGATTTGCCTTTTAGTTGTCGTTTAGTATCCTTTGAGTTGCTGCAATCTGGTCGGTCCTTCTATGTACATGTATCCCATTCTGCTTTGTTTCAGATGCCGCAATTATTAATATATTTTTTGTCACGGCTTCCTTTGATGTCACATTGTGCTCTGGGTGGCTATCTTTCACACACACACACACAAGTACAAAATACTAATAAAAAAAAACGAAAAGAAAAATCCTTGCAAAAAGGATAATCATTTCTCAACAACTATTGATGAATTGTTGTCGCTTGTCGCTCTTCATTCCCACGCCTTGCTGTTAATTGAAAAAAATGTTTTCACATTAAAACTGATATCCAGGACACTCGATGAGTTATATTTTTTTTTTTTTCTGTTCTGTTCTCTTCCTTGCTGTCATCGCTTTGTTAAACCAAACCAAGTATATTATATCCTTAAGGGTAAAAAAAAAAAACTTATGCAAACAAGGGCGGCTACAATGTGCAATTTTTCTTCATTGTCCTGCAGGACGAATGAGAATGTTAAATGATTTTTAAGGGTGATAAATACCCTCAATTATGGAACCATCAACCGCCAAATTCTCACCTGTAAGGCATGTTCTGCTGGTCTCTCTACCCCCACCATCGGACAGACGTTCGTGGTCAACACACACTAACACCCATACGGTTGTGGAACAAGGAAACCACGCGACAGAGCTCATAAATTTTTCAGGCCACATTATGCCGCAGGGATAACAGCGAAAAGTCATTGTGATGCATGAATTATGATCGGGGGGTTGAACCTGGTTTTGTGGATTTGTGGGTGCCGCACATACATACATCCATATTTTCGGTGCCCGGTGCCGTAATGAGTGTGTAATTTAAGGATGTTCGCTGAATGGAATTGGCCAAGGAAATAGTTTGGCTTTTTTTTTTTGTTTGCTCACGGCGGCGTTACGAAGATAGGAATCAAAATTTATGGCTTTCTAATTAAGCGTTCGTGTTCGCGGGTAAATGGTAATTTAAGGAGTTATGACGTCGAATTACTTTTGATGGCGCATATAACATCTTCATTGTGGTTATACAGTGAAGGATGTTATATGACAGAGAACGCTTGTAAATGGTAAATGAAGACATGGAGTTTGTAACACTGGTGGTTATTTTGTATTTTTAATTGTAAAAGTCGCAGGGACTGGAAGTCCTTCCATCACATTTGTATAGTAAGTCTCGACAGCGAACTTATTGACTTGGTTTTATAGGTGAGAGCTTTCATCCGACTGGGTATGGGTCCATACTTCTACACCATAGAGCACGACTGAGATGATGAATGGTTCTTCTCGACAGGACTTTTGTTCATCAATTGCATACTCAGTCCAAAGAAGTAGCGATTAGCAAGAATTATTGTACATTTGACTTCCGAGCTGATGTTGTGCCACACTCCTTGACCTTGACTCCTTGACTACCTCGAAGTTATATCTATGTTCTCGCGTTCTGACCAAGTCTGCGGTGGGAGTCGAATCTAGTTGATGAAAGCACATACATCGTCTTATCGTCCTTGATAATCAGTCCCATTCTGATTGATGCTGACTCCATGCACCAGGAACTGCAGGCTTTGTTAGTTCTATTATGTGCGTCGATGTCGTCAGGAAACCCAAGATATTGCGTGGATTTTTGAAAGATAGTCCCTGTTATACTGGCCTAGGCGTTGCGTACTACCTTTTTTACAATACAATACAATATTGAAGCCATTGCATGACAGTTCGTCACCTTATTTTAACCCCTCTGGTGGTGTCGAAAGTTTCGGTGGAATCCCTTTTAATTTTAATGGAACAACGAGCATTCTCCAACGTCATCCTGATTAGTCTTATCAGTTTAGCAGGGATATGAAAGCTGACCATGGGAATGTATAGTTTTTTTCTATCCACACTGTCAAACGCGACTTTGAAATCTATGAACAGGTCGTGGATATCGATACTGAATTCGTGGATCATCTCCAAGATCTGGGGCAATGTAAAAATTTGGTCAGTGATACCTTTTCAGTACGGAAGCTGCATTAGTAAGGACCGATTAGATCATTAGCAAACGGCTTGAGACGATCACATACAACGCTGGCTAGAATTTTTTATGCCATGTTTGAAAGGCTAATGACTCTGTAGTTGGCATTAGCAAAGTAAGCGATCTCCTTTTTTGTGGATTAGGGAGACGGTACTGAGGCTCTAATTGGCGGACATACTTTCCTTCGACCATATTTTAGAGATAAGTTGGTGTATGGTCATCTCAGATCATCAGCGCCAGCTCCTTTGTTCATCTTTAACCCGGTGATAGCTAATCTTATCTCACTTTGATCGGGCGGTTGAAACCCTTGGTTGTCATCCAAATTAACTGGCACCAGTTGTTCGTTGGCGGGGTCTTAAATGACATTACCATTCCCTAACTAGTTGAAGTAGCTTCTTCAGATGTTAAGCATTGACTGGACGTCCCCTACGGTGTTCCCATGACTATTCTTGCAGGTACCAGGGTGACTAGTGCATCCTGATGTTGCTTGTCGCACTCTTCTATAGAAGTTTCACACCTCTTTTCTGCTGAAGCGTTTCTGCATCTCTTCTCCTTCACGCTGTTGGTGTTCTTTTTTCTTCCTCCTGAGCATGCGTTTCTTATTCTTCCTTATTTCAACATTTTCCAGTTTTCTTCTGGAGCCACAACCTGTACGCCTCCATTTTTAATTTGTTTGCCTGATCGCATTCGGAGTCGAACCATTGGTTTCTCGGAGGTGGTTGTGAGAAGCCTAGCACTTCTGACGCAATGTTTCTAATGGCTTGTTGTCATCGATGCCAGTAGTTATTGATCGCCTAAAGGCTTCGGTAGATATTCGTAGACGTAGTTTGGCACCAACCAGATAGTAGTCCGGGTCGATATTAGCTGACATCCAGTATATGTATGCATGTATTAGAGGATTGTCGTCCATCAACGGCAATATGATCTACTTGGTTGCATGTTTCACCATCTGATGACAGTCACGTGTCTTTGTGGATGTCGGGACGAGGGAATCCCGTACTGCCTACCACCATTTTACCGGATATGATATCGTGTAGGCTGTTTTTTCCTATTGCTCATCGATCTGTAGCATGGAATTTAGTAGCATCGTGAGGCCGGGACTGCAAGCAGAAAGATCCCAAGGAGTTTAAAAAAAAGACCACCAAAGTGGAAGATCGTTGTTTGCTGTTGCAAGCCTATCGGCATCAAATCAAGACTTCATTGGATGTATAAAAAGAACTATTTCAACAACCGAGCAAACAATTAGATAGAGGCAAACCTGGACTTAGAGCACTCAAGTCAGTTCATAAGCCGAATTTTTCAATAGGAGGCAGAGAAAACGACTACTGTGACCTCGCAGCATCTTAATTGGACTCGAGACATGTGGAATAATGACATTTTCCGAAATCCAAGCTTAAGCTGTACATTTTTTTTAAATTAAAGACGAAACAATTAGCTTTAAAATAAGTTACAATTTTTATAACTAAGGATTTCGAGGAAAACAGTTACGAGATACAAAGCTGCCGTGCCTACAACCCAGACCTCAATCCAATTGAGAATATCTGGTCAATTATGAAACTAAAGATTGCAAAGAATCGTCTATGGTCAATTGAAGTCTTGAAAAACTTACTAAACCGGATTTGGAACACCAGACCTACATCCACATGAAAACTTATCTGAGTCATACAAGTCGTCGACTGGTATATCGAACAGATTCAATTCTTAACGAGATACGCTCGAAGGTATATGCTCGAGCATATGTAGATGATAATAGCATGATCAATACACCAAGACCTCGGAAAGAGGACTGGAAAATAGCGACAAAATGGGCAATTGTCTTCTTTCAGTCTTTCAAGTCATCAGGGGTGGATGGAATTACATCAACCCTATTACAAAAGGGCCAAGCTAAATTACTTCCACATTGAGCAAGGATATTAAGAACCAGCCTGGCACTGGGATATATACCAAAGAAGTGGACACGGCCGGGGGTAGAGTTCAATGAGGAAGAAGGACCCAAGTCTAGCGAAGTCCTATAGATCGATCTGCCTAATATCGTTCCTTCTCAAAACGACTGAAAGGCTATGGACAATTATTTCACAGATGATGTACTACGTATATTTCCTCTTCATCACCATCAGAATTCTACAGATCAGTACCACCTAACTAAAACTATTCAAAGCGTTCTGGAAGCGAGATACATAGTACTATGTGCCTTCTTGAACAATGAGGGAGCCTTCATCACACGAAGCATTAGGTCGAGATATAGGAAGAAAGGGAGTAAACAACACAGTATCAAAGTGGATGTATGAACTTCTGAAAGTCACCAGAGACTCAAACATCAGAAGGTATTATCAAGGTTAGCACAGCAAGAGGATGCCCACAAGGAGGAGTTTTTCCCTTACTGCGGAACTTTGTAGTGGATATGCTGCGGGTACTAACAAACCATGGCATCAACTATCAAGCATATGCTAGTGATATTGTTATTATTGCCTGGGGCAAATTTAAGGAAACCCTATGTGATATTATACAAAGGAGACTAGCAAGAACTCGAGAATGGTGTTTGACGGCTGGGTTAAGCCTAAATCCGAATACTACAATAGTGCCCTTCATGAGGAAAAGAAACTTGAACGACTAAGGCCAATAAGGCTGAGTACAATACTGACACCAGTCAAGGAAGGACTAAGCCTAGACAGTTTCATTTTTTTTGTAAACCTCTGGAAAAAACACACAGAAGAGATAACCAGGACAGCCACCGGCCGGCTCTAATGATTTGTCGAAGTCTAGCGGGCAAATCCTGGGGATGTATCCCAACCATCCATAGATGGATGCATACTGCTATTGTGAGACCAATGATCCATATGGAGCGATTGCATGGGCAAAAAGAACCAATTTGGTCACCGCGAGAGAGATACTCAATAAAGTGAAGGACTGGGATGCCTATGTATTATAGTTGCCATGAGAACTTGCCCGATTGCAGCCATAGAGGTGCTGTTGGAATTGATTCGTTTGCACCCTGTGGTCCTAAAATGTGTAAGTAAAATGATGTTAAGAATGGCCAAAGAAGGAATAGGAACAGAAAAGTGCATTGTATCGTAGCAATTCTCTACACTGCTATTAGAAGGTTCAACTTTCAAAAGAACTTTGTTACCAAACTCAGGAAAAGAGTTGGAGCTATGAATCCACAATCTACAAACTGAGTAATCACACAACAAAGTTGTACACAGATGGTTCTAGAACTAATGAAGGAACTCGGGCAGGAAAACTCGGTCCTAGAACAAAATTCTTTGAACCCATGGACAGCATCTTTAAGGCTGAAATCTTTCCCACAGATAAAGGTATCCAAATCAACCTCGACAGAAAGCATTCCAGTTGTGATATAGCTACTGGTATAATGTCAGATAGTTAAGGTGCTATCATGGTACTTGAATCCTATTCCTATTCCTATATCAAAAGTTATCAGCCCTCTTGGTGTCACCTGTCCACATATTTATTTCGGTTCCTAGTATCTTTCTGGTCGCTGTATGTTTTCGACATTCCATCAGGACATATGCCGCATTCTGAGCTTCATCTTGACAGTGCGGGCAGTATGGATCGTCTTCCTAGTTGCCCTGGCAGAAATTTTATGAGATAATAGTTCAGCTCTTCGTGTCTCCTGCTAGTCCACTTCTCGACACATGTTGGAGATGTTCATCTTCCTTTGGTTGTAGCATTCCATGCATTCCTTGAAACTACTCCAATATCTTCCACTAACACGGTTCTGAAAATCCACCACTCTTAGCGATGTGATTCTGTGCGCCACGTTCTCGCAACTCATGTATGATTTCATCTTCGTCACTGGTGTACATATGTAAGATACATATGTACATAAGGATCATCTAGCTCATCGTTGCTAGTAAAACTCTAATTAGTTAGCTGAGTCCCCCCGTATGCTGCTACTGCCCGAAGGATTTTTCAACTGCGTGCTCTTTGAAATTGACTCTCGATTCGACGGTATGTTCTACTCTTTTCAATAAGTTTCGTCGTCCTGTAGTTTGGCCCTTTCAGATCTGAGGTCTGTAGCTATAGCCTGACATCTCTGATCATATGACTACATTTTTTAAATACTTATTTTACCTTTTTTGAACCAACAACTGCTGGTGATGATGTCCACTCTACTCGTATTCGGTATTCTCAGGATTCCTATCATACATTATGTTTCATTGGACTGCACTAAGTATTGAGCTTTGAAGAACTCCTTCCGTGATTTTTGCTGGCCCGGAATCGCCTTCAGTGTACTGGGTTGCTATAAGTTGTGAGTATGATATGTACATAGCTAGGGACAGCTTTATGCCTTTAAACATAAACACGACTTCTTTGGAACAGACTACGCGTATATCGTAAGGTAAGGCATACTTTTATGGTCATAGGTTTATCCAGATATACTCTAGAACCTATTCGAGTCCCTATTATTTCATTTTGCAACTTCTACTTACTTACTTACTTAGGTGGCGCTACAGTTCGGGGTGAACCTGGGCCTCAACTAACAAGCCTCTCCAGTTAGCTCGGTCCTTAGCTAACTGCCTCCAGTTGCGCACTACAAGCTTGTTCAGGTCCCCTTCAACTTGTGCGCACCACCTAAGGCGAGGTCTTCCTCTGTTGCGTTGTCCCTCCGGGTGTGATTCGAAGACTCTTCGGGCCGGAGCACTGGTGTCCATTCGCTCTACATGTCCTAGCCATCTCAAACGACTAATGCGCAGTTTTTTGACTAGGTCGATGTCGCTGTACAGCTCGTATAGTTCGTCGTTGAATCTTCTCCTCCAAAGCCCGTCAACGCAAACGGGACCGAATATTTTGCGAAGAATTTTTCTTTCGAAACGACCGAGGATATCTTCATCCGCTTTTGATAAAGTCCAAGCTTCAGCGCCATAAAGCAGGACTGGGATGATCAAGGTCTTATATAGAGTCTCCTTAGTTGTTCGGGATAGGGCCTTACTACTCAATTGCCTTCTCAGCCCAAAGAAACAGCGATTGGCAAGAGTTATTCTTCGTTTTATTTCTGCTGAGGTGTTATTTTCAGAATTGATAGCAGAGCCGAGGTAGACAAAGTCCCTTACTACCTCAAAGTTATAGCTGTCGATTGTGACGTTCTGTCCAATTCGTCGATGTTGCGTGTCCCTTTTGGTTGACAGCATATACTTGGTTTTGCCCTCGTTTACCGTTAAACCCATTTTGGCCGCTTCTGTTTCAATACTAGCGAACGCACCGGTGACAGCCCGCTGTGTTCTTCCAATAATGTCAATATCGTCGGCATACGCTAGTAGTTGCACAGACTTTTGAAAGATTGTGCCTCCGGTGTTGGCTTGTGAGTTTCGCACAATTCTTTCAAGAACGATGTTAAAAAAATCACATGACAGCGCATCACCTTGTCTAAAACCTTTTTTGACATCAAAGGTCTCGGTGAGATCGTTACCGACCTTGATGGAGCAGCGAGAATTCTCCATCGTCATTCTGCACAATCTGACGAGTTTGGCAGGGATGCCAAAACTAGACATGGCTCTGTATAACTCGTCTCTATAAATGCTGTCATATGCGGCCTTGAAATCGATAAAAAGATGGTGGGTATCGATTTGGACTTCTTGGGTTTTTTCCAGGATCTGTCGAAGTGTGAAGATTTGATCGATTGTGGACTTTCCTGGTCTGAAACCACACTGATAGGGCCCAATCAGGTTGTTGACGAAGGGTTTCAGACGTTCACACAATATGGCAGATAGGATCTTATACGCGATGTTGAGGAGACTGATACCTCTGTAATTGGCGCAATTGAGGGGATCTCCTTTCTTGTGGATTGGGCAAACGGTGCTGAGATTCCATTCATCAGGCATACACTCATCTGACCAAATTTTAGAAATGAGTTGGTGTATGCTCTCTACCAGGTCATTTCCAGCTGCTTTGAATAGCTCGGCTGGTAAGCCGTCAGGTCCAGCAGCCTTGTTGGACTTAAGTTTGGATATTGCTATCCTTACTTCGTTTTGGTCAGGTGGACGGAAGTTTTGGCTATCATCGTCTATGTTGAATGGTTCATTCTGCCTGACAGCGGGATGTTGGTCTTCGTCGCCGTTATACAGTCTGCAGAAGAAGTTTTTCCATATTCTCAGCACCGACTGTGACTCCACTACGAGGTTTCCTTCTTCATCTCTACAGGCTTCTGTACGGGTCTTGTTGGCCTGACACGTTCTTTTTACCTGTTGGTAAAACTTCCGTACATTATTCCTGGAGTATAATCTCTCAATATCTTCGATCGCGCGCTTCTCGTGCTCTTTTTTCTTCTTTCGGAGAAGCCGATGTTCTTCCCGTCTCTTCTGCTCGTAGAGCTCACGAGCAGCTCTCGTCCTTTTTTGCAGCGCCGCTTTGTATGCTTGCTGTTTAGCTGCATGTGCTTGCCGGCACTCATCGTCAAACCAGGGGTTTCTAGGTGATGGTCGGGTGAAACCCAGCACATCAGTTGCGGCACTTCTGATGGCTTGTTGGCAGCGTTGCCACTGGTCTTCGGCGCTTGATGCTGGCGGCATAGGAGTAGTTGAGAGGTTTCGGGATACGCGTTCGGTGAAGGTTCTGGCGATCTCTTGCGATTGCAGCTTTTCGACGTCAAATCTTCTCGCAGTAGTTCTTCTTAGTTGTGGCGTTTGGGATATCCGCATTCGTACCTTGGCTGCAACAAGGAAATGATCCGAGTCCATGTTGGCTGCTCGGAAGGTTCGGACATCCAGAATACTGGAGGCATGCCTTGCGTCGATCGCAATGTGGTCAATTTGATTGACCGTTTGATGATCAGGAGATCGCCATGTCCCCTTGTGGATATTGAGATGAGGAAACCGTGTGCTTGCTATACTGACATTTCGCCCCGCCGCAAAGTCAATAAGCCTAAGCCCGTTGCCAGACGTGGTGTCGTGTAGGCTGTGCTTTCCAATCGTCCTACCAAAGATGTCCTCCTTTCCTATCTTGGCGTTAAAATCGCCTAGGACGATTTTAACGTCATACTTAGGACATTGCTCATATGTTTTGTCGAGGAGCTCGTAGAAACTTTCTTTGGTGGCGTCATCCTTGTACTCTATGGGGGCATGAGCGCATATTAGGCTTATGTTCGCGAATTTAGCCTTGATGCGGATTGTCATAAGACGCTCGCTCACGTGTCGAAAGCTCAAGACTTCTTGCCTAAGTCTGCCGCGTATGACGAACCCACATCCAAATAAGCGCTGTTTCTGTTCCCTATAGCAATCACCGTAGTATACGTCACAGTTTTTCATCCTCTTTTTGCCCGGGCCATCCCATCGCACTTCCTGGATGGCGGTGATATCTGCATTGTAGCAGTCTAGGGCCTCTGCTAATTGTTCGGCTGCACGCGGCCTGTTAAGGGTCCGAACATTCCACGTGCAGATCCGAAGATCGTTGTCCTTATTTCGTTTGCTGGGGTCGTCAACAGTGGGATCATCCTTATCCGAGGCTTGTCGTTGTGTCGTAACTACTGGTTTTTTACGTGGTAGGGAAGTTACCCCGACGCACAACCCCCAACCTGGAGGACCAGTTCCTTTTTTTTACCCCTAGGACAAGGGGCCGGATATTCCGGAGTCAGTACCCCGCTTCGGGGATGTGAGCGCTGCCGTTGGCCCATTAAGGGTTCATCCGCCACCAACTCTATTCCAACACCCTGACCCAGTATTGAAAATCCCTATAGACCTGGAATTCGAATATGTCGAAGCAGCTCATATAGGGATAACACTAATAGTTCGACCTAACTGGAACTGGTTGACGCCACCGTTGATTCCATCTAGGGAATTCGTCCGCCGCCGCCTGAAGCAAGAGAAGGTGCCTTAGTGAGAAGACACTCCCAACTCGCAACTTCTATGTTTTGTTAATCTTCCTCTTTAGCATGAGCCCATTATGGCGTATCTTAGACTTCGTCCTACATAATAGGTTCCATGTATTTTAGCGTATCTTCCACTATAATATATATATACCGCCATCTATTTAATTAATTAAGAAACATATTGCACAATAAACCCAACCATAGTCATAAAAGAAAAAAAAAAACCCTTTTTATTTTCGAATTACAACTGAAGCCCATAACAAGGAAATATAAACAAAAACCCATCCAGGACAACAGCGGTTCTCATTTTACTGTCATTTCCTTTTAGCTGAGAGAGCTGGCTACAAAAGACATGTCGTTCGAGATTTTAGCCCTTTTCACGATGTGTACAACAACGAACACAAAAAACGGCGAAATGCTCAAAGTGATATCCACCATTAAAAACGAGTAAAACGCTACAGTATACCTAGCGTTAAAACCGCACTATTCACTCATTCATGGATGCATTCCGCATTATTATCCAGCTATGTCCCGCTTGGATAGAGTCGCATAATGAGAATGGTCTATACATATGTGTCATCCTGCTGCTGTTTTATGCTCTCGCACTGCAAGTACTCGTATACCACCAATCCACCCTCGACAACCGACATTATTTCGTCCTTAAAAATACGTACTTTGCCATTTGCAGCCGCGTGCTGATGTAGATTCTTGGTCCTAATGGGTCGTGCAGATGAATGCATCTTTCGTCACAATAACATGGCGAAAAAGAAAAGGATAAAGGAAAACCTCTTCGCTGGCGTTGGTCGCAGTGGTTTTTCACTTACTTTACCTCCAAGAATTAGAGTTTCCAAGCAGCGGAACAACAATCGTTTTTACATCGCATTTGCCAAATGGATGAGGACTCTTCACCATTGCTACTGCTGCTTCTGTTGATGATGATGATGATGATGATGATGATGATGAGGACGGTGATGTCGGCGGTGGTTGCTGCGAAGACAATTTAAGAACCTGGAAGGATTCCCTTACAAATGGATTCATTTCAATCACTTAAGACTCTCGGCCATTGTGCTAAGTTGTTGTTTGCTGACGAATGCAGAGGGGATGATGGAGGGTCCTGCTATGCAAGTGTGACATGGCGAGATGCAATTTAGAGAAATAGCTGCGGCATGGGACCGCTGAGCAGCGGTTGAGGGAATGATGGGGAAAATATTGCTCGCAATTTGTGGATTCCACTCGAGTACACACGCTTAAAATATTTTAAGGCGAGCTTTGCCAACAACATCGGCTATTGTGTGGGTTACCAGTGAAGGTGGAAGTTGAAGTGGTGATCCCTGCGGGCCAGGTACTTAGTTTAATATGATGGAATTGCTTCGTTTACGATGTTCGTCTAAGCAGCTGTCGGGTTTAGTTTTTCATTTGGGATTAGAAGGAACGCACCCGGTAATATGTTATGGGAATCTTTTTCATAAAGTTCAGACAATACTGTTGTAGGGACAAGATTTTGAATAAGTTTAGAAGCCAATTGCGTTGGAAAGAGCACTCTCAAACAACTAAACTGATTCTATATATGATCCAGATCATCCTAGTCCTAGTCTATGGTTCGTTAGGAAACACTTCACTGGTTGTAGTACACCAGTGAAGTGTAGTTCACCGTTGTAGTACTAGAAAGCACGACCTGGTATGACCTATTTTACTGAAATTCCTTCGACTTTCGGAGAAAGTCTAGAATCCACTTTAACGATGAGGACTTTACAGTATCAGCACTAATCACATCAGCACCAAAGATCTGCTGTCTGATCCAAACAAACGCAGGACAATCACAAGCGAAATGATCCAAGTAGCCTCCTCATCTCCACAAGCACGCTATGATCCTTATGAAAAGAAAGTGTCCCGTACAAATGCTATCAAGTTGTCTGCAGTCTGAAAGATGGACGCAGATGCTCCGACGCTTCCACCTTTTCTTAACAACAAAGTTGCAAGTCATTAGGATAGCATATACATATCTCAGCATGGATAACAGACACATGCTTGACTAAGGAGTAGTAAATTCTAGTATTGTTGGTCTCCACAAAGACTCCAGCACCGGACCTTTAACTATTTTTGGAGCTATCCGTGAAGATTCGACTACAGCTCAGTCTAGGCTCAGACTCTGTTCACAGCTAGTCCTGAACGTAAGGACAGTCGACTCTTACTTTGTACAGCAGTCGATGTTTCGGTATCATTACACCAGACGGCATATCCATGCAATTAGGGTCGTAGGATAAGCGTCATCGACACTCCAGTGCAGATGATACCAAAGCCACCCCTACCGTCTTTGACGGTAAGTTGCTTTGATAGCACAGCCCATGATGAGAGTATCAAAGGAAGGTAAATAAAGCAGAGGATCTACAGCAGCGTTAGGCGTACTCCGAAAATCACCGAGGCAAGTCATGCCTAAGAGTTTAGTGCAGAAGGCGGTTCCATATGCACTTGCGCGAGAGCATATCCACCAAAAAATCGACTCATAAGCTAGAAAGGCCGTAAAGATCCAGAGGATCTTTTTCGATTTGACGAAGTCCTCATCTGGTCCGAAGATTATTTTAACGTTTAAGCTGAAGTCAGTGGGTGATGCCAGATAGTCTGTGTCGGTATCGGTACCCAGGCGTGCACACCTCGCAATAAAGGGGTATCCCACGTCGTCCTCTTTCAAAAAGTTGGATAGTTTCAAGTGTTGTGGTACTAATGTTACAAGTAATGCCTATCCATACAAATTTTAGGATCCAGGTTAGGTCTCCAAGCTATGATGTGACCTTACCTGTTGCAGTCCACTAGACTAGGCTGCCATAGGATAGAATGGGTTTACCGACGGCTATGTACATCTAGTGTAAGTTGAAAGCTTAACAACGAATATTGATCGAAAGTGAGACTATTAAGCTTTGAAGAGAATGCCTTGAGCTAATATGAATGTGAATGCCTTGAGCTAAGGTGAGAGTTTGTCGTTAAGGACACCGATAACGTGGATCTAACTTGCTTGCCATACTTTCGCTTTGTAGATATCCCCAATGCTTGGTATTTGTGGCATCGACTTCGGCCAAATTTTGATTGAACTTACTGGAGTGTGAATATATTGCGTTGTGCGTTGACCTCTGCTGTCGCTGCCTTTTTAAATCGATGAAGCCAACTGCGATGTCTCGAATCTAGCAACGATCTCTTTCATTTTTTTCAAACGACGGATCTTTACGCTTTATCGCTTCCAGTCGGACCTGTTCGTGTGGTGCATAAAAGATAATCATGTCCCATATCATGGATGGTGACATCCCTCTTTCTCACAAACAAATGCACAGTCCTTTGCAATTCTCTTAAGAACTGCTAATTCCACGAGGACCTGTTCGTGTGGTGCATAAAAGATAATCATGTCCCATATCATGGATGGTGACATCCCTCTTTCTCACAAACAAATGCACAGTCCTTTGCAATTCTCTTAAGAACTGCTAATTCCACGAGGAAGAGTGCACAGAGGCATTTGCAAATTTCTATACAACGAGGTGCATAGAATAAACACGCTCTTCACGCTGCACCCTGGATAACTAAAAGTCTATTCACATCTGGACGCCGAACTTTCAATCAACTGAATATCAAAGGCATCAGTGGAGCAAAATGCGAGGACTTCTATAGACTGGAATATGCTGGAAGAGAACAATATCAATCTGGTACTCCTTCAAGAAACTCACTGCGTGGACGAAAGAAGACTCTTGACTCGAGGAAAAATCAGTGGTTACTCACTTATAGGGGCTCATCATCATCGCGTCTCTGGAATAGCCACATATGGAAGATCCGATATCGAAAAAGCGAGGTTGGTTGAAATTAAAGACAGCGGAAATGTATTCTGGATTGTAGTCTCAATGGCGGACTTGAAAACCTTCAAGATCTATAGCTCATGGACTGCTTTGTATCAGCACCCCACAATACATATATGGAGATGACTTCTACAGCCACCGCAACCTGTGGCGATACCAAGAAGGTGACGAGAATAGGACAAAACCGGTAGATTGGGCTGAAACTAACAATATCTCCCATAGTACACTTTCCACTCTAGACGGCGGGAAAGGCTTTCAATCCCGATCTCTGCTTTGCTACATCCAATCAAGCTGAACGACAACAACAGACATCTAGACGGGTTTTACCTGACTTTCCTCTCAGCCAGCATCGGCCAGTGATCCTAGTCGCCAGTGAAAACTACGTTAGATTCACTGGAGCACTAATAATGACCGCGGAAAATCATATCGCATGGGGTTTTCGAAGAGGATACATTCCTGGATGCAGTACAGAAAGCGGCAGATTGTACGAGGATTTCCTATAGTCACTCGACAGCGCATAATTAAATAAATGAAAAAACGACAGAAAACCTAGACCTCACTCGGTCTATCAGGAGCATAATACAGAAACTCGGAGGGAAAAAATCCATCTTACCCCACAACCCAAAGATCGATCCGGGACTAGAAAATCATATTATAAATATGTCAAAAGCTAGATCTGACAAAGAATACACGAGGTCCATTAAAAGTTGACTTAAAGAACTAATATCGACAACGCCAGAACGTTCTGAGTACTCACACCATATCGGAAGTAGAAAATGCCATAGCTAGCTGCAAATCAGGCAAAGCTGCAGGACTTGACGGAATTT
The DNA here is from genome assembly GCA_905220385.1 of Xylota sylvarum. Taxonomy (NCBI): domain Eukaryota; kingdom Metazoa; phylum Arthropoda; class Insecta; order Diptera; family Syrphidae; genus Xylota; species Xylota sylvarum. Next base: position 56,249,766 of record LR999958.1, on the reverse strand, counting down.
ACCTTGAACTTACAAAATTTTTGGGAACACATGCCAAGGGTTGGTTGTGCAAATGGTTTAACAACATTCTATCTTCTGGAATCATACCCAAGGAATTTAAAAGATCAAAAACCAGGGAAAATAAATAACAGAGCTGGAAGCTGCCGGCCAATCGTGCTCCCAAGTGTCTGCTATAAAATCCTAGAGCGGCTTATCCTGTTGCAAGAATTGAAGGGTCCATATACAAAATCATTCTTGTTCAACAGTGTGATTTTAGAAAAGGTTTTGCAAAGTTGCAGGCTTAAGCCCTAACAACCCTTATCGAAGAAGGTTTTGAAATTATAATCAAAACAGGCGCTGTATTCGTAGAATCAACTGCTGCACACGCAACTGTCTGGCGAACTGGTATGATCCACAAGCTCCTGAAAGTTGCATGTTGCAAAAATAAATAGCAGCAAGTCTCGTCAACAACTTGCCCAGCAATCGTTCCTTTAAAGTATTTATCAACGACAAAGAGATTAAACCCAAATAGCTCAGAAACGGATTACCACAAGGATCGGTTTTGGCATATCCTTTACTTGCCAAACACGCAATCCAACAAATTCGCGTATGCAGACGACCTGGTTTTTGCTACCCAAAGCCAACATATGCACAAAATTGAGGATAGGCTCACAAGACATTTGGAAGTTCTTAGCATATACATACATATTTAACTGGAGGCTTACACTTAGTGTGATCAAAACTGATACAACTGAGACAGCCTGTGGCTAGTCTGTTCCAAACACCAATCAAGCTGTCAATGTCAAATATGTATGTTCAAGTATTCTGGGCCTTTATGTTTGAATTTCCGCACCTTCAACTTTGTATTTTAGTATTAAGTCAGTCCTTGAATAAACCTTAAATTGTTAAGACATATCAGTCTGGGACGAGTATTAAAAATATGGACCCGAGCGTGCTAAGCGAATTATTAAACCAGCAAATGGATTGAATAACGGTAATGAAGAAGGCAAATGTAGAAAATATTTAACAAATATTAAAAGGCGGCGTTTCATCCAATGTTGCTGCATCTCCTACAATACCACAATTTCGACCATTTGACTTGGAAAAGGAATCATGGGACACGTATCTGTTTCAGCGTTTTTAAAGCGCATTTTCCGTCAACCTGTGGAAACCACACCAACGAACTTTTCAGGAACATTTTCAATCCAAACTCCATATGCTCGCTTCGAGATGCATATTTTTGAAGCAAAGAATGCTTCCGAACCAGTCATATGCCTAATGGATAGCAGATCTAAAGGGTCTCGCCAAGGATTGCTCTTTCATATGCGGACACCATGATCAGGGTATAATCATCTTCTACACCCCACATGTCTCAGTTCGGATGGCAGCAATACAAAAAATGGACCCAAGTCTGTATGAAGTCGACGAACAGGCAATTGCATATGAGTCGACAAAATTGGCGTCAAGCACTTTGAAAGGGAGTAGTACTTCCACAAATTACCGCAGGTCCATAAGTAAGACTAATGATAATTTAAAGTTAGGAAATGGTGTCCTGGGTGTTTCGTACAACATCCCAAAAATAGCTGCAAGCATCTTGGACACATTAATAGTGTCTGCTTATGAGTGAAACGGCATAAGCAAACAGAATCTGAGCATTCGACAAATTCAATAAGCCAGGTCATATACCAAGTATCGGATGGTAACGAATCCTTTTCACAGTCGTTGGGATAACCGAAGTCAAAAAGATCATTGTGCTGCTTCACGTAAATCAGCGCTCTTTGGTTTTCCAAATGGATACTGGTGCCTCATGCTCTTTAGTAGGTTAGAAGGATACCGCAGGTAGTCCTTCCTGCGAACCAACGTATGCTTTCTTAAAGCATATGGTGGAAACCGCGTACCAGTAAAAGGAACAACCATCGTTCAGGTTCAGTGAAAAGCCAAAAGTGTCGGATACCCCTAAAGCAGTTAACATATTGGACTGGTTGATTGGTTTCCACATAAGGGTTGAATCGGATGAATCAGCATTACAGATCGAGGCACAGGCCTTATGTATGAAATACAAAGCTGTGTTCCAACCATTGCCCATCTTACCTTGAAACCGTTCAACCAACCCAAATATTTTAAATATCGTCCCGTACCATTTGCGCAAAAGGAGGATGTATGTACGTCAGGATATTGAGCGTTTGTGGAAGCTAGGCATTTTACATTCCGTCGGGAAGAGATGCCAGTGGGCAGCACCCATCGTAATCGTTAAGGAGACAAAACAAATGGAAGTTTGAGTATATGCGGTGATTTTAAGGTCACCATCAATCCTTACTTGGAGATAGATCGTCATACAATGCCCCGGATACAGAAACTTTTCCTCAAGCTGCAAGGCGGTCTGCACTTTAGCAAAATCGACCTCTCAGATGTTTACCTACAAATCCTTCTGGATGAAGAATCAAACAAATTGTGCGTGGTCACGAAATGTTTTGTTGTTGTATTTTCGCAGAAGGTATACTAACTGGCCCATACCTGATCAGGTTTGGGAACACATCCACATAGATTTCGCAAGCCCGTTGATATATATGTGGATGATTGCAATAGATGCGAAATCAAAGTTCCCGTTTATGATGAGTATGTAGTCAACCACAGCTCTCGCTACTGTCCAAGCATTGCAGTCTATTTTAGTCTTGGAGACTGCCTAAGACGATTGTGTCAGAGAATGGCCATCAGTTTACCTCTGCCGAGTTTCAGCAGTTCTGCCATGATCACTCTATCCGACACATGACGTCAGCATCATTAAACCCGGAGTCAAAAGGAATTGCTGAGAGGATGCTGAAGACTTTTAAGACCTCTTTTCTAAGAATTATAGCGGACGGCAGGAAGTGCTAGGACGGTTTGGCAACGTTTTAATCCACTTTTCCGTCAACGCCCGATGAAAGTGGAACTTCGTCTGCGGAAAAATGACGTGACCGGCCGCATCGTACCCTGCTTTCTGGAATTTTTCTGGAACCTCCAAGCAAGACAAGAGTTGTAGTGGATGAGGGTTCACTATGTTCACTGTTGGACAGCAAGTTTTTGTGCTATAATATCTCCGCAGCATTAGATGGACCAAGGAACATGTTATGAATGCTTTTGGGAGGCGAATGTATCTGATCCGAACCGAGCATGGTTCTCACAGGCGTCATCAAAATTAGATCCAATCCCGCACAATCTGGGGCCGGGAAGCTGATTCTACCTATCTATAGTAAGCAAGTGGCAATCATGGCACTTTTAATCAAGTTTCCCCTTGTAGAGGTACATTGGTAAACAGGCAAGTCGGACAGAAGTGTTCACCGACCTGTTCCGACTCAACCGACCGTCGATATAAGCTTGTCAGCAAAACCCAACTTCCGAACCCGGATGAAGCGAATCCCACAAATAATTCCACAACGTCTGAGCTATCGGTTTCATTGGAGTCACTTCAGAGATGTTCATCACCCATCAACTCAACAGAGCGAGGCGAAGCTACAGCAGACCCGCAAACGTCAAGAAGATCGGAACGTCTGCGAAACATGGTGGTCAGATTTGCTCCATTTTAAACGAAGGGGTTTTAAACTAGCCACAGGGTGTATAGTCTGGTCGAAACACCAATCAAACTGTTAATGTTTAATAGCACTCCGCGCTTGGACTAATGTACTCAAGGAGATGACGCAAAATTGCAGCAACACTAACAAAGACGGGAAATGGTTCCCTCATCAGGTCTGGAATTGTCGAATCCAAAAACGCAAGCTGTCCTCATTAGCAGCCGCAGGAAAGTTGAGCACCTGACTGTAAAGGTAGGAGAACACATTATCATGTTACCGCCACGTTAATATGCAGGAGCATGGAGTCTGGAATAACTGGTTACACGGGCTTCTGAGTATCCATAAAGGATTTCACCCCTTCAGAGTATCAAAAAACAAAAAAAAGTTTAGGTGATGTGACAACAAAAAATGACCAAGTTATGTCAGATACCAGAAGGATTGATTGCCATAGGTGAAGGCAATGTCCATGATAGTTACTCTGAAAGCATACCTAGACATTGTGGGAGCCTAGACAACTTACGCAAGACAAAACTAAACATCGGACTCTGCAACTGGATTGCACTGATGCTTAGATCGAGAACCATACACTCAACACTGGAAGACACAACTATCTGGAACAGGGTTTTGCAGAGGAACTCTCCAAGGCGGAGTCTTCTCTCTCCTAATATGGCATTTAGTAGTTAACGACATCTGGTGAGATTGAAGGAAATTGACTTCAACGTGTCAGCCTATGCTAATGATGTGGTCATTCTGGCCTCAGGGAAGTTCCTTTCAGGCCTAAGTGAGCTCTATCTAGCTCTATCTCGCTGTCAGTAAAGACTGGGGGTCAAGCCATCGAAAATGGAGGTAATGCTCTTCACTAGGAATAGATCGATCTCTATCTTTACGCAGGCTGCTGAAATTATACGTGAAATTATACGTGAGAGCAGTATTGTAGGCAGAAGGATAATTGTCTATATAGACAGCCAAGCAGCTGTTAAGGCTCTGTGTTCTACGGTTATTAGACCGAAGCTTGTGAGCACCTGTAAACGAGGAAGAAAGTGAATCTGTCCGTCAACTGCTATGTGACTGTAAAAAAAAAACATTAAATTTCAGTATGGTGACTAAAACAGATACATAACATCTACATCGAACGGTCCATCTTGTAGACCCAACAAGGACTCTTAATTCATTTAATCAGACTACATTCAGCTACAACTACATTAGGTGACAACAAAAGAGGACCAAGTTATCAACTGACCTCGTCCGATCCGGAGCTCACCAATAAAGATAGAAGATTTTAAAATTCAATAGAATCTTTACGGTTGTCCTTTATTAGGCAATATTCTTTCTATGTACGAGTGCACCAGAGAAAATCCTTTGGCAACAAATTACAAGCAGATGAGTATTGCAGGACAATGCCAAGATAAGATGACAACAGTTTTTTATAAGTACACCAATATATCTGGAGTATACAGGACGTGCTTCTACTGACGACACATTTCTGTAATTATTAGTACATCAGAGTCCAAAAGGACCTAGACATCAGCTTAAGTTCTTATTGCAATCTCTTGCAAATCAAAACATCACATTTGATTTTCTATTGATGGAAATCGCATTTGTCTTCGTGTTAGTGATGATGATGATGACTATCATGGGACCACTTCAGAATGGTGGTGCAATCATGTGGAACAAGATGCATTACCCAACATTGGATATACAACAATGAAGCTATCCTGGTAAACGTTCCCCAACATACAATTGCGCCACAAATCATCCGCATGCAGTTTTACTACACATCGTCGTCGTCGTCGAAGTCAATGTCGTTGTACCATCCCGAACGTTCTCTATATATCCTTCGAGGTGCAATTGACTTCGAATTGCAAAGAATCGTTACGGCAATTCCCGATAAGAGAGCAGTGTAAAACTGAAAATGATTGCAGGGACGAGAGAAAACAAAAGGCGGCACGGAATTGTAGGGAAAGCGATCCAGTAGATTGGTTGTAGATTGGCTCCAGATTGGCAAAAGACCTAAGGGAGTTCTGTTTTTTTTTTTTTTTGTCTTCACTCCTTTTTTTTTTGTTTGTTATAAACGTACTGAATGAATGTTGAAGAGAGTAATGTTAAACTCAAAAGGAACACTTGTCTAAAATGCAGCGAAATATGGTTGTGGCTTAAATCAGCAATCAACTGGTCATTATGTAGTTTAGTGTAGGTCCTTTCGATAATTTTTGAACGTATATTTCAAAAGAATAAAGCTTTGAGTAGGTATTGTAAGTAATGGCATCTGTATGGGTTACAGAAAAGGACGAAAATCTTATCTTTGTAGAGGCATCACAGTGGATCTGTGCTGATTTATGGGTAAGTGTTCCTTGAAGCTTCCAGTGTCTGAATATCCTTTCCTTCTTCATTCAAAAGAATATCATCCCTTACTAGTCGAAATGGTTCAAATTTTGGGAAGGGTTCTTCTGCCTTTCTAGAGTATCGTATGCTTCGTTACTTCGTATGCCAAACGTATATGGTCGAGTATATAATGCATACTCGGCCATATACGTTCCGATTTTGTTAAGTTTTAGCATTTAGTCTCAAATAAGAGGAGGCTCTATAGCCAAGCGAAAGCAAAGAAATTGTTTATCTCTTTAGACAAAGCTGCCCCTCCCATAAAACCTCATGCTAAATGAGTCCGATCGGATGATCATTGGTTCCTAAGAACTTCAAGTAGCAATACCTTATGTTCTGGTAAGGCATGGAGTTAAAGCGCTTATGCTGCCACAACTATATGTCCCTGACCTTGTCGCTGTGCGAGTAGGAGCAGGTGCCGGCAGTTTTGTCATGGCATCAACATACCTTACCGACATGTCTCTGGTGAATGTCTGCAGGAATAGGGAAGAACCAACGATGACTACAGAGGAGAAGCTTTATTCGAGTTTGTAGTGTGCAAAGAGCTAACTATTGTCAACAGAGGAACAGATGCAAGAAAAAAGGAAGTTATTGACGTGACTCTGTGTAGTAATAGAATGCTTGATAGAATATCAAATTGGAAGGTAATGGATCACACAATGATGTCGGACCACAGAGCCATCTCATTTGATGTTCAATACGGATCTAAAAGGAAAAAAAAAGATAGGAAATATATCAGGATTCCCAGGAACATGGACATAGTGAAATACCAGGAAGTGTTACGAAGGTTACCCAAAATACCGAAAACCACTTGGGATGTAGAGTCACAGCTGAAGCACTTACAATCAGCTGTTGAAAATGTTTACCAAGAGGCGTGTGCACCTAATTTGGTAGATGAAAAGGACCCCACGCCTTGGTGATGTAGGGAACTTGAAATTCTAAAGAAGGAGGTGAGAAAAGCCTTTAATCATGCCATAGGAAGGGATGATCTTGAATCATGCGATGAGTATACGACAAAGAAGAAAGAGCTAATACCACCGCTGCGACGACGTAAAAGGGAGTGGTGGAGGGAATTTTGCTCGAATATGAGAAGCACAGCTGAGGTCAATAGACTTCAGGAAATTGTCTCGAGGGATCCAGTTTCCAAAGTCGGACTCATTCGTGATAGAACGGGGGAGATGGTTGAGACACTGGATAATACAAATGAGGTCCTCATGGAAATACACTTTCCGGGAAGTCTTAAGTCAGATCACCCCTGGGCTCTGAGGAAACAAGGAGCAAACAGGATGGATAGAGTTGAAGCGGAACGGATAAAAAGTAACGCCAGAAGCGGTCAGTTGGGCCATAAAAACATTTTCTCCTCCAAGACAGCGGGACCGGATGGTATTTTCCAAGCTTTAATTCAGTGGGGTGCAGATCTCATTGTACCAATGCTTAGGGGTCTATACGTTACATGCCTATCGATATGCTACATACCGGTAACATGGAGAGAAACAAATGTGGTGTTTCTTCCAAAACCGGGAAAAAAGGACTACACCGAAGTCCTTCAGACCGGACAGCCTAACATCATTTCTGTTGAAAACAATGGAAAGAATTGTGGTGGACCATAAGGAGAGCACGGTGCTGAAAGCGTATACTTTGAGTAGTAGAGAGCTTGCAGGTCTACGAAAACAGCGCTACACCAGGTGGTACGCGTTGCAGAAGAGGAGATGAATACCGGAGGCATCGCAATGACCATAATAATGGACATTGAAGGTGCCTTCGATAAGATATGTTTCGAAAGACTGAGAATAGCCTTAGAAGAACGCAGGGTTAACCCATTGGTGGTGAGATGGGTGGACAATATGCTGAAAATAGGGCGATAAATATTCAGATGGGAACTTCAATACTTAGGGGAAGGCTTAGCAGAGGAGGTATTTTTAGCTGGGAGGTATTTTATCACCCAGTCTGTGGAATATAACTGTGGACTCATTCCACATGAACATCATAGGGACTGAAGGAAACGAAAAGGCGGATTCTCTAGCAAAGCGAAGGTCAACCTTGGACTTCTCTCATCCGGAACCATTTGCAGCAATTGGCAGAGGGATGGTAGTCACCTAATTAGCAACTGGGCCTCGGCGGAACACCAGAGAAGGTGGTCAACCGTGTAAAGTTACTGGCAGGCGAAAATAGTTATTAAATTGCCGATTGGCACCACTCATAGAGAAGTTCTAAGCTTAGGGCGAAGAACACTGAAATGGATAGTAGCGTTATCTACCTTATCTACAGGTCATGAAAATTTCCGGTATCACCTAAAGAAGATGGGTCTTCTGGAGGATGACACCTGTGAACTAACCTGGCAGCTCATATATTGTGTTAATGCCCGGCGCTTGCTAGCAGAAAAAGGAAGGTCCTAGGGACCAACTAGGTAGAAACCCATAGGATGAACCAGATTTTTGCTAAACAGATGCTAGCGTTGACACGAGGAATCAAAGCCAGAGAGGAACTGTGGAGAAATCCAGAGAGACTCTCGGGCTAAGATGGATCGTGGAAGAGAGACGAAAAGAGACCCAACACTGTGGTCTGGTTCGAAATCTCTCTAAAATATATATATATATATATATATCTCATACACTACCATGAGCCAAACTGTACACCAATCTTCTGGTTAGACAGGGCCTCACCTCAGCATGGATAAGCCTGCTTTTGAGCATTTGCTCGATCCAATAGCAAAGATAGTTGTCAACCTTCATGTCAAGAAGTGCAGCAGATATAGCTTCTGTTTTGACTTTGGTGAAAGCTCCTTCAATATTATGGAAGGATTCCTACCAACGAGTGCATGGCAGTCTCTACCGACTTTTCCTTGCGATATGTGTATTGGGATATCGATAGCAGATTACTATCTAAATTTGTTCCAATGTGGACGCCGATCAGACTTTCTAAAGTCTTTATAGGAGGATAGGCTGATCGGACGGAAATATTTAGGGGATGCGTGGAAGGTCTTACCATCATAAAAGATGTCTGAAAGCTTCCTACTTCCACATCGAAGCTTACTTATAAGGATATCAGGGTTCCACCACGGAGGCCCTACTCTTGTGTCTACTGATTGCGCAAGCTTTGCGTAAAGCTAAATTCATTGCTCCTGTGATTGTGTTCACCATCTGATCTGCATCAAATGGAACTCGTCTCAACACTCTGTAGGTAAGATTCAGGTAATGTTCTGTGGAATCCCCATAAACCGGTTATGAACAACCCAGTATGTCATACCAGGGCAATTTTCATGCAGAAATGTCGAGAATTGATGAAATTTTCAAACTGCGACATGTTTTGGAAAACAAATCTTGGAATTTCAAGTCGACACTGACAACAAGACAAAGAAACACAAAGATTGCCGAGAATATTCCATTTCAAACTGCTACTATAACTGAGGTCCCAAATTTGTCAGTAGTACATTTTGTGACGAATTTTATATAAGGACTTCGGTCTGCATAAGAGCATAAGATCGCTTTGACAGAGGACCTAAAGTCGAGCCTTTGATATCTCAAACACAAACTATTTTATTTAAAAAAGAAAACTCTCTCACTCTTAACGAAAAAGCCTTTAGTATCTCATGGTCGGTTCACCAGATTTCCTGGCTCTACGTCCCAAAACTGCAGACGAAGTGCTAGTAGAGGAGGACTGGTGAAAAATACTCAAGGACACATTCGTATTATGCAACCTCTTCAAGTCGGTTTTAACCAGCATGCTTAGTCTGATATCACTAAAACTTGCTAAGCAAGATGTGCCTCAGGGTTCTATTCTGGGGCCTCTTCTCCTTTGCACGTTTTTTAGTAACTTTCCGTCTGCATTGAAACACGTTTCGGTGTCTTTGTATGCTAACGGTGTCTAGGAAAAAAGGAATAAATGTGATCCTCTTGAATCTGTACGAATCTTCAAAGGATATCCAAATGATACGGATGTCCTAGGTAATGGAAAAAAATCGAAGTTGTAAGTTGGAGATTACTTTTTCTATGAGCTGTATACATACATTTATGATACCACTCAAATCTCGGTCGGTCTATGGAAAGGCCCATACTCGTTCCTAGTATTCTTACCCCACCCTGCCCCATATGGAGCGTCTCGAGGTATCGCAGAAACTTCAAAGAAGATGATGTAATTGAATCTGTCCATTACTTGCTGTTTGATGTTATACCCCACATTGCCAGGATAATCTAAAATGGAGACAATGGACCCAACTGATCCACCTATTTGAATAGCTCTTAACGTCATATCACATCACTATCACGTTTTCACAATAATAAGGCACTGCTCCTCCTAGATTCTACTGGGGTACCTTTCGTAAGGCACAAACATAAAATATTTCCCAGGCTCTGAGCGCTGCTAACCCTCTACAAAACACAGTACAAAATCAAACCCATTAAGTTCATTGATCCACAATTAAGGACGTAATTAAATTACAGTAATTTTCTGCCTAAGCACGCCCTTCACTTTCCACAAGTGTTGCACTCAAGCGAATTCCAAAAACAAACCCAAAAACAAAAACATATTTTGTAACGAAATCCTTTGTTGTTAACATATTTCCATTAAGCACTCAAAAAAAGACACAAAAAAGGACATGAATCCGTCCAACAATCGGCACGTGGCATTTCAACGCTGCAATATTATTATCACCCATTAAACTTGAAGAGGCTCTTCAGATACTTTTCACCAAGTTTACCCAAGAACGTGGTTTCAATTAGTACAACCACGGACTAGCTAAGGACTCGACCCCGTTTTGTAGTCAAACAGAACTGCATAGTTCCCAATGATTACACAAAAAAGGGTCGATTCGTTGCACGGAGGCGGACGACGGGTGCACACGCACACCGCCATAGTCAACCACCGTGAAATATGTAATTACTAACGCAAACATTAAGGACACGATGATTACATGGACCATACACTGCACGTGACTTGTTGAAGGCGGGCGCCATCCTAGTGATGGCCGGTATTTACTTTAAGCAGAGAACTACAATCCACTAATCCGGTAATTGACGTGCAATTGATACAGTGAGCATTTTATTTACTTTTCCTTCATTGTTATGTGACAACAGGATCCGTGGCGATTTCACATGCATGGATGGGCTATCCTTGGGCAATATAAACGGGACGGGTATTTCTATTTTTGTTTTTTTTTTAGGAAACTGAAGTGTTTATCTTCGTAGGTATGTGGGGGAAATTTTGTGATATTCCTGTCAAAAGCTAATAATAATTAGATGTAACGGCGACGTACACATAATTATTAACTTCAGGTAATGGGCAGCGGGGAAATGTGAGAACTTTCCAATTAATGAGGGAACAGCTTAGTTACCTGATATATCGGTCATTACGACAAGAATGGTTAATTGTAATGGACAAGAATGAGTGCCGGTCTGGCAATAGGCTTATAGTTGAAGCGCAGCCAAACGGATTTCTTTATTTTTAATCCAAATACCACTGAAGGTTGGGCTATAGGTTGAGATCTTACGATCTACTCTAAAGTGAGCCTCGAAATGCGTATTTGTAAGTACGGTCACGAGAGAACTGAGGAGAACAAAGAGAACTTCTTTCTGTGGTGCTCAAGGATACTGAGGTCAATTGTTGGCCAAGTAGCAACACCAATAATGAGTATCTACGGAATGACGCAACGCAACAGCAATAAGAAAGATGGGGTGAAACATAGCAATCTGGATTCAAGCTACATAGGTATACAAATGGTAAAATGAGTTCGTTCCATCGCGGGATGAAAGACGCCATTGGAAGTATAGAGGCTCTCTACGACAGTTCCGTAACACAACAGCAAGATGAGAAAGGAAATGAAATGTTTCGAAAAAAGAATCCTCACAATCCTCGTCCTGGATGCAACCACACCTGGAAACTAAGAAAAGCAGGCTGAAGACACTGAAGGTCCGAACACAAAGCAGAAGTTGAAACACCCATTCTGTTGGTAATACCGGCTAGATGCCATCGTAATTGAAGTAAAGGCGGAGCCGTCTTACGAGGGGATCTTACATAGAGTAAAGGCAGACGTCAAACTGTAAGCATTTGGAGAGGCGGTATCTAAAATCAGAAGAACACGTGTTAGTTAGTTAGAACATGGAGATCTGTTAATACAACCAAGATCGCTGAAGTGAAAGATGTTATCAGATAAATCTTGGTAGAGCAAGCGACTGTAAGGACCAACTATCGTTCGGACCACAGAGTTCAAAGCGGTCACCACCAAAGAAGACATAAGTGATACAAATTAAACCTAGTTTGAAATAGTATCATAATCAGACACGCTATCCCTGCAAGAGGCGTACGGTGCAAAAAAAGCTGTTGGAAGCTTTAAATTTAAACTGTGGCATTCGCGAAAGGACGATGATTAAAAAATGTTTACTTACTTATTTACTTAGGTGGCGCTACAGTTCGGGGTGAACCTGGGCCTCAACTAACAAAAATGCTTTAAATATGTAGAATTTGGGTACTTAGCCATAACAAAGAAAACTACACCAGGCTATGGAGGAAATATGGAACAGAATACCATAAGGAGCCCTCATGCATGTTCTGTAAAAAAAATCATCCACAAGTCGCGAAACATGTGGCCATTAGCAACAAATCCCGGTCTTTTGGAGAGCCACCACGAGCAAAAAATCAGGAAGATCATTCAGATCAATTTGAACCACTGTAAGCCAGCTCAGGACATCCTGACACAAACAGCTACCTTCCAAGATACTAATGAACAGATAAACGGTTTCTTTATGCCCATTATAGGTGGAGACTGTAAAGCAAGCAGGCTCAGGAATGCCAGAACGTACTCATTTTTTGTTGGATATTTTTGCTAAAAATAGCAGTTGCAAAGAATTATTCGGCAAACACGAACTGCAATGTGCGACATAACTCTCTCCAGGAAATCAGTGGGGAATAGCTAGCATGCATCGCGAGGCGACCATCAGCTTTAGGATAGAAAAGCCGCCCTAAACTAACAAACTCAAAGTAGACATTAAAACTTTTTGTCAGAGAAACGTTCTAGGGAACACCGACGCATAACTCACAGTGGAACAGCGGAGATCCTATCACGCAAACTAATGCAACAATGCAAATAAAAATATTTAAGGCGAAGTACCTATTTACAAGCCTGAAGTTTTGGGATATAAGAGAAAAACTGGCTTTCGAGAACGTCTAGAAGTACTCAAATTTTCTAGACCTGCCCGATAATGCTATAATCCATAGAAGAGCAACTATTCCCCCATAGACCGTCTAAAGGATTTTTCTCTAACTAAAATCCTGTCATTCTCTTTCGAAACTGCATACCCCACCGTGGTGTAAGGGGCAAGTAGATGTCAAAGACTCTTGGAATTCATTCTCTAGATGAGATTCGAAACCAAGATGCAGTCAAACTCAATCATTCCTTTCCCATCCTTCCTTTCACCTCGCCCCTCCGGTAGGCTGGATCAAGGGTAACACGACCAGTGGCTGGGGACCGATCTCAAAAATAGCAAACGGAGTATCCGGATACCTGGCAACTTCCAGATTAGTTAGCTTTATCTGTGTACTGCGAATGTCTAGGCAGACTAGCCTTCCTTTCTCCACTACCGTGGCTCAAGCTGTCTATCAAGAGCTGTTTAGTAGGAAGATTCTGGCTTTACATGATCCAAGTACTTCCAATAGCCGCATGGAATCCCAAGGTACTAGTAACTCCCACGTTATCCTTGTTCCCTCGAAAAAAAGCGTACAAATATCGATGCAGTGCTAACCGAATTCTGGTGCACTGTGGTAATATATCGGAATGCAAAAGAACCCAAAAGATTAATGCCCGAGTAGAATGAGCTAAGATGATCGCCAGTGATGATAAAACTGAGACAAACAGCGACTCGACGTCAACGGTCTTTGGAGGAATCCGAGTTGGTTTGCAAAAGAGCCAAGGTACATGCACACCAGTAACTCTTCCAGACCTTCCAAAGCTATATCGAAGCCCTAGAGCGATGACCTCAAGGACAAATTAGTACAGGCGGTCATTGACAGAGCTATGCGGATGGATTCATCGCTCCAGAAAAATAGAAGACTAATCCATTATCATATCGATAAACTGGTTTTAGTTTTCCTGGATATCATGAAGAAAAACCCAGATCCTCCTCCCAGATGTTGCGATGGGGGATGGCATCAAGGCTACGTGAAGCTGATCGCCTGCGAAGATCAATGGTCATATGACCTCTAAAAAATGGCTATAGACAAATTAAGGAAAGTTATGGCCAGGTGCTAAGCTTGAGGTTGTTGCGAGGGAAGATATTCCGATATGGATCCCAGTCGAATTCTCCGACCCGATCTTCCGACACACAACTAGAAGGGCGCTAAGCTGGACGAGCCTAAGGATTCTTATAGATGTGAACTTATAGTCATCAATAAGGAATCTTTGGCTCCTTTGTCGATGACTGCAGGTGTTGTTTACAACTATTTTGACCCTCTCACCATAAAGTTAGATAAGAAGGACGAAGAGTCTGATTTGGGTAAACTGCTCCCTCAGCTTTCAAACCTGGCTCCTGTATCCAATGAGTTCAGCCATTCATCTCTTTTCCATCCTTGGAGAGCGATGTGAAGCGTCATTCCTGGCGTAGAATCCGTTTCTAGTTGATGAAGACAAATTGTCGGACATGGAGACAGATGACAACTTCGACAAATTACAGCCGCTTTTGAGAGAGGACGAAGTGTTGGAATCGTCCTTAGACTCGGAACTTCTAAATTCCACTGAGGTGTAGGTTTCCCTGAATAATTGTAGCCCCAATGCTGCAGCCAGTTCAATTTAATCTCCACCACTCCATTACGGAATCCGCCGGTCTTCTTCTACGTCTCTCAAAGGACAGAGAAGATATCGCCTTGGTCCAAGAACCTTGGGTTATGAACAACTTGGCATGTGGGCTCAAGACTCCGAAATACTACACCTTGTATGCCGGCGGCGAAGGTATACACAGAACCAGTATACACGTTCTGGTAACCATAAAGTAACCTAAAAGTAACCTTACTCTCTAATTACAGCGTTCGACATATAACTATGGCAGAAATTGAAACACCTGGTGGCTCCTACTAGTCGGATCATTTATCCCAATCGGTCTCTAGTAATTCTTTAGTAGGTCTAGTCCCAGAGGGACGACGCATTACAGAAAGATCTCCCCTAAGGTGGCGCGCTCAAGTGAAAAGCGACCTCAACCAACTTGGTGTGTGAAACTGGATGCAGCTGGCTAATAATCGAGTTGTCTGGACAGGTTTGTTGGTTGAGGTCCACCCGGACTGTAGCGCCACCTATGTATGTAAGTAAGATCTAGACCACCGATCGTTTCGCACGGAAATGGCTGACCAGTTCCATATTTACCTTTGTTGGGTGCCTCGGCATAGTGATAGTACAGGGAACTGTAAGGCCGGTGAACTTGCCAGAATAGGAACACCTATACTCATTTTTCCAGACAAAGGCACCTTATGTATACCACTCACTACTTGCAAACTAAAATTCAAACTTGATGCTATCGAGAGTACAAATCGGGGACAAGTGGACCAACAAGTCTAGCGACAAAACAAATTTGGCCAAATTTGGAATCTAATTGAAGTGCGATGATGCTATCCTGAAGGGAGAGGGAACCATTCCGCTCTTCGGCCAGCTGACTACCTTCAAGGGTTTCAAGATCATAGAATGCGACAATAATGACACCCAGGAATGGCTAAAAAGATTTGTAGCCAATACGGTTGCACCATGGCCAAATGCCGAGCTCTGCGTTGTAGGAAGGAAAGAGATCCTAGATTTCACCACACCAAAAGGTCGCATCCACATCCAGGGACCATACCTTCCACACATAGAGAATATAGCTCAACCTACAGTACCTAAACCCAAAACTCCTCAGTAGAAACTAGAAAGTCAACTTTCTAGCCTACAATGGGCAGGAGAGCATACTAACATCGGTATGGACGTTGTTGTATTGCTCATATATGATCGGGAATGAGATA
This sequence comes from Xylota sylvarum, assembly GCA_905220385.1. NCBI lineage: Eukaryota > Metazoa > Arthropoda > Insecta > Diptera > Syrphidae > Xylota > Xylota sylvarum. The sequence continues at coordinate 56,233,891 of LR999958.1, read as the reverse complement.
GCTAACGAAGTTGCAAAAAAAGGGTCTGCAATGGACCAAAATCAGACAGTTCAATGGATCAAATCTTTACTCTCCATCCTCAGGGAGCGTATCGAACGTAAGATCCTAATGACAGCCAACAGTAGGTGGAAATCACTTACCACATGTGATGTATCAAGGAAGCTTTGGCAACGATACGATAAACGCAGAACCAACAAACTCCTTCAAAACGACAGGAAAACGCTGTCAATGTTAGTTGGTGCACTCACTGGCCATAATCTTCTAGGAAACCACACAATGAAACTTAAATGCAGCAATATCAACACATGCAGAGGATGCGGTGACGAAGAAGTTCAGAAGGAGGATATTATCTCCTTTACGAAGCAATTGGGTTATTATGGTTAGCTGGGCAACAAAGCAATGGACAGTAATCCTGTTTTATGGCACTAGTAGTTGAGTATTCATCACTTTCACTTCGCTATTTCCAAAGCTGGAGTTGTAAGAAGGGACAATACATTCGACATAATTGTGATTTCCCTCAAATTGTTAGTCACTCATTTAACAACTATCCAGCCACACTCTCGGACCCATCACCAAAGTGTATAAAGTCCAGAATTACAAATTCAAATTAGCCGATTGAACTGCCCTATATTCACTATATATTCTAACACCAATTACCATAAGCCAATTAATGAAATTGATTCAATGCCCATAGTCCTACCAGAAATGTCAGAAAAATAAAAAATATCCCGCAAAGGATTTTAAAACATTCCATTTTCAACTGCCATCCCGGTGTATGTTTTAAATAGACGACGAATTAATTCAATTCCAACAAAGGACTAACTATGGATTCTCGCCGCATACCACAACAAGGGCGCACCACCAGCAAACAACAAAACAAAAACCCACACACACACACACACACTAGCGAGGAGTAAATTAAATTGATTGATTACCCTAAAAGCATTTCGATATAAATGAATGCGCTGATGACTATTTCAACTTTGACAGATTGGGATTTCCAAAGAGGACGACAACAACAACGACTCCAAAGTGGTATAAAAACATAGCAATCAAAAAAAAAAAAGGAGACTCTATCTTTTCACCCTCCTGCTGGTGTTCCCATGGCACAATCGATCTGACACTTTGGCAAGGGTTCCTTGTACAGCCTTATGTCAAATGTTTTCCGGTTTTGATGAATGTTTCTACGCCTCATTGGCATTAATGTAACAATATTGTCAAAGGATTTAGAAACGGGTGTTTAGATAAGGCCAAAGGGCGAAAAAGGATAAGGAACAATCCTTGCTTGGGTAACATTTGTAAACTGTCTGTAAGGCGTAGTTGCGTTAAATGGAAATTAATGAGTTCATCAATTTGCATTGAATCCTTGAATTGATTGAGTGGGATAACAGAATTTTATTTTGTGATGTTATCCTTTGTGGATGGGTATTTGTGTTTGCTGAAACTCAAGTCAAGTTTGTTATAAAAAAAAAAGCGGAACATTAGCTTTATATGTCAGAAGATCATAAGTAAAGTGTGAAGTAGTATAAACTTAGAAGAAGCAAGGACCAAGTAGAGTGTCGATGAGTATTCTCTCCCACAGGTGATCTACTCCCAAAGCAACAGACCATTTCAAGCGCCTAGAGCATTCTGGGGAACCATGATTCTCAATTGAGACGGTTCAACCGTCTATAGCATTTGTTCAATCTAATGTACCTAGAACAAGTCTCCGCGAGTCTAGCTAATGAGAAATGTTCTCAGGTATTATTACCGTCCACAACCTCCTGGTGGCCCACCGAAGAAGAGTCCGACTAAAGACAGATAATCCTGCAGAGGCTGTGGTGACACAGACGCAGAAGAGAGCATTTCCTTACGAATTTCCAAGCCTGTGCAGAGCTAGGAAAAGGGTTCTTGGCGAATACCACTTCGAAGACCTGGACAATCTGTAAGGAAAGTCACCATTCTGAAATTTATTACAATCTCGGGTTGGTTCAGGGAGGACGCTAGCTACATATGTAGCCACCACCTCTACCTACCTACCTAAACCTTATTAAAAATATCGTAATCCAAGGAAGCTTAGTCAAAAGTTTAACGAAATCTAGATTCCTTGGTGATCTTCGGTATTTTAAGCTATGATATGGGTGACTTCCTGAAAAATAAAATTTTTGGAGATACATACATACAAGATGCCTCTCATGGGACATTAACATGTAGTGTCAATGCTGAACAATCAGAAACCCAACCAACTTTAATGACATCAAGACCCTATTAACCTGCCAAAGGTAGCTACATATGTACACCTAGTAGAGTTCTTGTACAAACTTCAACCATATCGGTCTGTAGTCAAGAAATTGAGTCTTTCCAAAAGGAAAGGTTTACACCACCACCTAACCAAGACCTAGACTTGAGAGTTATACTGCATCACGAAGTCCTCCGAAATTTATTATAGTTTTCTGTAGCTGTCCAACGGGGTCTTGTGCGCACAGGAAATTAAAAAAAGGAAAATACCAAGGGGGCGCTGCTGGATCAAGGATAAAATGAAAACAAAGAAATATTTAGTTAGGCAATTGACTAACTCACAGCTGATAGTGTTGCTTGGATTTCAATACTCTGAAATGCTTTCATCACATAGACCACATTATTTGCCAGACACCATGAGAAATTTGTCGAAAAATTGTAAGCGGCAGAGCCCCACGATCCTCTGGGCACTCATGGCCACAAGAGTTTCAGAATAAGTAGGGAAAATATTGGTAAACTACCTTAAAAATAGGGTAGTACTCTACGTTACAAAAGGTGGAACAAAGCAAAACAATATTACAGGCAGCGTTCCGCAGGGCTTCGTGCTAGGTCCTTTTCTGGTTAATTTGCATTTCGATTGATTGAAAAATATCTGACTGTCTTAAACATCATGACTTTGACGAATAGTACAACAATGAAGCTTATAATGAAATGGTTTTTTTGGGCTTTGTTAGGCGAATAGTGACAAGACCTGAATACTTTCTGAAATCACCTAGGGCCCATCATCTGTCGGTAGAGAGCACAAAAGACATACATATGTAGGTCATGGCTTTTCAAGGATACTTACCGACGGTGGTTACAGCTCACCAGTGAAAGATTTAGGCGGTTGTTTGCTTATTTTGGGGAACCACAGGAGATAGAAGTAGTATTTGCCGCGGTTTTTACCTGTGTATGCACCCAAATCAGATTGAGGTGTCCTGCGCACAACATCACATTCACAGTAAGAATGAGATTTCTACTGAAAAGCAACAAGGCCGTGGGACTAGACGCTATGCCCACGGAGCTCTTACGAACAGCGCCAAAGAGCCCTTCTCTTCCACTTATAGGGAGAGCTTTCGAGACTGCGTTCAGAATGTTGTCCTTCACTCCAACGTTGAGAGTGACCAATACTATCACGAAAAAGTTCCAAGCTGTCAATAGGTGGCTATGCAAAATCTTTTGGACATAACGAACAACTTTACCAGAGAACCATTCAATGATCGATGTGGCCGTGAATTAAACATACGTTCTGAATAGTGACAGTTCCATAGTGAATCACTCAATGCATTAGAACCCGTTGACTTAGGATCGCAGAAGACCTGGCGATCCAAGAAAATCATGAACAATCTAGAAATAAGCACTGCAGCTGAGACATATTACCAGAAAAACTACGCGATGGAGCATAAGGACAGGAGAGGCTCAAGAACCCACCTTTGCTGTGTAATATAATAAATGTCGAACCAGAGTCCACCAATGTGTACATAGGTAGTATGTTTTGCTAATGACATTCTCATTTTAATGATACCGGAGGAAATTGGTCATAGCATCAATGCTTCTATTGGAGCCATAAACGAAAGGCTGACGTATATGGGACTGCAACCAGCAGATCTCTAGCTGCACGTCCTTTAGAGGTGTATGGTTCTCCAGCTCGCGGTCTTGAACTCTTTTAGACCGTCCAACGTATTTATGACACTGTATTGCTTATTCCAGATTTTCATCGCCTTCTCTCAATTGCTGCTTTCACACTCGATGGTGAAGCCAGTTGCTAAAGTTAGGTGGCATTGTTATGAAGTTAAAGAGGTCTCCTGGGCAGCATCTCCGGGGGCATTCTGTAACGATGTATTGTTTGTCACTCGGGTTCAAAATCCTAACTTGTTGAGGTTGAAACATCCCACTTAGGCAATGTGTCGGCATAAATGCCGTAGTTGTACCCATAGGTTTCGGGCAAGTTGAATCCAGCGAGATGTATCGAGGGATTTTCGATTGGAATCAGAGCAGTAGTATGGGAATGCATTCATTGCCTAAGCCATTCATTGTCCACGTCGAAGTTGGCTGAACATTTGAAGGCCGTTTACGTTTGATTTTCTGCATTTTAGTCTCATAGGATGGCTTACATTGTGGTTACCAGCTAGTTTTCCACGTTCTCCGACTAATGCTTGAGAGTCATTCTCTAATGTAGTGTTTAGGACTTCGAGATCCTCATTCAAGGCACGCTAAATTACTGATAGATTCTGGGGTTGGGTGGCTATGGCAATGTCGTCGGCGTCTCCTTGCGGGAGCCCATTGCTAAGCTCCTCTCGGTTAGACAATATATTGTTGACTAGATGAGCTAACTTTTGATAGCGTATTATCATTAGAAGCCTGTAAATTAGACCCTGCCTCCTGACTGTGTCATATCCTGTTGTCAAGTCTATAAGCGTCACAGATGTTTTGTGCATTTTCTCATATCCTGCTTTGATGTGCGTAATCGGTATTAGGTCCAGCATATTTGAAAAATACTGGGTAGATGTTGTCGAGACCCGCTGAAAGACCCGTTGAAAGCAATTCCTATTTCTTCTGATGTAGTGAGCCTTGAATACACGTATGTGCGTGGGCATTTTTGCTTCAGAATCTTAACATCCCGCTTGACTTTTATGGTGTTCCGCTTGTCTGACATTTTTAGGATGCGGTTGGTAATATCATATTGGTTAGCTGCTGAGTTTTTTACGCTGACTACATTTCCACCTTCTCGTTTTCTTAACAGACTCTATGCCTTGAGGCATGAGTGAGTGAAGTTCAGGTCATTCATCGCGTTTTGCTATTTGTTTAGCCGACTTTTATCTAAAGTTCTAAGTAGTTCATCCGGTATATCGGGGTCGCCTCTTTCTTCGAAGTCTTTATACAGTCGAGTGCTTTCTGCGCTTCATCCAGGGAGCTATTCTTTTTTATATCCACGGGGCATACATATGTCAGTATTCATAGTTGGGAGATAAAACGGATGCCACTGTTCAATTGGCTAGAAAACTGTTCCCATACAGCTTTGTTAAAATTCTAGCGCGGCAGAGGTACGGAAAATCTGGTACGACTTTTCTGGATACTGGGAGTGGCTGGTTTTCTAGATCGCAGGATGTAAAGCATAGATCAGGATTATAATCACGAAGTCATCTTCGAGAAAGGAATGTCCCTCGATCCTTAGCATCGAATATTAATTCGATTACATTTGAATCGGCCTACTCAGCTGGTGCCACTGTATTTGTGTTATTTTCTGCATACTTTCATAGGCTATGATGGGTATTGAAGTCTCTAAAGTATACAGTGGGCTTACAGTGAACGCGCAGGTCATTGCTTGCCCAAGGGATGTTTGGAGGCTTGTAGATGTTCACAATATATAGTGTTGATCGTAACAGTGTAAATGTTATCTTCGAAGTTCTCATCTACACAGACGGCAGATGCTTGTTGCATGCCCTTGGCTTCATTAAGGCGTCCCAAGCTCTTGACATTCCTCATGTGTTGGCGGCTAAATTACTTAAAGATACGTCGCCTATCATTGAGTAACACAACATTCAGGAATTATGGTGTTCAACCCCTTCCTTCCTTCTACCTTTCTTATATTCCCCTGTTTTCGACATGAAAGTACTACCTTAGCTGGAACTTGATTGCCCTGGCAATATCTATGCGTGTACTTGGAGCCTATTCTTCATACAGCATCTAGTATTACACCCTTGCTTATAAAGGTAAAGAGAGTTGAGGAAAAAAATTTCAACATTACAAGAATTTCTAGGTATATCCTTCCGGATGTTTGGTGTGTGGTGTATATACTGCAGGATTACGAGGCTTCTAAGGCTAGATCTGAATCTCAAAGATCTGCTAAGGCAAAGTAGACATAACTTAACCAAACATTAAGTGCTAACGATTTTTGCAGAAGCTGCAGATACCAAGTGAAGACCGAGACTTTCTCTGCAGATGTTCTTCTCTAGTCCATATGAAAAAGGCTATGCCAAGAGAATACTTTACTTAGCTAACAGGATCCCGACCCGTATAGAGCCTTCGCCTGAAATAGAGTAGCCTTCCATCCTAATCAGTCCCGGGCATGTTGCTTCCAATTCTCTAGACCAAGCGCCCTGGCATGTCCAATCACCTGGTCTTTCAACCGGAGGTTCAGTCTTCCTTTTCGCCTCGAACCAGGGTTCGTAAGTGGTGAGTTTCGACTTGAAATCCATTGGTCTTTTCCAGGATTTGCCTTAGTTCGATCTGCCATGTCAAGAATCACACTAGAACGTGCCGATTAGTGTCCTTCAGTAAGCCATCAGATAGTGTACGTTGAATAGGATATTATATGCGACATTAAGCAGGAGTATGTCGCTTTAGTTGGTGCAAAACATAGGATCACCCTTCTTGTAGATGGGGCATATGGAGCTGAAATTCCATTCATCGGGCATCATTTCGTCCCCCCATACTTGACTGATGATTTGGCCCATACACCTTACCGTATTGACAAAGCTCCGCTGGTAAGCCATCAGAGCTGGCGACCTTGTTGTTATTCAACTTTTTGATAGCTGGGCCACCTCTGGGATGTTGTTCGGGTCACAACTCATTAATTTCCTTGAGCTTACAGACTGCGTATGCCCACTTTTTCTACGAAGGATTTTCTTCTCCTCTCTTGTTTTGACTCAGTACTTAGCTACTTACTCTACAGCATCTGTATATGTATGTGGATCATCTTTTACCTATTTTCGATAATTGCAAACATCATCATTCCAAGGGCATCTATTGGAGGCACTTACTATCCCAAGGCGGTTACGGCTATCTTCTTGATGATGTTGCGATTCGAAATGCTTAATGCGTGCCTCTCATCGGTTGCCGGCTCGATCATCTAGATATAGCCAAGTTGATGTGTGGATTGGAAGTTTTTTTTAGAACCTATTATTGGTTGCTGTATTCTATTAATTTGCACTTATGTGCTGGAGGCTGTACTTTCCAACTAACTCTGGATAGGCTCCGGATAGCTTATCCAAGTGATCGTAGAATTCCTTCTTGATAGAGTATTCAGCCTTATCGGTAGAAGTGTCTGATCCGAATTACAGACCGCTTATCGGTTTAAATTCAAAAAATCTTGGCCTTAGCCCCATTACCACGACAAATCCTAGCATGTGGAGCTTTTCGTGCCCACTCTAATGTACGTCACAATTTTTTTCTTTCCTGCTTGCCTGATCCTATTGATCGTATGTCCTAGATCTGCTCCGGTTATATCTGCTTTGTACTGCGTGAGCTCAGATCCACCTGGAGTGTACAATGTATGAACGTTGAAAGTGCATACTTTTTATTAACAGTCCATGAATGTTCCAGATCGATTTACTATTTGAGGGGATTGATTATCCGAGGCTGTTATCTCTCTCATAATGGAGGCTTTTTAACGTCATCCACACCACACTGGAGGACCAGTTCCATTTTATTACCCCTTCGACTCAAGGATGTGTGTTATGATATCACTAGTGACTGTATATATGACTATCCCACAACCCAAACTAGTCTTGGAAAGTCCTTATAAATACAGGATTCGATTATTCGGAATCAGCTTATATTACAATATTCACTTCGTCCAATCTAACTGGGACTATAGACACCACCATTGACTCCATCTAGGCAATTTGTCAGTTGCCGTGTGGAACTAGGAAGTTAAAAATTAAGTCTAAGCTAAGAACATCTAAAAAGTTTGGTCATCTGATCTCTGATCGGAGTCGTCAGGACCCGCCGCCGGTCCCCAGCATGTAGGCTGAAAATCCATGCGTTCTGGTGTATTCCTACTTTTTTCTTTTCAACAAGAGAATGCTTTATCAAAAGGAAAGGATGTGTCCACGCTTCATATTTCTCTAATTAGTGTATACCACCAAGATCTCCAAATATTATTTACCCGATTTAATTAACCCTTTCCTTCAGTGTCCTTAGGATCCTAATTCCTCTTAATAGGCAATCTTAACACTGATTCACAAATGTAGCTCTCGACTTTTCCTATCTAATAGAAGTCCTTCATCCAATTCAATGCAAAGCCACCCCATCAGTTTTGATTAAAATTTAATTTTGTGCATCCCTTTCAGGACTTCTTTAATAGAATCCCTTTGGCGCACGTAAATTACTTCAAAAAATCAAAAAAGAAACGTCATGTCTCTGTAAATCATTTGCGGCGAAATCTAATCCAATCATCCGTATGTAACTAATAATTAAATCAAAACATCCTTTTCAAATAGACAATCTCCCTCCTAGTGACCATCACCAAAGCAAAAAAAAAGAAAAAAACAAGGACGAACGCACTCAAAACATCATATGCGAGTACATTTCACTAATCTCACTTACATAACTGAACGCCATTAATCAGATTTAGAAAAGCTATACTACCGTTACCGTGCCTTTACCGTTATTGAATTTCCTTTTAATAACCAAAACCACACACTGGGCAGGGTATGCGGTAAATGGGTGGCGGCTCCACCACTCCACAAAGCCAAGAGTGCAGAAATGTATCCATAAAAACGCATTTAGACTTGGCATAGATGGCCAAGCACAAAAAACAGGACCAAAGAAAAAAATCGCCCCGAGTTTGTAACGGGCATATGGAGGGGGGGATGTGAATCCGCCGCATACACATTGGTTCGTCTTTCAGTTTTTACCAGCCGAGCGCCATTAGTTCGAGTATTCATCACAACGACGACGAACACACACTGACGAAAGCAACAAGGACGCGGCCAGACCCAAAAATCAACGATTCCTGCATATGATGATGAATTATTATTGACGTGTGCTTGCATTTTTTCACTTTTGTCATATAGTAGGATGCTCGGCTTGGGGTTCTGTTTTTTTTTTTTTTGACAGGATCCGCATCGTATCTTCTCGTTTCGAGGATAACGAACACAACCGGTGGATCTGGCTGTGAAGTAAGAGAAGGAATTTGCTGTCATCAGGGCAAAAAAAAAAAAAAACAAACAAACTAGTAGGTATGTAGATACTTTTGTCGACTTTTTGTGACCCATTCGATGTATGAGGACGAAAAAAGGAGAACAGCTCGTAGTAAAACCCGTCAGGGTATTTCTGGAAAAAGCACTGTATGCACACACCACCGAAATAAAGATCCTGAAATGGAACACGAACCAAAGTTTGTGTAAAAGTACAGGCTTTTGGATTAACTCCAAGGGTTGGTAGGATGTAGCACTTTTAAGAATACAACTTGGAGGAACGTGATCTGGAGCCATTAGGATTCATTGGTCATCTTAATGGCTAAGGCAAGTTCACTTAGGGTTTCGAGTAAATACACAAGAAGGCTTTTTTTATTTTTTTGACAAAAACAAGAAGTTTTGTGTTCGTAAGCTTGATTAGGCCCTTAGCCATTACTTTGAAGCTGTGGCACTTTGTATTGGACTTAGATCCAAGAGTAGAAGTCCCCGAAACTGGTGTAGCATATATACATCGAGAGGTGCTGTATTCGAAAATTATAAACATAGCGTCAAGATGGTATCCAAAATGGCAGGACTATCGTCTTAAGCGTGGATAAAGAAAGTAAGATAGGTCCTACCCATTTTTGGGCTAAACGAAAATCTGGTGCTGATGGTGGTAACCAGATATCTGGTATCCAAGTTTTGAGTGGAATTATAATGGTGGAGGAGCTCTTCAATGAGCTTTTCCCTGAACCTTCCGATCATTGTCGGTAGTAAAGATAGCGATGATGGGCTGCGCGAGCATTACCAAAGGTGCGACGACGATTTAGAGGGTGAAGTCTTCGAGGCTACGTATATGGATTGCCTAGAGGCATTTGGAGTAGTCGGCAGCCCTTAGTGCCCTTAGTGCTGTGGTGGTTGGTGAAAATACATCAAAGGGCTAGGATAATCAATATCATGAAAATGAGGAAAGGACCTTCTTCTTTGGAAGTGATTTCGTGACGCTGTAGATCGCATGCGTAGGCTTGATGTTGGAGCCACAATTATTTTCAGAGAAGGCTAGATTTATTTGGAAGTTAGGTTGAGTTGATGGGTTGAATTTCGGACACTAACTTCTTGGTGTCAGTTGTTCCGTTTGGTCCCGGATAGCTGTCAACCATAACCTATGATTATTGGACCGAAAGGGCTTGATCAAGTAAGTCGTCTATCATCGAAATGTTGATAATAGCAGTTCGCTAAAAGTTGTATCTAGAGGAAGGGAGGAGAACGCGAGTAACCTTACAATAAATAGCTATACACCTTTTCAGGAGAAGCCACAGAGATACCCAATAAGGGAAATCAAAAATTGGCACTGGAGAGCGCTTTAGATGCCTAAATTAGGAAATAGCTCTGTGTTCCTTCCCTGACATCGAGGATGCACTCGACAACACTGGTTACGGGTCAATAGCAGGAGCAATTAGTAACAGAGATATCGAGGATTCGACCAACCAATGGATAAGGGCCATACTTGAAAGTCGTATTGTTACTTCCTTCTCTGGAGCAGTGTCAGTGTCTGTGACCATAGTTAAGGGCTATCCCCAGGGAGGAATCCTCTCTCCCCTTCTTGGTCACGAGTCATCGACAATCTTGCAATCAATCTACAGAGATCAGACTACATTGCCATTGGTTATACGGATGACTTGGCGATATTTATTGGTGATGGACAGAGCACGACCATTTCTAGTGCCATGCAAGGTGTTTTACTATACATTCAATAGTGATTCAGCAGAGAAGGACAATCTATCAATCCTTGCAAAACTGTCCAAGTGCCTTTTACAAAAAGAAGACTGGTCAATCTAGGACCTATCACCATTTAAGGCACCACTGTAGTTTATTCCAGTGATGTTAAATATCTCGAAATCATTCTTGACAAACGGCTTGACTGAAATTCTAATAATAATTCAAGTCCGCCATCGAGCACACCACTAGGACCATGTGGGCCAGTAGATGCCTGCATGGTAGAACTTGTGGTGGCAATGATGGGGAAGCCCATTAGCACGTATGCGGCCATCGTTTGATGGGCGAACATTCTTGAACGGACAACGGCAACTAAGCTTCAGAAGCTCCAGAGAATTGCCTGTCTCGGTATCATAGGTGCCATGCGTGTCGTTGGGCTTTCGTCCCCACAAATCTTCATAGGAGCTGCAGCTGGGATACAATTATAAACCAAGTGACTATGTGGGACACCTGAAAATTCTTGACTCAATTCCCAAAAGGAACCTGGTTTTGCACTATTTCCGACATCATGGTTAGGGAGTACTGTTTCGGTAGGTTGTTTGAGGTAGATATATTGAATCGTGCAAATTGGGCTAATAGTATTCCGCCATTGGACCCTAGAGGTCTGGTCTGGTTCACAGACGGATCGAAGATGGAAACTGGAGTGGTGTCTTTGGATCCAACACCAAAGTCTCGATGCCTATGGGTATGTATCCCACTGTATTTCGGGTGAACTCCATGCCATTGAGATCTGCGCTAGGATGAACCTAAGTAAAGGTATTAAGGGCGCTAGGATCATCTTTTCAGATATCCAGGCAGCGTTGTCGTCCAATTTAATAAAGTCAATATCAGGTTGATTGTGCTAAGATGCACTGCAATATGTTGCCAGACATAACATAGTTAAACTCGGATGGGTCCCTGGTCATCAAGGAATCGCAGGCAACGAATCGGCAGATGAACTAGCCAGGGCTGGCTCAGAATCGACGTTCATAGGACATGAACCATACTATGGTATCTGGTTTAGCACTGGGCTGCTAAAATATGTTAGTCAGCGCAACTGATAAACTCTGCTGCTAAGGACATACTATCCTTCATTAGGGAGGTGGTACGTCTCTTAGTCTAAATTAACCCTGATGATACAATCGATCTTTCATGTCGCAGTGTCAACCATATGGGCAAGGGTCTTATAAAAATAAAAATGTCAAAAATGAGGGCAAGTGTGCAACATGAAGTCCTTTTTAAAGATAATACAGATAACCTATTGTTGATAGTCTGTAGAATGCTAGCACTGGAAACCAGAAACTTGATGAGAAATGGAGCGATCCTTAGAGTCAGGATTGCTGCTTAGTGATGAAAATTGACAAGTATGAGCCATGTTCAGTAGGTAATAGGGGTCATTCATCAAATAGTAGTTATAGTAAGCAGTTTTCTGCTCAAAACTCTGGGAAGGCTGATTTTGATTTTCGTCAAAGCAGTAGTTCGCCTTGACTTGTCTTAGTCTTGTATTTGCTAAAGAAACAAATCAGTGACACCCTACTTCGTAAGGAGTACCAATTAATCACATTATTAAGCAACAGCTGGACGCGGCATAGATGAGAAGACTAACCTTATCTCTTATAGGCCCTCCTACTATACTATCAATCAGGATCAGGCTCTCCTTCACAAAAAAAGAAAAGAAATGCCATCACACGCTGACTGTATGTATCCTTTAATGCTTATCTATCTCTATATCTACCTTCTACCTGCCTATATTGTCAAGGCAATATAGAAGGTACATAGATATAGAGGTAGACAAGCTGACTTGTTGATACATATGTACAAAATTTTGAGTTGCCGAAAGTGACCTAATTATATGACGTGATTGTCTGGTGTCCGGCTTTCTAAGAAGTCAAAGCCCAGTCTCATTAGACATAATGTTTAAACTGATGCCCTCATTTATTTAGTAATATAAATACCTGGCAAAGAGATGGATAGCGACAGCCTCTTCCAGTTTCATAACCGAAAATGAAGTGGAAAGTGTCTTCTCCTAAAAGTTCAGTTTTCTTCAGAAATAGAGAGTTTAGGTTAAGTGCCACGCTTCGTGTAAATATTTATAAAAGATTTGGCTTAGGTTATATCTCTATTGTCTGATAGAAATGGCTTCTACTTGTCCGAATCGATTCCAAAAAAGAGTACTCCAAATAGGTCTTATTTTCTTCGACTACTTCAGCGAACTGGCGTCTTAGGTTATCATAAATCTTGACTGATTGATACTAGGGATAGATCCTCCTTTTGTTAATAGCTAAACTTCGGGAACGCTACTGTGATCTGGGAGTCGCAAGAAATTAATAAGATTGAGCTGTTCAGATACGAAACCACAACTCACTCCATTTTCGGTCTGTCTTGAACCGTCTATGTAGAAGTGATCTGAACTTCATCCAAGGTGGCATCATTGTCCCATTCAGTGCAGGCAGGGATTCTCTTATGGAAGTTGCAATCAAGGCTCATTTTCGGTGGGGTGTAGTCGATGTTTTCATGTTTAAAGTTAAATAGATCAAGAATCAATGAGTGGCCAGCGTGACTGTGAAGAGAATTTAAGATTAACGACCGGACTTCCAGCCATCATTGGCAGCAGATGAAACATGATGTCCAATGCTGTAGAAGAAGTAGTTCTTAAGGCACCGCTGATACACAAATCAGCAAAGTCCCACTATCCACGGTTTTAGCAAGCCATATAGTAGTATAGGCCTGATTGCGTACCGAGAGCTACATATTATTACTTTTCTCAGGAATAAGGACAGCTATCCGACTCCTTCGAAGTGCAACAGGGAGACAAAAGAGATGTTTTGTCGCAAATCCTCTTTCTTCTGGCGATAGATAAATGTACTGACTGCCAACGTTGGTACAGGGCCACTGTTTGCCGTTTGGACTATGCTATATGTCTTCTAGCTACTACTGTAGGCGAAAGGAGAGTCGATCACTCTAAGGATAAACGACATAAAGACAAAAATAATCCCCACAGGCAGTTCCAGATATCAGCGTATTATTCAGCAGGAGACGCCAATTGACGAGGTCGAACAGTTTAATTACTTTGAAAGTATTGTATCTGCTGACAGTGGTACAGATCTGGACGTTGAAAGCAGTACTTGGTTTTTAATTTGGAAATCCAATCAAATCTCCAGACGCACTAAGTTGAGATTCTTCAAATCAAATGTCAAATATGTGCTATTATACATATGTATGCGTGTACATCTATGTATGCGTGCGAAACCTGGAAAGTCTCGGCAAACATCTCGAGGAAATTAGAGGCTTTTGTGAATCGATGTCTGTGGTACATCCTAAAGATTCGCTGGCTACAAATTACCTATATCAAACCAGGAATCGTGACGTAGGACAAGTCAAGAGCTATTGGATGTCAATATAAGGAAGCGAGAATGGCGATGGATTGGTCACACACTGGTGAAGCCAAATGATAATACTGGGAAGCAGTCCTTTAAATGAAAAACCCCAGGTTTGCACGACACGTAGTTTTAACAGAAACTGACTCCCAAAGGAAAACGTGGTTTCAGTTGAAATACCTTGCTGCAGATCGTGAAGGATGGAGAAGATTTGTTGGCGCCTTATGCCCCAACCGGGTTTACAGGACATAATGATGATTAGGCGTTCTATTAGATTGGCTTTTCCGTTTAGTTAGATACCCAAAAATAGGGCCAAGTATTTCGCATTTTCTGTAAAGGAGAGACAAATTTTGTGGAGGTTTAGCCCTAGTCTGCATTTGAAGGCCCATCTGGTGAGCAGAAGGAGAGCATATTGAAGGATTTCGCTGAGAGTGATCGGGTATTTACCTTAGGCTGTAATAACAATGTCATACCCATAAACAATCACTCTACAACCTCTCCTTTCTAGGTTTACTAGTAGCCTGTTGACTAACAGATTCCAGAGAACAGGGGACAAGGCACCACCTTATGTTTGACCGCGACTGGACAACCTTCCAGCTGACCTATCGTCCATTAGATAGATTTTTCTAACAATGTCTTGTAGTGGATGGTGAGTGCCTTTTATTTTGACTGCTTTCACGAACGACCTTAACTGGCTCTTTATAACACGTACTAGCATGACAACTTTCAACCTCGTTCTCCTTGCTTCTTGACGTAGTCATGTCTTGGGTTGACGTTGGGTTTGGTGGTTGTCCACGCTCAGCCGGGACATACTTAGATCAAAAAAGGTGCATTATGATACCAGCATGGAAAAACCGGATTACCAGCACCGGACACTTACACACATGAAGACTTCCCAATCTGACAGGAGGTAGGGCAACCAGTATCGGTGCCGAAGAAGTATGGTTCGCCATTTAGACAATATACCAGTTTGACCCGGTGACAAAGCTTTTCATTTTGCCTAAGTATAGGCTAGCTAGATCGTTAAGATCCTCGAAGAAGTACTCGCTTAGGGTTCTCCTTCTCAAGATTGATAAAGCAGGATAGGTACACAGAAGATGGGTCATGGTTCCCTCCTCTTTCTCGTCTTTATAGCTTCTACAGAAATCGTTGAAGGGAGCACCAAGGATTATAGCATGTCTATCAGACAGTAAGCGCCAACTATCTTTTTCAGATTTATCCTATTGACCAGCTCTGACCAGATTTGTTTAGAAAAGGGGCAAATGCTGATATTGTTCCACCTACTGCCATTCTCATGGCTGAGGTATGGCATCTTATCGATTTAATAGGTGTTTAAGGTTCCACCAAATTGTTAGGGGGATACCGGTCTGCACCCTCCTTAACTAGCTGGAATGTCCTTGTAGCCTGGCACCTAGCATATGGACACGTCGCACCTCACGACTTTTGCTTGAAATACACTACAGTGGTCCGGCAGTGATGATCTAGTGCACTGGAGTAAACTCCTGCACCTTTTCTAGACGGTGTTTTGGATCCTTCTGTGTAAATCTTTGTCGCAGGTTCGTTTAACATTTCGCCCAAGCACTTCTGCTAGGAGTCCTGCTTTTGTACTTGACGTTAAAGTTCAGATAAGTGACAATGTAGTCCGGATCACTAGGAATAGTGATATGGCTGCTTAGGATGCTTGCAAGGATTTCCTAAGCCGTAATGCTGCTTTAGCCCCCATTAGCTTCCCAAAGATATCAACAGGAAGAAGATGGAGCCATGACATGTTTTTTTCTATTTTATTTGTAAATTCTTGAAACTTTTTCGTTTACGATCGCGTAATTCTTATCATTTGGAGAGGGCTTGTATACGCTTCCAAGTTTCTGATTTCTTTTCGACTCTTGTCCTTGTTTGCATTGTCGTACGATATACCTTTCGAATCGTGGGTCTGAGCCTCTGCACTTGATGCTGGCGACTCTGGACTTTTTGGGAGATTAAGGAACATGAATAGTAAACGTTTGGCACACTTTTGCAATTTTAGTGTTGATTCGGTGTTGAATTTCTAACAACAGGAGGCTGCTAAGACTTTTGGTGATGTATGCTCTGCATTGACTCGAAGCCAGTTAGTCTCATTCTATAGCATATTCACTGTACTATCACAGATATCCTTGAAACCTAAGTTAAAGATGACTGATGCCAGGGATTTGACCGCAGCTTGACTATCAGTAAAAATGGTGATATCTCGCTTAGGTACCACATTGTACCTTGCCGCGTATAAGGTCTAGGAAGGCGTATGGAGATTGTTATGTTCAGATCAATGGATTGTTAAGCCTTTACAAAAAATGTTCGTAGTCAGTTCACATAACTGAACTTCTGCTTTCGTAGAAACCAAGTCCCAATCGCACCCTTTTTGTCTAGATTAGAGTATTGCCCAAATTAGAGTTAGGCATTGTTCAAATTGTACCAACCTAACAGTGATACCAAAAGAAATTGACGAATATTAGCACACATTTTGTAAAATTCAAAATATGCTATCTTTCGCATCTGAAAAAGTAGAGAAGAGATAAATTAAACAACCATACATCACAGATCACACACTCGAAACCCAATCATCATTTGTTATAATCAGGCAACCAAACGGATGGGTTCTTGTCGACATGTTTTACTCCTTTTTGGTCATAGTCCTGTCAAAATTTTGTTCACTTTTTGCTTTCTTTTTCTTAATTTTTTTTTTGTCAAGTCCTTTGGCTGACAAAAAAAAAACCAAAAACCAAAGCGAAAAGGATATCGTTTGCTCTGCCATCATTATGCACTACTGGTTCCTCATATATAATCGAGCCCACACCACCAACCCTCCTATGGATGACACAAAGCTATCAGGTTTACGAGGAGTATTCTCCAAAATTGTGAAATCAAATCACCAGACAGGAATTATTCGGCAATGATTTATGCCTTTTGTGAAAATTTATTCATTCACAATGGTGATGGTGGTTGTTAGGTGTACAACAGTACATTGTATGTATTTTTGACATTTTTTTGTGCAAATGAATAAATATTTTAAAATGTTATTGGTTGGGAAAACATAAAGTCTGTAGGTGTCAGGGGGTTTATTTATTTATTTATTACGGATTCAAGTCCTTTTCCACACTTTTCGGGGGTACACCGGCATTGGATGAGAATGAGGAAGTGGTACGTCTATCGATCTAATGGAGATTGCATTGGAGGGTACCTCAGAAGCAGTGTTTGGAATATAAATGTTTCCATAAGCTTGTAGCTTGTTTACGTGGACACTATACCACATTCCCACGACATATAGTCATAAGATCTTTGGTTACATTTTTCCTTCAGAAACACAATAAAGTTCTTCATTTAACTTTTTGTACTCATCCTATACTGACAGAGCTACTCCTCAATCTTTCCATAGAAGACACCGACTACCTGTTATTTCACCGAAATTTCCATAGAATCCCTGACTGTAGATGGGGACTGCTCCCTCTACTAAAAAAAGTTCAGTCCATTTCTCCAAGACTGAAGAGGGGTAAGTCTTCTCCGACAGGCTTAATCTAAGCATCTACTTCCGTCTCTAAGATCATTGTAGCATTTTTCAGGCGGAAATCTTGTCGATCAAGGAAGCCTTGTCCCTCCTGAAATGTAATATCAGGAATATTAGCATTTTCACTGACAGGTAAATGGCAATCATTACCTAGGGTGCATAGTTCGAAAACTGAACTGGAAAAACAATATACTTGAACGTACAAAGAAGGCCTGTATTGCTTTAAACGTTTGGAGCAGAATCTTCGGTACAAAATGGGGGCCAAACCAGCCACCATCGACTGGATCCTCATGTACGACTGTTTAGTCTGGTGGCCTGCTGCCGAAAAAGACATAAATCTGAACAGACTCACAAGCATCCTAGAGTATTTGGGTACCACCAGCTCAATTAGGACAACATCCACCGCTATACTTGAAGCCATGCTCGGGCTTTGCCCACTGGACCTCCTCACCAAAGAAGCGCCCAGCTAAAAGGCTAAAAGCACCCTACGCCTCTGGCAAACCTAGATGTGGAAAAACAACCAAATCTGTCACAGCACCGTCACCAAGTGATCAAACGTCAACCCGCCTTCTGATTACCTTACCCCCCACACGAACTTCAGCCTCAACCTCGACTTTAAATTTCCCTCTACAGAGAGCTGGACAAATGGTGAGTTCATTAACACCGCCTCCATACACATCTTCATGGATAGGTCAAAAATGGATGAAGATACTACTTACTTAATTAGGTGGCGCTACAGTCCGGGATGGACCTTGGCCTCAACCAACAATTCTTTCCAGGTGAAGATACGGGGTAAGGAATATTCTTAGAGGCATCATCTATTGCTCATATCCATAAAAGGATCAGAATCAAACGATCTACCAGCAGACCACTCAGTCCTAAACCTAACGCCAGTCAGTCTTCTCATTTCAAAAATCACCTAAGACTTTCACAAGATGGCCAACTGCATAGGTGGAGTACACTAGCCTCATGTCGCGTCTCTAGAAAACTTTTGACCCAATATGACAAAAAAAAAAGGCTTAAAGGACTTCTATCGCTAAATAAACTACAGCTTACTCTCCTCACAAGCCACAACTCAATGGCGGCCCATCTTAGAAGAATAAGAAGCAGCACCACAAACCTGTGCAAAGGCTGTGGCGACATAGGGGTAGAAGAAAAGCTTTTATTGAGAAAATCATTCCTTCGAAACTTAAAACCTAAAGCTATACACAGCGGAACTCTAAGCCATTACAACATACTTGGGCGTAGTCATGACTCCACAATTGTTGTTCTTGGTTGACATCAGAATATAACCATCATTACCCCAGTATGATCCAACTGGTCTATACGGTTCTTGCAATCGGGTTCGTAGTATACACCATGCGAATAGAAACTGAAGCTCTTGGGCGATGCATCGATAGCCACTGACAGTGGTCCGTTCTTGGTCAGAGCAATCTTGAATGCATTTGGATCGTTCGATGTTACATTGACGAAACCAGAGATCTTAGCAACCAAATTAACACTGTCCACGTGGCACAAACCATCCTGATCTAGGTATGGACCATAACCCTCCTCGGTTGGGATACCTCCGACATGCATCAGCCACTGGTAGGCACGGAACTCTTCACCACCATCACAGCCATTGTTGCCGTATTCCCATGAGCAGTCGATGAGAGCCTGCTGCGACAGACGAACCAAGTTGCTTAGGAAGTAGGCACCTTCTACAGTACCGACAGTTCCGAAAGACCAGCATAATCCACAAACCGATTGATCTTTGACAGATGTAACAGCGTCATATAGTCTCCAATCAAATTGCTCTGGCAGGCTGTCCTTCAGTTTTTGGGTGTTGTAGGCGAATGGCTTGCCAATGTTGTATGTATGTTCCAGACGATTTGTATCCACGTCGTGCCTTCAGTTCATCGTCGGTGTTATCAGCCAAGTGGTTGATTGCCAGTGAGTATCCCAACTTTTCACGTTTCATTGAGTGGATGTAACGTAGATTTTGACGGAAGATGTCCTTGCGGTACTCATGTTCAGTCTCGTTTAAGTAATGAACTCCATGCTTGCCCTTGAATCGCTTGAATTCCAATTTAATATAATGATCCTTGATCGGGTGAATGAATGTGGCATAGTGACCCTCGCCAGGTCCAGGGAAGCCGACACAAACCATATCGGGATCGATTTCGAAAACTTCATTCAGGACATCATCATGCGAATAGTTATCATAATCCAGGTAGTAATGATCATAATGAGAACCCAACAGAGTGTTTTATCTCCTCATCTCATAACGAACTGGAATTGGCATACGGGAGGCGGGGAATGGGATGCTGTATGCCAGACCACAGAGGCATTCCAGGAAATTGCCAGACTGATGAGCTCGTCAGACAGGGTACGACCCATAGGATACTTTTAGGACGCTTTTAGCAAAACCAACTGTAGATGGAGGAATCTCTCTACTTGCAACATTTCGAGACAGATCTGGCCTAGGCTTTTCACATGACTTTTGCAGAACTATAGGGATGAGGAAGAGGAAGAAACCATTGTCCACCGCCTATGCACGAGCCCAGCTCGGTCTCAAAAAATCTACTCCATCTAGCGTCATTCGACGTCACGAGCCCCATTCGCTTTATCTAAAGCTACAGTTGGCTTAATTAGTTCCGGGTAGCTAAATGGTACGATCCATGACATCTCAATGGACCTTTATTGGTCTAAGTGTGTCTGGGCACTTGTGAAGACAGCCGTTCTAAGGTAAGCCTAGATCTAGGATAAATAGAAGGGTTTAAGTATAGGTTTCACTAGTTTCGGTCGAATGCATTTTTCCACCATCACATCCCTTACCAACGTCTAAGTTCGGAGTGAACCTAGGCCTCGACCACACGCCTCTGCACATAGCCCAGTGCATAGCTAACTGCCTCCAATTACCCACCTGAAGACGGTTGAGATTTAATTATCTTCCTTTCCTTCAACTACCACCTAAAGCAATGTCTACTTCTACTGCATTGCCTCTCCGGGTTGGATTCGAAAACTTTGCGGACCGAAGCTCTGGCCTCTACATGTCCCAGCCGTCGCTGTAGAGTTCGTATACTTCGTCAATGAATGTATTCCTCAAAAAGTCTAACAACACAAACGGGACTGCATATCTTACGAAGAATTTTTCTCTCGAATCGACGGAGGATATCTTCATCCGCTTTCGATAAAGTCCTTCAACGCCATTTCTAAGGTTAGTGTTCATCGGATTTCCACCAAGACGTTATTTTAAAATTGTTGACTACCACTTCTGCTAGTTAAGATACTACGATGATGTCGATATCGTCTTCGTATTACAGAAGCCATCTGCTCCAGTATGATATTCAAAAAGTAGCATCATAGCTAGAATCCGAAGCATGTTTGGAAAGCATTGTTTTTGTTTGAAAAAAAGGATACTGCACTACAGGTACATAGAGTTCGTCATACCAAGATATTCAATAACTCAAAACCCAAAGAGTATTTGTAAAGTCTACCATAACTTCTATCGCCTTTGTCACCAACACTTGCAATAATATTCATTGCTCTGTTTCATCAGCTCCTTACGAAACTCCAGAAATCCATAAACAAAACTTTTACTTCGTAAATCCTTCAAAGAAGCCCTATTGACCGACCTAAACTAAACCACATTTAGCACCACGTTACACAAATGATCATAGAGCTCTTCAAAGGATATCTAAAAACACGACGACATACGACTGAAAAAATCCTTTGGGAAATAAAATATTTCCTCAAGAGATACATCATAAAAGAATTGTCAACGTCTTTTAGTCAGATTAAGAGATTGTCACTCCGTCATTCATTTTATTCCTTTTGTATCTATTATCCTTATGGTGTTGTGCTGAAGGGAAATAGATCAACCACCATTCACGCACACACATACGGCATAAACCCAACCGAATTGCGACTCTAAAATTGATGGGGTGGAAACTCAAGTGGGAAATTTCCTAAGATAAATTCCATGTTCCATAATTGTCACAGATGGCATAATTGGAGTAATTACATTTAATCCTTGAGGACTTAACAGATACGCGATACATTCGAAACGGTGCCAAGGATCTGAGGTCATTTAAAGTTTTTAATGGAAAATAATAATAAAATAATAAAAACATTTAAACGAAGCTTCTGGGAGAGATGCGCCATTTAACTTAGGGGCGCTTACAATTCATAGTGGAAGGTTTCACATTTATATCTATACATGGGAATGTTAATAGATACAAGACTTGCATTCAATCAGTAAAGGTGAAGCAGAAGTGCGAATGAATATTATGAACATTTGCCAAGGACCAAGGTCTTTTCGGACCACAAATGGATCCCCTGTAATACGAGTCTGAAGCTTGAGTATTCTGCGTAAAAAACAGGAGAATTGAACGGCGAGGGATGTTGCCTTCCAGTAAAAAAGGAAAACACTCTTCCATCATGGTGGACTGAAGATTACTAGGATACTGCCCAATATTTGTTATATGAACAATTTTGGCAAGGATTGCAAAATCATTTCATTAAAACCATAAGGGACTTTCCCAGGTCGGACAAGATTTTGTTCGGGACAACCCTCCAACCAACACCGTTTGTTAAAAGTCTGAATGGGATTGGGACCAATTCTTCTAGAGAATCCTTCGAGCTATTAATAAGCACTTATTTTTCAGGATCCAAAGAGTATCTACTGCATGATAACACCATGCTCTCAAGGTCTGCAACCTTCATCAAGGAAACCTCATGGGTTATAACCCGCTTCTTCCTTAATTCCAATAGTTCCAATAGTTTGCTGACTAGCGAATCTTAGAAGCTGTATGTTACTTGACTACAAACTACTGAAAAAGAAACGCGTTCGAACCCGGAACGTGCACGGACTATGATATAAGAGTACGCACCTGCAACGTACGTTCACTGTACACTCCTGGTGCTATTCAAAAACTTGAATCTGTCCTCACGCGGTACAAGGCAGATATTACCGCGATCCAGAAGATACGATGGATAGGATCAGGTATGCAAAAACGGAAAAATTGCGACATTTATTACAGCTGTCAAAGATAATTGACTTTAAGCCGATCAGCGATCGCCTGGCTGTGATCCGCATCAAGAAAAATTCCAAAACATCAGCATAATATGTGCACACGACCCTACCGACGAAGCTGAAGACTTTATCAAGGAAGAGTTTTATGACCTCCTGGACGGAGCCTATGAAGCCTGCCCGGAGTTTGATGTCAAAATCATACTCGGGGACTTCAATGCCAGAATCGGTAAGGAAAACAACTTCGGCGAATGAGTCGGAAATCACAGCCTCCAAGACACGACCACAGACAACGGCTTCTGGCTAATCGCTTATCCAGTAGCTTGCAATACAGTGATAAGCAGCACTAGGTTTCCAAGACTACGAATCCATCGGATGAAGCCATGCCCGATGACTGGACTATCAGCTCTATATGCCCCATCTTCAAGAAAGGCGATCCTATGTCTTGTAAGAAGTACCGAAGCATATCCCTGTTTAATGTCGCATATAAGATCCTACCCAACATACTGTGTGAACGTCTGAAGCCTTTCTGCGGCACACTAACCGGCAAGTACCAGTGTGGCTTCCCGCCCGGCAGATCGACGATGGACCAAATTTTCACACTAAGGCAGATCCTGGAAAAAACCAACGAATTTCAAGTCGAGACTCACCATCTCTTCATCGACTTTAAAGCCGCATATGATAGCATTCATCGTCTTGAGCTCTACAAGGCGGGATCCCGGCTAAACTGATCCAGCTGTGCCGCGTGACGCTGGAAAACAAGCGGTGCAACGTGCAATTCGGAAACAGTTTCTCTGAACTATTCCAAACATGCACCGGATTTCGGCAAGGAGATGCGCTATCATGTGACTTCTTCAATCTCGTGCTGGAACAGATAGTGCACAGGGCAGGTGTGAACACGGAAGGCACTATCTTCAACAAATCTGTCCAGCTGCTGGTATACGCAGGCGACATCGGCATCATCGGTCGCTTCAAGCGCTCCGTTTTAGAGGCTTTTACGCCAATTGGAGAACAGGCGAACCGAGTTGGCCTTGAAGTGAATGAGGACAAAACCAAGTCCTTGTTGTCACCAAACAAATAAGCATCGGTTCACCGCCTTGGACAAAACGTCAATGTTGGCAACTGAATGACACCTTAGTTGAGATTCGACGAAGTCTTATCCTAGCAAGCCGCTGCTACTTGGGTTTGGCGAAACAAATGGGTTCAAAGCTCCTTACTCGGAGGACGAAATGCATGCTCTACAAATCTTTGGTCCTGCTAACCTTTGGGTATGCTGTATGGAGCCGAGTGTTGGACGATAAGCAAGAAAGCAGAGCAAATATTGAACACTTTCGAAGGAAAAATTCTTCGTCGGATATTCGGTCTCGTATGCGAGGAGGGCGAATGGAGGAAAAGATACAACCGCGAACTCTATGAGCTGTACCACGATGTGGATGTAGTCCAAAAAGCCAAAACTACTACATGGACTACACTGGTTCGACCACATCGAGCGAATGGACAATAATGCTCTAGCCCCCAGGTTCGAGACGACAAGGAAGACCGAACCTTGGTTCTCAGGATCAAGCTATCGCGGATGCCAGATCGCTTGGTCTAGAGAACTGGAAGCAGAGTGCCCGGCATCGAAGAGAGTGGAAGGCTATCGTGTTCGATGATAGACTAAACTTTGGAAGTCACATGGAATGTATTTTGGAGAAGGCGTCTAAGATACGAGTATGTATGTATGTGTTGAGGCTCTACAAGATGCTCTATGCATCCTCAATTTGGGTGAATGCGTTGAGCATAGAGAAATATTAATTGCTGATGAATAGTTTTATAGATTGTCTGCACGTAGAGTTGCTTATAGGCACGCATCATCCCTTTAGATATACTAGCTGATGAAGAAATATGAACTTTTGACGGAAAAACATAGAATCTCGCAGCAAAGGAAATTAGAAGACATGAAAGGGCCAGACAGACGTAAAACTTATTCAGAAGATAAAACCATGGATGAGCAGAAGTCATGGAGAAGTAAATTATCAAAAATTAAGATTTGGATAAGTTTCAGATACCATATGAGGGTATGTCGAACATGGACGCACTTCGCGTTCCAGATCTCATCACACCAGCTAATGCTTACTTAAGGAAATTAGTAGTCTTCATTGTTATCATGTTTTTTGATCCGCTTCTGTAGATTAGAAAGATTTGTTACTCCACTGAAGCTCGGATTCCCGAAATCAGACAATATCCGAGCGACCGCTTTCGCAGCTTTGGGTGTTTTGGGTTCTGGTTTAGTCGAGGTATTGTTCGAAAGGCACACTTGTATGTATCTATACCAGCCTTTCTAGCTGGATGAAACTATCCCTTTCGAATCTCTGATTATATCCTGGCATTGCACTAGACAAAAATCTATAATGGAAACTTAATATGCAGGAAAGACTCCGGAAGGCCTATAATGGTCTCATCATTTGCAAGAAGATAGCAGGGAAAAAGTGGTGTATAAGACCAGCAATGATGGACTGAATATGTATCATGATAGTCCGACCCATTCTCACATATGGGCCTTTTTTTTGTTAGAAGCCCAAGACAAAGAAGAATACGCGGGATACGTTAGCCAAGGTTCAAATAATAGCCTGCATTGCTATTACCGGTGATCTGCGCACTATACCCATGGCTGCAATCGACGTATTTCTATATTTTTTACCACTGGATCTATATAAATAATAGTTCGTTTCGGCTATATATAAGGCTCTTTGAAACTAGCAACATGGAACACAGCCCCAATTCTCAGGAAATCATTTCCCGATTTAACCGACGAGTCAGATGAAATCCTTGGTATCTTCCACTTTGATACACCATACAAAGTAATATACCCTTCAAGAGAGGATTGGCAAACTCCCCTCTTTATTGAAGAAAGAAAGGATCAGAGCTCCTACAAAGTGATAGAATTAGAGGCATAACACCAAAAACCTTTCAAGACCCCAGCTCTCGTGAACGTCTGATTCGAGAGTATAGGTTAGGTTAGGTAAATGGGTGCCTTGTGACAGTGTCACTGCTCACTTAGACCACAGTTCAGGTCCATTGTGCCCAATCATTTAACCCTGGAAACCTATAAAGTCCGCTATGATAATGATATGAATCTCAGGAGGTCCATCAGCTCTACGTTACCCAAGTCCTCCAAATCCGAGAAAAAGTAACTGC
Source organism: Xylota sylvarum (assembly GCA_905220385.1). Taxonomy (NCBI): domain Eukaryota; kingdom Metazoa; phylum Arthropoda; class Insecta; order Diptera; family Syrphidae; genus Xylota; species Xylota sylvarum. Next base: position 56,207,875 of record LR999958.1, on the reverse strand, counting down.
CAAGAGTCCTCATTCTTCTGACGGATAGGGCAGGACAGTAGCACAGCAGGTGACTAACTGACTCAATTTCTTCTTCGTCCCTGCAACTTCTACAGAAGTCATTATGTAGTACACCGAGTCGCGTGGACGCCAATGGCACAATGACCAGTACTTATCCAACCCGTGCTTTATAACGACGCAGTTTCACCAGAGAAGTTGATCTCTTGTTGCTGATGCCCATTTCCAGATGCGCATGTCTCCAGATGAACCCAGCAACTATTTGCTCGACCGATGGCTTCATCCTCTATTTTCTTCCGTAAGGAACTGATTGGGATTACTAAAAAAGGGAGGACCCGCGATAGGTGCAGCGCCGACCCTTTCCTAGCAAGTTCGTCAGCCCTTTCGTTATCTACGATATCCATATGCCCTGGCAGCCACCAGAGGGTTACCGCATTGGCTTTAGATATCTCCTTCAAGAGCGATTTGCAGATCTTCACAAGCCTTGATCTGATTATAGCGGAGTCCAGAGCCTTAACGGCTGCCTGACTGCCTACATACACAGTAATCGGTCTGCCAATGATATTGCTCTCACTTATAATCTTAGCGGCCTGTATGATGGCTGTGACTTCTGCCTGAAAGACGCTGCATTCATCATTTATTCTAAAGGAGTTGTTTATTCCTAGGGCTTCACAATAAACTCCGACTCCCGTGCCAACGTCCATCTTAGAACCGTCGGTATAGAACGCCAGCTCCTTCTTCTTCATGGTTCTTCGGCACTTCCAGTACAGTCTGTCAGGAATTCTTATAGCGAATCTCCTTTCAAATGCTAGCGTGGGAGTCATGTGATCAGTTTCTGACAAACAGCTGATAGTTCCCCATTGGGACAAAATTGAGGCATGGCCGTACAGGCTCGATGACCACATTCGGCCTTTCCTCAGTCTTACAGCGGTTTTAGCCGCCAGACTGCCACAGTATATGTCAAGCGGAATGAAACTAAGCATGGTTTCCATTGCCGCTGTTGGTGTTGTCTTCATTGATCCCATGATTCCGATGCACGCTGCCCTCTGGATTTTGGTGAGGTTGCAAAGCTGGTATTGCTTCTTCAGTACCGTCCACCGTACCAGTGAACCATATGTCAGAATGGGTCTTACGACCGCCGTGTATATCCAATACACCACAGCTGGCTTAAAACCTCACGCGTTACTGAGTGCCTTTTTGCAAGAATAGAAAGCTACGCTTGCTTTCCTGACGCGTTCAGCAGTGTTATCCTTCCAATTTAGTTTGGAATCTAGAATTACACCCAGGTATCGGGCTGCCCCTGAGACATTTAGTTCAGGACCACTGATAGCTGGGGGTCTGAAGGCAGGAATTGATCTTTTCCTAGTGAAGAGAACTACCTCCGTCTTTAAAGGGTTCACTCCTAGCCCTTTTCTGCTAACCCAATTTTTCATTAGTTGTAGTGCAAGATTGAGTCTTTCGCTTAGGACTGAAGGGAATTTCCCGAGACCAGGATAACCACGTCGTCGGCATAGGCCGTCACGTTGAAGCCGTTTTCCTTCAATATTACCAAGATCTCATCCACTACAATGAGCCATATTAGAGGGGATAAGACTCCTCCTTGGGGGGTTCCTCTGCAGACGCTTCTCCTGATAGTTACATCTCCTTGCGATGAAGATATAACTCTCGATTGAAGCATCTGAGCAATCCAATTGTGGAGGGCTGTATCTACCGACCTGCCGCGGATGTATGCATGTTGTGATTCGGATAGATAGTTCACCATCAGCATCACCAATCACGTTTCTTATGTATACATCTATTAAACGTTCCAGTATTTTTAGCATAAAAGACGACAGACTGATAGCATTTGTGTGGCTTGCTTTTCCCGCTTTGGGAATAAAAACAACACGCACAACCCGCCATGCTTTAGGAATATATCCTAGCTTAAGGCATCCCGTGAAGATGCGCTTGAGCCATGGAATAGCAATATCCACTGACTGTTGCAACATCACAGGTCGAATGTTATCCATTCCTGGAGCCTTATATGGAGCAAATGAGACCAACACCATACTACCAGTCTCCCACGAACCACATGGCTACTTATCCCCCGAATCTACATAACAATTGCTTTGTACTGTCCTTCACCCTGACACATCCCACTTTGTTGTGTATCCATTAAGTGGATATACGCCCCCCCGCGTTCAACTAATTTCCAAAAATCCAATTATGACATTTAATCAGATGCCCCCTTCGTCCTATCTAATGCCAGTATGTCCAACAAAGACTCATCGTTTATTATTCGAGAAAGATTTTTTGCTTTTAGCAAGTTTTTTGTTAATAGAGCAGTAATTAAACTTCACTCCGACAATTACGAAATTAACAAATCAAAAGGGGCTGGTCCCACTCTCTTACTCAAAAAATAAAACCCACCCCCTCCTGGCAGGACACAAAAACTTCCAGTATCCTAATTGAGTTGTAATTTGTGTAAACATCAGAATTGACTTAACGCTAATAATGAACGAGCTCTACCCCACCGAATTGTAGTCTCGTCGTCGTCGTCGTGAATAAAATTATCTAAGTGGGTTGAGACAACCCCTCTCAATGGTGCTGTTATTGTATCTGTAGAGTATCTGCAGATACATACAACAACAAAAAGTTAAAAGGAAAACCTGTTCAATCCAGATTGAAGAGCTCAGCGGCATGTGAGGGCGATGGTGAGGGGTTTGCACATCCCACACCCCTAACTCACAGTGTGTGTTCATCAATGTTAATAGCTCTTTATGTTTTGTGTGTACACTCAGATCTATCTTCATACGAATTACGGATAAACTACCCCTCGGTGGTAGTAGGTACTTTGAAAAGTGCCAAACCTCAAATATCGTAATTTTCCGGACTTCAACCCCTCTGTGTGTTGGCTGGCTCTGACTCTGGCTGGTGTGCGCATCTGTTTCGAAGAATCCAAATGCGTGTACCGTATGCGTTCGTATGGACCTAGTGGGTATCAGCAGGAGAAATCAAATATTGTTCTACGCCGAACATACATATAGTTTTCATTGCTTGGCTTTTATTGTTGTTTTGGTTGGTTGATCCAGTTCGGGCAATGGGGTCGATTTACAACCCCTGTGTAGATGCTTACAGTTTAGAGTATTTTACGCAATTCGAAAATGTTTAGGTTGATAAATGCTTTCATTCCATTTCGTTTGCGCTGCATCCTAACCTTATGCCCATGGGATGTAAGGTGTAAGTCCTCGTAATAAGATGGACGTGTGTGGGTGGGTTTGGGTTTCCTGTGCAAAAGAGGAAATTGTTGTGGTTGCAAACCAAATTAAATGTTTCAACTCGAGTTAGACTGTTTTGTTGGCAAGGGGATGTACATACATATATAGTATACCCCCCGGTGAAAGAACATTTCGTGTTGCAAATTTAGGATGCAATTACTTTGTGTACGCTTGGTGGAGAGTATGCTTGCATTGTAGTTGCTGGGGTAAGGTATTTTGTGTTGCTTCGGGTTGTACTTTGTATCTTCTCGGGTTGAGAAAAGTTCAGTCTGTCCTTATGGAGTACATGATACTAGTCTCGAATGCAGTTGCTACTTACTCGCTCCGTCAATTTACATTTCTCTTGATTTCCATTCTATGATCAGTGCTTGTAGAGGTTTGTGAAACCTTGGAAGTAGTACAAATGAGAGAATGAATGGTTCCAAGAGCAATGTCCTTCTACAAATGAGCTGGCGAATGAGGATCTCGATGCATGGGTTTAGTGTAATGACCAAACAAGCAAATACGTTTATCTGATCTGTTAAAAATCATAATAAATGGAAGGAAGTATTGACATACCAGTTATTGGAACTTAACTAACAAACATGTCAACATAACTACACAGGTAGGTTGAGATCCGTTTAGTTTTCTGAGCACGCCACCTAGAGATAGAGGTGCCTTAGCAGTTCCTAGCCATTAGAATACCAAGGAGTTACGGTCTAAGGGCTCATGTACGATTAAAACAGTATTTACAGATCAATAGAAAGAAGGGGAAAAACGAATCCGAGCTATCCATCAACGTTCTGTCTAATCTGTATGTTAGACTTACTTACTTACTTAACGGGCTACCGACCCGTGAAGAGTCTCTGCCTGAGACACGGCAGCCTTCCACTCCCTTCGATCCTGGGTACGCTGCTTCCAGTTGTCAAGACCAAAAGGTCTGGCATCCGCGATAGCTTGATCCTTAAAACGGAGGTTCGGTCTTCCTTGTCGTCTCGAACCTGGGGGCTGTGATTCGAAGATCCTCTTTGCTGGAGCATTATTGTCGCCGAGCCAGTGTAGTCGACGTAGGTTTTGGCTTCTTGGACTACATCCACATCTCATAGTGTGTGTAAAGCTCATAGAGTTCGCGGTTGTATCCTCTCCTCCATTTACCGACGATGAAAATTTTGTCTCTAGAATCTGTCCAATATCTGCTCTACTTTCCTGCTTACCGTCCAGCACTCGGGTCCATATAGCAGAGTTGGTAGGCTCAAAGTTTTGTAGAGCATGCATTTCGTCCTCCGAGTTAGGAGTTTTGAACCCATTTGTTTCGTCAAACCGAAGTAGCAACTGTTGCCTAGGCTAACTCTTCGTCGAATATTCACTAAGTTGTCATTCGTGGAGTTGATATTTACTCCGAGGTAGGTAAACCCCTTAACCACTTCGAAGTTACTGTTGCCAACAGGGATGTTTTGTCCTAGGCGGTGGACAAATGCTTTTTTGTTTGTTGACAACATGTACATACTTAGTTTTGTCCTCATTCACTTCAATGCCAACTTGTTTCGCCTGTTCTTCAATTGGCGTAAAAGGCTCTAAATAGGCGCGTCGGAAGCGACCGATGATGTCAATGTCGTCTGCGTATACCAGCAGCTGGACAGATGTGTTGGAGATAGTGCCTTCCGTGTTCACACCTGCCCTGCGTACTATCTGTTCCAGCACGAGATTGAAGAAGTCACATGATAGCGCATCTCCTTGCCGAAATCCAGTGCATGTTTGGAATAGTTTGGAAGAACTGTTTCCGAATTGCACGTTGCACCGCGTGTTTTCCAGCGTCACGCGACTGGATCAGTTTAGCCGGGATCCCGAATTCGTCCATCGCCTTGTAGAGCTTCAGACGATGAAAATGCTATCATATAAGCCTTTGAAGTCGCTGAAGAAATGGCGAGTCTCGACTTGAAATTTGGTTGGTTGGTCTTTTCCAAGATTTGCTTTAATGTGAAAAATTGGTCGATCGTCGATCTGCCGGGCCGGAAGCCACAGACGAAGACTTCAGACGTTCACACAGTACGTTGGATAGGATCTTATATGCGACATTAAGCAAGGATATGCCTCCGTAGTTCTTACAAGACACAGGATCACCTTTCTTGAAGATGGGGCATATAGAGCTGATAGTCCAGTCATCGGGCATGGCTTCATCCACTCATACTTGGTTGATGATTTGGTGCATGCACCCTACCACAGTATCATACCATGCTTGAAAAGCTCCGCTGGTAGACCATCAGAATCGTCAGCCTTGTTGTTCTTCAGCTTTTTGATAGCTGAGTCAACCTCTTCAAAACTGGGAGGGGGTGTCTCCTTCATTGACTGAATGCGGGTTCTCTTCTTGCCCTATCACTCGCTCTACTTGATGCCCATTAAGTACCTACCGGAAATGCTGCTCCAACACATCTTTTGTTCCCTGTGCTTCAGTGATTAGGTTTCTTCACTGTTTCGAACAGCCTACGTTTCGGGCTTGAAGCCAGCTGTCAGTTGCTTGGCTTTCCTAAAAAAAAACATCTGAATTTTGTTCCTATCGAGGGACACTTTGTTGTCCTTGATCTGGGAGACTATGTGGGCCCTTTTTTCTTACGCTGAATCTTGTTCTCCTCCCTTCTTCTGGCTCGATACTCTTCCTCGCTGTCATTGGTTTTCACTAGGAGATCCTGGGCTGTTTCGAAGTGGTCTAGATTTAGTTGGATCAGTTTCATCATTGAATCTTATTCACAGCATTCCAATATTCCGAAAATCTTTAGATTTTTGCGATATGATTCCCTAAATCTTTTCAAAGACCTTTTACCGCATTTCTTCACTTTTTGGCCTTCTTTTCCACACCTAATGCATAACTTTGTTCTATCTGGGTTCTTGCAATCTTTGAACAGAGGACTAAATTCCAGATCAACAGCATTCTCTCATCTACATATCCTCATTTACATCTATACTTAAAGCTCTTTTCGACTGTCTTCTCCTTGAAGACAATACAGTAGTATCTCGTTCTATTGTGTCCTTCTGATGCATGGTATCGAAGACAACTTTATAAACCTGAATTGCTTCATTGGTGGTGTAGTTGTAGTTCGCTTCTAAGCGCGTAGACTTACCGTAAAAGGTTACTTTTTGGGATAATCTCGCTTTAGTTTCTTCTTCGAGATCTGTATTGCTTTACTATCCTTTTTATTTCATGGTCGACATTGTTCCTGTTTTTGACATAGTCCGCTAGTCCCTCGACGACTTTCTTCATACTTTTGTTGCTGTCCACCGGCAGTGGCCTTCATGGGAATCGGATTATGGGTTGTAGGATAGATGCAAGTTGCTGCCATGGGTAGCTTCACTGACAGGACACCACCATTGTATTCCTCTCTATGTGCACTTGTTTCATCGATGAGTCTGTCTGTGCCAAAAAAGGAGAGATTGACGGTTAGTGACTAATAGAATCCTCAAGGACATAGCTTTTTAATACACTCCCACCGCTCCTTGAATTGTGTTGACTATGTTTGAGCTAGACCTACTCCAGAACCCCTACATTAGCAGTATTGTCGAAGGTAAGGTAATTAGTCGAAGAAGAGTAAAAAGTGGTGTTACCCAACGCTTTATGTTGTGTTCCTGAGAGTATTAATCTCAGGTATCCTGAGAGCTCTCTGATGCGTATCCATATGCGTTTTTTCAACTTCTCTTACTTGCTGCACTACAAATATAACTTTAGAGTACTTAGCTCTCCTACCACCTTAAGGTAGGGAAACTTCGAAGGGACTGCTGTGTAAGAAGATACGTACAGTTTATTAACTCCATCCAGTCCTTTCATACAATTTAACGATACAATCGGCGCGCGGATCGTCATCCCCCTTCATAGATTGAAAGTAATTAACATTTGTATTCATCTGCCCCTCCTTAGGTTATCAAAGCAATTCAATTAGAAAATTACATCAAACAACTACAAAAGAGAAAGCTCATCCGAAGTGAAGAAAGGAAATTTATTTATTGCTTCTCGAGAATTTATCGTGACTTGTGCATTCCCGTGTGTAGAGTTATTCCAGTGTTGCACGGAATCCTTGTTGCATATGCAGGGACTGACTCTCCCCTCCCTGTGTGTGTGCAACATATGCCACAATAATCGACCACGAAAGGAGCATTACAACTGCATATGACTGTGTGTATAATGCAGGGTACACATCCTGACCACCCCCGCGATTCCAATCAAATGATGTACATCATTAGGTTCGTTCATTCGCCCAGACAACTGGAGATTACTTACCCCCATCTGCAATGAATGAAAGCCGCACCACTGACAAGACATAGCACACACACACACATTACAACATCATCCTCGAGGGAGTTCGCCTTAAATCAAATGCACTCTTAATCCTCGCATGTGTACTCAATTTTCACCCTCAACTGGAGCGCGCGATTATCACCCTTAAATGGTACTTACACTGAACTGCCTGATGCTTTCTCCATTCATGTATTATGCTCGTGTGTGTGGGTTTTCATTGTGTTTTGATATCAAAAAGATTTGCTCTATTAAATTCATTTGAGCTATTAAAATAGCACCCCATCAGCTCATCGGCATCGGCATCGGCATCGGGCAGAGCGCATTGACAGAGCGACATTTGATGACTTTTATAGCCAAAACGGATTCTGCCACTCAAACAGGGACATACGTAGATTATTACATACACCACCACCACCACCACCACCACAGTAGTAGTCATCAGCATAGTAATATGCGTCTAACGTCTAAGGGAAAGCGAATGTGACAAAGATGAAGCGGATAACAATCAGGATTCAGGAATTGGAAAATAGGACTTGGACAAGGGGAGAGTACGGGCCAAATACGTGGTGCGGAAACCGAAACATTAGACGAGGAAAACGAAATCTCTGGCCGGGTAATTGGTCTGTAATCTTTTTGACAGATTGAATTTCCCTTTTATCCAGATTCTGTTTTGACTGTTGGGTATGGCTCTGCCCAAACAGGACGATTACGTTGTTAGTTTTCTGGTTGACAGGATGAAAGTCCCTTAGAAGGAGGGTGGGGGTTGACTATTACATATATTAGAAGGGACGAATGTGGGTAGTGGATTTCGCCACGTGTTTTATGGTTTGTAATTGTTTTTCAATTCACAGAGGACTTATGTAATTCATAATTAAGTTGTCGGAAGGCTGTTCCTGAGGAATCATCGCGATAAACAGTAGCACAGATCCAAATTGTCAAAATCTTTTCCCATGAACCAAATTAGGTTGGTTTTAGCATCACTTTATCTCGTTTTTAAGGAAACAGTGAACAACTTCGGGATTAGATATGTTGAGTACCTTCCAAATCCAAGCTTAAGGCAACGTTGTGACCTACTTAAATACGCAATGCAACAGCGCCGTCATTTTAGGTAGTTTAGGTAGTTGTCTTAGCTAAAGCTAGACACACTAGAGTGATACCGAATACCGAATGCAGCCTTGATATGCGGCTGCTAACATCCAACGCGGTTCCACCATTAAACAAGCAGTCTCGACCTTTTGTCCTGCAATGCTGATATGAGTTGGTGACGAATTAATCCTAGAATTTCGGGTGTGAGGTCTTGAGTTTGAAACTCACCTCACTATACTATACTGTACTGGGGCCTTAAATGTGCACTTTTACTTATGAGGTCTATAGTACTAACTCAAATATATTCACCAGTAGCTATATAGAGGCTCTTGATAGATCTCTGTGCAGGTTTAAGTTCTAGGTACCGCTGTAGTGATCGAGTGCCGCATCAAATGGAGAAAAATTTCCCTGTGGCTCCTGGACAAATACAAGAAGTGTGTTCTGTTGTATCTTTTTGCTGTCCACAATGCCAGCATACTCGTATATCAGTATCTAACAATAGTATTTTGCTCAGATAGTACCTAATTGGATAGTGTCCCGTTCGGTAGCTCGGTATGATTCTAAAGTTATTTTTGTTTAGAATCAGTAAAGCCTTAGCCTTATATTGGTTGCGGTTGATGAATTTTTAGCTTGTCTAAAACCCTGTGGGTTGGTGAAGTGGTCAAGGTGTCCAACATCCCATTGTGTTATCTCGTAATTAATGAGAGAGCGACAAGCGTCTCCTCTCCTCAGACGCTCAGTTCGGTTCATTATCTTGAAAACCTTTATGATTTGGAATCCAGACTACGTTCACCACGTTTATAGATGCATGACGTTCGAGAAGACTATCGCAGTCGCAAAGGGACATACATACCTACGCCTGGATTAATGGGAAGTATGGGAAACACAGCAGACTGTTTCGTGTGGTGCAATAGAAATGATTACACTTTACACTTGATCCCGTACAGGACGATAGGTCGCAATACTGCTTTTTACATCCGATGCAAACAATAAAGGTACTAAAGATGAATACTCCTTTTTGGGCCTTCAATGTTGTTATACATATATAGAGAGGTACCTTCAAATCGATGGAAAGATTGTGAGTATCAATTTGAACTTCTTGAGTTTTCTTCAGGTTTTGCCGAAGTGTGAAAATTTGATGGATTGTGGACTTTCCTAGTCTGAAACCACCTTGATATGGCCTAAACAAGTTGTTGACGAAGGGTTTCAGACGTTCAGACAATATGGCAAATAGGATCTTGTACGCGATGTAGAGGAGACTGATACATCTGTAATTGGCGCAATTGAGGGGGTCTTCTGGATCTAGCCAAATTTTAGAAATGAACTTGTGTATGTTCTCTACCCGGTCATTTCCAGTTGCTTTGAACAGATTTGCTCGTAGGCCGTCAGGCCCAGCAGCCTTGTTAGTTTTAAGCATGGGTATTGCTATCTTCACTTCGTTTTGCTCAGGTGGACGGAAGTTTTGGCTATCATCATCTACGGTGAATAGTTCATTCTGCCTCATAGCGCGATGTTGGTCTTCGTCGCCGTTATACAGTCTACAGAAGAAATTTTTCCATATTGTGACTCTACTGCAAGGTTTCCTTCTTCATCTCTACAGGCCCCTGTACGTATCTTGTTGGCTTGACACGTTCTTTTTACCTGTTGGTAAACATTTCGTACATTATCCCTGGAGTATAATCTTTCAGTATCTTAGATCGGGCGCTTCTCATGCTCTTTCTTCTTCTTTTAGAGGAGCCGATGTTCTTCGCGTCTCATCTGCTCGTAAAACTCACAACCAGCCCTCGTCCTTCTTTGCAGCGCCGTTTTGTATGCTTCTTGTTTAGCTGCATTTGTTTGCCAGCATTCTTCGAAACCCAGTACATCAGTTGCGGCACTTCTGATGTCATGTTGACGGCGTTGCCACTGGTCTTCTGCACTTATTGCTGGCGACATAGGAGTCGTTGAGATCTCTTGCGATTACAGCTTTTTTACGTTAAATCTTTTCACAGTAGTTCTTCTTTGTTGTGACGTTAGCATTTGTACCTTGGCTAAAACGAGGTAATGATCCGAGTCGATGTTAACTGCTTTGAAGGTTCGGATACCCAGAATACTGGAGACCTGCCTTGCACCGATCGCAATGTGATCAATTTGTTTGGCCGTTTCATGATCAGGAGGACGCCATGTCCTCTTGTGGACATTGAGATGAGGAAACCGAGTGCTTACTATAGTGACGTTTCCACCAGCAGCGAAGTCAGTAAGCTTACGTTCATTTGCGGATGTGGTGTCATGGAAACTGCGCTTACCAATCGTCCTACCAAATATCTCCTCCTTTCCTATCTTGGCGTTAAGATCACCCAGTACAATTTTAATGCTATATTTAGGACACTGCTCGTAAGTGTTGTCGAGAAACATTCTTTGGTGGCATTGTCCTTGACTTCTGTGGAGGCATGAGCACGTATGTTGGCGAATTTAGCCTTGATGCGGATTTCATAAGACGCTCGCTCACGTGTGGAAAGCTTCTATAAGCTTTCTATATACCGACATGTAATTTCAGTGACAGCAATCACCAAGATTCATCGCCGTAAGACTTCTTGCCTAAGTCTGTCGCGTTTGACAAATCCACATTCCAATAAGCGCTGTTTCTGCTTTCTATAGCACTCACCGTAACACCTATAGATGGAACAGTTTTCATCCTCTTTGCATGGCGGTGATATCTGCATTATAGCAGTCTAGGGAATCTGCTAACTCTTCGGCTGCACGCGTTCTGTTAAGGGTCCTAACATTCCACGTGCAAATCCGAAGGCCGTTGTCCTTGTTTCGTTTGCTGGGGTCGTCAAAAGTAGGATCATCCTTATCCGAGACCTGTCGTTGCTTCGAAACTATTGTTTTTTTACGTGGTAGGGAAGTTAACCCGATGCGCAGTCCCCAACCTGGAGGACCAGTTTTCTTTTTATACCCCTAGGACAAAGAGCCAGATTTCCCGGAATCAGTAACCCGCTTCGGAGATACTGCCGTTGGCCCATTAAGGGTTCATCCGCCACCAACTCCTTTACAAAACTCTAGCTCAGTATTGGAGATCCCTATAGACCTGGGATTTAAATATGGCGAAGCAGCTCATATAGGGATAACGCTAATAGTTCGACCAGACTGGAGTATACAGTTATACCATAAAGCTTTTGGCTGCCCAGCGACAGCTCCATTGTAGTACTAGATGTTGAACAGCCTGGCTTCTTCCGGACTCGTGACTTTTAGAAATAATCTCGACTTGGAGATTGGATTAGGTAATCTTTATATCTTGGTTGTTTTTTCGAAGAATGCGCAATGAGATATGTAACAAGCGGAGTCCCTATTAGTCACACAAATGTCGCCATTTGATATGACCATTAGATCACAAAAGAAGGCCTCCCCAAGAGTTTTTATGCTCATTGTGGATAATGCAGAGCAACTGCACAGAAAATGATTTGTAGCCTTTATCTGTACAGCTATCTATCATAAGGAAATTATGGCGCGAGATCGTACGCGCAAGTCACGTCACTCGATATCAGCTATTATCCGTGATATTGGAAAAACTTGAGGAGCAAACCAAGATTAATCAAGTCATATTTGACAAATTGAGCAAGCTCGAGACCAAACCTCGCAAGACAAACGACAAAACATGAATATGAAACAGTTGCTCAAGATACTAACATGGAACGCAAACGGCCTTCTGAAAAAAATCGACGAACTAAGTAGAAGTATTTCTACGGAAAAACAGTATTGATATATGCCTGATATCAGAAACCCACCTAAAAAAGGGACCTGGATCCAAAATAAAAGGATACAGTGATTATCACGCACATTATCCTTCGGAAAATGCGAGAGGCGGATCTTCTCTTTACATCAAAGACTGCATCAAGCACTCCGAAGACATGAAAATAGAACTCGACTCTATGCAAATAAGTTCAGTCTCCGTAAAAATAAACCACTTAGACTACCACATTGGATCTAGTTACTTTCCTCCGGGATATACGCTAGTAGACGACGACCTCGTTCGCCTCTTTGACTCACTCGGGCCTAATTTTATCATCGGTGGTGACTTTAACGCGAAACACACCTTCTGGGGTTCAAGATGTAATTCAACGAAAGGCAGGCTATTGTACAAAGTCAGCATGATGCGTGGTGTGAAATTGTTTTCGACGGGAAAGCCAACGTATTGGCCAACTGACAAAAACAAAATCCCTGACCTCGTCGACTTCTTTAACGCAAAAGGGCTAGCTAAAGATCTGACGGAAGTCGAAGAATGCTATGATCTATGCTCAAATCACTCAGCAGTCACTTTAAAAATAGGTGGAAATCTAGATACGAAAGAAGGACCGCCCAGGTTAACTAGTAACAAAACTAACTGGGACGCCTTTAGAAAAGACTGCACGGAAAATGTTGCTTTATTGCTTTGTGCCGCTAAAGACACCGATCGAAATAGAAGACGAAATTGACAAACTTGTGGAAGCCATTCAGAGTGCAGCGTGGAAAAACACTCCTTTCCGGAAGACAGTAACACGGAACAATAAAGTTAAATTCCAACCCGAAATTGAAGACCTCATACGAGAAAAGAGGAGAGCGCGCAAGAGATGGCAACAATCCCGCGCGCCCCCAGATAAAACTTATCTGAACTATCTTTGCAACAAATTGATAATAACAAGGCTCCAGGATATGATTTAATCACTGGCGAAATTTTGAAGGAGCTACCAACAAAGGCGTTAGTTAAGCTGCTCTACATTATAAACGCTTCTTTGAGACTTTTATATGTTCCAAGGCAATGGAAAGTCGCCGAAGTCATTATGGTTCAGAAACCGGGGAAATGTGCAAACGATAAGAAATCATATAGACCCATTTCGCTTCTGCCGATAACATCTAAGGTCTTCGAGAAACTTTTGATTAAACGATTACAGCCAGTAATTGAAGAAAGACACTTGATCCCGAATCATCAGTTCGGCTTTCGGGTCAAACATTCCACAATCGATCAGGTGTATCGTATAACGAATGAAATTGAAGAAGCTCTAGAAGCGAAAAAGATATGTTCTAGCGCTTTCCTCGACGTATCGCAAGCCTTCGATAAGGTATGGCACGTAGGTCTAAGGTATAAGCTAAGGCTAATTCTACCGAAAAAATTGTGTAGAATACTGGGATCTTACCTTGAAAACAGGCTCTTTCGTGTTAGACACGGGACCGAATACTCACAATTCAAGGAAATCCATGCCGGCGTTCCGCAAGGAAGCGTACTCGGTCCAATGCTGTTCCTGCTCTACACAAGAGATATCCCAAAAGATGAAGGGACCGTCGTAGCAACGTTCGCAGATGATACGGCTATCCTCGCAACGGACGAGTCAGTCGAAGCATCAACGGGTAAACTACAACTGGCTCTAAACAAAGTATGCGAATGGACAAAGACCTGGCGAATCGTCCTTAACGAGACCAAGTCAACGCATGTCAATTTTACGTACAAAAAGGTAAACCACTTACCTATTTCCATTAACTCGGTACAAATACCATACGCAAATGAGGCAAAATATCTAGGAATGACCCTAGACGCAAAACTTAAGTGGAAGTCACACGTTAAAAAAAAGCGCGACGAGCTAGAAATCAGACTAAGAGAAATGCATTGGCTACTCGGAAGATACTCGAAGCTAAGCGTATATAACAAACTGCTTCTGTATAAGCAAGTGCTTAAACCGTCTTGGACATATGGAATACAACTTTGGGGTTGTACGAAACCAAGCAATATGGCTATATTGCAAACATTCCAAAACAAAGCCCTACGAGCAATCGTGAATGCTCCATGGTATATAAGGAATAGTGATATTCACAGAGATCTAGGAATTGCTACTGTGAATGACGAAGTAATGAACTTTGCTCGCAAACTTCGTACTCGTCTTTATGCTCATTGCAATAATGAAATAATGCGTACTATGGACGTGACAAACATCGAGCGCCAACTACAAAGAACAAGACCATTCGATCTAGCGCCGTAAGGAAAAACCGCATTTAATGACGGTATTAGTAGGTGCCTTCGCTGGAAGGCCACCTACCTAACGAGATTAACACTACAGAAGCGTAAACTACTTGTTAAGGGAACTTAGTCGTAGTCATCAAACAATGAAGAAATGAGAGGATTGAAGCTGTACTACTATGAGCACGAGCGGCTTATAGTGCCTCTCTGAGGGGTGAGGTTTAGCCCGTAGGCATATACTGACTGACACTAATGACATTGACAGGTCAGCTATATGAATCGGGCATCACCAATGGTACGGACCATTGGTATCTTTTGAAGAATCCTCACCTCCAAGCGCAACCAAAAAAAAAAAAAAAATAAGAAAATTATAGGAGGGTAATACAAATATTCACGTGATATGTCCTAAGTCAATGGACTGATTTGAAGAGAGCTCCCATCTATGCCGGAAACCGAATGTTTTTTCCTACGGATGGTCATGAAATTCTTGCAGCAGAAGGCCTTAAAGGACACCAAATTGACAACAATGTCACCAATGTTTCTTAGCTTTTGTTACCTTTCAATTCTTGGGGGCAAAATTCAGATTTGTCATCGGTAACAGAACACGTGCCTTAAAGGGTCCCAAAGTGATCCAGACTCTGACCCTAAAATGGACCAGAATTTGAACTTCTGTTCAACTGTTTAGATAGATCCGGATCAAAGTCTTTCCAAGTGAAGGATTGCTGGTTTATTATAGTCTGCTAAGGATTACATGCAGACGAACTATTAATTTAACCTCGGTATGGTGCCAACTGTCATCTATTAAGGTTGGAGTGAAGCCGCTCTATTCATACGACAGACTGTCAAGTTCTTCTTTTTCACTTTATTCGTGCTGATTTTTCATTCCACAAGACATTGGTCGAGGTCGAGAGGGTTCTCTCTTGGCGCTCGTAAAGGGCTTTTTTCATATTGAGTTGATGGTATGAAGGTAGGTAGAAGTGATACTCAAGTGACCTGCTTGTTTATAAACTAAGAGAAACCAGCGAAGTCTTCACATCCAACCTATGGCTTTTAGGAAGGTTTCTGTAAGTTTAATTTAAGAATTTACTTAGTGTACGATATCTGACCCTGGTTAGAGCTGGAAACCCGCAGAGGAAATAAAAAACACTGATTCTTCCCAACTCTCACTCGCAGATCGAAATAGGACACCAAATCTAGATGCGTGTGTCTCTATAAGAGAGTGACCTATACTAATCGCCACAAGTCTTGTAATGTCTGTGCAGTCTTGTCTTGTAGGTCTCCTGTTGATAATACTTGAGCTAGGCCACATCTCTCTTCATATGGCACAATACCGCAACCCATCCCACCTGTCGTTGGCTGGTGTGTGAGATGATGCTCTCCTTGACATCCCCCAATAACCTGAAAACATAAGATCTATCAAGGGCTGAGCGCCATCTCGTCCGTTCATGAGCCCGCTCATTCCCCTCTATGTTGCTGTGGCCCAGCACCCAGAGTAGATTTATTTTAAAGTGATGTCCTAACGAGATAAGATCCTTGCCAGCATCTTAGAAGATGGCAGCATTTCTGTCAATAAGACGATATTTCGGATGAGGCAGGGTTACAATTCAGTAAACGGCAAGCCTAGTGTATTGCCAATACTTTTGCCTGGAAGACACTGGAAAAATCTGGGAACCGGTGTGATTATATATACATCTAGAATACTTCAGACAAATTTGCCGCACCTACTTCGCTGTCCATTTCTGTGCCAAGGAGACGTGAAGCTCGACAATTTCGTTTTTATGGTAAAGGGCATCACTGCAGTTTATGTATCATGAATTGAAACAATGCAAGTGTACAACTTGTAACCCATGTGTAATCCCAAGGACTTAACATGATCTCACTGGTCAACTGCATCTCTGTAGAGTCTTGGCAGAACTTTGTTGTATCACGAGCCATAGAAGAGGAGAGATAACTTGAGATGTTCCTCTGTCGACGGACAGTTCTAGTTCTTAGCATGATCACTTCACTGTCCAATAGCTAATAAACTGCTCTATATCCAGTTGGATTAGAGATTCCTTAATCGGTTCGATATGGACATTGTTGCAGGCACTCTCAACCTTTAAGAAGCTGGCTAGGATATATTGTTCGTAGTGAATGATTATTTCGTCCGTACTACTTCGTGGAGAATGCATTCTGAGATTTGAATAAAGATCTTTTGGCAGTCTTTCGTATGTGAGTGTGAAGGATACGTTCCAACGCTTGGAGTAAGAAAGAACTTAAGCTGATGGGTCCGAAATACTTAGGGGATTCATATCTAGGTTTTCGGAATAAACACCACACGAACATGTCTCAAGCTTCGGGGGGTGCGGTTTAGTAATATACACATAGCTTCTGACAATCGATACAATCCAAGGAACCACCTGGTCCAGTGGGTTCTGTAGCATGATGGGCAGAAGCTGCAATAGCAATAGCGGAAGATGTCAATATCTAATAATTCTAATATCATTCCATGATGAGGCTGCGCACTCTGACGGAAGGCTGAGTCAGTGCAACAGTCTTTGGACCCTGAAAAGTAAGTTTTCATTGAAAACTCCAAGTGTTCTCTAGATGAAACCAAGTCTCTCACGGCTTTTCAATGGGCTGGAGTGTTCCTTGAACAGAACCCTGCTTTACCTAGCGGAGTTCTTCATACTTTCAATGGATTCACAGTACTTCATCAAGGCCTATGACTTGGTGAGTTGATATTAAGTAGCATGCCCATCGGAACTAAGGGTCTGTTTGCCATGGCGTGCCCTCCCTTTGCAGGTTGACTTCTCAAGAGTTCGAGGGGCTTTTCAAATTATTTGACTGACTTCCTTTCCCTCTCTTTATTGGGGACTCCTTTCTTCAGGATATGTACTGGTATTAACACTTCCATTCACACTGCCTTCTCTTAGAAGCGATTTGCCGTGGACAGTTTGTTTTGGTCAAATAATTTCCATGTGGAGCTCTGGCAAGGAGAGTGAGCCACCAGACAAGGATCGGTGCATCTGAGGCAGTCCTAACAATCCTAACAGTCAGTGTCGGTTAGAAGAATAGAACAGTCCATCCAAACACCTAATCTGACTTTGAACTAAGTCTTCTAGCATCATTACCAGTAATGTCGGTCGATAAAGGATTAATCCTAAAATTTGTTTTACTCCTTCGATTGGTGTTATTGTTTGAATTCTCGACTGTCCCACGAGTAAGAGGGTAGTGTAAGTGTCTACTACGATAATGAACTACAACTTGTCACAGGCTTTGCCATAGGTGCTGGAGTGCTTTACTACTTTCAGTCAGATATCTTATAGCTGAGATCGCTCTCTAGCATCACTACTGCATACTATGCGTCGTGACAGTGACAAGTCATGAAAGGAGCTGTTACTGCAAGCAAAATTCCTCTCATTAGGATTTCAAACAATCTTCTAGAATAGAATACAAGGATCAGTCCAGAACCGGATGGGTTGTCTCCTCATATTACAATTTATTTCCAATCGGATGAAACTACATCGATAAAGCATTTTAAAATTGGATTAGTGTACCGAATGTATACAAATCCTGAATGCATTAGGACTTCTTTAATAGGATTTTATTGCTTTGCAGGAAATTGTGACACTTCTCGTTTGATGGGCAGGAGGTGTTACGGTACCAGCCCCTAAATAAATGGGCACCCATTTGCGTGGTGTTCTATTCATAGAATCACAATTAAGGGTGCGTCCTTAATTTCATTTCAAGATTCGCTCTGCGTTGTCCTTTTATTTTTTTAGCAAGCACCGCTTACAGCATTACAATCTGTCCCGACTGTCATTCCTGTTTTCTGATGGGGGATGCAACACACGGTGTAATGTGAGACGATAGTTTGCATTTTTTTTTTTCAATGTTTTCGAGAGTAGTTCCTTGTATGCAACACAAAACAAAAATATTCTTGTAATGGAGGTCAATGCATTAGAGAAGAGGATGTCCTTTTTATTGACATAAGGACGAACAGAAAAAAAAAGAAAAAAATAATTGCACAACGACCAAACCCAGTAAATTATTTTTCACTTCCTTTTTTTAGGACTGTTTTGTTTGTTTTTTTTTTGCAATGTATCTTTGGTCAAGGATATGGTCGAATGACCGGGTGGTGTAGTGTGCTGCTATAAACGCGAGTGTTATATGCGTTGTCGAGTGCTCAGTTCATTTTTTATAGCGCACTTAAACAATGCTAAATGGACCCATTATGGTCGAGTTAAATTACGCTTAAACAAAGTTATGATGCTGTTTGTTGTTGGTTTGTTGCTGCTATTAGTGGAAGTGGCTGTGGCTGTGGCTGCGGCGGCTGGGGTGGTACGCTTCGTCCTGACCCTAGTCTAGTGTTTTTTGGTTTTCTGTTTTTATTTGCTACTCTTTTTTTTTTTTTTAGTGTCATCAGATGGTTTTATATTTTGCGAACTCATGTGGCCGGTCATATGCTAGGTGGTGGTTGGTGAGTTTTGTTTTTTTTTTTTTTTTGATTTGGGAGTCCTTTTCGTGTTTTTTATGGTTATGGTGTGATTCTCTCTATTTAGGTGAATGTGCACAATTGTTATAGGGCACTGCCGAATGGCGCGTAGATTTAAGGCTGTTAATCATGGCTGACAAGTCCATTTAGTGCAATTTTACTGATTTGACAGTTTTGTGTGAATGGAGGATAGTTTGGCCATAGAGTGGTCATTGCCATTCGTGTACAATAGAATTGTTGTGTGCGGAAGGATACAGACATTATCTTTCATTTTGGCTAAATTGAGTGATTGTATTTGGGTATGTTTTGCGATACACCAACTTCAACTATCGAATGTGAAATGAACTGGGAGTGATATTTAGATGATTAATGCCGAAGGATAACTAAAGCTAATGTGGGTAATTTTTTGAAAGGTTTTTCGTGTTGGGGGAATCCAAAGTGCAGTAACTGAACGACGGTGAAGTGAAGTGTAATTTTTTTTTCCATGAATTTAGGCTGCACATTGCCCTGTTTTAGTGAAACCAAATACATATGTACATCAGCACCGAAGTTAATGATATGGTTCAGTAGCACATAGGGTATAAGCGCGTCCTTTTAAAATTCGCAATCTCTTGTGGTCTTGCGAAAATGTTACCAAATCAGACAGGCTCAGCCTTACATTCTTTTTGTTGAAATTAATGGAATGAATTGTGGTGGACCATATGGATAGAACGGCGCTGAAAGCGTGTCCTTTGAATGGTAGACAACATGCATACAGAGCTGGCAGGTCTACGGAAACAACACTACACCAGGTGGTACGCGTTGCGGAAGAGGAGATGCATACCGGAGGCATCACAATGACCATAATATGAGATGGTGGATAATATGCTGAAAAATAGGAATGCTGCGTGGACAATATGCAACATGCATACGCACAGCGAAAACCAGACAATCAATTTCTAGCTACGGCCCAGTCCCATTGAAAATAGAAGACGTTGAAGTACTCCAGCTATATATGGAAGATACGTTTATCCCTTCGTGGATCAGTCGCCGACAAGGCGAATCAGCTGAGAAGAAGATTGACAAGAGCTTGTGATGCATCCATGCGTTGCCACCAGTATACTGATGGAACGATGAAATCGTCTGACACAGTGTTTCTCGGAAACGTAATGGATGTACCCATAACTTCCCAAAACAACAAAAAATGGAGGAACAAACAGACGCGGGCGTTACCAATACGTCTTGTCACTGCAGAAGATGTCCTGTAAGTCTGCGCAAAAATTAAGACCAAAAGGCGCCTGGTGTCAATGGAAACTCCAACATTCCCTTCAAAGTAGCAATCAATTGGCGCCCACACTTCTTCATAGATACATATATACAATACTTGCCTCAAAAAAGGAGTATTCCAGTAAAAGAATCCTCCTTTCACTACGTAGGCCTCTACGTATGCTGACAACCATGAGAAAAATACTAGAGCGCAACATAAGTGGCAGATTTCAGAGTGCAATCGATAGGACTTAAGAACTTGCAGATCACCAGCATGGTTTCCGTAAGGCACGGTCTACGATCGACGCTATCTATGAAGTCGTGAATACCGGGAAAAAAGGCATAGAAGGAAGACGGTGGAAAGGCGCGAAGAAACAGTACTGCACAATCATTACCCTGGATGTTAGGAACGCTTCCAAGAGAGTACCGGAATACCTGCAGAAGATAATGACGGACTATATCGGGAATAGGATACTGCTCTACGACACCGACGATGGAAACTCATATTTGGTCCGCTACTGTGGAATCTAATGTATGATGACGTAATCAGTTTTGAAATCCCGAGAAAAATTGGCTTCACCGATGACATAGCAATCGTTGTAGTGACTACACTCGTTGAGGACATGGAGCATGACTACAATGAAGCTATTGGGATCGTCCAGGACTAGCTAGTACGCATGGACCTACAACTTACAGATGAAATGACCGTGTTCATCATCAGCAGACGAGTCATGGACACGATAAGACTAACCGTGAGCGATCACGTCGTAGCTTTCAAACCAGAGTTGAAGTATCTTGGCATGTTGGTGCTGCTTATAAGTTAGGCTTGCATCTGAAAATACAGTAAAGGCAGTGGCTGCAAGAGCAAGGATTATGCCAAATATCGGGAGACCGAAACACAAGAAGAGATTACTTTTAGCGAGAGATGTTGCATCAATAATGCCCTCCGGCTCCCAAAAACGGACTGGTGCCATGAAAACGAAATTGTGCAGGAAGAAAACAGAGATAGCTTACAGAACCAATGCGTTGAGAGTATACAGTGCCTTCCGAACAACTTCCTACGACGCGGCATATGTAGTGGCTGCCATGGTACCAATAAACCTTCTTAGGAAGAAGTGCAACAAAATTACCACCAAATACCAAAGTACCATCAAGGACAAGTCTGGAAGAATGACAAGAGAGATAGTGTCACTCTGATAAAGGCAGTTGAACGCAGAGATCAATATCGAACAAGACGTCCGGATTAATAAGAAGCATGGGGAGCTGAATTTTTACTTGACCCAGATACTTACCGGCCATGGATGCTTCAGAGCCTACCTGCATAGGTTTAGACATGACGACAACCCCTATTGTACAACGTGCATTGAAGCAGTAGAGGATCTGGAACACATCATGTTCCACTGTCCAGAATATTACATACAACGACAACTCCTGGTAAATCAACTGGGAGAGGACTTTACCGGAGACAACTTCACCAGACAGATGATGAGCAGGAAAGAGGCTTGGGAAGCAGTTAGCGACACTGTGACAGGCATTATGAAAGATCAGCTGGCAACACGAATATCTCGAGTACCTAAGGCTAAAGTCCTCCCTTGCGATGAAATACTTGACAGCAGTGCAACGATGACCAGGGATAGAAGGTGGGACGGGTTTAGAGGTGTAAGTCGCTCGTCTTTAAAAAATTCACACCTTCCTACGTAAAAAAAACAAACTCACACCCCTACACTACCTAACCAGCCTAACCTTCCCTACTATCTCCAGCGTTCCTTTTGCAAAGCACCTTGTATAGAGGATTGCAAACGTCTCTGCTTGAATCTTAATGGCTTCTCTTCTAAAGGAAAAGGGATCCCGTCCATTCCGTATCTTGTGTTATTATACTGGAAAGATGCACGCTGGAGATCGTTGGGAAAAGGCCGCTGATCGTGATATTCATCATGATCGGGAATGCCAGTGCAGCTCATAACTATCTTGTAGTCACTTTTATCAATTCGAAAGGCACGGTTTTACTATTTTTTTATGAATTTCCGAAGTTCCTTTCTTTTCCTTAAGAATTCCTTCCGTATCCCTTTAGAGTGTCCCCTTTGTCTGATGCGTAAGTAGCAAGACCTTCACATTTTGAAACAGTCTACTCTCAGCATAGCGATGCAACCGTTCCACCAGTACACAGGTATTCTTCCATTTTCTTTACGTGGCATGAATGGGTCGCACCCTTGGGTGAGGAAAGTTGTCAACTGTTGGACTGTTCTTCAGTTGTGCGTATTGCTGAGCCAATAATCTCAGCCATCTACATAGGTTGTTACTTTTCCAGCCCAACTTGTGTACCTTTTCAATGGCTTTTTGATTCAGAAGCAGTCTGGGCTCTCAAATACAGATTGGAGACGCGGCACTTTGTTTTCCTCACTATCAGCCACAAGTACGGACAATACCTGTCAGTATTCTGCTATGATCGCATTCGGTCTTCACAGGTGAAGAAGTGGATGCCCTTAATTTTGACGTGACCTACATTTGACTCTTGCTTACCTTTTTGCGCTTGAATGAGGAGTTTCCGCACTCCCATGTCCCTGCTTTCTTAGTGGAGTCATCTTGCAATATTGTGAAAGATTTTCTACTGTTCATATAAATAAAGGCTAGATCTGCCTTCTCCTTTTCGAGTGTCTATATAAGCAGATCCTGTGCAGCTTCGGAATGGTTGAGGTTTATGTTTTTGCATGTGGCGCATCTGGTTGGCGTGGTTGTTTCCATCTTTACATGACAGGTCGCATATGGCACACTTCGGCTCTGCTATACAGTTTCGCAGTATGTCCACATTTTAGGCACGTATCTCTGCGGCTGACTGCCTAGGAATATGTCCACACTCAAGGCACTTAAAATGTATATTGAACCCATCCAATATTTAGGCGTCCTGCAGCGAAGTTAATAACCCCAGTTTGTGGTCCATGCCTCGTCATTCTCATGGACATAATAGCATCTTTTGTGATGCTTCCTTTATTGAGATTTACTCCGCTTATGGTCATCTAGATCTCCTCTAGAGTCGCCGCTTCATCTTAGTCACAGATTTCAATCTTCTCTCGTTGTCGTTGGTACAACGTTTTCGCATTCGCTTCTGTTTGGACCAATTTCGACATAAAGTCCTTGAATTTCGTGGTCTGTTCATTGCTTCGTCTCTTGAGTGCTATAAGCAAGCAGCCCTTTTTCCCGAGCTCCTTAAGATCTGAGTTCTCTCTGAAGATAGAAGCATAGGACGCGTATCCACAGTATCAGGCCTTCTGAGTTGTATTCGAGTTTTGTGTATTCTTAACCTGTATTTACACGGATATTCGCAAAAAATGTAATTGAAGACTACTCCTCTTCCAGAATAAGCCAGCACTCTATCTGTGAACATACATACATATATTGAGCTTACCTGCAATTGCTAAAGAAGAAGCTCACAAGCTCCCTATTTCTTGAGATCCTTAACCTAAAAAGTTTTTAGTCGTTTGGTTTACCTAAGTCACGGAACATTTTTCCAATAGGCTTGTCGATATTGGTGTTCCTATTTAAAGTCACAAGAAGATTCTGGTCGTAAGAAGGTGAAACTTGAGCCAACAGTAGTCAGTTTAAATTTATTGCTTGCAATTCCTTGATGAACACGAATCCACCCAAGTTAGACCAGATCAAAATTCCTGAGTTCAATACTGGTTTTCCGTCAGTTTAGTCTATACTGTCCATTATCGGTACCGAAACTAGCCTCCGAAAACACATTTACCTGACCACAATCGGTACAACGAGAAAATATGTCCCTTCTTGGATGAAGTTCTAGCTTAGATTTAGGGCACATATTGGAGCCGTCTTCCTGTTAAACATTTGGAGGTTTGAAAACACTATAATAGCTTCCAGTGTTGACGTTAAGTAGATGCACATAGCGCCCATAGTACCAGGATTGCCAATTCTGTTTACCTTCTAAAGCTTCATTATCGATATCCGCTCAAGAACTCCTGGCCATCAGACTATAGTCGCTTATGTAATAATGGATCTGACCATCATAATGTCTTTTCGACTTTCCGCATAACCCTTATACATTGGTTGGTTGAATCTCGATCCATCGACTACTGATTGTCTTTGTCACTGAGTAGTAGGGTTGTATTTTAACAAAATGGTAAGTGGAATGGGTTCATAAAGTTCGTTGGCTCTGAAAAGTGGGAACGTTGGGTGTAGGACCAACTAGAATTTCTTACCCAAGATGGCCAAGGTATCTGAGGTCTATTACCTACCAATCGGCGTACACTGTTCCACATTAGATTTCCACTTAAATTATGGGACCTACTGCGTAAGATGCTTATTTAAGGATTTTTATGAAGAAGACTCTGGAAGACTCACCATATACAAGGCGCAGTAGCGATGACAGTCGGGAGAAAGTTACGACATGTGACAGACTGGTGACAGACTGTATCTGAGTTTGGTTTGAAATATTTATTTATAACGCCAAGGATTCTGAGTAAAGCCCGGAAGGCTCAAATTACATCTCACTCCTTACATGCAAGTTGGGGGTACTTTTCAAAGATTGTACCAAAATAGTAAAAATTCCTAAAGCTTCGAACTAGGCTTACAGCCCATAATCTCGTCCTGACAATGAATAATTCAATGACCCCCTCTGTAGCCACTTTCATGGTTATGGTAACAATGTCATTTCTACAAATGCGACTAAATTTATTCACGAGTGAAAACTTAATTTCATATCCACTCCACACGAGTGGTGTTGTGACAGATGTTGACTTTCCTTTGATTTGGTTTACTTTCAAAATCCGATCATCGCATTTGTGTCCTCCGTACCTACACACGCAGCAAAGCAAGTCCTCGTTTATATATTTTTCGCCACTTTGACCTTTTTGTCAACAAAATGCGGGAAGAAATTTAATTTTGAATCCCACCGCACCCATCTGTGAAGATGTATCTCTCTCCATAGCATCCCCATGCAGTTAAATACATTTTCGACTTTCTTCAAGTGTGGCGAAGTGTGAAATTGAAGATTAGCAGAGCGGATTTGTTCCTTCCATCCGGTTGTAGTAGTCGTAAGGATAAAGTGAGACACAGGATACATACAAGTCTGTGTGGGAGAACCCACAGAGATGTTTTCGTTTTTCCTTTTTTTCAAGTTCTTACTGATGCGCTAATTACAGATTAAGGATACGATAAAATGGCAGACATAATGACACAGATAGGAGATATCTTATTTCTATTATTTCCCAGTGGAATATCTCTGTGCGTGAGTGAAATTGCTTTATGTACACCCACACATGTACATACGGAGGGAGGACGAAGTGATTTTTCATTTGAAATTTGAGGTTAATTTGAAGCAACGAAGTGAAAGACTATCTTGCTTCACGTTTTAAAAATCAATAAAAATGCTTTTGATGCATATACGTTTTATTTAAGGAATGCAGAGTAAGTTTTTGGAATTAAAAGATGGCATTGTAAGGATCACTGAATACAAAAATTGAATACAAAATCTTCTTTACTAGTTCAGGCACCACCACTAGTTCAGACACAACCCACTATATTTATTATATCCTTCTACTCAATGCCAACTCAGGTTATGCAAAAGAGTACATACTCTAAGATGTAGGTTAAATCTGCCACTCGTACTGTGTGCCACATTGTAAGGATTTTCTGCTTGGATACGTGAGCTCTTGGCACCTTATCCCCTTTCAATACTTACTTGGTAATGGTGCAAATATTCGGTAAGTCCCACTAGAAGTTTTCTAAAGCGCATGAAAAGCTGATTTAATTCTTGAAGAACAGAAAGTAAAAACTTAAAGTCTATGGATACGTTCCACTTTAGCAGTTTTGAGATAAAATTAGGATCTACTCCAGTCCCAATGATATCAAGGTATTCCGAAAAACAGTTGCAGTATCATCAAAGATTTGTTGAACCGAAATGAAGACAAGTTGCGTTGACAGTAGCTTGAGAGCTGCAACAAGGTGAAATACGGCAAAGTTGCAAACTAAGACCACTGCTATTTTTTGTCGCAATCAGAGACGTTCTCGGGTAATAATAACGATACACAATAGGCCTCTAACCTCTAACAGGCTAACTACAATATTTGGAATATCATTGCTACTGTTATTCGTGAGCTACAAACCTGCGCTAACAGAGTGCTTCTACCATTGGATTTGCTGGCCAAATACGATTTCGAAGGAAGAACTAAATACAAGGACTGATCAAGAGCCTTTAGAGGTCATGGGAAGGCAAATCGATGTAGACTGCGTTGATTGTTAAGGTTGACGATACCACGTATGACTTTCTCGATAGGCAGATACTCGGTAAGGCCTTTGCAAAATCAGAACTTCTAGCTATACTACAACATGAATCGTTTGCACTTCAGAATCAACAAAAAAAAAATTGGCTAATTATGAACAAAACTATCTTCCAACCTTAGCGCTTATATATATAGGTTAGATTGAAAGGTAAGGGTATAGGGAGGAGTTAGAAGTTGGAAAGAAAAGGAAACAGGAAACTTTAAACCCTTCCAGATTATATTTTTTTGAAAACCTGGATGAAGGCAAGGCATTCGAGATACAGAGGTTTTGGGTGCCTACAGAACGAACTTAAAGGTATACGCCAGAGGAAGTGACGGACAGGTGGCACACAAGTATAGATTTAAGCTGAGGAATTGTATTGTATCGGTATAGAACCGCTAAACATCTCATTCCCATATTCCAACGCTGCTCTAGCGAAGTGGATTTTATAAATTCACTGGACATCCATCAACCAACATACGGGAGCTTCCGCCCAAACATGTGAGTTATGATCAGGTTTCAGATGAATATAAACAGCCAAGTTTGGGGAATGAAAAAACGTTTACACCTCTTGAGGAATCCGAAGCACCTAACACTACTTTTCTGGTCAGGGGCAAATTGCATGCCAAGCATTTACAAGCCATTACATAGATTCCTCAATATCAACTCCATTAATTTTTAGTTTGGTATCCTGCTTTAGAGACAGGTAAAGGAGACAAAACTGCGTTTTTAACGTGTTGAATTCAACTTAGTTTTTCGCATTCTAATTTATGATTGCATCAATATCGGAGTTGAGCCCGAGAAGACTTTCGCTGTGAGTGATACTTCTCTACCTGAGGTCTAAGCCATGGAGTCGTTAAAGTACAACCAAAGTCCAGAAAGCTGTTTTTCGCAAAGGAATGGATTGGATAATAAATATTAGAAACTAGCATAGATTGAGAAGTGTGCAGAAGTACATATCCATCCTTACTTACTCAGGTGGCGCTACAGTTAATGGTGAACCCACTAACAAGCCTCTCCAGTTAGCAAGGTCCTTAGCCAAGTGGTTAAAGCTCCCTTCTACTTGTGCGCGCCACATAAGGCGAGGTCATTCTCTTTTGAGTTGTCCCTCCGGATTAGATTCGAAGACTCTACAGGCCGGAATACTCGCGTCCATTCGCTCTACATATCCTAGCCATCTGAAACGAGTAGTGCGCAGTTTTTGACTAGGTCGATGTCGCTGAACAGCTCGTATAGTTCGTCGTTGAATCTCCTCCTCCAAAGCCCGTTAACACAAACCGGAACGAAAATTTTACGAAGAATCTTCATCCGCTTTAGATAGAGTCCAAGCTTCAGCATCATAAAGCAGGACTGGTTTGATCGAAGTCTTATACAGGAACTCCCAAGCAATTTTAGCAACTTGCTTTTGAATACTAGCTCTAGTGGAACCCTGGTGTGTTCTGCCAATATTGTCAATATCGTCGGCAGTAGTACAATAGTTGCACAGACATTGTACCTCCGGTGTTGACTTGTGAGTTTCGCACAATCCTTTTAAATAACATGACAGCTCGTCTTGTCTAAATCCTTTTAGACATCAAAGCTCTTAGTGAGATCATTACCGACCTTGTTTGGTTGGTTGGTTTAAGAGGGTGGGCTTGCGCCCTTCATTTAGGCCTCCATTGGACCCGTTGTGTTAACCTCGTTAATACGACTGTTAGGATTAGTTAATAATATGTGGGAATTGTGTTGGAAGGGGCTGTACTATTGGTGTTGAGATCATGGGAGTGTAATGTGCACTATGTCGTATAGTGATCGGGATGGCGCCTTGTTCGCTTGGCAAATCCTAATATGTCACCGATTCCTACCTTTCTGAGGTGTGTTAGATTTGGTATCGCAGAGAACCCTAGTATCTGAGGTCTTGTCTTAACCTCCGATTCTGAACGAGTGTTTGTTGAGATTGATGTGGCCTGTTATGAGTCCCACCATCAGTCTCACTTGTGTTCTACTTGAGTTTAGAGCTCGTTTTGTTGTGTTGTTACTCGATTCTTTTATTATTGATCTGTCCACTTTACCCGTGTCTGGATTCGCCCAGTAATTGGTGAACTCCTGTCGTATCTGCGTATTGATTATAGTTGTACGGATGCGAGAATAAGACATGGCTTTGTATAGCTCGTCTCTATAAAAGCTGTCATATGCGGGCTTGAAATCGATGAAAAGATGGTGGAGTGTGAAGATTTAATCGATTGTGAACTTTCCTGGTCTGAAACCACACTGATAGGTGCCAATCAGGTTGTTGACGAAGGTACGCGATATTGAGGAGGCTGATAGCTCTGTAATTGACGCAATTGAGAGGATCTCCTTACTTGTGGATCGGGCAAACGGTGCTGAGATTCCATTCATCAGGTATACACTCGTCTGACCAAATCTTAGAAATGAGTTGTTGTATGATCTTTGGTCATCGTCGCCATTATGGAGAAGCCGATGTTCTTCCCATCTCTTTTGTTCGTAGAGCTCACGAGCAGCGCTCGTCCTTCTTTACAGCGCCACCATGTTTGCTTCTTGTTTAGCTGCATGTGCTTACCGGCATTCTTCGTCAAACCAGGGATTTCTTGGTGGTGGTTGGGTGAAACCCAGCACATTTGTTGCAGCACCTCTGATGGTATGTGGGCAGCGTTGCCACTGGTCTTTGACATTTGATCCTGGCAAAATAGTCGTTGAGAGATTTCGGGATACTCGTTCAGCGAAGATTCTGGCACATTGGTCATATGTTTAGAACTTGTAGAAACATTCTTTGGTGGCGTTCTTATTGTCCTTGATGCGGATTGTCATAAGATACTCGCTCACGTGTCGGAAGGTGAAGACTTCTTGCCAAAGTCTGTCGCATATGACGAATCCACATCCGAATAAGCCCTGCTTTTAGTCTCTATAGCAATCACCATGGTATACATACGTCACAGTTTTTCATCTTCTTTTTGTCCGGGCCATTTCATCGTATTTTCTAGATGGCGGTGATATCTGCAGGCCAGGGCCTCCGCTAATTATCCGGCTGCACGCGGCCTGTTAAGGGTCCAAACGTTCCACGTGCAGATCCGAAGGTCGTTATCCTTGTTTCGGTTGCAGGGGTCGTCAACAGTAGGGTCATTCTTGTCCGAGGCTCGTTGTTGCTTCGTAGGTAATTATTTTGTTTTTCCATGGTAGAGAAGTTACCTCGACGCACAACCCCCAACCTGGAGGACTAGTTCCCTATTTATATCCCTAAGACAGAGGGCCGGAGTTTACTAAGTTAGTAACCCACTTCGGGGATATGAGCGCTGCCGTTGGCCCATTAAGGGTTTATCCGCTACCAACTCTTTTCCAACACCCTGGCTCAGTATTAGAGATCACAATATGTAGACCTGGGATTCGAATATGTCAAAGCAGCTCATACAGGGATGACACTAGATAGTTCGACCAGACTGGAACTGGTAGACGCCACCTTTGATTCCATCTAGCGAATTCGTCCGCTGTCGCCTGAATTAAGAGGAAGTGCTTTAGTGAGAAAACACTCCATATCCATCCATCCATTACATAAAAACTCACAATCCTTGATGAGAAGATGCTCCCAACACCTTAAGTTTGGATTTTGCTTAAGAGGACACTATCCCAACCCTCTATCGAAAGCTTAGGAGATATCACGGGCGACTACTCAGCATTCACCATGTTGGTGGAAACAGTCTTTCATTTTTGCGGCAGTTACCTACACCATAGGTCCCCTGTGGTACGTTTTTGCCGGAAACCATACTGCCGAACATTTACAAGAATGGTTTTTGCTTAGGAGGCACTGATGTTAGGGCTTTAGGTCAATAGTTTGAATGGGAGGTTCTATCGCCTCTTCTGGGGGTTGGCTGGACGTGCACAAGTTTCCACCCATTCGGAAAGTTGAGCATATGACAGAGCTAGCGTAGAGATTGAGCGAGGAAACACCTCTTTAAGACTAGCTGAGGTATCCCATTTGGGCCTAAAATTTGTTACTTTCAAGATTTTTAAGGACTCGAGCTACTGAGCAGGTACGGAAAAATATTGGCTCTAAAGAATAAGTGAAGTACCTGGTAGGATGGAATTCACAGTGAACATTGCTGCTAACAAAATTACTTTCTCATAAGGATCAATGATATTCTAACCAGAAACACCTTCCACTTCTTAGCTAGGGTCTCTAGCCTTAATTCTGTGACTCGCTCGTTTTAGTAGCCATCTGAAGTCCATCTTCATGATGGTTGCCATAGTTTCATTCAGTGAGTTGAAATCATCCTAATTGCTCATCATCTACTTTGTAATGTTGTCTGGGAGTTTTTTCAACAAGTTGTGAATGGTGCCGTGAAATATTTTCAAAACTCGGCTTTATTTCACGGCACCGTTGTGTACACATTTAAGTATGCCAGTCAGTCTCGAACTACCATGTTTTACCTCCTCCAGAAGTTTAATTACCACAACGATTGATACAGCGAAACTTCTTGGGTAAGAATGTCATCATACATCATGTTCCACAATAACGAACCAAATAAGGACCCTTGTGGAACACCGCCTGTGACGCTATATGTACTCGTATTGCCTATGTCCATCGTGCGTCGGTGTCGTAAACAATTTTGAAATAGTCATTTGCATCCGTGTTTTGCAAGGACTGAAGTTCATCGATTTGACTAATTTTTTTTCTCATATTTGGACTGATCCTGTTTATTAAATAAAAAACCTCACTCTACACCAATGCGTAGTTAATAGTTCAATCTCAGACCCTTGCAACTGAGTGTTTCCGGTTTCCTTAAATAGAAAACTCTATTGTTCTGCGATGGAAACCGAGGAGGACACTAATTTCATCCAATTACAAGAAATGCCAAGGCAATCGTAGTAATTCTATTCCCTCCAAACACGAAGGTCCTTCTCCTTAAGGTGTGTAATCTGTCACCACCGAAGAATCCTTAAATTTCTATACAAACGCACAATTACCTGGCTAATTTGTCCGGACAAAAACCAATTTATTCGATAGTTACGATTTCCATTTGTTCCATGTCCTGCGGGCATTCCCATTGTCAAGCAGAGCGCTTCGATTCGAAGCGATAATTCCGAAGCATGTCATTTGAGCACTCAATCTCGTCCCCGAATCACATTTATTTCCCAGTTATTCTATGTTATCCTGTGCACTCCCATTTTTCATTTGACACCCTCCCCCGGAACTCGTTTTTTTTTTTAAAAAAAAAGTAAAAAATTTATGTTGTTCCTCGGTTGGTATTGGATCCAGGACCACTATGTTCGTTCTATGTGCGATTATTGCAGCAACCAGGACACGGCAACGATGTTTTTTTTTTTTGCCATCTCGCTCATCTGTGATCCTTGCGAATGGAATAAAATAAAAATCCTTCTGTCGCGCGCTTTTGTGATACCATTACGCCTGCGGCCAAATATTCGTCCCTTTTGCTGTGTGAGTTGTCTCTGGGAGCTGCAATGCATTTAGCTGGAGTATACATGTAACATGGTGTTTAGCAGGAAGCTGTGTGTTGTCGCAACTATGGTATTATAGCGCCAGGAATCTCTTCGCCTGCATTGTGGTAGTCGGTCGGCTGCAGTGTGTACCTCTTCTGGTTCTGGTTCTGTGCCTGTTTTGTGTGTTGAAACATTGTCAGGGCTTAGGGCCCATTCTGTAGTGCTATTGGGCTCGTTTTACACAATTGTACGCTGTTCGGTGTACACAGGGAGACGAGGACATTGTTTGCTGTTTGCGTTTTTCTTCTCTTTTTTTCGCGTTCTTCCTTTTTCTTTGTGTTGTTGTTGTTATCCTGCCTGCCTTACATATATTTACACAAATTAGAACCTGAGACCGGATTGTTATTTCATCACCGGTTATTGTCCTCGGGTTATTGCAAAGCATTCAAAAAGAAATCAACGTTAATGGTGTTAAAATGGGTAAAATTGGGCGGTGAAATAACAACAAACAGCGTAAGGACATTCATCGTGCAGGCAAATACTAAGCGAGAACGTTTTGTGACGAAGTGATGGGTATCATGTCGTCGCCAGTTGGTCGGTAATAGCTGTGAGCGGAGAATACAACGGGGTAACATATTTTATTTTCGTCCTTTCGTCAGATTTGTTTCTGGGTGTAGTTTGGTCATTGTTGGGATAAAAGGTGAGAGGTTGCTTGGATATGGAATTATGGCACCATCGGTGGCGGTGGGCTGGTCGTGGAAAGGTTTAATCGATGCTGGAGTTATGGTGATACAATTGAAGAAAATTACAGGTTGCTGGTACTTATGTATATTCATGGAATTGGTAGAAGGATTTCAATTACTTCGATGCGTTGCTGAGGATTCGTGAGAAAAGTGGGAAGATTTTAATAATCCCAGGGGATTTCACACAAAGGCGTAGACGAATGCTTGAGAACGTTTAGGTTAAGGCCAACTTCGATTCACTAGACAAAGGATGGTTAAAATTAAGTTTACAACCATATCTACGTATCTACGTACTTACCTGTAGTTAGGGCTGTTCACCTGTAAAGTGGGGTCTAGGGTGTTTCTCCAGTTATGTCCTCGCAACTACGACAAGGTTTCAAGCTTAAATGCAAGGTTTCCTATTACATATCACCAATTCTGGCAAAATCATTGCAAGTTTTGAACATGTGGTTACTGAGGTAAGCGTCTTAAGGCCTGCCCATTTTTCACCATGACCTTTGAACTTACTTTGAGAAAGTAATGGAGTGTCAGGGTTTTTAAATGCAAAAAGAAATCTAGTCTAGGAAAGGTAGTCTTCTGGAGACATTACCACTGGAATTGTCATTGGTAAGATAAGCGAAGGCTGCAGCCTATATTATTCGCCTCGTTTTCGCTTTAAGATTATTATTCAAACTCCAGTCGGCACAGTTTCTTCATGATCTTTGCCACAGTTACGACTGAGCATGGTCTCCATTGCTTTTGTAAGGTTAGAAATCTGATATTGCTTCTCAAGTACCTTCCATCATACTAGTGAAGCATAACATCTTACAATCGCCGTGTACAACCAGTACACCACGGCTGGTTTGAAGCTCCGCGAATTACTGAACGGCTCTTTGCAAAAGTAAAAGGCTAATTTGGAATCCAGAATTACGCCCAGATATCGCGCCGACCTCGAGAATTTGAGTTCCACTCCGCTAACCTTGGGAGGTCTAAAGGTAGGGAGCTATCTCTTTCTAGAGAAGAGACTCCGTTTTCGAGGAGTTGACTCCCAGTCCTTTGCCCACTAGTTGTAATGTTGTAGGACTGGAGAGCCAGGATGACCACATCATAACGTTGAAGAAATCTTTCTTCAATCTTACCAAGTTCTCGTCAACCACGAAAATCCATCTGCCGTGGAGTATTCCTCTGCGAACGCTCTTCCGGATAGGTTTATCTCCTAGTGTTGAATGTATGGTTCTTGATCTGAGCATGAGCGTAGTCCAGTCCAGTCGCCGTAGAGTACAATGTTTAATTTTGTCCTGCGTAAGTTGTTTAAAGTTCCTTCAATGTCTAGGAATGTTCCCAGAGTAAATTCCTTGAAGTGGAGGGATCTTTCTGTGATTGACACAACCCTGTGGAGAGTTATCGCCAATCACATTTCTTACGTATACATCTATTAGACGATTCAATGTTTTTAGCATAACGGACGATAGACTGACTGGTCTAAAGTTCTTTCAGGTTTTATGCCTTGCTTTCTCAGCGTTGGGAATGAATATGACACGCACCTCTCGCCAGCCTTTCGGAACATAACCTAGCTTAAGCTGTGAAAATTTTAATGTGCCATGGAACAACGATATCTTCTGACTCGAGCATCACAGGCCGAATGTTATCTATTCCTGGAGACTTGTACGGGGTAAATGATTTAATTGTCCAAGCTATCTTTTCTTCATCTTTTATATTCACTACTTCATCTTTGTTCATTCCCGACAACGTCTCTGGAATGTTGGGTATATGATCTCCGGAGACCAGTGAGCAATCAGTAAAGTCACTATTTTGTAGTACTTATGCCTCTTTCTGTGGGTGGACCATTCGATGACCCCATCGTTGGCGAGATTCCAGTCTGCTCTTGAGATACTTGAGATCCTTCGAAGGATTGCGTGAGGCAAGTGCATCGACTGTATATTCAGCTGCTTCAATAGGGGACAAATTCTCAGTGGACTAGAGTTCCAATGACCTCACCTCTCTTTTGAATTTAGGCCAGTTGGATTTCTGTAGTTGTGTATGGGGAGTAGGTATCCAAAAGTAATCGGATAGTGACGCTTTGTTGGATACTCTTCAGTCGACAACTTCAACAGAGCTCTGTTCAGATATGAACGTGACATTTAAGGCTTCCCTTCTAATTGACGTTACAAAGATGGGTCCATTACCTCTATTACATGTAATAAGATTGGATTCTAAGATATAAATAAACAAGTCTTCACCTCTGATATTGATGTATGTAGGTGCTACCCCATAAGTTATAAGGTATGATGGACATTAGCATCACAATATAGGACAACATTTTTCTTACCTTATTGAGACGCTAATATGAGCGACCTTAAAGCTTCCGAGAGAACGTTGGAGTCGTTATCGTAGGGTAGGTACGCAGGCGCCACTGTACATACTTCGTTAAGCCCTCTCACCTCTACAACTGTCAAGTCGCCTGAGCTGATCGCCGGTTACCAGCACTGCGCTACTGGAGATTCTGGAGACCCTCGCCCCTACTTAAGCCCCAGCACCACGGCAAGGTGAATAATCAACACAGGGGGCTTAGTTAACATAACAATAACTATATTGCCAGAGAAACCAATCTTTGATGACCCATGGGATCTCAATTCAAAAATACTTTCATATCATATCATATGTACATCAAATTCCATATTATCAAATGAATGTCATCATAAAATTTCTCCGGCTCTCTTACTGCTTGCTCAATTGAAGCATGGCTTTTGGAACCCATATTGGTAATCTACTTCATTTTTCACAGTCTCCAGTCTGCAGCTTATAATTTATAAATACAAATACTTGGCGCAACAGGTTCATGTGACTCAGCTCATAGTTCCTCACAATCTTTCATGTTGTGCGTGTTATATTCTTTACACGAATAGAAGGGGCCTTCTGTTTAATGCCGTGTCTGAAGGGCAATTTTATTTGAAAATCTTGTTCACGACAGTTTACTCTTGGATGTTTTTCAGATGTTCGCAAGAAGTGGGCCGTTAAAGAAATCTTAGATGTTATGTGGGGTTTCAACCTCAAACCGCTCGCTCCATAGTTTGACGCACTAACCACTTAAGCCACGGTGCCCAGACTTATGATTTGCTTAGGATTTGCTCCAAAATTTTCTCAAGGTGTCCAACGGATTCTAGCTTTTTCGTAGAAGTCTTTGTGTCAAGGTTGGTCGATGGCAATCTGTGAGTAGTCTAGCGACCTCCTCATGGCAGTACACTGGTGATCAATGCCTTTTATGACATTCGTTGCATCACACGGTCATGTCATTCTTCTTATGAGTTGATTCCCCTTTTACGCAACTAATCCGCATGGTAATATATCGTTTAATAAAAGTTGAAGTATCGCAATATTTAGGTTTATAGTTTTCATTCCTTTTCTCTGGCTGTCATCTGTTTGTTCTTATATTCTATACCCGACCAGATCGACCCGTAGCTCGATCTTGTTAGCCACGTGATCGACGTCTGTATGTATACCTGGAACTTACTCTCCACGATGGGCACTTGCTTGCCTAGTTGGTGTCTACTATGAGACCTTTGCAATTTTCTGAACAATGTCGGCGTTTGACGCTTGTAAAACCCACAATAACGATCCGGTTCCGTCCCATTACAGTGGTGATGGTGTTGCAAACCAGAACTCTCCCTGTACGATGCTTAGAGGTGTGTAGAAGTATACGCCATTCAATTCACACAAAACCCTCCTTGACTCGTCGTTACGGTTGATGGCTGCATGTTCGTGGTTCTCCAGTTCTTTGTAAGTTACGAGTATCTATGAAAGTGCAATAGATTTTGAGTTGTAGGATGTTCAGCTGTAGGATGACAACTGCCTTCATATTTGATTCCAGGAATTATCAACGTCTGATGGAAAAGTACATGGATTCACTGTGCAACTTTGTTCAGTTACTTGCATAGCATGTCAATGCCTACATATTTCAGATTTAGATTCATGGTGCACACGAAAACAGAGTTTATTCTTTAACATAGTACATACTACATGTATGTAGCCTCCACATTAAAAATATGAACTTTTGGAATAAGGTCTGTAATTAAAGTTGATGCCATGTTTTGGCCCGCCTTTGTATGCGCAAATTCCGTTCAAAGTTTTGAAGGTCCGTAATGCATATATGAGTTAAAGATCAATGTCGTTCGATTCGAACCTTGTGGTACCTCATCATTTTTTATTTCTTTTTTTTTTTGCTCTTTATAATGTAGAAAAAGATTTGGAATGACCTATGTATGTTTCCGCAGGAATTTTGGATAGTTTGACAATACTAGCACCTATTTCGTTAGGACTGATTGTGGGTTTCGGTGCAACTATGGCTGTGGTGTTGCTTTTTTAAGCATGGAGAATGTATTGATATTTTTTTTACTGAGTCCTTTGTGAAGGAACTTGAGTAGCTCATCCATTAACTCTAACAATTTATAGAGACCATCAGTCTCTTGTCTCCATACATAAATGTGTAGTAAAAAGTCGGAGAAAGCTCATTCCTTTGCCATTGATATAAGGCGATTTTGCCGCGTATGTAGATATAATGTACAAAGATGCACAACCGAAATGTGATCTTCGGTTTCATAGCGATCCGATGAACAAAGGCCATAAGAATCACCTCATAGCTTGAAGCCGTCATTCATTTATATCTTGAATAAAGATCAGCTCGTATTATGGAAGGAAAGTTCGCCATGGAATCTCATTACTGCAAATTCAAATGACTAACAATGCTCGTACTAGCAACACCTCCGAAAGCACTTAGAAAAAAAAGTGGGATGCTACAAGGTTGCATACTTTCACCGCTGTTATTGCTTCACATCTTGGTCGAACTAGTTTAAAATTTGTATTACGTTAAAAGTACTGTTTCAGTTGATTGGTGGCACAGACTTCAATAAGGCTGCAGAATTCAAAAAGACATATTTGCCTGCTGGATATCAAAAATGTGAAAAAACTATGTTTTATACATTCAATCAAAGCAGCGGCTTACATACATACAACGTACAAAAGCACCATCAAAAGTAAAGAAAAGGTATAGTCGACATGTTCGCAGAATGTTCCCCACTTTTATGTCTGAATATTTAGCATGAACACTGGAAGAATCTACTCTCTTTCCAACGCTACTCAAAACACTAATTTAATTCAAAACACAATTTTGCTCCCTTATCCAAAAAAGAATAGTTCACCCAATTATTTTAAAATTGTTCAACATATGCGAATTCAAAAAAAGAAAAAGAACGTCAACGAATTATCCTCCAAAATAAATAAGGACATACACCACCATCCACCCACTAACGACAACGCAGTCAAAGAACTCACAAGCATATGATGAGGCGCTTACATTGGCCCATTATGCTCGCATAAGCAGATGAAACATTATTTTATCCTTTTTATCCTATTTTAGAAGAATCCTATCAAATAAAAGGATTTTTATCCCTTTTATGTATTTTTTTTTGGGGTAAAACTCCAAGCCTCCCAATGAAGGCAAGTTCCGCAAACAAACCGACAAAAAAATTCAAAAAAAAAAAGAAAACAGGACGAAAGAATAAAAACAGATGAACGATTTTGAGCAATGCTAATTTTTCACAATAAAATGAGGAATGTTTGCCAACATTTATTCTTTATTTTTTTTTTTTTTATACATATCTGTGAGAATATTAATAGACAATTCTCAACATTTGAATGTAAACAGTCAGAGACGAGTTTATAGATCTACCATGTTCGAAATCGAGAAGCTATTCAAAATAGATAGCGTCCACCCAACTATACATAGTGCAGACGATAGGAAAACTAAAGTCCAATAGAGCTTCTAGATCCCATAGACCTCTCTCTGAACTTTTCAAAACCGCTGGAAATGGTAAACGTGAATGGTGAAACGAAAATGGTCTATTCTACTCCTTTACACCGACCTTATGGTTAGACAGCACCCTAGCTCAGTATGGATAAGCCTGCTTTTAAGCATATGCTCAATCCAATAGCAAAGATAGTTGTCAACCTTCAGGTCAAGAAGTGCAGCAGATATAGCTTCTGTTTTGACATTGTTAAAAGCTCCTTCAATATCAAGGAAAGACACCATAGTGAAGTCCTTGTCTTCAAAGGATTTCTCGATGATTCCTACCAACGAATGTAAAGCAGTCTCTACCGATTTTCCCTTGCGATACGCATGTTGGGATACCGATAGCAGATTACTATCTAATTTAGTTCTAATGTGGACGTCGATTAGCTTTTCCAGAGCCTTCAGTAGAAAGGAGGATAGGCTGATCGGACGAAAGTCTTTAGGGGATGCGTGAGAGGCCTTACCGGCTTTCGTTATAAAGACAACTTTGGCCTTCCTCCAGGATCTAGGGGCGTAGCCAAAGTTTTAACAACTCCTAAAGATAGTGTGGAGCCACGTGCTTAAAATATCAGAACCTTGTTGTATTTCCACTGGAAAGATACCATCGAGACCCGCAGATTTGTACGGGAGAAAGCTATGCACTGCTCACAGTATTTTCTTGGGGATGACAACGTTCTTTTTCAATCTTAATTAGTTGATAGACAGGGACCCAACGCGTTATCACCCCAAAGATTCCTTCACAAGTTGTTATTGGCTCCATGAAGTCAAAGACCAGTGTAACTAAGGCAAAGCAGAAAGTCTATCCAGCACTTTTGGTATGAAATACTCAAGGGAGTTAAATTCGCCTCCAAAAAAGGCTGTGTAAGCGGATGCAACATTGCAACATGAAACAATTGATTGGCACTAAACACACATATTTTGGAAGAACACCAAAAAAACGTGGCGTTGTCTCCTGTCTTCCCTGATCCTTCATAATGTCTGTCATAGTGTCACTAACTGCTTCCCAAGCCTCTTGCCTATTTATCATCTGTCTTGTGACGAGGATTATGTTCTCACCCAAATTTTTCACCAGCACAGCAGTGCTGTTGTTCCACCGCTTCCATGCACACTGGACAATATGGGCTGTCATCGTGTCCAAACCTATGCAGATAGGCTCCGAAGCATCCATGGCCAGTTAGCATCTGGGTTAGGTAGAAATTCAGCACCCCATGCTCCCTATTAATTCCCATGCTCGTCTATACGGGAGATTAATCTCTGCATCCACCTGCCTTTATCAGAGTGATACCATCTCTCCTGTCATTCTTGAAGAGTTGTCCTTGGTGGTACCTCAGTATCACATCGACTCGTCGCTGAAGTCATTGTCCTGCTGGCATGGTATTACCGTTGCGTTTCTTTAGCAAGAAGGTCTATTGGTGCCATACCAGCCACTATACATGCCGCGTCGTAGGAGGTTGTTTGGAAGGTGCTGCATACTCTCAACGCGTTGACTCTGTAAGCTGTCTCAGTCTTTTTCCTGTACGATTTCGTCCTCATGGTACCAGCCCATATTTGGGAGCCGTAGAGCATTATACTATGCCGCAACTTTTGCTAAGAGCAATCTCTTCCTGTGGTTAGGTCCGCCGATATTTGGCATGATTCTTGACTGTATGCTCCTGGTCTTGCTCAAAGGTTAGCCTTGCATTTAAAGTAAACCCAAGGTACTTCAACTCTGGTTTGGAAACTATAACGTGATCGCCCTCGGTTACTCTTATAGTCTCAATGATTCGCCTGCTGCTGATGAGCACTTCTTCTGCAAGTTGTAATGCTTTCAAGCCAATTCTGAACCATTCCGATAGCTTCGTTGCAGTCATGATCGAACTCATCAAGGAGTTTGGTCACTACAACGATTGTAATGTCGTCGGCGAAGTCAATTTTTTAGAACAGCTCGGGATTCCAAATCTGAGAACGTCATCTTACATTAGATTCCATAGTACCGGACCTAGTACGCAGCCTTGAGGAACGCCGTCTGTGACGGTATGCTGCCTCGTTCCATTCTCGTTGTCTGTATCCCGATACCCAAATAAGGTGAATATTGAATTGTTCAGCCATCTCGTCATGAGACAAACTAGAATTTAGGCCAATTTTGAGGTAGATGTGAAGGATTCCAAAGATTTGATCGCGACCTGACTGTCATATCTCGATTCGATATCACACTATACTTCAGCCATGACAAGACTTCCTTGATCACCATGACCTCCGCCTCTAAGACGTTACAGTGGTTGGGAAGGCTGAAAGAGATACTTACGTTTAGATCGTTGGAAAAAATACCTCTTCCTGCTCCCGATTCTGTTTTCGATCCGACCGTAAAGTAACATATGGATCCCGTGTTTTGAATTGACAGATCCTTCTATTAAACCTCTCCTGAGGGGATATCTACGTGTGTCAAAGTTTTTATCCACAGAAGTTGTGGAAGAAGGTAGTCGGTGTTTGCGAAAGGAATTCAAGATTGTTAAAAATAGAGAAGTGTACTGGACTTATGTACACTTATGTAAACCTTCAAACGAGTAGCTGCACAAACTGGCACCTATTTATTATAGATATCTAAAGGTGACAATTGAAACATAATATCTAGAGCCGCTGTAGAGGTGGTTTCTATTGCTCCACTGATTCATAGGCAAGTCGACTTTTGTACCCTGCTAAAATAAGTTAGGTGTCAGGCTTCTCCAAAGCCGTCCACCAGACGATTAAGCCATATGTTAGTATAGGCCTTATGACAGATACATGGAGTCAATCCCTATGTAATACGTGACTGTAGTTCCCATTTCTTTCTTATCTCTTCCTTACAACAGTACAGGGCTGTAGTGGCTTTCTTTAGACGTTCAAGGATATTTGCCTTCCATCTAAATTTTTTTTTGTTTATCGGCAAGTGTCAACCTAATGCCACATAGTTGTGGAGGGTCAAATGCAGAATTTTATATTTCCTGGGGAAGAGGACAAGTTCTGTTCTGAAAATTGACACTGGGCCCACACTCCTTAGTCCATTTGGAGAGCTAACAGAGAGCACTATCGCTAGGTTTTCCCCAAAAACAATTTCATTACAGTCTTGATCTTCCAGGATTAGAAACAGTCTAGGAAGCCACTAGGTCCCAAATAAGAGGAGAGAGCACCCTTTACCTTAAGGAGTGCTCTACTTACGAACCTTCAAAGTACGGCGTTGTCCAGCTTTGAGTTGATAACAGTGTTCGTTACCAGTTGCTAACTATAAACTGAAATGCTTTCATAAGTAATCTGGATAGTATTGTACAAGGGATCCTCAATCAACAACCTTAACCAGTGATTCTAAATTTAATCGTGAGATCTACGTCTAGATTTTGAAAAACCCTGCCCTTTAAAGGCACAAAAAAGCCCAAGTCTGACTGTCAGATCATTTTCGTACCCAAAGCGGGTAAACCGCGGCGCACACGTGCCCCAAAGACTCTAGTCCGATAGGTCTGTATCATTGTATAAATAGTCATCCTGTCCAACTCTGTATGTAGATTAGTTTCATCATTGTATCACAAAGCTCGTTTGATGTAGAGTTTTCTTTTCCTCTGATCTTTTGACTCGACACTCACTCTTTGCTTCTTTTCGTTGAAGTGTGTACATTCTTTTGGTATTAATAATCATAACTTGGGGTCACCCATTCGTCGTCCATTGTGCATTTGGTTAGTTCCTTATTAATTACGCAACTGACCCCAGTGATCCTTAAAACTTCTGACTGCTTACGGCATGGTAGATAGTTTATCTTTCATCCATTTTTTATATCATCCAGACTACCTCAAGTGTGCTCTTGGGCTGGATATTTAGTCTTCACTTCGGGATAGTTCAGAATTTATTTTCATTCAACAGCTGAGCCTTTGAAGGAGTCATTACTAAAAAATAGTCAAATTTTCACATTGGTTGACGATTTGATGAATCCTTTTGCCAGAAATCTGCATCTACTTATGTACTAGCCCCATGTGATGTGATGTCGATGGATAAACTGGAAACCATAGTCATGTTGCGAATTTTCTCACATTGACATAATTCAGCAGAGTGTATCTAGGAGGTCATAAGCTCTTCCTAGATAGCGTCCTCGGTAGGGTCTTGGGTATATAAAAGGTAAAAGATTCGTAAAATATGTGTATCGTCACCTAAGTAAGTAAGTAAGTAATAGGGTCTAAAGCGGCTCTCTCAGTACGAACTCAGAACTGGGCCGCACTAATACATATATACACACTTTTGGCTTAAACCAGGACTACACCGGCGACGCTCATGTTGACGCCTTGAGTTTCTCCTTAAATTTAGCATTAATGATACAAAATTATAAATACCAATATTTCAGCGCTAAAAATAAAAATACTGCCAGTGTACTAAAATCCTAGTCGCTGACTATACCCAATGTAAGGTTGCACTTCT
The DNA here is from genome assembly GCA_905220385.1 of Xylota sylvarum. Classification (NCBI taxonomy): domain Eukaryota; kingdom Metazoa; phylum Arthropoda; class Insecta; order Diptera; family Syrphidae; genus Xylota; species Xylota sylvarum. The sequence goes on along the minus strand of LR999958.1, from coordinate 56,164,889 downwards.
CAATAGTACTCTACTGAATGTTTCTCCTTGATTTGCATGCATATTCGCTAATAACTCAATGGCCCCATTGAGGAGCTCTAAATAACCATCCCCTATGAAAATTATGAGAACTCCTCATCAGCTCCTTGGAGCTCCTCGAAAACCCCTCCAATATGCCGTAAATAGCTTCAGATGAGATACATATCTTATGTAGGTTAAATTTTAGCAATAGAATTTTGATTCCCATTTTATTGGCGGCGGTTGGGTATGGCTACATTTCTACTTGTACCTGCAGCACAGCACGGTAAAGCGTCCCATTCCTACGGAAGTCCTTTCAAATCGCATTCCATTGTAATACATTTCCATATGTGCCAATGGAGTGGGAGCCCTTTTCATTGATGACGAGCCACAGGATGAGCGCAAACGAAAAGGCGCATTCAATTCATCGCTCCTCTTCCCCCTTTCGGCACAAGGACCAAAATTGAAATTATTCATTTTTCCTTTTCATGTTATTTTTGGCTTTTCATGAGAAGTGGATTTACTGGCCCGATAAAAATTTGGCTTCTTTCCATTTTATCCACTTAACGTAATAAGAATTTGCCGGCAGAGCATTGCAGGAAGAGAATGAACAAAAAAAAAACAAAAAAAAGAATTGGAATCCTGGAGATTCATCGGTATGGTATGCATCCAATTTATATGTTTGTGGTTTCATAATGGATGCAGTCAACTGGTTGGATTTTACATTTTTATTTTACATAACCGTTCCGTAGCCATAATTTAATGGGCGTGTGCATATGCGCTTGGGCGGTATGGATGGATGCAATGCAGTAGAGAAGGGAAAATTCTGCAATTTAAGTAATTTCTCGTGAAAGTCTGCAGTCTTTTGTGGAAATTCAAAGGAAATCTTTTTTTTTAAATGAATTATGTGGGTATACCTATTGTATGCATGCATATTGTAAGGATGTACATACATATGTACATAATGAAGGGATAAAAGTTTGCCTTTTTTTCAAGGAATCAATTAATATTAATTTCTGAAAGTAATAATACGATTATATTGCTCATGTGCAGTTTACTGCAGTTGGTAGACGTAGATTAAATTACTGCCGAAGGAGAAGCTTGAGTGAGATTTTGTTGCAAAATATGTCCATTCCTGCAATTCTTCGTAGCAACTATAGGGTCATCCAACAAGAGGTGTCAGTTTTAATCAACAGAAAAATGCAACATTTTTATGAAGACTGGTGATGTTTCTATTTGAATCTAAAGTATAAACTCTGAGGATTGTAATGGAATAAAAAATCTGCAAATGTCTGCCTCAGCTCTGTCTACAAACAATCATTCTTTTGGTGACATTTTTCATCACGTTTTCGCATAATTGTGGCTTTATTTTCTTTTAGTGCATGAATCATTGGTGGAGCATTGCCGTAAGCTTCATCTTGAACATAACCACAAGGAATACTTGAATATCGTGCGGTGTGTGCGTTGACGATGGGAAAACTGCGGGATTTGGGGTACGATTTACTATGCCATCCCACCTATTCACCTGATTTGGCACCCTCAGACTTCCATTTGTTCCCAAACTTGAAGAAATTTGTTTCTGGGAAGCGCTTCGCATCCAATGCAGAAGTTGAGAGGGCCGTAGATAAATATTTTCACAGCCTTCCAGACTCTCACTTCCGAGAAGGAATACTGATGTTGACGAAACGCTGGACCAAGTGTGTTGAAGTCAAGGGAGATTATGTAGAAAAAAAGAATTATTTTTTAACTGAAAATCACAGTCTTTCATTGTCAGGCCAAGAACTTTTCACCTTGCCCTAATGCCCTTGTATCTCGGTGGCCAATTGAAGTCTCCATTTCGAGAAATAAACCGTCAAGGAAAATTGTCACACTATAGACTCACTGTTTCACCAACTGTGTGGCATGTGGCGCCGTCTTGCTGAAAATAAACATCGTCCACGTGCATCCATTTCAGTTTTTAACATAAACCCAGCCAAAACAACACTTGTATCATTCACAAGGAAGTGGAAGCTTCAACAAATGAAAACAGCCAATCTTTCAGATACGTTACTGACACCAGTCAATGAAGTTAAGACTATGTATAGAAAATAAACTCCGGTGGGAAGAATATAGCAATTAGATCCCCAGAAAAACTATTCATGCTCTTATCGTATGTACATATGTATGTAGGTGCCTGATGGGTAAGTTAGAGGAATGTAAACCGAGCATCATACGATGGGTATACTTATCTTGCCATTGAAGGACAAAACGTATGGAGTAATTGCGTTGGTAAAACGGGTCAGTCTAGTTACTATAAAGATATTCAATAAAGTACAAAGGCTGGCACGTACCTATGTATGTATGTATATGTAGGTATATACAAAGGTATGCAAAAGTATACCCAAACCCGACCTAGGCCATGGAGGTCATTTGAGAACTGACTTCCTTATGCCTGTTGGGTGAGAAGATTGCAAGCAAAACTATTCGGTAAATGCCAAAAGACTGAATTGGAAGGTAATGTCTTTCTATTCCGCCTTCCTCTCCTTCACAATACCTCTTGCGGATGACACCGTCAGAAAATATAGCTTGAAAAAGAACTTCTTTACTCAGCTCAGCAACAAGATAGACTGGAGTGATGTATCTACAATCTATAGAATGAGCAACAGCAGCACAAAATGGTACTCAAATGGGTCAACAACTGGGGAAGGAACGCCTGTTGGAGAGTTTAAAAAGTACCAGCATCTTCCCACAAATGACTCCAAATCAGTCTTCACAAACAAATACAGGTACTGTGACATAGCTAGATATCCCGGTAGTCATCAGGTCCCTTACTGCTCGTGTTGCATGGTCAAAAACTTGTCTGGGAATGCCTGCAGAAATTCAACAAATTGGACAAAAACAAAAGAGTAACCCTCTATTGGATACCAGACCATGTGAGAATAGAGGGCAATGAAACAGCAGATGAACTAGCAAACAAGGACAAAACAAAGATTCTTCATAAGTCCTCAACCAATTCATGGACATAAGCTATAAAAAGAATTCAAGAGGTTGGAAAAGAGAAGAAAGCAAGAATCTGGGAAAATCTTCTAGGTCTGAGACACGTATTCTATTTCAAGTGTCGCTCGAGAAATTTATATCTGAGGTGGATATGACATGGACAGTGACAAAGAAAGTAGGTTGAGTCCTCATTGATTATCTCATCACCACATGCTCCACATACCTAGGTAGAAAAGAATTTAATATCCTTTTACGTAAGCCTGTCGATCCTGGTTTCGTAAAAAGGTCATATTTTTCTTACACAAGCACCTATGTACCTAATTCATCGGCCTTCTCATTACCTGGTATATCTACATGACCAGCGACACAGCAGTGTATAACCTCGTGCTGTGTTCGAAGTAACTTTACATTTGATTTTATTTCAATATCAGAAATCGCTTTTATTGTTGCCTGGCTGTTGATGAAAAAGGTTATACCTTCTTGTGGTATTGTCTCCAAAGCTCTCATGGGCTGCTGTTGTTACTGCTAGAACCTCTGCTTGGAAGACACTCCTATGGTTCGGCTTTAGATATGCCCGGAGAAGATGTGGATTTCTCTACCCTTCCTCTCTGGCTTCGATTCCTCGTGTCGACGCTAACATCTACTTACAAGAAATCTGGTTCATCCTCTGAATTTCTACCCAGTGGCTTTCTAAGACCTCCCTTCTTCTGTAAGCTAGTGAAGGACATTGACACAGTATACAAATGCGCTGTTGTCCTAATTTCCTCCAGGCATAGTTCAAAGGTGTGATCGTCCAGAAGAACTATCTTCTTTAGGTGATACCCGAAATTTCTAGAATCTGTAGACAAGGCTACCACCCATTTCAGTGTTCTTCACTCCAAGCTTAGAACTTCTCTATAAGTGGTGCCAATCGGCATTTTGATAGCTATTTTCGCCTGCCTGCAACCTTCCACGGTTGACCACTTTCTATGGTGTTTCGGCATGACCCAGTTGCTACCATCCCTTTGCCAATTTCAGCAATTGGTTCCGGATCAGAGAACTCCAAGGTTTATGCTTGCTTTGCTATAGAGTCCGCCTTTTCGTTGCCCTCAGTCCCTAGGTGCCCTCTCACCCAAAGCAGTGTCATGTTTGCTCCATGCGTCTAATCACTGATTGATTGTCCAATGCTATGGTAACGTTTCTACCCTCAATCTGACCCTCTTTCAGGTGATCCAATACATGCAACAGAGCAATCATCTCGGCTTGATATACTGAGGTATATTTCCTTAGACTAATATGACAGGTTAGTTCCAGTTCTTTTGAGAAAATACCTGCCCCCCCTCTGCCATCCATCATGGACCTATCCGTAAGGATGATTATATCACCAAGCTTGTTTTTCGGAAGTGTTCCATGAGAGTTTTAGGATACCTTTCGGTAACACGCACTCTCTTTATTGCATCCATGGGCATGTTCAACTCCCTAATCTCTTTCACGAGATCCAGGATTTTCCTATGACCGTAGATAGTACCGCGCCAGAGCTAGTTGGCATCCCGGTGAAGACGAAGTGCCGTCGAAGCCGCCGCTTTCTTAATAAATAAGTCTAGCGGCAGAGTACATAGGATCACTTCCATTGCGCATGTTGGTGTCGTTCGTACTGCACCCGCGATCCCTCAACATACCAGACGTTAGACCCTATGCAAATGCTTCTTTACATTTTTCTGGATGGCTTTTGCCTCCATACCTGACGCATATGTGATAATTGGTCTAACTATCATCGTGTACATCCAATATGCTGACCTCGGCGAGATTCCCCACCTTTGTCCACATACCCGTTTTCACGGATGAAGCCCCCTTTTCGCCTTTCTGATCTTATCTTCCACATGGAAGTTCCAAGTTAGTCCAGCATCTAGGTATACACTCAGATACTTAACCTTCCTGGTCACCTGTAGCTCCGATCCGAAAAGTGTCAAGGGCTGAAATTCCAGATCTCTCCTCTTCCTTGTGAAGATGATTAGATCTGTCTTTTCCGCATTAATGGAGAGTCCTTGTTCCTGACACCACCGTTCCACCACTCTGAGAGCATTTCTCATGGTATCTGCTGTAATGTTCAACCTCTTGCCATTATTACTATATCATCGGTATATCCCACAGTGTGGATGCCAGTCTCCTTAAGTCATTTCAGGAGAGAGTCCACAGTTATATTCCACAGAGTAGGTGACAAAACTCCTCCTCTGCTAACCTTTCCCCTAAGTCTTGAAGTTCCCGTCTGAATATTTATCGCCCTATTTTTCAGCATATTGTCCACCCATTTCACCACCAATGGGTTAACCCTGCGTTCTTCTAAGGCTATTCTCAGACTTTCGAAGCATATCTTATCGAAGGCACCTTCAATGGCCATTATTATGGTCATTGCGATGCCTCCGGTATTCATCTCCTCTTCCGCAACGCGTACCACCTGGTGTAGTGCTGTTTCCATAGACCTGCCAGCTCTGTATGCATGGTGTCTACCATTCAAAGGATACGCTTTCGTCGTGCTCTCACCACATGGTTCACCACAATTCTTTCCATTGTTTTCAACAGAAATGATGTTAGGCTGACCGGTCTGAAGGACTTCGCTTCGGTATAGTCCTTTTTCCCAGTTTTGAAAATCCATGGATTTTGACTAGAGCGAGGTCTACATTTTATTCACCGGAAAAGTAGATGAGTTTGATTTTTGAACAAAATTTTTTGAAATTTGAACAAACTTCGTCACTGTCTTACCTTACCACCTTTTCGCAATCACCCTCAAAATAGGACGACCAAGTTTTAAGCAACTTCGTCCACCCTGCGATCTTTGACTTTCCTAATCAATTTTTCCATGAAGATCACAAACTAATCAATCCCAACTGACTCAACCAAACACTTTCTTCAGTGACTCGGGTTTTAACCTGTCCAGAGGATATAACAGAACTTTTTCTATGCCAGTACCAGTGGCCAGCTGTTTCACGAACGATTGAAATGGATCCACTTAGAGCCTGCAGACTTTTTTGAGAATACTATCTTTGTTAACGACTTACAATATATTTGCTAACGACTTCATTTGTGCCACAATACCTTTAAATCACCTAAAAGTCAAGTACCACAATTGATGTGAAATCGTCCATCGAGACGTTTTCACCCTCATCCACTCCACCCCTTAAAGACTTAAGACTCATAAGCCTCAACGTCTATCTACCCGGTAAAACATTTCGCTGAGGTGTGAGTCTTATTACTGTAAAGACCTATTAGCATACAAAACAAAAAAAAATATTATGCGACACACAATATTCGAATAGACATCTAGAATAAGAAGAAGGCGTTCACCCGTCCGTATCTCAGCGAAGCCCTACAAATCCGCCTAATTAGCCTGTCAGTCCATCAACTGTGCGCCAGTAATCGCGTCAACTGTGAAACAAAAAATGGAAATCTTTCATTTAACAGATTTTTCAGTTGACACACTTATCTGTGGTTGGCGCACACAAAGATACAGAACCCCCAGCCAAAGGACGTTAGTAGTTCCGTGGTGAGGCTCGCTTTTGTATGGAGCTGTTCCGCGAACACTGTGAACGCTTTTAATTAGCATATTCGTGTGTTTGAGGTTCGTCATCCTGACAACAGGGACAGAAATTATGTTTAAAATATTTTTCTCATTTTTTTTAATTTTTTTTTTTTAATATTTTAATTAATCGCAGAAGGGAGAGGGATAAGTAGCGTTGCGGGTCCTTTTTTTTTTAAGTACGTATGTATGTATGTATAAACGTTTTTCGTATTAATTAAACGGCATTCATGCGGTACTCTCAGATTAAGGGTAATTTTTACTGAAAAAAAGCCGGATAAGCATTTTTTTATATACTATGTGTGTGCACTACGAGGTGGGAGATGAGTTTTGCTTTGACAGTCCAAGTTTGTAGAAAAAAAAAAAAAGGAATCAGCACAGACCATCTATTAATTAGCTGGACTGTAATTGAGGGTCGTTCTGTTATTATTGTTCGAAGGGGTTGGCGGGGGGATGACACATTGTGTGCGTGGGCTTGTTATAATGATTTGGAAATTGGTCTTGCGATTTATTTTGATAATGTTACAAGGGTTTCGTATTCAATTAATTGGTTCGACTAGATCATAGGATGTAGAGCTTGTAGGCTTTCAACCTGGGGATTCAAAACATGTCAATCTGCAATGGGGTACAAGAGCTCAATGGAGTAAAAAATATTCGCGATCCACTCTTTAGATAAGTCATGGGGCCTATTTCATAAAACTGCAACACTAATAATTAATTGTGAATTCACTTGTAACTTCTAAATCATGTGCAAATTTTTTTTTACTAAAGAATGCCAATTCACTAATAACTACAAGTATGCCAGGCGTATTTGCGCAAAAAATTATTAGCGACGGACTTGTGACAACAAGTGAATTTCTTACAAGAGTAGAGAGACTAATAAAATCACGTACTGTGATCGCTTAACTGTGAAGTATAGCCGCGGACTCGTAGTTCTTCGCAAATAATTTTTAACTTGTAGTTACAGACTTGTAGACTTGTAGCATTTTGATCGCTACACTTATAATTTGAATTTGCCGCTCTACAAGTGATGAAAAATGTTTATGGAACACAAAATTACAACTGCATACTTTATTTGTGCTTGTAGTTACAAGTTTACAAGTACAACACTTGTAGTTTTATGAAATAGGCCCGTGAAAGCAAAAGATATAAGAAACGGGTATCAGTACAACTTTCAAATTAGTCGTTGCAACTCCTGAAGGATCAGCAGCAAAGGCTTTGATGGGAAAAAATGCTCCGCCACTGACAGATAGTACTCTGATTTCGAAGTTCTGTGAAGAATAGTCAGGCTCACAACTCGAGGTGATCTCTAAGGACTATATAGAATCCATGGGGGCAATAAAGTAGCGCCAGTTATGACTCGATTTTGGAGATCTGAACAACCCCCTACTTCTAACTCTAATGTTAAGAGTCTATGAGAAGGATAATTTGGGATATAGTGCAGTGATCCAACCTTCCTTCACAGAAACGGAGTTCAACTAGTAGAGTAGTAGTTTTTGTTAAAAACCCTAGAACGACTTATTGAGGAATGAAGCATTCCCAATACAAATGTATGTGAAGCGAAACACCCTACCTTAAAGGTAAATTAATGGAAAGCGCTCTCCATAGTGTGGTCAGGGAAATCAAACATTACCTGAATGCGAAGGAATGCACTATGTACGCGTTCCTTGATATTGAGGGCACTTTCAATAATGTAAAAACGAAAACAATAATGAAAGCTCTGGAAGATATGAGTAAACAGTCCTGTCACAAACTGGGTCGAAAACATGCTTAACTGAAGGATCATCAACTCAGCTATGGGGCTGTAGTGTATTCCAAACAGAAATCCTGGTAATAGAAAAAGCTACTGGATGCATAGAAGACAATCACCGTCGGAAATGAATATCAGTGAAGCAGACACATCCATATTGCCACCGATTAGAAAATTGTAAAGCATAATTGATGACATAATAGAGAAAGAGGCCAACTCGTCCTGCTTATCTAGAGAGGACTGTGCCACCTCTCGTTAAGGCCGAAACTAGACAAAAAAAAGACAGCCTTCCGGCACTAAATTGATTCTCTATCCGTATCCTAACTGGAATAATCATAAGACACGTGGTATATGTAGATATTATGCTCCGTAAATGGAGAGTAGAGTCCGAGGATTTATACAGAAGCTGTGGAGACGAGAAAGATGTGGATTCAATCCAAAATCTGCTTTGCCTCGGCCACGCTTTGCAAGAACGACGACTACGTCGTCTAGGATTCAGATTTTTTGCAAACAGAATATCGGAATATCGTATCTCCTCTACTTCATTAAGAATACCAACTGGTTCCCAAGCCAGCCAGGTCTCATGTTATTTTTTAAGAAGGAGATAACCTAACCTAACTAGTAGCAATGTAAAGGAAACAATCCAGTGTAAATCAAATACAGAATTACTGTAGTTAAGAAGAAAGGTGGCGATGAGAAAACTTGAGTGTGTTTGAGATATTCAGAAAAATTAATTTCGACTAAACTCCCATCACATCAGTCAAATGTCCTCCACGGAAACGCCTGCACGAGTGAATGCGCTGAATCTAATACCCCATTATTTTTTCGACATTCAATGTTGATCCTGAGGTTACTGGCTTACTTATATCATAAACTTGACATAGCCCCAAAGAAAAAAATCCATTTTGTTGAAACCACATACATATGTATACTCTAAGACATCATCTTTCAATTTTATCCCAAGTAGTCGGTCAATATGGTACAGTACCAATCTCCATTGACTGTGATTGTGTTGTCAGCATCATTGAAGAAAAATGAACTCTCCAGTATGTAATGGTATTTCGTGAATGGCCTTGGGTTACTGACAAGCCTAAATGGGACAATTTTGCTTGTTTACGAAGCCGTTGAGACAGAAGTAGGATTGAGAATGATTTTGCGATGGAAATCGGGATTGGTTTCGTGCAGAATGACTGAAGTAATGTCGCAGCTGATGGTACTTCAGCTTCAGTTTTTGGATCAAAATGATCTAATAATTTGTATGTCTAAGTCCTTGCACAAAACTCGCCACAAAGCGGTCACAAAGATGCCAAATTCCTGCGATTCAGGCGAAATCGATAAATTTGAGACCTTTTTTACACTCACGATTGCAGCCTCAATAGTACCGGGTATGGTACTTCCAATCGTCTAGACCAAGTGGTCTGGCATCCGCGATAGGTAGATCCTTTAAACGGAGGATTAGTTTCCTTGTCGTCTCGAACCTGAGGGCTGTGATTAGATGGTTCTTTGCTGAAATATTATTGTTCATTCGCTCGATGTGGCCGAAACAATTTGCCTTTTTGGATCACATCCACAGCTTGATGCAGCTCATAGAGTTCGGGGCTATATGTTCTAGACCAACGATTCTTAAACTATTTTTTTCACGTACCACTCATGTGCACCACAAGTACCATTTGAGAATCGCTGTTCTAGACTATAAGGAAAACCGAACCTCTGGCTTAAGGATCAAGCTATCGCAGATGCCACAGCTCTTGCTCTAGACAACTGAAAGCGGCGTGCCGGAATTCGAAGAGAGTGGAAGGCTGTCGTGTCTCAGGCAGAGACTCTTCAAGACTCGAGAGCCCTTTAAGTAGATTAAGTAAGTATCTTCTCCTCCAATCGGCCACTTCGCATACGGTAGGTACCGAATACTCAACGAAGAATTTTTCTCTCGAAGGTGTGTAATATCTGCTCTTTTCCTGCTTATCATTTAATAGCTCTATATAGCAGGACTGGCAGGCTCAATGTTTTGTAGAGGATGCATTTAAGAATTTTAAACCCATTTGTTTCATTAAAGCGAAGTCTTCGTCGAATCTCCATTAGTGTGTTATTCTTGGAGTTGATATTCACTACGAGGCAAGTAAACTCCTTATTCACTTCGAAGTCAATGTTGCCACGAGTGACGGTGAAAGTTGTTCTATGTGGTGGAAAGATCATTCTTTTTTTATTGACAACATATACTTGGTTTTGTCTTTATTTACTTCAAGGCGAACTCGTTTCGTCTGTCCTTCGATAGCCATAAAAGCATCTATGACTGGAAGCGACCAATGATGTCGTTGTCGTCTGCGTATCCCAGAAGCTGGACAGAAGGTAGTACTGTCCATGTTAATACCTGCTCTTCGAACTTTCAGTTACAGCATGAGATTGAAGAAGTCACTTGAAGTTGCGCTCCTTTCCGAAATCCGGTACACGTTTGCAATAATTCGGAGAAACTGTTTCTGAATTACGCATTACACCGCATGTTGTGCAGCATCAAGCGGCATAGCTTCACCTACTTTCCTGAGATCCCGAATACGGCCATCGCCGCGCCGTTTAGAGCTCAAGTCGATGAATTCTATCACATACGGCTTTTTTGCGTTGGAATGTGGGAATCTTTTAAAGATGAAACTGAGCCCGTGCTCTGTAACATTGTAGGATATACACCCGGTAAACCCACCTCCCCTCCTACCACTGGTCCACGCAGCACTGCCATCAAGCATTTCATTACAATGGCTCGGCTCATTCGTTTCGTTGTCACTCCTGTTTTCGCTGCTCCTTCATAATGTTTGTCACATTATCGCTAACTGCTTCCCAAGCCACTTTGGAGATGTTGTTTGAGGTTATGTTTATTCAACAGCAGGTGTCGTTCTTCATGATATCATGAACATAATGTGTTCCGCATCTTCCACTGCTTTTGCGCACGTTGGGCAATAGGAGTTGTCCTCGAGTCCAAACCTATGCAGGTAGACTGTGAAGCGTCCATGGCCAGTAAACATCTGAGTCTGGTAAAAATCAGCTCTCTATGCTTAGTTTAATTCAAGCGTCTATTATGTGGATTAAATACATCTGCCATTATCAGATCTCCAGTCATTTTTACACAATTGTACTTGTATCACTTCGACTTGTCGGTGTAGCCGTTGTCCTGCTGGGACGGTATTTCCGTTGCGTTTATTAAGCAAGAAGCTCTATTGGTATCATGCCAGCCACTATACATGCTGCGTCATATGAGGTTGTTCTGAAGGAGCTGCATACTCTCAATGAGTTGATTCTGTAAGCTGCTAAAGTAATGCCAAGGTACTTTGGAAACTATAACGTGATCGCTCACAGTTACTCTTATAGTCTCCATGTCTAGCCTGCTGCCGATGAGCACTACTTCTGTCTTTTCTTCTGCAAGTTGTAGACCCATGTGTACTAGCCAGTCCTGAACCATCCCGATAGCTTGATTGCAGTCATGCACCAACGTTTGCTATGTCGTCGACGGAGAAGACCTTTTAGAAGACCTCGGGATTCCAAGTCTGACATCTTACTTTAGATTTACTTTAGATTCCACAGTAGTGGACCTAGTACGGAGCCTTCAGAAACGCCACCTGTGACATTATACTGCTTTGTTCAACCGTAGGCATCGTAAGCCTTTGTTTCCTATTACTTCGCGGGTTTGATGTCGATTAAAAGGTGGTGAGTCCCGACTTGAAACTCGTTGGTCCTTTTGAGGATTTGCCTTAGTGTGAAAATTTGGAAGATTGTCGAATCTGCCGTCACACAGTACGTTCGATAGGATCTTACATGCGATATTAAGCAGGGATATGCCTCGATAGTTCTTACAAGATAGCCTATCGTAAAGATGGAGCTTATAGAGCTGATAGTCGAATCATCGCGCATGACTTCATCCACCCATACTTGGTTGATGACTTGGAGCACGCGCCCTACCAAAGATGAGATTCCTGTTTGAAAAGCTCCGCTTGTAGACCATCAAATCCGGCGGGCTTGTTGCTTTTCAGCTTTAATAGCTGGGAGGCGGGTGGCTTCTCCATTGATTGGAGGCGGGTTCGCATTTACTATTCTCTGCATTTTGGTGACTAGGTATCCCTCACTGTTTCGGAGAGCTTACTTGTTCTTATCGCTTTCGCTTATCGCACTTTTTGATATCCTTGACCTGGAAGATGGGGGAGGCCCTTTTCGTTTTACCCAAGATCTTCTTCTCTTCCCTTCTTCTGCCGCGACACTCTTCCGTTACTTTGCTACCCTTATCTGCCGCTTCAACGTTTGTAGGTGTACATTTTCTCTCACCTTTTCCGATGGTGGCTGCTAACCTATGGTGGTAACGGCTCTTTCTCTAGACGAGAAACCCTATTGGGAGAATTAGGGGTTCTATTTGAAAGACAAACTCCACAGTGGAGCAAGGTATTACTTTTTATGAGCAAGCAATCGACAATCTGGCATTTTGCAGACCCAAGTTACAGAATCTTGTCGTAGTCCTTAATTAATAGACAAATATCGTCAACGTAGTACTTTAATCCTTATTCGAGTCTTATTTTGAATGGGTTACGGAACGGACCAACTGATTTGTGTCCTGCTTGACCCAAGAAGAAGAACCTCCGCAAGAATTCTTATTATAGGGCTTTCTGAAGGATCCATAACAGTTTAGGCTGTAGTGACTCCTACTTGTTATTTAATAAAGTCACATCTATCGAAAGATACTACCATATCTTGGCCCTTGTTACTCTTTTGTCATCCAAGTATATGTATGATCAAGTGTTACCTTAAAGTTCTTTCATCCTAGACTATAGCATGTATGTACGAGTACCTACTGTAGTCATCATCCCTACTGAAAAAAACAAAAAACAACAGAAATTTTCTAAAAACCCGCAACGAACAGCCACAACATTATCTGCAATAGTAAACATCTCACTCCACAGAGTGTTGCACAGAGAATCATATAGAATCCTCCTGCTCCAGTATCCTGAATACAACTCTCGTCTCGTATACACTACACGACAAGTGCGCACAATAAAAACCACAAAATGTGTAAAATCAAACGTTGTGTTCACATTTCGCAATTACGTATGCAATCGAGCAAAATTATGGTTCATGAAGGCAATCAACCAACTATTCACCCGTTTCTAAGGGTGTGTTGTGTGTCGGCAGCCGCCACGCCACTGCATGCATTTGCATCATAAACTTTCGTTATACATACGCCATGCTCGTGTACCCCCGCCGCCCGACAAAGCCAAATCACGATCGGTTTTCAATGGCCTCAGCAGAACAATAATAGACCAACAGACCCGCAGACTGCATTACTCACGGATTCCTCCACATACACACAGAAAATCTATACAAAGCCGAGTGCTGCTAACCCATTTCTCGTGGAAAGCAGAACGCTAACCTCTCATTCCAAAAAAAAGGAACGGCCGGGCGGCCCCCTCCCGACTGATTGCAATAAAAAGCAACTTTACTCCTCCATTTAGAGGAAACAAAACAAAACGCTTATTTCACGATTAATTGCAACTCAAATATTCATAAAATGGCGGCGAGGATATTCATTTCTTGTTTCGCTGCCTCCCCGTTTCCATTCTGTGGTTGTGGTGGGTGCGCTTAAATGAAAATTCATTTGCGGGAAAAATCGAGGGAATACCTTCCAATTCAGCGTCGTCGGTCGGGCAGAGTGGTGGATGGCGGATGAATAAGCGTTTAGCGCGTTGCATTGCGATTTATGTTGTTCGAGCATTTGTTTCACATTTAATTCCCCCAAGAGGAGGGGTAGAGAAAAATCAACAAAACACACACACCAACCCACCCACCCGTTGAGTGTGTCCTTGTGCATAATAATGCGGATGCGATTGTTTCCTTTCAACTATCAGCGATTTGTACTAAATGCCGATTAACAGAACGCTGCACAACAACCATCCACCCCCCCTGTGGGCCGTGGGATGCAAATGCAAATGCATTGCAGTGAATTGTATCCTGTACAAGGATACAACGTATACTTGTCTGCCTGATGTGCGTGTTTGTGTGTTTCTGGGATTTTTTTTTTCATACAACCCGTGCCGTGTAAATTGCCACATCGCGCGCTGAATACTGTGTGTGAGTAATTATTTATCCCGGAGTAATTGTATCGACAAGCCGCAGGCTGGAAACTTGTAATTGCCACTCAGTTGACAATAAATTAGCTGGAAACCTTATTTATGTATCTGAATGTTGTATCTGCAACTGAAGGTGTGTGTGAGTGTTTTTTTTTTTTTTTTCTGCTATATGTCAGCGCTGTGTGAATGCCTGTCATTGTGTCGCAATTTCATGCGCCGCAAAGTGTTGCATTTCTGTGAGCCGTCGACAGTCGACACAGTGTAATGTTTTACCTCATTGTGCAGTGAAATTAATTAACATTGGTTGCAGGAGTGTGTATAATAATTGTGTTGTAGTTCAGTTGTAGTTCAGAGGAACGAAATGTTTTTGCCACCTTGATGATGGCAGTGGCAGTGGGTGGTCGATATTCGTTTCGATTCCTTTTTTGTATTTATTGAGGCATATAAGTTGTTGCAATTAACTTGATCCGATTAATAATTGCAATGTAAGGTGGTAATTGTTAGCCCGTTTGACTGTAGTATTTTATTTCAACCACATAGCGAGTTGAACAAAGGCAGTACTCCGGGGGATAATCTTCATTGTCAAGGAGCAGCGGTTTTCAGTAAGACGAACACTATAATCTCTTAGCCCATCCAACTACGTTCGTGGTAATGTATTGTACATATTTAAAAGGTGTACAAGCATGTACACCTCCAAGAACCCTCATGGATTCAATGTAAAGTGGACAAACCAGAGAAACCGAATCAGTCATATAGCTGGTAGTACCAAATGTCCGGTGTTTAAGAAAGCTCTGACAAGCGTAAGGCGATGAAAAGCACCTAAATAAAATTTAACCATTGCGAGCCAGTACCAGACTCACTAACACAAATGACAAGGAAAAATAAATCGACATAGCCTTCTTACGTGAACAGTACGAAGTAGTATCAAACGGGTAACACTGGATAAGTGACAAAACAGACATAGCAACGATTTAAAAGCTCCGTGTGCTAGGGATTGGTTAAGAACTTCTAAGATACATATGTATGTATATGTATGTGCATAAATGGAAGTCAATCGTTAAAGCTGCCTGCAAGCAGAGCACAGTATTCAGCGCTCGAAAGAGAGGTCGCAATTTAACTAGAAGCCAGCAACATTCAAAAATGCCAGAATGGCCTTAGTAATTGCTATTAAAGACCACAGAAAATATGCTTCAAACCATTAGTAAAAGAAGCCAACATAAACCCAGCGGAAGTGCCTAAAGGATGCCTGCGATGAAACTCGAAGAACACAGAGCATCACAATTTACACGTTCCATTATGCACGAGAACATCATGACAACACTGTGTCCGCAACGACCAGGGCCCAGTTCCCATATGGCATTGCATTACTAAAGGCCGACAGCCCTGGATGAGGTGGCAACCAATATCGATAGTTCACTGGATCACAAAAAACTCACGCTGGTCGCATTTCTGGATATATCTACATAGATAATACCTTCAACACTGTAAATTCTGAATGTATAAGACTAGTCCAGTGACCAACAAAGCGTAGACTCAGTTATCTCAGCCTGGGACGAGACACATCAACTCAGAACTAGATGACTGCCGATAGATAAACTAGCCTCTAGAGGCACCCCTCTACTATGGATACTGGTTGCGAACGAAATTTCGAAGAAAATAGAACAAAGTCTCAAAGTTGTCGCTTATGCGGACGATGTTGTCATAATAACGACAGACAAGTTCGTACCCATTATCACCGAATTACTTCAATCCGCCCTCAATGCTTTACAGAACTTCACAGAAAGTTGTGGATTCAATGAGTAGAGATGTGCTCCTCTTTGCAATAACAAGTGAACAATCCAACAGATGGGGTCTTGAGACGCAATGGTACATAAATCCAAATCTCAGAATAGCCCAGATACTTGGACTTTATACTCGACCGTAAACTGACTAGGAAAGGGAACAGATCAGAAGGGATAAGAAAGTCATTCAATGCCTTTTATACATGCAGGAAAATCTTTGAAAACAAAATGGGAGCCCAAGCCCGCCATTATCCACTGGATGTATACACCAATCGTCAGATCCATTCTATCTTATGGATGCCTAGTTTGGTGGCTCTCAGAAAATAAGATTATGTACCTCAGAGCACTGACCAGAATACAAAGATTAGCATGCATAGGGATTATCCGAGCCACGCCAACTGTAGCTTTTGAAATAATTCGGGCACTGATTCTATTAGACTTGGACCTAAAGTAAACAGCTGCACAGAGTGTACTGCGTTTGAAAAAAAATCCAACCTTTGGAAAGAGCGACACGGCCCAGGGTGCTATTTTGAGATAGACTCACTTGGGTACAGAGACAGACTGTATATCACCATCCCACGACTTCAACCTAAACGTTAAAAGCCCCATTCCCTCAAAGGAGAATTGGATAAAGGGTAGGGCCATCAACCCGAACAATATCTCGATTTTCACGGACGGGTGTAAAACGGATGAAGGAGTTGGCTCTGCTACTTATCTGAACCCGAAATTAGTCCCTAACTTCCAAAACACGATAGTATGTTCCAAAGTGAAGTATTAGCAATTGTAGAAGGGATACGAAAACTATCCACGAAACTGGATATATGTATGTACATCGACAGTAAAGCTGCCATGAAGACAATCTCATCTATAGTCGTCAAATCCAGATTCGTAAAACGCTGCCCTGAAGAACTCAAAACCCTTACAGCAAATCACGATGTTACACTCCTTTGGGTTCCAGGTCATGCTCTATCTATATATAGAGGACAGTACAGCATATTTTTTTCCGGGCGAAGTACTTCCAGGTCTTTTGTGTCAATCTATGATACTTCAATTCAATTCGCCCGATTTAAGATGAGTCCATTTCATCCGATATAACCAGCTGATTGAGCTAAAGCTTACCAGCCGCCTTCGCTTCACAGAGGATGTCTTGTTACAAAACTCACGTGTTTTGCTTCCTGTTTATAGCAGCACGGTCAAAGTGACGAGTTTCCGTACCCGAATGTGTGCAAAGTACCTGCACCTCCATAAACCTGTATCCTCCATAAACAGTTAGGACCCTCGCGATTTTATAGTTCACCCCTCCTTATTTTCTTTTCACCTAAATTTTTATGTTGGGGATGAGTTTGTGTGTCCATCTTCCTGTTGTAGCGTCATCCCAAAGATTTTCCATTTTGTCATTGTGATGATCCTTTCTTCTGCTGTCGATTCTCGAGTTCCCTACTATTCATGTATACTTGTTTCAATTCGTCGACTAGGATATCGATGGACACCATGTCAGCTACGACACTGTTCTATGGGCACAAAATGTCCTTAGAGCACAAATAGATAGTTAATAGTCCTTTTGATGGAATATCGATTCTACTAGGGCTCTGTATGAGTTCTATAAAAGCATCAGATCTTGTTCTTGCAGATAAGTTCAGGGCCTTATACGGGATTCCATCTGGACATCGTGCTTTGCTATCACCATTTGTCGTGCTAATAACAATGCCTCTTGTGTTACCGATGGCATCTGTTCCTAAAATATTGCAATGCCCATAGTTGGCTGTATAATCACCTAGCACTCGGATCACCAATGGATCCATTGTGAACCCCTGCCGTGAAGAAACCTAAGAGAGAAAACTAACGTTTGAGACTTTGGGGTATCCAAACGACCTTCCTGAACAAACCCGAGATTGTTATAAATTTTAGAATGCTTACTGGTGGCTTTTCTGACACGTCGCCTAGGTCCTCCAAGCGGTATTCGGCGAGTGCTGCTTTCCTAGTTTTGAACACGGTTGTGCATTTGCATAGGAAATGAGATGTGCTCTCATAGATCATTTGTGTCTAGTCGCATTCTTCTTCGGTGGGCCACCAGAAGGTAGTGGCCAGTAAGAATCCCTTGGGCTTATTGTGTGGATTACATTTTATTTAGAAGAAGGCCAGTTGAATGTCGATTTTAGATACTCCATATCTTATGCATTACAGCCAAAGCTGGAGTTCCTCAAGGCTGTGGTCTTGGCCCTTCATCCTAATAATAAATGATGTTGATTATATCACTAGAATTCTCGTCTGTCTAGGCTGATGAAATGAATATCTTTTCCAGCTAACTCCTGCCATCTGACATGGCTTACATAATTTGCTGCAGTCTTATTATTGCTTGATTTTTGAATCATCTCCGATAGAAAAGCAAATTATTATACCCAGGCTAAACCAAAGGTGTTCCATAAGGTGTTGATCTACCACAGGCCTTTCTTTGAGTATACTAATTATGTAAGTGAGTTTATCCTACTACTATTCCCTACTATTCCCCTTACCTTAAAGCCAAGTCTTTAGGCGGACTGTACGAAACCAAAGCTCATAGTTGTTGCAAAACTAGTGCAATAGTTAAGACTTCGTGTTTTACATTTGGATGAAAGGTTTCCATGTTCAAGGTTGGGTTGGGTTGGACGGTTGTCCCCGCTCAGCAGGAATAATTTAGATCTAAAAGAAGAAGGTCTATTGTGTTACCATTATATAAAAACCCGGACAACCAGCACCGGAGACCTGCATGGAGACTTAACAATGGGACAGAAGGCAGGGCAACCAATTTCGGTCATTAAACCGGTTTGACCCGGAGACATAGCTTTTTATTTTATCTAAGTCTAGTCTAGCTAGATCGTTAAGATCTCCGAAGAAGTGCTCACCTAGAGTCATCCTTCTCAAAACCGATAGAGCAGGATAGGTACATAGAAGATATGTCATGTTTTCCTCCTCATTCTCGTTTCTACAGCATCTACAGAAAACGTGGAAGGAAGCACTTAGCGTTCTAAAATGTCTGTATAACAGAGGGCGCCAACTATCTTTCTCAGATTTATCCTATTTCCAGAAAAAGTCTGATGGTTTTCCTACAAATCCCGCTCTGGTCAGATTTATGTGCAGATATTGTTCCACCTACTGTTTGACATTCTAAGACTGCGGTATCTAATTGGAATTTTATCGATTTAATAGGTGCTGACGGTTCCCGCTATTCTCAGGGAGGTTCCTGTTTTACTCTCCTTAGCTAGCTCGTCCGCTTTGCAATTGCCTGGAATATCAATGTGGCCTGGAACCCAGCACAGGGTTGCGTCCCACCTGACAGTGAATTCGTTAACAGATCCGCGGCATTGCTTTACCAATTTGAATCGAAGTATTGGCGATTTGTATCCTTTTATCGCTGCTAGACTATCTAGGTATAAAACTATTGCTTTTCTTGTCTAGTGCCGTCCACCAGACTAACATTCCGTACATAGGGATGGGTCTGACGACTCCCGTGTATATCCAGTGAACAATCCGAGCTGGAGACCTCAGTTTTGGGCCTAAGGCCTTCCTGCATGAATGGAGGGCAATCCAGGCTGTCCTAGAACGTTCTTGAATATTCAGTTTCCAACTGAGTTTTCATCAAGAATAACACTCAAGTACCTGGCGTGATCTACAAATTGCAATTCAATGCCCTTGAGTTTTGGAAGAGTACTTACTTCCCTTACTTAGGTGGCGTTTCAGGAGTGAACCTTGTCCCTCAACCAACTAACTGCCTCCAGTTGCGCACGCTAAGTTGGTTGAGGTCCCTTTTTATTTGTGCGAGTCACCTAAGGCGAGGTCTTCCTCTACGGCATTGTCTCTCCGGATTTGATTCGGAGACTTAGTCAAGTCGATGTCGCTGTATAGCTCGTACAATTCTTCGTTGAATCTTCTCCTCCAAAGCGTCAACCCAAAAGGGACCGAAAATTTTTCGAAGAATTATTCTGTGAAACCGACCGAGAGTCTAATCTTCAGCGCCATAAAGCAGAACTGGTATAATCCAGGTCTTATACAGTCAGTCACGAAAGTCTACATACAGCCCTGAAAAGTGCTAAATTCTCATTTATAGACAAAATTTCAATTTTGTTTTTTGTTCGATAACATTATTGTTGTTTAAAAACATGATTCAAAACAAAACAAATCATATCCTTACAATAATTCAAAGAAAACAAGAAAAAAACCAAAAATTCAATTCAAATTTAGCACTTTTCAGCGCTGTATGTAGACTTTCGTGACTGACTGTACGTAGTCTCCTTAGTTGTTCGGGATAGGACCTTAGTACTCAATTTTCTTCTCAGCCCAAAGAGACAGCGATTGGCAAGAGTTATTCTTCGTTTTTTTTTCTGCTGAGGTGTTATTGTCAGCATTGAAGCAGTCAAAGTCCTACCTCAAAGTCAAAGTTACTACCTCAAATTTAGAGCTGACTATTGTGACATTCTGTCCAATTCATCGAAGTTGTGTGTCCCTTTTGGTTGACAGGAGGAGTTATTTATGGTATTTTATACCTTCTTGTGAAAAATACTAGTTTAGTCTTGTAAGGATTAACTCCGAGACTGACACTATCCGTCCCCTTTGGTCTCTAACCATAAGATGGACGTCCCTTGATATCGCTGTCGAAAAGTTATCCGCGCAGGCTATGACACTGAACCTCTCTTTACCCCAGATTAGAAGTATCTCTTTCACTACCATGAGCCACAATAGTGGTGATAATCCTCCGCCCTGGGGGATACCCCTGGGAGGCGATCTTCTGGTTAGACAGCACCCCAGCTCAGCATGGATAAGCCTGCTGTTTTTTTTTTTTTTTATTGAAAAACATGTGGTAATGCTAGTAATATATTACAATCTAGTCCTTAGACTAATAAGCAATTTTGTTTTGACTTAAATTAATAGAGAATATAAAATTAAAGTTTAAAGCTTTGAAGCTAACTTATACTATACATGATTATATATGCTGCACTAGTTCAAAAGGTTTGATTCTTTTTAGTCTTCTCACTAGCTTTGTGTGGTCCAAGAGCGGGGTGGTCTCAGGGTTCGTGTGGTGGTGAAGCCGATCCTCATGCTTTTTAGCGAATCTGTGTATTTCATTCTGTACGTATTCCACGCCCAGGTCCTTGTGAAGGTCATCGTTCCGAATATAGAAAGGTGCATTGTATTCTTAGCACTTTGTTTTGAAATCGTTGGATTATTTGAATGTTGCTATTTTTGGTAAAGTTGAATACCATAAGTCCATATGGGTTTTATGACTTGCTTGTAAAGTAGAATTTTGTTATATGTTGATAGACAAGATTGTCTACCTATCATCCAGTACATTTTTCTGTAGCGAATACCAATCTCCTCTATTTTTTTCTTGACATGGGCTTTCCATCGAAGTTTCGCATCCAAAGTCATACCAAGATACTTTGCACTATTTGCGTATGGTATGGCTTGGTTGTTAATATACACTGGTATGTGCTCTACTTTTTTATTTGTGAAATCAACATGTACTGATTTTGATTCGTTTAATCGTATTCGCCATTTTCTTGTCCAATTTTGAATATGCGAGATCGCCTCTTGTAGTTTACGAGTTGAGTCCACATTGCTTTCCGCAACTGCCATTAAAGACACGGCTTTAAATCAGCAAATGTAGCAATCGAGTTGTATTCTGGTGTTGGAATATCGTGGGTGTACAGGAGATATAATATTGGCCCAAGAACACTCCCTTGGGGTACACCCGCTTTGGTTTCTTTAAGCTCCGAATATGTGTCTTTCTCTTTTATGCGGAAGTATCTGTCCGAAATGTATGATCTTAGGATTTCAGCCTGTTCGTTGGGTAGTATCTTCTTTAGTTTGTAGACTAATCCCTCATGCCAAACTTTATCAAATGCTTGTACTACATCGAGGAAGACTGTAGAGCAAACTTTTTTCTCTTCAAGCGCTTTTTCAACAATGTTTGTTATTCCGTGTACCTGATCAATGGTTGAATGTTTCACTCGAAAGCCAAATTGGTAGTCTGGAATAATATGTTTCCGTTCTATAGTTGGTAGCAGCCTTTTTAATAGCAGTCTTTTAAAAAGTTTGGACATTATAGGCAGCAAAGATATTGGCCTATAGGATGATGCTTCGTGGGGTGGTTTTCCCGGTTTGGCTATCATGATAACTTCAGCTACTTTCCATAACTGTGGAACGTATTTTAATTTAAATGCAGCGTTGATGATGCATGTAAGCTTCGCGATTCCTTTTTCTGGGAGTTGCTTGAGAATTTCACCAGTTATCAATTCAAATCCTGGCGCTTTTTTCGCATTTAAAGTTTTTATTTCTCTTCTTACTTCAGATGACGATGTGGTGCGTATTTCTTCATTTTCTTCTACTAGTTCTTCGCTAGGCAAATCGTCATGCTCTCCTGGGTTTGGTCGAAAAATTTCTTCCAGATACTCTGCAAATCTTTCAGCTTTTTGCTTGTTACTTTTAGCCCACTTTCCATCCTGTTGTTTGATTGGAGGAATGTGAATGATTGGTCTCTTTAATTTCTTAGTAGCTTTCCAGAGCGAGTACTCTGTGTTTTTATGGTTGCTAAGATTTTGTAGGAATGAATTAATTTCAGAATCTTTAAGTTCCTTAATTGTTCGTCTAACTTGCTGTACCAGATTATTAAACTTATTTTTATCCTGCGGGGCTCTGCTTTGGTGCCATTTCTTTCTTGCTCTCCGCTTTTCGGTAATTAACTCTCTAATTTCGAGTGGATAGTAGTTACGCTTCAATTGTTTTTTGATGTTAGGGGTGTTTTCCCAAGCCGAAATTTGGATATCTCTGATAAATTGCTCGAGCTCTGAATCTAGTTGCTCTTTAGATCGTATTGGTGTACTTGGTTCTATCCTCTCTTGAAGACTTGATTTGAAGCTTACCCAGTCCGTGCGTTTACTAGTAAGAGCTGGATTATAAGCCTGCTGTTAAGCTTGATTTTGCTCGATCTAATAGCAAAGATGTAGCTTCTGTTTTCACATTGTTGAAGCTCCTTTAATATTAAGGATACCATAGTGAAGTCCTTGTTTTCAAAAGACTTCTCAATGATTGCTACCAACGAATTCTATGCCCAAAACTTACCCACAATTAGGCTTTGAAACGGTTTGGTATAATTACGTTGCTCAAGTATATAATAAAGAAGAACTATCAAGGAAACTACTGTAGCAGAGCACTATAAGACCGATGAAGTACTGTGAACTTTTGTGGCCCAAACCCACACTTATACTTACTTTAATAGCACATTCACTGAATATGATCAGTAAAATCGTCATTTCCACCCCAAACCGATGTACATAAGTGCCTTTAAAATAAGGAAGGAAACACAATCATTTTTTTTTTTTGTAATGAATAACTAAAGCGGTGTTGTATATATTTTTCTTCGTATTTTGTTTTTTTTTTTATCTTTTCATTTCAAATACAATATATAATATAATTTATCTATTTGTTGTTGTTTGTTTTTTTTTTTATTTTTATACATATTAATAATAATTGTAATAATAATAATTTTTGGCTTATTTTTTCATGTTTTTCTTTTTTCAATTTTAAAACTAGTATTTTATATTTATACAACTACAAAAATTACGATTAATTTGTTAAATGCTTAATGGCTAAATATAAATTACAATTTAAATACACTTTTACATAATACTACGCCATCTATGGTATGTATATATAAATAAATTACAGAACATTTACACACTCTTTTGTTTGACATACATGCATTCATGTTGAAGTTTTGGAAACATTTTTACAAACCGTAAACAAAAAACAAAAAAAATGTTTTCCTTTTCTTTCTTTTTTTATTTTTAACGATAAAACTACTACGCTTTGTACATGTATCTTACTGTTTTTTTTTTTAAATAAATCTAGTTCAGACAGAGTAGTCATTTACACAGAAGAATCAGAATAAAATGTTTTCGATTTTTTTTTACTGCATCCTTAAGGATTTTCAGGACAATAGGGAAGAGAAATAGAGAGACAGACAGAGAGAAAGAGAGTAAAGTATTTTTTTTTTCTTTTTTTTACATAATAGGAACAAAGATATAATTTTTTTTTTTTATTAGTTTAGTTTAAGTTTTTAACGAGTAATTTATTTGAAACCCGTGATTTGTATCTGGCAAACATTTCTCAGTATCAATCCTTTGGCATATTGGTTAAGTTGAGTTGAGTGTGTGGGAGTGTGTTTGTGGCATCATGAAGAACAATCTGTCGCCACTTAACTCCCACCATAGGGAGACATCGACGACGAATCCTTGCAACCATTATCAATCGATTTGCCATCGACAACGTCCACCACCACCACATCCACATCGTCCTATACAAGCGACGACAATGGCGGTCTAGGTGGGCTGCCATTTCTCGTGTAATACATTGGCCCACCATGATGATGTGGTGGCGGTGGGGGCACGAAACCTGTACTCGAACCATCATGATAGAGCACCGGTACTCGAACGAGCCTTTGAGCCGCATGCGCCATATTGGCTATATTGGCAGCTTCCAATTCGGCGGCCAGTTGTCGTTTCCATTTGTTTCGACGATTCTGGAACCAGATTTTCACTTGTGTCTCAGTAAGGCGCAACGATGCGGCTAGACCGGCACGTTCGGACGAGCTGAGGTAACGTTTAAGATCGAAGGTGGACTCAAGCTGGAAAACCTGTGCTCTGGAGAAGACAGTGCGGGTTTTCTTTTTTCGTTTCGTTTGATTGGAACTATCGCCTCCGTGCGGAGAAGAACCATCCGATGGGCCATCGGTGTTGCAGCCATCGTCTTCTTCGATGATTTCTTGACTTTCATCGTCAGATTCGTTGGAACTCTGCAGATAGCCAGAATGGTTGTGATGGCTGTTATTATTGTTGTGATGCAATGACGAGGGTGAGGGTGATTTTGTATTCGATGGCGGCGGACTAAGGGAGGGTGAAGGATTCTCTGTTGTATTGGTGGATGAACTGTCTGCAATGGAACAAGAAAAATGAAGAAAATTCTATTAGTAAGGGGAATTTATCTATTGTATGGGTGAGAATTGGTTTTTTTTTATTTGAAGATCCTTGCAAGTGCGCACACTCCCTAAATATGTGTGGGGGTGGGTGGGTGAAAATTCTCGACTAACGAGTGTGGGTGTTCGTATTTTGTTTTGCTCGTATTTTGTGTGGGCGTGTAAGCGATTACCCAGACTCTAGTTTGGTCAAGTGAGAGAGACGACACCGCCACCGACAGGAGAGGGATTCCCTTTGTGGGATTACGTCCATTTGCGGATACAATTGATTTATTTTTTTTTTTTTTGTTACCATTTTCCATTAGCCATGTGGTGAATGTGGGCAAACGTTTTGCTTTGATTTATCTGAGGGTGGACTGAGGCATATGGTTTTTTTTGCCCTACACTCTCAATTTTTTTGTCTGCTTGGATTCGAACCCCCATCCCAGTGGGAATGTGGAGTGTAATAACTTTGAGTTCAATGGATAAATGGAATTATTATTAAAATGTTTCCCATTTCACAGAGGTGGTATAAATAAATCAAATGTTGTGTAGGAGTATACACACATGTAAGTGGGTGGGTTTAATTTTTTACATGAACTGAAAAAACAGTGTTATACGGTGTAAGGATAAAACTTGAAAGAGTATGGAAGGCCACTTAAGCCTGATTTGGAGATTAAATACTGATTGTATGAGAAAATGGCAAACACAACAAACTAATGTAAAAAGTGCAACCTTGGGGAAGAAGTTCTAATTGTTTTTGAAATTTTTTGAAAATTGTACGAAGTGGGCATAAAAGTGGAGATCCTCCTGAGTAGCTCTAGCTAGTGAAACATTTCATTCAATCTCTATAGTCCACTTCGTTCCGCTAGGGTAGATTAATCTAAGATCCGTGGAAGGATATAGTTCACACTCGCTTCTTGCAGAGAAAATAATAAATCCTCGATAAACATTGAGCAAAACAATGCATCTAGACAGAGATATCTAGAGCTAATGCGGTGACCATCCGTTGGGTGCCAGGGCATATGGATACGAAAAGGCTGCCGAAATTGCTAGAAAAGGGTCGGCGCTGCACTTATCGCGGGCTCTCTCTTTTGTAGTAACCCCAATCAGTTCCTTCCGGAAGAAAATAGATGATGAAGTCATCGATCGAGCAAATAGTCGCTGGGTTCATCTGGAAACAGCCAGGGCCCTATGGCCGGGTATCAACAAGAAGAGATCAACTTCTCTGGTGAGTTGTTATAAAGCACGGGTCGTTTCAGGGATAATTACTGGTCATTGTGCCATTGGCGTCCACGCGGAGCGACTCGGTGCACTACATAATGACTTCTGTAGAAGTTGCAGGGACGAAGAAGAAATTAAGTCAGTTCGTCACCTGCTGTGCGACTGTCCTGTCCTATCCGTCAGAAGAATGAGGACTCTTGGCAGTTACTCGGATTTGGAGGACTTGGGTAACGTAGAGCTGACGGATCACGACGGTCACGTTCCTGAACATCGAGGGGGTCTTTAACAATGTCAGATCTACGTCAATCATAAATGCACTTGCAAGCCTGAAAGTCCATTCTTTGCTTGGAGTATTGCTCAATCAATTGCTCACATGCAGGCTTATCAATTCGCAGCTGGGTGGCGCACTGGCTAGAAGACTTGTGGCGCCTCAGAGTGACGTTCTGTCCCATCTTCTGTGGAATCTATTGGTCAACGGGCTGCTACTGGACATAGAAATGAATGGATGCAGAGTGGTTGGTTATGAAGGTGATATTTCTGTCGCCGCCTCCAGAAAGCACTCTAATACTCTCAGGGAAATCCTCCAATCTGTTCTCTTAGGGCTTACAAATGGGCATTAAAATGCGAACTAAGAGTTAACCTCCTCAAAAATGAACTTGTCCACTTTACGCGGAAATATGAAATTCCCCTTATTGACCTTCTCTCAGATTATTGTAACGTAATGCAATACCTTTCAGGGATATTAGCAATTTCACCGACAGTCAAATCACTGGAATCGTTATCCTTCACTTGAAAGACCACTTTAAACTGCCGTTTGTCTCTTCTACAGATGACTGAGCAGTTCAACATTCACGTTTGCTGGGTGCCATGCCACAGAAACATTGCAGGGAATTGGAGGCCTGACGAGTACGCCAGACAGGGTACGACCTATGTATAAGATCCTGCCAAAGCGGCGGAACCTAGGTAGTTGTAAACTCTTACTAAAGCTGGACGCTTTCACCAAAACCAACTGTAAATGGAAAAATCTTTCGACTTGCAACATTTCAAGACAGATCTGGCTCAGGTTTGATCTAAAATGTAGTGCAGAGTTGGTGGTATTGAAGCGATCACAGATCAGCCATGTTATCGGTGTTCTTACTGGACATTGATAGACCAACATACCAAAAGGTTGGGCCTTTTTTTAAAGGACTTCTGCAGAAGCTGTAGGAACGAGAAAGAGAAGGAAACCGTTCTTCACGTCCTATGTACGTGCCCAGCTGTGTCCCAAAAAAAGACTACTCCATCTAGGAGCCCACTTCTTTGATAACCTAGACGAACTGGCGTTAGAAGGCGTCATGAGCCTCCTTCGATTTATCGGGTACAGCCTCTCTATAACCAAAACCTTCGTACATAAGTAGCATAAAACTTAAAGTCAATTTGATGCATAGAAAAAATACAACATGCTTAATTTGGCTGGCTGCAGGGAGCTAGTCTATTGACCCTGGATAAGTCCGCTGTATCAAATATTGATTTAGTTATAAATACTGATTTAAAGGCCGGAACGGAAGGTCTCCTAAATAGTCACAAGCCCAATTAGGACTTGAAGTGAATCTACTTACAGTCAACGAAAAAATATTCCTCCTTTCTATATTGACTAGATTAGTGCGTCTATAGAGAACCTGCAAACCAACATAGGCACTAGCTCTCAGGGTTTAAGAAATAAATAATGTGATTTCTGACCCAATAGATCGACAATAGATTGTCACATTAAACTAAAGCCTTAAGAACACCAACCAAGGCTGCATGCAATCAATATATAGCATTCATTGCCTCGAGCTCTATAAGTTGATGGCACGATTTGGTATCCGGCCATAACTGATCCAGCTGTTTAATGAAACGAGATACAAAGTGGAAATAGCGTACCGGCGGAGCTTTTTTGTGATTTTTTCCAACTGTATAGAACAGTTCTAATTAGAAGCCACTACTTTACATAAGCCCGACGAGCTGCTGGGTTACGCAGACGATATACTTATTATCGGACCCTCCCAACGTACCATTGTAGAGGCTATAGTGATTATTGTACACCGCCTAGTAGAAACTATTCACTGTTGATAACTATAACTTCGATTTTACATATGGCACATTAGTGGAGATTCTAGGAAGAATAGATCCATCAAAACCCTTTTTAGCTCGTTTGGGCTCTGGCAACACGATCTTCGAATGTCAGCTACCAAGTATAAGATGACAATGATATTACCGAACATCTGGAATAACGCCCAAATGATTGCGATTAAGGCTTAGAAAGCAGGAACAGCATACCCGGGATTAGTATGTAATACAGCTGCATCTTAAGTACAGACCCAGCACAGTTTAGGTGCCTGCCTGAATATCAAAAATAATATTTACTAACGACCAATTGTCCATCAATGCTTACTTGCACGGATGAGTTGGCATGTCTAAAGTATTTAGGTTTTACTTTCCCCTCCAAACCGATGATATTCTTCTTCTTTTTTTCAAAATAAGTCCAAAAAAATTCAGACAAATTCAACAAACTTTACAAGAATGTTATCTATCCCCCATATTAACTTCAAGATTTACAAGAACTGTCTGATGTCTCACTATACAATCTTTTCAAGTTTCTGAGAAACCCAATACAGAATTGGGACCAAACCCCTATTGAGCATCATAATGGATCCACAAAAACCGATTTTGTACCTGTCTATGGTAGACTACATACATAAAAAAAGAAACCAGTCCTATCCAGTTCTGAAAAACTTATCGTTCCGGAACTCTTTGTAGTGCTGATGGTATTTTACTTTTCTATAACGTTTGTATACAATTCCGATGACAAGTCCGATGACTTTTACTACTTCATTATTCCCCCAACTCGTCGATATGCGGCAGTTAGTATCTGCCTTCCTAGAAGTAACCTGGTTTACCACCTCTTCTACTATTTCTGTAAAAAATTTCTTCTTATAGAGTAAATACTTTCCCGGCCTTCTTTTGTGCTCTCACCAATCAATTCTTGGCGAATCTTAGTTGCTGAGAGATGATTCAGGACATTTTTTTTGTTCCGCTAGCATTATTGAATTAATAATATACGATGCTATGTATCCGTGGATGTCATAGCTCAGTGGTAAGTGCGTCGCAGGTTTAAGATTCGATCCCCAGACAACACCAAAGTTATCTCACGGTACCACCTGTAGCGAACATCTGACAAACATCGGAGAGTATAACTTTCATAGAAAAGTTTTTTTAAGAAACAAAAATTCCCCTTAGAACATTACAGTAAGCCGCTTCCATTCGTGTGAATAATATATTCCATCCAAAGCGAATGATTATGCGAAGGTAGGCCTTGGGAGCCATATGGACATGTTGCACCAAATATTTGTATTTTTTTTTTTGTAAGAGACTAATTCTCTTAGCCACTCCAATTGATGGCTGCATGCCTTCAAGCTGTACTTCTTTTTTAGCCAGTACGTCGCCACTTTCGTTAACCTCTATATCACACTGTCCTTGTACCCAACGTTATCTAACACAGCCCTGCTTCTCGGATCGTCGGCCAGGTCTCAACTATTAGCTATAGGTAGCTAGGTCACTGTCTCATCCATATACGATGTTGTCGTGCCTATTCTGGTAATTCGTTCATTGGACAAAACCTAGCTTTTCGCAAGCACTTTGAGATTTTTGTCGGCACCTAAGTCCTCAAAGGAAAAAAGGGTATGGTCGTATGCCACTTAACTGGGACATAAGTTTATTAAGGACTTACATATGTTCTGTACCGATAGTATGTCGAATAGGGTCTACACGAGTAGATGGATGATCTAGAATACGTAGAAGATATGTGCTTTGTGAGTGACAGACTCAATAATTGTCATTGGTCACTGAGTATACTTGGTCCCAGCACTGGGTTTGCGAAAAACGAATCTATCAGTAAAAGCATGTATGTATGCAACAGTCATGAAGGCAGACCGGAATGGATCTTGATGATCCAGCCAAAATCACGGCGTAATTAATGAAGAGCCTCTTGCTTCAAATAAAATCTGGTTCAGAAGTATGGTAGTTCCTAGGTCAGACCATTTTAGGGTGTATGTCAACACTACTTCTAACCTGATTCCCAAACCATTTTCTCAGTCGGCTTACTACTCGCCCAGGTTAAAACCCATCAAGTTATCTATCTTCCCGTCCCATCAACCCAATTTCCTTTGATTTGTTGCATGTGGACTGCTAGGCTAGTGTTGTCAATAACTTTAGCGCCTAGGCTAATGCCCATTTGTAAAAGTGTGTAGGCACACAACAACAAAAAAAGAAAAAACTCTTTGAAATCTTCAAACGCCACAAAAAAAATAGAAAAAGAATACAACAACGAAAAAAAAAAAAAAAAGATTTAACCCACCCCATGTCTGTAAACAGAAACACCAAATGCAACCCCTCATCCTTGCACCGGGCGGCTCTGTATGGGAAGCCCTACAATCTCTCGTGCCGACAACAACCGGTGAGCTGTAGCAATTACCCCGCCCCGTCGCCGCCGCGGTTCCATCGCCACTTCGGTCGTCATGGTAAGTGTACAAAGTTCAAAACAGCAGCCGAGGCAGTTAAACAGTTGAGGTGAAGCCCCATGACCGCCCTGAGCCACACTACCGTTGTTAATCTGCCTTTTAACGTAAATTGCATGACATAAAATTATGTGTCACTTGCGCGTATTTATCGCAATAAAATGACAGAAAAAAAAAACCGAAAGAAGACTGGAATCAAACAAATGCAATTGATCAACGATGGGCTGTTCAAGTATAGACGCCGATTAGCACGTTCGTCATTATTACCCCCTCGATGGCTCATCGTAAGATGGGGTTGGTTTTACTCGTTTTTTTTATTTTTTTTAATTGCAAAGCAAATTCCTGCCGCATACCTTGGGTACTTGCAACAACGATGCAAATCCTCGTGGCGATGATTTCGGTTGAAAACTTATCGTAAAGTGCAACAGTGCAGGTTGGGGTGGGTGGTGGCAGGAAACAGTGCATTCCAGTGGAAAAGAATTTAATTACAAATTTATTGCCAGAGGGCCAATTAAGTGGACTTAAGGCAGGGTAGGGGGCGTGCACTACCAACAGAAAGGGTAGTGAGGACAAATTAATCGGAGAATTAATTGAAGTTCTTTCGGTGCTTGATGGTCGTGCTGAGTGGGTGGGTGATTGGGTGAGCGACTTTACAAACTGTCGCACCGGCAAATTGTTGTCATAGTTGATGGTGCTTAGTTGTATCTGAACTATGTAACGCGTGTGCGTTTAGCGAAATTCCAAGCTTAAGCGTTTTCAATAGGACTTTGGATTAAATAGTTGGCACAAGTCACAAGGTATTAGCACACTTAAATAGTTGGTCTGATAGTTGCGCCACGGAAATAAATGACGACTTGGCAAGCAATGCAATGCGTAATCGAATTTACACATCGTATTCCACTCGGGCATGGTTTCACGGTTCAAGTGAAAGTAATTCACAATATCTGGAGGCATATGCCTGGTGACTGGTTCAAATAAATGTGTCTTCGAAGAACCAGTGAAGAACTGTGTACAAACGTGTACTCTAAAGGTTAGCTGAGAGTCACTTACATACAAAAATGGAGCAGACAGTGCGTGCGTAAATTATGTTGTGTTCAATCGCGTCTACGCTGGAAGTAGTTCAAAGCATTGTGCGTTGACATTTGGTACTTTGTCCTACTTTGGAGAATGGAAACGTTCGAAACGGGTTAACAAGTAATGAATGGTTTTGTTCAACTAAGAGTGCATACACAGTGATGGGAAAGGGAATTCTTTATGAATACTGGCCTAGTTCGCCGTTAATGAATGAACACTTTGAGTTTTCCGGCGAAACGAAAAGTGACAGAAAAATAAGAGGAATATCATCAAACGGCTTTGTGTCAGCAGAAGCAACAGAGAAGTGTGCTTTCTTTATGAATGAGTCTACAAAACTCTTGCAAAGGTGGTCGTCCTTTAGGATGTCACGCTGACAATGTGCAATTCGAATAACTTAAAGCAGCAAGAAGGACCTTCCAAAACAAATGTGCCAACCAATAAACAATTAACAAAATTGCATCCATAGATCCATGAATAAACGACCTTCAAATGTCAAATGATTCAATAATATAGCTACGAGGTATTGAACGCATCTCACAAAGTCAAAGATAAGTTCCCAAATAGCCAACACAACCACGTCATAGTAGACTGTCAGCTGGAAGATCCCAATAGTAGACTATGCCTCAAAGTCCAAGGCCGATGGCGCCATTTAATTCATATCCAAAGATCGACTTATAGTAACTATGTGGTGGTGCATCCTCTGTTGGAATAAAGACATCAACAGATTATACGTTCAAACGGATTCACTAATCGTGTAAATATTTACACCAGGAGTTCACAGGATTAAGAAGAAACACAAGACGAAATAAGTTGATACTCCAATCCCTTCCATCCATAAAATCTAGAACTCTAGTTCAATTTTTCAAGCACAGTGGTCCAAAATTAGAAAGGTCCTTGAGTCTGTTTCAAAATATTGGCAACTACACAACTTCTTGTGTCTTTTAAAAAACCAAGCAAGTCATATAAACCAACAGGTGCCCTCTGCTATCTCTCGGCTTGAAACTCCTTGAATACCTATATGATCCTAAATCGAATAGATATTGATATTAATAAAGCTAGCTCGGAGGATCAAACAAGTTTAAGGAAATACAGAAGCTGCACTGGCTAAGTCCGGGCATTAATAAACTTCATCAACAACGATTTGCTACGGCAAGCAGACTACGACACCATATGAAAAAAAGGCTCCAAGCTTTTCAGAACTATCCCATGCATACAAATCTGCAACCTAATATCCGCAGTATTCAGTGCCAGGCTATTCAATGTCCTCATCAATGTCAAGCATAACAAAACAAGGAAGACCGACAACGGCTTTCCCCAAGATTCAATATTTACCCCCATTCTTTTCAAAATAAACAACTGCGACGCATCAGATATCTTCACACGAAAACTTATCTATTCTGACGAAATGGCATTTGCTTTCCTACAGGAATCTCTTGATACCCTAAAACACATAGCAACATAACGCCTGAACCATCTGTCAGCATATTGCGAAAATTGATGCCTACAACTGAAATTTGTTGCTTCCACCTCAAGTGATCCAAAAAGAACTGCCAGCACTCCCGACACGCCCAAGACACAAGTCTACTCCGAAATATTTTTATGCCTCCTTACACCGGACTGTGACGTTATATGGGACTTATCTAACCAAACTTTACAAGAAATCAAGACAAGGAACAATGTGATACAAAAAAGGCACCTCCTGTTGTGCATCTGCAAATTACCTGCGCATCTCTGCTCGATCGCTGGTTTATTCTTCTGCAGAATATGGTTTACCAATTTAACTAAGCAGTCGCTACACCAACAAGATCCACTCCCGAGTCAACACCACCATGAGGTCAATATCTATCATTTAAATGCCTCCCATTAACCATTAAAAAGCCATTAACCATTAACCTTAAAAAGCAAGCAGCCCTTGAACAATGAATTCCACAACATCCAAGGAAATCCGAGAATCTGACTCTATGCAGACATTGAAAATACCACTACCCTGAAACTGCACTCAAGACCCCCTCCAATAGAACTCGCAAAAAAGTTGAGTGGTGGAGATTTCTGGCTAGAAGAATCCTGGTCATCTTCATGGGCAAATATCGATAGTCAGAGTTCAATATTTAGAAAGGAAAACAGGAAACCTGAGAATCGCATACGGACACTGGAAGATGCAACGGCTAGAAGGACGACGAGCCCATGTCGCATGCCTATTCAAACCATTAAACAAATTTTTTTGGGTACCTAGAGCTGCCATAACCGCTTTTCCTTTTCACTTCTTCACTATCCCAGCTACCCTTAGACGGGAACGTGTCTTCTGAAAATCAGTTTCAATCTGGTGTAGTCAGTGAAAGCCGTTGGCAGATTGCCAGACTGGTAAGTAGACAATCCAAAATGTTGCTATAACCGTCGGACCTCGTACACTTTCATCTTGATTTTAACCCCGCTATATGATGATATGGTTTAAATATGGAGATTAAGAATAGAAAGTTGATTAACCACAATGACCACGATTATCCGTACCCGCGTATTCGTTGTATGTTGTTGCTCTTGTCCAAAGCTGGCAACGAAACATGAGGTCCTTATGCGATAATAGGACATACTACCACGGTGTACATATTTCAGACTGACTTCGATCTGAAATCTTTACTTTTTTCTCCGGTTGTTTTATACACACTTACGAACTCAGCTTTAGATCGAAGATTCAAAAAATTGAGTGCATTCACTGACTTCAATGACTTCAAATACTTTAAATGACTTCAACAAATTGAATGCATTCGGTGACTTCAAATGACTTCAATGGATTGAATGTATTCAGCGAATGCTAGTGACATCAAAGTGACTTCACTGAATGTAGAGCAATCGAAAAGATTGCATTCATTTTGACTTCAACACTTTGATTGCTAAAAATGATTGCTTCACGACTTCAAACTGAATGCTGATTTTTTTTTTAAAGTTGAAGTCATTATTGAAGTCATTGAATTGAAATCCACTTGAATTCTTCGTATGACTTCAAGGAATGCATTCCAAAATGATTGCATTCTTTTGCAGCCCATTTAGGTGTAGAGCATATCTTTCACTTTGCTACTTGTAATACGAGGTAATGGGTGTGCGGATAGCTGGTGTAAGTTCCAAGTATAATACACAGTCAGATTCGAGAAAGTGCAATCATAATACATGTCGTCCGATTTGAATATAATAAACGACATTCGTTTGCTAAATAAACACTTTTTTCTCGGATGAATAGAAATATTAAATCAATCATATCGTAGTGTATTCTGTGAACAAAATTTGAGTCGAAAATTAGCGTTACATCGCTTTACAATGACCGATTCAAACGTATTCAAACCGATAGACTGGCTAAACAGACACCAGAAGTCGAGCTTAACGAACTTCCAGATGTTTCCCTTAGCAAGTGTTTCAAAAAAACGTACATCTTCATACCAACAAACTGCCTTTTAACATTCATAAAATATTTCCCACTCCCATCGCCCTCACAAGGATCCTAATGCACTGCTGTAATAGAAACTAATCTAAAATGTAAACACCTACCATGAGTTGGACTATGAAATGGCATCCGTTGCGGCGCCCATGGCCATCCTGGCGGACATAGTGCAGCATAACGTCCGGCCAATGCTCCCCATTGTGAGATAAAACCCAATCTGTAATTAAAAATTAAGAAACAATTAAATTTTAAAATCCATACTATCGCCTTTCATTACGTTAACTTTCATTCAAAAGAAAAGAAATACACCCCCAAAGCCAAACACCCAAGATAGAGATTTTCAAAATATTTTCCATAAACTTTCGTTCAATAACCGCACACGTTTACACACATCTATCTAACCGACTTGTATCCCCCCCTGATCGACCAATGCAAGAGCACACCCTAATGGAGGTAAATTAAATAAATATGTCTTCTATTAGTGAACATACCCGCTGATATAAACCTCCCCAACCGATTCGACGATGTGCTGGAACGATGACGGCACGGCGGCGGAAGAACGTTCAACCTCATTACTTATGGTAACAGCATTTACTTAAAAGCATCTTTTAATACATTTATGTGCTAAATCAAACAGCCCCCGAACAAAAAAAGAACAATGTGGCAGCCATGGCAGGGGAAAACCGGCACAAGGGTAAGTAGGTAGGTTAGCTATACTTCCCTGTGCCTGTGTATGTGTGTGTGTGTTTCTCCTTGAGCGTGCAAGACAAAGAAGGGTGTTCTACCCGAAGTTTTTCCTCTCCCAAGAATCACTTAAGATGGTTGCTGGTTGTTGACTGATGTTGTTGCTTTTCGAACCCAAGGAGGAAGGGATTTTCTTCGAAAAGAAAGAAAAAAAGAAAGAACCAGGCAACTAGGGTTGGAAACTTGTATCTGCTTGGTTTTGTGCTTAGGTGAATAGGGTGATCCATAAGTTGTTGATGTGTTTTTTTTTTCTTGTGGTAGAAGTTTGAACATGTTTGACTGGTAGAGACATACATACATACTATCTGTCTAGTACGTATCACTAGATAGGACATACCTTTGGTCGAAGGAAAATTCAGACACGCTGATAGATACAACCGGCCTAACAATCCATCCTCAAAGACGTCAGCGCGACTAGAATAATTCTATCCTTCGAATCTTGTGATTAAAAAGCCGACCGAATTCTATCAGACTCCTGTTGAAACCAGTACCTTCCCGTCGGCATAGAAATAACAGAGTATTGTACCGGATTGATAATTGTTATTGCAGAAGGCTTAGGAAAGAAATGGAACCCTGTAAGCAAAGGTTTGTACCTATAAGGTTTACAAAGTAAACTTTACTTTTTCTGAACTTTATTCACTTAAGCCGTACATTCAAAAATCTTGGAAGAGTACGTACATATCGTGCTCAAAAGACCCAGAAAACCATTTTATGAACACGAGAACTATTGTCCAAACATTGTGCGCAGATCTAGCTACAACCTTTTGGAACCCTTTACATATTTTGAACAGAAACTACCTGAATATAAATAACCCCGTGGGCAAGGGTTAAGCCATCCATCTGACGAAATCAAATACTGGACAAAATGATTTATTGTGCATCGAAGTAGGATTTTAAGAAATAAGCCTTTGTGGATCCGACAATAGCCCCTTACTTAGTTTGGAGGTAGAGCGTACCTTATGAACTTCTTTAAATTTGCAGTCAACGATATAGTCTAATCCGATGTACAGTCCCATTTTTTTTTAATATTACCTAATGCAGTATGAAATATCTTAACAACGGACTACCGCAAGGGTCAGCACTGACACCAACTCTATTCAACATCTACGATATACGATCAAATGTGTCCAAAAATGTCTCATACACTGGCTGGTGTATCTCGAAGACAAATGTCGAAGTTCTGAAACCATTTTTCAAACAATGCCTACTCTGTTTAAGACCGGGACGTTGCGAAAATAGCTGGCAACACTTAGCTACTAATACGTAATGATGCCCGTACTACACTTAAGAGAATTAAAGCTAGAAAAGCGACTTAAAGGACGTTTTTAGTAACTAACGTCAACATGTATAATGTATGGCTAAGACAATGGACGGATGCTCCTATAATTGTTGAAACTCTACAACACAAGCCAACGAAACGCCTCTTGTTGTACTCATTTTGCCTCGAAAATAAGAGTACGACTCAACTGCATACGAAGTCACTAAGGCTTCTGCGCTGATACTCTGCATAAGTGGAGCGTTTTAAGTCGATTCCGGAGCGACAAACAATAATGTTACTTGGAAATATTTAAGTAGATACGTGGACCCACAGTCGATGTGACGAGACCATAATATTTATTAAGGCAATTGCAAGGACCTTGTAGAAACTGACTCTCACGTTCGTAGCAAGATTGATTTACTTTTGGAAGGCAGTAGACAAGAAGCTGATATATGTGTGTACTATCCATAAATGGGTCTTCGATTGATGTCACTTTATCGGTTGCGGTATATCTACATACATATTAGATATGTTGAAAGTAAGGATCAATGATCCTTCCTATTCCAAATTGTTGGGACAAGTAACAAGGATGATATTAGTTCCTATGAGTTAAGACAAGCATTGTAGATACAACAGATTTTACGGCCAAGGTCTTGCTAATCCAGCTTCATGATAGAAACAGCTTGTTCGTGGCAGTTATACTCTCGAATGTTTGTCAGAGGCTCACGAGAGGTGGAAGAATGGAAACTCGAACCTCCCACTCAAAAGTCCGACACAATAACAACTACCTCTGCAAATGTTGTTATTATAAGAGTACCACAGGAGTCAATGTTAGGTCTCGTTTTATTAAACGCCGTATATGTATGCATAATCTAGCGCTCACCCCTACCAGCAAACCGAAGTGTAAAATGTATGTAAGATATGCTTAGGACAGGAAGATCAAAGTGTGACTAAAGAAGACGAGTGGTAAAATCTACAATATTCGAGCATAATATCTCAAACACGCAGGGAGTTCCAAAATGGTCTGAGGAGCTAGAAAAAGGGGCGATCTATCGAGTGATTTTGAAAGTATATTTGCTGACCGGGCATGTGTGCCATCATGCTTTAGTATGACCTATTTTGACGAAGGGGAAACCATTAGTTACCTCCTGTGTACGTACCCTGCGCTCGCCAACACTAGGAAGGCTACATTAGGCGAATATCTGTTCATTGATCTAAATGATCCCAACAACGCCTGCACGGCTATGATTAGCTCCTTCATATAAAGAAGTGGGTGGTAGAATATCCAATCAAAGTAGAATATCCAATCAGGACTTTTAAGCCAAGCTTAGATGGCTATTTAATGATCTAATAGGAGGTAGACTACATTTTGTCCGCATTGGATTTGGTGAGTGTCCCGGCTGCTTCCAACTAACTTTGTTATATCACATACTACGGGTTAAGCGCTAATCCTGGCTTTGGAATTAAAATTTTAGGGTTTTGTATTGTCCTCTTCGAGCCTACAGTTTTTAAATGAACATTGAGGGCGACTTAATGGATTATTATTTGTTAAAAACTTGCTCTTGATTGTGCAGCTACAGTTCCTTAATAGAAGGACCCAATGAACTAGATAAATGAAGCTTAGACTCTTGAGTTAATTGCAAATCACAAACGTTTGATCTGCAAACCTAACAAAAATGGACAAATTATCGATGTAAATAGATCAAGTTATGGTTGCCAAGAGCTTCCATTCTGGACTTAGTCAGAGGGGCTCTCCAAATTGACCCCAGAGTTAATACCAGAATTTTCCTGAAGGCTATCTATCTTATCTTTTTACTGTTTTACCAGATATAGCAGATATCTTCTCCACGTAAAAATACTTCCAATCGATCCATTAATCCACACTTATTCCTTTACGAGTCACCCTTTACATATTGATTGGTTTGGTAATGGTTATATCCTATCGAAAGCATTTTAATGGTTTGTTTTATTCAAAACGCTAAAGACTAAGAAAACGTACATACTACATACATATATTGGGTGAATAAAATCCCTCCCTCGAGCGTTACAAAAAAAAAAAAAAAAACCCAATCCCACCCCCAAAGATTCATCCACTCAAGTAAAATGCTATTTACGAAGGAAGCAAGCAAAAAAAAAAACTGAAAACCTTCGCAGATTTATCCCCTTAAGTGATGAAAACTCCCCACTTAACATTAAATTTTCAAACAAAAAAATAAATAATCTAATTTTAAAAGGAACGAAGGGATGCTTACCCAAAGATTGGGGCTGACTACCCCCAGACAGTGTAGATATTTACTGAGGGTAGTTGAAATTGGCATTAAAATCAGACGCCCACCAGCTCGCATCACCCCACCAAGAAGGATATTAGATACTTTCAACAGATTTTCGTTAAATTTTCTCACAAGTTTTGAGTTTACTTTTAATCCGATTTCAATTCGTTATTTTTTGTATGACA
Organism: Xylota sylvarum; assembly: GCA_905220385.1. Classification (NCBI taxonomy): domain Eukaryota; kingdom Metazoa; phylum Arthropoda; class Insecta; order Diptera; family Syrphidae; genus Xylota; species Xylota sylvarum. The sequence goes on along the minus strand of LR999958.1, from coordinate 56,125,031 downwards.
TATCCACCCACCTAGCATTGATTGTTTGTGAACAAATGTAACCAAAGTCATTGGGTGTATGTGTATGTCTCCACAACCCTTGGAGAGTGCATTGTGACAAAAATAAAACCCAAATTAGATCAATTTCACCCTATTCTTGGGGTCATTCGCATGAACTTAGTTTGCAAGTTTCTCACGAGACAGTAAGACACTACACCTACAGTGTGTATACTTAGTTAGCTCTTTTTAACCCCGAAAATATACATACCTACCCTGACCTATCTGGTCATGCAGGGGGAGAATCGATACGATTGTGGGCCACCCTGAATCACCTTATCGGTGTAATGTTGCATTTAAAAACATATTTTCTTGGTGTGGTGTCGTGTTATTATGCCAAATGTTACAGCAATGCAATATGATTCGATGTGACATAAGTTGACACTTTATACAGTCCATACTTGAAAAACTAAAAGAACACACTATGTATATGCATAGGGGCAGTGGTTAGGGGGGGCTATAAGCGAATTGCAAGAGAATTATGGCGAAGGTAATGGAGCGTATGCGAAATGCAATCATACAAATTGCAAAGAGCGTTTAAGCTGTGGAAAAAAATGTGCTTTGTTCACAGAAGCGTATACTACATGTGACCGCATAGAGCCCGCATATCTGAGATAAGTTAGAGTTACCATGGAGTCACATGGTAATTATTCACATTTAATGAGTGACATGTCTCAAGAGATGCAAAGAAAGCAGCCCACGTTTTGAAGTGAAAACCGCCTGAAAATATTCAACAATATTCAAATATTCAAAATATTCTTGCACACCTTGCAGATCGTTATGGAGTGATGAGTCGAGTGCTGGCCTCTCTATATCTGGAGAGGCATAGCAACATACAACAAAGAAGAAATAAGAGCCGCGGTAAGGTATCAGGAAATTGTGTAGTCAAAGATGGGTTACCACAAGACTGCGCTGTTCCACCATTGCTGTTTCTTTTGATTCTTAGCAGTGATATCTGCCCAGAACTGATAGAGAACAACTGAATGTGGCTCCTCAACTACTGATACGCAAAGCCGTAGGCAAAAGGCATATTAAGGGCAATTTGGAAGCAAGGAGAATGTTGACAGTCATACCATAGCATAAGACTTCAAATGATCTTCTGCGCTGCTAAAAACGATTGAAAACGATCACCTGCATAGATCGCAGCACGCCAGATATTTTTCATCAGCTTTTGTGTACTTGGACGAAATCCTTGATAACGAAAAGACTGTCAAACAAGCTCTGGAAAGTAGAAAGCGTTGTAGAAGTATTAGCTCAACAAAAATTAATATATTGTTTATGTTGAATGCTTGAAACACTAAATAGAGTCCGTATTTCTCTGTCAGATCGCGTAAAGAATCAGGGAACTTGAATTGATATGTACCACTCAAACTCATTCTTAAATTTTTGGGCTCTTGATCATCACTGTTAGACCCTGGGTCCCATATGGACTTGCTGCTCCAAATATTTGGATTCGTATCGTATTTTGAACTACTTTACAACACTGATAGTGGCCTTAAAAAATGCACAGTACCGGAGGCGTACCACAGGGATCCGGACTAATACCATTTCTATATATCATGATATAAGATGTAGTATTGAATTGTGGGTTTTGTTGATGACGAAAGTAACCCTAGCAACGAAAACAAGATATTTACTGGAAAACTAGGTAAAGCCAGGAAATTTTTGACACAATCACAGAAACTTGTGCGAGCCAAATGAGGCAATAAACCTCCTCCCAAAACTCAGTGACTATCAAATGGATTACCATCGTACATCCCTCACTGGAAAACCGAGAGCAAGCTAGACAAAAGAAGAAAAAGGTCTATGACCTCACGATGGAGTCAAAATATCGTCCAAATATATTGAAACTGAACCAGAAGCACCACAAGATTGTTGTCTTGGTTGGTTGGCTCGTTTGGGAGGGTGAGAATAACCTCATCACATAGACGGCTGATTGGGCCCGTTGTGTTCCCATCTAAAGAGACTGTGTGGTAGGGAAAGGTAAAAGGACGGGAGGGTACTGTTCCGGCAAACGTCCTGTATTTCTGAAGAACTTCAGGATCTTTTCGAAACTGTAACGTCTAAGATAGCTCAACCCAGGCAGGACGTTTATTCTCAGGAATTTGTATCTTACCGACTCTAATGCGCGCCATTCGCAAAGGAAGTGCTCGAGGCTTTCTTTCCATTCCTCGCATCCCGGGCAGGTGCTTAATGCCACTAGTCCCAGTCTGTATGCGTGTTTGTTCAGGTTGATGTGTCCGGTGTATAGAACAATCATCCGTCTTAATTGTCTCCTGCCTAGATCGAGTGACTACTTTGCCTAACGGCGGCACTCAGTCATGACTTTGGTAGCTCTGCAGATTTGCAGTCCTTTCCATATGTTTTTGTGGTGTTTTGTGTTGGTTTTAAAAACCTTAAAGACTACTCCTAAGGTTGGAACCTTTTTTTTATCTATATTTCCCGCCCCCCTTTCTCGCCAGTTCATCCACAGCTTCGTTGACTTGGGAGGAGGTTGGGAAGATATTAAGATTATCCTTGCATTACTTCACCACTTTCGAATTGATTCTTGGATTTGCTGGTGCCTTTAGGGCTGCCTGACTGTCCAAGCAGAAGTTAATGCAGTTTCCTTGAGTTCCGGTACTAAGTAGTAGTTGCGCGCCCTTCAGTACAATAAAAATTTTTGCCTGAAAGACAGTTACGAATTGTTCCAGATAGACTGCGTGATTGAGAGGTGAGTTTCGGCAGTAGTCCCCACCCCCGATTCTGCATCGATCTATCCGTACATAACTCTATTCTAACCTCGTTTGAAACGGCAGAACCCTGCCGCTATTCTTCGCTTGTGTCAACTGTGTACCTTGTATTGAAATGGTATTCTTTACTTAATAGGTCGCTTGGATGCCTTACAAGTCCAGAAGCCGCCTGTACTTCCTTCCAGATAGCCCTGTGGCGCGTTGCGGCCCGTCATAAAGTCTTGAGTCTAAGAGCAGCCAGTTCGGGTGATATTTTCACCTCTAGCCCTATAGGGAGTAAGTTCCAGATTGTCTTCATGGCTGCTGTGGTGGTACTAGATTGGGATCCGGTAATTCCTCGGCAAGTCATACGATGAATGTTCGATAGTAGTGAGAAGGCATAGCTTTTTTTTCTTATATCAGCCACCGTCCAAACACACCATAGAGTAAGATGATGCAAGTGGAAATCCAATAGACTTGCTTCGGTTTCACGTCTTGCCAAAAGGTTTACGGCATATCCAGTACGTCCTTCTGGCTTTCGTGAATTTGTTTTCTAGATTTCTTCTCCAAGTTGTCCAGGATAACCCCAGGATACTTTACATGGTTTTTTAGGTCCAAGTTTACGATACACGGACGTCCTCTAGCTTGAATCTTTTTTAGTGATCCCGTTCTGGACCTTACCTTTTCTACTTTCACTACCTATATCAGTTGTTATTATCCGATTGGATAGCATGTGTTCAATGAAGTTACTTTCCTCTTACTGTACCCGGAGAAGGCTTCTATAATACCCCGTAGCTTGATGTTATTGAAAGCTCCCTCTATATCTAGGAAGACACCGAGAGCAACTTCTTTGTACTTGAGGGCATCTAGATTGTTGTCTTAGCCTGTTACTCTTTTGTTTGCCTATTGACGACATAAACGCTTTTCTAGGTAATGTACCCAGGCAGGAGTGATATACTCGTATATACGACATAAATTTGTGGATTGTGATTACTTAGTTAGCTTCCACAAACATTTAATTTGCCCGTGTTATATTTTTCGTACAAATGGTAGGGTCCTTGTAGTTCTCCTGGACATTAAGGCTAGTTTTAATGAACCCACTTGCAAAAATGCAGCATTTGCCCAGAGTGACAATCAATCAATTATGATACTTATAGGCAGGTCTATTAACGCAAGACTTGGTTGAGGATCGGCTAGAAAATTTGAGAGTTGCGGCAGACCACAAGGTGGTGTCTTTTCCGCTGTTCTTTGCAATCAGTTAATCAATGAGATAGATAAAAAAAGGAACAAATGCCGTTGTTATAGCTGCTCCGGGTAGAGTGTGTGGACCTAGGTCTAGAAACGAATATGAGAAGTAGTAAGAAGAAATCATTATAAAAAAAAGAATCGTAACGCACACGTAGCCTTGTGGAATGCCAGCATTTACATATATGAAAAATTGCAGAGACCTTGTTGCCAAATCTGTGCAGAGATAGATCACACATTTAGGTTTGTGTAACGAAGTTCGGTGGCAATTCGAAGCCTTCTTTCGATAGGAAGTTACTGATGGATTTCTTTCATTTAGTTATCAAAATGTGGACCATATGGCGCCCTACCAGACTTGGTATGTCGAGTGGGAAATGGATCACATACAGGATTGAAGGATGCTCGTAGATAGCTGAGGTGCAAATTCGGGTGATCAGTGAACTTTGAAAGGCGCCGTGATTACATGTGTTGTCCGATTGTTGCGTTCCATCGCGTTACAATGGATCACAATTCCCTTGGATACAGTTCCCTTTGACATCTTACGTAAGGTATCTGTGGATAGCAGTTTCTAATTAAAACCTTGTTCAAACCATCATAACTAAAAGAATTACTAATCGCAATTTCTAAGAAATCCACTTCACTTCAAAAATAATTGTATCCCCTAGCTAAAGATTGCAATTAACAGTGCCATTGTTAACAATTTAAAAGAAAAACTGTTTGTTGTTGTTGACAAGACACTGGAACAATGTTTGTCTCCCTTGTAAACAATTATTCATAACCGCAAGGTATATATTTTTGTTCCCCCCTAATCCTGTCAACCTCCACATAACTTTCTTTTTTTCTTTTATTTTTAAACAAGGCGGATGTTGTAAAAGGCCCACCGACTCCACCAAAACGAAATGAATAATAAACATAATTAGGGATTATAAAAACGATCCTGGATAAAAAAAAAGAAAAAAACACAAAAAACAAACGTAAAACAAAGAACCCCAATTGGAGTAAACGACATCATCCCTTCCACTAGGCAATCACATCAAAGTTGACATCCAAGTATCAGTTGATGTTCCACCTCAGGATAAGGGACATCATAAGTAAAATTTAAGGACTTAGCCGATTTTCTTAAGTAGCTAGATGTCATATCGATTAGCCGGAGGGTAGGAAAAGATTTTCTTGATAAAATGTCAAATTAACTGTGATGAGTTGGATAGACGAACCGGATCCGGATGTGGAGCTACCGCGGGGGATGAAAGTGAATTTATTTTTTAAATGCGAGATTTATCGTTGACATTTGAGTACTTTTTTGTATTGTGAAAGGTGAGTTGAGAGTTTATGAGATAGGGGTTGATTTGTATCCTATTTAAAGCTTTATTATATTGTGATTGTATGGGGAAGGAGCCTCCATACTCTAATGAAACCAGTGAATAATATTTAAATCAAGATTTCAACTCTAAACTCGAGTGTTCACCGCTCTTTATACGGCTCATTGAGTTTAACGATTATTGCACATTATTCAGTCATGCATAACGAATCCTTTGCCTCTGTTGTGTATTTGTGTACGTTCGTGCAAACTCTCAATTGCCTATCACAACATTATCCTGATGCGAACCACTTATGTGGTCTTAAAATGAAAATTTTCGATGAGGGACCCATATTGTGGTGACATAAGAGCGTATTGCTATTTGTCGTATGTCGTATGTCACAAGGACGATTTTTGTTTTCATCTCAATGGACAGCAGGATTGAGTCAATACTTACCAGCACTCAGTGAGCGCTTAAGTAGGATTATTAGCATTATTTTGAGGGAAAATATTTTGGATGTGGTTGCCGGGGTTTATGTGACAGATTTCAAGAGCGAGCCGTTAATGAAGCTACCTGCTGACTGTTCTATTGTATCTTTTTTTGTTTTTTCAACTAAAGAATCACTACACTTTGCAATATCATACTCGTATCCCTCTGCCATGGAAGAACAGTGCGCCTCTGTCATGGGATGGTGTGTTCATCTAATCCGAACACATGAAGTGGGTGGAATTATGGAAACCATACGAATGTTCTTGACAGTTGTCTACGTTCATTGCCACCTTTTTTTTTTTATTTTTCTTTCTACTCGTGGGGGGGTTTTGTTTCTTTTTGAGTGCCTCTTTCTCTTGACCGTGTTTTCCGTTTCTTTAGAATTGCATGTGACAAATGCTACCCCGGGAATTAGAGTAATCGTCCCCGTTCGGACGTCTTCGCAAACCATCAATGTGGACACTAACAAGTGGGGATTTATGAAATTTCATAAATGCAGCAATCATGGCAGTTGAATGGGTTTGCGGTTTGTGTTTTTTTTTTTTTTTCTCTTAAGTTGTTTTCGACTTGCGGTTCAGTTTGAATTGGGGTTGAGGTTGGAAGCACATGTTGGATTGGATTGAAATAGATTAAATGAGTCCTTGCTAAAGTTGTATAGTAGGGGAGTAAGAATCACTGAATTTATCTGTCAGTTCACATCTAATATTACCATATCTGGGTAAGATAACATATAGGTGGCGAACCTCCAACTCGGAACTTCAATCTGTACTCAATGGCACCTCAACTTCCTTGAGGATCAAGGATATCAAGTTTGCATCGAGCGGAAGAAAATTCATGTGCGACCAAACTATGTATACGCCAGCTGCGACGTTTGTTATCAGAAAGCCGTTGTCACCATTATTATAGGCCACTATTTACCACTAAGTAAACGATTTAATAGAGAGACGGGACCGTACCATTGAAGTGCCACTGAAGCATCATGCCAGCAACAATCATATTTACGGGACTTCGTGCTACGGTGAAGGAAGACATTGGTGGGTCTCCAACTTTAAGGTATGTTGAGACTTTAAGGTTACCTTCTGGATTTTTCAAACCTATATACATACTTGTTGGAGACGGATTTTGTTAGAAATCCCCGGAACCGTCGCACCATTATTGATGGTATTTATTCATAGAAAACTAAATATTTCTCCATTCGTATATTTAAGAATCGATTCAATAAGAGTCTTAAGACGATCTACGAATGCGTATCATATCGAGATCTAAAACAAGGCCATCTTTTAACATAAATCACGACTTCGTTGAGAATCCTTACATGCGACTAATTCTGGATACTACTACTTCAGATATTTCTACCATCATAGACATGCCTACAGAAGTTTTTCCCACTTTGAAGACGAAGCGCAGCTGCAAAAGATGAATACCCTTTTCCAGTTCCTCATCCTAGTTCATGCAACTTCAATAGAAATCTTTAAAATGTGTGTGGCGCAAGGCTAGATGGTTAGAAACTTATGCGTTTAAAGTACCCAAGAAAAACGACGCAAGGACATAAGTGCACGAAACATAAATCAACGGGACAAAAGTCCACATGACATAAGTCCAATTGAGTTATACATAAACTTATGCCCCACCCAATCGGGACATATGTACATAAATCCAGAATTTTTTTTCTTGATGATGTGACATACATAAGTCTACAATTTTTGAGAAGGTGGAATGTTTCTCGACCTAACGAAAGCCTTTGATCTTTTGAATCACGAGATACTTCTCCGAAAGTTAAGTACAGTTGGTTTTAGAGGAAACATAAGTGTCCGATTTGCATCCTTCTTACTAAATAGGAAACAGCGCACAAGAATGCATAAATATAATCCTCATTAGGAGAAATTGTGCGCCAATGTTTGTGTACCCCAAGGCTGCTTTCTTGGTCCAATTGTATTTCTCATTTATATATGTACATATATTATGTTTTTAGTTTACCGACAAATGGTTATTTAATTGGGTTTTTCCAATGACCCCAAACTGTAGCGCCACTTAAGTAAGTAAGTGGTCCTTAAGGATATTTACTCCAAGATGGCATGAAAAGAGAAACTCAGAAGCATGCTGTTCGAACCTCTATCGAACCAGGAGATTTTTTCACGGCTTCTGAGTTTCGATCCATCAGTACAGATACGTTGTAAGTGCCCAACAACAATGAGGAGCAGTATAGTAAACCACTTACCATACATTTACAAAACAAATACATCATCAGATATCGATTCACATCGAAAATGGTTGACAAAACGAATTCCTTCGAAATGTTATCGAAAACATCGATTCATATTTTTGCCGAAGATTTTGACATGGATGCAATTGAATTCGGATTCCGATTGGGCTCATTTTTATCCAAAGACGGTTGGTTATCGAGAGTATAGTATCTTGCGTCTCCAGTAGGTTAGATCAGTTGCCACAGACTGATATCACTATTCTCGTTCAATTAGACTACCTACAGAGACTCCTGTATATGGAAGGAGTCCAAATCAGACGAAAACATCTTTAATGAAATCGCCAATATTTTAAGGAAGTTTCCAGCCGATAATATACCTAAAGGACTGCTGAAAAGTATCTATGTACACATCTGGGATTTATTTTGCGAAAAGCGAATTCGACGGCACCCAAAAGAAGTATTGTTGTTCAGCGAACTATAATGTCTCCCATTACTGAAAAAATTGCAATTGACGTACTGCGGCAGACGGCGATGGTAGCGTGCGTGGTCAAACGTGATTTCCACCGAAAGATGTCGTATGTCAAGTGATGCGCAGATTAAGAGCTGTCTTTGGAAAATATCATCAAAATATGCGGTCAGCTTGTTAGACTACGGATTTTTTCTAATGAATGTTGACTCTACCTTTCAAAGTGTTAACGTCTACAAAGATGTCCTTGAAATTAATGTTCAACTGTTCAGAAATTGAAACTATCACGTAGCCAATGTCCATGAAGATCTCTCCTATGCGTTCTATATGCACGAGTACAGTACGAGAAATTTTCAGTGTGCTCACGAACATGTGGAAAAAGCCGTTGACATCAAAAAAGATCTTCGAAACGCCTCAAAGCTCTAGTAGTCAATGAGAATGCGGTCCTTAAAATGCAGCTAATGGTGTGGATGAAGACAGTTTGCTAAAACAATCAGAGGATCTGCACAAAAACATACATATGCCTCTGCAACTTTCACTCGTATATGTTCGGTGAGGTAAATATACAGACTGTTGTACCAAACAAGGAGTAGATTTGAGGAGGCAGAAGGCTATGGCATATCTACGACAAGTTATGAGAATTCAAGAAATATTTGAAGTACGCCTCGATATTGGAAAATTGGGAATTGTTGCATAACGAGCTAGAAAAATGTCTAGAAATAAGTGAAGCTCTACTTTTTCATTCCAATGTTGAATCCGTGCTTCTACGTTGGTGATAGTTGCTATCAGGCGAAGCCAGTCTGACCATATCTCTAGTGAACATCTAAGCCAGAAAAAACCAGAAAAAACTCCTTTACCCTGCTTTAAAGGTGGAATTTTTGCAGAGTAATCGGCTTGTTCTGGCTTATTCGTCAGTTCTATCGTTCTCTGGTATGCCTCATGCTGTATTCATGAATCTTTCCACAAACTTCGAGTTAATATTTGTCGAGGAAAAAGGTGATATCCTCTTATAGTATTGCTTTCATTGGAAAACACGTTGGGTGTCTTCCAACATATCTATTCGTCTCTACTCTGTTAAAAGCTGGAAAAGGAACTTGCAGAGTCCAGATAAGGTGCTCTGTAATCAGTTGTCACTATTTTAACTATCTACTTCTAGCTATTAGACTAATTTTTAATAACCTTCTTACTCGTATAAAAACATATTTCAAAAGCAGACTGAAGATCAACGAGAGTCCTGCCATTGGCGTATTTCTCATTTCACTAGTGTCTTCAATGGACGCTAATCTTTGTAGCTTCGTTATAGTCATTTTGTTTGTGGTTTCAGCTTCAACTTGTCACCACACTAGACTACCATGAGTAAGCATAAAATAATGTTCGGACTTGATCTACAGGTTTACTTCAATATTCCCTTGTACGAGCAGAAGCCTATTGTGACGTCAAGTAAAGCAGTTTTCTTTGGGGCAGGGACAAGGTCCTTAAAGCTTCTTCAATTTATTCGCTATATGTTATAAGGAATTTGCTTGTCGCTCTCAATTTTGAATTTGTTCTTTTGGATTTTTTAGAGTACATACTTCATTTAGAATAAAATTATAAAGTAGTGGGATAATAGTTCCACCCTGAGGTGTGCCTCTTGTACTCTTTAAATTAAGTCCATGTTTGTCTGGATACTTTGGAAGCCTTTGTATTTAGACAGAATTTACTTGAGGCCATATAGGGAAATGAAAATTTTTGCTAATTGACTTACTTTCCAATTGTAGGACTATTTAACTATCAATGAATAGTATGGTATAGCGACTCTCTATCGTGCAAATTGAAAGTCAGGCTACTAGTTCTCGGACTGTTGTAGTGTTGTATAGCGTTCAGTTCCGGACATATCTAAATAATGTTCATGCTGGGTGATTTGGAAAATACACCTATGTACTCCCATACCATGCACTGTTATAGACCTTTCTGCAATTATCTCTATCACAGAGCTTTTTTGCTTGAAGTTCTAGTTTTCTATGAGACCCCTATGAAAGTAATGCCCATCCGCGGCAGAACGCCGACGATTAAACGGCCAGAATTACAGTACCTTTGAGACGTATGTACATAACGAATAAAAGCCTAAGTTTCTCCAATCACTGCACACCTTGTAGTACAATGAATACTCTGGTACTTGGAATTCCGGTTTATAGACGAAAACGATGTTCGTAGCATGAGGACATAGACAATCATCACAGAGTGTGATATAAAATCAGATACACTGTAAAAAGCAACCATCATGAAGAAACAACACTGCCAGAATCCACAACAGCATAGGAAGCTCCAAATGTGAGCGTGTCGAACCACTAAGTCGGCAAGAGACCACCTCGTGACCAAATACTTGAGGCTTGTCCCGCGAGGACAAATCCCTACCGAAACACATAACCAAAAAAAAGCCCATACTCTGCTATATAGATCCAAGTTCCTTTGATTCTGCTCCACAGACGTATCCCTGTACATAGTTCAAAAACATGAACCGCCGCTTGAAATATTGGTGTGAACTTTCCCAGCGTTGCGCTAGAGCCCTATACATTCGTATCTCAGTTCCACTCAATATTACCATCATAACCTAAGCTAATCTATCTACTATGCAATAAAGGAATGACTGCGTCCTTTAATGAAACCACTTACACCAATCTGTTACCAAGTGATCTTTATCACATATCCTCAAACTAAATAACATTTGTCGGGAAATTGAAATTAATTTTCCGCAAAAGATTGCCTGATGAGATTATAAAACAACTCCATACACATACACACACACATATTGAACTAATCCTTTGCTGCCACATAATATTCCATCAATGTCCTTTTATACTGCACACCCTTCAGTTCCTAATTCCAACTAATTCACTGATTCCAGACAAAACAGAAAAAAAGAATGTTTCCCTCCTTTCTCAGTGATATTGAGTTACATCATGATTTCCCAATTTGTTTGATTTCATTTTCCCCGATTAAATGCGTAATGGGAGGAACATAAACACATTGTACTTGTAAATTGAATGAACGAGCAAAAAAAAATAAATAAAATAAAGGACGAACCAGCAGCCAAATGATAAACACTACTGTCCGTTACCGTTAATACGATTCCTCCATTCACTGGTGAATGGAAATAAATCCCAACAAAGGTGCAAAGAGCTGAATAGAAATAGAAGAGAAAATAAAAACCCATCCATCCGTCCATCCTTCTAAGAGGATTGCGCAGAAAGGACACCTTTCTCTTTCTCACCTTTCATACTCAATGTTCGCCATTATCGTTCTTAACTAAATGTGCATAACTAGCGGTAAAAAGGACATTTATTCCATTCGTTTAGCTCGTAATGCAATCAAAAATCCGATAACACGCATTCTCCTGTCAAAATATTCGCCACAGGACCTCGGTCCGTCATCAGCACCGACGATCGTTAATCAAAGGATCACCCAAACCACAAAAAAAAAAACAAAAACGCATGCGCGCGCACACATTATAAATATTAAAATTAAATTGGTACCTATCATCCCCTTTCAGGATTGCCACAATCTGATAAGGATCATCAAGGAGGTGTGCGCGCACAATAAAGCGCCAATCTCCCGGTGAAACACTGTACTGCAGGAGGGCACTGTGTTCCTCTTTTTCGCCGAAAAGTTAATTACCATGTTAGCACATTGGAACGCTGACCGCCGTCGCTGCTGCGTGTGTGTTTAAGCGAGTGAGCTTGATCGCTATCAGGATACAGCTCCGTCCAGTTGGTTAATGAGAGAATGTGTTTTTCTCTCGTTGTCCTTATGCACATTAGAGATAGTGGATTAAGGAAGAACTTCTTTTTTTTTTTTTGGTTAAAACTGCGTTCCTACTCGTTTTGTGACCCATTCAGGTTCGTTAATCGCTTGACGTAATTTGATCTCTGATTAAGGATCCCTGAAATGAATGGTTTCAGCGCGTGCGTTCGACGCGGGCGGACCGAATGGACAGCCAGACGGTTTCTCTGTTTTTTTTTTTTTTTTTTAGGTCAGTCGTCTTCGATATGATGACGACGTGATGAGGGTGAAAAATGCGATAATTGCGCTACATAAATGCCATAAGAGAGATGTGTAGTATTTCGCAGAGGAATGGGCGTGTAATTCAATCTGCAATTGAAATTGTTTACTTTCAGCCACCGGGGACTGGACGCGGAGGGGGGAGCACTGCAAATGTTTATTAATGATGAGACGGACGGGAATAACATTTGTTGTTCCGGTTATTGATCGATTGAATGCGACCGGCCGGCACGGCGCAGAGAAAGGCATTTGATACCTTGATGGGCGATTAAATATTTTGAATTTCACTAATTGAAAGCATTTTGCAAATTGGAATTGGTTATGATGGGTTTGGGATTGTTAATTGATTTATTTTTTTTGTTTAAAGGTAATTCAGTGGGGAATAGAGGAGTTGAGTGGTTATTGGTTATGGTGGGTGGATGGTGAATATGAAACGAAGTTTGTAGGTACATACATACATATGTAGATGAAAAGTGGAATGTGGTGGATTTTTGTGGTTGAGATTTCACTGTACTGGTTGAAGTCCTAGCTTAGTCCTAGCTTTACTTTAAACTAGTGTGATAGTATGGAACTTTGAGGTAGTAAGGGACTTTGTCTACCTCGGCTCTGCTATCAATTCTGACAACAACACCTCGGCAGAAATAAAACGAAGAATAACTCTTGCCAATCGCTGTTTCTTTGGACTGAGAAGGCAATTGAGTAGTAAGGCCCTATCCCGAACAACTAAGGAGACTATATATAAGACCTTGATCATCCCAGTCCTGCTTTATGGCGCTGAAGCTTGGACTTTATCTAAAGCGGATGAAGATATCCTTGGTCGTTTCGAGAGAAAATTTATTCGTAAAATATTCGGTCCCGTTTGCGTTGACGGGCTTTGGAGGAGAAGATTCAACGACGAACTATACGAGCTGTACAGCGACATAGACCTAGTCAAAAAACTGCGCATTAGTCGTTTGAGATGGCTAGGACATGTAGAGCGAATGGACACCAGTGCTCCGGCCCGAAAAGTCTTCGAATCACACCCGGAGGGACAACGCAGCAGAGGAAGACCTCGCCTTAGGTGGCGCGCACAAGTTGAAGGGGACCTGAACAAGCTTGGAGTGCGCAACTGGAGGCAGTTAGCTAAGGACTGGTCTAACTGGAGAGGCTTGTTAGTTGAGGCCCAGGTTCACCCCGAACTGTAGCGCCACCTAAGTAAGATAGTATGGAATGAAGTTTCTTCTTCTATTTCAAGGGTCATCCAACAAGACGTGTCATTTTAAATTGTCGCGCCATTGTTGAACTGTCAACATTCAACTATCATTGCGATGACTTTCGTTAAATAGAACGTAGGAGGTTATTCAATGCCTACATTGCATTGAATGCATACTCGCACAACGTGTTGAAATAGTGAAAATTTACTACGACAACGGTGAAAATATAGCGGAAATCTTTCGTAAAGTCCGTACTGCATTTGGTCATCATCAAACGCTTTCTCGCACAGCTATAGTTTATTTATTCGAGAAATTCGTCATCTCGGACAGCTTAGTGATGTGAGGATACCAACTCCTATTCGCCCGGTAAGATCAGCTGAAAATATTGCCGCCGTAGATGAAAGTGTGACTGAAAACCCAAGTGTGTCAATTTCGAGACAGTTACAGGAATTGGACCTGTCCACAACCACTTTGCATAAAGAACTTGGCCTACATGCTTATAAGGTCCACGAACAATGCCATACTTTCGGTGTTTGGGTGCCGGAAATGAATAGACAAGATCAGAATATTTTGCACAAAATTATTCTGAGTGATGAGACTACGTCTGTCTGGCTACGTAAAGAGACGAAACTGTCGCATCCGAGGCTCCGAAAACCCAAGAGAAATAGTGGAACAACTTCTCCATCCCCAACGAGTGACAGTTTTGTGCGGTTTTGGGGCTGGCGGTGTCATTGGGCCATATTTTTCGAAAATGATGCTAGTGTAACCGTTTTAGTGAATGAATTGCGTTACTGTACGATGTTGACAGACTTTTTTTTTCCTGAAATTGATGGTATGGACCTGGACCATGTTTATCTTCAGCAGGATTTCAGCCACATCCCACACAGCTGGTGAAACAATGGCTCTATTGCGTGATAAATTTCCTGGACGTGTTATTTCTCGAAATGGGGACTTCAATTGGGAGCCGAGAACATGCAATTTAACACCATTATTCTATTTCCTTTGGGTCTATGTTAAAGATAAAGTATAAGCCAATGTTTCACCAACGATTCATGTACTAAAAGAAAATATCAGAACTGTTACACGCGAAATACAGCCACAATTATGCGAAAACGTGATGAAAAATTTCATCAAAAGAATGACTATTTGTAGGCTGAGCCTAGGAAAACATTTCCCAGATATTGTATTCCATTACTAACTTCAAAGTTTGTGGTTTAGATTAAAATAAAAATATCATCACTTTTCAAAAACGTGTTGGGTTTCTCTATACTTTTAAAATAACTCCTCTTGTTGGATGACCCTATATGTATGTTCTTGATAATCTCCAATACTGCTGTACCGGCGGAAATGTAATACTCACGGTTTTGTAAATATTCATATCAATAGCCTGACCAAAAATATCTGTTAGACGCAGCCAACCCAATTCACAGAATGTCTGTCTCTGTGAACAATCTGTAGTCTCTATTAGGAACAGTTGTACTTATCAAATGAAAACATAGAACCTTTTAGCTAAATTATGACAACATCACAGAATCACCAGCTCTTACAACACTACATATGTTGTTAAGAATCCCAGCAGGTAACACAAAATTAAAAATTCACATCGAGACATGGATTTTTTTTAGATTTTTGAGGTCCTTAAAATCAGTGAAGCAAGATGAACGAAATCTAGGTGAGTTCTTCTTATATGGTTACAACATATTCTCTTAGAAACTCACCGTAGAAAATCTGATAAAAAATAGAAATAAACTCTAAGGTTTGCATCGGAAAGTGCGTCATATTATGCTAGAGTGATAGTTCTCTTAAAATATGATTGATACAAATATTCGTACGTAGGTACCAACTAATTGGCAAGTTTGTTGGAGAAATAGAAGAAATTCCTTGACAAAATCGATACCCCAATGGAACTCATTAAACACCCTACCAAGCGCCAAAGAGACACGAGAAAATGTAGATAGAATTATTAAAAAAAAAATGAAAGGCATACAAATCACTTAGCAGGTCTAATAACGTTTCCTAATTTCGTTTCCATTAATAACGATTAGTACATTATCCTGTTGATTGCCACTAATAAACATTTCAGTCTATCATCTACTAGAGTTTGTTCCTATCCAGGAGTTGACGTCCCGCCATATCTCAATCGAACAATGGTGGTAATATTACAGTAGTATTGTGTTCTACCATTGAGTGGTAGATTGCTTCTTCAAGTCCTAATCAATTTTCTGGTAATAAAATGCAGTGACGTCCCATCTCCACTTAGAATGTATAAATACAAACCGATTCCAATAAATACTAGCATTAAAATCGAATAAAACAATTTAATACTAAATCTCCCTGACTAGTTCAGCCGTCACCCATGGAGTATTGAAACTTAATACACCCGAGTTTCAAACCAGTACACTACAAACTCTATCCTATTTTCACCTCATTTCCAACTTACATCATTCAAAAAAGTGCGTAGGATAAAATCTACCAATTAACAAACTTAATACTTGACAAAGTATATTCATACCCCTTTGAGCTGCAGCATGAAATGTTGCAATAATATGACCGAACTGTCGCTACAGATAGATCAAAGTATATCAGCGAATGAAAGACAACCACGAAAGTAAAGCAGAAAGGATAGCAGAAGCCAAAGACCTAAGATGACAGTAATACATCATACGGAGGATTATGAGCAAGAAAATTCAGCAGACACGTCCAATCAGGCGACGTCAACATCAGAATTCATATAAAATTGCATCAGCAGACTTCACTCGTAGCCTTGGTCACTCGATGATATACATGTATATGAACCTGAGGACATCATCAATCCCAAACAAAACAAATATAGTAGGATACACACAAGATTACCATTGAAATAATGAAAGTCCCCTGACATCTGCGACTATCATTACCCATCACTTGCCAAAATCTGTAAAAAAAAAAAAAACAACTAAAAAGGAACGAATGAAGATTTTTACGAGGACATCTTGTTTCGCTCGATTCCGCTGAAACACTCACAAAAGTTGCGCTTAAGAGTATAAATAACAAGCTTGCATCTGCTATCGCTTATCACCAGGCTAGATTTCGACCCAATCGATCCTGTACATATGTATGTAGATAAATCTAATAACCGCCTTAAGGATAATAGTCGAACAGTTAACGAATGCCTTACAACTTCTACACAGTAATCGATAGCATAGCAAGTAAAATTTTTCTGGGATTCTTTAAGACTCAAAGGAACACAAGGACCTTAAGAGCAACCGTAGTTGTCCTCGGCATTTGTTTCTACCTTTGATGTCCAACAAGGCTGTGTACTTTCACCTATTCTCTTTAAAAATGTTGTTGACGATATGCTAGAAAGCGGTCTTGATAAAAAACGAAGAGGAATCCACTGAAATCTCAATGTTCATATATGTACATAGGAGATCCAGTCTTCTCTGGTGACATATACCTGATATATTCCAAACATACAGATATGCGAAACCGCTACAAGGAATATAACAAATTTGGCCTACAAACTAGCCTCTCCAAAATAAAGGACATGCAAATAAATGAAGCCAATCTAAACATAACGTCAACGCTGGAACATCGTTCAAAGGAGCGCTGTATTCATCAACAAGCTTCAAAAAATGTTGTTGCCAAACAAATTGCGAATCTCAGCTACGAAAGCCAATCTTAGAAATTTTCCGCCAAGCTATAGAATAGACCATAAAGAATGGAATTATCGTGAAGGAAAATGCTTGAGAAAGAAGTAGAAGCGACCGGAAAATCGTGGAGTTAAATTAAAGTCGTCGTTATAGAACGCAATCGTCAGGAGACGTTTTGTTGGTAATGAGAAGTAAAAGGATAACTCGCAGAACGAACGTTTCTTCTTTGAAAGTGGTGTATCGAAGCATGACAGTCCTCTTTATATAGCATTAGATAGACTTACATAAATAGCTACAGTATTTGGTTTCTTTTAAATTAGGATTATCGCTCGTTAGCATAACTTAGTCGGCGACATCTTGTGAGTTAAAACAAATTAACTTCTTTCTCTGAAGCTACTCGCAAAGTCTATCCCAATAATCCTTAGACAACTCCAGAGTTCAAGAAAAAATGTTTAAATAGTAATCGTACTTGTCCAAATAAGCAAACAATTTCGAGTCAACATATGCACTTCAAAAGAATACCGTACCAACAAGACAAAGCAACGAAAGGAGTATTAAGAATTTGTGTCTACAGCCGCGAATGAAAATAAGGTACCAAATTTGATCCAAGTCAGCAACCCGAAGACATTCACAAAATATCACTACACCCACAAAAATTGACTGTGTGGTGAGCCTTTCATGCTGCAGAAGTCCATATCCATACTTTCTCTTTAATGGTCAATCACAGTCAATGAATATTGCTACAGGACAATGTTGACTGACTATTCTTGGGATAAATTGAAAAAGGATTACTTAGGCATATGTGGTTTCAAAAAGACGGCGCCATATCTCGCACAACTGGTGAAACAATCGAGTTATTAACTCAAAATTCGGTATCCAAAAATGTACTAGTCACGTTCGTGTGATTTGATGCATATGTCAAGTCCATAGTCTATGCCAATAAGTTAGAAACTTTGTACAACCTCAGGACTAACATCGAACGTCAAATTGCCGGCGTTTCGCCCAATTTATTCGAATAAGTCTTAATTGGTCTCAGCGTATTTGTTTATGCAGATTCGAAATATTCTAGGAGTAACTTAGATATTGAATGAGACAAAGATTTTTAAGTTGAGCTTTGAGATCATCCAGAAGCACAGAATAGCTCTCTATTTTTTTTTTGGCATCAAGGACAGAATAAAAAGTAAAATTGAAAAAACTGTCACACAGAACTACAACTGTTGTCATGTAGAGCAAAATACAAGGCCAAATCGACCACATCAATTGTGTACTTTTTGGCTTTAAAGGGTCCATTAGCCCAGATCTTCATCAGAAGATGGAGAAAGATTTTCGTTCATCAGTCAATAGATACTTTATGTCAAAGTCAGTTAAAGCCCAATGCACTTAAAAAAAACAAAGACGTCAGTAAAAGGTCACCTGCTTCCAAACGAACTCCTACTTTCAGAAAAACGATGTTTGTTGCAACAAACATAGAAAATTGTTGTAGACCACTTTCTCGTGGCCCGCTATAATCAAAAAATGCAACATAACCGAACTAATCAGAGTATAAAGAACTACAAGCACCACCGAAGCATTGCTTCACATAATTCTTCTTTCTCTCGATCCAGGCAAAAATGTAAGGCAACATACAGCACTGTCAGATTCAAATAATTTGAATGCTGGACTGGACGGCCTCAGTAGCACTTTCAATTCGATACCACCAGAAATGGTTACGAACCAAACTGATTATCTCACACCAATATTAGAATTTGGAAGGAGGGGTGATGCAGAACCCAGACATATCAATTATTGCAGACCAATCGAAAATGGACTATGGACTCGATGCAGGAATTCACTCTGAAACTATGAAGATATGCCCGGAGCGTACCAACTCATAAATGAAACGTTGCAATATACACGGACAACTTAACAGCCATTATGGCCATAGTTTCTGTATCCAATTCAAATTAGTAGAAATATGTCAGGAGAAGCTTACATAACTGGCAACCGTTTCTTTGTCACTCTAACCTGAGTGCCAGGACATAATGTGAAATAGCGCCAGGTTCAAATCTTCACAGCTCTTTCAAAAAATAAGTTCACATTCCAGTTGAATCTGTCAAGAAAAAACTATTCTTACACCTCCCATAAATTGGCTAACCAAAGATGACTTCACCATCTCTAACGACGATATGGCCTGCGTACAACCAAATTAGAACCAGAGACCACGTTATCAAAATCACTAGTTGGCGGTAACCACGCAACAAGACGGTGTGTTCTGTTGACAACAATATTGAATATGGAAAGATTTGGTACATATGGATATGTATATCGAAAATCAGAACGCCAGACGATGGACTCAGTTGTAGACTCCATTACATATCCATCACATCAAACAACCATATGGGACTATAGTTGGGTCGAACAAGGATGATATCTCCCATTCTATATTGAATCGTCAACGATCTACGCATCTACAACGCATCTACTAAAACATTGGAATCATTCCAACAATTTGACCTAGTCTATAACATACCTGTGTACCGTACATACAAGGATTCAGAAGGTTATCTGCTTCGAAATACAAAATTGTGCACAAAGTTTGAAGATTCAAAAGTCAAACAAACAACGCAAAGGCTATTCGAGTCTACGTAGCAACGCTAACGCCATCTAATTTCACTGCAACGACAACTGCAATTTAGAATTAACAAAGCTGAAGGAATCTACACTTAACGCACCTAACCTATCAAACTCAGTCATTCTTTCACCAAATATCAACGTAGTTCTAGTACAATTTACAAATTGAAAGACTTAGCTGTCATCAAAGTCATGAGAAGTTCATTTGCTGCAAGCTTGTGTCAATAGAATGCTGCGATGCCTTTGACAAGACTGACCGAGGAAGGATAATGCAAACAAAATTCCGTAAATCGAACTGAATTGAACACAGCTTTGTAAATATGTTCAATCTATGTAATAGAATAAACACGGCAGTCCAGGAAAAGCAAAGTTTGAACTCGAATTCTGATCAAAAACCATAAAATGTTGTGTTAAAAGTTTGTGTTCCACGAGAAGAAACAGGAAACAGCAATCAAAAGTTCAGGCAATTTATAAAATTGGTCCAAAAGAGACGATTGTCAGAAAGTAGTTTCTCACGATTCTGGACGTAAAATAGTAACCTTGTCAGTTTGATGGCACATGTAATTCACCTATTAATCAGAATTTTAGTGTACAAACTTTCGAAGTTTGTTTTAACCACAAATTTGGACATAATTATGGTCACAGTTTCTAACAGAAAAACTTCCAAAACAGTGAGATTACAGCTTTAACTGTCAAATGAAAACTTAAGCTGGCAACAGAATAATACAAAAATGTACAATAAATTACCAAATAACTATCAGCGTCAATGACATGTCACGGTCATCCACTTTAAAAATGACAGGAAGTTTTTTGACCACATGTCAGATATTCAATTGAATTATCTCCGCCATTTTGACAGTTAATCCAGTTAAGTGACAATCAAATACGGACCATATTTACTTAAACACTTGATAACAAGTTAAGTTCAAGAATTCACGTACCAAAAGCGACATTTGTATCACCGACGCGTTTTAAGCATTCGAAAAGTTTGGTCCTTTTGTGCACAGGATTCATATGACACTTACGGCATCAATCGCATGCAAATATTTGCAAAACTTTCACCGCAACAATTAAACCCCAAAACTATACAAAACTTCCCATTGTGCAACTTTTACGGCTGCCTAATGCCAAAATATTTAGACGTACATAGATAGTTTCCAACATGCTACCGGTAAAATTTCTAATAAGCTGATTTGTGTCACCTTCAAAACAATAGCCGTCTGCCTCATCCTGCTATGTACACAAAAGGACGACACGATCCTTCTTCTTTCATTTTTTGTTCGTACCCACTCCACCACCACTTGACTTATAAACAACAAACCACTCTACTTGTACACTTGTTTCGTTGGTTGTTCTCAATCGCAATCTCAAAAATTCGTAAGGACACAAGAACAAAAAAAAAAGATAAACGAAGGATAATCCTCCTTTCTTGAGTACCAGTACCAGTACCAGATCGATTTTCAAAAGAAATACAAGATTGTGTAGAAATATGTAACATACCTGGATAACATGGCCGCATCCTGAGGACCTCCAGCGCCAGGCTGTGGCAATTGTGGTATCGGTGTTATCAGCGATGAGTTATTATTGTTGTTAAGTAAATTACTAGGCTTTTTTGTTGGCTCATTGCGGCTAAGGATACTCGAGATTGAAAAACTCGTGTAACCATTGCCCGTCGTTGATTTACTATTCGTATCGTTGCAGTTGTTGTTATTCTTGTTGGTATTACAGTTATTGCTATTTGTATCCCGTTCGTCGGGATTCCCCGTCGTCGCAGGAGACTGGGGAGATTTTGGCTGTGACGCTGACACCGAAAGTGACGATTGTGTGGATGCAGTTGCAGGACTTAGCCGGGCTTCAACATTAGCTGCAGCGGCTGCAACAGCTGCCGCCGCTGCTGCTGCCGTCACAGGATTCAAATGTACGCCATGATGTTGATGGAGTTGCTGATGCGCATGCGGATGTGGTTGACTGTGTAAATGATTGAAATTACTATGACTAACTATGAGACCGGGATGATGCAACGCAGGGTGACTTAAGCTGGTTAGGTGATGATGCAGCGGATGATGGACCACTGTTGTTACCGACGGATGCTGAGCGGGTATTGTTGTGTTGTGGCTGCTACTTGTGGGCGATGATGTCGCCGACGGACCCATATTCGAACGGCAGGGACTTTCATTGCCGCCACAGCCCTGAGGGCTGGGTTCCGGGCTGGAAACGACACTTATGTCGACATCTGCTTCCGATGATGACATGGTTACTGGTTGGTTTTTGTTTGAATTTTTTTTTTTTTTTAGGATCACTTGAGTATGGAGGGAGATTAAGGAAAATTCTTAAACAACGATTGGCATTTTATTTATTTATTTTTTTTTCCAAGCACACACTGCAGTCAACCAAAAACGAACACACTAGGGTTTTTTTTTTGACACAAAATTTCACACAAAAGTCCTTCGAATAGTTTAGTAGGTAATCCAAGTGGAAGTCTAACCGGGTTTTAGTTAGAAAAGTTGTTTGGTTTCGTGTTAGAAAAAAACAAAACTTTTTTACCGAAGTACCGCGCGAAACATGTGCACCGTATCATCAACGTATCGCATTTGAAATTGGAATATTCAGTACGACCACCGACGTGAAAATGATTAACCCCCGTGAGTTCTTTATGCCATCACTAGACTAGAAACATATTCACCCTCATAGGCACCCCAAAAAAGGCCGAAGAAAGAAGGAATAAAAAAAAAAAAAAGTAAACCCAAAACAAACATATACACACGTTTAGGGGATGAAAAACCACTGAGCAGGGTGAAAAAACTGAACAATTTTTCACACAAAAATCACCCCAATGAGCGAATGCGAAAGGGACAACACCACCACAGGATCTCCAGTAAGAGAAGGAAGAAAAAAGACACACAAAACAACAGAATGAAAAAGAAAAAAAGAAAATAAACAGTAGAAGGAAGAATAAATAAAATTCTTGAAGAAGAACAGTTGAAATGAAATAAACTAGTAGTACCAACGACCCGTGTCGCCGTGTACGAAGAGATACAATTTCACCCCTCCGCGCACACACAGTGAAATGGTGAATCGAACAATGGAAATGTACTTGCTGGCGAGAATTAACAAATGTGTCGTTGTCTGGCAATCAAACTGCTCAACCACCAGTAGTAGTAAAATGAATTTTAAGGCAAAAGAGACAGAGAGAGAGCGCGCGAAGGAGAAATCGCAAACGCACCCCTATTTGCAGGGAAATTCATTCCATCGCACACACACACCTACGAGCCATGGAACGAAATGGTATTCGAAACAGGGCTGGTAGTAGCAGCCATTTTTTTCTACCACCCCTGTCCTGTCACAAGCAAACACACATACTAACGCGCGGCCATCTCAAGTAGGGGTTGGAGTTTTAAACTGCTTTCGCTTTTATTTGAAGCCACAAAGCAAAAACAAAAATAAAACACAGTCAGACAAACGAACGGTCTCCTCTCAAGGAGATCGTATCCTTTTGTCAGTGCTTCGGTTTGTTTTTCTTTTGGTAATCACTTGAAATTTGATTGTGTGTGCAAACACCCCTATAGTATTGTGTGTTAGGGGTGTGTTTTCTTTTTTCCATTCTCAGCCAATCCGAGCCGAAATGGGGCGGTTTCTCATCGAATTCATTTTAGCCCCTCTGCGTGTGCGTTTGTGAGTGTGTGTATAGCTATTACAACGGTGAAAAATTAAACCCCTGAGAAGGTGAAATCAAAGAAATTCTACCCCCGCCACCGCCGATGTGCACGACGACGACTACGAGTAGGTAAGTGCAAGAGCAAAAGCAATTCAAAAGTGTATTCATGCGCAATTTCTTTTATCCTGTTTAAAGGATATTATTATCACAGTCGGTACGTAGTACCTACATACATATGTATGTACATAGATATCTGTGACCACTCTAGCAAACGGTCACACAGGGAGAGAGCGAGGACGAGCGCAAGCAAAAATAAACGAAACGTGCGAAATCTAAAGAGAAAAGCGATCATCGTATCGTGTTTAACCTGAAAAACATTTATGTTATCTTTTCTTTAAATAATGGCTGGTGTAAGTGGACGTAAGGCATTCGACAGTGGGTGGTAGTGGTGTGGTGCTGGTTCTGGTGGTGCTTATGGTTGGTGTGTTGGGGAATTTCTTCTGCTTTGCTGTTTTATGTTTTATGTGTGAGATCATCCCCTTTGAGAGTTGGCACACACTGGACTTACTGATGGGTAAAGGGTATGTATACGCATTTTGTGTGTTGCATATCCTTGATTTTCTTCTTTTCCTCTTTTTTTTTTTTTTTTTTTTTTGTTGCAGTCAAACTGGGGGTCCTGCAAACAAACTATACTTACACATCGTACACCACAACGAGAAGGATGCACAAGTATACTAGTTGAGAAAGTTGAAAGCAATTCACATCGAGTTAATGCATTTTCTAGGTGGATGTCCTTATGTATGTTTTATGCATGTGTATGTGAGGAGTTTAGTAAGTTTTATTCGTTGGAAAAATGTATTTTAAATGTAAAGGCGTAACAAGCTTTTGTGCAGAGATAATTGACAGACGAGTGTTATGGGAGTTTCGAAGGAGAGTTAACCACAATAGAAGAAGAAGCAGAAGAAAAAAAATACACAACGTAAACTTTTTGAATTCTTTACTTTGAGATTTTTAGGGGCAAGGTGATGTACATACATATATAGTGCGGGTCGATGCGTTATTTAGGGTTGGAGTTTAAAATAGGTAACATGTACATATAGACAATCGATATGGAATGCCAAAGGGTTGTACTATGAAAGTAGCTTTCAATGAAAGTATGGCTCAAATTACAGTCAGATTTGTTCAAAGAAATATTAAGTAGGTAGTAGTAGTACCAAAACTTTAAGTGGTAAGTTCAAGAGTAGAGTGGATAGACTGCATTAAATATCAATTTAAATTTTACATTTGACAATTATGTATGTACCTACCTTTTATGTATCAACATTAGTATCTACCTATTAGATATTAGATATTAGACATTTCTTCTTCTTTCTCATCTCTAAGGCTTCTACGAAAATCAATGAAGCGAGTACCCATACTAATAGCTTATCTACGCTACCAGACAATACCCTGTGAGGGCGCCAATTAAAGAGATTAAGCTTTTGCTGTTAACAAAAATGCGTTTTCCCATTTTCTTGCAATCCAGGTCTGGCCACATCTGTTCAGAGAAGATACACGTACTGATATTGTTCCACTTACTGATTGTCATTCTATTGGCAGTATCTTAGCGGAACTTTATCGATTTCATCGATTAATCGTCATTATTAAGGAGGTTACCTATATCATGCATCATCATGCTCTTTGGCCAGCTCATCACCTTTGTAATTACCCTGAACATCCCTGTGTCCTAGAACCCAGCACAAGAATACATCGTCTAACTTGTATCGAATAATTGGGGATAGGACTGCATTAAATAAAAGCCGTAATATCCACCTGCAATACCCTATAATGATCCAGCAGTCGTATGATCACACAAATGGTCGCTATATCGACGACTGCCACTCTAAACGTTGTCTCTCAATCTGTATAATACCTACTACCAGATTCCCAAGTACTTCTGCTAGAAGGCATAGTTTTATGAATCGAATTACTAAGAATAGTATTAGGATACTATTAGCACAAGCCCATATTAGCACAAGTAAATTTCGACGATTCCCTTAGTCTTAGTGCTACTTCTGCCGCCACCAGCTTAAAGCATAGTTTGTAGGGCAGCCATAGGAAGTGATTCAAAGACTGACGCGGGATAACCTTTGAGCCTTTGAGAGCGGTAGAATGTTACTTTTTTTTGAGCAGACTAGCACTCCGTATACTAGAATAGGTTTGACGATTGCCACTTGACATATCTTATGTCAATAGATAATTCGAGCTTGAAGACCCCCATTTTGGACCCAGGGCCTTTCTACATGAAGACAGGCCAAATTAGGCCTTGCTGGCATGTTCTTGAATATCCAGTTTGCAGCCAAGTTTTGTTCATTGAGAATAACACCGAAGTATCTGGCGTAGTTCTCAAATTGCAGTTCAATATCTATCTTTTGTAAACATACTAACTTGGTCTTAGACGGACTCGCGCAAAGATCAACCTAATCGTCCACTTTGCGAGTATATTAAGAGCAGATTCCATTGGGTCGCTTATTTCAAAAAGGAACATTTCTGATATAGGTACATAACTATTGCAATGTCGTCCGTATAGACTATGTCACAGCATGAGTCAAAGTAATGGTTATAGTACTCCACCCTGGGGTATCCCTCTACAGCGACCTTTCTATTAGACATCACGCCTGCTGAGCATGGTTAAGTTTGCTTTTAAGCATTTGCTCGATCCAATAGCAAAGACTGTTTTTAAGTGTTAAGTTACGAAGTGTAGTAGACATAAGTATGTAGATTCTGTTGAAAGCACAGTCAGTTTCTCAATGAATCCTACCAACGAATGCATGGCAATCGTTACCGATTTTCCCATTCGGTTTACATCTTAAATACCGAGGAGAATTTGTCAATCAATCTTTGCGATGGTCTGCGTCAACCTTCGTATGGCCTTACTACTTGCAAAGACAACCATGGCATTTTCAAGTGACTACACACACGAATATTGAAAGCAGCTTTGAGCAGGGACCCAACTTATCAGTTTTCCAGAATCTAGGACAGCAGATAAAGATCCAAGTGGATAAGATGAAGGACGGAAAAAATACGCTCGATCAACCAGTCAATGTGAAACAAGATCAAGGCATTGTGCAAGCTGTCAGCAATCGAAATACACGAGGACAGAGCAAAAGAGCTCATTAGAAAGAATAATGCCTCCCAAACATCGCCATGACTGAAAGTAGAT
Source organism: Xylota sylvarum (assembly GCA_905220385.1). Taxonomy (NCBI): domain Eukaryota; kingdom Metazoa; phylum Arthropoda; class Insecta; order Diptera; family Syrphidae; genus Xylota; species Xylota sylvarum. The sequence goes on along the minus strand of LR999958.1, from coordinate 56,098,253 downwards.
CAGGATGGGAACAGAAAACCGGAGCCAACAGCCGAAATACCGAGCTCAAAACAACAACATGATCATGTCCTGTTGGAGTGCAAACAATACGAAGCAGCCAGAAATCCTCTAGAACAAGACATAGGCAATGAAATAACCCCAAGGAGACTGATACCGTTCATGCTATCAACGAATGAAGCATGGAATAGCCAACAGTATCATTGCAAGCATCATGCAGGAACTACGGAGGGAAAATCAAACTCCGAGAGCCCAAGAAGAAGAAAACCTTGGATCATAAGAAGTAGAAGACTTGATTTCAAAACCTGCACCTACGAAGGAATGCCTGGACCGGCGGTGCCGTAGGGGGAATCAGGACAGGGTTAGGAGGGTATTTTAGCCATGTAAACATGCAGAAGCATGGAGTTTGGGATAACTCGTACCACGGACCTAAAAAGGATTTCACCCCTCCAGCGCCTCAAAAAAAGAAAAGACCAGCATTTAAGTCTCTTAAAACCCTCTTCTACTTAAATATCGGAATCTCGATGTGAAGTTCTTTTGCTATTAAGCTTTTATGCGTTAAATTTTTGTATGCTAATGTGATGGAACATTACAGGGAACTATTTAAATTTGAATGCAGATATACTTAAGCTTATATTCCGACTTTCGACATTACGTTTACAATAAGAGAGTCCAGAAAAGCCAATGCCATTCTGAATCTTGTGAGGAATCATTTTGGTCACTATTTTTAAACTTATAAGTATTATCCTAGCTACAATCCATTTGGAACGGATTGTATGGCACCCAATCATTCTTTTCATCAGCCCCAATAATATCGACGTGACGTATTATTTGTATTGATTCCTAGATTCCTTAAAGAAACTGGACTAGAGAAAGCGTTAAGTGAAGCATTCTTACCAAGGTTGCGCTAGAGAATAAGAATGTCAAGCTATTCATGTTTAAACTAAAAGAATAAATACTTCCTTCCTTGATTAAAGGTGATTGATTTTCCGGACCCTAACAACCTTCATACTTTACCCATTAACCAGCTCTTGGAAGTGCCCCTTGAACGTTTACACAACTTTCGTCTACGCATCGATGGCAACGCTGAGGTGACTTCAAAAGCCTGGTTTTGAGATTTAAAGCTTTGTATAAGCAACATGGACGTTTAAAAAATTTCGATAATAATGCAGCAGTGATGCCATCATTGAGGTTGGTTATCGAAATATTTCTGGTAATTTGTTTGCCTTCTCTCAAGGCTCTAACGACTAATATGGTGGGACTTATAAACATGTGCAAAATAATATGGACAATATTTTAAGACGCTGAAGGGAACCACGCATCTTAATGTACATAAAGGGGCTTTGAAGCTGTGAACATCGAATAAAGTGTTTTTGATATCATTGTTTGGATTTTGTTATACATACATATGTATTATCAAATATGTAATTTGACCTGAATAAGCAACCAAAATATAAAAAATATTTGACTGAAACAAGGAGTATTCACGTTCTCCAGAAAGATTCTAAAAACAGAATTTAAAGTCATTTAAGCGTATATGATTCGTACTGTTTTACTACTTGTAGTTGTGTTTGAGCTTTTTGAAATTGTTCGTAGTCTACCACCTCCTTTCTTGTCTTCTCAGCTTCGTCTCAGGTAAGTCAAAAAATTTGTAGTCCAAATGTGTTTAAAAATATCGTTATCGATAGTATACCTCGGCTTTCTTTCATTTGTGTTGCATGGAAAGGAATGGCCACAAGAAATAGCAGTGGTGAAAGTATGCAGCCCTGTCATATCCCAATTTGGACTTTAAAGTCATAACCGCTGTATTGCAGTGTACTCTATATATACATAGTTTTAGCTGTAAGTACTGCAGGGAAAGCCTTAATATTTTCGCACTCAAATTATAAAAAATTGATACTTGCCTAAAACCAGGAAGATTTGTACTGGGTTGCCATTATGCGACTTTAGTCGCCGGCACAGACTTTAAAAAAAAAAAAAAACCGCTCAAGCAAAAGTACCAGCATATTTCAACTCGACAATTGCGCTACCTGTAGAGAGGTGTGGGATTCCTTAACACAAAAGAATGTATAATGATCATGTTCCACAGACATATGTATGTACATATGTATGTAACAAAATGCCGACGAAAGATTCGCTTCTCTCATTCTAAATTCATTAAAGATCTAAGAGCTAAGCTAGAGTACTGGAATCTTATGCTAGCTATGTTTAAGCTGAAAGAAAGGGCTTACATTAATCAGTTAGAATGGATAAATAAGAGAGTAACGCCGAGTAGGGCAGACTTGAGTAACTCCGCGACAAATGCCGGTTAAAGTATGGCTTTCATGAAGAATTTTTCATTTTTTACCTTTCTATTGGTAGAAAGTTCAAATATACTTGATTTTTCCAACACATGCATTATGACTTATAATTTTTATTCTGTGATCCTTTTGATGGGCGCCGTGGCTTAATGTTTAGTGCATCGGACCACTGAGCTCGATGTTCGAGGTTCGAGTACCAGACGACACCAAAAAGTTTTCTACGGCCTCACTTCTCGCGTCATGAAAAAGCTTCTCAAAACAAATATTGCTCGTCGGACATGCCATTAAACAGTAGGTCACTTCCAATTGTGTGAAGAATATAACATACAGAATATTTGTCTGGACGTTTAGAATATGTAGGGTGGGCCATCTGTTGGTTTCTTTTTGAATCATATGTTATTTTGACACTGACACCTCGTATGCAATGCAATATTGACAGAAGCTTAGTATTATATTTTCGTGATACGAAATATTACAAAGTTACTTTCAAAGTAGATGATGTGTAGCCGAAACAGTGCGAATTTAGGTCGAAATAATGCACAAACTGCTGCTGGTGTACATAAGTTTGTGATAAAAGTTCGTGAGACTGGTTTGCTGATTGATAACCGAACATATTCCCATGATCGTCCTGTGCGCTTAACCGAGAATATTGCAGCTTCATGTAATGGAAGAAACGTTATAGTCAATGGATAGGGCTACCGAGGCATGAACGGATTTTTAGTGGCCAGAAATTGAGGATTTGGACTTGGGCGAGCTATGGTTCCAACAAGATAGGGCTACGTGCCACATATGCCGTCCAAAAATCGATTTATTCCAAACTAAGTTTAATAATCGTGTAATCAGTCGTTTTGGTGATGCTGCTTGGGCTGCACGAAGCTGCGATTTAACGCCGTTAGACTCTTTTTGTGGAGTGCCATTAAAAATCGATGCTGTGCGAACAATCGAGAGACGATTCAGGTACTCAAGAACAATATTGGTCAAGCTATTCGTGAAAGAGGAGCAGAAACCATCGAAAATGTATTGAAAAATTGGGTTGACAGGATGGCCTACTCCCAAACCAGCCGAAGCAGTAATTTGAATGAAATTTTATTCCAAATTATTTCGGAAGGTTTACAAAATATTGGCCACAGCATAAAGTTGTGCTCTGCTGGGTCTTTGGACATGAACCTATGCCAGGTAATAAGAAGGCCGACAAATTGGCCAGAAGAGGTTCGGAATCCATATCAGAAAAAGCCGCCTTAAAAACTGAGGCTCGAGGTAGGGATTAAGGCCCTAACATCAGATGCTCTTCACATGACCAAAAGAAGTGTATGGCTTTATTTCGATAAAATTAGGACCGACAGGATTGGATACGTTCCTCCAATTTAAAATTAGGGATCACCACGAAAATGTTAGGCATGCTCTATATTTTGAACTTGGTTGTTGTCCAATTGATAGTCTTCCCCTTAGTAGCTGATGTTTAACTTTCGGCATAACTTATTCCATTTTTCATGTCCTCAGTGTAAGGATCAAGGCAATGAGGGTACCTTGAACAGACTCTATTATACGAGATACTACATATCCTCTTCGCATTCAGAAAATTTGTAATCTTGGATTGCATTTTGGTACTAAAAATACAAATTTTTGGCGCAACAGATCCATGGGACCCAGGGCCTAGCTTGTCATAACCACTCGTGTTGTGCGTGTTATATTCATCACACGAATGGAAGGGGCCTACTGTTTAATGCCGAATCCGAACGGCAGTTTTTGAGAAGCTTTTTTCATGACAGTTTTACTCTCGGATGCTTGACGCTCGCGAGAGGTGGGGCCTTGAAAGAAATTTTAGGTGTTGTTTGGGGATTGAACCTGGAACCTCTCGCTCCGTATTCCAATGCACTAACCACTTGAGCCGCGGCACCCACACCCACTGCATGCATTTTGGTACTGATTCACTTAATTTATATGGTTACCTACAGAAATTCCTCAATCTCTTCTGCTCCCTTTATATCGCACTCCCGGTAACACTCTCACCAGAATTTTCCGAATAAATCTACAATCTTATCACAGAGAGACGACAACGATTTACCGAGGCCAATGTTACATCTTTATTTTCTCGTTATCGTACCTCTAACTTACTGCTACCCCCAATTGCCCAAAAATCATTCCCCACATCAACGGATCCTACTCACGTATACAGCTCCATTTAAATGGAAAAGCAGATCCTTTTATACCATTTTACCGTCTGCCCTTATATGCGTGTGTATGCGTGTGTGTGTGTGTTTGAGTGTTCGGGGGACATTTTAGGTGTGGCTGCTAATTGGTATTTCGCCTGCTAACGCATAAATCCATCCAACCACGAAGTGCATTTAATTTTGCGGGCGGCAGTGTTACCCGCTGCTGAATATATAATAAAATTTATTTTTATGTTTATTATCCTAATAACGACAGACATAGCAGCCAACAATACACAGACAGACCATCAAAACTACCCCTCTGTCGTTGCGTAGTGGTTACGGGTCGTGCGTCCATATAGTGTATGTATGTATATCCACCCTCCGCCGTGTGAGTCAGTGTGGCTTATTGTATGACGTTCTGCTATCTAAAATGTATCAAATACACGCAATAAAAATAAAATGGAAAATATCCAATTTGTTTAAATAAAGACGAATGCCGGCATCACGTCACACATGCCAGGGGATTTAGTATTCATTCGAGAGTGTGGTCTATACTATACGCTCGGTTGTGTGTGTGTGCGGTTACATCCATATGCGAGTGGGTGTGTATGTTGAAATTAAAAGGTTTTTCGGTTCAACACAAAAGGTATAGTCATAAATTTCCATAATCTTGTCCTCCACGGGTATGGGAATGGAGGAGAGGGTTACTTTGAATAAGTTCAAGAATTTTGTGCTTCTTGAACAACGGAACGACCGAACGGAGGAAGACATGGGAAATTGGAAAAATTTACCCAAACACGGGAGAAAAGGGAAAAACCACCAGAAGAGCCCTCTTCTTACCGTCCCACATGCCTGTTAGACACCATGGGTAAAATACTGGAGCGAATCATATGCAACCGATTGGAAATGGCAATTGATGAAGCCGGGGGACTCTCCAACCAACACTACGGATTTAAAAAAGCTCGTTCTATACTATCTACAGTAGACGCAATACAGAGAGTAACTACAACCCTGAAAGAAACTATTCAGGGCAGAAGGTGCAGCGGCGGTGCAAATAAATTATGGTGACCTAATAACACTGACCATCAAAAATGCGTTCAGCTCTGCAAACCTGTAATTCACAGTGCAATCGCTTGGGTCAATGAGCTTAGACGATGGAGTAAAGGCTATGCCCCATACAATCCATTGTGTGCCACCTTTCATAAGAATGCGTGTATTATATCTAGTTGTCAGTTAAAAAAGACGGACCAACGGATCGACGGATTCTATGGACCGGGGCCTTAAAGCAGTACATACCACATATCTGATGGAGTTCCACAAGGATCAGTATTAGGTCCTATCCTATGGAACATTATGTATGATTGGGTTTTAAGGCTTGGAATTCCAAATGAGGCAAGGATCATAGACTTTGCCGATGATATTGGAATTGCCATGGCGGCGAAACACTAGAAGAAATGAAGGAAATTGGAAATGATTGTATTCGCGAAGTGAGACGGTGGATGGCAGGTGTCGAGCTAGACCTCACCGAGCATAAAACAGAGGCACTTCTAGTAAGCAGTCGCAAAAAAAGAGAGACAATCACCATCTGGGTAGGCGATCATAACATAAACGTGCGACCAAACGGCTCACGTGCCCTATTAAGAATAATGACAAATATTGGAGGATCCAGACAACAAAGGAGACTAATTCTGTCAAGGGTGGTGCGGAATACTACCAGTTGATATGTTAGCTAACGAAGTATAAAGGACCTACGATACGAAAATTCAAGAACCCCAAGCTTCCGTTAAAGATATCAAACTGGCGGAAACACAGCATTAGAGCATGGCAGGAGCGATGGAACCAGTCTTCAGAGGGATGATGAACTCATCACCTTTTACCGGATATCCATAACTAAATGGACCGGCAACATGGAGAAGTATATTTCTACCTAAACCAGCTACTTAACATGGCTGCTTTTGCATCTCAACAGGTTTGTGCTCGATGAATCTCCTAACTGTTTAAACTGCGAAGAGGACGACTCATGTATTTTATTTAAAATATAAACTACGACGCGTAGTAAATTTTTTTCATATTAGGTGTGTTTATATTTGACTGGGACGTACATATGTGTCCTACCCCGGATCGAACAGGCATTGCTTAACCAACTTGGATCGAATTATTGGCGATTCCAAGGCTTTTACCGCATCTTGACTATATATGTAGAAAACGATAGTAATCGAAAGCCAATATTGCTTGAAATACAATACAGTGGTCCGGCAGTCGAGTGATACAAATATCCAGTGCACTTCCGCATCTGTTCCAGACGTTGACTTAAGTCCATCTGTGTAATCCTCTGTCGCAGATTCGGTAAAAATATCTCCCGATTCCCAAGTACTTCTGCTAGGAATCCTGGTTAACTTAATACTTAACTTTAATGTCCAGATAGGGGACAATATAGTGCCCATTTAGGATGCTTACGTGGACCATATTTCCACGAGTCAATTGCAAGGATTCCCTAAGCCGTAGTGCTGCTTTAGCCGTCATCAGCTTCCTAAAACTATCAACAGAAAGAAAATGGAGCATAGTTTCTATTGCAGCTGGGGGAGTGGTTCTAAGGGCGCCCATTATACAGATGCAGGATAACCTTTGAACTTTCTCAAGTATTGCGATGTTGCTTTTTTGTCTAGTGCCGTCTACCAGACTAGTACTCTGTACATAAGGATGACTCTAACGACTGCCGTGTATATTCAGTAAACAATCCGGGAGCTGGTTAACCCAGTTATTCCTTTCTACAGGAATAGAAGGTAATCGAGGTCTTCCTAGCACAGTCTAGAATATTCAGTTCACAGCTGAGTTTTTTATGGGGAGTAACCCCCAAGTATCTGGATTGATCTGCAAATTGCATGAACATGTATGTCTTTCAAAGCAGGCTTATAAGATTTACCGCACGGCCAACCGCATTGTTTAGTCCTTGAGGTCAAACGGGGAGAGAGGGTAAAAACACACCTACTTTGGGCTTGAAAATCGTCGATGGCATACCAGCTAAGATAAAGAGTGTATTAATGTGTATTGGTTTCTAAAAAGACTCTTCTAAGCTCTTCAATGTCATCTAAGTCATATCGTGATGTTCCTACGGAACAGTTCGTTTTGGCGGTCGTAAACAAAACGATGTTGACGAAACGATCATTCCTGATAAATGCTACAAGCTTAACTGGGAATCACGAAGGGTAATCCTACATCCCCCTTAAACTATAGCGATGGATAACAGCAAGACGGTCATATGAAGGTTAACTCTTGCTATAGACAAACTCGAGCTGATTGCAAGGAACGATATCATAAAAAGGCCGAGAACAATTGGATTCAGAACCCTCCAACGTGGATAAAACACTCTAAATCATTCAGGTCAACAACCAATCGATTCCGACTCACAATTGGAAAGTTGGTTGGTGGAAGTTGGTTCAAAAGTGCTTATTGCAATCAGCCTAAGGCTGTGTAAAAAGGACGAACTAGATTTGGGTAAATTCCTTCCCATCTATGGAAGCGATGACTCTGAATCGACGACTGTGCCACTATCTCTAGTCGATCGATGCACTACGATTGGCATGGAGGGAGACGATATTTTGAGTATAGACAAACTTCTAGCTACATCAGCAGACTCGAAAGTCATGAGTACAATCATCATTCTTAAAAGATTACTTACTTACTTACTTAACGGGCTCCCGACCCGTAAAGAGTCTCTGCCTGAGACACGGCAACATTTCTATTTGTTTCGCCAAACCGAAGAAGCAGCAGATTCCTAGGGTAAGTCTTCGTCGAATCTCCACTAAGGTGTCATTCGTGGAGTTGATATTTACTCAGAGTAGGTAGGTAAATTCCTTAACCACTTCGAAGTTACTGTTGCAACAGTGACGTTTTGTCCTAGGCGGTGGACATATGCTTTCTTGTTTGTTGACAACATATACATACTTGGTTTTGTCCTTAACATCTGCCCTGCGCACTATCTGTTCCAGCACGAGATTTCCTTGCCTTACCGGTGCACGTTGCACCGAGTGTTTTCTAGCGTTACGCGGCACAGCTGGATCTCTTTAACCGGGATTCCGAATTCGGCCATCGCCTTGTAGAGCACAAGACGATGAATGCTATCATGTGCGGCTTTAAAGTCGATCAAGAGATGGTGAGTCTCGACGTAAAATTCGTTGGTCTTTTCCAGGATCTGACTTAGTGTCAAAATTTGGTCGATCATCGATCTGCCGGGCCGGAAGCCACACTGGTACGTGCCAATTGCTTAGTGTCGTGCAGAAAGGCTTTAGACATTCACACAGTACGTTGGATAGGATGTTATATGCGACATTAAGCAGGGATACGACTCAATAGTTCTTACAAGACATAGGATCGCCTTTCATAAAGATGGGACATATAGAGCTGATAGTCCACTAATCGAAGCCATGTCCACTTATACTTGGTTGATGATTTGGTGTTCCGTGTTGATGAACCGTGTTCTCTTCTTGTCCTATCACTCTCACTACCTGATGCCCATTAAGTAGTTGCTGAAAATTCTTCTTAAACACATCTACAACTACCTGTGCTTCGATTACTAGGTTTCCTTCACTGTTTCGAAGAGCTTGCGTTCCGGACTTAAAATCAGTTGCCAGTTGATTGGCTTTATACATCCGGATATTGTTCCTATCGCGGGACACTTCGATATCCTTGACCTGGGAGACTTCGTGGGCTCTTTGTTTTTGAGCAGGATCTTCTTCTCCTTCCTTCTTCTGGCTCGATACTCTTCTCTCGCTGTCCTTTTTTGCGCTGCAACGCTTGCATGTTTGCTTTTTCTGTCAACTTCTTCCGGCGCACGCATTTATCATCATACCATGGGCTATTTTTGGGTTGTGGCTGGTAGCTTACCGTGGGGTCTCCTACCTCTTTGATGATGTCGCGATACTGGTTCCACAGATTGTTGGCTTTTGTGGATGGTGAATGCACAGAGAGAGTCGCTCAGGCGATCTCTGCAGGCTCTGGCTACTAAAGTTGTGCTAAGGCTTCCAATGTTGAATTTTTTTTTTCTGGGCGGTTTGCAGCTTCTTCTCGGTGGGTATTCGTTTGGTTTATTGATTCTTCCATTAATGTTTGACCTCCAATTGAGATACTTATTAAACACGAGGCTTTTGAAAGGTGGAAAGGTGGCTTCGACTTTTCTGAGCCTTGATGCCTCAAAAATCTCTTTTTATTTCCACAAAACATTTTCCAAATTTTGTTTCGCTTTTCTTAAGTTGGTCTTTGTACAGGACCCAAATTTGAGCTTCACAAGATGGCTTGTATTTAGTTTCATTTAGTTCCATCTCAGTTCTAGTTTTAATATGGAAATATTAACAACTGCAGGTTCCCGATTTCTACTAAAGTCCTCAACAGAATAGCTCTCCTAAACTCTCTCTATCTCTATCTCCCCCCAACTCTCTATCTCCATTCGTTCCGCTAAATACAGCAATTTGTAGTCCACATAATAATAATGGTACCATCACTTACAAAAGCATACAATTAGTGCCACTCTACCTTCAAAAAAAAAATTACCTCGCACACGTACAATACATATATGTATAATTTATCCAACAGAACAAAATTGGACACACACACCAAGGAAAAAACAAAAAGTTACAAAATATAACAAAAGCTGTAACCGACCATAAAAAGCCTTCTTATACCTCATCCCTATACCGAACGAAAAACCAAAGACATCATCATCTGCTCCTCATTATTTCTACCATTTCATTCGAAACAGAAACAGAAAAAAAAAATACCGAATCTCTCTCCAGTGGCTAATTCTCCGGCTTGATTGTGCCAAATCCGAACAGAGTAGTTATCCTTAATAGCCTTTTTGTTTATCCTGAAAGCAATGAAATGAAATTGGCGAATGAACGAAACCACAAACGCAGCCATGTTCAAGATAAACGCGAATTTGTTTCAGATACTCATACGTACATATGTATGTACATATCTCATGTATTGTATCTCATTGCGTTTATGGTTACATACGACTGGCAGTGGGATAGCAAAATGTATCCAGAGAAAGGAAAAAAAAAAAACACCTACCCGCACGCACAAGCTGGAAGAGAAAAAGAAAAGCAACATTCAGCAGGGGAAAGACTTAGATGTGGCAAAAGAATTTTACAGAGATGGAAGTTGGAGTGCACTGGAGATTGCTTTGAAGGAATTTTTCGTTTCCTTCTTTGTATCGATGTCGTTGCCAGATTCGAAGGATGAGTGAAAAAAAAAAACAAATTCTTACGCCAAGTTCAACACAAGTCCATAAGTGTCGGATGTTTAATTGTTTTATGGGTTGGGGCTATCTAGCTTTAAGAAGGATCTAATGACCTTAATATTCCAAACTTTCGCAACGTAGTCCACATGCAATTTAAAAGGGACAAGCCGGTTTCTAGCATTATTAGCATGTAATTTGGAGTGTGGGTGAACGGTGAAATGCTTTGTTTTATGTGGTAATGTAATAATTTCTCTATAGTCTCATATTTCCTTACACCCCGAACTTGATTGGACTCTGACATCGCTACAAAAACCTTATATTTGCTCCTGTAGGCGATGAATTTGTTACTGAGACATTTCTCCCAGACAACATTGATAGCCGTTTTAGACGTCGCTAGTTTTTCCTTTAGATGTCTCTCCATATCTAAATTTTTTGTTAAGTAGACCCGAAGGTACTTATATTCCTGAAGGACTTGTATAGTTTCGCCATTGTAGTACATACATTGCAGTTCCATTGACTTCCTTAGAATTACAATCACGTGGCATAGCCTACAGTAGTCATAAAGTCTATTGATCATAAGTTGTAAGGATTCAGGTGAGTGCGCCAATAGCACGATATTACTAGCAAACAGAAGTGCACCAGCCCTGCGTACTCTACACCTCCAGGCAGAATATCTACCATGTCCTCGGTGTATAGTGCAAATAAGCTTGAATTCACCGAACAACGCTGTCTTACTCCGGACAACGACTGGAACCATCCTGATAACTCCTCGCAACTCCACACCGCTGATGTGCTTGGTTGAGGTTGGGTATGGTGGTTGTCACTGCTCAGCAGAGACACAATTAGACCGAAAGAAGGTCCATGGTGATACCACTATGGAAAAACCGGATTACCAGCACTGGAGACCTATTTACATATATGGAGACTTCCCAATGGAGAAGCAGACCGATGTAGCAGGATAGGTATACGAAAGACGTGTCATGGTTTCCTCGTCTTCCTCGTCTCGCCCGTTATACAAACGCAGGATAAGCTTTGAATCTTTTCAAGTCCACCAGACTAGTACTCCATACATACGGATGGATCTAATGACTGCCATATATATCTAATGAACAAGCCGGGGCTGGGGACCTTAATTGGGTATAAGGCCTTTGTGAATATAAGGAATTCTTGACAAAGGTCACATCACTGACTATCTGCCGATTGTTAGTAATAAATGTGGGATCTGATCCCTTATTACAAATAACAAGGTTAGGTTCCATTCAGTAATCAAATAGACACTCACCACGGACATTAGTATCACTGTCCCCATGTAACATGAGGAGCGTTAGCGTCACTATCCATGACGAAAGGATGGTTTTCATTCTCGGCCTGACTGATCATTCTACGTATATTGTCTGCAGGTCGAGGCCCCATTTCATCATACGGCATATAAGCAGAAGTGATCCAGATTGATTTCTCCTTGCCGTATTCCAAACTAACGCAAACGAAATCAGGATCGTCTAAATTGGATAGAAGAAACAGATTAAGGAAGAATACAGGCCCAATTTCTCCTACTCATTCCCCCACCTAGCCTAAAACATTAAAAGAGTTGATTGTCTTGTCTGTTGCGTTCTTCCAATAGTACTGCCGTCTATGCTCCACCACATGTGAATACTGCTCCATGACTTTCTATGACAATGACTTTCTGTTGGGTTATACCGAGACACTGCCTAATGTGCAGATGGCCTTAAAAATGATCGATGTTCACAAGTAGTGGGCCATTGGTCTGGGACTCAGAGCCTTGCTTCTGGAAACCACTAATGTTGTGTGTGTTATGTTTTTCACACGAATGGAAGGTTTCTACATGCCCTCTTGGAGGTTGGTCAGGAGCTCGATATGATATGTTTGAGGGTTGGTTAGGGTGGCTGTATGTACCAAGATACAGACGCAGTTAGACCAGAGAAGGTCCTTTGGTCCAGTTATCAATCCACTTTGGCTACCCAGGGACTAATAATACCAATCGGAGCTTCTTATAAAGCGAAAGATGATTATGATATCTGACGTTGGCAGTTCTCTGATGTCGTCGAAGAAAAGAGCTTATAGGAAATCAAGGGTGGTTTCCTCCTCTTCTTCATACCCACACCTCCTGCAGAAAGAACTTGAAAAGAGGTTCAGCTTTTTAGCATATTTGCTTATCAGTCCAGCACGGCAGTAAGTTTCTGATCCAGCTTAACTCAGAGCTGCCTTAATATATGACACGTCGAGCCATATACCCATCTGTGATTGGTTTTGCAAAAAGCGTAGATGGTTACATATAACCAGGTTTAAAACCGAGCAAAGGTGAATGTTGAACTGCTTTGTCATCTCAAATGGCTCCATCAGAGACAAATGGCAGTTTAAAGTGTCCTTTGATGTGAAAGACCACGATCCCAGGGATTGACGCTTGACTTACAGTGAGGGTGTGACTCCTCAATGATACCAAAAGTGACATATCTAGGTTTTCCTATCGACTCCTTCGCCTTGGTAATCTTCCACTTATGGGTTTTAAAGGAATCATTACTGATCTTCAGGATATCGAGGATCACTTATGAATCAGAGGGTTTGACCAGAATCTAGGCAAGTGTTCTTGGTTGGGTTGGAATTTGGTCTTTTTTCTTGACCTGGACAGTGATTTCGTTGAGATCTTTTGATCTCTGCTCAGCGCAGATAATGATCTGGACAACCATTGGATGCCACATCATCCCGACAGAAGGGTGTAGGCTTGGATGGTCACGCGGGATTTGAAAAAAGTTTGTGGTTTAACCTATTTGTCCGTCAGATTGCTAAGTGCAACAACCGCGATCTCCATGTGTTCCTTAAGCACTCGGTGAAAGGGCTATGTAATAATGATGGTGAGTACATACTACTTTGGCCTTCTTTGAAAGTGTGGGATGTTCAGTTCTTATTGCATGCATCGAGAGGAATTTTTGTGTTTTTGAGTCCTCTCGTGGTCTGGGATCGCTTTAAAAACTGTACTCCTATCCTGATAGGAGATTTTGGATGGAGCTACATTCCGTGAGCTCAAAGCCGAACAGTCAGTCACCCCTGAAAGAGATTTAAAAATGTCGTGTATGTCCTCCGAAGAGTAGGGCACGGTCGGCAACAAAATCAAACCCAAACGTTTAGCCAACCCTAAGGATTTCGAAGAGGACCAAGTTCCGAAACCACTGTTCTATGTATATATTTGCATTTCAGATACGTGTTCAGTAATTCAGGAAACAACGTTTTACCTGCAGCTGCTCGCATAAATAGTGGTAGTCTTCAAAGCCAATGCACTAGCAGAGACTCCAGTAGCAGCTCTTTCAGTGTAGCTTTTCATAATGCTAAAAGGTATATGGATACTCTGTCCGTGACTGCACATTTGGCCCTTAACCTTCGGCACTCGTCTAACACCTTGATCTAGCGCAGGGGAAGGAGTGAAAAGTAGGGAAAGGATAAGAGAGGTTGCCCACCTTTGGTTTTGAGACTAATCTATAGATTGACTCAGAGAATCTTTAGCCTTACTAGGCTCCTACATCACGAAGAAGTTGGCAGTCAGGTAGGAGAAGGTTTCACCATGAAATCTAGAAAAAGTTAGACCGGTCATAGGATCTGACTCAGCCAGAGCTAAAATGTGTAGTTATCCAAATCATCAATGAAGCCAAATAGAAAACGTCTCTGGTGAAAGGGTTTCAATCGAGTAAAGCTCTCAGTAAGGCGCTCTAAGTTTTTGGCTTAGTTTTGAAAGGATGTACTTATTTTACAAAACATGAGGAATTGTTTGTTACCGGAGCTTTCGTGTGATTATGTGTCTGCCTTTGGCACCAAAAGTAGACTACCTTTGCGGTCAGAATTGTCTTCGCCCAGAGTTTGAACCAGGAATGGATTGTAGTTAAATTTTCATAGATAGCACGAAAATCTGTCAAGTGTCCAACACGGGTATCATCGTGAAACTACATACGACCTCATTACTCATGAGGCAAGCATGCATCTGTCCTTCTAGAGGAAACCTACGTTGTTTTTATGATACAGTGTAAATTGTAAAGAATAGGTGGTCGGGTCAAAGTGGATGGCTCTTAAGCAATAGCAAGGCTGAATGTCTCAAGGCTGAACTTTTTGACTCTTATTTGGGTCCGAGAGCCCTCTAGGATCACGGGTAATGAAATCTTTGATGAGATTGCTAGACAGGGCTCACAAAACAATTTCTCAGGACCTGAACCTTATTCCCTCCGTAACATTGACAATTTGGTTTTTTTGCGAACATAATTGGGACTGTCTGGCCACAGAAGTCGGTAACTAAGTAGCACCAAACTTACTGTCTCTTTGCAGAAAATATGCCAAACAACTTATTGGCTTTCTAGTGCACCACTGAGGTTCTCATATCCTTCTCGAGGACGATATTTATAATTCCAGTCGAAAGAAACTTCTTCGAATCGTAAACATCTGCATTGTCTTAAAAACTAGAGCATTCATCAATTGTATTCGAGCATTCCTAAGTGGCTGGCACTAACCCATACACATGTCAGATGTTTTGCCAACAAAATCCTTTAAATCTCCTTAAACACTCCTAACTGCAGCGCATGCATGCATATTCAAATAGCTTTGCTCCACATTTAAACAAAATAAGAAAGAAAAACATATTCGCACAATGAAACAAAAACATTTTTGTTTTTAGAAAATTTCCCCGAAGGACCATCCTCATCCAGGAGCACACACATCAATGGGAAGCCGATTTGAGGAATTAATGGATTAGCATTCATATGCCAAACAAAACGCATACGGAATCCTTGTACGTGAAAATCTTGGCTCAGAAACCGAGCGATTCAAGTGCAGTGTAGCGTATGGTTGAACTCGCACGAGATAAGTCCTCGATGCGATGCGGGTATGTGTGTCCATCTTGGTGTAATATCTCATTACTATTGTTCACTGTCGGTAAATATTTAGCCATTAACAACAAAACATAAGGACACTCAGTCGCATTCTTATGAGGCGTTTTAACAGGACCGCTTTTGTGTTGTGTTTACCGCCATCAACAGTTTTCTGCGCACACACACGAAAAGTA
This sequence comes from Xylota sylvarum, assembly GCA_905220385.1. Classification (NCBI taxonomy): domain Eukaryota; kingdom Metazoa; phylum Arthropoda; class Insecta; order Diptera; family Syrphidae; genus Xylota; species Xylota sylvarum. The sequence continues at coordinate 56,082,509 of LR999958.1, read as the reverse complement.
CTTTTGCAAGGACTATGCAGAGGACAGAGCAGATCTCGGAGGGCATTAAGGGCTGGACCACATAAGCGCATTTTTCAATTTTTCAATTGTGACCAAAGAGTCCTTTTGTAAGGAAAGTCTCTAAATGGAGTTTTTTTTTTTGCTGTTGTTGCTCCTTCTTAGTTTTGAACAAGGTGCAATCATATGTGAGTGCGATATGAAGATGGTGATGAGATGATTCCACAGTTATACTTGTATCTCTGTATAGCATCTCGGTGAGGGTTCCGATTCCCTATCGGGAGGAGTAGATTAAATTGTCGGCATGTGTTTGTACTTTATGTTATTGAGGTTGGGTCTTGTGCTCTTCAAGCTGTGGGGGATGCTCCTGCTGCTGTGCGGGATGCCTTGCATGGGGAAATAGTATGTTGTGGTTTTGGGTCAATGGGGAGTAGATCGGTGTTTTTTTGTTATTAATGGAATGGCTTTTGTGCGTATCTAGGAGGTGTAAATATAGAACCTTTTGCAGTTCATTGCATTTTTACTGCACTCTTTTAGATTTCGAAAATATTTTCTGCTCCAAGGGTAGTTCGTACCTTGTCGTACCATCTGGCCGCATGTTTAAATCAATGACATAGCCTCATGCTAGGGGGCTGTGCATCAGGGTTTTTCAATGGAAAAATCACATATTTATATACGAACAACGATAAGCCTGAGATGTGGATAATATGTATTACTGTTGATGACTTCAGCAAACGAAACAAGGACATCGACCGTCATATCGACCTAGATTGCTATCACGCAGATATCACTGCCATCCATAAAGTGGGAGGAATTGACCTCTCTAGATGGACTGTGATATACATACATATCTACATAGGTATATAGTAGGTACCATGATGACTGCTATAGGGAGCAGAAACAGCGCATATTCGAATGCAGTCTTGAGCTTACGATATGAGAACGAGCGTCTTGCAATAATCTAGCTGAATTCACCAAGATTAACCCAATATGCGCTCATAGCTCACAAGAGAAAAACTACAAGGACAAGACAACGCCACCGAAAGAGTGCTTCTACGAACTACTCGATAGAACTTATGACCAATGTCCTGAATATGGATACATGGCAGTGGACTTAGCCTTATTGATTGAAAGAAAGTACACGGTTACCCCATTTCAACATAAACAAGGGTATATGACGGTCTGCTGATCATGAAAGGATCAACCAAATTGATCACGTTGCGATCGACACAAGGTATGTCTCTACTACTTTGGATGTTCAGACCATCCAAGTACCCAACATCGAGTAGGATCACTACCTTGTTGCACCCAAGGTACGAATACGGATATCCCAAGTCTCACAACAAATAAGAATCACTTTGAAAAGATATAGTCGAATAGCTACAATAGTGATGTCTCAACGACTCCTATCCTTGGTTTGAAGTTAGGTTAGATAGGTAGGTTGGGGGTGATTGCAACTTCAATGGAGGTGCAGCATCACTTGGATATGAACGGATCCATTGTGTTCCCCGTTGTGGAATACCTGAAATGAAATCCATGACGAGAGCCGCCCTCCTGAACCATCCCGTTTTTATTTCGTTGAGATATTTGAAAAATACTTTTCCACTGATTGAGTGTCTGGTTCTGTTGAGGCTTGGGCATTCGCAGAGGAAATGTGTTGTGTCTTCCTCTGTGTCGCCACAGCCTTTGCGTAAGTTTGTGATGCTGATTCTCATGCTTCTAAGATGGGCCGCCATTGAGTTATGTCCTGTAAGGATACCTATGAGGAGAGTCAGCTGTGGTCTATTTAGCCTGATCAGTTTTGATTTGATTGTGATGGAGGTAGCATTGATGACTGCTTGTCTGTTTATTGTGACGTTCTGTCACTTTCGTCAATGTTGTGTGTCGCTTCGTGTTGATAGCATATACTTCGTTTTGTCCTGATTTACTGAGCTAAATCAATTTCGGCAGCTTTCATTGCAATACTAACGAACTGGTGACAGACAGTCCGCTGTATTCTGCCAATAATGTCGATATCATAGACTTTTGAAAGACTGCGCCTCCGGTATTGGCTTGTGAGTTTTGGACAATTCCTTCAAGTATGATGTTTAAGAAGTCACATGACAACGCGTCACCATGTTCATCTTTGATCATCTGTAAGCTATTTAGTGTTATTGTAAACCTTTCTACTGTTACACATACTGACAGCTCTTTCAGTCCCAATAGGAAGTACTTTTTCACGCCTTAAAATACGTAGGTACGTCGGTCGCATATATATATAGGTTATATCTACTACAGATGCTGTTGAAATACGAGCTTTCGTTTAATCAATCCGCCTCCAGTTGTCTGTCCATAGCTAAGTGAATTTTATGCCTTTTGGCGATGTATCGCCAATTAAGGATTTTTATGGTAGGTATACATATAATACTATAGAAGCTAGCATATGACAGTGACCGTGAGCGATGAATACTTCTGGTTGTTTTGTTAAAGTTGACTTAGCATATCTTATATTACTAGAGAAGAAATCTGTTATTAAAAGAATATCAATCGCTGTTGCACTTCGCAGCACTTTAAGACACTCCCATATGGTTCTACGTGGATAGGTTTAAGGATCACTAACACAGCTACAATATTTGACTCACGAGGTTCTTTCTCGTTATTTAGATAAATGAAATCAAGCTGTTTCTATGGTGGGCAAAAATCCTATTCTCTAGTCCTCCTCGTGGGCGCCTGCTGGAAATGACTAATTATAGTTCGCTAGATTAGTGTCAGCCAAGTGGTCATTGAGAACTAGATAACAACACATACCCAACTCCCTGGTAATGTGAGCTTTAGGACCGTGCCGAGGGATGGAAGACTGGGGGTTAAGCCAGTCCTAACGAGCTCCTGTGGGCGCCCTGGCAGGGGCTTTGCAAAGCGCAAAGTCGAGGCTGGTATTTCGCCTCTGGTGCACCCGACTTACGACCCTTGTTTCTATAGTAAACGAGCAGGAGCCCCGCGGTCGCCTTACCATGGACCAGTGGATAACTATAGAGGAGAAGTTTCAGAGTTCATTTCGGGGGTGGGTGAAGTGTGGAGTGGTTCTCTACTCAAGTAAGTAACTGTGGCGGAGTTGGCTAAGTACACTTCACCTAAAGCTTGGGTATGGGTTTCGTTTCTATACACTTACCCTGAGAAACTACTTGGTCTCCTTCACATGCAGAAAAAGGAAATAAGGCAAACACCTGGAGAGTGTTGAAGACAGGGCCCAGAAGACAGTTCGGCCAGCACTTCTTGCTGTGCCTAAATAGGGAACCGCTTCCATTCCTTGAGAAGAGCAAAGGAATGGTGCAATACCAGAAATTACACGTTGTTCTTCAAGGCCGACGAAGGTAAAATCAGGGCACGCATTTTACTAAAAAAAACAATATAAGGGTATTTCTTTGAATAATTTCAGTGACAGAGACCTGGTAACAGTTTCCTGCGAAACGAAAAAACAGAACTAGTACTGTTTAGCAGGAAATACAAAATTCTACCCTTCAAGCTGCCTAGGCTTGCTGGAGTGGAGCTTTCCATCTCGGATCGCGCAATGTATCTTAGTACGGTACTAGATAGTAAGCTAAATTGTAAACTTAACGTTCAGTAAAGAGTCCGTAAGGCTCAGAATGCTCTCTTCATCTGCAAGGTCGTAGTCAAACCCATTCTAATGTATTGGGCTCTTATTTGGTAGAAGGCCATTATCAAAAAGAATGCACGGTGTATGTTGACCAAGGTACAAAGAACAGCCTGCATTGCCATCACTGGCGCTTTACGCATCAATCCAACGGCTGCACTCGGAGCTTTTATGTATCTTCTACCATTGGATCTACAGGCAAAATTATATTCGAGAGATATAGACTTACATGTGGCTCTGGAACTTCCAGACACATGTAGTGTGTTCCAAGTAGGGGTTCTGGCTGTACTCAAAGCTGCGGAAGTACTTGAGATGGGATCAATATCTAACAATAATATCGCCATCAACATTGATAGTCAGGCTGCGCTGAAAGCGCTAGAGTCCTACATCATTAAATCTGAACTAGTCAGGAGTTGCCGTATAATGCTTAGGGCATTATGATCGCAGAACCAATTAACAGATTATGTTGGGTTCCTGGACACTGTGACATAGAGGGTAACAAAAATGACGATGTACTGGCCAAAAAAGGAGTAGAGCTCCCGGTAAGTGATACACTTCAAGGCATCAGACCACCAATGGCCATGGGTAAGAGAATTATTCATCATCATTATGGCCGACCTAAGATGATCAAACTTAGAATGACATAGGGTCTCTAAGGCTTTATGGCCTAAGTTAGATCGGAAAAATCTGGAGAATTGATTAAACTAAGCAGATCAAATCTGAGAACAGCGATAGGGATACTCTCTGGCCATTGCCTTCTGAGGAAGCACGCCATGAGATTAGGCTTAACAATTAACACACACGGACACATGCAGGTATTGTGAAGACCTACATGTCGCATAGGCCATCACTCACATATTATGTGAATGTCAAACCATTGCTAGGAGCAGAGCAAAGTACCTCAGGAGATACTTTTTCAACAATCTGGATGAAGTTGGTTCACTGACCAAAGTTGAGGACATAATTAGATTCTGTAGGGATATTAAATGTATGGGCGAATTGGTTTAAGGTTTCCAACCGTGAAAATTCCCTAGGGATCGCGATGGGCCCACTATGGTGCCTAGTGTCTTATAACAAATTCATAATCCTACACAACCTAAACCTAGACCTAAACCTATGAACCTTGACTACTTGACATGAGCGGTCTAATAGGTGGAAACTAACAAAGTTAGTGCTTACGCAAGTGGTAGAAATAAGTACGTACGTACAGCCAACAATGCTCTCTTAATGTATTTTCCTGGATCGAATTCCATATTACTAACTAAAATGTTCTCAAAATAAAAATTGCCCTTCGGATACGACATTAAATAGTAGACCCCTTCCATTCCTGTGAAGACTAGACTGCATATGATTCGTAGATATCCTGAAACATGATCGAACCACTGACTTTTAACATTTTCGAAAAGGAAACGCCATTGTGTCTAGTTGGTGCCCAATACACCTAGTCATTCAGTCACATCACAAGGACTCAAAAGACGATTTTCTTTTTAAATCCGATTGCGATCTAGATTTAGAAAGATATGTCATTCGTTTGTGGAATCCATTAGGAGTGGCTTTCAGTGTTTTTTTTTTTTTCATTTTCTTCGGTAGGTACTCATCTTTCGGATTGTCATCCATTTATATATCTGGGTTTGCAATTGTGACAAGGATTACACTTGAGGTGCGATATTACATCAACAATTGTCCTTTTGTTACCTCGTTGTTATGGGGGTTTACAAATTGTTTTTAGAAAATGCCAGCCAGCTTGCTCCTTTGTCCTTTGCCTAAGCCAGCTTAGTGACATTTCTCAACTCGCTGCATTTATTGAAAATCTTTTTGTCAACGCCTCTATTTCGAGATATAAAGTGTCCTTTTGGATGATAAACAGAAGGATAGGATACTTTGTGAGCTAATTGAAAGTTGAAGAAGGTAAATGGTAAATTAATGTTTTCTAATTGAAAGATAACAAGGATGCAATGCGGAATTTGATATCTAAATTGATTTCAAAGGAGATGTGAAATAAAATGAATCCGTAACACTTTGTGATCAAGTAAGTTATGCAATCGTGTTGCAGTACATTTGTACATATGTTCTACCTGGTCTAGGTAAACTCTCTAAAAAAAAGTGTGTTGTATCCAATTTGTACTTAAATCCTCTTACAATGTTGTTTCACACTTAATTTGCGTTCAAAAAATTCCAACTAATATTTGTAGTAATTACTAAATTCACATTTATATTTATTGAGTTCATTCGCAATAATCTGTTTATTGGAAAATTATTTTAGCATTTAGCATAAATCGTATAAAGTCCGCACCGATTGCCCACCGATTACCATGTGCACCGCACTCATTCGCATCGCGATTCGCAATTACAATAAATTTTAATAAGCACATCAGACAGTGGGAGGATAAGCGTCCCGGAAACCCTGAACGCGGTACATTAATGTTAAACACAGTTCCGGGGGTGTGGGGCTACAAGTTTTTTAATGCCATTTTCGTTTTTATGTATAAATCGTTATTAATGCTGAAAAACGCTTTTTAATTTGCACCTTTCGACATATGTTTGTAGATAGGGTGCAGGACAATTGAAAAGGATTCCATGCCCATTTAATCACATATGTAGTTGGATAGGCAATGCAAAATGAATTGCATGACAGGATGATAAGTGCATGTGCTATTGAGGGATTCCACCGCACTTAATGCCGATGCGATTTACAATAATTGCATGCAAGTAGATTTATGTGTATGTCGTGGACTGATCAGGAATAAAACAAAATAAAATAGAACAGTTTAGGTTGTAACAAATTAGAATGTCCTATCTTGCAGGATATATGATTTAGAGAGCAGCAGAGCATTTTGCTTTTAATAAACGAGGAGTGCCTTGTAGCATTAGAAAAGCGGACTATATGAAAACAAAACCATACAGATGTCGAAGGACATTAGTGTTGACATCGATCCACACCAAGTTAGGTCCATGGTAGGCTAGTGGTACGTGGTACGTGGGTAGGCTAGTGGAAGAATCCACAAAGCCACACTCTGGTCAATAGAAACTGCTCACATATTTTGGTCCTCCAGGTTAAGGGTTGGGCGTAGGGGTAACTTCCCGACCAAGGACAAAAAAAAATTAGTTCCGAAACCAAAACAAACCTCGGATATGGATGACTTCACTGTTGATAACCCCAGCAGTCGAAACACGGATAACGATGTTCGGATCTGCACGTGAAATGATCGAACGCAATGGCCCTCGTGCAGTAGAAGAATTAGCAGAGGCCCGAGACTGCTATAAAGCAGATATCACCGCCAACCAGGAAATGCGATGGGATGGGCCGGGCAAAAATAGTATGAAAAATTGTGACATCCACCAAAGAAATGGTCTTAGGCTAGGCGGTCTAATTGATTTCGCAGCAGGACGTATCAGACCAACAAGACTCGTACAAAAGCCTATAAAGATGAAGAAGGAAATCTCGTAGTCGTTGCTGAGAATATGGAAAAACTACATAGACGATAATAGCCAAAATTATCGTCCCACTGATCAAAACGAAGTTAGGATGGCTTAAGTCCAATAAGACTATGTGTATGCGAGTGTATGCCTGATGAATGGAATCTCACAAGAAAGGAGACCCCTCAACTGCGCTAATTACAGAAGCATCAGGTTCCTCAACATCGCGTACAAGATCATATCTGACATCGTGTCTTAAAGTCTGAAACCCTTCGTCAACAACCTGATTGGCCCCTATTAGTGTGATTTCAGACCAGGAAAGTCCACAAATCAAATCAAATCTTCACACTTCGGCAGATAACTCATGAAGTCCAAATCGAAATCCACCATCTTTTCATTGATTTCAAGGCCGCATATGACAGCATTTATAGAGACGAGCTATATAGAGCCACGTCTAGTTTTGGCATCCCTGCCCAACTCGTTCGCTGTGCAGGATGACGATTGAGAATTTTCGCTGCTCCATCAAGGTCGGTAATGATCTCACTTAGACCTTTGATGTCCAAAGAAGGATTTAGACAAGGTGACGCGATGTCATCAGACTTTTTTAACATCAAGTCGGAAGCTGTCAAAATGGGTTTAGCGGTAAACGAGGGCAAAACCAAGTATATGCTGTCAACCAGAAGGGATACGCAACATCGACGAATTGGACAGAACGTCACAATCGACAGCTATAACTTTGAGGTAGTAAGGGACTTTGTCTACCTCGGCTCTGCTATCAATTCTGACAACAACACCTCGGCAGAAATAAAACGAAGAATAACTCTTGCCAATCGCTGTTTCTTTGGGCTGAGAAAGCAATTTTACTACTCAATTGCTCTATCCCGAACGACTAAGGAGACTCTATATAAGACCTTGAACATCCTAGTCCTTCGTTATGGCGCTGTATGGACTTTATAAACTATTAAAGCGGATGAAGATATCCTCGGTCGCTTCGAGAGAAAAATTCTTCGTAAAATATTCGGTCCCGTTTGCATTGCCGGGCTTGAGGGGAAGAGATTCAACGACGAACTATATGAGCTGTACAGCGACATCGACGTAGTCAAAAAACTGAGCATCAGTCGTTTGAGATGGCTAGGACATGTAGAGCGAATGGACACCAGTGGTCCGACCGGCAGAGGCTTCGAATCAAACACGGAGAGACAGCGCAGTAGAGGAAGACCTCGCCTTAGGTGTCGCGCACAAGTAGAAGGGGACTTCAACCGACTTAGAGTGCGCAACTGGAGGCAGTTAGCTAAGGACTGGTCTAACTGGAGAGGCTTGTTGGTTGAGGCCCAGTTTCACCCCGAACTGTAGCGTCACCTAAGTAAGTAAGTAAGTATAAAAGGGATTTGATCCAAAAGATACGTTAAATAGGATTAAATATTCTTTAATAGTCAAGCTCTAACAAAGTTGGAAGCAAAGACAATCGAGCTAAATTTTGTTACATTGTAACTAGAGTATTTGACCTATATTGTCAACATATGGCAGTGCTATATCAACGATCACCAAAAATCTTTCTAAACCTGAGGGATTTCAAATAGTCAAACAGCCCTAGTGGTACTTAAATGCTACATGGCATGGTCTACATTTGTTTCAATCTTATCGAATATCTAGGACTCACGGACAAGGTCATGATAATTTTCAGGTCATGGCGACCCCAGTTTTGGGGTACCACCTATCAGTACCCAAAATAACACAATGACGGATCGACAGACTCCCTGAAAACTGAACGAAACTCAAAGACCTACGATAAGCGATACACCTCATCAACCCTTCCAAAGTAGAGGAGAAGTTCAGCGCAATAAGGAAGCCCTAAGAACGTGCCAAAATGCCAGTTCTATGGAGAGTAGGAAGAGATTTTTCTTTTAGTTAAATGTTTTTCATCATTTAGGGCTAAAGTCCTTTAAAAATATAAACCCAGTGATGGAGTGAAAGGAAAGGTTTTAACTTCCCTGGGTAGGAAAAGAAAATAGAGTTAGGTAACGATGCGCGTTGACTTTCAATCTTTGTAAATCATAATTGGTTCGAAATATTCAGGAGGGCAAAACGTTCCACACACGTGTTGAGTGGCTAAAGAACGAGCTTCTAAATTTAACTGTGCGACTGAAAATAGGTTTCAAAAGATAAAGGTGTGAGGAAGAGGCCGCTCTGACAGACAAGCGGGATACAACTATAGATTTCATCCGAACAAATGTGGTAGAAATATCAGTACAGGACCGATAAGCAACCAACATTCCGTCAGTGCTCTAGCGTAGAGATTTGGTCGCAAATTGAAAGGTCAGAGATAAATCTACATACATGCCTGACATTGGACACAATCTAATAACTTCAAATACGTTGCGGGAGCTCCTGCCCAAACACGTGAGTTATATTCTAGTTTCGGACGAATATAAGCTTTATAGATAGTAGTCAAGTCTGCAAGACTGAAAAAACGTTTACACCTCTTGACGAATCCGAGGTATCTAGCGCCACTTTTCGCAGCTTCTGAAATTTGACGAGTCTGGGGTAACTTGCATGTCAAGCATTGATAAGTTATTAGATTTCTCAATATCAGCTCCATTCATTCTTAGTTTGGCTACATTAGTATCCCGCTTCAGAGACAGCAGACAGCACTGGGTTTTTGACGAATTGAACTCAACTCGGTGTACGCACCCCAGTTGATGATTGCATCAATATTGGAGTTGAGCTCGGTAGGCATTCACTGCCGGAGTTCCTCCACAGCTTGAGGTCTCAGCCATGAAGTCGCCAAAGAATAAGCGATGTCAAGAGTACTATCATCCGCAAAGGAATGGATTGGATTATGTGTAAGAGAGAAAAGGTAATTAATAAATATTTAAAACAATGTCGGAGAGAGGAGTGAGCCCTGTGGTGCACGAGCATTGGATGAGAATGCGGTGGAAGTACATATATCTGTCCAATACAACTTGTATTGGCCGATAACAAGTCTAGTCAAAAAGAAGATGCTACCACCGTAAGCTGGGATTTTGCTTAAGGTCCTGCACTCTATTGAAAGCTTTAGAGATATCAACTCGGCATTCGCCGTGATGGTGAATACTTTAGTTCCATTTTTCTGTTAGGTACACTTTAAGGTTCCCGGTGGAACGTTTTTGATGAAAACCGTAGAGATGGTCATTTAGAAGACGGTTTGCTTCGAGATATCTCATGAGATGGAAATTTACAATGCTTTCCATGACCTTAGAGAGCACTGATATTAGGTGTATGTAGTAGGTTTTATCGCCCATTTTAGGGATCGGCAGGTCGTGCCCGAGTTTCCACCTATCCGGAAAGATGCCTATAGAAAGATGAGACGTAGAAGATCTTATGTAGAGGTTTAGTCAGGTTAGAAGAACACCTCTTCAAAACAAGGGGATGGATCCCATCTGGACCTACCTGAAGACTTGTTATTGTTGAGATCTTTTAAGACTCGAGCTACTGAGCGGGTGCGGAAAAATATTTGTCGTAAGGTAAATTGAACCAGATTCAGTAATGGTGGTGGAAGAAAAGTATCTGGGCAAGGTGGAATGCACAGCGACCATAATTGCTAGCAGATTGAATTTCTCTTGGCAGTCAGTGATATTTTGATCGTCGTGGACAAGAAGATGCACGAAGAGGCGGATCCTTTGAAAAAGATTTACTGCCTTTAGTATCTGTATCTGGCAAGGTGGAATTCACAGCGACCATAGTTGCTTGGCAGTCAGTGATATTTTGATCGTCTTGGACAAGAGCTAAGATGGGTGAAGAGGCGGATGCTTTGAAAAAGATTTACTGGCTTTAGGACATTGCAGTATTTGCCTCACTTTTACGTCTCGTAGAAATTTCGAATGCTTTAAAATTGAGTCGCAGTCATTTCTACCCCGTTTACAGATACTTCGGTTTTTCTCAGAAAGTCTTTGGTGCCATGACGGAAAAGCCTCTTCCTTCTTCCGAGCGGCAATCACATAGGTCCGATTGAACAAGAGTTCTTGTTTTGGATTGATACTAACTAACTCGGGATGAAGGAGCACATTCCAAGTAAAACCAAGTCTGTGATCATGTCAATAGTGGCATTTACATCTCTATCGAGGAAACATAGAGACCTGAAGATCGGCATTCTCGTATTGCCAAGTTGTTCTTCTAGGGTAACTTCTGTTCACTGAATGCTGATGGGAGTACGAGAATTTAGCTGACACCAGACAATAGTCCGATCTCCGCAGGGAAGCAGAACTTGGAATAGAATTTAGATAATCTGTTACAAATTTGATGAATAGATCCATTACTGTTATTTATGTTTGAAAAAATACCATAGTTCAAAAGGATACCTCCTGTTTTTTTATATTTATGGAACGGCAACATTTTACAATATTTAGGTTATTTCGTACGTCCAGCTGGTCGAAGCTACTATTAGTTATCGTCACTCTATGGTGAATTCACGGACTACGTTCTTCATGTTCATGCCATCTCGAGCCGTTAACTTGAACCTTTTTGATTGGGTCTATGTCACTAATGCTGAAAAAATACGAAGACTTGATATGGCACCTAACACATGTCTCGTTTTTATAGATACTTTCACATAGTTCAACAAATAAGATCCTATAAGCAATGTTGAGGAGAATTGATGCTATATTCCTGAATATCGGGGCGGTTAGAGGATATCCATACATACATTCTTGGCTATTAAACAAGCAATGCTTATGTTCCATAAAAACTTCCATCCAACCATTTAATCCATTTTATAATCCCGTGCTAAATGATTTCCTGCTGATTTTTGTATAAATAAAAATGAATCAAGGGATCGGCAAGTTGTAATCAACATACCAACGTCTTTACCCTGCATCTGTATCTTTCAAATTATTTGGCATACGTTCGGTTTCCCGTGCCTTGGCAAAAGTAAGCAGATGTGCAAATTGGTTCTTCCCAAAAAATTAATACTATGTGTTTCATCTTCGCTTTAAAAATAATTCATATCCAATCAAATATGCAAAAAATAATTTGAAAGGTAATTTCAAATCCTGCGATACAGATCTAAGGCATATAATTGAGGTGCAACCGTTTCACCCCTGGAGTTCTTCGTTTTGGTCAATATGATCATCATTCGTCTGCGATTTATGGTAAAATTTTCTGCTTCAGTAGCTTGGCGCCAGGCGTACTTAGGTAAAATTCCGCCATGCTACTGTATACAAACAGTAAATCGAATAGCTTATCCAATAGACACCAAGTGAATCCAATATTAGCAATCCTAATCCTACCCGGCTCATCCGTCAAAGGGTAGCTATTTATTTTCGAAAAAATTATAATTTTCCACCACACCACCGAGTGTGTTGTGTGTATCTACAAAGTGCGATTTGTAAAATTGGATCAAAAAAATACTGATTCCGAGATAAGATACTCGTGCGCACGAAAAAGGTTCATGTTTAGATGCGTTCACTTAACTAAAGCCACAGAGTTGGCTGTTTCCTTTCAGCCTTTGATGTCCCTCAAGACGTGCCGTATTTTAATGAATTAATGGTTTTGCCCAAAAACAACAGAGGTTAAGTAATGCCAGGTAGATAATTAGTTAAAACCATTTACATTTCCCTCCCGAATCCTCGATTAAAAGTTTTCAATACCAAATGAGTAGGGTGTGCGAAAAAAAAAATCAACACAAAACCATCCCGAAAAAAAGAATCTTCCTTCCCGTTTGATTTGAATAGCGAGTGCGCGCGGAATACAAAGTGAGAAAACTTGGTGCGTTATCTGGAGAGCATCTTTCAACGCGGTATGGTGGTGATAGCATTCGCAGAAGCAACAGATACGCCGCCCGGCGGTGGCGTAAGGACGAACCTTTGAGGAGTGTGTTTGCCTTTATTTCGATGCCATTAACAAATTACTTCTGTAATTACCGCGCCTTGGTTCTTTGATGCGAAACGAGTCCTTTTTGTGTGAACATAAGAATCTGTTTTATTTAATTGAATCGAATTGCATCGTGTCGTACCGCGCCGCGCCGCACTCCTATAGCGGTGTTGGAGGCAAATTCATCAGAGTGATTGAAAATGAAAGGACACCTAGTACCTCTATTCATTTGCAAACACAAAAAAAAAAACAGATGTATTTATTTCAGGACATTCAACTCACGATAACAACTAATGCTCGGCAATTTGTGGTATTGAGTATCGCAGAGGATGCAATCAATCGAAATTGAAAAGTATCGACGAGTACTTACATTCAATTTAATCACGTATTAGAGAATGGTATTTAGGGGTGTAAAACTATTTCGATATCGGAACGTTTTATCGTTCGATAGTCGATAGTGAGGTTACATTGAAGGGGTTTAAATTCTGTTTTTTTTTTGTTCGAGACGTACATTATGGAAACACACTGTTAGGTTAGGTTAAAAGTAGCTGCAAGCTTTCGCCAGCACACTTAGACCAGTAATAGGTTCGTTGTGATACCACCTGGATCATATAATCCTCCATACATACTAGTATCAAGTCTATGTCAATGACATTTACCCTGCTACCGTTCTTCTAAGTAGTAGGCTTTCCATGGTCCTTACTAAATCCCTTATAACAGCTATACAAGAACCGTGGGTGTGGAATAAATGCTTTTTTGGTTTTGTTTTGGAGGTGTTTGGGGTTTCGCGGTACTCTGTGACGAGCGATCTGAAAGACCGAGAGCTTGTCTAACTGCACCAAACTTTCTCTCAGTGATCAAGTTTGGACTGTGGCCAGGATTTGGTTGCTGCAGTTATGTATAAGGAGAATGGAAAACCTTTGTCGTTGCATCAACTTACATTCCCTATGATTCGATAATGCCTCCGCCCCCAAAGGTTGTTATCGAACTCATAGAGTATTGTGATTCTCGGGAAATAGGACTACTCACATGCACGGATGCTAAGGCTCAGAATACAGTCTAGGGCAGGAGCATATGCAATGTACGAGAAAACCATTTCCTAGACTTTCTACTATCGTCTGACATGGTTATCAACAATGTTGGTTCTTAGCTAACCTTTGTTAAGGTAAGAAGAAAGGAGGTGATCGACTTGATGTTATCTAACCGGTACTTCAAGTCGATTACAAACTGGAAAGTTCTGCCGGAAATGTCCTGTCGGGTCATGCGAAGCCATTAATTTGCAGGAGAGGAGGAATTCGAAAAATACGCGAAAAATTAACTGTTTACGCTTTAAAGAAGAGCTAAACTGATCTGTCAAAAATCCTCTTAAAATCAGAACGAGACGAAAGGTCGGGAATGCTGCTCAAAACCTGATTAGTATCATCACCAGTTGTTTCGAATTGACGTGCCCGGTTATGTAAAACTCCTGTAGATCGCCAGTTCCCTTGTGGAACATAGAACTGCAGAGACTAAGAAAGGAATCCAGAAAACTTCTAAGTCGGTCACTCAAAACAAACTTAAATGGAGACTGGAACTTTTTGCTGATCCAAACAAAAAGGATATACGAAGTTGATGTTTGTAAAAAGATCGAGACTCTAGGTAAAACCAGTAGATTGGTTAAAGTTCTCAAAAGCGGCAAACCAATCAAACCGGATTCGCTTAGAAAATCTGACGGTACCTACACTGAGATGAAACCGGATACTTTAAGTCTTCTGCTGGAAACTCACATACCGGGTAACCTGATAACGATTGGGTCACAGCTTAGCCCGTCTGTGCAGGTTGAGCTTGATCTAAGTCGCAAAACTTGGCGTAGAAGGTATACTGTATCAGCCGTAGCAACAGATAAGGCTATCAAATATACCGTAGTATCTTTTGATAGCTTCAAATCGCCTCTTACCGATGGAGTGTACCTAGTATAAACCAGTTGCTGCCAATTCTGACGAGAATCCTCATTGAGTGTCTGGCACTGGCATACGGTTCGAGTGGTTTTTATACCAAAAATTGATAGAGATGACTCCTCCCTGGCTAAGAGTTTCAGACCTATAAGCCTGTCTTCCTTGATGCTGAAAAGCTTGGAGAGACTAGTTGAGATTCACGTGGGTAGGTCTGGAGTAAGAATGCACCCTCTATCTGAGATGCAACATGCATACCATCGTGGAAAATCCTGTGAGACTGGGCTTCAAAATCTAGTTGCTAGAATTGAAAGCGCTATTTATAGGAAGGAGTATGCCATGTGGATTTTCATCGACATGGAGGGCGCTTTCGACAATGCAACGGATGGCTCCAAAACTAGTCAAAGTTTCGGTGCTGGTGTCATCGTGGAGACCGACAACACTAGACTTCACTACTCGTTAGGCATGCATGCCTCTGTTGTTCAACCGGAGTTCCATGCTATCCTAATGGCTGTCGACTATATTGTTAAGTGTAGGTTGCGGGGTCGGTGTATCTGGTTCTATAGTGACAGTCAGGTTGCCTTGTTCCATCATGTAACTCGTCCCAAAATAGTTCGAGAATGCAAAAATCCTTTGAATTAAGTCGAAAGGCTGAACTCTTTGATTCCTGAGAAATGAGATCTCCGATGAGATTGCTGAGCAAGGCTGATTTCTAAGTCCTGGGTCTTCCTGCGTCCTTGGTCAGGTAGTCAAAAAAAAATACCTTCTAGTGAAACCAACTTGAGCTTCTAATGAAGCTTAGTAGACTTCTAATGACAATATTAATAAGATCACAAAGAACATTAAAGAAGAAACCTAAAGGGGCACACACTTAAAAAGGGTTTTCCACCAAGTTGAATTGTGCAACTGAAGGACCGGGGTAACTGAAAAGGCCTGTTGGTTGATACTCAGATTTATCTCAAACTGTAGCGCAACCGGAGTAAGTAAGGCTTCTTGATACCCTCGTAGAAATTGTTATCATTAGATTTGGGCAATTGTTCGGCCTGCCATAGCCAGTTTCGGAATGAAGCTACTCTAACTCTTTCCAGCTAGTAAGAGTGGATCTTAAGATACATATGAAGGACGGTATCAGAAAATTTTATTCTTGTTGTAAAACGACATCCTCTCTTGGTAATTTAATTGAACGTAAAAACTCCACGAGATATGCTACTGCTACGTGGTTCTTCAATGGTTACTAGTTGACTGCAGTGTTGCGGGTAGTGCTTTAGAAATGAGTGTCGAGGCAGGTTTCCTCGAGAAGGTTAGTGAATTTGACATATACATATATTGGTATGTTTCATCAGGGAAACTAGATAGTTGGAATGACTTGGGGTTAAAGCGAAGGCTCCTTAAAGTCTCATGTATAGATTTTCTCAGTTCCATGTTGGATGATACTAGAGCTTCTATATACTGGCACCTCTAGTGAATAAGCTTCTAGTTTCGCGACTGAGCTGCTCAAGACTTTTATTTCTTCCACTAGTGGGCATCTCGGCATATTTATTTCTTCAACTTGGCACAACTGCCCTCATATTTGAGGTAGATAGTGATTCGCTGGTGTTCTGGAATAATGGAATAGTTGACACGGGGTTCTAGGTGTAACCAGGATCTGCCTTGAGAAGAAACCGATAGGTTTCTTAGTTTGTGTGACTGGAGTTCCTAAAGCTTCAACAGTCTTTAAGACACGCCTGTAAGTATAATCTTTTATAGTTGTAACAAAACATGGAGATCTCCTGGGATACGTTGCCAGTTCGAGATGATGTTGTATATGGAAGGACTCTTGTATGTATGTCCCCTTGTAAGTGTCACGTGTCTCTTTGTAATAAGTTTTGTAACTTCTTCAGGCGTCTGGTTGAGGGCTTGCACTTTCGACAGCTTTACACCTGTCAGCGACTTTACCTTTTTAGCGCTAGTACTAGGGTACTGGATATCTACAGCGCCACGCCGATGGTTTGGTTCTATTCGCCCTTGGAATACTTTTCTTTTCGGTTGGGTTGGTGGGATTTTCTACTGACTTAAGAGGCTCTTTGTTATATCTTAGTCTAAGATGGACGAAATCGAAACCGATTTCATATCTCATTCTCTTTAGGTGTAAGTTTCTTGACGGCTGCTCAATGGACTCTGTTGAGCAATCTCTCGATAA
Organism: Xylota sylvarum; assembly: GCA_905220385.1. Lineage (NCBI taxonomy): Eukaryota > Metazoa > Arthropoda > Insecta > Diptera > Syrphidae > Xylota > Xylota sylvarum. The sequence goes on along the minus strand of LR999958.1, from coordinate 56,065,507 downwards.
GAGTCCTTTACAAGTATCTGAACCAAATTCACCCCAAACACTGGTTTTTTTTTGACATATTTTCTTTCAGTTGTATAGAGTCGTATTTCGTGTTAAAGTTACCAGAGACCACCACAAGGATTGTGCTTCGAACTTTTGCTATCACTTCCGGCCCATAGCTGTCAATATTAGTAACTGATTATAACAGAATGCAGTGTGTGTACCAGAATTTAGTATGCATGCAGGTAGATACACTGTCAGGAAGAATAATCTGCGAACAATCTGTTTAAACAGTCCATCATGCAATGCCACAATAAATTTCCATCTAATTGGACACCATGCACGCCGCATTTAGTAGTAAATCTCAGCTCAAATGAGCGATTCACTGCACTCATTATTCAAACAAATAAAAGGATTCGATTACAATAGCTGAATAGGACCGATCACTCACAACAGAGGGTGCGGCGGGCGCCCTCTTGATAGCTCGTCAAGCTCACATGGAAATGTGCATGCAATTGGGTTAATCTCGCACACACTAACCCTGTTTAACATAGCCCGGTGAGAATAATCATATCGTTATCCTGTTCCACCGTTGCTACATTGCTACAAGCAAACGGCACATGCCGTGTTGAGTATGTCTGTTCTAAGTGTCCTAATGCCATTATTACATTGCACCCCGTTTTTGATTATCATAGTTTTGTTGGGTTGCCAAGGGGTTTTTCCCGCTATACATGCTAGCATATGGATATCCTTTCGTCGAATACAACGCATACACATCCCAACGTTGTTACTCTTTTATTGAGCGGTGAAACTTTTTAAGTGAAATCAGATTACGCTTCGATTGGGTGGTGCAATACCCATCGCACAAGGGGTTGGAATTAAATTGAAGTGTACAAGTTATTTAAATTATCCTGCCTGCCTCTCTGTGTGTCTCTCTGTCTCTGTATCCCTTTGTGAATGTGAATCCTAATCGCGGAGGTTGGTCCCAATTAATTTGATGATGTTGTTTATTTTCACTTTTGAAGTATCCTGTGGTGATCAGAGCGCACATCGCAAAACGATGATGATCCGCTTTCACGCAGTTGGATACAATCGAAAGAAGATGCCACTGTTTGGACACAACAATGGCGGAGGGTATACATAGGTAAGATAGATAGTAAGTTTCAATTAGACCACCTTGAAATTGTCGTAATAGGATTTTCTCCCATGGATAAAGGAAACGTACAGGAGCATGTATGAGATGTTTAAGGGATCAAGTATCCTTTCGGATTCATTCAACAAAAGGCGGTTGAGTTTGTTCGTTTGATTCCGTTTTTATGCCTGCGCCTTCCTCGCAGACATGGAGTGCTCGGAGGTGAGGTGTTTACAAGCATGTAGCAGCAAAAAATATAAACACGCCGACCTATGCGCCAGTCATGCGAAAGGATACAATTTTTATTATAATATTTCGGTCCTTTGTTGTGCACCGGGGAAAAACGGATTTCGGTTAATCTTTTGAAAATTAAAGAAAATTTGATCTCCGCTTGGCGTCTAGACATGGTATTTGATGCTGCGGAACGTTTTTCAATTTAAAATTCGATTTAAATGGAAACGATTTGGATGGATGGGGTTTTGGGTATCGATTTTTAGAAAGTTTTAAATATTTAGTGTGGGGAAAAAGTAGATGACTTGCCCATTAAATTGCGTGGGATAATAGTTGGCTTGAATTTATTTAAAGCGGTACTAGTCACTATGTTATGTTATACTATCTACTACTCAATAATCGAGCTCTCGACCTATGACGGAAACTCAATATGGACCGAGACGGTGAAAACTAAAACCTACAGGCTGAAACGAAGGCGGTATACAGGATGAACACACTGAAAGCAATCAGTGCTTTTCGTTGATTGACATTTTGGCAAATGAAGCCGTGGAGAACAACAAATATAAAAGAATAGAAGAAATACCATCAAATGATATGGAACTGATGACCTCGTAATCCTAAATCTGCATACACTGGGAGAGCTCATGCAGTCGGCAATGAATATTATGCAAAGTTGGGCAGCACACTGCGGCCTGGACGTTAACCCTGAATCACGAAAGCCAGAAGGGCGTACTGGATATTCCATTGTGCTTTTGAAAAGACGTGAGGTTTGAATCCAAAGCAATTCCTTTGGACTTACACTTGCATCATCAGGCCCATCCTACTCTATGGAGTGTTTGTATAGTGGCCGATAGTAGAGAGGAAATACACCCTTTCACTACTATCGAACATCCAACGCATGGCTTTCTTAGAAATTCCCGGATCCCAATCCAGTACTCCCACAGCAGCCATAGAGGCAATCTTGAACTTACTCCTCAAAGGACTAGAGGCGAAAAGATCAGATGTGACTATCTGCCAGACTTTAGGACATTTCAATGAATGGACAGCAACAGGATACAGTGCTATTTGGAAGGAAGTACAGGCAGCCTCTCGACTTGAAGGGCATGTAAGGCGACGTTTTATACAAGGAATACAATTTCACTACAAGGTAGGTACACAGTTCGATTTCCCAAACGCGAGGAATGGCGGCAGAGCTTTGCCTTTCCAAACAAGACTGGAATAGAAGTGTGCACGGATGGATCATACATTAACAGAGAATCGGGGGCGAGGGTCTACTGCTGAATGCCACCTACCAATCCCACAATCCATCTGGAACAATTCATGACCTGAAGACACTAGCAAATCCAAAAACCAACTCGAAATTGGTGAAGGAATGGAGGAACAACTTAATTACTCGGCAACCTCCTACCAGGTCAACCTGGTCACTGCAATAAACCAGGGAACAAACCAGCGGATAAACTGGACAGGAAAGGGGCGGGAAACATAACCAACCTAAACACACACGCATACAGACTGGGACTGCTGCTGACCTGCCCGGGATGCGAGAAGAAAGCGTCGAGCACTTCCCCTGCGAATGCCCCGCATTAGGTTCGCTAAGATACAAACACCTGGGAAAATACGTCCTGCCGAGGTTGAGTTATCTTAGACGTTACAGTTTCGCAAAAATCCTAAACTTCGTTAGAAATACTCCATCTCTATCTCCAAATCATAACTCCTTCACCTACTTCCACCACTTTGCCTATCTTTAACATACAGTTTCTCTAGAGGGGAACACAACGAGCCCAATCGGCGGCCTACATGATGAGGATACCCTCACCCTCCAAAATCAGCAATTACATACCATATCTTTTCGTGGTACCCTCCAAACCAAGATCATGTCAGAAACACCTAGCTAGTTACAAAGTAGGTTCGTTACCACTGCTTAATATGTTAAGCTGGTGACAGCAAAGGTGGTGAAAGAGGGTCACTCATTTACATCAGTACCAGTAATATACCTCATCGTGTTTAGGGAGTAACCTTCGTTTCACAGGGGACAGATCCGGGTTTTGACCGTTGAGAAGTATGTATGTTTTCAAGTTCAGCCTCCGGAACAAAACCTCAATCACTATGTATCCTTTTACTTCAGTGGGTTTAAAGTCCTACAGCAAAATACTTTCCATCGTGCTTCAGGACTATCCGAGAAAGATCGTCTTTAACCTTCACATTCGTGGCATTATTTGGACCATAGAAGACAATGTCCTGGTTGACTTGACAACGTTCTTGAAAACAAAACACCCATCTTCTTTCATTCGTCATTAGACTCCACAATTGATCGTCTGCAAAACTGAATGCCCAACGCAATCCAATGGAATCACTAGTTCCAAATTTTATGGCAAAATTGGCCGCTTTTGAGGTCAACACTTCCACAATTCACCACAAAATCAGCTCTAACCTTGCAGTCTGCAGGTTATTAGTTTGCTAAGCTTAAGGAATACAAAGTCCTGTCGTCTAGGAACATCTTTTCAAACTTTTTCCTAGGGACTTCTCACTTTCATGAGCGACTACCAAAGATTGTCTAACCCTCCGTTTCTGTTTGTATCAGTCCAATCTAACAGTTGTAATCAACTTTCGAGTACACGATGTGTATGTATCTTCTGTTTGATTTTTAGGTGTTACACTGCACGCAGTGCATCTCTTAGAGATGTGCAGGATCAAAGATTGGTTTGTGGAATGTGAAGATGCAGAGTGAAGACGCTCAGAACGCCAGATACCTTCAACTGGAACATGCGTTCATACGTTATAGACTGGACATATAGGGAGTAAGAGAGATAAGATGGTTAGATGCAGGTGAGTACCATCACTGTACTGCTCTACTCCAAATGGATGCTTTGAAATATACATAATAACGATATCCCTCGGCATTCTTACTGTCTCTTACCAGAACTTCACACACACATTGTGCTGGATGAAGATGACGATACTGTGATATTGAAAAACAGTATTAATTCGGAGTGTCCCAATGAATTTCGACAAAAATATATACATATGTACGCACACCAGGGGGTAAGACCTGGCATCCCTTCCGCATTTTTTCAAGCAAATTGGAAACATAAATAGAAGAGAAGTACATACATATGTACATGTTACACGGTACTGAAAGGCTTGAATCAACATCATTATAAAACTCATTACTAAGTCGCCAATATACAAATGTACATATGTATACTTAAGTGTATAGTATGTATTTATACTTTCAAAGAAATTCTCAATTCAATGACACGTTTCATTTGATGCGGTCTTCTATTACATACCTGCCTTACTTCCAGCTTAGTAAAACAATTACAAAACGATACATAAAAGGAAATATAAATCGCCACTCAATCTATCTCCTGACCTATCGTGACCACTGGCAAACACAAAGCCATGAATGGATCTCAACCTAGAAACAGTATCTACATTCATACTTAATCCAACTACATTTCACACAAATTTATCAAACACTCGACTCTATAGATACATCTAGAGGGTGCATGTGTTTCGATAAAAAAAAAATATAAAATTACCAATTGTCAGTGGTGAAGATACTTAAAACTCATCCCTGTTGCCTTGTCTATTTCATAGAATTAACTGTAAGCACTTCTCTCTATCCTTTTGATATCCAGACGAATTAGACAATATAAAGGCGGCCAATAAACATGATACTATTGTTCGACTGCCACTATGCGAATCCTTTGTATTGACACCGACAACAACGCTACTAGCTTTATAGCGGCACCGACATTGTTTATCGAACCAAAACAAGCGAAAGAAGTGAAAAGCGGCACAAATAATACAACCGAACGGTTTTCCAATTAAAAAGGATCCACGAAGATAATCTGCTGAAGTACTCGTAGCTTCAATACACAATAACTCGAACATGGCGCGTTGATTTTCCAGTTGACTTTCCTCAAGCGACCATTCATGTACCTTGTCTGCTTCTCGTCAGAAAAAGACACTTGAAGTTGAGGTATGTATCTGAATTAAGGTTTGTTCAGATACAATCGAGTAGTGGCCACTGGGAAATTGCAATTTTGGAAAAAGTATTACTTTCGCTGAAAACAGAAACGAAAATATTATTACTTGTTGAGGGAGATCGCAGAAAAGTTATGAAAACGTATCGGTATTACGTTTTAAAGCGGCCAAGACCACCCGTGCGTCGTCGGGCTGATATTTTACAAAAGTATCTATTTACCGAGGTTTGTTATTGGAAGCGATTTGTATGCAGATTCACTCTTCGTGTAGTAGATAATTGACAGTGTTCTCCATAATCTTGGAAATATCGACTTTAGAGATATGCGCTAGTGGTTAAAAGCGCTAGTCGTTCGATTCGGGAATTTGCTTGGTCTCCTAGCCATCTCCAACGACTGATGCACAATTTTTTAACTAGGTTGATGTCGCTGTACAACTCGTATGGTTCGTCGTTGAATCTCCTCCTCCAAAGCTTGTCAACGTAAACGGGACCGAAGAATTTTTCCCTCGAAACGCCCGAAGATACTTTCATCCGCTTTCACTAAAGTCCATGCTTAAGCGCCATAAAGGAGGACTAGGATGATCAAGGTCTTATATAGAGTCTCCTTAGTCGTTCGGGATAGAACAATTGAGTAGTAAAATTGCTTTCTCAGCCCAAAGAAACAGCGATTGGCAAGAGTTATTCTTCGTTTTATTTCTGCCGAGGTGTTGTTGTCAGAATTGATAGCAGTGTCAAGGTAGACAAAGTCTCTTACTATCTCGAAGTTATAGCTGTAGATTGTGACGTTCTGTCCAATTCGTCGATGTTGTGTGTTTCTTCTTGTTGACAGCATATACTTGATTTCCTTGTTTACCGCTAAAACCACTTTGGCAGCTTCCGTTTCAATACTAGCCCGCTGAGTTTTACCAATTACATACATACATAAGTATGTCAAATTTTGGTTGGCATACGCTAGTAGTTGCACAGACTTTTGAAGTCTCCGGAGTTGGCTTGTTTCGCACAATTCTTTCAAGTATGATGTTAAAGAAGTCACATGACAGCGCGTCACCTTGTCTAAATCCTTTTTTGACATCAAAAGTCTCGGTGAGATCGTTACCAACCTTGATGGAGCAGCGAGAATTCTCCAACGTCATCCTGCACAGGCGAACGAGTTTCGTAGGGATGCCAAAACTAGACATGGCTCTGTATAGCTCGTCTCTATAGATGCTGTCATATGCGGCCTTAAAATCGATGAAGAGATGGTGGGTATCGATTTGGACGTCTTGAGTTTTTTCCAGGATCTGCGGAAGTGTGAAAATTTGATCGATTGTGGACTTTCCTGGTCTGAAACCATACTGATAGGGGTCAATCAGGTTGTTAACGAAAGGTTTCAGACTTTTATACAGGATGGCAAAAAAGTTCTTGTACGCGATATTGAGGAGACTGATAACTCTGTAATTGGCGCTGTTGAGGTTATCTCCTTTCTTGTGGATCAGGTACATGGTGCTGAGATTCCATCCATCAGGCATACACTCATCTGACCAAATCTTGGAAATTAGTTGGTGTATGCTCTCTACCAGATAAGGTAGGTCGACAGGTCCAACAAACTTGTTGGACTTAAGTTTGCATGTTGCTATCTCCACTTCGGTTTGGTCAGGTGGACGTAAGTTTTGGCTATCTTAGTCTAGATTGAATGTTTCCTTGTCGATCGCAATGTGATCAATTTGGTTGACCGTTTCAATATTAGGGGACCACCATGCGCCCTTGTGAATAAGAGATGAGAAAACCGTGTGCCTGCTATAGTGACGTTACGCTCCGCGTAAAGTCAATAAGCATAAGTACGTGTCGTGCAGGTTATGCTTGCCAACTCTCATAGCAAAGACGTCCTTTTTTCCTATCTTGGCGTTAAAATCGCCTATCGCGATTGATTTTAACGTCATGCTTAGGACATTGTTGATATGTTTTGTCGACGAGCTCGTAGAAACAGTTTTTGGCGGCTTCGTCTTTGTCGTCTGTGGGGGCATGAGCGCGGATTATCATAAGTCGTTCGATCCCGTGTCGAAAGTTCAAGACGTCTTGCCTAAGTTTGCCGCGTATGATGAATCCTCATCCGAATAAGCGCTACTTCGGCTCCCTGTAGCAATCACCAAAGTATACTCCCTTTGCCTCCCTCCCTCTCCACTTTCGTCCATAATTCTGTAAGAGAGTAAGCAAACGTCGTCAAAACAATACTGGCGATAGAATTCAACCTTGCCTATTCAACTCAATCAGGCTTGGAGCACAATCTTGGCGAATGCATTGTTCAAAGCCGTATCAACATGGTCCTTCTTTCGTTTGAACTGGTCTTCATCAGAAATAAGTAGGACGCCGTCTAGATCTACAGACGATACAGCTGTCAACCGTAGTTGCTGCTCTTCTGCTTCGGTGGTCAACGTATTAATATAATTTTGTTTCGCTTGTCACGTCGCTCGCTACCCACCACTTTTCTCAATTTCATTTCAATGCGATATTGGGCTTCTAGTTTGCCAGCTATCTGCAATGCGAGCTTTAAGGGTCAACCCCCTCCAGGTATCTTCAGTAGGCCATCGGACAATTCTTTCCGATCCGAAGATAAAAAAATTTTGCAGCACACAAACTGTCGGCTGATTGTTTCCACACCTTGCGCAAGGCAGTCTCTTAACTATTGGCGCACTGAGACATCCTTTAGCCTGTCGATGTTAAATTTAGGAATACTAATGAAGTGCGTATTTTTTTTTTTTTTTTTGTAGCTACCATGATCTCATGCCATCCTATCGACACCCCGTCCATCCAGGAAACAACTTCTAAGACGTCGACTGATCGCCACATGATCAATGTAGTATGACGTTGCTTGCCAGTTAGTTAACACCCAACTGACTTTCTGTCATGTCTTATACTCAAACATGGTGCCACCTATTAGCTATTGACATTGCAGAGATCTGCTAAACCGTTCATCATTATCATTTTGGTCGTACAAGCCGGAAAACACGGCATGTTTGAACCCTTCCTTGTCATTGTCTACTGGTATCGTAGTCTAGTCTCGAACCTGGTTGTCAAAATCCTTTCTCAATGCTACAGCCAGACATAATACCTTTCCGCGCTTCTTGCGATAATATGACCCTGTATTATCCGATAACGTATATTCTCAGTTTGTTCCAAGAGACTTTCAGCAATAGAGTAGCACAATGTTACTCGTTGGGGATTGGAACTCTTCCGTATATAACCAATTTATTTTGTTTAGTCCCATTATGTGCCAATTATGGAGGAATCTGGCGTTCTGAGGTCCTTCATTCTGCGAGTCAACGAGCGTCTTTATATTCAAAACAAAAATCTTCCCCCCTAATGTCGCTTTCAGTAGCAAGCAGTTATCGATAACACAGGGTGCTAAGTCACGTTATCTAGTCTTGAAGCGCTAGACCGGACACACTTGCAATTTTAGACTAATCTACCTATAAGGGTTTAAGAATTTAGTTGCCCCGGGCCCACCAATCAAGCACTTCATCACGAACCTGTACTATCAGCAAGTGAAGGATACTTACGGACAAATGCAATATGTTTCAAATTATCGTCGCAGACTGTAAGTGTCACTTAAGCCTAGCAGATCTGTAGTCGTTTCTACTGAGACAACCAGTGTGACCTGATATCCAAACAAGAATCAAGGATTTCAGTCAAAAAAAGTTCTTTTCATTAGGTACTCAAGGAGTTAATCAAGCCCTAAGCGTCGGTCCTTACAATGCAGTTCATGTCCATCAGGATATAGTTGATGTTACTATCTACTGATATCAATTAAATTGTGTTCCCCAAACTAAAGTACAAACATTCCCAGAAAGTTCACCAACCGCACCCTAAAAACTCATTCCGGCATTCTTTCGGTTTGTAGCCACAACATGTGTGAGACGCGGGATCCTTCTACGTCGGCTAATTGCTTTCTCCATCTCACACGTACATATCCCTACGTGTGTATAGCTAACACATATGTATGTGAATGCTTAGCGGTAATTACGTTTAAACATGCCTCCGAAAAATTTTCTAAGGACGACCAGCATTAACACACCACCGACGACGACGACGACGACGGCGATGAGGGAGATAGAGACGGAGTTCAACCACGACGACGACGCTGCTGGGGGGTTGTTTTAACACAGTTTACTCTGCCAACATCAAGAGAGAGAGATACTTTCGTTGGGCGACAGATGCTCGCGCTGCAAGGGGGTTAGTCGATTGGGGTGCCTAATGGGGGGGTGGCTTAAGTGAAGTCTATTAATCAGAGAGAGATTCCAACCTTCTGGCAGAAGCAGCGAAACGGTGGTGGTGGTGGTGGTGGTGGTAATTGGGAACGTTGAGCAAAGTGGGAAAGGCAATTAATGTGGATGGAATAAATTAAGTAGCAAATTTACTACAATGAAAACAAGGCAAACGATGAAGCAGTATTTTCCACCAGGGGAGGCGGTTGTATGTGGGTGGTTTTACGAAAATTCGTGGCCCAAAGATTTCGCCATCGTTAGGAAAAAGTTTCCTTTTTTTTTCTCCTCTTCTTTGTCTGCGTTGCGCTGCTGCCGCTGCTATACCCTGGTTAATGGGGGTGGATGAAGCGAGAATGTTAAGCTTGTGGGTTGAGATTGAAATTTGGCGGATACATTATTAGTCGCTACGTTTAGACTTAGGACACAGCAGCGGGACGAGGCGCGACGGTATAGGCAAAATGAATTATGACGGTTCTCTTCTAGGATATAAGATACACTCGCGTTGAGTGTTGAGCACTCATTGGAAGTTGGAAGTTTTCTGGTTTCGCCATTAAGTTGTAAGCTAATGAGGAAATTTGCTCCACAACGACTCCAACCTCGACACTGCACGCCGACTTGTTGTTGGTTGGGTAATTTGGTGCACGAACTCTGGTCGGGTTTTGTCGTTGGGGGAGGGGGGGGGGGAGGACTTTCTACATCTGTGTGTGAGAAACACTTTGGCAGCGAAGTTGGGTAGAGGGGATAATTGCAAACATGGGAATTGCCTAATTGCTCTAAGTAGTGAAAGAGAGGATAAGTACTGGAATGAGTAGGATGTGGGGGGACGACGACGACGACGCAGTGTATATAGTGGCAGGACCACATACGAGCATTTGCAGGATAATAGGATTTTAGGAAGTTGGTATTTTTAGGGAGAATTTTTTTTTTAATTTTTCTGACTTTTATCTCGGAAAATGGAGCCACACTTGAAGATGAGGGATGTGTTGGGAATGTGCGTTCGAAAAGGATGCCAGATGATGGTGTGGTGGAGCCGTTTTCGAAGGCGCAATTTTTATTATTTTGCGTACCTAGACCTATACAAATAGCAAAGAGGATATGTGAATGGTTTTTTTGTTTCGAAAATTTTTAATTAGTCGAAATGTGATATGGGGTATAGGAGTAGGTGTACTGGCTTTATTTTTAAACCTAGAACTAGGCAAGTCTTACAAGGGGATGGGCTTTGGAGTGTGCTGCGAGGTACACAATAGGCATTAATGCAAAACCATATAACTAGGCATTTAATTCTTGCTCAAGTTCTAAGGATGCGCTGGTTCTTCGAATTAAAGTTGATTCCGTTGTCAGCAACTGACTCATAATATTGGCGCCCAACATGAGGCTCGAACGAAACTCAAAGAATTTCATGGTATATGTAGATGCAGGAGGTAGTCCCTACCAACCGTTTTTTCGCTACTGGTCTCGTGATTTTTTGCTGCTTCCTTATTCCTTCAAATACAGTAATCCCTCGCTATTCGTGAGAGGGATTGCTGGAGAATGGCGCGAATACCAAAACCCCGAAAGCCAAGGCTTTGCATCAGTAGTAAATACTTTGAAATACTTTGAAACATGCATTCAGTGCTACGATGGTGCAATATAGTGTTCGATGATTCCACAAATGATTTCCAAAAATGATTTTTTTTTTAAATCGATTTTCAACAGACTTTTCCTGAAATAACATAACCGCGAATAGCAAACCAACGAATAGCGAGGGATTATTATGCTCCCAACAGGAGTTCTTCGAGAAACCAGACACTAGATACATATAGGTAGCTAGGCAGCTAACACTCGGATCTCCAATGGATCCATTATGTAGCCCTGTCATGGAGAAACCTAAATGAAAACAAAATTTGTTACTGGGTTTGAGTTAACTATGGAACCTCATGTTCCACTTAATGCTGGCTTTCCTGACAGATCGCCAGGTTTCCGAAGTGGTATTCGCTGAGGGCCACTTTCTTGGATCTTGGCAAGAGAATTGGCATAGGAAGTCAGCTTTCATCTGCGTCTGTATCGCAACAGCCTTTGCAGAAGGTCATCTGTATTTAATCGCATTCTTCTTCGGTAGGTTTCTTAGAAGGTTGCCTTCTGCTACATACATACATATGTGGGATTTAACAAGTACTAGGAAATGTAGAACAAAAGTAACAATTGTCAGGTCCTGTTCAGACGTCTTTCTTGCTAATTTGTCCGCCAGTTTTGTACCCTTGGATACCAATGTGCCCTACAATCCACCAGAGTATTACCTTGGAAACTAAAAGTTTGACTATAACAATCGTGGCTTTCATAGTGGCTTGGGTGTTTATGTACATGTCGATCATTTTCCTGGATTATTGTTTCGTAGAAAATTCTTGTACAGCTTCAACGATTATTTAGACGTCCGCTTGAAATATTCTGTGAACATGCAATTTCGGATTCAGACAAGTAGATGCCAGAGCCCACTCCTTCATCAGTTTATGACCCACTCCTTCATCAGTTTATGACCCGTTCGTGAAAACCGAGATTCTATTCGGGTTGATTGGCCTATCGTTGGCCCAATCCTCTCTTGAGAGGAAGATTATTTTAACTTATATGCTTAACTCAGAGAATAGTATTAGATAGTCCGTATCGGTACTTCGATGTGCCCACCGCAACAATGCAGTGGTGCAAGTATGTACATATGTATAATGGAAAACCAGAAACTAAATGACGGATGGATGCTCTCCCTTCAATCAATTATCCCTTCTTAGCGTTTTAATGCAGAACATTAACCTGTCAACAGATATGGATCTTAAAGAACCATTAAATGTTTCCCTTAAGGTGATCACGGATAAGGCGTTACTATAGGTCGCAAGAACTGTGGGTAGGAAGACGCTCAAAGCGTGATGCTTGTCTTGGGTCATCATATAGTATAAATAACGACGGCATGTCCTGTAGGTCCTGTAGGTCTATGTCGTCGCTTTGCCGGTTAGCACATATGTATATTGGCTTCTGTTCGGTGACTTCTCATCCCACATCATAATCTGCTTTTCACTTATTGCTTTCATCGCTCTTCTTCTCTTGGTTCGTCCTCGTATTATTCTGTAATGTATTCGAGTGGATGTCGTTCAAGTTGTTTGCTTCGTATTCCGGCTCCCCCTGCTATGTCTTCGACCTCTGTTTTGTTGGTTAATTCTGATTCTCTATTGAATCCCTCATGGAAGTAACAGTCTGTCAATCGGGACTCTCTGTTTTGTCTCATTTCATTCACTTGTATGTATGTTTATATATTAGTCCTGTTGTTAGTCGGGTCCCAGCATTGAAGTTTAAATAAATAGATATTTAGCGCGACAAGTTTATGCAACCCAGCGCGTAGCTTCTCACAATACAGGGTCTCCTATCTGTTGAGACTGGATGCTTTAGGAAGTTGTGTTTTGCTTATTGTTGCCTTTGACGACCTTTGACGCCCATTCTACATATGTCTCACGTAAAGTCGAACTAAAATTCCTACCCCTAAGAAAGCAGTTAGCATTTCGATTTTCACCAAATTCCGCTCTTCGTATCCTCATAGACATCCAACTACATCAAGATGACTGGAAAGTTACCTTTAATTTACAATCTATACTCTCCCACTTCATTCGATTTGTTTCCATGGGATCCCTCCTTTTTGCAGAATCCTGCAGTCCGTCTCGGTTTGATTCTTCATGACGGTTGCCATTGGATTGCATCCGGACAATTGTCTTCGTTGCTTTGGCAGCGGTATGCTGTAGGTGTTGTCTAAAACTTTCAAAAAGACAATGGCAGGATCATCGCCTTTATAGTTTTCATAATATAATCCATTAGGAGTTTGTTTACCACAATGAAAAGCAAACCCAATTACCTTTCATGTTGTTGGGTTCTCATCGAAGAAAATTATGATACATACATCAGGTTCCACTTAGTACGGAGCCTTGAGGCATACCTTTATATCGTTGTACTGCCTAGTTCCATCGTCGGTGTTGTACAGACTCCTGCCTTTTTTTTAAATACTCTATCTTCTACAGATGGACCGACATTCTATTGACGATATACATATATTCTCAGGATGTTTCTAGCTCTTTTAGTATTGACTGTCCAGTATGATGGTGGCGTACTGCTTAAAGCTTCTATTTACTTCTATGGGTTGGATCGAGAAGCGTGCCTTCTGCATTCCAGCACCTAGCCTGTCGCTTATGATTCGTTCCAGTACACGAGTATTTCCCATTGTGTGGAACGTACATACATATGTATGTAGGTACACATATAGTAATTCCTCGGACGTGGAATCCTTCGGGGGTTCATTTCCTTTTGGCGGAAGAACCAATTTTTGTTTCTTTCACTGATTGGGGATTCCCCTAAATTAGGGGCTTTTGGTTCCAAATTTTTGGTTGTCAGAATATTAAGAGGAATTTTCTGCGTCCTCGTCACGTTTTTTCGCTTAATTTTTTCCTTCTATACAGATTTTTGTCTGCTCTTTAGCGACCTTTGTTCTCCGTGAGTGCTGTCGATCTCCTCATACTAACTCTACACGGCTGGACGATCTTCTTTCATTACCCATCAATGAAACGTGCATTACATCACACCTCTATGTGTGATCCAGCCTCTTAAACACTCCTTGCGCTTTGTTGGCGATATTTTCTGGAGGTTCACCACTGATGTCTGCCTATCCCGGCATAGGTTTTCACATAAACTGTACCTACTATAGTTGCAAGTATAGGTATGTACTGTGATAGATGTGCTCTCGTGCAGATCCTTCACCTACATTTGTGTATCACTGTTCTAACTTCAGCTTAGAGGGTTAAGCTGAAGTTAGAACAGTTCCCAAATTATTGTTTAGCTTTAAAGGATTAGTTGAGAATAGTGTTGGAAGGAGGAACTTGAATCAAATTATAAAAACGTGGAAAGATGAAGAGATGTGCGTTTTATGAGGTGGGAGTGGCAAGCTACCTTAAGACAGTCCTGGGAACGTATGCCAAAGAAGAAACTGATGTAGATACATAAGGTCTAGAGGCCCGCTTGGGAACTAGAGGGTTAAGTAAGTAGGTAGGTAGGTAGGTAGTGTAAGGTTATTAGTTTTTCTTAAGTTATTAGGCACCGTAGCGTGCCCATCGCTAACCCTAGAGAACCGTTAGGGTAACAAACCTAAACGTCATCCATCTCTTTCATGCATTTAATCTCCCTACAAAATTTTGCTAAATATCTCATAAATTTGGTTCGCAAACCCAACTTCCTCTCAGTTGTCAAAGAAGTAATTTCCTATGTGTTTAAGTCTACTCCGAGCTACATATGCCTTGGCATTCGCAGAGTAACTGGATATATTCGTATTTGATAATCCTAATCTTAACCAGAGAGAATCCCTACCGCTATTCTTAACCGCGACGTGCTTAGTTTCATTATTTCCACAGATTTTTTCTGATGTAATATCTAAGGCTTTAGACACCCATTGTCTTCCATGGCTGGACCATTTTAGGTCAGCCATATTGATGATCCTATCAAGAATAATCTTCTTAGCCACGCATATTGGTGGTTTTACTCCACTGTGTCGCTTGATGGCCGCTCTGATTCTTTCTTGGCCAGTACGTCGACCCTTCCTTTTCCATCTACATTGCAGTGTTCAGGTACTCAGCATAATCTGACAAGCACAGCCTGACTATCAATGTAGATGGCGATTTTCTCGTCAAATATTGATCCCATTTTTAGTAATTCTTCAGCTTTGAACTTCTGTCCGGAAGTTTCAGTGTCACTTGCAGGTTTACATCTCTGGAGTATACATCTCACTTTGTTGAGAGACGACTTTCCTAGCCAATCCTCTCTTTCTGGGTATAATATTTCGGTATATCGAAGTCGAGGGTACTGAGGATGTCATCCGATTCATCAGGGATGTCGGGAAGTGATTCCGTAAGAATGGATGTGCCTCATTGTTAGATTTTAAGAGTCCTACGTTAGTTAGCAGAAGCGCATTATTACCTGCCTGTAGTTTCAGGGACAACTCCACCCAATCCAGCTTCGGCATTTTGAAGGGTGGTGCCTTATATTTTCTGCTGAACAGTATCAGATCTATTTTGTCCGGATCAACATTAAGTCCACAATCTCTAGCCCATTTCTCCAAAACTGTTATAAACTGATTTCATCATGTCGCTTAATGTGTCTAAGAATTTTCCCTGAACTAAAATTTCTATATCATCCGCATAGACAGTTACACCTACTCCTGTCATAGTTAGTTCTTAAAGTATGCTGCGGGGTTCCTCTAGTAACGGATTTCCTAATTGAACCGAAAGTGGAATTGATGGTTCTATGCTCGATGTTAAAACTTTCCAGGACGCTTTTAATGGCCTTCCCTTCTTCAGCTTTCTTCTCAAAGACTTTGCTCACATTCTGCTAGAAGTCTAAAGTTTTGGCGATTGCTGTTTTCTTCAGTTGTACGAGCGGGGTTTTTTTTCATTCTCTTCCTAACGTGGTTGATATGTTCTCTAACTTAAGAACAGACTCTGCTTTTGTCTGCTTTGAAGGTTGTTTTCTTTTGTACAGTGCACGCGCTAACACCAAGATTCAGTCGTCCTTCTTTGGTGACACCTGATTTCTTCAGCCATTCGATCTGAAGTTCAGAGTACTGATCGTCTACACGTCCGTGTTTCCGATTCTTTTTAGGCCTCATGAGCCACTAAGGTTCTCTACAAAATGTAGGCGATAAAGACTTACACACATTTCTACGTTTGACTATGGTTCGCTTCAGATTTTGTTTCCCATTTACCGGTAGTAGGTACGGTAGAAGGTTTTAGATGAACAATTCGGGGAAAATTAACCAATCCTGAGATGTTAACAAGTTTAAGGAAAACTTCTATTCACCTTGAAAGTCCCTCGCATTAATAAAACATAATCCCAAAAGGAAAAAGTCATTAGACTTGTATTTCAATAAAAATGGAGAGGGATTTTATAAACATCACATACATCTTAAAAAACAGAAGAAAAAAAAACACGCAACCATCTTTCTCACATTTACTGTCTTGAAGACACAAATCCAACTTTCTAAGATCAAAAAAAAAAAAGTAAATATAGCACTTTACTCAGCGTAATGTTCCCCACCACCATTCTGCCAGCACGGAGAGCTCTACCCGTGCATACATCCATACATATATCCCACAGTCATTTCGTCCTTTTATTGCCGACATAAAAAAGGATTTAGCCAAGAAATTGACTGTCATCCAAAATAAATTGGGAAACTGAAAGTACGTGTATTAACCTGAACAGATGTATGTACATGCATACAGTGCGAGTGTGTGTAGGTACACTTGTGCAAGTGTCTGAAACCCAGCCCTAAGGGGGGCGAACAAAATAATTGAATTGATTTTATTACACCACCTAGGATAACCGCTGAAATGGAATCAACTCTAACAATATGGCGCTGGTGTACATAAAGTCGAAGATATTCTATCGCGTATAACCGTCCCTGGGCAAGAGGTACACCCTGTGTTGGGGATGTAAAAACCCTCATCGACTGGCTGGAGATTGAATTGCATTTTATTTTTTTATTGGATTTTATTTTAACACGATAATAAGCTGTCAGAAATAATAAAGTACTGGCTACGAGCAACTAACTGCTTATGAGATTCCACGAGAGTTATGAAAATTAATTCGAAAGTTATGCTCCAGCTAGGAAAAAGTGACACATGGGAGAGGACCGCCTTAGAAAAAGATGAACAACACCATAAATTGTACAAAGACAGGGGATTTTAAGACTTTCGACGGAGTATTCGGGTTTCTGCAAGGCAACAAATCCGTTGGGAAGGAGAGATTTAACTCCTTCTCAACGGATTTGTTCAATTTTGGTTAAGAGCGACCCACTCTTCTGTCAGACTGTGTAAGTACGTTCAATTGCATCAGCAAAACTTCATCTCGCCGAAAGTGTGTTGAATTTATCTCGATATCTCTACATTCGACGCCTTACTAGGCGATATGGTCACCAAAAACTATTTATCTACTTTTAGCTGTTACAGTATCAATCCATCATCAACAAGTTATCGTCAACCCCTGGCTTGCATTGGGTCTGTACCTAGATATTTCAGCCAGGTTTTCCGCTGAGTCGCTGCTTCTGCTAACACTATTGCTCTGCACGCTGTTCTTGGCGTTCACGTTCACATCACGTCTAGCCCGGTAATGATCGCAGTTTGGATTTCAGGTACTATTGTCCGAACCGACGCAAGTCGAGCAACTAAGAGCTCAAAAATGTTCCTTCCATTTGCACAGCAGATCTTCAATTGTCACTAATAGAAAGCCGGGAGGGATCTGCATGGCGATTGATCGGGAAACTACTGCTCCCCTAAAACATGGATTGGGCCAGTAGCGCAACAATCAAGTTCGTAATGTAGTGCTTGCTTTACCTCTTCGTGGTAGTCCCTAGGCAATGTCATGTGGCCGGACAAAGATTGATTTCTGGAATGTGAAGACGCTCCTCGACTCACAGAGTGAAGGGCTTCAGAATGCTAGATTCCTTCATCTGAAGCATGACTTCATGCGTAATAGACTGGACATATAGGGAGTAAGGGAGATAAGATGGTAAACCTATACTGCTCTACTCCGGAAGACCATCTGAAAAACGTCGTCGATATGCAGTTGGAGTGTTGCTAACAGTCACCGCATTCAGAAGCCTGATTTCCTGGCAGCCCTACGGTGATAGGATTTTAACGGCCAGATTCCGGACTAGAGTACGTCGCATCACCATTAC
Organism: Xylota sylvarum; assembly: GCA_905220385.1. Classification (NCBI taxonomy): domain Eukaryota; kingdom Metazoa; phylum Arthropoda; class Insecta; order Diptera; family Syrphidae; genus Xylota; species Xylota sylvarum. Next base: position 56,047,208 of record LR999958.1, on the reverse strand, counting down.
ACAGTTTTACGCCCCAACGGATAGCTCGTCGTCGTTTTAATTAAATGCCCAACGGCGACATTGTCATTGTGATGGAGAATCGGAATGGCAAGGTATGCAACAGTAATGAAGGGCTTAAACATTTTATGAGAAGACATGGCCTAGGCAACCCCAACGACAACGTTGTCATAGGTGGCACTATGTTTGAGCACAAAGCCTATCATAAAATTAGCTGGGTGTCAACTGACAGGCAAGCGACCTCCAACCAAATTGACCATTTTACCATCAGTCGTCGTTTTCGAAGTAGTCTCCTAGACGTCCAAGACAGACGTGGAGCAGACATGGGGTTGGTATGTGATCAGCATTTTATGATAGCGACTGTACAATTATGAACTGCTGCCTTTCGAAGATCAAACACTGACCAACTTACTGATTCCTCAGTGCACCAAGAACTAAAGGAACATCTCACACGTGGTCTGGAAACAATCAGCAGCTCACTGCCCGCCACCATACAAGACTATTGGTTTACAGTGAAAATAGTTCTCACATCAGATGCAGAAAAACTGTCGATCGATCGCAGGGAATACATATCTATAGGGCGTGGTTTTCCGAGGTTACCTGTAGAAAGATCGACGAACGAAAACAACTTAGAGTTCAAATTGTAGCAACTACAGCAGCAGGGAGGACCGAGCTAGAGTCCCTATGCCACATGAAGATGAGAGTAGTGCAGTCTAGCTACTGGAACAGAAGAAGCAACAAGAAGGTAGGACAGCAGAACCGCTTACAGAATCACCAAGGAGGTGATAAGTGGTCACAGGTATACCCAATACCCGGTTAATGTCTTAGACGGTTCTTTGCTTATATCGGATGGGATCAACTGAAGAGATAGAAGGAGCATTTTGCTGCGGTTTTAAGCCATGTATTCGCTAGCAATGTGCACCCAAGTCAAACTGAGGTGACAGAGGCAAGAAATACCCGAATTTGCACCACATCCCCCAGTAAGGATGAGATTATTACCCCGACCAAAGCACTGAAAATCAAGAAGGCGGTAGGACTTGACGGTATACCCAACTGCATCCACCGATCTACTGCACCCACTTGCTGGGCGAGCCTGGGAGGCCGAGAGCCTTCCGGATGACTGAAAAAAGGGAATCATTGTCAAGCTCCCTAAAAAGGGCAACCTAATGCAGTGCGAATCTGCGTGCCGCCTGCTGTGGCTAAGATAATAGCTAGAATTACCCTTGAGCGAACCAAGGAACACCTCGAAGATACACTAGATACCGAACAAGCAGGTTTCCTTTCTGGTTTCTCCTGTCTTGACCACATCAACACCAGGAGAAGCTCAAAGTGTGGTTTGGTAAGCCACGACTGTTCCGTTCCGACGTTGAGTCCGTGTTGTTATATGGATATGGTACTTAGAGAATACCCACTATCACGAAAAACCTACTTGATAGGTACCAACGCAATATCTTAAGGATTTTCGGGCCAAATCATTTCTCTAACGAATAGCTTTATGGGAGAACGGGCCATGAACTAGTAGGCATAACTATAAAACGATGGAAATGGCAATAGATTGGACACACTTTCCGAAAAGGTGACAGTTCCGTAGCTAACCATGCAATGCAATGGAACCTGCTTACTCAATATGGCACGATACGCGGCGGTCCTAGATGCGCATGGCGTAGAATAGTAGAGAAGAAAGCAAGGCAACTGGAAAAGAGCTGATGCACATTGCCAGAAAATGCACACGATGGTACGTAGGCGTGTGTAGGTCCTAGGACTCACAAGGGAGATAAAAATACAAAGTTTTGGCGCGACAGGTCCATGGGATTCAGGGCCTAGTTTCAAACAACCATTCGCATTGTGCCTACTCCTTAATGCCGTATCCGAAGGGCAATTTTTGTTTTGAGAAGCTTTTTCATGACAGTTTTACTCTCGAATGTTTGTCAGACGCTCGCGAGAGGTGGGGCCGTGAAAGAAATTTAAGGTGTTGTCTGGTGATTGAACCTGAAACCTTTCGTTCCGTAGTCCAATGCGCTAACCACTTCAACCACGGCGCCCACTACACAAGGGGGACACAGGACATAAGTACATAAGTAAGTAAGTAAGTAAGTAAGTAAGTAAGTAAGTAAGTAAGTAAGTAAGTAAGTAATAGAATGCCGTTTACATCGAGTACGGGATAGCTGGTTTTGCTTTGGATAATCTAATTCCGTTCTCTGATATTTCCCCTGTTTGGAGGATTTTTTTCGCATTCTCCCCAAGACCATCTATCCAAATTCTCCAGTCACCTCTCGCGCAGCAATGAACTGTCCTATGAGCTATCCGATATCCGCTTCGTAATTTCACCTTTCGTTGAGCGTTTGTCTCGATTTTTTATTTTTTTTTGCTTCAACAATTTTATCTCTCTTGAAATACATACCTAAAAATTTCAATGTCTAGACTGTCTGGGAACACGAAAATACAAATTTCTGCCTCGACAGTGTATTGGTCACACTCTCCGAAAAGGTGACAGGTCCATAGCTAATCACGCGATGCAATGGAACCCGCTTACTCAGGATGGCAGAATACGCGGCGGTCCCAGAAGTACATGGCGCAGAACAGTCGAGAAGGAAGCACGGCAATTGGGAAAGAGTTGGGGAGAGCTGAGGCACATTGCCAGAAACCGCACACGATGGCGCGTAGGCGTTGTAGAGGCCCTAGGACCCACAAGGGGATACAGGACATAACAACAACGTTCGGCATTATCCATAGTGTTCAACGATTTTCCCTAACCATTACTGCATGAAGATCACCTTTATTCCCCACCAGAAATAGCAGCGGTGGTAGTAAGCAGCCTTGTCGAACGCCGCTTTGGTGTGTAAAACACGGCACTGTGCTTCTAATATCTAGTGAGACACCTTTACGCAAATGAAGTTCCAATTCAGACTATTGAAAGTTTTTAATTGGAATCACATCATTATCTTCCAGGAATTTTAGTACCGCCTTGAAGTGTTTCTTTCATCTCCTGAGCTGATTATCACCCTAGATCAGCATAGAAACATGTAAACACTTACAATATTTCTTTGAGCATTAGTAATCTATAAACTCTTTAGTGATTCTGTAGACAATGCTGATGTGCTACTCCTACTGCTGAAGCTTTATTTTCCACATCAGCTGATTTCCCAATCGAAACTTTCCCAATTCGAAACTTACCTTGTTTTTTTTGGCGCAAAGTGCTCGAAATTATCGTCTTCGGTATTTGCAAAGAAATTCTGAGATAGGTAGTGAAAGTACATATAGGTCTTAGAACAGAATGCAAGATGGTGGATTGCAGTAGTTCTTTCTTGCTCTTTAGCAACCAACATCTCAGATCATAGAATTCGGAAGCGAGGGTCTATCGCCGAACCCCACCTGTCAATCACGTTAAGCATCTGTAACAGTTCTTGACTCCATTTTAGGCAGAAACTCTCCATCCCCAAATTTAGCTACTTTTGACTTACATCTTTCCCATAACTTCTTCTAATAGACAGGCTACGGCTCAAATGTTGGCCTGCGTTTTGAAGGAATCCTTCTAAACCAACCAACAAACCTACATAATCGGTTTACGCCAGCAGTACATCCTAACCTATTCCTTACAAAATGTTTCCAGTAATCTATCAATGATCTTACTCATATTGAATGAAACTTGTTGTTGTTCCTCATTCGCCCAATGTGTATGTACGAAGGGCCCTCCGAAGGAAACTCCTAGGACAACGCTGTGATTCCCCGCTAATGTCGACATCGTAAATCAGAATTGTGTTAAATAGTACAACACTGAAGCAATCACTAGGAGAAATGCAGAACTAACCACAGGTAGACGCTTAGTTTTTGAATTTTCCATGCCAAGTACTTCGAGAGTTGTTTCATTAGAGTATTCAGTATTCAACCATCAATCGATATAAATAGATGGATTGGGGCTTTACACGTATTTTAGGAAGATTAGACAGCAACACGTTTTAGAGGCAATAAATTTAAACCGATTTACTTAGCCCCAAGCCAGTATTTGAATTATGTGGTTATTAAGGGATTTACATATACGTAATTATTCGATTTCGATTCTTGATTACACTATCCGAACACAGCTTGGAGCGTTTGAGACTATTGTTGAGATGAAATAATGTCATCCCGTGAAATTGTGTATCAAGTTAGTAGACCAAAAGTCGTAAATAAACATTAAGAATACAGTAAATAATTCAAATTATCCTTGGGGATATATATGTAGGTATACTTATATACATATACATCTCAATGGACTAAAGTATGCGGCCTTAGTGCCAACCCTTAAAAATAAAAACTTGTCCTCTTCACTAGGGATTGCAAAATTCCGCACTTCGACCCTCCAAATGGCATTAGCTTGACTCTTGCTGATAAAACAAAATATTTGGGTTTCATACTCGATAAGAAACTTAGCTGGAAATACAATATCCTAGAACGTGTCACGAAAACCACTACAGCCCTGTATTGCTGTCAGAAAGCAATAGGAAATAAATGGAGACTGTAGCCACTTATTACATACTGACTCTATTTATCCATCATAAGGTGTATACAAACATACGGCGTTATCGTCTGCTGGAAGACTTTAAAGAAAATCTCTCACCTAACTTACCTTAGGCGGGTACAAAGGTAGACTTACCTACGCATCAGTGGGGCACTGAGAACCACCACAACAGCGGCTCTAGATATTTTTTTTCCACTTGCCACCTTTAGATATCTATGTAGACAAGTGGCGACTTGTGGTGCATCCATTCATTTGAAGGCTATAACTCTGTGGTCTAGTCTAAGAACTGGACACTTCTCTATTCTTAACGATATTGAATTCCTTTCGCAAGCCACCGACTACGTATTTCAACAACTTCTGTTCGACAAAAATATCAATTTCATTCTTTGGCTTCTCTATATCTAACCCTCACTTAGGCCGCGGACTATCGATTTTTTTTTGGAGTATGTCGCTAATAACCAAGAAGAATAACAGTGGTGAGAGAATACAACCCTGCCGTTCTCTACTTTGGATTTCAAGCTCTCTGATATCTAACCATAACCATGCAAGCAAGACACCAAAACCTGCAAGTTCTTTAGGTTTTGCAAACCCAATCAAATAGTATCTTGACTCAAGCTTTCCATCTCGAAGTCGATGAACAGTAGATGTAGCGGAGACATCTGTTCGAGCCATTTCCTTGTATGTATGTATGTATGTATGTCAAGCATTGAAACAAGGAGTTTGTCGATTCGATATTTTCGTGAAAGCCACGAAGTGGGGTTAATTACCATTCTAATTGGTGCAGTTTTCTAACCTTCAAGGTTCGTTTATTCAGTTACAACACAACTGACTACGGACTATTGGGTCATGCTACATGCGCAACAGGTCTATGTCAATTGGCTCCAACACCTCGAAAGAGCACGAGAAGTTTTCTGCAGATCTCGTATGTCTTCTCCACCGATCTTCACTATGTAGATATAGTCACTGCAGTATATCGAAGCATTTCGGTATCATACACAGCGATGTGGATCTATGTAACACCAGCTCCGAGATCAAACGAATAATTCTTGCCATTCGCTGTTTCTTTGAGCTAAGGAGCGAAGACTTTTATTGAAACAACCAAAGTGACGTTGTACAATACCCTGATCATCCTAGTCCTGTTTTATGGTGTAAATATATGGACTATGTCAAAACTGGATGAGACAGAACATTAAAGAAACCTACACAATCACTTGGTGAAGTGGATTATTGTAGCGCCCCGGGATCTTCATATGGTTGTGATTCATTTTAAAGTTTGCTCGATCTGTAATAAAACTAATTTTGGTGCAGATTTCCAGAGTTTAAAATGGAAGCGACAAGCCGTTCTTGATTCAGCAGATTTTTTGCCCACTACGAGTTGTGAGCAATACTTAGGTGACTGTCTGTCGACCATTTCTATCCAGCTGTTTAAAGGTTTCTTGAATGAAACCACGGAATTACTTTCCCATACAGGATTTGTGACCTCATCAAGCGGGTTCTGTAGAATGAGCGTAAGACTCGTCGACTTCCTTGAGACTTGAAAACGTCCTTCCTTCTACTCAGGATAGATTCAGCACTCGTCCATAGATTGTTTTCAGCTGCAGCATTTGAGTACGAACATTTTCCAACACCTGCGTTGTTTAAGTCACCTTTGCAACACAATCACGGCCTCGATTAGCTAAGTTCTCACTTACACACAACTTGTTTTTCAATAGTCGCCCGTTTCTTTCTTATTTAAAGAAAAAATCAACGCAATTCCGCACACCAATTATAGTAAATTCAAATGCTACTCTTCGACCAGTTTCATTTAATATTTAATTCTTTTTAAAATCTTGAATGAGATGGTTTTGAAAGCATTTCTTCTAACCTCACCAAATTTTAAATTATAACTGCCACTAAGAACGATTACAATCGATAACTGTATCGTTATCGAAAAATACGCACACCTCTACTCGACACTTGGTGCATTAAACGTCAAACAAATGACGTTTCTCGAACAACAACTCTGGTCTTTGACTTGAAGATTTTTTCGATTGATAGCCGGCATTTCCATAGATTCTTCAATATCCACTTTAAACTTCTTATAAGAATTAAAACTTTTTTTTTAATAATTTAAAGAAATCTCACAATGTCCTTTATCGGGCGTGTTCTCACTCGCAATGTAAGTCACTTTGAAATTTCCATCCAATAACAGCAATTAAGTTAGTTACGTAATTTTGTTAATGCAATTGTTTTTATGGTTTCCAGGTCCCCTTGCTGATGAAAGAACTTCAGGGGCAGACTAATTTCACCAGCAGATTGTTTCACAATTGTAAGTTGCATTATTCGCCCAATTTGTACTCGATTACCAAAATAAATACCATCCACAGCAATACCACTATGTGCAGTGAAAATACAAGCACCAGCACCAGACTTCAAGGGCCTTGCCGTTGTAGGTAACGATTTCAAGGAAGTCAAGCTCTCTGACTTCAGGGGAAAGTACTTGGTACTGTTCTTCTATCCATTGGACTTGTAAGCTAAGCTTGTTTGGCTGTAATGTTGAAAGTTAGTCAACGTGTTTTCTTTTGCAGCACTTTCGTCTGTCCAACAGAAATTATTGCCTTTAGTGATCGTATCAAGGAGTTCACTGATCTGAATACAGCCGTTGTTGGTGTATCGGTTGATTCTCATTTCAGCCATTTGGCATGGGCGAATACCAAGCGCAGTGCTGGAGGATTGGGTCAACTGAACTACCCGTTGCTCTCTGATATTACTAAGAAAATCGCCTCGGACTATAATGTCCTGCTGGAGAAGGATGGAATCGCCTTGCGTGGTACATTCATCATCGATACCAATGGCATTCTTCGTCAGTACTCTGTGAATGATCTGCCAGTGGGCAGGTCAGTCGATGAATGCTTGCGTTTGATCAAAGCCTTCCAGTTTGTGGAGAAACATGGTGAGGTTTGTCCAGCGAACTGGAACCCTGAATCGAATCCAGCTACTATTAAGCCTGATGTTAAGGATTCAAAGGAGTATTTCGAAAAACATGGTTAAAGCGGGGAGAAATGGATCCGGTGTCACTGCTTTTGTTATTTTGTTTGCTTCATTTTGAATAAAGTCCGCCAAGTGAAAGCAGTTACATATTTTGTTTGGAGCTTTTATTTATGCGGTATGAGGTGTGTGTAAGTGAAAAATTAGCTAACTGAAGCCGTGCTTGTGTTGCAAAGGTGGAAGGTGTTATAAAATATCCGTACACAAATGCTGTAGCTAAAAACTGTCGATGGACATGGACGAGTGCCGAATCTATAGTGAACAGAAAGAAGAACGTCCCCAGGTCTCAAGGAAGTCGACGAGTCTTACGAACGAAACAACATCCTTAATTTTCACAGAAAAATTTAAGAATAAACTCAAAAAAAATATAGAAGACGCAGTTCTGACCCGTGGTTGCTAAAGGGGCTTACACTTCTAACTAAACAGCATTTCTGCCTAAAGTGGATTCTATTGATTGACGTATTTCGGAATGTAGTTTTCTTCTCATTCGTATATTGGTGGCAGTAAGTTATGACGGAGAAAAATTAAGAATATGAATATTTTCTAATAATAGTTTCAAATCGCCTGGTATCGGTGGAGTGTACCCAGCCATGCTACAAAAGGGTTTGTGTCAGTTCGCGGACATATATTATGCATACATATGTATATTCGTACATCCAGGCGAACGGTTACTTACTTAGGAGGCGCTACAGTTCGGCATGAACTTGGGTCTCAACCAAGAAGTCGCTTCAATTACCCGGGTTCTTAGCTAACTTCCTCCAGTTGCGCACTCTAAGTCAGTTGAGGTTCTTTTCCACTTGTGCGCGCCACCTAAGCCGAAGTATTTCTCTACTGCGTTGTCTCTCCGGGTTTGATCAAAGACTCTACGGGCCGGAGCACTGGTGTCCATTCGCTCTACATATTGTAGTCATCTCAAACGACTAATGCGCAGTTTTTTGACTAGGTCGATGTTGCTGTACAGGTCGTATAGTTCGTCGTTAAATCTCCACCTCCAAAGCTAGTCAACGCAAACGAGACCGAATTTTTCTCTCGAAGGGATTGAGGATATCTTCAACCGCTTTTGATAGAGTCGAAGCTTCAACGCCATAAAGTAGGTCTGGGATGATTGAGGTCTTATACGGAGTCTACTTAGTTCTTCGGTGCCTTACCAAGAACAGCGCTTTCTCAGCCCAAAGAAACAGCGATTGACAAGAGTTCGTTTAATTTCTGCTGAGATGTTATTCTCAGAGATCAAGCGAATGGTTAGAGGGGCTTTTACTCCAAAATTTGGTAAAAATAACTACTCTCTTGCGAAGAGTTTTAGACTGTCTTCCTTCCTGCTGAAAAGGATGGATAGTCTGGTCGAGATTCACGTGTGCAGGGTTGCTTTGATGATGAATCTTCCATCGGAAGTGCACCATGCATACCAGCGTGGAAAATCGTGATACTCCGCTTTAAAGTTCAGTTGCTAGAATTGAATCCACACTTCAAAGGAAATAATAGAAGATGCTTTCGACAACGCTACCTCTGCTAGACAACACCAGTTAGATTTGCCATTGATCTCTATTACGGATCAGAGCACTGCTTATGAATAGAACTCTGGTTGTAAATGTGGACTGGGGCTGTCTCGAAGGTCGCGGACTGTTCGTGGTGTCTCCACTGCTATGTTATGCTGCAATCCTATACAAACTGAGGATGTTGTCTTTACCTGTAGGAGAATTGCGACGATACTATAGTGATGCTATAGTGCGTCACAATCCAGACCTCCGATGACTGATCCTAGGACTTCTTTGGTCAAAGCCACCGAATCTTCGACTGCTGTGCATATTTAAATTCTATTTTCCTTGCGTTCACAACTGGGTTTGGCGAGAGTGTGAGCCTTGTTTAAACGTAGTCAAGATTATGGCGCTGGTGTCTTCTTGGACACCAACATTTGGTTTCACTACTCGTAAGGCAATAATGCCTCTGTTTTTTCAACTATATTGTAAAGGTGTAGTAGTCGAAGTATCTGAGACTGCAGCGATAGATAGGCTGCACTTAAGACCTTGCTCAAACCTTTAACTAATTTTAGAATAGATAGATAATGCAAGAACTCACTGAATATTGAGGTCACCCTTAGATGTCTGGACATGGGATCTCCGATGAGATTGCTAGACAAGGTTCAGACAATGATTTTTCAGGATCTGAACCTACGTTAGGACTTCTCGCGGCTTTGGTCAGGATTGCAATTGACGATTGGGTTTTTCTACGAATACAATTATGTATGTATGTGTGTGTGGCACAGTTCTCCAAGATACGTCTGTAAGAAATCATAGGCCTTCTTGGTATACTAACGAGACATCTCGTTTTGCTAAACATCTCAGTGTAATAGGCTTAAATGACACTACTGTCTGTAACGTTTGTGGCTAGGGCGACGATACATGCAGCCCTTTTGTTTGGATCAGGTGGCAGATCGGCAATTTTGTGCTGAGTGCTTCATCACTGAAACGCCGTAAAACAGTAAAACTGTGTCCTGTTTCTTATTAGTATACTGGACCAGTAGAGCTTTTCTGCAACTGTTATAAAAATTTGGGTAAGTGCCTTCAGTCCCCAAGACCATGGTTTTAGTGGCAAAATTGAAGAATGCATTAGTGTATGTAATTCTTAGGAGCTTTGCAGAAAAATTTTTCGAATTTTAGCTGTTGGTCTCCGGCTTCCAAATCAAGGAACTACGTAATTATTCTGTGTGAATGCAGGTTAACATATATAGTTCTCGTGGTCTACATGTGTTAGGTAAAATATTTTGTTCTACATTTTATTCATTGGTTTCCATCGGTTGTCAATCCTTGTGCTACCTACCCTACTTTGCATTTCAAAGTCATCTGATACCACACCTGTTGAAAACCAAACTTTTTTCTTCTGTGAACAACTCACTGATGACAGTTTATATATGTACATACCTACTTGAATTAAATAAAATAATTAAACAAAAAAATAAAAAAAACCATACATTTGGTATTTAATTTTGCAGTTACCTACTTGTTTATTTATTAAAACATAGAAATATTATTTAACTTCTAGCAACTCAACACTGTGGACTTTCAAACACTTCTGCGCCGACCCACCATTTTTTGTTTACTGTGGGCAGATGGAAAAGTCAAAGTTTTAGTTAGTTCTTCCTGCCATAGCAAAGGATTCAATTCGGATAACTTAAACATCCTTTTTCCATAATTTAAGCAGTGATACCGTGAATAATATTTCCCAGGATATACCTAATTCAGCTAAAAATCAGCATAGTAAGTAATTTTTAAAATAAAAAAAAATATTTCCATTTCTGCGTTTTTTTCCCCCGCATTTGTCCATTTCCGTTTTGTTAGCTAAGATGGAATAATGTGAGGGGGATTTTTTTTGCATTCCATGTTATTTAATTTTTTTCTTTAAAATTAATCTTTCATAGATACGTAGTCTAGTTTTTCTTTCTTCATCCATTTTAATCTGCATACCAATCCACGTTGTAACAAGTGGATTGGTATGTGTACGAGTAGGTGAAAATTCAAAGATGTCCCAAACTACACACAGACAAGTCTTCGGAAAATATGGACCAATCCGTGACCATGGGCAACAGTTTGCGGGCATGCGTTTGGGTGTATTAAAGCAGCAAGGCCGAAACTGTTTTTTTAGTGCAAAAAATTAGATTGCAGATCCAAAAACTGGTTTAACATCGGCTAAATTTTCAAAAAAAGTGTCATAAACGGTGCAAGTTCATGTGTGAGAAAAAAACATTTTTTTTTCTACTAACATCACTTGTATCTCCAAAGGACTAAGCTTGCCTCGTAGATTTCTTCCAAAGTAGGTATCTTAGTTCCTTCTTTTCAAATTCCTCATCATTTTCAAATGCAAAAGTAAGGTTACTGTTTTTAACGAAATTCTTATTAAATTTCTCCATTTTTGATAACAAATTCTGGTGAAAAGTTTCGAACATTGGGCCAGCGCACACTCGAGCAATTACCCGGGGTAAAACCGGGTTCATAGAAGAGGGAGATGAAGTGTGCAGTAAGAAACGGGGTAAAATCGTCATCCAGCATTGAGGTGGTTTAACGCCGGGGGAAAACCAATACACACATAAGTTGCAAATTTCAAGATGCAAAAAAATACCACTACAATGGATATCGGTTCATGTATACACAAGTTTAACCTCGGGCGAATTGATCCAGTGTGCGCTGGCCCATTAACTTCGAATATATACATATGTATATATATGTATGTATGTATGAAGTCCCTGGGAAATACATTCTTACATAAGTTAGAACTTCACGAATCGGGAAGAAAAGAATTCGAGAAAAAAAAGTTATCACAGAATTGCTGATAGGATTGGATATTATTTATATTAGCTCATCAAATATTCTTTATTCTAGTTAAAATATAAAACTACAACAATGGAAAACGAATCAAAATATTCAATGCATGAAGAGCATTCGTATGCAAATATGGACTTTTCATTTGTATATGACGCAAGTACATAAGTATTAATTCAGTAAACTTTAATCCTTTTATTTAACAATTATAACATCTTTACAGCAACACCGGATCCTGATGAATCGGAATCACGAGGCGTAATGGGAGAGATTGATATCCCGGACGATGTAGAACCAAAAACTGTATTTGATGAAAAAAAACAGGTACATTTATATACGTATTTAAATCACTTCATATGTATTATGTAGATATTTTATCAAAACATTTATCGGGAAACGTTTAAATTTTTTTCATTAACTTTACGATTTCCGGGGCTACAAGTTTTGAAAACGTATCTCGATGAAATAAGTACAAAATAAAAAGTACCAAACCAACCATCTTTTTTCTCGGTTTCACCTATGTAGTTTAGGGAATATCGAGGATTGACAATTCAATTTTTTGTATGAAATTTCTATTGAAATATACATACAAAATTTTTGCTGTGCAACAGACAACCTATTGCTTACTTTAAGATGTTAGCGCGGTGCTTGGGTGGCCCACTTCGTGCGTTTAAATGATGTAAAACTCTGAGGTATTCCCCGACTTCAGAGCTGTAAAAGAATGCAATAATTTTTGAATATAATTCTTTTGAATGCTCCGAAAAATATTTCAATTCAATTACTTCAATAATGACTTCAATTCAGAAAATAAAATCGGGTTGGGGTCACAATCCCGAAAACCAAAATCCCGAAAACTAAAATCCCGAAAATCCAAAATCTAAAATCCCGATTTTGGGTTGGGTACGAAATATAACAATGTAACAAAGCATCTAATCCTTTTCGGCGCAGGATCATAAGTCCACAATTCGATTTGTGCATAAACAGTGGAATATGTATGTGGGGGCATTCTGCCCCCCCCCCTGCAACCCCCCTGCTTGGAGTCACTGTTGGATTTGGGTTTAACGCTATATCTAGAAAAATAAAATGTAGAAAACAAAAATCTAGAAAAAAAAATTCCGAAAAAAAATTTTTAAGAAAAAAAATCTCGCAAAAAATAATCTCGAATGACAAAAATCTAGAATTAATATTAATTTTTGAGACAATGGTAACTATTCTTCAGTGGGACATGAATCCACAATCGAGTTACAGACTTACAAATCTACATATGTCCCAAACCATCAAGCATAAGTTCAGTTTTTTTATTGAAGATGGGACAAAGTTCACAATTTTTATACCCTATCCTAAGGGTATATTAAGTTTGACACATAGTTTGTAACAAAGAGAAATAATCGAGATAGACCCTATAAAGTATATATATTCGTGATCAGCATCAATAGCGAAATCGATTGAGCGATGACCGTCCGTCCGTCCGTCCGTTCGCTTTTTGGGCCTTAAATTTTGAGCTAGGACGATGAAATTTCATATCTGGGCTTCTGAGAAACAGATACAGTACAACTGCACAAATTTTTTAAATCTGCCCACTGCCACGCCCACTTTTTCATAACTTCATTAAATTATATGAAACCGAAAAATTTTGTTAAGACCAAATATTTAGGCATTCAGATTCCCTACAATCCACCCATACAAAAGTTTTGCCCACGCCCACTTTTTGGGGGCGTTTTCATCATAAAACCGATTTTTGGGCCTTAAATTTTTAACTACGACGATGAAATTTCATATCTGGGCTTCTGAGAAAAAGATACAGTACAAGTATCCACGCCTACTTTTTTATAACTTCACTAAATTATATGAAACCGAAACAATTTTGTTAAGTCCAAATATTTAGGTATTCAGATTCCCTACAATTCACTCATAGAACAGTTTTGACCACGCCCACTTTTTGGGGCAGTATCATCAAAAAACCGATTTTGATAAAATTTTACATGTAACATCCTCAAACGTTCGAGGTTATAGCCATATTTGAGTACAAAATGCAATTTGGCCACGCCCACTTTATAGAGAGGAGGATAGGGTATCTTACGATCCGTTCCAGACGGATTGTAGCTTTTCTGTATGTTTTTTTTATGAAAATGTGTTAAACTTTAGATATTTTCATTCAAAAATTACAGAGTTTTTATTTTAAAGCCGTTTTCATTATTATCAAAAGTAAAATAGAGAAAAAAAAATTCTCGAAAAAAATTATGTTTTCGAGATTTAGTCTTTCGAGGTTTTTGTACTTTCTAGATTTTGTGCCATTCGAGATTTTTGCTTTCGAGATTTATAAGATTTATTTTCGAGATTTTTGTCGTTCTAGATTTTAGGCGTTCTAGTTTACGTGCTGATCTCGATATGCAAAATTTCTTTAAATCCATACAAAAATTTTCATATTCGGGATTTTGGCGTTTCGGGATTTTGTATTTTCGGGATTTTCGCTTTTCGGGATTCTGTCCGACTCTCAATAAAATCAGCATTCAGTTTGAAGTCATGATTGAAGCAATCATTTTCAGCAATCAAAGTATTGAAGTCAAAATGAATGCAGTCTTTTTGATTGCTCTCCATTCAGTGAAATCACCTTGAAGTCACTAGCATTCACTGAATGCATTCAATCCATTGAATTCATGCATTTAATTTTTGAATCTTCCATCGAAGCTTATTTACGTTGGATCAAGGGATAAATAGAGTATTTTTGATTTAAGTATTTAGGTAATTATACCCTATCCAAGGGTATATTAAGTTTGGTACAGTTTGTAAATTGTAACATAGAGAAATATCCGAGAGAGACTGTAGAAAGTATACACTATATATTCGTTATCAGTATCAATAGCGACTACAATTTAGCCATAACTATCCGTCCGTCTGTCTGTCTATATGTTACTAGTTTTCGGGCTTTATATTTTGAGCTAGGAGGATGAAAATTTATAATATCTGGGCTTTTGAGAAGAAGAAGCAGTACAAGTATAAAATTTGTTGAAATTCACCCACTGCCACGCCCACTTTTTCATAACTTCACTATTTTACATAAATACGAACATTTTTGTGAAGGCCAAATATTAAGATTCTGTACAATTCACCAATACATTGTCTTTAGCCACGCCTACTTTTTGAGGACTTTTTAACAAAAAATCTATTTTGATGAAATTTTACACGTACATATGTAACATCCTGGATAGAGTACGATAACTTTGGCTCCAAAATTGATAACGGTTTTTTGTAGAGGGGTCAAAACAAGCATTTTATACTATGGGAGGGGGGTCTATCTCGCCCGTTTTAGGAGGTAGGGGGAATTTTAGAAAAAATTACTTTAAATGAAAAAAAAAAAAATATTAAAAAAAACGGCAATACTTACAATGAAGTTCTATACCGGTTTTGAAAGCCATAAACCTGTTCTTTAATCCTTGATTTAATATAAATTATTTATATCAATAGTTTTTGAAACATTCGCATGCAAACTCAAAATTTTGATAAAAAAAATTAAAAAAAAGTTTAGACCAATTTTTTTCAAAATTGTTAAATTGACTTTTTGTGGTAAATGCTTATATCAATTCTGAATCGAACACAAAAAACCGATTTTATGTCTTCCAGTTTTTGATAAAATTGAAAATTACTATTTTTGTTTTGTTTTTGCCGTGAATTTCATAATTTTTTGAAATTTATGTAAGCGAAATAAGGCCAACTTTTGAAATACGGCCTTATTTCACTTCCATAAAGTGAAATAAAGCCGAACATTGTTTGTGAAATAAGGCCGAAGCAAATGTTTCCACTTTGATAAAGAGACATTAGACCAATTTTACTTATATGCATAAACAGTGCAATATGTATGGGGGGCATGCTGCCATCAACATTAATCCTCAAAGTGATATCACCGTAAATACCAAAAAACAAAAATCTCGTAAAAAAGTAGTTTTAGTAATTTTCAATTTTCTCAAAAACTAGATGACATAAAACCAATTGGTTTTTTGTGTTTGATTCAGAATTGATATAAGCAATTACAACAAAAAGCCAATTTAACAGTTTATTTCACAATTTTGAAAAAAATTGGTCTAAACTTTTTTTTAATTTTTTTTATCAAAACTTTGAGTTTGCATGCGAATTTTTCAAAGACTATTGACATAAATAATTTACTTTACCGGTATAGTATTTCATTGTAAAAGTTGCCGTTGTTTTTTAATAATTTTTTTTCTTTTTAAGTAATTTTTTTCTAAAATTCCCCCTACCTCCTAAATGGGGCGAGATAGACCATCCATAGTAAAAAATGCTTGTTTTTGACCCCTCTACAAAAAACCGTTATCAATTTTTGGCGCCAAAGTTATCGTACTCTCCCCCATCCATACATTGCCTTTAGCCACGCCTACTTTTTGGGGGTTTTCTCATTAAAAAATTTATTTTGAAGAAATTTTACATGTAACATCCTCAAACGTTTCGAAGTTATCGTAGTAAATTATAAATACATATATAAGTGCAGTATGTCATGCCCACTTTATTAGGGCTTATGGATAGAAAGAAGGATAGGGTTTCAAACACATTGTAGCTTTTCTTTTCTGTATGGCCGTTAGAATGCTTTAGCCAGACAATTTTTCAACCAAAAGAATTTATTTTATGATAAACCGAATTTTGAATAAACTAGATACAGATTACGGATGATAAAATTTAAAGTGGTAGTTATGGGCAGAATTTTTTTTTCTGTTAAATGACACTAAAAATGTTACCGTATAACACCAAATTATATAACAAAAAATCAACATTAAAAAAAAAGATTTTAAAAAATCTTCCCTTTGCATATATTTTGAATTAATCAAATATCTATTAAACTAAAGATCTTCTGGTTATAAAAGTAGCTTCACAATAGGGTACATATGTAACTTCAGCTGAACCCTCCATAATTTGCACACTGTACAAAAAATAAAATAAAAATAAAAAACAGAATTATTATTATAAAAACTTTGTACAAAAACCAACTAATTCAAAAATTAAATATAAAAATAAAAAATAATTACAATACATTATTTCATGGGTATTTAACTACAACTAGGAAAAATATTATTTCTTAACTCTACATATTGAAAAAACTGATTTTTGCGCACTTTTTGAACGCAAATACCCCAATGTGTAGCGGTTTCCAATCTTTTTGGTCGCTGTGCACTTAGCGAGCACTTTGTTGTGGGATCACCACGTTAGCTAGAACGTCTTAAATCTAGAAAGACAAAAATCTCGAAAATAAATCATATAAATCTTGAAAGCAAAAATCTCGAATGGCACAAAATCTAGAAAGTACAAAAATTTCAAAAGACTAAATCTCGAAAACATAATTTTTTTTCGAGATTTTTTTTTCTTTATTTTTATTTTGAAAATAAGGAAAACAGCTGTAAAATGTAAACTCTGTAATTTTTAATTGAAAATATCAAAAGTTTAACACATTTTCATAAAAAAAACAAAACGCACACAAGTGTGTGACCTAACATTGGTAAGTGCCTGCCTACCAAATATGTACGAAGATAGTTAAGGAGCCGTGAAGCGGAGCGGTAGCGGAGCGGTAGCGGAGCGGTAGCGGAGCGAGCAGTGATTTAATTTTGCTTGATTATCTTCGCAAAAATTGTGAACTTATGTCCCATCTTCGACGAAAAAAAACTGAACTTATGCGCGATGGTTTGGGACATACATTTGTAAGTCTGTAACTCGATTGTGGATTCGTGTCCCACTGAAGAGGGACTTTACATATATCCTTGCGCGCGAATAGTTACCATTGTCTCAAAAATTAATATTAATTCTAGATTTTTGTCATACGAGATTATTTTTTTCGAGATTTTTGTTTTCTATATTTATTTTTTTTTTTGATAACGTGATAAACCCCTTTGTTGTCCCTAATTGTTGGCAGTAACAGCCAAGGTATTAGCTAATTTATGTTTTTATACCCTATCCTAAGGGTATATTAAGTATATTATATATAGTATATTTAGTTTGACACTAAATTTGGGAAATAAGTAAGGAAAATGTAAAAAAAAACATACAGAAAAGCTACAATCCGTCTGGAACGGATCGTATGATACCCTATCCTCCTCTCTATAAAGTGGGCGTGGCCAAATTGCATTTTGTACTCAAATATGGCTATAACCTCGAACGTTTGAGGATGTTACATGTAAAATTTTATCAAAATCGGTTTTTTGATGATACCGCACCCTAAAAGTGGGCGTGGCCAAAACTGTTCTATGGGTGTATTGTAGGGAATCTAAATACCTAAATATTTGGACTTAACAAAATTGTTTCGGTTTCATATAATTTAGTGAAGTTATAAAAAAGTAGGCGTGGCAGTGGGCGGATGTAAAAAAATGTTTACACTTGTACTGTATCTTTTTCGTCAGAAGCCCAGATATGAAATTTCAT
Organism: Xylota sylvarum; assembly: GCA_905220385.1. NCBI lineage: Eukaryota > Metazoa > Arthropoda > Insecta > Diptera > Syrphidae > Xylota > Xylota sylvarum. The sequence continues at coordinate 56,028,956 of LR999958.1, read as the reverse complement.
CGTCCTAGTTAAAAATTTAAGGCCCAAAAATTGGTTTTGTGATGAAAACGCCCCCAAAAAGTGGGCGTGGCCAAAACTGTTCTATGGGTGGATTGTAGGGAATCTGAATGCCTAAATATTTGGTCTTAACAAAATTTTTCGGTTTCATATAATTTAGTGAAGTTATAAAAAAGTAGGCGTGGCAGTGGGCGGATATAAAAAATGTTTACACTTGTACTGTATCTTTTTCGTCAGAAGCCCAGATATGAAATTTCATCGTCCTAGTTAAAAATTTAAGGCCCAAAAATTGGTTTTGTGATGAAAACGCCCCCAAAAAGTGGGCGTGGCCAAAACTGTTCTATGGGTGGATTGTAGGGAATCTGAATGCCTAAATATTTGGCCTTAACAAAATTTTTCGGTTTCATATAATTTAGTGAAGTTATAAAAAAGTAGGCGTGGCAGTGGGCGGGTGTAAAAAATGTTTACACTTGTACTGTATCTTTTTCTCAGAAGCCCAGATATGAAATTTCAGCGTCCTAGTTAAAAATTTAAGGCCCAAAAATTGGTTTTGTAACGCCCCCAAAAAGTGGGCGTGGCCAAAACTTTAGTATGGGTGGATTGTAGGGAATCTGAATGTCTAAATATTTGGTCTTAACAAAATTTTTCGGTTTCATATAATTTAGTGAAGTTATGAAAAAGTGGGCGTGGCAGTGGGCGGATTTCAAAAATTTTTACAATTGTACTGTATCTTTTTCTCAGAAGCCCAGATATGAAATTTCATCGTCCTAGCTCAAAATTTAAGGCCCAAAAAGCGGTGACATACGGACGGACGGTCATCGCTCAATCGATTTCGCTATTGATGCTGATCACGAATATATATACTTTATAGGGTCTATCTCGATTATTTCTCTATGTTACAAACTATGTGTCAAACTTAATATACCCTTAGGATAGGGTATAACCAATCGGAGCTTTTGATAAAGCGAAGGAGGCTCGTGATCCCTACTAACGCCAGTTCGTCTAGGTTGTCAACGAAGTGGGCTTCTAGATGGAGTAGTCTTTCTTCGGACAGAGCTGGACATGTACATAGGAGGTGGAGAATGGTTTCTTTCGCTTCCTCATCCCTACAGCTTCTGCAAAAGTCATGTAAAAAGAGGCCCATCGGACGGTATCTAGGAAGAACACCGATAAAGTGGCTGATCTGTGATCGCTTCAAGAGGACCAACTCAGCACTATGTTTTAGATCAAGTCTGGGCCAGATATGTCTCGAAATGTTGCAAGTAGAGAGATTTTTCCATCTACAGTTGATTTTGCTGAAAGCGTCCAGCTTTAGTAAGAGTTTACAAATAGCGAGGGGTATACGCAGGTTCCGCTATCCTATGGGTCTTACCCTGTCGTCAGCCTTGCAATTTCCTACAATGTCTCTCTGGCATTGTTCACCTAACAAAGGTGATTGTTTAACTGCTCAGTCTTCTCCAGAAGAGACAAACGGCAGTTTAAAGCGGTCTTTGAAGTGAAGAAGCACGATTTTAGGGATTTAATTGCCGCTTGACTGTCAGTGAAAATGCTAATACACCTGACAGATATTAAATTACATTTCAGCCATAACAAGACTTCCTTGATCGCCATGATTTCAGCCTGAAATCAGTCAGTTTTGGAGCCGTCTATGTAGAAATGGACTGAACTGTCCTTAGGAGAAGGAGTAGTGACCCAATCACTTCAGTCAGAGTTGCTCGTGCGAAAGTTTCGGTCAAATCACAGGGTCGGCGGGGAGTAGTCGATGTCTTCTAGGGTGAAATTGAGGAGATCAAGGATCAAAGAGTGGCCCTTATGATATCTAGACCACTGTGAGGAGTCTTTGAGTCGGATAGGCGCATTCGCAGTCAATTGCTTGGCAAGGGAGCAGGTAGAGTACAATGTCCAGCGCCGCTGAAGGAGAAGTTCTCAGTGCACCACTAATGCATATGCATGCAGATCTTTGCACCTTAGATAGGAGATTGAGGTGAGTAGCCCTATCAACAGCCGGCCACCAGACGATCACGCCATACAGTAGTATACGTAAACCTGATGATGGAAACATATGTCCATCCAGAGTATGAAATGAGGTTGAAAACCCCACCTCCCACCTATGGCCTTTTTATAGGAGTATAGAGCCACTGTTGCTGCACATAACAAATGAATAATTTGTGCCCTATAGCTCTTTAGCGTGTTGTGCTGTTGTGTTTTATTTTGGTAAAAAAAAAATAGTTAAGTCGTCGCCAGGTAGGTGTTGAGTCTTGTCAGAGTTGTTTCCATGAGATCCCATAATGTTCTAGGATGTTTACCAAAGGCTGCTATAGTAATGTCATCTGCATGAGGTTTAAGTTTGTATCCTTCCTTTTCAATGGTGAGGTGCATATAGGTACACTGTTCATGGTAAGGAGTTACAGTTGTGTTTAATAGAATCCCTTCTTGTAGTTAGCTGGATGACCATGTGTCTTGCAATATCCAGAGTATGCATCAGCATCCTTTCAAATAACATTTAAGTTACAAGTTAAAGTAGTATATGTAAAATGCCATGCTTACCTTATTAAGGCTGATCCAAAAGAAAAAGGACAGGATATCGCGCCTGCCTTTTTGAGGGATTTTTACGTACATATCTTTAATTATCTTATAAATGGTTTTGCTTGCTTTAACTATGACTTATACTTAATTGATTTATTTTGCTTTGTAGATATTTCACTGCAATGAGTCAATGGACGAAGAGAAGGAAAACATAACTATTATCAGAAAGGTTTCAAAGAGAAAGCGAGTTTGTGCACGTGGCTGCAGGGATCCAAAGAAGTTGTTTCGGGTTCCCCTTGACAAAGAAACGTAAGTGCATAATTTTGATCAAATTTCTTTGCTATGACTGTATTTCATTAATCTTTAAAAAATAACTGCTTCGATGATGCATTGTTACATTAGTTAAGTGAATAAAAGAGTTAAAAGGACAAACAATTTATACCACAAAATTTCACTCTACTGTATGAATAATAAAACAACAAGTAAGGGAATCTAAAAAGTTTACACCCTTACTTGTTGGTTTTTCATATTTTATAAAGGAAAATCGGAAGGACATACTGGTAACTGCAAATACATTTCAAAAAGTACAAGTATGTGTTTAGTATAGTATATTTGTATAGTTTCCACTTTAAGTAATGCATTGGCGCATTACATCAATCAAGTGACGGGTAAGCGAATTGTAGGTTACCGTAGGCTATAGGGTAGGATAACTCAAAGTTTAGTTAGATGGAATAATTCGTTTCACTAATTATCCTTAAATTTAATCTTAGTTAGTTAACTCTTAGTTATGTAGTTTCATGTAATATATGTAGCTTTTTACTAATCTTTTTTCTTATAGTATTCAAACCTACATTTAACTTTCTTTAGTTTTCTGTAATATGTAAATACATACACATATAACGAATAAAATTTAATTTTTGAACTCTATCCACAGCCGGGAGATTTGGAGGGAACGATTATGGCTAAGATCTCTGCGAAAGCGTTCTTTAGTTTGCGATAATCACTTCTCAAGTAATCTTTTCGGAGGAAGTAGCGGGCGTAAACTAAGACAGTATCCTTTGCCTGATTGGTATATTCCAGAGAACTCAGTGTATATTTCAGAGGAATGCACTCAGACTGAGGAACGTTACAGCCATTGGCAGGAAGGCTTACACAATTGTGTGGATTCCAGCCAAATTTGTATAGACTGCAACCAGATTTTTACGCAAAGCAACCAGATTCATAATGTAAACACCAACATATCTGAGGCAAGTACCCAGACTAGCGAGCATGTTGTCAATGTGACACCAGGCAGAGTAAGTAAATATAAGACTTTTTTGGGCTAAATTCGTGAAAAACTAAAAAAAAAATTAACAAAAAATAAGACAACTGTGAGATTACGTTCTTGAAAAATAACCTCATTAAAATGAAAACTGAAAAATATCGACAAATCAAATGGAACTTTGTAGCTTGAATGTCAATATTCAGGTAGGCAAGCTCAAGTTAGCACTAATACTCGTTTAGGTAGAGAGTAACCGAATCCCCGAGTAAAAATCCTCGTGACCACAGCGACTGATCTCGATAACGAGATTACAATGGATATAGTATACATATATGTATATCCTAGGTTGTCTTTACGAAGACATTAAAAGCTCTTCTTCTTCATCTTAGGTGGCACTACAGTTCGGGGTGAACAGCCCGCTGTCACCAGTTCTACCAATTGTGTTAATATCGTCGGCGTACGCTAGTAGTTGCACAGACTTTTGAAATATTGTGCCTCCTGTGTTGGCTTGTGAGTTTCAATTCTTCAAGTATCATGTTAAAGAAGTCACATGACCGCGCGTCACCTTGTCTAAACCTTTTTTCGACATCAAAGGTTTCGGTGAGATTGTTATCGACCTTGATGGAGCAGCGGGCGTTCTCCATCGTCATTTTGCACAATATGTCGAGTTTGGCAGGGATGCCAAAACTAGATATGGCTCTGTATAGCCCATCTCTATAAATGCTGTCATATGTGCCCTTGAAATCAATAAAAAAGATGGTGGATGTCGATTTGGACTTATTTAATTGTGAACTTTTCTGGTCTGATACAACACTGATAGAAGTCAATCAAGTTATTGACATAGGGTGTCAAACTGTCACATAATATGGTATACTACCTCTGTAGTTGACAGAATTGAGGGGGTCTCCTTTTTTTGTGGATTGGGCAAACGGTGTTGAGATTCCAATCATCCAATCATCAAGCATACACTCGTCTGACCAAATCTTAGAAATGAGTTGGTGTGTGTTCTCAACCAGGTCATTTCCAGCTGCTTTGAACAGCTCGGCTGGTAAGCCGTCAGGTCCAGTAGCCTTGTTGGACTTAAGCTGAGATATTGCTATCCTCACTTGATTTTGATCAGGTGGACGGAAGTTTTGGCTTTAGATTGAATGGTTCATTCTGCCTGACAGCGAGATGTTGGCCTTCGTCTACAGAAGAAATTTTTCCATATTCTCAGTACCGACTGTCACTCTACTACTTCTTTATCTCTAGATCGATTTTAACGCTCATATATTTTGTCGAGGAGCTTGTAGAAACATTTTTTGATCGCGTCGTCCTTGTTCTCTGTGGGGGCATGAGCGCCTATTAGGGTTATATTCCCGAATTTAGCCTTGATACTGATTATCATAAGACACTCGCTCACGTGTCAAAAGACTTATTGCTTAATTCTGCCTGTTAAGGGTCCGAACGTTCAACGTGCTGATCCGCATGTCGTCGTCCTTATTTCGTTTGCTGGGGTTGTCAACAGTAGGATCAGCCTTATCCGAGGCTCGTTATTGCTTCGTAACTAGTGATTTTTTTCCATGGTAGGGAAGTTACCCCTACGCACAACCCCCAACCCGGGGGCCCAGTTCCTTGTTATACCCCTAGACGAGGGGTCTGGTCTTCCAGAGTCAGTAACCCACTTCGATAGACGCCACCGTTGATTCCATCTAGGTAATTCGTCCTCTGCCGCCTGAAGCAAGAGGAAGTACTTTAGTGAGAAAACACTCCCCCCCCCCACTCTCTCGTCTACTACCACCAACGACCTTCCAAAGGGGTTGGTTACCGAATCTCTAGTCGAGGTACTAGGCACCCAGCAGCCACCAACGCGGAGGTGTAGTAGGAATTGATAGTAAGAGACTATTGTGAGAACGCTTGTGCTTATAAACATTAAATTATTTTATTACATGTATGTTGTTTAATTTTTTTTAAAATTTTGCATTTTACATTATACATACATGTTTCTTATACATATGTATATTAATATTTCCATTTAGATATTCCCTGGAATGATGGTGTACAACTTACGCACAAGGCAGACGCATGTATGTGCGTCAATTATAAATTTGTATGCAAATCCCTCATGCGGATTTATGGTTTCAGTAGAAAATCTTAATACGGCCAACTTAGATGTACGTATAACAGATGCACAAAATGCAGAAATTGCCAACTGGATGGCCAACAATTAGATAGTATACATAGACTATTGTCTCTGTTTCGTAGATATAAATGTTATAACTGTATTTTAATTCCTGTAATTTTCAGAACATGTGTGTTTGGTTATACTAAATAAAGAAATTTAGATATCTGTGTTTAATTGAATTATTTCTAAAGTATCTTATCGGTGGGATATGTCTAGCCTCTACACATATATGTATAGCTTTCGTTTCTAAGTGATTATGAACTGCTAAAGCCATTATATGTATGTGGCTATGGCTACTCGTTATTTTAGTGTACTTTTTATTCTACACGACATCCTGGAGTCCTCACTACCTAACACTCATAAACGGTGGACAACCAACTGTGCACATACATCAGTGGCCGCCAATCGTTCATCGAGTTTCGAAATGCCAAATCTCAGCATCGGAGTCAGAGAAAGAGTACCACAAGGTGTTCTCTCACCTCTCTTTTTTAATTTCTACATCTCCTTCCTCATGGCATGAACATAGTGTCATACGCGGAAGACTGCACTGTTCTTAAAACCGGTCCCAACGTATTACAACTATGCACAGCGCTAACTCCTACCCCTCAGTCTTGGGAGGTTACTTTAAGGACCCCAACCTCCAACTGTCGGTCGAAAAATACTCAGCCACTCCCTTTACAACAAGGGAAGTAAAGTCAGTTCTGGACATCAACTAGAACTTCTTGGTGTTGCCTCCTATAGCATGATGATTTTCTACACTCATGCAACAAATATGAGGGACCGCCTAAGAATTTGGTTTCAGAATAGACTACCTCTTTAACAGCCACTACTAGTGTACTTAATAAACGGTCTAAATGCAAGTGAAACATCAGTACATTTCGTTTAGATAGAAGACTCATATGGAGTTTACGGTCCTCATGCAGATGTATAGATGTTCTCCCAAATTGCTCACGCTATTCGACAGTCCAAGGGAGTCTTAAAATTGAAGGGCAATTGATTTTATAGTTCTTAGTAAGCACTACCATCTCGATCGTGATCGGTTTAGCAAAATGCAGGACATCAGTGTATCTGTTTCATTTGTTTAAGAAACAACAACGACGGGATATAGGAAAACCTATCGCCAATGCAGATGATGATGATTACTATAATACGCATGTCGTAAATATATATGTACAAACTTTAAATATATTCTCTAAAATTTTAATACAACTAAACAATGATGTAAAACAAATATTAACAAGTCTCCTACATCTTTTTCTTCTTTCTTGAAAGCTCATTGAGTTCTCCTTGCTGCATCGATGCTTCTTGGTAGATACGTTTAACTTTTTCTTTCCGCTCACGATCACTGAAAAAAGAATAAAAAAATAAATAAACCTTCCATCTTCCTTTCCTCGTTTAAGTTCAATGCTTACCTCTGAATCCGTTGATTAATTTGGATCTTCTGCAAGAACTCTGTGTCCCTTCGAATCTCTCGGACTGCACCTTTGGTCTCGCGTTTAATTTTATGCATCAACTTGACTTTCTCTTCCTTCGCCTTGGAGAGTTTCGGCCGTCGTTTGTCATCGTAGACCTTTTCGATGCGTGGTTCGAAAAGACGCAATGCTTTGGGTTTCTTCTCAGGAGGGACGAGCTTCTTTAGCGGTTTACTAGCCACAGATGTGAGGGCGGATTTTGTTTGCTCATAGTTGATTTTCAGGAAATCAGGATACACATCCAAATCAATTCGTTCCATAAGCTCTAAGAAAGGCTCTGCCAAGTAATTTGATCCAACATTCTCAGCAACAACATCGATGGCGTCCTTGGTTAGTCGTAGAGCTGCATTTAAAGAGCGGATTTTAAAATCCACAGAAAGTGTTGTCGTTACGAGATCCTCTCCTTTAAGGAGAGCATCCTCTTCCAAATATGTCTCACTGGGTTTCTCTGCAATAGCTAGAAGCCTGTTAAGAGGACCCGTCGACATGAATGGTGGAACGATTTTCATCGTTTCGATTGGCCTCTTCGGAAGGGATAAGTAGATAACACCAAGAAGGAAGTTAAACGCGGAAGGAATGAATCGGTGAGAGGATTGAGAGTATTCCAGCAGTAGTGTGACTAAGAAAAGTCCTATTGCGACGTCTTGACGTGTTCTCACTCGAGCTTTCGATAGTATGTGACTGATGAATATGTAGCAGGGCGTGACAACATTATGCCGAAAATCAGAGGTTGTGTACAGATTTGAGACAATTTTGAAGAAGATAACTGTATCCAGGGATGGGTAAACCTTATTATTTCGCTTGTATTCCGAATATTTTTCTTGGATAACATCAAGCAGGCAGGTGGATGCTTTCTCTGGATTCATGTGGATTAAATCATACAGATGGGGATTCAGTCTATCGAGAATGCGGAAAGAAGTGGTTACGTCTTCAGTTGATGCATCGATGAATTGATCATTCACATATTGAAGGAGGAAGGCGAAGAGTTTTGCGATTTTTTCTTTGTTGCTGTGTTCGAGTTTGGGATGGTTGCACTTTATAATACGTTCAACGAGAATACCTTGATCTTCTGGAGTGTTCTTGGCGAGAATATTCTTTAGCTCCTCATAACTACTGGGCATTTCAATTGTGAATGGAAGTTTACTGTCAGACTCAAGGGTTTTGGGTGTTTCGTCGACTTTTTTGGCTTGTCGAGTTTTAACAGGCACTGCTGTACCTTGTTCTTCTTCGGATTCATCGTCTGTAATTTTGAGATCACTTAAGGCATCATCGTCATCTTCACCGTCGTCTTCTTCATCATCTTCACTCTCATCTGCTTGTTCTTCCTCTTCGCCGGTAGCATCATTGTCGTCACTATCCTCTCCTTCAGCCTCAGATTCCTCTGGATCTTCTGAATTACTTTCTTCTGCACTCGCCGCCTCATCAGCAACACTTTCTTCTTCATCATCAGTGGTCTTACCATTTTTCTTCGCCAATGAATCGCCTAAAATAGAAAAGTATAGTTGTAAGTACTTATTCTTTAGGAGAGATTGATTAGCCTCATTTTTTTAGTGGACGACGTCTCTCAAGTGGTTAGTTCGTTGGACTACGGAGCGAGGGGCTCGAGTTTTGATTCCCAGACAACATCTAAATGTTCTTTCAAAAAAATATAACGCACACAATAGTTGTGAGAAGCTAGGACCTGAGTGCCATGGACCTGTCGGCCGAAATATTTGTAGTTTTTATTAGATTCATTATTAGAAACCGTTTTTTAAAGTTTCCACCACCATCAGAGACATTTCGAAAACCTGGTAGAGGGAGTGCTTTGGAATGACTCTGCTGCTGGCAACAACAGTTCACAATGGATCAATTTCTTCGGTGAAAATGGAAGGACCAACAGCCAATCAAATCAGTGACGGAAATCTTGTCACCGAAGCACAGGGATTAGCAGATGTGTTTAAGTAACATTTCCAGCAGCTACATCAGGTAGAGAGAGTGATAGGGCAAGAAGAGAAACCACATCTAGTCAATGCATAAGTCATCCCCTTTCCCAGTTTTGAAGAGGTTGGCTCAGTTTTAAAAAAACTGAAGAACATCACGGCCGCCGGCTCAGATGGAAAAGACCAACAATATCGAATCGAGATTCACCATTTCTTCATCGACTTCAAGGCCGCATATGATAGCATTCATCGTCGGTGGCCAAATTCGGGATCCCGGCTAAACTGATCCAGCTGGGTCGTGAGACACTGGAAAACACGCTGTGCAACGGGCAATTCAGAAACAGTTCCTCCGAACTATTCGAAACATGCACCGGATTTCTGCAAGGAGATGCGTTATCATGTGACTTCTTCAATCTCGTGGTGGAACAGATAGTGCGCAGGGCAGGTGTTACCACGGAAGGCACTATCTTTAACAAATCTGTTCAGCTGCTGGTATACGCAGATGACATCGACATCATAGGTCGCTCCCAGGGTCTAAGAGGTTTTTACGGCAATTGAAGAACAGGTAAAACTCGTTCCCTGAAGTGAATGAGCCCAAAGCCAAGTACATGTTGTCAACAAACAAAGAAGTCTCTGTCCACCGCCTAGGACAAAACGTCGTTGCAGGAAAGCATAGCAGATTTTGAATACTTTCGAGAAAAATTTTTTGTCGAATATTCGGTCCCGTATGCGAGGAGGACGAATGGAGGAGAAGATTCAACCGCGAACCCTATGAACTGTACCAAGATGTGAATGTCGTCCAAATAGGTGCGAGACGACAAGGAAGAACGAATCTCTGTTTTTAAACTCAAGCTATGGCGGATGCCAAATCGCTCGGTTTAGACAACTGAAAGCAGGGTGGCCGGGATCGAAGAGAGTGGAAGGCTGCCGTGTCTAAGCAGAGACAGAGACAGAAACACGGGTCGGGAGCCCGTTAAATAAGTATGTATAGGATTGCGCGCACTGGTGGATAAGAAATCTTTCCGGCAAAAAGCAAATGGACATATTTTCAACGTTACGTATTTGGAGGGCGTATATAGCGCTGATCTCTAACCATATCCCGATCACAATCACTGTGGATAGAGCACATGATCTCGTGAAATCTCTCATCGGTTGGAGCACCTACAAAACTGCTAGAAAATATTGTCAACCATCAAAGAACTCTCTAATACGTTCTACCAGAGGTAAAGACCTAACAGCTATCACTTTTAATGGCACTCAGTTCGAGGATTACAGGCAATGTTCCTCATCGTTTTTTCACCAATTTCTCGAACACGCGAAAAAATCTTGTAAAAATAAGCGAGCTATTCTCAGTAAACTTTGTTGCCTTACTCCTGACATTGTTCCACGTACTACCACCAGAAGTTGAAGTAACGATAAACAAAGTGAAACAATCTAAAACAGTAGCTCTTACCGAGATTACAAAACGTATCTCACACACGTCCTTGTAGCACTAGATTTATACATAAAAGAAAGCTATCATGAGAATTTTAAATTCAAAACTGCGTCACATGAACCTGCTGTCACGCAGGGTTGTCACAATTTTTGTGATGGCGATGGTTTGTCAACGGATGTCATTTGTCAATAGACATAGAAAAATGGGAAATACAATTCGCAAAACTAAACCAAAGGATGGTAAAAAGCCGAATTGTAGCATACCTTACTTCTAAGTTAGACTCACCATTCAAATCGTATGCCAGTGTTCCAGACTCCTCCACGTCTGATCCGGCGAAATATCCGTCATCCAAATCGTCTGCTGATCGATGTTTTGGCTTCTGGCTTTCATTATCCTCCTCTCCTCTCATTCTAGCCAGACGCTCGTTTTCTAACCGCTCAAGACGCTCCTTCTCCTTGCGAGCTATCTCTTCTTCTGACTGCAGTCTATCAGTGACCGCACCACGAGGCTCGAAAATCATTTCACGCAACGCTCTGTCGTAGTCATCTTGCTCCGGCTTCACAATATCCTCAGGTTTACTTAGTTTCCCCACCAGTAATATCAAATCTTTGTAGTTGCTATCCAGTCTGCTTGTTAATTCGAAAATTTCATCCTTTTCTTTCGCCGATTCTGCCTTGCGACGTTTTGTCTCGACAATCATCTCCTCAATTGCTGCCTTGCGATCTAGCTTGGAGTCTTCACCACCGAAGTGTGCCACCTCAGTAAAGTTTGCTGTAATAACAAATATTTTAATGTAGTTCAACAAAATGTATGTGTTTCTATCTTACCATCCAACTCATCGGCATCCTCTACTTCATCGTCAGAACGATTATCGTGGAACTGTTCAATTTCCTCCAACGTTTGACCACGATGGGTCAGTACCTCATCATCGTTCAAGTTAAATCGACTTTCTTTCTTGAATTGAGCCATTTTCTCGGCAACGAACCGTGCGTTTAGGAGATCATCGTTGACGACTTCGGTATTCCGTCCAATACGTCGATCCTTGAACTCATTGCTCTTGTTCTTCTGCATGAATTCCTTGCCAAGGGTTTGCTTTCTCTTCTGCACAGCTTTGGCGCGCGATACACCCGGTAATCCTTTATCATGCTTACAGGTGCGTCCGATGATTTGAAATTTCTCTTTATTTATGTGCACTTCGAATGGATTGACCTTCTTTGTGCCACCGCCAGCGAATGGGTTAGACGATTGTCCACTTGAGGATTTCTTGGCATGAACCCTGTCCGAATTTGACTTTTTGTTTTTCTTTGCTTTAACCATCTTTAAGAATATTTAATTTCACTGTTATTCGACTTTATTAAACGTGATTTTAATATTCGTGCAAGACCGCCAATAAATGCAAAACAAAATGCAATGCGGCTGTCAAATTTATTTAGCACGTGGAGGTCATTTTCGCTGAATTTGACATTCGCTGGGTTGGACGACCTAGCCAAAGAGTGCGTTCAAATGTAGAAGTTATGTGAGGTGGAAAGTGTATGTATATAAATGAAAGTGTGAATTCAACACCTATTTCTAAATTGAAAATAAAATAACGAAATTCATAATTGCTTATATGTACATCTGAAAGATATATCCGAACTAGGACAAGGTTTCCTTGATTGTCTTCAATAAATATGGTCACACTCGTTTGATCAGGAACTATAGATGCTTGAAGTGAAGTTTAGACCATGTATGGTTCAAAATAATTCTTAAGAGTGTTGACTATAGACAGGTTACTGTACTCTTTATGAAAGTATTATATTTTACTTCTACCTGCAGCTATAATAATCAGTTAATTAGTTCCACTAAAACAAATCCCAAGCTTACAATATACAATAGTACCACACTTTGTTTGCCAACACCCTATAGAAATTCACAGATGTTGAATATGCCGATGGTAATTGCACTCGCTGAACGCACTCATTTAAATTCAACTTTTTGCAGCTGACATAAATTTTCACAGACTTTCGTCGCGTCGGCCATTTTTTCGTTAAACGTAATTTGTTCTTCAACGCGCATACGTTTCCTAGTGAACTTACAATTTATATTTAATTGAAACCCGAGGATATAAATAAAGCGTATTGTTTTATACAAAATGACTGACAAACCAAAGGATGATGAACACAATTTCAAAGAGGAAAAGGATTCGTCGCGCTCCAAGAGTATAGACCGTGAAAAGGACCGCGGAAGGGAACGTGATAAGGACAAGCGGAAAAGGTGAGTAATCCCCGAGCCACAAATAGAAAGAATATTTGAGAAAAACTTTGCAAATCCACAGAGAACGTAGCAGAAGTCGCGATAAAGAGCGAGATCGTGATAGAGACCGCGAGCGTGATCGTGGCGATCGTCATCGTGGCAGCCGTGATCGCGATGGAGACCGAGATCGTCATCGGGAAAGTCGGGACCGCGAAGCGGAGCGTGAACGTAGAAGGAAAGCCGACAAGGAAAAAGAAAGGGAACGGGAACGTGAACGTGAAAGGGAGCGGGAACGCGACAGGGAAAGAGAAAGGGAACGTGAAAGAGAACGCGAGCGTGAACGTGAACGTGAAAAAGAACGCGAACGTGAAAGGGAACGTGATCGGCGTAGAAGCCGATCCAGGACTCATGACCGTGATTATAGCCGGAAACGTAGTCGTAGTCGTGAGCGACGTCGCTCCAGCAAGTCGAGAAGTCGCAGTAGGGATCGTGGGAGTAGTCGACGTTTCGACCGAGAGCGTGACGACAGAGGCAGTCACCGAGATAGGAGAGATCGTGGAAACACTGCAGACCGCGATAGGGATCGTTATGACAGAAGTTCGAAGCTAGACCCTATAAAGGAGGAAACCAGAGAATCTAGGTTTGACTTAACCCAGACTATTCAGGAACTGATGAATAGCACTACATCAACCAAGAACTTTGCGGCGCTGTTCAGCTGTACGAACAGTAATGACTCCTTAAGCAATGGCCCGTCAGAGAATTCAAGTAAGTAAACTAATTTGGTAGCAATTTAGATTCAAGTTCGGTGTTTGTGTGACCTTGTTGGAGACGGTTGTGGATTCTAAAATGATATACTTACATACATCAGGGCATCACCTTCAAGAACTGGTTCCTGTGACGAATTAATTAAAATATTCAGAAACCAGTTCTTAATTAATTTGATGGGGTTTTCGATACCCACAGATTTTTACGAGTAAATAAGTGATCTGGTTCAGTTTCCTCTTTTGTAAGAATTTTATGGGTAGCAACCATGTTTAACCAGAATGTTGCTGTATTGATATTAAATTCATCATTTACGTCTAAAAAGTGGCTCACGTAACTACGATTGAGCGAGATTTTAATAGTGATAACACAAAGCTGCCATTTAGCCACACGTACGGATGAAAATAGGACAGAAACTGACGGCATACGTGAGCATACGTTTTATAGTTTACCGCTTTAGCAACTACAATGGGATTGCTCACCGTTTTATTCCAGTTAAAGAGTCTAAGTGCTATAAACTGACAAACTGTGACTCTACCAATAAACACAATAAAATAAACTCCAACCAGCAGACTATCTGGTACTTCTAGCTCACTTCGGTTGCCAGTCGTTTTAAAATGTTGTTTGCCAAGTTTTAGGTTGAATAGGGATTTCTGCTGGACAGTAGAGTATTAATGGTCTTTGTTTAACCTTCATCCACTCACGCGGGAGGCAGATTGCTGCACTTTATATAAAAGCATCTTTTATATGGGGCTCGCTCTGGGTGGCAGAGGCAGTAGAATTCTCTAGTTACAAGATTTCATGATAGCTGGCAACTTATACCTTTCATTGCTTCATCTTACATTGCTTAGTTTGGTTCTAAAGTTGTTCCTATAACATGTTCGAGGTGGTTTCGTACTAGATCAATGCTTTGATAGCGGTTTGTCTTTTATGGCGGTTACACCACTTACACACTAAGATGCTTGTCGCGTAAGAACGCTAATAAGTTGTCTTTTCTGTTGAGAGTCAGCAAGAAGGCCGCGGATTTCTTAGACGTTCGGTAGCCTAGAGAGTCGTGCCACACACAATTGTGTTCGCTGGAAACCCAATCGTGAATGCCCCAATTCAGGTTCAGGTCCTGGGAAATCATCCTCCGAGTCTTGCTCAGTAATCTCATTGCAGATCTCATTTCCGGCAATCCCAGTGACCTGGAACCCAGAGAAGAGTCCAAGAGTTCAGCCTTGCGACCGAATTCAAGGAGTTCTTAAATTCTCGAACTTTTTTGGAACGGGTTACAGGGTAGTGCAAGGCCTTAAGTACAGCCTGATTGTCGCTACAGACGCAGAAACTCCGACCCCGGCATCTATTCTTAACAATATAGTCGGCAACCATTAGGATAGCTTAGATCTCCGCTTGAAAAATAGAGGCATGTTTGCCTAACGAGTAGTGAAGTCTAGTCTTGTCGGTGGCCAAGAAGACACCAGCACCGGATCCCTGATTAGTTTTGGAGCCATCCGTGAAGATTTGACCACAGCCCAGGCTCAGACTCAGACCGAAGCCAGTCCTGAACGCAAGGAAAGTCGAATCTAAATTTGCATAGCCGTGTCATTGCATCAGAAGGCATATCCATGGAACTAGTGTCGTATGATACATAAGTGTTGCGCTATGTTATCGAAACTCCAGTGCGGATGATACCAAAAGCCATTCCTTCTACAACGGTAGATTGCTTTAATAGTACAGCCTATGATGAAAGTATCAAGAGAAGGTAAGTCAAGCAGATCATCTAGAGCAGGGCCATGCGTACTCAGCAAAGCTTCCGTGCAGCCGAGACAGACCGTTCGTTGGAGTTTCGTGCAGAAGTGAGTAACATACTTACCCGGAAGCCCCCTCCACCACACAACCAACGCATAAGCCAGAAAAGGTCTTACCATATCCATATAGACCCAGAGAACCTTTTTAGGTGATAAACTCTGTCTTTCCAAAAGCACCTTTACACTGCCAGAAAACTGAGAGCGCTTTGAATGTCTTCGACTTAACATGCTTTGCCCAAAGAAGTTTCTTATCCAGGAACACTCAGATATTTCGGTTCATCGGAAATCTCGATAGTGACGCCTTTTACTTCTTCATTGCTGCTGGTAACACAGCCACAGTCAATGGAGACCATTAGGGGATCATGTTGACTGACTAGAGATAAGTTGGAAAAGGATGACTTGGGCAATATGTGTTTTCCACAAAACGGCCGGTGCTATAGCTATACAGCTGGCCAAGCAATTGAGTTTTAGGGCTGTTCAATCTGATCAAATCGGGTTGACAAGCCATCCAAAACCAAAACAATGCCATTCAATAGGGGAACTAAACATACAGAAAACCTACAATCCGTCTGGAACGAACCTTATGATACCCTATCCTCCTTTCTATAAAGTGGGCGTGGCCAAATTGCATTTCGTACTCAAATATGGCTATAAAGTCAAACGTTTGAGGATGTTACATGAAAAATCGCATCAAAATCAATTTTTTGATGAAAACGCCCCCAAAAAGTGGGCGTGGCCAAAAGTGTTGTATGGGTGAATTATAGGGAATCTGAATGCCTAAATATTTGGTCTTAACAAAATTTTTTGGTTTCCTATAATTTAGTGAAGTTATGAAAAAGTGGGCGTGGCAGTGGGCTTATTTCAAAAATTTTTACACTTGTACTGTAGCCCAGATATGAAATTTCATCCTCCTAGCTCAAAATTTAAGGCCCAAAAAGTGGTGACATACAGACAGACGGACGGACATGGCTAAATCGTCTTCGCTATTGATGCTGATCACGAATATATATACTTTATAGGGTCTATCTCGATTATTTCTCTATGTTACAAACTATGTGTCAAACTTAATATACCCTTAGGATAGGGTATAAAAAGTCATTAATCATGTGTATAGAGATATGCAGAAAGTGGATGGACAAAAATTAAGCTGTTGTGAACGACGTCGAATCGATAAATTTGGGTCTTCTTCAACACTCCCGAACGGATGCAATATTCTCTTCAGTACGCACTCTTCTTATGGCTTGTGACTTCGCATCTAGTTTTGCAGGTCTTTTTGGAATTTAATACTGAGACTGCTCCATAGGTATGTAAAACTGGCATTACCTTCGTTGATGGTCTCAATTGCTAGAAGAAGATGGATACGATCCTTGATCCATAGCCAATCCATGTTCTTAAAATTGCTCAATCTGTCTTAAAATTTTCTGATTTACTGACAACAATTGAATGGAGTTCTGTAGTTTCCTGCAGTTTCTACTTCGTTCTGTTACATTCAAGGCAGCATTTTGTCGGGTTTCTTCCAAAATTTTACTCGAGCTATCGGCGAGCGACCCAACCCATATCCTGCTACTTGGCACACCTAATCGCCTAAAGGGGATGTGCTTCTAACGTTAATATATGTACATACGTATAAATGAACGAAATTAATCTTTCTATCGTATAAAGGCTCTAAACGCCTTCCTAATTTCGTTATACCACCTTTTCTAGTTTGCACCCATACCAGGAGGCTAAATTATAAGGCATTTACACCTTCAAATGCCACCGGTGCCTGATGGCTAATATTCCACATAATGTGTGCAAAAAGCATGAGTGTGGCCATTATTAGTTTAGAAACGAGAAGGTTGAGATAAACGAATAAAAGGACGAGTTTGCCAGAAACAGACGTCGATGGGGGGCGCCTATTTATAATGTGTGTACAGTGTAGTGTCCAGTACCAGTCGATTCACAAAAACTTAAATACATACATTCCAGTGATATCTTCCAAAATATTGTTCACATTATAATTTTAAATTTTCCTATCTTTCAGTGGATAATGACAAGAAACGCAAGAAGAAATCACGCTGGGGAGGAACTGAGAACGACAAGACCTTCATCCCGGGAATGCCGACAATTTTGCCCTCCACTCTGGATCCCACACAACAGGAGGCATATTTAGGTAAATTTAATACACATGATAATATAAATACATTAGTTATAAGGTTCACATAGTTTGTAAGTTTTAATGCAAAAATCGTCAGTGTAAGCATGGTTAACAAAAAAAAAAAAAAAAACAAATCCAAAACAAAGAAACAAATTCATCTTAGGTCCCGCTGACCGAGAGGAAATCACCAAGTCAAATTCAGGGAAGAGAGAAACAGGCAAAAAGAGTGAGAGAGAATAAAAGACAGGGCACACAAGTTTCTCAAATAATCTAGTTTAATTGATTCTTTTTTTGTGTAAACCAAATGCTAATCAAAATCAATTTCTTCATAGGAATGATCCGATTAAAGCCCAAAAGCAAGGCAGTGAGATGTGCAGACTCTCAAATCTTATAAAAATCTAAAAAACAAAAAACAAAAAAACAACCAAACAAACCACCAATAACCGAAACATTTCTTCTTTCTCTAGTTTTTACACAAAATTGTATTGTAAATTTAATTAACATAAAATTTATTACTCCTCCACTCAGATTCGATTATAGTAGAGAGCTCAGAGTTGAGAGACCAACTCATTTAATCACTATTGTGTTAAACTAATGAAAAATATTTTCAGCAAATCGTGTAAAGCGCCTCACTTTGACCTACTTGTGTTTGTGGTTCTATTTTGTTTCTTAATCCTTAATATCAATTCATTATTTTTTACTTTATTAATTTTTTCGTTTGTTTATTTTGAAGTGAAGTATGTAAGTATCTACATCCGAGAAAATTTACCGTAGTGTTTGTTGCTGCTATCTCAGAAATCTGATTTAAAAAAAAAAAAAAAATACAAAAAAAAAAACAAAACTAAACTAAACCGATTCCAATCACATTCCAATCTCACCCCAAATGAAATAATAAAATACATA
This sequence comes from Xylota sylvarum, assembly GCA_905220385.1. NCBI lineage: Eukaryota > Metazoa > Arthropoda > Insecta > Diptera > Syrphidae > Xylota > Xylota sylvarum. The sequence continues at coordinate 56,010,358 of LR999958.1, read as the reverse complement.
GATTTGATTTGATTTAATAAATAATAAATGATAATAATACATTTCTTTGCTTTTTAGAAAAGAGAATTCCACTAACATCGAGGCTTGCCTCGATTTCTTTCTTTTTAACCAAAATTTCTTACAGTTCAACTACAAATCGAGGAGATCAGTCGTAAACTACGGACCGGAGAATTGGGAATACCACAAAATCCAGAAGAAAGGTTTGAATAATTTTCATCTATTCTTGTTATCCGCAGCAGCTGTATATACTAAATGCAATGTGCCGGTGTGTATACTCCAAGGACGGGCAACAATCACCCATCAATAGCCTGAACATGTGTTGGATGATGTATCTGAGCTCAAAGTGTCGTAATTTGTTGAAACACATTTTTAATGAATTTCTAATTTAATACTCGTACAATTTTCTTTCAGCACGGCATAAATAGCTTGTTCAGTAATACAAAAGGAAGTGGTAATAGTTATGTCTTTATTGAATGATTTTACTCGAATGTGGAATTAGCTTTATCTTTTCATTGTTGTCACTAACAATTTTTTAAGAGCAGTATCTCTCATCTCTTCCTCCTAATGTACCTTCGATTAAGGCTGTGCTTCTAATCTAATCTAAAGTCTGTTAAAAAACCTCAAGCTCTAGAAGATCCTGTATCACTTTGTTAGCCTTAGGTCATACGTTATTGTGTGCAATTTCTTGCAATTTATTAAAGATCCCACCAACTGTTTGTTAGTCGACAATATACCTTTCGCTTCTTCTGCCTTCTTGGGGCAGGGGTTCCGCACTTTGCAACTGTCGCGCTTTCCAAAATGATCCACTGCTACCGTTTGTTCCTCGAGTCGCTTTTTGATAAAGGTCTTCGTTAAAAATACTACATATTAATAAATACTATTCGGTCATCACAACTTTAAAACATTTTGTAGGCACTAATTCACAAACAATTGCAGCTGTCTCGTGATACGGAATTATGGCGGCTTTATACCCTTCTAACGTTTTAATCAAATTTCAAATTGCTATTCAAACTATTTAATGTAGTTGAGAGAGCAATATTTCCTTATCCTATTAGGATTTAGACAGTCAAAGTCCCAGCCGTCTTTTTAAGAAAAAACGATATGACAAGCTTTTTATCTGGGCACTGTCAGCTATCAGCTTAATTAAATTAGTTCTGATGATGATATCGCCTGCCGACTGTCTTAGCTGAAAGGGAAACTACAGAGTACATATCATACTAAGTGTGTGTCTCGTGTGTAATATTCGGAGACAATTTTCTTTTAGTGAGCGTTGTAGCTCTGTAGTTAGGGCGTCGGACTACTGACCGAAGATTCAAGGTTCGAAATCAAGAAAATACCGACGGTTTTACTCTTGCGAACGTCTGACTAACATTCGAGATTAGGACGAGTATTTATTATTAAAAAGCTTACGATATAAGGACTTACTACATCAGCGTCGAATATCTACCAACTGATACAAGCAAAGGTGGAATAATAAAAAACAATTGTTCCGAAGTACAGCCCTCTCCACATAATCCGAGAGTTTCCTGGAGTTTCCGATACTATGTATGTATATAGGATTCTCTGTGACTCGGAGACCCAAACAATTGGGACCGAATTTAAAGAGCTCTTGCATTCTCGAACTATGTATTTTATAAAACCCTTAACAGGTTGGGCAAGGTCTTAAGCGCAGACTGGTTATAGTTACAGGCACATACAAAAAAAAAAAATTCAAATTTTTGGCGGAACGAGTCCATGGGACCCAGGGCCCAGCTTTTTCATAACCATTCCTGTTGTGCGTGTTATATTCTTTACAGGAATGGAAGGAACATACTGTTTAATACCGAAAGTTTTATTCCCGAATGTTTGTCAGACGCTCCCGAGAGGAGAGGCGCTATACTTCTGTGTCGCTACAACCTCTACAAAGGTTTGTGGTGCTGATTCTCATTCTTCAAAGATGGGACGCCTTTGAGTTTTGGCCTGTGAGGATACGTATGAGGAGAGTCAGCTGTGGTCTATTTAGCGATAGAAGTTCTCTAGTCCTTTTTTTTGCATGGAGCCCAAAGTTTTCTAGCAACGTGACATGAGGAGGGTGTACTCAACCTTACGTTGGGCATGTTGTGAAAGTCCGAGCTGATTTTGGACGTTATGACCGAGTGATCTGCTAGTAGGTCGTTTGATTCTGATTCTTTTCACGCTAGCTCGGGTCTCGATTATTCTATATATTTCCGCTTGGAACACACTGGTTGGAAAATTGTATGCACTGGGTGATTGATTGTACCTCTGAAAATATTCCTGAGCCCATACCTTCCTTCATTCCGAAGGTAGTCAGAAGGCGTGTTGAGCTTTGACCACTTGGTGATGGTGCTGTGTCTGATTTGGTTACTTTTCCCATCCAGGTTGGTCGGAGGCGTAGGGTTTTTTGACGCTACTTCTTTGGTGAAGAGGTTCAGAAGACAGCCTGAGCACGGCTTGAAGGGCGGCGGTGGGTGTTGCTCTAATTGCGCTGGTGGTACCCAAACACGCTAGGCGTTGGACCCTTGTGAGAAGGCAATTGAGTCCTTCTTTTGTACCTTCAAGTATCTTGTGTTTCCAGTTCAATTTCCGATCTATTATACACCCTAGATATATTGCCTTGTCTGATATTTGGAGTTGGGTTCCATTCTGTGGCTGTTTTTTGTTCATTAAAACCAAGTCCGAAGCGTTTGGCCCAGTTGTTCAGGGAGTTCGACGCTGGTCAACGATTCTGGGTAGAAATTAATTAATTAATTAATATGACGACATCATCGGCATAAGCGTGGGCACCAACCCCGCTAGGATAGAATTCACGTGCGTCTGGTCTAGTACTGTTCTGACTGATTTCATGTTTACATTGTTGAAGTTCTCTTGAATGTCCAGGAATGCTGCTGGTGTAAATACTTTTTGGTGGAGCGATCTCTCGATTATTGTAACCTCGTGTAGCGCTGTCTCTACTGATTTGCCCTTCATATAGGCATGTTGGGCAGGTGGGACGGTGGTGGGTGGGATAAAAATGACGTTGACTTTGCTCCATGATTGGGGTACTTACATAGGTGCAGCTTAAGCAAACCGTAAAAATCCGTGAGAACCATGGAACGCAATATGACTATGAACTTTGCAACATCATGAGAATAATGCCGTCGGGTCCCGGCGATTTCTAGAAGGAGAAGGTGTCAGTGACCCATGCCACTTTCTATCCATCAATAATTTGAACGGCCGATATTGTGTTCTATTTGATATCATTAAGCTGCTGAGCCTTTCAGTGGGGTGTGAGTTGGTGAAGTAGCAGCTCGGGAAGTGAGTGTAGATAAGTTCTTTCACGGTGTCAGAATAGGAGTCAGTCCAGATGCCTTCCTGTTCTCTAAGGAACCCCGGAACTGCTTTACAACTGAATGTTGCAAAGTTCGTTGTTGACTTTACTGATCACGTTAAAAAATACACATAACTGCTAGTATCTTGTGAATCAATTGAATTTTTCTTAAATAACATTCATAACAACTTTCAACCGAAACTGTCCGTGTTGAATTGGAAAGCATTGTCTCCCCCAAAAAATGGAGAGTATTGATCTATTTACCCTTCCATAGTCACAGAGAGTACATCAAGGAGGCAAGAAGACGAGATGGCATTCTTTCACTACAAATATACTACACATGCACTTGCCATTGTACAGAACAAACAAATTTCTTGAACCAAACTATAAAAATCCTATGTACTACTGAACAACGCTACGTCGCGTTTAATTAATGAAAAAAACAGTAAATCTCAAGTATTAATTTAAAAAAAAATATTTGCTCAGAACGAATTCTTTCTTTTATATGGCAGTGTTCGATAGTGGAATTTCCAATCCAGAGCCACGGCTGACTGGAATACATCATCCGTACTGCAACTGCCTCGGTCGACGCGATTCATATGAAAATGAAGCTACTTCGAATAATTAATTATTTTGTTCACATAATGCTAACCTTAATCGAAACTAAACTTCTTTCAGCAAAAAAAAAACCTAAACTTATACAGTTCTAGACACAGCCTAACTGTGTTAATATTAAATTTTTTTGTTTCAAAATGATTTTAGATTTAAGTGTGCGACAACAACAGTCATATCAGTTGTAAGATGGCAAAATCAAAACGGCATCTGCAAATACGATTATGACATTTTTGAGTTGGTTTACTCAAAATTGTTCTTTTTTGTTTCTTCACAGATCTCCATCCCCAGAGCCGATTTATAGTTCTGATGGCAAGCGGTTAAATACCAGAGAGTTCCGCTTCAGAAAGCGTTTAGAGGAACAACGTCACCAGCTGATCATGAGAATGCAGAGTGTCAATCCGGACTTTAAGCCACCGGCTGATTATAAGTAAGTATAGGTGATGTTAGTTGTTTTCATATTTAAATCACGTTTCGTCATTTGTAGGCCTCCGGTTATCCGTGTCAGCGATAAGGTCCTCATTCCGCAGGAGCAACATCCTGATATCAATTTCGTTGGTCTGCTGATTGGGCCGCGTGGTAACACTTTGAAGGCGATGGAGAAGGAAACTGGTGCTAAGATCATCATCCGCGGCAAGGGCTCTGTGAAGGAGGGTAAAGTTGGAAGAAAAGATGGTCAACCACTGCCTGGAGAGGACGAACCCCTGCATGCCTTCATCACGGCGTCTAACCCAGAGGCTGTTAAGAAGGCGGTTGATAAAATTAAGGATGTTATCCGACAGGGAATTGAAGTGCCGGAGGGACACAATGATCTTCGTCGTATGCAATTGCGTGAGTTGGCCCAACTCAATGGTACTCTGCGTGAGACAGACTGCCCCCGCTGCACAAATTGTGGTTCTACTGAACACAAAAGCTGGCTTTGTCCAGACAAACCGAACGTCACCAACAGCATTGTATGTTCAGCTTGCGGAGGAGCTGGCCATATCTCTAAGGATTGTCGCAGCAAGCGTCCAGGACAAGGTGGTCCACCATCCGATGACTCTCAGGCGAAAATCGATGAAGAGTATATGAGTTTGATGGCTGAATTGGGAGAAGGTCCACCGCCCACAAAACCAGCAGCGGATCCTCTTGCTCAAGCGCATTTGAATCGCGGCTATAGCCTCTTTGATCCAAAACCATCACAACCTAAAGCGATTGCTGCGCCGCCGCCAATCATATCCCAGCCGCCAGTGCAACCACCCCCAATGGCTCCACCATCCTGGGTGTCAAACGGTTCTCTGCCACTGCCACCATTGATGCAGCCTCCCCCGGTCGTAAGCCAGCCCCTACCACCAGGCCCTCCGCCGCCACCACCCATGATGCCGTGGATTCCGCCGGTGCAGCCTCCACCACCAGGCGGTGATAGTGGAAATCCCCCCATCCCAGGCAGTTCATCACTACCTCCGCCACCACCAGGCACTGGTCCAATGCCATCGCTACTGCCTCCACCACCAGGCACATCGAATACACCGCTTCCACCTTGGTCGGCACCTCCGCCACCAGGTCTGTTGCCGCCATTTGGTTGGGGTCAAAACGGAACCGGCGGATATTTACCTCCACCGCCACCGGGTAGTGCACCTCCACCACCTCCATGTGCTCCGCCGCCAGCACTGCCACCAGGAGTGCCTGGCTTAGTGCAACCTCCTCCTCCACCACCTCCTTCCTCGTAAGGGAACAAAATAACTTCGAAATGTTATATTTTCATATACCTTGTGAGTGTGGTGTGAGACGTCGCGTTTATTCCAAGAATAGTTATTTTAATCTTTTCGCAAATTAAGTTCACAATTTTATTTAAATTTATTTAATAGTGTATAATTACGGATTATATGCGAATAAATTGAGATGACATTAAACTGATTGAATTTGTTTAATGGTCGCGCACATGATCATGGATATGCGTGTAGGTTTTTACTTGTATAAATGTTTGCCTGGAAGTAAAGACTGCTACCATGGGAATGTTGTGCTAATAAATATGTATTTATTTAAGATCTTAGATAAATATTTAATATGAGAAGAAATCAAATAAAATTTTAATGGAACAACTTAAACTAATTGAGTTTCCTTTCGAATACTTCGTTCAGTAATAACTCACATGGATTCAGTTGTCGTTAGTAATATGAACGTCCCTCCATCAATAAGCGGATGGATAAACTGTTGTCATTAACAGCTTTTTTTTTTAGCATACCTCTGGGTGACAAGCTTCCTAAATGCTTCAAACGAAACTACTCAATTGGTATCCCTCCAGTGGATGACTGAAAAAAATCAAACACTGTCCAGGGGAATGCGATCTACACTGGTACACCGATAGCTCAAAATGGGCCGACTGTTTGGAATTAAGTTTTGTTTAGTTTAGTTTAGTGAATCTCAGTGAGTGTAGACAAATGCTCTACTTTCTTCCAGGCTCATCAGTACGTTAGTATTAATCTACAATTGAACAGCCATGACAAAACCATCATCATCCTCTCTGACAGCCAAGTTGGTTTAAAGGCATTGAGCGCAGTGAAAAAAAAAATAAAGAAAAATTTGGTCATATTACTACATTGGATACTTGTTGTCAAAGGTAACGAAATGGCCGAATCACTACCCCAAATTGATGCATCAACCCCATATACTGGGCGTCAAACTTTGTGTAGTTTGCTAGGGGGTTTACCACCATCTAGATAAACACTCCTGGACACAGAAATGTACCGAGTACTTCTTCCATTCACAACCATAGAAAAAATAAAAGTTTTTTGGTAATCTGCCTGCCTTTTGAAAAGAAAACTCTATATAGGTAGATTTCACTCATCTTTTTGAAAAATCTCACAAGAAAAATGTTATTAGAAGTCATCCAATACGCGCTAGTTTACTGCCTGAGATAGAGAAGCATTTCATACTTCTAGATTCTAGATATGTTGCCTCTGGGCGTCTGGTCTTTATACCGGTGATTCATTTTAAACTTTTAGGACGGGGTTCGAAGAAGCACTTGGCTAAAACTAGATGTGATCGACTCAAGTCTCTTGTCTCAGTAAAATTATAGTTTTGCCTTTTTTTTTAAAATGATATCCACAAGGTCTAGAACCACAATTTGATTCATTGTACTTCCAGACAGATTATGTTTGCTGTTACCCACCGGGGCTCGAAACTGCAGAGTTTTGGTCACAAGCAAGCACTTTATCTACTAGATTACTGCCATTGGGGTGGGATCCAGCCTTAGCTGTTCATGCATTGCATTTCCTTTTTGCTTCTTTTGTTTCTTTATGATGTTTGCCATATGTTTTTACTTGTGGTTAAGTCCCTACCCAGTTTCACGATTATAGAAGGTAATCTTCATAGAAGATACCGCGAGCAACAAAACACAACCATGGTTCATAAGCATTTGATTAGATAAAAGTTTAGCTTTCCACGCTTCCTGTTGATCCAAGCGTTTATGTTTTTTTTATTCTGTGCGCCTATCTAGAGTGATACGGCCTCACTGTAGTCATACTTCAACTCTTCCAAAAGTTTGGTCATCACAACGGTTAGTATATCATCGGGGAAGTCAATTATCTTTGAAAAGCTTGAAGTTCAGATTCCACAGTAGCACAGTAGTAGTGGACATACATGTATGTAGTAACAACGAAGTCTTGAGAAACGTTTCCTGTGACACGTATTCCTTCGTTCCATATAAATACCGAGTAAGAGCCATTGGACCCGAATAGCTTGCAACTCTGTTAGTAAGACCTATGTACATATGGTGCCAACAACGAATTACTTCTGAGCAACCACCAGCGCCGCAAAACAGGATAGATGTCGTTTGGTTTGTGGGCCGCAACCGTAAAAAATGCAATCACCTCGAATACGGAGGGACAATTTGTCGACGACCCTTGGTTATCGACTACAGACAACGCTAGGTCTCCTGGACTCCCGGACTTGAATGGGAACTCATACGGTACCAAGTTGATGCAGGTGCAGACTTCAACCAATTGAAAATTTAGAGACCATCTTGCCAAACTGATAAACACTGAACACCTGTGAAAGCTTTTTTGCAGTTGGAGCAGAACGGTCTTTTGGTATAAAGGCAGAAAAATCACCACACATGGTTATCCGCACAGACCTGGAATTAGATTTAAGAGCGTCTCTTGATGAAATGTTTTGCAATACAACCTTGGAAGAACAAACGATCCTTCATTTCCTTTGAATCTAACCGGCATTATCCAAAACAAGATTAGTCAATCTACGGGTCCTTCTCTTTGATGACCTTAACAAACTGGTTGGTTCAAAACTAGTCTTTGGGTAACATGTTAGTAGTCTTAGATCTGATGAGCTCTTCTGATTTAAGTGTTTTCCCGTCGGTGCTACTTTGGAGTCAAGTAACTTTTGGAACTTCATCGATAACCTGGATCAGTTTAATAAAGCCTCCGTCCTTGTACAGATTGACAAATATGCTCATGAGACCCATGATTAATTACCTTTGGAGCTGTCCCTTTAAGTGGTTCTGGTTCCGGATTATCAACATTCTGCAGTATATCCAAAGTTATAACTGCGGCCTTCCTAATTACAACAAGAAGTAAAGTCATTCGTCAAACACCATCACTGTTGCTTTATTAATTCTAAACATATAGCTCAATCGGTTTACAAAACTCTAGGTATCAACCTATTTTCATTGCTAAGACTCGATCTGGTATATCATTATGTCTACAGTATCTATCACATTTTCTACGAACAATTTCCCGATATTTCTCTACACTTTATAGTAGCGGCTTCCACAGCTCCAGCAACGGCGGATCGAAAACCTAAAAATGAAAACACATTTCTAAAAATTCTAAAAATCATTTCGATGATATTAACAAACCGCATATTTCCAAGTGCTTCAATCCAGCAGCTGTACATCCATTTGGACTAGTTACATCATCTTTCAGCTGACCGGGATGAATTTTCGTATCTCTTACTAGCTGTCCCGATCCTAATACAGTTTGTGAAGCCAAGCGATAAGCCATATCCCTTGGTATACCCATTCGCACAGCTCCATCCGCGAGTGCTTCGATCATAACAAACACATAAGCTGGTCCACTACCACTCAGAGCAGTTATGGGATCTAATAGATATTCAGATACTTCTTCGCACGTACCAATAGCCTCCATCAGACTAGTAGTGGTCTTGGCATCTGCGTCAGTTGCCTTTGCTCCTCGAACAAAGACTGAGCAGCCGGATTGTACTAACGCGGGTGTGTTTGGCATCACCCTAATCACACGAGACTTGGAGGAAAGGTTCTGAAAGAAAATATATTTTAAAATGGAAATAGGAACAAAAGTGTCTGGCAAACCTTCTCAATGGTATCGATCATAACACCCATTGCTACGGATATAAAAAGTTTTCCATCGCTGTGTGGTTTTATTTCGTTTAAAACTTCCGGTACTACGGCAGGCTTTACAGATACAAATACTATGTCGGAATTCTGGACCACTGGTTTGTTCTCTGTGATGGTAGTGGCTCCGAGTTTCTAAGAAGCAATTGGATATGTCGTAAGATTTACAGGATTTAAGGATTCATTAAATTACCTTGAACGATTCTAGACTGGGTTTGTCAGCTGGGTGAACACTGGCTGTAATTGATTCAGCTTTCGTAAGACCTGGAATGAGCATTTGAATTTAGTAGGCATCTACATCCAATTTAGATGTGATTTTTAGTTAGAGATGCTTATATGAAGGTTGCAATCCTGTGTTTTTCAGGCGACTTTGTCACTTGACTGTCCGACATAAAGACAAGGCTTCCATAGGTGTAATTATATGCTTTCAGTTTTTTTTTTGGAGAACACACCATTCCTCATCCCACTTAGATTTGGGACAGCTTTCTGATTACTTACCTGAAGCTAGGATCAATTCTTAGTTTAAGTGTGTAGATGCTGATTTTTGACGTTTACCATGCGGAACAGTTGCTTACAAGACGAATCAGTTCATGCAAGCGATGATAAGAGCTTCAGTGGACAGAAAGACAGGAAAACTGCATTGGCCCTTAGTCTATTGGTGTAATGAAGTCAGAAGGATATGGCCAGTTTCCCTATAAAGTACCATCGAGCAAGGCAATTAATATCAGTACTTAAGGGAGCACAGAAAACGAAATGTTTATAATTGGTCAAAACTCAAGAAGGCTATATTTGGAAGCAAAAAAGAGAAATGTTGTTAACCTGTGGACTGAGGACTATACAAACGCGTACGGCTAAGCCTGCCATGTGGTGATGCAAAAGTTCAAGTGTGGCTGAAAAATATTGCATTTTAGTTCCCTCCACATCAGGAATATTTGAAAGCAAGGGATAGAATACACATTGCGAGGACGCATCTAGTTTTCAGTCTACTGTACTCCGGAGGTACTGTATTGTTATGTCAGCGATTCATTCAAAGACGACAAGCACATACTTCAGTATGCTCAGCTATGATCGCAATTTGTCAGCTATTTTTCATCGATCCGAGGTCTTTAACGTGCCAGCAGTCCTTCCAGAAGAATTAAGCGTCAATACTGGAAATTCACAGATAGGTACAATGTAAAACCTTTTTATCCATTTCTAGTCAGCACTCACATATACTTATAAGCTTGAGCTTCTTATAACACTGGTTTTGAGATGATCTTTTAAGGAGCTAAAACCAATAATGAGATCTATGCTTCTTACGACAACCTCTGTTGAAGGATTCGCCGATGACATTGCGATAGTATTGACAGCGAAATACCTTAAAAAATTGGAGTTGACTACAAGCGAGGGGATTGAATCCATCAAGGAATGCCTATGCGCATGACCTCAGAAGTCGAGAAACATACTTTAGAAGACTGTGAATCAATGAAGGCACCCTCCAAGCCTTTGTCGTAAGTCTGTCATTTTTACCCTGATTGCCTGCATTTCCAGGATCACATAGTTACATCGCCATAGCTGGTTTATTTTAACGATAGACTCCTCAACGATTTTAGAGGTCATCAAGCTTTGATAGCAGCTTGGCTTTAGAGTAGACTTTGAGTCCATAAAACTGTTCACAAAGCAGAGGTAGAGAGCAATCATTCTAACGACAACGTCTTGCTCTCCTGCAAGGATGTAAATACAATCCTTACGTTATTAATCACGATCTGTTCTAGAGGTAGACAAAGGTGGGAAAGGGAAAATTGACTGTTTAAGGGATGAAAACCTTCCAAGAGGGATAATGACTATAAGCTAGTCTTCATTTTTGCTGGAGGGCTTTGAAAAACTGAACGTGAGCAGCTTGAGTAAAATGTTCCTCTGTCGGTGGATATCCATGGCAACCTTTATGTTTATCAAAAAGGCAAGTGGACGGCAACGGCATTATTGGAGTTGTCGACCAAGAGTGCATAGGGCCACTATGCTACTCTTATCCAACAGAATTTGTGCATACTTTGGATCCAAAAATTGCCTCTAATGAATACAGAAGTAAGAGCGTCTAAGGCCATAACCAAACAGGGGACTAAGTCCGAAACTGGTACACAGGCACAATCAATTTGGGAAGCAATGCAGCGGAAGTCTTGTAGGTCATCAGTGTACACAAAGCCTCGAATAAGATCAGGGATGTCGTTAATAAATATTTACAAAAAAGAAGGTCTTAGATGGCTTCCCTACATAAGACTCAATTGCTTCTTTCAAGGTCTCTAGGAACAGATTATAGTTTTCACTTATCTCAAAACTGCCAAAAGCTGAACTGCAAGAATCTGTGCTAATACTGGTACTGACACCTTTCAAATCTATAAGAATTAGCAACAGATGTTTAAGTAGCCATAAAATTTAAACTGAATACATAATGATCTGAAAAAAAATTAATTACGAAGTATACTATGTCTACGTCAAATATATTCTACAATATGTATTAGTACTACATAATTCCTTATCTGCAAAAATTAGGTCAAGTGTAGCAGTATCAAAACTATTTTAAAACTATTAAATTGAATGAAATCAAATATAGAAAATAATTCAGAAATTTCACTACCGCAATCTTTGAGAACTTAGTGAGGTTCTGGTTCTATGAACGCAGATTCTAAGGCACTCTTAGATGGTTCATCTGCCGATTCGTTGCCTACTATTTCTTGATGACCAGGGATCCAACTAAATAATACCTTTTTATGTATAGCAAGAGATTGTAAGCCATCGTAGCAGCATTTAACAGACATTGAGTCTACTAAGTTGGACGATAGTGCTTTAAGCGCTGCCTGACTATCAGAGAAGTTATGTATTCTAGCGCCCTTAATACCTTTTTGAAGGTTAAACCTCACCCAGATCTCAATGGCATGGACTTCAGTCTGGAACACAAAGGGACACATTCCTGTACATATTGAGACTTTAATGTTGGGTCCCAAGACGCCAGCTCCAAATCTAGATTCCATCATCGATCCGTCAGTGAAACAGACTAGACTTTTAGGGTCCAGTACCGGAACACCACAAGATCGGTTTGCACGGTCTAATATTTCTAACTCAAATATCTTTCCGAAACAGTGTTCCCTGACCAACTATTTTCAGGTGACCCACAAGATCTCCTGGTTTGTATATGTATTCTAGCTGCAGCTTGATAGCACATCTATCAGCCGTCCTCCTAATGAAGATTTATGGGGGTGATAGCCCAACAACAGCCTTTAATCTTCCCGTAGAGCAGGTTCCCATAGTACCTGTAGTACCGAGACAAGGAATATTTTAGGGCTTTTGTAATTTAGTTGCTGTTGTCCAAGTTCAAGAACGTTCCGTCGTCATACGATGGCCGGATATGAGATAATAAGTATCACCATCATTATAGACTACTGTCTATAATTTGGAGGCTGAGACCCCAAGTTCTGGCTTCTGCTGGACCACATTGGCACATTTAGTGACGGACTTGATATGTGAATTCCAGTTAAGTCGATTTTCTTTGATGACGCGAAGGTATTTTACTTCACTGGAATGTGCTTCCTTTTATGATGATGGGTTCGGGATTGACCTGTCTCCTTTTCGAAAAACGCCACTAGAACAGTCTTGCAAGGATTGATGAAAAGTACTTCTTTGGCGGATCATTTTAAAACTGTCGATCGACTAGAAGATTGTCGATGACTAGTAACCACAAGGGAGAAGAAAGCATTCCTCCTTGGGGACAATTTCTGACTGCGGATGCAGAGAGCGACACTCTTCCAGAGGAAGAAGTAATGATTCGACTGTCCAATATGGTTTTAATTAATTGGTTGCTATCGATTACTTTTGCTATCGATTACTTTTGCCTGTAGCCAATGTTATCGAAAGCGCCTTCGACGATTGAGAAGGAACATAAAGCGATTTCCTTGGAGCGGAATGGTGCTTCTATCTTGATGATAAGATTCCCATTCTCTATACGTATATCGCCCCGAGTGCAGAGGGGTAGACAGAGCTAATCGGCGTCTATAATGAACGTCAATTACTCTCGCCATGATTTTTTGGACAAGTGATGCTAGACTTGTTGGTCTATGGGATTTCGGTAGCTCACTCGGTTTATTGCCTGGCTTGGGGATGAAGATTATATTTACTGTCTACAGGTGATCCGGGCACATACCTTGTAAGAGAATAAAGAGAAATTTGTAACAGGTTCTAAATAAAGCCTCTCCGCCAGGGTCTTTGAATATGGCCAGACCAATAGCAACCATTATAATAAAACAGCACCGACATGAATCACAGCGAAATGCCTAGTACATTACATTTAGGTTAGAGGTTTAGGTGCCTGTCTGCACCAGTGTACAGACACATTTAAATCAATAATGGTCCATTCTGATGCCATGGATCGCATCATTTGGATAATTAAACCACCGGAGCATTTGATAAAACGAAGGAGGCTTGTCACGTCAATTGTCACGCCTAGGTTGTCAAAAAAGGGAGCTCCTAGATGGAGTAGTCTTTTTTGGGATAGAGCTGGGCACGTACATATGTAGGAGGCTCCTCTTTATGCCTACAAGTCATGTGAAATGAGGCCCAACCTTTTGGCATGTTGGCCTATTACACAGTGTCTAGTAAGAACACCGATAATGTGGCTGATCTGCGATATCTTCAACAGGACCAACTCAGCCAGTTGCCAGATTTGCAAGTTAAATATATTTTTCCATCTACAGTTGGTTTTGTTACCCTGTACGGCGAGCTCGTCATCCTTGCAATTTCCTGCAATATTTCTGTAATAATTTAATTTCTGTAATTTCAGTAATCTCCAGAAGAGACAAATGGCGGTTTAAAACGACCTTTTGAACTGAAGGAGCACGATTCCAGGGACTTAGTTGCCGCTTGACTGTCAGTGAAAATGCTTCTGAAATCCTTGACAGAGATTACATTACATTTCAGCCAGGACAAGGCTTCCTTGATTGCCATAATTTCCGTCTGGAAAATGCTGTAATGATCTAGGAGGCGAAAAAAGATGTTCAAATTGAGCTTGTGGGAGTAGACACTACAACCCACCCCCTCGTCAGTATCTACATAAGCGGGACAGAATATTGGATGTGATTTGAGTAAGTGTCTGAACGGGTCCCTCAGTACATTACGGAGATTTCCACCTTCAATTGCCAGCAACGAGCAACCACGGGCTAGCGAATCGGCATATTCAATGATCCAAGGAACTCAACAAGTTTGTACTTGTTCGACGTGAAGGTAGGAAGCTTTTTGATCAAGCATAGCGCTCTAGGGACCCTCTCGATTGGAATCTCCATAAAAGCAGTATTATCAAAGGGCCTCTTGGTATCTTTTCTGTGAAAATATAGAAAAGACTAGTGATTCATCTCAGATTAGAAAGATCTTATCCAAATTTCCAATTATTCCTAGTTACATAAAAAAAAAACAGATGGTAACTGGACTATGCCCAGCAAGGAAACCTTAGAGCTTCTTATGGACTCCCATTTTCTCGTAGTAAAACAAAGACAGTAAATTCTATAGAAAACCATAAGAGAGTTGAATTTAAAGTGCCAGAGGACGTTGTCATCTCCAAGCAAATACAGTGGCCAGTGTACAGCTTCCTCCAGTGGAATTACAGCAAGATTTTGATACATTATGTCCCTGACTCCACATTATCTTTAGGAGCTCTTTAAACTTCGGCTACACCCCTAGATCCTGGGGGAGGGCCAAAGTAGTCTTTATATCTAAAGCCGGTAAGTCCTTCCACGCATCCCCTAAAGACTTCAGTCCGATTAGCCTATCCTGCTTTCTATTAAAGACTTTGGAAAGGCTGATCGATGTTCACATTAGAACAAATTTGGATAGTAATCTCCTATTGGTATCCCAACACACGTATCGCAAGGGAAAATTGGTAGAGAATGCCTTGCACTCGTTGGTAGGAATCATTGAGAAATCTTTTGAGAACAAGGATTTCACTATGGTGTCCTTCCTTGATATTCAAAGACTTTCAACAATGTCAAAACAGAAGCTATATCTGCTGCAGTTTTTGCCTTGAAGGTTGACAACTTTGCTATTGAATCGAGTAAATGATTAAAAGGAGGCTTTTCCATGCTGAGCTGGGGTGTTGTCTAACCAGAAGGTCGGTGTACAGGTTTACCACCCACGGGGGAGTTTTATCACCACTATTGGGACTCATGGTAGTGAATGAGATACTCCTAATCTTAGGTTCAGTATTATATCCTACGTGGACGACATAGCGATAGCGATATCAGGGAGAGATCTGATGGATTCTGCTCTAAATAAACTGGCAAAATGGACGGATAGTGTCGATCTCGGAGTTAATCCGTCCAAAACTAAGCTAGTATTGTTCTCAAGAAGGTATAAAATGCCATATATGTATATCTCCTCCAAAACTCAAAGATATTGAATTGCAATTTGCAGATCACGCCAGATACTTGGGAGTTATTCTCGATAAAATAAAACTCAGATGGAAACTGAATATTCAAGACCGTCCCAGGAAGGCATCGATTGCCCTCTATTAATGTAGAAAGGCTATTGGCCCAAACTGGGCTTTACAGCGCTGGATATATACGGCAGTCGTCAGATCCATCCTTAAGTAATGAGTATTAGTCTGTTGAACGGCACTGAAGGTTTAAAGGTTATCCTGAGTCTGCATAACGGGCGCGCTTAGAACGACTCCTACAGCTGCCCTAGAACCTATGCTCCATCTTCTTCTCGTTGATATTTTTGGGAAGCTGATGGCGGCTAGAGCAGCATTACGGCTAAGGGAAACCTTGCAACTGACTCATGAAAATATGGGCCACACAAGCATTCTAAATGGCCATAACAAGTGCGGTAGTGCATATTTGCATTTGTCAGTGCGCTGCATATTTGCGTCACCATTCGACTGACCACTGTAGTGTTTTTCAAGAAGAAGTCTCAGCAGTCCGTGAAGCTGCGACCTGGCTTTCGGTTCACTCGATAGAGTGCAGCGCTATTGTTTTCTATATAGTTTGTCAAGCTGCGATAAAAGCCTTGGATTCGCCAATAATTCGATACAAGTTGGTTAAACAATCCTGCAGATCTCTTAACGAGATCGCTGTTGGGTGCGACGTATCCTTGTGCTGGGTTCCAGGTCACAGGAATATTCCAGGCAATTGCAAAGCGGACGAGCTAGTTAAGGAGGGTGCAGACCAGGACCTCCCTGACAATAAAGAGGAACCGTCAGCACCTATAAAATCGATAAAATTCCAATTAGATACCAGTCATTAGAAAGCAAGCAGTATGTGGAGCGATATCACCATATATATATCTTGTAAACAAATCTGGCCAGCAGACTTATTTCCGTCAATAGGATACATCTGAGAAAGATAGTTGACGCCCTCACAGAGCACTGTCTGGTTGGCAGACATGCCAGAAGCCTTTGTTGCTCCCTTCAATGATTTCTGTAGAAGCTATAGAGACGAGGAAGACCAGGAATCCATGACACATCTTCTGTGTACCTATCCTGCTCTATCAGTCTTGAGTAGGAAAATCCTACTTTCGAGGATCTTAACGATGTAGCTAGACTAGACTTAGGCAAAATAAAATGCTTTGTCACCGAGTCAAACTAAATGGCGAACCATACTTCTTCGGAATGGGTTTACACCGATACTAGTTGCCCTGCCTCCTGGCCCATTGGCAAGTTTCCATGTAGGTCTGCGGTGTTGGTAATCCGGTTTTTCTATAGTGTTATCACAAAGGACCTTCGTTTTGGTCTAAGTGTGTCCCTGCTAAGCGGGGATAACCACCCAACCCAACCCAATCCTTGTACGTGTTTCAGCCAAACAATCAATAATCCTTATTACTGAAACGATGATTGAAATTGTCATCCATATGTTCCCAGGAATTTATGACACGATTCTAGCATATTGGGTAAACATCGAAATATTTACAAGTACTAATGTAAATTGTTATTGATTGATATGTATGTATATACTCGTACGTATCTCCCAGGCCAAACAGATGTATATTTTGTCACAGATACCGACACAATTTCGTAACAAAACCCGATAAGCGTAAATATTTACTTTTCGCAATGCAGTTATTTAATCACACAATGTTTTACTAGTCCATGGCTCTGTGCATATTCTATCCCCCTGTTCAACAACATAATCCCACAAACTATCTACGGGTTTATTTAGTAAAGCTAAATTTAATTAATAACTCGTCAAATATTTGAGAATCAAAGTTTAATTACAATCCTTTCATGTGGAAAATTCCATGGAACACAGTGCTTAACCCCGACACGAATTAAATAAATGAAAAACTAATTTTCACTCCCGGTATTGATATTTAAATATTGTTTGATGCTTGCTAATGCACATACTTATCGCTAAATTTTTGTACACAACAGAAGTTTTAGAAAATATAAATAATATATTTCTTATCTATAACATGGTTGCACTCGTGTATATAAATATTTTAATTAAACCCACCAGCTGCGATGATTCCTTTAGCCATTGCCTGGGCAATTTTACCGCCTCCAAGAAATCCAATCTTCAAAATAGCACTCATTTTGCAATAATACTATTGTTAATAAAAAAAATTTAATAAATTGCGAGAGAACTGAAACCAATTATAAATGTATCGCGTCTGATGGTCGATCGGGTAATGTTTTCAAACTACATTTGGCGTAAACTATGCTCGGATCTTATCGCTCTGAATACGACTTATCAGTTTGTGTGTCCAACCTTATCGCCGGTGATAAGCGTTATCGGTTTCGAAAGCAAAAAGAAAACAAACTCAAGTTCATATAAATATTTTTGTTTTTTTTTTGTTTTTTTGTTAAAAATAAATAATTAATGACCCCCAAGGTGGTGCGCGTTAATAATCGTTACTTTCTCTCGGTTGGTTGGTATTTTATTACGAAAATAACTCGACCTTATCCCATATACTATATAGAGGGTGTCCCAAGATCTGGCTGAAATTAACTGGACCTGGAAGTGTGATAAGAAGAATATTATCATATTATGGCAGGGGTATCTTACGAATTAGTTAACCATGGCATAGTGTCATTTATTCAAAACTATAACCCCAGTCCATTATGCCCGATTTTCTCGAAAAATTCGGTTAACTCTTATGGCTGGCTTGAGTTTATGTTGCCGAGAGTGATAAACTACAGAGCCAAACCGGCTTAAAACGAACTTAAGACCAAAGTCCCTAAGGCATGTATTCGTTTGGCCGTCATTTATGCACATGTCCTTATCTTTCAGAAGTTTATCGAACATACATATGTATGTACGTACGAGTAAGTGGGCTATTAATACCACACCCTAACTGATGTCTCGTCTACTGACAAGAAGATAATCAATTAATTGCTGTCTTCAACACAACACTAAACAAAGGCATTGTTATAGTGATGGTGAACTTGAATGCCAAAGAAGGCAATGACAATGAGGAGCTGAGGCATGCTGTCGGGAAGCACGGGCAAGGCAACTCCAATGACAACGGCATATCATGGTATCATGTTTGGGCATAAATCATGGCCATTTTGGTACAACTTCTTTCCAAGTAAGCACTGTTGTAGTCTGAAGATCTCAAGACAGCACAAGAATACCTAGCTTTGACATAAGCTAAGTGATCGTACACTGAGTCAGAAATTCAGGGTATGGAGACAATCTGCATCTCAATGCCTGACAAAATCCAAGACTATTGGATTTAACTGTCACGTCGGTCGATTGCAGAGAAGATATACGGCGTAGCTTTCTGAAGATATCTGGAGACGGATGAGAAAACAAAACAGCTGAGAGCTCGCATTGTAGTTACTCCAGTAGGGAGAAGCCAGGTAGAACTCCTACATATATCAGCCTACATATTCAGCTTATCGGCAGAGTGACAAGTTCAACTACATCTACGCGCTGGTTACAGAAGCAGAAGAAGCTCTAAGCATGAGTGACAGCAGAACTATCTACATGATCACCAACGGCCTGACAGGTCCCAGTAAAAGTCTTAGACGACTCTTTGCTTATTTCGGATGAAAACCAGAGATAACAGGAGGATTTTGTTATTGTTTTGAAACATACATATATTCAGTAGCGATATGCACCGAAACCAAACTAAGGTGCCCGAGGTAAGAAATATTCGAATACGTACCAGATCGATCACTACCTCGTTCAAAGCACGAAATAAATTCAAGGTGGTAGGAATGTACGGTATACCCACTGATCTACTGCTCTCACTTTCGTGACGAATGGTAGAAACTAATGATCTTCAAGCTTCCGAAGAAAGGTATTTACGTGATGTATGCTGCAGCTGAGGTAATAACTGATAATAATTTTGAAGATAGTTAAATAAGGTCAATAAGGACTTGTGTCGACCATATCAAAGCACTGTATTCCAACGTTGAGTCCGTGGTGTTATATGGATGCAGCACATAAAGAGTAACCACTAATATCACAAGAAAGCTGCAAACCTTCATTAACAATTACCTACGAAACATCTTAAGGATGTATTTAGCCAATCGCATCGAACGAACATATTTACCAGAAAATGGGTCAGAAACCTGTAGATACAACCAGTTAACGACGAAAGTGATAGTTGATTGGTAATACGTCCCGGAAAGGTGACAGTTTCGTAGCTAACCACTCATGGAATGTAACCTGTTAACCCAGAATGGCATAATATCTGGCAGTCCAAGAAGGATCCACGGCAGCTGGGGAATGCTGAGACACATCGGCAATAATCGTACAAGGTGGCACGTAGCAGAGGTCCTGTAAACCAGGGCGATAAAGTAGGTAAACACCTTTCTCTATTGAGAAATTGTCTAGCGATCATATCCTTAAAGAAGACCAGGGATTCAATTTAGGAACTGACGTTCCAGGTGTAGAGTTGTGTGTCGAGGTAAACCCCGAAAAAAAAACATGGTTCCTAGCCGAATAATATCCTCGAGTGTTGAAGAAACCCTGCGAAACGAAAAGTTAAGATAACTAGCTAATGCTCTGGACGTTGATTGCTATTGCCAAAATAGTTGCCTAGTTGGTTGCGGATTTGTTGTTGAAAGCAGACTTAGGTAAAAGAGGGATGGCTCCATAAGTAGCTAACACGCGGATCATCAATGGATCCATTGTGAACGTGAATTATACTAAAAAAAAGAAGACAAAAATCAGTCTGTAGCTTTGGTATAGCTAAACAGAACCAAACTGAAATTGTTATAAATTTAGAATGGTTAATGTTGGCTTTCCTGACAGATCATCCAGGTCTTCGAAATGGTATTCGCTGAGAGTCGTTTTTCTAGAGGGGATTCGCATGGGAAGTGAGCTGTGAGCGAGTTGCCAGGAGGTAGTGGCCGGAAGTCACAGAGAGCTAGCAATTTTGGGTTCAGATGAGTATATACCAGAGCCCGCACCTTCGTTAGTTTTTAACCCGTCGGTGAAAATCGGGATATTATTCGGGTTGATGGTCATGCCGTTTATCCAATCCTTTCTTGAGGGGAAGATTGTTTTAACGTTTAGGTTAAAGTCGTATAATCTGACTCGGTACTCAAGTGTACCCATCTCGCTATACTGCGGTGGGCCGTGTTGTGCTTTTTCCAAAGAATGGATTGTTTTAAGCGTAAGGCAGTCCTTGCAGCTATTTCCTTTAGTTGTAGTTCTAATGGGATCTAATCTTTGTATCCTGGTCAATGCCCTAAGGAACGTAATCTGATTTGGTGCAGGCCACCAGACTAGGCACGCATTGGATAGAATGGGTCTGAGGATGGCTGTGTGGAAGATGCATGTATAAGGGATTATGGATGTCCTACTTATCTTTTCTGACGTGGTTTCCTTTCAATTCAGCTTACGGTCGACTATACAGTCTAACTCATCTTATTTGAGATTTGAAGGAGTTGCCTATTGAGTCTCAAAGGCTCGGTCTGTGGGAATGTTCTCTTGTTAGTTAAGATGACCACCTCTGTTTTCAGGGGGTTAACAATTAATCACCATTTTTCCACTCATTAAAAGTAGACTTAGGCAAGAAATCTGGAATTTTTGACTTATGAACGAGGGCTAACATTGGCCTGATATTTAATCAGGTTCCTATCTGACAAAAAAAGATGACGACACCAAAAATAGCTTTTAGGAACTACTTGCTGGACAAAAAGTACGAACACTGTCCTAGGCATGTTGCTTAAATTCTCCCGTGCAATGTGAATATATGTAAATCTGGGAAACCAATGGATCTTTGGTAGTATTGTTGGAAAGTAAAACTTGCACGATATCATTTCCCATACCGGATTCAAGCTGATTGATTTTACGGTGCGCGGTGCAAAATATTATCTATATTAGGAAGTTACTATGGTAGTCTTCTAACTTATTAAACACCAACCAAATTGATCAACCTATGATCGACTCAAGGCACTCCATCAGTAAGATGGATGTTCCAAGTAACCCATTCTGACACGGAACTAAGTAGCTAAGGTAAGGTTGTAAGGACATCCAAGGCAGCGCAATATACCGGGATTCTGTCAAAAAATTTGCCATCGGATGACTACTACTAAGCATCCCTTAGGCCTACTGTACACGTAGTTGCACTTCATAGACACGCTTCGTCATTTGCAGATTATTGTACGCGTGCTTGCAGCTTGCGTATAAACAAACGAAGATCTGTTCAGGGAGCGGCGAAATTGCATTGATGTACTCACAAGCAATCGTCATGCAGCCTGAGCTGCAGCTGGTCGTTACTAAAACGTAGTGCAAGACGCATGGACATTATTTTTTTTTAATAGCGGCTTCGGCAGTGAATTATATCAATATTATAAAACATATCAATCCTAAGGATATAGAAAGACTACTTCTGCGAACTGTATATTGGCGATGATGATAAGCTAAATGAACTGCAAATCGCTTACAAGAACTAAAGGATTTTATCTACGTACAAGCTCATTGATCCATTTCAGTATGGTCTTAGCACAGGAAGGTTCACAGACGAAATATTTACAATACAGCACCTCTAAGAAGAGAAGAACGCAACTACCCGCGATGCCAACAAAAATTACATCGATGTCTCGTGGAGGACTATACGTTCGGTTGATATACATATGTATGTAGCTTCATTCTAGTTCTGCTATATGGTGCAGAGGTTTGATGTTTAAGAATGGGTCGCCCTCAGTTGATTTTCAAAAAAAAACTCATTTGGTTGCTGTTCTATGTAAACGATGAAAAAAGAAAAAGATACAACCATGAACTAAACGTATTCAAGATGAATAGGGACATCAAACTGGTCAAAAGTGTTCAAATACAATGACTCAGATAGGTGGGACACTTTGCATTCCGAATGTCTTCATATTGACACAAAATGGCGAATCTGACATTGTTGGTGAAGTAGACACTGATGCCTCGCATTCAAGCAGAAGCGACCAAGATAAGTTTTGCCCTAGAAAACAATCACCGATACTCACCTCGTGATAA
Organism: Xylota sylvarum; assembly: GCA_905220385.1. Taxonomy (NCBI): domain Eukaryota; kingdom Metazoa; phylum Arthropoda; class Insecta; order Diptera; family Syrphidae; genus Xylota; species Xylota sylvarum. The sequence continues at coordinate 55,987,656 of LR999958.1, read as the reverse complement.
TTAAGGAATTCGTCTACTTAGGCTCTTGAGAGCAGATATCAAACGTGAAGGGCGACTCTTCCTATTTCAATAGAATAAGTAGGGATTTGCGTACCAAGGGCGTATGAAGATGTACCTACTAAAAAAAACTTATAAAACCCATACTATTTCTGTCATATTTATCACATTTGTACCCTTGGAGTTTGCGAAAGGAATTCTTGTCATCCTGGCTAGATGAGATTTGAGCAAACCCCAACAAGATTGGTGATGGAACAGAGGACACCAATCTAAACAAATATTCGTTCAGAGTCAGGCTATGGTAAGACATAAAACACTTACTCTGCCACTACCTTGTAATATCGGGGTCTTCAACAGTAACAGATCTAAGATACTGTAGACAGAAAGGAATCCGTGACGTACTAGAATCCATCCTCCAACATGAAACAAATCGTACCAAAGTTTCAAACCCTGCCAAATATGTATGTATGTAGCTTAAAACCATTGGAAACGCAATGGTAGCTTAAATAAAGAGCGGAAAGTCACCCTCTACAATCTATCGGTCAATATTCAATATTCAATATTCAGACATTCAATTATCAAGAAGATACTGCCCGAGATGTCTAAAGGGTGAGAGAATCGTGTTCCATTAGACGTACTACGTAGTAGGCTCAAAAGAAATGAGACCTCAACTAACTTGGAAGGGTGTTGATTGAGCACCAATGTCAAAGTCAAAAATGAAATATAAAACATCAAACTTTAAACTGTTTGCACCCATTTGTGAAATGATATCCACAAATATTCACATCACAGGTATACCGAAGTTGTTAGAGAATTTGAAAGAATTTAATCAGTCTATCGTTTGTATATTTTTTTGCTACACTATGACTTAAGTATACTTTGTCAAACCGGGTCGTACAACAAATGTAGTTTGCGATGTGGAACAAACCACTTTATTAACCGAACGAATAAAAAAACCTGCCTATTCTTTTAAATCCACGAGAGTGCTCCTTTATTTCATCATAATTCGTAACAGATACCAATTCTATTTCAGTGCTGCCAGAAATGTCAAATTGAGGTGCTGATGTTAAATCTACATCCAAAGTATAGATGTCACTACGTTCGTGTGCTTAAGATATACTTTGTCTAGACCTCCTAATACGATAGGTGTACAACATATGTCACTCACCTTTCCTTGATTCATTATAAGAGAAATGTGTAGGGAATGAAGTTTATTGCATTTATCGATCCATTTAGAGCATACGTTAATGAAGCTCGCCTAGATGGCCCTACGGTCAATCAAGTGGATCTCTTTATGTACATATGTATGTAGGTACGCCAGAGATGGTTCTGTAAAGCTTACTTCTGCAGTTAGGTGGTATCAAAATGGATACTAAATTTATACTCATCCCTTTCTACTACTGATTTACAAGGCACAACTCTTTTCGGGCCGTTTTTATCCTCATTCACATGCAATATTGTACTATGGGTGTGATCGGATGTCGTTTGGTAGCACAGTGCGGTTTATGCTAACTCCTTGCGAAAATGAGTACATTGGTTATTTGCATTTGTTAATCCGTCCAAGACTATTGAATTGGAAGTCGCAGATCACGCCAGATACTTGGGGGTTATTCTCGTAAAAAAAAACCTTAGTTGGAAACTGAATATTCAAGACCGTGGTAGGAAGGCCTCGAGATGGCCTCCACTCATGTACAAAACGTATGTCCAGTGAACAATCCGGGGCTGGAAACCCCACTTTGGGGACTATTAGGCCTATACCCCGGATTGTCCACTGGATATACACTTCCTACATGAGTAGAAGTAGTCGTCAGACCCATCCTTATGTACAGAGGGAGTCTGGTGGACGGCACTGGACAGAAAAGCAACATTGCAATACTTGACAAGGTTCAAAGGCTATCCTGCATCTGTATAACGGGCGCCCTTAGAACCAGTACTACATCTGCACTAGAAACTGTTCCATCTTCTTGCCGTTGATACCTTTGGGAAGCTGACGGCAGCTAAAGGAGCATTACGGCTTTAGGGAATCCTTGCAACTGACTCGTGGAAATAAGGGCCATGGCAGCATCGTAAATATCCTTAACACTATTTCCATCAATTTGGACTACATTTAACGCTATCTTGACTTTAACGTCAAGTATAAAACTAGAATTCCTAGCTGATGTGCTTGGGAGTCGGGAGAAATTTTCAACAAATCAGCGACAGAGAATTAGACAGACGGATCCAAGACACCATCTGAAACATGTACGGAAATGTCGTGTGTTAGACTGCCGGATCACTATGAGATATAAGCAGAAATCACAGTAGTGCGAGAAGCCATGGCCTGGCTTTCAATTAACTCGATAGAGTCCAGCGTTATTGTTTTCTACGAGTATATAGGCAGTCAAGCAGCGATAAAAGCCTTGGAAAAGCCTTCTGCGGCGTATACCTGTGCTGGGTTCCAGAGCATAGAGATATTCCAGGCAATTGCAAAGTAGATAGCTAGCTAAGGAGCGTGCAGACCGAAACCACTCTAATAATAATTATAATTAGATACCTCAGCCACTAGAATGGCAAACAGTAGGTGGAGCAATATCACCACATGGCTCTCTTCTAAACAAATCTGCTTATAGCTGGATTGCGACAGGTCCATGGGACCAGGGCAATAGGACAAATATAACAAGTTTAGTTGGCGGCCTCACAGCGGACTGTCTGGTAGGACATGCCAGAAGGCTTGGCGCTACCTTTAATGATTTCTTTAAAAGCTGTAGCTTTATATGAGGAAGAGGAGGAAACCATGACACATCTACTGTGTACTTGTCCTGCCCTATCGATTTTGAAAAGGAAAACCCTAGGCGAGTACTTCTTCGTGTGGGCGTTGTGGCTCAAGTGGTTAGTGGACTACGGTGTGAGGGGTTCGAAGTTCGATCCCCAGCTAACATCTAAAATTTCTTTCACGGCCCCACCTCTCGCGAACTTCTGACTGACAAAAAATTGCCGTTCGAACAGAATATACACGAATGGTTGTGAGAAGCTAGGCCCTGGGTCCCATGGACCAGTCTCGCTAAATATTTGTATGTAGTACTTCTTCAAAGATTTTAACGATCTAGCTAGACTTAAGCAACATAGAAAGCTTCGTCACCGGGTCAACCTGGTTTAATGCCGAAGCGGCAAATTATACTCCTTCGGCATAGGTTTACACCGACACTTGTTGGGTAGTCTTGAGGTAGGTCTCTGGTACTTGCAATCCGGTTTTTCATGGTGGGTTCACAATAGACCGTCTTTTTGGTGTAAGTGGGTCCCTGCTAAGCGGGGACAATCACCCAACTCAACTCAACCATTGGCATTTGTGTCATGGTGGAAAGTTTCTTACTCAGTCGCTCTTAGTAATGTCTGCACAGTCCAGGTGTGCGAATGTTCCTTATAATGAGTATTCTCTTCACAGTAGTCCCCAATTATGTTTCATATGACACCCATGGTCTGAAAGATTCATACCCAAAGAATGGTCAGAGTCGTTATTTGCTCCATTGTATGTGCGCTTTTCCAAAAAATTTGATGTACATGTGTCTCACATTGTTAAGCAATAGGTTGAGTTGGTTGGCGATTCGACTATCGTGAGAAAAACTGATTCCTGACTGGATCCTTGTGAAAGGCAGGCAATTTCAGATTCCAGAAGGCTTAGAGAATTATTTTTACATATACACATGAGTGTATATTCGCATCTAGTAATTCTTCCTTCAACGTGTGTACTGGTTGCACATCTTAGGAAGTGAGAGTCTCTAGAGTCCCGGTCTTTGAGTATAATCATGATTCATCCAATTCTGAGGTTGTATACATCGCTCTAGATGACTAGCTTAGATCATTTTATATCTGTTTGGTTTAGGAAACTATCTCTCATGACCTGTGACCTTATTCGGGTGGTACTAACCCACTTCCAATTTCTTGGAATATCTTGGAGTGTGATTCGGACTCATTAAGAGTGACTCAAGTCACAGGGCACATCTCTACCTAAATCGACGTCTTCGATACAAATGAATACAAAAACTTTGTTCCCCCAATTCTGCTACTTAGCTAATTTCACTGGAAAAAAAAAAATTATCCTTGATTGCGCGCTGTCATCAACTTTACCTACGTGGACACGTAGAAAATGTCATCCGTCGCCGCCGTGTAGATAGGATTAAATAGAACTGATTTGTTTCATAGAAAGTCAATTAATCCCCTGAGCTTCCACATACCTCCGATAGATACACGTGACTTAGGTTTATGTCCATTAAGGATTAATGCTAACGAAAAAGTAAAACATTTTTCCATCAACACTTAAGCAGAAAAATGTCCACTATCCCCATAAAGCTGGGAATTGAATCAACGAACACAAACAATCGGCGACACACACAGCCACATACACACACACGGTGGCTATGTCCGGAGGTTGATTCGGTTTCTGTTTTTTTTTTTGTCGGTCCATCCTAAATCAAATATTTCACGGACATTTAACGCATCCTCGTGTCCTTTGCCACTGCCACTACGTGTTAGGTGGGATTGTGAGGTACAACACCGTAGCGTGGGGGTAGAAAAATCGGTCGGTTGGTCGGTCGTGTTCGGTGGAGTGTTGAAACGACCCTGGAACGATGATGATGACGATTGCGGTTCCTCTATATACGGGTCTACAGCAAAAAAATATATATATATATATAAGTATGTATATATAAATAGGGACGCAGGGAGCGATGAGAAAGAAAAGAAATTGCTTTTTTCTATTAGACAGAGACTTGTCGCACGAAATGTCAGCCTTTATTGCAATTTACTGACGAGGAACGTGACACATTAGGCAGACATTGTACACGACAGTTGAATTCCGTGTACCTTCCATATCCCATTCCCATGAAAATCTCTTACCTCCATGACTGTGCTCTGTCCTGACGTTGGCAGCCTTCCCCTTTGTTTATATGTGTGGCATGTCGTGATGGTGGTGGTGGGACTCGGCAGCACGTTTACAAAATCAAATTGAATTCGGGAATGCGTAATAAAATATCCGACGAGCAGGAGTTAATATATTTCCACAGATTTCCCATAATAAGAATCCATTAGTCAAGTGAAATAGGAGACAGGATCAGAGTATATCCCCGGAGGGCATGTGTGTGTGGCTCCGTGCGTGTGATGATTTGTATTTGGCGCTTCGTTTTAATTTTCCAACGACCTTGGTCAGGATGCTGAAATGGTAATTTTCCTCCACAAAAAAAAAAAAGGACTTCAAGCGGATAATGAAGGAAAAACTGTTGAGAGCATGGCTAATTGAAGGCACTTGTTGGGTGAATGCTATGGGAATAGCTTGTGCTTTGGGTATGCTTCTTACGAAAAGAAATGTTTCACTTTAAGACTATCAGACAGGCAGTGCTTCTGACTCTGCATTGAACTTAGCTTTCATCGTATTCGAAGGTAGAAGCAAAGTTTACCATCCTCCGCTGCAAGCGCATTGTGAACCTTAACTGAGTCAGGTCAAAGAGACTATCGCTAGATTAGGCAATTTACAAGGAAACCCTAGTACTATTTCGAATGGAGGTTTGGAAGGCCTTCCCTAGATCTTGTCGCAGACTTCAGAAAGTCCTTTTCACAAGACACTAATCTTGTGGAAAGCGTAACGCGGAAATCTCAGTCTTGTGATGTATTCATTCCTTATTCAAGCCTCCTAGATGAGATCGATATTAAAGTTACTTACGTTGAGGTAGAGGGAAAGCTAGCAAATACTTATCTAAAGTGATGGATGTTAATCAGTAATAGATTGCCATTGGGATGGTGATCCGCTGGGATGGAAAAACCTGTTACTGTTCGGTTTTGGTCCATCTATGAAGAGGCATCTTTAATTCTTTGAATATCTCTTGTCTTGGGCGGTATTAGGTCAGCCTTTGGAAGTTCCAGGATTCATGTTACTAATTTTCAGACCCTTACTGGCCAATTAAAGTCCGGGTTCGAAGTAGAAATAGGCAGACTTAATGCTTAGTAAGCCCCTATGTGTTATATAGATCCATGCATGCGATCACAAGACTATTGTTGACCATTTCAAAGAAGGTTTGAAAATTGCTACTTTGAGGCGTTAGGCATCTTGTCGCATATAGGTTCTGTAACATCTACGAATTAGAATCCAGTCCGTGGCATTAGGTGCAACTCATCAGGTGAGCCACGGGTATTGAACCGTTATAAAGGGGTCTGTTCCTAAAACTTGCTCGTAAGTATGATACTTGTGGCTGAAGTATGGAAGAACATTCGGGAAATATCAGCCGAAGGACGGTCAAATAGTCGAAAATGAGACACGGGTGTTGACGAAAAATCGAAGAGAATTGAGATATACAGCTTTGAACTGAACATGGTAGCGCGTGGGCATGGGCCATAACACATGATCCACAAGAGAACACATTCCCTACGCCTTAAAGGAATACATACATATGTATCTACAGTTGTCAAGCATCTTCGAAATATACCTCCAACGAATTCCAAGACAGGACAGGTTTGTGGATACTGCTAAAGATCGTAGCCTAAAGATTTTAGCTGGTAGAAGTTACAATGAGATGAAGACATCTTAGCCCTGATTTTTGCATTGTTTGGAATAATACAAGTAACTAGGGCTTGTCATGCATCCAAGATCCGGAACAAATCACCGGCCATCGGTATACTTGTGGAACCTAGAGATAGCAGAGCTATACAGCAAGTTGTACATACTGAGAAGATTGTTCCAGCAATCCAAAGGTTTGCACAATACGAAAATATACATAGGAATCTGAAACTAGCCCTCCGGAGAAGCAAAAACTTTAAAGAGCTCAGCAAACTGAGGACCTATAGTGCACTACCTTAGGTCAATGTTCGTAAGATCAACAAATCTGACGGAGTTCTAATAGGAACTAGAATCTATCCAATGCAAAATTATATATGGCATTCTAAATATCTAGAATCTTGTCTTAGAGGTTTGAAAAGGGAACTGGTCCTCCAGGTGGGGGGTTGTGCGTCGGGCTGACTTTCGTATCACGGAAAAGCGAATTAGTTACGATGCAACAACGACCCTCGGATAAGGATAACCCTACTCTTGACGACCCAAGCAAACGAAATAAGGTCAAAGACTTTCAGATCTGCACATGGAATGTTTAAACCCTTAATAGGCCGCGTGCCTGTTAGATAGGAAAGAATGAATATTTGGCAAGCATAGCCTAAATGACACCACGTCTGGCAACGGACTTAGGTCTAGTTTTTGAGGCCAAGGTATGAATGCAAATATCCCAAGCGCCACAATTAAGAAGAACTTCTGTGAGAAGATTTAACGTCGAAAAGCTGCATTCGCAAGAGATCGTCAGAATCTTAGCTGAACGCGTATCTCGAAGTTTCTCAACGACTGATATGCCGCCACCATGAAGTGCCGCAATTGATGCACTTGGTTTCACTCGACACCACCAAGAAACCCCTGGTTCGATAGATTCTATAAAAAACCCTGGAAGTCCAAATCGATCTCCACCGATTTTAAGGCCGCATATGACATCATTTATAGAAACGAGCTATACAGAGCCATGTCCAGTTTTGGCATCCATGCCAAACTCGTTCGGCGGTGGAGGACGACGATGGCGAATTCTCACTGCTTCATCAAGGTCGGTAACGATCTCACCGAGACCTTTGATGTAAAAAAAGGGATTTAAACAAATTGACGCACAGTTATGTGATTTATTCAACATCATACTTGAAAGGATTGTCCGAAACTTACAAGTCAATACCGAAAGCACAATCTTTCAAAAGTCTGAGCAACTACTAGCGTACGCAGACGATATTGACATAATTGGTAGAACTTAGTGCGCTGTCACGGTTGCGTTTGCTAGTATTGAAACGGAAGTTGCTGGAATGGAATAACGGTAAACGAGGGCAAAACCAAGTACATAAATGCTGTCAAAAAGAGGGAACACACCACTTGGACGAATTGGACAGAACGTCACAATCGACAGGTATAACTGGGATTTTGTCTACCTCGGCTTTGCTTTAAACTCTAACAACAATATCTCAGCAGAACTTGAACGAAGAATAACTCTTGCCAACTCTGTCTCTTTGGGCTGAGAATCCAATTAAATAGTAAAGCCCTATCCCAAAGAACTAAGGAGACTCTGTATAAGACCTTGATCTTCCTTTTCCTGCTTTATGGCGCTGAAGCTTGGACTCTATCAAAAACGGATGAATATATCCTCGGTCGCTTTCAGAGAAAGATTCTTCGTAATATTTTCGGTCCCGTTTATACTATACGAGCTGTACAGTGACATCGACATAGTCAAAAAACTGCGCATCAGTCGTTAGAGATGACTAGGACATGTAGAGCGAATAAAGACCAGGGTTCCGACCCGAAGAGTCTTCGAATCAAATCCGGAGGGACAAAGTTGTAGAGAAAGACCTCGACTTAGGTAGCGGAGACCTCAATCGATTTAGAGTGCGCAACTGAAGGCAGTTAGCTAAGGCCCGGGCTAACTGCATAGGTTTGTTAGTTGAGGCCTAGGTTCACCCCGAACTGTAGCGCCACGTAAGTAAATAAGTAAGTTCTGAAATTTGGAGTTCCACACATATACGCTTTGCCAACTAGGCTTTCAGCACAGAACTCTGAATTATGTATGTGGTCACAGTTATTATGATCTTGATAACACTCACTATTTCTAGATACACAGTTTGTGACAGCTAATTTTACTCCACCAGGCTGGTCATCGTCTCGATGTTTTTTATGCGATGATTCAGTTCAAAGGATTAATATGAATGTCACGTATGCTATGGGACTGCTGGTAAAGAAATTTGTTTACAAAAAGGTTCAGCTTATCTGTTCATCGCGGTTGATTATCTAGCATAGACTTTATCCTTTGACTTTCACAGCGATCGTATCCTACTCCTTCTATGGTCTCATAATTTCCACAGTCCCACCGAGCGTTTGACAAACATTCGATAGTGTAACTGTCATGAAAAAACTTCATTTAAACAAAAATCGACATTCAGACACGAAACAGTAGGTCCATTCCATTCGTCTACAGAATATAACGTGCACAACACGAATGGTTGTAAGAAGCGTCGTACGAACTTGTGACGCCAGGTATTTGTATTTATTCGCCAGGTTGGCTCAACAAAACGGACCGCAACGGAACACAGGGTTTCTGCTCCTTTTAAGTAAAGAGAGCCACTTCGATGCAGATTATACATTTCGATTCCACAAACGAGAATGGACAGTCCCATCTCAAACGAGGAGGGAATAGAAGTTTATATGGATGGATCACACATTGATGGAGAATCGGGAGAGGGGATTCCGATCGCCACCTCCAAATCAGCGGATTCATTTGGAACACTTCATGACTGTATTACAAGCAGGCATTTTCGCTACGCTCAAGGGGGCTTAAATATTTCTCAGCACTGAAACCCAAGGCAACAACCATTAATATTTGCTTGGGCAGCCAATCAGCCAAATGGACTAATTCCATCTAAGAACCAACTCGAAATTGGTCAAGGAATGCAAGGAAAAACTCAACATCTTGGCAACTTCCTTCCAGATGAACCTGCTTTGGGTACCAGACCCCTAGAGTAGTATACCAGGGAGTGAATCGAAAGATGAATTGGCAAGAAAGGGAGCGGGACGTGCTACGACTATATGGTTACAACCATAGGAGTAGCCTTCAAGATTGTCAAAACCGTATATAGCAGGTCGTTCGCAAACTACCACGAAAACATATGGAAAGGACTGCAAACTTGTAAACCTTTCAAAGCGACGACTGTGCGCCCTTGATCCAGCTAGGCAAAGAGGTTACTCGACATTGAAAAAAGACAAAAGACAGACAGTCGGTCTGTACCCCGGACACATCAATCTGACATCTGACATCAATCTAGTGACATCTAGCACTTACCCGGGATGCGAGCAAGAAGAAGAAAGTTTCGAGAACCTCCTCTGTGAATGCACTACAACAGGTTCACTAAAATATAAATACCTGGGAAGACACGTCCTGTCCGGGCTGAGTTATCTTAGATGCAATAGTCTCGGAATATCCTAAAGTCAAAGTTAGCTATGGAGACAGAGTAATGAGGGATCTGGTTTGTATAAAATTTCCCACAATGCGCAATGATTTACTTAAAACATCTCGCAGTCAGTAGGATGTACACCTCTTAAGTGTCCACACCATCCATCATTAAAAGAAGTGCAAAGTCAGTAAGTAAAATCCAATTCAAACCTCCTGCAAACCTCCTGCAACTAAAGTTACCAATTAAAAGTTGTCCAACAAGTGCGCATAACCTGTGCCAATAAGCACTGATCTAGCAACAATCCTCCCAATCGAATGCCAATTCTTTTAAAAGCAAAGGAATTAACTTCTCTTTCAATTAAAAATGCATAAAAATAATTAGACAAACTGAACAGGGAAAGAAAAAAAACAAACGAAAATGGAAAAGGTCCTAAAAAAAACACACTTCAAACGCTTACTGGCAACTATGTTGCACATAGCGAACGAGAGTCCTGCTGGCATAGACTAGAGAGACAGAGACCGTACAAACAGCACAGAACCATTCAACTAAATTAGTTCAATGTTTCACCAATTCATGTACACACACAGGAGGGCGAGGAAAAAAGTAGAAAAAAAAAATAATTTTTTTCTTTCATCCTTTCTTTGCAACGAAAGTGCTGATAATAGACAAAGAAACGGACAGGATATGCTCTCCATCAACACAGCTACCCAACGACTAGGGTGGAGAGAACATAAGTCCAGACTGAAAGGACTTGAATAAACATTTGCCTTCTTTCGCCCCATATCCTTTTTTTTTCCGCTCGTATAGAGATGACTAGATAGTCGAGAATCACATCTAAAACCTTTTAACGAAATTATATCTGATAGAGCTCTATCGCCCCCATGCCACGGCACACACGGAGGAGAACATCTCCCGTAATGAAGTGCAAATGCAACCCCAACAACCCCTAACAACCCCGTCAAATAGCACATAGCAAATACACACTGCAGTGGCAGTCCTTGCGGGGATCGGACGGATATCTGCGGAGCATTCATTCACTTTATTTTCAAATTAATGTGAGAAGTAGAACCTCTTCAGCCAGGCTACCTACCACCAGCATGGAACTAACTTTGAGCATTGAATTGAACTGTGTTCCTGGAACTGTGTGTGCAAGGAATAAAAGCACTGTATCTAGTTCCAGTTGAGAGTAGCAACTTAATTGGGATTTTGCGAGAGTCTACTACTACTACTACGACTACAACAGCGAGCCTTGATTTCTTCCTTTTAGTTCTTCTCAATTTTGGTTCACCATTCCGTGCATTTCAAACACTTATGTCCTGCCTGTGTACCCTCGCTCGTGGCAGAGGAAATAAAAATTAATGTGCATGTTGCATGTACCCCCTTCCATACACCTTACCTCGTAACGATACCCTTCAACAGCTGTGGCACTGGCATGGTGGTGATGGTGACTCCAAACCAACCGAAATACACTCAACTCCAGTTCGAAGTGGTAAATGCCAAAAGATAGGCAGCATCCAAGTTGCCCTCACCACACAGACAGTCGGGAAGAAAGCCAAGAACCAGACTCGATTCACAACCGACACACGACGCGACGTAACGTAATAAGGACGAAATGCAAAGAAAAAAAAAAAAAAAAATAAAAATCTTTGCACATGTGTTCAGTTCGGTTTGAGCGCTCCCGTGTGTATTTAAGCCGCATGCTTCTTCAAATGCAAATATTGTGCCAGTAATTTAATGGACGTGGGGGGTAGGTGGCGACTGAAGGAGTGCAAATGAAAGAAATTAAAAAAGGATATCATGTACTCGTAGGAAGAAGTGAGCGCATATGGTGAAAAAAACCACTTTATGAGATAAAAATGAAGTGTGTCAAGGGAGTGGTTGGATTGAACGCTACAGCAGCGCTGGCTGACAGATTACTTGAATTTCTGGAATGATTTGACTCTCCAAGGAGTGGGCGAGGTACATGGCCTCGTAAGTTTCGACGCGATTTCGGTCCCAAGTGGATGGGTCATTCAGGGATGCTAACATATTCCAGGATATTTATTAATGACTTTAATTAATTGCTTTAGAGAGGAATTAGAAGGAACATTTTTGCGATTCTCATGAGTAGGTACTCAGCAGGACTTTTTTTTTTGTGTAAGTCCGAACAGGATTTTCTGTGGGTAGGGATATTTCTTTTTTTATCGATTCGGACTTTTAAACATTTCTTAAAATCATGGTCTTCAGTGAAACCAGAATTTTATACAGAAATAGAAATTGAATGACATAGAAACGAGACGCAGAAATAGGATCCACTATGATTCCTATGTGGATCATGAGATAATAAGTAAGTTCACTATGTGCTATGACTTGCCTGACTCCTGTGTGAAACGTCGTCGATACATCACTTGCTTGCCTCCTTCTCTTCGGCAAAGTTCAATGCATAACGCTGCCGGGAGTAGTAGGGAGTAGTGTACACGATTTCAGTAGGCACATCTGGCTTTGCAACTTGAATTTTAAAAAGAGCCACGGTCAACCACGGTTTTTGGTTGTCTGCTGATCAATATTTTTAGAAAATGGATCATTGAAGGCCTAGATCCTTGCTGAGAGCTCTGTGATGCATCCAGGAAATTTTGAAGTCCCTAGTCGATACTACAAATGTATGTATGTACACATGTCCTCTTTTAGGTGACGCTACTGTTCGGGATGAACTTGGTCCTCAACCAACAAGCCTCTCCAACAGGTCCGATCTCCAGCCAGCTGCCTCCAGGTAAGGACACCAAGTTGGTTGAGGTTTCGGTCCATTTGAGCGCGATATCTTAGGTGAGGTCTTCCTCTACTGCGCCTCAGGATGTATTCGAAGACTCTCAGGGCCGGAGTATTGTTGTCCATCCGCTCCACATGACCCATGCATTCTTGTCGTTGTATTCGAACTCTTCTGATTAGGTCGATGTTGCTATACATATAGCTCGTGCAGCTCATGGTTATATGTATCTTCTTATCCACTCTCCGTTTATACAGATGGGACTAAAAATTATCCAAAGTATATTTCTTTCATAACAACCGACAGACGGCCTCATCCATTCTTGACATAGTCCATGCCACTACACCGTAGAGGAGGAATGTTATTGTCAGGGTCTCATATAGGGTTAAACCCATCTTAGCCGCTTCCGTCTCAATGCCTAAAAATTACCAACATCACGCTTTCTTCCTCCGATTATGTCAATATCATCGGCATATGGAAGCAGTTGCAGGAACTTTTGAAAGATTCTGCCTCTGATGTTGGCGTGTGAGTTTTGCACAATTCTTTTAAAAAAGATGTTGAAGAAATCGCATGACAGTGCGTCACCTTGTCTGAATCCTTTTTTGACATCAAAAGTTTCGGTTAGATCTTTTCCGACCTGGATAGAACAGAGTTCATTCTTCATTGTCATCCGGATAAGTTTGCTGTCATATGCGGACTTAAAATAGGTGAGAAGATGGTGGGTATCGATTGGGACTTCTTGAGTATTCCTCAAGATATGCTAAATTGTTACATCGATTGTGGACTTTCTTGACCTAGGACCACATTGATAAGCCAATCATAGGTTGCTAGCCGTTTGCATATGTCCAAATGGGCCCAGCCACTGTGGGCTTTCCCGATGGCCTAGTTACCTGAAAGGAGTTTTCACAGAGCCGAAGACTCTTTTATTTTACTTCTATCCATATGCCTTGGTACTAAGTTTAAGGTCACGGTATTGGCTGTAGATATCTCATCTAGTTATCGTTATTGACTTAGAAGCTGCCTTACTGCCAACCTACATGTATGTATATATGTGGAGAGAGAAACACTGCGTTAACACGTTATAAAGTTTATTAGAGTATTAAAAGTAGATGTATTAGTTCAATAGTATATACTTCACGTATAATTAGCTTAGAGATAAGTAAATTTAAACAATTAAACACAACTTTAATATAATACGATGATTAAAAAGATGATAGTCGAATGGATTGAAGCGTTCCCTTCGATGGCTGGCGGCAAAGAGAAAGAGTCATAGCTATCTCGATCTCCAATACAGCTCCCTTTTTCTTCTTCTTTTTGCTTCCTTTTTCGTTAAAATTGGGTTGTTACGTAGGTGGTATCCCAGTTTGTTGTGATGTTGCCAGATGCTCGATATTTGTTCCCTACATATATAGTAATCACCCTTTCGTCAATGTTGCTTTCCAAGATATTATTTGCAGCTTGTAGGATGGCTTTAATTTCGACCTGAAAAACATTGCAGTCATTATTTATCCTACGTCACTATGTATTGGGTATACTAGGAGCTTAATACAGTCAAAAAAGTCTGGAACTCGTCCCCTCAAAAGGAAACCAAAGCCAAAAGATGGCCATTTCCGCTCCCAAGTTCGCAATCTTTTACCTAGCACAGCATTACATCCTTCCTCCATCTTGCCAAATCCACTCCTTCCTATGAGCTGATTCTAGGTGTCGTATGCCCTGTTCTGATGATTGAGCTGACTGAGGGCACAAACGCTTAGTCACAAACGGAGTATCCGAATACCTCTCGAAATTCGAATTAAGTAGTCTTATGGACATACTGCGGGAAATTGTGTGGATAGATAATCCTTTCCCTGGGTACCTGTGGAAACCAACCATCTCCCCGTCAGTTTCTCCAGCAGCTCCTACGGGCAGGCCGATTGTCAACAAGAGCGAATGCGGTAGCAGAGGGCAGAGCCATGAAAAATTGACCTTCAGAAGGTAGCTATAGCTAGCTACCGCAACAGCCTACAAAGGGTCAAAAAAGGTGATTGTTGTCAAAGAGAACAGCCTGGAGCAAATGGATGTATGATCAAAGGAACCAGTGGCTCCTCCGGCACGATTGGTACTGGTTCCTCTAAACGCAAAGTGTATATTAGCCATTTCAATACGATACCACTCTTCGGAGTGAACACAAGTTCACTCTAAAGTGACTCACAGAAGCAGTACCCAATTTGAAAGCACCAGGACCATACATATGTCACACTAAGGGTCGTTCCGAAAAGGGACCTCCATACGAGACCCGAATCCGAAATAAACATCTCCGGTCCGAATATTTTCAAAGACAATCTGCTACAACTTCAACTCAGCTAAACCCAGAATTTGTATGCAATGATTGGAAGGTGATAGAGGCGGGAGTGTCTGCAGAATCGGATCATAAAGCAGTCATAACGCTTAGCCATGAGACGATGGCTTTGCTCCCGGTCAGAGGGATGAGCTCAAAACACTCACAGCTAATCACGACGTTACACTCTGATGGGTTCCAGAACACACCGGTATCCATAGGACGAATTAGTAAGAAAAGGTCTGAATATAGCAAAAGACTTCGTAAGACTATCCAATGAAAGATGGCAAACTCCAGTGTTTAGTAAAATGCAGTTAACAATCTTCAAAGGAGTTATTACTGGCCCAAAGCTCTTGGCGTCCCACATAATAAGAATGTGACTAAATGCACATATGAACTCTATGGAGGATGTGGCGATACCTTACCCTATGCAGTACCAAGAAATCGAACCTTGGCGAAAACCATTTCGTCGACCTGGGTGACCTGTTAGGAAAACTGCAACTGAATTTGTGTTCATTTCCCGGTTAGACTTCTCCACGACAGGGGTACACAATGGATCCATTAAAGATCCCCATATTAGAGACCCTTATGTCAGACTGGATCTCGTAATCGCCGCGGCGCGCCCTGTGACCCAATGACCAATGCGTTGCTAAAAATGGATTTGCACACTCACCTGATGCGATCGTCGATGTTTTCCTTCCGAATTGATTTGGACTCCAAGATTACACTCAACTTCACAACAAGGAGACATACGATGTGGAATTAAGGGTAGCATTGACAACCGTAACTAACTACATACTAAAAACCACCGCCCAAGCACTCTCTAAAAACCGTTTTAGCCTTAGCAAGACTCAAACCATGAACAGAAAATCTGATCGTATCGTTGGTCACTATCCAGGAGAAAACAGTGAAGTCAATCCTCTCGATCTCAAAACCAGGGATTTGGGCTAAAATGCTGCACTCAAGCAGCTTTATCCTACAAAATGGAAACAATTTTTGCAATTAGGCCATGTCTAACCTGAAATGGCGCAGATAGTAACACCACGATTTGAAGTGAAGGTGTATGAAATCCTTAACCCGACTGTTTCCACTAAAGCACCATCAAGGTCGATCCTCGGCTGGCTAACTCGTCAGCGCACTCATTATCTCGGTTGATACCGGCCCGGTGTATCGATTAGGATACACTTAGACCAGTAGAAGGTCCATTGTGCTACCGATATGTAAGCTACCCTCTTTCTTTGAGAACCATTTACTCCTTTGTAAGAAGGAGCTAATCTTAGCCGTGCAGGCTTTGCTGAGATCGTTTATTCACCTAATGTAACCTTCCTGATGTTGACTAGTGCAGGGCACGTGCATAGGAGGTGACTATTTGTCTCTTCTTCGTCTTTCTCTTCGTTCTTCGTTTGAGGTTTTACAGAAGTCGTTGTAGGGAATGCCCAATCTTTGAGCAAGTCTTCCCATAGTACAACTATCTATTTAAACCAGAAGAGCTTCGTCTAACCAGTTCGTCAGTTCCACAATTCCGTGGTATGTTACAGTGACCTGTAAAGGATGAGGTTGTAGTGTCCAACTATCTCGTTAAGAGCTACACGGCAGTCTTCCACTGCCTTGGATCTCGTTGTGCTGGATGCAAGGGATTTGAAGGCTGCTTGACTGTCGATATATATGATGCTGATACTGCAATAACCACCAGCCAGTCAGTTGCTTGACGAATGGCAGTGACTTCGGCTTGAAAAACGCTGCAATAGTTTGGGAGGTTAAATGAGAGATGGATATCGAGGACTTCTGATTCCGATTTTGGACCTATCCATAAACATTGACACCGATTCGTGGTACAGGGACATCCCGTTGTGTCCATTCAGTTCTGTTTGGTATTGCGAAATTGTAGCCCATATTGAAGTTGAACATGCCGGTGGGCAGGTGTGGAAGATGACGATGCATCGATAATTTTCTGACATGTCCAATGTGTTGCTCCTTCCATTGTTTGGAGCTTCTCAGTCTGAACGGCCAGCCAGTTTATTTTTGATAATATTAATTGGAAGTGTAGCATTGTTTGTAGCACAGCAGTGTGAGCGGTTCTCACTGCACCAGTAATCCTGAAACAAACACTTATTACCTTGATAACTCATAATAGGCATTGTACTACCAGTATGAGGACGTGGTGGGCACATCAATGACTTGGATGGCGGCTTGGCTATCCGAAAAGATAGCGATATTGTGGTTATAAGATGGAAGATTCTTCAGCAGGTGGGAGGCTTTCCTAATCGCGAGAATCTCGGTCTGGAAAACACTATCAGCGTGTGGAGGACGAAAAGACTTCGAAATATTTAGTTGGTCGGAGAAGATGCCTGCACCTACTCCTTAAGTTCTTAAACAGGCGATTTCTTTCATTTCTGTCCACTCTCTGCAAATTTTTTTAATAAGGCTCTATGCTTTGGGAAGTGCTGTCTTCACAAGTTTTGATCGACTTCATCGATCGCTCAATTGTGCAGTTCTTCGGGGCATATTCTAATCCTTCAAAGTTTAGAAGTCCAACAGAGAATATTTTTGCTCCTCTAGCTCAATCTGGTTGGACAGTCATTGGCATATACTCAACTAAAGATCGGTCTTGTCTTTAAGCGTCTGACTGTACCACTTGAAGTTTGCCAATTAACTCAGTCTTAGGAGTGGAAAGCTTAGATACATCAACTCTACGACCGAGAGAGCTTTTTTGAAGGAATTTCTTGGCCATGGCTAGAGTCCTCGTAGTAGACACCGAAACCGAGTTCGTTCTCCAGGGTGTAGTAGTGGATGCTGTGTGATGTCCTTATGATTCATCTCGTGCTTCCCATATTTCACTAAAGCTAGCAAAAGCTTGCTCATTCAAAGAAATTAGTAATGATGCTCAGTGTCAAGAGATGTTTCTTTTAATGGATCAGTGGATACAGTCTGTTCGGTATGGCTAAGCTTAACAAATAATTATGTATGTCCTCCAGCAGAATTATTTCCATTGGAGTTGATGTACATTTTTTAATTTGGACGAGAAATGTTTGTCCAACTCTTAACTAGGAACCCATGACCATGATGTGTGCAGTAAACCCAATGAACAGCAGTTCGTCAAGTACGCGCTGTTTTCAGAAATTATACAGGATTCACAGCGGATAGAAGAAAGTGGCACAAAGGGAGAACGATAATGAAATGCCTTTAGTTTCAAATATGAAGCATCCACCATGAGACCGAATTACACAGGACATCACAAGTCACAAGTATTATTGTATGACAAGCAGTGTTTCGATTCGGAAATTTCCAAGTTGATTAATGTAGTCTCTGCGAGTCTACGTTTCAGAGAGGAGCAAACATTTCCGTCCGACTGCTTTCAGTGGAAACGAATTCACATCATGAATTAGTCAGAAATCAACGGACAGTATTTTCTATTTACATAACCCCTACGAAGCGACGATGCAGCAGCATCAGCAAAATCATCATCAGCGTCAGGACTACACAGGCTTCAATCAACAATTTCCCCAAACACCACCCCACACCAGCCAGCAACTAAATTTAAGTTATGATATGATGACTGTGCGAATGACCGACTTACCTTGTCAACCGCTATGGCCTTTGCCCAAATTCCTGCAGTGACAGCTACTGACCAAACGACCAGGATGCTGATTGTGTGCCACGTACTTCAGGAAATTGTGTGCCTCTTCAACCGATATGATGGCCTCCTGAACTACTACGGCAGTAGGTAGGTACCTAGTGGGGTAGTTAATATAATTGGACGGGCGAATAATTCCGGAATGTACACTTGAAAGAGCAAACACAAGGATATAGATACTACTAGTATACTTTTTGCACTCGAATTGAGTTCGAAAAGTGGAGGATTACATAGATAAGGTGATGGATAGGGTCGACCGTGGGCAAGGTTGGGTAGAATTCTTGTACCTCTATTCGATTGGTTATGTTCCTTCGTGTCCCAGATAGGCACACACAAACATGTA
Organism: Xylota sylvarum; assembly: GCA_905220385.1. Taxonomy (NCBI): domain Eukaryota; kingdom Metazoa; phylum Arthropoda; class Insecta; order Diptera; family Syrphidae; genus Xylota; species Xylota sylvarum. The sequence continues at coordinate 55,968,638 of LR999958.1, read as the reverse complement.
CCTGCACACGTAATCTAATCAACTATTCAGACCCGAATTCGAGTTTTCATCGGTGCCACGTAAGATAGATTTGGATGATGATATTCATGACCTAGCCATATACCTATGTACGTCTAGGAAGGTACAGTTGAATGGCTCTCGTTGAAGTGGTTATTCGAATGAAATTGGAATCATCTGGTATCGTGTATTTGCTTAATTCTCAGGTCAGCCACATGAGAATGGATTCGAGTTCAGTATTTGGTTTTCGTTGACCTATTTGCTGATGCAATGTAAATTTGTTTCATCATATTGATGGAATTGAATTTGCCAGTGCGATGCGGCAGGTGAGGTTTGGTCTACTACGTGCAGAGTAATCATCAGACCGGAATTGCCTGGGCGATGATGTTTTCATTTTAGTGAACGAAATTATTTTGGGTCATATATAGTATGCCTAATTCGTTGGTCTAAGATGTTAGGTGAGGGACTGACTTCTTGATTTTGGTCGGTCTTCAACAGGAATGTTGAATATGTATGTCAATTTGGTCGGAAAGCTTACATCACAGTTGGTCCTAACATTAAATACTTTACACACTAAGGAATACTATCTTTCCAAGGATAATGTTCCGTAAAACATATTGTTCTGGGACATGGAGTTGTATTTCCGGTATGCAATTGCAATAATAAGTCAGTGTAGAGAGATCATAGGTGCTGTGAAGAATGGTAAGGTCCCTTCTCTCACGTGGCATGGTTTGAGAATCCCTGTCGACGAAAAATTTGTTCCAATTTGTTGTTAGATCATACCCAAGTAACATACTGCAGCCGAGTATCAGTTGTTGGAATAAATCATCCAAACAAAAAACACAAGCTAAGACCGGGACCGTCAAGGCTGAAAGGACAAAACAACTTTAGAATTAAAAAAATAGCTATTGACTGGAAGTTTCATTTAGAGTTTGATGGAAGTACAGCTGAGTAACTAAACGAGGTATCACCAGTGTTGCCACTCAAAAATCTCCAATTTAGTCAAATTCGATTTAATAACTTCATTTTATATTTTCGAATTACTTACTTACCTAACGGGCTCCCGATCCATAAAGAGTCTCTGTCTGAGACACGGCAGCCTTCCACACTCTTCGATCCCGGGCACGCTGCTTCCAGTTGTTTAGACCAAGCGCTCTGGCATCCGCGATAGCTTGGTCCTTAAAACGGAGGTTCGGTCTTCCTTGTCGTCTCGAACCTGGGGGCTGTGAATCGGAGGTCCTCTTTGCTGGAGCATTATTGTCCATTCGCTCGATGTAGCCGAGCCAGTGTAGTCGACGTGTTTTGGCTTTTTGGACTACATCCACATCTTGGTACAGCTCATAGAGTTCGCGGTTGTATCTTCTCCTCCATTCGCCCTCCTCGCATACGGGACCGAATATCCGACGAAGAATTTTTCTTTCGAAAGTGTTCAGTATTTGCTCTGCTTTCCTGCTTATCGTCCAGCACTCGGCTCCATACAGCAGAACTGGCAGGATCAAAGTTTTGTAGAGCATTCGTGGAGTTGATGTTTACTCCGAGGTAGGTAAACTCCTTAACCACTTCGAAGGTACTGTTGCCAACAGTGACGTTTTGTCCTAGGCGGTGGACAGATGCTTCTTTGTTTGTTGACAATATGTACTTGGTTTTGTCCTCATTTACTTCAAGGCCAACTCGTTTCGCCTGTTCTTCAATTGCCGTAAAAGCCTCTAACACGGCGCGCTGGGAGCGACCGATGATGTCAATGTCGTCTGCGTATCCCAGCAGCTGGACAGATTTGTTGAAGATAGTGCCTTCCGTGTTTACACCTGCCCTGCGCACTATCTGTTCCAGCACAAGATTGAAAAAGTCACATGGTAGCGCATCTCCTTGACGAAATCCGGTGCATGTTTGGAATAGTTCGGAGGAACTGTTTCCGAATTGCTCGTTGCACCACGTGTTTTCCAGCGACACGCGGCGCAGCTGGATCAGTTTAGCCGGGATCCCGAATTCGGCCATCGCCTTGTAGAGCTCAAGATGATGAATGCTATCATATGCGGCTTTAAAGTCGATGAAGATATGGTGAGTCTCGACTTGAAATTCGTTGGTCTTTTCCAGGATTTGCCTTAGTGTGAAAATTTAGTCGATCGTCGATCTGCCGGGCCGGAAGCCACACTGATACGTGCCGATTAGTGTGCTGCAGAAAGGCTTCAGACGTTCACACAGTACTTTGGATAGGATCTTATATGCGACATTAAGCAGGGATATGCCTCGGTAGTTCTTACAAGACATAGCGTCGCCTTTCTTGAAGAAAGGAAACTGATAGTCCAGTCATCGGAGATGGATTCATCCACCCATACTTGGTTGATGACTTGGTGCATGCACCCTACCAAAGCTGGTAGACCATCAGAGCCGGCGGCCTTGTTGTTCTTCAGCTTTTTGATAGCTGAGCCGACCTCTTCAAAACTAGGAGGGGGGATGGATTCTTCATTGACTGGATGCGGGATGTCTTCTTGCCCTATCACTCTCTCCACCTGATGCCCATTAAGTAGCTGCTGGAAATGCTGCTTAAAAACAACTACTATTCCCTGTGCTTCGGTGACTAGGTTTACTTCACTGTTTCGAAGAGCCTGCGTTCCGGGCTTGAAGTCAGCTGCCAGTTGCTTGACTTTCCTAAAAAACATCCGGATGGATATCCTTGAGCTGGGAGACTGCGTGGGCCCTTTTCTTCTTACGCAGGATCTTCTTCTCCTTCCTTCTTCTGGCTCGATACTCTTCTCTCGCTGCCCTTGCTTTGCGCTGCAGCGCTTGCATATGTGCATTTTGTGTCACCTTTTTCCGACGCACGCATTCATCATCGTACCAAGGGCTCTTTTTGGGTGGTTGCTGGTATCCTATGGTGGTCTCTGCTACCCTTTTGATGATGTCGCGATACTGGTTCCACAGATTGTTGGCGTTTGTGGATGGTGAATGCACAGCGGAGAGTCTATCGCTCAGGCGCTCTCTGTAGACTCTGGCTACTCCAGTCGTTTTAAGGATTCCAATATTTTCGAATTAAGTCAAAAAATTAAAATGAGTTATTAAGAAAAACATAACTATGTAGTCTGAGGGAATACCTTCCAATGACGCAGAGCCCCGTGGCACTTACTATTGTGACGGTGAAGGATCTCTTTAGTCTTATTAGAGGATTGGAGCGCTTGAGATACAGCTTAGGTCAGATCTGTTTGGTGAAACAACACGTGGTGCAGTTCGACCAACTACAGTTAATATAGGAGGTATGTTAAGATTTTACTTCTCCGGTAGAGTCGACAGAGTTGTGCCATGTGAGTTCGTCGGCCATGTAATGTCCCTATATCTCGGCACCCAAATGAGATGATTATTGAATTGCTTTGCCATCTCGTTAAGACATAAGCGGCAAATAAGGGCAGTTTTGGAATTGAAAGAGACCGAATCCAGAAATTTGATCTTGGCTTGACTATAGGTAAAAATGGTGATATCCCTCGCATATATTACATTGTACCCTAGCCATAATAGGGCCTCCTTGCTCACCATAATTTCTGCTTGGAACAAGCTGCAGTAATTAGGACGGCGTAAAGAGATCTTGTAATTGAGATCTTGGGATAAAACATCTCTTCCACACCTATTTCCTTTTTAGACCAGTCTGTATAGAAGGAAATGGAGCGACTGTGAGACCCTATATCACCCTTTCAGTCAATTCTGGAGGGTATATAGGTTTCGATATTTTTATTGTGTAGAAGTTGGGGGAGGGTATAATCAGTGTCTTTTGAGATGGATTCTCATTCTTACAATGAGTGGTCAGTTCTCAGACTGGGCTACAAAAGAATTGCTTTCATTCGAATTTGCTACCACTTGTGTGCAACAGATATCGCGCAGAAGCATGTGGAACTGTATGTCCACAGCCACAGCTGGAATAGTCCTCAGGGCTCCACTGATGCAGACACAACTAAGGAAGTTGTAGTGGATAGCTTTATGCAGAGCATTCCACCAGACGATCACGTTCCAGGACGTTGGGTTTCCAGCTTAATTTACTGTCTAGTCTTACTGGCCTAAGTACTTGACCGCATTTATGAGCACCAGGAGTGTGTCGTTTAATTTCGGTGGAACAAAGAGCACCAGTTCGGTTTTCTGAGGATTGATATCCAGGTAGCATTTTTTAATCCAATTACGGATTTAGAGAGGGCGTTCTTTCCATTCTTCTGCGTTGGTCTGAAGCTGAGCAAAGCTTAAAGGAATTTATCAAACCATGCCAACAATTTTCCATCAGTGGAGACCACAGCCAGCAAGCGCGCAGCAATTGCTGTCATTGGCATAGTGTATATGTGTTTATGGTAGTTGCAGTCTGTGGACTCGTTTTATCCAGATCACGATAGACGAGATCAACTTGTAGCTCCATCTGTCTTTCGTAGTGTTGTCCCACTTAACTTGTCACGCAGTCATTGAGACTGATTTTTCGTCTTTCTTGATTGTTGATGGTTCCAGCTGTCTTGAAGTTCTCCTGTTATAGATCCATAGCATCTTGTCCGCGAGGATGTCAATGGGGACCATTCCGGCTATGACGAAAGGTGTTTCGTCCAAGATCGTTCGAAAACCACTGAGTGTCCTTAGTGCGTAAAGCCTGTAAACTGACGATAACCTCCTTCTCGTTTCATTGCTTCGAGTAGTCATTGCTCCTAGGTAGTTTATTGCTTCCTTCGATCAAGTATTTTGGTTTCCAACTCTTATTTTGCGACTGGTTATTAGGACATTCTATTGCTTTGATTTTAGCCACTGGGCGATATTGTCAGCAAAACCAAAATATTTTCACTCTTTGTGGCAACACTAGTTGCAGGACCCCATCATACATGATGTTTCATAAGAGAGGTCCCAGTACCGATCCTTGCGGGACCCCCGCCATAGAAACATTATAGTACCCTACTTTGTGATTTGTTTCGTCCTTCAGCTTCCTGTTAGGGAGAAAGTTTGATATTATCCTACGCAGGTAGTACGGATATGTACGCTCATGTCATTTAATCACTTTTAAATCAAAACGGGTCATACTTTTATTTTCTATATTCGAAAGCAAGCATACAACCATACATTAACTGTTACACCATAATCTCCTTGTCATGGCATTATGTTTAACTCCAACATCCAATGCACAGTCATAAATCCTAATGCGGAAAACGAGAGAAAAATCATGATTTCATCGGATTTAGATACAAACTGAAGTACAATACGTCTCGCCGTTGTTGTCGTCGTACATTGGTATGTATTCATGGCAATGACAACATATCACCCATTACCGTATCCATGAGATACGAAATCGAAGAGCCAAAAACGTGAGATTCTATAAATTGTCTTATTTCGTGTATCGTGTATCCTTGCAAAATAAAACGGGCTTAAGGATGAGCCAAACGAAGACATTGCAAAGACGAACGAAACAAGGAACTCTAAGTAAAATTGAGTTAGTGGCAAAGTTACTCCTAGGAGTCATTTTAATGACGGCATAGCTGATGCTATCGCCATAATCCGAGTCTATGGAACATATTGATTTACCCAACTGCCACAGAAGTTAAAGTTATATTTTCCGCTACTCACAGCTAACATATTTGGACTTTGCTATACATCAGTGAGTTTGAAAAAAAAAATAAATACGTCTTCCATGATTCGTGAACTTTTCCCCTTTATATTGGCCAAAAGAAACTTTCGGTGGTAATAAATCTGAAGAGAACTTTCTCACTGGTTCGGTTTGATTGGATTTTTATTACTCTATTCATAGGAGGACAGAGCCATCGAATAATGGAACTAATTTTATGCGAAAAGAGGAAAAAGCTATCGCTAGTTGTGTGCGTGATATTTATGGTATTGGATAAGTTTTTCACTATAAACAAATGAATGAATTACGCGAGGGTTGAAGCGTTCCTCGGTGGGGGTAGCATGCACTGGACAGCTCAACTAATCGCAACTTGCAGCCGAAAACCCCGCCTTTGGCATGATGAATTCGGGCAGAGAGGATACGTCTTCTCTTGGTCAGACCTACCAGTATCCCATATCTTATCCCAATCTTCATCACCGTAAAGCACCCATGATTGTTATAATATTGACTAACGTCCTTAAAGATTTATGTACAAGAGAAATGTAGAATTTCTAGCCCTAAATTCTTTCGTCTCATCAGTTTGGAGTCATTAAAGTAGCCTTCATTCGTACCAGCTACAAGAATCATGATGACCATCTTCGCTTGCTCTAACAGTAAGCAGTGAACTAAGCGCGTTACTAAAGTAGGTCCCAACTTCTGCTTCGAGCTGGAGAAAATTCGAATTCAGGAAAGCGGTCATCGTGATCAGCAAGGAATGTCTGGCTCCTCTGGCTAAAATTCTCAGGGTTTATAAAAACGGTGAGGAGGACTTGGAAGTTGAGGGACCAAATTCCTCTGTAAATCTCTTGACCGTATAGTGATATGAATACTTCAGAAACTGCGGTAAAGGAGCCTGATCGTGGTCTGAAAGACAGTACACCCTGAAATTCAAAAAACACCCTAACTACTGTGCTACACACATACACAGCCACCGACACCAAGTCGGAGGAGCTATGAAGCTGTAGAACTGTGGAGGGTGTAGATTAGTACGTAGGCGTATTCCCGACATCGAGTATTTGAGTTTACGAATCGTGCTTGCAAGTAGTATCTTTGGAAGATTACCACATCCTTTGGCGTATCGAAAAAAAAAAAAAAACAAGTCGGACGCGCTATTACCACAGAGTGCAATGCACCTCGAAGATCAGCCGGCTAAATGGGTGCAACTTGTTATTGGTGGAATTAAGAAATAAAAGTACTCAGGGCAAGTTGCCTACAAGCTCGACGCAGAGCTCAACGATCCAGGAGAAGACCCGACTCCAAGAACGTCTGAACATATTCCAATTAACAAGGCGGAACTTAAAAAATACGATCAAGGAGAAAGCTGAAATAAATCCTTGTAGAACGGCATACAGTATAGTAATGACTAAACTGAAGGACTCCAGGTCATCACAAATGTTAAAATGTTCTGTAGTTGAACATTTATTCCCACAATGCTCATCTACTATGTGTAACATAATAATAGAGACCAACAAAGGAGATTCCAATAGTCACAACGAATGAACTATCTACGGCATGCAAAAAGATACGCGACGACAAGGCGCCAGGATCTGACGGCATTCCAAACAAGGTGAAAGCGGCAGTTCAACAAAGACCAGACAGGTTCATAACAACAATGATGCAGACGTGTTCTAGAAGGAATTTTCCCAGAACCATGAAAGCTGCAACATTTGGTACTGTTATCAAAGAAAAATAAACCACCTGGAGAACCTTTGTCATATCGACAAAGACTAGACGCACTGGAAAGATACTTACACGGATTCTACAGAGGAAAGAGGAGCCTGGTTGGACTATCAGGTTTAGATAATCGCGGTCAAGCGTTGCCGCCATACAGACAGTAGTTGACACAGCAACGGAAGCAATAAGTGGAGTGGGATGGTTACGCTGGATTAAAAACGCATTTAACTAAGCAAATTGGTCATTTATACGAAAATCACTCACCAGAATGGCTACACCGTACAACCTGCGGAGGATAATATTCCGCTTTCTCCCTAAAAGGAAGCTCAGGCATGAAACAATTAACGGAGTAGAGTACTATGTATAATGTCTCGGCGGGGGTCCCACATGGATCGATGCTTGGACCTCCTTTATAGAACGTCAGACGTGACTGCGACTAATGTTGCCACATGGAGTTAAAATAATGGATGATCAACTCGGCAATTGACTCCTTCGCCCCCGGTCCTGACGGTATTATCCCCATGATGCTAAAAAAGCTACAAGGAGTATATCAGTCAGCGGTCAGCAAATATTTCCCATGTGTGTCTTATTTGCTTATATATACTTACCTCGAGCTTGGAGAGAAGTCAAAGTTAATGTCATACCCAAAGCGGGTAAATCTTTACACATAGCCTAAAAAACTTTGTTTAAAGCCCTACCACGTTCCTACTTAAGACATTTAAAAAGTTAATATTCTTAGGAAAACCTCCCCAGCTCAAAATGCCTATAATAAGGCCGACCTGTTAAGACAGCCGTGCATGAGGAGATTCACGATAGCGGCCTTTCTAGATATAGAAGGAGTGTTCAGGACCATAAAATCTGATTCTAGCACTGGATCAACGAAGCGCTGACCTATGTAGTAATCTCAGAATGGGGTAAATGCATGCTCAAGACGAGACATATTAATCAGAATTGGAAGGCAGCTAAGTACATGTACTGGCCTCTAGAGGCATCCCGCAAGTTGAGATCCTATCCTCTCTACTATGGATACTGGTCGCGAACGAAATTTTAAAGAAACTAGAACAAAATGGCGTCGCATATGTGAACGATGTTGTCATAATGGTGACAGCCATGTTCATACCTACAATCATTGAACTACTTCATTCCGCCCTCAATACCGTAGAGAAGTGGTCGGAAAGTTGTGGGTTAAATGTTAATACCCTGAAAACAGACGTTGTCCTCTTTCCTAATAAGAGATCAATCCAATAGATCGGGCCTTTGAGATGCAATGGTGCACCACTTTAAATCTCAGATGAGATGAGATACTTAGGTTGTATAATCGACTGGAAAGTGACTTGGGAGTAGAACAGGTTAGAGAGAGAAGACGGAATAAAAATTTTGGCAAAAAATTAGGCCTAAGCGCCCATTCACTGGATGCACAGAGCCATCGTTAAACTCATTCTATACCATGGGCGTTTAATCTCGTCTTATCCAAACTGAAGAGCTCACAACACTCACAACAAATCGCGACCTTACATTCCTTTGGGTTCCAGGACACACCTTTATACAAGGGAACGAAGTGGCGGACGAATTAGCAATACAGGGATCCGAATAAGACCTGATACCTCTGTTCTACCGCCCCGCTAGCACTTGTTTACTCTAATATAGAACAACCCTTCATGAGACTAGCCAATGAGTGCACTCTTTAGTTCTTTAGTTTACAGAACTAAGAAAGTGGGTCTTCGGAGATCAGGGCGACTTGTCAAGAAACCTACTAGAAATCGTCCTAAAATGTATACCAATCAGGCTTTACTTTAGGGAGGGCGTTTGGCCCCAAGGTCACAAAAAATTTATTTCCTTCTCTTAGAGTTCTCCATGACAGGGGTTCACAATGGATCCATTGGTAATCCAAGTGCTATGCAGTCACTCCTTCTACTGACCTACCTAACGAGGAAAAAATTTAAAGTATCCTGGTAGAACAAACGGAAATGAAAATCCTTACAGATGAGACATTGACTGAGGGGAAAGATCTTGATGAGATCACCTCGAAGGAAGACGTGTTTAATGCGTTAGCAGAGAACTTAGCGAATGCCAGTGTCATGAAAGCACTGACAATTAAGTCACTTATGGAAGCCTACAGTGGTACCCAGACCATGAGCTTACCAGCAGAAACAGGCAAGCAGCTCATTGAACTAGGCAAAGTACGAATAGGATGGGTTGTGTGCCGAATACGCGAAAAGCTAAATCTAACCGGATATACAGCCAAAGTTCAAGTGACTAGTTCAAACACTGCTTACGGTTTGGTAAAAGTGGTCACATAGCGAAACTTTGCAACGGGAAGCCAAAATGTCTACTCTGCCAAGGCAAGGAGGGTATCCATAGTAACCATTTTATGTGAAGCCGAAGATGTTCATCGTACTCACGAACATGGAGGGAGCTGTTGCTAAAACAATAAAATTATTACAGCTAAACCTTAACCTAAAGCCCAACTCCTTCTAACGTAACCAATTCTTGAATTCTGTGTAGACGTCGCAATCTTCAGTGAACCGTATCGGCAATATGATACCACTATATGAACAGCGAACGCAACAGGCAAAGCCGCAATATAGACTTGCGGTAGACGTCTCTTCCAAGAAACAGAGGTGAATCCTGACCTGATACATTCTTCGTTCGGGCCGAAATTGATGGCTATTAAAATCAACCTGGACCTGTTTGTGGACATGTATAACGCCTATAACGGAAGGAGTCCCCCAAGGCTACTATGGAACCTCATTTACGATGGTTTCTTCTGTCTTGAAACACCAAGCGAGAGGCTAAGATCGTGGAATTTTTGGACGATATTGCTATAGTTATAACTGCATAACTGCTGGAAAAACTTTTTCAAAATAGCAATAAAACCATTTCAATTGTTCGACAGTGGCTAACATCAGTTGGCCTCACGTTAGCTGAACATAAAAAGGAAGCGGTCCTAATTACCAGTGGAAACCAACGAGAAACCATCACGCTCACAGTAGGTTAATATGATATGTATCTAAACCAGTTATGAAATACCTTGGCATGAAGTACGTAAGCAACGAATGCTGTTGTGTATGATGCCTCTATTGCGCGGATTATGAGCGCCAAGATATAGCCGTAGACTAGTTTTAGCTAAAGTAGTCACATCCCTAGTGCTTTATGGATCGCCAGTTTGGGCCGGAACTATGAAAGTATGAAGTCACAAGAGTAGAATCATATTATAGCAGTAAATCGACTATGTGCACTAAGAGTGAGCAGCACTTTCCGCACAACCTCGGGCCACGCAACCTGCGTCATCGCAAGAATGTTATCCATGGATATATGTACTGCCAGAACGATGACTTCCCACTTGTTCATTGTGCAGTGAATCCGCCTGAAGCGGTGGACGTGGAGCGTGTATTATTTCATTGCTACAAAGAGAAGCACAATAAAACAAAAAAAAAACATTGCTGTTGCCTAGGAATCGACACTCGAACTCCCATTCCAATAGTCCGATATATTAACCATTGTGCGACCATTGACTTAAGATATTTTAAACGAAGTAGAAGAGAACCAGGACAACGTCAACGGAAATTTGAGATTTCTGAAAAGACTTCAGCTACACATTGCTCTTCCTTCTGTGATAAAATCACTTTAATCTCAATGAATCATCCTTAGGATATCTGTTCTAGAACATCCTTTATTAACAGGATATACATATGTATATTATGACGTATGTGCATATGTATATTGGCCGCTTGTAGGTGTTTCTATCATTACAATGCATCTATCATTGAAATTTGAAAAGACAAAGCGGAAATGGAATGTCCATGATAATACTCAGCGGAAAACTAATTTAATCTATAATTCATCTATACACATATACATGCATATACACTAAAGTTAGGCCCTTGTACAGGAAATATTAATTAATTATCAAACCAACTGTATTGAGTTGATTTGAATACCAGCGACCGCAATGTTACGGAATAGGAAATCCTATTCAATGAACCAGAATGAAAGTTTCAAGTGGAATTTAATCCAATTCCCAAGAGTCAATTAAATGTATGAATTTTTTATTTTTTTTTTATTTATTTTTGCTTTGATACCAAAGTGTATCCAATAAGCATTCCAGACTAGTTACACCCCACTTATTAGGTCAGATCATCAGAAGAGTTCAGTACCTAACCTATGTATGATACATATGCCAATCAGACTGTATACAGCACTCGGTTGTTTGATGCAATTAGTGTCAAATGGTAGATCGAAAGGGTTTTGGAATTTATAGAAAAAATGTTGTAGATACACATATACATCTGTACAAACATATTCCTGGATGTACGAGTATGTACAACACTTTTGGTTTAACGAAATTAATATAATTTTGTTTGTCCTTGTTGAGACTGCCGTGTGTTAAGGGTGTGAAGATGGATTATTGGATTGGTGAACGACCACCAAAACTTAGAAGGAACATCATCTCCCGATAGGTGTTGGTCCGCTGGATAACTACCTCACCTCAGCAGCTCTGTTAGTAAACCCTAATCCCACTTCCTCGTGGTAACATGTGAAAATTTCTTCGCGAATCTCTTGTGCCGCAAAACAGGACACGTGTTGGTTGATCTGTGAATCAGCGAGGAGCACCCTTAAGTAACCCGAATAGCTGTAAGATAAACGTCTTACGGTTGAGTGAGAAAGGATGGTTCGATGCCACTTCCCAACAAAAAACACATTCAGGCTCTACTCTGGTAGAGAAGCTGGGGGTGCGTGGATATCCAGATTGGGACTGATACCAGCTCTACCAGCAAGAACCATCCTTATATCTTGGAAATCTCACAGTGACAAGATATTCACGGGTAGTTTCCAGAGCAGAGTAGAACAATTACCATCTTATAGCGTTATGCTATGGTCGAAAACGTGACTGAGGATGATAAGGACAATTTGTTGTTAGGGGGATATCGTAATGATGATGGGAGATTTAAACACCAAGGAAGGAAGCGACCGCTATGAATGACAATGGTGGAGCATAATACCTGTCACAAGGTCAGTTAAGTCTTAATTTACAGGCAGCGAACATCCAACTAGATCGAACACATTGTGATCAGTGGCCGCTTAGGAATTGTCTCCTAGGCATTCGAAACAGACTTGGAACCACTTTTATGAACCTTTGTACTGCATCCTCCAATAGCAACTTGCTTATGCAGGAGGGCCAGTTATCGACATCATCATACATCGTAGCTATCGACTGAGAAATCGATGAGCGAACAACAATCTAAGCGCGGATTACAGTGGCCTCAGCAGTAGAATTGATAACTGAGGTAGAACCCTAATGGGTATATCGACTCACTTGCCACAAGGGCTGAAGAAGCAATAAGCAGGTATGATAGTAGGACTGTCAAGGCGCTCATTGGCAGTCGGAACTCCAAAAAACATCCATTGAAGAGTTTAGATGGTAGCCTTCTGATTTTGAATGAATATTACATAGCTCACTAGATGGAGAGAACACATCCTGGTCTCGTAGATATGTCATCTCATGCAATGATATCCGAACTTCGGCTTCTGTGCAAATTGATTGTCGACCTACATACATTGCATCTACCAAAGGAAGTCAAATTATGATCTCTTTACATCATCTTTCGAAAGTAATGTGGAGCATATTGATATTAGGAGAGCTCCAGCTCACTATCGAACTATAACACGCTGTAGGGCATAACAAGAGCCATCACATCTGTATTCAAAACTAACTTTCCGGTAAACAGAAATGTAAGAGGAAATAATATTCCATGGTAAAGCTACAATTTGTCAAAACTTCGACCCAAAATGGCAGAGAACTGGCAGTGCTTCAGAATGGCACTGACCTCCTCCAACAAAAAAATAAGGAAAGCGAAACGAGAAAGCATTAGGAAGATCTGTGAGACAATCGCGAATGCTCCAGTGGGCAGATTGCACAAAGCAAGGCGCAAGGAAAAACAGGAGGAATATCAAAGTCTCGAAAACCGGATGGCACCTGATTCACCGACGATAAGGGACACAAACTACGACTTCTATTAGAAACTCATTTTGCTAACAGTTCCGACCTCAGATAATAGGAACAGAACCAATATTCCAAGACCTCGGAAAGAGGACTGGGAAATAGTGACAGAAATCTTCTCCAAAAGGCACTTAGAATGGGCAATTGGATCCTTTTAGTCTTTGAATTCACCAAGGGTGGATGGAATTACGCCAATCCTACATATTATAAATGGGGCAAGGCTAATAACTTCCACATCTGCCAGGGATATTAGAAAGTGGTCTGTCACAGGGCTATATACCAAACCAGTTGAGAGGGTAGTGCTCATTTCGTAAATGGGAAAGAAAGATCCAAGTCTATCGATCAACTTAACATCGTTCCTTAGCTGCATTCATAGGCATTGAAGGAGCATTTAACAATATTAGAAGGGACTGCAACATTATCAAACCTCAATATCCACAATGCCCTGACCAATTGGATTGTGGGAATTCTTGAGGAAAGGCAACTTATAATGGAGCACAAGACTACGAAGTTAGAAGCATACGCTTCTAGAGGTACCCCTCAAGGCGGAGTAGTCTGCCCACTACTATATATAATTATACCAAATGAAGTACTTTTCTACAACTCAGGTATAGAAGTGTGAAGTTTTCGATGACTTCATATTGATGGCTATGGGCAAATTCCTCCCTACACTTAGTAAACAATTGGAAGGTGCCCTGAAAACCCTAGGCAACTGGACCAAGAAATGTGGACTAGCGGGCAATCCCCAGAAGACCGAGCTGGTATTATTTACTAACAAAAGGAAAATTCCTAAGTTTACATTACCTTCCATAGAGGGCACCCCTTAGAATCACGGACAGCTTTAAATATCTAGGGCTCGTTCCTGATAAGAAGCTGAATTGGAGAAAGAATCAAAAAGTAGAATATTTGGGAAAACCTGGGGATTAAAATCCAAAATTATACTATGGACGTATAGGGCTATCGGGCTATAGTAAGACCTATTTCGACTATCTTGTATGGTGGCAGTCTGCCAGCAAGACTACCTTACTTAGCGCCTCTTACAAAGATACAGAGATCGGCTTAAATGGGCACCACAAGCGCCATGAGAAGCACACTTACATACTGCATGACTGTAGGCTATTCTCTATCTGCTTTCGCTGGATATCTTCGTTCAAGCCTTAGCAGCTTTAAGTGCTCTAAGAATTAGTTAGTCAGATAGTTGGTGACAAAATACAAGGGCTCATTCTATGATCCTGCAAAAATATCTAGGAAATGTACCTACCATGAGTTAGCTGAATCTGTACCTGGATTTCAAAAGACCTTTCACAATCTCGTTCCCGAGCAGAGAAGTATGGACAAACGGTCAGCTTACCAATACACGTACCATCTCTAACTTCACAGTCAGGATCATAGATCTACAGCGTAGGCTCAAGTATATTTTCTAAACCACTGGGTATATCCAAGTCAGTCCGCCTCCCCAACGATAGCAGTGTTTTCCAAGCGGAAGTCCTAGCAGTGCCAATAGCTGCCCGAGAGACTGCGTAGAAGGCAATGCCACAAGAAGGTATCACTTCTTTGATTGACAGCCAGACAGCAATAAAAGTGATTTCTACTATCGAAAAAAAAAACCCAAGCTTCTCAAGTGCTGTTGTGAAGAGCTTAAGGTTGTTGGAACACAGCACAAGATTGCGCTCTGCTGGGTCCCTGGACCTGAAAATATTTCAAGTAATGAGAAGGCTGACGAATTGGCCAGAAGAGGTTCAGAATCTACATCAGAATAAGTCAACACCACGGGTTTCATCCCGCCTTGCACACTGCAGCTCGAAGCAAGGATTGAGGCCCGAATAGAGGCTTACGTCATATGGTCCTCCCTAGACACTTGTGTTATCACAAGAAGTATATGGCGTTGTTTCGATAAGACCACGATCGACCGAATTATGCAAAAGGATAGGAAATTCCTTTCTACCTTGATAGGAGTCATCACGGGACTCTGTAGTACCACATGAATAAATTAAGGCTAATGGAAGGAGACATAATATGTCGTGGATGTGGAAATGAGCAAGTCAATTTTTAGGTCTTGTCCACCCTAGATTTAAATTTCTCGAGCGACACTTCCTCCGTAATCTAGAAGAATTATCCAGCAGACCAGTCAATGACATCTTGAACTACATTAAACCAATTGAATGGTTCGCTAGTTCATAGGAACCATATTTATAGAACTAGAGTTAACCAATGGACAAGGGACATCTATCCTCCATGGCTATCACAATGGGTCTGTATCGACTTCAGTGTGGCGTTGTGGATTCTCCCACTCGCCTATCTATGTACGTACCTAACCTAACCTTGGCATTTCTCTGTATTTCAGTTGCCATGAGAACTTGCCCAATTACAGCGATGATGGATGTACTATTGGAACTGACTCCCTTGCATCTTATGGTCGAGGAATGATTCTAAGAATGGCCAAGGAAGGTATGTATATTCCATGTACTACTCAAAAACTATCACTCCTGTGCTTTCCTAGAGACGATGTTAAATATGGTTCAACATTCAAAAGATCTTTGTAACCAAGCAATGGACAAACTGTGTATATCACACAATAAAGTGGTACACAGATGGATCAGGAACTGATGAAGAAACTGGAACAGGAGTATCCGGGCCAGTACCAGTATCTTTAAGGCTGAAATTTAAGCGTTAGATAGATGCGTCCAAATCAATTTCGACTGAAAATAGATGCCATAACGTCGGATAGTCAATGTGCTTTCATGGCACTTGACTCCTATGTCATTAAATCTACACTTGTCTGCAAAGGCTCAATAGAACTGGATAGAAGAATCAAGGTGAACCTCTGTTGGATACCTTATTATGTGAGAATAGAAAAACTAAGGTTGTTCTATTCACGAGAAGGAGGATTGTGGCCGGTCTGACTCAGCCAGTGCTAAAAGGCGTCACTATCTCCGATGTGGCGAAATATCTGTGAATGATCCTGGATAAGACATTTGGGCAAAGCCTGTCAAGTCGAAGATATCCAAGGCCCTCTCAGTTTTTTGGCAGTGTGAGAGTGCTTTTGGTAACAGATGGGGCTTATCACTAAAGAAGGTTCTCTGGATCTATACGACTATGATAAGACATTTTCTAGCTCATCGTCGGTTATTTGGTGGAGGGGCTTTCGCGTAAGTATGTGACTGCCTTTTGCATAAAACTACCCATGAACGGCCTGTCTCGATTGCTCGGGATCTTTTCCGAGTACCCCTGGATCTGCTCTAGATATTCTGCTTGAATTACCTCCCCTTCATACTTTCATCAAAGCAAACTATCCCACCTTGCAGGACACTTATTCCTGATTCCATGGGTATGCCGTCTGATACAATGACAGCGGAACTTTGGCTGCTCTAAGGATTTAGAGTCGAATTTTCTTGCGTTCAGGACTGGGTTCAGCCAGAGTCTGAGCCTGGTCTGGGTTGTAGTCGAATCTTTACGGATGGCTTCAAAACTAGTCAAGGATTCGGTGCTGGTGTTTTCGTGGATACCGACAATACTACATTTCACTACTTAAGCAAGCATGCCTCTGTTTTCCAAGCGGAGATCTATGCTGTCCTAATGGCTGCCGACTATATTGTTAAGAATAGATGGTGGGGTCGGAGTATCTGCGTCTGTAGCGACAGTCAGGCTGCGCTTAAGGCCTTGCTCAACCATGTAACCCGTTTTAAAATAGTCGAGAATGCAAGAACTCTTGGGATTCGGTCGCAAGGCCAAATTCTTCGACACATGTCTGGATCTAAGGTCACACTGAAATGAGATCTCCGATGATATTGCTAAGCCAGGCCATGACTCAAAACCTGAACCTGCGACGATACTGCGGATCATTTCCTTTGCTATTCTCCTGGCTTTGCTCGGAGCAGGTGGCAGATCTTGTGTGCTGATGTGGTGAGTGCTTACACTGTAAGCTCCTCATCATCGAGGTGCAGAAATTTCAGTAAAATGGGTAATACTGGACCTGGTAGTATAATGGCGTCTGAGTGCTCCTAACCGGACGAAAAAAAGTAAGAATAGAGGGTAATGAGACTCCTTAGCATGAAAGGGAGCATCAGTAATCTTCAAAGGTCCTGATCCATTGTGCGGAATAGGGGGACAAACCCTCAAAGAAGAATTCAGGAAGCTAGAGAGGGAAAATAGGGCTAGAACCTATAATAACGCTCAGGGCATGAGGCAAACTAAGAAACTTCTAGGACAACATAAAAGAAAAAGATTCAAAACATACATCAGCATGAACAAGAATAACCTACATACGTATCCTAACAGAACACTGCAGACTTAAGGAGCATCTAAGAAAACTAGGTATAGCTGAAGAAGGTCTCTGTAAATTCTGCGATGAGTCCAGTGAAATTCCAGAACGTGTGCTGGGATCTTGTGGGGCACTGATCCACAGAAGAGTGAAGTGAATTATATGATGAAGAAATACCGTCAGTAGAGCCAACTCTCATTCTTTACTTCTTTAAGGAAACTGGATTGGAGAGAGTGCTCTAGGATAGATTTCTTCCACCAAGGCCGTCTAAGAATACAGGACCCTCAAAAATAATTCCGTAAATAATCTTAATGTACTCTAAAAGGGAAGGGACCCTACCTCTGTAGGGTGTTAGTAGAGGGCACAATAGACCTAAAAGTTTGCAGTGCCATATACCCTTTCTACAAACAATAATATATGTTTCGTCCAGTTCTAGCTCTGACTCTGAGGATTGGGCTGTAGTCGTCACTTAATTTTCCAATTTCCCTGGACCCTGGTTTGGCCTGGCGAGTGTATGCGTGGAGGACGACAACATACGGTTTCACTACTCTTTAGGTAAGTATGCATCTGTTTTCTAGGTCCTTACATTTAGTTGGACGAGGGAGAGTATATGCATCTGTAGCTTTAGCCAGGATGTGCTTAAGGCCTTGTCCAACTCTTTAACCAGTTCGAACACAGTTCTGTCTCACAACAGAAAATACGGCAGACGTCGTCGAGGTAGACAATAGCATTCTGACACGAAACTTCTTTAAGTGTGACATCCAAGGGTTCCTTAGCTTTTTTGTTTATATTGTGTAACAGGGTGTAGTTCGATTGGTGATCTGCGCTAAAAAGTTTTTCGAGAAGTTCGGGGAGCAAGTTTTTTATTTGCCACAATCTCCAATCCATGCAAGTATCGACATCATAAGGCTGCAACGTACGCACATATAAGAAGGTAGCTGATTTAATGAAGGATATACAGGGTCATCAAGGATCTGATAGGTATCAAAAGTAACTAATGATGATGTCGTGGTTGATGTTGAAATCATCAGTCTGTTTGCGACAGAGAAAATAATCGGATCAGTAAAGTAAACCGAAGTCCCTCAACCTCTTGGATTTAACGTTACTTCCTCTTCTGTGAGTTCAAACGAGCGAAGGAAAAAAAGGAAGTTCTTCTTGAGGAGACTCTGTAACTCCTTCTTCTAAAAATAGGCCTTTGGCAAATGAATATTTTACAATCAGATGCTCGTTTGAATTTATCCAAGATTCAACGATTTTGTATCTTTTAATTTCCCAAAATAACAAAATTCAAAGGTGGGTTATTCCAGCTACTGTATCTGCCACATGTAACGAGAATTTACCGAATACACATACTTACAGCTGAATAGGTATTCGTCTAAAGCCATCCTTCTCCTTTAGATATACTACAACATGAGAACTATTTCCACTTTTGCTTGCGATAAACCAAGATTTATTCACAGCTTTTCGTACATGTATCCGTATGTCGGCATAAGTGTGTTCGCATCTATATCAATCCAAAAGTCAGAGAGTGCCGAGAAGCCTCTTGCTCTCTAACAAGTTCAATTTGAAAAATGTTTTCCTAGTTCCATAATACTGACTGTATGTGTGTGTGTTTATCTATATCCTGTGTAGGGATGAGTACACAAACATATCCTGTACTTCATGCCGTATGTTTATCCCAATGATTATACGAACTTGACAGAATTCAGAGGTAGGGTTTTATATTATCGTGTTAGATACTTGGAGAACGACAGATGAATTTTTTCTCTTCTTGTTTTTTTTTGTGTTACTGACGTAGAAAAGGATTCATGCTTTCAAGTGAAGTAGTGGATTTTGTTTGAGGTATTTGAAGTAAGTGGAAATAAATGTATGCTCTTGTGGATGGAGATGCCCTAAATGAGGAAAGTAGTGGGGTAACCACAAATGTTAAGTAAGTCAATAAATTATGTAGATGATGCGCATAAGAAATATTCTAGGGGAAGGAAAATAAAATTATTTGCTTGATGTATTTTATTGTTGGATAGTTGACAGAGTACTATACATACTCGTATAGGGTCCTTAGAGCATCGTTAACCCATTCAATTAGACCATACCATAAGTAATTGATAGTTGTGAAATAAGTGGGCTTAGGGTTTGGTGTAGTTAATAAATTTGTTCATTACACACTTTGGGAGACCAGGAACATCTACAAAAGAGGTGAGTCCCTATTAAATCTTGTAATGTCTACAAATGTTGGAATTTTAAATAGGGGCAATGAGTCCACCTTTATTAACTCAATCAGAGAAGAGGTACTTGGTTTCACCATTCAATTACTAATTGACACGTCTCAAAGGAACCCTCAATGTCAGGCTATATGAACATAAGGTTTGACCTTGAGACAATTTGTAACCCAATCTCTCCCCATAGGATGCCTAAACGCACCAACTGGAACCTCTACACAGAGACTCTAAGGTGTGATTTCAATCCGTTCTGTTCAAATATATACTCTTCACACTTAATTGATGAAGAAGCCTCAAAGCTATGCTCTCATATTAGCTATTGATCGTGATGTGCCATATTGAAAGAAAAAAGTGGACCAATGAGCTCGAAACTTAAAAAAAAAGGTAAGGAAGTTATTTTATAAAGCTAAACGCTCCACTTCTTGGAGTGAATATAAGATAGCTCTAAGTGAACCTTCATGAAACCGATTCTAGTCTAGTAGTAATGACGAAGGAGGACAAAAGCCTCTTACTCCATGTACTGTCGACCAGCAGAGCTATTTAGGGTGAGGAAAGCAAGGGGACGATTGACATCAACCTCGAGAAACTGCGCCTTGATGATGATGACTCGCTCTGTTGCCAGCTCATTCAAACTTCCCATCTCGTCAACTACATACGTCCATCCGCAGCAAGATAGCTCACTGCAAGTTGACGATTAGAAGGCTAGCGAAGAAACACTCACTAGATGAGAAAGAGCAGAGCAGGCTTCAGTCCAAACGAAGTCAGGGGTAAGAGGGATTAGATGCAACCACCCTTGCCTGTGACATGCCATAGCTTGTCGGGGAAAGCGTCTGCCGCAGCCACATCATGCGAATGAATATAGGAAGAGAGAAACGAACTTGATCCGCAGCAATACATCGAGTGAGGGGAAGATCACCGGGAGATGCTAACTTGACGCTAGGAAGTGTGTGCACGGTTGTTGCTAAGCCAAGTGACCCGACATGCTGTAAGTGCTCGGTTGTACCCGATGTACAAGCTAATACTGAAGGAAGTAAAGTAGGCAGTCAGCAGTCAGCTATGGCGACGTTAGTATAGTATAGTATAGTTAGGGACGCCTTGAAGCAACGAGTCAACGCGAGGTTCCCCAAATTCTCAATAAAAGGGGAAGCAGACTTGTTAGTAAGGGCGCATGCAACTATGGAATCGAATGAAAGATGCATGACGCGAAAGGTGTTAGGTTAGGAAACTTTAGATAAGCCCAAGCCTCCTGAACCATAAACTCGGACAGGCAAGGATACGTCCGAGTCTCAGCTAGCTTCTGGCTGTTCTAGAATGGTTACAAACTCAGTGAAGCTAGGTAATCATAACCTTAGGACGCAGACCTCTGGAAAAGCTGACGAGGGACTGACCGCAGCAAGGAAGAGAGGCCAATTAGACTCATGCGACTCTAAATTGGCTCGGGAAAGGATAAGTCCAACTCCGAGCTAGATCCGGAAAGTTCTAAAAGAGGTCTGCTAGACGACACACTCTCTTCTGTAGGTGGGCAAGCAAAAAAGCATAAATATGCGGAAGAGATTAAAGAAAGTCTTCGGATAGCTGTAGCTGACCTTGGCAATCCAGAACGAAGACTGACAGACAACCATGGAAGCTAATTGAGCTGCGAATCCTTGATTACGTGAATGTAGCTATCCAGAAGGCAGAAAAAGGAATCCCACAGCTAACTACCTTCAAGGTTTTCAAGGTCATAGAAAGCGCCAACAAGGACACCCATGAATGGCTGAAAAGATTCGTAGCGAATATGGTTGCACCATGGCCAAATGCCGAGCTCTGCATTGAAGGAAGGAAAGAGATCAGGCCAAAAGTTTGTATACACATTCAAGGCCCATGCTTTCTCACAGAGAGGATAGCGCGCAATCTACAGTTCCTGAAGCCAGCACTCCTCAGTAGGAACTGGAAAGTCATTGAGGCAGGAGAGCATACTGACAACGGTATTGACGTTGTTGTATTGCTCAGCACAAGTCATTGCCACTGCTACCGTGACAAAACTTTAAGGTTCGCATGGGAACTACGCGGTGCAAAGTTAGACTGTTGGCGGCAGTGTGCAGTAAGAAATGCGGGGAGGCTACTGGCTGCAAATAAATCTGCACCACAGTAAGGCGGCCGGCGCCAATCTAGTTTACACAATGGAGACCAGCCATATTGACATAGCCCTTACACAAAAGATTACCCTAGTGCAGATTAAGAGGCTGAATTCCCAAGAGATGGTATTATATAACGCCAATCCAGTGAGTAACGAAAGTAAGCTCAGAGCATGTATTCTAGCTAAGAAACAGATCTACCTACAGCTACAAGGACCACACAGTAGTCAAGTGCGATAGACGAGGGAAAACCCCACTAATATTGTAAGCCACGTGACTAGAAAGATGGTCCACCGTCTGAATTACCCAGTTCGCTCGTCATAAAAGCGGAGAAATGGAACCTCATCTTGGGCTGCGACGTAAAATCCCATCATACACAATGGGGTATACGGATACAAATACCCGGGGTAAGTCTCTTTTTGCAATCATAATTGAACATAACTTGTTGATAGCCAACATAGGCAACGAACCCACTTTTAAAACCAGGAATAGACGAGAGTTATTAGACATTACCCTTCTCAGTAACTCACTCTCCCTTTCTGTCGGTCAGTGGAAAGTGTTCTCGGAAGCGATCTTTTTGGACTACAGAGTGTTTGAATTACTCATTAACGACAGCGCTCTCTCGTTAATCAAATATAGGACCTCCTGGCACCTCCTGGTGCCTTCCGCATGGTCATAGAAAGCACAAAGGAATCAGCTAGACTTTGAAAAATCCTTTCTAAATAACCTGCTACACCAGGATATCTAAAGATATCAATGGGGTCTGGACACAGTACTGCTCAGAAACTTCGAGCCTTTTGTTACATACACACTTCCCGGGATGAATCCCAAGTCAAAGCAACAACACAAGTGCGGATGGAATAGACAGTTCCAGAAGGGATCAAGGCTGCTGGACCTGACGGCTTACCAGCCGAGCTGTTCAAAGCAGCTGGAAATGACCTGGTAGAGAGCATACACCAACTCATTTCTAAAATTTGGTCAGATGAGTGTATGCCTGATGAATGGAATCTCAGCACCGTTTGCCCAATCCACAAGAAAGGAGATCCCCTCAATTGCGCCAATTACAGAGGTATCAGTCTCCTCAACATCGCGTACAAGATCCTATCTGCCATATTGTGTGAACGTCTGAAACCCTTCGTCAACAACCTGATTGGGCCCTATCAGTGTGGTTTCAGGCCAGGAAAGTCCACAATCGATCAAATCTTCACACTTCGGCAGATCCTGGAAAAAACCCAAGAAGTCCAAATCGATACCCACCATCTTTTTATCGATTTCAAGGCCGCATATGACAGCATTTATAGAGACGAGCTATACAGAGCCATGTCTAGTTTTGGCATCCCTGCCAAACTCGTCAGATTGTGCGGAATGACGATGGAGAATTCTCGCTGCTCCATCAAGGTCGGTAACGATCTCACCGAGACCTTTGATGTCAAAAAAGGATTTAGACAAGGTGACGCGCTGTCATGTGATTTTTTTAACATCGTTCTTGAGAGAATTGTGCGAAACTCACAAGCCAACACCGGAGGCACAATCTTTCAAAAGTCTGTGCAACTACTAGCGTATGCTGACGATATCGACATTATTGGAAGAACACAGCGGGCTGTCACCGGTGCGTTCGCTAGTATTGAAACAGAAGCGGCCAAAATGGGTTTAACGGTAAACGAGGGCAAAACCAAGTATATGCTGTCAACCAGAAGGGACACACAACATCGACGAATTGGACAGAACGTCACAATCGACAGCTATAACTTTGAGGTAGTAAGGGACTTTGTCTACCTCGGCTCTGCTATCAATTCTGAAAATAACACCTCAGCAGAAATAAGACGAAGAATAACTCTTGCCAATCGCTGTTTCTTTGGGCTCAGAAGGCAATTGAGTAGTAAGGCCCTATCCCGAACAACTAAGGAGACTCTATATAAAACCTTGATCATCCCAGTCCTGCTTTATGGCGCTGAAGCTTGGACTTTATCAAAAGCGGATGAAGATATCCTCGGTCGTTTCGAGAGAAAAATTCTTCGCAAAATATTCGGTCCCGTTTGCGTTGACGGGCTTTGGAGGAGAAGATTCAACGACGAACTATACGAGCTGTACAGCGACATCGACCTAGTCAAAAAACTGCGCATTAGTCGTTTGAGATGGCTAGGACATGTAGAGCGAATGGACACCAGTGCTCCGGCCCGAAGAGTCTTCGAATCACACCCGGAGGGACAACGCAGTAGAGGAAGACCTCGCCTTAGGTGGCGCGCACAAGTTGAAGGGGACCTGAACAAGCTTGGAGTGCGCAACTGGAGGCAGTTAGCTAAGGACCGGGCTAACTGGAGAGGCTTGTTAGTTGAGGCCCAGGTTCACCCCGAACTGTAGCGCCACCTAATGGAATGGAGAAGGGATCATAACCGAAGATGAAATAAAATGACACCTTTTCTTCGTTCAAATCCTCCGGAGAAGATGGAATTCACCCTATTATGCTGCAACTAACAAAGGATATGATCACAGATCCTCAAGATACTATTCATTCGCAGTCTTGAATGCGGCCCCATACTACATACCGAGCTGCAGACAAAGCAACCACTTTTAAGGCAATGATTAAAATACAGAGGCTAGCATGTATAGGAACAACGCCTACACCTGGGTTGGAAATAATCCTTAACATGCTATAGCTAGACTTCAACATGCAAGAATCTGCCGCTAAGAGTGCCTTGCGGATTAGCCAATCAAACGGCTTGAACTCAAACCTCGAAAGGCAGATACACAGATCCTAATGAACCTCGTGAGGGTGAACGTAAACAGCGACTACACGTCACCATACCTCGAATTTGAAAAACCATTCTCTAGCATTATTCAGAGTAGAGACGAATGGGAAAACAAGGAACCAACAAAAGACAAGTTTATATCTATCTACACAGACGGGTCAAAGATGGATATAGGAACGGAAGCTAGTATATTTTCTATGGAACTAAACATAAACAGCTCTTGCATAGCACAGTGTCTTCCAAGAGGAATCCCTGGTAAAGGCTGCCAGTATGGCATCAATGATGACAATACCACCGAATGATATCACCATTTTTAATGACAGTAAGGCGGCCGTTAAATCAATTTTTGCCACAAAACTCAAGTCCAAGCTAGTCCGATGCTGTCGCCAAGAACTTTAGGTGCTTGGCTCACAGCACAATATAAATTTTGCTTTGTCGCTGGTCATAAGTATATAACCGGGTATGAGATAGCTGAAAACGGTCTGCAATGGACCAAAATCAGGCACTTCTATGGATCAAACCTCCACGCTCCAACCTCAGAAGCATATCGAACGTAAGATCCTAATGACAGAAAACAGTAGTTAGTAATCGCTTATGGCATGTGATGTATCATGAAAGCTCTGGCCACGATACGACAAAGGCAGAACCAACAAACTCCTACAAAGCAATAGGAAAACGCTGTCAATGTTAGTTGGTGCACTCACTGGCCATAATATTCTAAGGAACCACACAATGAAACTTAAACTCAACGATGACATATATCCAGAGGATGCGGTAATGAAGAGGTTCACGAGGATATACCACACTGTCTGTGCCACTGTCCAAACCTATCTCAATTAATGAACAAAACATTAATAACATATTACTTCCAGGACTGACAAGAACTATCTGATATCTCACTTCAAAAGGTACTACGTTTTTAAGGACATCACGATGGCTGGAGACCCTATTCACCAAAGAACAGTAAGGAAGCAACTAGGAAAAATCCAGTATAGGAGCTGGGATCAAACCCCCCACATTACAATGGGTCCACAAGGACCTAAGTGTGATGAGGCGGACCCTTACTCCCCTAAATAACCCACCCATCTACATACTTACCTAAAAACCAAAACAATGGAATTAGTCTCCTACAAAAACCTGATGGCAGTTTCTCTGTATTGCAGCGTTAAATTTGGTATTCCAAATCGGCCCCGACTACAACTTGTCTGCGTCACTAGGACACTGTACTTCTATATTGTTCCAAGTAGAATCCGTTATCGAAGGTGGTGTCGTGCACGTATCGAAGGTAAAGATGCCCTTTCTCAATAGCTTTGCCTAGGAAATCGTTTAGGACAATATTTTAACATTATACATAGTTAGGACACAGCTCGTACGTTTTGTCTAGGAGTTAGTAGAATCTATCTTTGGTGTCATCGTTCTCTTCTGTGGGGCATGAGCGCATATCAAGCTAATGTTGGCGAATTTAGCCTTGATGCGAATTGTTACGAGACGCTCGTGAATATGCCTGAAACTCAAGACTTTTTGGCTAAGCCTGCCTCCAATAACAATCCCGCATCCATATAGGCCATGCCTCTGTTGACAGTACCAATCGCCGTAGGCTTCTTTCACACTATGTGCCATTAAGCCGTACGACAAAAAGTCGTGTGACGATATTCTTTTAGTGGACTGATGACGGGCATGGCCATTCGCAAAATGCCGTCACTATGCCGTGTAGCAGCCGTCTTCTTTCTGCCAACTGCAACTCACGCAGTGGACGTATGGCTTTTTGTTGTACGCCTAAAAGCCGGATAGTGTGAAGCGCACCTGATGTGTGGACGGTGCGAGTTAATACATTGGCGTATCATACGCGGTAGTAGCCCAGGTTGCTTGGAGTACTACACATCCTTTGGCGAAATCACAAAATAAAAGAAAACCGCATAACTACTGCCACTTTTAGTTTTTATCCTGCTACATGCAGTTCCGTACTGACGCTCCACATCCTCTATCGATAGTAGCCAAAGGCAGATTCCCGCTTTGTTAAGTTCCACAAGATGGTGTGGTGTGGAGTCGAATAAATTGACGCCATTGTTAAACCATTTAGAGTGCCTTCGACATCTCTACTTTCAAAGTCTTTAAATTACAGTCTTGAAGGTCTTTATAGGCTCAACCTTTACGTATATGTGCCCCGAAGTAAGGTACATACATACATATATACATATATATCCACTATATATTCTAGTTCATCCTGACTGAAACATCATTTGGCGAAATCTTCCAATGCTGCCTGAATTAAAGGACGATTCATATTTTAGTGTAAAAATGTTGCATGTATAAATAAATAAAAATTAATTTTATAGAAATGTAAGAAATCACTTTAAAAGTCAGTCCCCTTCCTTATTTGCTTTCAACTCATTCTTGTCTTTCATCAAAGAGTATCTTCGCGACCATAAATTCCCCTTCAAGCTATTACAAGTCACAAGTGTCAAGCTTGTCAGTACCCACATCAGGACTTTAAAAACAAAAAAAAAAACGACGAAACGAGTTCAAAATGCATTCATTACCACCACTGACTGGCAATTGAAATTGACAAAGCGCCATTGAATGCACGACTGCCTTCGAATAAAGCGAGTAAATAAATCAGGGGAAAAAAAATTGTTGAAATAATTAAAACACCTCCTAAGGCATCGCGCAGTCAGTCAGTCATAACACTGTGAAAGCAAGTGCCCAGATTACACCGTTATTGTTTTACTGTTTTAATCATTTTCCAGTTTTTTTTTCCTTTTACACCACCAGCAGGGGATGAAACCGAAAACCACCACAAAGCCAAGCGAACCGAAAAGAATTACTGGCAAACGTCCTGTCGCCTGCCTGGTATAACCACAAACATATACGCGCGACAAGGCGGAAGGCGGTGGCATTGAAAACCCCGTTTTCCCGTTTTTTTTTTTTGCTCGCGCCCTCTGTTGACTGACAGCCATCGTCGGTCGGTGGGGGGTAAAACGGGAAGTCCAAACAAAATGGCATAACTAATTATTATTTCAGGCTAAAGTGAGTTCACACAATTGTGGGAGGATATACCCTGAATCGTTTTTACACCCACAGAGTCCTTAAAGGAGAGAGAGGACAAAATTTCAACTTCGTCTCATATTCTAAGCACACACACACACACACACCGTCGTACAGTGAGAGCACTACCCCATGGGGGACCAGTTGCGAAGATTGTTCTAATGGATCGTTAATAGTACATCGTTTGCTCGTTAAAATGTCGAACAAAAAAAAAAATAAAAAAAAAATTAAATAATAAAGAAAAATACGGCAAGGAGTTGTGTGAGACCAGATAGAAACGCGTTCTTACCCCCGACTCCAGATCACGGACGAGTTTCCATCAGTTGGCGGCGTGTACGTGACTTATTCCGCTTCGAGAACTGTGCGCGCAATTAACAGAATCACTTAGCTACCGTTTCTCTTGTGGAGTTTGGGGACAATATAGGCGTTCTTCGGTTGAGTTTATTTGCCCTCTGTCACCCTAATTGCGCTTGGTTTCTGTTTTTTTTTTTTTAATACAATTTTAAGTAATTAAGGATTTTCAAGGATTCCCAAGGATCATTCAGGGATTTTCACTTGAGGGATTTGAAAAAAAAAAAACAGAAAACAACTCGACGATGTTGGCCTTTGATTTTGGGCTTTAATTTGAATAATTTTCACTACGCGGGGAATAAAATTAGTGAGATTGATTTTAACACAAGGATTCATAATGATTCCCCCTGGGTACCTGGATGTTAGACATTAGCAAAAAAAAAAATTAAAGTCCTTTTCCTAGCCAAGCATCTTGTAGTAGTCTGTTAATGGGGACTTATTACTCCCATCGCAGCATGGGGTCATTTGGGGGTTTATTCGAAAATTGCAAATAGACGACGGTATGGTCCTTGGAGGGAATCCTTTGGAGTACAAGGTTACAACTACATAGATGTAGAGGTAGCTAGGTTTTGGTGCATCCACCATCTGAAGTAACGTGCGCTGGTTAGAGAAGCAGAGGAAGTAACAAGAGGGTGAGATAAGAAAACTGTCTCAAAGAGCCAACACATGGACCAACTGAGAACCTAGATGGTTATAAACCATGTACTCGTTATGAATAAGGACCCAAGTCAGTTTGAAGTGTCCGAGGTGATAAAAGACCGAATATGCACGACAACCCTTAGAATCATGATGCCAATACCGCAATCAAAGGACTAAAACGCAACAAGAGGGAAGGAATTGATGATTAAGCCACGGAGTTTCTACGAGTAATGCCATTAGTGAGCTTCTGCACCCGATCGTGGAGAAAGCTTAGATGGCTGAAGATTGGAAGAAGAAAATGATCGTCAAGCTTTTCTAAGAAAAGAATTCCTCCTATGAGGATCACATCAACACGCTATAGACTACTCTATACTACTATTACCCCGACGCAACTGGTCCATTATACTACCAGGAAACAAGACCAAGTATTTCGCATTTGACTGGAATTTCTTTGACTTTCAGAAAAAGCCGAGGAAGCACTTCAGTGATGAGGAACTTATAGTACTCATGACATTAGCACCGAAAATATCCCACCTGAGCTAAGCAATGGCAGGACAATTACAAAGAAATATGGTCGATCTCTCCACAAACGTTGTAGACAGTGATGTCTTTTAATTAGCACACCAGTGGGTTGGTTAGGTGGGCGCCGTGGCTCAAGTGGTTAGTGCGTTGGACTACGGAGCAAGGGGTTCCCGGTTCAATCCCCAGACAACACCTAAAATTTCTTTCACGGCCCCACCTCTCGCGAGCGTCTGACAAACATCCGAGAGTAAAACTGTCATGAAAAAGCTTCTCAAAACAAAAATTGCCGTTCGTATCCGGCATTAAACAGTAGACACGCACAACATGAATGGTTGTGAGAAGCTAGGCCCTGGGTCCCATGGACCTGTTGCGCCAAAAATTCGTATTCGTATTCGTAGTGGGTTGGTTGGGATGGGTTGTTGTCCCCGCTTAGTACGGACACCCTTAGACCAAAAGAAGGTGCATTGTGATACAACTTTGGAAAAACTGGATTATCAGCACCAGAGACCTATATGGCGACTTCCCAAACGGGAGAGGAGGATGGCAACCAAATACGGTGTGAATCCGCGCTGAAGAAGTATGGTCCGCCGTTTAGGCATTAATCCAGTTTGACCCGGGGATGGAACTTTTTATGTTGTTTAAGTTAAGTCTAGCTAGATCGTTAAGATCTTCGAAAAAGTACTCTACAGCTTCTACAGAAATTGAAACCTGTAAAGGCTCCAACTATCTTTTTAAGATTTATTCTATTGCCAAAAATAAGTCTACTGCTTTTCCTACAATCCAGTTCTGGACAGATTTGAAGGGAGAGATGTGCTAATATTGTTCCACCTACTGTTTGACATTCTCATGGCTGCGGTATCTAATTGGAATTTTATCGATTTTATAGGTGCTGACGGTTCTTTCTATTGTCAGGAAGGCTCCAGTTTCGAAGCACTTCTGCTGGAATCCAGTTTCTATATTTGACGTTAAGGTCCAGGTAGGAGACAGTGTAGCATTATGGCCGTTGAGGATGCTTGTGTGGCCCATATTTCAAGTATGCCCTAAGCCGTAATGCTGCTTTAGCCGCCATCATCTTCCCAACGGACAGCAGGTGGAGCATAGTGTCTAGAGAAGGTGTGGGAGTGGTTCTAAGAGTGCCCGTTATATGTTCATATCTAGTGAACAATCCGGGGCTGGAGACCCCAGTTTGGGCCGAAGACATTCCTACATGAAAAGAGGGCAATTGAGGCCTTCCTAGCACGGTTTTGAATATGCAGCTTCTAACTGAGTTTTTTTTTATCGAGTATAACCCCCAAGTATCTGGCGTGACCTTTACATTACAATTCAACACTCTTGCCGTTGATTTCTTACAAACGATCGAATGCATATGTTTAGTTTGTCTGCATCCCTGAGAGCCGTGTCACAAACAATTGTGTTCGTAAGGAACCCACTCGACAATAGAGGCCCTGACTAAGAACGCGGAAAGAGCCAACGCTGGTGTGGTCCTGAAAAATCATCCTCTAAACGTCGGTTAGTAATCTCAACGAAGATCTTATTCCCCGCAATCTCAGTGACCAGACAAGAGTCAAAGAGTTCAAGTTCAGGGTTCTTTCATTCTCGAAATATTGTGGAATGGGTTAAAAGGCTGAGCAAGGCCTTAAGCGGAGCATAACTGTTGCTGATACTGACCCCTCCACTTATTCTTAGCAATATAGTGCGTAGTCATTAGGGTAGCATAGTATGTAGATCTCCGCTGGAAAAAAGAGAGGCATGCTTGTCTAACGAATAGTGAAGTCTAATGTTGTCGATCTCCACAAGATACCAGCGTCGGATCCTTTACTAGTTTTGGAACCACCCGTGAATATTCGTTTACATTCCAGTCTGGGCTCAGACTTTGGCCAGAGCCAGCACTAAATGCAAGGAAAGTCGACTTTAAAAATGCCTTGCTGGAGTTTTGGTATCGTTGCATCAAACGTCATTTCTATGGAATTAGGATAAATGTTGTGTTAGGTAATCGAAACTTCAGAAGAGATGATACTAAAAGCCACCCTATTTAAGACGGTAGATTTCTTTAATAGTACAGCCGATGATAAAAGTATTAAAGCCAGGCAAATGAGGCAAAATTTCTACAGCAAATAGAATAGTCTCGGTTGGACCTGTCACAATCTTCCTATTCGTGAAGAGAAAAACCTTAGTTTTCAAACGTTTGACCGAAAGCCCATTCCTAGTGCACTATTCATCGGACAGTATACCTTCTTTGTTCATCAAGAATCATGGCTTTCTTGACTAACAAGGTGATCTTTCACCATATTCAGGGAAATATTGGTTCAACTGAACTAGAAGCGCTATATTCGCAGACTAGACTGTGACTCTCGAAATACAAATCGCCAAAGTTTAGTGGTTAGTGTGTCAGACTTATGAGGATATTCGAGATTCAATTTCCATACAACCGCAATTTTTTACGGTTCCACCTTACCCGAACATTAAACAAACGTCTGAGAGCATAACCGTGAAGAGCGCAATGTTGGGTCTGTTAGGCGATAACTTTTGCTTGGTCTTGGCATTGTCAAGTTTTGTCCAGAGCTTTCTGGAGACACAACGAGATGAGAGTGCGCTCCATCTCTTATTAGCTAGTCTTGCGAAGGCTTGCTCTATATTAATGACCATTATCAGGTCCGATTCGGACTCTTTTTTGCTAAATCGGTCGTCCGTTCGTTTCCCTGAATGCCGCAGTGTCCTGGAACCCAAAGGAGTGTAACGTCGTGGTTTACTGTGAGTTCTTCACGGCAACGTTTCACAAGTTTGGATTTGACTATGAATACGATGGCCTTTATGGCTGCTTGACTGTCTATGTACGATTCTCTTTATGTCTATGACTGTCTATGTCGATTCTCTTTCTGGAGTGTAGTTTCATAGATAGTTCTCGTGTCGCTTCTGCGATTGCTAATACTTCCGCTCAGAACACACTGCCGTGGTTTGGAAGTCTCAGAGACCGAGCAATTTCGCGATCAGATAAGTACATGCCAGAGCCCTCTCCTTTGTCAGTTTTTAACCCGTCCATGAAAATTGTAATATTATTGAGGGGAAGATTGTTTTAACGATTACGCTGAAGTCGTGAAATTAAATGTACTCATCTCAAGGTTGAATAGCTTCAAGCGTAGGCCACTCTATCTTTGCACTTTTTTCCTTAAGGTTTAGGTCTATAGGTATCTGTGCTAGCACGATTTTAAGGGCTGTAGTGGTTCTGATGGCTCTGGTATTCCTTGTATATGCTAATCTTTGTATCCTAGTAAGTGCTCTGAGGTATATGGTCTTATCTGCTGCGGGCCACCAGACTAGGTACACATAGGAAATAATGGGTCTGACCATGGCTGGTTTACATCCGACGGATTATGGTAAACTTGGGCCCTCATTTCTTACCAAAGATTTCGCTGCTTGTATAGAAGGCTACGGATGCTTTTCATATCCTTTCTGACGGGTTTTCATTCCAAGGGCCCGATTTCTGGGATTATTCTCTTGTTGGTGAAGAGGACCACATCTTTCCGCCTAGTTGTGTAGGGTATTGAGGGCGGATCGCAATATTTCGGTGATGGTGGTTATGAACTTACCTATCCCCATTCTGACAACATCATCCAGGAAGGCGAACTTTCAATCCTTGTTATAACCTCACGCACGACTGTCTCAACAGATCGGCCTTTAGTACAGGCATGTTGGGTTGGGAACATATGCCTAGAATTTAGTTTGGAACGAATGTGTAAATTTGTTAATCTTACAAATGTCTTGAGTAGAAACTAGGTAAGGCTTATTGACCTAAATTCTTTTGGAATAGTATGTGAGGCTTTACCCGCTTTGGGTATGAAAATGACTTTTACTTCTCTCCAGGCTCGAGGAATCTATGAACCATTAAGACACCCGCAAAAAATATTCACTAGCCCCTGACTGATATACTTCTTGCGGGTAGAATCATGGGGAAAATATCGTAATGGCCGGGTTCTTTGAAGGAGCAAAAGGAGTCAATTGCTCAGTTGGTTTTCTTTTCGTCTACAATCTGGTTGCCCAGGAGGTGGTTTGTGTTGGCTGTTCCATCATAAGGGTTTCTGCAGTGTAAGATGTTAGCTTTTTGCACTCTAGAAAATGTGTCCTAAAGAGGAATTCTAGATTCTTAGAGCAAGATTCCCTTCAGGATCTGTCCGGTTTTTGATGAAGCCTGGGACTGTGGATACGTTTGAAAGGATTTTCCGGCGTTTAGCTGCATCTTTTGTGGACTATTTCACTACAGAACTTCCTGCAGGAGGCCCTCTTGGCGTAGATTGTCTTTTTCTTGAAACCACCTTTGCTTTCCTTGTAAGGGGCCCAGTTAGCGGGATCTTTTGTGCATTTAGCCATGTTGTATAGCTTCCGGGCATTTTTTTGCAACGTCGAAAACTCGGCTGACAACCATATGGAGTTGGGCTTCTTCTTGCCCCTAACAATGACATAAGACCTAAGAAACGCAGAATGGGGAGCTAAGATAAGTGATTTCACCTAGCGGCCAATCGCAGTGTGTGTAATTATGGTATGAGGTTAAAGACCCTCCAAACCAGTCTTAAGAACCCAGTAGATGACTAGTCGGTTTTCTGGTGACCAGTTCAGTCCTTTTTGTACTTGTCATCTTAAGTCATCGGAGCAGCACATTATTAACTTACATTCCGCTGCCTGATCGTTTGAGAAAAAATGTTGTTATGCCAGGAAGTGTAATACATTTATCTAGGTACATCATATCGCAGATGAAGTATAGATAATGCAGACCCTTATTGACGTCTCTTAGAAGATCTAAGTACGTTTGTAAAAAAAATTGTGATTTTTAAAGCCTTTTTCGCCGGCTTCTCTTCCATGATATGTAGAAAGTGATTTATGAAATATGTTCATCAAGGCATAGTCAATGTCTAGTATAGGGTGAAGGAGTGCACGTTTTCAAATTTTCATTGGACTTCCATGTGGTCACTATTAAGTCGATACCATGGCTAACTTGCAACTATAGATAGAGTCTTCTTAATATGTGACTTTGGGAAAGGACCCTCTTCCATCAACATTCAAACCACTTTTGAATCTTATTGCCGTCAATTTCAAGAGCATGCACTCATCTTTGATAGCACTCTTTGAGCAGATGAAAGCTAGTCATCTCAATTCTAGTTAGTGGAGGTAAAACGAGGCCTTATGTCAGACTTCTGACGCTTGAACTAGATGAACATACTCTCGGCATGTACATATCTACTTGCTCTAATTGGCCACGACAAGACCTAACATGAGGGTTAGCCATTCGACCCGCCTTGATCTACTGGACAGCTGATGCTGGTAAAGTTTGACTCGCTAATCTCTCTAAAACCTCAGAGAAACGAGAGGACTTTTCGCTATTGCGATAGGTTAAGTGAAGTCAACTTGGTGTATCAGAAGTTTACCTTTATGCTTCTAAATTTAAAGAGCCTCCCATTTTGTATTAGTTTCAACAAATGTGAATACCACACTGACACTTATCTTGGCCGAGACCAACGAACTCAAGCTAGCTTCGTATGATAACGCAAAACCCTTTACAAATTTTATGACTGACTCCAAATTAAATGGTATGCACGTACATATACATATGTATGTATGTGTAGATGGAGATCTCAACTAATTCCGGATGCATCATATGACTAGAAGCTGTTATGTATGTAGTTGAGCACCGAACTAATAGGAAAAGCTTGTTGGTTTAGCCCTTCATACCAAAGTACAGTACCGCCTAATTGTTCTATTACCTCTAATGGAATGCAATTTTAAAGCTAGAGTATGATCACATCAACACCAAAAAGAATATGTCCTAAGCATTTACCTCTATTTTGTGTGTTAGCTCTAATATCAACAGAGATATTCAATTTAAAAGCCCAGAATGTGATAAAATACAATTTATTCCATCAACTCTGTCTACTACAACAATATAGGAGCACCAGTGTACATCCGAAACCATAGCTTTGGGAGCGGTAGCCTGTTTATCCGTGTTAATAAAACTTCAATGGAAATTTAATGGATGAAATTATTTTAATTAAAATTACGTAACTCAGGCCAAATAATATTGAAATCGCCATTATTTATGCGTTCGTTCATTTATTCAAAACACCAATTTTACCCATCCATGCACACATGAAATATTCGTTCTTTTGCAATGTTCTGCATAACATACAGGGTGGTCGAGAGAAAAATGGTGCACTTCTTATGGGTCTATTCAAAGTATGGTGATGTCAGTCAAGAACCTCTTAACACCGGGCATTCAGACAACTTGAATTAATATTAGGGATATAATTTCTATAGAACTATATGTACATATGTATGTATAAAACGTAAAAAAAATTGTGGGCACAAGCCCGCCATCATCCACTGGATGTACACATCCATAGTCCTATGGGTGCTTAGCCTGGACGCCCGTAGCAGATAAGATTACGTACCTTAGGGCAATAACCGGGATACAAAGATTAGCATGAATAAGGACTACCAGCACCATCACAAGCACGCCGACTGCAGCTCTTGAAACCATACTGGCACTGAACCCATTAGACCTACACCTAAAGGAAACAGCTGCAAAGAGTGTCCTTCGCTTGAAACAATCGAATCTTTGAAAAGAGAACGACACAGGTCATCGCACTATTGCGAAACGGATACACTTGGGTACCGAGACAGATAATATCTCGATTTTCACGGACAAATCAAAAACTGACGAAGGAGTAGGCTCTGGCATATACTCATCTGAACCCAAAATTGCTCGCTCTCTGAGACTATCAAGGAAGGACAGCGTGCTCCAAGCGAAAGATCTAGCAATCTGAAAAGCAGCACGAGAACTATTTACGAAACTGTACTCAAAGAAGACTATCCCCATATACATCGACAGTCAAGCCGCCATGAAGACCATCTCATTCATAGTCGTCAAATCCAAAGTTGTGAGACGTTGCCGTGAAGAAGCCAACCTAGACTTTATGCCTTGTGAGAAAATCTCCCTTCGGCGATAACAACAGGCCTACATTGTATTCTTCCCGAATTATATTAGGCATACCATCGTAATCGATAAATGACTAATAACAATGGCGCCCAACGTGGGGTTCAACGTGGGACCTTTGTTATAAGATAGGTTTCGGAAACGTCTTCAGTCCAGGTGAAATGATTGCAGTCGCCAGGCTAGCTCAGTCTGCATGAGACTCTTAATACCAGGGACGTGGGTTAATGCCACACATTGAGCACCATTGTCAGGGGCAGACCACGGAGGCAACTTTGGTGCAGAGGACCAGAACAGAGGTACGCTTGCGGTTGCACGGTTTAGATCACTCATAACACCAAGTGAAGTATAAACCCTAATTTATGTTTATTTTATCTTAAAGCTACCTTTATCTAACCGCTACTCGGGACTTCCTTCTTTCAACTACACCCTACAAAGGTGAATATTTGTTATTCTCTTATACTTTGCCATCTATAAGAGAACCGAACGGTAGTTAAGGTTACTTTCGAATTATTACAGAAAGACTCCAAGAATTAGATAGCTGCTTGGCTTGGCTACATGACAAGTTGCGGATATCTGTAGAGGATATCACGTTTTTCGTGATCCAAGATAAGACTTCTTTAATCGCAATCACTTCTATGATCCATCTTAGCCCGAGACTCGCCCTGGATTACTCCACAGTTTCTCTCTGGCTTTGATTGTTCGTATCAACGCTAGCATCCGTTTAACCTAAATCTGGCTCATTTTCTGGGATTTTACCCATTGACTCCCCAGAACGTGCCTTTCTTCTGCTAGCTAGTGCGGGACACTGAAACAATATATATGCGGGATGGCAGCGTAGTTCACTGGTGTCATCCTCCAGAAGACCCATCTTCTTTAGATAATACCCGAACTTTCCATGACCTGTAGACAACGCTACCACCCTAAGCTTAGAACTTCTCTATCAGTGGTGCCAATCGACCTTCCACTGTTGACCACCTTTTCTGGGGTTCCACCGCGACCCAGTTGCCAAATAGGTGCTCTACCACTCCTCTGCCAATTGCAGCAAATTCTTCCGAAACAGAGAAATCCGAGGTTGACCCATGCTTTAGTAGAGAGTCCGCATTTTCATTGCCCTCACTCCCTACGTGCCCTCTCACCCAGAGCAGCGTCATCCAGTTTTGAGATGAGCACTCATTGAGCTTATGAATACATTCCAATGCCAGTGATGTATTGATATTTGTTTGCTCCATGAGTCTAATCACTGATTGATTGTCCGGTGCTTTTGTAACGTTTCCACCCGCAAGCTGACCTTCTTTCAGGTAATCCAACACATGCAACAGAACAATCATCTCGGCTTGATAGACTAAGGTATATTTCTCCACACTAATATGGCAGGCTAGCTCTAGTGAAGTGAAAAGATACCTTCCCCCGCTCTGCCATCCATCATGGACCCATCCGTAAAGATGATTATATCACCAATCTTCTTTTCCGGAAGTGTTCCATCTCCAATGAGAGTTTTGTGATACCTTTCGGTAACACGCATTCTCTTTCTTCCATCCATGGGCATATTCAACTCCCTAATATCGTTTGTCACGAAATCCAGGATTTTCCAATGACCATAGATTGTACCGCGCCATTGCCAGTTGGCATCCCGGTGCAAACGAAGTGCCGTCGAGGTCGCCACTTTCTTAATAAATAAGTCCAGCGGCAGAATACCTAGGATCACTTCCATTGCGCATGTTGGTGTCGTTCATATTGCACCGGCGATCCCTAAACATGGCTCACGTTGGACCCTGTTTAACTGCTTCTTTACAGTTTTCTGGGTAGCTTTTGTCACCATAACAACTGACGCATACTTATGTGATAATCGGTCTAACTATCATCGTACACATCCAGTACGTTGACCTCGGTGAGACTCCCCACCGTAGTCCACATACCCCTTTGAACTGATGAAGCACCCTTTTCGCCTTTCTGATCTTTCCACGTAGAGGTTCCAAGTTAGTCCAGTATCTAGGTATACACCCAGATACTTAACCTACTTGGACACATGTAAGTAGCTCCGATCCGAAAAGTGTCCTGGGCTGAAATTCCAGATCTCTCTTCTTCATAGTGACGATCTTGTACTCGATCTTAGCTTTGTCAAGAAAACTTCACCCTATGGAACTATCTCTAAGCCAGTCTCTCTAAGAGATCCGATAACGAGAAACAGGTCAGCAAGTCTTCATCTGATATCTTGTCCAAATATTTCATTCTTCTCTCAGCAAGTGCCCCACAAGATTCCAGAATATATTCCAGAGTCTTCCTGGACTTATTGCAGAATCTGCAAAGGCCTTCAACTGAAATACAAACGTATGGGTTTTCCTGAGCCTGCAGTTTCCCGATGAATTGATGAATGCCTCGATCCTTTCCTGGTTGTCGTTCCTTAGAAGTCGCTTAAATTGAATGGTTACGGATTTGTAATCTGTATCTAGATGTCGTATATTTGCTTCAGGGATTAAAGCCAATAAATACTTCTCCTTGCTAGACAACCTTTTACAAAGTAAAGATTTTTTTTTATTTAAGCCTTTTGAGAGTATAAACTCTCAAATCCTTTTTTTTACGTCGTCCCACCATCCGATCACCCTGTACATAGAAATATTTATTCAGTAAGAACATGTTTTTGTATGAATATCTCTCACTCTATCTATGAAATTTGTTGCACCAATGCAGATAAAATAGGCTTCAGTAATTATACGTGAATAGCAACACCAGCCAGTATGTACTTGTACCACCCAACTGGTGATGGTAATTTTGCGGATGGCCAC
The DNA here is from genome assembly GCA_905220385.1 of Xylota sylvarum. Taxonomy (NCBI): domain Eukaryota; kingdom Metazoa; phylum Arthropoda; class Insecta; order Diptera; family Syrphidae; genus Xylota; species Xylota sylvarum. Next base: position 55,929,686 of record LR999958.1, on the reverse strand, counting down.
TGCTTATCGCGCATTGTCATGCAAATGAAATTAATGTGAGATTTACGCGAAGTGCATTTATCAGAAGCGATTACGCTCATAATATGGAAATTGCATATTGGATACAGTTCGTCGCACTCATTTTGCTGGCAATGCATAAATGGCGCCCAACACGAAACCCTCTTCATGACCACCAGGACCGTAGCACTTTGGACAATTCGTTCGACAGTCTTTCGCCACACAGTATCGCTATGAAATTTAATTACGAAATGCAATGTCCGTCCATTTGTCCTGTATGAATTGGGATGAGAAGAGTGGAGCGCTTGGACTTGACCTGCATTGTCATCGGGAGTGATGAGTTACAAGGAAATTGGTAAAATAAAAAAAAAAAGAACCTCAGAGTCATTCATTACGGTGTTGCCACAATGTATGGCTAATGATTTTGTATCGGAGTTAATTTACATTAAAATTAATTTTTTAACGAATGAAAGTATATACATGTACCTGCAATGACTTGTTGCCAAGTGCGAATCCGTACTGTACATATATGAACATGTGTAGAGGAATGAAAAGCGAAATACTTACCTGTGAATCGAATCAAAGTGTCGATGCTAGCCTCCAGTGACAATGTTGTGGAAACTATTTGTGTGCAATTAAGCAACTTCTACATACTACTATAAATGAATATCTTCGCAAGAAATAACTGAAGAAATTGTTTCGATTCTCCTGACAAAAATAGCTTTAGTTGGGTGTTGACTTCAATAAAAGCGCATACATGAATTGAAAACAATGGAGAAATTCAATGGTAGTCCTACACTTCTGTTCCATACCTGTAAAATGGACAGAGGCCTGGGCTATATTAACGATCATAAGCTAAGCGACCAGTTTCACTCTCCTTGCTTTACGGCTTATGCCCTGAAGTAGTGGCTAACTGATATAGATTTCGGTAAGAAAATCATGCTTGGTTAAATAGCTTCGTAAGCATTCCAAAAATACGTCGTATTTGGAACGAAACCTAGCTCAATGTTCTTAATCATTTATATCGTCAAACCTTTGACTTCTAAAAGGAACGATTTAGGCATTAACCTGAACGACAATAAATCGTAAGCAATTGGAAAAGTATAACAAAGTAGGGGACCCAAAAGCGAACCATGTGGTATCTCTCTTGTGACGGTGTACTGCTTGAGTAATGTGTGCTGGTCTGGTACCTTCTTTTTTCGAAAGGCTTTCACTATGTGCTGCCAATACGCGAAGTTGAATGCATTTTGGAAAACTTTAATCAAAGAAATCTGCCTGGACTGGCTAAAACTCCTTTGTTAAGGATTCTTCCAAATCAACTGTCGGTCGAAGGGTATGACTGTCTGCATTATCTGGTGTCTGGTATTCGATTGATATTACTCTTCTGTAGGACACTTTCACTTTTAAAGGAAGGTCTTGAGAACTAACTAACAACACGATTACGCATATTGTGTTAAGTCCTGTATTAGGTGTTCAATCCTGGCCTCCAAATGTCTTCCAATACAATTTACTGTAGAGAGAGGTAATAAATTAGGCAATGGTGTTGGATTACAGGACTATCTTCGTTCACATTCGGCATGGATACACACTTATGAACGATTAACAATTTAACAGTGTTGACAAAGTAAGAAAAACTTTAATAAATGTAGAATCTGTGGCGCATATTAAGAGACGTCTAACACAAATGTCAGAAGATTGCCAAAGATATCCTCAAGTGTTTCCAGTTTCTAGGATCAGACTTATCCATCACCCTTCATCAATTCTTTCAAAAACGTTCTAGTTCCTTTCATGAGAGGGAGACGGGTGAATCTCCAACATATCATTACCAAAAGACCGAAAGCACCGCATTAGTCTACTCTAGTGAGGCCAAAATAGCTCGGCATTATCTAAGACAAAAGACTGAACTGGAATTCACATATCAAGCCCACCACTGAGCGTGTTACTAGAGCATTGTGGACCAAGCGTAGGCGCCTATATGGCAGAACTTTTATTCTTAGTCCTACAATGATATACTGATTGCATAGTTAGAACCATTATCATATCATCTGGTAATTGAAATTTATTGAACGAACAACCACAACTTAGCTACAAAAACTACAGCGATTTGCCTGTCTTGATGTTGCAGGTAAAATACGCACCTGCTCTACACAGGCATCTATTCTGAACCACTGGGCATATCCAAATCAGCTCATCTCCCGAACCATGGCAGTTTTTCCTACGTATTCATCCCGTCTTGCACACTGAAGTTGAAAGCAGGGATTAAGGCCCTAAGGAAGGCTAACATCAAATGGTCATCCGTAGACAATTGTGTAATCACGAGAAGGGATTTTCTATCCTAGAAAATCCCTTTCTAGCCTGATAGGAGTTATCACGGGGCATAACACTTTGCGGTACCACATGAAACTAAGACTAATGGAAGAAGATTTTTGTCTTGGATGTGGTGATGAGGACGCCAATAAGGATACAATCTACTATCTCTATCATAGTACAGGTCCTATTCACCTTAGATTTAAGTTTCTCGGGCGGCACTTTTTTTCGTAACCTAGAAGACCAGTGAATAACATCTGGTTTGCTAGTTCAAAGGATAACGCTACAGCAGCTAGGATATTATTATACTAAGAGCATTGAAGAAAACACTTTATTTGAGAAGAGGACTAGCTCTGTTAATTTAGACTTGACGCCGATACAACAGTTTCTTATCAATTTAGAGAGTATTCTGCCCAAGGCAGCTATAGCATAAGACTAAGAGCAGTTTGTTCACGGCTAAGTTTGAAAGTATTGAACTTTTTCTCTGTAATGCTGGGCATTCACAAAGAATGTGCTCAGTAGATTCGTTATCTTACGAGCAGAACCTACATTCCGTTTCTGGGCACCGATTGAGTTTGTTAAGGTGATACCGCAGGCTACAGTGACCTGTGAGAAAGTTCGCCAGCTATTTGGGGAATAAGGCCTGATTATACGCTAGGATTGTCTCAGCCCCGAGACATTTTCCCAGTGGGCTAGACGAAGTTTGTGTTCCCAACCGTTAATCAGCGCTCGGCAGCAGTTGACACCACAGTAGGGATCAGGTCCTATGACCGCAGATTCTGAGCCAGCCCTAGCTAGTTCTTCTACAGATTCGTTGCCTGCAATTCCTTGATGATCAGGAACCCAACCGAGTTTCAACTTGTTATGTCTTGTAAGAGATTGTATCCAAAGTTCAAAGACGCCAGCTTCAATTCCAGTTTCCATCTTCGATCCAAACCTCTGGGATCCAGACCAGTTTGTACAGTCCAAAATTTCTACCTCAAATTATCAAGCAAAACAGTACTCACTGACCATGATGTCGGGAATAGTGCAAAACAGGTCATTTTTGGGAATTGAGTCATGAAATTTTCAGGTGTCCCACATGGTCACCTGGTTTATATGTACATGTATTCTAACTAGAGCTTAATAGCGCATCTAGAGCCGTCTTCCTAATAACGATTTGTAGGGGAGAAAGCCCAACAACAGCTTCTAATCCTGCCGTAGGGCAGGTATGCAGGTATAGGCGTCTACAGCCTTAGAGAAGTAAGTAATAATTCGACTTTGAAGCATGCCCCTTATCCATTGGTTGGTCGAATCATCGATACCTCTACTACCAATTGCTCTTCCTATTGAGTTGTAGTCAGTGTTATCGAATGCGCCCTCAATATCAAGGAATTTACAGAGAGCTATTTCCTGGAAACGAAAAGTTTCTTCCATCTGATTCATAAGATAGTGAGGAGCACCTTCTGCGGATTTACCTTTCCTTGACTGCAGAGGGTTAGACAAATCTAGCCGACCTCTAATATGAACGTCAATGAGTCTCTTCATGGTTTTGAGAACAAATGGTGTCAGACTTATAGGTTTATAAGATTTAGGCAGCTCAGTAGGCCTATTGCCTGGTTTAGGGATGAAGATTACATTTATCTGTCTCCAGGTAGTCGAAAAGTGACCCCAGTTGTAGCTGGCTCTAAATAAAGCAATCATACCCGGCAGGATGAGATCAATTATCTAATAATTAATAGCACCGGCTATAAAAGCACCGGAAATATAGCATCATCACCAGGGGCTTTGTATAGTTTGAACTGGCCTACAGCCCATTTAGCCTTATCCGGAATAAAAATATTACCGGATAAACTATTTACTCTACTAGCATTGCAGTAGACGAACCTGGGAAATGAACCTGAAGTAAGATTCTAAGAGTATCCATATGTTCCGATGTGTAGGTGCCGTCGGTCTTTTTTTATTAAAGCTACACAATTTACATGATCTTTCACTTGTGCCTTTTGGATTCGTGCCGCTACTGGTATGTTTTCGGAGCATTTCCTCCATGTAGCACGTTTAGTTCGTCTCAATTCAAACCCAACTCTTCGTGCGTTTAGCGGAGTTGAAGAATTTTCTAACTATCTTCCTAAGTTTTGCAAACTGGTCATTCCACCAAGGAACCTTATGTTCACACATGCTGGTTTTATGGACATATGCAGCTGTCGTGATAAGAAGTAGAAGTAACTAACCACTTGAGCCACGACTCCCACCCAGTGGATCAACTACGGAGTGAGAATCCATTAGCAATTCAAGGTATTGGTTCAGTTTCTTTGATTCATTTTTTTTTTGTCAGATAGCTAAAGGTTTTAGGAAGATTGGGCTTTTGTCGAGCCTTGCTGCCTCAAAAATCTCATTTTTGTTTCATCGCAATCGCAAAACTCACAGGTCGTAGGGTTGGTGAAAAAATTAATTCCATTTCGTCCTTTCGTTATAAATATATTCAGTAAAATCAAATGCAGATTAGTAAGCATGGAAGAACCATTATATGAATATTGATTTTAAAATTTTTGGTATAAATTTAAGGCTGGCCCACTTAAGACCTGAACTGAACCCAACCCAATCCAGTAACCCAAACTCAGTCAACTTTATTTCATCGTTCATGTATTTCAAATCAAATAAGTTTCCATTTTCTCACAAGGCGAGTGGCGTACCTATTCGGACTCAATGCTCGGCACTCGTAAAGCCTCATTTTCTTAATTTTCATCTTCTGAACAATCACGAATGCCCCACAACTTCACGTACAAATAAATTGAATTCCTAACATCCCCCAAATCGATTTGAATATTTGTACGTGTGTTTATCTAGAAACACAATTCTCGTCGTATCTCGAATGTAGGCAAGGACTTTGCCTAAATTTGCATGCACTTGCAGGAAAATAATAATATTTCATATCGGTCCTCACAGCAGTACACATGTTTTGAGCACACATCCACCTCAAATACACACATATCCTGCCGCACTACGAGTGAAACGGGCGTATTTCAATAACAGGCCCAGTCCGCAAGGAAGCTCATCATAGGCTGGATATGAACACCCCCCCCGAAAACTGCAATGCACTTATCCGAATCCTGTGGCTGTGTGTGCGAATAAATGCATATACATTCGTGCTTCGGTGCAACTGAGTAAATCTACCACATCACATGGAGAAGTATCTAAATTATACTATAGATACGACTAACTCTACAAACAGGCCGGCACACAGAGTCCTCATCTATTCATTAGCAATGTGAGGTCCACCAGACCAAATATGATGAGTTATCGATTTTGTTATTGCACTCGGTGCGTGATGATGGTGGTGGTGGTGGTGGCAGAAAGAGTTGATAATGGAATCTCAATCGATTTCAAGGAACTGTCTGCTGTCGAGTAATTTTAGATCCTTTGCCGGTGGCTTTGGTAGTATATATGAATATATTTCTATTTTTTTATGATTTGGTTGTTTGAATATATATTTTTTTCGTTGAGTATTATTCATGATGAAGCTTTAATTGTCCAATGGACCGAATATGGATTGATAATCCTGGGAATGATTCATTTGGCTTTTCCTAGAATCACAAGTTTTATGGATCAATGGAGAGGTTCCTGTCATATATTAGAAAACTGTTTACGGATGGACTTCATAATTTTCGGCAAATATTTATGCAAAGGATTTACAGAAATGGAGTATCCATTGGTTTCCACGTATTACATCAGTATAGACAATTTTCCTAGAAAATGTATGTAAATGGTTGCGGATGGTTGGAGAAATGCAATCCTGATTAAAACTAACAATGGAAACATCGGTCTTTATAAAAATATTTAAATAATCAGAAGGCCTGTTGAGAACTAACCGTGGCTTGACTCGATGGTTACTCGATAGTAGAGGTACACCACAAGGCGGTGATTTGTCTCCGCTAATCGTTAATTTTGTGACGAACGACTTACTAAAGGAAGTTCCTTTTAGTGACTATGACCTTTTAGACTTTTTCGATATTTATCATGAAATACAACACGAAGGAACAAAGTTTCACTATCGTGAAAGATATTTCACAAAGTTTTCTGTATTTTTGGTGAAGAAGAAGGAGACATCGTGTAAAGACATGAGCTTAATGGTTTTATGTTAAAAGATCACAAACATATCCCGGATTCAAGAAATACAATGCATGATTGGATGCATACTATTGTAACAATGAAGAAAAAATGTTCTATATCCCAGCTGTTCACGCCCCTCTTTGTCAATGGAAAGGAACAACTTCTCTATTTCTTACCTCACACCTTTGATGAAAGAAGATCTAATTCGCCACAGTACCTACGGAAAAAAGTTGTTGAAAATTATATATGAAGCCGCCGACTATACCAGGAGTGCTGACATCGATGCCTTAGATGAAGTTTATAAGTATCTCCTGAGATTCAACGAATATTTAAAATTCTAGACTGCAGAAACGCCCATGGATCACATCGGATACAAGCCATTGTTCTCAAGAACCAATATCACTGCTGTACATGCTTTCTAAAGTCATGTAAAGAGTACCTAATAAGCGGTAGGCAGTAAAGTTTTCGTTTTGTAATCAAAACCCAGAGGTACAACGCCGTAGAGAAAAACCGCTCCTTAAATGGCGCGTACAAGTAGAAGGGGACCGCAACCGACTTGGAGTGCGCAACTGAACGCAGTTAACTAAGAACCAGGCTAACTGGAGAAGCTTGTTCAATGAGGCCCAGGTACTGAGCTATGGCGAAAAAGTATATGGCCATCTAAAAGGCATTCGATCAAGTCTGGCATTGGGCCCTACTCAGTAAGTTCCTATGGATTATGACAATAACTCTGCATATGGATGGTAAGCTTTCTGTGGCACAAATAAATTCAAGTTGTGATCGTCGATGTGTCTTTGGATAAATTTGTTATTAATGGTGACGTTCCGCAGGGTTCTATTACTTTGCCTATATTATTTCTTCTTCATATTAGTAGATCAACAAAGAGTAAGATTTTTAGCTTTCTCATTCACAGGACTCTGATAGCTTCTTGTCACATCGCATAATCAGAGATGTGATCAAATTCTCACGACAAATAAAGATTTGCAGAAACTACTAGTGGGTTTCTGGCATGGAATGATGAATTCTAGAGATCCTGCACCTTTTACAGGCTTTAGGGGATATTTAGTTCGCAGATTTCTAGATTTTTTTATTGTTAAGACATTGTGCCGGCGTTAGGGAAATAAGGTGGATGAAGTAGGAGATACAGAGTACTTTGGTTTTAAATGTTTATATATTTTAATGAAAGGAAAAAATAGAGTTTTCCTAACTCATGTTGTACGGTGCAGGAAAGCGTTTCCATACTAGTCGGTACGTCTGAAGATATGATTAAGGATAAACTGATGAGATTTGCGGAGAAACTTATGAAGACGGGGAATGCAACTGAGATAGCATTCACCAAGATATTTCGCAGCATTCTTGGAGTCATCGAATATATGGTCATTCCAACGAAAATTTTAATTAACACACATACCGGGCATAGAAAGTCTTCTTGTTACGGCAATGCGAATTCGATTCATTGATACTGACAGAGGGTTTAAGTTATGCTTGAGCGACAGAAGACAGTATTAAGTTTTTGAAGTATCTATTAAATTCCACTGGAGGGATCTGATAGAGAAAGACCATAAGAAGCTGAGAGTACTGTCACCAGCGAAAGAATGTTTTGAATTAGAAGTAGGAAACAAGAAATCATTTATGAAAGTAAAAGAGCCGGAGCCAAAATGGACCCTTGAGGAACGCCAGCATGTATAAGGAGAATTGTAGATGCAGATCGATGACTAATTGTGCACAATTGTTCTATACCATGAGATTCTGCAGCAACTAAGTCTTCCATCATTCTAAGTTAATGCGTTCCACTGTATTGCGTATGTTTTAAAAAGATGATATAAACAAATTCAAAGTTTCTTAATAGATTTTATTTCCTAGGAAAATCTATAGAGCCTATGTAGATCTTCTAACGTAAATTCATGTAGATGTTTTCAGCTTGTAGATATGACTCCTAGCGCCACCACATTGTTTTCTTGAGGCCTTTAGACAATGTTATGTTCTCATGTTTCTTGGGAAGTTGAGCTGTGTATTCGGTAGCCTTTGTCGGGCCCTGCACCAAAGAAAACTGCTCAATCTGGTGGCTCTTTTCTTCAACTAACTCAACGAACTGGTGTTCTTAGACGTTATGATTATCTATCGTTTTATAACAGCTCCGGGTTACTTGAATAGTTCTTGAATAGCTTAAATAGAAAGGTCCATAGTATCACAAAGATTCCATTATGGTCTAAGTGTGTCTTTATTATAGAAAGAGAGAGAGCCAACCTAAAAACCCAAAACTGAAACTGAAACCATGACTTGTCATATTAGTCAGAGATGTGACAGAACAATAAAAGTGAGAGAACAGTAACTTTTCGTATCATACTTTGGGTTTCAAGGTCCTCTGACCACGTAACATACATGCATTATGGATCGTCAGTGGGCTGGCCATTACCATTATAATGGTTTTTGATTTTTGTTCGGTTAGAACTTACCATCTTTATGCAATTACACTTAGGGAACGCATCTACGCATATAATTAAAGCTCATATATAACTTTGTCTTGGAATGGGTCACCATCCTGCAATTCGCAATCTCTACTTTCCCCATTTTGTTCAGGTACTTGTAAGAGAAACAATATCCGGTTCGTCATCGCGACGATGTTTTTAATAAGTCAAGCAGTCTAATTTACCCTTGTTTCTCTGCACCAGCTAGAGTTTTATGATGAGTTCCCACTAGAGCCATGTGGGCCAATAGTCACCTTTACGGCAGAACTTGGGGTCTACGTCCAAAAATGATACATTGGATGTATACAATGATGGTGAGGCCCGTTATCACGTACACTGCCATCGTTGGTGGTCTAAATTTCTTGAACGGACAACGGCAACTAAACTTCAGAAGCTCCAGAGAATTGTTTGTCTCGGAAGCTATGGTTGGGCTTTCTCCCCTACAAATCCTCATTAAAAATTTTTCACTCAATTCCCAGAATGCACAAGTTTTCCATTATCCCCTACATCATGCTCAGGGAGTACTGTATCGGTAGGTTATTTGAGGTAGAAATATTGGACCATGCAAGCTGGTCTAATGGTGTTCCGGCATTGAATCATAGAGGTCTAGTTCACAGACGGACAAAAGATAGAAACTAGAGTAGGCGGCGGCGTCTTTGGACCCAACACCAAAGCCTTGATACCTATGGGAATGTGTGCATGGTTTTTCAGACTGAACTCCATGCCATTGAGATCTGCGGTAGGATAAACCTTAGTAAAGCTATTAAGGGCGGTATGATACCTATATATCTTTTCAGATAGCCAGGCAGCTAATCTCTTGGCAGACATAACAGGGTGAAACTTGGTTGGGTCCTCGTCATTAAGGAATTGCAGGCAACAAGTCTGCAGATATACTAGCAGGAGCTGACTCAAAATCTGGGTTCATAGGACCTCAACCCTACTGTGGTGTCAACTGGGTTGCCGTCATAGCACTGATTATCGATTGAGAATACAAACTTTGTCTGGCCTACTGGGAAAATGTCTCGGGGCTGAGACAATCCAGGCGATTAATCAGGCCTTATTCCTACAAAGAAAGCCTTATTCCTTAGAAAGCTGGTGAACTTTTCACAGATCACCAGCATTACATTGGTGAACGAGACGAATTTTCATAAAGAAATATATTTGTCAGCGGAGTTGAGAAATTCTGCGACGTACTATCCTTCATTAGGGAGGTGGCACTCTTGGTTTAAACATACCCTACTTGATAAAATAGATCTTCTTAGGTCACAGTGTCAGTCAAATGTGCAAGGGTCTACACAAAAAAAAAAAAAAATATGCCGTCCCTTCACATGGATTAGACTTTGACATTTATTGTTGACTTAACTGGCAATCGTCTATTTTTACATGAAACAGCTCGCCATGGACGCTATTAATCTCCATCGATTTACTTACTTTTAAGAATCGTATTCGACCTTGTTAACCCTTTGAAGGTGGAACTTTCAGCTCCGAAAGCCTCATTAAGAGGCTGTTACGCTATTGTCTAAGAGAATATTTACCTCATTCTTGTCTTAAATCTGTAAATTGCTGAGTTTAATTTTTACTGGATGTTAATTGAAGCATCATCATTGAAGAGTCTAACTCTCGATAGAGTCAATGATGATGCTAGGCCACGTTGTAGGCACCTGCTTGTGATTTTATCAGCCCTTATACATATGTTGGTTATACGATGATAGCAGGCATCCGATACCGAGTTTTAAGCTTGGATTTCTATGCTGCCAAAGGCACTGCAAGTAAAAGAATTTAAGACGCTTTTCGATCTGTCTGCAGATGTCTACTGATAGCCTACCCAAAAGTTTCTGGCTCCCTCCAAAGTAGATATGAACCCCAGCTACAAAACCGGATTCTACTTTGCATCCTAGATAATGGTAGCCTTTCTTACTCTCCTCTAAAAACGAGTCATCAATATCCGGTACTATGGATGATAGTGGAACTTTCTGGCATTAAAATGGACTAGAGTTGGAACGATTTTTTTTTGTTGGTCTTCACTCCATAAGTCAAGATAGGTTCAGCTGTTTTAGAGTTCAATCTCTGCCTGTTGTCGAATGTCCAAAAGTTCAATCCATTATGTGACGAGCTTGCTGATGCAAATACTCGTATTTATTGCACCTATCTAGTAGGGTCTACTCACCGTGTTATATGAACCATTGTAGATTCTCTATTTTTGTTATTTACCTCGTAGTCTCAAGGTTGAAAAAAAAAATAAAAGTTTTTACTTTCCATCTCGAAAGTCCATATAGACCAGTACACTGCCTTCTACTCAAACTGTTCATTAATAGAGTTTCCCAAAATTGGGGCCGGTGGCACACAATTTACTTCAAACACTAAAAGACTTACTAGCCATGATCACACGCCGAGACCTAATCTCCAAGACAAAGTTTATAAAACGACTTACCCTGTGAATTAAAACGAAAATAAAAGATACCAAAAAACCAGTGGAAAAACAAGACCCAAGTTCACCAAGTTAAACAGATAATGTCGGAAACTTATTCCGGCAATTTCGCCTATACAAATAGATCATCATTGTCTACGACTACGACGAGATAGACTATGCCGCCGCCAGCCAGCCCCAGCTCCATCATCTCATATTTGAATATAATTCAACTTCATACCAATTTCAGCAGATATCCTCCCCTCGCCATTTATGAGAAAGGACGTCGAGCTAGACCCAAAAACTCGAAAGTTTTTTCCCTTCCACACAGTTGCTGGATAAATCAAACCGCCCATCCGGCCCTCAGTCATATCCTTCGTATTTCCTTTGTGAATGAGAGAAAGGGAGAGAGAGAGAGAGAGATAGAGAAAAAGAGAGAAGGACTGAGGGACCGTGTTAAAGCGAAAGGAAAACTCAATTCACAAAGTTTGCTCTTCTCTGTTTCCGTTCCCTTTAGCACGAAGGAGTCGAGCGGAAAGGGCATGAACTTCCGCTTTACATTAATAACTGTATTCAGTTGTTGCGTTATCCTAAAATTATACAACCATTTATTTTAAACTTATCATGTTATTCAGTTGGCTGGTTCACTCTGACTGGTGGCAGTGAAACTTTGCCATGTTCTCAACAAGTGGCTTCACCATCGATGTGCATAGAGTGTGGATGGGTAGACGGGTGGATGGTAGGTAGGACGACTGCCATCGTCGTCGTCGTCGTCGGTCGTCCTGCACAGTTTTGTTGCGAAAGTTTTGTATTCCATGGTCCTGGGAGCGCAAATACCCGACAAGTATGGATTGGGTGCACACTGCATACATTGTGTGCTGCAACGGGAATCAGATCCCCCATGCAAATGGGGTTGCCACCTCACAGCGAAGCCAAAGTCGAAGTTAGGAGTGAAAATGGAAAAAGTTGTGTTTTGTTTTTGTTTAATGATTTTTCATTGAATAAAGTTTGGAATATAAACAAGTGGGCACAAAGTGTGCAGAGTCGTGTCGTGTGGTGTAGCAATGCGATTGAAATGCGAGTGTATGTTCAATTAAAATTAATTGCAACAAATTTATTAAGTGGCTTGTTATTGCTTGATTGGAAAAAAAAGTTGCAATTGCTGTGGTTGCGCAGGGACCTTTTGTGATGGTAAGCTACATGGTTGGTGGTGGGAGTTGTTTTTAAGGAATTGCTGTGCAGTTGATGCGATTAAGTGCAGTGACAATACGTTGTTTGCTTGAGTCCTTTGGTTGGCTGAATCCCTTGTTACATTACGTTAACAGACTATCGTGATGCAATGTGATTTGCCAACTACTTAGAGAGGATTTTAATGGAAGAACTACATAGTATTCGACTCCCACGGAGCTCAAAAAACAAAAGATACAGTTTGAGTTGCTAATGGTTTCCAGGTGCTAGATGGGTACAGGACAATAATTCGAACAACTACCGTTCACCAGTTACTGATTTAAGTCTAAGTCGATTGAGTTGAAACTTTGTAAACAAGGACTGTACAATGGCATTATTTTTGGGATAACTTCTTAATAGTCGTCGAAGGAATATTGTCCGAGGGTGTCGTATGCTTCTTTGTTCTTCATAATAGCTTCTGAATGTGACCATATGTCCGTACTGTATCTGTCAACTGAATATCGAAGACATCAGTAGAGCAAAATGTAAGCACTTACATATACAAAGGTATACACTAATGAAAGAGAATAATATCGATGTGGTACTCCTCCAAGAAACTCACTGCTGGTACGAAAGAAGCCTCTTGACTCGAGGAAAAATTAGTGGTTACTCACTTATAAGCGCTCATCTTCATTACGTCTATGGAATAACCACGATCCAAAGTCGGAAATGCGAGGTTAATTGAAATTGAAGTCAGCGGAAATGTATTCAGAAGCAGAGGCCTTAGACTGCCCAATCCACAAGAAAGGAGACCCCCTCAATTTGGCCAATTACAGAGGTATCGGTTTTCTCAACATCGAGTACAAGATCCTATCTGCCATATTGTGTGAACGTATGCAACCCGTCATCAACAACCTGATTGGGCCCTATCAGTGTAGTTTCAAACCAGGAAAGTCCACAATCTATCAAATCTTCACACTTTGGCAGATCCTGGAAAAAACTCAAGAAGTTCAAATCAATACCAATCATCCTTTCATCGATTTTAATGCCGCATACGACAGCAATTATAGAGACTAGCTATACAGAGCCATGTGTAGTTTTGGCATCCCTGCCAAGCTCGGCTGGTTGTGCAGAATGACGATGGAGAATTTTCTCTGCTCCATTAATTTCGGTAACGATCTCTCCGAGACCTTTGATGTCAAAAAAGGATTTAGACCAGGTGGCGCGCTGTCGTATGACTTCTTTAATATTATACCGAAGGCACAAATGTGTGCAACTACTAGTTGACGTACACCGACGATATTGACATAATTGGTAGAACTCAGCGGGCTGTCAACGGTGCGTTCGCTAGTATTGCAACGGAATCTGCCAAAATGAGTTTATATCAATGACCTACCAGTCAAAATCTTGCGTAAATTCAACTACATTGATGATATTGCGTTTGGATTCCAATACAAGTCTTTTGCAACTCAGGAATGAGTAGCGACAAGAAGTGGCTCCTGCAGCCGAACACAACAAACCGAGATCTGTTGTTTTCATCTTACTCATCGTGCAGGCAAAAGGATTAGAAAAATGGGTGCTTTGTGACAGTGTCACTGCTCACTTAGACCACAATTCGGGTCCATTGTGCCCAATCATTTAACCCCGGAAACCTATAAAGTCCGCTATTGGAACCACCCAGATAATGGTATGAATCTCATGAATTCTCCTCCAAATCCGAGAAGAAGTAACTACCAAGAGTCCTCATTCTTCTGACGGATAGGACAGGACAGTCGCACAGCAGGTGACGAACTGACTCAATTACTTCTTCGTCCCTGCAACTTCTACAGAAGTCATTATGTAGTACACCGAGTCGCTCCGCGTGGACGCCAATGGCACAATGACCAGTAATTATCCCTGAAACGACCCGTGCTTTATAACGACTCAGTTTCACCAGAGAAGTTGATCTCTTCTTGCTGATGCCCGGTCATAGGGCCCTGGTTGCTGCGCATGTTTCCAGATGAACCCAGCGACTATTTGCTCGACCGATGACTTCATCCTCTATTTTCTTCCGTAAGGAACTGATTGGGGTTACTACAAAAGAGAGGACCCGCGATAAGTGCAGCGCCGACCCTTTCCTAGCAAGTTCGTCAGTCCTTTCGTTTCCTACGATATCCATATGCCCTGGCACCCAACAGATGGTCATCGCATTAGCTCTAAATATCTCATTCAAGAGCGATTTGCAGATCTTCACAAGCCTTGATCTGATTATAGCGGAGTCCAGAGCCTTAACGGCTACCTGGCTGTCTACATACACAGTAATCGTTCTGCCAACGATATTGCTCTCACTTATAATCCCAGCAGCCTGTATGATGGCTGTGACTTCGGCCTGAAAGACGCTGCAATCATCGTTTATTCTAAAGGAGTTGCTTCACAATAAACTCCGGCTCCCGTGCCAACGTCCATCTTAGAACCGTCGGTATAGAACGCCAGCTCCTTCTTCTTCATGGTTCTTCGGCGCTTCAAGTACATTCTGTTAGGAATTCTTATAGCGAATCTCCTTTCAAATGCCTGACCACATTCGGCCTTCCCTCAGTCTTACAGCGGTTTTAGCCGCCAGACTGCCACAGTATATATCAAGGAATGAAACTAAGCAGTTTCCATTGCCGTTGTTGGTGTTGTCTTCATTGATCCCATGACTCCGATGCACGCTGCCCTCTGGATTTTGGTGAGGTTAGAAAGCTGGTATTGCTTCTCCAGTACTGTCCACCATACCAGTGAACCATATGTAAGAATGGGTCTTACGACCGCCGTGTATATCCAGTACAATACAGCTGGCTTAAAACCCCACGTGTTACTGAATTCCTTTCTGCAAGAGTAGACGGCTACGCTTGCTTTTTGACGCGTTCCGCAAAACTGAACCTGAGATAACTAGTTCAGTACCACTGATACTTGTGGTCTGAAGGCAGGAATTGATCTCTTCCTAGTGAAGAGAACTACCTCCGTCTTTGAAGGGTTCACTCCTAGCCCTTTGCTGCTAACCCAATTCTTCACTAGTTGTAGTGCGAGATTGAGTCTTTCGCTTAGGACTGAAGGGAATTTCCCCGAGACTAGGATAACCACATCGCCGGCATAGGCCGTCACGTTGAAGCCGTTTTCCTTCAATATTACCAAGATCTCATCCACTACAAAGAGCCATATTAGAGGGGATAAGACTCCTCCTTGGGGGGTTCCTCTGCAGACACTTCTCCTGATAGTACCTTGGTGTGTACAACTTGGTTTCGAAATACCTGGGTATCTCCCTAGATGGATCTTTGTAATACAAACTCCACCAAATCAGAGCCTCATACAAAATCAAGACGAGCTGGTAGCTATTACTAACTACCTACGCACCTTTGCCCTTCCTCTGGTATACTCAACTGCTGAATAAGATCGAGCCTCGACTCAACGCCGTCATAAGGTTAATTGGGCACTCTTCAACAAACCCTTGTCGAGGAACATCCACTGATAGATGTAATGGATCTTTGTCCAAATGGAATCAAGCTCCGACTCATCATGCACATGTGGTACCATGGACCAAACCAAACAACACATACTTACTTCTTGACCGTCGAATCTTGTCTTATAGGAGAAACTTTGAAAACATCAACAGCTTGTCAACCGAAGCAGTTTCTGTGTCCAAAATTTCATTCATTTCTTGTAATCCTATATCCGAAAGTTGCCGGACACTCGGCATAAAAAAAAGGATTCATCCAAATAACGCTGAGTACTACTCTATCACCTACTTCACGAAGTTCGAGGGCCTACATCCTTCTCAAACTTAAAGACGGTAGCTGCGAGGACTTATCCTAGGATACCACTGCAAACGAATGGGTTCAAGACTCGGAAGATGATATGCATGCTCTACAAAACATGGATCATGCTAGTGCGCTACATCGCTAATTCTATGAGCTGTATAAAGATGTGGATGTCGATGTGGAATAGGATGACCCTATATCCAACAAGAGGTCATACAAAGCCAAAACATGTCGAATGCATTGGCATGGCCACATATCGTACAAGCGGACAAAAGTTCTACAGCAAAGAGGATCTTTAAATTACAGCCCCCGAAGCTATATTTTAAGGATCACACTCTCACAACTCGAAACAGCATCCCCAGGATCAAAGA
Organism: Xylota sylvarum; assembly: GCA_905220385.1. NCBI lineage: Eukaryota > Metazoa > Arthropoda > Insecta > Diptera > Syrphidae > Xylota > Xylota sylvarum. Next base: position 55,913,104 of record LR999958.1, on the reverse strand, counting down.
TTAGGTATACATTAGTATTTCCATCGTTGGTGCAAAGTATTTATAGTATTGTGTCATAATAGGACAACAACATCTTTTAAATTCAAATTAAAACTCACGTCAGTACCAATCAAATACTTTTGATTTATTTTGCATCAGTTAAAACTATATTCAACTGATAGAAACGAACAGGATTGTCTATCCTCTTACCGTACAAATATCCACCCACTGTATACTGTATGAATATAATCACATTCCAAATTGATCCCACCATAATCAGCATTACCTCCTGTCGATTTACCACGAACAAACCCTTGACGTCTAACCGAAGATCCTCGAAATGTTCCTGCATTAGAATCATGTTGATCTGTAAGAAAAGGTTTGCATTATAAACAGACCTCAACTTCCATACGTACATATGTACCTGTTTATAGCACGCGAAACTATAATCCTTCCTTAGAAGCTTACGTCGTAAAGATTCGGCCTGTTCGGCTAAAAACTCAGCGATAAGAGTCATCACAAGCATATCTCCAAATAGAGGAGCACACGCACCTACTGTGAAAACAAAAGCCATCCAAGGACGACAGATAAACCAAGTGAGTGTTCCCGTAGTTCCGAAGAGTATACACGTCGCACCGAAGTATAAATACAAAATCATCCTGACAAGCCCAAAACAAAACCAAAGTAAATAAAACCCATAGTACTGATTCAAATCGCATTTAACTTGGTATATCCTTGTGCACAGGACTGATATTTTCACGTAGTCCTGTTCTGTCATTCTACCAGCTTTTCTGAGAAGAAATTCCTTAATTTTTCGATGCACTGTGATCAGGTAGCAGCTTATGAAGGTCCATGAGAGTGAAAAGCATGTCGACACCAGTTGGTTACTCAGTACTAAGAGTATAAGATCCGAAACGACATACTCACGATAGTATTGTCGAGTTATTGTGATAAACAAATCTAAGCCAACAAAAAACACTTTCATAACTTTAAGACTGAACAAGTATCTGCAACAGTGTAGGTTTGTTTTTCCAATTAATCCAAGGACTTCGGCATTTATTTGTAGCAATCCGTTTAGGATCCGAATTTGCGTTTCATTGTAGATTCGGTGGTTTATCCATGCCAGGCATGGGTACACGCATTGTAGAACAATACTGAAAAGTATCAGGAAGTATTCCTGAACTTCAGATGAATACTCAACGGCCATCAATGATTTGAAGTAGCGTTTGTTAGTAACAACACGAGACATAGCAAATAACATGGTTATAACCCAAATATAAGCACAAATAGTAAGAAGTCTACTGTAGAGTATTAGTACACGGTTTTCCTTAAAGGAATGCTCCTTGTAACTGAAACGGAAAGACGCAAGACCCAACATAAACGAAGGAAGAAAGCTGAGGATGATGTAATGCTGGAAATGATCACTTGCCATTTTGAGACAAAGGTACACCTAGCACTTAAGGAGAGCCGAAACGAAACTGCGAAGCACTTTGCACCCGCAAGCAATGACGTACTCATTTCCTCAATTAATTACGAAAATGCATAAACTACGATTAAAGGGAACATAACTAGCAATTACTGTAATTGCAAGAGGTAATGTTGTCTCCTAATCGCCTCCATTTTAATCGATATCCTTAACTAAGTATGCAACGTTCAACGTAATGCACGAGTGGGATTGAGTCCTGTCAGACCTTAATCGATCGAATTGAATATTCTTTGATAATGAAAAGTGATTGGACTACAGAGCGAGGGGTTTGAGATTCGATCCCCGGACAACACCCAAAAGTGCTTTTACATATATGACAGCGCATTTACAGAGACGGACTAAACAGAGCCATGTCTAGTTTTGGCATTCGCTCACTCCTCCATCAAGGTCGGTAAGTACTTCACCAAGACCTTTGATGTTAAAAGGGATTTAGACAAGGGGACACGCTGTCATGTGACTTCAGGAGGAGTCAAAGACTATCGCTATAAACAAACAGACACTTACGACCTGTGGCACCAGTTGAAAAAATAATGTCTGGGACTGGACTAACAGAGCATGGATGCTGTCTACAACAAATGCTTGAGGTGGTATGTCAACGTCTTTAGCACTATGGATTACCACAGCCCTTAGTATTAGGTGAAACTCCTTTCTCCAGGTTGAAACGTTCTCTTGATAGAAACGTCGTATGGCATAAAGGATTTATAAATCTACCCACTTCTGAACTGTTATCAGAAGAAATTTTATAACGAAGTCATTCAAAGCTTCAAATCAACAGATGATTATCTTCTTGGTTGCTCCAGGCGACACGGGAAATGCTTTATTCAATACCCTGTTGCTTGCTAACGTAAAAGCATTGCTCTCGCTTCGTTTGGAATCGCTACAACATCTTTAGAGGGTGGCAACATTGCGCATTTGGATGGCAAATAACTAGTATTGGCCTGGTAGAAGTAACATCTTCCGGCAGGTGTTGGTTCGTTAAAAAATGAGAAGGAGCCTGTGCAGCTGAAAACCTTGCAGTTCTGCTAATGAGCCGTACTTTACGCCTCCTCGTGGAACTATCTGGGAGTCTCTTCGGAGATTGCGTGGAGTGGAGCAGACAAATGGCGAGTCTCCTGCAATCACCTGCAATCATAAAAAAAAAATTGCTCGAAACGGAAATAAACGCCTCGGATATAGTCAAAGTATCTGACTATGATTGACGACCAATGATGACATCGTGATAGTGATGGGAGTCCTCAATGCCAAAGTAGGAAGCGACAATACCGCGCTCAGACACGTAATGAGTGTTTATGGCATTGAAAACCAAAATGGCAACGCCAACCACCTACTCGTAGTTATTGGAGGCACTCTGTTTGAGCACTGGACCTGCCACAAGATCAGCTGGGTCTCATCTGGTAGGCAGAGAACATCAAACCGGATAGACCACATAACTATCAGCCGGCGATTTAGAATGAGGCCTAGAAATAGGCCTTCGTACTGCATCCGTGACTAGCAACCTTACCAACACGCTCACTATACCCAGGTACAATACCGATAGACTTTGAGATCCCGCAGTGCGCCAACAATTCAGGGACCATCTGAGCCAACAACTGTGGATAAACACTGGAGATCTGTAAAAAATGTTCTCAGAATCGGAATACAGAGGTTTATAGATACAAAGCAGAAAAACTACAGCACATGTTTATTAACTGACTCCTGTAGACGGATTGTAGAGCGTATTTCACTCTAAGTTCAGATTGCATCACCTTCAGCAGCAGGAGAAATCTGTACTTGAACCCCGTGTACCGTGTGAAAAGAAAGGAAGAATAACCTAATGTAAGACGCGCAAAAGTGCAACTTATTATTCAATTGGTATGCTGCTTCATCGAAGTCGCCTGTGGACTCAATAGACAAGTCCTCGTCCCCGATACAGATTCCAGTCCGTGGATTTGAGATCATATCTAAAAGAAACATGTGACAGTTTTGGGACAGCTGGGACCAGTATGCCCGCTGATGGTCGAAGAAGCTGGTCGTGGGACCTGCATCCCCATCCACCTAGCAGTAGCACTGTCTGAGCAGACAAAAACTAGCCATCTTGATCTGAGATATGAGCTGGAAAAATGCCGCCACATGCAGCAATTGCTCATCTTAATTGAGATGTCTATGACCGCCTCTTGAAAAAGTGCCATTTGCTCAGTTGAGAGGGGTTGAGTTGACAAGTCCGTCGGGATAACACCTAACCTGACAGCACTAGCCACTTGGCTAAAAGTGGGGATATCAGGTGTAGGTCTTGCCTTGACCTTCTTGGCAGCCGATACTGCTGGCGTCTGATCCTCGGATATAACGGGCTTAGCTTACCGCTGAGTAGTGCAGGGAGCACATTCTCTGCTTTTGCCTATGCGTATAGCATGTTTGAACCACCTTCGTTCCATCAAATTCAGTTTTATGAATCCACTTTCTTATTGTTGGATCTGTAGCCCATCTAGGAACTTCTTGATAGAAGAACATCCTAATTTCTCCGAAATGACGCTACAGGCATCAACAAGTGTAGAAACATCAGAGTCGGAAGTGACTGATTCCACATCATCGACTCTGACACCATCGGAAGATTCACATGGGGCTCTTATAGCAACGCCGTCTGAAAACTCAGAGTTCGGCTGCTCAATAGCAGGCAAAGAATTTGTGGCTAGTGCGGAATTGTTCGACAAGAGCTCTACATCATCTTGGGATACCACGGGTTGCTCAGCAGCAGGACCCGAGGTTGATGCGATTTGAGATGCATCAGTCTCATTAGTTTCTTTTATTTTTATGTTTAAAATTTTGGACCCACGAGTCTCCGGGAAGGAGGTCGCCCATGATAGAGCCCGGTATGTCATAGGAAGGCTAGATTTAAGCCGAAGGTCGCCAGGTATTCGGAGTCCGCATCGACTAAGCATGCATCCATCAGCCATGCATCCATCAGCGTACACTGTTCCACCTTGGATTAGGGATTTGGTAATGGGGGTTACTCTTCACGTTGCTCACTTTAGTCGTCTCTCATGCCGTTTCAGAGACACACAGCCAGTAGCAAGTTTTCCTTTGCCCTATAGGTACGCACCTAACCACCGTAGGATGTACTTACCTACTATCCTACCAAAGATGTGCTGCTATCCTATCGCCAAACACAATTTTAACGTCATTCATATGACGTTGCTCATACATTCCTTGGTGGCGTCGATCTTGTCCTTTGTGGGCGCATGAGCGTATATTAGCCTTATGTTCACAAAATTAAGCCTTTCTCGCCCACGTGTCGAAAGACTTTTTGGCTATGTCTGCCGCGTATAACAAATCCACATCCGAATAAGCGCTGTTTCTGCTCTCTACAGCAATCACCATAATAGATGTCACAGTTTTCCATTCTCTTTTTGTCCGGACCATCACAATGCACTTCCTGGATGGCGGTGATTTCTGCTTTATAGCAGTCTAGGGTCGGTTACGGGTTCATTCCCCAAAAACTCTTTTCCAACTTGGCTCAGTATTGGAGATCAATATAGACTTGCTTGGAAATTTGTTGAAGCAGCTCATGTAGGGATAACACTAATAGACGCCACCGTTTATTCTATCTAGGGAATTCGTCCGCTGCCGTCTGGATCATGAGGAAGTGCCTTAGTGAAAAAACACTCTTCCAAAGGGGTTGATTACCCAATCTACAGTTGAAAAAGAGAACTACATACGTACATACATATACATATGTATATGACATTCCGTAGAGGTTGGAAACACAGGATGGCTAGTATTTTTTAAAGACACATGTGGTAAAGCACATTGGAATCAGAATTTTTGTCAAAATTTTTATTTTCACTGTCAAAGGATATTCAATTCCACCGATTGAGGTCTGACAGGACTCAATCCCACTCGTGCATTACGTTGAACGTTGCATACTTAGTTAAGGATATCGATTAAAGTGGACACGATTAGGAGTCAACATTAGCTCTTGCAATTACAGTAATTGCTAGTTATGTTCCCTTTAATCGTAGTTTATGCATTTTCGTAATTAATTGAGGAAATGAGTCCGTCATTGCTTGCGGGTGCAAAGTGCTTCTCAGTTTCGTTTCGGCTCTTCTTACGTGCTAGGTGTACCTTTGTCTCAAAATGGCAAGTGATCATTTCCAGCATTACATCATCCTCAGCTTTCTTCCTTCGTTTATGTTGGGTCTTGCGTCTTTCCGTTTCAGTTACAAGGAGCATTCCTTTAAGGAAAACCGTGTACTAAGACTCTACAGTAGACTTCTTACTATTTGTGCTTATATTTGGGTTATAACCATGTTATTTGCTATGTCTCGTGTTGTTACTAACAAACGCTACTTCAAATCATTGATGGCCGTTGAGTATTCATCTGAAGTTCAGGAATACTTCCTGATACTTTTCAGTATTGTTCTACAATGCGTGTACCCATGCCTGGCATGGATAAACCACCGAATCTACAATGAAACGCAAATTCGGATCCTAAACGGATTGCTACAAATAAATGCTGAAGTCCTTGGATTAATTGGAAACACAAACCTACACTGTTGCAGATACTTGTTCAGTCTTAAAGTTATGAACGTGTTTTTTGTTGGCTTAGATTTGTTTATCACAATAACTCGACAATACTATCGTGAGTATGTCGTTTCGGATCTTATACTTTTAGTGCTGAGTAACCAACTGGTGTCGACATGCTTTTCACTCTCATGGACCTTCATAAGCTGCTACCTGATCACAGTGCATCGAAAAATTAAGGAATTTCTTCTCAGAAAAGCTGGTAGAATGACAGAACAGGACTACGTGAAAATATCAGTCCTGTGCACAAGGATATACCAAGTTAAATGCGATTTGAATCAGTACTACGGGTTTTATATGCTTTGGTTTTGTTTTGGGCTTGTCAGGATGATTTTGTATTTATACTTTGGTGCGACGTGTATACTCTTCGGAACTACGGGAACACTCACTTGGTTTATCTGTCGTCCTTGGATGGCTTTTGTTTTCACAATAGGTGCGTGTGCTCCACTGTTTGGAGATATGCTTGTGATGACGCTTATCGCCGAGTATTTAGCCGAACAGGACAAATCTTTACGACGTAAGCTTCTGAGAAAGGATTATAGTTTCGCGTGCTATATACAGGTATAGATGTATATATGGAAGTTGACGTCTGTTTATAATGCAAACCTTTTCTTACAGATCAACATGATTCTAATGTAGGAACATATCGAGGATCTTCGGCTAGACGTCAAGGGTTTGTTCGTGGTAAATCGACAGGAGGTAATGCTGATTGTAGTGGGATCGATTTGAAATGTGATTGTATTCATGCAGTATACAGTGGATGGTAAGGGGATAGACAATCCCGTTCGGTTGCATCAATTCAACTTACAGTTAGCTGATGCAAAATAAACCAAAAGTATTTGGTTGCTTTTGACCTGAGTTTTCATTTGAATTTAGAAGGTACAGTAAATACGTTGGAACAACGATAGGAACGATATCCAACTTGGCTCTGTGTACAAATAAACATTCTTTTGATGAAATTACAGTATTACACCCTAAGAGTCCTGATAGAGTCGGAATCTGCTGCACAACTTCTGCGATTGAAAAATCGGCGAACGTTAGAGTATGTCTCAGGGATGGGGTAGATCAACAGCGGCATCAATTTCGGGTGATTACAGTCTACCTTTGAGACCAACACCTGCGCTTTTTTATTTAAGTCGCTGGCTGGGCATCTTCTGGCCAACAAACTGACACTCAAGTTATGGAACTACATAAGTTGGAGATAGCAGATCCCGCCTTCCATAAGCCAGCTCTAGTGGATTTACTCCTAAGTAGTGATGTTTACCAGGATTTCACATTGTCCTAGGAGAGGACATACTGTCGCATATCGCTCAAAAAACCCAACTTTGTTGGATCTTGTTATGCAAGATTCCAATGAACCCTCCAAGAAAGGTCCAACGATTCTTCCAATGTCTGGATCTACAAAATCATCTGAGGAAATTCTGGGATTAGCGGAAAATACCATTCAAAACCCTAGGTTCAAGAGAGAAGAAGGCCTGTGAGTTGGATTATATGCCAAAGACGAAGCGACGGACAATAGGCGCTACTAGATATCGCTACCATTTGTGGAAGAAGTCAACCTGCGCTTGGACCCTCAAAAGGAAGCGCCTTAGAGCGTAGGTAATATAGGAGGTTTGAGGAGACATTATGGACATCAAATATAGTATAGGCAAGTACGTGTGGCACATCGGAATTCATAATACCTGGTCATCTATTGGAGGGACAGCAAAGAAGAGCCAATCAAGGTCTATCGACTGCAGAAGGTCATATTTGGTAGTTTGGGGGTCAATCCTCAGAAAACTCAACTTCACTAGGAGAAGAAAGATACCCGACTTCACATTACCAAAACTAGATGGCACCACTATAATTCTCTCATGAGACCACCTATGGACATGCGCTAATATTAAACGCAACAAAGACAATGGACAGGAAATAGAACTCCGAATGCTTTACAGCCACATCGGAATATCCCAATCCTATTCCCAAGTCGAGCAGAATGGGAATCCAATAGTATAGACGACGATCTAGAGATCACAGTCTACACGGATGGTTCAAAAATGGAGATATGTAGGTACGGGAGCAGGATTTTACTCGGAAACACTGCAAAAACAGAAATTTTTCAGATTAACAGAAGCGTGTAGTGTATTCCAAGCTGAAATCCTACATAGAAGACAGTAACCTTCCCCCGTCGGATATAACCATCTTCGTTGGTAGTCAAGCAGTTCCAAAATTGATTAAATCTAATGCAATTAAATCAAAGGCAGTTAGGAACTGTCGTGATGCACTGATCACGATTGGACACCATTCGGTCAAACTCAGCTGGGTTCCCGGACTTAACAATATCGAAGGTAACGAGAAGGTGGGTGCTCTACCTAGAATGGCAATGGGATCAGAAATGAACAACAGTGAAGCGGACACATTCATACTGGCACCTGTATAGCATAATTGACGGCATAGTAGAGAAAGAGGCCAACTCGTCCTGATTATCTAGAGAGGACTGTGCCACCTCTCGTTATGGCCGAAATTAGATAAAAAAAACAAAGAGCCTTCTGACACTAAATTACTTACTGGTATAATCATCGGACACTGCGCCATCGGAGTCATGCTCCGTAAATGGAGGGTAGACTTCAAGGACCTACGCAGAAGCTGCGGAGATGAGGAACAGGTGGTATCAATCCAACATCTGGTTTGCTACTGTCCCGCTTTTGAAGAACGACACCTTCGCACTCTAGGTTCTAGGTTCTTCGCAAGCACCGCAGAGTTAACAGGCTTTCAAATATCGGATCTTCTCCACTTTATCGAAAGCACCAACTGGTTCCCAACCTAACCAATGATGCGATAGGTTTTTTGTTTTATCGATCTCACTCCATCCATCACTTTAATAGGAAATTCACAATGGACTTTTAGGTCTCCGAGTGGACGGGACGAGTTTTTCCGTCACACACCCCTTCTTAACCTAACCTATCCTAACCATGCCTAATGAATGGAACCTCAGCATCGTCTGTCTGATCAACAAGAAAGGTGACCAATTATAGAGGCATCAGTCTCCTTAACATTGCATACAAGATCCATTTGTCAACAAGCTGATTGGCACCTATCAGTGTGGTCTTAGGCCCGGTAAGACCACAACCGACCAAATATTCACACTACGGCAGATCCTGGAGAAAACCCAAGAAGTCCGGATGGATACCCACCACGTTTTCATCGATTTTAAGGCCGCATATGACAGCATGTATAGAGACGAGCTATACAGAGCCATGTCTAGTTTTGGCATCCCTACCAAACTCGTCAGATTGTGCAGAATGACGATGGAGAACGTTCGCTGCTCTAAAAAGGTGAGAAATAATCTCACCGGAACATTTAATGTCAATAAAGGATTCAGACTATGACATTGACATCATTGGCAGAACTCAGCGAGCTATCACTGATGCGATTGCAAGTATTGGAACAGAAGTGGCAAAAATTGGTTTAGTTGTGAATGAGGACAAAATCAAGTATATGCTGTCAGCAAGAAGGGACACACAATACCGACGAATCTGATAGAATGTCACAATAGATAGATATTGAGGTAGTGAAGGACTTTGTCTACTTCTGACAACAACTTCACATCAGAAATCAAACGAAAGTTACACTTGCCAATCGCTGTTTCTTTGGTCTAAGAAGGCAATTGAGTAATAAGGCTTTGTCAAGAAACACTAAGCAGACTATATAAGACTGATCATCCCAGTCCTGCTGCATGGCGCAGAGGAATATTTTCACCGTCTTTGTAGTGAATTTTCACTATTTCAAACCTCCTAGTTTCTACTTTTCAAAAGCCATCGCAATCATAGTTCAATATCGACAGTTCAACAATGGCGTGAAATTTAAAATGACACCTCTTGTTGGCTGGCCCTATATCATCGCGATTTTCTATACACACCGTGTGGTCCTTTCCTGTAACTGTATATGTACTTAAGTGCCTCGTGCGAACATTTTTTTTTACATAAAAAAATGAAGCCCAAGAATAGTTACAAAATAAAAGAATAAAACGCCGCACATTTCATTACATTCTTTCTCGTTGTAATATAATAAATTATTTCATCTTCAAAAATAAGATGTTAATTGAAATGAAATTGACTTTTCCGCGCTCGCTGTACGACCCAGGCGTCATTTGTACGCCCGCACTTCGTCCTTTTTTTACTAGAAAATCGCGATAAAAGTTAAATTAACATAAATTTTCATTTTTCACTCGACTCCTTATACCAATTTCTTTGTGTGCGCGCCTGCCTTTCTTTTAGATGTCATATTACGTCCTTTCTTTCGTCCTTCAGAGTCCATTACAATTTCAGCGACATTGTGAATGGTCGAACTAAATAAGGAAGAAGGCGAAACCAAATGAATATAAAACCCAAAGTAAAGACGATGAGGACGACGAGGAAGACGAGGACGACGATGCTGATGATGATGATGATGGTGAGACAAACGAAGCAAAGGGAGAAAGAAGAAACACTAGTGTTTCACTTATCATTTATTCATGAGAAGTACCGTCTGCACTTAAGATATTCAAATTTGGTTCACAGGATAATAGATAAACTGAATGGATGGAAGGCTTGATGAACATTGGTTTGGGGGGAGGGGGAGTAGGGGAAGGCGGACGGGCTAAGTATGGAATCAAACACTAAGCACAAAACCGCCACCCAACCATCGAAACACACAGCGCAACCCCAGTTCGAGGTTTGCATTCGTTCTTCCTTAACTCTGTTTGTGTAGGTACGGGGGGAGCTTTTCTTCTTTTTTTTTTTTTAAGTGTGTTCCTGAACCGAACTGAAAGGTACTATAGAAGAAGATAGAACCTAAAGCGAAATATCTATTTAAACTAAAAAGATAAAGTGCTCCTCTCGATTTCCATCATCATGTTTATACTTGAATCGAGGGGAAAGAATAGGTAGAGGTAAGATGAGAAGGGACTGCGCCTTAGTGCGCTCTCTGTGATGATTACAGACAGACTCGGTGCGGATGATGATGACTATGATGATGATGATGATGAGAAGGATAATGATGTGAACGATGAAAAGTAGGAATGCATTAAGGACTCATCGTCGTCGTCGTCATCGTCGTTGTGTACTTGAACTCGAGCAGTCCTTTGAGTGCCACGCCAGAAACCCTAGAAGCCTACTTCAATTGTCAGATCATAATGTAGCCCTGACAGGAATGATTATACTAACAAAGTGGATTTAATTACGTGAAGCAGCTTTTTATCGTAGGCAATTCAGGAATAATGCAAGTACGCCAAACGTTCCCGCATATGTCGCTGTCATCACTGTCGCATTACCATATATGGCACATGTGTGCATCATTGAGTGTTGTATAATCTAATCAGGGGTATCCTGTGTGTTATTCTTGCGTTCTGACATTTGAATCCATACGAGGCTTCGTTTGAGGTATTTAGGTGGCGCTTTGTTCTTCTTCGTTCTGTTTCTGTTCTGTTTTATAATTGGATTGAAAGATTGGATGTGAAGTTTATGTATCCACTTTGCACAATTATTGTTGTCAACACGGCAGAGCTTATTCCTGGTTAATAATAAAGAAATACATGTATTTCTTCGCGATATGGTAGACAAGAGTGGGTTGATAGGCCAGAAAGATTATAAGCGAAGGAACTGAACGATGGTAAGTATATAATTCTCTCTCGGATGATGCATTCAAAAATGACTGCTTCTACCTGTTGAATCTACTCTTTAATAGTTGGAGAATTCTACGTACACGCGATTCTACTTATTCTTCAAAACGTGATTGTTTTCGAAAGATCTGCGACAGAACTGACTAGTCTGTAGCGTTTGTCTCTACAACCAGTGAAAACCCTTTACTACACTATTGTCATCTTTGCCTGAGGAAAGAGCGGTTGATAAGAATTGGCTAGAGTGTCTGTTTGGCTGTACAAGGATACAGATACACTTAGAGCAGAAGAGGCTCATTTAGATACCAGCAGTTTATTTCCATTTGTAGATACCCAGGGATTTAAACCAACTGTAGATTTTTATAAAGCAAAGGATGCTTATTTAAGAACACCAGTTGGAGTATAATTTTCTTCTCCTCTTTGTCTTCTTGCCTGTTACACAATGTCTAGTAATAACACCGATTACGTAGCTGATCTGGAGCTGTTCAGAGAAGACATGAAAACCCAACCCATTTTCGATCCTGGAGCCGTCTGTGTAGAAGTGAACCAAACTTCCATCCAAATTGGTGGCATTAACCAACTCACTGTGGTCAGGGAGTTTCGTCCCGAAGTCGCAGTAAAATGTTAGGTTCAGTGGAGTCTAGACGTAACTACCGTGGTAGGTAGATGACAGTGAGCTCTTAGTCGGATGGCTACACTGGCAACTATCTGTTTTCATGATACATATATACATATCGAATGGAAGGAGATAAAAGATTTGTAAAAAAAAAAATTGTCCGTATCTGCAATCGTGGCCTTCCTATTCTTTTTTTTTCGGATTAGGAACCATTTCATGAGAATTCAAACGCAGTTGGTCCATTGTAAGATCTGGAAGCAAGACTATTTCTTTGACTTTCGGTAAAAGTGGAGGAGTCACTTCATAATGAGGAGCTTACTGTATAAACACTCACAAAATCCACCTGCCACCTGATCCAAGCGAAGGTAGGACAATCAAAGGAAATGATTCGAAGTATCGTCACCCTTTCCACTAGCGTAGTAGGCAGTGTTGTGACTTATCACATTGAGTTGCTTAGTATAAGGAAAGTGTTTCATTAGAGCGCCAATAAGTTGTTTACATTCTTTTCCGCTGAGAGACCGTGAGAATGCCGCTGATTTCTTACACAGATTCGGGAGTATTCGTTTAGTCTGCGGCACGGGAAGACCTAACGCTAGTTCAAGTCCTGAGAAATCAACCCCTGAGGCTTGCCTAGTAATCGGAGATCTCATTCCTCTTGATCCCAATGTGACCTGCAATTGAGATAAGAGTCAAAGAGGGACCTTGTGTCCAAATTCAAAGAATACTTGCATTTTTGAACTATTTTGTAGATACAGGGTTACGTAAGGCTTTAAGCGTAGCCTAGCCAGCGTTATACCCATTAGGATAGTATACTCGTTGATTTTCACTTGGATAACATATGTATGCGTTGTCCGTATACACGAAGATACTAGCACCGAACACTTGACTGGTTGTAGAGTCATCCGTAAAAATTTGTCTACGGCCCTGATCAGTCCAGTCTAGGCTCAGACTCTGGTCTGAAACTTAAGGAAACTGGACTTTAAATTTGCACAGTAGCCAAAGTTCCTGATTCAATATGATTTTATCAAACCATGGAACCAGGGTCGTAGGATAAGTGACGCACAAAGTCACCAAGGCTCCAGTGCGGATGATACCAAAAGCCACCCTGTCTAAAACGATAGATTGGTTTCATAGCACACCCCATGATATCAGTATCAAGGGGAGGTAAATCGAGCACAGCATCTACCTAAGCCACTTGTAGGTCCATCCAGTGGTAGGTACATAAACTACTCGACTGCAGGTGTGGCGTAGAACACCAGTAATGGATATGCAAGCAGTTTTTCGTACCCTGGTCAATCTATCCTCAATTCTTCTTAATCGCAACCTTCGCCAAACAAGTGCCTCATATGTAGGATGGATCTAATTACCATGATGCACAGCTAATGCATCATTGCTGGTATCAAACCCGACTTTTTTTCTGCTGTCCTCCATTGTAAGGCTTGCGAACTTTTTCTTGTACGTTAAGTATCCAGTTTAGATTTCTATCTAGTACCATACCAACATATTTTTTTTTTTGTTTTAACGCCCGCGCTGTGTATTAACATTTAAAGGGTAGTACTAAACCCTTGAGCGTGCGCAAATTATAAAAAAAAAAAAAAAACTACATCCTTTGAATCAGCGTGCGACTTGAAATAGGGACCAAGATACGGCGTATTGGTGAACTGCGTGAAAAGTAAAGAATCGCCAGACAGCTTCTAATTAGAGCAAATCGAACAAGCAATGAAACAGACTGGGAATCCTATAAGGATAGCAAAAGAAGCTTCAAGAAGCTCACCAGATCTGTCAAAAGAAGATATTGAAAAACATTCTGCTCGGATATATGCGATAACAATGAGGATTCTATCCAAAGAACCACAGAGCCACCAACTACTTCAGCTGGATAGTAACATGGAGACACTACTGGGCACCCACTTCCCATCCTGTCTCACTGAGGCGGCAACAACATCCACGGTGGGATTGACTCAGGCCGAAACAAGGTGGGAAGACAGCAAAAGCATCATAAACGAAGCAAAATTGACTTGGGTCATCCACTCCTTTGCCCAATACAAATCACCTGGCATAGATAAGATACTACCCATATTCTTATAAACGGGCTTAGATACCCTGAAACCCTACTTAGTAGATACTTTCAGGGGTCTATACTTGGGATACACGGCATCTACCCTAACGAAGGGAAGGAATTATCAACAACGAAGGGATATACTCGTAAGCCTAACATGCTTTCTTTCAAAAACACTCGAGAGGATCTGTGACAACCATATAAGATCACAGATTACAATTCCGCGTCTGAGCCCTAACTAACATGTATTGTTTATTCGTAAAAAAGAAGCCCTGATTGTACCTTGGATCCGTCAACCTATGGTTTTTATAACATGACTTTCACACCATTCCTTTAGTCTCTTCAAGAAATGGAAGCGATTCCCAATTTAGGATTAGCAAGAAGTATTTAGCCGAACTGTCCTCAGGGGCTTCTCTTTAAAAATCTCCAAGTGTTCGCCCTCTTCTCTCTGTTTTGTATGTTTGAAGATCGATAAATTTTTCTCGTGTATGGTAGCGGAACCTAGAACCAAGCCTTGGACGGAGAGTACTTAGCCAAATCCTCCACATTCACACACTTGAGTTGAAAACCGCTCGAAAGTTCGCCAACACCCAAACTAGACTCTACGAGAAAGTAAACAGATGCTTTATTCCTACATGGAACAACGTTTCGGCCAGCTAGCACTATCCTCTGTAAGATCCCTATATTATTGGCACACTAGGGAATCCCGAAATCTGTCGGTATTGTACCTGGTAACTTGAAGCAAGTTTGAGCGGTTGCTATTGACGGATTGCAGTACGAAGGCGTATAATAGTTAACATGAGATGATGGTCATGCGACAATCCGATATCGGAGTCACTTTTGCTTCGGACGTCTAGAACGCAAGGAGTTCGCTGCCTGTCAGATGCGACCGAACTGATCTTGTGCTCGATAAGAATACATCCAATGACTAGTCGGTTGGTATTGCAGAAATCTACAAGCCGTTCCCCATTATAATTGCGGTCAACGAGGCGGTGAACTTCCATTACGTGTTCGAGCGCTATGTTGTCGTTGTTTACCTTAGCGTTGAAGTTGTGGGCGATGCCAAGTTGACTGTAAAAATTGTCCTTTTTGTCCTCAGTTGTGGCTTTCGTCGTCGTACTGGGTGATAGTAATTTTTTGAACCCTACTTTGAAATCTGGCCGTCAATCCGGTCAATGTACGGTTTCCAAGATAAGAGGCTGCTACTTCCTGTTGGTGTTAGCATCAGTCCTATAGACTCTCGAGTGCTTCCGTATGGTTTTCTAGAACTCTTCGGTTTTCAAAAACTCTTCGGCTTTTGTGGCCGAATGGTATTCCCCAGCATCCAACCATCTGGTCTCACTCAGCTCCAAGATGTCTACATTATGTTGTCCGTAGTTGATAGCCAAAGCTTGTCAACAAAACATCAGCCCGTATCCGAAGCTTGTTGTGGCGTTTCGGAGAAATACATTTTTTTAATGGTTGCGAGTCGCTAGGCCACGGACCAACCGACAAGAATCTTGTTTTGTGGCGTAGGAAGCCTCCTCCACTTCGCAATTTCCAAAGAAATTACATGATGGCGCCGAAAGGAGGCGTGGCGTAGGTCTTGTAAACAGAGCTACAAGATGTTCGACTATACATGGATGCTTCTATCACGTTATTTGGTGAACCAACAGCTATCGAAAGATGTTACTTCTACGAGGCCTAATGTTAGTCGTTGTCATCCAAGACTTACTTCGCATGAAACCGTATAATATGTCAGAAGTGATACTGTTTCCGAGGCCAATTGAAACTTTCCCAGTAGCTGGTATAATCCTATGGCCATGTACCCAACAGAGTTGTACTTCATCGTCTGGGCCAAGAACAGTACAAATAATTGTCAAGTCATTTCATACTCCTATTGCGATTCGTGATTAAAGTCACATTCGTGAGCCCGAAACGAAATCAAAAAATCAATCCATTCTCCATTCCGCAACTCTACACTGTATGTAATCTTCTAAAAACAAGCATGTTTCAGACATAAATGATTTTAGCCAGAAACTCATAACTGGGTGACTTAGATCCAAAAGCCAACGACATTACACGACAAACGCATTCCACAGAAACAGAAAGGACCTCCTACCAGGTAAGTACATCTACATATCCCATTTTCTGAATCAAAGACACATAATTGGATGACCTCAGAGCTAACTCCCAACGTTACCTGCATACATGAGAATAGATAGAGCAGAGCAGAATTATGTAATGTACAACCAAGGTAACAACGATAACACAAAGCCAGTCCAAAAGAGAATATGTAGCAGGGCACACGTCAGTAACTGGACATGAGCATCCATTAAGTTTCGTTTGTAACCCTTTGATACACAACAAATCTAATCATCAGTCCTCTTGTGTCCCAGCTAGCTGCCTGTCTAAACCCCGATAGGAAGCGGCATCTATATCGTCAACGTAAATGTGTATACATATGTAGAAGAACATCGTCCTGATGACAGAGTGTCCTTGTCCTTTCACAGTGTGTCTCTTTGAAAAGTGAAGAAAAATCGAATTTAATCTCATTCGGAAGCTAACACGCAAAGTCATTCAGAGATGGAAGGTAACGAGGCAAAAATATTGGATTTCAATGGAATTCAATTAAAAACAAAACGGATTTCAGGATCCGGATACACACATGTGCATGCGTTCGACCGACCGAGGCACGGGACGGGCTGTGTTCGTGTGCTGTCAACTAAAAATGTCGAAATTTGTTTCGAAAATCGCTGTAAGTATCGAAAAGTGATTATTATTTCAATTTAATTACGACAAGCTGATGCAGAGGGTGTATAAGCCTAATTCCGTTTCAATGACTTTACAAATAATTGTATTTGTTTTGGCTGTGGGCACTGTAAGGGCCCGCAAAGCAAGGACATGTAATTATCTGTTTAGTATATATTAGTGTTCTGGTCCAGGACAATAATGTGATTTTCTATATTAGCGGAGACAAATAAAATACCCCTTCTTCCATGCAACATTATCCTCCTACCAAAAAGTAATAAATCACCGTAGGATCCCCCATCGTATTGGAATCTATGCATGTTGGTCACCAGATTGGAGAGTTAGTATGGTGAGGCAGGAGGCTAGTATGGTCTCCGTAATGCACGATCTACGATCCACGTCCTCGACAAAGTCGTGAATATGACAGAAAAAGCCATCGATGGTAGACGCAATCATCAGGCTGGATGTGAAGAAAGCCATCAACACCAAAAACTGGAGAAACATCCTGCGAGCGCTTTCCCCCAATAGAGTACTAGATTACCTGCAAAAGATAATGACAAACTACTTTAGAAATAGGATACTGTTCTACGACTCCAATGATGGAACGAGGTAGTATAACGTCATAGGTGGTGTTCCCCAAGGCACCGTACTACGTCCGCCACTGTGGAACCTATTGAATGATGACGTCCACAGACTTAGAATCCCGATGTCTTCGAAAATAATTGACTTTACTGATGACATAGCAAACGTTGTAGTGACCAAACTCCCTGAGGAGTTGGAGCATGACTCGGGGTGATTTAGGACTGGCTATTACGCTTGTGCTTACAACTTTCGGCTTACAACTTTCAGAATACAAAAGTAGTGCTCATCAACAGCAGGCGAGTCATGGAGACTATAAGAGTAGGTAACTGTGGGCGATCATATTGTAGTATATATACCAAAGTTGAAGTACCTTGGCAGGGCTAATTCTTAAACAACCCTTGCAGCATGTAGAAGTCAGCAAAGGCCATAGCAAAGATAATGTTAAATATCGGCGGACCAAAGACAAGAAGAGATTGCTCTTAGCAAGAGTTGCAGCATCGATAATGCTCTACGGCTCTTAAGTATGGGCTGGTGCTGGAAGCAGCTTACAGAATCAACGTATTGAGAGTATGCGCACCAACCGAAAAGTTCCTACAACCTGGCATATGTAGTGACTGGGTGATAATTCTAACAGACATACCGTGCCAATAGGACAACTAATCAAAAGCAACGAGTCGAAGTGATGCTGAGGTACTACCAAAACAAGCAGAAGAGGTGGTATCACTCTTTTTAAAATCAGAGATTGATTCCCAATATAGACGCTTGGATTAATAGGAAGCATGGAGAGCTGAATATCTACATGATCCAGATCCTTACTGGCCATAGATGTTTCAAAGCCTACCTTCTCAAGTTACGGAGCAGCCGAGGATGCGTAACACGACATGTCCCATTATCGACGGCATTATGAAAAATGGCACCCACTGATGAACAAACTGGATGAGGACCTAACCCTAGTTATGATGACACGCAGTGAAGCAGGTTGCCAACGCAAATAAGCTGAGTACCCAAGGATGAAGTTAAAGCTGAAGCTGAAGTAGCCCTAGCGTTGAAATACTTGACGGCGGTGGGATGGATACCAGAGAGGTAGGGACGTGGGAAATGTGTGTGCAAGTCCTACGCAAAAAAAAACCATTGAAGTAGAAAAGGACATTCTACAAGAAGTAGTCGTAAGGTCTTTCTAAGTTGCCTAGCAGAGCAGCCACCACTCAAGAAAACTTTCAGGATGCCACAATACCTCCTTTGAATTGTGTAAGACTATATTGGAGTTAGAGAAATAATGTATGATACTAAAGAAAGATAGGAAGGAAAAAAGTCCATGAAAATACCTACAAATCTGGTTGGCTAAGCAGATGATACCGCACCAAAAACCACCATCCTTGTAGGGAACTTTTTTTTAAAGTGCAATAGCTGCAATTCTTTTCCTCCAAACCCCGGTAATAAAGTTTTTTAATCTGCTTAAGTCAAGTCTAGTTAGATCGTTATGATCTTTGAAGACGTACTCCCCTAGACTTTTCCTTCTCGAAACCGATAGGGCACGACATAGCACGAGATGTGCTATGATTTCCTCCTCTTCATCGTCTCTACAGTTCCTACATAAATCGTTTTCCAGCATGCCTGCCTACCAGACAGTGTCCTGTGAGGACGCCAACTATTTTTCTAAGATTGATCCAATTGCTGGAAATAAGTCTACTAGTTTTCCTACAATCCAGCTCTGTCCAGATTTGCCTAGGAATGAGACATATGATAATATTGTTCCACCTACCGTTTTCCATACTTATGGCTGCGGTATCTAATTGGAATTTTATCGATTTTATAGGTGCTGATGGTACATCCGTATTGTCAGGGAGGTCCGAAAACCAAAATACCGAAAAGCCAAAAATCCCGAAAAATCCCGAAAAATTGGGTTGGGTACAAAATATAACAATATAACAATGTAACAAAGAATTTGATCCTTTTCGGCGCAGAGTCATAAGTACACAATTCGATTTGTGCATAAACAGTGGAATATGTATAGGGGGCATGTTGCCACCCTGCAACTCCCCTGCTTGGGGTCACTGTTGGATTTGGAGTAGGTGCGAGGTTAGGTATATGCAAAGTTTCTTTAAATCCATACGAAAATTTTCATTTTCGGTATTTTGCAAGGATTCCCTAAGCCGCAGTGCTGCTTAAGCCGCCCTTAGCCTCGCAAAGATATCAACAGAAAGAAGATGAAGTAAAGTTTCTAATGCAGCTGTAGGAGTAGTTCTAAGGGCGCCCGTTATACAGACGCAGGATAGCCTTTGAACTTTCTCAAGTATTGCGATGTTGCTTTTTTTGTCCAGTACCGTCCACCAGACTAGTACTCCGTACATAAGGATGGGTCTAACGATTGCCGTGTGTATCCAGTGGCCGACTCGGGGCTGGAGACCCCATTTTGGGCCCAGGGCTTTCCTACATGAATAGAGACCAATCGAGGCCTTCCTGGCACGGTCCTGTAAATTCAGTTTCCAACTGAGTTTTCTATCTAGAATAACCCCCAAGTATCTGGCGTGATCTACGAATTGCAATTCAATACCCTTGAGTTTTGGAGGAGTTATATCCGGTATTTTATACTTTTTAGTGAACAATACGAATTCAGTCTTCGACGGATTGACTCCAAGACCGACAATATTCGTCCACTTTGCTAATTTATTTAGAGCAGACTCCATTAGGTCTCTAACTGTAAGAAGGAACTTGCCTGATATCGCTATGGCAATGTCGTCCGCATAAGCTATAATACTGAACCCCTCTTTACCCAAGGTTAAGAGTAACTCATTCAATATCATGAGCCACAATAGTGGTGATAGTACTCCACCTTGGGGGGTGCTCCTGAACACCGACCTTCTGGTTAGACAGCACCTTAGCTCAGCATGGATAAGCCTGCTTTTAAGCATATGCTCTATCCAATAGCAAAGGTAGTTGTCAACCTTCAAGTCAAGAAGTGCAGTGCAGCAGATATAGCTTCTGTTTTGACATTGTTGAAAGCTCCTTCAGTATCAAGGAAGAACACCATAGTGAACTCCTTATTTTCAAAGGATTTTTCGATGATTCCTGCCAACGAATGTAAAGCAGTCTCTACCGATTTTCCCCAGCGATATGCGTGTTGGGATATCGATAAGAGATTACAATCTAATTTAGTTCTAATGTGCACGTCGTTTAGCCTTTCCAAAGTCTTCAATAAAAAGGAGGATAGGCTGATTGGGCGGAAGTCTTTAGGAGATGCATGGGAGGCCTTACCGGCTTTCGGTATAAAGACAACTTTGGCCCTCCTCCAGGATCTAGGGGTGTAGCCGAAGTTTAAACAGCTCCTAAAGATAGTGTGGAACCACGGGCTTAAAATATCAAAACCTTGCTGTAGTTCCACTGGAAAAATACCATCGAGACCAGCGGATTTGAGCGGGAGGAAGCTGTGCACTGCCCACTGTATTTTCTTGGTTTTCTTCAGAATGCACTGTTTCTGTTTCGCTAGCAGGAAAATGGCTTTAGAGTTTCCTTGCTAGACATAGTCTAGTTGCCGTCTGGTTTCTTAATGCAACTTATGGTATAATTGGAGATTTGGAAAAGATCTTCCTTATCCGAGATGAATCACTTGTCTTTTCTATATTTTCACAGAAAAGATGCCATGAGGTCCTCTGTGATTACCTAACATCTGACTTAAATTTTCTAAGACTGCTCTTATAGAGATCCCAATCAAGTGGGTCCTAGAGCGCTTTGCTCGATTAAATTCCACCACAATTGCTGCCGCAGTCTTGTATCTACTGGTTTGGCAAGATTTGTGTAGGACCGAATTCATTCGTTCTGTGAGTGGGTGAACGCACATGATCTATGTACATCAGAGAGTGAATGCGGCTGGACTAAAGCAAAATTGTTGAGATGAGTTCTTCTTGGGGTCCCAAAACCAGATTTTGACTATGAGAATACAGCCTATTCCTTGTGTCAGGTTAGAAGCGTCTTGCGAGTTTGTGGAAATTATTGAGGATTTGAGAATTTAATCCCAAACCCCTTGATGTCAATAACATCCCCTATACCCCAAAACAGTGAAAATTAATGGCTGGTTGTACTGCGAAACGGAAACGATTTCTTGTAGAATCTTTCATCATATTGACCTCAATGGACACCAAGGGAAAAATAGTAGACAGTGGAAACTACGAGCGGGCACTAGTGAGAACTCTAGGGCTCGCTAGCATGGATTTGGTTTGAGACAGCACGGTTGAAACATGCGTTATTCACCTCCGAATTGGAGAAAACCTACAAGCAGATGGATTATTTCAAAAATAGTGTACTGCGGTACAACACAAATGTTGGAAAAAATGCAGCATAAAGTAGGTATATGGTGGAGTTCCTCAAGGTTTTGTACTAACCTCAAAGCTATGGCAACATACATAGATGAACTCTAACGACTCAACTTTGAACAAGAAGCCTTACTTACTTAAATGCCTTCTTCCTATTTTTATAGGTTTTGGAACTATCAATCCTTACTGCCTAACTTCCAAGGAGAACATTCAAGATGTGAAACATGTCATGTTCCCTTATCCTCGGCACGAAGAATAAGGGTATACTCGTATGTTGGTGGACAAATTAGAAGAGGTTACGATGACGTGATTAAGAAATTCAAAAAAATACAAATATTTGGCGCTGCAGTTTTTTTACGGAACCCAGGATCTAGGACCCAAGATTCGAATTTTGAACTCTCAATCAAGCGTTGGACTACTAACCAATGAGCCACAACGTGATGAGACATTCAGCGATACTGAGTCAATCGACAAGAAATGCAGAGTAGGAGCCTGCATGAATGTAGGTTCAAGCCGAATATATCGACTTGACTGGGTTAACGACAAATTGCGAGGAAAAAGCATAAGATTGGGAGGTGGATTTAGTTGGAAGAAACTTAGTCTATCTAGACCAATCCTTTAGTATTTTACAGAGATTCTCACTGGAGGGCACTTAACAGCTGAGGATTCCGTCTAATTGCTTGGCGGTATAGAATCTATTGAACGCTCAAAGCCATAAATCGTTTGAATATACCTACTTAAGCATCCTTATACTCTCTCTCTCTCGCTCGTTTTACTCTGTTCTTAGTCTGATTAATCAGATTGTCATGCATCCGATTCACAGTATGGCATGAAAGTAACCAGATCTCGAGCCACTTAAAGAAACTACTAAGTAGAACGTCATATTAAGTACATAGGTCCATTTAAAAATATCAAAAACGTGAAACGTAAATTGTAACCATTTACAAGTACCTCGTTTTTTTTTTGTGGAAAAGATGAATCCCCTCAAACCCAATAGAATCTAAATCCAATATTTTATCAAAGAAAAGAGCAAAAACTGATTCTCCATTTCTCTAAATCCCGGATACGGAGCAAAATGTATTGCCAACGTATTGCGAGGGCCATTTTTGCGGCAACGTACATTTACATAAATTTGCTGTGCGATTTATTCCCTGTATGGGAAAATTTATCCTTCCCCATTCGATGCTGTTCCTCTCTGTACGTTTCTGTGTGGAGGCGGGTGTCAGAGAAAGTCACTACGGTGCTCTATTTTTGCGGTGCCCGGGGTATAATTTACTTGCTCATTTGAATGACGTGCTTTGAAGTTAATTTATTACATCGAATGCCTCGTAAATTGGGCGGACAAATCGTTAACATTTCGAAAATTGCAAATTTCCCATCAAAAGAAGCCAAAAAAATAAAAACGAAGGCAAATGGCTGTAGGAGTTTTCGAGCTTGTATTTGGACTAGTGTGGTGTGGGTGTAATAGATATATTTTACATATTGTCAGGAAAAAGGATTTGGTAAATGAATGTTTATGCAGGAGAACATGAAGCATTAAGTGATTTTGTTGGGTTGATAGCTGGTCGAATTATATCTACCCGTAGGTATCAATATGTAAATTACGAAAATGGATTTTTAGCTTGACTCCAGGCTGCTTTTCTTTCTAAGTAAATCTAGATTCCCTAGTTTAGCATAAAGGATCGAAATCGCTGATGATGTTCCTTGCCAAAAATGTATGGTACATAGGTTGGTTACATTATCTAATTTCGTCGACAAACATGAGATATTTCTTTGTAAGCGGATTAAGCACTTTGAAGTTTTGTATCTGAATACATGAATAGAGTAAGTCTTCCCATCTCACTATGGTTCACTTTCCTTATATGGAAAGTCTCGTTGGGGTAATTATGTTATCGTAATTACGCATTAGATTGGAGTTCCCCTCCAACTAACATATTCTAGAAGATATGCTTACCCTCACCAAAAATAGTCCACCCTATGTCAGGATTTCAAAATGCCCTAAGACCTGTCGCAATTTATCTATGAGTATACAGCAGGTATCGAGATCTGGAGGGAACAGCACAAAATTTAGAAGTCAATTTGAAATTTATTTGACAGGTCAAGTCGTCATGGGAAGAGTAGATAAGGGTAGTTGTTTACATAACTTTTTGGCCAAATGGGGCATACAGGGTATCATGAATCAGAGAGTGCTACAATCCACATGTCCTACACTAACACGAATCGGATCGACTTCAGACATCTAGTAAAGGCATCAACTGATGAGTGCATCAAAAATGGACAGATATGCTATTCTGCTATTCCAAGAATTGCAGAACTGATCCAAGGTGCATTTTTGGTGAATAAAAGGGAAGTTTCAACATCAAATATGCGTCAAAAAGCATAGTATGTCGTGTGTACCAAAAAGCTATCAAAGCCGCAAGAAGAATAAGAAAATGCTGCACCTTAGCGAAAATCATTGTGAAGCGCCATAGGACCTTCTAGTGGAAACTGGTCGCAAGTTGAGGAGACATATTATGTGACCAGAAATACTCAAAAACTATCTTTGTTTTTATGCAACTCCTAAACAGCACAATTTCCAAAGTACTCTGGACAGGCTCGTTAATGATGCTAGATGTCGCAGTCCAATAATTAAGGCTAGGGACTTCAACGTATGGGCTACTGTTTGAGGCAGTACGTGGACAAATAGAACAAACGAGGTTATGTGTGGTGAGAGGTGTGAAGTGGAGAGTAAGTAGCCAAGCGCTTTACTGTCAATTAAAACCTAAAACTAGCCATTCGGAGAAGGAAAACCAATATCTTTAAGGAACTCTGCTGGCAAGCAGACGGAAATCCTTGGGAAACCGCCACAGTCATGGCTGACTAAAAGGCGTCAAATACCGGAGATCCCATCTCTCACGGAAATGATATTACTGGATGTATGAAGATGATTGGGCGATAGTGGGACACCTGAACTGGATGGCATGCCAAACAAGCTAACTATCAAAATAAACATCATTTATGGATCTGTAAAACAAGTGTCTAGAAGAAAGAGGATTTTTTTTCCAAATTAATGGAGAAGCCGAGAAAATCTCCAATCAACAGAATGTATTCAAAAACTACCACCTTGGAAGAAGCTAATCCGGGCGGCAGATGGAGAGGAAGTGTGAAGATTTTATTCAGAATATTAATGTAAATAAGATTACTTTCTGCCCTGATACAATACGGAATCGAGATTATCATCCAGCTTTATAACTTTCTACCAGTGCTACCTAAATAATGCCCAAACCAAGCTTATGAACGACACTAAGTGTAGAAAAAATCCCAAATTCGACGGTTACCCCACCTCTCTGTCTTTCGAAAACAATTCATCAATCGATCCACATACCATTGCCTACTTTTTTGAACAATCTATTGACGAAAATTCCTTTGTACCAGACCAATTCTACTTTCCCCGTCATATTTCTCAAAACCCGTTCCTCCAACCAACCTTTCTCTCCCCTCCTCTAAGCTCTTTCGTCTCTCTCTTTCACAGGGAGAATTTCTTCAAGTATGGAAGACCTCTTTCATAACACCGATACATACATAGAAAGGGATTTAAGAATAAAGTTACTAAGTACTGCCCCGTCCATGGTACAAAGAACAGCCTGCATTGCCATCACTGGCGCTTTACGCACCACGCCAACGGCTGCACTCGAGGCTTTTATGTATCTTCTACCATTGGATCTACAGATAAAATTACAAGCAGGTAACAGTGCGATTCGTCTCACTAACGCAGGCTATATCGCACAACATCCCTGATGAAACGGATGAAAGTCTTGGTACACTCGACTTCGATACACCCTACGAAGTAATGTACCCAAAAACGGAAGATTGGCAAAGGAAGGAAGTTTCGATCGAAAAAGAAATCTCAATAAATATGGATGGCTCTGAAACTTCCGGACACATGCAGTGTGTTCCAGGCAGAAGTTCTGGCTGGACTCAAAGCTGCGGAACTACTTGAGATGGGATCAATATTCAATAAGAATGTCACCATCTACATTGATGGTCAGGCTGCGCTGAAAGCGCTAGAGTCCTACATCATTAAATCTGAACTAGTCAGTAGTTGCCGCACAATGCTTAGGGCATTATGTTCGCAGAACCGAGTCAGATTATGTTGGGTTCCTGGACACTGTGACATAGAGAGTAACGAAAATGCCGATGTACTGGCCAAAAAAGGTGCAGAGCTCCCGGTAAGTGATATACTTGAAGGCATCAGACCACCAATGGTCGTGGCTAAGAGAATTATTCTCGAAAAAATCATCATTATAGCGGACCTAAAATGGTCAAACCTAGAAGGGCATAGACCCTATGCTAAGGCTTTATGGCGTAAGTTAAATCGGAAAAAATCTGGAGAATTGATTAATCTAAGCAGATCAAAGCTGAGAACAGCGATAGGGATACTCTCCGGCCATTGCCTTCTGAGGAAGCAGGCCATGAGATTAGGCTTAACAAACACGGACACATACAGGTATTGTGAGGACCTACGTGTCGCAGAGGACATTACTCACATATTATGTGAATGTCAAGCCATTGTTAAGAGCAGAACAAAGTACCTCGGAAGATACTGTTTCAACAATCTGGATGAAGTTGGTTCACTGACCAAAATTAAGGACATAATTGATTCTGTAGGGAAATTAAATATATGCGCGAATTGGTGTAAGGTTTTCTACCGTGAAGGTCTTATGACAAACTCATAACCCTACTCAACCTAAACCTAAACCTAAGTACTACCCCATTGCTAAACTTTCACATACATACGTAAGTGTACTCAAACTATTTGAACGCATTTTATACGAAGCATGGCAACATGGGTTCCTGAAAGATAGGCCAACTACTACAAACCTCTTCGAATTTGTGTCCTTTGCCCTTTCATCTTTAGAAAATAACAAAGCAGTCGATGTTATTGAAACCGATTTCAGTAATGTCTTCGACAAAATAACTCACCAATTAATCCTTTTTAAATACGATCTAGGATCCTCTCGTGTCCCACAAGGCAGCCACCTAGACCCCTTCTTTACATTCTAGCTATAAACGATCTTGAGAGAGTCATTAAATACTCCCATGTCTCTCCCTACCCTAATGACACTAAATTTTTAAAATCCGTTTCTTCACCGTCTCCTTGCAATCCGTTTCAAATCGTCTCCTTTAACAAGATCTCGAAAGTTTTTCGATCTGGTGCCTCACGAAGAGCTCAAAGTTAAAAGCCAATCTATTACTTTTTTACGACTAATAATTCAATAAACTATCATCAACTGTCCTGTCATCACCTGTTATAATCTGTCATCATCTGAAGGTCGTAACCAAACTTATGCTGGTATCTTCAAACACCTCTGTTGGAGAACCGATCTAATTAGTGGATCAAAAATGACAAATGGAGTAGGTATCGGAATATACGATCCTAACTTCAAATCTGCTATACCACTGGGATGTACTACTACTATCTTCCAAGTAGAGGTTTTCGGCAGAGAGTGCAGAAGAAAAGTCATTTGCCTACTACCCTGCAGAATTATGAATCTGCACAAAATCACCAATGGTTTGGTAGCACAAGCAAACTTCCTGTCAATGAGGATCACCGAAAAACTAAAATCCTTTCTGTGCGCGATTGGTTGCCCTAAGACGCAGACTCATAAGGGGACATTGCTTCGACTATTCACCGCATTTTTTAAGGTCATTCTCCATATTTCTATTGCTATGGTCATTGATAATAATTATTTGTTTTGTCCAACTACCTCGACCGCAGGACGCACTTTAAAAATGCAAAGCGCCATTTGCACATTTATGGCTACTTCACTGTCTTGGTTAGAAAGTTTGTCCATAGTCTTGAAGACACTTACAGGCCTTATACTATGCGGATGCCGATTGAATAAATATGATAGTTTGACTTAAACTTTAGATGTCCATTTCAACAGGACCTCCGCAACTATTGATTGAATTCTATTAGAATGATCTTCAAATCCTCAATGACGAATTTAAAGAATGCAATCACGTCTAGCCTAGAGTCTTAGCCACAAGCTAAGAATTACCTCAGGAAATTTATAGATTTACCTACAGGATCAAAGCAGATCATTGGAACGCATTCTTCTAGTTTTGCTTTAAACTCTGGACTACCTCAGGGATACATTCTTTCACCTGTTTCATTGCCTAAACAATTGAATGTAAAATGTGGACAGGTTGTACTTTCTATTAGTCTTCCTAGTCGACTCTGATATACATAACTATAGTACAGCCTAATTGAGAAACCAGCGTCCATGAAAACAGACTACTTCTTCTGAAAAACTCAATAAAATGATCACTAAAAGGACCTCATTTAGGTCTAGATGTCACCGCACGGAAATATATTTGTGAAAATACTTCTTGTTATAAACCGAAACATCTTTGGTAGAACTTTTCAGCCTCCAGCTATTTAAAAGGATAAATTTTGAACGCACATAGATCCGAATATTGTTAAGAGAAATTGGCAATCCATTAGTCACACCCTATGCAGAAACGATAGCAACGTAGGCCCACAGGACTTGTCATGCAACCTACACACCAAAGACATAAAAATCATCCGTCCAACTGCCACAGGACAGTCGAAAAAGAAACTCCGCCATAAGAGGAAAGCGCAGGCCACAGATACCCTGCCTTGCCGATAAGTCACTCAAACCGATTGCATTTTTTTTTTTCGTTTAAAATGAACAAATATTGATGCAACCCTAACAGACAAACAAGACCATTTAAAAAACCACTCATTGAATGTTGAAGGGCACTCAAAAGTCCTTCCTATTCACAAGTATCTTAATTTTTTGCAAACAAATGCGAATATTATTTGCCTGCAGTCAAAGACCATAAGGAAAACATAAAATGCTATCTTCTTCTATGTAGGATCATTATTTCCTTTGATGGCACAGCATCAAGGACTAACAAACCTTTTATCGAGCCCTCCAGTGCATTTGGTACTGACAAACCACACTCAACTCTACAAACATCTTCGTACTATGTATCATTGAACATTGGCTCGTAAGATCCTTGCAAAAGACCACCACGTTGGTAATATTACTCTGTGCTTTGATTAAAGGTCCATGCTACAAAGGAAATGACAAAAAAAAAAAAAAGGACCTCGAAGAAATGCCAACCAGCACAAACACAAATCAATCGATATTTTCTCATCGTACATCAGCAAAGTTAAAAAAAAAAAGTAGAAAGACTTTTGACCATTAGATGATAACAAACAAGTCACATCCTTTGGCCAAGTCCAATCCTTTTAGAGCAATCAAAAGCGAAAATATCACCACACATACTTACATACATACTCTCTCCGATGATGGTCGTGTCGTTGGTTGCCTTTCGGTTTTATTAAGTTTTTTTTTTCGGGAGGTTTTCTGCTTCGTTAGCTATTTTTACTACTTTTTCGCAACTCCTTAGTGACCGTCTCAATTCCTTTTTGACTCCTTGACGTTACTTCTCGTGAACCTTGTCTGGCTATCCTGTGTACAAATAAATTCATTTCCATCCGATTCGATTGAAGCGAACAAAGCCAGCACAACAATAAGGATATACAAACAAAACGAAAATAAAAAAAGGAATAGAGAGCAAACGAGAAAATGGAATACTGTCCTGTGAAAGGCGGAGATCCGTTATTACTTTTGCTCCATTATCGTCATCAATTCGCAAGGATAAACTTTGTAACTCCTAGAATGAAGCCTCAGCAGAGCAGTCCTGCTGAAAAAATAAACGTTCTGACTTATTCGTAATTTCTTGTTGCTTTTCATCTCCTTGGCGCATGGTGGTTGCCTTGTGCAACGTACCCGCGTAGATAAATTCAGGAAATGAATGGGAAAAAGGACTTTACAGTGGAAGGAGTGTGGGTGTTCCGTTTTTTTTTTAATCAACTCCGTGGGTAAGTGCAGTTTTCTTTTATTCATTTTTAACCCTTATACTCTCGATTTTGATTTATTAACTTTCTCTGCGCGGACCTAGACTGTACAGGACTGTGCGGAGGAATATCCAGAGGTAAATGCGAAAAGTTCCGGATTTTAGCATTTAGGACGGAAATTTTGAGGAAGGTTTACTTCTGTTGATTTATTTATCAACTTGGTTTTATTTATTTTGTTGCTACAAAAGGATATCGGTATCCGACAGCACGGTTAGGTATTTATAAGATTCGAGTGGTTTAGTTGAGTCAGTTCAAACGGATGGGGATGGAAATATAGTAGGTATATAGGTTATGGAAAATATTTACGGATTATTATTTGTTTCATTTAAATGAATGAATAAGTTGGAAGGCTGCAATCGAAATGTCACTATGTGGGAGTACTTCCTGGGGGCTGGTATCGGTTTCAAACATTTTATGTAGACAAGTTTTCTTGAGACTTTTGTATGTAGTTATAGTATGTATCTAAGGATTTTATTTCTCATCCGTATTACTGTCCCGGTAAGCCAGTGCCTCTTGTTTTGTGGTTGGAAGATGGAGATACCGAAAAGATACTGAAGAATCTATTGTGTGCTTTATTCTGATGCAGCAAAACACCTTTGGGGTGTTTTAGTACTCTGAGAGGCCTAGAATTTGTCTAACTAACACTAACTGCCTAGTGGAGTCTTAGAAAATTTAAGGCAGAAATTTGAAAACTACAAAGGTCTTCATGGCATCTTTCCTGTGAAAGTACAAAAAAGACTAATCATTCGTCTCGGATTAAGAAAATCTTATCCAATTCCCCAAATATTTTCAGTTATATCAAATTTAAACTAGACTATGTCGAGTAAGGAAACATTAGAGCACCCATATTCCTGGTACTAAAACAGAGACAGTATATTCTGTAGAAAACTATAAGAGAGTCCAATTTACAGAGGACGTTGTCACCCGGATATATCCCCTGGTCTCGATGGTATCTTACCAGTGGAATTGTAATAAATGTTTGACAAGCTAAGCCCTTGGCTACACATTATCTATCAGGATATCAGGAAAGTTCCTTCTTATAGTTAGAGACCTGAGGGATTCTGATCTAAATAAACTCGCAAAGTGGAGAGATAGTGTCGGTTTTAGATTTAATTCGAGATCAAGACTGAGCTAGTATTGTTCACAACAAGGTACAAAATATCATTTAAGACTCTTTCAAAACTCAAGGATTGTAATAGGCAGGTTGCGGCAGGTCAAGGCCTCGACTGCCTTCTATTCATGCTAGAAGGCTGTAGCCCCAAACTGGGATCTCCATCTCCGGATTGATCATTGGATATACGCACGTACGTGACAGTCGTCAGACCCATCCTTATGTATGATGTACTAGTTTCGGCACTGGACGAGAAAAGCAATATTGCAATACTCTGCATAACTGACGTCCTTAAGACTACATCTACAGCTGCACTAGAAACTATGTTCTAGCTCCTTTCCGTTGATGTCTTTGAAAATCTGATGGGGGCAAAAGCAGCATTACGGCTTAGAGAATCCTTGCAACTGGCTCGGGGATATTCCAGGCAATTACAAAATGGAGGAACTAGCTAAGGAGGGTGCAGAACGGAACCTCCCTGAAAATAGGTCGAACCGTCAGCACCTATTCAATCGTAAAATTCCAATAAGATACAGCAGTCATTAGAATGGCGAACATTAGGTGGAACAATATCAGCACATGTCTCTATTCTAAACAAATCTACCTAGAATTGGATTGTAAGAAGACTTATCTCCACATATAGGGCAAATATAAGAAAGATAGTTGGAAAACTCACAGGGCATTGTCTGGTAGGTAGACATGCCAGAAGGCTTGATGCTCGCTTCAACGATTTCTATAGAAGCTGTAGAAACGAAGAAGAGGAGTAAAGCATGATACACCTTTAGTGTACCTGATCTGCTCTATTGACTTAGAGAAGGAAAACCCTCAGCGAGTACTTCTTCGAATATCTTAACGATCTAGTTAGACTTAAGCAAAATAAAAAGCTTCGTCTCCGGGTCAAACTAATGCCTAAACGGCGAACTTCTTCGGCATGGGTTCACACCGAAGCCGGATGATCTGCCTCTTGTCACATCTGCGAGGTCTCCATGTAGGTCTCGGTACTAGTAATCCGGTTTTTTCATAGCGGTATCACACCTAAGTATGCCAACCAACTGCAAACGCTTTGGAAAAAAGTTAGGCAAATTTACCTACTTCAAAACTAAACAACAGGTAGCCTCTTCAAGACTTAAATGCAAAATATTTGATGACGAAAAACTGCTGCTGAAGTTAAGACAAATTCAGACTGTGACAAGAGTACCTTACACAATGGTGTTTGACGAAAAATCGGTACTATTGTTTAATCCAGAAGACCGGTAGACTGCCTATTTATGTATGTATATCATGAGCCCCCTATGGATCGAAAAGCATCAGACACACCTACCTAAGCCCCATCTCCTCAGATCTAGAAAATCTTGAAGCCATTTGATACATCGTTTTTACTTGTGAAATTGTGGGATTATGTAGTCTAAAAATCTTAGTTTTGGAATTGTTGGTTCTTAAGTCCACCATATTTACCTCCCTGATCAAACTAATGGTCATTTTGTACAGTGGATGTGGTTAAGATACATATACTTAGGTTGTAAGCCACCACTGGATTTCACTACTTTCCGCCGGCAGGGCACTTTGAAGCTAAGCACTGATAATCCCGCGAGACAGTAATGGTGGCAGTATAAAGCCTTGTCGGACACCACTCTGAATGTCGAACTCTCTTGATATGTTTGTACCCCTGTCGTGGACGAATTTGAATGAAAATGAATGAAAAGAGAACATGAATAATTTTTGCCTCTGTGTTGATAGTACGGCCTTTCTGAACCATCTTTTCATATTGTTATAAATTTTAGAATAGGTAAAAGTGGCTTTTCGAAAAGATCGGCCAGGTTATGGAAATGATATTCGCCGAGTGTGGACTTTCTGGTTTTGGATAGGCTAGGGTATTTGCAGAGAAAATTAACTGTGCGTCAGTATCGTCACAGCCTCTGGAGAGGTTATCTGTACTTTGTCAGGTAATGATCCTTACGAAGATTGTGATAAGATGAGAGCGCGTTCCATTTCTCTTCGGCTAGTCGATACAAGTCTTGTGTTTTTCTTACAAATACTAAGAGAGGTAGATCTTTGTTACCTGTCCATTATCAGGTACTTTTTCGGACCATTTCTTGCTAATTTGCTGCCAATTCGTTCCCTTTGATACCGATGTGTCATTGGACCTTTCACAAGTTTGGATTTTATAACTGTTGATAAGATGGGTATTACAGCGGCTTGACTGTTGTCGCACATATCGATCTCCCTTCTGGAGTGAAGTTTCATGGATAATTCTCGTTACGCTTCTGGGATTGTTACACACTGACGTGTTTTGAAAATCTTAGAGCCCCGTTCGTGCAGATCAAGATTCTATTCGAGTTCTATTTCGTTTGCGCAGTCCTTCCTGATATTAACGAATAGTGTCGGCAACCAGGCATGCCCAACTCGCAATATTGTGGAGGTTACCCTCTTTTCAAAAGCTGGATTGTTTAAAATGACAATTTCTTTTAGATGCAAGTTTAATTAAATCAGTACTCGTAGAGTTTCAAAGGCTTCAGTGGTTTTAATGGCACTTGAAGCACGGCATTGATAACCCCAGAAAGTGTAACGGTGACAGTGTACAGCCTTGTCGGACTCCACCCTTAAGTGCTTATACATACTAACCTTTGAGTCTTGAGCAGTTTCCTGAGATATGTATATGACCTCATCTGCTGCAGGACCTTAAACCAGGTACCCATAGGTTGTGATGGGTCTAACGAAAGCCGTGTCCACCCAGTTCATGATGGCAGGCCTAGGCCCCGTTTTTACCAAAGATTGTAATGCATAAGTAGAAAGCGAAGTACGAATATGTTGTGTAATCTGGGATTTGAACTGGTGTACCGTTGAATCTCAAGGGCTCGATTGTGCAAAACATGCACTTCTTGATATCTCGGGAATTGTAAGCCGTAATACCCCATCATACATCTTATTTAACAGGTACGATCTAATAACGTATTCCTGTGGTACACCTCGTATCACTTTGCATTCCTTAAGGCCACAATCGGTGCTTTGTACCGATTTGTAGTTTAGATGAGGGACAGAGGGCACGACTTCTATTAGAAACTCATTTTCCTGGCCAATAGAGACGGCCGAAAGTAGTGTTCATTCCGAAAATGGAAAATGAAGTCCTAAACCAATCAGCCTAAACCAATCGTTCCTTCTCAATAGGATGGAAAAAGCTGTGACCACTATTTAATAGAGGATGTACTACGTATATCTCCTTTTCATTACCGTCAGCATGCCTACAGAGCAGGCAAATCCACTGAGACTGTTCTGTATCCGCTCTTGAAGTAAAAGAGATACATAGTACATACTGTGTGGGTTCTTGGATATGGAAGTAGCATTCACAGTATCCAAATAGATGTATGAAATTCTGAGCACAAGATCAGCAGAGATTCATACATTAGAAGGTCTCATCAAGGTCAGCACAGCAAGAAGATGTCCACAAGGAGGAGTTATTTCTCCTTTAATGTGTAGCCTCGTTGTGGATGAGCTACTTGAGAATTTAACAATCCATGGCATCAATTGTCAGGTATATGCTGATAAATTTAAGGACACCCGATGTGGTATTATACCAAGGCTACTTGATATAACTCGAGAATGGTATTTGACGACAGGGCTAAGCCTAAGTCCGACAAAAACTACAATAGTACCTTTCACGGGAAAAAGAAAACTTGAACGACTGAGGCCGATAAGGGTAAGGGTGTCGGGTACAATACTGACACCAGTCAAAAAAGGTAAACATCTGGAACTAAACCTAGACAGTAATTTCATCTGGAAAAAAACACACAGAAGAAATAACCAGGAAAGCCACGCGGGCTCTATTGATCTGCCGAAGCCTAGCTTAAAAATCCTGGGGATGTAGCCCGACTATCCTTATATGGATGTATATTGCTATTGTGAGACCAATGATCACATATGGAGCGATTGCATGGGCAAAACAACCCATCTGGTCACCACGAGAGAGACACTCAATAAGGTGCAAAGACTGATATGCCTCTGTATTACAGGAGCAATGAGAACTTGTCCAACTGCAGCCATGGAGGGACTTTTTAAACGTACTCCATTGCATCTTGTGGTTGAGGAATGTCCAAGTAAAACTAAGAATGGCCAAGGAAGGAATAGGAAGAGATAAGTGCATTGCATCGAAGCACTGCTAAAAAAAACTAGCACTTCTGGCGTTTTCTAGAGACGATACCAAGGAAGGTTCAACTTCCAAAATAACTTTTGTTGTCAAGCTCTGCAACAAAAAGAGTTGGAGCAATGAATCCACAATCTTCAAACTGAGCAACCGCACAACAAAGTGGTGCACAGATGAATTAAGAACTGGTGAAGGAACTGGAGCAGGAGTATTCGGGCCTAGAACCAAATATTCTGAATCCATGGGCAACAGTACCAGCATCTTTCAGGCTGAAATCTTTGCCATAATAGATGTGTCCAAATCAAAGGAATGGAGGTTCTATCCCATTCTGCGGAATAGGGGATTGTACCCTTAGTGAAGCATTCAGGAAACAAGAGAGAGAAAACAGGGCAAGAACCTGGAATAACGCTCAGGGCATGAGGCAAGCCAAGAATCTTCTAGGGCAACATAACCAACAGGTGGCAGTGCAACATATCCCTTCTTCAAATAATAATAAGCTAGGATGCGGTGGTTCTGTACATCTGCACAGATCTGTAGAGACTCTCTTCTCCGTCTCTGGAAAAGGTGTAGGAGAACTGTTTCTCGTCAAAAGATTGAGACAAGTCCTGAGCATGTAATTATTTCCGGCGTCTATAAGCGCAAAGTAAGTTAAATAAACCTCGGAAATGGAGCCCTGATTTCATCAACAGGCAACAGGCTTCCATTCTAAGATTGGATTTCCTGTTTAAAGGATTTTTCAATTCCTCTAGTTTTGAACTCCTCTTCTAAAATCCTCTTCTTCTAAAATCATTTAGAGGCATAAGAATATGATCCTGTAAGCCACTCTGCCCATATATCCATGTAGCAAATTTCGAAGTCAAGTCAGTTAATCTTCAATGGGGTTTCAGGGTTTCGGCAAATTGGACTTCAAGCATCTTCTTGTTTTCCGTCGGCACTGACCATGAAACTCATCGCCCTGCCTCTGATGGAGTGTAACTACATATTTGTCCAAATCTACCACCAGGACTTCTTCAACTTCCGTAAAGAAACTAATTAGGAAATCTAGGCGACCATGCTCTTTGCTTACTGCTCTTCTATAGCACACTACTTTCTTCGCTAATGTAAGGGAGAGTCTTCCAACTTCTTCTCTAGGAAGGAGTAAGTACGATTGTACTTCTTAGGCTATTGAGATGCTACGATATGTCATCTATAAGGGGGCGTTAGGTATCAGGTATGTTTATTTAAAAATATTTTGCCAAGAGCTGAAGTAAGACAACTTGCGTCTTCCAGCAGACTGACAGCAAACCACATAGTCCTGGCGGCAAATCAGCGTCAATACGTCTAGTTTTGCATAACAGCTTTGATGAGGGTTATTCACTTGTAATACTTTGCTCATCAACATCACATGTGACAAATAAAACCCCTGATTCATGGAATCAATTACCCCACGTAGACCCTCGTATAACCTCACAGAGCACATACTTCAATGTATGTACATATATCGACAGTTTAGTATCAAGCAGATTAGTATCTTGGATTACAAATCCGGGTAACGCACGTTCTTAACATCCCATCAGTCAGACAAACATCCTTCATCCAAAAAAAAAAATTTGAT
Source organism: Xylota sylvarum (assembly GCA_905220385.1). Classification (NCBI taxonomy): domain Eukaryota; kingdom Metazoa; phylum Arthropoda; class Insecta; order Diptera; family Syrphidae; genus Xylota; species Xylota sylvarum. The sequence goes on along the minus strand of LR999958.1, from coordinate 55,876,377 downwards.
GCTGCTACTTGCCGATAAAACAGAAAAACAGTCCCCATGACTCCACAATGGCAGCATTGAAGCCAATGTACTCGAAAGCCAGGAAATGAGTTTACAAAATTAATGAATCCGAAAATGGAGCGCTCATTCCACTTTTAATCCTCTGGACATTATTTTCACTCCAACATGACATATCGTCGCGCCAGACATTCACCAGCCACTCCCATTACGCGACGATATGGCAAAGAATCCTTTCTTATTAATTCATTTATTTATGCCTCACGAATAAGGACACTTCTGCCGGTTGCGCTGTGCATGTACATTATCCTCGAAAGTCATCTTCGAGGCGGCGAATTGTACGCTCCTTTAAGAGCATAAATTTAAAATTAGCTCATGTTTTATGTGTGCGTATATGTGCGGATGTCTGTGCGGATGTTGCATGTTGTACTCGCAACTCGGCAACTCGGCAGCATGGGAGCGGAGTTCAGTTTTAAAACATTTCCAGGAAACAACAATTTATTACAGTTTTTCATGTTTGGACGATGTTATAGCCCGGAAATCACACACGATCCATTTTTCGGTCCTCCATTTATCCTTCTTTTTTTTTATTTTTGGTCGTCCTTTCCCTCCCCGTGGGAGGGCGGGTATTTATGTGATTTTTTCGAACAGAAAGTGGTTTCGTGTGTAACGGAGACCAAAAGGATTTTTAAAGCTGGATAAATAAAATTGACCATCATTCCTTTAAAGTTGTATAGGATGTCCTATATCGCAGAGGGATGAATAGGCACATGAGTATTAAATGGTAATTTCAGTGAAAGGATACGTTGTGTTTTGAATTTTAGGATATCCCATCGTGAGTGAAGGAAAAGCTTTTAGTGACGCCTAAGATGGGAAGGCTGTTGTTGTTGTCGTTTTTTTTTCCGGGATAGGTTTTCACTGTTTTACGAGCTAATCAAGTATTAATGGGGCGACAAATTGATAAAATGGCGGCATGTTGTCCTCCATATCGTAGAGGCTATTCTCTTACGCATTTGGGACTGCAAAAGAGATAAAGGAATAGTGGCTAACTGTTATGGGAACCTTCTGCCCCAAAGAATATAAACTGAATTTAAGAAGAAATCAAGAAGAAATATGAGAAGATAGTTTGATATAAAAAGTTTTTTTTTTCTTTCTTTGTTTATGGTATGTTGTAGGACTTTCATTTAGCTATCAGCACAAGGACGACAGCTATTAAGAGACGGTGATGGATATTAGCGTTCACGCCTGACAGTCAGTTTGTGTACGACGATAATTGGGTTTCAGTTTATGATGCTTATAGCATAAAAGTAACTACCATGGAAAGGAATAAGAGTTTAACAATAAACAACGACAACGACTACTATAAGTTGAAATGTTTATTGAACCAGGAACTCTAAATGAGAACATGTTTAGAGGTAGATAGGGTGGACTATTGTTCAAAGACTTAATGTGATCCAGAATGATCCGGAATGTACTATTGTCCTAGAGTACGGCACCATTTCATCTTGAAATCTTTGCGTAGCCGAATAAGGTTCTAGGGTTACACACTCCTCACCTACATAGTATGACTTCTGTTTCTAAGCGACTAAGGATATTTATCGGACCTTTGACGTTGGCCTTGGAGATGTCCGACTTTATAGGGACAGCATTAAATACCATCACTTTCTCGCGGTCATTTATAGAAACGGTATCCTTGTCCCTAACAAAATTCTCTGCATTCCCCTTTTCTTAAATCAGATAAGGAACATGTAAAGCTCTTAAGTGTCTATCATCACATTTAATAGTGTTATCACAGGTCACTGTCATATCGGCAGGCATTCTCTGTACTTATCCAGGTCACCATTAAAAGACCACTTTTCTTTCTGCCATGTGCTGAAACTTGCGAATGTAATCGTTAGACTTCTCAGCGGGAATTCAAGACTCCATTCCTCAACAACACAATTTTTTTCACTGTCCCACTTCTCGCGAATATCTGACCAACTTATGAGAGTAAATGTCTCCAAACTGTAGATAGCTGCCATTCATTTAAATGAAGAATATACATACATACTAACACGATACGGGCTTTTTTTCTGGTTGCGCCAAGGAGGTGGACAATTATTCTCAGATGGCAAGAGCCTACCAACTTTGAGGTAGTAAGGGACTTTGTCTACCTCGGCTCTGCTATCAATTCTGAAAAGAACCCTTTAGCAGATATTAAACGAAGAATAACTATTGCCTTTGGACTGAAAAGGCAATTGTGTACTAAGGCCTAATCCCGAATAACTATGGAGACTCTATATAAGACCTTGATCATCCCAGACCTGCTTTATAGAGCTGAAGCTTGGACTCTATCTGAAGCGGATGAAGATATTCTCGATCCTTTCGAGAGAAAAGTTGTTCGTAAAATATTCGGTCCCGTTTGCGTTGAGGACATTCAACGACGAACTACACGAGCTTTAGAGTGACATCAACCTAGTCAAAAAATTTCGCATTAGTCGTCTATGATGGCTTGGACATGTAGAGTAGATGGACACAAGCGCTCCGGCTCGTAGAGTCTTCGAATCAAACTCTGAGGGACAACGCAGTAGAGGAAGGCCTCGCTTTAGGTGGCATGCACAAGTAGAAGGGGACCTAAACAAACTTGGAGTGTGCAACTGGAGGCAATATGATGTTGAAGAAGTCATATGACAGTGCACCTTGTCTTATCCATTTTGACATCAAAGGTCGCTGTGAGATCCTTACCGACCTTGTTATAGCAGCGAGCATGAGAGACATGGCTCTATATAGCTCGTCTCTACAGATACTGTCATATGCGTCCTTAAAATTGATAAAAATATAGTGGGCAACTTCTTGAGTTTTCTCCAGAATCTGTCAAAGTGTTAAGATTTGATCGATTGTGGACTTTCCTGGTCGGAAACCAGACTGAAAGGGGCCAATCGGGATGTGACGACGGGTGTCATGTAGGCTATGTTATCCAATGGAACTACCAAAAATGTCGTCCTGTCCTAATTTGGCGTTCAAATCACCTTGTACGATTTTAACGTCATACTCAGGACGTTGCTGACGTGTTTTGTCGAGGAGCTCGTAGAAACACTTTTTGGTATCATCATCTCTTTCCTCTGTGGGGGTGTGAGAGAATATCAGGCTAATATTGATGAATTTAGCTTCGATGCGGATTGTTATAATGACGTGTTTAAAGCTCAAGACTTTATGTCGAAGTTTGCCACTCACAACAAATCCGCACCCGCTTATGTTCTCTGTAGCAATCACCGTAGTATATGTCCCAGGTCTTCATCCTTCTTTTGCCCTGCTCATACCACCGCTCTTCCTGGGTGTCGGTAATATCTGCTTTATAGCAGCCTAGGGTCTCCGCCTGCTCATGGTCCGAATATTCCAAGTGCAGATCTGAATGCCGTAGTCCTTTTTTGTTCTACAGGTTCCTCAACATTTAATCCTACCTTTTTTGAGGCTTGAGTTTGTTTCGGAACTAGAGTGTTTTTTCTGTGGTAGGGAAGTTACCCCAACGCACAACCCCCAACTTGGAGGACTAGTTCTATTTTGCATCCCTAGGACGAGGGGCTGGGTTTTCCAGAATCAGTAACCCGCTTCAGGGATATGAGCGCTGCAATTAAGGGTTCATCCGCCACCAACTCTTTTCTAACACCATGACTCCGATAACACTAATGGCTCGACCTGACTAGAACTGGTAGACGACATCGTTGATTCCATCAAGCAAATTCGTCCGCTGCCACCTGAAGAAAAGAGGAGGTGCCTTAGTGAAAGCAGTGATATAATTCTGATGGAATATCCTTAAGCGTTCTAGATGCAGCACATACTTTAATTCACCATTTGATGCCTCTCCCATGGTCCAGTAGTACATAACTTGCTCCAGGGTGTGGAATTCTTTTCATAGTCAACGCTGTTCAATTACACTTGAGTCAGGAAACCAGGAGTTTACCTGCTGTTACATCCCAGAGGATTCATTAAATACAGGACAAGTATGATATTTACACACAAACACGGAAGTCGCAATGCAACACCACTCCCCGTTTGTTAAACAGCAAACATAATTTTCGTCCTGTTTACTCAGTTTCATAATTATGTTCGTTAAATACCATCCGTATGGGCAAACAGTAGCCGCCATGTATTGGCAATTTCATCAGGATAATCAATGTCAGTATTTGCCAAACTAAGTGGGCTCAAATTCACCTTGCCTGCAAATTATTGAAAAACAACATCCGCCCATATCCTGCATCCTGCTGGCCATTATCATCATCATCATCATCATCAACATCAACGACGGAATAAAACGGTGCACATTGCAGCAAAGACAATCGAGTGTGTAGTCCCGGCGCATAGATGCAGATGCAAAAGCCAGATAAAGATACACACTCTGCCAGTGGAATTCACATCAATGTTTACCTTTCTACAATGAATTATAGCGATCCGATTGAATTCACCGCTGTACCAGGATCAGGTGAATATTCATACGCGAATATGTGCCCACTTGTGTTTGGAGGACGATTTGCATCTGCATCACTCGAAAGCAAAAACAGCAAAGGATATTCCAAACGCAGGACATGTTTACGTAACATCGAGTTGTGACTATGCGTATGCAGCTACTCCTCCTCCTCCTCCTCCTTGCTGGGTACACATATTAAAGTTACAATTTGATTGAGTTTACCGTTTGGCTATGTCCTGGCCAAGCTCGAACACGGCCCTTTTATGGGGATGTGTCGATGTACTGATGCCTGTCTGCCACCGCCACTTGGTTGTAGGTAGTCCTCTCCTGGTAGGTTAAATATAAAATGGAAAATTCTATTTCCAGGCAAAGACTACCCGGTGATGTAATGTTCCTGGTCTATGGCACCGATGGGAGATCCTGTAAATAAGAATTTTTCGGTCGACACGACAGCACCAAACGATGGAACGGCCCATAATTGGATTTTAGAAACTAGGATACATTTTCAATTAAACTTCGACATTGTTGCAGCACGAAAATAAACATAATGCAATGAGGTAGGTTTATGATATATAAAAATTGCACATTCTCTGCCGGGCCTTAATTGAATTTTCGTCAAAATTGTTTGGTAAGTTTTAACGTGATTGCATAACCAAATTATCTACTCTCCCCTTTCGTAATAGTTATTAGGGAAAACATATTGTGCAGAGATTATGAGCCTACATAGGCATATTGAAGTGATCGGGACACAAGGCAGATGCAAATTTCGGAACTTTTTTTGGCTTTCCTGGCAGAATGTGAAACCAATATATGCGTAAGTTGATGACATGTTAGTGAAGTATGGGGTCATCCAACAAGAGGTGTCATTTTAAATCAATAGAAGAACGCAATATTTTTATGAAAAGTGTTGACCGAAGGGTAGTGATGTGAATATATGGGAGCACTCACCTTAACCTCTCACTATCAACTCTGTTCGAAAAGAGTTGGTGGCGGATGAACCCTTACTGGGCCAACGGCAGCCCTCATATCCCCCAAGTGGGTTACTGACTCCGGAAAATTCGCCCCTTCGTCCTAGGGGTATATAAAGGAACTCGTCCTCCAGGTTAGGGGTTGTGTGTCGGGGTAACATTCCTACCGCGTAAAAAAACAAAAGTTACGAAACCCACACAAGCCTCGGATTAGGATGACTCCACTGACATCAATCGAAATACGGACAACGACTTTCGGATCTGCACGTGGAATGTTCGAACCCTTAACAGACTACGTTCAGCCGAAGAATTAGCAGAGGCCCTAGACTGCTATAAAACAGACATCACCGCCATCCAGGAAATGAAATGGGATGGGCCGAACAAAAAAAGGATGAAAAACTGTGACATTTAATACGGTGATTGCTATGGAAAGCAGAAACAGCGCTTATTCGGATGCGGATTTGGAATACGCGGCAAACTTAGGCAAAAAGTCTTGAGCTTCCGACAAAAGAGCGAGCGTCTTATGACAATCCGCATCTAGGCTAAATTCGCCAACATAAGCCTTATATGCGCTCATGCCCCCACAGAAAACAAGGACGACGGCACCAAAGAATGTTTCTACGAGCTCCTCGACGAAACATATGAGCAATGTCTAAGTATGACAGATAGGAAAGGAGGACATCTTTGGTAAGACAGTTGGCAAGCATATCCTACGACACCACTTCTGGCAACGGACCTAGGCTTATGGACTAAGCGGCGTGGCGAAACATCACTATAGCAAACAAACGGCATGACGGTCTCCTGATCATGAACCAGTCAACCAAATTGATCATATTGCGATCGACATAAGGCACTTCTCAAGTATTTTAGATGCCCGAACAATCCGAGCTGCCAACATAGACTCGGACTACTACCTAGTTACACCACGAAAACCCTGATTTGGTGAAGAACATCGGCAAGCACATGCAGCAAAACAACTCGCCGACAAAGCGGCGCTGCACAGGAAGATGAGAGCTGCTCGGGAGCTCTATGAAGAAAAGGGGAGGGAAGAACATCGGTTTCTCCGAAAGAAAAAGAAAGAACACTAGAAGCACGAGATCGAGCAATTAGAGAGGTGCTACTCAAGGAACAATGTTCGGAAGTTTTACTAAAAGGAAATGTCAAGGCAACTAGACCCGAACAGAGACCTGTAGATATGAACAAAGAAATCTTGTAGTTGAGTCACAATCGGTGGCAAATTCCGCTGTCAGGCAGGATGAACCATTCAACATGGACGATGAAAACCAAAACTTCCGTCCACCCGACCAGAATGAAGTGAGGATAGCAATATCTACTATCAAGTCCAACAAAACTCCTGGAACGGGCGGTAGGCCTGCTGGTAGTCGAGTTTTTTAAGGCATCAGGGGATGACTTGGTGGAGAGCATATATCAACTTATTTCCAAGATTTGGTTGGAGGACTTTATGTCTGATGAATGGAACCACGGAATCGTTTACCCGATCCACAAGAAAGAAGATCCTCTAAACTGTGCCAACTATAAAGGCATCAGTCTCCTTTACATTGCATACAAGATCCTGTCGGCTGTATTGTGTGAGCGCTTGAAACTATTTGTCAAGGAGCTGATTGGACCCTATAAGTGCGGTTTTGGGCCCGGTAAATCCACAACCGACCAAATATTCACACTACGGCAGATCCTGGAGAAAACCCAAGAAGTTCAGATCGATACTCACCATCTTTTTACAGATTTTAAGGCCGCATACAGAGCCATGTCTAGTTTTGCTATCCCTGCCAAACTCGTCAGATTGCGCAGAATTACGATGGAGAACGCTCGCTGCTCTATTAAGGTCGCAAACAATCTCACCGAAACCTTTAATGTCAATAAAGGATACAGACAAGTTGATGCGCTGTCATGTGACTTTTTCAACATTATACTTGAGAAAATTTTGCAAAACTCGCAAGTCAACAATCTTCCAAAAGCCTGTACAACTACTTGCATACGCTGATGACATTGACATCATCGGTAGAACACAGCGAGCTGTCACTGGTGCGTTTGGAAGTATGGCAACAGAAGTGACAAAAATGGGTTTAGTTGTGAATGAGGACACACAACATCGACGAATCGGATAGAATGTCACAATAGACAACTATAACTTTGAGGTAGTTAGGGACTTCATCTACCTCGGCTTCCCTACAAATTCTGACAACAACATCAGATTAGAAATCAAACGAACAGTTACACTTGTCAATCGCTGCTTTGTTGGTCTGAGAAGACAATTGAGTAACAAAGTCTTGTCAAGAAACATTAAGGAGACACTATATAAGACACTCATCATCCCAGTCCTGCTGTATGGCGCTGAGACATGGACTCTATCGAAAGCGGATGAAGAAATCCTTGGTCGTTTTGAACGAAAAGTTCTTCGGATGATTTTCTGTCCTAAATTCTATTTAGACTCAGCTGACTTGGAATGCGCAACTGGAGGCAGTTAGCCAAAGATCGTTCTCACTGCAGAGAATTGTTGGTTGATGCTCAGGTCCAGGTAATTAAGTAAGTTAGTAAGTAAAAGCTCGAAGAACATTGGATTTGAACTACATTTTGTTAAAATTGCTACGAATTCGTTAAAAATTGCGAGTTAAGTTCGATGTTTAAAGAAATGGGGCCGCTTTCCATTATGGCCACCTCGCAAAAAATTTAAAAAAAATACTTTTATATGTAAAATGGGCTCCTAAACACGAATATGAAATTTATTTTGCGCGCAAACTATTAATAACAAAGTTATTAACATTTGAAGTTCCCAAAAGACCTCTAAACTGAACGCATTTTCGAGGTATTATTCACAGATAAGTAGCAATTTCTCTTTAATTTCCGCTTTCTAACATCATATTCTTTGTCTTAAAATTGTAAAATATTATAAATAAATAGTAGAAATAAACAAATAAAGATAATAAAAAACAGTAGTCATAATTTTCAAAAATGACGGGTATATTCGTAATTATATTCGAACAACTGCGATAGCGAAAGGGAGTGCAGGACCGAACCGAATAACTAAGGAAACATCTAAAGGAACTGGGTCCAGCAGGTAAAAATTTATTTAAATTGAAAGATACATACACATGTAAAATAAATGTTAGCAGGGTCAGATGCCCTTCAAGTCATTGAATTGTCATAAAATGGGGTTCGAACCCAAATCAACAAAGTCATCCTCTACTATGTAAACACCAGATCGCCTAGGTCTTCTTTAACCGAATTGCGACCGCACACAATACGGTAATTAAGGAATAAAGGGGAAAACCGGTTCCTTAATGTAATTAATCAAATAAACTACTTAGTCTACATAATTATATGTATATCTATCTCATTTTGCATAGATCGTTTCACATATCTGTCATTTGCACATTCCAAACATATTCTTTGTCATTAGTATCTGAAGAATAAAGTATCTGTACATTACTGTCACGACATTATCAGTTTATACAGATTAAGCTCTTTTGCACACGACACCAATGGAAGAGCTTTTCGTGTAAAGCTCATTGAAATCGTATAAAAGGCGGTAGAAGAATAAATTTCTTTTCACTTGATTTTGATATTTCGACTGGCGAACGTATACTACGGTCCCATTAAAAGTATCACACTCTAGTACTTGGACACATTCAAAGTTAGTGATTTGTCGACCAAACCGGATACTGCAGTTTTGTGACAGCATATCTGTTGTTGAGAAATTACCAACTTTCTATTTTGATTGTAATTCATTGCATTGAAGGCATTTGTCGTCTTTTATTATTCAATTAATTGTGCATCTATATATACTTCCATTTCATCGAGACAGATATCGCCGTTTTGCGTAGAAACACAATGACTGAATTCACAGAGGCACAGCTAAAGGAGTACTTCACGGCTATACAAGGTAAATCATTGACCGGAGGCAGCTTCAGCTATTGCCCCGCACGTTTCAAGGGCGAACGCGATCGATCGACAGTGGAAGACTTTATTTCAACGATCAATGCGTACAAACAGATTGAAGGCATAAATGATAACGACGCGATTAATGAATTTCCATTGCTTTTGGAGGACAGCGCAGTAAATTGGTGGCAAGAGGTGAAATCTGACGTGGGAACATGGCCGAAACTTCTCAAACTCCTTCGCAAAACTTTTACGACAGCCGTGCCAGCGTACCGTATCTACATGGAGATCTTTGACCAGAAACAGAAACCTAACGAATCGACTGATGACTTCATTCGCAAGAAAAGGGCCTTACTAGCACAACTACCTGACCCGAAGCCTGCAGAACCAATGATGATTGATTTAGTGTACGGCCTACTTGGCACTCATATCCAGAATGGTGTCCCGAGAGAAAGCATCAACACTTTCGAGGAGCTCTTAGTTAAAGCCAAATCGATAGAACATCCAGGATCAGAAATTAATCCTCAACAGCCGCGAGCAAAAAGGAAGCGATGCAACTTTTGCAAACACATCGGTCATGTAGTGTCCGAATGCCGAAAGAAGGAAACAATGCTAAAGATGCCTAAAGTCGAATGCTGCACATGCAAAGCACCAGGAGTTTTTAGAGCAAACTGTCCCACATGCCATGAACTACCAAAAGGACCAGACACAGTGGCATTCAACTTTATGGAGACAACATTCGGCGACGATCTGCCAACCATTACCATTGCTTCGTTTGGTGAATCGAGTACTGCGTACATTGACACAGCAGCTGGTACTAGTGTTGCCGGTAGAGAACTATTTTTGCATCTTCTCCGCAATGGGACAAAGTTTCACAAGAGCGATACCACTATTACACTTGCAGATGGACAGTCTTCACAAGAAGAGATCTACATTGGAGATACGGATATTCTATTTGGTAATCGACTGTTACCAATCAAATTTATCGCATTACCGAAAGCCACTGATAATCAAACACTTATCGGTCTAGATTTTCTGGAAAAAAATGGTGTAATCGTCAATTTAGGTCAAAGGTATTGGTACTTTGCGGATGAAGCTGAGAAAAAATTTGATTTCTGTAAAACTACTGCCACGAAGGTCAGTCACATTTCTCCAAAGAGTGCTTTCTTAGAGGATGTTTAAACGTTCCTAAGCCTGCCGATCTCTGGAACTTGACTTTACATCATTTACATCAAGTCCATCCATCACCATCACCGATTCAATCTCATCTCTTGAAGACACTAATCATTTAATCTAACTTTCACCTACTTTAGTAGTTCCTTGAAGACTGACGCAGACGAAGAAGAAAGCCATCGCAGATGCAGAACCCACTATACATAGCAGCTCATCAAAGAACATAGATGAAGAACCAGAACAACTTTTACAAAGACGTGGCTGCATAATCGAGACGATCTTAACGATTGCAACAACTTAATGTCTATTCTGCTTAAATATATGTAAATCTCTTTAATTTTATTTAATAAAGCCTGATACATAGGGCACCATTGTTAAGCTTTTATATAATACAAAATCTCATTGAATTCCTAATAAAAAACCATTATAGAATAATTGTTTACTGAGTTTTATATTGCTACTGCTTGCCAATAAACCAGAACTTTTCAGATCAAAATGAGGACTCTAGACTTTAGCTGATATCTAAAGATACACGAAGTAAGTATGTATTTAGATGTACAGGATACACCGAACGTTCTTGAATGTTTAATGCAGAAGGCAAATATATGTATATGTATTTACGCGAGATTCTCGTCCAGGAAACAGCCCACTCATAAGCTAGGAATAGTCCTTCTTTCCAGAAGAAAAGGCCCATGTCTTGCCAAAACACCCGACTTGTCGATTGGAGATGTTTCAACCAGAAAAGTATTTTTTTAATCCAGGAGCACTCCTAGGCTTCCTTGGAGAGCTTTTCATCAATGGCTCAGTTATGACCTCTTTCTACTTAAGAAGGCTATCACCGTTTTGAGAAGATTGATTAAAAGTCAGTTCTACACGTTCGTACAGACGTAGCAAGACAAAGAATATGGCAATATCATCACTCTAAGTATAGACGACGGATCTAGATAAAAGTCCACTTTGTTGGCAGTCCTTATGTAACACCGCTACAACATATCAGTCACAGTCTGCACCTACAACCAAAGTTATGTAAGTATATATATTGTCAATACTCCGATCTAAAGTTTGTATCTACTAATGCTTCATGAGCTAATGTTTCAGGCCAAGTTATGACCCTGAAAAATAAGACTCCGGCAAAAGACTAAAAGTCATGCGTTTCGTCTGAGTAAACGTACCAAGGTTTTCTAAGTTTGTCTCCTTTTAGGACTTCAACCATCCATCGATCATCTAATGTATGACTTGCCCGGGATTAATTGAACCCCAATCCAGAATCTCCATACCAGTCATGTTGACAATCTTTAACAAACCACCTCTACTATGGATTCTCGTCACAAACAAGAAAAACTAGAACAAAGTGCAGTCCAAGTTGTTCCATATGTTGATAATGTTCTCATAATGGCGACAGCCAAGTTCCTACTCACCATCACCGAACAACTACAATCCGTCCTTAATAATCTTCATAAATAGGTGGATAGATATGGATTAAACGTCAATCCCCTGAAAATAGAGGTGGTCCTAGAAGAAAACAATAACACCAATCAAGTCCCACTCCAAATCTCAGAGTGGTATCTCAGGCGAGATACTTCGGTTGTATATCCGGCCTAAAGCTGACTTAGAGAGAGAACACGTCAAAATGGATAAGGAAGGGAGCTACAAAAAAAATTCAAATATTTGGCACAGTAGGACATGAGCTTCTCACAACCAAAAGGGAATCTATTGAGTAAAACATACATACATATGTAGCTGTGTCATTATACTCATCCTAACCTAGTCTAGTTTCCTATAGCAGGTAAGGTCACCCTGACTCAAGCCTAAATCTCAAAACAGTCTTCGTGTCGAGGGGGCCTAGGCAAACGGAAGGATCATTAATCCGAATAGAATATCGATCGGGTCAGAAATCGATAAATGAGTGTGCTCTGGCGTCTACTACACTCGTCTGAATCGGAAATTTAATTCTCACGTAGACTTCCAAGCCACGGTCAATCCCCGAAACTGTACTCCAGAAAGGTGATCAATATCAAAATCGACAGTCAAGCTTATATTAAGGCCATCTCATCCATGGTCGTTAAATCCAAACTTGTGAAACGACGCCGTGAAGAGGTCACAACAGTTACAGGAAATCACGACGTTACACTCTGGTATATTTAAGGATTCACTGGTATCTAAGGGAGCGATCTGGAGTGCGAATTTGTAAGAACTGGGTCCGTACAGCACCTGATACCTTTGTCAGCTCCCCTAGGACTTGTTAGATCTAACATAGAATAAGTTATCCCCAGTTTAGTAGCGATTGGTATACCTGAGGGACCTTTCTCCGGCAAAATCGGCGGGCAACATCTGCCTTACAGTTTCTTAGAATATCACTATGATCAAAGGCGAATATTGAACTACTCAGCCATCTCCGTGAGAGCTACTAAAGAATTAATAGAAATTGATTCTAAGGGTTCGATAGCTGTTTGGCTGTCTGAAAAGACGCCGATATCCCTAGCAGATATCACGTTTACCTTAAGCGAAGATAAGGCTTCTACATAAGATAGGACGCCACAATGGTTTGGAAGACGGAAGGAGAGCTTAAGATTAAGACTGTCTGAGAAAACACCTCCACTAACTCCGTCTTTGGTTTTTGAGCCTTCAATGTAGAAGTGAGAGAAATGCGACTAGATACAGACGCCTTCTGTAGAGGCTGTGGTGATACTTACTTAGTTTGCATAAAGGACTTCGTCATTCGTGGAATTGATATTTACTCCGAGGTAGGTAAACTCCGTGGTCGCCGTGTCTCAAGTCGTTAGTGCGTTGGACTACGGAGCGAGGGGTTTCAGGTTCAATCCCCAAACAACACCTAAAATTTTTTTCACGGCCCCACCTCTCGCGAGCGTCTGACAAACATCCGAGAGTAAAATTGTCATGAAAAAGCTTCTCAAAGTTGCCGTTCGGATCCGGCATTAAACAGTAGGCCCCTTCCATTCGTGTAAAGAATATAACACGCACAGCACGAGTGTGAGAAGCTAGGCCCTGGGTTCCATGGACCTGTCGCGCCAAAAATTTGTATTTTTTTTTTTGGTAAATTCCTTAACCATTTCGAAGTTACTGTTGCCAACAGTGACGTTTAGTCCTAGGCGGTGGACAGATGCTTCTTTGTTTGTTGACAACATGTACTTGGTTTTGTTCACTTTAAGACCAACTCGTTTCGCCTGTTCTTCAATTGCCATAAAAGCCTCTAAGACGAGACGCTGGTAGCGACCGAAGTCGATGTCGTCTGCGTATCCCAGCAGTTGGCTAGATTTGTTAAAGATAGTGCCTTCCGTGTTAACACCTGCACCTGTCCTGCGCACTATCTCAGCGTCATGTAGCACAGCTGAATCAGTTTAGCTGGGATCCCGAATACGGCCATCGAAGAAGAAGAAATGGTGAGTCTCGACTTGGAATTCGTTAGTCTTTTCCAGGATCTGCCTTAGTGTGAAAATTTGGAGGCCACACTGGTACCTGCCGATTAGTGTGGTGCAGAAAGGTTTCATACGTTCACACAATACGTTGAATAAGATCTTATCTGCGACATTAAGCAGGCATATGCCTCTATAGTTCTTACAAGACATAGGATCGCCTTTGTTGAAGATGGGTCAAACAGAGCTGATAGTGCAATCATCGGGCATGGCTTCATCCACCCATACTTGGTTAATGATTTGGTGCATGCCACCTACCAAAGTATCTCCACCATATTTGAAAATCTTTTGCTGGTAGGCCATCAGAGCCGTCGCTTTGTTGTTCTTCAGCTTTTTAATAACTGAGCCAACCTCTTCAAAACTGGAAGAGGGGATGTATTCTTCATTAACTGGATAAGGGTTCTTTACTTGCCCTATTAATCTCTATACCTGATGCAAATTAAGTAGCTGCTGGAAATGATGCTTTAACCCATCTACTATTCCCTGTGCTTCGGTGACTAGGTTTACTTCACTGTTTCGAAGAGCCTGCGTTCCGGGCTTGAAGCCAGCTGCCAGTTGCTTGGCTTTCCTAAAAAACATCAGGATGTTATTCCTATCGCGCGACTCTTCGATTTCCTTGAGCTGGAAGACTGTGTGGGCCCTGTTCTTCTTACGCAGGATCTTCTTCTCATCCCTTCTTCTGGCTCGATACATACAGCGCTTGCATGTGTGCATTTTCTGTCACCTTTTTCCGACATACGCATTCATCATCATACCAAGGGATCTTCTTTGGTGGTGGCTGGTAGCCTATGGTGGTCTCTGCTACCTCTTTGATTTGACAGATTGTATGCGTTTGTGGATGGTGAATGCACAGCGGAGAGTCTCTCGCTCAGTTGCTCTCTGTAGGCTCAGGCTATTCCAGTCGTGCTAAGGCTTCCATCGTTGAATTTCTTTGTCTGAGCGGTTTGCAGCTTCTTCTCGTTGAATAGTCGAGCTCTGAATTTAACGGCAACTAGAAAATGGTCAGAGTCGACGTTTGCCCATCTGAAAGTTTGAACATTCAGAATGTTGAAAGCGTACCTCGTAGCGATACAGACGCCTCTCGGCTTCGGCGAATACCACTTCTGGTACCTGGCGAAAGCAGCATTAACCATTCTAAGATTTATAACAATCTCGGGTTGGTTCAGGGAGGCTGCTTAGTTTTCTCAAAGTCACAAACGAACTTTGTCTTCTTTTTAGATTTCTTCACAAGAGGGGTATGCCTCTCTTATCTATCTACCATCACCTTCCCAAACCAACCAACTATCCAATCCAAATCCGTTGTCTCTATTGCATTTAGCCTTTCATCGGATCAATTATGATTATCAAAAAGTGATCATGTGTCTAGAACTTCCTCAGAATCCCAAGGATTCAGAGGCATAGTCATCGTTCTCCTGTCTTCCAATCTATCATATCATTTATATACTACAAACATGCAGGTGGACTTGGACTATTTCTTGGAATAGTTCATTGAAAATATATTCAGTCACTGAAAATTCATTCAACTCTGATTCCACAAACCACAAGATCCACACCGAATCCAATTTTGCATAATTTTCTTCAAAAGAACAATAAAAAGATACATACGCATTTTATAGAACGACTTTGGTATGACACATTTCATTTGCTTGTAGTAGGTACGTTATCTGTTCATAAAATCATGAAACGAAAAGCAAAACAAAACCAACGGCAAACAATACAGTTCAAATTCAAATGTTTTTACCCCCCAACTCTCCCACACGAAGTGAGCATTCCCCAGTAAAGAAGAAAAATTATCGTTAACCCAAAAATGAGTATCTATGTGTCTATCTATCATGTGCACATATGTATAGAACGTCTAAGAAAAGAGAGACAAAAACTCAAACTCGCATTTAAAACGTAATACATCTCCGTTCCGAATGTATTGTCTGTCTCTTCTCTCCTCTGTATTCACACGAACCACGCAAAAGCGAAACCGATACCGACGCCGATAAAGTCAACGATACGTTCGAGAAGAGCGGCAAATGCAGCTGACAGTATATTGTATTACTCCGTAGTGATAGTGCGTCGATTTCCTGTGTTTTTACCATATTTACACCTCAATAATGGACAATTCATTCGAAAACAAGCGTATGTTTAGATACTCGGTTAATAAACTCATACAATTGGTTAAAAATCGTCCGATTATATGGGACAGTTCGCGTCCAGACTTCAGAAGTTTCAATAACAAGGAAATCGCATGGAAAGAGGTCTATAAAGAACTAGATGACACATATCGTATGGCGAACGATAGAAGAAGATCAGAAATCGGTAAATATACATTTTTTTTGTTTGTTTTGTACTTGTATCTGTCGTTATGAAATCGTATCTGATGGATGTGTATGTATACATAATATACCTGAATGTACATCACGTCAGTAATTACTCATTTGGAATATACTCCGGGAAGACCCTCGTCGGTTTCGTGTCTTTATCTGAATGTGTACCTGTAGATTGGGGTTGGTTATAGATAGATTACACAGCAACCGGTTATTGTGTTTTTATCGCGTAGAACAGCTGCCATATAGAACGACGATAATCAGTGGTGAAAATATATTTATTGTTTTGTTGTTGTCGCAGGCATGTGCAGTAATTTCTTCGTTTGCAGGGTCGGCTTGAGGTTGATAAGGAATGTTCGTTTATAAACTTATATTCTCTGCGTTTAAGTAAAAAGAATATCGTCTCGGGTAAATCTAAATAGTAATTGTAGCTGAAAATTTAAGGTGATAATTCGGTTTTTATTTGATATCTTTAGAAAGGTTATTTGACCCGTCACAGATGTAAATGGAGGGCCATCTGCTGGTATCTTTTCAAATTACATATTATTTTGACACTGACATCATATTCGCGCATTCGCGCATACCTTCTTACTTACATACATAGGTGGCACTAGGTAGTTGCCTATGCAGGTGACGTTGTTATTGCTGTCTCAGGGAAACACTTCAGTACGCTTAGGGATCTTCTATAGAACGCCCTCTCTAAGCTCTCCAAATGGACTAAAAAATACCGTCTGGGGGCAAATACTCAACAACTGCTGGAAGAAAGCTCTTGGAAGTATGTGGGGACTTCAACCTCGAAACACATATTGGCTCTATGTACCTATCTCTTATCAGGCCCATACTTATGTATGGCGTTATGTATCACTGCGCTGATTAAAAGCATCCACTACAATCTGCTCAGTTATGTGCAAAGAACAGCATGCGTCCTGAAGCCCACTCCAACTGTAATTATGGACAAACTGTTCCAAATGCTTCCGCTCGATATCTACTGCAAACAAATGGCAGCAAATGCGGGTATTCGCATGAAAGCAATTCTTTTGTGGACTATAAATAAATAATTAAATAAACTAGAATGCATCCCAAAATATACTGATTACACCCTCCCCCAGCTCCTTTTCAACAAAAATTAAACCTATGTACATATATACACATACTTTGTATATACCCTCCAAGACTGACTAGGAAGGTGGTATAGGGGCTTGGGCTTTATACAGACGAGTTCGAGACGGAAACAGGTGTGAGGGAAGGTGCAGGATAACCTTCCGCCTTCCTAATCACTTTTGCCTATTCCAGGCGGAAATCATGACGATCAAGGAGGCCTTTTCGTGGCAAAGGTAAAATGTAATATCCGCGAGATATATCACCATTATTACCGATAGTCAAGGAGCGATTAAATTGCTGGATTTGGTCACCTTCATTTCCAAAGCTCGTCTTAATTACCGCGTGATGGAAGAACAATTCAAAATTCACCTCATTTGGGTGCGGGGCCATAGGGACATTCCAGGAATGTGCAAATTTAAAGTCGAATTTCTTTAAGTTCAGGACTGCCTTCTGCCAGATTCTGAGCCTGGACTGGACTGATCTGGACCGTAGTTAAATTTTTACGGATGAAATTGGTCGGCAAACTCGTCAGGTATGGCACAACTCAGTGGATTCTACCGGAGAAGGAGAAACTCAACATGCCTCTTGCTACGTGTAAACTCTTAATTAAGATTAAGGCTACTAAGTGCAGGTGGTCGAACTGCTCCACGTGCTCGATCTCAAGTACTCGAATAGTCAAACAAGACTGAAGAGATCCTTCATCAGCACATTAGTAGCTGCAATTACTGGACACTGCGTCACTGGGAGGCATACCCTCAGAAGAAACTATTCTTTACATCTTATGCACCTGCCAAGCTCTCTCAACTCAAAGAAAACTGTATCTAGGAGAGTACTTTTTCGATAACCTTGGTGAACTAGCTAACATAAGCATTAGCCGACTCCAGCGCTTTATAATAAGCCCATGCTGGTTCAACGGGTAGATTGAAGACACTTGATCCTGTGGTATCACAATGGGCCTATTCTGGCCTAAGTGTGATACTTGATGCGGTCAATCGAACCTAACCTAACCTAGGTGGCCGACTTTGATATAGTAGCAAGCATTCTCCATCGTCATCCAGCACAGGCGAACGAGTTTTGCAGGGATGCCAAAACTAGACATGGCTCTGTAGGGCTCGTATTTATAAATGCTGTCTACGGCCTGAATATCGATGATAAGATGGTGGGTATCGATTTGGACTTCTTGAGTTTTCTCCAGGGTCTGCCAAAGGATGAAGATTTGAGCGATTGTGGATTTTCTTGTTCTGAAAGCACACTGATAGGGGTCAATCAGGTTGTTGACGAAAGGTTTCAGAACACATTTTGTGTCACTGTAATCAGAACACGTCATCTTCACTTAGGGAAGTTCTACCATGAAGCAGAGGATATGTCTGCTAGCTCACTCAAAGATCTACTAGGATTTATTACTAACTCGGGTATCATGAGTAAGCTCTAATTGGAGGAAATTCCAATAGACTCATCTGTGGCCGCAGTGATATGGTGAAAAGCTTCCGCTTTATATTTTTAATCTTAATCTTCATCTTAGAATAAACGATGATTGCAGCGTCTTTCTGGCCGAAGTCACAGCCATCATACAGGCTGCTAAGATTATAAGTGAGAGCAATATCGTCGGCAGAACGATTACTGCGTATATAGACAACTAGGCAGCCGTTAAGTCTCTGGTCTCCGCTATAATCAGATCAAGGCTTGTGAAAATCTGCAAATCGCTGAGATATCTAGAGCTAATGCGGTGACCATCTGTTGAGTGCAAGGGCATATGGATATCGTAGGAAACGAAAGGGCTAACGAACTTGCTAGGAAAGGGTCGGCGTTGCACTAATCGCGGGCCCTCCCTTTTGTAGTAACCCCAATCAGTTCCTTATGGAAGAAAATAGAGGATGAAGCCATCGGTCCAGCAAATAGTGGCTGGGTTCATCTGGAAACATGCGCAACAGCCGGGGCCCAATGGCTGGGCATCAGCAAAAAGAGATCAACTTCCCTAGTGAAACTGAGTCGTTATAAAGCACGGGTCGTTTCAGGGATAATTACTGGTCATTGTGCCATTGGCATTCACGCGGAGCGACTCGGTGTACTACATAATGACTTCTGTAGAAGCTGCAGGGACGAAGAAGAAATTGAGTCAGTTCGTCACCTGCTGTGCGACTGTCCTGCCCTATACGTCAGAAGAATGAGGACTCTTGGCAGTTGCTTCTTCTCGGATTTGGAGGACTTGGGTAACGTAGAGCTGACGGACCTCATGACATTCATATCATTATCTGGGTGGTTCCAATAGCGGACTTTATAGGCTTCCGGGGTTAAATGATTGGGCACAATGTACCCGAACTGTGGTGACACTATCACAAGGCATCCATTTACCTAAGCTAACCTAACCTACTTACGTACTTCATACTTAGAATATTGACGTGAGGTAAGTGCCTTTTCAGCAAAATAAGTTACTACTGCTGACAATGATATACTCATCATTGGGTACCCTATTCATACATAAAAGGGTGTTCTTGCGCTGGTGCAGCTTATACAGTCTTAGTAGCTATGTTCTCCCTATTCTTAAGCATTTTTAGACTACAAAGTCGTAAAAAATGTTCGATGCCCTTTCCTGACAAGGATGACAACCCTAAATAACTAATCTATTGATCTCTCTTCGTTGGGATCTATAGATTTGGCTTTTAGGGTTGGCTGCTGGTCTTAAAGTTTTTTGGAAAATTATGCTGCTTAATAAGACTGTTCTCGTTTTCTCCCTTTGGGAAGTCCTTCAGTTGTATTTAGTGTGGCGCCTCGTCATTCTCTACTCTAGAATCTGGTCATTAAAATCCTATTACCATACGGCTGACAGAAAATAAGGTCCTTCTGTATTCTCGCACAGTTTTACGCTTTGGATACTCGCTGCATCGAACCATATTTCTTTTCTTAACCTCGAGATGTTCAACCTATGTACATATATCTGAAATTTTGCGGATCCTCGCTGAGTGCGAAAACCAATCTTAGTCCGGGTATAATAGCCAAAAGTTGTTAACATGTGATCATTCCTTATCAGATGTGTCGATAGTCCTTTTGTAACAAACACCTAATAACTCGTAACGATTTCGGGAGACACCCATGCAGCATTTTAATAATCCTCGTCCTTGGGGTTTTGAGATATCTTTTGAAGGTTATGTCTCACTTAGATATTGGATTTCTAATGAAGTTGGTTCCTTCCATCTCTGTGGTTAGTAACAAGTCTTATGAGTTCAAATTCAATACATAGATCCAAATCAACACAACTTAACCCAGCATTACCTCCTTATCATCAAATATTGTACTGTAACGTTTCTTTCTTTCTATCCTTTCAGGATTAAGAATTACTACCAAATGGAGAAACATCAGAGACGCTTTCATTCGATCCCAGAGGAAACGAGCCCAACACAGCGAGGTGAAAAGATACATGCACCATGACAGACTTTCGTTTATGCTCAAACTTATAAACACAGACGGTACTTTTAAAAACCAATCGCGACAAATGAGTAGTAATTCAGAATCGAATATAACCGAAGGGAGTATATCCTATGACGACGGTTCCGTAGGTGAACCTCTTGTAACCGTCGTTAAACTCGAACCTGAAGTAGAAGACCGTACTTATTCCATTACAACCGTGACTGAACCAAATAATCACACGTTCGCAACTGTTCAAGAACCAACAGAATGCAACGATTTAGTTGCATCTCAAATCAAAGTCGAAGTTGAGGATGAAAAACCGACATATTCCGATGAAGACAGCACGAGTTTGAAAGGTAAACTTACGGATACGGCTAATGAAAGTGAAGTGGAGGTCTCGAAATTGAAAGTTAGAATACTTGAAAAGGAAGATCGGCCCGTTGAAGAAAAAGATGAGGCAGAGGACCTAAAGTTGAGTGAAAGTTTCACAAATTCTGTGAAAGAATTGCGAATTGTATCACCTTCAGCACTCGATGGAGACGAATCGTTCTTCGCCTCAATTTTATCGTTTGTGAGAGATATGAACGAGGATGAGAAATTGGAATTTCGAATGAATGTGCTGCAAATGATTCAGGGCATAAGGAGCAGAAAACAATCGACAACGGCTTCAAAGTAATTCAAAGCAAAGAACTACCAAACTTTAATTTTAAGAGTTTAACTAGTTTTTATATTTAAGGAATAAAATATGTTGTACATTGGTACTTTTGGTTTTCTTAATTCGAGGTTTAATCCAGTAGGCGTTAAGGTAGGTCTTGTGGTAGTACCGTCTATTTTCAGCTCCTGTCCAATATAACTTTTAAACTACATCAGTCCTGCCCAATACAACCGTTAAACTACAGCAGACTTAAGCTGATGGTTTTATGTAGCATGTTAAGTTTTCTCCTTTTGTAGACCAGCAGTTGATTGAAGCCCTTTCGATGATGGATTCAGCCTTATTGAACAAGATCAGTAAGTGGCACATTTTGTTAGGCTTCTGACTAAGAAAAAGGGGACTTGACGGCTATTATCCTGCACTCCAGAAAAATGGTGTAGATACAGTGTTTATGTTGTTAACCAGGAGAGCTAAGGTCAAGTCGTCCTTAAGCTTGTTAAGTCTACCTTTAAAGAAATCTTTAGGATTATCAACATGATCGTATTTCTGATGAAGGACCTAGAAAAACTGATTGGTGTGAGGCTTAAGCATGATATTCTTCCGTCGCTAAGTATCCGTGATAGTCGACAAGACTATCAAAGAAGCGTGTTTATGGAGGTCTTGTTGAACCTGACGGCAAGAATGTGCAGAGCATTTGAGCGTAAAATCTTCGTTTGCATGGACATTAAAGGAACAATTGCCGACTCTACTTTCTGCAGAATTGAGACCGTTTTGCCATCAAAGAACATAGACTCAAGTGCAGACATGTTTAGGGCACTAGAAATGCTTATTAGCTACGCCAAGACTTCAGGAATCCTTGTTTCCTAACAATTTGTGGAACCTAATGTTTGAGTCCCTGTCGCGAAGTCATAATATAATGATAAGTCAGGACAAGGCTTCCTTGGTCGTCATTATCTTGGAAAAAACACCTCTCCTCACACCTGTTTCCGTCTCGGACCCGTCTGTGTAAAGTTAAACGGATGCATGAGACCCTATATCACCCTTCCAGTCAGTCCTGGAGAAAAACTGCGCTTAACTTAAAACATCCCTCATACGGACCATACAGTGACCTATCATGGCATTGGTTAGTATGGAGAGCATTCCTCTTTTATGCTTCAGAATCGGATGGATCTCTTCTTATTTATCTACAGCCATAGTAGCCTAGCGGTGTTACACTCGTCTAGGTGACGCTACCAAAAGTTTTCTTTAATTTGGTGTGGAGACTGTATTCAACGAGGTACATTAGCGTTTCGATATTGGTGGTGCTTATGATATTGGCGCCTAAGGAGCCT
Source organism: Xylota sylvarum (assembly GCA_905220385.1). Taxonomy (NCBI): domain Eukaryota; kingdom Metazoa; phylum Arthropoda; class Insecta; order Diptera; family Syrphidae; genus Xylota; species Xylota sylvarum. The sequence continues at coordinate 55,853,660 of LR999958.1, read as the reverse complement.
AGTCGGGCTAGTCGGTGGTTAGTATAGTGAGCTGCCCTATATGATGTTGAAGGGTACCACATGTGATACGGCCTTCATATGTACTTATGAACTTTGGAATCATTTAACCTTAATCAATAAAGATAGGTATTTATCACCTTTTTGGACTTAAAACTCACCGTTTCCTTAAAGTGATCTCAGTAAGATTCTATACAGCTTAAGTTCAATGGTTGGATGGTGATTGATCATCAGCAAGAGTTTCAGGAGTAGCATGTTAGAAGGTTTTTTTTTCGGATACCAAGTTATCCGAAAGGGAGCCATGTGTCCAAAACAGCTTTTTGAAAATTGTTTGCTGGTAATGGAGCAATGAAGGTTATTGGCGGTTTACTTGAGGGATGCTTTGATTAAAGCTGAAGATTAAAGTTGAACAACTGCTGTCGTTCGGGCAGAGATCTTTGCAATAGCCACAACAAACCAAAGAAAACATGTAAGAGTGAAACCGATAGTCAGGCCTTTTCTACTCTAATTATTACAGCTAGTGTAGTGGAGGTGGTGGTGGTGTCAGGAACATGGACTCTCAAATAATGCAGAAAAGACAGATTTAATCACCTTCAAAAGGAAGAGGAGAGATCTGAAATTTCAGCCCTGCACACTTTTCGGATCGGAGCTACAGGTGAGCAGGAAGGTTAAGTATCTGGGTGTATACCTAGACTAACTTGGAATAGGGTGGCGAATATGTGGACAAAGGTGGGGAATCTCACCGAGATCGGCATTTATAGTTTACACAATATTCTGATAGTCAATTATCTTGTCGATTGTACCGGTTACAATGTTCTGTGGCATATGTGTGTTAATCGGACAGTGTGTCCCTTCGTCTACACAGCCAGGAAAGTGATATTTCAGGAGGGCGTCTAGCGTCTTGATAAAAGAAACCTCTGACGGAACTTTTATAAGGACCAGCCTCAAATGAAAATGACATTATGGGAAATCCCTGATTCCTGGATTAAAGCCCTTTCGAAGGAGCACCATGTCAAAGTATTCTCCAGTGATGGCCGTTTTCTCCTTTCTAAGTCAGTGCAGTTCCAAGTGCTTAGTCTGTTGACTAAATTAATGCTGTTGATGGCCATCCAGACACATAAATCATCTCAGTACTTACGACTTGGATCATTAAAGAGTAAGCGCAGAAATCTTCACTCCCATCATAGTCATTGTTACCGAATTCTTAGGACTGTGACACCCTGTTGTACATGGACCAAATTGATACCGTTGCCGATAAGTAGAGTACCGACAGTTCCAATAGAGAGGAGAATGATATATGAATCGATTGATATCTATTAGTATCAACAGTAGTGTCCTGGTTTTCCATTTCTAGATATTTCAGGGGAATGGTTTGGCAGTATTAAACACACCAAATGATTTGATTCCACGACGTGCCTTCACGTAATCGTTGTCCTTATCAATCAAATGGTTGGTTGGCTGTTAGTATCTCAACTTATGATCAATTCCAATCGCTAGTATACTCCCCTACTAGTTAGGGTTTCCATGGCGTTTATGTTTTTTACAAACATAATTTTGTGTATGACAAGGTTTTGCAACCAACGTGCCATTAGACTTTGCTAAACATCGCAATATCTTTGGCTTAAGTAACACTACAGTCTGCGATGTTTGTGAAGTCGGGCACGATACCTGTGTATATTTTCTTGGAATTATCCTACCTTTTTTCGTAACAGATGACAAATCGGATGTGATACGATCGTTAGCTCATCATCATCACTTACTTAGCTTTCTACGAAAGACAAGAAAATTCTTGGTACAATTGACTAGCTCTATTTGAACGCTATAGTCACTCTTATTTAAACAAAAGATATACACATGTCTATAGGTATTGTTCGTCTCTTAGAGATACATACATATTTTGAACAATTTGTATTAGGAACCACCAGCAATACTGGTGATCTAACAGACCTCTTCTGTAGTCCTTTATAGATCAACGGCTTAGCATCAAGAACTTGATTTGGCTAAGTACCAATAATTTACGCATTTATTCACCGTATTGCATTATTATTCAATAGATTAATAAAGTACATCCTTATGTAGATACCTTCTTCTATACGAGCTAAACACAGCAGAATCTAGGTTTCCCTAGTCAACTTGTGACTATGCACCTAAAAATATACTGCCGTACCACTTCATTCAAAATGTCGCCATATCGCCTCACTTCTACTTTCAAAATTGAAAGACGAAACCATTTATGGAAGAAGGAGGCAAAGAAAAATGAAGAAAAACCTAAAAGATACAACTGCAGATCCATCCAAATAAAAGTATCTTATGCAATTTATCGCCCATAAAATGTGACAATGACACAAAAAATACTTTCAATATGAAGCATATACAAGCGTATGTATATCAATGCCGATGACGTTTCTTCGATCGCTGTTCTACGAACAGTAGAATGGTAGAATGAGAGAATAATAAAAAATTCACAGGTAAAGGAACCTACTTTGTGGCGCATGTTTATGTCTTGCATATTCGTAGGCTGGTTTCTTTTTTTCAAAATGGAGGAGTATCTATACTTGTGAAATGAATGAAAATAAAAAATTATCCAATGAAAAACATTGCAGAATTTTTGTCAGAATTGAAAAATGTAGGTAGCAGACATTTTAGGTTCACAAATCGGCATACCAACCCTAATTTAGTTTTCTATTATTAGCTGTGTACGGTAGGAAAGCAATTATCTCAATTCCTGCATTCTCCTCTTCGTTTTTCAATGCAACTACATACATACAAACAGTTTTGACAGCGACGCCGATAAAGTCGTGATGAATGTCAAAATCAATTGACAGTTCTTGGCACATCTTCATAGAGGTAGTACCTACGCGAAATTTTATCAGTTTTTCAGTACGTTTTATTGTTTTCTTTGCGTTTTTGTTTTATTTTAAATGTCAATGGACGATCACAATGATAATCATACCGCGTTCAAGTATTCAGTTCATAAACTTATTAAATTGGTGAAAGAACGACCGACTATATGGGATAGTACTCGAGCGGATTTCAGGTGTTTCTATAACAAAGAAGTGGCATGGATAGAGGTGTACGAAGAATTGGATAAAAAATATCGTGTGTCAGATGAAAGAGCACGAGCTAAAATTGGTAAATAATATATAGATACATATGTATGTATCCATATATTTTCTCATTTTCTTGTTCATACGAAATTCACACATGAGAGATATTTTCGCTTGGCGAATTGTTTTCGAAGTTACACACATTCTTCAGGTTCTTGTGTTTGGCTTTTGTTGCGTAAAGGTACCTGTGGGAAGAGGGTTGTTTTACTTTGTAGATTAGAACCGGTTTTATCGTGTAGAACAGATGTCTTATTTTTAAACGATAATCTCGCTTGGAAAAATAAAATGAAATGAATTAGTAATTGTTTTGTTGTCAGTGATTTGTTCGTAGGTATCGTCGTCGTAGGTACTTTGTGCAGGGATGTTTTGGAGAACTTTTTTTTAGATTTTGAACGCCCGTGAGTTTTAACTCATAATACATATGTAAATGCTTTTAATGGTTTTTTTTTTGTAACGATTTTTTGAATGATCATATCTATTGCTTATTGAATTAGTGGAAGAATGTGTGGAGACAAGATCCAGAATCTATACAAAATTAATTTTACTTAAAGCTAAATTAAAATCATTTGTATTCGTGGTTAAGAGTTTTATTTTTATTTTTTTAAATGTGAAAATAGTGTCATTAATCGTTTGAACTGATCAGGTAGGTTCTTTAGGATTTTTGCATGCCCTTCGAGGTTTAAGTTCCAGCCGTTTGACTGGTTGATCCTTAAGGCACTGTTGGCGGCTGACTCCTACATGTACAATAAGAATTGTTTCGGACACAGCTTAAGGTGTTGTCCTCATCGCGCTGGTTGTATCTATACATGCTAGCTTCTGTATTTTAGTCACTGTCATAGGATCGGTTGCTCTGTCTGCAACTCGCCACCAGACTAAGTTACTTACTTGTTGCACTACAGTTCGGTGTAAACCTGGGCCTCCACTAACAAGCCTCTCCAGTTAGCCCGGTCCTTAGCTAACTGCCACCAGTTGCGCACTCCAAGTTTGTTAATGTCCCCTACTACTTGCGTGCCACCTAAGGTGAGGTCTTCCTCTACTGCGTTGTCCATCCGGGTTAGATTCGAAGACTCTACGTTCCGAAACATTTGTGTCCATCCCTTCTAAGTGACCCAGCCATCTTAGACGACTGATGTGCAATTTGTTTGACTAGGTCGAAGTCACTGTACAGTTCGTATAGTTCGTCGTTAAATCTCCTCCTCCATATCCCGTCAACGCAAACGGGACGAACAATTTTACGAAAGATCTTTCTCTCGAAGCGACCGAGGATATCTTCACCCGCTTTCGATAAAGTTCATGTTTCAGCTCCATAAAGGAGGACTGGGATGATCAAGGTCTTATACAGGGTCTCTTTAGTTGTTCAGGATAGGGCCTTACTACTCAATTGCCTTCTCAGTCCAAAGAAACAGCGATTGGCAAGAGTTATTATTCGTTTAATTTCTGCTGAGGTGTTGTTTTCAAAAATGATAGCAGAGCCAAGGTAGACAAAGTCCCTTATTTCCTCTAAGTTACAGATGTCTATTCTGTAGTTCTGTCTAATTCGTCGATGTTGTGTGTCCCTTCTTGTTGACAGCATATACTTGGTTTTGCCCTCGTTTACCGCTTAACCCATTTTGACAGATTCCGCTTCAATACTAGCGAACGCTAGTGTTCTACCAATTATGTCAATATCGTCGGCGTACGCTAGTATTTGCACAGACTTTTGAAAGATTGTGCCTCCGGTGTTGGCTTGTGAGTCTCGCACAATTCTTTCAAGTATGATATTAAACAAATCACATGAAAGCGCGTCACCTTTCCTAAATCCTTTCTTGACATCAAATGTCTCGGTGAGATCGTTACCGACCTTGATGGAGCAGTGTAAATTCTTCATCGTCATTCTGCACAATCTGACGAGTTTGGCAAGGATACCAAAACTAGACATGGTTACATACATAGCTCGTCTCTATAGATGCTGTCATATGCGGTCTTAAAATCGATGAAAAGATGGAGGGTATCGATTTGGACTTCTTGTGTTGTCTACAGTATCTGCTGAAGTGTAAAAATCTGATCGATTGTGGTTTTTCCTGGTCTGAAACCACACTGATAGGGCCCAATCAGGTTGTTGACGAAGGGTTTCAGACGTTCTCACAATATGGCAGATAGGATCTTGTACGCGATGTTGAGGAGACTGATACTGTGTAATTGGCGCAATTGAGGGGGTCTCCTTTCTTGTGGATCGGGCAAACGGTGCTGAGATTCCATTCATAAAGCACACACTCATCTGATCAAATTTTAGAAATGAGTTGTTGTATGCTCTCTACCAGGTCATTTCCAGCTGCTTTGAACAGCTCGGCTGGTAAGCGGTTAGGTCCAGCAGCCTTGTTGGACTTAAATTTGGATATTGCTATCTTCACTTACTTCCTCACAGCCACTGTGTTGCGGCGTTTGGGATATTCGCATTCGTACTTTGGATGCAACAAGATAGTGATCCGAGTCGATGTTGGCTGCTCGGAAAGTTCGGACATCCTGGACGGACGTATACGTCGATCGTAGTGTGATCAATTTGGTTGATCGTTTCATGATCAGGAGACCGCCCCTTGTGAATTTTGAGATGAGGACACCGGGTGCTTGTTATATTGACGTTTCACTCCGCAGCGAAGTCAAAAAGCCTAAGTCCATTTTCGGACGTGGTGTCGTGAAGGCTGTGCTTATATTGCTCGTAAGTTTTGTTGAAAAGCTCTTAGAAACTGAGTCCTGCAGTTGGCCCATTAAGGGTTCATCCGCCACCAACTCTTTTCTAACACCCTGGCTCAGTGTTGGAGATCCCTATGGACCTGGGATTGCAATATGTCATAGAAGCTCATAAATATGTATATGGATAATACTAGATAGATCGGCCTAACTGGAACTGTGGACGCCACCGTTGATTACACCTAGGGAATTCGTCCAGATCAAGAGGAATTGCTTTAGTGACAACACACTTTTAACATTAACAGAGTGTGAAAACTGAAGATGAAAATAATAGCTTACATAATCCTCGAACGCACTCGAAGAACATCTAGAAATCATTCTCAACAATGAACAGGCAGGTTTCCATTCCGGACCACACCTTACGGACCATCGTCAAGCAATCCATCGAGTATAGATCTCTACTAAAAAGCGTTCGACTATGTAATAGATAAAATTATATGGCTTACCTTACAAGTTGGTGACTATTATGAAAGCAAGCTATGAAGGTGCTTTTTAAGTGTTACATGGTGGTATGGGTAGGTTGTCAGGAGTATTAGAGATCTGACTTTCGGAAAGATTGCATACCACTTTGCATATCACTCCTACTCATTTTGGTGATGATTAGTGATGTTTTTCAGAGTCTTCTATCGACAACTGTTTCAAGCACCTTGACTATGCCCCCGGATCCATAAAAGGACACTTAATTTAAGTAAGCAACTAAAAAGCTTCTAGAACAGAAATTTCTCTCGGAATACGGCATTGAACCGTATATCCTTTCCATTCATACATAAGTAAGAAGAATACAGTAAGCAAAGAACGAATGGTTGTTAGCTAGTCTTGGGCGCTATAGGGCCCCTGTTGTGGTATAAATACAGCAAGCAAAGAACGAGTGGTTGTTAGCTAGTCTTGGGCCCTATAGGGCCCCTGTTGCGGTATAAAAGTTAAGAAGATGTTTTTCAGAATTATTTTTTTGAGCATATAAGATAGTACCTATAAGACATGTACATATATTAACTTTCCTTCTTTTCAGGAATAAATATAACAGCTAAATGGAGAAATGTACGCGACGCTTTCATAAGATCATTAAAAAAACGGGCACAGGATAATAAAGTAAAAAAGTATTTGCTTCACGATCAGCTCTCATTTATGCTTAAACTCTTCAATACTGAGGAGTTTGGTGAGATCCCATCACAGTCGATTAGTGTCAGCTCACAATCTTCGCCCGATAATATGACGGAAAATAATTTATCCTTTAACGACAGTAATGCAGAAGATCCTATTTTAACTGTTATCAAAATCGAACCGGATCAAGAACCTACAGAGGATCACGATCCTCTTACAACAGTTATTAAAATCGAATCAGATGATGAAAGTCCGGCAGTATGCCCTGTTCTAAAACGTAAGAATATCGATTTTGATGGAGAAAATAACGAAAGCGGTCATGCGAAAATTCCAAGACTAGAAACGGACATACAAGATCAACCACCAGAAGTCGAAGAGAGAGAGATCGAGCAGGATGTTAAAAGTGAGACTAATACAGAAGAATTTGCAAGTGCCAAAACTTTTCATCTTGACGAAGATGAAGCATTCTTTGGGTCAATTTTATCTTTGGTAAGGAGCATGACTAGTGATGAGAAGTTGGAATTTCGGATAGCAGTTTTGCAGTTGATTCGTGACACAAGACAAAAGAACCCCATGCCGGTTTCAAGGCCATCAAAAATGAGGGATCGAAGGACTTGAGATGTGCGCATGTAGTTAAGAGAATTTTATTTTGAGTTGTGAATATAATGAATAAATATAATTGCGTATGTAAATGTTATTAAGATTTGGACTTTTAATTCCGTTCGGTTTGAGGTTTTCAGGTTTGTATAAAGTATCTTTCGTTCTTCTTGAGAAAGTTCATCCCATAGAAAGCACTATTAGCAAAAGTGAGTTTTCTTAACCTAACCTGGATGCTGTAATAATAACGTAAATACTGACTGGAGTCAACCTGGCGATGTCCAGTGTTGTAACTGTTACTACGCATGTATGGTGTTTTTTTGCGAGTGCTGAACAAGAGAAAAAGCAGCAAATAGGACAAATTCTCGCTAGAGTCACAGCTTCAAACGGTATCACAAGCAGACTTTATGTGGAATACCCCGACATATTCGGAGCTTAGGCCGAATAAGATTTCCGAGAATAAGTCAGGTTTTAGATAAGAGATGTTGGCGGATAAGTTCTTATTGGGCCAACGGCAGCGATATATCCCCGAAGTGGGTTACTGACATCGGTTTAAGCCGGCCTCTCGTCCTAGAGGATCCGAAAAATGTAACTGGCCCTCAAAGTTGTGTGTTGTGCCGTCGGGGTAACCTCCTTACCTCGTAAAATCTGAGTAGTTACGACACAACTAACAGCGTCAAATATGAATGACGACCCCAGAAACCTTGATAGTGGCCTGGCTGTCGATAAGGATGACTATGGTGTTAAGTGGTGTGGTTGTTTGTTTGAGTAGTGGGCAAGTCTCACGTACAGCAAGAACTTCCACCTCGAAGACGCTGCAAGAGTTAGAAAGTCGGTAAGAATTGCAAATGTTGAGGTAATCAGAGAATACAGTCCATTTTAAAACCGTCGGTGAAAATTGTTATTTCGAAACCGCCCGGATTGGGAATCTCACCGTGACGTCTTTTCTGAAGTTGACTGGGAGTTATATAGTAGGTAAAATTAGCTACCAGGTCTCGTACAGATTCAGGATGCTATTGTGACCATAAGGTTTGTTACACCAGCGTTTTGTCTTAATCTCACCGCACTGCATGAAGATAAGAACATAATAAGAAGGTGCAATATTACGTTTAAGGCCTCGGTTGGACTTATTCTCATGGCCCCCGTTGTTCCTAGAGCTGCAGTTCTTTGCACCTTGTTGATAAGTTTGATGTTGTATACTTTGCTTAAATCAGGCCACCAGGCTAGCGATCTATAGAAAAGTATAGGACGCACCACAGCTGTGTACATCCATATGACCATCTTCTGGCGAAGTCCTCACCTCTTACCGCTGTTCAATATTTAGTTTCCAACTAAGTTTTGGATCAAGTACCACACCTTGGCACTGGAGGATAAGGAGAGTAGTTGGTTGTCTTGAAGGTCGGTATTTTAGTTTTTGTGGTAAAGTTCTGTTTTGCTTAGGTTGACGCTGAGTCCACATCCAGTGACCCATTTGCTAGTCTTTCCCAAGGCACCTTCCATAATCTCACTGATTACTGAAGGAAACATCCCTAATACCAGTATTACCACATCATCTGCATACGCGACCACCTTGACTCTATCTCTGTCTAGCCGATACAGAATTTTTTTGATAACCATAAGCCAAAGAAGAAGAGATATGACTCCACCCTGAGGAGTTCCTCTTACGACGGAAATGGTGGAACTGCTGTTACCGAGGGCCGATTGAATGATTCTAATTTTTAGCATAGTCACTATCCACTATCCTAAACACAACACTAACACGTCTCCAGCTTAGGGGAACGTGGTTTAGGAGGATATTACCTAGCCAAGGGACCACCTGATCCAATGTTTTCTGCAGCATAACCGGAAGAATGCCGTCAGGGCCAGCCGATTTATATAGAGGGTCCAGAAGGTTGTCTTAATTCTATTCCAGGATGAGGATTGCACGGCATAAAAACCCGGTGCATGAACAATTACATTTTTACATCCTGGTAAGTGTGTTTGCTCCAGAAACTCTTTAAAGGGATCTGTTCAGGTCCCATTCGGCCTTTTAATAAAGGACAGACTGTCGTGTTCCTTTTACTCAATCTGGCAGAATCTTTTATGGTTTCAATGGGTTGACAGTAGTCCATCCAAGTCAGAGATTTGGCTTTTTTAGAGATAGTAGAGTTCGGGTCAAAAATACAAGATACCACCCTTCAAAATGCCGAAGCTGGATGGGGTGGAATTGTCCTTTTTATATCTTAGACTTAACATACATGAAAGAGTCCGTAGGGCTTATACCGTCGTCTTCATTTACAAGTCAACAGCGGGGAAGAAGTAGGGCCTGAAACCCGCAATGATGCACTGGTAATATATTATGATAGTCACACCCATTCTCACATATAGGGTTCTTGTGTAGTGGAAGGTCACGATAAGGAAGAATTCACGGGACACATTGCCCAGAGTACAAAGAACAGCCTGCATTGCTATTACGTGTGCTCTGGGCACTACGCCCTCGACTGCACTCGAGATGTTTCTGTATTTTTTACCACTTGACCCACAAATAAATCTACAGGCTGGTGATAGTATAAAGCTGCAAGTGACTCAGAGACTTCTGGATACATACAGTGCGTTCCAAGCAGAGGTTCTAGCTGTGATCAAAACTGTGGAGAGGTGGAATCAATATCTGACAAGAATATCGCCTTCTACATAGTCAGGCTGTGGTTAAGGAGTTAGAATCCAACATCATAAAATCTGAACTAGTCAGGAATTGCTGCACAATGCTCAGGGCATTATGTACGCAGAACCGTGTCAGATTATCCTGGATACTTGGACACTGCGATGTGTAGGAGAGAACGAAAGGGCCGACGTACTGGCCAAGGAAAGGAAAGGATCAGAGCTTCACAGTAATATTCGAAGATTATTCTCAATAGGAGTATCAATATGGCTGACCTAAAAGGGTTCAACCTAGGAGGGTTTAGAGTGTCTAAGGCCTTGTGGGCTATGTGAGATCAGAAAAAAAAAAAACCGCTTCATTAATGAAACGAAGCAGGTTGCCGTTAAGAATAGCGGTAGGAAGAGAAGTCATGCCATGAGATTAGGATTGTCAGATACTACAGTGACTTTCATCTTTCGCATTACATCACGTATCTACTCTGTGAATGCCACGGCATAGCTTGGAGTAGACTTAAACCACCTGGGTCTTCGAATCAAATTTTGTAGGAAGATCAAATGGTTTACGTTTCTTACCATAATGGTTCTGTAGCGATCACATGGGTCCACTATGGTGCCTAGTGCCTTATGAAAAACTCATAACGCTACACTACCTACCTACCTAAGGATGTTGGCATTTAAGTGCTACCATTAGCAGTACCCATAAGCTACATAAAACGCCGTGCAAATACCATGAGGCAAGTACGTTCGGCGTTCACAATATATAAATCACCAATCCACTCTGGGATAAATTGTTATAGAAAAAAGCTTATATGTAGCTCGCAACATTGTCTACTACAACAACAAACAACCCCTAAAGATTACCACACCGCAGAAAAAAAAAAAGAAGAAAAACTTTCTAATACCATTGTACTGCACCTCTTACCACATGTGCCAATAATCGGTATGCAAAAGTGGACTAAACGCTCCAAACAAAAACATTAATATAAAGCACATTCCGGGCAACCCTTGGCCGGACTAAATATCCATGTGCCACTAATAAAAGCGGAAATAAAAGCCTTCCACAAAAACAAAGGGATACGAAATCGTATTTACAAACCGGATGTGCCCGAGAGGTAGGGACGTAGGCCATATGTGTGGCTGTAGCACACAATCATACAACAGACAACAGGACCCACCGCACATGGGATCGGACTGTGGGAGTGGGAAAGAATAGAAAAATAGCTCGTAAATATTCAACAGAAGCTTTCATTAGCAGTAAAAGTGCCATAAAAAGTGAGAAAAATGGACCTTTCATCTGTGAGAAGAAAAACAACAACAAAGAAACGACCGACGCAGGGATAGGCGCGGTGTTGGTCAATGGAAAATTCATGAGGACTAAATGGTAACAGTCGGCAGTTGGCATCCTCGTTCTCGACCCGATAAAAGTAGCCTCGATAGATGTACAATGAAAAAGTTGCCGCAGATATTTGCTCGTGGAACTGTGAAAGGAACTACGAGTGTGTATAGAACGTATCTGTGGACAATCACCATACCCACAGGGTTATCATTGGTAAAAAGATGTGGTGTTGTCCATGGACTGGTTGTGTGTTGCTTGAAACTTTGTTTTGTGTTGATTTCAGAGAGAGTAGTTGGCCACAGTGACAGTATAAGGATGGAATGCAACTTCATCGTAAAGAAGAAATGAAAATATACTTGAGTGTGTTCCTTTTACGTTAGTTGGTTGGTCCTTTGGAAACTGCGTTAGTGCTTTGAAGGACGAAGTGATAAATCATTCGTATAACACTTTAGACGTATGCATGTATATCCGAAGGAAGTAGCATTCATTTGTGGTTCTTCTTTTCAGTTTTTGCAATTCAAAGTATCTACCATTGCACAAGTGCTTCTGAAGTTGTCACCTTGGAGTTCCATCAATATACATACAAAGGTTCCGGGATAAACGAATTGTCCAGATGCATAAACAATTGTCGCATTCATTATACAGACATATGTAGTAGCTTGTTCTTTAGGGCTTTTTGGCTTCTTTGATTAAGACTTAATATCGCCGCTGATATAAGTACGTATGTATGTATGTAAAGGGTTATCCAATAAGAGGTATCATTTTAAATTCCACGTTTAAACGGTGATCAAAGGATAGTGATCCGAATATATGAAAACATAAGCGTTCTTACGATAGCCTCTCACTATCAACTCCTACTCTACACTTCCGCATTGGTAGCTGATGGATGAATAGTAGGTACTTCGATTGGAAATTGGGTAAATAACCCTTTTGGATAGTCGTTGGTGGCAGCAGACGAGAGCGGGTAGGAGTGCTTTCTCACTAAAGCACTTCCTCTTGCTAGAAGCGGCAAGGGATGAATTCTCTAGATGGAATCAACGGTAACGTCTACAGTTTCAGTCAGGCCGAACTATTAGTGTTATCCCTATATGAGCTGCTTGAACATACTTGAATCCCAAAACTATATCTCCAATACTGAGTCAGGTTGTTGGAATAGAGTTGGTGGTGGATGAACCCTTAATGGGCCAACAGGTTATTGACTCCGGTTAATCCGGCCCTCCATGTTGGGGGCTGTGCGTCAGGCTTACTTCCCTACCACGTAAAAAATACAATAGTTAGGAAGCAACAGTAAGCCTCGGATAAGGATCACCCTACTGTTGAAGACCTTAGAAAACAAAACAAGGACAACAGCCTTCAGATTTGCCCATTGAATGTTTGGACCCTTAACAGGCCACGGACTTAGGTTTATTGTCTTCGCTCTGGAGCAACCCGTCACTATAACAAGCACACGATTTCCTTATCTCAATATCCAACGCGAGGCATACCTCCAGTATTCTGGATGTCCGAACCTTTCCAGCAGCCAAACATCGACTCGAATCACTACCTTGTTGCCGCCAAGATACGAATGCGGTTATACCAACCGCCACAACTAAGAAGAACTACTGTGAGAAAATTTAACGTCGAAAAGCTGCAATCGCAAGACATCAAGGTTAGAAACGATCTCACCGAGACCTTTGATGTCAAAATTGATTTAGAAAAGGAGACGCGCTGTGATGTGATTTCTTCAACATCATACTTGAAAGAATTGTGTGAAAATCACAAGCCAACCCCGGAGGCACAATCTTTCCAAAGTCTGTAGCTAGTCTAGCTTACGCCGACGATATCTCAAATGGGTTCAGCGGTAAACGACGGCAAAATCAAGTATATGTTGTAAACAAGAAGGGTCACACAACATCGACGAATTGAACAGAACATCACAGTTAGCTAAGGACCGAGCTAACTGGTGATGCTTGTTATATATATATTGTTCGAGAGATTACGAACCAGACCACTGTATTGGGTCCCTTTTCGTCTCTCTTCCACGATCTATCTTAGCCGTAGAGTCTCTCTGGATTTCTCGACAGTTCTTCTCTGGCTTTAATTCCTCGTGTCAACGCTAGCATCTGTTTAACAGATATTTGGTTCATCCTCTGGATTTCAACCCAGTAGCTCCCCAAACCCTCCCTTCTTCTGCCAGCTAGTGCAGGACTTTGACACAATATATGGCTGCCGTCCCGACTTCCTCCAGGCATAGTTCGCAGGTGTCATCCTCCAGAAGACCCATCTTCTTTGGGTGATACCCGAAATTCCCATGACCTGTAAATAACGCTATCACCCATTTCAGTGTTCTTCGGCCTATGATTAAAACCTCTCTGTGAGTGGTGCCAATCGGCATTTTAATAGCCATTTTCGCCTGCCTGCAACCTTCTATTGTTGACCACCTTCTCTGGTGTTCCGCCCCGACCCACTTGCTAATCAGGTGTTCTACCATCCCTCTGCCAATTGCAGCAAATGTTTCCGGACCGGAGAGCTCCGAGGTTGACCCTTGCTTTGCCAGAGAGTCCGCCTTTTCGTGCTCCTCAGTCCCTACGTGCCCTCTCACCCAGAGCAGCGTCATCTCATTTCGAAATGAGCACTCATTGAGCTTATGAGCACATTCCAATGCCAGTGATGTATTGATATCTGTTTGGTCCATGCGTCTAATCACTGATTGATTGTCCAGTGCTATGGTAACGTTTCTACCCTCGACCTTACCCGTTTTCAGGTGATCCAACGCATGCAACAGAGCAATCATCTCGGCTTGATAGACTGAGGTATATTTCCCCAGACCAATATGACAGGCTAGTTTCTGTTCTTCTGAGAAGATACCTGCCCCCGCTCTGCCATCCGTCAGATGATTATATCACCAATCTTCTTTTCCGGCAGTGTTCCATCTCCGATAAGAGTTTTGTGATGCCTTTCGGTAACAAGCATTCTCTTTATTCCATCCATGGGCATAATCAACTCCCTAATCTCGTTTTTTACGATATCCAGGATTTTCCTATGACCGTAGATAGTACCGCGCGAGTGCTAGTTGGCATCCTTGTGCCGAACGAAGCCGCCACTTTCTTAATAAATAAGTCCAGCGGCAGAATACCTAGGATCACTTCCAATGCGCATGTTGGTGTCGTCCGTATTACACCCGCGATCCCTAAACATGCCAGTCGTTGGACCCTATCTAATTGCTTCTTTACAGTTTTCTGGGTGGCTTTTTGCCACCATACAACTGACGCATATGTGACTATCATCATATACATCCAGTATGCTGACCTCGGCGAGATTCCCCACCTTAGCCCACATACCCGTTTGCATTGATGAAGCACCCTTTTTGCCTTTCTAATCTTCTCTTCCACATGGAAGTTCCAAGTTAGTCCAGCATCTAGGTATACACCCAGATACTTAACCTTCCTGGTCACCTGCAGCTCCGATCTGAAAAGTCTCAAGGGCTGAAATTCCAGATCTCTCCTCTTCCTTGTGAAGATGATCAGATCTGTCTTTTCAGCATTAATGGAGAGCCCTTGTTCCTGACACCACAGCTCCACCACTCTGAAAGCATTCCTCATGGTATCTGCTGTGATGTTCATGAACTTACCTCTTGCCATTATTGCTATATCGCCGTCATATCCCACAGTGTGGATGCCAATCTCTTCAAGTCTTCAACTCAGGAGAGAGTCCAAAGTTATATTCCACAGAGTAGGTGACAAAACTCCTCCTTGCGGGCAACCTCTGCTAACCCTTCTTCTAAGTTTTGAAGTTCCCGTCTGAATATTTATCGCCCTATCTTTCAGCATATTGTCCACCCATCTCAGCACCAATGGGTTAGGTGATGCTTGTTAGTGGAGGTCCAGGTTCACCCCGCACTGTAGCGCCATCTAATTAAGTAAGTATAAAAGTGTATTTATTTCCCACTTGATGTGAAGTTAATTCCCATGAAGTTATTTCCCTGCACCCTAACCCAAAGAAGGATGTTTCCAACTTACCAAGACAAGCCTGGAAGACTTTAAACCGCATCAAAACGGACCACGCAATATCTTCCGTGTGATGGTGGTGCAACTAACCATATGTTACAACCTAGAGTATCTATTTTCTAATGTTGTCCACTCTTTTGAAAAGCTAATAGGTTGAACTCCACTACAACCATTAGCTGTTGTTAAACAAGTTAAACATAATGTAGTCGTCGTCGTCATTTCATCCAATTCAATTTCTAAGGCTCTATGTCGGTCGGGTTCAATATCCAGCCATTGCCGGGCCCAATTTGATTTGAAAACCCACAGCAGTTACATGAAGCTGTTTCTTTCATTAGTCGCGCTCTCGTTTTTTTCTTTTTTTTTTTTTAATTAACGTCAAACAAAACTTCCCATGTACCACCCAAACCCCACAAGGACCTGTACTCCAATTCGTAATGCTCCAATGGTGCATGTCACCGCGTGGTTGACAATATCAGCGACAGTACACTGTATCATTATTGATTCTGTTTCCCCGTCGTCGCAGTGGCTGGGGCATACACTGGACAAAATTGGTTCTCTATCTATCTGCCTGAGTCCGCTTTGTATGGTCTCGTCTGATTTAAAATTGCATCCATATAATGTAGTATGATCGATACATCGTTGGAACCGCAAACGAAATTAATTCTGCCTGGCTGTTCGGCATGGAGCACAGTCAACGAACGGACAAATGGAGATGCGTCCACCCACAGACTCCTACTATACATATGTACATATGTATGTATGTATGTTGTGGAAGCATAACAAACTCCCATAGACCGAGTGTCGTCGTATCGGTGCAAAACAAAAAAAAAGATACACGTGCGAGTACAGCCCCATCAAACATCCACCCATCAATTCGTTCCGTCGTGCATGGCAAAACAATCCGGTATCAAATATTGCGGCAGGTCAAATTGCAATTTTAATGAAAAACCCCAGCGATGACAACAATTTTTGAAGTGTTTTCCAATAAACTCGAATCGAAAACTGTGTGCTACCATGGCACACACAGTGGTGTCCTCTCATCGCAGGAGCTACCTACTACCAATTATATCTACACGGTGGATGTCCTGGCATTCAAGCGCCACTATACTCGTATTACTTTCAATTAACAAAGGGTTTTATGGGTTTTTTTGAAAAATAGAAATCCACAAAGTAATGCAAATCGATATTGCGATTGCAAGTGGTTAAGGGAAATTGTTTAAATTGTTACAAAATAAACAGAAAGCCTGCGGCTGCTGTGTTTTAATTTGCTGCTGAACCATTCGCATTTCAGGTCAATGGAATCTCAAATGGTTTGACGATAAAAATCATCCATGCATCTTGTTTGGGTTTACTCTACATCTATACGTTTAATTGCCTTACTTGTCGCCAATGTTGTAAATATTCCAAGCAAAGTTGACGAAACTTTTACAAATCCGGAAAAGGAAGCACTAAAAGTCTATTCCCAAATACGAGGGGAATAGGTATTCAAAGAGGACTTCTCGGAAGCAATTAACATACGAAATGAATATTTCGATAGGATAGGACATAAGGACTTTATTGTCCTGGCATACTTTTACATAGGGAGCAATGGGGAATGCAAAGATCCAAGTTCGTAGCTCAGTGCTTAGTTTACGTTCTCATGACGGTCTTCAGTTATAGATATTGCAAGTGGGTCCTCTAAATAGTTGATTGCTAAGTTGGAAGTCGCTATCGATTAGTTTTATTTGAAAGGAAATAGTTTCGGGAATAGCACCTTGAATTGGAACTACAAAAATTGAAGTCTAAAACTATGGGTCTCTACGTACCCTGAGTAAAGTTCAAGTATGACGATCTGTTCCCTTTGCCAGTGAAAAACGCCAATAGACAATGAAAGCGGAATCAATGCTAAGTTGGAGATTTCGATATCCTACTTGACAATATCACAACACCAACGTGCTAGTGGCTAATAGCTTCACGCATCGCAATAATCAAAGACGTCTATATTGGCATTGAGCATAGCTGGAAGTGAGCATAGCTTCTGAAAGAACACATTGGGATCCGTAGTCTGCATGAACTTTTTCAGAACGTACATATCTAGCATGAAACGTTGCGTAAAAGTGGATGGAATCAGAGGGTTACACAGCAGGCAATCAACCTAAAGAAGATTAAAGGCACGAACTATAAATGTTGAGGACAACCTCCAAAAAGGCAAACCAGTTCCCTCAAGAGGTAAGATTAGCGTTAAAAGTATCAATGAAAAGCTGAGTGCATGCAGAATAGCAATTGAGGGCTGATCGGAAACCCCCTTCAAGTCTATAATTTTTGTCGCTTCAAGATCAAGGACACTTGGAAGTATCTCTAAAACGCAACGCAACCAGTTATCGTTGTCTCCGTACACCGAAAGACGTACCTTAATCAACGCCTTCCCTGAAATTGTTAGTAAGGCCAGAAAAGCTCGATGAAAAATGACCGAAGAGTGAGACTATTGATGAAATTTCGTACTGCTAGACGATACCGACGATAAAAGGAAAATGTATGATGTCACTAGTATGGGTTGGGTTGGCTTAGCAGGGACGCACTTAGATCAAAAGGGAGGTCCATTGTGATACCACTATGGAGAAAATCGGACTACCAGCACCGGAGACCTTCATTGAGACTTCCCGGATGGGACAGAAGGCAGGGCAACCATTTTCGGTATAGACCCGTGCTGAAGATGTGTGGTTCGTTGTTTAATCATTAAACCAGTTTGACCTGGTGACAAAGCTCCTAATCTTTCCTAAGTCTACTCTGCCTAGATCGTTTAGGTCTTCGAAGAAGTATTCACCTAGGTTTTTCCTCTCATGGTTTCCTCCTCTTCCTCGTCTTTACAGTTCCTATAGAAATCGTTGAACGGGGCACCAACTCTTCTAGCATGTCTGCCTACCAGACAGTGTCCTATGAGGACGCCAACTATCTTTCTAAGACCTAAGTCTTCTGGTTTTCCTACAATCCAGCTCTGGCCAGATTTGCCTAAGAGTGAGAAATGTGCTGATATTGTTCCACCTATTGTTTGCCATACTTATGGCTGCGGTATCTAATTGGAACTTTATCGATTTGATAGGTGCTGACGGTACCTCCCTATGGTTAGGGAGGTTCCGGTCTGCACCTTCCTTAGCTAGCTCGTCCGCTCTGCAATTTCCTGGAATATCCTCTTGCCTGGAACTCAACACAGGGATACGTCACACCCGACAGCGATCTCGTTAAGAGATCCGCGGCTTCTTCGATCGAATTATTGGCGATTCCAAGGCTTTTATCGCAGCTTGACTATATAGAAAACAATAGCGCTGAACTCTATCGAGTTAATCGAAAGCCAGGTCTCGGCTTCACGGACTGCTGCGGCTTCTGCTTGAAAAACACTATAGTGATCCGGCAGTCGAGTGACGATGCGAATGTCCAAAACACTGAAGTAAACTCCCGCACCTGTGTCAGACGCTGTCTTGGATCGGTCTGTGTAAATCTTTGTCGCAGATTCGTTTAAAATTTCTCCCGGAAGCAGGAAGGCCCAACACAAGTTCAGATCCTAAGAAATAAAGCTATCAGCCTTCTCTTACAATCTCATCGAAGATCTCATTCTCAGAGATCCCAGTGTAACCTAGAGAAGAGTCAAAGAGTTAAGCTTTGCTACCAAATATAGAGTGTTCTTACAATCTCGAACTACAACATTTTGGATTTCGCTAATGAGATAAGTAAGGCCTTGTGCGCAACCTGGCTATTACTACAGATGCAGACAATCCGACCCATTCAACTTACTAACTTACTTAGGTGGCGCTAAGATTCGAGATGATCATGGGCCTCAACCAACAAGAGTCTCTAGTTAGCCCGGTCCTCAGCTAACTGAGTCCAATTGCGCACTCCATGCCGGTTGAGGTTGCCTTTTACTTGTGCGCGCCACCTAAGGTGAGGTCTTCCTCTACTGCGTTGTCGCTCCGGTTTTGATTTGAAGTCTTTGCGTGCCGGAGCATTGCGTAATTTTTCGACTATGTTTGCGCTGTACAACTCGTATAGATCGTCGTTGAACCTCCTCCTCCTAAGCCCATCAATGCAAATGGGAAGAACATTTTACGAAGAATCTTTCTCTCGAAGCGACCGAGGATATCTTCATCGGCTTTAGATAGAGTCCAAGCTTCAGCACCATAAAGAAGGACTAGAATGTTCAAGGTCTTATTGAAAGTCTCCTTAGTTCTTCGGGATAGAGCTCTACTACTCAACTGCCTTCTCTGCCCAAGGAAGCAGCGATTGACAAAAGTTATTCTTTGTTTTATATCTACTGATGTGTCTACGGTGTTAACGCATGACCTTGTCTGAAACCTTTTTGGCATCAAAGGTCTCGGTGAGGTTGTTACCGACCTTGATAAAGCAGCGGGGGTTCTCCATCGTCATCCTACACAATCTGAAAACATGGCTCTGTATAGCTCGTATCTATAAACGCTGTCATAGTCGGCCTTGAAATCGATAAATAGATGGTAAGTATCGATCTGGATTTCTTGGGTTTCTCCAGAAAATTGTGAACTTTCCTGGTCTGAAACCACTCTGGAAGAGGCCAATCAGGTTGTTGACGAAGGATTTCAGACTTTCACACAGAATGGCAGATAAGATCTTGTACTCAATGTTTAGGAGACTAATACCTCTGTAATTGGCGCAATTGATAGGGTCTCCTCTTCTTGTGGATCGGCCAAACGATGATGAGATTCCATTCATCAGGACTCGTCTGATCAAATCTTAGACATGAGTTGGTGTTTGCTCTCCTGCAAGCCATCATAACCTCGGCTGGTCCAGCAGACTTGTTGAACTTAAGCTTAAGTGCTATCCTCACTTCTGGTTCATCCTTCTTTCTTAGTCTCCGGTATGCCGCGAGATTAATGGGAACGATGCCTTTTGCGATTACAGCTTTTCGACATTATACCTTATCACAGTAGTTGATATCCGCATTCATACCTTGTCTGCAACAAGATAGTGATCTGAGGTGATGTTAGCTGCTCGGAAGGTTCGGACATCCATAGGGCTGGAGGCATGCCTTACGTCGATCGTTGTGATCAGTTTGGTTGATCGTTTCATGATTAGGAGATCGACATGTCCCCTTGCGGATATTGAAATGAGGAAACCATGTGCTTGCTTGCTATAGTGACGTTACGCTCCGCCACAAAGTCAATAAGCCTAAGTCCGTTCCAAAACATGGTGTCACGTAGGCTGTACATACCAACTGTCCAACCAAAGATGTCCTTCTTTCCTATTTTGGCGTTAGAATAACCTAGGACGGTTTTAACGTCATTCTTAGGACATTGCTCATATGACTTGTTGAGAAGCTCATAGAAATATTCTTTAGTGATATCATCCTTATCCGCTGTGTGGCCGTGAGCGCATTTTAGGCTAATGTTGGCGAAATAAGCCTTGATGCGAATTGTCATAAGACGTTCAAGTGTCACAAGCTCAAGACTTCTTGCCTCAGTCTGCTGTAGTCTGTATGACAAATCCGCATCCGAATGAGCACTGCTTCTGTTTTCTGTAGTAAATATCGCAGTTGTTCATTCTCCTTTTGCTTAGCCCATCCCATCGTACATCCTAGATGGCGGTGATCTGTATTGTAGCAATCTAGGGCCTCTGCTAATTGTTTGGCTGCACGCAACCTTTTAAGGGTCCGAACATTTCACGTGCGGATCCGAAAGTCATTGTCCTTGTTTCGTTTGCCGGGGTCGTCAACAGTGAGATAATCCTTTTACGAGGCTTTTTGTTTATTCGGAACTATTCATATTTTTCCATGGTAGAGGAGTTACCTAGACTCACAACTCCCAACGTGAAGGGTCAGTTCCCTTTGTGTACCCCTAGGACAAGGAGCCGGATTTTTCGGATACAGTAATCCGCTTCGGGGATACGAGCGCTGCATTTGTATAGTGTATAGTAGCAGCTGATAGTGAGAGGCTAGCGTGAGAACGCTTGTTCTCTCATATATTCGCATTACTTCCCTTTGGTCAATTACACTGATCATATAGCATAGTGAAATAAAAACATATTCGAGTATGGCTAACGCAATATGATTGGTACCGGTAACAAATCGCACTATAGTTTGCATAGCTTAAGGCACTTATTTCTCGGTTACTCGATGCCCAACTGACTTTATGACATTCCAATGTTGTGTTCTTATGTATGTGGTTTCGCCGATCATATGTAGGTCATTAGAGGTGCAATGAGGATAGTCTGATACTCACATGATTTTTATGATTTTCAATACCTACATCCCGAGAAAAATAAATATACTTACTTACTTGATTGTGTTTAGTTCAGTTTCCAGTCGAATAAAGAGAAAAACAATTACAACGCAACTAATTTTATTTAATTCGTTTTTATTTTGATATTCATTAAATATTGTACACCGTTGTTAATGCTAAATACTTATAGAAATATTTAAATTAAGTTAAAATTAGTTAACTTATCTGTTATCAGTTGAGTTTCGATCCATTTTTATTTTTTACGATTTTCTTTAATTTTTTATTTGTTTTATAATTTACTATCAAATGTTCTAAATATATTTTTAATAAGTATAATACTTAAAATTTAATTACAATATTCAATTGTCTCAGCTGAACAAAGAATCTGATTGAAGTACTTTGACATTGAGATGAAATTGTGTTTAATGTGTGTAGGCAGTGTTTTTTTTTTTTATTTATAAATTTTATTTTATATTTTTTTTTTGAAAATAGTGATTTTCATATTCTTATTAAATATTTTGATTTTTCACTTAAAAAATACGTACATACATGCTATAATATACTGTGTACTGTAATAGATTTACTGTGTATATATAAACATTGGTGCTATGTAAATAGGATGGAATTGTACATAGCTTTAGTTATGTTTGTCGGAACATGTTTGCTGTTGTTTTTAGCACAGTTTTTTTGGTTTGTTTTTAATAAATATTAAAATACAGAACAGATCCTCTTCTCCATATCAATAATAAATCGCAACAAGAACATAATACATATTTCTAAAGAATTCTTAAAAATATCACAACATTACATTTTGCTTAATACTCGATATTTTGTAATAAAAAAAAATGTATTTTTGTAAAAAAAAAAAATAAAATATGATTTTATTTTATATTAAAAGAACGAGTTAAGAGTCGGAACCTATAGGATTACTGTGTTGTTTGTTCTTATAAGTCTTGAAGAATTGTACAAAAATGTCCTTTTTGTAAGTTTATTATTTTTTTTTTTAATTATTTTCCGTTTAGTTTATATTTTGTATTAGAGATTAAATTTTTGTTTTGTTGATTAGTTTTTTTTTTTAAGTTTAAACATGAATAGTGTATTCTTGTCGTTCCTGTTCCTTTTTTTCGTGGTACCTGGAAAGAGATGTAAGATATGCAAAAGAATGTTTGTAAATGTTTGTCAAAATATGTTAATATTTTTTTTAAATATTCAAAATCAAAGTCACTACTTTGGTATAGAACCTAAATAGTTTACACAGAATAGGTTGGATAGCAAATTAAGGACATATACTATATGAAATGTATATGATACATAATAGCTCTCAGCATTTCATAATTCTTTAGATGATAGGTCCCAATATTAATACATCTAGGGTGCTTGCTATTATTCTAAATTGGGGTTGAATGATACTTCAATACCTTGTATATAAATATGTCGCACAAGGGTCTCCGTTATATCTGATTTTATGAAACCGAATATGATGAAGTTCCCAGAGAATCGAAACCTACGAAAATCAAAGTTATGTTGTACACCGGGATCACTTGCCTCTGATCTATGAGAACTTAGACACACTTAAAACTACCTATGCGGTCGTAGACAAGCTGAGCTATTAGAACTGAGACACGAATTAAACTGCCCTTGACCTATGCGGCCATAGATACGGTTAAACTCTGAGCCTCTGAGCTATGAGAATACAGACACATTTAAATAAACACGTTAATCTTGTATTTGGGCTATAAGGTCTTAGACACTTTTAAAACTGCCTTTGAGCTATGGCGTCATAGTCATTCCTAAATTTGCCTTTGAGCTACATATAAAGTCATAGACATGCTTGAAACTGGATCTGAGCTATGCGATCATATACACGCTTAAAAGTCATCGCGGTTGTGCCCGTAAAAGTGCGAAATGCCACGTCTGTTTTTCATTAATTCTAAATTATTTACAAACCTTCAGTATAATGGTGCAAGCACATTACGTATGAAAGTATGTATAAGTATAGAATATTATTTCATTCAAATTACTGCCTCTGCTGGCTTGGCAGTAGGTCATCCTGTCAACCCAATTTTTTAATACATTTTCGATGGTTTTGGCCCCTATTTCACGAATAGCTTGGCCAATATTGTTCTTGAGTGGCTGAATCGTGTCTAGATTGTTGGCATAGCATCAGTCTTTAATGGCACCCTACCAAAAAAAAAAGGCCAATGGCGTACAAACGCAACTCATCATCAATATGACTGATTACACGATTATTGAACTTAGCGCACTAAATCGATTGTTGGACGGCTAGTGTAGCACCTAGCCCCATCTTACTGGAACCATAGCTCCCCCAAGTCTAAATCCTCATTTTTTAAAAAGTCAGTTATCATGCCTCACTTGATTGTAAAGTTTTTTCATTGTCGTCTAGGAAGAATAAGGGCGCCACTCCAAAAACCTGCAAGAAGCTGCAATATTCTCCGTAGAGCACACAGGACGAACACGAGAATATGTTCGGTTATCAGTCAGCAAACCAGTCGCACGAACTTTCATCACAAACTTGTGTATACCAGCTGCAGTTGGTGCATTATTTCGATCGAAATTTCTTCTCTCAGCATTCACTTTGGAAGTAAATTTCCCAATGTTGTTCAAGAGTCAATCGATCCATTTCGTACCGAGAAATACTGAGTTTCTGTCAATTTTTTGAGCGCATAAAAGCTGTCAGTGTCAAAATAACATATGATTCAAAAAGAATGGCACACCATTTTTAAGCTCGCTAGCCAGAGAAACTTTAAAAATGAGGGTATTGAGGCATATTACGATTCGTTCAAGGCTGTCAAGAACTGTATCTTTATTGTGTATTGTCAATGTTTTTATCTCTAAATTTTTTGATAATTTTTTATTTCGTTTCGTAGCTTTTTTTTATATTAGTTCTAATTTTTTTCTTCAAGTGGCAACTATGACTGGTAGAAGCAATTTAAACTGTCAAACATATTCATCTTTTAGATGCTAAACGACTGACAAAGGGCCTCGGAGGAGTATCTCTCGATAGGTATCGATCAGTTAAATAACGAGAAAGAGTCACTGCATCCGAAAACCTATCAGCTCTGAGATTTCTTAGGAAATTGCGAACAAGGACGAATAGAGAGCCTCCTGCACCGAGTCGCAATCGTAAGAAAACATTAGTTGCGCCAGGATGTTTTCATTTGTTTTTGACAATTTGAGTCTCCTACTGGGGTAGATAGGGCATAGGACAGGTCTGATAGTAGAAAAACGCCGATGATATTTAGCCGATAAAAAAAGCGGATAGCAATTGGTCAACTTTTCGCGCCATTATCTGCCAGTAAACCACAATAACAACTTCCTAGCCCAGGTTGCCATCAAATTAATATAGCAGATCTTCACGTATAACTAACAGTGATTCTAGACTGCTGGTCAACCAAAGATGAGACGTGGGGATACCAATATTCTAGTTTGAATCTAACAAGGCCGTCGACCTAAACGTTTTATCGGCTAAACTATTCAAAGCACCTGCATATGACTTGGTGACTTAAACATACACTAACTCATTTCTCAGATTCAATCTGATAAGTGCGAGACTGATAAATAGACTCTCAGGATCCTAAACTCTATCCACAAGAAAGGCAAGCCCCTCAACTGCGACAAATGTGGAGTCATAGAACATTAACGCCTGAAACCTTTAGTCAGCTACCCGATTGTGGTATTAGTTCAGGAAGGTAACAATTTTAACACTTCGACAGATCCTGCAAAAAAATTACAAACACAAATCAATACCCAAAGACTTTTTATATATAACAGCAGTTCTAAGGATAAACTATGCAGAATGACGATGGAGTATTCTCACTGGACGATTAAGGAGGAGGATCTTAACTGGTTTGAAGTGCTTAATCACCTAAGGATCGGGCGAAGTGCTAGCTTAATGACCCTATCCATTCTTGTCCCGTATGATCCTTTATGGATCTGCGTTCCTTACGACACTGGCCGCTACACTGAGAATGGATTTCTATAACATAGTGTTACGTCTCGTAGGAGCGTTCATCTTCTCAGAATGAAAAGGACAAGTTCTGTAACTATCTAGGCGTTACTTGCAATGAGATTTGAAGGTAGGAAATGACAGAAAGGGGATCAAAAATGTTAGATTTTTGCAATGTCAATCGCACCGAATTTGAGCTTAAGACCTGCCATAAAGTCAGTTGGACAGCCAAACAATGTCCAACCAAATTCATCAGTCGATGTTTTAGAAGTTGTGTCTTGGACGTCTAAAACAGACGGAGTGTCTGTGATAATGGGATAGCACGAGATCATCATCACGTGGTAGCTACAAAGATATTATGTACTGCATCCTTTCGAAGACTCCGCTTGAACATAAGAAATCATCAGTTTTACCATATTTTACGCCTACCAAATAGGCGAGAGCTAGAATCCCAATATCGCATGAAAATGAAAGATGTACAGCATACCGTGCGACTTGACAAGCGAAACTTCATCAACGCGTTAAACACAGAAATTGGAATGCTCGACTCAACATCCGGTGAGAAGTCTAGTCGGTTCTCTACTTATTTTGCTACGGTTTGGAACCGTTTATTCCCCCACGTTATGTCCCCAAATTCGATTTAATTGCTCGAAACACAAAATTCCAGAATACATACCACAACTTCTAGTAAATGCGAAATCATAGCCGCCATCAAAGCTTTCAAAAGCAACTAAGCGGTAGGACTTGGTGGAATTCCTGCCAAGCTACTACAGGCCACGTCAAAAACAGCGGCTGCGATATTGCACCAATTTGTGAAGACAGCTTGGGGGACTGACACTTGTGAGGATGTTATAGATGTCACACTCTCAATCAAGAATAATATTATGAAAGTAGAAAATTGGAGAGTATCCAATTTGAAGGTCTTCTCAGATCATAAGTGGATCCTCTTTAACGTAGGTCAAGACTCTTAAACCTTTCAGAAACCCAAAAATATTGACTGGACAAAGTTTAGCCAAGTCATAAAATCAAAGCTACGTAGAATCCCCAACTTGAAAATCACTTTAAGTGCAGAAGTCGACACATGAGTACAGACTTTGGAAAAGGCCTTTAATACAGCGTACAAAGTCTCGCATTCAGTCAATCATAGCAAGAAAAACTTCCCTTCTTGGTGGAATGAAGAACTCTCTAATCTTAGGAAGTTGAATAGAGAAACCTTTAATATCTGCTATATGTAGGTGCGAAATTCTGGTAACCTCATAAAGACTACCTTAAAATATACAATCTATCACAGCGGGCAAGAGACAGTCCTGGATAGATTACTGCCAATCCATTGAAACCCTAAAAGACTCTGAAAGACTCAGTAAAATACTATTCAAGGAACACTCCAACCCATCTCTTCTGAGAAAGCTGAACGGAGAATGGACGGAGTCAGCTGCAGAATCCTTAGAGCTCCTAATAAACACACACTTTACCGAATGTGAGGATAGTAGAACAGATCCAATCGGCTTACAAAGCCCTCGGTCTGACGACTGGGAAAGTATAACTTGCACTATTACAAAAAAAAATAGTGGATCATGGCCGTTTATAGCCCAGAAAATCTCCTGGGATACATCCCTCTCAAATGAAGATCCATAGATACGGTTCTTCTTGAAGTAGCACAAAGAATAGAAAAATTCATAAACTATGAACAATAAACTTTAGCTTACTTCCTAGACATAGAAGGAGCTTTCAATACTATAATACAATAATGTACACACTGAAGCAATTCTTGAATCCCTTACAGAACTGGGGATGGAAAACTATCTAAGCCAATGGACAACACTAGGAAATAGCAGCATAAGCAAATTCGCTAGTAAAGGAACACCCCGGGGCGGTGTCATTTCACCTCTACTGTGGCTTATAGTCATAAATAAAATCCTTTTAATATTAGATGGAGAAAGAATAAAAGGAGTCGGTTATGCGGACGACATGGTGACGGAGTCAGGAATGTTCCCTTTCGTAATAAGCGAAGTTATGGAAAATGCTCTGAGTAAAGTACTTGCGTCAAGAAGTGTGGTCTCAGTGACAACTTGAGCAAAACTGAACCAATGCTCTTCACCACCAAAACCAAAATACCGGACTTTGCGCTTCCTCGACTAAGTGGTCAACAACTCACCTTATCGTTCAGTGCTGGATATTCAGGAACAAATTTAGGTCCTAAACTATCCTGGAAGTTAAACATAAAATAACGGGTAAAGAAAACATGCATATCCTTCTATGCCTGTAACAGAAACTTCGGTAAAAAATGGGGCCTGCAACCAAAATTGACTCTATGGATGTACACAGCCATAGTACGTCCGATTTTCATATATGGGTCAATAGTATGGTGGCCGGCTCTAAGAAAAATTTACAACATAACCAGACTTAACACGATACAAAGAACGTCATGCATAGGTACCACAGGCGCTTTGCGATCAACCCCGTCAAATGCACTTACGGTCTTTCTGTATCTTTTACCTCTAAATCTCCATATAACAAACATTACAATATATATCGCGTTCCGACTCAGAGAGTCTGGGTGCTGGACCAAACCCTACGGCCATAGTAACATTTTGCATTCTCTACCGAGAGAACTCGTATTAACTCCAACAGATAGAGAGACATTATCCCCAAAACTATTTTCAATAAGTGTTTAGACACACAGTTCCCTATAAGAACAGAATGTATGGACAGGTAATTAAGGATTTCGACATAACAATGTACACAGACGGCTCAAAGATGGACTGTGGAGTCGGTGCAGGTATATTCTCTAAAACCCTTAAACACCTTAACATCATATAGACTTCCGGATACGGTTATCGTCTTCTAAGCGGACCATTTTAGTTCATAGCCAAGCTGCTATCAAAGTTATTGACTCGGCTACAATATCCTCCAAACTAGTACAAGAATGCCGAAATGAACTAGCCACGCTAGATGGTCAATCCAAGGTAACCCTGATCTGGGTTCCTGGAAACAGCAACGTTTATGAAAATTCGCTGAAGACCTGGCCAGTCAAGGCTAAGCCTTCCACAGCTCATTTGCATTCCGCTAGAAGAAGTAAAGGCAAAAATCTCCTCCTACTATTTTACACAGGCCAACCCTAGATGGACTAGGCTAACAAACTGTGTCATGTCTACGAAGATGTGGCCAAGCTACAATAAAGCAAAAACAACCGACCTCCTGAACAGAACACGAAAGGATATTACCAGAATAATAGCAATAGCAAAATATGGAGAAACTGTGGCATTAGCTAAATATCAAGCTAAAGCCGTTCTTTTCTAGTGTTGAGTCCGGGTCAATGTACTCACACGAGTTCTAATGTTGAGTCCTTCTAAACGGACGATTTATTGATACGATTTGTTGAGACAAAAAAGGAGCAGGACAGACACTTTTTAAGGAAGATACCTTTGTTTCTGCGGTTCAGACTCTATAAAAACTTAGACGAGCGGAAATAAAATGTAAGGATATTGTATCTATTGAAACTTTTCGGAACAGGAACTGCTTTATTATCTGATGAAACTGCTTTACATTCTAATGAAAGGATTTAGTAGTGGAAATAGTGCATCAAACCATCACACACGCTTCCTAACAAATTTATGCTGGTTCAACGTGGTATAGGTACTTTGTAATATACGAGGAATATGGTCAGAATGCCATTGGTTACTGTGTATCTATCACATCAATAAAATGTTATAAATATCATTTCTTTTACAAAAGTAGCTTACACCCCTTTCTAGCCTCTAGCCTCTAAAATGCAGTTACAGTTCAGCACTGCTCCCTTAAAATTCAATTTTAATCCAGACATCCGTCATAAAAATTTGTTCATTAAATTTCTTCTAAGTACTATCGTTTATAATTAACTTTATATTTTGACATAATAAAAGAGAATTTCCTGGGAAAATCCTTTTATCCACTTGTCACGTTTAAAAGAAAAAAAAAAAGGAAATACTCCACTTACCTCGCCAACAGTGAGGTTAATTCCTCCCTGTCCATTTTCTGTAACTGTCCGTCATTATTCTCCATTACCCTCTGTACCTCTAGATCCAGTGCCCGTTGCTCCCTATCACATTCTGCCTCACTAAACTCTCTGGAATCTGTGAATCCTGAAGGTGGACGAAATCCCAAATCCCCGGCAACAACACCTGTGGCCGATGCTATTGCTGTTGCAGCAGCTGTCTCTGAATTAACCTCACTGTCTAAACTGCAGGATTTAGTATTGCAAGCGAATGGATAGATAGACAGACACACACAGAGAGAGAGAGAGAGAGAGAGGTGGGAGATGCCGAAAAGTTGGAAGAGACAATAGTAAGGAATAAAAGGAAAGAAATAAAAATTAGAACTTTATTATATCGCCCCTAAGTAATGAGCTTAATAAGTTTAGAGTTTTTTTTTAATTTAAAAATAAAAAGCAGCATCCCTTGTGCTTTGCCCTTCTACCCACAGCAAGGTTACCTCTCCCCCCACGAAAATGAACAAAAGAAAATGTATTTCACTTATGTGTCATATCATAGCGGTGCTCCTTAGTTAAATTTGTTTATATTTCTAACTTTTAATAAAGGAGTACACTGGTTGACTGGTTTAATGTTTGTTGGGGTTTAGGTACCTGAACTACCTGTTGTTACTTCCAGGACAGATCAAATCCATCGAATGACTCTCCTTCGTATGATCAAGAGCCGGATGGTTTCGTGTTCGATTCGAACGTTTCTCCCCTCCACTAAGGTGTCGGGGTGTATTTAGTCGACGATCGACTGGTGATGATTGATCGTTATTCGACTCTGTACTGGAGTCGGGTCGGAAAAGATCTGTAAATGAGAAAGGGGGATTATTTTAAAAGTGCTTGGAATCGGTCCAAGGTAGACACACCTCCTCCTCTCGATGATTTTACAGGAACTCTGTACGTAGGCATATTGGAGAATTCAGTACTGGGACTAACACTTGTATCCGATTCGGAACCACAATGACTGGGATCACTGTTTACTCGCTGTTGACCCTTAATGCGATTGCCATCGCGGCTGGATTTTTTTATATGACCCTGAGAAGCACCTGCTACCATAGTCATCGATTTACTAAGTGTTGAATCATCTGAAAAAAAGAAGAAAAGAAACAGTGCTATTACTTGTTGGTTCCAATGCTTGTGTATAGTAGGACGATGGGCGCTTCTTAGTCACTTCCATTTGACTCAGGCGATGTTGCAAAAACACCCAGTATCCTTCTTGTTGGTTATGTTAAGAGGAACAAATATAAAGATATTTTATCGTCAGCAAAATTCAGGAAAAGGGCGACGATAAATCTGGTCTGCAAGTTGACCAATACTCCAATAGACCAATAATCTCATCTGAACCTGCGGGGTCTATTCTAAAGGAGGTACGATGAGGAAACGAAATCACCACCGTTTAAAAGGAACAGCAAAATAGGCAATTTGGCGATCAACCCTAATGCTTACCTTCATGTAGCAGTCGTCGATTTCAGACCTAGACCATAGGTTGACCAAAGACCAATGGACTCTGATGAGGTAAGGACTGCGAACTATATACACAAAGCCGGTCGGAGAAAGTTTTAAAATGGGATATGTGGTGGAATGCGAGACTGAGGCGAGCTAGAAAATATTTGTCAGGATACCTGGAAAGGGTGATCTCTAGAAAACTGCAATTACAGATACATACATTACAGATACATTGTGTTACTTGTAAGCACCATCGAGATACGATCAAAAATGCTAACTGAAAGTAAACCAATTTTCTGTAATCCTAGCAAAGAGTGTAAACAACATGTTTGTGGTGTTAGAGGGACGAAAACGTATCGCCACTTCCTCGAAGTGTCCCCTGTATAAACTGAACAGTGAACCAAGGGTGAATGTTGGTCTCATCTGGCCTAGTAATGGAGTTACATGAGATATCTTCTCAGGAATTAGGGGAATAAACAAATCACCAATCCAAATCACGTCGTGCGTCACTTGTCAGCCTCGTTTGGGATATTGATGGAAACAAAACAAGCGTCGGATCACCAATTATAACTTTGAGGTAGTGAAGGAGTTTGTCTACTTAGGCTGTGCTATCAACTCTGCCAACGATATCAGCGTGGATATCCAACGAAGAATAACATAAGCCAATCGCTGTTACCATGGCCGTAGAAGACAAATATCCAGCAAGGCCCTATCGAGAATCACCAAGGAGACGCTATACAAGATCCTCATTATCCCCATACTACTGTTTGGTCCAGCAGCATGACCTTTGTCAAAGGCGGATGAAAGTGCACAAATTTTCGAGAAATGAAGGATCATGAAGGGGAAGATTTAACTAAGAACTTTTTGAGCTGCACAGCAACACCGACTTGGTCAAAAAGATACGTATACAACGATTAAGATGGCTATGATAATTTTCGACTCCACTTCTGAGGGACTATGCATAAGAGGACGGGTTCATCTACGATGGCATGGGCAAGTAAAGGATAACCTCAACCAACTGGCCGTACGAAATTGAAAGCAGCTGGCTAAGGATCGTGGTAGTTGGAGAGGCTTGTTGGTTAAAGCCCTTGTTCACCTCGAACTGTAGCGCTATCATAAGTAAGTAAGTACGCTTACGAAGTTAACTATGAAAGAGCTAGTGTTTTTCAGAGCCAAGGCTGTGTTCATCCCTAAACCAGAGAATACGAGTTTCCAAAATAGTTTAGGACTGTCCGTCTATCCTCATTTCTGCTGAAGGGTCTAAAAAATCTGATCATCTGATAGCGATCATTGGATATTCATGACAGAAAATATTATAAGCACAGAAACAAGGCTAGGAAGAAGGCATTATAGGAGTTAACGGCCAGAGTATGCAGTGCACCATAAAATCAATGCTCCCGGCGTCCCATGGATATTGAGAACCATTTGACAACCTTCTACAGACTCGAGTCCGTCGTGGTAGTAAAGAGCATCGACTCAACGTAAGTAGAATGGATTCTAACTTCAATGAATCTTTAAAATGTTTAGCAGAGTCCAAAGACTGAGTCTTAGATTGATGCCGGACATAGTCGTCAAAAGATTTCGCGAGTATGTGTACTGCAGGCGTTATTAACAGAACTCTCGGTAAGGCCTGACAAGATTCATACCCTATTAGTGTAGTGATTAGACAGGGGATCAGGGTGAAAATATAAGCTGTTGATTTTTGAATATAGCAAGAGAAATATCTAATTTAGAGTTTGGCTCTGATATGTTATTGGAGGTGAACAATAGAGTATTCTACGATGGCATGTTGATATCCGTTCTTTTGTATTTACTTTCATAATATACATAACATAATCATACATAACTTTAAGATACAAAGCTACCAGCCAAGGAAATATCATATCTTTCAAATTCAATCGGATACTTTATCATCAGTTCCTGATGTTCAAAATGTTGTAAAGCTTCATATTACCATGGAGCTGGTAGGGTGCTTTCGTTTATCCTTGCAACGTCGCTTTATATGATACTTAATTAGGTAGGTAGGTGGGTGGAAAGTACTCTTTGTCGCACTCAGTTCCGTATAGATCCAATGTGTTGCCCATGGGGGGAAAGGAGTATCCCTTAGCTATTGGAGCATTGCCTAACCAATAATAGCTAAGATTGAATGCGCGCTACTAATTGCGTCTGGTATACAAACCATCCTGTCGATTTAATATAGCTGCGGATGTCGTTCACCGGTTTGTCGAACGGTTCTTCGTTGTCCTGGAAGAAATATTCTCCCAGGAATTTGTTTCTTAGGTGGCGGAGGCTTGGGTAATGAAGCAGGAAATGGGTAGTATCTTCTTGGACATCCTCATCACCGCAGTCTTTATAAAGATCTTCATTGGTCAATCGTTGTTTTCTCATGCGGTACCGCTGTTGTGCTGTGCCCAGTGATCACTTCTATAAGGGTATATAGGGAATTCCTTTCTTTATATCTGTTCTTCCTTTATTAAAAAAGCGGTGACAGTTTTCTCATTGTAGCACATCTGCTAAGACAACTTCATCTATTATTCGATTTAATTTGAGCTTTAATTCTCGTTTCGTGCAGTCGGCTTGCTCCAGATCAAGTTCCCAGCCTTTCCTAGCCGGTTCATCAACCCTTTCATTCCCTATTATACCTTCATGACCAGAGATCAACCAGGGTCTTCCTGAAACACAGCATAAAGTGTTTCAAGATCATTAAGCTCTTCTCGACAGCACTTCACAAGCTATGATTTTATTTTTGCCTGGCTGTCAATGAAAAAGGTGATATCCTAACGATATAATATGTACCTTCATCGCAGTCTCACGTTCAGCTATTGTTACTGCTAGGACATCTGCTTGGAAAGCGCTACTGTAGTTCGGGTTTCTGACTAATTTAGATATGCCTAGCTCATCAGAAATATTTGTCTTCCTACACCGTTGTCCATTTAAGATCCATTGGTATAACTATAACCATCTGTATTTTCATTCGTCTCTACTTGGATAGAGCCTTGTAAAAGGTCTTATAAGGCATCATGTAGTCTGTTTTTGTTACATTCCCTGTATACTCCTAAAGGATCTTACTCTAGTCTGATGGGTTCGGCCTCCAGTTGCCCAACATATCCTTAGGACACTTTTGGCTGCCCATTCTTGTATGAAAAGGTCTAGCGGGAGTAGGTTGAGGCAGACCTCGAGTCCTGCCGTTGGAATTGTTCTCATTGCACTGATAGTACCAATGCACGGTAGCCTTTGTACATTCGTGATGGCCTTGGTGGCGGCTTGCCATCACACAAGCTTTTCATAGATAAAGTATGCAATACATTCACAGAATGGTTTTGGGACTTGGCCCACACATTTTTCCGAAAATTCTACTATACGAGTAGCAGGATATAGTGGATTTTTTAATTCTTTCCTCGATATTCGTTTTCCAATTTAGTTTCTTGTCGAGCACTAGTCCCAGGTATTTGGCGCTGTCAGAGACACTGAAGGAAATTCCTCCAACAGAGAGAGTTTTAAACTACAGTATGTTCCTTTCTTTTGTGAACAGTACCAATTCTATTTTTTGGCGATTTACTGCCAATCCGCATTTCCTAATCCAGGTGTCTAAGATCTTTAGGGACCGAGCAGAGTTGGAAGAAATTTTCCTGTCGCTAGCAGTACCACATCATTAGGAGTCTTTCGTTGAGAACGAAAATCCATAGTAAAGGGGAGATGACTCCACCTTGAGGTCTGCCTTTGGAGGCATATATGTATGTACTTCTAAATGGATTCCTCCTGGTTCAGTTTTAATATGCCATTCCTCTTGCATGCTCACTATCCAGTTGGTTAGGATATGGTCTACGTTGAGGTCTGTCATGATCATATATACCGCATCTGTTCTGACATTATTGAAGGCTTTAATGTCCAGGAAAGCGGCTATTGCGTATTCAGCATTTTTTTGAATGCAGCACTATTTCCACGCTTTTACCCTTCATGCATGTTGTGCTGGAAATAGGTCTCCAGAACGGAGCTAGCTACGAATCAATATGTCTAATAACCGTTCAAAGGTTTTCAGGATGAACGAGGTGGGTCTTATTGGGTTAAAGCCTTTAGCGGTTGTATGGCTTGCTTTACGGGTCATTGATATGAAGACAACCTTAACATCTGTCCATTTTCTTGGTATGTGTCCCCTTTGAAAACTAGTAAGGAACAGTTTTCGAATTACTTGCGTGATTGTAGTTACAGTCTCTTATAACATGATCAGAAAAGGTACTATGCAGTCCTGGTGATTTGAAGGGAGAGAACGATCCTTCTATACGTTCCCAGCGCTGTTATTTATTATGTCCTTTCTTAGCTGTATAGCATGCCCCGGAAAATGCGTGTAAAGGGAGCAACAGTCTAAAGGGGTCTGAGCCAAACTCAGTCCAGTTTCCGTTGTAATACTTGAGAGATCGTAGTGAGGTTGCTTCTATAGAGAGAACTTTCCTCAATCTTGCAAATTCGGTTGTACTTGTGATTTTGTTACAGAAGTGTTGCCATGAGCGACGTTTTGCTGACGTAATAAACTGCATTTGCTTGTGAGTATTCTTTGTCGAACCTGAAGTTTCATGATGGATGTAGTGCTAAATACAGTAGGAAAAATTCATCAATTCCAAAAAAAATTTTCAAAATTCATTTGAAGGATTGAGAACGGTTTGAATTGGCTTTCGATGAGGGCTTTAATTAACATAGGAAGAGGTATATTATGCAGCCACTAAGTAGACGCAGATGTGGGCACCGTGTCAAGAAATAGCTCCTCAAACTGCCCTTCGGAAATGGCATTAAAAAGTAGGCCCCTGCCATTCGCGGAAAGAATATTACAAGCACTATACGAATGGTTGCGAAAAGCTAGGCTCTGTATTTTGTACTTGTAAGTAGAGGCAGATGCAACCATTTGATCCCGAAACTTTCACCCAGCCTAGCCTTTATAATTTAAGAAGCAAGCTATTTTTTCCTTCAGACCGTGACCACACCGATTACATAGCTTATATGTGATCGCTTTAGCATAACCGACCCGGCACTACGTTGCTGATCCAGCTTAGGACAAATGGAAGCGTTTAGCTAAGTAGATGTTAACATATGAGTTGCATACTCATATGTTGCCATTTACGCAGAATCCTTAGAATCGTACCCTTTCTGGAGAGCTTATCACCTTTGCAGTTTCCCGGAACGTTTTTATGGAACACACTAGAATGTTGAACTGCTCCATCATCTCCGAGAAAGACAAATGGTGATTCAAAGCGGCGTGTTATGTGAAAGAGCACGATTCCAGGGACTTGACTGGCACTTTACCGTCAGTGAAAATGGTAATAACCTTACATTACATTTCATCCAGGACAAGGCATCCTTGATTGCCATAATGTTCACCTCAAAAACGCTAAAGTGATCCGGGAGATGAAAGGAAATGCTTAGATTTAACTTTTCAGAGAAGACACCATAGCCCACCCCGCTTTAGTTCTTGAACCCGTCTGTGTCCTATGAAGATTCAGTTAATTGCTTGAGTAGGGGCGATGATATGGAGACAATCTTGACATCTTCTTTTTCTTTCACCCCATGAGAACTAAGAATTTGCATCTAAATAGCAACCTTGCTATCATGCTGTGCACTTTATTGTCGACATCTTCATCAGTTTTGGAACCATCTGTGTATCGTAAACGAAGATAAGTACCAAATTTTGTCACTGCGATCTGGAAATTAGATTAAGTAGTATTGGAAGAAGAGCTCGATAGCTTGATCTTCGGTTCCAGCAGCCTTATGATAATGAAGTTTTGAAGACTCGTACTTTATAGAAGTCACTAGACTGGAAATATTGCAATTATCTTCTGGATTCAGCAAGTCATTCTGCCTGATAGTGGGAATTCTATTACCATTGCCATTCAACAGTATTTATGTCCATGTATGTCCTTGCATTGACTATAAACAATCCTTGCATGCTTCTGTTCTGACTTCAAAACTCTAACCCAATTCTGAAAAGTATCTACAGACTTTATCTTCTAGTTACCAAGGAATTTGCAAAGCAAGCAGTTAACAATGAACTAGGTTATTAGCCTGACAGCTCATTCAATGGTTATGAGCAGTTAGTAGCTCCAAAACCACTCGGAATAGTGTTCCAATTCTTACCTGTGTATCAATAATGCGATGAACTTCATTGAATAAGGGTTACAATTTAAATAGCCTTACAATGGAGATATTTCTGACCACTCTTCAGGAACCAGGTCATAAGAGTTAATTTTATTATGCTGAAGCTGTTGTTCAGATTGTTCTCCAATCTCAAACCCATAAACGGAACCGCTAAAAGCTAGCTTTAATCCAAAATCCATTAATAATATCCTTTGCAATTCTCCTTCAACTGCAGTCGCTACCAAA